>CM064329.1:106644550-116644550 GCA_032595735.1 Pelochelys cantorii
TGCATGAAATAGCGTTCTTGGCCATCAGCTGGTCTTAAAGTTACTAAGAGTCAATTAGAGTCATTCTGTTGTTGCTATTCAGTTGTTGTTTTTGTCACTGTGTGGCTGAACTGTTGTGCTTACAAGACATTCCAAAGGCACATTTGAAGAAAATGAATACTGAGTTCTTTCCCATTATTATAATAATCTGCCCATTACCAATTTTTACATAAGCATGGTGACATCATCTGAAGGCTTCCATCTGATAGTTTAATTCCTAAGACTCAGCTAAAATCCGTGATCAAAATCCTGAGAGGTCCCAGGCATCTGCAACCCCCATGCTAAACAGCATCTCTTAGGGTATGTCTACACTTGCATCCTCTTTCGAGAGAAGGATGCAAATGAAGACATTCAAAATTGCAAATGAAACACCCTTCTTCCAAAATAACTGTTAAAACTCATTTTATGAGGAATAAGGGTTATTTTGGAAGAAGGGTGTTCTCCCGAAATAACCGCATCTACACCGCGTTTTGTATTTCGAAATAGCGCTATTTCGAAATAGCGCCATAACGCGATTATGCAAATGAAGCATGGAATATTTAAATCCCAGCTTTATTTGCAATTTCAAATGTCTTCATTTGCATCCCTCTCTCGAAAGAGGGTGCAAGTGTAGACATACCCTTAGGGTGCATTTACACTGCACCGTTATTTCGAGTGTTATTTCGAAATAACAATGTGAGTGTCTACACAGCCATCCCGTTATTTTGAAATAACAGATGGCTTATTCCAAAATCTGTAAACCTCATTCTACGAGGAATAACTCCTATTCCGAAATAGCTGTTTCGAATTAAGGCATGTGTAGACACTCCACTGCTGCTATTTCGAAATACATGGGCCATTCTAAGTTATTCCTCCCCGGTTCCTCTTGGGGCTCTAAATCGATATAGCACATCTACATTAGGGTCATATGAAGAAGTGGGCTGTGCCCACAAAAGCTCATAATACTATCTACATGGGGTTTTTTTGTCTTTAAGGTGTTACCAGCCTATTTGTTGTTTTTTAAGTTTTTTCATTAGGGAAGTCTGCCTCGGACTAATTTTGAGGCTTCCCTGCAGTGTAGATGTGCTATTTTGGAATAACTATTCCAGAATAGCTTATTTCTAAATAAGCGTGCAGTGTAGACATACCCTTAGAATGTGACATTAAGAGATTGGCCTTCTTCCAGCATTCCTCTGGGACCTAACAAGTTATATGCATTGTCTACAATAAATACTACATGTGCTTTAGAATCTCCACTCAGTTCCCTTATGGCCACTGACAGTCTTCTCCTAGGTTTTGATTATAAGTCACTTTAGTCTGGACTAGGCTGGAGCCTCCTAAAGCTTTGATTAATCCACTGCACCACACATTTCTGTGACTATAAAAGGAAAAGTTATGATTCTGAATAAGCATCATGCAGAAGAAAGAAGCAAAAGCATAAAGTATTAAACTTTCATCCAGCACCATAGGAGAGATGTAGTTATTAAATCTCAGCTGCTTATCAAACTGATATGAAAGTCATTTTGCATGATTGCTTTGCATCCTCAAATCTTCCGTTTTTATTTGCAGTGCATCTCTGTGCTTTCTTATTAGAAAAATACTCAAAGGATAAAAAAGCTGATAATATTATTCAGTTTTGACAATTAGGTAGAAAAAACATTTTAAGAAGTGCTTTTTTATTGCAGCAAGTAATAATATTGGTGGTCCTCCTGACAGCAGTCTCTTCTCATGCTAGCTGGAATGATGTTAGTTCTACCCTGTAACTTCTAAAGCCTTGATGGTTATACTGGCAAGGCTGATAAGAAGCATGGGAAAGGATGCCATCACTCTCAATATTATAACTGGTATAAACAGCTATGACTTTTACTATCGGGGAAGAACCACATTTCATATATTCTCCATTCTGCCCCCTTTCTCAAGAATGTAGGGGTGCAAGACAGCAAGAAACTACTCCTGGATTTCTGCTAGTTAGCTGTGTTAGCCCTCAACCCACTGAACAGCAGCTGCATATGCCTGGGATGTGTCATAGCAAATGTACTCTAGGTACATCGTGCTTCTTTGCCAAACACTGCTAGGAACCCAGAGTTCCTGCTAGGAATCATGTCTCACTAGACCCCATATGGGCCAAGGCTTTAAAGGTAACATTGAGCCCTTATTAAGGAACTTGATTATAGTATTTTTGCTAAGCTATGAAAAGAAGAGGAAGTGAGAGAGAATAAACCATACTCAATATATGCTAATTGCAATATCTTAATGCATTCCAAGAAGGGGCTCGGATATCATGATGATGGACACCTAAAGAGCAAATATAAAAGAATATTAAATAAGAAAGCATCAAGTTTCAGTGGTCTGGACTTGATCCCAAACTCATTGAAATCAATGGAAAGAGTCCCATTGAACTCAATGGGCTTTAGATCAGGCTCTTAGACAAGAGGCGCTCAGGTGTTGTTATTTCCCCAGTGAGTTTCTGTGATTCTGTCACAATAACTGGCCATGAGTAAATTCTATATATATAAAGTGTTTTAATTGCTACTTTGTCATATCAGCGGGGCAGATAGTGCGTAATCAAGGACAGAAAGAGCAGTGACTGTACTTGCTGAACAAACTGGACAGACAGAGCAAACCTGGAGAATGAAAAGCAAAAACAGAGAGTTTAAGAACTAAGGCAAGGTCTCCACTAAGGGAGAAAATCGACCTAAGATACGCAACTCCAGCTACGTGAATAGCATAGCTGGAGTCAACATACTTTAGGTCAAGTTTCCACAGCCCGTTGACTTCTCTTACTCCTCATGACCCAGTGGAGTACCAGAGTTGATGGGATTCCATCGACGGTCGATTTAGGAGGTCCTTACTAGACCCGCTAAATCAAACCCCATGAAATCAATCTCTGTAGTGTCGATCTCCCAATAAATGGAGATAAGCTCTAAGGGAACAGAGAAATGGGAAGGAAAAAAAGGAAAAATGTAAAAGAAGGGAGTGAAAAAGAAGGTGAAAATAGAAGGGGAAACAAAAGAGAAAATATGCAAAAGCGAAAATCAAGCAAATTTCATGAACACAAGAATGAAGGAGCTGGAGAAGGAATTGTTGGAGAAAGGAAAGATGGAGGGATGTGTGGCTTAGTGGTCTGATCATAGGACTGTGAGACAAGTACCCTTTGGTTTCTGATCTCTGCCCTGGCAGTTTCTCCATCATTCTAAAGCCTTGAGAAACAATGTTAAAAAAATCAACTGTGTCTCATTTTCCCTGTCTGTAAATTATGGATTCTAATACCTGAAGTGCAGGCAGATGAGAAGATTATTTGGCTAATATAATTGGCACTTTGTATTCATCATTACCAATTAATTTAAGCAATTCATGAAAATAAGCATTTCTTCTCTACCTTCTGACATTTTGGGGGTTAACTGATATTTAAATAATTGGCAAAAGCAATAGGTGCTTTGTACCATACCTCCTTAGGACTTGTCATCATTTTAAAAAATTGGAAAATGGCATGGAAATGTAGTAATTATTTATTCTTCACAAATCTTTATCTATCTATTTATAGCAAATATCCTACACAGTCTAGCAGAGCAGTCAATGCATTAGTTATCACCCCACATTGTCCCGTTACAGTTGAATTTAACCATTTCCTAATGTCTTGTGCTCAAAGTATTCACATTTGTAGAAAGAACAGCATGCCACTTTTTTGTTAAGGGGTGTGAGCAGGTAAGCGATCATCATTATCAGTCACTCTGTCTTCCTTTTTCACTCTCTTTTTCTCCAGACTGAATTTTCATTCCTATATGTTTCTCCAATCTGCTCTCCAATCATTTCTTTAATATGTCAGCTCCCTTTCACAATTTCATGCAGTATTCCACAAGTTCTAAGGTTGGTCCCTTGCTCCTCTCACACTGATCCTTATCCGTCATGCACTCTCATGAGTTCAATAACCATAGAGAAGTGGATGGCTCCCTAATTTACCTCTTTATCCATGACAAGTCCCTTCTGTCCATTCTTCTACCTCCAACTGTTTGCCTTATGACTCTTCCTGGATATCTGCCCACAAACTTTACATAAAACTTTAATCTTCTCATCTTCCTTCCTGCTTCCTTGCTTCTCTATTCTTGTAGGAAATTCTTTCTCTATTATAGTGCAGGGAGATTCCAGCACCATACCAGCTTCTCTTCCTTTCTCTGTTACTCCATGTCTTTATTAATCCTGTCACTGCTTCTACACATGTATAAAACCTGTCCCCTTCTTTCTGTCCTACCTACCAAACCCCTTATCTGTGTATTTGTATGCTGCCTCCTAGACTACTGTAATCTCCTTCCTCTCTCGGCTATTTTATCTCCATTCAAATTCCACTGCATACTGCTCCTCATTCTACACTTAAACATACATCAGCCAGGTTGCTGGAGACAGTAAGCTTGCATGCTCCCTACCGATGCAAGGAAGGTGAATGAGTGGGCTTATTCCTTAGGAGGTATCATTGCTCTTAGTGGTTGCTTTGGTGTAGTACAGCTCTGCAGCTTGCAATGTAACCTGGTCCATCAACAGTTTGTAGCGGAGAACATATGGGAGAGGAGACCCAGATTTCATCAGGAAAAAGGCAAACTCTATATAAGATATCAGGAAAATCTTTCTGACAGTGAGCTCTATGAGGGTATGAGACAGCCCCTTTCCTTCCTTGAAAGACATTTATCGATATTTAGTACAATCAATTTTAAATTTTAAATTCAATTTAGTATAACCCACCTTAAATTTGAAGAAGAATCCTGCATTGGGAGGGGACAGATTAAAATGCCCTATAGCAAGGCAATCACCCCATTCCAGGTAAATTAAGGGTTAAATCCATCCCTGGGAGAGGGCTTTACCATGGAGCAATCAGCTTCAGAAGGTAGCAGCCAATTAGGGCCCAGCTGGGGCAGAATAAACAGGGGCCACTAAGCTCAGATACACACTCTAGCTCCAGCTGTGGAGCAGGAAGGACTGGCTGCCTGGTAAGTTAGAGAGGGTACCTGAGAAAGCAGCACTGGGGAAAGGCAGGCAGAGCTGGGGAGCTCTGGCCTGATCCAACTCCCAGTCTGCAGGCCAGATACAGGGGCCTGAGGGATACTAGGGCTGCAGGGAGGCGGCAGGATATATGGATATGGAAGCAGGTCCACACCTCTTTGCCAATGATGAGTAGCCATTTCAGATAGCAGTTTGCTCCTGAGATAGGGGCTAAATGATGACTAGCATTGGGTCACTCAGGAAAGGTGGATCCAGGAGACTGGGACTCCCTGGGAGGGAAGGACCACAGTGTGCAGGGGGACAGCTGTGAGGTAGTACTGTGAGGAAAGGCACTGTGGGCTGGGAAGGACATGGGGCCTAACAAGGAGCAGAAGACAGGTAATTCAGAGTGAGTCATTGTGGGTGCTCCAGGGCTCAAAGGGCTAATTCCCAGATAGAACAGCAGGAGGCACTGCTCCAGTGAGTCACGACCTGGCTACATGCCCTTATCGGACATTTTTTTATTAGGTGACAGCGACAACTAGCCAGTGCTTTGCCAGAACAATGAGCATTTGTTTCTAATGGCTGGGGCAATAATTCCTTTGTGGGATAAGAGCAAATTGGCCAAACACTGACTACTGATGTTGCATAGCGCTCCTGCTAACTTCAGTGGGAGCAATGAGTATGCATGTAAGGGCTTTATTTAGCCTGGTATATTTCTTGTGCTAAACAATGCTTAAAAAAGAAAATAAACAACATTGCATTGTTTTACTGTTTGCAGCTTATATTTTATCTTTGAAAGGTGGTAGCCTTAGATTGTCAATACAAACAAAAAAGGCAGGTGACATGTTAAATATGTATAATGTCCTTTGCACACTGTTTAAACATGCTCAGCAGTATCTTCCCACATTTTCCCTAGAAGAGTAAAATTACTGTGTATAGCTGTAGAGCTGGCCCAATACTTCCATGCAATGCAGACATTAGGGACTAATTCACAATGAATAGTTTAGGCAGTGAGTTTAGCATCCACCCTCCCCTCCCCCCACACACACACTTTTATTTTTCTTGACTTATGGGATCTCGAGGAGCAGCCTGAGAGTTCCCTGAGTTTATTTGTTATAGTAAAGAATTCAGCTAGGTTTGGGGTTTTTTTGCAAATATTTTTGTATGGATTGATGAGGAACCATTCTCTGTAAATATTCCCCACATGTTACTTGAGCTTTGTTTGTTAGTTGTGACTGATTAGATGAGTCACAATGTTCCAACTGGCTAAGTGTGCAAGAACTACTGGGACGAATACTCACATGTGTAAATCTAAAGTCTGGTTACTACATATACATGCAGCTTTAACATTCTTTTTGTATGAACAGTCATGACACTAACCCAAATGTCTATAGGAATTAAACACAAATGGTAAGGAGTAAGGAGTATAGCCAGTGTGCATTCATTTCAAACTTCTAGTAAATATACAAAGAGGGTTTGTTTGGATAAGTTTATGCAGCTCTAGCAGATACCTGTAGATTACAGGCATAATGTTGATGTCTCACCAGCCTCCTTTCATCCAATCCTGACTTTTTTTCTTTGTTGTGATGTAGCAGTGGGGATAAAACAATAGCCAGGTTTCCCTTAAGAAAACAAATTCCAAATAAATTTCTCTAGGTACTTCAGTTTTCAATAGCAGGCAAGATTATTGGAGTTGCACCCAGGAGGTCTAAGTAGCTCAGTGCCTTCCTATCTCTAGTATTCAATCATGCAATAGAAAGGATAATTGGGAAGCAAAAATAGTTTCAAAACTCTACCTATTCTACCTGAAAATATAAGCAAACATTCACTGTTAAAATGTATTTTAAGCATTAATGTTTTTGGACTATGATCCTAAGCTTGAAATTATAGTGGTGCATACACATAATGCAAAGCATCTAAGAATAATAAACTCTTGGAGCCAACTTCTGCTCTCAGTTATAATTTTGCACCTTCAAGAAACATAGTATACCTACAAGGGTATAATGAATGGCCAGATTCATTCCCACCAGTGCAGGGAGTCACAATTCCCTGCCTGCCCTCTTCACCCATCTCTATGGAGAACAGGGAATGTGTCCAGTGCTGCCCTCCCTGGTGGTTCATGTATGTACTATTGTTGTCCTTACAGCAGAGTAAGGATTGTAGAAACAGTCACTTAGAAACCATGATTTGGGATGTCCTGCCAAACCGTACACTGAATAAAGAATTATACATTTCATCATGGGCTTTCCCATAGTGTTCTCATTGTAGTATCTTGGTGCTTTACAAAGATGAATGAATGGATCTTCACAACACTCCTGTGAGGTGAGGTAATATTACGATCCCAGTTTTACACATAGGGTTGTGGCAGAATAAAGGGTGAAAGGAAAGGTGGGGCATAGGACTGACACCGAGGGAGACAGGATACAAACCAATTTTTCAGTTGAGTGGCTACAACATAAAATTGGAGGGAACCCTTTTGGGTTGACCCAAAACAAAATATTTTCATTTATTTCAGTTAACCTTTTGTTTCAGTGTCAAGGATTTCTTTTACTTTAAAAATATTAATAAAATTGAAGTAAAACTTGATACGAAATCATTTTGAATCAAAGAGTCAAAATGTTTCATTTAGAAAACATCAGCATTTTAAAAGCCGACTCCCTCCAGAACCGGCTCTGCGGTGACTCCTCCTGCACTATTGCCTTTATCTAAATGGCAAAGACCAGAAAATTTCACAGAGGAGGGGAAAACGATTTGAAAAAGGCACAACAAAACCTACTTGGTTAGTAGGGGCATTCAAACTCGTGTATACAATTCACTTTTAACGCATACCATTTTTGTAAGTTTCCACAAGCATTATGTGTGTTACCATCAGAGCATGTCAGTTTAAACTCTGATCTCACTTATCCATTTAAGTTTAGCATCTTATAACTTAGAAACCACAATGGTGGCCATGTAATACTGTTGAGAGAGAGAGAGATTCTGATCTAGAAAAAATATATGATGTTGTAGTTCCACCATGAGTGATATTAAACATATGGGTAGGCTTTTGCAGGATTTGGCCCATAATCAGCAGAGAGATAAAACAGATAGAGAAAGTTAAATCAGACTCACAGCATTATTTAAATGTAGCTCTTTATATTTATAGACAACAATATGCTGCTGTTACAAAAGCTATTTCATTTAGTACCAACCCACATTCAGCAGTGTAATTATTCTCTTAATTATTGAAACATTCATCATAGTTTTCCAATTGATTCATGAGTGGCTGGCTGCATTTCTTTGACTCATTAATATAGCGACAAGTAAATTGACAATACTCTTGCTAACCTCCTATATCTGAACAGTAATACTTGGGATAGAAGACTGAATTGTTTTTACTTTGCTTGTTATTTATAATTGTTACTAACAATACCTAATAGTAATTGTTTCATTTAATGGCAGAGATATAAAACAATATATTAGGAAATCCTAATTTTCAATGGATTTCATAGTAAAATCTTCCAAGTTGTATCTTCTTGAGGCTACTTTTTTTTATTATAAAGTGGGTAATAAAGAAGTGATCATTCTAATTACAGATACAAATTATGAAATACATAAACCCAAGACTAAAAAATAGCAGTGACCTTATATGCCTGGAAATAAGAAGTAGTTTCAGTCACATATATCAGACAGGATTAGCAAAGAACAAAGGGAGTACACACAAGAGAAAAGATTACTGTAATATAAAGAGCTCCAAAAATGTATTTAAAATAAAATTCTATGGTCTTTCTTCTTTTGGCATGACTGTATGTTATTATCATAGCTTGCTTACAAAGAAGGCTATGCAAAGTTTATAATATTTTCTTAACTTATGCCATGAAAGCAGAGCTATTTCTTCTTATTTTTCTTCTTACCCATTTTTCACAAGCTACATAGACTAAAACATGACACTACAATTTTTTGCCATCACCCCATTATTTATTTTATTTATAGTGTTCCCAAAAATGTACTAGGTGTTTTCCCCACTGCCTGCCCTATGCTCACCAGCTTCCTCTCAGTAGCTGACTGATGGTGTCCAGAATCTCAAGCCCACAAAGTCCAGTCTTAGTGCAATACCAGGACTACTGTCCTTGGATATTACTCCTTGACTTCATGATGTTAAACAAATTGACAGCTCCTTTTCCTGTAATTCCAGCTAGGGCATCTGTGTGTAATGCGAGAAACCAGAAAAATGACTAAACAAGGAGCAAGAGCATAAGAAATAGAAAAGTTGTGTGTGTGGATGCCACTCATACACTATAGTTTGAAAGAGTAAATCTGTGTAAATCAATGCATTTATTTAGCTCTCTCACCAACTCTTTCCCTGAGTTAACACCCCAGCACACAGAATGCTAGCGAAGGTGATTATCTCTGCTAGCATAATTCCTCCGTAACATCTGCTTTCGCCCATAACACTCCACTAATTTTTCCCTCATTTCATTACACATAATTTTCTTTCAACACAATCTACATGTATTAAGTGGTAATGACTTTCCAGTTAAGAGCAAATCGACGCCAAGGGACCCCCCCCTCGATTGCCTGCCGTGCCTGACTCCGGCTATTAAAGATAAATTTGGTGCCTCAGAAAGCTGCAGTAAGCTAATCAATCAATTAAGCGGTTAGGACATACATTATCAAAATTCCACAGTGCGGGGGTGCATGAGTGCATGCTGATATACTTGGTATGAATTAAGGAATTTAAAAAAAATTGCAAGCTACTAATGAATACAATTTGAGGTTGAAAGTCAGTAGTTAGTGTCTTCTGAATTAGAAAACTCAAGCTATTATACTATTGATACTAACTTTGGTTTCTGTGGGTATATACTATGCATTACAGGTTTTTAAAACTTAGATAGATAGATAGATAGATAGATAGATAGATGTGTGTGTGTGTGTGTGCGCGTGTGTGTACACACACAGACAAGCATACTAATGACACAGCATGGAATGTACAACAGAGTCAAATCAGTGTTAAAACAATGTTAGGAGTCTTATATAGAATAAGGCAAGGATACTCCCAGTTAAGGCTGCTGTTTTGTCTTTGACTTACCAATGTATTTCAGGATATTGCAAATAGTGATTAATATTCCAGATCATTAAGTGCTGCAATATTGTGATTTAAAGACAGAGGGCCAATCATCACCCTGAATCTGTTGCCTTTAGTTAAATACAAATTGTTTAAGGTAACATTAAAGATCTAACTTTCATGGGCATTTTAATGGTAGTAAAAGAAATCTTCAAATAAATGCCTTCCATCAAAATGATAACCTGTACTGATATCTTTAGCACTTTTTACACTTAATTATTACTCTGAAGAAGTTGAGCTCATCTATGATAGAAATGAATTTGGCTTTCTGAGTGCTAGGAAATGAGACAATTCCACTAGGCAAGAAAAGAATATTTGATACTACCTTTTTATTGATATTCATTTCTTTAAAAAAATTAACATTCTTGTATTTTAAAAATAGCTTCATCAGCTAGAAGGTAATGTTTTAATTACAAAAAATCTTGTATTTGCTTGGACAGCTTGTGTGCCAAATATTAGTCAAATAATACCACGTAAATTAATAGGAGCATAATCCCAAAGATTATGGAACTTTCTATCAATATTGTGCAAGTTACTTTTCTGTACAGAATTGCCATTAGAAATACAATCAGAGAGTTAAATGAAACATTACAGCCATGGTTCTATATAGGACAAACTAGATAAAAAAAGTGAAACTTATGTTTTAAAGTAATCAGTAAAATCTACAAAATAGAAACTACAAACTTATTGTTACAAGGCTTTCCCAATTACTTTTCCTGTCAGTATTAACCATTTTGCCTAAGGCTTTGTTTTCATTGTACTGTAGTTATCAGATGAAATGACATGGCAAAATTCTCTGCCTACTTTTCCAAGGGATTTTTCCCTTTCTGCAAATTGCATCGGAGCGGATACAGCACATTTAGAAGAAGTGGTGAAAGTAACCACAAAGTATATCACCCTTTTACTGTCCACATAAGTAATGTTCTTCAGAAAAAGAGAAGCAACTTGCTTAAAAAAATAAGAGAGAAGGTTTTTTTTCTAGCTTGTTTTGTTTTTCTTTTACATTATATAGAAATAAAAGAAATAGTCAGTCATTCCCTTCTGATACCTTTACAAATGCCTTGATGAAAATACTAAAAGGGAATATGCATTCATAAAATACACACAAACAGAACTTTATCAAAATCCTGATTTGGTTTCTTCTGATTCTATGCAATCTAATGTCTACGAAATGCTATTACAGAGCGTTAATAAAGTAAATGCAGAGTGATAAAGCATATCTATTGATACTATAAAAATGTGTCCTTCAATAAACAAATGGCATGTTTCAATATTGTAACTCTTGCCCTTGCCTCCTTGGCTTTCTCCAATGGTTAGATGGATATAAAAAAGGGGTCAGAGATATATGCAATCTAAATGTGCTGATTTTTATTTTCTTTCCTTTGTGCTTTTTCCTCTCATTTAGATGTCCTTTTCTTCATTGTTCATGATGGGTATGAAATCTTACAGAGTCATGTATTCCTGAGATGTTAGGATCAGATTTGACTATGTCATTTCTTAGAAAACCCAAGTTTAAGTTTATTTGGTTAGAAGGAAATACAGTGATGTAGCTCTTCCTATATGGAAACAGTTATTTTGGTATTTATTAAATTTTTAGTAGACGAGTGTTCATTTCTGCTATATCTGATAGCTATTCAGTAGAGTTAAGGGAGACTTAACCCCTTCTTTTTTTCCTAAAATTTCATTCCTATTTATTGAAAAGAACATAAAACTTCTGTTTGTTTTTACAAAGTATTGAATTCCTTCTGATTAGAGAGAAAAAAAGCAGACAACAAAAAACTCAAACTAAATCAGTTTTCATTGATCCTTTGCCCAGCACAAGTAAAGTCTGAACTTTTGACCTTAACATTTTTCAGTGATGCAGCTCTGTGAAAATAAAATGAGCTCCTTAATGCAAAGATTGGTCTAAGGAAATGCCCTGTGAGGGGATTTTTTTTTTTGGTTGTTGTTTACTTGAAGCAGATAAAACACCCACCTTAAACCCACCCTCTATTCGGTTCAGCAGTACCTCCATACTCCAATAAACCGTTTTCATTCCATCTGGCGTGCGTTTGCTCTGAAGACATTTTCCTGTCAATCTCTCCCGCCACATTAAAAATCTGTCATTACTATTGCATTGCTGCCTGGCTCCTGAGATTTGTCTGACTGCTTTATTGCTCCTCTCATTTTTTTCCCTGCTACAGCCGAGAAGCAGAAATAAAGGTTTGTTGTTGAAACATGGCCGCAAGGAAAGTAGGAGGCACACATCTGTCAAGGTATTACCTTTCTTCAACCAGGGATTAAGGTGTTTTACTGCTCTCGCTACTGAGCAGTCACACTGAATAAATTTTCTCAGTGGAACATAAAAATGAACTCATACATTTTGAACCGGGTTTCATTCTTTCAAGCCAACCCAGATAATTATGCAATGGCATCAGTGTTCATGGGGAAAAAGAAAAGTCAGGAAGGATTTTTTCCCCTTGAAATTTGCATTATTTAAATGCTTATCAGGAAGACAAGACTGAGGCACCTCAGTATTGGGGAGGAAAATGTTTTCACTCATCCTTTTCCTTTTGCTGTTACCCAATCTCTTGCAAAGTCAGGTAGGGTACAGGACTTTAGTCCTCTTGTTTTGTCTATATGATCATAAAAACATGCCTTGCTGTTCACTGTTAAATCACATGGAAGTAAACTGGACCAAATTTTGATTTCTGATACACTGCCAGTCTGGAACCCTAAAGAAACTGACAGTAACATTATCTGTCGTGTATCCTGTCCCTTGCTGCTGGTGGAATGTAAATGGCCATCACTTGGTATAAATGAAACAAAAAAGCCTATGTATAAAGGTGGTTGTTATGCTGGATCAACATGTGCAAAATTGTACTTCAAACCTACAACCACCAGAAATCTCTGGAATCATCTGAGTTCAGTTGATGACCTAGCTCACAGAAAAAAGACGGGATTAACTTGAGGGCTAAACCTGATGTAAGTGAATGGCAAATCAGACCCAATATATTTGCTGAGCTAAACAAATGGTCCATAATTTTGATCCAGAAAAAAAAGAAGTGAATCTACCTGGGAGAACCCAGAGGCAGAAATTCAAGCCTCACTATGGAAATCATGACTATTTTTCATTGATGACTACAAATGCTTCAGCTTGGTATTCTTCCAAAACCATTCTAACTAGAAGCACCAGTTACCCAGTGCACCACGCATTTGACCAAGAGATTAATCTCTCCCTGTCTAGTAGAAGGGTACAACTGACAGAAGTCAAAGTGAGAACTCTATATTTATGAGCAAGACATCCCAATTCGATTGAGGAGTAACAGGGAGCTTAATTTCTAGTGAACACCTATGCTTACAGCTGAACAAAAGCAAACAACCTGGCCACAAAGCTACCATCAGTCACTAACTTATTTTCATCTATGTTCCCAGTAGATCTGTGAACTATACATGTTATTTAGATTCCATTTCCCCATCCTTTCTGTTCTACGTGGATGTCAATGTACCTTAATAATTTCTTCCCAACCAAAACATAAGAAGAAGAAAGCATGATGAAATATAGCTGCCAACCTGAAATCAGGTGGCACCATTGAATCGGTTCTTCCCCCCATGTGAGCACAGGAGCTAAAATGTATGTTCTTTGGCAAAAAGTTGTGGTTTTGTTCTGTGTTTGTACAGCACCTAGCACATGGCGGGTCTTTAGAGAAATAAATTAATGCATCTCTGTAAATGTAGATTCTATTGCCTCCTCCACAATCCACCCCACACTTGCCATCCTCTCTCAGGACAGCCCTTCTCAGGATAGACATTTTTGCCTTCAGATCCTTGGTGTACTGCAGATATAGGTTTTAAGTGCTATAGAGAAAAGTTTCACTTGCTCTCTACACCAGGTGAATTTTGCAAGATTTGACTACCTCACTGAACCCTGTTCATCTGCTGATCTCAAAAAGAAATGTCTGCTCTTGTGCCTTTCTGGTACCTATTCTTAGCAGAACACAAATACAATGGAAATGACCTTGTCTGCATATAACTATCAGTGAGTTACAAACCTGAATTACTGTCTATACATTCAAATTATTTCTGCAACTCTTCCTTTCAAGTCCAAGTTTCAAACTTTTTTCTCTGGAAATGTTGGGTGGTTCCAATTGCCCAATTACCCACTAAAGCTTTTATAATGCATAGTTAAAAAATGCTGTCAACTGCCTCTGCTTGGTCTGCAATTATTGTACTCATGTTTATGTGTGATTTATAACTTTGGGTGTGTTTAAAATGCATACCAGGGTCTGGATCAAAGTTTTCAAATGGCCTCTAGCTAAAGTATTCAAAAATGACTAATGATTTTGGGTGCCCAGCCGGAGATACATACAAGATGCTCTGATTTTCAGAAAACACTGAGCATACACCTTCTAGCAGAGGACCCAAAAACGCAGTCATTTAAAAAAAATGGGTCTCTATTCTCAAAGAAGCAAGAATCCCAGAACTGAACACTCAGAAAGATAAGGGATTCTAAATCTATAGCTGCCCTAATCCGTGGAGCAGTCACTGATTTTATTTAGCTAGCTTAGAAAAATAGTGACATTTTTGCAGAAAGCAAGAACATACCCTACGTCCAATTAAAAATACAATTCAAAATTTAAATTTCAAATATGCATTACCTCTTATCTGCAATGGACTGATAGCTAATGTGTATGAGAGGCCTGAGCTCAGTTTGTTTACCTGTTTTTTCATGGTGTTGTCTACTTAACTATTAGTGGATCACATGCAATCAATTCATCATGTCAAAACAGTGTCCTCAGGTCCCGGGAGAATGGTGTATCACCATGACTCCAAGAACCAGTTCAGTACACAATATGCACTGAACACAGTGCTCTAAGGAGCCAAGAAACTTGTATTAGTCTTGACTGCCAACCAATACAATTAACTCCCTCCACCCCAAACTCCCATATAATTAGTTCACTCTCCATATAGTAATTTTAGTCTTTCATCCTCTCATCTCTAGAGCTCCCTACCCAAAGCATTTAAGTCACCCCTCCCTGACCACCTTTATTCTTTTGGTTTCAATACAATTTACTGAAACCACCCCCCTCCCAACATCTCAACTCTACACAATTAATTGAAGCCCTCCTTTCCAATACAACGAAACCCACACCTCCCCATACCAGTATCACAATGCACAAGTCACCTGTCCCACCTCTCTGCAGTTAATTTACACCAGACCTCAGCTTTTCTGCAGAGCTCCCCATGAAGTCCCAGCTGCTCAGATGCAGACATTGTTTTCTGTGAGGAAGGAGAGAGACTAGAGGGGAGCCCAACAATGCAGGCTGTACTCCACTTCCTTCTCCTCCTTTCCCTGTCTGAAAAATATGGCAGCCCAACTTGATCACTCCTCAGTCCTCTCTCCGCCCAGCTTGTCTGCTCTTCACTAAGTCTCTGCCTGACACCCTCTCTCTGCTTCTTGGACGGGAGTTGAGAGAAAAGAGGGGAGGGGGATCAGAACTGCAATAGGCATGTCTTCTTCAATCCCATTAACTGCTGCTTTTCTTGTGAACCCCAATTTAGTTTGCAGTGCTCCAGGGCAGGCAGGCAGAAGGAGCAGAGTGGAACAATTGGGGCAATAGTTAGGGCACTCATTAGGACTTGGGAAACTGGGGGTAAAGACCCTGCACTGCCACAGCCATCCTGTGTATGACCTGGGATAAATCAATTGGCCTCTTTTTGCCTGAGTTCTATATCTGCCAAAATTGGGAGAATAACAGCTCCCTACTGCAAAGTGGTAAAGAGGGCTATATTGGTAACTAAAACAGATAGCCACAGCGTAAGCACAGTTCTGTTTCCCATTTATGTCAAGAGTATTGCTTGCATGTGTAAAGATATTACTTATGTACTTCATCTTACCAAAAGAGTATTGTCCCCCTCCTGCCGAGGAAGAGAGGGCCACCAGGATGCCAGCCAGCAAATGCATACATTTCCGTCCAAAAAATGCTGTTCTGCTGTGTTTGCTCTGACTAACTCACCCTACCCTGTTTCCTTCTCCCAGCTTTGCATAGAGGATTGGGGCAATGGTCCACAAAAGCAAATCTTCCACGTGGATATGTTACATTGGTGCAGAGACCTTCACTCCATAGATAACAGTGCTGGTTGAAAAAAATGAGAAACCCCCATGAAAACATTTCAATTTTGCTTCCATTCTGAAGAGCTCAATATGGAGCCCAATTTTTTTGGAGACTTTTGGTGAAAGTCTTCACCAGAGCTTCTATGTCAGTTCTGTCAACTTCAAGAGATCAAACGTCATGAGTTGGAACCCTAGAAATCATGGGTTTGTTCAAAAAACCATGAGATTTTTTTTTTAAAAAAAAGCTTATACCGCGTGTCAGGTCAGTCTCTTGCTTTTAGAGCTCCCCCTGCCTACCTCAGGCTGTGTGCATGTGACAGTTAGTGTGACCACTTTCCCATATGTACCACATTGGCATCTGCTTCAGGATGCCATCTCCTGCCTAGCAATTAATCCTGAGCCCCAGTCCCCCTCAGTTCAGTTCTCCCCCCCCAGTGCCCATCATTGCCACCCCATGGCTGTGTCTAGACTGGCAAGTTTTTGCGCAAAAGTGCCTGCTTTTGCGCAAAAACTTGACAGCTGTCTACACTGGCCGCTTGATTTTGCGCAAAAGCACTGACGTTCTAATGTAAGAAATCAGTGCTTCTTGAGCAAATACTTTGACGCTCCCATTAGGGCAAAAGTCCTTTTGCGCAAAAGCTTTTGTGCAAAAGGGCCAGTGTAGACAGCTCAGATTTGTTTTGCGCAAAAAAGCCCCGATGGCTAAAATGGCGATCGGGGCTTTCTTGCGCAAAACCGCGTCTAGATTGGCACGGATGCTTTTCCGCAAAAAGTGCTTTTGCGGAAAAGCGTCCATGCCAATCTAGATGCTCTTTTCCGCAAATGCTTTTAACGGAAAAACTTTTCCGTTAAAAGCATTTGCGGAAAATCATGCCAGTCTAGACGTAGCCCATCAGATCAGCTCTCCACTCCATCCACTTTCACTGCCCTCAGTTTACCCTCCCCCCCATTCTAGTACTCACCCCATCAGCTCAGAATTCACCATCAGGTCAACTCCCTTACCCCATTAGTCCCCATTCTCCTCACTTCAGTCCCCCTACAGCTCTCAATCCTCCCAACTCCACCTCAGCCCCTTAAGGTTCTTCACTCTCTCCAAGCCAGAGGGGGTGGGGCTGTAGTGGCCACTTGACAGGCTGGCAAGGGAGCAGCTGCCTGAAGAGGTCACCCAGAGCCTTACCTCACAGGTCTGACATCTGGAACCCAAGAGGAAGGGCCCCTGCTGTCAACTCCATGATAAGGAGCTCTAGATGAGAGTCCCGGGAGACTGAGCTCCCATTTTCAGCCCTGCAAAGAGGGCCCTTTCTCTCAGCACCACAAAGAGGGGCTGTGGCTACCAGCTCTTCAAGGAAGAGCTTGTGATGTCTCCCTTAGGTGGACAGGCTTCCACTTTTAGCCCAGTGAGGAGGGGAGAGAGGAGGTTGACACTGACAGCCTGGCCACCCAGGTCTGACAGCAATTGCCAGCTTTTTCTATCATCTGTGGCTGAAATTTTAGAGTGCTATTGTGAGATCATGAGTGAGGCTTAATTTTACACAGAAATTGCTTCTCTGACAATAAATTTGTGTGTGTCTGCTATCTACATTTCCACTTAAATCAATATAAAAATTGTTCTCGTATTAAAGTCTAAAAAGTTGTTTAAAATTTCACTGAAAATGTAAAATAGAGCAAAAATTGAAGATTTTTATAATGTTGACTTTTTTTCTAGGAAAAAAGGGGCACTTGAGAGGATCACTATTCCTTAGTGATCTCTGTCCCCCTTGGATCAGCTTCTTGGGGCCACTGGAAGCTGGTATAATTTAGAGTAGCCCTGAAGCTACTCTAATATATTTTGCAGATTGACCTGGCACAGAATATGCCCAACGACTAGAGGGTTGGAGCTGTATATGAGCTCCTCTGTGCCCATCTCTTCAACTACCTCCAGAACTCCTTGGGAATCTGGCCCAATACATTATCTCAACACATTCTCACTTCTAGAAGCAGAACATGGTGAATGGAACCTTCTATATGCCTCCCTTTCTGCAAGTGTTGAGCACTTCTGCTGAAGCCAATGGCATGTAAGACTATTCAGCTCCTCAAAGGAGGTGCTCTGCACTTAGGTTAAATCGTTTCGGATTATCATGCAGTTTTTGCAAAAGTAGGTTGGTTTCCTTTTCTGCAAACCAATGTTAAGAGAATAGAAGAGTACTGCTGGCCACTCTAACCAACCTACAACATTAGCAGCAACCTTCACTCTGAAGCGGAGAAGTGTTCCGGGTAGAATGAAATGGAGAAGCCAATACACTTGCATATAATATAAGACTAAATACTTGAAGTTAACATGGAAAATTCTGAGGTCAGTTTACAAGGGGAAATGAGCCTTGTATTGTTATGGTTCCCTTTCAATATTGTTTGTAGTACCTCAAGGGGTAATGGTGCTTGTTTATCTGTATTCTGTGATGCTGTGTCCTGCTGGGCATATTAAAGCCCATGAAATAATGATGAAGCATAGGGGTAATTAAAACCACAGTGACATTGATCTCTTGAAATTTCAGAGGGAGTTCAAGGCACACAGAGAGACTATCCATCTTACCTCACGCAGGGCCAGCTTGATTGGCCTACTGAGTATTGAAGACGGTTAGGTTCCTCACCTGTGGCCATGGGGGCTCCCTGTGCAGCAGTCCTACTAGCTTAAGAGCTTTACAAAACAGGAGGCTTGGGATGAGCGTGGTCACAGCTGTGCCACTTTGCCCTTACCAAGAAGAAAAATCATTTAAAATATAGATCTCCTTGATGAATCTTTTGATCTATACCTGGTAAAAATATATACCTATTTTAAAAGACATAATTCATCCTACTAAGAGCTATTAGGCTTTCCAGTAGAGATACCTGGTTTCTGAACTCTGCCGCTGTTTGACCTTAATTCATCATTAATTGACTTTGGTTAAACTCATTTTCATTGGTCTTTTTTTTCCTCCATTAAAATATTCTAGTGCATTTGCCAGGGCTATTTTTACACACTCTTCAGATTCATTATTTGAACTTCACTGTAGTTAAACAAAAATCAATGCAGTGCTGGCAGTTATTGTATCAAGTATCATTCCTACCACACCCTCACTTTTTCTCCCCAACTTTGGCTCTGGATATCTGGGGGCTTTTATGCAACCTGTAGTATCATGATTATGCATCAACTGCTTCAAAACTTCCTTCAAATCAGGAAAGTGCAAAGTATTGAGTGTGCTAAACTAGCTGTTATGCCATAGCTTGTTCTGTTTACTGGCACCTACTGTACATTATTATATAATCACAGATTTTTACATTCTTTTTATAAATCCCAGACTATTTTTTCTTTGCTTCCTCCCACTTCATTTGCTGCTGACGGCTGCTGCTTCAGCTCTCTTACCTCTCTTAAGAGGAAGTAGGTTAAAAACAACAAGAAAAACCCTATCAGATTAAAGCAAACATGTGGGTCCTACTGAGAAATGATGCATCGTACAATAGAGCAAGCAAAACAGCTCACTTTGAAGGCTAAGTTTCTAAATATACCCAGAGACGTCTGAAAGCAGAAAGCAGCTGTCTTCTGCTTGTTGTCAGTTGTTAAATTCCTGATGCCCTAAATAATGAGAAATCTAATGAAGGACCAAAATTGATGCAAATGGGGCAATAAAATCACTCTGACGAGGCTGCAGTTTATACCTAGTTTATAATTAAAATGAGTTTGGTTGATAAGGCTAAGCTACTATAAAGTTCCAGTGACTTACTAAACAAGGCATAAGGCTGGAATATTACAAAATCGGAAAAAGACAGTGTGCTGAAAAGATCTCCATGTAAATATATCAGAAATAGATGAATAGGAAAATCCAGAAAACTTTTTTAGGGTGTATCACGGATACTGGAAATTGTAAGGCTTTGTTGCCTTGGGGTTAGTGATAGTGACAGAATTATTAGCTTCAAAAAAGAAGCTGATGTTGAATGTCCTAGTTCCATTTTCTTCTACTGAGCTATAAAGACTCATACAAAGTGAGGATCTCGCCCCATGTATCCAAGTATATGCAACAATTTTCACAATCCTCTCAAACTTTTCTAAGTGATTGAGTGGATTTATTAAAAAAAAAACCCTATATTTCATAGGGTTTCTAATTTGGAAGTTATACACACACACACACATACATGCATGCACACACACACACACACACACACACTTTTAATTATATGCAATTAGGGTTTATATAAACAATTTTAGACCAAAGCCCCAGTACTACAACTTGATTTACATGTAGCTCTCAAGGGTCTGTCTGTGTGACCCTGATTGTACAATTGTTACTTATGTGTCTGCTTTACAGTGTGCCATCCTGCATTTTTTCACGTCAATCTTTACTAATTTAGATGACTTTCTGCATAGTTTTCTCAGGGCCTACACATACGTTACAACTCGCAATTCATGTTTCACTTAAAATCACTGCTGCACCTGGGTATGAGATCATAAGGGTAAATAGCCCAATCTGCAGAAGGAAAGTATGAGAAGTTTCAAACTATCCCTGAAGAAATCACTTGCTAAAAGTAATCTGAATTATTATCAATCCTCAGCTTGCATAGAGCAGTCTTTGGGGTACTTTGAATATGAAAAGCTCCATATGAAAACCAAATTCTGTGCCACTCTATCATACTGAGTATGTTTATAAAGGGAATATACAAAGATGATGACTGGAAACAGATTTTTTTTTCTTTTGAGAGTGTTCAAGTTCTTTAAGTTTGAAGTAAAATATCACTGAGTGAAATATAACCTTCTACAGCGTGAAGGTTTCTACTTTTCATGTGCAGGTAAATGCATCCTCGAACTAAAATTCATATTTTCTCATTGTACAGTGTTTCATTTTATTTATTTACATTAAGTTCTGGGAATCATATGTGGATCTTAGGCTTCTAAGTAGAGCTTCCACTTTTCCTCAAAAAATGTGAGATTGGCTTAAAATTATTCAGTTTTAAACATATCATATATGTTGTTTTGTCTTCATTTGCTTTCTGCCTTTGACCATGTAGGGTTCACATTTTCAAGCTTTTCTTGGCAAACCATGTTAGAAACTTATAGTTAAAATCACAGAACTAAAAATTAACAGTAGCTTAAGTACACATGATTATGACTTGATCCCATTTATTTTGTGCAAATAGTGTCTCAATCAGTAATATATGTAGAGTGAATACAGTACTGAGATGCATCACCTCAAGTAGAGTGGTTATTCACCTCTTTAGTAGCAATTGTGAAGTTAATTACCTCAATTTTTGGCACTGATGTGACTGCTGCTAGAATTTTGTGTCCATTTGTGGGGCCCATTGTTCAAAAAGGATGTTGCAGAGGGTTCGATGAAGAGCCACAAGAATGATTAAAAGATTAGAACACATTTCTTTTAGTGATAGCTACAAAGAGTTCAACCTATTTAGCTTAACAAAGAAAAGGTTAAAGGGTGATTTGATTCAGACAGCAACTAAGGTGTAAATTTTCACTGGAAACATTTTTCCAAAAGATGTAGTGGATTCATCACTGTCCTGCTGAAAAAGGATACAGCTAGTCTTCCCAGGAATGTAAATGGCAACTAGTGATCAGTCCTAATGCAAGTACCAGTTGGAGTACAGATCATACCCACTGTACCCTGTGCAATATTCTTCAGGTGGCAATCAGTGGCCCGAGAGAATTCCAAGGTTAGCCACAAACCTGCCTCTCGTGATTAGATGCTGTATAATCAACTAAGCTAATGTGCTAATCTGAAGGGAAAAAAACTTTGGAAATGAGCATATATGTGGTTTAAAATAAACTTGGATCCTTATTGCATTAGGAGCTAGGCATGAATGACAAGACTAGATTCTGACTAGCCTGTGCAGAGCACAAGTTACAAAAGTCCTTGTATTCCCTTCTTGGTCTCTGTGCTTCCAATGCACAAGGACCAGATCTGTCTATACTAACAGTGACACTAGATACCCCTTAGAAGTAAGATGAGGTGATGTGGTACCATTGCTTCTCCCTGGCTTCCATGCTGTCCACAAGGCAGGACTGCTGCAGAGGGATATGTATGCTTCACCCTTTCAAACAGCATAACAGCTCCTACTTTTACATGCATTCTCCCAAAGCTCCCACATGAATTCTGGCTAAGTCAGCACAAATGCCTTTGACAACAGCCACTGGGGAGAAGTGCCTCAACACATTCCTGTAACACAGACTCTAGCTATAAAAGCTGAACTCACTCCTTACTTCACAAATGATTTTCTGGTGTAATGACCAGTCCTCAAAGCAGAATTCATATAGTTTAAAGAAGCACATGGTACATGCAGCCTTATATTTCACCTGCCATGCCACTGTCATGGTTAGTAAGGAAGATCCTTAAACTTACAAATATTGGCTAAAAAGTGACAAATGTACCACTAAGTTGCAGTAAACAAGAATACATGAATGATTCAGTATCATAGGAGCAGGATTAAAAGAGGAAACACTGGAAGTCTGAAGACCAGGGTTCTGCTACCAGCTTTTCCACAGACTTCCTGGATAAGTCACCAAACCTCTTTGAACCTCAATTTCTTCCTTTGTAATAGGTTGTCAAGGTGCCCTAAGTCTGCAAATGCTTTGGGATGCTGGAAATACAAAGTCTTTTCATAGGTATTATTTATTCATATTATGTCAGGGCCTAGATGCCACGGCTGAGATCAGAGCATTGGAAAACTCACTGTTTTTCTCTGACGGAAGGCTGGTGGGGACATTTTCCCCCTGCCTTGTCTGTTGGGGGGGATTTAAAGGCACGGCAACCTTTTTTTTTTTCTCAACCAATTTTTTCCCTCACCATGTTCAGGATTTTTTGTGAAAGTATCTGGCAACTCTCACCTGACATCACATAAGTCTTGTGGTAGAGCCAGGAATTGAATGCTGACATTCTGCATCCCCAGGTATGTTTTAACCACAAAACCTCCTCCCCATTTCATTATTATTTCCCTGATTTGGACTTATGACTTCCTCTACGAGCACTGCATCCTCAGGTTTGCTGACAATATCCCCAGCGCTTGACACCTTTGCTAATGCTGGGGCACAAACAAGTAGTGTTTTCCCAGGCCTGTGGGCAGGGGTGCACAAAAAGGACAGTTCCCGTAGGAGCAGGCAATTTAAAAGTGCCCAGGGTTCATCAGCCCTGTGTTTACCAAGAGGGAAAGGATAACACTAATAGGGAAATATTTTTATTACTTTTCCATACTTCAGACTCAAGCCCTCAGGATTTCTCCACTACAAAGTCACACTCTCCATCGCTACCATCACCTGGCCAAGAACTGGGGAGGAATCAGAGGAAGCTTGTATGGGGCTGTCGACACCACTTCCTATGTAGCCAGAGGGGACTTTTGTTATCTGCTGAGAGTCTGGGGCTCTTACTTTGCAAATGACTCCTTGTGGACACAGAAGTCCAACTACAAAGATGTAATTTCAGGACTGGGGTGGAGGCGGTCAAGCACACAGTGTCTGATCTGCACCTCACAGGAGCCTGGTGATGGGTATAGGGAATTATATCAATGTAAATTATATAAGAATCAAGGCTAGCATTCTTTTTAATACTCCCAGCTAGGGGATGGGGTTGTGAGGAGAGAAACTCAGATGGGAATTGAACCTGTTAACTCACAAGGTAGCATTTAGTTCCATCATTCAGCCAACAGCCCAGCCTAGGGACAGAAATGGTACTTTCCAGCTCTTTAGCAAGAAATTAAAAATAATGGACAAATATATAAATTGAAAACATTTTTATTGCATATTTTTAAACAAATTAGGCTTATTGCATTCATTTTATCTATATGGAGTCAGTTTTATTACTTAAACAGTCATACAAAAACGTGTTTCCTGTAAAAATGAAACCAGTATTATGTTCAACTCCCACATGGTTTGTTTTAAAAATATCTTTAAATACTATTAAAGAACAATCATTCTGTAAGTTTATATCATGAGTGGGAAGTAGAAACCATCAATGAATCATATTATTCCTACAACTGTAACAACAATATGAGCAACTATGGTAATAACAAGAAGTTTATGCCTACTGTATATCTGCTGTGTAGACACTCTCCTGACATGTAATCTACATAATATGTAGTGGTGGCAAGTGTAATATGCTTTTTAATTTTCATCCATTATGGATAGCCATGCAAAGTAAACCTTTTCTTTGGTTAATTCCTCTACCACTCACCAGCTATATGATCATGTATAGCCCCTGAAAAGAAAAAAAAATACATTACATTAGCCACTATCACATGTTGTATGTCCATTCTATTGTCTCTTTCTTTGAAGGCCCTCATATACCACAAGCCAGCACAGGACTACCTGAGTTGGGCAACCTTGTAAAAAACTTAGATTATAGATAAGGATACTGGCAGTTCAAGCTCTGCACTGTGAAAGAATATCTTCTAGACAAGAGTTAATTAATTCTATATGCCATTCAGATATAATGACAAATTTGTCAGTTATTATTATTAATTGCTGTGGTTGCTTCTGTCCTGTGGGGTAAAACTTTCAAAGCTTAAATTTGTAACTTTATGAGACACTTAAAATCATTGTCTTAATAAAGGCACTGGCTTTATGGGTTATTACAGCAATCTATAATCTAAGCTCACTTTTTGTCCTATGACTATCGGCCAATTTTCCTTAAATTGTTCCTTAGAATATGTACTAACTATTTATGCTTGATCTTGTATGTAGCTGTGACACTCTTAGCATCTTCCCCAGAAGAAAAGCTCTGTGTAGCTCAGAAGCATGTCTTGCACACCAACAATAGTTGGTCCCATAAAAATATTACTTCACCCACCTTGTCTCACTAATATCCTTGGACCAATATGGCCACAAGTACACTGGGTAACAGTTTCAGAGTTAACTGTGAATTTGACAACCTTCCCTACCCCCAACCCTCCATCTTCCTCAAGGGCTCCCACTTTAGGTTTCAGGCTCCCAGCCATTACACCTCTTTTAGGTGGAGACTCAAATCTTTCTTCTTCCAGCGTCTTAAGCTTGCAGTTCCCCTGTGCCTCGCAGTGATTTCCCCAGCAGGTGTGACAGGGGCCTAGGACCTGTGGTTAAACAGTCTCCAGAGACTACAGCAATTTATATAGGCTACAAATCAGTCTTCACAAATCATACTGTAATTATTCTGAGGGTAAAGGCATAATAGAGAAAACATATAAAGTTCCTACACACTTACTAAAGCTTATGAGAGGTCACCCAGCCATCTTAATTAGCCAAAGTCCTTCCAATACTTCTGCAAAGGTTACTGTAACGAGGTATACCAATCCCACACTGGCCATAGGGGTGGAGGACAGGCTTACCGGGTGAAGGCCCCTCCCACACAGCCCTACTGGGCATGCTTGCACTGCAGCCCTAGTATAAAGGCCAGAGAAGCTGGTCAATTAGGGCCTGCTACCGGGAAGGAAGGAGCTCCTGCCCTAACCCAGGAGCAGCAGCCTGAAGAGCAGCAGCCTGAGCCAGAGGGAGCCGCAGCCAGAGGGAGCCACCGACAATGAGAGCCGCAGCCAGAGAAGCCACAACTGTAGGAGCCACAGCTGGAGGGGCAGCTGGATGCCAAACCACGGCCTATACAGCTGGACAGGGGTAGGAAGTAGGGAGCCAAGAGGCTGCTCAGTGAGCTTAGTGTGTTTCGGAGAAATTCCCCGCTGAGCTGGTGGTTGGGAACGTGCCCACCACCAACAGGGCCCTGGACTGGGGCCTGGTGGAAAGGGTGGGCCTAGGTCCCCCTATCTCCATCCCTGTGACCCCGCACTGATCCTGTGAGTGATTAGGCCGCTGGGCTGACCCGGTGTGACTAAGCTGCCAGGGACTACTGGTGAGGGGTCAGTTTGCAGGGTGTCACCTCCCTTGGAAGAGGAATGGGGCAGAAGGCCCCATCACAACTGGTGAAGAATGTGGGCATAGCTTAAGCGATTTCCCCTTCCCCCTCCTAGGGTTGCAAGGTGTCTGGTATTCACCCGGACAGTCCAGTATTTTCGGCTCCTGTCCGGTAAAAAATTCAGAGAATACCGGACACCTAAAATGTCCGGTATTTTCTGAATTTTTCCCCAGCCAGGAGGCGAAAATGCCGGGCTCCTGGCAACCCTACAAACACTCAGCACTCGGCCTCCTCCGAACCCCCCCAGTGGCTCCCAACGCCCCCAGCCCCCATGCTTACCTGGTTCCCCAAGGCTGCCGGCACAAAATGGCTGCCGGTTAAAAGATCTAGGGGAAGCAATGCTTTCCCCTGGGTCTTAGTGCTCAACTTCTCTCCTGTTCCTATCCCTGCACTAACTCTTAAAGGGGACATGCTGTTTTAATGCTGTTTTATTTTAGGGATTTTTTTTGGCTTACTTGAAGTCCTTTTTTTTTGCTCAACAACTTTGGTCTCACCCCCCTTTTTTTCCCTTCAACAGAATTTTTTCCCGTTTTTTTTGGAGGGGGGGGTTGGTATTTTTGTTTCAACCATCTGGCAACCCTATCCCCTCCCCACCCCCAGTACAAGGGGGAAGGTCAGGGACTTTAAAACAAGCCCCAGTACAGTACGGGGAGAGGCGACCCACCCCAAGAGCGACAGACAACCGGAAAACCCACCAACCGGTCCAAGCCAAGCCCACTGTTATGAGTGCAGCCAGGAGGGCCATTTCAAATGAGAATGTCCATTCATGGACTGCAGCTATGGACAAATACTGGTTTCAGGGGCACGAGCTTGGAGAAGGGACCGAGCAAAGATAGTAATTCTGGTCAGGGTGAATAGGATAGCGACTGTGGCACTAGTGGACTCAGGATGTAGTCAGACCTTGATATGGGAGGGACTGACCACCAGGCCAAACTGGTGGAGAATGTCGGTGCAGCTACAGTGTATCCATGGGGACATGAGGGCGTACCCCACAATAGGGGTGTTACTAGCTGTGGGTCCCCACAAGGAACGCTGTATGGTGGTGGTGGTCCCCAAGTTGGCATACCTGGTGGAGTTAGGCTGAGACTGGCCCTACTTTACAGACCTCCTGCAAGGCAAAACCCCTGGAAAGACCCCAGCCCCAGGAGGCAGTGTCATCTATAGACTCCTGCAGGCAGGCATTGACCTAGAAGGGGACTTCCTTGATGAGCAGAGGAATGACACATCCCTCAGCCGGGCTTGGGAACAGGCGGGGAAACCCTATCCAGAGGGGACCCAGTCGCAACGCAGAACTCAGGGACCCTAGTTCGAGATCCAAAACGATCTCCTGTATCGGCTGGTCACAGATCCTCAAACCCAGGTTGAGATTTGCCAACTGCTGGTACCCCAGTGATTCCGGCGAGCATTACTCCAGCTAGCCCATGCCATACCATGGGCAGGGTACCTGGGCCATGAAAAGACACTGCTTAGGGTGGCCCAGCGATTCTTCTGGCCAGGGATCCACTGAGATGTCACTGACAATTGTGCCTCATGTCCAGAGTACCAAAAGACTAGTCCTGGATGGGTCCCACAGGCGCTGTTGATACCACTACCAGTGACGAGGACACCATTAGAGTGCATAGTTCTGGACCTAGTGGACCTGCTGGAGTGGAGCACAAGTGGGAAAAAGTATATTTTGGTCATTGTGGATTACACCGTGTTACCCAGAGATGATCCCTTTACGAGTCATAACCTCCCGGGCCATCACAGACGAACTCCTAAAGGTATTTGCGAGAGTCGGGCTCCCGATCCTGATGGACCAGGGGACAAATGTAACATCCAAGCTCATGGCTGAATTGTGTCACCTGCTGAACATCAGCTCCTTAAAGACCTCTGTATATCACCCTCAGACAGATGGATTCGAAGAGTGGTTTAATAGAATTCTCAAGGCCATGCTTCGCAAGTTCGTGGAAGAAGACCCGTGGCTTTGGGATAAATGGCTGCTGGCTCTCCTGTCTGCGGTGAGGGAGGTACCCCAGGCTTCCACCGGGTTCTCTCCCTTCAAGTTATTGTATGGACGCTGCCCAGGAGGAATCCTGGACCTAGTGAGGGAGACATGGGAAGAGCAGGAAACAAACACCCAGGGGTCTGTCCACTATGTGCTGCAGCTAGGGGAGCGGCTGAAGGAGTTATGTCAGCTAGCTTGCGAGAACCTGCAGAAGGCACAGAAGGACCAGGTGTGACAATATAACCAGGGAGTAAAGGTGAGGACCTTTCAACCTGGGGATCAGGTGTTGCTCTTGCTACCCTCAGCCGAGTTCAAGCTATTGGCAAAATGGCAGGGCCCATCTGAAGTAATCCAAAGGGTGGGTCCCGTAGACTGTGAGGTATTGCTTCTGGGGCAGCGCAAAAAGTCCCAATATACCATGTGAACTTCTTAAAAGCCTGGAAGGAACGGGAGGCTGTGCTGATCACTCCTTGCCCTCTGGAGCCAGAACTCGGGCTGCAAGCCGGGGGCTCACAGGAACACCATCCAGTGGACCTTGGGCAAGACTTAGGGATGGAACAGCAGCAACAGCTACAAGGATTGATCGCCCAATTCCTTCAGGTTTTGTCAGAGAAGCCAGGGAGGACCCGATTAACCAGTCACCACATCACCACCATCCCGGGCCAAAAGGTGAGGGGCAACCACCGCTCCCTCCCCAGGAAGATGTGGGACACCGTTAAGGAGGAGCTAGGAAAAATGCTGGTGCTGGGGGTGGTTGAGAAGTCAAAAAGCGAGTGGCGGAACCCCATTGTATTAGTTCCCCTAAAGACATTGCAGTAACTGTCACATGCCTCAGTCACTTAAAACCCTACATGCCATAGTGTTAAAGATATTTAGGTGCAGGCACCTGCCCAATAGGGTTTCAAAGGGCCTAGGCACCTAACTTCCCATTTCTGCCCCTAAGTGACTTAAGCACTTTTGAAACTCTTCTTGTGAACATGCACATTAGACTTGGATGGAGAACCCAATTTCTAGCCACAAAGGTGACTGAGCAGACAACTAATTGTTAATCACTGTTAATTTACTTGTATGACATCACAAAAAAGAAAAAGAAACAGTGTCTAAATCAAAGAACTCCCAAAATTGGAGCCATATTCTGAACATACTGCCAATTCCACAGTATACTGATGTGATTACGTCTACTGACTACAAGGGGAGCAGTCTCAGTAGCAAAGACTATGCATGACAGCATTACATGTTTGCAGGGTGGTCAGGGCATGGCTTGCAGGATCAGGCCAACATAAGAAGAAGTGACAACAGGCCATAATAGAGGGCAGATAAAGATTACAAGAGGAACAGGAAAAAGAGCTCAGGTAAAGTATTACTTACACGTAATTAATTTGATATTTCTAATGCATGTTTTTGGTTTTTTATTAATTTTATTTTCAATGTAAATGGACAGAGGAGTGGATAGGCTCAGCAATAAAAACTAGTAATGAAAAAAATATCAAAATATATTTTTGTAGAGGTATATGGCTGCTAAAAAAATGGATTTTAGGGCTTTTGTCATTGTTCAGAGTTCATCAGTGAGTTAGAAGTGAAAGATTCTGTAAGTCCGTTATCAGTCCCTGAGATACCCAATCTCCTATTCGGAATTTTGTTCACCAGAAAAAGAATTTCTGGACTTCATGTCTAAAACATGTTTTTGGGGAAAAGTGTATGTTTGTGTGTCTGTAATGTTTGTGGTGGAAAAAGAATAGGTGATGCACATTTTAAGTGGAAACACTGACTGCATAAGGAGTTATAAATATACACTAAATGACACCTCCATACGGGAAACCCCCTAATTCTTTCTCTTGGGTTTAACCAGGCAGCAGTTGGGTTTAACCAGGCAGTCCTGAATCCAACCCTTTGAAGTAGAGATGGAACACATAACAACACTTTTTACTAGTTATATTCTACATGGAGTTTAATTTTACTCTCTCTTTTTTTTTTATGTGTTTCCAACAAAGCAGTCAAAAAAATGAGACGTGGGCAGGAAAATTATTTTAAAGATGTTAAAATTATATTATCAGGTATCATCTGCATGTTAATGAAACTTCAAAGTTATTTCCAGGGTAGGATTCTGCATATTGCTCCAGAGAAAAAGTCCAGTGATCTATCAGAACACCTCACTCCTTCCTAATGAGTACTTAACCTCAGCATATTTGAACTTGGGCTACATGACCAATAGTCAGGTTTTACTAACAGTTCTTTTTTTTTTAATCTTGAAAATCTGTAGCCGTGTCATCAGCTCCTTCTTAATTATACCATATTCTTTACATCTGTCCTGCTAAATAACTCTAATTGAAATAGCACCGGCGTGAATTTTTGTAATGTTCCCCCCAAGACATCCCGAAAGTGACTCACACGAGAAAACAGACTGAAGTCACAGCTGGAAGCACGTCAAGGATCATTTCCATTTTTACATGATTAATTTGAATTTAATATCTTAAATCAAAACCTGATTAATTTAAATAAAATTTTGATGGTGCCCTGCTTCTAATATACATTGCAGTAATTAGATTCGGCTTAATGTGATTTTTTTACATAATTAAAAAAAAGAGTAAGTCAAGTGTAACAAAGGAGTGTTGGTATAAATCTGTGTGTGTCTATATATCTATCTATATCTATATATGGGATCATTGCTGAGGCCATTAGTCAGGTACAGAGTATAGCAGCAGGGTGGATACATAAAGGTCAGTAACATATTGCATGGAGTGAAGAACATCCAAATTGTATAGTAACAGACCAACTTGTGGCAGAGGAACTGTTATTGCACAAATGTCTGGCCAAAAATAAAACAGCTGAAATTAGCACTTATAGTAATGAAATCACCACCTATGAAATTGTGAGGGTCAGATCAATAAACTGAGTATCTTATTTTTAAACCAGACTCTGTGGAGTGTACCTTATCTGAATATGTGGTGTGTGTGTGTGTGTGCATGCATGCGCACACTCCCACACCCTCTACTTGTCTCTTTTCTGATTTGGGAATGTGTTCGTAAGTGCTGTATGAGCAATACTAAATGCCAAACCCCACACAGACAAGTGGTTCTTAGTACCATATCTTAATATCAGAGCACTAAAACCCCATCTGCACTGGTAACTTGACCCAATGCTGACTATGGTTGTTATGAACAAGTGCTGCTGAAAAGTTCCGAAAATATTAGCATGGGTCAGACAGGTGTTTTTGCCACTCTTGCATTCTACCCTTGTAGCATTCATACTAATTTTAAACTCTTTGTAGCTGGAGAAGCTGCTGATATATGTTCTGAGCAATGGATCTATTTGCTAGTGTTCCAGCTTTAATGAAGCATGCATCAGAAAGAGGTAGGTTGGTCAGAATCTTAATAAACCCACGTCTCACTGCAGTTCTAAAACAGGAAGACGGTGCTTTAAAGGGGGAAAAAACTTTTTTGCTTCCTATTACAGAACTGAAGTTCAAATAAAATCATTTTGACTAAGGCAAAATCATCCCATTCTTTTCTGTAAGATACAGGGCTTGCAGATAAAAATGTTTACTCTTAACCCTGAAAGATGAAGCTGTGTACAACCCTGCTCAAATTAAGTAGTTCAATTCTAATACATATTTAGGTATTTTTTAGATTCCCATTTTGCAAGATACTTAAGCATAAACCTAACTTTCAAACACCGGAGCAGTCCCACTAACTTGAGTGGCTCTACTTGCTGCCTTAAAAGCTAAGTTCTTGCTGAATCTGAACTGTAAACAGAAGAGGATGATGCACTTTGCAAAAATCCTCATACACACAGATAACTGCACAACAACTAGGTATGTGTACAAGTAGGCCAAATGCAAATGCAATAAGACTAATCACTAATGTTTTCTACCAAGATCTCAACCTCACTTTTTATCTTTTTTTATGCTCTGTATATAGTATATTCAATGTGGTATTTTTATTGTAATGTTAAGAGATTCTCCCAACACTGACACTGGAACAGTTTGCTGATTGCTTCATTGCAGAAGATGTCATTGGCTTTCCCTAATTTCCTCATAAGCAACAGTGTATTCACACAATAGAGGTAGATAAATTCTTTGCGATAGAAATTAAATAAAACATAATTAGAATATGAGATGGAGAGGAAAAAGGCAGACTCATATGTTGCTTTACACCATCTGAGGATCTTGCCTAATTTTCATACACACATTAAGTACTTTCTTAAAATACAGAAATTATCTATCTGTCCATCTGTCTATCCCTATTTTAAAAACTGAAATCGAGGGGGGGCAAAAAAGGGAGTATGTGTTTTAGTATCTGAGTTGCTGAAATGTACTAACATGGTACTATTTGCACGCAGGAAAGGTGAAAGCCAGTCTATAGATCAGTTTTAGTTATGAGTTGCAAATGACTCAGTTCAAATTAATGAGTTCGATTTTGACTAACCATTCCTTCATCTGATGGATCATGTTGACAGAAGACACAGAAGTTGAATACAAATTCTGAGGAAGTCTCTTATTCATTATTCATCACACAGAAATAATAAAAAAATAAAAGGCCACTTATTACCTGACAGCTGAGATTTTTTATGACAATCAACTATTTAATATTTTTCTAAATTTAGGCTTCTCTCTGCAAAGTACAAAAACAGTCTAAAAATAGCTGCAGAGTTACTATCTGGGGGAAGTTACTTTACTGCTTACATTCTTATTCCAGACTTAAAGTCAAAACAAAATTAATCAGGAAGGGTTATCTATAATGAATCACCATTCATTTCAGAAAAAAATATATCTTTGCCAGCAGCAGAAGGAAAGTACTTTCAAGCCATTACATTAGACTATAGACTCCAAGGAGAAGATTACAGATCTTCCATATTCAGCAACATGAATCAAAACTCTTAGGAACTAGTCTAACTTTCTTTTTTTTTTATTACAAGGCAGCAGGGATTGCTTTTTGTATAGGCTATGATTTAGATGGCTAATTGAAAGTAAGCGGTGGTGAGCTGCTTTCTTGGTAAAATATTACCAAGACAATCTTATCTGAGTTTACAGAGTTATTTCCAATTTGTAAATGCTGTATTCATTTCTACCAGATTAAATACCTTTAAAAAGCCTAGACCTGGGCATGGCGGGATTGCTGTTATAACCACTCTGTCTAGCCCTCAGCCCCCTTCTTCCCTCCCACATCCACATAAACTTTGGACTTGCTATTGAATCATTTTACTTTAAAAAAATCTTCATCTTAGGATAAAGAAATGTAATGATTTTCTGAATCCTGATAACTTTTGGCTGATGTTGTAGTTGCCAGTTATCTAACCTGCAGAGGATCTCCCTCATTCAAACTCTAAATGTTTTAGAACATCACCTTTTACAAATTCATCTCTTGCTTATAATATGAAGAAAAGCCAAGGCTTTGTTTCTCCATTATAATAGATGTAAATTAATGTTTTGCCTTTGTTTGTTGCTGTAATCATAGAGGCAAGTATATGCTCCTAACAGCTATCTTATTTTCAATTTGCAAAGCATACTGTGCTTAATCCCATGAGGCACCCTGTGGTTCTAGATATGAATTTTAAAAGGTAATTAGACCAGTGCAGGGGTTTCTCCCTGAGACAGAAAGAGCAGGCTCCTGCCAGGTCCAGAGGGGTCTTTTAGAGGTCCCAGGCTGGGCACAGTTCTCGTCCTAGTTTATTACTCATTTCCATTGTGTGAAACAGCTTATTTGTTCATGAAAATTTAAATCATGTTGGTACTAGAAAGATTATTTTTTATTTTAAAGCCAGAAAGGTCACAGTGTTATTTTTGGTGTCTGGCATAAAGCTTTTATTTTAACTTGCACCTCTTTTAATGATCTTTGCATTTTTAGATTCCGAGAGTAAAAGAGATGTGTGCTGATAAATGCTTTAATGCATCTCCAGTATGCTGTACTTTAAATATTATATAATCATTATCAAGCCATGTATGCAAATGAAAACCACTTTGCCAACTCTTGAAATGGCAAGAAATCGCATTGTTTTCCCTGTATTTTGGCTCCCCTCTTCTCCCTTTTGCTTGGCGCTATATGTTACACAATGTTATACTAGGCTCTGTTTTCTTTATGGTTCTTATCCAAGCTTTCTTCTGAGTGATGGTCATACACCTGACCAATGGAAAGAGCAATGATTAAAGGTTATTTATTTAGAACAGTGCTAGGCCCAGGTTAAACTTGTCTATCATGAAAAATACAAAACACTTAAAGGTCTGTTTCTCTGGCTGAGAACAATGAGACATTTGAATGGGATTCATACAAATATGAGGGATACTTTGAATAACGACAGATGGGCCTGAACCCAAACCTGACTTACAGCAACCTCATTGATTGAAATCTGCTTCTGGATCTCAGTTTTTTCAGGGTTCCACCTGTTTCTAGTTTGCATCATGTGAATTTCTTTTTGAGTAAATTACTGTATCAAATGAGATCATAAATGCTTCCCCAGAATCTATGGTAAAGAGGGAGAGATTCTGACTAGTCAGCCCAGGTTTATGCTAAATATGCGGCTGCCTAGGCTGAGTACTTGGTGGCAAAAACTAAGACTTAAGAGAGCTGAACTGTTTATATTTACTGGACTGACAATATTTAAGGACCCAATTCTTCCCTATGTTAATTTTAGTAGATACTGTGAATGTTCATTCACCATTGGTTTCAACTGCGTTATTCTTGATTTTCACCTCCGTAACCAGGAGTAGAGTCAGGCACTGAATTGCTAATGCATCTTAGGGATGGGCTTGGAACAAACCTGGATCTGAACATCCCCAAGTTTACTGGTAATTCAGATCCAAATACTAACTTTGCAGCTGGCTTTGAACACTTTGATGGGCTGAACCACTATCCCAGAATTTGGATCAGAATACAAACTTGTGTTCACCCATCAACCAAATCAAAACTTTGTTTTTTTCATGGTAAGAAGCTCCAGCCTAATCTTAACCCTCAAGTAATAAAATAAAAACAGCAAAATGCTCTGTCTGAACTATCTCCTGAAAATTGTCTAAAGTGTTCTGTGATGAACCAGAAAGGCACTGAGCCCACACAGAGTGAAACAGCAAAAGTGATTTGGTGACTCTAAACTACAGCACTAGGGTGCAGTGGGCTGTTAGATATCTAGATTAAGAATCTTTAGGTTTTTTAAAGGTTCTAACACCTTGAATTGCACCTGGAAATGTATGATCCAGCAGTGCAGGGCTCAGACTGAAGTTGTCCCCCTAATGGAGGTCCCTCAAGACACACGCAGCCTGCCCAGTCGTTGAATCAGATCCTGTGTACTCTTGACCCACTGCCATGAAGGAGCTCTGAGTGCTCATTCACATATCAAGTTTGCCTACTCACTTTCAGATATCAACAGCTTCCCTTGCCGTCCAGTGCCGAGGCTGCAATTTGTACCAGCTGCAGCTTCCGCTTACTGTGCCTAGTCAGAGCTAGACAGAAGCAAAATATAAAATGTCCCTTCAACTCTGCCATGGCTGCAGGACCTTTTCCCCAATGGCTATAGCAGGACCATAATATTCAACATATCCAATAAGACTGACTTCTGGAGTCATTTCAAAAGCCTGTGCACTGTAAAGAAGTTAAGCAGGAGAGGCAGGATACTAGTTACAATATTATACACCAGATGTGCTGCTCTTTAAAATATAAAAGTAAGAAATTGGCTATTGGTGCTTCAATAATATATTTCGCTAGCAGAGCAATACACCCCTCTCATTCACCCCAACATGCTGTAGTAAGACTAGCTAAAATGCCTGAGCCTCAGAAGTTAGGAAACCCTGAAACAATGCAATCAATCCTGTCATGCCTGTGGTGAGTAATAAAAGTTTATAAGAAATCCACAGCACTTCACGCTGAGTGGATAAAAAATAGCACACATTTTTCAGAATGCCTGAAACACACCCCAATCCACTAGAGCAAAGCAATCAATGAAACTATTCTTCACCTAAAAGATTTCCATTCTGTTTTGCTAACACACTATATTCAGTATTGATGTGTCTCTGTATACAGTATGCAGACTCTGCAGTACTGGGACAACTCATTCACATGACAGTGATATCACAGTCACCCTGCATTGCTCTCGCTTTGCAGAGCTCCTGGAGTTCTTTTATTAAAGCAGCACCCAACTGTGCCAGCAGAGTAAAAGAACTTGTCAGTGTTTCCCAATGAAGACTTCATTTTTAAGGGGCTTTTTTTAAAATGACCTTTTTATCTAAAGACGATGAAGCTGTATTGCAGTTGAGCTCAGGATCTGGATCTACAGCTGAACTTCAGACTTCAGAGTGTTTGGATCTGGGTATTTGGTATAACCTATTTATAAGATCCAGGAAGTTCAGAGAAAGGTTTGAAGATTTCCTGTGTGATTGAGGATCTCTGGATTGGGAGGTCAATTTTGGATTCATCCCTGTGCTATCTGAACTTCAAATAAAGTAAGCTTTGGAGGTAGTTGGGGCATGTAAATGAACCACTTGAGCCAGACAGACTGGGATAGGAATCTTATGAGATGAGTCTGCCTTGTGAGATTTTCCCTCCCTGTCCTAGCCAGAAATACCACAGGCCTTTCTTCGAGGTATTTTGGCTCCTATGGTTGTGGTTTCTAGCTAGAAGTGAAAAGAAAGTTGAAAATGGGGGGGGGTGGGGAATTGAAACAGTTAACAAAACACTTCAAAAACTTTAAAAGGCTGTGTTCAAAACTACCATTAAAAAGGGTGAACACTCAGAGATTTCTTCTCCTAAAAAAATTCACGGCCACAGCAGAACTTCACTGTGGTAACGGCTGTATACACAAATCTCACTCTGTGATTTGTGACAACAGCCCAGATGGAATTGGGATCTTCCTGCTCCAAAATCAAAGTCCTGTCCCTAGAAGAACCTCCATTACCAGTACAGGGTTTATACCATGCAGCTGAGAAATTCTGAAGGCAGTAGTGTATCCTAGTCAGCCAGACAAGCACGGTATTTGCCCTTTTCTGGTGTTCTCATTTCTCATCAGGAAGAAACACTGCATACAAAACTCTCTCTCTCTTTTTAACATAAAACTGATTTAAATTACTAGCGTTTATTATTGAAGCTAAAGAGCAGCTGAGAGGTAGGTAGCTTTGGAGGCTTTTTGTTTTGCATTCGTCTAATTAAAAATTTTAAAAAAGCTAAACTTTCTAAAAGGGCATTTTAAAGCCTATTAATTGATAGTGCAGAGAAAAGGGACTTTATTCACTGGAATCCTATGGCGATGGAAAGTCAGAAAGGCAGGAGATGCCACCATGGAAGGCTCCTAGAACTTGATGTTGCTTGTAGTTCTGGAGCTAGCCAGGGAAGTGCTATTATGCCCATTTTATAGATGAGGAACTGAGGCATAAAGGAGGTGTGTGGTGAGGTAGGAATGGAATCCTCAGCAGAGGCAAAAGCTCTAACCACTGGACCAGCCTTCCACTCAAAAGCAGCTCTCCTCCACTCCTATGAACTAGAAACCTCTTTGGATCCAGCCCAAGGATGTTTTGGATTCTGGCTAAAATTCTCATTAATATATAGAGAAGTTGGAATCCTTAAGGGTAGGAAACAATCCCTAAAAATACTGTAACTATAACTTAGTTCCCAACCCCAACATTAACACAGTGCACAGGCTACAATGCTAAGAATGGCACTCTGAAAATGTGCATGTTCTGGAAGGAGAAAGAGATTTTAATCAAAATCATAATTTTATTTCACTCAACCTAGCCTTCCCTGGCATCACATTCCAATTGCCACTTGACAGTGTGCTTAATATGGATGCATTTTGAGGGTGGGAACATCAGCATATGAATGCACAAGCAAAGGGGATATGCCACATATAGAAGGGGGTGTGTCCAGGTGTACAGTCCTCTGGCCAAATCTTAGTCAACAGAAAGCTCAATGGGAGTCAGCTGGTCTAGCCAGAAGGATTTAGAACAGTCCTCAAGCTACCCTACTTATGCAGTGGGGTCAAAGCACTACCAGCTACCTTCAGAAAAGGGAAGTGAACTCTTCGAACTCACGGTGGGTGTATCTGAGCATTGAGCCCCATTTATAAGGACACATTATTTGAAATCAGTATCAGAATAAGAATATTCCACAAGGATCATGATTGCAGCAATGCCATCTGTCCCTTTTAGGCATATTGTTTCTTTATTATTGCTGCACAAGAAATATGAACTTAAAAAAATTGATAAACTCATAGAGCAAAATGTCCAGTATGTTGAGAATAATTTCACCCATCTTAGCAGTTCACCCCATGGATCAAAGGCCCAGGTTGTGCTTATATGGTCAAAATATAAATTCAAGCTTCTCATTTTCCAGGTTTGGATTTTGTACTTGAGTTTATAAGGATGGGATAAACTTAGTTGAGGAGCTAGGGAAAGAAGGAGGTTTGCACTGTATCTCTGTCATGCCAAATACACTGAAGGAAGAGCAAGACTCTCATTCTGTGGAGCGAAATGTCCTTGACAAAAGTGACTACAGTACTCTGCAGTTAGCTATGTGTCTTATTACATAGGTCTGAAACAGCAGTCGACCAACATAGACAATTAGGTCCTCTCCAACCCTACTTAGCTAGTAATGCATAGATGCCTTTTTTCTGGTACAGTTTTTGATGAATACATTGAGAAATAATTGCTAACAAATGTATGTCTCACTTTTCTTTTTGTGAATACCTATACTGTACAAAGAGTTAAACATGAAAAAGAACAAAGATAAGCAGTAAAAGACAACATCCGCTCTCATTTCAATTTCCTGGAAGGAAAGTGCGGTTGGGCAGATGGTGCTTTTTTGTTTTAGTAAACTAAATGATCAGATGTAAATAATGTACACTATATATACTATAAAGTTACGTTGAAGGTGAGGTGCCATGTGCAGTGAAAATTTTCCATATTGTTGGGAGTTTTTCTTAGGTTGATTTTTTTTTCTTGAATATTTTTTTACTCCAATACTAGCATGTTTACTGAACGCACCACCTGCCTATTCAGATTTTTTTCCCCAGCACTGTTTATTTCAGGGGGCTAAATTAGACTTGTTTCTTTAACAGTGATCCATTCTGAATCCGTAGGTATTTAGGATGCTGATCTTGAGTCCTTGGTTGAGCTAGGAGAAGAGAAGGGCTGATAATTTGGTCTTAGGTGAGATTTACTATTTCTTCATGTCATTTTTGTTTATTTTCTGCCTGTGCATCATCACCTGAAGAGTCCTTTTCTTGTGTCATTGACCCCATGTTATTTTTCCATCATGAGTATCCTCCTTGAATTTCCTTTTGGTACTAAGACATAAGCGTTTTGGGAAGAAGTGTAGTTTTCATAACTCACTGACTGTTCCGATAAACAGAGAAGGCCAAGGCCAAAAAACCCCCAACAATCCACTCCCAAATGTTTAAACATGGTTATGACCCAAATGTGTTATAAAATGGTTACCTCTTGCCTGAATGGACAGAAAAAAAGCAATTTATTATAGCGACATTAAGAAATAACACTATACCCTTGGTATCTACCAGGATTGACATGTGGTTACTTCATTATGTTATAATAATTTATTTTATGTCCATAAAGACAGCATCTACACTGGCTTTCAGGAAGCCAGGGAACACTTCCATAGTTACACCACTACTAAGGTAGCTGTGCCAGTGCTGACAGCATCAGTACATTCACGCAGACATGGTAGTGGGCTCATAACACATTTCATCAAATCATGTTCAAGCAGCTCAGCATGACACAATGGTTAAAATGCTTGCAGCCACTACACCCCATTTACATCTTTCCATTCTTATCACCAGTAGATTTGAACAGTATAGAAAGTGAGAAGTGGAAGGAAGGCAAATGTCAAAGACCCAAACTTGGACTCTGACCAATAGGGAGCCAGGAAAAATGTCTGATCAAGTCTTTGATTAGTTGCGAGTTGGCCACACCTCTTTAAAGAAAATTGTACTTCTCTGTGGTTTCCACAAGATAAACTAGCATCACAATCCTCTCCTGGAGTGAAACAAAGAAAGCAGCAGCAATGGCACATTGATTCAGAAGGGCCACGTCTGGTGACACCAGAAGAAACAGCTGAGGCTCAGTCTCCACAATAAACGATGGAGCTTATCTGAAGTGGGTCCTAGAGTACTTCCAATACTTTCTTCATGTATGTGGGAATTGAAAGGGTTGTGCTGCAAAGAAAGACTATTTGGTTTCTAGTGGACAAGTGGTAATGCAGAATGTATCCTGTACACATGCAGCCTTTAAATTTATTACTGAGTCGTGTGAGAATAATGAAAGATTTCCCTTAATCTGGAGCACAGTGGTGACAACTTTTGTGATTTTTATCATGAGTTGTTTGCTCTTTGTGCTAAAGCCTCAGCTCCTGGAATCAAGTGTTTAATACAAGAATCTGTTTTCATTTTGAAATAAAAAATTTCTAGTCCTTATTGTTGAGAATAAAAGCTTGTAAACATGATCTGACTGAGGTCTACAGGCTCAGAAACCAGAGGAAAATAAAATAACCATTTTTGAACAATCTCATGATTATGAGGGTCCTGGACTTATGATTTGTCAATGGGTGGTGTTTTCAATATTCAGGACATGATATCCAGGACCAGAATATGTTCGCTGTAATAACTTCTCTTACGATGACTAAGTACATCTGCAAAACAGTAGGAATTTTCATCAAAAATGAGAAATCTTCCTCTTAGGTTGGAACTTTTCTGAAAAACAAATCAGAATTTAAAACAAACATGTCAGGTTGTTGTTTTTGTTATTGTTTTGTCTTGTTTTTGTTCTCAGTACAGCACAGCCTTGACTTAAATATTAAAAATAAAGTAAAATAAAATAATGGAGTAAAAAGAACTTTGGTGCAGAAGAAACTCAGGCTCTCTCTCTCTGTCAGTTATCTTTAAAACCTCAGTATGAGATATAGGCTATGTCTAGACTACAGGGTTTTTTCAAAAAAAAGTGGCCTTTTTTTGAAAAAACTTCACCTGCGTCTAGACTGCTGCCGCATTCTTTCAAAATTAAATCAAAAGAACGCAGCTGTTTTTTCGACAGCGGTAAACCTCATTTTACGAGGATGAACACCTTTTTTTTCGAAGGAGTTCTTAAAAAAAAAAAGGCATTCTTGACCACAAACAGGGCTTTTTCAAAAGAGAGCACCCAGATCGCTTTTTCGAAAAAGTTGTGGCTGTCTAGACGATCTCTTCAAAAGAAGCTTTTTTGAAAGATTCTTTCGAAAAAGCTTCTTTCGAAAGAAGCATGTAGTCTAGATGTACCCATAAAGAGAGAAGACAAAATAAATAAAGCATAAAGTTTCAGAAGACACAGGTTAGCAGCTCAGAAATCAACCTTGTTGCATACAATTCTGATGAGCACTTTCTTTACAGTAAAGAAGCAGTTCCTTCCATGGCAGACGTATGCTGCTGATGTGTGCCAAAGGCAGGAATCAAGGAAGTGGAAATGGCAAGAAGAGACATTAAAAAACCAGCAGTCTATCATAAGAAGGTACTCAGTTTCCAACTGCTGGAGCTGACAAACTTAAAACATGTATGGCCAGATATGGTAAACTATACACATGAAAAAGAATAGGCTTTTAAAAGCTGGGCCAAATCTTCTGCTGGTGTAAAGTGTCATCAGCACTTCATTCGCTTCTACAGAGTTCTGATGATTTACATATTGGGTTGTTAATGTGTGCTCTCACAAACATAAAAATAGATCTTAGGGCATTTTTGGCCTCCTTAGGAAAACATTCTCATACAAAAGAATGTATATCACTATCCTTAAAGAAGATGCCATATATGTTTGCAATAGACAGCTCTAAGAAAAAAGGCTGCTTTCAGTCCAAAGTCATCTATTCTGAGGACAGTACACTTTGCTTAATTTCCATTCTGAACTTTTAAATGAGGCTACTGAAACACTCTTGAGTTCCACTGTTGCAGAGGTCTGCTACTGAGCCAAGTTTTCAATTGCAGTTATTAGAGCTGGTCCAAATTTCTCAAATGTTGATTTTTTAAAAAGAAAATACTCCCCACTCCTAATTTCCATTCTGACAACTTGGGGTTTTGACCATCCCTAAATATGTTTATTAATTATTTTGAATGGAGCTCAAAACTTAATGAGAGAGAGAATGTTTGCAAACTTGATAGGAATTAAATGATTGATCAGTTACCAAACAAAATTAAGGCAGATTACAGGTCTTGATTGCACAGGGTATATAGATAGCACATGCAGTAGAGTTGTAAACAAAATTTAGTAAACCAGAAAAGCATCAATGCAGTATGGAGCTGGATAATCAGAAATCTCATATCTGATTTTCCTCTCTCTTGAAAGACTCACTTCATCATTCCAGCCATCTTTTTTGTTTGGTGAGTAGGCCCAGACTGCCCATTGTTCGTTACAACTAGAGAGGATATAGAAATCAACAGAATAATATATTTCATCTCTGGCATTATAAGAATTCAGGTTCAATTTTTATTTTACTGCACAACCACTCAATAGTTCACAGTATGTTTCTTGGTTGCCTCCTTAGATTAACAGGAGATAGAGAACAGGAAAAACAATCCCCATCTTTTTCCCCTAGTACTACTTTTTTTCATCTTATAGCAGTTCACTTCCTAAAATATACAGTAATATTAAATGAGCTACACATTTAATACTAAGCTCTTCTCTCAGAAGCTTTTTGTTTTGAGCAAATTGGTAGGCAGTGGCAATTTAAAATCAAGGTCTTCAGTTTATGGCCAACTGATGGCCTGCACCAATAACATAGTAGGAACTTAAGAGCCAGTCTTAATTTTTATACAGTGGAGCATGCTGATACAGCTGCTCTCTTCTTGTGTACAGTGGTTCAGCCCATGAAGTATATAAGCATCAGCATGCAGGCTTTATCTTGATCTGCCTGGCCTATGTACTACAGAACTCCCTTTGGCCCCTTCTGGCTCATGGGAATTCATTTTGGCCTTGAGGCCTGTATAATGTTATTCAATCTTTTCAGCTTGAGGGTTTACAGCTAAGCTGCATGGTGGTTAATTTTTAAAAATGAACTTATAGAGATAACTCACCTGTCTATGTGGGTGACTTTTAAAAATGCAAGGTCATCATTTCCTCCCCTCCCTCCTTTTTGCTGGCTCTGCACGTGTGTCTGACTGAAACGCTATATAACCGGTGGTTTGTTATGTGGTCACCAAACTGTTTCTCAAGTCCTTTAAGGTGTTTCACATACCAGGTGGCCTACCGGATGTTCAGTTTGGTTTAAGTGCTGCAGAATCCAGTTCAGCTTCAGTGATAGTCACAGAAACAGAGGAAATAGAGCAATGCCACTGAATTAAGTAGAGTGATGAAATCCTCTTCAGATGCAATTGTGTTAGCAATTAGAGTTAAACAAGAGTTTACAGAAATGCACTGGATTTCTAACCAGTGATAACTATGACTGCAGCAGGCTGTTTTAGCTCAGATGAATATATCCCAATCTAATTTGAATAGCAAGATGCTTTGATTCAAGAAGCTGGTCTGGAAAACTCATGAAAAGAGGCTTTTCACTTGAGGTTGTCTGTACTTGCTGGATAAATCAGGAGTAACTCTACTGAAATCAAAGGCAATGGAAATTCAGACCTCTTGTGTTTGGCTGTAAAAACAAAAGTCTAACTAGGTTGTCCATGAAAGAGAGAAATGTTCAGATAGTCGTCTTGAAAAATTCTTACCTATATTTTTCTTATCATATCACCTTTCACCATGAGATAATTATATAATGACTACTAAGGAAAACATTATAGGTAGGTAGGTAGGTAAGTGAGTATTATAATTAACAAAACTGAACAAGGAAGAATAGATTTAAGTCTCCTCTACCACCGCAGTTAATACTTTTTTTTTTTTGCTTTTTTTTTTTGCTGGACGAGGACAACAATCTCAGGCCAAATACTGAATCCTGAATCATTTTTTTAATCCTAATAATATTGTGCATATCAAACTTATTCTGAGGAAGTGATTATAACTGTAAAAACGTGAGTGATTATCAGAGAGTAAGACAAATGCACACAAAAAACTTCTAGAGAGCACTTCAGATGCTTTGGCTTTTGTCACCAAAGATCTAGAGTCAGGTGGACTATATTATGCATAAATATTTACCACCCCAAACTGTCATGAGCAGCTGTAACATACCCACTAGAAGCAATCTCCAGTTGGTTCTATATAGATGGGGACAGCCCCATTAATTGCATTGTTTTTAATTCCCTTGAACCCAAGGGTAATTCTGTTAACCTATTATTTGAAATTAAACTCAAGTAATTTACACATCTGTTTGACCACAAACTACCTCTTAAGCAAACCAAAGAGTTGGATAGTTTACTTCCACAATACTCTACAGAGTTTCATTACTGCAGTCATGACAAGAAAGGAAAACTGAAAGGCTATTCAGGTTCTTGAATTGCTATTTTTTGGATATTACTGCCATTGTTATGTGATCCCAAAAGATTCAAAGCAGAGGAAACTGGAAAGGCAGTTTGCTCACCGGGCCAAAGGCTCCCAGCCAATCACAACAAACACAGCAAAAATGGAGCAGTGGAGGTCTGAAAGTGCAACCCTGGGTGTAAGAGAACATGCTGTTCTCTGCAGGTAGGACAGTTTAAACCTTGCTTCTTTGTATGTAGTTAAGATACCACCTAAAAAAAAGTTACATAATGCAGATAGTGCTAACCACCTAATATCTGATATTTAGGGCAGGTAATTAAATTTATATAATTTAATTCTTGAGTTAGATTATATCCCATCTTGGGACATTTTACAGCTCTAGCAAGCCTTGACAGACATTTTATTAGTGATGAGATTTGTGTATATACATCATTTTCTTAACCTTTTAACTTCATAGCTCTAGATTGGCAAATTTTAAGATTCAACAGTGCAACTGGATTTTTTTATGGTGTGGTGAAAAGAGCAGCTGATAACAATTTTCTATAAAATATATTTGTTATGAGTTTTGAGTCCACATATGAACACATATGCATTTAAAAGTACAACCGATTAAACAGATTTATTTTAAAAGCCCAAAAGATGACTCAAAATTCATTTACATTATTTTATGGTGCCCTATATGAGACTAACCAGTTTAGTATCAATAGAGAAGACCCAATTCTCACTTTCATTTTGTAAATAGGAACAACTCCACTGACGTCAATGCTCTTATACCCATGTAAGAGGAGATACAGACCCAATGAGAGAAACTATTTTTAAAATTTTGTTATCTCATTATTGTTAATATAGTTTCCTAAGAGGAAACCTTAGTACTAAATAACTAGTAAGTGCTTTATTTTTAACAGTGAATATGATTATCCTTTCAACCATATTCTGTATTTCATTTTTTACTATGAAAGTTATTCGTCGTCCAATTTTAAGCTGAAAAAGTATAAAAGTCCATTTGACTTCGCTAAAGCAGAACTAAAAGATTTTTTGCACTAAGATTAAATTGATGTATCTAGAGTTTCTGTCATTGTAATATGACATTAGGAGGATACTCAAACACTAGCTTTGACTATAAGTGTCCTACTAAAGTAGAAGTCTACTGCAGAGTGCTTTTTTGATGTATCAAAGAAACGGAACTATCTTTCAAACTATATTCATATTCTAACCTTCTATCATTAATGTAAAGTAATAGCAGGGCTAAAGCATGATCGTTTCCCCCCCCCCACCACTTTTTTTAACCAGTTTCCAGAAGTCAGTTGTATGAGGGATTGCCTAGGCTTGAATAAAATAGTCAGGTTTAAATGAACCTAAAAACTATGCTAATTAGATTTTGCCCTTTTACCATTATTTTATCTTAGTCTTCTTCTCCCTTCCTGCCTGCTGTTGCTGTGTCTTTGCTATGGCACTCCAAGCAAATGACTTGCAAAAGTGGAGATACTCCCCTTGGGTCCATCAGAAAATATTTCTGTATCATGTTGATGGCCAGTACTTCTGCTGCTGTGCAGGGCCTTTCCAGCTCTGTTTCAAAACCCCAAATATATGTAGTTGATGTTACCATTGCTACCATGTCGGAGGGGGAGGGGGGCGGGAAGCACTGCTCTAAAAGACCCTGTCCTTATTTTGTGAAAATCCTTTGTGAGGACTGGCTACTTCTCTGAGCCCTGGTCTGCTCTAGGGCGTTATTTCAAAATAACACCCATAGGTCAAATTTATAAGGGGTGCATCCACGCTACCAAGACTGTTGTTTCAAGATAACAGGCTGCCTATTTCAAAATATGTACTCTTACTCTCCTTGGGGAATAGTTCTAATTTCAGAATAGTTGTTTTGAAATAGCATTAGTATGGATTCTGCGGTGCTGCTATTTCAAAATAACTACTCCCTGGTGTAATTCCAACTAATTACTCCCTAGAGCTTCCTGGGGCTCTAAGTCAAGGTAGCGCATCCACATTAACAGAGCCTGCCTCAGACTAATTTCGAGGCTTTACCATAGTGGCAACATGCTATTTTGATGCTGTAAAATTAGGAGTTATTAAGTAAAACTTAGTTATTTCGAAATGATTTCCTAGTGTAGACATGGCCTGAGAGGCTCTGACATGCTTGGGGGATCTAGCACACCAGCATGTAAAACTTCACAGCAGCCTCCGCACCCATGCATGGTCCAATAAAAGATATAGGTGAATGTTGCAATGACTCTCCGGCTATGTCTAGACTACAGAGCTTTTCTGGGATACCTCCAAGGAACACGTCTACTTTTTAGGAACAGTTTCCGAAAAAGCAGACGTGTTCTTTTGGCATCCTTGTATTCCTTTCAGTGAAAGGAATAAGTCATGTTCTGAAAGAGGAGTTTTTTCCGAAATTTGGCCCCATGTAGATGGGCAAATTGTGGAAAAGCCTCTTTTGGAAAAAAAGCAGAAAAAGATACGCAAATTGTGCTTTGCAATTTGCGTCTTTTTACGACTTTTCTCTGTAGCGTAGACATAGCCTCCGCATGAATAGGGCATCTACAGACTGAGGAATTTACAGCACAGAGAGAGCAGAGCTGGGTTCTTATATGTGTATTATATGCTTTTGTAGGGAAAGATAGATTCAGCCAAAACTCCTCATAATTAGAGCAAGTTAGAAAATGGAATTTTCATCCTGCATGAAATTCTGACACTCTGAATATTGTGTTTTGCTCTGAATTAGGATAAAAAGTCAAAATTTTCACAGAACAGAGATTCAAAATTATATGATTTCAGAAATATAAAAATGGCCTTATTGAAAGGGTTTGTCTAAATAATGTTAAAATGTCTTAAAATCATAGACTCAAAGGATTACAAGGGGCCATAAAGTTCATTTAGTCTAACCCCCTGTCAAACTGCAGGATTTGTAGTATCTACACCATCCAAAACAGGTGGCTATTGAACCTCCTCTTGAAAATCTCCAGTGAAGAAGCTTCCAAAACCTCCCAAAGCAGTTTCTTCCATTGTTCCACTGTTCTTACATCTCGTTTTGACAACACAACACAACATATTTAAGATAGTTCTATTGGAAATGAAAGGAGCCTGCAGTCCAACATCCTCTCTCCACAAAACTACTAACTCAGTAGTGAAGTCTTTTAATGCTTTCCCTCTCCTTCCCATTGCACTGGTGACTGGTTCAAAGCTAGATGAGCAAGTAGTTTAATCTGCAACTCCAGCAGATGCTTGCCCTCATTGTTAGTTCCAACTCCTAGTGTAAATGTGCCTCCATAGTGACTATAATAATAGAGGGCATCCATTACAAACAATGGCTATGTTGTTACTTGTGTATTCCAAGATTATTCACAAAAGTAAAATAAAAACCAACTACCAGGTGCTAAAGGCAAAAATCAAACTAAAATGATTCTACTACTGAGTGTTTCAACAGGACAATTCTAAAGACTGAGCTCCTCTGTTGAACTGCAGTCCCAGGTGGCAAGCCATCAGCACAGGCATAACATGTGGTTCAACTACAAATAGAAAGGACAACCTCTAGGAGTGCAGAAGTAGGTTCAGTTTTAGGCCTATTGACTTTTTATTCAGTTTGCTGAGGTAACCAATCATTCCAGTTACAATGGGCGAACACTTGAGAACTGAACCTGAGACCAGCTATAATTTCATAAGCAGCTATCAGATGGCAATGATTTTCAGACATTATTGAACCTGCCACAAACAAGTGAACAGCACTGTATTCCATGACAAGTTTCCTGAGCTGTTCAGCCTTTTATGTTTTCCTCTAGATACACAGATAGAACCTTTTCAAAGATTCTTTAGACTTTTTTCTTTATGCAATGAATTGCAAACATTAGAAGTACTGTTGTATTAAGCTCAACGAGCGGCTGGTAATGTAACATACTGATGATGCTTCCAGATGTTTGATCTCATACAATAGTGCTGGATGCTGATGACACAGTTGATATTTTTCATTTCTGTAACTCTGTCAGACCACAAAGAGAATAAGACAATACAAGTAAAAGTGTGACAAAACCAGTCTCTATGGACAAACTTTAAATCAATTTTTATCATTGGAAATTGGGCACAACTCCATTGAAGTTATTGGAATTACTGGAGATTGACATTTGTGTAAATGAGAGCAGAACTTTCCATTCAATTTTGTGGAGTTCCTGTGGTTTAATTGAGAACAGAATTGGGGTTTGAACTGTCCCCAATTTTTTTTTGTTTTTTTGGTAAACATATTAATTTGACTCTGAGGCCCAGGGCTATTGCAATCTGAGCAATTTTCATTCACTCTGGCTTAAAGATGGCCCAAGATTTCTTCCCCAGCCCTCACCCCAACATAAGGTAGCTCCAACTTGACCTCCCCCTTGTGGCAGACTACAGCACAGTTGGTGCACCCACCTCAGCTTCCCCTGTCAGATAAGCCAAGGAGTCCACTACAGATTTTTGTGCCTTAATAATAATCAGCCTCCTTAAGCATATCAACCACAACAAGTACCAACACATAGTTCATTTATCACCCCATTGCCTGTAGTCATAAAAATGCCATGCTTCTCACACATTATATGCCTTTTACCATGTCTGAACTCCGTCAGTTTTCTTCTGTCTCTCTGCCAGGACAGCTACACACTCCTTCCAGATGGAGTGCAAGCCCACACTTCCCAGAGAGAATCTTCTGCAGCCCCTCAATGCAGGATCGTCTTTATTGGGAGAGCATCTGTCACTGTTCCTAGCCCACTCACAGTTCCCCTGGGTCCAGTTCTCCAGCATGGAGATGTCAGCAGATAAGTTCCTTCAGTGAGCCCCTGCCCTCACCCCTCTTTGGTCTTCAGCTCCAGCTCTCTCGCTTACAGTCAGTAAAAAAAAAAAAAAAAAAAAAAAAAAAAATCCTCTGTTGCTGTTCCTCCTGCCTCCAACATCTGCCATTTCTGGCTCTCTGGCTTGGAGAGGTCAGCTGGCAAACAAATCCTCTTGCTTTTCTCCTGACTTCAGTCCGTCCCCCCTCCTCCCATACACACCCACCCAGGAAACACTTTCTGGCTCTTTCACAGATCTTCTCTAGTCCTAGGACCTTTGGCAGCTCTCAACTGCCTTCCTGACTCACCAGGCAGGGGTCAAATGCTTCTTTTCTGTCTGATTCTGGCCTCCCCAAACTGGATTGTTCTCTTACAGAGTTTCTCCCTTGCCAGGTTTCTCCCCTAAGATTCTCTCTTATTGACAGCCCAGGTGTTGCTGTTCCCTCTAACTGGCCAAACTGGGAGCACTGGGGAACTAGACATATTTAATTTACAAGAGCCAGCCACATTGTGAAGGCTCTAATTCACCTCCCCTCAATTACTATTTTTATTACAGTGGGCCAGACTAAGATCAGGAGCCTGTAGTGCTATGCACTATAAACACATATAGTGAAGGATACCTATCCCCAACATGTTTGTTATTGGACAAAACAATCCAAGATTAGGAGGAAAGCAGTATTCTTACCATCTCCATATTACAGGAAAGGAACAGACACACAGAGAGGAGAAGAAACTTGCCAAGTGACACATAGCAGGTCAGAGACTAGAGCCTATGTCTACTGATTCTCAGTCCAACTGGAGGCCTGTTAATGGGATCACACTGCCCTGAACAGCTTCTTGCAATCACAATTTGGTTGTTCTGTGTTGAAATATAATTATTTTCAGAAGTCTCCAAACTTTTTTGAATACTCTCACCTGAAAGAAATAGAATTAATTATAAAGAAAAACAGTATTTAGAAACCTGCTTCTTTCTGATAGATTGAAGCTTTGATATTTACACCACAAATGGCCAAGATATGTGTTTGTTTCAAGAACTAGAACTTATATTATAGTTCTTACAGTGCACTGAGGACGAAAGTAGCTCACACTTCCATAGCGGTTTTGAATCTGCATGTTATTTTAGCATGAAATTCAGTGGTGATGACACACTGGGAGCAAGCCAGTTGAGGGATGGTACCATTTTTAAAAAGTCACTTTCCTGACTATATTTAACTTGCAATTTTAAGGGTTCAGCCAGTAGAGAGACAAAAAAATCAAAAACTGAGGCTCTGTTCTTCATTCAGTCTGTTTTGAAGTTTCTGATATTGCAGTGCATGGAGTACAGCATAAAAATCATCCTCTATTCTCAGCCAGCTGAAATAGATACACTAGGTGACTCAAGGATCTCTTAATTGCCACAGAAGGTAACATGCTGACCACTGGGGGAGCCCAAAAACTAAATGGAATTCACAAACTTTCAGTAACTGATCATTCTCATTTTCAATCAAGCTGAATTGAATGATGGTGGAAGTTGCTGGGTCAACAACCATCTGACGGGTTTCATTCCTCGCTGCAGGATATGAGACATCCCTATTGAAGTCAATAGTAATTACTCCTAGTTTTCATAGACCAAATCTTCAGACTAAATCTCTCCATTAGTCTACAGAATGGATACAACATGGGGAGTACCAGTGCCAGTGAAAACTCTCTTTTTAAAAAAACAATTAAATACTACATTTATGTAAGGTTTGAAAATAATGTGTTTCTTGCTCACGCTACCAGAACATACTTTGGTGACTGGTTTATATTATTAGTGATCACAAATAAGTACATTATCTGATGTACCACCATATAGTACTTACTAGTTGATATTGACTTATTAATGTTGGCATCTATGAATGGTGGGTGGGAACACTTGTGGGCCTGTTAAAATGTTAAACTTGCATTAATTAACAGGAAAGCCAAAAATGTCTTAGAAAGTATCTATTAATATAGGTTAAGAGTACATCTTTGTGCAGTTTTTAGAACATAACTTGAAGAAAGCAGGTGAAACTCACTCCATGTTTTGTTACAAATGTAAAATTCTGTCCAAGTTTACTGAAGTCTGGATACATGTCAAGAAAACCTCTCCCACAGGGGTAACAGTGAGATACATTAAGTATTAATTCTTGTTAAAATATATTCTTTAGCTCTCCTGCAAAATAGAGAAAGTATTATAACAAAATAAATCACTTTCCAGATTTCATTTTTAATTTACAAGATATGTTCTGCTCTTATCTGCTCTAACATGATAGCATTATTGTGTTTTAATGGCTGTAAATCTAAAGCAAGTAAGGGGGACAATCTGGCCGGTTTATTTTTAAAATAGCCAAACCGAGCTCTTTCAAATGTTTGTGTGTGTATATATATATATATATAATTCATTATAACATTATATAACACTCATTGTAATATTTATAACACAATATAACAATTATATATAATTATTATATTATAGATATTACATACATAATATTTCTTCTGGTGCCAGGACTATATATCACAATTTTTCCTGGTAACAAATTTCCTGCAGTAAAATTATAAACACCCTACATTTTGTATAGTAGGGTGAGTGCTCCACTGTCATGAATAACACCAGCAGAATACTAGTCCCAAAACTGATACTAAAAACTGGATTTGTGGGGAAAGCAACCCCTGTGAATGCTGTACAGTGAGGGATGATTGTACCATTGTCATGAATAATACCATTCACTAGGGTTGCTTCCCCCACGAATCCAATTCGTAGCATCCACTTTGGGGCAGTATTTTGATGATCATTTTTTACCTCTCTAGTTTTCTCTTCCCACAGTGTTTTCCTAATTCATTACAAAATGGAGATCTGAGACCAAATCACAAAGACCTTAGACAGTACTGTCCAGTTGGTTAGGGACTGAAAAGAATCTCTTTCCTTGCAAATTTAAATGCTCCCAGATGAGCCTATGCCTACAAGCTCAGTCCTGCTGTTTTTCAACTAATCATCTGCAAAACTGGAAGAAAAAAAAAAGACTTCTGGTAGGTGAGCCACAGCAGGGCAATTAAGATGATGCGGCAGAGGTAGACATCTGCTCCTAGACAGATACAGTTCCACTGATGCTATCTATAGTTACAATCCTTCCGAGAGATAAACAACATGCGAAAGCAATGTGCAGGAGGAAGTGCCACACTGAGAAAGTGGTGATCGGAGACCAGGCTTGCGGCCCTTGTGGTCTGAGAATGAGAGAGAGAGAAAGATCAAGAGAGGGAAGGAGAACAGGGCATATGCCAGGCACACACAGGTGACAGAAGTCACAGGACAGACACATCTAGATGCAAATTGGAAAAGATGTGTGAAAGTTGACACTTGAGAGAGACAGAATTATAGTAAAGATGAAAGGCACAAAACCAAAAAGTAGAGAAGAGACCCTCTCTGAACAGTTTACAGATAGAAATAGTTAAATCAATTTGATATTAAGAACTTCATATGCAGATGATTTATTTATTTGCTAAACTCAGAATTTTGAATGGCTTTTGGGAATTTTAAAAGTCTCAGTTGCTGTGTTAGTATGTAACTTTAAAGAAACAATGAGTTGTCCTGTAGCACCTTAGGCCATGTCTACACTACGGAAAAGATTGAAGCTGCCGCAGTCTATCTTCCGTGATTCAAATTATCGGGTCTAGTGAAGACACGCTATTTCGAACTGAGAGGGTGCTCCCGTCAATGTGGGAAGTCCTGCTCGTATGAGGAGTAAGGGAAGTCAAAGGGAGAGCATGCTCCCATTGACCTCCCACAGTGTAGACCGTGCCAAAATTTGATCTAAGATTGACTCAAGCTACACCTTTCATGTAGTTGGAGCTGCGTATCTTAATTTGAACTTATCCCCCTAGTATAGACCTAGCCTAAGATGCTAAGGGAATTTCAAAATCATTTTCAGACTCTCTGCCAATGCACCCATTGTTTATGACAAGATCTGAGGTGGGGTCTAGCTCAATACTGCTGGATTCTTAATCAGACTTTATTGTTACCATTTAAGATTTCTGTTACACTAATGCCTGGAGGTCCCTATTGAAATCTGCGCCCACATTGTGCCAGCACACTGAAGAAGACATGGCATTTGTCCTAACGCACTTACAGCCCTAGAAGATAAATTGTGCCACTTAGGCTTAAAATGGGGGATAACAGAACCATTCTTCAAAATGCCTGTCAGGGCTCCCCAGTTGTGCAAGGGCTCATAAACAATTGGCTACAAACTGTTGGGGGTTGAAGAATGTTTCCTTCCTGCGCGGTTTGCCATGCCATAGCTCCGCTATTTGTCCAGTTGCTCTGGAGTGCTTAGGTCTCACAAAAGGTGGGGAAGAGTACTTACTTCCCGTGGCTTCCCTTCATGGCCATAATTGTCTAGCAACGGAGCAATATAGCCCTAAGACACCTGAATTATCACAAAAGTATGAGGGCTCATCTTGTCAGAAACATTTGCAAACCTTCCTCCACTTTCTTACACAGCCCATTGCTGGTAACATGCACCTACCTTTCAATACCAGTTTCGTCTGTTCAGAGAAGGCATGCTGGCCCCTTACTGATGTGTTCCCTTCATTTTCAGGAGAGGCTTTGGGGCCTGATTAATAATAATAATAAAAGACAACTAAAAAATCCAATGTGATGCTTGTCCATTTTGTGAGAATCACTGACCAATAAGCATGAAGTTTCATAACGTAAGCTATAAGAACCTCCCAGCCCACCTACATACTTTTTTGCACATTTTAGAAATAAAATATTATTTTTGTCTCCCTGGAAAAAATACACACACACATCCCAAACTTTAGAGATTAATGTAAAATTAAAGGCCTGAGTGGATGCAATTTTGTGAAGTTGGCTTTTTTAACTTTAAATATATGCAGTGCTTCTGAATAGCTCTTGATCAACAGCCCTGTGATTCCCTGTTTATACACAGAACAAGTGGGACTGAATGTCTTCAGCAAATAATTCAAACAGTTCTACTACCCAGACTCACCTTACTCACAGTGGTAGATGAATGTAGGCACTTCTCCTCATGAAACTTCACAAGTAGATTGCAGATCTCTTAAGCATCTTTATTGTTCCATTTGCAATTATTCAGAACCCCTCCATTTCATTTTTGTTTCCATTTGTTTTACTCTAAAGATAGATAAAGTATTCACTTGGTGAGTCAAGCTCTGAGGTGCTTGGCTAAATGGTGTAATGATTTCTTATGTTTACTTTCATGCTTCTTCATTTAAAATCCACAGTCATATATTGTAGCTTAAAAGTTCATTTCCAAGAGTATTAATGCTGGTAAAGCTCAATCACACATATTTGCAATAAGTGGAAAAAATAAGGGGAGCTAGAGTTCCTTTGGAAACAGAACAGCAGGAATTCCATTTTTAAATGAGTGAATATTCATAGCATAATTTTAGTAACATTCACTCAGCCCTGAGTTAAAGTATTGAAGCAGTAATGGAGCAAATAGCAAGTAGATTCTTGCTACTAATGTAGCCCCATTAATGCATCCCAGTCCTAACATGGAGGAATCATGTCTGAGTTACCAGTATAAATCATTCTGCATGCCCAGCTAAGGCTGGTGACATAATCAGCTGTGTTATCATCAGAAGGGACAGAGGTAAGGGGGAGGTTTAAGGAGATGGTTGGAGATTCAATCTTGAGAGATGATCTGGGAATTGTGACAGCGAAGTGACAGGGAACTAACTGAAAGTCAGAGGTTCAGGCAGAAAGTCTAACTAGACTTGTCTAAAGAAGAGGGCTAACTGAGTCATGGTAGAGCTATGAGGAGGAAACTTGAAAAGACTGAAAAGAGTTCAGCTTGGTGTCTGTACCCTGGAAGCTTCCCACATAAATTTGATATTTGAATAACAAATCCGTGCTTTGGAGGACAGGGATTCCTCAGAAAAAAATGAGGGACTAAAGCCATCCCATTAAGTCAGCAACAAGGTTTTGTGCTGAAAGGTGACATCAGATATGGCAGAATCATAGGATTGAAAGGTCCTTGTGAGGTCATCTGGTCTAGTCCATATAGGGTTATCTAGACTATCCCTGACAGGTGAGAGGTATGTAGATGTAATATATGTCTACCTATAAGTAAATAGTTAAGAAGCTCATCCAGGGTTTGGAACACCAAGCTGAGTTTTCTTCAGTCTCTTCAGGTTTCTTCCTCAGAGCTCTGCTAACCCTGCTTAGGTTAGTCTTCTCCATGTAAGTCCAGTCCAACCTTCTGTCTGACCTTCGGTTTCCTGTCACAATTCCCAGACCTTTCTCTCTCAAGATCCACTCTCCATTTTCCTGAAGGCTCCATCCCCTCTAGTGGTATTACTGCTGGTGATCTCCTCAGTCTCCATATTTCTTTAATGCTTTCAGTTCTTTGTTCTTTGAATAATGAAGAAGATACTTTATTTTCACAGCCTCTAAGACTAAGCCTGATGTATACTGTTAAGTTATTTAGACATGTGACTGCCACACTTTGAAGTGATATTACATAAGAGTTACCATAAGCTACAGTGTATCTGTAGGTTTCCAGTTCCTGGGGACAAAAAGAGTAAAAGTTTTGACTCTAAGGCTACATCTAGACAGTGGTGCTATTTCTGGATACCCAAAGAATCCTGAAATAGCTATTCTGCATCTTTAAATGTGCCCGTTATTTTGAAATAGATTTTGAAATAACGGGCACGCTATTCCGGTGTCCCTGTAACCAGGATATTTCAGAATAGTGCTTTATTTTGAAATTTGGTGCTGTGTAGACAGCACCAAATTTTGAAATAAACTATTTCAAAATTAGATCAAAATAAGATATACAATTTGCATAGCTCACATTGAGTATCTTATTTCAACCTACGGGTGCAGTGTAGATGCACGCACAGTATCAAAGAGGCAAGGAGTGCATATTGGATGGTGGCAGCACAGGAACCAAATAGAAAGGCACTAAATATATATGTGTACATGTGTCAGTTGTGGGAGAGAAGGTTGTCACACCCAGTAAATCATTAAGCTTTCTTCTGAGAATGTCAAAAAAAGTGACACCATTGAAGTTTGTTGGAAAATGGAGAAAAATGTTCCAAAAAAATTGAATATTTTTGTGAAAATATTTTATGAGCTCTTGTCACCATCATTATGATGTCTTTTTGATCTGTAGTGTGGATGAATTCACAGAGATTGCCTTTTCAGGAAGACCACCAATTCATTTCTGAAAAGATGCAAAATAGCTATCAGACTAAAACAATTTCTGGTCATTCCACTAGATTTCTAGTGTAGCCTTAATTCATAGGCTCTGTTATTTCCCTGAACCAATAGTCCTGGGCTTTTGATTGATAACTGGGTAATACATTAACTTTTATCCTACTCTTTTTATAATGGGAACAGTCTAAAATTCCTGAGTTTTCTGAGAGGTTTAGAAATTGCAGTAAAATCACTCTCTTCTTTTGTGTTTCTCATTGAAGAGAATACAGTAGATTTTATATGGTTCAATAGCTTTATAAGAACAAATACATTTTAAAAATGGGCTGGTTTGTATATTGGGGGCACTTTGCATTGCTTGATTCAAGAGCACTGCCTTACTTTCAGGAAGTAACATTTTATTATGATTGTCCTTTTTCATTGCAGTCTATGCTTTCCCTTGAAAGAGTGCATTTCCCCTAATTCTGCTTTGCTTTGCAACCTTTTTATCTTTTCTACCTTGCTGGAGGCATTATTAGGGCATGTCACCTTTGACCACATGGGCAGACGAGCAACTATCCTCTGGAGCCAGTACTAATGCTGTTCAGTAGATCAGCTCTCAAATGGAACTGAACTGTGACCTCTTCTTCTGTTCAAAGACTAAATACATAAACTTGTGTTTCCTGTGGTGCCAAGCCTGGGAACCTGAGTTACTCCCTAATCCCAGGTCTCCCAGTCAGTAGCACAATGGGTAGCTCTCCATGCCAGCTGGATAGCTACAAAGAATGACTTTATTGTCTCGTCCTCAACAAATTGAATATTGTTCAGTCTGTAGGCTGCCAAACCATGTGAACTGTCCAAAATATTGCTTTGCTGTTGACTTCCTTTCCCCCCTTTATATTGTTTATAAACAAGATGTATTGTGTTTGTTATTTATAAATAATAAAATTTTAAAGAGTAATGGACACTTTTGTTGTGCTTTTACAAGAGATGTGTCTTCAAGAAGTCAATGGCAATAAATTGATAAATATATGTCATACATGTTTGAAATCTTCATAGCGAAGGTACAATAGAAATGCAAAGTATTATTTTAATACAGTGCAGAACACTGACTTGGTTAAATTATTCTGGTAAAAAAATCAGGATAAATGGTGCTGAGTATTCCAGAGCAACAAAAAACTCACGCACTTGCTTTCCATAAATTTTGAGCCACATCTGATGTGGCTGAGCTGTTCTTGGGATAGAAAAAGAAAGAGAGTAAAGCAAAAGTGTATGTACCCGACCTTGGGAATAAAAAACTGCACTTTTGGGCTCTCCAGGGACCAGAAAAAACCCTCATGTAAATGAGCTTCATTGCCTACAACTACAAAGAGAATTTCTAGTAGCAGCCAATAGCCATAACCCATAATACTAGAATCTGACCTCAACTCTTTAGTGGGAGTTGTTGGAGGCATCGTTCCTAGAACAACACAGTGCAAGTGGGAGCACTAGTGGAGTACAGCCACTGCTACGTTTTGCAAGCAGGTTTATTATAGGCTCCCCCACCCTAAGCCAGCTCAACTGGTTGCTGTGGAATGTTCTAGTGCTTCTGATGGAACTTACCATTTAGAAATTTCATTGAACAGAATTGCTTCTTTAAGAAAGGGCTCAGAAGTTGGCTGGAAATACTCATAAAAAGTTAGGGCTTTGTGTTATCTCAGCAGTGCTAAAGTGACAGTTTAATTGCTTGTGCATTTCTACAACTGATTTTACTTTTTACACACATTCATTATAATCTAAGAAAAAAGTATAATGGTTTCTGGAGGAACATGTCATCTAAGAAACACACAAATTTACTAAGCAACAAAATCCATATTAACGGACAATTAAGTCTAAGAATGCAAACCTAAGAGTCCAGGCTTTTGAAAGCATAGCATTTAGATCGCTACATACATAGTTTAATATATGTGTGTGTTTGTGTGCGCGCGTGCGTATGTATGTGTAGGCCAAAGGTCCAATGCTGTCAGTTACACAAGTGTAAATCGAGAGTGACTGTATCAAAGTGAGTGAAATGTAGCTCAGAGCAGAATATAATTCAGTATGTGCAATGTCACTGAGGGAATTTCCTGACATTTGTGCCCTTAAATTTTCCTGTTTTTTCTTGCAAAACTATTATATGATTCATTTAGTTTCTTTGTTGTTGTTTTCAAAGGAAAAAAGTGCCACCACCCTGACGCCCAAGTAAAAGGCCATCACTGCTCACCTACCAAGCCTTCCAAACCTCAGTCCCAATGACATGATCAGCATTTCGTTAGAGGTACACAAAATCTCCTTCCCCCAACTACATTAAAGCTCAGCTCTCTAAGATACAACATGTGTAAGACTAAAACTCCAGCTGCAGGTTGTCAAGTTGGAACTCAGAATGCATGTTGAAGTATACATAGATTGAGTAGATTAGTAGTTGAAAGGGCTTCTATGGCTTTGCCAATGAGTGTGAGTTGGGCTTGTCATAAGTGATATGCTTAGGTATTTGGGGCAGTAGTGAGATGGGCATCTTTAGATTTTATGAAGGGGATTATGCAGAGTATTCTTCAGTATAAAAGATTGTAGGAGAAAAAACTTGAATATGTAGACATTCGGGGACCATGACAGACACCTGTCAGATATAATGGGCTCCATCAATTTTTGGGAGGAACAGGAAAGAAGTAGTGATTATCTGTATTGAAATCAAATCCACAAAGTCTTTGGTGTTAAGTTAATGATAACATCAGAATATATTACTCAATAAGGAAAATCATGTCCCTCACTAGCAGAGCTGGTATATTAATATAATATTCTGTCACTTAAAATAATGTCATTATTTTTAACATACTTTTACATTTAAAGTACTTGTCTTCACGATGACTTTAAAAAATAAACTTTTTTGATATACCATACTGAAGTACCCAGAAATATTAAAAGAAAACTCATAAGGATTTTGCTTCTTCCCCTCCACCTGCACCTTCCAAAATAATCTCCAATCAAAATGTCTCATAGAGTTTTATTCAAACTTTCAAAAAAACTGCCAAAGGTTGAGATAATCAGCTATAGGAAATTATAGCCTCAAAGGAACATAAAGCAAATAATTTCTGAAAAATGGGGAGTTGTATCAAATGCCCATCTCAACTATGCTGGTAATTATTTTGGGGGAAAAAATCCTAATAATTATTTATGATTCACTAAAGGGATCATTGAAGATTATGAAAAATTTGAATATGATACACAGATAATGGATAGAGATCTAGAGATAAATTTATTAAATATAGATGCTCAGGAGTATGCACACCTAGCTAGCTAGGTACGCTGTATAGATACAGATCTGCCAGGGTTGTTTGATCCCATAAGGACTTTTACACAAGAAACTTCTCTTTTATATTCTGAATGATCTCTCTAGAGACTGGTAGTGATGATACAATAGGCTAGAGTTGCTGTTATTAAAAAAAAAATACTACTTTTTTGACTAGGTTGCTTTTTTTTTCCCAGTGGGATTCTGATTCCAGACATTCTACAGCCTGACATCCACTGGGAAAGTGATGACACCATTAATTATTTAAAGGTTTGAAAACCACAAGAACTACTGTATATAACTAGATTGGATTGACTTTTTAACTCTTTTGATTAATAATACATAGAGCCTTGGATATGTGAATTGGTCGAGTGCTAACCTGTTAACAAAAAGAGTATATGGGATGAATGCGAACACTTCTCATAAGTTATTCTACTTAACACAGTGGCCAAACAAAACAAACAAATGGAACATTCTACCTCAGTCTTATATTTTCAATGCACCATCAATATTTGATGACTAGTTAATGTCTCTATATAGATATAGATATATGTTTTGCGCATGTCTTCCCAATACCAGTATTCCCCATTTTCTACCCTTTCCTCAAAAAACAATGAAAACAAATTTAATATCCTGTTTTACTTTTTGACTTGCATTTCATTTCATTAACTGTTTAGAAATGAAAGTAATACTGCAAACTTCAGCAACAATGTACAAAGGGTGGGAACTTCCACACTATATGACCTTTGTAATTTGTGGCTGATGGGAGCAGATATTTGTGGAGATTCATACTTCTACCGCTCCAACTATTTTCACTATTAGCTGGTTTCATAAGTCTGGGGATTTTACATTCTATCCAGGGCAGAATAGTGATAGAGATGCAGCCGTGTTAGTCTGGTGTAGCTGAAACAAAAGACAGAACTATGTAGCACTTTAAAGACTAACAAGATGGTTTATAGGTGATGAGCTTTCGTGGGCCAGACCCACAGATCAATATGTGGAAGAAAATCGGCACAACCATATATACCAATGTGATACAATCAAAAAAATGAACGCATGTGAAATTGACAAATCAAATTTTAGAACAGAGTGGTGGTGAGGGGGGAAGGTTAGTTTCTGTGAGGTAATGACATAGGGGTGATAATAGGGGAAGTTTCTGTGAGGTAATGACATTAGGGGTGATAATTGGGGAAGCTATCTTTGTAATGGGTGAGATAATTAGAGTCTTTGTTTAAACCCATACATAAAGTGTCAAATTTAAGCATGAATGACAATTCTGAAGCTTCACGTTGAAGTCTGGAGATAAAGTCTCTTTGAAGCAGTATGCATGTTTTAAGGTCATTGAGGGAATGATCAGTCTGGCTGAAATGGCAGGCAACAGCTTTCTGTCTGCGAGAGAGAGTCTTATGTCTGTTTTGTGTGCATTGATTCTTTGGCGAAGTGTCTGAGACGTTTGTCCAATGTACATAGCAGACGGACACTTTAGGCACATGATGGCATAAATTATATTTCTGGATGAACAGGAATATGTGTTCTTGATCTTGTAACTGGCATGGTTAGGTCCAACAATGGTGTCAGCAGAGTAAATATGTGGACAAAGCTGGCACCGGGGTTTGTTGCAAGGGAAAGTTCCAGGGTTGGTATTAATGTGATATGTCCTGTGGTTGTTGATAAGAATCATCCTGAGGTTAGGTGGTTGTCTATAGGAGACTATGGGTCTGTCTCCCAGAGCCTCTCGGAGAGTAGTATCCTGTTCCAGTATAGGTTGTAGTTTATTGATAATGCGTTGGACGGGTTGAAGTTGGGGGCTATAGGTGATGACTAGGGGTGTTCTATTGTTGGTTTTCCTGGGCCTGTCTTGAAGTAGATGGTTTCTGGGTATTCGTCTGGCTCTTTCAATTTGCTTTTTTATCTCTCCGGGTGGGTAATTGAGGTTTAAAAATGCTTGGTAGAGATCCTGAAGTTTCTGGTCTCTGTCAGTGGGATTAGAGCAGATGCGGTTGTATCTAAGGGCTTGGCTATAGATGATGGATTGTATGGTGTATCCTGGATGGGAGCTGGAGGCATGTAGGTAACTGTAGGAGTCAGTGGGTTTTCTGTAGAGAGTGGTGTCTAATTTACCATTGGTGATTTGTACTGTGGTGTCCAGGAAATGGATCTCTCGTGTAGAATGGTCCAGGCTGAGATTGATGGTGGGACGTAGGTTGTTAAAGTCTCTGTGGAATGTATCCAGTGTTTCTTGGCCATGGGTCCAGATCATAAAGATGTCATCGATGTAGCGTAAGTAGAGAAGGGGTAAAAGGGGACGGGATCTGAGGAAACGTTTTTCTAAGTCAGCCATAAAGATGTTAGCGTACTGTGGGGCCAGAGCTTTGATAAAATGTCTACATTGTTGTTTTCTTTCCCGTGTAAATACATAAGATAAATAGGCCTGGGAAAGTATGCATGTTTAAGTGCAAAAGCACAATATACAAGAGGACAGACCATTGGTTCCTAGTTAATTAGTCAAATTGTACAAGCGGCTAATTATAGAGCTCTGCATCAATAGAATACATTAACTTTCACTGGTAACTGCTGCCCTTCTGGAGTCCAGTGGCTTCCTATGGGCCAGCTCCTAGTAATGGAAATCTTTTGTAGCTGGTTCTGAGTATGATCCAAACTGTAGTTTGCCTCTTCAGGCCAGCAATAAACCTAACTGATCAGGGAACCCTACCTTGTCAGATCCCTGTACAGTAAGCACCTCTAGTGGTCTCAGTATGCTAATTGCTTATGACTGACCATTCTGAAAGATCACCTTGTCCCTTTTCCTTGTCTCCTTGTCTGTGACAGGTTCCCTTTCCTTATTTCTCTGCCAGCTGCAGGTACACGCCCACGCTGCAGAGTTCCCTGCTATAGAAACACTCCTAAATTCTTCTTTCCCGTGATGAGTTCATAATGCCTTCCTTTTACTGTCTCCCTAAGGATCTCTATTCCACCTTGCAATCAAGCTATTCTCAGCTCTCTCCTGTGAGTCGTGGGTTTTCAAAATCCATGAATGTGTCCCTGAATGTCCTATTTAGCAAAGGCCCCACAAATATCTCCACCTCTTCTGAGCATTTTTTAAGACCCGGATAGGCATGGATTTTCTTAGCATAAGGAATAAAAGGACCTTCTAGATTCAATGCCTCATTATTAAATAACTATCTGCTGCTCTCCAGCTAACTGATTCTATTCAGTAATGTTACTGTAAATCCCAAGTAACTCCACTGACTTTGGTGGAACTCCTCTGAATTTTCTGTTGATCAGTATGAGGATTAAATCCTAGTTGTGTAAATGAAAGTGGGTTCATATATTTGCCATAATAGAATGTTCAGTGAGTTGTAATAATGAACAAATACACAAAGACTGGTTCTAATATCATTACTGCCAATGTCACTTCATTTACACTAGTGTAACACAGATATATACAAACTCAGATCAGTCCCCTCTGCATAGCTTTCCTTCATAGGAATGTTATATGAAATTCACAGAGACATGTGGCCAGATTTTGTTCCCCATTACTCACCATGATTTATTTCACATGTGGTCCCAAAGAAGAAAGTAAGAGTAATCATGAAAAAGTTGCTATTTAGTGTGAGTAAGAGGATCAGAATCTGGCTTTACATGGAATTCATACCTCTTTTTTTTTTTAAGAATTCAAAGCCAGATCCATAGTGCAAAACAATGTAGCTTTATTGATTTTTATTGCTGTTTTTCTGATTTACACCAGCTGAGGATCTGGTCCTGGGTTCTAAGTAAGTTTTGTATCATAGTTTCACATTTTTTTTAAGACTTTGCTCGAATACCCCCTAGCATCGAATCAGGGCTTGAGATCAAAATCTGATTTACCTGGAAAAGCAACTATCTCAAGAACTGGTCTTTTTTACACTATCTTTTACCTGTCATAAAAAAAACAAAAAACCAGCATTTGTTTTCTTTTCCATCTGGGATTATGTGACAAAATGATCTCCTGCCTCTAATCAATTATTTTTCCTCTATATCTTTTGCATTTTCCTGCAGAACCATTTGCAAGTATAACAGAAAGATCCTTTAGAGATAATCTGGTGATTATTACAAATTCAACCTCAGACGCTGCAGGCATTAAAAGATGAAAATTGCCTAAAGTCCACTGTTGTATAACAAATCTGTACCTATGGACTCCTGTCCTGAGGTGAAAATGCAAACCAGAGAGATGTTTAGAATCATTTTGACAGTTCATAAAATTAAGCAGGGATTAGGGATTCTCTTTAAAAAAATGCCATGGGCCCATGCAAAGTTAATCACATGTCCCAGCAACAGGTATTACTATAACACACTAGTTGGAAGACAAGGAAAAAAAGAATTAAACCTGCCATGTATGGAATAGCTCTGAAGCCATTTTAAAACTCTACCTAGTATTCAGTACCTACATATATATGTAAATTTTTATAGCACTATTACCTTTCCCTTGTTGGACATCTTATATATTTACTATGCTTCATACATACTGAATTGGCCCCTGATTGTTTAACACTTATACATATTCTTAATTTTACATACATCATACTCCCCTTGACTTCAACATGATTATTCACATGCATAATGCATGAGCATAATAATTAGCAGCATCTGGGCCACAATCAGTAATAACAGTATATTAAGGTATTCACTTAACAAAAAAAGCAAGAGTAGGAAATACAATAGATAAGTACAAATATTTGTGACAAGTAACAGTCATGAGCATGGCTGAAATGAGTTCATACTGAGATTCACACAACTAATCATGGAAATATCTATGTGGTGCGCACATGTAGTAGTGATATCAGGCTTCTGACATCCCCCACCCACCAAAGAGCCCCTTCAATACAATACAATACAATGTTTTTCACTGTCTGATCTAAAATAATGAGTAATGGTTCTCTGGAATTTTAAACAAGATCCCATTCCTCCCTAGAAGAAGCTGCATTTTAATGACTGTGTAATCTGGTCTTAATATATTTAAGAGCTAGTTTCATGCAAGATCATTAACACTCATTGCACGAGGAGTACCAGTTCATTTGAGGGAAGGGTTTTAAATCAGACTACCGTGTCTACACACGGCAAGTTAAATCGGGCAACTGGCATTTTAAAATGGCGACCGGCCACGAATATGCTAATCAAGCGCGGGATATTTAAATCCCGCGCTTGATTTGCAGCTTCGGTATGCTTCATTTGCCTCCCTACTTCGAAGTAGGGGACAAGTGTAGATGTACCCCCCTAATTCAGAGCAGAGCTTTTCATTCTAGATCGCACTGAATCAGCCAGAATAAGGACGTGAATCTAGGGTATGTCCACACTACAGAATTTTGTTGGAAAAACAGCCATTTTTCTGACAAAACTTGAGGAACGTCTACACTGCAATCATGTTCTTTCAAAAGTAAATCAAAAGAACGGAGGGCTTTTTCCAACACTGGTACTCCTCATTCTATGAGGAAGAAGCCTTTTTGCGAAAGAGCTCTTTCGGAAAAAGGTGTGTGTGGACGGGAAGGAGGATTTTTTTTTTTAAAGAAAAGGCCTCCAGGAAATAGCACAGGTGCCCTGGTGGCCACTCCATACAAAGTAATCACAACTCTATAGTTCCTGTCTCCTGGCCCCTCTTAAAGCTGCAGGCACCCCGGACAAGCCTTGTGGCAGGAAGACAGTTTCAGAGAAGCACCCTGACCGTGCGGCTCTCCCTGCCACAGGCCTGCATAGAATGGCACAGACTCAAGCCCCCCCACGACCTCCCCTGGCCCTCACAGGGAGCAGTCCCAGGGGTCCCAGGACCCACCCAGGAGGACCAAGAGGCACACCCATCCTGGTCTGGCCTGGAGATCCAGTCCCTCCTTGAACTGTGGAGCGAGGAGGAGACCTTATAGGATCCCTGAGCCAAGCACCACAACACGGACATTTATGCCTGAATGGCTGAGTCACAGGTGAAGTGCAGACACCCACCCCAAACCCTGGAACAGGTTTAAGCCTTGGAACAGGAATAAAGTCAAGGAGCTCTACCAGGGATATGTCCGGGCCACAGAGCACAGCTCTCACTCAGGGCCAGGACTCTGCACCTGCCCCGTATTACTAGGAGCTGCACCAGATCATGGAGAGTGGGGAAACATCTTCCCCACCCATCCTCGTTGACTCCAGCCTCGAGACCCCCCATGATTACCCAGCTGGAGGTCTCCGCAGAAGAGGAGCAGGAGGACCAGGGCCAGCCGGCAGCAGCGAAGAAGGAGGAAAAGATGGGCACCATGACCCTCTCCCTCGAGCTAGTGCCTGTGAGCCAGGATGTCTCCCAGGAGCCACCTTCTATGAGGCTAACCCGCCCCCAGCAGCAGGGCTGTGTGAGAGTGGGACGGCACAAGCTCCCAGGGATGGGACTTCCCCACCCCCCCACACTCACTCCACCCTTCCCCAATCCCCAACCCCTCTTTCCTGAGGGTCCCTTTTATCCAATACTCTCCCCACCCCCTTGCAGGGACTGCAGCTCAAGAGTGCCTTACCTCCATGAGGAGGGCGCCAGCCGTGGACTTCCCAATGCCGAACTGATTGCCCACCGACCAATAGCCATCGGGGATGGAGAGCTTCCAGAGGGCTATTGCAGGCCACTTCTCCAGGGGGATGGCAGGCTGCAGGTGGGTGTCGCCCCGGAGGGCGGGGTCGAGCCAGGCACATAGCTCCAAAAAGGTGGCCTTCCACATGCGGAAGTTTTGGAGCCACTGCTGGTTGTCCCACCACTACAGGACCAGCTGGTCCCACCAGTCTGAACTGGTGTCGAGTCTCCAAAAACACCTCTCTACAGTGGGATGCGGTTGCCAGAGTGGAGCAGCTGCAGCCATGGAGAGGGTCACCAGAATGAGCTTGGGATCCAGGTTGTACAGGACCAGGAAAGCAGCTGGCAGAAAGTGCTGCAAAAACTGAAGCATGGCCATATGGGGCCATTGCATGCCCAAGGGCAGCTCCAGCTCCATGGCACAAAGAAGAAAGCTGTGGCATCCACAAAAGAACAGGGCAACCACAGCAGGCACTGCAAGAACTTGGCTGTCCCTCGACGAGGTAGCAAGCACGCAGCAGAAGCAGAGAAACGGCTGGCCGGGGGGGTCCCGTTAAACATGTGTTTCTGCAAGGCTCTTGCACCAGCACTCAGAAGCAACTGGTGACCTAAAGCCCTGCCCAAAGTGATTCCAGGTGGCCTTTTATGTGAGAGAGCATCCAATCAGTATGGACACTTTTGTGTGTGGACATGCTCTTTCGCAAGAAGTTTTTTTGGAAGATCTCTTTCAAAAAAAAGTCTCTTCCAAAAGAAGTCTGCAGTCTAGACATAGCCACAGGATATGTCTCCACTGTAATAAAAGACCATGCCACCATCATGGTTGGCCAGACGTAGCTAACTTGGCCCAATGGGACTTGGGCTGCAGGGCTAAAAATTACAGTGTAGGCCTTTGAGCTGAGGATAGACCTTGGACTCTGAAACTCCATGAAAGGGATGTGTCTGAATGCTTGGGCTGTACCCTGAGCCAAACATCCACATAGCAGTTTGAGCCCCACAGCCCCAAGATTCTAGATCCTGAGAGTGTCAGTCTCTCTCTCCCTTTCATTTCACCCAACATATTCTGCCCAGCTCGGCTGGAAACCTGATTCAGAGAATCATGGGCATCCAATGAGGACACAGAAACACACCATGTGACCTATATGTCTGTCAAAATGGCTTGTATTTCAAATGTTGTAATAATTGCAACAAACTGCTCTCGCATAAGCCAAGAACAACTAACAGAAATTATTTCAAAATAATTGTGAATAACTAAGGCTATGTCTAGACTACACCGATCTATTGGAAAAAGTTATGGAAATCCGATAGATCAGTGTAGTTTTTTTGGAAGAGGCTTTTCTGAAATTTGGCCCATCCCACTGGGCTAAATTTCGGAAAACCCTCCTCTTTCGGAAGAGCCCTTCTTCCTCGTGTTTCGCACTAAAGTGTATACTCTCAAGAAGAAGTTGTGGAAGAGAGGACAGGCTGCCTGAACAGAGGAAGTAGATAGACTTTTTCCCCCCTCCTCACCTTTTCCCATTTTTGGGTTGGAATTCTGGAGATTAAAGCTGCTTAGGTGTTGTGATGCAATGAGATAACAACACAAAGCAAATAATATTATCTTCTGCCACAACCTGATGACATTGCATATTCAGTTCTATGCAGATCAAACCCATGAAGTTGAAGTTTAATCCAATAGAGATGAACTTGCTCATCTTAGGCTACATCTACACTGCAGGCTTCTTGTGCAAGAACTTTTTGCGGAAGACATCTTCTCCCAAAAGTTCTTGCGCAACAGCGCATCCACACTGCCATGTGCTTTTGCGCAAGAGATGTGCTTTTGCGCAAGACAGCGTCCACATGCACCTATGTTTTTCCTGATAGGGGTTTCTTGCACAAGAAACCCCTGTTGTCCGTCCACACACGCTTTTTTGTGCAAAAACTCTGCAGTATAGACATAGCTTCAGAGAGGCTTGTTGCAGAACAATATACACATCACTAATTCTAATGTTTCATACAAGATCACATTCTGTGGAGTAAATTAGTTGTGTTATGCCAGGTTTTCATAAACACGTTGACATGGGCCAGCGTTATGTGCAATTTCTTATGGTCTCACTATGTGTACAAAGGTTTGAGCTATGTATTCTGTTGGATTTTATTATTCAGTTGGCAAATAAGGAGTAATAGCACCTTCGGTAAGTACAACCATATTTCTGGCAAAGCAGCCAGCATATGTCAAGGCATATTTAGCAAGGAATTACTCTGATATCAGTTTATCTTCTAGTGCATGATTTGGAAAGTTAGCTGTGAGGGTATGGTTAGGGGTGTAAGTGGTCAATAATGTATCAAGCATTATTCCAGATATCAGATCCTTCAGAATGAAAATATTTGATTGCATTTCAACAAACTGTGTCTGTTTTGAGGGAATGATACTGTGTAATTTATTTTCAAATTGACATCTCTATTAGTTGTCAAGGTATGTTACTTCGCAAATCAGCATTTTGCTTGAAGCTTTTAAGCCAGCCCAGCCAAACAGTGACTGCTATTACTTTACAATTAGTGTCTAAAGCATTTAAAATGAAATTAAAAAAAAATCCAAAATATTAGAGAGTTTGCTTTGTAACGTGGCCAAAAAAAAAAAAAAAAGAATTTGCTGACTATATAGAATAAGGCTTCAGTCTGACTTAAAAGGGACGATGGTGGTATATATTGTGGGATTTTCAAAGTGGAGAGGAGAAGTTCCAAATTGCATAGGTCTTCAGAAAATCCTACCCTGCCCATTAATTCACAGAATATATTACTTAGATGCTATACTCCAATAGCATGTGACAGTTAGAGATGGGGTATGGATTCAAGATTTACATTAATTTAAAGAAAGGCTTATGAGCAGAGATTTCATGTTAACTGGGGACTAGATTTCAAGTTTAGAACCAATGGCGCCAAAGGCTTGCAAGTTTTTCTTGTGTGATTTCAGCCCAAAATGGAGGAAATGTCAAGGATTTCCATCATTATTGAAAGTGTCTTAAAACTTCAGTGTTTTTATGATATATATTCTGTCTTCAGCTAAATTTGTATAAACAAGGAATGTTCTCCTGAGATTTAATCCTCCTGTGCAACAGAACCTTAAAAGAAACCCAAAAAACCCAAAGAAAAACAAATCCACAAATCTACCTTGCAAGAAAAACTGAAAAGAAAAAACTTGGAACTTGAAACTAACTCCCCCACACTCCATTTGGGGTTGTCCCGTCTTAAAGAAAATATCAATGAGAAAAGATGAAATAGGAAAAGAAGACAAAAAAAGAGAATAATCTGGAAGACTGATATTAGACTGGAAATCTTCTTAAAATGGAAAGAACTAAGTAAGTATAAACACTGTTAAATTTTTACATTACACTAGATCTCCTTACATTGACTCTCTTATTTCAATCTTCCCACCCCATTGTGTGTTCTGTTCTTTCAATGGCACAGAAATAACTTTATACTGATATTTTGCTGTTGTTGAATGTCTTTCAAAGGCATTAGAGAGACAGGGTGAGAAAGTAATGATTTCCACTGGACCAACTTCTGTTAGTGAGAGAGACAAGCTTTCCAGCTTACACAGACCTCTCTTCTTCAAGTCAGGATAACAGATTCCAAATCTGTGAGTTAGGGAAGAGGAATCATTTTGCCTTTAATAATACATTCAAGAGCATTGAGAGGGGCTTTTAGTGATTAAATGCATTTCTGAATCTATGCACTAGAATTCAGATTGAAACTTTACTGGATTTTTCTTTTTTTCCCCTATGTTTTTAATATTAGCATCACTTTATATGGTAGTGTGCTTATCATGAGTAAAGTGCTTTGGAAGATTTCTTTTTCTCTTCAGCATCTGAGGAAGTGAGTTGTAACTCATAAAAGCTTATGCTCTAATACCGTAATAATTTTTTTAGTCTCTAAAGTGCCACCAGAATCCTTGTTGTTTTTGCTGAAACAGACTAACACTGCTACCTCTCTGAAACCTATAATTATATTGAACAGTACATACTTTAAGGCTGGAGTATGTGCCAACTGAATCCAATCAATTTCTATCACCTCCATGTTTAAAATATAAATGGATTTTTTTAAATATACCAATTTAAAAAATCTTTGCCAAAATTTAATTTCCAACACAAATGAGATAAAGCACCAGAGGTTTCTCAGTTAAACTGCTGGCAATTAGGAGAAGGGTGAAAGATAGAAGACTCAGACCCATGCTTATCATTGGACTTTTTGACTATATCAAACATATATGTGGCTGGGGGCGGGGGCGGGGGAGAAAGGTGAGCTTTAACATAGTCACGTCTATGGGATGCTCAGTGTATAGATCAGATTGATGAGCATAGCTGACACATCTGGTGTATATGGAAAATAAACTGCCTAGTCATTCTGAATCTAACGGTGTACAAGCCCTGTATGATACACTGACACTGGTGACTTCAAAGTTACTAAATCAAACCCCCACCAGAAGGTACTGACAAAACTAAGCAACAAAGATCAAAGACAACAAAAGCTGCTCTGCATAGATAGTTATCTCACACTCGTGCCTTCTAATATTTAATTTATATCTTTATTGTGGCTTTTATGAAACTGTCTTAATTCCATATGGACAACAGGTTTGTAGAGCAATTACTGGTACAATCAAAAGGGTCACCGCTATACATAAGCTTATCAGAAAGCAGTGGCTTAGGTACAAAAAAAAAGTCTTACTTTTCTTAAGAAAACAGGTGGTATTCAATAATTAGTGAATTAGCCTCATTCAGACAGTACATTAGTAATATTTGGATTAAACATGGGTGATACAAAAAGTAAACTATGTTTAATTGTCCTATTAGAACTTCTATATGGAATGCTGTTTAGGTAGACTTCCTTTCATTCAACTGTACCAATACATCAGTGCATTGCACCTTTGCTGCACCTGCTATAACTTTATACTAGACTGGGCCCAATCCAAAATATGAACTCCCTCAAACTTTGGAAAAGTGTGAATCCAGATCTGAGTTTTCTGGCTTAGGTTCATTTCCCTTTGATATTGGAAAAGATACATTTTGAAGGAGAAATTCTGGAGAAATTTGGTCCCAAATATAATAGATTCAGGGTACAGTAAACATGCTTATAAACATTGTACCAGTTGCCATAGATTAATAAATAAGGTTGCTTTGATATTTGCAGTATTTCTTAGGTATTTTTCATAGCAGGGATTCACAAATGTTTTCATAATATGGACAACATATTAATGGAAAGATGACTAAGGAGACTTCCATTGCTATTTGCTACTGCCTGCCTTCCCATTCATGAATGCCTAACATCCCTGGGATGATGTAGACATGGGAACAACAAACTTGAGACACCAAGATAGAAAGGCTGCACCTTTATTAACAAGTAACAGCAAACCAATGTAAACTACCTGGAAAGGTTTTTTCCATTGAGAATTTCAACCATCATCAATGGGTCTTAATGGACTGTAAACACAAAGGTGAATCATAGAGACCTAGGGCAGGAAGAAACCTCAGGTCACCTAGTCCAAACCACTGCACAAAGCAAGACCATACCCACCTAAGACAAAGCCCAGTCTAGGATGACAAGCTGGACAATAAAAACCTATAGGGATGGAGATTCCACCATATCCCTAGATAATCCATTTCAGTTCTTCACCACCCTCCTAGTGAAACAGTTTTCCTAAAATCCAACCTAGACATTCCCACTGCAACTTGAGACCATTGCTCCTTGTTCTGTCAGCTACCACCACTGAGAACAGCCTCACTCCATCCTTTTTGGAATGCCCCTCCCCTTCAGATAGTTGAAGGCTGCTATCAAATGCCCCCTTACTCTTCTCTTCTCCAGACTAAATAAGTTGAGTTTTCTCAGCCTTTCCTCCTAATTCACATGCCCCAGCCCCCCTAATCATTTTCATTTCCCCCTGCTGGACTCTCTCCAATTTTTCCACATCCGTTCTGTAATATAGGAGGGAGGGGGAAAACTGGATGCAAAACTCCCGCTGAATAGACAGGAATAATCATTTCCTTTGATCTGCTGGCAATGCTCCTACTGACCATGACCCTTCTGCATCCTCAAATCTCCCAAGGGACCTTGACTAGAACCCAGAGTGCCTCCCTCACCCCAATGTAGAAGGTAGAAGAAATGAGTTGAAAGAAGCCACAAGCTATGGCAGATGTATAGGTTTACCCCCTTTCCAAGTAATTGTGAATATCCAAGACTAATGCCCAGGCAACCCCAATTGGATCTGTCTAAGCACATTAACCATACTACAACCTGCTAAAGTTGCAACAATTACTATTTAACATCTACCCACAACCACATGGGAAAAATCATTTCCAGACTCCAAACCCATTATCATAGGAGAGACATCATTCTAGCTTAAGGGAGGTTCTGAAACAGGGAGCTTATAATGACCACCCTGACAGGGAAGCTAACAGTATCATTCCCTTCCTCTGCCACTGAAGCAAGCCAATCACCTGGTCCTGCATCACCTACACCACTCAATGCCAGACCACTTGTCAGGACAAGCCCCAGAGTCTGCACTTAGATGCAGCATTTCATTCCCTCACTTCCTTTCCATGCCATGAAGCATGATGTAACAGGAAGTGCACTCATTGCCGTGGTGCCTCCCGCTGGTCACTTAGGGAGTCAGCCCTTCAGCCCTGGAGCACCCCCTTCTGGCTGGTCTCATGACTGCTATTAGCTGTTATTCTCCACCACTTTGCCCTCTGGAAGGGATGTGGGTCCTGACACAGTGTCCTCCCCTCTGGGTATTGCCTTGATGCAGTGCCCCCACATTCTGTGGTCCTCTGCCTCAGGGAGCCCCCTCCCCCACTCCCTTATGCCCACCTTGCCTCATTGATACCCCTGCCAGTCATCATCAGGATGCCCTGTCACACATGAGAAAGGGGCAGCAGGCAAGGTATTGGGGGAGAAGAGTGAAATGGCACCACCCAGCAACCAGAAATGAAAGGAGTGGGGGGAAAAGAAGGGACACATAGAACACTGCTGCTCTCAGCCAACAATTATCCCTGCCTGCCCTCTATTTGAGGGTGTCTCTGCCCCAGATCCACAAAAGCCCCACTTGGCCATGGAGGTGAGCAATTATTCAAGTGGAACTGAGTGGAGTTTTGTAATATTCTGTGTTGGCTTAATTCTGCTTCTGCTGAGGTCAGTGGTAAAACTCAGATTGACACAACTGGAAGCTGAGTTATGCTGAATGCTATTGAGAATCGCATCCTCAATGTATTTTCATCTGCTTTTCTGTGCAGATTAGTAGCTGGAAACAAGGAGAGAGAGCACTGAGATCAACTAGCCCTGCACAGACCACCAGTCACACTGCCCGTGACAATTTGAGAACTGCTGCCCTATAGCTAGTATAGGGAATACAGCAGACAACAGTGTCCCCAGGTACTGATCTAAGGCAGAACTAGTAAGAGATCACTATGTTGTTATAACCTCCTCATGATGAATTCCAAACTCATCCAAACTCTGCCCACCCCAGGCATCTGCACTCTAGCTAATGTTTGCTGAGTACAATGTGATGTATTTTTAGCAAACTAGCTATAAGTTATGTACATTTAATTTCTTTAGGAAGGAAAAATGGTTTGTGCTCTCTCAGGACTATAGTATATTGGTAATCATAGACATGAAAGAAACTCTTTCTACCTGGCCTTTGTAGAAAGAGAGAGCGATTATCAATCATTATTATTCAAACAAAATTTGCTTCTTTCAGCGCTGGTCACTTCCTTCTTTCCTCGCTCACTATGTTTTTTAATGTCTTATATTCCCACTCAGCATGTCATCTTCTCCCAAGTTATTTTGTGTTTGCCTTTCCCACTGTTCCCAATTTCCCTTGCTCTGCTGGCTTGGGTTTGAGTGGCAGCTAGAAGTCTGTAAGCAGGTGTTGTGGAAGTGAAGCGTGCCAGTCAGCCAGTACATTAGGTAAAGTAACGTTCCCTTGGGGACTCTAATGCTTAGAACTGCATCAGTCCCAACTGTTCCTCCGAGAAGAGGAAGGGGCCAGTCATGACCCGCTCTGACCAGATGTTTTGGAAATGTGCCCATTTTTAGCAGATATAATTGCTGTTAATTTATCAAAACTGTAATAGGTACTAATGAAGCAGACTCTTCGGTTACAACCTAGCAATAAAATATAAGAAAGAAAATTAGGGATATACAGTGTAGTCTGTATTTAGATACATTTAACTGTCTATTGAATACTAGTTCAAGACTATTTCCAAGATACTTTGTTCCATGTGAATGACATGATCTGACTGATATAGACCAGAGCTTGGGAAAAAAAACCCTGTATTTCAGTACCTTATGCTAACATTGTTCAATAACCTCTGAAGTGACAAGACTAAAGAAAAGGGGGCAGCTACCTAACATAAAAGCAGAAGCTCCAGTGAAAACTAATTCCAAGTCACAACTTCTGGATCTTATTTAAAAACTCTGTAGTTCTGCATTAAAGTAGAAGGCTACGTCTACACTATGTGCTAGGGGTTTGATTCCCCTGTTTGTGTACAAACACTTGTGGTAGCTCTCATCACCATAATGTGCATATAAACAGCAGTGTAGCCACAGTAGCACTAGTAGTGGCTGTAGAGGTAAGACTGAGTCATGCTAAGTAAAAACCTGCATGAAACCAGTGGGGATGCATGTACTCGGTATGCCTCCCCTTCTACTATTTGTGCTCCTGTGCTTACACTGCTCTTTATACGGGTGCTAACTCAAGGAGACGTATGTGCACAGAAATTGGGGAATCACACCCCTGGCCCACTGTGTGGCCATAGCCTATGAGGAGCAACTGGGTGTTCAGCAAGCTAGAAGAAGCTGCATTCATATCCTTTTATTAATTTATTTTCAAAGTGTGTGAACCAGTATTCACGGGTGTTATTTCAGGGCAAAAGTGTATCAGGATCCCTATGTCTGCCTTTAGTTGAGGCCACAGCTGCTCATGGTGGGTTAGCACACCAGTTTCATCCTGGAAGAGAGCAGAGAGGTAGAGGGCCAGTCCTATCCTGAGAAGTAGGGTGTGGTGGCAATTTGGTGTGTGTGTGTGTGTGTGCGCGTGTGTGTGTGTGTCTCACTAATGGCTAGCTTGGGGCAGAGATCAGGGGCTGGCATGTTCTGAGGTCAGCTCTGGCCCAGGTTGCTGGAATTGCTTCCAGCCCTATCAGAGAGGAAAGAAAATGGTACTGATAATGTGGCAATTTGGACTCCTGGCCCAGTCCACCCCACAGTAGCCCCTGTAGGCCCACAAAAGAATACACCTATTAAAAGTCTGGGGTGGCTTTTGGGGTACCACAGCCTCCTCTGCCCCATTACTCACTTCAAATGATGAGGCAGCCTGCCAATATTTCAATTTTATAAATATATGTTTTCAAAATGCAAGTGCTCGTATTCATTATTCTCTTAAAGCATTTGGACCAGATTCTGATGCTCAGTTTCCCACCAGTTTACACCCAGAAGGAGTCTAAGGAGATTAACCATATGCCTGTGGGTTTGCACTCCCAGAACTAAGAGCAGAAGCTGGTGATTGGAATTTGTATAGACTGGGCTGTCTGTATTTCTGAAGCATCTATTTAAGCTTTTTATTCATGGTTATGAGAATCAGTTTGCCAATCACCAAGAAGCAAACATGGGGAGGCTGTATTTAAAATCAAAATGCTTTCTTTGTACTAACTTTGCCCAGCTGCCCTCGTCATCCAACAAGGATTTTTCTGCAGAACAAAGATGATTCAATAAACAATAATAATGCAATGGTGTCTTTTGTCAGCACTCTTCATTCAGCTGCGTGGTTTTAAGTTTGCTCTTTTTGACCAAATTAGGAAGAGGGTAAAGCTTTTTATTTCTATTTTTAAAATCTACTATTTGAAAAGGGACATTTCTTCTCAAACCGTAGCTCTTGCTATATGCAGTGCAGAGCTGTGCATACGAGGCATCCCATATGGTCGAAGTAGGCTGGAGGGGTTGCTACTAACCATATTTTAAAAAGCAGATGTTGCTCATCTTCTAAATATCACACAAAAATGATGTCATTTATGATTGACAATGGTTGTGGCTCATCAATCCCTTTCAATATTTTTTCTTACAAAAGACAATGCAATGCAAATGTCAATGCAAATTTCTTTTAAAGAGATCTTGCCTCTAAGAGTAGACCCGTTTGTGTTAGCATTGAATTTTTTAGCCAAAAATCAGTCCCTGCACAGGGACACATACATATGTTATATTTGAGATACAAGAGAAGCTTGTCCATGAATAGTACAGTCGGAGAGACTTTTAGGACTATATTTTGAGAGCCAGCTTTCTACTGGTAAGCTGAATTTTATGCCCAGAATTGATTGCTACCCCAAAAAAAACACAATCTCACAACTATTTTCTTTGAATGTGTAATCAGGGTGTTTTTGACACCAAACTGCCTGTTTTGTGTACAGAAATGGATTTTTGTGTAAACAAAACTGATGTACACCCCATTATAAGCTTACAACCCATTGTGCTTTCAAAAGTGAGCACATAATGTATCCTGGGGTTGTGGTCCTAAGTGTACATTCGGTACACAATGAATCATCTGTCCTTAACCAAATACAGTTTGACAGCAATGTACTAGCTTGAGTTTCTGTTTACAGCAATTGCACATTAGTAAGATTTATGAATCAGCTGGTATGGTCTGGGTTTCTTTGCTGGAGAGCCATAAAATATGCACAAGAAACTATGAAGTTTGGGTATTGTATGTCAATAACACTCTATTTATTATATTAAGTCTCGTGTTCACTCATCTTCCATTCTTGCCACCCAGCCATATTGTCCTTCAACCTGTCCCTTTACAGGTTCCTTCCACATCAGCATTAAATTATTTATCTTTACTTTCAAAACTCTTCACAGCTCCATCCCCCCTATGTCATAGCAAGACTAATATTGCCCTGTTCGAACACTGTGCTCTTCCAATGATGCCTCCTCTCATGCCCATTTTACTAAGTTATTTGAATGAATAACATTCTGTACCACTGATCCCCACAGATTAATTTTCTTTGATCAGTTTTGAATATGTGGTCATTCCATTATTTTATGGCCCTGGTGTTTTTACATTTGGGGAAAAGGATAAATAGGAGCACATAAATCACCTTAACTCTGTTCTTCATCATTCATCTTTCTACTCTATATTCCCCAATTATTTTTAATCTGTATCTTTCCCTCATCTCTTACTGGCGATCTAACAATTTTTGTTGTCCTTCTTTAGATCTTTGTATTCTGGAAGGTTCTAGGCCTGATCAAACTTATATTGAATTGTTGATCTTGAGGAGATCAAAATATAATGGAAGACCTGACTCTGTTAAACAAGCGTAACTTTATTAATTCTAGTGAAGTTACACTATTGTTCGAAATCATAATGTACCCGTCTCACTATTCAAGAGGAAAGTGCAACATTACTTTATGTATGCCATGCTATAGAATCATTGAATCATAGAACACTAGAACTGGAAGGGACCTTGAGAGGTCATCAAGTCCAGTCCCCTGCCTTCACAGCAGGACCCAGTACCAATTTTCTTCATTATTCCTTAATAGCATTTTAATAGATGCTAACATCTCATGCCAGTGTACAAGATAAAAGGCTTTTCTGACCTGTGCTTGCATTGCTAACCAGCATTTCTATCTTGCACTTCACATATATTTTGTATTTACACACTGTTCACTATATGCCAAGTACCAGTGTGGACTAAAGCCTTGCAAAGGACAATACGAATTGGAAGTAGGGGAAATTTGATTGATTGGCAACAGGCACACATGGTTAAATGTCAACATTTTGGTATGTTGTTGAATGGTCAGACACATCTATGAATTGCCATCTAACAAACCTATGAGACATAATATTGTGGAATATATGCCAACTCTTTTCCGGCAAACTGCTTCATGCTTGATGCCAAGTACTGGTGGGTGTATACCTTTTTCTGCTGTCACTGCATTCAGCCTCCAGGGTGTTGCGTGAAAGGATCATTGGATGTTAATGAATAACAAAATGTGTCATTTCCCTTTAGAATTTGTCTATCTATCATATACAGTGAAAAAGACAGGTTTGTTTTCCTTTACCCGTATTTACATGTGTGTCAAAATGCGTACTGTTAAACCTGGCCACATGCTTATACATTATGTTGTCTGATTAGTCTTTTTTTTTAAATTGTGATTGCACATGATCATGCATCTATCCTTATAAAGAAAAAATAATATCCATGGAAAAATAATATAGCCAATATAGGTATGTTTTTCATTAAGAACAATAATATTTAGCACTTAAACAGCATTTTGCATGGTCAATGGAATCCTCACACATGTTCTAATTAATTCATTTTTGCAGTATCCCTGGAAAGAAGGTAAATATTATTAGCCCATTTTACAGATGGGGAAACAGACTATTAATTAAATGAGTTTTGCAATGCTGACAAAGGAGTGAGTGCCAACATTAGAACTCAAGATCGTACCTGAGAGAAGAGGGTGATTTTTTTGAACATGTTGGCTTCTTTAAATATAATTTAATGTTTACCATGGCCCCACCATTTTTTGTGCACATTCTTGCAAACACAATTTCCAGAGCACCTTAAAGCCTGAGATTGATCTGGATGTCACTCAGTCTGTAAGGAGGCCATGCCTTTGGGATTTGCCATGATGATGCAAACCCAATTTTGCCAGTTTTGTTCACATAAAAAGAGTTTGGGCCTGTAGCTGAGATTAAGTAAATTCTAAAACAACATTAATTCTGGGCAGAGGCAGAAGTAATTCATAAAATGTAGTTAATCAGATTAAGAAACAGAACCAATATCTTCTGGCAGAGATAACCAAATGCAAATATTCTGTTCACACAATTTCATAGGCTGAAATCTGGTCGTACAAAAACAAATGCAGAACAGTTTCAAATAACTAACAAACGGATGCAAAAGGCAGTGTTCCTTGTGAACAGAATGCAGGGATATGTTGCTTGCAGATTCTTCATTTAGCTCTATGCAGGACTTTCCTGACTTGCAGTTCTGGTTTTTAACCACTGGTCCACAGTTCTCTCTCACGTCTAAATCAAGCAGAAATGGACAGTGTACAGTACAGCAGTCTAAGTTTTGTCACTAATGATAGTGACAATGACGTTTTCTGGCTGCATATACAAATCAGTTCAATTCCTTATAAAGAATCCCAAATACTGAATTAGCAGGCACAGCACTTAGAAAATATACTCTGAAACTTCGAAACTTAGTAATTCTTCTTGCTAACAACTTTCAAATTCCAAAGTACCAAGTGTGCTCTAAATTTTATTACAGCTAAAGTGGTACATGTTTTCACACACACACACACACACACACACACACACACACACACACACACAGAATCCAACCCATTGTGGATTCTTTAATTGTGTTTTTCAGCAAACTGAGTTTACATTCCCCGGGGCACACATACTGCTGGATTGTGACATATCACACCAGGTTAAGTTAAACTCAGAATGTTATGTGATATGACAAGATGTAAAAAGCACATGATTAACGCACCCACTGGGAACTTGGCTTTATGGAAAACTGTGTACGAGGGAAACTCTGGACTTTCTGAAATAAACATTGCTTTTAAAAGTTAAAAGAGTATAGGTTACTTGACTAAACAGTTCAGGTTCAGTTTGACACCCAAATATTTCTGCTTTGACTTGAACTGTCACAGTTCAAAGCAAAATAAATGTTTGTTGCCAGTTGACTATCAAAAATCTCACTTCTGTTGTAATGGAGCAAAAATAGCTTGTGGCCAATTCAGGCAGTGATAATTGGGATAGAGAAATCAATGGTGCAAACTGCAATCAAGTAAAGGACTCTGTGTGTGGTTGTGTGTGTGTGTGTATGCATGTTCTGTGTGTGTGTGTGTGTGTGTGTGTGTGTGTGTGCATTTTCTCTTTTCCTGAGAAATACAGGAACAGAATGGATTTTAAACAGACTTGCAAAAGCATAATTGGCAGACATAACTGTGAGTTTTGTTCATGCAGCAACACTAAAATAAAAGCATACACTATGCCCATAACTTCACAATAAAAAGAAACAAATTGTTATTACTACTTTAATTGAAAAAGAGTAAATTATTTATAGTCTTCACATATTGGAAAATTCATAAATTTTAATGACGGAAGATTTTTAAGTCTGACTTTTTCTATAATCGCAGGCCTTAAAACGTCACCCTATACTTCCTTCAATTGTGGGCATTTTCTCTCTCCACTAGATAGATCCACTTTGCACACCTATAAATAACTTTGTTCTACCCTTTGTAGGCTTCCCATGTTGCAGATGGATGTATGATAGTGAGAACAGCACAGGTGAGCTGATGTGGAGAGGGAACACGAGATGTAACAAGTACTGAGTTTGCTCAGTTTAATCCCCTCTTGGTGCAGTATAGATGCAGAGACTGAATCATGAACAAGTAATATTTTGTCCCTGGTCCACTCCAGGGACAGCCTAAATAAACTCTATCCCTTTTTCAGTGCTTGTGGTAACTCTACCATCTAGTCAAAAAGTGAACAATAATAACCCCATGGTCCTTAATGCTTTCCCATCTAAAAGTTGGACCTACAGTTTTTATCCCAAGCTTTCAAAATTATGTTGATGTTTTGGGAGCTTTTTTTTTAAAATTTTTGCAAAATAGATGAAAATATTCTAGTTTTCTAGTGTACTAACCATGTTTACTTAAGTACTATAGAAAATATGAATATAGCAAGTAAGAAATACAAAGAGAGATCATAAATCCAGCAGATGTTAGACTCCATACATCATTTACCTCCTCAGATTATTGATGACCTCATAAGTGGTAGAGCAAAGCCAAACCATAAGTGAGTTATGAAAGGTCATTTATAATGAGTGGAAACAAATGACGTGTTTAGAGATAGCCCATTGTATGCTCTGTTTATGCATCACTGGTTTTAGTTTTAATGGGCATTGATAGAAATATATATTTAAGGCAACACAAGGCTCCATCAGGGCCCCAGGGATTCTGCCAGCTGATGAAGGAGAGACAGAGATAGTGAAAAGATCTGTTTTGTTACAATACAAACTTCCAACAATGAAGTGCTGGCAGCAGAACAAGAACTACTCACACATCCAGCCATTGGGACAGGACAAGATACTAAAAATGTCAAGTGATTTTGGACACCCAACTTGAGGTATCTTCCAGGCGCCTGATTTCCCCAAGGGGGGTGACTGACACATTCTGAAATTGCACTTCTTTTACCATGTCTATATGGGAGTAATTGGGTGATATTCCATGGCCTGAGATGTGCAGGGAGTCAACTAGATGATCATCATCATCCCTTCTGACTTTACAGTTTATCCATCTCAAAGTGAGGCTTCTATAATCCCTAGTCACTTTCAATCAGACATTATAGAAGCAGACTTTTTAAGACATTTTAAAAGTCTTAAGTGTTAAATACCAATTCTGCATCGAGATTTAAGGAATGGCCTGCAAGGGATGGATCACTTGATCATTACCTGTTCTGTTCATTCCCTTTGGGGCACCTGGCATTGGCCACTGCTGGAAGACAGGATACTGGGCTAGATGGACCTTTGGTCTGACCCAATATGGCTGTTCTTATGTTCTTATGCTCATAATCAATGACTTCAGTGGTATTTATCTCAATCCCACAGAGGGTAGAATCTGTGCAGATTTCCCACAATTATGCTGAAGCACTTAAATTCTGACCTGCAGCATCCTTACAGTTTTTGAATAGAGATTGTCAATCATGCTGCATTGTATAGCAACAAAGTGTTTAGAAGTGAAAAGGAAGATTTTCCCCTACTCCATCAAAAATGAAATAAATAAAAATGTTGGCACTACAGGGAACTTGGAGAAGAATCAAGAGCTTTTCAAGGTTCCCAATGAGCTACACTCCTGGCTTGAGTGCTGATTTAACAAGTTCTTGATGTGGATAGCACCATACCAATGTTAACACATAAGGGATCAGAACTTATTACATGGCATGTATCCACAGCACTCTTGAAAAACAATGTGGTAAGCAATTAAGAGAGAAAGAGAACTGAATTAATCCATCTTAAGAGATCTGTATAGTTTGTTCTAAAGCACTGCTGAAAGGTGTGTTGCATGAATGTGCTTCAGGACCACCTAGCTTATACAAAATAAATGTGCATAGGCCCTCTTCAAAGCCTATACCTTACATTGCTGAATGATCTTTTGATTCTAGAGGGATAAGGTAAATATTTCAAATGCTTCTCTTTGTGGAGACTGATCAGATGCAGAGGAAATAAAATCAGAAAATCCCGAGTAGAAAGAGACTTTGCTGCTCCCACTCAAAACCTTGACAGACTGCTGCCCAGTGGAGCAGCAATCAGCAGTAAGAGTCCATTATGCTATGAGCTGAGAGACTAGGTTGGTAGTTGACTCAGGTTACTAGCCCTGAGCTAGAGAAGCAGGGTGCATCACAGAGGTCACACACTCTGCCTTAGAAAGAGAAAAAGGGGTGGGGGAGATGAGAGTTGATCTTTCCCTCTGTCTGTCTGCACTTTAATGGCCTGTTAAGCAGCAATGTTAGATCCAGTTTAGGAGGCAGGCATGTAACACTTTTTGGGTTTAACCTGGAAGTGAAATTATACACTTTATGGAAAGGTCCTATAGAATTAATAGGGATGAAACCTATAAGAGTCTATTGAAATTTAATAAAATTTAATTTCATAGAAATTACTCAGAAAAACTACAGATGGTGATGGAGTATGATCAGCCTCCCATAACATTTCTAAACCAATGTATTGAATTTTTAATAGAGCATTTTATCTTTGCTATAGATTGCTATGGATTGGTTTAAAGATCCTGTAGAAATGTTATCATTCTCTGTCCAGTGCTGCTGGATTTTTCCACAAGAGGCAGTAGAAGTGAATGAGTGGTAAAAGAAGCAAACAATCTCCATGGAAGACAAATTACTCATATAGCTGTGCTTCAGCACTGGAGCATTGCTTTCTACAGGTCCAATGCCTCTATCCCACAATTTCCAGAGGTAATGCCGACATTTTAAGTCAGTGTATTATATACCCATCTTCCTTGTTTTTCTTCATTTTTTATTTGCACTACAATAGCACTCAAGGTATGCTTAGCACTGCATAAGACTTATCCAGGGGAAGAAACAGACACAGCCCCAAAGAGCTTGCTACCTCAAAGGATAATTCTCCATAACATAAATAAATGATGAATTAAATGAAAACAGCTATAAACTGCCTCTGCTTTTATTAGCCTGCCTAAGTGGATTCTGGTGAACTGGCAAGACTCACATTTGTTTCAATTACAGATAGGCTACTACTGCTGGCGTGAATACATCGCTGTGCTCTGCTCTGCCAACAGCCTCAGCACTAACATGCAGGGGAAAAGTTTCACCACAGGATTTTGACATCTGACTATGTGACAAGAGCTTGCGTTTGCCCACTGATTCTTGGCCTCTTTTAAATGAGTATGTAAAATTATTTCATTTACTTTGTGAGCCAAGGTGGTGCCAGCAAGTAACAGAGAGCAGAGTGCTTCAAATGTATTCCAGTTGGGAACAAGGAATGTACTTGTTCTGGAAGCTAATGGTCATATCTCATGTCATGATTCCTTTGGTTTTCATGGTATACTCTTACAAGTGGTAAACTAACTGCTCCATTGTTGGGTGCACAATATAATTTGAATTATTTATATTCTGCTACCTTTTAAAATGCATGTATAGGTTATGGGGTATGGATCAGGTTTATTTCATAATTTTGCTTCATCTATGGGGTGAAAATGAGAGACTGTAACCTGGAAAGCAAGTTAAACAAGTTCCAATAACTCTGAGAGGTTTTATCAGAAGGCTGACTTTTTAATAAAGAGCTCAGATTAGCTATTATTCTGTCTAACGCAATATAGAGGACTCAGGACTGCAGGCCATGTACTGTAGTAAGCTAAAATCTACTTTTCTTATTAGTCCTTAAAAGCATGAAAGCAAAAATCAGGTCAATTACAATTTTAAAAGTATTGACTAATGTATTAAAACATTTTTTCACAGAACGGGTGGTTTGAGAAAATCAAAGTAAGAAGGACTTAGCATTTAAATTACCAGGGGCTGAAGAAATTAAGTGATCTGTTAATGTGTAAGTGATTTCAAACCAAACCAAAGCTCTAGCCCTAAACACTTCCAAAATTCGTCTGTCAGATATTTCAGACGAAATAGATAAGTTCTCTTCTTTACATTCTATCAAGATCAGACAGCCAAATTATCCCAGGCTATGTCTGAATTCCATATCTGGATCTGAACTGTTTAGCTTTTAGAACATCATTGCTGAGGCTTGGACTTGCTCCCCTAAAGTCAATGACCATATTTTACTTAAAACATCCTGAACATCTCAACAAAATCTTAAAGGCTTGCTGGGCTTCCCAGTACAACCAACTATCTATTGTACCTGCTAACACTGTCTCAAAAAGGAATTATGCTGAAATGTGTCAGGAAAAAAATAAAAAGGAAACAAACTAGCATTTTAAACTAACTATGCTGAAAACCAGACATATATATTGAAAATCAGGTCACTTGACTTCCTGTTAAGAAAATACCTAACAACCTGGAATCCTTTTTTCAAAATGAGGGCCTCAGTGTCTCTGGCTGTATATTTCCCTTTATTAATAGTGTTATTTAGTTTTTTAGACAAAGTTTCTTAAAGGATTTTGTGCATGAAGCATTCTGTAATTGTTAAATGGTACTTCACTTGGAAGTTTAGAAAATTCCCCCATTAGCGTATGATTTAAAGGGTACCCATGAAATATTACAATCTACTGTACTAGATTTATAGCTAATTTTCTTATATATTACAGCGTCCTCCTATCAGATTTGCAGCTTTCCAAAATATTGCCTTTCCAGGTTTGGAATCTTATTAGCGGGCTTGCATGTCTAGTTTTATTGAATTTGATGTTTGCTAATATAATGTAAGAACTTATTACGGTATCAATTTTTTAATGAAATTTGCAATTTTAAAAACTTAATCCATGTTTCCATTTCACTAGAGTCAGTAATAAGAAACAGGCATAATATTTTATTGTTGATTTTTACAGTGCTATCAGATTGCCATTGTATTTATTAATTTTCATTGCCACTAATATCTCATTCAGTTATCATGGTGTTTATTCCAAAACGCAGAAGGGAACAAATCTTTTTCATCAATTTACAGGGTATTTCTAAGAGTGGAAATTCTGGAGTCAGCACAGCAGTTCAGAGCAAAAACCTGCTGTTATGCAATATGGGCCACATAAGAGGTAGAGAATAGAGGATTGTTGGCCATTCTAGGACACTAGAACAAGCCTCTTGGTGCAGAGCATGATGGCGCCAGGCAGTAAGGGAAGATATTGGGGTACACCTAATTTTATGCACCCTCAGGGCTGCCCAGAGGATTCAGGGGGCCTGGGGCAAAGTAATTTCGGGGGCCCCTTCCTGGCACTCCCTGTCTCAGACCTCAGACATTCTCCTGTGGGCCCCTGTGGGGCCCGGGGCAAATTGCCCCACTTGCCCCTCCGCCCCCCCCCCCCCAGGCGGCCCTGTGCACCCTGAAGGAAGGTTTTAGAGCTCAGAACTCTCCATAAATTAAATAGGAATAATATTTGTAATCAACCTTCAATGAACTTTTTGTGACTTTTATACATTTACATTTTTACACATTTACATTTTTAATCACAATATTCTAGTAAATATTTTTAATATTTTCATTCATTTATTTTTATTTTATGAAGTGATAGTGAAGCTTTAATGCAACAATTTAAATTTAACAAATATATATATAAACGTATGTTCAGGAACATGCAATGCACTGCGGATCTGAGACTATGCTTCAGTGCAGAATCTGGATAGGAATCCTACAGCGTGAAAAGTAAGAGAATGTGTAACATCTTCATGAGACGATAACATTCTACTCAGAAGTTTTTTTTTTTAATTACCAAATCACTTCAAACAATTTCAAAATGTAATGGAAACAATATGGTGTGACTCTTGATGTTAGCTTCTACAATTAGTGTGTTATTAATTAAACTCTCAAGTAATATAATAACTTGACTGTTGGAACCTCTCTTTGCATTTAAAATACATGCAGACTGTGGCTCCAATTATAAATAGACTATAACTCTAAAGGCTTAAAACAGCAAATTAAATTATTCAGAGACAAATTGTTAAATTTATGTTATATTCTTGGGAACTTATTGTAGTCTGTATTTTGTTTGAGAGACTGTATGCAAAGTATTATCAAGCAATGTGTACATATTTCCACATTATATCAATACTGTTTTATTGGTTACTACAGATCTGTTTTATACATACACATATGCATATTGTCAAGTGGCATATCTCAAGGCTTTACCTAGGTAAGTAAGAAGTTGGACGAAGAGGAAGTGATAAATGATGGTCTTCCTGCTATCCCTTAGGAAAGAAGTTCTGAAGAACTGTGATTAGTTATGGCATATTGCAAGGGAACTTAATTAAAAGGGGACATTTTACCATTGCCTATACACAGGGTTGCCAGATTCCACTGGTTTCCATCTGTATAGTTTTTTCCTACTGGTATTACTAATGTGACATGCAGATAAAGCAAGGACACATTGACCGTGAAAGTCGTGCACTCCTTCTGCATCCAACCAGAATACTACTACAGTTCAAGCAGCCCAGACTACAAATTCTAGGTACTCAAGCACTGTTAGCCAAACTACTCTATCTCAAGAGACCGTCTTAGTTATGACAATCTTGCAGCCCACTGAAATGAAGAAGGGCCACTAATGTGGCCCACTTACTAGCCTAGGTTACCCATCACTGGACCAGAATCTTGATATGATTCTATCCCTCAAAATTTCATTTACTCAGACTTTGTGCAGGAGATGAGAATTTGGCCCTTACAACTTAACAGCTCCACCACTGAAATGAAACCATCCAGTATCTTGATCAAGAATGCATCTGATGTCTCGTAAATTTGGCAGCCCAGGCAAAAATTTACCCATTTACCTTTGACATACTAACAATGAGAATTCATTAAATCATGTGTCTATAAGGGAAGCAATTTGGAATTTTTAATTTAGGAACCTTGAAACCCTTTTGTTTCAGTGAAGTCTATGATTGGAAGTGTTCCTATCTACAAGATAATCCCAAATTGATATATAAGACTGATCCTTGAATTCTTAACACAGGAAGAAAGGTGTTTAGCATAATATATTCACATAAACTCAAATATTATTTTCTAGCCACTCAGGCTATGTCTAGACTACACCTCTCTGTCGACAGAGAGATGTAGATTAGTAATGTCGAAATTGCTCATGAAGCAGGATTTAAATATCCCATGCTTCATTAGCATAAACATGGCTGCCCCTTTTTTCAAAATGGAGCTTTTTCGAAAAAAACAGCAGTCTAGATACGGATCTGTCAAAAATAAACCCTTTTTCGACAGATCCTGTAAACCTCATTTTTTGAGAAATACAGGATCTGTCAAAAAAGGGTTTATTTTTGACAGATCCATTTTGAAAAAAAGCGGCGGCCATGTTTATGCTAATGAAGCACGGGATATTTAAATCCCTGCTTCATTATCAATTTCGATGTGCCTAATCTACATCTCTCTGTCGACAGGGAGGTATAGTCTAGACATAGCCTAAGAGGGGACTGAATATTATTATTATACACTTTTGGGAATGTTTATATTCCAGAAAGAATGTAAATAGTGAGATCAAATGCAAAGTTTCTTTTACTCAACAAAAATGTGGCTAAACAATTTATTCCCTTTATGGTTGCAAAGACTTTGGATATTTTTAGGTAATAAAGAGACAACTGTTGACTTTTTTCTTCTGAAAACTGATTCCCAGATTTTCCAAACTGTATGCACACATTGTATGCATAGATAGCAGGTTAGATGTCTAAATGGAGTAATTTCTGAAATATCCACAATTAACATGCAGTAACACTGAGTGTATGTATATGTGTGCGTGTAAATTATACACATGGAATAATGTTAATTTTAATGGGGACTGGATCATCAGGCCCCAGAAGAACTACTCAAATATTCATTAATGTTGTTACTGTATTTGAGTTTCAACATTTTTGAGTGCATAGGTTCCAAATGATTTTCTGAAGAACATTTAAAAATATTCAGCATGATTAAGCCATAACTAGATGGATCAACAATTCACTAGGGAAAAGTGTTAGACTTGGTAAAGAAACATGAAAGCTGAGTCAAGAAGGTTACAAAAAAATAAGGCAATGAAGATCTAGGCTAGAATAAGATGTTATAAGCATAAAAATTACCTAATTAAGGGATAATCTCTCTTACTTTGTAGCATAGGAGGAATAAAGGATTGCTGAGGTTGAGTAATCAACTAAGCTAAAATGGAGTCTTTAAACAATCTCCAAATTTGTTTATCACATGACAAAGCAATGGAGATGACGAAAGTTATATAAAAAATATAACATTAAACAGTTAATAGGCCATATTTTCTGATGGTGGAAATAAAGAAAACTCCATCGAGATCATTGGAAATGTGCCCACTGACACCAGCAGATAATTTGTCTTACTAAATGTTTCTCCTTCCTGAGGGAGCTTATTGCATTTTGCAACAGTACAACGCAGAATAATTTGAATGGGGGCAGCTTTTTTATATAAATAGTTATTGAAGAGACTGGTATAAATGGGAACAGAGTGATAGGATGGGACATAGAGGATGAAATCCTGTATGAAGACAAGGGCAATACTCCTATTGATTGCATTGAGGCCAGGACTGCACCCATAGGATCTAGGAGTGTCTGTGCAGTATGTGATAGGTTATTGCTTACGTAATGTGTTTCTCTACCCATACTAGTGGCATTATTAAAGATCATGATATCTATTTTATTGCAGTTGATTTTCCATCCAGTCTGCTGGCTGAATGTATTGAAGCCTAGATGCCTCCAATTTGGCTCCTAAATTCATGTTTAGGCTTCTAAATAAAAAAGACTTGATTTCTCATGAGTACCAAGTAGTCACAAAACCCAGTGCAAACAATAGTATCTTCAGCACCTTTGCAAGTCAGCCCATTCTTATTTAGTACCCTAACATTAGGCATTCAGGTTTGAAAATTATGAGTATAACTTTCAGGTCTGGGATTGGCTGATTATTTGCATAATGATATATGGCACCATGCTGTTACCAAGAAAATATTTTTTTCTTTCAATGAAAGATAGCCTACTCTTTTATTTTATACCAGAAATTATTAATACACTTTGACCTGTACTGAGACCATCGATTCTCTGAACCTGGACTGTGAATAGAAACTTTGCAGTGTCAGCTCATATCCAGCTAGATTTCAAAATGGTACCTGCATTTTAGAAAAAAATATTCTAGACTCTTAAATGACTGGAGTGTGTAGGTGTCTTTTGAGTCACGTGACACAAAAATACCATTGTTTTACTAAAAACAGTGAGGAGTTCTGTGGCACCTTAGCCCTTGTCTACACAAAGGAGTTATTTTGAACAAGCTGGTTATTTCAAAATAATAATTCCTGCTTTTCTTGAGGAATAGCACTTATTTCAAAATTGTTGTTTCAAAACACTCAGCTGTTGCTATTTCAAAATGATTGGCCCCCAGAAGCCTCTCACAGATGCACCTGTGGCCACTCTGGCCACACACCTGACAACTCCAGTGTTCCCCTTCCCCCAGCAGAGTTTAAAGCTGCAAGCAGAAGGGAAAGGGCTTGTGGCTCCAGGATAGCCTTACCAGCCCCATGCCACACAGCACCCTTCGTAGAAGCCATAGCTGATCCCAGCATTCCCTCTATACCCCCCATGGCTGCCAGGACTCCCATAGCACCCTCTGATGTTCTTGGCCAGGGACAAAAGAGGTCACTGGCCTGGACTGGTGCAGAGATCCTGGTCCTCATCAAGGTCTGGGGGGAGGAGTCCATCCTCCAGGATCTCTGCACCAGAAGGAGAAATGCACATGTGTATGGCTGTATGGCCACCAGCCTGGCTGAGAAGGGACACATGCGGACTCTCAACCAGGTATCTATGAAAATAAAGGTACTCCATCAGTCCTACACTAAGGCCAGGGAAGAAACTGGATGCTTTGGGGTGGCTTCTCACACCAGCTGCTTTTATGAGCAGCTGGATGCTGTCCTGGGAGGGGGCCAGTCATCTTCCCCCCACCATCTGTCAACTCTGGCCAGGAGATGCCTGGCATCAGGCACCACAAGGGCGGGGTTGTGGAAGAGGACAAGGAGGAGGAGGAGCAGGCCAACTAGGACACCATGCCTGGCAGCCAGGAGCTGATCCTCACCCTGGAGTCATCCCCCATTCCCAGGATGTCTCCTAGGACTCGGACTATCCTGGTGAAGACACTTCAGGTGAGTTCCATAACTTTCCCTATACACACACGGAAACAGGCAGTGGGCTTCATTCCACAGTTTGCAGGGGATTGAGGCTCATTTGCTACAGAAGGCGTGCCAGGGTCTGGGGCAAGGGGTCCTGCAGTTCGGTCTGGTCGTTGCCATCCTGAAGCACCACATGGGCAGTCTGGATGAAGTGCGTCATGAGGTGCAGCACGAGGCCCATCAGCCTGGCTCTCCTTTGCAGCAGCTTCAGCTCCATGTTGGAAGTGCTGTGGAGTCCGCAAGGGCAACTGGAGCACATGGCTTGAGTTTGGTGTCCTGCGAGGGGGTAGACAGTGGAGGAGTGGCATGTGAGATGCAACTGTGGAGAGGAGCCCCTTTAGCACCTGTCTCAGCTAGCCTCAGCCAGCACTACAGGAAGTGTTTTCCCTCCTGATGTTCTCCCCGGAGTGCTTCCGGGGGCTTTCAATCCAATGCTGGCTCCAATCAGCATGGACGCATTATTTCAAAATCGTTATTTAGGGAGTTATTTGAAATAAGTTATTTTGAAATAATTTCTGAGTGTAGACGTGCCCTTAAAGCTGGGGTGGAGAACGTTTAAAAAACAATTGGGAAGCAAACGTGAGAAGCAAAAAAAAAAAAAAAAAGGCCCCCGACTGAGAAGGAGAAGGGGACACTCCCCACATTCCCTTTGCACACCACCCGGCCCCGGGCCTGAGGTTCCTCACCCCTGCCTTAAAGACTTAGGGTATGTCTACACTACAGCACTAATTCGAACTAACTTAATTCGAATTAGTTAATTCGAACTAAGCTAATTTGAACTAGTGCATCTAGACCTAAAAACTAATTCGAATTAGCGTTTTGCTAATTCGAACTAGCATGTCCACATTGAGCGGACCCTGAACCGAAGTTAAGGCTGGCCAGAACCAGTGCCAGCAGGGCATCAGGTTAGGGCTTAGAGCGTGGAGCTGCTGCCTCAGGCTACCTGAGGGCTGTGCTTAAAGAGACACGACCCCCACCCTGGACAGACAGTTCTCAGGGTTCCCCGCTTGCTTGTCTACCTCGATGAGGGACAGCAAAGCAGTCCTGACTTGGAGTGCCCTGAGTGCCCACACTCGGCACATCACAGCACTCGGCCATCAGCCCGGCTGCACTTGCCGCAGGCTGCCATCCGGGGGGGGGTGTCATTTGGGGGGCTGTCAGGATCCAGGAGGCCCTGCAGGAGAGCTTCCACCCCGAGGAGCCCGCAGAGCCACCCCAGTCCTCCCCATCGGGGGCTCGTGCCCCATTCCTCCCTCACCTCCTTCCACTTACCCTTCCCTAGCCCCCCTTCCTGATGTAAAAAATAAAGGACACATGTTCAAAAATAGAAACTCTCTTTATTTAACAAAACTGGGGCGGGGGGGGGAATTAACCTCTGGGGAGACTGCGAAAAGGAGGTGGGAGAGGGGAAGAGAGAGAGTGGGAGAGGGGAGGTGGAAACCTGGGAGGAGGGAGCTGGAAGGGGGAAGCCAGGGGAAGAAGGAGGAGGGGAAGTCTAAAACTATGATACGCCATATCTTCAGTATTGTGTAGAGATGGGGTCTCCTCACCTCAAAAAAGATATTTTGGCCTTGGAAAGGGTTCAGAAAAGGATAACTAAAATGATTAGGGGTTTGGAACAGGTCCCATATGAAGAGAGGCTAAAGAGACTGGGACTTTTCAGCTTAGAAAAGAGGAGACTGAGGGGGGATATGATAGAGGTCTATAAAATCATGAGTGGTGTGGAGAGGGTGCATAAAGAAAAGTTCTTCATTAGATCCCATAATAGAAGGACTAGAGGACAACAGATGAAATGAATGGGTAGCAGGCTTCAAACTAATAAAAGAAAGTTCTTCTTCACAAAGCAAATAGTCAACCTGTGGAACTCCTTGCCACAGGAGGCTGTGAAGCCTAGAACTAGAACAGAGTTTAAAGAGAAGTTAGATAAAGTCATGGAGGTTGGGTCCATGGAGTGCTATTAGCCAGGGGGTAGGAACGGTGTCCCTGGCCTCTGTTTGTGGAAGGCTGGAGATGGATGGCATGAGACAAATGGCTTGGTCATTGTCTTTGACCCATCCCCTCCGGGGTACCTGGTGTTGGCCACTGTCGGCAGACAGGCTACTGGGCTAGATGGACCTTTGGTCTGACCCAGTACGGCCATTCTTATGTTCTTATGTTCTAAGCTCAGGGTCGGGGGTCTCACTGGACCAACTTGATTTTCATGCAAACCTGCTCCTGGGTTCGCATGTGGCCTTTGGTGGCCAGGCTGGCAGCTATCCTGCCCTAGACGGCCGCATTCCTGTGCCTAGTGCAGAGATTGTGGACATTGGAGGCCTGCCCCCAAACCTCGATGAGGTCCACGATCTTCACACTAGACCAGGCGGGCGTCCGCCTCTTGCAGCCCCGGGCAGGCTCCTGGGAGCCGCCAGCCTGGTCCTGGGAAGAGGGGGAGGGCTGGGTGGCAGTGGGTGGCTGGCTCATGCTGTGCCAGGTGCAGGGTCTGCTGGCTGGGTGCTGGCAGGCTTGCACCTGGCACGGGCACCATAGCCAGACCTGGCCCTTTAAGGGCTCCGGGGCAGGGAGGGGGGCAGAAGAGTTTCCCTGACTTGGCCCAGAGTGGCCACCAGGGCAAGCTGGGAAGGGCTAGCCTCCAACTAGTTCGAATTAAGTGGCTACACAGCCCTTAATTCGAACTACTTAATTCGAACTAGGCGTTAGTCCTCGTAGAATGAGGTTTATCTAGTTCGAATTAAGTGCTCCACTAGTTCGAATTAAGTTCGAACTAGCGGTTTGCGTGTGTAGCGCCTATGAAAGTTAATTCGAACTAACGACTGTTAGTTCCAATTAACTTTGTAGTGTAGACATACCCTCACAGATTATTTGGGCATACGCTTGCATGGTTTTTATGTCCAACTAAGTCTGTGAGGGTATGTCTACACTACTACCCTAGTTCGAACTAGGGTGGCTAATGTAGGCATTCGAAGTTGCAAATGAAGCCCGGGATTTAAATATCCCAGGCTTCATTTGCATCTTGCCGGGCGGGCGCCATTTTTAAATCCCCTTAGGTCAAATTCCGTGCCCGCGGCTACACGTGGCACGGAGTAGGTAGTTCGAATTAGGATCTCTAATTCGAACTACCGTTACTCCTCGTGGAATGAGGTGTACCGGTAGTTCGAATTAGAGATCCTAATTCGAACTACCTACTCCGTGCCGTGTGTAGCCACGGGCACGGAGTTCGGACTAGGGGACTTTTAAAAATGGCGGCGCCCGGGAAGATGCAAATGAAGCCCAGGATATTTAAATCCCGGGCTTCATTTGCAACTTCGAATGCCTACATTAGCCACTCTAGTTCGAACTAGGGTGGTAGTGTAGACATACCCTTAGTCTTTGAGGTGCCACAAGACTTCTCGTTATTTTTGCAGATGCAGACTAACATGGCCACCCCTCTGAGACTGGTTTTATAAAAGCATTTTCATAAAGAATACATATAGATAGGCACTTGGAGTCTAAAAGTCTCAGTTCATGAGTCAAGCAGAAGAGGGGAAGGCACAACTTGTTTATTCCCTCTTGCTCAGTGTATATTTACCTTAAACCTAAGCCAATGTAGAAACCAAATTATCTTGAAAAGAGTAAAGAAAAATCTCTCTGCGAACTCTATTAGCATTAAGCTTCCTTTTAAGCAAGCACTACTTCATGTGCCAAACTGTGTGTGTAACTGATGCTGAATAAAGTCCATGTGAGCCTGAGCTGTGATCAGCAAATTCATTTAAGCACTCAGGCTAATACTAAACCCATGCGTTTACAGAGGAAAATGCACTCCTAGAGACTCATTCCTTTGGAAAAACGAGTTATGCAAGTAAGTGGTGTTTTGGTTATAGAACTTTTACATGGAAATTGGAGTGCATAAGGGGTGTTTAATTGAATACTAACAATGCCCATGTCTACATTTCTGCATGCCAGTGTATGAACATGATGGGGAAAATGAAAAGTTTTGCACTATTCATCATGGGGAATTGTTGCACTATAGTGACAAGAAGCACTATTTTCTATGTTCAGAACTGATCACGGATGATTCCTTTATGGCATCAGGGCATTGTATGGAAACAATGGCCACTTCATGGACTGATGCAATATTATGAACATGGCACTACTATTACAACTGCATGGATAAAGTTTCAAGTAGTTTTAATGCTAAGGCTTTATTTAGTCCTCCTCTTATATCACACACACACACCTCCTTGTAACTTTGACCAGATTATTATTTTGGCCTAAACATTTCCAAATTTACTCAGAAGGCATTGGAGAATTTTTCAGCAAATTTTGCAGAACAACGGTCATTATTTCATACAGACTTTTAGTTACAGAAAAATTAAAATGCTAAACAAAGAAATAGATACTGAATGTGCAAAACAAAAGACATTTGCTTCCCCATCACTCACACTGCCTTCCTACAGCAACTTCCAACTTTTGCAAAAATGGCACAGCTCAGAAAGAAACAGGGAATCAGGGGAGCCATTTTATTACCCAGTGGAACAGCAGAATGCCTCAGGGCAAGGTAAGCGAAGGCCTGCTGATGAGACCATGAAGCTCTTTAGATCCGTTTAGGAATTCTGTAGTTTCCTTGACTCTTTGTTTCTTCAGTGTAGAGCTTAAGTGGCAGGTTAAGGAGACACAAGCAGTGGGTGCATCAGGAATCTCAAAACCCGCACATCAGCACCAAGTACAAAAAAATTAAAATATTTGCTACCCTTAAGTTAAGTTTGCTAGTTACTATGCCAGTTGAAACATGCGTAACACTCCAGGCTGGCAACGTTTGCCTGAAAAATCTGTTTCTGTCAGCAGGTGTTCATCCCATCAGGAAAGGGTTAAATGGGCTCTGCTAATTCACTCTGCCAAGAATTTTGTTTCCCCACTAACTGATAAGGAGGATGGGCACAGCTCTCTACAGAGACAGGATTGAAGGTGTGAGAAGAACAGTTTAGAGGCAGGAAACCTAGGAGCAGCCAAGCCTAGGGAGAAGATTTGAGCTCTGTGGGTATATCTACACTGCAATTATACACCGGAGCTGGCTTATGTCACATGATGAGGGAATGTGGGGCTTAGGCTACAGGGCTATTTATCTGCAGTGTGAATGTTTGGGCTCATGCTGGAGCCTGAGCTCTGAGATCCTCCCACCACAAAGTCCCAAAGCTTGGACTGTAGCCCGTGCCCAAAATGTCCACAGTGGCCTGGAAGCTCAAAGCCTTACCCTGAGGCCTGGGAGTCCAAGTCAGCTGTTGTTTGGAATTGCAGTTTAGACAGGGGCGGACTGGCCCGGCGGGACACCGGGAATTTCCCGGTGGGCTATCCTCCGAAAGGCCACGGCTGGAGGCTGCTGGCGGAGGAGGGGGATTGTGACGGGGCCCTTAGCCCCGCACTTTAAATTCCCCAGCGCTGTGCGCCGGCCACATACAAAACATGGTGGGGCTGAGGGAGTGCATGCGCGGCGTGCTCAAATGCCACGCAACAGGTAAAAGGGGAGATGCCCAGGTGTGGCGTGATGTCATGGCCCGGGACTTTAAAAGTGCTTGGTCCAGAGTTGCACCACGTGGCCCAGCTCGAGGCCCGGCACGTGGTCTGGAGCCCCGGAAGCAGCTGGGGCCCGATCACAGACTCCAGCCCCGCAAACTGGAAGGCAGAAGGTAGGTGGGGGTGGGGGAATAGGAGGAAGGGGTGGGAGAGGAAGGGGCTTGTGCTGAGGGGAAGGGGGCAGGTCAGGAGAAGAAAGGGGAAGGCACCAAGGGACAGGGTGGAGGAGAGACAAATGCCAGGGGGCTGAGTGGAAACAATGAGGAAAAGAGCAGGAGGGGAGGTGTCAGTGGGAGGGGGAACAGAGTGATGCTGGGAGAGGAGAGGGTAAGGGCATTGGGGGCTGGAGGGGGAGGTGCTGGGATAAGGCTTGAAAGAAGGGTTGGGCATGAGGAAGGCGGGGATGGAGCAAGTAATGTGTGAGGGCACAGGGGCATGAGGGGAATGGTGGGCAGAGGGTGGTGAGGGGGTGGGCATCAGGGAAAAAGAGGGCAAAGGGGGCAAGGGCAGTGAGGGAAGGGGGAGGCACCAGGAGGGTGCAGGGGTAAGGGAAGGTGCAGGTGCCGGGGGATTCTGGGGGTGAAGCAGAAGGGCAGACACCTGCAGGGGAGGGACCAGCACCAGAGGAGAGAGGCAGGGCAGGTGTGTAGAGGAAGGTGTTAGGAGAGGGGATGAAGAGGGGTTGCTTACCTGATCAGAGTGGGGCTACTGGAGGAGTGGGCATAGGGGGGAGGGAAGGGCTGGTGGAGGGGGGCAGGTCTCAGGAGGGCTGAGGGCAGTGAGAAGGGCAGGAGTCCGAGTCAGGACAGCAGAGGAGGGTGAGGGGTTGGGGGGCAGCAGGCACCAGGGGAGCTGATGGAGCAAGGGGAGGAGACATGGCAGCAGAGGGAAAAGATAGAGGTTTATAAGATATTTATTAATAACTTGGGAGCCACAGTGGCGCATCCAAACAAGCCACATGAACTCAGTACTGGTGCACAACACAAAATTCATTCTGCTCATGGGAGGAAACTCCTAGAGGGAACACTTCCCCCAGCCTCTCCGCCCCCGAGTTAATGTCACACACATTGGGTTAATGCAATTTCAGGATAGTTGCATGAGGGGGGTTTGGTGGGGGCCAAACTAATCCCTATTGGTAGAAGGATGGTGGGAAAAGTCCTCAGAGGGGTCACATGACACCTTTTACTTCTGGTCATGTGTCCATCTTGCCCTGAGAGTGTTACCTCCAGAGGTCTGGCTAATGGGAGTCAGAGGGTGTGGCTAATGGGGGTCAGGGGTGTGGTTAACAGGGGTCAGAGGTGTGGCTAATGGGGGTCAAAGAGTAAATTTTAAAAAAATTCTTTGATGTGAAAAAGTGGGCCATTCTCAACCCATTTCCTGGGCCTATTTTGATTGCCAGTCCGCCCCTGAGTGTAGACATGCCCTATGCCATCTTGTTAATGCTTCTGTTATCAAAGTCCATCCACAGGGAAGGCGTACATGATAGCTCACACAGGCCTGGTCTGTACTAAACCAGGCAGGTCAGTTTAAGGTATGCAACTCCAGCTATGCAAAATGCATAGTGTTCCCTCAGCATTCAATTTATAGGTCTACATTAGACCCGCTAAATAGAACACTAGAAGATCAACCTCCAGAGAGTCAATCTTCTTGTTATTGTAGACGTGCCCACAGTGTGTAGGCTTTTTGTAACAGGTTCCAAAGGCACCTGCTCACAATACACATACCAAGGAACACTGTAGTTAAAAGAAAAATCCTTAAGCTTTTTAAAATACGGAAACAAACTTTTTTAGAGAGTAACAATTGCCAGGAAAGGGAGAAAAAAAGCAACAAAGTGTCTGGCAGTGAATCTACAAAGTATTTCCAGCAGCCATAAAAATATGCCCTTTCTTTAAAGCTATGATCTCACAAGCATAGAAGTTGAATACAGAGAATAGGGTGACAGATATTGATCTCTGTGTGAGAATTTGATTGAATTCTTAAACGAAAGCCAATCCTTAGCCAACATAATTGCTTTCACCATCTTGTATGAGTTCTTTCTGCTCAATTGTCCCCGGGCTCCAGAGACATTATTTTCCAAAATGGCCTTTCAAGTGGTGCCAAATTTCAGATACCAATGTTGGCACCCAAAATGAGAGGCCATTTTTTGGAAAATTTTAGATTTCTGTGTTTTGCCAGAGGCCACACATTATAAAAATGTGAAATCAAAAATTGTAACTGAGGCATTCCAAATCCCCTGTTCCATGTTCTGTCTGCTAGGCTATGCTCTGGGTTAAATCCTGACTCTACTGAAGTCAATGACAAAAGTCCCATTGACTGTAAAGGAAAAAAAAGATTTAACCCCATGTCTCAGATTCTTCAGTGGCGTTTTAAAATAAATTTACATTTTATACCTGTATTAACAGTATCACTTTATTAGCAGGATCACTGCAAAACCCTGGACATGGAGTCATGGGTGCTTAGGGAACTCCCATTAGTAGAGAATGCTGCAGCACTATCCTGATGGTAATATGCTAATGCCAGCACATCAGACTTGTGCTCTGTGAGGAGTAACATTAGTTCGAACCAAGGGGTTTGGTTCAAACTAAAGCATCCCAGCGCGCACTTCCTGGTTCGAATCAGCTGTTGAGCGGAGTAACGCGCCGGTGAGATCATGCTAATGAAGCGCAGGATATTTAAATCCCCACTTCATGAGCAATTTCGGTCGCCTCTATTTGCATCCCTAGCTCGAACTAGGGAGCAAGTGTAGATGTACCCATAAACATTATTTAGTAGTAGTAGTAGCAGCAGCAGTAGTAGTAAGCAGTTAGACTAGAAAATATTTGAAGATAGTATCACTTAACTTCCCTTCCAGTAGCTGACCTAATCTAAAGTTGCCAACACTACCACTTGGCAACGAAGTGACTTCAATATTTCTTCTAATTTGTTCTCGCTAAAGTGGTGGTGCCTAAATGCCTCCATGAGGATCAGTGAGCCATGGTTCTAGGTGCTGCACAGTACTGTAATCAGCTGGCTTGTTTTTTAACAGAACTAATTAACACTGTAGGTGGCCCAGGCAGGAGCCTCCACCCGCAGTTGAAAAGTTAGCTATGGATTACTTCTTGAAATAAAATATAACTTTTATTAGGAATTTCATGATAAATAAAAACAGCTGGAAGGAAAATATCTTTAAATATTGTGACAAGCTCCATAATGTTTCACTTAAAGTAAACATTCCTCTTGTTTCTTTTTTAAGGACTGCAGTTTGTTGGGTTAAAGTCACCCTTTCTTTCATGTGGGACAAGTGAAGTCGAAAAGAGAATGTACTTAACACTGTGGATTGAAAGTTCAGCTTAAATGAGCTTAGATGCAGTATAGTTCCCTAAATCCTTCATGCTCTCTATAATAATTGGCCGCTTCACTTGTTTCCTCTCTCACTTTTATGTAGTCTTCTAATTAGCTCCATTTTTGAACTATAAAACAGTATTTGCCTTCTGTGATGCAGTGTTTGGCAAATGCTCAGGATATCTCATCGTTGAATGAGATGCTTCTCCTTTATGAAGAAAGATTATTAACAGAAGATATTACAATCTTATCTGTGAATAGGACTAGATTGTGCCTGGATGTTGTATGAGTGGACAAGGTCCAAGTTATAACTAAACTGTTCTGAGTTCAGGAACAGCTGTCTCCTAACATCTAGGTCTACTGGAAAGAGGGCAAAAGTGGAAGGAGCCATGACTCTTGCTCCTCTCCATATTGGTCAACAGAAATGGACAGACAGGAAGAAGGGGAGCAGGCCACACCAGAGACCTTCAGCCTGTACTGACTGGAGGACTGGGAGAGATTGTCTACCCCCTCTACAACATTGGTAAGATTTCATAGGCTAAAATGACCGATTCATGAGGTTATTCAATGGGAATTAACAATTATTAGCTGGCTTTGCTGGTCTTCATTTGTTCTTATGTACTATTTTCTTCTGCTCCCCCTTTATGAACATAGCAGGTGTGCTGAAGATCTCCTGATGGTTTTATAGCATATTTATTGTAAGCTCTTATGATGGTATGGAGCTATACTAATCTTTAGCAAAGAAATCCTATATCCAAAATGTTAATTATTCATTGTAGTTCAATTGTTAAAAATGAGATTTAAAATGTTTGCATTTTGTACAGTCTGATTTAGAAGTCCTTCTAACTTTAATTTCTTAAATTTCACTTTCTAGGGAATTGTGATGCCATCATTTTAACAAGCCTAAAGTTAACAGGGACCAACTTTTTCAGTATAAGAAGAAAACAGAAAATAAACCTTTGAGGTCTTGGTCATAACTGAAGTAAAAAAAGTAAAAGTTTCTTTTCCACCTCTTACAGTTACCTGTTTTTTCTATGGAATCCTTTCAAAACACACACTTTTCTTAATAAGCAAATACTTCTATATACAATTTCTGTAAAATCTCTGAAGAAAATAAAACCTGTTTATTTTCATAAACTCCAATTACATGTTCAAACTCTTGCATTTCTACAGACATTTGTTGTAGGTTCTTGTAGCCAATTTTGAGGTCAGTAAGATTTTATCCTTTTTGTAAATAACAAGAGATTCTTAACACTCAAAATTTATTTTAAAGGGGTACCGACAACACATTTATCACAGTTTTAGAAGATTTCACTTTCAAGTCCATTGAAAACAGGTTAGAGATGTTATAAAATATGGTCTTCTCAGTGTCAAGCTGCTACAGATCTTTGATGAAAGATCTAGACAGAAATCATGGCCCCACTGAAGTTAATGAGATTGACTTCCTTGGATCCAAAATCTCATCTCCATTATTTACTACAGTATCTGGATGCCTTGTCCGGTGCTTGATAAGAACTTAGTTTAATTCTCTGGTTAGCTCACTAATTGATCCATAACAGTGTATTTAAGGCCTGACGTGTGCCACAATTATTTGCATATGCAAATGAAAAGGGTGTGTCCAAGCTGTCCTCCCCTCCTTTTGCACAGCTGAAGGGAACAATTCCACTGAATTGAAGAAGCCCCAAAGAGTTTTGGGAAGGACGGGGAAAAAGTAGCATAATGGCCCTGCTCCCCTCTTCATTGGCCAGCTGAGCTGCCAGGGAGGTGAGAAGGAGACATGCTGCACCCCTGAAGGAGTGGAGTGAATGCATTCCCCTTCCACATGGGCAAGCTCAGAGTGAATCAGTCTCCCCAGTGTTCAGCAAGAATTTAGCCTTGAAATGGGAGCTACAAATGGGTCCTTTGTTGTTTAAAAAAGGGATGCAGCATATTTTATGAATCCACTAGATGCACTGTAAGTATATAGAGGAGTTGAAGTTACATAACACTTAGCAACATGCTGTTCTCCTCTCTCAGCTCCCTAATCAGAGAGGTCAGAGTTTCATCCCCTTTGCTATGAACAATGCCTTGGAGCAGCAGTCAGGAATCTGTCACTCCACAGCCACATGCTGCTCTTTGGAAACAAACTTCTTCCAGCCTTTAGCATCAGAGCACTCATGGGTGTGGGGGAGAAGGGAGAAGAGAGCAGGGAGAAGGGAACCCGACCCCCATCATTTTGGGTAGGAACTGATTGCATCTAAACTTTGCCATCGTCTTTAGAAATTGACGTTCTCCAGTCTCAGGCGTTACTGAGTATAAAACACCAAATTTGTTCGTCTACATGAAATGCACATGTTTTTGCTTCATTTGGTAGCCTTGATACTAACCAAAGATACATTTTCAGAGCACTCCTAAAAATTTGGCAGCAAAATGTAGTTTTTTTCATACCTGAGGATCAGGTAAAAGAGAATAATTCTCTGCCACAATTCATTTACAATTAGTGAGGCATTTTTAGAAGTTGGGTGAAGAAAATGAAGGAAAGAAACAAGCCATATCTATATTAGATTTAGGGCTACTACATTCTTTTCAAACAATTCCCTAAGATTGCAGCAGAGAAGTTAAATCTTGCTATGAAGTCCTGGATACAAAAGGCTTGGTTCTGCTCTTTGTTATACTGGAATAAATGCTGCTCAGTGGAGTTATGCAAGTGTTTCAAAGATTGTAATTGGGACAGACAGGTCTGCACTGTGCACCAACTTGTTTATTTGTGTCAGTTACCAGCGTAGAAAGGATTACCAACCACAAAATTTGTATCCAGGTTGGGGTTCCAACACTCATCCCAAAACTTGGATTCTAAATGTTGGTTCAGGCCTAAATCTGATTTCAAAGAAATACTCAAAATGGTTGAACATACAATTCACAGTAACAGTTAACATTTGAATCCTTTTTAGAGTACTACATCTGGTTTGTTTGCCTGCCAAAAAATAAAGTGCATCAGAAACCCTCCTTGTAAGTTAACTGAATGAGAGTCAAAGTAGTCTCACTGGATTTATTACTATCACCCCTGCAGGAAGCCAATAGAGAAGGGAAAACACTTTCTAATGGTCCAATTGTGCCTTTAAGGCCGAGAGAATGGGGAACTGCCCAGCCAGAGGAGAAGCTTCACTAGGAATTCCCCCTAGGTTTCCTAGAATTCATGGAGAATGGGCACATTGCCACCCCCTCCACGGGCTGCAGTTATTTCTGCCTCGGTAGTTCTGGCTAGCACCATCGGCTAATTTGGGAGGCCTAGTCCTACATTCTTCCTGCCCCCTTGGAGTGACCTATGTTCCAGGAGCACATAGATGAAGTAGTTCCTGTGTTGCAGGGAGTGCAGCTGTGCCCTATTACTTAGGTTGCTTCTTACAACATCCTCTCCCCTCCACATCCCAGCTGGACACAATATGGTCCTAAATTAAGGGAAAGTGCCCCTAGTACAACACATGTGAGGACAAGAAAGAGAAAATGTGATTCATAGTTACTGAGCACTGTCAGGAAAGGGAGCATTACAAGGCACACAGTCTGATGTGCAGAGAGATCTATATACAGCAAATAAGGCCAAATTTGTCTGAAGATTGTCCTTAATTTGCCAACCCTTTCTGGTGCACTTGGTTCCAGTTAAGAAGCCCATAACTCACTGTTAAAAGTGATTTGCTATTGAAATATGATAAAATGGCCTGCTAATGCCAGGGAGAGCGGTCTGCTAATGTTAGCTAGTTATTTTATTTCAAGTCTGAAGTTTCTCACGGAAAAAAAGGGAGAGAGAGAGAGAGAGAGAGAGAGAGAGAGAGAGAAAATAAAAAGGGGGGCTTTTATGTGTTTGCCTTCACGGCTTTGGAGTGCTCGCTAATTCCATCTGTCCACAACAGAGCCATCGGAACGGCGAGAAAAAGCATTTCCATATGTGCAAATTAGCATCCAGCCTCTCTTAATCTGTGCAGTGCTCCTCTGAAGTAGATGGCGCGGATCGCTGCCAAACCCACTAATGGCATTCAAATAAAGGACTTTATTGGCTTTAACTGCCACTATTTTTTTTTAAGATTTAGAATATGTCACCCTTTATTTTATTTTTTGTTCTGATATTGTCACTTTGTATTTCTACCAGTAAACAAAAGGAATCCACAGTGCAGCTCTCTGATGTGAACAGGTTTCCCATAAGATCCGCTATTTTACTTTCTATAAAATGATCTTCTTTCGATATTACACTGTAATCAACACCTAAAATGTATAATTTCTACTGCAGCCAGATTGTCTTTCACTAGAAACTTCTTCCCAATTCCTTTACCACTTGGATGGCAGAGACAGGGCTGAGATGTGAAATATCTTGCTTGGGCTCCTGCCCGCATCATGAGTTCACCATAAAAGAAATCTCTGTAAATGTATGTCTGCGTGAGAGAGAAAGAAAAAGAGAAAGAGAAAGGGAGAAAGTATTTTGCGTCTCCATTTTTTCAAGCATTGGCCCATTAACAAGTGAAACTCTGAACAAGCTGGAATGCAATGCTGATCACAGATCACTGTCCCACCTGATCACTATGATTCTAGCAATGGTGATTTGGCATACATGTTGAATGTTGCACCATTTTATTATTTTAAGGGGAAAAAAGAGGGAATTCAATGCAGAGAGATAGAGTGCACCATAATCAGGAGCATTCTAATTAAAGTATTCCTTATATTAGTAACTGATTACTCTTCAGCATTCCTTCTGCTGCTGGCAAGGGTTAGGTAACCACACCTGGTGCCTTGTACGCTCATATCTTGCTGCGAATATCATGGTTGCTAATCCTTACTTGACTGGTGGTGCCAGCAATAAAACCACAGTCTCTTGTGTGCAGCAGACTCCATATGTTAGTCCCCTAGTCTGCTAAGTCACCACGCCAGCCTAAATTTGAAACATTTCTAAAGTGTTATACAATGTTGTAATAATGTTTTTACAAAACAAAGGCTGAGTTACTGGAAGCCATATTCAACCAATCAGCATCTTATTGAAAGAAGAATCCTAATGGTTGCAGTGGTGACACAGACACTATATATACATATATGTGGGCATGTTTGTGCCCCTTTTACCTTCTGAGAACATCTTTAGATTACCCAGCGAGATTGCTTGTATACATGTGCTGATTTTCAAGATGCATGCTCAAAGTCTCTTGGCAATAGATTTTTAAAGATTTTTTCCAGGAACATTGGCACTGTGAACCTGGTGATGATTATTCATTACTAATAGAGCCTTTTTAACAATGTTCAGTAAGGATGAGGGCACCAGTGTGCCAGGTGCTGTACAAACATTGTCTAGAAGAGACTGGAGAATAGAGGGGAGTCCCTGGCACAAAGAGATTACAATAGAGATTACAAAGATAAACAAAGAACTAATAAGCAATGTGTAAATTATGCTCAGTTAGAGAGAAGAAATAATTCATCTAATTTATGAGCTCAAACACTGTAGATCAGTTCAGCCAAAATTGGAATATTGAGTATCAGTTACAGTAAATGACACAGATGCAGCAACCAAATTAAATTGTCCATTCATCTCTCTTTGTGTTTCTTATGGCAAAGACTCTAAATTACCTGACCAGTAGGGGCAAATAATCATCATTACTAAATAATGCAAGTAGTGTAATTGTTAAGTAAGTCACCAGTAATAATCATTACCCTTTTTAATAATATATAAGGACTCTTAGCCCCGGTCTACACTAGGAAGTTATTTTGAAATAACTTCCCTTATTTCGAAATAACAAGCAGAACATCCACACTATCAAGACCGTTATTTTGAAATAAGTGGCTGGTTATTTCGAAATAATAACTCCTGCTTTCCTCAAGGAATAATGTTTATTTTGAAATAGTTATGGACGATCTACTTCTTCTATTTTGAAATAACTACTCCTCAGAGTCATTCAAAGTAATTTCTCCGCGGTGCTTCCTGGGGCTCTAAGTGGAGGTAGCACATTCACATAAGGGAGGCTGCCTTGGACTAATTTCAAGGCTTCCCTATTTTGAAAGTTATTTCAGGAGTTATTTTGAAATCATTTCCTAATATAGACATGCCCTCCAGACTAGACATGGTCTCAGACTGCCACATTCAATTGCAGATCTGAAACATCTGTTTGGATACAAGATTTTGGTTTTGACCAGGGCAGTCCTCTGGATAAAAATCACATTCATTTGGATGTCAAACCTCCCTGTTATCCCCACCACACATACAGTCAAGGGACACATGGATAAGGCTTCTTGGTATGTCAGCGTTATATAGTTCCAAATAAATTCCAGCTTACACATATTATTAACTAACATATCCCCTGTGATGTAGGTGTTATGATCCTCATGTAACAGAAGCAGAGATAAGAGGCCAGCTAAAAAGATGTTTCAGTCTATAATAGTGTCTCTCGCAGTACACATATAAAAATGAATGGGTTTAGGTTAAAATACACAGATCACTCCCCATGTCAATAGAACACAAATTCACATTTATTTAATTTATTTGACTTATACTTAAATATTTCTTTTCATTCAGAAGGATCCCAAAGATTTATCCAAGTTTGGTAAGGTAAATGTATTAGACTAATGCATCATATTATTGTATGGTATATTTCTTTTAAACATATGAACTAGAAATGATTTAATTCAACAAAAACTTTGTGAAAATTTTTCAAAAATTTTCATTATACAAATGTCAAATAAATGTGGAAAACTCAAATATTTCAACCAGCTGCTATGAAACCAATTCCCATGCTTATCAGTTGAGTTTGATGGTTAGATGGCTGTGTTATTAACCTCACTGGGAAAGAGCCAGTGAAAGTGCACAGCATGGTAGTACCTTCATAACACTCACATTTTCACAGGAACAACTCTTTCTACAGGATTTCTCCCCCCGCTTTATGAAAGCCTTTCTGCTCTCATAAAACACTCACAAAGTCTGATGGACACAACTTGAGAGTCCCACTTTTATTCTGATATCAGAATCACTTTGCACTGATAGAATCCTGCTCTAAATAAACCCTAATTATGTTGGTGTTGGCCCTTCTCCCAAATTAAGTTGATTGTGTGTTTTACAGAGCTGTCTGAGTGCTGTAAAACTTCTAACACACACTCTGGAAGAAGGAAAAGAAAAGAGACTATGAACAGTGTTTTAAATACACCTTTTTTCCATTTCAAGGGAGTGTGGCTGATTTACACCTGCTGAGGATTTGCTCTTCTATTTATTTTAGAAAAATGCAATTTTATCCTAAGGAGCAGTTTTGGAGGCCTACTTGATTGATTTAAGTAACTCCAGTTTTATCACAGCTTAATGTGTTCACACCACTATTGTTAAAGTTGTTTCAGCACTTCTATTATTACTTTCTAGTTCTAGCATTTAGCAGTTGATAATAATAATAGTGTTTTGTACTTTTATAGCATCTTTTTTTTCCTGAGAAGCTCAAAGAACTTAGCAAACAGTAATTATTCCTCACCACCCCTTACTATGGAATATACACTGGGGCAAATGCAGAGCAATACCACTGGCTACAAATTTAGTTCAGATTTATAGTGATAAAAACCAAAACTCAAATCTGGTTAATGGTCTCCCAGTAACCCATGCCAGGCTTTGGTTACCTGGAATAAGGAGACACCGATGGTACTCAGCCCCTTTAAGGCACAGAGCCACTATCTCCATGCAGATTTTGAGTGGCTGCCCCACCAAGGGTATGTCTAGACTACAGGATTTTTTCGAAAAAGTGGCCTTTTTTTTAAAAAACTTCCCCTGCATCTAGACTGCTGTCATGTTCTTTCAAAAGTAAATTGAAAGAACGTGGCAGTTTTTTCGACCATGGAAAATGTTGTTTTACGAGGAATAACGCCTTTTTTTGAAAGTGCTCTTTCGAAAAAAGGCGCTATGTAATGCAAACTGTGCTTTTTCGAAAGAGAGCATCCGGACTGCCTGGGTGCTCTCTTTCGAAAAAGCGGCTTGCAGTCTAGACGTAGCCCAAGGCTTCATGACCAAAGGGGGGGGGGCGGGCTACACTGACCTCTTAAGAGAACTAAATTGCCTGTTATTATTGTAAGAACACATATGCTACAAGAGAGCCTTACATTGAAGTGTCACTTTAACCCAGCAGGGTAAGGCTTCAAACTTGTTAAAGAGAGACACCAAAAGATCCTTCCTGCTACTCATCACCACAACAGGTAGAAAGGTTAATGGACTTTGGCCATCACCAAATGTTCCTATGCTGAGACTTCCTCCATCCAAAGCCCTCAGTCCCAATCAGATGGTACAAATCTCCTGCACACAGGGAAAGGTGTACTGACCTGACTGTGTCTATTGTATTTCAACTAGCTTAGTAGGTGGGACATCTCAGGGTGGGATTAATGGAGCACCTTTTCTGGCCTGTAGTCTGGGGTCATGACTGGAGTACCTCCCCATGCTCCTGAATAGAAACTCTTTGTCCAATGCTCCTGATTCTCAAGCCCCCCATCAGTCCTGGGCCTGTGGTGTGGGTGCACCAACAGGGCTTGGAAAGAGTCTGTCCGTAGAAGAGGACCCCCTGGAAGACTCCTTATAAACCTTCTCCCACATGTGAGACAAAGATCTTGCCTACCCTAGAATTCCATCTGCTAAATACCTTTTATCTCATCACTGGTACTTGAACCCTCCAGGATTAGATTGGACTCTTGACTGGGTTGGCTCACACGTTTTATATCAATATGGTGGATCACTAGGGAGATTTTTCCTAGAAATGAGAAAAAGACATTCTACTAGGGCATCTAACTGTCCTCTCTTGCCAACGGACAATCCATCCCCAAGAAAGGACCCCTTTAACTTCTACCTCAACCAGGCCTGGGAGCTGGGATACTAAATCTTTTCTCCTTCTTCTGAATGAATGAAGAAATCTCCCAGGGCTTTAAGCAGATTTACATGGTAGATCGGTTTTGGTCATCTGCCACCTGGGCAGTAAATCTCTTCATTGACCAGCCCTGCCCCCTGAAGAACCGCATAAGGGCCATTCCATTTGAGTAGGAATTTGCTCTCTGAGTTGCTCCCTGAGTTAGGGAATGATAGGTAGACTGGGTGGAATACTCTAATCCTAGCTCCCTTATTATACTCTTTTGGGCCCGGAATAAGTTGACCCAGGTGAAGAGCTCCCCTCTCTCCCTCATTTGCAGGGCATGGTGGAGGACATTTGATGAGGTTAGGCAGTGCAAAGGCACTTTTCCCATGAAACAGCACACAGGTGGTGGCCAACTCAATTATAGGTGGCTTAAACAGCTAGCTGAGGTTCCCTTACACAAGGAAATCTCAGGGTATACATTTATTTTAGCTCCTTTCTGTTATGGTCTGTGTGTCAAAGACAGGACGTAATGTGGCCAGAGGCAATGTTCTAGCAATCAGGGGCTAGCAGAATGGCTTACAGAGGTTGTTAATGTCAGGACAAATTAGAGAATCACTGAGGTCACACTGTTTTACACAATAGGCTGAGCTGGCCTTTAACCACTCAGGGTTAGGAGGTAGACAGGTGGCCGAGAGTCATGTAAGTTCTTCCATTCAGTCATGCTCAAAATTCCAGCATCTGTAAGAACCTGGCCCATTGCTTCTGTTTTACAATTAGGCAAATTTTTTTATTTGGATTAAATCTTGGTATTCCAATGGTTAATCTGGGAATTTATCATTTCACCAAATTAATACAAAAAAAAAAAAAAGAAAGGAACCCTGAGTGTAAAATTGTCTGAGGGCAAAAGAAGCTTACCAGCAAGCCATTTTTGAGTACTTATCTATGTGAAAACAAGCTAGAAAATAAAACTGCAAAAGTGTATATAAGCATCTAGGACATGGGCTCATTCTTTTAATCATTATATTAAAAATACATACACAAGTCAAGATGAATGCCACATATTTTCATATTTCCTTGTAATGAAAGGATTTACAGAAAAGAAAGAGGTGATGCATTTGATAACTGGCCTCTGAGTGCAAGTCTCACCTACTACACATTGGCGGTGTCGCATTATTTACTGGGAACTCTTCTGCTATTAAAATTGAAATCAAAGCAGAACTGAACTTCAAGTGCATCATTGCTTTACAATGACAAGAAAGAAAAAGATGCAAATAATCTCATTTTCTTTTGTGGCAAGTTGAGAGCAGGTGATAATTCAATTAACTTTTTTTTTTTGCAAGTCTTTGTAAACTTGGTAGGATTGCTCAGTTATGACAGGCTCATTTCAGGCACAAGATAAAGCTTCAGTCAAAACCACTGAAGTCAAGAAATTCAGGATCAGAGTGAGATCCTCGCACTATGCAAATCATTGGCAAAACCCTCATTGACTTCCATGGGGCCAGGATTTCAGAGACAAATCCTGAAAACAAATAAGTAAGCAAGTAATAATATTGAACTCCGTAAGATTACTTATCTGATGTACTTTGTTTGCAGGATTGGTAAATACTTTGTAGCAAGTCCTCGGTAATATTGGGCCATACTGAATGACTGAAATAAAAATGAGGGGGCTTTGCTTGACAATTGATGGCATGATATGATCTAAATGGTGTTTCCTGTCTGAAACCCTAATAGCTTTCAATTTGGCTGAACTAAACCACTCAAGATTCGGACCAAAGAAAATTTGAAATAAATATGAAACTGTTCTGAAAGCAAGGCGATGGTGGTCAATTGTTTTCAGAATTAAGCCCAATGATTAACTAGCTAAATTGAAAAAAGCAATTTGAGTAAATCTTTTGGATTATTCTATTTCCTAATCCACACTATGATTTAAATGTTAATATTATCATAGTCTAGGATAAAATAACATAATTGAAGTCTCTAACTGTTTGTGTTTACATTTTGAAAGACGGACACAGTTGATTCTACTCAGGAGAAAAACCAGTAATCTTAACTCTATCACTTCTGACTAGAGTGAAAGAATCAAATCAATTACTCATAAACACTTGTGATAAGATTAATTTAATTTTTTTCTTAAACAAAGAGGGTAAATTAAAAGAATCAGCTTATTCCTTCCTACTCTGTAGTGACAAGATTAAAAATTAAATTTATACATATTTCATTCCTACATAATAAAGCCTTTTTGCAAAAAGAAAAAAATACCACAGTTCATCTAATTAAATCAAAGAAAATTGCCTGAAGCAATGCTACAGTATTACAATTAGATGTCTGCCAAAACCAGCCATTTGAATTCTTAAACACCACTCCAGTCTTAAATGCAAAACATGGTTTTCATCATTTTGTGTGATATCATTGAAATGTCATTTTCTTTCCCTCACTGTTACGTCGATCTCAGATGCCTTACATATTCATTATACAATCTGGTCCATTTTATGGGAAAAGTAAACACAGGATAGTTTTGTTTTATTCCCTGCAAACCCACACATGAATGTGAGAGTCTAATGCCATGGGAAATGCAAAGACATTCATTAGGGATTTTTTCCATATCAAGAAATCAGGTTTCCATGTAATGCAGTACTAAACATTGAAATCAATGGAACTACACATAGGGTATGTCTAGACTACATGGCTCTGTCGACGCAGCCATGTAAACTAGTTTACCCAGCATAGGCAAAGAAGCAGGGATTTAAATAATCCCCACTGCATTAAAATAAACATGGCCGCCGTGCTGTGCCGACGATCAGCTCATCCGGCACAGCACGGCAGTCTAGACGGGGATCTGTCGGCTGGGGAAACCTTTGCCGACCAATCCCTTATGCCTCGTGACTCCTGAAGCTTTCGGTGACTCCTGGTCCAAGGTAAAACTATATTTAAAACTCCAGGGAAATTTTTCAATGGACATCTTATGATGTCACTTCAGCTGATCAGAGGAGGAAAATATTCAAGTTCCAATTTTATGCTTGCCTGCACAAAAATTAGTGCCCTGCGCAGGCCCAGGGTCATGAGACTTTTACAATCCTCTTTGGACAAACACATATGTTTCCAAAGCTTTCACTATGTATGAGACAGATGTTCTGTGTTTTGTGCATTTATCTTCCACTTCCCCCATACAATCAAAATTTCTTTCCAGGGGAAAGCTATGGACAAATTAATGTACAAGGCCATCCAGGAAACTGATTTGGGTTGTTCTGGATCATGCACAATGGGCAGGTTGCCCATCCCTCTAGCCTAGCAGCTCTCAGACTGTGGGTTGGGACCCTAAAGTGGGTCGTGACTCCATTTAAACAGGGTCACCAGGGCTGGTGTTAGTGTTGCTGGGACCCGGGGCCAAAGCGTGAGCCCCACTGCCTGGGGCCAAAACTGAAGCCTGAAGGCTTTGGACTGTGTGATGGGGCTCAGATTACAGGCCCCTTTGTCTGGTATTGGCACCCTTGGGTGGAGGGGGGCTTGGAAGGGCTCAGGTTGGTCCCCCTTCTTGAGGTCATGTCATAATTTTTGTTGTCAAAAGGGGGTCGCAGTGCAATGAAGTTTAAGAACCTCTGCTCTAGTTAATTGAGCAACTTGTTTGAAAGGCTCTGTCAGATACAATACTCTTTGCTTCACTTTGTCCCCTGCTGCTCCTGTCTCACATGGGACTGCCTGCACAAAGAATGCCTGGGGGAGCTATACTCAGGTTTCAAAAGCAAACAGAACAGAAATGCTCTTCATGGGATACATACTCGAATGTTGCAGAACAAAATATGTATAGGAGCTGCTCTTAATGGTATCCAAAGCCTGGCCTTTGTTCTGCAAAGTCAAGCATCTCTCCCACTGGAAAATGGAGAGGAAACTCTGAAAACATAGTTATTTCACAGCAAACGGGAACATTTTTGCACATTTCCCAATTTTATTATTGTGACTCCAATGAGAAAAATGTGCTGAACTTAGTTAACTTAATTCACCAATGCCACTGGAGAAAAAGGTTTTATAAATGGGGAATCTATGGTTATTACTAGAGGATTTGCCTGGCATTGTTCGCATCCTTGTGGGGGCTCAGGTCGGGTGTGTGTGGGGGCGTAGCAGGATTCAGGGCTGCTCTAGTGATGGCAGCTCCCTGGGGCACCTGGGGCCACACTGCCTGGTGGTTGGCTCCTCCTGGGGACCCAGGGCTGCTCTGCCTAAGCCCAGCTGGTGGCTCCTCTGGATGGGGGACTGGAGATGCACTGTCCAGCCTCTGCCAGCAACTCCTCCATGGCACTTCTAGTGGGAGCAGGGCCTGCACTGCTTGATTTTGCTTGGTCCTGGTGGTACTCCTATGGCTGTTCTGGCCATCTCTGGTGGTGCTCCCAGGGATGGGTGCTCCCCATCCATTGCTGGGGTCGAGGGTTTGGAATGGAGGGCCACTGGAAGCTGGCCATATGGAGAGCTCTGGCCCCAACAGCCCACTCTCTTTCTGGTGTGACCACCATCAGTGGTTAGTTTCCGGGTATCACTGTCCCCTGCTCTCACTGGTCATTGCAGAGCACAACTGCTCTCAGACCCCTCCCTGTCCATGTTATGGAAAACAGTCCCACTCCAGGCACTTCTCATTTTTCTGGCACAACCAGACCCTGACCTTGCTTTAAGTTAGGCTAAGAAAAAGCTGCATACCAAATTTGGTGGTTCTTGCTCTTATCATTTAGGAGGGGTTCTTGAACATATGGACTCACAGATGGATTGACTTATGGAGAGACAGACTCACAATTTCTCTAAAATAGATAGATAGATAAATAGATAGATTTGTTATTGCATATAGTGTAATAGGGGGAAAATATAGAAATATAGAAAATATGGAAGAGGATGAACACCTCAAAAGCCATTACAATTAATGAACATGAGTTGGGATCAAGGAAATTCATCAGAACAATTTTTTTTATAATAGCTCATCATCAGTGTCTCAGGGTAGGTGTGTGCAATTGCCAGCATTTTGGCTTACTTATTATCAGTTATCATAGACATTTCAGTCTCTAATTAATATATGTTTCATTTGAGAAAATGTAATCCCGTCATCATATATCATGCAAAATTTTCTACTGCATATGGGGGGGGGAAGCAGTTTATTCCTATTAGGGCACAAATAGTTTGGTGGTAAGAGAAATTAAAAGCTTTGATCCTGCAGTGCAATGAGTTCTACTCTGGTACAAGAGTCTGTTTGCATGGACCTCACTGAAGAACTGAGGCCTAAAATTGTAAGTGTGCACATACAGGCTTGCTGACTCAGGGGCAAAAGTGCTCCAGGCAGCTCTAAGGATGTGGGAGGGTGGCAGGTGATACTAAAGGCTGGCTATGCACTCCAGGTGGCTGTCTGGGTTTGGGGGAGGGTGGCATGTTACACTCCAGGCAATGCTGAGAATTTGCTGTGCCTGGCCCCACCCCTTCTGCTCGAGATTCCACCCCTTCTGGGAGTGAGCTGGGAGTGATTCTGCCCCTTCTGGGAGTGAGTATTGTGGCTGCCAGCTCCCCTGTGAATGTAGAAATGGGGTTGAAAGATGCCACAATGAAATGTCACTGACAACGCATTGAGACATCCTCAATAAAATATGCATGAGGCATCAATATGGACCTACATTATCCAAGGAAGCTATGACCAAGCTTCCCTTTTGAACTGCTGTTTTACATGGGCCTTTTAATATAGTATCTGAGCACCTTACACTCTTTCATTTATGTTTACTAGAGCCCTATGAGTTATGGCAGGGATATTATCCCAATTTTTGAAATGTGGAACCGAGGCGCAGAGAGACAAGGTGACTTGCCCAAAATCACATAGTGGTCCCATGATAATGTTGGAAATTGAACATGAGTGTCCTGAGACAGGGTACTTTCCCAACCATTGGACCATTTGTCTGCATGCTTGCACTAGGATGGAAAAGAAATGACTGACCACTATTAGCTTAAACAAAGGATGTTGAAATTTAAATTTGGAGCACGATGAAGTTAGGTAGGACCCCACTGATGTTAGATTTGAGCAAAATTAAAAAAAAAACAGAAGTAGGCTGGGCTCGGTAATAAAAATATTTTTTCCTGGTTCCAGTGTAACATTTATAATACAATATAACATAGGCACATTCTATGGATTCATGTTGATGCACACCCATGGCACTGATTCTGCTTAGTACCAGCTTTCCTTCCAGAATCCAATAGCCACATAGGTCTGGTGAGCATGTTAACAGATAGGATATTTCTGGTTTCATATGTGGTTATATTCCTAACTCTTCTCTTGTTCTTTAGGCATTGCTGCTTGGTAATAAACCTCTCTTGATCCAGAAACAAGATGCCTATTCTGGCAGTCAATTTAGCAAATAACCAGCCTAATATTCCACCAACATCTGTTTACCCTGTCATTCCAAATTCTGTCATCGTTTCATGGCTGCCAGCAGTGTTATAATCATGAGAGATGGCCAGCATCCTGAGGACTAAGGGGTTAAATATGTCCCTTACCTAAACCAGGTGGCAGGCAGCCAGTAGAGATGTAGGTAGGAATTTCAAACTGGGACAAAGGAATTTGGGGGTTTTCCCCTCCAGTATAGTTTCTCTCCAGCTATTGAAGGGGACAGGAAGTCTCCCTCTAAGAAAATACTCTTCACAGTGTATAAGTAGGGTAAAGTTTAGATAAATCTGTTAGGTTTTATTGTTTTATGGTTTGGGAAATGGGATTTGGTCTGTGCATTTAAAAATGGGTTTTGCTCTCCTTTGTAACTAAGTTCCTGGCCCATGGTAAATTTCTCCTCCATGAGTATAGTATTTTGTTACTGTTCCATATAGTCATTATGCTTGCAGCAGGAATATTGTGATGATAATAAAAGTTTTTTCTCTTTTCTTTTTATTAACCTGGTATTGGTTAATTTTTGTGTCCTGGTTTGTACTTTAGGGGTGAGATTTCCCAAGTAGTCTCTCCCAGGTTGCTTTATGAATATTTGGGTGGTGGCAGCAGCATTTTATTCCCAAAACCTAGTTTGTTAAGATTTGGGGGGGAAGTTTTGTACCAAAGCCAGGTAGATAAGGGTTTGGGGTACTTTTGCTGGCACCCACTTCTGCATTTATCATGCCAGAGTGGGGAAGGAGCCATGACAAGCAGTAACCTAGAAAATAGTTAGGCTGCGTCTACACTCTGGTATCCTGAAATAGCTATTCCGCGTCTTTTGAGTGCACCCGTTATTTCAAAATATAATAGGCTCACTATTCCCACATCCTTGTAAACCTCATTCCACAAGGAGTAAGGGACATTTTGGAATAGCAGTTTATTTCAACATAAGTGCTGTGTAGACAGTGCCAAATTTCAAAATAAGCTATTTTGAAATTAACTCTCAATAAGCTATGCAATTCGCGTAGCTCAAATCGGGTAGCTTATATCGAGCTCCACGTGCAGTATAAATACACCCTTAGTTTCTCTTAAGAAATGTACAATAGATACAGGAATGTCCCACAGTAATTTTATATACTCTCTTTATTTTTTGTCTGTGTAGGTTTAAGTTGTTACGGCAGGCGTCACCGAATGGTGCTGGTACATGTAAGCTTATGAGAACATTTTTTCAAGTATGCAAGCAAGCTATTAGTCTTTGAAGAAAGGCATTGTTGTTACTCTTGCTATGTTTGGTCCTTTGAGGGAAACAGTGGCAGACTGGAGGGGTTTGTTCTTTGCCTTATTCCCTATATCTGGAGGCAACACTTCAGACAGATTAGCACTGGTGTGCAAGCTGATATTTTTTCAGATGGAAAAAATGCCTGCATGATGGTATGTGTGTGTTTGTGTGTATGTGTAGAGAAAACAGGTTACATTTAAAACATACCCAGATTCTATGTCAAAGGCTTCTTCTCTGGGCATCTGACCTCCAAGGCCCTATAATTTTGCTACCATTCAGTAGAGGGGCAAAACTAGTGCCAGAAGAAAAGGTAACAATATAAAAGCCAAAACTTTGAGTAGAGATGTAGAGGCATACCTCCTATTATCTTGGCTGTACTTACTGGTATACCAAAGACCAAGATTATGTGCAGAATACAAAATGAGGATGTACTACATCAGAGTATTATTGAAGTAGAAGATCATTAATGACCCTCTTCTCTGAACTCTGGATGAAATAACATATGCTGTAACTACTCTCAATGGTTAGAATGGCATCAAGGATCATTTGCACCAGTTCAAAACTGCATCTGATGGATAATATTGCACTCAAATTACTATATGTTCTAGTTTTAGAATTATTTTTTCTTTTGTTGAGGTTACACATCTTCATGCAGCAGTGTTTATGGGATGAAGAATTAATTTCTGATCTGCCAGGGCCTTTTAGGGAGAATTAACACATATCTCCATGGGCTTCCTTAATGCATTCCCCTAGACAAGTTATGGAGACCTGTAACATATGTTACTCAAGACAGTGTCATGAAAAAGGTGGGATTTTTTCCCCTCACACATTCTGCCTCTACAAGTCCATTTTTATTTGGGATATCAGGGTGCTCGCCATGTGCTGTGATCCACAAAAGGTTATCATTGGGCAACTTTCCCCTTTGCCAGCAGCTGAAAGTACCGCTGAAAGGTTATTTGAGATTAGTATTCACCACCTTTACCCAATCTGGAGACACTGTAGGTGACAAAGGCCTCGAGAGTATTTTGACGTTAGAACTGCACTTGGAAAGACTGGAAAACAATGAAGTGAACAGGAACCATAAAATATAGCACACATGTAGCACTTCTCATGTTGAGACCACTTCAAATATTAACTGGATACTTCTCACTTATGCCCTGTGAATGTGGGAATTTTATTTTCATTGCACAAATGGAGAGGACCATAGTGACTATGAAAGCTGTCATCGGATCTTAGAAGAACCTGATTCCCAAACTCATGCTCTAACCTCTGAACCACATCTTTATAATTTAGGCCCTGCTTGAAATCATTGGAACCACTCATTGCTTCACTTTAAGTGTTTGTTTAAGCACCTTGCTGATTCAGAGCCTACATACTGTAGTTTAAATGCCATAGTCCTTACACTGATTGTAAGAGCTAGACTGCTGGATTTGGCCTCAACAGAATATGTTCTTTTTCTTCTCTAGGAAAATATTGAGTCAACAAGGCCGTTAGAACTCATGAGTCCAATGGGTTAGCATGTCACTGAAATGTTACACCAAAGTAACTCCACTGCCATTAGATGAAATACAATGGCTTAAAAAAGAAGTAATGTTGCTGTGAATCAGGCTTGTTGTTTCCCTGTCAAACCTCAATGCAGTCTTGTCTTTTGAAAAATATGGCCCCTCATGTTCTGATCAACAGTTCTGCAGTTCTGAAAATGATGTTACTGCCCCTTTGCTAAGCCAATTATATACCAGTAAGTTTAAGAATTGGAGAGAACCTGGCTGAGAAACATCAGAGGAAATCTTGGGGTGTTCAGAACTCCTTGTTGGCTATTCATCACTTCTTTTGCATTTAATCTTATTTGATTTGTGAGAAATAATATAATAATCCAGGTTAAATCATTATCCACAAGCTGAAATCTGGTCCTCAGACTCTGATATATAAGAATTTCTGGTATACGTGCAGTTGCCCATAATTTTTCGTCTAGAAAGCACCTTTACTAGACATGATATTATGCTAAATGAACAGGGTTATTATTAGGTAGATCTCCTGTGAATATCAAACACTAGTTTTGACAAAAGACATGTAATGGGTCAGGGAATCGGGAAAAACAAAACAAAACAAAACATTGAAACCTCTGTCTTCCCACCTTTATGTTTTTCTGTTTGTACTCCAGAGCCATCTGAAGTTTCTTTGTCTGTGCTGAGATAACTGGCCAGCTGGCACTTATGCATAATGTATGCATTGCAACAGGACCTGAGGTATTTGGTAAGCATGTGTGTGATGACTTGTCTGTGATCAGGTCTCCTGCACATTCATGCTACATTAGTTTGTGGTCCTCTATATCTTATTTGCCTCATGGGTACTGTTCACAACATATAACATTTGGAGGAATTCAGAGTTCTCAGATAATGTTGACTTCTTCTATTTGTGTGGAAATGTGATGCCAAGAGCATCTAAACTCTTTATTATTTTGTGGCTTCTTAGAATGGACATGAGACAAATCTCAGAAAATGCAGAAGGTTGCAAAGACACAATCTTTGCCATACTAGTTCTGTATTTATTTAGCATATTATTCTGTTATCCAGGGCCCTACAGCGGTTGCCAATTAAACTTCACAACACATAGAAAATTATGATGTTGGCCTACAAGGCAATGCATCACATCAGACTTGTCTATATTAAAGATCTTCCAGTTAATTACCTTCCTAGTTGCACCCTGAAGTCCTGTTCAGCCTGATCTCTGTTAACCCATTTTGATTTGAAAGCATTTGGAAACTTTGTTTTCAGCTGCCGTTCACCCATCTTCTAGAACTTTATGCTTCCAAGTGTTTGCTAAGAGGACTATGCTCCTGTTTGTTGCAAGGTCCTATGAAAAAGGATGGAAAAGCATTACATATAGCTGAAGTGGGTGGGGAAAGGAGTAAATGAAGCCACATTTTCTCAGAATTCTCCTTGTCTAGAGAAGCCCCTTCCAAGTTAACTCCATTCTATATGGAATCTTTGGCTCAAATATATATTATGGGAGGGTGTGCATCAGGGACAGCAGGTTGGTAAATTGAATAACAGTTACATGCTCACCTCACAGAAGCCTGAGTTTTCTAGTGTGTGAAACCTAGGCTTCTACCTGTTCCACAGCAGAAACTGCATGAGCTAAACCACATCTGCATGTACGATATGGCCCTAAATCTGTTCCCTCTCCTAATGCTCATTTATATTTTCTGACTTTATGCCTATGGATTGTTTTGCTGACTTAACGCCCAAGTTGCAAGAAAATCCATTGGAGAAGGGAGAGAAGGCATATAAATGTCCCTTGAGATCCCTCACAGAGTGCTGGGCAAAGGCAAGATGTCTTCCCCCAAACATATTTTCATGGATGCCATGGCAACCAGGTGATACTTTCTGCCATGTCAGTGCTCTAGTCAAACAACAGAAGCCTGATCCTTCCTTGGAAAGATTTTGCTCCCCACAACAAGACCATCTAGCCAATCATGTTGGTGGGAGGTAGGAAATTCTATCTTTCTTTCCATCAGTCCCCTGCAAGCTCAGGCAAACAATTTAATTTTTAAATCCCTCTTTAGGTTATTCAACAATCATGTTAAAAACTGACATCCCTCTTCCAAAAAGCTTAGCATCTAAATGCTATTTAGTATTTATCAATATTTGTCAGGGACAACTGAAATCAGAGACCAAAAGATTAAAGCCTGTTAAAGTGCTCAGGACCCAGAGTTCACAAAAGCATTCCCATTAACTTCAGTGTGCCTATGGGACATCCATACTGTGCATCCCTAGAGTCAAACAAATGCTCTTCCACCTGCATATATTTAGGCACTGAAGAAGAAAAACAAACACAGGAAGAGAAGTGGGAATGTTTCTGATCTGTCTCACTAAATAAAAAGAGGCAGCAGATGAACTCTTTTCAGATTATAAACAGGGCACTATATCCTTTTCTAAGCATACAATACATAGCAGATTCCTCCTTCCCTGGTATCCAATGCAATGGGGTACATACATGCACGCACACACACTATCTAAGAGCATTTTTTAATATTTGGATGGTAGAAATGCTTGTCATACCCACAAGCTATAACTGAAAGGGGAGAATTGGGGGGGGGGGGAAATCTCCATTCTGGCGTCATGCTAAATTATCAGTATCTTGGCTTCATGCCAGTGCAGCCAGCTTATAATAATAACTGGCTTTGGGCCAAAGCTTTTTAAAATGAGAAAGAAAAGGAGAGAGCGGGAGAGAGAGAGTTGCTTTTTCTTTCTCCAAAAATATTTGTGAATAACTTTTATCTTAATCATAATCTCTATAAACTGATTAAATACAAGTGACTATTTTAATGTTTCTGTTTACTTGAAACTGGAGATGGGACTACAATGGCAGCCTATGGATTCAGGTACTGGATTTCAAACATCCGGATCTGAATTCTAGGGGCTTTATTGCTATAGGCTTTGGACTAGAGCCCAAACCTACTGAAAACTGAACTACAGTTTTGTGATGAATGGCATGCAAATAAGTATGCATTGGGCTCATAACCTGCTGCTATGCTGAACACTGGAATGAAATTGTGCCCAACAGTTTGGATGTTTATATACTTGTTCCTAATCAACTTCCATCTTCCTCATTCTTATCCCAAACCATACGCAATGTACCTGAATCTCTTTGGCCAGGAAAGTTGGAATGAAAATGTGTCAAAAACAGGTTTTCTTGTGAGCTTTCTGGCACCTCTTGCTATCAGGAATAGCCCTTCTCCCAATATTTTTGACAATTCTGCTTTGGACAATTGGTCTGTGAAGTGCTAAGCTGAGGATGAGCTCAGAGAAAGCATTCTGCAGTTCACAGGTTTAGGCCTCTAGTCCTGGCGAAAAATCAGACAGTACTGACGATGCAAGTTACGCCCACATAAAGCGGCCACAGTAAGTATATCTCTTTACGTGTGCATAATTGTCTCCTTGTGTCAGCGCAGCACATACTCACCATGAGTACTTTTTTTGATGCACAGCATGTTGACCATAGATAGGAATCCCAGGGCACGTCTACACAGCAGGGCAAAGTCGAATTAAGCTAAGCAACTTCAGCTACGTCAATTGCATAGCTGAAGTTGAAATAGCTTAATTTGGCTTTTGGCCCTGTCTACACAGCAGGAAGTCGAAGGAAGAACACTCTTCTTTTGACTTCCCTTACTCCTTGTGAAATGAAAGTTACAGGAGTTGGAGTAAGAAGTCCTCCAGCTTGCCATTATTTTGAAATAATGGTTTGCTGTGTAGACACGTTCTTTGTTATTCCAGAATAACATCAGTTATTCCAAAATAATGCTGCTGTGTAGACATACCCACAGTGTGCAACTTGTCATTTCCAATGCTTGGGTTTTGGGAAGTTTTGGAAATACATTGTGGGGAAAAAAACAAGTTGCACAGCAGTGAATGGTCCAGTTTCCATAATGGAATTTTCTCACCACTCTTATCACATATATTTGGCCCTATAATGGTGTATGCATGCCCATCCCATAAGGGCAAGGGCCAGGGTTGTGTGGCTGCTGTTTACACTGCTGTTGGTCCATGGATCCAAATCAGTCCATCTCCCCAAGACAGCATGGCCTAATGGCCTGGGTATGACAAGTGGCCTTTGAGTTACAGGGGAGTATGGCTTAATAGCCAGAGTCAGTAGCATAGCCCTTGGGCTCAGGGCAGTACACCCTAATGGCCAGAATCAGTAGCATAGCCCTTGGGGTTCAGGGCAGCACAGTCCAATGGCCAGAGTCTAAGGGATTGGGGCAGCAGCCTGGGCCCACCCTACTCCACCAGGCCCTGAGCCAGGACTCTGTGAGTGGAGGAGTGATCTTCTACTCATTCAGCAAGGAATCCCATGACAACATACTGAGCTCCCTTGGGTGGGAGATACCACTTGCACACCCTCCCTGTATCACTTCTTACCAGTTCTGGCATTGGAGTGATCCATGGGGCTTCAGGGTCCTCAGGCTCCGCAGCACCAGTCTCTAGCTGAGACTCCACCAGCTATGGAGGCTCAATGTGGTCTCCCAGGTCTCTAGTTCCCATTATCCAGGTCTCTGGCTAGGTTATCTCTGGAGCTCCTGCAGCCAGTTCTCTCTCTCTGGTGTCCAGCCCAGTCTGGGCTAAGCTGCTCCCTTTTATACTGCCCCAGCACTTGGAGCATGCCCAGCCCGGTGGGAGGGGTAGGACTTCCTCTACCCATAGGGTTTTAACCCCTCCTGTCCCAGTGCAGGGTATGCACACCTCATCACAAGCCCTCATATCCCACAAACCTACAGAAGACTTGGCCATCTGTGATGGAAGCATGGAGCCTTCACAAATTTTCACTATTGTTATGAGAGTTGCAAGCACAAAATCAGGGCCATCCCTTAGCATATGCGAAATATGCATCAGCGTAGAGCACCCAAAATTTGAGGCACCAAATTTTGGGTGCTCCTATGCAGTCATACGTATTTCTATGCCAGGATTGAAGGCCTGTCACCTTCACAGCCTGGTTCCTTTCTAGCCTCTCTCTCCGAACTCCTCTCTCCTGCTGGCGGCAGCAAGGTTTCTCCTTGCCCACCCCCTTGCTCTTCTGGACCAGCAGCCAGCTGTTAGTAAGGGGTGAGGCTCCCTTCTTACAGACTGGGGATGGAAAGAAGCTGGCCTAAGCCTCTGCAACTCCACTCTGGCCCCAGGGAAGCCCCCTAATTCTGGTAGAAGCTGTGAGAAGCAGAGAAGCCCCAGGGGCGAAGGGAACCCCTATCTCCCTCCACCTGGGCAGTATCCATGCAAGGAGAGGGAAGCGTCAAGCCCCAGAAAAAGCAGTACAGGGAGGAGGGAAACCCCAAACCCCAGCAATAGCTTCTGATGAGGCAGATTTTGCTTCAGTTCTGTAGGGCCGCATAAAATGCAAGTATGGCCCCACACAGGATGCACAATCCTTCAGTATTTGAAGAGCTATAAGAAGAGCTGCAGGAAACGTGATGATTTCCTGGAAGTGAAGACTGCTGTGAGACATAGAACCCATTCAAGACTGGTGGCATGTCCAGAACAGCTTCAAGTGGTGGAACATTGCTCTGGGCCCAAGAAATATGCACTGACTGATGGGATCGTATTGTAGTGAAGGACTGGGATGACGAGCAGCGGGTGCAGAACTTTCAAATGCCCATGGCCCGACAGTCGGAGGACACCAGAATGAGAGCTGCACTGACAGCAGAGAAGCATGTGGTGACTGCACTGAGGAAACTTGCAACACCAGATCAGTGTAGGTCAGTTGGAAATCAATTTGGAGTTGGAAAATCCACAGTCAGGGCCATTGTCATGAAAGTGACTCTAAGTCGCCTCCTGCTACACAGGCCTGTGACTCTCACCAATGTGCAGGACATGATGGATGAATTTGCAGCAGTGGATCTTGCTGTACATTTATGATTATTATGCGGTTTGTCATAGGAGCTGTGTCAAAGTGTACAATAACAAGTAAGTGGGTGATTTCAGTATCTCCAGGCATACTGCATGATATGTTGGGAACTAATAAATATGAATTATTTCCCAAACAATAGAGTTTTACTGAGTAACTAAAACACTTAAGAATTCTGTGCAAGTTAAAAGCAAACACATTTAAACCTTAATAAATTTATTGAGCAGAGGCTTAAAGAAGGGAAGGAACATTCATGTCCATTTTATATACACATTCATCAACCATGGATCTTACAGGTCAGAGCTGCGATTGTCCTTGATGTCTCCTGGTATGGAGAGATAGGGGTAGGAATGCAGTCCCTGAGGCCACAGAGAATGTTGGGAATAGAGGCATAGGTATAGGGAGGTGCTATACTGGAGTTTCCATGTTCGGCAAAGGGAAGCAAGCCTTGGAATGTGGAACCTGTAGGTCCACAAAAGTTTGCAACACCTGTGTTTGCTTGCAGAGAAGCCCTATTATGACCTAGTGTATCTGCATCTCTGACTTCTGGGCCTTTCTCTTGTCTGCTTTTTCCTTCTCCATACAGTATTCCTCCTCCAGGCCCTCTGTTCATATCTCAATAAGGACAAATGCATAGTACTCCTCTTGGGGAGGAACAATCAGTTTCGCACATATAAAATGGGAAGTGATTGTCCAGCAAGGAATACTGCAGAAAGGGATCTAGGATCATAGTGGGCCATAAGCTAAATATGAGTCAGCAGCATGACACTATTGCAAAAAAAGGAAACCCTAATTCTTCCGCTCTACTCTGCAGTTCTGGAAAGATGTAAAGAAGCTGGAGAAGTTCCAGAAAACAACAACAAAAATAATTAAATGTCTAGAAAACATGAGCTATGAGGGAAGACTGAAAGAATCAGGTTTGTTTAGTTTAGAAAAGAGAAGATTGAGAGGGGATGTAATAACAGCTTTCAAGAGCCTAAAACGGTGTTACAAGGAGGAGGGGGGAAAATTGTTCTCCTTGGCCTCTGATGATAGGACAAGAAGAATGGGCTTAAACTGCAGAAAGGGAGGTTTAGGTTGGACATTAGGAAAAACTTCCTAACTGTCAGGGTGATTAAACACTAGAATAAATTGCCTTGGCAGTTATGAAGTCTCCATCACTGGAGATATTTCAGAGCAGGTTAGCTGGGCATCTGTCAGGGATGATCTAGATGGTGCTTGGTCCTGTCATGAGCGCAGAGGACTGGACTTGATGATCTCTTGAGGGTCTCCTCCAGTTCTACTATTCTATGATTCTGTGATTCTCTATTCTAATGCAGCACAGGCTTGCAGGATTTCACTGAATATGTCATCCTGAGTCCTCTTCTTTCTCCTTTTTATCTGGCTCAGGCATTCCATGGGTGTGGAGAGGGAGAACCTAAAGTCTGCAACAGCGGCAGCTATGGATACAACATATAGAGGTACCACTTTCAGCATTGTCACAATGGAAAGTTTCAGAACTTGCTTCCCTAAAGTTTTAAACAAGACATGCTTATTGACACTTCTGCTTGGGATTGTTTCTACATAGCACTACTCACAATATCAGTCATGATGCATATGGCCTGCCGTGGTGAATGAGGAAGGAACAAATTGATTGCATGATGCTACAAATGTAAGGCCATTGCACTGAACACTGGCACCATTTTCCACAGGCAGTGGTGATTTCAGCGAATATCTCACTCCTGAAAGTAACAAAGGCACAGAACTCACAGATGTGACTGGCATTCTGAAACCACCCAAGCCCATATGCTGCTAGCTTGTTTACTACAGTGGTGTCTGCCAAAATTATTGTTGATTTGTGTGGGAAAGTGATCTACCACAGAGGAAGAAATAAGGCTACCATCCCTAGAAACCTTTAAGAGAGGATTGCAGAGTACCTCCATGCACGTTTCATCAAGCTTCCTTATAAGAATTCAAGGAACATCTGTGCGTATATTAAACAAAAAAAGCAAAAGGCTTTGAATGCCACTACTTGACTCTCTACAGGAGAATGCGAAACAGAGAACAATTCCATCTCTCTTTGTTGTACTGCTTTCTCTTCTACTATGAGCAAATTAATAAAAATTCAAAAGCTGTGTCATGCTGGGACTTGACTGAATTGTATCTCAAACAATTCCTGGGTCACAGCATAGTTAGACCCACCCACCCCCTAGTCATATGTCCCTCCTCCTCCTTCCTTCATTTGCTTTTCATGCCAGGGACTGTGACTTCAAAAAAGTTCAGTTCCATTTCTGGTGAAATTTTGTGTTCATCCATCCCCAGTGGATTTTCCTATAAAACAAAGAAAGTTTGTATTCCTCAGGCGTAAATGCAAAGAACTATGCAATATTTCCATTAGCTAATAAATGGCAATCTTTAAAATGTTACCAACTGCAAGTTCCACACCAGATATAAGATGAAATAATTTCTCCTGAAATCTCATTATTTCTGAAATAGACATTCTTTTATGTGGCAACCTTAAAGGGCAGTTAACATCCTGGTTTTAGAGGAGCAGCCTATCCAGACAGTTTGGCTTGATAGCTGAAATTCCATGTAATTTGGAATATTCAGCTCTGAACTACCAGGGCTTGACCATTCTACATTGGAGTTAATGGTAACAGTGCCATTAATTTCAAATGATCAAAGTTTTATTATAAATATAAAAGCAAGGTGAAAAAAATGTATCTTTAGCCAAACTTCTCCAAAATGTGGTGGTTTTCAGAGGTGGTAGGTTTGGTAATAGCTTATCTCAGTTTTTAGTATTAAAGTTTGTCATCGTAAAGAGGGACTTCAAGGGCATGCAGTACACTGACATTTTATACAGAATATCTGAAATTAAAAGCCAATATATTTATTTAAAGATTAGATATAGGCATGGATCTGGTGAAAGTTCATTACAAGCAGCATCCCCATTCTGTAGACAAATGACTAGATTGCGGCACAGTTTGCACAGAAGTGCAAGGAAGTGGGAGACATAAATTGCCCTGGCTACCTGGATTTGGGTCATAGGTAGCAGTTCAGGGAGGACAGATACCTTTCAAGCAAAAGTGGGCAAAATTGTACAAGCAGTGGAAGGTTCCCCTCCAAGGCACCAGCTGGTGTAGCTTCTCAGGAGCATTGGACAAAGTACACTGACATAGGCCTGGTGTAGTGTGTTTCCCGCAGAGAGCAAGAGGAAACCTTGAGGTATATTGTGATTCACAGAGTCAGAGTATGCTTCCTGAGTTGCTCTTAGGGCCGCACTGCAATGAGGTGTCCCTGCCTTAGGGCTTATGGCAAAGTCGTGCTTGAGTCCTAAATCAAGAAATTAGATTTCTGAAGGAAAGCAAACAATCAGCCCATGTCAGTGAGCTCTCCATGTAAAAATTGTGATTCCAGTGGTGGCTTGTGCTCATTACATAGTGTGAGATCACAAATAGCAGTTTTCACACTTGCCCATCTGCCACGAACTGAATCTAAAGAGCTGGTGAATCATACACTTAAAAGAAGGTGTTTCCCCCCACCCTACTGTTGGAATGTGTTTTGAAATTAAATCTGCACGGTAGGAGTAATAAGGTGGAGCCAATATCACCAGACAATGTGTGCAAACCTACAGACATGAGAGTCAAGGATCTTGGTCAAGGAGCATGGCCCTCAGTCACTGAATCAATAAAAGCTGATTCCTCCCTCCTCTTTAGGGTGTGGCTTTCAATGTCTGGAGAGAATAATCAGGAAGGATTATTGTAGTTGGGCGAAGGGAGGTAAGTAATACAAATATGGTGATAAATATTATTTCAGTGCTTACATATGATACATTTCCCCCCCTCCATCTATATCCATACATTTTCCATTCACTATTTGTAATTATGGCTTTGGCTTTACAATGTATTCATCAGTGACATTGTGATCCTTTTGTTCTACTGCATATTAAAATGGATCAGAAGACAGATTCAAAAGGTTTTAGGTTCCAGAGAAGAAACATAATAAGAGTAATACGTGGCAAGAACAGTTTCCACTTTCTTCAAAATAGGCATAAATAAAATAGCTATGTCATTACGTGTTGTATGTCACATGAAACACTGTGTCAAAGTATAAGACTTCTTTATACACTGAACATATCAGCTCTCAGCTCAGTTTGGGTATATCTTAGTGCGCGTCTACACAGCAGGCAGTTATTTTGAAATAATGTTGAAATACTGTCAAGCTGGAGGACTTCTTACTCCGACTCCTGTAACCCTCATTGTACGAGGAGTAAGGGAAGTCAGAGGAAGAGTGCTCTATTTTGAAATGAGCTATGCAATAGACATAACTCAATCTGTATAGCTTATTTCAAGTTAAGCCCTGCTGTGTAGACGCATCCTTTGTGTTTTGAAAAATTCCCTGGATTTAAGATGTAAAATAGTTACTGCTTGCAGAGTCCTTTTGGGGACATTCGTTTTGCTGGGGGCTGTCTCAATTCAATCTGTCATGGTCATTGAAAAATATTTTTGTTTGTTTTCTGTTTTCACTTTAAAAGTTCATTTTCTGTATCTGTGGAACTAAGCTACATGAAGGATCATTAACCCTATACTTTGTGAGGACAAAAGGCATTCCATATGTTGAGGCTCTCAGATCTTATGGTGAAGAGGGGCATTTAAGTCCATCTGATCGATCGATAAAGGATCTTGCTGTGGGCTGACTTCTTTTTGGAAGGTTTTTTTTAATTCACATGATGTATTGCAGGCAATTCTCCCTTCCCCGCCTCCATTTGTTAATTTTTGTGTGTTCTGGGGAGAAGTTTTGAAATAGTTAACAAGAATAAAAAAAGAACCAAAGAGTAAGGGAAAGGTAGGATCAGCTGATACTAACTTGTCTGCATGCTGCTGCTCCTAAAAATTCTGAAACAACAAAGTACTTAAGCCTGTGTCTATGACTGGTCATGTGAGGCATTCACAGGGTTCCTCATGGGCGTAAAAGTCCATGTACGCTAAAATACTTTGCTGGATCAGGGCCATGGCTTTTCAGGAATTTTAGCAGTCCGCTGGCCAGTCATCAAACACTCATATATCAGACAATGAAAACTAAGAGCAAAGAGACCGTTATTTCATTCTTTGCATTTGTGTCTTTATTAATTATATTTATTTTCGGTATTTATGTTAAATTAATGTTGCTGGCTATATTGTATTGTGGATATTGTGGTTAAATAATTAGTTCTGTCTCGGTTGTTTCTTACTTATTTTTCACTCCAGTTTCATTGTCTTTGTCTTCCACCTGGGGAAATTTTGACATATTTTTACAGTAGGCATTATGGACCTTTTTTATTTTAAAGGGGTCCCCTGCATGCAGTGTAGGCTGGTAGGCTAAACAAAAAGACAAAACACAGCCACAGGCACTGAGACCTGCTCAGCAGGAGACATATTTTAGAAACACAAATCAAAACAAGGGGACATGTGCAAAGACTTTCCTAGTCTGGGGACCTGCTCATGCCGAAGAGCTAGGTTGGTTTGACGTAAGCCAGTCAACTAGCTTATCTTCTCCCTCACCTTTTTCCTTTCTTTTGTCACCAGCATCCTCTCTAATAACCCTTTCCAGAAACACCTGGTCAAGGGAAGGGGAAAGTAAAATTTGAGTTTAACCCTTTGGGTATTAGGGATTAAGCCATGTCTTTGAAACACATATGCACTTACACTTAGGTAATTACACGTACATGTGTATAACTGATGTTTACGTGTTTTTGTCTCCTGCTTTTATATTAAAAAAATACCCTTTATGATTCTTTTGGTGCCAGCACATTCATTCCCTTTCTTCTATAGAGACACTTTCTCTGCTGACTTATCTCCGGATCATTTGCAATTCTTGTGGTTCAGTTACATCACTGTGAGTCACACAACCCATACCCCTTTGTGTGGGGAACACGGGCTACAACTTCCCTGAATGCTTATCTTTCATCATTCTGTGTACGGTATGTTTTTCTCAGCTCTTTTATGTACTCTTTAAAATAGAATTTCCCATGTGAGGAGCTGCAGAATGAGACTCATGGTTTGCAATCTTGGTAGATATGGTTGCTGTACTGGTTGCAACCTCTTCAGTTTCAAGCAGCAATCTCCATTTTGGACCTGATTTTCAGAAGAGCTTTGGGCCAGAGTGTTAAGTGCTTAGCATTCAAAGCAGGGGCCAGATCTTTAAAAGACCACAGTGCCCAAAATGCAAAGCACGTCTGAATATCCCGCCACTTTTTTTTGTGAGCAATGGGATCTGAGCTCTTCTAAAAATATAATCCCAGTTATAAGGCCTGAGCACTTCTGATAACGTTTCCCTTCATGCCAACTTTTGCTGTGTGGGTTGTTTTGGTTTAAAGTTGAAATATGGACCAAAGCCATTCAAGATGGGCTACCTGGAGGTCTCAACAATCTTAGCAACATGATGCCAAGGAGGCAATGATAGAAAGGTCAGAGAAATAATATAAGCTGAAAGTGAGACTTCTGCATTTGTTTAACTCTTTAACTGATGTGGATTTGCACACTATGGATGATCTACTGCAGCAAAGAATTCATGTAATTCAGTGGAGCAGCACTAAATGTGAAAGCGATTCACTGATTTTTAATGGGTAAAGTCAGAGTTCAAGAAGAGAAAGTAAATTCAGAAACCCAATGTGCAGATTAACATATTAGCCTGGAATAAAAGAACGGACACTCTCATGGGACATTTTTACTTACAATCTGAAGCTGGTCATCTCCATTTTGTTTTGCGCAATGCTTTGACAACATACAGTGCTATAAAACTGTTAAGAATTCTAATAATAATCATAGATGCTGCCCAGACAAAATGTGATGAGGAATTTCTCCTTAATAACATTCAGGAGGTTAGTGGCTGGGGATTAATAGCAAGTGAAATCTATACTAAGTCAAGGGCTTGAGTCAAATCAATATGGATTGCCCATTATAAGACCTGATGTTTCTCTAATTTACACTCAAATAACTCAGAAGAAGTCTATAGAGTTACCTCAGTATTAAAGTAGTACAAGCAAAAGGAGACTCAGACTCATTATATATATAGGCTATATTTCTGGGAGAAAATATGGTCTTCTGCCTTAGCCCCTGGATTGAAGTTTTGGCTCTGTGTTCAGTTCCTAATTTTGCCTCAAGTCACTGAATCTCTTTGTGTCCTTATACTCAGGGTTTTTGTATGATCAATTGCTTTCTCTTACCCTTTGTCTGACTGGTCTATTCAGTTTGTACACTCTTCAGGGTAAGGGCTGTTTCTTAGTAAGTGTTTTGACCCTGATGTTAGATAAGGCCTCTAGGTGCTACTGGAATGCAAATAAATAATAATGAGATTGAATTAAAGTTGGTGGAGAAGGAGGTTAGGAAAAGATGGGGTGAGAGGGAGAATTTTCACCTCTGTTTTTTGCTTTTATTATTTCACTTTGCATAAAGAGATCTTTGTTTCCCTTGATTCTCTGACACTGCAGTGCATTGCAATTGAAAGGATTGTGCAGGGATAAACAAGTATGTCATGTTACCAGTCGCTGTTGGAACAAGCCTTAACAGAAAAAAGATTGAAACCTTAAAAAAAAAAAAAATCATCAAAACTGTCATCACCACTTTAAACAGGCAATTTTAAAAGTGTTTGCATTTATCTTTATTTGATTTAACATATGCTATTTGCTTCAGAAAAGAAAGTCCTTTTCATATATCTTTAAAGCCTTTCTCCCCCCAAATATTATCACTCTTACTTTTGTGAAACAATTAAAATTTTTAAAGTGTGGTTTGCCTGTTGTTATTGTTGTTTTTTCTAGTCAGAAAACAATTATGTCTTGATGCTTCAGTCTGATGAATTTCCAGGGTAAGACCATTTGAAAAGATTCTCCCTTCCCTTTCTTCTAAAATATTGTAACAGAATTTTGAACAGATAGCTTCCTGAAACTGAAAGAGGCCCATTGTAACACACAGGGAGAGAGTGAAATGCATAAGCAAACTAACATCTTCTGTCTTAAAACTTTGGGGTTTTTTGACAGAAAACCCCAAACAAAAGGGTTTTAATATTTTATTATTGTTATATTAAATAAGGCCCTGTCAGTGTTCCCATAGATTTATATGACTACTAATTATGATACTAAAAACCATTATTTCAGTGACCATATAAATGCTACCCGGAATTACCTGAAGCACGCAGTACCAGCTATGTCACTGCCAAAGCCAATGCTAATTAATGGTGAAAATTTGGTGCTGACAGCTGAGACCTCAATCCTTAGGTCTGCCCAAGCTCTGATCAATGTGAGACCCCAGGGATTGTGGCCAGGTTAGTTTTACACCACTATTATGTTCTTCTGATCCTGTGGCCAGCTGAAAGACAGTTCAGCCACAGATGAAAACTAAAATAGCTTCAATATATTATTCACACAGTGAAATGAAATGAAATTGCAATCAGTTATTGATTTAAAACTGGCTATATCGGTTTAGCTTCCACAGGTAAATTTACCAACACTCTCAGAACTGATATAAGCTGGTATAAACAGGTTTAAACTGGTATACGTGTTTTCACATGAAGTTGCACCAGTTTAACTAAATTGATATGAAATCATACTATCAGTTAAGCCAGTACAGTTTTTCTGTAGATGAGGTTTCACATCTCACCTCTCTACAGTAGCTATGCTGAGAAGAAAAGAAGATGAAAAACATTGCTGCCTTTTCCTGCCAGGCTGCTTAAAGAGAGGTCTGTATCCCTCCTTACCCAAAACTTAGAAAGACAGGGAGGGATAACAGTATCTTTTATTCTAAACAGTATTTAGACTAGTCAATGAAAGATGATGCAAAAAACTCAAAAAAGAGAAGGTGATGGTTCTGAAGGTAAATTTCTGGTGCTACATAAGAACATAAGAATGGCCATACTGGGTCAGACCAAAGGTCCATTTAGCCCACTATCCTGTCTCTGACAGTGGTCAGTACCAGGTGCCCCAGAAGAGGTGGACCAAAGACAATGTTCAAGCAATTTGTCTCTTGCCATCCTTCTCCAGCCTTTGACAAACAGAGGCCAGGGGCACCATTCCTTACCCCCTGGCTAATATCCTTTTATGGACCTAACCTAGCTCTTTTTTAAACTCTGTTATAGTCCTAGCCTTCACAGCCTCCTCTGGCAAGGAGTTCCACAGGTTGACTGTGCGCTGTGTGAAGAAGAACTTTCTTTTATTAGTTTTAAACCTGCTACCCATCAATTTCATTTGGTGTCCTCTAGTTCTTATATTATGGGAACAAGTAAATAGCTTTTCTTTATTCACCCTCTCCACACCACTCATGATTTTATAGACCTCTATCATATCCCCCCTCAGTCTCCTCTTTTCTAAACTGAAAAGTCCCAGTCTCTTTAGCCTCTCCTCATATGGGACCTGTTCCAAACCCCTAATCATTTTAGTTGCTCTTTTCTGAACCTTTTCTAATACCAAAATATCTTTTTTGAGGTGAGGAGACCACATCTGTACGCAATATTCAGGATGTAGGCATAATATAGTTTAATATACATTAACATCAATCAGATTTTTAGTAAAATATATGACTCCATGTTCATAAAAAATTCAGAGAGTTCATGACAGGAAGTTCTTGATTTAATCTTAACTGGAGTGCAGGATCTAGTCCAAGAGATAAATATAACTCGATGACTTGGAAATAGTGACAATAATGTAATACAATTTAACATCCCTGTGGTAGGAAAAACACCTCAATGGCCCAACACTGTGGCATTTAATTTCAGAAAGGGGAACTACACAAAAATGAGGAGGTTAGTTGAACAGTAATTAAAAAGTACAGTGACAAAAGTAAAATCCCTGCAAGCTTCATGGAAACTTTTCAAAGACACCATAATAGAGGCCCAATTTAAATGTATACTCCAAATTAAAAAAACACAGTAAGTGAACCAAGAAAGTGCCACCATGGCTTAACAACTCCGTAAAAGAAGCAGTGAGAGATAAAAAGGCATCATGGAAGTTAAATCCTAGTGAGGAAAATAGAAAGGAGCATAAACTCTGTCAAATTAAGTGTAAAACTATAATAAGAAAAGCCAAAAAGGAGTTTGAAGATCAGCTAGCCAACAATTCAAAAAGTAGTAGCAACATGTTTTTTAAATACATCAGAAGCAGGAAGCTTGCTAAACAACCAGAGGAGCTCTCAAAGTTCATAAAGTCATTGCAGAGAAACTAAATTAATCCTTTGCTTCCATCTTCACGGTTGAGGATGTTGGGGAGATTCCCAAACCTGAGCCATTCTTTTTAGGTGACAAAACTGAGGAACTGTCCCAGATTGAGGTGTCATTAGAGGAGGTTTTGGAACAACTTGGTAAACTTAACAGTAACAAGTCACCAGGACCAGATGGAATATACCCAAGAGTTCTGAAAGAACTCAGATGTGAACTTGCAGAACTATTAGCTGTGGTTTGTAACCTATCTTTTAAATCAGCCTCTGTACCTAATGACTAGAAGATAGCTAACATGATGCCAATATTTACAAAGGGCATTAGAGGTGATCCTGGCAATTACAGACTGGTAAGTCTAACGTCAGTACAGTAATTACCCGTTTAACATGTGCCCGCTTAACAAGTTTTCACAATAGCACATTTTTTTTTAGGGAACGTTTTTCAAATAACACGACTGTCCCCGAAATAACACGAAAATAATCAAGTGGTGGACTACTTTGTGCAGCGGTATAAGTTGATGAAAATAGTGGTAATATGCATGAGCGGATGAATACACGTAGTCACAGAGCTCCTCCGCTCACTCACTTGTTTATCTTTGTGATTTAACAAACCGCGGCGACTTGTGTTGCTAGATACCTTGTGTTCCTAGATATCTAATGTTGACACTGATGACCGAGCACAAACAAAAAATTGACTTTGCCACCACCACCTGAAATGCAACCCCCATCTTTTCCATTATTTTTTAATGGGAAAATTGACCCAGCATAGCACATTTTCGCTTAGCACAAACATTTTCAGGAATGCATCTATAGTGTTAAATGAGGAATTACTGTACTGGGCAAATTAATTGAAACTATAGTAAAGAATAAAATTGTCAGACACATAGATGACCATAATTTGTTGAGGGAAAGTCAACATGGTTTCTGTAAAGGGAAATTATGCCTTACTAATCTACAAGACAAACTTAAAATACAACAAATGGTTTGGTAGCACTTTATAGACTAACAAAACATGTAGATGGTATCATGAGATTTCATGGGCACAGCCCACTTCTTCAGCTGACCGGAGTTAACTCAAAACTCCGGTCAGCTGAAGAAGTAGGCTGTGCTCACAAAAGCTCATGATACCATCTATGTGTTTTGTTAGTCTATAAAGTGTTACCAGACCATTGTTGATTTTTAAGTTTATCCTGTACAGACTAACTTGGCTACCCCCTGAAGGTAATCTACAAGAGTTCTTTGAGGGGGGCAACAAATGTGTGGACAAGGGGGATCCAGTGAATACAGTATACTTAGATTTCCAGAAAGCTTTTGACAAGGTCCCTCACCAAAGGCTCTTAAGTAAAGTAAGTTGTCATGGGATAATAGGGAAAATCCTTTCATGGATCGATAACTGTTTAAAAGACAGGAAACAAAGGGTAAGAATAAATGGTAAGTTTTCAGAGTGGAGAGAGGTAACTAGTGGTATCCCCAAAGGATCTGTCCTGGGACCTATCCTATTCAACTTATTTATAAATGATCTGGAGAACGAGGTAAACAGTGCGGTGGCAAAATTTACAAATAATATTAAACTGCTAAAGATAGTTAATACCAAAGCAGACAGAATGTAAGGAAACATTTAAAAAGGGATGGAGAATAAGACAGAGAATGTCTTGTTGCCTCTATATAAAACCATGGTACACCCACATCCTGAATACTGCATACAAATGTGGTCACCCATCAAAAAAAGATATATTGGCATTGGAAAAGGTTCAGAAAAGGGGAACAAAAATTATTAGGAGTTTGGAATGGGTCTCATATGAAGAGAGATTAAAAAGACTTGGACTTTTCCACTTAGAAAAGAGGAGACTAAAGAGGGATGTGAGAGAAGTCTATAAAATCATGACTGGTGTGGAAAAAGCGAATAAGGAAAAGTTATTTACTTGTTCCCATAACCTAAGAACTAGGGGTCACCAAATGAAATTAATAGGTAGCATGTTTAAAACAAACAAAAGGAAGTTTTTCTTTACCCAGCACACAGTCAACCTGTGGAACTCCTTGACAAAGAATTATGTGAAGACCGGGACTTTAACAGGGTTCAAAAAAGAGTTAGATTAATTAATGGAGGTTAGGTCCATCAATGGCTATTAGCCAGGATGGGTAGGAATGCTGTCCCTGGCCTCTATTTGTCAGAGACTGGAAATGGGTGACAGGAGATGAATCATGTGATGATTACCTGTTCTGTTCACTCCCTCTGGAACACCTGGCATTGGCCACTGTTGGAAGACAGGATACAGGGCTAGATGGACTTTTGGTCTGGCCCAGTATGGGTGTTCTTATGTTTTTATGAAGCATTTAGGGAGATAAAGGCAATTAGATATATAGATAGATAGATAGATACTTAAAATATAGTAAAATAAATAACATATGTCAGATATCAAATATTCATCATTTGAGCTACAATGGCTGATTACATCTATCTAGTCTCCAGAACTGAAATATCAAAATAAGTCAGTGTGACTTTAAAACAGCAAATACATTAAAACATTGCAGTTCCGATGAAACAGAGTAGAACAAATCTGATTGGACGCTGGTCAGTTTGTGCCTGATGCCTAATCGAGAGCTTATTTTTTACCAGAGTCCCCAGGGCACTGCTTTATCTTCAAAGCTTGAGCCAAGAAAATTCACATCTTTAAGTTGTCTCGAGGCTGTTTTTTTTTCTTTTTTCCTCTCCAGTTCTCCATCCTGGCTCATTTGAACAATCCTATTTATCCTCAGTCAAGTGCATACATGCAAACCCCTGATGAAAGAAAGCAAATATGAAATAAAAGAAATGGAGCTCTTTAGATCAACACCAACAGTACTATTTACAGTCTGGCCCATTCTGAATCTTTGGCAATGTTTCATTCATCTACGAGGTTTTAACAAAGGTAGTTCTGATAAAGTTGATTCATAAACAGTGTTGGGCCAGCAGGAATTTACATAAGCGGCCTCAAATTGTACATACAACGGCGTCTAGGGACATGGCATTTTTCAAGGGAGCTTTTCAAAGGCACAAAGGACAGTGATGCACTCAAATACCACTCAAATACAAGGGCTGTAGTAGGTGGGAACTTACGTCCCATTTGTTTCTTTGAAAATATCTCCTTTCCTAAATAATCAAATTTCCAAAAATGGTACGCAGAGGCACAGATGCAAAAATACACTTCCAAACATGCATCAGCAAAGTAGACATAAGCAAGTGACTGAATATGTAAAATCATCAGTTTAGTCAGCTACCTATCCAGTGAATGCACAACTTCTGTCTGGTGGGTGAAATTCATCCCTATACAGAAGGACAGCACAAATCCTATGCACCACTTAAGTCCCTTTTAAGCCATTTTCATTCTAATATATGCAGGCTTTCACCCTAATGTATGCAGATGTAGATGCACTTTGGCACACATTGTTTCCAAGCATCCATTTCTTGAAAATTTGGCACACTATGTGTTTGAAATTGTTTATGACCCTTTTTATCGCCCTTAATTATTTTATTCCACATGGAATGTGACTTGGCATGGAGTTTTGAATCTCCTTATTTCAGGTCATGCAGTGCTGGACTACCTATGGCTTGCATATGATCATATTTTAATGGGAACTAGAAGAAGAGATCAAGGTTATTTAGTTTCCATGCTTCTTCATCTTTCAGAGGGTTTAAATAAAGACTGGCAGGTGTACTAATGTTGATAATTACCAGCATCCGCTTGGGAGAGAATCAATGATCACCTAATGCCTAAAATGGTTAAAAACAGATCCTGAGAACTGAAAAGTCCAAGTCATTAATCAACCTATAGTATGAGCTACATAAGACAAACTACATCCTCTCAGCAAGGAAAGCATGTTGACTCTTGTTTCTGTGTGTGTTCTTTCTCAATTTATAGCTCATGCAGATTTTTCTGGCCCTCAGAAGCTCCGTCCAGTGTGTGGCTTGAAAACATGTTTGAAACTGTGACTATACACTTGTTTAGACATAGCCTTTTGCAGCCACATTAATAATTGTTGTCAATGGTGTTGCAAGTACTGGCTTCCATATATTGAAAAAAAAGAACCCATCCCCGTCTGTATGGCACAAGGGAATCCTATGTTATCAACAATTAGATAGGAAATTACTGTTTGCAAGAGTTGTCACAGCAGAACTGTGCTGGGTTACTGTATTGGAACACAGTTGCAGTGTGTTGGCAGGTAATACTAATAATAGTAATAATAATAATTATTATAATCTGTTAGTTATGCTGTATTTTCTATCCAAAGATGTCAATATACTTTGTAATCATTAATTATACACAGGCTCCAAACATGCCTTAATTAGGGGCACATTTTTATACTAAGTCAATCAAAAGACTTCTGGAGTAAAATACTTCTCAGTAGAAGTAGTGGGGGCAGAATCAAGAAGAGACTAAGAACCTCTCCATGGTTTCATAGATTCTAAGGCCAAAAGGTCATCGAATCTGAACTTCTATATTACACTGTCAGTTTCAGTTGGATGAAAATGTATGGGAAGTGGACTTGTCTTCCTTTATGAAACTAAAGTATTCCCTAAATGTGTTCCTTTAAAACTACTTTTGATTTTGCATTTATTGTTTATCATATTTCTGATAATATGCGCAGCTTTGAGTTTTTCAAAGTTATGTAGCAATTTAAAATAGAACAAATTTGAGAATCAGAACCTTCTATCAATTCAACCATCAATCCTGGTGCTTACATGGGCCTCATCATCACAGTACTTCCCCTCAGAGTTTCTTGCCATCAACCTTTACCCATGTGATCAGGACTAGGTCACAGAGCAAGGCTACAGCAAAAATGAAGTGTTTTCTTTCCTGGATCCAGGGCTCTTTCAGAGATGATGGCTGATGATTATTTCCAACCTTCGCTTTTTCAGAATACCACAGAATGTGTTTCATTTATTTCTATAAAAGATGCTTTCTGTAAATAGACTTTTTTTTTGTCAGCATATTGAATTTATTAGGTAATTACATTTTGCAAAGATTTCTAAGTGGGCTGTAGAACTCAATCTTCAAACAGACTGGTTTCTCAAAAGGCATAAGTCACCTTTTTGTTTTGTGTTTGTACAGTGCCAAGCACAGTAGAGTCCCGGCCCATAACTAGGGCTTCTCAACACTATGGTTATACTATACTACTGTCATAATTCTAGTAATGTTTTGGTTAAATTTGCTGTCAGTAGCTTCTGAATTAGAATTTATCCAATAATGGATGGACTTTTTTTACAAAAAGAAACAAATATTGATCCTGTTTTACAATTATACTAGTTTGCGGATGCTTATTCTTTAACCATTATAAGTGAGCAAGTTTTAGATTGGTGTCCCTGGATGAGAAAATCTTACTATACTTGATGCAATTTTCCAAATGTATTTATACATATAATAGGTTAGTGTGGTGGGGTTGTGCCTATTCACAAATTCCCATTTGGTTTGGGTATAAGGCCTAATGGACCAATGGCAGTGAATACAATTTGGTGCAATGATTCAATGAGCAACCTTGACAAAATGACATCTTGACAAAGTGACATCTTATCTGAGATAGGTTTTCTTGTGAGTCTGCACTGCTACATTATCATTACACGTTTTTTCTCAGGCCTAATAGTATGCAGTGCAAGAAAGAAAAAGAATGAAACTCAGATCAATTAAGCATGAAAGGAAAAGCATGAAACTCAGTATTAGAGTGATACATGGCTGGTTGGAGGCAGAACAGCTCCTGACAAACTCCTATATTTCGGCCCTCCCAGGTATCAATTTTTTGAGAGTTTCTTCAGTGAGTGGAAGGAAGCACCAGAAAGAAGTCGATATAAAGACTATGATATTTTCAGTCTCAAGATATGATTAATCAAGACACTACCATTTTTGGACCGGGGCATTCAACAACTTGTTTGCATTTCTAAAAGCCGGGGGTGGGGGTGGGAAACACTTCAGAAATTCTCTTTCTCCCATCTTCATGATGTCAAGGCACTTGAACAAAGCAAAATGATAAGTCATGTTAGCTAACAAACATACTGGGCTATGGAAGAGTAGGGGATTTTTTTAACCCTAAAGAAGTCATAGCTGAATGGAAAAAAAGTCATAACGAGGTAAGGATGGATCACTTGATAATTATCTGCCCTGTTCATTACCTCTATAGCACCTGGCATTTCCCACCATCAGAAAACAGAATACCAGGCAAGATGGACCTTTGCTCTCACACAGTGTGGCCATTCATGTATTTTCAAAAATAGAAGGAAGATCATTCCTGGTAATCACAGTTCCAAATATATAATTCCTTTCTCTGGTGAAATAATGGTATAACCACTCAAATAAAAAGTCTATCTATCTAGCCAATAACAAAGTTTGATTATAAAGCAGTACAGATTTACTAAGAATAATGGGTATAAGTTCAGTGGCTTCCCTTTTGTAAACTCAGTTTATGCCAACATTTTTACATTGCAGCTCAATTGAAAGCACAAAACCACATAGTTACAATTTTGGATATCTCACTGACAATCCAAACCAAGTACTTATAGGTATAAGTTATTAGAGTTGGATGACATTTTTTTATCTAAACTTTTTTCAGCAAAAATGCTGATTCAGTGATACTGAAATATTTGGCAAACGTGTTGATTTCTTTTGTTGAATTGTTTCAATAAAAAATAACCTAAAATGAAGAGAAAAATGATTTGACGAGTTTTCTCTCTCTCCTATTTCTTTGGAAATGGCAGATAAGTAAAAAGTGTGTTATTTGCATAGCTCTAATAAAAGTAAACTTATTTTAACTCATAATACATTATGGCTATAGCCTGCAACATTTTTGCACATATAATTGACTTGCAGATAGGAATCTGGACTTTTCCCCTTTAACTAAAGATTGCTAGGTCAAAGCAGGAGGGTAGAGAGGCAACTATTTGATTTTCCCTTGCAATTTATTTTGTGGGTACAAAACTGTGGATTCAGATTTTATACTTGCAAATTGCACATTCAAGCAGAGATCACTGAATCTTTTTAAAAAATCTCCTTATTCCTATTAAACAAGCTTGATTGCTTATTTGGACAAAGTAGCAAAATTACTGGATAAAGGGAAAGTGGCAGATGTAATATACTTGAATTTTGTAAAACACTTGATGTTAAGTACGGCACAACTTTACTTGAAAATTTAATTGAAGCTTGTATGGAGAGGAACAGTGTTATGAGGATTGAAAGCAAACATTAATGTGTAAACGGGTAAACAAGACTGCAATCACATGACAGTGATAAACCAAACAATGTTCTAATTTGGAGGGTGATGCCTATTGGGCCCCAAAAGTTCATGGTGAGTCTTATTTAATATCTTCATTTGTGATCTGGAATAAGGAGTAAACAACATACTGACCAAATTAGCAGATGACTCCAAATGTTTCAATATTTAAGTGACAAGACAGAGGAATAAAATGAGTAGATTATACAGCATGAGTAGAAAGTAACAAAATCAATTTCCACTTGTATTCTTTGTGCTCAACCATAATAACTTACTTTTTTTTAATAATACACAATATTTTATAGGGCAAGTCCAGCAGGAATCTTGAGGAAGACCTAGGGGAGATTGTGGACAATTACAAATAGACATGAGCTTTCTATCTAATATAGTGGAACCATCCAGTATGCGGGATCATCATTCCATGCCTCTGCTTGTCTTCAATCTTGAACAAAATGGAACATTGTATTCAGTTTAGGGAGATCATTTCCAGAAAAAAATTGAGAGAGTTTGGAGCAACGCACAAACAATAAAGGTCATGGGTTATAGGGCATCTACGCAGCAGGGCTTAACTCGAAATAAGCTATGCAAATTGAGCTAAGTAAATTGTGTAGCTTATTTTGAAATTGAAATTGGGAGCATCTACACAAAACTTATTTTGAAATAGAGCACTCTTCCTCCGACTTCCCTTACTTCTCATACAATGAGGGTTACGGGGGTTGGAGTAGGAAGTCCTCCAGCTTGACAGTATTTCAACATTATTTCAAAATAATGCTGCCTCCTATGTAGGCTCAGACTAAGTTATTTTGAAATAATGCTAGTTATTTCGAAAGAATGTTGCAGTGTAGATGTACCCTAAGAGCAAAGTACGTACAAACATGGATATGTTTGTAAGTGCAAATATGGATAATTAAGAACTAAGGAGAGGGACACAATAACTGCCCAAATATTTTAAATCTGGAAACAAAATAGAGAAATAGAAAATATTTAGGGTGGGGAAGAGGGGAAGATATCTGAAAGCAACAGGCTGGAACTGATTAAGGAGAAATTTAGGATGAATATATAGGAAATATTCCTTGCTTTGAGGCATAGTAAGCTATGGAACAGTTGTCTTTAAAAAGTGGTGGAATTTCTATGTCAAGGGACATTTAAATCTGGACTCAAACAAAACTAGGGCTCAGATCTTTAGCTGGTATAAACTGGCATAGTTCAAGTGTCTTCAGTGGCACTATGACAGTTTAGGATCTGTGGAGACAGAAGACTTGTAAGAACAAATATATTATCTTTTATAGAGTGGACCAACTTTTATATGAGTGGGATAAATCTGAGACAGGGCGGAAGCAGCTGCAAAGCTTGGCCATCCACTAGGGGCATATTATTGCAGCAGAAGGGCTCAGGCTTCATGGAGATAGCATTTATATTTTCTTGTACCAGCTTTGATGAGTCTGGTGCAAGCAGTGTCCAGGAAGTGTCTGAATGCCATCTGGAGTGTCAACTCATACGTTAGAGAAACTTATTATCCAATAATAAGGTGCTCTGTAAAGCCTAGTTTTACTATGGCAACCAGGTGCATCAAGCAACAAACTACTTGGAGCATTGAAACATAAAAGAATTACACAATGGGGACTGGCAGTTTGTCCTAAGACAGTTTGTCAGTGGATCAAAATGCTGAGGATTTTTTTAAAGAACATAATGCCCTTTTAATTAAATAAGAAGAGAACTGCCAGTATTTGTTACAGAGTGAGTGGTGATAGGAAGCCAGAACCAGCAGTATAGAGCTAATGCATCTATAGAGTGTCAGTAAGAGCTCCAAAATGTATGGTGCATCTGATAACCAAAGTGGCTTGTGGAACAAGGAAGTATGGCTACTGGAATGGGTGCAGTGCACAATCCCACTTGCCTACCAACAGGAGTGATGAATTTCAGTAACAAAGATTATTGTTATAGTAGGAGTCAGAAAGTGGCACTCTTAGACTGATGTTCCATGTTTTTTTCCTTAGCATGTGAGCAAACTTTCAGTCCTGGGAGGACACGTTATATGTTGTTAGTTGTTATGCAAGGCTTTGCTTGGTAGTAGAAAAAGCCATGTGAGCAGCAGGAGAGTGCTATACTGTTTGGACTCAATTCTTGGGGCAGAATTGCTTCTTGAGAACTGGGCACTGATGCTGGGCTGAGATTTCTAAGAGGGCATAATCCTGTATGTTGTTTGTGACCCTTGGAAATTCATCACATTAGGTGCACCTCATGCTACCTCAAAGGGATCAAACACAATCAGGGTGTCAAAAACATCTTTAATTATGTAGAACAACATCAGCATAACTTATAACACCAATACAGTACATTAATAGAGTTCTCCTTTCATCCTGAAGAGTCCTTGAGCGCTTTATGCAGTCATCTGCTGCTGAAATGGGGTGCCTCCTCTGGGGTGGAAGCCAGTCACTATTCGGCATCAGTGATACAACAGTATTTAAACAAGATAAATGCATGCAAGAGGGTCCATCTGTTAGTTTGCCAGTCAATTTGTAGATACAAGTGGATCAACAGCAAGTTATGATACTCATGTGTGCCAGATCCTCTCCAATGTTTCTAACAGAGCACAAGCAAGCATAAGGAAGTCATTTGTGTCTGCATTAGTGGTGTTGTCAGCTTGCCTCTGAGATCCCTTTGCATTTTTAGAGACCAGAATTCTCTCTGGGCATGATTAAATGAGTAGATCTGACGTTATCAATATATATCCCCATCTATATAAGGACATGTAGGTAGATGCTACAACCTTTTGTTCAATTCCAGTCCGTGCCTTTTGCCAAAGACTTCAGCCAAAGCTCCTCACAGGAGGAGTGCCCAGAAATTTTTGGCTCCAAAATCAAGATTAGGATCCATGAGAGCCAAGTTGTAGAAGCCTCCTGGAGTCCCTGTGGCCAAAACCATGGAAAATGAAATTTGCTCTGAATAGAGCCCTATAGATCAAACATTCAGAGTAGACTAAACATCTTTGACAATGAGTCTAAGATTTCATAGCAAAGCAATTTTGCTCAGTAATTTGTCCAGATCTAAATGCCCTTAGTTCTTCTAAGTTCGTGTCTCATTAATTATTTTCCCAGGACTGTTCATTTGAACATAAGAAGGCAACCTGGCTACAACAGAACAAGTGTATGTGTTATAATATCTTATTTTCCTTCATGGAGATTTAATCAAATGGACTAAAATGATAATTGTAATTTTTAAATAATATATATTAAAAGAGAACTTATGTAATGACTTAGAACTAGGGAGTGAAAAGATGATGGTGTGCTTCAGCATACACTATTCCATGAAGAATTAGCCTACCTACTGGGAAGCCTATGTAGGTCTCCACTACCCCATGTGTTTGTGAATCATTATGGTCTTCTTTGGTTGACTGGTAAATTCTGTAAACTGGGGTACTGTATATCATACGGCAACACTGTGTATCATTCCATTCTCTAATAGAAACATAAAACAACCATTGATTGCAAACAGGCTCACTATGCTGTTTGGCATTTCCAAATGTTTTTTTATGTTGGCAAGCTATTATAATAACTCATACGGGATCAAAATACATGTAACCTATTCCAAAGTATTCCACATGCTAATTAAATAAACAGAAGTGCACTTGTCCCTACTTCCCCCATCAAAAAAGAATATACTTATCCTCCAGAACAGTATTTCATTTCAACTTCTCCTCTTTGTGTATCATACTGAATCTTCCCTCCCAGCCCTCAACATTCATATTCCTGTTCACCGACTCTCATGTTACTGTCTCTGTCTCTTCATATATCTAAAATATTAAAGTGAAGCAAGGTAATGAGTCACTTTTTATCTCTCCAAGGAGGAGAGAGGAAGGAAGATGACACACACTCTACTGATCTTACTAAGAAAAGCAGGGCCGTTTTTTTGTTTTTTGTTTTGTTGTTATTTAATCTTTATCAAAAGTGTATTGCTAGAGTCATTTCACTATTAAGAAAAAGGCAGGTAAAAGCCACAATAGTAGTGCTACCAGTGACAGCACTTCTCAGGTTCGGTTCGAGGTACTTTTCCGCAAGTCATAATATATTTGCATCTAAAATATGTTCAATATATGTTAACTTCAAGCAAAATAAGCTTTCACTTGATAAGCCTGTGTGCAAGTCCCGTTAGCATTACTCCTCCATATAAACCAAGGGGAGAATAATCTGTTAAATTGTCACCTTACGTTAGAAGCCATGGAAGCAATATGCCACTAGAATGTTTATGACCAGACTTATGTCTTCCTGTGGATAGTGGACATTATTAAAGAGTGGAATGCACAAAAAGCAAATGAGGGTAGAGCCATAGTTTGACATTTAAGAAACATATTCTGTGTAGGTCTCTTGCTCTCTCAGCCCTCACCATTGTAGTAACAAACAACTAAAGAAGAAGTCTCCCTCATTAGTGCCGGGTGCCTGTGGTGTTTATTCCCACCGCGCATTTACGAAGGAAAGGGCAAGGGGTGCATACGGAATGCAAGTGTAAAATGAGTTTGGCAGATGAGGTGGGTCAGGGCTGTGGCCAAGAATATGTTGCTGTTTATGGAGATTTCAATGAAGATCAACTGGGTGCTAATGGTCTTTGAGGTGCAAGCCATTTTTGCGCCCAAAATTGTATCCATAACTGTTTGTGCCAAAGGAACAGCTAAAACCAGCTGCTCTGCATTGTCTCATTAAATCTGCCATTTTACACACAGCATCCAGAAACAAACAGGCAGTCGCTTGGCAGCAGCATGTGGCTGCTTGGCACTGCAGCAGAAGCATGCTCATCGCTCAAATTGTGGCCAACCTGAGGCATTGAGAGAAGGAGAAAGGCAGAAGGAGAAGGTTCACAGGCAGTGCAGAGCCATAGCGTTGAAAGTTTAGCGTTGTCCGTACCCCGTAGGAACAACACCTCGCAAACATAGAGGAGAGGCACACAAATTATCCTGAATCTTGAGGAGGAGTTACAAGAGGGCCAGGAGAGTTCCATGCGAGGGAACCACACCATAGGTCTGGGTGATTTAAGTCACCACTGCTTGGCAGGAAGGCAGCAGATGCTTGTTACAGAACCATCAGGGAGGCCATGGGATTCCAGCCAGCCGCCTCCTGCTTTAGGCTTCTGAGTGCCATTGTCAGAGGCATTATCACCCCTCCAAATCCAGGCAGAACTGCATTTGGAGTTGGTTTTATAAAAATTACACATTTCACATCTGTCCCTGGTCTGGAAAGCAGCATGTGACCTAGTGGAGTAGGACTCAGCAGACCAGGGTTCTAGTTCTAGCTCTGACAATTGGCCTGCTGGATGTCCTTGGGCAAGTCACTTAATCTTGCTGTGCCTTGGTTACTCTTTCTTAGAAATGGGGATAGTGATACTAGCCTCTGTGACATGCTGGGAGATCATTGGATGAAATGTGCTATATTGGAGCAGGTGTTACTATTGTCTTAGTACATATGCTCCTCCTACACTGACCTCCTGACGGAATGAGGCAGCTGACTGGGAACAGGAAGATGTTCCATTCTCTCAATAGAGGCAGTGGCAGTGACATGTTTTGATTCCTATATGATAAGGTGATCTGACTTTTCAGTGAAAAGAAAAGGGATACAAAATGGCAGGCTGCTGCTACAGGATAATTGTGGGGGCTCTTACAGCATTATTACTGGGATACTTCTTCCTTAATAGAAATATTTTTCTGGGTTTCAGGAGACCAACCTAATCCCTAAAAGCCACGCTTTATGACTCCTTTTCCAAATCCCCACTATCCCTTAGAGGAAGTCATAATGAGGCACATCATGCCAACAAAACATATTTCTCTTCTGAATAGATAGTGGGCTTTTTACTGCCCTGACGTCTTCTCCCTTTTTCTGAGCATGTTGTTAGTGATTATAAGGCCACTCAGAGTATGGAAATTCTGACCAGCATCCAGCAGCACTAGGCTGAGGATTGTGGAACATTTGTTGTGTGGATACCTCACACACATTTTCTTTCATCTGATCATTATGACAAATGTGGCAGCATCGAGCACAGCCATAAGTGCCTCCTGTTGGGCAATGATGGCGGTACAATAGGAATGGCAGTGCTTGGAAGTTAGTCAATGACCCTGTGAATGATACACTCGGTGCTTTCTCCCTGACTGCACAGATAAGCCATATAGAACTGTGTTCCAAAAAGTACCTATTGGTCTCAAATATGCCTGATGGGTTGACTTTTTTCTTTGGGACCACTAGAATACATCTCAGCGTTGTCGCCTCAGCTAATTCCAAGCACTGAAGGTTGACATGCTCTCCAAAACCTGCTGCTGACTTCAGGAGCATGTAGTATTTTGTTGAATTTAAAGAAAGGTAAAATGAGGTAGTTAACTTTCAGCTGTGCTTAGGTGAAACCCTTAGAAAATCTGTACTGGAATTGACAGGGCTTAGCTGTCTAGAAGACCCATCTTGTATCCTAAAAAGCATCAGAAGAAAATAAAGAAAATACTGTACAACTCACTAGTGGCTCTGCTTATGTCGGACATGTTTATACAAGAAATAATGAAAAGTGCAAAATATTGTCTGCATTCCAGGGCAGAGCAGCACATTGTACAACTAATGGAGGGAGGAGGGGGGAATAAATCCTCAAGGATGAAGCTCTTGTTACATGAGAGAAGGTAAAAAAAGAATGGTTGGTTTAGTAAAATGCATTTAATTTTATGCCATATTTTTTAATAAGATGAGATTTTAGAAGTTTCTCTTTCTTATTAGAAAGTATGTTCAAAACATATTATTCATTAGGTATTTGTCTTTCCAGAGCTGAGAGAAATACCCAAAGAGAAAGAACATGAAATACATTCAAGTCCAAACTGGAATCCTCACTATTAAGGCAAACTGGGGACACTCCAAACGGCTATGCATTAGGAACAAAGTTTACTTTTTCCTATTGTTACTTTATAAAAATGTATTGTATTTTATTTTTTTAAGACTACAAAATAAACTCTTATAAGGAAACCCATGGAATTTCAAGCAAATGCAACACTGACCATATTTTACAGCACTGGCTTGAAAACAATAATACCTTCATACACAGAAAGTATGAATGGTCATGCCTCTCAGAGAGTGGGTATGCCGTGCAGTCGGTGCCTATATTCAGAGTCCCTCTTGCAAAGGTATGTGTTTTTTATATTACAAGCAATGTATGGGCAGAAAATTTGTGCTCAGGGTACTGTAACATAACCCTCTTCTCTGCTATTCCCTTCTCCTGGCATCAGGGTGGATGTAATTCTTCTCATGCATTATTGATAGGCCCAAAAGCCTGCCAAGCTAGCCTGCTTTTTTTGTGACAGACAAAGGAGGGTACACGGATGGCACCTCTCACTGCTTGGGGCTCTGCTTTCATTAAGAACATTTTCTGCCTGTTCTCAAAGGGCACCCTCTGTCAGAGACTGCCAGGCAATAAAAAAAATATGGCTTTGAAGTCCAGTGAATAGAAACAAAATGAGTTAGCGTTCAGGTGTTCGTTCAACCTGATTACAAAGGCCCAATTCAGTGGCGTCCTTCACACCTTTTCACTTGTCCCTGCATAATCTCAACACATCTTTTAGGCTCTCTGCCTTTCCAGCCCCCTCATCCCCTCCCATCCCTTTATTTCCTAATGCTTGCAGGTCCTCCAGGAAGACACAAGCACTTACAGTTGTTGAGTGATTAAATATTTATAATCAGGGCAATGAGTGAGGTGTTGAATAATAAATGCTAAGGTTGAGGCGGCCTTAGATAATTTCTGCAGATTTCTTCATCCACAGCTTCTTTGATTTTAAGGCAAAATCCTTTTAATTAACAAAAACTTTTTTTTTACAGCTGTGACAGTTGATAGTCCTTTATCACTGTTTTGTTCGTGAACCTTAACCTTGCCACAGTGCTAGAGCTATCATTAAAATCTTAGATAGACATGCATAAAATTTGCATTGGTTGCTGCTTTCTAGCATGTTGTTCATTTTGTTTTGGTTTTGCCCATGTTACCTCAGACTCCCGTACATCGGCCATGTATTTAGTTGAAAAACTGAAGTCTGTATAATAAATGGTCAGTCTAGTTATTCACAGACAGAGCATTGATATGCTGTACTGGGAATTGATAGTGATCATTATATAAAGTTTCTTTATTGGGCTGGATATGTAGAGAGTACAGTACTTCATGAAATAGATGGAGGGCCAGATTTACTCTGCTGGAGTAAATCTACTGACTGCAATAGAGATTCACCAGTAGAGAAATCAGCTGTAATTGTCAATCCCAGCTTTGAAGAGCCGACACAGTGCTATCACTGAGACTTTATTGTGAATCTTGCAATATTTGTGGGGGGTTTTTTAAACTGAAGCTACTGGAGTCATATGATTATGTGACACTCTTATCTTCCATGTGTCTTAAAAAAGAAAGTTTCTAGCCTCCATATCTGTGGAGAAAATGTGGTTCGCTAAAGATTCAAAAGCCAGTGGGCAATTAGAAAGATACTTATATTTATTATTAAAAAAATTCTTTTCCCCCCTTGGGCCTTATTGATGATTTTTCAATACTTAATGTTGGCAGGACTGAATGAAGTTTAACTCTGCAAGAGTAGGCCATGGGTTAGTGAGAGACCATTGCTAAGGAGACCAGTATTCAGATGAGTTCAAGGAAGAAATATGTTGTATAGCAAGAGCTGAAAGGGAGAGAAAACATCTGGTGGCTAAGCCATGTGAAACATTCCAAGTGTAGAGGGCAGCATAAAAGGAGGCACAAAGCCAAAAGCAATAGACAGCTCAGGATTTTTGAATTATTTCCCAAGCTCTGCCACTCACTGGACAAACCATTGTAAAATGGGCACCATAGTATTTTCCTGTAAATCAGGGCTGTTTGGATGTTTAAAAAATTGTCCGTAACATATTTTGTGGTCCTCATATTAAAAGGAATATGTAATTGAAAAACATTATTTTAACTGGCGGAGGAAAGCTCAGGAAGAAATGACATATTGGGATTATTCTCACATAGTTTAGCTTTGAGCTGATGAGGAATACCCTCACTGATATATTTTATTATTTACCTTCTTAAATGTAAATGAGGATCAAGATAAATTAAGTTGTCCACTGCAGCCCAGCTCTTGAAATGCAAAAGGGAATAGAGTTGACTTTATGTCAAAACAGCATCATGCTGGTGGAAAAATCAGTTTCTCTTTCATTCACCCTGCTGTTCTACTCATACTATCATTTAGCTCAGGTAATCTGTAAAGGTATGTCTACACTACAAAGTTAATTCAAACTAACAGCCATTAGTTCGAATTAATTTTCATAGCGTCTATACATACAAACCGCTAGTTCGAACTTAATTCGAACTAGCGGAGCGCTTAATTCGAACTAGGTAAACCTCATTCTACGAGGACTAACGCCTAGTTCGAATTAAGTAGTTCGAATTAAGGGCTGTGTAGCCACTTAATTCGAACTAGTTGGAGGCTAGCTCTTCCCAGCTTGCCCTGGTGGCCACTCGGGGCCAAGTCAGGGAAACTCTTCTGCCCCCCTCCCTGCCCCGGAGCCCTTAAAGGGGCATGGTCTGGCTACAGTGCCCATGCCAGATGCAAGCCTGCCAGCATCAAGCCAGCAGACCCTGCACCTGGCATGGCATGAGCCAGCCACCCGCTGCCACCTAGGCCTCCACCTCTTCCCAGGACCAGGCTGGCAGCTCCCAGGAGCCTACCCAAGGCCGCAAGAGGCGGGTGCCTGCCTGGTCTAGTGTGGAGATCGTGGACCTCATCGAGGTTTGGGGGGAGAGCTCTAACGTCCACGACCGCCGCACTAGGCACAGGAATGAGGCCGTCTAGGGCAGGATAGCTGCCAGCCTGGCCACCAAAGGCCACATGCGAACCCAGGAGCAGGTTTGCATGAAAATAAAGTTAGTCCAGTGAGACCCCCGACCCTGAGCCCTGAGCTTAGAACATAAGAACATAAGAACAACCGTACTGGGTCAGACCAAAGGTCCATCTAGCCCAGTAGCCTGTCTGCCGACAGCAGCCAGCAACAGGTACCCCGGAGGGGATGGACCGAAGACAATGACCAAGCCATTTGTCTCGTGCCATCCATCTCCAGCCTTCCACAAACAGAGGCCAGGGACACCGTTCCTACCCCCTGGCTAATAGCACTCCATGGACCCAACCTCCATGAATGTATCTAACTTCTCTTTAAGCTCTGTTATAGTTCTAGCCTTCACAGCCTCCCTGTGACAAGGAGTTCCACAGGTTGACTATTTGCTTTGTGAAGAAGAACTTTCTTTTATTAGTTTGAAGCCTGCTACCCATTCATTTCATTTGGTATCCTCTAGTTCTTCTATTAAGGGAACTAATGAAGAACTTCTCTTTATTCACCCTCTCCACACCACTCATGCTTTTATATACCTCTATCCATATCCCCCCTCAGTCTCCCCTTTTCTAAGCTGAAAAGTCCCAGTCTCTTTAGCCTCTCTTCATATGGGACCTGTTCCAAACCCCTAATCATTGTAGTTGCCCTTTTCTGAACCCTTTCCAAGGCCAAAATATCTTTTTTGAGGTGAGGAGACCACATCTCTACACAATACTGAAGATATGGCATACCATAGTTTTAGACTTCCCCTCCTCCTTCTTCCCCTGGCTTCCCCCTTCCAGCTCCCTCCTCCCAGGTTTCCACCTCCCCTCTCCCACCCTCTCTCTTCCCCTCTCCCACCTCCTTTTCCCAGTCTCCCCAGAGGTTAATCCCCCCCCCCCAGTTTTGTTAAATAAAGAGAGTTTCTATTTTTGAACACGTGTCCTTTATTTTTTACATCAGGAAGGGGGGCTAGGGAGGGGTAAGTGGAAGGAGGTGAGGGAGGAATGGGGCACGAGCCCCCGATGGCGAGGACTGGGGTGGCTCTGCGGGCTCCTCAGGGTGGAAGCTGTCCTGCAGGGCCTCCTGGATCCTGACAGCCCCCCGATTGACACCCCCAGAAGGCAGCCTGCGGCAAGTGCAGCTGGGCTGATGGCTGAGTGCTGTGATGTGCCGAGTGTGGGCACTCAGGGCACTCCAAGACAGGACTGCTTTGCTGTCCCTCATCGAGGTAGACAAGCAAGCAGGGAACCCTGAGAACTGTCCGGGGTGGGAGCTCGGGTCCCTTTAAGCACAGCCCTTGGCTAGCCTGAGGCAGCAGCTCCACACTCTAAGTCCTGGTTCCGGCCAGCCTTAACTTCGGTTCAGGGTCCACTCAATGTGGACATGCTACTTCGAATTAGCAAAACGCTAATTTGAATTAGTTTTTAGGTCTAGATGTACTAGTTTGAATTAGCTTAGTTCGAATTAACTAATTCGAATTAAGTTAGTTCGAATTAGTGCTGTAGTGTAAACATACCCTAATATCATAATGTCCAGAAGAGAGAAGGGGGGGCGCTGGAAATGGAATGTATGAAGAAGGAAGATTGTGGCATCCGTGAAGACTGGAATGGTTGATGGGCATCAAAATATTAGCCCTGCATGTCTGTGCAACTGTGAATACCAGGATGGTGCAACTATAGCAAGTTCCAAGCTGAGGCTTCTGATTTTCTGCTAAATGGCATACCACAGCCAATCGGAGCTGGGAGGCTTCCTGGCTATGGACATTTTAGGTAAACAAAGTGATGAAGGCCCATCGGCAGCTTAACCAACTGGACCTGCGACCCACTCTGAGAACCACTGGCCTAAAGCATGGTCAGCCTAAGCAAAGAAAGTGCAATTGCTTGAGATTTCAAATTTCACTCTAGGCACATGGATTCTCTTAAGTAGACACATAAAGAAACTGAAGTCTTGGAACAGAGTTAATGCATCTGTCCTACCATATTAATGTACTAGCCTCCCTTGTCATTTTTTTTACACATTTCCAGTGCTGCTCTACACTAGGAACCAGGACCTATGCATATGCTGAGTAGCCTCCTTAGTACTTTAAGAATGTAAAATATTTTAATGAGAAAAATAAGCTGGAAAGACAGTGTTGTGACGTTGGTGAAATAATCCATTTGGACTCCGAAGATCACTGTATAACACTGGACAAGTAATGTCACCTCTCCTTCCCTTTGTCTGTCTTTTAAAACCTGTAACAATTGGGGAACAGGGACTGTCTGGGTAGGTTTACACTTTCAAAAGTGTATTTAAATATTGCGTGTTTGCCTATTGCATATTTGCATTATTGCGCTATTTCGAAATAACAGACGCTGTTAAGATGCAGTGATTTTGAGAGAAACCCATTTCTCGAAGTAACTGGTAAATCTCATTGTATTTAGGAATAAGGGTTATTTTGAGAGAAGGATTTTCTCTCGAAATAACTGCGTCTTAACAGCATCTGTTATTTTGAAATAGCACTATTTCAAAATAGTGGCATAACGTGAATATGCAAATGAAGCGCAAGATATTTAAATCCCAGCTTCATTTGCAATTTTGAATGTCTTCATTTGCATCCCTCTCTCGAAAAGGGTGCAAGTGTAGACATATCCTCTCTAACTGTGGGTTTGTACAGTGCCTAGCACAATGAAGTTGTAATTTCAGATGGGGCTAATATAATAACACAATTACAGATAACAATAATAATCAGTGGGTAAACTGCCAAAAAGGGCATTTGCCACCCTCCTGAAAGCATCCAAATCATTTGACTAATTAACAAATCAGATTTTAAAAAAAGAAAAATAACCCACTTCTATACAAATTTCTGTTGGGGGAGTGAATGCAAAACTACATAGCTTAACTATATGCTTGGTTTAGTATTTTTGCCCTAATGATATTAAATCATACCTTATCTTCATTTTCTCTTGGTCCCACTTGTTTTTATATAAGCTTTCATGCACCTTGAAGCCCACAGCAATAGTCTGTGGACTACAGCTATAGCAAAGTATACAGCTCAGTGGTAAAAGGTTACTTAAAATTGTCTCCTAATTTTGTTTTCTCTCCCCACCAAGGGGGCAATTGCTAAACCACCAACAGCTAAATAGATTGATCACCAGTTGCCAAGCCTGCTGATAAGTTCCAGGCATGTCTTTCCCAGTAGGGGCCACTACAGAGCATTAAATAGGGAATCTGGAAAGAGAAAATGAGTATAACAGAAGAAACCAGGTAAATATGAAAAATGCTTCAGTGGAAGATTAATCCTTCCTGTAGTCCACCGTTAAAGTAATAAAAGGTTTATGATTCATTTCTTACATTATAATGGAGGAGGCAATTAGTAATTACTGGATTTATAGTATTTGTTGTGTTAACTCAGCCAATAAAATATACAGCAAAACTGATTTTTTTAGCACATTCATTGCAAACTAATGTTCTTGAAGCATTAAAAATGCAATCTAGTGCACTGCACTCCTTATGTTATTACAGAAAGAAAGATGGTCCTCCAACGTACATGGATGTTCAGTATTAAGAACTCAAATATTTTCTTTTTTTCCCATGCCAGTTTTTTCCTGAGGAAAGGTTAAACAATCTAACTCTAGTAATAAGATTTATCACAAAACCTACAGCTGTTTAATGTGTATTCTTAGAAGACTGAATACAATTTCCCAGTCAAATTACACCATCTTATCCCGCACTGCACGATCAAGCTTGGATATTTTCTTGGGGTGTGGGAATGATTACATTCAAGTAATCTTCACTAACTAATGCCACTCGCTTCTTATTTGTCCCTAGAAATATTTATGTCTCTGAATTTTGTTCCACTTAAGTATTTAATTGATGAATATTATTTACTTCATAGCTATTTTTTTCTGCAGTGGATCAGAATCTCTTTATGACATATTGTTTGAAGGTTACTAAAGGTTTATATTCTGGCAACATTTCAAATTAAATTCTGTATTAAATCTCTATTCACATAGAGCAAAAGGTTTGGCCTGAACAGACAAAAGCAAAGTAACATTCAGTTATTTACTATTCTATCACCTTACCATGCATACAATTTGTAGAGTTAGGAAAATAATTAATTGACCAATAATAAATCCATCAATATACCAGGTCATTGTCATCAACCAACTTATATATGTATAACACGAGGGATAGAACATGGGACTTTCTCCTAAACCACATACCTCTTTCACTTTAGCCAAAGGGTAACTTACAATAAGCATCCCTAATACTGATGCTTTGTAGCATGTCCCATGGTGGTGGTATAAGTATTTACAAACACCTGAGCAGGACTTACATTCCACTAATGAGAAGTCTATGGGACACATACTAGCTGTATCTGATAGGAAAAACAAAATATGGCAAGAGATTTCACTGGCTTAACCAAGAGATCTTCAATCATCTGAAACTCAAGAAAGAGTCCTACAAAAAGTGGAAATGAGGTCAAAGCATGAAGCTTTAATATAAACAAATAAAAGCATATAGAGATATAATTAAAATGTTCAAGGCACAGAACAGGATTAAACTAACTAGAGACATGGACAAGTTACAAGAAAACATTTTACAAATACATCAGAACCAAGAAGACCAACAATAGGATAGGCCTGTAAGTCAGAGAAGAAGAATGGAGAAAACAATAACAGAAAGGGTACGTCTAGACTACAGGCTTTTGTCGACAGAGGCTTTGTCGACAGATACTGTTGACAAAGCTTCTGTTGACAAACAGCGTCTAGACTACATCCAGTTCTGTCGACAAAGCAAGCCGCTTTGTCAACATGAGAGTGTAGACGCAAAGGACAGTGTAGATGCAATAACGCCTTCTGTCAACAGAACTCTGTTGACAAAAGGCGTTATTCCTCGTAGAATGAGGTTTACCGCCGTCAACAAAACTGCAGAGTTCTGTAGACGTTACGTCGACAGAACTCGGCGGTAGTGTAGATGCAGGTATAGTTTTGTCGACAAAAGTCCACTTTTGTCGACAAAACCCCATAGTCTAGACACACCCAAAATGTGGATATGGCAGAGGTGCTAAATGACTTTTTTGTTTCAGTTTTCACCAAGAAGTTTAGCAGCAACTGAATATCTACAGTGAACATTGGGGAAAAAGAAGTTAGATATGAGGCTAAAATAGGAGAAGAACAAGTTAAAAATACATGGACAAATTAGATATCTTCAGGTGTCCAGGGCCTGATGAAATACATCCTAGAATACTCAAAGATCTACCTGTGGAGTTATCTGAGCCATTAGCAATTATCGTCAAAAACTCATGGAAGGTGGGAGAGACTGGAGAATACTAGAAAAAAGGCACACATAGTGCCAATCCATAAAATAGGAAATAAGAACAACCTGGGCAATTACAGACCACTAGTCTTAATTTCAGTATCTGAAATATAATGAAGCAAACAATTAAGCAATCAATTTGTAGCAACTACCTAAAAGATAATGAGATAAATAACAATGAATAACAATATGTGAAGAGCAAATCATGTAAAATGAATCTAATAACTTTCATGTGCAGGGCAACAAGCCTTGTGGATAAGGGGAAAGTGTTAGATATCATATAGCTTGACTTTAGTAAGGCTTTTGATATTGTCTCAGATGAACAAACTAACGAACTAGGGGAATACATCCTAGATGGAGGTACTATAAGGTAGTTGCATACCTGGTTGGAAAACCATTCCCACTGAGTAGTTATCAGTGATTCACATTCAAGCTAAGCAAGCATATTAAGTTGGGTCCCACAGGGATGAGTCCTGGGTGCATGTCTGTTCAATATTTTCATTAATGATTTAGATAATGGCACAGAGAGTACACTTATAATGTTGGCAGATGATACCAAGCTGGGAGGGGCAGCAAGTGCTTAGGTGGATAGCACTAAAATTTAAAATGATCTGGACAAACTAGAGAAATGGTCTGAAAAAAATTGGATGAAATTTTCAATAATGACAAATGCAAAGTACTCCACTTAGGAAGGTACAATCAGTTGCAGACATACAAAATGGAAAATGACTGTGTAGGAAGGAATTCTGTGCAAAGAGAACTTAGGATCATAGTGGACCATCAGCCAAATATGAGTCAACGAAGTAACACTTGCAAAAAAAAAAAGTAAATATCATTCTGAGATATATTAGCAGGAGTGTTGCAAGGCAAAGGCCAATGACCAAATCGCCAATCCTTGGGTAAGGGGATGAGGGCTCAGCTCCAGGCCCCCTAGAAGGAGTGAGGTCTTGGGCAGATGGGGTGGGCAGGGAGCTAGCCTCCCCAAACCAGCCCTCTGTACTGCCCAGACAGTGTCCCTCAGGGCTCCGACAGTGATTTAAAGGGTTTATTTAGTCCGTAGAAGAGAAGATTCAGCGAGGATATGATGACAATGAGAGTTTTCAAATACATAAAAGGTTGTTACAAGGAGGAGGGGCAAAAATTATTCTCCTTAACTCCTGACGATAGAACAAGAAGCAATGGGCTTAAATTGCAGCAATGGAGGTTAGGAAAGGACATTAGGAAAAACTTCCTAACTCTCAGGGTGGTTATGCACTGGAAGGTTGTGGAATTTCTGTCACTGGAGATTTTTCTGAGCATGTTAGACAATCATCTAACTAGGTTGGTCTAAATAATATTTAGTCCTTCCTTGAGTGCAGGGAACTGGAGTAGAAGACATCCTGCGGTCCTTTCCAGTCCCACAGTTCTATGATCCTGTCAGACTTAAGTGAAATCAGGAGATAGAAACGGTCAGATTTCTATTTGAATTTTGTTGTTTTTGTAAGGGTTGGTGGTTTTTCCAACTATCATGACATCCTGTCAATATATTTAGTGCAGTATTATCAATCAATGAATCAAATGTTTATTGAAAGTAAAATCAAAGGGGCAGAGGCCATCTCTTTATTGTTTGTTTGCACAGCTCCTAGCTGAGGCCCCTAGTTGTTACTTTAATACAAGTAACAAAACATAATAACCACAAAAATCCAGGTGAGGATTTTGGTATAGAGATGACTACTCATTTCAAAACCCCATACAGAAGTTCTTATTACCATAACAGATCTGTGCTGTACTGTAATATGTAGAGCTAGTCAGGAATCTTTCCCTAGGCCCATTGGCAGAGGGGGCAAAGATGGCAGTAGCCCAAAGCCTAACAATGTAAAATGTCTTGGGTTCCCAGCTGCCCCTTCTGTGGCAGCAGCAGCAGCCCGAGCCCTGAGCCCATTACATTTCCTGGGCAGTGCACTCCGGGCAGTACTAAGAGCTAGCTGGGTGGAGGCGGAGTGTGGTCCAACCAGCACTAAGGACTAGCTATCCCAGCCCCACCCCTTCTGTCTGAGGCCCCTCATCACTCAGATAAACTATTCATTTCTAAGGGGCATGGTGCTGGCCCCTCACCATCTTGCCTGGGGCCCATCAATTCTGTTGGCCCCCATGTCTTTCACAAAATATTTTTTTCATCAGAAAATGCCTGTTCATTGAAACTGAGACTGCTTTCAGAAAGATCAGTTTCAACAATTTTTAATCTGATTTTTTTAATTTGTCCTGATTTTTTCAGATCTCAAAATTTTGGCAGAAGAGTATAACTATTTAAAGACTACTACTGTAAAAAAGAATACTGGTGTCAAAAGGCTACTGCTAAATATGTCTACTTTATGACAATTTATAAAAATAGCAGTGAATAAATAATATTGCAATCTCAACATAACATCTTGCAGCCACATGTTAATGGGAATGATAACTATAGGAAGAAATAAATCACTCTCTCATTTGCAAAGTTGGATGGAAATGACTGAGATTGTGTGGACTGAAGTGCACAATATATATGGGAACATTAGGGGCTTGTGCAGCAACTACTTTTCAAACTTCAACAACTTGGCAATGTAAATGTCTTTTTGTTTTGTCTAGTGAAGGTGGCAAAATGCTCCAGTCAGTATTGTGCACTTGCCCTCTTCAGTGTTGCATTTTTTGAGTAAGTAAACTGTGGGCTTTTTCCACATGTTGAGAAAGGATCAGTTTAATATATTGATTGTTGGCACTGTTCTTGAATGCTGGTGAGCCAGGTGGGTGAGACTCTTCCTCTGAGTCAGTACTGAGTCAGCACACTATTTGAGGACACTCTGGTGCTTCACTTGGAATCTTTTAGATCAGACGAAACCAACACCCTGAAAACTTGTGGTCACTAGAGATCTTATTGAAAGAGTGGAAATGCTACAGTAGATATCCTCAGCAGTTCCAATGACAATAAATATTCTGTTGGATTATACCTAACCCTCCAAGGAACCTAATTAGAAAAAAATATTCTTTGTTTGCTGTCATTAAAATGTTATTACTAATTATTATTTATTGGTATTAGCTGTACAATAACCGCTATTATGCACATTGGAACTGACTGTATTTCAGTGGAGTGTAATAGAGAGGTAGCTGTGTCAGTCTGATCTTGCTAAAACAAAAGGAAAAACTATGTAGCACTTTAAAGACTAACACTTCAGTGGAGTGTGAAATGATTAATGTGTCATGGTCAAATAAATCAGGAAATCCACATATGACAGTGCCTTTTCATTGACTTCGATAGGTCTTGGATCAACCCATGGCTGGTAATACACTTAGGATGTGGACCCATCCTAAAAAATATAATTTTATTATTATTATTAAATGTAGCCTCATGTCCTGTTGTGGTGGTGGTGGTGTTCATTTTGATGATAGATAAACCATTAATTCCTAAGAGTGTAAGAACTTTGAGGTAGGGACCATCTTCTTATATGTTTGTTCAGTGCCTGGCACAATGGATTCTTCTCTTGGCCCATAACTCAGTCTATGAGGCATGACTGCAATACAAATATAAGAAATAATAATTATTTTCCACTATTATACATGCAAATAAACTCTGTCGTTTTCAATAAGCAATGCTTATACTGGTTAAGTATACATGATTTCTGTGAATTGTGATAGATAGATAGATAGATAGATAGGAATTACTTTATTACTTTAATACTTGTGCACTTTAACTCTAGGTATAACAACCCTCAATGACTGTTTCCCCTGATATACATAGTTAATTGACAGTGTACTGTGAGCTCATTATGAATATTGGAAACACAAATAACAGAAACAAAATCTGTGCAATGAAGGTGACAGTGTCACTATTCTGAATTATACTAAAATTTCAAACAATTCAAGCTGGTAGGTCAGGAAGCAATGATAATATTAGAAATAAAACAAGAAAACATTTACTGTTTCTAAAATCTAAATGCCTGGCTCCTGTTACATGAAGTTTGAATGAAAGTGTGCATGAAAAATACACTCAACATCTGAACTAACTCATGTATTAGGCTACAACTCAGCGCAAAATTGAGGGTTAATAGGTCTTCCAATAACTAACTTCAACACTCAATGATGCTCAAAGACTCCCAACATCATTTGATCTTCAAGGGACAAATCCTGGTCTGCCATTGATTTCAATGGGAGTAGGCGCTTGTCTTTAATGCACACCTTAAGGATCATGGAGAGCCTTATATAGACACTCCATCTACAGGAGAATTTCCCCACTGCTGAATCAGACAAATTTGGAAAGGGAAGTAAAGTTGTGTCAATATCAGGAAAAAATGGCAGCCATCATTTATTGGATAATTTAGATTATACAAATTGATTGTGTATATAGCACACACATATAGTGAAATGTGTGCATGTCCATATATCTGAAGATTTTTGTACACGATACAATCAGCTAAGTTTCTCCTTTTTATTAGGAGTGCCCTGGATGAAAAGAGGAGGAAAACATTTGGATGTGCAAAATTTGGGGAGGAAATGGAGGATGAAAGGAACCAGAACATGACACAGGATAAAGCTACAGAAAGAGCAGCCGATAAAAAAAAGATAAGGGTTAAAGAGGAAATTAAAAGAAACAAGTTATCCACTAGGAGTTAAGCAAGAAACAAGATCATATATGTCTGTAGTAACATCTGCATCTCCCACTGGCACTTTTTCCAAGAACCAGGGTGTTCCTTGTACCCTGGCCAAAATCCAGCTTGGGTAATTATTTCCTACTTACATATAAAATCCACTGTAGTTTCAACTGGACAGCATACTCTTCTCTAGCTTTTATCCCTCACCTGCTCTGTAGTTTTGCTATGCATGCTGCATTTCAGTAGGGGGTCATGCTACCTTCATGTATAGTTTGTATGTTATAAAGCACACAGGACCCTTCTGACCCAAATGTACAATCTACGGTATGTTATGATCAGTATAAAGTAATTAAGAACAGAGTTACAGTACATTTTAAGTAGGATCTCAGCCAAATCACAGCTCAATAGTAGAACTCAGATGAAACTGAATGCTTATACAAGCAATTGAGCAAGGTAGCTGGGAATAGGAATGCAAAGGGTCGGATCCTCACCTGATGTAAACTGGTATAGTTCACAAGTCCACTTTTTTATTTTCCCCAATTGTAGCCATACTTGCAGGCAGATAGTGTAGTATGTAAAATAGTGTAAATTGGCATAGCTCAAGTGACTTCAATAGCACATTGCCAGTTTACACAATTTAGTTCAAAATGCAGAAATCATGGGAGGGACAAGCAGAAAATGTCCACTCATCTCAAAGTTTTAATGGCTGAATTGTCCCCACGCAAATACGAATGATAACAAAAAAAGGAGCAGGCATGAGGGGGCAGATGTGGTGTGTTTTGACAGTAGTTTCATACTTGAAGGAGGCTGAGGGGCCAGGTATTAAGAGAAAACAAAGTCAAAGGGAAGAACAGAGTCAGGGGGCAGGGGGGGAAGAAAAGAAAAGAAAAGAAAAGAAAAGAAAAGAAAAGAAAAGAAAGAAAAACTAAAAATGCAACCAAGCTAACAGAAAAGATCCACAGCAGTCAGTTGCTACTGGTGAGGGAGAGAAGTAGGCAACTGTACTATTGCCAAATAGTTTGAAAAGAAAAAAGAACGCATGATTAGGGTGGGATTTTGTTAAACAATGTTGAGCTCAAAAGGGCACTGAGTAATGCAATCCTTGTATTCATGCTGAGAAAAGTATTAGTACCGGGGTCTTCAACCTTTGTCTCTAGAGCCAAATATGGCTCAGTTTGGAACCAAATCTGTTCTTTTGTCATTCCCAAAATACACACAACTTTTTAAATTAAAATGAAAAATTAATTGAAAATTTTAAAAATGTGTAATTATTCATGTCAAGATGATTTTTTGTCTATTTCACCTTTAACTGCTCGTTTTAGCAACCGTCCATCTTCTCAACTCATTGGGGGTTGTGCATATTCTCTTTTTATTTGATTGGTCAAGAAATCTTTCCATCATCATACATGATGGCAAACTCTATAACCCCCAACAGTAAAACTGGCAAAGAGAAAACAAGATGATGTGTATGAAATTTTTAAAAGGAGTGGACAGACTTATATGCATTTGTGGATGGGTCTGGATCTCCACACTGTCTCATCTGTAGAGAGAGACTGTTCTAAAACAAACAAACAACAAACTCCGAGGGTGATATATGAAAAAAGCCTGCAAGAAGCTGCAGCAAAAAATGAACATTGGAAAAAATAGCCTGATAGCATAGTCAAAAAAAGGTGGGAACTTAAACTCTGCAAGTTTTGAAGGCTCATATAGCATTATTTGAGCGGGGAAGCCTTTCAGTAATGGGTATTACATGAAGAGATGAATGCTAAAAATTGGTCATGAACTATTTGACAAGTTTCATACCAAGGACAAAAATCTTATAGAAAATTCAAGACATGCCATTATCAGCAAAAACAGTTCATGACAGAGCTGTGAAAACGGCCCATCAAATCAACAAGGAACAGATGCAAAATTTGAGTACAGCTACTTATTTTTCATTTGCTTTGGACAAGACAACTGACATATGTGATGTTAATCAGTTTTGTATTCTGGGATGATATACTTGTAGGAATGTTGTGCACAAAGAAATGATTGAGATATTACCAATGAAAAATCAAAGAAGGGGCAAAGACATCCTTAAAACTGTGAAGAACTTTGTAAATGAGAAAGAAATAGAGTTGGGTATTCTTGTGTCTGTGTGTAAGGACAATACACCTAGCATGGTCACAAATACAGGGGATTCTTTACTATTGTCAGAACAGCTTTTGAACTTTCATTGCATAGTGTATCAGGAGGTACTTTGCGTGCAATCTTGTGGAACCTAACTTGGAAATGTAATGGGACTTGTCGTTCACATCGTCAATTGGATTCTTACACGAACCCATAATCACCATCAATTTCAGGCACTGCTTGAGGAAGTAGATTCCAAATACCCCGATTTACTAATGCACAATGTTCTCTGATTATCTCGTGGCAACATTTTGTCACATTTTGCTGCCTGCATTAATGAAATTAAGCTATTTTTGGACATGAAGGGTGTCAAGCACCCTAAGCTTTCAGACTGTGATTGATTGCTCAAGTTTTACTATCTCAATCACATTACCGGTCATTTGAATGAGTTGAACCTTAAGTTACAAGGGCAAGGAAATACAGTCATGACCCTGAAGCAGGCAGTGTTTGGATTTGAGTCAAAATTGACTGTCTTCATCAAAGATATTGAGATGGGCAGAGTGGCACATTTTGAAACATTATGAATGCTTCATGATTTGTATCAGAGAGAGAATCCAAGTAACAGCCTCGATTTGCAGCAGCTTGCCGTGTTTGTTTCTGAGCTCCTGATGGCATTCAAGTCTTGTTTTGTTGTCTTTTGCAAACACAGTGCTCTGTTGAAGTTTATGATTCATCCACATAAAGCATCCATTGAAAAACTGGTTTTGACAGTCATTCCAGGCATCTTAGTCAGTGATTTGGAAATGGAAATAGCAGATTTCAAGGAGTCGGATATCTGTGTGGAAGATTTCCTCAAGCTGAATTCTGATTTAGAAAGCCTTACTTGACAACTTGTAGAATTGGCAAAACTGCACAAATGGGCTGACATGAAGAAATTGGAGCATGATGATAATCTGATTCTGCAAACTTGGAAAGAACTTCCTGTCACATATAACACCATGCAGAATGTCAGCTTGACCTTACTTTCAATGTTTGGCTCCACGTATAGGTGTGATCAGTATTCTCTCATTTGAATCACGTCAAAGGTAATTTGCACTCAAAATTGACAGAAGACAGCCTGAATGCGTTCATGAAGCTGGATTTGACTGGTTATGAAGTAAACTTCAAAGAAATGTGTGAAAAGATGCAGCAGCAGAAGTTCCATTAAATAAAGTCCTTGAGTACAATGTTTCATTTATGCTGTAATTAATCATGATGTCAATTATTAGTAATATCAAGTATATTTTCAGTCATGCCAATGGGCAGTCTCATACAGCTCTTTGTAAACCACTTGTTTTGAATTTTGATTTAGTTTGGCTCTTTGTCTTGAAAAGGTTGCCGACCCATACATTAGAAGAAGGATGTAGGCTGAACACATAGAAATATCTCCTAAATGAAACCACACTAAAAATACCATGCGATGCCTCACAAAAGCATTTGTATGGATTGCAGCTAACCACCAGATAATTAAAGAAAAGGGAGAGGAGGAGGATGCAAGTGAGCCCAACACTAGGTCTGAGATAGATAGTTTTGCTATCCTCATCTAATGTGATACCCCTTTCTAGCACTTCCACACCCAGTGTTAGTGGAAGGAGCTTGTTTCATATCATGGTCATGGGTATGGTATACAAAGGTTGATAGATTATGAGGTTGATAAGGAAGTTGTCACTCTTGACAAATCAAGAGAAATAACTCATGGTATTCTGAGAAAAACAATTGGAAAGCAATTTAAAATTCAGAACCAATCATTGTATTAGCTAAGTATTTTACATAGACAATATTTTTCCAAAACCTTTAGAAGGGTAGCCGAGTTACTCTGTACCTGGAAAAAAAACAACAACAAATAGTCTAGCAGCATCTTAAAGACTAACAAAACATGTAGATGGTACCATGAGCTTTCGTGGGTATAATTAATATTTTTCCAGTTAATTTGAAGTCCTTGGGTCTTCTCTTATCTCTGCTTCTGATTTGCTGTCTAGTCCTGGGAAATTCATTTAACCTCTCCATGCCTCAGTTTCCCCATCTTCCTTAAGCTGCTGTTTGGCTTAAATTATACATATTTGTAAAGAGCTTTGAGTTCCTGTGAAAGACTTAACTTGAGTAGAAGGTGCTGGAATTGGGAGGGGGACGGGGGGGACTGACCAAGCTGTGAAATATCTGAGGTGGGTTGTGTGTGGCTTCATTACACAACCCTTCTTGATGCATGCCTTTTGGACAAATCTAAAAGCTAGTGTATCATTTCTATAGTTGGCAACACAACTGGAAAGTCACAGTTGTGGCACCTTAGAAACTAACACAAATATATATAGTAACATGAGCTTTTGTGGGTAAAATCCACTTTTTCAGATGAGTTGGAAGCTGAAGTATAAATAAAAGGAGCCCAGAACTTATAACAGAAAAAGAGGGGGGGAAGTTACCTGTAAATGGTAATATCGGTGCTAATGAGGTTAATTGAGCATGCTGGAAGTGTCCTATACTTAGCTTTTGACATACTATTCAGTATTTGGTTGAATTACAAAATTACATTATCTGAAAAATCTTACAGAAGCACTAGAGACAAGGCTTAACGTTTTTATTGGGGGTCTCCTAATTCTTTTCAGAGTTAAGCTAAATTACTCTGTCTTTGAAAACTCATATTTTTGACAAATGTCTAAGACTTTTTGATCTCTTATATGTAATTCATGCTGGTCCACCAATGAACTTGACAAAAACTTAGCTTTTGATTTTGTGCCTTGCATTTTATCAAGTGGATTCTTGTGAGCTCTGGTTAAGCAATTTTCAGATGCTGCTTCACATAAGTTAATTAAATTCAATCAACTGAATGAAAAGGCAGCCGCTCAGGTCTTTAAAAATGAGGAGTCTCGTGGCACCTTATTTGGGCAGAAGCTTTCATGGGCAAAGACCCATACATGAAGCTGATAAAGTGGGTCTTTACCCATAAAAGCTTCTGCTCAGATAAATCTGTTGGCTTGTAAGGAGTCGCAAGACTTCTTGTTTTTGTGCATTTAGACTAACACAGGTATCTCTCTGATACTTGTCACTCAGGTTTTAAGTGGCACAAGAACCAGTCCCTGAGGGATGCTGAAGGTGAACATTTCTTTCCCACAACTTCTTTGTATAAAATGTCCTAAACGCTGCCCACAAACCACTTAGCACAAGTTGGCATTTGCCTTCAAATAACATTAGGCACAAGAAAAATAGCCAAAAAGGCAACAGAAGGAAAATGGAAGTGTCTGTGCCCTTAATATTTTGATTCTCACAGGAAATAAATTCTCATTTATCTATCTTATGAAGTTACTTGATTGAGGGGTGCAGCTTTACTTGCTATTTTTCCCCCATACACTTGAGATTGTCAAGAAAACTGCCAGAATGTGCCTTTGGAAGCAGGTATATCACTTACCACAGCTTGCACAGTGCAGGCAGGGAGTACAGGATGGAATCTGTCCATTACCTGCTGATCAATAAAAGATTCTCAATATAGAAAGGTCTGTACCCAATATAGAAAGGTCTGTAAATCTGGTTACAGTTAGGGTAATTTCCAGGAATTTAGTGACAGGAATTGCAATTAGTGAACATAATTTGAGGTAAAGCCAGTTATTACATCATCTGGAAACCTTCTGCTTTGAACTGAAAAATGGTGTTATTTTCAGGTAGCAAAGTTTTTCTGTTGGTGTAGACAGCTGTGGTATTCAAAATAATATTTGTAATTAGTATTGGATCTTATATCCCTATGCTACATTAATGGCAACTTCTTTCCAACATACTGTGGTATTGCATCAAGTCGGGCAAAATCCTGTTACCAAGGGAGTTTTGCTAGTGGCTTAAATGAAGCCAGGAAGTTTGCGGGTCCCATTCACCCATAAGAGGGGATAGTATTCCAAAATGGCAAATCACTTAACTTTTCTTGTGAGTCAGTTTATCCACTTGTTAAAACAAGTCGAACTGCAAACATCAAGAATACCATATGTATTAATTTATGCATGTAAAGTGATTTGAGATATCTGATTAGAAATACATTGCAGTATAAAGTATTATTATGATTTTTATCATTTTGGTGATCTATCAACCTCTGGCATCATAGAGACAGGAGCTGCTATCTGGTTTAGTATACAAACACCAACAAAGGCCTCTGAGACTTCCTTTGTAGTCACCTGTCAAATATGTTTTTTATTTTTATTTGATTATTGGGCTTTATTGGGCGTGAGTTCTGATTCTGAGTGGTTTTATAGGCCTTCAGATGGCTATGTTTCACCCAGGGAAGTGATAAAAAGTAGGTCATATACCACAGATGTAACCAGACAAGTCACTCAGGGGAGGATCAGCTGTTCTAAACAATTCAGGTCAGAGACTACTGGGTACAAGGAAAAGATTTGAACTTAGCTACAGTGGAATAGACCTTGATCACTCTCATAATCATCTGAGTTTGCCTTAATATTGATCTCCATGTATTATGCTATATTGGAAACTTAGGCCCCCATTCTGCTTTCCCTACTTTGGGTCTTACTCTGAAAGTAGTCCTATTTAGCTGTATTTGCATATTATAGATGGCCAGAGCAGCAGAAATGGGCTCCAATTCAATAAAGATACATGAAATCCTTCATTCTTACTTTAGGATAAGCTTTGCTTAAGGACCTGAACAAATGAATATTTGTCCAAAATGATACCAAATTTTGAGACTTTTGAGGTTCTTAGAGGGATGGTGCTTAAAATTCTGCAAGCTGCTTTTGGTAATTAATGAGCACTTGCAGTTAGGTATCCCCAGTATTTGCTACATTTGAGGTATTTTGTCTAGCTCATAAGGGGAAGGGAAAACTTATAGTGATGCTGAGTTATTAATTTATCTTGCTAAAACTAGAAGGCTTTAAAGGGCTACCGTTACACATTCCCTATTCACACCTTCTCTGATCTCACTCTTGACTATAATAAGGCCTTCCCAAATCTTTCCTCTTCAGTGATGTAATATTTTTCTTTTTGGAGGCATTCACTTCCTTGAGAGCTTTGTAGAATTTTTTTGTATCATCGTGGTCTGAAGAGTATTGAATTTCATCAGTTTCCTTGCCCCACCACTGATCTCATGCTTGCCATGAGCTTTAACATTAATGTTTTTATAATGTGTTTTCTTTATAATGTGTTTTCTGGAGTGGGGAATCAGAGAGCAGGCTGACTGTCTCTTTCTTCAAGCAAGGTTTTGATTAAGTCATTAAACCGATCCCGATGCTAACATTTGACAGTCAGTTCTGTCAGCAGTGGACAGGTATAGAGCAGAACCACACAATGCCTCCTGCTTGCCAGACTTTGTAGTTGTGTGTTTTGGGTGCAGACAAAGTCTGTACTAGTGATATTATACAGCTCTTATTTAATGTTTAGCTTTTCAAAGTATTTTGTGTCTAAGCGCCTCATAGGCGCTGGGCCAGTTCTCCAACAATGTAGTTGAATCAGTAACTTGGAGCCTCTTCTATGACAGTGGGTCCTGCAGTCTGCTCTGAATACACATCTTGTACTGCCTGCAGACTACAGCCCTCTTTGCCAGACAATAATATAATCAAGATGCTGCCAGCTCTTGGATCAAAGATTTATTCCGGCTATTTTAGGCTTATCTAGTTACTGATTGTTGTGTTCACAACACCAGCTCGTGTTCAGCACATTTGGTGATGAGACAAAAAGACCATTGTGTTGACACTCCCAATGTCATTATATCCACAGTATGCCACTACACTATAATGTCTCCACTGTACTTGCATTGCGGTTACCTATGATTACCAATGTCTCTATTATGGTGCTGCTACAATGATATCAGCCAACTCTTTGTAAAGCTACTCATTCACATTATCATAATTCCTTTTAGTTCATAGGTAGATACTAATAATACAGGCAGAACTTCTCCCCTTCCTCCAACCCATTTCCGTGGCTGTCAGGCAGTTATTGAGAACTCACTAACATCCCAGAGTTTATTGCCTACCTTTGAAGTGACTCTTCAATGCAACCCTTAAGGACTGGCAGAATTTCTGGGCGCCCTTCATCTGTGGTGCTGCCTTGGAGACTTCCACACCCCTGAAATACCACACCGCTAGATGTGCTAGAGCTGTCCAAATTTTGGGATTAGTTTTCTAATAGGAGCTCAGTGTTTTTCAATCCAATGTACTTTGAAGAGCAGGAAATACTCTGCAAGGAAGGTGAAAATGTATGGGCCTAAGAACTGTTCCCTGATTCTACGAAGGGACTTAGGTGTTGCAATGCTGAGCCTTCTTATTCCTTAAAATTTCCAGTCCCCCAACTCTGGGGCCATTTTGTATGGAGTTAGGCACAGTGGGGTTGCCAACCCTCTAGGACTGACTTGGAGTCTCCCAGAATTGGCTTTGATCTCCCAGCGACTAATGAAAGCAACCTGAGAGATTTTAATTGGATATCTTAAGAAAATGACCCTGTGTCATGTTGGGAGAAAAATATTTCGCAGAATAGCTTCAGTCAGAGTTGGTAATCCTAGGCACCACATCAGGCCTTGAAGGAAAGATAGGCAGAAGAACACCTAGCTTTCTCTGAGCTTAAGGATCACACTTCCGTTTATGTATGAGATAGGCATCGAGATGTCTGCCTAAGGCAGCAGCACACATGGCCAAAGGCAGAAATTTAGGCACCTTCAAGGGGTTTTGCAGGAGAAATGTAGTCAAGAGAATTTAAACATCTAGGGTATGTCTACACTGCAAAGTTAATTCGAAATAACAGCCTTTATTTCAAATTAACTTCAATAGCATCTATACATGCAAACCACTATTTCGAATTTAATTCAAAATAGCGGAGTGCTTAATTTGAATTTGGTAAACCTCATTCTATGAGGATTAACACCAAATTTGAAATAGCTATTTCGAATTAAGTGCTGTGTAGACACTTAATTTGAAATAGGGTACCTCCAGCCCTTCCCCCTCTCCCATCCTCTCTCTTCCCCTGTCCCACCTCCTTTTCCCCATCTCCCCAGAGGTTCATCCCCCCCTAGTTTTGTTCAATAAACCCAGTTTCTATTTTTGAACATACGTGTCGTTTGTTTGACATCAGGAAGGGGGGCTAGGGAGGAGTAAGTGGAAGGACATGAGGAAGGAATGGGGCACAAGCCCCTGGTGGGGAGGATCGGGGTGGATCTGAGAGCTCCTCGGGGGGGATGCTCTCCCGCAGGGCCTCCTGGATCCTGACAGCCCCCCGATGGACCCCCCCCGGATGGCAGCCTGCAGCAAATGCAGCTGGGCTGATGGCAACGACCCCATGAGACACACCGGCATGCCCAGGGGCAGCTCTGGCTCCTTGTGGCTGAGTGCTATGGTGTCCCGAGTGCGGGCACTCAGGGCACTCCAAGACAGGACTGCTTTGCTGTCCCTCGTCGAGGTAGACAAGCAAGAGGGGAACCCTGAGAACTGTCTGTCCGGGGTGGGGGTAGGGTCCCTTTAAGCACGGAGCTCAGATAGCCTCAGGCAGCAGCCCCACACACTAAGTCCTAACCTGATGCCCTGCCGGCACTGGTTCCAGCCAGCCTTAACTTCGGTTCAGAGTCCACTCAGTGTGGACGCACTATTTCGAAACAGCAAAACGCTATTTCGAAATAGTTTTTGTGTATAGATGTGTTATTTTGAATTAGCTTAATTCAAATTAACTATTTTGAATTAAGTTAACTTGAATTAACACTGTAGTGTAGACATACCCCTACAGAGTTAGGCGGCAGCTGAGCAGAAACTTTGTGGATCTCAGTGGTATCTAAATGTGGCCTTAAGGGACCTAAATCCCTTTGTGGTTTTGGCCCTGTAGCTCTCTCTTTGAATTTTGCTTCAGGCACGTTTTCTACTATAAGAAAATAATTATTCAAACCTTATATCTATTTTAATATTTGACACCCTCATTCTATAATAAATCTTTAATATAATAGCAGTGTAATTGAAGCTCTGATAATAGTGATTGGGCCCCACATGTGCTGGTGTTGTCAAAAAAGTCTAAGCTCTGTAAACCCCCAAACTCAATAAGATTTGGGTGCTACCGTAACTCCTTCAGGCTCCTTCCAGCCTAAGTCTCCTTCAAGGAGTTTTGTTTAAAACTGTTTGAAATAGTTTGCATTCCACTTGTGCATTTCTGTAAGTAACCATAATTTATTGGGCACAGAGCTGCCTGCTACAATCCATTTCTTAATGTTTTCAGGATCTCTGCTTCATAGAAAGGATTTTAATCTTACCACCTGAGGTAAAATATGAGGTGCTGAAGAAAAGCAAGTGGACCGTAGAGTGCATGCATTTGTATACTGCAGAGTAATACTTGTTCTAGATTTAAGGGCGATGAGTGTATAGCAGATGTCCCTGAATCACCAGTAAACATATTTCACTCTATATCCAAAGTTATGTTAATAACAAAAGGTTTTTTTCAAGATCCCAAGCAGTGAGATGGTGAGCACTGAATGTAGAAAAGCTGTGATGTATTCCTGTGGCATCGATTGTGGTTCAAAGAGGACGTATATGCCTGACAGTAAACTGCCAAAGGGAACTGTCTCTACCCTATTTTCCTGGAAGGAGATAAGGTGCTATGATGGTAGCAGTTTAGAGCGAAAACAAATCAAGAGAGGGATTAAAACAGTCCAAAACAAGTGGTAACATTTATTTTTTACTGACAGCTTCAAAAATGTCTTAGGATCCACATAAAAGTACAGTATGTGGGATTCATATAAACACAAATGTCCAACTAATGCACTGACATTTATATAATTATTTTAAAATCTGGTTGCACAACAATGAACTCTGCTTTTCATCTTAATCTCAAGGAAAAGAAGAGATTTCTGTGGTCTTGGTAAAATGCAATCCACGCCAGGCTTGGACTAGTCTGGCCACCCAGGTTTCCCTTTTCATATATCTGATAGATGTGTTTTGACAAGTTATATTAAGTACAAAGCAGGCCACCAGAGCAGCATGTGGAGTTGATATAGACAGAGACAGAAAGGCAAATAATAGTATGAAGCACACTTATGTAGGCAATATTTGCCATAACTAAATGAGCCCCATCCCTCTCCCCCAACATCATATTACCACATTTCAGCAAAACATACAATAAAATGGTTACTGACAGTTTTTGAAAGGGTCTGTTTTATCCAGGATTTACAGCTTCTGCATCCTATTCTCCCCAAAATCAAGGTGTTTTAGACCTGTAATTGCTTATCTTCCTGTATCTTTCATTTTAAATGGCTCTGGTTAAAGGGCACTTTGGAACTCCCCTCCTTCCCCGCCCTGATAATATCAATTCAGAATTTGCTCATTCACTTTTTTTGAGAGCTGAAACAGAAACTTCATAAAAGGAAAAAAAATCTGGCACGCACACCTGAGCTGATTGCCCTTTTCTTTCACAACCATCTTGAGTACATCATTGTCATCCTCCAGAGCACTCCTAAACAAGTTTTGGCAAAGGCAAAAACAAACAGTATTTTACAACGTCTTTGGATGCACTTCCAAAATGCAAAACCAATTAATCAGTAGTCTCCAAGAGACTCAGCTAAATGTGGCTGCCTCTCTGACACTGATCTCTGCTTTGATGTGAAAAGAGAAAACATGTGAGCAAGCCCCCCTAAAAGAGGTAATGAGTTTCAATTATTTATTTGTATGGAAGATGGGGGAATAGAAGGTTAGCAGTAAGTACATAGCTAATCCTTCTCAGGCCCTCCCAACTGCAAGGGTGTTTAACTCCCTGCTTTCTTATGCTGTTTCTGTACAGGAGCCAATGGGTTGCTTTTTAAATCTGTCAATGGGCCAAGTTCTTTACAAAATACAGTATACTTAAAGGACTTGTATTCTGTCAAACCTCATATAAAGACTGTTACTTTTAATTATTCATTATCAACATCGGAGAGCTACTAGTTCAACATATAGTCTTTCCTCCCTGCTGCATTTAACTGTCATTGGTTTTCAAGTCAAGAGTGTATATTCTGAGCGCTAGCTAGTCATTAGCATCATATTCTCCAGACACAATATAATCATCCTAATAATTGATTGTAGTGAAGGTAGTCACTTGTAGTCCACACAATTTTCAGCCATGAACTTTGTCCTTTGTCGTTTATTATGCGCGGGAAACATCTTGATGGTATAATCTATCTTCCTTGCAAATTTACATCAAAGGGTAACAAGCTACATATTGCTACTTCAGAATATACCGGGTTCTATCATGCTTTGTCTGAAAAGCATATTATTAAATGTGAAATTAGAATGCTGGGGTGAAAACCTCCCTTGTGTGTATATGTGATATATCTACATAGAAATATAGATATAGATATAAAACTAATACTATACATATATATATATAAACCATTACTATAAATGTATACATATAAAACTGCTATATACTATATATTTGAGAGTGTTTGTGTGTGTGTGTATTTGTGTCTGTCTATCCATCTGTTTGTGTCCATTTGCTCAAGAATTCCTCCTAAACAGTAAGAGCTAGGACCACCAAATTTGGTATGCAGCTTCCTCTTATCATAAGGTCAGGGTCTGGTATGTTTTCTCTCCCTTTATCACCCTTGTCTTTGGTATTGGCTTCTTCACTTTAAAGATTTTGGGATGCCCAGTTCTAAACGTTTTAAAGCCTTTTTGTGAAATCACAGTTTTCACTGGTCTTAAATGTAGACATCGAAAATTGCAAACACAAAGTAAAAAAAAAAAGCAATTGAAATATTTAGAAATCAAGAAGAAGTTGTCAACGGCAACTGGCAGATAATTACAAACCTCTCCCATCTCTCCAGTTTTAGACCAGTCTGACACTTTATCTTTGTAGGATTTAGATGTGGGTATGTTCTGTGCTGATCAAGTTGTTTTTTATTTAATAGTTTAATAATTTGTTCACAATTTATTCACCTTGGGTGCATCCATACTGCACCCATATCTCGAAATAAACTATAAGTGTCTACACAGCACTTATTTTGAAATAAATCGCTATTCCAAAACATCCCTAACTCCTTGTGGAATGAGGTTTACAGGGACATTGGAATAACGAGCCCATTATATTTTGAAATAACAGGCATGCTCAAAAGATGCAGAATAGCTATTTTGGGATACCTCTGGTATCCTGAAATAGCGCTGCAGTGTAGACGTAGCCCTACTTATTTATTTATATATATATATATCCATCACCACAGCAAGAGCTCACTTATTTGCATACATACATGTATGCATGTGTATAATACTCACTCTACCAGTCAGGAGCATTTAAAACAACGGGGAATCATTCTGATATACACTGTTAAGGTACTTTTTACATCCAGAATAGTTTAAATGAAAATCAGTCCCATTTCCTTGATGTCCAGAAATAAGAAAAGCCAACCCACAATCAAAAGCTAACAGGAAAAAAAGAATATATTACATCAAGCTCTGAGAATAACTGGACTCGGGATTTGGAAGCAGAGAACGCAAAAGATTCGTAGATTTTCAGGCCAGACCGGACCATTATGGTCACCTACTATGACCTCCTGGGTAATACAGGCCATAGCACTTCCCTGAATTATTTCCTGCTTCAGATCTAACAGCTATGATTGAATAAGCATATATTATAGAAAAACATCCAATCTTGCTTAAAATAATCTCCTATGATGAGGAATTCCCCACAACCCTTGGTAGATTGCCCTAGTGATTAATTACACTATCTGTTAAAATTTGGAACCTTATTTTCAGTCTGAATTTACCTAAGCTTCCAGTCTTGGATCTTGTTATACCTTTGTCTTTTAGAATAAAGAACCTTCTATAATCAAATTTCTGTTCCCCATGTATATACATATAGATTGTTATCAAATCATCCTTAACTTTCTCTTTGATAAGTTAAATAGCTTGGTCTCTGTAAGTCTATCAACTCTAAGGTATGTGTTCCACTCCTTTAATCCTTCTCATGACTCTTTTCTGAACCCCATCCAGATTTTCCACATCCTTCTTGAACTGTGGACACTAAAACTGGATGAAGTATTCCAAAAGCCATTGCATCAGGGCCAAAAACAGAGTTAATATAACCCAATTATTTCCTGCTTATGTATTCAAAGATCAAATTAGCCTTTTTGATTATGATGTTGCACTAGAAGCTCAGGGTTAGCTGATTATCCATCAGGACTCCTCTTTCTTTCTTAGTATCACTACTTCCTAGAATGCCCCCCTGCCCCATCCAGTAAGTAAAGCCTACATGCTTTGAGCCCAGATGTATATTCTAACACTTGGTCATATTGAGACACATATTATTTCCTGAAACCAGTTTGTCAAGTGATATATATATATTACAGAGAGGGTAAGTCTGCACATCAGCATTATTTCAGAATAACTGACATTATTCTACACTACAATCATATCGAACTGGAGGAATTTTTACTCTGACTCATGGTGACGCTCATTTTACGAGGAGTAAGGGAAGTAGAAGGAAGAGTGTTCTTCCTTCGACTTCCTGCTGTGTAGACAGTGTCAAATGCTGAATTAAGCTATTTAGACTTAAGCTACGCAATTGACATATTTGTAATTGCATAGCTTAATTGGACTTTAGCCCTGCTGTGTAGATGTACCCATACAGACTAACATAGCTACCCCTCTGAAACTTGTCCCAAAATCTTTTTGCCTCTTGCGAATTTTATCAGTAATAAATTATTCTGTTTTTTCAAGTCATTAATAAAAATATTAAGCAGCGGAGGGTCAATAACTGATCCCTGTGAGGCCCCATTAGAGAAAGCATTCAATGCTCAATGATTCCCTACTTACAGTTACATTTTCAGTCCTATCACTGAAGAAATTTTTAATCTGCTTAGTGTGTGTGCCATCTTGAATTTGTATTTTTCTAGTTTTTTAATGAAGATATAAGGTACCAAGTCAAATATCTTACAGAGATCTAAGCATATTGCATTAACAGTATTACTTTTGCCAGCTGAACTTGTAATCTAATCAAAAAATGGCATCATGTAAGCTTGAAAAGACCTATTTGCTCTAAACCCATGTTGATGGGCATTAATAACTCTCTTTTAATTCTTTCAAAATTGAATCCTATAACAGCTCCTCCATTTTTATGCCCAATATCAGTGTCTGGCTGATGGACTCACAGGCCATGTCTACACTGCAATGCTATTTTGGGATACCGGCGTATCCCAAAATAGCTATCCCGCATCTTAGCAGCAAGCTTGTTATTTCGGGCTTGCTATTCTGATATCCCTGTAAACCTCATTCCACGAGGAGTAAGGGACATTTCAGAATAGTGGGCTATTTGGAAATTTGGCACTGTGTAGACAGCACCAAATTACAAAATAAACTATTTTGAAATAAGATTGAAATAAGATAATCAATTTGTGTAGCTCAAATTGTGTATCTTATTTCGACCTATGGTGCAGTGTAAACTCATCCATAGTTACCTGGGTCAATCCATTTACCCTTTTAAAATATTGACACAACATTAATTTTCATCCATCCCTCTGCAGCTTTCCCAGAGGGAAGTTTTCCCAAAACTTTTTGAAAATCAACATTAGTGACCCAGAGAGCATTTTGGTCACCTCCTTTGAAACTCTTTGATACTGATTTTAATATGTCTAAATTTAGTAGCTGCTGTTTAACATCATCCATAGTTGCTGTTGGAGCAGAAAATATTGCATCATCCTTATGTGAAAGGAATACATCTTTTTTTGAAATGCAAAACAGATTATGTTTATAGAACTCAAATGCCATTGTTAAGAGTGCTTATGTTTTTTGTACACTTAAATTCTTTTTCACTATCTTTAATTCTTATACCCATAGATTTCTTCTTCTCCTTTTGCTTCCCTTATACATTTTGACACTATCTATCCTTTGACTTATAATTACTAGCAACTTCCCTTTTCCCTCCACATCCATCCATCTAAGAAAAATGAAAACAGGAAGTTGATAGCAATAAATATAAATCAGAAGCTAAAAAGTGTAGAAAAAATTGAGAGAGAGAGAGAATCTGCTTTCAGTTCCATTCTAAATCAGCTTCATTTTGTAACCTGTTTAACCTTCTTTCATGACTCTAGGATTGTAGGTTTTTGGGTATCTAGTAAAATGATCTTAAGTAATTTCCAATTGGCATTCAGATTTTTCTGTTCTAGTTCTTTCTCCCTGCTGATTCTGTTCATTATTGGTTTCAACTTTGTGAAAATAATTTTTTAAAACCATCATGGATTGATATTACTGAGAAATATGATTACTAAGAGATCCCTTTTATTCGTCTTTCTAGAGTGTTTACATCAGACACCAATACCAAATTTCTCCTAGTTTTAACCTCAAAAAATTAGGTTTACAGGATCTTTCGAAAACGTGCCCTGATTTCAAAAGAACTGCATCTAGACTGCGGTTTCAATTTCGAAATAGCGCTTTTTTGAATCCCCACTTCATTTGCACTTTTGAAGTGCTTCATTTACATCCCTCTGCCGACAGATACTTTTGAAAAAGCCTCTTTCGAAAAAGAGCATCTAGACTACAACCAGTGCTTTAGAAAAAGCGAGCTGCTTTTTCGAAAGAGAGCACCCAGGCAGTCCGGATGCTCTCTTTTGAAAAAGCACAGTTTCATTACATAGCGCCTTTTTTCGAAAGAGTGCTTTCAAAAAAAGGCGTTCTTCCACATAAAACAAGGTTTTCTGCGGTCAAAAAAAACCTGCCACTTTCTTTCGATTTACTTTCAAAAGAATGCAGCAGCAGACTAGACGCAGTGGAAGTTTTTTTGAAAAAAGGCTACTTTTTTCTAAAAAAATCCTGTAGTCTAGACACACACCCTAGACACACCCTATAAAAGAAGGGTTTTCTTTCGAAATAACCGCGTCTAGGCAGCATTTCTTTTTTCAAATAAGGTATTTCAAAAAAGCGGCCGGACACGATTATGCAAATGAAGCGCAGGAAATTCAAATCCATGCTTCATTTGCAATTTCGTTCGCCTGCATTTGCATTCCTCTCTCGAAAGAGGAATGCAGCGTAGACATACCCTTACTGAATTGACCTTGTTAACGTTGGTCCCCTGCATAGTAATGTAGTGCATCCATCTTTGCATGTGTATATATACCAGCCAAACTGAAGTTTCCACTTCATGCATTTGAGGAAGTGGGCTCCAGCCCACAAAAGCTTATTTAACACTGACTAGTGAGATTTTAAAAAGAGAGTAGGAAGCCTTGGAGGGCTAAAGGAGTTGCATTGTTCCTCTGGTACTGTACTTTCCCCAGAAAATGCTATATGTGAAAATGATAGAATTCTGCAAAAAGGAATATTATAGATAGGTGAGTTCTTTGTGAATTCCATAACACTATTGCTGTGGGGCCAAAGGATTTGGAGTTATATAGCTGTTACCTCTTCACAGTTTAAAATTCTATCCAAGGCACTCTAAAGCATGTTGTTTTTTGCAACTAGTTGCAAAGAAGATTTTAGAAATGTGATCACCTAAAGTTGTGGAAGATCCCTGTTCCCAGCTCTCTTCTATTAGCTCTTAACTCGCTAGCATTGACAGCTTTCTAGTCCTTGGTCACAGACAGCAATTGGAAAATAACTTATAAATATTATTTTATAGCCTTATAGTCTTTTTTTCCTTCTTGGAAGTCTTACATAAAAAGTATATTTTCAAATTTCATTTCAAGGAGCTGTTTAATTTTTTTCAGTGAATTCTTTGTTAATTTCACCAATTCACTCCTGCATCTTTCTCATGCAGATTTATAGAATTTATGCCATACAATAGATATTTCCCTGATGTGATAGCATTTTGTTAAATGAGAAACAGGTCATAAGTTGGATCTGATCAACAATTAAGTACTTTAAAATGATTAAAAGAAATATGGCCTGTACACAACACCATCAGCTAGCTGAATTCTTTTGTGTTCACATTTCATATATGATACGTGAAATATTTATAGTTTTAAGCACAGAATTTACAAATATTCAGGAAGTGTAAATATTTTCTTATTCTTTACACAAAGAAAAGTTCAGGTAGAACTAAACTTTCTTCATTAAAAATGTATTAAAAACTCACATTTTTGTTATAAAAGTAGTCATTTATTCCCAATGACTACATTTAGTAAGTGACTGTCTAGCATAATAATCCTCTAGCTTTTTACTTTTGTCACAGTGTATAGTGTTTCACAGTGCGAACAGTAATAATGATCATGTGTTTGTATGAGTAGATTCATTTTGGCAAGCCTTGTTAGTTGACAGGTATGTAATACACTTGCCTTGCGGCTTTGGGACCAGGTTTCAAATACAGCCTTCATTGAAGTGACTGAAAATCATTCAGCTCTCATAACTGTATCAAGTGACAGTCAGTCAGTATATGTGTGGGACCTGATGTGCACTAGCCAGTCAAGAATACTTCCCTTATTCAGTCTCACTGCTATCTCTGACCATCAGAAAGAAGACACTTAGGGCAAGGGATTAAGGCCAGCAACACAAATCTATCTTTCTAAATATATTCACATCTTTCCAACAAGACATGTATGTGCCCAGCAGCTTTTTCCTTCACTTTTGTAGTCTGTGTCCACTAAGGGAACTCCAGTTCATCCAGTGTACAATAAGGGGCCTGTACTAATAGTCAACATAACTGCCAAGAGCAGCATTTCTATCAAGTTGATGTTGACTCAGACATGAACTTGTCCTGATCTAGTTACTCTTTAATGCTCCTGGACACTTCTTGCTGATAATGTTATTTTCATTGCTGTGCAAAGAGTGCCAAATGTTGGCATGGCATTCCTGCTTGTCAGTATCATGATATCACACATTACAGCCAAGAAAGAAACAAGAAGATTTCACTATAATCCTTATTATATCATGTACAAAGATCACATCAGTCACCCATGTGTTCCAGAGGCTAGAACAGAGGAATGGAAGTCAGGATTTGGGGTTGGAGGTGTCTCCAACTAAGTCTGTCAGGGATTCCCTGAATAATACTGGGCAAGTTATTTAAAAGATCTTTGTTTCCCAATTCATCCAGGGTAAAATAATGGTAATAATCCTACTTATCTACCTTTTGGGGCCCCTGTGAGGCACAACTGATTGCATTTGTGACAACAGGTACAAGTTCAAAATATCAATTATTTAAAATAATAAGAAAATAAGTCTAGTGCTTTTAAGAGCTGTCATCCTTCCCCCAAAGTATCACAGTACAGAGAAGAGAGTCTCTCATGGAAGGAATATCTTCCAGCTTTGATATATTTACAAAGAAAAAATATATTATAGTTTACTCACTAACACAATCTAAAAAAAATCAGGCCAGATTGCTGCTCGCTCTAATATGGCTACACGGACAGTGATTAACGTAGACTGAAACATGTGGAGAGGGGAAACCCTGATCACACCAGATAATGGGAAGGCTTCTGACCCAGTGGAAGGAGAGGTAGAGGACCTTAACTATGGCTTTAACAGAGGGTAAACTTCTCCTACCCATTGCTCCTTCTTTTTACTGTCACACACAGCAGAAAGTAAAGGCTCCCCTGGATAACAGCTGTGACCCTTGGAGCTGCACACACCTCCTGCTTCCTTTCTTGCTCCCCTCCCCCTTGTCACATACACATGCTTTCACATACAGATGCATCTTCCCCAATTGCATTGTCACATGCTGCAACCTACCTTGTTTGTGGATTTTTTGGTATCTTGCCCATGACTCTAATTTCTCTAAGTCAGACAATTATTTCATTGTCCTCTGTATTTTTTGCAGTGCCTGCCAATTTACAGCTTATCTGTGGGGTACTTAAACCCAACTAAGTCAAGTTAAACTGGTTTGAAAACATTTGCATTCCCATGAAGCAATTCATTATAGCATGCTAACTCTGTACTTCTTGAGAACTCTGGAATCTTCTTTCAAAGTGAACTAAGTTTAATGTGAACTGCGTTAGTTTAATCTATTGTTCATGTGCTCACAAAACTAAGGCATAATTCTTGGTGCAGGTGCTATTCCACAAAGCTTTGTGGATGATTGTTACTGACCTGTCTTTTTAGCCCTCTACAGCTCTGGTGTCAAGTTGACCAGATGTCCCTGCCCCATTTAAAAACTGGCCCAGAGCCAGAATTTGCCGACTTTCTCCTAGGTTCAGATACATCTGAACTGCTGCAGAATTACTCCAGAAGCCTTACACCTCATCTTAAGCAGCTGCTTGGAGCCATGCTGAGACACTGAATCTCATCATCATCTGGAGAAAGAGTCTGTGCGGGGAAACTCCTGTGGCCAGCCACTGGAAGACATACTTTTTCCTGGATGATGCTAAGGAGGTGACTGTGAGGGACCACAAGCAGGAGGCCAAACAATGCCGGATGAAAAGCAAACAGATCAGGAGGACTTACATTCAAGCCAGGGTGCCAGGAATAAGTCTGCAGAGTAGAAGTTTGACTTGTTCATTTTCGGAGGCGATGGACAGGATTTTGGTCAATGACTCTGTGGTCCAGCCCATGGCAGTTGTGCACCTAGCTGCCTGCTGTGTTTTCTCTCCCCCTCAACTAAGGATGGGACATCAGAGGATGAGCACAAAGAGGCCAGTTAAGAGATATCCCCAGTCCTCTAGGATCTCTTTGGGACTCACACCCTGACACCAACTTCACAGAAGGTGAGCATAATTCCTGCAATGCAGCAGCCAGGCTCACTTCCCAATAAGAAATCCAAGCTGGGACTAAGGAGGCAGAACCTCAGCATATAAGAATCTACCTTAACATTTTATGGCTAATACTGCGCTGTGTAATGCCCTGCTAACTTCTCTTCTGTATATACCATTGTGGCAACAATTTTAGAAGGATATGAGCCGGAAACCTTTCCAAATTTCTAAACCCATCTCCTTCCTCCTTTGTTCTACGTTGTCTACCCAGGCCCCACCTCTCTCTGCACGTGTTTCCAAAATGGCAGTTTTTTCTCTGGCAAATCAATCTCTGTCTTATCCTGAACATCTAAGTATCTATAGTTTCAAGCTTTGCCATGAAGAGTGCATGCCTATCTCCCATGTGTTAGTGGCTGGCTGTACAGCTGCACATTTTCAGGCTTAACACTTAAAGAAAGAGGCATCCCAGACAAGATTGTACTGCGAAACTAGGTGAGTAAGGTATTATCTCTTATTGGACCAACTTCTGTTGGTGAGGGAGAGAGATACTTTTGAGCTATACAAAGCTCTTCTTCAGGTCCGAGAAACATAGAATGTCACAGTTAACTGCAAGATCAAACAAATAGCTTAGTATAAATAGTTACCACATACTTTAAGGGACCAATCAAAGTGAAGTGGCCCATTAATACCACTGTAATCACAGGCCAAAAAGAGGAATTAATGTGTTACAGATTTTTGTAATAAGCCATAAATCCAGTGCCTTCATTGAGACCATGATTTTATTGTCTAGCAAAGTTATGAATTTAAGCTCCGAGGCTTGTCTTTTGAAAGTGTTATTGCAGGTGTCTGGTGAGGTTCAGGACTGATAGGTTAGATAGAGAGTGATTGCTTTGTGAAAAGTATTCACCCACAAATTATAGGATGTTTTTGTCTATTATCATTTTCCTGTGTGACTTCATTTGAAAGCATAGTGATTATCTTGTTTCACCCATGTAGTTGTTATTGGGGCATTTACTGCACTGGAAGAGATACACCACATGTTGTTATAGGCATCATGGAACTTAAAAGGTCTGTTGTGGGGAGGTGTTGATCCTTGGAGCAGTGGATATATGTCTGCAGGTTTTGCATGTTGTTTTGGCAGCATCTGGAGCTATTTTGAGTCAATGTATTCTACCTTGTGGGCAGTTTATCACTGATGCTGAACTTAGAGAGGCTAGGGAGTGGTTTGAAGACTAGAAGAGGTGGTTCTGGAGAGATGTATTTTCAGGATGGTGTCACCATCGAGTGTAGGTTGTAGCAGGGGCATGCACAATGGGGTTGGGGAAGCAGGGTCACAGGTCCACCCAAGAGTCATCAGGGGCACAGAACTCCTCCGACCCTAAGGGTATGATTGGAAGAGCAAGATCCTCCAGTCTCAGGACTGCAGTGGAAGGAGAGGGAGCTCTCTGTTCCTGCTGTCCCCCTATTCTTTGGCTATAAAATACCCCTGGTTATACTGGCCAAGTGGCTTGGATCAGAAAGGGTTCGTTATAGCAAGGGTGTATTGTAATTCCTCATAACATCATCTGTTTAATGTGATCCTCCACAAGCAGTCACATTTTAGTTCTTGCACACACCACTGGTTTCTAGTTATTTGATCATACTCGTAAGAATTCCAATGTGGGGCAGTGGGGACAAGTAGGGATATGCAGCCAGAGCTGGTTTCATTTCTATATTGAAGCTGATTTTCCCAGTGTTTTAGAGTCGTCCATTCCATAATGTGATCTGCTTCTCTGGGGGAGTGTCCTTTTTTAGTGAAGGCAATTTTTAGTATGTTAATGTGATTTTCTTCTGGGAGCATATTCTGTGGTGCCTGAGTACCTGGCTGCAGATGACAGATGTCTTGGTTTATTTGGAGTGGTTATTGGATCTGTGAAGGTAGGTATGGTGATCCATGGGTTTCTTGTATATGGTTGTTTTTAGGATTCCATTGCTAAAGGTAATTAGCAATTAGCTCATATCTGGTATACAGAAACTTGATGCTTGTGTGGAAGTGCTCCAGAGAGAGTTTAATTATTACCAACAGAAGTTGATCCACTTTGTCTCTCATAGACTCTTGGACCAGAAAGGACCATCATGATCATCTAATCTGACCACTTGTATATTGCAGGGCATAGAACCTCACCCACTCTCTCTTGTAATAGTCTCTGAGTTACTGTTGGTCATCCCAGGTCTGCAGAATGATCCTTACCCACCAACCAATGCTGGTTTTCTGAATCCAGAAATGGCGTGATGCTGCTCCAAGAACCACTCCTCTAGTAATAGTTCAGTTTCCTCCTCTTCTTGCCCTGCTTCTGCTGAAGCTGCTGGTGCTGCGAGAGTAGATGCTGCCACATTGTCTGAGTGGTGAAGCATCTGAAGGCCAAAAGTGAGTTGCTCTGGCTTTGAATGCTGAAATATAGTCCAAGCAACCTCTGCATATTTCTTGTTGTCAACATAGTGGCATAAAGACTTGTTGAGGCCATACTTGCTGGTCCAATTGGAAAATTATGCTAGCCAGAAAGGAAGTACGTGAGCAGAGGGCAGACAGTGGAAATGAGATTTTTTAAAATTTGGACCCATCTGGCTTCCACATAATGAATCCCATAATGCATTTTGAGAAAAATCCCAGAGTGCACACCACTCAGCAGTGAAGCAAAGGACAATGGGATACCCTTTGAGGATACCACTTACATACTATGCAGCAGGCTACTGCCATGTGTACACAATGAAGTGAACTGAAAGAGGCACAGCTGACCTGTGTACATGCTACTAATGCAATTTATGTAGTGCATGTTGAACAATGCATGTCACATCAATCTGGTTTAATCCCTCCATCTAGACATACCCTGTGTCTTATATGTTGTTTATATGTTGTTTATGTGTCTTATATGTTCATTAGTTAGCTGCTTACTCAATCTTCCAGGTCATTAATGATGATATTACATAAGGGCACGTCTACATTACTGGGAAGATTGATGCTGAGGTGGCCAATTTTTTGGCGTTCGATTTAACAGGTCTAGTGGGGACACGCTAAATCAAACACTGAGGGTACCCCATCAATGCCAGTACTCCTTACTGTCATGAGGAGTAAGGGAAGTCAATAGAAGTGTTTCTGACCATCGACCTACTACAGTAAGGATGGCACCCTACCTTGGCTTAAGGTACGTAAACTCCAGCTATGTTATTTACATCACTGGAATTGTGTTCCTTTAGCCAACCTTCCACTGTAGTATAGACCTGCCCTAAAACTAGTACTGAACAGAAGCTCTTTGATAGCTCATTAGATACCTGTCCCAAACCAACTATACTACACTATTCATTATCTATTGCCTTAAGACAGTCTTCCATCCACATTACAGTGTTATGATCAAGTCATTTTGACATAATATCAAATGTTTTACTAAAATATGAGTATAATATGGATATAAAATAATTTTAATGTAAAAAACTTAATTTACAAAGCTTTTGTGTTTTGTTTCTACTGTCCCTATTTGCTAGCTGCCAAGAGCCACATTTTATAATGAAAATCAAAGGAAATTAAAGGCCTAAGTCACTTAGATCACAAAGATACTTAGGCACATAAAGATATAGGTAAGTGTATAGTGGGATTTTCAAAAGCATCTATGCAAATGTATTATTTTACAGCCAGCACTCTATTACTAGAAAATCTGGAATGACTGTGGATCTTTGTATTATTGACTTTTTTTATTATGCTTACTTTGCTTAATTATCATTAGATAAACAGAGTCAAGTTTGATGACATGTAAATTATTATTAGCAGCACTGCTAAAAGCTGCTGAACTTATTCAGTAACATATTTCTGATCAAATTACAGCTGGGAAAATTAAAGAGCACCTTTCTATACGAAATACCATTTCAAGTGTCTATAGGCTATTTGCATGACTGTGTAATCGAGGCCATGACTTTCAGAGACATTAGTCAACAGAGGCCTTAGGACAGGACAGGATAGGACAGGACAGGATGGAGAGAACCAGGAAGAACAACAGGGAGCTATGTATGTTGATCAACCATAGGTCCCTTTTATACTAATTACTATAGTCCTGACTCTTCTTTACTATGAAATCGCTACAGAATGTTCATGTGCTGCCATGAGAATTAGTAGCGCTACTGAATCCCTGCTAAAACATAACATTTCAGTCCAGAACCTCAGCTGGTATAAATTAGTGGAACTCCCTTAAACTCAGTGGAACTATGCTAATTAACACCAGATGAAGATTTGAAACTTCATCTCAGTACAACTATTCTGTGCTTGCCAGCCAATAATGCTATATTTTATATGGGGTCTGAACAAATGTTTGGTCCCAGAAAGTTTAGCCTTATACTCAAGTAGGCTAACATAAAATGTTAAATACTCATAAGTCTCAACTATGCATCCCCTCTGATATTGGGACCCAGAGTGTGTGGTTTGGGTGAATCCCCAAGTTTAAAAAAAGTTTAGGACTATAGCTCTAAATGCATGCCACTAGAATGATGGTTTTCATCCAATATTCTTTGGAGGATGCACCAAATACAATAGCTCAGTTTGGGGAGGGGGGGTTCATATTTACATTTCATTTCAGTCAGCAGATCACTTTCTCACAGGGTAGAGTAGGAAATGGAAGAGAGAGAAAAAGACAATACAGAATGAGACAGTATGTGTGCCTGGCAGTGGGAAGGAAGATATGGACAGCATGCCAAATTTATCCCTAGAGATACAATTATACAAAAGATATATCTCACTCAGAAAAACACCTCTGTGTCTGAGTCTTCCAGACCATATAGTTTAAACTAGAGCCAAGGCCTACATGATCTAATCTATATAACCATTTTGTCTGTGACCATCACCGTGACTTTTAAGCACTAAATACAAGACTTAAAAAGAGCATTTTTGCTCTGTCAGACTACATCCTCCATTTTTATCCTGGCTAGGATGTATATTTATGGCTTACTTTTGAGGAAAGTATATTTAACCGTTTCGAGTGCTGATTTGGAGGGGTAAGGTAAAAGCAATATCAACTCAGATTAATTCTGACATTTTGTTTTCCCTTGTCTACCCATTGTCTCAAAAACCTAAGTTTACAGTAGCAGTTGCCCATTAATGACAATGAGGGAAATTCAGCTGTTTTTTTGAAGTTTCCTTAGATATTTACTGATCCAGAGTGCCCCTTTTTCATTCTGTGGTTAAGGTGCACAACAACACAAGCCACCAAACTTTTCCTGTCTTTTTCATTATTTCCAACTATTAATATGTAATCACAAAGAAAGTAGAGAGCCTCACACTAAGTCTTTGTAGGACCAAGGCCTTGATTTTTACTCAAGAGTTCCAGAATTCCCCACTCAGTGCCTCCTGCCACTTATCCTCATGTCCCACCTGTACCAATCAGGGATGGGGCAAAGAGAAGCACTGATTCACAGGTATGCTCTCTTCTTTGTTGACAGTGTGCACACCAGCATGGTAAGCTGCATGATGCTGATATACTCAGCAGCTACCAATCCCCTGCCAGTCTGAGTCTTCCTAATTCTGCACTCCTTTGTGTATACCAGTTTCATTTCACTAAACATGTTAAAGTACTTTTTCTTGTTTTAAAAATCATGTAGGTACAGGCCCAAGAACACACAGCAGTTCAGCTCTTTATTGTGCCCATGTCAATAAATAAAGTAAGGGACTGCTGACCTTGAAATCTGGTGGAGAAAGGAGTATAAGCCACAGTGCAGAGAATTTGTAGCTGCAGGCATTTTCTTTTGTTCTTTATATTTTGCACGGAGGTTTTAAACATCATGATCTGATGAAATCAATAATTTGAATAATTTTGCAGAACCAATGCAGATTTATATATGAAAGTATCCCAAGATTTAATATAGGCTCTTTATTACCAGCAGTCGATTTCAGAAACAGGACATTTAAAAAAAAATAGCTATCACGTAAATCAAGACTCAATTAGAAACATTAGTAAAAAGAACCCTGTCAACTTCCATTAGACCTAAAATGAGCAGTTTAATCTCCATTAAGCATGCAATTGTTAATCACTGTTTTTATCAAGATCATAAAAAACAGGGTCTTTAATTTCCCTCAAATAAATTAAAAACTCTCATTGTTAGCAAACTACAAGTAGCAATGCCCTTACCAAATGAAAAAAAGGGAAAGGAATTAATTGCTCAGTCACTTCCGGTTCACAAACTGAGGAGAACCACTGGCAGAGACTGGAATAGCTAATCGGTAATTATTGTAACTTTGTCCTGGGTAACAGAATAGCCCCACTCTCTAAAGCTTGCATTGATCTAATTTCAAGATTGGGGCCTAGGGAATGTGTAACTCTGTCAGGAACTTCTGAAATCATTCTTCATAATAGCTGTGTATGAAGTAAAACTGGCACCAAACCAATTCCTGTTAAAGAATTAATAGGGGCAGCACAAACTTCTGTTGCCCAAAAAAGACACAATACTCATTGGCGTTATCAACCAACCAACCTACCTAGAAATAAGTAATATGTGAGCTGGAGTGGTGGAACAATTTTTGTAGTGGAGGTGCTGAGAGCCACGAACCAAATTATAAACCAAATTATAAACCAAAGTATAATGGAAGCTGCTTCGAGCCAAGGAGTACAGTAGCACCCCAAGTCCTTAGTTCCCGTACCTATTCATGCCAGCTGACAATGGTGAAAATGAGTAGGATGCTTCTGCATATCAAAAATGCCTCTCAAAGCTTCCTCCTTTGGAGGGAACAAACTTAGTTCAATCCTAGTGTTACCTATTTTCCAAACAAATTTGGTGGTTTCACAATTTGTTGTTGACAGTTATTTAAATCAGAAATACAAAGTCATGAAAGAGAGGCTACAAGAGGGGAGGACTCCTATGGCATTTTAAGTTTCCTGCACACTTAATTTGTGGGCGTGTTCCTTGTTTTCAGTCTTTGGCACACACTGTGCCTTACATTTTGCATTAATAGGCAGAGAAGTGTGTAGGGGGAGTTGGAGCTTGGGGGGGGGGGAACATGAGTATGTGCAGATGAAAGGATACAGAGTCTATTTGGGTTAGGGTGCTACATGTTGGAGCTTCTAAAAGAGTTCAGATGTTTTAGTTTTTTCATCTCAGTGCAACTATTCTGCGCTTGCCAGACAAAAACTGCTGTTTTTATATGCCATTTTCTTCCCCTCTCTCAGAAGTAGGTGCCTAAGTCTGTTCTGCAGAGGGGCATCTATCTCTGCTTAGTGATTCATGAATGGGAGCTCGCTGCTTGCAGTCAGCTGCTACAGGCTCTTTGAGGAAATGAGTTAAGAGCCTGCCTTACTCCACACAAAATGCCCCAAGGAAGAAGTGGTGATGGCAGCACCTACTTTATAATTTTCAGGCCAGTGTTTAGTGTACTTGTCAGGGGCTATGTTTTCCAGAACAGATCTTCCAGAAAAACTTCTTCTGAAAGAGAGCATCCACAAAAGCGCATTGAAAAAGCGATCTGCTGAATGGACGCTCTCTTGCATGTAAGTTGTGATTATTATGGATGGAGTGGCCAGTCTCTTTCCTATCCATTCACACCTTTTTCCAAAAGAGCTCTTTTGGAAAAAGGCTTCTTCCTCATAGAAAGAGGTATACTGCTGTCGGAAAAAACCTCCGTTCTTTCGACTTTCTGTTGAAAGAACGCAATTGCAGTGTGGAAATAAGTGTCGTTTTTCCTGAAAAAGCCATTTTTCCAGAAAAACTCTGCAGTGTAGACATAGCCTGGGATGTAGGAGACCCAGCTTCAATTTCCCGCTCTCTGTGACAAGGAGAATAAAATGAGTGGGTGCTAGAACCCTGAGCTATGGGATATTCTGATGTTGGGAATCTATCAATCTCTCCTGTTGAATCTATTCCACTTTGGCTCAGTAATGGAGACATGATTGGAACAGGGGGCCTGGACTCAGGGTCTCACACAGGCTGCCTGAATCACTAGGTTACAGAGCTTCACCAGGGTTGTGGATTTCTCACGCTCTCCAGCACAGTGATTGTTCCATTGTGGATAAATAATTTTTCTATACAAAATAAAAATTTCAATCTTTTCCTCTCTCCCCTGAAAGCTATTTTCAGTGGCAAAATAGAAAAAGGCAAATGTGGAGAAGAAAGGGAGATAAAGAGGCATAAAAAAGTTGAATAAATCAGTTTTGAAACCTGGAAAGTTTTCAGTTTAGGGAGAGTTTATATTACTTTTTTATCTTTTTGTCATAAAAAAATCGGAAAATTCGAAAACATTTTAGTAGAAAATATTGAGAAAAACAATGTTATTAGATTTTTTTCATGACACATACTTACCATTTTTCAAACAGCTCTAGATAGCAAAGTAGGATTGGCTCATCACAGCACAATCTAGCCCTGAGTAAAATAATATCCTGGGTAATTCAACATAGAAAACTTCCCTCAGCACAAAGCTCGCTCTCTCATGAATTGTTTCCTATTTTTCTGTAGACAAAAATAAAATCTAATGTAATAAATATACCCACAAACCAAATATTCTTGCTTAAGTTGATGTTGGCCAAGCAATGGCTTTGTTCTGGGTTTTTTGGCAAGGTAAAGTAAGGAGAAGTCATCTTACATACAGGGCTCCCTCTATTTTTTTCCATCCATATGCAGAAAAATAATTGTTACGTGCACCAAGGCATGTGTGGATGTGCACAATCAGTAAAAATACATGATGTGGGTGCTCTGCTAATCAGCTGGTTGGCATTTGAATGTCTCCTGGGTGGCCACCCAAGTTCTCAGCTTATAGCGAACACAGCTTATGTATATATCTGGTGAAGACAAACAGCAGCAGAATAGAATGCTTCCATTTGCTTGGCCTCATCTGCAAAATAAAAATCCATACAGTGAAAATTAGACAATCTCATTTTCATTGTACAAGAATCTTTCCATGCTTGAGATTTAGTGGAATGTTCAGAAAGACACCTCAGGCACCTTGCCTACCTGCCCTTTAACAGCATCAGCGGAACCAATGGGCTTTGTATAGCTTATGGTGCAATCTGATGAGCAATAGTACAATGTCTCACAAAGTTATAATCAGACTGGATCTCACTAATCTGGGTTATAGCTCAACTGTGAAGGCTCTTTTGAGTAAAATCATTTCTTTATTAATGAGATTCAGCCCAATCTCACAGATAAAAATCATTTTAAAAGATGTCCCTTTGCTGCTATTCAAATGAATGGGAGAAAGTTCGTGTTTTAAGAGCTGTCTTCCTGTCATATCACGATGGATCTCATTAGTGAGGGGAATGATATTACTGGGAAAATCTTCTACAATAAGAAAATATAACCTATTGTGGATGAGCAAAATCCAAGTAAATTAGGCTAAAAAAAAGGCTTAAATATACCACCTCTTTGCTCCCGTTCATTTTAATAACAAAAAGAACTTTTCTTCTTCTTTATTTAATAAAAATTATTCCCTTTTTAAGTTGAATTGGACTGGCTCTCCACTGTAGAAGTAACAGTTTTTCTTAAAAGAGCTTGCAATGTTAATCTTCTGTTCAACCTAGATTAACCAAATCAAACATGGCTTGAGTGAAAAAAATATAAAAAGCCTAAAAGTATTATATCTATTTCTAAAGCATTAAAAAAGTACATGAAGGTTTTATAATCCACTGTTTCTTTTAAAGTAACTGGGATACATTTGCCTAGGTAAACTGATAAACTGGTGCTTGGAAATTCAATGAGATGTGGTCAACCACAAGTGACTGAAGTGAAGTCAATTCAAATAATTTATATGCATGCATTTAAAAAAACCAACAATGTGCAGAGCCAAACCCTATAATGAGCTCACTCTCAGTGAGCCCCTCTGCTCTTGATAAGTTCAGAGGAGGAACAGGACCATAGACAGTAGGGAAATATTGGTCTCAGACTGTGTATCAAAGGAAAGATTGTTTAGTGGCTAAGGTTCCAATTCTGTTCTTAGCTCTGCCATCTGATCTGTATCCTTGGACAACTCACTTCACTTCTTCCTGCTTCTGTTTAGCTTTTAACCCTTGTTTTGTCTATTTATTGCATTAGATTGCATCTAGTTGTATTACAATATAAACAATAGCAATGGTAAAATCAAGACTATGGACTCTAGAGACATTCTGGTTTCATTCTCTGCTTATTTTCACATATTAAGACTTCTCTGATCTTTTTTTTTCTTTTTTTTTTAAACAGAGAACACCCATTAAGCCCTACATCCAGCCACATATACTTATCCACATTGCACACACAAACTTGGACTGGAATCAGATCTTTATTTAAATGGCTCTAAATTAATTTAAGTTTCAGTACAACTGAATACCCCCGTGCCTGCAGATTCCTCATGCTCCAGCCCTATAACTTTCTCAGTGATTTGTCTTCTACTCCGGCAGCTGCAAATGGTGATCTACTGAGACTTATGTACGTGAGTGTTTACTGCAGTCAGTTCTGTGGAGATTTAAAGTTTATTGAGCACATTTTCACCTAATAGCAACTATTTAATGTAAATACTTGGGTCATTGTCAATATGCTTACAATAACTGCTGATCAGCAAATTATTTAATGTGATTTAAATTTAGTGGGTGCTCGTTGCATAGGATGGAAAAAACACAGAAGGGTTTTTTTTTCTCACTATCATAGAAGCATGTTGTCAGATTCTTTGGCAAAGTCACAACCTGGCATTCCAGCTCTTTCAGTATTTATATACACTGCTAATAAACTTAAAATTGCAAATCATCTCTGTAACATGCCTTGTAGTATTTAAAATTCTATTTATTACATCTCCCTCAGACACAAACATACACACACAAACACATGATCATTTTCTCTCTCTTATAATAATTAGAGATGGCTCAGTCTCTTATTATTCAATTTGGGGTTACATGTTTAACATATAGGAGGAAATCAGCCCAAGTCAAATTTACAGTTCACACAGGGAGGCTGTGCCTTTCTACAGGGAAAAGCTGCTCTAAGGACTGATTGCAGCTTTCCTAGATGCAAATACTGTAGGTGTATCCCACTTTAAATATTCAACTTGCAGCTAGCAGTTAAGCATGCCACATTAGTCTGTGTATAACAATATGATGAGCTGAAATGACAAAATGCCAGTTTACCACCAAAATTCAAAGCAACAGACACTATTTTCATCTGGGGAGAGTAGCTATCAGTTCATATTGTGTCTTTTCCAAATGAAATAATGTGGCAGACTGGCAAAATGGCACATAGCTAAAATATCTGGAATGTCTACTAGTTAGCAAATGACTCAGGGTTTCTATTATGCTGAACTACTACCAAAGCAAACGGTCCATCTTGAATTGGGGTCATTACTGAGGGGTGCATTCTGGTTCTCTTTTACCTAGGAAAAAAAGATATTACTCAATGCAAAGTTGGCAGGATCTGTACTTAGAAATATAGGACTAGCTCTTTTTGTTAAAGTTTTTGGAATAGAAACCACAATGAATTTGGTCCTTTATCTTAGAAAGACCACTAGAGATATTTAATGGTGAAGAAAATGACAATTTTTAAAATCTCAGCTTCCATCTGTTCTACAAAGGAGAACTATTTTGGGTCTTTTTTGCACTTATGTGTAAGACCTCACAAGGTTCATCAAGGCAGAAAAGATACTCTTTAATTAGGTTAATATTTTATTTATGTTACAATCTCCCCCTGGTCATGTCTAACAGAGGTTCTATTTACAATCTTGCCAAATACCAAAGAACCAATCAACAGAACATAAATTTACTTTTCAAAAAGATGTTACTTGGATGAAATTTACATTTGAAAGTCTAAATTTGCATTTCATTCTATCCCCCCAAAATATCTGCTTATTAAAAAAATAGTTTCCAGGAGATTTTTTAAAGTAAAGCAAAACTTTTTTTTTTTATTTTAGAATGCTTTCAATAATTTTTCTTGTTCTGCACTTTTTTATAGGCCAACTACAGTATGTCCTAATTTTAGTTTTCATGGTATTGCAAAAGATTAGGTTTTCTTTCCCTGAGATATCAGGGGGTCATTGTTTATAAATAAGCAATCCCTCCAAATGTCCTTCAACAAACGCACACTTTTTAAAAAGCTGAAAACAGCCAAATCTTATACTGAAGATTAGTCATATAAGCAAGCTTTTACCTGTCATATGGAAATTATGATAGAAAAGAGTTGGCAGTGAATTTTAGCATTTTTAGGCATCTCTTCCAAGACAATATTGCACAGAATATTGTGATTTGGTCTGACCCAGCCATCAGAGTGACTGTCAGAACTTGTGGGACCTGTTCTGTTGATCGTTCTAGCTTACCTTCTAGTTTCTGGTGGTAAAGTTCCAGAAAAAGAGTAAGAAAGTATCCCAGAGCCTATTTTAGATTTCCAAGAGGAAGGAACTGAAGATGTTCAAATATATCTCTGAAACTATTTGAATGTCCAAATTCATAGGGCTCGATTATGCATAGAGTTATTCCAGAACAGTTATTTAGCAATCAGAAAATTCACACATGGAATTCTTCCAGAATAGGTTTTGCATTTTAAATTCACACTGTGACTTAAATCCAAATTAAATTTCAAGTGTAGACAAGCCCATAAAGGCTCCTCTACAGTGTCTCAGTGTGTTCTAGGGCAAGCGCCATGTACCTATTTATATAAAATAACTCAGATTATAGGGTGTGTTACTTTTTGGAAGAGTAGAAATAGCAGGAAACAGAAATAAGAGAAAGTCACTTATTTGTTTTATTAGTACTTTCTTTTAGCTGTAATCAATTCTGAAAAATAAGCCACCATCCCAAACCATCTAGGTGCATTTTCAATAATTTAAATAATAATATAGAATTTGGGTTTTTTAAAATGAGGTCCAGAAGTCTGCCCTTACGCTAAAAGCATTCCATTACCTTCAGCAAGTTTCCCATGACTACACCCATACCTGACAGATTTCAGGAGATATACCTATCTCATAGAACGGGAAGGAACCTCGAGAGGTCATCGAGTCCAGTCCCCTGACCTCATGGCAGCACCAAATACCATCCACCTCAGACATCTGTGGAAAAAGAAGGGATTTGCAGCATGTCGCCAAGGTTGAAAAAAATTGGGTTCTGTCAGACCAAAGAGAGGAGCAAGTTCCTATGTCAAGCATCTTCTTGGAGAATTCTTTGCCAGTAACTCTTCACTTGACATTGAGAAAGCTGCAGTGCTTTCCCAAAAGACAACAAGCAGTTGCCACAAACAAACAAACAAACAAACAAACAAAAAAAGCTTCCCTGGCTTTATTCTCACAGGCCTACAGGAATGGTCACACTTGTACTACCCAAACACAGATGAAAAAGTATTCACTTCCCTATGGCTGTTACCTTGGAGCAGCCCACATTCAGGCAAAACCTCTAAATCAAAAACATTTTCTATACTTTTAGTCCAGCTATATCTTAAGACTTGAAAGTGTCTTTGTCTTGATGCATCAGTCTTAAATTAAGATTTCCACCAGTCCTGTTCCAGCCCTTGTTCTTCTTCATCAAATGGAGGTGTTCATTAAACCACAGTTACCTGTGAGAATACAGCCAAGGAAGACACAGGAGAACGCATTATTTTTGTCTGACTTGCTGTAAATGAGCAGGGACCTATGTTTTATTCCTCGTCTTCATGGGGCTGATGCTTGGAACCTCTATTAAAGTACATAGCACTGGCACAATGTAATATGGGTAGACTTAATTGTAGTACCATAGAAGTGAACTATACATTCTGTCTAAAAGGAAAGCAAAGTTGTGAAAAAAGCTGAGTTCAGAGGCTACGAAATGTGGAGATCTCTGATTTCAAAAATACTGATAGAAGATGTCTTCATTTCTTTTTTACCTTGAACTTGAAAACACTATTTTCATTCCAGAACACTGCTGTCAGGGTAAATCTATATGTTAAGGCCCATAATAGTTGATCTGAGCTAATGGTCAATGCCAGGGTCAGAACTGGGAGCCACTCAAAGGGTTAATGGCTGGGTCAATTACTGAATTTAGGGCAAGGAAGCAGGAGCCAGGAACAAAGAACACTAGCTGAAGCCAGAAATGGAAGGAGGCAGGAACTAGCACCAAGTATCAAGGTGTGGTAATAGGAGCAAAGAGTAGGAACTAGGCAAGAACTTGGCCTAAGGGATTGGTCAGCAACTGGCCTAGCAAACAACTGCTTAGAGAAGGTGTGGGACTTTATGCTCAGTGCTGTCCAATCAGCACGCTGTTGCTAGTCACCTGACCCATCTTAGTCAGTGACAATGTCCTCTGGGAGAGAGGTATTAGCAGCAGTTGCCTTGACTGACTTTGCAGGAAAGAAAAGTGCAGTGGTGGAGAGGGTAAGACTCTTGCTCAGGAGCTTTGAGCTTTGGCTTCAAGCCCTGTAGCACCTAACACTATGTGACAAATCAAATAATGAAGATATTTAGGCAAATTCTCTGAATATTTCTGGTGCACATCTAGAGTAACTCCAAAAATTCAAACGAAAGGAATTACTGTAAATTGATTCAGGAAAGGCTGAAAATGAAATGTAAACCAATATCAGATGATGCAACAGAGAAGAGTGTGGCTGGTATACAAATTAAGAGCTCATTCATGGTCCTAATTGTGATGTATAACCCCCTCGCTTAGCTAAAAGGTCGCTGTCATTTCTGGTCTTGAAGACACATGTCACTCATTTCCAGCCTCTTCTGATGTTTGACAATATGGACCTGCCTGGAGCTGAGAGACACAGTTCACTGAACAAATTTTCATTAACAGTTTTCCTCCTACTCCAGTAAGAGGTCAGCCCAGCTCTGAAATGTAGGTTTGGCTACAGAAGAGACACTTGTAAGGACTCAAAATTAATGCAATCTTCAAGACTTTTCACAATCAGTTTTCTGTACCGGAAGAATGCTTGAATTGGTGGCAATCTTTGATGTGATACTGCATAATCCATATGAGGGAGATGGACAGTGTATCTGAAAGTTTCTCAATTTTAAGATCAGCAGGAGAGGTCATGCTATTCATGCTATAGTATTAAATTAAATTCTATTCCTTTTTCTTTTCATGCAATTTTAAATCCCATGAACAGTTTAATTGCTAGGTTGCTCTGAAGGTTCTGTGCTGCAGTGAAACATCAGTGGTGTACCTCTGAATGCAACATTACCACTTCAAAGTAATATACTTGGTACCCGATGTGAATTTTGCCCTACGTACAGGAATGTTACTCTGGTCAAGTGGTTAATGGAGTCCCAAGATGTCTTTTGTTTTTAGAATAATTACAAAGCACTGTATACAGCCTCAGGCAGTCTGAGTTAGCATAATATATGAGATTATAATTATATTTTTATTAAAGACAGAATATGAGATTTCACGCTGGTTATCGTATTCCACTCACTATTAAGTAGAGATGAGCATCAAACAAACCTCGATTTAGGAAAAATTTGGATGTGAATTTTGTGGTTTAAGCCAAGCTCTAGTATTAAATCTAGCTAACTGCACCATTAATGTCTCCTATACAACCTGTGCAGACAGAGATTAAACTGAATTTAAAGTAATGCTGTGGCAATTAATGCTCCTCAGCAGACCTTGCTCCTCTGCAGTGCAAGGCGTACCTCAAAGAGGCAGCCCAGCCATAATAATGCCAGCCTTTTCACACTTTTTTTTTTATAAAAGGGGTCCTCTTCAATTTTCCTCTAAAGTGTCCTGAAGAAAAGCTTGAGGGACATGAAATGTTGACAGTTCAGTAGCCATAGGAAAGAAAAGTTCAGCATTACTTGGTGATTTAGGTTTAACTTTAGAGAACAGTTTCAAGACCTGGGCTATTACTCGGAGTAAGCACTGTATAGGTTACAGTGCTCCTTGCCATAAGGAGGAGAGAGTCATAGCAGAATAAGCAACCCATATGTTCGGTCCTAATAATGAGGTAAAAGAAACAAGAATTAACAGAGATTATTCAGTCACCACCAGAAGAGAAATTATTACAAATTTTGAGGCCACATTCCCATATTCTTTCCTTTTACTGCTGAATAGGACAATTCAAGCAGTCAGATGTTAAGATTCAGGCTTAGTGGGGATAGGACCTATACAGACCTCTTTATTACATCTATTATAGTGCATTTCACTCCTGACACATAACACCACTGTGGTTTATGCTGGACTCTTCTCTTTTACAGAGGATAGTGATTCTGATTCACTGTGTGATGTCTTTGTGCCCTTCACATTGGTGACCTAAAACCAGAACGATAAGCCAGTGTCTGTTTGCACTTCCCCATCTAGATACCTTTCATAGTGTCAAGATCTTGTATTCTAAGTTAGCATTTTAAGCAGGATAAGACAACATAAAACTGGGTTCAGCAACACCATGTGGATTATAGGATTTGCTCCATAGGGACTCATTAGCAATGGAAAGGAACACACAATTATACTATTAGAACCTGGTTTCTGAAGGATTAAAAAATTGCTACCTATAGGATACCTGATATCTAGTGATGGCTAGAGGCAAAAGCTACTAAACTGGGAAGGTAGAGAAGGGGATTTCTAATGATATTTTTCATTATCTAAACTAAGGGCCAAATCCTGGAGAAATGTTATTGATTTCTAAGAGATACACACTGCAGCTCTATGTGTACTCACTTACCTGGCTGGCTGTTCCTCATTTTCTTAGCAAGTAATGATGTTAGTGATCAAGTTTTCAGACAGCATCTGCATTTTCTAAACAAGATGTTCATCCATTTTCTTTCTTCACTTACGATTGTATGCAACCCCATAGCGATTAAAGAGCTTGAAAAAGATTTAATGGGAGCAGAATTAGGCCAAATGTACTCAATATTTCATGAGATGACTGAGGTGATCCTTCCAGATATTCCTGCTACTCTAGAGGCAATAGATTTGTCACCCCAAGGGCTTTTAAAAATTGCAAAGGTTGTACCGTGAAACTAAAGAAGGAGAAAATAATAGATCAAGGACCCAAAATAGAGATCAACTGACATACCAAATGAAAGGGCATTGTCTTGATTTTGTATCAGGGCATTGTCTCAATTCACTGGCTCTTCATCAGACTGGTAATAAGGAAATGAATTTTATGGCAATGAATTTGGATCTAAATTGATTTTATCACTTACTAGATATTGAGTCCTCTATAACATTTTTTCATAGAATTATAGAACTGGAAGACACCTTGAGAGGTCTCCTAGTCCAGTCTTCTTCATTCAAGGCAGGACTAAGTATTATCTAGACTGTCTCTGACAGATTTTTGTATAATTGCTCTTAAAAATATCCAATGATGGAGATTCCACAACCTCCCTAGGCAATTTATTCCATTGTTTAACCACCCTGACAGTTAGGAAGTTTTTCCTAATATCCAACCTAAACCTCCCTTGCTGCACTTTAATTTTTATAGATTCTCTGTCATGTGATGGGCTCCTTGGAAATCTAACCAACCATTCTTGGTGGAGCTTACCAACCAGGCCCAAGGTATGTTTGAAGAGAAATCCAAATCATCAAAAATGAGCATCGCAAAGGACAGTGCCCATTCTGGCTGGTTATATGTGTTCCTTCTTTTCCATTGTCATTTTTGTCATTCTTGAATTGATTCTGTTTCACTGTGCAATGGATTACACACTGAGCTTATAGATATGAAAATGGGTTGCTTGTTTTGCTCTCTGCGATCATGCTCCAGTGGTATTAACACTATGGGTCAATCTGGATTATGTCATATTTAAAAGATGGTGATTAAATACTTATTTTCTTGGCCTTGAGAATTTTCCTTTGGGAAGCATTTACTCACATAGAATTGCATTGCTGATGTTACTTTGTAGGTGGTCTGGGTGGCTGACAAGAAAACAAGACCACCCCCCCAAAAAAAATCTTGTCTACAGAGCAAGCACTATTTCTTAATGAGGACATGTATACAAACAGAATGCAGAGAACTAGTAGCAGAAATTGGACACTTTAATTCTCACAGAAATTTTCTCTTTCAGTTTTAAATAATTTTGCTAAGACCCAGTAACTAACACAAGTTAAGACACACTCACAAGGCAAAGCCTGAGTTCTGCATTTTACCCAGTACAATAATGGGGTCACATGAGAGAAAGGAAGCTGTATTTTGTGGTACTATGCAAAACCACTTGGGAGAGCCACAGATAGAACAAAATTTGGAAAAAAAACACAGATAGAAGGAAAACTGCAAAGGAAATAGGAAGTTGTTATTACAAGTCAGGCAGCTCTCAGGAAAAGAGCTAAAGTGTCCTGACGATAAAAAAAATGATGCTACTTTTATTAAAAAAGCAGCATCTGTGGTCTTAAAGAAACGTCAATTAGTAACATGCTTGTGTGCACACATCTCACACTTCTTGCTCTGGTGCTCAATATATCCTTAGGGCTTAAACCCTTCCTGCATATGCTGTAGCAAGAGGACAGGAAGTTGCTGGATTACTTCAGTGGTCAGCAGCGACTTGGAGGCGTGTGTTAGCTGCCTTTCTACACTGTGCGGGCAGGATGGCACAAGTTGCTTCTAGCCATAAGGGAGTGGGGGGTCCGGAGGGAAAAGATGACCTCTGGAAAAACACAGGCCATGTCATCCCGACTCCCACCCCAACCCTCTTTATCTGGAAGCAGGTCCCATCCTTTCCCTCCCACACAGTGCTGAAAGGCTGCTGCTGGCCACATTCTGGTGTGAACCCTGACAGAATTCTGGGGAGGAGGGTTGTGACTCTGTATGCCCCCCACATGTTGCCTTGAGAAGATGGTCCGTCCCAGGGCACAGCCAGGGATGGAGGGTGGAGAGCACTGGGTATGGAGGGCTAGGTTAGGTATGTCAGTCACCCCCAACCCCATGTGAGATGTGTACAGGAATGTGTGTCGCACTCTCCCCATGCAAACCTTAAAGATAAGAAGGTAAATAAAAAGACTTCAGCTACACAATATTTCTTTTTAGCAGGGGCTCAGTCAACTAGATGTTAATATGAACATTTGTACGGCATAGTTCTGATTGATTAGTATTGAACCTGCTTGAGTACAAGTAATTTTTACCATGTGGCCATATTCAACATAGGGAAATATGGTCACCTATGCAGTGAGAAAAAGTGTTTAAAATACTTTAATAATAGCTTTTCCTCACAAATAAGTTTTAGCTCAAAGCAGAGCCAGCCAGGACTGAATTAGAAGAGGAGTTGCAGGCACACTGGTAGAACTAACCAAGGATGTTTTCATCCCCCTACTGTACCCACTCTATGTATGGCTTAAGTCATATTCAGGAGCACAGCATTCACTGACAGCAATTCTGTGATTAATGGTTTGGGTTTGTACTATAGATTGCAATTTTGGCCCCCTTCACCCTCTTACCTGTGTAAAGGTGGTTATCATTCATTGGTCCTTGAGCTTTTAGAAAGGTTTTAAGGCTATAACTGCAGTGCTTTGGGGTAGAACATGATTCCCCCATTCTCCCGGTTCATACTGGCATAAGTCACTGAACTATATGTTTTACAACTGCATTATGTTTGTGTTTGGGGGTAAAAACTTGGGATGCATGACTAGAGAGCAATTAGACTTTATTGCCAATGGTAAGTTGAAGCTGTGCCAAAAATCTCTCTATATTATTTTCCTATGCTACGTAGAGAACATACAGTTAAGGAGGGTTAAAATAACCTCTCTGAACATAAAGATTCCGGTAGCCGGGGGTTGTTGCACCTTCCTTAACAGTGAAGATGTTAATCAGTGTATACCAATTCATCTGCATCTAAGAAGCCTTGCAATTAAAATTAGCACTTTTATGCCTGGTCCCCAGCTTGCTGCTATTCAAAGCCCCTGTCTGCAAACACTGGGGATGTAAAAGGCCTTTTGAAAGTAAATAATTGAAAAAATTAGAAGGAGTTTTGAAGATGGCAGATCTTCCCTTTAAGACCTGTGCAGGAGCCCACTCCTTCTGTCCAACTACAAATTACCCCCATATGGTTGTGTCCATTGTCTCAATGTAATGTATTCATTATGCAGGGCACCAAATCCCAAATGGTGAAAGCACAGCCGCAAAACAATGAAACAGGCTTCCAAAGCTTGTAAATGTCCAATCCATGAGAACCTAATGAACTATAACATGTATTACTTTATAAGGCATTCAAATTAAAAGGAGAAACACTCATTGCAATATCAATGTACTTATTCTAATTCTAATCAAATGAAACATGCATCAGCCTCCTAAAATGTAGCAATAAAGGACAGTTGGGGAGAGAATATGATCATACCAAAATTTCTTTAAGAGTATTTCCACACTGACCACCTGTCCCTATTAACCCCAGGTTTTCCTTTCTATAGGCTCTTTGTTGACATACCAAAGGCTTCTTCCAGAAACAGTGATACAGGAACAGGCAAAATCAAGCTTCAGAATATGTGACAGCAAATACAGTAAGTGCAGTTATGCTCTTTACAAGCAATTTGTTGATTAATTTGGCCAAATTCAGTATCCTTCTCTTTCAGGACAAAGGCAAATGCCTACCTACTATCTGCTCACCCTCTCCCATTCCCCATGGCTCTTATTTTACTTTGTTCCCTCCCATCTGTTTGTCAGAGACTCCTAGATTCAATTCTGCCACAACAAAGAAACCCCACACTGGATAACCTTGGAAACTCCCTGCCCTTCCCCAGTAGCCAATATACAGATCATCTTCAGGAGAGTGCTGATTTTAATGAAGAGTTGGCAAGGACATCATTACCCCCTCCTCAAGATGAGGGCAAGGATCCAGGATTTTTGAAATTGTGAGTCCTGTTTGACAGAGCACTGTGTTGGTCTGCTTGTCTACTGGGATAGAGAGTAAGGCATGTTTCCCCGCCCCCCCCCCCCCCACGGAGACATCCTTATTTTAAATGACATAAATTTCACTCAATGCTTCTCTGAATTATTGTTAAAAAAATAAAAAACAGCTTGTTTTACTATTTTTGTACTTTAAATCCTCTTAATCCACTTTATATTGGCTTGTATTGCCTTTCCTGACAGAAAAGGTGCCAACAAGATGGCTCATTCTTGTCTCAGCCAGCCACACATATTAGCAATTCTCACAGCAGTTGCCAAGTCTAGCTCCATGTCCTCCTCTTCCTAGAGTGGCTGTAGTTTTCTTTTTCTACAGCAGTTGACAAAAGTGTCTGCTGCATTTTCTGCTGTTCCTGTTCTCTGGTGATAGCAGTTAGTGTCAACTTTGCTATCTCCTAATTTCTTCTTCTGTACTTGGCTTTGTCCCATCAGAGCTTTTTGAGTTAAAGAAACAAAACAGGGTTTTTCCCTATTTTTGTTTGTAATTCTGCACTGTTTTTTTTTTCCTATTCATCAATGTTTAGGCCAGGAGACTAGGAGTCGGAACTCCTGGATTCTATACCCACCTCTGCCACTTTGTGTTATTGTGCAAAGTTCTTTTATGTCTTTATGTCACAATTTATCTGCCTGTGAAATGGGGACAGTACTACTTTTCTCAATCTGGGCTGAGTTATCTCAGGGTTATTGTGATACGAATGAATGATTCAAAATACTTTGCACATCTGCGGACATTTCATGCAAAAATCTCAGAGAATTAGTATAGTGAACAATAGTACATTTATTAATGCTTTGCTCCCTTACAGAACCGATCCTCTGTTCTCTAGTAGATTCTCTGGAAGTTGAAATCTTTTAAACCATGATTTGAGAACTTCAGTAATCACCAGAAGTTTGGATCTATTACAGGAGTGGATGGATGAGGTTCTATAGTTTGCAATGTGCAGCAGTTCAGACTAGATGATCGTGATGGTCTATGAGATTATTCTTGTAAGTAATGAAAGGAGAAAGGCTGCACATGGTGGTCTCTTGCAGTGTATTCCATGTGCACACCTAGGGACAAGGGTGGTTTTATGTTTAAGATATAAAACTGGGAGTCAGGTGACCTGAATTCTATTCCTGCCTCTGCCACCAACACTTTCCTTTGTGAAACTTCAGGCATGTCTTGCTTTCCCTACTTATAAAATGGAACTAACACCTCGTTAACTCACAGAAACCCATGTATATTCATTAATAATAATATAAAGTGTTTTGCAGACCTTAGATGAGCACTGAGAGGGTGGATGCTCAATACTTCCTTAAATTCTACTGCACAGCCTTCCCTGCTTCTGGTCCTAGACTGCCCCTCTCTCTGTCTGTCTCTTTTTCTCTCCCATAATGTCCCAAGTTGACCGTTAAATGCCCAGTGCCAGCAGTCCTAGAGAGACACACACCACCGTCACAAGGTATGTAGAGTGGACATGCAAAAGCAATTTAGTTACTGCAGTGGCTGTACATTTATGTAACTTAGGTCAACTTAATTTTGTAGTATAGTGACTGGCCCTGAGTTCATAAAAATCAAATTGCAGTTCATATGTTCATACAGGCATATTCTCTATTGTCTAACTTAGTCAGATGGAAGGACTTAAAATTTCATGTGTGGCTAAGGACCTTGCTTAAACAGGGCATCTGAGGTCTCAATTTTTTCCCTTAAAAAAATCAAGTTAAAGAGTGAAAGTTAAAATCAACCATTTAAAAATGCCCTTTAAAACATTGAAATAGCCTTCTAAATAGTCTGTTTAATCGCTTTGTCGATTCAGATACCAGTAAAATATTTGCTTTGGAATAAATGTCTCTTACTAACATCCTGCTCAGTATCATGCTGTTCCTGTGGACTCAGAACAAAAAGCCTAAGGCTCTTATTCAGGGATACTGCAAGAGCTGTGTTTGTAATTTATAACTCTAGACAGGGTAACAAATTCTATTATACAAATATTTGAAGCTAACGCAAGAAGAGGAATACTTTAAAATAACCCTTTGCTCAGAAGCTGCACTTGCAGCACTTTTCACTTACTTTTCATTATTTCACGACAGGGGAACAGTTTCAAGGAATTATGATGTTAAATAATATATTAAAAATTAGTCTTAGAATCTTCCCCTACCCCAATAAATAACATTTAACATTTGTCTTTGTGGTGGAAATATGTAGCAGACAACTTAAGGGGTTCTTTTCTTTTCTTTCAAGGAGGTATGAAAGTATTAGCAAAAGTTCAAATCTCCACCACTCAAAATATTATGGTTCAGGTTCTACCACAGTAGATAGGTCACTGCTCCATCACAACTACTTTATATCATTATGGGCTTTAGGACAGAATAGCCTGTGAGCAATCAGGGAAGCCTGGTTAAAAGACAGGAGGGAAACCTGAAAAGTGTAATTATGGAACACATAACCCTTGACACTTCCTTCAATCAGATTCAGCTTAGTTTTGAATAGCACCATATCACCAACACAACGATACCACTCCCTTCTATTGTACGCCCTGTCACTTTGATGAGCTCAGTGATGTTCATTCACTAGAACTGAATCCATCCAACTTGCACTCTGACTTCCAAAGGCCGTGCCTGTTTCACTATGGATCTGGTGCTGAGAACTCAGTGTCAGTAGCCTTAATACACCAAAATTTGTTTTTTTATAGTTATTAGTGTTTTTTAAGCAATCTGGGAGTTTACCCCCCCCCCCGCCTTTTGGGGGGGGGGGAGAAAATGTTAGCCTCTGTCTAATTGGCTGAAAGTATGTGAGTAATTCAACTCCAGTTAATTGGATATGGGCTCAAATTAAAAAGAGTGAATAATTATCCTAGAATCTTTGTACTGAAGTTCACTGGCCTTATCTATATGTTTAATGAAAGCCCTGATACACATATGCCATGAGTCTTACTGACATTAAGCCAACTACTTTGTAACAGAAATTACATCTACATGCAGAGAACATGGGCATCTTACTATTATTATTTTATTTACAGATGGTCAGAGAACAGGATATATGGTTTGCAAAAATGTCATGAAAAATTTGTCCCATTTTTGGTGGAAATTTCAAAGTTAGAATAATTTCCCAAATATCTCTTATTCATTCATTCATGGAAAGTTCCTCAAAAGTGCTGTGTGTGCTTTCCTAGTCTTCACTGCTCTAAAAAGCTTAAAAGTTAAACGCATTTTTACTTTTTTATCTATCAAAAATTCTGGAGTTTTTACTTGGACTTGACACTGATTTCAGTAGGATTTATATCTTAGTAAAACATGAGTAACAAATAATTAAGGATCACAGCAGCTGGCCCAACACATCGCTAATCAGGAATAATAATGGATAATATTTACTGATTAAATGACTAATCACAATGATTTTATCTTTATGTTGGTATTATTATTTGTATTGCAGTAGTGTCTGTGCTCCCAGTCCCATTGTACTAGGCACTGTTCAAACACCTAATAAACAGACATTTCCTATTCTAAAGAGTAATTTTCTATACTAATAACCAAAGGCCCCATTAGTTTGTTATATTCCTATGCTGGCTATATGGGTATCATCCTCAGACAGGGATTCCGAGAATCAACCATTGCCAGCCATTACACTTCACACACATACTCTATCTCTTCATATTCATATGTCATAGAAAGGGAATCCCAGAGAAAAAGCTGGAGCAGAGAAAAGAAAGCATTTCATTATATCAATAACCAATGGTGTGCACAGTACAGTGCACATATAATAGTAATACATTTATGGTGTCAGAAGCCAAGGACACTTTTAAAACTTAAAGATTTTTCAAATAAACATATTGGTTTAAATACAAGCAAATATTCCTAGCTCAGCAGGTAGTTGGTAAATAAATCACACTAACACTTCACATAAATACACGTCAAAGCATTTAACTGGTAATAAAAAAAATCTCTTAAGGAATGCAGTTGGGATAGGGAAGTGTCAGTAATTTGCACATCTCCCATTTCCACCCCATTAATTTCAGTTTTTGCCAGGGGTGGAGTTGGGGAGTGGGGTGGAGGGTACGGAGGAGGAATCCAGTATAAATATTTCTCTTCTCCCAGTTTCATGTGAATAAAAAAAGGAAGGAAGGGAGTCCCTGCCTGTCCGCCAGACATGGTAGGTGCTAGTGAATATTAGCAGTGGCAGCCCGTCAATACAGTCAAACTAGGCGATTGCCTAGGGTGCCAAGATAAACGGCCATTGAGGGCTTTGGAGGCAGGGGTGCCGATCGCGCATTTCGCCTAGGGCACCAGTTGCTGGCAGCTTGTCTAGGGCCGCTCCTGAATATTAGGGTATGTCCACACTAGCCCCCTAGTTCGAGCTAGGGAGGCTAATGTAGGCATTCAAACTTGCAAATGAACCCCAGGATTTAAATATCCTGGGCTTCATTTGCAAGTTCCCAGGCGGGAGCCATTTTTAAATCCCCATAGTTCGAACTGACTGCCCACGGCTACACGCGGCAGTCAGAAGTTAATCCGAACTAAGTCCTTAGTTCGGATTAACTGTTACACCTCATGCCTCTTCTCAATCAGCAGACCTACAACCAGTTCCTTCTCTTTGTCTGCATTCTTATGTCTCTATACAAAGGAGCATGTTAAGTGCTGGTAGTTAAAGTGGATAGTTGGATTTAGCCTAGTCTCTCCTTGGTTCTGATTAGATCTTCCCCGTGTCAGAAGCATTACATGAAATGCCATTGGAAAGCCCCAGAATTCATGAGATTTAAAGATAGAAGCTGACCCTGCAGAGATAACAGACCTATCGATCCTATAAGTCAGAAGGCAATGTACTGGAGGCAACTGGAAGACAGAAGATTCTATTGTATTCTAATCAATCTTTTTCTTATACCACTCTCATCGCCACTGTATCTGAGCAGCTTTCTGTAGTTCATTAGGTAACAAAACAGATATCTGTAACATAGTTTGTTCTTTCATCCTCTTGCTATGGGGAGAAATTATGTGACTAATGCAGTGTTTGTTTTGGTAAGCATTGTACTCAGTTCATTTTACCATCCACGTATTGTTATGTTATGTATTAGTGATATGATGTTTCATATATAATCAATGTGTACCAGATAGATGTAGACTGTAGGATTACAGAAGTACTAGGCTGTAGATATTTAGGAGTGATGATGGATGAAACACAAGGTGTACAGGCTGAGACCATGAATTGCAATATACAAGAATATACTGTCCGAGCTCATGAGATCACCTGGTTGTAACATTTTTGAATATCTGTCATGAGCATCAAGTCCACACAGTCTACTTCTATAAGTGAGTGGCATTTATGGCAAAGAAATGCACTTTGTATTTGGAGTGAAAGTTGTGAGGTTTGGAATTAACCTACTCAACTTCAGCTACATCAATTGTGTAGCTGAAGTTGAAGAAGCTTAACTTGGCTTTTGGCTCTGTCTACACAGCAGGAAGTCAAAGGAAGAACACTCTTCCTTCAACTTTCCTTACTCCTTGTGAAATGAGGGTTACAGGAGTCAGAGTAATAAGCCCTCCAGCTCGCCGTTATTTTAAAATAATGGCTTGCTGTGTAGACACGCTCTTTGTTGTTTTGGAATAATGTCATGTCAGTTATTTCAAAATAATGCTGCTGTGTAGACATAGCATTAGAGACTAAGATTTATTAGGGCATAAGCTTTTGTGGATAAAACCCACTTCATTAGATGAATTGGAGTTGAAGTTACAAAGGCAGAGGTATACATATTGTGTTAATGAGGCTAATCAAGTTAGGGTGGAAGTGACTCATTCACAGCATTTGGTGTAGAGATGTGAATATCAAAAGAGGGGAAATCGCCTTTGTAGTGTGTTAAACAATTAAGATCCTTATTCAGTCCTAAATTAATTGTATTGAATTTGCAAATGATTTCCAGCTCAGCTGCCTTCCTTTGTAATCAGATTTCAAAATCCTTTTGTAGAAGGTTGGCTACTTTCAAATCCATTATTGAATGTCCATAGAGCTCTATCCAAGAGCAATCACATTTAAAAGAAAAAAATTGGCACTGGTATTAGAGCTGAGGATCAGTTTCATTCTTATTGTTGCACAGCTGACTTTCATGTCCCAGTTTATAAGCTCCATATGTATTTGACCTTTTGGGCTTTTTATGAAAAGAAGTATTAAAATAAAACCAAGTGGCTGAAGGCATTTAGTTATAATCAGGATGGCAAGGTTTAATGCAATGTTTAACATGTTTTAAAATCAATGTATAGGTTGAATCACTGTAAACTGGTACTCTCTGGCAACTGTAAACTGGTACTCTCTGGCAACCTCCATGGTTCAGCAAGACCATGGATGTTCCTGGACACGAGAGTCCCAGCGGAGGGCCAGAGGCAGGAGCCCAGTGGGAACTGGCAGCCCAACTAGGCTGGCTTCAGGAGAGCCAGTGGCTGGGAGTCCTGCCATGGGAGTCTGGCTGAGCCAGCAGCAGGGCAGCTGGAGTACCAGCAAGCTCTGGAGAGGCAGTGGGCTGCCACAATGGGGCCAGGAGCTCTGGCGACAGGGCACCGGGCTGCTGCGGTGGGGCTGGTGAGGTTGGAAGCCTGCGGAGCCAGCAGGGGAGCCAGTAGGCCTGCTGTGGCTATGAGCCTAGCTGTACCCAAGTCGGGGGAGCTGAGTCAGCCTGGAGGCTGGTGGCCAGGCTAGGAGTGGAGCCAGCTAAGGATCTGATGGCAGAGGGGCCAGAAATTATCTCCCCTGGCCCGGCAAAATCCCTCTTTCAGGACCAGTCAGGTCCCAAGGGTGCTGGATCAGGGAGATCCAACCTGTATTCACAAAAGTCATAACTTGTATCGTTTTTATTTTGGACTCAGCTCCCAAGCTTGGTATCTGAGATATAACACTGGGGAAATCATTATGGTGATGCTCAGTCTTCCAGAAGCATGAAGCAAATAGTCAGTACAATTTCTGCAGAAGCTAACTTTATATTTTTAATGATGTCATCAGCATATCTACCATCTATGCTAGAAGATCTTATTAATTTTCAGTTCCATTCTGTTGCCTGATTCTTCTGTCCACTTATATGGGTGTAAATCAAGAATTAATCCATTATGTTCAATGGAGCTATACTGAAGGAGCTGAGAGAAGAATTGGACCCAAAGACAGATCAGCATTTAGGAAGGAAAGATATTAATGGAGTAAGTCTCTTTTCCTCTGAGAGTAAATAATAGATACAGCCTATTATTAGATGCATAAGCTCAGCATCAGAAGAAGTGGGCAAAAATAAATCCCCGATCGGTTAAGAAATAAACAATAATACAAAATCAAATAAAAACAGGATATACTTCCTTGTTCTGAGTATTTTTTATCATTTTGTGCTTATATTATGAAACCAATTGTTGATATTAAGAGGATAAGTGAACCAAACCATAAGTAACATTTAGTATAGAGTACATCAAATGTCAGAGAGGCATGTGGCAGAGATATTATAGAGACAGAGTTCAGCATTCAATGCAGAAGATCCTGACCCAACAGAGAAAGAACTATACATCCGGTTGCTGTTGATCATTTTTCACAAATCCCCAGTTGTTCAATTTGATGTGCTGCGCTAAAATGTTAGCGGGTTTTGTTTGTTTTTCCAATCTTTTTGTTTGTTTGTTTTGCTACCAACCAATAAAAGAACACCATGATATTATAGTTTTGTTTGAAAACATATTTATATTTGTTTTCCCTATAAAACGAGATAATAATGTTATGTTCCAATAATATTAAGTTGCAATGTTATTTGCAAGATTGCGGAGCTTTTAATTTTCTGATTATTTCCACAGTGGGAGTTTCAGCTCAATTTCTACCAAGACACGTCTATCTGTTTTGGTTATTTTTTTATTACAGCTCGAAGCAACAATAATTGCCTTTAGTGTATGAAAACATGACTGAAGAGACAATTGTCGTCCCTAAAGACTAAAATCATCAGCATGCATTTTTTATGTAAAATTTTTGTAAATTAATTGCAGGGTCCTATAAATATTATATTTACTAAAATAGTGTTGACTGCTGCCTTCAAAGAAACAATCTTAAGGAAAAAAGTAGACTTCAGACACAGTATATTTCCTGAGGCTCATGGTGAAAACAGGAAATAAAGTATTAGCATTCTATTTCTCTAATTTAACATTCAACTACTTTTTTCTTCCAAACTTTTTGTTTTTAACTAAGCAATACACAGAAAAGTCAATAAAAAGCTCAGCAATCAGCATCCTTTTATTAAAGTGCTTTTCCAGTTCTACACTAGTTTGGAAGGACCAGAGCTAAACAAAAATTAGATTTTCAATGCCCTGAAAGATTTCAATATTTTGGCATTTGTTTGCATTCCAAATTAAGATGAAAAATCAAACTATCTAAACCTTTTTTTATATTTGGAAGTATCAGCATTAAATGTTTTGTGGTTTCCAAACTGAAATAGCTTGCTTTTTTTATCTGAAATACTCCTGTTGTGCATCATGGTAGCCAAGTCACAGGGAGAGACTAGAACAGAAGATGTACTCCAGATGGGAAGCAGGACCCCATAGAGAGTGTGAGGAACAAGGGACCTAGAACTACAACTCCCGTGAGGCACAACAGTGGCTCAGGTGGATGCAATCATTACTCAACTTAATGCAAAATTATATGTTTTGTTTCAATTTTCCTGATGGAAAATTCTGACTACAGCAATGTGCTTCTGCAGAAAATTTTGATTTTGATAAAACACCATTTTCTGACTGAACAGTATTTCATTAAAAAAAAGTAGACCAGGTGTAATTAGGACCCAATCTTATGAATGCTGGGTACCCTCAGCTGACATTGACTTGCATAGGATTTGAGAGCCACTGCTATGTTCAGAAGAGGTATGAAATATGTCATTAATTCCCAAAGCTGGACTTGACTACATAATTAAAAATACATTGGACAAACAAATTAACCATCCAGAGGCATGTCTGGTGGAGATGGGCTCTGCAAGAGTTCTGCACTGAAAACGGTACTCTTCCATTTCAGCTCTTTGCTGTCCTATATCAGGGCTTTTCAACTGCATTTGAATGTACTACAGCAAAATAACTATTCAGCAGTCCTCTGTGATAAATTGGATATATTTGATAATCACCGAGGGTGCGTCTACACAGCAGAGCTTAACTTGAAATTAGCAACTGAAATTGAGCTATGTCAATTGCATAGCTTATTTCAAAATTGGGAGTGACTACACAGCACTTTTTTCGAAATAGAGCACTCTTCCTCCAACTTCCCTTACTCCTCATACAGTGAGGGTTACAGGAGTCGGTGTAAGAAGTCCTCCAGCTTGACAGTATTTCGACATTATTTCGAAATAACTGCCTGCTGTGTAGACACGGACTTAAGCTACGTCTAGACTGCAGGCTACTTTCATAAGAAGCTTTTCCAGAAGAGATCTTCCGAAAAAACTTCCGAAAGAGAGCATCCACACTGCCAAAGCCCATCGAAAAAGTGATCTGCTTTTTTGAAAGATAGCCTCCACACGGAATGGATGCTATCTCTCATGTAAGCTGTGATTACTCTGGACAGAGTGGCCACCAGGGCACCTGTGCTTTTTCTTCTTTCCTCTTCTTTCAAAAGAACTCCCTCTTCCCCAACCACACACACTTTTTTCGGAAAGATCTCTTTCGGAAAAAGGCTTCTTCCTCGTAGAAAGAGGTTTACCAATGTTGGAAGAACCCCTCTGTTCTTTCAATTTTTTATTGAAAGAACATGATGGCAGTGTGGATGTAACTCAAATTTTTTTCAGAAAAATGTCTGCTTTGCCGAAAAAACTCTGTAGTGTAGACATAATCTAAGTTATTTCGAAATAATGTTGCTGTGTAGACATACTGGCTATGTCTAGACTACATCCCTCTGTCAGCAGAGGGATGTAAATGAAGCACTTTGAAAGTGCAAATGAAGCGGGGATTTAACTATCCAACACTTCATTTACATAATCCCGTAATGGCGCTCTTTCGAAAAAGCGCTATTTCAAAATTGAAACCACAGTCTAGACGCGGTTCTTTTGAAAGCCATTTTTTGAGGTTTACAGGATCTTTCAAAAAAGCACCCCATTTTCGCAAGAACCGCGTCTAGACTGCGGTTTCAATTTTGAAATAGTGCTTTTTCAAAAGAGCTCCATTCCATGATTATGCAAATGAAGCGCAGGATATTTAAATCCCTGCTTCATTTGCACTTTCAAAGTGCTTCATTTACATCCCTCTGCTGACAGAGAGATGTAGTCTACACACACCCCCTGCATGGAGTTCAGCATCTAAGTTGCTTCATAAATAGAAGGAAAACTGAAAGTATTCCCAACTTCCAGCTCCTCCTCCTCGTTATGCAGGTATGCGGTATTTGCCATCCAGGCAGCTCTGCTTAGGGATCATATCAGCCTGTCCCACCCCAGTGCTAACAATTTTCATTGGCTACCCCCACCAGGACATGGAAGAAACAGGAAAAAGTGGAAGGAAGGACAGGGAAATTAACAGGAGAAAGCAGATGAAGCAGGAAGAGGCAACATCAGCTCTGGGAAAGGGAAATACTCATCTCTGAACTGGAATGCTAAGTGACGAAAGAAGGAAGGGAGGGAAATAATGTACATTCTCTATCCCTTGTTACAAATGTGTGTGTGTGGGGGGGGAGAAATCTAGATGTTCATTTCCTGCAATAAGAACAAGCAACAGCATCCTATTTTCAGTGATATCAGCATGTGATGGTAAACAGTATCCATGGCAAATCATCCTATAAATAAATAAAGACCGCTGGGAATTTTGCCCCAGCACAAAGTGTTTGTTCCCTCAGAGCTGCTTCTTGCTGCCTCTTTGAGGTAGAGAAGTCATATGGCCAGTCCTGCAACCTATATCTTGTCATTCCAAGTATTGACATCCTCAAAGGTTCACAAATTATTAGGCAAGCTCCCCAAACTCATGAGACTGACAGGAAATTTTGTAGGCAAATCATAAATATTAAGTTTGTTCAAGTTGCCTGTGGTCTTTTGAGCCTGTAAGGTATGCTCCGGTCACATTTGCAAGCTTTTCTCTCTGACCAGAAGGGCTAGAAAATTACTTTTTTTCATTTTACATCAAAGCTGAGTTTCTTCTATTGTCCCATGACTCCAGGAGGTAGGGCTTCAGCTATCACAAGGCTCATAATAAATTTGTGAGCTAGCAACCCTGCATTTGCTAGGGTGGCTCTAGGCTTTTTGTAGAGTCCATGCCCCCAAAAATTCTGCAAGAAAAGCATCAGTATGAGTACTGCCTTACCTCCAGACTGTGTGGATACTGTCTGGACGGTCCCATTTTCCTTCTAGAGCAGTGGGAATAAATTGTGCTCTTGATGCTGGGTGTTCAGGTAGGCAAATAGGCACAGTTCCTCTGAAATCAATGGACCCATACTAATTTATTTCAGATGAGGTTTTGTTCCTTAGTTTTATGAGGCAGCAAAGTGAATGGATACCAACTGGCTTCCAGACAAGTTTTGTTGCCAGAAATAGATATTTTGCTTAGAACTGGAACTATCAGAAACCCCTATTCAGCAAATTATTGAATCAAGTGCTTAACTTTTGCTATCAGCAAAGTTTTAAGCACATGTACAAATCCTATTGACTTCAGTGGGAGTTAAGCAGGTATTTCACTGCATTGCTGAATAGGGATGGATTGAAGCAGGTGAATCAGGATAAAGTAGCAGCCTGAGAATTGTAATTGTTTATACCCACATTTTAGACTTTAAAGAAAAGTTTTAGTATTTGGTTTTGTCTAGTTTTGAAATAATCTGCAGGTTACACAAATGAATAAATAATCCTGTGCACTCCTACATACTTTCTAGATGAAGATCTCAAAGTGGCTTATACATATTAATGGTTTAACCATCACAACAATCTTTGGAGTTCTCAAGAATTACTTTATAACAACTCTGAGAAGCACCCACCTTTGGGGTTGAGCAAAGCAGCTGTGTATCAGTGCACAGAAACACAGCACAACTATTTGGAACAAGCGGTAAAAATAATAATAAACAAGAACATGAATAATAATTGGACTAAAGATTATTGTACATTTCCTTTCTGCATTCAAGTTTTGGTATTTAAAATACCTGAACATGAAGAGTCAAGCAATAGTTTATCCTCCCACAAAGTAATTAAGAGAAAACATTTGTATTTAATTTAGAACAGGGGCTAATGTGCCATTGTAATCTTTGATGTTTGCTCTTCACAAGAAAGCTATAGTAGAGAGAGCCTTTGCCATAATTATTGCTAATTATTCTAATGCATTTCATTTTATTTTAGTGGGTTTAGTTTATAGAAACAGGTAACATCAGTTTTAAAAGAGATACACCCCCAGTTTTCCTCTGATAAACTTCACAATACAGCTAGAAATGTCAGCAATATTTAGACAAAATATTTGTAAAAACATAAACTGGAAACAATATATCTTTTTATAATAGAATCAGTTTGTCTGATTCTCTCAAACAATGTGCATTTCCAACTGCCCAGGAGGATCATTAGAGCTTATGAAAATCAAACTCTATTTTTTCTGCTTCATACAATATTGGACAACAATATTGTCTCTAGATTCATTATATATTGTCTGGCTTTATAAATATATTAGACTTCATTGTGCTACACTGAACTTGGAGTATGGAATGCATTTAAAAATAAAAATAACAAAAGAAAAAACAGGCTTGTTTTGCAACAAACTATTGTGCACAAATGGTTGGATGTATATCCTCTTTAGTGGATAGAATATTAGATTGGGAATCTAGAGACTTTGGTTTAATTCTTGCTTTGGTCACAAATTTCCTATGTGACCTTAGGAAAATCACTTCTACTCTGTGTATTACTAGGTCTATTTAATTCCTTAAATATATGGCGATCACATCACAAGAGATATCCCCACTGTGTGCATGTCCAGGTCTGAGTTATAATTCAAAAGCTCTTGCTGCTCCTTCATGAAGTATCATTCCTACCTTCTTCTCCATCTGTAAAATGGGGATATTACTCCATTATCTTCATAGGAGAGTTGTAAGGATAAAATCCATTAATGATTCTGAAGTGCTCAGAAACTACAGTGATGAGGGCCATACAGCAGACAGATTTCTTGACAGAACACTATAATAGGAAATTAAATTACTGATATTATTTTACAGTAGTTAAAGTTTGTTGAGGGAAGGCAAACACAATGTACGATTAATCAGGCCAGTGTGCTTGAATGGTATTGTGTTACTGGTCTGCTCATTATGAAGCTAAGAAGCTAGTTCAGATTTTTTAGCTTGTTTGAATATGAGCACTAGTATGTTCACTCTCCACAATGGCTTGAACAGTTTGCTTTCATTCATAACTCAGTTTGTTCAGTCTTTTCCCCCATGTCTTTCAGATTCAGTGTTAGCATCTCCCAGAAAGATGTGAAGTGAGGGGAGCCACTTCTGCTTTGTGGACAGAGTTCTGTCATGTGGACTATTGGCTGCTGAAGAAGTTAGTGCATGTGTCACTTGTAGAACCCAAACTTCTAGATAAAGGATAACATGCAATTGATTTCAATTTATTTAAATTAAAATCTAAAGCTTTTATAAATATTAAAAATTGGTGAAGATACTAAATCATGAATTAAATATGGAGTTAAACAAAAATATGTTAAAAGGTTTTTCTAAACTGCTGCTATCAATTTGCAACCTATGTCTCCTTAGTCTGGAATTTTCTGTTAGTACATGTGTCCCTCACTGATGGTAAGAAAATGCTCTTCAGTAATGAACATTAACAAACGGAAAAGAACTAAAAATGAAAATAATGATGTATTTGATCAAAGGAGCTCAAAAATCCTAAAAATGGGGTTTTAAAAAGTTTGAACAAATACATAAAAGAAAGGAAAAAACAAAAATCCATGTTTGTTACTCTAACATCACAGTAATGCAACTACACTGATTTTCATTGAATCACACCAGCGTAAAAGCTGACTAATGCATCACTGAATTAGGCATTAGATTTTCCTTTTGAGCACACTAGGGCTATGTCTACACTGGCGGGTTCTTGCGCAAGAACATCTTGTGCAAGGGTTCTTGTGTAAAAAACACTAGCGCAAGAACACGTCCACACTGCCATGTGCTTTTGTGCAAGAGCATCCATGGCAGTGTGGATGCTCTCTTGTGCAAGAAAGCTCTGATGGCCATTTTAGCCATAGGGCTTTCTTGAGCAAGAAGCCCCTGCCATGCGTCCACACTGTCCTCTTGTGCAAGACCTCTTGCGCAAGAGGGCTTACACTTGTTAGAAAAGAGCGTAGCTCTTGCACAAGAAGCCCTGTCTTCCATCACCGTACTGTAAATCTTCTTGCTCAAGAGTGGGCGGGCAGTGTGGACGCTCTGCGGTTCTTGCGCAAGAACAGCCGTTCTTTCACAAGAACCCGCCAGTGTAGACATAGCCTAGGGGTGTGTCTACACTGCAGGGCTTAACTCAAAATAAGTTATGCAAACTGAACTACGTCAATTGCATAGCTTATTTTGAAATAGCTTATTTTGAAATAGGGAGCATCTACACAGACGTTATTTCAAAATAGAGCACTCTTCCTCTGACTTCGTACAATAAGGGTTACAGGAGTCAGAGTAAGAAGTTCTCCAGCTTGACAGTATTTCAACATTATTTTGAAATAACTGCCTGCTGTGTAGACGTGGACTAAGTTGTTCTGAAATAACACTCGTTATTTCGAAATAATGTTGCTGTGTAGTTGTACCCTAGGTCTTGTGCCATTGTTGACACAAATGGGGAAAGGTACAAAAAAGTCCAGTTTGACTCTCAGATAAGGCCCAACTGTTAATTATCTAAAGCCATATTGAGACAACACAGCCAATGTCATATTGTTGGCCTTTTGCAACCTGTTTTGCACATGACTGGTGGTGGAAATTGGGTGGATCTTCTTAGCTGAGGATTCCCCTGATTTGGATGTATTCCCAGGATTCACAGACCAGATGCAGCCAGCACTACAATATCACTCCTTCCACTCCCGTGGTATAGATAATTCTCAGGAAAGGAATGTCTGGTTAGTACTCCGTTTTACTCTGCACATTCTTCTGTTGAAATAGCCCTTTAGGGTCACACGGCAATACTTTATTCTACTTTACTAAATGGTTGTTAGAGTATCCAAGTACCTAAAAATTGTGAATGCATTCTATCCTCACAACACCCCTATTAGGCATGAAAGGATTATCCCCATTTTACAATAGGAAACTGAGACAAGGTATGTCCACACAGAAGGGCTAAAGCCAAAATAAGGTACGCAACTTGAGCGATGTCAATTATAGCTTATTTCGGCTTTTGGTGCTGTCTACACAGCAGGAAGTCCTCTGACTTCCCTTACTCCTCGTAAAATAAGGGTTACAGGAGTCAGAGCAAGAAGTCCTCCAGCTTAACTATGTCAAAATAACTGCTTGTAAGTGTAGACGTGGTCTATTGTTATTTTGGAATAATGTTGGTTTTTCCAAAATAACACTGCTATGCAGACAAACCCACACAGGGCAGATGAAGTGAGCCAACTAAGATCACATAGGAGACGAGGGTTCAACAACTAGTTCAGCCATGGATTTCCTGAGTCTCTGTCCAGGGACTTATCTGCTAAACTACTGCTCCCATAGCAACTTAATGTAAGCTGTAAAAATCTCTGCTATGTCTATATGCATGTGTTTTTTTTCTTTAATGCTCTTTTTCTCAAGTTTAGAATGTTTCTGTTAGCCCCATTGTTTTATGTCATGTAGTTGGTAATGATATTTTCCTACTTCTGTTATTTGCTTTCTGAAGTCACTCCATTCAGGGAGTTCAATAAACAGTGTGTTTGCCATCAGAACAAATTTGAGTCCAGTTCTAATTACAGCAACAAGCTGCTTTCTTTAAGCATATTATGGGTATTTCATTATTTTAAATTGTTATCTTCCATATTAATTACAGAAACAGTTAATCTGTTTGGTGAAGCTAGCAGCTGCAACTTCCCCTGACCCCCTTTCATCTTCTCCTTTTAATAGTTAAAGTTTCAGGTAAAAATTAAATCAAACTTTAATATAATTTTGCAAAAAAATAATAATAACAATGTGTAGATTACCAAAGCATTGCAACCAGATTTTATAGGGTTACACTGCTTAGATTTACTCAACCATATCCCATAGTATATGATCACAGCCAGCTGCACACTGCATAGCTCAATCACGAACAGAAAAAGCCCTACATAAATCACACAGCAATGGCAGTGTTACTAATGGGACCTTCAAAATAAAAGGATGCTGGAAAGTGCATTTGAACAGGACCTACATAATTGCCCTGTAGCGTCTTTGCATAGTATTGTTAGTGAGACATTCATTTTCTTGCAAATCCTCCAGATTTAAAGTGAGGGGCAAAAATCACACCGCATGCATTATGCATAAATTAACACTATGTTCAGAGTCATAATAATGAGGACGGGTGATTTAGTATTTACTGCATGATATTTTAACACCCAAACCAGCGGACACAAACAATCACCTTTTCTCCTTGTCAAAGTCAACACCTGAAATCCATGCAGATTTAGACTATTGAATATTAGTAGCCACCACTTTCTGCAGCTTCTGCATGTAAAATAAAAAGCATAGATGAACAGTTAACTACAAATTCCATTCTTCGCTTTTACCAAATTTGTATCCATTTTTATTCAATGAGCTGTACCCTTAAGAGTCAATAGGAAGTCGCTCCTGCTTATGAAATATAAGTTAGTGAGACTTCTCAACTAGAAGATGGACTTTTCACCTTCCTGTTGTGTTTAGGACCCTGTGACTAATAAGATGTTAAGAACTAGAAAGGACAAACTTCAACTAAATATTGGTTGAGTGTTAAGAAAAATGTTCTCAGAATGAACTCGACTCCCAAAGGGAGTGACATTGAAAGACAGATTTAAAGCTTGACAGGAGAAAATACTAGAAATGTAACTGTAAGGAATAAGCCAGTATTGGGTGGGGGATAAGTCACATAGGTCTTTTTAAAATCTAAAATAATGTACTCAGTATTGTTTTCAATCTCGATCACATTAAGGTCTGTGGCCGTTTTGCCAATAGATCACAACTACACTGTAAACCTGGAAGTCAGAATCTGGCCTACTATGACTGTGTTCTAAGGACAGAGGTTCTCAATATTTAGTATTGGCTGAAGATGAATTAATTTTCTTCTTTCAATGCTAAGAATAAAGATCAGGAAATTTTACAATGTTATGTCTAAAGGACTTTCAGGCATTTCTTCATTGATCTAGCTCATTCATATCAGATATACAAGGAAAAAGGAAAAAGAAGGGAAAAGAGAAGAAATAAAAAACAGAAAACCTGGTCCTCAACCAATCAATTAAACATTTCCCCAGAGAAGCTAATGAACCCAGGCTAGTATAAATCAAGAGTTTATAATAAAAGATCAATTATCTTTTTCCTGAAAAGGATCAATAAACACACCCAAACATGTTTCATCCAATCAAGAAAGACTTTTCCAATGACTAACACTCCAAAATTAACACTCAGAGCAGCCAGTTAGATACTACTGCTAGTTCTCTACATTTCATTCTATCTTGTTTGTCCCTCCCAGTTTGCATCAGACCAATTAATATCTTTCCTTCCCTAACAGGTCTCTAGATAATACACAGCAGCATTTGTCTGTGTGGCCTAGCATTAAACAGGGACCATTAAACAGTCAACTCCTATCTCTTCTATAGAATTAATGTCATTTTAACTCCTCATGTGCCTTTCTGCACTATGGTGTATAAGCAAGATATTTTTAACAAGTCACCAGAGAACTCTCTTTCTTTGCTGACCCATTCTTCCCGTTCAAACCAGGATATGGTAGAAGTAATATAGGTCCTATATCAGGGTCCTTTGATAACTAATTTTATGTTTACATATACAGATGGAAACACACAAGGGGGATTGACTCCCCCTTTGCAACAGGAAATGCAACCACTTCGAGCTTTTGTTGTTCAAAATCTGTGCATTTATATGGTAGTTTAAAAATCATGATAAATGTCTTGTTTAGATCATTAAGTCATTTTATTTTTCCTCCTGCTGTTTATAATAACTCTTTGGAAGCTTGAAACAGAAATTGTTTTGCTTGCAAAAATTATTTTTGCTAGCCTATGATTCGTTGGTTATTATTGTAGGGTTGCTAATGAGCTATTAGTATTGCCTGGAGCACTGGATCTTCTGGGTTAGGGGTTTTAAAATTATAATTATTGTTGTTATCTGTTTATATTTAAAACATGCAATTTATTTTTAAAATCATAACAAAATTACATGAACTTTCCAGATAAATATTTAATGTAAAGAGTGTCTACTTGGAGGCAAAGGAAGTGCTCATTGCACTATTACCTTTCTGAAACAATGAGCCTTTTGTTGAAGTACGGCAGAGATATTGGCAGAACAATGAGATTTTAGAGTTGACACCACCTTGAGATCATTCATATCTCTGAGTTATTGTTTCAGGCTGTTTGCAAACTCAGGCAGACACAAGATTTAGTTAAATTTGTTTTTATGATTTCAAGCTTTTCCTTTTAACTGTGAGAGCTGGAGGATTTATTTGTTGTGTTTCTAATCTGAGATCTCATCGCTAATCATCTGATTCCAAGAGCTGAGTCCTAGATTTTTAGAGGTTTTTAGGGTATATCTACGCTACAGAGTTTTGTCGGAAAAGTGGAAGTTTTTCCAACAAAAGATGAGGAATGTTCACACTACAATTGCTTTCTTTCTATAGTAAATCGAAAGAACAGAGGGCTTTTCTATGAGGAAGAAGCCTTTTTGCGAAAAAGCTCTTTCACAAAAAGTCATGTGTGAACAGGGAGGAGGGATTTTTTTTCAAAAGAAGAGGCCACCAGGAAAAAGCACAGGTGCCCTGGTGGCCACTCCATACAAAGTAATCACAACTGTATAGTTCCTGTCTCCTGGCCCCTCTTAAAGTTGCAGGCACCCTGGACAACCCTTGTGGCAGGGAGCTGGAGAGAGAGCAGCACCCTGACTGCGCGGCTCTCCCTGCCACAGGCCTTGCAAACCATGTCCACACCTCAAGCCCCCCACGATCCCTTTGGCCCTTGCAGGGAGCAGCCACAGGGGTCCCAGGACCCACCCAGGGGGAGCAAGAGGCACGCAACCTCTTGGTCAGGCCCGGAGACCAAGTCGCGCTTATAACTGTGGAGCAGTTGCAGCCACGGAGAGGGTCCCCAGAATAAGCTCAGGGTCCAGCTTGGGCAGGATCAGGAAGGAAGCTGGCAAAAAGTGCTGAAAAAACTGCAGCATGGCCGTGTGGGGCCATCGCATGCCCAGGGGCAGCTCCAGCTCCATGGCTCAAAGGAAAAGACTGGGGACATCCAAAAATGAACAGGGCAACCACAGCAGGCACTGAGAGAGTTTTGCGGTCCCTCGAAGAGGTAGCAAGCTCACCGCAGACGCAGAGAAACATCTGTCCAGCGGGGTCCCTTTAAGCACGTGTCTCTGCAAGTCTCCGGCACCAGCCCTCCGAAGCAACTGGTGACCTAAAGCATTGGCTGAAGTGGTTCCGAGTGGCCTTTTATGTGAGAGAGCGTCCAGTAAGTCTGGACTCTCTTTCACAAAAGCGCATTGCTTTTTCCATGCGCTTCTGTGTGTGGACGTTCTCTTTCGCAAGCAGTTTTTTTGAAAGATCTCTTCTGAAAAAAGCTTCTTGCAAAAGAAGCCTACAGTCTAGATGTAGCCTAAGATCTTTAAGACCTACGGTCTAAAGATCTTTGAGGATCTGTGCGTAGGGCCCTAAATACAGACTTTTAGTATCTATGCCTTAATTCAGCCTTGAACTCACAGCTTCTATTTTTAATCTTTCTAATGCTCCAGAATTTGCTCTTATCAATCTTCTTATTGTTAATTAACTTCTTGCTTGCCGCAGGCTCACTCACTAGCTTGCTACACACATGACAGAGTACAGCTCTCTTCATATGACTGAGGTTTTGATTGGGCCTGGAAAACCATTCTCCCCTTCCCCTCCCACCCAGATCTAACCAACAACTTTTGACCTGGACTGCAGAATCTGAGGATGGTTAATGATATGTCACTTTGGGACTTATTAGGCTCATTTAAAAGGTGTGTGAGATGGGATCTTTAGATCATTGCCAGCCTGCTGAGATGCAGAGTCTGTGATGTTTGTGCTGAGTCTATAAACAGCTGATTACACCTCAAAGAAATGTTTTAAGGGACAATTGTCTGAATAAGTTGCTGATCAAGAGACCACTGGGCCTCTGGAAAGGGTTTGGTGAATTTTAGTACTTGAGAAACATTACGTAGGTATTCATTACAACTTTCCTTTTGAAGTAACTAGTGATGACCTTCTCATTAATAAACTAGATGGTGTTTGGTCCTGCCATGAGTGCAGGGGATTGGAATTTAAGACCTCTTGAGGTTCCTTCCATTTCTATGATTCTATGATTAATGTCCCTGTTGTACACATGATGAAATTAAGACATAATGGTAGAGCTACTTGGCAAAGGCTCCCCCCCCCCCAAAAATAAAGTCAGTATCAGAGCCAGAATTAGAATGCAGGATTCCCTTGCTTTGTCCTGAGCTTACCCACTATGCTTGCTGATTTGTCCACTTTTTGTGACCAGCGATCACAATAGTCGCTCAGCTGCTGGCAGTCTGACTGGAGGAAACCTGCAGAAGCTGTAGCATGATCTTCAGCATTGCTTCTCACAGCCAGGAATCTAGCTGGGATCCTGTCTATATTCAAGGGAATGCAGAGATAAAATCTCTAGACGCCATTACTAGCTGCTTTCTGGACCTGAAACCCACAAAGGGAGAGGCAATTCTTCATATAATCCTAAAGGTAGTGCAGGATCTAGTGCAAGAGTGATTATACCTGAATATAGCTCATGTGTGTATACCTGATATTCCCTCTGAAGCATCTAGCATTGGCCACTGTCTTAAGACAGAATGCTGGGTTGAATGCACCATTGGTATGACTCACTATGGCCATTCTAATGTTCTGATGTTATCTATGGCTGTAGGTTTCAGTATCCTAAAGGCTAGTCCTGGGCAGTAGTAGATGGGAACACTGAGTCAAACTCATCGTAAGTGTAGAAACGTATAACTCCTTTGACAAACACCCTGACTAAATTTGGCCTGTTTGTATTTGTTAATAAATGAGCAAAAGCAGTGATACGTAATGCATCAGTTCTAAATGATGTCTATGAAGGACTACATAATAGTCTATAATATATATAAAGTTAAACTCAGCATATGTGCTTATATTAGGAATTAAACAACTATATAGTTTTATAACAGAAAAAGATCTTTGGAAACAATATTAGCAAAATGACTTTTATTTGCTAAGAACAACAACTGAAAACTGCTAATCCCAACAATTTTTACTATAGAATCAGCTAACAAGAAACACATGACTCTTTAATGGCACATATTTTATCAAGTAATAGGATGCATGTTGCTGCTGTTTTGTTTTGTTTGTGAGTCAAGATGAATAATAACAAGTTGCAATTCATATTTTAACTCGTTATTGTACATTTCCCATTTGCTACTCCTGTTTTCCCCTTGTTCTTTTATTAGGAAAAATACAAAAAGCCCACCACAGATGAGTATCTTCACAATCGTAATTAGCTGGGACAACTTCTGGTAACTACTTCAATGAAATCACAACAGGAGAAGGGGGAAAGGAGTGTTGTTTTGTTTCAGCAGAAAGGGGAAAGGAGGAAAAATAGACCTGTGACCAGGAACAGATAAGCTTCCCAAAAAGTTTTGAGACCACACAGCCAGAGGTAATTCAAGAGAGCAGGGCCCAGACAGTTTTGTGAACAGTGCTATTAAACCCATTTCAAATAGAGAATCTTGGTAGAGGACGCAAGACTTGCTTCTATTGCTAATGTGAATATACGTCTAATCAATGCATACATACAGTATCTGGAATTGTGACACAGAAAAGGAATAAGGAGAATGTCCATTGATAGACAGCTTAAAACAAACAAGGTCTTAGAATCTTTACTGCACCCTGACAGGTTAGGGAAACTCAGTAGATGCGCAGAAAGCAGTAAGAGATTTTGCATTTAGATTGTACTCTCTATTGTTTGTAGTGAAATGTTAAAGATGCAAAAATAAGCTTTTTAAATCTAAAAAAAAGTCTAATGTGCCTCTCACAATAATAAAACATGAAGCATTCCTTGTTGTCCTTACCTTTGAACTGCAGGTGACTATGCAGCAATGTTACAGGACAGAGATACACTTGTGAAATATTCAGGAGCTGATGTCTTTGCAGCCCTGTGGGACCTGTGAAGAGCTCTTTTTTCCCCCCACATCTCTCTCTCAGACTTTAAATAATGAGCAGCAGAAAAGGTATGAGACAACATGTCTGTGTGTCTCCTTTGAAATCTTTTCTTACATTACCTTGTTATCTGTTCTCAAGAGCAGCAGGTATTCCAGGAGTTCAGAGTGTATCCACAGCAAAAACACCCAGTGAAACAGAATGCCAGAAGATGTAGCTTCTGGAACCAGATCCAGAAGGAAAATACAATACTCATATGCAGAGGGAGGGGTTGATTGTTGGGACTGCAGCATGGGGATGAAGAGGGAATTTTTGCCTAGCAAAGTTTGCAGAGAATAAATGTTATTGTTTGATATGGGAAACTGATCTAGTGCCCTCAGTCTTGTCTATTCACATAAAATCTCTTTGAACAGAAATCTACAAAACTTTATTAGTTTTACGTAGACATGGCCCAAGCTGAAAACTTCATCTCCAGATTGGAATTCAAGCTCTCCAGTATTCAGGAACATTCAGGTCAGCAGTTTCAATTTAGCCCTTTGTGGCAATCACGGGATGAAAATGGATCAAGTTCTAGATCTGGAGCACAGCCCTTGGGGCAGGAACAGTGTTGCTATCTATGCTTTGTGCTCTAGGGAGCACACTGAAGTCAAAGTGCCAATTTGGAGCGAGGTCTGACTTCAGAGGAATTGCATCTGCTTGCACCAGGTCTGATTTGGCCTGAGCGTGCATAATAACAAAGTCAGTCATGGAAAAGCTCTGATGGGGTATCCATGCCCATGCCAGCACAGGATATAGTCCCTTGACAGAGGACAAATCAGATACTACATTCCAAGAGCTCTACCCTCCTAACTTTTTATTCCCCATGCATGTGAAAGTTGCTTATGTAACAGGTACTTTCCCACAGTGGCTTTAAAAGCCTTTATTTCCTTTTTTTTACTATTTCAACAGACTAACAGTCATTGCAACACAGAGAGCTGTAAATCAAGTTAAGTTGAAATCTAGGTCTGATTCATCTCTGTACAATATATGATTTGTTTGCATTACGTTATCTTGGAAACTGATAACCAGTATGGAATAACTACATGTTCACACATGGCAAAAAGATGAAAGTTATCTGATAAATTCTAAATAAATTTACAGATAAGTTTCAATAGGAGACTTGCTTTCTAGCGCCCTTGAAGTACTATTGATATCAGGTATTATTAATTATGATTATGATGTTTATTACAGTGGTATATTGATATTCCAATCAGGACCATTATTCTCAGTGCTATAAAATTTACTAAGAGATAGTCCCAGTCACAAAAGCTTACCGTCTAAATAGCTAATATAGACAAAGGATCAGAGAAATGAAGGGTTATATCCCCATGTTACACTTGGGGAACTGAAGCACAGATCAGTGATTTGTGCAAGGTTACACAGAAAGACTGTGGCAGAGTTGGGAATTGAATCAAGATCACCTGAGTCCAGTTCAGTGTTTTACCCATGAAATCATAATTCCTTTCTAAATTGTAACAATTTACTGTAAATATACAGCATGTTCTTTAAAGCAGTAGTAGATGAACTTTGTCTCACTGAGGGCAGTATACGTTTGCCAAAAAAGTAAAATGATTCAACGTACCTTCCATACACATTTACATGAAATTTAGAACAAATGCACAAACAGCTATTGTGATTGTAGGGCGGAACAAGGTTTGTTACAGAGTTTACCAATACTGAGAGCAAACACCCCAGGTGGTAAGCAAAGTCATAAGAGATAAAGAGCAGATATGGCTGTTAGACTAGGTAGTGGCCTGTATTGGTCCCATTTATGGGGCTGAGACACCATAAATCAAATTGAAGAGTCCCAGGGAGTTATATTTAGGGTTCTGTAACCCATACATTGGTCACTCTACTGAGAATAGTGAAGGGGAGAGTTTCAAGGCACAAGTTTTGACTTTCCATGGAAGCTGGACACTTACAATGGGTCTTTGAAGGTCATCCCAGAAGCTATAAAATCCCATTTATTCTCCTATGGTATTGCTCCCAATGGGTAATCCCACTTACCCACATGAGTAGTCCCATGTAGGTCAGTGAGACTACTTGCATAACCAAAGGATTCAGTATTGGGCTTGAGATGAAAAAATACACCATTCTAGTATTACACCTGATTTCTTTTAGTTTAAATTCCTTTCATTAAAATGCAGATTTTTTTAGCATGATGGAAGCTTTAGTCATTCCTTTTCAATATTAATGTTATTGCTTTCCTATAGTTGCTGTTGTTCAGTCGTTCCAGGGGCCTTGTCTAATCCCATATGTAGCATGTTTATTAGATGTAATATTTTATCTCCAGGACTCAGTGCCTGACACTATCATTTCGTTCTTATTTCAATAAAAATGATCTCCCTCCTCCTGGACCTGACAGAAGCTAATGGTTTTCTTTATCACAAGAGAAAGTTAGGAAGGTGGCCTTCAAAAAGACAAAATGAACTGTATATATTTGTGACTTAATTCAATTTGTAGCATAAACTCCAATCCTAATAAAGTAACTTCATAACATTAGTTAGAACTGGGATGGAGCTGGGGAGGTGTGGTTTGTTTTTTCATTGTTTGTTTTTAATATACAGGCAGCCAGTCCTAATGTATCTATTGCTGCTTGATTTCATAACCTATATCCATGTGAAAGTAGAACAAAACATCACAAAGACTCACACAATTTCTGATTTTCATTGCTAATTCTCTGTCTGTGTGCTTTAATCAAGTAATAATAGGTAGGCAAAAACAATAAGCTGGCAAAAGCACAATACAAGTTTGATGAAAATTCCTTCAGTAAAAATTCCAGGTGGATTTTTCCAGGCTTTGCAAATGTTATTTAAAAGTATTATATTCTCTACACAATTAGATCCTAAAAGTAAAGGCAGTTGAGTTAAGCAATTTATTTAGAATGCAATACCTTCCAGAAAATAAACACATCATTTTAGTTATCAGGTGTAACACACAAACAAGTTTCCAAAATCTTTAGCTACTAAGATGTGAAATGATTCCCCTAAAAAACACACAACCTACTCTGGAAGGGGCTTCCCCATCCACAATTTTGTAACTTTATAGATGTGATACATTTTTTATTAATTTTCAATAATTGGTCAACATCTGTGTATGCAGTGGGTGAAGTTGCCTTTAATGCAACGGACCCATAGGTTGTGACTTGCCAAACATGGGATAGAAATTTGCACTTTGCAATCACTGGGCAGCTGAGACTACATACATTATTGAGGTGACAGGTATAGTATGCAATGATGAACCTTCTGTCAGTCAGGCAGAGGTCACATTAAAATCAGTCGCTCAAGAAGCCAATCAGCTTCTCTTGCAGTCTTAAAAAAATCTGTTTAATGTGCCTATCTCCTGGAAATGGGAACAGAGTTGATGTTGTTTGCTGGTGTCAAGCGGTCAGAGATTTAGAGTGCTAAAGCTCAGGAGGTATCCTTTAACTGTGCTAGCTGCATCGTTTGTGCCAGCATAAATTACTGCCTGAGCTGAGCCCCTAAGCTTTTCCAGAAGGGAATATGGCAGAAAGCAGGAACCTGAACTGTTTTGGGAAGCAATGGGTTTGATTCCAGTGTTGGTGAAGTCAAAATAAAATCATTTCAGTCTCCCATTTTTAGAAACACCATCATCATTTAGAAACACCATCATCATAAGGCTTAGTGCCTTATACAAAACATAAAATAGGGTTTGTTTAAAACTGACATCTTAACAGGCTGACCTGCTGCTTTTGGGTCTATAAAGAGATGTCCAAATCTCACAGAGAAGTATACATACCAACGTTAATAATAGGAGCAGCATAACTGTCTTTTGATTGATAGTCAAGGGCAAGTCAAGCTGTAAGACAGTGGCAGTGAGAAGTGGAGCCACTTAGCCCCAGCCTGCTGTGCTCCCCTGTCTCCAGTCACATCACTCAGCTTCCCCCCACCAGTGGGTGTGGGGGGCCATTCCACCCATTCCCCCAAGCCTCCTCCCCAAAGTGACATGAGAGCTGAGGGAGCAGAACGGGCTGGAGACATGTTGTTCTGCTTCCCCGCTGCTACCGGTGAGTGCAGAGGGGGAGGTCTGACCCCTACTGCCAGCACCAGGATTCCTTATATTCCCCTGGGCTGTCTTTGGGCCCCACAGGTTCCCCCAGAGCATAAGGACTGGGCCATCCAATGGAAGGGATGATTCTACTGATGACAATGGCTTAATCTTCTTGGTATCACGTTGGTACAACAATGTTACTGAGAGCAACAGAATATAAAAGATAGTACAGGTGAAAGGACGAAGCTGTTTGAAGTTAACACAAAATATTCTGAGCTAATCCTCAAACTAAAAGTGTTGATCAAATATTGTAAAATCCTTATCCAAAGTCCATGGAAGCTTACAAAATTGGGCTCAAAGTGGGCCCTTTTTTTACATCCTTTAATCCTTCATTTGGTGGTTAAGCATCTGGCTAACTGGTCTGTGCATGTGAACCGTGGCCTTTAACATGTTATGTGTATGACTCACATTTCTGTGTACTTAAAAATTAAAGAGGCCCTTTCAAAGTGCGCCTCTCTGGACCAAAGTCAGCCCTCGCATAAAGCAGTGCAATTCACATCAAAGTAACTCTTTTTGCCAAGGCTAACCTTGTTTTGTTGGGCCCATTCAAACTGGTTAGACAGCTTTTGCAACTTGAACTGGTGAGCAATTCTGTAATCTTGCCAACACTTACATAAGAGCTTAACTTTATTCATGTGTGTAGTCCCATTGTGTCAGCATTTGCAGAATCAGGCCTTAAATTTGTTTCTTCGATACTTAGCTTGTACATAGAAAGGAAGAGGTTTAATATAGTACCTCTGAGGAGTCTTTAAGCATTTTTCTAACCAGAGGAATCCCTTAGGAGCATGGCTTTCAAAGCTGGGTTATGGGCAGTGTTCCCTGTAAGCCAAGCGCTTGTGAGGCTGCTCAGGAAAGATTCAAATGCCACCCAGCTGATTAAGCTCACAGCGAGGTGTTTTGTTTCTACTCATGGTACACACGCGCACATGCCTCAGTGCACATAACATTATTTTGCACCTGGATGGAAAAAAACCACACATGGATGGACAAGATTAGAGGGAATATTGGTTGTGGGCCCACCGAGTAAGCTGATGGCAGGCCCAGGATGCTTTGTTTATATAAGCATCTGTGGCCGCTAAGCCTTGCTGCTCCCATTGGTTGTGGTTCACTGTTTCTATCCAACGGGGGCTGTAGGAAATAGTGTGGCTTGGGCCACTGCTTTCTGCAGCTCCCCTTGGCTGGAAATGATGAATTGCAGCTAATGGGTGCTGTGGGGCTCTGTGGCTACAGACACTTAGATTAACAAAGCACTGCAGGCCTGCCAGCAGCTTACCCGGGTGGACCTGTGACCCAACTTTTTAAACCACTGCGGGTATGTCTACACTAGAGCACTAATTTGAACTAACTTAATTCGAATTAGTTAATTCGAACTAAGCTAATTCGAACTAGTGCATCTAGACCTAAAAACTAATTCGAATTAGCGTTTTGCTAATTCGAAGTAGCATGTCCACATTGAGTGGACCCTGAACCGAAGTTAAGGCTGGCCGGAACCAGGACTTAGAGTGTGGAGCTGCTGCCTCAGGCTAGCCGAGGGCTGTGGTTAAAGGGACCCGACCCCCACCCTGGACAGACAGTTCTCAGGGTTCCCCGCTTGCTTGTCTACCTTGATGAGGGACAGCAAAGCAGTCCTGTCTTGGAGTGCCCTGAGTGCCCACACTCGGCACATCACAGCACTCGGCCATCAGCCCGGCTGCACTTGCCGCAGGGTGCCATCCGGGGGTGTCAATCGGGGGGCTGTCAGGATCCAGGAGGCCCTGCAGGAGAGCTTCCACCTTGAGGAGCCCGCAGAGCCACCCCAGTCCTCCCCATCGGGGGCTCGTGCCCCATTCCTCCCTCACCTCCTTCCACTTACCCCTCCCTAGCCCCCCCTCCTGATGTAAAAAATAAAGGACACGTGTTCAAAAATAGAAACTCTCTTTATTTAACAAAACTGAGGGTGGGGGGGGGATTAACCTCTGGGGAGACTGGGAAAAGGAGGTGGGAGAGGGGAAGAGAGAGGGTGGGAGAGGGGAGGTGGAAACCTGGGAGGAGGGAGCTGGAAGGGGGAAGCCAGGGGAAGAAGGAGGAGGGGAAGTCTAAAACTATGGTACGCCATATCTTCAGTATTGTATAGAGATGGGGTCTCCTCACCTCAAAAAAGATATTTTGGCCTTGGAAAGGGTTCAGAAAAGGGCAACTAAAATGATTAGGGGTTTGGAACAGGTCCCATATGAAGAGAGGCTAAAGAGACTGGGACTTTTCAGCTTAGAAAAAAGGAGACTGAGGGGGGATATGATAGAGGTCTATAAAATCATGAGTGGTGTGGAGAGGGTGCATAAAGAGAAGTTCTTCATTAGTTCCCATAATAGAAGGACTAGAGGACACCAAATGAAATGAATGGGTAGCAGGCTTCAAACTAATAAAAGAAAGTTCTTCTTCACAAAGCAAATAGTCAACCTGTGGAACTCCTTGCCACAAGAGGCTGTGAAGGCTAGAACTATAACAGAGCTTAAAGAGAAGTTAGATAAAGTCATGGAGGTTGGGTCCATGGAGTGCTATTAGCCAGGGGGTAGGAACAGTGTCCCTGGCCTCTGTTAGTGGAAGGCTGGAGATGGATGGCACGAGACAAATGGCTTGGTCATTGTCTTCGGTCCATCCCCTCCGGGATACCTGGTGCTAGCCGCTGTCGGCAGACAGGCTACTGGGCTAGATGGACCTTGGTCTGACCCACTACGGCCGTTCTTATGTTCTTATGTTCTAAGCTCAGGGTTGGGGGTCTCACTGGACCAACTTGATTTTCATGCAGACCTGCTCCTGGGTTCACATGTGGCCTTTGGTGGCCAGGCTGGCAGCTATCCTGCCCTAGATGGCCTCATTCCTGTGCCTAGTGCGGAGGTCATGGACGTTGGAGGTCTCCCCGCAAACCTCGATGAGGTCCACGATCTCCACACTAGACCAGGCGGGCGCCCGCCTCTTGCGGCCCTGGGCAGGCTCCTGGGAGCCACCAGCCTGGTCCTGGGAAGAGGGCTGGGTGGCAGGCTCATGCCGTGCCAGGTGCAGGGTCTGCTGGCTGGGTGCTGGCAGGCTTGCACCTGGCACAGGCACTGTAGCCAGACCGTGCCCCTTTAGGGGCTCCGGGGCCAGGAGGGGGGCAGAAGAGTTTCCCTGGCTTGGCCCAGAGTGGCCGCCAGGGCAAGCTGGGAAGAGCTAGCCTCCAACTAGTTCGAATTAAGTGGCTACACAGCCCTTAATTCGAACTACTTAATTCGAACTAGGCGTTAGTCCTCGTAGAATGAGGTTTACCTAGTTCGAATTAAGCGCTCTGCTAGTTCGAATTAAGTTCGAACTAGCGGTTTGCATGTGAAGCGCCTATGAAAGTTAGTTCGAATTAACTTTATAGTGTAGACATACCCTGCCTTAGGAGTGTAGTATTGATGTATAGAGAGGAGTCTTTAGCAGAGTCCATCCCATGCAACTGTGGTATGTGATGGAGATTTTTTTGGCTGGAAATTTTTTGGGGAGCATTGCTTGTAAAATATGTTTATTTTTTTATTGAAATTTTGCTTTTAGGAATTAGATATGTTTATCACAAGCTTTAAGCATAATAAAAATTCCAGTAAGTGAATAAACAGGACAAAGTTTCAGCTCCAATGGATACTGATTTAGCAGAGGGGTCTGCCTTTTCTGACCACTCTTCTAAAAACATATTTAGTACCTCTCTTACCAAAAATCCCATTATTGTCCTCCACTTCTTGGAAGGCAAACTGAGGGGACCCATCCAGAACTCTTCCTGGCTCATGAACCCTTTCTGTATGAGCCATTAAAGATAAACACCCACATTGCACACCCCAGTCTCTGAAAACCTTCCTATAGCTAATGATATTTGCAATGGCCAGCATCTTGGCCAGCATACTAGGGACTGAACTGGGGACTTCCAGAGCTGGCAGCATGAAACCTCTGTAACTTGGATGCAGTATCAGACTCACATCACCTCTCCAAAAGGCTGAAAGGGGGACACGTAACACACCCTGAGATATGCACTCCTAATCCATTCAACTTCCAAGCTCTCCTGTCCCAAGTTATGCTCTGTAGGTAATAGAATACTGTGTCCAGTTCTGGTGTTCACAACTCAAGAAGGATTTTGAAAAATTGGACAGAACAGAAGAGCCATGAGAATGATTAAGTGATTAGAAAAGCTCTCTTATGGTAGACTTGAGGAGGACAATCTATTTAGATTAACAAAGAGATGGCTAAGGAGTGACTTGATTATACTCTATTAGTATTTAAACGGGGGACAAATATTTAAGAATGGACTCTTCAATTTAGCCAAGAAAGTTATAACAGAATCAAATGGCTGGAAGCTGATGCTAGACAAATTCAGACTGGACATGAGGTGAAATAGTGAATTTTAATAGTGAAAATGATTAACCAATGGCTCTATTTACTATGGATTGCAGTGGATTCTCCTTTGCTGGCAATTTTTAAATCACTGTAGCATATGCTCTAGGAATTACTTTGAAGAAATTCTGTGACCTGTGTTATACCAGAGGTCAGACTAGATGATCACAGAGGTCGCTTCCAGTCTGCTTGAAACTTTACACTTCACTTTTATTTTACAATGGATCCCGCAAAGTCTAGGAGTTACCTTAAACATAAACCAACACACTCAGAGCATTGAACTGAGTGCAAAATAAACTTGGTTGTAAAGATAGCAAACCTGCAAGGTGTTCACACCTGTGCTTCTGTTTCCTGTATGTACTAAAAAAACACTTTTGGTTCTAGGGAATTATTCATAGTGAATAAACAAGGTTATGTTGTGATATAAAAGTATTTGGGATGTCTGCGTTACTCACATTATATGCCACACAACTACATATTTTGTAGATGCTACATTTGTTGGAACTAGTTTTTGTGTAGCCTCTACCTGCAAAGCCAGCTGCCTTAGTTACCAGGAGTGCAACTGTTCAGGGCTCAGAGAAGAAGAAAAATTGAAACTATTCATTGCAAAACTGACTGAAAATGGCTTTAAAATTAGATAACTCAGGCCTTCCAATGGGCAGCGATGAGAGCTAGGTCTCACTGGAAAAAAGGAGAAACTCTATTTCTCAGCATTATAAAGAACCCATTACTAACTCTGAAGGTTTGAAAGGTACTGGCCTTGAATGCCATGAGGTTTTCAGGTCTAGAAAATACAGGTCAGAGGCTCCTCTGTTCTGGGTTAATTTGAGAGGGAAATTCCTAGTCTGAGGGAGGAGGAGAAAACATTTTTTCATACTCTTTTTTTATAGCTAGATACTGTACAGATCTCTCTATATATCATCTAATCTAGCTCTTATCCCGCCTCAAAAGTGCCTTCCATGGTTTGAAGGGGCCCTAGTTCCAGGCTAGGCCAGTGGGAGTTCCTGATAGCACAGCTGCTTTGGAACTATGCTGCCAGGGGCTCCAGAGGTAAAATCATTACCCCATTGAAATCTATGGCTGTGTTACCACTGGCTTCAGTGATGCCAAAATGTCACCACCACCCCCAGTAGATGAGGACCCATCTTTGTGGATAGCCTCAGTTGCCCACTGATTCCCCAGGATCCAGACAGGCCTCTCAGTTTTGACTTTCTTCTAGCTTCTCTTAATTGTGTGAAGAGAAAGAGGCAACATATCCTTTGGTTAGCAGAGTAGGCACACCAGTCTGGTCCTAATCTCAGTTACCTCACTGTAAAAAAGGAATTACAGTGGTGTAAAACCAGTGGGCATCCCACTTAGAATTGGACCCACACTGATCAGGATGAGTAGCAAAAAAAACAAAAACAAAAAAACAAGAAAACCACCAAAATATTTAATTTCAGTTGGTGCAATGCAATTATGTTGTGCTGTGTATGCACGCAATCAAAAACATGTTCTTAGACATTATCATGAAAACACTGTCTCTCTCATGAGATATTTGGATATACTCAAACATATGCTTATAGCTAAGTGTCCAATCCTATTCCATCTTGCAGATTTAGCTCTAATATTATGTATAAATAACAGTTAAACATAACCCTAGAATTTAGTTTTATTAAAACTAATTTCTACACCTCCTCACACACACACACATCCATTACATTAACTCATTTTCTGTCCCCTCCCCAAAGATGCTATTCATTAAAACTTAGAAAAGAAAATCTCTATATGTGCATTTCTGCTTATTAGCTGTGCTCACTGCCTCATCATTTGCCAAAATTCTTATTTGTTGAACAAGAAGTGCAGAAGCAATGTGAAATCAATCTTTTTTGCTTGGCCAGATAAACATAAGACACAATGAGAGAGAGAAAGTCAGGGAGAGAAAGGGTGAGATAGGGAGAAAGAAAATAAAGCAGGAAAACAGAAAACACCATCCCAATGGTGATGGATAACTGAAGTGAACGTGTCAGGACAGTATTATGTAAATTACCAAGGCAGCCAAGCAGTGCACTGGTGATTACAGAGGATATGAACAATGTTGTGGTCCCCAGATGCCACCGTGCCTTGTTATTTTTCTTCCCTCCAACTACCCTTGGGGTGGATTCTTCCTGACCCTGGTCTTTGCAAAAAAAATCCTCCAAGTTTTTTTTTTTAAATAAAAGGTTAGAGGACATCTTATGACATTTCTTTAAATCAAACCCTCCCTCTCTTTTTCTTTCCAGTGTAGCATCCTAAAACCGTATTTTGTGTAGATCACTGAAGAATTTGACTTATCAAGCACTGTGATTACTACATGGTCTCAAGGTCAATAACACTTAAAAAAAAGAGGGAAACAGAAATGGGCTTTGATATTGGTCGGCATTGAACTGTATAGATACAGGTCCTTGAGTTACTCTATACTTCATCTTTTTCCTTTCTTTCTTTCTTTCTTGGTGTTGCTGTTGTTTCTTTAATTGTTTATGATATTTTCCAACTCTTTGTTTTTCTTATTTGTCCTTATTTGAAGTGGACTTGGGCTCAAACTGAAATATACATAGTCAAGAGAAATCCTTATACACAACATAAATGTCCAACTCCTTCATTGGTCTCCCAAGATAGGGGGCTCAGAAAACAAAGGACCTCCAATTGGCTTAGGTTATGTAAAACAGAACTCGCAAGTCTCAATTCACCCTGAGTTTTGCGGGGACTTCTTTTCAAACAGAGATGAGCCAGGATCAGAACCCTTTTTCTAAATCTCTTCCACCACCACATTTCAGTGTTTTATGTCATTAGAGCCCAGATCCTCTGGCTATGATTTTGCAGGAGGTTACCTGTCTGGAGCAGAGTGCATGCGTGGAGCTCTCATTCAAATTTACTGCTGTGTGGTAGCTGTTGGCAAATACTGACACTTTGATAGCAACCACTGCAGTTAAACACTCCCAAAGGAGGAGAGAACCGAGCATGTTTATTATAGGGGGGGGGAGGTTAGATTAGTATAAGTGGGCCACATGAGGAAAACAGGAGAAAACTTGTGAAGTCATGGGGAGTTTTGCTACTAATTTCAGCAGGGTCCGGATTTTACTCAACATCTACATTATTATATAAGATGCCAGACACAACACAAATGGTTGGAAGATGTGAGGGCAAGTATTAATATATTTTCAAATAATGATCATATGATTTTTTTAAACAAAATCATTTGGGCCACATTCACACTCATCTGTGCAGTCACGTGTGGCTAGCAAACTCATAACTTTAAGCCACCTTTGCTCTATACTTATCCTACACTGTGTAAATCTGAGGGTAGATATAGCAGGCAAAGGTCAGTGAGTCCTGGCCATACCTCCTGTGCTGGCGTCAGGGAGGAGTACAGCATGGTCCTCTTTAGCAGGGGGTCAGACTACACAATCATAAGAGCCCTCTCTGGCCTTAAAAATCTATAAACCAGGAATTTTGAGGACTAGGTCTTCCTTCATGTGCATACAGCACCTATTGCAATGTGCAGGACCAAATGCACAACCACAAGATGTTACCATAATGTAAATAATAAATTAAAAAATTAGTAAGAGTTAATGATTCTTATTTCAATAGGAGTTTCTTGGACTAAGTACTGTAAACTGTGTACACTAATACATTTCCTTATGGGACTATCTTTGAGAACTTGATAACTGACACTAGTGCAGGTTTAAATTTAAAATTGCATGTCATTATATAATTGAGAACATGGATCTTTAAGGCAAATGTAGCAGTAAATGGGCATCTTGCTAAAAGTTATTTGAAATGCAATAAGTTGGTTTAATGGAATTCATATCTCTGGAGACTGTCATGGGGGCTCTCATAAGAGGAATTGTTTATTTTGTTTATAAGTGTAAATGCACTAATGAAAGATGTTAGATTCATAGCCCTGATGTCTGAAGTCCTCTCCCCACAGAACATCTACAGTTACCTTATCCTAACTGTGCACTTCATCATGATCTGTCGGGTTATTTGCCTGTATGTTTTAAAAAATGTTTAAGGATGTCCAGAGCACTGGATGGGCAATATTTTATTGTAATTTGTAAAAATTCAAATAAACCTTTAAATAAACTGAAAAGTGGAAGAAAAATCGTTAGTTATGAATCAAGTAAAATTTCATTGTTCTCATCCACTGGGCCCTGACTCAGAGGCTTGTGTTTGTTTGTTTGTTTTAATGTATAATGTGATATTATTTGTAGCAACAAGAGACCTTGCACAAAATCAAGGCGCTATAGGATTAGCCACTGTAGTTAAAAATGGGAAAAAGACAGTCCCTGCTCCAAAGGCAATGCAGGCAAAGGAAGAATTATTCCCATTTTATAGATGGAGAACTGAACATGGGGATTCAAGTTCTGATCCTGTTAATATGAATTGTATGAGCTTCAGTTTATTTATATGTATAAATAATTCTATTGGACTTCCCTGGATCTAACATTAAGTGACTTTCCAAAGGTCACACTACACCTATAGCAGAGCTAGTAACTGAACTCACATCTTCTGCTTTACAGTTCAACACCCTAACAACAAGAACCTCCATCCTCATGTATTAGCATATTAAGCAGATGAACATATTCAAAACAGTTAGCATATTAGGTGGCATCAAAAGTTACTCATTTTTGTTCTGATCATAGTGGGCACAGTCCTGTAGTTCTTTCATGTAGGTATTTTTCAGTATCATCAATGTTATTTTGTTTGCCTATCGGGCACAAGATCAAGCCTTCTGAAACAAACATAATCTGTATTATTTCATTAAAATAATAAAAACAGAATAGTCTTGGAAAACACTGTCAGAGGCATTGTATTTAGAAAAAAAGGTGTTATAAAGTAAAAAACATTTCAGGGACAAGAGAAATTAAACTTCTGTTAATCTTGTTAGTGCAAATTAAGACCTATTGACATTAGGATAAAATGAATATTAATGTTTAATAAAAGCTATTTCAAAGTAGCTGATGCTTATGCATCATTAACAACTCTATTTTTCAAGGACTGTGCTGGCTATCAATATATCATGATATAAACACAACAGAACAACAGGAATAACAGCAGTCAAATTGAGAAATGTATTGCTGAAATTCATTGCTGTTGCTGGCTTCATTCTCAATATATAGTGGCTCAGTTTCTCAAGACATCAGAAAATGCTAGTGAGATGGGAATTCATTTTTAATGAAAGAAATTGCTTGTGTAACTTCTAATCAGTTTGGATTCTGTCAGATTGCCTGACCTGCTTACTAGGTAGGATTATTCTAAACTCCTAAAGTCAATGATCAAAAGTAACATGAAATATGACACAGCAATTGATCCTTACTTGGCTTTTCCAATATATTTATTTTTTAAATTTTCATATGGCTTTAAATATCTTAAGTATGGGAAACAGGAAACTCAGTCCTAGAGCTGAGAGAATAATGTATTTGTTAATTTGTTGATAATTTTGAAAAGAAAACAAAGACACAAAATTTCATTTCCTATCGTACCAAAATTCAAGATTTTCATAGAATTAAAAAAATGATAAATCAAACAAAATGCTTTGACAAAATCAAAAATTTCCATTTCAATCTTTTTTTGGGTCTGTTTAAAAAAACCAAATGAAAGAAAAAATTGAAATGAAAAGTCATTTCAAACTGAAAAAAAAACCAAAATATTTCCTTTCATAAATGTCAGAACAAAATGTTGGATTCTTTTTTAAAATTTGGAGGGTGTAATGTTGGGGGGTTCAAAACAAAAAGTTTGGCAAAGCCATTGGGAATTTGTGAAAGACTCTGGTGTCTCTAAAACAGCAGTTTTCTTCAAAAAAAGTTTCAGCTGAAAATTTTCTATTTAATAGTTCTTATTGTGGCTCTCTCATTCCTGAATTAGAGATTTTATGTGAGACTTTCGAAAACACATAAGTGGCTTAGAAACAAAAGACCTATTGGCTGTCAATGGGATTTTCAATAATATTTGTGCTGTCACTTTACTAAGCTGTTTTTAAACGTCCAACACTTTGGTCCTTACTTTTCCAGTGAGCAGCAAATCTGTGTGAGCTAAGTGTTATCTTGTATTCTCGGCTCAGTATGGTAGGATAATGGCTACATCCTGTAGGTTACAGAAAGCCTCAATTGCTCAGCATCTTACAAGACTAATGTATCTATTTCTGGGTTTTATTTTTTCCAGACACCATTGAAATGCAATTATTTATTGTGGTGAAATGAGAGGCAGCTGTTTCAAGGTGCTCATCACTTTGAGCCTGATAAAACACCCAATCAATTTAAAGACTCCGACTGATTTCAGTTGTCTCTGGAACTATTTTCATGGGCCTGATCTAGCAAAATGTTTAAGGTGGTGCTTAATTTTTAACATTTGAATAATCCCATTGACATCAATGAAATATTGGTCCTTAAAGTTAAGCATATGCTTATATATTTTTTCTGAACTCAGGCCAGATTTCTTAGCACCTGTCAGGAGGGAGCGCTACGAATGCCCTGCAACAATACACAATATTGTAGGATAAGAAATAAAGAAAAGCACTGTATCCAGCTGGAGCTGCCAGAGGAATGTAGGAAGCCAAAATGTAAATACCTTTACCTGGCATCTGGCCAAGACAACACCAGAAAGAACAATACTAGTCCAGTACTTGAAATGTTTATGTATTCATTGCATGCCAGTAAGTTTATGCTACTACCTGTATGTTTTCTTGAAGTTGCTTTATTACTTGCCGAGTGTAAAATTATGAATCTTCTTGTGTTTGCAGATCTTAAGCCCTTTTATTGTAATCCAGTAATTCCTTAAAATTCTTTCTTCATTGATAGTTGGTTTAATAGGTGGCACATATTAATTTATTAGATTTTTTTGTTTGATTGTGTATAAAGAACATAAATGATAGGAAAGAAACTATCAGCAAATTAAAGCAAAGCTACTGATAAAAGTTGCTGCTTGTCTGTTTAACATTAGCCAACTATAAGGATTATACTTCTCAGCTCCACAGACAGTTTGGTTTTGTGATACTAGAAAAGATAGTAAGTCCAGGTCAGAGCTGGGACAGTAATAACCCTTCTTCATAACCCAACTGCACCCTTCCATGTTAACATACTGTGAACCGAGCACAAGTGACAAAACCAATCCATCACTGCACCGCCAACACAAAGAAGAATAGAGAGGTTAACAGAAATTGATGACATCCCTGCTCGAATTTTACACTGATTCGGCCAGCTCTACGATTGAAACAGACAAAGATTTATAGTCCGAGCTAGGACGCTGGCTCTCCTTGATTGCCTTGATATTTTTTTATGCGCTTCTGCATATTTATTTCCAAGCTCATCACGGGCTTGTAGCATTAGAATGCTGATTTGATTTTACATTCCAAGAGGAGTAGACATTATGCAGCCATTTGCATGATGTGAGAGAAATCACCATAACGGTTTGTGATATCGGCAACCAAAATGAGCGTTAATGTTCACCTGTATAAGCAGGAGGGCATAGTGTGTGTGTGTGTGTGTGTGTGTGTGTGTGTGGTGTGTGTGCATGTGCGTGTGTGTGTGTGTGTGTGCATGTGCACGTTTACATTTATTCAGATTTTTTCCTTTTGCATCCCTTTATGTGGAAAAAAATAAAAAAAGAGAATTATTCCATATCCTGTGGATGAGAAATTGTGTTTTGTCATGCCTCCGAGGGCTTACCATTGTATTGAGCTTTTATGAATTCGTTTGATATCAGGGCTGAGCATTACGAGTTCCAACACAAATTTTTCCCCCATGACATTATTACTGAAAGCTTTTATCAGTTCATTGTGACAAAAAATTGATTATTATCCATGACATTTGATGGATAGCTTTCATAAACGTACATTTTTTAGCATTAGTCTATAAACTTTTCTTAAGAAGGCTTTACTTTCTTGTGAAAAAAGTGCTGAGTTTAATGGAGCATTCTTGCTGCCTTTAACACCGTACAGTACCTGCAAAAAGAAGGTTATTTGAATTGAAATGATGATCCTGTTGCTTTACTGCCTCCTTCACTTTAACTGTAGTAAGATGCACATTTGCACAACTCACAGGTACATTGAATTAGCAGTAGCACTAATTCACAGACACCTTAGAAAAGGTTCTTTAAAGTCGTTATTACAGAGGCATTAATAGCAGCTCTACAGTTAAGGTTAACTCAGTCTTTTTGTCATTGGCAGGACTTCTAAATACTCTTTGGAGTTACTGTATGTTAAACACATATACAGCCAGTATCTGAACAAAGCGGCCTTTAGATAGTTTAACTGTTGTTTATTGCATTTGAACAGCACAAGGCAATAGTTCTCAGCTCATTATAAATAATGCCAGCATCTGAAGCTAATGGTAATTCAATTACAATCCCTCACAAAGAGGAATATTCGCCTCTGTATGGGTGTTAGTGTTGATGGGAACTATTCGCATGCCTCAAAAGAGGAGTATACTTTAACCATAGGTGGCAGAACAATTTCCCTTCTTAAATAGCTGGAAATGACTGGCTTTCCCATGTTACATCTTGACTGATACGTTCATAGGAGTTTTCCCTAGGAACATTACTGAAACAAAAGGTAGTAGTGGTACAAAAGGAAGGGTAGTGAATTTTGGTAAACTTTGGAACAGGTAGGAAGCAAGCCAGACACCATGCAAATAGTAGTTGCAAGACCTTCAAGGAGATCAGATAATTTTCTGGGATCCCACAGACTTCCCAATTCTGAAACAAAAATTGTTCGAATCAAATTGATTCGGGAATAAAAATAGATGAGTCTTCCCATGTGATCCCATGTGGATGGAAGGGAAGGGAAAGGAAGGGAAGCAGAGATGGCAGCTCTCATGAATTTATCACAACACTTGCTATTTCTGAGTAAAATAAAGCCTCACTCATGATCTCTTTTTTTTTTCAGCCATGGAACACTCTTAAAACTTGTTTCTTATCAAACAGGGTACTCCACCCTAAACAAAGGAATGTAGTTTTTCCAAGAGTCGATTGCTTTCAAAGTATTTTGAAAGACCATGAAAATTCATTTACATATCAGAGAAACAAGGTTCTAGGATTACAAGTGGCGGGAACAGAAAGCGTGGCTAGAGCCCAGTAAATCCATGGATATCTATTTTATATTTGCAGGTATCTGCATCCGCACATGTGGATATCCACAGCTTATTTTTGCGGATGCAGATGCAAATTTTATATCTAGAACCCTGCAGATTTGTGGATACCTATTTTATATCTGTGGGTATCAACATAGGGCCGGTCTTTACTAAAGCTATATATCAATCTAAGTTGTGCTAGTTCATATACATAGGAGTATGTCTACACTACAAAGTTAATTCGAACTAACAGCTGTTAGTTCGAATTAACTTTCATAGGCGCTACACACGCAAACCGCTAGTTCGAACTTAATTCGAACTAGCGGAGCGCTTAATTCGAACTAGGTAAACCTCATTCTACGAGGACTAACGCCTAGTTCGAATTAAGTAGTTCGAATTAAGGGCTGTGTAGCCACTTAATTCGAACTAGTGGGAGGCTAGCCCTTCCCAGGTTGCCCTGGTGGCCACTCTGGGCCAAGCCAGGGAAGCTCGTCTGCCCCCCTCTCGGCCCCGGAGCCTTTAAAGGGGCACGGTCTGGCAATGGTGCCCATGCCAGGTGCAAGCCTGCCAGCACCCAGCCAGCAGACCCTGCACCTGGCACGGCATGAGCCAGCCACCTGCTGCCACCCAGCCCTCCCCCTCTTCCCAGGACCAGGCTGGCAGCTCCCAGGAGCCTGCCCGGGGCCGCAAGAGGTGACACCCGCCTGGTCTAGTGCAGAGATCGTGGACCTCATCGAGGTTTGGGGGGAGACCTCCAACGTCCACAACCTCCGCACTAGGCACAGGAATGAGGCCGTCTAGGGCAGGATAGCTGCCAGCCTGGCCACCAAAGGCCACATGCAAACCCAGGAGCAGGTTTGCATGAAAATCAAGTTGGTCCAGTGAGACCCCCAACCCTGAGCTTAGAACATAAGAACATAAGAACGGCCGTACTGGGTCAGACCAAAGGTCCATCTCGCCCAGTAGCCTGTCTGCCAACAGCAGCCAACACCAGCTACCCCGGAGGGGATGGACCGAAGACAATGACCAAGCCATTTGTCTCGTGCCATCCATCTCCAGCCTTCCACAAACAGAGGCCAGGGACACTGTTCCTACCCCCTGGCTAATAGTACTCCATGGACCCAACCTCCATGACTTTATCTAACTTCTCTTTAAACTCTGTTCTAGTTCTCACCTTCACAGCCTCCTGTGGCAAGGAGTTCCACAGGTTGACTATTTGCTTTGTGAAGAAGAACTTTCTTTTATTAGTTTGAAGCCTGCTACCCATTCATTTCATTTGGTGTCCTCTAGTCCTTCTATTATGGGAACTAATGAAGAACTTTTCTTTATGCACCCTCTCCACACCACTCATGATTTTATAGACTTCTATCATATCCCCCCTCAGTCTCCTTTTTTCTAAGCTGAAAAGTCCCAGTCTCTTTAGCCTCTCTTCATATGGGACCAGTTCCAAACCCCTAATCATTTTAGTTGCCCTTTTCTGAACCCTTTCCAAGGCCAAAATATCTTTTTTGAGGTGAGGAGACCCCATCTCTATACAATACTGAAGATATGGCGTACCATAGTTTTAGACTTCCCCTCCTCCTTCTTCCCCTGGCTTCCCCCTTCCAGCTCCCTCCTCCCAGGTTTCCACCTCCCCTCTCCCACCCTCTCTCTTCCCCTCTCCCACCTCCTTTTCCCAGTCTCCCCAGAGGTTAATCCCCCCCCCCCCACCCTCAGTTTTGTTAAATAAAGAGAGTTTCTATTTTTGAACATACGTGTCCTTTATTTTTTATATCAGGAAGGGGGGCTAGGGAAGGGTAAGTGGAAGGAGGTGAGGGAGAAATGGGGCACGAGCCCCCGATGGGGAGGACTGGGGTGGCTCTGCGGGCTCCTCAGGGTGGAAGCTCTCCTGCAGGGCCTCCTGGATCCTGACAGCCCCCCGAATGACCCACCCGGATGGCAGCCTGCGGCAAGTGCAGCCGGGCTGATGGCCGAGTGCTGTGATGTGCCGAGTGTGGGCACTCAGGGCACTCCAAGACAGGACTGCTTTGCTGTCCCTCATCCAGGTAGACAAGCAAGCGGGGGAACCCTGAGAACTGTCTTTCCGGGGTGGGGGTTGGGTCCCTTTAAGCACAGCCCTCAGCTAGCCTGAGGCAGCAGCTCCACGCTCTAAGTCCTAAGCTGATGCCCTGCCAGCACTGGTTCCGGCCAGCCTTAACTTTGGTTCAGGGTCCACTCAATGTGGACATGCTAGTTCGAATTAGCAAAACGCTAATTCAAATTAGTTTTTAGGTCTAGATGCGCTAATTCAAATTACCTTAGTTCGAATTAACTAATTCGAACTAAGTTAGTTCGAATTAGTGCTGTAGTGTAGACATACCCTCTGTTACATAACTGAAGTTCACATAGAATCATAGAATCCTAGGGCTGGAAGAGACCTCAGGAGGACATGGAGTCCAGCCCCCTGCCCAAAGCAGGATCAACCACAACTAAATCATCCCAGCCATGGCTTTGTCAAGCAGGGACTTAAAAACATTTAGGGATAGAGATTCCACCACCTCCCTAGGTAACCCATTCCAGTGTTTCGCCAACCTCCTAGTGGAATAGCTTTTCCTAATAGCCAACCTAGACTTCCCCCACTGCAACTTGAGACCGTTTGCTCCTTGTTCTGCCATCTGTCACTGCTGAGAACAGCCTCTCTCCATCCTCTTTGGAACCTCCCTTTAGGTAGCTAAAGGCTGCTATCAAATCCCCTCTCATTCTTCTCTTCTGCAGACTAAACAAGCCCAAAATCCCTTAGCCTTTCCTCATAGGTCATGTGTTCCAGACCCCTAATCATTTTGGTTGCCCTCTGCTGGATCCTCTCCAATGCGTCCACATCCTTTCTATCATGGAGGGCCCAGAAATGGACGCAATACTCCAGATGTCGACACCGTGCTGTGTCAATGGGAGACACTCTCATGCCAACTTCCCTTCTACATCTCAGGGAGGTGGAGTACAAATATTGATGGAAAAGCATTCTGCCATTGACAAGCTTGTCTTTACCAGACCCAGTAAATAAAGACTGCTGCATCAACGTCAACAATGCTGATTTAGCCATAGATGTAGATGAATAGGGTATAGTGACATATCTGTATTAAACACTCTAGAATAAAACTAGGGATCTTCGTGGATCACAAGGGCTTCCAGTCTTTATTACCACTATGTATGGCATTATTGATAGCATTTCTGGAATACTGCTTCTAGTTCTAATATCCACAACTTAAACAGGATGTTTACAAATGACAAGCACAGGCATCTCCAGTCAAAGGGGAATTCTCTGCTGGTGCAAATACACCAGGTCTGGACCCTGTGCACGGGGAATATGCAGCAAAGAGAGGAAATAATTTAAAGGGGGGAAGGGAGCCATAGCAGTGAAGAACTGTTCTATGCCTATCCTTCATCACCATAGGATTCACTAAAGCCCCTGTTTCAGAGGCACAGCTTAGAACAGCCTCACAGCAGCCTTGAATTGCAGTGGGGCCTTAACTGGTTTCATGAGACCCCTTCACACGCCATAGGAACTACAGCAAGTTCGCATAAATTAGAGGAGCCCGAGGTTCCTCTCAGTGATGTCAAGGGTTAGAGCTGGTTTGGATCAGCTCATAGAATCAGGGAGCTGATCTGCTTTCATGATCACTCCTGCTATCCTCCTGCACCTGGAAGACTTGGTGCATGAAAGGAACGAGCTTTCTGTGTGGTGTACTGTGGACTGTGTAGGAATTACAAGGTATCACTTTTTTGTGTGCGGGGAGCATTTCCTAATCCTTTTTTTCAGAGTAGGGGCTCTGTGGCAAAGCACGCTTTTCAGAGTCATTTCTGAAAAGAGGCAATGGAAATGGGGTGAGTTGAGCCTTGGTGTTGCAGGGAGCAGCCAGTTTTATCTCTCTCTGATTTGGGGTTCTTGTGTGTGTCATCCTTCTGATTTCTAAGAAATAAAGTAATGTTACATTGCAAACTCCCTGCAAAAGTATTTAGGGTTTTACCTAATTTCTCTGTGTTTATGACATGAACATAACACCCTATATTTTGTTCTTAGAATCTGGTCTAAAGTTAATGTATCGTGTCTGCTACCACATACTGATGTAACGTAAACCTGGAAGCCATAGTATTATATTTTATATAGAACTGTACCTGATGGTTTTAATATGAATGAATTAGAGAGCTTGCGTTCAGAAGGAAACGCAATCCTACTGCTATTGAAATGAATAGTAAACTGACTTCAGTTAAAGTAGGACTGGTTCCAGTGTGGCCAATGCAGATGAAGAAGCATGGAGATAAGGAGGGAAATTAAAAGGGTATAATGGTGCAAAGCATTAGCAGCAGTATCCATTTCCAGCAACATGAATACAGTTACTGACTAAGTAAGAATGAAACCAGGTGAGCAAATACAGAAAATCTTAACCATAGCCTGGCTTTATCTTCCAGTTATTCCAAGGTCACCAATATTAATTCCACTGAAATCAACTGAGATAACCCATAATGAAAAAGATGTAATGTAAACATTAGGGCTATGTCTACACAGAAGCATTTTTTTGGAATAACTGATGTTATTCCGAAATAGCATAATCCGCGTCTATGCTACAAGCAGTTATTTCGACATAATGTTGAAATAATGTCAAGCCGGAGGACTTCTCACTTCTATTCATGTAACCCTCATTGTATGAAGAGTAAGGGAAGTGGGAGGAAGAGTGCTCTCTCTCAGACTTCCCGCTATGTAGACAGCACCAAAAACTGAAATAAGCTATTTGGATTTGAGCTATGCAATTGACATAGCTCAAGTTGTGTAGCTTATTTCAGCTTTAGCCCTGCTGTGTAGACATGCCTTAGGAGAATTAGGCCCCTTGAGTCTTGCTTGTAAATTTTCCAGTGAAATGATTTTCTCCCATCCTCTTCCTATAGACAAAGGGGGAAATGTACTTTTTATCTTAGTCAGTGATTTGAAGTTCAAGGCATTGTATGGACTTTCTTAATGAAATCACAGTATATGCACATATCTAAAAATTGTATCTGATAATTATTAATTGCATGGTAGGGCCTCAGTCATGAAGCAAGCCCACATTGTTATAGGCATGGCACAAACACACCAAGAAAGGATGGGCCAATCTGAATAATCGTAAGGAGTTTACAATCTAACATCTCTATTATGGTTAGACTGTATTACTATAGCTCAACTGCATTTAGAAGGGTATGTACTACTCTGATTGAAAAAGCTGGGGTTTGGTTCTGTAAAACTGAAAGTTGTTTGGATCTTGAACCTAGTGGCTGTGAACCCCAACAAACCTCAACCAATTATTTCAGTTCATTTCATACATATTAAATAAATATTAAATATATTAAATTAAATAAAGATGGACAAACTGTCAGTCAAGTTTGGATTCAGGTACCATGTTATCCAAACACCCAACTTCCCAAAGGGTCAGAAAATATATACCACCTTTGGATGATCTCTTCTTGCCCTCTCTAAGTTGATCTGTGAGCGTATTTCATATCATATATCCATGGATTTTAAGGGCTGGTGGAAATCAGTTATGCTGATCCTAAGACTTGCATGGGATTGATGAATGAGAAACTTACTTCACTGTGTTTACAGACTAAGCTCTCAATTAGACTTGTGCAGAAGTCAGAAGTTCCATTTTGAGAGTTTACCCCAAGTCTGAATGAAGCCAGATTGAAAGTTTCAAAATTCTGCAGCAAGGAAACAAATACTCATTTAACAAATACTCATTCTAAATACTTCATTCCAATGTTTACTTTTACAATTTTTCTTATATATTCAAATATAAAAATTACATACAGGAATTGTATTAATAATTAAAAACAAAAAAATTTCAGAATGAAAAATAGTCATGCTAAAATTATTAAAATTATAGTCAGAAATTTGCTCCCCTTTTTTCCTAAATGAAATTCCAATGAAATCAACTTGATAATTGTTGAAGCACATGGTTCCATCAGATGTTGTCTGATTAATTATAGTCCTGGTTCTGCAAACTGCTCCTTGTGTATGGATTTCAATGCAGGTGGTACTGGACACAGCCACGTATGCTTGGACATCAGGTTCCAGGAATGGGGCCTAAAAGGAGAAGCAGACAAACTAATACTATATTTGTTATCCCAAATTAAAGTGGCTTTTGTGGCTTGGGTGGCATTAATAATAAATAATAAATGATAATACCCATTGTTTTCATCAGTTGATCACAAAGTGCTTTGCAAAGGATCTTGTGATAAATTATGTAATTTCATGAATTTAGGGAAAGCAACCTAGACAAGCACTTTATATCCTTATAGTTAATTTGATACTTGTGTAGACCACATACAGGTGCAGATAGGCAGATATGGACAATATAAGTTATTTTTAGTGCTTTGTGGTTAGAGAAATAATGAATTTATTACAAGTAAAATTAAGTCAGTTTAAAATCATGATGTACTGGGCCATCTTGAGTGAGAGGATAATAATAAACTAAAAATAAAAAAAAGAATGCTCCCTGTTGTTTGAAGTTATTTTATTCACATATCATTCTGAATATATTTTGTCAAGGTGATTTATCCTTAATCCATGTATGTTTTGTGTTTGCATGCCAAAATGTTATGTATCACATGTACAAGGATGGATAAAAGATTATTTCAGGGTTATAAATATGCATATGCAAAATCAAATACAGTAAGACTGAATCATCTCTGTATATTCTGGAACAGGAATATAAAAAGATGACACTGAGCATCAAATTAACTTATTTTACTAGCTTATGCCTCAAACACATTTTAAAATGTGCAAAACAATGTAACTTGTTGTGGCATGCAACTCCCTATGTTGCTATTAAACTATCCAGATGATGGCCTGTTGGGAATCCACTCTGAACAGAGGCCTAATTCAAGACTGGATCACAACATCTGCACCGGATAGAATTTGTCATCATCTGTCTTCAAACCCATTGGCTGTTGCTTAGCAACTGGTCAATCTTACAGAGTATTTGCTATGACAAATTAGTAGCGTTGTTACCATGACAACCAGCTTTGTTACTTAATTAAATTGATTTGAATCAGAATTGGCTTTCAGGAAAATAAGTGTGCTGTATGAAGTAGTAAACATGAGCTTGCAACTAGCCATTCATGCTTTGATGTAGTGCTCTCTAAAATCAACCCATCAGGATGAAATCCACAACCAGGTTCTGTGAGTAGTGTGACCAGTTTTGGCCTTAGAGAGCATAAACCTATAAAGATAGAAATATAGATTTTATATATATATAAAAAAATCTTAGAAACATTTTGGTTACAGTTAGCAAACAGACACCATATTTCCATGAAAAATGAACTGGCTTATCAAGTGGCTTGATTAATGGCTTGATGCTATAAATATCGCAGGCACTACTCTTTAAGCAACTGATTCATAGAATCATAGAATACTAGAACTGGAAGGGACCTTGAGAGGTCCTCGATTCCAGTCCTCTGCCCCCACAGCAGGGCCAAGCACCGTCTAGATCATCCCTAATAGATGTCTCTCCAACCTGCTTTTAAGTATCTCTAGTGATGGAGATTCCATGACCTACCTAGGCAACTTATTCCAGTGTTTAACCACCCTGACCCTAATGTCCGACCTAAACCTCCCATGTTGCAATTTAAACTCATTGCTTCTTGTCCTATCATTAGAGGCCAAGGACAACAATTTTTCTCCCTCCTCCTTGTAACACCCTTTTAGATACTTGAACACCTCTATCATGTCCCCTCTCAGTCTTCTCTTTTCTAAACTAAACCAGGCCAGTTCTTTCTTTTTTCCCTCATAGCTCATGTTTTCTAGACCTTTTATCATTTTTGTTGATCTTCTTTGGACCTTCTCCACTTTCCCCATAACTTTCTTGAAATATGGTGCCCAGAACTGGACACAATACTCCAATTGAGGCCTAATTAGCACAGAGTAGAGCGGAAGAATGACTTCTCATAACACTCATGTTAATGCGTCTCAGAATCATGTTTGCTTTTTTTGCAACGGTGTCACACTGTTGACTCATATTTAGATTGTGGACCACTATGACCCCTAAATCCCTTTCAGCAGTACTCCTTCCTAGACAGTCACTTCCCATTCTGTATATGTGAAACGGATTGTTCTTTCCTAAGTGGAGTACTTTGTATCTGTCTTTAATTAACTTCATCGTATTTACCTCAGATCATTTCTCTAATTTATCCAGATCATTTTGATTTTTGACCATATCCACTTGAAACCCCTTCCAGCTTTGTATCATCTGCAAACTTAATAATTGCACTCTCTATACCATCATCTAAATCGTTGATGAAAATATTGAACAGAACCAGTCCCAAAACAGACCCCTGCAGAACCCCACTTTTTATGTCCTTCCACAATTAATGATTGTGACTCATTAATAACTACTCTCTGAGAATGGTTATCCAGCCAGTTATACACCCACCTTATAGTAGACCTATCTAGATTGTATTTGCCTAGTTTATTGATAAGAAGGTCATGCGAGACCGTGTCAAATGCCTACCTAAATTCTAGGTCTACCACATCCACAGCTTCTCTCTTATCCACAAGACTCGTTATCCTATCAAAGAAAGCTATCAGATTGGTTTGACATGATTTGTTCTTTACAAATCCATGCTGGCTGTTAACTATCACCTTATTATCTTCCAGATGTTTACAGATTAATTCCTTAATTACTTGCTCCATTATTTTCCCTGGCACAGAAGTTAAACTGACTGGTCTGTAGTTTCCCGGGTTGCTCTTATTTCCCTTTTTATAAATGGGCATTATATTTACCCTTTTCCGGTCTTTTGGAATCTCTCCCAACTTCTATGATTTTTCAAAGATGATAACTAAAGGGTCAGATACCTCCTCTGTCAGCTCCTTGAGTATTCTAGGATGCATTTCAGCAGGTCTTGGTGACCTGAAGACATCTAACTTTTCTAAGTAATTTTTAACTTTTTTTTTAACCTCTAAACCTGCCCAGTTTCCACTAGCATTCACTATGTTAGGCATCCCATCACTATCAAACTTCTTGATGAAAACTGAAACAAAGAAGTTGCTAAGCACCTCTGCCATTTCCAAGTTTCCTGTTATTGTTTCTCCTTCTTCGCTGAGCAATGGGCCTACACTGTCCTTGGTCTTCCTTTTGCTTCTAATATATTTGTATAAGGTCTTCTTGTTACCCTTTATGTCTCTAGCAAGATTTAGGTTGTTTTGTGTCTTTGCCTTTCTAATCTTGCCCCTGCATACCTCTGTTGATTGCTTATATTCATCCTTTGTAATTTGTCCACTTTTTATACGACTCCTTTTTTATTTTTAAATCATGTAAGATTTCCTGGTTGATCCAAGGTGATCTCCTGCCATGCTTTCTATCTTTCCTACACAGTGGAATAGTTTACTTTGGGGACCTTAATAATGTCCCTTTTAAAAAATGCCAACTCTCTTCAGTTGTTTTTCCTTTTAGTCTTGCTTCCCATGGGACCTTACCTACCAGCTCTCTGAGTTTACTGAAATCTGCCTTTCTGAAATTGTGGAGGAGGCTCACAGGAGATGCAGAGTCCAAGCTTCAGAGAGGAAGGAGGAGGTATAAGATTATATAGGATAAAAATGTAGGTACAGAAATCATTGCAATCCTTCCTAGTCTGGTTCAGTCAATACTTTAGCTAATGCATTGGGATTTTCAACATTCTCCACATAATATAAGGCTTCACCTAAGTTAAAGAAGTTGTGGAAATAACATGCTTTGATACTTAGGGCTCATCCATCACTATTACTATAAAGCAATATAGATTTTATAGTATTGGTAAGTTTCTACACACATTTTATTTGTTCTCTACTCTTATTCCTTTTATTGTGTGACAGAGAGAAGAGAATTATGTACCTATACTGTACATACTTTAATGAAGGAAATCTGCATATTAAGTCTGCCTATAGCTTGGTTGGAGACTTTAGTTATGCAATCTCACAGTTTCCCAGATTACCTCTATTTTATCTGCTGGCAATATATGGGCTGCTGCTGCTGTCCTCCCTGGTCTTCTTGCAAATGTATCTGTAAAACTCAAGCTGTATTCTTCTTATAAAATTTGAAATGAATTTCTTGGACTAATTTGAGATTTCTCATCATATATGATTTATTTAAAGCCTGAATGTGGAGTTGTTCATGAATGTTTTTGAAACCTAAGTATTCCTAAACAATAAATAGGAAGCATCAGCCAGACTATAACAAAAATGTGAAACTAGAACATACTAAATGTTGACAAATTCTAAATTATAAGGTGTTGTGTGGTATGGCTACAATGTTGTGTGTTACTCTGTAATTTACACTGTTATCACTAGAGTTCTCAAGCTTCCCACTTAAATTCCATTAAACTATTATATCTCTGAAAGATATTTTAATTTGTGTAGACTTTATAAACAGGCTTTTTCTTTTTTTTTTAAGTGTGTTCTTGATTAGAATCTTCTAGAAAGATACATCATTTAAATGAGAGAACTAAAAAATGCATTGTAATAAAAAAAGCCCAAGATGAGCCTGAATTCAACTAAGTACATTTAACAAAGCAATTTCACCCAGTCAAAAACACTCACAGGAAACTTGGAGAAAGTGAAGCTTGGTTTATAGTGATGCAAAGTGGAATTCTAAAGTTGTTTTTAAGTTTTCTTTTTTGCATATATTATATATTTATAATAATACTTACCCTTTTTCGGTGATTTCCTCTTCAAAATACTTACAAACATTAACCTTAGCCTTCACAATGCCCATGAAGACTTGTCAGCCCCACTAACACTGATGCAATAACTGACACAGAAAAGTTAAATTAGTGTCAAAGCTAGCATTGGAACCCAGGTGTTCAAGCCTTCAAGTCCTCTGCTCAGGTCACTAGACCACAACTCAGTATTAGGCTTGCCATCTGTTCTATTAAAACTATCTTTATAAACAGACATTTATTAGACTGGGTCAAAAAATCTTATGTCAAAACATCCTTTCACAAAAAATAAAATTTCATATAAAACTGGGTTTTCATCAAAAATGATTTTTGAGGGAAAATATTTCTTGACTAGCTCTAGTGTTTCTTTTTCATTTTATGTAACTTAGAGTTTTCTGTGGCTGATCTGCTGAAATAATAGGTGACTGGACATAAATTGGTCTGGAGTAAAAGTGGTCAGACCAGGATCTTTAGACAAAGTTCATAATAGAAACCTAAAAGAATGAAAACAAAGAAGTGTGGAGCAAAGTAAGATCTAATGAACACATATTTTATATGTGAATATATGCACCTTCCCCTACCCACCCACATCTGATAGAGTGACAGGTGTCAGTAGATTTGTGGTATGTAATGCTTGCAAATATCATGTGCAAGAAGAAGTCTGAGAAGACAGGAGCAGGAAGCATTAAGCAAACTCCCAATCTTTGCCATTCTGGAGAAAAGGAAACCAGATCTCTTCCTTTCACGTGGCAGTTCAGTAATGAAGGAGCTGTTGGCTCAGCTGGAGAATGGTTCACCACTCACACTTCCGTTATAAAGAGTAATCAGAATTGTCCAATGAAAAGTATTTTGAATGAAAAGAAAATGGAAATTGCTCTCAAAATGAAAAGACTAGGCATTTCAGCAAACATTTAACCATGCAAGAAGGAAAAGATGGAAAAACTTTAATAATCTATAAAAGTATATTTGGCCTCCAGCCTTGGGTGCTGATTAGCCAGTGGTTGCTGACATCTCCTTCATCCTAGGCTCCATCCCTACTCCTGCCCTTCCCCTAAACCCCAGCCTCTTCCTACCCCTGTTCCACCCTCTCCCTGCCCCTATACCACCACTTCCCCCCAAGCCCTACCCTTGCTCCACCCCCTTCCAACGCTCATTCTATCACTTCTTCAAAGCTCCCACCCCACTCTGCCTCTTCCTTTTCCCATCCTATCTCTTCCCCGTCTCCTCCCCTAGCACACCCCATGCCCACTCTTCCCAGAGCCTCCTGAATGCTGCAAATCATCTGCTTCGTAGTGCTCTGGAAGTGCTGGAAGGATAGGGGAGGGTTAGAGTTGGTCAGTGGGTAAGATGTGTCAGGGGGGGAACTTGGCTGCTGGTGTGTGCTCAGCACTCATTAATTCTTCTCTGTGGATATTCCAGAAATGGAGTTGACATCTGTGCCTCCAGCTATCATGTCAAAGAGAAACAAGTTGTGATGGTGTCCACTCACTACTGTGGCATCTCCTGCTAGCCATCTTGGGGATTAGCTCTGTCAGCTAGTGCACCTTCTCATGGGGGCACCTTTCCCACCACTTTCTCCACCAGCAAACCAGCTTCAGTCTAGGAACTGCAGCATCCTCTTCATGACTCAAGCCTCCAGCATGCCAGCATCTGCATTTCCCCCTTCCAGGGGGAGGTGATGGTATCACCCAGTTCTATAGTCTACCCACTTCCCTATTGGCATATAGGGAGGCCCAGGTCAGCCCAATACTCTCTTTAATTCTCCACCAGTTCTGCTTCAATTCCCTGGGCCATTTCCCAGCAGTCCCTGCACCCTCTTCATGGGGCCTTTAGCCAGCATGACCCACAAGCCAGTCAGAGCCCCCTTTTGCTCTCCAGTCTCAGACAGCCACAGCTCTATGTAAAATACTACCTTCCTGCAACCCACTGGGAACACAGTCCTCTCTCCTTGGACTCCCCTGCAGCTCCCTTTTAAGTGACCATACTGAGCCCTGATTGGTTGCTCCCTGTACAGTCCCCCCAGCTGCTTTTACCCCTCTTCGTCTGAATGCAGGGTGAACATCCTATCACACAAGCTTGGACATAAGTTCAACAGGTCAGCCTATTCCCCATAGCACAGAGCATACATACATTGAGAAGTCCGTTGAGCTAGAGTAAAGGTTTGGTATCAGAGATGGAATCAGGGTCTAGTGGATGACATATTAATAATGCATCTCTTTCTAGTGCATAAACAGAGCACCTGACCCAAAACACCTTAAAGTCAATGAAAGGCTTTTCTTTGACTTCTGTCATCTTTGGATTAGGCCCTTAGAGTTTGGAAGCTGCTTCTCTGTAAGGCAGTATGTTTCTGAAACATGAGTCAAACTGTATAAATTCTTCTTAGTCAGGGTTAGATCAATTCCGCGGTGACTCATACAGTCAAACCATCTGATCACTGTAATTGTTCAATTACCTGCCCTTAAGCAATGGGGACAGATATTAATGGGAACTGGCCACTACTCGTTTAATGGGCTTGTTAAATAACTAATAAAAAGTCTTTGAAATTCATTTATTGTAAAGTCGAGTTAATGTTTTACATTCTTCTAGTTCTTTACTCAATTTTTGTAGAGCTGAATTAAAGCTGCAACTTATGACGTGTTCTTTGCAGCAGTTTGTCATCACTTGTTAACCTTCCCAGTCCCCTTCAACCGAGTAAATAGATGGGGGCACTTTTTCTCTTTAAGCTTAATGAGCATTATTAAACTGAAGATAAATGCTTTAAGTTCTCTCTAATGATTACTTTCATACACAAGCCAGGAACCTTGTCTTTATTGAAATTATTTTAAATTTTGTATTCTTCTGTAAGCGGCAGCTTACTATTAAATCTGTGCGAATAATGGATTTTTTGATTCAGTGGTAATGCTGTACAATTTTTGAAAAATCATTTGGGGTCAAATAAAAAATAATTTGGGGTCAAATAAAAAATTTCATTCAATCCCAAAACAAAATATTTAATTTTAATTTTGAGCACTTTTTTATATTTAAATAAACTTGAAGAAAATTTCAAAACAAAAAGCCATTCTGACACAAAAAAAATGTCAAATGTTTCCACTTTTTTTTACATGAACATTTCAGTGAAACTGATATAAATTCACAAAGCTTTCAAGTGAATTCTTCAGTAAATCTGCATTCTTCTCTTTGTCCCGCTCTCCTTGGCTATCTTCCTCTTTTTTCATTTTTGGGTACAATGAGATGCTGAGTTTTTCAGACTTTTTGAAGTCATTACATGCACTATGGGGAAGGGCACAATTCAGTAACCTTTATTCAAGTTTAGAATACTCTGACAAGTTCAGTGAGCATCTTTGTGCATTAATATCTATCATAGCTTTCTCCAAACCAAATGAATACACACAAACACATGCACGACCCAATTCTGATGCCTCTCACATAGACATAAATGAGGAATAATTCCACTGATGTAAAATCAGAATGTAATGGAGAGGTTACTGCCTGATATGGACACTTCTAGAAGACCTTCAATAGCTTTAGGTATTCCTTTTGTGGCAGCCCGAAAGCAGGGAGCTGCAGAAGCCTGGTGGAAGGCAGGTACATGGGGAGTTGTGTATGTGGGTTTATGTTCCCTCAGTAGGCTTCCAGAGACTGCGGCTCAGCCATTAGGACACCTGAAGCCCATCTGGAGTCAGCCTGGAGGGAAGGCTGACTAGGACACCTGCCACCAGCTAAGACTTTTGGGCACATCATAAAAACCTTCCCTCAGGCAAGGCAGGGAGAAGGAGAAAAGGGATGGACTAGAGGAGAGGAGAAGTTGAGCAGAAGACAAATCTGAAAGGCAGCAAGCTAATAGGGCCTGTTCCAAGATGCCAGGGAGAAGGTACCCAGGGAGTGATTGGGGAAGTGGCCCAGGGATGGACTGCTATTCAGTGGGGCAATGGCCATGTCTCACAGTCCCACTTTACTGCATAGGGCCCTGGGCTGGAACCCGGAGCAAGTGGGTGGGACCGGGTTCCCTCCAACCCTCCTCCTGGCTGGTGGGCTGCCAGCAAGGAAAGAAGCGTAGGACCCAGGGGGCTTAGCCCAGACTTTCCACACTTACTATAAGGATAGATTCTGATGACCTCTTCATATACTAAGAGAAGTACAGAAGTGGTTAACAAAGGGCTCATTAGAACAGGGATATAAAGAAAAGTGGGCAGTGCAATAGATCTCTCTCCCACTCCGTCTTTTTCCACATGGTCTTACCTATTTCCTCTAAATTATGTCAATGGCTCATTGGGCTGATGTGGTTCATGCATATCAGTTTCATTGCCAAGAGCACACACGGGAGCAATGTGGCCAGCATCAGATGTGACTACCTTAACTCAATGCATCAAGTACCTATTTTGCAGCTACATGAACTAGAGGTAGCCTTTCAATGTGAGAACAAGAAAGGTTCAAATCCATGACCTTCAGATTTGTAGTCACATACCTTAGCCACTTAGCTACCGCTCATTGCAAAAATAGGTGCAAAGGTCAAAATGGCATAATACTAAGAAATTCTAACATCCTATTTCTTGTTGAAGGTTTCCATTAGCAGCACGTTTTAACATTAATATACACTGCAATGTTATTAACTGCAAAAAGCTACCTCTGTTATGCTCACACCATCACATAGTTAACTTATTTCATAAAACCAAACAGATTGGTTGTTCTATTTGTATTCATAACAAATATATCTTTGCTCCAGTACACCCTGAGACCTATTAGAGCTGCACCTCTTCATAGGACCCAGGGACTACATGTCTTTCACAATCTTTACTTGGCATTTAATAAATATTATATTAAATCAACAGTATACATCCAACAGCATATTCCCTTTATGGAACAAAACAAAGGGCAAAGGGTTGGTGGAATGCTTGGCAAAAACTGAGAAGGAATGATATGGAGTGTTGAAGGGTCACACAGTAGTGAGAACTGGGTGGTTCTCTTAATTGTTATTTCCAGACTTTTTTAGTCTATTGCTTTTTTTCTTAAGAAGATATAAGATATCAGGGAATTTGGAGGGCATTTGAGAGCAGGATGCTCTTAGATTGATCTTATTACCTATTAAAACACACTTTACCTGTGTGTGTGTATAGTTTTTAATTACTATTTGGGATCAGGGAGAAGAGGTCTGGACTGGATTGTAATTTAATGTAAAAACACTCAGGAGTTCTCTTTCTTCATTAGTAAATAAACTTCTGGTCAGTTGGGTGAGTTTAGTTAATGCATGATGTCCTGATTATGCAGAAGATCAGTAGAAATGGACAAAATGATTTATCTTTATTTTTTGAAATCTAATAATAATAGCCATGGAGTATGAACAACTTTTCACATGACTGTTGGCAGACTTGAGAAAGGTATTAGAATAGTTAGCAAAGGGGGAGAACTCTATCAATATGGAAAGATATATTCTACGACTTCAAGAGAGATTATGGAGTCATTGTGAATAGTTCTCTGAAAACATCCACTAAATGTGCAGCAGCAGGTAAAAAAGGAAACTGAATGTTAGAAGTCATTAAAAAATGGATAAAGAATAAGACATAAAATATCTTACTGCCTCAGTATAAATCCATGGTATGCCCACATCTTGAATACTGAATGCAGATATGGTAGCCTCATTTCAAAAAAATATATCTTGGACTTGGAAAAAGTTTAGAAAAGGGCAAAAAAGTTATTAAGGGTTTGGAATGGCTTCCACATGAGGAGAGATTAATAAGACTGGGACTTTTCAACTCTGAAGAGAAGAAAGTAAGGGGGAATATGATTAAAATTATGACTGGTGTAGAGAAAGTAAATAGGGGAAAGTTATTTACTTGTTCCCGTAACAGAAGAAGTAAGGGACACCAAATGAAATTAGGAGGTAGCAGGTTTAAAACCAAAAAAAGGAAATATTTCTTCCCACAATGCACAGTCAACCTGGTCAGCCTGTGGGACTCCTTGCCAGAGATGCTGTGAAGACTTTAAGGGTGCATCTATACTGTACCCTTAGCTCGAAATAAGCTATGCAATGTGAGTTGCACAAATTGTGTAGCTTATTTTGAGTTAATTTTGAAATAGCTTATTTTGTAATTTGGCATTGTCTACACAGCACCAAATTCTGAAATAAACTGCTATTCCAAAACATCCCTTACTCCTCCTGGAATGAGGTTTACAGGGACATTGGAATAGTGAGCCCATTATATTTCAAAATAATGGGCTTGCTTAAAAGACGCGGAATGGCTATTTTGGGATACCGGAAGTATCCTGAAAGAGTGCTGCTGTATAGACGTACCCTAATGGTTAAAAAAAAACTAGATAAATTCATGGAAGTTAGGTCCATCAATGTTTATTAGCCAGAATGGATAGGAATGGTGTCCATGGGCTCTATTTGTCAGAGGCTGGGAATGAGTGGCAGAGGAGGGATCACTTGATGATTACCTGTTCTGTTCACTCGCTCTGGGGCACCTGGTTCTGGCCACTGTTGGAAGACAGGATATTGGGCTAGATGGACCTTTGATCTGATCCAGTATGGCTGTTCTTATGTTAATACAGCTCCTTAATCTATGGTACTCTCAAAATAAAAATCCAAAAGGTGAAATATTTTGGTTTAGTCATCTAATAAGTAAAAAATTGGGGTTTCTTGAATTTTTCAGTAAAAACCACAAGCTCAAATTTTGACAAAAAAATGTTTGGATGACCCACTGTTATGAATTTAGGAGTCAGATTGTGACAGCTCTGAGTAAGTAGTAGAGCGAGAGAAAGGAACACCACCTATTTGCATCATGATGCAAGAAGGCATTTCAATGTGTTTGGAAAGTGCAGTATTGTGTCTGGAACTTGTACAGGTAATAGCATTCCCAAAAGTAGTGGAAAGGGGGTTGGAGTGAGGTAGGAAATAGAGGCAAGTGCACCCCAGAAGTTCAAGAAGAAATACTGGCACCCTTTCTATGTAAGCTGTGGTTGTATCATAAGTGAGCCCTTATATAGCTTACAGGGTTCCCATTGTGGTTGTAAGTGTAGATTTTAAATAATCACTTAGTGGACTTTAAAGTAAATATTGTTTCTGCTAACCAGTCTCTGTGTTCTGCTTTGTTTTCTGTATGTCCCATTCCTACTTTCCCTTTAGTATGCTGACAACATCACTTTGTTAAGGCTGGTTGGTTCCATTTGCATTGGACACCTTTTCTGCATATAGATTGATGAGTTTAATCAACGAATCAGGAGAAAGACTTGGACATCAATCAGTGTCAGTTTTCTTTCTTTCTAATTTTTGATTTGCTGCTTCTAGTTATCAGTGCAATAAAAATAATGCCCGTTTAAGGTAAAGCTTAAGTATAGAGCAAAGTTAGTTGGAGACTTACATTAGCCCAAAGAGTTCTCCCAATTTCTGGTTAGCAGTATGCTAGAGAAAAAGAATTTTCTTATGGTGCATAATATTTCATTGGCATAACCAATGACTCCATTACTCAATGATCAATGACAAAAAAGCTCCTACTTCCCTTGATTTCCTGAATCTGCAACCTAAATATGAGGAAGCTATACAATAGAGTGTGTGGGGGGAGTTATCACTCTTCTTTAATGCCTTTCCATGACCATCTAGGACTGGTCCACTACATGGAACTAATTAAGCAATATAGCAGTATCCTTTTATTTTAAAGGGTTATTGACTGAAAAGCAGTGCAGTTATACCAATTACCTTATGCCTCAATATATTAAAAAGCAAGAGTTCGAAGGCTAGCCCCCTTAAATGATAAAATGTCTGGTATAATTACACTTCTTGAAGTATTTTTCTGCTTTTATAAATTCTATTTCATGCTAATTGGAATTCTTAAGTTCATGTACTAGAATCCTGTGGGTTTGGAGCAGAAAGTCATAAATTCCATCTTTAGCAGTGGATGTAGTTGATGACCATGTCATTTTCACAATAAAGAGCAATCATTTAAAAATCTTATTTTGAATATTGATTTTGATTCTGAGTTTAATTTTATTTTGTCATTTAGTGGTCACTCTGAAACATCAAAATATTTCACTAAACAATTTGTGTGTATTTGCATCAGCAACTCTATGGTCAAATGGATTTTAAATTGTCTTGGGTTTTTCTTTCAGTTTGAAAACAGTCCCTAATGAAAAGGACTTAAAATAATACCACCTACCAGTTTGCATCATATTTTGCACAATAACTTTCAGAACATACAATTACTGTACCCGCTAAAGATTATATATAGCCATATGCAAAGGGGGAGATACAAGTAATCCATAATATTGAAATATATGATGTTATATGAATATTTACACAAAATCAGACTTACCATCACAGACAGACAGATACATTCATTTGTGTCTTATTCATGAGTTACAAAATCAGCCAATAGCTTAGAAAACTATGTCATGATTTTATATACCCACATGAGGCAATCAATAGATTAATCAGAGGTGACCTGGCTCAACTGACAAGCTCAGTTGTTTACCAAAAGTTTTATTTAGTTGTGATGTACTCCTGCCCATTCAAAACAACAGCAGATCCATTCTTGTGGACCAAAAAGATGTGCTTTGGATTAGAAGAACCACCCAAACCATATAGATCCTCTGAAAAGTAACAGCTGTCTTCCTATATCCCCAATAGTGGTCTGAATATTTCCTACAATATTTACAGAAGCAATGCTATTTTTGCCCAGTAACAAGATTTATAACAATATCTACAATATTCTGTGCTGATTTATTTAACATCTCTGTATCAGAAGGAAAACAAAGTGATGATTTCCATTAAAATCAGATCATATGATTTTAACTGTAGTTTTAAAGGGCGTTCAACATGTTGATGTAACATATCACAATACTAACTCTAGACATTCCTCTCTTATGTTTCTCAACTCTCTCCATAGTAGAAAAAACTATAATTTTCTAAATACTCTAATTTCAATCCCTTAGAAACGTTAGCAGGAACTTCATGGAGGATAGGCCCATCACTAGCCATTAGCCAAGATGGGCAGGGATGGTGTTCCTAGCTCTGTTTGCCAGAAGCTGGGAATGGGTGACAGGAATGGATCACTTGATGATTACTTGAGGATAGTGGGCTAGATGGACCTTTGGTCTGACCCTCTATGGCAGTTCTGATGTTCTTATTAACATATTTGGTGATCTTCAAGTCACTGGGTGATATTTTGCTGTCCTTTATACATGAGGAGCTCTATTTTCAGAGAAGAAGTTTGCCAGCCAAACATTTTTTCTTTCTATACTCATAAGAATCAGGAAAAGGGTAATTAATCACAGAACCATATAGCTACAGCTATTGCAACATCCATCTCCATGTAGCTCCCTCTGGCAGCAGAACCATAGCAGTTCCATTTCCCAGGAAGGGGTATGGTTTGAGCTGCAGCTGCATTGGGGATGAACAAATCTGTGGTTTGGGTGGAGACAGGGCAGGAGTTGGGCTAGAGGATCTTCCAGTGACATGCTGAGTCTCCAGAGAGCTACTCCAGTCACTGGGCTAAATCAATCTCTCTGGAGTATCCTTGCAGCCACACCACTGTTTGAGAGAGGGGTTCTACTTCCCTGTAACTCTCTGTGGAGATACCCGTCATCCAGGCTATGCAGGGATCTTAATGAATAAGAACAATAGGCTGAATAGCATAGTTGACTGCACATGTAACCATGTATAAACACATGTTAAAAATAAGATGTACCATTGAGGCTGAATTTCTCTCTTGCTTTACCTCAAGTTCATACTGGGCTGAACTGATCTGATCCCTTGTACTCCCTGCTCCCATTTATAATTAGCTATAATAATTCAAAGCAGACAGTTGTCCTGGAATCTGAAGATACAAGCACACCTGATCACACTAATGCAGAAGCCAAAGAAATCTCTTGGGCCATGCATGCTGCTTTCACACCTCTCCGATTAGTGACTGAAGCCAGGCCATTTTGCTTGTGATAGATTAATCAAACCTTCTCTCAGCCTCTAATTGGATGACAATCAGTTTCTCACTGTGTTCTAGAAGGGGGGAAAAATCTCCTTCCCTTATATTTAACATGTCTCTTTCATTTTTGGCCTATCACTTTAAACCTTTGTGTGTGTGTGTGTGTAATTAATTTACTTTGTGACAGTTTCTCTTTCTTTAAATAAGCTGCATATTTTTACCCAGCATTACTAACTTCCAGCGGTTTTCCACCATAGACACAATCTTTTCTTCTTCTTCTTCTATCAGCACAGCATGAAAATTAATAGTTAGGAATTGGATTCCAGCACTCAGATTACAAACCCTCGTTTTCAGGGAATCTTTTTAATGGAGCCATGGAAATGTGTGCAGGACTTAATGCTTGCTTCTATGTCTCACTTAAGAAGGAAATTTCCTTTGCTTCCATGCAGCTGAAGAAAGAAGTAATTGGCCATGTTTAAGTGCCATGAGTACACAAAAACCAGTATAGGAAAAAAACATGAGAGATTTATGAATCCAGAATTATTTTGGTATTTATCTGGGATAAACATTTCTATCCCTTTTCCTGCCACTATTATAGGTCCTACTCTATTTCATAGTGATGGTATATCTAGCCAAAGAAAGTTGCACTTGATTCCCTGTGAATGAATATGTGATGAATATCTGTGGTTTCATTCATTCCATATGAGGACCTTTGGGTCTGGATGCTTATTCAAGCTATCTGAACTCCTCCCCATTTTGCTTTTTTCTTCTTCCTCACCAGTATGAGCTAAAGATGAAGTAATATCTTAACTTTCCATTTCCTACGTTTTCATTTGTCTGTGTGTCTCCTGAACTTAATGCTCTTAAAAAATATGTATAGACATGTTTCAAAGCTCACTGAAGACCATGAAAATATTTCCACTGACTTCCAAAAGCTTTGGATCAAGCCTATATTCTCACTGTAATACAAATAAAAGTCAAAAATAGAGATTCCACAATCTTTAGTGTAATTTACAAACACTAGATCCCATGAATCAAGATGAAACACAGTTAAGAAATATTGTGTTTTCTAGAACTATTTTTTTCAATCTGTAAGCCAGTAGGAACTGCGCTGAAGTCCAACAACATAATGAACTGACTGAATTACCTCCAATTTCACATATCACACAAATATTTTTCACCAAGCTACAAATTCAACCAAAACCAATCTTCTTGAAAAATTTGTGTGCCCTCTATTTTGTCCTACTTTTTCCCAATGAGTTTGCTGTTTGTAAATTGTAGCATCTGCAGGTATAGGTGGAAAATCTATAGTTTATAATATATGGAGTCCTGTCACCTCTGACAATCTGCAACTCCCTTTGTGCCAAATTTTGACTTCTTCAGTGTGAAGCAAATTCACATTGATTGAAACCAGTGGGAATCAGGTGTTCCCAACACTATGGAAAACTGAGCCCTGTGGTGCCCCAATATAGATTGAGATGCTTATCCAAATCATCTTCATCAGCTGTCCATCTGACTGTATCACCCCATCTCTTAGGCTACGTCTAGACCGCAGGCTTCTTTTGGAAGAAGCTTTATTGGATGAGTTCTTCTGGAAAAACTTCTTCCAAAAGAGCGCATCCACACTACCAAAGCACATCAAAAAAGTGATCTGCTTTTTCGAAAGATAGTGTACAAACTGCTTGGATGCTCTCTCGCATAAAAAGCCACCCAGAACCACTTCAGGAAGGGGTTTAGGTCATCAATGGCTTCCGAGTGATGGTGCCGGAGCCTTACAGAGACACTTACTTAAAGGGACCCCCCTGGACAGTCGTTTCTCTGCTTCTGCTGTGTGCTTGCCTACCTTTAGGAGGGACAGCAAAGCTCTCACAGTGCCTGCTGTGCCTGCAGTGATGCCACAGCTTTTTCCTTTGTGCCATGGAGCTGGAGCTGCCCCTGGGCATGCAATGCCCCCGGACATGCAATGCCCTGACACAGCCATGCTGCAGTTTCTCCAGCACTTCGTACCAGCTGCCTTCCTGGTCCTGCAGGAGCCTGACCCTGAGCTCATTCTTGGGACCCTTTCCATAGGTGCAGGTACTACACTCTTGCAACTGCCCCCACAGTGGAGAGGCGTTTTTGGAGTCTCAACACCAGTTCCAGCTGGTGGGACTGACTATTCATGGAGTGGTAGGATGACCAGTAGTGGCTCCAAAACTTCCACATGTGGAAGGCCACCTTTTTGGAGCTGTGTATCTGATTTGCTCTGGCCCTCCGACAACATGATATTCACCTGTGGCCCACCATCCCCCTGGAGAAGAGGGTCGCCGTCTTCCTCTGGAAGCACCCCACCCCCGAAAGCTATCGGTCGGTGGGCAACCAGTTTGGCATGGGGAAGTCCACCATCAGAGCCCTCCTCATGGAAGTAAGGCACTCTGGGACTGCAGTCCCTGCGGGGGGGAGGGAGGAGAAGAGTCCTGGAAAAGGGGGAACCTGGGGAAAGTGGGGTTGGGGACTGTGCGGGGTGGAATGGGGGGTGGGGGAGAAGCCCTGTGCCAGGGGGGTTGTGCCATCCCACCCTCACATAGCCCTGCTGCTGGGAGGGTGGCTCCTCGGGTGTTTGGGAGGAGTAGATGGGAGGGGGCGGGCACTCCTCAAGGGCTCAGGCACTCCCTCTCTCATTCCCTGTTTTGTGTGTTTGTTTGTCTCCTTCTGCAGGTTGTGAGGTCCATCAACTCCATCCTGTTGTGGAGGGTTGTCCTCCTGGGAGACCTGGACCTGATCAGGGCTGGATTTGCTGCCCTGGAGTTCCCAAACTGCACTCGAGCCATAGATATGATCCACATACTGATCCATACACCTGAGCATTGAGCGGCCCAGTATATTAATAGGAAGGGCAACTTCTCCATGGTGCTGCAGGCCCTGGTTGACCATGGTTGACACTTCACAGACATTTTTGTCGGGTGGTCAGGCAGGGCGCACGATGCCCACACCTTTCAGAACTCCATCCTGTATGGGAAACTGGAGGCGGGCACATTCTTCCCCCACCGTGACTTTGCTGTTGGGGATGTGCACATGCTACTGTGCATCATGGGGGATGTGGCCATAACCCCTGATGCCGTGGCTTATGAAGCCATACACTGGCCACCTGGACCCCAGCAGGGACCAATTCAATGCCTGCCTGAACCGGGCCAGGATTCAGGTCGAGTGCACCTTTGGCTGCCTCAAGGCACGGTCCAGGTGTGGGAGCACAGCATCCCCGAGGTGGTCCTGGCATGTTATATCTTCCACAACATTGTGGAAAGCAAGAGGGAGGCCTTCCTCCTGGGTTGGGAGGGCAGACACCAGCCGTGAGGGGTGACCCTTCGAGCAGTCACGGACAGTTGCCATCTGCCAGGTGCATCTGGGAGGCCCTGAGAGAGGTTCTCTGAAGGACCCCAGTAACTCTTCCCAGAGTTGTAATTACTTTGGACGGAGTGTCCACCAGGGCACCTGTGTTATTTCCTGGAGCCTCTTCTTTTGAAAGAAAACCCACCTCCCTGTCCACACATGCCTTTTTCCAAAAGAACGTGATTGCAGCTTGGATGTAACTCAAGTTTTGTCAGAAAAAAAGCTGTTTTCTGACAAAACTCTGTAGTGTAGACATACCCTTAATCCCTCCCTTGGATCTGCTGCATCAAATTCAAATATTTTGCTTTTGCTATCAAGATCTTGCCTAGCTATCCCTTCACTACTTTGCCACCTTCTTTTAGTCTCACTTAGCTCTTCCTGCTTCTTCACCAACAGTACCAACCTTGTCACAAGCCTCATAACTGCTTGTCTTCCACACTGCCTTCCCTATGAATGGAACACTCTTCCTGAGATGGCCTGCAAAGCCACTAACACTCTGAATTCAAATCCCTCCGAAACATCCACTTCAACTATGATACCTATATGAACCAAATAGCTCATGATGGCTACATTGGAGATAATCCATTGTATTACCAAAATCTTCTACCTAATGCCCATCATCATCTTGACCAGTTTACCTATCCATTGCAACCATTTATTGTTGTCTCTGATTTCACTGGTCTACAATTTTTTAGAAGTCGTCTGATTCAGAGATAAAATATGCTATTTATTATGTATTTTGATGTGCTGAATTCAAATATGACAATTAAAACAACCGATTGGCTACTATTTCCAAGATATTTAAGCTTTTACATTTTACATCTATGTATATTGTGTAGATAGTAGAGTTTTAATCATAAATTGTAGATCTAGGTCTTTTCATGTGTTTATGGTTGCTTTACATGATAATATTTCACGTGTGCTGTTTATGTAACACTTTAAAAATCAGCAAAAGGGTTATATAAATAAAATGTATTATGAAACAAAAGGCAAAAAACTATTATGTACATAGTTTAGTCCTATTCAGTGTCTACTCGGCACTTCTTGGCTTGTCTCTTGTATTTATTAAATGGAGCATCTCTTGTCACTGTCCAGCAATAGTCTGCAAGCATTGATGGGCTCCATTTGCCCTGATAGCATTTCTCCATTGTTGCAATGTCCTGGTGAAATCGCTCGCCATGCTCGTCGCTCACTGCTCTGCAGTTTGGTGGAAAAAAATCTAGATGAGAGTGCAAAAAATGTGTCTTTAGTCACATGTTGCAACCAAGGCTTTTGTATGCCTTGAGGAGGTTTTCCACCAACAATCCGTAGTTGTCTGCCTTGTTGTTTCTGAGAAAATTTATTGCCACTAACTGGAAGGCTTTCCATGCCGTCTTTTCCTTGCCACGCAGTGCATGGTCAAATGCATCATCTCGAAGAAGTTCACGAATCTGAGGACCAACAAAGATACCTTCCTTTATCTTAGCTTCACTTAACCTTGGAAATTTTCCACGGAGGTACTTGAAAGCTGCTTGTGTTTTGTCCATGGCCTTGACAAAGTTCTTCATCAGACCCAGCTTGATGTGTAAGGGTGGTAACAAAATCTTCCTTGATTCAACAAGTGGTGGATGCTGAACACTTTTTCTCCCAGGCTCCAATGACTGTCGGAGTGGCCAATCTATCTTGATGTAGTGGGAATCTCTTGCATGACTATCCCATTTGCAGAGAAAACAGCAGTCCTTTGTGTATCCAGTCTGCAGACCAAGCAAGAGAGCAACAACCTTCAAATTGCCACAAAGCTGCCACTGATGTTGGTCATAGTTTATGCACCTCAAAAGTTGTTTCATGTTGTCATAGGTTTCCTTCATATGGACTGCATGACCAACTGGAATTGATGGCAAAACATTGCCATTATGCAGCAAAACAGCTTTAAGACTCGTCTTCGATGAATCAATGAACAGTCTCCACTCATCTGGATCGTGAACGATGTTGAGGGCTGCCATCACACCATCGATGTTGTTGCAGGCTACAAGATCACCTTCCATGAAGAAGAATGGGACAAGATCCTTTTGACGGTCATGGAACATGGAAACCCTAACATCACCTGCCAGGAGATTCCACTGCTGTAGTCTGGAGCCCAACAGCTCTGCCTTACTCTTGGGTAGTTCCAAATCCCTGTCAAGGTCATTCAGTTCACCTTGTGTTATGAGATGTGGTTCAGAGGAGGAGAATGGGAGAAAATGTGGGTCCTGTGACATTGATGGTTCAGGACCAGAAGTTTCATCCTCTTCCTCTTCCTCATCTGACTCAAGTGAGAATGATTCTGGTGCATCAGGAACCGGCAGTCCTTCTCTGTGGGGTACTGGGCGTATAGCTGATGGAATGTTTGTTTGGGTAATGCACAGTCCACTTTTTCTTCTTTGACACACCTTTCCCAACTGAAGGCACCATGCAGAAGTAACAATTGCTGGTATGATCTGTTGGCTCTCTCCAAATCATTGGCACTGCAAAAGGCATAGATTTCCTTTTCCTGTTCAACCACTGGCGAAGATTTGTTGCACAAGTGTTGCAGCATATGTGTGGGGCCCACCTCTTGTCCTGATCTCCAATTTTGCAGCCAAAATAAAGGTGATAGGCTTTCTTAACCATAGTGGTTATACTGCGCTTTTGTGATGCAAAAGTCACTTCACCACAAACATAGCAGAAGTTATCTGCACTGTTCACACAAGTACGAGGCATCTCTGCTCACTTTGGCTAAACAGAAATGTGTCCCTTTGCAAAATCAAACACTGACAAATAAGAGAGCACGACACTGTATGATTTCTAGAGCTGATATAGGGCAATTTGTTCAGCAGAGTAATGTAAGCTTCATTATGATTGCATCATCCATGACTTCTAGGAATAACGTGATGCAATTCATATCATGTATGACACAATACCAGCTTCAGATTGCATCATTCATTGTTTTGCCTAAAAAGCAAGTACTGTCCAAACCCAGTCATAGATTTATTCATAGATCCAGTCAAAGATATATTTTAGTCATTTCTGGTTTAAATTGAGATCCCTTCCCTTTATAACTCACTTATCCTCCGCCATTCCCAAGTCAAGGATCGTGTATACTGACCCAATAGCATATCTTGAAAACTAGAGCCAATCAACAATTTTAAGCATCATTTTCATTCTCAGTGACCCAGAATTAGTAAAGATTGACTACATTTATTTCAGAAGCATTTTGGCTGTAGAGCAGTGTTTTTAGACTGTAAACTCTTTGGATCAATGACCATATTTTCTAATACTTTTGGAAACCACCTAATAAATTGTGGCTGTTACTGTTTAAAATAAATAATTAATCAAAAGCACATGGAGAGAGATCTGCATTACAAACGTCAGTTCTGCCCATTCCACAATTTTGGAGAAACCTTCATCTGACTCTTGCATCTCAGGTTCTTCTCTGGTGTCATAGTAACAGTTGTCTTTGTAGCTTTTTCTCCTAAAACTGACCAGGGGAAGTCACCTTCTGTTTCTCATTTTCCATTATTTAAGTTTAGGTTTTTAAAGGTCTTAAATGTAATGTGGATTACTGATCTCACCCTCTTTTTTAAAGGTATCATATTAATATAATACCATATACTGTTAATTCAAGTATAGCTTTTTGGTGTTTGTTATTTTGATGACAGTGGTCATACTGATAACAAAGCAATGTTGTCTAAGTTTGTCACTGGATTTGAGATCTAATAACCTAACTGACTGGCTAAGTCTTCTCTCTGAATGCTACTCGGCAGTAGGCATAACACACAGCTGTGTTGCTACCAGCTCTCCCTCTTTCAACAATTGCTTCTAACTTGGCTAGTGACCCACTTCACTAATTGGATCACTACAACCCAGGCAATTTTCAGTACAGCTTTGCTTCTCTGCTTTCTCACACTGGAGTTGTAACTGTTCCAAGGACAGGGAAGGGATTTTGTAAAATTAATTTCTCTGAAGTTTCAAATCTACAAAGCCTGCACTTTCAAACCAGATCAACTTCAGATGTCCTCACTCCTTCAATCCCTCACCTATACCAGAGCCCTCAGCAGCAAACTTGAGTGACGGAATGATAAAACACCTCAATTAAATTCAGGCCCCTAACAATTCTGACTGAGACCAGTCAAGTTGCTCTGGCTTTACACTCATATAAGTGAAAGCAAAAGTAAGTTCCTGGGGTAACTGTGTATGCTGTATGTCAAGGTAATTTGAATTGCACAATTCCTTGTTAAATTTAAGCAATAAAACTTGGGAAGACAAGCAGTGCTGGTCAGTGATTATGCACATCTGGTAGAGTTGTAAGACATGAAGCCTAATACTCACAATACTGATGTTTCCAAGATTTTGCTTTTAAAAGGACATTGGTCACTGGGGGTATGTCTAGAGTGCATCCCTCTGTCAGGAGAGGGATGCAGATTAGGCAGGTCGACATTGCAAATGGGGCAGGGATTTAAATATCCTGTGCCTCATTTGCATAAAAATGGCCACCGTGTTTTGCCGACTCAGCACTTTGTCGGCAAAAAGCAGCAGTCTAGAGAGGGATCTGTCGAGAAAGAAAGCCTTTTTCGACAGATCCCTTATGCCTCCTGCAAGGAGGTTTACAGGATCTGTCAAAAAAGGCTTTCTTTCTTGATAGATCCCCTTCTAGACTGCTGCTTTTTGCCGACAAAGTGCCGAGTCGGCAAAACGTGTCGGCCATTTTTATGCAAATTAGGTGCAGGATATTTAAATCCCTGCCTCATTTGCAATGTCGACCTGCCTAATCTTCATCCCTCTGCCGACAGAGGGTTGCAGTCTAGACATACCCTGGGTGGAACATTTGGCAGCTTTCTGGCAAGGAAGAGATGACCATTGATGTACACACAGCCAGGGATGTATATGCTTGAGTGGTCATATAGATCTTTTCCACCTCAGATGTTCTTGGAGAATAAATCACCTTTTTCTAATCCTGACATGCCAACGGTCACCTTTCTCTGCTTTTATATTTCTTTGATTCATATCATATGTATCTAAAGATGTAACTAGAGTTCAGTCTCCCTAGATTCCCAGATCTAGCCCTCAGGGTATTAGTATATAGGTTAGCTTCATATCATACTGCTTTGCTAGGGTCTTCTGAAGCTGAGCTTTAGTTTGTCTTCCTTACTGACACTGCATTTCTTTAACACCTTTTCTCCAAAGATCTCAGAGAGCATTACAACTGTCAGTGAATGAAGGCAGAGATTTTCAAATACACAAAGGTCAGCTCCACTTGATTTTTAAGGAATTGAGCATCTGTCTGTTCTTTGAGCCTTTAAAAATCTGCCTTCCCACAAGAGGTCCGACATTCTCATGAGGGATGTAAGTACTCTAGTCCCATTTTACTTGTGGGCAAACTGAGGCATGAGGGACATTCTTTGGCTAGCTCACAGTTACATCTGGGAACAGAACTCAGGAGTTCAAATTCCCACTCTGATTTTTTATCAAGAGAGCACTCCATACAAAAAACAGTTTTCCACTTCCCTTGCACATCTATCATATTTAGCCACATTTTCTCCCCTAGCAAAAGAGAAAAGATGTTTGTTTAATGCCAGGGCTTCTCCATGTTCTTTTAGTCCATTCGAAATACTTAGACATGTTTTTTAAGTGAACACTGAAGAATTTACCCCCAGAGCCTGGAGCAGTTTTTTCCAGCTGTTCTGGTCTACTGGGTTCATATGTATTCAGGGCTTCAGGCATTTTATGTAGCCAGTTGATTAAATATATATTTAGAATTTGTTAATATGCATATTAATTACCCAATAGACTGGAATGACTCTTTAGGAGCAATTTTAGTCTATTGTGTAAAAGCATTATGAAAACCCTTATGAAAAATAGTTACGGTGTATACTTAATGTACTATTTGCTATTCCTCCCCCAATATTTAAAAACAAGTGGTATCATATCCTGGATTAAGCACTGATGGACTTTCCATTTTTGTGTTACATGGATACAAAATCTCATCTTCAACTGGATTTATTCCCCTTAGGTTCTGAATCGGGGCCTTACAATGTAGTTAAAATAACACGTATTTAATAATTCTTTATTCTTAATATAATATTAATATTATAGTTCATTTTTAAATGAGATTTTCTTTGTCTGGGGGCTTTTAAACTGCATTTTAGCCTCCAGCAGATATTTTGCATTCACATTTATAATATCACAGAAATAGATAGCTGGAAAAGAAACCGTGGCTGCATTAACACAATCTGCCTGAACAATTTACCTGCATTACTACCTCTCCCTGCAGCTTTGCCGGGGGGGAGGGAACTTTTGATAAACATTCTGCTTGTCTCTAGATTTCAGTCATGCTGGTTAGCAATGGGAGAGTGTCACAGGTTTGCTCTGTCTACAGGTGATATTTGGGAGGTAGATAACCAGAACACCACAAAATCTTAGAAACAATTGTACGTGCAGGGTGCACAGAGAAAATCAATGAAAGTACATAGGGTGGTGCAAAGGAAACACACTATTGTTCCTCCTTGAAATAACTGAGCATTCATAGCTAGAGAAGGTTATATCATTCATATCAAAACATGGAGGTTGATCACCCAACCCGCAGAGAAAGTAGGAGGAAAGCTTCTATTTTCTGTATGGGAGTGTCCAAAAGGCAGCATGGAGGTACATGTTAGGCTGTAGATATTTAGGATTGCCTGTAAAGGTCAATATGTTAAGAATGTAGGTATCTGTATCACTTAGCAAGTTACAGGGGTATAAAAACAAAGAATCAAAGTCACAGTCTATCTGTATATCGTCTGAGATCTTGTTCTTAAGCTAAGGTCTTTGGCTAGGCAACAAGACAGCCATAAGCTAAGCTGGGGAATGTAAGGTCAGGTCCTGACACATCCCAGACCAGTAACATTAACCCAAGACTGTTTGGGGCTCTTAGAAAGGTGCCTCCAATCTGTCTCCTGCAGATACAGGGAAGACCCTTGAATATTTAAAAAGAACTTAGTTGGTTGCTTTCTGTCGGTCAAGGGCCCATTTAACAGTTGGCGTTTTGAAATCTTCATTTTTGTATTGTTTGATCATTATGGACCCCACTTCTGTATTGTTTCTCAATATGGTCTCTGTGTGGTTCTTTGATTGTTTCTCTCTGCAGCATAATTAATTTTGCTAGGTGTAAATCAATTCAGGTGGTAAGATATAATTGGTTAGATAATCATGTTACAATAGGTTAGGATTGGTTAGTTACATTTCAATAAAACGATTAAGTTGCAGCTGAGAATATTGCTATATAAATTGGAGGCAAACGGGAAATAAGTTGGGAACAAGGGAAAAAGGAAGAAAGGGGAAAGGAAACTGGATTCGTACTTGCTGGAAGCCAGCCCCAGTAAACAATTAATTGCTTGCATCTTGCTGTTCTCTGTTCACATGAAAAGGACCAGGGAAGTGGAAGGGTACTTGTACTAACAGTACAGGTATGTCTCCAGCCTTAGACAGATCCCTTGAGATCCAGTTTTAGGAAAAGAAGCTCCTGTTGGTTTCACACAAGTGTATAACAACTGGAGTGATTCACAGGAAACTCTGCAAAGTGAATCCTTGCCACTCTTGTGGACTTTTTATAGGAAGAGTTTCTCCAGTTCCATTGCATTTCAGAAAGCCTAGTAGTAAAGACTTCTCTGTTAACCTATTCTTTTGTTTGCTAAAGGAATGCATTTGAAACCTGGATGGATGTACCATGAAGTCTGAAGAGGGCCACAAGCCACTCAAGGTGAGATGTGTGCATCAAGCAAATAACATTGCATGTTTGGTTTGGGGGTTCTGAGAAGTTATCACACCATAAACTGACTAAGCCCAGAGTATTAGATTTTGACCTTTTAAGTAAATTCTATCACATTTTATCTTGAAAGATCTTTCATTTACCACTTGGTCATGCATCAGAAAGTATAACGTCCTTTTAGTGGTGAAAAACAGGTGCAAGCAAACCCTATGGGAATGGGTGAGCTATGAAAGCCTTTTGTAACCTTGTACATTGCCTCACTTTAAATGTGGTATTATGTGTTAAGTGAAGGTATAAATAATACCACTCACATATCTGCCTTTAAAACTCAGAGGAGCTAATATGCACTGCATTTTTCACAGACACGATCACATCTGAAACATAAACTGAAGTCTTTAGTGAACTGGGTTGGGTGTTTCAGCAGAATCCTCAATAGATCATTGCCAGCAAATTGCTCCCAATTTTACAAACTGCAGCTAATATAAGTATTGAAGGAAAAGATATGCGAATTTACCAGGAATTATCTTTCACTTCCTACACTCTGTCTTGTAGTTACTGACAGAAGACAATTTGAATTGTCAATTAATTCTTTTTTTTCCCCTAGAAAAAAACACTGCAGACTTTAAATTATCTACTCCACTATCCTTAAAGGAAAATAAATAAAAATAACTGAAGAATGATTCATTTAAATTTGATCTCACTTCTGTCTCTCACTCCCTTCCTGCACATATGCATTTCACAAAAGTGGGGAGGAATAGGCTCACCTATATTGCCAAAAAGTAACAAATCTACCAAACCAGCTCAGCAATCAGCGCAGGTCAGTTTATTCAGTGATGGCAAGAGAAAAAAGTATGATCTGTTCAATGAAACTCCCAGTGAGGAAACGGAAAGCCCTGCCATCATTATGATGATTGCCTGACATCTCAGAAAAGAGGTTGCCTTCTCTCTTTGTGAACACACGCAGAGCGTGGACAATCAGCAGCCAGTGAAGTGGATAACAGAATGCTATCTTGTGCCATCAATAGAAATGACCAACACCAACATTTGTAGTTGAATCAGTGCTCTGTTCAGAAGTTCAGAACAAACTTCTTGCATGTTCCTCCCCAAAACAAACTTTTAGAGGCTACAATTGAGTAAAAGAAAAAATTCTCAGTTTGTAATACCAGCCCAGGATCACTATAGTTCCTTATGTCAAAACGTATTTGTCTTGCACCCAGTGTTGAGCTGAGTTTGCAGTGTAATCACACAATGCCAGGATTTGAAGAACAAATCCCATATTTTATAAGTTTTGCCTTCATTTTACAGACACTTTAGCCTATGTAAAGAGTGATAGCTGGTTATCTAGCCACAATGATTTGCTGCACAAAAGTGTGGGAGAAAGGATAAACTTAGAGCATTCAGGAACCAGAATTTCTACTTCATGTGAAATTCTGTGATCTCAAACTTTGCTTTCACTCTGAATCAGAATGTAATGTTGAATTTTGAAATTTCGTATGAAGCAATTTAAAAAAAACTCATTTGAGGTTTATTTAAATATTTAATTTTGATAAAATCAAAATATTTTGTTTAAATTGTGTCCTTTTTATTTTATATTTAATACATTTCAGAACACCAACTCATTTTACAATGAAAAAAACAAAACATTTTGTCCCAATAAGATCAAAATGGAAGGTTCCAACGTTATCAAAGAGCTTTGTTTCTAAACAAACTTTTACTGAAATTAAAATCAAAGTTTTTCTTGGGAATATGTCAAACAAAACAGCATTTTCCAGTGAAGAAAACACTCTGTTGGAAATGTTTGAAAAGCTTTAGCAAAAAAACCCTCAGAAGACTGGACTTTTCACATTTATTTGTTAAAAAATATCCATTACAAGTTTCAGTGTGTAATTCCATGAAGAGGAATAAACTACTCACTCTAATCTATATGTCTCTTTTTCTAGATGTAATGTAACCATAGGCACAAGAAATAGGGATGTGGGAGGTGCTGCAGTCTCACATATTGGACATCCCTGCTCCACGCCCAAGGTGCTGCCCAAGGTCGAGGCTGCTGGCCTTGTACCCCTTAAACCTGGGGTCTTTGCTACTGACCCCTCATGCCCACTCAGCCCTGGTGCAGGTTGACTTTTAGCTCATGCACTAAGCTCCAGAGATTCCAAGTTCAGTTCCGCCTGTCAGCGTTACACATGACCCTCTACACCACATGAGCTAAAAGCCAGCTGGCTATTAGTTAAGGCTGTAGAGCAGACTTATTTTTCTCTCTGGGCATGCCTACACTGTCAAATTAAGACACACAACTTCAGCTACATCAATTGCGTAGCTGAAGTAGAAATAGCTTAATTCGGCTTTTGGCGTTGTCTACCCAGCAGGAAGTTGAAGGAAGAATACTCTTACTTTGATTTCCCTTACGCCTTGTGAAATGAGGGTCACGAGTCAGAGTAAGAAGTCCTCCATCTCGACATCATTTTGAAATAATGGCTTGCAGGGTAGACATGCGCTATGTTCTTTCAAAATAACATCAGTTATTCAAAAAATAACACTGCTGTGCAGATGTACCCTCTGTAAGTAGGCTCAGTCCCATTAGATAGGACAGTACGCTGCACCCAGCAGGTGTGTGGGTTACAGATAGTCATTGGCAGTCAATGGTCATAGACAAATGAGTTCACAGAAATGATTAACTTGACACTCACCATTGACTTCTGCTGACAAAAGTACACTCCAGCTTTGCAGACAGCTAGTTAATGGGCCAAAACTAGTCTGTCTCAAACAAAAGCTCTTATTACAGCTAATCTATTGGGTGGCTTTCTGTTCTGACCAGTGTAAAGCCATCAAATCATTAGAGACTGAAGTCTTACTCTGTCCTCTGATGAGGATTGGTGTTGTGTCAAGTCATCTGTGCTGATAGCTCAGTGTTGGGTCCTCACCCCTTCACACTCCATCTGTGAACAGTGAGAATGCTCTCATATATGCTAGCACTATGAACAAAGGAAGCTACCATTTGATCTTTGAAGAAAGGTTGGCTAGAGCAAAAGCAAAGGCTGAATGATTTTGACTTTGGGATGCTGTCTAGCCATTATGTAAGAAAGATAATAAATCCTAGTGGTTAAGCAGTCCACTAGTTCAGAATATCTGTGTGCCCTCAATTCCACGTTGTAGTGTCTGCAGAAGAATGTGGCACCAGTTTGTTCAGTAAAGGTCTGGGATGGCAGTGTCAGCAATGGAAAGATGAATTCAAACCACTTCTTAAAGGTCTGGTATCTGAAGAGAAGAGATGAAAAAATTTCCAGTAGAGATGCCTTCCCTCAACAAAGAAGAGATCTCTATTTTAGACCATAAGGTGAAGTCTGGGAAGTCACCAAAGGTTTGTAGCATTATAATATAATATATGGAGATATACCATCTCATAGAACTAGGAAGGACCTTGAAAGGTCATTGAGTCCCGTCCCCTGCTCTCACAGCAGGACCAAGTACCATCCCTGACAGGTTTGCCTCAGATCCCTAAATGGCCCCCTCAAGGATTGAATTCATAACTGGGTTTAGCAGCCCAGTGCTCAAACCACTGAAGTATCCCTCCCCCCCATTACTCATGGTTGCTGAAAATAGGTGAGTATTGGTTGTTGTGCCATGGTTGCATACGTTCTCCCAGATCATCTAGCATGCCATTATTGTCCCTGAATCTTTCTTCCCTAGGTTTAAAAGGGCAAAGAGGTTGATTGTAGCAACTCCAATTACACTATTCTCAGTCCCAGGGAAAGTCTTCTCTTCCATGTCTCAAATCAATGATGGCCTTTGTGACAAAGCTCAATAGCATGGTTTCCAGTCTTCACGGGAATGTGGCAAGGCAGTATTCTCTCACCAACATTGTTTAGTACCAGAGGTTCTGTGTAGCTTTGGGTTAGCTGTGTTGCAGGCTAAGTAAACACATTAGCTAATGAGCTGATCCCTTCATTTTTCAGATCTGTCTGAATGAGCAGTCTTTGAGCAATGAAGCTGTTTCCCATTTTCTTCATTCTCTTTCCCTTTTCTCCAGTGTGAACACTCCTCGCCCACTCATTTAAATATCTCTTTCTTTTAGATTATGTAGCAAACATCTAGGTGTGGGGGGTTTCCCCCCCCCCCAGTTTGAATTTACCTGCTTTGGTTTGACATTAAATGCTTTTGCTTCTTCTTGTATGATTCATAGCTTTCAACAGACCAGACCTGGGTTTTCCCAGTGCATGCAGAGTGATTTCCAGTGGCCTGGGACTGTGTGACAGCAAGAGACAACTTCTCTAAACTGAGTTGCTTCTTAAGCAACAGGTCAGTGCCTCCTCCTGATGCCTGCTTCTCTCTGTTGTCAGCAGCTGTACCATTGTTCACAGCAATGGTGGGGGGGAGGGTTTAGTAGAGGTGGATATGACTGCTGCTGGGAGAGAGGCAGTTGGCAGGGAGTGGAGGAGGGATTAAAGAGCTGCTGGGCAAAGCACCTGCTTAGGACATAGAGGTGGGATGTAGAGAAAAGAAAGAAAGAGGGGGGGAGTGGAAGTAGGCATGAGTGTGGGGTGAGTTGGGGTAGCAAAGAACAGCGAGAAGCAAAAGTGGGAAGGGAAATAACTGTAAGTGGAAAAAGGGAAGGGGAAGGAGCATGGGGGGTCACCAGTCCTCAGCCCCTAATTTATGCCATGCTAATTAGAACGGTATAGATTTAAAGATATAGGAAGATAGAAGACTTTTTAGTCCGTTTCTTACATTTTTGGCACCTATAAAGAGGACTAATTTTCAGAAAGTACTAAACACACATTCTCAAAATCTGGTGTAAGGTACCCCAAAATTAAAGCACTCCAAATCACTGTTTATTTTGAAAATCTTGGCTAGGCAGCAATAGCTTTGCTATACGGTGGCTAACAGCTATGCCAAGGTGCCAGAGAGCAAACAGCTGCTATGCTTTTTCCCTGACTTGTGTATGTACGCATGCAGCGTCAGCCGTAATGTAGCCCAAAATGCAATGCATGCCATGGTGACCACAGGAGTGCTGCATGTTCTAGCTACATATAAAGTGTTTCAAAGAAAGTAATCTTTTCACTTTCTGAGGGGAACTTTTGTCTCAGCACGGATGTTTTTAGGGAAAGCCAAATTTAGCAAACCAAGATTGTTGGTACAAAGATCACCATTACAAAAAATTAAAATCAATCCCAATAATTATTACAGTTGCATTGGATATACCTCAATTTTTCCCTTTACTTAACATAACAATACCTCTGGATAATATCTGATGGGGGGTATATTGCCTTTTCAGTGATAACCAATGCATTTGGTTTAGGATAATGTCAACTCCTGTGACTTCAGGCGACAATAGATTCAGGCCCTATTTTACTTTTGGGGTTATTTTTTTAGCATCTAAGGTGCTGCAGATGTAGATACTAGGAAATAAAGCTAGTGATGAAGAAACCTGAAAGCCCATCTGTCACATACAGATGTCACATATTGTGCAGAGATGAGAAGCTTTTCAGGATGCATGTCGATCCTTTAAACTAGGGGGAGGAGTTTTGTGTAATTGAGAACAGATGGGAAAAGGAAGGGAAAAGCACCAAAATCATGCTCCTGACTGTCATACTTGAAGAAGCATGTTCTGGTGTTTTCATGTTATTTATGTGTAAGGTTCCACCCATGATATTGGGTTACATGGTGCTTTATAATATTAGATTTCCACAACAGAAATAAACCCCTTACTTTAGCAGTATTAATATATTACAAATAATGTGAATAAGGTGTCTAAGTCAATGTAGGCACAGGAAAGTGAGCTATAGTAGAAACCAGAAATGACTTGATCCATCCTTAGTAGATTATTTTCTTGGGCGAATGCTATATAAAACCTTCCTCTGCCTTTACAGTAGTCTTGGTTTGGTGTGGGGCTCAATGAGAATGGAATCTCATTTATGTCAGAGTGAAATGAGAGTAGTGCTATCAGGCTAGATCCCAATGGACATTTGCCCTCATTATAAAACCACCAAAATCACCGCATAATTTAGCTTAGCTGCATGAAGGAGCTTTCATAACACCTGTGCCTGGCTTTCTCACAGAATACTGCAGATGCAGTGTAGTTGCTTCCGACCAAGGTTTGGCCACAGAAGTCTTCCGTTCAAACATTTGGGTTTCAGCAAAGCTACTCCAATCTGCTAAATATCACATGAGAATCAAAAGTTGTCCCAGTCGACTGCAGGATAAGCTATTGTGTTGATATTCAGTTCATCCAGCTCAAAGCTGAGTTAATGGATCTATAAACCAGCTTTTTTTTCAGGTGGTGTTAGAAGAAACCTACAAGCTTCAAAGAATGTTCTTTCTTTTCTTTCTTTCAATCTCAAATGCAAATAGACTTCACAGGTGTCACAGTTCAGTACTATGGCCTGTGAGGGCTAAGAGTTGTTTGACCCAACTAAATCTTTCTTTCTTTCTTTCTTCACCCTTTAATTTACATATGAGATAGAGAATAACCAAACCAAAGTGAGCACAAACTCATGTTCACACAGTCAAAACATATATGTGAAAACTGGGTAGTTAGCTTCCCAATTTGCACGCACAGAACTGGTGCATGCCCACATCAGAGCAGGCAAGAAGGTGCATGAACCAAAGTGGATGTGCAAAATCAAAGACAAGGACTCAAAATGTATGCTCAAGTACAACTTTTTAAGTCTGCCTGATGATCAGGTACGAGAGTGAATCTAAGCAGTCAGCAGTCTTCCCCCCTCTGGTGTGACTGGACCCACCAGCAGAGATTCAGATGGGACCTCTGTGGTCCAAGACAACAAGCCTTGCCAGCAAGCCACAGAAAGGACCTTATCTTAGCCATACCACAAGGAGCCGTGCTAGACTTGCTGCTGGAAGTTTCCCTTTGCATATCTTACATCAACTGAAAATAATCATATTTAATCCAAACAGGAAATGGTTTGCTCACACCACCACAGCCAGCACACAGGGCGTTGCTGTTATCACTGTGCTGAACAACAAGGTTCAAAATACAGATACAGGAAAAGATACAGTGCATCACCTACGGTGCAGATGTATGTGTCAAACGAAGGCAAAGTATCATAATGGTTATGTTCATTTCAATCCTCTACTTTTTAAAAACATGCTGCTCCTAGCCCAGCTAACTCCAGGTTCTGTTTGCTCATGTTTTTAAAACCAGTTTTGTGGTTTCCCATCCCAATTTGTTTGCTTCTGCAGCAACAGCCTCAGCTATTGTAATAGATGTTAAGTGGAATGGAGTTTGAATTAAATGATACCAGATTATAAGACTCTGTTATTTCCCATTATTAAATAAATCACAAAGAAGTAATTTAATTACTGGGAAGTGACTCTTAAAAAGCATGGCCGGGATTGCATAAGTGTCAAAAGTTTCTAAAGTTTATCTGTACTTCCATTATTCTACAATGGAGATTGACTGCATTTAGTCTCCAGGATCCTTTTTTCACAACCTACAACCTTCTACTCTCACCACTCTCTCATGATTCACACACACAGCCAGCATCAGAAGATGCTATCAATGGGCCCAGCAACTCTGGCAGCCTCTCCTTTGAGGTCTGCACATAACTTCATTCAAATTTAATGTGACCTAAACTCAGGCCTGCTGAGGGCCTGAGTTTAGGTCACATTAAGTCACTACCAAAGGGGATAGTTACCCTGGGACACAGTGCTTCACAGTGGCAGCGGCCAGAGTCCCAGGCCCCTTTAAATTGCTACCGGAGCATAGCATGGTATGGGCAGCTGAGGGCTGGCTGCTCCAGCCCCGCCCTTTGTTCCCAAAGCCCCACCCCTTTCAGGGCATGGACCAACCCCCCATCCCACCACCACCACCCACCACTCACACACACACACCCCTTGCTGCCCATGGAGAATTTCCTCATGTTATGCAAAATACAGGGTGCTCACATGGTGCTGGTTCTCTCTCAGAAGAATATAGTATTAGATAGACTGCTGGTCTGTTCCTAGCAGGTCCAGTCTCTGGCAGCAGCCAGTGCTAGATGCTAAAGATAAAGTTGCAAAAAACCTGTGTGAAGGACAGATATTAAATAACCTATCCCAGAGGGTATTTTCCCTCAGCAGTTAGTTAAGTATGAAGGTTTATAAAACTTCCAAAAAATATCCTAGGTAACCTTGAAAGGCAACTAAGGGCCCACTGCAGTGTTGTTTTAGCCATGTTCATCCCAAGAAGGGAGAGAGACAAAGAAGGTGAGGTAATATCTTTTATTGGACTAACTTGTGTTCACTTACCTTCTTTGTGTCTCTGCTAAGTGCTTGGGTCACTTCTGAAAAGGGGACTTGCATGTTCTTGAAATGCTATCCCCTAACTCATGTACGTAGGCTTGGAAAGATTGCATTTTTATTGGTATATCTTTGTAAACCTCATGTTCACCATACATACACATATACCCCAACAAAAAATATTGCCATAGATAATAATCAAAATGTACAGTTAGGCAAAGCAAAAAAAGTGCTGCTAGAGGATATTTATATTTTGAGCAGCGATATTAACATTTAGTGTTGCATCAATCATAAAGCGGACTCTTTTTAAACTCAATATCTACTAATATTAAATAATTGTCACTCCCATTGTGTGATGGCGCCATTCATTTTCCCACAACTCTAAGCATTTAAATCAACAAAATTTAAAACTGTGCTTAAAAATGATCAAACTTACTCACTGAAGTTATTTTTTTTAAATTGATTTTTCCAACCAAAATGTAAGGGTATAGTTATGCCACAGCTATACCCATAGTGAAGCCGAGATTCTCTATTACATCCAATTTCCACTAGGCACAGCAGGTAAAGGAGCCAGAAGGGAAGTGGCTGCAATTCCCTGACCCTGGAGCTAATTCTACATGTCCTCCCCCACCCCCTCCATTTTAGATAAGAAAGAGCCTCTTCCCTAAACTGTGCGAGCTGGCTATGGTCCTTAGAGGGCTAAAATGTCAGGAGAAACATAGCAATAGAACACAACATTACAAGTAGAATGAGTTATTCATCATCATCATTATTATTTATTATTTATATATTACCACCATGGTGCCCTGAAGTTATAGACCAGCACTCATTGTACCAGATGCTGTACAAACACAAAATAAAAAGACTCACTGACCCATCAAAATATTGAGGTCCTATGCAAATTTCTGAAAGCAAATAACATACTAAACTAATTTCAGTACCACTGTCTTTGTATTTTAATTCTAGATCTATGGATTCTATAAAGGATGTTTACATATTTCCTGATTCCTACAAAAATTCCAGCATCCATATTTTTATCAGATTCTAAATCTTTAAATCAGATTCTTATTGTAATGTTTGAGGCTTCTTTAGATCAGGAAAGACTGATGACAAAGGTCTGAAATTAAATTGTGACAGTAAATAAAAAGTATTTTCCCAGCTGTTTGTTTCCATCCAGAAAGATTAGAAGAAAACATTTCTTACATGCACATTTTTTCTGAGATTTACAGTTTTGTTTCTTCTTCTTGCTACATTTTGCCTCGTCAGAGATGTTTTAAAGAATTTGCTTCATGAATGTAATAGAGTTATGAAATTTTTTTACTGAAGATTAAGTGGATAAAAATGAGTTTATTGCAGAAAAGTCCAATTATGCAAATAAGTTGCCTTGATTGATTCAATTTAATCAGAATTTCAAATAAAGTTTTTACTTCGGTTTTCCATTCTATTTGAAACTGTGTAATCTGAGAAGCAACATGTGTATATTATTTTATTTCCCATCAATACTCCCAGGGAAGTTGATAGCTTCATTCTGGAAAGAGTTACTCCCATGTAACTTTAATAAGTATGTCCTCAATCCATCCTTCCATGAGCAGTCCTATGTAAGCCAAAGGGCCTCTGCACAGACACAAGATTCCCCGTGCACAGACCCAGACGCAAAATTGGGATTTATATTTATGATTGTAACTCTTTCCAGGTCCGGACCTTTAATTTGGTAGACTTTTACAAAGTTGATTAATCTGGTCTAATTGAACTGAAACTTGGTTAAGATGAAAATATTAGTTTTGACTTAGTTTTCTACTGATGTGTATCACTGAAATTTTATAATCTTGAAAGTAATACATTTGTTTTTACTTATTAAAATATTAATTGGAGTCTAAATGATGGCTTTGCCACTGAATAATCTGAATAATACAAAAATAATTCAAATCTAGCTCCTGATTAATGTTTTTATTATGAAAACTCTGATCTGAAGAGCAGCATGTTCTTATTCACTTACTATTTTATAAAGGGGGCTCTCTTGTCACCTGCTTGAGATTTCTGAACTGACCGTGTAGATCAAATTTAAAAGGAGTTTGAGTTTTTAAAAATGCAGTTATGTATTAGTTAGACATGTTTAAAACCGGGATACTCTTGAAAAAAGGTTTTGTAAAATATTCTTTTTTGGCAGAAATTGAGATTGCGATGAAATTTTTTGATCAAATTTTTTCAAAATTTGAAACATTTCTACCAGCTGTAATTATTAGTTATTAAATTCTAAATTAGAATTTGGCAATACTAATTATTGTATGTATTTCATATCTCAGCATTTTCAAAAATCACTAATGATTATGTGTTTCCAATCTGAGATACCTTGATGTTCTGAGGGTGGATGCTCAGTGTTTTCTAAAATGCGGGCCCTTTAAAGGTCTATGCTGTTGTGTCCAAAAGAACAAAATTAGTAGCTGATTTTAGAAATCTAGGCTATTACACTTAGTTCCATTGCATGTGTTAAATTATTATAATCCAAAATAAAATCCTTTATACTATTCCTTGAATGGTCTTAGGTGATTTACCTTTACTTTTCTTTTTTGTTATTGCCTCAGTTATTTATAACACAGCCTTAAGCACACAATTATTTAAAATGTACTATTAAAGGTATGATATCAGATGTCGCCAGTTTCAGAATGCCAATGGGTAGAACCTTGCCTGAGCCTTGCATGGGTGCAATCAGAAAAAGTGCCAGTACAATACCTCCTTCACAGCCTGTTCTTTCATAGCATCCCCAAAGTAGGGGAGCTGGGCCTCTGGGCAAGATGGGGCCGGAGGCTCTGGCCTCCCAAAAGGGATGGGGCCTCAGGCAGAAAGGGCTAGTCTCAGGCAGACAGCTATCAGTGCCTCCTGGACTGTGCTGTGCCTTGCCCCGCCTCCCCTTCCCCCCCCCCCCCGTTCTTAGTGCCACCCAGAGCATGCCAGCAGTGAATTAAATAGCCCAGGGCTCCAGCTGCTGCCACCACAGTAATAGCGTCAGCAGCCGGGAACCCTGGGCCCTTTTTCAATTGCTGGACCCTGGGGCAATTTGCCCTCTCCCTTGCCCCCGCATTGTCAGGTCTGCTCCACTATGGGGCGGGGAACAATTAGGAAGGAGGCCTTGTTAGCTAACCCGAAGTGGGGAAGTGGTGGCACCCTCTTAGGATTTATGTGACATGCTCCCTGGAACTCAGAGAGATTGCACTTCTCTCGAGACACACTACCACTTAACTTCCCTGAAGAGGCACTCACCCGGGCATCAGTTTTCTCAGCAACGGCAGTGCGTATATTGAGCCATCTAGCCCTACGGATGTATGGTGCATGACCTGCCTCTCATGGGTTTTAGGAAATGATCATCTGTTGACCAAAAAGGGATGCTTTCTATATGACAACAGCCTCAATACTGGTCTCGGAGACCCATCATATAACACTGAGCTCCTTTAAGAATGAGACAGTGGAGAAATAAATAGGAAAGTCACACAATTAGAAAGGTCCAGATAGGGTTGAAAATATGGCATTAGAAGTAAAGGGAGGACAGTAATTTGAGATTCCTGTTTCCCATCTGCTCATACCAGAAGGATAAAAAAGTGATGTAGGGATTATCTGAACTAAAAGGCCAAGCAAAGGTTCATCTTACTTATTTTAAAGCATCTGTGATTTTAAAAAATGCTATGTAGTAGTTTGCTTCATGGTAATTATATTAAATTCATACTGTTTTTTTTTCTTTGTGTCTATAACTCCTTCCCCCTTCCTCCCCACAAGCAAAACTAAAATGTTCTGCTCACTTGGGGAATAAAAAAGACAAACATAATTTGGATATGGCTTTTAACTGTTTTTTGCAAATGCATATACAGTAACAATTAAAACAACAAATAATATTTTTTAAATGTGCACATATTTAATAATTTTAGACTAACACAAATACTTTGTACTTATACAGAACTTTCTATTTCGGTTATCAGTGTACCGTGTAAGCATTAATTAAAAGGACACACTCAGCTGAAAATCAAATGTTTGTGTAGATTATTAAAATGGAAATAATGCCCCAAAAAATCAAGCATAACACTAACATGAATGAAGTTTGACTTGGAATTTGCATCATGTTCAACTGGAACAAGGGAACCAGAAGAAGAAGTTTCATTTCTGGATCTCATATACTAGCACAATTATTTCTGATGATGAAGATGACTACACACCCTCTTCATTCTGGTAAAAATGATACACAGTCCAGATGTAAAAATAGTCTTCCCTAGCAAACAATCCCAAGAGCTCAGCCAGGTGCCAGCTGGAGTGATCATTGAGTTACCATCAGTTGGGCTCAAAGTAAGACAGGAAAACATGATAGAAAGTGATTTCCCCAACTCCTCCCCTTAACAGCTTAATTCAAAGTTTAACTCTTTGTCAGCTAGACATACTTTTCCTATTCTTCAGTAAAACAAGGATAAGGGTAATACATGAATATTTTCTGTCAGCCTGAAAACAGGCCTATTTTCACTAGTTAACCTTTCCTGTGACATGGTTAAAATGCAACAGATTCTCTTCACCATATCTACTATTATTAACACATTATAAATTCTCAAAATAACTGGGAGAAATGAGCAATCCTAAGTAATAAAAAAAGAACCTTGAGTTCCATTTTCCTTGCAGCATTTAGCAAAAGATGGGAAGAGGAGGATGAGCAGGGCAAGTCAATAAAAAATGGCTTAACTTGTATCTCTCTCAAACTTCAGAGGGGTAGCCAAGTTAGTCTGTAAGGCTACATCTACACTACACATTTTTGAGGCAGAAAACATGCTAATGAGGGACTCATTAGTATAAGTCATGATCTCATTAGCATATTCTCTGCCGTTTCTTTTTGCGCGAGGGGTTTTTGCACAAAAAGAAGCACTGTAGCCGCTTCCATTTTGCGCAAAAACCCTGTTTTGTGCAAGATCCTTATGCCTCTCCGGGAGGTCATTTTCCAGGATAAGTTGTAGATTCTTATCAGCCTCTTATAACTACTTGAACCATCTATTTACTGTATCTCTCTCTCTCTCTCTTTTTTTTTCCTTTCCCCCTCCTTTTTTCTCTTTTTTTTCTCTTTTCCCTCCCCCTGCCCTTGTTTATTCTTGGATCTGGACTTCTAATACTCCAGTCATCTGAAGAAGTGGGTTGCGCCCATGAAAGCTCATGATACCATCTACATGTTTTGTTAGTCTTTAAGGTGCTACTAGTCTATTTGTTGTTTTTTAAGTGTTTTTCTGATAAAGAGCGGTGACCAGAAATATACCCATCTTTGCAATAATTATAACAGCCAACAAAGAGCAGATCAACAGAATAATAGTCGATATTTCATTCTGCCTTCAACTGTTAACTCTTTTCACATCCTCTTTTCCCTCATCTGTCTCCTTAGATCATTTGCATCCTGAATATGTGCTTGTAGGAAAATTTTAGCATCATCTGGATAGCAGATGATAAAGTCAATATTTCTTTTTTTTAATTTGACCTTAATCCAGACAGATTGCAAAACTAGTATCTGACACCAACTGCTGGTAAAGTATCTTACAGCACAGACCATTTACTGGAGACTTGTGTGACCTATAGCTTATGCAAATCAGAAGCATACTATGTACATCATCTTGTTGTGAAAATAATTTTTTTTAGTTCTCTTTATGTTGATGAGCACTTGGTCCCTTTCAGGAATACTGCAAAATATGATCATAAATGGAAGGCTGAGAGAAATTCTATCACTTTCCTCATGTGCTCAGGTGGATGGAAGCAATTTGAGCTGTTTAACAGAACACACTGTATCAACAGTTATAGGAAGGTCTGCATTCTCAAGGATATCCCTAGCACTAGTTGGAAGACACTGAGAATGGGTCATCTGTCCATCCATTCAAAAATCTCAGGATGTGTCCTTTTTGAAATTGTTGGGTTGTATTCTCCATATAGTCCAGCAAGGTCATAATGAAGAGTATTTTTAAATTTAAGCCAAAAGCACTTACTCTGGGCTAATAGACAATTTTCTCTAGAGTTACCATAATTTCCTGTAGCACTTATTGATTCCACCTTAATAAAGAAAATTTGAGTTAAAAACAACACATTCTGCATTGGTGTGGTTTTTGCATCTAGATGCAATTGCATTCAATTGCGGCTGCCTAAATTATTCCTAAATAAATGATCATTTCTCATATAAAGCAAATATTATGTGTGTTTGATAGATGACATAGTTACACTTGTTGCTTTAGAAGTTAAATGAGGAGTTGGGTGCTTATTCTATGTGAAACCAGGGATTTAAGGTTTATGAGGGTTCACCAGGGATTGCAAGCCAGTTAGCAAAAGTAAGGTGTTGTGCACTGAAATTAAAAATGGATTGCATATGTCCCTCAGGTTTACAACCTGCTGCTGAGACACAGAGAGCTCTAATATACACAGAGAAGCATTTACTAGAAATGTTGCTGGTATTAATTACTAAACCAACCTGCATTTTTAGGTTAGATCATAAACCCTCCAGCTGCTGAGAACATCTATAGGTATCTTCCTGCTGTATTTATTTGCTGGGTAAAATAGCAGAATGATGGGAAAATGGGAAGAATTAAAATGAACTGAAGTAATTTCTTGCATCTGTATGCTAACATAGAGTCCAGATAAAGTTGTGGGGATTCTTTTTTAAAGAATTTAGCTTCTATGTTTGTTGATTCAGCAGCCATTTCGGCACCAGGCAAACTAATTGTTTCTCTCGAATGTCTTAAATTAAACTACAAACATAGCTGAACTCAGGGTAAAGCACAAACATTTACCAAACACATAGTCTCCAGAACCAGAAAGGATTCCTGACTGCTGCAGTGAAGAAAGTTTTAAGCCAGACTGACAGCTCTCTACAGTAGCTTCATAAGCAATAAAGTGTACATGGAAAAATAATCACAAACTCATTGCTTCTAATTAGGAATGAAATTTGGTTTATTATTTAAAGGTCAAGACCAAAACCCACATATACAAACCTCTCAAAACTTCTCAGGGATGCTGAACTGTACTATGTAGTTTGATCTTTTCTGTACCATTTAATTCCTTTCCAGAAGATGTTTATGTTGGCCTAACAATACAGATTATTAATCAGTTCAGCGCAGAGAAGGTTGGTTGTTTCCTGGCATTCCTCAGCTACATGTAACTGCCTTACTGCCCCATACTTCTAGAACTTTCTCTATTGGTCCCTGTGGCATTTTTTATTCATTCTGAATTCTAAGATGCTCCAAATATCAGGTGATTTTGCTACATGAACAAATTGTGGAAGTGCACAGTAATTCTTTGACACTGTGAAGTGTTTTTCCTTGGCTACATGGATTATATTCAATAGCAGCAGTTCTTCACCAAAAGATGATTTAATGGAGATAGACTTAGACACTGAACTAATTTCACTTGCAAATATAACAAGTTCCCAAAGGAACTGCACTGCAACTAACAACATATCATTTTTGTTTTAAGATCTAACTGCTTATATATTCACATCAACAGGGCTTGTATGGTTACCCTAAGGTAGCCCCATCTGGGGATTTCCAATAGCATGATATTTTTGCACTGTTTCTCTTCCCACTTTTCAGGAGTTTCTAGCTTGGCAGCAGAAGGAAGACACAGTTAAGAATCAGTGGGCCTCAGACAGGCTTATGCACTGTGTCCTCTTTGTGTATCTACGTCCAGTAATGGCAAGCTGGCTCAAAGAGATGCCACACTACCACTGTCTGAGTGCCTGTCAGTATTATGCACCACCCTTCTCTGGAGTCTCTGACAGTTGAGGAGAAGAAGTGATTTCTACTTGCATTGCACCAATAGTAATTCATGATGTAAATTACATCATAGGCCCTGCTACTCTGAGAGGAGACCCATGGCATGCAGCGGCTGTTCTTCTGATACCTCACCCATCTGACCCTATATCCCATGGTGGAAGCAGCAGTGGTAATTGAGCAGTCTATGTGTAAATAGACTGGATCACATGGCTTATATCATGCAGTTCAATATATGCTCCTACGAGTGTCATGTAAAAATGCCATTGGAAAATTTATTTATTCTGTATTTATCTAGATAAAGGATAAATCTAAAGTAAATATTTCCGTTAATGGGTTTGCATTGGTACAACCGAGATCAGAATATGACCCACTGATTTGTACTACGCAGTTGGTGATCTTACATAATGCTGACCCTCTCACTTAACAATGATGAAATTTCATCAACAAAATTTCTTTTTGTGCTGCCAAGTCATACCAGCCTCAATTAGAGCTGAACTAAAGAGGCATTTGGATGATTACATCAGTCCCACTGGATGTCCCCTTCTAGCTGTGATGCCTCTTTCCATGCCATTCTCTATGTATTTGAACTTCACATCAATCTATATCAGAACTTTGAGAGAGCAAGAGAGTGGGGAATTATACAGCAACTAAAACTCTTCCAATGAATTTACATAAATTTAAGATTTTCATTCTCCATTCCTTTGAGTAAAACATGCTCTAAACAACAGTCAATTTTGTAAGTTTTCTTGATAGTTTTTGAAATCCTGATAATTCTGAGGATCACAACAAGGAAACTGAATTCATGCTTCAAAAAGGTTTTTGTTAATGTTCCAATAGTTTTAGTCTTCTTTTTCCTAAAACTTTGCTCACAAAGATGTTTCCCTTGTTCTTTCCCATTGTTTAGATGTTATACTTGGATAGTTTATCAGAGGAGATTCCTCCCATAAAGAATTTAACAATAAACACTTTTTAACTTTTAATTGGCTGTTTATCCTGGTGTCTAGTGAGGAACTGACACATTGGAGAAAGGGTCATCTAAGGACTACATACTTTACCTTTATTTCTATCCTACATTGCTCTTTCAGGGGAAAAAAGTGAAATAATGTGCTCTTGTACAGGAAAACAGTGTGAAACACAATCTAGTCACTTTTTAAAATATGCAACACTTAATTTTATATTGCTCTTCAAAACCATGTGATTTATTGAAACTGGGTGTTTTCCTGCTGCAGAAAAAAAAGGGAATGAATGGTGAGGAAAAAAAGAGAAGAAAAATAATGAATATAATTTATTTCAGTTATAACTTATGGGAGTTTTTTATTTCTCCTTTAAATTATGTAGTTGTCTGTCTTCCTTATAATGAGTGTGTGGATTCCTATAACTGTCTTGAATATAGAATACAGATACTTCTACATTTTATTTACAACTCCATATCTATCCAGCTATCTAGCAAAATATGGAATTGTATATATATACGCACACACAAATGGTTATATAGGAGCAATATTGTTCTTGGACATGTTACAAGGTATAACTAGACTTTTAAAATAGTTGTTATATTTTAGCAGCATCTGAAATATTGTGTACTAAGTCTAGACTGCATCTGCTGTATACATATAATTTCATACAAAAATTGCCATTAAATATTACAGCTGAGGCCTGACTGCAGCATTTAGAAAGAGAGCCACATTTCAGGTATCCAATTATTAGATTTCGGTATGGACCTCTGAAGCTTGCCTGGAGACATTTGCAAGCTTCAGATCTGGATATAGGCTTTCAACATCCTAAAATATGAGGATGTGAAATTTCTGGATTTGGTTTGGGTCCATTGTTAGTACATAGTCATGTTAGTAATTGTAATATTTTGCAGGCCATTTGCCAATGTGGAAATCAGATGAGGAAAAACAAAACAAAAGGAACACATTTTTCTACAAGCAATTTCCCATAAAACCTGTTCCCCCAGTGGCACCAATAACCCCAAATAAGGTAGGGAGGTCACACAAAGCTGGTTGGGCACACTAAGGTAAAGAAACCACATGAGCCATAAGGATGGTGCACCAAGCACAATTCCCTGCATGCAAAAGGATGGGGATCAGGACTTGAAACCTTAGGCATAGTGCCTCCCAATAGTCCCCTAAACTGGTGCAACTCTGTTCTGGCTGAAGTGCATTCTACCCTCTAATGCCTGTCTTGGACGTTGTGATCTTTAATACATAGGTCTCACCAGGAGGCAGGTTCTGATCCCCATCCACACACAGAATCATACCTTATCCCACAAATAGTCCCATTGAATTTGTGGCATCAGGGTATAAAAACCTCACCCAAAATTAATAAAAAAGCTTCCCTGCCTCCACTCTCACAGGATCCTTCTATTTATGCTGATTTTGGAAGTAATCATTGTGTAAGGCACATTGCAAGTTTTCTCCCGGCTGGCTTTAGTCAAATAGATAGTCACCAATTTCTTCCATGTTTTCTGTTTGGCTTGTGGGATCCCCACCAGTTATTTCCCCACCTCTCCATTCCAGCATGAATGTAAAAGCATCACAGCATACTGGGAACTTTCTACTCTCCCACATCTTCTCTGGCTGAACCACTGCTACTTGAATTCAACTTCATGTCTTCTGAAACTAGGAAGATAATAGACCATTGAACATTAGTCTGCTGAGACAGTAAAACCCTAGAGGTGTGTCCACCTCATAAAACAACTCCTTTTTTTTCATCACTACAAAGACCCCAGGTCACACAGCAGGAAAAAAAATCAGTCTGCCATTGTCTCTGTGAATTCACCTCTATCAGGCAAAATGGGAATATAGAATAAATATGTTATACATCTGGCTTTCTTTTTTGCAAAAACCCTTGAGCTGTTTCCTATCCCCTTAAAGGCTGGTATTAATAACACCTCTTTTCTTACCTGCAAGAGATTTTATTTTTTAGGGATAAATTCTGACCGATTGTGCACTGGGGAGAGAGAAGGGAAAAAGGTGCAAAAAAACTCCACATCACACCCACACAGAATAGAGGCAAAAATACTGTCACTTGGAATCCCTGAGAGCACCAGGGGAACACCAGCTATGTGCATAACTTAGCCGGAATCGACTTACTTTAAGTCGACTTACCACAGGGTCTACACCAGGGGTAGGTAAGAGAGCCTCTGCAGTCTGGATCTGGCCCGCCCAGAGGGTTGATCCGGTCTGCAGATGTGGGTTGATCTGCCCCGTGGATGCTCTGCTGCTACCCCACCCCCAGGCCAATCAGGATCTGGGGATGGGGGAGCACATGAAGTCTCCTCCCTTTCCAGGGGCATGCAGCACTTAGAGTGACCCACCAGTTGTTCAGATGGTGGTTCACTCTCAACTCTGCATGCCCCTTGCAGGGTGGGGGCAGGGAGCAAGAGACTTCACGTGATCCCCCCACCCACGGACCATGATTGGCCTGGGGGTGGAGGGAGCACACAAAATCTCCTCCTGCCCCAGGGACACAGATGCCTAGAGGGAATTGCCAGCTGTTCAGAACAGCTGGCAGTTCCCTCTGGGGGGCAGCAGGGGCAAAGACTTCACGCACTCCCCCACCCCCAGGCTGTGGGTGAGGGTGCACGAACGTTTCCTGGCCTCACCCCTTCTGCCCGAGGCCCCACCCCTTCCAGGGCAACCTGGGAACACTTCAAAAATGTGTGAAGTGGCCCCCCTTCTAAAATTATTTCCCACCCCTGGTGTACACTGTGAGGCATCAACCGAAGAAACTATCCCAGTGACTTCCCTTACTCTTCTCGTCCAGGGTAGAGTAACAAGGTAGATGGGAGAGCAATCTGTGGTCAATTTGGGTTCACTAGACCTGCTAAATTGACTGCTGGTAGACTGATCTCAGAATCGATCCAGGCTGTAGTGCAGAAACCACAAAGAGGCAGCAAGTGGCCTGAATCTCTGGGCATAGCCACAACTCCAAGAGCCGAGGCTAAGTTCCACAGCAGCAACTCCTACATTCCGAGCCAACGTTAAATCATTCTATTTGCTATGAATAATCCCCTCATTCCCGATCTTGCCTTCCCTGCTCCTTGGCTAGACAGGAGCAGTGTGGGAAGAACTCTCAAGTAGCAGGTGTAAGAAGTACTTTTCTATGGGTGCATCTACACTGCACCCGTAGCTCGAAATAAGCTATGTAATTTGAGCTAAGCAAATTGTATAGCTTATTTTGAGTGTATTTTGAAATAGCTTATTTCAAAATTTGGCAGAACAGTGGAATAGCAAGCCCGTTATTTTGATTGCATTTTGAAATAACAGGCATGCTGTTAAGATGTGGAAAACGCTAGAACGCTATGTGTGCTCCCTTACACTCCTGAGGCATAGCAGCTTCATTGGACTCAGAGCACCATTGCTCAGACACTAAAGCTGGGCATCTGATCCAAGCATCAGTAGACATGGGTAGCATTTTCTCCTATGTCACTGATTAATCTATTCTTCTCACCAGATCACTTACCACTAGATACATAGAGGCTGCACCATCTCTTTGCAATGCAATCTTGCTGTTCCTGGAGTACAAATACTGGCAAAAAGGGGGAATAAGAATATGTCATAAACTTAATAGTTCAAAGCATGAATGTCTTTCTTCTGCCTGTCATCACCCAGAAATACGCTCACCTCTCACAAGCTATATGCTAATAGCACAAAGTGTATATTTTTAGTTAAGCACATGCTTGCTGACTGCACCCCTATTGCAGCATGTTTTTTTTTAATTGTCTTGAAATGGATGGGCAAAGGAGTAAGAAAGAGAATAGAAGCAGAATTCTTCACTCAGCAACCCATTCAACCCAGTTCAGATGAGGCGCAATAAACTAGGGTCTGGATCCAGAATAATCACACTCCTTTTGAAAAGCATCACAAACAGAAGGGGCAGTGTAGACAGCTCCGTCTTGCGCAAGAGCCTCTTCCACAAAAATGGCAGCTCATTAGTTATGCAAATGAGGCTTGGCGATATTCCACGCTGAGCCTCATTTGCATAGCTCTGGAGCAAGATTGCGCCAGTATAGACACAGCCACAGAGTGTGCACAGGAAAGTATCAAAGTCTAGCAGACGGGAATCAGCTGAGAGCTCATCTACAATGCTCAAGCAGGAGGAGATCAGTCTCCCAAGATCAAGAACTATGAACAAAGAACTGGCCATGTGGGGGAACGCCGCAGAATGTGATTAGGCAGAATACCAGAAACACAGAGCTCCCAACTTCTAGTCATTTTTGCTGTGATAAGAGCTGGGCCTGAGATACAAACTTTAGATCTGGATTTTTCCAAATTCAGGGATACTTGGGTCCTGGACTTTGGACCCATCTCTTACTTTAAGGGAGGAAGGGTAGTAGCCTGCAGATGTTTCTAAGTGGAAACACTGGAGAATAGAGAATGGAAATTAGTTGTGGAAATGTAAATCACATGCTGTGTCAAACCTCTGAAGAATACTTTGTCCATTTGTTGTTCTAAATCAGTGTTTCTTAAACTGTGCTCTGTGGTACACCAGCATGCCGCGAGGCAGTCAGAGGTGTGAAACAACAGAATTCAAAATGGCCACCCTTAAAGGGGCAGGTGATTTTTTTTCCTTAATAACTCTCCCCCCCCTCCCGACATTTTTTTTCCTCAACAAAAAATCCTTGGTGTACCTCATAAAAAAAATTATTGTTTGGTGTTCCTCGGTCTTAAAAAGTTTAAGAAATACTGTTCTAAATAAATTCATTACTAGTGTAAGCTCATTGAAGGACTCAGGCAATCTGGGCTCCACAGCTGATTCTACCACAACCTTCTTGTATGCTCCTAGGGGAAATCAGAAGGGCTCTGACCCACAAGTAGAATGTGAATAGTCCCACTGAAGTCACTGTAACCTCACTAGTAGCGTCTTGGGACTCCTTACATGCTTAATGTTAAGCATCTACATCCAGGGTAGCAAGACTGGAGCCTCACATGATGTGGTATGATATGGATCTCAGTTCCCTGTCAGTAAAATAGGACTATCTGTGTTGTCTTTTTAAACTGTGAGCTCTTTAGAGCAGAGATTGATTCTTACTATGTTTGTTCAGTGCCTAGCACAAAGGGGTCTTGATCACAGCTGGGACCATTCTTCCCTTCCATAATGTACATAGATGAAGATAACCATAACATCAGACTAATCCAAATATCACAGCAGTCACATTTTAACATCATAATTGTACATTAGTCAAGTCATTCATATTAATTATTTGTTCATGGTCATGAATTTCACAACCTCCCCTCCACAAAATGTTGGTTATGCTCAGAAATTCACAGGTCATGATGTGGAGGTTCAGTTTGATTCTATATATTGTATATCTGCTGAAAGAAAGAAGGGCCTGTGAGTTTTAAAATCATTAGAAGGAGGATTTCAGATTGGATTAATAAAGTCATTTCAAAAGCACTCATCTGATGGAGAAGGTCCCATTAAAAAAATGTTAACGCTACATTAGTGTGCACAGTATGAAGAAGGATTTTATATTTCCAATACCCTTGCAAATGTAATTAATGTATCAATTTAAATCTTAGAACACAGTTCATGTAGTGGCATGGATTTACCATTCTCTGCTTACAATCTGGTTTCAGCCACATACCCTTCTTCAAGGTCTTCATTGTATGCATGTTAGCACAAAGAGAGGACATGCTCTGTTCAACGAAAGCAGGGGATTTTTTTAAAGATAAAACTATTATTAGACCTCTTAATACACATAGTTTAAATCACAAAACCAAAAATGCAAGTCAGCACAATTGAGTAAACTGATGTCCTTTATTAAAATACAGACTTAGGAGGACAAACTCTAGAATGGACAAAGACTGAATTATTCTTCTAGCCAGATGAGTGATCCTTTCAAGTCCAGGTTCAAGTTCACCAGCACAACGATGGGATTGAGCCATCCCTGTACAGTACCTCATCTAAAGACAGATAAATCTTCAGAGCTCTGCAGGGAGCCCAGGTGCCATGGTATATTTTATCATCACTCTATAAACCAGGCTCTGTGTCCATGCCTTTATAATGAGCACAAGGACATGAAGACAAAGAGGCTTGCTGCATATGCATCATGTGAATCTAACAGTTTCATTACTAAATTTGAAGAATTCTGCAAAGGTCAGTTTGTGTAACAGAAGCGTGTCTCTTCCCTTCACTGTGTTTACATACACTGAGAATTACCTTTTTGTTGTTTGTATGGGATTCAATATATATTTAAATAGGATTTTACTGTGTATTATACACTGTATTAAACAGGCTGCACTTGACACAGAAACTGTGAAAGGCTTATCTGATGTTTTTTCTAAGCTTAGTGAAACAAGATGCTGCATTCTATGGGTGTGAGGTTAAAATGTTTGAATGTCTCTTAAACCTTGTCTCTTACTCATCTGGCTCCATCCTAATGATCAGGAGACTTACCAGAGTGAGCAGTAGTCCAAAAAGCTGAGGCATATGCCAAGAGATCCCAAAGGGCTACAGATAACCTCACCATGGGAAAAATAATAAATAATAAAAGGGTGCTCCATCTCTTTAAAAAAATGTGCCAGAAGGGAACCCTGTATTGTCTTAAAAAAATCCTACAACATCCAGTAGGAGGAACATTATTGTTTTTGATCAGCTACAGACAATTGCAAACTATTGAAAAAAAACCACCCACATTTTCAAAAATGGATTTCACTTCTTTGATTCCCAAACTTTGTTCCATTGCTTTAGAATTAATTGTTCAGGTTTATTATTAATTTACATTACATTATACCCCTGAAGTCCCAATCAGGACTGAGGCCATTGTGCTACACTCTGAATTCAGAGTTTAGAACAGGAAATTCACCCAGTGACGAGTATGAAGGAAAGGCTGAGGCAAAGAGGTACAGAAATTGAAATCCTGGTTCTGCTCTCACTTAGTCCATTGTGAAACAGAAGTAATTTCACTGAGGCAAGTAGAAATACACAAGTTCCAAACTGGTACTCACTCAGATTGAAGTGACATTAGAGGAGGTTATGGAATTAATTGATAAGCTGAATAGTAACAAGTCTCCGGGACCAGACGGCATTCACCCAAGGGTTCTGAAAGAACTCAAATGTGAAATTGCGGAGTTATTAACAGTGGTTTGTAACCTATCCTTTAAATCCACTTTGGTACCAAATGACTGGAAGATGGCCAATATAACACCAATATTTAAAAAAGGCTCTAGAGGAGATCCTGGCAATTATAGACCGATAAGTTTAACATCAGTACCAGGCAAATTAGTAGAAACACTAGTAAAGAGTAAAATTGCAAGGCACATAGAAGAGCACGAATTGTTGGGCAAAAGTCAGCATGGTTTCTGCAGAGGGAAGTCGTGTCTAACTAATCTGTTAGAATTCTTTGAAGGGGTTAATAAACATGCGGACAAGGGGCACCCAGTGGATATAATATACCTAGATTTCCAGAAAGCCTTTGACACGGTCCCACACCAAAGGCTTTTACGTAAATTAGGTGGTCATGGGATAGGAGGAAAGGTCCTTTCATGGATCAAGAATTGGTTAAAAGACAGAAAACAAAGGGTGGGAATAAATGGTAAATTTTCACAATGGAGGAGGGTAACTAGTGGTGTTCCCCAGGGGTCAGTACTGGGACCAATCCTGTTCAACTTGTTCATCAATGATCTAGAAAATGAGGTAAGCAGTGAGGTGGCCAAGTTTGCAGATGACACAAAGTTGTTCAGGACAGTCAAAAGCAAAAGGGATTGTGAAGAACTACAAAAAGATCTCAGCAAACTGAGTGATTGGGCAGCAAAATGGCAAATGAAATTTAATGTGGGTAAGTGTAAGGTAATGCATGTTGGAAAAAATAACCCAAATTACACGTACTACATGATGGGGTCAAATTTAGCTACGACAGATCAGGAAAGGGATCTTGGAGTTATAGTGGATAGTTCTATGAAGACATCCACGCAGTGTGCAGCGGCAGTTAGTAAGGCAAATAGGATGTTAGGAATGATTAAAAAAGGGATAGATAATAAGACAAAAGATATCATACTTCCCCTATATAAAACTATGGTACGCCCACATCTCGAGTACTGCATGCAGATGTGGTCTCCTCACCTCAAAAAAGATATATTGGCATTAGAAAAGGTTCAGAAAAGGGCGACTAAGATGATTAGGGGCTTGGAAAGGGTCCCGTATGGGGAGAGGCTAGAGAGACTGGGACTTTTCAGTTTGGAAAAAAGGCGATTGAGGGGCGATATGATAGAGGTATATAAAATCATGAATGGTGTGGAGAAAGTGATTATAGAAAAATTATTTACCTTTTCCCATAATACAAGAACTAGGGGACACCAAATGAAATTGATGGGTAGTAGGTTCAAAACTAATAAAAGGAAATTTTTCTTCACACAGCGCACAGTCAACCTGTGGAACTCCTTGCCCGAGGAGGCTGTGAAGGCCAGGACTCTATTAGGGTTTAAAAAAGAGCTTGATAAATTTTTGCAGGTTAGGTCCATAAATGGCTATTAGCCAGGGATAAAGTATGGTGCCCTAGCCTTCATAACAAGGGCAGGAGATGGATGGCAGGAGATAAATCACTTGATCATTGTCTTCTGTTCTCCTTCTCTGGGGCACCTGGCATTGGCCACCGTCGGCAGATGGGATGCTGGGCTCGATGGACCTTTGGTCTGACCCAGTATGGCCATTCTTATGTTCTTATGTTCTTATGGTATGCAATCTGAATCAGTCCTTAAGTATCCTCACTTGCCTTTACAGCTATTCCTGGGAGACAGGATTAGGAGTTTGCACTCTGATCATGATAACATTTCCAAGAGATCCATAGTGGGTTAGGAGCTTAATTCCCATTTAAAGCAGAACAACTTTCTGTGCTGTGAAGGTCTTAGATATTTAGGACCTGAAGGTTTTTTGAAAGTCAATGGGTCTTAAGTTCTTAAACCATTTAAGTCCTTTTAAAAGTACCTATGTTTTAAAAGGCTTTTTTTCTATCATGTTTCAAATAAACTGGGAGGCTGTTTATCATGCAGAGTCTCATTAAGCAACAAAAAGCCTTATGCTGAAGCTATTCTGGAGCAACACATTGGATTGTAATTTATTTGACTATTGCCTGAAGTGCTCAGAGTCCCGTTCTCAAAGGACTTGCTTATTTACTTGAGGCAAGGACAACTGAATTCTCTGGTGATATCTGCCAACATTGACCCAGCATGGCACTTCCAGTTACCTCCAGGTGTTTGTATTTCTTTGTGTACCAGTTGGATCCTTTTTCATTTTCCCTCACAACAAGCCTGTCTGTATAAACCCCTTTGACTGGCTGCATGTAAGGTAAGATTTCTCTGCTTATGTGTGGAAGCCAGTGCACTGAGGGGTTGAGGAGTTGTGCATGCACAGTGGAATCATGCTCCTTTGCTCAGGTAGACCATGTGACTAGAAGTGGGATAAGGGAGCATGGGAATTCTAAAGACAGAAACAGAATAGCACTCAGCTGTTATCTGAGAGCCAAGTGATGCCATGGCACATGACTACTGGACTACTGTCACATTTGCTGAAGTGGCAAGATAAGACAGGCCTTGAAAATAAGGAATAGCTTTGAGTAGATGACAGTCTGAGTTAAGATCCGTTTACTGATTATAATGAGGCTGTGAAGTACACCTAGCAGAGCCTTGAGTGTACTCCATAGTTATATTGTCTCTCAGCTATGATTATCTGTTTTTATCATCTGTGTCTATTTTGGAAAAATGTATTTTAGTTACTGTGAGTTAGTCGGCAGTTCCCATAATAAACATCTAGTCATAATATGAGTGTCAGATTCCAACTGTGTCCAGCTACTAGACTGGCTCCACCAGTGACTTTTATTAATGCAGTGCACAGAAAAATAGACCTTTTTTAATATGTGGCTGCAGAACAGCTGCTCAGCAACACATCTTCATGAAAGCAGGACTGATAATTATCAGCAAGGATGAAGTCTAAGAAGAGAAATTAAGGAGGCACTAATTGACCATACCTTTAACTTTGTAAATTTGAAGGTAGACACTAAAGGAAATGCTGGAAGTCCAGAAACAATGGGAAAGGTGCAGAGCATCAGTGGTCAAACTCAAGAGGATATAAAGAACCCTCATGTTACTGCTGACTGGAAGATGGTGACTTTTCTCCCATACTAAATCTAGCCTCATTTCCAAACTCCATGGACCAGCTTTTTGTTCTAGTTTTGTATAGAGCTTAGTACATTGCTGTCCCGGGCCATGACTAGGCACTAGTTCAATGCAAATTATAATAATAATGTCACAAAAATATGAACTAAATATCAATATTAGAGAGATTGCCGAGGATCATCTGGCCTTCTGATTACTATCCTATGCAACTAATCCATGTGGACACTCAGAAAACTGGAAGATATCAAAAAGTGGCTACAGGGCTATGGGACTATGGGTTAGGAATTTTGGAGCACAGGTGGTGTTCTTTTTGATCCTTCTGGTCAAAGGTAGGGGCCCATGCAGAGACAGATGTGTCCTGGAAGTGAATGCTTGGCTGCGAAGATGGTGTTAACTGGGGGCCTTTGGCTTCATTGACCACAGGATGCTGTTCCAGGAAGGAGAACTGCTGAGCAGAGATGGGGAAGAGGGTACTTGGACATAGTCTAACTCAGTGCGGGCTTTAACTTAGGTTCAACAGGGGCTGGTGACTAAAGCCCACAGGTAAATCATAAACATGAACACCTGGGAGATTGGTCAAATATTGGGGAAAGCACAGTCTGTAATAGCAGGGATAAAGGAGAGAAGACAGAACTGGGGTGGTAGGCAAAATCCAATCAGTATCTTAGTTGTCTGAATACTAATGAGAGAATCATAGAATATTAGAACTGGAAGAATATTAGAATCATAGAATATTAGAACTGGAAGAATATTAGAATCATAGAATATTAGGACCTCAGGAGGTCCTCACAGCAGGAACCGATGGAAGCACCCACTAGATCAGGGGTGGCACTTCGGAAATTTCAATATTTCAATATTTCAATATTTTTTGCCGGGGGCCATTTTGGAAATTTTTCAAGTGGCCCTGGGCGGCACAGGAAGGGGCGGGGCATCAAGCGGAAGGGGTGGGGGCAAGATACTTCTGGGTTCCCCATCTCCAGACAATGATTGGTCTAGGGGTGGGGGAGTGCCTTTGCCCCCCCACGTTTCCCTTAGGAAGGGAGAGAACTCACTGGCAACAACAGGACTCATCAACAGGGGCTATGTCTAGACTACGCAGAAGATTCGAAAGAGGAACTCCACTTTCTAAAGTAAAAGTAGTCGAGACGCGGCTTTTTCAGCAAACCCCCCCTTTTTCAAAAAGCCACTTTTCCTCAAAAAATTAGGTTTATGCGGCTTTTCGAAAAAGGGGAGGTTGCCAAAAAAGCCGTGTCCCGACTACTTTCATTTTCGAAAGCTCCGCTTTCGAAAGTGAGATCGGAAGAAGATATGCAAATTCCCAGAGAATTTGCATATCCTCTTTTGAATCTTCCACATAGTCTAGATGAGCCCAGGACTTGACAAAATTAATCCCATCAGGAAGATGACCAGTGGACCTACATCTCTTCCTCATCATCACCGGTCTTCCTAATGCCATAGGGACTCTTGAGTCTTATTAAATCTTCAGCTGTCTTTGTTCTGTGCCATAAACCACTTACTACCTCCCCCACACACATACACACACTTATATCCCATCAGCCTCTCTCCTAGGCTAAGAGATTCTCTGATTAATGGCTTTTCTGGTGCATCTCTCCTGTAACCTTGTTCTTTATGCTGCCACAGAACCAAATGTGTGTCCTGGCAGCAGTTTGCTAAGAACATTGAATATCAGCCTACTAGGTAAGGAAGGACATGTCCAAACAGGACTGAGGAGTGCCATGGCAGTTCCACATGCACTCTCTGCTCAACCAAGAAAGAATTAAAAAAAAACAACAACAACAAGAACCACCACCAAGCAGCCCTCAAGGAACATGGGACTATCCCTTCGGAAAATGGGAAGGTGCCTGGGTATAGTAGTTCCCCAGTCCTTAGAGTGTATCAAGCAATGAAGGCTCGATCAAGCCTGCACTCGGCATGGCCTGGGGAGGATAAGACTTTGCACTAGAGGACCTAAGGTCTTTTGCATCTGGTTTGTGCAGACCTAGGATCTCATCAAGAGGGAACGTCCGGAAGGGAAAAGGCTGCACGTATACAGCATGGGACATTGTCAGTCTTGTTCCTTGCCCAGCTTTGCATCATCACCCCCCTACACTGGACACAAAGGTGCCCCACAAACACCCCACATCCCAGGGTGACTTGCTCTCCGGGGAGCCTCTGTGCATGCGGGGGGAAGGGGCAAGGCAGCAGCATCGGATGCATGGCAGTTCTTATGAATCGGGACAACCAGGGCAGAGGATCATTCCATAGCCAGATGTGGGGATTTGCGCCTGTTGCTGTGCAGAGAGCTGTGGGCCAGCCCTCCCTGTGCACAAAGCCCTCCAGCAGGTGCGCCCCTTTCCCCACACTGGCGATCTGTCTGGCCAGGACCTCTTCCCTTCCCACCCGCCAGGCTCACCCTCTCCCAGGGCAGTGCAGCCCGGTGCCGGAGGGGACCCCTGCTTAAAAGCCTCCCCCGCCCTGTCAGGAGCACGTGGCGCTTTTAAGCGCCGCACGCTGCTCGCAGGACAGTGGCAGAGTGGAGGAGGCTTGGCACGCTCCCCCCATCGCCAGGCCAATTAGGGGGCTTAAAAGTGAAACACGCTTCTAGCAGGCTTAAAAGTGCCATGTGCTTCCAACTAGGGCCTGGGGGTGGGTGGAGTGCACGAAGCCTCCTCTGCTATGCCCCCGCCCTGCAAACAGCACGTGGCACTTAAAAGCACTACGTGCGCCTGGCAGGACCGGGGAGGCTTCGCTCGCTTCCCCGCTCCAGGGCAATTAGGGCCTGGGGGAGGGAGAGTGGCAGGATCTCGACAGGCCGGATCCACCTACTTGTTGTGCCCTTCCAGCATGATTGTGAAATGCTAATAACTACTCTCTGAGAACAGTAATGCAGCCAGTTATGCACCTGCCTTATAGTATCCCCATCTAGGTTGTATTTCCCTAGTTTATTGATAAGAAGGTCATGAGAGACCGTATCAAATGCCTTACTAAAGTATAGGTATACAACGTCCACCACTTTTCCCTTACCCACAAGACTAGTTATCCTATCAAAGAAAGCTATCAGATTGGTTTGACATGATTTGTTCTTTACAAATCCATGCTGGCTGTTACCTATCACCTTATAATCTTCCACTTTTTTTCAGATGAATTCTTTAATTACTTGCTTCATTATCTTTCCTGGCACAGAAGTTAAACTAACTGGTCTGTAACTTCCTGGGTTGTTCTTGTTTTCCTTTTTAAAGATGGGCACTATATTTGCCCACTTTTCCAGTCTTCTGGAATCTCTTCTGATTTCCATGACTTTTCAAAGATGATAGCTCCTCTATCAGTATGGGGAATAAGCAGAAAGGACTTGTAATGCTAGTAAATTAACACAAGTATGACATAGTTGATATCATATTCACTTTGTGGGATAATACACATGACTGCAATGTAGGTATAGAAGGGAAGGACAGACAGAAAACAGGGAGGATATGTTGCCTGATTTATTAAAAATGTATTCTCTTGGACTGAGGCTGAGATGGATATAGGAGAGAGACATGTTGTTGAGAGTCTCTGGACAAGGATAAAAGGAGTAAAAAACAAGGGTGATGCCATCTAATCAGGAAAATGTGCATGAAGCTTTTTTTTTTTTTTAACAACTAACAAAATCATCCAAAGCACAGGATTTAGTGGTCATGGAGGACTTCAACTTATCCAGACATCTGTTGGAAAAGTAACAGAGCAAGGCACAGATTATCCAACAAGTTCTTGGAATGCATTGAAGACACTTTTTTTTATTTCAGAAGGTGGAGAAAGCTACTGAGAGGGAGGCTGTTCTAGAACTGATTTTAACAAATAGAGGAGAACTGGTTGAGAATTTGAAAGTGGAAGACAGCTTGGGAAAAAGTGATCATGAAGTGACAGGGTTCATGATTCTAAAGAATGGTCAGAGGGAAAACAGCAAAATAAATACAGAGGATTTCAAGATGGCAGACTTTAGCAAATTTAAGGAGTTGGGAGGTAAGGTCCCATGGGAAGCAAGACTAAGAAGAAAAGCAATTAAAGAGAGTTGGCAGTTTTTCAGAGACATTATTAAGGATGCAAGAACAAACAATTCCACTGCAAAGAAAAGATGAAAAGTATGGTGAGAGAAAACCCTGGCTTACCCAGGAAATCTTGAATGATCCGAAAAGCAAAAAGGAGTCCTACAAAAAGTGGAAACTAGGTCTAGTTACAAAGGATGAATATAAACAAACCACCCATATAACACAGATAACAGTATGTAGGGGCAAAACTAGAAAGGTGAAGGCACAAAACAAGCTCAAATTAGCTAGAGACATAAAGGGTAACAAGAAAACCTTCTACAAATATATTAAAAACAAGAGAAAGACCAAGGACAGAGTAGGCCCATTACTCAACAAAGAGGGAAAATCTACTTCAGAACAAGTTGAAAAAAAAAAACGTGTGTAAGAGACCTGACATATTGGGAGCATCAGTATGTGGAGAATGAAATATTTTCAGATAGCTGTTTTGTTATTTAATATCCCTGAAAAGCGTTAGGTAGTTTGTATATATTTTATCTATTCCACATCTAGGTAATAACACTCTCTCATTACTACTTCAGTAACATTAATGGTCATTTGATAGCAACCTTTAAAAGCAACAGTATTAGATTTTCATAGTTGACCTTATGACACAGGTTAGCAACTTTTTCAGCTTTATTAACATATACTTACATTATTTAAAATAAAAATTCAAATAGAGGCAAACATTCCATTTTGGTAGTAATTTTGCCATCATAGAATACTGAGAGCTAAGAATATTTGTACAATCAGCTGATAAAGTCTTGTGGAACATTTAATAGACAAATAGAGTAGTGTGTATAGTAGTGATTCTTCTCTGAAGGCGTCTCAAACTTTTGAGGTTCAAGTACTGGATTTTGCTCATCTTTCTGTATGCTATTTTCTTCCTTCCACAATAGAACTTATTCACAAAATTTAATAGTACCATGTAATATTTAATTGGGGTAAACTCCACCCCCAGTTTGCCCCTAAAACAGCTATGGGTTATATGTGTGGAGCATTGTAAAGCTGGCTCTGTTGAATAGCTTTCATCTTGAAGCTTCCAATAAACAGGAATCACTTTGTCCAACAATTAAATACATCCACATATGGAATGGGAACTCAATAGCTGTTACATTCTTCATTCAGATACACTGGTTCTTCCCTCATGGAAATTGAAAGAGTTTCTCTGGTGTGACTGAAAGCAGAATTTGGCTTGTAGCTTTTACCTAACTCTTACTATGCCAATTCTCAGGATGCTTAACATGAAAACAGAAGTTTGAAAAAAAAAAAAAAAAAAAAAGAGGAAGAAGAAATGCCTTTTTATATACTTTAATAGGTTCCTAAGGCCATGTCTACAATACAAAGAAGATTGAAGCTGTCCTAGTTGATCTTCTGGGGTTTGAATTAGCAGATCTAGTGAAGACACACTAATTTGAACTAAGAGGGTGCTCCCATAGATGCTGGTAGTGCTGCTCCTACAAGGAGTAAGGGAAGTTGAAGGAAGAGTGTGCTCACATCGACCTCCTGCAGTATAGACGGCACAAAAATTGACTTAATACAGCTTTGAAATTTTACTATGCAGAAAAAAAATGCTAATTTTAACCACCTTAATGTAAATAAAACAAGCACAGAAACAGTTTCCTCACACTCTCAATTTTTTTAATTTTCTTTTTTGTTAGTCATCTACATTTAATACAGCACTGTACTATATTTGTTTTTCTTTTGGTGTGTGTATTTCTGCAGCTGACTGCATATTTACAGTTCCAACTGATATGTGTGATTGACTGGTCAGTTCGTAACTCTGGCATTTGTAACTTCTTTTACTGCAAGCATGAATATGTATACATTCCTATATGTACGCATATAATTGTGTCAGCATTATCTGACAGACAGACAGACTTAAAGGCTTTTAATAAACTTACTGCATCAGGACACTATATGCAGCACAATCATCCTCCAGGTGTGCTGTGACTGAGATTTGATCTTCCCTGAATTGATAGTTGTGATAGAGTCTTCTAACTGCTTGTGATGGCAAACTGTATGTTTGTTTTGGCCAGACACAGATAAATAGAATGGGTTGCATTATTTTTAAATTTTTAACCATTAAAATTATCTTTTTCTGAAAATAAATGTTGTGAATCGTAGTTGATATTAATTTAGTTGTCCATACAAAATATGCATTCTTCCAGTTTATTTCAAATTTTTATTGGAAAAAAATCAAAATGATTTGCAAATTCTTTTGTTTGTCAGTAACCATTAAACAAATGTATATTTTTTCTTTTTTAAAAATATATCAAAAATGTTTTGTGTTTTTTAATAAAAAGGGGGAAAGAAAAAAGTGAATGATCTCAAAATAAAGGGCTCATTTCAAAACAAAAAAACCTTGTGCTGTAAAAATGTGTCATTTTTATACCATGTCAAGTTATAACTCAGCTGCAAAGCTACCATTCCATAATATGTTGCCTCAATCTCATACATTTTATAAGCTAGAGGGGCACAAAATCAGAAACCAAAAGAATGTTTTAATGTATCCTCAGATCCTGCAGAAATGACCATTCTCAAGCTTCAGGATGTTTGTCTCACATTTCTTCTTTTTGTAGCTATGATAACAAAGTTTCAATTAATTACAAATTATGTCTAGAGAAGAACATTGGGCAGCAAATTCAATAAGCAGAGGAACTCTAGTTATAGCTGTCCTGACAATGAGTCAGTGTTGTGTGGAAAGCTTACCCAGGGTTAAGATCTATTATTCTGTGGCCAGCAGATCATACTGATCCCCATCATTTGTGGCTGACTTTAAAAGGGTCTCTCTGAGAGGTCTGGCTTAAGCCTTATCATTGTGGTTTGTGGTTGGATGGGCCAGCTGAGGCCCCAGCCAGAATTTATTTACATGCTTATGGCAATTTCTGAAGAGCTTTTTTCAAAAACAGTAACCCAGCTGTTAAAAAAGGGAATGACTCCTAAACTAAATCTAGGTCAAAAATACTTGAGAGCAAAATTCTCTCCTTGCCTGGAGACCACAAATAAGCTGGATGAAAATAACAACTACACCTCTTGTTGAGTATTTAAAACACACACACACAGACACACAGGCTACGTCTAGAATGCACACCTTTTTCGACAGAGGCTTTTTCTAAAGTATCTTTCGAAAAAGCCCCTGTCAAAAAAGAGCATCTGGACAGCATTATGCGGATCGAAAAATAGATCTGCTTTTTTGAAAAAGAGCATCCAGACTGCCGGACACTCTTTCGAAAACAAAAGGCACCCAGAAGTGCTTCTGGCAGGGCATAGGGGCAGCCTTTATTTCCAGGTGCTGCTGCTGCATGTCCTTTGCAGAGACGCATGCTTAAAGGGATCCCCCTGGACAGCCGTTGCTCTGCTCCTGCTTCTGGCTTGCCTATCTCCTAGAGGGAAAGCAAAGCTGCTGCAGTGCTTGCTCTGGTTGCCCTGCTTCCTCAGACACAACAGCAGTTTATTTGCAGTGGGTTTTTTTTCTGCTTTTCACTGTTTTTGGCCATGGAGCCTGAGCTGCCCCTGGGCACGTGATGGCTCCACACTGCCATGCTGCAGCTTCTGCTGTATCTTCATGACTCTGTCGTGAATCTCCTGCCCTATATGGACCCAGACCGCACTGAGGAGACCCTCCTCCAGGATGCAGGAGCTCTGTCCTTGCTCCCAAACTTTTTTGGGGACAGGCAGATTTGGAGGCATGAGACGAGTTCGGACTGATGGGACCAGCTTGTCATGCAGCTCTGGGACGACGACCACTGGCTGCGCAACTTCCGGACACAGAAGGCCACATTCCTGGGGCTGTGTGCCTGGCTCACCCCTGCTCTGGAACACCAGGACACCCACCTGTGGCCCGCCATCCCCCCGCAGAAGCGGGTCGCAATCGCCCTGTGGAAGCTGGCCACACCTGACAGCTACCGCTCTGTGGGACACCAGTTTGATGTGGGGAGGTCTACCGTCGGGGCTGTCTTGTGGGAGGTAAGTCACTTTCGGGAGACAGGCCCTGCTGAGTGGGGGGATTGAGAAGGGGGGACTGCCAGGCAAGGGCAAAGGGGAGTGGGGGATGGAGTGGCACTCGGAGGCTGCTCCTCGGCCAACCCTGAACTGATGCGGGGGAGGAGAGCATCCTGACAAGGAAAGCGGTGGGTTGGGGAGGAGAGGGTTCTCCTCCCAAGTGCTTAGGTAACCTGTCTAACTCCCTGGTTTCTGTCTGTCTATTTGTCTCGTGCTGCAGGTGGTGAGGGCCATCAATGAGGAGCTGCTGAAGAGGCTCGTCTGTCTCAGGGACCTGGACAACATCCTTGCCGGGTTTACTGCCCTTGGCTTCCCGAACTGTGGAGGAGCCCTCAATGGGACACACATCGCAATCCACGCACTGCCCCATCGAGCAGCCCAATTAATAAACCAGAAGGGCTACTATTCCATGGTGCTACAGGCTGTGGTCGACCACCAGGGACATTTTATGGACATTTGTGTCGGATGGTCAGGGCAGGCACATGATGCCCGTGTATTCCGCAACTCCTACCTGCACTGCAGGTTGCAGGCAGGAACATTTTTCCCCCAGCGGCACCTCATGCTTGGGAACGTGCAGATGCCAGTATGCATAGTGGCCGACGCAGCCTACCCACTGATGCCGTGGCTCATGAAGACCTACACCGGCCACCTGGATGTGAGCAAGGAGCTTTTCAACACACATCTTGGCCAAGCTCGCATCTAGGTGGAATGCGCCTTCAGCCGTCTGAAAGGGAGGTTCCGTTGCCTCCTCACACTCCTGGAGATGGGCGAACACAATGTCCCAGAGGTGGTGGCCGCATGTTGCTCCCTCCATAACCTGGTGGAGAGGAAGTGGGAAGCCTTCCTCCTGGGGTAGGAGACAGATGCTGATGGCGAGGACAGGCCATTTGAGCAGCCCCAAATGGCTGCCATCTGCCAGGCTCACCAGTCTGGTGTCCGAATCCATGAGGCCCTAAGGGAGAGATTCTCAGAAGGAGCCCACTGACTCTCCCCAGGGCCTCCTCCCATGCGGGGTTTGGCCTGGCCTGCCCCGACCTTTCCCTCCACAACCCCCACTCTCTTCCCATAAATACATACACACCCCGTTTTCTTTGGAAACAGAAATTGGTTTTTTATTAGAAACAGTAGCAATACAGAAAATGTGCTGTGTATAAACCACCTTTCTCTTGGTACCATTCAACTGTTTATAAACAAAGTAAATCTGTCACTCAAAAATAAAGAATTTGTTCCATACCTGAAATGTCCTTTCACTGGGGTAGTAGGGGGCTGAACACCGGGAGGGGGGAGGGGGCTCAAGTAGGCCACTGCTTCCCTGATCGCAGGGTCCTGCCACCTTCCTGCATCCTGGCACTGCCATGGCTTTGGGCTCAGGTGGAGCGAGAGCCAGTCCTGGCCCAGGAAGTGGGGGGGCAGCTGTTTGGCCTGTGAGGGCTCAGGAGCAGGAGGGGCTGGGGAAGAAGCGGGGGCTGGAGGGGCTGGGGGAGCAGGGACCTGGCATGCATGAGAAGCAGTGCCCGTGGCAGGAGTAGGCAAGCTTAGGACCTCCCACATAGCGGCACAGATGGAAGTGAGCTGCTGGACCAGCTCATCCAGCAGCCTGTTGCACCACTTGGCCTCTGCCTCTGTCCTCTGCTGAAGGGTCCTGTTGAGGTCTTGCAGGGCCACTACGTGCTCCTTCTGCAGGTCTGGGTAGACACGCCAGTGCCTGCAGGTGCCACGGGTCTGGGATGGTGGTGGGGTGGGTGTGGTGCTCCCCTGTTGGGTAGAGGGTCCAGCTGTGGAGGAAAAGAAGAGGAGACAATCAATGTCTGTGTGCACCCCGCTGTCCCCGAGGGCATGCTGTGGCTGGCAGGGGCTCTCCTTTGGACAGGAGACTCAAGGGTGTTACACGTGACACCGCGTATGAGTTGGGCAGAGGCCTGAAAGCATCACAGGGGCCCCACAGTGGCAATGGGACTATATGGCCCCCCACACTGCCAACCTGCCCGTGTGTGGCGACCCCTCAAAGCACTCACCTGATGATCCCTCCCCGATGTCCATGGATGCCTGGGAGGCCTCTGGGGTCTGGAGGACCGGCACCTGAGAGAGGGTCCCTGCTGCATCCTCTTCCTCCTTGTCCTCCTCCTCCGGGTGCAGCTCTCCCACCTCTCCTGCCTGGTCATCCTCCCTCAGGGGTTGGTCCACAATGTGGTGGGGTAACCCAGACTAGACCACACGCACTGGAGTCTGGGCTTCCCCACCGCCCACGATGTGCTCCAACTCCTGGTAGTAAGGGCGGTTCTGTGGGGCTGCCTCAGAGCGGGAGCTCTGGTCCCGGGCCTTGGCATATCCCTGCCGCAGCTCTTTGACCTTGGCCCTGACTTGGTCCATGGAGCGGGGGTGATTCCCTTTCTTGGCCAGTCCCTGGGCCATGCGATTGTATATGTCCGCATTCCTGCGGTGCGACTGCAGGGCCTGCAGGGCCTCTTCCTGGGACTAGAGCTCCAGGATGCTTTTTATTTCTGGGCCAGACCAGGCTGGTGCCCTCCTTTTGGTGCCCCTGGGTGGGTTCTCCTCACTGTCCTGTGAAGGGCCAGGGGGGCCTTGAGGCTGGGACATGGCTAGCACGGCTGGCACGGATGTGCTGGCTGGCTTCCTGACAGCAATGTCTGTCTGGGTGCCTGTGCCTTTAAGAGGCTGCGGACAGGAATCATAGAGGTGCTCAACATGTAAAGGCTGGACTGTCCACCTGGACTTCTTCCTGGAGGCCTTTTTTTTCGAAAGAACTGGCTCCCTGTGTCCACACACACCTTTTTTCGACAGATCTCTGTCAAAAAAGGCGTTCTTCCTCATAAAATGAGGTTTACCGCTGTCAACAAAACCACCGCGTTCTTTTGATTTACTGTCGACAGAACGCGGCGGTAGTCTAGATGCAGGTATAGTTTTTTTTAAAAAAGGCCACTTTTAAAAATATAAAACCTGTAGTCTAGACACAGCTACAGACACACACACCATTTTCTGTAAAAAGGGAATAAAAATACAAATCTACTGCAAGCAGACTGCCCTTCTTTGTCATAGCCAACCAGAAGTCAATGGCAACCCCCCTCATTGATTTCAGTAGGATGTAGATCTCATTCCATTCATAATTGGTATTTATATTCCTCTTAAGTGCCCAGGAAATATTTCTAACCATGAGTACCCAGCACACCACAGTACATCCCACTGCATTCAGTGACTGTTAATTATATTACACTGCACTTGGTACTTTAACAACATACAGTTCGGTGTATTAATAGACAAATTTTCTGGCCAGCACCCAGTGTGAGTTGGCTCTTTTGCCAGTGAAGAGCTTACCTTGCAGTGGTATGCTAATCCTGTCTTAGTGCTCTTGAAACAACCCATGTCCTGTTATACGGCATGCAGTGAGCCATGTCAGAGGTGAGCTCTGTGCTGCAGAGGCCAGAACAGTCACCTCCCCCCTTTCAAACAGTATCCCAACTTGGTGCAGCAGAATTGTACCAGTCCAACTGCCAGAGAAACTTCTGCAGCTGCAGAGGATGAGTAGACAGGATTCCCTCCCCCACCCCCGTATTCATGGATGAAGTTGCCCATCATAGTTAAAGTGATATTTCTTTAATTTCACATTTGGATTGGGCATAAGTGGCAATACTGTAGAATAACTAGCTCCCATTTTCCCCTTTCTCTGAGAACCCCAATGGGAGGCAAATGAAGTTCTCACACAAATTTGTCCCAGAGCTTCTGCCCCATGGATTGGCTGTGAGATGGCCCCACAAACTATATTGACCTTGGAGGCTTAGTAAGAGACTAGAGACATCTGTGCAATCTCTGCCTTAACTTGGGGTCTTCAGCATATGCTGACCTTCATTCCTTGGTGATGTGAAAAGAATTTCCATTCCTATTTTATGGCTATGCAATTCTCCACAACAGTACATCCTCCATATTTTATGTTTGTACATGACATTAATGTGATTAGGCCTGCACAAAACCAAACCAAAACTCCAGATTTAGTTCAGGATTTTAATCTCAGATGAATGTTTACATTGTTCCTAATTCAAATCCCAAATCCAAATATTTCAGATTTGGGGAAAGTTAGTTTTTCAATCAGATGTCTTCCTGGTTCATTTCATGGCCTTTCCAACGTAGTTTCTGCTCAGACATTTCAGAGGCAAAATTATATATTATGAATTCAGTGTCATGAAAACGTTGGTTGAATATGTAATTGTTTATTGAGTGAGGTTGAATCAAAATGAGAGGTTTTCATCATTATTTAGAGATTCAGTTGGGCTGGAAATTCTTTTCTTGTCCACAAACTTTTCTGAGATTTTGAAAACAATTCCCATCCCAAATTAGGACAAAAAGTCAAAATTAAAAAAAAAAAAAAAAAAAAACAAATTCAAAAATCAAAGCATATGAAATTTGGGTCAGTTGCAACATTTTGTTAAAAAAATGTTTTTCTGATTTCAGTTAAGAATTTCTTTTTTACTATATATTATTTCAAAGAAAAATCTCCCATTTAAACAATTCAGAAACTTTATTTAAAAAAAATCAAAAAGGAGAATTCATTGAAACCTACCCTTTATCCATGAAAAATGCTGTTTTTCATGAAACTGAATTTTCTGACCAAAAAAATGGGCAAAATATTCCTGTCCAGCTTTACTCAGACTTCATCAGTGTTTCTGCTATTTAAGATTCTTGCTGTTGCCACCTCAAAAACATGGTCATATGCATGAAAAAATGTATTACAGGAAGAGTATTCTGATGCATGAATACTGTGGATGAAATTTATCTCTGGAGTAAAACATCTGACTTCAATAGCTTTAGACTGGAGATAAATTTGCTTAAGATAAAGCAATATGTGATAAGTTCAAAGATGTGTTTTCCCTTTTTAAAAAGGCAGTACCTTTTAAAAGGTACTGACTGGTGAAGGATTCATCCTTAAACCAGCTGGCTCCCTAGTTTGTCCACCATCAGATGTGACATCCAGTCTATATACCTCTAAATTTAGAAATACTGTCTTTATTGTTGTCAAATTAGCCATTTTGAGGAACCTATCCCCATCTTTAAGAGGAAACAAAAGACAGGACTATGTAGCACTTTAAAGACTAACAAGATGGTTTATTAGGTGATGAGCTTTCGTGGGCCAGACCCACTTCCTCAGATCAATATGTGGAAGAAAATTGGCACACCCATATATACCAAAGTGATACAATAAAAAAAAAGTGAACACACATAAAAATGACAAATCAGGTTTAAGAACAGAGGAGGGGTGGGATGGGGGAAGGTTAGTGTCTGTAAGGTAATGACATTAGGGGTGATAATTGGGGAAGCTATCTTTGTAATGTAATGAAAGATAGCTTCCCCAATTATCACCCCTAATGTCATTACCTCACAGACACTAACCTTCCCCCCCTCATCCCTCCTCTGTTCTTAAATCTGATTCGTCAATTTTATATGTATTCACTTTTTTTTGATTGTATCACTTTGGTATATATGGTTGTGCCAATTTTCTTCCACATATTGATCTGAGGAAGTGGGTCTGGCCCATGAAAGCTCGTCACCTAATAAACCATCTTGTTAGTCTTTAAAATGCTACATAGTCCTGTCTTTTGTTTCAGCTAGACCAGACTAACATGGCTGCATCTCTATCACTATTCTATATCTTTAAGAGGGTCTGGCTTTCTTACCGTGAAAGCAATTACATTTACATGTCAGTGCCTGTAGTCCAGGAATCCTAAGAAAACCATTTGTCATGTTTGCTATGAGTCAGGCTGGATGTTTTAATTCAGATTGATATCTGAAATTTGGATGCTTCAGATGTGGGTGAATTCCTGTTGTAAAATATTCTGCCAGCCTGACTTAATGCAACTTTTTCTTTAACTCATCAATAGAGCCCTCCTTTGTTTGGAAGCTGAAGGTTCAGGTTTTTGAGACTCATTGATATCATCATGCATAAGTAATTAGTGCAGATGTTGTGCATACAGAGGTTCACTAGATCTGATTTTTGTATGTCAATCAATGGCCACTGCAAGTCCACCAAAACAAAACACCTAGAATGAACGTCAAAGTAGTCCTGATGGAATAACTCTGCTCAGCCCTGTGGGCAGTCAAAGTGGTTTCAGGCAGCAGCATATTCCCAAGGGACAGACTAGTTAAAAGAAACCAAGTCTTGCTATGAGCATGCCCCAGTTGGCTGATTAGTAACCACATCAACTGCTTTTGTAGGTCTCTCATTTAGAGATGCAATATGTTTTTATTGTACTGGTCAGTGCTTCTGCACAGATTTGGAGGCATTTACTTTGCAGTCCTTTAATTTGCAATGAATCCTGACTGAACAGGAGGCAACATTATTTTTCTTAGTTATTTTAAGGATTATATTTAAAAATTGAATGTGTAGAAACATATTTCTGTTTCACAGAGCCAGTCACCACTTGGACTAAGCACGAACTAAGGAGGATGTTGCAGTACTTCACAAGCATGACTACAGCCTAGCAAATTTTGATTAAATCTCAGGAAAAACTTTCTAACTGTAAGAACAGTAGGACAATGGAACAGACTGCTTAGGGGAGTAACGGAAGCTCCTTCACTGGGAGGTTTTTGAAAGGCGGCTGGATAGCCATCTGTCTGGCATGGTTTAGACACAACAAATCCTGCAGCTTGACAAGAGGTTAGATTAGATGACCCTTGCAGTCCCCTCTCACCCTATGATACTATGAACTCAATATTATGTTGTAAGTGTTATTAGTTGCAGAACATCACATGGTAGACATATATTGGAGTTTACAGACACATAAGAATGTAAAGTCTATGCCCCATGGAAATCACAACCTCTGAGTTAGATGGATTTTTTCTCAGCCCTGTGCATAGTAACATCACTTCAGGAGAAGCCCTATAGCAATTGTGACTCAGAGAATTCCCAGCTCCTCTTTTGTTCCCCAAAGGAGTAATTGAATGCAGTGCTTTACTGGGTGCAATTCTATTTCATCCAGTCTTCCCTTCCCTTCTACTTGCTCAGGGGCAGTGTGGGACTAATAAGCATGCAATCCTTGCATTCCCAGGAACTCAGCATCCCTGGACCTATGGAAGTGAAGTCTTACTCTCCTACACAGCAGTATAAGGTGGAGTTACATTCTAGCCCTAACTTTGACTGTGGATAATCACATTAGACCATGGTATGGATTTGTTATAGGAGGAGTAAGATGAGGAACTAAGGGAAGAGGAAGCAATTGCAACCATTCAAGAGAAGAGACACATTTTCACAAAAATAGTATTGAATTCTTTGAAAAAAAATCAGAATCTGAATTGTTCCAGACAGCTCTTTGGGAAGGCATTCCTTCTCTTGGAGTGACTATGCCTTATCAGATCAACAGTATTATACTCATTTTACAGGTGCTCACATTTTTAGGAAGCCAGGACTCACAAATAAAAATGTGCATGTACCAGCACACAAAACGGTGTGCTTTATTTACCATGTGGATATTCCAATACCTCATTTGCGCTTGCAGTGGCAGTAAATTAGATATGTGTTTACACATACATTTTCGTACATGGTGGTAGGTGACTTATTTTGAAAATCTGTCAAAGGACATGTAAATCAAATCAGTGGCAAAGCCAGGAATAGGTCAAGGAATCCCTAATCCTAATATTAACCATTAGCTAATACTCCCTCTATTGTCCATTAGTGTATTATTCCTTTTTTATATAGTGCATTATAATGGCATCACAAGAGGTCATTCAGTTGCTAGATGAAGTAAAATGACTCACTTTACACACTCCAAACCCCTTCAATAATTTGGTTAACGTTAGAATAATAAAGTTAGTGTAAGAGTTAGCTCCATACTCATGGGCTCAACTTAACAGATAAATTATATGTAATAATGATTCTAGGATGAAGATTTCAAGGACTATATTTTAAAAAAATGGAGCTCCATGAATGACAACACAGTTTGAGGATACTGTTTGCTAGACTAACTTTTATTCTGAAAATTAGCACAGGCCAGGCTATAGAAAGGAAAGAGAATCCAGTATTTTAAGAAATTATTTATGAAATGTAGATGGGCCTTCAGTTGGGAATAGGGCTGGGCAAAATGTTAGTAGTTCTTTGTTCTTGCAGCTGGCCTGTCGAATTACATCGAGCCAGCGCAGTAAATAATACTACTATTGTCTGCCTGTGTCAGAGACAGACAGAAGGTACATTTGGACTTGATCCAAACACCACAAGGGCCACTCATAGCCACAGTGTCCAATTACTGCTTGCTTGTCTATAAAATGCACTTTTTCTCTGAGCTAATTTAAGAATGGCAGCTTTTAATAGGGACTGTATTAAAAGAGGACTATGCCACTTCTTTTGACAGCAAAAAAGTTCTGCACTGTATGGGAGTCATCAAACACATTCATGCTGAAAATGATCAGGGGTGATAACATTAGCACAGCAATAACAACAGTAGCATCAAAGTCAGTGCCTCGAAAAAGAAAATTGAGACTCAACTTAGCAAAAATATCAAGTGGTTCTTGAAACAGCATGGTGAAAAAGAAATAAAAATGTAGCCACCATATTTTAGATACACACATACACAACCATGTTATAGCTCTTAATCAGATTTTAGAAAGGAACTAATTGATCCAATATATCACAGTATTTACACAGATGCCCATTTTTAACTTCAGATGTTTCCATGATCATTCCTGCAGCAAAGCTTCTAAACTACATGAACAAAATACTTGGGACCATCGAAAGATAGTTGACCCATGGAGATGTGGCTATGGACTGAAATCTACTTGCTTTGGAAGTAATGCTTAGGTTGTGTACATGCTTGCAGAAGATTATGTCTAGAAGAGTTAGATGCTGGTTTTGGGGGCTAGGCCTCCCTGAAGAATTCTTCCTGGTATAGCAAGCATGCTTTAGGGCTTTGCACAGGGTAAGCTGCCTCTTAGCTCGAGATGAATTTGGGTCTTTGGTCTAGAGCAATCTGCCTACTTTGGACCAGAAATCTATAGTAGTGAACAATTTATGATCTTTTATTCTGTTTCTTTCCTTTGCTAGACAGTTGTTAATTTCCTTCTTGGAATAGCAAGTAAAAAAAAAAAACAATAAAGTGACACATTTAAGTGAATCTCAGGCAAAGACCAAATTGCTTTTTAAGGCTGCTCCCTGTCATTGTTCCATAATGGAAGTCTTGCATAAAAAAATAATCAGCAGGGTATGGCTATTCTCCAATGTAAAAATCTCATTCCTTTCTCCAGCTTTAGAAAAAATATCATCCGTATCCCTAAAATAAATTCACTCAACTGAAGAAGGGTTTTAATATATATGCCACAAGTACAGGAGCATTATCAATCACAGTGTTCAAGCCTTGATAAGCTCTGTGTAGGTGAGTTCATTCTCCATCTCTTTCATCTCTGGATATCTTGCAGAGTGCTTCATTTGGAGAAAGACCTAAAAGCCACGTTGGGTAACAAGAACGGATAAAAGGGTAAACCTGTCTGTTCATATTTGCCAGTCCTCAACATGGAGAACACAGCAAGCATTCTGTCAAGGAAAATGAAGATATTCTTTTTTTCTATCTTTGAATTCTCAAAAGATGCATCTTCTTTGTAATAGAAAAGACGTATCTCAATGCTTAAGTCAAAATAGCAAACTTTTCAAAGGCTGGAAACTTGGAGCTGGTCATGCGACTGGTGAATTGTGTACTTCTGGATTGTTTGATATGGCATAAAACAGAGAAAACCTGAAAAAAATCTTCAAAATGATGGATTATGGACAGTGTTTTCTCCCCAAAGCAACCTTCAATTACTAACATCAGGACTTGTGCTTGGCATAGTAAAAAATCTTCTTCGGCATCTAGAGTAAAACTCCCTCCAACATCATTGTCAATCCTCCTTCCCTAATCTTATATGAAGATATTAATTCTTCTCCAGCACATAAAAAACATTATGCACATCCAGAGAACCAGTCAAACACAGAGATGCGTCACTATGAAAGTCAGGTTAAGGATGTCACTTAAATAAAAAATAAGAAGATTTAGAGTTGAAGCAGCTGCTTCTTCCTTAATCCACACTGTGGCCAAAAATACATTGGGCTGTAGGCTACACAAGCTAACAGGCAGCACAGAGACCTTAGCAATCTTGGCTACAAGCTCAATTAAAGGCCAAAGGTCAGATCCCCACCTGGTGAAGTCCATGGGATTACTCCTATGTAAACCACCTAAGGACCCAGCCATCAGGCAGTGTCAGTCTTAATTTGCTCTTAAAGGTAACACTTCTGAGAGTCTGTAATAAGAAAGTTTCTGCTTTGCTAACTTCCTTAATTAAAACAAAAAGAAAGCCATTTTAAAGATAACATTGGACATTCTACAGCATGACCTGCTTTAATACTCATGCCAGTTAGGTACATATGTCCAGGACTGTGGTACAACTGAGACTCCTTAGTGCACAACTTATTGATACAGTCTGGGCATTGTTTTGTCAAGGTCTCATTGAGGACTGTTGAATCCAAGGGTTCTTGATATGATATAATCAGAAAGCTGCTTTGAAGCCATAAAGGTCTGGTATGTCTTAGGCTATTTGGACACTCCTTACTACAGTGTAGAATCATGAATGACGCTGCAACTCTTTTGTGATCTGTTGTGTCTATCTAGGTTTTTATGGAGAGCTGATAAGAAAATGAAAAAAAAATCATAAATAATATATTAGTAAAATGCTAAAGTTTGCAGAAAAATACCTCATCTTGAGTAATCTGAACTCTAAACCATGGATCTCTAAACCATATCACAGGAGTTGTTTCAAAGCATATTCGAAATGCATTGCCAAGAAATCTACATCTTCAGAATGATAATATAGCATGCAGTAGAATAAGTGGGACAGCCAATTATATGAATATTGCAAAATCAATTTAACTGCAAACAATCACTTCCATGGTAAAATGAATCTGAAATTCTCACACAGTAATATTTCTTTGCCCTTGATTAGACTAAATCCTTTTCTACAAAGTAAATTGATTCATTATGAACAATGAAAAATAAATAAAAACCTCATAATCCAAACAATGGAAGATTTTAGGGAACAAATTTAAAAACTGCCAGTCTTTCTGAATTAAAACATACTATACTCACAAGGGAAAAATGAGCACTAAAAGATTCCCCATATAGTAGCACATTCAACATATCATCAGTTTTATGAACTCATGCTGTTTCAATTCTTTGTTCCTGATATTTTGCTGAGTCATAGCATGCCTTTCTTTGGAAGTCTGTGAAGACCCATTACTGCCAGTGCCAGCTGCTGACTTCGTTTCATTTGTAGAATACTTTAATCCTTACAGTGAGTTCCTTGATTGCTTGGGATCTTCAGATTTCTTTTTAAGTTAATAAGTCTTTACTTTTTACATACAGTGGCTCTACTTCTCTGCCCAGTTCAAGGATTTATAAGTGCAACGGAGATAATCAGGAACTTTTTGGACTAAGCACAGGGTGAAGATATTTAGTTTCCCTACTACCTCTTACACTCAGTCAGAAATTTTTCATCAAATTTTCAATGTAAAAATGTGAAAAATGATTAGTGTTAAATAAACACATCTACTTTTGAACTGTGACATGATATAGATAAGCCTAATGGAGAAAATATATGGCCTGTTCCCTGCCATATTTTATTATCATAATTATTGTGAATATAATTCTTATTGTTTTTATTTCAATATAGGCTAGAAGCTCCAAGTGAGACCCGGGAGCTTTTGTTCTACATATTTACAAATACAGTTAGAGAGAGTTCCTGCCCTAAAGAGCTTAAATCTTAATAGACAAGACAGAAGCAGAAAATGGAAGCAGTGACTTGACTACAGTACATCATTAGCAGAGCTGGGAGCAGAACCAGCGCTACTGTTTCCCAATCTAGTTCCCCAGTCAGTAGACCAGGTTGCTTCATAATATGTGCTCCCACACTAAACTGTGTACGTTTATATGTAGTCTGAACCATGCCACTGTTCACTCTTGGAGTTGAAGGTCTTCCATTTAAAGCTTGGATCATATTAGAACCACACAGTCATAGATTTTCTTGAAGTAGAGAAATCTTACAGACTTTTATCTATTAACCATTCAGTCCTTATTTGTAAATGATTGCAGAAACTCATACGCATACTTACAGTTCAGCTCCTTGTCTTCAGTGGTTCATGTGTGAATAAAACAAATTGATTCCTAGGGATTCTGTTTCAAGTGGTGTATGATTCAATATAGATGTTTGCTTCTTTTTCTTTTTTTTTTAAACAATCTTTTATCTCTACTTACGAATGGCTAAGTCAATTATTCTGTACTTGATTAAAATGGAGTGCCAATAGATCATGTATTTTTTACTCATCATAGTGTCCTGCTAATAGGGGGGTAGGCACATTATGGGACTTTGTGTCCTTAACAAATACAGGACAATAGGAAATAAATTATAACAGATTTTGAAGCAAATCAGTACTACGGCTAGAATGTGCTACTTTAATACACAGTACCTTGCTCCACAAATCTTCCAATTGAGCTCAGGAGAGCCATGTGTGGTGCATTATTCAAATTAAGTGTATCTGATCCTGAATTTGCACCTTTATCTCATAGCTGAAATGACCTTTTCCTGCTTAACTGTATGTATCTGAACAATTTCATACTTTGAGACTTTAGGATCAAGTTGGGCAAAATGCTAGTGGCACATAGACAGTACAGTTAAGAAGTGCCTTTAAGGTCTAAAATATTTCACGTGTCAGACTTCAAAAAAAAATTGGTCAGTTTGATGTCAACTGCAGCTGTCAGTGGACTGAAGCCTGAAAACATGAACCAAGTGGGATGGACCTAGAACCCTCTCACCTGATTACTTTTGTTATTATATTATTACATTATTTGTATTGTTGTCCTGCCCCAGCAACAGTCCTTGTAGTTCATTAGAGAAGCTTCCTGGACATATTGGATTTCAGAAGCAAAAACAAAGAACACCTTCTGTCCAGCCCAGTACAACCTTCTGTCCGGTCCAGTACACCCTCAACTCCCATTGATGCCAATGAGAGTCCAGAGCATGGAGCACCAGCCATAAAATCATCACCACCTCACAGAAATGGCTCCTTGGTTACTGAACTACTGAAGCTGCCTTTAAAGAAGTCAGACTTTCCACCTAGGTTACTCCCTAAATTTAGCCTACAGCTTACTTCAAAACTGGTTATTCCAAACTCTGCACCAGAGGAAACCTCACTTTCTCTTACTTCCCCCGTAAGGATGCCTGTATACTTTTCCCAGACTAAACAAGCAACCCTGACCTGCAGCCATTTACTCTCACATAACCAATTAAAACCTAAAGCATGTGTCCTAACATGAGTTCTGGCTCCACAACAATCCAGCATTCCTATGGGAAACAGCCCACATTAATTACAGCCTTCCTTCTACAATACCTGCAGTGCTCTCTCTTAAAGGAGAGAGATACGAGCACTAATTTTCCATGGACTAAAACATTCAGTTTAGACCTAGGATAGATGCCTGCAGGATACTTCTGTTATACTAATGAACACAATCAGCCTATTGTGGTGTGTGCAGTACAAATGCTCATCCACTTTTGAATGAAACTTTGCTTTTTTGATCTCTGTGCAAAAGGGTTCTTTCTTTTTCCTTTTCTTGCTTCCCTTTTAAAGTTGAAATCATAGACAGATCCCGTTTAGCCATTTTGAGTTAGGTTGGGACGGGAAACAATATTTGTTCCCAATGTAAAAAAGACCAGAGTGCTAATCTACTCAGAAGCTCCACCAAGCCCAGGTGAGAGAGGTTGCTGAAACTGCTTTGCTATGGACCTCATTAGCATATATTCCTGTTAAGACTGGTCTTCTGTGCCTGTGCACATCCTGAAATGCACGTGTATTACCGATTCAATTGAAGGCTCATATACATTGCAATGGCAGTGGTTTGGCTGATAAGAAACACACTTGTAACTCCAGGACATGTGTATTCATATTCTTTCCCTCCCACCACCTACTTCCTTACCTCATTAAAAACACATTTAGAAATTAGCTGTGTGATGGACCCTTCTACTTTCAGCTTCTTTCGCCATCGTGTGCCCACTGTGACACCAGCAGGTTTTTCTCTGGCACTAATTCAGAGAAAGGACTACAACCCTATGCATGCCCAAAACCAATACGCAGGCTGCCATCTTTCGCTTTTCTCTGTTAAGCAAATAGACATAACAGATGTATAGCTGAGGTGGGGGAAATATACACAGTGCCTCCTTTCACAGGACATATGCGCAGCCAAATCTTCATGCAGTTTTTATTAAGTCCTTACCCAGTGAAACTCCCATTGGTTTCAGTTTGGCTGAGTAAGGATGGATTAAAAGCAGAGTCCTTGATTCTGTTAACCTGATATTGGGTAGTGTCTAGACTACAGGGTTTTTTCGAAAAAAAAGTAGCCTCTTTTCGAAAAAACTTCACCTGCATTTAGACTGCAGCCGCGTTCTTTCAAAAGTAAATCCAAAGAACACGGCAGTTTTTTCGATCGTGGTAAACCTCATTTTACGAGGAATAACACCTTTTTTCGAAAGTACTCTTTCAAAAAAAGGCGCTATTGAATGCAAACTGTGCATTTTCGAAAGAGAGCATCTAGACTCTTTCAAAAAACGGCTCACTTTTTCGAAAAAATCTGCTTGTAGTCTAGACGCTCTCTTTCGAAAGAGGCTTTTTCAAAAGATTCTTTCGAAAGAGGCTTGTAGTCTAGAAGTAGCCCCTGTGAGTAGTTCCACTTAAAAGGAAGCTTGTTGTCCTTGTTGGCCCTAGGACCCCATCTGTCCCATGACAGCTGCATTTTCAAAGTTTCTTCTGCCAGAGTCCCCCCCATGAAAGAAGCCCCAATTGTAAGGCAGGAAAACAGAATTCAGAAAAGGTAACACTGTCTGGCCCCTGCTGGATGCTGAGGAACGTCTCTTCTGGTCCTTTCCGTCCTATAGATGAAACACCATCTGTAACATCCATTTCAGGAGTAAACAATGTAGCTGGCTCCCTCCTTCCATATAGACAGGAGAAGATCTTAGCACAAAAGGGTTACCTTCCCTGCATATAGCTGGAAGGAGTGATTTCTGAAGGTGCACATATGCCAGAGACAGCTTAGGACAAGGAGTCAAAGAAAACATAAAATGAAACCCAGAAAGAATATTTAAAAAAGGTTCAAAATGAGATGGGGGTTGGCTTAAAATAATCATTCACAAAATGGACAAAAACAGACCATATTCTGAATTCCTTGCTCAGATTTACACAGTCTTCACTTAGGGAATACCCCTCCCCCAAAAAATCAGAGATGTGAAGGAAGTCACAACCTTGATGTATGGCATTATTTTAGTGCAGTTGTACATTTGCACCTGGGCACATTGGTAGCGTTTCCCCCCATTTTAAATAATCTATTGTTCTCAAATACATACCCCAAATATATAGAATTGTTTTCTCTACAGCAATGCTGTAGCAGCCTTTCAACCTTTGTGATTCCTCTCACCTCTATTTTCCCTGGGCAACTTTAAGTTTGCATTAATATTATTTTTAAATCAACATATTGGAACCCTGCTCCAGGCTTCCTCTGTGTGATCAAACTCTCACTTATCTTGAAAAAGCAAAGAAAAATGTAAATATTAAGCCACAAAAACTGAATTAGGTTAAGGACCTGACTAATGCCCACAAAAGCCATAAGTTTCAAATCTGAGGCTGGTACTTGTCATGTTGAGTTCTGGCTTTTCAACACTCATGTTAGGTAAAATTCAATTAAAAGAAACTGTGATAAGGCTAAGAGCAGGTTATTTTACCATTGCTACAATTGGTAACACAATTACTTTAGCATTCACAAGGTTAATACCATCTACACATCATAGAGCTAGATCTCTGGTTGCAATTGAAATGCCCACAGCTTAGGTTGTACAGGAGGCTGCAAAAATCATGATCCTAGGCCAGCTGAGTGTAGTGTCCTCTCATGGCATATGTCCAAGCAACCTAACATTGCTTTGACTCACACCAGTTGCTAATGGCTCAAAAGACTGAAGCAGAAACCAATGATAAGTACAGTTTAAAGGGATCCCAATAAGACCATTTTTTCTTTCAATATGTGTCCCCATACTGGCTCTTCATCAGAGATAGCTTATCTCTGATGGATCTTATTGGGAAGATCCTCTCTGAGGTAACAGGCCAAGTTTTACAAGCAAACTCCACCTTTAATTTATATAGTTTATATATGTAGTTTACCTGGTATTGCTTGGATCCTTAACTTAATTAATTTTTGTTTTTCTTCATTTGAATCATTGCTCTCAGGTGGGGTTGGGGATGAGGGATTCAGTATGCAGGCTACTCTGGGTAGAGAGGACTACCTCAGCCCTTTCTCAGCGCAGCAGCTTGGGGTTGGTTGAGAAGCACCTCTCCATGGCCACTGCAGCTTCAGCCGGCACAGCCAGGTGACGGGTGAATGTCCCTGGCTGGGGCAGATCCAGATTTGTCTGCCTGATGTGCTCCTCGGCCAGAGTGAGGAATGTAGTAAATTGTGCACTTTCCCCTGGGGAACAACCAGCAATGTCCCCGTATGAATTGGGGAGGGGAAATTCAGGCCCCCTCACCTTCCATAAAAGGTTCTGGGAAACTTACATTCATTGTGTGGCTTCTCTGTATGTAAAATCTTAGGGCTTGATTTTACATAGCTGTGCACATTGGAGCAAATGTTCCACCTGAGCAAAAAAGGCCCACAATACTATACAACACTATCAAATAGTGGAGTTTTGTACTCTTCGTACAAGGGGAAATAAGCAGAGGAGATACAAGGTAGTAGAGAATCAGGTCCTCAGTCTTCATTTGCCTTTGTCATTCTGCAATTCTTGCATTTGTTCAGAATTCCACTTCTAGCAAGAATAGCCAAAAATACAAGGTTCTTTTCACCAGAGATCTCAAAGTGTCATACAAAGGCTAATTAATTGGACCTCCCAGAAAACCCCCACCAGATCAGTAGGTAAATATTGTTTTCATTACCTTATAGTTTGGTAGGGGCAAGGCTGAATCAAGAATCCAGATCTTCATACACCGGATGTGCTGCTTTAGCCAGTACACCACATTACTTAGTAAGTGAAATCAATAGCGAGATTGCTATGTTAACAGGTGTGTTGTGAGCAAGACACGAGAAGTCATTCTTCCACTCTACTCTGCACTGGTTAGGCCTCAGTTGAAGTATTGTGTCCAGTTCTGGGCACCGCATTTCAAGAAGGATGTGGAGAAATTGGAGAGGGTCCAGAGAAGAGCAACAAGAATGATTAAAGGTCTAGAGAACATGACCTAGGAAGGAAGGCTGAAAGAATTGGGTTTGTTTAGTTTAGAAAAGAGAAGACTCAGGGGGGACATGATAGCCGTTTTCAGGTATCTAAAAGGGTGTCATAAGGAGGAGGGAGAAAACTTATTCATCTTGTCCTCTGAGGATAGAACAAGAAGCAATGGGCTTAAACTGCAGCAAGGGAGGTTTAGGCTGGACATTAGGAAAAAGTTCCTAACTGTCAGGGTAGTCAAACACTGGAATAAATTGCCCAGGGAGATTGTGGAATCTCCATCTCTGGAGATATTTAAGAGTAGATTAGATAAATGTCTATCAGGGATGGTCTAGACAGTATTTGGTCCTGCCATAGGGGCAGGGGACTGGACTCGACCTCTCGAGGTCCCTTCCAGTCCTAGTATTCTATGATTCTATGCTACTACATGAGGCCAGATTCTGCCACATTTATTCTTACTAAGCGCTTTCTTACTCCACAAATAGAAGTGAATCAGACTACTTGATCAAAGGGATGGAATGCAAGCAATATGAGCAAAAGCTGAAGGAACTGGGTATGTTTAGCTTGGCAAAGAAGCGATTAACGGAGGAGACCAGTCCACAAACACTTGAAAGGCTATCATTTAAAAAAAAAACCCATAAGAACGGCCATACTGGGTCAGACCAAAGGTCCATCTAGCCCAGTAGCCTGTCTTCCAACAGTGGCCAATACCAGATATCCCAAAGGGAGGGAACACAACAGGGAATCATCACATGATCTCCCTCCTGTCATCCATTTCCAGAAAAACAGAAGCTAGGGACCCCATTCCTACCCATCCTGGCTAATAGCCTCCATGAATCTAGCTAGCTCTTTTTTGAACCCCATTAAAGTCCTAGTCTTTATAACATCCTCTGGCAAATGAGAAAAGTTGCTCTCTCCTGCCATCGAGAGCAGGACAAGAGCCAGTGGGTTCAAACTACAGCATAGCAGATTTTGATTAAATCTCAGAAGTAATGGAACAGCCTGGTTAGGGAAGTTATGGAAACTCCTTCCCTGAAAGTTTCAAAAAAACCAGCTAGCTATCTCTCTTGGGTTGTTTAAATGCAACAAATATTGCATTTTGATAGGTAGTTACACTGTCCCTTCTTAATCTGCGGTTCTCTGATTCTAGGATTTTATTTGAGGGGGTGAAATACTACTGAACCTGACTAAAGGCTCAAAATTTAGGCCAAAACTAATTGCAGAATCTGATGCATAGTGAAATATACTTGAGGCCAAGTTGAGGCCATGCAAAAGGTTTTAAAAGTCTTTGACAATGAAAGCTTGATACTGCAAGATGCCAAACACTTTGCTCCTCATCCAGCACATCAGTGAATCATGAAAGTAGTCCTATTAAAATTCAGTGGAGCGACGCTGATTTATGCTATCTGAGGATCTGTCTCTTAGTTTTCTAAAGTGTTTTGTATAGATTTCCCAGCTCCCTCAAAAGCAACTGCTAATCATTCCATATGTATCTCATAAACACCTGTGGATGGCAAATACAGCTACTATAATGACATAGTTTAGTGATTTCTGCAGAAATTAGTACTATAAGAGGTTAGCAAGTATCTACTATTTTCAATTTCCTATAAATTGCCCTCTTCAATGGAGGGAACACTTCACAGAATCAGGCTAAAGATAACAATGTATTGCTTTTTATCAGCCACCTTTGCAAATCAGGCCCCAAAGTCCTAATTAACTAACATTAGTAGTTTAGTACCTCTTGGAGGAAAACAGTGTAAGATCTTAATTACAAATAGGTATATCTTTGCCCCAAACCTGTGTTCAATCTCTGATAAAGAGTTATAGTTTGTAAGAACATTAATTAATTAAAGTGAGGTGTTCTCTTTGTAAAGTACCCTTGTTCCATGAATACTTAGTAAGAATAAGATTTACTTTTCCATAAAAAGATTTACTTTTCCACATTTTAAGAATTAACAAAAGCAAGGGAAGACAGTTTACAAGGTAAGAATAGTTTATCCATCAATATTTTATATCTTACATTTGCTATTTTAGCTATACTGGTACCTTGAGTACAAAGGAAAGCTAACAATGCTATAGAAAACAAATGCCTAAGTTAAAGCAAAATCCTTTGCTATATGGTGCAGAGTGGAGCAAAATACCCCAGAAAATCCTTACACAGAGAGAGGGAGAATAGCAACACAACTTATTCCCCAGACACCTCCAAATTCTCTCCAATTTATGCAGGTTCTACAGCTCTTGGAGCATGCCCCAGCAGCCAGTACCACCGGCTTTGCAAAATAGAGCACCGATTATAAAACAAGAGCCTGTTGAATGGTGTTTGCATGCCACACATTTTGGACAGTAAAACCAATCTGATTTTTTTCACTTTCTGTTTAGATTTAGCTGTTTCACCATGCATATTCTAATTTTGGCAGCCTCCACAACTAGATCAGTCCCTGAAGAATTCACCCATCTTGACTAAAAATGGCATAAGAGATTGACACCTCATAGCTCACACATAGGTGCTTAGACATCACGGTATTAATAGGAGAAAATAATATTATGTATTTAATAATTTATAGTATTTAGCATACAGTGTGCATTCACCTTGAAATATAAATTGTATGTATAAGAGGATGAGTCAATTTGTAATTACATATTTAATTCCCTTCCCATCAATGCAACACAATATACAATGACTGATATATTTTAATGGTTTGATTTTTCTTGTTCTAAGATCATGCTAAGTTTCTTGGCCATACCCTTAGTAAAGAATATAGGCCTGAAATTTTATACTAGTTTTTACACCAATTTACAATAACTCTTGATTTAATCTAGCATTTAGGAGGAGCAGAATCAGACACAAATACATCTTTACTAAAAATCTCCCTGGGTGTACTTCTGTGCATCACCAAGATATACAGGTTGATTTTTTCCCCTCTTTAGCAACTGTTGGGGTCTGTTTCTATAGAAGGTTGTGAGAGGATAGAGATTCAGACATGCTGGAATGTGGTCTAATCTCCTCATTTTGTCTTTATTTACTTTACTTTTTTTATGTACATTGTCTTTCAGAATATAAATACTCTGAAAGAAGCAGAGTGAGGTTGGAAAAAGAGGACATTGTTTTAGTCGTCTAATCATCTCAACCTTTGGGAGAACAACTGTAACCTTTGGACAGATGCCAACAATTGCCATTTAGGTATTTACATCTGTTTATCCTCTCAGTCAAATGTCTTTTGTCTTAGGTTTGACACGGTAGTACAAATGTTCTGACCCTTACAAGCGGTTCTCAAACACTGGATAAAAGACGTCTTTTCCCCTTTTCTAAAAGGATGAACACATACTTTTACCTCTCTCCTCCCCGCTTATTCCTCTTTACCAGTTCTACTCTTTTGAGGCACTTGTTGACAAGACCTGCATAATTCAGTTCACATGTGTGACTAGAATTTTCTGAAGCCATAAGTTGAATGTTGTAGATACACTCTCAAGAGTTAACCCTCTAGACATTTTTAACATTAAAATACGCCCTATTACTTTCCACAGCTCCATAACCCATTTTGCATTCTGATTTCTAAGTGATCAAAATCCAAAGGGTTTTTCCCTCCTAGAACTGGGGATTTAAAAAGTTAAAAATATGCTCTTGGAATGTAACTGTTTGTTTAACACACACATTGGTTTTCCTTCGCATTGTATAAAAATCATTCTTATTGTACCTAAAGCACATTTTATTGTGGACACATCTATTTAGTGTAATCAGACAGACTTAGCTATAAAGAATGGCACTAATGTGACCACCATTTTCATAGGACTTGCAACTGAACTTGTCTCAAATATGACCTCAGCACCGAGAGATCCATCATTTACATAAGGAGGAGCAAAGCCTCAGCAAGTATAAATGGTCATAACTCCATTGTGGAGTTGTTATTATTTACATCATCTGAAAAGTGTTCAACAGCCTTTAAAGCTGCTAATAAATGTCATATTGTAGTGATCACTGGAAAACTGGACGAAAGTTTTCTTGAGCTTCAAGTGAAAATAACAGAGGTGATATTTTCTCTGGTAGCTTAATACAAACAGAACATGCAACTTAAACTAATTGATAGTGTCCTTTTAAGGTCAAGTGGGAAATCAAAGTTTAATGAAGATGAAGCGTCCAGCTAGAACTATAAAATAAATTTAAGCTCCATACTTAAGTGTCCTGGTAATCCTGGTAGTGTGCCTGTAAGCTTGGTTAGTGTGCATTCTCTTCCACAGGAAGAGACAATGTGCAGTCATAAGTTCAGCTTGGGTCTACTCTATGGTGGGAGATGGAGATGTAAGGTGGTAAGGTCCACTCATATCCTGCCCTTTCCTTGCCCACCTGCATATACCTTAGCAGAGGCAACTCCCCATCTGTGCTTCAGCACACTGGACAGATAGCCCATGCAGAGAAGAAAGGGGCGGCAATTTATTCACCTGCATGAGCACTCAGGGCAAGACACAAGCTTGTTCCAAAGCAATTCTGGGTACAGTTGGTCAACTCTTTCCAAAATCTTAAAAAAAACCAAAACACCTTTCACCAAACTCACATGGTGGGGCATACCCCAACAAGTGACCTCCAGAGCAAGCTTCCAAACCTGAATGCTACTTTTGAATCTAGGTTTTTAAAGCAGTGGACACTGAAGAATACAATCCACTATACACAAAATATTGCTCTTTATGGGTAAGTGATAGAACTGAACAAATATTCTGCAGTAAATAATTTAATTTGTGAAATTTACTTTTTTCTTTTCACTCTTCCTGTTCACTGGTTTATGTTTTATTTGGATTTATGTGATATTGGAAAACATTTACTGATTTTTTTCCACACATAACCCTCTGTCTGTGGATTGCTCATAAGCACTTTAATGTGAATGTACAATTTTCACATTTCTTCAAGTTTTGACTGGAGACATGGGGCAGATGGCAAATTTCTTAAACTCAAGATTTCAGTGCATTACTCTCTCAGATTCTAAGCTCTACGCAGCAGAGACTGTGTCTTTTGCTCTGTCTGAAATATGCCTAGCATTTTACCACAATATAAACAAGTGATATACTGTGGCCGTTGCATTCAGTTGCAGTGATGCTAGATCCCCTAAGATGCGATAGAAAATGGTGGCTGACAAGAAATTCCTCAATAAGGGACTGAAGGCTCTGGACTGCATGCCCATCCTGGTCCAAAATTGTTTGAATTTCTCACTTTTCATTTTGCCTGGCCTTGAAAAAATGACAGAGAACACTGAAATATAGGACAATGTGCTATTGCGTGTTATTTGCATTGGAAACTACTGCCTGATAAAAAGACTGAGGTGACTGAAATAAGGATTTGATTCTCTAATTTTAAATAATTAGCAGGCACTCAGAGAGTATATTGTTCTAAATAAAAATGCATAAATAATTAAGAAATAATAATTACAACAATTTACAAATCGAATTTCAGTCTTTGGAAACACTATTTAGCATTCACTTAAAACCCACCATTTTGCCATGCATTCCAGCCTATAAATATGTTTGCCTGTATTCACTTTCAGTGGATGTTCTAGCACAGCACTTAGTTTGAAATAGAGCACTTTTCCCCCGACTTCCCTTACTCCTCATACAATGAGGTTTACAGAAGTCAGCGTAAGAAGCCTATTATTTCAAATTTATTTTGAAATAACGGGCTTGCTGTGTAGATGCGCACTACATTATTTCGGAATAACTAACTTTATTCCAAAATAACACTGCTATGTAGACATGCCCAGAATGAGCCTGAAAGTGTTTTTTTTTCCTTGTAAAAACATGTAAGTATCAAATATCTACAATTTCTGGCTCTTCATCAAGTTAGCACAGAAAAAGAAAGGTATAATCCTTAAAGTGACAGGATTAAACTTCAATTAAAGAGTTGTTTATTTGATAGTAAACATAATAAGATAGAAAAAGGCAGGATTCCAGGGAAAGTAAGTTCTCTTATTTTACTATAAGCCCCTTTACACTAGCAGAGCAGCATAGAATATAAATATGTAGTAACCAGCAATTGCAGGAACAAGCCCAACATCATTATATTATAAGATATTAATAAAATACTAATTTCCATTTTTCTTGTATTAAAATCACTCTTCATGTCAAAACACTTTTAATACAACTTTACCTAGATTCAGCAGCAGGCAGAAATACGGCTTAACTAGGTACAGACGTGCCTGAAGTCTGAAGAAAGGGAACAGTAGTGGGGATTAAATGAGAATGCCCCCAAATTGACATGATAATAAGTATGTGATTGCAGGTAAAAATACAGTTTCCTTCCTTTGAGGAGTGAGATGGTTTGGAAAACTGGTGGAAACACGCCCAGGTGCAATAGTGAGCCTCAAGTTTAGGAAGAACCAACACAGAGGATCACCATGAGTTGGAGTCGCATTAACACTTTGCAGAAAAAAACAGAAGGAAGCAATAGATACATTTGCCAGTGATTTGGCAAATAAACTGACTGAGGATTGAAGTCATGGTGTAGCTCTCTCTAGCCTGACCAAATGGTTTTCTTAATTCGTGCCAGGAGGAATATCAGTAACCATATTAGTTGTAACAAGTACAGAAATGCTGAGATCTACCAAAGCACCGTGTTTGGAAAGAATGAAAACATATGATTAGGCACATGGCCAGAAGTCAAGGGCCTTCATCTATTGTATGGGTGGGGATATCTCAGAGTATCATCATACCTTGCGGGGGAAAAATGTTATGATTAACTAGCTTGTATATATTTGAGATGGGCAAGAAAGATCATCTTGTTTAGCATGCTTTAAATGCTGCCAAGTTACAGGGTAGATGAGCAGGAATTGCAGCCATGACGACGCTTCCATAAAGTTTTTGGTAAAAAACATATTAATTAAAGGATGTGTTCAAATCAGAATAGACCTTCTACCACCATGGAACATGGAGTATGGATCCAGGGTAGGGATGGAGGAAAGGCAGATCAAGGAGATATGAGAAAGGTCATGTATAGCTTACCTTTGCACTCCCCACTCCTAGCCATGTTCAGGGTTGGCACCTCGGCACAAGTTAAAGAAGCTTAAAAGTTGCCCTTAATTACACCAGATAACAGCATCTCCAAATGTCCAAATAGCACTGAGGATCTGTAGGGTGAAAGCTTTGATTATGATCCCTTTGCTCTGGATAGTGGCAGTAGGAAAAGTGTCTTGCAGGAACTGCTATGTTATTCTGAGCTATACTGGCATGAACCTCTTGTGGCCAGTTGAACTGATTTCACAGCCAAATTCTAGCAGCGATGCAGCACAGAGGAGTCACTCTATATCCAGGGACCTGACCTATTAATTCTACAAGTTGAAAAACTGCAACAAGCATAAATAATTTAGCCAGGAAAGGAGAGTAAATGGGAAAAGACTTAATTGAAGAGTTGCAGTTTATGATGAGCATTACTAAAAACTATTCATTGCATTTTCTTTGTACCCTACCACATAAAAGGGGGTGTCTTGTATCCTCCATTAAATGAAAAATAGTATATGTAATACTGATCAAAAGAAATCTAATTTTGATAGTGTTTAGACATGATATAGAATTTAGTGACAACATAGGTCATTGAGTAAAATACTATGACTGGATTTTCAAGAGGGTTGAAAGTTTCATGATAACTAACACAATTTGTAGCTAGCTATCTAAGCCACTAAACAGGTAATCAAATCTCATGCTTCACTCTATAAAAAGATTACCCACAACAATTGGGAAGGGATTTTTCCTCCATATACTAAATTCATGATTGGTACATGGCTTGAAGAGAAGGTTTCACTTTCTTCTGACTCATCAGATACTGCCTTTTCTGGGAAGGGAATACTGAACTAAATGGACTAGATTTGCCAAAAACTATTTAGAAACCTGGGCTCAAAAGGGAAATGCTATATATAAGAAAGGGAAATGGAACTAAGCATGCTAAGGAACTGTGAGATGAAACTCTCTTTTACTCTTTATGGATTGAGCATTTTCACATTTTTATACACTTTATTCACTATCAAATCACTGCAATTGCTTTTGCCACTAATTTTTAAACTCAAGCTGCTCTGTAATTTTAGAGTCTTTTCCCTCTCCTACTCTGTTTATCTCCATGTATAGATATATACACACAACCATGCATTTATCCAGAGAAAAACCCTAAATATTTTTCTTTATTTCTCAGAACTCTATGATGAGATGATGAGTTCAATATTAAGACTGAGCTAGAAATTCTTACATGGATGAATGCTGTGCTAGGACTAGAATTCCTCATGCACATGTCCAAAACATCTGCAACTCCAGAGATAAATGCAGGTACGCTGAAAGAGCAATCAGCATGCCATCTGTGTTTGGGAGAAGATTTCCAACCACTTTGCTGCTTTCTCCTTCTCTTCTCTCTCAGTGCGAACAGACAGGGGAACCCAGGGAGATTCAGTGAGAATTTAATCAGAACATATTGAAGACTACACTGACAATTGTGGATTCAAAACAGATGAAAAGTGAATCCTAGATAAGCAATACTGCTCTGGATTAGAAAAGGATCTATTAAATGGTTAACACAGGTATTAGTTCTATTGGGGCTTCAAATCTGGACTCCCTGAAGCTTTGCTTTTTTATGTAGAGTTTCATAGTGCATAATATTAGTGATTACTGACACTTGGAGTGACTTCAGTAGTATTTAGCAAAAATCAGCAGTCCAGGTAGGTAGCATGAATAATTGTACAGAAATAAAGACCTTGATATCACCCAGAAAATGAAAAAATCCTTCATTTTAAAGTAGCAACTAAATCTGGGGGGGGGGGCGGAGGGGGGGGAAATCACATTTTCCGAATGTCAGATTTGTCAGAAGCGGGTGGTTGCATTACTGTGACCTTAGAAGGAGTTTCCATCTAACATCAACCAAACTTGTGTCAACTAATAGCATATGTAGTATCCATGGAAATTCCTTCATTTCATGTCACTATTCCCAGCCAGTTTCTTAAACAACACTAACCCTGCACTAGATTTATTCTATTCTAATATGTATTCTGCCTAACAGGGAAAATCAGCTTTGGTATAAATGGTCCCAACTATATTGACTTCACTCTTTATACAAGGTAACATTAAGCCTCACTATTATTGCTTGGCAAATGCATGTAAATACCACTAAGTGGCTGGTCTGGCATACTCATTGGCTGGGGTTTTCAGACTATCAGGGTGGCCCATCCTTAATATAATGTGCTCCAAGTGTAATGAATCTTGATACTTTAGCTACCCTATTTACTCCTTGACCAGTAGAATTTACCATATGACAGTTGCACACATGGAAGCCTGTTTGGTCTTTGAACAGACTTGATCCAGCTTGTGAGTTCTAAAAGGATTTGTTTCTAAAATACAGATTTTTGTAAGTGTGATTATGGATGGAAAAGTGACTTTGTAAAAGCAGCCAAAAATAGAGAGGACCAAGCCAGATCTTGTTCGGCCTTGGCAGCATCAGCTAAGATCTGATTGCAATATATTTGATTGATAGATTGTTTGATTAACTGATGTAGAACAAGCTGAGATGAACTTACAAAAGAGTAACACAAACAATACAAAACTAACAAAATGCAACCAGAGTGTGACCTCGCATATCCACAGTAAAAATTGTTCCCCAAATAATTATTTTAACAACCGTCCTCTCACCACCCACAAGAGGACAAAGAGCACAATTTTATTTTTTGTATCACAGCTTGAGTTTGTACAGCTGACAGTTGAAAAAAATCATCTGTTGACTTCTCATCAAATATGTATTTGGTTATAATACCCAGAATGTTGCTTGGTACTTGACAGTTACACAGAGCAACCTAGTTGCTGCCCTGAAGCTCATACTGGTTTTGTGAAATGAACAAACTTATACGAAAACCAATAAGAGAAAATAAATATGGAGCCCCATAACATCATTTGTTGTACAGCAACTTTTCTCACTACAGAAAGTAATTAAAGACAATAAAGAGTCTGCAATTAAGGCCACTTTTTTCAGAAGGACCTAAAGCTGATCCAGACTGTCAAAAGAGCTCCACTCCAACGGCATGTCTACACTAGTTATTTCCAAATAATTACATTCAAAATAATAACTCCTGAAATAACAAAATTGAAATAGCATGTCCGCACTACGGGGGAGCCTCAAAATTAGTCCAAGGCAGGCTCGGTTATTGTGGATGTGCTATCTTGACTTAGAGCCCCGTGAAGCACCAAGGAGTAAATTACTTTGAATTACTGTGGGGAATAGTTATTTTGAAATAGCAACAGCAGATCATCCACACTCATGCTATTTAGAAATAACTATTTCGAAATGTGTTATTTCTCGAGGAAAGCAGGAATGCAGATTTTGAAATAACAGGTTTGGTAGTGTGCATGTGTAACCCACATACCTAGTGGGTGTGGTTCACTGTCCCAGATAGTGGCATTTAGACCACTTACAGTGAGAGATAAGAACAAGGGAGCTCTACAGCCTATGGTGAGAGCCAGCTGGATTTATAGCTAGCTTCTACACTAAGCTCCAATAGTCCCAGGTTCAGTTTTGGCTGCAGGGAGTTACATACACTCCGCTTATTATTTTGAAACAAGGGGCTAATTTTGAAACAACTCCCTAGTGTAGACCAGGGCCAAAAGAGGTACCAAACGAAGAGGATAATTTTTCAAAAGAATTCAGCACATGAGATGTTAAGTCAGTCTAAAAACACTTGCAATAATCTTCTATATATTTGAGAGAATTTGTCTGTCCATCTGTCTGTCTGTTCAAGAAACCCTCCTAAATGTTAAGAGCTAGGCCCACCAAATGTGGACCTTTTAACATAACTTAAAGCAAGGTAAAGGTTTTGTTGTGCCAGGAAATTGGATGTTTCTAGAATGGGAATACTTCTTATAAAACCATACAGAAAAGTGACAAAATCATCAGGCAGGTGAAAGACGCTCCAGTCCCGTTAGAGAGATTGGGGAGGGACTTAAGTCCCCCCACTCCCATTCATATAGGAACATTGCTGGCTGTTCCCCTTTGTCAGGGAGCCATGGGGAAAGTCCACAGTTTGCTGCACTCTTCACTGTCTGGGGAGCTCAAGGGGCAGATGAACCTGGACCTGCTCCAGCTGGGGGACATGCACCCCTCTCCAGCTGTGCCCCGGATCTGCAGCAGGAGAGGTGCTTCTCACCTGGCCGCACTCTGCTGTGGTATGAGAGGGCTGAGTTAGTCCTCTCTCCCTGGGCAGCCTGCATACAGAACCCCTCATCCCCAACCCTGCCCTAGAGCAATGATTTCAATGAAACATGCACATTTTCATTTTATTTTCTAAAAAACAAAATTGAATTTAGTTAAGGACCTGAGAAATGCTGGGTAAACCTTCTAGGATGCCATAATTAAAATTATTGAGAGCTAAGCACTTTTGAAAATCTATTCCTTACTTTGGTCCCTAAATAGGAGTGTGCTCTTTTGAAAATCTGGATCCAACTTGGAGTGGTGGGCACTTGGAAAATGTGACCAAACTCAAAGACAGCTTGGAGTTTAGGGGAGATATTCACTAGAAAAATGTGCTGGTTGAATTGGTAAGATGGCATAATGATTATAGTTGGTTGATTTCAAAAATTGCTACCTCAAAATTTAAGCTTTGAAGCTCCCCTCGAACAATCTGTCTGTTACCTCTTTCATCTGCTTTTCAACTCCAGAGTAGTCAAGGAAATGCTTGAAGGACACGGATATAATCTTTGGATAAAGTGATTGGCACACACTTTGCAAAACAATGTATCTTAATAATTCCTAATACATATAGTATAATCTAAAATCCTAAATAAAATACAAATCTCTTATTGCATATTAAAGAGCATCTAAACTACACTAGCATATTAAATAATTCTAAGTGTTGTGCTCCATTACAGGTGATCAATCTGCCATAAATCACTGGCAGCAAGATTTAGCTTATATTTTAAGTTTTACATAAGAAAATTACAATTAATAATCGTTAATTCACATGCTCATGCATACTAATGCTGTACTATACTAATGTTAAACTATGGTTAAAAATAACTAGCTTCCTATTTTTTTTTTTATTTCATTGCATTGTTTACCTAGGGAAGTAGCAGAGTCTCTATCCCTAGAGGTGTTTAAGTCTCAGCTTGACAAAGCCCTGGCTGGGTTGATTTAATTGGGATTGGTCCTGCCTTGGGCAGGGGGCTGGACTTGATGGCCTTCTAAGGTCTCTTCCAGCTTTATGGTTCTATGATTGTTACAGATGTTGTTGCTACTTGCTGCTGAAGCAGCATTTCTTAGCAGTTTTCTCTTCTGGATTCTAAACTGTTACTCCCTCTCTCTGGAGTTTTTCTGTTTCCTTGGTTTTCCTTTTCAGCCACTCTTCTTACTGGCTCCTGACTGACTTCTTTCCCTACTCCCCAATCTCTCTCTCAACCACCTTAACAGTTTGCATTATATGCTATTTTACTGGACTTTTCTTTTATAGTGCTATTCTTAATTCCTATTGAGCATGCTTACTGGCACACATTACTTCATCTCCAGACTGCACATGCTCACCGACCTACATTAGCTCAGTCTGCAAACGCTCATTCATGACTCATGTTCTCACCTCGTCTGCCCCCACTGCTCCTGCTCCAGGCCTTTTACTTTGTGGCCATAACTCACTTTATTCTGCATTACCTTGGTATGCTCCAAATTTGACCTACTTAGTTTATTTTTGCACTGAGCAAGGTCAAGATCTGCAGTTCCCATTTCAGGGTGGAGTGACTCCGAGTCCTGCTTATTCAGAATAGAGCTTAGGCATACAAAATGGAAGTTGGAGAATTTCTTCAGTAACAGGTGATTATATTTAGAAAACTCCCAGAGGCACACAACTGGAAATGAACTCATTAGATTTGATTACGGTACTTGCAGCGTAACATCTCAGAGGCTGTGTCTGAGATGTTTGTTTGGTTGAGTCTCCTAGGCAGTGTCCCTGTGTCTGATGCCAAACTGGGGACATTGCAATGGGCTGCTCCTGCCCAGTTCTTGTTTTTATGAAAGATAAAATCCCGAAAAGATTGAAAGTTGTGTTGTTAATATCAAGGACACTATACTGGGGCCCTGGTGGTCAAACACCTCAATAGTCACCTTCATCCCACAGATTGACAATGGGAACTGTTTATACATACGGCATATGTCATGTTGTGTTGCATTGTTTTTGCACAATACTAGGAAACTTGTAACTCCAAAGAAAAGGGGCAAATGTTGCTTCTGCATTAGCAGATTGTAAGAAATGAGCATGTCTCTGAATCCCAGTGTGCCATCAAGGTTGCAGTCAATACTGAAATAACATGAAAGGGCTCTTCCATTTGCTTGTTTATTTTTATAAATAATTTATTTCTATCTGGATAATTTCTCTGGTTTACCCATTTTCCTCAACTTCAGAATTGCTTCCAGGTCCAGCTCTGTATTGGTTTCATGTCACCACTGCACTCAGCCAATGGCTATTACATTACGTAACACCATGTTGCAAAATGCAGTGGCAATCAGGCAGTGTTCATAAATACAAGCCCTGTATTAACATTCCTCGGCCAAACTACTGGTTAAAACAATCAAAGAAAGCCACAAAACACTCATTGAGTCTGGAGAAAGACTTCTGGCCTTAAGAGACTTGGAGTGTTAGTAAAGCTGCTTGGAACAGCAGCAGTGAGGAAGTGGTCCAGATGAACAATCAGGGATATCCAGGATCAGACTGATGCAGTCCATAGTGACTGTGACAGGCAGCAGGGGAGCCAACAGCCACCACAAGCTCAGGGGCAATGTGTATGTGTGGGGGGGAGGGCCAGCTCTGTGCTCCCACTAGCAGCAGCCTGGAGCTCTGGGCTCCTTTGAAACACTGGACCCTGGTGCAATTGTACCCTTTCCCCCACTGTCAGCAGGCCTGGTGACAGGAGTTCTTCTTTCATGGATGGGGAAGGTACAGTATGGACTATTACTGAAAACAAGCTCAAGCTTTACTTGATATTCACTCACACCTGCTCTAGGTTTTTCCATTATTTGGGGGAGGGGAGGAAACTGGTAGATATTGAAAAGAATCTGAATGATCTCAAGCTGTGAGACATGAAAAGAAGAGTGAGTGGGCTAAAATTTTCCTGAGGCTGCCAGAGGAGTGTATTGGGAGGAAGCCACAGACTGGGTTGGAAAACTGGTGGGGTCCCACCCAAGAGCTCCATGCAGCTGCTGATAGAAGCAACATGTTTGTGGTGCTGACCCAGACCATCCCTTTGCCTCCTTTGTCTTCTGGACATCTGCCTGAGCTCCTTTATTTTCACACTGAGTCTCTGGCATATCCCTTCTCCGCCATGCTCTGTACAATCTTGAAATAGATATCCCCATTTCTTTCGCTGTTTTGTAGTTCTGCCTGAATTGATTCCTCCCCCTAGACAGCAATGAGGTCCAGGATCTCCTACATGCTCCATGCTGGAGCTCATTTACAACCCTGGGCATTTATGGTCACGTGTGCTGCTCAGGTGTGCTGCCCACTCGGCGGTCTGGTTTGCCATGCTGGCCAAACAGGAAATGAAATTCAAATTTTTTGGAGCTTTTCCTGCGCACCTGAAGAGCAGCAGAGTTCAAAGTCCTGTCTGGACTGGTCAGAGCAGGGCACTGTGGGACACCTTTCAGAGGCCAACAACATCGACTTCTGTGTTTGCACTACCCTAAAATCAGCCATGCCAGGTCGAATCTACCATTATTCCTCATGAAAAGCAGGATTACCGAAACAGCCCTTAAAGTCGGCAGAATGGGCTTGGTGATATGGACTCATTGTTTAAAAAAAATCAACCTAATGTGGCTAAGTTCAACCTAAACTCCTAGTGTAGACCATACTTGATATTCTGTGCTGGGTAAACATTTTCTAACCAGTCACTGAACTCTAAAAACTATCAACTTAAAAAACAACAAATAGTCTGGTAGCACTTTAAAGACTAAGAAAACATGTAGATGTTTTTGTTAGTCTTTAAAGTGCTACCAGACTATTTGTTGTTTTTTAAGTTTATCCTGTACAGACTAACTCGGCTACCCCCTGAAGCTCTAAAACTATAGTAATATTTAGGGACATTGCTATCCTCATAAGAACAACTGAAAAATAGTGAGATACTCTCAGTGATGCAAAGTTAAGTTTCTAACTCTAAACATGATCTGAAAGGGCACGGAAGGAAAAAAAATCAGTCTGAATTCAGAGTAAAGTTGACTTAGTGAGGGAAAATGAGAGGCAAGGGAAGTAACAACACGGTGGTTAACCCACATAATAAAGAAAGCTCTCTCTGAGTTCCCTGGTTAATTACAAAGAAGAAATTTGTTTCTGGTGAATTTAGTACAAGATGGCTCATTATTTAACTGGATGGAGAAAAATGGTTAATTGATTTACTTAACCAACTGTACTTTTATGTAGTAGTATTCTTTGTCCAATGGATATCATTAAATACATTTTACGTACTCTTTTCTGTTAATTGATTCATTTTCTGTTAATTTTGTTTCACAGTATCAATGTGAATCATTTAACTAGGTCTCTCGGTTTTTGGTGAAAATCATTAAAGGAAACAAAACAGTTATTATTAGTCTCAAACTAATATTCATAATAAAATCAGCCACTATCACTGGCTTTAATAATTGAGACCTAAACAATTTAAACATGTGTGGGCATATCTTTTGCTTTTTATTCCTTACAGTTAAGGCCTGATTCTCATTAATGTTAAGGTCCCTTTACATTTTCTTAGAGTAAGTGGATAAAAAGGCCATAGAGTAAATTAAAATCAGGACTTCAATCTTTTTGCATTTGTTTAAAAAAATCCAGTGAAGACTGTGTAGTTTACATGAGCTATTTAAAAAGAAATGGCAACATATTAACAAGATAAAAAGTGAAACCTCAAGAGGGCAAAGGGAGAGAAAGACCTTAATATTTTAAGCTGCCTTCATTCTCCTTCTGAAATACCCTTATATAATTTATATTCCATACCCTTACAGCATAAATGTGACCTTAGAACCTTTTGTTTTTGGCTCAATAAAGGCATTTGCACTTCTTTATTTTCTGCACAAATTACTGGAGATTAAAAGCAGACTGCTGTAAACCTTTTCAGAAAAACACATAAGCATGAATATAGCACTTAACCTTTTAGTCAGATGGGAGATGCTACCTACACTTAGCTAACTTGTATGTACTGTGGGTCTGATTCATGAAAATTGGAGACACGGAAATGGAAAGCAGGTTGAGAAGGAAAAAATCATTTTTTTACTATCATCTGCACCCGCATATTCAAAATTCACCATATGTTCATGTAAGATTCTGGGCCAGATTCCTTCCCAGAGTCACTCCATTAATTTCAGTAGAATTATGTTAGGGATTAATTTTACCCTCTGAATATTTTAGAAAGTTTTAAAAGAAAGGAGAAAAACAAAGAAATTCAACATATTGTATTGCTTTGCATGCAACCAGTTTCACAATCAATAGTCTGAGGAAGAGGTTGGATAGCAAGCATGCATGCTGACACACAGTACTTAGCATTTACAAAGCACTTTTCACCCAAGGATCGCAAAGCACTTTACAAAAGTGGGGATTTGTTAACCCCATTTTAGAGACAGGGAAATTGAAGTGAAAGATTATAAGCCTTTCCTAAGGCTATCTGCAGGGAGAGCCATGCACAGAACTTAGATCCTCCAATTCTAATTCTTGGATCCAATCCACTGGACTGCATTATACTCCAGTTAATATTAACATATATACAGAAGGACTTCTATTTGATTAATCTTTAGTCCTCTAAGGGAAGCAACACCCTTTGCAAATCTATAGTACAAGGTCGATTGGTGTTTACATTACAGATCACCACCTATTTTTTAGGTCTATATAACTCAGCCATAAAAAAATTGCTCCAAGTGAATGTTGGCACATCACATCTCAATCCAGGAGCTCAGTTTGGGTTTTTTTGGGGTTTGTTTTTTTTTTTTGCTAACTTTCACAAAATAGCCAAACCTTTTTATTTTTTTTCCAGAGCTAGCGAAGTTCAAAACATGGAGTAGATGGGTTTATACAGACTAGTATACGCAGCCCTAATCATGGTAAGGACTAACCCAGGACTGAAGCACTGATTGTTAACATTTCTGGATGTCTCTACTTTTCCTGGGTTCATTGGGACTGGATGGAGAAATTCTCTGATGCACGTTGTTTTTCAAAGTATTTTGGCTGATCCAACCTCAAAGTACTGGACATTTTGGGAGAGAACCTGAAACTACAAGAATTTCCAGACTAAAGAGATTTGATTCAGATTTGGATCAAGAGACAAATTTTTGGCTAATCTGAATCAACCTTTCATGAAGGACTAGCTTTAGGGCAAATTTATGGGTTCATCTGCACCCACAGAAATCATGAAACCAAGGATGCAAAAACAAGCAAGCATACACTTACATAACTATTCTGGAATAGCTTATTTTGAAATAAGCGTGCAGTGTAGGTGTACTTTCATTTGACTGATAACTACTCTCTGGAAATGGGTTTCCAACCAATTATTCACCCACCTTACAGAAGCTCCATCTAGGTATATTTCCCTAATTTGTTTAAGAGAAATTCATGCAAGACTGTATCAGATATCTTATTGAAGTGTAAATATACCACATCTACCACTTCCCCCTTATCCACACAGCTTGCTATCCTATCAAAAAAAGCTATTGGGTTTGTTTGAGATGATTTGTTTTTGACTGTTACTTATCTTATTATCTCCTAAGTATTTGTAGATGAATTGTTTAAGTATTTGCTCCATTATCTTTCCAAGTATTTAAGTTAAATTGACTGATCTGTAATTTCCAGGATTGTCTTTCTTTCCCTTTTCATAGATTGGCTCTATTTATCCTTTTCCAGTCCTCTGGAATCTCTTCTGTGTTCCATGACTTTGTCTGAATGCTGCCCCACTTCCTCATCCTGACTTTCTGGAGGGGCTACTAAGTAGCCTTTTGGTCTCCAAATATCATGAGAGATATCTTCACAGAAATAGGGATATACTAGAGATACATTTAGTAGCAATGAGTCCAGCAAATGCTCCTTCAGACTGGTTGCTCCCACTTGAAAGCCTACTTATCTAATTCCAGGATGGATGCAAGCGGATTTGGAGTTCTCTAGTTAAAATTTAAAGACAAGGAGGGATTTAGTGGTCTGAAAGACAAGAAAGATGTAACAATACAAGCAGAAGAGCTCTCCTGAGCTGCTGGAAATTGACAGTTAGACAAACTAGGGCAGTGGTCACCAACCAGTAGATCGGAATCTACTGGTATATCTTGGAAGTGTTGACAGGTGCTGGCACTTCATCTGCCCCTCTCAGCACTGCCATGCATCTCCTGCCTTCTGCCTTGGAGGTACCCCTCATCCCTGGGAGCCTCCTGCTTGCTGTGCAGGGCAAAGGAAGAGGAGGAAAGGGGGTGCTGATGTCAGGGTGCCCTTCCCCCACCATGTACCCCATCTTCACAAAGCAGAGGGGGGCAGAGATGGAAAGAGTTTGCTGGCTGCTTTTGGGAGTGGTGCAGAGCCAGGGAAGGGATGAGCCTGCCTTAGCCCCCTGCACCACCTCCCAGAAGCCACCTGTGGTAAGTGGGTCCCAGCTGGAGCCTGCATTCCAAACTGTGGCCCCAGTCCCGAACCCCTCCTGCACTCCAAACTCCTGCCCACAGCCTGATAAAAGTGAGTGAGCAGGGGCGGGGCCTCAGAGAAAGGGAGGGAGGGAGGCAGGACAAGGGTGTTTGGGTTTGAGGTAGATCCTGGATTGCATTTAAATTCAAAAAATGATTTCATGCTTAAAAAGGTTGGAGACCACTGGATTAGGGAGACCCATAATGGGGGGAATATGTTAATTGGTAGCGGAATCAGAGGGCATTTTGAATTGGCTTCAGGGGCATAAAAAGTCATATTGATTTCAGCAAACATAGAATTTCTCTCTCACTTCTTAGAGTGAGTTTTGCATTTATTCATGTTTTCCCTTTTACAAATGATGAAAACAAATCTCTTTAGTATGTATGTATATAGTTCTCAGCATCAGGAGACAACAACAAAAAGATCCTTGAGATGATGTCAGTTTTGCAATGTAAATTCCACAGGCTCTCTTGTATTTTTTCCTGCTTAATAACTTTGGATAACTTACTGTTTACTGTCAGTGTACCTAATGCATATGTCAGACCAGTGCAGCACCAACATAATATAGCCATTAGACACACATTGATAGCAAAGAGGAAGTTATTAGATTCTGACAGGACAAGAAAATTACCCACAAGTAGTAAAATATAAGTGTCATGTGATTGCTCTGCTTCAGAACAAAGCATCACATGGTGATAACACAAGGAAGTTTGGGAGATCCCTGAATTTCATATCTATGGCTGTATGCTTTCTGCATTAACATGCACACCTGTTTCAGTCCCATCTATGTCCAAGCATGCTGCTGAGCTTTGTTTTGCCATCCCTGTGGATTATATTCCAAAATGTTCAGTGTGATTGCTACACTCCAAAATCGTCGTGTTATTTTCCTTGCAGGAGTGAGTGCATGCTACACACATTTATTTTAATGTCTTTTAAGACCAAAACATTATTATTGACATACTTCCTTTCCCCTCACCCACCTTTCTGCTGTTGTTGTACATTGTACCATAACTATCCATACAGCTGAGATCAGAAGAACCACCATTCTACTGAGGAAAATGAGTACACAAAACAGAAAAGCAGAACAATTTACTATACACTTCACTAGTTCAGCAGCCTTTCTTCAAACTACAAGAGTACAATGGATTAAGAATGGGGCCTACATAAAATGCTGTTGATGTTTTTAAGTACAGCATAAAAGTATCAAAGGGCATCAGATCTTTCAAATTAAGGAAGAGCACAAGATGTCATTTGGCAGTGAAACAATATAGTTTAACTTCGGCCTTAGCAGACTGAGTATTGTGAATCTTTCTGCTTATTTGCAAACTAGCCCCTACATTGGTGCAATGACTCTGAGGTATCAAAAGGTAAGGAATCAGTCAAAGCCTTATACATGTGTTCTTGCCTTTACTAAGATTTGCATTTGCATAAATGCCAACTGTGCTACCTGAAAGCATTCTTGTCCTGATTTATGGGTGTGTTTGTAGTGCTTATATCATAAATCTAGCCCTTTTGGACACTTCTATTCTGGTATTTATTGACCAAAGACAATTTGCTTTAAGAATGTTTTGAGATCTTGCCAGATATGCACTAGGGGATATTTGAGAAAACATACAGTATTCAGATGAATGAATATAAGCAAGTGAATGATCTCACTACCGGGCTAAACATTTTACCATAACATTTGAGTGCTCTGTTTTATTAAGAGAAATCTATGTCTTCATATGCATCTATTTACCACAGTCATTCATTAAGGCCACATCAAAATAAGTGCTCTAAGATAATTCAGGCTAGTAATTGTGGTTTAGTGGACAAATGCTCAAGTATAGATCCCGTGTTCCTAAATCCAGCTCTGGTTCTAGCATTACAGCTTGTTAAGGGCACCCAAGATACCCTTTAAGGGTGTGTCTACACAGCACCTAAACTCGAAATAAGATATGCAATTTGCACTATGCAAATTGCATATCTTATTTTGATTCAATTTTGAAATAGCTTATTTTGAAATTTGGCAGATTTCAAAATAACGCGCTATTTCAAGTCATCCCTTAACCATCATGGAACGAGGGTTACAGGGATGCTGAAATAGCATGCCCACTGTTTAAAAAATATTACAAAATAATGGACAGCTTGTTAAGATGCAGGGTAGCATCCTGAAATAGAAGTGCAATGTAGACGTACCCTCTATGTCCACATTTCTACATTTTATCCACATTCTACTCTGCTGCAAGGATGATGTTTATTATTTATTAATTATTATTAGCCTTGTTGTCAAAACATATAGCGACTAAGACTGATATCAGAGATACATTGGGCTAAGTGTTATATGTATAAATAGGAAGCCTGCCTAGGTTATATTCTAAATAAACAAGACAGAGAAAGTTGGGAGAAAAAGCATTATCTCTGCTTTAGAGATGGGGAACTGAGGCGGAGACTAAATGACTAGCCCCAGGCTCCATAGTCAGTTTGAGGAGGAATCAGGCATTGAAACTCCATTCTCAAAAATCAAAGTCTAGCTCCTGGCAGCAAGAGCCTCCTTCCCCTGTTACAAAATGGTCTATATAATTTCAGACTGACGAGAATGGAGCGAGGGTGGAAAAGATAGAGACTGTTCATCACCCAGAGCGATCACAGTTAACAACTCTGCCATTACGAGTGGATGTATGTAATTAACAAACCATTCAGTAGACAACCCTGAATGAAAAGCACAAATAAAGCTGGTGAGTTCCTGGTGTAACAATTTAGTTATCTTTCCAGAGCAAAACAATGTGGCTATGTGTAACCTTTTAACTTTTTTCCCCCTCCTTTCTTCCTCTCACTCTTATACTGGATAATTATTTATTTTGTAACTAAATTAGCTAATTAGACATGTGCTGTGATACATCTAAGAAGGAAGCCACTTTATTTAGTTGCTGGTAGCATGTAGATTTTGTTTGGTTTCTGTGATGTGCACTTGTATTATACTAATTTTTCCTGATAGTGGTCTGAGGTTGTATAATGCATTTAACTGGTGTTAATTGATATTGTAATGACTTGGAGTAGTGAATCAAGCTGCTTTCCTTTAGAGTGATTTTGTTCAAACTTTCCTAAGAATGTATTTAAAGGGTACCTATTAATTAAGAATATCGGAGATCTGTATGATTCCCACAATGCTTCAAAATCTTGGGTGCTATTTTTCAGGGCAGACACTGAAAATATGTCTACACTGTGATAAGAAAGCACTGCACCAAGGCTCACAACTAGGGCTGAACAGGATCAGGCTGCAGGGCTAAAAATAACAGTGTAGACACTCTTAGACTGGAACCCAGGTTCTGACACACTGCAAAGGAGGAGAATCTGAGAGTCCAGACTCCCACCCAAATCCGAATGTCTACCCAGCAATTTTGTAGTCCAACAGCAAAAACCCTGTGAGCCCAAGTCAGCTGTCCTGGGCCATGTCATGGATCTTTTATTGCAGTGTAGATATGTACCCCTGGCTATCTTTACAAAAGCATGAGAACTTTATCCTCAGCTTCTATCCATTAACTCATCAGTATCCAAATCTAGTTTGCACTGCTGAGGTACCTCACTGGGGAATGTGCAAATAAGCCATTGCAGTGACAGTTTCTGGAGGAAATCTGACTAGGTCTTGAGACCTTACGCTACAATACAAACTCCACCACTCTTTAAATAATACAAAAGCTTCAGAGCCGTAGCCAAGTTAGTCTGTAACAGGAAAAGCTTAAAAAACAACAAATAGATTAGTAGCACCTTAAAGACTAACAAAACATGTAGATGGTATCGTGAGCTTTTTTGGGCACAACCCACTTCTTCAGATGACAGGAGTATTAGAAGTCCAGATCCAAGAATTTATTTATTTATTATCCATTTATTCTTGGATCTGGACTTCTAATACTCCTGTCATCTGAAGAAGTGGGTTGCGCCCACGAAAGCTCACAATACCACCTACATGTTTTGTTGGTCTTTAAGGGGCAAGATAAAGAAAGTGCTTATCAGAGAACTGCTCTTTGCTGATGACGCTGCTATTGTAGCTCATAATGAAACACAACTCCAGGATCTTATGGCCCAACTGTCAAGAACCTGTCAACAATTTGCTCTTACCATCAGCGTTAAGAAAACTGTGGTCCTTGCACAAGGTAACACAACTCCACCATGGTAAATAACAACCCTCTGGAAGTAGTTCTGAAGTTCTGCTACTTAGGTTCAACCATAACTAGCAACTTGTCATTAGATGCAGAAATTAACATTTGTATTGGAAAGGTGGCTACTACTTTCAGCAGACTAACAAAACGTGCATGGGCAAACTCAAAGCTCACAATTAGAACAAAGATACTTATCTACCAGACATGCATGCTGAGTGTTCTTCTCTATGGATCAGAAACGAGGACCACCTATGCAAGCCAAGAAAAACAACTTAGCTCTTACCATCTCCGTTGCCTACGCAAAATTTTGAACATCAAATGGCAAGATAAAGTCCAGAATGAGAAAGTATTAGAAAGAGCTGGAATGTCAAGCATAGGAGCCATTCTGCATAACAGAAGGCTACGGTGGCTGGGTCACGTGAAGAGAATGGACAATAACCACATCCCAAAGAACATCTTGCACGGAGAACTGGCAGAGGAAACAAGACCAAAAGGACGCCCTAAACTCCGTTTCAAGGACTACTGCAAAGCTGCTTTGGTAAAGTTTCAGATAGACATTGATAGTTGGGAAAACCTGGCAATGGATAGAAATACCTGGCATCAACACCTCCGCCAAGAACAAAAGCATTACAACAAGACTGGCAGAAAACCAGAACAAGAAAAGAATGAAGAGGAAAGAACGGATGATAACAACTAACACTACTACAGCATGGAGCTGTACCTACTGCAGCCAAACATGCCTTTCTCGCATTGGTCTATTGAGCCACACAAAACATTGCAAAAAGCAACCAGTTTAATGCTGCATCCCACCATCTTTCGAGACGTATGGAGGCCATGATAAGGTGCTACTGGACTATTTGTTGTTTTTAAATAAATACAGTGCAAGGTCTTACTGAACCAGGCCAAATCCAATGACTGGGGAGGGGATTTGAGGTGTGCTGGCTTTGCCCCCTCTGGGTTGGCTAATGACACTTGCAACTATACTCGGATCAATGATTATGGTCTCTATTTATGCTGTCTTTAGTTTTGTATAGAGTTGCATGGGGTAGTGCATCCTTACACCTCCTAAACATTCATGCAGAGCCCTAGATACTACACCACTTTTCACTAAAGTCATTCACACATAGGTCAAACTGCACATGTTCATGTGAGTACACCAATATTTGTCCCTTATTTAGGTGCCAGGGTAAAGTTGAAGGCTGAATTTATACACATTAATGTTCCATATATTCATTCAAAACAAGCTACCCATTTATTTATTCACTAGAATCTATGCCCCATAAATGAAGAATGTAGACAAAAAAGTATGGCCTTTGAATATCCTTCAGATACCTTAACATCTACAGTCAGCTGCAAAGTTGCTTTATTTTTCAGCTTTCCTGACAGTTTTAAGATTTAAAGGAATTTTTCTCCCTCACCCTCTCATTCATATATTCTTCACCGAGGTGCCTGTGCAAAAGCACTCACTAATAAACCTCTTTCCCCAAGGGATCAAGGAAGGAAATTCAACAAGTCACTGCCTCTCCCCTTTCATTTTTTGTTTAGTTTGGATGGTCTCTGAAATGGGCTGGAATGCAAATGGAAGATGCTTGGCAGTTTGACATTTGTCTGCAAAACTAGGCAGCATGCCAGCTGCATGGAGGAAACTGGAGTGGGTTTACATAAAACGGAGGCGCCAATGCCAGAGCACTTCAGCACATTCTCGCATGAGACTCATATGCTGCCCACTCCATTCTTCCCTGTGAGTGACACACAGCCTGCTGCAAAGGGCCATACCACAATGTCAATTAATCACTTAAGCTCTCTCGGGCTTAAGAGGTGCAAACCCCTTGTGAAACCCACTCTGCGCAGGACTGGATTTCATCCAAAAAAGAAGTTTTGGGCCGTATAACAGATGTTATTACCAAGATTAGAGTCACCAATTTCAACAAAAGCAGAACACCAGCACTTAGTTCGGTGACTTACAATTCCTTCCCTGCATAGTTGGGCCATATCAAAGGCTGAGCAATTGTCTTCTATCCTGCATATCTGTGAAGAATCCACACATGTGAGGAGGAAATCTGAACTTGGGAAGAGATCTGGGATGACCCTGCTTTCATCCTTCAGATGGAAACTATGAACACACACAGTACTGGCAACCTAAATACTTACCTGATGGGTGATGAACACGTTCCGTAGATGTATGAATATTCCACAGATCAGGGGTTCTCAAACTTCATTGCACTGTGACCCCCTTCTGCCAACAAAAATTACTGCAGCAGGGGGGACCAGACCCTAAGCCCATCCAAGCCCCATTGCCTTGAGTGAGGGAGTCAAGTCCTGAGCCCTGAGCCTGAGGTAGGAAGTAGGCAAAACTGAAGGGCGTCAGCCACAGGCAGGAGGGGGCCTGTAACTGAGTCCTGCTGCCCAGCACCGAAACCCTTGGGCTTCTGCTTCAGCCCCACATGGTGCGGCTTTAGCTTCAGCCCCAAGTACCAGCAAATCTAAGCCAGCTCTGGTGACCCACTTTGGGGTTCCAACCCATAGTCTGAGAACTGCTGCCATAGATGTTTAGGATATATAGTATCTGGTGTGCTGTAGTAATGGCAATTTTTTTATTATACACAAGCACAATCCTCTGGTATCTTCTGATTGCAATAGACAATTTTGAGGTGGAGAGGTTAACATTTTTTATTATTACTATTATCTCCATTTCTAAAGCTGGCATTTAGTAGCTCTCCATTGTAGGAGGAAGTTACTCCTAGATGGAGGATGTCCTTGTGTTAACAAGGTCAACACCATTATTTTCTATTGTTTGCAGTAATGCTTGTTGGTTTGCATGCAGTGCAGGGCACACTGCATATTTTAACTTCAAAACAATGGTGTGGCACTGTGTCAAAGAAAAGCAGACGGACTAGGACAACACGAGGGTGCCTGCATGTGAATATTACTCACAGAAAACCACAGCTTTCCTCGAAAAATAGTGATAATAGCAGCAAACAGTCTCCATAACATGAACCAGCCCAAGGTCACTTTGAGTCTGTTTTTAGCTTCCTTCAGAAGGCATCGGCTCCATAAATAAATCTCTTTGCATAGTGCACTAAATTAAAATGTAGTGCTGCACACTGAATGCAGGAAATATGGTTTTCAATTAAAAACCTCTTCACACAGTGCAAAGATGTTGAGTGCTGGGATAGGGACTTACCAAACAATTTGCGAGATCATCCCACCAATTGTATATTATCCCCTTGATGCACACACTGAACTCCTGATAGCTGCAGTGGAAGCAATAAGACTGTGCTAGCGGAGAGAGTTGACAAACTGAAATGCTTCCTATTGAAATTAAGGTGCTTTTAAGAATGTGGGGTTAACAAAAATACAGTCTACACAAAGAAAGAGAATCAAATGTTTACATTATATAATTGCTTTAGCTTGCTTTGACAAGGAAAATTATCTCCGTAAAGTGCCAGTTCTAAAATGCATCCTTGCATACACTTGATGAGCATAAGATCTCTGAACACCTAAGGCTAGATTGATTTTTTTTTTTAATCACATATGCAACTGAGCTGAATATCCCTTCCCCCCCACACACACCTTACAATTGCTGTCAGGAGACTGTGAGTTGAGGAGTTAACTCTGTAATTTTAAAAAAAAGCATCAAATGAGAGCAAACATATTAATATGTGAATCAGGGGCATTCTAGCAAAAGGTTTATTGGTGGAAATAATTTAGGGAGTTCAGGAGACAGCTTGCCTCCTTTCCACCTCCTCCCCACTCTCAACATTTGTCTGGTTAGTATCATAGTTCATAGATCACAGACCGGACCATTGTGTTCATCAAGTCTGACCTGCATAGGCCACAAAACTTACATGAATTCATTCCTCCAGTGGGAGGGTTATCAGGATTCAGAATCCCATTTTCTTTTCCTAGAAACTCTTGAATAATCAAGGTTGACCAAACAACTTCTCCCACCTGGCCCCTCTTGGGATCAGTTGCCAAGTGAACAAATAGAACATGTAAAGTCCACTAACCCGTTCTTCTGTCCTGTGCATTTATCTTGCAGGTCACATCTCTTCTCCCATTCTCCGCACTGTTGATACTGCTCCTAATCCTTCTTGATTTCAGCAGCATATACCTTGTAATTTAAATCTGTCCTGATAATAATAATATAGCATTTTAAATCACCTTCATTTTTAATTCTATCTTTGCCTTTGTTTTGACACACCCAAACCAGATGTGGCTCTAGTAAAGAGAACAAGTTAAAGATTGCTAAACAATCTCATTGCATGTAATAAATCCATTTGGGTCTGATCCTGAGTGGTGCTCAGTTCCCACTGATTTGACAACAAGTGTAGGAAGGTACTCAGCATCATGAAGGAATAGGTCTTAATTGAACAGAAGAGAAGAATCATGCACAGGCAACCTAAGTTCTCTATTGTCTATAAATACTATTGTATACTAAATTGGAGAAGCCTTTTCAACAAACTAATGCTGCAGGGAGGAAGAATTGTGAACTGAGTTCTTTAAAATTTTGCTGAGGGCTATGTTTCACAGAAATGCAGTGTCTTGATTTATAGAGCATCCTACAACTTCTGACACAAACAGTGGAAATTGAAAACAATGAGTGGGAGAAGTGTATACACAACCCACTGTATTTTCTTCACAGGTTTTGTGTGTGCACTTCCCCTCCCCTACGATGTTCTGTGAAAGCTATCGCTGAGGTGCTACAACCTGAATATTAGCTGTAGCTTTGTTTGCAACATATTTCTAAGACAGAAAGAAAGACTCTCTTAGGCCCACAGGCCAAAATATTGAATGGTGGCACCTGTGAAGTCCATTTGCATTTGAGATTGTCATTGCACTGATGTAAATGAGATGAGAAGTGGGCCATACAGGATTTGTTTACGTACAACATTCAATTTTTGGTATGTGCTGTTTGCATAGTACTTTGTAACTGTAGCAGGATACACCTGTGCCACTTTTCTTATCAAATTATGGCCAACATTATTTCAAACATGGATATGGAAAGCTGTCAATTAAATAAGTGGCCTGACTTTCAGAGCCACTAAATGCCTATAGCTCCCTTTGCCAGTTTTTGTACACATCAATTTTAAAACTCATTGATTTCATGGAGATGCAGACTTGAACTAACCATCAGAACCCTGTATATCATAACATTCACCAGTGGCCGATATCTCCTAAATAAGATGGAATTGCTTTTATCTATTCACAATTCAGCAGCCACAGAGTGGTCAAGAGTAAGGATGGGGAGGTCAGAACAGTGTTGCAGAATAATGAGGCTCTTTCAGTCACCAAGAAACTCAACGGCTAAAAGAAATTGCATAGGAGGCTTTCAATGGGTCAGGCCAACTACAAAGGAGAAACTCCCAGGGTCATTATAATGGTGGGTAGGGAAATGGAGGGAGGGAGGAAGAGGTCCCAGGAAGAGGAGATACAATCCCAAGGCATTTCAGCAGAAACAAGAATTCACATCGGGTATGTCTACACTACAGTGCTATTTAAATTAACTTAATTCGAAATAGTTAATTCGAATTAAGCTAATTCGAAATAATGCATCTATACACAAAAACTATTTCGAAATATCATTTTGCTATTTCGAAATAGCGCATCCACACTGAGTGGACCCTGAACCGAAGTTAAGGCTGGCTGGAACCAGTGCCCGCAGGGCATCAGATTAGGACTTAGTGTGTGGGGCTGCTGCCTGAGGCTAACTGAGCTTCGTGCTTAAAGGGACCTACCCCCATCCCGGACAGACAGTTCTCAGGGTTCCCCGCTCACTTGTCTACCTCGATGAAGGACAGCAAAGCAGTCCTGTCTTGAAGTGCCCTGAGTGCCCGCACTCGGGACACCACAGCATTCGGCCACATGGAGCCAGAGCTGCCCCTGGGCACACCGGTGCATCTCGTGGGGTCGTTTCCATCAGCCCGGCTGCACTTGCTGCAAGCTGCCATCCGGGGGGTCCATCGGGGGGCTGTCAGGATCCAGGAGGCCCTGAGGGAGAGTGTCCACCCCGAGGAGCCTCCCCGGTCCTCCCCACGTCCTTCCACTTGACTTCCTGATGTCAAATAAAAGAAACGTATGTTCAGAACTAGAAACTTGGTTTATTGAACAAAACTGGGGGGGGGGATGAACCTCTGGGGAGACTGGGAAAAGGAGGTGGGAGAGGGGAAGAGAGAGGGTGGGAGAGGGGAGGGGGAAACCTGGAAGGAGGAAGCTGGAAGGGGGAAGCAAGGGGAAGAAGGGGGAGGGGAAGCTCAGGGCTCAGGGTTGGGGCTCTCGCCGGACCAACCTGACTTTCATGCTAATCTGCTCCTGGGTTCGCATGTGGCCTTTGGTGGCCAGGCTGGCAGCTATCCTGCCATAGACGGCCGCATTCCTCTGTCTAGTGCAGAGATCATGGACGTTGGGGGCATCCCCCCCAAACCTGAATAAGGTCCATGATCTCCAGCCTGGACCAGGAAGGCGCCCGCCTTCTCCAGCCCCTGTCAGGCTCCTGGGAGCTGGCAGACTGCTCCTGGGGAGCGGTGGAGGGCTGGCTGACAGTGGCTTGCTGGCTTATGTTTTGGGGCCACTGGGTCAGGGGCCCCGGTGGCCACTGCTGGCTCTGGGCTGGCAGGCTTGGAGCTGGCACAGGCACTGTGGCCAGGGTCTACCCCTTTAATGGCTCCAGGGCTGGGAGAGAGGAGAGGAAGTTTTCCTGGTTGTGCCCAGAGTGGCCATCAGGGCTCCCTGGGAAGGGCTGGAGGCCCCCTATTTCGAATTAAGTGTCTACACAGTACTTAATTCGAAATAGCTATTTCGAATTTGGTGTTACTCCTCGTAGAATGAGGTTTACCAAATTCGAAATAAGGGCTCCACGATTTCGAATTTATTTCAAAATAGCGGTTTGCCTGTGTCGATGCTATTAAAGTTAATTCGAAATAACTGCTGTTATTTCGAATTAACTTTGTAGTGTAGACATACCCATACATACTAGATGGTGAAGCAGGGAAAAATACATTGAGGCAATGCGATATGGAGTGCATAGACTATGTAGTCTAAAAGCAAAGTAAAAGAAAAAAATTAAAAGACAAAAGCCTGAAACCAGACAAGCTTGAGCCACTATGCACACAAAATATGCTCCATAAAGTGAAGGCATAAAACCTAAGGGTATGTCTAGACTACAGGGTTTTTAAAAAAAAAAAAAGTGGCCTTTTTTTAAAAAAACTTCCCCTGCATAAAAACTGCAATTTTTTCGACCGCAGAAAACCTCGTTTTATGAGAAATAACGCCTTTTTTCAAAAGTACTCTTTCAAAAAAAAGGCACTATGTAATGCAAACTGCTTTTTCGAAAGAGAGCATCCAGACTGCCTGGGTGTTCTCTTTCGAAAAAGCAGCTCGCTTTTTCGAAAGTACTGGTTGTAGACTAGATGCTCTTTTGAAAGTGGCTTGCAGTCTAGACGTAGCCTTTTTGAGGTTTACAGGATCTTTCGAAAAAGCCTTCCCTTTTCAAAAGAACTGCATCTAGACTGCGGTTTTAGTTTCAAAATAGCGCTTTTTCGAAAGAGCACCATGATGCGATTATGCAAATGAAGCACGGGAAATTCAAATCCCAGCTTCATTTGCAATTTCAAAGTGCCTAATTTACATCCCTCTGTCAAAAAGGGATATAGTCTAGACACACCCAAAATGAGGAGTAAAGGTTATTTCGAAGGAAAGGTTTTATCTCGAAATAACCCCATTTTCTCTCTCGAAATAGCGCTATTGAGAAATAGCGCCATAACGCGATTATGCAAATGAAACACGGGATATTTAAATCCCCACTTCATTTGCAATTTTGGGTGTCTGAATTTGCATTCCTCTCTCGAAAGAGGAATGAAGTGTAGACATACCCTATTGCTCCAGTTAAAGAACTAGGTTCATTAGCTCAATGGCAGTAGCAGACACATAAGCATCTATTATGTGAGCTGTTCACAGATAAGGACAAAAACATGTAGATTACACATTCTGTGGCCCAAAGGAACTTCAGAGGCTCACAGCCTTTCAAATAGCTGCAAGACAACCAAACTGGGCATGTTGTAACACCATCTCATTTATAAATACTGAAAAATATGAAAGCGCAAATCCCCACGTGAGATGGAAAATGAGAGAATCACGATAGTAAATCAGATTTGAAATAGGAACAAAATCAATATGAAAAGAAAAGACTGGAAAGATTACTTTTAAAAGTAATTGATCACTCCATGTGGATATGTGAATGTCTTGTAAAGGTGAGTTTTATACTCCTTAATGCTAAGGCATTTTACTATTGTGGTTTAAATACTACTCACTTTACTTCTGAACATCAATGGAACTACTTAGATCAGCGGGAAATGAAGGGGTTAGCCTCAAAAGGCTGCAAAGAGGATGAAATGACTACTCTATACTTGAGAGAGAAGGTGGGTGAAGTAATATCTTTCATTGGCCCAAGTTTTGTTAGTGACAGAGGCAAAGTTGGTCCAGTAAAAGATATAGCCTCACGCACCTTGTCTCTCTAATACCCTGGGAGCAACACAACTACAGCTACGCGGAACACATGGTCAATACTTGAACTTTGGTAGTCTCCTCAGGTTACGGCTACACTGTGTGTTTTTTGCAGAAGAGGAAATGCAAATGGGAGCTCATTTGCATATCTTGCACTCTCATTTGCATATCTTCTTCTGATCCTTTTTGCAGAAGAGGTTTTTGTGATAAAAATCCCTGTGTAGATGGGGCTATTTGTCAGAAAAAAAAATCTTTTGCACAAGAGCCCTTATTCCTCAAAAAAATGAGGTTTACGGGCTCTTGCGCAAAAGAAGGTTCATGATGATAATAGGCCTGTCATGATAAAATGGAGTGTCCTGAGCATGCTATTGCATGAAGAAATAAATGAGAGGATGGGCCTAAAAATGCATCTTACTTGCGAAGCCAACTCTGAAACTTGAGTATAAGTCCATTAGATATCACAATAACCCACCACAACTCATGTTGAAGGAAGAACTAGAAAAACTGAGACAGAAATGCTCAGTTAGTCCAAACAAAAAGTCCAGCTGATATAACTCAAGGACTGTGTTCAGATCATGCTTGGTAAACAAGAAAAATATGGAACCAGAAAACCAGCAAACCAAAAGTGATGTGTCAGAAATTGCCCCTAACTGGTGGACAAGAGAGCAGATGTGCTATTTCACCTTTTGAAGTCCCCAGAAAGAGACTTTAGGGAGAAAAGCTGGCTACAGTGATTCCAGTTGGCTGAAAGACAAGGGAAACCAATGCTGCAACAAGCTTCATCATTATGACTGCCTGTCAAGGGCCAGGGATCTTGAATGCTGTTTCACATGACTGTTATATAGTAGTAAACTCCAGCCTGCTGTCCAGTGACCTGCTAACACTTGCTAAGCAAAAGATAAATCCCGGCAGAAGCGTCCAGTTCTGGAACCTGACTGATGGAATGCTGAAGGTTCTGACTGGTCCACAGCTTCCATATAGATCCATCACAGGGTTTTGTCTGTGCAACTGGGATTCATTCTGCTCTGGACTGTGTCTCTCCTGCTCTTGAAGCTGAACTTCCTGGATCACAGCCCAGTTTGACTCTTGGCTTCTTACTTGTGGTTCTGATCTCTGGTTTGCCTCCTGCTACTTACACTATGGTATCCTGAACTAGTCTGACTCTGATTACTGATTCATGGTTCTACTCTCAAGTTTGTCTCCTGCTTCTCAACTCCCAGTATACGGACTTGGCTAACTATTGACTCCAGTCCCATGACTGTGGACCCCAGCTCTGATTGGGTATGGTTGCCCACAACCTGGCCATGACACTGCCACCCGCCACCATTTTCAGATGTTTTTCACCCTACCCCTGAGTGATGTCCTGAGCAGACCAGGCCAGAAGGAAAGAGTCTCCACCTCCACCGGCTCCAGCTGAATCCCAACAACCATGTGGGATGTGAGGCTTCATCTCTCCTCTATGCCCTCACTTCTTGTATGCTTTTCCTTCCCCCACCTTATTACTTTGCTTCCTTCCTCTTTCTCTTTTGCATTCTTTTAATACAAAGCTGGCTTAGATTGCCAAGACTCCATATTTTGCATCACTGCTCTAAGCCTGTAACCAGAGGGGCAACTAAAAGCAATGCCTTAAGCAGCACAATGTTGGTACAGTTTTTCCTGGTATGAAGTTCTCATCCCCTACCACTCCTCCTCTACTTGTGCTGCATTGATGACATCTTCATCATATGGACCCATAGAAAGGAATCTATTCCTGCAACAAAGCCCATTGCCAACTCTGTCCACATATCTATATAAGCGACACCATCACAGGACCTAACAACATAAGCCACCACATTGGAGGTTCATACAACTGCCCATCCTCCAATGTGATCTATGTCATTAAGTGTCAGTAATGCCCCACTGCCATGTATATTGGCTAAACCAGACTGTCTCTGTGCCAAAGGATAAATGGAACAAGGGGTCTTGTTAAAATGTTAAAATAAAAACTTTGTTTAATACTTGTGTTAATTTAGAATGCTCTAAATTTTTCTTGTATGTATCTTTAATAAAAGGCGAAAAGCATTTTTAATGGAGTGTTTGCTATGACATTAAGCAGACTAAGTTCTCCGTACACCAGACAGTGACATGTTAACACCTTTGGCTTTTTTGACTCCATATATTCCAACTAAATTAATATCAAGCAAGAAGCAAGGAATTGTTTTTCTCTGGAAGATATTAACTCTGGCCATTGCTTTAATTTAGTGCACTAGTAAATGAGGGAGAAAGTCTCTTCATTTAAATAAGCAGGTGCAGATAACTTTTATCGAAGAGTTGAAAGAGAACTTGCTGAGGAGCTTCTGGACCATTACTGTTCATTTTCAATAAGTCTGGGAACATCAGGAAAGTCTCGGAAGACTGGAAGAAAGCTATTGTCATGCTAATATTTTAAAAGAGTAAACGAGATGATCCAGGTAATAGAAATATAGGGCTGGAAGGGACCTGGAGATACAATCAATTCCAGCCCCCTATGCTGAGGCAAAACCCAGTAATTATAGTCCTGCCAGGCTGACATCAATCCTGTACAAGATAATGGAGCAGCTTATATAGGACTTGATTAATAAAGAACTAAAAGAGGGTAATAGATTTAATGGCAATGAACCTGGGTTTATGGAAACAGACCTTGTAAAACTTTTTAAAATGAAATTACAAGTTTGGATGATAAAAATTATACCGTTGTTGTAATATACCTAAGACATCTGTAAGGTGTTTGACCTGGTATTGCATGACATTTTGATTAAAAAGTCAGAACAATATATAATTAATATGGCACACATGAAACAGATTAAAAGCAGGCAAGTCTCAAAATGTAATTGTAAATGGGGAATCATAATTAAGTGGGTACATTTCTGGAGAAGCCCAGAGGGATCTGTTCTTGACCCTATGATATTTAACATTTTTATCAGTGACCTTTTACTACCTATAACGTCTGCAGATGACACAAAAATTAGGGGCAGGGTAAATAAAGACCAGAGGTCACTAATACAGAGAGATCCAGATCTCTTGGTAAACTGGGAATAAGCACTTAATATATGTTTTAATACAGGTAAATGTATACATCCAAGAAAAAAGAATGTGACCCATACTTATAGAATGGGGAACTGTATTCTGGGAAGCAGTGATCCTGAAAAAGATTTTGGGATTGTGGTTGATAATTAGATGAAAATGAGCTCCCAGTGCAATGCTATGACCAAAAGAGATAATTGCCATCCTGGGATGCTTAAACAGAGGAATCTCTAGTAGGATTAGAGAGGTCATTTTATCTCTGTGTTTGGCATTAGTATGACCACTGTTGGAATACTGTGTCGAGTCCTGGTGTCCACAATTCAAGAAGAATATTGATAACTTAGCCTAGGTCTACACTATGCTAGATAGGCTGGCTTAAGGTAAGCCATCCAGCTATGCAAAATGCATATCTGGATTTGACTTACCTTAAGGCAGTGGTCCCCAGTGCGGTGCCCGTAGGTACCATGGCATCCGCCAGGGCATTTATGTGCGCCCGCCGAACAATCTGGGCCGGCTCCACCCCCGGGCACACGGCACGTCGTGGCGCCGGCCCTGGGTGCACGGCAGCCCCAAAAGTTTGGGGACCACTGCCTTAAGGTGAGCCATTGCAGAGTCTACAGTGCAGGAGGCTGATGGGAGCACACAATACCGGAAAGGGCTGCCCTCAAAGTTTGATTTGGGGGTTTATACTAGACTTGCTAAATCGAAAGCTAGAAGATCAACCTCCAGAGAGTCAATCTTCTCCCTAGTGTAGACACGTCTTTGGAGAGGGGTTAGAGAAGAGCCACAAGAATGAATAAAAGATTAGCTAACCTATTTCCAGTGATAAACTCAAGAGCTATGTCTACACTGCAAGTTTTTGCGGCAGAAAATATGCTAATGAGGGACTCATTAGCATGAGTCTCAATGTCATTAGCATATTTTCTGCTGATTCTTTTTGCGCAATGGGTTTTTGCGCAAAAAGAAGCAATGTAGCTGCTTCTGTTTTGCGCAAAAAAAAATTGTGTGCAAGATACTTATGCCTCTCCGGGAGAGGCTACACTGCTTCTTTTTGCGCAAAAACCCCTTGCGCAAAAAGAATCACCAGAAAATATGCTAATGACATCACGACTCATGCTAATGAATCCCTCATTAGCATATTTTCTGCCGCAAAAACTTTCAATGTAGACATAGCCAAGGAGTCTAATTTAATTTGTTTCACAGACAGATGACTAAAGGATGACTTAATTGCAGTCTACAAGTACCTGCATAGGAAGCAAATATTTGATAGTGGGTTCTGCAGGTCTGGAGAGAAAAATATAACATTATCCAACAGCTGAAAGCTGAAGCTAGACAAATACAGAATGGAAATAAAGCATACATTTTCAACAACGAAGGAGGTAATCATTGGACTGATCTACTTAGGGATTTGGTAGAGTCTCCATCACTGACAACTTTCAAATCAAGATTGGCTGTTTTTCTCTGTTTTTCCCTTAAGGGTTATTTTGAGGGAAGGGTTTTACCTCGAAATAACCCTGTTTTCTCTCTCGAAATAGCACTATTGAGAAATAGCGTTATAACGCAATTATGCAAATGAAGCACGGGATATTTAAATCCCTGCTTCATTTGCGGTTTCGGGTGTCTGCATTTGCATTCCTCTCAAGAGAGAGGAATGAAGTGTAGACATACCCTAAAGGAATGTCTACACTAGAGGACAAAGTCAAATTAAGGTATACAACTTCAACTATGTTAATTGCGTAGCTGAAGTCAAAGTAGCTTAACTCGGCTTTTGGTGTTGTCTATACTGCAGGAAGTCAAAGGGAGACTCTTCTTTCAACTTTCCTTACTCCTCGTGGAAGCAGAACTACTGGCATCGACCAGAGCGCCCCTCTCAGTTTGAATTAGCGTATCTTCACTAGACCCATTAATTCGAATCCTGGAAGATTGACAGCGGCAGTTTTGATCTAAAAAGATCAGTTTAAAACTATGCTGGAGAAGTTCTATGGTCTGTGTTATGCGGGAAGTCAGACTAGGTGATCACAATAATCTCTTCTGGCCGTGGAATCTATGAATCTGGGAACAGTCATGCAAGTAGGGCAACTGATGCAAAAATGTCAATATTTCTGACGCTCTGGATGGCATGTGGTATTTCAGTATTTACACAGATAAATCATATTTCAGTCTAATATGTATGATATAGTGTCATCTTTTCATTATAAATTTGCTCCATGAAACACCAATATTGAAAGCAGACACAAATATAATTTTCCTTTGAGGATGCTTTGGCTGTTAAAAGATTACATTTCAGGTTTGTAACTTTGAAAGCCCTGAACTCAATTTTATGTCAACCTAGAACTTTCCTTTCAGAAAGCTTAGAAGCTATGACAGGAATAAGGGAGATGTAACTGGACTCCTCCCTTTACATAGATTTCTATAGAAACTTCTTGTCGTTGACAGACCAGGTCCTGGTTTTCAATGTTTTGTTAAAATACCAAGGTCAAACCACGATTAAAGTTTAATCATCACTGTTTTTGAACCACAGGGACTATATTGTTAAATAAAGAAAAGAAAAGAAAGAAAAGAAAAGAAAAGAAAAGCGTGAAATATTGGCTAGCATATATTTATGAGTATTTAATACCTTCAGATCTAACATAATAATGACAGTTTCTGTTTGGCAAAGTTATGCATGATAAATAGATTACTGGTCCAGTCCCTGTTCAGACTGCTGACTTGTTACAAATATTTCTATATCTGAGCATATTTTAAAGTTAAACCTGGAAGTATTTGAAATATTAAGCATGCATAATCAAGGTTTAATGCATCAGGAGTTTGTGGTGAAGGCATTTTTTTCTTCTCCAAATCCTGCTGTAATACTGTTAAATAATTCTTGTACTAGGTATATTCTGTTTGGCTTCATAGAATGGATGGATAAAGTAATCAGCATACTGTAAAGCCACCTGACACATTTGATTCACAGATACATTTCATTATCTTTCCCCAACAGGTAGGTCACTTTTACATCTCTCTTTTCACAAAATAATGGTACAATCAGGATTAGTTTTTGAATCAGGTAAAACAAAATGTTAAATTGAATAATTAGCTCTGCCTTCACAAATAGGTGTCTCAGTGAGAAACAAATAGGCTAAGTCTGTTCTCTTCTGAAGAACTAATTAAAAGTTAAATTAAACATACCGTAATCAAAGAAAGAACATGTCAGTCTCTTCAAGGACTAAGTCATTTGTTGGCTTGTTTAGATTATTATTTTTTATTTGGGGGAATTGGGGGTTTTTTGTTTGTTTGTTTTTGAGGGTTTTTTCTATTCTAGTTTTTAAATAGCTTCTGTTTTTAAACATAGAAAATGTGACCTATTTTGCTAGCTGAAAAAATAGGCAGGATTCTCAACAGGTGTAAATCAGCATAGCTTCTTTAAAATCAACAGAGAAATGTTGATTTGTGTCAGCTGAGGATCTAGCCCATCCTGTGTGTAATCTAGCCAGGGAACCTTCATGGTTTTACAAATTATGCAATCTTGTATCTAATGTCTTTCATGATTAACAGAGTTGTCTCATATTGTAAATGTTGCTGTTTTTCTTGTCTAAGAATGTATTGGCTGAAGTCATCATTTGGAAAAAAAACCCCAATATCTTGATATAAAAGAATTCTTTTTATTTCCTTCATGACTATTGAAGAATCCAGCAGTAATACGGTGCTTGGAAACCACACACTCCAAATGATATTACTTTGCAGAGGTGGGAAATGAACATACAGTTACTCAAAATCAACACTGTCCAGGCAGAAAACTTGCATCTCACAAAATAAATTACTTGTAAAACTAAATGTCTAGATGAAATATTAAAGTTTAAAACTGTTCTGTGTTACCCATTTTAAATACAGTCACCCAACTTCTGCTGCTACTTCTCCAACCGTATCTGAAAGTAAACAGGCACGCTGCATCAATCAGAAGAAGACTGCAGTGAGAAAAAATAATCTCCCATCAAAGCAAAACACATAAATACATAAATAAGGACAGTGTTATATAAAATATCAGCAGTACTGGAAAGTATGTAAACGAGTAGTTAAAAACTTCAAGGTATTTTTCTTTTCCCTCTCACCAACCTGTGCTGGGTTTTATTTGGTAATTTCAGAGTCTGGTTCCTTAGGCAAATATTTATGAACTTGTCTTTAACCAAAATCCCATCCAGAACTGCACCAGAGAGTTACTTCCACCTCAAACTGCAGTAACACTCGGGGATCAGCAAATTGTTTGGATAGCCACAGAGGGGGAATTAAAAATCTTGTTGAATCAGGATTAACAACCCGCAGGAGGAGGAGGAGGAAAGGAGCTCATTTCCATAAGCTCTTCATCTCCCAGGCTGCTTCTCAACTCTCCGTGGCCTCTGGGCATGTGTGATTCAACACCCACACACACACCAAACAGACATTACTGGTGATTGCAAGGAACGTATCCTTGCTAAATCTGCTGGGATGGGGGCACAGTCAGCATCAGAATCAACTTCAGCCTCGTGCTTCCAAACATGGAAGGGGGCAACTAATATTCATACTGTATCTGCATTGGGCTCTCTATCTGCACTTATCATGGTCTCTGCAAGCTCTCTCATCAATAATACACAAACTTTGCAACTCCTAGAACTGCTGGCGAGTGAGTTAAGCACATATAATTTTCATATTCATTGACATTATTATTTAAATACAAAAAAATTCACACCCATAATAGCTGCTTTTGTTTGTGCCTTTCATGTTTGATGGTTGAATTAAGCTGGTTGGGTTCAAGACATTCTAAGGTGGCCCTGTAGCTTCCAAGGGAAGACAGATTACAGGTGCATTAACTCTGCTGCAGAGTCCTTTTGGATTGTGAAATGCCAGCCCACAGCTACAGAGGGTTCCATAGTAGCTACAGACATAATATATCCCCAGTAGTATGGCTGCAATAGAACTGCATTGCCTGGGGCACCAGCATCAAGATAGAGATACAGGGTCCAGACGATCCTCAAGAACCTGATTTTCTAAGAACAAACTACATAGTTCCCTGCTGTGTGGATAACCATACAACTCACTGTCAACTGCAGCACTTGGAAGAAACGCTTTGTTGGGAAGCTCGTCATAACTCTATCACTTCCTTAAGCCCTGGCCAACACTAGAGAGTTATTTCAAAATAACTCCCCTTACTTTGAAATAACAAGCAGAGTGTCCACACTACCAAGCCCATTATTTTGAAGTAAGGGGCTGGTTATTTCAAAATAACAACTCCTGCTTTCCACGAGAAATAACGCTTATTTCAAAATAGTTATTTTGAAATAGCAGTAGTGTGGACGCTCTATTGCTGCTATTTTGAAATAAGTACTCCCCAGAGTCATTCAAAGTAATTACTCCCCAGTGCTTCCTGGGGCTCTAAGCTGAGATAGCACATCCACATTAAGGGAGCCTGCATCGGACTAATTTCAAGGCTTTCCTGTACTATGGACATGCTATTTCAAATTAGTTATTTTGGAAGTTATTATTTCAAAATAAGTTATTTCAAAATAATTTTCTAGTTAATAATTTACTGCAGAAGGGATAAACCAATGTGAGTCTTAATTTAACTCGTGACAAACCAATCGACAACCCACATGCAAGTGTTGTGAGTATTTGTTCCCAGTTTTGTTATTCTGACCTTGGATTCTATACCTTATCTCATTGAGTAACATCCTAGTGTGTAAGTAGTCCTATTCATTTTAGAAAGACTGTTCACAAAGTATCATAAGAAAGCCTGGCAGAAAGTGAATAGGATGGAAGATAGCATTGTATTGTACAATTTCATGTATCTGGTAATTGTATTTATGATCTTTGGGGAATCAGAACCACAACATCTATCTGTATTAATTGTGGTTATGCAGCAAAGAGATGTCCCAAACAGTACTTCCCATGATGACTACATCTGTTATAAGATCTGTTGTTGGATAGGTTATAAATGGAATCAGACGTAGAAATCAATGTTTGAACTGCTCAAGGAAACAAAAATGCAAAACACAGCTGTGGATGTCTCATTTGAGACTTTGGCTAAAAGTTAACCAGCTTGAGATCATTTCTCTTGGTAGCCCGGCAATTATCCACTAACGCACTAGCACACCTCCAAAATGTGTGTGAAAAATCTAGCTCATTTTCAGTTAGGTGCATTTGTTGCTAACGTAATTTTCTTGCAATTTTTGACTGAAATTTTGTGTGTGTTGTAAATTATGGCTGATCATATCAGTCATTTGGACCTCAAGAATGCCAACATTTACACGCATGTTTTATTTTGAGCACTTGCACAGTCTATTGTGTGTTCCTTCTCCTCTCTCCTCCCCAAGTAGAATACCTTGCAGGTGCACATCTTAGAGATTTTAAGCTCCTTTTGTACTCTCAGGATCCTAGGCTACTCTAAAAAGAGGAGAGGCTCTCAGTGGGCTTATGAATCTTTTAGATGTCATCTGCACTGGTGGGAGAGGGTTCTTCCTGAGCCAAATCTCAGCTTTTATGCTAATCTAGCCCTTTTGCCAGTCATAAAGAGGATGAAGCTGGGATAATGATTTTATTGCTTGTGTTTATTGTACCTTCCCCCCAGACCCATCTCCGGTATAGACACACATCCTGGAGCCACCAGAATTCGCAGGACAGATTGCACATATACTCTCACCATAGATGACCCATGGTCTGGGAGTTTGACATCCACGGTCTAACCCATCGTGTCTTCTAACAGTGGACAATGTCAAATGCTTCCAAGGGAGTGAACAGAACAGAGCAGCTATCAAGTGATCCATCTTCTGTCATCCACTCCCACAACCAATGCATATCAGTCTATGAACCCTAATGTCAGTCACCAACCTTTATTACCTTCCCAGCATTAGTGCCATGATACCAAGTTTCTCTCTATATATTATCTAAAATTGATAGATTAATAGGCATGTAATATGTTATAGTCATAGCACCAGATTTTTAGGACATTTTTTGCAGCTGTTTCCTTTATTCTCTTTAGAAACTGTGCAGTGGCATATTATATTAATACAAACTGGTACTGATACTCGAAGGCCGTGCCTATTGTGTCAGGATTTTAAATATTACCACAATCAGCAAGTAAGAAATAAGATATGACAAGGAGTGTGATACTGTAACATAACAATATACCCCGAGGGACACCTATGAGGGAGGAGGTGAAACTGAGTGTATTCAACTGCCCAAGGTGTGATTTTTATCTCAAACTATAATGTAATAAGATGTGATAATAAAAAGGCACAGGACTGAAACAAACCAGGTCTTTTTTTTAAATGTCAACATGTTTATGCTGTGCTGTAAAAAACATTATGCAGTTTCTTGCCTCCTAAACAGAATAGTTTTAAACTTATGTATAAATGTCAAATTATAGCCACTATCTTAAGAAATCCATTAGCAGTTGATTATATTTTCCACTGCTGGGTTGTGATCCAACATTCTTTTAGCACCAAAATCTGCCTTGTCGATGGCCAAGACTGCAGGACTGTGTCTGATTTTGTTTTGTTTTGTTTTGTTTTGTTTAAAACATGAAGTATTTAGAAATGTTTTAAAGAACAAATACAGCTACATATTCTTATGACTCCTTGCCTCAGATATGGTCATAGACTAATTGTTAACAACCCCCAAACCTCCCTTCAAAAAAACCCATAATGAAACAAAAATAAAACTATATTTACTAGATGCTAAAGTCAAAAGACTGTCACTTCGGTACACGGGTGTACAATGCCGAGTACAATGACCCCTAAAATAGAGTCTCCTTTGTGCCACTACCATAGAAACAATATATGCAACATAATATGATGAAAAACACAACAGATATTTAATTAATAAAATAAAAACCGCCCACCATGGCCCTAATTCTGAAGGAGCTGAGCACCTTCTTTTCCCAATTGTTTTAATTTAACTTCATAGGAGATGTCTGAACACTTGATGACCAGGCCATTAAAATCAAATCTTCTTTCTATAACAGTCTTTCCAATAAACCTTGCAGCACTGCTTATTTTCATATATTAATCCTCAATACAACCCATTCATGTCTTATAAAATATGCTTGCATGATATCGGTATTGTCACAAATGGCTTTAAAGAACATGCTCAGATCTCATGTCCACTTCTGGTGTAGACTGGAAACTCTTCTTTCTATTTTATGAATAGAACAACCGGGCAAGCCCTGATCCTTGTTTTCTCTGAAACATGCCATAAGTGCCTCCTAGGTCATATAGACAGGATAAGGAGTCGTAACAATTTTGGCAAATGCAGTCCAATTAGCACCAAATGAAAAAACTGAAGCAAGAGGACAGAAGGATGTGGAAACAAACAAATGCTAAATGCCATGCTAGGATTTTTGCATTATTTATTTAACCATTCGCATCCCACTGAGATGACACATCTCAGTTCTAAAGCCATTCTGTTATTGCCATAAGCTGTGCTTGAGCCAGGTTCTTAGCACATGCTTAACTTTTTGCAGGTGAATAGTTCCACAATGAGACTACTCACACACTTAAAGTTGGGCTTATATATGTTGCTGAACTGGAGCTATCTTTAAACTACACGTTAAATCCTTCCTGTTTATTTTAGCGTGTGATAGCCTGCTCAACACAAGTCATTCTTCTATCAAACCTTTTTTGTGGCTAGCATGTAAAAACCTTAATTTACATCCATGCTCCTTATTTCAGCTTGTTTTGTTTTCCTTGACTCTCTTCCACACTGAGTTGCCCGACTTCATGTCTTGTCTGTGTAAGATTCACTGAACCTGAACCTCTGTAAGGCATTATTTCACTGTTTTCCTTCCCTTCATAAGGCATTCCATTATCAGGACTCATAAGTTAAGGAAAACTGGCTTTGGTCAGTGCTTAGATGGGAGATCTTTACTAGAAAAAAAGAGTGAGAGGTGTTTGTGATTAAATGGTACAATCCCTTCTGCGTCAATATTAAACTCATGCTCCAACATGGTATTCAGAGGCAACTGTGCTCTTGGAGGTGCTGTGTTTTTGATGAAACATAACACCAAGTTTTTGACTATTTGACTTCATTAAAGAATAGACCACACAGCAACATTCACAATAGAAAGACTATTCTCCCCCATGTTCTGTCTCCCGGTTTGAATAATTATATTCCGTGTATCTACATTTCCTTTGAAATTTCTACTGGATACAGTCATTTCTTGTTTCCCAAATTTTTGTAGCACAATGCACTGGGAAACAATTGTCATACTCCTCTTCAGTGTTAGATGCATGGGAGTTAAGATACTACAGTGGTAAGAATTGTAACATTATATATAAATAAATTAATGCATTTCAGTCGTGGGTGAAGTGATTCATACATACATATGAGACACTTCAGGATGAGAGGCAGTTTATAAACATAAGACAATGATGCTATCATGCTTTGTATGAAGGATGCTATATAAGATATTAATGTATTTCATTAAAATGACTCTTAATGTCAATACATAGTGTGACTGCTCCATGATTTCTTACTTTAGTAGGGGCTTTACTAGAAGTTATAACTTTACATTATTCAGCCACAATATTCTCTGTAGTAAATGTATTGTCTCTGTTATCAACTTACTTATGCCCCATGAAAAACCATTGCTATGGTGATGAGTATTTTATGGTACAGTATTCACTTAATTATAAAACTGTTCATGAACAGATGAACTAATGTTGCTTTCAACTGCAGAATTCATTTTTGAAATTAAAATATATGCAAATAATTGTGCCATAACCCATTCGCAACAGACAGTATCTCAGATTGATAATCATTTTTGTGTATTAAAAATGTTAGAGGTAAATGCAAAAGTTATTGCAGCTGATATTTAAGAAAACTTGTTTTTATAACTTGAAGGTAACATATACCTTTGTTATATGTGTGTTGATAAGATGCAAAAGTTACAATAGAAATAAAATGTTTTCTATTTCTAGACTGAGTGCGAGATCATGCAGAAGAAAAATGTAAGATCTTGCTTTATTAAGCATTTATTTGTAAATAGCATCATCCTAGGAAAAATGGCATTGTGTTCTCTGACTTTATTACCACTTCTACAGAGTTCAGTGTTTTCCTTCAAATCATTATTATTATTATACTCAGTCTGAGCATTTGACACCTGCTGTTTCAAAACTTGATCACAAATGTTTCTGCATATATATCAGTACAGATAAGAAGGAAAAAATACTGACAATAATGATGTAAGGAGAGTATTTTAAAAAATGCTATTCCCAATAAGCAAAATCAGCCAAAACAGAGGGAGCTGGAAAAAACATGGTGTGTGCATTCAAATTAGCAACAAGAAAATTATATTTGATAAAAAGAGAAAAAAAAATCCTGCTACCAGGGGAAGTAAGACTGGTTGAATCACCTCAACTAACTCTCTAAAGCAATGAGACTAACATGAAGAAGACTAATGGTAAAATGGTAAAACAATTCAGAAATTCTTGACTGAAAAAGAGTGGGACATCATTATATAATATGAGTAACAATAAGATGGGTAATGTTGAAGCTTAATTTTTATTCATTATTTCAATGGGAAAAAAAGAAAAGGTATCAGATAACTGTTTAATATCTACTGGGTTATTATCATCACAGCTTTGTATTTCAAGTAATCTGAAAGCTCTTCTCTCTCTTGCCTATTCCTCTTAATTTGTCTCTCTTTTTTCCTTTTTATTTATAACTGGATAATAGAATATTGGAAATGTATTATTAACTCTGTAAAGCATTTTGAGACACATGCTTTATGGAAGATGCCATGATATATAAAACAAAGCAGAAAAGTGCCTGTTCTAATCACTAATTAAATAGATATTGTGATCTTTTTTAGAGTCTGTGTTTCTTAAACATGAGAGTCTATGTTTCCTTAAAAGTTAACCACAGACTCAATTCAGCATGTCATGTATGCACAAGTTAACTTCAAATATGCTCCCAAGTCTGTCCCTACTCAGTGAAATACTTAAGCACATCTTTAAATAGGCAGCATACTGAATCATTGCCACAGGTCCCAAGACTTGTTAGTTACTGAGGAGGGCTCTCAACTGGATTTCAGCATTGGATTTCAGCATTTTTATACTGAGACTGGAGGTGCAATAATGAATGATGTGATAACTTACACTAAGAGGTTTAGCTAAAGTCCTGAAAATTGATGGTTAGTCACTGAGCCTCGGCTAAGACATCTGTCTGCTCTGACTCGAGGCAGAAGAAAATTAATCTCTTGAATTTGCCAAATTTTGGGGGAGAGGAAGAGTAAATTTTGTGGTGCCTGGATCTGGAAAGTATCCCAGTGATTGATCCATTTCCATAACCAGTCCCCAATTTCTATTAGCTATCTCAGGTTAAGGAAAGGTGGCTTACTGCAGGTGAGTGTTGGTAGAATGAGGCAAGATTTAGTGCCTGCTTATACATAATTCTGCTTTATGGACAACAGTTGCCTTCTTGTTTCCATGTGTATGTATGCAATATGAATGCTGGTGTTTGCATTTGATTTGATCCTTCTAACATGGGAAAAATTGAGAAAGTATTACTTAAGAGGAGAAAGGGAACTTATGTTAGTAAAAAATTGATACAAGGGAGCAGAGGAAATTTGAAAAGGTACCAAAAAGAACTTTGTCATCCTCAGCCCATTATTCAAAAAGAGGGGATGCCCTGCATGCCATGTGGCGTCTCCCTTCTATACTTGCAGCTCTTGAGGGTATGTTTTGTCTCAAATGTTTTAATGTAATTATATTATATTTTAAATGCATTATTTTCTTAAAACCTCCCAGTAAAATCAATATTCTTTTTAAAGGTTTCTTGTAAAAGAAAAAGCCCTATTGAAATTTCAAGGCATTCAAATGATAAGTTGTGGCTTATACCCCTTGCATTTTAAATCATGGCTGCGGTTTTGATTTAAAACTGCTCAAATGTGTTCTTTAAAAAAAAAATTCTCAAAGAATTATATGGATCTTCAAACACCCTGAGCAGCAGGTGATATTAAAATAAAAAAAATTGTTTTCCCACTAGTACAGTCCTGAAAAATGAATAGAGGTCATGAGAAAATGCAAAATATCATCCTGAAACACTCAGTAGGAACTTAACCTGCTGGTTTGCTAATACCAGGATTTCCTATAGGTGCACACTGCAAGCTTGAAAGATATTTGCATCCAACTTTGTTCAAGTGAAGATCACAGAAATACACGGTTGTAAAAAGCCTGCAATTACTGATAGATATCCTTACAGATTTGCAGCATCTTATCAGATAAATAAGCTAGCATGCTGAAATCTTATCTTTTTATCAGGTTGTTGGTGAAGACTATAGAGTTGCTTCTACTTCTAAAACATGGGGGAGGGGGGACACTCTAAATAACAAACATTAAATATTCCAATACTATTGATTTCAGCAGGAATTGAGAGCACTCAGCCCTGAGCAGGAGGCTCTTGGAATGCCGGAAGATGGGGCCCTTATGAAAAAGAAAAATTTTTATTGATTGCTCTTAATTATAAATGCCACCATTTCTGGGGATGTAGCAAAGAATATCAAGTACTGTATGTCAAATTCAAGGCCCCATTCTCATAAACACCTATGCATGTAAGCAAATTTATGCAAGTGAGTACCTTCTTGAATTCAGTGGTGGTAGCTGCGTGAATAAAGCTGCTTTCATATGTAGGGTTTTGCGGGGATGGCTCTTTAATGGAAAGATTTCCCCCAAACCCTTTTTTCCCTGAACCAGCCACTTTCAGGCATGTGAACTGAATACTGGATATGCACATATATTCCCTTACAAGCACACTTGCAAATGTTCCTACCCCGTGCCTTGCTAAGTCATTTTCACTTTATTTCCTTTTAGTATCATGAACTTTTCAGTATGCCCAGCACCTGTCCCTTTAATATAGCACACAGGGTTCTTTGCTCCATACTGTACATTATCCTCATTAACACATATCAGTCAAAAGCACTGTTAATTAAACTGGCAAGATGATTACACACGCCTCCATGTGCCCCCTCAGAGCATCCGCTTGCCAAGATTTTTTCCTCCCTCATCTAAAGTGGGTGGAGAAGGCCCTGAGTAAAGCAGGATCTAATGTTTAAAAAATATCCAAGCACATTGTTTTCTTTGAGCAAAATGCCCTACACTTCATTACCACTGCCCCAAATAAATAAATGCAACACTGACACCAATCTGTAAAACTAACACATGCATATTTGATCTGTACAAACACTGCATATGATATGACATTTCCTTTCAAAACGCCCTTACAGATACAAAATTGAAATTAGAATGCACTGTCCTTGGACTAATGAGTGTGTCATAAATAATTGATTAAAACTGGGCATAACCTTGTGGGATTTTGCTTTTCAAAAATTTCATGGCAAAAACCTCAGACCTTGTCCAAATTTTCTGCTCAATTTCATTTCACTGTAAAACTTAGACTGGAAACTTCAAGGATGTCCATCCAACTTTTTTTTTATCATTTTTCAGCAGTTACAATTATTTCTGCAACAGTTGCAGGAAACCTTTACTGAATCTCAACATTTCAGTGGGCTTTGGATCCCTAAAAAATATATTGGGAAAGCAAAGCTGAATGTTGGGGTAATGAATATTTCAGAATTAGAGGATAAATAAAGGCAAGCAGTGGTGAGCTGAAGTAATGACTGATTATTTTTCTAATACACGCACAATAGTCTCATCGCTACAAAAAAAATCCAACAAGCTTACTAGCAGAATGCAATTCTAGAGAGTAACAAGAAAATACTGACTTCTGAGAAAACTAATGAATTCAACTTGGATGTGAAATTTTTGTAAAAACCTATTTGTTTAATTCACTGAGAACGTGCATGCTTAACATACATGGGAAACTGGGCCAGTAATTCAACAGATGGCCAATAGTTATATGCTCAGATAAAAGAGACATCATTGAACACCGAACAATGTATTAGCAAACCCCTCAAAATTAGTCCTGTGTGGGAAAATATTTTTGCAGTTTAGCAAGAATTTGAGATTTTGAAAATGTTCCCATCCTAAATCAAGATGAAAAAAAATATAAAAATCTCTAACTTTTTTACCTGATAAGCTGAAATTTTGGTGAAATTGAAATGAAAGGATGTGATTGATCCTGTAATTTTGAAAGAATTAATTTCAGTTTACATTTTTTAAAGAATTTTTTGTTTGGGGGAGTGTTTCTGTTTATTAGAAATTAAAGAAAATCACTTCAATTCAAAAACATTACAATGAAACATTTTAAAGATTTCACAACTTTTGTTCCTATAGGGAGATTTGTTGAAATCCATCCTTTCATTTCAATGAGGCAACATTTTCTGATGATGATTTTTTTTTTTTTTTTTTGGCGAATTCCCAACAAGCTGCTCTACAGAGAATATTTTAAAAAGCTACACGTTGATTGGAGATAATCGCTCTCATCTCATTACAAAATTACAGCAGATTTGATGTCTTTGCCTTCTGCCAAAATGATTCCTCCATACTGAAATTGGCTAAGAAAACCATCTAACACTAAAACTTCAACTTGTTTCCAAAATTGGGCCTTTTTGCAGGGGGACAGTTTAAGCTTCAGACAAGTTCAGCTCAAGAAACAGACGTAGCAGCAGCCCTCATATTGAATCAGGGTGGGGGGGGGAACCTTTCTTGGGCCGGGTGCCACTGACCCACATTAAAATCAGTCACGGGATGCATATAAGTGAGAAACAAAAACAAAAACAAATCCCCAAGACCTCACTGATGTGGCCCCTGACTAAGAAGGAGAAAGACACTCCCCACATTCCCTTCACACACTAAAGTTTGGGGGAGGAGCCAGGCTAGTAGATTTTGTGTGCTCCAGCCCTGCAGTGGGGTAGGGCTGAAATGCCTGCACAGGCTCCCCAAACCTGGGGGGAGCCCTGAGCCTTGGGAGCTGGATCCAGGCAAGCCAGGGACCATATCCGGCCCCCAGGCCTGAAGTACCCTGCACTGAATGAACCAGATACCTCAGCTCTAGTGTCAACATAGACTACTAAGAGGGATTGTATCATCCTCATGTTGTATACATTGCTTCACAATATTTAACAAAAGCTCTGTCATTATTAGCGGCATTTATTATTTGTATTATTATAGCATTTGGGAGCTCCAGTCGGGGACGAGGACCCCACTGTGCTAGGTGCTGTATAGACACAGAACAAAAAGACAGTGCCTAGCCCAAGAGGATTACAATCTAAGTAGACAAGCAACAGCGGACTGACAGGGGACTACAAGGAAGCAGTGACACAATATTGATCAGCATGATAGAGTTTGATCTCAGCAAATGATCAGCCTAGTAATACTGGGCTAGATCCTCAGTTGATGTAAATCAGTGTACCTCCACTGATCTCAATTTATACGTGCTGATAATCTGGCCCATTGGCTTTTGTGTTTAATATTTGATATCCATATAATGCAGCATGAAAGCTTGACAGGTAATTTCCATTTTAAAGATAATTAAAAATCCAGTACATTTTATTTGAAATATGGTTGAGACCTCAGTTTACATGCTAAGTTTTAAACAGTGGAATTTTGTCAGGTTGAAATAATCTGAGTGAGGAAAAAAAAACCCAGCATGTGTGTGCATGCACACACACATACAAATATTAAAAGACATTATCATATGTGATGAAGATAATGAAAGCCTCTTGCAACATAGATTATAGTTTTGCATCAGTGCAAAATGTATCACTTGACTTTTGTACTGCTTTAAACCTATATGCCTGACTCAAAGGATAGACTGTAGCAGGGACTCTTTCTCAAGGTGATCTTGGGTTATTTTTATAATGCAGGCAGAGGCCGCTAACCATTTCTTTCAGTTTTGTGCTTGAAGTGACTATCTTAATTGTTTCAATGTATTTGCAAGCAGTGAGCAAGACTAAAGCTGTCCTATGTACTAAAATCACTGCTGGGCCGGATTCGATCTCCTTTGCAAGCAAGCAATAGCAATTTTGACACTGAAATCAAGAGAAGCAGGCTATTGTCTAAGGCAAGAATAATCAACAGGTGGATGACAGGCCAAATCTGGACCACTAAGAGCTTTTGGACAGCCCACAAAATAATTAAGTTGTTTGTTTTTATTTTCTCTGGAATCTGGACCTTGACTGTACCTTGACCAAAAAAATTGGATCTTGACAAAAAATACTCAATTGCCCCTGGTCTAAGGTCCCAGTTCTGTAATTGCCTACATGCTAAGATGGTGCTGCACAGACAGTTGCAGACTCACAGCCCATTTAAACATTTAAATTCTGAGAGAAGGATTTGACTCTTTGCACTAAATCAATCCCCTTTCCTTCCCTTTCCACCCATAGTCTGGGTGTTGGAGCTTCTATATTATAAATTTTATAAATTCTGTAAATCTATTGAATAATTAGAAAGCAGCAATATATAATGGTGAGAAAGTAACAAATGATATCATTAGTAATCTGCCTTTTTAAAGCATTTTGATTAAAAAGTGCTCTGTCAGAGTTCAGAAATAAATAACGTAGTGGTGCAATTTGTGTTAGAGGGTTTTTTTTTTAAGGATAATAAATTAAATTCAAAAAACTTTTTCTTCAGAAGTATCTTTATGGACGAGAATAAAATCTTTCTTGGTACAGATGTTTTACCATTAGCCAAAGAAAGGGGCAACTCCTCCCGTCCCCCCCCCCAGAAAAACAAAACAAAAAAACCCAGATTTTTTTTCAAGTCAAGAAATACTAGGATGCAGAGGAAATTTTCAGCAATATCTGAAATATAATGTACTCTCTAGGGATAAGAACAAGTAACCCAAGAGAATACCTACAATTTTATTAAACAGGACTATGTAGCACTTTAAAGACTAACAAGATGGTTTATTAGGTGATGAGCTTCACGGCTACATTTCTATCACTATTCTACAATTTTATTAACAATGAACCAGAATTCAAACACCTGAAGACTTTGTGAATATTTGTTATCAAGACCTAAATCCAAATGTCATGGGGAAAGCCCTGCAAATCTGTGGATATCTACTTTATATCCACAGGTATCCAGATCCGTGGATGTGGAAATCCACAGCTCTTTTTTTTTAATGTGGATTCGAATATAAATTTTATATAATTAACCCTGAAAATTTGTAGATATCAATTTTATATCTATGGGTGTCTGCATCTGCAGATGTGGATGTGAATGTGGATATCCTTGGCTCATTTTTGCAGATACAGATATAAAATTTTGTATCCGCACAAGGCTCAAGTCATGGTTATAGACTCCTAAATTCTAGAAGAGTTCAAAGTGTGGATGGGAACATGCATTTGACCTTTGCAGCTCAGAAACATTTCTACATTTTAGTAATTAGTACTTGGCACTGCATTACTACTTTTCTTAACTACTTAAGCTGGCAAGGCGCTCAAAGAGTCCGGTGGGCTGGGCTGCCATGAGCCACTACATCATAAATACACACTGTAGCCTCCCCTAATTATTAGTTTTTTAGTGACATTTGTCAGATTCATTAACCTAGTAGTTGACATTTTTTCTTGACTAATTAGGGAAAGGAAAGTTCCAAGAGATGACGGGTCAGATTCTCAAGTATGATCCAGCTTCTTTGCATGAGCCAGATAGCACAAAGAGTATGGATTCTGTCTGAATATGGCAAATAGAGAATTCCACATGCAGAAAAACCATTGAAGAGTACTGTGGCACCTAACAAATTTATTGGGGCATAAGTTTTCATGGGCTGGGATCCACTTCAGTAGATACTCCTGTTGCCCAAATAAATTTGTTAGTCTTTAAGATGCCACAGTATTCCCCATTGCTTTTGCTGAAATGGACTAAAATGGCTACCACTCTAACACTTACAGGTTTTGCTTGCATAAACCTGACAAAGGTGGCTCTGTCACACCAATGTGTCAGGGATGCATCGGGGGCAAGATGGAGTTGGCAGGTGACAGAACACCATGGAAATTTGTGCAAAACCTTTTCTTCCAAACAAAAAATGCAGATTTAGGTTTACTGAAACAATCCACAAATTTGGTTCAATTCTAGAGAATTGTTTCTGTCAAGAAAGAAAAAATGGAAGTGTTATAGCTGTTCATTTTACCGTGTCTGAAACAAAACATTTCAACTTTTCATTTGGAAGATATTTCATTTTCGATTTTCCCTCAATGTTATTTTAAAGATAATTTTATATGCTTAAAATCCCCCAAAACAACACGAATGTTTAATGACTTTTTCCAGTTTTCTGATGTTTTTAATTTTTGGTTCAGCTCCCAAGTTAGTTACTCATACAGTTCTAGGGGCAGCTGAGCTCTACTTTACCAACCCTCCATTGTGCAAGGTCTCCTAGACACCTTACACCAGGATCCATATGTTACAGTACACCCTAACCTACTTTTTCTGAGGTTAAGGCCAAGCCAGCACATATAGGCAGAACTGTCTCCTTGATAGATCCTTCCCACCACCATAAATGCAGGACCATTTGTGTGGACTTCAAACACAAAGCATAATTTAGGACAAAGCATATAAATAATAATAGCTACCTTTTATGTGGTGTTTTTCATCTTTAGATCTCAAAGCACTCTGCAAAGGAGGTAATTATCATCGCAATTTACAGATGTGGAAACTGAGGCACAGGGCATGACTTGACCTGGATCAACCAGCAGGCCAGTGCAAGAGCTGGGCATTAAACCAGATCACCTAAAGTCCCATCCATCACTTTATCTGCTAGTCAACACTGCTGGAGCAAGCATTTGTCATTATCAGTGGGTAATAATTAGTTATTTCTATTGGGATTATTATTACTGTGGCGAATGTTTTGAATAATGTATTTTATACCATTGTGAAAGTGCCCAAAGGATCAAAAACCATAAAAATGGCTAAGGAAACAAATGATACTATGTAGCATTAACCTGTATGATGTAATGGAAGAAATAGGTTTGATATAAACACAGATCACATTGAAAATGATTTGTAATTCTCTGAAGTGTACTGCCAGGGATTCAAGTCTGATCAAGACCTGTTATTCTTCCTTTGAAACCTACTATAAATATATGTCTACATGGACACAGAAAGTCTTAATTTCTCTAAGTGACAACTGAGAAAATGCAAGCTGGAGAAGGAAATGTAGCAAGCCAACCCAATGGGAATTTTCCAATGAATTTCAAGGGAAAGCACATTGGAATAGTAGCGATGGAAAACAGAGCAGAATGATGCAAAGGGACTTCAGGCACAGAGGCCATATCTGCAATCTGTTAGTTTTTCCATTTTTATAGGGCTTGAAAAAGGCACTCGCCCACTTACCAGGAGTGAGTGGGAAACATTCTCTGTTGAGCACAGGCAGCCGCAGCAAACTGAAGTTTACAGGAATGTGATCCATTTTACTAGGAATGCTTAGAGGCAGCTGCTGTTGAGGAAGAAGAACAGTGGGTAAAATGGAGAAAAGCAGCAGAAGAGAGACCCTCTTTTCTCCCCGTTACTTCAGAACCATATCACTAGCATGAGCATGATTCTAATAAACCAATAGATGAGGTTCAGAGAGAAATTCTCCTCATTCCCTCCTTGGAAAGCATCTGGGCCTGGGCAGTGACAGACAGGACAAAAGGCTTGCTGCCCCATGGCTCTGATTTAGTTTGGCAGTCACCCTCTTTTGGAATATAGGAGCACAGAGATTATGTGCATAGCGGAGATAAGGCTCTGAGCATGCCTACAGTGAATGACATGTTTCCAAAAGCCTGGATCAACACAGGCTGAGCTGAATCCTTTTGTCATTTATTTTAAAAATGCTATGCTTTTTCTTTTGGCCCAGTTGACTTATGAATGCTTATTAATTACTATAAACCCAAAGCTGAGACTCAGTGTGGCACTCCCATCCTGAGTAAAAGAAAGTATACAGCAAGATCATATCACACTGATACTCTCTGCCAGGGAGGTCACTTCAGAACAATTTGGAGGAGAGCCAAAGTTGTGTCAGTACACAGAACATGTTATGCCATTTTATTATGTGAGGCACAGCCATGGAAGTGGGGAGTGGAAGACATACAGACCCCATGAAAAGTCAGAGGGGGGCAATGCAAGATCTGCAGGGACACCTGCTTCCTTGCCCCATAGCAAATGAAGCCTCTGCTCTGTGCCTTACAATTATTCCCAATGCAATTCCAGAGATGGTTTGTGATTCTATGTCCAGTCCTCTCAACCCTCAGATCTAACCTCGGATGTAGCAACCTCCAGGATTTCTTCTCTTTGCACGCCCTAGAAATGGGATGTTGTGACACACAGGACCCAGGTAAAGGTTTTGGGGGCAGTACATTCCCAAAAGTGGCACCTCTTTCACTAGAAATCAGAGGGTGTTCAAGTTTTACCACAGCTGCAGCACAATGTGAGGCTCTCCTACTTGCACAAACCTTGTCATTATTCTATGGGAATAGGTCCAAGAGAAAGTCATATAATGACAAATGGAGTAATGATGAAGGTGGGGAACCAAAAGAAATAACAAAGGGTGACCAAAGAAACAGTGTTTATGGAGCTCGAAAAGCCAGAATGATCTGAGAAGAAAGAGAAGACGCATCAGCGCTAACATCTTAGTTGGACACCAATCACACAATGACCTGTAAAGCCTCCTGGCAGAAGCTATGTGAGCATTGATGCTTTGGCAAGGAAAAATAAAATAGAGCAATCATCAGTTAGGTTTATCATAGAAACAAACACCGGCTGAGAGATCTGCATCGGAGCAGTAGGCTAAACAGGAACACCTTAGGTACTGTGAAACCCTAATCTTCTTTGGACTTTCCCTTAAGGGTCAATTGAGTAGATTAAAATTGGTGTGCGCCTTCGGCTTTTCTGACCTTTTCTGCAAGTCTTATATATTTCTGACTGCAAATAAGATATGCATATTTAACTGTGCTGGTCATTAACTATTGGAATAACTTACCAAGAGATGTGGTGGATTCTTTATCATTTTACATTTTTTTAAAATCAAGGTTGGGATAGTTGAGCTTCTGAAATCTATGGGAGGAAATTATGGGATTCATGTAGGAGACACTGGGTAAAAATGTATGGCCTGTGCAATGCAAGTCAGACTAAACTACCATGGTCGCATTTGGCCTTAACATTTTTGAATCATCTTTTACCTTCACACATTTGTTACAGTATATGCTGGAACCCACCAGATGCTCTATATCAATGGATATAGCAGATGGCATAACTTCAGCACTTGCACTGGTCACTGGAAATGGAAGTGCTGGAAAATTCCCTAGAACATCTACCCTTGCAAAAGACATGCTGAATTTATGTAGATTACATCAAGAAATTCAAAAAAGCTTGTGAATTTTGATCTCAGCTAAATTCAAACTCTGAACCATTTGAAGTTTTTCCTACATCTCACTTTCCCAGTTACACATCAAGGAAGAGATACTATAAATGTTGTAAAGCATCCAGATTATTTAGAAAATTAAAATAGTGGCTATTTCTTGTAGCCCTTAAAAGCATAAGGGGTTTATTTACACACTCACACACACACACGCACACACACACACACACACGAATTAATAATGATGGGCTGTTCTATCATCACTTTGAACTAAATTCTACACCCCTATGAAATTTAAATGGCTCAACCACATCTGGTACATTGGCTGGGCACATTCATTTCTTATAAAACCTGCCAAAGCTAAATCTTATACAATTATCTGCTGCAAAGATAGAGGCACCTATAGTCACCAATTTTTTTCCAATGTATGCACACAGCCAATTTTACTGTAGAGTGACTAATATCTCTGGATCATTAAAATATTTTTCACTCAGTATATTCATAACTATAACTAAATTTGCGCATTAAATTACATTGGGTTGTTCCAGAAAGCAGCCTAGCAGTTTTCATGACAGACAGAAATAAAAAGCAATGAAATTATGCTGATTTTTAAACATAATTTTCCAGTAGTTTAAGAAGAATAAGTTTTTCATTTAAAAAAGCCAGCAGGATCAGCAGGCAACTAAGTTCTGTTTTAGTTGAAAATCAGTGGGAGGGAATATAAAGCCATATTTTTTCCCCCTAAACGGAACTGGAGCTGCAGCAAAGTTAACAAGTTGTAATCAGCCAAGATTCTTTTTTAAAAATATGGCAAAGTGGTAGTTTTTAAAAATCCATATAACAACATATCAGTTTCAAATTTGCTTCTAGTATCTCCTCTTGCCGTACAAAGAAAAGTATATATTTAGGAAGGTAGAAAGAGGTGGCAGAGGAGAGGGGAAAGCACAAGCCCTTTATAAGTATAATTTAGTTTATCCATTTATATTTATAAAAATCTCTGTAGGCAACCATCTTGCACCAAGGCCATCCCAAAATTACATAAGTAAGACTAATGAAACAAAACCAAATTCCTCCAGTCTTCAGCTTGACCCTTCCTTACAGGGTGGGGTGGAATGAGCTTTGCAATTTGTTATGAAGGGTAAAAAATAAGAACTATAGCGGACCAAATGAAGGAGAGAGCAAAGGATTAGCCATAAGGAATGTTCTTCTGCTATTTTTTTCTCATTTAAAAGACTTGATCCATAGTCCATTGAAATCAGTTGGCAACCTACCAGGAATTTCACTGGGATTTGGATCAGACCATCCACAGTTAAGAAGTTCCAGTCTGCAAGCTTCTGCTGATCTCAGCTGAGGCAGTATGACATGGAAAGTTTTCAGCAACACAGGTCCTGGAGTACTTAGGACTTTAGAGGCTTCAGTGTTTTGAAATCCATCCAGAAATATACTAGTGCATATCCCAGACCACTAATGTAACATACTCTTAAGATGAAACATAATTTATTAAGCAGATATCTGGATTCTGCATTAGCCTCTGTTTCTGAATGGTCTTCAGGTTATAAGACCCAAAGACTTTCCCAAAGCCACAGAGGAAGTCACTGACAGAGTGCTAATACAAGTTCTGGAGTTTCTGACTCCTGTTCCTCTAGATTATTCACACTGCCTATCTAAACCACAAGAATAATTTGTACAGATCGGAGATATAAAAATCCACAAGCACAAAACTGGAAGCCTCTTTAAATACATCTCTTTATATGCTGTTTTTGTTATTACTGTTCTGATTTTAATAATTTTAGTGCTGTTAATATAACAGATGTAGGGTTTTATGATAGCCAAGGCACTTTCTGCAAGCTCTTTATGAAAATATGCTGGGCTACTAAAAAAATAAGACTAGGGAGGCGTGCTAGAAAAGAAAAACAAGGCAGGAATAAAAAGGCAGAAGAACATAAGAATGGCCATACTGGGTCAGACCAAATGTCCATCTAGCCCAGTATTCTGTCTTCCAACAGTGGCCAATACCAGAGGCCCCAGAGGGAGTGAACAGAACAGGGAATCATCAAGCAATCCTTCTCCCATCACCCATTCCCATCCTCTGACAGAGGCTAGGGACACCATTCCTACCTATCCTGGCTAATAGCCATTGATGGACCTAACATCCATGAATTTATCCAGTTCTTTCTTGAACCCTGTTAAAATCCTGGTCTTTACCACATCCTCTGGCAAGGAGTTCCACAGGTTGACCATGCACTGTGTGAAGCAAAACTTCCTTTTGTTTGTTTTAAACCTACTACCTATTAATTTAATTTGTTAACCCCCTAATTCTTATGTTATGGGAACAAGTACATACCTTTTCCTTATTCACTTTGTCCACACCAGTCATCATTTTATAGACCTCAGTCATAGACCCCCTTAGTCTCCTCTTTTCTAAGCTGAAATGACCAACCACGTCTTTCTAATCAGTCTTCATATGGGACCCAAATAATTTTTGTTCCTTTTTTCTGAACATTTTTCCAGTGCCAATATATCTTTTTTGAGGTGAGGTGACCACATCTGTTTGCAGTATTCAAGATGTGGGTGTATCATGGTTTTATATAGAGAGGCAATAAGATATTCTCTGTCTTATTCTCTATCCCTTTTTTAATTATTCCTAACATTCTTTTTTGACTGCCGCTGCAAACTGAGTGGATGTTTTCAGAAAACTATTCACAATTACTCCAAGATCCCTCTCTTGAGTAGTTGTCGCTAAATTAGTCCCCATTATATTGTATGTATAGTTGCGATTATTTTTTCCAGTGTGCATTACTTCACATTTATCAACATTAAATATCATTTGCCATTTTATTGCCCAATCACTTAGTTTGGTGAGATCTTTTTGAAACTCTTCACAGTCTGCTTTGATCTTAACAGTCTTGAGCAGTTTCTTATCATCTGCAAATTTTGCCACCTCACTGTTTACCCCTTTCTCTAGATCATTTATAAATAGGTTGAATAGGATTGGTCCCAGTACAGACCCTTGGGGGACACCACTAGTTACCTCTTTGCATTCTGGAATTCTAAGTACACTATATCCACTGGATCCCCCTTGTCCACATGTTTGTGGCTCCCTTCACAATGAAATTAAAGAGCCAATTATCTCAAATATTCATAGTGGTAGAAGATAGAGCAGTCTGACACTCCTTTTTTATATGAATTCTGGAAATCTTGTAATAGATATATTATTTACAAGGGTTATATAAAGCACTAGATGTACTCGAACATAAACCCATTTATTCATAAGCCAACCCCCTCCAGTTACAGCAAAAAAGTTAAAAGATCCATGACCCGTTTATAAGCTGACTCTGTATTAGCAGTTTACAAACTTCCAGTCTCAGCTCATCAGCATAAGCCTCTGGTACATCAGGACATTTTGTTTACCTGAAACATCTACAGGGTCCCAGAGTTTGGTTCACTGTTTCTAGCCTACAGAAGTGGAGGGAAGTAGCAGACAGCATGTCCCTCAGCCCGTGCTGCTTCCCACAGATCCCATTGGCTTCAATTTGCTGTTCCCAGCCAATGGGAGCCACGGAAAGCAGTGAGGGCTGAGGGATGTGCTGGTTGAAGGCATGGAGCCTCTCAGCTCCCAGTCACTGCTGTTCACCATATCCAGCCAACAGGAGCAGAGGGAAGCAGCACAGGCCCACCACTTCCCGCTGCTCCTGTTGATGTGGAACAGCAAATGGCAGTGACTGGGAGCTGAGTGGCTCTGGGCCTGCAGATATTCCAGGTACATAAAACGTCCCATCATGCCAGCAGTTTGCTCTGCTGGGCTGGGAACTGAAGTTTGCCAACCCCTCCCCCATTAGAAAGAAAAATATGAAGCACAATGACCTGATCATAAGCCAACCCCTACTCTTTAGAGCATTATTTTTACCAAAAAAAAATTGGCTTATGATTGAATATCTACAGTACTTTTATCTATTGCTTGAAGCAATCTTAACCCAAATGACAACAGGATTCGTGAGATACTGGGATTTTTAGCACTTGCACATACTTAGTTGATGTGTGGAAGCTCTGACAACTCTCACACAGAACACTGAGCTGTTGCTGCATCAGGCTGGAAGACATGTAATATGTTTTGGGAACATATTTAAAACTAGAGAAGAGCCTGCACTTGCTAAGTGTCATCACCACATTATACTTCTGGTCAGATTTGCATCCAGATTCAAATGTAACAGTTTGGGCCTATCTTTAAAAACAAATTGGTCCATGCAAGAAGAACCAAATCTAAACATGTGGAAAGCTCTAAAGCAGACTGAGATCTGCATGTGAATTTTCCATCTCAGGCCCATCACTATTTCAAATGAAGTTTAAAGAAAATATATGCTTTAAGTTGTGCTACTCCATTGATTCATTTCAGAGTTACTGCATTTGCTTATGCAAGTGTTGAATTTGTCTTAAGACAAGAATTGCCACCTCTTTGGAAAGGAATATATTATTTTGAATCCATGATTTTGTTCATGTAAAAGGCAAGATTATCAAAGACAGTAAGTATCATTCTTATTAAAAGTAATTCTTGTTAAAAACTGGTCACAGAAAGGTCAAAAAAAGACAGATGGCCTCCAGGTTTGACACTTAATTGACCTGCAACTGTTCTATAGTCCAGGGAATAATTGCCATGTAAAAAAGCATTAAACTAGAGACACCGATTCCCTCACCCTGGCAATAGCATTTGACATCATTACATTATAAGTGTGTCCTGCATGGCTGACCAAACCAAGCCTTGGGTCACTTCAATAATTAAAGAGATGAGTAAAATCAATAACCTCAAGCTGTAGCAGTTTCCAGCACAATCTAACTAGTTTAGCGTGGTAAAAAGACAGTAACAACCTTCTACGTATTAAGGCTGGATTAAATTGACTGGTGAAATTGTTCACTAGTTTGTTTTCAAACTCTTCCTAGTCAAGTTTTCATGAAATTTCAATAACTTATTGATTTTTTAATATGGGGTGTGAAATCCACTTATGCTTCAAAATTTCACAGACTTCCCATAGCAGCTATCTTTGGCAGTTTTGGATTTGTGGAGGAAAGACAGGGAGAGCCAGATCAAGTCACAAACAGTGTTTCATCCATACACACATTGATAATGGTACTACACCCACAGGCACTGGGAAGGCAAAGTAACTCAGGAACCGTGCATTCTGCTTCCACATCCAAAAGAGAAATGGAAGACTGTGCACTTATACTCAAAACTGAAAGATATATAAATCTAACAGAAAACTTTAAAATAAGATTCACAGCACGAAAGCTCATCCATCCTATCAAAATCCAGAAGCAATCCTTGCCACTCTCACTTCTTGGCATATGATAGGCTCAATCAATCGTGGACCCAGACATATCCATCAAAATCAATCGGCCCTATCAGACATTCCAACAAGTACAGGTAGAAATGTACCTCTGAATTTTCCAGAGTCATCTTGATCATAGGATGTGAAAATCTCTCGTGACAGAACTTTGCTGAAAAAAATTCAAATTCTTATAAAAATGTCACCAGTTTGCTGAAGGTTTCGGAATTTCAAAACAAGACACATTAAAATCAAGGGGAAGAAGGAAACAAACACAACAACAACAACAACAACAACAAACCTTTGTCAATGTTTGGCCACATCTAATATTTACACATTTGGGAAAAATGAAATTCTATTTTAATACTCTCTACTCCAAAGTTACTCAGGTGGAAGCTAATAAAGGCTATACAGCTCATGTAAACTGGCTGAAACTCCAGAAAGAAATGAGATTCAGGCACCTTTTTTCACATCTGAAATGCAAAAGGCAATTCAGTGGACAGAACCAGGGGCCAAAGTCACCAAGAAACATAGCAACCTGATTGTTTTTTGGTGATTTCCACATGCTATCCTATTTTCAGGGTTCATGTTCAACCTGTCAAATTTGTCATGACAGTAACCTTTTGCCATCAATTTAAACTGGGCTTCAAAAATTGTTTGTTGTTGAGTAAAGAATCATTGCAGGCCTGTATATAATAACCCTCAACCCCTAGCTTTTCTTGGCTCACAGACCTCTTTGAAATATAGTGTGCAGGAAAACTGCCATCAAGATTAAAGAGCCTCACTGGTGGTAACTTTGAATGATACCATCTTAATAAACTTTCTGTACTTGATTAGCCTGGATAAACAAGATATAGATCACTCATGATAAGTGGAAAACTACAGATAAGCTGGTCATCATTTCAAGATAAAAATGCCCATCTGTTCAAAGATTGTAATCAAGAATCCTGTGCTGATTTTTAGTCTATTTTCATATGGCCTCTAGCTAATGAAGTACTAAAATGAAATTCAGAGTTGATGCTTTTGCTTTTTTCCTTAACTCACTCCATACTACTTATTGTGTTCATCACAGAGGTCACATAACGCTGCTTAATTTTAAGGTGCTTTAAAGCAAGGACTGCTTCAGCCTAGCCATTCCATACTGTGCTAATAGACTGACAATAGAGGTCAGAATTCTTTAGGGTGAAGAGATTGGTGAAAATTAGAGAGAGGTCCATGATAAGCAACTAAATTCAAATTACTCTGTATTTCAGGGAGAGTGCGTGCTGTATCTGGATATGACTGGGGTCCCAGGAAGACAGTTGAGGTCTCTCAATTACAATGAACTGTAAAGAATGGAGCAGCCACTCCCCAACGCTGGTGGTTATTCCAATACTTAGATTTACCAAGTCAGCACAAAATAACCTCTTATTGGTTTCCCAAAAGCCAACACCACAATTCCCTTTAGCAATCCAGCCTTGGGTTTCCACCCAGACATCCAAGTCAAATAAAGTTCTACCAATCCCAAAGCATCAGATGCATTAATTAAACAAAATGCAATTTATTTAAAAATAAAGAAAAATAATTGCTTAAAAGAGCAATAAACATAAGGTATGAGAACAGTTCTGAAATCAGATTCATAGTAGAGAGGGTGAGCTTTGTAGATGGAGTTATTTTAGAATTTAGTCCATGGTTATAGTGCAATGTTCAGCAACATATTCAGGATGCACATATTAACTTAGGACTGTGATCTCAATCCTTATGTCTTAGGCTTCCCCTGCCTGAAACCTTAAGCAGATCTGAGATGACAGGATCAGGACCCAATTGTCTTCTTATACCAGACTCTTGACCATACAGTTCTGGGTAAACAATATATTTTTGATGTAACCTGCTTCTCAAACATTATGGTAATTAACATAAGGTAATTTATCCATTAAAAAGTTTATCACAAACTTTAAAGAGATATGTAGGTAATAAAATTATTTCACCCAAGATTCACTGAAATATTAATATTACCTTTGATCTTCTAATCAATAGCTGTAGTAATACAAAGGAACTGTCTGTTGATTGTCTGTTAACATCTAACATGATAGGTAAGTAAACATGCAAAATTAAATTTGGATTTTAACATGGCCCTAGAACTTGACTCTGGGTCAGTTAGCTTTCAGGTTGCTTAACACTTTCTGGACATCTGTCATACTTGGCATAAGTTTTCTTGTAATTATATAACAGTGGTATCAACAAAGGTTTTATGGTGACTTGGACACGGGGGTCCAAGTTTAGGTCCTCTTTTCTTAAATTAGAACCTAAACTTTGCCAACATTGTCTTCTTTATTTAGCATTCTCTGTATTTTCAGTGTTATAAAGTTTGTTTCATTTTTTTCAAAGTTGAGAAAGTGTAAGCAACACACCACTTCCTCTCATTGTAGACCTCTGATTTCTGCCAAACATATCTGAAGCATAGAAAGCTGTTCAGCAAATGCAAAGGGGCAAAGCAGCAAGTTTAGATGGTATTCCTGCAGAAATCTTCAAACATGAACACCATGAGCTGTCAGGAAGCTCACACGTCTCTAATAAGATTTTGGAAACAGGCAGTAGCGCAAAAGGAACTTAAAGATGCCAACATTATTCACCTTTACGAAAGTAAAAGCAATCTCCTTTCTTGCCACTACAGGAAAGACACTCACTCTAAACCAGCTTTCGGAGAGGATATGGCTTGAAAGCCAGTGTGGCTTCCATCCGGAGCATGGTTCTTAAGACATGATTTTTTCATCTGACAAATTCAGGACAAATATTATGAGCAGAATCGAGACATATATCGTTTTTTTATTTTACTATGGTTTTTTGATTCTGTAAATAGAGATGGCCTGTGGACTGTCTTTCTGCAAAGTTTGGTTTCTCCAATAAGTTTGTCAATATTGTTAAATCTTTTCCTGCAAGATTGCAGGGTCATGCCCTTGACCAACGTTGCTTCTCAGATCCCTTTGTCATCACCAATGGAGTAAAACAAAGCTGTGTTCTTGCTCCAATATAATTCAGTGTTTGCAGCTGTTCTAATAGATGCATGTAGGAACACTGATTATGGCATTTATATGCAGAAACATCTGGCTGGATGTGTCTTGAATCTGCCCTGCCTGCATGTGAAGACAAAAGCAATGAAGAAAGTTATTTGCAAATTACTGTTCACTGGTGATTGTGCTTTATTGGCCCATGACCTCTGGGACATTTAGTTGCTCACTAACTGTTTTGCAAGTGCAGGAAAATGTTTTGGCTTAACGATCCGCCTAAAACAGCCAGAAGTCATGGTGCAACTTCGACTGGAAAGTATTGCAACTACTCCATTTGTATCCATTAACAATGTACCATTCAAGGCTGTTGACATATTTTGCTACCGAGGGAGTGTCATTTCATGAAATGTAATGATTGACGATGACATTACAAAGTGCATTGGTGCAACCAGTGTTGATGTCTAAGACAATGCTGAAATTTTCCAGAATGAGCAGTGTCAGCCTGCAAACAAAAACTAACGTTTAGCTCAGAGACATCATCACCACGTTTCTGTGTAGGTGAACTACTTACCAACACCACATAACACACATGGACCAATTCCACCTATGAAATCCCCAGCAGCTAACAGGAATTCAATCTGGTTTCAAACACAAAAGTCCTTCAGTGCCACAATATCACAGACATTGAATATTTTATAGTGGTGCAGTAATGTGGCTCATATAATATTAAAGGCCATTTCTTACAAGAATTGCAGATTAGAACTCATTTTAGGGTTCTAGGCAAACCATGAAAATATTAGAGACTCTTGAAAGCCAGCCTCCAGTCTTGCAATATGGCCCTCAATGCTCTTTGCCCCTAAAGATCCAATGGCAGGAGCTCTGCTACATCAGATTGAAAGATTTTGAGAAGTCACAGATTAGTGAAATCAAAGAGAGAGGTTTGAAGCAAAAAGCTAAAAGTAGTACACACTCATGTAAAATTGTCTTCGCCTGTGCCAAATGCAGATGGGGCTGCAGGTCCAAAATTCGTCTGTGGTCCGGTCTCAGTACACACAATAAGTGGTTGTAACTAATTCATCAGACTCAATGGGAGATTCCACTTATCCAGAAGTGTAAATTAATAAGAATTAGGACTGGAATGAATTATGGCTGGAAGTGATTCTAATCCAGTCCTTTCTACCTCTTTGCAGGGATCTAATTTTATGAATTATGGCAAGTGTCTCCATAATTAAGGCTATAGGTAGTGCTGATAGAATCTATATTGTCCTTCTTCATTAGAGTTAGTTTTGAAGTATTCTTTTCTGTTTCTTACATTCAACCCACTATCTGTTCATGTATGCATTTACATTGACCTTGGCCTTGTAGTTTTTGGGATTCTCCAGTTCAGACGTTACGCATTTCTGTCCCATTATTTAATATTTATACTGTGATTTTAACATGGAAATACACTATCAGAATGTGTTACTATTAAAGCTGCTATTGTGATAGCTCCTCCCAATAGTATTTATTCATTCAATTGCCTTATATTTCCATCTTCGCTATCCACCCTTTATTACCTATTTTATTACCCTTTATTACCACATTTTAAATGCTTATCACTTAGTCCACAAATTATTTCCAGTGAAATACGTCACAATAAAAAGCTCTACTCCACATATTGTCTAAAAAAAATATTTTTGCTGCCTCCAGAAAAAATGTAATTATTCAGTCCAAAATATACTTCCGCTGCTCCTGCAACACTATCCACTACTGCTTCTTCAAGACTAGATGGACAGATTATTTCTTCCTGACATAGCAGATCCTGTTCTAGCATAAATTCCTGGGTTATCAGCTGGTTCTTGCCCCTGTGGCTGTTCTAATAAGTTTGACAAAGGTCTCGTGTCTGACCTGGGATACTTGGCATTGCAGTGTTCCTTCACTTTTACTTCTCAGGCTTCAATACAAATGTAAACTCTAGTAATTCATGCCCTCATAATTGTTCCAGAAACTTCACTGTTTGGTCCATTAGGCATCTTGCAACCTATGGTGTCACCATAGGTGAGCTTTAAATCACATCATCACCTACTTATTTCTATCCCACATCATCTCTGTACTAACAGCTTTCAGATACAGCTCTGCCTTGCATCCAACACATGGAACCAGGACCTTCCAGCTGTGCTTCACTACATTGCCTCTCTCTTTTGCGGCTATTTATCTCAGTCTCTGGTATTCAAAGTGTCCTACTCAAATTAGCTCCAAACCTCCCAAGCATGTAAGTTTCCGTTTCTCCATCTTCTGTTGGAAAAAATATCCATTCAATTTTTTACATCTTATTCATCTTACTCCTAGAGGTAAGAAGACTTCTAATATAGTTCCAGGAGCTTCACAAATCCTTTATCTCCACCTCCCTCTCTCTCAGCCGCCAACGTAGGGTTTAGCATCCCTTCCCCTTCTATCTTGATTTCCTCTACCAGCTATTTTCTTTCTGACCTCTTCTATGCCTGTCTTCTCATACCAATTTCCTTTCTAACTCTAATCTACAATCTCAAAATCACTACCATCATATTTCATACAACACTTCTTTTTAATTCATTAACATCTGTGAGACCACAGTAACATAAATTAACCTTAAAACTTCAGCATCTACTTTTTCAAAATCTTAGTCCCTTCCGAGTTCTCTCCCACATACACTATTTATTGTGACATCATTTATGGGGTTTATCTTGACAGAAGAAAAGAATGAAGCAATGACCATATATCATTTTAAATTGCTCTGGTTTGGTAGTTCTACATTTTATGAATATCAAGAGATATGCACACTAGCAGAAAAACTAGACTAAATGTGATAGAATTTCAAGTGCCTAAAAATTATAAAGGAATTGCAATACCAATGAGTCCAGTTGCCATTTAGTGGCTCATCTAGTCTATTTTAAACAATAGGTGTGAGGTCAGAAATTAAACTGCTGGAGATAAATTGGTTGGATAACCATTCTCAAAGAACAGTTATCAATGGTTCATAGACATACTGTGTAATGCAAAGTACTCCCCTTAAGAAGGCACACGTACAAAATGGGAAAGGACTGCCTAGGAAAGAATAATGTGGAAAGAGGTATGATGGGTCATAGTGGATGACAAGCTAAATAAGAGTCAACAGGATGACACTGTTACAAAAAAAGCAAACATAATTCTGGAATGTATTAGCAGGAGTGTTGTAAGTATATTTGTTGCTCTTCTCTGGACCCTATGGAAAAATTGGAGAAGGTCCAGAGAAGAGCAACAAAAATGATTAAAGTTCTAGAAAACTTAATCTATGAGGGAAGACTGAAAGAACTGGGCTTGTTTAGTTTGGAAAAGAAAAGACTGAGAGGGGACATGATAGTGGTTTTCAAGTATCTAAAAGGATATTACAAGGAGGGAGAAAAATTGTTCTCCTTGGCCTTTGATGACAGGACAAGAAGCAATAGGCTTAAATTGCAGCAAGGGAGGTTTAGGTTGGACATCAAGAAAAACTTCCTGCCTGTCAGGGTGGTTAAACACTGGAATAAATTGCCTAGTGGGGTTGTGGAATCTCCGTCACTGGAGATATAAGAGAAGTTTGGATAGACACCTGTCAGGGATGATGTAGACAGTGCTTGGTCCTGCCATGAGGGCAGGGGACTGGACTCGATGACCCCTTGGGGTCTCTTCCAGTCCTAGTGTTCTGTGATTCTAGGATTCTATAAGTAAGAAATGAAAAGTAGTTCTTCCATTCCATTTCATACTGATCAGGCTTGAATTGGAATCTTGTGTCCAGTTCTGGTACCACATTTCAGGAAAGATACATACAAATTGAAAAAAAATTGAAAGAAGAGCAAGAAAAATGGTTAAAGCTTTAGAACACAACCTATTAGATTAGACTATTTGATGAACTGGTACTAAGAAAACACAGCTGCTCATTTTAGTCAATCAAGTGGTCAATTAAAAGTGTTTTAGATAGACAGACATTATTGTCCCTTCTTCAAACCCCAGTGTGGCACCTCGGCTGAATAGTAACAGGATTCTGGGCCCTTGCATATCAGCTTTCCAGTAGAGAAGAAATCAGTGATAAAGGTTCTGGGTATACTCTAAAGCTACGTCTACTCTGCAGGCTTTTTGCGCAAGGATGGCCATTCTTGCACAAAAACTTGCAGAGCGTCTACACTGCACGCACGTTCTTGCTCAAGCAAATTTACAGTAAAGCGTCGGAAAAGAGGGCTTCTTGCACAAGAGTTATTCCTTTCCCCATGAGGAATAAGTCCACTTGCGCAAGACCTCTTGCACAAGAAGGCAGTGTGGATGGGCAACAGGGGTTTCTTGCACAAGAAACCCCTATGGCTAAAATGGCCATCAGAGCCTTCTTGCACAAGAGATCCTCCACACTGCCATGGATGCTCTTGCGCAAAAGCACATGGCAGTGTGGACGCGCTCTTGCGCAAGAATTTGTGTGCAAGAACTCTTGTGCAAAACAGTTCTTGCACAAGAAGCCTGCAGTGTAGACGTAGCCTCAGAGTAACTTGTTTCATATGCACATATATGCTTGTCCTGAAACAGAGATAATCACAAACAGCAGGAAAGCAATCCCCTCTTCTAGAAATCTCTACACCCTACTACCTGGTTCCCTGGAATGTGTTCAGCCCCAGAAGTTGACTCTTGTTAGAGAGATTAAGAATGAGACAAAATCTTCCTGAAGCAGACCTTAGCTTGTTCCCCAAAACTAATATTGCCAGGTGACCAGAAAGTTCAATTGAAAAGGAGACCTACCAGAATCCATTCAGATGTACTCACTGGACACCAAAAAGTCCAGTTACTGTAGGGTGGGAGAAGGTGCCAGGTCATTAGGGGCTACCTCCGACCTGCGTGTAGGCTTCTTATGAGGCTGCAGACATTTCCCATTCCAGCACAGAGCAGAGGGAGCCAGCTGTAGGAGGGGAAAGGACATGGAGACCATGCAGAGAGTGATGGAGGGGGGAAAGAAGAGGAGCAAGTAACAAAGGTGGGGCCTTCAGGTAAAGAGGTGGAGAAGGGGGCAGGGCCTCAGGGGTCTGGTTATCAGCATTTAGAAAAGTGGCAAATCTTACCTCAAACACTCATATATTGCTGAACTGACAATACAGGGATTTATTTCAAGACTAAAACCTGGCTCATTCACAAAAACTACCTGCAACAGTGCCAACTGCTGACACCAGCCATAACTATTATTTAGTATTGATTCACTGCGGGGCCAATCAGATTGTGACTCTTAGCTGCGGGCTGGGCAGAGTATGCTGCACTGCTGCATATGGAACTCAAGGAAATATTATGCCACTAGGAAATGTAATCCATTCCCAAGCAGCATAGTGATCAGAGGTACTGGCAGGTTACACAGTAGCCCTGGCCTTTTACCTGTCCCTTTGAAGAATTGTTTGCCTCTGGGTCAGGTACAGGGAGTAGCAACTTCACTGTAAACAAAACAGGCCCTTGTGCAGGCTGTTGAAAGAGGAGGGAGATTTCCACAGGAGACTGTCACAATCTGGCCTCTGTTTTAAGTTTTGTGGAAAAAAATGGGAGGAATCTGAATGAGGAGAGGGGAGCAGCTTGGCCATCCAGAGAATGAAGAGGCATTCCAGGCCCAGGGGACTGCATATGAAAAAGGCAGAGACATACCTGTGCAGGAAATGAGTGAATGATATATCAAACCTGGTATCACTGGCAGAGTATAAGGGATGGGAGAAAGACATGACCATTGATAAGTATGGAACAGTAAGCAGAGTGTCATTTCAGCACACTCTTAAAAAACCAGATTATGGAAGTTTATTGATAGAGAGTACATGGGATCTTTCCTACCAGATTTGACTATTGCTCCACTTAGTCTATGATAATACATCTCTCAGTGACCGAATCTACAAAGGAAGGTGAAGCCTTTACATAAATGCACCTTAGCAACTGGGAAATGTTGTATATAAGGAGTAAAATTCCTTCCTGGCCATTGCAGGTTTTGTAATCATCTTATGCCCTGAAGTATATGGTTTCATTTTCCCTATTATCTTAGCTATAGCTATAAAATATTATTAGTGACCATAAATGTATTCATACCTTTTTAATCACGCTACATTATTTGCCTTGATTGTTTCCGGTAGCGTTGCATTTTGTAGGTCAACTGTATCTTGCATATCTGAAGCTTATCCAAAATGTTATGGCCTGCAAATGAGGTCCAATATTTTCTTATCAGAACAAAGTTTCCTGGAGATTTAGTTAGCACTTCCTGCTTGTTTGAGGATGGCAGGAACGCTGCATGAACTGCATGCTTTGAGATATTTCAGCCTTTTCAGCACTAATCTTGGATACAACTAGATAAAAAGGCTGTAGGTTTATGAAAATCAAAATATAACATAACAAAAATAAGTTAATCTCAGGTAAACAATCATCATAATATTGCTAGCCATTTCTACAGGTTTTCCCACAGTTGTAACATCCTTTGAGGCCTACAAACATCATTTCTGACATTTTACAGATGAGGTAATTCATCTGAAGCCAAATTTTCAATAGATAGCTGTCTCTAATTTTGGATGTCCCATTAAAGACACTTTGGGCCTGATTTTGATAAATGGTGGGCATCTGCAGCTCCCACTGTCACAGTAGGTGTGAAAATCAGGCCCACCAAAATAAAGTGTCACCCAATATTGTTTTGATTTAAGAGAACAAAAATTTCCTCAGTGGCTGCAATGTTGAAAATAAATTAATTCTAATTAGCAATTTGAAATAATATTGTTCAAGTACTGGAATTACAAGTGGAGCAGCCACTAACTGACAAAGAAAGAGTTAACTGTAGTTTCAGAGTAGAATTAATGGTCAGTATCAAAGGTCAGAAACAGAGAAACTGAATCCAAGAGGCCAATCCCCCGTTGGGCATAAACTTGATCTCCTGCTGACCTGCAGCTGTCATGGAGTCCTAAGAGTCACGGTCAGGTCCAAAGTGAAGCAATCTGACCCTAGAGCTCAGAGTTACTATGACAATGACCTCCAGCTATTATTTATTGACTGGCTTCTCTGCATGCTTGACTAGGCCTCTGGTCACTGGTGAAAGATGTATTGATTATGCATTAGTCTGCTAGGACTGGCTGGCATCATAAGCTTTTGAGAAATGCATACCAACTCTCACACTTTATTAGGTTTGGCATAATGCTAAAAGGACACATAGGATGGTTTTATTTTACCTGGCAGCCATGACATTCACTGATATAAAGGATATAATCACAGAAACTGAATAAGATATTAATGTGAAATTTGGTACAACAACTCTGAAAGCTCCAGGCTGGAAATGTATACAGTGCTTTCTAACATGTCACCATTTAATTTAGCATCCAAACCACTCTATCCATGCATGTTTTCTCAATTTATGTCAGCCAAAACTCTGAAAGAAGGGCATAAAAATGGGGGCCCCCATGACCAAAAACCTCGGAAAGAAATGTGCATTTTTAACTGCTTAATTCATATCCTGTTTTCAAAACCAAAGAGTTAAAAAAAATAAAAGATGATGTGTCAACTAAGGCCTTTTAAATGATTGCTGTTATGTTTCAGTGAGGCTCTTGCCTTTGTAGACTGGATATTTACAGATACCCTTTCAATTGTAAAGCCATTGGATTTAAAAAAGGCACTTGCTATGGAAGCATGGTATTGAATAAAACAAATGTATTTGTTTATATTCTATATGCATGGAAAACTTGACAAAATGTAGGCTTAGCTTTTAAAAAAAAAATCAGATCTCTGAAATGCCCATGTATCAACCAGTGTCTTAGTTTCAGTCTGCATAATATGTGGGAAATGAGTTTTGAGACGTATTGAATAAGCAAATTAAGTGAAAAATAAAATCTTTTTTAAAGTGATTACATGAGAATGGCAATAAATTTTAGTTACCCTATTTACTCTGCCTCTAAAAATCAGAAGAGGATTAGTCAGTTCTGTTGTGGTGAAGGAAAGCATTTAATGGGGGGGAAAATGAAATCCTGACTCTCTACTAACCCATGCAAAGAGCATGAAAGCCCATTTTGGGGAATAGAAGATCATCAGTGGACACATGCTAGCAGATGGAAAAGGTGATATTACCGCATGCTCCAAGGAATCTATTTGATTCTCCTAGCCAGGTGATAACATAATTCCTAAACTGGAACCAGAAGGGTAAGGGCAGAGAAATAAGATGGAGATTTACATGGTCTAATTTTAGATTGTGCTGCCTTATGAGCAGCCAGATGATTAAGTAGGCCTGGCTTTCAGAAAGTTTGAATGGAAATGAACAATGTTAAGTTAATGTCATGTTTTGTTGATCCCATAGCACATTTTATTGATAGTTAAAAAATAAATTTAAAGCCAAACCATAAAAGCCTCACAATGTGGAACAAAATATTGTATGTTCACTAGCAACATATCATTCATTCTGATTAAAACAAAACATTGCACTAATGATGTAGGGCAACAGTTCTCAACCCTGGGGTTTGGGACTTCCTGGAGGGCTGTGAGCAAGTTTCAGGGTGTTCACCAGCATAAACCAGGGCTGATGTTGGACTCCCTGGTATCCAGGGCAAAAAGCATGAGCCCTGCCACCCAGGGCTGAAGTGGAAGCCCAAGAAACTTATCTTTGTGGGGCTCCCTGTGCTGTGGGTCCCTGCTTGCTACCCCATAATGTTGGCCCTGGCTTTTAATGTATTGACTATGCAGAAAAACAGTTGTGACACAGTTGGTGTGTGGAATATTTATACTATGTTGAGGGAGCCTCAAAAAGAAAAAAGTTTGAGAACCCCTGTCATGGGTCCTGAAAAGGTGCTGCTTACAGTCACCCAGATGCTCAGATCCTCAGCTGAGCCATGTATCCGAACCATCTCACTAACTGAGTATTAAGAGTAATCAGTGTTTGCTGGGAATGGAATCTTTTAGCTAAAACAATTGACTAAAGAATTCAATATGGCCCTTAGAACCTAAGCCAGGTATTGTGTCCACTTCTGAGCCTCCGCATTACAGAAAGGATGTGGACACATTAGAGAGAGTCCAGCAGAAGGCAACAAAAAAGATGAGGGGGGTTGGAGTACATGACTTATGAGGAGAGGTTGAGGGATTTGGGCTTATTCAGCCTACAGAAGAGTAGAGTGAGTGAGGGGATATTTGATTGCAGCCTTCAGCTACCTGAAGGGAGGTTTTCAAGAGGATGGAGAGAGGCTGTTCTCAGTGGTGAAGAGCAACTAGATACAACTGTTGTTTTACTGCATCTAGTTTGAAGAGGCTCATGCCACACAACAGATGAGTCCAAATTTTAGACACACTGGTATTTGGACATTTCAGCTCATCTCTGATAAATATAACAGGAACTGTGGAATAAGTGACTGAGTGAGAGAGAGGGGGAACGTGCACTCATGCAGGTATGGAAATTAATAGCATATCTGGCATAAAATCTAGTATGCACTAAACCTTGCCAGCCTTAGGTCTTGTGCAACAATAATTCATCCACTATACTTCAGCCTCTGGCACAAGCAATCTCAGCTACCAAGAGGAATTTCCTCTTAGAAAATGGAAGACTATTTTGCACATTTAATAATAATACAATTAAGACATCCTTTCACTTGGCAAAGAAAGAAGTCTATACTGTGTAGGTCTAATTTTAGGCATAACATACTGTAGATCTCAGATAAATGACATAGTAGAGATACCAGTGAAATAAACAATGTAAGTTTTCCCTTCTAAAATTGAGGCCGGATATGGAGAAAAAATGAAAGGCTTCAAAAACAACTACAGAAGGTAGTAATAGTAGGCCACCACACACACGAAAATAATAAATAATCGTCCTCATCAAGGCACCAGTCATTAGAAAACACAAAGATTGTTCCAAAGTAAAGTCTAGGATGTTCTAGAATTCCCCTGATACCAGAATGCAAGCTATGACATATAATCATTAATGCTCATGATCTCTCACATTAAATAAATGGAAATGTACGGTGTATATATTAAGGAGGATAAAATGCCCTGGCTGTCATGGTTTATAGTATAGCAGCAAAATTAATACAAACTGATATTGTTAGGGGAGGTCAGAAATATGATCCAATCTGAATGTATTTTACTGTGCTTTAATTATAACATAAGTTGATTAAAATGTCATAAGTTTTACACAAGTTTCCAGCCAACAAGTTAAATAGAGACTCAGTCAGGAAGGCACAGGGCAGAAGGCTGCAGAGCATAAAGCAGGTATAATGTCTCTGGGAGTGCTGAGGGAACCAGCAACATAACTAGAGCCGGTCTCACTAACCCATGTGCAGTGGGATGGAGTTTCAATCATGTCTGAATCCTGCCCACAGATAGTCCCTCCAGACAATGAACATCTCTGGAAGTACCAACATCCCATTTATCTCCATATGCTTCCTCAGCATCCCCCTAGAGGGATGTGTTAAGAAGCTAGGGCTTCCTGGACCCTCTGCCATCAGGAACCCACAGAAGGCAACTGTAATTTGCAACACTCCTGGTCAGCATACAAATTCTTATGCTGTGAGAAATTCTGGGAGATGCTGTGAAATATACAAAGTTGATCCTGAGCCGAATTTTGGAGGCAGCCTTCTTGATAAGATAAATGAGACCTGTGTTGCTATGCCAATAGAACCACAACAGGAAGCCAGAGAAGGTGAAATCCCTTGCCCTCAAAACATTGGATAAAATTTTGTCCCCTTGACTGTCAATGCTGCTTAGGTATATGGGAAGCCCTAGTGCTGAGCCATTACATCTCCTCCCACGGTCCACAGAGAATGACAGCAGCTGAGGTGCATGGGCTGCTGTTTCTCCCAGTGTGGGAGGGGGCGCTGCCTCTCCAGAAGTCCTGCATGAAGCACATGGGGAATGCCAAGGTCTTGGAGCTGGCTCCAGGAGAGCTGTGGGGGTGCCAAGGAGCTGACTCTGTGGATGTTGATTGCAGGGATGGATTATGGTGGTCTGGGGAATGGTGTTGCCACTGCCATATCTTTGTTGTATTGCAACCTGTGCAGGCCTCACTTAGGAGCTCAAACACCACTGTCATCTCCTAGCAATGCCTGAGGCAGTGCAGTGAATAGTGCCTGACCTAGAAAAACACCAACCCTGCCCAGAAATTCTACTTCATAGCATGGGATTAGATCTGTAAGGCCTGCTCTCCATCCCACGTGATCTACCAAACTCTAGCCCTTAAATCCTACCTAATTGGGCTGTCTACTTTCATCTCCTGCTGCTGCTGGGGGCTCTTCCTCCAGTACCATTTGAACCCACTCCACATCACCAGCTCCTAACTACACCTCCCTCCTGCTGTGGCTTCCATTCCAGCCTCTGATTCTAGTTACACCTCTGCCCTACAAAACAGCACCCCATCTTGATACCCCTCATCCTTTAATAGCCCCCATATTCACATTAGTTCTGCCCCAATGCTCACCCCAGTCCCACATAGATGTAACTCATAGCTCCAATCTTGCAGACACAGGTCTAGTATCCACTCCTCCCCTTTTTCCTCCACAAGCACACTCCACTCCAGTCCCAACATCTTTCCCTAGCCCACTGCTCATATCCATCTCTAGTTCCACTTAGCCACTCATACGAGAAATATTTTTTAGTTAGCTCACAGAGTTGACACTATTCAGTAAAACTTTAGGAAATGTTTGGTAATTTTTTTTTAGACTTCATCCCACCTCCTCCCAACTTGAGAGCACACGTGGTACCCCTGTCTTATGCCAGAGATCCCACTGCAAGAGATTGCAAGCTGCTTTTTCACCTACTTTAGCAATGTTGTAATGAATTTCCACTTTGGTGTAAGCAGCTACTGACTTAAGTCTGAAACTAAAAATAGCTTAGACAGAGCTCGATCTTGCTCTCAATGAAGTCAATGATTAAACTCCCATAGATTCCAACCCTTGTTGAATGAAACATTCAACCCTTGTTGAATGAAAATTAAGTAATCTGAAAAAGTTTGATCAGATGAATTACCGTATTCGTTATTGTTGTTGTTATTGTTAAACTTAAAATGAATGATCACACTATGGCAGTACAACCAACATCATTTTCAGATAAGGCTACACTCTTTATGGTACCAGGAGGCCAAGATTAAAGTGAAATCAAGGCTAAAAGAATCAGCATAGGAAATAATTACACAGTGCAATGAAATTTCTATTTGCAACTTACAGCGCTAAAACTTTTTATTAGGCTGTAATTGAGGAACTCTTTCAGATGTTAAGCACTGCTAACATCATTTAAAATATAAATGCTACCAGCTAACCTTAAGGCTTGTTATAAATCAGACCTGCACTGTATAAAAACTGTTATTTGTGTCCTAATGGGTCAAACTGAAGAGATGCACTCTCTAAAAGAGCTGGATACAAGATTCCCCTTTCATTGATCGAGGTTTCAACTCTGGGTGCTTGAGTTTATGACAAAAGAGTTCACAACACTACTGTCAGGAAGTCGATAGTGTGATAGATACCCTGTGCAGTTGGTCCTGTCTCTAGCACTTTAACCAAGCTTTCACTCTGACAGTTATTACTGCTGCAATAAATTCTTCAGTAAAACAAATAGGCTCTCCATAAATGTATTAGTCCAGGCACACTATTTTACTTAATATAACTGCAAGTCTTAAACAGGTAACTACCCTAGTAAATAGACCAATATATTTAGAAAGAGTCATGTGTTTATATATATATGACATTATAGTAAATTACCTATAGTTCTTTTCAGGTCACGTTGCTTAATATTTATTACATCTTCTAGCTATGCTTTTAAAATTCTCAAATTACTGACAGAAGTTAAGATTTTAAAAATCCATTTTATATAATGTATCAAATCTTCCTTTTAGGTTCAGAGCCTGAATCCTATTGAACATAAGAATGGCCATACTGGGTCAGACCAAAGGTCCATCTAGCCCAGTATTCTAACTGCCGACAATAGCCAATAGCAGATGCCCCAGAGGGAGAGAACACAACAGGTAATCCTCATGTGATTCCTCCCCTGTCACCCACCACCAGAGAAACAGAGGCTAGGGTTACCATTCCTACCCACCCTGGGTAATAGCCATTGATGGACCCAAACTCCATGAATCTATATAGCTCCTTTTTGAACCCTATTAAAGTCCTAGTCTTCACAACATCCTCTGGCAAGGAGTTCCACAGGTTGACTGTACACTGAATGAAGAAAAACTTCCTTTTGTTTGTTTTAAACCTGCTGCCTATTAATTTCATTTGGTGACCTCTAGTTCTTATGTCATGGGAATAAATAACATTTCCTTATTCACTTTTTCCACACCAATCATGATTTTAAATATCTACATCTCCCCTTACCACCACCCCCCACCACCCCCGAATTGATTTTAAGTGGGACTTAGGTTCCTAAGCTATTTAGGTGGTTTTGAAAAATGTTATGCACTGAACCCATGTTTAATATTAGCAGCTACAGAGTCTCCCAAAATATATATTTTTAAACATACTTTTAAATTCAAGCACTACAGTATTTTTGTAGATGGGGCACATTACCACAAGTGACTGCATAATTTTATACCCAGTTAACTGGTGTGTTGTCTCAAAGTTATCGCCCCATTTCACCAAGATGTTCGGTGCTGCATTACAGAAAGTCAACAATTAAAAAACTCAGTCCCTCAGTTTCCCCTTTGAAAGCTTCTTTGTACTGTTGTGCCCAAACAAAAATACAAGGTCTGAAGACTCTGCACAGTTTAAAATTTGGATCAACATGATCTCCAATTCATCTAATAATTTAACTCTTTTGGGAGAAATTTGTAAAGGCATAATATGTTTTCAATGATAATAGGCATATCAAAGAAAAGAGTATAAATTTTATTTAATTTATTACTGCGATAGCAATTCTTCCTTCCCCCTGCCTCTCAAAAGAAAACATCTACATACAGAACCTTTCAGGAGTGTTTCCTATATGCAGAGTCTTTGTGTCACTTAGGCAAGATATCTTGAGACATCTATCCTTCAAGATTAAATGCATACCTTCTGAGTGGCAGTTGCCACAATTGAAGTAAGCATTTATTGCTAGTGCTCAGCCATGCAGCTAACTGCTCTGTAGTTGACTGTGGCCTCTGGAGGTGCAGGACACTCATGGGGGAATGCAGATAATTTTGTTTTACCCTGCAGGCATGCAGTTTCTGGCTGCATTGTGAAGAAATATTGTGGAGTCCTTGCTGTGAGCACTGTGCGGGCTGCTCAGAGATCTGATGAAAGGAACAAGAAAGACGAGGGTTCCCCTGACCTTCAAAAGTCCACTTATCTTAGGCAGTGGATCTTCCAAATATTTGTGAAAACAAGACCATTAGATCAGCAAATGGTCAGAAATGATGAAAAGTGATAACATGCTACAGAGGCAAGGTGGGTGAGAAAATCTTTTATTGGACTAGCTGCTGTTGGTGGGAGAGAGATGTTTTCAGGATCACACAGCATTCTTCTTCAGGCCTGGAAAATGAATGCAGTATCACAGTTCAATACAAGACAAAAGAGATTGTTTAGCATAAATAGTTAACATATTTCAAGAGACCCTTAAGAGGCCTGTTAACGCCTCTCCAGTCATAGGCGGGAAAGGGGGGGAAACCCCAGGGACAGAGGGGTTAAAGTGAGTTACAAATTGTTGTAATAAGCCATAAATCTAGTGTCTCTATTCAATGCATAATTTTTTAGTATCTAGTATCCCAGACTCATCTTTTGACGAGCTGTTGTGCAGATTTTTTTTGAGGATGAGGACTAAGAAGTCACTTATAGTGATCACTTTGTGAGACGTGTTCAGCCAAAAGTAATAGTATGTTTTTCTTATCTTTTGCATGTGTGTAAAAAAGAGAGAGAGAGAGAGAGTTGATTTGAGAGTGTAGGGGGTTGCTGCCTTTCACCCATATATTTATTATTGGGGAATTTTATGCATTGGATGAGCTATAAAGTTGTGCTAGGCAAGTGTAGGACCAATGGATATTGAAAGGTGTATTGTGAAGGATGTCAATCATTGTAGCATTGGAAATATGTTTATAAATTTTGCATATGTTGTTCTTGCAAGTGTTGGTGCTGCATTGCATTGGTATGTCCATGTCTGTAAGGAGTAAACACTCCAAACACACCAGGCAGGGGCAATGTGTCACATGCCCCTCCCTAAAATGAGACAGTAGGCAGAGGGAAGGGGCCAGAGACTTTTCTCTTCCAGTTCCGACCACCCTACCAGCCTGGGCAGTGGCCGCACTCTCCCAGGCAGCTGCTGTGCCGTACTGGTCAGCGTCCCAGGAAAGCAGCATGGCCCGAGGGAGGTAACAGAGCATGCCCCTCCCCTACCAAATAACATGCCATGAGGCGAGAATGGGAGGCCCCACACTGGGGATGGGCACAAGTCACATGGAGAGATTGCCCTTTATTATGTCCCTTCCACTAGTCACCCCTAAGACCAAGAAATCTCTTATCTATAGCTAGTCACTCGGATACCACAGAATATGCTTTGAGGAGAAAGTCCAAGAAATACACCTTAACACATTTACAACAGATTTCACCAAACAACAAGAAGCCAGTGGAGAAGTTGATTACATAATGGAATGGACCACCTAAATACCCTGAGATATCCTGTTTCAGAACAGAAATAAAAACCTGTCCTACTGCACACCTTTAGTTCTCATCTACTACCCTACACTGGAGCCCATATGGGGTATCATCAAAAAATTAAAACCCATACTTTAGGGACATCCTGAAATAAATCTTTCCTGAATCCCCTCTTCCAGACTTCACGCAGCCCACCCAATATCTCCAATTTCACCATCAAAAGCAAGCTTCCTACAGACCAGGACCCACTATCTCAGAAGCTGCACTAGACCCTGCAGGAACAACAGATGCAAACCTGTAGACATATCTCCACTGATTAAAAAACACTCCCCATAACATATTTTTAGGATCCATAGGTCCTACACACAGAGGTGATGCATGGGGAGGCATGGGAGGCCATGTATCCTCTCCCCAATTTGCTGCTTAGCTTGTACAGAGCATGCTCATGCAGACTGAGCATGCTCAATAATATTTCAGAAGCCAGCTGCCCTCACTCTGCCGGCTCCCCCTCCCCCCTCCCGACATACTATCAGCAGGCACAAGTTGTCTCTGTCTGCACAAGACTATCAAAACACGTGGTGTTCCTCATTGTGATGGGGCAGTTGCCCTGCACTGGAATGGAAAGGGTAAAAATAGTCCTGAGAGAAGGCTAAGGCTGGGAGCTAATCAGGAGAGAACTTGAGGCAGCCAATGAGAACATGGCTGGGGTGTATAAAAAGATGACTGGCCAGGAGGAGCACTTTCTCTCACTCCACTATGGAAGGAGGGGGACCTAGCTGCCTGAAAGCAGGGATACCTTGGACAGAGCAGTACTAGTGTGAGCCAAGGTTGCTCAGGCTTGAATAACCCCAGGCTGAGGCCCAGCAACACAGTCCCAAGAAGGTACTAGGGCTGCAGAGGATCAGCCAGAGCAGGAATAGGCAGCAGGTCCAATCCCACCTCCCCTATGCAGTGATGAAATGGCCAATTCAGAATGCAATTTGCCCGTGAAGGAAGGAACTAGAAGATGGGGGTGGGTCACTGAAGCAAGTGGGGACCTAGAGGAAGACCTCAGAGTGTGGTCACTGCTGCAGGACAGTACTCTGAGAGAAAGGCACTGTGATCTGGGAAGCACACAGGTCCTAAAAAGTGGTGGAGAATGTAGAAAAAGACAGGTAACAGCAAGTGAGACACTGTCAGAATTGGGTACTTGGAGGGCATGTCTCTGCACAGCACACTTATTTTGAAATAAGCTATTTCAGAAATTTTTTTCCCAAAATAGCTTATTTTGAAATAGCACGTCTACAGTACAGGGAAGCCTCAAAATTAGTCCAAAGCAGCCTTCCCTAATGGAGATGTGCTACCTCCAATTAGAGCCCCAGGAGGTACTGGGGAGTAATTATTGTGAATGGCCTTAGGAAGGAGCTATTTTGAAATAGCAGCAATGGAGCATCCACACTACTGCTATTCCGCAATAGCTATTTCAGAATAAGCATTACTCCTCTTGGAATGAGGTTTATAGATTTCAAAATAATCCGTCCCTTACTTTGAAATTATTTCAAAATAACAGAATTGCTGTGTAAACACTTGCATTGTTATTTTGAAATAACGTCAGTTTTCCGAAAAAAGCTTCTTCCAAAAGACGTAGCCATAATTAGCTGTACTGCTGCACATTTCCCATGCATGAAGAAGAACTCTGTATAATCTTGAACTCTATAATCTCTGTATAACATCTCACCAATAGCTGTTGGTCCAATAAAAACTGTTACCTCACCCACCTTGTCTCTCTAATATTCTGCGACCATTATGGCTACAACAATATTGTGTGTGGTAAAATGCTGGCAACCAAGACAAAGAAACAATCTGTGTTTAGCACAGCAGCATACTTGACAAAGCTATTAAAGTAACAAAAACAATGAGTAGTCCTGTAGCACTTTAGAGAGAGTCTCATGAGTTTTAAATGGCAAAATTCACTCTCTAAGATGAGTGGCAAAAAGAATGGAGAAATAAAGGGGGAACCTCCACATTTATAAGGGAGGTGGTAAAATATATTGGTCAAACTGGACAGTCTCCACGACAAAAAGTTAAATGGACACAAGTCAGATATCAGAAATGGTAATACACAAAAGCCTATGGGTGTGTCTAGACTACATGGCTCCATCGACGGAGCCATGTGAAGTAGTTTCCTCGACATAGTCAATCAGCTGATTGTCGGCACAGCACAGCGGCCATTTTTATCTTAATGAAGCGGGGATTATTTAAATCCCCGCTTCATTGACTATGTCAAGTAAACTACTTTACATGGCTCCATCGACGGAGCCATGTAGTCCAGACACACCCTATAGGAACACATTTTAGCTTTCCTGGACATTTATTAATGTATTTAAAAGTAGCCATTCTTCGACAAAGGAATTTCAGGAACCAAATATAGACATAGACTGTGGAATAGGGATGTGAACGACTAGTCAAATAGTTGACTATCCAATAGTCAACATGGTAGTCAACTAGTTGATTCCCCCTACACACACCTTGCTGTCTCTATCAGAAAGAGGCAGCAAGGGGGGGAAGAAAAAGAGGGGATGCTTTAAAATGGCAGCGCCTCATGGGGCCCAGAGCCAGGCCACAGGCTCCACATGGCGCTGACACTTTGAAACACCCCATGCAGCCCAGGGCCAGCTGGGGAATTCCCACACTGCCTGCAGCATTTCAAAGCGGCAGCACCACATGGAGCCCAGCATCAGCTGCCGCTTTGAAATGCCGCATGGAGCCTGACGCTGGGGTCCCTGTGGCGTTTCAAAGTGGCAGCGCCACATGGAGCCTGGGGTCAGTGGGGGAGTCCCCCACTGACCCCAGGCCCCATGCAGTGCTTCCACTTTGAAGTGCCGCAGGGAGCACGGGGCCAGTGGGACTGCCCTGCTGGCCCTGTGCTCCCCACAGCGCTTTCACCATTGAAGTGTAGCAACAGCCATGGGGCTGTTACTACCCTTCAAAGGCGAAGGTGCCCTTATCGACTAATCGAATTGTCAATGCAAATTGCATTGACTATTCAATTAGTCAATTAATCAAAATTTAACATCCGTACTGAGGAACTAACATTAATATGCAAATTTGACACTATCTCTCATGGCTTGAACAAAGACATAAGAACATAAGAACATAAGAATGGCCATACTGGGTCAGACCAAAGGTCCATCGAGCCCAGCATCCCATCTGCCGACGGTGGCCAATGCCAGGTGCCCCAGAGAAGGAGAACAGAAGACAATGATCAAGTGATTTATCTCCTGCCATCCATCTCCTGCCCTTGTTATGAAGGCTAGGGCACCATACTTTATCCCTGGCTAATAGCCATTTATGGACCTAACCTGCAAAAATTTATCAAGCTCTTTTTTAAACCCTAATAGAGTCCTGGCCTTCACAGCCTCCTCGGGCAAGGAGTTCCACAGGTTGACTGTGCGCTGTGTGAAGAAAAATTTCCTTTTATTAGTTTTGAACCTACTACCCATCAATTTCATTTGGTGTCCCCTAGTTCTTGTATTATGGGAAAAGGTAAATAATTTTTCTATAATCACTTTCTCCACACCATTCATGATTTTATATACCTCTATCATATCGCCCCTCAATCGCCTTTTTTCCAAACTGAAAAGTCCCAGTCTCTCTAGCCTCTCCCCATACGGGACCCTTTCCAAGCCCCTAATCATCTTAGTCGCCCTTTTCTGAACCTTTTCTAATGCCAATATATCTTTTTTGAGGTGAGGAGACCACATCTGCACGCAGTACTCGAGATGTGGGCGTACCATAGTTTTATATAGGGGAAGTATGATATCTTTTGTCTTATTATCTATCCCTTTTTTAATCATTCCTAACATCCTATTTGCCTTACTAACTGCCGCTGCACACTGCGTGGATGTCTTCATAGAACTATCCACTATAACTCCAAGATCCCTTTCCTGATCTGTCGTAGCTAAATTTGACCCCATCATGTAGTACGTGTAATTTGGGTTATTTTTTCCAACATGCATTACCTTACACTTACCCACATTAAATTTCATTTGCCATTTTGCTGCCCAATCACTCAGTTTGCTGAGATCTTTTTGTAGTTCTTCACAATCCCTTTTGCTTTTGACTGTCCTGAACAACTTTGTGTCATCTGCAAACTTGGCCACCTCACTGCTTACCTCATTTTCTAGATCATTGATGAACAAGTTGAACAGGATTGGTCCCAGTACTGACCCCTGGGGAACACCACTAGTTACCCTCCTCCATTGTGAAAATTTACCATTTATTCCCACCCTTTGTTTTCTGTCTTTTAACCAATTCTTGATCCATGAAAGGACCTTTCCTCCTATCCCATGACCACCTAATTTACGTAAAAGCCTTTGGTGTGGGACCGTGTCAAAGGCTTTCTGGAAATCTAGGTATATTATATCCACTGGGTGCCCCTTGTCCGCATGTTTATTAACCCCTTCAAAGAATTCTAACAGATTAGTTAGACACGACTTCCCTCTGCAGAAACCATGCTGACTTTTGCCCAACAATTCGTGCTCTTCTATGTGCCTTGCAATTTTACTCTTTACTAGTGTTTCTACTAATTTGCCTGGTACTGATGTTAAACTTATCGGTCTATAATTGCCAGGATCTCCTCTAGAGCCTTTTTTAAATATTGGTGTTATATTGGCCATCTTCCAGTCATTTGGTACCAAAGTAGATTTAAAGGATAGGTTACAAACCACTGTTAATAACTCCGCAATTTCACATTTGAGTTCTTTCAGAACCCTTGGGTGAATGCCGTCTGGTCCCGGAGACTTGTTACTATTCAGCTTATCAATTAATTCCATAACCTCCTCTAATGTCACTTCAATCTGAGTGAGTTCCTCAGATTTGTCACCTAAAAAGGCTGGCTCTGATTTAGGAACCTCTGTAACATCCTCAGCCGTGAAGACTGAAGCAAAGAAATCATTTAATCGCTCCGCAATGGCACTGTCTTCCTTGATCGCTCCTTTTATATCTTTATCATCCAAGGGCCCCACTGCTTTTTTAGCGGGCTTCCTGCTTCTAATGTATTTAAAAAACATTTTACTATCATTTTTTGAATTTTTGGCTAGCTGTTCCTCAGACTCTTTTTTGGCTTTTCTTACTACATATGACACTTAATTTGGGAGTGTTTATGTTCCTTTCTATTTTCCTCACTAGGATTTGACTTCCACTTTTTAAAAGCTGCCCTTTTCTCTCTCACTGCCTTTTTAACATGGCTGTTTAGCCATGGTGGTTCTTTGTTAGGTCTCTTACTGTGTTTTTTTATTTGGGGTATACATTTAAGTTGGGCCTCTAGTATGGTGTCTTTAAACAGTTCCCATGCAGCTTCCAGGGATTTTAGTTTAATTACTCTCCCTTTTAGTTTCTGTTTAACTAGCTTCCTCATTTTAGTGTAATTCCCCTTTTTGAAATTAAATGCCAGAGTGTTTGACCGCTGCGGTGTTCTTCCCAACACAGGAATATTAAAAGTTATTATATTGTGGTCACTATTTCTAATGTAAGAAATCACTGCTTCTTGCGCAAATACTTTGACGCTCCCATTTGGGCAAAAGCCCTCTTGCACAAATGCTTTTGCGCAAAAGGGCCAGTGTATACAGGCAGCTAAGACGTTTTGCGCAAAAGCAGGCTAAACGAAAAAAAGCCCTATGGATGCTTGGAGACTCCGTAGCCACAGTCAGCTCCCTGGCACTTCCTGGTAACCCGATCCCCCTTAAAGCAGATGCAGGCTGCTGAGCTAACGTGGCAGGAGCCTTCTTCGCACCTCTGGCCAGAGGTCTGCCACACGGCCCCTGCCGTCCAGGAGACACCCTCAAGCACCATGGCAGCTCTGGGGGGGGGATCAGCTACCCACACCCCCAGAGCAGGAGGCCCCCAGGAGCCGCAAACGAAGGGCCCCATCCTGGTCCTCGGGGGAGCTGGACAGCCTGCTGGACCTCTGGCAGGAGGAGGAGGCCCTCCAAGACACCCGCTCCCGGCGCCGGAATGCGGACATCTTCGCCCGCATGGCCCAGGCGCTCGCCCAGCAGGGCCATCCAGCCCGGACCCTCGAGCAAGTCCGGGCGAAAGTCAAGGAGCTGTGCCTGGGCTACGTGCAGGCCAGCGAGGGACAGGGGGCAGGAGCAGACACCTGCCCCTACTACGACCAGCTCCATGCCATCCTGGGCCAGCCAGCCCCGCAAGCCCCGGAGGTCCCTGTCGACAGCAGTATGCGCCCCCCCATCACCAGGACCATCGAGGCGGGGGAAGGAGACAGCAGTGCGTCGGAGGATGAGGCCAGCACTGCCACCCAGCAGGCTCCCTCCGGCAGCCCCGACATCTCCCGCGCATCCTCGGAGGCTGGGGAAGGATCCACCGGTGAGTGTTGCACTTTGCACTCACAAGGGCAGGGGGTCGGGGGGGAGCCAGGTGCCCGGAGGGGGGAGGGGGAGAGCATGTCACTCAGGCCACGTGAGCTGCACGCTGTGTAATATTAGGCAGTAAGCAGCACGTGCAACCACATGCAGCCTGGTGACCGAGCAGCATGTGGCCGCGGCAAGCAGCTCCAGGGCACGCCTGGGACCATGCTGCTCACACACATCCAGCGGGACCAGGGCAAAGGGTGGATGCCGGCTGGAACCAGCCAGGGCCCCAGGGACTCAGGCCAGAGCCCGCACCTCCGCAAAGGTGCAGCACGCAGAACGGCACACTGTCCCATGCCTGGCTGTGAGGCACAGCCAGCTGCTCCTGGGAAAACCACAGTGTCACAGCCCTGTGAATGTGGCCCCCACTGAGCCCCTCGCCTGCTCCCGGTGCCTTGGCTGGCTCCCCAAGGGAAGTCCCCACTGCGGCCACACATGTCCCTGGGCTACGTGTGTGAGGGATAGTGGGAGGGAGAAGGGGGGGAAGCGCTCGGGCCACCCCTAGGGCCACCTGAGTTTTGCTGCAAGGATGGGACACTCCCCAGTCACTCTCCTGGTTCCGTCCAGGAGATATCCCACGCGATGGAGATCTGAGAGCCCAGACCACGTCTGCCAGATGTGCTCCCAGGCACTGTGTGGGGATTCATCTCGCTCTCTGTCAAACACCACTGATTAGCCCAAAGCCTCACAGCCTCCACTGGCAGGGAGTTCCACAGGTTAACGCAACACACACGCCCTCCCACCCTCCACGGGGCCAGGACACAGACCGGTGGTTACAATACATGGAGGAGGACCCTACTCCGGGGCGGTCCTCTTTGCAAACATATAACACGGGGGGCAGAGGGGGAACCGAGTGGGCCCAAACCACACTACTGTGGTGTCACCTGGGCTCAGGGGTGGAGGGCATGAGGTGTGGGGACAGTGGCCAGGCTGCCTGACTGACCCATCCTTTCTTCTCTTCCCTGCAGCGGGACCAAGCACAAGCCAGGGAGCCTCCAGTCCGGCAGCAGCAGCGGCAGCAGCAGCACCCCCAACCGCCCAACCACCGAGGCAGAGGCTCTGCCACCAGGACCAGCTCCTTCGGCGCCACATGCAGGCCGTTGAGCGCATCGAGGTTGCCATCACTCGGCGTGTGGAGGCGGACCTGCAGTGGCGCCAGGAGTCCTGGGCCGCCTTCCAGGCCCAGTGTGTGCGGATGGCCGACTCCATCGCCACCCTCACCACCCACATTGGCCATGCCATACATTACGGCATGGCCTTGCCCCACGCCCCCGCCATCCCTCCCCTAGCACTGCCGCTGCCCCCTCCTGCAATGGCCCCTCCTGCTCCTGTCCCTGCCCCTCCTGCCCCTGCTCCTGCCCCTCCTGCTCCTGCTCCTGCCCACCTCCCCATGCAGCCTGCCCTGATGCGGCCTGCCCCCCATGTCCAGGTCCGCCCCCACAGGAGCGGTCGCAGGGGCCACCCCTCCAAGGAGTAGCTCCTCCCCCTCCCAGTTCAAGGTCTCTTCCACATACCAGTTTTTCTGATGAAAACAAAACTGTGTTGTTTATTGTGTTACTCGAGGTAATTTAAATAATTGATTTGAGATGCCAATTAGCCAACTAAATTTCAAAAGATTACAAAATGCGGACACCAAATACTGTATCTATCACCGGTCGTTCCTTTAATTGGTCATTGGTTTGTGGCGCATATATAAATACTGACACTTTAAGTAAAATTTAAACCACAAGACTATCTTAACATAGATAACAAACAAGCAAGAAAGGTTAAAACACAAACACAAAGAATATTTACATAGTCTAGACGCAGGGACGATTGTAGTGTTGCTGGCGACCTCAATCCTTTGGTCCTTCCGGGCCTCAGATGAGGAACTGCCAGGAGATCCCTCGAAGACGACTGGAATCGGGTACACTGACTCGAGCCTTCCGCATGAACCACGAATCCTCTTCCTGTTCTTTGGGACAGCTCAAACAGGCGATGGTGGCCTAAAACCTAGCCTCAACTAAAAGAAAAACCCTAGCTTTGTCCGACACACCCGACGAACATGCACGATGACGGCCGATATGCTTCGAACCAACACTGCCTGACGAAACAGTCACGACGACGATAGCTAATTTAACTAAACCTAACTCGGGATCCAATTTATATTGGTAGGTGCAAGCCTTCCGCTTGACCTGACCTGACAGACAAGACTACCAGGAGTCTTCGTACCCAACAAAACAAGTATAACCAAGTAAATTTACAATTGGGAGTTAAGGGGAGGGGAGAGGGAAGGGTAGGGGATGGGAGGGAGTTGTATGGGGAGACCGAGGTGACCCTACTATGGGGCTGGGTGAGCATGCCCGTCAGGGCCTCTCGGATGCGCACCCCATCCTGGTGCGCCTGGTGGATGGCAGCTGTGTGGGGCTGTTCATAAGTCTGTGCCTCGGCTGCCATTCATGCGGGGAGGAAGGCCTCCCCACTCCGCTCCACAACGTTGTGGAGCACGCAGCATGCGGCCACTACCTCCATTGCATTCCGCTCACCCATCTCGAGACGGGTGAGCAAACAACGGAATCGGGCTTTTAAGTGGCCGAAGGCGCGCTCCACTTGATTCCGGGCCCGGTTGAGGCGGTTGTTGAACCGGGCCCGGTTCTGGTCCAGCCCCCCATGTAGGGCCGCATTAGCCAGGGCAGCAGGGGGTAGGCCACATCCCTGATGATGCAGATGGGCATAGGCACATCCCCGACAGTCAACTCCCACCGGGGGAAGTAGGTGCCCGCCTCCAGCCTGCTAAACACTCCGGAGTTGCAGAGGATGCGGGCGTCGTGTGCCCTGCTGGACCAGCCCGCATAGACATCCAGGAAGCGGCCCCGGTGGTCCACGAGGGCCTGGAGAACAATCGAGCAGTACCCCTTCCTGTATGTGAAATGAGCTGCTCGATGCTCCGGGGCCCAGACGGGGATGTGGGTTGCATCCAGGGCTCCCCCACAGTTGGGGAACCCGAGGGCAGCAAAGCCGGCCAGCGTAGCGTCCACGTCGCGCAGGCGGATCACTCTCAGGAGCAGGACATCGTTGATGGCGTGGACGACCTGCAGAAGGGTGCAGAGAAACACAGGGGAACACATCACAAGGCAGGGGTGAGTGTGCACTCCCTTGGCCCCCCCCCCCGTGATTCCCTCTGTCCTCACGCATACACACACACACACACACACCACAGCCCCCTCGCCTCATGCCCCCCCCCACCAGCAGGCCTGTGCAAGAGAGGGACGGCCCAAACCCCTGGGTGACCCAGCCTGGAGACTTGGCTGCCCCTGGGCATTGAGTGCAGCACCCTCCCCCCACCCCACTCCCCCTGGGACTTACCTCCATAACGATGACACCGACGGTGGATCTGCCCACACCGAACAGGTGTGCCACCGATCGGTAGCTGTCCGGGGTGGCCAGCTTCCAAAGTGCGATGGCGACCCTCTTCTCGATGGGGATGGGTGCCCGCAGCCGGGTGGTGGCTCTCTGGAGCGCAGGGGTGAGCCAGGCACACAGCTCCAGGAACGTCCGCTTTCGCATGCGAAAGTTCTGGAGCCATTGCTGGTCGCCCCATTGCCCCAGGACCAGCCGGTCCCACCAGTCGGTGCTGGTGTCCAGTCTCCACGGTGGCCTCTCCACCCTGGGGTGGAGATGCCACAGGGACGCCATGGCCTCCCTGGTGAGGGAGTCCAAAGCGGTCTGCGCCTCCTGGTCCTGGAACAGGAGGGCACCAGCCTGGAGCAGCAGCTGCAGGCACTCCAAAATGGCCAGCAGTGGCCAGAGCAGGCACATGGCCACCCTTGGCTCCATGGCAGACAAAACAAGGCAAAAGAAAAAAAACCAGGCAAAAGCACTAGGTGGCAAAAGGCAGTGGTGTCCAAAAGGCAGAGGGCAACCACCAAAACTGCTACGGCTGTCAGTCCCTACAAGAGGTCCTAAAGCACAGAGCAGGAGAGAAACGGCTGTCCAGGGAGATCCCTTTAAGCACGTGTCAAAAAGGAGCTCCAGCCCCCGCCCCCAGAAAGGGCCAGTGCCCTTTTGCCCTCTGCAAAATGGTTCCAGGCTTCTGCTTTTGCGCAAAAGCACGCTGCCAATGTAGACACGCTTTTGCACAAAAGCGCATCATTATAACGATAACTCCGTGCCAGTCTAGACGCGCTTTTGCGCAAATACTTTTAACGGAAAAACTTTTCCGTTAAAAGTATTTGCGCAAAATCATGCCAATCTAGACGTAGCCTTCCTGTTCAGAGACCAGCCCTTCTTACCTCCTCCACACCAGGGATCAAACCTGCCCTAGCATTTGTTTAACTAATTGTAAGCTAGTGGAATAATACAGAAAAGGAAAGTGACTGATGCACTCAACCAGGGTATTCCTCAAAAGATAATAGTTCATAACCAGAAATCAAATGAAGTGATCACTAGCATGCACACATGCTCACAGAAAGTGTAACAAAAAACTCCTGCTGCCTGGAGTTCAGCCCAGTAATATAAGCTTGAATCTGAAGATTGAACAATGTATCTTTTCTGTCTCACAAGCAGCCAATTTTTAATCCTTCCCCTGAGTATCTGTGCAAGGAGTGAAAGTGGAGGAAATGGAACTGCAGTGAACTGTTTGTTCACCACAGAAAAGGCAGCGCTCCTCACTCTTGTCACATGTCTTAATATACACACACATGTATACACCAGTAGTACCTACACATATTTAATTGTTGAAGTCTTCATCCACTTGTACACTGAGGCTTCTCTGTAAAGTATATTCTATGCCCACAGCCTAGATTTTCTTCATGAATAAAACTTTGGAGAGAGACTGACTGGAGGACTATTACATAGGATGCAGTACAAACATCACATAGAGGTCCACGCAGTTGAATTTCTAGCTAGTTGTATCAGAGATAGTCCAGAACAGGGACTTTTCCCCAAAGGGAGGAAAAAAGTAACAGATTCCCTCCTTAATACAATAATCAAGGAGAATAAAATAAATATTACCAAGATCACACAAAAATGTTTGTAGCAACATTCAATTTTATTTTTACAACAGAAGTTTCTTCAGTTATTCTGTATTACAACTCAGGAAGCCTCTTCAGAGTGTATCAAGTCAAGATTCACACCCTGCTGTTTCAGCTCTTTTAGCCTTACCACAGACCTATTGGCCAGAACAGAACCCTGAGGGATATGAGCAGAGCTTTGCAAGTTTCAGGCAGACAGTTTTGCTGTTTCTGGTAGCATCCACAGAAAGCATAGATAGGTGCTTTCCAAACAGTAGAAGACACAATCACTGCTCAAAGGACTCTCTTGTTGAGATTTGACAAAGCGAGCATAGGGGAAAAGGTTACAAAAGAGGAATGTTGGTGTTTGGCTTCAGGCCACATCCAGTGGGTCAAAGGAGATCTGGGCTTGATTCCAGATTACTCCCCAGACTTCATGTGTGATGTTGAGTCAGTCACTTAGTTTCTCTGTGTTTCCCATTTATAACAGGGAATAGCATTACTTCTTTCCCAACCTTTGCCTGTTGGGTTTGTATAGATCAGCATCCTGAAAAGACTAAGGGTATATCTACATTGCACTCTTCTTTCAAGAGAGGAATGCAAATGCAGTCAAGTGAAATTGCAAATGAAGCGCAGATTTGAATTTCCCACACTTCATTTGCATAATGGCATCTGGGCGCTTTTTCTAAATATCCTATTTAAAAAAAAAACGGCAGTCTAGATGGGGTTATTTTGAAAAAAAATCCTTCTTTCAAAATAACTGTTACTCCTTAAAAAATTAGGTTTAAGGGTTATTTCGAAAGAAGGGTTTTTTTTTTCAAAATAAGCCTGTCTCGAAAGCAGGGTTTTTTTCGAAATAGGGTATTTGAAAACGTTCCTGGATGCCATTATGCAAATGAAACATGGGAAATTCAAATCTGCACTTCATTTGCAATTTCACTTGGCTGCATTTGCATTCCTCTCTCGAAAGAGGAATGCAGTGTAGACATACCCTTACACATGTGCTTAACTTTCTGTTAGGGGAAGTACTGTTTAAGACAGTGAGACTAAGTACAACAGGATCAAGGATTTACATTGTAAATCTTTGGCACAGAGACTGTCATTTACTTATGTATATGTGTTCTGACTAGTATAATGGGGCCTCACACAGGGGCTACTATATATTTTAGAGAGTTTGTCTCTGATCAAGAACCCCTTCTAAATCGTAAGAGCTATGACCACCAAAACCGGTATACAGCTTCTTCTTGTCATAATTTAAAGCAACATAAGGGTTTGGTTGTGTCAGGAAAATGAGATGTGCCTGGAATGGGATTGCTTATCAGCAAACCAAACAGAAAAGAGACAGACTCACCAAAGCAAGTACAGTACTCAAAATTGACATAACTCAATCAATGTTGAAAGATATTGAACCAGGAAGAGCCAGAAAAATATAATTAACCTGAAATAGCATTCTCTCTTAATAAACTTTCCAGAAATGAGATAAAAATGGAGAAATTTGGAATATTATTCTGTTTTGGCATAAGTAAATCCAATGCTTTTTATATTTTTTTTTTTAAAAAAGAGGTGCCAGTACTAGGGTTGCCAGATGGTTTCAAAAAAAAATTTGATAAAAATTTGTTGAGCAGAAAAGAAAAGAAAAGAAAACAAAAGAAAAAAGCACCAGGGAGTAACCAGGGAGACCTGGGAGGTCGGGGCCAAAATGTGGTTGGAGCCCCTTAAATTGCCACGTGTCCTAAGCAGGCTTCCACCTGGTGCAGCACGAGTGTTCCCAGGGCCAGCTGGGGGCTGTGCGAGGGGAAAGCGGCAAGTGCTCCCAGAAAAAGGTGATGGTACGCTGTAGCGGTGTATATGGTCACAAAAAAAGCACTGAGTAAATCAGTGCATAAGGTTTGAAAATTAGAAGAAAATATTAATGGAAAGCAAATTGACTTAAATCTTTTTTTGGTAAAACATAGCAAATGATAAGACTGTATAGGAATGAAGAAACAAAATACACTTAATGGGAATTCCTGAATTATGGACCCCGAGCAATACCGGGTAAATCTGATAGTAATACACTAAAGGTGAGCTACTGCAGCCCAAGGTTCTGCTAGCTATAAAGTTTTAACTGCTGAAATTAGCACAAGAATGAGTCTTATATAGAGCGATCATACAGAGTAACAAGCACCACTCATGCACCCCAATGCACCACTAGTAAAAAACACATGAGTGAATACATTCCTCTCAACATGTTTCCTAAAATGTTTCTAAAACCACTTCACAATGCAGAGCGATGTTTCCAGCCATGGTCTCTCCTTTTCTGAGATATCGTCTCTGTTTAGGGAGTGAACCTGAATCTTTTACAATGTCTTGGGATTCTAATTATAAATTTAGAAAATTCTGCTTCCAAAGTCTTTTTATTGACCACAAAGCAAGATGGAAGAGTTACCAATTGATTTTGTCCTGCCACAGACATTTCCTTTCCATCCAAAGAAGGCCAGTAGTATCACCTACCCTCATCCTTCAATCCATCTGCATGACCTCTCTGTGGAGGAGAGTAGGAACTTTGAAGTTCACACCAAACGTTAACTTGGACTACCCCTTTTTCTTTTCAAGCCATACTGGACTCATATTTTCTGACACATCTTTCAATTAAATTAACCTTGAGCTGCACAGAAACAGGAAATCACTCTCAACCTCATTCAGACACAGGAAACCAGGGATAGACAGAAGCAAGCGGCAACTTTATCAACAGCCAGAGTAGCAAAAAACAGCACTTGCAGAAGGACATCAGACCTTCCATTGCATATGCCCTGCCTAAAGCCATAAGCTCATCAGCTATACTTCACAATCCGTGATGCGTCCACTTCAAGAATATTTATAGCCCATACAGGTCACACTAGGCACCAATGATTTGACAGAGAATATCCATGGACACTTGGATGTGGATGGAAATATTATTACTCATACAAAGTCAGCTGTGGCATTTATTGTTATGCACAAATAAAAATAGGTGTAATGTGTTATTTTAAACTGAGCAGAATTGAGCATATTTACAGAAAATTCACCCTGTACTTTTTCAACTGTCCCATTGAAAACTTCATCTAATTAAAACTTGTCTATCATTTTAAAACTTTTTGCAATAATGTTTTCAGTTGAGAAAGATGGTGAAACCAAGGTAGTCTTGAGAAAATCTTTGGCTCCTGTGAATTGGCATTGATAAGAAACATTTAATGTGTCACTTTTTATCACTATCACATTAACTAAACAGAAAGGCAGTTTGATCTTGTTATTAGGGCACTGAATAGAGATTCAGAGGGGCTGAGTCCTCCTGGGGCTGACACAAACCTGCTTAGATAGGTCACTTCATATCACTGCTTTCTATCCTTTGCCTCTCTTTTGTATTTAGATTGTAAGCTCTTTGGGGGCAGGGACTATCTGTATGGGCCTAACACTATGGATATTCCTCTTGGTTGAGGCTTCAAGGCAATACAAATACATAAAAATGGACACTAGCCCCATGTTAGGAGATCTCTCTGTAATTATTAATTTCCCCATAGAACTTTCCAAAGGTAAACTAGGTGCATTAATGAAGTGGAAGGGAATTGTGTGAACTCCTTATTAACAAAGAAGATGACTTTTGGGCCAAGTAACTGAGAATGTCAGCTAGCATTCACTTAAGAAATGACAGTAAACGCTCAGCCCTTTTACTTGCTGGGATACCCTTGACAACGAAAACCAATAGCTACAATTGAAAGAAGTATGCAGCTAGTCTCCACTTTGGCAGCACAAATTTTTGGGGGAAGGGGACACACTGGGTATATCTAGACTACATGGCTCCGTTGATGGACCCATGTAATCTAGTTTACCCAGCATAGGCAAAGAAGCGGGGATTTAAATAATCCCCGCTTCATTAAAATAAACATGGCCGCCGCGCTGTGCCGAAGATCAGCTGATCCGGCACAGCGCGGCAGTCTAGACGTGGATCTGTCAGCTGGGGAAGCCTTTGCCAACCGATCCTGTAAACCTCTTTTCACAAGGCATAAGGGATCGGTCAGCAAAGGCTTCCCCAGCCGACAGATCCGCGTCTAGACTGACGCGCTGTGCCGGATCAGCTGATCTTCGGCACAGCGCGGCGGCCATGTTTATTTTAATGAAGCGGGGATTATTTAAATCCCCGCTTCTTTGCCTATGCCAGGTAAACTAGTTTACATGGCTTCGTCGACGGAGCCATGTAGTCTAGACATACCCATTAAGAATCCCCTATGAAATATTTTATATATCCCAAGGAAACATCTAACTCTCCCCACAATCCTCTGACTAGCCCTTTGCATAGTGATATGATAACCACAGAGGGGAATTAGCTATAACTGTGGGGAGACAGCAAACTATGTTTCACATCAACATCAGAATGCTATATTTTGCCCCCCAAAGTAGTAAGTGATCAGACTGTTGTGAACCAACTGTTTGCTTAGAAAAAGTCAGTCAGTGTGGGAATGCAATAATATTTCTTCTAGATTGTGACAACAAGGGTGCAAATCCTTTATACTGAAAGTTCTGTGTTTTGCCTTATTCACAAATCATAAAACAGAAGCTCTTCAAATTAACCTCCAGTGTATTTAAGGTTTGAAAGTTGAAGGCCTCACCTGCATTACAAAGGATGCACTTACAACATGGTTGGCCCCTGACCTAGTGAAAATGGGAATTAACAATGTTGTAAAGTGTTACGTAACCAGGCTTAAAGCCTGGAATATAAGAGATTTGTGGTTATGTTGAACACATCCAAGGCTGTAGCATTGTTATCACAAAGTTAGTTAAAAATCTGTAGTGTGGCTAAAATCTGTGCTGTAACTGGATTGCCTGACAAGGTTACATTTGTTTGCAGTGTTTTTTGTAGCTGTGTCTGTCTTGGAATAGGAGAGCTGTAAGACAGGTGAGGTAATTTCTTTTGCTTGACCAACTTCTACTGGTGGAAAGGACAAGCTTTTCAGTTTCACAGAGCTTTTCTTCAGGTCTAGGGAAGGGAACCAAAGTGTCTAATCTAAATACAAGTTGGGACAGACTGTTTAAGTTAAGCATAACAATCACATGAGCCGTAGACCACTCACAAAGAAAAATTAAAGACACAAGAACATCATGTCACCCATGGACAAGCATTTTTCACAGAATGATCACTCCATATCTGTTCTGTGTTCCTCCTTAAAGGAAACCTGCACATCTTCAAAAGATGAGCCCCAGAATTTAAATTCACAACTCTGCTAAACACTAAAACCCATGATTTTATGGCTCATTACCATAATTAGTAACACAATCTACTGCCTGCTCCCCCCTTAATTGGGATGGTATTTGGTCCTGCCGTGAAGGCAGGGGACTGGACTCAATGACCTCTCAAGGTCCCTTCCAGTTCTATGAGATAGATAGGTATATCTCCATATAATATAAATTGCCCACTTGATTTTAAGTGGTCTCCTGTGGCATGGGTGAACCCCTTATACTTAAACTGCTCCAACTTGCCTTTAGCTTAGATACTCTGGTTACTGTCCCAGATCTGAAGAAGAGCTTGGTGAAACTCTAGTGCTTTTCTCTTATTTAAACCAACTTCTGTTGGTGAAAAGATATGATTTCATGCACCTTGTCTCTCTCGATGTTATATGTGAACTCCAAGTAGCAGTAGCACTAGGACATCATAGATGTCAATAACGCTATACTAGAGACTGAGGTAACAGAACATGTCAGACAAGTTCCTAAGCATCACTTAGTAAGGCAAAGCTCTATAATGGGGGAAAATGTCATCCTTAGCATCATCAACATCTTGGCTATCGATGTTCACACCCACAGGAGCATAGTCATTTATCAAAAACGTTAGGGGTGGCACAGTGCTGATAGCCCCTGTCTCCCACTTTGAACTGTAGAGGGAGAAGAGTCAGTCTCCTTCCCATGTTTCTATAAATGCTAGTTGCATACCCACCAAAAGGGTGGGGGAGGGGAAAGGGGAGCACCTGCCCCAGGGCCCAGCAATTCAGAAGGGCCCGGGGTTCCCAGCTGCTTCTGCTACGATAGTGGCAACCGGAGCTCTGAGCCTTTAAATCACTGCAAGAGCCCTGCATAGTGTACTCCAGGCAGTGCTGAAGCTCCTAGGGAAAGCTAGCCACAGCAATGCCCTTCTGTCTGAGGCCCTGCCCCTTCTGGGAGTGTGGAGCTACCCTCCCATACCTTGCCAAGGGGGTCAGTGAATCTGTTGTTACCTCTAGCTACGACTTTCTACCATGGAAGAGGAGACTCCTTTCTCAACACCTAATCATGTCACCAAGTAAATGTTTGACGTTGTAGGTAGTGTTCTTCTTTCCTTTGGGCACCAAACTTGCTGAATTATATATTACTAAAATGGTGATTATTTGGGAATAAACCTGTAGTCTATACTCAGTGTCTGCTGTCCATACCCTGGTATGTACTGTCCCAGAACTATCCACTGCTTCCGCAGAAGACTGTTTTCTCTTATTTTCAAATAGTTATCTATGACTGTTAAAAGCAGAGATGGCCCTTTTTTGGCATAGTTTGGATTTGGATCCAATGTATAATACAAATAAAAGGCCAAACACATTGGATCAGATTTTGTAAGTATTTAGATGCCTACAGTCTCAGGTACATATCTAGTGGGACTTTCAAAAGTGCCAACGTACCTATCTTCTACTGATTTCAGTATGAGTTAAGTGCTTCAGTTACTAGAGGATTAAAATATAGGAATGTGCTTCTGGTCTCTCTCCAGATGGGAGGTGCTCTTCATTTTGAGAAGGGGCATTGCTGATCATGGACAGCTAGGAGTGGCAGCTGAACGTGATGAGATAACATGATTCAAATGAATCTAGATAAAATTTTTTATGAATGAAAATATCAGTTGAGAAATGTTGTTAGCCCAGTGTGGTAGGTTGAATAGTTAGGAACATGTCTACTGCCAGCAGAAGTGAGGGCTAATGCTGTGTGGTTTAGCTCTTATTCCTTTGGGACAGTGGCATCTCAGTGATGTGAATACACAGAATGTTGTTGATTATAAATTACCATCCCAATGTGAGATAAACAAATTTGTATAGATATGAGCTATATCAGAGGATACACATCTCTAAGGGTATGTCTACACTGCAAGTAGACAGCCACAAGTGGCTCACACCAGCTAACTCAGGCTCATAGGGCTCAAGCCTAGTGGCGTTTAATTGCAGTGTAGATGTTTGGGCTTGCAGCCCAAGCTCTGGGATTCTCCCAACCTAGCAGCATCCTAGACCCTGCAAGCCCAAGTCAGCTGACACTGGTCTTTAATTGCAGTGAAAATGTAGCCTGCATGAGGACCAGAATTATTGAGCTCAGGTGCAGGTATTGGGTATTTCTATGATGGTTTTTCTCTAGCTCCAAATCAAAAATGAATGAAGGAATGCATATTGTAGCTCAAGACCCTTAATGGTTAAATATCATATCATATATGTCAGATATATACAGGCAGCATCTCGGCTCTTTTCCACCTCTTCTAAGTCCTCTGTTCAGTTAAGAATTCTTCAATTACCAAGAGAGATGCATTAAACTGCCTATATATAGAAATGAAAACAAAGAAATATCTCCCTTTTTATTGTATTTTTATTCATAATTTTAAATTTCCATTATATTAAAAGTTGTTTTTTTATTAGAAAAAAAGTGGAGTGGCTTCTTTCACTTAAAAAGTATCAGTTTGTGTTTGCATTTTCTGACGTGGGATGTTATACTAAATTATTCATTTTTACAGAATGGAAATTAATTATTGTGTACAAAATCCCAAAAACACATATGGTCACAGTGCTGGTTAGATCTGCCTCCTGCTATGCTTTAGAGATTCAAATTTGGAGGTAGTATGTTATTTTCCATGCCAAGACCACCTATGGTTTTCAAGATATAAGTATCTGAAAATTAGCATTTTCACACAGAGCACATGTTCCAACTTCAGTATACACTGACTACTACCATTTTGTAACTGCATGTATTAGAATGGATGTTAGTAGTTTATAAATGTAATTTCAGTTCTCCTAAAACACACTAATTGACTGCCCTTTTCTACATCTACCTTTAGCACTATATAATATCAACTCTTCTTTGGAAAACCTTGAAAATGTTTTTTGACTGATGGGCACTAATTAATTTCAAGGGTCAGCTGTGAATGACTGGTTCATCATGGTCAAGGACTGAATTATAGATGACCAGGAAAGTGGTCTGAAATGGTCAGTCATTCTGTGAAAATCAAAGAAAGCCAGTTCAGATGGGAGAGAATTCATGACTCTGTGAATGTATCCAAGCCACTTAACATCTGAAATTAAAGGATCTCTTGTCATGAAGATTTGTGGAAGAAAGGAAAATCTAACTGCATTTTTAGCAATAGGGTCTATAAACAAAAATTCCTCTTCCTTCCATAACTGTAAGGGAAGTCCCTCTTCAGAAAAAAAAGCAGATTCAGCAAACAAAATCAGATTAATTTTTATTGAACTCATTATATATTGTACACTTATTTCTTAAATCTTCACTAGTGCATCCATTTGTCAAGGTAACCAAAATAGGGAGAAGAAGATTTTGGATTAAATTTTAAAAATCGTGATAGTTTCCGGTTTGCCATTATATTGGATCATCTTAGTGTCCTAATTTGTATTCCCTACAGTATGTAACTAAAAGAAGAATGAAGAAAAAGAAATATACTCAAGGGATCTATTCTTCCTTCCAAGAAGAAAGTCACTTGTGATTTCTGTGCCAACACACTCATTGATAAAGATTGATGTTGAAAGTATTCTAATCAAACACATCAGTGAATGTTCATTACGTAAGGCTTTTATAATTGTATACTAGATACATAAACCCAGTTAAGTCAGTGCCTAAGGGACTATATGTAGGAACAATATCTGGGAATGTTTACTGTAGGAATCCTTTAAAAGCTTGTTAGACACTGACAGTGAAAATATTACTTTATTTACTCACTCCAGTAGTCCCACTGGTATTCTCCGAGCTTAGCAACCAGGATTTGACCAACATAGAAGTTTAAAAGCATATTGCCAGTTACAGTATGCCCTTTCATTTCTCGTACTCTCTGATACCATCTACATGTTTGGTTAGTCTATAAAGTGCTACCAGACCATTTGTTGTTTTTTCTGTACAGACTAACTCAGCTACCCCCTGAAGCTTCTAAATAAAATTTGCCATTCATCGCACTCAGGATGCACCATCAAGGGGTATTTGAGCTTCAGTATAACAAAATGTAACATATCAAACTTTTAGGCCTAATGCCAAAAAAGAATCACTTCACCTGCACATCCAATTCTTCTCTTTTGCACATTTGTCCCCCACAGCAAATACAGGAGCTATAGTCTTTCTACAGATTCCCTATCTATTATTAAACTGATATTGCTCTTTACATTAGCCGAATAACCTGGTGCACATGGAAAACAAAATATGAACATTAGAAATTCTAGATGCTGATAGGCTATTTCCACAAAATTTTCAGCCACATGGAATTCAATAAGTTTAGACATTAAGTATGCATTGCGTACTTACCCAAACCAAATTGAACCATTGTTTCTTTTGATTATCACCCATTACTGTTAAATAAATTGGACATGACCTAAATGCTGCATTTTTTTATCATGTGTCTATGATCTTTTTTATAATAAGTAAGCAGTTGTTAGAGAATGTGTATGTGCAAGACCAGAGAAAGGAGATAAATATTTGACCTTAAGTGATTCATTGTATATAGAACTGTGCAAAAGTGGGAAGTTATGTTTTACAAAAGATTTAGAGATTTTGAAATTTGGCTTCTTTCCAAATCAAAGCAAAACCTGAAAATTTCAAAATGTTCCAAAATGTTCTTTTGATGATTTAAACATTTTAAAAATATTTTCCTTTAGAAAAAAACCTATATTAATAATAAATAAATGAAATATAGTCTCAAAATAAAAAAATGAATATTTCATGCTGCAAATATTGAAACAGGACATCTCAATGTTGTTGGAACTTTTCTACTAGTTGTCTCCTGAAACAAAACCCTGGCAATATCCACCCAATCGTGCAAAGTGTTTTAAGTATTCCTATAATCACAAGAATAATTAGTGCATTTCCCCTCTTCCATCTTTAATTTAAAGCAGAATAGGCTGTACAGAACTGTGTAAAATATGTTTTTAAGGAGCTTTAACCATTGACAATAAATATCGACTTACCATATTCTCTCTCAGGCTAGGTGTCTCAGTGAAAGATCATAGCAAAACAGTGATTATGGATTTAACTGTAAACCACAGAGTAATTTGTACATGTGCTATTTCTAATTGATCCATCAAAAACATTAATAAGCAGGTTGAAATTTTAAAAATTGAAGGTAACAGGAATATGTAATTCACGGTTATTGACACTCCCATTAAACATGCTACCAATGTTATCTAGTGTATATTAACAGCTTCCAAAGCTCCATAGATTCATTACTGTGGTCAGAGAAAATAGGAATAGTTGTCTCTAAAAATAATTATTTTTTCTTGAATGTACATTGTTATAAAAGAAAACTAACACCCGAGATTATGCAATACAGAACAAAAATGAAAAGTTCAGTGATCAGATTTGTAAGCCAATTTCATGAGTTTTGAACTCAAAACTTGCAATATAGTTAACTTTTTATTAAAACAACTTGGTATGAGGATGAGAGTCCAGGGATGTACATTTTGTCCGGGTTCAAGAAGCTGCTAGTTCAGGGCCTCTGACAACAAATGACATGTGAATGGTGAGGGGAAATACAATCAGTTATGCATAATCACAAGATACATTCAGTCTTTAAAACTTATAAATGAATTAATTAAATGCCAACTATCCCCATCTGCTCCTTAATCTACCCATGTTCAAATGCCCAGTTTCTTACAGGTGTTGCAGCTTAAGTGTATCTTTTGTGTTTGTAAATTAAATTGGATACATAAGGATGCATACAGTTTCTCTGATAAAAATAACTGATTTTAATTAAATTATTTTTAAAACAGATACCATTCTCATGATACAGGTGCATAACAGTCATTAATTTCAACGGGGTAGCTTTTTTTTAATGTAATATATTGAAGTAGCACCTAAACAACACAGCAAGGTTAGGCTCCATTGTGTTAGTAGCTGTACAAACACAATAAATGACAAACCCTTCACATGGCACTTACAATATTTTTATAGGAGGAGGTATAGAGCTGTGTTATTTCTTTTCTGATAATCCTATATCTGATTCACTTATTTTAAATCATTCCATGGACATCATATTTAATGGAAGTATCCAAAGATGGACACCAATGCTTGCAAATATGGGACAGATCTAGGAGCCAGAGTCACAAGTTGCCTACTCAAGTGGAAGGGAGTTAAAAATATTGGGTGAAATCTTGGACCAACTGAAGTCAATGGTAAAAATGTCCATTGATTTCAATAGGCTGAGGATATTATCCACTGTATATAACTAGATGTGTTCATGGGTTCAGAACAGTATTTTTGATTCTTGATACATCATATATTACAGTACAGAACTAGCATGAACTGATAGCAAAATCATTACACAGTCTAATTGCCAGTGCCAAATAGGAAAGACTCCCTTTGACAACTGTGGGGTTTGCAACATGACTTAAAACTGATTCTAAGAATATTGAAGCACAGTGAGTTGAAGAGCCAAATGTGCTCAACAGTTAGGCCTAATCAGTGAGCACTATGAGAAACTATGGTGATGAGCATATTAAAAATACTGAGACAGAGAAAAAGAAATAGGCCAGTAGATAAATAATAAGATCACTCTAACCCACATACCTCCTGAGTATGTTGTTCTGTCTAGTCTGGTCATCGAGACCACTTAGAGAGATTAATGAGTCTGATCTACAGCCATAGCTAAGGGCCATGTAGCTTTTAGCTCATGCGGTAGAGGCTCATGAATTTAGCTCCAGAGATTCCATGTTTGACCCCACCCAAATACAACTAGGGTCTGTTGGTGTCACACTATCAGTCTATAGGGCTACGTCTAGACTACATGGCTCTGTCAACGGAGCCATGTAAAATAGTTTATTCGGCACAGTCATAGAAGCGGGGATTTAAATAATCCCCGCTTCATTAAAATAAAAATGGCCTCCCCACTGTGCCGACGATCAGCTGATCCGGCACAGCGTGGCAGTCTAGACACGGCGCGGTCGACAAAGGAAACCTTTCTTGTGAAATGAGGTTTACTGGAGCGGTCGACAAAGGCTTCCTTTGTTGACCACGCCGCGTCTAGACTGCCACGCTGTGCCGGATCAGCTGATCGTCGGCACAGTGCGGTGGCCATTTTTATTTTAATGAAGCGGGGATTATTTAAATCCCCGCTTCTTTGACTATGCTGAATAAACTATTTTACATGGCTCCATCAACAGAGCCATGTAGTCTAGACGTAGCCTCGGTGATGTATATTAGAAAGCAGCAGGTGAATGGAAACTTGTAATACCTTATTCATTTTCATTTGGGAAATTGATATATTTCCAAACCATTGGTGGAGAGCACAGGAGTGGGCCCACATATTATAGTTCACATCTGATTTGAGAGAAAGGGATTGAATATACCTGCCATCACCACTTACATTTTGTTTATTAACATATAAACTGACAGTACTGTGTATGTACAAAGAAAATATGACTTGTGTATGAGATGATAACACATGTTTTCCTAGTAAAACACAAGTTCTGGTTAAGTGTCAGTGGTTATTTTTTTAATTTTATTTTATATTTTCCCTGAGATAGAATAGCCCAGGCTTTACAGAGTCAAAGTGACAGTGAACCAGTTTAGTTAAACAGCAGGTAGAGTAATCAAGCATTAGGTAGTGATCATACTAATGATCAGGCAGTGTAGGAAAGTGGAGAACTATCAATACACAGCTGACATCAGAGTTGTAAAGAGCCGTACCTATCCCCTTTCACCATATTAATTTAAAACTATACTGGAGACAGTGTTGGCCAATGCCACCTTATCAGCAAATTTAGGGTGTGACAGCCTGTTCTGAAAAGTGAAATAGCCTGTAATTTACTCTGCTGGTATTTTGTCAGCCCAATAGAGAGCAGGGTGTTCAGACTGTTTCTAATTCCAATACCAGCAGGTTGTGGCTAGCAATCCATCATGAAACTAAAAGGGGCCACAAGTTTACCTGTATTTACCTAGATTGTTACACTCCAAAGGGGAAAATTATGAACTAGTAGCAAAAGTTATTTGTGTTGAATTTTTTTTTCCTTCACTGCTTTCTTATATTAAAAGTACTATACTGTTTTGGAATAGTCTTTTTACACTTGTGCTCACTTTACAGGACCAGTTCCTCAGCTAATATAAATCAGTGAGGTCAAGGGAGCTACCCTAATTTACATTAGTTAGGGATCTGGCCAGGAGTGAAAACTTGGTAGAGCAAAATACATAATATAATCTGTAAACTGAGATAACAGCTAATTGAGTCATTCAAAGCCCCTTTGTTAAGACTCAAGACCATGACACACCCATAAATGAGAATATACAATAGCATTTCATTAAGCACTAGTTGCATATTACAAAGGCACAACAACAAAACTGAACAGTCACAAACTCTCACTATGAGCCTGTACACTATTTTGCACTAAGTTATGTCAGTGATACTGCCTGGATGTGACAGTAGCTTTGATACCAGTTCTAAGCCAGTTTCTGGACTTAGCTGTTAAAGGAGAAGGCAATCACAGTTCATATTATATGCCACTGTAAAAATTCATGCGTGCTAAGCCAAGAATGATCTAACTATGTTGGTTCCCTAAGAGCCAAAACATACATTTTAAATCTCTGTAAAGAGCCCAAAGAATTGGAGAAACAAACCAAGAGATTAATGGATCATTTTAGGCATCTAATGAGAATGAGGGTACATCTTAGACACAGGTCATAAAACTGGTTCAAGAATGACAACAATGCATAATGACTGTGCAAAGGAGTTCCCATTATCAACCTAATAGTCAGGAAAAGATAGATGAGGATGACACAGTATTCAGAGGCATCCCCTTTTGTATCATTTTTTATATTACACACAGGGCTGTAAAAAAGATGATTTGTTGAGACCTGGGGATGAGTTCTATCCTAGATATTTCCATGTTTTCAATATGGCTTATGATTTGCTTTCTTCTTAATACGTGTCCCCAGCAAACAGATACATTACAACAGTTTCCAAAGAGTTAGTGAAATCTACTTTGGCATAATAGCATGTGTGTGTGTTTCAACAAACAGCTGGACATGTTCCATTCCACTAGCTGGGCTTCATACACTATACAATGAAGAATATACAGGTATAAAGGTGTAAGATATGCACACAAAAAAGAATTTTCTGGATCTAGTCATCTTATGTGGACCAGAATTAAAAAATTCTACCCTAACCATATACATAATTAATCTCAGTTGATGCCAGTGGTAACGGTTATATATGTGACAATCCTTAATGTGTGTCCCCATTAAAAACATGAGTGTTTCATATTAAGAAATGGTAACATGGACATTGCAAATACAGGGATACACTATGCCATTGAGGCACAAGCTCCATTGTGGGAGATGGGCTTTGCAGTTCTGCCCAAGGGAAAGTTTAGTGGCCCTGCCCACTCTGAATTGCCTAATACTATAGCAACACAAACCAGACCAAACGATCCTTCAGAGACTATGTCTACGCCACAAAAATAAATCGGAAAAAGAAAACGCAATTTGCGGTACGTAAATTGCATATCTTTTTCCAATTTACTTCTGAAAGAAGCTTTTCTGAAATTTGGCCCATCTACAATGGGCCAAATTTTTAAAAAAAACCCACCTCTTTCAGAATATCCCTTCTTCCTCATAAAACGAGGTTTCCAGGGATACTGAAAAAATGTGTCTGATTTTCTGACTTTTTTTCACAAAAGCAGACGCATTCCTTGGACACGACAGAGGTATCCCAGAAAAGCTCTGCAGTCTAGGTATAGCTGGAGGCTTCCCACATCATTGGAAGTCCTCAAGGGTGTAAAGCTGGCTATGTTGACTTTATGCTACCCTTTCTGCTGCAGGAAAGGGCTTGAACTTGCATGATCTCTTCCTCCAAGCAAGGGTCAAAATAGCCTACCCTCCTGACCAGTGCTTTTAACTGAAATATTTGGAGGACTTTTTGGACAATCTAACTATAGCCCTTTTACTAGAAAAATGGGAGAAGAAATCTCCAGCATGTAAACAGTGCATACCATGGGGCTGATCCTGCTGGCCTCTCTCACTTCACTTCAGTGAAACGAGTCATATAAGTAAGCGGGATTTGACTTTTTGTTCACATGGGGCCCACTGCAAAGGCCTTTCACTGACTTTAGGCCATTCTTGTTCCTTGTTAAGAATAAAGCACAATGAGGGAATTGTGTTCTAATGCTGGTTTATGCCAAGCAATTGACTCAAAAGGTAAGGACAATGTAAAAAACTTTGGCAAGTTTGTCAAACCATGAAATAAAATGTAAAATCATTTAATGAAGGTTTAGACCCATCTGGGGAACGTATAACTTAAAAGAATAGTCCATTTATTTTATCCAATTTTTATACTCCCAGTATTGTTCTTAATCTCCATTTATAGCACAGAATGAAAAATGAAAATTGTCCCTTCCAATGTTGTCCTCTTCCACTTACTGAATATTGTGTATTCCTGCCTTTCTAATGCAGCAAACAATCAATATGGCTTTCTGCGTGTTTACTTACAGCCTAGTGCTACTATTGATCTGCACTCAAAGCTCCTCTTCATTTCAGTAGGAGTCTCAAATATGTAAGGACAGCAGGACTTAGTCCTAATGAGTTTCTGTATCGGCATCATCTGTGATATATACAGGATTATGTACAGTTCTCGGAATAGTGTCAGCCAGTTTAATGCTGCTGCATGTCAGCAAAAGGAGCCGTACATTATTCGTGTGACCCACTGAAATAGCCTTTGTCACTAGAAAGGAGTTGCTAGAAATTAAGAGCAATATTGGGTGGTTAAACAAGACAAGGGAAAGGAATGCAAATAAATGTATGTTTTCATTTCATTCTGACTCGGCTGCCTGATTTGTTTTGGGCCCTTTTCATAATCTCCAATGCATTGGACTCTGTCTTTGATTCATTCTCATAAATACTTGAAATTTGCCTATTTTCCCAAATCGGGCACTTAAATCCTAAGGAACTACCAGGGGTAACTGAAGCTAATTTCATATCACTTGTCTTTGGGTAAAACAAGCTTCAGGGAAACCATTTTTAGGCTCTTATCCTGCAAATTCATACCAACCGCAAACGTTCAAAAAAACCAAGATGTAGAATCCATAAATATAATGAGGTTGACTTAAATATTATAAGGCTTTTAAAAATAATACATTTTGGATGCTTTGTATTTGCCTGATGGTTTGTGAGTCCTTAGGGTATGTGAGGGTCAGGTTTGCATGTTTTTCTCTGCAATATTAAGGCCTAGAAACTTACATTTTTTAAAATGTAAGTTTCCGGTATTAGGCAAGTCCAGCAGTGGAGCTCTAAGAAACACACCAAATTTCATGAGACTGGGAAATACCAAAACAGTACTGAAACTCTCAAAACAGAAATTGCATGAATAAGATGTCAGTCAAGATCTAAGACAAAAGAAAATACTAACCCATTGCTAAATTCCAAGGAAAGCAGGCTAAGTAGTACCCAAATATCTCAGTCACAGTTATTTTACAGAGCACTTACTTCATGTCTCTACTATATAGGTATATATCAAATACATTTTTATTCAGCAGAAATTATGTCTATATGTTTATTCCAAACAGTGTTCAGAAAAATGTCTGTATACTGGTCAAATATTTTTATAATGAGGGACAGATGTACTGTGGGTTGTGGAAATGATTTGTGCACCTTCTTGGAAAATCCCCCAAAAATCCCACATCTGTGCATGTAACACATACAGCCAGCCAGTCAAGTATCCCTGTCTATGGGATATGATGCTATATTTGCTATATTACAAAGTCAGTGGGAATCTATGCCTTGACTTCAAAGGGCTTTGGATCAGACTAGTGTTGACTGGAAAAAGTAAGTATTTTCCGTGAAACAAAAGAGAAAATTTCCATATAATTTGAGTCCTTTGATGAAAAAATTAAAATGAAAAACCCTTCGACATTAGTTTTTTGGTGCAGTCTTTGCTTCAACACCCTTTTTCTTCATTCCTTTTTGCAACTGAAAATGGAACAGAAAAGTAGAAAAGAAAAAATGTGAAAAGGGGAGAAAAAAGGAAATATTATAACTAAAATTGTTAGTTTATTTTTTCATTTAAAAAACTGAAGAAATCTGTGAAAACAATGTTTTGTCAGAAAGTCAGTTTCGTCAAAAATATGTTAAGAAAACATTTGGATAAGACCCCTAGTTCCTGATCCTTCAACATCCTTCATCTAGGTCAAGGGCGGGCAAGATAGTCTCCATGGGCTGGATGTGGCCCCCCAAACCAGGGATCTGGCCCACAGGCCCCCTGCTGCTCCCTCACCTCCAGGCCAATCAAGACGTAGGATGGGGAGCACGTGAAGTCTCCTCCCCCGCCAGGGGTGCACGGCACCAGAAGGAGCCACTGGCTGTTTTAAAATGCCAGGAGCGGGGGGCAAAGACTTCACGAACTCCCCCACCCCCCAGGCCAATCAGGGTCTGTGACCAGGGCAATACGAGAAGGCTCTTGTTCCTGCCCCTTCTGGGATGAACTGGGGCCACTTCAGAAATGTATGAAGTAGACTCCTTTTAAAAATTATTGCCTACCCTTGATCTGGTAGACTCTTCATACCCACAGGGAGCACCACTATAGTAGGTGTCTTACTAGGCACAGAGATCCAGCCACACAGAGGAACAGTGTGGCCTCCTATGAGCTTAACATTGCTACCTGAGTTGAAAACTCAGAGAATGTTTTCATTTACTTCCATAGACATGACAGAATTAGGAGTACAAAACAGAAAAATAAAATGGGTATGTGAGGGAAAATAGAATATACAATGTTAAAGGATGATATAATTGTATTTTAAAAGCATATGCTATGTTCAAAGTGCTTTACAACAGATACAGTGCTCATAAGAGGCAGGATATAGGTGCTAATGTCATTGTACTCATTTTACAGATCCAGAAACAGACAAAGTGAATTGTCCAAAGCAATACAAGTAGCTAATAGTACCTGCCCCGACTCCTACTCCAATGCTTAACATAATAGATGACACAACCATTCATCTATGATATAGTCAATAATATAGCCTCTCAGGACCTAATCCTGTGATCGCTTATGCACATTAAGTTTCAACATGACACTCCCATTGAACCAGTGGCACTAGTCGCTTAACGTGAACACACGCTTGCTTCGAAGATCAGCATCTAAAAATTTAATTCCATAACCAAAGCACTTCATATTTATAATCCAAGGGCTAGATCCTCTATTGGTATAGCTCCTTTGACTTCACCAGAGCTATACTAAAACTAGCTGAGGATAAGGCCCAAAAATGCACCTGTCTGCCTGGAATTATCTCCATTTCCTTCAAGTGAACTTTATGGCAGCTCCCAAAAGTATCCCAGTTTTCACCATAGCTAGAATAATACTTTGGGCCTGATTGAGCAACCTTTACTCATAAGAGCTGCCCTTACGAGTAAGTGGCACCCTGAATATAGGAGGACTACTTGTGTGCATTGTTCTAAATTGTCACAACACCAATAAAGACAACCTTTTTGTGTAATTTTGCTTGAAAAAACTTCCCAACAATAAGATGGTTTTAAGTTATTGGGAAAGTGACCATACCCTCAACCATGAATCCTACAACTCAGCGCATCTGTTATATTGTCAAAGAAGGGGTCATAATGCATTGAGAATGGGCCAAAGAACTTTTTTAATACTTCAGTATATCCATTTCAGTAAAATTGACCTATTTCTGTAAATGAAGAGTCCTCATTTTTCCCTGATAAGATGTGCAAGCATGCCTCACTAACAATCACTGAGGTCATGAGCAAACAATTCATACACCTACTGTACATAATAATTGTCATGAGAAATTATCTTCATATGCTTCTATGCCTCCCATTTGCAAACAATAGTCTGTATGATGATAATACCTGTATAGTTTACAATGCATACATATTAGTTTGGTATATACACAGCACAGCTTTTCCAAATGAAATCACCATTGATCATCAAAACTTTATTCCATGTTTCATAGTTGAAATAAAATCATTGGAATATCATATATATATATATATATATATATATAAATTTCCAATGTCTCTGGCTGCATATTATTCCTGGCTAAATACACATCATAAAAACCTCCTACTTTACAGCGTAAGGCCTCCTTGTATATTTTTTAAAAAATTAAGTAGTCATAAGCTCGAATTGTCTTCATTGTGCTTAACTGAGAAGATTTTGGAATGTCATCTCACATAACGTGGTTGCTTTTACAGATGCCTCTTTGTAAACTAGAATTTTACATTAAGAATTATAAACAATTTTATTCCCGTTTCATATAATTGTAAAATATGATGGTTGTGTACCCTATCATGCTGTTTTCTATAAAGACTGTATGTGTATGAGTGTTAAGTCTATATGCTTCTTGTATATAACACTTGCACTGTTTGGCAAACTGCTTCTCTAGAGCTAATTACACAGAAAAATAAATAGAAGTTAGAAATGCATCCCATTTTGTATTCTGTACCTAAGAAAGAAAACTAAATTGTGCTTTATATGAAACACACTTAAAAACATATTGTATTATTAAAACACACCAAAAAGGCAAAGTAATTATTTCACTTCCTTTGAGTATCCCACAATTCTTTAATTTAGCTTAAGGCTAAAATACTAGAATACTGAAAACAGGTGTATCTTGACCCTCTCAGGATCTGATAGGATCTGACTGGATCAAAGGCCAAGGTCACTTGAGTCATAAGATTGGCTGAATGATATTATTTTTGTCATGGTTCCAAATTGTTGAGAGGTAGGACTCTGAATCTGGCACATGAGAATCAAATGATATGATAGTCTAGTTATTAAATATGACAGATAGAAAAAGCTGTATGTTGCACAGCTACTCTGTGATTAGCACACTATATTTTACAATGTCACTGTTCTGAATGCTGTAATACTTCCAAGACTCTTTCAAGAACTGATGGTTTTGAATTTAAAATAATACAAGAAAATATAGATGAATTATAGCAACTTCCTTGTTAGATTTCTCAGCTTATTTTCCTAAACAGCACTGTTGTTCAATAATTCAAATACAAGCCAGTTCTCTTCCTCCAATTTTTCAGAGGGATAAGCTTTACTGGTTTTTTACCGAATTTATGTATAAACAAGTATGAAGTACTGAGGAAAAAAGCAAAAAAAGTTGGATGTGTCATCTAATTTTCACAGCTATGCTTAAAGCTTTTCTCCATTTCCCTACGGTAAACTTATATTAAACCTATTAAAAGGTAGATGAATCTCCCCAACCAAAAAAGTGAGAGCATCCATTTCACCCCAATTCCCCATAAATTTTATATGTAAACAATCTCAGGGTAGTGGTTAGTGTGGAGTAATGGCAAGTCACATAGCATATCTACTTATTCATCTGTAAAGTGAGTATAAAATTACTTTCCTCCCAGGTGTGCTGTCATAAATCAATGGGTATAATGTCCTTTTGAGGTCCCTGGCAGCATGAAGCACCATTTTACAGAGGCAATAAGAGAGTCCGTTTTTGCTCATAATTTGTGGAGTTTGATCCCCCTCTTTAAAAGTGGGCTCAAACTCCAAGTCAGAATTAAAATTAGCCCAACCCAGAGATCACCACCCCGTTGTCAGCATTAGATAACAGCACACAATCCCCAAATCCATTGAGCAGCCATGTAAAAAGTTAGATTGCAATCAGGTATGGTTTCAATCAGTGGAGAAAAAGGAAAAAAGTCTGTGACCATAGATTTAATTTCTATTATGTAGCCAATGCATACAGAATGCTAAAAATGTATGAAAATTACTTTGGAAAATAAGAGATTGGAGAAGATGTGTTCATAACTTAAGGTTTGGGTTGTTTCTTTTTTTAAAAAAGAATGCTTTTCATAGAACACAATCAAAAAAGGACATGTCTAGACGGGCAATAGCAGCTACTGTACCTCAGACAAAAGCTGGAAGGAATGATGGTTTCTCTTATGAGTAGAAATGGGCCCCCTGGTCTCAAAGAATGTGTGCATGATGTATAATAGATACCTGTCTGGTATAATTAATTATATTTTTCCTAAATTTAACATTGCCTGAAGGGTGAAATCATTTTGCTTGGTGAAATCCCTCATGCCACACAAAGTCTGTGAGCAAGCCAGATTTAATTGCTGTGATAAAACCACAAGAAAGACCAGGTTTGCATTAAATCTATAACCACATCTAGTGAAGAATAGCTTTAATCACCTTGGAAATTGTGACCACAAGATAATTAAAGGGAAAGTGTTCTCATTAGTAATTATCCAGGAATATCAAATCTCAGTTTATCATGAAGGCCAATTTAAAATGTCTTGGCATGGTCTTAAATTTTTCTCTATTTTTGAGGTTATATGTCTCTACTAGGACTTTTTACAAGAGGCTGGGAAAACACTTATATGTGTCCTTGTGCAATTTCACAAGCCATATTGTGTTTACCTACACAAGAGGGTCATATACTGGGTCATTGCTAGTATGATCAAAGAAATGCAAGTAGCAACATTTACACTTTTACTTTCTGATCATTTTAGGACACACTGAAAACCATTGTCTTTCAATCCCAGGCTCTCTTCACCAGGAAAAGTAAAGGGCAATAAATCCTTTCTTTTAGTATATATTGTTATCCCTACTACTAACATCACTATCTCATTATGATAACAGCATCAGCCATCTGCCAAGTTGTTGCAGGTGTCTAGGTTTTTAAGGGTTGACTTCTCAGTACAGGAGAAATCATTGAAGTGGGGCATATTCTAAGCAGAGCTTAAACTTTAACATATACACCAGTCCTTCCTGGAAGTGGGCAAACAGAAAGCAGGGTAATCTCTTTAGGAATCTGAGACCAACATTTAAACCTTAAAAATTTACTCTAATCAAAGACCAAGGCACAGAGCAAATTCCTCAGCAGCTCACTCAGCTCCTCACATAACACAGAAGCTCATGTAACAAAGCTGATAATATACTGCATATCTTCTCAAGACTTAGAACGTGCTGCCAAGTTAAGAAAATAATTTGAAAGACTATGTATATGGTACCAACTAGTGACTGATAATGGCTATAACAATACATGTACAATCCTATAAGCTTATTTCCTTTTGGAACAACCAACAAGCCTCAAACACCCTGGCTAACAATCCAGAAAGAAAGATTCTATTCTAATGGAAACTCATGCCTTTCAAAATTCAGGTTTGTTTGGTTTTTTGGGTGCTTTGTTTTATGGCAAAGTTTGGTGAGGTGAATGGTCAATATCAGGCTTATAATGAAAGTCTTGTTAAAACCTTATTTCAGCAAATGGTAAAGATCAGCATCACCCAATATTAATAAAGAAAGCAGAAGTCTGCTTTTTCTTTTTTTAATGCAAGTTAATTTAATTTTTCTTTCTCCCAGTTTCATTGTGGGTTTACTTAGCTATGCTCCCCTTGACGCAGAAATGGAAACCAGAATTACATTTATGCAGTCCATTTTTGACAGCGAGTGTGGATGCATCAAGATAAACATCTGTAAAGTTTTGCTCACTAGTATAATGCATCTGTGCAGAATTTAGCTGTTTTGGATCATGGAGGTTTATACAGACTTTTTCCTGCAATTTCAGGGCACACTCACTAGGTCTTTAGCTACTGAATTTCATATTAAGAGACAACCACTCCAAATGCACAACTCACTCAAAAGTACCATGTTTCTTCTGGTTGCATGTTGAACCCGTTTGAAACTATACCACTTGCAAAATATATGATGAAAGAAAACTGGGCCTGCATTCACTTTGCTATGCTTTACAAACATTTCAAAGAGATTTTAAGTTCATAAAGAAACCAGAATATTTTACCTGGTTTCAGATTTTATAATGCATGCCTCTTATAGCTGTACTCTCAAAGGAACATCTTCCCTTCTCCAGATAGTATTTACATACTTGTAGATAACCCCCCATACAGTCAGACAAATTATTTTTTATACTGCTATAAATCCTGAAGCTTTTATGTTATGTCAAGGGGAAGGCCCATCAGATCAAGGGCCAAATCCTTCCCCTGCATGGGTATGTTGGAGCCCAAGAGGCAGCAGAATGCTTGTGCTTTCAGAAGGTATGTAGAGGAGTACAAGTCATCTACACCCCACATCAGAGCTCAGAATGGGCTCTGTACATGGGGGACTGAGTGAGAGCACAGCTGCCCTGCAGAGAGCCCTAGAGAAGGAATTCATTCCAGAATCATGTTTCTAGCAGACAAGGCTCAGCATCCCAGTGGAGACCAAGGACTGAATAGCTACTGACACTAAGCTACAAAATCAGAGAAGTGCACAGTATCTGCAGTTTACTGGAACTCAGAGCACCCAAGTGGGACAGAGACTTATCTGGGTTTTGTTTCCAGAGATTTTAGTAGTGTATATGTTGTAATGAAATGACAGCATCAGTTACTTTAGGAATTGAGTTGCCCTTCCAGTTCTATTAGTTTAATACTGTATTACTTCTACTTTGAGCTTAGATAATACCTATTATTTGGGGAGGGCAGAATGCTTTATGAACAATGAGAATTGTCCTCATGTTATGGACAGGAAAACAAACAGAGGGGTTCCATAATGACACAAGAAAAATCTGTCTGTTGAGAACAGAACCCAGGTTCCACTACCTTTTCTAGCTACCAGTCCATACTGCATCCTGTAATTCTATTTGTTTTCTCTGCACTTCCTTCCTGAAACACACCTCTCAACTCCTGCACTCTGTAATTTTCCTTCTCTCATCAGTCTCTTGACTACACAGTGGCCTTCTAAAGAAAGAAATATTCTGTACCAGAGAAGATGGACTTTCCACACTTCTGTAACAACTTTCATTCTAAAAAGAAAAGTAGATCTAAAGAATGGCCTTATTTAAGGTCTAAGGACAAGTTCAACAAGTCTCTTTCAGTATAGCCCTCATAGAGGGATAGCTTATTTCTACCACAGCCAGTGTTGCTCAGTCACAAAAGTACCAAGCACTAGAAGATCCCTTTGGAGTTCATTTGATTTCTAACCCTTTATTCATTTTTCCCCATATGCCTCTCCTTGCCAAACTGAGTCTCCTCTAATACACCTCTTTTATACTGTGTGCAGGGGTATATATAGGAATTAACTCCCCACAGCTGACCCAGCTAATCACTACAAGCTACGTAAACCGCTGACTGGAGAGTAAAGATTAACCCTGTCCGTCCTAGTGTCCAGGTGGGGCCAATTCTCCTCACACATTCATGTATTTCTATCAGTTTACATATTTCAACTTTCTGGACCCATAAAATCTTTCAAGCAACAACCTTAAGTGCCACACCAAAAAGACAAAGGCATATCTGATTTTAAATGAGATATAAATACCTGCAACACATTAAAATGAAGATTTGTGGTCATTAGTGTAGATGCAATCCACGCAAAACTGATCTTACTCTGCAGAAATTATCCAAAGACAAATAAGAAGGAAAACATGGTTGATGTTTTTCATCATACAGTAAGTTCTGTGTCATTCCTGCTTGTACCTTCCAATACAGTACATATATTATTGAATGATAATAATAATACATGGCATTTATATAGCACCTTTCATCTGAGGATCTCAGCACTTCTCAAACAGCTACAAACATCACAGATGCTAGCAACATGGCCTATGCTCTTTTCAGTTTAAACTTGCAAAACCTTACATACCATATGAGCATGTTAAAAGCAGGAAATGAACGTGCCTGTGACCCCACAGAATTCAACCTACACTCAGTTTTTAAATCTGGTGCAAATATGTGGCCACATTATGAAAACATGGCCTTGGAATGTCTAGAATTAAAATATTATTGATACTTTTTTTTAAACCATCTCACCAAGGACTTCATTCAGACAAGGTCTGCTCTGATCCATAGACCTAGATCTTTCACAGTCCCCCATGACATCTGATACCCCATTTTACCCAGACATGGGCAGCAATAGTGAGACAGAGGGCTTGACCAAAAGAGCCAGGAGAATCCCTATATCACCCTTAATGCAGCCTTCATCATCAGTGCTGACACACTTTCTTAGCTAGGGGAACTATGTAACCCACACACCTAGTGTGATTCATTGTCCCATGTAGTGGCACTTAGACCAATTACAGTTAGAGATAAGAAGTTGGGAGCTCTCCAAGAAAAGCTAGCTGGCTTTATAGCCAAGTTGTAGAGGCTCCTATTCAGAGGTTCCAATCTGCCCTGAGGCTTTTAGGGCAGAGAGGCTTTGGGCTCATATTTGGAGCCACCTTAGCAATCTATTTTTCTTAATTTAATCAGCTAATTGCTCTTTTCTGTTACCTTTATTTTAAAACAGCTCTGCCATTTTTCTTTTCATTTTCAGTCAAGAGTTAGTTCTGACCATGTTTCAGGCCAGGAGGATATTTATTAGGTAGGACAGTAGTTCTCAAATGTATTTGTGTTGGCGAATAAGTTTTAAAAGGGAGTCCTTCATGAATCACCTTCAGTCCTAATCTCAATTGCACACCTCTCCATCATTGCCTGGAGGGAGGGGAATATTGTTAGGACAGTAATAGAGACAGGAGATTAAAATGCACCTATTTCACTGTAAAGGTCAGGTCATGCCTCCTATTTTTTTTATCTCCCTTGTTTTATTTCCTTTTCCTGGATCAAATCTTGAAGCCAGTGAGAATAGGAGTGGACTCTAAGAAATCACAAGCATCGCTGTTTAAAGACTGATGGCTGCCTTCCCCTCTCTGACTGAAAAACCTGGGTGAACCAACTCTAAGTGTGTCTTGGACCACAGTTTGACAACGGTTGAGATAAGATAACTCATTCATTTTAAAACTGATTCCTACTCTTCATTCCCAAGAGTTTCCTTTAAAGGGAGATGATGATAACTGACAACACAATTGCTTGGCCAAAATTTCTGTACTCCTCATTTCCACTGCTGTGCTCTGTGCTGAAAGCCACCTACTTGCCACTTTCTACTTTGGAGGCAGCTGCTTTTTGGTTGTGCTTTAAACGTGTATTGTTGCAAAGTTCTTTGGGATTTTCAAGAGGGAAGACACTATCGCAATGTCAGATATTGTATTATGTCCCTGATGAAGGTTATTATTAAACCTTCTCTTTGTATTAGCCAGATCTTTTCATGGTCCTTAACAATCACATTACTACTGAAGTCAGCAAAATGTCATCACTCTTTTCAAATTAGAGATAGGGCCCAACCAGATGCATTTAAATATCATTATCAATCCCTGGAAGATTTTAATGAATCAAACATGCATATTTCTCATCCCTAGGTTTGCAAAAACAAAACCAATTAGATGTTGCAAACCACAAAATACCATCAATTTTGCCCATTGCTTTATGCAGGAGGGGTTAAAAGCAGAACCATTTAACCAAATCACTGCCTCCCTTTAAAATTGGGAGATGAGGGTTTTAAATAAATCCAGATCAACAATGGGCTTAGTTTTTTCCTTCTGTATTTCAAATTCCTACTTTAAAGTAGCACTAGAAGGTGGCAAATTGTGAATAAAAAGTCTCTTTTTACTGTTCAGATCATCTGAAACAAAAACAGTAATTAGAACACACACACATGCATGTGCACGCTCATACACACACAAAGAAAACCTTTATCAGCCAAGTTAGTCCAAATGGTCCAGTAAGGAAACAAAAAAGAAGGAACTAATGCATTGTGCAAGCAGCCTAGTGATTAACAGCTCTACACAGAGATGGAGGCTTAGCTAAAACATTATTGTTGAAATGAAGAAATTAAAAAAAACCAACCCACAATTATGACATTCAATTATTCTATTAAGTGAAATTAACTATTCTTCTTGTTCTTTGAAAAGAGCAAGATAAAGCACAGGAACCAAATAATTAGGTCAGCAGCAATGAATTCTGAAGAAAGGCTGTCTAGACTTCTATTTTCATTTTCAAATTCAAGTGGTTGAGTTGTGTGTGTGCACGCGCACGCGCACACGCACATCTGTGTTTATTCCTTTGAATTCTCAGGGTGGTCACATTAATAAATTTGCCCCGGAAGGTAGAGCAAAGTCTGAATCAAGGTGTAACATTCTCGCTTTGATGTCGGCTGTCATGCTTGAATGCCTCTGGATCTCTTTGGCTACCATCAAGTCTGTTGTCGTGGGAGACCAGGTAAGCCAGAGTTGTTCTGCTCTTTGGCACTAGTCAAAGGAGAGTTGGTTTAGACTTCTTTGAAGCTGTGAAGTATTATGGTTCTTTACCAATTATATATTTATTATGAATATATCCAGTAGCAAACTTTCAAATAAAAAATACATTGCTTCTCATTCGCCTCTTAGCTGAGATCTCAATATGTTTGTACAATAGTAATGATCAACCATCTGAAAAAAGTCATCTAATAAGGAGCCACACAATGGGGTGGATGTAAGCTGTGGACTAAGATAAATAGTTCATGCAATATGTTTAACAAATTAGAATGTAAAACACACAAAAACATATAGAGGAAGAGAGGTGGAAAAATACTTTCTTTGGCTGGGATGTTGTAGAACATTTTGAGACAGGGAGCAGAGAATTTCCCCAGTTTTTCTTCTCCTGCAAACAAACAAATATAAAGAAACACATAAATGATGCAACAGCCAATTGTATGATTATTGCTATTAAGGACCTTCTTTTTCTGTTCATAAACCAGCATTCTAAAATGCATAGTCAGGCAATGTTAAAATCAGAATCCAACATTGTTTTTTTCTTGGGCTCAAGCAGTTCATTTCAAAGGCAGTTTCACTAGATAAAGCTGGTGATTTGTTAGTGTGAGGTAAGGAACTCCCATGGATCACTTCTCTATTTAGCTCAATGGTTCACAGCATGAAAATTTTCATACACATTTTTCTAAAATGTCTAAAATGTCTAAAATGTTTCCATTTAAAAAAGAGGGTAGAGCCTCTTAGAATGATCTTAAAAACTGGATCATTGCACTATATTCTAAGGGTGATATTGTGCAGTAAACTACAAACTTCTCCCTGGAGCACAAAGCCCTGAAAGTGCAGGCACGTTAATGGAAATCTTCAGTCTTTCATATGCTAGAGATTCTATCCTCCTCTAACCCATACTCACATAAGTACTCCTTGCTCATGCAAGTAGAAACACTGAAGTCCCCAAGAATTTTTGAGTGAGCGTTAAATAAAAACTGGGTATGCGCCTCAAGATTTGGCCCATTTAAGAGTAAATGAAATACAGAGCACAAAAGTACAAAACCAGCTATTAATAATAGTACCTGTTATTATTATAAGCCCTCATCTCATCATTTTAAAATTCAACACAAGTTCATAGTTTACTGACTTATTTCACTCCTCACACTTGCCATCTCAATACCTAGACCAAAACAAGGACTAAAAAAATTCTTCCTAAGCCACATTACACTGAACTAGCACAATAAGAAGGTCCATTTAACTTAGAGGTGAAAAGAGGACGGTCAAGGAGTAAATTGAGCAAGCATATAAAATCCAATCAAGCCCAATTTCTGAAATTCACCTTGTTACACAGGCCTCCTGACAGAATACTGAGCAAAATAGACACAGGCACAATAAACCACACATTTTAAAATTAAAAAATAAAGTAGAAAACACTACAGACAAGAGTGCACTTATTTATTTCTTCTGGAGCTAAAAAGTGATAAAGCCACCGTTGCTGTGGGAAAACAGATAATAATTTGCTTGTCAAGGAATTTATAAAGAAGGTTTCCAAAGATATTGAGTGTAGCTTGTTTCCAAAAAGCATCTTATGTCAAGAATAGTCTTATGACCAATTCTAATTAGATTTAAATTCATGGAGGATAAGTGTCTAAATTGTACTGGGAGGCACTAAACTGGATCCTGATTTCGGAACTACTCTGCAGTCCAACAGCGAAAGCTTGTGGGAAATGTCCCAGCTGATCTCAGCCTGTGACAAAAAGATATCACACAGTATTATTCAACACCAGGCTGGTTATTTGGACAATATCCTGTGTTTGCTGCCTTATAGTAGACTGTTAGAAGCTCTTGGCCCAATTTAGCTATGATATCTGTGGAGTTTTTGCTCTGGCCAACTCAGGGTATGTCTACACAGCAAAACTATTTTGAAATAACAGCCGTTATTTCGAAATAACTTTACTAGCGTCTACACAGCCAAACCGCTATTTCGAAATTAATTCAAAATAGCGGAGTGCTTATTTCGAATTTGGTAAACCTCATTCCATGAGGAATAACGCCAAATTCAAAATAGCTATTTCGAAATAAGTGCTATGTAGACTCTTATATTGAAATAGGGGGCCTCCAGCCTTCCCAGGGTGCCCTGGTGGCCACTCCAGCCTCAACCAAGAACACTCCTCTCCCTTCCTCCTCCCCGGAGCCCTTAAAGGGGTTGACTCTGGCCACAGTGCCTGTGCCAGCTCCAAGCCTGCAAGCCCAGAGCCAGCAGTCACTGCCCTGACCCAGTGGCCCCAAAACATGAGCCAGCAAGCCACTGGCAGCCAGCCCTCCATCACTCCCCAGGAGCAGTCTGCCAGCTCCCAAGGAGCCTGCCAGGGCCCGGAGAACATGGGCGCCTTCCTGGTCTAGGGTGGAGATCATGGACCTTATTCAGGTTTGGGGGGGGGATACCCCCAACGTCCATGATCTCCACACTAGATGGAGGAACGTGGCCGTCTATGGCAGGATAGCTGCCACCCTGGCCACCGAAGGCCACATGAGAACCCAGGAGCAGGTTTGCATGAAAATCAAGTTGGTCCAGCAAGACCCCCAACCCTGAGCCCTGAGCTTCCCTTCTCCCTTCTTCCCCTTGCTTCCCCCTTCCAGCTCCCTCCTCCCAGGTTTCCCCCTCCCCTCTCCCACCCTCTCTTCTCCCCTCTACCACCTCCTTTCCTCAGTATCACCAGAGTTTCATTCCCCTCCCCCCCAGTTTTGTTAAATAAAGAGAGTTTGTGTTCATGAAAACACACGTATTTTATTTGACATCAGGAAGGGGGGTTAGGGAGGGGTAAGTGGAAGGACATGAGGGAGGAATGAGGCACAAGCCTCCAGTGGGGCAGACCAGGGAGGCTCTTAGTGCTCCTCAGGGTGGAAGCTCTCCCTCAGGGCCTCCTGGATCCTGACAGCCCCCCAATGGACCTCCCAGATGGCAGCCTGCAGCAAGTGCAGCCAGGCTCGCAGCAACACATCCACGAGAAGCACCAGAGTGCCCAGGGGCAGCTCTGGCTCCATGTTGCAGAGTGCTGTGGTGTCCTGAGTGAGGGCAACCAGAGCACACAGAGACAAAATGCTTTCTTGTCCCTCATCGAGGTAGGCAAGCAAGCAGGGAAATCTGAGAACCGGCTGTCCAGGGAGGGGGAGGGGAGGTTCCTTTAAGCACAGGCCTCAGATAGCCTCAGGCAGCAGCCACACAAAGTAACTCCTGACCTGATGCCCTGCCGGACCTGGTTCCGGCCGGCCTTAAATGTGATTCAGCATCCACTCAGTGTGGACGCGCTATTTTGAAGTAGCAAAACGTTATTTCGAAATGCATTTTGTGTGTAGACGCATTATTTCGAAATAACTTATTTCAAATTAACTATTTCAAAATAAGATATTTTGAAATAACACTGTAGGGTAGACATACCCTCAGTTACCTAAGGCTATGTCTACACTGCACATTTATTTCGAAATAAGCTATTTTGGAAAATATCTTCCAAAATAGCTTATTTCAAAATAGTGCATCTACACACCAAATGTGCATTGAAATAGCGCATCCACACTGATTGGACACCAACTCACATTTAAGGCCACTCGGGACCACTTCAGGCAGGGCATCAGGTCAGCAGTTACTTTGTGTGACTGCTGCTTGAGTCTATGTGAGACTCTTTCTTAAAGGGACCCGCCTGTACAGCAGTGTCTCAGGCTTTTTTCCCTTGCCTACCTCCTCAAGGGACAGCAAAGCTTTTTCTTCTGGCTGCTGTGCTTGCCCTTGTGAACACCTCAGTTTGCCAGCCATGGAGCCAGAGCTGCCTCTGGGCAGTCTACAGCTATTGCAGCTTGTGCAGCAACTCATACAGCAGTTTCTGCAGGGTGTAGCCCAGACCCTGCAGAAACCCATTCCCCAGTCCTCTGCGGATCTCTGTGGCCACAACTCATGCAGCTGGATCCCACCCATCCTCCTCTTCACATTGTGCACCGCCGCCTCTGGTGTCTGGACACGAGTGCAGACTGGTGGGACTGGATCATCATGGAGCGGTGGCGAGATCAGCAATAGCTCCAGAATTTCAGGATGAGGAAGGACACATTTCTGGAACCTCTGTGAGTGGCTCGCCCCTGCCCTCAGGCGATGGGACACTCACATGAGACTGCCCCCCTCCAGAAATATGTTGCCATAGCCCTCTGGAAGCTTGCCATGCCAGATAGCTACCAATCCATCGGGAATCAGTTCTGCATGGGGAGGTCAACCGTCAGGGCCATGCTCATGCAGATATGTCGCTCTCAGGCTGTTGTTCCAATGGGGGCGGGGTAGACTGTTGGAATGGGGTTCCTAGGGAAAGAGGGTTTGGGTTAGGGGATGAGAGTGGTGGTGTAAGCCCCCTCCCTGGGAGGTTTTTTCAGTCCCGCCCTCACAAAGCCCTGCTAGGGGATGGGGTAAGTGGTGGGATTGCTCCTGGTGTGGGGGAGAGGGGAAACGGGGGTGGGCTAGGGGACCTCAAAGGGGCCCTGACATCCCTGTGAATCTCTGTTTGTCTCCTTCTGCAGGTGGGGTGGACCACCAACACCATCCTATTGTGCAGGATCATCCACCTCAGCAACATGGATGCCATCATCACCGGCTTTGATGACATGGGCTTTTCCAACTGAAAGGGGACTATTGATGGCACCCACATCTGGACCCTGATCACCGGGCATCTCTGTTCATCAACCGGAAGGGATATTTCTTGATGGTCCTGCAAGCTGTCACGGATCACTGGGGACAGTTTACGGACATCTATGTCAAGTGGTCGGGAAAGGCGTATGACGCCCATTTGTTCCAAAACCCCAGCGTCTTCAAGAAGCTGTATGCCAGAACTTTTTTTCGGGTCAGGGATGTGGACATGCCCATCTGCATGATGGGGGATACGGCCTACCTTCTCTTGCCTTGGCTCAAGAAGCCATTCACTGGCCACCTCAACCACTCTTGGGAACGCTACAATGCCAGGCTCAGCAGGGCCTCCATGGTGGTGGAGGGCACCTTTGGACATTTGAAGGCATGGGTCAGATGCCTCCTCAGCCAGCTGGACTTCAGGAACCACAACATCCCTCACGTGGTGGCCGTGTGTTGTGTGCTCCACAATAGTTTGGGGGGTGGAGGCTGACCACATCGGTAGGGCCTTTGAGCAGCTGCACACAGCTGCTATCTGACAGGCCCATCAGAAGGCCATGCGCATCTGGGAGGGTCTGAGGGAGAGTTTCTCACAGGGGTCCCAGTGACACTCTCCCCTGGGCCTCCCTACCAGGGGCCTGTGCATCACCCCTCTCTGCCTTTCCTCCAACAACCAACCCTTTCCCCCCCTTTCCCCATCCCTGCTGAGACACTTAAAAAAAGTTTGTTTAAGAAAAAATAAAATCTCTGTTTCTTTTAATTTGGGGTCAAAGTAACTGGGGAGAGACTGGGGGAAAAACCTGGGAGTGGGGGAGCAAGGGGATGAGAATCTTGGAAGGAGGAGGAAGAGGGAGCTGCAAGGGAAGAGCAGGGGGAGTAGAAGCTCAGGGATGAGGCTGAAAGTGGCACCTGGCTCTGGTGATCCCACCACCACAGGTGTGGGGGCCATGACAGCCATGCGGGGGAGGTGTTGAGGGAGAAGTGGGAGTGGGAACAGGAGCGGTAGTGGGAGAGGTAGTGGGAGAAGGAGCTACAGCAAGAACAGGAGTGGGAGCAGAAGCGGGAGCAGGAACAGGCATCTTGCTGGCAATGAGGGATTACACGGCTGCACACGTGGTGCAGCCCTGCTCCAGCAGCTCCTGCCAGGTGTCTTGCTGCAGCAGGATATCTTCCTGAAGCCTGCGGTTGATGGTCTACTCCAGGGATTGTATTACAGCAAGGTGCTCGCTCTGGAAGTCGTCCATGGGTCTCCAGCACCTGTGGATCCCTTGGGTTTGGGAGGCTGTCCTGGGTGGTATCGACTGCCCTCCTCACAGCTGTTTCGGTTGTGAAGAATAAAGAGAGATGGTCAGTCATCCCAAGAGACACTGTGCCTGAAATCTTTCCCTCATCTGTGAGCTGAGAGCAACAGTTCTCAGCTCAGTCGAAGGTGATGTGCTTAGAGCAAGGCCATGTGCACTGGAGCCCAGATGTTCCCAGGAGGGGGGTGCCTCACCATCCCTACATACCAGGGATAAGCAGGCATGTGAAGGTGCTGGCCAGACCAGGATCCTGTGGGCAGAAGGGGGGTCTCAGTGTGGCTGGGCTTCCCTCTGTTCTGCGCACATACTGGGCCCGGTAGTGGCAGTGTCCCTGAGGGAGAGGACTTGTATCCCTACCTGCTTGAGGAGAGTGGGGCAGGGTGCTGGAGCAGAGGTATAAGTGAGTGAGAGACACTTCTGCCCCTCACCGTGTTGTTCCCAAGAGTGGATGCTGCCCCAAGAGTGTGGGCATGCCCATGTGCTGTGTGCGGGATTGCTGAGTGTGGGTGTGTGTATGTGTATGTGTGTCAATGTCTCCAGCCTCCTTCTAGTAGTGGCTTGTGGAGAGAGGGTATCCATAAGAACAGCCATAAGAATGGTGTCCCACCCCAGTGTCATGACTATGGCAGGCCTTTCCAGATACCTTGTAGCCAATAGCAAAAGGATCCTCTGTGACAGCCTCCTGGTGCTGTGTGGCCAGGAGTGGCGCGACACATGCTCCCATGTGCACGGGCTGCTGCATGATCCCCAGGCCGCAAGGATTGAGCAAGGAGTGTCCAGCTACCCCTGGCCACCCATCACCTCCACTCCCTGTGTGTAGGGAACGTGATGGCACTCACAGGATGTGCCCTCCCCAGCCTCAGATGATACCTGGGACACACCCACAGCAAGGGGTACCAGCTCCAGGGCCAGGAGGGTAATCGTGCTGGCCTCATCTGTCTCCTCCTCCTCCACCACCTCCTCTTCCTTGTCTCTGTCCCCTGCAAGGATGACAACGGGCATCTTGAGCCCCGAGTCCACTACCAGGGGAGGTGAGGGGACTGCCTGGCCCCCCAGAATCCAGTCCAAGTCCTCGAACTAAGGGCAGGTGTGGGGTTCTGCCCCGGAGCGGGAGCTGCCCTCCCCGGCCCTGGAATATGCCTGGCAGAGCTCTTTCACTTTCATCCGCACCTGCTCCTGGCTGCCGATATGTCCTTTGTTGGCCAAGCTCTCGGCCATCCAGCCATAGACATCCGCATTCCTGCACCTGGTGCAGAGATCCAGGAGGATGGTCTCATCGCCCCAAATCTCAATAAGGTCCGGGATCTCCACACCAGACCAGGAAGGTGAACACCTCTTTCGGGCCCAGGCAGGCTCCTGGGAGCTGTCTGACTGCTCCCTGGGAGTAGTGGAGGGCTGGCTGGGAGCAACAGAGTCATTCATTTTGCCAAAATCCAAGGCATTGGCAGCTGCTGGGTGGCTCAGGGCTGTCAGGGCCTCCTGCTTGCCACAAGCCCTTTCTCCTGAGGCTGCAGCTTTAAGGGCTCCAGGGGAAGGAGGGAAATATAGAGTTGTCCTGTCTGTGGACAGATTGGCTAGCAGTGCACCTTGGGAAGGGCTGGAGGCCCCTTATTTCAAAATAACTTCAGCTGCCCTGTCTACACAGCCCCTATTTCAAAATAACTATTTCGGAAGGCGAATTATTCCTCATAGAATGAGCTTTACAGATTTCGGAATAAGCCGCCCATTATTTAACATTATTTCGAAATAACACTATGCTATATAAGCTCGCATAGTTATTTCAGAATAATGGCCGTTATTCCAAAATAACTTTGCTGTATAGACATACCCTAAGTGTACAAGTTGTCTCATTTTCTCTTTGTTTAGTTTTTTCTTCCTGACGATACAATTATAATATTGTGTTATTATTTATTATTTTTAATTATTAGTAGCATTACTTAGTACCTAGGGGCCCTTAATCATGTACCAGGACCCCATTTTGCTTGGTACTGTACAAATACCAAATTACGATGTTAGTGCTAAAAAATAGAATTTAGGGGTACATTTCAAAGACTGCCTAAGACCGAGACCCTCAATGATATTTTGGAATCTTGATCTGATGTCTTAGGATCATAAGGCTGACTGGCTTTTAAATCAATTAGCTGTGTTTGAAAATTGTAGCCTATATTTTCATGCTATACTTTTAAGATTTACTAATCAATTGTTTAGAAACGAAAGAGTAATAACAAAATGATCCTCAAAAGTACAAAGTTTATAGCATGGTATACAGACAGTTCTGCTCTCTATCCTCCTGGGTGGTCCAACTACAATTCCTTAATTTAATTCATTAGTTAAAGCATATACTAACTGGCAAGATAAAGCCAGACAAAAGACCCTTTTCAGAGACATACCCAGATTAAAAAAAACACACACACATCCAAACAGCAAACAAATATTCATGCACACATCATAGTACCACTGAAGAATGAAAGATAGCTCTTGGATCATTCATTCTCCCAGCCAATACAGATGTGATCCTTACTATACGGTCTACTCTGCCCTCAATGTTCCAAGTAATGGGGCTTTCATTGCTTAACTTTCAAATCTGTTCCCTAGCCTTATTCATCTCACTGTCAGCAAGTTTGTTCAGCATAAAATGTTCTTTCTTTATTTCATCCCCTTCACTCCAATTTATACCCCCTGATATTATCCTAAATAATTACGCTCCCTGAAAAGTCTAAGCCAAATGGATAATAAGCATAAAGGTCTTAAAAAGCATCTCAGCAACACAGAAATTATTTGTGTTTCACTGTAGTTTCTTTTTTTCCAAACTACTGACATCCCTGCAGGTAGTGCTTTTTGCCTCTGGGCAATAGGGTCATAGGTTCATACTACAATAAAGAGGAAAAGGTTGAGGAAACTTCCTTTTCTCCTAGCCTAGCACTGCATGTGTGCTAGGCACTGTATTCCTCCACTGTTCCCATTTGCTACATAAACATTTAATATTCCATGACTGTATTGAAGACCTGATAAATTCTAACACTTTGGCCCATTTTCTCTTTTACACCCACAGTAAGTAGCAGTGTATCTGAGATAGACTATTTGGCAGGAGAATGTATTCAAGGTCTGTATGCATTTTCAGTGTAAACTATTTAAAATTCTGAACTGACTATCATTCAGCAATTATTGACCTCACTGTCTTGGTAATATATAAATCAGCTCTTACCCCCCACTCAAAAAAACCATCATTGGGATTATTGATGTGAATAATTCTGCGTATATACAGTAGATCAGAATTAGAAAAGAGATAAAATGGAGGTTTTGTATTGTCAATTTAACATTAATTACCTAAATCTCTTTGAGGACATGTAACAAAACCCCCCGACATTTGTGTCACAATGATTATGAGAACATATTACCAAATCATAGCATTGCTCTGCTCTTAGACGAATTCAAATTCAAATCCAGACTAAAGATGCTACATCTGTCACCCTTGCCCAGAAAAGCCCTCTTAGGTTCAAAAGTTAGCTGTCCTCCTGCCTTCCTGCACGAAATCTGCTCCTCATCCCTAGGGATTACTAATCCGGATTTCTCCTCACACAGTTGACAGGGAGAATAAAACTATTGTGCCTTCCTAATAAGTCAGACTAATCACACATTTATAAAAAGAAAATTAGGAACACTCTAGTTCAGCCATTGAGAATTAACAGTTAATAAAGAAATGGCTGGAACAGTTTTTAAAAGTGTTTATGTTTTAAAGCACCATCATAAAATAATTTCTTAATAACTACATTTTGGACTGGCTGTCCAGTAATTCTCTCCACTGCCACAAGGAAACCCCCAAAGGAGATTTACTGGAGACTTCCATTTTGCAACCAAGAATACCAGATATAAATCATGACAGGACCATCTTAATTGTTCTTCCTTCAGAAGTAAATTTAGTGTCCATTTGAAATCCCCTGAGAAATGTGATTCAGGTAGCTGAAGTTGTGTAACTTAGATCAACAGCCCGTGGCACTATAGACAAGCCCTAAGAGGTCTCCTACCCAAGTACTGACTGACTGCTAAACTTTGCAGGCTTGCATTCATTGAAGTCAATGAGAACTGAGGGTGCTCCACACTGAAGGAGATGATAGCACCTCTGAGGACTGGGCCCTTAACACGTGAGGTCTTACAGGAACACAGCACACAATGGTGTGATATAGATATAGCCATACATTAATAGAAAAATCAGATGTGCATTCCATATTCATGTTGCATTGAGCCCTATTTCAAGCAATTTAAAAGTATTTTTGCAGTTACTTCTTTAAAAATAAAATGACTTGATATTTCAGTTGCTGAAAATCCCTAGGTTTTTGAAAACACGCAAAGGCATGAATATTGTTAAAAACCTGTGACTTTTGGATTCTTACCCATATATTTGCAATCTATTCAAGCATCCAGAAAAGGAACAGTGAGAGACTGTGCTAATGCTTTTAATATTAACCTTTAAGCTTGGTCTAAAATGAAATGAAAACACAACATTCATATGTAAATCCAAGCTATGTTTCAGGTCCTTCCTTCTCTTTGGCCCCAGCTCCCTAATTATTCCTGCAGAACTGCTGGTTATTAAGGAGTGAGAGAGAGGGAGAAAGGGAGGGAGAGCAAGAGAGGGAGAGCGAGAGAGGAAGAGGGAGAGTTCGAGATCTTCCTTATGTGAAGTCTTGCAGAATTTAATAGCAAATTATCATCTTTCTATGGAATTTTATATAATCCTATAGAATTTCACAGAGAAATATGTGTCTCTGCTGTAGAATTCTAGGGGGTGTCATAAAAATTCTAAAGGAAAGGATTCTCTATTACATTCCATAGAATTTCTGAATCATTTTTGTAGTCTCCTATTTCACTTCCATAACTTCATTCCTTATCAGTTGGATAGCACTTTCCCATAAGGGCTTAAAGGAGGGAGAGTAGGAAGTCCTGTTTGGGCAGCATCAGACGGATTATGCATTTACGAAGGATATGTCTACACTACAGAGTTTTGTTGAAAAACTTCAATAACGTCCACACTGTAATTGCATTCTTTCAAAAGCAAATCGAAAGAACAGATGGGGTTTTTCCAGCATTAGTAATCCTCTTTCTATGAGGAAGAAGCCTTTTTCCGAAAGAGCTCTTTCAGAAAAAGGCATGTGTGAACAAGGAAGAGGGAGTTCTTTCGGAAAAAGAGGAAAGAGGAAAAATCACAGGTGCCCTGGTGGCCACTCCATCCATAGTAATCACAGTTTAAATGCGAGATAGCATCCATTCAGTGTGGACACTATCTTTTGAAAAAGCAGATCGCTTTTTCGATGCGCTTTGGCACTGTGGACGCACTCTTTCGGAAGAAGTTTTTTCGGAAGATCTCTTCCGGAAAAGCTTCTTCCAAAAGAAGCCTGCATTCTAGACATAGACTAAGAGAAAAGGTTTTTATAGTGATGTCATTTAATCCACGTTAAAATTATAAAGGGGACAAAACAGCTATAGTAATTGTTAGCTCTCTGAGAACCAAGAAAATGAAGTGTGAAAACCTCTGGTTTACCTCAAAAGTTGTTACAAGGAGAAGAGTGAAACACTGTTTTGCTTAACCTCTGAGGATAGTATAAGAAACAATGAAATTGCAGGGAGGCAATAGATTGGACATTAGGAAAAACTTCCTAATTGTCAGGATAGTTAGGCATTGGAACAAATTGTCTAGGAAAGTTATAGAATCCTTATCATTTGTGGTTTTTAAGAACAGCTAGGCAAACACCTGTTAGAAATGGTCTAGTTATAACATAGCTCTGCTTTTAGTGAAGACAACTGGACTAGATGATCTCACGTGGTCCCTTCCACTCCTACAGTTGTATGATTCAGAGACTCAATCAGCTAACATGTTAAAACTGAGTGTTAACTTTATTCATTACTCTAAGCCTACCTGGAGACTTTATATGCTCTGCTGTTGTTTTTCAGATGTCACCAGACTGAAAAAGTGTGAGTTAGTAGTGAATGTTTCCTCTCAATCCCTCTCCCTGTTCCTTTCTCTAATTCATGCTGAAAGGTCATCATCCTTTTTTTTTTTTTTTTGTGATGTTTTAGTATGGATATTTCCAAAGACAGAAAGATCCTAAAGTCAACCACCACTGTATCTGCAAAAATAGTCAATCTGTTGGCTTTCTGGGAGAACTGTTTGCCTTCTGCACAATCTCTTTGCTTTCTAGGTGATCTATTTGCCCTGTGGGTGATCTGCTTTCCTTCTGGGTGATCTGTTTGCTTTCTTAGAGATATGTTTGGTTTGTGGGTGATCAGTGGTCTGCTCTGTGGGTGATCTGCTTGCTCTCTGAGTGATCTGTATTCTCAAAAATGAGCTGCGAATACCCATATCCGCATTCACAGTTGTGGATACCTATGGATATAAAGTGGATATCTGTGGATTTGCAGGGCTCTAGTTAGAGGATAGCCTGTGATAACCTCTTAGTATGAACAAGCATGAGAAGAAGATGAGTGTTGAGAGAAAAAGCTCTTGTTTACAAACATTTCTTTTTAATTATTAACATTTATGGAAGAAAAGAGCCACAAATACATGATTGGCAAATTGACTTATGTTTAAATAATGTGTCTAAAGTTTGACTGAGCACAGAAGTTTATCTTTTAATAAACAAATAGTGCCTTAATGTTATAATCATTAAATATAAACAAGGAGCAGCCATGCTACCAACCTGTACTAAAGGTGTGCAGGAACATCTAAGTCTCCTTCAGCTATTTCAGTGAACTCTGAAGAAGTGCAGACCAGGCGAATTCAGTAAAATGCATTATGCTCACAGCCTTTTATTTCATTATATCCTTTCCTGCTGTAGTAAAAACCACTACCCTACCCAGGATGCTAGGAAGGGGAATGGAAGACCATTTTCTTGTCTTGTCAACACAAAAGGGTAACATGCTTTCTGAACAGGGGGTATACCTCAGTTTTTCAACATTTGCTGTAGTGTTCCCTTTAACACCTCTTGGATGAGCTATTCTGTCTGGGACACAACAGACAACAACAGAAATAGGCAGGCGAGGTGGGGCATTGTTTTGGTTTTTTGTGCTCTAGATGGGTGCTTTACTCTGCCCGTGGGAATGTCCATTTTTCTCATGTCCATCACCACAGTGCTTAACCACCTTAAAGGAAAATAACCAGAGATTCATTGCCATGTGGGCTCTCTTCTCTTCCATTTGTGGCTGTGGGGAGGTAATAGGTTTTCATTCTTGGAGTGGGGGAGGGATTTTCTGATTGCTTTACTAAGGGAAAACTATGGAAGAGGGGTTTTATATCTGGATCTGAAGACGGTGAGAGGTTCATGGTCACTCTGATTTCTTCATGAAGAGAATCAGGACCTAAATGCTGAAAAACAGAACCTTATTGCTGAAAACTCTGGCTAATATCCCTATTTCATCTGAGGATTTTCCCGTGTTAGGAGACTCCTCAGACACTGCCTTAAGGTACCTTTATGTCTTAATAGGAGATTTAGGATGTAGGAGGAGGCAAAGAGTTCACCACCCTGCCTCCAGGTCTCACAAAGTCTAACTCTTGCTGAGGGTGGGGTTACACTTTCTGAAGAGTGCATCTGTGGTGAAAGGTCATGGTTGCAGTGTGAGCTGTATTAGCATGGAGGGCCTAGCCAATGAAGGCCTAGCCAATGAAGGGCTTTGAATGGCTCTCCAGCAGGGTAATCTTGAACAAGTCACTTCCTTCTCTGTCCCTTGGTTTCCTATTTTTTAAATGATATTTATTTCCTTTGTAAAGCAATTTGAGATCTGATGCTGAATTATTATTATTAATACTAATACTAGTCATCATCATCATATGGATTAGAGCCATGATTTTGTACTTAATCCAGTGTTAAGTGCTGAGCCAGAGTGGAGTCCACAGAACTGGTGTCAGAGGCTCCCTCTTGCCAGCCTTGCTTAGTATTTTGTGTTCTGGACTGGCTGGAGATGGACACCTATTTTTGAAATACAATATAAACTATGTGGAGTCCTGTGGCACCCTAAAGACTAACAGATTTATTTGGGCATAAGTTTTCATGGGCAAAACCCACTTTGTCAGATGCATTGGAGTGGAAATTACAGAGATAGGCATAAATATATTAGCACATGAAAAGAAGGGAGTTACCTTATCAAGTGAAAGGCCAATACTAAGTAGGCCAATTTAGTAAGGGTGGACTTGGCCCACTCCCAACAGAGGAGGTGGGAATACCAAGAGAAGGAAAGTTGCTTTTGTAGTGAGCCAATCATTCCCAGACCCTATTCAAGCTCAGATTAATAGTGTCAAGTTTGCAAATGAATTGCAGTTCTGCAGTTTCTCTTTGAAGTCAGTTTCTGAAGTGTTTTTGTTGAAGGATGGCCACTTTTAAATCTCTTCCTGAGTGTCCAAGGAGACTGAAGTGTTCTCCTCCTGGTTTTTGTATTTTACCATTTCTGATGTCTGATTTGTGTCCATTTATTCTTTTCCATAGGGACTGTCCAGTTTGCCCAATGTACCAGACAGAGGGGCATTGCTGGCACATGATGGAATATATCACATTAGTAGATGTGCAGGTGAATGAGCCCCTGATGATGTGGCTGACGTGGTTAGGTCCTATGACGCTGTTGCTTGAGGAGATATGCAGGCGGAGTTGGCAACGGTGTTTGTTGCAGGAATTGGTTCCTGAGTTAGTGTTCAATGGCTGATTTGCTACGCCCAAATAAATCAGTCTCTAAGGTGCCACAGGACTCCTCATTGTTTTTGCAGATACAGACTAACACAATTACCCTCTCTGATACCATATAAACTGTATTTATAAGGGAAAGGCTGAAGGATTCTTAAAAGGAGCAACATCATTGGTTGCTACCCCTTTCAACTCACAGCACTGAAATTCACATTCACTGCCAAAGAGTAATCAAATTTTAACACAAATTTGAGAAAGCAAGAGAAACTCTGTATAGAGTTATATAGACAAGGAGAAAAATCTGTGACACAATCTTGGGTGAGTGCAGTACAAACATGAAAGAAATTCCTGCCCTGAGCATATTATAGTGTAATTCGGACACAGATATCAGGTTAATTAACTGTCAGATTAATTAGGCCTGATTTGCTACTCCTTGCACTTCATACAATTATTACATCTATACAAAATGAGCGTGAAACACTAACAAATTCCATTCTTCTATTTTCTTATGACAATAAGAGGCATGTAAAATAGGCTCCCCAACATGGTCAATGAAGTGGGGATTTAAATATCCCCAGCTTCATTAAAATAAAAATGGTCGCCGCACTGTGCCGGCTCAGCTGATAGTCGGCACAGTATGCGAGTCAAGACGCAGATCAGTCGACAGGGGAAGCCTTTGTCGACCGCTCCCTTATGCCTCATGAAACAAGGTTTACAGGAGCAGTTGACAAAGGCTTCCCCTGTCGACTGATCCGCGTCTTGACTGCCGCGCTGTGCTGACGATCAGCTGAGCCGGCACAGCGTGGCGGCCATTTTTATTTTAATGAAGCCGGGGATATTTAAATCCCCCTTCATTGACTATGTCGGGTAGCCTATTTTACATGCCTCTGTCGGCAGAGGCATGTAGTCTAGACATACCCCATGAAGGAGATGAGTAAAGGTGAAGTTTCTGCATTCTATGCCCACTTTGCAATTTATACAGTGTGGGAAATGGCTGCACAAGGTTCATGGAGAATAAGACCGTATGAGTTTAAAAGACCTCAGACAACATTACAAAGGATGGGAAATGCTATAGAAATCATTCAGGTAGGCGGTTTAGAAACATTAGGATAGAGCAATTAAAAGCCTTGATTTCCTCCTCCGCCTCCAACACATGGCAGGGACTTGGAGCAGAAACAAATGACGTCTCCTCAGTGCAGTCTAACTTCTGACCTACAGGACAATGGAGTCACAAGCTATCCTGAGACATGATTGAGAAGCCACTTCAACATTTCCATAAGTCATTCTGCCATTGCAGATCTGTCACAATTTTGTCAAAGTTTTGCAGAATTCTGTTGACATTGTGTCATCTCAATAAATGCCAAGGAACAAAATGAGTTGGGGCAGGTGTGAGCACAGATTTCAAATCTAATGCGTGGGCTGCTGCATGTCTTCTGACATAATCTAGGCTCTCATACTTGATGTTTTTCTGGAGCCGTGGTGAACTCTTCCATCCTTTACAACAATCAATCTCACTGAACTAATTTGAGATGAAAAAAATTAAAATCAAAATCACTTTCCTTCCCCTTACAAAACTCGCCCATCCAAGCTAGGTCTGTTTTTTTATATATACAAAAAAAAACTAACAGAAATTTGGGGGCTGATTTTCCTTCACCATTTCACACTGGTCTAACCAGGTAAGCAGGCCTTAAACTACATTTACATCAATTTTAAGGACTTTTTGATCTTGCTGGAGTTCTGTAAAGTGGTTCCAGACTAAATAAGAATTCAGGCCTTTCTTTTTAAAGAACTTTTGTAGTTGTTGTATCAGCCACACACATTATTACTTTTAAAGGAAGCATGCTGAAAGGCCAGCAACATTGGACATGGAAAACACTGGAACTAAAGTCCACAGAACATATCTCTTGTCTTACAATAAGGCTGTAAGCTCCTTGGGGGCAGGAACTATCTTTTTGTTCTGTGTTGGTAAAGCACCTAACACAATGGGGCCCTGATCCATGACTAGAGCTCCTGGTGTTACACTGATGTGCACAACATGAAAAACAAGAAGCCTGATTATTCCCAGGCTTCCAGAGCATGAGTATTGCTCATGCTTTATAAACAACTGTCTCTTTCACACAACATGAAGGAGATGAGTACGGGTGAAGTTTCTGCCACTTATTGCTAACATCTCTTGCTGAAGAATCTCTCTCATTAAGAAATGCTGTACACACAGAAACCACAGTGCTTAGAGAAATCCAGCAGCACACGGGCAATAGGAAGGCAGTAAACTTTGTGTCTCGGACATCATTAATACCACAGCAGCACACACTCAGTATTCCCTGATTTCATAGCCTATTTGACAACCTTTCCGAAACAAGTTAGTGGCCTCAGACCAATTCTTACTGGACAGTTATCTCTGCCTCCAAACTTTTTGTCACAGTTGTTAATGTTCTCAGCTGTGAGCCTGAAGACTTAGGGCTAGTCCTAAGAGATGGCGTGGGTCTGCTCATATACCAGTTCCCATAACAAGTATGCCATCTGTGTTCGTGGCTTTGATTATCTGGATATATGTCTAGTAAGGACTACACTGAAACTATTTATCTCAAATAGGATACAATAGCCATAAAATAGTAAACCACTTTTGGTCATTATTTAATTGATTAGGATTCATATCAATGGTGTTGTGGGATACAGCTCTGTGTCTCATTCGTGAGACATCCAGTCGCTCATATACATTTTATATACTTCCTATATGTTCCCTTCTTGAGCTGGAGTCCTTCCCAGGCAACAGCATGAAGGAGATGAGTTAGGAATGAGATGTAAATGACAAGGGAAGGGTTTATAATTTTGTATGGATAATTATGCAAATTTCAGTTTTGCTAGCTAGATTTTGGTGGTTTTCACTGAATTTCATCCCAATCTAAAACCCAAAGCAGAACTCAAAGGGACTAGACTCATGTAGATCAAAATTGATGCACATAATGAACCCCTGAAAAGTGACACAGAGCTTGAGCCTGACGCAGACTTTTGACTGGGATGACTAGCGAAGTTACTAGAAATAATAAAGGGAAAGGGATGCTGATCCGGATGAGTAAAGAATATGTCAGAGATGTTCTAACCAATCTGAATTCATTCAAATCAGCAGTGTCAGATGCTATTCACCTGAGTGTATTAAAGGAATTAGATGAAGAAATCTCAGAAACACTGGCACTAATAGTAACAAACTCATAGATGAATGAGAGGTCCTGAAAAAGTGGAGAAGGACCAATTAGCATAGTGCCCATGTTAGCATGGTGCCCATCTTTGAAAAGGAGAGGGAGGAGCCAGAGAACTATTTAGACCAGTCAGCCTGACTTTGATACATGGGAAGCTACTAAGAAATGTATAGAACATTCAATTTGTGAATGAAGGGGTAATCAGTAGCAGCCAGCATGGATTTACCAAAATCAACCCATGCCAAACCAGCTTGATTTCTTTGTTTGGCAGAGCAACTGATTTGGTGGAATGGGAAATGCGGTGGGCATAATATCCCAGGGCTTCAGCAAGGTTGTTAACACAGTCCCACAAGACATTCTTTATAAGTAAGTTGAACAGATGCTGGCTTGACATAGCTACCATTAAGTGGATACATAGTTGCTTAAACAACTGCAAACAAACTATTAATGGAATGATGTCAGATTGGAGAAAGGTCTCAACTGGGGTTCCACAGGGATCTGTTCTGGATCCAGTGTTGTTTAAGATCTTTATTAATGACTTGGATGTAGCAATACAGAGCATACTGATCAAGTGTGGCAATGACACAAAGCGAGGTATGCCAATACTTTGGAGGGCAGAGCTCAAATTCAGAGGGATCTGACTAACTGAAGAACTGGGCTATAGACAACAAAATAAAATTCAACTAAGACAAGTGTAAGGTGCTACACTAGGGAAGAAAACTCAAATGTGCAAATACAGAATGGGAGATAACTGACTTGGAAGCAGCACTGCTAACAAGGATCCAGGAACTGTGGTGAATCACAGCCTAAAACACAAGTTGGCAATATGATACTGTTGCAAAAAAAATGCAGTTTTGGGTTGCATTAAGAGAGGCATAATACGCAAGTTTCTGGGTGATAGTACCACTCTACTGCTTAGGCCTCAGTGGAGTACTGTGTCCAATTTTGGTCACCAATGTACAGAAAGGATGTAGAGAAACTGGGAAGAATTTAGAGGCAAGCAACAAAGATGATGAAAGGGATGGAATGCAAGCCATATGAGCAAAAGACTCAAGGAACCAGGTATGTTTACTTTGAAAAGGGGGGGATATTTGAAAGGCTGCATTAAAAGGATGGAGAAAGGTTCTTCTCTTTTGCCACAGGGAGCAAGACAAAGGCAAAGGGTTCAAACTACAGCGTGGCAGATTTAGATTAAATCTCAGAAAAAAATCCTAATATATGAACAGAAGGACAATGGAACAAGCTGCCTTGGAAGTTATGGAAGCTCCTTCACTGGAGGTTTTTAAAAATAGGCTGGATAGCCATCTGTCTTGGGTGGCTTATATTAGGGATGTCAATAACTAGACAATTAACTGATAAACCTAGGTTTATCGGTTAATCTTGTTGACTACTTGCATCCCTCCCCTTGCTGCCTCTCGATAAGAGGCAGCAAGAAGGAGGCAGGGGAGGCTGCTGCAAAGCAGCCTCTGTCCATGGGGCTTCCAAGCTCCCCATGGACAGTGGTTGCTCCGCATCTCCTGAAGCAGCCTCTGTCCACGGTGAGCCTTGGACCGCTGCAGGAAGAGGCTGCTACTACACAGTAGCAGCCCCATCCATGGAGGAGTCAGAGTTCCCCACAGGCAGAAGCTGCTCTGCATCCCACAGAGCAGAATTTGTCCAAGGAGAACTAGGATGCCCCAAGGACAGTGGTTGCTGCCGCCCTGTGCTGCTGCCTCTGTATCAGAGGCAGCAGCGCGGGGTGGCAGGCAGCTGGTCTGCATGGGGAGATGTTTTTTAAACTGGTTCCCCTCATGGATCAGCTCCCTTGCCACCCCGCACTGCAGCCTCTGATGGAGAAGCAGCAACACAGGCTGGCAGGGGGCTCCCCAGGGTAGGACTAGGAGTGCACTGGCTGCAGGCTTTGCCCCCAGGGACTATCGAGTAGTCATGTAAGTGCAAAGATTTCATATGGTTACATTCAGTTACTCAATAGCTAACATCCCTAGTTTATATACAACAAATCCTGCATCTTGGCAGAGGGTTAGATTTGTGGTCCCTTGCAGTCCCTTCTAATCCTATGGTCCTATGACTTCAAATTTTTTGGTGCCTATGGGAGGTAACATGTAGATCCCCATGCAGATACCACTACCACTTCTGCCCCAATTGCCTTCTGCCTTTTCTCTGATCTCCCCCAGGCTGAGACAAACCCACTGCTCCTCACATCTTTGAATAGTTCAGTAGACTATGGGACATCATGAGGCAGAGTCAAAGTGCAACTTCCTAAGTAAGGAACAGAGCATAGCAGCTAGGGAATTCAGTCCACGTTGACCCACAGGAATCCAGAAAAGATCATAAATGCAGGATCTGAGATGCTTATTTGACCAATGAGTCATGTGATAGCTTACAGCATTAGGAAGATCAAGTTCCTATTCAGTTGCATAAGAGTTGCATAAGTAGCACAGTAGCTGTAGTCAACAGAAATATACATCTTCAATTATATGAACAGAAAACTCCAGTCATTAAGACTCTCTCATCAGCATGTCTTTGGAATCAGGACCTTTGATAACTGCCTGAGTGTGCACAGACAGAGGCACATTTTGAAAATCTGGTCATAATTGACCCAACATAATTCTCATGACACCCCAGTGAGGCAGGGATGTATTTCCAATCCACATTTTGCAGCTGGGTAAAGCAATACAGAGAAACCGAACACGTTGTTTTATGAAGATAAGGGGGCAGACCTCAAACCAGGAATGGAGCAAGGCACATCTGAAAGTGTTTTGTCAGTTACTTAGGAAGAAAAAATACACTAGTGATAATGTTTCAGACTTGTACTGCCAGCCTATTAGACCCAATATTTGATGCCACGATGCACTGGACAATCTTTCTACTCAGTAATTATACAGATTGTAAAATGTCATCTTTTTTTTTCCATCAAGGTTAGTCTACGTGGACAAAGGTGAGTTAATTCTAATATTGGCAGCTGGTTTACACATTCTGCGGGTGCGCACACACACACACACACATGCACAAAAGTCTTCCTTATTAAATCACAGAGCAATTAAAAAATTAAAAATTTCATCAGACCCCACATAAAAGAAATACAAGTGTTTAATGATGGATTATAAACGGAAAGTGAGAAAAAAGTAAAAGCTCAGCTGTCTCAGGGGCTTCCCTAGTAGCCTGTGATACTGATTTCTGTCTTCACCCTCTCACAAGCCGCAAGAGCTAATAAATTCCTGGCTCCCCTGCCTGGAAGCCAAGGCCGATTAATATCTGCCTACCTTGTTACCTAATTCATTATGGAATAGCAGTTAATTTGATTTGATATTATTTTAATAAAATTCTGTAATATATTAGATTGTTTCAGGCTATCAAAATAATTTTCCAATTATTACGGTTACTCAAGCAAGTCTTTTTTTCCCTTCATGAGCGGCAGTTGGTCTGACTCAGAATACATTAGCTCCTACAGCTTCATCCTGGCCAGAGGAATACAAAGTATATGCATGATTACACTAGAAATGTTATTGCCAGTAATGTGAGCCCACAGATGAACTCAAAGAGTCCACAGATTGATGTGCAATTACACCCCCATGACGTCATGACACAGGCGAGTGCCCTTGTACAACTGCAGTAATGAATAAAAAATCTTGTCCTTATTTCCTGATTCGAATGGGTCAGCGGTAGCAATATGCCACGCTATGGTGAAAGAAATATTGCATCACACAGGGAATTCTCTATTCTTATTTTTTCAGCCAGTACTGATTGGTATGACATCACATTACTAGGCCAGCCCCCAAGGAGTAAAGCTGCTGTCCTCCATTTTCACAACTTTTGGCCAATTCGCACAGTAGTGACTTCAGTTTCTACTTTGTAATTAACTGACAGATCTTTCTTCCTGATAAAAACAAATGCATGAGAGTCAGTGAGAAAGGGAATCGGGGATGGAAGTTGATTGAAATAGAAGAAGGCAGCCTCCGCAAAAGATCAGGTGAAAACATTGGAGTTCCATTTGCAGTTGTACCAGATGTCATAAAATATCTGCCTTCATACATGAGAGCACCTTGGTTATAAGATTCTGGGGTTAGGATACTAGATGAGATAATCCGTTTCAAACGTCTGGGACTTTTGTTGGGGACAGATGCCAGTCACCCTCAGCTGTACATACCCCGTCACACACAGAAAGAACTTCATTGTTTTCACTATTTTAAAACCTTTTATATGCAAATAGAAAACAGGAATACAAACCCACTCAGTCCAAAAGCCTGCTCCTGTTCCCATTGAATTCAACGAGTTTTCCCATCCACTTCAATGAAAGCACAATAGGATCCTCATTTATGATTGAGGAATTTCACAATACAAATGTAATTGATAAGCTTCAGATTTGACAGCTGAATTTCACCTCCTTATATTTGTACAGTGCCTGTCCCAAAAGGATGCTGATCCCACCCTGGCTCTCTATAAGCTTTATTCCTGATAATATTAATACAGACTAATCTATGATTTAAAGAGTCCTTAATTGTGTGTGCTAATAAAAGTGGTTGTATAATAATAGCCTGAATGCCTGTGGATGTGAAAACTGGTGAGGCTACTTGCTTCTCTCATAGATGAACACACTAGTGTAATCCTGACACCATCACCTCTCTATTGAACAGTAATCTCAGACCCTGATGTGGCCCATCCCATGACAATGTTAAAGTTCACCGAGGATCGCTGGGCTGTTTCCAGTCTATCTTTGCATAGATTAAAAAGAGAAGTGCCAGTAGAAGATTTTCAGGCTGCTGCTCACTTTTTAAATGGTGATTTTCTGCCTTATACAGTACATCAGAGTTCCTTTTTCGTATTCTGCCCCAACGTGGTTATTCCTATTCCATTCAGTTATCTTAAAAGAGTGGTGGCTGACCCATGGGATGTATGTCAAATATGATTTACAACCCTTTTCATGCTTCAACAGAACTCAGTGGAAACATAAATGGATCAGAACATATCCTACATAAGTACAGAAATACAACTTCTTTTTGTTTTACTATTTGTAAATTGCCTTATTATTTCCATTGCTTAGCTATCATTAGGTGCATGAAACAGCACTGTTAATAGCAGGGGTGCTGCAACTACACTTATTGTACAAAGAGTTTATTATTACAAGTAAATTGTATGCAACCTGCCAAGTGAAAGCACTATCATACCAAACCCAGGGGTTAGTGTAATTTTTTCCTCTGTGCATCAATGTTTTTTAACTTAAATTCCCATTCTGGTGGCTTTAAAGTATTGAGACAAAAAGGCTATTGTCTTTCAGATAGATATTAGTGAAAGATGATAAAAAGAAAAAAATGTGTGCCTAATATAAGATTACTTGCTGCTGTAATCCTCCAAGATAAGAATATTTTTACGTTTTCTGTTCAAAAATCAGTGCATCTTTTATCCAAATTACATTTTTGCAAGTACTTATAAGATAAAAATGTAACAAAATTGTTGGCTTGTCATAGAATTCACATACACAAAAGGCTGCTTGAAAGCATTTGCTCTTTTAAATATACAGATTTCCAAAAGGAATCATCAAATGCAATATTTGACAGCTAAATGCTGTGACTTACAATCTAGCTATCTATAGCCTATTGTCAGTTCTAGGATATTTATGACTTTTTACATTAATAATGAAATTAAGAAGATTTTTAAAGGTTTTTTTTTAAGGAAACAGCCAAAGTTTTACAAAGAATTCTACATTATATCATGAAAAGATCTCAGGATCATTAATAACTGAATTCCTTCAGACACTTAGTGTTAGTGATTCTAAAATGAATTAACCTTCATGACCTTCTTGCTTCTTGATCCTATTTCTAATCCTGAAACCCTTATTTATGCAAGTAGCCCGTACTCACACAAGTTGTCAATGGATCACAGCATTTAAGTAGGCTTGAAGGGCACATCTACTCTACACAGAAGATTAACACTGCCGCGGTTGATCTTCTGGGGTTTGATTTAACAGGTGAAATATAAACCATCTGGACTGAATTTAAAGGTGCTCCTGTTGGTGCTGGTATCCTGCTCCTCACAAGGAGTAAAGGAAGCCAATGGGAGTGTTGGACGGTGTGGAAATGTGATATAAGATACATCGATTCCAGCTACATAATTTACATAACTGGAGTTGCGTATTTTACTTCAAACATCCCATGTGCTGCAGACTAGCCCGAAGAGTGGAGTTTTTACTATATAAAAAGCAAGAAACAGGGTTGGTTCTCATGAATCTTGCATAGAAACTGGTAGGTTTAAATGATTTTCAACATCACTCATGCATGATCAGCTAAAATTATTTTATATCCTAGAAATTGCTACAAGATGGTTATAAAGTCTTTGTGTGGACCACTTTTCCATTTGGTGGTAAAACTGGAAGGCCTTATCACTCTTTTATAAGTTTCCATATAATTTTTATGAACACAAACATAAAGCATCAAAGACTGCAGGCTGAAAACTTCTCTGTGATCCAAACCAAGTGGCAAAATTAAGTCCTGAAAAAGTTAAGATTCACATCTGGTTTATGGTCTGCGTAGACAACTTGGCCTGAGAACATAGCACCGGAGTAGGCTGATGCAGAATAAGGCTCAAATTTAATAATCAAGTTTGGTTATAGAATATGGCTATAAAGATGGATGAAATGAAAAGTTTGTATTACATGTCTGAACTCATCACATGAGAAAAGCAAAGCAAATAGTGGCATGCTTCAAATTGAAAAGAATGGACCATGCTAAAGAGACCTGAAGTATAAACAATATGGAATAAGACATCATTGCAAACAAGGCCATATCAAATATGTCAGAGTAATTTATCAGATAATGTGAGAGAAGAAACTTAGGTGCAAATTCTGCAAACACTTACACATGTTTCACTTTGCATACATAAAACGGTTGCAAAATCTGACACTTAGACTTTATTACTTGTATACCAATGGACAGCACTGCCAGAATAGTTACCATCTGTTCCCCACCCTCTTCCCTCTCCCTTTACTCTCCCCTTTCCATCCATGTTAGCCATTCTTTTTGGCCAGCAGAGCCACTATGGAATCCCTATGTTCTTCTAGCCCTGCTCTGATTTCACGTCCCATGACAGAATCTGCTTCGGATGAGGTACATTAGAAAAGGCCTCCAATGGAAAATTTACGTATTGTGCTATTGGCCCTTGAAAGGCTTACTCACAGGTGTAGCTTTGCTTATAGCAGCTGGGAAAACTGGATAGAAAGGACAATCCAGAAAGTGGCACAGAGAAATGTGCTCATATTAAATCAATGGCAGCCCAGACAGTAAGGATTTAAAATGCTTTAATCCCATTACTAAACTTTCTGGATTACTCCTTTGTTATCTAACTGGACAGTCTTCACCTATGCTGTCTTAGGCTATGTATGTACTAGGGGGGTTTTCCGGGACACCAGAAGTAACCCGGAAAAACTCCGCCACATCCAGGGAATGCGTCTGTTCTGCTTTTTTTTGCAGAAGATCAGACGTGCTCTTTTGGAAGCCCTGTCTTCCTCGTCAAACAAGGAAGAAGGGGTCTTCCGAAAGAGGGTTTTTTCCTGAAATGTGGCCCAATGTAGATGGGCCAAATTTAAGAAAAGCCTCTTCCAAAAAAACTATTGGAAAAAGGTACGCAAATTGTGCTCTGCAATTTGCGTACCTTTTTCTGATAGATTACTGTAGTGTAGACATAGCCTTAGGTACTTGCAAGGGCCCCATTATCATATCAGAGTGTCTTACCATCTTTCATGCTTATTAACCCCATTTAACAGATGGGAAACTATGGCACAGAGAGGTTAAATGATTGTCCAAGGACACTCAAGGAGTCTGTGATGAAGCAGGGACTTGAATTAAGGCCTCCCAAGTCTTATGGTAGTGCTGTAACTACTGGACTTTGATTCCTCTACAGACAGGCGAATCAGTGATGTTCAGACAGAAGCAAATGATGTACCCTGCTGATGAATGTACCTTTGTGTTTCTCATGGGCTACATTCTAATTGCTATTGTATTTGGAGAAATAAATATATACAATGGGTAATACTGCTAAGAAGCAACATATCTTTGACATGTGCAGTGACTTTTGGGAATATTTTAGGCACTGTACAAAATGTTACAAATTGTTTTGCTTGGATATATATCACAGCATGTCTCTGACATGCCAATAAAAATATAGTATTTCACTTGAGTTAAATATATTCTATATATAAATATGTATATATTTTCTGTTTTTTAAGGAAATGAATAACCTGGACAAAATTCAGGAGGTTAAGAGTCAAGTATCTTGTATTATAGAAACATGCCTCTGCAATTCCTATATAGTGACAGATATAATTGACACCCGGATAAATTTCAGAAGGTCAACTAACGGGCAGATCTGAACTCATCATTAGTTAAGCATTAATGACAACGGTTTTCTTAACAATAGAAACGTTCTATGGCTTTATAGTCCCCGGGTTATTTCATTTGGAAACAGAATGTTCAGTCTTCCACTGAGCAAGTAAGAAAACTTCTCCATGGAAAGAAAGAGGTCTTATTTGTCTCCCTCTTACACTGGAGTTACTACTGAAGTAATGAAACTAGAGCCAAATTAGACTCACATCTTTCAGAGAATGTTTTCTTCCACATTAACATTTGGATCCATAGCAAATGAAGATATATATTTTTGGTTATAAAAATCTCTTCACTTCAGTCTGAGATTATCTCATGTTTTCTAATATGTACATAATTGGGGTGGTTCAACTTGCCTGATAGAGCTTTAGAGAAAACCCCGACTCCTACCAGCAGCACTGATAGCTATTCAAAAAGGAAGGCTGTTTCATTGGTTTGGACACAACCGTAGAACGTGGAAAACCAGCATTCAAGACTCTGTTCCACTCCTGAATCCTTTGTTGAAACCAGCCCAGATTGCTAGAAAAAGAGTCAGCAGATCATTACCAAAAAACAGTGTAATCAGTGTGAATTCCTGCAGATATATCAGGAAGTGAATGAGCATGAAATAATAGATATGTAGGGGAAAAGTACTGATGGACTTCATACTTAAATCTTCTATCCAATGTGAAGTTACATAAAGAAGACTAATGAGATAGTGGCTGGACTCGAGAGCAGTATTATAATAAAATCAAGGATATTTTTATATCCAGCTATTAAGTACTGACTGGGCCACATTTTGCACTAGAATGCCAGAGTCTGATCTCAGTTACACCAGTGTAAATATCACTTACATCAAATCAAAGTCAAGAGTTACTGAAGTTAAATTATTCTGATTTACAGTCCTGTGATTTAGATTAGAATTTGGCCATACTGTTCATATAAGTGCAGTTTATATAAAGAAGATAGAAACTGAAGGTAGAACAGAGTAGTGCAACTAAGGTGATTAATAGAATAGAAGAGTTTGAGGAAAGAGTGACAAAACTGGGATTATTTAGTTTTGGAAGAATAATAAAGATGCTTAAGAGGTTACATGTCTGAATTATTTAAACTAGTTAATGGTTCTTATAAAATTAAACTTAATGCTCTATTTGAGTGTGTTGAAGAGACCAAAACTAGGGGATTTAGGTTTTAAGTAAAAAGTATATACGTAAGAAGAATTTAAGGATATCTATTTTACAGGGAGACTGTCAAATACATGGCTCAGAAACAGAAACAAACAGCATGCATATGTTTAAGTAAATACAGTATGATTATTTCGAACCAAATACATTTATGTTTTATCAGTCAGCTTTGAGCTTAGGAGTAACAAACCACCCTTCATCAAAAGCTAATTTTTCACTGATTGTTTCCACCCACATATCAAGATCAAATCTGAGGACCAGATCTTAAATTGGCATCACTCCACCAAGCTACATCAGTTACACCAGCTGAGAATCTGGCCATTTGCCATGCTCTCATTCAGCAAGACTGACTAACTCTTATATCTCAAGAGGTCAGTTCTGAGATACATTTGTAGGGGAAGCTTACACTGTCATCAGGGCTGAACCTGTTTTATGAGTAATTAAAGGATTTCAGTCTTCAGTGCAAACTTATATAGACTAGAATAGGAATGACTTTATCTTTTTATTAGTGATTCAGTGAGATGAGGACAATTGTTCCTTATTTCTGTTTTTCATGAAATTATTACTTTTCTCATTTATGGTGAGTTTTTCCCCCTCTGCTAATGTGAATTTGTGGCCGTGAAAGGTTCCAGATTAAGTCATTCCTATTCTAGTCTATATAAGTTTGTACATCATGCCCATCATTGGAATATCAAAGCATCTTCCAGGAGTTTATTAAGCAATGTGACTACATATATCATCTATAGCTGGTTTTCTTTCCTCTCCCCAGAGGAAAATCAGTTGCAGGGGAGTAACTTGTTTTGGTAGGTTTTTTATTACAGATGGCAAGGTCAAAGAAATATGCTTTGCACTTGGAGAAGAAATTGGTGAGGGTTATGACGGTACTTCATTCCTGGGGGAATTCATTTCTCAGTCTCAGACCACCCTCGGAGAAGGTTCTGTCTCTAATACAGACAAGTTTTACTCTTACTATTGAGAAATCCATTCCCCAGCCATGTGAGAGGTCAATTTGGAAAATGTCTGAATGGGAAACATCACAGAATTTTCCTTCCATATTCCCACATGCAGTTATTTTTCCCCATGGGAAGTTGTTAAACCTTCCTATCCCTCCCACCCTTGTAAGGCTTAGAAACAGGATTAGGGTGAGAGAGAATGTTAAGTTTCTTAAATGCATGGCAATGGGAGAATGCGTGTGAAAACTGTATCGTTTTCACATCTGATTTTATTACAAAATCCAGCTGAAATATCAGGTCAGTGATTTGTAAAAATCCCAGAATCACCATCTAACCACAGACTTCACACCATGGCAGTGAATATGATATCAAAACTTATACACACAGGGCATGTGCACACTAGGAAATTATTTCCAAATAATTTATTTTGCAATAATAACTCCCAAAATAACTATTTCAGAATAGTATGTCCACACTACAGGGAAGCCTCGAAATTAGTATGAGGCAGGCTCCTTTAGAGCATGTCTATACAGGAGGGCTAAAGCCGAAATAAGCAATGCAAACTGAGCTAAGCCAATTGCATAGTTTAAGTCGAAATAGCTTAATTTGGCTTTTGGCGCTGTCTACACAGGAGGAAGGCTGAGAAAGAGCATTTTTCCTCTGACTTCCCTTACTCCTTGTAAAACGGGGATTACAGGAGTCAGAGTAAGAAGTCCTCCAGCTCAACACCATTTTGACATGATGTCGAAATAACTGCTTGCTGTATGGACACGGACTATGTTGTTTCAGAATAACATCAGTTATTCTGAAATAACACTGTTGTGTAGATGTATCCTTAATGTGGACACGCTACCTCAGGAAGCACTGGGGAGTAATTACTTTGAATGACTCTGGGGAGCAATTATTTTTAAATAGCATCAGTGGAGCTTCCACATTACTGCTATTTCAAAATAACTATTTTGAAATAAGTGTTATTACTTGTGGAAAGAAGGAGTTATTATTTTAGAATAACCAGCTCCTTATATCAAAATAATGGGCTTGGTAGTATGGACGCTTTGCTTGTTATTTCAAAACAAGGGCAACTATTTTGAAATAACTCCCTAGTGTAGTCCAGGGCCTAGAGACATCTGTGCTGGAAATAACTTATCAATAGCAGCATGAGGGGACCTCTTTTGGGAGTCTGTTTCTCAAATCTCAACTTTTAGAGATGGTGAGTAGTAGCGGGTGAATTTTAAAGCAAGATCATGGATGGGATTTTGAGATGATTGTGCAACAAAGGTGACACACACAGAAGTATAGGCAAGGAAATAAGCCAAGACTTTTAAAAATAGCTAGTGATTTTGCACACCTTTCTTTCTTAATGCTCAGTCTGAGACACTGTAGAGGGGCCTGATTTTCTGAGGAAGATACCTAGCATTTTCTGAGAATCAGGCGCTTGTAGGGTGTCTGAATTTTGGACCCCCAAAATTAAATCAAGTCAAATCACTATTCACTTTCAAAAATCTTGGCCTGGGTCTTTATTTCCCTGCTCTAATCACATGATGTGTTAGGATTACAACACTTTACACCCTTGCCAAATGAGACAGTCAGGATCCACTGACTCTACTGGCTATTGCTACAAACCATTCTTGCCAGCACTAGCCCACCCATGCATTCGGCTACATGGAACAATAGAGATTCCTGAGAGCCATGCTTGCCAAAACTCCAGGGCCTACTACATTCAGTGTAATATGTTGAAGGAAAACTCTTTTTGGAAATGGTGAAGTATGAGAAAGTTTCTTTCATATATGTAGACAATTTGCATGCATACTGTCTGAATACACATCCCTACAGATTAATATGTAGACTCAGTGGGTGATGTTCTAGCTTAAGTGAAGTTAGTGGGAGTTTTGCTTTTTACACCAGGGAGCTTCACTCGAGAACATTCATGATTCTCTATAACTTACATAGCACCCTACACTCAAAATAAGATAGCAATTTGCACTACACAAATTGTGTATCTTATCTCAGATCTATTTCAAAATAGCTAATATTGAAATTTGGTGCATCTACACGGCACCAAATTTAGAAATAACACGAGCCATCCCTTATCCCTCATGCAACTAGGTTTGCGTTATTTTGAAAAATATTTCAAAATAACAGGTGGCTTGTGTAGATGCGGGGTAGCTATTTTAGGATACCGCGAGTATCGCAAAATAGCTGTGCAGTGTAGACATATCCCTACTGATTAATATGTAGACTCAGTGGGTGATGTTCTAGCTTATGTGAAGATAGTGAGAGTTTTGCTCTTTACGCCAGGGAGCTTCACTCGAGAACATTCATGATTCTCTATAAATTACTACCTGGTCTCTCAGGGTATGTCTACACTACAAAGTTAATTCAAACTAACAGCAAACCGCTACTTCGAACTTAATTCGAACTAGCGGAGCGCTTAATTCGAACTAGGTAAACCTCATTCTACGAGGACTAACGCCTAGTTCGAATTAAGTAGTTCGAATTAAGGGCTGTGTAGCCACTTAATTCGAACTAGTTGGAGGCTAGCTCTTCCCAGCTTGCCCTGGTGGCCACTCTGGGCCAAGCCAGGGAAACTCTTCTGCCCCCCTTCCGGCCCTGGAGCCCTTAAAGGGCCACGGTCTGGCTACAGTGCCCGTGCCAGGTGCAAGCCTGCCAGCACCCAGCCAGCAGACCCTGCACCTGGCACGGCATGAGCCAGCCACCCGCTGCCACCGAGCCCTCCGCCTCTTCCCAGGACCAGGCTGGCGGCTCCCAGGAGCCTGCCTGGGGCCGCAAGAGGCGGGCGCCCGCCTGATCTAGTGTGGAGATCATGGACCTCATCGAGGGTTTGGGGGAGACCTCCAACGTCCACGACCTCCGCACTAGGCACAGGAATGAGGCCATCTAGGGCAGGATAGCTGCCAGCCTGGCCACCAAAGGCCACATGCGAACCCAGGAGCAGGTTTGCATGAAAATCAAGTTGGTCCAGTGAGACCCCCGACCCTGAGCCCTGAGCTTAGAACATAAGAACATAAGAACGGCCGTACTGGGTCAGACCAAAGGTCCATCTAGCCCAGTAGCCTGTCTGCCGACAGTGGCCAACACCAGGTACCCCGGAGGGGATGGACCGAAGACAATGACCAAGCCATTTGTCTCGTGCCATCCATCTCCAGCCTTCCACTAACAGAGGCCAGGGACACCGTTCCTACCCCCTGGCTAATAGCACTCCATGGACCCAACCTCCATGAATGTATCTAACTTCTCTTTAAACTCTGTTATAGTCTAGCCTTCACAGCCTCCTCTGGCAAGGAGTTCCACAGGTTGACTATTTGCTTTGTGAAGAAGAACTTTCTTTTATTAGTTTGAAGCCTGCTACCCATTCATTTCATTTGGTGTCCTCTAGTCCTTATATTATGGGAACTAATGAAGAACTTTTCTTTATTTACCCTCTCCACACCACTCATGATTTTATAGACCTCTATCATATCCCCCCTCAGTCTCCTCTTTTCTAAGCTGAAAAGTCCCAGTCTCTTTAGCCTCTCTTCATATGGGACCTGTTCCAAACCCCTAATCATTTTAGTTGCCCTTTTCTGAACCCTTTCCAAGGCCAAAATATCTTTTTTGAGGTGAGGAGACCACATCTCTACACAATACTGAAGATATGGTGTACCATAGTTTTATACCTCCCCTCCTCCTTCTTCCCCTGGCTTCCCCCTTCCAGCTCCCTCCTCCCAGGTTTCCACCTCCCCTCTCCCACCCTCTCTCTTCCCCTCTCCCACCTCCTTTTCCCAGTCTCCCCAGAGGTTAATCCCCCTACCCCCCAGTTTTGTTAAATAAAGAGAGTTTCTATTTTTGAACACGTGTCCTTTATTTTTTACATCAGGAAGGGGGGCTAGGGAGGGGGAAGTGGAAGGAGGTGAGGGAGGAATGGGGCACGAGCCCCTGATGGGGAGGACTGGGGTGGCTCTGCGGGCTCCTCAGGGTGGAAGCTCTCCTGCAGGGCCTCCTGGAGCCTGACAGCCCCCTGACTGACACCCCCGGATGGCAGCCTGCGGCAAGTGCAGCCGGGCTGATGGCCGAGTGCTGTGATGTGCCGAGTGTGGGCACTCAGGGCACTCCAAGACAGGACTGCTTTGCTGTCCCTCATCGAGCTAGACAAGCAAGCGGGGAACCCTGAGAACTGTCTGTCCGGGGTGGGGGGTCGGGTCCCTTTAAGCACAGCCCTCGGCTAGCCTGAGGCAGCAGCTCCACACTCTAAGTCCTAACCTGATGCCCTGCCGGCACTGGTTCCGGCCAGCCTTAACTTCGGTTCAGGGTCCACTCAATGTGGACATGCTAGTTCGAATTAGCAAAACGCTAATTCGAATTAGTTTTTAGGTCTAGATGCACTAGTTCGAATTAGCTTAGTTCGAATTAACTAATTCGAATTAAGTTAGTTCGAATTAGTGCTGTAGTGTAGACATACCCTCAGTCTTTTAGTTTTCTCTTTGGTATTCATCTTATCCCCATTGTTAAGCTACTCAAAAGCCTTGCAATCTTTAATTCAATCAGGCTTACAATGCCCCATGTAAGATCGGGGCACAATTATTTCAATTATACAGAAGGGGAAATGAGTCACAGAAAGACTTTCCCAGGGTCATTCAGGAAATCTGTGGCAGAGTGTAGGCTTAAACCAAGTTCTCCCATGGCCAACGATAGGGTCCTAACAAGTGGACAATTCTTTTTTCTGTGCAGTGATGCTAATCCAGAGCTGACTAGGAAACAGAATTAGTTTCTGTTTATATATGTGTCTTCTGATGATAGCCAGTTTTCCATATTCAGTTCAGTACAAACGCATTATATCCATACGCATCTTTCTTCCTACTATGCTATCCTAAATATTGCACCGAGACTGCTTTACTGTTCAGTGATTATGCACAAGGGGCAATGTCTGCGCTGTGAAAAATATCAAAATTTGGGGGTGAGGTAGTCAGACTCCAAGTGAGATGAAAAGACAAAATTTTGAATTTTTGACAAAATGGATTTCAGTTTTGAAAGAGTTCATTGTGGTGAATTCTAACCATCTGATTTCAATTTCAATCTTTTTATGTTTTAAAGCCATTTTGGATATAAAATAAAGTAAATTTTGAAACAAAATGAAGAACTGAAACTTGCTCTTTTGAAAATGTTGAAACATGATACTGACATTTCTCAGACATTTTCCATTTTGTCACAAACATCTTTTGTTGAAATCGTCAAAAGTTTGCAAACAAAAATGGTTTCCTCAGAATGACATTTTCCAACAGAAACCTTTTTTTTTAATTGACTAGCTCTTGTTACTCTGATAGACATTGCTGTTTCTCTCATAGCTCCTTTATCTGCCATCTCCTAGAAAGCTGAAGCAGAGCTATTACCTGTCTATGTCAAAGTATTTACCTTTGGGTGTATCTAGACTACAGGGGGGGTTTTCGAAAAAAGTGGCCTTTTTTCAAAAAAACTTCACCTGCATCTAGACTGCTGCTGCGTTCTTTTGAAATTAAATCGAAAGAACGCAGCAGTTTTTTTAAGTGTGGAAAGCCTCATTTTAAGAGGAATAACACCTTTTCTTGAAAGTGCTCTTTCGAAAAACGGCGTTATTGAACGCAAACAGTGCTTTTTCAAAAGAAAGCATCCAGACTGCCTGGGTGCTCTCTTTTGAAAAAGCAGCTCTCTTTTTCGAAAATACTGGTTGCTATTTAGACGCTCTCTTTCAAAAGAGGCTTTTTCGAAAAATTCTTTTGAAAAAGCCTCTTTAGAAAGAGGCTTGTAGTCTAGACGTAGCCTTTGTGTTTTGTTCTGTTGAAGTTAGATTTGTTTATGTCTTTATTGACAATACAAAAAGGTTTTCTTGAGCTCTTCTCTACCCCTACACACCCATATCAGAGCCAGGCACAATCCATAACTTTATGAGCAACCACTTTCTTCTCTGCATAGGTGATAAATAAGAGCCAAGTAGGAGTTTCTGGTTATATATGTATCTTCTGATAGTAGCCAATTTTCCATATTCAATTTAAGTACATAAGCATTTTAACACTATATCCATATGCATCTCTCTTCATCTAAAGCCATCCCAAATATTGCCTGTTTTATTCCCCGAAGATTACACATAGTGGCCAATATCTGAATGGAACTTCGCTGCAGGGGTTGTAAGCAAATGAGCAATCATGAACTTATAATGTGGGGCAGCCAGATAGTTAGCAGAAGCCACTTGCATTATTTCAGGCAGTGAGATTATTAAGTGTCATAAGAAGGTCATCCAGTGGAAATATCAGAATCTCAGTCATATTAAATTTTAGTACCAAATGCACCTGTGTCATCTTAGTCCATCGTTGTCTCTTCTGTGTATGACTCTAGAGAAACTTTGGCTCAAGCTGGTATGCTAAATAACATCATTTTATGTTTGGCATAGTGAGTCAATGCCACCTATGTGCAAGAGTACCTGTGGAACAGAAGGATGTTTGGGTTGTTGGCTCGACACAAGAAAGGGGACTGAAAGCATTTTGGTAATGGAAACCAAAAGGAACTGGATAGCTTACAGTAAACATAGATAATGGATACTGGCAGAACATTTATTTGAAAAGCTGTCATGCCATCTTTCTAAATATCATCAAATGATCTGAAACGAGAGGGTGAATATTTAATGAAAATAATGTATGGAAAATAAAAAACATAATCCCAAAATATCAAACCATCTCAAGTCTCAAAGAGACAATTTCTGCTCCTAGAGCAGCTTGATCTTGATCTTGATCTTGCAAAGGGAAGGAGAAATAATTTGTCGATCAATTTAACACCAACAATGTTATGTTATGTAACAAAAGTAAATGAGAGTGTGGACTTTTATCATCTCAGACTGAGCCCTGGTCTTCCCTACCAGGTATAACTACATTGGAAAATCCATAACCCTGAGCAATACAGTTATTCCGGCCAAATTCCCAGTGTAGACTGGGCTATGTTGACAGGAGGGCTTCTCTCGTCAACAGAGTTACCATCTCTTGGAGAAATCCAATAGGAGAAACTCTCCCAGTTGGTGTAGATAGTATCGTTATTAAGCATTAGGGTGGTACACCTGCACTTATGTAGCTGCATTGCTGTAAGTGTAGGCAAATCCTCTGTGATGAAATTTTGCTCCCACCTGCTATTGAAGGGCCAGAAAGAAGTAGAAAAATTTCAGAGAGAGAGAGACCTTTGGAAGATGCAGTGAGTTCTGCTGGATAGAATACAGGACTGGAGCTCAGCAGACCTTGATCCTTTTCTTGCCTCTGTCAGGGACAGCAACATTATTTTGAAATAATTAGCATTATTTCGAAATAACGTAGTCCACATCTACATAGCAGGCAGTTATTTCAAAATAATGTCAAAACACTGTCATGCTGGAGGACTTCTTACTCCAACTCCTGTAACCCTCCTTGTATGAGGAGTTAGGGAAGTAAGAGGAAGAGTGCTCTATTTCAAAATAAGTGCTGTGTAGATGGTCCCAATTTTGAAATAAGCTATTTCGAAATAGGCTACGCAATTGACATAGCTCAATTTGAGTAGCTTATTTTGAGTTAAGCCCTGCTGCGTAGACGTACCCTCACTGACCTTATGCAAGTCATTTCACCTGGTTTATCTCTCAGCCTTTGTCTATTTAAACTTACAAATAAGGAAAAGAAATAATCTTTTCCTAGGTGTTTTTACCAGCCCCTAGCATAATGAATCCTCAATGTACTGATATAAGAAAACCATTATTAGTGATGTATTGTGATGGTAACAGTTTGGTTGTGTGCATGTCTGTGGTGAGGAGAATATGCCATATGAAGAGATTTGAAAGATGAGAAATATTTAATTTAGGAGGGTGTAAAATAAGAACTGTGATAGAGATATATGAAATGGGGTAAAGAAGGTTATTGGGGCACTGTCCCTCGCCCTGTCCCATAACAACAACATTCCATGAGATTAAAAGACAAGAAATTCAGAGCATGAATGCAAATACTTCTTTACAAACATAATCAGCCTGTTGAATACACAGCTGTAGACTGTTACATGACAAAGATTTGTAAGAAGGATTAGAAATGCAGTGGTCAGTTTCTAAGTTCCCATCCAGTGTTAAATTTGCAATGGAAATGGCAACATTACATCACATCACCCTACCAAAACAATTTATAAATAAAAGGACAACCCACTAAATATCTTGGTAACAAAGCGGGGCCTGATTTCTCAGTATTACAACGGAATAAAGTGAACGAAAAGATGGTTTTCTAATAAAGGAAATGGACAAGGCCAGGGACATAAGAAGTATGAGATGAAACCCCCAGTCTGGCATAGACACTCTGTGTGACATTGAGCAATATTCCATTGCTGTATGCAGTGTTGTAGCCACGTTGGCCCCACATTGTCTCTCTAAATAACTGAACAAGTTATTTAGTCTCTGTGTCTCACTTTCCAATATGTAAAATAGAGACAATAATTCATTCTTTCCCCACCCTTTATCTGTCTTGAGTAATTAGACCACATAGGTGGAATCCTGGCCCCACTGGATTCAATGGGAGTTTCATCATTAACTTCAATGGAACTGGTTTCACCCTAAGGTCTTTGGGGCAGGAGCTGTTTCTTACTATGTGTATGTACAGCATCTAGTACAATGCAATGCTGAACTCGGCTGCATCTACCACAGGCTACTGTATGGCAAATAATAAAAATTAGTGTACATGGGTGTTTTTTATCCATCGTCTAAAAGTCCTGACAAACTCAAAGAACTTCAGAATATTACATAAAAAATGGGGGGAGGGTCGTTTGGGGTTTGTTGTTATTGTTGTTGTTGTTGTTGTTGTTGTTACTTTTTGCAGCATCTCCAGCATTTTCTGTGTGCAGACTAAAGGCTAACAGTTCTTCATGGTATTTAGAGGGAAAAATGCACAGTGCTAACTAATTGCCACATGCTGTGAAAGGAACTTCTGTTTTTAATAAAACCAATCTGGTCTAGATCAATGATAAGGGGGCATAATTTCTTCAAATGGGAAGCCAAAACTTTGAAAAGAATCATGCAGTCAACATTAATCTGAGATCAGGGTCTGCAAGGTAAGCAGAAACCAGTGGCTTTGCCTTTTACATGAATAAAGGGAATTGTTCCCATCAGAGGGAAATTGTAGTAAAAAGCTTCTACCAAGGGAAAGGGGTGGGGTGAGGGGGAGGAGATTTTGCTATAGAGAATACAGTGCTCCTGGAGGATGAAATGTCATTGTATGGGGCTTCTTCCTGAGTTCTTCTACTATTTCTGTCCTCTCGTTCTTATGTGGATCTTGGGGGTGTATAATTATTGGCTTCCCTCAACCCTCATATACTGCACTGTTGCATCTGCTGGGTGCAGGAAATTCTTCATATCTTCTCTATCCAAATGATTTCTTATGACCTCTTCCTTGCAGTTCAGTCTATGTGAGTGGCCCCATTGTTCATGCAGAGGCCCATTCAATGGAGCTCTGATTGTGTGCAACACTTCACCCCAGGAAAAAGCTGCAGGATCTGGGTCTTAGTTTCCTTTCCCTCAGCTATATGCTTATATTTCCCCTGGATCTTCTGTCTAGTTCCTCATGTACTGTTGCTACAGAGACAGACTCCGTATTCTCCACTCTGAATTCCTCCCAGCTATACAATCAATCTAATTTTACTGTCCATTGTTTCTGTATTAAGGCATCGATGCATAACAAATTGTTAAACAGAGGGAAAACAGAGTTGTCTTTGGACAGTGCAGATCCCAAACGGAAACTGCAGGGAGGAGAAGAAAAGACAGCAGGTGTCTGAACAAACCAATTGTCATATTTGGACTGAAGGACGGTTTTTAAATGCTGATGAGAGATCAGTTCATTTTAAGCAGCTGTCCAGTTGGACAGCCACTATAAACAGGGGTGGCTTGTAATAAGAATATTTTTAGCTTGAAGCATTTCCAAATATTAAGGGTGAACTGAAAAAAGCAAATAGATCATTATTGATACTTTTAACAACAATAATATCCGAGACTACTATAGTGCCTTTGTTTCATATCTCCAAGCACTTCCTAAAGGTGGAGTTGGGTTATTATCCTTATTTTATCAATGAGGAAACTGACGAACAGAGACGTGACATGGTTTACCCAAAGTCACATCCTAAGTCAGGAGCAGAATCAAGAACAGGCCCCAAGTCCGCTGACTCCATACTGATATTCCTTCCATTAGATTAGAACTACACTTCAGGAAAGACAGAAATTGAAACAAGACACTGTATAAGCTTACAAAAAATCAGAATTAATTTCATTTTGAAACAAAAAACAAAAATAAAAACCAAAAATCTGTTTCTCTTGTATTTATCAGCCAAGACTTACATTCACAGTTCTGTACTTCCTCTAGAAAGTTCTTTCTTCTACACCCTGCTACAATCCAGGTGTTAGTTGCAACATCAGATCTTGTAGAGGGAACAGATCTTTGAACTCAGGTACTGGAAAAAATGAAAACAAAGGAGAAACTGATTTTCAGCTATTTGATTTTTAATATAAAATCATTTGCAGTGATAATCCTTGAAACCTGTACTTAAAGGACACCGCCAACAGATAATCCCTCTTTCCAAAAGTAAAATATCCCAGGGATGACAGGACCATTTTATTCAACATTTAGTTAAAGATCTGCTTTTGGGTAAAGCATCTGATGTTAGTTGTTCTCTTGAGTGGTCACCTAGCACAGATTTCATGATATACATTCTGTCATAGATTTGAGGTTTCTGCAGTTCACTCATTTTGGGTACATCTAGCATACGTTCTTTTTTTTGAAAGGAGATATGCAAATGTGGTGCTAATTTGCATATCTTCTTCCAATCACTTTTTCAAAAGCAGTTTTTTCGAAAGAGAAAGTAGTCCAGACGCGTTTTTTTTTTTTTTTTAAACCCTTTTTTGAAAGAACTGCGTAAACCTCCTTTTGTTAGGAAGACCGGTTTTTTTGAAAAAGGGTTTTTTTTTAAAAAAACGCGTCTAGACTACTTTCACTTTTGAAAAAAAAGCTTTCAAAAAAGTGATCAGAAGAAGATATGCAAATTAGCGCCAAATATGCATATCTCCTTTTGAAAAAAGAACGTATTCTAGATGTACCTTAGTTACAAAACCTCTCAATTCATCCTTCAATCAGTGCTTAATTTGTGTCAGGGCTTGCCAGGGCTAAGGCCTAGCTCCTTTGGGCTTGGAAGTTCATAGCCCCAGCCCATCTGGGCTTGCTGCACGAGTTATGAATGTAAAAAAAAATTGCTTGTACCTAGCCTCCTAATGGCTTGAGCTCTGGCACCTCTGTCATTACAAATTAAGAACTGCCTTAAACTTCTAAGCAAGATACTTCATCAGTGAATGGGTGCGTGACTTTAAAATCATTGGAAATTTTTGAGGTTCAAGATCAAATTGTCAAAGATGATTAGAATGACTGCTTGAAAAGAGATGTGCACCTTTAAGAAAATCATTTCTGAACACAAATTGGAAGTTGCATGTTCATGTAAACAAAACACTTATGTCCCCATTCAGCATGCACTCTCTCTCTTACTATATATATTTATACATATATAAAATCACACATACTATATATCTGCTTCTATTTGAGATTTTAAAAGTGTGCATATGAATTTACAACCAAAAGCAAACATGTTTTCTTTCATTTTCGTTAACGTTTTGGCCAGTATCTAACAGGTTGTACTAATTTTAGATTCTGTGAAAACTTCATTAGTTTCTAAGCTTTTATAGGGTTCCAGTAGGGGGATAGTCTAACAGAGCACCAGATTTTTCCATTTTTGCTACAGATAGAACCACCAGCAGGATGAACGTTTCCATCATATTGGAAAAAACAGACAAACAAGACATTATAGCCAACTATAATAGTTACTTTTTGGCAAAGAGTTTAGTGAACAGTACAACCACTGTCATCATAAAAACAATGCACATGCCCCTTGAAACAGTTTCAGAGTGTTTCTTCTTCACCATTTCCTCCTCATAAAGGTCAGCATCTATCAAAAGGAGCATTTAGAAACAACCCACCTGCCCTTGCCAGCAGACATCAACTCATGAAATAGATGCTGGTGTATCTTGGGGAGAGATAACAGGTTGTCTGTCTGCAGAGGAGTTTGACTGAAAAAAAAGAAGAAAACACTGACTGAAATTCATAAAGATTTTTAAACTAGCTCTCTGAGGCCTAGTCTACACTAGATGAGGAAGGTCAGCAAATGCTCCCATCGGCTTCCCGTATTCCTCACGAAAGGAGAGTACTGGACGCCGGTGGGAGCTGCCCATAGCATTCAATTTAGGGGTCTATAGTAAGTCCACTAAATCGAACACAAGAAAATCAACTTCTGGAGTGTTGCCCTAAGTAACCTTCCTCCCTCTCCCTCCCCCCCTCCCCCCATCAGTAAAGATAATAGATTTCCATTTCAATGGGATTTGGATCAGGTCCCTCAAAGAGGAGAAGTGAAAAGACACACGAATGAGTGAACTAACAGGAGAAATCTTTTGAAATCATACAAGATCTTCCCACCTGTGGAGTTTATTTTTGAAATTAAGAGCTAGTATAATCAATAGATATTTTTCTGAAAGAGATGCTACAGATCAAACAGAGGTTATAGGCATGATGAAGAAATTACTGGATTAGATTTTATGGCCTGAGTTATGCAAAGGATCAACTAGATCATCAGAATGATTTCTTTTGGCTTTAAAAATCCAGACTCTATAATCCATGAATAAGAACACCCCCTGCAAATGAACCATTTATTGGTGCAGTACATTAAAAAATCAAAACATTTTCCATGGTACAAGTTCCTCATTCGCATTTATAATCTTTCCCTGCTGCTTTATACTGAACATCTGTCTTCTTTTCTGACTTAGGAAACACACAAAAATATTTTAATGCATTATTTGATGGAGAAGCCTTCTAAGAATCTCCATTCAAAATATCTGTTAATTCAAGGGGTTACTGTGTGCAGGGAGCATCTGACTATGAAAAGCAGCTGACTGGTGATAATGTATATGACAAAAAAGAAGGGACTACCAAAACCTGGATTTTTATAGCAGATAAGTTTAATATGCAGGTCAACAAGGAGAGGAGGAAGAATTGGACATCTTGAAGGGCAAATCATGCTACAATTCTATGCAAACCACTGAGCACAAGTGACAAGTACACCCAGAGACAACACTCATATGCACAAATACATTGTTTAATCCCAGACTCTGTAAGAAACATGTAAATATCTGAGCTATGCATTTGCATGCATTCTAAAAATGTTAGAAGGACTTTTTTTCCTACAAGCTGTTATTTAATTTATTCACAAGGTCGATTTGGAAACAGTGTTCAAATGTTTTGGAAATACGTCAAGAACATCGTTTTATTTCATGGTATTGTAGTAGCATCTCATTATATTAGTCTAATATGAATGCTGTACAATGAAAAAGCTATTGTGATGGTATTGTACTAGCCTAAATAGATAGAATGTTATTACAGTACTGTAAAAAGAAAGATTTATAGGTTAGCATTTGCATTGATGAGTAAGAACAGCACATGCAGCCACATATTTGGCTATTTGGACTCCCAAGGAAATGAAGCCTTTTGTTATATTCAGAGTAATCAGGCATTTGATAGTGAACAACCCTGTTTTTGCTAGGGAAAGCAGCAGCAAGGGAGAACAGACGTGTTGACTCAGCTTCTGGACTAGCTTCTTCTGCATATTCCCCAGAGGTTTTATCCCCTTTCAACAAGAGCGTCAACACCCCTTGCAATATAGGCTCCTACTGTACATCAAAACAGCCCTCCCCCTCCCCCTCAGGTTGCACAAGAAAGGGGCACAATTTTAATTGCCACAGAAATGCAGCCAACTAGGAAACAAACCTTGTGTGAACTGAAAAATGTTTTTGTCTTCTCCAAGATAATTCCCGCCATCACTGCAGACAACAAGAAAAATAGCACTGAGTGGTTGCAACATAGTTAAGTAAACAAATGTTTACTAGATAAGAAAAAACCTCTGAGTGTCATATCTTCCTCCAGCTGGGCTGACTTAAATGGAGTTATGTATTTTTTAAATTGCTTAACAGCCTTGGTACAGGTTGGACCTCCCTGGTCCAGCACCCTCGGGACCTGACTGGTCCCAAACAAGGGAGTTTGCTTGACCAGGAGAGGTCAACACTGGCTTTCTGCTGCGGGCCTGACAGGGCTCCTGGCTCCACTGCTCCCACCCCAGCCATCCTGCTGGCTGCCAGCCCCACTGCCTCCATCACAGCAAGGCTTCTGAGCTCACCAAGGCTGCTGGCCCTGCTGCCACTGCCTTTGCAGGGCTCCCAGTCCTTCCTAACTTCTAGCACTTTATACTTCCTTCTGCCATGTCCCTGTACGTCTTGGTTCAGTCATCTGTAAAACTTCTATAAGAATCCATACTGTACTTACAGGTATACAGTATATTAATTAACAGCTTGTAAATATGCTTTGAGACAATCAAAAAGTTCTCTGTTGGCCCAATCTAGCAAAGATCTTCACCGCGCGCTTAACTTTAAACATGTGTACAAGTGCTTCATTGGACCAGAGTCTTAGATCTCAGTATCATTATTATTCTGTCTTCAGTATCGGTTGATTTATGTATTCAGCAGTTTCTAGTATAAACAGTTAGTAATCTTTTAAGATTTCACTCAGATTTCCTGGAATGAATTCATGATTTAAAGAGAAACTCATGGATTCAATCCAAACATGTTAACAGAAAAAAATGGGAAATAAAATAATGAAGAAATGTCCCTCTTTGTAAGTGAATTGACTGTGTGGCTAAGAATGGGTCAAGTTCCCAACATTTGTGGTGGTTCTGATCATTCAATTCTGCCCATTTCATACAAAAAATAATATAGTGTGAGAAACTGGAATTGAGACACAGAAATACCAATCTCAGTTTCTTTCTGTTAGCAATAATATGAACAATGGAAGAAATCCAGTAACCTACTGTTTCTGAATAAGAAAGAACATATTTATTCTTACCCACATGGAAAAGTACTTTGTTTAATTAAAATCATGAAAGTTTGACTATTTACACAGAAGACAAAACACTACAGGTCTTACACAGGTAACTTCAGGGATAAAACCTGGCCACTTACTAAATATGCTTATTCTGATATGACCAAAAAAAAGGATTATTGTATTGTATGGTAATCCACACACGAATACACACCCACACATCCCTGCATATCAAGTCCATAAGAAAGAAAATCCTGTATCTAGTAGATGATTTTTGAAGAACAGTGTGTTCTTAGTCCAATTGGAAATAATTACAGTACTCTAAAAAGAGGGAAGATAATTTAGTGCCATTTCAGCTGACTAAAGTGATTGGATTAACTGCTGACATGAAGTAAAGTGGGAGCTTTTTGCAGAGGAAAAGATGAAATTCTGCAGCATATAAACTTTATAATTACCAAAACAAAACCTTTTTGAACTGGTAAATTCAAATAAAGGCAGTTACAACAGCAAGCATTTGGATCTTGAAGCAACTACCCATTCATAATAAACTAGTTTGTTACTGTCCAATTACAATTAGTTTTCCTTTACAGACCATACTGTTATTACACTGTTCTGTAAAATGAAAACTTAAATCGAAAGAGGTGTGTAACTGTACAAGTGCTACATATATGTATTCTCCCTTCAGTATTCCTCAATACATAGCCATGATAGGAAAAATAGTTATCTGACCATATAAAATGATACAAGAAAGAAATAAGATCTAGTGTATTGAACACAGAAATGGGGACGAGAAATTTCTGGATTCCACATTTCCAACTACACAAAGGAAAAATATAATAAATAATAATCTTTGATTGGAGAAACAGATTTGGGAAGCAATTAGGTCTAATAGATAGGTTGCAGGAGTTAAAAACCTGAGCTCTATCCAGTAACAGCTACTAACTGACTCAGAGTGAGATGATAGGCAAATCACTTTCTCTCTCCCTGTGCTTTTCTTCCCCTTCCCTTTTGCCTGCTTTAGTTACTGAGCATGTGAACTCTTTGGGACAAGGACTGTCCTTAACTATGTGTATATGTAGTGCACAGTGCAATGGACCTCTGTTGTCGCTCTCTAATGCTGTTGCCTTTATTTAGAATGTTCCAAACCCCATACTTTTCATACTTAGAGACTTAGTTTGCCCTCATTCAGAACGTATGCTGTCACCTTCTTCCTTCGTCCTTTACCAACATCATAGGCTTCTTATCGATCTCAAAATTTAACTTAAAATTGTCCCCCAGCCAACCAAACTTATGGATGAATATGTTCTATCCTGTCTCTGATTCCATATCTACGAGTACAGTCATTCACTGAATTCCTCCATTGCTGGACTCCTTTCTGGTCCCTTGTTGTAATGGGACACCATTCGGGTGGGCTATTTCACTTGTGCTGCCAAAAGTTTGAAATTCCTTCTTCCTCTGAGTTACTGAATCATTTTTCTTCTTAATCGCACCTTAAAACCTTCCTTTGCTCTGTACTCCCAATCTTTTTGTGAAAATGGGAGGTTGATCTATATGTATGAAAAAAATGTAACATTATTTTGTAAAACCGAGTTCATATTTTTGCTGTCATACTTGCAAATATATGGGTGGTGGAGGAAATATTTCTCCATTTAGAAGCAAAGCCAACTCTCCACATATGATTTGGACGTTGCTTTACACACCATATGTCATTGCAGAAGTCCCTGGAAAATCTGGGCCGTATCAAAGATATCAGAAGTTGCCATTTTACTCAAGGATACAAACTTCCTGGTTGATTTAGTAAATTTGAAATACCCTCTGGGAGAGGAATGGAGAGAAACCAGCCATTCTAGTACAGTCTTGATGACACACACTGAGAGGATACAGATGATCAGTTCTTGGATAGCTCTAATGTATCAAAACTATCCAGTTTCCTCTAGTTTTGTGATCCAAAAACGCTATTTGGAGCAGGGTTGGAAGACAGTTTGGCACAAGCAGTCAATGATTGGCCAGACTTCAGGTCTACTCTCTCCAACCCCCCAGCTTTTTTTTTTTTTAATTGGAAAGAAACATTAGAAATCCACAGTCTGACAGTTCGATGGCTCGAGCTTTCAGTTTCTGGGTCAACAATACTTGATCAAGGTAACCAGCATCAGCCTCACAAATGGGCTTTCTTGTCCAGCTGTATTTACAGCTGCAGGAGAAGCAGAGATGTTTGAGGAGGCCCTTTGACCCATAAAATCTGGAGATTTGGATGGCCTCTGGGTATAAAAAGTTAGCTCTTCCTCAGAGGAGCTAACAAACAGCTCACGTTTCCTCCTTCTTTCACCCTTTGCCAATAGAAAGTCCAACACTTCAAGGTGCTGAGCAACCTCAACTCAAATGGAAATCAGGGAGTGTACAGAGTGCTCAAAATCTCACCTGCGACTCTTGGCACTTCAGTGGGTTGGTTCCAGGAAGATTAAGAGAACACCATGTTTCAGAATGTGAAGAAACAGCACCTCTTGTGATGCAGTACTAATTTAAGACAGATTTTGGCTAAAAGGAAGAAGATCCTGAATAAAATAATAGTAAAACTAGTGCACACTATTGATTAGAGGCCTTAAAAGAGGGCTATGTGCCTCTCTCAAATTTACTTCTCAGGTTCCTATGTCCTGTCTATATTGCCATCTATGAACAATCTGTGCATGATCTGAGATGACTGTTCTACCCAGAAGTTCTAAAAAATGTGTTCCTTCTTTTCCATAGTGATTTGGAGACCAAGAGCAACAATGAGCCTGTCATCTTTAATTTCAAACCCATAATGCAGGGAAACTTCTTGTGCCTTGTTCTTTAATTTTTTAAAATTTATTTTCCTCTTTGCCTCTGGGTTGAAGCTCAAAAGAAGTAACCACTTCAGAGAGATTTTAGTGGAGATTTACAGCACCATATCATTTTCCTAATGGCAGTGGTTGCTCAATGGGGCTATGTCTACACTACAATGATCTATCGGAAAAAGGTACTCAAATTGCGCTCCGCAATTCGTGTACCTTTTTCCGATAGTTTTTTTTGGAAGAGGCTTTTCTGAAATTTGGCCCATCTACACTGGGCCAAATTTCAGAAAAGCCTCCTCTTTCAGAAGAGCCCTTCCTCCTCGTGGAAGGAAGAAGACAGGGCTTCTGAAAGAGCGTGTCTGCTCTTCCGCAAAAAAAACCAAAAGAACTGATGTGTTCCCTGGACATGGTGGAGTTTTTCCGGGATACTTCTGATATTCCGGAAAACCCCATAGTGTAGACGTAGCCTGAGTGGGAAACACAGGAGCAATCCTAGCCTCTCTGAAAGGGGATAGCAAAGTGTCTGACTAAAGTTGTATCAGGAATATCCACTGAACCTCTGGGAGGCTCCCTGGAGATACCCAGGATTAAGAGGCACCTCACTACCTCTCCCCGCCCCTGCCTCCGCCCTTAGTGGTAGGGAGGCTTGCCTATGTCTGACAGGGGCAAGCTCACTGACACCACCAGCCAAAGGCAGAACAAATACTCCCCTCTCAGCCAGTGCAGGCTCTGCTAGCTCTCATGCAAGTTAGTGTTAGATACACTCCAACCACAAATCTTCCAGTCATCCCCCTGGAAGGCCTAGCCCCTTATCTGCTGGACATTCGGGGCATGTCTACACAGCAGTGTTATTTCAAAATAACTCGTGTTATTTGAAATAACTAGGTGAGCATCTATACACCAAGCCTGTTATTTCAAAATAATTTTGAAATAACAGGCTTCTTATTTCAAAATCTGTAATCCTCATTTCACGAGGAATAAAGCCTATTCCAAAATAGTTATTTCAAAATAGGGCGTGTGTAGATGGGGCAGCTGAGGTTATTTCAAAATAGCTGTCCTCCAGGGCTTCTCAGGTGCCCTGGTGGCCACTCTGTCCACACTCATCAAAACTCTATTGTTCCCCTTCCCCCGCAGCCCTTAAAGCTACAGCCACAGAGGAAACAGTTTATGGCATGACACGAGCCCAGCTAGCACCATGCCACACAGCAGCACCCAGCTCTGCCTTCCCTGCTGCCATGGCAGACCCCAGCACCCCACCTGAGCGCCCCATGGCTGCTAGAACAGGCAAGGCCTTGTGAAGCTGGGACTGGAAAACCTCCTGGGGAGGGAGCTTCCACTACCACCTCCCCCCTTCCCTAGGAATCCCCAGCAGTTCACCACCCTCCCAATAACATAGTAAGAGAATCATACCTGCATGCACATGTTTCGATGGTTGATCTCCCCAGGCCAAACTGGTTCATGACAGAGCAGTAACTGTCCAGCATGGCGAGCTTCCACAGTGCGATGGCGACCCGCTTCTGGAGGGGGGTGGTGGGTTGCATGTGAGCGTCCCATTGCTTGAAGCGAGCCACTTGCACAGCTCCAGGAAGGTGTCCTTCTGCATGCAGAAATTCTGGAGCCACTGCTGGTTGTCCTACTGCCCCATGATGATGTGGTCCCACCAGTCAGAACTGGTAACCCATTGCCAGAAATGGCAGTGCACAGTGTGCAGGGAGGGCGGGAGGCGCTGTGCTGCATGAGCAGCACATGGAGAGAGGTGAGGAGGTGCTCCCGCAGGAAACAGTGGATCCTGGTTCTGCTGTTCCATAAGAGCAGCCTACAAAAATTGCACCAGGAGGTGCAGTATGAGGTCCAGAAGCTGGAGACTGCTTTGCAGCAGGTCCAGTTCCATGGTTGGAGTGCTGTGGTGTCCACAAGGACAACTAGAGCATGCAGTGGAATGGGCTTGCTAACCCTCTAGGAGGTAGGCAAAGGAGAGGAGCTTGAGACAGGACTATATGGGTTGGGGGTCCCTTTAAGCATGAGCCTCAGATAGCCTCAGTCAGCAGCTCCAGGAAGTGACTGCTGTCCTGATGCCTTGCCTGAAGTGCTTCCAGGGTGGCCTTAAATGCGATTGAGGCTCCAATCAGTGTGGATGCTCTATTTTGAAATAGCTCAGCACTATTCTGATGGGCATTTGCAGTATAGACACACTATTTTGAAATAAGCTATTTTGGAGTTTTTAGTCCAAAATAGCTTATTTCAAAATAACACTGCTGTGTAGACACACCCTCACAGAATTACCAAACCTGCTCTTCCCAGAGAGATAATACACTACAATTTAGGCTTTGTCTACACCGTCAATTGAGTCACAAAGCTGTTGTCGTTCACAGGTGCTTAAAAAAATACCTGAACAACAAAAGCTTTGCCATGGAAAATGTTAGCATAAACAGTGGGGGGGGTGGGCATATTTTGCTGACAAACATGCTGGCAAACAGCATTTGCACTGCCCAACTTTTAGCAATGCAGCTGTGTTGCTAGAAGCTATGTAGTATACACAAAGCCTTACTGATAACACCTTAGATCTCAGCTTTGCTTAACTCACAGCGCTTAAGTTTTTAGTGAAATCAAGAATAAGTTTATTTAACAAAAAACAGAGATTTAAATAATAGCAAGTAGGAATAAGGAAACAAAAAGTTACATATAAAATAAAATCATACACATTTTCTAAAGCTTACATTTAACTGACAAAAGGCCCCCTGGTCAAATTAGATACTGCTATCTCATAGCATTTTTCAGCTAGGATGGCTGAGGTCCTCCTTTCATAAGACCTAGCCCAGTGTCGGCTTTTCTCCCCCAGAAAAAAAATACCAGTTTGTCTTTCTGTACCCTTAAATATATTCGACCAGTCATTTGCTCTTTACCTGTAAACAGGGTTTCCTTGCATGCTGTTCACCTCTTCCTATTAGTTTCTTCCCTTGAAGCCCCCATAATCTCTTCATTAGCATTTTTCTTAAGTCATGTCTATACTAAATGGAAGATTGCCACTGCTGTGATTGATCTTCTGAAGTTTGATTTAGCAAGCCTAGTTAAGACTCACTAAATCAAACTCAGAAGGTTCCTCCACCCACTGCTGGTACTCTTGCTTGTGTGAGGAGTAAGGGAAGCTGACAGGAGCAGCCTCCCACTGTAGAAATAGCAGGTAAATGCAAAACAAGTTAAGTCGACTCTAGCTATGTAATTAACATAGCTGGAGGTGTGTATCTTGCTTCAGTTCCTTCTTTTAGTGTAGACCTGGCCTTAGTCCATAAATTGAATGACATTTTAGGATACATAATATACAAAGATCTGCTAGGGAAATAAGTGTCTCCCATCTCTTGTGTGGTGGAATTCATCTGAAGGTATGCTATCTCCTGGTGGGCTTCCTTTAATTACAAGGCCTTATGATCATAATTTCCAGTATACACATATATCTCTTTACATATTTACCATACATACATTCAAAGATTATAAAGACAGTTTGACACAGGCTTGCAGTAGAAACCTTATATGACACTTTTTGGTGAACTAGATTGTAAATACCAGACTCGTGGGACCCTGTCGCCTTTCTACAACCTTGTGCCTCTACCAGTTGGCATCAAGATGTCCTTGGATGATACTTGTCCCACCCTCTCAGCGACAGATAACATTAATTAGACGTATAGTAAAACAAGATCACTGGCGGGGGGGAGACATATGCAAGAGTATGCTTGCTTTAGATTTTACAATTCAGTCTAGCCTAAAATTATTTTTACACCCATCTGAATGAAAGAAAAGGGATGTATAAAAATGGGATAACTATGGGGATCTAGAAGTTGTAGTGTGCTCAATTAATCAGAGTCTTCAGTTGTAAAAAACATAGTCTGTGCACATATTTAAAAACTGCTAATAAAATTTCATGACTGTACACTTTGAGATTCTCAGTGAAATACTTCAATTACAAAGTAACAATTTCTATTGTTAGGAGTTGCCACTATTCATTTTATTGATGTCATAAAGACCGTATTTATAAGATGAGGTTATTAAGATCAATAATATAAATGGAACACCTAACTATCTTTTTTAGGCCAGCACGAAGAATTCCTCCAGTGGAATCTGTGAGAATAAAAGGTGACTGGATACTATCATTTAACCCTAATCCAAATGCAAAGAGCTCACCTTATTAACAATGAGTCATTTTTTACATGTTTCGTAGATCTAAAACTACCTTGTCCCTCAGTAGCCTTTATGAAACATACAGATTTGAATTCATTGCAGAACTGGATTTGCCACATTTATATGCAATACTGAAGCTCTATTTTTTTTAAAAAAAGGAGCAGAGAAAAGGGACCAGCTATTTCAAAATCCATTCAATAAGGTGTTTTTACATGTAACTAGTTTTGTGCAATGAAAAATTTCCACATGCAAGGAAAAGAAATCATGGACTTTATGGATGATACTTTAAAACAATCCTGTGCTTCCATTGAATAGTTATGGGCTGGATTAACCAATCTGTTAATAAATACATGGATTGTTGTTTTGTTTTCATTCTCTCCTTCCCCTTACTACACATATAACAATAGAGAATGCTCTTGCGCCAAGCCCTCACAAATAGCTCCAATGATTTGGCCCTTGTTTTCTTTTGCAATTATAAGGAATCAATCATTATTAATCTAGCTCATGTTTAAAAAATATCACAGCCTATCTTAATTGTCATCATTAAAAAGATTATATTTAACAACAATCTACCTCACTATACCTCAAGTGCATCAGACAGTTCGGGTGCAAACCCTGTCTTACCTGAATAAGAAAATAAGGGTTTGCAGGGCAAAGCTCCCATTTCTCCCTAAAGTTTACCTTAATCTAAGGAAAAATATTGCAGCTCCTCAAAACCTAATCCTGCAAGGCTATAAGCACCTCTTGAGAAATACCAAGTCCTCTTAACTTCCAGCTGGGACAGGAAATTGCAAGAGCTGAGCACCTCAGATGACAGAGAGACTAGGTATGTGCAGCTCCATACTGGCTGTTATCAAACAAAGAATGTATGTATGAAGATAAAATGGACTCAAAATAAAGGGATAGGCATTGCTGCATCCCAAAACCATCAATTAGAAACTTATTAGGAACAAAAGACAGGACTATGCAGCACTTTAAAGACTAACAAGATGGTTTATTAGGTGATGAGCTTTCGTGGGCCAGACCCACTTCCTCAGATCAAATTATGGAAGAAAATTGGCATGACTATATATACACCAAAGGGATACAATCAAAAAAAGTGAACACATATAAAATTGACAAATCAGATTTTAGAACAGACAGACCCAAGAAAACCAACAATAGAACGCCACTTGTCATCACCTATAGCCCCCAACTTAAACCCATCCAACGCATTATCAATAACCTACAACCTATACTGGAACAGGATATTACACTCCGAGAGGCTCTGGGAGACAGACCCATAGTCTCCTATGGACAACCACCTAACCTCAGGATGATTCTTAACAACAACCACAGGACATACCACACTAATACCAACCCTGGAACTTTCCCTTGCAACAAACCCCGTTGCCAGCTTTGTCCACATATTTACTCTACTGACACCATCATTAGACCTAACCACGTCAGTTACAAGATCAAGAACACATATTCCTGTTCATCCAGAAATATAATTTATGCCATCATGTGCCAACAGTGTCTGTCTGCAATGTATATTGGACAAACTTCTCAGACACTTCGCCAAAGAATTAATGCCCACAAATCAGACATCAGACAGTTTCACAAAGAAAAAACAGTTTCTTGTCATTTCAACCAGACTGGGCATTGTCTCAAGGACCTAACTACATGTATCTTACTTCAAAGAGACTTTAACACCAGACTACAAAGGGAAACCTCGGAACTGTCATTCATGCTTAAATTTGACGCTTTACGAATGGGCCTTAACAAAGATGCTAACTACCTTACCCATTACAAAGATAGCTTCCCCAATTATCACCCCTAATATCATTATCTCATAGACACTAACCTCCCCCTCTCACCCCGCTCCCCCGTTCTAAAATCTGATTTGTCAATTTTATATGTGTTCACTTTTTTTTTTATTATATCCCTTTGGTATATATGGTCATGCCAATTTTCTTCCACAATTTGATCTGAGGAAGTGGGTCTGGCCCACGAAAGCTCATCACCTAATAAACCATCTTGTTAGTCTTTAAAGAGCTGCATAGTCCTGTCTTTTGTTTCAGCAAGACGAGACTAACACAGCTACATCTCTATTACTAAACTTATTAGGAATATACACAACTAAGGAAAGCTCTGTTTACGTCCTTCATATGACTTTAAGGGCTGCAAAAGTCACAAAAGTCTCTGCCAGTTATTGCATGTCTTTGCCTGGTATAAAAGTATATTTTGTAGGACATCCTTAGTCGCTGGCTCAGAATGAGGTATAAAGCTGGGTCTGCAATGAAACAGAGAGCTCATGGAATTCATGTCACCTCTCACACTGCTCCCATTAGTCCTTTTTGGATCCTATTTCTTCTCTTTTCCCTTTCAGATTTGCAGGAGTTATAATTAAAACCTTTGAGACTCTAAAAGAGAGATGGCCGCTGTGTTGTGCTGAAAGATATGTGAAGTATGTGAGGAGGGATCAACCATTTGTGTGTTTTCACAATGCCTCTTTGATACTTCCTCATTGTACTTTCTTAAGCCAGCAGCAAGGTGTGATAATGTAGCAAGTACATTTCCTCTTTCGGATACACATCGGCCTCTGCAGTTCTGGAGTCCTCATGATCCAGACACAGTGATATGCAGGCTGTGGGCTCCAAAGCAATGCATTATGTAATGTCATTATAGTATTCTTATTTTGCTCCAAAGAGCTGGAAAATGTGGCTGTCATCCTGCTATACACATACACCAAAGTAACACCCTGAAGTTTGTCCAGACACTATAAAAGTACAAGGGGAAGTTTAAAAAGCACCCAACTCTTGGTGCACAAGGATTCAGCAAACACACACATGTATATGTGAGGTCAGAGTCCAATGAAAGAACAGCAAACACCATTACATGTGAGACAGGCAATATTATCCATGACCCTTGCAGGCTTCCTTGCTTTGTTTTATCATTGGTTTGTACTGTTCACGTTTCTCACTAAAAGTGTTCATGTGCTTTGCTTCAAAGCGGTTAACAAAGACACAACAAAGCTGCTGCTTGTAGCTTATAGGACAGTTTGGGTTAAGTAATAAGTAAAGTTTGGTTGGGGCCTAACTTAGCCCAAGTGTACAAGAGTATGGGAAATTGAAGTTCTAGTATGAGAAAAGATAAAGATAACTTGGAGACAGACTGTTATGGGAAACTAAGAGTTAGAAAGTGTAATGTTTTGATGGTTTGAGCAAGGTTTTAATAAGTGTTCTTGAAAATCATTTTTTATTAAAATGTTCTATTGATAATATGGTAAGGACATTGGAACAGATGTTAATTTAAAAAAAGTATAATATAAAGAGCCAATAAGAAGTAGGCAGAAATATAATTATGATGAAGGGCAGTTTAATGTTAATTAGTATTATAATAGACTTAAAAGAAGTAGTTTTGCTAGATTGCAGAGGAGCTCCAATTAACATCCAAAGGATACCATTATCTTCCAGGATTATAAGGCCATATTTCACTCTGTTGTCACTGGATTGATCATCCATTTATATACCATTTCATCTTTTAATGTAAGCATGATTGAAGTATTTTATAAGTTGTCTATGCATACCTGTATCTTTTACTAATCATATTTTTTTATATTGATAAAATTTGGTTGTACCATTCAAAGTGTTGATAGGAGTCTTCTACTAAAGAAATTTTCTGTAACTGACCTGGAGAGCTAAACCTGAATACTAAGCTGGGTTTTATTTCACCCTTGTCTTTCAGTGCCCAATAGACATTTAGCAAATATTTATGTTGGCACTCCTATCATTCCATAGGTACTGTGACATTATTGCAAATGCAGAGGGGTCTTGGCTAAACAAAGGATAGCCTCATATGACATTCTGTGACCACATGCTCCTTAGCTAGCAAAATTTCTCCACGAACTTTGGGGGAGCATTGTTGATTTTAATAAACCAGATAGACACGTGTATCTTCTAGTGCAGGTTGGTATCGTATTTCAATGTTCTTTATGCTGATGGTGAATAGAGAAAAACTGACAGCATGAGTGACGGGATCAGTTATAAACTGAAAGTCACTGAGGGTATCTCTACACTACAGCGTTATTTCAAAATATCTTATTTCAAAATAGTTAATTCGAAATAAGTTATTTCGAAATAGCGCATCCACACTGAGTGGACGCTGAATCTCATTTAAGGCCGGCTGGAACCAGGTCCAGCAGGGCATCAGGTCAGGAGTTACTTTGTGTGGCTGCTGCCTGAGGCTATCTGAGGCCTGTGCTTAAAGGAACCCCCCCTGAACAGCCGGTTCTCAGCTTTCCCTGCTTGCTTGCCTACCTCGATGAGGGACAAGAAAGCATTTTGTCTCTGCGTGCTCTGATTGCCCTCACTCGGGACACCACAGCACTCTGCAGAATAGAGCCAGAGCTGCCCCTGGGCACTCTGGTGCTTCTCGTGGACACGTTGCTGTGAGCCTGGCTGCACTTTCTGCAGGCTGCCATCTGGAAGGTCCATCGGGGAGCTGTCAGGATCCAGGAGGCCCTGAGGGAGAGCTTCCACCCTGAGGAGCACTAAGAGCCTCCCTGGTCTGCCCCACTGGGGGCTTGTGCCTCATTCCTCCCTCATGTCCTTCCACTTACCCCTCTCTAACCCCCCTTCCTGATGTCAAATAAAATACATGTATTTTCATGAACACAAACTCTCTTTATTTAACAAAACTGGTGTGGGGGGGAATGAAACTCTGGTGAGACTGGGGAAAGGAAGTGGTAGAGGGGAGAAGAGAGGGTGGGAGAGGGGAAGAGGAAACCTGGGAGGAGGGAGCTGGAAGGGGGGAAGCAAGGGGAAGAAGGGGGAGGGGAAGCTCAGGGCTCAGGGTTGGAGGTCTCACCGGACCACCTTGATTTTCATGCAAACTCGCATATGGCCTTTGGTTGCCAGGGTGGCAGTTATCCTGCCATAGACGGCCGCGTTGCTCTATCTAGTATGGAGATCATGGACGTTGGGGGTATCGCCCCCAAACCTGAATAAGGTCCATGATCTCCACCCTGGACCAGGAAGACGCCTGCCTTCTCTGGGCCCTGGCAGGCTCCTGGGAGCTGGCAGACTGCTCCTGGGGAGTGGTGGAGGGCTGGCTGCCAGTGGCTTGCTAGCTCATGTTTTGGGGCCACTGGGTCAGGGCAGTGACTGCTGGCTCTGGGCTTGCAGGCTTGGAGCTGGCACAGGCACTGTGGCCAGAGTCAACCCCTTTGAGGGCTCCAGGGAGGGGGGAGGGAGAGGAGTATTCTTGGTTGCGGCTGGAGTGGCCACCAGGGCACCCTGGGAAGGCTGGAAGCCCCCTATTTCAAAGTAAGTGTCTACACAGCACTTATTTCAAAATAGCTATATCGAATTTGGTGTTATTCCTCATGGAATGAGGTTTACCAAATTCGAAATAAGCACTCCACTATTTCAAATTAATTTCAAAATAGCGGTTTGGCTGTGTAGACGCTAGTAAAGTTATTTCGAAATAACGGCTGTTATTTTGAAATAACTTTGTTGTGTAGACATACCCTGAGTGAGCAACTAGTATATAGTCATCAGCAAATAAAAGCTCCTTAGTGAGATAATCTGCTGCTCTGGGGTAATCACAGAAACATTTACAAGTAAATAGCTTCACAGCAGTGCAGAACTGGATACACACTATTTTATTTTGCAAATATAGTTTACCACCTGTGTGAGTTACCTGGTCTAGACACACTGGAGTAAGGGGTGCTATGAGCCCTCTTCAAACTTTAGCAAACCCTTAATACCGGTCAATCGTAAGGGGAGTAATGTGCGCAGGACCCTGGCTCCCTCTCTACAATGTGCCTGCCAGAAGAGATACCTCAGCATACGAGGTAGTAATTTCCTATTGGCATAAACCACCAACAAATTACTATGTCTTGATACAAGGATGAACAGGAAAGGAAATGTGGCTCTTTCTCTAGATGCCCCTGGAGGCATCACCCCATAGTATGAGCTATGTTGCTGTGGCCAACCTAGTAAGTGATAAACATAGCTGGTGGGATTTTCTTTTTCCCAGGCTGACAATTTGTCATTTTTAATAAAAACCTCAAAAACCAAAATCTTTTTAGTTTCCCGGTTTGGAGTTTGCCAATTAAAAAATCAAGTATTATCAAGGAAAAAGTCTCAGAGAGGTAGCCATGTTGGTCTGTAACTTTCAAAACAATATAAGGAACCTTACTCCTTAGAAATGGGTTTTGCCCATGAAAGCTCATGATGCTATATATATTTTGGTTGGTTTCTAAAGTGCTACAGGATTACTCATTTTTGTCAAGGAAAAGATATTTTTACCATACAAAAAATATCAATTTAGATGTAAGCAGGGTCTGAATCAATGCTTCCATTGCAGTCAGCTGGAATGGGAAAGGAATCCTGGGTGTGGTTATTTAACTACACTTCACACAGGTTGCTTAGGCCTGCTAGATATTCACTTGTTAGAATGGTATTTTGCCTATTATAACCAATTTGGATGATCAGGGCTCACAAACTGTGTTAACCTTAAATGCAAGAATTGTAAGATATGACTACAATCCTTGCAGTTATTGGAAATGCAGAAAAGTCAGACTGTGTTTAACTCAGTTCAAAGGAGAGAAGCTGTCAGTGTAAAGAATCTTGGATGGACAAGGCATCCTCTCCCAGACTCTAACCCGGGGGAAGGGCAGAGCTCTGAACCAGCAGGTTGCATGACCTCCAGGCATGAGCTGTAAGACTGGTTCAACCTGTTTCTCCTCCACCACCGGCCCCCATGATAGAACTAAAACAGACTCCATAAGGAGTCTCTTTATTAATTTAAAATTTTATTCCAGTGGATGCTGGAATCTTTTGACTGGACTGTGCTATAGGCCAAGCACTGAAATCACTCAGAAGCTGGAATCACAGAGAGCTGAAATCTCTAGGTTTGGCCCAGAGCCAAATCCATCACCAGGCCAGCAGCAGTGGCTGGTAGAAGCAGTGGCAACGGTCGGTAGGTGGCCGGTGGGAGTAGCAGCAGGCGGTCAGTGGGGCAGCTGGCAAGGCGGCTGGCGGGAGCAGCATGTAGGTGGCATTGCCGTATGCTCAATGAGGGGAGATGTCATGATGATGTACCTATGAACTCTGGGTCTTCACTCTCTGGACAGAGCTGTGAGTGGGGGGGAACCACACTATATGAGTTGGGGATTAGACTAAAGATCTTTAAACAAAAGACTCTGCCCTGCGGACTCCAGGGATGGTATCTTGCTTATCGGTTTTCTTTGTTTATGTTACGGGTTTTCTTTGTTTATGTGTGATTCTGTAGGTTGATACTAGATTACTGTTATTAAACAGACTGTTTCTATCTCCAACTCAGTGTTTGCAAGAGGGGAAGAGGTGCCTCTAATGGCTCCCAGTAGGTTGGTTAGAATTTTCCCAGTTTACTGGATGGGGGCTTGAGCCAATTTAGTTACATTGTTGGGAGAACCTGCCTACATACTGAACCCAGCCCTTCTGGCTGCTGACTGCTACCTGCAGAAGGGTTACATAATCAAAACTCCATTTAACATAGAACAAAAGGTTTAGTAGACCTTTTTGACCATCTTTGTTAATAAAAATTGAGAGAATTCACAGCTGAGTTTAATAGAAAATGATATCCCTTTGAGATGTTTAAAACCATCCTAGACAATTCAACAGCTGGGTATAATTTTAATAAAATTCCATAGGACTTTTTCATAAGGATACCACTACCTTGGTTTAAGAACCACTGATTTAGCTTTAAAGGATTTAGCTATAAAGTTATCAGGATCCAGAATATAATGAGGACTTTGTCCCTTTCTTCAGGACTGATCCCAAAATATGCTCTGTCTGGATTATCTTCTATAAAGTGCTTGGTCATACACTCCCTGGGAAGAGTTCCTCTTTAAAAGGCCAGCATCATAATTTAATAAAAATCTAATCTATGAAGATCCATTATTATACAAGTGGAAATACCAAGCCTAAATGGGCTACTAATATGGAAACTTTTGTGAATTTCTTGCTACACTCTGTAGTGCAGCATTTAGAAATGACCACACAACTATAATATCACCGACAGCAATGAGTTCCTTTTATAGGTAGGTCCCTGTGCGCTGCAGTCTTCAGACACAATAGAAATGAGTGGAACGGCTAGTTGCAGATTTTACTGGGAGTCCTGTATTTTATGGGCTTGTATCTCAACCATATCATTGTTTTTAAAATGGCTTTTCTGTTTAATAGTAGGAAGCTCAATCTCAAAATAGAAAGAACACATGTTTCCCTTTATTAAGCCCTGGATCTGTCTGTGACTTGTAAAGAAATATTAGCTATGTGAGTTAAGATGCCATTAGCTAAGCTCTCCAGGAAAGGTAGCTTTGTCAATTGCCATTAACACATTTTTTATCCTTGTACTTTAGAGATCAGGAGTGTTAACCTGGAAATGGTGTTCTGATTTAAATCTCTTTAATACTTTGATGGCTTGGTCATTCCTTCATGCTATCCCATTGTTCATTTCAGAGAGCACTGTCCTGCCTTGGTTCAGCATTTGTAAATTGCTAGTATTTGGAAGTCGCTTAAGAAAGGGTGAAAAGATCCCTTTAGCTGTTTCATGAGCTAGTCAGATGTGTCATAAAACTGTCATCTTGGATTATTGCCTAAATATTGGCTGCAGGCTGGAAATGGTATGTCCATGCAGCCCTTAGCTGCTTCAGGTGAGGTTTATAAAAGGGAAATTGTTGCTCTGTAGGGAGATACCTGTTAACCTTGTTCATTTGTAAAACTGGATACATATTTTGGCACCGGCTATATAGTTAGATACTGGCAAAGCTTTGACAAGATGAAGTGGACACACTGTGCTTAGGTAAGGCTCTCATAAAGTGCAAATTCAGAGCAAAACTTTATTAGCTAGATCTGAGCTCCATCTGTGTCAACCAGCATCTATTTCTGTAGGAAAAACCTCAGAGCTGCTGCCCTTTACCAAGATAAAAAGCAGTGATGCTGGTGACACAGGGTTCACAATTTCAGCTTTACATTCATTGTCCTGCTTTGTTATTCAAATGCCCTTCACCAAGCTACAAGGCTGTATAGGTCAAGTCCTGGTTAGTGCTAAGCTCTTCCTGAGAGATGCTTTAACACCCTACCACTTTCACAAATAGCAATGGGAGCTCAGCATGTCCAGAGCAAAGTAGGAAGTGCTCAGCACCTTACTGAATCAGGCTGTGTGTGTGTGTGTCTGTGTGTCTGTGTGTGAGTGTGAATGCATGCACGCACATGTGCAGGTATGCACATGAACTTGTTAACATGCTAGTTTTAGGAATGTCTCTAGTCCCAAAACAAAAATGTAATTGTCAGATTACATATTTTATCATATACTCAAAGAATAATCAATACTAATCTATGGTAAAGCAGAGTTGACTATAGTTATAGTATATGTTTTAAAGTACAACAGTGCTCATTTTTTTAAAAACTGCCATTAAACCCTAACTGATCTATCTTGGTATTTACACCACATTCATCACTGCAGTCTTCATGACTTTAAGAAATTTGGCAGGAAGGAGGGAAAGTAGAAAATATAAGGATAATAGAGTAATCCCTCTGTAATACACATTGTTTGCTGCTTATGGGATGTTGGATGTTGACTATCCCAGAATGTCACATCATTATTGGTGTGTGGGGCTAGTCATAGGAGTCCACCAACATGACGTTCACATTTGTAAGAAAATAATTAAAAACAGGTGAGAGCATAATTAATTTTCTGCTCGTGACTGGACATTATTGCTAGTATTAGTACAAACAACCAAGGCTCCATGTTGCAGCCAGGAGGGGGCAGGCAGGTGGGGAGTGAGGTCTGAGCCCATGGCCCACCTGGAGGGCCACATCCAGCCAGGAGAACGTTCCAAAGTTCCTCCAGCACAGAAAGGGAAGTTTTGCCTCAAGTGAGTAGAGACCTGGCTCTGTTGGGATGATGTGGAACAGCAAGCTGGAGAGAGCAATCTAGAGGGCCAACCGTGGAGGAAGACCCAATAACAGGATGCCTGAAAGTTGGGCTGAGACCCAGACTGTTGCCCAGCCGGAACCATAGAAGGATGATGCATCCTAAAGATAAGGGGGCAGGGCACCTGTGCGTTTTCCTCTTTCCTCCTCTTTCGAAAGAACTCCCTCTTCCCCGTCCACACTCTCCTTTTTCCAAAAGAGCTCTTTTGGAAAAAAGCTTCTTCCTCATAGAAAGAGGCTTAGCAATGTCGAAACAACCCCTCTGTTCTTTTGATTTTTTTTCGAAAGAACGTGTTTGCAGTGCGGACGTGAGTGAAGTTTTTTCAGGAAAACGGACATTTTTCAAAAAAACCTCTGTAGTGTAGACATGGCCTCTAGAGAGAGAGAGAGAGAGGAGAAAGTGAACACTCTTGACTTCCTAGTTAGACATTGAAGCACAGGTGATTTTCAGGAGGGATTTAAATGTTACAAGAGTTTTTAATATAATATAGATCTTAAGGTTCTTAAGATCCTTTACTCTCACCTCCTGATAATCTGGATGGTGTTTATCCTACACCACTTGAAAGGTAAGTCTGCAGCAAGTTTTAAAAATGAAAATAATCTATTTTCTGCAGTCATTGAGGGCCTGATCCAATGTCCAGTGAAGTCAGCAGGACTCTTTCCATAAAGTTCAATAGGCTTTGGATGAGTCCATAAAGAGATAACTCCAAACTGCAAGTGGGATATGTAAAAATACCTTTTAAGTGCTCCTTGCAATCAGATAAAACCCCCTCATAAATGTACAGATTGTAGCCGATCATTGTAATTGTAAATGACTGCAGCAAGCTTAGAATCAAATACAGTATTAAGGTATTCATGTGGCAAAACTGCAATAGCTAAAGATTTTTTGACTTTCCAGTATACATTTCATTTTTCATGGCTCCTTAACTGAGATATTAAAGCGGGCAATTTGGATTGAAACTTGGCATAGAAGTTTTCTGCCTGTGAGCAAATATTTGTCATTTGGAAATTATGCAGCTGTTGAGTAAAACTTGGCAAACGCTTTCAAAACTATATATAAGCCACGCATACTAGTAAAGTATCTATGCAGAGCGTATGGACACTAGAAAGTTATCTAGAAGCCCACCCACACTGTCCCTGTGCATGGGTACTTTTCAGAATGCCAGTCTGATGACTATGTATATCTCATAGGTTTGAATAAGAATGTCACTTTAGATGTTCTTTCTATAACAAGCAATGTATTCTCTATGCATTGATACAACGCAGAACAATGTTTTCAATGGCCTCTTTATGAATAATATACATATAGGCACATAAAATTTTAAAGAGCATATGCACTTTTGAAATGCGGGCCATTGTGTCAATGCCAAGTGAAAAAATAGTGAAAAATACAGCTAAAGCTTGGCAGACTCCATCATGCTTGATTCTGTATTCTGACTACCCATGCACGGTTTGATGCGGAAAGTTGCCAAGCACCTCCGGGGGGGATAAAGGAGGCCCCCTCATGTCCCATTGAATGCATTGAGAGCTGAGGGTGCTCAGCATGGTAGGACTGCTCAGCGCACCATATAGGACTGAGTCATTTGCAGACAGAATGTTGGTGCTTATACATCAAGAGATAATACCCCACAATGGAACAGAAGAATTTTCAGCAAGAATGTAGCTCAAAACCCAGTTAAAATTCCAAACTCTAATTTTCAGTGGAAGTCTTTATTCACCCCAGGCCATAGCCATGAGGACTCATTGGCCCCAGTATGATGTCAGAAGAGTGAAGGAGCCTTGATAGTGGCCCACGGATGTAATTTAGTGTCAGTGCAAGTATGTTTTGAGAGACCCATTGTTCTTCAGTGACTGCAAGTGTCCAAGGGCAACTCATGTGGCAGGCATACTACAATAAAAATAACCAGGCAAACTGGGGGGCAGAGTGGCAGTGTCTAACTTAAACTGTCTTTACTCGTCAGTTCAATTCAATGAGAGTTTTTTGGCAGGACAAACTAGACATATGTTGCCAAAACTAAAATCACAGACTCCTTAGATATCTGAGGCAGGTATAACCCACCCAGAGCACAGTTCTATCCCCTTTACCCATATGTCACGCCTGATTTAATGGCATCTTTGCCATCTCTTCCCAAAACTCAGTGACAGGCATATTTTTCCTGTTTTTTCCCCCTTAATATGACGGTAAGATACAGGGAGATGTTTGTATTTGTCTATATATATATATATACAGGTATTTTTCTGACCTTTTAGCACCATGTTTTCTGAGAGCACTACATTGCAACAAATTCATTAGGTAAAGAGAGATAATAATAATATATGGAGATATACCTATCTCATAGAACTGGAAGGGACCTTGAGAGGTCATTGAGTCTAGGGCCCTGCCCTCACACCAGGACCAAGTACCATCCCTGACAGATTTGCCCCAGATCTCTAGGTGGCCCCCCAAAGATTGAACTTATAATCCTAGGTTTAGCAGACCAATGCACAAACCACTGATCTATCCCTCCCCTCCAAATTCGAACAGCAAATACTGAAGGGGACTCTGCTATATCCATATGATAAGTAGCATTGATTTTTGGAGCTCTATACATTAAAAATGAGCTATAATTATGTAGTATACACCTAATTAAAATGTCCCATAATTGTTGAAATATTTTACTGAAGTCATTTTTTTTTCAAGAGACAGGTTTACCAGATGATAAAACTTGTCTTGTGGTTCTCTGTGCTTGCCAAGAAGCTCTGAGCTAAGTACAGTGGGTGGGGTCAGTTGTGGACATTAAAATCCCTTTGAATGCCAGCATTCTTCACTAAGCTCTTGTTCTGAAGGCTTAAGTCAGGCTTCTTGCCAAACACTCAAGTCCAAGACAAATTGCCTATGTGGGCGTTTCATGCACAAAGATGACTGAGGTTCAGTTTAGCTAGACGGATAAACCTTTTGAAATGTTGCTTGTTAGAACTGACTATATTATAGATGGGAGCTAGTTGCTTATTGAAAAGAACTTGAATAAAATGTAAGCTACCCTCAAATCAGAGGCACTTAGGCAGATGTACTCATGGCGTTTTGCAAGTGTACATACCCCTCACCTCTGCTCACATGCAATGCAACCATTTAATAATGATGGACTTGTTTTAAAAATGATTATAGTGCAGTGATGTGTTTTTCAGACTTTACCTTGTTTCTTTTTTATTGACAAAAACAGTTCATAACATTCATGGAATTTGCAAGGAAGAATTCATGATCCCTATTCCCTGTGTTTTGATTTGTATTGAATAAGGCTGTGTGTGTTGGGTGGTGAAGTTGGTACTGGTGATTGGGTGTGAAATTACCTCTTGGATGAGACTGCCCCAGGGCCCCAGAAGTCCCTATAGAGCATGCAATCCCCTCTTAGGCCTCAGTTCAAGGACTTAAGTGCTCCATGAGGCCCAGTCCTGGACCTCAGCACTAGGGTAAATTTTTCTCTGTGTCAAGGCCTGAATAGTAAGCTTATAAAATGTCACATCATTCTCCATGAAACCCTTTATGCAGAACAAAGCCAGGCTGTGGTTGAAACACGACACATTTCTGATTCTTCTTGCACATACAAGTCTCTTAGCCCCTTCAGCACTTCCCTCAATTTGTTTTTCATCATTCTTTCATTACAGGGAAAAATTAATCTTCTCTAACCACCCAAAACTGTTTAAAGGACTTTGAAACCTGGGAAAGTACAATGCAGGATGTCACCTTGTACTGGAATTCAAGGTAAGAGGAAGTGTTTGTAAAATGCAGTGTCTCTGCATCAAAGCCACTTCCCTAAGGCACTGGACTAAAATAAAGTTATTTTCCCCTGTAGGGACTAGATTTTTCCCTCCCTTTTTCTTACCTGTATGAATGAGCTCATTCTTTTTTCTAAAGGGCCTATTCCTCCTCAGTTTAAAGACATTTATTTTTAAATTGTGTTCTTGAAAGTTACTAGCCTTAGAGACTGAGGTCCTGGCTCAAATATGAAACAGGTGCAGCCTGGAAAGTAGCATTGGAGTGTGTTTCTATCATGGCCTATGAGGACTCACTTTGTCCTTTCCGCACTTGGCTTCTCTGCTGAGACCTCCAGCAAGGCTGTCAATAAGTAACAAAGGTGGTGGTGCCACCCTAAAAACAGGACCAAGACAACCAAATAACTTCACATAGGGTTCAGGATACCTATCAGATTGTATCAACTGTCTTTTACTGTTCACCTAAACTGTATTTGACCTAACATAACAGCAATGTAAATAAGGCGGGCAGAATCAGGCCTTTGAAGATTAACGTGGAATTTACAGTACTCTACTGGATGTTATTAAAATCATAAAAATGATTATGGTGTTTTTGGCACATTCCCACATTATTTATAGTATTCCATATTTGATATACATGCTACACATACTGTGAATACCCCAGTAAAATTAATTAGCATTTGCAGGTAAAATTACCAAGTATTTCAAAGGTGACCACATTTGTAATTCATTATATTGCTCAGATGATATTAAAATTACACACCTTGAACAATGAGAATAAAAAATATTGAATAGCTGCTCATTCAGGGAGCACTATCCGTACTGTGCACTGAACAAGGAAAGGGTCCAGGGGAAAAAAACAGTGTGGGATCATGTAATTAAAAACTGTATCCTAATGCATATGTACAAGGAGGTGTGAATTAAAGCTGCAAAGGCCACCTTCATTCTGTCAGTCTTAATGTTCGAGTGCTTGACTTTGTGAGCTTAATATTGTTTGTTTTCACATGTGCAATTACATGTGCAAACTAGATTTTTAAAAAGACAACTGAACATACAAATTCCATTCTGTGGCATCTGTTTTGGTCTGCAGTAAACTATATATTTGAGAGAGTTTGCCTGTCTGTGTGTCTGTCTGATTGTTCAAGAACTCCTCCTAAAGGGTAAGACTTAGAACCACCAAATTTGGATTGCAGCTTCCTCCTATCATAACCGAAAGCCAGGTAAGGGTTTGGTTGTGCCAAGAAAACGAGACATGCCTGGAATGGGATTGCTTCTGAGAAAACCAAACAGAAAAGAAACAGAATCAGCAAGCATGTGAAAGGGGTTGGCTGCCCCCTTCCCGCCAATCTGGGATTGCCGTAGCCTTTTCTGCCTTTCTCCCACTACTGCCAGTGAGTTGGAGGGCAACCCCTGCTGCCGGCACCAGACCCCAACCCTGCTAGTCCCCTGAGCTACATCACTCAAGAGAGAGGGTTGGGGTGAAAAGCAGGGCAGAGGTGGGGAAGAGGTGAATTAGGGCAGAGCAGGGTGCGGGAAGGGGCAAGGTAGAGCCTAGGGTGGAGAAGGGGTGGGGTGGGGTGGGGTGGGGTGGGGAAGGGCAGAGCAGGGGTGGGGTGGGGAAGGGGTGGAGCCTGGGGTGGAGAGGGGGTTGTCCCAGCCCTCCCCTGAGCTAGGGATGGCACGGGGAAGACTCACATGGTGGGTGGTCACATGGCCAGTGCCCCCCCTGTGTCCCTCATCAGAAGTTGCCCCTGTTACCTAACTGTCATTTTCACCAGGTTGGAGCAGAGAATTAGGGTTGGGGGTGAGGGTTCTGGAGTGGGGCTGAAGGGTTCGGAGTGTAGGGGAGGAGAATGGGGGAGGAGTTTGGAGCATAGAAGGGGGCTCAGGGCTGGGGTACAGGGTAAGGGCATGGGAGGGAGTGAAAGGTGCATTCTCTGGATAGCAGTTATCTTAAATGGCTCCCAGAAGTGGCAGCATGTTCTCCCTCTGGCTCCTATGCACAAGGGTAGCCCCCGTTCCAATGGAGCTACCAAAGTAAAAATTAAAAATGAAATTGTTACAATAATCAGGGATCCTTTCACTGTGAAGATAAATTCATTAAGATTTGTAAAAAAATTTGAGGTCCTGGTATGAAGAGTCTACAGAAGTGCAAAAGTGAATGGCTAATACTTGTGCACAGTCTACAGGATTACAAGTTTAGTAAGGACAAATGCAAAGTATTCCACTTAGGAAGGAACAATCCGTTTCACACATACAGAATTGGAAGTGACTGTCTAGGAAGAGGTACTGCTGAAAGGGATTTAGGGGTCTTAATGGACCACAAGCTAAACATGAGTCAACAGTGTAACACTGTTGCAAAAAAAGATATGATTCTAGGATGCATTAACAGGAGCGTTGAGAGCAAAGCACGAGAAGTCATTCCTCCACTCTACTCTGCACTAATTAGGCGTCAACGGGAGCATTGTGTCCAGTTCTGGGCACCACAAAAAACTGGAGAAGGTCCAGAGAAGAGCAACAAGAATGATTAAAGGTCTAGAGACCATGATCTATGAGGGAAGACTAAAAAGAATTGGGCTTGTTTAGTTTAGAAAAGAGAACACTGAGATAGGACATGATAGCGGTTTTCAAGTATCTAAAAGGGTGTTACAAGGAGGAGGGAGAAAAATTGTTCTCCTTGGCCGCTGAGGATAGGACAAGAAACAATGGGCTTAAATTGCAGCAAGGGAGGTTTAGATTGGACATTAGGAAAAACTTCCTACTTGTCAGGGTGGTTAAACACTAGAATAAATTGCCTAGGGGAGTTGTAGACTCTCCATCACTGGAAATATTTAAGAGCACCTGTTAGGGATGATCTAGACCAGTGTTTCTCAACCTTTTTTTTATAAAGTATCCCTTTTTCAAAAAAAAAAAATTAAAAGTACCCCCAGTACCTACATTTTTCAGACACACAAAATTTTTTTCTACCATTGCAACACATTTGTTTAAACAACTTAATCTTAGCTGGGCAGGTGATACATTTTTGGGTGTAAAAAGTACAAAAATAATAAAGCACTATAAAACTTAAAACAAAAATTCAGTTTTCTCCAAATTTCAGTTGTGTTGACATACCCCCCAGACTTCTCTCGAGTACCCTTAAGGGTACTCGTACCACTGGTTGAGAAACACTGATCTAGACAGTGCTTGTGCCTGCCATGAGGGCAGGGGACTGGACTCAAAGACCTCTTGAAGTCCCTTCCAGTTCTATGATTCATGTGATTCATGTGTAAATTGAACAACTCCTATGGAAGTCAGTGGAAAGACATATTGGAAGGTGGATCAGTCCCCTAATAATTAGAACTGGGAGAAGTAGGATATAAATATAATTTATTTTTATAAAACTTTTAATTGACTTCATAAAATATCACTGCACGAAAATGCAAAGCTCATAAAAATCCACACCCTGCTTATACCAGCATTGCAATGGATTAAGATAGTATACACAAGAATTTCATTACCGTGCTAATACAATAGGGGAGCCTCATGTCTCTCTTCTGAATAACCCTTCATGCAAATGTTGACCATGACACCAGACCTTCGGAGAGCACTACTTTGTGCCTCCCTATGCTTATGATATATTTGATTTCAATGCAAAACAGCAGACTCATCAAAATCCCACATGCCAGCATTAATTCATGTAGATACCATACCTCCGTTTCCCCTGAATCTTGCATAAAGTACTACAGGCAAGCTCACAAATAATGCAATACAGAAAGAAAAAACCCAAGTAGAGAGAAGATTTTCATCAACAGGATTCTTTTAAATTATTGCTATTTTCCCTCCCCTTTAACCTCTGGTTCAAAAAGCACAGTAATATTGCAACTGGCATCAAAGTGTATTTGACCACACATTGACATATGGGACCAATTTCTCTCCCCCATAATAACTGTATAGTCTTCCTGAAGCTGATCGGATTGCACTTTTGCAACTGGAGGCAGTATCTGGTCCTGAAATAACGGATGCGTTGATGACACACTAAATATTTGGATAAAGCACAGTTATACGTTTTATTGTCTCATGAACATACTGCCTGATTATGCATTTCTAAATACATAGACCATACCCAATCTAGAAAAATGTTATAACAACATCTGAACATAATGTATATATAGGTATGTATCTGAAAGATTGCACCTGTCACTCAAAATGGTAGCTGCACTTGGATACTGCTGTTCTTCACTAGATGCGGTAAGACAGAAACATATCTGACAGACTTGTGCTGAAAGGCACAGAGATTTGGGAGGCTTTAGTTCTATATGCCTATTTTAGCCAAGGAGCCCATTTCATCAGTTCAGTGTATTCCTTACATATGCTGGACTAATCACTGTCTCTATAGAGCTCACCCCAGAGCATAAACTCTCGGGAGCATTCTGCTTATCTGTGGTTTTACCTTGCCCCTCAGTTAACTTGGACACACTCCACTGCCCAGGAACATCATGTGGCTTTACAACAAACTCTCTTGGGTGTTTTGGATCTATAAACCAATAATATATCCTGGCTAATATTGTTTGTATTGTGCCAAGTGATAACTAGCCTTTTCATGGATTCACAGGAGGTGAAGGAGGTAGAATGCAAAGAACCTCTTGCTTTCCCAACACAAGAGCTTCTTAAGGTCTTGCATGCAGACTTTCCAGGCATTATGAAGGACTTACATCACCTCCAATGAGAGGGAATGGGATGGGAAGCTATGAATGAAACAGCTGCACACTCTTTCACTGCAGCCCACTGAATAGGCCCTGTGCATTGGCTGGAATATGCTTCACCTCCTAAGAAAAGCTGAAGCACTGGGTATGCTTGCAATAGGTTTGTTTTGATACTTGCTGAAGTCATTGGAATGTCTCCCATTGACTTAAGTGGACTATGGATCAGATTCCAACGTCCAAAGGAATTTTGCTTCTGGTAAGCCTAAAAGTTATGCATGGCTGCCTTGCTGAACTAAATGTAATTTCATTATGAATAGGACATAAGAAATGAGGAAATACAGATACACATTTCCTGCTCATATAACAGGTGTCATTAAAAAATATAAATAGTATTCCATGGTATTGACTTTACCGCAATGTGTCCTATGCTTAAAGGATACTCTGTTGTGAGAGGTTTGTACAGTGCCATGGTGAATGTTTCCTTTTTAACAGCACTCACTCTACTCCCGATGGAAAAGCTGTTTGGACTCTGCAATTTCCACCATATTTGTTTATTTCTCATATTTCAGTTACTCTGCTGATCTATGTTATGTCCAATTTAAACAAACAAAACAAATTAGGAAGTTCCAAATGGAATTTACAGCCAGGAGAAGGCAGATGTAGATAATAAAAATGTTAAATAGAAACCCCCAGTATATGGACAGATAAGGGTTATACTTTGAACATATTTCTCTAGAGCATGGATGTGGAAACCGAGTATATGTTGGACTGCCAAAACAAATATAGTCTAAATAATATAAGATGTGCTGTCTTTACATCACTTACTTCTACAGTAATTCCATTATTTTTCGAAGGGATCAAAATTTAGTGCATGAATTCCTAGGGGAAGGTAGAATGGGAAGGGAAGCTTTTAAGGCAATAACCAAATTAAACAGACCCATCTTTCAAATGTTAATACCAGAATGTAAACCTTTTCTTCTGTAGATAGAAGACCTATTCTTACACCACTGATGTCAGTAGAAATTTAACTATAAACTTCCTTTAGAGCAAACAATATGGGCCAGACCCTCAAATGAGCATAGATTTGTTGGCTTCAATAGAGCTTTAGCAAATTACCTCAGTTGAGATTTTGGCCCTCAAGATCTAAATTTCTTGTTATTTATCCTTATTACACCTCAGATTTTAACAAATAAATCTGTCTTGTTAAAAGTGTCTTTCATTAGTGATATACTGAATAGATACAATATAACAATTCTTCTATCATCCCTAACTCCTCCAACAGGTAAAATTCCCATTGACCTAGCTCCATTGAAGACTAGACTATAAAGTAGGCAGTATTCCTGAAAGGGAAAACTCAATCTACTGGGTATACATTTCCACTCTGACTAGGTCCAATCCTCCCAGGTGCTCAGAGCTGCCTCTGAGGGACTCAGCATCCTAAACTACCATTTACTTCATATAGACATGGAGAAAGTGGAGAAGATCCAGAGAAGAGCAACAAGAATGATTAAAGGTCTAGAGAACATGACCTACGAAGGAAGACTGAAAGAATTGGGCTTGTTTAGTTTGGAAAGGAGAAGACTGAGCGGGGACATGATAGCGGTTTTCAAGTAACTAAAGGGGTGTTACAAGGAGGAGGGAGAAAAAATTGTTCTCTTTGGCCTCTGAGGACAGGACAAGAAGCAATGGGCTTAAATTGAAGCAAGGGAGGTTTAGGTTGGACATTAGGGAAAACTTCCTATCTGTCAGGATGGTTAAACACTGGAATAAATTGGAGATATTTCAGAGATATTTCAAAGCAAGATAGAGCCGGTTATTTCAGAGCAGGTTAGAGCAGGTTAGATAGACATCTGTCAGGGATGATCTAAATGGTGCTTGGTCCTGACGTGAGGAGAGGGGACTGGACTTGATGATCTCTCAAAGTCCCTTCCAGTTCTAGTATTCTATGATTCTATGACTATACACACAAAAATGGAGTTACTCCTGTTCCAGGATGTATTTTACAGGATTTCTTTTTTTGTTTTGTTTGTTTCTCCCTAAGAAGGTTGCACTAAAATTGGTCAGAAACATGTTCTTTTTTTAGGCAGAAAATTTCAACAAAATTGAAAATTATCATCAAAACTCCAAAAATGTTCAGTCAAAAACTTTTAACTGACAATGGATAATATTGGTTTGGAAATGCCTAGTGCGACTTGTAATTCAGATTCCTCTTCCTCCCATTCTTCTTTATGAGTCAGGCTCCCTAGATGAATTACAACATGATGATGGACAATGGTCTCCTCTCTTATTAAGGCACCACAGTGCACATGGAATCACAGTGCAGCAAGACATGTACTCTGGCTAAGGAACCTAAGCCATACCACAAAATGGGAGCATGAGAGATCTGAACTACAACTCCCATGAGGCACCATAGCAACACCTCCAAACTGAAATTTTTCAGTTTTTAGGTATAATGAATAGTCCTTAAGATATTTCTACACTACCAGGTTATTTCTAAATAATAACTCCCAAAATAATTATTTTGAAATAAGCTTATTCTTCTTCACAAGCAAGAGTTAATATTTCGAAATAACAAGCCTATGAATAAAACTGCTGTGTAGACGTGTCCTTGGGTCAAAAATATATATAGCACATGAGCTTTCATGGGCAAAATCCACTTCTTCAGATGAGTTAGGGTATGTCTACACTACAGTGTTAATTCGAGTTATCTTAATTCGAAATAGTTAATTCAAATTAAGCTAATTCGAATTAACGCATCTACACACAAAATGCAGTTCAAAATTAGTGTTTTCCTAATTAAAAATACCACACTGAGTGGACACTGATTCGGATTTAAGGCTGGCCGGAACCAGGTCAGGGGTAGGGCATCAGGTCAGGAGTGTCTTTGTGTGGCTGTTGCCTGAGGTTATCTGAGGCTTCTGCTTAAAGGAACACACACACCCACACACACACCCGGGCAGTCGGTTCCCAGGTGTCCCTGCTTGCTTGCCTGCCTTGCTGAGGGACAGCAAAGCATTTGTGTCTCGGAGTGCTCTGGTTGCCCTCACTCGGAACACCACAGCACTCTGCAACATGGAGCCAGAGCTGCCCCTGGGCACTCTGGTGCTTCTCGTGAACATGTTGCTGCGAGCCTGACTGCACTTTCTGCAGGCTGCCATCCGGGAGGTCCATCGGGGGGCTGTCAGTATCCAGGAGGCCCTGCGGAAGAGTTTCCACCCTGAGGAGCACTCAGAGCCTCCCTGGTCTGCCCCACTGGAGGCTTGTGCCTCATTCCTCCCTCACGTCCTTCCACTTACCCCTCCCCCCAACCCCACTTCCTGATGTTAAATAAAATACATGTATTTTCATGAACACAAACTCTCTTTATTTAACAAAACTGGTGGGGGGGAATGAAACTCTGGTGAGACTGGGGAAAGGAGGTGGGAGAGAGGATGAGAGAGGGTGGGAGAGGGGAGGGGGAAACCTGGGAGCTGAAAGGGGGAAGCAAGGGGAAGAAAGGGGAGGGGAAGCTCAGGACTCAGGGTTGGGGGTCTCGCCAGACCACCTTGATTTTCATGTGAACCTGCTCCTGGGATCGCATGTGGCCTTTGTTGGCCAGGCTGGCAGCTATCCTGCCATTGAAGGCCGCATTCCTCCATCTAGTATGGAGATCATGGATATTGGGGGCATCCCCCCCCCCAAACCTGAGTAAGGTCCACCCTGATCTCTGCCCTGGACCAGGAAGGTGCCCGACATCTCCGGGCCCTGGCAGGCTCCTGGGAGCTGGCAGACTGCTCCTGGGGAGCGGTGGAGGGCTGGCTGCCAGTGGCTTGCTGCCAGGGGCCACTGGGTCAGGGGCAGTGACTGCTGGCTCTGGGCCGGCAGGCTTGGAGCTGGCACAGGCACTGTGGCCATAGTCTACCCCTTTAAGGGCTCCGGGGAGGGCAGGAGAGGGAGAAGAGTGTTCTTGCTTGAGGCTGGAGTGGACACCAGGGCACCCTGGGAAGGCTGGAGGCCCCCTATTTCGAAATAAGTGTCTACACAGCACTGATTTCGAATTAGCTAATTCGAGTTTGGTGTTACTCCTCGTAGAATGAGGTTTACCAAATGCGAATTAAGCACCCCGCGATTTCGAATTTAATTCAAAATAGCGGTTTGCCTGTGTAGACACTATTAAAGTTATTTCGAAATAACGGCTGTTATTTCAAATTAACTTTGATGTGTAGACATACCCTTATGTCTACACGTGGCAGTGAAATGGGATTCTGATTTAAAGCCCCTAAATCGAATTAGCTGGTAAACCTCATTGCAGGAGGAATGCCTCATTGCAGGCAGTTACTTCGGGCTAGTCAATTTCTAAAATGGCGACCGGCCGGGAACATGCAAATCAAGCGCGGGATATTTAAATCCCGGGCTTGATTTGCAATTTCGGTCACCCTCATTAGCCTCCCTAGATCGATCTAGGGGGCTAGTGTAGACGTACCCTATGCGATAAGATCCAATCTAATACAGTCAATTTCCTACCACCAATTTTGCGAAGTTGAAGGTCCATTTCCTCACATTGGAAAACAATTGAATATCATTTGAAGTAGAGTGTCCCCATTAGGGAACTTGCCATTGTCTCAGAGAGCGAGACACCGTTGGCAGCTTTGCATTCTGGGCTATTCTCAGTGTATCTGGTGGGTCCAAAACTCCATTGCAGATGGTGAAGGATTCATGTCGCCAGCATCCCAGAATGCACTCATCTACTCTCTCCCCCTTGTGTGACATCAGCGGTAAGCAGTCCACTTATGCCTTTTGGTGCCCTGGTTGCCCATGCGGATGCCATAGCACAGCAAGCATGGAGCCCAGTGTGCAGGAAAGCATCATCATGTTCATGTGTATCATGGTGTGCCTCATTGCACTGTGTTTCAACAGCGTACTCATGTTGCTCCACCAGGAAGAGGAGGAGGATGAAGCTTGGCACGGCATGGAGGTGCTGCTCAGGCAAGGCGTGGCACTCATGCTAGTGCAACCACTAGTCAATCCTCTGGACATAGTGGAATGCCAGTTCTGGAACCATGAGATGAGCTCAGACTGGTGGGACTGCATTGTAATGCAGACATGGGTCGATCAGCAGTGGCTGCAGAACTTCCACATGTGGAAGGCCATGTTCCTGAAACTGTGCAAATGGCTATCCCCTGCCCTGAGGTGCCCTGAGGGAATGAGGCCCGGTCTGTCTGTAGAAAAGTGCATGGCCACTGCCCTGTGGAGCCTTGCCGTGCCAGACAGCTACCAGTGGGTCGGAAATCAATTCGGAGTGGGAAAATCTTCAATCGGGGCTGTTCTCATAGAAGTAGCCAAGGCGATCAATAACATTCTGCCACAAAGGATTGCGACACTGGGAAATGAGAACACTGTATTGAATGACTTTGCCATGATGAGTTTCCCAAACTGCGGTGGCACCATAAACAACATGCACATCCCCATCTTGTTTCCCTAAATACCTTGCCTCAGAATACATCCACGGCAAGGGGTAATTCTCCATGGTGCTGCAGGTTCTTGTGAATCACAAGGGCCATTTCACTGACATCAGCGTGGGAGGGTCAGAAAAGGTGCATGACACTTACATCTTTCAGATTTTTTTTCCCCAACCAGACAATCAGAATCAGAGAGGTAGATATGCCAACAGTGATCCTGGGTGACCCAGCTTACCCCTTGCTCATGAAGTCCTGCCTGGGAAGCCTGGACCCCAACAAGGTGGAGTTCAATAACAGGCTGAGCAGGTGCAGAATGGTGGAGGAATGTATCTTTGGATGTTTAAAGTGCGGTTTCAGGAGTCTCCTGAATTACTTGGACCTCAGTGAATGCAACATTGCCTTTGTGGTGGCAACATGTTGTGTGCTCCACAGAGGCGTAGTGAAGGGGAAGTGGGTGGGGGGCAATTGCCCCCAGGCGTCACGCTAGGGGGGCTCCGGATTGGTGTGGGACCGAGTGCACCGAGCACACACTGCTCTTGAGCTGCCGGCTAAGTGCTGCTGCGGCTGCTGGCGCCGCTCTCACCAAAGTGCAAGCCAAAGCAGCCAGCTGGGTGGGAGGAGCAGTGCTCTGAAGAAAGGTACATTCCTCCGTGCCTGGCTGGGGGGAGGGGGAGGCTTTGATTGAGGGAGTTCTCCCCCCCCCGGCACTGGGGGTGCCTTGCTCTGGGGGGAGCAGGGGGGAATGCATGGGGGGCTGGCTTTGGGGCAGGGGTGAGGTGAGTGTATTGGGATGGGGAGCACTGTCACTGTGGGGGGGCTGGCTCAGGGGAAGGGGTGTGAGTGCCTTTGGGATGGGGGTACGGGGGGGCTGTCGCTGGGGCAGGGATGGTTGTGTTGTACTTAAAAGTACTGCATGGGATCTTTTTTTGGGAAAAGGCAAAATGCCACATTTATTGGTAATACACACATAGCAGTCAATACTTATATGCATATAATACAGCACACACACACACACGCACACACACACAGACACACACAATGTCTTGTTTTCACCAATAGCTGTTCCACCTAACTGCTGGCCAGATTAGTTAGGTGGGGGAGGGTTGGAGCCAGATCAATGCTCCCATGTTGACTGCAAGATGCCTTAGAGATGTATAGTGTCTTCCCTCTCATGCAGAGAGTCATCATATGCATATGCAGTTATTCATCTATGGCACCTTCTTCTGGGTGTTTTTTTTTAATGCTCCCCCATTCACCTTCAAAAAGGGACCTTCCAAAAGCAGGCGCGTTCTGCTTACTCCCAAGGCATCCATAGGTCCAGCCTTCTTTCAATGAGCCCACTTCACAGGTCCCATTGTTCTTCTTGTTCTTGAATCTGGCTTCCATCTTTCTCCAACCATTGCAAGTGCCCAGAGATGCTTTTCTTCCATGCCTTATCCATTCACACCTCATTCACTCAACAGGACAATCAGTTTAACAAAGGGGGAGGGGGGCTAAAAAGTCTACAAGATACAAGGTTTCTATGTAAAAAGGCTTAATACAAAGTTTCTATGTTCTGTAAAAATATACAAAATTTCTATAAAAGGACATAATACAAGAAACTAAAGACTTATTACAAAACTAAAAGGGCTTGATACAAAGTTAAAATAAAAAAAATCAATGAGAAAATGATTAATACAGATTAATGAGATTTACCTAGAGTTGCATTGGTGTGGAGGGCTGAGGTGCCTGCTCTGGGGAAGGGGTGTTGTATTGGAATGGGGGGGGGTGCCTGGCTCTGGGGCAGGGATGAGTGTATTGGAATGGGGGGTGCCTGGCTCTGGGGCAGGGGTGAGTGTATTGGAATGGGGGGTGCCTGGCTCTGGGGCAGGGGTGAGTATATTGGGTTTACTTATTTTTTTAAATAAAAGATACTTTATAACAAAAGGAAAAACTTAAAAAACAATAATCTGGTAGCAATTTAAAGACTAACAAACATGTAGATCATGCATGTCAAACTTGAAGCCCTCTGAGGGCCACACAAATGAAAACTGATAGCTTTCAGGGACACCAAAGAGAATGTACTTCTATAGGGCAGTTGTAATTATTTATTATTACAGATTATGTTTTAGGTATATTTTATAATATTTTTCAGGTCTTGTTTTAATATAATACAATAATTTGATGTGTAAAATTATTTGCTCATATAAAATGATTTTTAATTTAAATATAAATTTAAGGTACTTTAAAATTTTTTATATGATACATAACTTTTTTTGTTGAAATGAAAACAGGTATAGACCACGGTCAATCAAATAGAACAGGTTTTTGTGAAAATTTCAGATACTTTTTAAATCTGAAATTTTGCATAAATATATAATTCTTTGTGCAATTTGAAAAAAATTGACATATTTATTTATATAAAATTAATATACATTTTGTGATTTTATTTGGGAATAAATAAATAAAAACCAAAACATTAACAAAATATTCCCCTCCTTTCCCCCAGAGCCAGGCACCCCCATACCAATCCAATCCCCCTCAAGATAGTTCGACTGTGATCTACTAACTGATCTACTAATTGATCCAAGGATCTGTGGCTATTAGTAGTGTTTGTGATTTTTTTTCTTATGTTCTTATTTTTTTGCTGACTTAGAAATAATAACAGATCCATAGTAACAAATGATTGGGGGGGGGGCGCAAATTTGGGCTTTGCCCCTGGGCGCAAAACATCCTCACTACGCCTCTGGTGCTCCATAACCACACCACCAGCAAAGGGGAAACTTATCTGGCAGGGTGGGGGCTGAGGTTAAGTGCCTAGCCAGAGAGTTTAAGCAGCTGGACACCAGCGTGATCAGGAGAGCACAGTGAGGGGCAGTGTGAATCAGAGAGGCCTTTAAGGACAGTTTTATGGAAGACTTCTTTTGAGACTCTTCCTTGTGGCTCTCCACAAGTTGTCCCTGAATTTCCTGCATATCCCTTTAATCTCTCACCCCACTCCTTCAGTTCAGTCAATAAAGAGACCATTGTTCAATGAACATGGGCTTTTATTGTGGGAAAACAATAGGGAACTGAAAGAACTGGGAACCAGAAGGGGAGAGGGGGACTCAGGAATGGGAGTGGGACTGCCTTCTGCCTCCTCAGGGCCTGGAGGCTCTGGATCCCCTTGAGTTTTCTCCCCACCCATGTCCTTGGGCCCTGGAAGCCCATTGAGATCCTGGGGGTAGAAGCCATGGGGCTGGTAGAGGAGGGGCCGGGGTTGTCATCAAGGTGGGTGTGATTCTGGGAGGTGGCCCTTTCAAGGCAGTATGCCACTCACTCCATAACAGCGGTCAGGGAGGTGAACATGGTCGAGAGGCTCTCTTCTCCTGCTGCTCCGCAATCTGGTCCTGGATCTCCACCACAAGGATGTGCATACAGTCCTTTTGCTCACAGAACATCTCCTCCCTCGTGCATTTGCACTTGTGGATATGAGCCAGGCTGGCAGATGCTGGAGGAGGTGGAGGATGCACCGAGCTGGCTGCAGTCTGAGCTGCAAAGAAAAATTGTAAGGGTAGACTTTACAGCAGACACATTGTGTTAAGCCTATCCCTAATCTGTTAGACTACAGTGAAGGTCTCTGTAAAGACAAAGGAGATGTGTTCTATGCAAAGCCAAATGTTTGCTTTAAAGTGGGAACTTTACAGCAGGTGCCCAGACTTCTCAGGGGAGCATCGAGACACCAGGGCTGGAACATGCAGGTGGGAGGGGTGTGGTGGCAGAGGGTAGCTTCCCACTGTGTGAGGCACAGGTGGCTTCCTGGGACAGTGCTACTTTCCCAGCCAGGGCAGAAGCCTGCAGGTGGGAGGAGGGGGAAGGGATGGGTTGGCTTGCCGCTGAGTCCAACACACGCTGGGTCAATCACATGCAGCCTCCCAGGGACACTAGTTCCTCCCCCCTATGGGGGAGAAGGAGTCGTGTGTCTGGCACATGCGGTCTCCTGGAGAAAGTGCTAATAGTTTCCCCTCCTCCTTCATGTGGGATGTCATGTGAGATATCAGTCTTCTCTGAATCACAGCAAGTGATTGCAAGCATATGCTAACTGAATGTGGCCAGAAACCTGGACCTTAGGCTGCACTTCTTTGTGGTTCAGTGACGCCAGACCACTTACTGGTGGCTTGCTGTGGGAAGGTATCCTACTGCAGAGGATGGCATAAGGCTTGCCTCCCCAAAAACCTTGTGAGAAGGATCATAGCTCCTATGTGAGAGCTTCATGGAGTTGTGCCGACAAGACCTCCTGTTCCATCTGCAGAGACATGATCAGGCTGATCCGGGCCCTACGCACCGAGTAGGCACAGAGCGCACCACACCTCACTCCTCACTGCCTTCACTCACTTGTAGTTAGTTTGTAAACTCACCAGAAGTGTCCTTCCTGAGGTCGGTGCTGGCTTGGGAGGGATCCTGGGAGTGGGGGACTGACTCCAGCAACACAACCAGCTCCCTGTTCTCGGGGATCAGCAGCTGGCTCTTTTCCTCCATCTCCTCCCCCTTCACCATCACAGCGTCCTCCAGGCTGACCCCAGTCATGTCTTGGCCTCACTCAGGGTATGTTTAGACTACATGGCTCCGTCGATGGAGCCATGTAGATGAGTTTACTAGACACAGAAAAATGAAGCGGTGATTTAAATAATCGCCGCTTCATTTACATCAAAATGTCTGCTGCGCTGTGCCGATCAGCTGTTTGGCGGCACAGCGGGGTAGTCTGGATGTGCCGCGGTCGACAAGGGAAGCCTTTGTGGACCTCTCCAGTAAACCTCATTTCACAAGGCATACCAGAGCAGTAGTCAAAGTCTTCTCTTGTCGACCGCGGCACATCCAGACTGCCCTGCTGTGCCGCCAAACAGCTGATCGGCACAGCGTGGCAGCCATTTTGATGTAAATGAAGCGGCAATTATTTAAATTGCTGCTTCATTTTCCTATGTCTAGTAAACTCATCTATATGGCTCCATCGACGGAGCCATGTAGTCTAGACATACCCTCAATGACCACACTAGAGATTCTGACTGGGCCACTCCCCCAAAATGGCATCCAGCTGGTTATGGAAGTGGCACATGTGAGGTGCTGCATCAAACCGTCCACTCTTCTCCTTCACCTTGTGGTAAGACTGGCACAGTTCCTTAATCTTGACACGGCCCTGCTGCACATCCCTAGACTATCCTTTAGCCCCCATGAAGCTTGTGATCCTGCCATATATCTCAGTATTCCTCCTGTTGGTTCAGAGCTCACTGAGGATGGCTTCATCCCCCCACATCTCAGTGAGGTCCAAGATCTCCTGGACACTCCATACTGGCACTCTTCTGCACCCCTGGGAACTGAAGCCCGTGGGAGCAAAAGTCCTCAAAATCATCACACTGTTGTTGGGTTTACTCGACGCCATCTGCATGTGTGCCACGGTGTGCTGCTCATTCAGGAATGCACTTGCACTGCTGGACACATCGGACAGGCCCTTCTACTGTTCCTGGGGCTTTTTGAGCTCAGCAGGAGAGCAGTAGAGATGCAAGTTGTGGCCAGAGCAGTCGAAGCAGGAAACTTTCCAGCAACGCTGTGTCTACACTAGCATAAATTTGACTGTGCAAGTTCAGGAATAGTGTTACTCCTTGTGAAAACTAGGAGAACAGAAATCAACTTCTGTAGCCCTTATGGTCAATGCAACAGGCTTAGTAGTTTGAATGTATTAGTTAGAAAATCAAGCTTATGCAGCTAAAGTCAATCTAATCTAGTGTAGACCAGACCTCTGTGTCCATAATGGTCCCTTGTGACATAGCTAGGTCGACCTACGTTTTAAGCGTGAACTAGACCTAAGTTATATGGAGCATTTAATCAGTTGTGCAATGCTAGAGATGGAGTGGGGAAAATGCCTTTTTGATCTCAATTTACATTCTGATCTCAAACATGAGATTTAGTCTATATCTAACCCAAATTAACTGAAATAGAAAGAGGCAAGAGGCTACAAAAAGTATAGTAATAAAATTGTGTATACAGAAGTTACCTTAATCCCAGTGAACTGAGGTATGATCATGTTTGCTAGCAGAGTAGCTCATGCACATTAATATCACAGTTGGCCTCTGAGCTTTCCATTAATTTCATCAGATTTTGGATCAGGCCTTACACTGTAGTAAAAGTGCTTTCCATCACAAAACTGCAATGTCTCCTCCTTTGTACTAAATAATAAACTCGTGTTTTGAAGCTTAAATCAGAAATAACCGACAACCAACATAAACGTAACTGGAAGTGGCCTTTTAGATGGGAAACAATATGCAAAAATCACATCAGCTTTATCCAATACTGAGATAAAATGTTATGTGACCTACAATCCCATTCATTGTCGTATATGATCACCATGCAGTATAATTTTATAACATTTTTCCTCTTGGTCTGCTGAACTTCAGTTATTTCCAAAGTGTTAAAAATGTTCCATTTGCTACTATAAATAATTATAATTGACAGTGCATTGTCAATCTATTGCGAAGCTGATTTAATTAAGAATGCCAAGGGGCATCATTTGGAGCCAGGTATCTAAGCTGCAAAATTTTTTTGATCTCAACCTCTCCCTATAGGACCGTCCACACTGGCACCAAAGGCTGGAGGGCAAGAGAACAAAGGGAATTTTATGTGTCTGAATTCAAATTCTTTCCCTTTGAAATGAAGCGTCCAGAATGGGCAATAAAACTGTGAAAATGGATTTCTGGCCGCATTTGATGTTAAGCCTTTAGTGTCAAGAGCCAGGTCTTTCCACCCCCCCTTCTTTTCTTTTAGGTTTTTTTCCCCTGAATGGTCTTGTGGGGTATTTGTCCTATAAATTATTTCTTACAGATTGTAGCATACAGTACTGCCTCTGTCATCCCCAGAACTGGCAGGATGAAAAAAACCAAAGTAGATTTTTTTTAATTAACTTGTATTTTCAGTAAAATTGTAATGGAAAACATTAAATAGATTCATTTCATATTGCTCTTTCTCCACCCTTCCTCCCCCCAGCCTATATGTGAAATCCTAATGTTTATTAAGCATCGCTGTAGAAAGAGGAACTTTCTCGGGTCTCCTTCTACTTTCATACCAAGTTTTCATAATCCTTTTTGTCATCTCTCCCATCCCATAGTGGGAGATTTCAATGCAATGGGAAAAGCAGAGGATTAGGCCCACTTAGAATGATCATGCAGTGGGATCTATTATAATAATGATTACAACCATTTTATCTTTAATAGCTCACCGCTGATGGAAAGGTGAGAGGAGGGAGAAGAGTGGCATATAAATGAAAGGAATCTTGACATATTGAGATGATGATGATCTTGGCTATTGAGATTGTTTCTAAGCTTTGATTGCATATGAAAATTGATCTTTAAATATTTATTTGTAACAAAAGCAGTTGGCAATACCTTATTAAGGCTGTCTAAATTAATTTCAATTGCTGAGAGCCATGCAGACAGTGTATTCCTGCTGTCAAAAGTAAACTTTTTTGTGGGTGTGTGCATATATTACATATATAAATATATATGCAGCAGTTCTTCATTACTTATTTATAATCCATTCTTTCAGCACAGCAAAAGTACAATGATTAGAAGTCCTTTTCTTATTCTGTTAAGTCAAGGTATCCAAATCCAAGCACAGTTCAGAACAGCAGAAGAGACCCTATTACAAGGACTTAGAATCTTTGCCAATATACCATAACAACATGTCTTTAAAGTACATCTCTTTCCTGCTTCCGGAGTTCACAATCTGTAGTTCTGCATCCCTCTTGTAAACCTCCCTTCCCCTCCAACTCCATATGGGGGAGTGGGGGTGGGTATGTGTTTCTCTAGGCATCACTCTCTCTCAAGCTAGATTTTTCTTCTTCCTATTCATTCTGATCATTTTTCTATTTGGTTTACATTCCGTATTTATCTCACTTTTTCTATTTTTCTGTGTTCTCGGGTATTTTACCACACATTTTACCTTCTCTTATTTTTCGCTGCCCCTTTCTGTCTGAGTCTTTATTTCCTGTAATTTAAGATAATTTTTATTATTTTGAGTTAAATATGCACAGCCTACTTCCAATCTGTTATTTCAGTGTAAATCCATCATAACAATTAAATCAATGGAATTATTCTGATTTATAATTCTGATCAGAATCTCGTACTGTGGATTTACATTGATATAAACTAGTATAAATGAGATCAGAATCAGGGCCAGAATACTTTAAATCACAATAGAAAACAGATTATGTTGATAAACTAGTAATTTATGTGGACAGTCAATCATATTCATAGCTCAAATACATAACAAACAATCCTCCAAAATGCAGTCTCTTGCACAAATCCCTCTTTTTCCAGAATATTATTCTCAAAAGCAATCATTCCTGGTGACCTGCCATAAAAATCTGTAGTAGCAGAAGTGCAAATCCTGATTCAGATTCTGGAAGGTTTTATATATATATATATATATATATATATATGTAAGCAGGGGCTGAACTGCTGCTTGCTATCAGCCAGCTAAAAGGAGGGGTGGGTGTGCCCACTACAATTGTTTAGCTCTGCAAGGTAATTAACTGTTAACTGTTATGTAAATACAGCTCAGGAGAGAATCCGAGGTGTGGCTATGTAAATCCCATTCAGCCAGGGCTGATGGAAGGTCAGTGTTGGAATGGAATGTGGAGAATTGTATATAATTTGGGACTGTTGTGGGGGTCACTCATCATGCTACCCCTAAATGTGGGAACTGTAAAACATGCCACCAGTGCTTGCAGGAGAGACACTACCATCATGGTAAGACGTCTCGGAAGAACAAGCCTCCCCCCTTCCAGAGTTGAGTGAACTGAGCTGGGGGGAAGGGTTAAAGGGCTTGAGTCAGCCTGCTTCACACCTGCCAGGTGTGAGCTATAAGACTGGCCCAGCCTGCACCTTTCCCCCTTTGTTTTAAGGACAGGCCTAAAGCAGGCTCCCTGACGAGACTTTTCTTTTGCTAGTCCAGTGAAAGCTGGATTCATTTGCCAGTCCAGCTGGTGGCAAAGAGTTGAAATCACTGAGAGCTGAAATCACTGGTTTGGCTGAGAGCCAGGCCTATTGCAGCCAGTAAAGTGGCGGCAACCAGCGGCGTGGCAGGCGAGGAGCGGTGACCAGCGGTGGTGGCAGACGAGGAGTGGCGACCAGTGGCGGCAGCAGACGAGGAGCGGCGGCAAGTGAGGAGCGGCGACCAGCAGCGTGGCGTGGAGCGGCGGCAGGCGAGGAGCAGTGACTAGCGGCCGCAGCAGACGAGGCGCGGTGGCAGGTGCCCAGCAGAGCGTCCAGTGGTGTGGGACGAGACAGCTGGTGGAGCGTGGCGAAGTTTCGTATAAGGTGCCCCCTATCTATCTCCCCACCCCCATTTCTACCCAGGTTGGGAGGTGAAACCCTGCAGGTGAACTTTGGGACTCTGGGTGGCCCGGACCAGGGACAGAGACTTTCGGGGTGTTGGACTCTTTGGACTTCGGGCGATTCTTGGCTGGGGGGGGGGGGCTTGGCTCATGTTTGGGTTCTGAACTCTGTTTATGGTGTTTTCCCCAAGTTAATGCCGTATGACTTCTCTCTCTCTTTCATTAAATGTTTCTTTCCTACACTCCGACTCAGTGCTTGCGAGTGGGGAAGCATTGCCTCTCAGAGGCACCCAGGGGTGCGTGAATTTCCCAGATTACTGGGTGGGGGCTCGAGCCGGTTCTATGTGAGATGGACCCCAAGATATTGAACCCAGCCCTGGTTACTGCCAGGCCTACCCGGCAGAAGGGTTACATATATATGGTGCATACCATAGTGCTACAGAAACCAAAGCTTACCCACGGCACAATAAGAAGAAAGAGTGTCAATACTACTTAAGAACAAGCCAATATGCAGTTTCTGTACAATAAGGATAGATCACAATGACAACTGTTTGTTTGAAAGCCATGCAATTCATAAAGCTACCTACAAAAATATAGAGTTTAGTTGGATGGATGGTTTTAAGTTGTCATGTTTACAAAACAGAGAAGTATTTCATATGACACAAGAGATGGCATTTTTCAATACTGAGTCTTCAACCTTCTGGTTTTAATTATACCAGATCAGAGGTCAAACTCCTTAACTGATTTCAGAGGAGATTCAGAAGAGATTCAGCTGTTGGTGTATGAACAGAATAGATGATACATTGCCATAGAGGTCTAGTACATTTCAAACTAATAAGCTACTATACATTCCTATCTACAGTATAAAGCTATTAATTACACAGGAAGATATTTCACTCAAGATCTACATATTTAATTAAGCAACGAACTTTCAAAATGAACCATTGTGCTTACTACAGAAGTCCGTCTAATTCATCTAAGCCAAAACATACTGTATCGTACACAACAAACATTGAATCCTGATGTGGATATAACTTTGTATATACAGTCTTTTAACTCTAACACGGTTTCATCTTCACATATACATAACATCAAATTATAGGTCTAATCCAAGATCATAGCAATTGTCTTATAAGCACCAGGGCCTGCTTCATCAAAGCATTTAATGTAGTCTCAACTTTAAATTGGTGGCTAATTCCATCCCTTTTTTTTTTGCAAAGTAGTACATGCTCAAAGTTAAGGATATGCTGAAGTGCTTTGCTTGGTTGCAAACTATACTCACTACAAGCCCTGCTTCCAAAATATCTGTGTCTGGAATATGTAGTAAGGGCTTTTTTATTGAAGGGCTTAATTCTATTCTATCTGTAAACATGTACTTGCATCTAAGGCTAAGTATACACTGTCACATTATCGCGCTATAACTTTCTGGCTCAGGGGTGTGAAAAAACACACACCCTAAACACAGCAAGTTTCAGATCCTTAAAATGCCAGTGAAAACCTGGCTATGGTGCTGGGACTTGCACTCCCAGCACAATTATTTACTCCCCTCATAGAGATGGTTTATCTAGAGTGATGGGAGAGCTCTCTTGTATATGAGCCTATTTCCCTATACTGAATACTGGATCCCTGGTAAAATTACTTGTGTTCAAGTGAGTTCAACAGCAATCAGTCATACAAACATTCACGTTAACATCAGGTTGACTGAGCCCCTATTAAAAAGAAATACTGTGTAGTTAGTTTATTTTTATTGACTTTTTTTTTAAGGCTGTCACATCAGAGAGAGGGTGTGGCGGCGTAAGCACTCCCTGTCACAGGGGTGAGTATATTCCAGAGTGGGACACCGCCTGCTCAGCCACGAAGTAGCTGGCCATCTCTATGGTCAATAAATCTTCCCTTGTGTCGGGGTGACCCAGAGTCCATAAGCAGCCCTGCGCACAGGGCAGTATAGGCCACTGGCCAAAAGTCACTTAATAGTCCCTATCTCGGGATAACACCAAAAGTCCATTAGTGACCCCTAGCACAGGGTAGTATGTCCTACCAACCAGGGTCTCTAGATAACCCTTGGCTTAGGGCAGCGTGGCCAAATAGCCAGAGTCTCTATACAGCCCTTGGTTCAGGGCGATATGGCCTAAGGGTCAGATTCAGCATACAGTCCTGGGTTCAAGGCAGTGTGGCCTAAGGGCCAGAGTCAGTAAAGTCGGGGCAAGCACCCTAGTAGGGAGACCCGGGCCCACCCTGCTCCACCAGGTCCCAAACCAGGGCCCTGTGAGCAGCAGAATGGTCTGCCACACCCTCGGTGGGGAATCTGGATGGGAGAGGCCGCTCCTGCACCATCCCGGGGTTACTTCCTAACGCTTCTGCCAGGCCAACATCCAACGTAGCTGGGTCTTCTGGTTCCCTGGTAGCAGCTTCTCCCTGGAACTCCATAGGGGTTACGTCACATCTCCCGGGACTCCGGTTCCCACTGTCTGAGTCACTGGCTGCTGCAGCTCAAGAGCACCGGCTGGAGGTCTTTCTTCTTCACTGGCCATCCCAGACTGAGCTGCTCTGCTGCCTTTTATACTGCCCCAACATTTGGACTATGCCCAGTCTGGGTGAAGGGGCGGGACTTCCTCCACCCACAGGATCGGAACCCCACCTGCTTCATTGTGGCGTATGCACACCCTGTCACAGAGGAGTAATACACCCACACCCACCCTCTCTCATACACATGGGGAGAGGTCACACACACTCACACCTATATGGGAGGGTGACTGACCGACAAAACATCCCTGCCTTGCACTCTCTTCTCCTCATGCCTGGCTGGACACCCAGGATGGACCCATCTCTACTGGTACCTGGCACTGCATCTTCCCAAGTCAACATGTGTGTGAGGGGCATACAGGGTCATACAATACGTCCACCCACCCCAGATTTCTGCCCAGGCTTCACATTAGAATGCCGTCATCAGCAGCCTTTTAACACTATGTGGAAGGGAATGACTGGAGCTGCTTCCAGATGCAGGAGGGGAGAAGGGGTGATGGGATGACCTGGCCCATGTCTTTGCAGAGCTCTCCCCTTCCCACCTTTCCCACTCTCTCCCACCCCATGTGGCTGAAAGCAACTTGTTCCTTCCTGCCTGCACAGGGTTAAAGGTAGCTAACACTTCCAGGCTGCTGCTAGACACCAACATAGCTCAGCTGCCTCCTAACTCCCAGCTCCAGCAGAAGCAGTGTGCATTGTGCACCAGGGCCCAGGAAACCTGACTTCAGGGGCTTCAGAGAACATGGCCAGAGATATGGCTCAGCAGAGGAGGGTACCTAGGCAATGGAGCATCCTGTGGTCCCTGTAGGCAGGACCTAAGGTGGTGGTGAGGAAGAGGCCTAGGCGAAGAGGGTGCTAAACCTCTGCCTCAGGAGGCTGCTGTGCAGCCTACATGCATAGGCTGGAAATTGCTGCCTGCACCCCCACCACTCCAGAGTTTAGCTGAGGGGTAGAGAGGCAACCCTATGCCAGCAGTGTGCAGGGCTTTGGCACATGCAGGGATTCGCTCCTCCTGGCCAGCACCCAGTACCAGAAGGATTTGGGATTTCCTGGGGCACCGGCCCAGCCAGAAGCAGTGAGGGAAGGATGGAGCTTGCTGGTCACACTGTCTGACCAGGGGCTGGTTCTCCATGCAGTACTAAGAGTGAGACCAGGGTGGGAGACAACAGTTTCCACAGGCCTCCAGGCAAGATGTGGGGGTGGACAGCTAACCCTCAGCACTGCCAAGAGCTCAGTGCCTCCCACCATCATTCAGAGCCACGTGGAGTGTGTGGAGCAGCAAGCCCCTTTGAATCACCAGGCATTGGGGCAACTTCCCTCTTTGCCCCCATCTTGGCAGGCCTCAGTGACTTTGCCAGAGGATATGGAGGAGCAGCAGGAACTGAGAAGGGGGAGAAAGGACAAAGCAAGGAGAGGACAGTGAGGGTATGTCTACACTACCACCCTAGTTCGAACTAGGGTGGTTAATGTAGGCATTCGAAGTTGCAAATGAAGCCCGGGATTTAAATATCCCGGGCTTCATTTGCATCTTGCCGGGCGGGCGCCATTTTTAAATCCCCTCAGGTCGAACTCCGTGCCCGCGGCTACACGCGGCACGGAGTAGGTAGTTCGAATTAGGATCTCTAATTCGAACTACCGGTACACCTCGTTCCACGAGGAGTAACGGTAGTTCGAATTAGAGATCCTAATTCGAACTACCTACTCCGTGCCGCGTGTAGCCGCGGGCACGGAGTTCGACCTGAGGGGATTTAAAAATGGCGCCCGCCCGGCAAGATGCAAATGAAGCCCGGGATATTTAAATCCCGGGCTTCATTTGCAACTTCGAATGCCTACATTAACCACCCTAGTTCGAACTAGGGTGGTAGTGTAGACATACCCTGAGAGAGGGAGCATGTAAAGAGTTCGTGGGTGAACAGAAGAGCTGACACATAACTGGCTGCCATCTGGCATCTACTTGAACTTAACCACTCACTGCAGCTCACAGCCAGAAATGGGATGGAGAGGGGCCCTGCTAGCCAACAGCTGGCACATAGGAGGGGCTGCACTGATGGACAGGCAGGGGGAGGGGCCAGTTTCCCGTGCACTGTATCTTGCCTCACCACCTGCCTTACACACCCACCCACATTGTCAGCCACTGGACCCTGCCACTCATCACTGCTGGGCAGGCAGAAGGAAAGCAGGAATCCAGCCAGCATCAGGAACTACCACTACTGGGGGGAGGGGAGGAGACAGAAATAGAGGGCAATTTGCCCTTTTTAAAGACACCTGCAGGAGGGCTTGAACACAGGATTGTCCCTTTAAAAATGGGATATCTTAACCCTACGTCTCTCCCAAGGCTCCTGCCATGGCCACACTGCCTCTGCCATAGCTGCACTTTACACTTTTAAGTGTAGACAAAACCTCAATTTTAAAATTGGTTTGCTCATTTTTTCACTCATGCAGAATGACCAGATCTCCAAGATGCACTGGACCATACACCAAGCAACATATATAAAGGCAGGAATAAGTCCAAAAAGAACACATATATAAACATGTACATTGTAAGCAATGTAAGCAGTGTATTATCAATTCTACTTGAGCGTCAGACATTTGTAAATTTGGCATAGGACTGAAGAATTACCAGCTTCCACACTGCTTCTAGGACAGACACATTATATAAATCTAAATATTCTGCAAACACAATTTCCACAACTCATATTACATTTTCACAGAGACTATATGAACTAGAAAAACAGGAAGATTTTGAGTATTTGACACAGCGCTACCAAAATGAGAGCCAACAATTTTATTTTACATCTGTTCGCCAGGCAGTGTTTCACCCTATCCCAGTGGTGTTCAGCCTTTGCATTAAATGTTATGGAAATAAGTTTCCCAGGATCCATTGCAGCCATACCAGCTCAGGCTGTGATAATGTGAGATTTTATAAACAAAACCTTGCATTGGGCTTGTCAGATAGTTTGTTGGAAGACCTAGAGGGAGTTGCAATAAGGCTTTACTAGGTATGTATAAGCACTGTGAGACAGTTTGGATCAGTGCCTTGATGTCGTGGGAATTATACTGTGCTGTTGGAGGTGTGTGGTTTCAAAAGAGACTCTTATAAAGTCTTTGACCACTTGAAATCATTAAAGATTTCATATCACTTGACATGTAGAGGCCAGTTAAATAATACCAGAATTTGGAAGTCTACCCAATAAATATTCCATTGCTTTTCAACTGGATATGGGATTCTTTACTTCTTGTCCTATCTCACATTTAAGCTGTGATTACTATGGATGGAGTGGCCACTAGGGCACCTGTGCTTTTTCCTCTTTCCTCTTCTTCTGAAAGAACTCCCTTTTCCAAAGAGCTCTTTCGGAAAAAGGCTTCTTCCTCGTAGAAAGAGGTTTATCAATGTCAGTAAAAAACCCTCTGTTCTTTTGATTTTTTTTTTGAAAGAATGTGATTGTGGTGTGGACATAAGTGAAGTTTTTTTTCAGAAAAACGGCTGTTTTTTTTTTTTTTTTAAATCTGCAGTATAGATATACCCTTTCTCCCATACACAAATACACACCCTCTATCTCTTTTGGAATCCTATTATCCTATTAGCAGAGCATGGCATCTCATGGAAGAGAATATGAACAGATAATAGTTACATAGTCAAGAAATTTTATTCAGAGTCATATATAGCAAAATATTTTTTATTAATCTAGTACTCTTTATAGGCCACTAGTCAGAAACCCACATCTTAAACACCTCAGACTTTGACTGGTACATTTTCTCAGTAAGAGATTTCGTAGCTCAAATGCTTTTCTGGTACTCAAAAGTCAGCCTTTGATGAATAGTTTGACCCACCCAAGAAACAAAGTACTTATATTGTACTGATGAGCCTCAATGCCAGGTGAACCACGTACACTAAGCTTACTGCAGCTAGGTTCAGGTATACAAGCATGTGAAGTCTACCAGGATGTGGTCAGACTGTAGTTAAGTACATTTAATTTGTTTTTCCTCAGAGGCCTTTGTAACAAACCCATAACTGCTTTGGAGGTAATTTGACTTCACTGCACTACTTTCAACCTGCTAGAGAAAGTATAAAGGTTATTCACTACCTCTTGGTACCACAACAATGGATATTTCCATCCTTAAATTAATCTCATTTCTTTTCTGTAGTGTTTGGAGGTTGAAGATAAATATCAGAAGCTTAGTTAGTTATCTTTTGGTATGAGACTTCAAAGAAGAGAGAATAATGATGAAAACATTCTATGTGGAAACTCTGAAAATTACTATTTTAATTTTTCAAATGTGCTACAAGTAAAACACATGTCAAGTTATCAGCTTTTTAGTATTAACTTTTTTCCTTACACCAGGGCACTACAGCATTGAGGCTCATCCTCAGGATGGTGGATTGAGGAAGCCCTCTGTAGAGTGATCTCGAGCGGTTGTGCCAAATAATATGGAACAAGATGCTATGAACTGACAGTACCTAGGAGAAGGGAAACTATGATTTCAAACCAGGACAGACAGAGCTTGCTAAGCCTTTTTAGGCACTTCTGTGTAGGAGAAGGCAACTCTCATCTCAAACATGCAATCTGTCTCTTCAGTGCACATGTCACAGCTCCTATGTCTGTGTATAATGGTTGCTATGAGAAGAGAGAGTGGGGTTGGAGCTCACAATCCAGCCTCACTTTAATCCATTCATATATGAAGGTATATCTCTTGACACTAAAGATTTACCTCTTGTTAATGAAAGTCCTACAGCAATGGGCAAGTGATGTCGAATGCAGGTGGAGGATGCCACTGGAAGCATCCATGTAGGTGCCCCAGATGTGATTGTCGCCTATCTGCTGAACTGAAACAACAGCAGCTCCCATGTCCAGCCCAAGCGGAGAGATGCACTAGCTCTCCAGCCCAAGCGGAGAGATGCACTAGCTCTGCCTGAACAAGCATGCTAAAAATAGCAGCATGGCTGTAGTAGGAAAGGTGAAAACACTGAGGAGTCCTGTGGCACCTTAAAGACTGGCAAATTTATTTGAGCATTACCTTTCCTGGGCTGGAACCCACTTTGACAGATGGATAAAGTGGAAACTCTGGAGGGGGAGGGCAATGCTAATAGATCAGTTCCATCAGGGTCCATACAGGGTATGTCTACACTACAGCATTATTTCGAAATAGCTTATGTGGGGTGGGGTGACAAGACAGCCCTATTTAGGGATAACACTGCTTTCTTCAAAAGAAGGGGAGCGAAAACAATCCCTAAACAGCATATTCCAGTTGATTCCTGTTGGTTAACCACAACTGACTGGATATCCAATTTTGTGGTCACAAGAGAAAATCAACAACTAAACAGAACCTACGCTTTGCATCCAGGAATGTATGCACACTTCTTGACAGCAATGATCACAATGAATGCATGATGGCAATGATTGGATAACTTGCACATTATAACCTCAATGTCACAGTCTTAAGTGAAATACACATCTCTGATACCAGCCAGTTCACAGAGATTAGAGCAGGCTATTCATATTATTATATGGGCCATCCTGAGGGGCATCCAAGACAAGTGGGAGGTGGCTTTCCCATCAGGATGTCATTAGTTCCCCAGCTTGAATCCCAGCCACACGCCATCAGTCCTCGTCTCATGACTGCAAAGCACATGCACCCACTTTGCCTGCTGAAGACAATGAAAAGGCTTTCTATTATAGCCTGAATTCAGTGATCTCTTTAGTACTTTTAAAATCCAAGCTATATATAATTAGTGATTTTAATGCTAGAGTTGGTCAGGACTGCACCACATGGCTAAAGATGCTTAGACATTGTGCTATTGGAAGTGAAACTCAAACAGCACCCTTTACGGCCAACTTGTTCATGGGAAGGGCTCTATGGGTACGTCTAGACTACAGGCTTTTGTTGACAGAGGCTTTGTCGACAGATACTGTCGACAAAGCTTCTGTCGACAAAGAGCGTCTAGACTACATCCAGTTCTGTCGACAAAGCAAGCCGCTTTGTCGACATGAGAGTGTAGATGTAAAGGACAGTGTAGATGCAATAATGCCTTCTGTCGACAGAACTCTGTCAACAAAAGGCATTATTCCTTGTAGAACGAGGTTTACCACCGTCGACAAAACTGCCGAGTTCTGTCGACGTTATGTTGACAGAACTCGGCAGTAGTGTAGACGCAGGTATAGTTTTGTCGACAAAAGGCCACTTTTGTCGACAAAACCCTGTAGTCTAGACACACCCTATCATTAACCATTATAAAGATATCTGAAAGACCAACATGAACTCATGTAGCATATCTCCCGGTGACCTGGAAATCATTGCTCAGGACAGATTGTTCTGGTGGCAAACTATTGTTCAGGCTCTCAAAGGCTTTGAGAATCAACGTATCCAGAGGTTACAAGAAAAGCACAGGATCCAAAAAGAATGTACAACATCTACAGATGGTGGATTTTTATGTGACAACTGTAATTGGATTTACCAATCAAGGACTGGCTTAGTCGCTCACCAACGGTGTCACAGAAGATGGGACCTGTCGATCGATACATACATACGTTAACTTTATTAGTAGTAATAGTTCCATTCAATGTCTTCAGTTGGCAGATGGAATGTGAGTGCACTCTATAAGCAATAAACCTACTCATATTCATATTTGGATATCTTGACCCATTATTATATGTTCTGGTTTTATGGTTCTTTAGTAAAAGTACAGTAATCAGTGCTAAGTGGTTTCTAAATTAACATTTATAGTAGTGACACCAGCCAAGTTAGAAACAGAGCATTAACCTATGTTTTACATAGCACATATAATGAATGACAAATCTGTATTTTTTTAAATAATTCCAAAAGTTGGAGCTTTCTCCTTTTTAACTGACAATCTGGCAACCTGATATGTAAACAAAAAACTATTTTTCAGAAGTACGCAGAAGTCAGTGATCAACACACTTGAAAATTTCAAATTATCATTATTTGTTTTGTACCAAAAATGAGCCAGGCACTTTTCACAATAAGTAAAAGCAAGGCACCGCCTCTGAATAGATTGCAATTGAATAGCCTGATCAAAAGCGCACTGAAGCCCTTTCACGGAGACCTTAATTTTATTCTTTCATACATTTAGTGCAACCATCAAAATGTGCATATCTAAACTGAGTGAACATGTGATCATATTGTAATCCTTGTCCTTCCTTGTTCCTTACCCTTTTTTATTTGCTTGTTATCTTCACTCACTGTATCACACCAAAATTATGTTCCAACCCTGCTAATGGCCTCAGGAGTAATTCTATACAGCATCTGGGAGGTGTGATTCCCAGCCCAAGCAGAGAGATGCACTAGCTCTGCCTGAACAAGCATGCTAAAAATAGCAGCATGGCTGTAGTAGGAAAGGTGAAAACACTGAGGAGTCCTGTGGCACCTTAAAGACTGGCAAATTTATTTGAGCATTACCTTTCCTGGGCTGGAACCCCCTTTGACAGATGGATAAAGTGGAAACTCTGGAGGGAGAGGGCAACTCTAATAGATCAGTTCTATCAGGGTCCATATAGGGTATGTCTACACTACAGCATTATTTCGAAATAGCTTATGTCTACACGCAAAATGCATTTCGAAATAGCTTTTTGCTATTTCGAAATAGCGCGTCCGCACTGAGGAGACGCTGAATCGCATTTAAGGCCGGCCGGAACCAGGTCCAGCAGGGCATCAGGTCAGGAGTTACTTTGTGTGGCTGCTGCTTGAAGCTATCTGAGGCCTGTGCTTAACGGGATCCTTCCCCCCCACCACCCCCAGACAGCCAGTTCTCAGGTTTCCCTGCTTGCTTGCCTACCTCGATGAGGGACAGCAAAGCATTTTGTCTCTGCGTGCTTTGGTTGCCCTCGCTCGGGACACCACAGCACTCTGCAACATGGAGCCAGTTGCTGCAAGCCTGGCTGCAGTTTCTGCAGGCTGCCATCCGGAAGGTCCATTGGGGGGGGCTGTCAGTATCCAGGAGGCCATGCAGGAGAGCTTCCACAAGTGCCTCCCTCGTCTGCCCCACTGGGGGCTTGTGCCTCATTCCTCCCTCACATCCTTCCACTTACCCCTCCCTAACCCCCCTTCCTGATGTCAAATAAAATACATGTATTTTCATGAACACAAACTCTCTTTATTTAACAAAACTGGGGGGGGGAATGAAACTCTGGTGAGACTGGGGAAAGGAGGGGGGAGAGGGGAAGAGAGAGGGTGGGAGAGGGGAGGAGGAAACCTGGGAGGAGGGAGCTGGAAGGTGGAAGCAAGGGGAATAAGGGGGCAGGGAAGCTCAGGGTTCAGGGTTGCGGGTCTCACCGGACCAACTTGATTGTCATGCAAACCTGCTCCTGGGTTCGCATGTGGCCAGGCTGGCAGCTATCCTGCTATAGATGGCTGCATTCCTCCATCTAGTGCGGAGATCATGGACGTTGGGGGCTTCTCACCCAAACCTGAATGAGGTCCATGATCTCCACACTGGACCAGGAAGGCGCCCGCCTTCTCCGGGCCCTGGCAGCCTCCTGGGAGCTGGCAGACTGCTCCTGGGGAGCAGTGGAGGGCTGGCTACCAGTGGCTTGCTGGCTCATGTTTTGGGGCCACTGGGTCAGGGGCAGTGACTGCTAGCTCTGGGCTTGCAGGCTTGGAGCTGGCACAGGCACTGTGGCCAGAGTCAACACCTTTAAGGGCTCCGGGGAGGAGGGAGGAGGAGGAGTGTTCTTGGTTAAGGCTGGAGTGGCCACCAGGGCACCCTGGGAAGGCTAGAGGCTCCCTATTTTGAAGTAAGTGTCTACACAGCACTTATTTCAAAATAGCTATTTTGAATTTGGTATTATTCCTCGTGGAATGAGGTTTACCAAATTCGAAATAAGCGCTCCGCTTTTTCGAATTAATTTCAAAATAGCAGTTTGGCCGTGTAGATGCTAGTAAAGTTATTTCAAAATGACGGCTGTTATTTCGAAATAACTTTGCTGTATAGACATACCCATAGTAATGTAACACACCCATCTTAGCAAAGTGACAGTGAGTGAGAATACCTGTCAAACTGAAGTTTTCTACTTCATGCATCTGATGAAGTGGATTCCCACCCACAATAGCTTATGCCCAAATAATTTGTCAGTCTTTAAGGTGCCACAGGACTCCTTGATGTTTTTGCTGAAACAGACTAGAAAGTTTTTCCTAATCACTAAACTACATTTCTCTCATTGCAGATTAAGCCCATTATTTCCTGCCCTGCTTTCAGTGGACTTGGAGAACAAATGACCATATATATTCCTCTTTATAATAGCGATTAGCAAATTTGAAGACTGTTTTCAGGTCATCTAGCATCATCTTTTCTAAAGACTGAACACGCCCAGGTTTTTCTTTTTTAAATCTTTTCTCAGAGATCAGGTTTTCTAAAACTTTTATTATTTTTGTTGTTCTCCTCTGTGCCCAGAGTTGGACACAAAACTCCAGACGAGGCCTCACTATGTGTTGTGTAGAGTGGCACCTTTATCTTCAATGTTGACAATACTGTTAATACGCCCCAAAATATTAGCCTTTTTCACAACTGTCACAGTGTAGACTCAGATCCCATTTGTGATCCACTATAACCTCCAGATTCTTTACAGCAGTACTACCACCAACTCAGCTATTCCCCATCAAAAAAATCTAAGGACTCTCCCTTTTCCTGAAGATATCCAAATGTCTTCTTTTGGCCAAGGGAAATTGAGAGGCAAGCTGAAGGAGTTTTTTCCTGGACAGTTAAGTTTGGTAAACAATTAATTCCCTGGGCTGGCTCATGCAATTCTCTGCAAAGCACACTGCAAGGTTCAGTTTGCATACTTCTCTGTGACCTCAGCATTGCAGGGTTGCACACCTCTCAACCAGTGCTTATTGCCTCAGAAATAATAGCTGAATTGAACACAGTATTGTACATTATTATGTGAATTTCTTGAGCTGTCGGTTGCTTCTTTTAAACCAACAAATCCCTATTTCAAATCTAAGAATTGTATCACTGCCAGCATGTAGTGTACACAGTGTTTAGTGCTTTTAATGTTCTGTCTGTCTGCAATAATGCATAGTTATAATTGCTAGTGTAAATTCCATGGACAAGATTAAAGAGAAACCTTGTTAGGAATGAATGATTTTTTAAAACAGAAAATATATCAAATTATCCACTACAGGTGTATGACTCTCTGTATTGGGAACTACTCTTTTTCACCCTAGACTGGCGTCCAACCATCCAAACCTGAATTCAAAGAATCATAATACTTATATGTAGAAAAGATTCTCAAGGGCTCTTCTAGGCCTTTCCATTTCCTGTGAGGAAATATTGCCTACATAATACTTGCCAATGCCTTGACCAGGCAATTTAAATTTACACAACTGAGTTTCGTGAATCCTAATTAAGAAAATGTAATTCTTATGCCATTTGCAAATATTTAATTATGTGTACTACTTGAACAGATATGATAGAAATATCAATAGCCGGTGACACACTGTATGGTTATTCTTTTCCATTAGTGAGTTTCTGTCAAATTGTAAAAGTTGATCAACAGAGAATTGAGGTTCTCCATCTGTGCTCTAGCACAATTACATTTCTGGAAGGTTAAATGCAAGCTTCAGCAGCTAATAGCCACCAATGATTTAGCCAAAAATATTTCAGGACTCCTCTTAGAGTCTGACCAGTTGTGATAATTGGGACAACAAATTTACTCTAACTTTGAGCTCCACTGTAAAAGATATGTGAAAGTTCATAAAATGTCACAATAACCTATAATACCAAGGGTTGATGGAAAAGGGTATAGAAAGGAGTAAAAAAAGCTGAATTAGGCTAAACAAAAAGACTTACTGATGTAACTCAAGGACTGTGTTAAGAACATGGTTGGTTTAAAAAAAAAATGTGTGTCCGGAAATAAATAAAGCAAAATTGGTGTGTCAGACATTAGGCCTAATTTTTTGAGTCCTTGAAGAACAGATGAATGCTATTGGATTGAGCTTCACCATCCTCACCACCCCACGCCTTCATCATTCTAATCCTGAGATGTCCTGCCTAGACCAAGCCAGACAGCTGGATCCAGATAACATGGATTCAGGAACCTCTACCAGCTCCAGCTGAATCCCAAACACCACCTGGGATGACATAGAATTGGATTTTAACAGCAGGAGCAACAGCAGCTCCAGACCATCTCAGCTAACTTCTCTTTTCCCCACAAAATAACAGTATTTAACATCTTTGATAGCATCTAAGAAAGTGTAAACCAAGGGGAGATTTCATTTTAAAAGGAAAGGGAACAAGAAATAATTTAAATTAAAGACTTTCATTTCAAATGTTTTATCTCTTTTCCTTCTTTTCTGTAAAAGGATTTGCAATGGTGTATCTCCCACGGTACTAAGCAGGTTGAGGTCTCTGTAAACCGACCTCTGAACTCTGTTTAACATGGATAGTGGCTGGGTTATCTTAATATTTCGAAATTTATACAACCGCTCCTTTCTCTTTTCAGATCACTCTATTTTCTGTCCTTATTGGGATATTTACATAGAGGTTGCCCAGGAAGATATCCATAATGTTTTGATTGGGGCCTTTTCCGCTATAATTATAGCAACAGGTTTTCTGTTTGCTGTTGCCATTTATCTTTCCTTCCTTCCTTCCTTCCAGCATGGGAGAGTGGTGATACAGTGCCATGTTCTTTTAAATTCATTGTCTGTCCAAAGGACAGTTCTGTAAACATTGGTTTCCAAGAAGATGCTACTCTTGTTACAATCTGGGGCACCCTGAAATCAATGACAAAACTCAATAGTGAGCAGTTCTGAGTTTGAAGGAAACTTCAGAGATTCTCACAGGAAGAGATGCTCAAAAGAAATAGGATGTTGGAAAAAGAGCAAGGTACATAAGTCATCTTCAGCCCCTTATTGAATCTTCAACTGACTTTTGATCTGTAGCTTATCTGTAAAGCCAGATTGGCTTTTTAGGGTTCCAGCAAGGTAGCTACAGTTCTTATCAGCTATTCTGGGTGAAGACCTCTTATGACTTTATACAGTTGGGACCTAAACATTTGTTTAAATTTCTTAGGCCAGGTCTACGCTACCTGAGAAAGGCTACCTTAGATACGCAACTCCAGCTATAAGAATAGCATAGCTGGAGTCAATGTACCTTAGGTTGAATTTCTGCGGTGTCCCCACTGTAGGGGACTCTCCCATCAACCTCCCTTACTCTTCATGATCTGGTTGAGTACCAGGGTCAACAGAGGCACCATCAGTGGTCGATTTAGCAGGTCCTTACTAGGCTCACTAAATCAAACCCTGGGAAATTGATCCTGGGGTAAGTGTAGACAAGCCCTTAGCATAGCTGGATAATCATATATATAATTTGATGGTTGGACATTCTCATTCAAATATTTGGTTTTGATGGGAAGTGGATTCATTTTGAGAGCTCATGTTGTACGTGATTCCTTTAAGAAAAAACCTGCCTCTTTGAGAGAGCACCTCTTGAAAGAAGTTTTTTGTATTATGGGGAAAAGTTATTTACAACATTTGTGGGTTCCCCTTTGAAGTCATTTGTCTTGCTGAGAGGAGAGGTGAGCTGGACTTTGAAGAATCTTGGTTCATATTGGATCTCTCTCTTTGAAGTACTTTTCCCTTTGTAGGTATTCCCTCCTAGAAAAATTCTCATTCATTAATGGTCTCCTGAAAAATATTGTCTGGGGGCAAGCATCCCTGAGGAAGTATTCACCTCAGAGATATGTTCCATGACACATTTTTTCATTCTTCCCAGCAGCAGACAGACTGTAGTTGCTCGCCATCTCCCTCAGTGGTTATTAGCACAGCATCTGTGGGGCAGTATAGACTAACGTATACAATGATTTACACTACTGTTACCTGGCAAGGTCTCATTCTGCTATTCATTCTACTATTGTTAAAATGTGAAACAGTGTCAGCTGTAACACACTCAGATCTCTGAGACTGAAACGTTCTCAACCTTGTTCTCTGCCTAAAGGTAAATGTTCTCTGAACGCCTGAGCAAAATCCCTTCAGCCATTTCAGGTTTGAAAATGCTCAGCTATCACAGTGATAGGTTTGGTAAAAACCTAGACAGCTAACTATGGGGAACATACACTTTTCTCACTTTGAAGAATTCCCCACCACTGTTTTTTAGACAGAGCGTCAGCAAATTACTGAAATCTGAAGCTTCATTCTTAGCATAGCATTCGGAGAGATGTAGTATCTTTGTTTGGTTTGAAATTCTGGCAGGAAGGAGGGGAAGAAGGAAAGAGGACAGGCAGGGGCACAGACAGAGCCCTTAAAAGCTTTTCCGTTGATACAGCAACATTCCTTATTCTAAACAGAAGAAAATGGAGGAAATTGTGCAAACACTATATGAACATTATCAAGTTGCAAGCAAAACCACACTTGTGAAGATTTTCAGGATGCTGCAATGCATATGTATTATACCCACACATATTGCACATGCACACTGGCAGTTCTATGGTGTGATGTTCCTTTATTGTGTGGCATTGGCTGTGCTTCAGCCAGACTCCATGAAAGAGATTTGTCCCAGGTATACTATCAAGCTCATCCTGAGTCTTGTTATCTTTATCAGCACAGGGAGTGTGCACCCCAGGAAAAAGGAGGGATAGAAAAGAAATCAACCACTCTAATTGATTCTACTTTGCTAAAACCCAGACAAATGTAAAAAAAAAAGTGTATGAACATATGGCGAAGCTGAGTGAAACAGAATTAAGTTCCTCAGTGAGAATCACTCCAGATTGCAGTCCATTAAGAGTTTTACAAGGGGATAAGCCTGAGTCAAAACCCTATATCTAAATAACTTCAGTCACTGCAGTTATGAAATGAACTCAGATCTAGATCTGAATTGTATGGATGGCCCCAATCTGTAAATAAAAACTCCATATCTGAAAATATTTCTGAATTTGGGGCTGGAGACAAAGTGGGGTTGACATAGGATAAAATGAATATTCCTAAACTCCATTCTCTCTGGGCTCTATCAATAACAGATTATTGCTACTAATCCAAAAGATGCAATTGTTGTCTGAGACGATCCTAGGGTTTTGCATATTTTTCCCCTTACACATTATTTAAAAGTAGGGTGCCCAAATGTCCCATTTTTAAAGGGACAGCCCTGTATTTAAGTTTTCCTTCAAATGTTCCTACTTTTTTTTTAAAAATGGGCTAATTGTCCCATATTTTCTATTTCTCCTCTCCCATCAGTACTGGTGCATCCTACTGGTGGCTGGATCCTTTCTGTCCACTGGGGGATGGAGGTGTCTAGTGGCTGATGATAGGGTTGGGAGTGCAAGGCTGATGGTTGGGCACAGCTGCAGTGTGAAGGGTCAGCCGCTGCCCTGCTGGTCCACCAGTGCAGTCCCTGCTATGTTCTTCCTCTTGACCAGCAAGGCCCCCTTTAACTCCTGTCCCATTTCCAGCCAGCACTGGTTGCTCGCTGCAGTGGTTGGTGAGTGTGGGCTGGTGGTGGAAAGTTATGTGTCACCTCGGCTGCTCACCCAACAGCCCTTTACATGAATCCCCTCTCACTGTCTCCTCCCTGCTGTGCCCATTCATCCCCCACCCCTGTGGCTCCATCATATCTGCACCCTCGCTGGCACACTCCTTCCTTCCTCCCACCACCCGAAGATTTCCAGCTTGTTTGCGCTCCAATCCTGCAGGCTCCACAGCAGCCCCTCAGGCAAGGGCATAGCACCCTCTTCACACACTGCCCTCACCCTAAGTCCTGCCCTTAGGGCATGCGAGATTGCACTCTTCCCTGCTGAGCCACCTCTCTGGCCAAGTTCACTGAAGCCCCCCCAGACAGATTCTCTGAGCCCTGGAACACAATGCAGCCTTAGGGCTAACCCCCTTCCTGCCCACACTTTAGCCAGCGAACAAGCGGGTTGCTGGGTTATGTCAGCAGCCATCAGCAGCTTGGAGATGTTAGCTTCCTTTCTACACTATCCAGGCAGGAAGGGACACTGTGCATGGGAGTGGGATGGGGAGAAGGGGAAGGAAGGAAGAGATGAGGACCTCTCCAATACACAAGCCAGGTCATTCCTATCCCTCACCCCCATCTCCCTGTGATTGAAAGCAGCTGCCATTCCTTCCCTCCTGCACAGTGCTGAAAGGGTGCTGCTGGCCATGCTTTGATAGAAATGTGTGGACGGGGCCTGTTATCCTGTGTGCCCCCCACATGTTGCCTCAAGAAGACATGGCACCTGTACTAGAGGAGGTGGATCCATCCCAGGGGCCCAGCCAGGCAGAGGGTGGAGAGCACCGGGCAGGGAAGGTTGGAGCAGGTTGGTCAGTCATCCCCATCCTGGTGTGAGAGAGAGGTATATGAGAGTGTGTGGTTTTGTCACTTCTCCCCATGCAAACCTTAAAGATAAGAAGGTAAATAAAAAAGACTCCAGCCTCAGTCAACTTGATGTTAATTTGAACATTTGTAGTGCATAGTTCTGATTACCGTTGAACTCACTGGAGTATGAGTAATTTTACCAGATGTCCCATATTTAGCATAGGGAAATATGGTCACCCTAGCTCTGAGTTTCTCAGACAGGGGTTCCACCTCAAAAGGGGGTGGCAAGATCAGTGCAGGAGGGGCAATAATAGGGCCACCACACATTTTGGTTTTCCCATTTAGGGCCTCTTCTTTAGTCCACCTATCTCTGTCCAGGGAGACACTGGAAATACAAAAAAATATCCATGAATTTTCATTGCCTTCAGAGCTGGGTAGCTGGAGTGGCAGCTGCTCTCAGTTGTGCTGCCTGGAAAACATTGCCACTGCCAGCAACAGCTCAGACGGAAGGTAGTAATGCCACAGTTTGCTATACTTCCTTCTGTGCTACTGTTGCTGGTAGTGGCACTGACTTCAAAGCTGGGTTCTCATTCTTCCTGGCCACCCAACTTGGAAGGTAGAGATGCCACTATCAGCAGCACAGAGGGAAGGGTGGTAACACCATGTCACACCACCCTTCCTTCTGTACTGCTGCTAGCACTGGTGCTGCCATATGAGCAGAACACCTAATCAGAGGACATTTCTCTACAGGCACCTAGCTCAGAAGGCAGCCCCACGAGCAGCAGTGCAGAAGGTGGCAATGCCATGCCATGTCGCCCTTCCTTCTCCACTCCTGCTGGCATGGCACTGACTTCCTGGCTGCCCAGGTTAAAAGGTGGATCTGCCACTAGCAATGGTGCAGAAGAAAGAATGGCAATACTATACAGTGCCACCCTTCCTTTTGCACTTCAGCTGGTGGTGGCTCTGCCTTCTGAGGTAGACACCTAGAATCAGAATCATAGAATCATAGAATACTAGGACTGGAAGGGACCTCGAGAGGTCATCGAGTCCAGTCCCCTGCCCTCATGGCAGGACCAAATACTGTCTAGACCATCCCTGATAGACATTTATCTAACCTACTCTTAAATATCTCCAGAGATGGAGATTCCACAACCTCCCTGGGCAATTTATTCCAGTGTTTGACTACCCTGACAGTTAGGAACTTTTTCCTAATGTCCAACCTAAACCTCCCTTGTTGCAGTTTAAGCCCATTGCTTCTTGTTCTATCCTCAGAGGCCAAGATGAACAAGTTTTCTCCCTCCTCCTTATGACACCCTTTTAGATACCTGGCCAGTGGCACCCACTCTCTGGCCACCCACCCCCCAGCAGCAGTGCAGAAGGAAGGGAGGTAATACCCCATCATTCCAAGTTTCCAATCTGGCACTGATTTCTGAGCTGGGCAACCTCCCAGCGGCCACTGCTCTAAAGCTGCCCAGATCTAAAGACAGTGCCACCAGCAGCAGCAGTGCAGAAGGAATGGTGGCAAGTATTGAACTGCTGCAATACCACATCACCCCTCGAGCTGTGCTGCTGCTGGCAAGGGCACTGTCATGTGAGATGGGCATGTGGCCACCTAGCATAGAAGGCAGCACTGCCATTAGCAACAGTGCAGAAGGAAAGGTGGCAATAACATACCGAGCCACCCTTCCTTCTGCACTGCTGCTTGCAGTGGCGTTGACTTCCAAGCTGGGTATCCTAACACTAACTGCCATTTTCCGGCCCCTCAGTATAGAAAGCAGTGCTGCCCCAAGTAGTGGCACAGAAGGACGGGAGGCATTATCATACCATGTCATCCTTTCTTCTATGCTCCTACTGGAGACAGTGCTAACTTTCCATCTGCCCATCTTGAAAGGCAGAGCCGCCGCCAGCATTGGTGCAGAAGGAAAAGTGGCAATACCATACAATGCCCCCTTTCTTTTGCACTGCTGCTGGCTGTGGCACGGCTTTCTTTGGGTATGTCTACACTAGCCCCCTAGTCCAAACTAGGGAGGCTAATGCAGGCATTCGAAGTTGCAAATGAAGCCCAAGATTTAAATATCCCGGGCTTTATTTGCATCTTCCCGTGCGGGCGCCATTTTTAAATCCCCGTTAGTCCGAACTGACTGCCCGTGGCTACACACGGCAGTCAAAAGTTAACTCGAACTAAATCCTTAGTTCGAGTTAACTGTTACACCTCATTCCACGAGTGGCACCCACTTTCTAGCCATACAGTTTGGAAAGCAGTGCAGCCACCACCCATGGTGCAAAAGGAAGTGTTGCAACACCGTACCATGCTGTACTTCCTTCTGCACAGCTGTTAGTAGCAGCACTGACTTCTGCGCAGGGCAGCCAGAGAATAGTGGCTGCTCACAGGTCGCCCAGCTCAGAAGTCAGTGCCACCCACAGCAGTGGCACAGGAGTAAGAGTGACAATACCATATCATGCAACCCTTCCCCCTGTGCTATTGCTAGCAGTGACGCTATCATCTGATCAGGGCATCTGGCCAGCAGACACTGCTCTCCAGCTACCCAATTAAGAAGGCAGCCCCAATACCAGCAACAGTGCAGAAGGAAGGGAGGCAATACCATATCATTCCATCCTTCTTTCTGTGCTGTTGCTAGTGGTGTCACTCACTTCTGAGCTGGGTGACTTGCCAGCAGCCACTGTTCTGGTGGTGCCCAGATCCAAAGTCAGTGCTGCCACTAGTTGCAGTGCAGAAGGAAGAGTGGTAATACCAGACCATTCCTTTTGTGCTTCTACTGGTAGTGGCACTGCCATCCAAACTGGGTGTCCAGACAGTGGCCATTGCTCTCCAACCACCCAGTTTGGAAAGCCAGGAAAAATCAGACTTTTTTTAATATTTCCAAAATCTACCCAGAGGAAGATTTGAGGACCTAAAGGAGGTCATGTCCATGAAAACAGGATGGATAGTGACTCTGCTCATGACCCCCCTCCACTAACCTTGTGACCTTCTTTTGGATTGAAAGCCCTCGTTTGAGAGAGGCTGCACTTGGGGATACTTCAATGATCCTAAGGTCCAACACAGCAAAAGTTTCTGGCAGACAGTTTCCTACACCTTCCACTGAACAGGTCATAGATAGGGCCCTACCGAATTCACTGTGCATTCTCATCAATTTCATGGCCAGACGTTTTCCAAATTGGTCAATTTCACGACTTCAGATGTCTACCTCTGAAATTTCATGGTGTTCTAACCATGTGGGTCCTGGCCCAAAATAGAATCATGCATGGAAAGAGAGAGAACAGTTTGCAAAGTTGTTGTGGGGAAGAGTCCCAAGGATGTGATGTTTTCAGGGTAAGGCTGAAGTAGAATCTACCCTCATTTCTGCACTGCCTCTCAAGCTGGCTTTGATCTCCCCACCAAGAATGACCATGTAGGGGGAGGACATCTTTTATCCCTCCCCAGCCTGGACAGTACCTGTGTGTCTTAGGATCCTAGCAACATGGGAAGATCAGATTTCACAGTCCAGGGCAGATTTCAGTCTGTGACCCATTTTTCATGGCTGTGAAATTGATAGGGCCCTAGTCAGATTCTCTGGGACCATTTTGCCCATAGTGGTCTTCACTGGATTGTAGTCTCCATTAGAATGTTCTGGAATGGTAGTTGGCAATGCTACCATGGGGAAGTGCAAGTCATTGTATTTGCTGTTTCTTTTCTTTCCAGAATCGTGGATTAAGGGAATGGGCAGTCCAAACTCTGGTTCTGGTGTAAAAGGCACAATGGAGAGGCTCTCTCGGTTTTTTTCAAGTCTTCAGTAGGTGCATGTGGTATAGCCTCAGTCTCACTTCTCTTCCCTAGATGGCAGCTTTCATCATCAACTGCCCTTTCCCTGCTTATAAATTTGAATGATCCTTGCCAGTTGGCCAGCAGTTTTGACTTCAAGGTTGGCAGCAATGACAAAACCTTGCCCTGGGTTTAAATTTTCACATTCAGACCCATTGTTGTCAACCTGTTCTTGGTTCCGCACCACATTCTCCAGGTACAAACTGCAGGGGCTCCAAGTTTTCTCTTTGACAGAATACGTATTCTACCTGGTTGTTCCTGGACCTGGCTTCTCCTATGCCTGTTTCATACAATGTACAATCTACCTGTGGATCTAGTTGCCAAAAGTATAACTGGTGGAGGAGATCTAGGATCCTGTGGGGCTGCCTCCCATACAGTAACTACAATGGTGCTGATAGGAGGCTTGGGATCAACCAGGCTCATTGATGGGGATCTGAGGTCTTGGCCCTCCAGCCAGTTCGCTGATTGAGTTCCAGATTAACAGAGTGCAGTACAATGTACATTCCAAAGTCCCCACAAAAGAAAGTGTCGGCAGCCCTCCTCTGATTCCTGTGAAGGGCTCAGGGTTTATGTCTCTACCCTCGTCTTCTCTCCAATGGAAGGATAAGAGGTCTGGGTCCCCTCCATGAAATGGGTGGTTGGTGTGGGAGCCCGGGCCCTTCCTCTCCATTGGATATATGGCCACATGCCTCACCCAGGATCTCCAGATGTTAGAGCAAAGGGTTCTGCAATCTTAGACTGCCCCTGCTCTCAGGTCTGGGGCAGCTGCTGCTAGAAGAATCTCTCCTGCACTCTTCTTCAGCATCTCCCAGGTCAGTCTCTCATTCTCTGCTGTCTCTCCCATTTCAGAGCTGGCTGGTTCAGTGAGATGGTGCGTCAGTGCAAAGGTATATCCACTGGCCAAACAGGGGGAGACTCCAGCTTAGTCACCTAAAACGTGCAGCCCCTGCAGAGCCTCGGGCACCTGCTGACAGGATCAGATGGAGTGGAGCTGGTGCATCACTGTGGCCATGATGTCCTCCTGTCTCAAGAGAACAAGGATGTGTCAGAGAGTTGGATGCCTCCAGGAATCAGGGAAGATTAATGGCAACTATCACCCTAAGATGGACTCATCTTCCTCTCTAGTGACCTCCCATGCAAGACCCTCACCACTCTATTGCAGGAGGAGCTCCTGCCTCCATTCCCTCTGTTTCCCTATGACAGCTGTTCCTTATCAGCTTCTCATTGTCAGATTTCTCTGCCTCATTTTGGTGGCTGTATTCTTCCATTTCCATTGGATTGCATCTCTGGCTCCACAGAATAGCAGGGTTCTCTATGGTGGGTGAAGTATCCTTAATGTCTGGGAAGGTGAGTTGATCCTAAATGAAGTAGGGGGAGAAGGAGAAAGACAGACTCATCCTCCAACTGGGGCCAGCCTCGGAGGATTTGGAAAATTTCAACTGGAATTAGCCAGTGGAATTAATAGGCATACGGTTTAAAATAAACATAAGGAAGTTTCATACAATGTACAATCTACCTGTGGATCTAGTTGCCAAAAGTATAACTGGCCTAAAAAATAATTAGCCATTGATGGATCTTTCCTCCATGAACTTATCTATTAGCCAAGCTGGTCAAGGATGCAATCCCATGCTCTGGGTGTCCCTAAAACTCTGACTGCCAGAAGCTGGGACAATACAACAGGGGATGGATCATTCCATAATTGCTTGGCTCTGTTCATTCCCTTGGAAGCATCTGGTACTGGCTGCTGTCTGAAGACAGGATATTGGGCTAGACATACCATTGGTCTAACCCAATATGTCCATTCTTATGTCCTTAAGTACAAGGAATACTACGGCTGATCATGCTCTCATAATAAAGCACATCCTTGTTAAATACAGCCATCACTGAGCTCCAATTAATTCAAATTTAACCTGTCTATAAACATTGTTTACATCTTCTATTTATGATGGTATTTCAAATAAAGTTATAAAATAGAACTGCTTTTGTGCTATGTCATAAAATAGAAGCATTTATTACATTAAGCAGCAAGGAGCTGTATCTCATTTAAAACACATAACCACATAATTTCATAGATACGTATCTATACATAGATATATATCTATGAACAATGGGATTGTCCCAAAATTAAAAACCTTCTAGCGGTGTATTTGTAAACACAATCAGCCCATAATCCAATAAAGAGATTCTGCTTTGAATTAATGTGAATTGCTTCTCTCTTCTGCATTAACATGAATAACTTTTCATCTGAACTTCTGTGCTACTACTCTTTGTTTCACTAAAAAATAATTCTAGTGATCCCCACCCCAAAAAAACCTTGTGAATAGCAAAGATAACAGTTTGAAAAAGGAAAATAAAATGGAGTTAAAAATAAGGATAGCTAAAAAATTTTTTTTAAAGTATAATTCTTTTATACCTGCAAATAGAAAAAAATGGTAGGTCTAATTTCTCAGACTTTCTGGCATGAAACATTTTGCACATTAAAAGAAATAATCGTTTCAAAGGTTTTTATTATTCTGATCATGAGAATGAAAGCTAGATTGTTCAATGGAAAATGCCATGTTTTTATATAAACATTTAAAAGTTTGTTTAATTTTGCTAATTTAAAACAAAACTTTCTACACGACAACCTTTTACTTACAATTTGTTAACCTACAGTGAAACTGATTTTGGTAAGAAAGTGTATCTTAAGATGCATGAAGACAAATGAAATACCTGGAGGTTAATCCTTAAACAAGCTGTTTAGTTTATAATATTTGCTGAATTTAAAAAAAAAAAAAGACATGCTTTTAATATAAACCACATAGAAATTCAAAGGTAAACAGAAGACGGAGATTGGTGAAATAGTTAAAAAGTTCCCCTGTCCACATACATTCACAAAATCTACTTTGTGTGTGTGCACACAGAACTTTAGTGATATTGGACCAGTTTGGAATTGGGGGTTCAAAACCAGAAAATGGGCATTCTGACATATTTTTCTCATGACTATCAAATTTTGAGACGGGGTGCTTGAAGTTAGCTATGTTCAGATTTCTTACTGGCTGAGCCAATCCCTTGTGGTGAAGAAGGTTAGCAGAAGCCATGTGACTCATTTTGTCAGAGGGAGTCACTGTGTTTGTGTGCTCTTTCTAAGCCAGTCAGAAGAATGTGATTAGTGACAGTAGCTACAACAGGAAGGTGCCCTATGCTGTCCTCAGCTGCACAGGAGTGATGGAAGAATATTTATTTCCATTTTGTGTCATCCAGGATGTCAAGGAGTGGCGACCCTCTTTGGTAGTCTTAAAAAGACACAACAGGAAGAGCACTCTTTCCTCCAAAGAAACCACATAGAGACAAGAGGCCACCCATTTTAACTTGGAAGAAAATTCCACAGGTAAAATTCTGAACACTGAAGTCAATGACAAAATTCCCATTGCTTTCAGTAGGGACAAGTTTTTACCACAATTAGGAGGGTTGGGCATTGCTGGGCAGGTAGGGAAAAATTCTGTGTGGTGAACAGGTTGTGTGGTCTAGGAGTCTCCACTGGATTTTCACATCCTCTCTCCATGCCACACTGTGGGATCTTACTCATGTTGTCATTGTTGCATTACAGTAGCACCTAGCATCCCCAACTGGGAAGCAAGGTCCTATTGAGGTAGGTGCTGTACATACCAGCAAGAACACTCCTGGCCACCTGGAACTTACAGTCAAAGTGTTAGGCAGAACATGACAGGTAAACACTCCAGATTGTTGGGAGAGTTAGAGGATGTGGTTATAAGATGAACAGAATTCAGCAGAAAAATGGAAGAGTTGGATCCTCACTTGTATTCTTGATTATAAGCTCCTTATGTTCTCCGTCCTAACTTACTTAAATTATTGTAGCCCTTTATTTACACAGGTAATCCCTTTGCACTATAAACCAATAGGATCACCCTGCACAAGGGTCACAAGTATGTAAATTGCTCACACACCTATGTCACTACACACCAAATAAATGTAAATGTTATTTATAATAATAGTAGCCAGCAGTGTTTTTACATCCCCCTGTTCCTAGGGTTTCTCTTTTAAATTTACATGTACATTATAAGGTACATGTAAATATAATGCTGGGGATGCTTGCAAATTAAGGACTCTGATTTTTAACAGAGAATGTCTAAGCCAGTGCTTATCTTTCAGTCAAATCACATAGGGCCAAGCTCCGAAATGACCCAACTGCTGGTTACAGTAAGTGCTAGATTGGAAAGCGGTGTAATTCACAGGCTGCAGTGAGATTGTACTCAGTGTGGTTTACGTACTGATGGAGAGATTTGTAAAAGCAGCCAAAAAGGAAGCAGGAGTACATTACAGACCTACTATCAGTATAACTACGTCACAGAGAGGTGCGAATAATTATCATCCCTGAATGGTGAATTTGTACTGACCTAGCCCCCTGTGCAGATAGCGCTATGTTGACAGGAAAGCTTGTCCGATCAACACAGCTACTACCTCTTGTGAAGATGAATTAGCCACGCTCATGGGAGAAGCTCCCCCGTCAGGGCTGTAGTGTTTTCGCTAGAGCACTATAGTAGTGAACCACTTTATGTGAAGTCAAGTCCAGAAAGTGTGAGGTTAAGGAAATGCCAGGGCTGACATCCCCAGACTGTATTCCAAACTGCCCCTTACCAGTGTATTTAAACCCTTTGAACAAGGGAGACTATTCTCAAGGCCATGGGGAGCAGAGGGGAGCAGAGAAGGGGCAGTTATTTAGTACTCTGTATGTCTGCTGAACAGAATTTGAAGTAAATAATCTAGAGGTAAAAAGCCTTCCCATGCTTCCCTTCATCAGTATCCGGAAAAGCACTTCCCAGATCTCTTTATAAGGCAAATCCTTCCTCCTTCCCTGCACATTCGCTTCTCCCTTCACTCTCACCCTCCCTTCTCTCCTGCTGGCTTCAGACTGGAGACGGACTGTTTCTTTAAATTCTCCAGCTAGATTGGTTGCAGGCCTCTGGGAGTCTGTGGCCAAAACTAAAGCCAGGGACAATTCCTGAAGAAGTAAGCTCACAATGCCCTGTTTATTTATACAGCACAAATTATTGAAATCATTATGCCCCCGACTAGCAAGATCCATTTATAAACAGAATTTTAAGATGAGCAATGTAGCAGGACTCTCCACTACATCATAACAAGCGCCAACCCCATCCCCACTATAAAGCTCTGGGCCCCATCTGACTTGCCACATGAAAGATACATTCCTTGCCTGTTAAATTAAAATCTAATCATACTATTCAGTAAACAAGGCACAAAGAACACTCTCAAAATTATGGGATGAAAACCAGCAACACGAAGGGCCAAACTCTCCCCTCAGATCTATCCTACAGATCTCTGACAAGAGCAATCAGTTAAATGTTTGAGTGCTTGACAACAACCACCCCACTAGGCTTTTGATCTGCTTGATATTCTTCTATCCTCCATAAATTATGGATCCTTAGATCTACATGGCCTCCATGTTTATGATGGCAGGTCTCCAGAAGTGAGAAGGCTGGGAAGAGCTGGGTATTTCTCGCAAAACACTCAAATTATTCTTATATTTCTCTCTACACAAAGCAGATCTGGAACCAATTAAATGGGCATCAGTCACAATTGACTTTGGAAGGAATAACGTTTGCTCTTGATCCTTGTCAGACATGCAGCCAATAGGGAGCTGGCTGATTTACATGAGCTTTCTTTAAAATGTATGTGTCTTACATATCTTTCAGTAAAATCCAAGATTTTAACAACACAATCTAGCACGCTGGAATGGCATATAAATTTCTGACCCTCATTGTATGGCTTTGACTCTTGAAATGATACTAATCCAGAAAAGTCAGAGGAGGGAGTTGTCCCATTTATGAGAGGCATAATAATGTTCTCACAGCCAAAGAAAATAAGCTTAAATTGTGAGAAGATATGAAATTTCATGGCAGTTGATGTCACATATTAGCTTTTCATTTGTTGTATGCCACATAAAGTCAGCTTTAGTCACAAACCCTCCACACCCTCTGTGAAATGCTACTTTACACGTTAATCAAATACATTTTATTACTGGGATATATGTATTTTGTAATCTTAGCAGTTTATTTAAAATAGCCGTGAGCATAACCAGCCACGTATAGGACTAGGATTTAAGGATTAATAATGCTCAGCACTTATACAGTGCTTTTACGTGTTTTTCCCTAAAGTTCTGAACATATGTTAACTAATTGTTCCTGACAAAAACTAGATACTGGGAATCATTGGGAAAAATTCCACAACCTTTGTTATGTAAAAGGTCTGAGTAGTGATTCATAATGGTTCCTACTGGTCTTAAAATTAATTCAATCTACAAATGGTGATTTTGCTAGCTTTATAGGAGGTGATCTGTTATAACAACTTAATTAAAAAAAAAAAAGATGTCCCAGAGATAGATGTTAAAAACAGGTTGCAAGGTTTCCAGGTGAGTGCTTAATTTTCTAGTCATACATTTATTGACTAAGCTGTTTGGTTTACACAGATGACTGTTTATTGCTCAGATAAGGCTAATCATGGATATATGATATATTGTTTGTGTATTGATTGTCTGGTAAAAAAAATAGTTAGGAAACATCTCCCCGGTTGACCAGATGGTAGATACAGACAGGCTTATGCATAGATCTACACCCAAGGATAGGTATGTGTTGGATAATGCTCATGGTTAGAGGAAGCATGCATCTATAAATTTCCTTCCTTCTGGCATAAGTTCCATTGCCCTGATCACATGCAGACATCTGACCAAAATTTGTGTGAGAGTATGAATCTTCAGGTGAGTGAAATTTTGCCTAATGAGCTGGCATTAAAAGCCTCTTCCACCCAGCATATCTGAGTAGGAGAGATCCATTATGCAGTTTCTTGCATTGCTGAACTTGAAAGAAAGGAGAGAGGCCTGTTTGTCATCTCCACAGAGCACCAGCTACCTCTGGGCAGAGACAGTTGTAGAGAGAACACTCTACATCATTTACAGAGGCACAACAAGGGCAGCAGTTGAGCCAGATCCTCTATCTAATGTCCCTGGAAGCACTATTCTTTCTGCCAACATCATGTCACAGTATTCTTGCCAGCAAGTTAAGGAGGTATGGATTGCATAAATGGACTGTAAGGTAGATAGAAAGCTGGCTAGATTGTTGGCCTCAACGGGTAGTGATCGATGGCTTGATGTCTGGTTGGCAGTCGGTATCAAGCAGAGTGCCCCAAAGGTCTGTTCCAGGGCTGCTTTTGTTCAACATTTTTATTAATGACCTGGATAAGGGGATGGAGTGCACCCTTAGCACATTCTCAGATGACACTAAGTTATGGGGAGAGGTAAATACATTGGAGAGTAGGGATAGGGTCTAGAGTGACCTAGACAAATTGGAGGATTGGACCAAAAGAAATCTGATGAGGTTCAACAAGGACAAGTGCAGAGTCCTGCACTTGGGACAGAAGAATGCCAAGCATTGTTACAGGCTGGGGACCAATGAGCTAAGCAGCAGTTCAGCAGAAAAAGACCTGGGGATTAGAGTGGCTCAGAAGCTGGATATAAGTCAACAGTGTGCCCTTGTAGCCAAGAGGGCTAATGGCATATTAGGGTGCATTAGAAGGATCACTGCCAGCAGATCTAGAGAAGGGATTATTCCCCTTTATTTGGCACTGGTGAGGCCACATATGGAGTATTGTATCCAGTTCTGGACCTCCCACTATAGAAAGGAAGTGGACACATTGTGAGGGTCCAGCAGAGGGCAACAAAAATTATTAGGGGGCTGGAGCACATGACTATGAGGAAAGGCTGAGGGATTTGGGCTTGTTTAGTCTGCAGAAGAGAAGAGTGAGGGGGGATTTGATAGCAGCCTTTAACTATCTGAGGGGAGGTTCCAAAGAAGATGGAGAAAGGCTGTTCTCAGCAGTGACAGATGGCAGAACAAGAAGTAATGGTCTCAAGTTGCAGTGGGGGAGGTCTAGGTTGGATATTAGGAAAAACTATGTCACTCGGAGGGTACTGAAGCACTGGAATGGGTTACCTAGGGAGGTGGTGGAATCTCCATCCCTAGAGGTTTTGAAGTCCTGGCTTGACAAAGCCATGGCTGTGATGATTTAGTTGTGGTTGGTCCTGCTTTGGGCAGGAGGTTGGACTCAATGACCTCCTGAGGTCTCTTCCACCCCTATGATTCTATGTTTCCCTCCACCACATTGTGGCTGCTACCCAACCCTAGCACGCAAGTGTTTATTGTTCTGACCAATAGAGGTGAAGCCAAATTCTGCTCTCAGCTACATGCTCACTATACTGTATGGCTGCATAAATGAAACTGAGAACAAGATGTAGACCATGGAGTTGCCAGGGAAAAAGAAGTGCTACATGCAGGCAATTAGAAGCACTAAAGTAAACATTTAGTCACCATTGACTCATAAGCTGAAAAACACAGTAGTCAATTATAGCTTTCGGCAGCAATAATTAATATGGTGTTGATGAAAACTGTGTTTTTCACTCAACATACAAAGCTATTCCAGGTAATTAAATGTAACCTCATATATATGTAATTTGCCTTTAGACTGCACATATTACAGTGTCTCAGCCTTGCATACAGTATTCTGGGGGAAAACAGTATAGAAATATTAGCTGGAGTGTATTTGATTTCAAAGAATCACACTTCATTATTAGGCATTTGACAATACAAAGTTTTAAAAGGTATCCATTTCACTCAGTCACCATTTTTGGTATATGAAGATGCACAGAGAGATTGATTTGATTGTCACATGCACACAGTAGGCATTGTGCAGCTCTCTATTTTTTTAAATCCTAGGGCTTTCTAGAGACATTGCATAGAGGCTAAGTAAAATACTTAAAAGAAAGAGTAGTGTTGTCACCTTTCTTAAAGGTCTGATTTTCAGAGTTGCTTATACCTTTCAAAGCGCGTTCAAGTCAGGGGGAGCTATAGGTAGACCGCACCTTGGAAAATCATTTGCCCACTAATTAGTGTCTACAAAACTGAACTTTGTGGACTATTGATGGTTTGCAAAGTGCTTCCAGATGGTCTGCATAGTTGCTTCCATCACAGTGAAATAGCATGAACAACTGAAACTGGAGGTGGTCCTACTATCCTTGAAAGTTACAATCTGCCCTCTGGCAGAACTTACTTGTAAACTTGAAGGAACTGTTTTGCACTCTGTGACTTGTAACGGTCCTGCACAAGTGATAAAACTGGTTGTTAGTTCAAGAATGAGATAATTTTATAGGATCATTACCAAGATTGCCAAAATTATTCCAGACTAAATAATGACTAGTAGACTCACGAAGTTTGAATTATCAATAGCCACCTGGCCAGCACACCTAAACACTCAAATATTTTTTATTCTGAACAGCAAATTATACCCTTATTAGGCTTTTAAAAAGATAAGTAAAAGATCAAGCCACTCAGAATTTTAACCGTTACAAATAGCTATTTACTTTCGGAAACACTATACGTCCTTTTAGTGGAAAACATGACCACTTATAGCCCTATTTATCATGAAGTGTTCTTGCTTCTGAATAGCATCTCAGCCTTATATTTTCTAAATAAAACAGGCTATTATTATACAACAACACAACTATCTCCGAGCTGCTCTATTTCATTAAACAAATGGACATTTATCTGAGAACCACTTCAGATTATTCCACAAAAGGTGACTGATTCTTACCATTAAAAATTCTTTCAAATTAAATAGCACAAAGGCTCGTAATATTCCCAAACAATCAAACACTCTGTCAGTACTTTGCCAAAACAGCCTGCATAGACTAGCTTGGTCTGAACACTGAATGCAAGGTGGCTTTCTTTTCCAGAAGCATTAGTGTTGTCTTTGGGTAAAATTCAGAAAAGACTTATGGTCCATTCAGGTGGATTTTCGATCCATGAAATGTACTTAATGTAAAAATTGTGAGGCTCTTTGATACCAAGGAAATTCCCTGGCATGGGCATAAAAAAAACCACTTCTCTGAGCATGAACGACAAAGCTTTAACACTTATTCAATGGCGGCACAAGCCAAAATGAGTGGCAGTATCCTACTAAGCCTATTCATAAACTTTATGTTGGGGAAAATGAGAGCCTTTTCTAAACGTCGTTTGCACTGTCTCCATCCATTTTGGAGAATGACATTTCTTGTAGCCTTCAAATTAAAACTTTTCTGTTGTAGTTCTTTCAGAACAGCAGGACACTGGAGATGGGAGAGAGCTGCAAAATTCAGACCCAAACCTGGATTTTGACCCATCATCTCCTCAAAATCCAGGCACGCTTGCAGCCAGGTTTTTAGTTTAACTCTTTACAGAGATGAAGCCACAACACTCAGATCTAGATCGCTTTTGAGCCCTTCAAGTTTTGATGGTATTCAGATCTGGGCCATCTCTCTTGCAGAATATGCAAGCTACAGTAACAATAATAAGTATCTTCTGTCAGGAAAAAAAGAAGAAAAGGTTAAGGTGAATCAGATGCACCACTGCCCACTTGCAAGTGTTCGTAAATTGTAAGTCAGGCCCTCAAAAATTTTGGAGATTTTTAAAAAGTAATAAATGTTGGGTTCTTTTAATCTGCTTCTGGTTTCCCAGATTCTTCTGTAATTTCTGGGGTTTTATGAAATTCACTAATACAAAAACTCACCCTCTCCAAAACAGAGAGATTTTCCAGCACCAAAGTCACTGAGTTCTGTGCAGCTAAGGTTTGAATGAACTCATGCTTGTATGGGTATGCAAGTTAGGGGAGAGAACACAAGGGGCCTTGCTCTTGCACAGAGGTCAAGCACCATGTAGCACTGGATTCCAGACCACTCCCTGTGGGAGACAATGGGATGGTGGGCAAGGAGAGGTGAAGAGGAATAGGGTTATAATCTGCCTCACCTCATAGAGAGCACATGCCACTTTCAGGGAGGCATTGTGCCTATCTGTATCACACAAAGCATTCAGAGGCACCAGCTTCGGTGATGTCCTTCCACACAGTCTACTATCATTGAGACCAAGGTTCCCTCTGAGCTGCATGGAGCCCTGAGCCCCTGGCTAAGCAGGGCTGATTAAGTTCTCTAGGGCAGGGACCATCTTTTTTATTCTGCACTTGTACAATGACCAGCAAAATGGGTTTGTACCTCACTGAAGCTCCTAGATGACATTGCAGTATGCATAATTAACTAACTAACTAGCTACATAAAATTACTTTAAGTTGCAGTTTTCTTACACAACCAAGCCCACACGATTATTTTTGAAAGAGAAAAGTCTGGAAAAGATTAAGTGAAGAGGAGGGGGACCGGGCTATTAGAGAGCAGCTACCACTAGAACATTGTAAACAACATTTCCATTAGCAGGATTTTACTGAGGGACCTCTTTTTCATATGTTTCAGAGGGGTAGCTGTGTTACTCGCTATCTGTATGTATTTGCTGTTTTTGTCTTCAAAGTTGCTGTGCTCCACCTCCCCAAATTATTTTTTTTTCTGCATGTTAAAGCTAAATCACTGCGAAGAATTTAAGGCACACATGGAAAATTCACCAAAATCACAAACTTTCCCTATGTTAGAATTTAGCAGATATTTTACCATTCATTGGCAAATACTCATAAATACTATGACTGCTGGTGATTTAGCATAGCCATATTTGGATATGGCAGATCTGCTGCAAATTGGTGCAGAGCTTTGTTCTGACCTTTGACAAAGCACTTGCCAGTGATGTTTACTGAAAAAAGGTTTTTTAGAAGGTTCTCTTCCGCTTCTCCTCTGTGGAACATTTTGATGGAAAAAAATCCCAAATTCTTAATCTCAATTTTTGATGAAAAATGTTTATGTTAGGTAGAAAATAAATATTGAAGTATTTTGATAAAGGTAGAAATATAATGATTTGGAAGTGTTGCAGCTTTGCAGTTCAGGTGCCTCAAGTTTTCATTCTCCTCTGCAGGCCTGTCTCCTTCATCAGACATGGCTCCCCAATACACCATAATCAATTATCTTAGAGATGGAAGGGAATTCATTATGGTAGTCAGTGTTCCCTGAAACCTGGGTGCTTGTGGTATCCCTAGCCTGTTTGTTAGAAGCTGAGAATGGGCAACAGACAGGGACGGCCCTACCATGAGGCAAACTAAGGCGGCCACCTCAGGTGCCAGACTGTGGGGAGAGGGGAGCGCCACTAGGACCCAGAGTGTAGAAAATTGTGTCTGCTGCTGGTGCATATGTATTCTCTCTGCTCTAGATGCACAGAGATGGTGGAGTGCTGTTCTGGAGGAAGGAGGGCAGAATTGAGACTTTCAAAGTTTTGGCCCAAGCAAGGGGGCATGGGGGCATCATTTGAGCTCCCCGCCTCAGGTGCCAAAATGTTGTGGGCCGGCCCTGGTGACAGGGGATGGATCACTTGAAGATTACCTGTTCTGTTCATTCCCTCTGGGGCTCCTGGCATTGGCCACTGTCAAAAGACAGAATTCCGGGCTAGATGGACCTTTGATCAGACCCAGTAGAGCCGTTCTAATGTTCCTCCCCTGCCTTTGGTTCAGTGGCTAATCTGCCCCTGGTGAAGCTGCATGCATAGAACTGCAGGCACTAACTTATGCACTCAGATATATGATGAGTGATGGAGTGCAAGCACCAAGTTTCAATAACCACATCAGATATTTACAAACATTATTTAGGCACATGCAAATGTATTCACTGGAGTCTGAAAACGTACTGCTTTGTAATGTGCATTGCTCCTGTTTTCTGAGAGCTTTGAATGTTTTAGATTCTGCCCTCATTTACATTGGTACAAATCCAGAGTGATTTCCCTTTAGTTAGTTAGGTTCTTAGGGCCCAGTTCACCATATTCCAGTACCTTTGGCCATCAATTAATCAAGGGGCAAAGCAGGTAATCAAGGCTTTTTGTTCAGGCCAATCTCTTTTATTTGAATGTAAATATTAAAAGAGGGAGATGTGGTACAAGGGATTATGGAAGAAATGGGATGAAATTAAGAAATGCTGATAGATAAAATATTACCTAAATTTTCCAAATACATATTAGACTGTGCACAGCTCCCAGGCAAACTGGCAGAAACACCCATCATTTAGGATATTGGAAATCAGACTGGGTAAAAAACTGAAATGTGTATTGTAGACAACAGTCTTGAATTAGCAGAGACAAGAATGGATTACCTCTTTTCACATTCACAGGCCTGCCAATGGGGAGGGAAGGGGGCAGAGGGAGAAACTGCCCCAGGGCCCAGCGATTCAAAGGGGCCCAGGACTCCAAGCCATTTAAATCACTGCCAGAGCACTACACAATGTGCTCTGGGTGGTTCTTAGGGCTGCCTGAGGAGGCAGGGGCACCACAAGGCACACTCTAGGCAGTGCCAGGTGAGTGGGCACCACAGTCCAGCCACGGCAAAGGGCTAGCTGTCTTTTGGCCCCACACCTTCCACCTGAGGCCCTGCCCCTTCCTGGAACATTGACCCACCTCCCCACACCTTGCTTAGGGGTCCAGCGAGGCTATCAGCTCCCTTGTACATACCTGACCCCAGTGTAATCAGTGGGAATTTGACATTGCCTTCAGACAGACCAGGATTTCACCTTATGAATCTTTGCCAAATCAGTTTACAATCCTCTGAATATTTATTTTTCTGGTGTTCAAATTCAAGTTATATATAATTTAACACACCTGTATTGTTCCACTTATTGTGCCATTAATATAAATATTTACTGAGATTTAACAAGGAGGCTGAAGATACAGACCTTTTATTTTTATCTGTATATCTCTTACATGGTTATTAAATTTTCCCCAAAATAACATTTTAATAATTTTTAATTAACACACAATAACTATCTTATTAAATTCAACTCTTTAGTTTGGGAAAGTAATTATTCATTTGAGACACTTATTTTGAAGTGTTACCACAGATCTGCATCTCAGTAAGTTAGCCTGTAATATTTCTTGTTAGAAATATTATAGTAAATTCATTTCAGGGTGAGAATCAGCTATTATCCTACCTTCAAAAGGGTATGGAGAGAAGTTAGTATGTCTGAGAATAGGTAGATGTGCTTCATTACTGCTGTATCTGAGTCAATTAGCCCCTTGTTTATGTTTCCATTGCACATTGTTATGTGTATTTCATTTTAAATCATTTTTCCATATTCGGGTTTCAAAGGGAGCAACTTCCAGCCCTCTTTGGGCAGAACAGCCACTGCATATGTGCACATATTAATGCATTTGTATGCCCAAGTGCTGTGACTGCATGTGTTTGCATGCAGAATCATAGACTTTGTCTACACTACAGGTTACTTTGGTATAACTTGCATCATTCAGGGGTGTTCGTAATCTTACAGCATCTCTACCACAAGTGCTGCATCAAGCCGTTGGTACAGGTGTGCCACTATAAGTGCTGTAGGGTAGATGTAGCTCACTCAGGCTGCATCTAGACTGGCATGATTTTGCGCAAATACTTTTGCACAAAATCATCCCTGGCCAATCTAGACGCGGTTTTGCACAAGAAAGCCCCAATCGCCATTTTAGCCATCGGGGCTTTTTTGCACAAAACAAATCTGAGCTGTCTACACTGGCCCTTTTGCGCAAAAGCTTTTGCACAAAAAGACTTTTGCCCGAACGGGAGCGTCAAGTATTTGCGCAAGAAGCACTGATTTCTTACATTAGAACGTCAGTGCTCTTGCGCAAATTCAAGCGGCCAGTGTAGACAGCTGGCAAGTTTTTGCGCAAAAGCGAACGCTTTTGCGCAAAATCTTGCCAGTCTAGACGCAGCCCCAGAGTTTTGAAATTCTGGTCTTCTCCCTCCTTCACCACAGCACTCCCTTGAGCCATTATTCATTCATTTGCCTTTGGTAAAAAATTGTTCACCTAAGCAGAGCCCTCCTGTGATGTCAGTGGAAATCTGAACAGGTGAGGACAGAGAATGCTCAACCTCACAGAACAAAATAGAACAAATTTTTTTTATAGTCCTGTTTGCTTCTGCGTTGCATTATAGAAGTGCTAGTATCGACTCTATAATGAAGGATGACTTGAGATTTTTCAATTAAAGAAGGAATAAATTCCAATTTCACATTTTAGTGACTGACATGTTCAGGGTCCCAATCCAACAGATTGGCTGGTCTTCACTACATGGTGGATTGATGCTACAGTGATCAATCTACTGGCAGTCAATTTATCATGTCTGCTTAAAATCTATCTCCACGTGCTCTCCGGTCAACTCTGGTACTCCAACAGGATAAGAAGACTAGCTGTAGTCTAAGAGGGTATGTCTATATTACAGCACTAATTCGAACTAACTTAATTCGAATTAGTTAATTCGAAATAAGATAATTTGAATTAGTGCATCTAGACCTAAAAACTAATTCGAATTAGCATTTTGATAATTCGAACTAGCATGTCCACATTGAGTGGACCCTGAACCAAAGTTAAGGCTGGCCGGAACCAGTGCCGGCAGGGCATCAAGTTAGGACTTAGAGTGTGGAGCTGCTGCCTTAGGCTAGCCGAGAACTGTGCTTAAAGGGACCCAACCCCCACCCCGGATAGACAGTTCTCAGGGTTCCCCGCTTGCTTGTCTAACTCGATGAGGGACAGCAAAGCAGTCCTGTCTTGGAGTGCCCTGAGTGCCCACACTCGGCATATCACAGCACTCGGCCATCAGCCCAGTTGCACTTGCCGCAGGCTGCCATCCAGGGGGGTCAATCGGGGGGCTGTCAGGATCCAGGAGGCCCTGCAGAAGAGCTTCCACCCCGAGGAGCCCGCAGAGCCACCCCAGTCCTCCCCATCGGGGCTCGTGCCCCATTCCTCCCTCACCTCCTTCCACTTACCCCTCCCTAGCCCCCCTTCCTGATGTAAAAAATAAAGGACATGTGTGTTCAAAAACAGAAACTCTCTTTATTTAACAAAATGGGGGGGGCGGAGGATTAACCTCTGGGGAGACTGGGAAAAGGAGGTGGGAGAGGGGAAGAGAGAGGGTGGGAGAGGGGAGGGGAAACCTGGGAGGAGGGAGCTGGAAGGGGGAAGCCAGGGGAAGAAGGAGGAGGGGAAGTATAAAACTATGGTACGCCATATCTTCAGCACTGTGTACAGATGTGGTCTCCTAACCTCAAAAAAGATATTTTGGCCTTGGAAAGGGTTCAGAAAAGGGCAACTAAAATGATTAGGGGTTTGGAACAGGTCCCATATGAAGAGAGGCTAAAGAGACTGGGACTTTTCAGCTTAGAAAAGAGGAGACTGAGGGGGGATATGATAGAGGTCTATAAAATCATGAGTGGTGTGGAGAGGGAGAATAAAGAAAAGTTCTTCATTAGTTCCCATAATATAAGGACTAGAGGACACCAAATGAAATTAATGGGCAGCAGGTTTAAAACTAATAAGCGAAAGTTCTTCTTCACACAGCACATAGTCAACCTGTGGAACTCCTTGCCTGAGGAGGCTGTGAAGGCTAGAACTATAACAGAGTTTAAAGAGAAGTTAGATAAATTCATAGAGGTTGGATCCATGGAGTGCTATTAGCCAGGGGGTAGGAATGGTGTCCCTGGCCTCTGTTTGTGAAAGGCTGGAGATGGATGGCACGAGACAAATCGCTTGGTCATTGTCTTCGGTCCATCTCCTCCGGGTACCTGGTGTTGGCCGCTGTCGGCAGACAGGCTACTGGGCTAGATAGACCTTTGGTTTGACCCAGTACAGCCATTCTTATATTCTTATGTTCTAAGCTCAGGGCTCACGGTCGGGGGTCTCACTGGACCAACTTGATTTTCATGCAAACTTGCTCCTGGGTTCGCATGTGGCCTTTGGTGGCCAGGCTGGCAGCCATGCAGCTGTAGACGGCCGCGTTCCTGTGGCTAGTGCAGAGATCGTGGACATTGGAGGCCTCCCCCCAAACCTCGATTTGGTCCACAATCTCTGCACTAGACCAGGCAGGCGCCCACCTCTTGCGGCCCCGGGCAGGCTCCTGGGAGCCACCAGCCTGGTCCTGGGAAGAGGCGGAGGGCTGGGTGGCAGCTGGTGGCTGGCTCATCCTGTGCCAGGTGCAGGTTCTGCTGGCTGGGTGCTGGCAGGCTTGCAACTGGCACAAGCACTGTAGCCAGACCATGCCCCTTTAAGGGCTCCGGGGCCAGGAGGGGGGCAGAAGAGTTTCCCTGGTTTGGCCCAGAGTGGCCACCAGGGCAAGCTGGGAAGGGCTAGCCTCCAGCTAGTTCCAATTAAGTGGCTACACAGCCCTTAATTCTAGCTACTTAATTCGAACTAGGTGTTACTCCTCATAGAATGAGGTTTACCTAGTTCGAATTAAGCGCTCCGCTAGTTGAACGGCTGTTAGTTCGAATTAACTTTGTAGTGTAGACATACCCAGAGAGAGTAGCCACCACTGACCTTACCAAACAGAAGAAAACTGCAGTAAGTACGTAGACTTCAACTATGCTATTTGCATAGCTGAAGTTGCATTGGCTAAATCAAGGGGTAGTGTTATTGTAGACAAGGCCTGATGTGCACAAATATCTTTACACACATTAACAGTCCCACTGAACATCTTGGGTCTACACATGTGCAAGAGTTGTGTGTTCATATTACTAGACACAGGAACTAAATCAGTAAAAAAAGATTTGTGACAGAGGCATATTGGGGCAAATAGTATCTACTTTACCAAACCCCACAGCTTTGTTTCGAATTTCAGTAACAGGGCAAAAAATGCACACACTTCCTTATATCATATTTAGCCATGAGCATCATCCCTTAAATAGTTTGCTTTGAATTCTTTAAACATTGGTGATAGCATTCCATTTACTCATCAAAAAGGAAAAAGGCTTTCAGAAAATTAAAAAATGTGTCAGACCTACTTTTACTGCAATGCAAATAGAGTTTTTGAAAATCAGAGTTAAGAACACGCTAATTGACATTTCATTCTACATTGCTTAGTGGTCAGAACGAATGGCTCACTATCTTCATGCAACATTTTTCACCTGATACGTCAGGTTTTTAAACAGTGTAAGCAGAAGAACAGTTTGTGTAAGTAAATGAACCATGTCAGTGACTGTAATTCAGTCAGCACTGAAAACATGATCAAAATGTATTAAATTATTTGTGATAGTTTCCCTCTGCAAGAAGACAATTCTATTTCAACAACAAAATTAACTAGAATATGAAACTGAAATAATAATGAAAATGTCATGTCCCTTTAAATAGTATCTGAGTGCTAAGATTCTCTACATCTTAAGTACAGTCTCATCTGGAAGAACTAAGAAAAGTAATTTGCATTTAAATCTACCTGTGTTTCAAAAGGATTGTTCTATAGGTAGATTAAACAAAAAAGCCCAGGCCAAAGAATCCATTTACATAACCATTTTCAAATGGGCAACAAATTTTCACAACATGCAAGATAAGCTCCAGCATTATGTGATAGCTGAAAACTGTTGTATTGATTCCTAAAAATATTGACTTAGTTTTATCAAAATGTATTTATTCAACTCTGCTGCATCAATGATCTTCTGTATTTTATATGTAAATAATCTATTCTATTCCCTTGATCATGTTAATCTTACTAATGACAAATTACCATTCTTCACGTACAGTTCCTAGATTTACAAATTATCACTCTTGCTTTCAGGGGACTGAGAATCAGCCACGCTTGCTAATGCCTCCATGGATCGCCTGACACATAGCAGATTTTTATATTCCCTTTTAAAGCATTCAGCTCATGAGAAATAATTTATAAATCTGGCTATCGCTCGCACTTATCCTCTTACTGCTTGAGGGGGAAAAAGAACAAGATCAAATTGGGAGGATTATTAACAATTTAAGAACTTTATTTGCTTCAGTTAACCCTTTTCAGGGAGGAGAAGCTTTTTTTAAGGGGGAGAAGCAGCATGCTTATTTAAGTGCAGCAAGAACTTCTAACCGAAAGATTCTTATCTCCAAATACACTTTTGCTGGCTGATTTTTTAAAATTTCCATTCACCTATTCTGTGGATGTGAAATGTTCATTTAAACTAAAAGCTTGCTCTGTATCCAAGATAACATAACATGACTTGCATCCTGGCATTAGATTTGTGGCCAAGCAAGTATGTTGAAATTTCAGACTGAGGGACTTCTTTCCCTTGCCCTATGCCTCTGTAAACTGAATGTAATATGAGTGTAACATGCTACCCTAATACTCACTTCGCGCTCTTTTTGAACAGGTGTAAACTACCCAGGGTGCACTGCAATGAAACATCCCTCTTTTTTGTCCTGTTGTCCTGTAAGGTTAAAGCACATAAATGGTGCAGCTCCAATTTTAGTTAGTAAGAGTCTTTACATTTATTTTTGTAGGAGTTAGATCAAGCCCATAGTAGTCAGTAACTTGTACACAGTCCTGCATTATGTATTAAGAGGTAAAAATAGCATACTACAGATTTAACCTCTCTAGTTCAGCACCCTCAGGACCTGACTGGTGCTGACCCAGAGAATTTGCCGAACCTCATGCGCTCAATATTGTCTACCAGCATTACCAACATTTCCACTGCTTATTGGGCTCTTAAAAGACTTTTAGGGGTAAATTAGAGCTAAATAAGAGCACAGAACACTGAGAGTCAGGACTGGTGGCTGTAAACAAACTTTATGGGACCATGGAAAACTTGGCCACACCCATGATAAACGGACATCAGCTAACTAAAATCATGCTGGACCACCAATATTGCTGGACCACAGAGTGATGGACTAGAGAGGTTCAACCTGTAGTAACACAGAGGACCAATGACATCTATTTTGCTTAAATTTAATATGCCAAAATCTCAGTTGCTCTACTCAGAAAAGTAAACGGGTTTGGGTAATTAAGTTGATTGTGGTCAGAGAATAGAGACTCTCTCCTTGGGTAACTGAACAGTGGTGTTCAACCACTATTGTAGCCTCTCAGAGAACCTATGGAAGAGAATTTCAGATGATGAATACATGTCATTGAAGATCCACCACTTTACTCTCAAAACCTCTTGCCATAACAGACCATAAGGAGATGTTGACCTATGACTTCTCCCTGTTATTGTTATAAGTGTAATTACACTGTAAGGATATATGGTTGACAGTTACGATTTGCTTATTAGTTTGTAAAGCAATTTTTAAACTAAGGGTTGGAGGAAAGCTGACAGGTGCGGAGGAGCACATGGATCGGACAGAGACATCTCTTAGGGGAGGGTCTATTAACAGAGATTATCTATGTTCTAGTCAGGAGGAGAGGATGGAAGTATGGGTCAGATCAGATGAGACACAATCAAATGAAAAGAGTCTAACACATCAGGAAATGGCAGACAGATAGTGGCAAATTTTTAAAGTGCATATACACAAATGCTAGAAGTCTAAATAATAAGATGGGTGAACTAGAGTGCCTCGTTAGGATACTGATATAATAGGCATCACAGAAACTTGGTGGAATGAGCACAATAAATGGGACACAGTCATACCTAGATACAAAATATATTGGAAGGACAGAAAAGGTCATGCTGATGGGGGAGTGGCACTATGCGTGAAAGTAAATGTAGAATCAAATGAAGTAAAAATCTTAAATGAGCCACAATGTTCCATACAATCTCTATGGATAGTAATTCCATGTTTCAATAATAAGAATATAGCAGTCGGGATATATTATCGACCACCTGATCAGGACAATGATAGAAACTACAAGCCTTTCTAATCTTCACAGAAGATTAGCATTTATCAAAATAAAAAACTCAACAACAGTAGGGGATTTCAACTATCCCCATAATGACTGGGTACCTGTCATCTCAAGACGGGATGCAGAGACAAAATTTCTTGATACTTTACATGACTGCTTCTTGGAGCAGCTGGTTCTGGAACTCATAAGGGGAGAGGCAGCTCTTGATTTAGTCCCAAGTGGAGAACAGGATCAGGTCCAAGAGGTAAATATAATTGGACTGCTTGGAAATAGTGATCATAATGTAATAAAATTTAACATCCCTGTGGTGGGAAAAACCCCTCAGCAGCCCAACAGTGTGGCATTTAATTTTAGAAAGGGGAACTATGCAAAAATGAGGAGGTTAGTTAAACAGAAATTAAAAGATAAAGTGACAAAAGTAAAATCTCTGCAAGCTGCATGGAATCTTTTCAAAGACACCATAATAGCGGCCCAACTTAAATTAATACTCCAAATTTAAAAAACACAGTAAGAGAACAGAAAAAATGTCACCATGACTTAACAACCAAGTAAAAGAAGCAGTGACAGATAAAAAGATATCTTTTAAAAAATGGAAGTCAAATCCAAGTGCAGAAAATAGAAAGGAGAATAAACTTCTGTACTTAATGATTGGAAAATAGCTAATGTGATGCCAATATTTTAAAATGGCTCTAGAAGTGATCCTGGGAATTACAGACCAGTAAGTCTAATGTCAGTACTGGGCAAATTAGTTGAAACTACAGTAAAGAATAAAATTGTCAGACACATAGATGAACATAATTTGTTAGGGGGAAGTCAACATGGTTTCTGCACAGGGAAATCATGCCTTACTAATCTGCTAGAGTTCTTTGAGGGACTCAGCAAACATGTAGACAAGGGGGATCTAGTGGATATCATATACTTAGATTTCCAGAAAGCCCTTGACAAGGTCCCTCACCAAAGGCTCTTAAGTAAAGTAAGTTGTCATGGGATAAGAGGGAAGGTCCTTTCGTGGATTGATAACTTGTTAAAAGGCAGGAAACAAAGGGTAGGAATAAATGGTAAGTTTTCAGAGTGGCGAGAGGTAAATAGTGGGGTCCACCAAGGATCTGTCCTGGGACCACTCCTATTCAACTTATTTATAAATGATCTGGAGAAAAGGGTAAACAGAGAAGCGGGAAAATTTGCAGATGATGACAAACTGCTCAAGATAAAGCACAAAGCAGACTGTGAAGAGCTTCAAAAAAATCTCACCAAACTAAGTGATTGGGCAACAAAATGGCAAATGAAATTTAATATTGATAAATGTAAAGTAATGCACACTGGAAAAAATAATCCCAACTATACATACAATATGATGGGGACTAATTTAGCTACAACTACTCAAGAAAGTGATCTCAGAGTCATTGTGGATAGTTTTCTGAACACATTCACTCAGTGTGCAGCGGCAGTCAAAAAAGCAAACAGAATGTTAGGAATCATTTTAAAAGGGATAGAGAAGAAGACAGAAAATATCTTATTGCCTCTATATAAAACCATGGTACACCCACATCTTGAATACTGCATACAAATGTGGTCACCTCATCTCAAAAAAGAAATATTAGCATTGGAAAAGGTTCAGAAAAGGACAACAAAAATGACTGGGGGTTTGGAACAGGTCCCATATGAAGAGAGATTAAAAAGACTTGGACTTTTTCAGCTTAGAAAAGAGGACACTAAGGGGGGATATGACAGAGGTCTATAAAATCATGACTGGTATGGAAAAAGTGAATAAGGAAATGTTATTTATTCCTATGACATAAGAACTAGAGGTCACCAAATGAAATTAATAGGCAGCAGGTTTAAAACAAACAAAAGGAAGTTTTTCTTCACTCAGGGTACATCTAGACTACATGCCTCTGCCGACAGAGGCATGTAAAAATAGACTACCCGACATAGTCAATGAAGCGGGGATTTAAATAACCCCGGCTTCATTAAAATAAAAATGGCCGCCGCGCTGTGCCAGCTCAGCTGATCGTCGGCGCGAGTCAAGATGTGAATCGGTCGACAAGGGAAGCCTTTGTCGACCACTCCTGTAAACCTTGTTTCACGAGGCATAAGGGAGCGGTTAACAAAGGCTTCCCTTGTCGACCAATCCACGTCTTGATTCGCGCGCTGTGCCGACGATCAGCTGAGCCAGCACAGTGCGGTGGCCATTTTTATTTTAATGAAGCCGGGGATATTTAAATCCCTGCTTCACTGACTATGTCGGGTAGCCTATTTTACATGCCTCTGTCGGCAGAGGCATGTAGTCTAGACATATCCTCAGTGAACAGTCAACTTGTGGAACTTCTTGCCAGAGGAGGTTGTGAAGACTAGGACTTTAACAGGGTTCAAAAAAGAGCTAGATAGATTCATGCAGGTTAGGTCCATCAATGGCTATTAGCCAGGATGGGTAGGAACGGTGTCCCTAGCCCCTCTTTGTCTTGAAATGGATGACAGGAGAGGGATCATGTGATGATTACCTGTTGTGTTCCCTCCCTCTTGGGCATCTGGTACTGGCCACTGTCGACAGACAGGATACTAGGCTAGATGGACCTTTGGTCTGACCCAGTATGGCCATTCTTATATTCTTATGAAATATGCATGAGGGCAAGTCGATGAACATAATAAACATAAGTAATTGGGATTATTAAGATCACTAAAATTAACATATTGCCGTCAGACCAGAATGTGTGTATAACTGGATTTTCCCCACCATAAAGTCATTTTTCTCAACAAAACAACTTGGCTGAAAGTAATGATTTACTCTAATAGGAACTATAAACATGAGAATGCACTGCATTAATACAGCTCTAAACTCTCATTCCTCTTCACTAAGTCCAAGTTCACTTTAAGCAGTTTCCAAGTGTCAATGCATATTAAGATCTTTTTGAAGCACAATTTATTGCCTGCTAGACTTAAAGCCATTTCCATTTGTCATATCAATATGTATTTTGGGAATTTCCAAAAAATATAACTTGTAATGGTCTGTCATGTAACTTCCTTAGTGCAACAGCTATTGATATACTACACCAGTGATGGGCAACTTAGGCTGGTGAGTGAGCTGCATGAGTGGCCCTTCTTCATATCAATGAGCCGCAAATTTGTCGTAACCAAGATGATCTCCAAGGAGATGGTCATTTTGCTAACTGCACTTTTGTACCTGGAATATATGCGGGGAGGGGGGGGAGGAGATGTTCACTGAACCATAGCAGTGTTTTCCTTGGATGCAGAGGGAGTGCAGGGCTCTCACAGTCAATGTTGTCTACACTCATCATGCACCTCACTTCCTATGCCCTTGCGTTATGTGTATGTCACTTAAGTAATACCATCAGGAAAAAATTATGTGGAATCTGGCAACCCTGCATTTGGGCAATGGTAAACAAAATGTCTCTCAGGCCAAACAGAGAACCCTGATGGGCCTCATGCAGCCCTCAGGCTGCAGTTTGTCCACCACTGCACCAGACCTTTGGCGGCATTGCAATCTATCATGCACGTGTCGCTGTTTTTCATCCGCTATGTAAGAATCTAATTCTGATCTTCATTCTTTATTATACAGCAAGTATAATTTGTATTAGGGATGAGCAAAAATGCTGATATTCGGATTTGGGGCTATGACAGTGCAGAAGACAGTGGCACCCTTAAATCCTGTTGTCCAGCTCAAAATATCAAACACGGCAACACCCCTAAAATACCCTCTCTCACAGGATCTCTTAAATTTGTTCCCAAGCGTGGAGGAACAGTGGCCTTATTTTCAGTGAGAAACTGATTGACATCCTTTCCTATCCTGAACTCTTTAGAGGGGCCAGCTAGATAAGCCAGGCATCTTGAGGGGCATAAGCCACCTACCTGGGTCACATGTAATAACATCAAGACAGAAATCCTAGAAGTTTTTTAATCCCAGCTTGACATCCCTGGCTGGGACAATTTAGTTGAGATTGAGTCTAACCCCTTGCCCAGAGCAGGACCAAAGACGTTCTGATGTCTCTCCCAACCCTATGATTCTATGCATCTATGAAACTGTTTGCTTACTATCTCCTATCACAGACAGAGGCCTAAAACATCAAATCTTGCCTTACCTGGAGCTACATCCTAATTGGGTACTTAGTAAACTACATATATGAATTACTTCTATCTGGTTATATTAATTAGTGGTAATTACAAGATACTAGAAGTATCACCACCACAGTATAATTACATTTTAACCATAGCCACTATGTTAAAAAGTGCAACTCACTTCCACAAAGCCCTTGGGAATCCAAGGATGTATTCACTGTACTGCAAATCTTCTCTTCCTTTTCTTCTTGTGGCCCCTGCAATACCCCACACCTGGAAGAAGCTGCTGACTCAACTCCCAGCAGACATCAGAGCAGTTTTCAAACAATGTTATTTAACTAGTTTAAATGAAATGATTCTGTTGTGCTGTCTGCTCTTTACACAACAAATGTAATAGTAAGATCCATACAGGCATAGTGGTGTCAAAATAACCATGGTTACTACATTTACACCATATGTAAGACTTAGTAATATATGACATCCTATCCCAAATCTTTCTAATGCCTGTCAGACAAAATAAAGGATACTAACCGATTAATAAGCTTTTTTAGCAAAAAGCCTTGAGGGTGGGAGGAGCAGCAGCCCTGGATCAATGAGGCTATCCTCTTCCCCTGCAGAAATGAACATCCAGATGTGGAAGCATGAGCATGTGTGAAACAAGAGTTCATGTGACAAAAGATCCCAGGTTGTCATGACACCAAATTGGAATTTCATTACTTCATCACAAACTTGCAGCAGTTAGACAGCTTATTTCAGTACATTTTGAACCTCTTGCTTCCCATGAGGGAAACAGGTGGAAGCAAATTATGTTAGACAGGGAGCACTATGGAAGTGGAGCAGCCTTCTTCATAGCTGGTCTAGGGGGCTGTTGTAACTGAGTCAGAATGTAACTCTCCCCATTGGCAAAGGGCAGTGTTGTCAAACTCAAGAGTAAATACAAGCCAAACCAAAATAAACCCAAGAGATCTACTTCTGGCCTAAAATGCACATCAAGTCCATCCAGTTCTGGGAGCATCATGTCCAGGAGAGAGTAAAAGAGTCCCTCAAAGTGGCCTTAGTGCCTTCTCTGTTTGCCATGTAGAAATCAGACTCAGCCATCTTTCCAGCATTGCTCCTTGCATCTGAGACCCATTCCAGAAATCTGTTCTTGTCTGGTCTTACGAGTCTGGGTAACTCAATCTACTTTAAGCCTTGGGATACACATTTCTTTTTCCTAATTGCCTATTCCCTTTCTCATTTCAGAGTAGACAACTCTCCATTCTCTGATGTTGTTGGTACCAATTGGTCACTCATATTACCACTGCAATGCTCTGTCTAAAGATCTATATAAAGACATTCTCATGTCAGTGAGACACAAAAGCCTTTAGCTCATGTTTAAAATACTACAGCTATAACAGAGCAACTGGAGGTGAGAAACAAGAATTAACTAATTAATTAATCTTAGGTGAACCTAGAGCAGCTTCACCTAAGATGCTATCTTCTAAGTAGTGAGGGGAAAGGCTGAGTCACTGTGGTTTTCAAAAAAAGGACAACTGCAAAGGCTCCTGGGAGCCTGTAGGACTATATAAAACTGGTGATTGTAAATGAAGAGCAGCTGAATGAAGGAGCTTTTTAAGGCAGGCTGTAACTGTTGTAATACTAAAGTCTGTAATAGTGCAACCAGCACAGAGAAAAAGCCATCTGAGAGCTGAAGAAAGACTGTGATTGATCCTTCTGCTAAGGGATAGTTCTATAAAGGGGACTTAGGCTCAGGACTGCAACATCCAACATTTTTACTGCCTAGTAGGCTCAACAGCCTTAAGTTAGGTGCCCTGTATAAGGCATGGGGAGACAGCTAGAGGGCTCAGAAGAGGGTTCACAGAAGCCAAGCAGCTTATCAGGGAGCCACAGGAAATGCTGAGGAGAGGGGTGTGTTCTTAGTCACACCCTTCAAAGAGACTTTAGTAACTAAGTCCAAGTTGGAGGGAGGCACCTATCTCTGTTTGGGAATCACAGTTATAAACCCTCTCCTAAACCCATACGTACTGTTGCTGGAGCTGTTGCCTCTCCTTTAGCCCAATGACTGGTGTACTCACCTAGACTGTGAAAGACATAAGTTCATTACCCCCCTTCCTTCCCAGCTGATGTGGAACAGTGATTTGAACCCACATCTCTTACTTCTATGGAAGGTGCACTAATGGCTGGGCTGTGGGATGTGCCAGGGGAACACATGCTCTCTTCTGTTGAAGCTGTTCCTGTGTAAATACTTAGTTACTGGGCCAGCTGAGTTGCGTCAATGTCTTTATAGCCCAGAGGTTAAGGCATTAACCTGGGGTATAAGGAAACTAAGTTCATGTCTCTGTCCTTAAACAGTAGTGTAGACATAACCCTGAGAAGGCAATTTTAACTCTCTTATTGTGCCTGCAAATCTAGCTTACAAGCTAACTTTGAAGGGAACAAATCAGGGGAAGAGTCTTGAATGATTTGGGGGGCTTATCAGTGGGGAAAGATAGGATTTGAATGACACCAATGTTCATAATTACTCATGTTTATACCATAACTTGGCCCATCAAATTTAGAAATAAACACAACTGTTAACTTACGTGTGTGTTGTCCACTGCCAAAGTTGCTGTGCTTAATTTGTGATTGTATCCTAGCTCTGATGACATAACTCCTTGGAGTGGAAAGTGACTCACTTGCCAACATACAGCTGATATCACCATCATCTGCACAGACTCCTTGAGTTTTACTACTGGGAAATACTTAAATCCAAGAGGGAAAAAATACTTCAGGGAGGAAGCCACCCCATCACTCTGTATGTTTTTCCCCAAATGATTGAGTAAATTAAGTTAATGTGTAAAATAATAATAACAACAACAGTTAATAATTTATGTTAATTTAATAAGTTCCTGCCAAAATGCCAGGGGTGCACTACAACAGTATAAAAAGTAATATTCTATAAGAAAAACATCATGAAATACCACCTGCTTTAAATACAAACACATAGAAATGAATGGATTAGAAGGGAAGATAATAAAAATAGATGGTCAGCTCTGGTCAATACACAAATATACCTGAATAGAAAATAGTGCATGTGCACATATGCGGGTTTGGGTGTTTAAAGTGAGAAAGGTAGATTTCAGGATCCTGACCAAAAGAAGAAAAGAGAGTAGTAAAATACACACCTTGGACTTCAGAAAAGCAGATTTTGACTCCCTCAGACACCTGATGGGCAGAATCCCCTGGGATGCTAACATGAAGGGGAAAGGAGTCCAGGACAGCTGGCAGTATTTTAAAGAAGCCTTACTGAAGGCACAGAAAGAAGCCATCCCGATGCGTAGCAAGAGAGGCAAACATGGTAGGAGACCAGATTGGCTTACAGGGGAAATCCTTGGTGAACTTAAGCACAAAAAGGAAGCTTACAAAAAGTGGAAACTTGGACAAATGACCAGGGAGGGGTTTAAATGTATAGCTCGAGAATTCCGGGGAGTTATCAGGAAGGCGAAAACGCAATTGGAATTGCAACTGGCAAAGGATGTGAAAGATAACAAGAAAGGTTTCTACAGGCATGTTAACAAGAAGAAGGTGATCAGAGAGGGTGTGGGGCCCCTACTGAACATAAGAACATAAGAACGGCCGTACTGGGTCAGACCAAAGGTCCATCTAGCCCAGTAGCCTGTCTGCCGACAGTGGCCAACACCAGGTGCCCCGGAGGGGGTGGACTGAAGACAATAATCAAACAATTTGTCTCATGCCATCCGTCTCCAGCCTCTGACAAACAGAGGCCAGGGACACCATTCCTACCCCCTGGCTAATAGCCTTTTATGGACCTAACCTCCATGAATTTATCTAGCTTCTCTCTGTTATAGTTCTAGCCTTCACAGCCTCCTCGGGCAAGGAGTTCCACAGGTTGACTATGCGCTGTGTGAAGAAGAACTTTCTTTTAGTAGTTTTAAACCTGCTACCCATTAATTTCATTTGGTGTTCTCTAGTCCTTATATTATGGGAACTAATGAAGAACTTTTCTTTATTCACCCTCTCCACACCACTCCTGATTTTATATCCCTCTATCATATCCCCCCTCAGTCTCCTCTTTTCCAAACTGAAAAGTCCCAGTCTCTTTAGCCTCCCCTCATATGGGACCTGTTCCAAACCCCTGATCATTTTAGTTGCCCTTTTCTGAACCTGTTCCAAGGCCAGATATCTTTTTTGAGGTGAGGAGACCACATCTGTACACAGTACTCAAGATGTGGGCGTACCATAGTTTTATACAGGGGCAGTAAGATATTCTGTCTTATTTTCTATCCCTTTCTTAATAATTCCTAACATTCTATTTGCCTTTTTGACCGCCGCAGCACACTGTGTGGACGTTTTCAGAGAACTATCCACAATAACTCCAAGATCTCTTTCCTGATTTGTAGTAGCCAAATTAGCCCCCATCATATTATATGTATAGTTGGGGTTATTTTTTCCAACGTCCATTACTTTACACTTATCCACATTAAACTTCATTTGCCATTTTGTTGCCCAATCACTCAGTTTTGTGAGATCTTTTTGAAGTTCTTCACAGTCTGCTTCTGTTTTGACTACCTTAAACAGTTTAGTATCATCCGCAAACTTTACTACCTCACTGTTTGCCCCTTTCTCTAGATCATTTATGAATAAGTTGAATAGGATTGGTCCTAGGACTGACCCTTGAGGGACACCACTAGTTACCTACTGGATGAAGGAGGTAACCTAGTGACAGATGATGTGGGGAACGCTGAAGTACTCAATGCTTTCTTTGCCTCTGTATTCACGGACAAGGTCGGCTCCCGGACTAATGCGCGAAGTGACGCAAGATGGGATGAAGATGGACAGCCCTTGGTGGGTAAAGAACAGGTTAGGAACTATTTAGAAAAGCTAAACGTATACAAATCCATGGGTCCAGACATAATGCATCTGAGGGTACTGAGGGAGTTGGCAAATGTCATTGAGGAGCCTTTGGCCATTATTTTGAAAAGTTGTGGAGATCAGGAGAGATCCCGGATGACTGGAAAAAGGCAAATGTAGTGCCCATCTTCAAAAAAGGGAAGAAGGACGATCCAGGGAACTATAGGCCGGTCAGTCTTACCTTGGTTCCTGGAAAAATCATGGAAGGGATCCTTAAGGAATCTATTTTGAGGCACTTGGAAGAGAGGAAAGTGATTAGGAATAGTCAGCATGGATTCACAAAGGGCAAGTCGTGCCTGATCAATCTGATTAGCTTCTATGATGAGGTAACTGGCTCTGTGGACATGGGAAAGTCAGTGGATGTGATATACCTTGACTTTAGCAAGGCTTTTGATACGGTCTCCCACGATATTCTTGCCAGCAAGTTAAGGGAATGTGGATTGGATAAATGGACGGTAAGATGGATAGAAAGCTGGCTAGAAGGCCGGGCCCAGCGGGAAGTGATCAATGGCTCAATGTCAGGTTGGCGGTCGGTTTCTAGCGGTGTGCCCCAGGGTTCGGTTCTAGGACCGCTTTTGTTCAATATCTTTATTAATGACCTGGATGAGGGGACGGATTGCACCCTCAGCAAGTCTGCAGATGACACTAAGCTAGGGGGAGAAGTAGATACGCTTGAGGGCAGAGATAGAGTTCAGAGTGACTTAGACAAATTGGAGGATTGGGCCACAAGAAATCTGATGGGGTTCAACAAGGACAAGTGCTGAGTCCTGCACTTGGGACGGAAGAATCCCAAGCATTGTTACAGGTGGGGACCAACCAGCTAAGTAGTAGTTCTGCAGAAAAGGACCTGGGGGTTACAGTGGATGAGAAGCTGGATATGAGTCAACAGTGTACCCTTGTAGCCAAGAAGGGTAATGGCATATTAGGTTGCATTAAGAGGAGCATTGCCAGCAGATCCAGAGATGTCATTATTCCCCTTTATTCGGCTCTGGTGAGGCCACATCTGGAGTATTGTGTCCAGTTCTGGGCCCCCCACTACAAAAAGGATGTGGACACATTGGAGAGGGTCCAGCGGAGGGCAACCAAAATGATTAGGGGGCTGGAGCATATGACCTATGAGGAGAGGCTGAGAGACTTGGGTCTGTTTAGTCTGCAAAAGAGAAGAGTGAGGGGGGATTTGATAGCAGCCTTCAATTTCCTGAAGGGAGGTTCCAAAGAGGATGGAGAAAGGCTGTTCTCAGTAGTGACAGATGGCAGAACAAGGAGCAATGGTCTCAAGTTGTGGTGGGAGAGGTCCAGGTTGGAAATTAGGAAAAACTATTTCACTTGGAGAGTGGTGAAGCACTGGAATGGGTTGCCTAGGGAGGTAGTAGAGTCTCCATCCCTAGCGGTGTTTAAGTCTCGGCTTGACAAAGCCTTGGCTGGGTTGATTTAGTTGGGATTGGTCCTGCCTTGGGCGGGGGGCTGGACTTGATGACCTTCTGAGGTCTTTTCCAGTTCTATGGTTCTATGATTCTATGATTCTAAGCTAAGTGGCTTGTCCTCAGTTATCTTGTGCCAGAACAGGGAATTAAGCCCAGGTATCCTAAGTGTTAGGTTAATATTCTAGGCACTGGGCAATCCTGTCTAGCCGATACAGTATTTGAAATCTGGAATGCTGGCTTATCATATCAGCAAACATTGTTAATATCCAGTGATGTAAGAGTGTATGCAATAGAGTAGCCAGAGAGCAAGACTTAAGCATAACAAGATTGTGATTTTTTTTTTAAAAGATGAGACACCAAAACTGGGCACAGTAGTTCAGTAAGCAAAACAAGTCAGCAGCCCCAGCATATTATCAGAGCAAGGAAATCTGCAACAAAGAATAAAATGGTGTCCCTGCATAGTAAGGATGACAAGGTCTGAAAGTCCCGGTGCTCACAAAGACCACAACAGTAATCGGGGCACAGCACGTCCAATCAGCAGCAGCTTACTTGCAGAGTTCAACAGGAAACCCTTACATTTATCAACTCGCCTCCCTCATCAGTAAATGTGAGTGCACCCAGAGAAGCTCACACAGTATTAATTTATCAGCAAATCAAAAGCAGAATAAAAAATACTTCTATTTTCTTTTGAGTCCTTTGTTTCCTTCACTTTTTTTTTTCACTCTCGGTGATAAAATACAAAAGTCTATTGCTTGAAATACTATAAGGAAGATAAAAAGAGATATTCACCAGGGAAACTCATATTTGGAAAGAGCGGTTAGGCCTAGATTCTGAAATCAATCCAGTCAGGCAGACTTTTGCACCTACATAGTGCAGTACTAACTTCAGTGGGGCCACTACCCCAACACTGGTATCTGCCCATGAACATTTGCTTGCAGGATCAAGGCATTGGTATTCTTATCTGAACATGGACTGTGTAATGCTTTTTATCTTGTCCAAAGCATTTGGGACTGATTCTGCCTTCCTTGCTTACACTGACCAGTACTTTCATAAGTAGATAAAAACTCAGTAGGATTATTCATATGAGTAAGTGCTATTCAGCATGAGTATTTATGTCAGAAACAGACCTTAGATTTGGGAATATGAACCCCATAGCCTTTATGTTTCCATTACCTGGTTTTTATGTATCAATTTATTAAATTGTATTTTTGTAAACATAAGCTTATATGAACAAATTAGTATAGTTCCACTGCAATCAGATCTTTCAGGGTCTGGCCCTATTTGTTAAATATGTGCAAATATAATGATCAATTGATTTGGTTTTGCACTCTAAACAAAAGAGATTAATTAAGTGTAATAAAGAAAAATAATAATGTCTTATATTTCTATAGTTATTTGCATCAAAAGATTTTAAAACAGGTTAATTAAATATTAATTAATTACACTTCTCAAGATCCTTAGGAGGTGGGTATTAAAAGCAACACTTAATCCACCAATGAAATTCAATATGGATTGGTATTCAGAAGGTGATTAGTCCATTAAAATACTGCAAAAGAATTTAGAGTGGAGCAAAAGAGCACATATCTAAATGAATGTACAGGAGGTGGCATGCAATGTAAGTACCACGTGGTAATCAAATACTGTAATGAGGTCTTTAATGAACACAAGTGGTCAGAATGTTGGCTTTGCATCCCATGTGAAAAGCAGCTGCATGGAGCCAATGTCCCTAACACTAGACTGGTTTAGTGATAATGCAAAGAGAAAGATGTGCCCGGCAAAATCACCACCCCCTACCTCTGGCTGCAGCACATCTAGATGTAAGTGGAAGTCTCATCTTCAAGACTGATCTGATCCTGCTTGTGAGACATGCTGGAATCATTGATAAGCACAAGTTGTTATGATAGTCAGAATGAAGAGTGAAAGGAAAAAAGAGAAGCCCCACTTGAGGGCTAACTATTCTTCATGAACCAGACATCAAAAGTGTTCTTGATGCTGGTTATTAATGGAATGATGTTACATTATGTCATGGGAAATGGAGATATGTTTATGCTATTCTTGTGTTTTAAGTGTTCTAAAATAGGATAATGGTCATTTTTATTTGGTGTTTTAGGTTTTCATATTTTTAAAAATCAAAAGTATTTACATTAAAGTACATAACTAACTCAGGACACCATTTCCCATTATTTAAATACCATGACTAATTTTCAGCATCAGGAAGAAAATCACCAAGAAAACAATTCACTGCACTCTAGAAAACTAATGCAAACTCTGATTCAGCATGTGAAATATGACATGCGAACATTTGCTCTGCTTGAGTATACTGTACTTCAAGTCAGACCTATGCAGGAAACAAAGATAAGAGCACCATTCTACGTGCTTTTTACCTATAGGTCTTGCAAAAAAGAAGAACCAATTGTCAAGAGTGAATCATCAAAGAGCAGATATAAATCAACCTGCTGTGCTCAAATCATGCCTAAATAGTTTGCCACTGATGGTAACATCAGAAAGATAAAGAAAGAACAGTTAGCTTTATTCAATCCAATTAAAAATGTTGTGGTGATAGGACAGTAACTCTACAGAAAACAAAACCTTTATCCTGGTGATAAAGTTGTGTTCCTTAATAAAGACCATTGAGTCAATTAATGTTTACTTAAATACTTGTCATTTGAAGAAGGAGCTAAGAAAGTGATCAACATAACCAAAAGCTTGTGACACCAATTTGCATCCAGTTCTAAGTGCATGTTTTATTTATTTTCAATCAGGACCAATCAGGAAAGAAAATAATCAATGAAGTCACAGTCATGAGTGGTATTCGGCCATCTGGGGGCCCCAGTATCTCTCAGCCTGCATCGGAGGCAAGGGAAAAAAAATTTCAAGAGCACAGAGGAGCTCCATATGGTTGAGATCAAAGGTGTTGCTGGGTGCATGGTTCTGCTTTATTGCCAGGCACTGCTGTTAATTAGAAAACAAGATCAGAGGCAGTATTAAAATCCAATTAAATTGATATGAACAGATTGCCAAGTGATGTTCACTAATGTATAATTGAGCACCATGCAAATTTCGGTGGCTGCCTTTTGTTTTTTCCCCTCTCACTCTGGAATGAATGATGAAGCTATGAAGTTTTTCCTCGTTGTAAAAGATAAACAAGTTAATGCACTGATCTAGGGGGTATTGCTTCAGTGATTGATGAAAATGAGAGTGGAATATTAAAGTGTGACTTTTGGGGGCTTCTTTTATAATTTTATTTTCATCGTCAGTCTTTTCTTTTTTTATCATTATTGTTGTTGTATCCAAGAACATGTGCAGATTCCACAGCATTCCATCATTTCTGATACAGCGAAAGTTCTTTTATAGATAGAGATTTGATTTAAACAATTACAAAACCATGAATATTTCAACTGACAGGCCTGCTACTGCTGGAAATTAACTTTTTCCGAGAACTATATGGACTGTATACCGCATATCTTTGTTTAAAAGCCTCAGCTTCTATTAAATTTAATTACTTTCCTATGCAGCTTTATATTGAGGGTGACTTCAAAACGAGGGTAGCAGCTATTAAATTTAATTACATTCCCCTGTGGCTAGCATAGTAAAGGTGCCTGGTTAAGGTGCAGCTACTAAATGAGGGTAGCTTCTAAATAAAGATATACAATATTTATACTGTATATATTTCTCCTACTCTCTATTTAATATATGTGTAGTGTGTCTATGTTTCTGTGAAATTTTCAGTACAGGTGCATAGTTAAAATTATTAAATGCTAAAATTATTAAATTATTAAATGAAGGGAGCTTCTGAACACAGATATACTCTATTTAAACTGTATGTATCTAGTTGCCTATTTCTACCTCAATAGATAACCCTAAAGGTTTTAAATCCTAAAGATTTTGTGTCATAATGCACCTATTGTTCAGAAATCATAGTATCTTTTTTGAAAGGACTAATCTTTTAGACTCTAAAGTTCATCAAAATCTTACAGAAAGTCTAAAATTACTTTGGAAAATGCATCTCTATACATAACCTCTAATCACAGGTAACTGCAATCCCACAAATAAATGGAAACTCACACCTTTATTGTATCCAAATAATTAATATTGCGGTATTTTGGCTAATCAATTATTTGTTAACTGAAGGTACATTGAGCTGGTTTTCACATGTGACTAGGTAAAAAGTTCATAAAAGACCATGTCTGATGTACTGTTTAGGGGGTTCGTATGGAATTTTAGGAAACAGTTTAAATTCTCTTAAACGGAGAGCATGTGTCCAACCAAATGTCACTCTTACATCTGAACACTTAAACTGAAATGTAATCTATTGTTAAATGTACGCTTGTTTGGGGATGTGAAATTGTTTTGTTTATCTATACTCCTCAGTGCAGTGAGAACAACACAAGGAATGTTACAGCTGTAGGCAGAAGAAAACATAGGTATTTATGAAACAGATTTTTCATTCTCTGGTGTGAGGTTTCCATTTTAAATAAACACAACAGCATGTTAAACAGACTCAAAATGCTGTCAATTCAATCCCATACCAATAGGTCACTTACAATTTTGTATCATATATCCACATAAGCAACACAATAGATTAGTGGTGGTTTTGTGTAGCATCTTTCATAATAAAGGTAATTTAAAGCCCTTTACTAAGTAGTGCTAAATAATAAAACACCGGTAATTCTGCTACAGAGTAGGCAAATGGAAAAGCCATTAACAACAGCTCCAATACAGACTTATATACTAAACCTTATATACTAAGGGCCCTATCCTGCAACCATTCAGATCACTGGCACCCATGCCATTCATGATAATGCTAGCGGGATGATAGCAGTTTTTCAAAAAACAGCCTTCTGGGAGTTGGACACTATTTGGTTTTAATGTACAAATGGCTTCTTATATGAAAATGAGGGTGATCCTCACACAAATAAAAAATATGTTTACTCAAAATTGTGAGTCCAGATAAAGAAATGAAAGCTGAGAGAAATATGTTGCTTGAAACATTTTAAAATAAAAATGTTGCCTCTTTAAAAATATATGGGGGGGCAAATAATGTTCCTTTTTTTCAAAATGTGCTGATTTTTCAACTGCAACAAAAATTAAATTTTAAAAAATGTTTGTTTTATTTTGTTTTGCTTTCAGTTTCCAGGGCTGTTTCTCTCTCTCTCCTCACTTTTCCAGGGGCAGAATAAAAAAAGGAGGAGGAAGGAATTGGGGGAGAGAAAAAAGAAAATAAAGAGAAGAAGAAGAAAATATAAAAGGTAAAGAAGTGTGAAATAACTATTTAAAAATATTTTTTCATCAACAAATTTGATCTAAAGTATACTTGTTTTACAGAGGAGGAAAATTAAGCTACAGGACTTTTTAGTTGATATCTAATCAATAATTTTTTCAAGTACCTATAAATGATTGTATAAATCTAAGTCCTGATTCAAAATACATTACTATCTGTCCCAACAAGGCACAATAACATAGAAATATGACAATTGGCAACTCAAGAAAAGTACAGCGCTTTCTGAAGATGCCTTTCATCTGTTCTAAGTCTTTGGGGAAAACACTGGTTATCATATGTTTGTACAGCTTCTCACACAATAGGACCCAGATCCTGTACTGCGGCATGTAGGTGCTACTATAATAAAAACAAATAAATAAGAATTGTCACATTGTGGAAAATAAAGCAAAAATATGCTAGTCAGCATTGTTCTGAACTTATTAGCTATCCAATAGTGACATGTGAGATACCACTATACACACCTATAACACCAAAAGAAGATGGCTGTTACAAATGTGACTGGATTCTGCAGTATCTCAGATACCACACGCTACATGTTAAAATATATGCAAATGTTGACTTTTTGATAGTGACCACTGAATTTGATTAGTACTGTAAAACTGGGAATAGAGAGCTGAGGGTGGGATAAAAGCAATATTCATAAGCAAAGCAGCATGATAGTTTTTCTAATTCTCTTGCCTCTAGGAAAAGCAAGTAGATATCCTATTGAATGAAGGTATGACTCTCAGTCCACTGAAATTAATGGGAATCTTTCATTGATTTCAATGGACTTTGGATCGGTCTCTAAATGTTCGTTTCCTAACAGCAGTTTCTACAGCCAGCATGACTCATTTTACTTTTGCATGAAAGTACCTGTCTAGACTTGATTTCACTTTTCTGTTCACAAAGTCAGCATCAGCCACGAGCTCCTTGGCAGCATTTAGCACTACTGTACCTTCTCCCATATCTACAGGCAAACATACAGACTACCTTTAAAAGGAAATGAAGTTCATTTCTTCATAGCTAGTCAACATTATAATTGGTGTAGCTATGTATCAGCTCTTTCTCACTTCCCTAGCACAGCCCTTCCCTTTGAATTCTAAGCTTCATTATCTCCCCAATTTTACATATTGAATGACATGGATAATTTAATATTGCACTGTCAGGGACTCTGTAAAGTTTGCTTTTGAGAAAAGAAGGCTAACTGTGGATATTCAGAGCCTAGGCAGCTATCAGCAGAGTTCAAAATTGGTTGTGGTTGTGCAGCCAGAGGCACTCTGGTAACTAATAGCAATTTTTAAATCATTAGTTTTTGACTGTTAGGCCAGTAGAAAGTGTAACCATGATCATGGCCCAAAATCTAAGAGAAAGGCCCCCAGGCCCAGCTTTTTTGTTAGGATTACAGTTTTACTTACCTAAACCAGTGTTATGTTATTACAATTTCTAAGCTGTGGTAAGCCTGATACAGCTCGGATAGTAACAAAAAATTGACCTAAGCTTAGCATGGCATCAATCACAAAGGTTGCCTGGAAGGACTTGAATTATAAAATCATATTATACGGGCAAGCCACCCATGCTCACCATGGTCAGTACTTTATGATCCAAAGGCTTTGGTCCAATTTTAACCCACAACATTAGTTTGGAAATTGAAATACAGTATGAGCATGACATGGCTTTCTCTTCTGAGGCCAAATTGCTCAATTAAATACCTGACAGGTTGTGTGTCTTTCTATAAGGATGTTGTAAAATGTTCAGCTACAAGATAAATGTTTTAAAAAACTAATTCCAAAGAGCTGGACTTATATGCTATGGGAATAATTTCACATCTTGAACTGAAAGTTTCAACATGTGTAGAAAGATCTTAGCAGGCAGATTTGCTTTGGGGGAAATTTGATGAATATTGTGCTGCAGAAATAAACATCAAATGGAAATTTCCTTAGTCTTCTGTTTTAAGAACACTTTGAACAAACTTCTTCAAACACCGGATTGGCTATCAGTAAATGGAGTGCCATATTTAGCTGGCAACTTCTATGACATACAGATCCTTGCATCCAAATGATCTAGAACAACAGACATATTTGCATTTGTTTGGCTGGTAGCCAGCAAAATGCCAGGATATTAAAGGGTTGATTTTAGTAGGCCTGAAAAAAAGTATTGTGTTATAGGAACCAGATTACAACCCTCACTCATATTGAAATAAATTAGGGTATAAGCAGAATAAAGGTACTACTCATCATGAGAAATGCTATAAAAATCTAGCCCAAGGAACAAACTCCGGAACAGAGTGTGAGTTTATGCATAGCATGAGTTTACATATAAAATATAGGTTAAAGTGTGCATGTGGCTGCGTCTTTGTGTATGTTCACTGTGTGTATATGTACGCCCACTTCTTCTGCTCACATAGATCTCAAAGTTACGAATGGAGGTTGTTTGTAATACTGAAATGTTCATAATTCTGAACAAAATATTATGGTTGCTCTTTCAAAAGTTTACACCTGAACATTGACTTAATACACATTGACTCTGAAAACTGATAATGCAAAAGAAAAATGCTGCTTTTACCCAACTTAATTAAAATGAAACATGCACTGAAATAGTTTCCTTCCCTTGTCAAATCTTTTTCTATAAACTTTTCCTTTATGTTTTTGTAGTTTATATTTAACACATGGCGGTATGTATTGGTTTTTTGGCAGGCGGTGGTCTCTGTCACTGCCTAATTGTATACTTCTGGTTCCAAATAAGATGTGAGGCTGACCGCTCAGTTCTTAACTCTGATGTTTATAATACTAAGGTTCTAATGTTTATAAACCCAAATGGGCAGAAATGCAAAGGGAAATTAGGTAAACTGGAAAAATGAAATAATCATGAAACTGTGTAAGCAGCAATGAATATGCAAAAGATTAAAATCAATAACTAAGGAAGAAGTATGGAGGAGCTTTATAATGAAAAGAAAGACAATTAACCACTTGTATTTATGTAACCTATAATAATACAAAGCCAGTTTTTCTTCAGTTGTCCCCTTTGTCGGGATTGGATCCGACTCTCCATAGACTTAAATTGGAATTGGACTAGGTCCATTCAGACTAAATACAAAGGTCTAATTTTATTCCCTTCTATCATTTTCACATACCATATGCAAATCTCAGTTATGCTTTAAAAAGTTGCCAGTTGGGTGACGTTTGATTTCGTCCTTAAAAGTACAGTATTTGTCTCATTCTGATAAATTTAATTACCCATTGAAATAAATGAGTATTTTAAAAATTAAACTGGAGAACAGCAAAGTTGTACTTTGATCAAAGTTAAGAACACAAGACATATTGGAATGTGTAAAATGCAAAGGTGAGCGAATGTGAGACTATTCTAATGGTTGAATCAGGGGCTGAAAATATAATACTAGAATAAATTACATTAATCTTAAAGGTAATTGGAGTAAAAGATACCTATTTAAAGGGTCTGAGCTATTTTTGGTTGGAATGAGTTATTTACTATCATAATACGGGAAGTCCACAACTTATGAACAGGTTGTGTTCCAAAAGTTCATTTGTACATTGGTTGTTTGGAACTTAGAACACATTTTCCCATAGAAACAATGTTCTGAAAGATGGTTAGGTTCCCAGACTAGCCCACAAAAGCCTGTTTAGCCCATAATGTAGCTAAAATATTGTATATTTGCAATGAGAAATAGTAGAAATATTTTAACTTAACATTGAATACTGGTGCTTGAGAAAAGGCAGGTTTCGTTAGAGCAAATATAGGTGGAGATTCTGAAGGGGATTTTTGTGTATCACCCCTGGGCTCCATGCCCACTCTGGCCCCCAGGAATCCCCCAGATGCCTCTAGTCTCTGTTCACCAGGAGGCAGAAAACGGCATGAGGACAGGCCAGAGGACTCTGGAGGAGTATGGGGTGGCTGTGTAGTCGGTGGCTGGAGAGAAGCAATGGCTTCTCCTTCAAAGCACTGCTTCTCTCCAGCTGCCAAATGCATGACTGCCCCCTTCTCCTCCAGAGTCCTCCAGCCCACACTCACACCACTGGCTGCCACCTATGCCTTGTGCCTGCTCCTGTGAGGCTACAGGTGAGCTTTTGTTTGTATGTGCAGATGTTTGTAAGTCTGATGTTTGTAACTGGTGGAATGCCTGGAATAATAATAATTACATAATACTCAGTGTCATAGAAGGTCCAGATACCCTGATCAGAATCCAGGTCCTATCATTCTGAGCTCTGTTGTGTGCACAGAGTTGGACGCAGTCCCTGCACTATAGATCTTCCAGTCGAAGAAGATACAAACGGTGGAGGAGAAGGATGCTGTCAAATGTATGCAATATTATTTACATATACACATTTTGCTTTATATATAATATGGTTTAATGTAGACGTAAATAGAAAAACTAATATACAGTACATATACTGATAAAGTGTGATTTTCCAAAGTATTGAGCTAATTCGCCTCTTATTGACTTCAATGGGAACAGAGAAAGCTCAACACTGAACTGCTTTGAAAATCCCACACATAATACAATACAATAGAGTAGAACAAAATAATATCCTACATAGTATTTATAGTATAGTATGTATAGCATAGTAGTATAAAGTATTATATAGAGAGCATAGTATGTACATAGCATAGTATTTCTAGTATACTCTCATATTTATACCATACATACCAATATACTAATTTTTTGGTATAGAAAACAGGTGTTTTGACAAAAGAGAGGAACGTATTTTCAGGTACTCATGGACAGGAACGTATTTTCAGGTACTCGTGGAAAACTAATGAAATTCTGGCAATCAAACAAGGGAACCTCAAATGGAATGAGATTCCTGTATTCGATATCAGATTCAATTGTCACCCTGTGATCAACTATCTCCTGTGTTACTGTCCCAAATTATGGTGTGTCCTTGCAGCTTTTTGTTGCTGGTACAATTGAACAATTTTGGCTGGTAAAAAAAAAAGAAACAAAACTTGTAAATATTGCATCAAATATTAACATTTACTGTAGGGTGGAAATAATGCAATCTTATTACTGAGCGAAAGAAATGTGACTGCTGCCACTTTCCCCCAGGGCTGCTCATTAACACCTAAGGGTGGTAGAGGCTGAGGAAGCTTTCACCAGCATTAACTACTGCACACACATATGCTCAGAAATCCACCATTTATCATGGAACACTCACTTTCAGTAGCTGCCTTCTGGTTTTGCCCCTTTGCCTATCTCAACATACCATGGAGAGTAGCTATCTCCTAGCTCTGACCTCTGCTGCTCCCAACCAACCACACGACCAAACCTGCTGAGTTCTAACTCACCCCATATTGGATGTACCTTGGAGAATGAGCTTGATCCAATGTGGTGGTGAATGCTATGCCCTAGTTGTTGATCTCCCTTTGTCTTAGGCTAGTATTTGCAAAGGAACCTAAACAAGTTAAAAACACAACTTTCCTTCAGTTTTAATGGAATTCAAGTGCCTAACAGCCTCATGCTCCTTTGAAAATACTGGCCTCATCACCTTGTAGAAGCAAGATTTGATCCAGCGCTCGTTGGCATCGGTGGAAAGATGCCATTCAATTCAGCAAGGACTGGGTCAGGTCCCAAGTGCCCAGGAAAACAGCAACCAATGATCAAATGCTCTTGCTTAAATGAAAACATTTTAGCTGCTTAAAGGATAAATAAAAATGAAACAGAACAAATTACTGGAAAGTGTGGAGGGCATCTTCTTTATCTGTAGCTTCAAAAAGTTCCCAATGTTATTCTTAGCAGTTGTATAATAAATTATTGACTTTTTGCATAATGTTACGTTCTGTTACAATGTTGTTTACCCCTCCAGTTATCTGCTTTGAAAGTGTCTGAATCTGCTTATTGAAAATTAAATATAAATATCTATGTATTTTATATATTTATTAACAAACACACACACAAGAACAGTACATTTGCACTGTTGCCTGGGAACCAAAAGCCTATTTTTAGTTAATATCAGGTGATTTTAATTTACTTGAGTTGCCTCACCTCTCCATATTTTAAAGAGCATACACAGAAGCACCTGCGTGCTTCCAGCGTTTGATGTATCATTAAATATGCCTTCTTACATTTGGCACAGAAACCCTGATAAAGTTTCACCTTTTAACGAAATAAATGACTCAATTAACAAGATGAAAAACAGCAGTGTGGTGGCAGACCCTCTTGGAGGCAAAAAAAAAAAGGATAAAAAAGAATTATCCCAGCAGGGTGTTAATTCAGGGAGCGCCACAACACACAGCGGGTACCTGATTTGACTGACAGCCACCCAGCAAAGCTGACAGATTTGTCAGCTTGCTGACCGCTGGCTTGAGTCCCTCACACCACCGTAGGAATAAATTGTTGCTCAAGAATGGCTGGGCAAGCAGTCACTTGTCTCTGTTAATCTAATTGATTTTTTTAAAGTTGTTTTTATTTTTATCTCTTGCTATGTAAAAATGCTCTTTCTGGGAGCAGCAAATTTTTTGGCATCCATGCACAGCTAACTTCCTCCCAGTGACACAATGCCATGATAAGTGTTTTTAAAGAATGTGTAGATATGATGGCTGGACCAAATTCTCTCAGCTACATTCATGTAGCCCCATTGATTTTGATGGGGCCAAATGGAAGCGAAGTGGGCAGAATTCGGCCCACTGACTGGAAAAATGATCTTGCACTGGGACTGGATATCTGGGTTCCCAACCCTGCCACAAACTCCGTGTACTAGAACCAGCTCTGTTGAGAATATTTATCATTGGTCTGGAAAAGCAGGTGAACAATGAAGAGGCAAAATTTGCAGACAATACAAAATTATTCCAATTAATTTTGTCCAAAGCAGACTGCAGAGAGTTACAGGGAGCTGACAAAACTGGATGACTGGACACCAAAACAGCAGAAGAAATTCAAAACTGAAAAGTGTGAAGAAATGCACATGGGACAAAATAATCCCAACTACACATATACAATCTGTATACCCTAAATTAGCTGTTACCACCCAGAAAGAGATCTGGGGCCACCATGAATAGTTCTCTGAAAACTTCCACTCAATGCGCAGCAGCAGTCAAAAAGCTAACTGCATGCTAGTAACTATTAGGAAAGGAATAGAAAACAAAAGAGAAAATATTGCAATGCCAGTATGTAGATGTATGATTCCCCCATACTTTGAACATTGTCTATTTCTGTTCTCCCCATTTCTAAAAGGATATTGTGAAACTGGAAAAGGTTCAGAGAAGGGCAACAAAAATTATTAGTGGTATGGAACATCTTCCATATAAGAAGAGATTAAAAAGACTAGGACTGTTCATGTTAGAAAAGAGATGACTTAGGTTGTGTCTAGATTACATCCCTTTTCTCAAAAAAGGGATGTAAATTAGACACTTCAAAATTGCAAATGAAGCGGGATTTAAATTTCCCGCGCTTCATTTGCATAATGGTGTCCGCTTTTTTTTCGAAACGGGGCTTTTCAAAAGAAAAATGGCCATTTAGATGGGTATTGATTGAAAATAAAACCCTTTTTCAAAAGATCCTGTACTCCTCATTTCGTTTAGGAAAAAAAGCGTCCGCCATTATTCAAATGAAGCACAGGAAATTTAAAACCCGGCTTCATTTGCAATTTCGAAGTGTCTAATTTTTACATCCCTTTTTCGAGTAAAGGGATGTAGTCTAGACACAGCCTAAGAGGAAATATGATAATGGTTTAGAAAATCATGAATGGTGGGAAAGTAAATAAAGAAATGCCATTTACTATTCCACACAATCCAGAAAACAGCGGTCACCCGATCCAATTAAGAGGCAGCAGGTTTACTGCAAACAAAATGTTGTATTTTTCACACACAAACACATTCCCAGGGGATGTTGTGAATGCCAAAACTATCATGGGCTGAAAAGTGAACTGGATAAATTCATGGAGCTGAGGTCCACCAAAGATAGTTTGGGTCACTGTGTTTGGGGTGACCCTAAACCTCTAACTACCAAAAGGAAGGAGTGGAAGGCAAGGGTGGGTCACTCCATGATCCCCCTATTCTGCACATCTACTTGAAACTCTAGTATGGGCCATTGTTGAAGACAGGATACTAGCAAAATGGATGATGGTCTGATTCAGTATGGCAGCTCTTACGTTCCCTGTGTGATTTTGGGTGAGTTATTTACTCCCTCTAAGCCTCAGTTCGTCACCCATAGAATGGAGACAGCACTACTTTCCTTCTCTTGCCTTTTGCTCTATTAGATTGTAAATCTTAAGGTTTGGGACTAGAGCTAGGCTTTTTTTTTGGGGGGGGGGGGGGGGGGGGGGACAAACAATTTGTTATGAATGACAATTGGGCCAAGGGAAAAGAATGAGAATGATAGCCTGCAGCCTCCAGGCACTAATGTTGGCACAGTGGGGCCAGAGCTGGGCAGAAGTAGGACAACTATGACTACTACTCCTGGAGAGGCCTCCATGTAGTGCTCCATAAAGCTGCTTTGGAAATTAGCTGTCCTGGGAGATGAGCTTCATGGCCCTTGTCACCATTCACCCTGACCTGGACATCAAGAGATGCAAGCCAGAAAATCTTACTATGTGAGACCTTGATCTCAGCTGGGGACTCTATCATAACACACAGAGGAATTAGTATTATTTGTAGCAGATGCTGTAGTGGGCATGTAATGATCTTAACTACACACGTGTCTATCTGGAACTACTTAATTGACATCCGTGTCTGATCACAATATGGAGGTAGGGAACTGTGTAAATCCCAGCAATGACAGAAAAATGGCAGTTTACACAATTTGTCACTAATTAAGAGCCCAGTTCTAGCACCCTTAAATACTACCCCATGACCTCCAGTAGCCATGGATAACCTAACTGTTGAACTTCTGGATAACAAATTGTCGTTGTAGGCCCTCACTGATATTCAGCATTTGGTATTCTCATGCGTAAGTGCCTCTCAGTTTAAGCGTTGCAGATTTAGATCTTTAATGTATGACAAATTGAAATCTCCTATTGTCCCACAACTGTTGTAACAGGCAGTGGAATCGGGCCCTAGGGCCAGTGACACCACGGTAAAGTTCCATCACCTACAGTACCAGCACCGCAGATTTTTATATTAACTGGAGTCATCAGCAGGTGTTTGATCTGTATGTCCACATCAAAGGGGACTGGATATGAGGGACTGATCAGTAAATATGTTTGCAGCTGGTGCTCCAGCTCCAGAAGACAACACATGTGTTACACACTCTGTACAAATTCCAGGTTAGCCTAAGAAGGCTATCAGACAACAATTCAGTTTGATACAGTTTGTAACTATCATAGTGATTTCTGACTGGAGACACTACAAAAGTAGAAGCTGAGGGCAAGAAATTCCAGATGCAGCTTTGACTGGTGGCTCCAGACATCCAGAAGGCTGGCAAGGAGACACCTGAAGCCAGGCCCTGGACACAAATGAACAATGGATATCCTTTCTCTTTGAAGCTGAAAGAAGCTTCTAGCAGAACATTAATGAAGCATTACGGATGCACTCAGAGTAAACTGAAATTTTTAATCAACTGTGGTCCAGTAATTTCATGTTTTGAACAATCTGGCCAGGAAGTTATTGCCTCAGTGGTAGAGACAATGATCAGGAATTGCAAAAATCAGTCTGTTGGCTGTCAGAACTTTTGAGGATAGGAGAGGTAAAATTGCCACAGATGTATTGGGCATGTGTTTGAGTGAGTCATGTACTGTTGATGACACTTTTTTCAGCTATAAATGATGTCTTCAAATGATACACAGCTTTTCCATGTGAGGTTGTATCATTAAGCACTGACAATACATCTGTTAACACTGAGTCTAGGAACTACAGTTTTACAAAATTATAAAGTGATGTGATATATAAATCCATATATGTTCTTGGATTGACACCATAGTACCTTTCACATTCTCAACAAAACTATTAAGAAAAAACACATCACTTTTAGCAAGCTCTTAGTATTCAAATGTATGAGACATGATGGATTTACTCTGACTCATTAAATGCCATGAGACAAGGATGAAGCAACTGAAATAATGTTGTGATGTATTTAGTTGTGTGAGACACCTATGTCTATGCATCAGAGAACATTAAAATATTACAGTGCTGTACAGTTCATTCACTTTCAAAAGAAAATGCTTCTGGTCACTGGAGAAGACCCCAAGACAGGTTCTCAGATGTTACAAATGAAAAGTACCAATTTATTTTCAAACTACTCTTCTCACATTGCTTCTGTCACACCAGATTTTACTTGAAATTTTCCCACAAGTCTTTGACAAATTTTACAGCAGATTCTGACACTATACTCCATGCCTTATTCTGTCGATCCTCTTTGGGGTTTCATACTGCCGCCCACCATCGTAGTATTGGAGCACTTTTCTCTGAAAACCAGTAGAAATAGTGAAGTCCTTAGTGGTCTTCTTTGACTCTTCCTATGAAAGTTGATGGGACTATTTGCTGAGTAAGTTACAAAAACAGAGGAAAGATGTCAAAACCTGGCATTCAGTGAGCAAACTATTGTGATTATTAGGTGGCTATTATTAAAATAGATTACATTTCTTAGCATAAGTTATCAAGAAATGCCTACCCTAATAAATGTAGACTACATATCTATATTTTGTAATTTCATAGCATTTTAAGGCCAGAAGAAACCATTAGATCTTCTGGATGACCTCCTGCATATCACACATTATTAATTTCCACCTAGATATACTACGTAAAGCTCAAAGACTTTAATTAAATAAACTGTTTCTGTCCTCAGGAGACTAAACTCTGTGCCACAGGTAGAGAATAGGAAAGATCAAAGGACCACCATTTCCCAATGCAAGGAACGAATTAATTTTGTTTTTCCTGTCTGTTTGTTTGTTTGTTTGTTTGTTTACACAGTTCTAGCAAGGAGCACAACTCCCCATTTCTCTAGGGAACACAAGTAGGCTTACTCTTACACATGTCCTCCTGTTCGCCTTAACGGTCCCATTCCTGTCCTGAAGCAAAGTCACTTCCTCATCTTGTCCTAATCCGTGCATGCCCCAAACTGGCACCCTCGAGATCTAAGCACTCCCAAAGAAGGGAGTTTGCCAAACCAGGGTAGGTCCAACCTGTAATATTACCAAAGGAAGGAATTTGAACCACAGTGTGCAATAATTTGAAAGGATGGGAATACAGGCCAGTTTGGAGCATGCAGGGGTTAGGACACGATGGTGAGGAAGTGACTTTGCTTCAGGATGGGAATGGGCTCTCACGGGACTCCCTTCCTGGCTGCCAGCCTAGCCAATGCACTGCCCTTGGCCTGCTGGCAGGGGCTCCATACATAGCTGCTGCCCTGCTCAAGCCAGCACAGCTCCCTGCCCCCAGCCAGCATCTTCTCCACACTCCCAGCCTCAGGGGCTCCCTGCCCCAGCCAGCAGCAGCTCCCTGTGCCCAGCTGCAGAGGCTCCCTTCCCTCAGCTGGTGGTAGCTCACAAGCCAGCTAGTATGGTTTCCTGCCCAGACCTGCTCCAGCTGCTAGCGGCTGGCCCTGCTCCCTGCCCCCAGGCCACTGGCCCTGCAGGCTGCCTGCCAGCTGAGCTCCCAGCTGCTGGAATCCTCTATGGTTGGGGCCCTCTGGTCCAGCAACATCTGTCGTCCTGCCAGACCATGGATGTTGCCAGACCACAAAGTTTCAACCTGTACTGCCGTTTCCTCCATTTAATTTTTTGTCTGGTATGAACAACTTATGGGGAGTAATGTCAAAAATCTGCCTCCTCTTCCATTGTCCTTAAAGTAAAAGACATTTCTACAACACAAGTAAATCCTTTCTGTTCTGGAGCAAATGCATTCTAATTCGCTTGGAAACTTCCTTTTAGCGCCTATCAGATTTTGAAAAATGCCATCATCAATATATGCTGAGAGAGAATGTGGTAACACTTTCTCAACTTCAGTACCTTCTCAAAGAGGCGCTTCATATTCAGAGAGAGAATGCTATTCTATAGGATGAGTGCAAAGACTATTTTATTTTCACATTAGTATTGAAAATTAATCCAGAGATTAATCCAGAGATGATACATAGATCAAGAACAATGGAAAGCATTCACTTCTGTGAATTATCAAGATCATTCATTTCTCGCATCTTCTAGCATTTTTTATCATGCCTGTGAAGGGAGGATATTCAGAAAAAAAGTATGGTTGGTTTGCTTCTACCCTAATTTTCTTACGTCTTTTGTTATTATTTTCATTTGTGGCAGTCTTTTCTGGAGAAAATAAAAAATAAGAGAATAAACAGACTCCGACTGTCGTTAGCCCCTTCTCAGAGAAAACAAAGCTTTGGAAGGCATATTTCAACCACTAAAATACCATAATCAGCATTTTACATTGACCTTTTTGTGATCCTTTTGTGATTTTAAAGAGACTGTGTTCTATCTTTCTCCTACTTACGTTGACCAAGTTCTGAAATCAAAGGGGGTTGTACAGATGTGAGAACAAAACTTGTCTTCTTACATCTTTCTGAACTGAAAACAATTTATTTTTAAGAGCTAGTAAACACTCCCACATTCTTCTGAGTGCAAGAATTACAAATATTAACTGCTGTAGCTATATAATATGATTGCATTAAGTGAGACTTACCCTGTTTGACAGCTGACTTATTGCAGAACATGAACAGTTTGGGCTAGCTCGGGGGTGGGCAATAATTTTTGATGGGGAGGGCCACTTCAACATTTTAGTAACTGGTCAAGGGCTGCACTTTTCTATGGAATGAGTGCGGAGTCCAGGACAGAGGTTAGGTGCAGAAGGAAGTTCGGGATAGGGAACTGGGATGCAGAAGAGGGCGTAGGGGTCTGAGAGGGAAGTTGGGTGAAGGAGGGGGTTGTGACTTGGGGCATGGGTCTGGATTGCAGGGTTCAGGAGGGGGTAAGGGTGCAGGAGATTATTCTGGCTTGGGGGAGGGATGAAGAAGCGGGTGCAGAGTCTGGGAGAGAGTTGTGACCTGGAGCAGAGGGAAGAGAGTGCAGAGGATTTGGGTGCTGCCCCTGCCCCGAGCAAAATCTCTCAGCTCCCATTGGCTGATTTCCAGCCAATGGGAGCTGAGAGATTTTGCTGAGGACAGTGTGCGAAGCCTCCCTTCCCCTCCCCACAGGGTCGGAGGGACCAGATTAAAAGGCTTGGTGGCTGTAGAGGTTTGCAAGCTCATAGCCCATCCCTGGGCTAGATTGTCACTTTCTAGCTAGCCTACAATGAGGCCTGGAGGCTGAAGAGGATAGATCCTCAGGATCAGCTAGTAGTACTGGCTCATTCAAGCAACAGTTAACTTCTCCCTCCATGTCAGCTGAGCTGGGCTTTCCAGTGTGTAGGAGTTGGGTGCAGACAATATTCAGCCCACTCTCCAGCCACCAGGGCAGGGATGAAAGCAGTGTCCTGTACCCTATGGACAGACTGGTGATGTGGAAAGTCTGGGCTTGGGAGTGAGAGGCTCTCTAATCCCCTTGCTTCCTGGCATGGTTTGTAGAGCAAGTCACAATTTTTGCTTTGATTAAACAGTGCTTCAGTATTGTAATATCAAATGTGTAGAGACTGCAGATATTACAAATTCATATATATATATATATATATATATATATAATTTCAATATTCATAAACAAGAAGTTATGACCAAGAAAATGTGATACAAACTGCAAGGTTCATGTCCTCTTTGACAGAGACAGTGCCATATGAAGCAACATCAGTTCATGTCCTCCTCACCCTCCAGTAATCTCTTTCTGAAAGAAAAACTTGCACCCATTCAAGCTCTCCACTTACCATTGCTACCTGCTTTGTGTATACTTTCAACCTATCGGCATCTAAGTAGATGACACAACACATGTTATACAATGAGATGATGCTAGAATATGGCTTGAGACAACAAAACATTATGCAAATACTGTGAAGAAGTCTATATGCTATGCTTTGTGAAACAGAACATGCTGAAGCAAAAAGAGCTAGGCAGAGAATACTCTGTCCAAGGCTGTCTGAGAGTTTAGGATATCTTTAATTAAGTGAAAGTGCAGAAAGCATGCATTTGATTGTTGGCCCTTGGCAGACATTTTTATGCACACATCTTTAACAAATCGATACTCTATCCATATAAGTAGGCTAACGACACATATGGAGTAATATCCTGGCTTCACTGAAGTCAATGGTAAAATTTCCATTGACTTCAAGAGGGCCACGCTTACACCTAGGGAACCCAGAATGGCCCTATGTGTATTCAGGTGGATAGTCCACTTGATTTTTTTTCCCCTGTCCAAATATCATCACAGATATTAGGCTTCATTCACCATTCTGTTATTTCAATTTTACGCTGGAAATCCAAGGAATGGATTTACACTGAGGTTTAACTGGAGTGATTCCACATTAAATAAAGTTCATTGCATTTGCGATAAATGGATAACTTTAAAGTATGATATTTTGTCACTTTTTTTCTCTTTCTATAGTTCTACATACAGCACATCAAATTCAGACCATAGGAGGTCGAACAGAAACAAATGCATGGCTAACGGGCTTAAATAATCTCACTTCATTGAAACTATGCCTTCTTACTACAGGACTGAAATGTGTATCAGTGTGTATATCTTGTACTTTTATTATATTCTTCCCCTCTATGAATTCACTGATAAATCAGCTCAGTATCATTTCATAATGCATACTTCAAGCTCTCACCCTGATAATCCAATAAGGGTACTGAAATAACACCTGGTGACTTACGTGACCAATCACAACTAACCAAGATAGCTCAAATTTTGAATAACAAATGCTTTCTGTGAACCTTGGATAATCATTCCATAGAAGGGGAGGGAAAAAAAATCAGAAAAATTGCGATTTTGGTTGTAGAAACTACCAGCAGAAAAATTAGTAAAGTCATTGAGTAAATGATTTGCTGTTAATTATTTGCCAAGCTCTATTTGTATTGAAGTATTAAATAGTCTGAATAATGTTTTATAATAAATCTGGAACAATTCAGATTTTTTGCCATTCTAATTTGACTAAAATTTGGTTTAAAGGAACTAGAATACAGGGCAACATTTAGGCTAGCCCCACAGAAACATGTTGAAGAATTTCTTGTTCCCTTCCTACTTTGCCTGCAATAAAAGAGAAGCAGGCAATGAATTTCAGTGAATAGTTGTATAAAACCATGATTTATTAAATAACTTTTTGCAAAGGGAATAGTTTAAGGAAAAGAGGTCAGGCATTACATAATCGATGAAATCCTTGAACATGTATTGATCCATGCTTATTACATTTTTAAACTCTCACCTGTGAATAGTTCCCAATACCACAATAACTGTAACTACTTGTTTTTACAAGAAATGTAGTAAATATAATTTGCTGTTCTTAATCACGGAAGATATCCTTTCTCTCTAAAGATTACCACCAAAGACTTATTTACATCCAATATACAATGCAAATATACAGTAGATTGAATTTTACACTGTCCTCTTTTCCACTTTCATTTCTTAGAGCATTTCATGTCTGTATTTGACACTATCTGTACTAACACATTTTAGTCACATATGGAAATCCCAAACAAACTTCCCTGACAATATAAATTGTTACTAGAAAATAGCATAATGATGTGTTAGACCTCTAACCCCCAAAAAACCTTCACTGCCTTATTCATTACTTAAATAAAAAGAAAAAGGCAAGTTAACTGTCAGGAGTTTTTTCTCAGAGCTGTAGAATTTCACAAGGAATTCAATCTACAGGAGAAATAGAGGATAGTTGGTCGCCAAGACAGGCCTGCCAGGAGAAAGTCTTTCTGCTGCTTCTGTTTGACACAGCTTGAGGCAAAGCAGGTTGTATAGGCCTTGACCCAGCAAGGTCATCATTTTGTGAGGAATTCTGTTGCCTGGCTTTGCGTAAAAATCAAGTTCTTTTAGCCAAAACAGAGCCCTGTGTAAAATAATCCCTCAGCAAGGATCCTCGACTTCAGTGAAAAGGCTAAATGCCCTCTTTTTGTCTGCATGTCCAGGCTTTTTAGTCCTTCCTCATCAGGTAGTACAGAGTTCACAGCAAATCCATTTGCAGGATGCAGAAAAAGCCCATCTTTTCTGACCTCCATGCCAATACTCCTTCACCTCATGTAAGACATTCATTTATGTTCTGGGCACTTCGCTACACAAATAGAAAGGGAAGCACTACACTAGCTTAAAGATGGGCAAGCTTTTATTCTAAAAATATATTTGAAAATATATTTGATTTCTCTATATAGTTTATAGTAAGAAAAAGTGTTATGCTTGAATAAAGCAGGTGATGTACAGATATAATTTAAAAACCACCAGGACCGCACAATAGAACTGAGCATGGGGTAGAGAATAAGAAGGAACTGGGAAGGAGCGGTGGGGGGGGGGGGTCAGCTGGGACAAGGAAAAGTGGTTTTAAATCACCTTTGCATTCCCTCTCCCTAATGTTGAATTACATTTAAGTTATTTTACATCACTCTGGAAGCATAAAAGAACCTTAAAGAAAGCAGAAATGCTTTCCTGGAAACATCCCCTTTACAAGAAGTCTCCCTGGCTGGTGCAGAATTGGTATAAAGATTCTGCACTGGCATCAACATATGGGACAGAACCAGGGTACAATGACTATAGGGGCCAGAAATGCAAAGTACAAGTTAAAGCAGCTCTGACATTGCTGTAATTGGATGGACAAGCCTCTGTATAGTCCCAGAGCACAGAGAGCGCAAAAGTGTCTCAATGCTACCTTGGCCTGTCCCCTCTACTCCATCTTGGCTCCAAGCACAGAAACAAAGTAAGGCTACATCTACACAACTGCAGAAAGTTGACCTAAGGTATGCAACTCCCGCTATGTGAACAAGGTAGCTGGAGTTGCTATACTTTAAGTCGAGTTACTGTGGGGTTTATGCCATGGTGGGGGGAAGATGTCAACAGAAGAAACTCTGCTGCCAACTTCCCTTACTCTTCTCATCTGGGCATAGAGTAATGGGGTCAATTGGAAAGCAATCTGCAGTCAATTTGGCAGGTCTTCACTAGACCCACTAAAATGACCACCAGTGGATTGATCTCAAAGTGTCAATCCCCACAGTAGTATAAATGTGGCCTAATTCAGTTCCATAGTAGTGGCATAATTAAGGACCAAAATGGTCAGATTTCTAGAGGAGATGCAAAAAATGGTTACAAGCATGGACAACATGCTCAAGCTGGGTCACCTTACGACATTTTGCCTTCTCTATATATGCCCACAGTTGCCACCATCGAAACCATCACCATCTACTAAAATTAGTCCCTTTCTGTGTCCTCCATTAGAGCCTACAGATGTGTAGGGTCCAAGGGATGATGACTTTTCTCAATCCCGGGCTTCAGTGGGAGTTTTGCCTGAGGAAGGACTGTGGGGCAAGTTATATATGGTGTGCAGTGTGAACAGCATACCAGGATTCCTCTTCCTGTTGAGTGTCACACAGAGTCCGTCTAACAGTCTACAAAGGCCTGAGCATGGTGTAGGGTAAAAAGGAGAATACTATAAAAAGAGGAATAGAAAGAGGCTTTGGGATGACAGATACTTTTATGAGATGAGAGTTTCTTTGAGTTCTGTGCTGTCAATTTCAGTACCAAGAATACAGTATTCAGAACCTAATTCTTAAATTTTATGAATCACTGTCAACTTGCATTGTTTAAGGCTTACTATCAAAATAAGTTGTTCTGCAGACTGGGGACCTGAGCTCTTTAGAGGAATGTCAAGAATCTTTTACATTCCTTACAATATTTCAAGCATTGAGTCTATCGGGTGCACTTAAACCCTCACCCGCCACACAAAGTATGCTTTTTGAACCATTACAGTCCATGAAGCAAAAGCTGGCAAGGACCCGACCTACCCTGGTATCTATTCACCTGGTTCATTTTCAGAAAACTTTGACAATCCAAATCGCAGCTCACTCTGTAAGCATATTAGCCATGATGGCAACAATGGCCATGGATAGTTCTTAAACTGCCATGACTTGATGTCACAAAGCTTATGTCCGCGGGAAGGGGGAAAGAAATGCAGTCATATTGCTGGATGCAGCTGAATCGCAAACCAAAACAAATGTTTCAGCAGTCTTTCTTGGCCTATCAAGGACCTGCAGACCCTTAAGGAATCTGAGCCTATGCCCCTTCTCCCTAGGTACAATCACTAATCTCTTTCTTTTTTTTTTTTCCCCCAAGGATGCAACCTACTTACCTAGCACATAAAATGCAGAAATTCGTATTATCACAGTTCAGCTTTAGAGATTTACATTAGAATCAGAGAACCTTATTTTAGCACAATATATATGGTGAGCAATACAGTGAGAGAAGACTGGGTTTATTCCCCAGATAAGTCATTTATTTCTTACCTCAAAGAAAAATCCAATATCCTGAGATCAGATGCATATTGAGGCTTTGGTGGAAGAAAAAAAAACTGACTTAGGCTGGATTAACGTGTTCAGATTGGACATTCACCATCTGTATTCTCCGCAGAGCTGACTTTGTACATATTGTATACAGTATACAAATGCATGAGCCTGGCTTTAACATTTTTCTCCAAGAGGCTATGGAGCCATGAAATTATTTACCTAGCAAATAATTTATGAAAGCCTCATGTTTCTTTTTGTGTCAATGTTTTATTGTCTTATTGTCTAATGCATTTGTCAACGATGAATTTTAGAGATTCGGGCAATAAATGGATGTATGCAGGAAGGCTGAATGCAAACAAACTGTTCTCATGGAAGTGGGAATTCACATTTTAAACAGTTAAAACCAGAGAATACAAAATTCAGGGAGGATGATAGGAATTACAAAGACTTTCACTTGTAGGTTACTGGTGTGTTTTGGTGCCTGGTCAGTCATAACTAAAAATCACTACCATCTTTTTGGGGGTGGAAGGTTTGTTAAACAGAATGGGTCAAAATATTTCCAGCAAAACTGCTTTACTGCCAATTATACAACTAAACATTTTTTCCAAAAAGTTTCTGTTTTCCACAGAAAAAATTAAGTTTTCATCAAAAACCTGAAAAGCAATACTGTTTTAGGCTCGTGCAAAAACAGTTTCAAATTTTTTGTTTTCATTTTTGAGTGAAAAGTTTCCTTGTGGGTGAACAAAACACTTCTGACCATTGTAATGTTAAATGTTCTGTCCATTCTCAGTCGAGTTTCTGGAAAATCCTTACTGCAATTTGTATTCCTGTTGACAGTGTGACTAGAGAGGCCATGAATTTAAATGGATTGGAAACTGAATCTTTCATTTCTAGAGAAGATCAGTTTCTCAAGGGTCAAACTGATGCTTACTGATGTAAAGAAAAGGGGGGATAAAGATAAGAGAGAGAAAACACAACTCTCCTAGCTTGTTCTCAATATAGTAGAACCTCAGAGAAATGAACACCTCAGGAATAGAGGTTGTTCATAACTCTGAACAAAACTTTCTGGTTGTTCTTTCAAAAAAGTTTACAACTAAACATTATCTTACTACAGCTTTGAAATTTTACTCTACAGGAGAAAAATGCTGCTGTTAATCATTTTAATGCAAATTAAATAAGCACAGAAACAATTTCCTTATCAAATTTTTCTCTCAAAAACTTTCCCTTTATTGTTTTAGTAGTTTACATTTAACACAGTACTGTCGAGTATTTACTGCTTTTGTGTGTGTCTCTCTCTCTGCTGTCTGATCACAGTTCCAAATGATGTGGATGGCTGACAGATCAGTTTGTTCATAACTCTGAGGTTCTATTGTACTGCTTTCCACGGTGGGATATTGAAAGCTGAAGCAGATGTAGTTGAAGCTCACGTTCAGGGCCAGGGCTCAGGAAATGGTTCTGCTAGACTTCCTGTATGATGTTACATAAGTCAAAAGTTACATAAGTCATATTAGCCTCTCGGTGCTTCTGTTCACCATATGTAACCTGGGGTAGGGGGTTGTCAACACAGTGCCTGCCTCCCTCACATGGATATTCTGAGGATAAATACATTAAAGAGTGTAAGGTGCTGAGATGTCAAAGTGATGGGGGTCATATACCTCCCCAATAATCCTACAAAATGAGTCAACTAATATTTCCTTTCTCCAAAGTTTGCAAGTTCTTTGTGGCAAGGCCTCTCTCACATTTTAAGTGTACTTGTGTTCAACACAATGAGGCTCTGGTCACAACGAAGATCTCTGGGTGATTCTCTAATGCAAATTATAACTACAGTAAGTAGGGTGATTGGCCCCTTGAAGGGCTCACTTGTGAGGCTGTGGGTACAGAAGCCATAGAGAATTTCACCCTGTAGAGAACAAAGAGTGAATGACTATACATGGCTCTGGGGAGAGAATAGTGGAGAAATGCTCCACACTTCTTAGATCAGCCCTGGATAGATGTTAATTTATGGCCTGATTTTCCCCATCTGTTAGGCATCTGCAGCTCCCACATATCAATTTGGATCAGTTGAAACATTTCACCACAATAATTTTGAAATGTTGCATTTAGATTGACCCTTTTTTTGCTACAATTAATTTTAAAAGAAAAAGCTGCTTTGAACTAAAAAACTGGAATTTTTCAAAAGCTTCAGAGGGGTAGCTGAGTTAGTCTGTAACTGGAAAAACTTAAAAAACAATGAATAGTCTAGGAGCACCTTAAAGACTAACAAAACATGTAGATGGTATCATGAGCTTTCATGGGTACAATCCACTTCTTCAGATGAATGGAGTATTAAAAGTCTAGTTCCAAAATAAAGTGGAACTGGGGGGGGAAGAAGGAAGGAAAAAATAGTGAATTAGAGCAGTGTTTCTCAACCAGTGGTACGAGTACACTCAGGGGTACTTAAGAGAAGTCTGGGAAGTACATCAACACAAGTGAAGTTTGGAAAAAATGGAATTTTTGTTTTGAATTTTGCAGTGCTTTATTATATTTGTACTTTTTACATCCAAAAATTTTGCCCACCTGGCTACAATTAAGTTGTTTAAACAAATGTGTTGCAATGGTAGAAAATTTTTGCGTGTGTCTGAAAACTGTAGGTACTGGGGGTACTTACAATTTTTTTAAAGGGGGTACTTTATAAAAAAAAAAGGTTGAGAAACACTGAATTAGAGTGTTCCTGTTACATGAAGCTGATAGAGAAGGTGCAAATTGTTCTGAAGTATCCATTGTTTGGTTGGTGAAGTCATTAGGATGTGGAAGGTAGTGTGATAGCCAGGTAATGTCTTTATTCATACCTTTATGATGGGTCCCAAACTTGTAAATAAAGTTAAGTTCCAAGGCTTCCCTGTGTATTTGGCTCATGGAATTGGCCTGAAACAACACAGTGACTTGGAGATCCATTAATGAGTCCCCAGGCAGGTTAAAGTGTTCTCTAACAGGTTTCTGTGTGTTGACTTCTCAGATATCTGCTTTGTGTCCATTAACTCTTTCCCGTAGAGACTGTACAGTTTGGCCAATATACATGGCAGAGGGGCATTGCTGGCATTTGATGGCATAGATCGCATTAGTGGATGTGCAGTTAAATGAGCCCCTGATGTAGTGGCTGATGTGATCGGATCCAGTAATGAAATCTCTTGTGTAGATGTGTGGGCAGAGTTGGCACTGAGACTGATTTCAGGGGTGGGTTCCTGAATGATTCCGATGGAGGTATGCTGCATGGTTACCTGAAAGAATTTGTTTGAGATTAGGTGTTGTCTGTAGGCGAGGATTGGCCTTTCCCCCAAGGCCTGTGAGAGTGAGGAGTCATTTTCCAGGATAGGTTGGGGTATGTCTACACTACCACCCTAGTTCGAACTAGGGTGGTTAATGTAGGCATTCGAAGTTGCAAATGAAGCCCGGGATTTAAATATCCCGGGCTTCATTTGCATCTTGCCGGGCGGGCGCCATTTTTAAATGCCCTTAGTTCGAACTCCGTGCCCGCGGCTACACGTGGCACGGAGTAAGTAGTTCGAATTAGGTTCTCTAATTCGAACTACCGGTACACCTCGTTCCACGAGGAGTACTGGTAGTTCGAATTAGAGATCCTAATTCGAACTACCTACTCCGTGCCGCGTATAGCCGCGGGCACGGAGTTCGAACTAAGGGCATTTAAAAATGGCGCCCGCCCGGCAAGATGCAAATGAAGCCCGGGATATTTAAATCCCGGGCTTCATTTGCAACTTCGAATGCCTACATTAACCACCCTAGTTCGAACTAGGGTGGTAGTGTAGACATACCCTTGTAGATTGTTGATAATGCGTTGGAGGGGTTTAAATTGTGGACTGAAGGTAGAATTCTGTTGTTTTCTCTTCTTGGCCTGTCTTGAAGTAGTTCATGTCTAGGTACTCTTCTGGCTCTGTCGATCTGTATTTTCACTTCTCCAGGTGGATATTTCAGTTTTAAGAATGCTCTATATAGATCCTGTAGGTGTTTGTTTGATTGGAGCAAATCTGGTTGTATCTTAGGGTTTGGCTGTAAACAATAGATTGAGAAATGTGTCTTAGATGGAAGCTAGAGTCATGAAGGTAAGTGTACCGGTCGATAGGTTTCCGGTATAAGGTGGTTGAAATGTGTCTGTCATATAACTGTACTGTTGTCTCAAGGAAGTGGACCTCTCACGTGGACTGATCCAGGCTGAGGTTGATGGTGAAATGAAAGTTGTTGAAATCCCTGTGAAATTCTTCAAGGGTCTCTTTCCTGTGGGTCATCAATGTAGCATAAGTAGAGTAAGCATGCTAAAGGGCGAGAGCTGAGGAAACATTGTTCAAGGTCAGCCATAATGACGTTGACATATTGTGGGGACATGCAGGTGCCCATAGCTGTGCCACTGACTTGAAAATACAAATTGTCTCCGACTCGGAAATAGTTGTGAGTCAGGACAAAGTCACAGAGCTCTGTAACCAGTCTGACAATTTCAAAACTGGATTTTCAAATGTTTTTTAAGCCAGCAGCTTTTGTCAAAAATTACTTTTCTTGCAAAAAAAATTGATTTTCACAAATCTTCATGTTCTGACAATAATGTAGAGTCAAAAAATTCCATACTTATTCTAACCCACCAAACTCTAGCTAGATCTGCAGATCTGAACCAAAACTTCCTCCTTCCCCCATTTAAGTTTTAAAAAAAAAAACTTGAGCCAATTTTATTTCCTTTTCTTACCTCCTCTGCACCTTTAGGTTCTGGTAGGGGTCATGGAAATGATTACAATGTTTCCAACCTGACCACAACCAATAAATATCAAAAAGTTCACAAAACACCATTCCGCTAAGGTTTTTCAACCCTAGTCTGAGGGGATGTAGTAGTCATTATTTATTTATTTATTTATTTATTGTTACAAAAGAACCTGTGGGCCCAGGTGAGACTGGGGCCTTGTTCTGCTAGACATTGTCTGTGCATGCACACAGTGCTACAGTGCTCTGCCCTGAAGAGCATGAAATCTAAATAGACAAGACAGAAAGGAAATGTTATTATCCCCCTTTTACAGATGGGGAATAGAGGCACCGAGTATGTCTTGCCCAATCGTACAGGAGGATCTCTATGGCTTAGCTAAGTACTGAGTTTCAGTTTAGTGCCTTGACCTCAGGACCATACTCCTGATAGTCTTTGAGTAAGCATACAAATTAAACAAGCAAAACTTGAAATTAAACTATTGGCCTTGTTTGACGGGAAGGGGGATTTTATGGGGAAACAAGGGTTGTGATGTAGCAATCTTTTACAAAATGAAGGAAACTGGTTGGGGTAAGCAGAGGTTCAGTGCATGATAAACAAAACCAGGAGTAGAGCTGATCCAGAATTTTTCAATAAATCATTTTTGATTGAAAGAATGCCCCTTTGTCCAAACCAGAGCTATTTGCAAAGTAGAGTCAGATATGACAAATTTCCCAATTAGAAAAACGAGACAAATTTTTCAGTTGTTAAAGTGAAAGACTTCTAGCTAATTAGATGTTTAAATATGCCATTAAAAAGAACAAAAGATTGAAATTAAAATGAAGTGTTTCAAAATTAACAATACAAACATTTTTGTTGATTTAAAATAGTCAAAAAATTTATTTTGATTTGTGAATACTTTTGGCTTTTTGGCTGATTTGAGGCAGAAAAAAAATCGAAAATTTCAAAAATATTCATAGAAAAGAAAATTGTTTGCCACTTAGCTCTAGCCAGGAGAGACAGCTGACCAAGGGCTTGCTTACCCAGATGTCAGGTAGGGTATGTCTACACTGCATTCCTCTTTCGAGAGAGGAATGCAAATGCAGCCAAGCGAAATTTTAAATGAAGCGTGGATTTGAATTTCCCAAGCTTCATTTGCATACTTACATCCAGGCACTTTTTCAAAATACCCTATTTCGAAAGAAAAAATGCAGTCTAGATGGGGTTATTTAAAAAAAAAAATCTTATTTCAAAATAATCCTTACTCCTTAAAAAATGAGGTTTAAGGGTTATTTCGAAAAAAGAGGTTTTTTTCAAAATAACCCCGTCTAGACTGCATTTTTTCTTTTGAAATAGGGTATTTCGAAAAAGCACCCGGATGCCATTATGCAAATGAAGCATGGGAAATTCAAATCCGCATTTCATTTGCAATTTCGCTTGCTGCATTTGCATTCCTCTCTCAAAAGAAGAATGCAGTGTAGACATACCCGTAGTGATGTTGCACTGTAAAATAAAGTACAGACTGAATCTCTCTAATCCAGCATTCTCTAATCCAGGAACATCCATAGTCCAGCATGATTTTAGTTAGCCAAATGTCCGCTTATCATGGGTATGGCCAAGTTTCCCATGGTTCCATAAAGTTTGTTTACAGCCACCAGTCCTGGCTCTCAATGTTCTGTGCTGTTATTAAGCTCTAATTTGTCCCTAAATGTCTTCTAAGAGTCCAGTAAGCAGTGGAAGTGTTGGTAATGCTGCTAGATAATACTGACCTCCCGTGGTTTGGCAAATTCTCTGGTTTGGCACCAGTCAGGTTCCAGAGGTGCCAGACTAGAGAGGTTCAGCCTGTACAAAAGTTAAGACTGAAATTCTTGACTTTAAACATCAAACAATATTTCTAACACATCAGCCAAGCAAGCACTGTCCATGGGGCACGCTCCAGAATCAAATGGTTGCATGGGGCATCAAGGGCACTGACAGGTGTAAACTCTCCCATCTCTGACCCCGCAGGGGAGAGCAGGAACTTTCTTGCTCAGAGAAGCAACAACAGCAGCTCTCAGTCCATCTCACTTTAGTAAGACTTGACCTGAAAGGATTTTTTCTTTTTCTGATCTTGGGGGAAAAAAAGCTTTGGAGGCAGGGGATGTAAATGAGGAGGTTCATGTTGGAATACCAGCAGCAGGTGTTTCATTGAGGCCACTGTCTTGGCTGTATCAATGCTAGTTACAGTCAGAATCATGTACTCAGTGCTTTAATTTATAAATAATTATCCTGGATGGAGAGAGAAAACAGAGTATTTCAGCACATATGGCATGCCAAATCCCCTACTGTTTGGAGACCCCGACAAGACATAGGTACAACAGGGCAGGAGAAGGACTCTGAATATCCTGGGTTTTGTCAGTTTAAGCTAGTCCCTTAAATTTATTTTAATTCAGTTTCATATTTAATTATGCATCCATTCTATAATACACTTACTTCTAGTTATTGTGCCTTACAATCCCTTTCTTTCCAATATTGACTGCTCTAATTTACTTTTATGCAAACAGCCTAGTCAGATTTAATAAAATGTCTTAGTAGCATGTTTAATGACATCATTCCCCTTAGGGACAGTTAGGAAAATGACCTTCCATTTTACAAAAGTAGAGGATTAATTTTTATTGTCTGCCCCAGTTAATGCGTGTTTAGACATAAAGGACCGATCAATATGACGGAGAGTATAGTGATTTTACTCACAGTAGTTTCTAAAAGGACATTTCTTACTAATCCATTTTTATAAATCACTTTAAAGGCCTTATTGATCTTTAATTGGGAGTTACACCTAATCTCTCTAGTGCAGCATCTGACTAGCATGAGACACTATTAACCCTCTCCACACAACTTTTTAAAATCGAATGCTGAATGGACTTTCAGTTCTAGTCTCCCCTTCTGTATGCACACAGTAACACCCTTAATGCTTTAAAACTCCAACCCAGATCACCCTGCACCATGTGTAAAACATTAGACAGAGAGTTACATTCAAGAATAATGAGATTGGTGGTACACATACCTATTAAAAGGAGATTAGCTGCCATCACAGTGAAGGCCCCATCTCTTAGGACTTTAAAAGCAGAATGGACAAATTATTAAAATACACAATGCAAGGAGAGCACTTCTACAGTAATCGGAAGAAAAACTAGATGATTGAATTCTTTTCCAACTTTAATTTCTATGAGTCTCTGATAATCAGAGTGGTGATACCTCTCTTGTTCTTATTAAGAGTTGTGAAATGTATTTAAATGATTGGCTGGTATGAACAGATTCAGTTTTAATAAAAAGGTGACATGAACTTTAGAAACTTAGAAGCTGATTCTTGAAAAAATTGTGCCATCTGTATCATGCCTGGAACCTCAAAACTTAAGCCAACTCAGTACAGTCCTATAAGGTGTCACTCCATCAGTGCAATTCAGTGTTGCTCTTTTCTTCGGAGCCATTGTCATTCAGGAATAATTGTGTTGAATTCAATGAAATTGAAGGTCCGTGATCCTGATTGGGGCCTCTGGTTGTTATATTAATATAATCATTAAATAATAACAATTAATAATGGACAAGTGTAAATCTGAGATAAGTTAGAGGCAAAATAGGCCTTTCAATATTCATCCCAATAGCCATCACTTGAAAAATACTAATAGCAAATGCCTTTAATCACCCATCACTTGTGTGTGTCCCACTGAATGTCATGGAAGCTTTATTTGCATAAACATAAGGGAAATTTTCTTTAGCGTACTGGTTATTATCTCTAGTGTTTTGTGAATGTTTTTAAAGAACCTTAGAACTTACAGAAAAGGTAGTAGGGGGTGGGACCCTATTTTATATGACTTCATTACACAAATGCAAAACAACAACATAAAATGTTAAACTTTCATGGTTACTGTGTTCCTAAAGATCACCTTGCAATGGTCAAATTACCTGTACTATGAGAAATATTTATGAAAAGGTACCCCTAATAGGGAAAACCTCAGTCAAATCAAACACAGTATTTTGGAATAGCAGTGTTTACATTGTTTTCAAGTCAGTTCTATGAAACAGGACCTTTTCTTTAGAATAATCAAACTTGGAAGGAAGAATTAATAAGAAAATAATTGAGAGATAATAATTAATGTTTTATGGAAGAAAAGAACTCAAATTTATGTAACCCCCTTTTTCCTCCCCGGGTTACTCAGGAGCAGGTCACACTCACAAGTGTGCCGGGGCGCCTGATGGTCTTGATATAAAAGGAGATCCTGAGTACCCCAGTGGTGATGTTGTTTGGTTGGGGAAAACCTATCCACCCTCTTGCTGCAGTCCCTTGCTCATGGCGGTGCCTCCACCTGGCTGGCCCTGTACACACTGGTGTGCCTTGGGAGCCTCCAGAATAAACTTATTCCAGCAATAAACTGGATCTAACTCCAGAACAACAATTACAAATCATAAATAATATACATCTAATAGATTGCATTAGAATGAACAACCTTTACTTAACTTAAAGAAACAGGTTTTAACAAATTAACAGTGAATAACATCAATTAACAAAGTACACAGAAGTAAAAGGAACTTATCTAGCTGCCAATATTTATCCCACCCCAGTGTGCACACCCCTGGACTCAGAGTCCCAGACTCTTGCTTGCGTGGGCACGCTTGAAGAACTGCAGCTGCAATGGAGATTCTCTGAAGGTAGGGTGTATGTGGGTCCAAGCTATGCAGCAGTTCTGGTTCACTGGGTTGGCCTCTCTGCCTCTCTTTGAACCCAGAGTTAGTCTGTATCTCTGAGGTCTGTCCCAGGCAGCATTTCCCCAAAGATGCCCAGTTACTCACAGTCTCCTTCTGTGTGCTGGATGCAGAGTAGCTTCTAGACACAAGGACAGCCAAAGGGCCTCCCCTCTAGGGCAATCAGAAATAGCCTGATAGATCCCAGTTCCAAAGGCTCACTGTCCCAGTCTGTAACTGCCACATAACAGCTCCCGAACTGGATCAAACTCCTCCACAGCAGCCTAGCTCCCTTTCTGCTCCAAAAACAGAGGGATGAGTCCACAGACTGCTGAATCTTCCTCCACACAGGTGGAGAGACTCAGATCTCCCACACAAGAGTCACTTCCTTCCTGTTTTTTCCCAAGGGCTCATGGGAATTGTAGTCTGTAAGGCTGGATTGCAGCACACAGGGTCTTCCCAGAAAATAAGCAGAGGCACCTTTAGTAAGGGGACTACATTTAATCTACTCAGTTCCTCTAAGTCCCCACAAAGTGCACTTGTGCAGAATCTTCTATTCATTTTAGAAGCAGTACATATCTATTTAAGGTTTTTGTTAATAATAGAAATAAGCTAATAGTACAGTGTATTTTGAACAAGTTCTGAGAGTTTTCAAAGAGCTGACAAAAAGGTAAATGGAAAAATCAAGGTGAAAACCAATATTGGTAAAGATGGTTCTGATATTTCCAATGACTCTCTGAGCAAACAATCCTGTGGCATGTATTCTGATCAGGGGAACACAGGCATATGCCAATAAAATCTATATAATACAGTACACAGATAAAAGTGTGTAAAGGGAATATTTTCATCCAACTCAGATAACATAACCATTTTTTCTCTGGTATTCATATGGTATCATAATCAGGGTTAGAAGGACTGGACAGTTTCAACCTTTGATTACTACTGGAGGTACATTTCTTTATTCTGCATTCTTTATAATTTCAACTTATGCTGCTGGTTCTACCTTTCTGTGCCAGCAAATGAAGACAAGTTGCTGCTTCCTCTTCCTCGAGCTATATTTGGAGTCTACTCCGTTGAAATAGCTAGCCAAGCATGTAAGTGCAAAATGGCTAATATGAAACAGGTTCTCACATGAGTAAAGGAAATCCCAATGATCATTTGTTCCTCATTTTCACTTTGGTGTTTGTTTGTTTAGAAGCAGATGGGGCACAACAAGACTGAGACATCTCAGAAAGAAGTGCAGAGAAATAACAGAAAATATATTTCATTCTACAATGAAGCCTCGAGTCCAACAGTTTATTAAAACTAGCAGAAAGGCAGACTACCTTTGAAAATATAAAAACAAGAATGGGAGAGACCTACCACTGGTCCAAGAAGCAGCCCTGGAATTGCAGTATGATAAGGGTTGCAGGAGACGTCTAGTGATTGCTGAAGAGAAGGGAATATTTGATAGCTTTCTTTGATAGGATATCAAGCTTTGTGGATGAGGGAGAAGTAGCGGACATGATATACCTAGATGTTAGTAAAGCATTCGACACGATCTTACATGACCTTCTTATCAATAAACTAGGGAAATACAACCTAAATGGGGCTACTATAAGGTGGGTGCATAATTGGATGGATAACCATTCTTAGGGTATGTCTACACTTGCACCGAGTTCGAGCTAGTTCGAAAGTGAAAAATAAGGCGTAGCATTAGTTCGAACCAAGGGGTTTGGTTCGAACTAATGCGTCCCGGTGCGCACTTTCATTTTCGAAACAGCTGTTGATCAGAGTAATGCGCCAGCGAGATCATGCTAATGAAGCACGGGATATTTAAATACCCGCTTCATTGACTATTTCGAATGCCTACATTTGCATCCCTAGTTTGAATTGGGGTGCAAGTGTAGACATACCCTTAGAGAGTATGGGTCACAATCATGCTGGAAGGTCATAACAAGTGGGGTTCTGCAGGGGTCTGTTTTGGGACCAGTTCTGTTCAATATCTTCATCAATGATTTAGATGATGGCATAGAGAATATGATTATTAAGTTTGCAGATGATACCAAGCTGGGAGGGTTTGCAAGTGCTTTGGAGGATAGGGTCAAAATTCAAAATGATCTGGACAAACTGGAGAAATGGTCTGAGGGAATTAGGATAAAGTTTAATAAGAACAAATGCAAAGTACTTCACTTAGGAAGGAACCATCAGTTTCACGCATACACAATGGGAAGTGATTGTCTAGAATGGAGTACTGCCGAAAGGGATTTAGGAGTCATAGTGGACCACAAGTTAAACACGAGTCAACAGTGTGACACTGTTGCAAAAAAAAGCAAATATGATTCTGGGATGCATTAACAGGAGTGTTGTGAGTAAGATACGAGAAATCATTCTTCCGCTCTACTCTGCACTAATTAGGCCCCAATTGGAGTATTGTGCCCAATTCTGGGCACCATATTTCAGGAAAGATGTGGAGAAATTGGAAAAGGTCCAGAGAAGAGCAACAAACATGATTAAAGGTCTAGAAAACATTACCTATGAGTGAAGACTGAAAGAACTGGATTTGTTTAGTTTAGAAAAGAGAAGACTGAGAGGGGACATGATAGAGGTTATCAAGTATTTAAAATGGAGTTACAGGGAGGAGGGAGAAAAATTGTTCTCCTTGACCTCTGATGATAAGACAAGAAGCAATGGGCTTAAATTGCAGTAAGGGAGGTTTAGGTTGGACATTAGTAAAAACTTCCTGACTGTCAGGGTGGTTAAACACTGGAATAAATTGCCTAGGGAGATTGTGGAATCTGCATCACTGGAGCTATTTAAGAGTAGGTTGGATAGACATCTATTGGGGATGATCTAGGCAGTGAAGGCAGGGGACCGGACTTGATGACCTCTTGAGGTCCCTTCCAGTTCTAGTATTCTGGTATTCTATGATTCTATGATTTGGTTCTGGGCAGGCTTGCTAAAAAGTTGACATGCAAACTTGTGTGTGGATGTGTCGAGTGAATTAAATGGGATCTCTAGGAAAGGTTGGTCTGGCTATGGCTGGTTTTGGAATAGAAAAAGACATGGTCTGTTTACAGTTGTATTTGTAAAATCCACTCCAGTCTAGAGGATAAGCACAAGATTTAACACTTTAGTCCTACTTCAAGCTGGATGCAAGTAGTGAATGTCTCTTCAGCTGGCCCAATGGAAATGGATGGATTTTAGCCTCAAGGCAGAAGCAGTTTGAAGATCAGGCCAGTTCTACTTAGTTTTGTGTTGCCAAAGAGGAAAGTTTTGGGAATGGACTCCAAATAATGCAAAATGCCCAAAGGCTGCCACCAGGTTTGAAATTAATAAGTGTGTAAGATGGCAGAGTATGGAGGGAGATTGTTTGACAGATAACATACACAGGACTTGCACTTTTTGTGTGATGACACTAAAGAAAGTTTACCTGTGTGGAGCACATAACCAATGAGCTGATACTCAAACAGTGTAATCAATAGCAGCCCCTCAGGGTAGAAGAGGTAGGCTTTGTAGGTTACATTTTTTACCTACTGAGAACAGCATCTTATTTGTCATTTTTGCCTATCATAGAGGCATAATTCGTAGGTCACAGTGCCCCTTGTGGCGGGCATGGTGTAGCAGGCTCTCCTCCTCTGGCACCCTCTGTCATAAACTGCTGCAGCCCCGCAGTGGTCTGCCTCTTCTAGTGACTCTGCCCTCCAGCCAGGTCAGTGTAAAGTCTCACCCCTTACTGGGCAACCATATTACATACAAACAGTGTCCACCAGCAGAGCCCATCCTCAGCCCCTTTGCAGTCCTAGTCTTCTCACACAGTGCCAAGCTTCCAGGCTTCCTTTGCCACTCTTCTCTCCCCGCCCTCACAATTCCAACCCCACACTGCCCTCCTCCCCCCCGCACCCACACCCAGCATCCCACAACAGATGCCAAATGTAACTAAAGAAACCTCTACCTCTCGTCTTGCGTTTTTAATCCCATCGGGTTCTCTCCATTCCCTGTTCCTGTTGCAGAACACTGACCCCCTTGGAGGCTTGCACCTTTTCCCAGCAGGTCCATGTTTTCCAGCAAGGCTAGCTCCTCTGCAAAGACTTTCCTGTTTTCCCAGGATGCTCTAGATCTCTCCTTCCTGGGTCTCTCTCCTAGACTTCCCCTACAGCTTTCACTTCCTTCCTTTATGAAGAAGACCAAGGTCCTCCTGACCTGGGTCTGATAACACATCAAGCCTGAAACACCCTCCTGGTGCAACAAGGTGGCAACAAAAAATGATGAGGAGTAAGGAATGGCTGCCATGTGAGGAGAGATTAATAAGACTTGGACTTCAAGAGATGATTAAAGGAAGATATGATAAAGGTCTATAAATCATGCCTGGGGTGGAGAAAGTGAATAAAGTGTTATTTATTCCTTCCCATGACACAAGAACCAAGAGTCACCAAATGAAATGAATAGGTAGCAGGTTTAAAACAAACAAAAGGAAGTTCCTTGGAAGTGTCTGTGGAACTCCTTGTCAGAGGATGTTGTAAAGCCCAAGACTATAAGGGTATGTCTACACTAGATCGTTAGTTCGAGCTAGGTATGGTAATGAGGGCAACCAGAGTTGCAAATGAAGCCTGGGATTTAAATATCCCGGGCTTCATTTGCATGTTCCCGGGTGCCGCCATTTTTAAATCCCCCTTAGTCCGAACTCCGTGCCCGCGGCTACACGCAGCACAGACTAGGTAGTTCGAATTAAAGATTCTAATTCGAACTACCGTTACTCCTCATGGATCTTTAATTGAACTACCTAGTCTGTGCCGCGTGTAGCTGCGGGCACGGAGTTCGGACGAAGGGGGATTTAAAAATGGTGGCACCTGGGAACATGCAAATGAAGCCCGGGATATTTAAATCCCAGGCTTCATTTGCAACTCCGGTTGCCCTCATTACCCTACCTAGCTCTAACTAACGAGCTAGTGTAGACATACCCTAACAGGGATAAAAAAAATCTAGATAAATTAATGAAGTCTGGGTTCATCTATGGCTGTTAGCCAGGATGGATAGGAATGGTGCACCTAGCCTCTGTCAGATGCTGGGAATGGGCAACAGGAATGGATCAACTGATGATTACCTGTTCTGTTCGTTCCCTCTGGGGCTCCTGGCATTGGTCACTGTCGGAAGACAGAATATTGGGCTAGATTGACCTTTGGTCTGACCCAGTATGGCCATTCTTATGTTCTTAAGGTGGACTTACTGAACTCTCAGATGCCTGTTAACTCATTGCTCACCTGTGTGGGGTTTACATCCTATAGCCTTCCCAGCTTCACTCCATAGTGTAGGAAAGGCACCAAGAAATGTTGCTGCGAAGATAGGACAGACACTGTTGCTCATAGGTGCTGGAACAAAGGTGTGGGAGATGCTACTTCACCCCCTGTCTTGAAGTGGCTTCCATTATGTACAAGGTTTACAATCTGGTTCAATGGCTCTCAGCACCTTCACTATAAAACAGTGCCCCTGCTGTTGCTTCTGCTGCAGACAGCTTCTGAGTTTGGATGAGAAAAAATGTGTCCAAAAGGAAGGAATGGAATGGAAATGCTCGTTGTTGCCCTCTACTGGTACAAAACAGCCTCATCTTAATGTCCAGACTTCTCTGGAGAATGATGTCTAAAAAATGGTTTAATAGCTTCCCCAGTCTTCTCTATTACTTAAATTTAGTTGTTTACCAGTCTTTACTATTAACTATTGTTGCACTTGGAGTTGTAGTTTGGTCATTACCATGTTGATGTCCACAGGTGTTTTTTCTGTCTTAGACATAGAATTGTAAATAACTAAAAAGGTCATTGTGGGTCAGTGTAACTAGAATACAATGGTGAAATATTGTCATTAATCTATAGAATAAACATTAAATAATGGAAACTAGAGGACTAAATCCATTTGATAACAGTTGACTATGAAGCCACATATACTAGTGCCCAGGGCTATCTTTCCCTTTGCCAGAGGTATCATTTCAGTTTAAGTAACTTATGAAATAGTTCATCTTTTAAACCCCTGTAAAAGCAAGTGATATTGTCAAAATGATAAATGGATGGCATGTTCTTGTTTATTTAGCTTCCGTTTATGTTACCTCAGGTTACTGGTCTCATAGTCCCTGTGGGAATCAACCAAAGATTCTTTTCAAATGTCCTGTATGCATCTGCTTTATACCTTGATAGGAACAATCATAAGCTCTGACTATCTGAGAACCTGGTTAGTGATGCTTTATAAACCAAGGGAAAAGATAACATCCAAAGCTGAAGCTGCAGTTCTGACAGTGGAAAAAAATTTAAGCATAATAAAGATGTTGTAGAAGAAGGACAGAACAACAGACAGAGAAAATGAGAGGGAGAGCACTGGCATGCATACATGCATAGAGAGAATTTCATGCTGATGAGCGAACATAATAATGAGCAGTATTTTGATCATGGATTGTCATTCTGTGGAATACAGAAAGTGTAGTTATGTCATTAGGTGGCAATCTATAATTAACTCATTCAAGTATCTGTGAAGGACACAATTGAACCAAGGACAGAAACAGCTATTCCACCCACATGTTCAAGTAAAAAAAAATGCACAAAAAGTTATTGCTGCCTTTTACTACCATCAAAAACTTCAGTGAGGATTGCTGGTATGTAGCTAGTATTCTATTACTGGCTAGGCCCCACTCTGGACATTAGCCCTCATTAAAGGATCTATTGGGTAAACCTTAATTTCATTACATGAAATATTTAGCACTCTATGGGTATGTCTATACCACAGCGCTATTTTGGAATACCGGAGTATCCCGAAATAGCTATCCTGAGTCTTCACAGCAAGCCTGTTATTTTGGGCTGACTTTTCCGACATTCCTGTAAACCTCATTCTACGAGGAGTAAGGGACATTTTGGAATAGCACTTTATTTCAAAATTTGGTGCTGTTTAGACAGTGCCAAATGATGAAATAAACTATTTTGAAATAGCATTGAAATAAGATATGCAATTTGTGTCTCTCAAATTGTGTATCTTATTTTGCCTTATGGTGCTGTGTAGATGCACCCTATATTACTGAAGGGAACAAGATAGCAAAAATACCCTAGGAGAGTAAAACCTTCCTTTCTGTGAAAGTCAAATTGAAACTCTTTTAGTGGGCCTAGCTTACCTCCTTGGGGAGGAAAAAAACCAAACAAGTAGTCATGTAGCATGGAGCTTTCATGGGCAAAAGCCACTTCTACAGATGAGTGGAGAAAAAAAGGAAAAATATCCCAATTTAAAAGGAAAAATCTCCTTGGGGAAGCCACTCAAAAGAAAGGAACATAGGGTATGTCTACACTAGAAAATTATTTCAAAATAACTTATTTCGAAATAATAACTCCCAAAATAACTATTTTTAAATAGCATATGCACACTGCAGGGAAGCCTCAAAATTAGTCTGAGGCAGACTCCATTAATGTGGACCCACTACCTCAACTTAAAGCCCCAGGGAGTACTTTGAATGACTCTGAAGTATAGTTATTTCAAAATAGCAGCAGTGGAATGTCCATCCTACCGATATTTCAAAATAACTATTTTGAAATAATCATTATTCCTCATGGAAAGTAGGAGTTATTATTTTGAAATAACCAGCCCCTTCTTTCAAAATAACTGGATTGGTAGTGTGGATGCTCCACTTGTTATTTTGAAATAAGGGGAGTTATTGTAGACCAGGGCCAAGATGGCAACATTCACAGTACTTTATACTTGTAATGTAGTGTAGATCCCCCACTTCACTTTCTCAAAATATATAATCTGGAATATGGAAAGGAGATGGAAAGAAGCTTATAGCCTGGTAACTTTGAGCATCTAAAAATAGACACATCATGCAGTATTTCACTGGTATGATGAAGTTTTAATCTCCATCCCCTTTTCCCCTCCCCAGCTTCTTCTTCAATCTTTGGGATTTTAAAAGGAGTTTTTAGCTAACTGCATTCCCAGTTTCTATTGAAGGAGTCTGCTCTTTCAACCAGTCAGAGAAGGGAAGTAAAATTGAAGAAATGAGGACCATATATTGTAGAACTGTTCAGTGCAGTTTTGGATACCCAAGGCTCCTTGTATCTAGTTTTCATAGGTGCTGAGAGTCTGCTTCTCCAGCCAAAGTTAATAAAACAATAGGACTGATAATAGACTCGTATGGAGCTGCCCAGTCACTTAAGGACTCCAATAAATAAATAATTTCAACCTGGCCAAATTCTCCTAGCCTGTTGTTTAAGGGAAGTATCCAGAAAAAAAAGAAGGCATGACTGGAGCGTCCCTGAATTATCAACAATCCCAACTGACAGAATGGCCTATCAGTGTTGTGAGTAGCCAGTATTGTTTAGAGTGGCCTGAAGGTTTATCTAATATGTACCAGGAGCCTAATCCAGTACTGAAACAACTGAGGACCAGGGTCTGTGGAGGTGGACTAAAAACAGCTTGCCCTCTTCCAATAATCTTCTGAGTGCAGTTTAACCAGAGCAGAGACTCTGCTTCACTATTTCTAAGATTATCTACATAATAGGTTGAAACTCTGTAGTCTGGCACCCTGGGGACCTGACTGGTGCCAAACCAGAGAATTTGCCAAATCACAGGTCAATTTTGTCTAGCTGCATTACCAACACTTCCACTGCTTACTGGACTCTTAGAAGACATTTAGGGTGTGTCTACACTACATCCACAGCTCAAAATAAGCTACACAATTTGAGCTATACCAATTACATAGTTTATTTCAAGTCAATTTCAAAATTGCTTATTTCAAAATTTGCTGCTGTCTATACAACACTTATTTTGAAATAAGCCGCTGTTCCAAAACATCCCTTACTCTTTGTGGAACGAGGTTTACAGAGACATTGGAATAGCAAGCCCATTATATCTTGAAATAATGGGCATGCTCAAAAGACGCAGAATAGCTATTTTGAAATAGTGCTGCAGTATAGATGTAGCCTTAGAGGTAAATTAGAGTTACATAACAGCACAGACCACTGAGAGCCAGCACCGGTAGCTATAAAGAAACTTTATGGGACCACAGGAAACTTGGCCACACCCATGATGAGTGGACATCTGGCTAAGTAAAATCATGCTGGACTACGGATGTTGTTGGATCAGAGAGTGCCGGATTAGAGAGGTTCAACCTTTAGCACTTTACTCTGCCGCAACTTTCTGTCTCAGGTGTGTGAAAAAATATCTTCCAAGTGCAGCAAGTTACACATTGTAAAGCGCCAGTGTAAACAGGCTCCCAGAACTTCTCCCACTGCTCTGATGCTCCCACTGCTGTTAGCTACTCCCCTCATGGAGGTGGTTTACCTAGAGCCCGGGAGAGCTCTCTCCCAGCACTCTTGCCATTACCACACTTCCGTGGCTGCCCTTTAAACTTTCTAGTGAAGACAAAGCCTGAGTATCAAAATCAAAAGACTGCTTTTGAAGCAACCCTGTAGTTATTCTACAATTTAAACTTCATCATCAATCAAAGAAAGAGTTTCATATTCTGCTCAAATTTACACAGACATACATTGGAATTATCCATTGGATTCAATGACATTATTTCAGATCTGCACCAGTGTTACTGAAAGCGAAATTTGGCTCCATTTATTACTCTTACAGCATCACTGACCTATGGGATTGCCAAAGTGTAACGAACAGAATTTAGCCCACATTATGCAATTAAGGATATTAATTCCTGTAGGGATTTTGATTTTAGGATAGTTCATTCAAAGTGACTCTCATCATTCTGATATGAAAACATGAGAAACACGAGAAAGAAAGAAAGAAAGAAAGAAAGAAAGAAGAAAGAAAGAAAAAGCTCACAACAAAGATCTCTAATATTAATAGTTAAAAACCAATTTGACTGTAAACTTTAATTCATCTACTAAATGTCAAGCACCGTTGGATATACCAGCAGTTTCCTTACCTCTCTTGTTATTAATACATGCTTAGCTACAGTGGAAATTAGAAGGTCTGTAATAATACCCTTCCAAAAACACTTCAGATGAAAATTTCGGGTTGAAATTTACTGAGAATTCTATTACTGTAGTAACAAGTTATATAAAAGGCAAATGTTAGGATAGAAGCCTTTCATTTAGATCAGCTTATTTCTGACATTATATGCAAGCTAGATTTTTTAGGAGTGTTTGAGTCATTGAATTTGACCTGTATGCAATGCACAGCTAAAGAACACATTACCCAGGGGTTTCCTTTATTTTAGAACCATTTAATTTCCTTAATACCCAGAATCTTTGTATGGCACTTGCCATAAGCTTTGTCACATCAGTGCTTTGTCAAACATAAGCCAAGCCGTACTGTGGGCATAGCTTCCTCTGAGACATACTTGTAACCCCGCATAGCTTCGTTTTTCTGGAAATGTAATTGAAAGTCACTTAAATTATACTACATTCATCACATTCTCCTGTCCAAAAATGGCATTGTAAGCTCTGCAGGCACAAAGCCAGGGATCAATGGGGGTGTGTGTAGAGCATGGAAAATGGGTACAGACAGAGGAAAAGGTATGGCTAGAGTGTCATTTGTCTCTGTTCCTAACCTCTTTTCCTCACACAAAGTATTTTGGGACCAATTTGGCTGTATAATTTAACGATGACTGTCAGCTTTTAACCGATATCTTCAGGAATTTCAAGACAAGAGCAAAAAAGAACATGAGATAAGGACTGAATGGAGTGGTCAAGAAGTAGGGAATATTGAGCTACCAGTTAATCACACCATGAAAGCTCTAAGTCATTGACAGATTGCTCTAGACTAAGAAAAATGTCTATACCCATCTGATAGGTAAGCAGCACATTGTTTATGATAATTCAGGCGTGAGGAAAACAAAGGAGAGTTTCACAATATTATTTTCAGCAAGGTAACCTACCAAAAATCTTGTTTTACATCCCTAAAATAGAAATTCATATAAGACTTGATCCTACAAACTCATAGGAGTAGTCCTGATTCATGCTGGTGGCTTCAATGACACTTGTGTGAATAGGTTTTACAGGATTCAGCCTTTGATGTTTTTTCTTTCAGATTGTTTTAAGAGGTTAGAAGATAAGGTCAGTTGAATATCTCTCAAAGTTAAACACATCAGATATAATACAATAAAAATAGATTAAGATACTTTGTGTGCTACATGCATCTCTACACTTCTATTCTTATATAGCAAAACTCCCACTGACTTCAGCAAAGCTTAAAAGATAAGGACTTCAAAGTTTGTCTCATTAAAGGCAAATAATAATAATAATGAAATCATCCTTGATCTCAGATCTTGAGTCACCTTGCAAATGTCACCATTTCTACATAACACCACACCAGCAGTTGGGGTACTGTTACCTTTGGGCCATCAGGCGACAACTGCCGTGCAGTGGATTGTGTTCTAAGTTTTTCATTGTTACAAAAGTCCAATTCAGCCATCTAAATAAAATAGTTCTAAATATAAGCTAAAAGTCGGAGACAGAAATACTGGGACATAGTGAGTTGATTAAGTTAAAGGAACTGTGCTAAGGGGTCTTCAAGGCTCCCAGTAAAGTCACAGGTAAGTCTGACAGCAGGCTGAAAGATGGGAGGAAACTTTTACAGTTGAAATCACCAAAATAGGTTTTGATTCATTCATTTTAGGATGACGTTGGCATCCCTTGCTGAATATCGCTTATCGGGTGACCACTCGCTTATTGGGTAACCACTTGAAAGGAAGAATGGGACAAGCAGACTGGAAGAAGTGAACTTCACTATCAGGACTGCTGCCATTCACACCATTCACTGGGACCAATTAACTGCCATGATACTGTTGGGCCTTAATCGTCCTAACCCTGAAAGAGGTCCTAACCAGATCAAATCCAAGAAAGGAAACCAGATGACATGACCAACTCCACTGTCTTCAGCTAGATTGAGATGTGAGCCCTAAGTTCCTGCAGCCACCCCCCTCACTAAAGTCTCACTTTCCTACCTCACCATATTCCTCCTCTGTCATGCCTTTCTCTTTATGTCTTCCATACAATGAGAGCCCCTGGCTTACCTGGCCAAGACAATTCCAACTTTTGTAACACAGTAGTGGACCTATGAGTAGAGAGTTAACAACAAAACACACTTTAAACAGCACAATTCTGGTAAAAGTGTTGCAGGTCTCAAAGGGGCTGTTATGATCACATGCTATGTCTGTTGTTTCTATATGTAAAAGTAATGCTTTGTCTACACTTGAAAGTTATATCAGTCAGGGGTATGAAAAAAATCCCATTCCTGATCAACGTAGCTAAGAACACACAACCCCCAGTGTAGATTCTTTGGTTAATGTAGCTAATGTCGTTTGGAGAGGTGGAGTTCCTGCACAGACAGAAAAGTCCCGTCTGTCGCTTTAGGCTGCACTTCTACTACAGAGCTAAATTGGCAGCTTTAACCCTAAGTCTCAGAGACAGAAACTTGCAATTTTTAATTTTGCTATTATTTTCTCTCCATTTTTGTGTGTTTCTTTTGTGTGGATTTAAAGGAAACCAGATTGAACTTCAGCATAGCAACAACAGTGGCTCGAGACTATTTCAACTAACTTTCGATTTTCCTCCAAAAATGACACTTATTGCCATTCGAGCTGTCTGGAAGACAGTATTTCCCATTTGTGAAGGATATCAAAATTTGGCTTTGGTTCAATTGGATCAAACCTCCAAAATTTCACCATTTTCCGCAAAAAGTCTGAAAAATATTGCTGTTGGGTCAATCAAAATATTTTGTTTTGACAAACTCAGAATGTTTTATTTTAATTGTAACTTTTTTATTTTAGAAAATATAAATAACTTTGTAAACAAAAAGTGTTTTAAAATGCTGCGTATACAAAATGATCTTTCAACATTGTTAGAATGTTTTTTGTTTGTTTGTTTGTTTCCAAAACAAAACTTCAGTAAATCTGGCACAGTTTCACAAAATATTTCTATTTTGATGGAATAGCATTTTCTGCTGCAAAATGGATCCATCACAGTTTTCTAATCAGTTTTAAATGTTACCTTTAATACTACCTAAAAGAGTGTCAAGAAGGGATTTTCTTCTCTAGAGGGCTCTCTACAGACAAAGGGAAAGGAAATAGATAAATTGTTAAAAAATAAAGCCTTGATTGTTAACATGACTTAATTTTTTTAAGTCTCAAATGTTTTAGTTGATTTATTTCCATACTGCATCTTTAATAAAGGGTTTTATACATTTTTATGGTGGTTGTTACAATGAAAAACCAGCCATAACTTGACACAAAACCCCAAACTACACTTAAACTGACTGAGTTTGTAACAGTCAACAAAGATTTTATTAACATCTTATCCCCTGTTGGGTCCAAGATATACCCTCGTCAACACAACAGAACCCAATAACATCACAAAACAATTAGGACAGAAAATGATGAAAAATACTGTACCTTTTGAAATGGCAAGGGAAGAAGTGTAGCATTTCTTTTATGGAGAACCCAATCCATCATCACTACTTATAAAAAAAGTCATGAATCTCTTGCCAAAATTATGCCTTTTCATTCTTTGTTTAAATCCTTTCACACCATTTGCAAGACAATCCCTCTTGTTCCACAAAATAGTGGCATGTCATTCGAAAGTAGAATTGGAAAAATAATTGGTGTAATGACCATAACCTTGAAAACACTTACTCCTGAATATAAAAAATGAGAAATGTAGTGAAAATGAGCAAACATAAGTTACTGCTGGGCTGTGGTTGCAATAACTTATCTTTGCCAACCGTTTATGTGCAAAATTACTGGAGCATTTTCAATGATAGCATAAATTGTACAGCTACACTCTGAACAGTAACATTCATCTAAAAAAAATTACATTCATTCCCACAATGTAGTCATCTCCAATATACCTACATAGATGTATGTGTGAGTTAGAGTTAGAGTACATTATTATAGGGGAAGCAGCAGTGACTCTGATTTAGGATGGCCAGCACTTTCCACTGTAAATATCTCCTGACCATTTCATTGAAAGGCTGTAATGCTGGCATGGTTTGCAGCAGGACTGAAATTTGGCATCGTTTTAACCCTTGAGACACAAAGATGCCTTGTGCTAGCCCCACACAGGTCTGTTTAAATTTGGTTGAGCTTTAAACTGTTGGAAATCATTTCTCACTCAGTGGAGTCTGTTCCTAGCTTGCTTTCAAAAAAACATCAGTTCTCTATTAGCACTGCACACAGACCATTCTGGCATCTCGCTTCTGTTCCTCACAGGATACAGGAAAAATACATCCTCATCCTCCTTCATCATCCCTCTCTTCTAAAAAATGCTTCTTCTTTTTTTTTTGTCTTATAAAAGATGTACTAGGCTGGGAACTAGGATATTGTGCTGTCAAATCAACTCATGCTAATATTTTTGTGTTCTTCTCAGTCTTTTTTACTGAGCTAAGTCTCCTGCCTGCCTGAGGCTATGTCTACACTACAGGCTTTTCCCAGAAAAACTCTGCCACATCCAGGGAACGTGTCTGCTCTTCTGCTTTTTTTTGCAGAAGAGCAGATGCGCTCTTTCAGAAGCCCCGTCTTCCTCCTACCATGAGGAAGAAGGGCTCTTCCGAAAGAGGAGGCTTTTCCAAAATTTGGCCCAGTGTAGACGGGCCAAATTTCAGAAAAGTTTCTTCCAAAAAAACAATCGGAAAAAGGTACGTAAATTGGGGAGCACAATTTGCGTACCTTTTTCCGATAGATCAGTATAGTCTAGACATAGCCTGAGTGATTACACAAGCTGGAAATAGAGCTCAGACCTCTGTTATTGAGGACTTGGGTCTTAGGGGCTCTATAAACAACAGACTGTCCCACTGAACCATCTTGATTAATTCCCTGAGCAATGTCCATCCTTATGCAACAATGTGGAAAGGACCCAAAGAAAAAAATCATATGACAGGTATGGCAATTTCCTGCAATATTTTTTAAAACAAAGTTAAATCTCTTTGGAGTCCATTGCATTAAATGTAAAGGGTATTTATTATTAATATATATTATTAATATGTATTATTATCAAACCATAATAGTCCTGGATGATCAAAGGACTATATTGAACAACGTAGCAGACCCAGATGGTGTTTTCAGACAATGCATGCAAACTGGCCTTCCTGGCAGAAATGTAGAGGCAGGTGAATGCAACGTTCTTACCCCTGGTTATGCAAAAACCAGAGCTTTGCAGCTGTGGCCCAAGGAGTTGGCCTTTGTTCACTGATCATCTGATACATGAGGCCAAGATCAAAAGCCTAAGCTATATAAGAGAAAGACTGACCTATTTATGTTTATGCTTATTCTGAGCAAAGGTCATTATGAACTTATAACTACAGGGAAAAAAGCCCTTGGTGGGGTTTGAAGAACTGATTCCTACCAGAGACCTTGTTAGAGTCACAATAAGCTTGTTAGCATGCGTGTAGGTTATTTTATAGGGTTTTTTTATGTTTTCCTATTATGCTTTCACCTTCAGAATAAATGTGCTTGCTTATAAAGTGCTGCATGGTCACTTATGGTTGCTGGAAAGTACAGCTGTTCATAACTTTCAAAGAGAAAGCTAAGCACTGATAATGATCTATTTAGGCAGTCTGACTTGCTGGGAATATCACAGTGTAGGCAGGTTGCTGTGTAGACAGGGGGAAAAAACCAAAAGGAGGGACAGCAACATGAATCTTCATCCAAGAATGATGACAGCTGATGAGATAGGAAACTAGAGTGGGTCCCCTTGGGGGAACCACAAAGGGGGAATACAGATAGAGTTGCCCTGAGCAGTGAGAAATAGCTCATGTAATTTATTTTTTTAAAGACATCATGTGACCTCGACATTAAAGATTCAGTTTTAATGCCTATGTGCAAGGGACAAAATTTAAGTTGCATGGAAAACCTTTAATATGATATTTGCTAACTTTGGGGTACTAACTGCAATCTTAATACCATTCTTTCAATGTCATTTTTTTATTTAAACCATTATATATACTATATATTATATACGTGTATATACAATTGCATACAAATATTTGTGTATATCTATATCTGCAGATGCATAGATGTATTATATATAGATACATATATAGATGCATAGATGTGTTATATACAGAGCTATATATATAATGTTGTCTATCGCTGTACATCCACATGCACTTTCACATGCATTCTTGAACTTTTGCCATGACCTAAATCTGTTGTTGTCATCTATATTTAATTGAATTTTCTTGGAAAGAATTTGGATTAGACATAATACAGTGATCATATCACTCTTTTGTTACTAGTAACTGGAGTTGGTTATCAGGTAATAACTCAAGTTCCTCATAAACTGTTATAGAGATCAATCCAGTGTCTGGCATTGGGATCAGACTCAGAGTCAGGAAGAAGGCTTTAAAAATAGGGAATTTGGATCTGATATTGAAAGAGAGAGAGCGCAATTTATAAGCCCTGTAATGCAAACATTTATGCATCTGATTAAGTTTATTTATGCAACTAGTTTTATTGTAAGTGGTGGACACAACAGAATATTTAATTTTTCCATAGCCTTTGGAATTTCTGGACAATATTTAATATCAAAATAGACAATACAACCATCAATTACAAATACACCACAATACAGTCATGAGGTATATATGCTTTTGTGGAACCACAATATAGCATCACAATTACCTACAGCTTTTAAATATATTGAATAGGCACATTACAGCTCATAAACCTAAAACCATACTGACTTTCATATTTATGGAGTGCACAGCCTTGGAAAATGAAGTCCAACAAAAGAAAAATGAAGACAATACTAAGGAAGTATACACTTGACTTCAAATGGACGTAGACTTGTGTAACTGAGATCAAAATTTGGCCCTCTATGTTTTGCAAAGATACTAGATTAAAAACTACTAATGTTCCCAATAGTCAAGGGATTAATAGTTTCCACTACACACTCCTGTTTTCAGAGGTTAATATCTCAGCCTATAAAAATTTGCTATGAACAGAGACTTGGCACCCAAGTTCTCAGAACAGGAAAAACTTGTTTTTGCAAAATATGTTTTAAATCACTTGGATATTTTTTAGGTTACAAGAGAGCAAAAAACACAGAATGTTTGTGGTTTCACACTGGGGGTTTTATGGTCCTAAAAATTCAAAACTAGTTTGATTTAAGCAATGCAATTTTGCATAATGTTGACTATTTTCTCTGTGTTAAATAAAGCCATGCCAAATTTTGCCATTTCAAGTTCATGAACATTCCCCCACTCCCCAGTTTTGGCTGACATTTGTGGTTCAAATGAATGCAAGATTCCCGGTGAAACGCAGCAGAAACCAACTATTTTTTCACTGTTTTACATCACACTTAACAGCAAAACATCAAATTTCACAAGTTTCTACTCAAAACCATAGTGTTTATCTGAGGCTCTCTCAAAACTTAACCTGAGATCATTCAAAGGTTGAGATGGCTTCCTCAAAACTCACCAAAGACATCTTAATAACATTAACATAATCTTAACCACAGCCATATGAGTAGTGCCTCCATGACAAATTGTAGGGGGTGACATTTTTAACAGTAAAGATACACTCTCAGTGAAAAACTTAAAGTGAATGTACTCTGTTCAGCAGATGTTTCATTTTTTTTCCTTAGAAGAGATGAAGTTTATTTATCTTAGTGGTTCAGCTGTGATCTGTAGGCCAAATCTGTGTGTCCTTATAAGGTCCTGACCGAGACAAAACTGATAGCTGCATTGAATGGCGTGTATTTTTCTTGTCTGGACTGCACAATGTTCATCCACTCTATAATTATCCTCTTACAACATGGATTCTTTCATTTCATTATGGTCTCCATAACACCACCATTCACATCATTATGGCTAAGTTTATGTTGCCACTAGGAGGGCAAGCAGAATTGCCAGGACCCTGAGAAAGTGGGGGTGGGGCAGCTCCATGCTCCCGGAAGGGGCAGTGCCTTGGTTGAAAGGAGTGTGGCTGGGGGCAGCCAGCCCTCAGCACCACCCAAACAGCACTGCCTGGACTGCACTGCCTCCTCCAACCAGCCCTCAGGGCTGCCCGAAGCACGCCCCATACAGCTCCAGCAGCAATGTAAAGGGCCTGGGTGGAGCTCTGGCTTCATTTTCCCCAAGCAGTTTCAGTTTCAACAAATGAGAATTTTCTTGAAAAACTCTCCATCAGCTCTGCTGCAGCATATAGCCCATCCCTTTAATCAGACTCCATTACAACTTGTCATGAAGGATTTGCCTCTTCACTGCATTTTTGAAAGAGGAATAATCTGAGCAGTGTACATCCACCTTGAGTTCCACTGATGGCTGTGAGTTGTTTGGGTTTTTTTATTTGTATTTTGTTTTGTTGAACATGCCTATGTGAAGATCTAGTTACAATTTAATCCCATATGTTTAACCAATTAAATAATATACACCTGCAACACAGAGAAATGATTACAAACAGAAACCTGAGATCCAAATACTCTTGTACTTTCAGGGCCTTACCTACACTAGGAAATAGTAGACATATATTTCACAATTAGCGAAATTCTATTACTGTTCGCAATAGTGGAAGCTGTAGCATACACCAGGTTACACCATTTTCCCCACTATATCACTTAAAGGCCTGTTGATCCTTTCATTTCCACCAATGCCAAGGGTGGTAGAGAACTGGCAGCCAAATTTTGCTGGCAACCTGTTAGTGTTAGAAATCTAAATTTCGAATTATATCTGAAATTTCCAAAGGACCCCTTTTTCTGTAATGGATCAACCCACTACCCCCATATACAAACAGCCCCAGATTTGAGGATACTCAGCATCAAGAACTGGATTCAAATGTTGTGTCTTGAGCTGACCATTGGTCAAAATGCATCCTTCCACAGTTAGCCTGTCCTATATGGATTGCAAGTAATCATATTAGTCCAAACCCTACAGTGGTGACTCTTACATCTATGGATTTTTTTTCCTGAATAAAGAGATACTTTTACTTAAAAACTAGTTACTTTTTTTAACTGTATTGTCAAAATATTAAAAATCAAGGATAGTCAGAAATGGTTCTAAAATAATGTTATTTTGATGGACCGTTAGGAATCAGAAATATAACAATATTTTAATAATATTAAAAGTTTAATATTTAAAACTTTAAACAGCCATTTTTTTTATGTTGTATTCCTTTGGCCCTTTGTTCTTACACGTCTTGTTAAATGAAGGCATAACATGCAAGCTAAAGCCCCAGTTCTGCAACTTATATACCTCCATCTACATGGAACCTAACTCTATATGAGTTCCATCTGCATGGAACCTAGTTCTGCATGAGGAGCAAGATGTTAAGTCCAACTCCAATAGCTAGTTAATATAAGAGCCTATTACTGCCACTAACTGATGAGATTACTGCTTCCAACCTGGGTGTTGGGTGTGTCCTTTCAGACCCTGAAACATCAGAGTATTTGTAATATAATTTGAGTAGTCCCATCAAAGAGAACAGAACTATGTGTGCGCTTGAAGTCATGTATGTGCTATATCAGAGTCTATGTGCTGAAGGCCCCAGTGCTCAAAGTGGAAGAGACAGAAAGGACTGCACATTTTTGGGGGAAAATTGTTTTTATCAATGTAGGTTACTATGAGGCACATTTTAAGAACTGTCTTACCAAAATTGCTGATCCCAAAGTTTATATTCTTCAAGCTGCCCTAAGCATTGGAAATCCTAGGTGTAACCCTGGATACCAGCTGGAAAGTAGGGGTCCTCACAATCTCTGTGGCAAGGGCTATGTTTCCTGGTACAGGAACACTATATGGGACACTCTTCTATAGGTTGAATCTCTCTAGTCTGGCACCCTCGGGACCTAACCGGTGTCAAAGCAGAGAATTTGCACAACCATGGGAGGTTAATATTGTCTAGCAGCATTACTAACACTTGCACTGCTTGCTGGTCTCTTAGAAGACATTTAGAGCTTAATAATAGCACAGAACACTGAACAATCAGAACTGGTGGCTATAAACAATCTCTCTGGGACCATGGGAAACTTGGCCACACCCATGATAAGTGGACATCCAGATAACTAAAATCATTCCAGACGATGGATCTTGCTGGACCAGAGAGTGCCAGATTCAAGAGGTTCAACTTGTAATATAAATGTTAACCATTAAAAAGATGAGGTTGTCACTCTGCCCTGAACTCACACCATGAAGCATTCCATTTTACTTTTGCCCCAGAGTCAGAAATAAAGAGTAATGTATCCCATGCGACTATGAATTCCTTTTCTTTTCTCTGAGTCACATTAATTCTATTTAAAAAATGTATACTTTTGTTTTGCCTTCTTTGGACTAGAACTTTGTTTTGTTTCCTTATTCTACCTCAATCCATTGTCTTCAATTATTACTCACACCACGAACAATCACCGATGAAGCAGCAAAAATCCTGTGCAATTGTCTGGAAAGAGGCTGTAATCCCATAATGCTGCCAGTCTTTCCTCACAGTGTACCGGCTGCAACATGCGAGGTTATCAACAATGGTCTGAAAGAGCTCTCACTTGCATCGTTCATTCGGAAAGGCTTTGGAAATTTGCATTTTTTTTAAAAGCACATGGAGAAAAAGGTCAAAAATTAAGAAATACACTAGAGAGTGCTCCCCAAAGATGAACCTGCACTGAATGTTAGGAGGTGCACACCTTCCTGGCTTGCTCTCTTTAAATTGTCAAATAGCTGCATAGTGCACAAAACATTACTAGAGCAGGTGACTTTTAAAGTATGTGTGGGAAAAATATTTTTAAAACCTCCTCTATTATTTGATAAATTAACATTTAAAATAACAAAAAAGCAAAAATTATTATTAATAATAATTTATAGTTAAATAATAAAAAAAATCCCATTACAAGGCTTTGGCACTCTAACACACCATCCCAAAGGAATTAAAATGGTCATTCAGACACGAAATCAGTCAGCTAGCCACCTAAAAGTAACTTTCCTAGTCCTTCATTACTCTGGGAAGCACACCCTAAGCCCACTTTAAAAACTCTATCAAACATATGTGTTTTGCAGCTTACTGAGAAGCTTGCCACATTTATGATTAGTAGTGGGCATACTATTTAAAATCACTATTTTTTAAATTACCTAAGTCATGTAGAGAAAAAAATATATATTTATTGTGATGTTAGTTGTGTTTTATACTCTTAAATAACTGCTTCTTTTTCAGATAGTAAACTCATCAGGGCACATTTTTGGTGCAAAGCAAATTATTAATAAAATGAATGTATAAATAATATGATGTACTTTGCCATATACTTGTAGGTAGATAGTAGGAACAAGGAGGAGTATAATTGCTTAGACATTCTTTACTGGTTCTGAAACTTCAACAACGTATTTTTTTCTGCATGTCAATGTTTCAAAGGAAGATACAAGGCACACAGCATATTGCAATGTTTTTAATTAAAGATCACAAATAAAAAATCAGTATAATGAAAAATAAACAATTATTTTTGCATTTATTTCCGGAAAAATAATGGAGATAGAAGAACTTGAATATAGATGATTAGATTACATTAGATTAGACAAACATGAACTACAAAATTAAACTTGAAATCACCATATCCAACTGCTGTTATTTTTATTATCAGTGGTTTAGTAGCAATTCTCAAACTTTAATTTAAATGGGGAAAAGTGAGTTTAGTGGGGGAAAATCATATTAATAACATATTTTTCTTGCTGCTATTCTGCCCATGTGAAGCATATTTTGAATTCTAACAAGGAATTAGAATCTCCAGATCAGCCTTCTAAGCCTGGTAAAATTGCACCACTGAGCTCTTTCCAGTGACTCTCCCACTCACTGCTGAATTGTAACAAATTATGTAATGTTAATTGCCTTTTCCAGCCTCACCCAATTTCTCCTTGCACTTGTCTCTTCTCCACACAAGTTCCAGGCTTCCATTGTACCTGCAGTTATAATTTCTAGCTACCCAACTAGCCACAAAGAATTTAGCACCAACCCTTTCAAAATGTGCTGACTGGCTGGCCTGGAGGTGACATACCTTATATTGACCTCACATTGTCTCAGAACCTCAGGAAATCACTCATTGGCTTAGCTGCAAATATTTTCTAGTTGCTCTGAAAGTATCATAGCAAGATTTCGGTATTTTTTTCCTTTTCTTTCTTTTTTTTCCCCGTTGTGCATTTTAGACGGTTTATGCTTTCATTCTCAAAACAGATTTTATCCTAATAAAGGCTTGTATTACTATTATTCACCTGTCATTACACAGCATTAGACTATTATATAGCAAAGACTGACTTTCATAGTGAGAAACCTCCCTTTTGGCATAAAATGGAAGAGAAAAAGAAACCCAATATAAACCGAACAGTTCATTAAAAAAGAGAGATGCAGCTTTAGTTTTTTAAAGCATTGCCAAGGCTGCCACCTACGCTTTTAAAAACTTTGTTATGAAAAGTCACTGGCATGAGGAAAAAGAAAAAAAATATGGGCATGAAACAGTCTCCAGTCACATTTTGATTGCCAGACGATTGACAAAATAATTTGTACCCGTCGATTTTCATGAAGGAAATTTTTACAATGGATTTGCCAAGCAGATTTTTAATTTTAATCAGTAATGAAAAAATGACAACATGGATCACAACAAGACATCAGCCGTTAAATGGGCTTTCGCAATTGCTGTCAGGACGACTCCATTAGGGAGCTGTACCTTTGTGGGCATCAATCACATTCTTCAAACTCTTGTACATCTTCGAGATTTAATTAGACAGTTAAGTTCTTTACTAGCAATTTGCAAAACTGTCATTTACTAAAAGTGCAAGACACTAAAAAAAGAGAGAGATTTTTCACGAGCCCTAAGAGAATGTTTATCTCATTCCTAGAAGAGGTTTTAAAGTTAACTTTAACCCAGTGTCTGACCAGTGACTTTGAAGATTAAGTGAAATCTAACACAGCAATGTCTCAGATGCAGGTGTGAATCCTAAACTATCATGTGACAGCAAAGAATTGCAAATGAAGAAGGTTGCATTTTTGTTTATGTATATTGCCTTTTGCAATTATGTGGGGAGTAGGAGGGTTGCATGGTTCACCTTTCTAAAATTATTGGCATACCTGGTTTGGAGACAGATAATGAATTTTCAAAACTGTTCCCATTTAGGGGGTGTGTGAAATCACCTGCTTTGTTTAACTCAGTACACTGCTCACTAAAATCTATCATTTGAACTTGGTCTTGGATGTCAGGCAGGAAACTCTGAGGCTAACACTAATGCACAGTAAAGGAATTGGCTTACTAATTGCTCCGAACTCCTGCACTCAATTGATGGCTTAATAACAGCTTCACCACAAGCAACCAGATGCACTTAGTTCTCGGTTGGCTTTGGATTTTTATCAACCATCTTTGAATTTCATGGGGGGTTCATTTTCTTTACACTGTCTTTGCTTGCTTGCTCGCTCGCTTACTTGGACACTTCAGGCTTAATTGGGCATTACCGCAATCTGTTGGAGTTTTTTCATTGCCTTTAACAGGTTTTGGATCAGACCCTCTGTTTTTATTTTCAACTACCAAATATTCAAAGGTTTTGTAGGTCTTCAGATCAAAGAGGTTGACAATTGTTTAGACAAATCATATCTCTTTTCTTTACAAAGATTTCCAAAAAAAATATTGTAGTCTCTTTTAAATGAACTTTGGCATACTATTTAGCATTAGGGAAATAAATATAAAAGGTGGATTGTGAAAAAGCGATTACTCACCAATGAGAAATGTGCCCTGGGCCAAGATGCACAGTACAGAATTATTTTCAGGATGAAATTTCCATGACATGATCTTTTTTCTCTTTGGTGGTGGTGGCACTAGTGGAATGAGGGAGTGGGAAACTCTCAATATTCTTACAAGTCTTTGGCACGTTAAAATAGCACATCAGACTTCAAGCATTAGAGCATTTGAGCTATTTATTAGTCACCATCAGTCCGAACTGACAAAGGAACATTTTCATATTTTGCAATTACGCCCTCACAAAGATTACCTGTTCTCACCTGTACAAAATCCTTATTGCTTTACCAAAGGAGACAGATGACTGTGTCTCATTATTCAGGCAACACTAACTTTTTGCCTTCCCAAGCAAACGTGATTGTCACGAAAATATCAGGACTCTTCTGGGTGAATGTAAGACTCATTTCGTGTAAGCAGGTTATAAAGCTTTATGCTTTGCACCTCTCCACCATGTGACATGTGTCTCCATTATTACCAGGAATGTGTTAGAAATGGGGAAAATGGATGGTATGTAAAGTGATGAGGAAGTGGAGGCAAAACTAAATGCAGCAAAAGCAAATGCCATTGGTCATGGGCCACATTCATTAAAACAGCCTCTGGGAACTTTATTGTAAGCACTTCCTTGGTGCAAAATAAGGGAAATTACTCTGATATTCACCACATAGTTTTTTACTTAGGGCATGCGCGTACATTTACACCGCCATTCCTCATAGCAGCGCAGAAGCAATCAAAGATGAATAAACAGCAACAATATGAAATGGTCTTTTTCATCTGCAGTGAGGTTCTTAAACATTAGTTAATTAATCCCTACATCTCTCAGGTGGGTAAATATCAATATTAGTAACAGCAGTATTAATGGTGTTACAGATGAAGATGTGGAGGTAAATAAAAAATTCTCCACCAGAAGTGGCATTATTGCATAGGCCCTATACGTTTTTTGCAGTTGCTTTAGTTCTAAAAGGTAAGGAATCTTTGTTTAAGCAGGAGTTTATACTACTCTTATCTACTGTAATCATTTGAAAATTGTTCTTATTGCACATTAAAACTACAATCCCTGCCAATTACAGAGTTGCCTAGGGCTCAGACAGGGATCCCTTTCTCACCAGCAGATGAGGTAGCTATAAATGGCTGTAAGGAGCCGAGAGCCATCCAGCAATGGCAGCCCCTCAGAGGACATAACTGGAGACAAGCTCATGGCCCTCCATCCCGCCCACTTGTGCTGGACCCACTTTCTTACTGGTGAAGCAAGAAAAAGAAGAGTTATGACGCTCAAAGTCCTAAGGGCTCTAGGCTCTACCACTTGAGCACTGTGCTTTCTTCCCTTTCCCCAACATACCACAGACTCTACTCAGGCATATAGTTGCCTATTAAAGTTAGAGATGGAAAAGACCTGTTGGGTCATCCTGTCTATCTCACGGAATTTGCATTGCTCAATAGTTTTACTCAAGCACTATTCAGACAAAGTTTCCAGTGACTCAAAGGGCGTTTCACCTAAGTGTTATGTAAAGACTGAAGGATTTAGCCGTATGAATGTCAGTCCAACATGATGCATGAAGAAATGTCTTTAGTTGCAGAAGATAAGCCCACAAGCTAGAATGGGAAACTCTGTTCTCTCTTCTTATACAAAGGCTGCTGTAGGGACATTCCACATTTTACCTGGCTACACCCCTGTCCCAGTCACTGCTGCCAATTTTTCACACTTTACTGGCAGAGATTGGAGGTTGCAGCTACAGTCTGTCTCAACCCCTCTCACCCCATCTTCCCATCCCCAACAAGACTTCTTCCTGTTTACTCCCAATAGAAGTCACCGTAAGTGAATTTAAACCTTCCACGTATACAAAGCACTTTGAGATCTCCAGAACGAAAGCACCATGGAAATGCACATTCTGATTAACTGGCATAAATGAGATGTCTCCCTCAGTGTGCAATAAGAAATTCACATTTAGATCTATGCAAAGCCTGGTCCTTCCAACTTTGTGCCCCTGAATATCCCAAAACCCATAATACCAAATGACAGAACTTCTCCCCATGAATCTAACACCCTTGAACAACCATACAATAATGAAGAGATTTCCGCTTCATATTTCTACATGCTTAAATATCAATTATTAAAATAAGTACTTACAAAGATGTAAAATGTACTTTCTATAGACCAGATTTTGGCCTCAGTTATACCAGATGAAAACTGTGCCTATGGCCAAGTCTGTATTCTATGCCCTAAGCAAATCTGAGGACCCCCACGTAACTTTGACCCTCACTTAACTACTCAGTTGCCTCCAGCTCTCCCAAATATATATTCACTGCCACTGCATGCACACACACATATGCACTCCTGCTCTGCTCCCAAGAGTAGCATCCACGAAAAGATATAGGGTTCCTAAGTTTTGTCAGGAGAACAGCCTCGCTGTATGGCCCTGATTGTCATACTGACTAATATTATCTCATTGTTCACCTTCACTCTGCCATCTCTCTGTAACCATCTGTCCCTTGATTTTGTGCTTACATTGCAAGCTCTTTGGGGCATGAATTATCCTTTTGTTCTGTGTTTGTACAGTGCCAAGCACAATTGCATCCTGGATCCTTTTCTGGGGTCTGAGCCACTATGGTAAATAAATAAATAAATAATAACAATAATAATAACAACAATAATTAATGTGACAGAATTCACCATTTCTCATGTGTTCATCCAGAGTTTCAGGTTCAAGTGAATCCAAAATGATAAGTGAAACTGGAAGGTTTGAAGGACGTGTAAAGAAACCCCTGATTTGTGAGACAGAATCATTGATTTCCACTAAAGAACTAATACTGCAAGCGGCACTAAAATAGGGGGGAAAGGATGGGTAAAGAATAGGCCCCTATCCGCAGTTGATGTACATCAGCATAGCTCCATTAAAGTCAGTGGAGCAGTGAGCATTTCATACAAAGACCCATTCTGTATGGTTTCTTTTACATATTCTTTTACTCTGATTATCTCACTAGCTACCAAAACAAATAAATGAAAATAACCCAACACCAATGCCTATTATATCATATCCACAAAGGATCCTGTTATTACATATGCAGAAGCAGAACATCGAGAAAATAAAACATGAAGCAGTTTGAGTCTCTAAGGTCAATTACCACTACTCTGATTTAAAAGGATTACTGTGAAGCGGGCTCTGTGCAATAATTTCCAGTCTAATTACAATTTAGAAGGAATCTGCATTGTTGTAAAAAATATTTAATGTGCCTTGGCATTTAGCAAATAATCTAAATCGATTTTTTTTTTGTCACACAACATGATCACGTATAATTCTCTGAGCTGTTTACACTGAGCAAAATTACACTCACAGCCACATAGTTAGATCATTCTGAATTGGTAATCAAAAGTGATTCTGATTGCACTGAATTTCAGTGCCTTCACGAGCATGCCCTTACTAATCGCAGGGCCATAAGAAGAGCTGCAAACTCCAGAGCTTTATGAATAAAAATCCAGCAAAAGAGCAAGAATGACCAATCTTTAGTAAGATTATTTGCTGTCTAATAGAGGTCAGAACCCCAATACAATTTAACAATATAACAGGAATATAGCTAAATGAATGTCAGTTTTTACAATATTCAATTATTTAGAAGTAATTACCCCAGCATGTGGATACTGTAAATGTAGGTGTTAGAAGTAAGGGGAAGTAATCTGCTATTCAAATTCAAATGGATGGTTTGCCGACCACCTATAAAAGTAGAGACAGTTGCCAGCATTGTACAGTATGTGCACAAACTAGAGGTTGTCTCAGGTCCTTAAGCCTGACTGCAGGCTTAATAGTACTGGATGGAGTGTTCTCTCTAGCCACAGAAGGCTCAAGCAGTGCCATGAAGACTAAACAGACCCACCCATATACACATCCATCACATATATCCAAAGGGACTCAATCCTGACCTAGCAAGGGTGTAATTCAGTCTTCATGCCCAAGATAATAAACTATTCTACACTGGCCTTGCTGCTGAGATGTCCAGTAAAGTTGCTAGTGATGTGATGCATAGACATCGGTTGTTTTCACATAGGGCACTGATCAGTCTAAGCCAGATTCAAATCAGTGATGTACGGTTGAAAAGGTCCATCGGCCATGGCCAGCGCTCAGCCATCTTGCTCAATATACCCCATGTACTTGGTGGCAAGCTAAATCTAAATTCCACAGCAAGGTTTCTGAAGTTAGCAGTCAGCAAACTAAAACGTTGCAGCAACTTCATATAATACTTTAACAACTGAGAGTTTTAATGAATTAAATATAAAAATGAAAAATACAAATAATTGCAGTAGCTACTGTGTTGTTTTGATATTAAATTCCCAATTTGGGCAGGTATGTGAGACTATTTTTGATTGTACAATCAGCACATTTGCAGCTTGTTCCACATAAAAGGAACAGCAATGAAATAGCATGAACATTTAAACTACTAGCTTTAAAGTCCAGCACTGATAGCACATTGAAAGGAACTGTTGATGTCACATGTCTCAGCTACTGTTTCAGGCTGCCTGCAGATCCAGGAAGGCAACGCTGCATCATTTTACACTAAACTCACGTTTACCAAGTTATCGTCACAAACATGAGGCTAGAAGCATGATTTAAAAAAAAAAGTGTCAGATTCTGCTGTGCAGAATCTGATGAGGGCTCTGTGATAAATGGCATGGCTGCAAAATAGCAGAATGTATGAGCAGAATATATGAACTTATATGTATATAAAAGTTTATATATAAAACTTTTAAAAAGTAAGTATGTTCTTTTGTCAAATGAAGACTATTTGTTGGAAGACTGAGGTGGAGGCATGCATTATAATTTCAAAATGGAAAATAAGGAACACTGGTCTAGCTATTTTGCCATATTAGCATAGACCTCCTTTTACTCCATATTGTCAGATTTGCCTGCTTTATAGAATTTCTACTCACTGATTGGGGCTGGAGATGCTTAAATCACCTATGAAGATTTTATAACTGATAGCGCTCCATTTCCTTTACTAAGACTAGGGACAGATTTGTCCATTTTTAAAAATGAAAAGCATTACAAAATAGATACCAGGCGTTTTTGTTGTTATGACAATTTGGCATCTTCTGAGCAAATGTATTTGCTTACTATATATACACATCTTCAAGCTGTCAAGTAATTGGACAACCACTGCCCTTTCTTCATGTTACAAGTTTGATTGAAATGGCATAGGCCAGATGCCCAGCTCTCTCACAGATTCTTTAATTAGAGGGTCTCCTGAACCTCCGAACCACTAGAATTAAAAAAAAGAGCAATTAACACTTTTCCAAGGCCCCTTTCGTCCATCTGTCACAGCACAGGTGAAAAAATATGATAATGGATCCTTTCTAAACAAAATGCTGGACTCTGTGTGTGCTCTCTTCCATTCAGTCCATCAATCCCCTCCTCCTCTTCCAGAAGAAAAGCCTCGAGGTTTTCTAATATGCTAAGTACTTAGTACATTGTCTTGGGGAGAAAATCATGTGAAAACTACACAGACGGGCACAACATGTTTTTAATCACCCCCATTTCCATCAGGCAGGAAAGCCTCACAATTCTATAGCTCAGTTTACCAGCTTAACATGTGAGGGCATTCCATTCCCCTCCCCCAGCACCTCAGCCACACTCTGTATCAAATAAGATCTGTTATCAGCCTTAGTTAGATCATAATGAAATAATTGCAGGATTTAAACTGAGGGTGACTGCAGCATAGTGAGGTGAATTAATTTTCCTACCACAGCAGGGCATGTCAGATGTGGCCATGAACAGGGCAATCCCTTTTTTTTTTTTTTTTTTTTTGAGGGGTGGGGAGGAATGAATGAAAGCAATTCACTAGATTTCAGTAAAAAATTGCAAAGGGCAATGGAACTGCTTATGAAGAAAAGACAGTGTTTGTGTCTAGATAATTCTGTAACATTTTAAAAGTAGACAAAAAGTTAACATAAAATGGAAATAACTTACATGTAAAGGGGATGGAAAAAATTCCCAAAGCAGTGTAGAAACTTCAACAGGGATCCATACTGTCAAATTTATGCCACAGAGATGGCTGAATGTTTTTAATTAGGGCCCAGAGGCCAGGGCTAGAAATTTAGAGGCATATGCTTCTCTTGATCTACAATGGAACTCCTACCCACATCAATGAGTGCTTTGCACAAAGATCAAATATGGCTCAAGGAGGCATTTTGGATCCAGACCAGCTTTATGGTTCAAGCTTTGGATGTGAGGCCAAATCAAGGCTAAATTTAGGGGTTATCAAAAAATTCCAGTTTTTTTCCATAGGAAATTTTGGAGAATTGTTTTTCAAAATTTCCTATTGATATTTTTGCTTGTTTGGTTTTTGATGGAAAACAGATATTGAAAAAAAAGTTTTTAAAACATTTTGATTAAAAATGGTTTCAGTAAAATATTTGTAATTTTCAAAACCTAAAAACTGAACTTTATCAAAATGCAACAATTTTACTGCAAAATTTTAAGCTTAAAGTTTCTGATTTTACATGGAAAAATAATTTCAACCAAAATTAAAAATTTCTATGGAAAAATTTCTACTGGCCCCGAATTCTTACATGCAGTTCTCATAGCTGACGGGAACTTACAACTTTCTGCAGCTCACAGAAATTCAATGCCAAATGTTCACTGTATTCATGAAGAGGAAATAACGGTCTGCCTCAAGAAATCAGAAAATGCTGGTGAAAAAGTTCACCAACTATTGGAAACTATTAAAAGAAAAAAAGAAAATTATGAGGTTACCATCAGATTCACAGAGTTGGCATGACTTTAGATACTTAGCCATGGTGATTCTAACTCTACCTGCACAGGATTGTAGTGGTTAACAAAAATTAGAATGAGGAAGAATCTTTGCCAACCCCATGCTATGGGAAGGTCATTAAGGTTTCCCCCGATTTTCCTCCTGAGTCTAGACCAGGGACGACCCATAGGATCTCTTGGGAGATATGTGCGGTATCAATTGCCTGTGAATGGGTGGTGGTGACAGGGCATGGCATCTCTTGTGGTGTATTTTCCTTCCTATATTCTCTTTCCTTGTTCCCATAAAAATCAGAGCACTGAAGGGGTTGCTTGCAAAGTGGAGGAGGTGGAACAGGATTCTAACTTCTTTTACTTACAGAAAAATGAAATTAGGGAAAAATCAATGCTTATTTTAATTCTCTCTCTTTATTTACACAGGATTTTACTAGTAAGAGTAAGCTTGAACCCCAAACTGGAAGCTCTTAATTATAGAGCAAGCCGACTCAAATACCTAAAATACCCTTAATTATTCCTCTGTCATTTTTCTTGAGCAACATTGCAAGTCCAGTCACCTCAGAGGATCCAAACAGCCACTTAACCAGCTGGGATAAGTGATAAGTGATAAGTGATAATCAGGTACCTTTGCCTCAATCCCCATCCTTAATATCAAGCATTGGCAGTGCTCTTCTCACGTACATCCTCACTGGTAGCCCTACAGAGAGTAGGATCCTTCTCCATGTTGGTAAGGGCTCTTCAGCCTCCAGAAGTACATTCAATCTGCACACTCCACAGCATACCAGTGAATCTTTAAATAAACTTTGAGATTAGCATCCGTTGGTTTACTTCAGTCATAGACTGTTGGCTCATCAGGGTGCTGCCGTGAAGTTTTTTTTTCAGACATAGGACCACATCCTTATCTGATGACAGATTCTCCTCTCACAAACTGCATCTGATAATAATGGGGCACATCAGTAGAAAGAGAGATCAGGAAATAAGCCATTCTGCATATGATATTCATCAACACTACTTTACCACGTGAGCCAGGCTAGCGTGAAAGGCACTGGTAACTCTCCCTTCATAAAGGACGAAAAGAAGGAACAGAGGATAGTGAAGGAAATGGTACCAAGTCCTTCCCATTCTCCAGCCCCCACTTGCCTTGCCTCAGCCTAATATGCTGGCTTCCTTCTGCTACACACTCCTCCAGCTTTTCAGGAAGAACAGACAGCACAGCCTGAGGCAACATACAATGAGGCCTCATGGAAAATGCTGAATCAGATTACACTTCAAGTCAGTTCTATCTCCTATATATTTTCAGGTAGTTCTCTTCTACGACTCATCATTGAAGAAGCCTATTAGCTCTGATAGATTCTCATAACCCTTGGACTCCTCTCACTTTAGTCATCCAGACATTGTGGGTTTCTCTCTTAATGCATTTTGCTGATAGGGAAAGACACAAAGGGTGATATTCTCATCTGTGACTCCCCCAGAAAGCTCCTGAGGATGCCTCCTGTAGCTCTATGACAGAACTGGGGGTGGGGAGGTGTTGGACAGAAGTAGCCAGGTTTTGGAATGCAACGAATTCATGTTGTGATCTGATCATCAGCTGTGATAGCAGTCCCCATTGGCATAACTCAAAGCAACCTTTAGGCTGCTTTAAATTACACCACAGGCCAATTTTTCCAGCATCAAGAGAGCAGAAAGTTGTCTGAGTCACTATTTCCTCCTGCTGTTCTTGATTGAGTCTCTGGGCAAAGTTCAATTCTTCTGACTTGTTTTCCATTACTCCAACCTGCCCCTGCCATGCCTGACCATAACACACAGAGAGAGATTTATATACCTTCAAAAGAGTAAAAATATGACTACTCAGTTATCGTGCCTCACTGGCAAAGGATAACACAGAAAAATGCTCTCTGTATCGCTCCTTCTCATGGTTTTACCATCCCACTCTTTCATCCTTCCCTCCCAGTGTTATGCTGTGAAGTCTTCCATGTGATTCTCTCTGATTCAGACTGTAGGACACTCTGGGCAGAGATTCTGTCCTCCACTATGTTTGCTAAGAGCTTTCTCTTCACAATATAGTTCGGTCTGTCTCCTTTTTACTTAGGGTATGTCTACACTTGCACCTTCTTTTGAGAGAGGGATGCAAATGAAGACATTCAAAATTGCAAATGAAGCCGGGATTTAAATATCCCGTGCTTCATTTGCATATTCGCGTCATGGTGCTATTTCAAAATAGCGCTATTTCAAAATAACATGCTGTTAAGACACGGTTATTTCAAGAAAAAACCCTTCTCTCGAAATAACCATGTCTTAACAGTGTCTGTTATTTCAAAATAGCGCTATTTCGAAATAGTGCCATAACGCAAATATGCAAATGAAGAGCAGGATATTTAAATCCCGACTTCATTTGCAATTTCAAATGTCTTCATTTGCATCCCTCTCTCAAAAAAGGGTGCAAGTGTAGACATATCCTTACTGTTCTCCCTCCTTGGAGGCTACGTCTACACTGCGGCGCTATTTTGGGATGCCAGAGGTATCCCAAAATAGCTATTCTGCTTCTTTTATTATTTTGAAATATAATGGGCTCGCCGTTCTGACGTCCCTGTAAACCTCATTCCACAAGGAGTAAGGGACATTTCAGAATAGTGATTTATTTCTAAATAAGTGCTGTGTAGACAGAGCCAAATTTCGAAATAAGCTATTTCAAAATTGATTTGAAATAATCTACGCAATTTGTGTAGCTCAAATTGAGTAGCTCAAATTGCTTAGCTTATTTCAAGCTCCAGGTGCAGTGTAGACACACCCTGACTAACTCAGCCTCTTAATTTTCTATCTGGCATACAAACCCTGCCGTCAGAAATGATTTACATTGTTGCAGGGCTTGAATCCACAGAAGCTGGAATGTATAGCTTTCTATGAATGGTATGAATGCTGACTGCTCATACATGTTAATTGGTAATATCTGTGTTTGATAGGTTCCCGCAACGTGTGTTATATCAGATTAACTAGCTTAATCCCATGATACCAGTCTACCAGATATTAACTATTTGTGGGAGAAGTTGGTGTTTTTCAGAATATATCATTTGTTTAAAAGTCTTTCTGAACTATCTACGTCTGAAGAGTGAAAAGAGCATCCATCCAATGTGACAGACTGTCAAAAACAGGCAAAGCAAATATCATCTCTCCTGCTGTAAATTTCCCTTGCAATCAGTCTCATTAGATAATAATCTGAACCATATCAAACTAAAGGGAATTCTGGACCTGATCCAAAGTCCACTGAAGGCAATGGGAGTATTTTCATTGGCTTCTGTAGTCTTTGTATCAGGTTCTCTGTTAGGATTAGGACCTAATGTTCCCCCTTTGGTCCAATAGCTGGCCAATATTCAGGGCCTTGTAGGGTTCTTTCAGTTAGGAAGAAAAATCCATGTTGCAAGTCAGCTGTATCCTTCAGTATAATCTTCTTTATTTACAATCAGTTGTGTGTAGTCTTGTTTCCCTGTAAACACTAAGAACAAACAACTTCCATGTTTGTTTTTCCAGTTTCCTGGCTTAGAGCTCTCAAAGTCTAACACTCATGTGAGCTCTCTGCCCAGGAAACACTATCCCTCTGCTTCCTCTCAGGGTCATGCTCACAGGCTTTCCGCTGGTTTCCATTACTCCTAGCCCCTGCATTTGCAGGTAGGGAAAGCCCTCAACCCACATGACTTAGCTTTCTCCTGACAGATGTAGCCACTCCATATTTTGCAGCAGTTCTCTTTGATGTAAAGGGCCTTGATAATTCCTTCTGTTGAGCTCCATATAGATTCCTTAGCACACCTAGGGTATGTCTACACAATAGAGGAAGATTGAAGCTGCTGCTGTCGATCTTCCAGGGTTCGAATTAGCAATCTAGTAAAGACAGCTAATTCGGAGTGAGAGTGGCACTCCAGTTGTTGCCGGTAACTCTGCTTTCACAAGGAGTAAGGGAAGTCAAAGGAAGAGTGTTCTTCCTTCGATTTCCTGCTGGTAGACAGCGCCAAAAGCCGGGTTAAGCTACTTTGACTTCAGCTACACAATTAATGTAGCTGAAGTTGCGCATCTTAATTCATCTTTGTCCCGTGGTATAGACGTAGCCCTAGGCTACATCTACGCTGTGGAGCTATCCCAAAATAGCAATTCCACATCTTTAAAGCAGCCCGTTATTTCAAAATAGATTTGAAATAATGGGCACATGATTTCGGCATCCCTGTAATCCTTGTTCCACGAAGGTTAAGGGACGTTTCAGAATAGCACTTTATTTCGAAACTTGGTGCTGTGTAGAGAGCACTAAATTTCAAAATAAATGATTTTTGTAGCTATTGTGCAGCTTATTTCAAGATAAGTATGCAGTGTAGATGCACCCCTATTGTCCTTAATTACTTCTGCCCCTATCTTTGGATCAAAGACTTCGTTGCTGGCAGCCATTATCACCTATTAGCCTAACAAAGAGCGAAGGTGGGTGAGGAAATACCTTTTATTCAACCAACTTCTGTTGTTATCAGTCTAACAGTAATTTAGAAGTAACCATGAGCAGCTTCTGTTTACTCCTTAGTGATACCAACAGTCTAACTTCTGCCCAGCTTTTAGAGGACTGAAGATATATATGAACTTGGGCTATGCCTTCACAGCTATGTTATGGGGTGAGGTCACAGAAGACCTCTTAGGGGTGCTTCCCAGAGTGCTGCCAATGCCACTGCCACTCACCTTCCTGCTCTCTAGGGCTTCTCACCACCCGGTCCTGCTGAGCCAGCTCCCTGGTCTCCCACAGCCAAGGCACCAAGCTGAGATCAATGTCCCCCCAAGAAGCAGTGCAGACACTGAATCTCTTCAGGTCCAAGGAGAATGCAGTTTAGGGCCCAGGTTCCTGGGATACCACTCCCCAAATGGGATCAGAACCCCAAAGGAATTGTTTAGGTAAGCCCCCTTTGACAATGGAAGGGGGAATGTGCACATGGATTGCTCCCCCACGTAATAATTATTTACACTGGGTTTGACAGAAAATAAAAGTGATTTTATTAAGTACAAGACGTAGGATTTAAGGGGTAACAGGTGAGAACAGGCAGTGTAAAGTAGACTACAAACTCAAAATAACAGAAAATGCTTAGCTAATTCTACACTGAAACCTCAGTAAAACTTGTTACAGATTCATTATAAACTCACCCTACAACTGTTTCTTTCCTGGCCAAGCCTTCCAAACCAAGGAAGTCTCCTTTTCCCTGGGGCTTTTGGTTCATTCCCCTGGGTGTGCCCACCAAAGACCCAGCACTTCTACTTTCCTAATATTTTTAAAGATTCCCTTCTTGCATGGGAAGTCACCTGGCCAGTTGGGGGTGGACATGTGAGGACCCCAGACCCATCACTGCTAAGACTTAGAGGACAAAAGAGATTGTTTAACAGCTCGTCATCAGGACATTGAGATTTACACCCGTGCTGGCTTTCATTCACACATTTGTGACAGGGCGCCTGTGCACTGGCCCTTTAAGGCAAAGACTCAGGCCCTGAGCCGGGGCTGAGAACAGAGAGGCCAGCTGAAGCCGTTAGGGCTAGTGAGAGCCCAGCCAGCAGCTGTATAGAGAAGCACAATTTGCCAAGGAGGGGGAGTGAAGGGTGGAAGGCCGAGGAAGCAGGGGCTCCCAGGAGGAAGGACAGCCGGGGATAGCCAACTAGGGCTGGGAGAGGGCCAGCCAAGACGCTCCCTGGTTAGGGGCCGGAGGTAAGGCCCAGACTTCGGAGGCGGATTATAATGCAGCCTAGGTAAGCGGGGCAGTAGAGATAACCCGATGCCAATGATGAGCAACCCATACAGACTGTAACTTGCCCTGAGAGGGGCTAGATGAGGACAGTCAGGGGGTACGGGGGGGGAGCGTGCACCCTGACAACATTTAAAAACCATAAAGCATTCCACACTCCTTATGTCTAATTTTACACACAAGAATGATACGTACACTAAAATAAGATAAACAGATCCAGCAGATTAAGACATGAAGACTGATAGGTTACCTTTCGAGGTCCCTTCCAGTCCTAGTATTCTATGATTCTATGATAAGCAATTTGTCCCAAGCATCTCTGAGTTATGTATTTTTGTGTTCATAAGTCCATTTCATAAGGCATGGAGGGGAGGTTCATCACAGGCTAAAGCAGTTGTATGTTAATATTGAGATAGCTAACGTGTGGTTCTTGTTTTGCTTTGAAATCCCTGTGGAGACAAGACAGTTTTTAACTACAATGTAGCTAGGTGAGAACAGGCATTGTCCTACCCTCAGTTGAACTCACCTAGCTACATTGCATAAAAACTACAGAGCTCTGTCTGCCCTGGAATTTTGCAGAAAGTGCTCAAATATGTCACTGATGTCTCTGTAAAAATAATACTTTTTTGGAGTGAAGATATAGCCTGGGTCTCACCAAGCTGGCCTTCTGCACACTGAGGGTGTCTGCCCATTCCTTTTGTCACCCCTTCCTCACACCCTCCATTCCTTTAAAAAAAAACCCTGCAAAAACAGGGTTCTGTTCTTGTAACAACGAATGGTTTAAATCAGGCAATTAAAAATGTGACAAGAACTTCTGAGATCAAGGACAAGCCAGGGACGATCAAAGTTTGCTCAATGCAGGACCACATGGCCAACTTGCAATGTCTCAGGGCCATATCTAATTTGTTTAACATGCGTCAGTTAGTTAGATTCTCTGCTTTGTCCAGTTTACACAGGAAACTGCCAGGGCTCTGGTTACCGGTCAACTATGGCAAACCAATTTTAGGTTTCTCTCAGCCTTCAGTATAAAGGTGCTTGTAGAAGGTAGATGCGTTGCGGGTGCTGCCCTTTGTGGCTGGGCATAGTGTAGAAGCACTGTCTTTTCAGGTATGTTTACACTATGGAGTTTTGTCAGAAAAACGGTGGTTTTTCCAACAAAACTGGAGGAAGTCCACACTGCAATTGCACTCTTCCACAAGAAAATCTAAAGAAAAGAGGAGTTTTTCCAGCATTGATAATCCTCATTCTATGAGGAAGAAGCCTTTTTGCGAAAGAGCTCTTTCACAAAAAGGCGTGTGTGGACGGGAAAGAGGGAGTTCTTTCAGAAGAAGAGGAAAGAGGAAAAAGCACAGGTGCCCTGGTGGCCACTCCATCCATAGTAATCACAGCTTACATGCAAGAGAGCATCCATTCAATCTGGACGCTCTCTTTCGAAAAAGCAGTTCGCTTTTTTCAATGCACTTTTGCAGTGGACGCTCTCTTTCCGGAGAAGTTTTTTTGGAAGATTTCTTCCAAATAAAGCTTCTTCCGAAAGAAGCCTGTAGTCTGGACATAGCCTTCTAGTTTGAGCTAGCAATGCTACTACACCCTGCCAATGGTTGCTCCAGAGCTATGGTTTCTCTTTTCAGGCAAAGGCTTTCTGCCAGGTCATGTTTAAGTCCCATGTCTTCCATGTTTTAGCCCTATGTCTTTCTGCCTGGGTAGCAGAAAACCCCCAAAATAAGAGTCCAATTTCCTTACAAAAGATCTTCATCCCCGAATTTGGGGCCCATGTTCTACGTACCCTTCTCTCAGGGCTCTTAGTCATATTTATTCTCCTCTAGGGGGCTCATGCCACTTTACCAATGTCTTATCAGGTAACTGAGGCATCCTGTCTGTCCTGGGTTCCAGTCCAAGGACTCTAGAATGGGCACTCAAGGTTTATGCCACCAAATTTTTGCAAACACCTCCCTCAATTCCTTCCTACCTAGCCTGTCATCAAGCCTGACCCACAGCCTCTCTAAATTCATCCTCCCTTCTGGGACATAACTCATAGGGCTCAAACCCGGAATTCCCTGATAAAGCCCAAACCAAAATTAAACTTGAGTCCAGTTCTGCCCATCTCAGACTTGACCTTCCTTTCCTCTCTGTTCCTCAGCTGAATGCCTGAAGGGCCCTCCTTTTTGAAGTCCAGATCCTACCTTATTATCTGGACTCATCACCACCAAAACCTACTCCACCTTGTGCCTACTGTGAGTCTCTCCTAGTCTCCTGCCAGACTTTTCCACCGAGAAGAAGGTCCCAGGGCCAACTCTTTCCCTGGGTTTCCTCCTTGACCTTCTGTACTATTTAGTCCCAGAAAATGACCGCAGAGTTCCATTCACTCTTCCTGAAGCCACATTGTGGTCCAGATATCCTGCCTCTATAGTAATCAGCCAGCTTCTCTTATAACTGGGATTCATCTTTAATTGGTACAGCCAGGTGAGTTAATTGGCTGCTCAGGCCCACATCAACACTTTTAAAGTGGTGTATATGCCCAGTTACAATGTTCTGCAAGTCCTGTAGATTAAAACTGTTTAATACCAACTAAATGTTGTCTCTGAAGATTTGTATTTGGTGTTGCTGTAGCCATATTCATCCCAGGTTATTAGAGAAACAAGGTGAATGAGCTAATATCTTTTAATAGAAGCTTGTGTCTCTCACCAGGAAAAATTGATCCAATGAAGGATATTCCTCCAACCACTTCCTCTGTCTTACAAAAGTCTTTTTGTGTGTGTCAGGTGCAGCCATATTTGGTTAAATCTATTAGCCTTTGCAAGGTATTAACATTTCATATAACTGTTGTTTGTTATAGGACTATACAAGATGAAATAAAGGAAGATGAAACACTTGCTTTGCCACCATGAGTTAAGATTCTATTCCCGTAAGTCCTATTTACATAAAGGCTTCCTCTAGCTATGCTTGTCAGTAATTTTGCCACAGCTTTTTTTGTGTAGATCTACCTTCCATTCACTGCACTTACAATCAATGTTTCCACCTTTAAAGGTATGAAAGCAACACACTTGGTTACAAACTCTTTGTTTTTACTACTATACATACATATTTACTGTGTTCACTGAACTACCCTATATGCAATATACATTTTATAATGGTTTCCAATTAAATATCACTAACTCAGTCTTACCATCCAATTTTTTATTTAACTTCAAAGGCGATGAAGCAACATCTACACCAAATTAATTACATCTATTATCACTTAAAGAAATTAACTTAATTCTGTCAAGCCTGGCCAATGACATAAAAATGTTGGTTTGATAACATTAACATCAACAACTTAAACTGTATTTAAAATGAAGGGGAGCAAGGAAAGGCAAGAAAGTAGAAATAGTTAATTGTGCAGAACAAATCTGCCCAGTACAGAGTACCATGAACTTCTGCTTTTTCAATAAACTGATCTTGATGTCACCATGCATCAGGGTGTGGCAAAAGGAGTTTGGAAAAAAATTAATCATGGGACTAATGAAAAGTTAAGTGAATGGAGATAGGAGAACACCACCAAAGGTTAGGAAAACTAATGTGGACCATTGAAGAGAAAGTGAGGTTTTTACCATTGTATCAAGAGGGAGCAGGAATGGTCTGACTGAAAAGTATTATCATATTTTTTCCTGTAAAAATGTGTTAACGGTGTTATTAACAAGAAAAGAGGAAGAAAGATGGTGGAAATAAATAGGGGCTATTGCTTTGTATTTACATGTTAAAACACAAAGGAGAGCGAAAGAGATTCTCCCTCTGTAAAAATAGGAAAAATTATACTGAGCTCCTAAGTAAAGTGTTTTGAGATCAGCTGATGAAAAGTGCCATATAAGAGCTAGGATTTATTTGTTGGTTAATGTAAACCAGACACTCAGCCTAAATCAGGAGACCCTTGCACTGCACTGATGACACCAGGACTCTGCTTGGGATATTCCTGCACCAGTCTGGCTGCAAAACTGAGGCCCAAATTACTTTTTCTTATATGACACATGGGGGGGAGAAACAGGTGGCAGTATTCTCTTATCTGCGCTCATTACTCAAATGCCACTCACTAATACTCTGCCCATCAACAGGCTCAGTTAATACAGGAATGGGCAGATGTCACCAGGATGAACACAGAGAGCAGAAAAGAAGCAAATTTCATCCTTGGGAGATTAGATAGCAAACTAAAGTAGCCCTCTCTTAGGTGCAACTCTGCAAGGGATGGGGATGACCTCAGACCTGCTGCTTCCAATGTTGGTCAGCAGCACTAGTGGTGATGGCTGGTGGCAAAACACTGTCTGAGCGGAGGCCTTCATGCACAGTCTCACCAGCAGTGTTTTATATTGTTAGTGCTGCTGTCTCTGATTAGCTTGTGGCACACAATGAGAACAGGTAGGAGACAGGATAAGATCATGATCAGGAGAACATGGGTGCCTTACAAGTGGCTCTATACACTAATATATCTCTACACTAATCAGGAAACAAGACCCAAATCCCACCTGAATCAGAGGCCTGATTCTGCAAATACTGACCAACTAGGCAGCCAGAGCCTTGCCCGTTGTTAGTCGGTATTACTCTATCTACATCCACTGAGTGATATTGATTTACATCACCTGAGGATCTGGACCATAGTGATGACTCCAGAGAGGCAGCCCTATTAAAGTGAACAGGACTACCCAGGTACTAAGCACTACTCCTGATAGAAAGTAGTGCTGTGCCGGATATGGCTCTATTTTTCATCTTTCAGGACATATGCTGTCCTCTTTCCATGTGCCCATCCTTACTGATTTTTGCCACTATACCTTTCATGAATTTTTAAACCATATGCAAATATATGGTTGAGTATTTGTTACATACACTTGTCTGTGCTAGTTTCATAGAGGATATTAATCAGTTATCATCTCAGACGTCACACAATTTCTCTCTCCTCTATGTATTGTACATATAGTGCCTGATCCCAAGTCCTTTTGAAGTCAACTGGAATTTTTCCATTGGCTGCCTCAGTGCATATACAATGAAAAGAAATGTATCAATTAAACAATATGAGCCAGAACTTCCTCTCCCAGTTCCTTCCCCTTTATACTACCTGAATGGTACAAGGGGGCTTCAATTTGGTCACAACTGGCCAGTGGAGAATTCCTCTTGCAGAAGAGAATTCTCAAGCGGCACAAAATTAGCACAGCTAGCTTTTATGTCTACTGATCCCCCATTCCTTTCAGGTAGGACAGTCATGAAATGTAAAGATGGGGAGGCATGCTGGGGACAGAGAGTAAGAGAATGGGCTCTAATCTACCTTGTGAGATCCCCGCTTTTATATGTTGCCCTAGTTAGTTGTTGCAAATTACAGTAGACTTCCAATAATCCGGAACCTTTGGGACCTAGGTGGTGCCAGATTATCAAATATGCCGGACTATCAGGAGATACTATAAAATGGTTATATATATATACAGTATATACTGTATATAAAGTGTTTTAACCCTTTTTATTGTAGCACAAGCACTGTCCAGCGTCACACAATGCCAGTGGCAGTCTGACTCAGTCCCGTCCGGTTTCGCTCAGTTCAGCTGCTGCCACTGCTGCCTTGTGACTCGTTTTTTGCCAAAGCTCACTCACTAGGCTCTTGCCATTTTGATGCCAGACTATCGGGAGTGCCATACAATTGGATACTGGACTCTTGGAGTTTTACTGTAGTTAACAAGAAGTTCTCTAGTTCACGGTACGGTAGCTGGAGAATCAGGGAGATTTGCGTTCCAGATCTGAAGTCTCCTCCTGGAAAATGTTTGTGTCTACAATGCAAATACAAAATGTTTTAAAAATTGGCCCTTGTAGATTTAAACTAATTCTATTGTTAGGAAGGATACAGTGTGGCACACAGCTCTTTCCCAACACCACCATGCATTTTTGACCAGAGCATATTTTATCTCAAAGTCCAAAGTGGTATTAAAATTACTATTCAGCCATCTCTAAAAAACCCTCCTCCAAAACACAGATTTTGTAATAAGAAAAAGTTTCCCATAAATTAATTGTTGCAGGGAACATTTCTCTTTCAGGAGCAAGAGACGTTTGAATGAGAGATTGTTTTGAATTTGTTCATTTGGTTTTATTAATTTACAAAGTGTTTTCTTTGTCTAAGGAAAGAAATGTTGATGTTATCTTACACAATCCCTATACAGTAAGAACCTGATTCTACAAGCAAGTGCTTTGCTTTACACATATGAATAGTCTATTAGGCTATGTCTACACTACAGCATTATTTCGAAATATCTTATTTCAAAATAGTTATTTCGAAATAACGCGTCTACACACAAAATGCATTTCGAAATAGCATTTTGCTATTTCCAGATAGCATGTCCACACTGAATGGACTCTGAATCGCATTTAAGGCCGGCCGGAACCAGTCCAGCAGGGCACCAGGTCAGGACTTACTGTGTGGGGCTGCTGCCTGAGGCTATCTGAGGCCTGTGCTAAAAGGGACCCCCCTGGACAGCCAGTTCTCAGATTTCCCTGCTTGCTTGTCTACCTCGATGAGGGACAGCAAAGCATTTTGTCTTTGTGTGCTCTGGTTGCCCTCACTCGGGACACCAAGCACTCTGCAACATGGAGCCAGAGCTGCCCCTGGGCACTCTGGTGCTTCTCTTGGATGCATTGCTGCAAGCCTGGCTGCACTTTCTGCAGGCTGCCATCCAGGAGGACCATTGGGGGGCTGTCAGTATCCAGGAGGCCCTGTGGGAGAGCTTCCACCCTGAGGAGCACTAAGAGCCTCCCTGGTCTGCCCCATTGGGGGCTTGTGCCTCATTCCTCCCTCACATCCTTCCACTTACCCCTCCCTAACTCCCCTTCCTGATGTCAAATAAAATACACATATTTTCATAAACACAAACTCTCTTTATTTAACAAAACTGGGGGGGAAGGGAATGAAACTCTGGTGAGACTTGGGAAAGGAGGTGGGAGAGGGGAGAAGAGAGGGTGGGAAAGGGGAAGGGGAAACCTGGGAAGAGGGAGCTGGAAGGGGGAAGCAAGGGGAAGAAGGGGGAGGGGAAGGTCAGGGCTCAGGGTTGGGGGTCTCGCCAGACCAACTTGATTGTCATGCAAACCTGCTCCTGGGTTCGCATGTGGCCTTTGGTGGCCAGGTTGGCAGATATCCTGCCATAGACAACCGCGTTCCTCCATCTAGTGTGGAGATCATGGACGTTGGGGGTATCCCCCCCAAAACCTGAATAAGGTCCATGATCTCCACCCTGGACCAGGAAAGCACCTGCATTCTCTGGGATCTGGCAGGCTCCTGGGATCTGGCAGATGGCTCCTGGGGAGTGGTGGAGGGCTGGCTGCCAGTGGCTTGCTGGCTCATGTTTTGGGACCACTGGGTCAGGGGCAGTGACTTCTGGCTCTGGGCTGGCAGGCTTGGAGTTGGCACAGGCACAGTGGACAGAGTCTACCCCTTTAAGGGCTCCGGGGAGGGGGGAGGGAGAGAAGTGTTCTTGGTTGAGGCTGGAGTGGCCACCGGGGCACCCTGGGAAGGCTGGAGGCCCCCTATTTCAAAATAAGTGTCTACACAGCACTTATTTCAAAATAGCTATTTCGAATTTGGCGTTATTCCTCGTAGAATGAGGTTGACCAAATTCGAAATAAGCACTCCGCTATTTCAAATTTATTTCGAAATAGCGGTTTGGCTGTGTAGACGCTAGGAAAGTTATGTCGAAATAAGGGCTGTTATTTTGAAATAACTTTGCTGTGTAGACATACCCTTAAAGTAAATGTCATTATACATGTATGTAAACTTAAACATGTGATTAAGTCTTTGTAAAATTAGGACCAAAGATCTGTATCCACTGAAGTTCTCTCAATGCTCATGTTCTGTAAATAATTACCATCTTTTCTCCTACTTAATCTTTAACATTCACAAATATTATTATTTTTAAATCAATTCAAAGTCATTAGAAGAGTTAAAAAGGTAGCATCCAATCTGATTTCCACTCTGCCAGATATGATGATTATGATAATAAATAATAGTAATAATACAAATAAGGACCACTGTCAAGAAATTCATCATCAAAAGCTGGGAAATCATATAGTGAATCCATCAGTCATGCGTGGTGTACAGGGTCATGTAAATGAAAGGGAAAAGAATATACAGCCTATAAACTATGGTTACATGCTAATAAAAACCAGCGAGGCACACACATATATACACAATACTGAGCAATTTGTCACTCTGGGATATCATGGTTGCCCCCTCCCTTGCCTACTATAACAATGCCAATGTTCAAAATCATCAGAAAGGAGTTCACGGGAGGTGTATGCCAGCACATGTGTTTTTCCAGCTGGAGCTAAGTTTTGCACCAGCTTCTGAATTCTAGTTTAAGTTTCTTACTATTTCACTAGAACAGGAAAAAAATAACATAATGCAAAAACATAAAAACTGAAATAAAAAAGTTGATGGGAAATTAACATTGGAAAGAGACCTAGAAAACAAATGAGTGAATTTTATGGTCTTATTGAATCTATTCTGTTGCACTCACTTCTTTTTCTCCCCATTTTTGCCTCTTCTGCACTTTGCTCCCTGCCAGTGAAGTTTGGCAAGAGTGTCTAGGATTTCTCTACCTCCCCATTATGTACTGTCCTTTCTCACACCTACGATGCAACATAACCCAAGTCCTGCTGCTTTTTCCTCTTCTCCCTGTGATCTATCCCCCAGCTCTGAGCTTTGGCTTGGTAAGAGTTCCATTATTTGTTTTCCTCACCTTCACACTGTGTACTGCTGAAATTTTCAAAATGCTCTGCATCACTTCAGCCTTATGACTGCACTGTTTTAACTGAGCCTTGCTCTCTTCAAATCTAATAGTTCAATATTGTGCAAGTGCTTATTCTAAAAAAAAAAAATAGTTTGAATCCCTCTCCAAAGTTTACAGCAGTCTACTCCATGCATAATCATTTCAAACACTGCAGCACTTCACATTTTGTTAAAACCACTTCACTTTAGAAGTGATTAGAGGTTGAAGATTTGTAGTTTAAAATTTAAATTAAATGGTTTAAAATTATTGGAGTACTTCACGCATTTAAAGCAAATATTTTTTTTTATATACAGATCAGGATTCTCAGTAGATGTATGGCAGAGCTGAACCAGATAGTGTAAAGTAATCAGGAACCAGAATTCAGTGTTAATGCTTTTAAATCACTATACCTGGTAAAAAAAATGTTTGTTAAAATGATCACATTTTCACAACAGCAAGGAATGCAAAACATAACCATAAGACATGTAAAGAAAGAGATGCAAGAATGCATAATAATCGTGCATGGTTTAAGTCTTATGTTAAAATATAAACCCACAGATCATCTGTAACCAAAGCCATAAATTTATAAAATGCATTGCCTACAGCAAGACGCAAATAAACACTATGTAAGCTTCACTTTAGTTTCACTTCAAACTTTATGGCATTTAATGCTCAAGATAGGTAAGACAAATTAATAGACGCTAGACAGACATGAGAATGATGAAATCCTGCTTTCTGTCTTGGGTTTTATTCTGCCCCCCGCCCCTGCCCATACACACATGCACTATGCTGTTGCCCTGCCAAAATTACAAAATGCATATCCACTATCAACAACACTGTAAATTTACACTGCATAGCCCCTTAGCTTTAGCTGCCCTGTAAAGCAACCTACTGTCTATTTTACTGTCTATCTTCCGAAATCAGTGTGCATTTGAATCCCAAATTGCAAATCACAGTTAAAACAAAGCAAATAAAAGGAAACACAATTAAAGGAAAAAGAGCCCCCACCTGCAATATCAAATACACACTCACACACAAGCCAAAAATGCTAATTGCAGTAGTGAACTGACGGCTGCTGTGTATCGTGGGTTTGTGTTTTTGGCCTAATTCTCTTTCACTTGAGTTTTCTTTTCTCCACTCTGACCCTCTTTCTGGCATGTTTATGCTGCCAAAGTAGTGTAAAGGAACCAGAATCCAAATGAGAATCAGGCCCAAAATGTGTAATATAATATTTTTCCATACCCATTCACAACATTTCCTGAAAAGAAAATTAGCTGAGGCAGAGCCCAGCTAGTTACACATCCCCCACATTTTCATCACCTAACTCAGCATGTTTCCCCAACAAATTCATCAGCCTCCACACACATCAATGGCAGGTTGTAATTTGGCCTTCGCTTCAGACCCCAGACCAGCTTCTTTGTAGATACGAGTCTCCATTCAAAGCTAAACAAAACTGGAAAAACTTTTTCCAAGGATCTGTGTGCATCATGTATACTCAGCACTTACTATTCAAATCATTTATGATCTTTATATTAAGTTGCCCTATTTGCCAAGTGCCTTGTTAAGCAGTACTATTCTTTGACACACAAACACTGAAATCTACCCCAAATGCTAAAGTCATTGAACTGAAGTGAGCTTCCTGACAACAGTGTTCTGCTAATGCTAGTTTTGATTCCCCTGACATTAATCTTAGTAGGGCTGAGATTCGGTTAATACTTACTTCCTAAGCGAGGTAACCCCTTCAAAGGCTGACACACACCACCTCGCCTTGTTCATCAAATATATAATCTTACTAAATACTGTAATCTTAAATCCCAACCTAGAGTAACTAGCAGTGCTTACATTATCATTTTTCTTTAAAGTTCATCTAAAAGAAAAAAAACTATGATCTATTAAGAATTCCAGATTTCAAAGTCTGCACAATCAGAATTTAGGAGCAATATCTTCTAGATAAACCACAACAAACTGCTTATTAAGCTTTAACATTGACACAATCTAAGATTACTTGCTCCTTTCTCCCACTCCACCCACACACAAACAAACACATACATGCAGCTTTCAAAGGGTCCCATTTAAATTTGAAAGTGTTCTCTCTGGGTTTTTTTCCATTTGACAACTTTGCATCCACAGAATAAACCCAAAATATTAAATAAGTAAAAAAGAAGGGAAAGTGGTTACAGCAATGCAGTGTAGGAGGAATTATAAAAATGGCCCTTCATTGCCAGTGCTACTGAATGACAGCTCATTTTCTTGTGCCAATTGGAAGAACAAGATTAGAAGTGACTAATTCTTACCCAGACTTCAGGCCGGTGAAAGTCACGTTAAAGAAGTAATGCTCTCAGTCTCTGGAGGGCAAGGGTACCAGTCACTTATTCCTTATTAACACTTGCTGACATGTGCACTAAGCATAATAATAATAATTTTATTTATAAAGTGCTCCCCCGCCGAAGTGCTCAGGGCACTATGCAGTATCATCGAAGCAATTTAAAATACATTTTAAACCATAGAAAATAATGGACCACCCTCTAATAATAATAATTTTTGTTTATAAAATCATGGTAAGAACACTGGCCTACCACAAGCCACTCCCAGGCAGAGTAGTGGAGAGATAAAGCGGAAGAAAACAAGGAAGAATTCTCCTCACAAATCTCATCGCCCCATAATGCTTGTTGGTTTAAAAAATACATAACATATTTAATGTAAAACACTATTTCCTGCCATTTCAACAATGGATATATTAAAATGACTCCAGGATAATAAAACTAACAAATTCTGACAGGTAAGTATTTGTATGTCTTTTCTGAACACTTGCTAGTCAATCTTAATGTTCTAATTTTCAAGACTCACTTTCCTAGCTTTTTCTACTTTATGTGAAATTTTGTATGTCACCGTAATGTGGCAGTGGGTTGGATGCTTACTTGGTTTTTTATTTTCTTTCTCATTCTGTAGTTGGTGAAATTTCTAAATAATTCTTATTTTAGGATAAAAAAGAGGAGTTTTTATAACTCTATTAAGGCCAAAATTATCCCTGGCGTAGCAAAGTTACAGCAGGGGGAAAATGGCGCTGTTTGTTTTAAAAGGCAGGAGCCAATGCCAGGCGCTTCAGAAGCAACCACTGAGTGACCCATCCCCTGTTGCCCATTCCCAGCTTCTGGCATTTAAAGGATGGGGACACCCAGTGCATGGGGTTACAATACCTGATCATCTAAGCTAATAGCTATTGATGGACCTATCCTCTATTAATTTATTTAATTATTTTTGAACCCTACTGTTTGTTTTAATTGTGCTGCCTATTAATTTCATTGGGTGACCTCTGGCTCTTGTGTTATGTGAAGGAGTAAATAACTCTTCCCTATCCACTTTCTCCAGACCATTTGTGATTTTATAGACCTCTATCATATTCCCTCTTAATCATTTCTTTTCCAAGCAGAAAAGGTCCAGTCTTTTTAATCTCTCCTCACAAGGAAGCTGTACCGAACTCTTACTCATCTTTATTGCCCTTCTCTGTACTTTTTACAGTCCTAATATATCTTTTTTGAGATGAGGGTGATCAAAACTACATGCAGTATTCAAAGTGCATGTGGTAACTTACTATAAATCCTATATATCTGTGTTAATTTTAGAGGGAAAAATGGACTGACACTCAACACAGGCAAATTCCTCCCTCTGCCAAACATATATATGTGCTATAGTGACTTCAGGTGTGCAAAGTTAAGTATCTGTGTAAGTCTTTCCAGGATCTGGTTAAAGGTAACCTTCTTGCACAAACTATTCTGTCTCAAATCAGAAAGGGAGACATTACAGAAAGGCGAAACCTAAATCAACATGGATCTGCACACAGCCCTGTGGACCACACCCTATTGTGTCCCTCCATGAAACCCATAATATTAAGACAGGCTCATCATATGTTTCCAAGACAGGCATTTTCTGCCAGGCACTCTGTCCAGAACATCAGTTTATGGGCTTTTCCTCCAGCATGGGTATATGGGTGTGATTAGTCAGAATTAGCTTTTAACAGTACTAGTGCTGGGTCAAGGGAGTAACATCCAGATTGAATCCCGAGCACAGTTAGTTGGAAGCTAGCAGTTTAAGGCTGAACTAGGGCTAAGGTTGGGGATTTGATCCAATGGTGTCAAAACCTCACAAGCTGTTCTCAGGAGATTTCATGAATAGTCAACTCTTCTTGCAAGTTTTCTACTGAGTTTGCCTTGCACCAAACATGATTCAGAAAAAAACAGGCTTTTTATGGGTTTGGATTTAACCCAAACTCAGAACTGCTGAAAGCCCAAGTAGACTGGGTTTGGGAATTCAGTCAGAAATACATAATGCAGAAAGGATACCTCTGAAGTCCTAATTTGGACCCATCCCTAATATTGAGCAAATAATAGATGTTCTAAGATAGACACTTCTGCTGGGTCCCTGTGGATTCGTCTAGACTGCATTGCTCTTTCGGGATACTGGAAGTATCCCAAAATAGCAACACTGCATCTTTAAAAACACCCACTATTTCCCGAAATAACAGGCGCACTATTCTGGCGTCCCTGTAACCCTCGTTCCATAAGGGTTAAGGGATTTGTCAGAATAGTGCCTTATTTTGAAATTTGGCACTGTATAAACAGTGCCAAATTTCAAAATAAGCTCTTTCGATTTAGACTCGGAATAAACTATGCTTATTCTGACAGAAGGATGCTGTCTAGATGCACCCTGTGTGAGCTCCATGTTTCCTGTTCCAGCTATGTTTTTATGTCTTTCCGATTGACATTTATTCAAAAAGCAAGCAACAGTTTAGCCACACCCATCCCTTTCTTGTCAATGGGAGTTATGTGGCCAAATGCCCTAGTTTGCTATATTAATCTCAACCCTAGTGTTTGAGCATCTGTTTACTTAGACTGTTAACTCCCCAGAGACAGCACTATGTCTTCTCCTATGCTTTGGACAACCCTGAGCATGTTCTCGGCACTTAACAAATACATATAAGTGTGCTGTACCCACAAAAGCTCATGATACCTGCTACATGTTTTGTTAGTCTTTAAGGCACTGCTAGACTATTCATTTGTTTTTAAGTTTTTACATATATAATGGTTTATGATTGATTGGCCAATTGATCGACTGATTAATATAGCACCATTGTACCTATGCAATACAGCAGGTAAACTATTCTGCGCTGGAATAAAACTGAAATTATTGTAATTAACTCACCACATATTTTGAAACCTTTTTCTTTATAGAGTGCATCTTTTCAGTTAGTAGATCTACTTTGGTCCCTAAATTGTATTTTCCTCATTGAATTGCCTAGTTGTGCACTTCCTTGCACCTTTCCTTGCTTGTCATTATCATTTGTTAATGTTTCAGTTGCTTTATTTTGTCTGCTGCTCTTCTCCTGTTAACAACAAGTTTCTTTGCTAGTCAAATAAGTTACCCCACTTATTGTATAGTGTCTTGGTTTAGTCTTTACAAAAATAAAATGAGGAGGAAACCATATCTTCAAATGGCTGCTTATAATTCAGTATGACTGGCAAGTGTCATTTAAGAAAGATATACTGCACCTTCAATAAATTTAATCCTTGTCTGATTACAGGAAGAAAGCTCCTTTTTAGTCTTATAGGACTGGAATATTGCAATAACTGTTCCATCTGATTTTAAAAATAAGATTTGCTAAAGGTCAGCATATCTCCTGGCCACATACGCAGCAACATTGAAATTTCCTTGGCCAGGGAATAAAAAGATTCTATCATTAAAAATGAAAGCATGAGGACATCTTGCAAGCCTATAGGGTTTTTAGAAAGAGGAGACATTTCGTTATCTACTAGTAATCATAAGATTTTTAAGCAATATCTCTAATCTGCTTCTCTCCCCCACCCCCGCTCCCCACAACCCCCCTTTCCTTTTCACATCAAGGTCTTTTTATCTTCCAATTTTGCATCTAAAGATGAGGTGAATGCCATTAGCTCAATTCAACCTCAAGTGTAGTCAGATGTGCCTATGATTTCTGAAAAGCACTGTCTAAGGTCACATTAAAATGTATAAGAGCTTTTCTGTGCCTGAGAAGGGGGCTTATTATCCATTCATGGTGTAAGGGAGTAATGTCAGTGGCCACGGATTTGGGTGAAAACAAAAGAGATACCAAGGTTTCCGTCTTTTGTCAGTGAGCGTCACTGACTTTCTTTCATTGCTGTCTGAAGCCTTGCAGATAGTGCCACAAACTGTAAACTTCAGCAGCTTTGGGGGAGAGAAAAACAAGTTCAGCAGGTTTCTCCTTTTCTTAACCCTCAGCTTTTAATCTTTAACCCTTTACATGAAAATTAAAAAAGAAAACATTGCTCCGTGTTTAAATATATTTTACTAATATTCATTTCAGTGCTGGAAAAGATTTGGACTTTAGTTATCCTGACCTGGATCCTGGAAAGACCCACACACATATTTAACTTTGAGCACAAGTAGTCCCCTGGACATGCTTAATTTCAGTGCAGATTGGGACACCAGCAACTACCAAAATAAACAGGAACTTAGCGTGCAGCTTTCATTTAATGTGTCATCATGGGAAAGTGTTTGTCAAATTAATGAGCATAATGTACATATTTTTCTGCAGTTCAAAGAAGGAGCCAGACCTCACAGACAGCACAATTCGTCAGTAAAAAAATATTGTAGCACTGACAGTTCTGTTTATTTTTTATTTAAAAAAAATAGTAATTGAAATTCACTCAAACAATGGCCATGTTAACTGACACCACTTTCAAATATATAGTCATATCTTATTTAAAAATGCATTTCTGAGGCTGGCGGTATGTTTTAGATGAGGTTCCTGTCTCAGTCCACTGTGAGGGAATATTATAGTTTTAAGAACATTTCCCTTCAGGGCCAAGTGCATGGCTGACTTACAGAAGTCTGATGTCTTTAAGAGACTTCAGGCATGCTCTTTCTACTGTACAACTCTGAATTGAACTCCTGTGACCTGATTCAGAAGAAACACTCTCCCAGTGATCACACTGCTGAAGTTGCAGGTAGGCCTTTTACTGGTAAAGCAAGGGGTTATTTTCACAACTTTAACAGTCACTTGCCTTAAGGAATGGGCAAGCCAAAAGAATGAGACAGTTTTTTATTTATTTTTTTTAACAACTGGGCTGCAGTTCATCTCACTGGAGCACATTAAACACAATCTAATTTACAGAGGTTAGGCCAAATGTATTTTTGGCATAAACTCTTTGAATGTTTCACCAGAAGTTAATCTAGTCCATAATTTTCCAGGCTGGTACATTTTCTCATCTTGCAGCTCTAATACCAGTTAAGTGACTCACTGTGATGAGATAATGTATTGACCTAATTATCATTGTAAACAATGAAGTTACCATGTTTACCTTGAAATGGCACACAAATTGGAGAGATAATTCCTGTCACCAGTATGTGGATTGGATTTATTCAAAGGATAGCAGGTAGATGTATTTCATTTTTTGCATGAGCGGTGTTGATAGTTTCTGGGATTCCTCTTTTCCCTTTCCCTCATTACAGAAGAAATCAAATTTTTAGCCCTTATCTTTTAGCTTACGCACCCATTTTTGTTCCAGCACCTGAAAAACCAGGGAAAGCAAGTATGTGCATGCTTATAGCATACAAGCAAGTATTTGCCTCTGCAAGTACAAATTTGCATTGTTACTTTTGCAAGCACAAACCACTGCATGCACAAAAGTGGGCTGCAAAAACAGAGAATCAGCCTGGTTGAAATGTCACCCTGAGCAGGCACATGTCTATTTTTAGAAACTCTAGCTTGATAATGACTGAATGTTGCTCTCTCTGGAGCTCCAAGCTTATACCTTGTATCATCCAGCTGACTGTTTCCAACTTCAGCTTGTTTGGGAATTGAAGAATGAGCTGAGCTCGGATAAGGTCAAAGTTGCTGTAAGACACTTGGTTGGTTTCCACAACCCATGTGCCAAATAGATCATATAAATGGCTTCCCCACTTGTCATGTATGTATTTTTGAATCATAATGAATACTTGTACCTTTCTTTGCCAAATTCCTACATTCATAGAAAGCTGGCATTTCACAAATATCAGAGTGCTCCTCTGTGAGCCAGACTTCCAGAAATTCAGTAATCATCATTAGACCTTCCTGTTAAAACATGAAAACAGCTAAATGGCATTTAGTTATTAAGATTTTAAAATACCTTCTTGTTATTCCTTTGATAACCCTGTAACACAGTAATTTTTTTGTGTGTCTCTCCACAACCTATGACCAATTCCTGAAGTGCTGGACTACTGCACCGTTTTGAGATTCTTAGAAAAATTCAGTTAGAGGAATCAGACTGGGCTTTTAGGCTTCAGGTTTTTCTTTTTAATAGGAAACCTCATAAAAATGTGACTGCTCAGTTTTATGACAGCAATTTGACAGTAAATCATGTTCCTTTTAGTAACTTAACTCTGCCCAGAGTAGTACTGTAGAACAAGAAGCAGTGCCTGAGATGTCCCTGACACAGTTTAGGAAGGCAGCAAGCCAACTCTGGTATTAAAAGATTGAGAAACACTGCTATAGAATATGGACATAGGATTACCATACTAGTCTGCAGTAGATTAAATACATTGTTTAATAGTCTTCTAATTTTATACCTACTTTTCAAAGCAATATCTGATTTGCAAAATTGCTGTACTTTTCTTCAGGGAAAAGAAGAGACCTCTTCAGAGATCAAGGGGGAAAAAATCTAAGTTAAGATCAACCCAGTGAACATTTCTGAGCGTCTTCTAGTGCTATGTATCAGTGAAAAAAAAGAGACTGAAGCTAGAGACTAATCAGTGGCATAGAGAAAAAGGTTTTAGAATCAAACAACTTTCAAATGTCCTCTCTGATGAGAGGTGACTGTTCTGATTAGATGGCCTCCATTTAAATAAAGGGGGTAAAAACTTCTTTGTTTTAGAATTGGCTTGTTACATGGGCTTTCAACTAAGCTAAATGGAGAAGAGGACATGTTTGGGCTTAACGTGAAGAATAAAAAGTGTGCTTATAACACACAAAATAAGAAAGAAGATGAAATTCTGAAGTAGAAGCTGATGAAGAAGAAAAATTTTAAAGTAAGAAATCATTTATACCGGAATGGAAATTCTATGAGGAACAACTAGAAGTGTAACTAAGGGTGTATCTAGATGACAGGGTTTTGTCGACAAAAGTCCACTTTTGTCGACAAAACTATACCTGTGTCTCGGCAGTTTTGTCGACGGCGGTAAACTTCATTCTACGAGGAATAACGCCTTTTGTCAACAGAGTTCTGTCGACAGAAGGCGTTATTGCATCTACACTGTCCTTTGCATCTACACTCTCATGTCAACAAAGTGGCTTGCTCTGTCGACAGAACTGGATGCAGTCTAGACGTTCTTTGTCAACAGAAGCTTTGTCGACAGTATGTGTCGACAAAGCCTCTGTCGACAAAAGCCTGGAGTCTAGATGTACCCTAAATAATGGAAACCACGAATGTAAGTGAAACCCCTTGTAAAATTATCAGCATGGACAGGTATAATTTATACAGAAGCAACAAAGAGGGAGGAGACAGATCGGGCATTGCTTTTTTTATGTCAAAAGTGTCCAAAATGCCAGAAAACTACAATTTGAAAATAGAGAGTAGGGTAGTGAAATTCTTGGATAAGGACAAAAGGAATGAAAATCAAAGAAGCAACAGCGGGCTTCAGATCACCGGAACTGGAGAAAAGCAAGAATAAATAATTCTTGGACCAACTCTCAAGACACTCATAACCACAGGATGCCCTCACCATGAGGGGATTCATATTTCCCAGGTCTTTGCTGTGGAGTTAAAACTAAATATATACCAAACCAAAGAGATTTTTAAACTGTGTGGGACACAACTTTATGCTCCAGAAAGGAGATATTCCAAGCAGCGAAGAAGTAATTCTTATTGATAGGTTGGAATTGTGAGTAGGATGATAGTAAGGAAGCTAGGAACTAATGACCATGATCTTCTCCCCTTCAGCAAAATGGGTTCCCAGCATGCAGTAAAACAGAGCATAAGATTTTTAAGATGGCACATTCTATAAAATACAATAATTTAAAGCCCCATCCTGATGTCATTGAAAACTAATACTGGCTTTCAATGTAAGCAGAAGTAGGACCTTAGCAAGAAAAGTGCAATTGTAAGATGTGTTAACTTTCACTGGTAGGGAAAAAGGCAGGAAAATCATAAAGGGTGTCATCGCAGCTTGTCTTTGATGGGGTGAGATGGGCACCAAGTTTTGGCTTCTCCAAGGCACTGTTTGACCAATGGCTAGCTCTCCAGAAAATATTAATATTTTTCATATGAACCTGACAGTAACCTATTGAACCTACTCAATGGGAGGGCAGAATAAAATGCATATCTCTTGAAGCATGGTAGCAGATTGTTTTGAGTGTTATTCAAGCTTTTTTATAAAGCTAACATCCTTTCTCTTTGAATCTTTGGCTGCGGAACTGTGGCCATCCATTCTGACATGGCACGGCATGAAGGCCTAGTAATCAAGTTGAAATTATACATGGAACTTAGCTGCAAAGAAGATTAACATTTCTTATCAGAATGACAGTGATCATTTCATCAGTGATCAGCAAGGCATAGTGGAGAAAGAGTTGCCATGAGTCTCCATCATCCCTGGACTCAAAGAAAGCAGGCTGACACAAGGTCCAGTGGATTCCCACTGTTTTTAATGCCCTTTCAACCTCTGACCCCTCTTCAGCCAAGATTCTTGAGGTTACAGAGAAAAATCCACTCCCTCAGAACGGCTGATGGAAATATTGCTTTGATATGGGCTGGTAGAACTTAATGCAAAATCATGCTGAAGATAATTAGCCAAGCAGCAAGAAAGCTAAAGTTGTTAGCTGATGATAGCCATTTTTCTGGCCGCTGTGTGCCATTTTTGCAGATTGCGAAAAAAACAGAAAGTCAATTTTTCTCATGGGAGATAAAGACATGTCCATTGTTCCATACCAATGTTCCAGCCCCAGTAGAACTTGTCTGAGCCAGGCAACATAAACATGGTCTTTTATATAATTGGAAACAACCCTGCTCCTCCTCCCCCCCCCCCCCACACACACACCACCACCACCACCACCACTTTTATTTCAAACCACACAGAGCATTTCTCCTAATATCTTCATTGTCTGTAAAATTTTTCACATGAATCCTATCATTGCTTGCAATAGGCTCAGGAAATATGAGACCATTCCAAAGAGTAGGGGCATTTATAAAGGTGACTGTTAGAATCTACTCATGCAGGAGTTAGCTGTTGGATGGGATGTAAGCTAACAGAGGAAGCTGTAGGGAACAGTCAGAGTCCTGAAGAAAGAGTAATTCTTTACAATTTAATCACCTATTGGCAAGTCTAGAAAGAAAATCTGCGCTCTTCCCCTTGCATCAAAGGTCAAGAAAGAAGGATAAATTTGGCAACTGGATGATTATTGTCTTATTAAGTAGTGTACAGTACTGGGACCAAGCACTATTTAATGTCTCGTTTAACTATTGAATTTGTAATTCTTCAAAAGAACAGTGACTCATGTGGGACACACAGCATCCATTTTACAGTGTTTGCCCCGATCTCCAGAATTTCATGCAGCCTGAAATATAGTACTGCTTGCAGTGCACAGAATCAAAGGGCTAAGTCTTCAGATTTCAGTTTTTCACAGGGCTCTGATTCAAAATCTCTAGCACATGTAAAAAATGTATCTCAGTTTGTAAGGATGGAAAGCCAGATAATATTATTATTATGAAGTTCTGGCATTATTACTAAGGAAATGCCTAGGAAGAAGGAATGTTGCTCAAAGAACAAGCAAGGCAAATAAATTAAAACTTCAAATATATTTGAGGAATTTTTCTAATATTGGCATAAATTACCAGGCTATCGTAGGTTTGAGGTGTTAAGTGTACTGGTGATTTTCAGTTATACTATTAAATTTAACAGCAAGTATTAATGTGATCATCTAAATTAAAACCACTTCTACTGTGCTTTGAAAATATATTTCATATTCAAAAGCATCAAGAACCCATTACAAATATAACATATTCCTGAGCTTATGGTTTAAAAACTTAGCTTTGCACGTGGAAAAAAAATGAGTGGGGCCCAGAGCATCTACATACATCACAGAATTCTGTGACACTAGACAAAAATGCATATGAAAATATTTTAAATCAGAAGCAGATCTTGCAAGGTGTTTAATGCCTGTTGCAGAGTTCTGAGTGCTCTAACGTCTCACTAAAATTCCCTAAATTCAGGTCACACATCACCGCACTGGATTATTCTGAAGGGAGCTTTGGAAAAGCCTCACATTTAGTATCCAAGGGTATGTCTACACTAGCCCCCTAGTTCGAACTAGGGATGCTAATGTAGGCATTCGAAGTTGCAAATCAAGCCCGGGATTTAAATATCCCCCGCTTGATTTGCATCTTCCCGGCCAGTCGCCATTTTTTTTTTTTTTTTTTTTTTGAAATTTACAAGTCCAGACTAACTGCCCGCGTCTACATGCGGCAGGGACCCGGTAGTTCGAAATAAAGCCCTAGTTCGAACTACCTGTTAAACCTCATTCCAGGAGGAATAACAGGTAGTTCGAACTAGGGCTTTATTTCGAACTACCAGGTCCCTGCCACGTGTAGACGCGGGCAGTTAGTCCGGACTTGTAAATTTCAAAAATGGCGACCGGCCGGGAAGATGCAAATCAAGCATGGGATATTTAAATCCCGGGCTTGATTTACAACTTTGAATGCCTACATTAGCCTCCCTAGTTCCAACTAGGGGGCTAGTGTAGACATACCCTAAGGGTGCATCTGCATGGCACCCGTAGTTCAAAATAAGCTATGCGATGTGAACTACACAAATTGCATAGCTTATTTCAAGTCAATTTCAAAATAGCTTATTTCTAAATTTGGCACTGTCTACATAGCACTTATTTCGAAATAAATTGCTATTCCAAAACATCCCTTACGCCTCGTGGAATGAGGTTTACAGGGGCATTGGACTAGCAAGCCTGAAATAATGGGCTTGCTGTTAAGATGCGGGATAGGGATTTCGGGATACTCTGGTATCCCAAAATAGCGTTGCAGTGTAGACATAGCCTAAGATTAAACCAATTCATGGTTTCTGGAGGTGACGGAAATACACACTTCCATTCAATGGAAAGAATACAATTTTAAATACTATTTTTAGTCTATGCATTATTCTAGTGTATATGTATTTACTTCAATACACATAATTCTAAACACAGAAAGTGAAATCTGGGTTCCCCTGAAGTCAGTGAGAGTTTTTCCATTGACATCAATGGCACTACAATTTCAGCCTATATATACAAATTTATTCCAAGCTCTACCAAGTGACTAAGAACCTCTTTTGTACTTTTGTTTTCCCTCCCACATTATCTGTCTTATTTATTAAAATTGTAAATTCTTCAGCCCAAGGCTTACCTCCCAGGATGCACCTATATAGTACCTAACAGAATGGGGTCTTAGTTTCAGTTTTGGCTTCTAATTCTACTGGAAACCAAGATTTCCCAGCACTGGACATGAGAGCTATTGTAGCACTATTAAATAAATGCTAGTTAGAAAGTTAATTTTGGTAGATAAAACTGTTAATCATTTTACTTACACTAAGTGCATGTCTACACTACCAGTGAAGACCTGCTAAATCAATTTCCAGACACACTCCTATCAACTCTGGAACTGCACCAGAAAGAGAAGTTTAAGGAAAGTCAATGGGAGAGTTTCTCCTGTTAGCCCAGGGAAGTGACTTATTTACATAGCTGAAGTTGAGTACTTAAGCAACTTTACCCATTAGTGTTGACCTGCCTTCATTAGCACTATTATACCAAGTCAAACAAGTTATTGAGAAATCTGATAGCCTGCCAACATCTTTTCTTGAGTGCCCTTTTAATATCAAAATATAGCTCCAATTGCTGCTGTCTTATAGGAACATGGGTTGGTTTCTAACCACGGTATACTAGACGATGCCGTTGATGCTGCATGTGGCAATTACATAGTTCAGCTGTACCACTTCGGCTGAATACTTGTATCATCTCCTAATTAAATTATTCCACTTCACAGGTCAGCCTAAAATTCCTTTGAGTTAGTAAATAAAGGCTCTTACCAGATTCCATCATTTTAGGCATCTTTGCTTTTTTTTGTATGGCCCCTTTCCTTTTACATTTATCAGAAAATCCAAAACAGTAATTTCAAAATTACTAGAACAAATAACATAAAATATGACAGAACTTTGTGCTCTGTGATACATATACTTATTAAGAACTGTACTTCAAGAATTAATTATAACCTTAATTAATTATATACTAAATGCCTCCAACTTCAGATCAAGGAAAGCCACAGCCCTACCCAGAAGATTAAGACATTCTAGTCCACTCATCCAGCATAACTCCAGCAACAGCAACAGTGAAGGAATTTAGCTGAGTCCTTCACCGTTTCATTGGATTCTTGACTGAGTTGGTATATGTGCTTCCAAACCAAATACTAATATTGTTATGATTTATCAACCTGTGAAATGTCAACACCAATACACATAGCTCCTCCAAAACATTAAATTGGGATCTCATGTCCACCATGACTAACTTGCACGTCTTCCAAACAATCTTGAAACCACTCACACACTGAAATATACTGAATTAATTCATATAGTAGAGAGATGAATTGACCTTCTACCAGTGTGGAGTGGAGACTAATAATCATGCCTTTGTATTGGTCTAGCCAGCACTTCCTTCAAGAAATGAGGGGCAAAATTGTGGCCATATTACAGTCAACTGTTGTTTTGCCATTGATTTCAACAGGTCACCATTTAATTACATGTTGTTTCCACCTCCTTTGAGACTCATGGACCAGTTTTCTTCTGGAGCACCTAGAAAAGAATGCTGTCCAGCCACAGAACCAATGTGTGTGCACAATTTGGCAGAAAAATACAATTATTTGATAACCATTGTCCACTGATCATTCTAACAGCTGGTAATCATTGTTATACTACTGTTTGGTAGGGATAGCTGTCCAATAGAACTTTGTGGTAATATAAAAAAATCCATAATATTTTTGTTGGCACACTCCCTACAATAAGTGTTATTTATTTTTGTTTTTCTTGTTTTATATTCGTTTACAAATATTTATCTGTTCATAAATGTAATATGTTTATACCAATCTAAGAGGTTAAATGAATGATGCCTATGTTGCCTTGTTATCTAATAATTTAATATTATACATCTCAAATACGAATGGCAAAATATAAATGGATCATAATTTTGAAATTATTATAAATCTATGAATCACTTTTATTATTCCATAATTGTAATATGTGACTTCAAGGTACTATGTGAAGTATGGTAGAATAAATTCATCCCTGGTATAATAGCTGGACTTCAATGGTATTGAGTCAAGGATGAATTTGTCCTAACAGCCTTCACACTGCTCTCCCACATCCATGCACCGCATACTTTCCTATTATCAAAAATCCCATATTAAAATGTGACTCATGCACCATTTAGACTACATCTGTAATTTCACACAATTTTATTGCGTAATCTGGGATTGTTAACGTCACTGCTTCCTCACAAATTTGAAGACCCTTGTAATGAGGCTGTCTCAGTCCACTTTCAGTGGTGAGATGACACATTTCATTTACAGACTGTTTCCCCTGAAGGAGAGCCATAAACATATGAGCAGCATGCAAGATTTACAAACTAAAATATACTAAAATGGTTTTCCAAGAGTAGAGATGATTAATACAAACCTTCAGAGACTTATTTATTGTGCAGCTTAACCCTGCCAACTATAGTCATTGAGCTGGAGGAGTGTTCATATGTGCACACTAAACACACACATACACACACACAATTTGTGTTGCAACTTGCCCTTAAATTTGCTCTTCCCTATGTTTAGCAATCATTATAGGAAATTAACTCTCCACTCCTTTCTTTCCCTGAACACTGTGATCCTCTCTATAAATTCCTGTACCTCTCAATATCTTTCTATAAAGAAATAATTTTGTACAGATCGAATGCAAACAGAAAGACATGAAATTATGCATGGGTGCTCACTGTACAATTCAAGGACCTCTCTCTTTTTAAGTTATGCAGATGACTCCTTCAGAAAAGTAACAATGTCTAGGAACTTGGAAGAAGGAGCTGTTGTCCCAGTTGCTGTGACCTAAATAGAGTGTCTCTGTAATCGTCTTCAAGAGGGTTTGCTAAAACATCATTTTAGACTGTTCAAATGCATTTTACTGTGAAAGGATGGAAGTCTGAGGTGGTGGCAAGAAAAGCATAGTTTTATTTCTCTGCAAATTGCAAATGTAATAACAATAATTAAGAGAATAACTTGCACCTTGCAGCAGCGTGCAATTGTCCATCCCAAAGGATCCCAAATAGTCCTGTCTGAAGTTTGCATTTTTGTTCCACAGAATATCATGTCAACATTTGGCCATTTTGTTCCATGCAATAAAATCCAGCGTAGCAGCCCTACACATATTTCACTGTATGAAAATTTGAGACATCTGGATTGTTTTGGGGGGATGGTTAGTAAAAACATATATTCCTTTGTTCATAAATCTTTTTCGTTTTAGTAGTTTTCATTTTGTCATGAAACATTACATATCTCTAATCTAAATGTTAGTATTGTTGAGACATTTTATTTTTTTCCTCGAAAATGTTGATGAAAACTAATCATTGTGTTAAAAAATTGCAGAGGTTCAAGGAAAACAACCGTCTCCCCCCAAAAAAGACTGTCAAAATTCATTTTTGATGAAAATATTGTTAAAAATTGACAATTTCTAAAGCAATTGCCATTTTACACTGAAACATCTTTAGAATGGAAATTTGTCCACCAGTTTGGTGTATTGTGTTGTACAAGATGATTTAAGAATTAAACACCATAACTTTTTTGCTTATCATAGAGATGCAGTCACCTTTGAGGTAAAAAGCTTCAGCAGTGTAGGTTGGAGTTTCTTGATACACAAGGGAAGAAATCACACACAAAATTTCAAAATATTTCCCATTTTTCATCAAAATTTACTATTTTAAAAATTAAGACCCACTTTCAGGTTGGTCAGAAAAATAGGACAAAACTATCAACAATTTCCTCAAAAATTTGACTATTATTTTCAATTGATGTTTAAACATTTTAAAAAATGAACCCAATTTTGCTGATATGCCTATTTAGAACTTCAAGGGGATTCATGTAGTCAGAATAATTCATTGAGTTAGACATTATCCAGGATACTGAGAATATCTCATCTATTGTTACAAAAAAGTGCTATGGTAAAGGGATATAGGATACTCAACAATTTAATGTAAAACGCTTTTATAGTCTACTTTCTTAGCATAATCCTTGGCTCAAACATTTGGGCAGATGCAGAGGGGAAAATGGGGTAGGCAGCCACTTCCTAACCTTATAAAATAGTTACCTCATCCTAATGCCAGAAGCAGCCCTGCAGTTCTTTAGCCCTGGTTTACCTTATTTCAAAATAACAAGTGGAGCATCCACACTACCAAGCCCATTATTTCCAGTTAAGGGGCTGGTTATATTGAAATAACTACTCCAGATTTCCTGGCTGTCTCTATGGGAATGGAAGCCAGTAAGACCAACATGTCACAGCATCACACCTTCTGGCCCTGGCCTAGTTCCCATAGTCCCTCATTTCTTGGCACCACGGACCCCATGTTGTCCAGGAGTGAGTGTACTCTGTGTGCAAGCCTCCTTTCCATTCAGTAAGCTCTTGCTCAATGGAGCCCCAGAAGTTACTTTTAGGATTCTGGAGAAGGGGGCTGAACAGTCACTAGGAGATGTATTCTTTTCCGTTTCTCTCTCATTTTGTGGTCTTACCATAGCTGGGAAGTGGAGAACACAAAGCCATCTATGTGTTTCTGGATCCTGGGGCCAAAAGGTTGCTCTAATTTACACAAAATGCCTAATGACCCAAGGAGCCATTCATAACTTGGTCCAGTGATCAGAGCACTACATATGTCATCAGGAAGCTTAGATTCTGCTCCTGATTCTAGCTCTGATCATAGCCATGTAATCTCTCTATCCCTCAGATTTCTTAGCTATAAATTGTGATAATGGCATTTAACTTCCTTCACAAAGTGCTTTGAGGTCTATGGCACATGAGGGCTATGTCTAGACTACAGAGGTTTTCCGGGATACCAGAGGTATCCTGGAAAAACTCCACCGCATGCAGGGAATATGTCAGCTCTTCCAACATTTTTTGCGGAAGAGCAGATGCACTCTTTTGGAAGTCCTGTATTCCTCATTTTATGTAGACGAGCCAAATTTTGGAAAAGTCTCTTCCAAAAAAAACAATCAGAAAAAGGTATGCAAATTACAGAGTGCCATTTGCATACCTTTTTCCGGAAAAAAAGTGGCAGTCTAGACGTAGCCAAGGTAAGCATTATTTTGGCAAAAGGAATTGTGAGGGAATAATGGAGCCCCTGCCTGATCCTCTGGGCCAATAACAGGAAGCGTCATGTCATGCAAGTGTGACTGGTCAATTACAGTAGCTTTAGGGCCACTTTGCACCATGAAAGTGCTGCACGGCTCTCTTAATGTGTCCAACTATCATAAATAGCTTCCCAATAGGAGACATTACACTATAATAGCAAGAAGGGACTTACAGTATGAAAATTTGAATGTAAATGACATTAATGAAGTGCAAAATAGCAAAAATAAATAATCATAATATTACTAAGCCAGTGTAAATTACAAGCAAAATACCAAGGAAGAGTATACAAACTGAAATTCCAGGTAGGACAGATAACACAGAAGCCATTGCTTTCTGCAAAAACTAATTAATTGATGAACCTCGTGACTCTAACCCTGAGACAAACAATTCATAGACTAGGCACACATGCAAAAAATAGTCATTTTACTTCCGGAAATAGATAAAACAATTCAGCCTATAAACTGTTTGCTTTGCAGAATACCTATTATATTACAAGAAAAAATAAGTTCACTGAGAAACCAGACAAACTGTGTGATTGCATAGCCCGAACAATTTAAATCAAGCACTAAAAGGAGATCACTATTAACTGCCTACAATTAAAAAATACTACCTGACTTGGCGAAAGCAAAAATATCATCAATACTTGATGTCAAATGCAACTATTGGCAAGTGCTACTGTATAAGGAAAGCAGCTATCTTACCACATTCTGGACATGCATAAGATACAGATGGTTGAGTATGCCATTTGGGATCAAACCTGCAGTGGAAGACTACCAGCAAGATGTACTAACAAGACTCACAAGGACCAGCATCATAACTGATGACATTCTGATGTATGGATATAGACAAAGTATAGTAGAAGCTATGGCAGATTGTGACCACCTCATCTGTGTGCTAGACTGAGCCAGGGAAGTACATCTAAAATTGAATAAAAACAAGATGAATTTGCAGTTGAATGAAGTACCATACAAAAATAATGGGAGTGGTAAATAATGAAGAGTTCAGGTAATTAAGTTTGCTTGGTAAACTGGACCCAATAAAATAATATGACTTTTAATATGCCTAAATGTAAATGTATAAACCTGGGAACAAAGAATGTATGTAATATTGATAGTCTGGGGGGGATACTATCTTGGGAAGCAGTAACTCTGAAAAATATTTGGGGGTTATCATGTATAATCTGCTGCACATATTCTCCGAATGTGTCAATTTACCCAAGGCTGAGGTGGATTTCCAATCAGTAACAATTTTTAAGTCAGGATTGGATGTTTACACACACACAAAAATCTGTTCTAGGAATTATTTTGAGAAAGTTCTGTGGCCTGTACTATACAGGAAATCACAATAGTCCCTTTTGGCCTTAGAACTGATGAATGTCTGACCTGGCCTAAAAGCTAACAGCAATATAGCAAATGCTCACAACTAAAGACAGAAAGTCAGGTCAGAGTCTATTAGGATTTCTAACTAATCTGACAAAATTTCTTCCAAGCCTCTTTGACATGAGCAAACCCCAGAGCCAACTACTGGGTGAAGACCCAGTTTGGGGTTACCTCAACATGATGTAGCCATCACATATATCAAGGACCAACTACTCATCCTGAAATACCATCGTGTGCTTGAAGAGGCAATCATAAAACACAATGCCAGCAAGATAAGGGTTGGAGCATGATTCTAATAAAAGGGAAAGATGGTAGCATTAGCAGCAAGGCGCACCCAAATTAAAAAGAAATGTCTTGCAACAGAGTTCACATGTGAACAATTTGACTAGTATGTTCAAGGAAAGGAATGCATTTGAATATAAAGTGACCATATACCACTAAAAAGCATTGTTAAAAACCACTGCTAGAGAGGCCCCAAAATGCCTTCAGTACATGCTACTGAAACTGCAGTGCCACAGTTTAGATGTACACTAAAAGAATGGGATTTTGATGCACGTAGCAGACTTCTTATCCAGAGTTTTGTGTTTGAAAATAAGGCAACAGAACCAGAATATGATAGAAATCCAGAAAACACAGAAAGATAGAAAGCATCTACCAAGCCAGTTCTGTGCTAGTTTCAAGCAGGGAGTGGAAAAAATCCATAAAATCACATAATAATATATACTGGATGAAGACACAGTTTTCATGAGAATAACCCACACAGGACAAAGATTTGCAAATGCTCACATCCATCTTCTTGTCTGAATGGCCAGACCCAGGGAAGAAATCTCATCTGCAACTCAAAAATATTGGCAAGCTTGAGATGAGCTCAGTATATAAGAGTGGATCATATAAAAAAGACAGTTGACCAATAGTGCCCACATCAGTTAGAACAGAAGCTCTCTCAAGAATACACTAGAAGTATTTTAGAATAGAAGTATATAGCTATAAAGCCAGAGCTACCACACACTAGCCAGGCATAGCCACATATATTAAAGATCTTGTGAGCAGAAGTAAGACATGTAGGAAAATGCATACCAAGTAGCAAAAAAACCCAACCAAACCAAAAAAAAAAAAAAAAAAAACCCTGCAGCATCCTCATCTGACCTTGAAGCAAAATAAAATAAAAATGGACCTTTTCATTACAAACTACCTCATTACTGTAGATTATTAAGATTTCTGGGAACTAGATGAGTTGTCAGACACTTCTGCAGTGATTATCACAGACAAAGCAATGAATCATATCTGGATAAAAGAGTGAACAGTAAGGTGGCAAAATACATAGTTGGTACAATACTTGAGATACTTAAGTTCATAGTCAGCCATGCAGAGCTACAAAGTGGCCTCACAAAACTGGATGACAATGCAATAAAATAGGAGATGAAATTCCATGTTGATAAGTGGAAGGAAGTGGAAAACATAATCCCAAGTTTAAACACAAAATAGGAAAAAAATGAGGAAAAACGGCTCTTGAGCAAGAGGAGGATTGCACAAAAAGGAGCAGTATAGACAGCTCCTTTTTGCGCAAAAGCCTCCTGCGCAAAAATGGGTGCTCATTAATTATGCAAATGAGGCACAGTGATATTCCACACTTAGCCTCATTTGCATGTTTTTCCTCAAAAAGGCTATAGTGTAGACATAGCCTAGGGGTCAGCCAATGAAATTAATAGGCAGCATATCTAAAACAAACAAAAAGAAGTACTCAACCTGTGGAACTCATTGCAATGTGATGCTGTGAAGGCCAGAAGTATAAGTGGCTTAAAAAGATAAGTTTATGAAGGCTCTTAACTAAGCTATCAATGGCTCTTAGCTAAGCTGGTCCGGGATGGTAGCCTTTGCTCTGGGTGTCCCTAACCTCTAAGTGCCAGAGACAGGGATACTGGACTTGATGGATCATTGGTCTGACCCAGTATAGTCATTCTTATGTACCAGAAAAGTATCCCAAATCATGTCATTTCAGACAATGGAGACCAGTTTACTTGCAAGTGAGTTTGTGCAATTTACCCAAGAATGGAAATTCATTCATGTCCCATCATCACTAGACCAATCCAAATGGCAAAGATAAATCAGCAGTTGAAATTGCTAACACTATTACAGAAAGACCAACAAACAAAAACAAAGCTACAGCTTACTAACAAGCTAAAGATCTCTTAGATTTGCAATGCAGACACCCTGTTAAGATCACATCATTTCCTCAAGACAATCATGCATTTAGAAGCAAGTTACATGTGTTGAACAGATAAATCCTCATTCATATAACAAAGGCTAGGCATATATTTGACCAAATTTGCAAATACAGTGTCCATTAAGAACACAAGACACAAACATGGATGTGCAGAATGTTAAAAATTTGCATTCTACTGAGGCTTGAGCCACAAAACATGGAAAGACCATATGCCAGGAGTTCTCAAACTTCATTGCACAGTGACCCCTTTCTGACAAGAAGGTTACTACATGACCTGGTGGAGGGGGTGGAGCCTGAGTGCCGCCAGCCTGGGTGGGAGCAGAGGGAGCTACAGCCTGAGCTTCAGCCTTAGATTCCAGCGAGTATAATGCTGGCCCTCATGATCCCATTCAAATTGGGATCCACTTTCAGGTCCAGATCTACACTTTCAGAACTGTTGCCACAAACCAACAAACAGCCAATAAATGTTGGCATAGACTCACAAAACACCATCGCCCCACCAGAACAACCACGTGCAAGAAAGCCTGTTTTTATCATGGGGAAAGACTTGCATTCTCACCTACATCAAACCACCTGCAAGGCACACACAAGACTTTGTACAATATTAAGGCATGAAAGAATAATCCTGCTAAACCCAGAGGAAAATACCTTGGTTCCCAAGCACATTAAGTGTTGATTTATAAAAACTAATAAGAACATAAGAATGGCCATACTGGGTCAGATCAAAGGTCCTTCTAGCCCAGTATCCTGTCTGCCAACAGTGGCCAATACCAGATGCCCAATAGGGAGGGATCACAACAGGTAATCCTCAAATGATCCCTCCCCTGTCACCCACTTCCAGAGAAACAGAAGCTAGGGATACCATTCCTACCCATCCTGGCTAATAGCCATTGATGGACCTAACCTCCATGAATCTATCTAGCTCTTTTTTTAACCCTGTTAAAGTTCTAGCCTTCACCGCATCTTCTGGCAAGGAGTTCCACAGGTTGACTGTGCACTGGGTGAAGAAAAACTTCCTTTTATTTTTTTAAACCTGCTGCCTATTAATTTCATTTGGTGACCCCTAGTTCTTATATTGTGGGAATAAGTAAATAACTTTTCCTTATTCACTTTTTCCATACCAGTCATGATTTTATAGGCCTCTATCATATCCCGCCTTAGTCTCCTTTTTTCTAAGCTGAAAAATCCAAGTATTTTAAATCTCTCTTCAATAATAATAGTAATTAATAATAATAATAATAATATTCTATTGTTAAGTAGCATTAAGTTAATATATACGGTGAGACAGATTTTAAGGGAATGTAATAGAATGTTAAATATGTAAGCCGGTTCTGGTATTCATGTTTAATTTTTCTGTCTCAAATTTGCCAAAAGTGTTGTTACGAAAGATAGCTTTGCAGTAGGGAGCATTATAGTACGACAGTATGCTTATGTATAGGGTAACGTCTAGGGTAACGTCTAGAATAGTCTCCTTTCAGAAAGCATTTGAAGAGAGAGGACAGTATACATGAAGGAAGGAATAAAGCCTGAATATAGTTCTAGCTTGGTTCTCTCTCATTTTAACACCAAGGACATCACTTCACTTTTAGTGTGCCTGCTTTAGCTTATACTATAACCTCTAACACTTACGTTTAGGGAGGAATAATTTCTAGGTATTGTCTCTTCTCCTTTCTTCCCATGAGTACAGTAAGAGTGAAGTTACTAATGTCTTTCAAATGAAATTACAACAACTGTGAAGGAGCAGGCATTGTCTGGGGTTCTGAAGAAACCTGTTACCTGTCACCTTATGTGCTATTAGTTAGTGCAGTGCTGACTTCATTTCTTTCTTTTTTAAGTGTTTCACATTTTTCTTTAAAAGTTTCCATAGCTTCTGAGGGGGTTGTTTTGTTTCCTTCCTTCTTCTTCTTCTTCTTCTTCTTCTTTGTTATCTACAGGGACAATGCACATCCTTTTATCCCATAGTTCTTGTTCACAGTGATCCAAAAGCTAAAGCCTTCTATTTCTGATTATCCACAATGGCCTAAGCCTTTTGATATTTTAAATCACTTTGATGAAGTGAGGGCCAAATCCTGCCCAGGGTGTGAACATATATGTTACACGCAAGGTCTGATCTATAAGGTGCTTCGTGCAAGACTGTGAGTGCTCCTAACACTTACTGAATTCTACTGAGTTGAAGGTTCCTCTCTACTTGTGGCCATGCAGGTCTAAACTAACTTTTTTGGGAGCCCAGGGCTAATAGATTATGTAGGGCCTCCTAGACTCTAGGGTGAGGGCTGGGGCCAAAACTAATGGATTCAGTGTGCAGGAGGATGCTGCCTGGGAGTGGGGTGGGAGTACAGGTGCAAGATCTGGCAGAAGATAGGGTGCAAGAGTGGGCTGGGGGTGGGTGCAGGGGCAGGGCAGAGGGTAGGGTGTAGGAGCAAGCTGGGGGTGGAGTTGCGGGATCTCAGAGGGAGGGAAGGAGAGAGGGAAGGAGGAGTGTGAGAGTATGCAGGGGATTGGAGTGGTTACCTAGAACAGATCCCAGAGGGAAACAGGTGGCTTCACATGGTCCTGTAGGCACTGCCCCCCCCCGCCCCCATTTCCATTGGCCATGATTCCCAGCCAATGGGAGCGGTGGAGGGTAGAGACTGAAGCACCACTAGCAGCAATGCCCAAGGCTCCAGCCAAGGAGGAAAAGGGGGAACAGCAGCATGCAAAGCCACTTCCCCACCACCACCACTACCAGGCACAGCATGCCGAGGCTTTAGGGGCTGCATCCAAGGGTCCTGAGATTGAACCCCTAAAGCCCCTTTCATAATCCAGCCCTAGCCCCATGTTACTTTCGATAGAACTTTTGCATGTTTGTCATTGCTGGGGAGACAGTGGGCAAAGCGTTTGTCCCTATAATAGGATAGGACCTGGAGAATGCCCACTCTCCAGCTGTAGCACCTTAGTATGTAGCACTAACCATTCATATAGAACAGCATGCTTAATAGAGATCGCTTTCCTAGAACCCAGCCTGCTATATCACTTCTTACTAATGAACTAGTTTCCCCTGCAAGCATGTTCGTGCAGTGTTAGGCAAGGTCACTGCCTAAATCCTGAGAGTTAGAAAAGGGAGGCTGTCCCCCCAGTGCCCACTCGTGCTCCATGATCTGCTGGCTAAGTGCCAGTGTGTGAACAGTGTAGGTGACAGACAGCGTTACCCAGGCTCATACAGGATGCACTTTCACAAAGTGCACTCAGTAGCATGCATCACAGCTCTATACCCTTGTACTGCTGCTACCCTTACCTGCATGTCTATCGCCCTCACATAATTTGAGTAACAAGCTGGTGCCACCATGGCTTCTCTCATTCAAAGTGATATTTGCTCTGCTAGAATGCAAGGGCACTTCTTAGAAAACTCACCATTTCATGTCAGAGAGGTACCCTTGTTCCAGGGGGCTAAACAGATTAACAATAAATGTGTGGAAGACCCAAACCAAAAAAGCAAGGTAAACACCGTGGGCCAAATTCTGTTATGCATGATATGAGCAGAGCACAAGAGTAACTGAATAACAGGCCTCTGATAAAGGGCCCCAGAGCAATGGAATGGCAAAAGGAGCCAGATGTGCACATCTGAGGTTGGAGTTTGTCCCATCCCACCTACTGCTTGTAGGACATCTGATTCACATAGACTCAGATGGAAACTGGCCATCCACACCCACAGTCAGAATTTTCATACTGTCTCTAAAACCATTTCAATCTTGGGCAAAATCAGAGTTAAAGGAGCCCAGAAGCAGCTCTTATTCTAGGTAATAAGTCTGAGAGGCACTTATGTTATACATCATCCCAAAGCTAGCTGACTCAGTGCTGAAAGGGTGAATATTTTTCACAGATTTTTCCAGTATATTTGTCAAAGTCATCTTCATTTCAACAAGCACATCTCTCCTCTACTCTCTTTAAAACTCAGTGGACCTGATTCTCAGCTGCTATAAATCAGTGTAGCTCAATTGAAGCTACACTGTTCTCCATCAGCTCATGATCTCACAGAGCTAAGAGACTTTAAGGCCAGAAGGGATAATCATGATAATTTAGTCTGACCTCCTGCACATTTCAGACCACAGAACTTTACCTACCCGCCCCTGCATGGACCCCTGACCTCTGGCTGAGTTACTGAAGTTCTCAATAAATTATTTCAAGTTACAACAAATCTACCAGTTACACTTGATCTGACCCAATATTTATTGCAGCAATTGCTGGGAAAATCCTAGTCTCTTTTATCATTTGAGTTCTGCTACAGTTCTTCTTGCAGTGAGGGAGCACTGGATTAAATGATGACTGTTGGGTTATTTTGAATTTATTTTAATTTTTGGATAGGTTTTTTTCAAACTCACTAAGGCTACATCTAGACTGCAGGCTTCTTTCGGAAGAAGCTTTTCCAGAAGAGATCTTCTGGAAAAACTTCTTTCAAAAGAGAACGTCCACACAGCAAAAGCGTGTCAAAAAAGCAATCTGCTTTTTCGAAAGATAGTGTCTACGTTGATTGGATGCTATCTCACATGTAAGTTGTGATTATTATAAATGGAGTGGCCACTAGGGCACCTGTGCTTTTTCCTGGAGGCCTCTTCTTTCGAAAAAAACCCTCTTCCTCGTCCACACATGCCTTTTTCCGAAAGAGCTCTTTTGGAAAAAGGCTTCTTCCTCGTAGAATGAGGTTTACCACTGTTGGAAAAACCCCTGCATGCTTTCGGCTTTCTGTCGAAAGAACACAATTGTAGTGTGGACGTAAGTGTAGTTTTTCCAGAAATATGGGCTTTTTTCCAGAAAAATTCTTCAGTGTAGACATACACTAAGTTGCTTGCTCTTTTCCAAAATGAGTGCCATCTTTCAGGAAGTATTTAAACTGATCATTATTATCCTTGCATAAGAATATCATCTCCCACTGGTAAGCAGTCACAACAGCTATCTACAGCTTTCTCTGCGGGAAAAATGACATTTGCTGGTTCAGCCACAACCACACTCGGCAAGCTGAAAACATGCTATCTCCTTTACATGATTGCAGGCAGTATTTGAACTATGAGCAAGAGTCGAGGAACTTGGGCCAACTGTTACAAAACAGTTTTCCTGGAAAATAGCCAGCAGACCAGCAGTCAGCTTAGGACAACAGCACATGTTATTTTAATAAAGCAAGAACGCTACGACATGTCCAGAGGAATACATGTCTATATTAGCTACTTTGGTGATCCATGAGCATTCCAGTCAAGCCCAATAAAATGACACTTGTGTACTCACCCAGCATCTTTACTTTCCATTGGAGCCTCATGCAGGTATCTTAGGAAACTTCACTGTATTCCATGTGGGTTCTTATAACATGCTTATCATCATAATATCTTAAACCCTTCCGATAGAGTATTAAATGACATGACTAAAATCTGTCACAGGTTGTTCATTCTTTCATCCTTTTACCCAAGGAGAGAAGTAGGGAGTGGATTTTCTTGTTTGGTAGGGTTTAGGGTTTGAAACTGTTTTTATACACGTGTTTAAAACTATGTATTTGTTAGAAAAGGCAAGGTCAAGCAAATGTGCTTTGCGCATACAGTGAACGGTGACATGGTTTACAATAGCTCTCAGTTCCTGGAAGTGTTCTTTCTGTGGTCTCACCCACTCCCCAAGAAGTTTCTCTATCCTACACAGAGACATTTTAACTTCACTGTAGAGAGATCCAGTGAGCCAGAGGAGCAAACCTTTCATAACTCCTAAGTACTCACAATGTTCTTCTGTAAAATCAGTCTTTCCCTTGCATCACGCTGCAAATTTGAAGACTGACATTGGAATTTCCCCAGGAAGGGTTCAGACTGAGTTTTGTTTCAGGAGCATTTCTAATCAGGATTAAATAAACCCTGTAGGTAGCCACATTGAAATCAGTGGGGTTACTCATGGTGCTTGAAGTTAGGGTCATGGTTGGCTGCATCAGGTCCAGAACGCTATGGAAAAGCCAGGTGGATGACATCTTAAAATTGTGAGCCTTAAGAATCTGAGAACATGGGCTAAGCTGTGGTATCTACTTAAGGGAAGGATGGGTGTGAATTAAGGAACTGAGCATATAGAAAATGGAACGTAGCATCCAAGCCCTCATCCTGGTTGTAATCAGATTGGTTAGCAGCTGGGAAGGACAAGTTTGAAACTCTGAATATTCATCAGGGAAATTGCAGCTGGATTAAAGAGTGCCTGAGTTGTGAGAGGCTCAGCCAATTGGGAATGAAAAGAGGATTGTGAAAATGCTGGACATGAATGGAGATGAGATTAGAATGGAACATACCCATCAACCATATGCATTTTAATGGTTAAAGAACAAATAGAGGCAAGCCATCATTTGCAGTTGAAGGTACAACACCAAAGTCTATGGTTATCTGGCATTAAGGCACCTTTGTTTTTGCTTTGCTTCTTTTTTTATTCCTTTGCCAGTTACCCAAAGTGACTAATGCATGTGAAGATCCCCATGGCTGACGCACAAAGTGTGGTGTTGCCAATGTATTGTTATAACAGCAGTTAAGAGAACTGAGGGAACTTTTACAAAATGATCCTATTAATTCCTTTGTGGCTCTCCTTGAATTTGGATCAAGAAAGCTGACAATTAAGACAATGAAAACAACTTCAGGCCATGGCAGTACAACACTGAATAACATTTGTTGATATGCATATCAAGGTTTTTAATGTTATCAGAGGGAAATTTTATCAAGAAATATAAAGTAACCTGATTTTGCTCATGCACAAATATTTTCTTTAGAAATGTTAATAAGATAGTTGAAGAGCTACAAAAGAATATTTTCCTAGATCTGGACCAAACAGGGATAGTTTGATGATACGATACCCACAATGTTCTGCAAATGAGGGCTCAGTCTAGAATCTTTTATAGCTGATGCATTATCAGTGAAACCATCTGTCCTGCATTTTTCATTAGTCCAGGTGCAAGCTTTTTGTTCGACATTACAAGGAATCGTGGAACCATAGAATCCTAGAACTGGAAGGGACCTCGACACATCATCAAGTCCAGTCCATTGCCCTCACAGCAGGACCAAGCACCATCTAGATCATCCATGATAGATGTCTATCCAAACTGCTCTTAAATATCTCTAGCGATGGAGTTTCCAACCTCCCTAAGCAATTTATTCCAATTAGGAAGATTTTACTAATGTCCAACCTAAATCTCCCTTGCTGCAATTTAAGCCCATTGCTTCTTGTCCTAACACCAGAGGCCAAGGAGAACAATTTTTCTCCCTCCTCCTTGTAACACCCTTTTAGATATTTGAAAACCGCTATCATGTCCCCTCTCAGTCTTCTCTTTTCTAAACTAAACAAGGCCAATTCTTTCAAGCTTCCCTCATAGCTACACTGACCATACATCCCAAATTTTCCAGGACAGTCCCAAATTTAAATACTCTGTCCCGGTGTCCCCATCAAGTAGTGAAATGTCCTGGAAAGCTCCACCAGACATTTCACTACTTGATGGGGACACCAGCTTGCAGGGAAGAAGAGACCAAGAAATGGCTCCGTGCCATCGGTCCTTGTGTGGTGCAGCAGCCTCCTTCTCTCCCTGCCCAGCAGAGCACGTAGGAAGCTCCATTGGATCTTTGCCGGTGGGCAGCTGGGCCGTCTTCCGGCGGTGTGCAGTTTCCAGCCACCATGCCACACGCTGCCCCACCACCTCATGCCATGCAGCTCCCTTCCTCCCCAGAAAGGACTGCTACTGCTTCATAGGTCCCCTGGTTCGGCCATGCCACCTTCTCCTCCTCCAGACTGCTTGTTCTTTGTTACAGTGGCCATCGCTGCTGCTGTCGGGGGGCCTGAAGAGTTCAAGGCAAAACCTGGCAGAGCTGCTCCCACAGCTGACTAGGACGCTGCGGGGCAGGACATGCTCAGACTTGGCAGGTGCTCTCTGTGCGCTGCTGCTCTTTCTCCCCCAACCCATCCTCACCACACTGGCAATGAGCCTGGTTTGACAGGGAAGGTCAGGGTTTCGTCACCCCTGCCCCCATACCCTCCAAGTGGGGAGGTGATACTGCAGCCTCATGGCTGTGCCAGGATCCCTGCTGTGGGGGGGGGGGTGCTGAGCTCTCTTCCCCCTTCACACCCCACTGGGGGAGTGGCTGTGCACTGTGCAGAGGCTTTCCCCACTGCATAAGAACGTATGAACATAAGAACAGCCATAGTGGGTCAGACCGAAGGTCCATCTAGCCCAGTATCCTGTCTGCCAGCAGTGGCCAATACCAGATGCCCAAGAGGGAGGGATCACAACAGGTAATCCTCACGTGATCCCTCCCCTGTCACCCACTTCCAGAGAAATAGAAGCTAGGGATACCATTCCTACCCATCCTGGCTAATAGCCATTGATAGACCTAACCTCCATGAGTCTATCTAGCTCTTTTTTTAACCCTGTTAAAGTTCTAGCCATCACCACATATTCCGGAAAGGAGTTCCACAGGTTGACTGTATGCTGAGTGAAGAAAAACTTCCTATGGGACCCAAACCAATCCCTATTGCTAGAGGACAGTGGGAAGAGTTCTTAGAGGGGTTACACAATACCCTTTACTTCCAGTCTTGTGTCTATCTTGACCCCCGTGAGTACTAGCTCCGGGGGTAGTATTTCTTGGGGCAGGTGGGTGTGGCTAACGGGGGTAGGATGTGACTAATGTGTCCCAAATTTTGGTTCAGAAAATATGGTCACCATACTCATAGCTCATTATTTCTAGGCCTTTAATCATTTTAGTTGCTCTTCTCTGGATCTTCTCCAATTTTCCCACATCTTTGTTGAAATGTGGTGCCCAGAACTGGACACAATACTCCAACTGAGGCCTAATCAACACAGAGTAGAGTGGAAGAATGACTTCCGTCTTGCTCACAACACTCCTGTTAATGCTTCCCAGAATCATGTTTGGTTTTTTTGCAACAGTGTCACTCTGTTGACTCATATTTAGCTTGTGATCCACTATGACCCCTAGATACCTTTCTGCAGTACTCCTTCCTAGACAGTCACTTCCTAAGTGGGGAAGGAAGATCAGTTAAAAACATCATATTTATGTTACACTGCAAAATATATATAGATGTTGTTTGGACAGTGCAATAGAAGTTAACTGGAACCTTACCAGTTATATATTACAAATAAAACACTGACAATAAAACAGAAGACAGAAAATCAATATGGTGTCAGACAAATTAATTATCATTGGTGTATGGAGTAAAAAATAATGGAATGAGATCATCCACTTATTTTCAATGGACTGCATCTCTCAACCTTTTTTCAGGTTAGAAAATTCTCTGGCAGTCTGTGAAATTAGAATAATTACCTGTTCAATCAACATCCTTTCTGCTGCCATCTTTGTGATGAGACTCTCAAATTTACCTTGTCAAAGCTGACCTTTAGTCCTCTGTCCAGGCTCACTTCACCCCTGCCTCTCCAGTGTCTCCTAGTGGGTACCAAACTGCTTCCTTAAACTAAATATGGCAATAAATGAACTTCAAATATTTCCTCCAGGTGCTTCTCTCCTTTCTTGTTTCCCAGTAAAGCTCACAGCTTTAACTTATTCTCTTCAAATCTGTGTTTTCACAAGAATTTTTTTCTAAAAATGTTTCTTTCTGCCAAAACCTAGATCACAACACAGTCTGTCTCACCCGGACTACTGTCATCTGCCTCTCCGGCCTTTCTGAGTCTCCCCTCTCCTTCTTTCATCCATCCCATATTCATCAGCTAAAACAGATCGTCACTCCTGCTATTTATATCACCCATCTTCTGTTCAAGTCCCTTCATGACATAAATTTCCCTTGCCATTCTGCAAAAAGTTCATAGCCTGTAGTTTTAAGGCTCTGCAAATCTGGAACTCATCTCTGATTATTCCCTATTGCGTGCCCTACACTCTGACCACATATCTCATAGCCTGTGGGCTAGATTTCAGCTGGAATGGCACAACTATTCACTGCCCCTACTTAAGGCAAAATCTAATGCTTCAGGGTCAGATGGACAGCTAATGTAAAGCAGCATGACTCCAACAATGTTGATACAGATCAGGTGAGGATCTGATACTCAGTCTTGCCCTTATATATTATTGTGGCACATCACTGACATATGTTTAAAAGCAGAAATTCCCACTGCTTGCAATAGGTAGCTATCCAATTACACAAAATGGCTTATTGTGTTTTTAAAGTAATGGATCATTCATAGTTTTGCCAGATAAATAATAACTATATATATAGTAACAGATGCACAGTTCCCACCTACTCCTGCATGCCTGAGCCCAAAGTCTCAAAGGATCCCATGGAGCAGTATAAAGAGGGATATAAAAAGGCTGTTCTTGCGCAAAAACTTGCAGAGCGTCTACACTGCACGTGCGTTCTTGCACAAGTAAATTTACAGTAAAGTGTCGGAAAACAGGGCTTCTTGCGTGAGAGTTATTCCTCTCCCCACGAGGAATAAGCCCTTTTGCACAAGAGCTCTTCCACAAAAAGGCAGTGTGGACAGGCAACAGGGGTTCCTTGTGAAGAAAGCCCTATGGCTAAACTGGCCATCAGAGCTTTCTTGCACAAGACAGCATCTAACTGCCATGGGCGCTCTTGCACAAAAGCACATCTCTTGAGCAAAAGCACATGGCAGTGTGGACGCACTCTTGCACAAGACCTTTTGCACAAGAACTCTTGCTCAAAACAGTTCTTGAGCAAAAAACCTGCAGTGTAGATGTAGCCAGAGAGTTTTGACTTCCCTTCATGGGTATGTAGTGCCCAAGTCAAACTCTAGCCCTGTAAGACTTTCCTTCCCCACTTTAAAAATTGACTGAAATGTTCTACATATAATGCCTCTAAATAAGGGAAATAAAGGCATTTGCTTTATTATTATTCGGAATAACAGCCGTTATTTCGAATTAACTTCAATAGCGTCTATACATGCAAACCGCTATTTCGAATTTAATTCAAAATAGCGGAGAGCTTATTTCGAATTTGGTAAACCTCATTCTACGAGGAGTAACGCCAAATTCAAAATAGCTATTTCGAATTAAGTGCTGTGTAGACACTTAATTCGAAATAGGGGGCCTCCAGCCCTTCCCAGGGAGCCCTGGTGGCCACTTTGGATGCAACCAGGAAAACTCGTCTGCTCCCCCCCCCCCAGCCCCGGAGCTCTTAAAGGGGCAGACTCTGGCCACAGTGCCTGTGCCAGTTGCAAGCCTGCCAACACACAGCCAGCAGACTGTGCACCTGGCACAGCATGAGCCAGCAACCCGCTGCCACCCAGCCCTCCACCGCTCCCCAGGACCAGGCTGGCAGCTCCCAGGAGCCTGCCAGGGGCCGCAAAAGGCGGGTGCCTGCCTAGTCTAGTGCGGAGATCGTGGACCTCATTGAGGTTTGGAGGGAGGCCTCCAATGCCCATGATCTCCGCACTAGGCACAGGAATGCCACCGTCTACAGCTGCATGGCTGCCAGCCTGGCCACCAGAAGCCACATGCGCAGCCAGGAGCAGGTGCAGACAAAAATAAAAGAGCTGCGGCAGGCCTATGCCAGGGGCTCCCAACCAGGGGCTTACCCGGACACTTGCACGCATTATGAGGCCCTGGACCTCATCCTGGCGGGTCAGACAGTCTGTGCCCCCCTGGTGGTCATTGACCCTGGGGCAGAAGGCCCTGCCCCTGACACAGGGGAAGAGGAGGAAGAGGAGGAGAACGACAGCCAGGAGCCGCAGGAGCCTGCAGGGAGCATGCCCTGCACCCAGGACCCCCGAGCCATACCAGAGAGCCCATCAGCAGTCTCATCCGAGGCCAGGGAGGCCTCCACATGTGAGTGCCATCACGGTCCCCTTATGCAGGGCGGGGAGGGAGGGGGAGCCCAGGGACCGTGGACGTGGGCCTTGCCGACCACAGAGCAGACGGAAACCTGTGCATCTGCCATGCCAGCCAGGACATGTGGCCCCGACTGGGTGCCATGCAGGGGCCCTGGCCTGTTCCCCACACGCGTCTACGTGTGAAGGCACATGACAGACTCCTGACCCCGGGGAGAGACACTGCACACTGCCCTCCCTCCAGACTCCCCCTCTACACAGAGACAGGGTGCATCTCCCCTCCCCCCCACACACACACTCTAGGCAGCACAGGGGCTGGGGTGCAGTCCTGGGCCAGCTCACACTCCCGGGGATAGCAGAACGTGATGGTGCGGAGACCTGCCATCCTCGCCTTGCAGAGGGGGCCTGGATTTCACCCACTGTGTCCCCAGTGGGAACTGACCACTTTTCTTGTTTCACCATAGCCGCAGCACCTGCGAGTGCAGGGTGCAGCACCCCACCTGGAACATCCACCCACACCAGGCCAGCAGGTGCACCCGCAACCAGGAGGGGTACCAGCAGCAGCACCTGGGGTTACTGGGAAGGCAGGTCCACAGCCAGGAGCACTGGGTGCAAGAAGATCTGCAGCTGTGGCGGGAGAGCTTGCGGGAGCTGCAGGAGCAGGGCCGTGCCCTCCGCAAGCACCTGCAGACCCTGGTGCAACGATTGCTGCCTCCTGCTGCTCCAGCCCCTGTGGCCGCCCCAGCTATCGCTCCTCCTTCCACCCCTGCTCCCCCTCCTGCCCTACCCTCCATACCCACTCCCCCCCAGGGACACTGAGGCCCCCACACCCGCAGTGCTGCGAGACAGGAGGGCTGGCAAGACCCCCAACCCTGAGCTTCCCCTCCCCCTTCCTCCCCTTGCCTCCCCCCTTCCAGCTCCCTCCTCCCAGGTTTCCCCCCCTCCCCTCTCCCGCCCTCATTCCCCCCTCACCCCACCCCAGTTGTGTTAAATAAAGAGAGTTTTTCGTGGCAACATGGGTGTTTTTATTGTACATCAGGAAGAGGGGTTAGGGAGGAGAAAGGGGAAGGAAGTGGGGGTGGAATGTAAGGCACAAGGCCCCAGTGGGGCACGCCAGGGGGACTTCACTCCTCCTCCACCTGGAAGCTCTCCTGCAGGGCTTCCCGGATGCAGATAGCCCCCCGAAGGGCCTCCCGGATGGCAGCCATGCGGGGCTGTGCGTACTGGCCAGCCAGGCGGTCAGCCTCTGCCATCCAGCCTGGCAGGAAAGCCTCCCTCTTCCTCTCACATAACTTGTGGAGCACTCAGCATGCTGCCACCACGTGCGAATATTGTGCTCGGAGAGGTTGAGGCAGGTGAGGAGGCATCTAAATCAGGCCTTCAGCTGGCCGAAGGCCCCCTCGACCACAGTGCGGGCCCTGCTGAGCCTGGCATTGAAGGCCTGCCGGGAGGGGGTCAGGTGTCCCGTGTAGGGCTTCATCAGCCAGGGCTGTCGGGGGGAGGCCGCATCCCCCAGCAGGCACACTGGCATGTCCATGTCCCCGACCCTGATGTGGTGGTCGGGGAAGAAAATCCCGGTGTGCAGCCTCTGGCACACGGAGGAGTTGGGGTACACCCGCGCGTCGTGTGCCTTGCCGGACCAGCCCACATTGATGTCCATGAACTGGCCCTGATGGTCAGACACGGCCTGCAGCATCACGGAAAAGTACCCCTTGCGGTTGATGTACAGGGAGGCTTGGTGTTCCAGGGCACGGATGGGGATGTGTGTCCCGGTGATTGCCCCCCCGCAGTTGGGGAAGCCCAGGGCGCCAAACCCCTGGATGACCGCACCCAGGTCGGTGAGGCGGACGACTCTGCGGAGCAGCACCCTGTTGATGGCCTTGACCACCTGCAGAGAGACACACAAAACCAAGGGTCACTGGGGTGCCCCGGTGGCTGGGAGTGTTCATTCCCCGCCACTGCCCCGTGCCCCACTCCCAGGAGCAACCCCTGGCCACCGTGGGCGGTCTGTAGCACAGCTGGGACAGATCGAACACTCCCGGGGAGGGCACTTACACCACCTCCCCTCCCCCCCCCCATTTTCCCTGGGGCAGCCCATCTCCTCTTTGCAGCCCCCCCTCCTGGCCCAGTGGCCGGTGACTGCCTTACCTGCATGAGCACAGCTCCGACGGTGGATCTTCCCACGCCGAACTGGTTGCCAACGGATCGGTAGCTATCCGGCGTGGAGAGCTTCCAGAGGGTGATGGCCACCTGCCTGTGGAGGGGAATGGCGGGCCTCATGCGTGTGCCCCATCGCTGCAGAGCAAGGGCGAGCCACTCGCAGAGCTCGAGGAAGGTGTCCTTCTTCATCCTGAAGTTCTGGGTCCACTGTTGGTCTCCCCAGAGCTCCAGGACGATGTGGTCCCACCAGTCGCTGCTGGTGTCCAGACGCCAGATGCGGCAGGGCACACTGGTGTCCGGGAGCTGCTGCTGCTCCTCCATGGCCCGCAGCGGGAGGGCCAGGGGGCTGGCCTGCAGCAGATGGTGCCAGGCAGCCTCCAGCAATTGCTGCCAGGCTTGCAGCAACACATTCAAAATGAGCACCACAGTGTCCAGGGGCAGCTCTGGCTCCATGATGCCAAGTGCTGTGGTGTCCCAAATGAGAGCAACCAAAGCAGGCAGAGAGGAAAATGCTTTGCTGTCCCTCAGAGAGGTAGGCAAGCAAGCAGGAAAGCTGAGAACCCGCTGTCCAGGGGGGTCTCTTTAAACACAAGCCTCAGATAGCCTCAGACAGCAGCCACACAAAGCAGCTAGTGACCTGATGCCCTGCTGGGACCGGTTTCAGCTGCCCTTAAATGCGATCCAGAGTCCAATCAGTGTGGACGTGCTATTTCAAAATAGCAAAACGTTATTTCGAAATAGATTTTGTGTCTAGATGCATTATTTCGAATTAGCTTAATTCGAATTAACTATTTTGAATTAAGTTAATTCGAAATAGCGCTGTAGTGTAAACATACCTTTAGTGAACAAATGATGGCCTAGAATGTACCTTTGGGCATAGCCCTGAGCAAGAGGTAGGTAACTAAGTTGCATCATCTCAGCAGTAGCTCAGGGAGGCAGTATGCTTCGCAGACCTCCCTTGGAGTCATAATTCCCTCTGTGCTTCTTCCTTGCTCAGGGCAGATGGAGAGGGCAGTGAAAGAGGGTGAGGTGAAGGAGTGGCCTGTACCAGCAGCAAGATTACAACATTCCCTGTGTCAGCTAGCTGCACTGATTGGTACAGTAGGGTAGGTAGGTGAGTGGCGCTTTGAACTCCACCCATCCTTTGCCCTTCCTATCCAACTTCCCACTCACCTACTCCATGGGAGAATTAGACAAATGCACAATTCCCACCTACTCCTCCATGCCTGACCCCAAAGTCTCAAAAGATCCCATGGAGCAGTATAAAGAGGGCTTTGACTTTCCTACATGGGCATAGAGTCCAGGTCACATTCTAGTCCTATAAGATTCCTCTTCCTCCCTTTAAAATTGACTGAAATGTTCTACACATAGTGGCTCTGCATAAAGAAAATCAAATTAACCAGGCCCAGATTCTCAGCTGGGATATCTAGCACATCTAGCTATCTAAACAGAGTTATACTTCATATTTCTAACTCCAAATACAGGAGTGATACATTCACACAAATAGAATATACACATTCAGGGGATTACAAGCTCTGCAATGATAGATTACATGCCATGTTTTGCATAAAGCATATTTGAGCTATGCTATTCATATTCAAAAACATATGGGAGCATAGTGTCACAGGCTCTTGCATACAGGAGCATATTAGGCTCATGCTCAAATCCCTCCCTTAGCTCCCAGTTAGTTGCTAATGCCAATTTAAATCTTTGGCCCTAAACTTTCAAAGCAGGATCAAAAGACAATGTTTGATTGACCACAGTCCTCTGGGACAGTGCAGATCACAAAGCCTGTGACCTAGCAAGTGAGGCAGGTTACAACTTTGAAACAGACTTCTCGAGAGATGAGGTGAATCCAGAATCTGATCTTCTTTAGGAAATGCTTTAAAACCTTCTTCTCCACTAAATCCTTTTCACTGTAAGAATGACATAACACCAATGTCCCCCTTCTATCCAATAGACCACTACATTTCTTCTTTTCAATACATTAAAAACCCTACCTACGCAGAGTGTTTGCCCCAGAATGGTGAAGTCCTAGGGACTCAATTAAGTGCATTAGGGAATTTACTACTGTTTCAGGTTTTTTACATGGAAAATGTTTAATACTAAAGTAGGGATGTTAGACTGTAACCGACTAACTGTTTAACTGTCAGGCTGAGGCTTGTCAGTGTCAGGTATGCTCTGCTGTGTGCCTGCTCCACTCCAGGGGAAGAGGCTTCACTGTGGCACAGATGCCATCTCCTTGGGAGTGGAGCTGGCAGGGGCTCCTGGGAAGGCTTTTCTTTAGGCTCTTCAGTATAAAGTTTAAATAAGCTTTTTGGGGCTTTGTATGTAACTGCTGAGATTTTCAGTGGTTACACGGTTACCTATTTAACCAACTTTTAACATACCTATACTGTAGTGATGAGTGGCAATATTAAGTAGGACTGTTAAGGACTAGTCGACAGGATAGTCGACAGGTCGCTTCCTCCTCCCCCCCCCATCAGAGAGAGGCAGCAAAGGGGGGGAAAGAGGGGTACTTCAAAGCAGCAGCGCCGCACAGCTAACCCCGGGCAGTGGCGTTTCAAAGGGGCAGCATCACCCTATCAATCGAATAGTCAATGCAAAAATGCATCGACTATTCGATTAGTCAATTACATGATACTTAACATCCTTAATATTAAGCCCCAAGATAGACAAATGAATGAAATAACAATCTGCAGTTATACTATCAAGAATAAAGAAAATTACATTTATCTATCTTCTTACTTCAGGGCCTAAGCAAATCTTTAGCTGAAGTATTGAATAAGATTGTCCCTCCTTGACATATTGTGGCATTTATGGGGTCTCATACCTTTCTCTGAGTTATCTTGTCCTAGCTACTGTGTGAGGATAGGGAATTGGACTACTTGGTTCATTACTCATTCACTTGGATCATCATCTGCTACAGCAAACTCTATATCGTGTGTGGAAACAGCATGAGGGAAAATAATTTACCAAACTTAACTTAAAAAACCAAAACCCAGAGACTTGTCTTTTCAGTTGATAAATACCTTAAAACAAATAACCCATTTGTAAGTTCCTAACTGGCTGGGTGTCTAAGCACTGGAATAAATTGCCTAGGGAGGTTACTGAATTTCCATCACTGGAAATTTTTAAGAGCAGGTTAGACAAACACCTGTCAGGGATGGTCTAAAAGATGGTGCTTGGTCCTGCCGTGAGTGCAGGGGACTGGACTTGATGACCTCTCAAGGTTCCTTCCAGTTCTGATTCTATGATTTTATGTCAGCATATTTCCATTAAAATCAATGGCGCTATTCAAGCATACACCGGGGAAGTATAAATCGGCCCAAAGATTTTCATATTTATTTTCAGTACTGAAGCCATTGTCCAGCAGATATTTAAGACACAAAACTTTGGCGAAGAAGCTATTACTTTGGAAACCTTCCCCCCCCCCAAAAAAAAAACCTCTCCTTATTCTGCAATTTAACCAGATCTGTTTTAAATACAAAACATTATGTGTACATAATATCAAGGCTGCAGTGCTAACTGGCAAAAGCCAGGAAGTCTCAAGCTCAGACTAATCCCAATGTCAGTGCCATAAATGAAGAAATGGCAGAGGTTTTGCAGATGGTTGCCAAGGGAGGCTGAAATGAAGATGCCAGATAAAAGCCAAGGTTGTATCTGAGGAAACAAAGAAACTGCTACAGATAAGGATTGAGACATAAAGAGATTTAAACACAAGAAAAAAGGAAGATTTTTGTAAATCTGTATAAAGCTATAAAAGCAAAGATGAGAGAGTAAACCAGGAATAACAATATTGAACTTTTCAAGACAACAATGAACAAACAAACCCAAAATTTGGAAGTACAGTAGTTGGGAAAAAGTACAGGACAGGGACACATCTTTTTATTATAGTACAAAAAAATTGAACTGAGAAAATGATGGGGCCAAAATAATTAAAAAGACTGATGAATTCTGCAGGAGACTTAGAGTCCTGCATTTAGTGCCAATGGCCAAGAAATCTGTCCTTGCCATCAAAAAGCACCTTTGAAATTGAAATTATTACCAAATAAACTGCATGGCCTACACAAAGCAATCAGTAAGGCCAAGTGTCAGGAGCTGCCTTCCATGTTCTGTGGAATATTCAGTTGATAGTAGAGAACCTCTTTTGATGCATGGTTGGTGTCTTGAATAAGAGGAGTAGTGGGTCCCAGTTCTCAGAGGAGCTTTGTCTATCACAAAAATCAGCCTAGTTGGTACAAATTGCTTCTCTAAGCAGAAAGGTCAAGAACTACCTCACATAATGAAGAGACATAGGGACTAAGACATGCTCTAGGGCTGAATGAATGTGGAAACTGCATGATGGGTTCATCCTTCCTGATGGCCTTCCCAAGGACAGGACTGAGGTAATTTGGTGAACCAAGTGCAGCAACAGCAGGGAGGAAGAGCTCAATGGGTTGAGCATTGGCCTGCTAAACTTAGAGTTGTGAGTTCAATCCTTGAGGGGGCCATTTAGGGATCTGGGGCAAATCTGTCAGGGATGGTACTTGGTCCTGCTGTGGAGGCAGTAGATTGGGTTCAATGACCCCTCAAGATCCTTTCCAGCTCTATGAGGAAGGTAGGTAGGTATGGCTGTAGCCCATATTGTGCCTACTCTGTGGACAAATAGAAGGTAGCTTCATTTTCCACAGCAGACAATCTGGCATCTTTCTGTGCTAAGCACACTTGCATTTTGGGTTTGTTTTTGTTTTGCTTCTGTGGGTAAAAGTAAGGTGAAAGTAAGCAGGGGCACCCAGGTGCACAGCACTGGCAAGAGCTGGCTGAGCTGCAGCAAAAGCCAGCAGGGAGCTATTTAAAGAGCTGGCAGTACCTGGAAGAAATTTTGAGTTACTTTCACAACTGGACAGGAGGGAAAGAGGGGACCAGAAATGACTTGCTTAATGCCAAATTGTGCCTGCACTTCTGTAAATGTGCAATGAGGGGCTTAAGGAGTAGGAGGGAGGGAACTTGCACATTCAATATAAGGACCAGGCAGGAGCAAAGGGACACTTTAAAGGCTACGTCTACGCTGCAGAGTTTTTGCACAAAAACTCATGGAGCATCCACACTACAAGCACATTTTTGTGCAAGAAAAAGTATAGTAGATCATCAGAAGACAGGGCTTTTTGTGCAAGAGTTATTCCTCTTTCTACGAGGAATAAGCCCTTTTGCGCAAGAGCTCTTGTGCAAAAAGTCATGTGTGGACGGACAACAGGGGTTTCTTGCGCAAGAAATCCCTAGCGGTAAAAGCACAGATGCTCTGATGGCCATTCTGTGAATGGCTATCAGAGCTTTCTTGCACAAGAGCATCCATGGCAGTGTGGATGCTCTCTTGCGCAAAAGCGCATCTCTTGCACAAAAGCACATGGCGGTGTGGACGCGCTCTTGCACAAGAAGTTTTTGCAGAAGATCTTTTCCGCAAAAAGTTCTTGCACAAGAAGCCTGCAGTGTAGACCTAGCCTTTGTCTTAATCCCTTGGAGGTGCCTGATGCCCCCCATAGGGCACAGAGGGACAAAGAGAGGAAGTGCAGACCCACAATCCCAGCCCTCTTCCACACTAACCAACAGAACAGGACCAGCATGTGGGTGAAGACTAAGCTCTGCTCCCTGAAGGGGTATAGTAGCATACTAATAGCAAACATTAATCACTGTGTACCAAAAGGGTCAGTGAGGTGTTTCCAAGCTATCCTAGGACCAGGCAGCTTCACCCAGCCCCCTCGTCTGGGCTGTGCCTAATAGACATGATCTAGACCAAAGTCATTCATTAAGGAGCCAATTCTGTGATGCATACTCCTAAGTAGTCTGCAATGCCCACTGCATTAGTCAGGATGCATAAAGGTGGCACAATCTGGCCCTACCTGCCTAATTTCCTTTAAGAATCAAAGCCAGGGTAGAATATTTCACAACAGGTGCTTTCTCACTCCACCCCTATTACTTTTTAAAAGGCCAAATGGTGTGTTTTAAAGCAGATTATGTGAGAACATTTGTTCCCAGACTAAGCTTCCTCCTGGACAACACAACACTGGCACAGCCTTAACAACGTTTATAGCAACAAAAAAATGCTTGTAAATTCATACCCTCTTCTAATGTTACCTGTAATATATTCCTTTAAACTTTGCAGTAATTACTAACACCCTTGACATGAACTGTCATTAGACCATTTGAAACAGTAAAAACTTGTAACAGATAGTGGACCTCTGCTGATTTGAGCTGGCCTGTGATCTGTAGTTTACCATTGACAAAGGAGAAACAAACTGTATTTCCTACATTTCCCGTTAGCATTTGAGCAAACATTGTATTTAATATTAGAAACCAGTACGCATGTGGTTGCTTAGGAATGAAAAACATTCCTCGATGCCCTCTGATATGCACCAGGTTGCTGTGGGATGCTTTTGTGCATTCTACTTGAGCAGTTACTAGGGTCTGAAGTCCATAGGAACATGACATTGTAATCTTGGTCATGTTTTATTTATGGGGAACAGTGCAGCAGATAGGGTGTGTTAACAAACAAAGATGATTGCTTCAGGGGCACTTGCTCGTCCTGAGGTAATTAAGACAAAATAGTTTCACTGGTTGGGGGATTCATACTGCAGACAACCTTTTCTTTGCTAAAATGATCTGCAGCAACCAGGCCAAAAGGGCTAAATCAAAAGCAATATGGGCAGTGTTTCATCTTTGGTTAAAGGTGCATCATTAAATGGAGCTGGCATAAATTATTCTGCTTAAAAACTCATATAGCATTAAAAACTTCTGAGAAGAAAATACCAGGTTTGGGGATGTGTGAATTTGCAACTGGAGAAATATACAAAAGAACACTGCAATAACTTTGCATCTCTTTTATAATCTAAATTTAAAATAGTGACTGTAACTAAAACAATCTTAAATTGTGCTAGGCTGGCCCCTGAGAGGTATTATACAGCCCATGAGCTTTCTGAAAAACCTAAACTACAAATCAAGCTCAAGCGACAAAGAAGCTCCACAGCTCCAGAAAAACCATTGAAAGGTCACAAATTCATAGACAAATGGCTGTTCAAATGTATTGGTTATTTGTAAAATATACAGCTATGATCACTACTGAGCATTACTTCGCTGGTGACTTTCCATAGCACAGTTAAGACACAGTATGTATTCATTTCGAAAATATGCCAGGATAGTAGTTCTCAAACTGTGGACTGGGACCCAAAGAGGGTTGCAACTGCATTTTAACAGGGTTGCCAGGGCTGGCATTAGACTTTCTGAGACCCAGGCCAGGAAACAAAGCAGCTGCCCCCCCCCCCCCCCGGCCATGGCTGAAGCTATAGTTGGGCGTCAGCTTTCTACACCCTCCAGTGGGGCTTAGGCTTTGACCCCCACCCTTGCCTGGATAGCTGAGGTTCAGGCAGTCTCAGGCTTCAGTCCCCCCTTCTAGGTTCATGCAGCAATTTTGCTGTCAGAAGAGGATCGGGGTGCAGTGAAGTTTGAGAACCACAGTCCTAGGATCATCTTCCTTCTGTGTCTCTCTGATCCCATGTCCCAACAGGATCAACTCCTTACACCACAGAAAGTTCAAGTTTCAAGGCTCCTCATACATTGGCCTTTTTCTCTTTTTTTCTCCAACCTTGTCACCCCCCTCCCTCTCTCTACACCTGCTCTGCTGTGTCAATAATTGCAGCTTCATGTCCCATTTCTCAACAGTCTCTATGCTATCTTTCATGTGGACTCTTATGTATGGAGTGTCCTCCCTGAATTAATCCATAATTTCCTCCTTCAAAACGCTCTTCATGACCAAACTTTGCTTGAATGCCAACAAGACACCAATAGCGGAGGGCTTATTTCGATATTGGTAAACCTCATTCCACGAGGAATAGCGCCAATTTCGAAATTGCTATTTAGAAATAAGTGCTGTGTAGACACTTATTTCAAAATAGGGGGCCTCCAGCCCTTCCCAGGGTGCCCTGGTGGCCACTCTGGGCACAACCAAGAAAACTCCTCTCCCTATCCCTCTCCCCGGAGCCCTTAAAGGGGTAGACTCTGGCCACAGTGCCCGTGCCAACTCCAAGCCTGCCTGCCCAGAGCCAGCAGTCACTGCACCTGACACAGTGGCCCCAGCATGTTACAGGCAGCCAGTGCCAGCCAGCCCTCCACCGCTCCCCAGGACCAGTCTGCCAGCTCCCAGGAGCTTGCCAGGGGCCAGAAAAGGCGGGTGCCTGCCTGGTCCAGTGCGGAGATCAGGGACCTAATTCAGGTTTGGGGGGATGCCTCCAACGTCCATGATCTCTGCACTAAATGGAGGAATACAACCATCTATAGGCAGATGGCTGCCAGCCTGGCCACCAAAGGCCACATGTGAACCCAGGAGCAGGTTCGCATGAAAATAAAGGCGCTGCGGCAGGCGTATGCCAAGGCCACAGGGGGCAGCTCCCAACCAGGGGCAGACCCAGACCCCTGTCCCTATTTTGATGCTGTGGACCGCATCCTGGGGGGCAAGACAGTCCGTGCCCACCAAGTGGTCATCGATCCTGGGGCAGAGCTTGCTGCCTCCTGCTGCTCCAGCCCCTGCTGCCTCCCCAGCTACCGCTCCTCCTCCCACTCCTTCTCTCCCTCCTGCTTCTTCCTCCCCACACCTCCAGGGACACCGAGGCCCCCACACCCATGGTGCTGGGAGACAGTTGGGCTGGCGAGACCCCCGAACCCTGAGCCCTGAGCGTCTCCTCCCCCTTCCTTCCCTTGCCTCCCCCTGCCAGCTCCCTCCTCCCAGGTTTCCCCCTCCCCTCTCCCACCCTCCTTCCTCCCCTCTCCCACCTTCTTTCCCCAGTCTCTCACCTCAGTTTCATTCCCCCCCCCCCGCCCCAGTTTTGTTCAATAAAGAGACTTTGTTGTAAAGAACACGTGTCTTTTATTGCACAGCAGGAAGGGGGGTTAGGGAGGGGTATGTGGAAGGACATGAGGGAGGAATGAGGCACAAGCCCCCAGTGGGGCACACCAGGGAGACTGGTACGGCCTGCAAAACGTGCTGCCAGGATCACAGCAACACATCCAGGAGAAGCACCAGAGTGCCCAGGGGCGGCTCCGGCTCCATGCTGCAGAGTGCTGTGGTGTCCTGAGTGGAGGCAATCAGAGCACACAGAGAAAAAAATGCTTTGCTGTTCCTCAGCGAAGTACTCGAGCAAGCAGGGAAACCTTAGAACCGGCTGTCCAAGGGGGTCTCTTTAAGCATAGGTCTCAGATAGCCTCAGGCAGCAGCTACACACGGTAACTCCTGACTTGATGCCTTGCCAGAACTGGTTCCAGCCGGCCTTAAATGTGATTCAGCGTCCTATCAGTATGGACGCGCTATTTCAAAATAGCAAAACGCTATTTCGAAATGCATTTTGTGTCTAGACGTGTTATTTCGAAATAAGCTATTTCGAAATAATGCTGGAGTGTAGACATACCCTTGCAGTATCCATGGTATGAGAAAGCCAGCACAGTGGACTAAGGTGATTCCCCTGCCAGAGTGTGTGAAACAGGCCACAGGCAGGTCCCAAATGTCAATCTAATATTATGCCTAGATTCATGGCTCTTAATGCAAAGAGGTACAAATTGTTCTTTCCTGCACCAGTGAGGCCCAGAGGAGTTTCACCCTCAGGAAGGCCAGGCAATGCTTCTGAGTTTACCCTCCCTGAGGTTCAGCTTTCTTTTCTGCCAGGGGCTCTGAGTAGATGCACTGAATTATATCAACTGCTTCCCTCTTGCAGGCTGTGCTAGGACTCCACCATTTCCCTGTGCAGAGGAAATTGCAGCAATCTCCTGCTAAACTTCCCCCCTCCCCAGCCTCATGGGGGATTTTCCATCATCAGGGCCCCTGGTTCACAACAGCAGAAGTCCATGTAAAGCAGCATCAATCTATCCCCTGGTGCATATGTATGTGCCTCTGTGTGCATGATGGAGGTCATGTTAATAGAATGTGTTAAAGAAGAAGGAAGAGGTGAAAGCAGGATAAATAGGATCATAAGCATTGGAGATGAAAAAGACCTATTAGATGATTAAGCCTGTTCCCATGCCAGGGCAGGATATAGTCTCCTTCTAGGGGAAGTTTCAGATATGAAAGTGGGACTACATCTGATCCTGTCCAAAATATGCAGTAACACCTAGAGACACTAGGCATATGTATATAGAACATTTAAGGCGATAGCGGGGCCACCCAGCTGGTGTAGAACTGTACCAGATTGCTTTGGCTGCAGTGACTATGCAAAGGACTGGATCAGCCCCTGGAATTCAGGAGTAGTGTTGAGCTGAGCTGAGGTAAACTGAGCTCCTCTCACGGGTCACTTAGCATCATGCTTCACCCAACTTTCAAAGCAGGCAAAAACTTCATAACAGACCTACTGGCTCTCTATTGGTCAATCTATCTTTCTGGCCCTTCTAGGCCTCTGGTGGAGTAAGTCTTGTTGGTAGTCCAGCCTTAGCAAGTTTATCATATTCAGCGAGGGTATCAGAGCACTAACATCTCTAGCAGGAGCAGAGAAGGCCTGATAGACCTTGTCACAGAAGACATGAAGAATTCATTTCCATATGCTTTGGATAATTTTCAGTTACTGTACACACCCTTCTCAGGAAGGTGAGAAGGGACAGCAGAATCATATAGTGACACATTATCCAGCACCATCTAGCCCCACCTTGCTCATTAACATCCTCCACTCACTGCTGAGCAAGATCTGCCATACCACACAGGAGCCAGTACCCACTTCACTAAATACTGCTCTATCCATTTTAGGGTTTTTATGCTGCTGCTCATCACTATAGCATCTGTTTATCAACAGAAAAGGCATCTCTAATATGGCTTCCTTTTCAAGATAAAATCTCTACTTCAGTTATGAAGTGGTAGTTTGTTTGTTTGGATTTTTTTGGTTGGTTGATTTGTTTGCTTCAGGTTGGAGTTTTTGGAGGGGATGTTTAGTAGCTGGGAGTATAAAGTGTTGTGAATGTGATTCTTACTATAGGGAAAAGGCAATTTCAAAGAGAAAGGTTTTGCAGTGTTTCGTATAGATGACTAAACTCTGGATTCCCTTAATCCCCTCTTGAAGATTGTTTCTTACTAGATGCAGTCTGCTGAGAATGCTTTGTACCCATTCTCATGCAGTTTGCACAGATCTCATGGTGGTTCATAGATTGATATTTGGTCTTTGATGTAGCTACTGTTTAAGCCATTAATTGCTCTCTAAACTAGCATCTAAAACTGACTGGGAACCAGGACAGGGACTTGGGCATGGGCCTGATGTGCTCCCGGTGGCTTAGACCCTGGAAGAGGGTCTGTACATCACTGTACATTGTCTGTACCTTCAGGTACAGACGATTAATATAAACCAGAGTGAAGGTGCCAAATATATCATTGTGGCCAGGTCCATGTGCAGGAGGAAGGGATGAAGTTTTGCTTTGCTCTTCTCCGCTTTATCCCAGGCAGCAGAACTTTCCTTTGACCTTGGTCAGGAATGTTCTGTGCTTGGGAAGATGGGGGTAGAATTTGCCCTTAAAACTCTCTGGCCCTCAGGCAGGGGAGCCGACAGCCACACCTGGCCCCTAAGCAAAGAAGAATTGGACTCCAGCTTTGCACTCCTGGAAGTTTTTTCCATATCCCACTGCATGGCACCCAGTGGGAATGGAAAAGCCAGCCCTAAGAGCCATCCGTAGCATGCTTTGTGGCATTCCAGTAGCAATTTGAAGGGCTCAGAGCGCCTTGGAATCCCTAGGCCCTAGGGCAGTTGCCTTTTTTACCTCTACCCCGTTGGCAGGCCTGCCCTCAGGCCAAAATTAAGAATGCCCCTCAGATGACCTACTAGGACTAAGGGAACAAACACGTTGTATATTCTGTATGATGTTTCACCCAGAATGCACTCCATCCTTTGGAACACGTAACATTCCATCTGCATTCACCCCCAATGCCAACTTGAAAGGCCAGAAAGCCTGCAAGTCTGAAACAATTTTTAAATGAACTAAGCCAAAAAGACACACAACATCACAGCAAAATAAAGCAAACACAACTGCATGAAAAAGTCCATTGTGTTTAAAAACTTTCCGAGTACAAAGAGAATCAGTGGGATTCTTACAACTTGTCTAGACTGCTCATGACAGAGAACCAATAGAGTTGGGCTAGCAAGGATTATGCTAGCACTCTAAAAATAGTTGTTTGGACAGTGCATTGATTAGGTCTGGAGTTTGGGCTCTGAATCCCACCCATTAGAGTAGGCTTTCAAGTGAACTCTCACAGCAAACCATTCATAAATATGACTGACCCCAGCTAGATTTTAGGGTCTTAACTCATACAAGGAAACAAACAATTCTTGAATGACATCCTTCATATTAAAGCCACACACAGAATTTTCTTTCATTTCATCCATGCATCTGAGGAATCCACCTCTTTATTTTCCACAGAAAACATTTATTTTAACTATTACAATCCAATTCATTTACTAGTGAAATTCCCTTATGTGCAGAAACCCCGGAGAGCAGTAATGTAGCACTGAATTCAGTCCCACCATTTTCTTTTGGTGGGAGTTTGGGGGTTTTGTTTGTTTGTTTGTTTGTTTTTGCTAGATCCCTATTGAGATTTCAGATCTTTTAGGCTTGGATTTTCAAAGGAGCCAACAGAAGTTAAGCACCCAATTCCTACTGCAGTTAAATGTGTGATGGGTGTCTCAACTCCTTTTGGTCTCCTTTAAAAATCCCTGGTTTAAGTGCTAAGTGGCTTTTTTTTATGAGTCATTCCTGTTTTGGAAGAAAGTCAGATCTATTTTCTTTTTGAATGTGACAGATAACACAGACCATAGCCTTTATCCCATGTCCCATGCACCTGCATTGTAGCTAGGACACGTCCACTGGGTGGTTTGGAGGATGGGCAGTTTCCTCCCCAAAGAACTTCTCTGCTTGTCCCAGTTGAGCAATCATGTTGGTGTCAACTTTCTATTTTGCAAGAGTGGCAGTGCCTACCTGCCCTGCTTGCAATCACATTAGCTAACTGCCGCTGAGCAATACTTGTACATTGACACGATTAGGCTCAGTCCATCCAACCTTGCTTGCTGCTGGCAGTAATGGAAGTACTTGCTTGAGTAAAGCAAGCGACACTTGGTCCTCAGAGGTAGTATTATACAGAGGGACAGCAGTGCTTCTACTGATTTACACCAACTGATGATTAGGTCCTATGTAAAATGCATCCTAATGCACCATTTTTAGTGCTTGGAGCAGTAACCTTCCTTCCATGGACAATTTCTTTGCCACCCAGATACTTAGTCTTCAACAAATATTTGGAGGCAGCTGTTACTCTCACATAATAGTGAGCAGATTATTCTGAGGGAGTTCAAAAACCCATTTCTCATTGGTCCAAACTGTTCCTATCACTGCTTCATGATGAAGGCTGCTCATTATGGCCTTTGTGTCTATTGTGCTGAATATAGATGGCATATGAAGGTAACATTTCCTTATATGAAGACACACAGTGTCCCATGCCTGAAACCCAAAATCACACACACCATTGATTTATCTCTACTTGAGGCACTTGGAAAATCAGTGTTTGGAAGTTCACTGCACAGAATGCCTGGAATGTGCAGGAAGTACTCAGCTGTACTGGAGTAGAAGCTATTACAAGTAGACATACACTAAAACAAAAGGACACTTTGTAGTTACCTGTGTAGGTTGCTCCAATAGTCTGTTGTGTGTGGAGGATGTAGATCAGTTGCTCCTAAGCTCCCTAGACCAGCCATGTTGAGCAGAGAACCAGCTTTTAAAAAGTATTTAGGCCTTTAATGAATGGTCGTGCAACATCTTAGGCTATGTGTACACTGCAGAGTTTTTCTGGGATACCATAGGTATCCCATAAAAACTCCGCCGCATCCAGGGAACTCGTCTGCTCTTCCGACAGTTTTTGCGAAAGAGCAGGCGCATTCTTTCGGAAGCCCTGTAAACCTCATTTCATGAGGAAGAAGGGCTCTTCCAAAAGAGGAAGTTTTTCTGAAATTTGGCCCAGTGTAAATGGGCCAAATTTCGGAAAAGCCTCTTCTGGAAAAAAAATCAGAAAAAGATACGCAAATTGCAGAGTGCAATTTGTGTACCTTTTTCCAATAAAGAAGTGTAGTGTAGACATAGCCTTAGAGACTAACAAAAAATATAGATGGTATCAGGAGCTTTTGTGGGAACAACCCACTTCTTCAGATGAATGGAGTTTAAGGAGTCCCGGTTCCAAATAAATAGCAGAGAAAGGGAGGGGATGGGGAGGGAAAGGACAGGAGAAAAATGGTTAAAGAATAGTCAATTAGAATGTCCATGCTAAATGAAGCTGATACTGTAGGTTCTAAGTACTCTTACGTACCTGGTGTTTGGCTTCTTATATCATTAGGATGTGGAATTAAGCAGGTAATCCAATTAGGATCTTTGTTTAAACCTCTATTGTAGGTATCAAACTTGTAAATGAAATTAAGTTCTGCAGCATCCCTTTCAAGCTGTTTTTTCAAATTAGCTTGTAATAATATGGAAACTTTGAGGTCCATTAGTGAGTGCCCAGGCAAGATAAAATGTTCCCAACAGGTTTCTGTGTGTTTTCAGATATCTGATTTGTGTCCATTAATCCCTTGCCATAGAGACTGTCCAGTTTGGCCATTATACGTGGCAGAGGGGCATTGCTGGTACTTGATGGCATAGATCACATTGGTGGATGTGCTGTTATATGAGCCTCTGATGTGGTGGGTTATGTGATTAGGTCCTGTGATGATGTCACTTGTATAGATATGTGGACAGAGTTGGCACCGGATTTGATTGCAGAGGTGGGTTCCTGGATGAGTATGATGAAGATGTAAGGAAACTTCAGACTGTCGTCAGAACCTTCAGAGATTATTACACCAAATCAATCCTTTGGAACAATCCATGCAGGATTCTTGGTCAGGTATTAAACATCTATAGATAAAGCATGATTAACACTAAATCTTAAACTAACTACAGATATTGGGTCATAACCTCTGGTGACCCCATAAATCAGGCTAACCCCATTGACTATAACAGAGCTCTGCTGAGAATCTAATCCCAATGGGTGCGTCTAGACTGGCAAAATTTTGCGCAAAAGCAGCCGCTTTTGCGCAAAAACTTGCCGCCTGTCTACACTGGCCGCTTGAATTTGCGCAAGAGCACTGACGTTCTACTGTAAGAAATCAGTGGTTCTTGCGCAAATACTTTGACGCTCCCGCTCAGGGATAAGCCCTCTTGCGCAAGAATACTTGCGCAAGAGAGCCAGTGTAGACAGGCACCTTAATTTCTTGTGCAAGAAAGCCCGATGACTAAAATGGCCATCGGAGCTTTCTTGCGCAAAAGCGCGACTATACTGGGCACGGATGCTTTTGTGCAAAAGATGTCTTTTGCGCAAATGCATCCGTGCCAGTCTAGACGTGCTTTTGTGCAAATACTCTTAATGGAAAAACTTTTCCGTTAAAAGTATTTGCGCTAAATCATGCCAGTCTAGATGCAGCCAATGTGTTTTGGTGTCCTGCAGACTGCAATGCAAGTCTGCAATGCAGACTGCAATGCAAGGATTCGTTTTCCAGAACTTGTTTGAGAGTATCATAGAAATCAGAGATGGGGAAGACGTACAGTACTCCCAACCAGAAGGATTAGTCATGAGCCAATCATGAGATTGGCTTAAAAATCATGAGACTTTTTAAAATAAATGTTGACTTCTTTTTATTCGCCATCTGGTTGTTTCGCCTTTAGAGTGCACTTGTGTCATTTTCATGCTTTTGTGCATAACCTACAACTTATTCCCTCAGACATTTAAGGAGATTGGCCTAAAGTATTGATAGAGATTGGAACTTCCCCAAATGTTGAAGGGGAGGTGGGTGTTATATCTGGTTTCATTCTCCGTGCTTTTCTCTTCATATACAATTGAAATTATTGTTATTAAATAATAATAATATCTGGCTAACACTTTAGATTTCTGTGTGCTTTAGGACTTCATCCTGAATCCTGAGATCTGCGGGACTTCTGCCATTGACTTTAATGAGAGAGGGTCAACCCAGTTCTAAAATTGACTCCATGCAGGCTCGGGAATCCACCTATGTATCTTTCACTATAGAAACAGTATATTAAGTATCAGGGGGTAGCTGTGTTAGTCTGGATCTGCAAAAGCGACAAGGAGTCCTGTGGCACCTTATAGACTAACAGATGTATGGAGCATAAGCTTTCTTATGCTCCATACATCTGTTAGCTTATGCTCCATACATCTGTTAGTCTATAAGGTGCCACAGGACTCCTTATTGCTTTTGCAGTATATTAAGTATATTAAGTAGTAAGACTTCAAAGTTCATTCTCTCTCTTTCTCAATCTCTCTCAGAGAGACAGAGAGAAAGTAAATGGGATGTAGGCTCCTAAGTACTTCAGGCTCAGATCTTCAAAGATAGTTAAGCATCTAACTGCCACTGGGCTTCAGTCACTTTGTAAATGGGATTTAGATGCCTAAATCAATTAGCTATTTTTGAAAATTGTACCTACCGTCTACCAACCTTGCTTCATCAGTGCTCCATCTGGTTACAAATTTCACCTGAAAACACATTTTCTCCTTTACTTATATCTCTTAACATCTCCCTCCCTCTGCTCTTATTTTTTTATTTAAATCTGCCATTGTATTATTTCACACTACAGATCATGTTGGGATAGTTTGCAAGAATAATGCTTGGCTCAATAAAGTACATTGTCTTGCATTTGTAATAAACATTCAAGACATTTACTGAAGAGTACTTGGTTTCTGGTTAGTTTGTTTAGTCAACCACTGACATCCTTATGCTGGCAGAACTATCTTTAATATAATATCAGCCTTCACTGGTTCTGCTGGTGGGATTGTCCTTGATTCACAATGGGAGGCATCGCACAAAGAGTTTGCTCGCTGTACCATCTGCCACACTCCAGAAATGCTGCTCAAAAAATGAGGAGTAAAAACCAAGGGGTTTGGTTCGAACTAACGTGTCCCGGCGCACTTTCACTTTCGAAACAGCTGTTGATCGGAGTAACGCGCCGGCGAGATCATGCTAATGAAGCGCGGGATATTTAAATCCCCACTTCATTGACTATTTCAAATGCCTACATTTGCATCCCTAGTTCGAACTAGGGTGCAAGTGTAGACACACCCAAACAAGAAAAAGGTAGTGAAAGAGAAATATAAACTCCCCCTCCCTTTTCCCCCAAAGGAATGAAATTGCTATAGTAGTTTAATTATGTATTTTAATTACATGCATATTAGAGAAAATTATTTAAAGAATCATGTCTTTAAGAAAAGAACAGAAGGGCAGCACTGCTCTGTGTTTTTCAATTGCCCCTGAACATCAGATCAGAGGGGTTCAAAAATCTCTGCTTCCACTTCTTTTTCTGGGGCAGGATTTTTGTGTTAATTTCAGTTTATGTGCTGGCCAGATGATGAGGGAGTTGTGCAAAAGCTAAGAGTAATCCAAAGATGTTATAACCATCAGCTAACTGCCTCAGGGAAGACCTTCCCCACTGTAAGCTCAAACATATTAAGTTCTGCAGGAAGGAAAGCTTCACTTATACCACCACTGGGCCTTATACCTGCAGCCTAGTGGGAATCCCAGTCCACAGTGTTCAGCTGGATTCTGTCTCCAGCTGCTCACTAAGTTTTGGAGCAGAGAAACAGAACTATTGGTCTGCTACAGCGGCTCTCAAACTGTGGGTTGAAACTTTCTGGGATCTGTGGTCTGGGGCTGGTGCTGAAGCCCAAGCCCCACTATCGAAGCCAAAGCCAAATCTGAATCCCACTGCCCTGGGCAGCTCAGTCTTCGACATCAGCCTTGGGTAGTAGGGCTTACCCACCATACTTGGAGCTGAAGCCTTTGGGCTTTGGTTTTGGTCCCCTCACCTGCTGTGGCAGGGCTCGGATGGGCTCAGGATTTGGTCCCTCCTCCTGGGTTTATATAGTAATTTATGGTGTTAGAAGGGAGTTGTGGTGCAATGAAGTTTGAAAACTCCTGGTGTACTGGTTCCTTGAATTTCAGCTTGCTGGGGCTCCTTTTCTCCCAGTAGAAATCAACAGCTGAAGGATTTTAATGGTGACCATAGGATAGTTCAGCAGGGATGGATTTACACCCTGACAATCATTGTGCAAAGTGGGGTTTCTATAAGGGATTGCAAATATATCCATGGACATTCACCATGCCATTATTCAGTAATAATCAATTTCAGTGGAGTTACAGCAGCATAAAATTGGATAACACAGGAATGAACCAGAACTACAGTGTGTGGACAAAAATCTGATCTGAGATACACAGCTGAAAATCAGGAGTAACTCAAGTGAACTCAGTATTTTAGATTTTGAGTAGAGTACCTGAGATCTGAACCTGATTTTATATATTATACATGCAAATACAACTATCACACACAGTGTACAGCACAGGCTAAACTGATAGTAATTCTCAATGGTAAAACCTTTTTTAAAAAGAGCATTGTATATATTTTGAAGCTATTTTAATAGATTGCGACTCTGTGTGTTGATATATGTATCATTATGATTGCTTTCCTCCCCTTTTTCATTAGCTTTGATGTGCTCTAATATACCAGACTTCAACCTTAATCAGTGCTGTAGCTTAACAGCTCCACATGAAAATATCTAAGGATGTGTCTACACAACACCCTAAACTCAAAATAAGATATGCAATTTTCGCTACACAAATCGTGTATCTTATTTTGAATATATTCCATAATAGCTTATTGTGAAATTTTGCACCAGATTTTGAAATAACATGCTATTTTGAGCCATCGCTTAACCCTCATGGAACAAGGTTTACCAGGATGGCGAAGTAGCGCACCCATTATTTCGAAAAATATTGCAAAACAATGGGAGGCTTGTGTAGACATGGGGTAGCTATTTTGGGATACTAGAGGTATCCCAAAATTGCTGTACAGTGTAGACATACACTAAATGGCCTTAATTTGCTTCAGGAGATAGCCTCAAGCATCTGGGCATGTGCGTGCACATGCATACACACACACACACACACACACACACAGTGCCACCTAAATCCTAACACACGTCTAAGCTGTGTGAACAAAAGGAAGTCTGCAATGGGTTTTTCATCGACCAGCAGTTCATTTGGAAGAATAATTAGAATTGCATTTTCCTGCACTAATTTTCATCCCCAAAATTCAATCCAACTAAGTACTCAAAAGATTGCATTATTTTGACCAGCGCAGTAGCCCGATAGTGTAACTTGCCATGATAAAACCTACAGGAAGAGTATCAGGGACAGAATAGGGTCACACATCTTTTTTAACATTCCTATATATTTTCATTAAAATTTGAAATATTTTATCCTATTCTGCCTACAGCAGTATCTAGGAAATGTATGATAGGAAACAAACCTTGCATTTGATACGGGATGGACAATATGAATGAATAGGTCTTTTCCTTCTCTAATATGTGTGATTCTTTTCAGGAAAAAACAGTCTGTCATCTGACAGAAAATGGAATACACATTGTCATTGAATAACTAATGATCAGTTTTTAGCTGAGCTGGGAGAATAATTCATACGAAATCATACACAACATAAATATTTCCTCTTTTCTTTTTCTGCTTTACAAATTGATCATATTTTCTTAAATGTATCTGTTATTCAAAATTATTTTTGAATGATTTCTGAAACAAATGTTTGGTCTGTTCACAAGTCTCTTCTTGTGAGTTTCAGTCTTCAAACTATTTTGACTGGACGCTTAGATGACATGTACATTTCTGTTTCCTGACAAGCCTTAGGATGCACTATAACCCTCAGAATCTACTTTATGCTGAGAATATTAGTAATTATATTTTCTGCTAATATTCTGCTATATGGCCCTAAAATTTATGTAAATTTCCTGCCAGTAAATTCACTGGTTCAGATTCTGATCTCACAATATTTATGTAAATCAGGAGTAAGCCTATTAAATCCATAAAGCTACACTGGTCTGAAATTAGTATAAATAAGAATCAGGCCTGTCAAAATTAAATTGGCTTTATAACATTATGTCCCTTTATTACAGTTATGCTAAGGAAATGATAGTTTAAAGGGATTCTGAAAAGAAAAATCAAATTAAAAGTTTTTTTGTTTGTAAGTTTAAAATATTTTGCAGCTCATTGTGAATCAGGCCTTGAACACTAGAGGCCTGAATCTGAGTTCACAACAGTTTTACTAAACTGGTATAAATCCACTGATTTCAATATAATTTTTTCTGATTTTTATCCATGCACAAGAAAACTCAGAATATGGATCAAGGTTTAACAAATGCTGCGAAAAATATTCTGCAAATATTCATTTGAATTTGTGAATACATTTGGTTTGCTAGCATTTGTTGTTTCACTTTTCATTAATAATCTAACAAACAGTCCCAATTCTGATCTCTCATTCACACCAGCGTATCTGTAGAATCATTCTGTTCGAGCCAGTGAAGCTACATAGTGATATAAAACAGTAGTAAGTGAGATCAGAATCGAGCCTTATTGTTTAGGGTAAATGCACATTGAAATGAAAAAAGTGATGAAATTTAAAAACAAAATATAGTGTCTGTTAAAGAAATTTGGTGCAGGCTGCTTTTACAATGCACCTTATTTGGAATTTTGGAAATTATAAGAGCAGGGATTCTCATCCTACAGTGGCATAACTGTTACAACACTGTTACTGTTATATCTGTCTTGCCCTGATTCAGAAACACATGTGCTTAAACACATGTAACGTTAATAGATCCATAGAGAGTAAGGGAACAAGAGGCCATTACACCATATAGTCTGATGTCCTGTATATTACAGGCCATTATTTTTTGCCATTATTTTTCACCCAGTTATACCTGTGTTGAGACCAATAATCTGTTTGACTACTCACAGGCTTAGAAATATGGCACCTGCTTACATGTTTTGCTGTATCAGGACCTAAGTGAGATAAAGCTTCACAATTAAAACTTGGATTGTCTAATAGCAGAACTGAATACAAGCATCCCAGTCAAGGTTTTCTAACAGTTGTTAAAAGTGTTGGGTTGATAGGGAAAAAGATGATGGTGGATTCTGTTGAGCTGTAATTGTCTCTCTCCTTTTAATACTCTCCAAATTGAGCCTAAGTCTGCCTTTTGATGGATATACGTAACTCCCCCTTCACTCAGTGACAAGGCTATATATGTATCTTAAGGCAAATTTTGATGTATACACAATATTGCTTGGAAGCACATACAGTGTGGGCCAAATCAAGTCAAGTCAAGTCAATGAATCGTGTTACTCCATATTTACATCAGAGCAACAGAGGCCTGTGATCCAGCAAAGTTCCTAAACAAATTTAAACCACTGGGACTGTTCACATGCTGAAAGTGGAGTGAATCCTTAGAGGCTTGAGAGCAAAGTTTGGCTCAGAAAAAAACAGCAGCCAAGGATGTTTACCTTCCAGTACTTAAAGCTACTTGTTCTGCGACATTTTAAGTGTTTAAAACATTGCTCCAGCTTGCATTGCTTAAGGCTCCAATTCAGAAAAGCCTTTAAGGACATTTTTAATTTTAAGTATACATCTAAGTCTCATTGGCTTTAGTGGGATTTAAGCACATGCTTAAAGTTAAACAAGTGCTAAAGCACCCTTCCTGAATAGAGATGCTTTTCTGGGTAAATAACTGTACTGATACAAAGATATTCCATATGTCTAATGAACCATAATGATCCTCAGTTTTTCAGGTCCTCACAAATTTAAAATAAACAGGAAAGACAAGATTTGGAGATCAAGTCAAATGTCCAATTTATTTTTATAACTTGAAACTGGAACAAACGTTGTTTTGAACGAGCGTACAAATGAAATGGTAGACACATGCTGAACTCAACGTTGTGACAATAAGGGAAAAAAGAGGCCAAAAATCTTGTACAGAGAATAAAAGGAACAATAAATATTTCACTAAGCCATATTGAAATGACCTCCAGCCATCTCAACATTTTATCCATAATAAAAAAAAGTGCCCTTGTTTTTTAAACAGAGCACAAATACCAAGCAATAATAAATAGTTCCAAACTTGTAGTAAAAGACAAAACCTCCAAGTAAACAACAAAAGCTCATACAATAAGTAATAGAAAAAGGTAATAAAAATATTTTGCCTTGCCGGTACAAATGCAAACAACTTAAATCAACATTACTTTGCTTTGCAGTTCTAAGATACAAAGAGCACCATAAAAATGAGTTTGCCTGTGATAAACAAAACCTTGGACTGTCTAGTACTCAGGACTGGGATGAAATGCTGATTTTGAGCCCCTTTTTAAAATATAGATATTTTCCTTCCCAAAAATAAGATAATGGGGCCCAGTCCTGTTCCCATGGAAGTCAACTAAAGTTTTATTCTTGACTTCAAGAGAAACAGAAGTGGACAGTGGTAATAAATTTCAACTTAAAAAACTGAATTGTAAATATAATTCTGGCAGCATAATAGCTACAGCATGTCTGTGTAATATTGTGCTTATGGCCTAGTAAAGTATGATTCTCCTAAACAGGAAGAAGAGGGTCTCCATTGTCACTACATTCTGTAGAAACATATTCCTTGTGCTTTTTGGGTGACTCACTGTTGGTTTGTGAATGATTTAAGTCACACAATTAAACAACTGCTGGTGTAACTACCTTAGCTAATAAGAAACAATGGGACTAGTTGTGCTCCCAAACAATTTGCGTTAAAATGAAAGTTGATTTTTTTCTTTCTTTCAAGGAATTTGTCTTACTTTGGAAACCTAGGATTCAATGATGATCTTCATTAGACTGGTATATTCAGGGGTACTCCAGTGAATTCCATGAAGTGACTGAAGATGTACACCAGTGTAACAAAGATAAGAGCTGTTGCCATAAAGTGGAATATGCCTTTAAGAGAGCAGATTCTGCTCTCAGTTACACTGCTGTAAATCAGGAGTGCATCTTACAATTTACACCAATGTAACTGAAATATAAACTTCACCCAATGGATAAATCTTAGGGTAGGGTGCAGTCTGGTGTGCTGACAGGCTTGCCGGGCCCCTGATCAAGGTGTGGGGGCAGTTCCTTGCTCCCTGAAGGGGCAGGGCTGGGGGCATGCTGCTTGAAGCATACCACATCACCTCTCCTCCTTCCCCCAGGCAGCCCTCATAGACATTTGGAGCATACTGCATGGTGCTCCAGCAGTGATTTAAAGACCTTGGGGCTCCGGTACCACCACTCCTGCAGTTTCAGCGGTGGTGGCTGAGAGCTCCAGGCTTTTTTGAATCACCTGGCCCCCCAGCAACTGCTCCCTTTGCTTGCCTCTCTCTGCCCCACCCCCGTTCCCCCGTAGGTAGGGCTGGGTGTAGTTAAGCAAGAAGGCAGCATCTGCAACTTAGCTAAGTCAAATTCTGCTCTCAGTTACAACCATGCCATTCCACTGTCTTCAACTGCATTGCACAGACAAAAGTGAAGGAAGAATTGGCATGGTATTTTTTTACCACCTTTTTCTGAAACAATGCCATTTCCTCCTTCTCTCCCACCTTAAAATAATTAATAGAATGCCATCACCACTTCTGCTACTTGTCCCCATCCTGGCCAAACAAAAGAGAGAGAAAACAGAAAAGAGGCACAGAATTTCATCCCAGTCCCTCAAACATTCAGAAATTCATGGAATGTACAATTAGGAGTACAGCAGCAAAGCAGATAATAACATGGACTGGCAAGACCTGTACATGGAATAGGTCCTGTTCTGACAGGGGAAAACGAGGGCTGTGCCTGGACCAATTTTACTTCAATCCAAATTACAATTGTACCAACAGCAGGTCAGTTTACCTGTGTCAAAGCAGAAGCAACAGCTCTCTCATTTAAAGAGTAAACTTACTTTATTCTGGAGGGCGGGAGTTAGGTGAGTGAGTGGGAGGTGGTGGTGGTAGAGAAGATGCTATAAACAGCTTATCATTTGCAAAAGGGGAGGGAAAATCTCCTCTCTCTCTCTCTAGAAGGGGAATCTGTGGAATGTTACTTCAAACATCTTTACAAAAACTGAACTTCCCTTAACATGAATAGGCAATAACCATCCAGCTTGGTTCACCCATACCTGGTAAAACCTTGATGCAAGGGGTCCAGGCAACTTTGAAGACATTAGAGCCCTGTGGGAACAGCACTTTTTTTTTTTGTAGGCCATTTCTGACAAAAAAGATATATATAACTAAAAATTATTTGTGAACAAAAGAAAATAAAATGAAAAAAGTAATTATTTTGTTTTGTTTCTTTTACTTAAAGGTTGTCTAACAACACCCCCCTTTTTTTCCTGTACAATAAGGACTTAACATACAAATTTTTTTGCAATATTTTATCCTGCCAAATTAAAAAAATATATTATTGGCAGCCTGTTTGTTTGTTTGTTTTTATTTTTATTTCCAAATTCACTAACAAAAAGGTACATTAAATCCCTTTAAAAGGACAAGCGTACAGTTAAAAAATTACAAGCTTCAGTAAAAATACAGCGAGTGCCTACATCATATGAATCAACCAATATCAATATCCATTCCAGAAGGGGGAGAGGGGGAAGAGAAAAATAGGTATAGGTCAGAAACGTGATTTTTTTCTGCAAAGCAATAACAATATTAAGCACTTTTTTCTACATACTTTTTCTACATGGTGTAGCAATCACCTTTAATCCCCAAATACAAGTTTCTATACATTTTTTTGAAATAAAAATTCAACACCCAAGGCAGAAAAAAATTTACTAAAACTCAAGACTTTACAGTTACAGTGACAAGAACAAATTTATAGACCCACCATTTAAATTTTACTGCAACATTTTCAAGGAAAAAAGAAAAGTTTTTTTTGTTGTTTTTTGTTTTTTTGTTTTTTCTTTCTGGTTTTGTAAAATGCCCAGGCATTCTCCATTATTACAAATACTGGTCCACTTTTACAGTAATCAAGAAATTTTAATATATATAATATATACTAAAACCCCGTCACCAAAAGAAAACAATATACACATGGCCATCATGGCATTTTTAATAACCTATTAAGCAAACTTTGAAAAAAAAAAGATTGCTCAAACACACATACACACAATTTTTTTACCCTTGTATGTATTCAATACTGTAAACGTATTTTAAGACAGAGTGCACTAAATTTAACTTTTAAAAAAAATTAGCCATTGTTCCTGAATTGTTTTTTCTCATTCAATGATAACTTGTAATTTGTGTCATATGAGTTTTAATTCAGCAGTAAATCATTTCCATTCCATTTCCTAAGCAGCGTTGTCCTGAAAAAAAAAGGGCTGAGAATAATTCAGCTAATGGATGTCCGAAGTTGTGCTGGGTATGCATCTTCATTGGATTGGGTCTTATGGCATTTTCATGTCCACTATCTTCAACCAGTAATTTTTTAAGTAAATGTGGCTCTTTTTTTTTCCCCCTTAAAGAATGTACTTTTCTTGTTTTACTTTTTTTAAAAGTCTTTTCATTTCACAAAAATGTTTTGCATTTGTCTCAAGAGACTCAGATAGGAAGATCAGTTTTCAAGGCACTCACGTCAAATTGAATGGCAGTAGAAAAACTGTCCAATAAATTATTTTTATTTTATTTTTCTTTATAGTGCCAGTATTGTGAATGCCATGCTTTGCAACACTGACACTTAATCTCAGCTGTTCCATTACAGTTTAACCCACCGTTGGGCCAAGGAGAAGAATATGCTATAATTTCTTGTTCAGAAGCCATTTTCTTTTAAACACAAACAAAGGTTTTAAAGTGCGGGTCAACATAATTAAAATGTCTAACCTTAATTGTCCATTCTTTGTTATTATTAATCAGTTCTAATATGCTAAAAAAATAAAACAATTGGAAAACAGAGCAGCTGCATTTTTTCCTATAATGCTTTGCTCATAAAGGGCCTGACCCTGCTCCTAATTAAGTCAATGAGAAAACTCTCAGGCCACATCTACACTATGCGGAAGATCGACACTCTAGAGGTCGATCTTCTGGCATTCGATTTAGTAGGTCAAGTATGAACCCATAAATCGACCACTGAGAACAGCTCCAGCTGGCATCCAGTACTCCTCCTTTTGAGAGGAGCAAGGGAAGCTGACAGGAGCATTTGCTCCTTTCGGTCTCCCATTGTGTGGATGGCACGGAAATGCAATTTAAGATATGTCAACTCCAGCCACGTAATTAATGTAGCGGGAGTTGCATATCTTATTTCAACCTTCCACTGTAGCATAGACCAGGCCTTATTGACTTAAGGGGAGCAGCATCAGACCAATACAGGTATTATGACTAGTTTCTATATTTTAATCCTTCCTTACAATAACATCGTTGTGCATTATATGAGATAATCCTGATATTTTTACTTGCCATCCAAATACTTTATAAATTCTATTCTATTAGATTGAGAAACTACCAATCAGCCCTTGTTGGAATTGCCTTAACTACAGCTATTCTAGTTGCAGAATATGACTGAGCTAAGTAAGGGGTTTATATATCCAAACTCAGATTTATATGTGTGTGGAAACAAAAAGAATGGCATTTTGTTCAATAAAGGGTGGAGAAGGATACTACAATATCTTAAAAGAGTTTTCATTACAGCTGTGAGGATTTTTTTCAGATATCTTAATTACTTTTGAACCTGAAACAAGTGACAAAATGGTGGCATCTCAGTACATATCATTAACAACCCAAATAAACTATCTGATAATAATCCACAATTAAGAATGCTATTGCTTTGTTTAATGTAGCTGCCTTCAAAAAACACCTGCACTCATGTCTTTTTAGTTGACAGAACTTTAATGTTGAAGTCTACATAGAAAAGGCCTCTATCTTTAGCGACATTGTCAGTGCTACATATCAGATCCAATTCCAAAAGAAAGTGCTAATTTTAAAGATTGTTATCCGCTGTACAATTTTATTTTCCCTAATCTCCAAGGTTATTTGAAGAAGAAGAAGAAATTCAGTTAAAATGTTGGCTTCTTCACAAGAAATTACACATGCTTAGCTTAAATTTCAACAAAGCAATGGCCCCAAAATTATAATTTACAAAGATATGCTTCTCCCCCTACAATGCAAGTAATCTCAGGCTACCACTGGGTAAAATCAAAAAGGGATACCCAACAAAATTTTAAAAGAAATTTGAACAGAAAGAATAAAAAAAAGTACCTGCACATGCCAAAAAATTACAAAAACCCAATAAATACAGAAATTATTGCACAGTTAAAAGGCTCCACAATTTTACTGCCTTAATCAACCCTCAGGTTTAATAGAACTTTGTAGACACAGGTTATATTTAAGTGCCACAATCTGGCACCTACTATAGTTATGCTAAGTTATGTTTACGGAGGCAAGTTAGGTCAGATTTTCTCAGTTGGCAATAGTTAAACTGTACAAATTAAATGTTACCTAGACCCCTGATTTAACCCAGTGGGGGTCTTAGCTTCTTTCTGCCTGCTCAATTTTGACGTCATTTGTCAGCAAATGTTCTCCATGCCACTTTTTCATGTGTTTCTCCAGGGTGCTATAAACACTGAAGGGCATCTGGCAAATGTCGCAACGGTAGACCTCCTTTCCTATCTGGCCATGCGTTTTCATATGACGTGTCAGCTTACTGCTCTGGGCACATGCATAGTTGCAGAGCTCGCATTTGTAAGGCCGCTCCCCAGTGTGGCTCCGGCGGTGCACTGTTAAGTTACTGCAGTTCTTAAAGACCTTGCCACAGTACTCGCATGTATCACTCCTCCGCCCTTCCTTTGAACTGGGTCGACCGGGACCAGGTCCACTAATGTGGGGAGTGCTGCCTCCGCTTGCTGTCCCACTGCGCCCTGAGAGACCCCCATCTAGCATGTCACCTGGTGGAGTGGAGAAACGCAGGCTTCCATTCTCTGAAGAATGCTCAGAAGACGTTGCAAAGGGGGATTGTCGGGAGTCTGTGAATCCTAGAAATGGATCCTTCATGAAGTGCCTTGATGCTGCATACCCTACCAGCCACTGAGAGTAAACATTTTCAGAAGGTATTATTGTTGCTGGTGGTAAGTCCAAATCTTTCTCTATTTTTATTCTCTTAGAAGAGTTGTTTAAACTGGGACTCGTAATAGGTGTTGGCTTGCGAGGGAACAAGCCTGGGAAAGGTTCGCCTGGGCCAAAGTTTCTTCCATTGACTGTCCCTTCCTCAGTGCGGTCAAGTTCTCCTGCCACCGAGTCTTCATCACCTGTGTCTCTCTGACAGAGGTCTCGAGGACACAGGTCTCGCTGATCAGAGGACCTTTTCATGAAGCTACTCCTTTTCTGTTTTTCAGCTAACATGTCATTATATTGCTGGATGGCACCAAGACTTACATTCTCTATAACTTTCCCAAGGACAAGGGATTTTTCATCTGGTAGCGATTTAGAACCATTCTCTCGGTTCCGACTGAGCTCTGAGTCCATGCTGAAGCTTGATTCTGGCCTACTCTCATTTTCAAGCTCCTCTTCCTCCTCCTCTTCTTCTTCCTCTTCTTCATTGTCATGGCCCAGGGAGGGATCACTCTCATTCCTGAAATCCGTCTCACTGGATTTTAGTCCCTCTCCAGTGAGCTCACTTGTGCCTGGTTCAGGAGAACTTGTGGTGGAGAGTCCATCATCTGACCTGCCTGTCATGGAGCCTGCTTTGTGCATATGTGTTTTCATATGACGTTTTAGCTTGCTGGCCTGGGAGCAAGCATGATCACAGAGTTGACATTTGTAGGGCTTTTCTCCTGTATGACTGCGTCGGTGCACGATAAGATTACTCTGGAACTTGAATGTTTTCCCACAGAATTCACAGGACTTACTCTTAGCCTGAGGCTGCGGAGGCGTAGTGCTGCTTGGGGGCATTGGTGGCAATGGTGGGGTGCTCAAAAAAGGTGATTTAGGACTTGGCTGGAAAGGATTCAATAAGCGATGCATAGGGTTGGTGCGATTTGGTGAGACTGGAGGAGGGGTGGAATTGTTTCCTGCCAGTTCTCGAAGCCTTCTGGAGAAATCCATCGCTGGAGACTCAATTGCCATGGGGTTTAAACGCATAACTCTGTCAAAGGCACTGGGATGCTGGGCAACTAACCCCATTTCTTCGGCACTAAGGCGATGTGGATCCAGATGATGACGAGGAGGGGGGCTAAACAGTGGAGGTGTGTTGGGGAGCCGACCCTCACCAAAGCCAGGGTGATCACGTAGGATGGGGCCTGTCATCCGTAAAAGACTAAAAGGGTTGTTGTCTCCAAGGAAATTCATCAGCGGGGACTGTGCAACAGTCTCTGGTCCCAGAGGAGGAGGGATGGTGATGCGTGGAGTAAGGGAACTGTTTGAAGGGCTGGTTTCCAGGTAGATGCGGAATCCATGGGTGTTCTGGGCATGCTGAAGCAAGAACCAAGCGCTATTAAAAGGCTGCTTGCATGTTGTGCAAATATAGCTTGAAGGCTCATCTTTACCTAAAAAAGAAAAACAGAGAAAACACTCAAAAACAATACAGTGGAGAATATTTAAATACCACTGGCATGTACTTTATTTTGTTAACAGATTTAGTCCTTGGAATTTCTGAAAGCGGGATTTAATTGCAATGTACTGATTGATATAAGCATATTTACTCACCTAACATGCTTATTCATTGTACATATATATATATGTGACATACATTACACATACTTGTTTGGCATATAAGGATGAAACGTGCTTCACACATTTATTCCCTGTAAAAATACTTATTGGAGGGATTTAATGCTATCTAAAAAGTCAAAAGAAAAAGTTGAATGGTAGGTAGATCTGGTTTATGGTACCTGAATAGGCTTTGTTATCATGTCCAATCTTTTAATGTTCTATTTGTATACACTTCACTCAGCAGTCACTCCAGATATTTGATGTATTTAATATATACATGCTTTAGTCATGATGCCCCCTAAATTTTTAAAGCAGTATGTGGGTATTTATCTGCACAAGTCCCATTAATGTCAACAGGAGCTTGGAAAACGTATCACTGTATAAACCACTTCAACATTTTCTTTGCCAAAACACCAAGAAGCTGCTCAAGTGAAATATCCGGCAATCAAAGCTGACAGTGCTGTTGCAATTAACAGTAACAAATGTCGGGTAGTGCTTGAACTGGATCCCAAGAATTTCTGAGCCTGAGCCTGCCCTCTGGTAACCAGAGCCAAAAACATGGCTATTTGCCTTTCTAGCCTCCTTTGAACAACTGTATAAAGGTGGGAAGCATTCTTTAACCCTGATTCATCTCTACAAAAAAGACAGGTGTGGACAAGTCTGTACTACAATCATAATTTTACTAGCACAAATATAAACCCTGGACACAATATAAACTTTTCACTATCTTCAAAAACATGGTCATTTTCCCTTTTAGTGCTCCTGCAGCAGTCTCACTCCTATAAATGCATAAACACACGTCAGCTTGAAAATCATTCTTCAGGACATTTTTTAGCAACATCTCTTTGAAAGTAGCTCCCTTTTAAGGAAAAGCTAAAATTGAATTCTTGGATTTCTTTCTATGACTTTATCTATTCTGAGCAGTGATGGGCCTACACCAGAGTCCAGAAACCAAATGTGTTAAACTTTTTGCAGATCAAAACCAGTTCTGAATTTCCTGTCTTGCCCTGTGCATAATGAACTGAACTGAAATTCAGTCACAGGTATTAAGTTATGCAAAAACCTGTGGCTCAGTCATTATGCTTGAAAACAAACATGTTTATAGGCAAATCAACTGTACTGTCAAAAGTGCCTTTTTAAAGTTAAGCAACTCACAGGATATCTACACTGCAATAAAGCATCCATGGATGGCTTGTGTCAGCTGACTCTGGCTTTGGGGCTATAAATTGTAGCACAGACATTATAAATTGTAGATTAGACAAGGGGTTTCCAGAGTCTGAGCACCAGTCCAAGCCTGAAAGTCTACACTTTTATAGCCCTGCAGACCCAAGCCCAGTGAGCCTTATTTAACTGACACGGGCTAGCTGCAGGTGTTATATTACAGTGCAGACATGCCTATAAAGACCAAGAAAACTTAAGCCAGAATACATCATGAATAACTTCCATCAAGTTATTCTTAACCAGAATATCTGCCATGGATAATATTCCACAGTTTTAATCTTCCAAAAATGGCTACTGATGAGAAGACCTTAGAGGGAAGATGGTGGATATCTATTTACCAATTTATCTATCTAGCCATATCATCACAGCATTTGAGGGAGAACAGAGAAAATTACACCTGATTCTACCACCTTGACTCACATGAATAAGTCTACTTTTATCTATATAGTCAATAGAATATTTTGGGGGGAGTTGTTCCTTACTCCACAAGCACTGCTGCTGATTTTAATAGTCTGTTCACGTGAGTCAAGGTAGTAGAATCAGACCCTTTACAAAAAACAAACCTGGAATGGTATACAGTATGCACTTTTGTTTGATTGACATGTTCTTTACCTACCAGTTCTTATTTTGTGCTCTGAGGGGAGATAACAAGGAGTAATATGCCAAACATAGTAATATGCTAAATTTTTTAGATTAATCCAACAATAGCTATGTAAATAAAAGTGCAGGGGTTATATTCTCCTTTTAACATGCATACATAACTTCTATTGACATTAATAAGAGCTGCATGTACACACCAAATGAAGCAGATACAGTATCCTTTAAAATCTACTTAGTGATGAGGCAGTTATAGGGTTTTACATCAACTGTGAAGTTGAACACTAAATGCTCCCATTATTACTCCCACTATTTACATTTCTGTTTCTTACAGAAATATGATGAAAATGTCTAGACTTTTAACTTTTCTTGCACAGCAACATGTGTAGTATAAAAAGTGACAGAAATCACTGAAGCACACTGAAGTATATAACATATTCTGTCAAAAGCTTTTTTTAACAATATGTTTTACCTCGGCTCACCCTAGAATGGATTTTAATAAAGCCCCTTCTCAAGTGTGATCCCATAACACATGAAGTCCAGCGTTTTACAAGGTCATCTATCTTCAAATGCTGAGTGCTCTGCACCCTTCACCTCCATTTTATCCATGCTAATTATTCAATTTCTTACCCACCACTTTTCAATTATTTCAGTTTTAAAAGTCACACTGGGCATTAGATTTTATTCTTTTTTTAATTTCATGTATGTGTGCACATGCATGTGTGTGAGTGAGCGTATGTTCTTAGAAGCTTGTTCATCAAGTACAAAAACTGACAAAAGCAAAACAAAAACAAAACAAAAAAACAGCTGTAGGTTTAAAAAATAAGTTCGCTTCAGAAAAGGCACATATGTAAGAAAAAGAATCCCTGGGCAGGCTGAGGATCAAGGCTAATCTAAAACCGAAATGGCTGATTAAAAAAATTAGCCTCAAAATGGCAGCTGGCTAAGAGCTCGCTACTACATGTTATATGAAGCTCAGATGTTTTGTTTTGTTCTCCAAAACTTAGCCACTGTGAAATTCAAGTGAAGAAAGTTTTTTCTCCCCAACTTCTTTTTAGTTTTCTTTCAAACACAGCAAATTAGTGTTTATTGCTGAGACAAGATTTAAAAGATATCTGTCATAAGAGAAATGGGATTTTTGTTTGTTTGTTTGTTTGGCTTTTATGCCCCTAAACCCTTCAGTTCGGGAGACCCCTACACAATGGCAAACCTGGCTGCAGGCTACCTGGCTACTGTGTCTCTGACAGCTTTTTTTTTTTTTTTTTTTTTTTTTTATGTGTTCACAACTCTCAAAGGCTCTCCCTAGATGCCTTCTTTTAAAAAAATAAAAAATAAAATAAAATGTTCATTTCCATATTATCACTTCATGGTTATCTTGCCTAGAAGTTGCCCTGAGCAGTATAGATACTCACTTTTAAGTACAGAACAATGTCAAAAAGTCTTTGAAGATCCACTCGGAACATTTTTATAGTCTAAAACTTGCTAAATATTTTAAACATGCCCAGGAACAGTCATGTATTTCTCAAAAATGATCCTTATATTTAATAATGCAGTGCACCTACACTGTAAAACTCTTTGTTGTAAGGCTACTTTTGATATATGGCATAGTCCCTGGCCCATTTCACTGAAGTTAAATAACCACTTGATAACAAATGGCTACAGTGGCTATGCTATGCACTCTTTATTTCTTAAGCACGTGCTTTGTTTTAAGCCACATTCAGTGCTTAACTGCTTTGTTGAACAGGGATGGAATTACTCGTATGTTTAAAGTTAAGCATATGCTAAGTACTTTATTAAATGGGGCATAGGTGAACATATTTCAAAAATATGGGCATGACACTCTCATATTCATGCAGACAAAATTTCTGATTTCAGTGGCTTTTGGGGGCGAGACAGAGGGTTTGAGTTTATTTTATTATCCTTATTAATTGGTGGGTATTTATTTATGATAAGATGACCAGTCTTCCACACTGTAATTTATATGGTAGAATGAGAACCCAGAGCATAAAATGGGCATCTACAGATTTTGTTATATGTAAACAAATAATAAAGTAACATGAGTTTAGACCTCGGGCATATGTTTATAGGTGCACAGACATATAGATTGTAAGGTCAAAGGGGACTGCTATGATCCGCCAACCTGACCTCATGGATAAAGCAAGTCAGAGAGCTCAGTGCTTTGTGCACCTACTCCAACACTTTATGGTTGAACTAGATCACATCTTTTAGAAAGACAGCTAAAGTTTATTTAAAGACTCCAAGTGATAGAGAATCTACCAGATCCTTTGGTAGTCTATTCCAAATGTTCATTATCACCACATTTAAAATGTGTGTCTTATTTCCAGTTTGAACTTTGCTGGGTTCAATTTCCAGCCACTGGACCTTCTTATACCTTTGTCTGTTAAATTAAAGCACTCTCTAGTTTCAGATATCCCCTCCTGTGAGTTGGTAATTATAGATCATGAGTTTATTGAAAACTTCTGTTTTTTCTGTATACTATAGCTAAAGGTAATCTTTGCCAGAAATATTAACTTTTGCTCCCTCTCTTGCTATGTGACTGATTACGTTTCATTCGAAATGTCAAAATGATAACATGACTCTTTTTTTTCTTGTTCATAAATGGTACAAAACAAATCTAAATTCCTCCCCCTACCCATCCATAAAATTCTGATTTTATGTTGGGCACCTAGCAAAGACGTAGGTAGAGTAAATTCTACCCATCCAAATTTTTGCTTAATGTCCAGCTCAGTGTTAGAACAATTATATTTTGTGGGTCAGCTGCTCTAATGCATACCATGGAAGCCCCCAACCAGCCCTCTGCAGGCCTGTTTGCCCTAGTCTAAACTAGAGCATTATTCCAAAATAACCCCCCTTAGGTCAAATTTATAAGCAGAGTATCCACACTACCAAGCCTGTTATTTCAAAATAAGGGGCCACTTATTTTGAAATCTGTATTCCTGTTTTCCTCGGGGAATAACACTAATTTCAAAATAGTTATTTCAAAATAACTACTCACCAGAGTAATCTGAACTAATTACTCCCCAGTGCTTCCTAGGGCTCTAAGTCGAAGTAGCACATCCACATTAACAGAGTCTGCCTTGGACTAATTTCGAGGCTTCCAAATAATGGGGACATGCTATTTCCATTTTGTAAAACTGGGAGTTATTAAGATGAATTTAGTTATTTTGAAATAGTTTTCTAATGTAGACATAGCCTTTGTGACCTATGCACAACTGTGTTTTGTGATGCAGAGGCTTTCCCTGTGCAATCAATTCACAGCCTCCCCATATAAGCTCAACTTTGGGCCTTCTGCAGCAGAGGTGAATTTCCCCCTAAATGCCTTGAGCTATTCTGTGACATACTAAACAACAATCACAATGAGAGAAGCACTTGAGAGAATTCACTGTTTTCTGTTTGGCCTATGGAGAAAATTTCTGTCTCACAGACCTTCTTCTCAGAAGGACTAAATAAGTCCATTAGCTGTAACAAGAGAATAAACTCACCCTTTAATCATCCACCCATGACCCTCACTAAGACTGTGGTATATACAAGGTTGGGTCCACATAACTAGTGCCATTCTTTACTTCTAGCAATAGATTCCAGGTTATGTTTCTGTTGTGCTTTACAAAGTTATGACAGCAGCAGTAAAAAGTTTGGAATTTTAATGCTGTTTTAGAAGTCCAGGAAAAGTAGAAATTTACAAGCTTTAAAAAAAAGGACACCATTAACTGTAACACTCAGGAGCAGACATGTATCCAGTTCCTACAATCACTCTGCCAGTGTTACTCTCACACTCTGCCACTTGGTTTTTTTAATGAGCATTTAAATAATTACTCCCTCTTATTAAGTTGGTTACTCTCTAATAATACCTATAAAGGTAGCGTAGATACTCAATAAAAACACACCTTTAATTGAATTATTATTAAATTAAAATGCCATAATTGAAAGCACTGGTTTAACAAGTCTCCTCATAAGACCAGCTGACATTAAAGAGAAGGACATTAAACACTAAAAAGATTTAGTGTTTCTCGATGAACAAGATCTATGGGTACATAATGGTTGACAGCTCATCGAGGCTGAGACCAAATCCTTCCCATGGGTCCACAGTGTGAGTCTCTGTTGCCTCACCTATGTGCCAGCTATATGGGGTATTCCAAAGAGTTCTGTAATATTGGTCCAAGAGCAAGATTTTGCCCCAAGAGTCTTTTCTACCAGAAATGATTCCACAAACTGTGCCATTAATTCAGCTATCCACAGCAAGCTAGAATATCTATCTGCTTACTTCTATGCCCCCATCACCATAATATATGAACATTCATTAATGAATTTCTTCTCACAGTATCCCAAGTATTACAATCTCAGTTTTACAAAGGGACAACTGAGGTACTGAGAGGTTTTCTCAAAGTCTGAGAAGTGGTATGTGAGAAAGCCAAGACTTGGACCTAGATCTCCAATGCCAGCCGAGTCCAGTGTTTTCCCTGACTCCCAAATTTTAAAACAAACCAAGACTGAGCCACTGATATTTACATATTGATATTTACATATTTACTACTTTAAATAATAGCCTAGTTTTATTCCAGTGAAAGCTGAAAAATTACACAACTCCTAAATCCTCAGTCCATCACAGACTTCTAGTAGAGTGCATACTTCCCTACATGACCCCACCAATGTCAGCCTTGTTCTGAAAGGATGCTCTCTGGTGTTACTAAACAATTGTCTTCACGTCCATTCAAATCTTACATTCTCTATTGAGTACTAATGTTTCTTGTGATATTGATACCTGTCTACTGAAAACAGGACTAAGACCACCAATTCTTTACCCAGACCTCAAATCAGTCATCAGATGGCAAAAAAAAATTGGCCTCTTATGACTTAGGCAGGATGGTTCCAGATCCAATATCACTTTCCTGAACCATTCAGTTCCTCACTCAGATAAATTTGCATTCCCTCTCCTGACTCCCAACTAACCTACCTGCTTTGCTAAAATCCACCTCAGACCACACAGATTTAGCATTCTCCTGAGCAGGTGACTGTCTTCAATCTTGCAAGATCTTGGATTCAGAGAGGGAGGACTTGGATTCTGGGGTGTCCCTGTCTCTGGAACCTCAACACCTGTGGGGGAGGCTCGAAAAAATTACACTGGCTGGCCTCAATAAGGCAAAGAATGCCTGATAAACCACTCTTCCTGCTACATGTGCCTGCTGGAAAGTCAGAGGACAGTTGAAGGAAAAGGAGAAGGAAGGCAGAAATGAGTGCCCAAGGAGCCTGCTGGAATATGGGAGAGAAAATTTTGGAATGAGGTCAGGTGAAGGGAAGAAATGGTGATAGAGAAGGATTAGTTTGATCTGGGAGAAGAGAGGGGAAATGCTGGGAATGCATGCAGAAAGAAGGCGAGGGCTGTTTGCTCTGCATCCCCATCCATTATAGTCTCTTTCCTTCAGGTTCACTCCACACTTACCCTCCAACCTTCTAGTCCTTTGCCTTGTCCTCACCTTCCTTCTCTTCCATATCCCCTCTTCCGTCATTTGTCTTTTTCTTTTCATTTGTTTCTACCCTCCTAATTAACTCCCCAAAAAATAATAATGGAGCCCACATGACATTTGCAGCACTCACATTGTTCATTCTGCTTGTGTATATTATACTCCTTTCTCCCATCCTGCATCTGTCTTGCCTAGATAGACTGTAATCTCTTCACGGCATGGACTGTTTACTACTTTGTGAGTATACAGTGCCTAGCACAAGGAGGCTCCATTATTGGTTAGTCCATAGGCACTGCAATAATAATAATAATAATAATAATAATAAATTAATTGCTCTGCTGTGATTAGAAAGATTTCAGATAAGCTTTCCGAGTTTTATATGTCCAGAAACTCCAATGCAGTCAGGCTTCCCCATTTCCAACATGGACTTTAATTAATAGGAAAATATTCTAAAAAAAATTCCTCACAGGTGGAAAATTTACAATAGCAGTAACCAATTTCATGACTTCTTGCTCCAATATATACTAAAACTTGTATGTATATCCAAATCCTTGATGCGCTGAGCCAGTGGGAAAATATTGCCTTCAGTAGGTTCAAGAGCTAGTCTACAAGCCAAGTCTATACAAGGCCTGCTCTTTATGCTCACTGAAGTCAGATGGAGTTTTCCATTGATTTCGAAAAGCATTGGATCAGGCCCATTCTGAGCAAATGTTTAGCAGGACAGTAAAGCGTCTGTATAGCATTGCCTCAATAATAAACATTGTGTTCTGGAGAGAAAAAAACCACCCTCTTTTACCCAACACGGGGACAAACAGTTATACACCTCAGCTGTCACTGCGGGCAAAGTTATGTTCTCAAATACCCATATCCATCTTCTGCTGAAGTCAATTGAAACAGAGTGCTTGAATCCTAGGGATCTGACTGTATGCTAGGATATACTGAGCCAGATTCTGCTTTCGCTTACAGGGCTGTAAATCCAAAGTAACTACCTTTACCTTCATCACAGAGGCTAAGTTATACCAGAATAACACAGAGCAGAATCTGGCCCAGAGCATACAAATAAACATACATATTGATTTTTTTTCTTACAACTTTTTTCCCCAAAATTGTTGAATATGTTTGATGAAATTTAACACTCATTAAAAAAAATAGTGGCTAACACCTCAAGCTAGAGCTGTGTGTAACATGGGTAGGTGCATGTTGTTTCTCGGTAGATGTAGACAACTTTCTGCTAGAAAGAAGGCTGATAACTCCAATAACTCATTTTCAGTTATGCCCTAATCAAACTTTAAGCTTGTACATCCAGAGGCCAGTATGTTAACCCTAGCTGTACATTTTAGCTTAATTTTCATCACACCACTTTATAGCAGTGTTATAAGTGACAATGCCATGGATGTTCCGGGGCTCAAGCACGCGACAAAAAAGTAGGGAGTGTTCAGCACCCACAGCACCAGATTAATTTTTTATGGGCCCCTTCCCACTGAAGCACCATCTGCCATTCCCATCAGGAGAAGGGTTAGAAAGGAGCACCCATCAGCAACTACAAAAGCAGTGTTGTACATCCAAAAGTGGCCTGAGGCTTTTGAGAGCCTCCGTTTCTGGCTGCTCCACTTGTGACATTTTGGAGGGACCTGAATTTCACAGAGGATGGATGCTCAACACTTTCAAGAATAAGAAACACATTTCCCCTCCTAGTCAGTGGGGGGTGGGGGGAAGAAAAAATGTGTAGCAAAAATTGGACCTCATAAGACAGTGTTCCATGAATGGAAAGCATTGTGTAAAATAGAAGAGGAAAGCATGCTAGCCATCTCTGGACACATTATTTTAATTGGTGTTAAACTCTAAAATACAAGGCAATTTATAAAAGAGAGAAAGAGAGAGGTGTGAAAGGTAAGGAGAGGACAGGAAAATCAATACTGAGAGATCAATAGTAAATGAGTTAACTTTTAAATTAGCTCTTTGTGATACAACAGTTTCAACTGACTCCATCTACACAGAATCTAAACAGTTTTGCTTCTTTTGGGTAGGTTCTATGAACCTTACATACCAGTTAGCAGAGAGTGGATGGATGGATGTATTAGAAACATGGTCTATAAAATAGTGGAAACCATCGGTACCTTAATACTGGGTGGAAAAATGTACCCATTAGAGAGATGAAAAGGCTATCGGACGTATCTATGGTATGGCGGTTTATATATAGGAACCCATTTATAGCATTCATGAAAAACCACTGTACTTTTCAAGGACACTTTTAGGGCTTTTCTTTGCATAAGGCATTCAAATACATTTGAAATAATGTATGAAATATGCCAGCAGCTTCCCTTTAAATCTGTTTCCTATACAGTAGCTTTGTTTGAAAACTGGCAAGCGCTTTTTTTTTCCCCCAGCAGACTTTTCTGAGGTGCCATTTTCTGATCTTTCAGGCAGCAGTTGTGAGGCCAGAAACCTGAACAGGAACTCGAAGACAGACATAAAGGAAATTGTCCATGTCATTTAATGGAAAAATAAAGAGTAAATTAGGAAACAATAAAATAAGCCAAAGGGTGAAAACAAAATTCACTTTTTTTTTCCTTTGGTGCTTGTGTCTGTTTTATTGCAACTATCTCTTTAGGGTATTAGGTATCTATTCATAGCTAGTAAATGAAATAGCACTTTTGTTTTAATTCATTACTTTTTTAACAAATGCTAACTCCCATCTCTGCTTCTTTAAATCCACAAAATTTCCATGTTCAATCCTAAGAAGTATTATAACGGCTGTAAATCTTGTTTTAATGGAATGTACATTTAGCTATGAGGAGATAATTGACGTTATGGAGAGCCTAGATGCTGAATTATATAGGTTATCTAATACAAAGGGGACTCATTACTGAAGCACTACAAACAAGTAGTAATATATGTATATTGTTCTGAGTGGCGTTATAGCAAAAGTGTTCGCGTCTACAGGGATTTATAAAACACAAGAAAACAGCAGACATGCACTTGTAAATTTGTCTCATTTGTCTCTGAAGTTAAAGGTTATTCCCTTGATCTGAATTTGTAATAAAAACATGCTAGACTAAGGTTTGTAGAGAATGTTTGAATATGTAAATTGTGTATAATGATAGGCAATTACAGGGTAAAAACTGGACCTTATGAATGTTACAGAATTGCATGAAGCATCAAAGTATTTTCCTTCAGATGAAATATTTATCCTTTGTGCATGCTGTAAGCACTTTTTCAAAGGTATTCAGCAACCTATTTGAGTGAAGAGTTGACAAAAATCAAACCACTACAACAGACTAAGACCGTGGGCTTAAGCACAGGAGAAACCTTGGCTTTTACAAAATATACATAATAAATCTCTTGAACTAATGGTTCCAGAGATGTATCCTCAAGGACAAGTTCCACTGATTTTCACTCGCTTAGATGAAAGCTGGTCAGATGTTTCTTGTGGTTTTTTTTTTTTTTTTGAAAGAGAATATGAGGAGGGGTAAGAATTTGAATTTCCATGGACTGACTGAACTAAGACCCATTTTTTTCTTTAGTTGATGGCTGTACTCTTAAAAATAAAAAAGGATGCTGCATCAAGATAAGAAGTAGTAAAGCAGAAAGATGATATTGCGGTTTATGCTGCTGAAAATAAGGTTTTCTCCTTCTCTGAGCATGACAGTCTGTTCAGGTTAACCAACTGCAGTGTTAGAATAACTCCAGCCGACTTGTCACAGAGTACAAAAGTCATCAGCAACTGAATGTTCTTTTCTGCACCGCAATTAAGACGAATCAATACGACGTGCCACAAATGGTATTTTACTCTCAATAAGAACTCGGGCTGAGTTTATTCAGAATATTTTAGCGCTTCCCCAGGGGATTTTGGTCCGACGCAGATGGCAAATAAAGTACTCAGCCTAGGGCTAGAGCACATTATGCTAATTCTAATGTCAGATGTACTTTAATATACAGCTCTATTTAATCACCCCATTATTTCACATTTCCATATGAAAAACCTGCGGCACTTCTGCAGAGCTTTCACTGTGTGACAATGCCAGCTTCCTTCAACTAGCTCACTGCAAAATAGAAAAGAAGACTGGTCATTCTCGCCAGTCAAAATGTTACAGTTTCAAAGTTTCAGTATTCCTGAATTTAAAGTGGATCTTCTAGTGTGATTAGCAAACCACTCTGCTAGGTTGCTATATATGCAAAATGCTAAGGAGGTATTTAAAAAAAGTACGATTAGGCCTCCCTCCAACCTCCACACGTGCATGCGCATACACATGCATACATCCCCCCCAAATTTGCTTGGAAAAAAAATAAATCTGTCATTGTGCACCATTATTCACAACACTGTCACCAACAAAAACGCTCGCTAACATTCTCGAGTTCATAGCTTCAGTTATTTAGAAGAACTGACATGACTGGCACAGCTGCCAACCTACAGATGTCTCTGAATAAAACCTTCCTCGTGTACTAGTAATTTTTGCTATATCAGACTGCTCTGACTGGAATTAGAAACCACATGCCTTCAGCTCAGACCATGGGCCAAATTCTCTTCTAATTTACCCTGGTGCAACCCTATTGACTGAAATGGGAGTATACCAGAACAGGGCCATAACCAGGGCGGAGTGAGCAGGATAGCTACCATGGGCACAAAGCCATGGGGCAGAATAATAGGGTAGAAAATTATGAAAAAAACTACAAGGGGTGCTAATATGTGCGCTTGCCCCAGGCTCTAAAATGCCTACTTATAGCTTTTCATCAGGATGAATGAAAGGAGAATTTGGCCAACTGGCTTGTATGTGAAATAGTTAAAATAAAATATTTGGTTTTATATTGGAAAGGACTAGTGCACACCCTTCTCTGCTGGCTGATTTTTTTCATAGTAATATAACTGCCAAGTTGTATAGCAGGGAAGGTGATACTGGGAATTATACCCACAAAATTCCCATTTCTTAGTCCTTACTCTTTACCTCAGCAAGTCTACGGCCTCCCCCCTCTGAATGATACTTTACTTAATTCAGTATTTCAATATGGAAAGGTCACAAGTGAAAGGAGTTCCATGATCGCAGCTGTCCATAGCACCAAACCATCCTCCAGCGCTGGAATAACTAAGGGTTTGAACAAAGGGGAGCCCCGTTTGGGAAGGTAAGAAAGAGGATCCAGGTCAGAACTGAATTACATTGTCAGCTTCCCACTGTTGTGATAAACCCTCCCAAACATTTATGGGGCGGAAAAGCTCAGGTTTTTTCCTTCTCTTCTACAACCATACAATCTACATGCCTTGAAAATTGTTCAGCAATGCATGCACAAGCCAGCACCTGGGGCCAGGCCTCACCTGGTTCCACTGTTATGAGTCAACGTTTAAAGATGCAGAACACTATTACTGTGGATATGGCATATGTCACACAAATTAAATGTTCTAATTTGAACACAGTGGGTAGCAATCCTTATACTCATGGTTGGAATGACGACTTTTTAATCTTCATTTTTCTCACTGTGAACAGGGTTGCAATACTCCTGGGGGGAGGGGAGGCTGAAAAGCAGAGGGCAAAGATGGGCCTCCTTAGTCTTTTCTCTTATCCTTTCAAACATGTGGGGTCTGATCTGTCATTCTATATCCTGTCTATTCACTCCAGAGTAAGTTTTTGCCCAAGTGAGGATTTCAGGGTCAAACTCTCTACTGGAAGAAAGTTTATTTTGTGAGCCTAACCAGGGAAATTTTGATAAATTATTTTTTAAGGACAAAATACTGCCTTAAATGCAATTTGTTAATTTCAAAGGGTCAAAAAATTTTTTATTTTTAATGGCTTGATCCACTGTCCACTTAAGTCAATAAGAGTCTTTCCACTGATTCAATGGGCTTTTGATCAGGCTTTTTTCTTGTTGCAAATTGCTATTTGCAGGCCATCGACTTCAATGCAAGGATAAATCTGGCCTGCTGCATGGTAGTTAGTTAAGAATACAGGACTTAGTTCATCTTTGCAAAAAGCACAATGAAGTTAGCTGAAGTTACACTAAGGGTTAATTTGGATCATCTCTGTTAAGTACTTTTTGTTTCCTCAGTAAATGCACAGGTTGAAAAACAGGAAATGTGTTAGCTGAGTATCAGTCCCTGACAAATTTGCTGTCTTTTTTCACTGCACAATTATGGGGGAACAGGGGTTAGAAGGAGAAAAAATGTTTTTTGTGTCTCTCTTATTTTTTTTGCCTAGTTTAGATAATTGACTCCTCTCTTAGTGCCAGTATTAAGTATTCTTTGCAGGAACTATAGCTGAGACTAGCAAAACAGTTTTTCAAAAAAAAAGAAAAGAACACATACATTATTAATTCTTGGCAATAAACAAACTTGTGGAATCCCAGTCAATTTCCATCATTATGGAAATTATTTGAATGCCAGAATGCCTGCAGTCTCATCTTATGGAAAAGTTGCTCCTGTAAGACTGTAAGTTCTGTAAAGAAAAAGCCCAGACTGAATGAACAGGGAAGCAGAATGAACAGAAACATGAGAAGTATAAATATTACAGGGAAAAATGCTGTAAAATACTACAGACAACAAAAAAGGTTCAGTAACACAGACAGAGATTTGGGGGGGACTGAGCTAGATCAAGCAATTTAGATGTGATCTATGTGAGCACAGCTGCAAAAGATTAATAGACAAATATATTTGCTGAAGTGCAAAGATAACAAATACAATTTCTGCTCCTTAAAACTGCTGTTTGATGCTGTTACAAAGAGCAGAAAAAAATGCCTATTCAGGCTTTTAAAAAAAACCAAACCCTACAAACGTCATATTTTATTTCTATACAATCCAGATTGATCACCTAAGAGGAAAACAATTAAAGAATGCTAAGTATCCCAAGCCCTCTGAGAATGTGCTGCCTAAAAATATTTTTAGAACAATCACTGTAGTAATTCTTCTTAGTTGTAGAAACACTCCAAATCAGAAAGTCAATTTTTCCTCTATTTGCAGAAGTGTGCTGGTTTTCACTGGAAAGGCGCCTGTGTTTTGTTTGGCTGCTGTTCACATACTGCCTTGGCAGGATTTCCTTGGATAGCTTACAGTGAATATTGCTCTTGCACACAGTAGCACTCCCATTTTAACCGTCCCAGCCACACGTCGTTTTCTAATAACACACGGAGAGCTGCAAAATTCCTGTAAGCATAGTTCTTTAAAGCAACAACAAAAAAGGAGAGTGGGGAAAAGTTCTACCCCTTCAAAACTGAGAGCTGCAGATGGAGGATGGACCCTTTAAAAACAGTCATTGTGAAATATATTTAAGGATCAGTTTTTCAGTAAAAATAATGAGAGAGAAAGAGAGAGACAACAACTCCCTGAAAAGGCCTGATTCTGCTGTCTCATCAAAATCAATGAAAGTTGAGTATGCTCAGCAAGTTCAAGGACCAGGAATGTTCTTCTCTTACAGAACAGCCAATACAGTGCTTTCTGAGATTTTCTAACCTGCTACAGATCTGGTGTCCAACCCTGCATTCCTTACACAGCCAAAATTTCCACTGACCTGAGAGGGAGATTTGGGGGCAATGGAAAAGCAGAACCAAGCTGCTGAAAACAAATGGGCATAAAATGTACAAGAGGAAGAAATCTGCATCAGTCAGAAACTCAACCACTGTATTTCCAGCTAAGATTGAGAAAGAAGAAAAACAAAAGAACATAAAACCAAGCAGTGATTCTGAATGCATTTTACAAAGAGCACTGACTTGTTCGAGAACAGCTGCAGTCCTGCACCCTACATAACTTCCCACCTTGCTGCATTTGCGGCCTTGCTTTTGGAAATCGACAGCAATTAGGATCAACATACATTTAATCTCTTTAAGCAAATTGATTAATTTGGTCAAGGAAAGATGTCGTTCAAAGAACAAATTTCCAAGTCCAAAAGTGTATATAGCATCTAGACACCCGACATTATTTCTGGTTTTAAAAACTTCCCCCAGTGCCTCCACTTCACACCTCTCTTTCTTCCTTTTCTCTGTCTCCCCTTCCCCTCCCCCCCATTCTCTCTGTTGTTTACAAAGGTTTCATTATGTTTTCAACTAATCAGAAAGGCCTGCTAATACACAATTAACATGTGATTATAAAAAAATAGCTTCCAGAAGAAAGAAAAGTAATTAAGTAGAGAATGCTTTTCAATAAGTGCTCGCTTTAACCCATTGTCAGAACACGATATAGGTTAGTCCACAATGGATGGAACAGATGCCAAGGGCAGAATGTTAAAAGCAAATAAAAAAGGACATATTTTCTTTGGGAATAATAACTATCAACTCCATAAAAACGAACATCAAATTTCAGTTGTTTCTACCTGACCTCCTCCTCTTTCCTCCACTTTTCTAAAGTGTTTTTTATTGTTTCATTCAATCTGATGAAAAATAAAGGCATTATTTATTGACTTCCAGGGTGACAAAACACCAAATAGCAGTCGTAACCCTCAAGAGGGCTTAATGTATTGGGGGGTTTTTTAAATGTGATTTAGGCCTAATCCGCACCGAGCTTTCCACAAGCCAAACTCCCAGCAAAGTCAATGGGAATTTTGTCTGCATACGGACGCTGGGATTGGACCTTCTGTGGTTTGCACTGTGTTCCATTCACATCTGTAGCACTGATACAGTTAAAAGGACTGCAGTATTTCTGTGAGTAACCTTGCTTTGCAGAGGTTGACAATGCATCTGTCTGCAGTATCCTTAGCCCAAAACATGCCATGCAGGTTCACAGCCTGGAGCCATGAGATTTTTTGTGGTATTATTTTATTTTAACAAAATTTCATCTCAATAGGTTCAGCCATTTTTGATCTAGGGATTGTCAAAACACATCCCAAGGTATCATGTGTGCCTGATGCTTTCTGCCGACCTTCACAGCAAAAATGGTTCCCTTTGGAAAAATATAAATTCCTCTGGATGTTTGTCCTTGAAAGGGAGCATTTGGTATACTTTTTTATTTCTTCTTTTTCTTCCAGATATATTTTGAAACAAATGAGACAAGTATTGGTGTGTCTGCAGCCTGTGTAGCATTCAGTATCACTCACCTCGTACTGAGCATCCTTCTGCTGCCATTGAAATCAGGGGTTCACAGGATCAGGCTCTTGCTTAAGGCAAAACTAAGCATATGCAACAGTAGCTCCATTTCCTTCTTTTTTTTTTTTTTTTTTTTTTGCTGTGTGTTTATATTCCAAACTCATGTCACATCCAGAGGGTTTTTACTACCCCAAATCCCATTAGTTTCATTGGCACTTTAGTTAATAAGATTTCCATGGTAAAATTCCACTTGTATTAGATCAGGTCCAAAGGACTCACCAGCTTGAAAGGATTGTCAGTGGAAAGAGAGGATTTGTCTACACACAAATATGTGTTAGTTCACTGAAACGTGTTTAGTTAAACCAGTGCAAATCCCTGTGTGGACACATCAGCTTAAAACTGGTTCTGTCTGCATAGCTCGTTGCAGGGGCTAACTTGACCAATGTAAGCCAGGTTTACATCAATTTAAGAATGTCCACACACAAACTTGCACTGGATTAACTAAATCGGTTTGAAGACTTCTTTAGCTAACCCGATGCAACTTTGTGCATAGGCCAGGGCTGAATATTTCATTCCTTTGCACTAACAAAGTTACTATGAGATATAATGGAGTCACTGGTCAAATCCACAAGCTCTACTCAGGGCCAGGCTGAAAGCAATGAGATTTGCTATGCTCATTCATGTTGTCTTCAATGCGAATGGTTGTATAGGTAAGAACTACTCAACATAAGTAAAAGGCAGTGGAATTGGACTACGATATTATTTTTACCAAGAACTTACTTGGAAAATTCCTAATAAATTCTACGAGAGATCTGTCAGATTAAGAAAGGGCTTCAGGATCTAGCTCACAGAAATTGGAAACACAACCCTCCCCTTCAATTTAAGCTGTTTTGTCCAACCCATTGTTCCTGAAAGATACTGGAGTTCTTGCGTGGAATTTTACACTATGTTGAATTACTATTATTTTTTCAAATCAATTTACTCAAAACCCAAAGAAAATTAAATACAGAAAGTAATGTTTGAAGTAACATCATGGATCAGTTTCAGATCTCAGTAACACCTGAGTAAAATGGATTTACCATAGTGTAATTATCAGAGAATGATATAGTAGATTGATATAGTCTACAGAAACTAAGCCACTCCGCACTGGACAGGAAAAGATGGAAGGAAATAGTGAGGGAGGCATCGGACACCAATGGACGTTGAGCCCATGGTTGTTGATGATAATGATGAATTATCAGAGAAGTAGCTGTGTTAGTCTGTAGCTGTAAAAACAATGAGGAGTACCGTGTCACCTTAAAGACTAATAGATTCATTTGGGTATAAGTTTTCATAGGAAAAAATGAATGCTTATGCCCACATAAATCTGATAGTCTTTAAGGTGACACAGGACTTCTCGTTATTTTCATGGTGTAATTGAGAGCAGACTCTAGCCCAGAGGTGGCAAAGGGGCCTCTGTGGGGCAGATCTGGACCGCCAAGCTGCTGGATCCGACCTGCAGTTGCCCTGCCGTTCCCCCGCCCCCAGGCTGATTGAGACACAAAGACTCCTCCCACCGCCAAGGGTACGCGGCAGCTAGAGATAAACCCCAGCTGTCCCCAGGCCCTGATTGGCTTGAGGGCAGTGAGAGTGTACGAGGTCTCTTCCCACTGCAGCGCCTAGAGGGAACCACCGGCTTCACGCACTCCCCTATCCCTAGGCCAATCAGGGTCTGTTGGTGGGGGAGCAGAGAAGTCTCCTGGCCCTGCTTCTGCTGTTTGGGGCCCCACCCTGAAATTTGTGAAGTGTCCCCCTTTTAAAAATTATTGCCCACCACTGCTCTCGCCCAAAGTGTGTAACTAAGCATGTAAATTCAGAGGTAGGGGTACTGTCCATAACTCAATCCCTTTATTCCCAGATCAAGCAGTGAGATCATTATTTTACAACAATTAAACAGCTAGCCATCACAGTGAAGGCAGAATTAAGTGGCGACCTTGACTCTGAATTGCCTTGCTGTTGTCAGTTTGAGCCAGTTGCTTAACTCTACCTGATCCCACAGGAAGAGGCTATTTCCCATCTTAGATGTGATAGCATAGCAGATTCACAAAGATAAAACCCATGATCGTAAGAGGCAGGCAACGGCAGGAAGAACCCAGAAGCATACAAGAACCAGGTCTAAATGTGAAAAACAAACTTTTTTGACCAAAGCTTGGCTGGGTAACAACTGTAGAAGAGATGTGATAAATATCCACAGGTATCTGAATGTGGTAGATAGCAAGGATGATAAATAATTGTTTCAGGTGATTTAAGGGGGTACAACCAGAGGTAATTGTGTCAAGAAAAAGACAGAAATTGTTTCCTAACACCAATAGGTAAGGTCTATAAACCTCCCAATGAATTGATGGAATTCCTACCATTTGTCTCATTTAAAACAAAACTGGAAAAAAGTACTTTAGAATACACCGTGGGCAACAATCTTACACAAGATGGATTGATTTAAATCAAGGCTATTTAAATTACCAAAAAATAAATCACCAATTTAAATCAAGTTTCCCACTGATACTTCTTCACATATTTCTTCAAACAATGGTGCAAATCTGATCACTAAAACATGTTAATTTACAGCTCAGTACGGCACTTTACAACATTTAAGAGGGCATGCTTTGTGTGATTTCTTTTAGATAACTTGATTTTTATTAATTTAGGAAATAGTACATAATACTCATTATTTGTGTGTGTCAAGCTGCAGATGCTACAGCAGTACATTAGGAATGGTAAGTAAATCATACACACAAACACAACAGCACTTACATTTTATTTAACTAAATCTTAAATATTTCACATTTGCAATTGCAGCAGTCTCCTGAGTTGCCGGCTGACGGCTGCCCTTAAACTTTTTTTCTATTTTCAAATTTTATTAACTCTAACAAACAAGTCCTCAGAACACTAACTGTCCAGTGTCCTTAAAACTACAACTAGCTCTCATCTTCACCACTCCCACTATCATTCTGATGCAGAACTGATTCCAAGATACCAAAAAAACTAAGACTGACTAAGCTTAGAGTGCACTTAATTGTGGAGTAAACTCCATTAAAAACAAGTATAGGATGGGGTTCCTTTGGGAAAACTTAGTTATGCTGAATGAAATAGAAATAGACTTGTGGCATCACCATTAGGGTGCCTCTACACAGCAGGGCTTAACTCAAAATAAGCTACGCAAATTGAGCTACGTCAATTGCGTAGCTTATTTCAAAATAGCACACTCTTCCTCTGACTTCTCTTACTCCTCATACAATGAGGGGTGCAGGGGTCAGAGTAAGAAGTCCTCCAGCTTGCCTGTCTGCTGTGTAAACATGGACTAAGTTATTTCGAAATAATATTGCTGTGTAGACGTACCCTCAGAGTCTATATCCATGATGTTCCAAAATAAGAGGCATATATTACATAACATAAGAAAATACACTCAGTTGCAACTGGCAACTCTAGATTTCTCTTACTGAAGCTTTCTAAATGTATATTTAGGTGATAGATTCTAAACCTAGTTAACTAATTAAATGATCCATAAGGATTAGCTAAGATAAACTTTTCTTTTCTAGCAACATCCAACGTAGCAAACTGCTTGGGAATTTACTTGTCAAATCACACTTATACTAAAAAGCATAGTTTTTAAAAATGAGGCATTGCAAAGTTGATCCACATTGTACTTCTGACATATCCACATCTTCATCCTCATCGTTTTCTCCCAATAAGCAGTTTTCCTTATGATATTCATTGTTGCAGCTAGGCCCTGCATCATCTTCATGCACTACTTACACTTGACACATTTTCCTTTCCTTCTTCAAAATATTCCCAGATAGGGTCTTTTTTACACCCAGAAGTCATGACAGATTTTCTATGGCCAAAGTGTGGGGGAATACAGGAAGATGTACATGTGCTGAATAATATTTTCCCTTTTTCTTTCCAGTCCACTTCACTGTTCTTTGCTATGCTGCCTCCATCCTATCCTATATTTCATGTCTCTGTCTTTAGACAATGTGTTTAACTTTGTAGTGCTTGGCCCTAGTCCACCACCACATAAGCACAGAACAAAAGCAATCCTATCCAGAGTGTATCTGTCTTTGCATATTAGTCTGCTCAGAAACAGAAATTGACAGCCAAGAACTTTCAAGAAGCAAGAGCTGGTTGTTAGGATGGACAGACTAGAACCATTAATTCATTGTTATGAGACATTAAGTGTAGCTGTAGCATGTTTGTGATAAGATTTAATTGCAACTGTTATTTTCAAATGAGAAATTTCGTATTTTATTGATTATTTTAAAAAAATAAAATATCAGATTTTTTTATGTTTTTAAATTGTTGATTTTTATCCACCCTGCTCTTACATTGGCAGAAGGTGGGCAGCATAATTTCACTGGTATTTTCTACCATAAGGGCAGGGGACTGGACTTGATGACCTCTGGAGGTCCCTTCCAGTACTAGTGTTCTGTGAATCTATGATTCTATGATTTTCTTACTTATAGACCTGATTCATATACTTAAACATGTGCCTAAGATTAAGCACCAGAGTAATCCCATTTAACCCATTAGCATCTGCTTAAAGTTAAGACCATGCCTAAGTAATCTGCGGAATGGGGTCCCTGAACAATACTGGCAAAGCCCAGAGTAAAGGGCAGACCAGAGGCACCTTGTCTCAAGGGCACTGCAGGGTGAAACCCTGGCTCCACTGAAGTCAATGAGAGGGCCTTTATGGTACTAGATAAATGCTAGTTACCAGTGACAATCAATAAGCACTCAAGACAGAAATGAAAACACATCCTTCACTTGAACCATATTGCCCGTCTCCCCAGCATGTAAGTACAGACTTACTATTCAGCTATTTTGACTTCCTGCAGTGTGGACAGCACCAAACGTCAAATTAAGGTACTTTGACTTCAGCCACACAATTAATGTAGCTGAAGTTGAGTATTTTAATTCGACCTTATCCTGTAGTGTAGACATACCCACAATGCACAAATGTACTGTGGCACACATATATGAGGGAAGAAACTAAGTGTCATGCAAAAAACTACCTTGTCTTCCCGAAAATTATAATGGGACAGTGCCATGAAAGATCCCCCAATTCTCCAGCCTTTAAGAAGAAATAAAAGTGGTCTTACATCTTTTTATCAAAGAGGACTGAAACCAAAGTGGTCAGTCTTACTTCAGTCAACTGCCCTGATGTACCTCTAAGATTCTAAGAGTCTTTTCCTAATTTCTCCACAGTAAAAAAGCTCTGATAGTCAAGGGATATAACCAGGGAAGACTGGAGCTGCATTTCCTGCAATTCCATCCCTTTACCTGTTGGTGTCTGGGTTCTGTCTACTCCTTGGGTCAACAGTAGGAGCTAGAACCTGGCTGATATAACTAAAGTTCTCTTGCTATCCTGCCAAAGACCTTGTACCCTCATCTACAACATTAGTAGAGGAGGAAAGCAGTGCCAATATGATACTGAAATGCAGCAGAAGAGTTGAGCAAGGAAATTGCATGAAAATTCTGAAACAAGTAGCTGGTTTTCCTTAAGGAGTGAGCAAATGGGCACAGGGTGGACACTGACTCCAAAAGGCATAGAGGTGAGATTTCCAAGGTGTCTAGGGGAATTGGACACCCGATTCCCACTGAAATTAATGGAAATTGGGGAGGCACATTAAGCAATTTTCTGAGGAAAATGCATGGAAATCCAAGTGCATGGAGCAGATTTAAAAAACAAATCTATTGCAAACATACTCAGTTTGGGGTTTCCTATTGATTCCTACAGAATATAAGTAAAATGGCATTCCTCCCATCTCTCAAATGCTTCTTTATGTTACCTCCCGTAATCAGGGTCTTTCTGGATGCCTTTTCTTTATTTTATTTCAACCTCAGCTGGTATCATAAGTAGGGATGTGAAGGTTTAACCAATTAACAGGTGAGGCTTACTGGATGCAAGAGCTGCTGTAGCACAGTCCCTCCCTGTGGCGGGCCTGGGCACCCCGCAAGCAGGGGCTGCACCGGAGAAGCCTCTGCCCACGGCAAGCCAAGGTGCCCCACAAGCAGGGGCTGCTTTGACCGGGACGCTGGAGTAGCCCTCACCTAGGTGGGGGATGAACACTCCAGACCAGCTGTGGGCAGGAGGGCCGCTCCAGCCGGGAATGAGCCTCCCCCCTGCTTAAGCCCCTTTAACCAGATAACTGGTTAAACAATAGGCCAATTAAACGGGATTTTACATCCCTAATCATAAGCACAATGGACCAAATTCTGCCCCAGTCTAAACTGACTGTGGGTTTACTCCAAGGATAAATTTAGCCCTCCATTTATAATACAATTTGTGAAACAGTGGCAGGGGAAACAACAGTTTTTGATGATTGCAAGGACGCAGGTAACAATTATATGGTGATTATTATATATTCCACCCCCTGGTAATGGACAGGCAGAAGTCAAATTTGTGCACTTATGTTTAAAAGGTTCACAAATGGGCCTCTTCCTTTAATAGTCTTCTCTATTTTTAAAGATTTATCTATTGAATAGTGTTCGGGGCTAACAAGCAATGTGCAGTTGCCACCTTGTGCATCTGCATTGCATAGTATAATTCTTCCCCGATAAATATCTGGAAAGAAGAAGGAAAACAATTAAAATTAGAAGATAATAAATGATGAAGAAGCCTATGAACAGAGTTCTGGCCCACTTCCCAGTCTTCATTCATGCATCAAAAAATCCCACAGCTCTGAGTTTTTGAGAGGGCAGCTGGGCAGTAGGGGTGTCCACAGTAATATAAATGGGAATTAGATATGATCGAATGTGCTCATTGCATTTTCAACAGCACATGTAATCTTCTCCCCCACACCTCCCGTCCTTCTACCAGAATACATGACAAATGATTCTGTAACCAAGCAACCCGACAGATGAAGAGTTTCAAAGTTCCAGCACACGATAGCTAAGCTTATTATCATTTGGGTGATCAGGATCTGACTAAAGGGGCCATACCCATTTTCTGAGTTAAATCCATTCACACAGAGAGCGCTTTGGCTCATTCTCTAAGCCTAATTCAACCCTAGCAGGTTTGCATGGAATGTGAAGGTAGAATCTGGTTCTCTGTTCTTAAAACCCATATTTATTACCTTTGTTGTTCCCTGATATATACAGCTGATGAAGTAGAGTTGCAACTGCTTGCCAGTCAGCTGCATGGCAGCGATGGAACTGCTCCAGGTATACCCTCAGGTATGCCCACCAATCAGATTCACAGCCAACTATTTAGTCCCTGGGAATGTTCATAGTATTTGGCACAGTTTAATCCCCCATCAACATTATTTATAAAGGTGTAGTAACCTAAAACATTTTAAACAACTACAGCTTTTTCAATGGCCTGTCCTAACCGTAATAGGCCCCTTCAGAGGGGAACTGATGGTGAGATGACTGATTTTCATGCCACTATGTGCACTCTTGTAGTCATCTGAGGACACATGACTCCCATGGAGGTCAATTATCTCACAGCATCATCCCCAGTAGCAGGGTCTGATGCTTAAAAAGATCCTATGCAAGCAAGGCACAGATATCCCATACTAGTATGTGCTTACAAAATATTTTTATTGGTAAAACTAGATAGATAGATAGATAATCTTAAGACCACAAAAGGTTTCCCTTACTAATTTGGATCAATAAAGCCAGATTGACTCAATGAGCTTTGAAATACAGTTCCGTGTCAGTATTGCTGGGTTGCATTCTGAGTTATATTAAACATTTTAAAATCCATGCCTTTCCAGACAAAATTAAGTCAGCATTAATATATAACAATTAGTAGTTAATTGGCCACCATAGTAGAAAAATGCTAATAACACAACTAGAAACCATGAGGTTGGAGCAAAGTAAAATTTTCTGGCTGATCACTGAAATGGGGCGAGCAGGGGGGCAGATGAAGGGAATCTGCAATGGTACATTTCTGTTCTACTATAAAGAATCAACAGAATGAGGTGTTATCCTAAAAAAAATTATCCTTCCTGCCAATGACAACTAAAGTTCACAGGAAAGTCCTGACAAGGCACTTGAAACTTAGGGGGCCTATTCCCAAACTGACAGTGGTGACTTCAGCTCCCATGGAAGTCTCTGGACCATACTCTTTGGGTTAAATCACATATCAGACATGAAGATGTAGTAACCTAAAACATTTTAAACAATTACAGCTTTTTCAATGGCCTGTCCTGATTGTAACAGGCCCCTTCACAGGGGAACTGACTGTGAGATGATTGGTTCTGATGCCACTGTATGCACTCTTGTGATGAGGAATTGGGTGCATGTGGTCTAGTTTTCACCACGCTGGCGCACTAGGTTGTACAGAACGAATGCAGAGTACACATCAAAAGGGGGGGAAAGCAGCTTGCTGCAGAATGTCAGCTAAAAGCAGAGCTTTCCTTTATCTTACACCATCTTGTTGGTTGCTATTCCATATGAAGTCCTCTCCAGCCTCCTCAGCACTTAAGTTATACTCATTTTCCATGCCCAAGCAAATGACAAACCTCTCCAAGTTATGCTACTTGTCTGACACCAATGATGGTTCATCATAGAATGTGGCCTGTAACCTATGCTTGTTCATAAGAGTATCATGGGCACTGACTGCCAAATCCCAACATCAATTAAATCAATGCGAAACTGGTCAGTGACTTCAGTGGGACCAGGACATGCCTCAAAATAAATATAATGAGAGAAACTAGGGAAATCATATCAGGACTGTGTGCTGTTGGGGTTTTTAAACCAAACTCACATCCCTAGTCCTTTTAAAAGTCAGCATACGAACTAAATAACACTACATTAAGTAAATACAATGCAGGAAATGAAACATTAGAACTGCTGAGGTTCATCATCATGGTATCTAGTATGAAGTAAGTAAGAAGATACTGTGGTGTCTAGCAGGCAGACACTAGCTACTGAGTGTGCTGATTCATGTTTGAAAAGTTTAGTAATCATTCCCATGTACACAACTGCTATTGTATTATTAAGTACAAGCTCTCCAACAAAGTTAGAATTATTTGTGGTCACAAGTAATGCTGATATGCTGAAGAAATTTCAACATTTTATCAGCCTTTTATATTGTAGCTCTCCCCACAATGCCTCACCCACTGATTACACTGTCACAACAGTCAATAATCATAATAACAAAAATCTTGTGAATTATGAGAAGTGAAGCAGACTAGCTCCTAATGGAGTTCCGTTGGGTAAATGGCAATGGAATGGCAAGAAAATGAGAGAGATGCAGAGAAACCAGAATTTGCAAGAACAATGAACAAAGTATAAATCACAGCACAACTGACAAAACTGTGTCAAGTTTTCACCCTTACTCAAGCTGAAGGCTTGAATAATTTGCTTCATTGTAGGGAGAAGATTTAATGAAATATTACATTTCAAAAGGATGACATGAGTAGGATGTTTGGTAGATTATGCTGTACTTTTAGCATGCAGGCGCTAGTAGAGGGCAGTACATGATATGCAACATCTCTTTATAGTGTACACTATATTTCCTTTCTCCTTGACTTCCACCCTGCTCAGCTACCAACTCCCCTGACCAGTGCATGAGGCAGAGCCATGACTCCTCTTACCCACCCTTTTCTCACCCAGTTGCTCCCAGGGGAAACACCTCTGCTCTCCAAAGCCACTGCCCAGAATAGACTTTGCTTGCCTCCTAGTACCCTGCCAGGCTGTGTTAGATGAAGACAAAATTCTACAAGACCAATTCAGACACCTCTACTGATGCGGTGTAGTAGTTCACAAACAGTCCCATGGATATCCATGGAACTATTCATAAAGGAAGGACTACTCAGCATGAGCCAAGGGGATGGCATCAGGCCCAGTAGGAACTGCTCTACTTATTCAACATGAATCACTCAAATTTTAATCTGATAAATCATGTCTAAAAATTTTCCTATTCTGGCTTTGAATATATGCAACTTGCTTGTCCTGTGTTTACTATGGCTTTTCCCATTCAATTTACAAACAATTCTGTCTCCATAAGTGTGCCATGAAGCCCTGTGCACTGCATATTGAACACCGCTGGCCCATCAATTTAGCATGACATAAATTCACTCAGTGGAATGATGTTTTGCACTGGGCTATTGTCCACAAACCATTATTTGTCGAAAAACAAACAAAAGGAGAACATCGCCGATACTTTTACACGATACTTTCCTGGTTCCTGAAAACATGAGATAATGAATAAAAATGTTCATTACAGAATTATTCACTTTTCTCCATGATTCACGTCCCAGTAATTACCGTGACCAGCCTAATAAAAACTGCTACAAAACGAAGGTCAACTAGCAGTTAGAAGTGTTCATTTTCATTTCAATGTATTCATCTCTGGCTCCTAATGGCCTCATTTTCTCCTATGCTCTTTAATAAATACCACTGAATTACAGGTTAAATAGCTAAATTAAATTATTGCAATTACAGCGTGCAGAGCACTGAAACTGGTTTACCTTTCCCAGTTCAATTAGAGGGGACGTTTCAACAGCTTGAGAATCCTGATTGCTGTCAATATACTGAATCGCTTCAAATCTATACTGAAGCACCAGATATTTGGTTACAGAACCCATTTTTTTATTATTATTTTCCTCTCTCCTGCTTCCAGGAGAATGACTGGAGCACCTTCAGATGAAAGAAAATCAGAAAATCAAAGTGTGGGGTTTTTTTTTTGCAAAGCAACCACAGTGTATAATTGATTTTTAACTGAAAAGAAGGAAGCCTTGAAGTGATGGGGGCTGGTGCAGAGTAAAAATAAAGAAAAGACAATCTTCCTCTTCTAAATAGGGAGGAAAGTACATTTTAATAAATATGAATGCTTAACCTGCCACCGGCCTGCAATTATTTTACATGTACAAATTAAAGAAGTTCTTCATTATTTAAATATATTCCAGCGTTTGTTGATGTTGCCCCCTCCACAGGCTTAATTATTTAACATCCCTTATAAGAATGAATATCTTAATAATAAGGACAGTTGGAAAAGAAATTTTAAAAAAAGATTTTGTTTCCAAAAGATCCCAGGGCCATGTGGTTATATTTGTTGTGGAAGAGCTCCCCCTTACTTTTTCGTTCTTGTGTGTTAGCAGAAACACCAAAAAATGCATCAAGGACGGGGGATTCTTTTCTGCAACGATAACAACACACAAGACACATGCTCTTCAAATTCAATTAGACCCGCACAATTTCGACTTCTCGGCACTATAACATTGGAGGAGAGAGAGAGTCTGTTTGGTTTGCACCAAATCAAGCCACATATTCCACACTGCACTTTAATGGAGAAATGATACTGTCACTGTGGGAAAACTAAAGAGAGAGACTGCTCTGCTCAATCACTCACAGCTTTTTATCATTTTTTCTTATGATGCCTTAGGGCAGCAGAGAGGACGGGAGCTGCTTTGTGCCAAGACATTTTAAGGTATCCCTAAAGCTGAAGTGAGAATTAGTCACAAAGGAAGTCAGGAGTGTACACAAAATTATGTATTTTTATTATCTCGGCCCTAATAGGACACTGAGCTCCAGGAGTGAACTCCCACTGAAGTCAACAGGGTGCAAGTGAGAGCAGAATATGCCCTACTGTATGCAGCTGAGGAAGGAATTACCTCTCAAAGTCATTCAAGCAGAGGAAACTGGTCAGGATACTGTTGTGAGGCTTGATTCCTCACTTTCACAAAGAGGATTTCAAATTATCGCCAGATCCTTGGAAATCTGACCTTGAAGCAGTGGAGCATAGACAAGATTCTCCCATTTCAATTTCTTGGACCCATTTACAGATCACAACATTGTCACTGATGGTCTATGCTGCAATATTTGTTTGCTGGATCCCTATTTAATTTTTTCCATACGTTTTAAATTACAACGATTGATGAACTTGGTAACAGAGAGAGAGAGAGAGAGAGAGAGAGAGGAAAAGGAAGAGGAAGAGGAGAAGGAGAAGGAGGACTTAGGCGGTGTGTCTAGACTTCAGGGTTTTTTCAAAAAAAAGTGGCCGTTTTTCGAAAAAACTTCCCCTGCGTCTAGACTGCTGCTGCATTCTTTCGAAAGTAAATCGAAAGAACACGGCAGTTTTTTCGACCACAGAAAACCTTGTTTTACAAGGAAGAATGCCTTTTTTTGAAAGTGCTCTTTTGAAAAAAAGCACTATGTAATGCAAACTGTGCTTTTTTGAAAGAGAGCATCCAGATTGCCTGGGTGCTCTCTTTCGAAAAAGCGGCTTGCTTTTTCGAAAGTACTGATTGTAATCTAGACGCTCTTTTTCAAAAGAGGCTTTTTCAAAAGTATCTTTCGAAAAAGGCGTGTAGTCTAGTTGTAGCCAGGGATTGTAGTTTTTAAAATTTTAAATCAAGTTTGTGTTATCTAGGGAGAACCAGATCTTCCATTATATAATTTAAATTTTGTAGCAGGACCTCAGTTTATGAATTTACTATATAAACAAGACTGATGACAATTGATAATTGTACTTCTGTAACATCATGTACAGGATCCGAGGCTCTCAGACACTTTATAAACTCTAATGAATTAAGTTTCATGCAAGCCCACTGAAGCACCATCAAGAACAGAAGATGTGAGGAAGATATGAGGAACAGCTAACCATAGTCCCCTCTTTCTCTTCCTTCCAAACCCCAAAAGGTAGAAGGATAGGAAAAAATATTACCAGGAATTCCTTGATGACAACACACCCTAAGTAAGAAGTCCTGGAGGCAAGAGGGAGTAGGGAGAGTGAGAAGGGATGAAGAGGTCTGAAGTTCTAAATTTATCAGACTTGAATCTCCAGGCAAACCCAAGGGGTCTGGTTCACCATCAACCCCTCATGAACCTGAGAGCAGAGTTCACTTCACTTACGCCATTGTGAAGAGAACGCTGCAGGGTTTGAACAGTTCTAACCAAAAGTGCAGCAATGGAAATAAAATGAGAGTGTGTTTTGTGAATGCTGACAAATGAAGTTACATCTTTCCAGCAGACAAGTGCATTCATTCTGCAAGGTATGTTTCCACTATTTCCCTCCGAGGTCTGAGAGGGCATCCTTAGCAGCTCAGGGATAAATGACCCATGTTCTGGACTTTCAGATCCTATTTGGAATCTGGCTAAAATATGCAAGACATGGGGAAGGTAAATGGCATAATTCTCTTGTTTTCAGCATGTTAAAAAAAGCTATTTCAGGGCAATTATATCACACAAGCAATGCAATCTTCACACATTTCTAGCTTTTATTATATTCTGTTATGCATAGAGATCCTGACTCTGTGTTCAAATAAACAGTTTTATTTAAAGGAGAGCATGAAAGCTGCTTACTATTGCTGATCAGAACATTTTTGTTGCAGTTTCATTGTGTTCAAGCTGAAATGTTTTGCAGAGACATATTGGCTTGGACATATTGATGAGAGCAGGAGAGAGACACCATGACTCTGCGGCCTGGTGGTTTAGGCACTAACCTGGGATGTGGGAAACACAGCCATGCTTCAAGTCCCTGCTTTGTTGTGTTTGGTGATGAAAAACTCAGCTCTGAATCAGGCAGTGCAGGGCCCTGACCCCACAAATTGAAAAGATCAGGTTATGATCCAAAAACTTGACATTTCAACCCAATTTCATTTTTTGCAGAAAACATTCACATTGTTTGGTTTTGTTCCAAAGTAGAATGAAAACAAAATTCCACGTGCAAAAGTTGCTGCAAAACAGAAATACTGTTCCCCAGTCCCATCTCCTCCTTAGCCACCAGGACCAGAGCCCTGGGATGAAATCCTGACCAGACTGAAATAAAGGGATTGGTTTCACTAGGGCCAGAATCGTATCCCTCGCATCTGTGTTTCTCCACAGCAGTCATTTCCGTCGTGAACACCAGAACCAGTGAAGGGAACTGAATTCCTGGTTTATGTCTGAGGGGTTACATCAAAAGTAGCAGGGGAAGCCCAAAATCTTGAACTCAGGCATTGACAAGTAAATAGAACAGGGAAATGGTCTTCAAATGACTTTTTTTTTTAAATATGTATTTGCATTGTTCAAGCCTTTGTAGATATTGTGCTAGTGATTTGAAATCTTAAAGGTATTTTATCTAAACAAAAAAATCCAGATCATCTTCAACTATTCAATGGTCAGTATTGAGGAGGCAAAACCTGAGGACTAGTGCTCGGCTTGTCTGTCATTACTGTTGCCTGCAGGAGGAGTTACACATTCATTTCCATGGGACAGCAGACCCTCCACAAGACTAAAAAATCTTATCTGATCCCTGACTTGTAATTTAGCCCCAAAACTTTTAGTAGCAAAGCAATTGACTGGTTTAGGACAGATGAGCATAAGGAGCCACAGATTCAAATCCTGATCAGTTTGAGACAGTTACCTGCTCTTTCACTTTGATTCTTGACTGGGGTTTAGATGATGTATTAAAACAGTTAGGTGGGATTGTGCTCTGTGTAGACAATGACGCTCCCACGGAACCTTTCAGAATGGATTGGGCTTGCCCAGATGTCCTAAGCAAGAACTGCATCTCCTCTCACTATATTGGGTACAGTGCTGTGAGAGATATTGGCTTCCACTCCAGTGGCATTTCAGTGGTGTGGCATATTTTACATGTAGGATAACAGGTGACAAGCATGCACTCCAGGGGGTATTTTACAGAACAATTTGAGGGGCTGGGGACATTGAGGGGGAGCAATGGGGGAAATTAACCATAATACCTAACTTATATAGTGCTTTTTAACAGTAGATTTAAATGTATATGCATCTTCCTTCCTCTGTGCTGAATTAAAAAAAACATGTTTTTCTAACCCTTGGTTGATGACTTTGGACTACATGAAGGTTTGCTTCCATTCTCCATTTTTGAACACAGTTGGAAATGGTTAAAATAAATCCCAATAGAATTGATTAAACCTTTTCTTAAGGCTAAAATGATTTTTTCCCCTAACCCTCCAAACCTTCAGGGGCTGGCCAGAACCAGAAATGGATATGTTGAGATACTGTGAGAAACGTATTACTAGCTCTAATGGTACCAGAAAATACAAGAGACCTCCCCTACGATTTCAAATCAGTTATGCAGAGTTAGTTCAGTTGATAGTTCAGTCAGTTTGGATAAACTTTGACTGTAAACTCCTTAGGGCAGAGGTTGTGTCTTCTTGTTTGAATAGCGCACAGAATATGGGGTACTTACCCTGACTGTGGGCTACATGCACTGTTCCCTCTAAGATTTTTCCAACCATGAGAAGAGTGAGATTTGGTACCAATATTGAGATCATGTACACTGGTTTGGATGTGTGCCACCGTGGCACCCAGTTTATTAACACACACACACATTCTCGGCTGCTGGAGCAGAACCCCCCTCCCCTGCCATGCAGCATGTCCCATTCCCAGCCGCTGGAGCAGATCCCCCCTCACTCCTCCCTCGCCATGCGGCAGGTCCTGTTCCTGGCCCCAGCACCATAACAGGCTCTGCCCCCCCCCCACCATGTGGCAGCACCGGCCACTGGAGCAGGCTTCCTCCCCCGCTGCCCCCGCCACATGGCCGCGACAGGTCCCAGTGGCTCCCTCACCATGCCGTCTCAGCTGGGACCACCCGCCAGAGCAGCCGCCTGCCACACAAGTGCTGCTGTGCAGCTCTCCAGAGGAGGTGGGTGGGGGCCGTGCAGGTGTGTGCGGCCATGCAGGTGCACACCTTAGCAGGAACTATGGCTACACATATAGCCACAGTACAAATAAGGACTACAGGATGAACCTCTGTGGTTTGGGACTCTCTGGTCCGGCAACATCTGTGGTCCAGCAGGACCACGGATGTTGCTGGACTGGAGAGCCACAGCATAAAGGTTGCTGGCAGCTCAGAGCAGAGCTGACCGGCGGGGTCAGCAGGGCACCAGAGTCCACGGGGCGCCAAAGCCAACAGCCAGCCAAGCTGGGAAGCCAACGGGGGCACTGGATCCTGCAGGGTAGGGAGGCAGCACAGCTCACAGCTGGCAGGGCCAGGAGGGGGGGCTGCAGAGCCCACAGCTGGCAGGGCCACGAGTGCCCGTGGGGTCGCCAGAGCTCCTAAGGCTGGTGGGGCTGGCAGGGCCGTGGAGCCCGCAGGTTTGCTGCAGCCAGGGGGCTGAGGTCAGTGATGCCAGGTGGCTGGGGAGAGGAGCCCAGCAGAGAGACCGGTGCCCTCACTCTCCTGCTCCTCCCACCCCCACACACCCCCCACCTTCTCTGGTCCAGAAAACTCCCTTGTCTGGGATGGGTCAGGTCCTGAGGGAGCCAGATCAGGGAAGTCTAACCTGTAATTGTGGTGTGTTTCTCCAACCTAATTTGTTTTTCTGAACCATTTGAATTTCCCATCACTATGATGTCTAGTTTCTCCCCACTGGACATCAAAAGGGAAGAGATATCAGTACTTTAATTGAAGTACATGATAAAAGGGAAGAAGAAAATCTGTATTTCCAACATTCTTAGAATCTTTTTCACTACAAACCAAATACAGGACAAAGAACTTGGAAACACACCAGAGCACATGACCCCATGCTTGGATTATTTGGTTATTTATTTCTCACCATGGACCATCCCTTTCCAGTGTATTTCCAAGGGACATCAGCATTACAGATACCCCGCTTCTGAGTAACAAGGGCTGTGTTTAATTTGCCACTCCTTATTTCTTCCAGGCAAAGACAGTGGGCAGTGTCGACAGATTACAAACCAACCCTGACTGAGTGCTGGTGAAATTGTGTGTTATGCAGAAGGTGTGGGAAAGGCTGGAGAGCCTCAGGGTCAGCTGTTACTTTAGGGCAGTCAGATGCAATTATGCATTGGAAGAGCTAGCGTGGAAGAGAGCGATAGTCACTAAGGGAGAGGAAAGGCCCACAGAAATAAATCCAAATATTAGCAACGATAAGTCAGTGGCTAGACTCCTAGGTTTATGCGTTACACAAAGGTCCTGATTATGCAACCTTTACTCAAGATGAGTAACACTGCAAATAGTTCCCTCGGTGTAACTTATTGCTTCCAAAAGTGCTATCCACTATGGGTAATTATTGCTGAATTGGGCCAAAACTTTTATTCTTGGTTCTCTGCAGAAACACCACACAAATCAAGAGTTCTGGATTACTGACCTCTTCACAATCACCCTCTGGAATACATACTCAAGCAACCCATGGAGGCTGCTTCTCCAACCAGAGTAAGTTCACTAGTTCTCAGTGTCAGTGAGGCAAAACTAACTCTACTTAAACCTCTAATGGCCTTTTTTTACTGACTTCTCATTTAGTCAGTGAGAATAAAAGCTGAATGGATGCTATGATTTGACTATAAACACCACTAGAAACACATCTGTAGGACATAATGTTATTTATTTCCTTTTTTTAACCTGCTGAAGCAGAAATTGTATCTCACACATGCACTGGAACAGGAACAGTTTCTGCTTCTGTATATTTTGCCATGTGTGTCTTTTACTGTGTAGAGAGAGGTGGTCTGGCCAAAGGCCTGCAAGCTGGGAATTCATCAGCTCTAAGCCCAGCTCTGCTATTTACTAAGTCTGTGCCCCTGAGCAAGTTGCTTACATCAGTCTGCAACTCTCTTTCCCCACCTGTAAAATGGTGATCAACCTACTTACCCATCTCACCGGGGTGTAGTGAGGGTTGATTATACAGAATCAGCAAAGGTGGCCTGCCTGTATATTTTCACAAAAGTTCTGAGGTTTTGAAGAGACATGATCCCATTTCTGAGCAGCCTAAAGATCACATTTGAAAGAAGAAAAAAAGGAAAGAAATGGAGCAAACACAAAGAACTATCTCCCCTCACCCTGCACTTAATTTCAAAAGAATTCACAGATCAACATAATGCTAATTACTTATGAATGCTAAACCTGTCCAATGCCTATGTATAATAAACTGGTCTGCGGTTTTCCAAACAAACCAAACTCACACCACGTGTTACCAAAAATATTTACTAATGAAATGACTAAGAAGAATGGGTGAACTACGCTCCATGGCTGCCAGAGAGGCAACACATTACTGGCAAGTATTATTCTTGTTTGGGAGCCTGATAATGTTTTCTGCTCTTTATGCCTCATGTTTCTTCGGGAATAGAACGCCAATCCGCTCTGGTAATTAGCATTTCTCAATCTCAGTTTACTAGAGGGGGGTGGGGGATGAATTGCTCCTTGAAGCAGCAATCTCCCTGAGGGAAAGGCATCAAGAGCGAAAAAAAAAGGCCAATAGCAACAGAGGGAGGGATATAGAACAAGTTTGTCCAACGGAGCCTAATGCACAGGCTGCCAAAGAAATGGCGTCAACTGACAGAAGCTGTAAAGAGAATTACAGCAGAGCCCTCTCCGTCTCACTGCTCAGGACGGCTGTCATTATGGACAGAGATGTAAGGGAGCATGGAGGAGAGCAATGGGGAAAGGCAGAGAATGAAATTAAAACACTGAACAGAATCTGCTTTAACTACTCTTCACCCTCCCCCCCCAAAAAGTGAAGTTTGCTGAACTACAAATGGATTAAGGGCCTGATCCCAAGCCCAGTGAAATCAATAGCACCTGTAATAGAATGCTGCAACCTGCAAATGGACTAGGGGGCTGAAATCAATGGAAGTCTTTCTGACCATTTCAGTGGGCTTTGGAGCCTTCGTTATCCTGTTATTAGCAACAATTTTTGCATCCAAATCTCAAAGCACTTTATGAATATTACTTAATTCTGTTCTGCTGCTCTCATTGCCCCAGCCTCTGAGCATCTGGGATGAAGCCTTGTGACACAGGTGCCTAGGAGACAGCCGTTATTATCTTGCACTCTCCCTACTGTAGATGTACAAACTGACAGACACAGAAGGGAAATGACTTGACCAAGCTCATGCAAAGTATAGCAGAAATGAGAAGAGAGCCCAATTCCACTTCTAGTTTGTGTCTCAGCTGCAAAAATGTCTTTCCCATAATACTTCACTCCGACATATTGTTTACACACACTTCAACCAGAAAATGCTCAGGGCTCCTTCGGAGAAAAAGAGCAAAAAAAAATGTATTATTATTATTATCATCATCATCATCATTAACAACTAGAGTGTCAGTTGCTGCAGAACTAGTTTTGGGTGACTGCCCCAATGAGGCTCATATGTCTTCCAGGCATCTATCCATGCTGTTAAATAGTATTAAGGTGTGGATAGGGAAAACCATCTACCTACTCAGCACTGTGTTTAAGTGGCCTGCCAATTCCAGCTAATCACCAAGTTATTTACTAGCAGTTTATTAGGCCGAAACTGCCACTAGCCGTTGGCAGCCTCAAATATTTACACCTTGCTTTCCTGGGGTCTCTTAAAGCACTGCTGTAATAAAAAAGCCATTTCTTCCAAGTTTGGAAGCTAGAATTAACAAAGAAAACCTAGTGCACTGCCAAGCCAAATTCTGGTCTCAGTTACAAATGTGTAACCCCACTGATTTCCAATGAGCTTCATTTGCAATGGGATTGTGCTGTTATACCTGAGAGCAGAATCCAACCCAATGTTTTCACAAAGAGGGGACTAACAGCTGTAATTCTCTTATGCTTGTGAAGATTATAAAACAATAGTCATAGTGAAATAAATGTCAATCCCAATCAGTCTCATCAATGGTCTTCAGTCTTGTTTCCATAACATGCAACAGAGCACAAGAACAAACTAACAAAATTCTCCATGTCTATCTTAAGTACTTAGATGACCTCCATCACCACAGTATTTGAGCACCTCAATATCTGCAATATATTCATTGACTCCGCCCTCCTGTGGGGAGAGGGAAGTGCTATTATCTCCATTTTAAGATGGGTAACTGAGGCACAAACTCTATACGACTTTCCCAAGGTTACACACAGGAAACGTGGAGGCACAGGAACCTGAGGGAACAGAAAATAAAATGCAGAAACTATGTGTCTTTCAACACTTTCCATTAGGCACCAATTAAAGTCAGGGCAAAATTCTCAAATCCATCCATGACAGTTCTTGGTGCTGTTATTCTGTTCTCACTAAATACATGGTTTGGTTCTTCCATTGGAGACCTCTGGAATGGAAAGTTTTCCTTACTCTCAGCTTTAAAGGACAGTGGTTGGTTTGCCCAGGTTGTCTTTCCTATGGATTGGGCCCCAGAGTATACTGCTTTTCTGTGCATCTGGTCCTATCGTCAGCCTCTTCGCAAGTCAAGGATACAGTCCCATCAGTGGAGCCGACAGACTCCCCCCAAGGTGAGGGGAGGTGCTGGCTCCACGCTCCCTGAAGGTACAGAAATTAAGGCAGAATGGGCAGGGCCGGGGGTAGCCAGAGCGTGATGCGGTTCCCTCAGCATTTAATGCTGCCCAGAGCACATAGTGCTGTGCTCCAGCAGCAATTTAAAGGACCTTGGGCTCTGGCTGTTGTTGTTACTTCATCAGCGGCAGCAGCCAGAGCTCAGGCCCCTTTGAATGGCTGGGCTCTGGGGCAACTGCCCACTTTGCTCCTCCGCCCCTTCCCCTCCCTCCCCCCCAGTTGGCAGGCCTGGGTCCCATACATATAAGAAGACCATCGGAGTCAGGATATTCTGGTATCCAGCATATTATGTGGATCTAAGAACAGAAATATGCCCCACTGGGCATATGCTCCTCCCCCACCATCCTGCTGCAAGGCAGATGTCCCAACCTCATCCCCCATGTCTGATAGTGCAGAATGAGAGGGGATGATGTCTGCAAGTCACACTTTAACTGTAAATGAACCACATGTAGGTCTGGCCACCACCGTATTATGTGTTTATACGCAGTTCCTGATGCCTTACACCAGTCACACTGCCACCAGCATTCACTGAGGATTATATATACTCTATTCATAGGAAAGCCTTGGAGAGCAATAAAACATGAGACGGAACAAAAAGATCTGATTCATCCTACACCAGCACCCAGTCAACTGACCGCACTCAGGAACAGCATGCCAACCAGCAATGGGCCCTGCCCTGCCAACTCTAGATCCAAATTTGGAAACTGAATCAAGGAATGCCTCAAAGACTATTTGTGTCTGGTGACTTGGTTTGGCCCAACTGACCAGTGAGCCAAACTCGAAAAGGTCGTTTTCTTTCCTCATGTTCCTACAGTAGTGACCTGAGAGTATCTCACACAGAGTCCAAACCAGACAACCAAACACAATACTCCTCTTAAGAGAATTCTCCCAGTGCCGTGGACACTATGCCAGGGCTCTGACAGTAAAATTCTAATCCCATTAAAGACAGTGAGAGTTTTGCCATTGACTTCGATATGATCTGGGCATTTAGTGAGTGCTCCTCCCATACAGTGCAGACATGACCAGTAAAGTTCACAGGCATGTAACTCTCTATGGAGTATTACTAGCTTAATTTAGAAGTAGTAATCATGTGCACAACATTCACAGTGGAATGTAATTCTATGTCAAAAAAGGTGTCAAAACTGGTTGGAAGCTATACAAAATTTTCCTAGAATCTGTCTCTTTTCACAAGTTTGCATGCAGTCCAGTTTTACCACCAAATTCCCAAAATCCCAGACATTCATTTGCAGAAACCAACATTGAGATGTGCATGACTTCCTTTGCCAAACATGCTTGTGTTCTTGTCCAGCCCACCAGTAAAATCCAAACAACATGAGCCCTATTTCCAATGAGTTATCACAGCTTGTGCTGGTCTAAGCATGAAGACAGGGAGTGCTGAGCACCTCTGAAAATTGGACTCCTCTGACTTTTGACAACTAGCCAGCACAACTCAATTAATGAATACTGAAGATCAAATCCTTACAGAGAACTATTTGCAATCAATTCATAGAGGGTTTTTTTAATGACAATAAAGTTTGTCAAGTACTTCTGAATGGCAATCTGAGGATATTCATTTACGGCTCACACTAAAGTCCTTCGATAAATGGTTTGTTGTTAACTGTTCGCTCAGCTCTTAATGTGTATGTGTGTGTGACTATGAACTGTATTTGGCATCTAACATCTATCTATTGATAGATAGCTGTATCTCTGCAGCTTGCTCTATGAGCCTCTGCAGACAAGGAATGGGGAGCACACTTTCATCAAACTAGCATCTGTTTTCAATTCTCATTTATGGATGTGGAATCCTTTCAACTGGACATTAATCATTCTCAACAGCAGCAATTAGATACTTGAGACACATCAGAACACATCAAATTAGCCCTATTTATTTAAAAAAAAAGAATCCTGAGAAGTAAATAAAAAAGGCAAGCCACACAAAAAGAAAATTAAGACACTGAATCCCAAGAGTCTGAAAATTTTCAGGTGCTATTTTCAAAGCCTAAACTGTAATCAAATAGCAGAGGGGTTCTATTGCAGAATGCCTGGTGGATTATTTTAGCAATAATGTGTAATTGAAAGGATTAACTTGAACATAATGTTTCCCTTCCAAAAATTCCAGGAATGCTGAAATGATTCTCATCTGCACTGGTATGACTCACGTTCTTAATACTGGAACTTAATTTTTCTTCTGAGGAATTCGAGGGTAGGAAAACATTGCTACAGAAATACTCATTCAACTGACAAAGGAAAATCTGTCTTTTAGTATGGTCAAATCACATCACATCTTTAGAGAATCTGGCTTGGATTGGATTCAGGCTCTGCTTTTATTAGAGTGGAAACACCAAGCGGGATAGATCCCTGTGATTAACTCAAATTTCTTCAAGTAGACCAGTTGATGCAACTTCCTACTGCTGAGTTTGTCTTGTCTGACATGGTAGGCTACTATCAGCAGGGAACATGGGAGACCCAACCCTACTCCCTTTTTAATAAACACTGAAACTTTCACAGATTTCAACAGGAACAGGGTGGTGCCCAAGTGAATCCAATGTCAGGCATGCAGTTGCTTGCCAGTCACGATGAGCTAATAAAAAATCACAAACGAAGCCTGCTGATTTTTTAACCAGGAAAAACACAATAGATATATCCAGTGCTTTTTTTGTTAAAAAAAAAAAAAAGTGCCGGTACAAGGGTTGCCAGATGGCAAAGAAAAGCACTGGATATATTTATAAGGAAAAGTTACAGAAAGAAGGAAATGTATGGACTTAGATAAACTATAGTTATGAGCTCCTATTACCTGTACTAACATGTACTTCAAAAAACCAAAATTGTGCATCCAAGCCATTCCACTATTGACAGTGGGAATACTTATGAGTCCTGCAAACGTGATTTGGTCCTCTATGGGCAAAATGACCCATGATTCTGACCTCATGTTCCCATTTGGAAAGTCAGCCCCATGCCTGGTAGTGCTTGTATCTGGAAAGTTTTATCCAGAAGAGCACAATATTGGAGGAAAGCCCATGTGCCAAGCAATTCTGAGAATGGAATGTTGCCCTCTGCTATAAAGGAATTTGCTGATGTTGGAGTCTTCTCTCTTGACAATACCTACACAGAGTTGGGCGTGGCAGGGAGAGGGAAATACACCCTTTTGAATTAAGCAGTTAATTCTCTCCTCTTCCTGAAATATCCACTAGTCCAGTCACCTCCCATAACTATTCTTTCCTCCTGCATTCACATGTCAGCACACACATGTCTGTAATAACAAGTGGAGTAAGATTTGGGGTTAGCCCATCTAGTATTTATTGCTCCCTTGTTTGTTGCTTCATAAATAAAAATCATTGGTACCTGAACGTTGGTCCAGCACTGATCTGGTATTTCTTAAGAGCCCCAAACTGAAAAGAGCCTAAAGGTATGAAGAATGAAAGCAATACAATCCAAAAGGCCAGCATGGAAGCAGCCGTATCTAGGGATTAACATCGTAACATACAGAATTCACGCATGGTTTTATGTTTAAAATTTCCTGTCTTGGAGGAACTGTATCAGCTAGTCAGATGCAGATATAAATAGAATTGCCTGCTGGCATTAATCACAATAATTTGGCAATGTGATTACCAGTGAAATTATGAAAGGGACAGGTAACTTGCAAAGCAGAGCCCAAATCCATCCCAACCATTCATCAGCAGGAGGAAAATGTTTCCCCTCCACACTGCAACCTCATGAGAGAATGTGGTGCTGGAGTTTTTTCCTGGTTAAATGTGACTTTAAAAAATATTAATCCGTTCCTTCACTTAATTTCATCTGTACCATCAGCCAAGAGAAATACACTAATTTATAAGTTGAAGTGAGCCTTGAGATAATGTCACCCACCATTCATCCAAATTTGTCACTAGCATCCCATTAAAGCTGTAATTATTTTTTAATTAAAACTAAGGAAACTGGCATGCGCGTGCCTACTTTATACATCTGTTATGGGTTAAAATAGCTTTTAAAAAATGTTTTTTTAGACCACAGTCTTTTGTGGCCATGGCCTTTGCCAAAGAAAACGCAAGCTTGCTTATTTTCTCCATGGGGCGCAACAGCGCCTGTGTGTGCCTGAACAGATTCGACTGGCCGTGAAAAGAATTCTAAATAAAACACAAACATGGAATTTGGCAACGCCACAGAAGCAAGCTTAAGACTAATTCCAGCATGCGGACGGCTCTCACACAGCAAGTCTGGCTCCACTATAAATGAAACCAGGCTCTGTAAAATATCCAGTAAAGTTTGAGTTCAGATTTAAAGGGACAGGGCTCCAATTCCAGGATTGTTGGGTTTTGGGGTTTTTTGGGGTTTTTTTGTTTTTTTTTTAATCTTATTAAAGAAGCTCATGCTGGCTCAATAAATCTGAATGTTGTGAGCTGTGTTTACTTTCAGCTAATACTTCCATTAAAAAATAAAATTAAAACAATTTCACTTTAAGATTGACTTCTGTAGAGGAGGTTCTGGGGGGGGAGGAGAAAATGTCTTAAAGCAAAAGAAATCAAAGAAAATGACATGAATACATTTTTTTAAATTAAAATAGGCCCCTAAAATAGGACATTTCTGAATAAAAATTAGGTGTGGATTAAGTGTATGGGACATTCACCACAAGTCAAACAGGCCATTGACAGAAGAGCTTGTTCTAATCATATATCAAAGCAACCAAAATGTTGACTGCTTATGGGCTATTGGGGGGGGGGGGTGTCTGTATGTGTGTCTGTGTGTGTGCAATATGCTCCAGCATTCCCAAGAGAACTACAGAGGAGCTGGATGAGAAGTGCTACCCCCAGGGAAATACAACCACATGGGCAACAATCTCTAACAATCTCAGCAGACCAGATTGTTTAACCAGAGATAACAGAGGAATCTTTGAGGAAAGGAGCAGTGTGGAGAAAAAGAGCTACCAACTATATAAACAGCCACAGACAAAAGATTTATTTGTTTTTGCCAATTCTATTATAATAAAAAAATTATTCATTGATTATCATCTCAGAGGATGTGCACTGATACTGGCAGAGTTACTGGGAAAGGAGAGGGAGAAAATTATACAAAGCAGTTTTCAACCCGACATTAAAAGGCAATGGCTTTTTTCCCAGTACATCTTTATTTTCCCTCGAAGAGCTGGATGATGCTATGTAGTAGCATTATATAATCACACAAAAAAACTACCCTCCGCTGCTCATTCCCAACCCAGATCATCTGCCTGCTCCTTGAAAAGCAGAGAACATATCAGCAGACTTGCTGGCCACTGAATGTTTCAAAGGATTGTGTTTTTAAGAATGCATTGACTTCATCATCATCATCATCATCATCAAAGATCATTAGGATAAAGAGGAGGAATAAGAGAATTCTATTGCCACTCATATCAATAACATCTTTTACCCTACCGGTTATGGCAAAAGCCCTGCAGAATGAAAAAGGATAAAACTGATAGTTTCCTCAGAAACTTAACACAGTTCTATCAAAATTATTCTACAAGTCTACTGAATTTAATAGAAAATTATAGCCATGCTATAGGGGTTTTTTTTAAACCATATTACAGAATTTTATAGCAGGGATATTATTTTAATTCAATGGAAAAGTTTAAAAAATTCATAGAATGGGTTTATTTTCTATTAAATTCTATAGGACTTCTGCATAAGGGTAAAATTACTCATCTGAACGTTGTCCTCGCTATAGGCAAAACCACAAACATCCTGTTCCCAGCTTAATCAACGGTTCACGTATTTTTATAAAGGATTTGGATTAATTAATCCGTAAACACTCAAACCTAATTTTTAGACACCCTTTAAATATTAAACAGGGCTAGGTCATAATACGAGCACTTATTTGCTCCCTGTTCAACAAGAGGGAGAAAAAAAAACAGCAAGACCTTTCAGAAAACATTAACTAAAATAACAGTAGTTCTTTTAAAACAGGATTATATGTAAGCAGGTTTACTGCTATTTTAAGATCCCATTCAGCTCTGTTAATTTTTATTTCTTACATAACTCATTGTCAATATTTTAACATGACAGCTCCTTTTTAACAATACGCTGCTTCTTATTTAAAGCTATCCACTTCCCTGGGCTCCACAGGCCCGATTCGCAGCTCACATAAAGGGGTGTAACATCACTGAAGTTAAGTACCACATGTTCTCCCCCTATTGTCAACAAGAATTTCACACACAGATTGATGGCACTGTATGATCATTGTTCTGCATGGCTCATGAAGGCTACTGCATGGCCCAGTATTAGGATAGGAAAGTGGGTATTCAAAAATTACCCAGAATCCTCCTGAAGATGAATTACTTACAGGCTTAATAAAATCCAGGAAATAAACAGAAGGCATGGGTATGCTTTTGTGAGCACCAAATCGTTTTTGGAGTATTTTATAAAAATAGGTTAAAGAAACAGCTCTATGCTAAAATGGATCATTTGTGCTCTGAAAGAATTATAACTGCTCAAAGCAAGCAATTCAAGACAGAGACAAAGAAAACAAAATAGGCTGTCCATAATATGGAAGTTAAAAAGTCAATCACCCACACAGAAGAAGTGGGACTGAAGGACAAAAAGACAAAGGGATCAACCCTGCTCCACTTACACGCCAGCAGGACTGTTTATGTGAGGAACCAAGTGGGATGTGATCCAGAATGAGGAAGTAATGTTTAAACAAGCCTAAAAAGTGCTGATGTATACACTGACTTCTCTCTACTCGCAGCTTCCTTATGTTCTTATTAGTAAAGAATCAGGCCCAGTGACTGGGGACAAAGAGGGCAACTGCTGTGCCAGCAGCGCTTTTGAGCTGCGTGGGGGAGACATTGTGCGCTCCGGGAGGCATTGAGAACTGACTGAAGGAGGCTAGCACCAGCCCCGCCCTCTTCTGCCTGAGGTCCCACCCCTTCTGCCTGAGGCCCCGCCCTTCCGTGAGCACAGAGCTGCTCTCCCCCTCCACACCTTGCTCAGGGGACCAGGGAATCTGTCAGCCTCAGTGCAAAGAATCATTTTAAAAGTGCAGTTTTATGGAAAGTTTCCAAATGCCCTTGTCTCCTCAGATATTCACTCAGCGCCTTCATTAACCTCATTCCAAAAGTCCCAGAACCTCTGACTCTTACAGCTGAATTCATAAAAAATGTAAGCCTTCTCTATGTGGGATTTTTGCCTATTTCTTTCCCAGTACACATTTTACTGATTCATTAGATCTTCCTTCCCCAGCCCTTGCTATGGTGAACGGCCTTGTCTGTAGTACACAGGCAAGGACACTGGTTATAAACAAAACAAGAAAAACCACAACATCCACAGGGCAGAAAGAAGAGGATTACATAAGGGCCATGCCACACTCCAGTGCACTAGACACACTTACATGTTACAAAAAAATGTATGGAAACCACAGAGCAAATAAAGAAGAATATAAAAATGTCTGCTTCTAATATGTACACAGTCATTTATCTATCAAAAGAAGAGTTGTAGGTACCTCAATAAGTTACATACAGATCACAAGTGAGCCTGATGCAGCACACATCTGCATAGTTCCTTTGACTTCAATGGAGTTACGCTGTGGTACTTCAGTAGAGAATCTGGCTCAGCTCCTCTAAAATACTAAAAGGTTCACAAAGAAATGTATGCTTCCCAATGCTTTTCTCACTGGTTTGGGGGCCAAACGGCACAGGCTTGATCAGATTTATCTAAATGATATTTCATAGATTAGACTCTTTGCCCTTGATTGTGAGAGCTCTCTCACGCTCACACATGCCCTTGACTGTGAGAGAACACACGCGCGTGCGCACACACACACACATACAAACCCCAAATCAAAATGCCAAGAAAAGCAAAGACAGAAACGAGGGGCAGAAACAATTCAGTGCCACACATGCCAGGGGAAGCAATGCAAGCAAATGGTTTGGCATATGCTACATCCAAATGAATAGGATTTTATTGAGGGAAATAAAGAATAATTGAAAATGTCTACGTATTGTGTGTGTATTTCTGTGTCTAAAAATCTCTGTGCTAAAAAAAACAACAATCCTGTGCACTGCACAGCCAAAAGGCAAGCCCTCTGAGTGCAGACAAGCAATGTGAATCCTAACACACACTGGTGCTTCATCTCCTAACAGATCATTGTTTCTCCCAAGCCTTCCCCTCTTCATGTTTTTAATATTATTATGAAGTGTTTACGAAAAAACTGGCTGCATTTAAGGAAAGAGTGGAGAGCTAGGTGGAAAATAGTGTGATCAAGCAATTGATCTTTCAGCACAAATTATCAGCAGTAGTTACCCTGTTGCTCCTGCTGCAAAATAAAGTGGACCCCCTCTTCTTTGTTGAGTAAGAATGTGTACAATATTTCATCTAGGAAAATATGTCTGCACCTGCTACCAACAGTAGAAGTGTTTCCGATATGATTTCTGTGTGCAACTATCTATTCACCTAAACTCCACCTACATATCTATTGGCATGGGCAGCATCCTCTTTTTATTTTGGGTTTCCTGAAAAGTATGGCATGAGCCCCAATTTGCAGAGAAGAAAGCAGAAGAGTAAATGGGTTTGTTTGTGAGTGGGTCCTTTGTCAGAGCAGCTAATCAAGGGTGCTGCTTCTTAATCCTTCTACTTACTCTCATTCAAACTGACGATATGAAATGATTCAAGAGGAGAAATTTGGGATTTATTTTTATTCCAACCGTTGCGGTGCCACAATAAAGAACTCTTTTTTAAAAAAAAAGTGTCTGGAAGGAACTCAAATGTGTCTCATTTGGTTTCTTTTAATCTCACATCCTACTTTGCCTTTTTCAATAGGTTTCTCACTTACTACCCACAAGCTGTGATAAAGATTTAAGAAAGACTGGTCACTAAAACATATAAATCCACCAAATTTACTGCTTAGCCTAATGGTGTTTACCTGCTCTGAAAATATTTTTTCTAAGTAAGCCATCATTTACCATACACTGAGCCCCTCAATAATGGGAAATTCATCCATTCCCATAAGTAAATTAAAAAATATCTCCATCTATCTTGTTCCAATATTTTTAAATTTAATCATTGCCAGAGAACTGCTGGTTAATAATTAGCCGTTCCTCACTCTCTTTTTCTCTCTCTCTCTCTCTTTCTCACACACACACACACACACACACACACACGTGTACAAACACATACAACACACACACACACACACTTTTTAAACATGCAAAATCTAGCCCTCTACTTTAATATTTCTGATGTCAGTGACCGGTGTCAGCTCTCCCCATACAGTAACTGCTTTAAAGCGCTGCATATAGCACTGCATTAAAAATTAATTACACATGCTATTTTATTGATAGTGCATAATGTAATGAGCACCAGCTGTGCTAAACATCCAAACTCCTTTTTAAGACAGCTATAAAAAAAGAAAGAAACTGCACTTCCAAATGCCTCTCTTGTCAGAGGAGAAAAACAGCAACATCTTGTATGGATTTGAAACAGAATTCTTTGATTTAGCTCTACATTTGGAACGTTTGAAGAATTCAAACTCTCGGGCTTGGCATAGTGGTATAAAATCCAGTTAACTCTCTAAATGTTGGAACCATTGTCTCTACTGAAGGCAATGTTTCCTTGAACCCCTTTGTCTTGAGATGACTACTGGATCCAGTTCCACCCGTTAATATTGCAATTAAGCGCCTTTCTTTTTCCTTGGTTGTCTGGAAATTGCAGGCATCTAGTTTAAAGCAACTTTAAATATCTCTTTTGCCCCTGCTGGTTCTTAACATTACATAATTAGGACTTACGAAGTTATACTAATAGGGTGTCTTTCTAGAAAGAAAAAAGCCTAAGCCGCACTTATATTGCCAGCACTACCACCCTACAAAGCACCCTAATTTTAGCTGCCTCTGTGCTGTTTTATAAGCTCTTGTTTGTCTCTTGATAAACATAACATGTATTAAAAATAAGTTTACGATGAGATCTAGTCTGTAGCTGGATATGAGATAATATAATATAATAGATAGATAGAATTTTAGTACACACTTTAAACACTGTGCATGAAGTAAATTCTTCAAAACACATTAAATATTTTATTAAAAGTCATATATAAATATGAGTAATCAATGACTAATAGAGATGTCTCTCCTGAGCACAAATTTTAGTCAGTTCTACTCTAGCGTGAACCATTTTTTTCCTGTGCATTTTTTCACAGCATAATGAGAAGAAACATTTGCAAATGATTTTAATGTAGCTGTAGCTTTTGTCTGCATTCTCACACATACACACTTTGCTCCTTTTTCTTCTCTCCCAAAAAAAGGGAGTGGGGAGTGGATATGAAATCTAATTTGGGTAAATTTTTTTCCAGATTCCACTCAATAAGAGAAGGAGGAGTAAAATATCAGCCTGACGGGACATGATGAGTGAGGAGGCTTTGCAGGATGAGTTTGCATTCTCCATTCTGATTATTGTTTTATTTTCCACTGATCTTCCAGTGTTAATAAAACTCAGTCTGGAATGAAACAAAAGCTTGCTTCTTGCTCTAGTATGAGATGTGCAGAATGCATACCATATCATTAACATAAGAGTTTTTGAAATAATACTGCTTTCAAAACAGACTGCATTAATTGCATCAAGCTTTTTACATCAGGGTGGTCTGTCTTAGCACTTCTCATTGGCTGACTCAGGTTATAAATCAACACCAAACTAATAGTGTGATATAAGTAAAGAAAGAAAAAATATTCTACTATTAAAACCTATTATTTACTTTTAACTTTATTGTCACTTTAACCCATCAAACAAATAATATAGTAAGCAAAAATTCAGCAGCAAACTAAATTGATGTTAGCTTTACAAGATTACTGGAAAATTATCAGAATGTCTTAATGACCAATATGGTCAATTTCTTGAAAGGAAGGAAGCTCCCATGTCTTCCTCTGTGTTACACCCTGAACTTCACAGTCCTGCCCATTAATCACTGCTGTCAATGCCCACTTATTGTTTTTTAAATATGCAACGGAAGTATTAAAATAGCTTTCTACTTCCTTATAGATGTGTCTGTGTGGGAAGGAAGCTGTTTCACTGATTGACAAGATATAAGTATCTTAGATTTAATTAATTAGATTTAATTAATATAAATAAAAATATATTTAAAAAATATAAATAAAAAACCCATGTTCACAAAGCCAGTGGATTTAGATCAGGCTCATAAGAAGTATAATGGGTAAATTAAAGACCCATGTTGTTTCAATGAGCCTTGCAATGTACCAATTGCCATTCCATTTATAGAGCCTTTGAACTGTGCTGTTTTCAGGACAGGGACTTGGGCTGAGGTTTTCATAGCCCAGTTTTCTTTCATTTTAATGGGAATGGAGAATCCCAGTTTGTTAGGCCACTTTGAAAATCTCAGCCTCAGTGTACAATATTCTAAATCAGATCTTCAGAAAGAAGTTAGTATTTGAAGTAAAGATGTACTGTGAAAAGTGGCTTCAGTGAAAACCCTCCAGTGTGTCTGTACACACAAATTGACATATTTTACATAAAATTATATCACTCAGTAATCATTTGCATGCCTTTGTTAAGTATTTTGCAGTTAAGCTAAGTTTTCAGAATTATTTTAAACAAAAAAAAAGATTTAAAAAGCCCCCTGATCTGGCAAGATGCAGTGCAAAGTGAATGTTGGGCCCATTTATATTTTACATCCAAGCTACACAACCAGTGAATTTCATGACTCTGTTCCAACTTCTAATTAAATAGGCACTAAAAATGTTTAAAACAAGAGAGCCCAATTCAACAGACAGAAACCTCTCAGGGACAAAAGACACTGCAACAGTGATATGTGTAGATATTAAAATATTATTTTAATATGCAGGCTCTAATTTGCTAATTCTACATTCTGTGTTGACTTATACACAAATTTAACAAAAGCCTAACAGAATATGCAACAAGCAACCAAAAAGTGGTCCGACACAGCAGAACTTCTATGGCATCCATTCGGTGTGCTTATTACTGACTTTACTGAATATTATCAGCATCACAATTTCCAAAGAACACAAACAGTCCTAAATGATGCAGGATGAATTCCCATTTGCACAACTTAACAGTGTGCTGTATGCAAGACAAATTTTCAACAGCAACTTTGACGTGTGGGTGCCCATACGCAGCCAACAGCTCAGATATGCCACCACAAATTGCACAGACTCTGAAGGACCTGATTTGTGAGTGACAGTCAGAGATACTAGCTGCCCACAGACGCATGAGTAATTGAAAACCCTCAGATTTAGAGAGGTTGAGGCTACACTGAAAAATGTAAAGACCCTACTAAGCATTTAAGCAAGAGCTGAAAAATACAAAAAGGTGAGAAAAGGAGGGGGAAGAGAGAGAACCGAAATGTTAATGGCTTTCGTTCAAAGAATGAAACAATTCCTCAGAAACAGGAACAAGGCTGACAGAATAAAAAACTAATCGAGTCAGGGAGACAGGCAGATCCCTAAAGCTGGAGTAAGTGACTCTCCAGTGTAAATGCTTACATGAAGAGGAAAGAAAACAACACTGAAATCATCACTGGTATTATCATACAGTCAACACAAAGAGGAACTTCTTTATGTTTCACTTCCACAAAACATTTTGGGTAGAAGTAAGACCTTGCTCTACGTTCTCAGTGTTATATATGGAAGACAATTAAGGGTTAAGTAGAAATGAGCCTCCTTTCCAAGGGGAGAAAATGTTTCTTTCAAGCAGAACTTGACCAACTACTGTCATAAACACTTAGCATGTGCTTTGATATAACCTGTTCTCTAAGTGCCATAGACTGTAGCAGTAATTATAGGAAGCCATGATAACATGTCTATCTCCCCACAAAGCTGGCATCACTCTTTTCACAAATAGATTGTTCCAAACACTAACAGCACACAACTATAAAATGAAAGTACGTAAAATAGAAAAGTCTTGTGTTCCAATGTTCTGTAATGAATTAGTCTTTCCTTCCTTTTCTAATTTTAGTTTTACTTTCTTCTCTCTCCATTAACTGTCTATGTTTGTTTTAGAAGCAATAGGGCATCAGTGTATCAGTTCACTATTATAACTACTTACATATCAAAGACACCTGGGTCTAGTCTATACCAAAAATAGAGAGGAACAGAAAATATGAGCTAACCTCCAGTATGTTTTATTGGCTATGGGGGGAAGAAGAGGACCTGCCTATCATCCCACATTATGTTGATTGTTTATAAGGGGTTGATAATATTAGTGTCAGTCCACTGAAGCCAATGAAGTGAAGCCAGATTGACAGAGTAGAGAATCAGCCCCACCGAGAATGCAACCTGCTTAAACTTGGATATAGTGCAACTTCACACATAGCTGGCAGACATTATTTAAATGCTTTGCACTGTGCAACATGTCATGCTGGTCACAGAGAGTTTGTGCTTAGATCAAAGTTGGTATATGAAAACTGACTGGACTATTGGCCCAATCCAACTGATTGATCCACTGAAGTCAGCTGGAGTCTATCCATGGATTTTAAGTCTTGGATCAGGCACTAGGAGGTTCTGTTGTGTATTTTTAAACTTCCTCTTGAAACCTCTTTGTCCTTGAAGACCAGGTTTTCACTGATGCAGGTTTAAAATACTTGCAAAACTTTCAATCTCTTTTCATCATATTAAATCTGAATTTCCTAACTTTCCCCCACAGTCTCAGTATCCCCCAGGGAAAGACCACATGCATTTAATGAAATACAAGCATTATCCAAAGAAACTAAATCATAGGAACCAAGTCTGGATCTACAGTCAATGTTGTACTGTAGTAGGGTTTGCACACGCTACAATGAAAAGCTGTATGCAAGGAAACTTATGTTGGTCATCAGGGGCCATCTTGAAGGTTTTAGCCACTTGTCACTCTGTTCAGTCCTTCCTGACTGACCAAATACTGCCGTTTTTATGCAGTATTTGTTCAGAAGTATTCTGAGTCTGAGTAAGTTTGTCTGGATACAGACTGCAGAATTTGGCCTATGTAAGGCAGGTATAAGCATTTTAGGAGTATGCCTCAACTGAATTTTCTTTCAGGCCCTTCCTGTTTCCACCTCTAATCCCCACAATTCACCACATGCCTGATCCCTCAGTTAAGCTGCACTCAGCACCCACACTGATTTCAAAGAGATCCCTGTGTCCGATAGGAACTCTGTGGTCAATCACATGTCAGGGTCCTTTCTGGCTACCTGGGTTCCACTAATCTACATATCACTTTTCCTTCATGGAAGTGACAAGAGTCAGGGTTTAAAAAATGAAGAGGAAAAAAGTGAACGAGGAACATTTTCACAAAAGCCAGGGAGAAGTGTGCGTAGAGCACTTACATCCTACATGCACAGGGACTCTGAGGAAAGCCCTTAACCTTTTTCAATGATTAGAAAAAGAAGACCTCAGATGTTAAATGTTATCCAATTAAGCTTAGAATAAACATCCCAGAGAGATGAAATCTTGATACCAGGGTATCACTTTATGTGAGATTCTCAGACATTTGCTCACAATGTGGCATAAACAGACCAGCCCCGGCTGGTGGTGATATCTGAAAATGGGTAGATTGCGGGGGGAATGGACCCACTCCCCATCCTCTGTGATGGGAGGGAATGTTGACGATGTTTTCACTGCCTCCCCCACACAACCCAGCAAAGGCAACTCTCCCACAGTAAAGATGACATCACTTGGTAGCACTACTGACCTTCAGATAGCAAAAAAAAAAAAAAAATGTTTCTATTACCTGACAACTGACAATGACATCCAAATGTGCCTGAAGTCTCAGTCTGAGTCTCAGTCTGAGTCCCGCCAACTGAGACTGCACGTGCACCACAGCAGGGCAGGCTAAGGCAGGGCGGGAGAGAGGCCAGTGCGCGGAGAGGTGACGTGATCACTGATGTGTGAGGGTAGGAGGAGGCAGCTATGGGAGCCCCCGGCAGCTTTGCAGGCCTGGACGGCCCTGGAGAAAAAACAATAGAAAAAACTGTCAGTCGGATCTAAGTTTGAAGGGACAGAGGAGGCATCATCAGGGAAAACAGGAGGGCGGAGGGTGACTAGGCCTAACTGGCTACATACTTTTCTTTAATTAATTGATATGTCAGGCTGAGACCAGTGTGGCTTCTTGGAAAGTCAGGAAGGAGAAGTCAGGCCGGGGGATGGGTAGGCAAGAGGAGACCTGTAGAGCTTCAAAACCACAGATTGCTATAGGCAATTTTCTGGAAACAAACTCTGACTGTAGAGGGGCCCAATGGAGGGGGACCTGAGTGAATGGGGATGAGGTGACCAGTGAAAGAAGCTAGCGAAGGTCTGTGATGGTGCAGATGAGAACCAGAGGCAGTACCAGACCCACCAGCACGTGCTTAGGAACCGAATTAAAAAGGGGATTCTTGGTTTATGGCATATTAATGTATTTTACGGACACAAAACTGGGTAGGCTTTCTGCCGAGCTGCTGCTGAAACAGGCTCAAGCCACCAGCGCAGACAAAGTGCAGCGACTCATAGCTCAAATGGCTTCATAGAGGTGCCAGAAATCAAGCTCCCAGAATAAAGCATTCATGGGCCACTGTGTTTCCTTCCCATTTGAGCTCCAGCCAGTTACGCGTTTTGCATGCCCCATTTATGCATTCTGTTTCCCTATCAAGCCTATCAAGTATGCAGCAACCTTTTTCCTAATAGCTGAAAAATGATATTGTAACCTCAAACTATATTATTTATTTTTAATGCATCTAGAAATGTCCTGCTATTTAAGCTGTATTTAGAACCCTCTGCTGCTTCTCTGGAAACCCTCTCTTCCCCTAACACAAGGCAGAAAGGAGCCGCATAACTTAAAACAGAAAATATAAATCTAAAAATATGCATATACACACACGCCTATGCACAAATATGCATGCAGACACACAAAATACTGTAAATCAGCATAACTTCCCCATGGAACAACACAAATTTACACCAACAGAGGATCTGGCAATATATGCTTATTTAAAGCCATGACTTTTATGTAATTACTCAACAAGGAGCTGTAACTAATCAAGGGTAGCTTCTAAATAAAGGTATGTGGTGTGGTGGTAGCCGTTCAAAAGCTGGCATTTGCCAACAATTACCTCACAGTGGGATCTCAGAAACCACAGGTTTTCCCCTACATTTAGATCAGGAAATAAGTGTGTTAATTGTGGGGTATCTTTTGGCAAGTGCTCTTGCTAGTTTATTTAAATGGTGACAACTCTGTACATGTGTGTGCATGCATAAACACCTACACACCCAGGCATCAAGAACTATTCTGCCATAAAACCTATGACATTGCAAGCAGCATGTTATAATGCATCCTCTCCAATCAAGAGTCCCAGTTCGAAAACTATGGCTATATGTTGATCTGACAGTTACGCATGTGAGGCAAACAGAGATACTTCATCCTTGGCACCGCATCCAGAGTGCTAGTCTGCAAGGACTGCATTTGATTTTGTCGTTTATCTTAAATGGCTAAGAGACCACCACTGCAAAACATTTCTGTGAAGCTTTTGCCAAAACCACAAGTGAAGAGTCTAAATTCCCTGTGTAAATACTTGAGCTCCGAGCATCAAGGATAAAAATGTGTGCTCTTTTGCAAGGACTGCTTTTAAATAGAAGCCATCTTTGAAGCTCAAGGGACAGTTTTTGGAACTGTTTGATCTCACTGAAAATGCTACACAAACAGGTAAAGATAACCATTAACTGGACTGTAGCTCTACTACATTCTGAGTATGACTATGTGCCAGGCAAAAAGAAACAGATGTCAGACATACACATATTGGGGCCACTTCATTGTAATTTTAAAGCACAGTAAAAAGGGAAGGGAATTACTTCATGATTACCTGTTCTGTTCATTCCTCCTGGGGCATCGAGCACTGGTCACTGTTGAAAGACAGGATACTGGGCTAGATGGACCTTTGATCTGACTAGTATAGCCGTTCATATGGTCTTAAGCATTTTTACTGAGCAGTAAAGACCTAAGAATGGAGCAAGGCATCCTAAAACAGTTGAATAATTGCACTTTTATTTTGAAAAAAAATAGTATAATGCCGAGCTGCACTCGGTTGCCTTGCTTCAGCCACTTGATTACTGGGAAACTTGTCTGTTGTGAGAAGAGTTGTGAGCTTGTCATCTGAGTCTATTGTTTATGAACTGGGCATTAATATTCAACATTATACTGCAACCAGTGTCAGACCACCAACTAGCTATGTGCAGCACCGCAATCTTTGCAGCACAATGTTTCTATGAGACAGACTGGATCATATAGAAGGAACACAAGTCATGTGTATGCCAGTCATTTACACCTTTCAGCAGAATCAAAGCTGAAACGAAGACTAGGTGGGTCAAAGTTCTGCCTATGGACTTTATGGGCATATCTGTGGGTGAATTCAGCTTTAATATGGAGGTGAGACCTGCAAGGAGCATAGATCCCAGCATGCAGTATGACCTGATGACTGGACCAAAATAAAGCACAGTAGTCTTTCCTAAAATCTTAGCAGACCACAACTCTCTCTTAAACATCAGGGTGGCTGCAAGCTGTTTCTTTTAGCCATGGCCCTCAGAATCATGAAAAGATTCAATACAATCCAAGTTCTAGTCCCAGAGGTCCTGCTCCAATAAGTGAAGGGAATCAAGGATCAAAAAGGCCACTGCTAAGAGGTGTGAAAAAGCAAAAATGGGGCAAAAGCAGAAAAAGAGGAGAGAAGCAAAAAACAATAAAGCATAACCCTGGCAGGTCTTACCACATGGATTGGTGTTGTGAGAGAGGAAAACTTCCAGGGCTCATAGACCACCACAAGCCAGAGCTTCCTCTGTCAGCAGTTACGGACAAGTGGTGCCTCCCTTCCCCACCCCACGAGGGTCAGACAAAATGGCACCTTGGCAAATGCAAGCTGCCTGGAAAATAAACTCAGAGAGAGCCCTCATCGACCGGGTACAAGGGAAGTGGCCAGAGAAAATTAGGGCATTTTTTTAAACAAACAAAGCCTCCTTCTGGTTGCAGAAATGTTGCAGAGTTGGTGCCTGGTAGTGTCCCAATAAGTACATTAAGGATGTGTCCAGGTTTTGTCCATCCAGACCTTTTCTATTTGGAACCAGGCAGCCCTAGCCCAAAGAATGTATTTAAAGATGGAAACAAAAGTTAGGTATCGCCTCATCAGTTTAACTGCTTTAAGAATAGACATACGCAAGCAAAGCAGAAATTTGCCCTTTTAAAACAGTGCTGTGAAATACTAATAGATCACTCTCAACTCAGCCACAAGTTAAGTTATGGATCTAGATGAAGGAATTACCGGATTGAATTCTATGGCCAGTGTTATCCAGGAGACCAAACTAGATGATCAGAATGGTTCCTTCTGGCCTTAAAAATCTATGAACTTCCTCCTAATTCAAAAGATCAGATACTCAGCATTTACCCATTCATTATGTTAGCAAATCTCCCCGTGAGGCTACATCTAGACTGCAGGCTTCTTTCGGAAGAAGCTTTTCCAGAAGAGATCTTCCAGAAAAACTTCTTTTGAAAGAGAGTGTTCACACAGCAAAAGCACATCGGAAAAGTGATCTGCTTTTTCAAAAGATAGCGTCCACACTGATTGGACGCTATCTCACATTTAAGTTGTGATTACTATGGACAGAGTGGTCACTAGGGCACCTGTGCTTTTTCCTGGAGGTCTCTTCTTTTGAAAGAAAAACTCTCTTCCCTGTCCACACATGCCTTTTTCTGAAAGAGCTCTTTCAGAAAAAGGCTTATAATAATAAATGGAGGCATACCATCTCATAGAACTAGAAGGAACTTTGAGAGCTCATCAAGCCCACTCCCCTGCCCTTGCAGAAGGGCCGACTACCATCCCTGGCAGATTTGCCCCATCTCTAAATGGCCTCCTCAAGGATTGAACTCACAACCTTGGATTTAGCAGACCAATACTCAAACCCACTGAGCTACACCTCCCCTGGAAGCTTACTGCTGTTGGAAAAACTCCTGTGTTCTTTCAACTTTCCGTCAAAAGAACACAATTGCAGCGTGGCTGTAAATGTAGTTTTTCCGTAAAAACGGCCATTTTTCTGGAAAAACTCTGCAGTGTAAATATACCCTGAGATAAATTCTGTACCCAATCACACTACTGCAATTCTGGAGTAGTCTTAATGAATGGCTTGCAGTTACTCTGGATTGACACCAGTCTAACAAAGGAGAATCATTTATCATCACAGGATTTTGCCAGAACTGGATTAAAGAGGAAACAGAGTAAAGACTTCTAAATTGGCCCAATTAGATTAATGTGCTGGTATTCAGGTTCCTGAACTAAAATTTGACAGTTCCATAACTAGCCTGTCAAACTTTGTCCATGCTTCTTCACATCCAAATTTTGTACATATAAAAACTCAACCAAGGATGAAGAAATCACATTTACATATGAAAATCATGTCTTAGAAATCTAGACATTCAGCCAACATATACAAGTGCAATCTGGGCTCTAGGAAGCATAGATTTAAAGTAAAGATGGGCGCAATTTTAGAACCTACTTTGGAAAAACTGATTTGAGAGAGAGAGAGAGTGAGAGAGAGTCCCTGCCTAGAAATTTGAGGCATAATTCTCCTATGCAGTCAGTACGAGAGAATCACTCACCCACACTACAGATCTCTATTGTATATTTTACACTCATTCTGAACGTGGAGCTCCCACTGATGTCAATGGGAGTTTTGCAGTTAGAATAGCATAAAGTATATATTAGAGAGATCACAGTCTGGATAAAAGAGCTCCAATGCATTTGAGAGTAGAGATATTTTTCCTTGCATTTTAAAAAGGCTCTACATTGCATATACATCACTGCTGAATTTACTCCCAGAGACATCTGTGAGTCATTTTTGCTCAAGGTCTAACTGATCCCATATTTGGGGTCAGGAAGGAATTTTCTCCTATATAAGATTGGCAGAGACCCTGCAGGGTTTTCACCTTTGTCTGCAGCATGGGACAGGTTTAAACTAGTGTAAAATGGTAGATTCTCGATAAATTGAAGCCTTTTCATCATGATTTGAGGATTCAGTAACTCAGCCAGAGGTCTGGGGTCTAATGTAGGAGTGAATGGGTGAAGTTCTGTGGCCTGCCATGTGCAGGAGGTCAGTCTAGATGATCATGGTGGTCCCTTCTGACTCTGAGTATATGAAATGAAGATAAATTAAATATAATCCCCCAAAATCAAAATTATCTTGGTGAAAAATGATAACCCCTTAGAAAGTCACCACCCAGACATAAATGTTATCTATTCAGTGTGCCTTTCATCCAGCCTAGGCACTACTGGATATACTGTATTGTATATGGGGAAAAAATGAACCTTTCAGATGCTTCTGCAGAACAGTACGAAGCACAATAGAGAGCTACAAAGGAGTTGTAACCTGCCCTTGGAACATAATGTATCTTGCTTTATGTATTATATTGTGACAAATGTGCATGTATATATGTGTGTATTTTTGCATTCCTTTCAGTGTGTTGTGTTTGTGTGTATGCAGTTGTTTAAGCCTCTCTTTCAAGTGTGAACATGCCTCTATGTGTACCTACTTGCTTCTGTCTACCCCAATATGTGGACAGCTAGACAGACCTACAGATTCAGTTAAATCATATAAGATAGCTCTTAAAATAAGTGCAGATATTAGTCCAAGGCAGGAAATTCAGAGTGCAGGTGGCAAACCTATTCTTGCACAGGCCATTGTGTTCAGGTTCACTCTTGCATCTCTTTCTGAGAAGTCTGGTATTCCATATTTACTGTGCAGCAGTCATGAGCCAGACACATCCGACAGTGCAATGAACATCTATTTGATAATCTCTCCAGCTGATCTGAAAGCCTTTCCTAAAATGAGTTGCTTCATCTGTGTTGCATATTACCACACGGCCCTTTTCCACCTAGTATTATTGTGATGGGCCCCCCATGCTTTATGAAAATTGGCTTATGAATATAAATATGCGTAACTCAGAGATGCTTTGGACAAAATATTTCATGTAACCTATCCATTTTAATGTTACAATCTACCGGATCTGTATATCTTATTTTGGTGCATGTATCATTCTTGTATGTAAAGTTAGAAATATGAAGTATGAGACTGTTTATAGTTTTAAAAGTGCTAATGAGAGCCATGCATGGTGCCCCCCTTTGGAAGCCTTAATGACTTGATCGTCTTAATGACATGTAAACAACCTTGTTTTTTCTATAAGTCCAAAGGTGATTGAACTAGTAATACATATGACCATACCACCTGGTACTGGGATTCCATTTTGACCCTTGTAGTTTTCCATGGAAGGGGGAATATAAAACAAAAGGTTCCCACCCTTGGGGGAAGCCTATTTAAGCAATGGGAAATTATCATCTCTTTGTCTTTGGATGTCTCAGAAAAACCCTGGAAGGGTACAAAGGGCTGGAGACCGAGGTCAGGATAAAAGAGTCTCTGACCTGAAAAGTATGCTCATCATTAGGGTAAGAATCCATTGGCAATATGTTTTTTAATGAATTAGCACTAACTAGTTTTCATTTTAACTTAGTAACTTACTTTGATCTATCTGTTTTCACTTGCAACACTTAAGTCCTACTGTTTGTACTTAATAAAAACACTTTGTTTACTATCAGGCCCAGTGCAAGTATAATTGTTTCCTGTGGGGGGAACAACCAGTGTGCATATCTCTCTTTCATTGATGAAGTGGATGAATATCCTCATGAGCTTTCTTTGTGTAAAACTTTTACTCAGAGAAAGACAGATTTATTTGGGGTTTTGATCCTTTTTGAGGGTTGGTTTCCTGGGTGCTGTGTCCTAGAATTGTGTCCTCCCAGACCTGAAGTGGTTCATTAGCTGCATTGTTCTTCACAAGGGTGGTAACCCCAACTCTGTGACTTGTCTGGGGGAGAGCAGAGAATCTGGCCCAGTAGGACAGAGTGGTGGGGAGCCCCAGAGAGGACGAAAGCGGGTGTCTGTGGCATAATCAGCACACCGGAGAACAATCCTAAGAGTTTTTCTGTGACTGTACCCCATCACAATTATAATCTCCTAAACATGGATATTCTCTCTTTCTCTCTCACACACAGAGATGACACAGAGGGGGACACACACAGGCACATGGAAGCAAGCACACACACAAACACACACATATAGTATGTATAGGACTGAGGTTTACAAAGATGTCCTAACCTTTTCAGTGGTATCACACATACTATGGCATGTACACACAGAGAGGCAAATACCCATCTCCCACGGAGAGAGAGAAGCATTTGCAGATACCCACATAAAATATGCACATGCGCGTGCACACACAGAGTCATGTTCATATACAAATAAAGGTACAAGCCAAAGCACACACAACAATTTGTGATTAATCACACTCACACACTGCCTCTTTCTCCAGCTAAACTTTATTTTATCTGCAAATATGAAATGCAATATTGTAATGGAGGGATATTATATTTGGGCTTTTTTTTTTTTTTTGCAAACGAGGTTTCCCTTAGAATAGATACATTTCTTTATCCCAAGGATTCCAACTGATAATGCATAAATGAGTCATAGAAGAACAGCGACATGATCACGAAGGAGAAAGAGTGTGAGTGAGGGACACTGGCACAGAAACTTGACAGTACCCTAACTCCCCCTCTTCTTCCCCCCATGCCAAGACATTAATTCTCACAAGTCGGAGAAAATTACTATGCATGAATGCAAAAAGCATGATCAGGAGTAATTAACATGGCTTCATATGCAAATTTTATTAATGCAGAAGTACAAAGTCATTATGCAAATGAAACTTACGTCAACTCTCTTGACAAATATTCATCTCTAAAGCTCAAGTTTCTCCCTTCTAATTTTTTTTTCGGGGGGTAAAACAAAAAAAAGTGACGAGGATTGTTTGACAAGTTTGCAAAGTTGTTTTTCAACCAGAGAAATCTATTCTTACATTGTTGATATTTTTGTTGTTGTTGTTGTTGGCAGGTACACGACAGCTCATAGAGAAGAGAAGGGGAGAGGTGGGGGGCAGGAGGAGGGAGAAAGCTACCAGCAGCAGGCAGCCAATCAAAACGCCAGCGGCTGTAATGAGCGCGATTGATGACTGTTTGGCTTTACTGCAGGGTAATGAACTAGAATCCAGTCTGAGGAGGAAAAAAATATGAATATTCATGAAGCTGTGCTCCTGCCTTTGATGATTAAAGAAATTTTTAATATTCAAATAAGCGCTTGCCAAGTGATTAACAAAGAACAAGCACGCAGGAATATGGAAATGGAGCTGTGGAAGATTTGGGAGTCACAGTCTGTGCAGCAAAGACAGCACAAAATTTCATAAACAAGATAGGCAGATAACCCATTTCAAATTCAAGCAAATAAAGAAAAAATACAATCTTGTTTCTTTTCATGGGCTCAATATTGAACCAGCCACTTTATTTTAAATTGTAAGCAGACGGGGAAACTATCTGTATTAAGACTGGGGAAGGAGAAATATCCCCATAATTAAATGTTTGCTTATTAAGTGAGAGTCATTTTTAGTCAACTCTACCCTGCAAAAGGTTGGGAGTTTCCTAGTGACAAAGTGATAGGAAAATATAGAATAACTGCCCTGTCTGTTCTGGGTCATTGCTTTTTAAGAATCCGTTCCCGTCTATTGCACAGAACCTACAAAATGCTGAAAGCCCTCAACTTGTTGTATATGACTCAGGCAGTCAAGGATGCTTTTCACTAATAAGACCAAGCCCTTTAACAGTATGTGAGGTACCAGGTAAAAGTACTCGGTTGAAGTACCAGGTAAGGAGTAGCGTGCATATTTGGGATCTGGTAGAAAGAAGAGTGCAAGATGGTCCCAGCCAATTGATCAGTTGATAGGAAATATGCATGCAACGTTCTCCAAGTGAGAAAGGTCCTCCCTTCTTGACAGGGTTTCTAAACAATGCTGCAAAAATCCAGCAGTTTTACAAAATGTCTGGTAAGTTCAGGCTCTTACATGTTAATAGCTCCACTTAAGATTCACACTGAAGCACATAATAAACAGTATTAGCTGCTAAAATCATTTTGCAGTTAAAAGATGTCTAATTAACAGCCAATAACCTCTACTGTTTTGAAATTTCAAATACCAGGTAAATTGAGGGCCACCTTATCTGAGCACTAGATAGCTAAGCTTTAACTGTGCTCAAGGGACAAGGCATGTAGGTCATCATTCCCTGGGTCTCTCTTAGGACAGCCAAAAACAGGACTCACCTTCCTTGTTATTAGATCCCAGGGTTGCACAGAGTCTGTTTGGCTTTTCTGCAGATTTTTACAATCTGAGGTTAATTATTCCCATATTTTAACTTTGAAAAGCCATATTCTAGGAATCATTAAAGAATTAGCTGGTGTCTTCAGAAACATTCCAATGCTACTTTAAAAAACCCCCAGCAAGGATGAAGGCATAAACTGCACAAAACTGTCACAGATGAAGCCCTTCTAAAAATGGAGCAAGTATCTGATGAGACTTTCTCCCACAGCTGATCCATTTTTAAAGAGGAAAAAATTATTATTTAAACATGGTAAGGGGGCAAAAGCTAAATATAAAAAAATTAAGGTTAAACATAATTATTCAGAAATGAAAAGTTATAGTTGAGACTTTGTCTTCTGAACAATGCCATCATCTTCCTAACATGCCCTGTTGTGTCTAAGCATTTGTATGAGCCTGAAGTATTGTGTTACATAATATACATGCTGCAGTGGTTAAGCACAAGAGAGTGGTCAGGAAGAGTGAATGTGAGGCTCAGTTTTACACTTCCTGACTTTTGTTAGTTTATGTCATATCCTTAACACAATGTAAACATTGTCTTTTGTCTGTACAATTCCTTGGTTTTGTTTTAATGGTAGCTTTAAAAAAACATGGAAGCAACTAAGTTCATATAGTCAGTGCCTTTGCAGCTCTGTCTTTGGAGCTTTTATGTTGTAGCATAAGACCACATATTTATATGTAAGGTGAAGATTTACTGAAGCTATCTTTAAAAGGCATCCTATTTACTCACTTATAGAAAATGATCTTCCATGGATCAGCTGAGTATGCATTCAGTACAAGGAGTTAATGTGACATTAATAATAATAATAATAATAATGATAATGATAATAAATAAACAACTTTCAGTTCACTAATGCCTTCCATACAAGGCTCTGGAAACAGTTTACAAACATAAATAAACTAAGCTTAAAACACCCCGGCTGTGTCTATACTGGCACGATCTTGCACCAGAGTTATGCAAATGAGGCTCAGCGTGGAATATCGCCGAGCCTCATTTGCATAACTAATGAGCCGCCATTTTTGCGGAAGAGGCTCTTGCGCAAGATGGAGCTGTCTACACTGCCCCTTCTTGCGCAAGAAAAACCCTCTTGCGCAAAGCCGTTATGCTGATTATTTTCAGGCATAACGGCTTTGCGCAAGAGGGTTTTTCTTGCGCAAGAAGGGGCAGTGTAGACAGCTCCATCTTGCGCAAGAGCCTCTTCCGCAAAAATGGCGGCTCATTAGTTATGCAAATGAGGCTCGGCGATATTCCACGCTGAGCCTCATTTGCATAGCTCTGGCGCAAGATCGCGCCAGTATAGACACAGCCCCCATGTGAGGTTACTAAATAACAAAAATATCCATTTTGTGCGTGCAAATCATCTATGTTTTTGAACATCCATATACTTGTGCGTTCTATTTTGGATGCTGATGGATAAAGAAAAGGATGAAGATATATTTACTTACCTGGCAAACCATCTGACTTTTCACAGATGACCCCTAATATCCCTGAAGATTGCTTATGGACTGCCAAAACCTGTCCTTTAGAAGACAGGCAAGTTAATTTTGATTTGTCCAACTATTTGGCAACAGGTGATACCACACTGCATACTTTGTATGCCACTCATCAGTATCCATATAAAAGACACTCTGGATCTCATATAGGGGCTCCTGTTTCCCAGTCAAGAGATATGACTAGAGAACCAGGTCAAAGACTTTACTGTGCTTTGTCTAATGTCAAAGCTGGGTCAATGAACCAAACCCACTCATTTCTCTTTGTTATTTTAATCGCTCATGGTTAAAATGCAAAGAAGTTAAGAAATAAACCAATATTTGCTATTTTAAACTTATCCACCATTAAATATATGAAAATAATTACTCACCAAAACTCAAAGCAATTATGGTCCAAATTACACCATCCTCCCTCCGCCTCAAGACAAAAGTGTCTGCATTATGGGTAGCTGCCTACCTTTCCGTAAAAGTGTATTAAATATCAGGGAAGGGTAGAAGGGACGGAGAGGGAGAACAAGTAAAGGCAGAATCAGGCCTCATGTATCTAGCATTAACAAACAGGACATCAAAACAATTTCTCATTTGACCTGGTCTGGTCTAGGAAAGCAAGCATTGGACTGGGAGTCAGGATAATGGAGATCTACTCCCAGCTCTGCCACTAACCTCCTGTGACCTTGGGCAAGTCACTTCACCTCTCTCTGCTTCTGTTTCCCCTCCCATCCTTTGTCTGTCTTGTCTATTCAGACTGTAAACTCTTCAGGGTCTCTTACTATGTGCACATACAGTGTCTAGCACAGTGGCACCCTGATCTCAGCTGGAGCCTGTAGGTGCTACTGAAATAAAGAAATAAACAAAAATAATCACTCCAGTTCTGGAAGGCTTGGTTTTTATATATATATATATATATATATACAGGATTGACAAAAAACAATGCATGAATTTTCTCCTGGTTTCATTCCCCAGCTCTCATAATTAAGTCCTGAGGATTTTCAATGGTTATACAAATCCTTGTGGGGTTTTAAATTTTTAGTCCTGAAAATTCAGCAAATATTCCTGATAGAATCATAATTAAAACATATAATAACCCCAATAGATGATCGGAGGAATTTAACATACCCTGGAATTAACAAAGGGAATTAGGGGGTGAAATCAAGACTGCATGTGGGCAAAGATACAAAAATACACACACACACACACACACACACACACACACACAACATATATGAGACTGTAGCTGGAAGCTCATCTTGTTTTAAGATCTAAAAATGAAGGGACATGCATAGAGTAGAGGAGCAGCCTGGACTAATCAGTATTCAATTGTGCTGAACATGCGGCTTCTAAACTTGTCCATTTGGGACCAAAATTTGTTCTCAGATACTCATATTTCAGTGCACACCAGCATCCTCATGCAGAACTTGTTTGAGAGCTGTGAACTGCCCCATTCATTTCAGCAAATGTTAACTCTGAAGACTAATGATAATCATTTAAATATCAACCATATTAACTGTTTCACTGTTACTTTAAGAAAGTGGAGGGAGGACAATCAGCTCATATTGCTGTATGCAGGGCACATACACAAGATCTGTGCTAGTCTCTCTAACTGATATCTACCATGCCTGCAACTCAGTATATGGGCATAACTTGGTTTGTGGACAAAGTCTGGGAGAGTACCACATATTTCTTTTTACAATTAGTCTCCTGCTGATAGCAATGTTAACTTACCTACATTATAAAATACTGGATAGTAAGCTATACATTTTGTTGCTCCTCTAGTCATCAAAAACTGCTTTCACATACAATGTGAATAAGTTAATTACATCACTAGCAATTTCACTTTTGCTTTTCCTGACTTTTTACATGCAAATTTGTAACCACAATTCCCCACCCCCATGTAATACTATACACATCACAATGACATTTCACAAAAGCAAACTGTAACATAATAATGAGTGGCAAGTAGTTAGGGGAAAAGATTTAAAATAAGGGTGGACTTTGATTGTGTATCTCTCTGGGGAGAAACCTCATTAGTAAGGACTTAAATGGGCCAAAGTTTGATACCATGAATGTACAAATGAAGTCAGTAAAGTGACACAATCTACAGAATGTTAAAAGTCCTGAATATTTTAAAAGTTAATAGCAGGATCTTAAACTTAATTCTCAATTCAATGGTCAACCAATAAATCCGAATAAGTAACAGAATGATACATGAATAGAAAGAAAATTAATCAAACAGCTTGGTTTTGATTAGCCATATAAGGTGGACCAAAAAGGCATGAAAAGGCTATTATAGTCACTGTGAAAGGTGAAATAGTCAAGGAATGAATCAAATTTTATTTGCAAAAGGACCCAATCCTGGTGTTACATAATCATAGCACCATCAGGCTCTTGAGGAATGTTGACTAGATGAAGACTGATGATCAAATTCTATGCAAGAAAGTAAAAGACAAGCACAATGAAGAAACAACCCCTTTTTCCTCACAACCAGTGCAGAAGGACACCAGCAAATTCAGCCTCAAGAAAACAAAACCACTGTACTTTTATTCTCTTTGGGCCTGATTCTACCTTATTTACTTATAATGAGTAGTGCCTTTAATCCACAAGTAGCCCCACTGACAGTAAGGCCAAATCAGGCCCTTTCTTAGTATGCGTATGTGAAACTGAAGCCAAACTGATTTCTCAAAAAGGATGTTTTAAAAAAAATCAAGTTGAGAATAAGACGGAAGTACTGCAACCATCAGAGGGCAAGCAAAAGACCACCATTTTAGCCATGTTCAGCACTAGGAAGTTATAGTCAATTCATCTAGATTGTCCTAGTAAAATAAAATCTTGTGGATGCTTTTGTTTTGTTTTTGATTAAAGTTTCTGTACACTCAAACTGATGCTCATTGCTTTATATCACATTGCAACAATATCTCTCTATGGCCTCTTAGCTTTCAAGCCAAATTTCTGAAATGTCATTGACTAAAAAAAATTGAATTGTAATGAGTTTCAACGATAGTGTTTTTAACCCTGATTTTCTGCATGTAGATGTCATTTCAATATATGTATTGTAAACCTTTCCCTAAAGGATGAATGGATGAGTGGAATCACGATCGCAAAAATCACAAAGAGTCTTCCGATGTATCATTCTAAACAACTTCTTGATTTTTTTGTAACAAAACTCAATCCATTTTCCAGTCTTTTAATAGGCGAGAAGGCAAAATGTGTATGCATATCAGAACTGGTAAAACAAAGTAACACCTTAGCTCACTAATTTGATAAAGATTGTTATAACCCGTTAACACTAGTATCATTATTCTTTATGATTTAATATTCTAGTGACTGGCTGTAAGAGAGGTTTCTGTTCTGCTGAGGTTTATACCGCTGTTTAATGTAATTAAACAAACTGGCAGCAAAAGCCTCTATGGAAATATCATTTTGATCACAGCGTATTCCCACCAGAAATTTGAAGGAATCATAATATACAAACTTTGATTCTGTTTTATTTTTCCTCCTGTTTTGAAACTGATCAGGTGTTTCTGGACTTAGTAAAGCAAAGGAAGAAATTAATTTGGCTTCTCAGGACATGTGGTTGTTTACAGTAATAATCTACTGTGAATAATGAGTTCAGTTAAGGTGTAAGAACAAAGCCAGAGTTAATAGGCTCAGTGCAGGGAACAGAGTTGGGATTGGGGATAAGGAATTCACCATCTCTCAGCAATGGAGATGTGTTCCCAGCCATTGAATCCAACTTGCTCTCAGTATTACCCCTATTCTCGACCAGCCTGTTCAGAGTTATTATGCAGCATGCACCAAAAGCGTTAGCCACTCCTCTTGTGCTCTCTGCCCAAAAAGCTTGTTAGGTATAGAGGGCCTCATAGGAACCTGCATATTGGAGTGAATATTATTGGAACCTCCATATTGGAGTGAATGTTACAGTGATGGATTTTTAGATACACCACAGAAATGCCTATTTTCATCGAGAGCCTGATCCCATTCCAATTAAAACCAAAGGTAAAGCTTCCACCAGCTCCCGTGGGGAGGAAGGGGCAGACCCGGCCTGCATGACCAAAGAATTGCATTTGAGGCTTTGGTGGGAAGGAAAGGAATATTTTTCTAGTTTTTCAATCCAAGTGAGGGTAAGTCTACATTTAAAATGCTGCACCTGCACCACTGTACTGCTTCAGTGAAGATCCTATTACACTAATGGGGAGCTTCTTCCAACAGTGTAGTTAATCCCCCGTCTGTGAGAGGCAGTAGCTAAGTTAACAGTAGCAAGATACAGTGACATCTATACCAGGGGTGAGGTCAGTATAACTGTATCACTGAGGGAGCCAGGGGAGATTTTTCACACCCTTGAAAAACATAATTATACCAGTGTACATTTGTAGTGTAGGCCTAGCCCAAGTAGGCTCATGTGAAGCACCCTTTGGTTTCAACAGTGGCTTTGATGGTATAAAAGGAATGCAGAATCATGCCCTGCAGTTAAAATTATCTCAACTCCAAATCAGTCGGAGCTTTGCCTAAAATGATAGTTCAGCTTTGGACCCACCGTCTGGAGACATTGGCATGTTTGAGGGTCTCTACAGAATGTCGCTTCTCCAGCTACAACGAAGTAGCATCAATGATGAATATGGCTCTGTATGTCTTTGCAAAAAAAGCCATTTACCTTCCACTTCTGGGGTGTGAGCCCTGGGTCCATTCTACAATCCTTACTCAGGTGAAACCCCTGTCAAAATCACTGGAAGTGTTGCCGAAATAAAGATAGACTGCAGGAGCCTTTGGCCTGACATTTGGAATCCAGAAGGAAAGGAACGGCAGTTACCACTCATAACGCTAACAGGCACAGAGAAAAACAGCCCGCTTCCTCCTCAACAGGGGAGCATATGAGGAGAGGACGGAGTCAAAACTCAGTTAAAATAAAGGATTAGTCACCTTACCCTCACATCTCAGAGGCTATCTAGGGGGTGGAAATGATCAAGGGAAGGAAAAAATGTCTGGTTTTTATTACTGTTATTGCCAATCCTTTCACCTTCACGCACATAAAATAGTTTACTTTAAAAAAATTTGGAGGAATCACAACATGCAAATTTTGATTCTGTTTTATTTTCCCTCCTGTTCTGAAACTGATCAACCATTCCTGGGCTAAGTAAAGCAAAGAAAGAAATTAATTTTGTTTACCAATTTTCTAATGTTCTAATTTCCTTAAACTGATCTCACAAACTGCTAGTATCTAGTTACATCTCCCCATGTTGCAGGTTTTAATACCCATATTCTACATTCTCATTTATTTAGGGAGGGGGAGGCAGCTCAGTGTCACTGGGAAAAAAAAAGTCACTGGGTTTTTCAATCCAGCAGCTTACTTGGCAGAGCGAACTGCTGGCTGGCATAATCTCCTCCTTTGACAAAACTACTATTTCTGGGCACTCACTCAAAAACAGGTAGGAAGCAAATGCTGAGAAATAAGGAAATAAAAGCAGCCAATAGATTTTTCACTACCAAGAACGCCAAGAGTATACATGATTTATTTAGCTGTGTTTAACGTATCTCTGCTGCACTAGACTGCAGAAATCTGCTTGCATTTAAAGAAGGGGAGCAGTTGTGGAGGGATAAAAAGGGAATCCATTACAGAGCTTCACTAGTACTTTCTGAATTGTTCAGTCACAGTTTTATTGAGTACAAGTATTTTCTATCCCAAAATATATTCATGTGTCAGAAGAAAGCAGCACTAATCTGCTGTTAATTAACAAGCTGCTGCTAACAAAAGATGAAGGACCCAATTCATACAAACAATATTTACGTGGGCGTCGCACAATTTTGCCACGATCTTTTCTTTTCCTCCCCCCCATCCAACCCTCACTTTCTCCCTTAGCACATGAATTGTGAGTATCCACAGTGCAGGAATCCTGACTCAAGTGCTGTATCAGTGTATGTGACAGAGGTGAGAATCCAGTCCTGCCCCTGCTGAACTTAATGGCTAAATTCCTAGTGTTTTCAAGGGAAGCAGAATCTAGCCCACAGCTACAAGAGGAAAAAATGATTGCATAAGGGCAAAGTATTCCTTTTTCCTTCGATTGCAAAAGGTGCCGAGTGAAATTTACTTACATCCTTATTCAATTAAGTAGCAGCAACCATCTCTTGGCTTTGGGCCCACAGAAGCAACAATGCTGTGCCACTGAGAAGTGACACATCAAGCACCCTCCAGCATTCATCCTACACATTTAACCAGCAAAGAGACTGCAAGGGGGGGAGGAGAGAAAAGGTCTTAAACTTCAGTTTGTGTTTTTTTCACGTGAGTGCGAGTGTGTGTGTTCGTGTGCATGCGTTTGTCTGGAGGATATGGTCTTACTGCTCAAAAAAAAGCAAAACATGCAGAGAAGCCTAGTAGTGTGAGCACCAAACTGAAGGCCAGGAACTCCTGAGGTCTAATCCTGTCTTTGACACCATCTGCCTTCTGTGGCTTTGAACATTTTGCTACTGAGTACTTGCAGCTCCCACTGAATTTCACTCTAGAGGGGGGCACCTCTGAAAGTCAAGCAATTAACAACTTGCTGTCTCATTTGTAAAATGGGGATGCCAATACTTTCCCCACATGGGCATCCATGATTATTTGTCAATGTTTGTAAAGAGATGGATGGAAAGAAGCACCATAAAGTCATGCTTGCAAAAATGTCTCACCTTTGGTCTACCAGGGACAGCTCTAGTGCAGAGAAAGGACCAGTGGCCTCCCATGTTGTAAAGCATAGGGCCACATAATCCTGCTCTGAGAGTAAACTGGGGGGTGTATGAAGCTCTCAACACTAGAGCTTCCAACACTGCTACTAGTGGAACTGCCTGGGTTGTAGCCATAGTGGGGAAAATTGGCCAATATATCTTAATGGCCGCAAGTGCTAAGCAGAGATATTCATGAATGATTTTCAAAGTGCAAAAGTTCCTACATAACTGCATATTGGGGAAGGGGTTTCTGCTATGAAGGTGGTCTGCATATTAATTACCATTTCATCAGTAAGGGCTACTTTTTTTTTATTGGAGATACGGTTGCCAGATGGTTTCAACAAAAATACTGGACACACTTGACATTACATCACAATCTACATTACATCTTATTTAGAAAATACCAGACATTTATATTTTCTCATTTATATTTTCTCAATTTGTTTCCCGAACAGAAAGCTCAAATGCTGGACTGTCCGGTTCAAAACCAGACTCCTGGCAACCCTAACTGGAGAGCATCTCTTCTGGGAAATGTGCACTTCTTCCCTGCAGGCTTTACTTCTGCCCTTAACCCTAAGCCCTAGAACACTCTTTTCTCTTTGTTAAATTCACCATGGATCAATCTGCTCATTTGCTGGGTAACCTAGTCACCCCTCTCCAGCAGGCTCTTCCTGCTTCCTGGGCTGCACAAGCAGCCTCTAGCCTGTGCCAAGCTAAAGCCCCTGATGACTCCTCCAGGCAGACTTTTTGCTGGTAAGGCCCACGCCTATGTTTGCACAGGCAGAAGCATGTGAGAGGGAACAGCACTGAATATACATTAGTACATCTTATTGCACAAATCTGCCACCACCACTACCCTTTGCTTATATAGCATCTCTGGAGGGCAAACCATCTTTGCCACTTCATCAAATCAGTTCCAGGGAATCTAGAGCAGCATTTATAATGGAGCAGGGTTCTGGGTCCTCTCCTCATTCCCTCTGTGAAATGATATTTTTTAAACACCAATACAGTCATTACTGTAATGTCTCAGTTACCATTTTAAAGAAGATTTTCAGAAGACCTAGCTAGCAGAGATAGCTAGATAGATAGATAAGATAGTTTGCATTTCTGCCCTAAATAATACAACATTTTAGATGAGCAGTGGAGACAATGGAAATCAAGTCCCAAGTATCCCAAGAGAAACACTGAATAAACCAGAGGAGAGACAGAATGCAAGATGGTACAGTACCCCACGTAGCTAATGCTACAGTTCTCAATCGCTTTGAACAATCACAACCTTTGATGGCAGCTGTACAGGCTGCAACCATATGAGCACTCAGATAACAAACACTAACCCTTCAAACATAAACAAGTGTCCTTGTCCATGACCTCTTATGACCATTTCTATGCATTTTTCCCCCAATGAAAATTTTTAGTGAATTTTAGGGGTCTGGTCTATAGCGCTGGAGACAGACGTCCACAGGGAAGATCCAGCAAGGACAGCATCAGGGCAGGCTTCCTCTGCCAATGTACCCTGACTCAGAGGAAACACTGATGGATAATTTTTGGTGGTAAACAAATTCCAATAAATAAACTAGATCCTGGACGGTATCAGTGAAATTACATAATGCCTCTATTTCAAGTAAAAATCCCCCATACAATTAGGCATCCTTGATCATGTTCAAAATCTAAAATAAAGCACATCTCCATAAATGATGAACGATGAAAAAATGGAATAGGGTTTCTGCGGTGGAGTCTGGAGGGAGAGAGGTTGGGGGAGGGGAGGTTGGTTAAGTGATTTGTCTTTTTCTGCAAAGAAATCCTGTACCATAAGCATTAATCAAACACTATATTCTTCCTTTTAGTCTCGAACAATTATGAATACAGTTTTGTGATCTTTAGCCATATTTACTGATATTCAAAGGCAGATACTATCTTGTTAGATTGTTATAAATGGGACCCCAGGGAATCAGCACACAGGCTGAGACAGATGTGAAAGCTTTCTTAGAGTTTGTGTGTGTTTGAGTTTTCAGTGCTGAAATTATAAATGTTTTATAAAGTAAAAAAAAATCCATCTTCAGATTTCTCTGCCAGGACATTAAAAAGAACAGTCCTTAGACTTAAAAAAAACATTCAGTTTTGGTGAACTTGAGATTTTTAAGGTTAACTATTGGTTAATAAATTTCCAAGTGTGGTTTACATGTGCTTGCCATTTGTAAACTTAAAAGTTTTAAGAGACAGACATTTTTAAAAGTTTTAAGACACAGAAAAGGTCTCTGGTTATAAACCATAAAAATGAAAAAAAAAGCCCACAAATTCTACCTTGTTCTCTCATAGTTAAGTGCATTGTGTCTGGTCCAGGCCTGTTTCACAATATCATAAAATGGAGACATGCTTCCGACACTAGATTTAAGTAGCTGTCACATTAAAGGTAAGCTTTTAATCTGCGATAGGCAAACAACGTACCTTTTTTCCTAAGGAGTAGTTTTAGAGAAATGTTTAAAGAAGAATTGAAGAGTTTCACTGTAAAGACATACACGGGGGATTCAGAAAACTATTGTTTGATTGGGTTTTTTGTTGATTTTATTAGTGGTGGTTGGAGGGTGTGACGGTGGGGTTTTGGGGGGTTTCTTTTTTTGTTTTGGTTTGGTTCTTTAAGGACTTTTGAGTTCCTTAAATAACTATTTTAAAATATTTCCCCCCCCCATTTGTGACTGGAAGTAATAAAGACATACAACAAAATGACCACCAGCCATTCATTCTGTCTTTTATTTTCTGGGGACACGTTTAAGGACTTAATCATGTCACAGTTAGTAACACATTAATCCAAGGATATTTGTAACAGCAGCAGAAGTTTTTCCCCAAGGCACTTAAACATAGCAGTCCCACTACACCTTCCTTATCTTTCCCTATGCATTTCCCACATGCAGTTCACTTGGGCTGAAAATACAAACTCAGGCCAGAAATCCTGCAAGCACTTAATGGATGTGCTTAGCTTTATGCATGAGTAATAGCACTGAATTCAGTGATGCTGCTCACATTCAGAAAGCTAAGCACACACTAAGGATGAAACTCAGGCCCCACTGGAGCTGATGGCAACGCTTTCATTGACTTCACAAGGGCCTGGTGTTCGTTGCAGAATGGAAGCCATAACCATAAGCGACCTTTCTGAAGTTGTCCTTCCGTTGCTGCTGTTTTGACCTATGCCCCTGTCCCACCTTGAGGCCCGTCTTTAAAACCCCACCATGCAGGAAACCGCTCGCTGTGACAGGAAGCATCCTTTGCAGGTAAAGCTGAAAGAAACCATTTCACACACACACACATACACCCTACCCCCACCTCCTGCGTGCGTTTGAGTAAACTAATTAAAACATGGGAACTTTGGATCCAAACGCTGACAAAAAGCAATTGTTGGTAATTGATGGGAAAGGGGAAGCCCCAGAAACTTAAAACTATCTGTGGTAAAATAAGAGGAGGCAAAGAATTTAGTTTTTTTAATGAAAAGACATTGTTGCACAACTCAGCCCTCAAGTGGTTAAAACTACGAAGCAGAGAAGGTGGAATCGCTGCTGAAAAGGGGTGGGGGGAGGGAAGTAGCAGCAGCCGCCTTGCTGCCTAGCAAGCCATGCAGCAGGGCTGTGAGGAGGAGGCAAAAGTGAGCAAACCAGCTGAACTGCTTGCAGAATTAATCAGTAACAAAGAGGCTGGAGCTGGACTCTGCTCTATAAATTTCAATTTGGAATGGCTCTTTCCTTGTTGAAAGACAAGCTGGCACCAGGCCAAGTCTAGTTACCACCATAGGGGGTGGGTGGGGAGAAAGAAAAAGAAAACCATCTTGCTCAGGAAACTTCGCTTCAGTTTCAGTCTCTTTGTATGAGCTAGTAACAGGGCATTCGAGCAAATAGGAAGGGGGGGCTGCGAGGGAAAAAAATAGCAGTCTTTTTAATACATAAAACAAAACAAGTAAATGGTCATTTCTAATCTGGATTTCTCTGGGCAGAATAATAACAGCAATAACAGAGTGCTTCAGGACTCTACTAGCCAATAATTCACATAACAACTTTTACAGTTATATTAGCTGGCTATGGGTTTGACTCTGAAAATAAAAAATGTCTTAAAAGAACACAGGCAGAATAACCCCTGTTTGTTATCTTACTGTATCCGCTCCTCCCTCATCACCTCACCCTTTTTAAATGACCAGTAAAAAACATTAGCATGCTGTAAAAATCCAAATGAGTCATTTATTAAGTAACATTTATTCTTTTTTTAAAATGTTCCAAAGGGAAGTACAGAGAGAGAGAGAGAGCACAAGCTGAAACTCTCCATGCGCCAGCCGCCCCTGTGCATTGCAAAAGCCGTTTTCTTCACTAATACCTTTCCACTGGGGTGTTTATAGAATGAGAACAGACAAGGAGTGGGCTGGGGGAAGAATGTGGAGAAGGAAAGGGAGGGGGGAGCTGTCAAAGTGGAAAAAAAGAAGGCGAACATCTATTCAGAGGCCAGACGCACTGACCAAGGTCAGCTGCAGAGACACAGTCCGCTTGCAGCAGCTGTGCAATTATGCCCAAATTATGCATGGCACTGCGCTTCCAAGAACCTGCATGGCGAGGTTGGACAGGAGGATCTAGGACAGCAGCAATGAGGTGTCTAATGATTTTAATTGCTCTGCAAGTTTCTAAAGGCTAGATTAGATGCTCTCTAGATAGAAAAGGGTCTGATGCTCCACACTGTTTGCAAGAATAAATGCAGATAAAAGACCCTAATGAGAGACTGGAGAGAGAGAGCAGTATGGTAAGTACCACCCGTGATCAAAAGGTGAAAGAAAATATCAAAATAAAATGCAGTACAATCAGCTAAGGGGGGAGGGGAGAACGATTTCTTCACAAAAAACAGCTGCTAAGGTAAATTAGCTTAATTACTGGGGAAAAAATCCTCTCTTTTGCTAATGTGTTCTTATGGAAGTGTTTGGTCCTGTAATCTTGTCAAGGATGCAATAGATAGAGACATCCTGCTCTTGCAAAGGGGATAAGGATCAACAGCTCGGTCTTTTCCATCTGTGACTTTCCTGACCCTGCTGAAAGACCAACGAGCAGCAGTCCCCACTTCTTCTCGCTCAAGAAATACGCTAACAAGCACAAGAACACAATACTGAAGGTTCCAAGATGTTGGACTCAGCAGCAGTTTGTGCTGAGCATATTCGAATATTCTGCAAAGCAAACATGCAAAATGAAAAAAAAAGCAGCAACCACCAAGAAACTACTTCACATCTGCCGTTAAGAATATTAAATTTCTTACAAGTGGCGTCTCCTCCCAACTCCCTCATCCACCCAGAGCCCTCCAACATGCCAAGTGAGAGCCAAGAATGCTTTGCTTCTGCGGCAACCACATTTATTCCTGTTAAGGGGTTAACGATTCGTTTCCACTACTTCTCTCGAGAAAACCTACAATGAAAACATTGGCTCACGAAAGCGTTCTCACTGCCAGAATGCCACAGCGCGAGTGAAAAGTCCGTTTTGTTTTCATTACATCTCTGGGATTTCCGGCTTAGCTCCTTAGCTTAGACACTAAGTCCCCAGATACCCCACCCACTTTTTCTTTTCTTTTCTTTTCTTTTTTTTTGAAATTTATACAGCACAGCCCACCAATTACCGATCTGAAGGTGGGAGGGAATGTGGACAAGAAGTGATTCTGAAGTTGATGCTGTTGCTGAAGTCAATGAGCATGTCTCTTATACTGCAAACTTCCCAATTTCTCTGGGGCTCTTCATTTATTTCCAGACTTGTCAATTAAGCAACCCCATTTCACATATATGACATTTTTCCTTCTGTTTCTTGCCTCCCTGCCCCCAACTTCCTCCTTGTCCACATGCTCATGGGTCTGAAATTCAAGCTAAAAATCAATGCCCTCTGAGTTCTGTGAGATGACAAGACAGAGAACTTTAAGTCTTTCTAGTACAAAATATATGATTACTTCACGATTTTTAGCTGTGATAGAAAAATGTTCCAATCTCACACCCTGAGCAAGGGCAACCTGTGTCACAAGCTGATTTGGTCACAGTATGTTTAGGCAGCACAGGTTCAAACGTGGGCCAAGAAATCACAACAATCTTTCACAAGACATAATGGGAGCCTACTCTCATGGTATGGCAGCTCTGTCCTGCAAAGGAGCATCTATTTTTATGTATTTATCGTAAAGCCATAACCGTGACTTTTATTGATCATCCATCATTCTCAAATGGTCCAGTAAACTGTACTCTCAGGCTGGCTTTTCCACAATAGAAGATGTGCATGTAACTATCTTTTCCAACTAGGTTCCAGGCAAATTCACTTCTACAATCAATAGTCCACTAATCATACAACGTATTGTTATTATTATTTTCCACACAGCAACAAATGCCATAATAGGCTTTTTTAATAATTACTGGACTCTTTTTTATTTTTCAATGCACTTGTTTTTCAAGAACATCAAGAAAATGACTTATGATTAGATGACCGGTGCTTGTTCATCTTTTGCCATCATACTCTCATTAAAAATCTATCAGCCTGTCAATAGTAATAATTATCAGACATGCTCACTCGTCTCACTCACACACATATTATGTAACTGCAACAGAGGTCCCAGCGAAGGCAGAGACACATTTTAATGGAGGAGATTTTGCTTTTGCTTAAGCCTGGGCAAAACAGGAGTGATTCTATTGAAATCGAGAGAGTAATACCAGTGTAAAGCTGATGTAAATGAGGGAGATTCAAGCCCACTGCTTTTTAAAAGAATGTGCAAATTCTTCTCTGGCATCTGTGTCAGAGGATTTACTCGAGACTTTACATGAGTATGAGAAGAGAATTTGACCACCTATACAGTACAACCTTATTTCAACTTGAAACATCATATTTCTGTCTGAAAAAGCTTTAACAAGTATTGTTGCAAGATGACTGTAGCTGAAAGAGATGGAGGGAAAAATTATATTTGTTCCTGTTTTTCCAGGGTTTTTTTTTTTACTTTGTGCATTTGGCAGCATGCTGGGCTTGAGTCATTGCTCTGTTATCCCACTCAGTTCAGTGTAACGCCACCAGTTTCAACAGCATTACCTTGTTGTGAAAGTGGAGTAACGCAGCTATGTACCTGGTCCTTTGTGAGTAATCATTGCTTCTCCTGCCCAGTCAGTTAAATAGCTAGTTTCCCCTCTTATTTGTGTGGTCTATCATGCTGCAACAGGAGACAAAAACATTTATGAAATATAGGAAAATGTGACTGTAAAACTACAAAAAGTGGCAGGGTGTTTTACCTGAAACTACTGAAATTCTTTTTATTTTGTCTAGATTTCAAATTGGCACACAGCAGTGTCCTTTTTTAAAAAAAGAATTGTTTCCTCCAAAATATATGATGAAATTTCAGCCATTTTGGGAGAAATTTCCACCACCCAGGTTAAATCCTTCTCATCTTACTCAGCAGCAGCCTCTATCGATATCAAGAGAGGTCATCTTGAGGAGTAAGGTGAGCATGCTTTGGCCTCCTTCTTTGCTTTGATTGGATGAACTACTGGAAAAACCAGACAATGTGCCAGTGAAACTCCTGACCACTGAGCACAATTCACAGAGCAGAGGGTGTCTAGTGTGCCCATGGAATAGCTGAAAAACAACCACCAAAGACTTTATGTGTATCTACACTGTACGCAGAACTCAAAATAAGCTATGCAATTTGAGCTATGAAAATTGCATAGCTTATTTCGAGTTAATTTTGAAATAGCTTATTTAAAAATTTGGCGCTGTCTACACAGCACTTATTTCTAAATAAATCGCTATTCTGAAACGTTCCTTACTCCTCGTGGAATGAGGTTTACAGGGACATCAGAATAGCGAGCCCATTATATTTTGAAATAACGGGTGCGTTCAAAAGATGTGGGATAGCTCTTTCGGGGTATCTCTGGTATCCCGAAATAGCGCTGCAGTGTAGACGTAGTGTCAAATAGGTGTAAAGAAGTTCAAGAAAGGGGAAAGAAAAGGTTTCCCAATAAGTGGGTTTCTCACCTTTACCTCTTCAAAGGATTCCTATGCTTCCTGTTGTGACTTTGCAGGACACTTTGTATACTGACAAATAAACAAGAGCAATTATTTCTGTGATCATGTGGGCTGGAGCTCCCTGGAGTTCTGTGTATGTATTTCCCCATACAAACACCTGCCCAAGGCACTATGCCTATAGCACTACCATGCAACTGCACATGTGTGTGCCTAGCTAACTGTTAGATGTGTATCTGTCTGCATATTTCTTTGAAGATTTAGGATTAAGGAGCAGTAGGTTAATATTTTTATATTTCACCCCTGTTTTTCCCTTTCCTTGTCCACTGCTAAATCCACCTCTCACTCTCTGTGCCTCTGCTGTCACACAGCTTCCCACCCCCAAGTTACAATGCACTCCTACACTGCAAGCACTACCATGATTGTTGTTACCAGCCATAAGCTTTCCCTTTAGAGGCTGTGGCAAATGTAGCACTCCACTTCAACAGCAGAATGTAGCTCAAGAGCATCACTGAACCTCCCCCATTAGCCATCCTGTCCCCTCAAGGGACAACTTCTGTGTTGTGTTTAGAGGTAGAAACCCATCCAACAGGAAATTTACAATTCCCGACCAAGCCAGCAGCAGCAGAAATTGACCCAGGCAAAACGGTTTATACTGTTAAGCAGCTAACCTGCCAAAGATGACCTAGTAAGAAATCTACTAGAATCACAAGACTTGCTTTGCTGGATCAAACTCAAGGTCCATCTAACCCAGTGTCCTCTCTCTGACAGTGGCCACCACCAGACTATGGAGAAAAGTGCAAGAGCCCCACAACAGACAGATGTGGGATAATTTGCCCTCTCACATAGGTCTAATTAGAATTAGAAATTGGTTTAAAACCCCCTATGCTGTAGCATATTTCTGCAATTACTACTTCCCCTCATTCTAGAGAAATCCCCCACCCAGAATTAGTGTGTACAGCTTACGGACAAGTGAACCACAGTAATGGTGCTGGGCAGAGCCAAGACTAATGCAGGCAGGTACTGTGCAATCTTTCTCACTTTTCTGTAGCAATGCACCTCAGGACTGATTTTTTCTTCTCCATGCTGGACAAGAGAAACATGCTTTATTTGGACTCATTTGGAGATGTGCACAAACAGGGATGAGATCATCCAGTTTGTTTTTCCCCATGTAACCCAAGACAGAACCTCAACTGATTTCTACAGAGGCAAAAGACTGGTTCATTATACCATTATTACATTGCACTCACTTGCTCTCAGAGAGTTTGGGGCTGATAGGGTTGGGGTGTTTAACTGTTTTTTCGGTTTGGGTTTTTTTTCTATTTTCCAATGTTAGATATGCAAATTGGCAAATATATATTGATAAATATTGGATAAAATGAAACACCTGGCTCTTATCTCACAGGAGGGAAGATCAAGGTAACACACCAGGGGTAAACAGCAAAAAATTAGAGGAGGATCAAACCTGCCATGTTTTCTCTAGACACCTACAGAACAGGTTCCTACGCTAAGCAGTTTAGAATCATAGTATCATGGGTTGGACAAGACCTCAGGAAGTCATCAAGTCCAACCACAACTAAATCATCTCAGCAAGAGCTTTGTCAAGCCGGGGCTTAAAAACTGATAGGGATGGAAATTCCACCACCTCCCTAGGTAACCCATTTCAGTACTTCACCACCCTCCTAGTGAAACAGTCTTTTCTAAGGTCCAATCTACTTGCAACTTGAGGCCATTGCTCCTCATCCTGTCATCCGTCATAACTGAGAACAGCCTTGCTCTGTCCTTTTTGGAACCCCCCTTCAGGTAGCTGAAGGTAGGTTTTCTTAGGCCCTCATATTATTTACTTTAGAAAGCCTTTTCCTCCTGTTTAACACTGTTTCTAGCCATCTCCTTTCCTCACTCTGATAAATTATCCCTGCTACAGCTACTGTATTGAAGAGCGACTGGTGGTAAGATCAGGTGCCACAGCAGACTTCCTAAAGAGAAGATCAGCCAATGCTGACTCGTTTCCAGTGCCGTCTGCCAGCTCAGCATTGCTCAGACCACCTGTTCCCAACCTGTCTGACATCACGGCAATCAAGCTAGGGTTTCTCAGCTTGTATTTTCCTTTGCTGGTGTACTAAGGCATTGTGATGACTGGCTGAGTCCTGTAGTTAATATGGGTGCACAGGCCCATAATGGTACATTGTAAGGGAATGTCTCAGAGTAGACAGCAATAATAATTAGCTGTCATGATTTGAAAAAAGGATAATCCATGCCATTGAGTTAACAATCACTCACACAACACACATGGATTTAACTAATCTTAATTTGGAGAAAAATAACAATTCTAAATATATCAAATAGCCTATTTCATGACAACCTGCGGCAGTGTTTATCTCTGGCTTCCAGCACATGCCGGTTATTTAGTTTCTCTACAGGCAGTTTTACCATTTAAAAGCCTGGAATGCACATTCGTGGACCAGGAGTTGCAGTTAAATCCTACATTTGCCAGGGAGAGGTTTTTCACCATGCACATCTAGCTCAAGTCCATAATGGATAGAATGCAGCACTGGTGGCCTGATCTGAATGAACGAGGAATTCAAATTAACTCCTACTCACAGTACTGTCTTTGCAGAAATTAACTCCTCTGGCTTAATGAATTTCTGCTGTTGTTTTGGTCGCACTGCCTGGTCTACGCTTGTGAACAAGAGACAAAGCCCACAGAACCTATCCATGGAAGGCAAGACAAGCTACAAAAAGCCACTGTATTTCTCATCCTTCTTCCAAAACAACTGATATTTATAAAATGCATGCAAGAGTGATTGACAACTCTTAGCTAATTCACTGGTCTGGCTTCATTTTTTGTGGCACAGTTTGAAGCATCTGTTAATACAGTGCTTTCTGGAGGTGCACGAGAACAGGTTTCCAAACAGGATGGCCTATTTAAAATAAACAAATAGTTTGCAGAATAAACTGCCCTCAGTCAAGTCATTACCTTACACTGGCCATGTAACATTCAAAAGCATACCTTATAAACAGTAATAATGAAAAGAAAGTTCTTTGATCAGCCAAAGTGTGGCCTAGCAAATTACAAGTTAAGAGAACACTATGGTCTTCAATGTCAGAAGGTTTTCAAAATCTAATCCTGCTTCCGGAGAAAAGTTACCTCCTCTTCTACTGCAGTCTAGAAATTTCAGTTCTGGATTTGTGTTTTTTACACACACACACACACACACACACACACACAGATCCTCAAGATCCACTTGTCTCTTGTTAGTTATGTAAATATTGTAAAGCCACCAATGATGTGGTCAGGTAGGAGTCACTGAGCATATTAAGTGGAGTCACACCTGGCTTCAGATGAAGGCTGTGAAGAAAGAATGAAAGAAAGCTATCCATGAGTCTATCAGAGAAGAACTTGGCTAAGTCATGGAATGTTAAAGAACAAAATTCTGGGCTTTGGCAATTGAGGTCATGAATCCAGCTGGGAATTTGCAATATGGAGCCTTATAACCCAACCATTCCAAAAAAGAAAAAAAAAATCTCACAACTACGGAGCACCCTGAATTAGGATTAAAGTTCTATAATGTGCTGCCTTCCGGCACTCCAGAGGAAACAGCCTCACACCCAGAGAGTAAGAGGGTTCTATGGCTCAGCCAAGCTCGGTGCTTGACTTACACCTTAGCTACTCTCAGCCATGGGAGCTGTAACATCGTGCATCTTAGTCACACAGCAGAAGGCTACACGCATCATTTCAACTGAATAAGAAGATCTACGAAAACAACACGGGATTAAGGAGAGTCCAGAAACCTATTTGAGGGCCGTAGTGGTGGCAGTATATTTCAGGGAGCCAAGTGGCGAGTGGGTGATTTCTGGTTTCCCTCTTCAAATATAAAGACTCAATTATCTTTGAACAACTTGCTTTACACATGAATTGACACATTTATTTTACAACAAATAACTGAAAGTTATCTATGTTTCCTTTACTGTTAATCTACACAAAGAAATAATAAACAGAGCTTGTCTACAAAAATGCAACTACTGCAGTCCTCAGAATTCAATTAAGCTAAAATAATTAATGCTTCCACTATATTAAATTATTTTATACATTTGAGCCACTGAAGTTTTATTCTTTAATCTTTTCCTTTTTATTTTTCCTTTTTATTTAATAAAAAAAAGTTTGTTTCAAAGTGTGTGTGCGGGGGGGTTGGTTTAGAGGGGGAAAAAGGAGTATGATTTGCTGTTAAAATGTAATGGTCTCCTTTAGCTGACACAGCATGTAGAATGTTTTGTGCCTTTGATTAAAATAGCATTTTAAATGCTTTGAACAAACATATCTCCCCATACTTCTAAGGGATTATTTTACATATTTCTTGGTGGAATAAAAAAATTCATTCTTCCTGTCACAGTGCAGAAGGGCTAAGAATATCTTTCGTCACATATAAAGTAAAAATACTATAGGCTGCTGCATTATTACCAAAAAAAAAAATAATAATAACGGGAGGGGGCAGGAGTGGCAGAAAGCTGCCTTAGAGATTAAGTTTCCCTTTTATGAAATCGTATTTAGCCTCTTTTTTTAACAAATCTAACAACAATGCTCTACAGCCTCTCACTGGGAAATACCTTTAATGTTAAATGCAGATTCTGATTTTCTTGGCTAATGCAGAAAGCCTTTATATTGAAATATAAATAAGGGGCCTGGTATATCCCACTAAAGCCTTTCCAGTGAATGACTTCTGTGGGTTTTTCATGGCTACCCTCCATGGCTGTAATGTGAAGCTTTTATCCTACTATTGAAAACTATCCTCTGATATTAAAAAAAAATAGAAAGACACCACCTTTTTATCTAAGAGTTCAGTTCCTAATTGAGAAAGCATTATTACCTCAGTATTTAGTGGTGAGTCCCTATCTGCATGCAGTGCAGAGAAAATCCCAATCAATCTATAAACCCATTTTGGTAAATTCAAAGTATCTCATGCACATTTCCATTTGATCTCTTCGGGTTAGTGTGACAGAGATTAGGAGCTCTGGATTGGCTTTTTTTTTAACTCCTTTAACTTATGTTTGAGCATTTTTTCCCTCTGCAGATCTTCCATGTAGCAATGCCCAAGCTGCCCTGAGTTTGCCCCCAAAAATAGCCAATGCATCATGAAATAGTGCTCTAGCTTCTGGTCTGGGGTTGGCCAATGCTGTGTTGTAACTACGGCTTACGTTTGGGCACAGCATTTGGCAACATACAGCTACAGAAAAAGCTTTAGGCCAATCCTGTCAAGCACGATGCACCTCCTGCCAGGTTCTAAACTCCTCCGACTCCCACAGAGGTCAGTGGATGTTGAGAGTGCTCAGCACCTTGCAATATGAGTTCAGTGGCTGCACAATCGGGTGCCACATGCATACTTTGAGCTCTCTCTTGCTCCTGTCAGAGTCAGTGCCTGAATGGAGTGATTTCAATGGGATCTGGCTCTTTAATAAGGTATGAGGTCACAAAAAAGCCCTCTCTGCCAGGAAATGCCTGCACAGGGGCCTGCTCAGGATGCTCCCACTTCTGACACTCAAAAAACTGCCACTGCTCCACTTCAAAAGCCAATGCACTCTTGTGAGGAAATGTGGCGAGGGCATCTTCTGTCTAATCACATTCCAACAGGAAAAGCAGAAAAGTACCTGCTCAAGATCAAACTTGGGGGCTAAATGCATGAACTGAGGGGAAGACGTGTGTCTTTTACAGCACTTGGCTCTTCAGATAAACTGATAGAAACTCAGGCACTTAGCTCTGGAGGTTTCCTGATTCTCTCTCCTGTGTCAGCCAAGGTAGATGCTGTCATGGGGCGGTAGGGGCCTGCGTAGCACACACCAGTAGTGGTTACATACTTCCTCTCAACAGATGCAGCTCATCTGGAGCATCTGATGCCCACAGCAGTTCAAATTCCACTTATGCAACAGCAGACACCAGGGGTTGAACCAGCAGCGTCCACTGCTAACAGCATGAGTCTTTGCAGCTCAAACTCAACAGCCAGCCACTATAGCTAGTGGATGTCACTGACACACGTTTTGTGTAGATCTGGCCAGCTGAGGCCATGTCACACTCACTGACCAGTGGATTGTACTGTGGTCACTAGCAGAGAAGGGATACTGGACTAGGGGCTCTGATCCAGTTTGACGGTTGGGATTGGTCCTGCCTTGGGCAGGGGGATGGACTTGATGACCTCCTGAGGTCTCTTCCAGCTCTATGGTTCTATGATTCTAATTCCTATGGAAACCAGCATATTGAAAGCAAGCATCACATCCTGTGGCTCTTCAGTCCTGCATGGACAAAGTGGACTCCACTGACAAGTCTGACTCAAGAGTCCATGTTGAGAGAGTATAGGGAACCCGCACAGTAAGAGAGAGAGCAAGTCAGACAACTGTCATAAGCAGCGTGTGCTTGATTACCGGGGAAAGCAGTGGTGCAGAGCAAAGGAATGCACTGTATATTTGATACTACAGAAAACCTTTCCTGTGCCATGTATCATGCAGAAAAGGTTTCAGAACAGCTCATCCAGTTGGATATGGTCCCCTGTATTGCCCCAGTCAGTGAGACCCCTAGGGATAGATATGCTGAGCAAGTTTTGGCCTTGGGGCAGCTTTAACCTACACATGCAATTTCTCCAAGAAATCCAAGCATTTTAGAAAAGAAAAGGCCTGTAATCGACTCACCCAGGCCAGTTTGTGTTCATCTCTACTTTCAAAACACCCTTTCTGAGCATGCTTTTGAACAGGTCCTTTCCTTTCAGACTACATATGAAAATTCAGGATATACAGGGCATCGGTAAACACAGCCCCATCAACTGGTCATTTGGAAAATAAGACTGAAATTCACCTCAGTGTAGAGGGAGTGAAGAGGGCCCTGTACACTAGGTAAGCTCCACTTTATCCTTCAAGACCAAATCCTCCTAACATTAAAATCAACATTGCCACTGATTTCAATGGGATTAAGTTTTGGTCCTATCCTTGGGCTTTAAGTGTTGCATAGGGCCTCTGCACAGGGATGAATTTTCCAAGTGCATAATGTTCTGTTGTCTTTCCTAGATAACTATTTGCCTTATGACTTGGGAAAGACAACATCAAAATGGCCCCTCTGACGCTGAGCCTTGAGCTTTTTTGTGTGTACAGACTATTCCTATAGCTATCCCACAAGACCAGCTTCAAACCCTGAAAACAGCTATTTCTCACTGACAGCTGGCCCGTCACAGAAAGGTACTACTATATTAAAAAATGGTCAATATTATGCCACAGCTCTGACTAGCAAGGTTGCTCCAGGCAAATGGCTCCTATAAGACCTGCTATTGAACACTTTATTTCACAGCACTTTCTAGAGGGCTTGCTAAAAAAGATTACCTAGGCAGTTGAGTGAGTGTAAAACATGCTGTACCTGCAATGTTCTCCTGCTTGGGGCAAATTCCTTTTGTAGGCGTGAGGAGACGGTCTTCTTCATCGGGTGTGACTTGGATCCCGATTTCCACGGGCTCTGACACTTTCCTGAGCTCGGAGCGAGAGGAGGGGGGAGGGCTGCTCTTATCCAGGCTCTTTTCGTAGCAGGCACCACCAGTGCCATTGCACTGTTTCTTCTTGTGCTCTATAAAAACCAAGATGTCTCCCAGGGGGAAGTTCATCTGACACTGTCCACAGGTTAACAAATCGGGGTCTGTCCCACCTGGGGCGATGCTGATACCACCCGGCTCCGCTATTGCCAGGCTCTCATCTTCGTCGGCAAGTACCGTTTCCACATGGTCAGCCTCTGCTTTACATGGACAAGAAGAAAGAGGGAAAGGGGGTGGGGAGGAGAGAGAGATTGGTTTGAATGTTCACAGAATCTGAATGATGCACCATGAGGTCAGCCAAAACAGCCTGATTGTATCTTTCTTTTCTTTTCCATGGCTTCCTCCCTTTCCCATAATGATTTCAATATATTTTGCAACCAAGACTGTCTGTGAAACAAAACGATAGGCTGACCCGGCATAGCTTTCCTGACAGCTCTTTCTAACTGCTGCCAGAATTGCAATAATACCAGCAACGAGCCATTTTGCAATGTTCAGTCCTCAAGTTTCGTTTGGAAAGGGTTAATTTTTTATTCCATCTTCTCATTCTTACTGCCATCCAGCACACACCTGATCCAGCAATCCTTACACACACAAAACTCTCATTTGACTTCCATGGGTGTTTTTGGTGCTTTGAGGAATGCATAGTTAGGCTCCATATGGCACACAAAAATAGCACTTATACAATCATATAACAGCAAGGCTAAGTGGCAACAAAATAGCACTAGTTACATTAATCTACTCATGTGAGTAAGATGATATGTTTTGTGGTGTGAAGTCAAGGACTTTTTAAAAGCATTGAGAGAGAAAGACTCACTTATTTCCATGCAGGAATATTAGCTGGACTTTAAATATTCTGCTCATTATTTCTACTACCAAATGTTGTTATCATTCCACAGATTATAGAATATTTTCTTATGAAGGAGAGTATGGGTTTCTAATAATTAACTTAAAACCTTCATCCTCAGAAAATATTTCTTTATCAGATCACCCAAGTCAGTTTCAAAGGAAATTTTATAATCAATCACTAAGTATTCTATGTTCAAAATGAATATTCTGAAGCTAATTAATAGATGTAGAATAATTGTAGTTCACAAGCCACTTCTAGAGTAAAATGTTTTGGTTTGTTGTTGTTGTTTTTCTACAGCCAAACTGACAAATCTCAGAAACCTGAGTCTTTACTCAGGCAAAATCTCCATTGACTTTTACCTGAGGGAGTTTTACCTAAGAAAGGATGATAGTATTTGGCCCAACCAGTACATAGAGAACTAGCTGTATGGAAATCAGTGAGTAGAGAGACAACACGACTGAATCTGGTGCAGGGAAAAGTATGGAAAATGTTCTACATTCGTGTCAGTGGTTTATTTTTCAGTTTCCTGGAGAAAGGAAGGCGTGCAAAGTTCTCAAAAGCAGTGGATAAACAGCATGTAGTAATATAGAATTAGATCCTCCTCCCTTGAAGTCAATGGGAGTTTTGCCCAGTTATATAGCAAACTGCAGAAAAAATATACAAAAAGGGATGGAAAATGGGAGAAATACACTCTATAGCTAGGAAGTTATTGACCATTCTGAGTCACACAAAAAGTTTGGAGGAGGATTCTCCGCTGCCTTCTCCTTTTAAGATAAATTGCTGATGAGTACCTCCATCACCTGTATTGCAAGTTACATCAGTACTCACTGTCAGCTTATAGCAGTGGTTCTCGTATATCAACTCATCTAGATATTTGCCTAGTTTTACAACAGGCTACATAAAAGGCGCTAGCGAAGTCGGTACAAACTAAATTTCATACAGATGACTTTATACTGCTCTACACTAAAAAATACAGAAAATACTTACATTCCAAGTGATTTTACAATTAAGGTAAAAATGAGAAAGTAAGCCATTTTTCAGTAATCATGTGCTATGACATTGCCGTAGTTTTATGACTGATTTTGTAAGCAAGTAGTTTTTAAATGAAATGTAATTTGGAGATACACACAACAAATCAGACTCCTGAAAGGGGTACAGTAGTCTGAAAAGGTTAAGAGCCACTGGCCTAGAGTATGCAAAGTAAGGAAAAAATACCGTGCTTCCTATATTTACTGTAGTAAGAACGGGACTCGCATCCCATGAAACCAATGTCTGAGCAAGTCACATCCAGTCGACAGAAGATACAGACTGTAAAGCTTTGAATTTACTAACTTATAACAAAATAAATCTACAAGGTAACTAAACTCTAGGCATAATACATGTTTTGAAAACCATTAATTACTTCCCCCCCCCTTAATCTAAGTTTAAAAGGAGTTTGAAGACAATGCTACATAATTAATTTACCAATTTATTTTCTGAAAAGATGCTTTGCCATAGTGAATATGTAATCATAACCCTGTGCTGAACAAAGATTGCTGGGGAGAGAGTGAATTTCTGCGAACAGTGTGTCAGAATGCAAAAGGTAATTATTTAGTGCTTCTGTTCCCATTAATGATCTAACATTGAGCAATACTGTTTATATTGAAGAAAGGTTGCACCTTTAATTACCAATTGCATATACATAATTTTAGGGCCAAACGAAAAGGACTGTGAAAAAGGTCTTTAAGAAATGTGTGCACCAGTTCTAGAAAGAATTCCTAGTCAGTGGGAGCAGAATGTCAAAATATTAAAACATAGACACACTAAAAGTAGTCGGGACAAAGACCTGGAAAAGACAAAATGAAAATGAGAGCTAAAGTGAGCTAAAGAAAAGTAGAAGGGGAGGAAAAATGCTTGTTATTAGGTTCATATAACATCCCTGTTCAGCTTTCGGATTAAATATGCCTCTCAAATTACAAAGGTTTAACTCTGTTATATGTATATGTAACTGATAAATAAAAACACATATAGATCTCAACTCTATTATCTTTTTGATGTACAGGATTATTTTTCCCTGCTGTTTCAGAAAATGTAGCAAAACTGCATTTGATAAGGGTTTCTGACTATGTCTGGTAGAAGAAATGAAGTATCTTTTAGATGTTAGCTACTACATTTGTTCAAAATTCATTCTTTTCAATTCTACAATTAATCTGAATATTAGTTACGTTCACGTATGTCTCTTTTTCCCAAGAATCCTGCACTGGAATTTTTTCAAATAACATCTGGTATTCTTTCATACTTTGGTAGTCTTGACATTACAGAAAATCAGCTTTTCATTTTCTAGGTGCATTAAGCCCTCATGCTCGGTAGTAATTGGTTTCCAAAGTATTCAAAGATTTTCACTTCACTGTATTTCTGATTTAAGTTAAACAAATCATCCAGAAAAGGATCGATCTGATATCTATCAATCCAAAACAATGTAAGACACACATACACACACACACAGCTTTTGACAGGGCCTGGGAAATGGTCATAAAATAATGTCAGGCAAAATTATGACTATATCTTCAAATGCATTTTATCCATATCCATTTGCATATTATTTTTTTACTCGGAAAAGATGAAAAAGCTCCCTCTCAACAACTCAGTTAAGTCACTGAAAATGTATATTAAAACAGCATTACAGGACACCGACGCAAATTCACAAAGGTAAGGATAGAAAAGGCTAAAAATCCAGCCTTAACTCATGTGCTAAGCTTGGATAACACCTCAGGTAAAAACCACCAGCGTTTGAGATCCCTGCAGTTTCAAGTGGGCAGTTTAGGCCAGAGTCTGAATAAAAACTCTGACTCTCCTTGTGCGTGTGGGTTTCAAATGAGAGGCTCCTTTGCATTATTTGAACTTCACTTTCTGTGGTTTCATTTCTGTTGCTGGGCTGCTGGGCTTCATCGTTAGTTACAGGGGTTTTTTTTCTAATTATTATGTATTTAAAACAGAATGTTAAAAAGGAGGAAAAGTTGAACCACCAAAAAGAGAAAGAATCTAAAAAAGCCTGTTTTTCTCTTATTGGAAAGGGCAAAGTGAAAACTAGCTGCTTCCAGCCAGGTGGTCCAAGGCGTGCCCAGCCTCTCAGTACAGCCCAGTGCATTCTCCAAGCAATGCATCAATAACTGCTCACAGGGAATATTGCAATCCATGGAACACAGATAGTGTCCAAAGTGGGCACCATCTGAAACTGATGTCATTCAATGGTTTCATGTGCTTAATGGATTTAGACAATGTTCATTCAAAGCACTCTTAGTTGTCAGACTCCTAGCGGCATCCCTAAGCACGGATACTACCTATTGCACCAATCTGCATTAAAAATCAAGTGATTTTTCATCCCAGGCTATAACGGCTCCGTTAGAGAATCATTTACACTACAATTCTTAGCATGGGGACACCATTGCAACATTTATGCACATCTGTATATTATCCATACACAATATTAAAATTACTACACCTGCAATGGTTTCTGATTTTCAGGTGTTTCTAGCTCATTCATGATACCAAGAAAGCTTCAGCTAGCACACTCTGGGCCTGATCCAAAGTCTGTGGAACTCAATGGAAAGACTCCCATGAGCTTCAGGTAAGGTCTATAACAGGTAATGTTACATTTCATTCTCTGTTTTAGTTTTACTGAAGTACTAAAAATACAAAAGAGCCCTAAATCAATAAACTGCCTTCTTTTATCATACAGCATAAAACACAAGAAATGTTAATATATTTTAATTCATTTAAGGAAGAGAGGGGGGAAAACACCTGATCACGGATCAAGGTTCTGCATATCAAATTTCTTCCCTGTGTACCATTCCTATGGAAATCCATAAAAACTAAGGTTGATGGAAACACTGCCACAGCCTTAACTATAGAGGCGCTAATAGGTGCCCCAATTTCCATGGGTACTATGAGACTGGTTACCATGTAAATCTTCCAGAGTCTCAAATGAGCAAAGCACAGATTAACCAGATCTGACTGCATCTTGTACTGACGAACTGATGAATCTTGCAGCATTTGCCAGCTGCCTCCCAGCTATAGGAAAATTCTACCTTTAAGGATATGGCAAATGCTCCCTCCCACCCATGCCCCATGAACTTGGAGTTACCAGCACCCTTATCGATGTGCCAGGCACTGCACTGAAACACAGGCAACTCCACAATGCTTTGAAACCAAATCTCTGCTTTTAATGTTTTACCCCTCCTTCTGATAAAAGGGCACAAAGAAAAGACTGGTCCCTCAGGGCAGTGTACCTCAACTTGAGGTAAAAAAAATAGTAGTCATTACTACACAACAGTGGTTTACAACCTGTGGTACACAGATCCCTAGGGAACCACAGACTATGTCTAAGATACCCCAAGGGGTCTGCAATGCCATCTGAAATTTTTTAGGGGTCCACAAATAAAAAACAGTTGAAAATCACTGCTTTGGGGTATTGCTGACAAACTAGACTTTACAATGATGCCGTGCTAACAACACGCACATGCATGTCACACTTACTGTAATATTATTGTTCTTAGAAAAACAGCACAGGTAACACACACTCTGGCTAGATTATCGGAAGCACCCAGTATTGTGATTTCACCTGCTTACAACTAATACTTTTGAATGCAAGGGCTTCATCACCTCACCATCCAAAGTCTAGCAATATTCTGCATACAGATTCTTTTCATCTTCACTGCTGTGAATTGCAGTGTTTAGATATTGTATTATGTCTAAATTGCACCAACATCACACCCAACAGCCTTGGCCGGTTTTAGTTGCCATCAATATTTAATTTTTCTGATCTGCATGATTAAAAATCAATTCTTCATGAAAAAAAAAATGAGGATGAATTAGCAAAGAGCAGAACAACAGCAATCGAGAAGAAAGCTCTACTGACAGGGAGACTCATATTTTTATATTACTTTTAAGTGAACCTCATGCCTGTGAAAAGTGCATGATGACAGCCCAAGAGATTGAGATTCTCCACTTATCCTCAGAACAGCACAGGCAGCAGCTATATGAGTTTCCCCAAATTGCCCGGATGATGTGCCTCAACCTTGACCTGTAGGGACTATCTCTGGATACACAGGACAGTTTAGTCTCTTTAGCCCATTCACTCTGCTAAGGCAGTCGTACAAGCATGCCAGTTAGTTCCAGTTGTGGTAGAGAAAGGGTTTTTTGCTAGGATGTGAACACCTGTCTACTAAGGTACTGGACAGAGACTACCACTTCACATAGTCCACTGCACAGCCTTCAGATGTTAATGATTTTCGATCACTAGACAGCGCAGGGACTAGGATGCAGGGAGGGGAGAGGGGGATAACCCATTTAGATCTAATGCATTAGCAAACAGAACACACAGCTGTGAGTTTCAGGGCTCTTCTGCAACACAGTATATCAAACACTTATTTTTGAAGTATCCTAAACCTCTCAAAATGCAGTTTAACCCTCAGTCCACACCTGAGATGGAACAAACCTGTCCTCCACTGCAGCAAATGCAATAAGGATTATAGTATAAGAAAAATGGATATGGAAATGAAATACTAATAAGAACGTAAATATCAAACAAAACAAAAGCCAGGCATATCCAACTGTATACTTGAATCTTGGGCATTTCTCAGATGTTATTTAATCAGAAGCTACACACACAATGTTACAGAAAGGGGTGATGTATGTTTTCCTAAATAAACTAGGTGCTCTTAAAAAAGATAAAGATTTACTGCTATTGAGAGCCTAAAATGCATCAGTTCTTTTATAGACCACAAAAGCTGTAAATCTTCACAGATAAAACAGGGATTGTGATGATGTGATATAAAAGCATTCTTTAGTCCCAAGTGAATATATTTGTTTTATTTAAAACTAAACACACATACAAAAAAATACTGGATACACAAAAGGTGTCGAAAGCTGTATTGAGGTACAATCTTTTAACTGTATTGGAAAAGAATCCCCGAATTACAGGCTCTTAGCTAAATATTTTAAAAGCATGATCGAAATTAGTGTTGATTAGTGTGTTGATTTAAACACATAACTATATTGTTTTTATTTCAGTCTCCAAAGAGGGTATGTTCTGAATGAGGCATAAATCACTGTTATTCATATACAACTTTCTTGAGCCATTTTTTCGACTTTCATGGAAGCATATTCATTATAACATTTGATGAATTTATGGCTTATGCCAGTGGCTTAGTGGAAAGGGTCATGAAAAAGTTAAGTAAACTAGTGATTTTTTTTCTCCCCCTTAACTTTGGATTCCCTTTTTTATAATGTGCTGTCTAGTTCTGAGTCTCTGGAAAGTACCCTGGTCACATAACAGCACACACACAAATTATCAGCTGCTTCAGACAAAAAAAAATTGAATTTCTTCCATTGAGGCAACTACACAAAAGACTTGCATATGTCAAAAATACAGAACTCAGTCCCTGTGAATGCCATACCATTAATCAAATCCCCGATCTGGTGTCACTTTTGCCAGTAAAATGATGGTATTCTTCTAACCCCCTCCACTGGCGCGTGCCTGCGATGCGTGAAGTACGTCCCTCTGCTTTAATTTGTTTTCGAATAGCCTGCTTTAGGCATTTTTTATATATTCCTTGGGGAAAGCTGCTGCTGCTTAGAGCTCTAGCGAAGGGATACAGTATAGAGTAGGCAACAGCTTTTTGGGGAGGGAAGCAGTGAGCAAATTTAACTGATGTTTAGAAGCTGTAACTTACTATGAATACACAATTGCCTTTGAGGGTGCAAAGGAGCAGTGCGCAGTGTGCTGCCTGCATAGACACAATTTATGAAAGTAAATAAACTTGAAAGAGGAAGGTGCTGTAGTAGCAGCAGCTGAATGAATCATACTTTTATCAATGCTTCACACTCGCTTATTGATGTCTCCCCCCCCACCATTCCAATATATATATATACATCTATCTGCATATAATGTGGGTACACACTTCGCAAGGAGCTTTTACGGCACTCGTAACTTCACTGTGCATTTTGATTCGGCCCCAAAAGGCAGCTTACTTTTCCTCTAGCCTTCTCTGAGACCACCAACTCTTATCCTCAAAAGACTAAATTCTACAGACAATTCCAACTCAGCGTAGTGGGCACGGAGAAGCAAAGACGACTGCTGTGCCACGGAATAACAACCAAAAGAAGAAAATATTTGGCGGAAATGAAGAGCCATTTTGGTTGTAGTAAGTCTCTTCAGCGAGACTTTTTAAAACGGGTTTCAATCTCATGGGGCTTGAACCCAACTGTTATGGGGGGGAGGGCAGGTATTATGTTTCTTAATACAAATTTAGTCGTGGAACTGAAGCAAAGCCACAGTCAATGAAGTTTGAGGTTTCTGAAGAAAAGGTTTTCCCATATCTGGAGAATGTTAGCATCATCAGTGTTTGAGCCACGGTGCTCTTCATCTTCCAGGTCTGTCAAATGAGCTGGCTGCTGTCTATATGCTTCCAACTAGCTCAATTCAAACATTCAATGAAGTAGAGAAATCATCAGATAAATTGCTGGCCCTCTGTACTCAAGAGTGAAGGCTTTTTCTACAGTTGATGACAGCCCTGATCTTTTGTCTGACCTAATTTATTTCTCTTTCAGGTTACAATAAAACACTCTTTCCTGTCACGGGATAGCCTCCGCCCACATAATGTGCCCTAAAATAAGAATAAGCCATTGCTATGTTAATAAAACTATAATTTGACAAATTTCTTGGACTTGGTGAGGTAAATATTATAGCCTGAGATCCAGTGATCAAAGCTTGCTATGTGTGTGCAATTATATGTTTGGGCAAGAAAGTGTCCCACTAGAGTCTATCAACAATGCACAGGCAAACTAAAACAGTGAATGGTGAAAGCCCTATATAGTAGCCTATCACTCATTCCAAGGAAAGTTTTACACATTGTATATGACTTATGTTTATTTCTTTAGGGAAAGACATTTTTTATTTACAGGAGCTGCAGCCTGTATGTTAAAAGGACTTATGGATCAAAAGCAATATAAGCAACCCAAAATCAGATACAGTCGAGTAGGATTTCAAGCTTTGTGACACATAAGCACATACAATTGTATGAATGTTCATATGCATTTTTAATGCACACAATCTTCTCTACCATTCGCTGTATGTTATTCATACACAGGAAGCAGACAAATAGATGCACATGTATTTTATATTAATCTATACCTGTGGCTGTCATCAGCCTGGACACTATCTTACAATAACAAACTGAGAATTTAAAAATTATATGTTGATGATAAAAGACACTGTAAAAAAATTAATTTTGATTAAAGACTTCCACTAGCAGAAGTCCGTTAATCAGTCATGATTTCTTTAAGAGCAGATTTATCTAAGTTGCATTCCCACTCATCTAGAAGCAGATAGATCTTTGCATGAAAATCAATATTACAACTTTACACTTAAAATATTTTGCAGTAAAGTAAACTGCTTCAGATACAGCTATTATTTCCCAAGCTATTGTATTCCACCCACCAGTACTACTGGATGATTCAAACCATAATCTACTATGATACAGGCTATGAGCTCCCCCTAGTTGTCAACACATGTCACTTAAAGCCAGAGGGCACAATTGAGACTTACAATTCAACTAAAAGCCAGCAAAGTTTATTTTGGAAAGTATTTTATATCAACAAACAATCCACAGTGCAAAGCAATCTATATAGGAAATGTGAAAGGGAAATAAATGCCTTGTACAGAGCATTTTTAAACAAAATGATAATGCTAAAAGCAAACTCAGTTCTGATAAAAACAGCAGAATAGGTGTCAACGGAAGTCAGTCATTGATATCTATAATTTGTACTATTTTACCTAGCACACACTCATCTAAGTCGTAATTATTGTCAAATATGCCACAAGACATCCCTTTGTTCAACGTAGCAAGACACATTTTGCACTAGACAAGGATTCAACAAACCATTACTATTAAACACAGCCACATAGGAAATCTTAGACTTGTTTGCTAAATGTTTAAATAAGCTTGACAAAATATTCTCTGTATTTGTCTACCAATAAAACAACACGAAACACTTTCTTATCCATTGTACAGCTATTTAAACCACTAAGCCAACCAAGGAAAAACTAGAAAGCATTACATATTCATAATACACAGCCACAAAGTGTTGGCGTTTTAAAATATGGCATTTTTTAAAGCCAGGAAGGCTATGAAAATGTGCTTTTATCTCATGAACAAATTACAAATAAATGTAAATAAAATGCATCCCAGAGACTGACAAAGAACACATAGTTTGTATTGCCTTATTTAAAGCTGTCACGCAACATGTCTTTAAAAAACACATTGTGCTTTTGTATGCACAGCTATGCGGGTTTTAAAAAAACGACAGCCAGCTCCAAAAATCATTTCCTAGCTAATTCTTTAGTAGTATTTTACATACTCAATGAGTGACACCAGGTGAAATTGTTTTCTTTGATGGCAAAAAGTGCATTAATTGCAGCAAATCTAAATGCATTTTGAGTGGAGTTCTTTGCACTTAGAAAAGCAATTTGCAAAACTTTTACTTACTGGAAATGTTATCATTTTTTTACTTTGATTAAATTACTTTGTACATATATGAATTGATATGGTAAATTATTAATCATTTTAGGGAACCTGTTGACCAGTTACTGAAGAAATCTTATTGAGAAAACCAAATTCTCTAACTGGAATTTTATCGTGTTACTGTGCTTTTCTGCTCCATATTTTCTACTGTTTTATTGATTTTGCTTATTTTACTTTCTTCTGGAAAACAGATAGGAAGCATGCTTTTTGCATGAATTGTCCTTTCACATTTCCTTAAATTCCAAAATATAGTCAAGTTTAAAAACACATTTATCTAATTTTTAAAAAATGTTGCACTGGAAAACAATTTGAATTAAACCAAAATAATCTTCCTTGGTATGGAGCAGTTCTGCAGTATATCATCACCTCTTCTATATAACACTTTTCTCGCTTTGTCTATAAATTTAACTAGCACAGGTACAAAGTAGGGGGTTTTGTCTCCATCACTGGATAAAGGTCCGGAATACTTTTTTTTTTCATTGCAAGTGTATCTGTTGCAACAGCTATTCCTCTAGGTAGGAGGAACCTCGAGAGAAGCAAATAGGCCACTCAATTTTGCCGATTTTAAATAATAAATTTGTTCCAATTCTGGAATAAACAAATGTGTATATACTGCAGTCTGCTTGCTTGTTTTACATTCACTGTCTAAATGTTTCTTTGAACACCATGGCACGTTAAACCTAATAAACAGCAGAGGAACAGTGTCAGAAAATCTTTTTTTTTTTTTTTTGCCTGGCACAGGACGCCAACCCTCCCTGCAAAGCATTCTCCTGACAGATGCCAAACAGCCAGAGCTAAACATCAAATATATGCATATTTCAGTAAACAATATCAAGTTTATTCTGGGTTGTTGTTGTTTTGGTTATTGGCTTAGTTTTTTTTTTTTCCCCAGCTACTCTCTAAACTCCCCTTTTTACAGGACAGACAGTGGCTCTTTAATAATGAATTAAAGCCTCCTGAAAACTGGTAGGACTACTCCTGTCTGGCAAAACACCCTTCTGAAAGTCTGCAGCTTAGGCTCAGTGTATGTGTGCTAAAATGCCTGCATTTCCTGCTTCTCCCCCACCCCCTCCTCCAATTGATACCTTTATTTTTTTCTGCCACTGTTCAGTATGCATCCTGATTTCTCCGCCAGCTTGCTCAGGATGGAGAGATAAATACAAGAGGGGAGGGAGGGAAACTGTATGCAGCTTTGCCTTCATTCCTCGCAGGCTCCCCTCCAACCCCATTGTGCCCGCTGCTCTTGGAACCCCCATTTTAATGATTCCCCTCCTCGATACATTCTTTAAAGTAAAACAATCCGAAAACAAGATTAAATTGAAGAGCAAACCTACCTGGCTCCCTTCCCTCCCCAAAAATGTGTTTCGCCCTTTTAAACAAATTCAAACGTGCGCAACAAACCAGATTATCCACACAGTCCACGGCCCCTTTCAAAACCAAATATCTCCTTGCAAATGAGAGAAAATAAGGAGAAATTGCAGTAGATGATGCAGATGTTTTTAAAAATCAATAAGCATCCCCCCCCCCCCATAAAAAAGGAAAAGGAAAATGCAATTTCCAAACCAGATATTTTTTTAAAAATCCAGTTAACAAAAGGGGAAGACAGTCGCCTTTTTATGGGCATGCAAATCTGGTTGAATTAAATGAATGAATGAAAAACACCCCCACCCCCAAAAAAAGAGTCAAATATCTGATGCATCTTCATTTGTGTTGCACCAGGTGCTGGTGAGGGGGGGATTAATGGGGGTAAAAAAATAAAGTAACCAGATGAGCTAAAAAAAATTAAAAATTGGAATGTCAGAAGGCAAATGCCACCCAACATAGCTAATAAGGGGAAAAAAAGTATTTCCAGCAAATTCTTACAAACAAAATTTACCAGCTGTAACAAAGGAGAGAAAGCAACCACCAAATGCTCCTGGCAGATGGCTTCTATTCTTGGTTTTCAGGGGAGGGGAGACTCTGGTATATATTTATTTATTTATTTATTTAAATTTTTAAAATCTAACATAAATATTCGGATTTGCAGCCTTGCACGCTCAGCCCCTGGCTTGCTCCCTGCGCAATACACCTATAAAAGCAAGTTCGGGACTTAGGTTTGTTGTTGCTGTTTGTTTTGTTATTGGGCTACCTTTCCCCCCTCCACATCAGATGGTAGGATTTCGGAGAGCCATGCAAGGGTGAAACCTGCCTGCAGTCTTCGTTGCGCTTAGAAACGGTTTGATGTTCAGTGCACTACAATTGCGCGGGGCGAATTAAGGAAATAAACGCTAAAACCAGGAGCGGGGGTGGGGGGAAGGGAACGTGCACACAGAAGATGCAATTGCAGCCGCTTCTGTAGCACGCGCGCACACGCACACACACACACACAACTGCACCGTCCCTCGGATCTTCGCAGAGATTGTGACATCTCGTTTGCTGCTTTTGATTTGCAACGGGAGCTTTTGCAAAGTGCAGCTCTCGCGCCTGGCCGGGCTTTTTGCTGGGCTCCCAGTGTGGCTCCCAAGCGCCTGCTTTATTGTGCTTGTGTATTAGTATTATTTGCTGCAGCTGCCGCCTCGTGGGGTAACGCTCCCCACCTCCACCTCGCTTGCAAAGGGGGTCCCGGCTCCCAGCGGCACACGCCGGCCGCTAGCTGCCATGCCTGGTTCGGGGGCCAGTTTCCTCGCCCTATTAGGTGGAGAGGCAGGAGCCCCCTCTCCCCCCGGTACCTTGGCCGGGGCCCCAAGCACCTGGGCAGGTCCCTCCGTCCGGGACTCGGCGAAGGCAGCCGCCTGCCCAGCTACCTGGAGCCTGGCAAGAGCCGCGAGCTCCAGCTGCTGCTGCCGCTGCAAGTCTCCCTCCCTGCTTCCCCCCCCCCCCAGCCGCCCCCCATCCCGAGGGCTGCCCCGATCTCCGGCGATCCTGCCCGCCTGGTGCCGGAGACGGTCCCAGCTTCGCCTCCCAGAGCCCGAGAGGGGTTTCCCCCATCCCCGGCAGCTCCCTCTCCGTGGGGCCCCCCCTCCTCCGTTCTCCCGCCGCTCTCCTCCACTGCCCGCCTTCCCCCCGGCTCCCCTTGCCGGCGTTTCCCCCGGCCGGCTGTCACACACTGCCGCGTGTGCTCGCCAACTTTCCTCGGCGCTTCCCACTGCCGCCAGCACGCGCGCTTTGCAAACCAAAACACCCAGCTCCTTCCCCAGCCCCTTCTCTGCCCCACGCCGCCTGCAGCCTCCCTCCCGCCCCGCCACAGCCTGCAAATTCGCTGCAAACTTTGCTTTTCTCCAGTTCCCCCTCCTCCCATCCACACCCCCCTCCCCCTTTAATTCCCTTCTCCTCTCCTTCCCCCCCTCCCCCTTGCTCTAAAGTGACTTACTAGACTTGGCTTTTCCTGGACACTTTCCCCCTTTTGAGCCTTGATTTCTGATCGTTCTTGTTTCAAGTTCAAACTTACGTGTGATAATCTCTCTTTGTGACAAGTGCTGCGGGTTTCCCTGCTTGCGACGGGACATTGCCCTGGCATTTACACTGGCATCGCCCGGAGAGCTGTACTGAGTTGGGGGGGTTGTATGGGGGGCGGTCTTCCTCCTCTTTTTTTTTTCGTTCACTCTTTCTTCTTCTTCTTTACTGATTTCTTCTTCTTTAAAAAAAATAAAATTGAGACAAGAAACCCCCTCTTTTTTGTTGGTCTGGTGCACTTGGTGGGATGTCCCCCTTGAATTAAAAAAACAGCATCATCATCATCAGGAAAAGCTCTTTTTTTTTTCTTTCTCTTTCTCACTGTCTTTTCTCCACTGCTTCTGCCACTTGGACTTCCAAATCTCTTCTTGAACTTAGGAGGATTTGCACCACCAGTGACACTTTTTTTCTCTCTCTCTCCAGAGGGCTTGGCAAATTGGCAAGTGCACTTCTTCCACCAGGAGGGTAAAAAAAAATCAGGAATTTTTGTTCTCAGTACAGAATGGGGATTGCCCACACACACAAAAATGCCCCCAAAAATTGTTTTCAGAGATTGACCCTTGCTGGGTTTTTTAAGGGGTAGCCAAAACTGTGTCTCCTCTTTCCCAGTTCAAGTGGCACTGCTTTGCCCTAGTGCTTTTGGATTGCCAATGCCTCTGCACCACTTTGCACTGCTCCCCCTCGCCTGGCACTGGGACTGGAAGGAAGGAAGCCCCCAGTGCAGCTGGGCTGGTGCTGGCTATTACTATTATATATTGCAATGTGAAGATGGCGGAGTCCTGGTTCTCTGGGAGCGCTCTGTCTCTCTATGGCTGGGGCTGCCTCTGTACAATGGGATAAAATTCAAGTTCAAGTGCGGACGTGACGTTTAATCTGCACTAGAGACAAAAAGACCCAGAGAGTAGGAGCACTGGGGGCGACTAGCGGTGGCTTTTTAACATTGTACCCTGCAAGAGAACAAGAAACACACAGAGAGACACACAAACTCAAGCACTTGCATGGATCGGGAGCAGCTCCGGGCTTTGTGCCTTGCCTCCGTCTCCGGCATTCCGAGGGCGAGCGAATAATCACGACCAATAATCACCATCATAAATAACAATCATGCAAACCAAACTTCCCCCTGCCCTGATCTAGCTGTCCTGCCTGTGCTGAGAACAGCTCCCGTGGGGCGGGGGAGGTGAAGGTCTAGCGGGTCGCTCACCCCGGCTGGGGACTTGCTGACTGAGTGACAAGGGGATCCTTTTCTCCCTTGGGCAAAGTGCCTTCTGTCGGCCAGGGGGGAGGTATGCGGAGTGGCACCGCCGCCAGGGATAAGAGAGGTCGGGACCGGAGTGGACAACTCAGGGCGACGCAGCCAGCGGGGCTGAAGCGGGGATCCGGGCAGTGGTCTGTTGTTATCCCTATGGCATAGGAGCTCCATGGTCCTGGCTCGACTCTGGCTCTCGCTTCGTTGTGGTCCATTTCTAGCATCCCTGGCATAAAGGTCTGGGGCTTCTCTTTCCTTCAGACGGCGCCGCAGGTGCTCAGCTGCAGGCACATTCCAAGTGTATTTCAGCCAGTTTTTCACTAACACGAATATCTGTGTGGGCTGGGGAGAGATTTTTCTCTTCCTCATCTATATGTGATGTTCCAGGGAAACACACAGAGACTTCTTCGCTCACACACACGCACGTGCACACCTTTTCGACCTTGGCTTGTGCTGGTAGTAGTGGTTATTCGTGTGAAAATTCCTGACGGGGAAGGTGTGTGTGTGTGTGTGTGTGTGTGTTAGTGGCACTCACCCAAGACAGGGAGAATCCAGAGGCGTTTAGATCACTGCGGAACAAGACACTGCATGTACTTTTCATTCGATTTCACAGGCAGGTAAATGCCCAGCGGAGTGCGCTTCTAACTTTCAGATTCTTGGAAACCAACTTTTCCTTCCCCGCCCTCTCTTTCCTCCCTTCCTTTTCCCTTTCCCCCCACCTCATCTCAGAAAATGTTCTTTGCAAAGTGCTTTTCAGCACTAGATCTGGACAGAGCGAGGGACCGGGACCGGTGTGGGGGAGGGGAGTGTTCCGGGAGCACATTGAAGTGGGGGCTGCAATGAAATCCAGGGCAAGACATTCCGCATTCATGTCATTCACTTTCTACGTGGAATGACTATTTTTGTGTGAAATCGCAGGGAAGCCTTAGAGGACCAAAATTCATCTTCATGCCCTTAATCTGCTGTGAGTAGAATTTGGCTAACCAGCTAGCCTCGCCTCCTTCAGCAACTGCCGAAAAATCTGCCTCCCCCTACAAAGAGAGAGAGAGATGATTTCTACTTTGTCAGCCCTACTCCAGCAACAGACCGTAATTCTGATGACCTGGGGATATCAGATGGGGAAAGGCAAGGAAATCCCATCAGATCTGGGGGGGGTGGGTTTTGTTCACGGGCCCAGAGCCAGCTTGGCCATGCCCTCTTCTGTCTTGGCTCAGTCATCGTTCTCCATTAACAGCAAATATGGAAAAGCCATTCCGCTCCTCGCACGCTGCCTAGATTTTTTCCTTGTGTTGGCTTGTTTTGTTTTTCAGGGTCCTACAAAGAAAATTAGCACTGTGTTTGTAACACAACTCTCTTAGCAGCTGGGAAAGAATTTAGAGATCCATAGCTGCATTACACACACACACACATGCAAGCCCTATCAAAATGTTGTGCAAACAATCGAGTGAGAAGAAGAGGACATGGACAGGGCCAGAGGTGGAGAAAGCTTCAAGGTACCCTGCAAATGGAAAGGGGAGGAAAAATGCCTTCCGCAGAACCTACGGTGGATAAGTAGCCATGGCCCCTTCCATGCCTTTCTGGGCATCTTTTGCTGAACCATTCTTCCCTCAGCTCCACCCCTGTTCTACCTAAAGTTGGAAAAGCACCAGCCCCACCTGGTGTCAGTATAATGGATGTCATAGAGGTCATCGGAACCTTTCCAGGAATGCAATTGAAAGTTCCAAGAAAATACAAAAAGGCAAAAAAAGTTTTAAATATTTCAATCGATTTCACACATACACATACTGCACTTCATGCATTTCTAGATCCTTGAGTCATATTTCTACAGACATTTCCTATAAAGGTTCCCTGGCATTCATTTCAAGAAGAGGCTTGCTTTCTTGCTTGCTTTCTTTCTTTCTTTCTTTCTTTCTTTCTCCCTGCCCCCTTCCTTGCACTATGCATGGCGTGGCAAACAGGCTTTGTGTGTGACTCTCATGCAAAATGTGTCTCGCGGTTCTGGGGGGAGGCATTTGCAAACCCACTGGCTGCCCCTGGTTTCAGGGTGCAGCTCACATGGCGTCCTTGTGAACCCAGGGAGCGGGGTGGATGCAAAGTCCAGCTCGCATGACTTTGGCCGTTTTTTGGTCGTTGCAGGAAACTGCGCGTACCTGCAGCAGCCCTTATCAGGAAGTTGCCGGGCATCATTTGTTGATTAACCACTGTCTTACAGTGGGCATTCAAATCAAAGATAAGGACACATCAATGATTGACCATGCTGGGTTCCCTTATTGCCTCTAATGATTCAGCCTGGGCTGGACGCGGTCTGCCTCCCTTTGAAGTGAGCTCGGGTTTGGTGGAAGAGCTGGCATTGTCTTACACTCCGCTTATCTGGACGGGTTTTTTTTTTTTTTTAAGCCTGTCTTCTCTTCCTCCTCCTCCTCCTAAACCATATCCCAATAGGGGCACACATTCCAAAGTGATTTTTCAGTCTCCTCTTTTCTCCCCTGTCTGGCACTTGTGATCATTAGCACTGAAAGCTGTTAATGTCTTGTCTCACAGCTCCCCCTTTAGTCTCTTTGCTCTCCCTGTCTCGCGTTCAAAGCCAGATCAATAGCAGGCTCTTTCTAACCTTGACCTATCCCTCGACCCCGCCTCCATCTGCAGCTGGCCCACTGTTTTGTTTTCCCACTCCGTCGATATCCAAGTCACAATCGGTGACAGCAGACAAACAAGAGGGGCTTGCTTCTCTCTAGGGGCTCGCTGAACTCCCCCCCCCAAGACTCCCCCCAGGCGGACAGCCACAATAGCACTATGGTCAGAGGATTTCTGTCCCACTGATCATTGTACTGCTGTGTCCACGCTTCTTTTCTCTTCTCTCTCTGTCTCTCCCCATCGTACTGTTTTAACACGTAACAAAACACACAAGCAAACATTTAAACTGGGACAGGCATCTTTACACTTTAAGAAAAGGAACGAGAAACAGACTATAACAAAGAAGAGCTGTCTTTCTGCAGGCGTTAAAGATTTAGTTTATTTTAAACTAGAAACAAAAACCCAGCACCAAAGTGTGGTCATTCTGTTTCATATTATAACACGGATCGTAACAAATCACTCTCACCCAGTAACAAACTAATACAGTTTCACATATTCGATTTTATTCTATATACAACAAGGCATGGCAATTAAAGAGCTTCCGGCACTCATTACGTACTTTAGCTTCTGACTTTTTTTTTTTTTTTTTTTGAAAGCATGTGATGTCTTCTGCTGAAATTTGGCGTGGGTATAAATAACTGTAACTTCAGTTACAGAGGGACTCCCAGTATTCTTGTAGATGATGAGATGGATCTGTCACTTGCACGCATTTTAAATATATTCACACGCTCACCCTTTCGGCCAAACAACCTTTCTGCGAAATAACAGTTTCTGCAGCTGATTCTGTCCGCTATGACTTTAGGTTTCTTCACATTCTTCACTCGAAAAGCTCGTGCTAAGTTAGAAATAAAAGATTTTTGTTGCCGATCCGGGTTTAAGCGACATCAACCTCCGCCTAAACAATTCTGCTGGTTCCTGTTCGCTTTGTATCTTGGAGGGGGGTTGTTGTTACAAGGAGTATAAACACAAGGCATGATCCGATCGGCTTAGTTAGCCGCTCTGCCTGCGAGGAGATATAGAAACACAGGATCTAACTTGATCATATTTACATACATATTAATAAAGCTCCCGGGGTGGCAGTTCTGCCTTCCCATATTGTACGAGTATCTCTGTGAGCTCTCATTTCGGATCCATTAAAAAAAAAGATTAAGAAAAAGGTCTTTGGGGCTTCCTTGTATATTTGTCTGCAATGATTTTATACCATTTTTGAAAATTGCATAGTTGTAGCCTCAAATCTGCGGGAGATAAAATAACCCAAAAATGTGTGATTTTTGCAGCAGTAAATAGGGCTACAAAACATTACTCTGAGGGACTGTTTGGTGGGGCTCTTTCATTTGTGAGCCATTAATATTCTACATTAAGAGAGAAAGAGCCTCGTGAAGTCACCTTATTTTCTTTGTCAGGAGTGAGGGTGAGCCTTAAGTGAGAAGACTGGCGTGTGTCAGACTCTCAGTCCCAGGAGGATAACGCGAGAGCTGCTCAGCACCCCTCAGATCTCTACCTGGGATGCAAAGTTCGCTCTGTCTTTACATGTGGGATTGTCCCACTTTTTGCCTCTGACACTTGCTGATGCCTTCGGGACGGGATTTGGGAAGCAACCTGCCGGCGGCACATTCCCCACCCTGGGCTCGGCTCCTTTGCATCTTCTGCCTTTGCAGCGGAGCGCGCTGCCTCGCTCCTCGTGCCAAGCGCGTGAAAAGATTCACTGAGTGACAACCACCGCAATATGGGGGGCCTGATCCTGCGCCCCGCCCCGCATCCAGAGGAGGGGGAGAGCCACACACAACCCCAGACAAGGCACCAACGAAGAAAAACCCCACACATCTAAGTCGGGAGCGATGCAGAATCGGGCCCTGCGCGTCTGTGGGAGGCAAGTCTCTGCAGACGCAAAACTGCAGCCTGGTTGTGTCTTTGAACCCAAGCACTTAGTGACTGATGCTGCCCCCCTCCCCCCGCCCGGGGGCAGTGGTAAAACTTCCACTGACTTCCAAGGGGGGAGTAGGATATTTGTGACCTGAGCATCTCTCCTGCTAATCAGAAGGCAGCCCCTTTTCTCTCTCGTGCTCAGGGGGCTTATCTGGGAGGCTTGGGGGGTGTCTGTACCACTTTCCAGGCAAAAGCAAAGCAACACGTATTGTGGGAAAACTCCAGGGAGTGGGGGCCACTCTATCAGCCCCCTCCTGTCCAGTGCTTGAGGCACACCTGCCATGTCTCAGCAAAGCACAGGATGCCACCTGGGTCCCTTCATGCCATGAACGCCAGGGGCTCAGAATCCTACCTGAACCCCAAACGCAAAGGGGACCGGTAAAGTTCTCCGTTGGCTGGGCTGCTGGTGCGCTGCTGCTGATGGCAAGGCAGGGATCGCTTGTGTCTTTGCAAGACGCTGCGCACCCTGCCTCCCTCCGTGTAACATACGAGCGAGGATAGTTACGCTGGCAGGTACCGCTGGCATTGTGCAAAAAGTTGGGACGCTCTTAGAGACGGGCTGGCATCTCCCTGGCTCGTTTCAGAAGTTGCCCCATGATGTAACTATCGAACATTATCGCTGTTTGGAGACGCACTCCGGACTCAGTTTGCATGGGGGGTTGAATCCCTTCTCAATTCAATTCCTGAAATTTGGGGAATAGACCGATGTTTCTGTCATCCTCTGCTTTCACTCCACTTCTCCCAAGCATGATTTCGCAGGGATTTAAACTCCTTGGGATTGTTTGAAACAACAAAGGCCTATAGGATATCGATGTGGCAATAAAATCTTCCACTTCAACTTATGACAGAAAACATTTCAGCCTGTCTCTCAAGGAACATAAAAATATGAATCTGGACACCACAAAAAGACATCTCACTTGTCTCTAAAATCTCTCTGCTTTATAGTCTTTAAAATAGGGCAGATTTATGATCATTCTTTTATCTTTATTTTAAACTGGTACTTTTTAACTGAAGTCAAACTGGCAAATTCATCAGCCTCTATATTCAGTATAAACATCTGCAGCTTCATTATGCCTATCAACAATTAGGGAACTTAAAAATGAGGGCATCTGGCCTGGGAGTGATTGTGTATTGCACCCAAACTGCACATTCTTATTGATAAGGAGTGGAGCAATGTATGAAAAGTCAATGGATTTAACATTTTAACATAGAGGCTATAATTGTTTGTGTGTCTTAGCTGAAATTGGTCAAATAATTTTCTTCCCTTTACAATAAAAAAGCAGGCATTTTTCATGCTAATAGGAAGTAGGACAAATTTAGGAAAGCAAGGAGCAGTGTCTGGGATTGACTGTCATGATTTTTTTTTTTTTTATGTGGGTCTGGATTCTGGTTTCCCTTTACTGCAGTTTTCCACCTGGGTAACTCCATTGACTTACCAAAGTCCCTGCTGATTTCTAAATCAGGCCTCTGACTTTTCTGGTTCCACTTTTGCAATGTCTCCAGACACATTGCTTTTGACTCCTGCTTGTGGTCTGCAGGTCAATGCCTTAATGATAGATCCCTTGTTCCCCTCACCTCAGCTGACACTTTGAAATGTAATTTAGGATGATTAGGCAACCTCAGTCTCTGATGGACCAGAGGTTTGATAATACCACATAAGAGGCCACAGGGGTGCAAAGCTTTTCAGAGCAGTTGCTGAAGTCTTCTCTGAGCCAACTGTTCCACCTGGACCACACTACAAATTATTGTTTTCAATTACCACCTGTGTACTCCTTCCCATGCATCGTATTGATGTAAAATTACAACAACACTAGTATAAATAAGTTATGCTGTGGTTGTAAAATGGAAGAAATTTTGTTGTAGCAATTATGTTCAGCAAGATGACAAAATAAATTTCCAGTGCTGTGCTTGCAGTAACCTGGGGAATTTAAACCTCATAATTTCCATTCATTTCAGATAATTTGGAGTAATTTCTATATGTAATAACTCTGTAATGAAAAACACAGCGGTACTGAAGTGATTTCAGCTCTGGGTTTTTTTCCTATGGTATATATGGCACAAAATAAATAATAAAAATAATATTTCCTTTTGTATGTGTTGAGTAATTCTTTCAGCAAAATCATAAACTAATACCAGGACTAAATCTCTGTCCATGAAATGAAAAATAAATTGAGTTAAAGAAAGTGAAAAAGTATGAAAGGCCGTGGATGTTTTATTGTGACTTTATTAAATTGTATCATCTCTATGCTCTATTGTATCCCCTGGGGTTACTGTTCAAGGGAAGGGCATACAGATAGATGGGTACATGTCCTTAGATCAAAAGGAGAGATGGTTGGAACAAGTATTTCTGAACATATTTAATTCAATGCTTTAATTTGTAAAATAGAAACTGGAAATTAAAAATACAGAGGTGCAAGCATGTAAGGGACAAAATAAATAAATTTTCTGAGGACATTGATTTTTATTAGTGTGTTGAATGGTAAATTACTTGGAAGACTATAACCATGTGCACTCATTGAGCGTATTCCAACACAAAGTATTCACCTTTAATTAAAGACAAGGGAGACATTATTGAAGAGCAGTGTTTGTGTCCTACCTACAGCCATGACACAAGGCAATTATTACATAGTTAACATGAAGCCATATGTGTTATTTTGTGGCAAGTACATAGTAATTCCACTGGCAATAACAGTAATGAGACATAATATTACTTGTATCATATATCATTCTCCTCTCCAAGTATTTTACAAGTGTGGTTAAGGACTGAAATACTTTCTTTACAGATGAGGAAAATGAGTCATAAAGAGAGCAAGTAACCTGGGCATGGCCACATAGCCAATCTGTGGCAAAATTGTGATTATTGAGGTCAGAGCTTTCTCATTTTTACCATATAATTATAAAATAAATCAACTAGAATATGAATGTTATACTTACATTTCAGTGTATCAAGTATAGAGCAATGTAAACAAGTCACTGTATGACATTTTAGTTTGTATAATCTATTGTAAAACTAGGCAAATATCTAGATGAGTTGATGTACCTCTTGGAAGACCTCTGCATGCCCTCAGGGATGTGTGTAACCCCAATTGAGAACCACTGCTCTAATCAATAATCCTGTGTCTCAGTGGCATCATGATGATACTTTCTTTAATTTAAACAATGGGAGTTGTATATGGCAACTTGAATTGCTGTTTTATGGCCCAATATTATGCAATTATTTTTATCTCCACTATCATTATATGTCCTGTTACAAACAATAGAGCCAGGATCTCTGAATGGGCAAACTGGTTGGCGTGCAGTAAGAGCTGGCTTATCCCTGCCATGATGGAAGTAAATGAAAACATTCTCAAAGATGAAAACTGGTTCAGGTACAGTTCTCCCAAGCTATATATTTGCTTTGCACCCAAGGTCTGTTCTTCCTTCAGCTTATTCTGTCTTTGCTGGTGCCCATTGTGAGGCTTCATCTGCTCTGGAAGGCCCTTCCTGGCCAACTGCTGTTTTTACATCTCCTCCAGTTGTCATTACTGCAGCTCAGGGTTGGTCCACACTACCGCTTATGTTGATGTAACTTACATTACTCAAGGGTGTGAAAAAGACACCTCCCTGAACAACAGAAGATACAGCAACCTAAGGGCTGTTCACACCAGCACCACATTGGCAGGAGATGCTCTCTTGCCAACATAGCTTCTGCCTCTTAAGGAGGTGGAATAATTATGCCAATAGGAGAGCACCCTCCTGTCAGCATAGTGAATCTACACCAGACATGCTACAGCTGCAAATGTAGTGCTGTAGTGTAGACTTGCCCTTAGAAATCCTTTGATCTCAGGATGCCCTAAAGTATGCAAGGCTGCAGACATTGCTCTAGACAGTGTTCCCTGTAAGCTGAGTGCTTGGTTAGCCACCCAGGACCAAGCTCCACCAGGAGAGATTCAAATGTCGCCCAACTGATTAGCAGAGTATCCATAGCCAGCAGCATGTGTTTCTACTGAGGTGCATATCCGCACATGCCTCATTGCACATAATAAAATTTATTTTGTGCATGGATGGAAAAAATTAGAGAAAACATTGGTTCTGGTCTACTGAAACTTTTTGCAAGGACCTTCCAATGCCCCAGAGGGGATATCAGGAAGCTAGAGATGAAAGATCAAGAAAGATGTGGAGAAATTGGAGAAGGTCCAGAGAAGAGCAACAAAAATGACTAAAGGTCTAGAAAACATGAGCTATGAGGGAAGACTAAAAGAACTGTGCTTGTTTAGTTTAGAAAATAGAAGACTGAGAGAGGACATGAAATCTAAAGGAATCTAAAAGGATTTTGAGTATTAAAAGTTTCAAGTACCCTTCTTCCACTTCTCCAGCAGCTCTTAGTTCTCCAGCCAATTACAAGGAGGAGGGAGAAAAATTGTTCTCCTTAGCCTCTGATGATAGGACAAGAAGCAATGGGCTTAAATTGCAGCAAGGGAGGTTTGGGTTGGACATTAGGAAAAACTTCCTAATGGTCAGAGTGGTTAAACACTGGAATAAATTGTCTAGGGAGGTTGTGGAATCTCCGTCACTGGAGATATTTAAGAGCAGGTCGGATAGACATCTATCCATCAGGGATGATGTAGACAGTGCTTGGTCCTGCCATGAGGGCAGGGGACTAGACTCCATGACTTCTCAAAGTCCCTTCCAGTTCTACGATTTTATGATTCTATGATTCTAGAGGAATCAGAGGTCAGATTAGATTTTGGTTGGGTCAGAGACAGAAGGGATGAAAAGAGGGAGGCTGAGACTGAAAATGTGGATTTCAAGTCCAAGCCAATGGAGTTAGACAGGAAACCAACCAAATTTAGGTGAATGAGGAAGGAAGCAGGTTTGGAGCTGTGTGGGGAAGCAGCTACATGAAAAATAACAGCAGTATAAAGAATAAGCATCTAAGGCCTTGTCTTCACTGCTAAAAATGTGTATTTTTATCTCAAGACAACTAACACATGTGAGCCATTCTGAGGTAAAAAAAAAAAACACACTGAAGACCAGATGCTACAGTTTTACCCTGAGGTAAAATCATCCAGGGTCAACACCTGGAGGGGTAAGGGACTGCTTATCTCATAATACAATTAAAGGGACTGTCTTCACTGAGTTTTTATCTCAGGTATTTTAGCTCATGTATTTTAGTTACCTCCATAGAAAAAATGCGCCTTTTTAGAAGTGCAGATAAGGCCTAAATGTATTGTCTAGTAGAATGTAAGGTGTGAGGTTGAGAGACAGACAACTGCAGAAAGTCTAGATATGTGCAGGCATTTGGAATGGCTTCTTAAAGGTGGCTGAATACATCACTATTCAAAAATCTGTACACTGCAATGCTATTTCGGGGTACCGAGTATCCCAAAATAGCTGTCCCATGTCTTCACAGCAAGCCCATTATTTTGGGCTCACTATTCCAAGGTCCCTGTAAACCTCATTCCACAAGGAGTAAGGGACATTTCGGAATAGCAGGTTATTTCAAAATTAGATCTGCAATTTGCGTAGCTCGAATTGCATATCTTATTTCGAACTATGGCGCAGTGTAGACATAGCCTAAGGCACTTACAAAGTCCCATTTCCATGGTATTTGCGCACCTTATAGTCTTTTATTCTGACAAACTGAAGAAAGGAAGGGCTATTATCCCCGTTCTGCAGATGAGGAAATGAGGCACAGAGGACTAAATAACTTGTGCTAGATCATACAGACTATTTGTTATGGAGCAGGGATTTGAACCCTAGTCTCTGATTCTCAAGATATATCATTTCAAGCTCCTTTTTCTTCAATAGATATGGAGGAATATTTGGATCTGGAAACATAATTTGGATTATGGCAGGAAGCGTAAGGCAGGCAGGGGGTCAGCCACAGTGCAATAGCATACAGCAGTTGGTTTTAAAAATAAAATTCCCATCACCAGCCCCCATACTAAAGAAAACTAAGCTCTAAAGTTAAAGGTAGGAAGGGGTCAACAGCAGCATGTAATGGCAGGGAGCCGAAAAATTCAGATCCATTCATCAAAAGCAGCCTTTAAAAGCATGCACCCAAAACACCCTGGTCACAGAGTTTAAGGGCAGCTTTTGAATAGTAGCCCTGTGATTTTGTGTGATGCTGCTGTGGTTACTGAGACCAAGAAACCTCTGCTAAAAGTGATAAGCATTGCAGCATGGGATAGAGTTAAGTTGTCAAATCTTTTTTTTTTTTAACAATCAGATATTATTTAAAACTGTTCCCAATCCCAACTCCCCCCAGAATTCAAAATCCATCCCCAAATGACAGGAAGCCAGTTTTTTTAGTATAAATCAACCTAAGATTGGATCCATATTTTCCCCAAATATAATTTTTAAATAAGTAAATTAATAACCCTTGGCAAATGAAACAATTGTCTCACAAACTGCCCACCCAACCAACAAGTGGGTCTCTTTGTATGACCCATAAATGCTTCTCTGAGCCAAGCAAAAAAAAATCTTCAAAAATAGAAACATCCTCTCCCAGGTGTCCTGTTCACTATCATTTACAGCCCACCCTGCAAACACTATGTCTTCAGTGCAAAAAAGTGCATCACAGCGAAGACAGGTACAGTAGTTTTTACCTCAGTATAGCTATCAAGTAATCTCAATGCTATGACCCCCACCTGGGGCTTACCTCAGCTAGCTACACTGAACTAAAATCTATAGTATGTTTTGTCTCCATTAGCTTGAGTGAGCTGCCATGACATAAAGGCAAACCCTTCTGAGGTGAAGAGAAAAGCATGAGTAACTTTACATATATGGATAGTCCCTCTATGGGATCTCTTGAGTATAAAATCACTCATGTTTGAGCAGAATCATGGCCTTTAATGTAAACGCCTCAGGGCAAGGGCCATGTTTTCCCTATGTACAGTGTTGAGCATGTTGTCAATACTTATCCTATATATGAATTCCCAACATAACATCACTATAACTCTTACAACATTCCTCTACCCCACTTTCACCAATTAAGTGCATGATGAACATGCGTGAGAGACGAAAGCAGCAGCGGAGGCCTGGCGTGACACATTATTAAACTGTATCTCCCGTCTGCCTCCTCCTCCACCTCTTTCTTTTCCTCCCCCTCGCCATGTGGCATCCTACTCTCCTGCTGCTCTGCTGCTACGCCTCTGTATCCCCTCTGATGAGGCACAGTACTGTAGCAGCAGGAGCAGTATTAGAACCTGCCAGTCCCTGCCTAATAATCCCTCGTGATGCAGTCCTTTCAGGTCGAGACCGAGGGGAGCTCTTTCTTTTCCCACTGCTGTGCAGCTGATCCTCACACAGCTAACAGGAGAGGTGAAAGGTACTGAGTTTTCAGTCTTTTTTTTTTTTTTTATAACTGGTAGACAGAGGATGAGGACACAGACTTTAGGCAGCTGATGGATGTTCCACACCAGAGGTATATTATCCCCTCAAGAGCCAACTACTCTGGAAAACTGCTGCTGCTGTGGTTGCTGCTATGCCTTTTGTTACCAGGCAGTCTGTAAGGGAATGTTTCTAAACTTCTCAAAGAAGTGCTTACAGGTCTCACTGACTCCACCAGTGATAGCTAGACTCAGCTTCTTGCACATTTTTAGAGCTCAGTGGAGAATTTAACTATTCTGTAGCTGCTACCTGCCCATTCCTACCCATTTTCCACTTCTCCAGCAGCTCTCAGTTCTCCAGCCAGTGCCACCAACCAATATCATTGCACTAGCTTGATATATGTTGAGAGGCCTAAACCTCACCCAGTTAGCTAGAAATCTCCCAATGGGGTTGACGTTCTAGTCGTCCATAATGATGCTACAGTAGAATCCTGGGCTTTGCCCATACCCTGACTTTTGTGGTCACCAGGATTAATAGCTGGATTCTGCCACTCGCTGACTGCGGGGTGATGTAACTTCTCTGTTCTTCTATTTACCTATTATGGAAAGCCACACAGCAGGAACTGCACCACCAGTGCACCAAGAAGTGCACCCTCTGGATCTTAAATAGTGAAATTCAAGGCAGCAGCAGCAACAGCATGTGTAACAATAGGAGCAGTTCCATAAAGGCTCCAACACACCCAGAGACTCCAGGACTCTTAGCCTAGGTACAGTAAGTCCCTGTACTTTGTCATTATGGTGACTGATGTACTGAGGGGACTGGGTTTTTTAAGGATGAAAAAGTGGTGTCTCACTGGACTAAAACAATAACAACACTGGAGCTAGGGGATAAAAATTCAAAGCCAACACTAGCAACCCTTACAAAAACATCTACTGCACACTAGCGTTCCCCAGACCAGGAACACCTGCACTGCTCCCATATGGTAGCCCGTAGTTCTCAGAAGTGTACATAGGCACTCTCAGTGAGACTATAAGTCATGCCCATGACCTAGCCACTGTTGCAGTGTTGCTAGCTCTCAGGATTGTATGGAAAGTCTTGTGATATTTGGTGATTTTTCTGAAAGCTCCAGCTCCTGGAGTCATGTGATTCCATGTTAATTTCCATTTTAATTAAAATAAAGTTAAGTTTCTAGTGGAGAAAAGCTTGAAAACATGACCTACGTGCATCCTTAAGGCTCAGCCACCAGAAGGCAAAGAAAAAGAATCCAGCTTTTATTATTTTTAAAAATCTCGTGATTTGTAATCCAATCCTATGAGTTTGGGTAGCCAAACTCACAAATTATGAGCATTCAGTGTTGCCAGTACACAGTTTATTTGTTTGATATGCTTTAGCTTGTCACTTAGTATAATGACACTGCAAAAATGAGCCACCAGCCATTGTCACAGCAAGCAGCTGAGCTTAGGGCTTTGGCTGACAAAGAACAGCCAGCCACTATTCCATTGTGGGTTGAGTCATGCCTGGTGATATGCAGGTGCAAAATGAAGAAGGGAGGGCACAAAAAGCCTCTTCTGCAGGGACCAGGCACAACAGCAGTCCCTAAGTGCAAGGACAGCTCCAGGCTAGTGCCAGCTTCCCTGGAGAACTGAGTGTAATAAAGCTGTGACACATAGGTGTTCTGGCAGAAGGCTAACATTTTATTTCCTGACCCCAATCGCATGACACTGGTCAGGGTTACCGAAGGTAGATAGAGGGATTAGATATGGCACAGCTTATCCCTACTTCTCTTCACTAGCTGCACAGTGTAGAGTACATTCTTCTACAGCAGTATTTATGTCTAGTCACTGAGGCTAGGTCTACACTACAGAGTTTTTGCGCAAAACCAGCCATTTTTGCACAAAAACTCACAGAGTGTCCACACCTCAAGCGCGTTTTTGCGCAGGTAAAATGAAAGAGCAGAGGGGTTTTTCCGGTGTAGGTATTCCTCATTCTACGAAGAATAACTTCTTTTTGTGAAAGAGTTCTTTCGCAAAAAGGTGTGTGTGGACAGGCAAGAGGGGGGGTTTGTGCAAGAAGAGGGAAGAGGAAAAAGCTCAGGTGCCCTAGTGGCCATTCTGTCCATAGCAATCACTGCTTACTTGCGAGAGAGCATCCAGGAGGTCTGGATGCTCTCTCGTGCAAAAGCGCATTGCTTTTTCGATGCGTTTTTGCAGTGTGGATGCACTCTTGCACAAGAAGTTTTTGCGGAAGATCTCTTCCACAAAAAGCTTCTTGTGCAAGAAGCCTGTAGTCTAGACATAGTCTCAGGGACTGGAATGCTCTCCCATGTCACTGAGGGATGCTACTAAGATTTAACCCTACACTGGCAAAGGAATGTTCCCACGTGCTTAGGATCTTGATTTTTTTGCCTGATTAATATTGGAAACACTGAGGTTCCTTGAGGAGGCTAAATTTGTAGCTATCTGGGACACCAAGCATTCAGATTGCACATATAGAGCTGATTCAGTTCGAACCATTCTGTTTTCTGAGATTGGCCCATTGCCATCAAACATGATATATTCCCATATTTCCAGGCCAGAAGGGACAGGACTGCATGACAAAGCAAAGGAACCTCACCCAACAATTTTTGCATTAAGTCCATGACTTCTGTTTGAACTAGAGCATGCCTTTTAGAAAAATATCCAGTCTCAGTTTAGGCCCAGCTCCTCAGAGTATTTAGACAGCTCACTACAATCCCACTGCCCATTGAATTCAATGAGAATTAGGTGCTTAAATACCTTTGAGGATGTAGGCCTTAAAGGATATGTCTACACCAAGGCTACTCAACTTTAAAAGCTCTGGGAGCCACAATGATGCTCACAGCACACACTGAGGGCCATAACGTAAGTGTGGTTGCATATACGTGCAAATATATATGTAAATATATGTAAATAGCTTCTTTCTCACTGACAGGCATGAATTCAAAGATTAAGGCAAGACTACACAACACAGAGGCCCCATTTAAGTCAGTTCTGCTGATATTAATAACATGCAATATTTACCCGATTTCCACCCATATGACAGCACTTTTAATGAACAATGACAGTCCAGGAATGTAACTACTAAAATGCATATCAACAGAAGACCATTATATTGACTACTTTTTTGTTTTGGCTCCCACCCCCGGGCCACAGGATTGAGCCCCACATAAACCTAAACTGCATCACGGGCCACAAAGAAATGGGCCGTGGGCCACATGTTGAGTAGCCCTGGTCTACACAGTATCTTTAAGCAAGACTTCTAACCCTGGCCCCCAGGTGGAGTCTCACACTAGTCTACTAAAAATAGCTAAAAATAGCTGTCTAGATGTTGTCAGTCAGGCTCTGAGAGTGGGGACTTCAGAGTCTGAGCTCCAGCTGGATCCACAACCTTGAAGCACCCTCTATACAACTATTTTTACAAGTCCTGCCAGCACAGATTTGTGGTCCCCAGGCTGGAGGTTCACTCTCAGATGCTGTTCAGACAAAACTAAAGACTCCACCACTGAGTTGTTTCAGTAGTTAGCCCCCCTCACTGTTAAAAGTGTACATCTTATTCCTAGTCTGAATTTGTCTCACTTCAGCCTCCAGCTAGTGGATCTCATAATGCTAGATTAAAAAACTGTCTACTGTTAAGAAAACTCTTCCCCATTTAGGTACTGCTAGATTGTGAGCAAGATTCCTCTTTAACCGTCTCTTTGATAAGCTAACTGAGAAAGATAGGGCCTCTTCCTGCAAAGTAGACTTCAGATCATTCTTGTAGATCTTTTCTGAATACTTTTCAATGTTTATGTAAATTTTAAACTGCTCAAGTTCGGAGGACAAATTGATATGTATTTGAACCAAGATAGCCCGCACAAAATCACCCATCAAGTTATGGCTATGTTGAGCAGCAGTCCAGGAGGATTAATTATATTGTTATATATATAAAAGTGAGAGCAGGAAAAAGACTTTCAAATGACTTGGAACAGGAGTAGGCAATAAGCGACCTGCGTCTGAACATGGTTTGCCAGGGTTAGCCCCTAGCGGGCTGCCAGACACTATTTACCTGACTATGGTTGCATGCAGCTCCCATTAGTTGTGCCCATTCCTGGACAATGTGAGCTATAGAAGTGGTGGCCTGGCCCGTGCCACTTACTGCAGCTCCCATTGGCTAGGAGCAGCAAACCATGGGCAATGGGAGCTGTGAGCAGCTGTACCAGCAGATGCTCAGGTAAATAAAGCATCTGGCGGAACTGTGTCCAGACCATGGACCACTTATGACTTGGAGCCATCAAGTTGTGGTATAACGAATCTACACAACCATTGAGTTTATTGCAGTTGCCTTTGACCTTTGTCTCCCTTCTCTCCTTTTAGTGCACTCACTTTTTGCACCTTGCTTCAAATTAGATTGTACATTCTTTGGGGTAGGGACTCTGGACCTGATTATTAAATACATTTAAGTCCCTAAAGATGCAGACAAGTGCCAAGGAGGATTTTCAAAAGCACGTAGGTACCAATCTCCTATTGAAATCAGTGGGAGTTCAGCTCCTAAGTGTTTTTGAAAAGCCCACTGACAGCCTAAACGCATCTTTACGGTCTTCAATACCTTTGACAATCTGACCCTAGTAGCTAAGGATACGTCTACACTTGCTCCCTAGTTTGAACTAGGGATGCAAATGTAGCCGACCGAAATTGCTAATGAAGCGGGGATTTAAATATCCCGCGCTTCATAAGCATAATCTCGCCCGCACGCTATTCTACTCGCCAGCTGATTCGAACCAAGAAGTGTGCTCCAGGACACGTTAGTTCAAATCAAACCCCTTGGTTTGAACTAATGTTACTCCTCAAAAAATGTGGAATAGCGTGCAGGCGAGATTATGCTAATGAAGCGCGGAATCGGTCGGCTACATTTGCATCCCTAGTTCGAACTAGGGAGCAAGTGTAGAGGTTCCCTAAGTGGCTCCAGCACTACACTGGGACTCAGGAGAATTGGGTTCAGGTGCTTGGTGACCTGAGTCAAGATACTGCACTACTCCCTGCCTCAGTTTCCCCATTTGCAAAATTGGAAAAACTATATTTACTTCCTTTGTAAAGAGCTGTGAGATCGACATCTGCAACGTGTATGTAAGAGTATGTGTTTTTAATAGTAGCCATCATCATCAATCAATCAATCATCATCATCATTCATTTTATGTTTGTTAGGTCTCTGAGAGGGAGATTGTTTTCGTACTTGTAATATGCTAAAGCAATAGAGCCCTGATCCCTGGGTGAGAACAATAGGTACTACCAACATTAATAGTAATAGTAATAGTAATAAATAACACAAAGAGACTAAAAGGAATATTTTTATCAGTTATTGTTGTTTATATGTGCTATCTTGAATAGTATAAAAATGTATCTACAATACTATGTCACCTTTAAGTATATACTTTATAGTTTACATATTGTATGTTAGAATAAAAAGACAGGCACAGTTCATACTGTTTTACAGTTAGTATTACCTTTATGTTCATACATTTACGTGAAAAATGTCCCTTTTACAATTGCTGTCCAGTGTTATTTTGGAAGGTAATTACTGTATGCAGCTTTCATTTGAGATTTTTTTGTAAAGCAAAGTCAATTGGGAAATAATTTTTTTACAGGCAAAGATTCCTTATTGGCTTTCACCAACCAAACGAAATAACTGATTACTTTTAAACTTCTTACTAGAATGTTAGTCACTAATTCATTAATATTTAATGTATGTGCAAGTAGCTACAGATAGTTACATACACCGACACGGCACAGTCAAACAAATATAATGAGCCACAGTATGATTTCATTTGCACTGATGTAAGTGGAATTACTCCAGATTTAAATCGGGTGCAATTGGTTTTAGAATCCAGCCCATAATTTGCAATAAAAAATGTAAAAACATGTGGCCACATGCCAGGCTGTAGGCATAGAAGGCAAACCACAAATTTAGCCATCTATTTAAAATATAGGCTAAGGGAATAACTTCTGATGATTATATACATTAAGTGTATAAGGTCTATTGTGAAATATACATTGCACTTTATAAAACAATAACATGGAGGCTGTGGGGCTGATTCTCCACTACCCACCTGTCCAAAGTGAGTGTAAAATACTATCAAGTCAGTACAATAGTGTTTTACACCTACTCTGCACACAGCTTGCACAGGTGTTAAATGACTATGCAAGGCAGCTGAGGAGGAGGCCTTCTCTGATCATGATGCAAGGCTCAGACATTGCATGGGCCCATTCTCTGGCCCATTCTACCTCCTTTTTGTTGCTCTGATGGTGCAAAGGAAACCAAAGTTGGCCAGTTCTTCCCTGCATGCACAGAGCTGGCATAACTGGCTGCTTCACCTGCACGTGATGAGAAGGACAGCCTTGTGACAGAAAACTGAGCTCTGGCTACCTCTGGCTGGCAGAGGGCTTTGGGCTGCTCTAGCATATGGTGGGGTGAGAGTGCTCACAGTACTGATCCTAGAATCAAAGACCTCCCTTCTGGACCACCCTTTAGCTATGCTGGACACAATGGGGACTGGGGAGGGTAGTGTCTTTCTCTTACAGCGGGTGAGCGCTGCCTAAACAGAGTCTGTTGATCCCAATGCTTGCTTCTCGGTGCTGCCACTTCTGATACCAAGGTACTGTCACCTCAGCCCTGCTTTGCTTGATGCCAGCCCTCACACTGGGATCACTGGAAAAGTGACACTTTCTGAATTGCCATGCCACCACATGCAGGTGGCCTGGTTCATTTCCTGGTGAGTGACAAAACTGCTAGCTCTCCTTGCCTTTGTTATACACTGGAAAAGAAGGGAGCTAGAAGGGAAAAGAAGGGAAAATGGCATCAGGGACTGGAACATGATTTTGCTGTTTTACCAGAAGAAGGGCCGACAGGAATTTAGCCACATGAGGAAAGCAAATGCCTGCTATAGATACGAGGGCCTGATTCTTTAGCTTATCGCTCTGGTTTTGCATCAATGCAACTTTCACTGACTTCAGTGCACACCTACCAGTATAAGACCAGCATATGGGAGTAGAGAATCAGGCCATCTATCTTTAAAACACATGAATAAAAGTAGATGAATGAAAAGCCCTGCTTCCCTGGTGGTAATGGAAAGTCTCTGTGTGTTTTATACTGTGGGAAAAAATTGTCCAAGAGCAATGGAGCCAAATGTAAATAGTGCCCCCTACTAGCACTGCCAAGATCAATGAGAAGTTGGATTACCTGCCTCTTAAGTGCTCACCATTTAAGTTAGATCAGTGCCAGGGGCTGGTTTAAAGTAGGCACCTGGTTTTCTAATACTTTTCTTTTATGATTTTTTTTATTTCTTTTTGGAGAATGTAGTGCTCAAGAAAGGCATCAGACTGACAGCTCTGGAGACCAAAGTCCTTTAGTTATTCACAGACTGGCTGCAGTAGCAGTGTATGACCAGCTCCCCTCACCTTTATTTTGAAAGGCCAAACAGAAATTCATCCTTTCAGTGTCTGCTGTACAGTTGGCCAATGAAGTGCTATTGAAAATTTCACAATTCGAAATAAATGGATTTCAGAAGGCAACAGAACTTGTTCGTTATTATTGTAAACTAGGTAGTGGCTGCATGATGATTTGGGGAGGGGGGAATACTATAAAAAAGAGTCAGCAAACTTTCCTTCATACATAAATTGTGAGTGATTGCACTCACGGGTCTTTTTAATCATTTCACACCAACATTTGTAAGAGCAATTCTTTTCTATTCCATTCCAAAAACATTCCCATAAAGTAAAAATCTTGCAACTGTTACTTTGAATGTATGTTGTGTTCTGATCCAGCAGAGCAATTAACCATGTGCTTAACTTTAAGCATGAGTCGTCCCTTTGACATAAGTGCTTTGCTTGATCAAGAACATACTTCTGTCCAAGTTATTTGTCCTTGCAGAATGATTAATTTTTGGAGTGCTTCTTATTGTTTGATTGTAAACCATCAAAGTAGGTACTAGAAAATGAGTCTCAGTCACTCAGCAACAGTTGTACCACCATGGGGATGCTTCATTGACTTGCATGAGTACATTACTGGCTCTATATCAGGACAAAATTCTATCCTCCTTCTTCAGGGAAAAAAAAAAAAACCTTGCAAGGCCCAAACATCTCCAACTTCATTACAGATCAAGTAAAATTGGAGGAGCAGCTTTGGATAGCTAATGTGATGCTAAAGTTTATTTAAAAACTGTATTGTGTTTCACCTGAATCTGAAAACAGCATGCTGTGGCTTTCTCTTTGTGTGTTAATTTTTTTTTCCAGTTTAACCAAATTCCACACACCTGCTGTTATTCTGAAAAGTTTGCTGGCTGTGAAGTTTGTTATTAACTTGTCAACTCTTTATTAAACAGGGTCAGTTCTCAAAGAGGACTAGCAAAAGCTGCAAGTACATGTAACACAGTACAAGAAAAACATTTCCATTTCCTTTGACTTTTTACAAAGGGCCTGATCCTCCAGGTCCTGAGCAACTCTTACAGGATAGTCAGCATCCTGCACTGCAGTGAGTATTCCATCTTCATCTCCCGACAAAAAAGAACACATTGTTGGGGGGATTTGTTCCCTCAAGAAGCTAAAATGCCACAGAGAAACTAGAGACAGTCTGTAGAAAAAGCTTCAGGGGGTAGCCGAGTTAGTCTGTACAGGATAAACTTAAAAAACAACAAATGGTCTGGTAGCACTCTATAGAATAACAAAACATGTAGAAGGTATCATGAACTTACATGGGCACAGCCCACTTCTTCAGATGTTAGTCTGTAGAAAAAGTGTTTCTTGCCACTGAGCATGAGTGTCCCATAACAATGAAGAAAAGAGTATATCGCATTGGTAAGATTAAAAGAACCAACTAGCTGTAGCACAAACAAATAACACCAAAGAAGTGATTATAGTGATAATATTGTAGTGAGCCAGCTTGTAGGTATGTACACCAGTGCATTCTGCTGCTGAACAGCTCAATGGTGTTGATACATGTACTATGGCATGCCTGTTAGCTCCATTAGTATAGCCTTTTGCCTTTGGAGCACAAGGAGATGAGAGCTGAGTTCACTCCTGGCCCAGCAGGCCTCCCAGTTGCTGGCCTTCCTGCCACTAGGTTCCCAGCTGATGGACCATGGATTTTGCTTGACCAGAGAGTCCTGGTTTGGGAGATGCAACCTGTAGTAACTTTGCAGTTCCTCATTGAAAAAGTCACAACTGGTGCCATTTTACATCAGACAACTTTTTGGGAAAATTTATTCTCACTGCCTTCAATTATGCATTTGCTTTTTCTCCTTTTATTCATCCTACTTTGTGTTTCCCAAATTTGAAACATAATCTAACATTAAAAGACTCCACCCACTGCCCAGGTTTTCCCCAGGACACAGAAGAGCCATCTTTCCAATCCTGAGTGATAGTGGAACCATGCCTCTTTGTTAAATATAACAGCTAGCAATCAAATGAATTGTTTGCATTGAGACAGACATGCAGTGTTTAATATACAGTGCACGTAGAGATAGTCACTACACATTTTTGAAGGTAGGAGTGGAGAGATTGTTTTGTCTTTCTTCATTCTTAATTCTGACAATTGCAAATATGCTGCAGGCTTCTGAGTTCAAAAGCACTGTCACACCATCGTGGCTAAATCCTAGTGCACAGAACAAATGAGATCTCTGGGGTGACCACTACGGAGTGGAACATTCTTTTCATATTTTGTCAGTGCTCTGGTGAAAGCAAAAACACCTTCCAAAACATCCTTCATGTATATATTCCGACTCTTGATATTTTCATTCTGCACTTTAAGAGTATAAGATCATTGGAGACCCTCGTTCTAAGAAGGATGGTGGAAATACATTGTCAAACCCTTTTAAATGTTCCCTCAGATATCTGATCTTATGAGGCATCTGGGCTTTCAGAGTCTGTGAGTTACTGTAGTTAGCTACGACTGTTAGAATTTGCTGCAGCTCAGCCTCTTGGAATAGTTCTTGTCAATGAATCGTTATGGATTAGGCCAGCCTTAAAAGGTTAATTTATATACAACTGCTGGGGCTTGTATTGACCCTTCTTATACTGGCCTAGAGCACTGCTGGTTTTATTGCCACTCTGTATAAACAAAAGTTCCAGATAACTGCATATCACTGACAAGACACATGTAACTCTTTCAGGGGTAGGGAAGGCATTCAGAAGAGCGTTCTGTCATTGAGGAAGTGGGGTGATGTTGGATTGGAAGAGAGTATGAATATAAACCCAATCTCTTTGCTTTTAGTTTCCATCTCCTCTACAAAGAGCTAGAATGTCTTGCAACCCAGTTAGAACACAATATAGCCTAATGTGTTTTATACATAAATGCAGATACACTCTTGATCCAGGAATATGGTAAAAACATGTCATAGTCACAGCTATACCATAAGTATGAACCACGTATACTGTGTGGCTTTTTAGGATAAATAGGGCCAAAAAGAATTTTAACTGTGACCTCAAATCTTGCTACAGCTTGGTGAAAGTTAAGACTTTAGCATGACAGTGTGACACTGCTGAAAAAAACAAACAAACATCATTCTAGGATGTATTATCAGGAGTATTGTAAACAAGACTCAAGAAGTATTTTTTCCACTGTGCTCTGCACTGATTAGGCTTATTTTGGAATAGTTCCTGCTTCGGGTGCCACATTTCAGGAAAGATGTGGACAAACTGGAGGTGTAGAGAAGAGCAACAAAAATGATTAAAGGTCTAGAAAAGAACTGAGTGTGTTTAGTCTGGAAAAGAGAAGACTGAGAGGGGACATGATAATAGCTTTCAAGTATCTAAAAAGTTGTTAAAAGGAGGAAGGAGAAAATTATTCTCCTTAATCTCCTTAATAAAACAAGAAGGGTTTAAATTGCAGCAAGGGAGGTTTAGGTTGGACATTAGGAAAAACTTCCTAACTGTCAGGGTGGTTAAGCACTGGAACAAATTGCCTACTGAGGTTGTGGTATTTCCATCGTTGGAGATTTTTAAAAACAGGTTAGACAAACACTTGTCAGGGATAGTCTAGATCAGCATTTCTTAAACTGTGCTCTGTGGCACACCGGTGCTCTGTGGCCGACCCTTAAACTTTCCCCCGACCTTTTTTTTTTTTTTTGCTCAACAAAAAATCCTCGGTGTTCCTCGGTCTTAAAAAATTTAAGAAACACTGATCTAGATGGTGCTTGGCCCTTCTGTGAGCGTAGGGGAGTTGACTTGAAGACTCTCAAGGTCCTTTCCATTTCGATGAATCTATGATGCCATGATTCAGAAAGACATTTAAAACATAGTTCAGTCTTGTCTACACTATAAACCAAATTGAGCCTCAACCATCTACACTGTGTGGTCTTGGAGATTGATTGAGCTATGTTTTAATTAGCAAATTATGCAAAAGACTTGGTAAAATGTAAGGTGTTTCATGCAACTAGCACATTGTTTGATATTACCTTTACTACAAGATGAATCCATCTTTATCTGCATCAGGTGTTAGCTACAGTATTACAAGTAGGTGCCATAGCAAAATAATATTTGGGACAGGGCCTCTGACATCTTGATTTACAATAAATTGGAATTAGGAAAAATCAAGTGGTTGCCTAGCCAAGAATTCTCACTCCATAGGCAGTGACACGGTCTCTTATTTTCTATTTGACTAATGTATGATCTTTCTGCCCTGAAAACTGTATGGTGTTTAGGTGACATTAAAAATCATAGTTACTGAATTAATCATCACCACCATCATAATCAGCTCTGATAATCTAGATGGTCACTGGCTACAAATTAGAAATTAGCCCAAACCACAAAGTTTCAACTCTGATCAGGACTCCTACAAAGCTTTGGGATTATTTAAATGTGGGGATTTGGTTCAAGCCTTCTGCCAAACATAGGTCAAATGTTGGGATACGCTATAGGACATGCATGGAAGCTGTGGGTGGGAGAGAAAATTTAGATTCTGTCCATGAAGCACTTGAAAGGAAAATAGCACACGAAAATAGATTTTTTTTTGGTACCCTCAACTCTTCCTTAAAGCCAAAGCTATAATGCACCAGTACTTGAGTCTTTATGTCCTGCTGCACTCTACTCCATGGAGTATGTTAAGGGACCTTCAGCACACTGAACACTGGCTTTTGCTTTTGGAGTGCCATTTTAACATTGTATGAAACTTTGGTGATAGGACAGGGATGGGCAATAATTTTTGATGAGGGGCCACGCCAAGATTTTGATAACTGGTCATGGGCTGCACATGAGGGCAGGAGATTGGACTCGATGACCTCTCAAGGTCCCTTCCAGTCCTAGCATTCTATGATTCTATGATTTTCTATGGAGTGGCTGTGGGGTCTGTGACAGAGGATGGGTGCAGAAGGGAGCTCGGGGTAGGGAACTGGAGTGCAGGAGAGGGTGTGGGGTCTGAGAGGGAGTTTGGGTGAAGGAGGAGGCTGCGATCTGGGGCAGGGGGTTGGGGTGCATGGTCCTGTAGGGGGTATGGATGTAGGAGAGGATTCTGGCCTAGGGGAGGGTATAGGAGGGTGCAGGGTCTGGGTAACATACTTCAGTAAATATCTTGAATTTGAATGAGCAGCCAAGAGGTGAAAGACTCCACAGTTCATTTCCCTAAGCCAACTAGTTCCACTGTATCAACATTTTTTTCCCCACTCCAAGAACATTAGCCTTTCACATTGGCTGGATTGGAAGTTGGGAGTGACCAGAAATTGCAAAGACCTCCTATTGGGGGTTAGATTATGAACCCCTTGTTCTGACAGATGAGTAGAGGTTATCTGACTTCAGTGGGACCATCATATGAGGAATTGGTCGTTCATGAGCAAAGGATTCACCATCTGGCTTTTAGGATGTTTTTTAAGCTTAAAAACTGGGTAAATCCTCAAAATGATGACTCACTCCAGGAAGACTATTAAGTCTAGGAATGCTCCTGTATTCTTGGATTGTTTCTTCCCCAGAAAATTGTCATGACAACATATTATGAATATCTAAACCTGCTGAGTTTTAACTTCATGGCACCAAGATATGAGAAACTATTTACAAGAGGAAACAAAAAATAAATCTCTATACCAAATGTGCCTCATTAGTTAAGAGGTTAGATGGTTCAGCATATAGGTAATGTGACTTTGTGATGGCTTCCATCTCTAGGTTACAGGTTCAAATACAAGCCACACTGGTAGCTCTCTGTCTCTGATGGCTATGTGCAATGAACAGGTGCTGGATGTAGGCCTTTTCTACACTAGGATATCACCTAGCAGTGTCTGCAATGGTGTACACACCTAGAGCAGCAATGATTTTCACCAGGGCAACTCTCCACGGTTTTAAGCAGGGACAAACTGCACCAGTGGGATTCTCAGTCTGGTCTGGCTTCATGAGGCAGTTGTTCTCAACAATTGCATGCAGAGGTCTCTCAGGAATGTTCATCAATTCATCTAACTATTTGCCTAATTTTACAACAGGCAACATAAAAAACACTAGCGAAGTCAGCACAAACTAAAATTTCATGCAGACAATTACTTGTCTATACGGCTCAATGTAGAATACACTGAAATGCAAGCACAATATTTATATTCCAATTGATTTATTTTATAACTATATGGTAAAAATGAGAAAGTAGACCATATTTCAGTAATAGTGTGCTGGGACACTTTTGTATTTTTATGGCTAATTTTGTAAGCAAGTAGCTTTTAAGTGAGGTGAAACTTGGGGGTATACAAGACAAATCAGACCCGTGGGGGGGGGGGCAGTAGTCTGAAACAGTCGAGAACCACTAAATTAAAGCACAGGACTTGACTTTAAAAGTTCTGACCTAAATAATCACAATTCTACTATAGACCAGACTTGTCCAAGTTACTGACTCTCTTTATGCTTAATGTCCTCTGATGTGAAGCAAGTGTTTCAACCAGGGGTGCCAACAGCCTCTGTGAGGCCCCTGGGCAAGGTGTATGTGTGGGGGTGGCTGTGCTCCCGCAGGGGTGGGGCCTCAGACAAAAGGGAAGGGGCTGGGAGCAGCCAGCCCTCTACACCCCCTGGAACACAGCACCCCTACCCCAACCTTCAGAGCTGCCTGGAGCATACAGCCCAGCACTTCAGGTGGTGATTTAAAGAGCCCAGGCCTGGTTTCAATTTTAATCATTCTTGTAAAACCCTTGGAGAGGAGAGTGATAGATGAGTACTCAAAGTAATATAATTGTGTCTTATTGTGGTTGTTTCTAGTGGAATTACTATATATTTGCCATAAAGTGACACATATGGCTGCAACTATGTAATAATTGCCTTGTGTCATGACTGTAGGTAGGACACAGACCCAGCCTTTCAATAATGTCTCTCTTGTCTCTAATTAATGGTGGATCCCATGCGGTGGAAAGTTGAGTACCATTGCATGAGGGGGTTGCAGCTATTATGGTGGCTGGCCAGCAATGACTACAATCCCTCAGGGAGAGAAAGTCCACTACATCCTATATCAGGATCTGTGTTCCAGGAGCCTCATCAGAGAATCTAAGACTTGAGCGGGAAGGTATTCTCCCGCTGGCCATTAGTGGTCCATGGCCATCTTGCAGGTGGGCTGTGGGTTCCGGGCTCACCCTGCCCTGCAGTGGAGAGGCTGCACTGGTGCTACAGACCTGTGCCCTCCCGCCCCTGAGATGGAATGCCAGCACTGGCTTCCCACTGCAGTGTGGAGAGCCTCGCAGGCCAGCTCCAGCTCACAGGGGCAGGAAGCGGCTCTGCACTCTTCCGCTTTCCTCTCTCTCTGATTGGGAGAATGGCAGTGTGGGAAACCACTCACCTGGAGGCTTTCCCCGCTGGCCGGAATCATGGCCAATGGGAACAATAGGGGTGATGTCCGGCAGCAGTCAGAGATGAGGAACCAGGTAAGCATCCCAACTCCCTCATGCCCAGACCCCACACCTCCATCCTACTCTTGCACCTTCCCTCCTGCCAATAGCTCAGTCCTGCACCCTACCTCCCAGACTCCCCACTTTCAGCCTGCTCCTGCACCCTACCTCCTGTCCAGACCCCACTTCCTATCCCCTCCTGCATCCATTTTGTCATCATGGGAGGTTGGCTGGTTGTCCACAGAAAGGTCAGCATTGAGCAGGGTGGGCCATGGGCCAAAATGTTGAGAACCACTGCCCTAGAGGCAGCCTTTTACAAATAGGATTGAAGCGCATTGGTAGGGTAGTAAAGGTCAGTTTGAACTGCCACTGCACCTACTTTGTGGCTGCATAGGGGACTTTTGATTGCAGGTCTAGCACAAGCACTGCATTAAAATTTATGAAAAATAAATGTTACTCTGCAAAGCTTTCAGCCTGTAGCCAGGCAAGTTACTGGGTGTGTATCTGTTGAAACGCTGAGTAATTTCTGAAGTCCACTATAGCACGAAGTCATTTGAGTTCTAACGGACAAATGAGCAGTTGACCAAGGTGGCTGTATTGCGGTCCCTGCTATTGATAAAAGAGCAGGGTCATGACTGAGAGTGAAATGACTGGCCCTCTCCCTACCCCCTATTAATAAAAAGGGTTAAAGTTTTAATTCACACTTTTGTCATTTTGACTGCTACAGAATGTTGAACAAAATTGAAATTCCTTTCAGTCAACCCATGTTATAATCAATGGTCAAAAGTCACAATGCCAGACACATTTATTGCCAGTTATCTCAGTAAACTTTAACCTTCCATGGCAAAAGAGCTCAAATGAGAAATAGAAAACAAACAAGGGTTGGGCATTAAAACATACCATTCAACTGAACCTGAGCTGGGCTAGGCCAGTTACTTTCTATTCTTTTGCTTTTAATGTCCCCAAGCCTGTGGAAATTTGCAAAGCAAGATGAACACTGTGCATTTCATGTCCTGGTACCTGGACTCAATTCAGTGTCAAATACATTTATGAAGGAGCCATAAGAACATCTGTCAAAGTGAGCCAGGTTTTGTTGCTTTCAAGTTCATGGGTCAGAGCTATGAAAAAAAGAGTTGTACCGTAATGTGACATTTTTCACATGTTACAGCAAAGTCAGGTTTGAATTTAAGCGGTTCAGGATGCAAACATTACTACCTCTCTATTTTGTAGTGAGAGGCTAGTTAGTTCAAACAGAATGCAGAAAGTTCTGAAAAGAGGACAGAGGTATGAATGTATCACTGTTTAGCATACTGTAGTTGGAACACATACATCATCTGGTTTAAGTGCACTAACGCACACAAGAAAAGTCCAAAGATCATTTAACCATACAAAGTAAACCATGGGGTGTCACTGATAGGAGCAGAAATATACAGCATTTAACACAGGAGGGAGGATGAGGTTGTGGTTAAGACAATAACCTCCTTATGGGAAGTGAGGAGATCTGGGTTCTAGCTCTGACAGTGACTTACTGTTTGATCTCATGCAAGCCATTTAACTGTCCTGTTAATCTTCACAAAAAGATGAGAGCTCTTTGACTGAAAAGTGTAAAGCATTATTATAAATTTAAATTGTCCCAGAATGTCTGAGCAAAATACTGAGAGAAAAGTGTCATGAAACACCATGGTTTCATTTCACTGGCATTCATATGATTTTGATTTGCATCCCACTGTTCTGGTTTGAGTGTTGGGGATGTATCTGGTCCCTGACTCAACTAGAAAATCAATGATATTACTTGGATACTCCAGGTTAGGTGCTCAAAAACTGTTGAATTGGTTTCTAAGTTTCTAATTTTGTGGGAACTGGTTGTTTTCCTGGAATTAATCGCCTCGTTTCACTTGGTTTTGTGTTGACCCATGAGGATCAGTAAAATTGGCAGGGTTTTGATCCAAACCTCTATATCTAACTAACATCTAAATACTGTAGAAGTAATTCTTGTTAGAAACTCCAGTAGATTAGACAGATCGATAGATACTGTAGATAGTCAGTCTCACAAACCTTTTGACAAGCATGGTCTGAGTTTCAAGTTTGTAATGAAACCTAAAGCCCGGTGAATTTTATGTGATTTGGGGCTCTCCTATGAACATTTTGCACAGCTCTAGCTAAAACAATCTTACCTGCTGTGTTGCACTCTGTACCCTGTGTGCAGTGCATTTGTCATTGTGCAGAACAGAGGAGAGTACAGATCAAAGGTAGCACATAAGGATGGGCCTAGCTGCTGCTGAGGATCAAGGTTCCCCTTAAAGTTTTTGTGTTTTGTTGTTGTAGTTAATATATTTTTTTCAGAGAAGGGTAGAAGAGTCCAGGGCTCTGTAATATATACTGTTTTCCCAAACTTATCACAGTCTTCTCTGCCCTTCGACCAACATGGCTTCCCATGGTCTAATGCTCCAGGACAACTGAAGAGGCACATTTGTGATCCTCACATACATATAGGAGGGAAATATATTTGATTCCTCTTGAAATCATCCCCTGCGGGTCAGAGCAGATCAAAGCTGGAAACCCATTTCCAGACCAAGGTCTGTGCTGCAGGAAAAGAAGGCCTTGGATTAATTTCTCCTGCCCTCTTTGGAAGCAAAAGGAAAAACTATGTAGCACTTTAAAGACTAACAAGATGGTTCAATAGGTGATGCACTTTTGTGGGCCAGACCCACTTCCTCAGATCGTATTCTGGAAGAGAATTGGCATGACCATATACACCAAAGGAATACAATGAAAAAAGTGAATACATTATTAAACTGACAAATCAGATTTAATTTATGCCATCATGTGCCAACAGCGTCCTTCTGCTATGTATATTGGACAAACTTCTCAGACACTTCACCAAAGAATTAATGCCCGCAAATCAGACATCAGACATCTTCACAAGGAAAAACCAGTTGCTTTTCATTTCAGCCTACCTGGACATAGTCGTAACGACCTTACTACATGCATCTTACTTCACAAAGACTTTAACACCAGATTACAGAGGGAAACTTCAGAACTTTCTTTCATGCTTAAATTTGACACTTTACGAATGGGCCTTACCAAAGATGCTAATTACCTTAACCATTACAAAGATAGCTTCCCCACTTATCACCCCTGATTAGCCATTCATTGACTCATAAATAGCTATTCCCTCCCTCCCAGTCCCTCACCCCACTTTCTGTACTAAATCTGATTTGTCAGTTTAATGATGTGTTCCCTTTTTTCATTGTATTCCTTTGGTATATATGGTCAGGGCTCGACAAATTAGTCAATCTACTCGCCCGGAGCGAGTAGATTTGAAGCCGGCACGGCGCTGCAGCGCGATCAGCGCATGTGCAATGCAGTCTGCGCATGTGCAGCTGGCGAGCGGGGCTCGCCGCCATTTGTCAAGCCCTGTATATGGTCATGCCTATTCTCTTCCAGAATATGATCTGAGGAAGTGGGTCTGGCCCACAAAAGCTCATCACCTATTGAACCATCTTGTTAGTCTTTAAAGTGCTACATCGTTTTTCCTTTTGTTTTAGCAAGATCAGACTAACACGGCTACCTCTCTATTACTCTTTGGAAGCAGGGATCTACAGGCCATCAGGAGATGTACCTTCAAATCTTCCTAACAGTAGAATGATGTCTTAAGCATTCACACACACCTTCATATCTTACAGTCCATAGAAGAGTGCCAGGCATATTTTATCCTCGCATTATGCGTAATTCACACATTCAGCATTTGGCATTGTTTGTCAGTCTATCATTATCTTTGTTCATAGTGACATCAAAAGCCTTCCTTCTCATGTGTATCTGTGAGCACAGTGGAACCTCTCTATCAATCAAGCCAGTGAGCAATCAATCAACTTACAAAAATTTGAAGCTGCTGTGTGGAGCAAGACTGTGTGTCAAGCAAATACCTGGGTTCTAATTAGGAATGGGTATTATTCTAATTTTGCTGATGGGTTCTGTGCCCTTCAGGACCTGGGGAAGCACTTTGTAATTAACATGACAATAGAGCAATACGAGTGAAACTGAAGGGAAATATCACAGTCCAGTGCCACAGTGTCAGCCATTGTCTCTGATGCATTCTTTACTTGGGTACTCAGTTCAAGTGTGTAGGCAATCTACGCAATATCAAATACTATAGAACCTCTCTTACTCACACTAGTGATGGGGGGGGGACATTGCGAATGACTGATTTTTATGAATTAGTGACAATGACAAGGTGATTGTATCACAAAAGCTAATGAGCCAGATTAGATGTCAGAAAAAACAGTGCAAATCCAGAATAATCACAATGAAGAAAATGGAGATACATTACATTTATATTGATATAATTCAGATAAGGAGCTTAACCTTTTTGTTCATTTATTTTGATTAGTTTGAGTCATGTATGCTAAAACTTCATGCTGTACGGTAAATGTACTGCAGTATAGTTTCAAAGTAGTGAACATTTAGTAAAAAGGGATCCTTTTGCAGTGCTAATGCTATTAAATTCTTGGTGAGAAGTGGGAATAAACCACTGATCTCTATGTGAAAATTATCGGGTGAGTGTAGATTAACACACTGTAGAATAATTTCCACTGCAGGAATGAGAGAAACACATGAAAATTCCACTTTATGTTTGGTAACATTTGCAGACATAAAACAATTCCTCATTCATTTTTTCATGATAAAAGTAATTATGAAATCGTTGATCTCTAGAAAAAAGCTCCTTATATATTTGAGGTAAAAAGAATTCACTTTTAGACTATTCCAATTACTTTTTTCTTTCCAATCAATCTCCTCATTGTAAAAATGCCAAAGAAAAAAGGCAAGAAAATATCAGGAATAAAAGCTTTGTTTATTACATGACATGAATAAGCAGAATGCTTTTGCTGAGTAAATAATGATTCTTTATTCTTACAATGTTGCATAATAAGGATAAGTGTAAGGAAGAACAGTTCTATACATGAGATTTAGGAATTGCATAATGCATGAATGAACTGCTGCCATCTTCTGACTTCTCTGAGATCTGCAAATTAAAGAGACAATTTTCTACTGTAATCAGTGCCCTGGGGAAAATCCTCATAATGTTCTTACTTGGTGGCACAGAGGGTTTTTTTTTTTTTTTTAAATCCCATTCTTAAAGATGCTGTAGTTTTTTTCTATTGGCATAAGTAACAGACCTAAGCATAGGGCATAGATAACTACACTGCATTCATATCAGCAAGGGAAGCAGATGAACATTTTCCAAATAGGAAATGTTCTTATTCACAAATTTAGGATGTAATTCTGACTTTACCTACCGTGCTGACAATCCCACTAAAATCTCTGGGGCAGCACACACCTATAATGGACAATGGGAATCTGGCTCTTAAAATTGGAAGCCATATTGAGATTCTGACAGCAAATAAAAGAGAACTTTCCTAATTGAAGCCTTTCACTTCTAGAAATTGGCCCAAATTTAAACCCTAGATAAGAAGAGTCTTGATCTTAGACATTGTTTGAAATATGAATTTGAATCAAATTTTACATATGGCCCTGTGTATTTATAGCAGCCACACCAAAATCTCAGCCTTGGAGTGTTTGAAATTCATAGCTGGCTTTGCAGCTTAAGCCAATCTCTGGTATGGGTATGAAATTTTTCAGATATCTTATTTGCACTCAGACCTTTTAAAATTGGGTTGGATTTAAAACCTGGTATAGATGTAGTCTTGTTTAATCTGCTATCAATGTCTCTGTCAAGGTTCTTATATTGTCACCTGTCATTATAGTATTTGAGTGCTTTGCTATCCTTGATAAACATTGGTTAAGAAATAAAGAAGTTGTCTACTACTTAAAATAATCTATGGCGGTGGGTCTCAATCAGGCATACATGTACCTCTAGGGCTACCCCAAGGTCTTCCAGGGGGTACGTCAACTTGTCTATTTGCCTACTTTTACAACAGGCTACTTGAAAAGCACTAGCAAAGCTGGTACAAACTAAAATTTCATACAGATAATGACTTGTTATTACTGCTCTATATCCTATAAGCTGAAATGTAAAGTACAATATTTACATTCCAGTTGATTTGTTTTTATGTATATGGTAAAATGAGAAAGCAAGCAATTTTTCAATAATAGTGTGTCTTCACTATGCAGAAGATTGACGCTGCCGCAGTTAATCTTCTGGAGTATGATTTAGCGGGTCTAGTAAAGACCCGCTAAATCAAACTCAGAAGGCACCCCTTTCAGTGCTGGTACTCCTGCTCCTCATGAGGAGTAAGGGAAGCCGATGGGAGCATTTGCCCCCGTCAACCTTCTGTTGTGGAGACAGCACAGAAACTCAAATTAAGGTACGTCAACTCCAGCTCCGTAATTAACGTAGCTGGAATTGTGTATCTTACTTTGACCTTCCCCTGTAGTGTAGACTCAGCCTCATTTTGCAAGGCTTGCAACAATATGCTGCCTTTTGCTCAGGCATGGTGGCAAAAACGGATCTGTGCTCCTTACAGCACCTGTCTGTGTAAGCACTAACCTAATTCACCATTTTATTTGCCTACGCTATTCCTTGGCCCCTCACTTGTGCTAAATAGAAGCAGAGCCCTATTCATCATGGTTGTATTCAGGTGGTTAAAAGCCTCTTGTGGGAAGTGACACTCTCTCACCCTGGCAACCTGCACACACTATTTACAGCTCAACTGTGCCAGTCCCGCTGCCAGTTGTTATATTGCCAACACACTTCCCTTCTATTGCCTGTGGAGGGCCACGGGACTGGAAGGGTTCTGCCTGTGTGCTGAACTGGTGTTGGCTTATATAACGTATTTAACGTCCAAAGGCCAGCTGTGCACTGTTCCATCACTGAAATCTCTTGTTGGTGAATAAAATGAATGAAATGGCAAAAACAGCTCTATAAGCACCTTTTATTTAGTCACCTCAGGCTGCACAGGTGTGCTTGGAGCTGTTTGGAAGTTAGAACCGGGCTAAATGATGTGGAGCCATTTCATTTCTGAAGTACCCAACAAGAAGAAAAGGAAAAGAGACCACATAGGGGGAGGCTGAAAGTCTGCTTCAAAAGAATTTAATTCAGATAGATCATTGACTTGGTGGCATATGAGATGCTGACCACATGTGGTAATCAAAGACACCATAGCAGTTTCCCCAAGGGTATTATTAACCTTGGTGTCCTGGCTAAATTCCAATGTGGGCAATTATATTCTGTGTAGTTAAATTCTTCCTGCATTTTCCAAGTGGATTTAGCATTTTCTACTTCCTGTCTTAAACTGTTGTGTAGCATTACTGTGTGCACGATTAAACACCTGCCATTAAACATATTCCATATGCCAGCTTCTCTCTTTGGCTTCACTATTTGGAATAGTTCTCCAATCAACTTACTAGGGATTCCACATTACTGGGGTTGGTGAGTGAGGTTTCTACTAAGTTATAAGCTAAGTCCCCCTGAGAAGTTTGATATTATTAGGCTATACAGCTGACACATGAAAGTGATGTTTTCCCCTATGTTACATTTGCTTTTCCAAAGTTGTGTTATTAATCTGAAAATCTAACTTTTGGTTTGGCATGCTCCCAGTAACGTATGTTACTTTGCTTGTCTGTGGGACTTCAGAAAGTAGCTTCTTGCTTGATGAAGAAAATTTAGATTCCCTAGGGCCTCCTTGAAATTTGCTCTCCACCTGCCCAAGGAGTTTACCTTTGCTGATATCGCCTTCATTTATTCATGAAGAAAGAAAAGAGAAACCAACATATCTTTGACAGAAAGAACATTAAAAGGCTTTTAGTTCCAGCTTAACCAGTATTTAGTGGAAATTATTTTGAAACATGTCCATTATATTAACCAGAATCTCCTTACCTCAAGAAATTTAGCAGAAGCTTTGGTGTTTTACAAATTAAGGATCATCTTTCACAGAGAAATAAAGATTTGTCTGCCATTGTACAACCTGATGTGTTAACTCTATCTGAGGGCCAGGGGAGCCCCTGGGCAAGGGGAGGGGCTCTGCACTCTGGGAGGGGTGGGGCCTTGGACAGAAGAGGTGGAGCAAGGGCAGCCAGCACTTGGCATTGCCCAGACTGCCCCACACCCCCTCAGCACTCTCTGAAATATGCCTCCTGAGGCTCTGGAATGTAGTGCGTAGCACTTCAGTGGCAATTTAAAGGGTTCAAGGCTCTGGGTGGCACCCAGAGCCTCTGCCCCTTTTTCCCCCCTTTGTCAGCAAGCCTGCTGAAGGCCTTATGGTCTTTCTTGACCTTGTCTTTGAGAAGCTAACAGTCTTTTATGCATTTATCCTCACAACGTCCTTGCCTGGTAGGCAAGTGCTATTGTCTCCATTTTGCAGATGAGGAAGTGAGCGTAAGTGACTTGCTCATAGTCACAGAGGAATCTGTAGCTAAGTACACCTCCCTACTAAGTCCCTAGATCACATTTGTTAAATGTGTTTAACTGCACATCCACTAATGTGATCTATGCCATCAAATGCCAGCAATGGCCCACTGCAATGTATATTGGCCAAACTGGACAATCTCTATGGGAAAGAATTATTGGACGCAAATCAGATATCTGAAGAGGCAACGCACAAAAAACCTGTTGGAGAACACTTTAATCTTCCTGGACACTCATTAATGGATCTCCAACTCCAACAACAACTTTGTTTCAGATCAATTCCACAAGCCAAATACACAGAGAAGGATTGGAACTTAACTTCATTCACAAGTTTAAGTCTCATGCAAATGGTATGAATCGTGATATTGGATGGCTCGCACATTATCAACCACCCAAACAATGAAGGTGCTAATGGGTTCCTGATGTCTGTGTAGAATCTGGTGTTGGTCATCTTCCTTTCCAAGTGCAAACTAATGGTTCTTATCAGCCTCCTGTAACTATTTAGTCTAGGTGTTACTAGACTATTTGTTGTTTTCTTAAGTCTTTCCTGTTACAGACTAACTCGGCTATCCCTCTAAAGCATTGGTTCCCAAACTGGGAGGTGTGCCCCCCCTGGGGGGCATGAAGAAATTCCAGGGGGGGGGGCACGAAGCGACCCAGCCACACACACACCCACCAATCCCACCCCAAGTTTTGCTGCAATTTTTTTTGGGGGGGGGCGTGAGGGTTTCTCAAAAATCAAAAAGGGGGCGTGATGCCAAAAAGTTTGGAAACCACTGCTCTAAAGCTTATCTACTCTCTGTCTCTTTTTTCTTACTCCCCTTCTTTTTTTTCCTACTCCCCCGCTCCCTCCTTCCCTTATTTATTCTTGGATGTGGACTTCCAACACTCCGGTCATCTGAAGAAGTAGGCTGTGCCCACAAAAGCTCATGATACCATCTACAGGTTTTGTTAGTCTTTAAGGTGCTACTAGACTATTTGTTGTTTTTTAAGTTTTTCCTGTTACAGACTAACTCGGTTACCCCTCTGAAACTTTCCATTATAAAATCCTGTTTTCAGTTGGATATAACTATGCCAAACTTTAACCATTTGGACTCAAAGTTTCATATCAGGAATTTGCCTCAGACTGAAATTAATGGAAAATTTCAGCCTAAAATGGCTCTGTTCACTGGCGACTCATCAGGGGTGCCAAGGGGTCACGTGCTGCCCCAAATGTTGTAGGTGGGAGGGGCAAGGTCCAGAGGCTCTTGGCAGCTGGTGGAGTTGGGCTGCGTGAGAGGGGGCCCTATCCCTGCTGCCGGTGCCTGGCTCTCCGTCCTCTCTCCCATCCCCCAGTACTTCCCCAGGCCAGTGTTGCTCAGGGGAGGGAGGTTGGGGGAAGAGGTTGGTGAAAGCGGAGCAGGGTCAGAGCTGGGAAGAGGCGGAGCATGGGTGGGTATAGGCAGGGCCAGCTTTAGGCCGATTCCCCCTAATCTGGCCCCGCGCCCTAAAGCAAGAGGGCCCTGCGCCCTAAAGCGGCGGCTTCCCTGTGCTGCAGGAGGAGTGAGTCGAGCGCAGGGGTTTCCTCGTGCTGTGGGAGGGGGAGTTGGCCCCGGGGTTTGGCGGAAAGGCAGGACTCTGCCCTGTAGCTGGGGGTTTAAAGAGGCTGTGACTCTTTGTTTTGTGTGGTGGTTTTTTTTTTTTTTTTTGCTCAACCAAAAATCCTGGCTGCCAGTGCCCTGTCGAAACTGTTCGAATTGGGCCCCGCACTTCTTAAAGCCGGCCCTGGGTATGGGCAGAGTGGGCATAGTCCCAGCCCTTCCCTGTGGTTCTATGATTCTTACTGTAACTTCCAGCACAGTTCCAGATAATTTCACTTCCCTCTATTCAGCTCATCTTCATTTTCATGCCAGTTTCAAGCCCAGCCCACTGTCTGATGATGGGATTTTTTTAAATACATGCCTCTCCAGCCACCCGGCATTCCATAGCTGATGTCTCTTCCTCCAGCTCCCACACTCCAAAACCATGCTTGCATTCAGGTGGCTAACATTCCTTATGGAATAATCTGTTTCCTCAGAACACACTTGTAACAATTTACCCTCCTTATGGAATTTACATAGAAGTCCAGCAGTGACAGACTGACTGATATTTTATTTTAACTAGCTGAGCCCCACTTCATGGCTGCGGTGCAGCAGGCTGTAAGGCAGCAGAGACAGGAGGATGTGGCAGCAAGGGGGGTGGGTGAGCAGGTGGCACATGGGACAGGTGTGGGGGAGGGCAGGATGCAGGAAGACCTGGGGGCACCAGCTTGGGGAGCTGAGGAAGAGATGGGCGGAGGGCGGCAGGCAGGGACTTACCACTAGTCCCACCACTCGCAGCATCTCCCGCTTTCCTTTGTTCCTGGGCCTGATGTGCCACTTGGAGAAGTCATCGTGCCATGGCAGCAGCTCCTCAATGGACCGCAAGGCGCTGTCCCCCACCACACTCTGCTTCCCCCTCCATCCTCACCTGTTGGACAGGCCACTTCCAGGGCACAGGAGCAGCATGGCGCCTCAGCCCATGAGCCACCCACCCCAGAGGGCACAGGTCTGCACGGTACCACCACTGCTGCCAGCTCTCCACCGCACTGGCCAGACACTCCTGCGGAGGCACCGAGCCCCTACCCTGCGCCCCACCCCGAGCCCCTGCCAATGGCAGTCCGAGGGGAGGGGCCCCAGCTGCACTCAGCACTTCTCATTCATTCTGGACTTTTCTAGAAACTTCTCAAGTCTTCTCAAATGTTCTCTGTGACAGACGGCATAATGGACACCTCTCCTTTTATAATAGTAGAGATATAGATGAATTGGACTGTCTGTACTGTGATTCAGATGCTCAGTGCTAATGAAGCTACAGAGCGTGTGTTTTTCCAAGTGCAGAAGTACTTTACTCCAGTTGGCTTGAACCCACAGGATGCAATATTGACTTCAGAAATATGTCAAGTCAGATTTTTTTTATTACGTACAAAATCCAGAGGAATTTAGACTATGACAGGGCCACTTGGCACTGGAAGCAATTGGTTCTTTTGCTTTGCTTCTTTCTTGAGTTCATTTCAGATTGGAAATGATTTTGTAGTTACCACCTGTGTGGAAATATAATTGTGCCACACAAATATATGCTGCCCACTCACCCAGAGATTATGAACAACACATAGGGCCTGATCCAAATTCCACTGAAGATAATGGAGTCCTTGCATTGACTGTTCTATTCTGTTCTTACACCATTCTCCTCACGGTGTCCGAACACCTTCCCGTAATGTGCTAAGTGACATGATTACACATCTGTTACGTGTGGTTCATTATCTCATCCTCTCCCCAGGGTAAGAAATGTATGTGTAGTCGAGGGCTTTGGTTTTGGTTTTGGTTTAAAATGTACATGCTGCCTTGTGTATATATTAGAGCAGGCAAGACTGAAGAAGTGCTTCTCACATACAGAGAGGAAGGTGGTGTGGTTTGTGACAATCGTTAATTCTTGGGGCAGTGCATTCCACAGTCTTGGACCAGCCTGCAGAAAAAACTGTCTCCTGCACAGGCAATCTTTACCCTATGACAGAAAAATCCATTGTGTCTGAGGCATGGAGTGGTCAGCCATAGCCTTTGTCCTGGAGTGGTAGGCAATTTTTTAGATATCCTGCGCTGAGGCCGCTGAGTGCCTTGAAAATAAGGACTGAGACCCTGAACTTGACTCAATATTCTATGAGATGCCAGTATCAAGAGTGGAGAACAGGTTTGCTATGCTCACAGTAGCCAATGTTGCTGAAGAGATGTGCCGAGTTGTGTGATCAGTTCATCAACTTCACAGGGCTTTGGGCCAGGCTCATTATATATGTATTTCTAGAAGGATGGGAGGGAGACTATAAGAATACCCAAAGTCAGCAAATCCCCTTGTAGCTATCCCTTGAATATGCATAGGCCTTTGCAATCCTACTAGTGGGCAGAATTACCATGACCTGTGACCCCAAACAACTTGTGATAAGAAGCAATAGGACTGGAATGGTTACAATGTTTATGCACAAGGGAAACCACTAAGGGATAACTTTTCTTTTATGTGTTACGTGAGAATCATTCCTCCCTTTCAGTATCCTATGAAATATGGAAACAATAACTTTAAGAGAAAGCAATGTTTTTTATTGCAGCCTCATGTGTTTCCTTGTTTAAATCCAAAGAAAAGAGATTGCATTTATGATTTCCACAGAGATATTTCTTGCAGATATAAAGGCATTAGGACAAGACTGACCTCTCCAGAGATAAACTTTCTGGTTCCTTTCCCCACTGCAGAGCCAGAGGCTTTCGACTGCTGCTAGACATGGCTCAAGCCATAAAATATGGAAATGAATGTCAAAAGATGCAAAATTCAAGGGTGTTCATGTTAATTTCTAGCACATGATACTGCGTACGTACTGACCTGAAACTTTGGTCACAAGTCAAACTATATCTAAGCAAAACTATGTTTAGGGTAAAATGGAAAAATCAATAATATCTCTCTCCCCTTAATTATTTTTTATATCCAGGGCTTCTGTTCATCCTGGTCCTCCCAGCAACAAAAGTGATGTGATTATAACCTGATTTATAAGCTCTGCTGTAAAATCCTGTGAAAAAAGGCTGTTCTTACCATATATCTGACACGAAAAATGCAGAAAATGTCTGAAACCTTGTGCTTGGGATATTTTCTGCCTAATCCTGCAGCCCCCAGTACCGCAGAGAGAAGTGGCTTGGATAACCCAGATCAGCATCTGAAGTTTTCAGTATTTATCTGAACTGAACCTCTCATTCGCTTTAGGCAGCATGTCTTCATGTTAGGCAGTAAGACAAGAATCTGGCTTTGTTAGCTTAGTCCGTCTCCCACCCCCTTTAACAGAGAAGGTCAATGAGTCAGGGGCTGGTTTGCCATAAGAGATCCCTAGTAGTTATTTGTTAGACCTGTTATCATTGACTTACTGATGAATCCATATCCTGAGTATTGCCATATACAGGAAACATAAGCATGCCTTTAGACTCCTATCCAGAGTGACCTGTATTAATCTGTGATGAACCAGTCACAATTAACTCATGTGTTCATATGAAAATTTGCTATGAAAGCTTTCTTTGCCCTTTACTCCTATAGAATCGGGACTTTTTTTTAACAAATCTCTCAGATATCTGAGACTAATCTTTAAGGGTGTGTCTGTCTACACAGCAAAGTTATTTCAGAATAACGGCCGTTATTCCGAAATAACTATGCGAGTGTCTACACAGCAATTCTGTTATTTTGAAATAATTTTGAAATAATGGATGGCTTAGTCCAACTTCTGTAAACCTCATTCTATGAAGAATAACGCCTATTCCGAAATAGCTATTTCGAAATAAGGCGTATGTAGACCCTTATTTCAAAATAGCCCCTCACCAGGTCCATTTTAAGTTATTCCTCCCGGGGCTCTAAATTGAGATAGCACATCTACATTAGGGAAGCTTGCCTCAGACTAATTTTGAGACTTCCCTGCAGTGTAGATGTGCTATTTTGAAATAAGCTATTTCAGAATAACTATACCAGAATAGCTTATTCCAAAATAACTGTGCAGTGTAGACGTAGCCTAAGAGTCGAAAGGCATAGGCTTTCAGAATTGGATAGGAATTTACTAAGGAATAGAATAGAAAAGTTTACAGCTACTCTGTGAATTCCAAAGAATCATGTTTTAAAAACAAAACTGTTGTTTAACGGTACCAAACTCAATTCATTCCTGCAAGACCTCAGGTTTTCTTGCTGTACTACCTTCATTCTTGCATGCTAGATTCCATGCTCACAGCCCAACTCTGTATTTTTAGGGTGAGCACTGCAAACTGACATTCCTGGAGGTTGCTGCAGACTTGTGATGGGGTTATTTCACTTGTAAAAAGACAATATATTAAGTCTACAATAGTATTTTTGAGATATGCCAAGTGTACTGCATTTCTGTAAATTTGATGAAATATTATACTTTCCTGTGCTGATTTGGACTCTTTGTCCAATACTTGACAGTTTACACTTCAGAAATGTTGGTTAAAATTGATCCCTTGATGTAACTCAAAGGGCATGTCTACACTGGGGAGATATTTCAAAATAACTCCCCTTTTTTTGAAATAATAAGGCAAGTGTCCACACTACCTAGCCTGTTATTTCAAAATAATGGGCTTGTTATTTCGAAATAATAACTCCTGCTTGTGTAGAGGAATAAGCTTATTTTGAAAGAGTTATTTTGGGAGTTATTATTTCGAAATAAATTATTTCAAAATAACCTGGTATTGTAGACATAGCCAAAAAAATGGAGCAAATTCTACACTCAGCTATATATGTATAAACTTGGAGTTATTCTATTGTGTGCAATGGACTTACTCTGGATTTACACTAGTGCAACTCATTAGGTCCAGTGCAGTGACACCCATGGATAAATATGATACAGTGACATAAGGGCTGGATTACCCAATAGGCAGACTAAGCACGTGCTTAGGGCACCAGCAAAGCAGGGGCACCAAAAAAAATGAGATTTTACAGTATAGTATTGTTTTTATTTTGAATTACATATGGGGGGGGCACTATAATCTTTTCAGTGCTTAGGGCCTCTAAAGGTCTTAATCCGGGCCTGAGTGACATATACAACTGCATATGTCCAAAGAGGAGCACAATTGCCATTGTTCTTCCACTTAAACTCTCCAGCTCCCAATCTGCATACTAGTCACACAAGATGAAAGCATCTCATTCTCAGGTGTACTGTGTGTAGCTCCATTCAGTACCCTTACAAAGAAGCTAAATGAAGTGACTTAGGCTGAAGCTGATGGGAAGCTGCCAGTTAACAACATCTAGCTTTTTTTCTAAGGAGATGAATATCATTATCTCCATTCTACACACGAGAAAACTGAGGCAGAAAGAGAGGATGTGACTTATTCAATGTCACCCAATGGCAAACTTGGGTATTGAACCTGCATCTCCTTTATGCCATGCTGGTGATCTAGCACCAACTCACAATGGGAAGCAAGCTTGTAAAGCAAGCAAGAATTACACAGAGTGGAATGGTTTGCCTTGGCATGAGGTTTGGCCAACTTTCTCAGGGAGGCGGGTGGGTGTTTGTTCATAAGTGTCCCTGAATTTCAATTTGAGTTTCAGGCTCAAAACCCATTTCCACCTTGCCCTCCCCTCCTAAAACAAACAAAAAATTTAAAAAAACAAAAAACTTCCACACTCATCTCAAACCCAACCAACCAAATTGAGTTATCCCTAGGGCCTGATCCTGAAAGTCTAGCTACTTAGGCAGTCATTATCTTTAGAGCCTCAGTTGGAATCAATTCTTATAGTTTCAATGGAACAATGACAAATTCACACCACCTGAGGATCTCCTTTCTCCCCTCCCAGTATGCCTTACCTGGCTGTTACAGAAAATCTAGGCCCCCCTCTGTCCATGTGATTCATGATACAACAGACACATCCGTGAACCATTTTGCTGATTCCTCAGTTTTGCTTTTACTCCCCTTAGTTACTCTCCTGTTTGTTTTCATTTCATTGAAATCTAAGGGTGTGGCTACACACCACCCTAAACTCGAAATAAGATACACAATTTGCATAGTGTATGCAAATTGCGTATCTTATTTTGAGTCTATTTTGAAACAGCCTGTTTTGAAATTTGGTGCTGTCTATCCAGCGCCAAATTTCGAAATAATGCGCTATTTCAATAATGCACCATCCCTTAACCTTTGTGCAATGAGGTTTACAGGGATGGTGAAATAGTGCACCTGTTATTTCAAAAAATATTTCAAAATAATGGACACCGGATAGCTATTTTGGAACACCTTGGTATCCCAAAATACCTCTGCTGTGTAGATGTAGCCTAATAGTCCTTGCTGTATCTTCCCATCATTTTCTGATGGAACACATTAGCCAAAACTCAGGGATAGCAAGGGCAATGCCATTAGCTTCAATGGAGATGCCACTCTGATTTGCCCTGTGTCTAGATTTGATGCAGGTTGTGTTTTTACTTCATAAAGGAGGATGACATATAATGTCAACCTTCCCATGTGCTTGCACTGAGGTAGCTGAACTTCTCTTAGGTTTTCTTGTGGAGATAGGATGCTGTCAGACAATTTGGGCTGCTTTCTTTTTCCTGGAGGCCCTTGTCCTAGGCCTTCCTTTTAATTCTGAGGAGTTTACACATGATTATGTATCATACCAACATTTCACTGGAGCAAAACAGTGCTGTGGTGATGTGTTGCATTAATGCACCATCAGTCAGCTATTGCAAAAATGATGCATTCGCGTAATATACCTCAGAATGGAAACGTGCTGATGATGTATTTTCCAAAAAAATGGAGGCCCAGAGAAAAGGAAGGGTCTGGAGCCAATTCAGTATGAACACAGGAGAGAAACGCACCCCAAGCAGCATACGATATGAAGCTGACTCTGGCACTGGGAAAAGAACCATCAGTCACTCTGCCCCAATCCATTTTTCTTTTTAATCTTTTACTTTTTTCCTGCTTGCTTCTTTCTGTCCTCCTCTTGCAAGCATTGTTTTCTTTTTTAAAAAAACTCTCTGTTCTTCTTTCTCTTCTTCTTTCCTTTGTTCACTGGTTATTCTCATAGCCACTGGCTTATTCATATATTTTCATCTCATGCTCTGACCTTGTGCTGTGCTGTATAACTTAATATTATCCCGCTAAAAACTTTTTCCCTTTCTCTGAGTAAGATAATAATAAGTTGACCTGTAAGCACAGTGGAAAAAAATCTTCAGGCCATTGAGGTAGTGACATTAAAAATCATCACAACCCTTAAGTGATGGAGGAGGGGGGAAATCTTACGGGATCCTTCCTTGGCAGTGGCAGCAAAGGTGGGAGGAGGCTTGGCCACCCCTGGGATTTCTCATAGCCTTCAGCTCCTAGAATATGAGAAGTGTGTTAACCCATTCACACAGCTAACAATATTAAAACAACAAAGAGCACTCAATCACACAACACTTGTCATCACTCATTTCGTAAAATGCAAACTTTCTAATAAGCATTTCAGCTAGTAAAGGTCATGAAAGTAATTGTACTATTAGCTCTCTGCCTCTGATACCCAGACATTCATTTAAAAAAAAACTTTTCTGCAGTTTTTAGACCTAGACAAGACTGATGGAAAGATATTATACCGAGACCAAACAAATAAAATTGGCTTCAGTCTCGTCTGGAATTCAGGCTATACATGGAACTCTGTTCATGCCCTCAGTCTAGTACTAACATGTTAGTATCTAACTCAAGAAGACATTAAAGATGAATTCCTGGAATTTGATCTTGCAGCACTTGAGAATGTATATTCTCTGAAGAAACAGTATTTCAGAGTTCTTTCAGGCTACATATTTTTTATCTGTAGTTGTTAAGTGCTTCAGAAAAACATGAACAATGAAAACTAGGGAAGACTGTAGTATTTTAACAAAATATTTGTAAGTTTTATTCTTAAAATATCTTTTTTGTTATCTGTGTGGAAGACAATTATTACTTATTAGTACTTCAGTTGTCTGAAAGGCTCCATTCAGGATTCAAGGCTCAAGGCTCAGTACATACATACAATGACAGGATAATCCCTCATCTGAAAATGCTAATAATTACACACCAAATGCTGATATTTCTTCTTCTTCTTCTTCTTCTTCAAAGATCTTGGGGGACAATCAGGGACTACTAATCCTGGAAATTTAGGTCCTCTATTTATTCACAGAACTTGTATAGCTCAGCTGTTCCTCAGCAATAAGATGAATGGGACACATTAAGGCTTGAGAAGTTAGTTGACTCTACTGAGACAAACAACAAGGGTGTAAGTTATGATAGGATGAGGGTTTTTAACAATGTGGGCACACGCAGGCCTGCTGACGGGAGGGTAGAGGGGTCAATTGCCCTGGAAGTCAGCAATTCAAAGGGCCAGGGCTTTGGCTGCCACCCCTGCCACAGTAGCAGTGGAAGCAGCTGGAGCCCCAGCCCTTTAAATCACCTCTAGAGACCTGCACCTAAGTGCCCGGCCATATCCTCCAGGCAGCATTGAGGGCTGGTTGCCTTTGGGCCTGCCTCTTCTGCCTCAGCCCCATTCCTACCAGGAGTGTGGAGCTCTCCCCCACACACACCTTGCCCAGGGGCCCATGGAGGAAGATACCAATGCATTTTACACAGGGGCTATGGTCATTTCTAACCAGAGTTAAAGATCTGTGACTTATGGTTTGAAATGCTTCCTCTCTTAGCTGTGCTCAAACTATGGTCAATAGGTTACCTTAGAGCTGTTGCCAGAAGTGCCTGCGACCAACCCAATGTGACTCAACAAAACATGAGATGGTTTGAGATAAGGAAAAACAACATCACAGTGAGAGACTTAACACATTCAATCTATTTAGTTTATTCAAGAGAAGATTAAGTGGTAAATTGATCATGGTCTATATGTACCTAAATTAGGAGATGATTTCTGATAGTAGCAGACAAATCCATAATGAGATTCAATAGCTGGATTCTCATTTTACATGTGAGGTGCTTTTTTAAAAGAAATTAACCACTTGTACAAGGTACCAAAGGAGGTAACTCACTAAGAGGTAACTTGATCATGGTCTATACGTATTTAAATTAGAAGATGATTTCTGATAGTAGCAGACAAATCCATAATGAAATCTATTTCTGGATTCTCAATCTAGACAAATTCAGCCTACATGTGAGGTAAGAAAGGGATAGAGAATGACACAGAATATCTTATTGTCTCTCTATAAATCCATGGTATGCCCACATCTTGAATACTGTGTACAGATGTGGTTATCACATCTTTAAAAACATATCTTAGCATTGGAAAAAGTTCAGAAAAGGGCAACAAAAATGATTAAGGGTATGGAACAGCTGCCGTATGAGGAGAGCTGAATAAGACTGGGACTGTTCAGAGACAACTAGGAGGGGTTATGATTACATATCTATAAAATCATGACTGATGTGGAGAAACTGAACAAAGAAGAGTTATTTACTCCTTCCCATAACATGATAACTAGGGGTATGTCTAGACTACATGCCTCTGGCGACAGAGGCATGTAGATTAGGCTACCCGGCATAGGAAAATGAAGCGGCAATTCAAATAATCGCCGCTTCATTTAAATTAAAATGGCTGCCGCGCTGAGCCGATCAGCTGTTTGTCGGCTCAGTGCGCTAGTCTGGACACTCCACGGTCAACATCAAAGGCATTTGTCGACCGCCCCGGTATGCATCATGTTTAAAACAAACAAAAGAAAGTACTTCTTCACACAATCAACCTGTGGAACTCCCTGTAAGAGCATATTGTAAAGTCCAAGACTATAACAGGGTTCCAAAAAGAACTAGAGAAAAGAGAAAAGTCCCATCAATCCAGGATGGGCAGGAATGGTGTTCCTAACTACTGTTTGTCAGAAGCTGGGAGTGGGTGACAGGGAGGGATCACTTGATGATTACCTGTTCTATTCATTCCCTCTAGGGCATCTAGCATTGGCCACTGTTGGAAGACAGGATGCTGGGCTAGATGGACCTACTGCCATTTTTTTTATTCTTACCTGGCATTTGACAAGGAGGAGCGTACAAATTTGATTAAGCTGTCTACAGAATGGACATGTTGGAGGACTATTGCTCTATTTCAGTGCCAATTCCATGAACTGTCCAGTCACTCATAAGATTCTTAATTATAGAAACATAATTGTTAAGAGATAGAGAAGGCGTATTCAGTCACCTAGTCAATCTCACTGCCAGTGTAGAATTACTGCTTTCAGTACACTGATCTTTGCTGCCCATTATATACAAGTGTATGCAGATGGAAAAAGTTCTCAAAACACGTGAATATGAAACTCCTTGAAAAAAGTACCTTACTGAGGAGGGTATATTTTAACAAGAATTTTTGTATTTGTACTATAGACACCAATGAATCTATCTGCATATCTTCAAATAAATTTTAATGGATAATGTTTGGGTTGGGAAATTGAGCTATTATTGGCAATCTTTAGAACTGGGGATATCATGTGTCTCATTTCAAAGCCATCATCAGCTAATTAGTCCATATTAGATCAGACCAATGGTACATCTAGCCCAGTATCCTGTCTTCCAATCCTTCTGAGAAAATGAACAGAACAGTACAATTTATTGAGTGATCCAGCCATAGCTTCTGACAATCAATCAGAAGTTTAGAGACACCCAGAGTAATGAAAGATTGTTTCCCTGACCATCTTGGCTAATAGCCATTAATGGATCTATCCTCCACAAACTTACCTAATTCTTTTTTGAACTCAGTTATACTTTTGGCCCTCTCAACATACCCTGGAAATGAGTTCCATAGGTTGTCTGTGCATTGTGTGAAGAAGTACTTCCTTATGTTTGTTTTAAACTGCAATTTCCTTGGCTGACTCCCGGGTCTTCAATTATTTGAAAAGATAAATAACACTTCCTTATTCACTTTCTCCACACCAATCATGATTTTACAAATATCTAGTCATCCCTTTTATAAACTGAACAGTCCCAGTCTTTTGACTGTCTTCTTAGATTGAAGCTGTTCCAGTCTCCTAAACATTTTTGTTGCCCTTCTCTGTACTTTTTCTAATTATAATACAACTTTCTGGAGATGGCGGGACCAGAACTTGTGTGGTGTTCAAGATGTAGGCATCCCATGGATTTATATAGTGTTATATGTAAGGCCTTACCTAATTTGGGATATTGCAGAAATTGCAAATCCTGCACTATTAGGCTTCCACCACAGTTCTGACAGTGGGAACCCCGGCTGCCTTCAGGCCAGCAGCTGGAGCTGCTGCTCTCAGCCCCCTGCAGCTGACATGGAAAATCACAGAGAAATCATAATGGACCTTATTACTACAAATAATAAGGTTCATTGTTACTTTTCCATTATTTTCCGTGGCTTGTCTGCAACTCAGCCACATTTTTTCACAATCATTCTGTGATTCATATAGGAACTTAGTTATATACTTATCATTCAAGCATGGAATTTCTATCCATAGAGTTTCTATGGTACCACTTGATTTATTTAATATCTTTACTCTGTTTGACTCTAAGCTTTCCTTCACATACACTGCATCTAGATTACATCCCTTTTCTCGAAAAAGGGATGTAAATTAGATACTTCAAAATTGCAAATGAAGCTGGGATTTAAATTTCCCGTGCTTCATTTGCATAATGGCAGCTGCGGTTTTTTTCAAAAAGGGGCTTTTCGAAAGAAAAATGGCTGTTTAGATGGGGAGCATTCGAAAATAAAACCCTTTTTTGAAAGATCCTGTACGCCTCATTTTTTCAAGAAAGCGATGTAGTTTAGACACAGCCATATAGTACAGCTCCTCCACCAGCATGACCTCTTCTGATTTATGTTGTACCCTGGTATTATCACATTCCATTGATTATCATCATTCCACCAAGTTTGTGATGCCTATTATATCAATATCCTCACAACATCAGGCACTCACATTCAACTATTTATAATTTTTTCATTTATATACAAATGCTTATAAAAATTGTCAATATTTAATTGTGCTCCTTCTTGTGATGTAACTGAATCAGATTCTCTTTTGTGAACCTCCACTTTATTAGCGTCTATCCTTTCCTCTTTATGAGGACACAGCATATCCCCTTTAATAACTCTGAGATTAATGTCTTATTTAGCAGCTTACTTTGGTCTCCAGGGCCTTTTTTCTACCTTTCCCTGTCATTGGTACCTACATGTACCATGACTGCCAGCTCCTCCCCAGCATTGAACAAAAGTCTGTCTAGTTTCTTGAGGGGTCTGCAACCTTCCAACCCAGCAGGCAATTCATCATGCAGTTCTCCAGCTCATCACAAATCCAACTACCTATATTTCTAATAACTGAATCTCTCATTACTGTTATCTGTCTCTTCCTAATAATAAAGGTCTTCTCCTCTGGAGAGGTATCCTCTGTGTGAGAGGATATCATGACGTTACTGGAAGAATGATCCTCATACCATAGACATTTAAATTCTGAGAAATCTATTAATTATCAGTATGAATGCTCAAGATTTTTTGATGTCCTCTTGCCATAATCTATCATTCGTTGCTCTACCAATCAGCCAATGATCACTTAAAATGTTATACCCTTAGACACTCATGTCCCAATCCTACGACCACTTATGGTCTGAAAGCCGGTGAGGATCACAACTTAGATTTTTAGGTGCAGATCTGCATTGTACAATACACATTTACAATATATAGCTAAGGGATAATCTCTATTGTTTTGGAGCATCCAAAGCCTTAATTGACTGGTGAGATTGATTAGCACATGAAGCAAAGCTGAGGTTTTAATCAATCTCAAAAGTCATTTATTGAGAGTACATGACAAAGCCATAAAGGTTATTGCAAATATATCACATAGTACCATTAAAAAATATAACTAGCTCCGCTCATGTGGGTTTTAGTATGCTTTGTTGCCTGTTTATAAGAAATAATAAATAGTAATTCAATGGGTACAAAATAAAAGAATGAATTTACGATTTTGGATTCATTCAGCATAAGGCAGTAATATCCAGTGAAAATCAAAGTTGAACAGAAACTCAAAAGTCCCAAGAGCTATTCCTAAAGACCACTGCTGGAAAAGTGACCTGGATAATATTTTTCCGATACTTACTCTATTTCCAAATATGATGTTCCTGAGGTAGGCCTCTTATCTGCTCCATTTTTCACTAGATATTTTTTCGTTCTTTCTACCTCATCTTTGCTCCTTTTACTCAGTAGAACACTAACACAGTAACATATGAGATCAAGCAGAACTTTCATGCCTTTGATTTTCAAACAGTTTCAGAATAAGTCTAAATGAGTTCATCAGTCTCCAGTGAGAGTAATAAACAGGCAGCACTGACGAGTTATTTTTCATGCCTATTGCCAATGTGGCTGGCCATCCCACCAACAGTAATGGATTTCCCTCCCCATCACAACTCTGCTGAGAAGCTAAGTAGCATTACTATATCCACTTTACAGATGGGAAAACTGAGGCATGAACAATCCTGTGACTTGTGCAAGGTAACACAGGAAATTTGCAGCAAATTCAGGTTTCTTGAACACCAGTCCAATATCTGAACCACAGGACCATTCTTCCATTAATTGACATGGCTATAAACCAGCTTTTGACATTAAGAAGAAGAATTGATTGACCACATGTCGGAGGCAGTGAAACAATACGATCTAAGGACCATAAGAAGGAAGGTGCTCTATGAGCAAACAAGTGGCCCAACATGTGGGGGGCTGGAATGAGGAACCACACCAATGATTGCCAGAAAGCCACTAGCTGATATAATGAGGGGAGAAACTTTTGGGATTAGACTAGAAAAGTCGTGCAGTCCCTTCTAACCCTATGATTCTTATGATTCTGTTGTGGTTTCAGGGGACCATAGAAAAATCTCCTAAAAAAAGAGGGGAATGGGCTTAGAACAAAGAGAAGTGTCTGGATTATTTGGTGTTAATGACAGAGGCCATCCGCTTCTGGCTTTCTGCACCCTCAGGAGCTTGGGCTGTGAAGCTAGTAGTGATAAATTAGGGCCAAGTGTGAAATGTAGACGGCTATGGAAGAGAGAGCATTTCAGATGCTACGTCTGATCATCCATGTGTGCACAAGCGTCATTATGAGGGAAACTGTAGAAATTAGAGACAGGAAAAGCTGTCAGGTCATCCTGTCCATCTCCCTTTCCACAAAAAAGGCTCTGAAAGAAATACGGCATGAAACTGGGCCAAAAGAAGAGAAAAAAGGTAGGAATTATGTGAAATAAGTTCCAGGGGCATAAATGGTCAGCAGAAGTCACATGAGTCAATAAATAAAATTATGGTGGATGTAGTCATTAATTGCCCATTTAGGTACTTATGTGTATGTGTCAAGATATTCATGCCAGGCAGGTTCTAATATTTCCTGGCCGTGTCCATAGTAAAAGCCATAAAGAGCCTTCATTCAATAGGATAATGAGGCAGTTAATGGAGGATCCAGCTATCTGACCTATAATTTAGAGTATTTAAACAGAATAGCCATACTATAGTAATGACAGCTGGTATCTAGCAAAGACTTCTCTTTACAGGACAAAGAAGTAGCAGTGTTTCTTCCAAGATGATGGCATGCTTACAAGTGGCAGCAAACACAAAAGAGAGAATGTATCACAGGAACATTTCATTTCTGGAATTTTTATCAAGACACAGACCACAGTTCCCATGTTGAAGTTAAAGGAGGAATTCTAGTCTAGTAATTTTTAGTGTAGGTAGCTGTGGTCAATCAGTGTATGTTAAAGGCTTTGTTATGTTAAAGGCCTTTAATTTGACAGCATGGGGCTGCAACAGGCTGTCAGTGTTCACCTGCGATGTCCCAGCTGAATAGCAAGTGTAGATCATACTGGAGAATGTTAAATGAATTCTGCTCAGTTAAGGTACGTCTACAGCACAGGACAAAGTCGAATTAAGATACGCAACTTCAGCTACATTAATTGTGTAGCTGAAGTTGAAGTAGCTTAACTCAGCTTTTGGCACTGTCTATACTGCAGGAAGTCAAAGGGAGTACAGTCTTCCTTCAACTTCCCTTACTCCTCATGAAAGCAGGGTTACCAGCATCAACTGGAGTGCCCCTCTCACTTTGAATTAGCTGTCTTAACTAGACTGCTAATTTGAACCCTAGAATATCAGCAGTGGCAGCTTCAGTATTCATCTGTGGTGTAGACATACCCATTATACCCACCCAGATATAAGGGAGCAGCTCTCTGAGGAGGAAGAACATAAGATGCAGACAGAGCAACCTACTCTTACCAGTTACATTATGGTGTGACCATGGCGCTCAGTGATGGGCTGTACTCCCCACACTGCTCCTCAAAGGGCTGAATTAGCCCAGGTGGGATCAAATAGCCAATTAAGCAGCAAAAGGAGACATAGGCTGAGTAGTGCTCCCCAGAGCAGAGAGGGGCTGAGTTACTATAAATCCAGGAAGCTGGCAATAGAAAGAAGGAAGTTTGTGGTCATCTTTTGTTTAGTGGAGAGGGAAGGAGGGAACCAAGGGAAAGAGTAGGGCTCTTAGGGTACGTCTAGACTACATGGCTCCGTTGACAGAGCCATGTAAAATAGTTCACTCGGCATAGTCAAAGAAGCGGGGATTTAAATAATCCCCGCTTCATTAAAATAAAAATGGCCGCCACGCTGTGCCGACAATCAGCTGATCCAGCACAGCGCGGCAGTCTAGACGCAGCGCAGTTGACAAGGGAAGCCTTTGTCGACCGCTCTGGTATGCCTCATGAAAGGAGGTTTACCGGAGCAGTCGACAAAGTCTTCCCTTGTCGACCGCACCGCATCTAGACTGCTGTGCTGTGCCGGATCAGCTGATCGTCGGCACAGCTCAGTGGCCATTTTTATTTTAATGAAGCGGGGATTATTTAAAGCCCCGCTTCTTTGACTATGCTGAGTGAACTATTTCACATGGCTCCGTCAACGGAGCCATGTAGTCTAGACGTACCCTTAGTTCCCTGCTGTCTAGTACATGGCACATTCCTCCTTGCCTGATGACTACTGGTCACAGAGAGATGCTCCAATCCCATTGAAACGTATTCAAGCAGCTGGGGAGGGAATCCCCCAAAATTGGGAGTGTGGAAAGAGAAATCCTAGGATCCTTCTCTGCAACTTGCCAGATGAGGACAAGTTTCCCACATTTAAATTACGGGAGAGCAGGTCCCCTGTAAAAATGTAAAAAGCCTATTTATACAATTAAGCAACAGCATCCTATTTGTGCCAAGGAACATTTAGCTCACCCAAGGATTTTTGGCTCAAAACTGAAAAAAATACACTCAATATTTTTTCCTGAGAAAATTATATTTGACATCCCACCTGAAAGAGTTAATGAGAAACCTTGTTTCATGCCCCTGACTTTGTCTTCCCTTCCCTCCCCTCCCACCCCCCATATTCTTCCTTCTCTTGCTGAATCCATTTGCAAATGATATCACTTGTCTGCATATTGTCACTAGCTGCCTGCCCATCCATTTATCAAATGTCTGCAGCTCAGTGCAGACTTGCCCTGTCCTCCCTGCTCCATTGTTTCTCTTGACCCAGGGGAAGGTGTGTGTGTGAAGTGGGGAGGGGTAGAGGGGGTCTCTCCCACAGCAACACGTACCATGGTCATGGGCAAAGACAGGATGGAGCAGGGAGAGAATGCAGCTGGGAAGATGCAATTATACCAGATGACTGACAGCTCTTTCCCTCCCCCTCTGGCACTGACAGATGACCTTGCAGGGACAGTAGCCCTGGGTCTCCCCACAGACATTAGCTGATATAATGGGCTAGACCGGACATGCCCTATTAAGAATGCAAGAGGCGAGGTGAATCACCCCTGAATAGTGAAAATAAACTTCTCCGTTTACTTGCACAATAGGTTTCTCATCAAACTCGTATACTTGTTTCTCAGTAACCCTACAGCAAAATGATCATAGAGTTTGAACACAACATTTACCAAGTCCTAATGAATAACATAATTATCACTTTATGCAAAACAGAGCTCATTTGCATCTGTGAATATTTAACTATTAAAAACAACGCTTTGATCTTGAATAAAAATATGTATATCACATAATCATAGCCTTATGGAACATGAAATCTATAATGTTTTTTTACCTTATAGTTTCACTGCAATTGGGTTTGCCGTTTGAACCTTCTCCGCAGGGACTCTGTCTAAAGAACAGCATCCCTGAAGTCCATGGGGTCTTGCTGCAGCTGTCATCAAGGCTGGTTACATTAGGCCAACCATCCAGGTCACTCCATCTCTGATCAATGAAACTTTCCTTCTCTTTTCTTTCTCTCGTCCACTTTATTTGCACAGTGTATGCTGGTTCCTCTGGGCATAATGCTTGGGTTGGCTGAATTTTAATTCATTATGTACAATGTCCCAGATACCACCCTAAGATTGGTGCTTTATAAATTAATTACAAAATAAAGAAATAAATCTGGCTTCTCTGCATATTTAAATCCTACCACAGTGAGATGCATTTCTCTATTAAGCATTGAAATATGGTGGCAAATGACACCATATAGGCCTTTAAACGGATAATTTCATGTTTTAAAGCTGTGAGACAGATTCAACCTGGTCACTCCTGTGATGCAAACCACATGGAGCATACTGGTAAATTTGGCCCTATATCATGAAAATAGAAATCTAGGTGGTAGTGAAGTAAAGGTGGTATCATTGCTCTTTTCATATGCTGACTCTTCTCTCTAGTCCACGTCCTGTGTTTCGTATCATTCACAATAACAAGTAAGGCTATGTCTACACTACAAGGTTAGTTTGAAATAACTCTCAGAATAACTATTTTGAAATAAGCTTATTCCTCTTCACAAGCAGGTGTTATTATTTCAAAATAACATGCAGAGTAGTGTGGACACTTGCCTTGTTATTTCAAAATAAGGGGAGTTATTCCGAAATAACTCCCCAGTGTAGATATGCCCTAAGTTTTAAGAAATCCTATATTTACAAATATAACCCCAAACCATTTTACCAATCACATCTTGTGTTAATCAATCAAGTATACAAATAACAATAACAAGCATTTTATTTGCTTCACAGGCATTCAATGATTAGGATCCCAAGTCAGCAAGTTTAAGCATGTGCCTCGCTTTAAACACAGGAGTGGCGCCACTGACATCAGCAGAGCTACTCTTGTGCTTACAATGATGATGAATGTGCAGCAGTATTTTGTTGAACCGGGCAATTGCCCCTACGATGTAGATGTAGTTTCCATGGAAAACTGTGGTTCAGAGGTGACAAGGCCAACATTTTTCAACTGAAGAACATAAGAATGGCCATACTGGGTCAGACCAAAGGTCCATCCAGCCCAGTATCCTATCTGCCAGCAGTGGCCAATGCCAGGTTTCCCAGAGGGAGTGAATCGAACAGGTAATGATCAAGCGATCTCTCTCCTGCCATCCATCTCCACCCTCTGACAAACAGAGGGACACCATTCCTTACCCATACTGGCTAATAGCCATTTATGGACTTAACCTCCATGAATTTATCTAGTTCTCTTTTAAACCCTGTTACAGTCCTAGCCTTCACAACCTCCTTAGGCAAGGAGTTCCACAGATTGACTGTGCGCTGTGTGAAGAAGAACTTCCTTTTATTTGTTTTAAACCTGCTGCCCATTAGTTTCATTTGGTGGCCCCCTCGTTCTTATATTATGGGAACAAGTAAATAACTTTTCCTTATTCTCTTTCTCCACACCACTCATGATTTTATAGATCTCTATCATATCCCCCGTTAGTCTCCTCTTTTCCAAGCTGAAAAGTCCCAGTCTTTTTAATCTCTCCTCTTATGGCACCCGTTCCAAACCCCTAATCATTTTAGTTGCCCTTCTAATGCCCGTATATCTTTTCTGAGATGAGGAGACCACGTCTGTACGCAGTATTCCAGATGTGGGTGTACCATGGATTTATATAAGGGCAATAAGATATTCTCCATCTTATTCCCTATCCCTTTTTTAATGATTCCTAACATCCTGTTTGCTTTTTTGACTGCCGCTGCAAACTTTGCCACCTCACTTGTGTACCTAGTGGTATATATTGACATCTCTGGGTGTATGTCTACACTAGCTCGTTAGTTCGTGCTAGGTAGGCAAATGAGGGCAAGCGGAGTTGCAAATGGAGCCCAGGATTTAAATATCCCAGGCTTCATTTGCATGTTTCCGGGCACCGCCATTTTTAAATCCTCCTTAGTCCGAACTAACTGCCCGCGGCTAGACGCGGCAGTTAAACGTTAATTCGAACTAACTCCTTAGTTCGAATTAACTGTTACTCCTCATTCCACGAGGAGTAACAGTTAATTCAAACTAAGGAGTTAGTTCGAATTAACGTTTAACTGCCGCGTCTAGCCGCGGGCAGTTAGTTTGGACTAAGGGGGATTTAAAAATGGCGGCGCTGTCAGCCGATGGTCAGGGCAGTGTATGTGTGTATGTTACACCCGAGTCTTCAACTGCTGAGACACAAGGCCCCGTCGCAGTGGGCAGTCTAGGTGAGACTGACGGGTGCCCCGAGGAGTTTAATGTCCGTGTCTTTACCGCTAGGATTGGGATCCTTTCACGGCGGGCAGCCAACAGGCCAACAGACGCCCCAGAGTTTACAGGGAGAGCTTATTACACCTCAGATTTTGACTGCTAGGATACACGATCCCTTCACAGCGGGCAGCCTGGGGAGGCTGAGAGATGCCCCAACGGATCTGTCCCCTGGAAGTGACACGATCCAACGCTCAAGCTCTCCCTATATCTGTCCCTTATGACCGGCTGGAGTTCTTTTTAAAATTGTGCTTGGTTCTGTTACAGCAACTGAAGGAGTCAGGTCACAGCTTAAACAGTTACTATTTTATTGTTACAGGGTAAACTTAGCTGTTAAATGCTACTACTGTGTTACAGATAACACAGCCACTACAAAGGACAGGACAGAAATTACACTAATAAGTCACTTACAGGTACCATGAAACCCTTTTGGTTCTCTGAACTCTTATTAAATGCATGCAGAATATATACCTAGCAGGTATATATTCTCACCCCTGCGTTCCAGACTTGGCGTGGCCAGCGTCTTTCTCTCAATCCCTCGGGAAGAAGTAGGGCGAGGTTGGGCGTCCCACAGACCTCGGGAGACAACCAATACCTGCCAGAAGGTGTAGATGATTGGAGCTCAAATGGGGTGGGCTACTAAACCCCTCTTTATACCCCTTGGGTCACGTAGGCTTCTTCCTAGTCTCAAGTGGCCAATTAGGAAAAATGGCTTTGAATGCCAAGTTTCCCATGACGGGTGCAAAGCATAATTCACACCTGGGAAAATGCAGACAATGGGCACCTCTGGTATGTGATGGGCGAAGATTCCTCTCCTGGGACAGTGCAGGCGTGTCAATTACTGGTACTAGCCATCAGGGCAGCAGGAGGCCCCCGGGTCGTCAGCTAGCCCATTTACTGTCTGGTTTCTGTTTATGGTAGAGTCAGGGACAGGCAGCACACCTGCGTTCCCAGGGCATCAAAGGCTGACTGCCTTTCTCTTGCTCTCTGGGGGGGAGGGGGGGAAACAAGATGGGGTTCATGTCTGGCTACAGGCGCCCGGGAACATGCAAATGAAGCCCGGGATATTTAAATCCCGGGCTTCATTTAAAACTCTGGTTGTCCTCATTTGCCTACTGAGCTCGAACTAACGAGCTAGTGTAGACATACCATGGGTGGCCTCTAACTAAAAATGGACTGATTTTCAGAAGTGCTGACCACCCACTATTCTCCAAGGACTCCAATGGAAGTTATGGCCTCTTGGGACCTCTGAAAACTAGCTTACTCCTAAGCAGGGGGCTACATTTGGATTTAGACACCTATTCTTTGGTGCCAAATCTTTGATTATAAATTCTTTGGAAAAGAGACTTTGTCATCTTCTATGTAATAGGCAGCGTGAAGTACACCAAGAACTTCATAAATCGGACTTCATCAGATCTCTCGGGTGGGGTCAGTGATTCGGAGAGGGAGGGCCAAGGCACTGCCACAGAAATAGGGCAGTAAAAAAGTTTGCCTTGTGATCAAGGTGCCATGTGCCTGTGTATGTGAAGCATGTGCGAGAGATGGGTCCAAAAACAAATGCCTGAACCAAACCACTTGGATATGTGGGTTGTTTGTGCGGCACTGAGAAACAGAATGAAGCCTGCTCCACAACCTTAGCAATGAGGTAGTTGGCTTTTGGCTCCTGCTGTAGAGGCACATGACTTTAACGTCTAAGGTCCCAGGTTCAATCCCACCTGTGAACGACCCCAGTTGTCAGCTTTACACTTGCAATTCAGATGCAGACTTGAACTTTGCAGTTCAGGCCCTTCTCTAGTAAATGCACGTCCCAGACAAATAAAACGTTCAGCAAATAGTTCACAGTGAATGGGGACAATGCTTCTCTGCTGTCCTAGCCCATTGGACTTATTCTGACAGAAGTAAAATTAAAATACATTCATCCACCAAATAAAAGGCATGAGCTCCAGCTGCAGTTGTCTGGTGCCCTATCCAAATACAAAGCGATCTTTCATTTGCTTCCAAATAGCCAATCAAAGAACAACAACAAAACACTGCATTCTTTAAATCAATGAATCCACAACTACGCCAGTGGATTCCCTCTTGATCCTGTAGGACAATATGTCTGTTCTCTAGTGCTTTTGTCCATTGGAATTGTTATTCTATTTGCAAAAAAAGCACCTTGATCTTTACATATTATTAACTGCATTTTCTACACTAAAGGTAACACAGAATGTACAGCTGTTGACCCAAGAACTGAGGGCTAAAAAAGAGTAAAAACGATTTAAAGGAAATCCTAATAATTTTTACCACAGAATTTGGAATGGATGATTTTCTTCCAATCAATGAATGTCTCTTAATGTGTGTAAGTCTGTGGTAAGCTATCAACTTTCAATTCAGTTATGTATCAGAGTTGACAGAAAACACATCTAGGCTACTAGCGCTGTTATTGATAGAGTAATTAAAATTTTGAGTGGCTGACTAGTCTGGCTACCTTGAAGATCTAAAGCTTGAAGCTCTGGTGCATTTGTTTTCCAGAATCACTTTATTAGGCTACTTCCATATTTAGTTTTGATAACATTGCTCTGAGAGTGAAGGGGGAGATAACAATGTAAAATTTATGCATGAGCCTATTGATTCAAAACATGTAGTAAATGAGCGTGGCAAATGGAAGGAGAGCTGACACCCATTTATCAAAAAATACAGAACAAGACCCAGATGTTACAACTGTAGGAATGCTAAAAATTTCATCATTTGCTCTCCAGACAAGTAAGCCACGGAAGGTCAGGCCAATCATACTTTGGTTTCAGGCTGAACAAGAACTGTTGAGAACCTTTCTTTTTTAATGCACAGTATCCATTACCAATGGATGTCAGAGATTCTCTTATATATGGACCATTTAACAGTTCTACTTAAAGGTAGAAAAATATCCATAGCAAAGTACCAACATATGTATTTAGAGGAAAAGATGGAGCTATGTACACAGGAAATGAGGCTTTTATTTTGACAAGCTAATAATAGTAAGTTTTATTCGGCTGTCTTCTAGTCCCAGAGTTGGAGCAGTGTATTAAAAAAATGGAAACTTTTGTATGATGTGTATGAAATATGTTTTGGGGATCTCTATTTCAGGAAGGTGAGCGGACCAGCCCATGTATTTGCACAGTGCTGCTTTATGTGTGCATAAACTGTATAGTGTGTTGTTTTTTGTCTATAAAGTGCCTACCTGGGGCTCTGGTTCATGCATGGGGCTTCTAGGTGTTACCACAATACCTATTTATTATTATTATTACTATAATAATTTGTCACAGAACTCATAGATGATCTGGAAAAAGGGGTAAACAGTGAGGTGGCAAAGTTTGCAGATGATACTAAACCATTCAAGGTAGTTAAGACCAAAGCAGACTGTGAAGAACTTCAAAAAGATCTCACCAAACTAACTGACTGGGCAACAAAATGGCAAATGAAATGTAATGTGGATAAATGTAAAGTAATGCACATTGGGACAAATAACCCCAACTATACATATAATATGATGGGGGCTAATTTAGCTACAACTAATCAGGAAAAAGATCTTGGAGTCATCGTGGATAGTTCTCTGAAGACGTCCACTCAGTGTGCAGCGGCAGTCAAAAAAGCAAACAGGATGTTAGGAATCATTAAAAAAGGGATAGGGAATAAGACGGAGAATATCTTATTGCCCTTATATAAATCCATGGTACGCCCACATCTTGAATACTGTGTACAGATGTGGTCTCCTCATCTCAAAAAAGATATACGGGCATTAGAAAAGGTTCCGAGAAGGGCAGCTAAAATGATTAGGGGTTTGGAACGGGTCCCATATTAGGAGAGATTAAAGAGACTGGGACTTTTCAGCTTGGAAAAGAGGAGACTAACGGGGGATAAAGATCTATAAAATCATTTTATAGAGATCTATAAAATCATGAGTGGTGTGGAGAAAGTGAATAAGGAAAAGTTATTTACTTGTTCCCATAATATAAGAACGAGGGGCCACCAAATGAAACTAATGGGCAGCAGGTTCAAAACAAATAAAAGGAAGTTCTTCTTCACACAGCGCACAGTCAATCTGTGGAACTCCTTGCCTAAGGAGGTTGTGAAGACTAGGACTATAACAGGATTTAAAAGAGAACTAGATAAATTAATGGAGGATAAGTCCATAAATGGCTATTAGCCAGTATGGGTAAGGAATGGTGTCCCTAGCCTCTGTTTGTCAGAGGGTGGAGATGGATGGCAGGAGAGAGATCGCTTGATCATTACCTGTTCGATTCACTCCCTCTGGGACACCTGGCATTGGCCACTGTCAGCAGACAGGGTACTGGGCTGGATGGACCTTTGGTCTGACCCAGTATGGCCATTCTTATGTTCTTAAGCTAACTCACAGACTCCATGCCTTTCAGACTTCCATGACATTTTCTCTTTCAGCCCTATGTCCCGGGGCAGCAGGGCCAGAACTGTCAATGACTGGGGGGGGGGGGGGGACACCTGGAGATCTGAGCCACTGGTCCCAGACCTCTTAGATGCTGCTGGCAGTGAGGGGGGGGCCACAGATGTCAGCAGGCACTACAGGCAGTGGGGGCTGGAGCTCTCAATCCTCCCTTCCCCCCTCCCCGCATTCAGCCCTTCCCCCCTTGTTTTTATTAAAAGTCACAGATAGGTCACGGGCTTCAGTGAATTTTTGTTTATTGCCCATGGCTCATCCCTGACTTTTACTAAAAATAACTGACAAAATCTTAACCTTAATAATATGTGAAGTGCAAGATGTTAGACAGGGGAGAACCATTGTGATTGTTTGCAAAATGCTCCCTACACATAGCAACCTCTTGAAAGTGGTCAGGTTTGCTCAAAACAGGGCACACCAAGGTGCAATGTTCAGGACTTAGGTGGCAGCGTGCAGGAGAAACATAAGTGCTTAGAGTTTTAAGGTGCCTACAGGATTTGGTGAGAGCTTAGTGGGGGTTTGGAGGATCTACATTTTGGACAAGGGCGCCTAAAGTAGGACCAAAGTGCCTAAATCACTTTGTGGAGCTAGCGTCTTTGGAGCAAGGACTTTATCTTTCAGTGTATTTGTACAGCGTGCAGCATAATGGGACCATGTGCCTGATTGTGGTTTCTGGTCACTGCTCTCAGAGAAATATATTAACTACAAGAATAATAATACAATCGGCTCTATTCCATACATGTATAGCCTTGTATCTTTCCTATCTAAAAAGTAAAACATGGTAGGGTACCCCAAGATTCTTGTCTTGGCATTGCCTACTTACCCTGAGGCCTCACCTCCACTGGAGATTTGCCCTAGTTACAACCCTTGTGGTAAACACACACTAGTGTTGCTACACCACTGCAACCCATGGTGTAGACAGGCAAAATCACTATTTGTATTGGCAAACTTAATCCTTGGAATCAGACAGGCAAGCACAGATACCTGCTTCTCTTGTCTGTAGAGATTTCACTGGCACAATTATGCCCATAACTGGCCACCAATGTCTGTAACTAAGGTCTTCTCTACACTGGCAAGTTACTGCACTATACACACCCACCCTGAGTGCAGCAAGTTATAAATGCTGTAAAACACCAGTGTAAACAGGCTTTCAACATTGTTAACTCCTCCCCTCATGTTTACTGTCTCCCAGTGCTCCTGCCATGACCACACTGCAGATGAAGCCCCCAGTGTTGACAAAGCTTTAGAAATGGTAGTTTCCTTTTACTCCCTTTTCTGTGTCTCTTTGCTTCTTCAAAATTACCAATATTTTATACAGGAATTAAGTTTTGCTTCTGTAAACCTATATGTTAGAAATGGTTGGTAATGGTTTGGCTGATAATGATGGAAAGGTGTGTAGTAAAGAAACGCCACAAAACACTGGCTTAGAATTGTGGTTAAAATGTTCCATTACTTTGTGGAGAAACATCTTGTTGTGTATTTAGTTATAGAATGTAACCTGTGGGAGGTTTTGGAATAGAGCCACTGGCATTTTGGTAATGGTGAATTTCACAGTCTATTCTATAGCTTTGTTGACCCTACTAAATATGAAATTTCACTAACAGTACAGAAAGTGAAAAGGCAATATAACTCAGGGTGTTTGGAAGTGATTTTAAAGAGAGTGGGAGAAATTACAGTATTTCATGTCACAATCCAGACAATTACCACAGAACAAAAGGCTGCTTGTAAGAAGTTTAAAAATAAACTATGAACTCAGACTGTTAATTTATACTTCAGCAAGAAGATAGTTTTTATTGAACAGAAATTCTGAAAGAGACTTTTACCGCTTTTGTCAATGAACCAACAGTAAAGGTCAGAGGGCTTTGCCCATAAAACTTATGTGCAAATAAATCTGTTAGTCTTTAAGGTGCCACAGGACTCCTCGTTGTTTTTCCAGATCCAAACTAATATGGCTGCCCCTTTGATATTTTCAACTAACACATTATGCCTCGCCTACTGGTGTCAGCTCTTCGATTTAGAGAGAGAAGAATTAACTTAAAGACCCTCAGGACAGAAACTGAAAGAGATAAAGCTCCTGCAAGCCATCTCGTCTCACACCATCTACTGGATCCAGGAAAAGATGCAGAGATGTGTCACCTAAGCAGGTAATTGGTTTATCACATACAACCTGAGGATGAGTGATGCTGAAAATATGTCACTCCAATTGGAAGGTGACAAAACCTGCAGGCTACCTTTTGTAAGGGATGGACCTGACCCTCCAAACCCATTGAAAGGCAAAGATCCACATGAAAACTAGACACAAAGGCCCAGATCTGCAAAACAGGACCATGCAGCACTTTAAAGACCAACAAGATGGTTTATTAGGTGATGAGCTTTCGTGGGCTAGACCCACTTCCTCAGATCAAATTGTGGAAGAAAATTGGCATGACCATATATACCAGAGGGATACATTTTTCTGATTGTATCCCTTTGGTATATATGGTCATGCCAATTTTCTTCCACAATTTGATCTAAGGAAGTGGGTCTGGCCCACGAAAGCTCATCACCTAATAAACCATCTTGTTAGTCTTTAAAGTGCTGCATGGTACTGACTTTTGTTTCAGCAAGACCAGACTAACACGGCTACACCTCTATTACAGATCTGCAAAGGTATTTAAGATCCTATCTTCTGTTGATTTTCATGAACATTAGCTTCCTAAATAGCTTTGAAGATCTGAGCCTATGAGCATTTGTATGTCATCTTCTCTGTCAGCATCTGAAATGTGACTATGTGAAGAGTTCATCTGAATTTCACGTGCATATAAAGATGAAGCAAACCACTGAAGAAATTACCCTCTCTTCTTTCTGAATAGCAGGGAAGCTGACAAGGTGTGGGGGTGCCTCCCTGTTTCCACCAGGGGTAGGGCCTTAAGCAGAAGGTATGGGGGGTGGAGCAGCCTTCCCTCCGCTCTGCCACACTGTGGTGAGCCCTCTAGCCCTCAGAACTACCCAGAGCACACCACCTGGCACTCTGATGGCAATTTTAAAAAATCACTGAGCCCTGGGGCAGTTTCTTCCTTAGATCCCCTCCTGTTGGTGGGTCTGCTGGAGAAAAAAAAATTAAGACCTTAGCAGCACCAATGTGGGAGGGTTTCTTTCAGGTCTCCCTGTTTAGGACATTAGCAGTTGGGTTAAGACCTATAACCCTCATATTAAACAAGGGAAAAGTGACGTTCTTTCCTGAAGTTCAAGGAACCAGACCCCTCCCTGAAGCCAGCAAGCTGTGATTCATGGAACAAAAAAAGCAGTGCTAGAATGGTGAGACTGATTCTACACTAATGCTATCAAGGATTCTGATATTTATCTCATTCTCCTGACCCGGTGAGTTCTGTTCTCCAGTGGCCAATCTGAGAATGCAAGTGGATTATTGGTTTAAGAATCTGACTAAGTGTAAAGCTGGTCAAAAATGTTATAAGTTTTCCGTGAAAAATTGTGAAATGAAAAACAGCAATATTTTTCTATATTTTTGACAGGTTAGAAACCACCATCATTTCTTACCTGCTCATGTTTGCCTTTTTCTGTGCAAAAAAATTGGGGGAGGGGAATCTAAAAGTGGGAGAAATGGGCATTTTCACACAGAAAAAAATCTTTTTAAAATTTTTCATGGTAAAAGAGAAAACGTGGAAAATTTTAAATGAAATTTTTTAAATGGCCATTCTTTCAAAATGCTTCATGAAATACACTTATCCTTTTCTGGTGAGCTGAAACACTTGTAACTGTACAGGTTTTGGGTCTGTAGAACTATATCTTGTATCAGTAGGAACAATAACAACCTTCATTTATCGGTAGTCTCTTTTCCTCCAAATTGCCACATATGGACGAAAGAACAAAAGACTCTCGACTTAACAGTGCAAAGATTTCAGGCATTTAATTTTAGCCAAAAGGGAGCCCCTTACAGAAGCTCTGAGACAATTATAGCTGTATTATAGGATTGCAAGATTTGATCAGTTGGTGTGTTGCCTCATTGCCTTACACAGACATTTGATCAAACACAGTTACTACTGTTTTTATTCCCTGTGTAATACATAACGGTTCCAAATTGTTTCCCATTTTGTAATACTTCACAGTTACACTATATTACTATCTTATACATGTTTAAAAAGGGAAGTCCATTAATCTTACCTTAGTCTAGTTGCATTAATACGGCCCAAAGTCACAAGGTATTGCAAGCGCAACCACATTTGTATAGTGATACTGCACAACATTTGAAACTGCACACGTTAGCACTGTATTGTTATTGCAGCAGCATTATTTACTGTACAAAGTTAATCTCTTGAAACTGTTCTATTTATCACATGACTGTTTTTTCTGCCTTCCTGTACTCAGGACCCAGTTCTGCAAAGATACAGACCTATGTAATTTTAGGCAAATAAGAGCAGTCCCGGTGCTAAACAACAAAACCTTACATAGTTTTATTCCTTTGTTGGTGGTCTCAGCTTATTTAGCTTACCTGTTTTCTGCTACTCAGTAAAGCTTTACTGAGGTCATTTTATTCTCCTGCTGGTTTTGATAATTAAGAATTCATAAATAATGTGAAAACCTATTTGCTATTGAAATTTGTGGGTCACATGCTTAATTTAAAATCAGGAGAAAATATTAACTTAAAATGAGGAGAAATTATTCCTGACAATCTTCCCTAGAGGCCTTTGTCTCCAAGTTGCAGGTTTTGTAAAATTTAAAATAAAAGAATTTGCAAAACGAACACATCAAAGTCCCCCTTTTAGCACCACAACAATGAGAATGACTTTGAAAAAAGTTGATAGCAAAACTGGTCAGGAATTATCACCCACCTACATAAGAATTGCAGCAGAAGCAAATCTTTATTTTGTTTTCATTAAATGTTTACTTCTAGTTGGGGAGATAGGTTATCAAAAACCAAAAATCAAATATTTCTGTGGTTCTGGGTTTTCTGTGAAAAACCCACAAATTCTTGTAGAAAATGGATTTTTATTTAAAGCTTCCATTTAGTTGAGAAGCCATTTTTAGTAGAAAAATCATTTAAGCAGAAAATATGTTACCAGCTGTAGCTGCTCTGTTATTGTTATTTATTATGTATAGTATTGTAGTACTTAGAAATCCCAGAAATGGTGCCAGATCCTGTTGTGGTAGGTGTTTTACAAACACACAACAAAATGATAGTCCCTGTCCCAAGAGTCCAGGGTGATCCCTAATTTAGCAAATGGAACAATTGAATGAGTATTACTTCCAAAAATACTTAAAATTTCATTTAAGTCTCGGGAGTTTGCTCTTTAGAATCATTATTATCATTCATGTGTGTGTGTGTGTGTCTGTGTGTGTCTGTGTGTATGTGTGTGTGTGCCCTGCATTATTTGGATGGGAAGTTGCTTAATATGAGGTATAATGTGTACTGATTCCCTGCAATTTCATCCTAATGCTTTCTTGATTATTGCCTCTAGCTTCCATCCCAGACACATTTCTCAATCTATTGTATACAGCCAAGCCCTAAGGTACAACCAGATTTGCTCCAATCCCACAGACAGAGACAAACACCTACAGGATCTATATAGAGCATTTCTAAAGCTGAAATACCCACCTGGAGAAGTGAAAAAACAGACTGACAGAGCCAAGAATGTACCCAGACATGAACTGCTTCAAGACAGACCCAAAGGAGAAAACAACAGAATTCCACTTGTCATTACCTACAGTCCCCAGCTTAAACCCTTCCAACGCATTATCCACAATCTACAACCTATCTTGGAAAATGATCCCTCACTCTCAGGTTATGTCTACACTGGTGGCTTCTTGTGCAAGAACATCTTGCACAAGGATTCTTGTGCAAGAACTCTTGCGCAAGAACATGTCCACACTGCCATGTGCTTTTGCGCAAGAGATGTGCTTTTGCGCAAGAGCATCCATGCCAGTGTGGACGCTCTCTTGCACAAGAAAGGTCTGATGGCCATTTTAGCCATAGGGCTTTCTTCCACAAGAAACCCCTGCTGCGCATCCACACTTCCCTCTTGCGCAAGAGCTCTTGCACAAGAAAGCTTACACTTGTTAGAAAAGAGCATAGCTCTTGCACAAGAATTCCTCTCTTACCATGCTTTACTGTAAATCTTCTTGCGGAAGAGCAGGCGGGCAGTATGGATGCTCTATGGAAGAACGGCAGTTCTTGCGCAAGAACCTGCCAGTGTAGACATAGCCTCAGAGGCCTTGCAGGAAAGACCTATTCTTGCTTACAGACAGCCCCCTAACCTGAAAAAAATCCTTTCCGATAACCACACTACACAGCTACATCATAAGCATCCAAGAACCAACCCCTGCAATCAACCCCGGTGCCAACTCTGCCCACACATCTATACAAGAAATGTCATGACTGGACTCAACTACATCAGCCACCAAATCAGAGGATCATTTAACTGCACATCCAGTAATGTGATCTATGCCATCAAATGCCAGCAATGCCCTACTGCAGTATATATTGCACAAATTGGACAGTCCCTACGGGAAAGAATGAATGGACATAAATGAGATATCCGAAAAGGCAACATACAAATACATGTTGGGGAACACTTTAACCTCCCTTGACACTCATTAAGGGATCTCCAAGGTGTTGTTTTGTTTCAGACCAATTCCACAAGCCAAATACACAGAGAAGGATTGGAACTCCACTTCATTCTCAAGTTTAACTCTCATGCTAATGGTTTAAATCGCAATATCCGTTGGCTCACAAATTATCAACCAACCAAACAATGAAGGTGCCAATGTCTTGATGTCTTTGTAGAATCTGGTGTTGGTCATCTTCCTTTTCTAATGCAAACTAATGGTTCTTATCAGCCTCTTTTAACTATTTAGTCTTTAAGATGCTAATAGACAATTAGTTGGTTTTTAAGTTTTTCCTGTTACAGACTGGCTCCGCTAATCCTTTGAAACTTATCTACCCAATGTCCTCTTTCCCCCACTTCCAGTTTTTTTCCTCCCCTCCCCTCCTTCCCTTATTTATTCTTAGTTCTGGACTTCCAACAATCCAGTCATCTGAAGAAGTGAGCTGTGCCCACAAAAGCTCATGATACCATCTGCATGTTTTGTTAGTCTTTAAAGTGCTACCAGACTATTGTTGTTTTTTAAGTTTTTCATGTTACAGACTAACTCGGCTACCCCTCTGAAAATTTAGATTCTGCCATTCTCACTCAAGAGTGAGTATACAGTAAGACACTGCTCAACATAAGTAAGGAAAACAGAATCTGATTCCAGGTAATCATAAAGATTTTTAATAAAACAGTGATTACTCCATTCTCCCCTCATTGTGAAGTCATCTTTAAGTGGAGTTCTCTTGCTTCAGGGGGTAGCCGACTTAGTCTGTAGAGGATAAACTTAAAAAACAACAAATAGTCTGGTAGCACTTTATAGACTAACAAAACATGTAGATGGTATCATGAGCTTTCGTGGGCACAGCCCACTTCTTCAGATGGCCGGAGTTTGGAGTTTAGGATGTCCAGATAAACCAACACATACCCTTAGAGTTACAAACACTTTAGGAATGGAGGTTGTTTATAACTCTGAAATGTTCGTAACTGTGAACAAAACATTATGGTTGCTTTTTCAAATGTTTACAACTGAACCTTGACTTAATATAGCTTTAAAACTTATGAAGAAGAAAAATGGTGTCTTCCTTTTATTTTTGGTAGTTTTCATTTAACACAGTACTGTATTTGTTCTCTCCCCTCCCCCCCCCCACCACCGCCCCCCTGCTGACTGATTGCATACTTCTGGTTCCAAATGAGGTGTGTGACTGACTGGTCAGTTTGTAATGTTGAGGCTCTATTGTACAAAAAGAAACAAAAAGTTCCCCAGTGACCCTTCATTTTGCAACTTAGATTGGGTAGAGGAAGGAAGTTGCTTTCTTAAAATGGTAAAGTTTCATAGTAGTATCCAAAGATACCCTCTGCACAGGTGAAATAAACAAATGCTGCAGAGTGCAAAAGCCTTGTGGGCTTCAGCTGGGAAACACACGTACAAGTCTCTCCCTAAATATATGAATATCTTTTTCCTTTGAAAATGGTCCATTACCAAAGAAGGGTGTAGCTAGCGGATAATTCTTCAGGAAGGAAGTGCCTGTTGTGTGCATATGTGTATGCAGGATCTGAAAGAACTCTCCCCAGAAAGCTAGCTGAGAGGGGGAGAGATTTCAGGAGCAAACTGTATTTTCATGAACATACTCTGCATAGATATCCAGCAGATAGAGCGGTGCAGGATGCCTATTGCTTGGCTATGGCTACTGCCCACCAGACCTCAGTAACAAGCACTGGAATGATGTCTGGGTGTGTTCGCATGAGCGCCAGCCAGGGGACAAAGTTCTGCTGCAAAATTCTCAAACTGGGGTTGAGGGCCCACAAGCCCCGCTGATCGACTCCTCCTTCTCTCTCCCCTTGCCTCCTCATGCCGCAGAATAGCTGGGAGGGAAGGAGAGGAGTGGAGATGGGGGTGCATTCGGGGGAGAGGTGGAAAGAGGTAGGGAACAGGTGGGGCAGCAATCAGGTTTTGGGGGAAGGTGTGAAGTAGGGGTGGGGCCTAGAACTGGGTAAGAAGGTTTGAGGGCCAGTGAAAAAATTTAAATTAAAATGGGGCCTGCAGGTTGCTAATTGAGAATCGCTGGCTAACGTTAGAACTGACGCGGCGCCCCATAGATCTAACAGACTGCACAGAGCACCTGAAAGACTCCTTGAGCACTGCAGCCAAGCTGAGTATGTTACAATAGTCATAGAAAAGTTGGAACATATGTTAAACCGATTGCTTTTGCTGGGAAGGGGAAGTGTTAGGAGTGTGCATTGTGCCATTGAGAGCAGAGCACATGCTAGGAAGATGAGGTTGGAGTCAGTCAAGAGGCAGGCTCACCAGATACATTGATAGGAGCACATGGCTCTCCTTTGTCTTATCTAATTTTGTTTTAGTTCTAATAGAATCATAGAGCTGGAAGAGACCTCAGGAGGTCATCAAGTCCAGCCCCCTGCCCAAGGCAGGACCAATCCCAACTAAATCAACCTAGCTAGTGCTTTGTCAAGCCAAGACTTAAAACCTCTAGGGATGGAGATTTCACCACCTCCCTAGGTAACCCATTCCAGTGCTTCACCACCCTCCTAGTGAAATAGTTTTTCCTAATATCCAACCTAGACCTCTCCCGCTATTACTTGAGACCATTGCTCCTTGTTCTGCCATCCATCACTACTGTGAATAGCCTTTCTCTGTCCTCTTTGGAACCTCCCTTCAGGAAGTTGAAGGCTGCTATCAAATCCCCCCTCACTCTTCTCTTCTGCAGACTAAACAAACCCAAATCCCTCAGTCTCTCCTCATAGGTCATGCACTCCAGCTTCCTAATCATTTTGGTCACCCTTTTAGAAGCCTTACTTCAAAAAGTCTAGATTGTGCCTTTTAGTTATGAATCCACAAGACAGCCCAGTGGTAAAAGAGAGTATTAGAATCTTTCCACATGAGGAGTAAATAGGTCAACTTGACAACAGAGTGGGAAGATGAAATCAGTTGGCATCACAAATCCTTCTTTCTGCAGTCTACAGATGCCCCATGAGAGGTAAAGGTTAGGTTGTGAAAGAAGCCTGCCTACAAAACCTGCTGCCTCAAGATTACTTCAGGAGACAAGACAGGAGACCCCACAGACTGTTGTAATAACTTTTGTACAAGGCACGTCTTGTGAGGTATCATTTAAAACTCGTCATTTTCTCATCACTGAGATAATGACAAAATGCACATAGCGACGTTTTACATGAAACTATGAACATAAGCTGAAGTCTTGACTAAAATACATTTTCCAGATACATCTGAGGAGTGGCCAAACCAGTCCCTCAGAGACAAAAGCAAGCTGATGCGTCAGCTGGGTGTAAACAGGGCTGATGGACCATTACCTGTTAAGTGGCCATTCTTTGGCAGGAAAGTGGGCAGAGGCAAGACTCTACATTTTAGCAAAGAAACAGCATGGAGGTTTCTTCCACACAGACTGCTTCTCACCTGGCTCATAGCTGGAAATTCTTCTCCAACGAGGGGCAGGGCTATAAAAATAAGGGGCAGACACCCCAAAGCACTTCTTGTCACTCTCCCTTCCCATTGTGTTCACTGAACCCAAAGAGACTAAGGCTGTGTCCAGACTACACCCCTCTGCCAACAGACAGTTTGTGTTCATGAAAATACGTGTATTTTATTTTACATCAGGAAGGGGGGTTAGGGAGGGGTAAGTGAAAGGACGTGAGGGAGGAATGAGGCACAAGCCCCCAATGGGGCAGACCAGGGAGGCTCTTAGTGCTCCTCAGGGTGGAAGCTCTCCCGCAGGGCCTCCTGGATACTGACAGCCCCCCGATGGACCTCCCAGATGGCAGCCTGCAGAAAGTGCAGCCAGGCTTACAGCAACGTGTCCAAGAGAAGCACCAGAGTGCCCAGGGGCAGCTTTGGCTCCATGTTGCAGAGTGCTGTGGTGTCCTGAGTGAGGGCAACCAGAGCACACAGAGAAAAAAATGCTTTGCTGTCCTTCATCGAGGTAGGCAAGCAAGCAGGGAAATCTTAGAACTGGCTGTCCGGAGGGGTCCCTTTAAGCACAGGTCTCAGATAGCCTCAGGCAGCAGCCACACAAGGTAACTCCTGACCTGATGCCCTGCCAGAACCAGTTCCGGATGGCCCTAAATGCGATTCAGTGTCCACTTAGTGTGGATGCGCTATTTCGAAATAGCAAAACGCTATTTCGAAATGCATTTTGTGTGTAGACGTGTTATTTCGAAATAAGCTATTTCGAAATAAGATATTTCGAAATAATGCTATAGTATAGACATACTCTTAGGCACCAGTAACTATTTTGTCTTTATTTTTCTTGTAATCATTTCTGATTTTTATGTGCCATTGCTTGTACTCAGTCTTCATAGACAAGACAGCCAAAGGGTGGAAGACAGGAAGCGCCATATACCCCTTTTGAAGACAAGGAAGTAAGGCACAGAAATATTAAGTGATTTGTCAAAGGTCTCACAGGAAGTTTCTGGCAGGGCTGAGACCCTGTTCAGTGCTTTAACCACATGGCCATCCTTTTTTGCTGATTAGCTGGATCAGAGGAGTCACCAGAAGTATGCTCTGTATTATTGCCTACCTACATGATACCAGACTGGTTTGCACTTTTGTGCTTCACCCTACCCACAAGGATGAGAGAGATTTGACAAGGCTGTAAGCAGCTGTAAAGATTTCTTTATCCTAATGTCAATGTTCAATATATTAACTTCATCCAAGCAGTCTGACCCTGGGCACAAGAAATGGGATACCAAACAGCTGACAGGATAAATCTCTATGGAAACCTTGACCCAATTTGTGCCACATTAGATGCATGAGGGAGGGTAGCTAGGCATGCAGCATTTATGGGAGCAATCTTAATATGCTGAAGAAATGATAATGGGATCAGAATGGAAAGGTACTGGTTACCCTTAGCTGATGTAACAGAAGCTCATCAACCGTGTCAAAAACCATCCACACAAAAGTAACTTAGTGCTATCTGATGCTGTTCAGCACATGGGTGCTGTGTGCAAAGCAAAAACAGGCAGAAAGCTATCAGAAATCAGTATTTACAAGGGGCTTCTTCAGCTGAGTAGCCAAATGACTCAATAACTCCAACTAAATTAGAAGAATGTAAAGAGGGTTTCATATGAAAAATTGTCCAGAGAAAAACTCAAGGCCAAATCCCAAGTATAGCTCTATCAACTTCCAGGCAGCTAAGCTGATTTACACCAGCATGGACTCTGGCCCTGAATTTCTTAAGAACATGGGGGTCACACAAATCCTGTCTTGTGGCATGGTAGAAGTCTGCTATGTGAGAGAAAAGTTGACAGTGATAATGATAAGCGTGTTTGAGACTCCTTAAGCTAATCATTCAGGCCAAGGATCAAGAGAGCGGGTGGTTACGTGTAACAACAGGATAACTCCTAGAACTTTGTCAAGAGGGGGGGAAAGGGAGGGAAAATGTGCTGAAAAAAAGTAACAGCTGAAAAGTGAAGCTTATGTGACAAGATGGGTGATTCCCAGGGACAGAGATTTGGGCAGGAACAGATGCTAAAATTATATAGAAAGGAATATAGAAAGAATTCAGCCAAGTCAGCAAAATCTGCGGGATCAAAACAAACAAACCAACCCAAAACCACCTGGTGGAATTTGGAAAGAAATCGATAGGTTTGAAGAGACTAACTTACTATGTTTAGGAAAACACTCATTGCTTCGATTGGCATAACAACTGAGGGTGAAATCCTGGCCTAACTGAAGTCAATGGCAAAACTCTCCACACAAGTCTGGATATTTGCAAGGCATACCTCTGCTTATGGCAATTCCAAGTCTTGTGAGGGATAAATGACCATGCCTCCAAAAATTTCAGAGCCTGTAATATTGCCACTGACCCTGAGTTTCTTTAGCGGTCCAGAATATGAAGGTCATTTCTGGCAAGTATATAGCACACAGATTTGTCAAGAGCACAGATGTATCAGCAGGTTGAATAAGGGTTGTCTCGGCCCAGCAGGTTAATAATCTAAGATGCACTTGAAGAAAGCTATTATTTTGTGGAGCTTTAATTCCTTTTAATTCTATTTAAATACTCAAGTACACTATTCTGTAGAGAACAATCCTGCATTAATAGAAAGAATGGGCCAATAAAGGTCATTAGGTCCTTTCTATCTTTAATGTCTGCCATTCTAAGCACCATTGCATTCAGAACACTTAGGACAATAAAAGTATCACAAGTACTGTTGCTTTTTCTCCAACATTTGCTCTGTTCCCATACGCAAAGACCAGCATGTGTACTTCCATTAAAAAATGACTTGTTTTAGATTAAGGGAAAAAAGCAATAGCAAAAAGTAAAAAAATAAATCAAGGTGTCTAGGATCGGGAACACTGTGTGTTTCTTCAGTAACAAGCTGAAGCAATGGAGTTGGTTGTTGTCTCTGTAGACAAGCAGGGTTCTTTGAAATGGCGTGGTACAAAAGTATAAAACTTTCAGGCTTCACACCCCACAATTGTGATTTTGGTTATATAGGGTGAGTTCGTTCCCATTGTTACATGAATTGAGAGGTGCTCTGATTGTGTTAATGGTTGAAGATAGGAAGGAGTACAGGAGCAACTGGATTGCTTTTGCATTTGGGATCAGGACTGACACCCACACGTAAGTCATTAGGCCTATAAAAACTGGACAACAGTTAGGTTGCTGGTGTGCAGAGAGCACTGCCTATCCTGCTGACCAGACTTGTCTCATTGCTTTCTGATATTCCCTGTTTCTCTATACCATCTGTTCACCCGTCTAAGATTGTAAGCTCTCTAGGGTGGGCATCATCTTTTTTGTTCTGTTTGTACAGCATCAAGCACCATGAGATCCTGATCCATAGCTAGAGATTTTAGACATGACATTATACATAATAATAACTAATTTTATCCCTGTGTCATTCAAACAAAGTCCATGGAATTACATTAGTGGTGATTTAGCTCAGGAGAGTTTAAGAAGGCATCACTTAAATTGGGTTTTTTGCTCCTCTTGTTTATACTGATGCTTTCTCCAGAGATAATAGTCCCAGTATAGCTGGGACTATTGGTTCTTTCAGCTGGAATGGGAAATTGTTCTCAGGGAACTATCCAGCTCCATGGTTTGACATAAATGAGGAAAATTGAGATGATGCTTTCTGATTATGCAGTTGTGTTATATAAACCAGTACTGGTCTTTTCCTTTCAGCATGGGTGTGGGCATAATTTAATCACATTTGGGATGGCAGAAGATTTAGGAGCCTAAACAGGTGTGTTTGTGTGTGTGTCTGTGCGTGTGTGTGTGCACACATGCAAATATGTGCATGTGAAGCAGATACAACTTAACTGCAAAGGATGAATTGTACCTTTCCCTGGCCTGGGCCACCATCACTTCACTCTCTCACGCACACATTCCTCTTTCACCTAAATATTGGTGGGTTTCAGAAATACAAAACAAATAAGCTCACCTTGAGATTCTTATTGACAATTTGATATGATTTTATTGTCTAAGTTAAAAACTCTCTGAAGAAAAGAGTTTGCATATTTCCATCAGTCAGGGATCTATTACTCATGCTCGACCATCTGTTATTTAATGAGAATATGACAAGCTGATTGTTATTTTTTTTAACATGGCAAATTGAAAAATGTGACTTTTTGATCTATATTTTAATTACACCCCCTCTGACTTTTTCTCACTTGCACTTTCTTCATAATATGCATTGGGAGGGTAAATAAAGCTGTGACTTTCTCTACTAACCCTTTCTCTCTGGTGAGTATTGAATTTCTTTACATTTTTTTCTAGTTCACCTACCTATTATGAATTGAAGAGATTTAAAACTAACTCCTTTTCTTAAGCTCAAGAGCTAAGGAAGGAGTGAGTTGTGATGAGGGATGAACGTGTCTGGCTTTCCAGGCAGCTCTAAGTCTTCTGCATTACTGATGACCGCAGATCTACTGTGCCCTGCATTTTCGTTGACAATATCAATCACAAGAAATCATGCCATGTGCATTCATATTTTCTTATTGGTTTATAGGTTTGATTAAATATTGAAAACATGCTAAAACATTTCCTGCCACTCTAACAAAAAAAAAAGAGGGAAGGATGTCTAACCCTTAAAAACCTAGATTTCAATTAAATTGACCCCAGATTCATTTCATGACAGGTTGCTGCTTGTTTAGATGGGCTTCATGCCTGTAAGATGCAGTTAAATCTGACTAGATATAATATGAAAATATTGCTTTAAAGTGGCTGGACCCAGTCACATGACATGTTTTTGTCCAAGTTCCACTATCATGTGATAATCTACAGTAGATTTATGAAATTAAGCACAGATGGCTACTTTGTTGTTGTTCTTTGAACTGACAGCTGCTGGTATAAAAATAAATTAAATATAATTTCATATAAGTCAGACTTTCAGTTTTTTGTTTGTTTTTCTTTTTGTAAAATAATCTTCACAGATTTTTTTCCTCTACCAGTTTAATTTTATTGATTCTCCCCCCACCCCCCACTTAAATCTTTTCCATATCCACAAGGTACAAACCAATGAAAAGATAAGGGAGCCTTTTGCCAAGCTGTCCTGACAATGACCTCTGTCCTGATTTGGAGGCAGATAGCCTCTCTAGGGGCAAGTGGAGATCTAGACACCATAGTAGCCAAGTCCTTATTGTCAAGCAGACAGAGAGTGACAATGGAAACAAATTTATCAGCCTTGTGTATTTCTGGTCTATGTAATGAACTGAAACAGGGCCATCAAAACCTTTCCCCCTGGAAATGTTGCTGGCTGATTGTGCTCAGGGATGAAAAAACATTTATCCACCATATTACCTTTAGGAACCTGTCTCCAAAAACTAGCATATGCTGATAAAAGGGAATATAATTATTTTGATTCGTTATTATTGTTAATTATTGTTAATGATTATGGTTGCTGTTTAAAATATGCATGTTAATAATTTGATCTGCAGCAAAAATGAATGGGAGTCACTCCAGGTAAGAAAAAAATGGCAGATTCGTAAAAGGCAATGAGCTGATTTTTAAGAAAACAATGTTTAAGGATTAGCCAAAGGGCTCTCCTTTATTCACAATTCTCCATGGAGCAATTTAAAGTCTTCTGTGTTTGTATCACTTAAAGTGCAGCTATTTTAGGTCAGTGTAAATAAGTCATGTGTGCCGTCAGCCTTGTACAAGTGCTTTCTGCTGCTTAATAATACATGTGCTTGTCCATTATAGGGGCTACATGTATACGTGTTGGGCTGGAGAGGCAGTCATGCAAAGATACCATCTTTGGGACAGTGGCCTAATGCTTTAGAGAGGAGGCATGCGGTGTATACTTTGATGACCTTAAGCAGGGCAGCACCTAATATACATATACACTTATGTCATATAGAGAGACAGGCATCATGAATTTCTTCCCCAGCTCCGTCTGGTAGACCAGTGCAGTTACCTTATTACAGAGCGGGAGCAGGAGAGGAATTTTTAATGAGCCATCCCAATGGGTAATAGCAAATCAGAAGCTTCAGGAGCTGTCTTTCAGGTAGGAAGGAAGGTAAAATCTCAGAGTGTTGAGTGAAGTTCTCTGCGGAATGACGCTGTTTGGATTAAGGCTCTGATAGAACCCTGGCAAGCACAGCTCCTGCAACAGCCCAATGCCTCACTGAATTTAATAGGGCTACATGTGGGTGCAAGAATCTGCCTGAATATTTCACACTGCACAATCAAGGTCTAATACTGGACACCCAGCAGCCAGTCCTGCTGCCACTGAAGTCAGTAAATTTCCATTTACTTCAGTGGTAGCTGGATGTTGAGCCACTGAAAAGGCTTTAAATAAAACAAACAAAAACACCCCGTGACACTAACATGATATTTGCAGCCACTCCGCTTGTGGTTTCTAGCCCTTTCCCCTACCCATGGTCTATCTTGCCTATTTGTACTCTAAGCTCTTTGGGGCAGGGATTCCCTTGTTATGGGATTTGTACACTGCTCAGCACAACAGGATCCCATTCTCGGTTGGCCTTTTGGCATTATCATAATCAACGTGCTAAATAATGATGATAAACATCCACATTTTAGAGGCACAGTCCTGTGGTTTGGGTATCAGAGTGGGCTCCAGGAATCTCTCAGGATTGATCCTTTGGTGAGCTGCACACCATGAGATGAATGTGCAGCTGCTGGGAAAGATCGAGCACCTAATTAAAACCTGGTTCTGAGACTTTGTATCCTTGGAAGCATCACCGACTCTCTCAACCTCAGTAACACTTGCTGCTCCTGTCAGTGTCCCACAGGGGACTTGTGAGGGTTACTCAGTTGATATTTGTAAAATGTTTTGTGTTTTTTGGGCATGGTTTTGTTCCCATGGACATCAGTACAACCCAAGTAGGAAAAGAATCAGGCCCTAGAAGAGACAGGTCTCCCTTTTGCTGGAATTTGAATAAAAATAACAATGTGTTTTGTTAGTTTATAGCCTACAAAACATAACAGATTGGACAAACACCAGATATAATGGCATTTGACATGATCTCATGATGATGAAACTGAGTAAAAGGTTTGAGAAATTAAGAATTAAAAACTAATCTAGCAAAATAAAATGATGAAAAGAAAAAAAAAGATAAGATTAGTTCAATATGTGTGCATTTTCCTTCCCTCCTCATCCATAATGGATCTGATCTTGTTTGGCCTAAAACAAGATTATATAGATAAATAATTTAAAAAGAGGATTAAAACCAAGATTTTTATAGTAGGGAACAATGGCACTTGAGTTAATGAGCAGACTTGAATATGGAAAAAACCATAATAGTGTTTCTTGCGCATATGTGGGAGTAGGGGGTTTGTAAGAACAAGCGATGGCTTGATGCCTGGGATTGTCAAAGCCCACTAGGGCAGAATCACGTCTTTGTCTTTGCTGTGCTCAAAGTCATCAACCCATCCTGTCAAAGGACAAACACCTACTCCTTAGCACAACTGAAGAGACATTATAGCCCAGGTCCAATCAAATACCATTGTTTATCTTGATAACAATCCTGGAGGAACCCTTGCCTGCACAGATAACTTAGGTTCAGCTCCTCGAGTAGCAACCAGGACATCTGTTTCATGACTTGCTGTTGCAATCTCTCCACACAATTTACAGCATTATTACTGAAGTCTCTAAAACAAATGTGCGCAGCCTTTACAAAAGACATCTAGGGAGCTAACTCTTATTGCTTTCAATAGGAATTAGGTGCTTAAATACCGCTGAGGATCTCGGTTCAAATTTGACATTCCTCGCGTATTCCGGAATTTGACAGAACTGCAGTCAACCATTGTATTCATTCAACTTCTGCCAGCTGAAACCCAGACATCCCATAGTTAGAGAGAATCTTTTTAGGAACTGAGAAGGCGAGGCCGTGCAAGTGCACATTGGCAGTTTTGCTATCAGAATGGATGGTTGGGACAGAAAGCGAAGGTGCCGTGAAAAGAGAATGTTTGGACAAACTTAGTTTTAGGTGCCACTGACATGTATGTTCTGTTGTTGCTATGACTAGAAATGGTTTGCTGATAAGGAGAAAAAGGACTTGTTATAGGCTCCTGCTACGGCAATTGCTAGCCTATTAGGAGCTATTGTGCTTTGTCTGGAGCAAAATTATAAAAAGTGTAGTTAGAAAGTGTACTTACTTCGGGCGGGGATCTGACATTGAGAAGCAACTACATGGAAGGCAGGGGAAGGAAGCCTGGCCACTGATTCCTCGAAACCACTCTTAATTTTAGGAAAATATAAATGTTCTGAGATGCTAAATCTACTGTGATAGCATATGTCTGTGTGTGTGCTTGAAATCTAATCAGTAGTTTCAGGTGAAAACACTCTTGCTTGTATCTATCATTTATCAGATGGATGAGCTGTGCACCCATTGATTTATTCCTCACACCACCTGGAGAGAAACAGTAACGTTGCCACTGGTTTGAATTCTTAAAACCCTGGATAACTTCTCACAGGCGGGAGAAAGAGGGAGCTTCCAGTCAGGGGATGCAACATGAAACCCTGCTCTGTTAAGCTGGCCTAGTCCAACCCAATCCACCCTGAATCTTCCTCCTGCCACAGTTCTCAGGTTCAGCACAGTGTTCCTTATAGGCATCCTCAAGCCCTAGGAGTTCATCACTTAAAGCTAATTTCAAATTCACTGAACTAAATAACAAAAAATAGACCCAACTCAGTTCAGAGTTAAAGTGTATCTGAAAAATTTATGTCTGTCTTCCCGAAGTTCTTAGTGAGGGATGTTTCCAGTGACCTGGGAGTCCAGGATGTAAATAGTGAATTAGCGAAATGGCCCAGTGTCACAGAAGTATCTGGGTTAGTCAAGACTATGGGAAACTCTGAGGTGTTTCAGAAAGGTCTATAAACAGGGCAACATGATGGCAGATGAAATTCAGCATAGATAAGTGCAAGCTAATGCACATTGCAAGGAATAATTTAAACTCTTTGTACACACTGAGGGGCTGTGAATTAGTGGTGCTAGGCATCATTGTGGATGGCTCAATGAAGATGTCTGTTCAATGTGCAGCACAGGTCACAAAAGGAATGGGTGAAAATTTAGCAGTAGCTACTGGTGAATAGGCTGTTGTTATTCAGATTGGAGTAATGTTCAGCATCAGGAATTGGAGTACATTTTAAATCCATACAGGAACTTTGCACCTCCCAGAACCACATCTTTCTTTTTTGCCCCAATAAGGTCTTCTGGGGTGCATATGTGCACTTGTACATTTTACATACCAGAATTAGCTGGCAAGCCTCATAAAAGATTGGGGACCTCCCTCAAATGTTCAGATACATCCATGGATACCTAAAAGTTCAGGGTAAAGCCCCAAAAAGTGAAAGTTATGCAGCAGAGAAAACAAACCTTGATAATTAAATTACTGTGAGTTGAAATTAAATGGTGTGTCCTGTTTATGTGGACAGATTGCATAACTATTGCATTGTGGTTCAAGAGGATTTCTATACAACTTCCTCTGCTGTTGGTGCCCAGTTTTTTCAAAGATTTATCTAAATGCCCCTTTAATTGCCATCCTTGTGGAGAGCACAGCAATAATTCATCATTATCAAAGCAAATAATCCCTCACTGGATGGAGGGGGAAATGTGGTTTAGGGTTTGGGGTTTTTTCCCTAAAGCAATGTGCATAAGACGATAGCTTAGAATGTGTGCAATATAAGTTAATTTGTATTCTAAGTTCTCCAGTCCCTTTGTATATAAATGGAAGTTATGTGCATAATTTATGGAAGATGGTATATGTGAATTGGAGTCTCTAACCCCCTGGAACAGACTTGCTCAGGCATGATGTGTATAATGCTAACACACTTAGACAGTGTGCAGAGTGGAATAGTAGAAAAAAAATCACTCTAATACTGTGCATTACAATAATAAATGCAGGAATTAGAAGTTTGTACCTCTCTGTAAATAAATTATGCATACATAGTTTTAAATTAACCAAATTAAATGATTAAAGACACACCATTCCTTCATAAACTTGTCTTGGGAGTGGGGGAATTCAGATACAGGCAAAGAGTCCCAGCTCCTCTGAGTGTCTCTGTTCCATAAGAAGCAATTTTAGATGCTGTTTCTTCTCCTCCCGTTCTTTGCAATGATAGAAAGAATTTTATTATTGGTTTCTTCTGCTACTTGAACATAAAACTGTAAAACTGTAAAACTAGAACTAGCAACTGTAAAACTAGAAGTATAGATGCTGCTTATGTCCTCCATCCAGGTGAACTACTATGGCTTTAAGCTGAAGAAATACTCCATATTCTCTAACAGGTCAAGTCAGCCTCTGAGTGGCTTTAAAGCTCCTGCTTCTGGATTTAAAATTGTAGCTGTTCAACACTTATAAAATCAGATGCACGGTATTGTTCCTCCCCTAAGTACCACATAGCACTATGGAAGCAGGAGGTAGATGCTGGTGCAGGAGTAACTTTAGACAAACAGGGCCACAATGGCAAGATCCGCCATAGTCCACACTCCACTCTAGACATTACCCCCCTTTTCCTGAAAGAGCAGATTTTGGTCAAGGACCTGCAGGTTTATCAACTAATTTCAAGAAGTGCTGTAGTGTCTCTAATTAATAAAGGCCGCCAACCACAAGGAGAAGAGACATCAGTGTAATGTGGCCTTTAAAGGATGACACCAGAATGTTGTCACCAGAATGTTCAACCCCTACCACCTCACTTACCCCTATCCTGAAGTTTTTGTTTTGCAAGAGAGTCCTATTGAACCCAGAGCGTGCTGAACAGTGATTAAAGATGAATATTTCTGCCATAAACATCTCTCAGGAGTGGGGAATGCTGAATGTATGTATAGAGCCCTGGTTCCTGTGAGCGTATCTGTTTCAGTTGAAGCAATCCTAGATGTTGTTGCTATTCCTGTGTAATGACAGAAAGGGGAAACTGAGACACAAAGTGGTAATGTGATTTGCCTAAGGTCATACAGTAGCTCAGTGGTAGAGATTATAATATAGCCTCGGTCACCTCTTGGCTCTTTGTTCTGTTCACTGGGCCACACTCCATATTTGCAGTCAGCTGTGCCATTATGACATCTATTTAGCCTATACTGAACATTCCAAAGCATTTATAAGCATCTACACTTTTCTAAATGCTGCGTAACCAGAGACGTTAACTGAATTTGCATATTTAAAAATCTGAGACTATCCACAATATATATCTTTCAAATGAATTTTACACCTCTCCACTTGGGAAGAGTATACCAGGCTTGTCACTCCATGTAAAAATGATTATTTTAGTGCACCTTTCTCCACATAAATCAGTTCAAAGGCTGATGATTTAAGCTGCGTGAAAGCAGAACTAACAGTGGCTTTAATTGAAGGCTGTGCAGATATGTCACAGTTCAAAGAGCTCACTAGTATTTCTTCTTTAATTGCACCTTCAGCTATAATGCACTGATACTCATTTTCATTTACGGCATTTTCCCCGTATTTTCCCTCGTGTTTGCTGTAGAGATGGCCTTAGTCTAAATCTTTGCAGCTGACTATTCCCTCACTTCAGGGGTGTGCATGAAACAAATCAGACTGAGAATTTTGCAAATAGACTCAGTTTTTAACAACAGATAGACCTACAAACCATTAGATCCAAACACTGCATGTCTGTGGCATACTTGAAATGCGGATCCAAATCTTGCATATTGAGCCCAATTCTCCTTTTCTTAAAACTGCGTTTGAGTAATTAAAATGGTCGTGGCATGTAAAGCTCTATAATTAAGTCTCTGGAAACATTCTGGTCCTCTGTTGTCAGTTGCATGTAAGATCAACTGCTGTTGGGTGCAGTTTAGAGAAGCATCCCAAAAGATCCTAGGTCAAATTCTCTCCTGGCTTTTATCCTGTTCCACTCTTAAGCAGAACAGGGTTTCAGAGCATGTAAATCTGGGGAGAATGTAGCCTGAGATATGCATATGTGGTAACTTAAGCAAATCTCTTTGGCCTGGAAAGATAGACTGGGGTTTCAGCTAAAGATATTTTCTTACAAGCTCCAGTTCTCCCTTGTGATGGGTGAATTAGAATAGCTTTTCCCATGGCAATGAGATATTTATTCTTTACTTTATATTCCAGCCCCAGACAGGAAGTAAGGAAGCAGAAGAAAATTCAGATGGATAGAATTATTATGAACTTCAAATGTCTTGATGAATTTGGTTTGAATTATGAATGAAAGCAGGGATATGTTTCTATCTATATATTAGGGATGCAAATGGTTACCTGGTTAACCAGTTTTCTGGTAAGCATTAGGCTTATCAGTTAACTGGGCCAGGTGGCGGGAACCCAAACAAGGCAGCAGGCAGAGCAGCAGTGGTTCCAGCAGCAGCCCTGCCAGCCCTGGCCACAGTCCCAGCTCTGAAAGGTGGCAGGCAGGACCCCTGCTCCAGCAGCTCTGGCAGCCCAGCCATTCCGGCAGCGTTAGCCCCACTGTGCCCTGGGTGGGAGCAGGTGGGATCTTGGCCCAGCCATGCTGCAGTGGCAGCTTCAGCCTTGAATGTGCCAGAAGTCTCATCCCTGCGGGACCCTAGCCAGGACACTCCAGCCCAACTAGGTCAACCGTACTGCACCACACTGCAGGTGGGTGGCGCTCCAGCCCAGCTGGAGCAGCCCCCCCACCTGCAGTGCAGCAGGTTGGGCCTGCCCTGGCTGGAGCAGCCCGTGACATGGCAGTCCTGGCTGGGCTGAAGCAGCCCCCCACCTGCATTTCACTGCAGATGGGAGTATGCTCCCGTCAGTCCAGACCCACTATGCCACAGGTGAGGGGCTGCTCCAGCCTAGCCAGACTAGAGCAGCCCCCCACTGCAGGATCATGGTTAAAATTTTACATCCCTACTATATATATATATTTTTTTTTAGAGAGTTTATTTGTCTGTCTGTGAGTACATTCATCCATCTCTCAGTCTGTTTGTTCAAGAACTCCTCCTAAATGATTAAAGGTAGGACCACCAAATTTGATATGCAGCTTCCTCTTAGCCGATGTTAGGCTATGTCTAGACAATGCGTCCAGGGAACACGTCTGGTCTTCCAATATTTTTTGCAGAAGAGAAGACGCACTCTTTCAGAAGTCCCTGTATTCCTCGTTTCACGAAGAATAAAGGCTCTTCCAAAAGAGGAGGTTTTTCCAAAATTTGGCCCAGTGTAGACAGGCCAAATTTCGGAAAAGCTTCTTCCGAAAAAAATATCAGAAAAAGATAAGCAAATTGTGATAAAACTCCGTAGTCTAGACGTAGCTTTAAAGCAAGGTCAGGGTTTGGTTGTTCCAAGAAAATGGGAAATGCCTGGAATGGGATTGTTTTCCTTAACACAGAGAGGAAGGCATCTGTAAGCAGGGACAATTATGCTCGGCAATGACCACTGGAGGCAGCAAGTGTGAGGGACCAGTTATACTGCAGAATGATCACAGGAGGGCAGCCACACCAGGAAGAGAGTGGCCAGATGGGGCCAGGGATCTCCATATTGCTGGCCACCAGCCATGAGTAAGCAGCCCCCTGCCTCAAACCCCTCTCCCCTGGTCCCCGGTCATAACACTGGAATGGGGGAGCCTTGCGAGCCAGGGGGTCCACCACCATGCCCCCCCAGAAGCACTGCCAGGACCAGTCAGCATAGCCCCCACCCCTCCCAGAGGGGAATGAGGTGGGGCCAGGAAGCCAGTTGCCCCCCTCCAATAACTGTGGGATTGGGGTGGGCAGCGCACCCCCCCTGCTCCAGGAGGAGCCACTGGCCAGGGCCAGACAGTGCAACCCCAGCCCTGGCTAGAGGACCCACCAGCCAATGCTGGGCAGCACAAGGGAGCTGCAGTCATTGGAGCAGCACCGCCCTCACTGCCACGGGCGGCCCCAGTGAGACCACCCCCGACATCTCAGTCCCCAGCACTGACTCTTGCACACACCCCCCACCCTATGCCCTGAGCCCCCACAAGGACCCAAGCAACTCTGGGTAAATCCTTTAGTCTTATATAAAGCAATGCTCTGACATTCATTTCATAACTGGATCAATCAAAAATGATTTTGCTTGAGCAGCAGCCAGGCAATTTCCAACTACGTAACAAATGAGATCCAAACTTGTTCTGAAATATGTTATTTTTAAACATTAAACATGATACATTTGTTAGCAAGATCTTTTTTCAAGACTCTGGCGCAAAAATAGCCTTGTAATGTAAACTGAGATTTGTCGACTGTTCATGGTGCAAACCAGCGGTTTGGAATATTTATGTTTAAAAACAGTTGAACTCTTCTGTTTAGAAATCTCTTTTTCTACATTTTTGCACTGTTTTCAATCACAAACTCGTTAGGATTTGAAACAGCTGAACTTAATGTTCACACAAAATAATGAAAGACTATAAGACATTAAACTCTGTGGATTTTTTTCTTGCGCAATGGGACCCCAATCAGACTGCAGCCTTTAGCATCATTATAATAGAAATAAGTAATATTATATTTACTGTTTGCAAAATTAGCACATATTTACTCTGACCATAATGACACCATTAAAAAGCTGTTATGGTTTTGTAAGTCAACGTGTACACACACCAAAGTATACTCTCACATGGGCATCAAAACAGTAAAGTCTTGTCTACAAGCATTTAGTTCATGGCAAGCTAGGGTAGGAATCATGGAATCTAGCTTGCTGCACTGTGTCCCTATATAGAGTGGCCATATTTCTGGAAGAGAAAATGGGACACCCCCAGCTGCTTTCCCAAGGAGTCCTCCCAATGTTGTTGGCAGTTACTGGAACCCTGTGCCTCCCACCCCCCACTCCCTGACAGGCTGTTCCCTATTGCTGGGACCCTGAGGCTACAGCTACACTATGACTTTTGCCGCAAGAGCCTATGCAAATGAAGCATGCACTAGCATTTTCCCGTGCTTCATTTGCATACTCTCTTTCATTCTGTTTTTGCACTTGGGGTTTTTGCACAAAAACAGGCAGTGTGGCCATGGCCGTTTTGTGCAAAAAACCCTTTTTCCACAAGATCCTTATGCCTCTCTGGGACAGGCATAAGGTTCTTGCGGAAAAAGGTTTTTTTGGGCAAAACGGCCATAGCCACACTGCCTATTTTTGCACAAAAACCCTTAGTGCAAAAACAAAACAAAAGAGAGTATGCAAATGAAGTGCAGGAAAATGCTAATCCATGTTTCATTTGCATAGGCTCTTGTGGCAAAAGTCGTAGTATAGCCGTAGCCTGAGTGATTAGGGGGCTGGAGTACATGACCTACGAGGAAAGGCTGAGGGATTTGGCATATTTAGTCTGCAGAAGAGAAGAGTGAGAGGGGATTTGATAGCAGCCTTCAGCTTCCTGAAGGGAGATTCCAAAGAGGATAGAGAGAGGCTGTTCTCAGTAGTGACAGATGGCAAAACAAGGAGCAATGGTCTCAAGTTGCAATGAGGGAGGTCTAGGTTAGTTATTAGGGAAAACTATGTCACTAGGAGGGTGGTGAAGCAGTGGAATGGGTTACCTAGGGAGGTGTTGGAATCTCCATCCCCTAGAGGTTTTTAGGTCTTGGCTTGACAAAGACCTGGCTGGGATGATTGAGTTGGGACTGGTTCTGCTCTGGGCAGGGGGCTGGACTCGATGACCTCCTGAGATCTCTTCCAGCCCTAGGATTCTATGATTCTATGAGTGGCCCCACATGCTGGAATGCTGCTTTCCTCCCCAGCCTTGCCTCGCCCTTGTGGGTGGTCTGGCATCTCCACTTGCCCCCTCTGCATCTCACCCACTTTTTTGAGAAATGTGGATATTTGCCCTGTTTGCTCTCACCACCAGATCAAGTCAGCAAGAGCAAATGGAGGAAATGCCTCCTTTTGGGGAAAAAAGTCAAGATGGCCAGGGTGGGGCTTAAAAAAGGGACTGTCCTAGTCAAAACGGGACATATAGTTATCCTAACCATGTACATCCTGCTGACATGCATTACCAGTATAGTAATACACACCAGCAGACTCCAAACAGCCTGCATAAGTACTACAACTTTTTAAAATATCAGAATACGTAATTGACCTTATAAACATAGAGCCAGATTCCAGCTGCTAAGAATAAAGCCAGACCATCTGTCTTGGCAGGTGTGTTATTGGTCAGCTGCAGGAACAAAAGGGGCTGATCAAAGGAACCACTGCATCAAACAGTGCTCCGAGAAGGAAAACTTACAGTATTCAACATGCAAATCATGGCCCAGTAGAGGTAGGATGACCGTATTCAGGGCTATCTTTACCCAAACACAGACTATATTGCTGCATAGGTTTCCTGAAAATTTGGGGCCCCACAGGATCTTAATGTCCACCTATCCACCTCTTCCTGTCCCTGCTCTGTGGCTTTGCTTCTTCTGGAGAGGATCTAGTTAACTTACACGTGAAAAAGCCTGCCAGAGCTACTAGCAGAACATGGAACCTATGAAAAAGCCATTCGTATACTGTCAGTTTCTGAATCTACTGTTAGTCTACAGGACCATAGCTTAACATTTGCTTTAATATATTTCATTAGTGTGTTGCTGACGATTATAAAATCACATCTCTAAAAATCATCATCACCTGTTCCTGATCTGCCGTAGGGCACAGGGGCACTATGCTTTTGACACGCTGGTAAAGACTCACTAAATAGACCACCAATTGCTCTCTCATTGATTCTGGTACTCCACTGGAATGAGAACAAGAAGAGTTTCTCCCATCGACTCCCCGTAGTGGAAACCCTGCAGCAACTCGACCTAAGGAATGTCAGCTACAACTATGTTATTCACATAGCTGGAGTCACATATCTTAGGGCAGCTCTACACTATGGGGCAATGTCGATCTAAGTGTATAGAAATGGATACCCAAGGGAAGGTGTATTACAATTTAAGATGAGCTGTTTTCAGTAGATAACATGCACATCACTACACATTTGTTCTCATCTGAATATTCAGATAATCTGGACAGGACTTTGGGAAAGTCTGAAGCAGATTTGTTCACTCAGACCAAGAATTCCTCAGTGTTAATATGGCTTCTGACACTGGTAACCTCTGCAACCTTGGGAAGTCACCCAACCTTTCTGTCTCAGTTTGACCATTTGTAAAATGGGGAAGATTACTCCTAGCTCAAAGTTCTGTGAAATTTACTCAGTGTTTTTAAAGCAATTTAAAGATGTAAAACACCCAATTATTTGATGGTCCATTTGTTTTTCTTAGTTTTGAGAGCTCATGTGGACTCAGCTGGAAGATGGGAGAGATCTGAGATACATTTTTAGGTTCTGGGCAATACTAAAACTTAATTCTTGGCAAAATCAGGAAGGTGGGGTGTTTCCATTGTCCCTTTATCTAACTGTATCTTCAAGATCTATGAGTCAAATTAATTAACATGAATAATATATTCAGAGATAGAGGTCCAAGCTGTGCAGCTCTGGTCCAATGTGAAAATTGGCAATGTTTGGCCCTGGAGTTTTGATTCAATCCATTATTAAGAAAAATTGCAAAGTTCATCCCCAAAGTCAAACTTTTCAGACACATCTCTAGTTGTATTGGTTTTCAGGACTATATAAAAAATGTTGAATTCAGCATCTGCTATATTTAAAAAAATCTACTGGGGAATGTGGGCTAGATTCACAAAGGGACTTTGTCTCTGAATTGCCTCTTTAAGCACCTCAGTCCAACACTCAGGAGCCACTGGTTTCACAGCCATGACTCCGCAGCCACCTAACCCGGTAGGTACTTAAGCTGCTGCTTGAAATGTGCAAAGCCCCCTGCATCTTAATGCTGACCTACAGCTAACAAGCTGCTTGAATTCCCTGCTCATGACAGAGCCTGAGTGGGGTTTACAACATTGGAAATAAGGTACAGCATTTTAAACAGCAAAGGTGATTAACTTTTGGTAGTTTCTTCCATTGATGTATTCTTCCTCTCCCAAGGTCTTCAAGTCAAGATTGGCTGGCTTTCTGGAAGACGCGCTTTCACCAAACAAGTTATCAGGCTCAATATAGAAGTAACCAAGTGACCTCTCAGGATGGCAGAATACATGATCTAATTGTCTTTTCTGGCCTTAAACTTGATGAATTAATCTGTGAATTGTAACAGTCAACATTAACAAAAGTTTTAGAAGGGATATAAAACCTGAGGCTTCCAGATCCCAACAATGCTCTCACTATGAGGGATTAAGACAAGACTTTTCATGGCGGATGGGTTATCCCACATCTGCCCGCACCAGGGTTTTGTGCATCTCCCTCCAAAACAGCTAGTGTTGACCACTGTCAGAGACAGGATACTAGATAATCATAGAAACATAGGACTGGAAGGGAGCTTGAAAGGTCATTTAGTCCAATTCCTTGCACTCATGGCAGGACTAAGCATTATAGCAGGAGCAGTCCGAGGTTGGCTGTGGCAGCTGGCGCCCTAGGCGGAAGGCGCAATTGGTGCCCCCGACTGCACGGCCGTCAATGGCCGTGACGTAATCACGGGGCACCCCGGCACCCTGTGACATCCTCATTGGGCACCCAGGCCGGCAGCACCCTAGGCAACTGCCTAGTTTGCCTAGGTTCACGGGCCACCCCTGCATTACAGTATTTAGATCAGGGGTCGGCAACCTTTTCAAACCAAAGAGCCAAACTATGTCAAAATTCAGAACTTGTGGTCAACAAAGAGTCATATAAGAATGCCCATTTGCATGACTGAAAATATACAGCTTAATGTTACTGATAATTAACATAACTAATAATAGCATAAATGAAACATTGTACTTACAGACTTTATTTAATGGGACTTCTCCTGCTGCTGGGGGTACAGTTTGTGGATGTGGGGGTGCAGGAGTCAGGATTGGAGTGTATGAGGGGCTCAGGGCAGGAGTTGGGGTGTGTGGGAGGTTCAGGAGGCAGGGTGCTGGGGTGGGAAATAGAGTAGGGGGGGAGCTAGGGCTGGATTATCTTGCCTAGCCAGGGCTGGGCTGCTGCATCCAGGCAGCTGGGGCTGGACGAGGGGCCGGGCCAGGATCACTGCAGTTGGATTGTGGCCTCCTACCCGTGCCACATCAGGAGGGGGGCCACCACCAGCCCTTCCTGTGGTCAGATGGAGGCGGACCATGGAACCTGCCCCAGGATCAGAGCTGGGGACAGGACAGTGTAGCCAGATGGGGACTGGGCCCCAACTGGGACCTTGTTGGCCAGGCTTCATTTTAAATGAAGTAAAATATTATGTCCAACACAAAAGGTTGTAATATTGTCTCTATTTATGGCAGGGGTGGGGAACCTTTTTGGGGTTGGGGCTGCTGACCCACAGAAAAATCAATTGGGGACCACACAAGTGAGAAGCAAAAAAACCCAAAAAACAAAAAAAACAACTCTCCAACCCCCCACCCCTCACTGACGTGGCCCACAAGGCTACGTCTAGACTACATCCCTCTGTCAGCAGAGGGATATAAATGAAGCACTTTGAAAGTGCAAATGAAGAGGGGATTTAAATATCCTGTGCTTCATTTGCATAATCACGTAATGGTGCTCTTTCGAAAAAGTGCTATTTCAAAATTGAAACCGCAGTCTAGATGTGGTTATTTTGAAAACGGGGCGCTTTTTCGAAAGATCCTGTAAACCTGTAGGTTACTGAACAAGTAGGCTTGGCATTTTCAATAGTCACCACCAATACAGAATATCCTGCTGAATTTCTGATTTAAAACTGCTGTATGTGACTTGTTCAATTAGATGGGCCACCGACCTGATCTGTATGGCACTTTATACATTCCTATCCACATATACCCTACCGATAGGAATTTTCTCAGTAGTTGCTGTAGTAATAATTTATCTGAGACTCACAGAGAGGCCAGCTGCACTTCCACAGGTGTTCCACTGTGGTGTGGCTAATGAATTCCTGTGATAGTGCTAGTGAAATGTGATTTACATTTTTCATTAAAAATGTCACCGGAAGTCCAGTCTCTGCATGTTACAGCATTTGAAGCTGCTGCCAACAGCGTACAGTTAATATTAATTAAAGTGAAAGATGACAGTACTAGGAAAGGGAACAGTTTTCTCCACTCAGATAAATGACCTTTAGCGAGTGCTTGTTCTTTAGTTAGAGTGGGCCATTACTTGAGAGTGCTGAGCATTTTCAGTAAAGCTGGGATCTCTACTCAGTTTTCAGACAGACGTTCCAACACTGGCAACAAATGATCTTTGTTTTGAATTTTGTCATTAGCAGTTGACCACTCTCACAAGCCTGTTGTGTCACACTAGATTGCTAATTGTTCACAAATACAGCTTTCTAGCAGGCAGTGGACAGGGCCAGTTTAAGAAAGGGGCTTTAGGGGATACAGCCGAAGGCCCCTGGATAAGCTCAGGGTCTGAGCACAGCCATTCCCCTTCTTTGCCAGGAGCTGTGTTACCATTGCACCAGGAAGCTCTGTTCCTGTGCTGCCCTTCCCTGCAGATTTTGGAAGGGGGCAGTGCTTGTAAATGAACACAGGCCACACAGAATCACTTGTTTCCCTCCCACACCAAATGGGAGCTGTCCCAGGTAAATGCTCATCCCCCAAACCTCTGCCCCTGCCCCCTCCTGCACTCTAAGTTCCTAATTCTCTCCCAGACCCCACATCCTACCTCCATCCCTGATCCCCTCCCACACCCAAACTCCTACCCAGCCCCCACATTCCCACCCCAACCTCCTGCTCTGAGCCCCCAACCTATTCCAAATCCCTTGAGTGTGTCCTAGTGCCCCCTTCATCTCAAATGCCTCATTCTCAGCCCCACCCCTCACAGCCCATACCTCCAGTCAGAGCCCTCTCCCCCTCCCCACACTCCTGCCTCAACCCACAGCCCCTTCCTGCACAGTGATGTCCTAATTTTTGGCACGACCCCAGAGTCTAGAGTCCCCACAAAAATCTGACCCCAGAAGAGTTAATCCGGCTGTGGCTGTGTGGGAAGGGGTATTAAACTCCACACTCCATTTCAGTGCTACTCATTTTTTTGTATGGCCTTTACTTTCCTTTACAGAAATGGAGAAAGATTGTGAGGATGGTCGCGTGGAGTGCTTTTTTTTTTTTTAAAACTGTCAATACATGCATATGACAGAATTAAAATTAATTTGTGGGTTTCACATTTCTCCCCATCGTTCTCATACTTGGTGGAGAAAAGTGCTGGTTGCCCTTAGGGGCAGAATGCAATGTACATTTCAAACAGCTATGCCAATGACCCTCACTTCTCAATAGCAAACCTTCTTGCTGTTTCTGACATGGGCAAATAAACTAAGGGTAGTCATGGTCTGATCCTAATTCCTTTTACTTTGATACCTTGGCTCATCTCAGTTCCCCTTGAGGGTCTTCACCTATCCATCAATGTGAGGCTGATGTCTGCCTGAGGGGTTCATTGGAGGGCTTTTAAGTAGCTGAGGAACTCAACTTGTGCCCTACAGATTTTCCCACAAAAGTGACAGATATAATCCTGGAGAGACATAGGTGTTGGCTGGACTGCTGTGCCCTTTCTTTCCTCCTTTCTCACTTCTCTGTCTTTTTGGGGTAGGATGCTGATGAAGATCTATGGCCTTCAGGAGCATCAGAGTACTCTTCAAGAAGAAAATGTTTTAGGGGAAAGAGTCCATGTACTTGATACAGTTCATGTTTACAGGTTGCTAGTCTGGCACACCTCATACATCAGGAAGGGAAAAGTCAACATCTTCCAGTACTTCTAAAAGAAAGTGACTGAGAAAAGTCAGACAGGGCTGATGGCCCATCCCCAAGGACAATGGAGTTTGAAAAGGCACGGCCTTCCTTTAGATGCTCTTTAATGCCACTGACTCAAGGATGCTATGATACTACACTCAGGTGACCTGGTCACGTGGTACTAGCCACCATCTTGAACAGCTGAACTCTTCCACTGGGAGGTGGGGGAATCAAACAAAGGATTCCCACCATATGGGAAATACTATATAAGGAGGGGGAGGAAAACAATCATGGTCTTCAGTTTGCTTCTCCTCTGCCTCCCCACCAAAGAGATACTTGAAAACACCTGGAAACAAAAGGACTGGAACTGAGGGTAGGGGAGAACAACTACTGGACCCATGCTATAAAGATATGTACAAAGGAGTATACAGAATAATATTTAGGGTGAAGAATTATTATTTATACCCAATTTCTTTAGTGAATCCAGCTGAAGAACATAAAAACATCAGACCAAAGGTCCGTCTAGCCTACTCTCCTGTCTTCCAACAGTAGCCAATGCCAGGTGCCTCAAAGGGAACGAGCAGAACAAATACTCATCAAGTAATCCATTCCCCGATACTCATGCCTAGCTTCTAACAATGATAGGCTAGGGACACCATCCCTGCCAGTATGATGTATCTATCCTCCATGAATGTATCTAGTACTTTTTTGAACCCTGTTATAGTCTTGGCCTTCACAACATCCTCTGGTAAAGAGTTCCCCGGGGTGACTGTGTGTTTTGTGAAGAAATACTTCCTTTTGTTTATTTTAAGCCTGCTGCTTATTAATTTAAATGGTAGTCCCTAATTCTTGTGTTACGAGGAGTAAATAGCACTTCCTTATCTACTTTCTCTATACCAGAGTTATAGTAACTGGAAGTTGTGCATAACTTCCTCCGCATTGAAAGAGGAGGCAAATGTATATAATTTGTGGTTTGCACTCCTCGGGCACATCTATACCACAGCGTTATTTCAAAATAACTCACATTATTTTGAAATAACAAGATGAGCGTCCACACAGCAAACCCATTATTTCAAAATTATTTTGAAATAACAGGCTTCTTAATCCAGAATAATAAACCCTCATTTCATGAGGAATAATGCCTGTTTCAAAATTGCTATTTCAAATAGCAGCAGTGGAGCATCCACTCTAGGGCATCTTCCCCCGGGTCATTCAAAGTAATTATTCCCCAGTGCTTCCTGGGGCTCTAATTTGAGGTAGTGTGTCCACATAAGGGTATCCTGCCTCAGAGTACTTTCAAGGCTTCCCTGTAACGTGAATGTGCTATTTTGAAATACCCTTGTAGTGTAGACGTACTCCAAAAGAATTGGGCACCCAGGGTTGTAGCAAGTCCCTAAAGCTGAGTCTGTATCATTCTGCAGCTCAATGCAGCCCTACCTGTGTCCATGCTGGAGGAGACTTAAAAGCCTGGCTCAGCAAGACAGGGTAAAAGGGGGCTCAGGCTGCCAGGAAAGGCAGGGTCAGTGAGAGCTCAGCACATCAGGTGACATCCCAAAAGAGTCCAACCTATCACACATACTGCACCCACTCACATTTTCCTGAGTTTGGGCGGTGGGGGAGAGATGTGTCCACACTCCAGTCTACAGCCAGTTGATTGAGTCATATTCCTCAAGTTATTTCTTCCTATGCAAGAAATTAAGTGAAGGGTTTGAGCACACACAGGACTGAGAAATTATATGTGCGTGCTTCAGTTTAAGAGAGTTGTGCTGGATCTGCTTGTGAAGCAATTTCAAATTATTGAGAGCAGCACGTCACATTACCACAGCAGAGGCCTTTATAAGCTGGAAGTCTTAAACCTTGATCACTTCCAATTGAACCACTTATAAAAAATGTGCACTGCTGGAATAGTTTAAATGACTGCATGCAATGTGTACTGACTTAACATGGGGGGCCTCAATTAAATAACAGTTCGGAACATAATGAACTGAAAAATTTCACACACCCTACAATGAGATAAGCATGAGGCGAAGAAAGTGAGAGAATTAAGAAGCACATTACACATAGCATCAGCCATTGGCTGGTGAGATTCAGCCAGAAATTCAGCATAATAGCTTAGGAACTAGTTGTTTATACAAGTCACATATGATAGGAGAAGGGGCAATCCAGTTTTTTCTTTTACAAGAACAGGCTACCTGCATGCAAATTAGAGATACAGCTAAAACCAGCACCTTTGCTCTGACCACAGTTGACTTTGGGGAGCTTTGGATCTGATCCAAGCGTCAGAGTTTGCAAGCTAATGCACACTGCCTTGTCATTCCTTCCTTAATATCTGGAATGTAAAACAGGATAAATCAAGAACCAAGGTAAGAGTAACCATGCTCAGCCACCTACCCACTTCCAAGTTTGTTGGTGAGAGGCGCAAATCACAATTTGGACACACTAACACACATACCCTTTTCTCTGGAACTGGTATAATGGATGAGATGTAGCACCAAGAAGAGTGGCTGGAGTATCTTGGCAGACAACATTTTTCTTTAATGTTTTTGCACTGCTAAAAGCATGTAAAAAGACATGGGAAAATGTATATGGTACAAATGCTTCAAGGTTTTCATAGTACTGTTAAAAGTCTTTTTTATGTTTTAAGATTGTAAATTATTGTTGTCAACTGTAATTGCCTACTAATTATTTCTCTATTTTTTGTGTCCGATTTTTATCTTCCTAAAGCAGTACCTACTTTACTCCATAGTCACAAAGAGGAGCTGAATAGCAGCATCTCTGTTTCTGAGAAAACATCCTTCTACATCATCTGTAGTCTGGGACTAGATTCTTGGAATAGAGCTATATTATTTATTTTGGTTAGGCGGTAGGAAATGCAAAATGGTCCCTACAAGTGAGGGTATAGCAATGCCAACTTTGCCATCATTTGCTATTTGATCCGTGGTCAGAAACCAAAGCTGAAGCATATGTACCTTCCCAAGTGACCATTCCATTTACTAGCCATTTTATTATGGTGGACTTCTGATAAGCAAAAAGGATGGCTAGAGGACAGTATGTTGAATGAGAGCCGGAAGATTTAATTTATGGCAGCTTACTAGATATGAACCTAACACATGAAATAACTGAAGCAGAATACAAAAGTCATTAGCATATGGTGTAACGTTAATGGTTGAAGGCAATGACTAAAAATGGTGGCCATGTCCTGATCTTCCAAAAAAAAAAAATGTTGCCAAGCTATATGAAATAAGAGGGAAGCTAATGAACATTTTTTTTTAGTTCCGAGTTTGGCAATTTGAATCTGATATTGTGTGAAACATAGGAATTGCCATTTCAGCTCAGACCAGTGGCGCATCTTGTCACTTTTCTGCCATGATGATGAACGGAAGATGCATCAAAGAAATACAAGAATCACCACAGGGGACAGCTGTATTACATAACATTTTCAGGGAAGTTTCTACATATTCAATTGGGGTGGGTTTACAGCTTTAAAGATTAGGGTTAAATACTTTTTTTTTTAAACACATAACACTTGTGGAACTGTGCATAAACATCCACACAAATGTTTAAGCCATTGGCTTTCACATTATCTAGTGGCAATGAGTTCCTTTTTGTGTTAAAAACATTTTGATCCATTTTAAATTTGCTGCCTTTCAATGTTTATTGACTGGCCCCTTGTTCTTCTATTTTGAGAAAGAGAAGAGAGAGATGCCCAACCGCCTTTGCTAAAAGGTACTCTTTTTTGTTTTGTGTACCTTTACCAGATCTCTCTCTCACATGAACAGTCAGTCTTTTCACTCTGGCTATGTCTAGACTGCAGGCTTCTTTTGGAAGCTTTTCCAGAACAGATCTTCTGAAAAAACTTCTTCTGAAAGAGCGCGTCCACACAGCAAAAGTGCATAGAAAAAGCGATTTGCTTTTTTGACAGATAGTGTCCACACTGAATGGACGCTATCTCGTCGCATTTAAGCTGTGATTACTATGGACGGAATGGCCACCAGGGCCCCTGTGATTTTTCCTTTTTCCTCTTCTTTTGAAAGAACTCCATCTGCCCCATACACACATGCTTTTTTCCAAAAGAGCTCTTTCGGAAAAAGGCTTCTTCCTCGTAGAAAGAGGTTTATCAATGTTGGAACCCTCCCCCCCACCACCACCCCGTTCTTTCAATTTTTTTCCAAAAGAACGCGATTGCAGTAGGGACATAAATGAAGTTTTTTCGGAAAAAACAGTAGTTTTTCCAGAAAAAAACTCTGCAGTGTAGACATACCTTCTCTCTCATATGGAAGTTTTCCCAAGTCTCTAGTCATTCTTGTTATCTACCTCTGAATTGCCTCGTCACATGGCCCACTTTCATTCTATTTCTCAAGCATCCTAATATTTAGTTGGCTTTTCTGACTGATGCTCTTTGAACACAGTTCTTCACTCAAATGGCTACAGCCACACCCAGCCTTTTTACTTCAATGCTGATTATTTGGAATAAAACAGACTGTTTTCTTCCCAATCTTAGGTTCTGAAACGCAGCACGGGGCAAATAACTGATGTTTTGGGGTTAGCATCCAAAACAAACAAAAAAGTCATTTTAGGTCAACTCTAAATGTGTGTGGAGGGGGCTATTGTTTTTGTGTGTTTGTTTGGAAGAATATTTCAGCAAAACAAGAAATTCCACCTCAGATTGAACGAAACACTGTTGGACCCCAAATGAAATATTTAGTTTTGTACAAATTTAACTTTTTAAAAATATTAAGAGAAAATTCAAAACAAATTCTTTTAAATAAAAATATCTGGCTTTTGTTTTTCTTTTTTTTAATTGATATATTTGGCAAAATCAGTATAAATTTGCAAAATTATCCAGATGACCTGAATCTGTATTTTTGGCAAAAAAAATTTAGTCCTCCAAGTTTCCTCAAGCTCTCCTCATTAGGCATTTTTGTTGGAGAAAACTATTAATGCTCTTCCACCACCTTAAAGCTGAACTAGTTCTTCTAATTCAGTCCCTAGAATTTCAAGTCTACGCAAACCACAAATCTTTTCTGAAAGACTTGTGAGCTTTCTTTTTTCTTTCCCACACAGATGTTACTGGCAGTTCTATGAGACTTTCAGTATAAACCCAGAAAAATTTTGTCAAGGGGGAAAAGTCTTGTGATTGAATCAGGGCTCTAGTCTTGGTTCTGCCAAACTAGTTGTCAGATGTGTCAGTTTCTCCATTCTGAAAACGGGCATAATGCTGCCTCATCTCAGCAAGGTTTTGTAAACCCTCAGCTGATGTGAGTTTTGAAAGGTGTTTGTGGAAAACCTGAGAAGGAACATGCTGGAGAAGTGTTATGTACATTTATACTCTGGCTTTCTAAATAGGTTTGTCTTAGAATTTTGAAAAATAGACACCAGTAAGTCTTTTCAGGTAATCTTGCCAATATATAGGTTGTTTAGCTCTCTCTAGCTGCATCTTCTGGGCAATGAGAAATAGCTGATTTTATAACAGTAAGAGTACTAAAGGGTTGACTAATTTCTTGAGCTGCTAAATCATCTCTAAGATACCTATTCAGGAACAATGTTATTCTCCAAAGTGAAATATGGAAAGAGACAAAACATACATTGCTTATAATAATCTGGGAATCATGGTAACTTTGGTGTTAAATGTCTCCTAAAAGGAGAAACACACAGTTTGAAATAATTATTTTGCTTTGGCTAAGAACATTTTGAATCAATTTGATATAATTTGTCTTTCCCTTACTAGATATATCTTTGCTAATAACTAGTTAGCAGCACTTAGAAAGCTGTAATAGGAGTTTTTAGCTTTTTAAAGGGTCAGGAAGACTCAGGATTTAACTTATATCCTGTACTACTTTCTTTACAAAAAAAAGTAACATCCTCTAGAGCATGGGTGGGGAACCCTTTCTGGGTCAGGAGCTGCACACAAGAATGAAGCAAAAAAACCACTCACTGATGTGGCCCGACTGAGAAGGAGAAAGACACTCCCCATATTCCCCTTGCACACAAGAGCCTAGGAGAGCCCAGCCTAGTAGATTTTGTTTGCTCCAGCCCTGTGTTGGGGCAGCAGAGGAGGATGGGGCTAGAGCACCAGTGCAGGCACCTCAATGGTGGAGGAGGCCCTGAGCTTTGGGGACCAGATCCAGACAAGCCGGGGGCCACATCCGGCCCTTCTGCCTGAGGTTCCTCACCCCTGCTCGAGAGAGAATCTGGGGTCTTTCAGGCACACTTGCTACACCTCTTACATAGGGAAATAAGTCTCAGAGAGGTAGCCCTGTTAAGTTTGTAACTTTAAAAACAAGTTGTCCTTAGAGACTTACAAAAATATATATAGCTTTTGTGGGCAAAATCCACTTCATCAGATGTGGAGCTGGAGAGGAATAACAGAAATCCAATATTTTATAACAGAAAAAGGGAAAAAATAACTGGGAAATAAGCACATTGGTGCCAAACTGTACTAGAACCAATTACTGTGTGAAGTTGCAATTTTTTTCAATGAAATCTGATAGTTTTATCTAATCTTGTATATGAGTGACAGTATCAGCACATTCTACAATAGCCATATAAATATAACCTTTAGAGTTTCCAGCAGGAAATGTAGATTCTCAGTACCATTGTTCTTGAGGTTAGTCAATCCAAAGCCCTACAGTGAAGAATTAGAGCTTCCACAAAAACAGACAGGTCTTGTGCCTGGATTCATTCCTTTCTAAGGTTTGAATGCTACTTATTTCCATTCCCTCTGTAGAAATATACAGAAAAAAAACCACTCATATTTTTGCCTTTTATTTCTAATCATATAGCCTCTTTATTCCACCTGTCATTCCCATACTGGAGCATTAGGCAGTAAATCTATACAACTACTAGTCTTCTTTTAGCAATATTCGGTTAATTAACATCTTTACTGATACTTGAAAACATGAGAATTCAGCTCCAAGGTGTAATTACTACACAATCACTCAGCACTTAAAAAAAAGTATGATTTTTACTAACATAAAGAATCATTATGGTTGCATTTGCTAGTACCTTGGATGCTACAATTCACAATTAACACTTTGCTCTTCTGAAGCACCTTTCCTTAGAGAACCTAGAAGAGCTTTAAAATACAAGTCAACTTTCATTTTTACTGGTTAATTTCCTTAGCAGCAGTAGCATGTGAATATGGAGTTTAGAAATATAAGTATTATTTGGTCTATATTTTGGGTCCTACTGAACATGTCAAAATTCCCATGGATTTTATCTGGATCAGGATTTGAAACTGTGAAAACAAAACAAAACAGCTTCTTCACTTCATCTTTTTTCATTGGTCTATGCATCTATACATGATGTGCTGATTGGACTATAGATACAGGATACTGGTTTGGGCATATGGGTAATCATATAGGCACACGAAGAAACATTTCAAAGAGGGCATATTATATATTTTAAACCTGAGGACTGGATAATTAGATGTATAGAAGTTATTGTCTTAAACAGCAAGATCAGTGGACATCAGTTTAAACTGCAAATACTTTGTTTTTCTATTTCATTTTCCTATAATGTTTTACCTTTATAAAGGATCAGATAGCCTGTAGCTCTATTCTCTTTGTTACTAACTGTACAATAACTATCCTTACAGCAGAACTACATCTTTGTTCTCATTTAATAACCATCATTCTGTATCTGCCCATTTTCAAGAAGGAATAAAGTTGAGTGTTCCAGAAATCTGAAAAAAATTTGAAACTTGACCTTTATTAAGTGGGTTAATTGTCACAATCTCAGCATGTAGGAAATTAATGACCAAAAAGTGGAACTCCAGAGATTCAGAAGACTAGGTTAATGTCCAAAAAAGTCTACACTCTGACCTTTTTGACATATGCCAAAAGAAACAGCCACCCTGATAAATTACTACCTGTGTGCAATTATAATAAACCACTCTGATCATCTAATCACTTGAATTAATTGCTGCAAGTCACTATGGCTTTCTTATAGATATTCAAGTTATTCTCAAGAAGCCCTTGCAGTTTATGTGAGGTTGATTGTGTAGGTCTGTTTCAGCACAGCAGATTCAGTTCAAAGTACATTATTCATACATTTAGGCTACAAAAGCGTATAAAACATTTATTGGCAATGAAATTAGGAGGAGTCTTGGCTAAACAGCAGCCCTAAAAATGGTGAACTGACTGGGAATAAAGCTAAGGAAAATGAAGTTGCTTGAACACGACATCATGCACAGATTGCTGGATTTAGGGACACCTGCATATTTACAAAATGTAAATGGTACATGACATTGAGAAGATGTGGTGACTCCTAGTGTCAGTTTTAATTGTACAGGGATTCAATGGACAGCTGAATAGCCACATCAAACTGGTTTTATAAAAACAGTATTTCTAAAATTGTTCAATTCAGGTGGAAAGACCAGATAGCTCAGCACAGAGGGAATGCGATACAAACCCTCTTAATTTCTAGTGACTCGGCTAAACATGGACTGGCTGGATGAGTGGAGAGTGAATGGCTGTTTGAGGGTAGATGCAGAATGAATCAGTGACCTCAATATGGATTCCAAGCAACATCATAGACATGAACAAGGCATTATCATGGGGATTAAACTACACCCATCCCTGCAGCGCTCAGGAACATTAGTGGCACCATGCAGAAGCTTGTTCTGTCCATGCTGTTCCTGTTTGGAGGATGAATGACTTCAGTATCCAGGACTGTCAAGCTGATGATTAATATTAAAAAGACCAATAAGTATTAAATTATTTAATTACTCTTCTGCTTTCTAATTCTGTGCACATACAAGATTCTAGCTGGAGACCAGCACTTCTCCTACATACAAGATTTCTGACACCTCCCCATTCAGATTTCAAAACACCCTTTTCAAGAGCCATCGAATGCTCTTACATCTCATGCTACACAGGGCTACTGCAATGTTCCAGTTATAAATGCACTTGGCCAAACCAAACGTAGGTGGGGCTAGTTTACACTCAAACGTTGCTATGCTTGATCATAGCTGCACTTAACCAAATTAGCTGACAACAGTCATCATAGCTGTACAGTTAGTATACAAAAGGAAAAGTGGAGTGATTTTTGTCTGCACAATGACCACAAAGTTCTGGTAAGCATCATGTCACCCACTGGTAACATTTTGTCACAAAATAACAGCCTGTACCATTTTCACTTGCCTAGAGCATGGGAGTCCCTGGATCAATTCCATTATGAGAGGGCTCCTATGTGGCAGTGCAGTATGCTACAGCTCTCCACTGGGAAGCTTTGCAGTTTGTTTTTAGATCCAACAAATTCTTCTGTTCTTCCAGGCCTAGCATGAATGTTTATTATTTTGAAACATGACTGAGTTAAAATTACTTATCAGTCAATTTGGAGGTTTGCTGAAACAATTTATTGAAACCATCCCTGAGAACAGCCACCAGGGCTTAAGCAAGGGGTGGGCAAAATGTGTCCCAAAGGCTGGAGTCGACCTGCCAAGGCCCAAGATCCAACCCGTGACCCAGTGGGAGCCTCAGCTAAGCTTTTTACCTGCCCCACTCTTGCATGGTGCTCAGAGCAGTTGGCTGCAGAGGCCATGTGTACTTCTGATTTAATTAGTATTGATGTCATGCTGCCTTCTCTGTATCTTTTTTTCTTTTTTCCAGTATCTAATGGAGTGAATTGTAGCTCATGAAAGCTTATACCCTAATAAATTTGTTAGCCTTTGAAGGGCCACAAGACTCCTTGTAGTTTTTGCTGAAACAGACTAGCATGACTACCTCTCTGAAACATGTCATAAGACAGAAGTTACATTCCATTGAGGATTCAGTGTGCAGTATACATGCCAAATATGTTCGTTAACCAAACTAAGAGCCTAAGTTTCCAAAGCTATTTACAAATGATCTAGGTAGATATATGGTACTCTCAATATGTACATTTAAAAAGGCTATTAAAGCACCCATTCAGACTGTGATAAATCCCTTATACCACGGATATGGTACTTCCTTGGTAGCAAGAAGGCAGGTCTCCTTTCCAGCTGTTTCTCTTCAAACAACAGTTTTACCAATACACGTAAAAAATTTATTTTCAATTAAGGTTTGATTTCCTCAGCCCTTTCACAGGAGCCCTATAACAATCAGTAAGTCTTTTCTAATGCAAAAGCCCCACAGAAGATAAAAACTGGGAGCCTTTAATGCTTCTTCCCAGAGCCATTCAGTTTCTTCAATTTGTTTCACATCTTGGCATGTGACGATCCTGAACATGGCTTCCAAGATTCATGCATTATCATTAGCAAGCTGATGGAGGCAGCAGCACACTGTTGAGGGACCTCTACTATCCATGAGTCCACTCTGTTCCTGTGCTCTACTGAAAGTGGTCGACACATAGTTAAACACAGGAATATACACTGTATTAGAAACTTTTAACAGTTTCATTATCAGATCAACATGTGAAACCTGTATGCTATATGAAATCCTCATTTGAGTAATATCAGCTGAAAAAAACTATTAAGAGTTTGAACTGTTGCTATTTTAGAAGCATTTGATTGAGCAATATTTTGCCTGAGCAGTGTTATTTGGCAATGCAATCCATGAGAAAGAGTAAAACATATCTACTCTATATTTTAGAGAGTTTGTGCATCTGTCTGTCCCTGAATCTGTTTGTTCAAGAACTCCTTCTAAATGGTAAGAAGCTAGGACAACCAAATTTGGTATGCAGCTTCCTCGTCTCATAATTTAAAGCAAGGTCAGGGTTTGATTGTGCCAGGACAATGGGATGTGCGTGGAATGCAATTGTTTTGTGATAGCAAGGACAGTTATACTCCGGAATGACAATGGAGGGGCAAGCAAGTGCGCTCCCACAGCCCAAGCAGCCAACCAGACCAGGGGAGCAGACCCTACTGCCCCCAAAGCCTTGGAGAACCACATAGCAGCTGGCAGCGCAGTCTTGGCAGCCCCTGATTCGTTCTGAGCCTCTCACCCCCAACCTTAACTCCTGCACACACACCCCATCCTGAAGGACCCGAGCAATGCTGGGTAAATCTTTGTGCAGCATGAACCTCTACCAATGTGCCAAAAAGAGAACCTCTACCAGTTGCAGCTCTATGATCATTTCTTCTTAAGAGCTAAGCTACTTTAAGCATGCAGCTTCTGCTAAGATTAAGTATGGTTTCTGTATGAATTACCATTTTAGAAATGTACAGAAAGTATCTAACTTAAGCCCAGTTCCTAAAACATCACTTGTATCCTTTGTCTAGCCTGTAATGTTCAGTTCAGGGGGAATATTGCAATTTTACTAAGGCTCCAAATGTAACAATATGCAGAATTCCACCAGGCCTAAATTTTAACTTAAGTCTCACCTATAGCAAATACATTGATATAATGTATGAAGCCAAATAAGTTTGTACAAGTTACAGGTTGTTAGATAAAAGACCCTCAGCAGATAATATTTTCTTTGAATTCTGCATGAAAACTTATTTATTTCTTGGAAAACATTCTGAGAAATCTGACTGATGTCTACTTACAAGACTACTACATATAGCTAACTAAACAGAAGCAAAATTTGGCATTTATCCTAGCATTAGTGTGAACAGCCATAAAACCAAACATTAAGAAAGTTAACTTTAAAATGCTTTTGAAAAGGTCTGTTTTCATGACAGATGGCTATAAGGGCTTATCAGTGCCAAAATAATAATCCCCTCCCCCTTCAATTCTCAAATGCTTAAGGAAGATTTTAGATTAATATTTCTTTGAGGCCTCAGATCATCTAATGAGTAGAAACGTAAACTACAATATTAGACTATTCCACAATAATACTGTATCCAACATGTTTTTGCTAGATAACACTAACGGATCAAAAATAGGAAAATGAGACTGCTTAATAGATCATTTACTATGCTTCTTCGCATGATCACTATTGATTTGACTTGTGCTTTCTGTGGAGTACTGAAATGTATTCTTGTAAAACGTTTCCCTTCCTCTCTCACTACTGGGGAAAGGCCACATACATATTAGGTAGGTTTTTATTGTTGTTGTTTGTGTAATACACTTACTAGCAAAGACATTGTAGAACTATGCTTTATTCAAGAAAACCCACACATTCCTGCTTGTGGTCACCACAGGTTTTGCTAAGCCATAGTTAACAGCAAATATTGGAACAAAATACAGTGCATCAGATTGAACCAAATTATTTAGATTTTGAATTACAGTGAAAACATTTAGGGAGAGCTAGTTTCAGAATTGTGTATCGCCTTCTACGATATATGTGCAATGAAATTGGCAGAAGCAGAAACAGAAGAGTATTGTTTCTAATAAAAGATGAAATTGTGACTTTATGACATTTAAACCCTCAGGATGACAATGCATGCTGTTCTACCTACAAGCAGCATTTAGTTACAAAAATATCGGTCCAGCCTCTAGTTACTTAGTGGGGAAACAATATCCCCAGTGTGATGGCAACATGCCATTCTCAGTGAAATATTTAGAAAAAACTATTTAACATTTTTTTACATCTCATTGGATTCCAAAGTTGCTATGGCAATATGAAAGTCACTTCTTGACATGTGTATTGCACCAACAATTAATGCAAAAGCACATTTTCAAGTTGTAATGTAAAAGAGAAGCAAAAATCTAAAATAAAAGACTGTAAATGTCAAAAGGCAGTTTAATGCAACCAATCTTGGATAAACAAGGTGCTACATTCATTAAAAAGTTTAAGCAGTCATCCAAGCTTGCCCAGTCTTTCTAGTATCCTGAACTTTTCAGGATAAAATAGTATAAAAAGGAAAGTCCTTAAAACTGAGCTCAGAATTAAGCTGTTTATTGTTACTCCTCCTAAAACAGCCAATTTCAAAGACAAGCCTTAACACTATCCTCACTTCAGTACTGAACTGTGCTACAATCGCTTTCAGATAGAATTCACAATGTATGTGAGAGGGATGACCAGGACTGCTGGATAGCAGACATAGCTAGCATTGTGCAGATAACCCACCATGCATCAGATAGCGACACAATTCAAATGATAAAGTGTGCAACAGGCTTGAGTTTGGTCTTCCCCAAACTAAAAATACTCCCGCTTACTTGCCTTTTCCTTCAGGAAAAGGGAATCAAATATATTTCACCCAAAAGTTAAAGTTAAAATAAGGTTAGCTAATAGCTGTCACATTCAGTGTCACATCCAATACTACATAAAAATGAAAAAATAGCAGACAGGAGTATTACTCATGGTTTTGTTTTAATAATGGTTTTAGCCAAAAGTGTAGCTTTGAAAATCTCTAGCAAATTGTGAAAATGTGAAGAAGTTGGGAAGCAGCTTCACTATGAACCACATGGTTTAAAGCTGTGGCTTGGCCTATCTGCTTTCAAACTCTCCATTACCTTGCCAAAGTTTAAATAAGAAGGTACCATTTTAAAATAAAAAGTGGAGGATGTACTGTAGTAGCCGAACTTTGATTCAAGGAGAAAGTTGAAATGTTTTTATACAGTAAACAAAACACAAAAGTAAACTGAAATCCTTAGAAATCACTGTAAGTATATAGAATTAGGGTTCTCATCAACATTTAAAACTATTGAAAATAAGGTTGCCACCTTACCTTTTTTAGACTGGTGTTTCTGGTTTTAAACAGGATTCCTCCAGTCTCCCAAGTTTCTGATCCTCTTACTCAGTTTTCTGCTGTACTGCTCTCCTACTTTCATGCTGAATACCGAGTCAGTCCTGCCTTCTGCTTTTCTTGGCAGGAGGCAGAGCAAGATTTTAATTTCGGTAGTCAGAGTGACAGAACAACAAAAGCACAGCAGATAGAGCATAATTTTTTCCCAAGAAAAAAATACATTTGCCCCACAAGCCTGTAAAATCTTGCAAAGGCATCTCTTTCCCCAGTTTTTGTCTGAAAGCAAGATGGCAATCTTAATTGGAAAGGGATGATAAAATTTTTAAATAACTTAAAAATCATTTTTTTTTATAAAGCAGCAAAACATTTTCCTCTGCAGAAAGAGAAATGTTAACAAAAACACATCAATGTAAATGCACTGTTCATAAACTTTTGCTAATTTTAATTTTACAATAAAGTCAACCTTTATTTTATGACTACTCTTTAACCTCATCAGTACTGTCTGAAGAAGATTCTTTGGCATCTTCAGTCTCTCTGTTGCTTTCCTCTTGATTTAGATTTTCATTTTCTGATTTGGTCCCATTAAGGAGAGTTTTTTCACCATTTACAAACCCATTCTCTGTGACTTCTGCATCAATAGCTTCATCAATCTTTAAGTCCCCTTGGTCCTCTGCCTCTTCCTCTAGGTTTCTCAAGACAATTGGGAGTCTAGAATCTGCCACAGTGTTCTCTAGCAAAGCAATATTACTCTCTTCATATTTTGGAAGTAGGGCTCCTTCTGCCATTTGTCTGCTATAGTACTCTCTGTTAGCAGCTGCACTCCTCACTGCTTTCTCCAAAATCTCTTTTTCACCTAAACGCAATTTGATAGCCATTGTTGCATGGAAGGTAAGGTCATGGGTCTCCAAGAAGGATTTATCATCCTGGAGGAAAAAGAAATGAAGAATATTAATAAGATCCACCCAACTTTTGTCCTCCAAAAAAACGGCTCCAGCTCTTGAAGCTTAAACACCCAGGCAGATTTTTATGATGGAGTCCAACTGAAGTTCATGGGAAATGATAAAGGAGCACAGGTCCCCCCCATGGGAATCACCTTGCAAAAGCCCAAGTCAGTCAGTTTTAAGGATAGCTGTACTGAAAGCTAGTTAAAGTGATATACTTTCTACTTATGTGTGTTTAGTAAAATGTGTAATGAGTTTTAACTTGCTATATATTTTTATATTATGTACTAGTAGAAAAACAAGGACCAACAATTCACAGAATCATGAAAGTGAAAAATGAATGTTCATACAACTAAAACGTGATTAAAAGTAGTTTTGATTTACTAGAATTACATGCAAAAATCTCAAGATTGTACAGAATTACAGATTCTTAGCAGCTTTACCTCCACAGTGGTTTTATAGGTTTTCAAAAGAAGAGATGCTCTGGCTTCAAGGAACGTCCAAAGTTTAATTTCATTATCCCAACTAACTGGAAACTCAGAGTTGCCGAGAGTGAAGATTTTGTCAATGGCATGCTCTCCTATTAAGTGTTCTTTCAGCTCTTCTGCAACAATCATGAAGAACAATATGTTAAAAACAATCTCACTATTCACTATGGTAGTTGACAAACGTAGAAAGCTTTCATTTACAACAGCACATGATTTTATATTGATTGAGAAAAAATGTTCTCCTCTTAAAAGAAGTGATCCAACAAACTACTATTGTTTTTGAGGGGACTACTAAGCAAAACAAAATAAAACAAAATCCTGAATACTGTTGGTCAAGAGACATCCATTAAATGTGCCTCGCACAGAAAATGTCAAGTGGCTTGTGACAACGGTGAACAGGGTGGACTAGGCCCTGAGGCCTCCTGCTGGACGCCTTGTGCTCCTGCCACACCCAGAAAAAGGCAGTAAAAGGTTCTCCAAACAGGCTAGAATGGCTGCAGGGGAAGCAGACACCCAGGGGCTAGGAAAACCATATAAAAGGAACTGCAGAACAGAGCAGCAGTTAGGCTAAGTCTACATTGGGAAGGTTTGGCAATGAAAGTGCGGTAGACATGCACAAGTCGCCAAAAGTGAAAAGCAGTCAAACCAGATTTTCTGCCTCCCATTGTCGACATTCCATGGCCACATTGCTAGTGCCCAGATGACAGATAGAGCAAAATAGTGCGAGTAAGCATTCCACAGCACAGTGTTGTGGAAAGGCAGAGCTGATACCTGTATTTCTTGGGATTCCCCCATAGCTCTGTGAGCTCTCCATGCTGAGGAATGTCAAAGCAGCACAGCAGTCTTTCCAGCCCTCTCCCTGCAGCAGCAGTCTGACTGCTGCTGAGTTTTCTAGCAGGGCAGAACAGGAACAATCCAATGATTTGTTCTTTGATTGTTTCCCAAACAGAGCAGTTCACTCAGCTGTCAGATACCTCCCAGAACTTTGAAAGGGGAGGGGCAGCAGGCAGCAGAGATCACAAAACACTGAGCACATCTTGGCAGGCATACTGGTGGAAGCCAGTTCTCTTGACAAAAACAGCAGTCTACACTGGCTCTTTTTGACAATAAAGGGAGGGAAAAAGACAAAAAAAAAGTCTTATGCGGGCTGGAAGTTCTCTCACTAAAACTGGATGCTTTTCCTGACAAAAGTCACATTGCAGTGTAAACGCTCTCACTGTTTTGTCACCAAAAGGTAGTTTTTGGTATAAAACATGCCAGTGTAGACGAGGCCTTTGATGTGGAGTAGAACCCAAAGAGTGAAGACTGGCCAACTGGCTGGAGTAGCAGCAGTTCCGTAGACACTTCAGTGTGGAGTGATCACGGCAAACAGGACAGAGCCCTGAGATAAGAGTGAAGACAGTGCAGGGTAAAAGGGAAGAAACCCACAGAATCAGAGCAGCAGTGGAAAGGATAGAGCAGACAAGTGATATCTATACGGTCCCTAGACTAGGGCCAAGAGTAGAGGGCAGGACCAGGGTCCCATCAACCACTGGGGGAAGCGGCCTGGATCTTGAGGCATCCTCTGGGGGAGAGGGAAAGCAATTGGACTACAGTGACCTAGCCAAAGGTCTGGAATCAGAAGGGCCCTGAGAGGGTGGAGACACTGCCTTCAGGAAGGAAGCTTTGGGGGCACCTCTCTATTCCAGAATAGGAATGAACTGAGACACATTAAAGAGGGCATCAAGAGAGGCCTTGTTAGACTTGTACCCAGAAGAGGTTTGTTTTATTTTGTACACAGAGTGTATAATTTGGCCAGAGACACCATAAACAAAAAGAGTACATGCACATGCACTTGGTCAGTGGGCACTCACGAGAACAACCCCGTTATACAACATTACACAAATTTCATTAATCTTAATCTTTTAATGAACAAAACTTTCCCCTGCAAAGCATTATGTCACAAACTTCAAATTAAACATTACCAAAGTTGGTATTAGCATTTATACAATAAGAACATAAGAATGGCCATACTGGGTCAGACCAAAGGTCCATCTAGCCCAGTAGCCTGTCTGCCGACAGTGGCCAGCGCCAAGTGCCCCGGAGGGGGTGGACCGAAGACAATGATCAAGCGATTTGTCTCATGCCATCCATCCCCAGTCTCTGACAAACAGAGGCCAGGGACACCATTCCTACCCCCTGGGTTAGGTCTTTTATGGACCTAACCTCCATGCATTTATCTAGCTTCTCTTTAAACTCTGTTATAGTTCTAGCCTTCACAGCCTCCTCTGGCAAGGAGTTCCAGAGGTTGACTATGTGCTGTGTGAAGAACTTTTGCTTATTAGTTTTAAACCTGCTACCCATTAATTTCATTTGGTGTCCTCCAGTCCTTATATTATGGGAACTAATGAATAACTTTTCTTTATTCACCCTCTCCACACGACTCATGATTTTATATACCTCTATCATAACCCCCCTAAGTCTCCTCTTTTCCAAACTGAAAAGTCCCAGTCGTTTTAGCCTCTCTTCATATGGGACCTGTTCCAAACCCCCTAATAATTTTAGTTGCCCTTTTCTGAACCCTTTCCAAGGCCAAAATATCTTTTTTGAGGTGAGGAGACCACATCTGTGCACAGTACTCAAGATGTGGGCGTACCATAGTTTTATACAGGGGCAGTAAGATATTCTGTGTCTTATTTTCTATCCCTTTCTTAATAATTCCTAACATTCTATTTGCCAATAAACTTCTGTGTCATGTATAAACAAAGAGGAGCCCTGTGGCACCTTAAAGACTAACAGATTTATTTGGGCATAAGCTTTCATGGGTAAAAACCACTTCATCAGATGCATGGAGTGGAAATCAGAGGCATCAAAAGAAGAGAGTTATTTATCAAGTGTATTGACAGTGTTATAGATTATGAGCAAACAAAATGTTGATTTAAATGTTCAAATTGCCAACTTTGGATTTTTGCTACAGATCAGCATTTTCCATTTTCATTTCCATAAGAATCTGGTGGTAAAGGCTGAAATATAGTCACTATAAGCATGCAGTAAACCACCCTCTGAATAAATAAGACTGCAGAGCAAACATAATCTACTGCCAGCACAAGAAGAAAAAAAAGGCAGTGGTGATGTAAATGGTATAATTTAAAATTAGAGCATTTACTCCATCTTCTATGTTGAGGAGAAAGTCTCAAAATTCTCAAGCTGTCAGCACACTCCTAATATCACATGACCCAGGAATGTGGACTGATGCAATTTTGCATACCTTTAGAAAAGTCAATGGCCTCTAATGTTCTAATAATTTAAGAATGTTACATAAGAAGACTATGTTCTACTGTGTTCTCTCACACACAAACCAATCCCTTTTCAATTATCTCCTTAAAACATTCAGAGAATCATAGAATATTAGGACTGGAAGGGATCTCGAGAAGTCATCAAGTCCAGTCCCCTGAACTCATAGCAGGACCTTGCACCATCTAGCATGACTATGAACCATTAAAGTTTCATTTTGAAATTTTCTAGTTTATCTTCCCACTTACAAAATCTCAATCAAAAGGAATTTTTGTGAATGTTTTACCTTCACTCATACAAAATACTCGAAGGAAAGCCAGAAGCTGAGCAGAGATTGGAGGCTCAGAGGAGTGCAAGGCAAAAACACTGGAGCTGACAAAAAAAGAAAATGAAAATTAGACTATGGTAACTTCAGTATGAAACAGTCAATGTAGAACACCACGATGTCTGAGTAGGTTCTGAAAAAAATGTCACACCAATTTCTGGGTCTGAACTAAAGAAACTTCTCTTTCTGTAACAGTTTGGAGAACAATTACTGCTCCACAGAAAAGGCAATTTTATACTTAAAATGACTTTTTATATGATTTTCATAATAAATTCATGCTTGAGTTTAGTTGCCTGATGAGTAATGTAAAAGTAAGATTATTCTTATAAAGTGCTGATTTCAAAATGTTAACAAGCAGTACACTGATTAATGACTGATACTTAACCAATCAATTACTGACATAGTCAACAACCGAAGGGCATGGATACTAGTTTCCATTAGGATGGTTCCTTTCCCCTTGAGAAAATAATGTTTCATTATTGCTGCCCACCATACTACTGTCTGAACTAACAGCCGTTTCTTCTAAGTGTTTGAGTACCTCCGCTGGTCCTGCGCTCCCAGCAGTGCTTTGCTTTTGAAATGTACAAGAGCCCTCTTGGGGCTCTTGTACATTTCAAAAGCAGGAAGCGTGGGGCCAGAGAGGGACTGTTGGAGGCCCCCGCTGGCCTTGTGCTCCTGCAGCATTTTCGCCTTTGAATTGTAGCAAAAGCCAGCAGGGCTGTTCCTGCATTTCAAAGGCGGAGGTGCCAACTAATCAAATAGTTGATGCAAATTACATTGACTATTCGATTAGTTGATTAATCTAAATTTAACATCCTTAAGCCACATATTGGTTTACATTTAACCTTTCCACTGTTTTTAATGAAGCACTTCGTATTTCATTTGCTATATAAATGGACAAGATATTAGGCCTATGCAAACTCTTCAAAAGCAATTTTAATAATGTACTACTGGACTGTATACATTTTGAAATATTTTAAACATGAAAGAAAAAATTCAGTTCATTCTGCTTTACTCACGTTGGAATGCCGGCACGAGCTAAGACCTCTGCCTTCATAGCATATAGCCTGTCACTTTTACTCACTCCAAGCTTTATTTTCACTCTGTCATGTGAATTATTATCAAAGAAAAAACCACTGTGGATCACAAATTCAGCATTCGACCGAGTGCCATAAAAAATGTAAATCTAGAGGGATGAAAAGAGAAGTGAAGGGATGGGGATGGGGTGGGGCAGAAGAGGAAGTTTAAGATTAATTCACAAAACTGACATACGTGGAAAATTATTTACAGAAAAAAGTTATATTGACATGAAATATGTATTTATGTTGTTATATGACAGAAATGCATGTTTATTTTCACTTGATTCAAAATATCAGAGTTTCGCAACTTAAGGAAGTTGCGCAATGTGCTCAAAATTTCCATATATTGAAATAGGCCTATATTTTATACCCTATCTGCTAAGGGTATGAAATCTTCATATAATTTTAAATATATCCATTAGTATTCAGCTGATGCTTTCCATATTATGTCCATTTCCCCAAACATTTTCTAAATCAAATTTGCACTTTAAGAGTATATTTATTCACAACTGTCCTTTCACTTACAAAAAATATATTCCATATTTACATATGGTAATGTCTTTTGTTATGAGTGCCACATGACTGTAGCCATGTTTCAGTCTATTAGATGAAGCTGCATACACTGCAACAAGTGTTTTAAAATAAGTGAGAATTTAAAGAAAAAAAAAATCACTAACAGTTCACATTGCAGTTTTTCACCTAGCATTTGGCTGTGTAAAGCTATTGGTATAGCAAGCCACAGTACTAACCGCTGCTTTTTGAGCCACAAGAACTTTTTTTTTTTTTTTAAGATAATGTAGTTGCCATCAGAAATAAGAAATTTATCTTGCATATAGTTCCAGTACAATCACTGACTTTAGAGATAAAAACGTCATTCTAATTACAGACCTTTAAATTAACTTCGATTCATCTTTTAAAAAAATATATCTACGGAAGCTATCTAATGATTTAGATTCTTAAATAAGCTTGCATTATAAAGGCAACAACTGTATGATCGATAGTTCTATGATATACAGTTATAAAGACACAAACCTATGCAAACTTTGGATACATTCAAAGATTTTAAAGCCAGAAGGGACCACTGTAATCTAATTTGACCACCGGCACAACACAGGCCACAACATTTCCCTGTACTAATTCCTACTTCAAGGCCAATTACAGCATATCATTAAAAAAGATGAAGGATAAGAAGGAATATATCAAACATCTTTAGAGAACAAAAGTTGTAATCCAAGTCAAAAACAGAACTCAAGAGGACTCCAAGTCTTGTACTCATAGATGAGTGCAACGAACCTGTCTAGGAACCAAAAGTAACCCCAACAAATTAAGTATAAGAACACAAATCCCAGTAATGGGGGAATTATGCCATTTTACTATGGCTTCAAATGCAACAATTGCAGAATTCCCCCAGGATTAAAGACCTAAGCTCCCTTCCAGTCAAGGAAATTCCATGCTCAAACTGTTTATAAACTATTGGTTGAACCTCCCTGGTCCAGCACCCTGGGGACCCCCAACAAGGGAATTTGCTGGACCAGGGGAGGTCAAGCATTTGGAATCTCCTGGGGCTCCCCTCCTGGCAGCAGCTGTTCCCAGGAGTTCTCTCCCCCCCCTCCATGTGCAGCTGCACCAGCTGCTCCCGGGGGGTTCCATCTGCTCCCATCCACCCTGAACCTCTGGGGCCAGGGCTCTCTGGTCTAGCAACATCCGTGGTCCAGCTGGACCACGGATGTTGCCGGACAAGAGCATCCCAGACAAATGAGGTTCAACCTGTTCCTCAATTCATTAACTTTTAGAGGACAGATGCTTCTCTTTAGAGAGATACTGCTTTTTAACAATTTAATACATCATTTATTAATCGATTGGATGTGAAAGATGTGAGGTCAGCATCTTTCCACTCATCTTCAGAACACACTGTGGAGTTAATAAATGTCTTATCTACACTCAAAGATAAGTCTTATGTCTTATCTGCACTGCGTTGGTGCTGAATACGACTTAGTTTATCCGTGTTTCAGTGAACAATGATATTCAGCATCCAAGAATACATTTGCAGCTAAACTGTGCACAACAGTACTTCATCTGTACTGGTTTTCAGCAACAGGTACCTTTCCTGATGTTGGCAAAGCTTTAAAGTCTTGGTCTTTCTGATTTAATGGTTGGACCAATTAGTTTCAATCCAGGATGATTACTTTCAGGCTTATTTCTGATGAAGGTCCTGGGGCATACAAAGCATATGCCAAATATCTCCAGAATCAATGGTTTTTGGTCTAGTGGGCTGTTGATAACACCACCTCTTATCTGTTGATTGGACGAGTACTAGCCTATCACAAATTACTCGAATAAAAACTAAGACAGACATTGCATTGAACAAAACTAAGAGGGAGAGTTCCATGGCTGATGAAAACTGAGGGCAACTTCGGGCATGGACCTTCGATAACCACATCTAAAATATATACATCAGTGGCTTTACAGTATACACTCCCCAGTGATTAAATACATGAAATGGTTGTTACTCAAGTGGAAATATTCAACTCCTACAGTGGAGATTTGCAAAGAATGATTATCTGACAGAGTGTATTGTGTTCATTATTTTGACAACTTTAGTTTAGTTTTTTAGCTTTACTAATACTTTACAATGTTTTAGCCAACTACAACAAAATCATGGTTATAAAGAAGACCTTAACCACAAGATTCTGCTATTAAATCTTGGCAGAGATATACTGAGCACTACTTTTAGTACCAATTATATTTGCAAGTTTGTGTGGCTCTACTGCAGCTAATAAAAACATTAGAGTTTAGTTATTTACAGACAAGCAGAAGTTTGTGTGAAATCTTCACTCCCTTTACCACAATAGTCAGTTGCATGAACAATACATTTATTGTAAAACTACCACACACACCACCCCTCTACCAAATAGCTATAGTATAGATAACTGTCTCACATTACCTGTTCTCCAGCCTTAAAATCCTGTAGCGCTACACACTCACAACGGTCATCTTCTAAATTGTAGCCAGTAGTGATCTACCCAAGGGGGAAAAAGTAATCAGTCTTGAGCATATTATATTTCTTTCCTCCTTATTTTCATAAAGTTGCCTTTTATTAGAGATGGATATTATCTAAAGTAATTGCACATGCTACTTTTCCTTCATCTGACGCAATATGGTTTGCACTAAATGTTTTATTAATCTTAGGCAATCATTTCTTAGGAATATTAAAAATATCTGCGCTGGAGAGGTCAGGGAAAGAATTTACTTACCAGAAGTAAATGGAAAGATCTGAGGGAAGTACCCTCCATAGCCTACCACTTGCTGGTCCCTACCTAAATCCAGTAGCTTATTATAAAGTTCTTGTGCGTGAAGTCCCTCCTATGAGGCATTCTGGAGTGCTGCACTGAGTATGTGACATTCTGTGTCAGAGCCTTCAACCATCAGTGCATTTTTTAATCTCTCTCAATGAAAGAGGTGTGCATAACTGGGGATCTTTAAATAATACCATCTTCAGAAAACTACCATTTTAGCTAAAGCTTAGCAATTATTTTCAAATATAGAAGAGATTTTTCTATGGGAGCAGAGGAGGGGGGGAAAGATTCCTTACCATACACTGAATATATTTCTTTTAAGAATCAGGATAAAAATGTTTATATTAATAAGTAAAGCCACTCTAAAGTGTATTTTTAAAAAAAAGTTAAATCTGGCATGCTCTTAAGCAATCACATTCAACATGGAAAATATCTCAGAAAGGATTCGAGAGAGCATACTAGACAGAAGAAAGTTGTGCAATCTGAAAACAACTTTTATGACAAGTATTCTAAATCTAGTGTTTTCACAACTACAATGTAGTAAAATAGGTTGTGAACCGGTGTAAAATTATAAAAAGCCACAGATTTTCTCTCTAGATTCTGTTACTTCATTAGAAGTTTGTTTTAACTTACAGAGATGATGTTTGAACACAGGTACTATACTGTGACTGCCATCTTGCATTTGCTTGTTTGAGAAGAGAGCCCCTTAGGCTATCTTGAAAGCTTGGCTGGCAGTTTACATATTAATAATTTTACACTGCTTGCATGTAGAGTCATGCATTTGCAAGCCAAAACAATGCTTTCATAGTGACCACAGGGAACTCTTCTCAAACACAGCAAATCCAAAATGGCAGCCATAAGCAGATCCCCATGGGACACTTATAATGACACTGTACATAGATGCCACAGCTCAAAAATGCATTACATGAATTTGTGATACTGCAAGTCCCTTATACACTTTCTTTGCAGCCTAGATAATCCAGTTTAACCTGACGCATAACATAGGCCACAGTCACTCAAAGATTCCTGCATCTAGCCCTGTACTGCACTGGATCAATAATTGCGTAAGTACAACACAGCTATAGAAAGACATGCCAGCTTGATTTCAAAACTTAGTGCTAGAGAATTTATCACACCCCTGGGTAATCTTTTTTAATGATTAAATATCATCCCTGTTAAAAATGTGCGTCCTACTTTCAGTGGCAATTCTCAAAATTTCCTCTCCCAATGACAGAAATCCTTGATATTATCTCAAATGCTTCCTATGTCTTGAACAGTTTCCTTAGTTGCTTAATAAATTAAAGAAACCATTTTCAAATTTTAACAGAACTTCAGATGGGCTGCTCTGAAAATATAGTGCTAGACTCATTATTTACAAAGTTAACAAAGACAAGGGAAACAAGAAAATGAGCTCCGGAGTTGCTTTCCTTTCCAGATGATGGATAACAAGTTGTCTCTCCATTTAAAGTGTATTAGGAGCCAAGCGGGCAGGCAGCCCAGCTAAGTTCTGGCTTGTGCTGGGTCTGGGAGCTCAGACCCTCCGTAGACAGGGGCTACTGCCACCCCACACTGCTGCTTCTGTATCAGAGGTAGCAGCACAGGGCAACAGGCAGCCAGTCCACAAGGGGAGCTGGTTTTTAAACTGGCTCCCCTCGTGGACCAGCTCCCGCCTGGCACGCCATGCTGCTGCCTCTGATACAGAGGACGCAGCACAGAGTGGGAGGAGCTCCTCAGGAGTAGGACCAGAGCACACTGGTTGCTGGCCCCACCTCTGGGTATGCTAGAATAGTCGAATAAATGATCAGAATTCATGAGGTTAATCGACTATTCAATTAATCAATATTTAATATCCCTAATGAAGACACACATTTTTACATAGTTCTTAGATACAGGCTGATCTAATTAGAAGTGTCAGAAGCAAGAAAAAGCTGGATGGACCTAATGCCAGCTAAAACCCAAAGAGCATTTAATAATTTATCATGTGGAAGAAAAGACTTGTGGGACAGAGCAAGAATAGGGACATATTATTGTAATAGGGACTGAATGAAGGGGTATGTCAGACTTCCTTTGGAACAGCACTGGAGAATGCAACATTGTTGTTTTCATATATTCATGCAGTGAGTCAAGTGTTCCCTTGAACTATTTTATCAGGATGCATTATAATATCAGAGCAAAAAGACTCCTACCCACTCCCCCCAAAGCCTACTAAAATGCATAATTCTGGGTAGATGAGTAAAACTGATCTCTATAGGTATCCCCTCCTACTTCTGATAATTTAACTAACCTAGACTTGCAATGACAAGAAAGAGTTCCATCAGAGCTTGTCTAATCACATTCAGCTCCTAAAATCTGCAGCTACCTTCTTTGTTTATATATCGATATACATTTCCTTTAGAGTAAACTACTCAAAGTAATTTGAACAATTGATTACAGACCTCTCCACTTTATCCTTACAGTTTCAGGTCGACAAGTTGCCTATGCATCAAATCTATTCATTAAGTAGCATAACAAAAAAATACCAATATCCAGAGAAATTTGAAATAAATTAAAAACAACCTGCTTGACCTTGCTTTTACTATAGGCTAAGTTTAAGATTTTTTCAAAGAAACATAGTTTGTCTTCCCTTTTTTCAAATCCCAACTTTTGAAGGCACTCATTAAGGACCATTTAACAAACCTCTCCAAAAGCATCAAGGAAAAGAGGTTAAGGAGAGTTATAGTAAGTACCACACTTGCACCTGGAAAAGTCTTGTAGGAGGATTTTTTTCTTTCTAAATTGTTTCATGAAGTTTAAGAAATGTTGCATACTTGAGGTTAGTCAAACACTAAATCTATTCTTGAAATAAAGTGACAGCGCTACCAGGTTCTGCAACAAGCACTCAGTTGTGAAAGGTACTGGTTAAAGAAAAACAGATAAATAACCATCTCAATCAGAAAGACAAAAGAAACAGCAGCAGCCAGGACTGAATTCCACTGTATTTGATACAGCCAGCCGTCATGATGTCCTCTACAAAGAAGCATGTTGTATGATTTAATGAACCAGACTGCTAATATCAATAGAAAAATGCAAATAATTACTACAGTATGGCTGAACATTTAAGTAAAGCTTCACTCATGACTGTACTACTGCTAACACATGCTGACCTGTCATCCACATCAACTCTCCCTTACAGACACCAGATTACTAAAATATGGAAGAATAGGTCATTTATGCTTTTTATATACACGTCATCCTACTTACTGACAGCATAGTTTGAAAGTATAAACTGTGAAATGTACAGAAGCTTTATGGTTAGCTAAACAAGCCAGGCAAACCATTCTCTTGTGAATTCTCATTTCATCAGTTTAAGATTGATCAACCTGTTACCGAGTTGAGACTTGGGCCTCTATGACCTAGGAGGAAATCTCAAGCAAGCCAAAATGTCAGCAGGTCTGACCTTCTATATACACATGCTATCTTCTGAATGTTTAATATGCCCAAAAGTAGTGTTTTTGCATGTATTAAGTAGAATTTTTTGATGTAACAACAGATGTACTAGTTTTGTTGAACTAGATTTTGTTCTTGACATTGCAGCCTCCATTACAAGGCTCTTTGGGCATAGTTAAGAGCAGGCAGAATTACCTATGCTTTGGGTATGTCTACACTATCAAGTAGTGTTAGTAACACTTATGTCAACACCCAAAAGTCAACAAAACATGAATTGCTAGAGGATGTTCACACTTGTTCTCTCTGTCAACAGATCATGTCCACACTGAGGGCACCATCGCTGACAGTGTGAGCAATGCACTGTAGATATGTATCCCACTTGCAGTGTTGTTGGAAGGCAGAGCTGATCGCTGAACATCTTGGGATCAGTGAGCTCTCCGCGCTGAGATATGTGAAAGCATGCAGTAGCCTGCCCCTCCACCCTCTAAAGCAGCAGTGTGCCTAACCCTGTGCTCGTAGTGCAAGGCAGAACAGAAGCAATCCAATGATTTGCTCTTTCTTTGTTCTCCAAACAGAGCAGCACACTCAGGTGTCAGATACTTCCCAGACCTTTGAAAGGGAAAGGGTGCGGTGTAGCAGAGATCAAAACACCAAGCAGAGCTATCAGGGCAGGCATTGTGGGATACTGGTGGAAGCCAGTTCTGACAACAAAACAAATAGCAGTGTCTACATTGGCTCTTTGTCGACAAAGGGAGGGGGAAAGAAAAAAAGTCTATTATAAGGGTTGAAGTTTTTGTTGCCAAAACTGGGCACTTCTTCCAACAAAAGTCACATTGTAGTGTGTACGCTTATACCTTTAGCTACGTCTAAACTACACCCCTCTGTCGGCAGAGGGATGTAAATTAGACATATCGAAACTGCAAATGAAGCCGGGATTTAAATATCCCGCACTTCATTTGCATAATGGCAGCCGCAGCTTTCTTCCAAAACGGGGCTTTTCAGAAAAAAACAAAAACAAAAACACACCCCGGTAGTTCAGACGGGGCATTTTCGACAGAAATGTATAGGATCTTTTGAAACGGGGCATTTCTGTCCAAAATACCCCGTCTGAATTGCCGAGTTTTTTTCCCCAAAAAAGACCCGTTTAGAAAAAAGCGGCAGCCGCCATTATGTACAGGATCTTTCGAAACGGGGCATTTCTGTCAAAAACACCCCGTCTAAACTGCCAGGTTTTTTTTTTTTAAAAGCCTTGTTTCGAAAAAAAGCAGCGGCCGCCATTATGCAAATGAAGTGCGGGATATTTTAATCTCGGCTTCATTTGCACTTTCGATACGTCTATTTTACATCCCTCTGCCAACAGACAGGTGTAGTTTAGTCATAGCCTCTGTGTCACCAAAAGGCAGTTTCTCATGACAAAACCTTGTAATGTAGACAAAGCCTCCATCTACACCGGAAATTGAGCAGCAAAGCTTTTATTATTCACAGGTGCTTAAGCACCCTTCCTCTCCCCAAATGACAAAAGCTTTGCTGCAACAAGCACCAGTGTACACAGTGCTTTGTCAGCGAGACTGCTCTCCTACTGACAAAGCCAACATTGCTCGTAGAGGGGGGTGGAAGTTTTTTTGATGGCAAAAATTCCAACATACAGTGTTTACACTGTCTGACTTTTAGCGACGTGGATTTATCGAGACAGCCATGTCACTAAAAGCTGTGTAATGTAGACGTATCCTGAGTTGCAAATTTCTATCCACTTTTTCTTGAGGTAGCCAGGATAGGGATGTTTAGAGAGACAACTTCCATCATATTCTATTTTCATATACCCAATACAAAAGTATCTAGTCTCATGAAAACCATGTCTGGTTAGCAACATCAGATACAGAACTTTGTATGTGTGAAGATTAGAAATATTCAAATTTGGCTAGAAATATTCAAATTTGGAAAAAATTTGCCATCAAGCCAGTCTTGTATCATTGGAAAGTCTTCTCAAAGCTGCATACAATACAAAAGAAAAAACTATGTGCAGTTTGCAATTACATATAAAATCCCAAGTATAAGGGATTTTTGTCATTGAAATAGTTATTTCAAGATATTTAAGAAGTTGTCACATTTCTTTAAAATGTTTGCTTTTGAACGTCAGCAGGGAAGATGGAATTCCTGTTCAAGAAAAGTAGGCATTTAAAATGTTCAATAGTAATTGAAATGGTTTAATATATTAAGTTCTAAAGCTTCTTATCCACATTGAAGAAATCCTTACCAGACCATTGATGTGATTACACATGTCCCATAAAGGAATCAGAGCTAAGGTAACTCGTGAACCATCTTCTGTTGGAATCTGGTTTTGTCGTGTCATAACAGAGGAAACTGCCCATCTGCGAAGAATAAAAACTTCAAAATTTTATTGTTTAAACACAGCCAGTTGATTCAGCTGCAACCCCCAAAAAATCAGCCATTTAGACGAGCATTTCCAACCACTCTCACCAAAGGACAGAAACCATTCAGATCTTCATTTATGTAAAAAATGTGTCCTTCCCAAATGCTACCAACTATCAGCATTTCCTGTCTACTTCAGAGAGTAATCCCAATGAATCCAGAATTATGAAAACTGAGGTATTAAAAAAAACTGGCCAGTACAAACAACGAGTAGTCCTGTGGCACCTTGGAAACTAGCAAATCTATTAGGTCATGAGCTTTCGTGGGTAAAACCCATTTCATGAGTTGGACTGGAAATTGCAAATATTAAAGGTGGGAAATTCGTATTTCCACATTAAAAGCTATGAATGGGACACATCCAGCTTGACTTAATTAGCTTCATTAACACTAGTCTTACAATTGACAGGTAACTTATTTTGCTGATATATATACCCTGGATTCTGTAATTTCTAGTCCAACTCATCTGATGAAGTGGGTTTTATCTACAAAAGCTCATGACTTAATAAATTTGTTAGTCTCTAAAGTGACACAGGACTGCTCATTTTTAAAGTTACAGACTAACATGGCTACCCTTCTGAAATGTTTGGCTTGTATAATTTTTTTTAATGTACACCTTAATCATTCACATTTTGGGCAACTTCACATTTAATATTGACACATCTCTCCCTCCCACACTATCAGTGAAAGAAACAAAGTAATGATTCAGGACTACAAAAGGGCTAAATGATCCCTATGACAGCTCATGAATTCCTCTTATTCAGGATATTTTGTCATGCTTAACACAACTCAAGCTCCCTTTTATCTGAACTGATTCCATGTCTTATAACAGTGTTTCTCAACCTTTTTTTAAATAAAATACCCCTTTTTCAAAAAAAAGTTTTAAGTACCTCCACTTTTCAGACACACACATTTTTTTTCCTATGACTGCAACACATTTGTTTAAACAACTTAATCGTCCCTGGGAAGGCGATGAAATTTTTGGGTGTAAAAAGTACAAAAATAATAAAGCGCTGTAAAACTTAAAACAAAAATTCAGTTCTCCAAATTTCAGTTGTGTTGACGCACCCCACAGACTTCTCTCAAGTACCCCCTAAGGGTACTCATACCACTGGTTGAGAAACACTGTCTTATAACACCTCCAAAATGCACTCAAGCGTCACATGTATAGTAAGAGATTTCTAGGTCTCACACCAAATATCAGTTCCAAGGTAATATATGCTGGCAAAACCTTTTGTGAAAAATAAGGAGGCTTAAACAGCAGAATAAAAGTTATCTAAAAGCTACTCAAAGAACACACTAATCTCAGGATGTCATGTGTCACTTGGCTAAATTAACTTTTCTTCTTGCCCCCGATTAATGACAATTTCTATATGATTGTTGTACTGTAACACTTACTCTATTCTTTGTTGTTTCTAAAAAGAGTACCAAAGAGTATCTTAAACTATTTAAAATATCAGTGTAACAAACAAGGTTCCTTATTTCTAATGAAGCATTTCTCACTTTTCAAGAGCCCAAGATTCACTTTAAAAAACAGCACACTAACCTGTAGTCATCATAAGTGAAAGAATCCTTTAAGGGCAGTTTGCTGGCATTAGGATGGGTCTGGGAAGTAGACATTTCAGAAAGAAGTGAAAAGAAAAAAAAAATCAGAAATCAGTCAGCAGAATTTTCATTATTTAGCTGCCTAACAGATCCTAACAAGAGCCAAATGAAGCAGGAGGCGTCCAGCCGCGCTACAGAGGGATCATCATGCTATTATGCTCTCATACATCACTGTCAACTTAATTTGTTGTGCCCAGCAGCCGCCATAAATCTGTTTCTTCATATTTCAAGACTGGAACCCACAGACATGACACAAAAATAAAAATTTAAGGTGGACTGACTCCATAAAGGTAAAAAATAATCAACCTTACAAAACCCAAACAAGCAAGTTCTACAATCCCCTCTCCTATCCTGGAATCTTAATTCTGCTTTACATATGAAGAATGAATTTATTATAAATCTTTCTTTCATTCCTTGTATCCACAAAAGGTGCATTCCACATTTCAGGAATCGCAATAGACTAAAATATTTATATAGTTTTAGTGACTCACATAGGTTAGATAGTTTTAGTGCAGCAACCAAATGGAAACAAACTCATCCAGAAGTAGGATAATTCTATTTTTTTACACTATTTATCACATTACGTATAAAGTTAAATATTTTAGTTGACATTAGCAAATCAAGTACTGTGGTTAATTTTTTTTTTTAACCTATCAATCATTTCTGGTAAATGACTTCCTGGAAGAATCCAATATGCAGTATATGTAAAATAGGCCATCATACATTTTTCTAAGATGATTTGGACATTTCAAGCACTTTAAAACTTTATCCCAATTAACAGACTGAAAGCTATATTACCATAATTTTAATCTTCAAATTCAATTAAGTCTGTAGACACATTGCAGTAAGTGATCAAATGAACAAATGGTTATTTCTTAAGATACAAATGAATTTTTGCTTGGCTGTATCTTTGCAACACTGTTAATACATGAAGCTCCATGTAGTATGCAGTTTTTACTCTTGATGCATTAGCATCAAAAGTGCATGGTAATTTATCATCTCTCACTGTAATGTACTTGCTGGCACTGTGTGCAGGACAGTAGGGGATGAGGTAAAAGTGGCTCAAACCGTAAATCAATTAGAAAACAAAAGCTTGCGCTCAGTGTGCAATTTTAGGCAAATTATACATTACAAAAGACTGCCAATTGGGTGTTACGTCCCAGGTGTTTACTCTCCCCAATCCCTGTAGTTAACCCTTTGGATGGATTAGCTCTAAAATTTATGATTTTTAAGTAAAAGTTAATAACTTGAGCTTTTCTTTTAAAAATCAGTGTGAGCTTCTATATTTCTATAAGATTAATATCTATATATACTATACCTTGCACAGCATGTTACCTTGGGTTTAAATGTAATCACATTTTACAAAACAATTTCCCTTTCTTACAAAACCATTAACACAATATTGAGCCATAAGAACCATATTTTCGGAGGCATTCTCTCCAGCTAAACTATACAGTAAAAGATGACCATGCTAGAATCGACGATAACTGAAATTATGTATTCTGCTACAATTCTAAAAAACTCAATTATTTCTTTATAATTTAATTTCCATTCTGATTATCAGTATATCAATAGCCTTGTATAATCAACTAAACATCCATGAAAGTTAACATTTACAAGTGAAATAAAAATATTAACAGCATAATCATTTGATTTTAAAGGATATGCACTAGAACATTTACTTAGAGCTATTACAAATTGGTAACTGTCAAAGCAAACTTCATTCCATGCCTAGAAATCCTAATGAAAATTTTCTGTGAACAGTGAAATTTTGAAATTATTTTATTAGCATTTCCCATTTATATTTAAAATGCACAGTTAATCCAGGAATATGTCGGCATATCACTAATGCTTACAAAGTTATTCTATTTCCTACTGTATTTTTTATTAAAACAATTTTGCTCAAGAAAAGCAACATGGAGTTTTTCAACTGTCATATCGATATTAGTTTTGACTAAACAGTTCATAATCACCAGGAGAGACCGAGTAAGTGTGACACTGATGCCATCTACTGGCACTGGAGCAGAATAATCACCAAAATGCTGTGCCTAAAATTAGATCACTTCCTCTTGAATTTGATCAATAGTCATAGCATGGCCTGGCAAGATCAAAATCCTTCCAAACCCTCCTCCCTTAATTCACAATAGCTGGCTTTAGAATAAACATGACACTAATTAAAATGAAAATCTCGTCCAGCATTACCAACTAGACACTGTTGGCTCAATCTAATTCACCATTGTTAAATCCTAATATTTGAAACCAAAATTTAGTGTAAACATATACTACTTTAAAATCAAGAGAATGCAGCTGTTTATCTTGAGATCAAAGGAAACTTTAGGTGTACAAGAAATACTTACTTTTCATACCGACTACCATTACGGACAAGATGAACGATTGTCAACAATTCTATCCATAGTCAGAATGCACTAAAAAAAAGTTAAATGGCCTATAAACAGGAAACTAAGGATCTCAATATTTTTACAGGGTTTTCCTTTCAAACAAACTAGGATTTCAAAGGTCTTGGACTGAACATGCTAAAGTGAAGTTCTTAAATGAAGCATCAGATCAAGTACTACATAGGCAGAAAATAATCAGCCAAAGTGTCTTAACCATGACCTACAGCGAGAATCTTTAGAAAGCAAGAGAGCAGTTCACATTATGATCAAGCAGCCACTGGCCTCTCCAAGAGTATGAATTAGTGTTAATTTTGATGGTGTAGTTTTTGTATTTGGAGATACTCTGACATCAAGGAACTGTACTGAGACCACCAGTTAATTTCACATGGGCTACTGAACACCCAGCCATCAGAAGGTAACGACTTTTAGTAACTACATACATCAATCCAGATTTCAACATGTGACCTCAGAGTGAAGGCTGTGTATTCCATTAATCCCCTCATTTATAAATTCCTAGAAATTAAAGACCGCATATTTTAATAGATGAGGTACATGTAACCAGTGTTTTATATGGATTAATTACAACAAAGGGCAAGAATGGTATGGTTTTGTAATAAAAGATGTAAGCCAGAATAAAATTACAAAAAAATGTAATTACCATATTTATAAGAACATCTTCCACAATGCAATATTCTAGTAGCTATTTTAAAGAAATTAAAATACTCTAAAGTCAGCATAACTGATCATATTAGATTTCTGCCCTGAACTATTTTAGCATGCTACTTAAAAATATACCATGACATTTAAATTAAACCTATAGATTATAAGAGTTTGAAGACAAAAAACATTAACAATATTCTGATTAAAAAAATTGATTTAGCATGCAGCTTCTCTTTATGGTCCCTTGGTAAAAATGAAATCTCCCTAACAAACACTTAATAAAACCTGTCAATATATCTAGAAAGAAAAATGACACAAATGCATTAAGTATTAAATACCCTTGGAAAAAGTCACATATTCCATGAATTTTTGATGTACTATCTTGACATTAATGTAAAACCTTGATATTTATAATTGACAGATATTTAATAAAGTATAGAAGATGGCTGCTGCATAGCATGCAAATTTTTCAAGTTGATCAAAAAAGATACAGACATGTATTTAAACTAAACAAACACTTAATATTAACAAAATAAGATCTCACTTTAAGTTTATGAAGAGTAGGGGTGTTAGATTGAAGTTAATTAGCTAATTGAGTAGTCAATGGAATTTCTTTCAGGCTTCTACAAAAAAAAAAAAAAAGAGAGAGAGAGAGAGAGAGAGAGAGAAAGAGAAAGAAACATCGTCGACCGATGACATGCCGGGATCCCCCAGTTTTAAAAAAATATGAAAAATGCCAGGAGTCTAACACGCTCTTACTGCATTTAAAATGCAGAACTGCAGCGGCCCCAGAGGCGTGAGCTGGGACTATTCAATCTCAGCTCACACTGGCCCTGGGAGCTAATCCCACTGCAGTTCTGCCTCCCCTGCCCCACCCCCAGAACTGGCTCCTGTTTCCTCCCCCCCCCCCCCAAACCCCGGCTGCCTCTGATATAAGGGGGGGGAAGCAAGCAGTCGACTCAATTACCCAATAAAGCATAGGCTTATCAGGTAGTCGACTATTCCCTTACATCCTAGTGAAGGCCTTTAGGGTGCATCTACGCTGCACCGTAACTTGAAATAAGATATGCAATTTGAGCTATGCAAATTGAGTATCTTTTTTCAATGCTATTTTGAGTTTCTTTGTGTATCTCATGGATTTCTGCAGTCATCTGAAGAAGTGGGTTGTACCCACGAAAGCTCATGATACCATCTATATGTTTCGTTAGTCTTTAAGGTGCTGCTAGACTATTCGCTGTTTAAGTTTTTCCAGTTACAGACTAACTCTGTTACCCTCTGAAGCTTTTAAACATTTCAGAGTATCTAACAATTTTCATTCCAGAGGTGTTCACAATTCTGACTAATGGCCCATCTAGCCCAGGATCCTGTCTTCAGACAGATGCCAGTACCAAAGGAATGAACAGAACCTGGTAATTTCAAGTGATTCATCTTCATTCCAGCTTCTGGCAGTCAAAGGCTAGGAACACTTAGAGCATGGGACAGCAGATCTGACCGTGTGGCTAACAGTCAATGATGGACCTATCTCCATGAACATATATAATGCTTTTTTGAAACCTGTTATTTGTTTTGGTCTTTGCAACATCCCCTGGCAACAAGTTCCAGAGGTTGATTGTGCACATAAAATACTTCCTTATGCTTGTCTTAAAACGGTTTATGAATTTCACAGTCTCCTAGTTCTTGTGTTACATGAAAAGGGTGTGTTAAATAGCCTGTTTGCTTTCTCCACACCATTTATGATTTTATAGATGTCTAATCATAGGACAGTCAACTCGCCAGTCAACTCTCTTCTAAGAGGAACAGTCACAGTTTTTTCAATCTCTCCTTATATGGAAGTTGCGCCAAAGATCTAATCATTTTTGCTTCCCACCTCTGAACCTTTTCCAATTCTATCTTTTTTGAAATGGGGTGACTAGAACTGCAAGCAGTGTTCTAGATATGAGCATACCATAGATTTATAAAGCAACATAATTATATTTTCTGTTTTATCTATTCATCCCTATCCTAATGGTTCCTAACATTCTGTTAACTTTGACTGTCATTGCACACTGAGCAGATGTTTTCAGACAATTATCCACAATGACTCCAACAGTTCTTTCTTGAATGGTAACAGATCATTTAGACCTCATCATATTGTATGCATAGTTTGGGCTTATTTCCCCCCACTACTTTGCATTTATCAGCACTGAATTTCATCTTCCATTTTTTTGCTCAGACACCCAGTTTAGTGTCTTTTGCAATTCTTCAGTCAGTTTTGGACTTAACTATCTTGAATCACCTGCAAATTTTGCCATCTCACTGTTCATCCCTTTTTCTAGATCTTTTATGAATAAGTTCAATAGTATTGGTCCCAATAAAGATCTTTGGGGATCCCTGCTATTTACCCCTCCACTGTGAAAACTGATCATTTATCCCAATCCTTTTTTTTTTCTTATCTTTTAACTAGTTACTGATCAAGAGAGGACTTTCCCTTTGATCCCAAGTCAGCTTACTTTGCTTAAGAGCCTTCAGTGAGAGGATATTTTGTATTCTGATATTACCATTCCCATTGATTATCATTGTTCCACTATTACATCAATATTCTCATTTAATGCCAGGCACTCTAGCTCACCCAATTAAGTATTTAGACTTCTAGTATTTGTATATAACTGTGTACACATTTTGTCACTGAATCTAGTTCTTCAATTTGTTAGGTAAATGTAGAAAAAATAACCTGCTCTCCTTCTCCACAACTCTGTGTCCTTTATCAGGATTCTAGATGCAAGTGTTAGCCCTTTATTCCCTTGGTAGAGGTCATGAAAGGTGTGCAAAGAGCATGCCAAGCCCCAATGGACACTATTGATAAAAAATTCTGAGCTGTGAACAGGTATGTGCACACCAGGAGTGGCATCCATGTGTACAGATACTAAAAGAAAGATTTGCTGAATCCTTCTGTATTAAATTAAAGTGAGTGACAGCAGGAAGGGAAGAGAGCATCAATCAGCTCACTATTAAACTTTGGTGCATAACTTTGATGTTACTGGATGCCTTGTTTGGAATATGAAATATGGTTTTGCACAAGAAATATTTTCAGAGAAAAATCTGTTTGTTTCTTAAATTTTCTCTGTGCAGAAATACATAGATAATTAAGATCTTTCCACCTCCTGATTCTCAAAGAGTTCATAGCAACACAATTGCAACACCTGCCTCTGCAGAGGTAAGCAGTCAAGCATAAGAACATAAGAACACCAGGACCTTTCTCACTGACTTATTTAGGTTACCCCAGTTTTAGAAGTCCCTCCCTGAAGAATTTCTCTTTTATGTTACTATTCTAACAGGATTTTACCACCTGGATGAAAGCAACAGCAGCCATCATATACCCTGATTCTAAAAAGTACTTAGGCATGTTCTCAATGGTTTGCTGAATCAGGACCCAAAAGCTGAGTTCACAGACCTCTCTGCTCTGGCTTAAACATCATATTTACACTTTGATTCATATTAAGTTACAATAGAGGTTCCCATACTTTGCTTCCTAATCTTGTTGACAATGAGGCTGTGAAAGGAGTCCAGGGAACCTTTTACCTGTCCCTCTTTGAAGATTGTAAGTTTCAAGTATTCGTATCCCAAAGGAAAAATATCAAACTATTTTTGCATCAATATCACTAATTTAGGTGTCAATATCCTAAATAAACCATTGTGTGCCACTGCAGCTGTGTCAAGCTTTACTTCTGCGTATCATCTCTGGAAACAACCCATACAATGAGTCCACACCACTGTGGCTACTTCAATCACAACAGCCCCCACTGTAGATTTTCCCACTCCTAATTGATTCCTAACTAACTAGTAGCTGCCTGGCATTGCAAGCTGCCATAAGGCTAATGCCACTCGCTTCTTAACTGTCAGAGAAGGTCTCATTGTCTTATTGCTGCGCTTCAGGGCCAGGAAAAGCAATTCATAAACATCCATGAAAGTGGCCCTACACATGCAAAAAATTTTCAGCCACTTCAGATCATCACAGAGCTGCAGAACCATGCAATACCATCAGTCTGCTTGTCTCATGGCACCAGAACTGGTTTTCCACTGTGTCAAGAGAACCAAATATAGTTGGTGGGCCCTGGACAGAGTCTAGATATACTTCAGCATAAAATGCAAGATACTTGCTATGATTCCATAGTACTTTTTTGCTGGACGGGTGCCATGCTTACCCTGCTATGGCGCCTGCATGGATAACCAGGAAAAAAAAAGGATGCAAAAAGGTTGTTTGCCGTTGCTTTCAAAAGGAGGGACGGAAGGAGATGAGTGCATATGGGACATTGACAGCTAGGGATGTTTACATAAATACACCCATTAGTTAATGTGTAACCGCTGTAATTTTTAGCAGTTACATGTTTACCTGGGGGGGGCAGGCAGGAGCTGGGGCTTGCGGGGAGCTAGCCTACCTCCGCCTGTTCCTGCCCCCTCCCCACTGCCTCTGATAAAGAGGCAGCAGCATCGGAAAGCGCAAGGAGGCAACAGGAAGGCAGGTGGCTCCCACCTCCCCCCCCCCACCCGATACAGAGGCAACAAAGGGAGGGTACATGTAGTTATTAAGATTAACTGATACGCCCATCCCTACTGACAACATGTACCCAGAACCACCCACTGCATTGTTTTAGTCCCAGAATGCAAAGGGGCAGCAGAAACTGAGATCGCCACTCCTAGAGCATCGCTATGAAAGTCGATGGTAGCCACTGTACTGTGAACACGTGTCGAACTCTTGCATACAGTATACACATGCATCTTTTACTTTACAAAATTTGGAGCTAAAAAACAAATCGTCCTCAATAAATTCAACCTTATCTTGTATTGTAGACAAGGCCAAAGTGAAACCCAGTTTAAGCTTCCAGCTTGTTAGCTTTCACTCCTGTGAACATTAAGCTCAAGAGTTTTTCTTTTGACCAAGAAGAATTTTTTTCTCCCCACCTCAGTGAAGTCTCTCATTTCCAATATGCTGACTAACATGAGAAAAAAAATCATTAAAAGCTAATTGGATACTATATGATAGCTTCAGGTGAAGGTGCAGGTGTATGAAAAGACACACTCAGGGCCAGAAGCAAGAAGTTTTGTCCGCAATTGCTGGGTACTGTCCTATTCCCAGCTGTGGAAATCCTTTGAAGTAGGGGCCTTGAAGAGAAACTTCTCTGTATGGAGCTACAACTTCCCTTAAGCTTAACTAAATAAAAATTCAAAAAAGGAGCAACCAAGTGATCTATAGGGAACCAAGAATTCTCATCTTCTCTATTGCATGTGTGATGCCTAACCTAATGAGGTAACCCATTGGTCCTGAATGGTAGACAGGAAGAAAACTACAACAAGATGTTTTCAACTGTGTAATAGTTTATTTCTACAGATATACAAGTGAAAACATTCACTTATTGTTTTAGCAGCTAGGAGTATGTCTACTCTAAAATAAGTAAGTGCAAGATTATATAAGGTGAGAAAACATCCTGGTTTGTAATTTTTTTTTGAACACCAGAGCAGATGGATCTCTAAACTTTAAAAGGAACAATAGGACAATAATTAATTAAAGCTATATTATTTGCCTTCTGATTTGATGAAGCACCTGAAAGTACCGTAAGTTTAAGTTTGGGACAGTGATTTTTGTTTCTTGCATATAATAAATAGATAGAATATTCTGTATCATTCATACATTGCAGCAGGATTCATATGATGAGGGTGGAGTATAACACTTCCTGACATACTAGAGTTGAACTGTATCTTCCATTATTTCATACATCTCACATGCCAAATAAATAAATAATGTACATAGCCAATTGAGATAGTGCCATCCTAGTCCCATCACACACACAATCACATAAGTTACCAGTCCTAAGATCCAGAGAGCTATCAATCCAGAACATCTGGGAAGTAACAGCTGGACATACACACTGGGTAGGTTGTGGCTTCAGTCTTACTCCCCCCAAGTCATCTTACAGACTAATACAGGTTGAACCACTACTGGACCTATGCCCGCTGCAGCTCTTACTACAGGTTGGACCTCCCTTGTCCAGCACCCTTGGGACCTGATCGGTCCCAAATCAGGTGATTTGTTGGACCAGGGGAGGTCCCTCCAAACATGGCCCATGCTGTCCTGCTACTTCCAGCTAGGGCTCCAGCTTAGCCCCGCTGCTGCCTGCCCAGATGTAACTGCCGTTGCTATCGGACCCTTGTGGCCACCCTTGCTGTCCTGAGCTCCACAGCTCCTGCTGCAGTCTCTGAGCTCCATGGCCAGAGTCAGAGTTCCACATCTGCTGCTGCTGGGCTGTGGCTGCCGCTGCCAGGCTCCTGTTATCACCTGGCCACAGAGGTCAGAGCTCTCTGCTGCCCCTCTGTGCTCTGCCCCCTGGCTTCCAGCTTAGTCTCTATGCCCTCCCTGCCACTCCTGCCCCATAGCCTGACCTCCCTATACCTGGGCTCCGTGGTCCAGGAACATCCATGATCCTATCGGCTTTTATGATGACTCCCCCCAGTACCAGCTACTGCTTTCCTCCCCCTTGCTGCCTCTGATAGAGAGGCAGCAAGGGGGGGGAGCGAGTAGTTGAGTAGTGACTCGACCACCTGATAAGCCTAGGCTTATTGGGTAGTTGACTACTTGCTTACAACCCTAATATCGACTTAACAGGTACAGCAAAGGCAACTTCAGTGAAAGTTTCCTCACAAAGTAATCTTCATTTTTACTTTTAAGTTCCTCTAAGGTGATCTGGTTTAACTTCACTTGTATTCAACAGCGTGCCTCACTGAAACCCCATGTAGCAGTATGTCATGAGAATCCAACGTGAATTCAGCGGATCAGAACCACAACCAAAATGCTATCATGGAAAGCCAAAAGGGAACATTTCCTATTTTTCACCAACAGAAAAGATTTCTGACCAGAATTACTATTATGCAATAAATATACACACACACACACACACAATTTTTATCGTGTGCTATAAATACTGACTTTCTTTTTCTTTTATAAATGAAGAACTCACCATTCTTTCCTCTCCAACCCCCATCCAAATGTTTATGAGTTAAACCGGGGTCAGCAACCTATGACTCAGTAGAGAGCCAAATATGGTTCTTTTGCTGCTCAAGCTCAGCCCTCCCTCTCCCCCGCCCTCCTCCCCACAGCAGGGAGCCTGTGCTGGTGCCCCAGTCTCATGGCCCCCTGCAAGACTGGAGCACCAGCACCATCTTCCTGCACGGGATGGTGGGGGGAGAAAGCCCTAAGCATCTCCACTGGATCCAGCTCAATGGGACGAAACTAGAGACAGAAGCAGCTGCATGTGCTGCCACTTCCCTGCACTGCTATCCCCCCAGCCCGGGGAAGGGAAGCGCTTCCTGGAGGCTTTCCTCGCTGCTCCCATTGGCTGGAATCTGGCCAATGGGAGCAATGGGAGGCTGTGCCTGGGACTGGCACAGGGCACAAAGCAATTAAGTGCACCCCCCTTCCCCTCATGCCCAGACACTGCACCCTTCCACGCACCCCCCCCCCCAAAACCCCTTCACCAAGACCCTGCACCCCGGCCTGTTCCTGTCCCCTCACCCTGGCCAGACACCCTACCACCACCCTGCTTCCAGCATCTCTCTCCTGGCCAGACACTCACCCCCAGTCTGCTTCTGCCCCCGCCCCCTCCCCCTCCCTTGCTCCTGCCCTTTCCCCCTGGCCAGACACCTACCCCCAACCTGCTCCTGCACCCTCTCTTGCTCCTGCAACTCCCCCCTGGCCAGACACCCTATTTCCCCCCCCCCCCAGCCTGCTTCTGCCCCTTCCCCTTGGCCATACACCCTACCTTCCACACAGACCCACTCAGTGACAGCCCTGTGCCATACACTTAACCCTTATTTTTTGGGCCCAACCCAGAGCCGGGGGGGGGGGGGAAGGGGGGGCACAAATCCACTAACACTGGAACCCCAGAAGAGTTAATCTGGTCTGATCTGAGGCCTTGAACCTCAGTCCTCCTGGCCCCTCCCCCCATCATGGGGCTGGAGTAGCCACCCCTGCCATAAAGACCATGTTGAAACCTTTTGTTTTGGACAGAATATTTTACTTTATTTAAAATGAAGTCTGAGCAACAAGGCCCCGATCACAATCACAGCCCAACCCCCATCTCGCTGCTGCATCCTGGGGCAGGCCCTGGGGTCTGGCCCCCATCTGGCCACAGGAAGGGCTGGTGGTGGCCCCCCTGCTGATGTGGCACGGGTAGGAGGGGAGGCCACAATCTAGCTACAGTGATCCTGGCCCAGGCCCTTGTCCAGCCCCTGCTGCCTGGGTACAGCAGCCCAGCCCCCGCTAGGTAAGGTAATATAACCCCAGGACCACCCCCCTCATACTCTATATCCACCCCCAGCGCCCTGCCTCCTGCACCTCCCAACCCCTGCCCTGAGCCCCTCATACACTCTAACCCTTACTCCTGCACCCCCATATCCACAAACTGCATCCCCAGCAGCAGCAGAAGTCCCATTAAATAAAGTCTGAGTACGTTTCATTCATGCTATTATTAATCATCATGTCAATTATTAATAATATTAAGTTGTATATTTTCAAGTCATGCAAGTGAGTATTCTTATACCGCTCTTTGTTGACCACTTGTTCTGAATTTTGATGTAGGTTGGCTCTTTGGTTTGAAAAGGTTGCCGACCCCCGCGTTAAACTAATTTAGCAACACATACTAGCCTCCTAATATCTAGGATGACCATCGAGGATAATACAATTTGTAATTTAGTTAAATTATTAATTTTAACACAGACATGTTCCCTAAACAATCTTGCAGTCCTTGAAAAATACATCCTTTGAATATTTTTCTTGGTGGAAAGCTCAATCTAGTCAACAAAGTAGAAGGTTTAAGTACACAACAATCTCCACTGAGGATCTCAGCCCCACACCAAGCAGAGGCAACATCTTTAGTGAAAAACCCAACTGCTCTTAGAAACTTCTGCTTGATAATGATCCAAAGCAGTGCATACTGGTCCACGTTGATTTTCATTATTTGAATCAGCTGCCACCAAAAGGTTGGTTTTCTTCTTTGGTGGTTTGGGTTCTATGGTTTCTGCATTGTTGTGTTGTTCTTTTAAGATTTCTGATAGCATGTTCCACATCTCATCTCTCAGATTTTGGAAGGAACTTCAGATGCTTAAACCTTGAGTCAAGTGCTGTAGCTATCTTTAGAAATCTCATATTGGTACTTCCTTTGCATTTTGTCAAATCTGCAATGAAAATGTTCTTAAATCGAACATGTGGTGGATCATCATCCGAGATTGTTACAAGATGAAATATATAGCAGAATGCTGGTAAAACACAGAGCATATTATTTTAACAAAAATCGTCAGCATGGAAGCATGTCCTCTGGAACAGTGGCCTAAGCATGAAGGGACATACAAATGTTTAGCACAAGGGTTGGCAACCTACGGCACACATGCCATAAGTGGCACGTGAGCTGATTTTCTGTGGCACATGGGATGGGAGCTCAGCCCAACGAGCCTCAGGACTGCTGCACAGCTACAGGCTGGAGCATCAGCTCTGGCTTCCTGAGGGGGTGGGGGGGAGGGTGGAGAGGAGACAGGAGAGGCATGCACACAGCATGGCGTAGGGGTCGGTGCGGCCCAGCAAGACCCTGCACTGAGCTCTGTGTCCCTGGGGCTGCCCCTGCTTGGCATGGGCGTGCAGCTCCCAGGAGCTAAGGGGTTAACGCTACAGGCTCTGCCTCCTGCTCTGGGGGGTGGGGCTGGGCGGCAAGTCACATGTGAGATGCCAAGGCCAGGGCTGTGCTGCTCCCCGCAAGGTGTGTTTGGGGGGGGTGGGGGGGAACCCCTTCCCCAGCACCCCACTGCTCCTGTCTGTGCGAGAAACAGCCCCGGTCAGCCCTGGGTTCTGCCAGCCTGGGAGCCACAGCCTGCAGGTGAGGGGCGAGGGCCAGCAAAGGGCTGGTTCGGGCAGGGAAGTGACTCTGCCCCCCATGGCCCCTGCTCGCCCCAGCACTGCTCCCAGGGGCTGCAAGTCCCAACACTGCTGCCCTGCTGGTGAGTACACTGGGGGTACAGGTATGTGGGGGCACGAGAGGGTGTGAAGGAGGATGCAGGGGCAGGCTGGGAGGGATCACTGGGGGGGGGGGGACGATGCAGAGGATCAGGCTGAGGGGGATCATGGGGCTGAGGGGAGCAAGCTAGGACAGAGGGAAGATGTTGGGGGGGGGGGGAGGAGAGAGAGAATACAATTTTACTTTGCAGGAGCTGCACTTTCCTTTACTCCCCATTTCTTTGCCTCCCTCCCCAACTAGCTATTTGGCAGCACACTCACCTAGGTCCTCACCATTTCTTGGTTAGTTCCCCAACCCCCTCCCGCTCCCAAACTCTCTCCTGTACCCCCACCCCCATCCTCTCCTACTGCCAAACTCCCTTTCAGACCCTGCCCTCCTCACTTCGTCCTACACCTCTCCTCCCACCCAGATCCTGCATCCCTATCCCACTCGCAGCCCTATCCCGCACACTGAACCTCTCATTTTTGTTCCCACCCCAGAGCCTAAGGGGGTCCGCAAAACCCACTAACTCTGGAACCCCAGAAAAGTAAGTCTGGCCTATGGGAAGCCCTGCACTTCAGTCCTCCTGTCCCTTCCCCTCAGCCTGTGGGGCTGGAGTGTCAGAAGAGTGACATGTCTCATTTGGGTGCCACATCAGTAAGGGTTGGAGGTTTTTGGAGGAGTTCTTTTGCTTCTCACTTGCGTGGTCCCCAAATGATTTTTTGTGGGTCAGTGGCCTCCGACCCAAAAAAGATTCCCCATCCCTGTCATAAATAAAGAAAACATTGAAACCTTTTGTGTTGGATAAAGTAATATTTTACTTTATTTAAAATTAAGTTTGATTAACACGAGAAAGTTAAAATGCTTAATCTGTTTAATAATTTAAATTAAACCATTCTCCCTAGCTGCAGCACTAGCAAAAAGGCTCGGGCATAATTATATAATGAACGGTGAGTTTCCATTAGCAACTGGTGGTAAGGTTTGCATTAACCCACGTGCTCCATGGGGTGCACAGTGGAAAGAGCCCCTCTCCCCCTCCCAGGGCAGGAGGCATGCCACTTCAGAGGTTGGCAACCTTTCTGGTTTAGCATATCTGGCAAAAATATCTTGAGGAGTATAATATATTGCCCGAGAATGCAGGGGAGTTATCAGGAAAGCGAAAGCACAATTGGAATTGCAGCTAGAAAGAAATGCGAAGGGTAACAAGAAAGTCTTCTACAGGCATGTTAGCAATAAGAGGGTGATCACAGACGGTGTGGGGGCCCTTACTAGAGGAGGGAGGTAACCTAGTGACAGATGATGTGGGAAAAGCTGAAGTACTCAATGCTTTCTTTGCCTCTGTCTTCACGGACAAGGTCAGCTCCCAGACTAATGCACTAAGCAATGCAGTATGGGAAGGAGGTGGACAGCCCTGGGTGGGGAAAAAACATGTTAGGAACTATTTAGAAAAGCTAAACAAACAAATCCACGCGTCCAGATTTAATGCATCCGAGGGTACTGAGAATTTGGCCATTATCTTTGAAAACTTGTGGAGATCGGGAGAGATCCCGGATGACTGCAAAAAGGCAAACGTAGTGCCCATCTTTAAAAAAGGGAAGACAGACAATCCAGGGAACTACAGACCAGTCAGCCTTACCTTAGTCCCCGGAAAAACCATGGAGGGGATCCTCAAGGAATCCATTTTGAAGCACTTGGAAGAGGGGAAAGTGATCAGGAAGAGTCAACATGGATTCACGAAGGGCACGTTGTGCCTGACCAATCTGATTAGCTTCTATGATGAGGTAACTGGAGGGCAGGGATATGGGAAAGTCAGTGGATGTGATATACCTTGACTTTAGTAAAGCTTTTGATGTGGTTTCCCACAATATTCTTGCCAGCAATTTAGGGAGTATGGATTGGATAAATGGACTGTAAGATGGATGGAAAGCTGGCTAGACTGTCAGGCCCAACAGGTGATCAACGGCTTGATGTCAGGTTGGTGGTTGGTTTCTAGTGGAGTGCCCCAAGGATCGATTCTAGGACTGGTTTTGTTCAACATCTTTATTAATGACCTAGATGAGGGGATGATTTGCACCCTCAGCAAGTTTGCGGATTACACTCAAGAAGGGGGAGAGGTAGATACACTGGAGGGCAGGGATAGGGTCCAGAGTGACTGAGACAGATCAGAGGATTGGGCCAAAAGAAATCTGATGAGGTTCAACAAGGACAAGTGCAGAGTCCTGCACTTGGGACGGAAGAATCCCACGCATTGTTACAGGCTGGGGACCGAATGGCTAAGTAGCAGTTCTGCAGAAAAGGACCTGGGGATTACAGTGGATGAGAAGCTGGATATGAGTTAACAGTGTGCCTTTGTAGCGAAGAAGGCTAATGGCATATTAGGGTGCATTAGGAGGAGCACTGCCAGCAGATCTAGAGAAGTGATTATTCCCCTCTATTCGGCTCTGGTGAGGCCACATCTAGAGTACTGTGTCCAGTTCTGGGCCCCCCACTATACAAAGGATGTGGACGCATTGGAGAGGGTCCAGCGGAGGGCGACCAAAATGATTAGGGGGCTGGAGTGCTTGACGTATGAGGAGAGACTGAGGTATTTGGTTTTGTTTAGTCTGCAGAAGAGAAGAGTGAGGGGGGATTTGATAGAAGCCTTCAACTTCCTGAAGGGAAGTTCCAAAGAGGATGGAGAAACTCGGCTGTTCACAGTAGTGACAGGTGGCAGAACAAGGATATTGGTTGGATATTAGGAAAAACTATTTCATTAGGAGGGTGGTGAAGTACTGGAATGGGTTACCTAGGGAATCTCTATCCCTAGAGGTTTTTAAGTCTCAACTTGACAAAGCCCTGGCTAGGTTGATTTAGTTGGGATTGGTCCTGCCTTGGGCAGGGGGCTGGACTTGATGACCTCCCGAGGTCTCTTCCAGCTCTATAATTCTATGATTCTATGAAAGCCAGCTAAAAAAGTGCCATGGAAATTCCTGTTCTCACTTTCAGATAACATTGTAAATAAGAAACAGGCAATATTATCTCCCATAAATGTAAACATTATCTTAGTGAGGGGCTGAACAAGAAGGAGGACTGATTAGATCTATAGCCTCTAAAGTTGTGTTTTATTTTTGAATGCAGTTATGGAACAACAACAACAAAAATCTATATTTTTAAGTCCCACTTCCACAATAAATTGAACTACAGTTCTTGTTGGTAAATTGAAAAATACTATTTCTTTTATTTATTTTTTTACAGTGCAAATAATTGTTATAAAAACAACGAAGTGAGAACTGTACACTTTGCATGCTGTGTTGTAACTGAAATCCATATTTTAGAAAATGTAGAAAAAAACCAAAATATTTATAATAAATATTAATTGGTATTCTATTATTAGCAGTTTGATTAAAGCTATGATTAATCATGATTCATTTTTTAATCATTTGATAGTCCTGGTAATTTTCATGTTAAATTTAACATGATTTTAAAAATCAATTAAAACAACAAATTAAATATTTGTCTTATAATGGGGCAGCCAAAAGAACATCATTACAGATGCTGTAATCTATAGCCTCTGACTCTGTGGTGGAAGGGAGAACTGAAGTGCATTCCGGTATTTCCACCTGCCACTCCGATTCCTTTCACTGATCTACGCAGAAACTGCTCTATAATAAACTAGAAGCATGCAGTCAGATGAAGCGGAGGGGGGATGGGGGGGAATCAAACAGGAAATCCAATGCATATTCCTTCAAAAAGTCACAAAAGATATTTATAAAGAAAATATAACAAATGAAGTCATAGTGAATATCTAAACTATATGGCTCCCTCTTGTGCTGCTTATACCACATTTCAGTTCACAAAAAAATCCCACCAACATTAAACCAACATTTGGATTCTGTTCAACCTTCAGTGCACATGCTATGCCCATAACTGCCAACAGAAGTTACATGCACATGCATCCAAGAGAGACGAAAACCCTGTAGTGAACAAAAATTCTCCTTGGAACTAACTATAAAAACCTCTTAAAAGAAAGGCTACTTAGATATAATGCTACTGATTTTGAAATTTCCTGCTTTTTATAAGTAGCATTCCAGGGTCCAAATATACCTTTCAAGTCCATCTGCAAGAAGTTTTCCCCCTTTAACTGTATGTTAGTTATCCAATTACAAACATTTTAAAAAGGTGTCAGTTTGGTTTATAAGTCCTGGCTAACATGCTCAAGGGTTTATTTTTGTCTGCTCAATCTCACACCTGTTTTTGCTTATCAAACCAGACTACAGTTTAGCTCGTAACAGCTGTTAAATGCATGAGTCTGCCTGTTCCTCATGTGTATCCAAGACTAAATCACTTTGAGAAGGGTTTAGAAATACAGTCTTAAAAGAATACCTCATTTATGAAGAAGCAAGTGAAACAAAGCAGACTACCACCAGTCAAAAACATTTAACTCTGCATTCACAGGAAAAGCAAATAAATGTGTTTTAATGATGGTCAACCTTATTTGTGAAGTAAGCTAAGTATCTAATTGACTATGCCATTAACCCCCTGAATTCCCAAAAGTCACTAAAGAGGCACATTGTGCAAGCTAAAACCAATCCAGAATGAAGGGGTTAAAATATTTTTACTTCACTCAACAGTCTCATCCTTTTTTCTAATGTTGGAAGCCATTATTATTATACCTTTCATTTTAATATGACATAAGCATTTCCTTCTGTGGCGGAGTAGCTCTCAAGAGTGTGGGGAAGTTAGAAGACTGGTTGGTATAGAATGGAGGCACATATCAAATTCAAAAAGATTTTCCTGAATGTCTAACTTCTGGTCACAGGGGCCAGCTTTAATATAAATTTCTATACTAAAAACATGGGAAGTACTAAAGGAAATAAGTGGTGCATGAAACCTAATATTCCCTTTTGAAATGCACTCAACTTACACAGTACATAGAGCAGCATCCTTTAAGGTTAAGACGTTTTTACTACAAATTCATCTCTTGCCCTGCTCCCAGTCTCATTTCCACAGGCTTATAACTTCCAAAATCATTCACCATTTGGACCAATACTTTCAATGTTAGAGTTCTTGCCAAAAAACCATTTGTGTTCATGTGTGAAAATTATACTAACATGGTTATGAGCTTTTCTAATTTATGAGAAAGGGTTTTTTGTTTTGGAGGTAGGCAGAGACGTATGAAGGAGATTTAAGGGGGAAGGGTTCTGCTGAATTTTTTTTTCTGCCTTCTACAATTATCAGCTCTCTCTGGGGAAAAAAGTAGTAAAATGCATATAAAACTAAAGGGTGTGCAATGTGGTGGTGATGAACACTGACCCTTAGTTACTGAACTTTCTAACAGATTTTAACTGTGTAGAATTAACTTTTAATTTTGCATTTAATTATTGTGTAGTTGTCAGTGTTAGATAGAGGGCACACGATTCTCCCTTACCAGAGTGTGACTCAGTGCTAAAGTTATGCCAGAATGCTCCATAACACTGTTCTGATCTCCCCCCCACCCAGCCAAAACAGCATTCTGGAACTTCTGCTGGTTCCAGTCCAGGAGGCCTCTTTCCTTCCTCAGGTGCTAAGCCAGGAGTGGGGAACCTAAGGCCTGGATCTGGCCTCTGGCTTGCCTGGATACAGTCCACAAGACTCAGAGCTTCCCCAGCATTGGGTACCTCGTGTTGGTGCTCCAGCTTCCCCATAGTTCCCCCACAGGGCTGGAGCACACAAAATCTACTAGCCTGGAACCCACTAGGCTCTGATGGGCGAGGAGAATGTGGGGAATGACTCTCCCCTCAGTCGGGAGCCACGTCAGTGAAGGGTTTGGTTTTTTTCTCTCACTTGTGTGCAGCCCACAACTGATTTTCTGTGTGTCAGCGGCCTCTAACCCAGAAAAGGTCCCTCACCCCTGTGCTAAGCCTACGTGGTAGGGCTTGGTGACAAGTTAGCATGGAAGGACTTGGGGACATTGCAACCAGGATTGGGCTAGGGAACATGGGGTTGGATCCACCAGAAGCCTGTGTCAAGAGCCTGGCAGCAGGACTGCTCGGACAACACAATCCACCATAGGCAGAGGGAAGGCCAGGACAAGGACGGGCTTTGTGGAGAGCTACTCCTGCTCCTCTGGGAAGCCTGAATTTCCCATCACTCCCTCTTCATCCTTGGTCTACTGAGGGTTCCTCACTTACCTGCATGTCCTTACTTTTTTTTAGAGTGCTAGCACTAGGTTAACTCCAATTAAAACCATTGCATAATGAGAACTAGCACAAACCCCAATGGAAATGAAAATGGCTATTAATATTTGATGGTGTACAACCATTGTAGTGCAACGCATCAATGACAAATGGAATGAGCAAAGACCTGGAAATCAAAAATTCCTAAATTCCAAACCTAGATCTGCCAATGATTCACTGTGCAATCTTAAGCATCTCACACAGGCTGAGTATATGCTAGAAAGGTTTTGCTGATACAACTATAAGGGCAAAATACTCCCTCTGAATGCAGATGCAGCTATACAAGCAAAAAAGTGCTTTTTTTGGAAGTAAAAGTAGTAACAACCACCCCCCATATATGTGTTGGGTCGGAATATCAGAGTGGAGGACAGTGTGTGTTTGTGAGAATGACAGAGACATACATAGTGTGTGAGAGTGACCGAGATTTGGATGGCCAAGCTTCCTCCACCCCCTTCTCTCAGTGTGAAGATAGGGTACAGAAGTGGGGGTAGGAAGGATACCCTGACATCAGCACCACCCTCTTCTCCCTCCCACACTCTGCACAGGAAGTAGAAGGTTCCCAGGGCAGAGGGCAGGAGCAGCCTGACAGTGTGTGGAGGGGCAACTGAAGTGCCAGTGTTTGATAGCTTCCTAGCCAAACCAGTCAGGGGGTACGTCTAGACTACAGGCTTTTGTTGATAGAAGTTTTGTCGACAGATACTGTAGACAAAGCTTCTGTCGACAAAGAGCGTCTAGACTACATCCAGTTCTGTCGACAAAGCAAGCCGCTTTGTCGACATGACAGTGTAGACGCAAAGGACAGTGTAGATGCAATAATGCCTTCTGTCGACAGAACTCTGTCGACAAAAGGCGTTATTCCTCGTAGAATGAGGTTTACAGCTGTAGACAAAACTGCTGAGTTCTGTCAACATTATGTCGACAGCACTCAGCAGCAGTGTAGACGCAGGTATAGTTTTGTCGACAAAAGTCCACTTTTGTCGACAAAACCCTGTAGTCTAGACACACCCAGGATCACCTGTCAGAGACTCCAAGATCTACCGGTAGATCCTAATCTACTGGTTGGTGACCACTGACTTAGAGAAGGGTGCTAACTACTGAATCATCCAAACAACTTCCATGGAGGCCTTCCATCTAAAATATTAACAATATCCCAAACCAGGCAGAAGCAGGCTGATCAGCTGATCACCACCTCAAGGTGTTATAGTTGGAATAATTAGGTAAATCTACACTTCTTAATCAAAGTAATAATGGCCCAATCTTTATATAAATACAAATATATTACTACACAGAATACTGATGTTTGTGTGATCATAAACAGGGGATTCCCCCATTAATGCTGTTCTAAAACCAGTTACTGATTTTTCATAAACACTCTGCCTGGAAAGCAACACCAGTTTCTTCTCCCAAATCGTAACATTTTTCTATTCTCGCACAATTTTCAATATGGGTTGCAAATGCCCAGCACAAGCAAGATTAACTACAAAGCTATTTTCATGGTAATTTTTAAGTACTAAAAGAAATATAAAACGTTTTAAAATTCAATACATACTGAATCAGCGCTGGGCAACCTGTGGCCCATTGGGAGTTCTACACATGGCCTGCAAAACATTTTGTTTACCACTGCCCACACACAGAGTTGCCAGAATGCACTGGTTTCCATCCGCATCTTTTTTTCCCCCCTTCTTACTGGTATTACTAAAGTGACACGCACATAAAGCAACAGCATGTGAAGTGAAGTGAGGTGAGCCATGTGCTCTCTCTGCATCCAATCAAAGTACTGCTACGGGTTAGTGGGCACACCCGCAAATTCCAGGTTTGCAAACTACCCTATTCCAGGAGACCATCTTTGTCATGACAATCTTGCAACCCATTGAGATGGAGGGCCATTCATGTAGCTCACTATCTAGCCTAGGTTGCCCATCTAAACAAGGTAAGTGTTTAGTTGTGCTAGGAAAATGGGATGTGCCTGGGATGGGACAGCTTCTCATAAAACCATACAGTAAAAAGAATCACTAGGCAAGTGAAAGGGACTGGCTGGGAGCATGCCTCTACCCCCATCCAGGACTGTCCCAACCCTGAGCCTCCCACCCCAGATGCCCTTTTTTTTTTGGGGGGGGGGGGGAGAGGGGGAAGAGAAGGGAGAAACTGAAGCACATTGAACCCAATTCATAGAAGCACAGTGCTGGCTGTTCCCCTTCGTCAGGGAGTGGAGAGGAAAGTGCACAATTTGCTCTATTCTTCACCCTGGCTGAAGAGTGCAGGGGGAAGACAAACTTGGACCTGCCCCAGCTGGGGGACATGCAACCCTTCCCCAGTTGTGCCTTCTGGAGCTGCAGCAGCCATGGAGAGGCACTTCTCGCCAGGGGCTTCATTTCAGATTTTGGGAGGGAAGACCTCTGCATGCTGGGATGGAGGGGTGGAATGAGGACAGAGGCTTCAGCATTGTTACTGAGCATGCTCAATACAAGCCAAGCACCAAATGGGGAGGGGAGGAGCCAATGCTATCAGCCCTCCCCCCAATCAAGGTACTGGAAAACTCTACTTTTTTGGCAGACAATTTAGTAGTTAGCTGATAGGAGCACTGTATCTAATTCCTATATAAAAGAAAGAAAGAAAATTAAATAAATACTAGACCCATTCAGCTCTAACATCTTGTGTCAAGTCACTTAAGGGCCTTAAAATTTTAATGTAGAGTCTTACTTTGTTACTAACTCTGTGGTGAGAGGTCCCCCCCTCCACCCCCAAATCAGGGATCCTGGGCTCTGCCTCAGCTCTGGAAGGAGAGTGGGGTCTAGTGGGTTACAGCAAGAGGGCAGATACATTTCAGCTCTTATATAAGAATGTCAGAATGGCCACACTGAGTCAGACCAAAGGTCCTTCTAGCCCAATATCCTGTCTTCCAACAGTGGCCAATGTACCTTTTCCAAATACAATGTCGTTTTTCAGATGGGTTGACCAGATCTGCATACAGTATTCAAGATGTGGATATAGAACGACTTTATATAGAGGCAATATTTGTCTTATTATATGTTCCCTTCCTAATGATTCCCAATATTCTGTTAGCTTTTTAGTTTTTAGACTGCCACAGCACATTGAACAGATGTTTACAGGGAACTATCCACAACAATTCCAAGATCTCTTTCTTGAGTGGTAACAGCTATTTTGTATCAATAGTTAGGATTATATTTTCCCATGTTCGTTACTTTGCACTTATCAACACTGAATTGCATCTACCTTTGTTGCCCAAACATCCAATTTTGTGAACTCCCTTTGTAGCTCTTTGCAGTCAGCTTTGGATTAGTCCCTGTTCACGCCTTTTCAAGAACATTTCTAAATTTAACACAGTAATCCAGTAATCCCAGCAGCACAACACTCAGTCCTACTCTTTTCCTCCTTATCTTTTAAGTGGGGGGTACCACTCTCCTCCCGCTGGCAATGTTTTCATAATCTCACGATCCTTCAAATACTAGAATGCCCAGCCATTTTGTTATTCTTAATCACCCTGCCTTCTTTTTTTTTTATAACAAACTCCCTTTCCTAAAGACAAAACTGCAAGGAGCTCAAACTGTTGCATTTAAGAACTACCTCATGCAGCTTTAAGCAGACCTCAAGTATGAAATCCAGGGGGTTCAAACTCGGGGGGGAGGGGGCGCTATTGCCCCCTAGCCCTCCATGATGGTGCCTTTGCTTCTCACCTGACCCCACAATGCTGCGGTATTCCTCTCTTCATAGGGCAGCCTGCATACTGAACTCATTTCTAGCCCCACACCGGAGCAATGATTTAAATGCAGCATGTACATTTGCGTTTCATTTTCCAAAAATAAAAGTTATTTAAGGACTCAAGCAACACCGGGTAAATCTTCTAGTATGATACAAATGAAAGGCACTTCTAGAATTAATAATTTATTGTACTTTAATGAAAATGATTGTTCACTTTCTGCTTCCTGTAAATTCGGCTACTTTGTAACAAACCTACTAAAATACGACATCCGCTCTTTTATGTTTGTCTACTGCTAAATTATATATAATGAATCGCATTTTCACCTTTAACAAAAATAAAAATTGTTTTATCATTTAATGTCATTGTTTTACCCCTTTTCCTCACAAAACCCCATAAATGCAATATATTGCACACATTAAATTTAAGCTGCTTACCTGAATGACTTTGTAGAAATAGGCATACTGTCTAGCTGTATTTTTATACTGGCTAAAGACATCATGTATGGCCTGAGTTGACTGAAGATACTGCACTTCATCTTCTTCAAAATATAGAGGGGTATCATAGTCACTGGGGAGAGTTTGGATGTATGGCAGCCAGAAGGAGAGAGGATTGGCTCGTTCACAAAGAAGATGAAATGCCAATGTAATATTTCCCATGGCCTGTAGAATTCGGTCTTGAGAATACAAGGACCCTGAATTAACCATAAAGAACAATAAAAGGCTGAACTCATTGCCTTGAAAATAGTTATATTAAATTTATTTTAAATTAATATGATTAAAAACTGTGCATGAAAATTGTACCAGTGTACAGTGCTCCTGAGAGACAAGATTGTTATACTGAGTGCTTGTCATAAAGATACCACATAGCTGTATGACATTAGGATACATCTTTGTATGGTTAAAAATAGATTAATCCAAAGCAATATATCAAAACATAAAACTACAGACACATCAGGAATCTATCGCTACTGAAATGCATCCACCCTCTGAGGGGAGAATGTTAGCCAGGCAAATAGCTGGTGCATGGGTCAGGGAAGGATGTGGGGGAAAAAGAGGAAAGAAAGAGGAAAATGAAATTCTGGTCATTGATACTTCAAGGCTCGAGATACTGAAAACCTATTTAGACTGCTATTCTATTCCCACGTCAATGTGTAATATTATATCAAATAAACTCTTCCCATTGCACATATTTATAAGGAAGTTCAAAAGTTGCTCTTACCCAACACTGAATTTTTAGCCGATTCAACTGTCATCAGCATCTTTCTAGGAACCCAAAGAAACAACTCTTCCGCCTAGAAAAGGAAAAACAAAGCAAAGCAAAACAAAAACAAGAAAGGTCAGAAACTCATTATTTCACATGAAATACAAAACACAATTTCCCTAAAATATCTCATATATACCTGTACATAGCCTTTAAGCAAATTAAAGGTTTTCCTGTCTTTCCTTAATCCTAAAGTTATTTTGAACCAAGACTCTCTGCCCATCCACTACCAAGTAAACGGACATACTATGAGAACTTCCTACATTATCGTAACAAAAGTTACTTAAGAAAATAAATCTAGCCCAAGGGAGGGGCAATAAGCCAGATGTAGCTCACCAGGGTTAGCCCCTGACGAGTTACCAGCACTTTATTTACCTGCGCTTCCACAGTTATTGCTGCTTGAAGCTCCCATTAGCTGTGGATTGCTGTTCCTAGCCAATGGGAGCTGGATAAAGTGGTGTCCCAGTCCACGTTGCTTCCTGCAGCTCCTATTGGCCAGGAGCAGTGAACCATGGCCAACAGGAGCTTCAAGCTGCAGTACCTGTGGAAGCACAGGTAAATAAAGCACTGGTGGCCCACCAGAGGCTAACCCTGGTGAACTGTGTTCAGTCCGCAGGATGACTATTGCTCATCTATGATCTAGCCTCTACTCGGTTTAAAATATCATGCATAAATATTACCTTAATATTATATTAAAATGAATGTACCTAGATTACAAAGTCAAGCACTCACAATCAGAAGTACCCAAACTTAAGATGACTGCTTCATCTTAATTCTTCCCCCCTCATTTGTATGCATTATGATGCAGTCTCTAATTACATGAAAACTAGTATGAGATCATATGAACGTTAACTTTTAGCGCATGAGATGGAGGAAGCTGTTCAATATTTTATCCTCCTCATTCAATTAGCATCCCTTGCTTTATTAAGTGCACACCATCTAAATCCTGTAACAAATATGGAAATATTCATTTCTTTGCTATGGCATTTTTCATTGTAGCATCTGAGTGTTTCTCACACATTAACAATTGTCTTCACCAAGGATGGATAACCAGTTATCCTGTAAGCATCACCCTTAATGGGTGATGCTTACTGGGTAATGGTTAACTGGTACCTAGGGAGCAGCCCCCTGCCCGCCACGGGTGGAGGGCTGCTCCAGCCCCACTGGGTCCCCACGCAGGGCTGCCGACTCCCATCTCATATAGGCTGGGAGTTGGCAGCCCATTGCGGGGCCGGAAGCAGCCGGGCTGGAGCAGCCCCCCTCCCGCCCTCCCTTGTTTAATCAGTGAACCGGTTAAAACGGCGCATTTAAACCAGTTAACTAATTAAATGAGATTTTACATCCCTAATCTCCACTGCAAGTAAACAGAGCATTATTATCCCAATTTTACATAGGAAATATACAAGAAACATACAGCAGAGATAACCTTTACACTAGTGGGCTTGTAAACTAAGAAAAATACAGTTTGGGTATATACTGTATACCCAGAGGATGGAGTATCAGAAGGGCATGCGAAGAGCAAGGCATAAAGATACAAGAAATGGTTAGCTAAATTGTCTGAATAAATAACCAAACTAAAGATTCACAATTAGTACTTTTTTACAACCCATCAAACTGCCAAATGTTAAACAATACTAAATTACTATTGTAAATGTACTCTTTCATATAGTTTACAATACATTTGTAACAGTTCCAGTGAAGTGAACTCTCCATTGGAGAGAGCAAAAAGAATAGTTTCAATGTTCTGGGGTCACTATTCCACTATGTTTACAGACATGATTTTCATATGCTTACCTTTATTTCTCTTGTTGCTTTCAAACCAAAGCCCTCTTCTTCAAAATTTGCTAATTCGAAACCTTCTGTGGATGCTCCATTTTCAGTGGCCCATTTCATTAGTTCAGGAAAATAGTCTTCTCTTTTTCCATCAAAGGTAACAGACAAACCTATATGCACAAGTTATAAAAATAGAGAAATGAGAGGATCTAACAAGCCACAGAGGATCAGTATAAATGACATGTAAAAGAAGAACACCCAACTATCACACAGCTATCCTTTGAAGAGGCTGGGTCAGAATGGGTGTTTGTTAAAAGTAACTCAGTAATGCTCTACAGTCATATCCATTTTTAGTCAACTTAAACACTGCCACATTTGCTTACCAGTCACCTTAAAAATGGTAAACTAAGGGTATGTCTACACTACAAAGTTAATTTGAAATAACAGCAGTTATTTCGAATTAACTTAAATAGTGTCTACACAGGCAAACCGCTATTTCGAAATAAATTCGAAATAGTGGAGCCCTTATTTCGAATTTGGTAAACCTCATTCTACGAGGAGTAACACCAAATTCGATATAGCTATTTCGAATTAAGTGCTGTGTAGACACTTCATTCGAAATAGGGGGCCTCCAGCCCTTCCCAGGGAGCCCTGGTGGCCACTCTGGGCACAACCAGGAAAGCTTACTCTCCTCTCCCCCAGCCCCGGAGATATTAAAGGGGTAGACCCTGGCCACATTGCCTGTGCCAGCTCCAAGCCTGCCAGCCCAGAGCCAGCAGTGGCCACCGGGGCCCCTGACCCAGTGGCCCCAAAACATAAGCCAGCAAGCCACTGGCAGCCAGCCCTCCACCGCTCCCCAGGAGCAGTCTGCCAGCTCCCAGGAGCCTGACAAGGGCTGGAGAAGGCGGGCACCTTCCTGGTCCAGGGTGGAGATCACAGACCTTATTCAGGTTTGGGGGGGATGCCCCCAACGTCCATGATCTCTGCACTAGACTGAGGAATGCAGCTGTCTATGGCAGGATAGCTGCCAGCCTGGCCATCGAAGGCCACATGGGAACCCAGGAGCAGGTTAGCATGCAAGTCAGGATGGTCCGGCAAGACCCCCATCCTTAAGCCCTGAGCTTCCCCTCCCCCTTCTTCCCCCTTTCAGCTCCCTCCTCCCAGGTTTCCCCCTCCCCTCTTCCACCCTTTCTCTTCACCCCTCCCACCTCCTTATCCCAGTCTCCCCAGAGGTTCATCCCCCCCAAGTTTTGTTCAATAAACCCAGTTTGTATTTTTGAACATACATGTCTTTTATTTGACAATCAGGAAGGGAGGCTAGGGAGGGGTAAGTGGAAGGACATGAGGGAGGAATGGGGCACGAGCCCCCGGTGGGGAGGACCGGGGAGGCTCTGAGGGCTCCTCAGGGTGGACGCTCTCCCTCAGGGCCTCTTGGATCCTGACAGCCCCCCGATGGACCCCCCGGATGGCAGCCTGCAGCAAGTGCAGCCGGGCTGATGGTAACGACCCCACGAGACGCACCGGCGTGCCCAGGGGCAGCTCTAGCTCCATGTGGCCGAGTGCTGTGGTGTCCCGAGTGACGGCACTCCAAGACAGGACTGCTTTGCTGACCCTCATCGAGGTAGACAAGCAAACGGGGAACCCTGAGAACTGTCTGTCTGGGGTGGGGGTAGGGTCCCTTTAAGCACGGAGCTCAGTTAGCCTCAGGCAGCAGCCCCACACACTAAGTCCTAACCTGATGCCCTGCCGGCACTGGTTCCGGCCAGCCTTATCTTCAGTTCAGGGTCCACTCAGTGTGGAAGTGCTATTTCGAAATAGCAAAACGCTATTTCGAAATAGTTTTTGTGTATAGATGCGTTATTTTGAATTAGCTTAATTCGAATTAACTATTTCGAATTAATTTAATTCGAAATAGCACTATAGTGTAGACATACCCAAAGATAGTCTATGAAAGAACATGTATGAAAATTTTCTTTTCCTTTTTTCATTTAAATGAGTGGAGAGAAAAAGACATTCCAGTGATAAGGGTTGATAACTGCACTGATCAGGACACTAACGTGAATTATTCCAGGGGAAATTCTGTGCCAAAAAATTAAAAATTCTGCATAGTATTTTAAAATTTTGTGAATTTTGCATATTTTATTTGTAAAAATAACACAATATAATCACACCAGTTTCAATTATTTTTGGTTATTTATTTCAATGTCTGTGACAATACAGACAACAAAAGAGATTCAGGAAATTTTTTCTGACCTAATAAATTCCTTACTAGGCATATTAATATAGAAGTAAGTAATAATTCATTTAAACTACAATATTGAACTGTATTTCTAGCACCCCTCGGAAGCAGGGGAAAGGCTTGAGGGAGTCGGGGTATTGAAGCAGCTGAGGGAGAAGGAAGCAGATCACTGGGAAGGAGCCTGGGTATGAATTTGGAGGGTTGTTGGATATGGATGGAAGTAGTATGGAACAGGATTTTTTGGGGAGTGAGGAGGGATTGTCAGAGAGCTTCCCCCATGCAGATTCTGGGAGAATACTAGCCCCTCCCATTCAGTCAGGCACATCTGCCCCTGTTGCCAGGTATTCCTGCATTCCTATGTCCTTGCAACCCCTATCCATGTGTCCCCCTCCATTCCCACTCAGACACCCACTTCCCCATCCTCATGTGGTACTGCACCCCCTCCCTCTCCCTCTCCATGTGTCTGTGCCCCTATTTAGCCATCCCCTGACCCTATCTATGTAGCTCTGCAACTCCATCCCCATGTGGCCCTGTGCCTCCCCTCCCATTAAGCACCAGTTTTCTCCCACTAGCACTCATAAGCCTGTCTGACTATCCCCTGTACCCCACATTGGCTATCTCCCAACAGGACCTGACAGATGCTGTGAAGAAGACAGGCTCTTTCTCTTCCCTAGCTGGCTGGGAGCAAATATGGTAGTCTACTGTCACAGAACCCATTGGGCAAAAGGTAGAACTGCTGCAACATTTCAGCAGAAGCTTTTTTCTGCACAAAAAATTTGAAAATATAGGTGGCTCACTAATTATGCACATGCGCAGTAGCACAGAATTCCTCCAATGCAGACAGACCCAGGGATAGATTTAAGTGGAAGGTCACAACATTACACTAGGGAGGGTGCAGTGAGTCCACCCATGCACACAACCATAATTTCTTAATACTAGGCATTTAACTAAGATAGAGGGCTCTGCAACATATAACCATTAACTTGTGAAAGATCCTCAATCTATCTCTAGGATTCAGCTCTCTTCTATATTCGCTCACCCAGCAACAGATAAGAGAAGGGTAAGAGGGTAGCAAAGCGGATCCCTCTATTTGAGAAATCTCAGGTCTCACCTTCTGCTATAGGGTACACCAGCAAAACCCTAGGTCTCTTTTACTTCTTAGCCTTCATATGCATGAGACATTAGCCATTGTATCTATTTCCTGCATTATCCAATCCCTAAGATTCCTAAACCAATATCATCTCCTGCATCTGACATCCTGCACCTGCATCTAAACAGAGTCTGGATAAGTTTTGAGGGATGCATCTCTAATGAAAAAACTCAAGAATATTGGTTTTGAGAAGTTTAAAAGCAAAGGCAAAGTTACTAAATTTGTATTACCTAAATTGTATATTTTCAACCCTCTGCTTCAATAGTGAAATCTTCATTTAAAATGACAGTCCTAAAGATTAAAGCCATCATCTTTCACAGATACATTAGGCACCACTGATACAGTAGTTAGTTTTTTAATGCAATGAGAATCTGGTCTACGGTATATTAAAAGGCCAGTATTTCACATTCATGCTATCTAACTTCTATTTGCTATCCCCTGCTGAACATATTTAGAGCCACAGCCTCACAGTTAAGTCATGTAACTGCTATAGAACTTGAAAGATGTTTAAACTGTGTGAGGCTTAGTTCTCTTTTGACATACAAGGTTTACTATTGTTTAAGGCTTCTTGGAGACTTTTTAAACTCAGAGTGCATTTGGAGTTATTCTGAATAATCCTACTGGCAACATTTATAAAACTGTTGGTGTACACAAGATGATATTCTAAAAACAGTTATTTTAGTTCCATTTCTCCAATTAAGTGGTCTACATAGCACTAGCATAGAATGCATGCATTCCAGATATGCTAACTTGCACAGTTATGATCACTTACTCTTCAAAACAAGTTCAAAATGCTCACATTAGCATTTACATCCTTTTTGCTATTTTTCTGCACTTCTTACAGAGACAAAAAACTCTAAAATAACTATGAAGCACCTTCAAACAATATTTTGGATGCACACAATACTTAATTATTCATAATATTGCATACATATATAGTACATTATTTGAGCAACAGAATGATGGTTAAAAGATTGAGTGAAAAATGAAAAAGCACACAAGGTATATTGTATCTGAGGGGTAACCGTGTTAGTCTGGCTCTGCAAAAGTGACAAGTTATATTAATATTCAAACTCCAATTCCCCATTCTCAACCAATCCAAGCATCCATTTTGCTATTACACCACTCAAGTTTAAATAAGCAGAAATCAAGAAACTCATGGGATGCTCAATTGTACTTTTAAATCTACTATTGTATATATATGTGGTAGGATATAAAGCAGGATATCTATTACATCATACTAAAATCACCGTTTTAGCTATAAAATCTCCCACACAATAAATAGTTACATGTCATTCTGACACACAATTCTAGTCACACACTAGGGATGTTAAATTTAGATTAATTGGCTAATCGAATAGTTGATGCCCTTGGATCAGGGCTGTTGCTACACTTCAAAGGTGAAAGCGCTGCAGGGAGCATGGGGCCAGTGGGACACTCAAGCAGTCCCCTGCTGGCCCCATACTCCTCCTGGCATTTCAAAGTATCAGCACCACATGGAGCCTGGGGTCAGTGGGGGAGTCCCGCGCTGACCCCAGGCTCCACTCGGTGCTGCTGCTTTGAAGCACCCACTCTTCTTCCCCCACCCCTTGCTTCCTCTTTCTGATAGAGCAATGAGGGTGGGGGGCAAGCGACTACTCAACTAGTGTGTCAACTACCTGATAAGCATTTGCTTATCAGATAGTCGACTAATCATTCTCATCCCTATCACACACTGACATTATTTCTGTTGTCATACAAATATACTTCAGTCATTAGCATGTTATCTGGGGCATTATTTCTTCTAATTAAATAAAAAAGGATTCCTTCCTTCGCAGCAATGTCTGAACTATTGCCTTAATCCAGAGACACAAATTAAACAAAACACCCTACCACCACTTAAGTGCCTAAGCAAGAAGCAAAAAGACTTACAGAGATTGTTTTGACATCAACTTTGTGGTTTTATGAAATTTGTTGACATGTTACTTTTCACTAGCAAGAGCTCCTGTATTTCAATATTTTCCATACACCTGTATAATTGTTTGGTATAGATCCATGGTATCCAACACACTAGCCACATGTGACTATTTGGCCAGTTGAGTGTGGCTAGTTTGCTATGGCTACAGCTATAGTGGCTACTGCTTCAGAAGTGGCTGGATACCATGGGTACAGATCTCACTGACATAATACATGACACAGAAGTTGATCTAAATTTTTCTGTTTTTCTATTACCTTTCTGTTTTTTGCGGATTTTCTCAATAAGAGCTCGAATTTGCACATATTCTTCCCATTCCTTTCCAGGACCAGGGGTTGGGCTGCTGCATTCTGGAAGCCAAAAATAGTACAATTTAGTCCTTTTATCATCATGAGAAAGCCTTGTTTTTATGCTAACTTAAAGTAGACATTACTATTATAAGTCCTTCAACAGATACAGTATTGGACAAAACATATACTGTGTTAGCACTATAAATTTCCTGTTCTTGCAAAAGCATGTAGTAGAGACCTTTCAAATTCTCACATTTCTTGCCTCAAAATGTGTCACTTTGATCCATTTGTCTATTATGATAAATAAAAAAGATTCAATAGCTAATAAAAATTATGAAGAAAATTAAAAGAACAGAACTATCACCAGAAGGTTTCTTCAAAACAGAGAAGATCACTGTAACAAAAATAGATAACAGCAACAATACTTGGTTAAGATGGCAGATAATGTTTACTATTACCTTTTTCCTAATTATGTTAATACAATGCTGTGAAATACTATGTGGGTTAGGACAGGCTGAAAAATTTAACAATAATTTTCTTGCGTTGGACTACAACCACCACCATCCCAGAAACAATACCATTATGCCATTTTTTCAGTTTGGGACACGAATGAAATGCATATTAAATTCGTACAAAAAAAATCTCCTCTCTCAATCTGATAAAACACTAGGCCTTCAGGATTGCACAAAATATCAAAGCATAGCCAAAAAAAGCCAAACAAACAAAAAAAAGATAGGCATCAGAGCCCTGTTTTTGCTTGGAAAATCAGGGTACACAATTCATCTGTGATAGCATTGAATGTGTAGAATAGAAAGTGAGCTGTAGTACAGGGTTCATGCAGTATTACCACTTCATTGTCTTACCACTCTGAAAAATGGTGGTTACCAATCCTAATTCTATTAGTGTAGCATTTGAGTGAATCTTAGCAAAATCAGGACTCATTTTCCAGCTGCACTGTCACTACTACCGAGAGCTATAGTAGACAGTGATCAGATATTGTACCACAGTCTCAAGAAAAAACACTGTCTTTCATAATAACGGTAAACAAACTGAGCTCTTTCTACACTAGCCTAAAGTATATACCATCAGTAGCAAAACTGAAACTGACCTTTACTGTAGACAAAACCTATCCAATGGAATTCATTTGGTGAGCTCAAATCCTTTTATAGGCGTCTAGGGCTATTTGTAGCTCTAAGCACCACAACTGAATAATGGAGAAAGTTAATAAAGGATGCATTTCAACTTCTCTTTAAGAGGTTGAACATAGGTTATAGAATACTAGAACTGGAAGGGACCTCAAGAAGCATCATGTCTAGTTCCCTGAACTCCTGGCAGGACCAAGCACCATCTAAATCATCCCAGATAGATGTTTATCTAACTTGCTCTTAAATATCTCAGATGATGAAGATCACAACTTCCCTAAGCAATTTATTTCAGTGCTTAACCACCCTGATAGTTAGGAAGTTTTTCCTAATGTCCAACCTACGCCTCCCTTGCTGCAGTTTAGCCCACTGCTTCTTGTCCTGTTGTCAGACATTAAGGAAAATAATTTTTCTCTCTCCTTCTCCTCCTCCTCCTCACAGCCTTTTAGCTACTTGAAAGATGTTATGTCCCCTCTCAGTCTTCTCTTTTCTAAACTAAACAAGCCCAATTCTTTCATTCTTCCCTCATAGGCCATATTTTCTAGAACTTAGATCATTTTTGTTGCTCTTCTCTGTACTTTCTCTAATTTCTCTACACCTTTCCTGAAATATGATGCTCAGAACCGGACACAGTAATGCAACTGAGGCCTAATCAGCATAGAGTAGAGCAGAATAATTACTTCTCTTGTCTTGCTTACAACACACCTGTTAATGCATCCCAGAATCATGGTGGCTTTTTTGAGCAACCGTGTCACACTGTTGGCTCATATTAACTGATGGTCCATTATGACCCGTAGATACCTTTCTGCAGTACTTCTTCCTAGATTGTTACTTCCCGCTTTGTATGTGTGAAATCGATTGTTCCTCCCTAAGTGGAATACTTTACATTTGACCTTATTAAACTTCATCCTATTTATCCCAGCCCATTTCTCCAGTTTGTCCAGATCATTTTGAATTTTCACCCTATCTTCCAAAGCACTTGTAGCCCTTCCCAGCTTTGTATCATCCTCAAACTTAATAAGTGTACCCTCTGCGCCAATATCTAAATCAATGAAGATATGGAATAGAACCAGTCCCAAAATTGGCCTCTGCAGAACACCACTTGTTATGCCGTTCCAGCATGACTCTGAACCATTGAAGATTCATTTTAAAGTTTTCTAGTTTCTTATCTTTCCACTTATAAAATCTCGATCAATAGGAATTTTTGTGAATGTTTTATCTTTACTTGAAGGAAAGCCAGAATCTGAGCAGCGATTAGAGGCTCAATAGAGTGAATTATGACCTTATCCTCCAAATCACTTGCAAGCCCTCCCAGCTTGTTATCAACCCACAAACTTTATAAGTGTACTCTCTATGCCATCATCTAAACAGTGAAGAATACAATTATTTCAAGTTGCATTGTTTCTTCCAAAGGTAACCACACTGCTCTGATACTACAAGATATACTTTAATTCAAAATATTTTCCATTTGTTGATCAGAATGGTATAATCCTGAATGTTTACAGTTCACTGAGATATTTTAAACAAAGATGCTTTGCCAAGCAAGCTTAAGTAGGGATTCTGGTCTGATATTTTTTAAGTGTGCAGGAATATGAGGAAGAGTAAAACTTCAAACTGCACAAGATATTGTATATCTGATACAAAGTCAAACTGAAATTCTGACACAGCTGTAGATAAGAAATTGGAATCTCAAGGTAGCACTTGCAGGAAACTTAACTAATGCAATTAACTGCCTACAGTACTAAAAGGGCAAACAGGTCTCTCTCTTTTACCTCCTTTCCTGCCTTCTACAAAGACGTTTAGAAAAATTAAACTTACTCTGTAATAATTCACTAATTAGATTCAACACCTCTTTTGGAGAAACTGTTGCTGTAGCTCCAGTACCTGACTTCTGAGTTTTCACTCTGCTCTTCTTCCCCATCTTCCAACTATAAAGAAAAAACAGACAAACTGTTATTCATTATTAAGAAGTAAAATATAATAATTAAAATGTGAAATAGATGGGTCTTTTCCTGTTAAATATTTTTTAAAGCACGCTTAATAGTTATTTGTTACCACACTGGTAAATATGCTCCAAATGTTGCATTCAGGCCCTCTAAATAAGACGACACGTATAACTACAGTAGAAGTATACTTTATGTAGAGATAGAAAAATACATCATATCAGTTTGGCATATTAAAAAGTATCTATACCGTCCTTTTAAAAATGCTTCCATTATGTTGTTTTATCTGATGTTTGCTAAATATAGTCATATTATGGACACCAGTTCTCAAATGACAACTTAAATTTTATTCTGAATTAGGGATGTATAAAAGTAGTCGACTTACTTGCATTTCCACCCACCCACTCCACTGCCTCTATATCAGAGGCAGCAAGATGGGGGGAGAAGGAGCTGGGGGGCGGGGGGAGAGCTGGCTTAAAAGCTGGTTCCCCCCAGCGCTGTCTCCACGATGCGGGGGGAGGGAGGAAAGGGGAGGCAGAAGCACAGCCACAGCAGCTGCAGCGCTGATTTCTAAATGTAATAGGAGCCACCAAGCTCTTACTACATTTAGAAGATATTGCTTCAGTCCCCACTCATGTCAGGTCCCTGACATCTGCGTCTCTGCCTTTTAAATGTAGTCCCTGACTACTGGGCAGCTCTTACTACATTTAAAAGGCAGATGCATAGTGGGGTTAGCTCCCGGGGGCAGTATGAGCCAGCACTAAAAAAGCTGAGCCACAGCGGGGCTAGCAAGCACCCTTCGCCCTATCAACTGATTAGTTGATAGAAAGTCCATCGACTACCTGATTAGCTGATTCATCACAATTTAACATCCCTACTCTGAATTAAGCTGATACCTATTTGACTGGCAAATCAGAGTAAGGAGAAATTAAAAAGGGACAGCCAGTTATAAATAAATCATTTTTATTTTAAAATTTAACACCATTTTGGAGGGAATACTCCTGAAATACATGAACCTCTAAGGGACTGACCCCCAAACAACAGTAGTAATGATGACAGTAATTCAGGACTCTTTCCCAAGCAAGAGGTAGAACTGGTTAGGAACATTGCTGGGACCAATCAGGAGCTAGGATTCAAAGAAAAGGAGCGGTGTATACTTTCAGCTGGCTGTGTTAGGAGTATAGCAGGAATAAGAACTATACAACCACGGACACCTCTTCTCCCTTCACAGAAGGCAGAGTCTTCTTGGGATATTGCACACGTCATCACAGCAGAGACTACAACTCTAGGTGTAGGGATGTTAGCGACGACTATCCAATAAGCATTTGCTTTTATCGGATAGTCAGTAGCGATCTGACTAGTTGCTCCCCCCCTTGCTGCCTCTATCAGTTCCCCCGAGCACAGTCTCCGTCGGGGGAGGGGGAGAGAGACAGGGGAGGTAGAGGCACAACGGGGAAACTGCGCGAACAGGTCTGCTTGAGTCCGGGCTCATGCTGTTTCCACTGCAGGTGCTTCTGCTTTTGAAATGTACAGAAGTGCCACAGAGAGCACAAGGCGAGGGGTGACTCAAGCAGTCCCCTCTCGCTCCTTGCTCTCTGTGCCGCCCCCCCTCCCGCCCCCCCCCGCTGCCTCTATAAGAGGCAGCAAGAGGGGGACAGGAGCCAGTAATGGAGGGAGCCAGCTTAAAAGCCAGTACCTCCCCAGCACCATCTCCAGGATGCTACCTCCCCCACCCCACTGCTCCCTCTATCAGAGGCAGTGGGGGTGGGATAGGGGATGCTGCTGCAATGTAGCCCCTGTCCTTAGGGGTCCCAGTGGGGAGCTGTGCCCCCCCACGGATAGGGGCTGTTGCCACCAAGCAGCCAATATTTCGTGGTGACCAGGGCTGGCCGTGGGCAGGGGCTGCTCAGGCAGCACCCCTTGTCCGCGGCCAGCCCTGGCCGCCATGAACAGGGTCTGCTGGACTCGGCGCAAGCCTCTGCATTTTAAATGTAGTAACTGCCCAGTGGCAATTAATACATTTAAAATGCAGAACCATAGTGTGGGTGGCTCTGGAGCCAGCACAAGCCAGGACTGCTCATTCCCGGCTAGAGTCGGCTCCTGGAGCTACCCCCGCTGCGGCTCTGCACATCAGTGCTTATCGACTAATTGTATCGTTGATAAAAATTTTATCAACGATACAAATAGCCAGATGATATTTTAATATCCTTACCAAGGAGGTTGAGAGGCTCGAAGTCAGGCTACCAAGAGGCAGCATAATTGCACACTGGAATCCAGAATGAAGCACCACAATGACACTCTCACTGTCTTTGGTGTAGATATTTTGTTAAAACACCTGCCCGCACAGGCACCAGCTCCCACCTCCCCCACCGTTGCTGCCTCTGAGACAGAGGAAGCAAGAGGGGGGAAATGCACATAGTCGACAGGATTAACCGATAATCCTAAACTTAGCAGTTAATCATGTAGTTATTTACATGACGACATCCCTAACAACCAGTTGAGAAAATTGTGTTTTTACAATCGCAGTAACTGAGCCATTGGCCTACTAATTCTTAAAATGATTTTCAAGAGGAACTGGGCTATTGTAGACAGCCAGCTATTTGTGAACTATTTTAAAATATGGATAAATTTGTTCGATGACAACTTCACCACATTTCATATCCACATAATTTCATCCTTTAATATTTTGATAGATTAGAAAACAAACTTTATTTTGAGACTGCTAGCATTATTACTAGAGTTCACATAATGGCAGCTGAAAAGATCCTGACTGAAGTCAAAACTATTACATCCCAGTTGATGTTCTATTCCATAGTCTAGACCTTTACTTTTAAGTATAATAACCTTGAAAACTTTTGTAGTCATACACACATTTTCTACTTCTTATACATGCATTAAGAATACAGTAATCCTGGTAGCACCATACCAACCTGCTGCCCTTCCACTAGTTATTTTAGTTAGATATTACCTGATTCTTTAAAGAAGCTATTGGCTTCAAAGTGTCATTGTAGCCCAAAGGTGCTCAACACTCATATAAATCTAGTAGAAAAATTTGATAATCTGCTAGGTCAAAAAACTCATGACTTTTTAATATAACTACATCTAGTTATATTAAGCAGGTGTTGTTACATTAAAAACTTTAAGGTGAGAAAGGACAGTCCTGGGCATCTTGTCTGACATCCTGCATGTTGCAGGCTTCAGAACCTCACCCGCCCTGAAAATATGCTCATAACATAACCTGTGCTTGATTTACTGAAGTCCACAAATCCTGACTGAAAGACTTAAAGTTAGAAAATCCTCCAAGTTCTAACCAGGAAGCGACCCACACCCCATGCTGCAACAAGACGACAAAAGCTCCCAAGATATTGGACAATCTGGCCTAGGAGAAAATTCCTTTCCAATCTCAAATATGGCATTCAGTTTAAATGCTGAGCATATGGGTGAAACCTAGCAGCCTGAGAAAGAACTCTCTGTAGTAACTCCCCATCTATCGTATCATCTCAAGCTACTGAAAACATTTGCTAACAGTGGGCTTATATGGGCTATATGCCATTGAACGCAACCTCATACCACCCCCACATTAACCTCCAACTAGGGATAAAATGTGCTTATTTGTGTAAATGTGTATCTGCTGAAATTTTCAGCAGGTGCACATTCACACATGGGGGGAAGGGGGCAGGGAGCATTACCTCCTGCCTCTCCCCACCGCTACCTCTGTACGAGCGGCAGCAGCGGGGAGAGGGGAGGGGGAGGCAGCTCCACAGGAGCCAGCATGCACGGGGGAGCCAGCTTAAAAGCCAGCTCACCATGCACACCAGATCATGCCTCCCCCGCCACCTGTGAGGGAGGAGGGCTGTGTGTAACCAAGAGGGTTAACTGATGAGCCAGGGCTTATTGGTTAACTGTGTACTCAACTACATACTCACATCTCTACTTCAAACAAGTTAGGTTTTTTGCACCCACTATTTCCCTTGGAAGGCTGTTCCATAAATTCACTGCTCTAATAGAAATGTTTGTCTATTTTCAAGCCTAACCAACACTGACCCTAAACTTAAATAACTCCTCTCCCTTGCTATCATTTATTCTGCTGATGAATTTATAGAGCCATTTCATTTCCTCTCAGTCTCTCTTTTGTTAGACTAAACAAGACAAGCTCCTTCAAGCTCTGTTAAGGCAGGTTCTCCATTCCTCAGAGCATCCTACTTGCTCTTCACTGACCTTCCAAGTTCCAACTCTTTCCTTCTTCACCTGAAATTAACTGATTTAAACATGGTAATTCGTAACTCACTCACAGCTAATGAATTCACAATCATCTGAAAGACAAGCCTTCCTAGAAGGAGGCTGGGAGAATCCAAGGACAGATCATAGGAAGTCTTCAAAAAGGAAGGTAGCAGACAGGAGTCAAATTCATTTCTGTCTGATTTCAGTGAAGAAAGCAAGAGGAGAGTCAATGTGCCTCCCTGACCCTATGGCTACAAAGGCCTGGTTTGGTCTCTGGGGGCAGGTTAGGACAACATTAACTCCTATCTTTGATACAATAGCTGACACAGATAGGCACAGTAAATGCCTAAGGCACACCATCTTCCCTGCACTGACCTCACAGATTCTTTACAACCTATTTCCACTGGAAATCTTTATTAAAGAATGTAGTGGTCTCCCCATCACTTGAAGTTTTAAAATCAAGACTGATGTCTTTCTAAAAGATATGCTGTAACTCAGTCATACTTAGAACCCTGCACAGATACAAGATTTGTATCTGCAGCTGCAAAAATGAGCCACAGATATCTGCACTGACATCCACGGATGTGGATACCACCATATCTCAAGTAGATATCCACAAACCTGAAGGGTTCTAAATACAAAATTTGTATCTGCATCTGCATCCATATCTGCAAAAATGAGTTGGGGATATCTGTGGGTGTGGATACCTGAGGATTTACAGGGCTCTAACCATAATTTACTAGGCTTAATTCAGGATGTACTAGGTGATGTTCTCTAGCCTATTTTACATAGGTCAGATTAAATGATTATAGTACTTCCTTCTTACCATAAGGTCCATGTGACTTTGTGCTAATGCCAAGTGAACAGAGCACCAACATGAATTCCAATCCTAATGTACAGTTGGGGAAAAAAGCTATCTTGAAAAAATTCTAAGGAAGTTCAAGCAAAAGACAGAGATACGTTTATTCTGATGCTCTTCAGTTAATTACAGGATTTCTACTGATGTTAGTTCTTGCCCACAATTAAAGATAAACAGGGACATGACATACACAATGACACCTTTGCAATCCTAATACATTATTTTTTACATATTCCTTCATTCTGTTTGCCCAATATTCACATTCTCTGTATTTCATCTTATTATGCTCATCTTAGGCTATCACCCTACAGTTTCTTCCACATGGGTGGACCCTTCTGCCAATACAGTATCCCGAATAAATCAATTTTACTTGAGTACACAGTTCTGTTTGTATAGGTCCACCTGTATGATCAGGTATACAGTTTGCAAGCTCTTCAGGGAAAGACTATGTCTTTTAATAGCAATGTAAAGCACCGTACACCTCAATGGCAATATACATAAATGTTTAATATTGATTATTACAATTTAGTTTCTTATATAAATATGAAGATTTTGTTAAGACATATAAATATGTCAGCAAATTATAGTACTTTTACTCTATTGTTTTTCTTAATTATTCTAAATTCACAGCTATGACAATATATTTTATATGAAGTAAAATGCAGGTGGATGACATCAGGCAGAAGAAAGGAATTTGACTGCAAGTAAAATGATTTTGACGTATTTTTATTTCCCAACTATGAACTCATTTGTTAAAGTAAGTTTGAACAAAACAAGTTAATTAAAAAAGATGGCATGAAGTGTGTATTATAAATGGCCCTGCATGTCAAAGTTAAAAACTCTACAGAAACTTTAAACTGCCTTAGAAATTGTAACTAGAGGAAAAGCAGCTTTGAACAGTCACACAGAGTTGGCTAAAGGTTTTGTTATGAGTGTGGAGTGGAGATCATCATGTGTGAGTAATAAGGATCAGATATATATGTATCTAATCACAGCTGTTTCATAGGAGACATGAAAGTGATGCCACATACAGCTTATTCATAGGATTATTTTACCTCTCAGAGTACATTTACACTATGAAGCTATATTAGTATGGAGCAGAGTCAGTAATTAGAAACTATTTGCATTTAAAGTACTACTAAAATATAACTCATTACCAAGTGTATTATGGACTCCAGCTTATTCAATTTGATGAAAAACAAGAGACAAGAGTATTAATTTCACAGGAGAAAAAGATTTGTTTTAGAGCCATTTTTTGTAAGTTCAAACTGAAACAGAACTGTCAAAAAAGAAAAAAAGTTCTAAGTCAAGACTGACAGGCTACGTCTACACTGCAGGCTTCTTGCACAAAGATGTACTTTTGCGCAAGAGCATCCATGGCAGTGTGGACGCTCTCTTGTGCAAGAAAGCTCTGATGGCCATTTTAGCCATAGGGGTTTCTTGCGCAAGAAACCCGTGGCCTGTCCACGCTGCCTTCTTGCACAAGAGCTCTTGCGAAAGAAGGCTTATTCCTCGCGGGGAGAGGAATAACTCTTGTGCAAGAAGCCCTCTTTTCTGATGCTGTACTGTAAATTTACTTGCACAAGAGCGCGTGTGCAGTGTAGATGCTCCACAAGTTTTTGCGCAAGAACAGCTGTTCTAGCGCAAAAAGCCTGCAACGTAGACGTAGCCACATAGCACTCATCTCAGACTGGGGCGCTGAGGCAACAATCACAAACCTAAACACAAGAACCAACAAATTCTGTGAACAATATTTTTGGATTGATTGCACAATCCTGACAAATATGTTCCTATACAAATGACTGCTTTTTAAAAAAAAACAAACAGTAAATTGTTACCAATATGCAATCATGATATAAATTCTACCCATTTTCATTTTCTCCTGTGAAAATGTATTTGCCATGTCCAGACTCTTGTTTCTTGTCATCACAATATGTATTTGGAAACAAAATCTTGACTGCAAGATTAAACTAGCTAGCCCACTTCACATAACAGAAAAGCAAGCAGTGGGGCTGTGGTATCTTGCGATATTGTAGTAACAAGACATTTCTTTTCATGAAATGCTCCATTTTGATCCCAAATATACATTTTTATCCAGTTCACAAATCAAAAAGAAATTCTACCCTTCTTCCCATCTGCATCTCCACCTCCCCACAAAAAAGAAACTGAGAATCAACTGTTCAGATCTATTAAAAATTGCTACATGTAATGAAAAACCCCACAGATGTGATGTTTGGCAAAAACAACAATTTCTACTGAGTTGTCACTGACACGCGTGCAGAAGCCTTTTCCAAAATCATTCCAGTATAGATAGCATTTGCTTGAAGAGGACTTCCTCGGGGCCTCATTTAGTTAATAAAATATTGCTCCATAAAAGTGGCCCAAGACTACTTTAATAGAAGACAGAATTGTAATCCAGTTATATCAACAGAACAGTGGATTTAAGCAACAATCCTTCTCAGTCACATGGTTTGCCAGCAAATGAGAGACTCCAATGATAGTGTCATACTTAAAGAAAGCCATATAAAAAGCAAGAGAGACAACTCAGTTCTTTATTAGGAAGTAAAGAAAAAGTCTTGATGATTTATGGAATTAGTTTTATAATTAGAGTTAAATTCAGATTTCACAGCTGATGAGAGATTTAAGATTTTTTTTAAGTTTCAAACAATAGAAACTTGTAACGTTTCTAATTTAAAATAAAATCTAAATTACAAGAGATTGCATACTGAAGATGAACAGAACAAAACTTTTTCAGAGAAAAATTAAATAAAAACCCTAGTTCACCAATAAGGCAATGAAAAGACATGTTCCTTAGCGGAATATACATGACAAATATGGCAGAAACATAAAATATATCTTGTTGTACAAAAACAGATTAAAATAAGATTTGGATTGGGGCCTACAGTTTTGAATGACCACCAACAGTTACAGTCTAATTCTCTCTTTTTTTCTTTAGATGTCATCTTTCTATCCAAATAACTCTGTAAAGAACTAATGAAAGTGTCCATAAAAAATAAGAATACACTGACACCATAATAAATAACCTAGGTTACCCGCCACAGCCACATTTGCAAATATAGTGTATCAGCTAGCTTGGCAAAAAGCAGCATGCACAACAGTGGCAGCGATGAGTTTAACTAATCTTCCTTCTCTAACACTGCTGGCACAGAGAGGATTTCTTGTGTCAGGCTGTGAATTTCTGTTCTAGCCACATGAATGTTCCTTTAATGAGTTAGAATATGCTCACTCCTCTCTTTTTTAACAGTTTTTGAAATAATAAACATGAGACACCTCTACAAAACATTTTTCCCTGAAAGGCACTTTGTTTGTAGCAGTTTCATTTAAAAAAAATAACAGCCTAAAAATAGAACATGGAAGGGATCCTCAAGACCACCAGTGTATGGTATTCTAGAGCAGTGTTTCTCAAACTGTGCTCCACGGAGCCCCAGGGCTCCACGAGACATCTCCAGGGGCTCAGCGAGGTTGACAAACTGGAAACATCAATAGGTACAACACATACAATCAGTGGACTGCTGGGGTTCCACATAAATTTTTACGCATGTAAAGGGCTCCAGAGCTCCAAAAGTTGAGAACTGCTGTTCTAGAGCATTTCTGTATCAAAGCAGTAGAGGCCTATAGAAATATATGCTAAGTTTCCATGTCAAGCTCTAAAATAAGGACATTTCAAGGATCAAGACAATGTTTCAGGACAGATTAACTGTTGTAGAGCGTTCAATCACTGGGACGTACTGATGGAGAGTAGGTAAGGGTACAACTAGCAAAATTAAGGTTCCTACAGCCAATGAAAGGGGTCTCCAATACCTATTTAGGAGTTTTCACTGTTCATTTTTTCATATTTATTACATCTTATGGAAGTGAGAAAAAATATGTTTAAATGTTTGTGACTAATAAAGGAACACAAAATCAAGCAAGTCAATAAAGATTTATAATTTTCAAGACGAAATCAGCCCTGTGTGTTCTTACTGTGGAAGAAAAGAACGAACGTAAGTGCAAAGTAGGGGGCTGCAAACCTTGCTCGCTACACTCCCCAACCCCCTCTCAGCTAGAGAGGATCTGGTCCCAGGCCACCCCAGCCCCAGCTCTCCCCCCGCACCCCGGGCTGCCGGGAAGGGCCGAGCCCAGGCTTTTTCTCACCCCTCCTCCCGCCCGGTTCTCTCCTGCCCCTCCCCCCACAACGTCCCTTCTCCCCCCCATCTCTTGCTCTTGCCCCTTGACCTCCGGCCTGTTCTCGCCCCTCCTCTTTTTTGATCCCCTCTGCAGCTGCTGGGGAGGGCCTGAAGCTGAGGCTACACCAGCTAACCCCATCTCCTCTGCTGGGCAGGGCCAGGCCGTGGCGCACCAGCCCTGGCTCTCGCACTGACATAGGGTGTATGAGAAGGGGGCTAGAGTGGGAGAAGGGGGCGCAGCTCCCATTCACCTGGAGCACCAGAGAGGGGGAGGCCTTGTGGCTCCTGCCCCCCAGAGGGGGATGGGGAAAGGCTGTGTGGGGCTCCTGGGACTGTGCGGTATGTAGCTCGCAGCTTCTGCCCCCCTCCCCCTGCAGGCACTGGGGAGGGAGACGGGGACAAGCTGCACGGCTCCTGGGGCTGCACAGCTTCCACCTGCCCTCGGAGCACTGAGAAGGGGGGAGAAGAGAGGCTGTGCAGCTCCTGGGGCCACAGCTCGCGGTTTCTGTCCCCGCAGCCAGAGCACAGGGGAGGGAGGGGAGGGCAACACACTGCCCCAGCCTCCCACTTACTTGGAGGGCCATGGGGGGTGCATTCACATTCACACACACACCCCGCGTATGGGCCTGGACAGGATGCAGCCAGTAGGGCTGCGGGCTAAGAGGGGTCAGTGGGGAAGCCTGCTGGCAGAGCGACAAGAGGCCATTTCCAGGTGTGAGGGGGGACATGTTCTGGACTTGGAGTTGGAGGCGCGACTACAGAGTGATGTATGACATCACTCTGCCATCCCATAGGAAAAAAAATGTGTATATAGAGATTGATAATACAACTCAAGCCTTTTTAAAAAACATCCTTTAAATATTGGAGAAATATAATTAACTCAATTCCATGATGAGATTAAAGCAGGTGAGACTGGATCATTATGGATACAGAAAAATAAGTTCAAAAGACAAAATTTTCCTCTGAAAAACTTCAGTAAGAACATACCACAATTGTATGCAAGAATTACATACAAATCACTAACTTCTCCAATGCTCCTTTCAAACTGCAGGCAATGCAACAGTTGTCTGACTTCAAGCCAACCATACAGTTAATCATTTATTTATGGATTACAAACATCAAACAGAATAGTTAAACCATAACTCCTCTTTCAGAATATCCCTTGGCCTATTGACTATTTTAAAAAAAATTAAGAAAAATGTAGAAAAATAGTTTTAGTATACAACAGACTCCTGAAAATGGTCAAAAATAATAGCATGTACTGAATATTAACACCAAAAGGACAGATTATATGTGAATGTGTATATCATATAGGAATATTAATATTAACATTCCAACTCAAACAAAAATGTGATATTAAAGATTCAATAGAAACATATATACGGTACATCGCTTTGAGGTAGCTGCACAACATTCTTTATGTTACCATGCATTCTAGCTTTTTACTCAACAATTTTGAATTTCTGGAGTAATATTGAATAGATGTGACAATACATACACTGGAGTTCAAAGTGCTTCTCCCTTCATTAATTTATACCTTGCCCAATCCCAACACAAAACAACTATTTTCCTAAACACTTTCAGACTCATGAGGTAAAAACACCTATTTCCTAAACACAAGATTTTAGTATTTTGTAAAAGCAGTCAGTAATACCCCCTTCTATTACTCAGTTTGCTAAATCACTGCAGTTTATGGCAGATCTGACTAGTTAAGAAAAAGCATACAAGACTACGCCAGATTAATCAGGTTCTGGCCATTAACACCAAAAAGCCTCTAGGTCCAAATTGCAACTCAGTATTAGCTTGTCCAGACAGGACAACAAATAGATAGCAACTGTCAAATTGTTGAGAAATACCATAGACATTTCTGGAAAATGCTCCAAAGATGGGGACACTGGCATTGCACATTTAAGGCTTTTCACCAACCTCTGGGGTATACCATAACTTCAAGCTTGCCAGAAAGCTGCAGATCTATAACACTACACATACAGCAACTCTGTTGTAAACAGTGAAACATGGGCACAGAGGAAGACTAAAGAGCACTGGATTGACATTTTTGATTCTCATCATCTTGGTCAGCTGCTCTACATTAAGTAACAAGACAAGATTAGAAATAAGCATACTTTAAGCTGAACCCAATCACCTCCATCACACATGGTTTGGTTTTGGCAGCTTTCTTAGTATGGACATATTATTAGGATGAAAAGTCCAACAAATTCCAAAGTGTGTTTACCAAGGAATCACTATGCCCAGAAATCATATGGTCGCCAACAGCTTTGTTGGCACAGTAAGACCATCACTGATGGATATGGTGATTGGATATTCAGTTTTCCTCATACATTTAGCTTGAGATCTAGCTAGGTGGCATTCAATCTGCAAGGAGGCTATGTCCCTTTGTGATTTGCCATAATGACAATGATGATGAAACCAGTGTAAAATTCTTCTCTATAGTGTATAATTTGAGGAATACAAATATTATGACAATGCCACATAAGTAAATACCAGTTTTACCCAGGGCTGGGAGCTGGCAGCCAATCCCAGCTCAGATCTTGCTTTAGTTGGTTAACTGGTAAAACAATAGGTAAGTCTAACCTTTAACTGGTTAACTAGGATTTTATATCCCTTGTAACAACAGTATAAGCTTCTATGACACTGCCATAGGTTGACCACCTTTAGGAGTAAGAAGTAGTTTAGTCTCCATTCTGATGTAGCAATCAGATTCTTTCCCAAGGTTGCCAAACATGGGAAACAATTGTGGCCACTATGGTAATGGTGTCAGTCCATGGAAACTGAATTGAGACACACTTGTTTCACGCAGACCATCCAACAACTTTTGGTCACTACTGACCTTGACTTGATATAATTCACTAACCTACAAGTGGAAATGCCGTATATCCATTAAGAGTTCCTTAAGTCATCAATTCTTCTTCATATTTGCTTTTCTAAAAGATGACCTGAAAATGAACACATCAGTGTTCTCTGAAAGCTGAGCAATTGGGCAGCCATCCAAGAGAGATTCCAGTGCTGCCCAGCTGATTAGCAGAGTACCCACAGTGGACAGCATGTGTTTCTACTGGTGATGTACATCTGCACATGTCTCAGTGCACCTAACAAAATTCCATACACAGATGAAAAAAAATTAGAAGGAACATTGCTAAGGATATGCACAAGAGGTGCTATTTGCACCTAACCCCTAATGGGCAGCACTCAGATTATTAGTAGGGACTAGGGATGCAAAATCCCATTTAACCAATTAGCCATTACATTTAACCAGTTAACTGCTTACCTTGGCTCCCGTGGGTGGAAGGCCACTCCAGCCCATTTGGGCCGACAGTTTATCAGTTGCCACTTTTATCCCTAGTAGGGACTATGGATATTAAATTTAGATTAATCAACTAATCAAATTCCATCGACTACTCAATTAGTCGGTAAGGGTATCTCCGCCTTTGAAATGTAGCAAGAGCTGGCAGGCTCTTGCTACATTTCAAAGGTGGAAGTGCTGCAGGGAACATGGGGCCAGCAGTAGGCTGCTTGAGTCCCCTGCTTGCCCCATGCTCCCCGCAGTGCTTCTGCTCTTGCTACATTTCAAAGGTGGAAGTCCCACCAGTTCCCTGCTGCGCCTCTGCTCCCCCCCCCCCCCAAGATGGTGCTGGGGGGAACCTGCTTTTATGCCAGCTTCCGCTCCCCCCCCCTTTGCTGCCTCTCTCAGCAAAGAGGGCAGAAGCAACTAGTCAAGTCACTAGTCAGCTATCCGATAAGCATGCGCTTATCGGATAGTTGACTAGTCGCTTATAACCCTGGTATGGACCTACAAAATTCATGACCATGAAAAATGCATCATAGGCCATGAAATCATTTCTTTTGTGTGCTTTAACACACTACAGATTTCATAAGGAAGACCAGTGTTTCTTAAACTGGGATCCAGGCCCAAAGAGGAGGTGCAGGGGTTGTAAGACAGTGTCACAATCCCTTAAAAACCACTTACTTCTGCACCCCTTCAAAACTGAACAGCCAGAGAGCAGCGGCTGCTGGCTGAACATTTAACTCTGAAGATAGCACCTGACAACAGCAGCAAAAAGTAACTGTAGTAATGGCTCGGTGGCTGGAGAGTGTGATAGCTGCTGAGCAAGAGCCCATCTTTGCAGGCAGCAATGCAGAAGTAAGGATGGCAACCTCTCTATTACTATCCTTACTTCTGTGATGCTGCTGGTGATGGCTCTGCCTTCAAAGCTGGGCTCCCGGCAAGCAGCCGTTGCACTACAACACCCCAGCTCTGAGGGCAGCATGGCAGCCAGCAGCAGCATAGAAATAAGGGTAACAATACCGCAGCTTTCCCCCGTCACGATAACTTTGGAACCCTTTCTTTTTGCATGAGGACCCCTACAATTACAATACTGTGTAATTTCAGATTTAAATAGATGAAATCATGACATTTACAATTTTAAAAATCCCACGACTGTAAAATTGACCACAATGTCCTGTGAATTTGGCAGGATCTTTGCACTTAGGTTATGTGGAACTAGAAACAGTTCTGAAATACAGTGGGTAGTTCAGATATTCTTTGAGAGAAACTCCACCGGTTTAGCTTTCAAGAAACTATTCTGCTTATCACAGGAAAAATATAAAAACAATTAAGATCACATACAGGTGAATAAAAATAGATTATTTAAAAACAAACAAAAATTGGATTTTTTTTCATTTAAATTGAGTTTTGATTTTTAAATAAAATCCAATTACAATTACTTTTTAGAATACCAAGCTGTGTGTGTCATACTCTGAATTCCATTTGTATAAATTCTGCTAAAATTTTTTAGCCAAAACATAACAAATTTACCAGTTAAGAGAAGCTGAAAACAATACCAATAAGGTATGGGGATATAAATAAATATTGGCAAATTCATTTCAGAACAATCTCATTTGATTACTTATTTTCAGGTCAAAGTGAATCGGGATGCAATAACATCAGAAAATTCGGTTAATCGGTGCAGATATTGATACGGGGACTATGTCTAGACTATCCCTCTTGCGCAAAAATATGCAAATGAGACGAAGTGTGGAATATTGCCATGCCTCATTTGCATAATTAATCAGGCTCCGTTTTTGCGCAAAAACCCTCTCTTGCACAAGAGCCGTTCTTGAAAAAAAGAGGAAGAATGGCTATTGCACAAGAGGGGGGGGGTTTGCACGAAAAAGGAGCTTCACTAATTATGCAAATGAGGTGCGGCAATATTCCACGCTTCGCCTCATTTGCATTTTTTTGTGCAAGAGGGGGCAGTCTAGACATAGCCTTATGGTTTAAGTTTCCCAGCATCATTATAAGATCCTGTTTTAAGTTGTTTATAACTTTGCCAAACTTTTACCATTAGAGCTAAGTTTCCTAGGTCATGAGTCTGTCTCATGCTAAATTTTTCTATAAAGTTTCAGCTGAAACCATTCAATTATTCAAGAGAATAAAACTGGAAAAAGATGTTTTAAAAAATTCTTAAGTCTTTTCATTGATAAACTAGCACTTCCACGCTTTGGAGCAAGAACTTGTTGACATCGGAACTGGTGTCAGGGACATGTGCCTTTTGCCATTCCCATGATAATCTGCCCAAATTTGGTCATGTGATGAGTCTTTGAAATATCTCAACTTACATATGATCAATCACTAAATTCTCAAAAGATTGTGTGTACTGAGCATGCTCCAGCCCAAGACAAGGGGGACTGAGAAGGATTTTCTGTGCACCCGATGGCTGCCAGGTTCCACTGTGAAGTTGGAACTGAGAGTAGCAAAACAGTCTTCTCTGTTCTCAATGCCCCTCCTGCTGGTGCTCAGGCTGCGAGAAGCAAATGGAATATGGTTCGTGAAATGAATACAGAGGGGTTGGGAGAGAGGAGGGAAGGAGTTAAGGTGGAGAGATTGTAGAAATCAGAGTGTGGGGGGCCCAGAAGAAAGGTGGAAGAACAAAAGGAGAGAGTGTAGAAATGGAAGCAAGCAGCAGCTGGGGTGAGGTGGGTTGGATAAAGCAGAGGAGGGAGTAAACAAATCAGTGTGGGGGCTGGATAAGAGCAGAGGAAGAGCAGGAGCAATACTGATTTGGACATCTTCTGAGAACACTTTACTTTGCACCTTAGTATTTTTGTTCAATGTAGTTTTTTAGATGTAATGGAAATAATGCTATTAAACATTCTACTCCTTAAAATGTATCTTTAACAAAAAAAAAAAATGTAAGCACCTGGAAACCTGGTCTGGAAAACTCAAGTAGCTCTAACAAGTTAACTAATAAAGGAGAGAATCAGAGTTAAATTCAAAACCATTTTGACTATCAAAAGCTGTATCACATAATAGTAGGGGATTTGCCATCACTAGCATAAGGTTGCGTGTATTGGTCAAATATAAAAAACATTGCACTGCTACTGCCTTTACTGTACCTGGTCTGAAAAAAAAAAAATAGCCTCAAGATCAAACTAATGCTTTTCATAGTATTACATTCACTTTCTTTAAAGTATTGGGGGGAAAAAACCTTGTACAATCTTTGAAGATCACCAAATTTCCATTTTCAGGAATGTTAAAACTCAGCATTGGTAAAATATTTCAGCTACGAAACAACTTATTGCAGCATAATTTATGTCACTCGGGGATATGAATAAACCACCCTCCACAGTGACATAAGTTACACTGACATAAGCACCAGTGTGGACAGTGCTATGCTGACAAGAAAGCTTCTACTGCTGACATAAAACCACCTCTGCGAGAGGTGGTACTTACTATCCAAACAGCTCTCTTCCTTTGGCACAGAGCCTCTTCACCAGATGCACTGATTGTGTAGACATGCCCTTACAAGCAACCAGCCTTCAGAAATCAGCAAATGAAGTTACTGGAATCAAATGCATTTTTAAAAATAACATCAGCCACAAAAAGGGGGGGATCTATATATGTGTTCAGACACAAATTAGTCAATTCACAATTTTCTACCTGGGCTTTACCAAACAGAGAATAATCCTGTCTCAATACTACAGTTATAGTTCCCAATAATTGGGCCTCAAAAGGTATTTGATTAGCAGAACACAGACCGACTGTAATGAAGCAGAAAGGTGTCTTGACAATACTCTGACTTGATATGTACAAAACATCCATAAGTCTTCACTCAAAGAGTCCACAGTAACGTCACTAATAAAGAAATCTGGCATTCTAAGATTAATGAAGTCTGATTATATTCATTGATAGGATACAAATACTGGCAAATCTAGCAACTTGGTCAAGGCTTGAGAAGTTTACCACACATTTTAAACGAGAAAATTCTTTGAAACATTGGAGAGTGAGGAGAACCAGCTACGTCTAAAGCAATACCTCTTGATTCCTATAATACTGGCATTTTCTACAAGATGCTATCCGCAGATGACACTCAGGAAGACAACACTGCATTAGTCAATATTAGGGGAAAAATAACATTTTGGATTTTTTTCTAAATTGATGTGCCAGCTTTTTGGGGGCAGGCGGAGAGAGGATAAAGAAGTAGTGTTTTAGCTGTTTTCCATTTGTCAAGGAAACAGGAAAGGTTTCAGGTCAGGGCAAAGGGGGCGGGAGAACACTAGACATGAACAGACACTGTTAGAGAAGGGAAAAACTACAGACTTACCAGAGAACAAGCATCAAGAACAAAAACGGAAAGGAAATATAACTGTTGAAAAAAGGAATCGATTAAAAAGATGCAAAAAGATTCTGGAAGCAAAAAACAAGAAGCTTATCAACAGAGGACCTAGATCATATGAACAGAGAGTGACTGAACATTTACTGAAGAAATACAGTTCAAAGTTGCCTAACGGACAAGTAAGGGCCATCTAGGTTAAGAAACTCTGCTTGCGGATAAATTCTGCGGAAGAGGTACAGCTATGGGAACACAGGAACACTTCAAGCTGAAGAGAAGCAAAGAACAGGACAGCAAGAGTGGAGTTAAACTTATGCCAAGGAAAAGTAAAGTTGATTCTTCTCTCAAGTGGCACAGTATATTGTAATCTTTTGTTTATGTTAAGAACAACACATTTGGTATTAACCGTAAACTACGTACAAGCTCAAAAAGGCTAAACATTTAAAGTTCTCTCTTTTGTCTTAGTTTGTCTTTGTCTTTCCTAACAGCATCACCTAGCTGGGTCACCACACACCTATCTTCATCTATAAATGATTGAAGAGAAGAATCATTATCCTCTCTCTGCCTCAGTCTCTGCACCTATAAAATGAAATTAAGTGATTTACCAAAGCTCATGCAGCTGGTCAGCAGTACAGCTGGCTATAGAACCCAGGTCTCTGATTCCCAAGACCCAATCCACTGGATCATGTTGTCTGTCACCATTAGCCATTACAATGTTTTGGTATATAGAGCCTACCTGCCATTATACAAAATGCACCTTATATCCACAGACTGCCTTTCACTTCCAAAATACAACTACTCACAATATATACATCTCATTCATCCAAACACATATATAACCGTAACTCAAACTCAAGTAGATTAGAGTAAAATCACATCCTGATAGAATAGTTTAAACAACTATGAATATATGAAACAACTTTACTGTATTATATGCAAAAATGAACACTGCCTGTGTAACCTAAATCTGGCTCCTTGTATGCATCCCCTGACATCACTTTTTTTTTTTTTAAACAACAGTGGGACAAGCCTAAATAAGCATTAGTGTAAAGCTTAATATTTAATTGGTTTAAAATCTGCTTTAAATGTACAATTCAGTGAATTCTATACCATGGATCTGGTAGGGAATATTTCATAATTCCAATTGCATATTCTTGCACCAAACAAATACTGTCTAACAGTGCTGCCAATAAAGATGCATTCATCTCATATATATAGACAGACAATATATATGTTTATTTTTGTTGTTGTTCACATAAATATAGTATTTGTGACTAGAAAGGAATTTGGAAATTCAGATCTGCATCCAGTCTGCAGCTCAGTTCACCTTTACTTGGATATGCCAGTATTTTGATCCTACATGCTTACATTTTGGCTGAAATCCTAAAGCTATCTCTGGCTCTGCTTTGACAGGCAACAGGGTATGTTTTTCAATTGTGTTAGCTGAATCCAATTAACACAATTGAAAAGCCCTGTTAAAATGCAGGCGAGCATGTCTGAAGTTGTCATGTTACATTAACCCAACGAAGCTAACACAAGTGATAAAACACACCCTTTTTGCCCCTAAAGACACATCAACTGTGTATTTGTAGTTTGCTGAATGGATGACTAGTTTAAATTGGAAGCCAGATGTATGGATAATATCTGAAACATCATTCATCCAGATACCTACAGTAGCTTCTTTATATTATGTTTTTATTAAAACAAATCAAAGACTAAAATATATTTAGTATATAGCACAATAAATTTTAAGTATTTTGCTTAAAAAAAAAAAACCACACGTTAGCAAAACTGCTTCTCTGTAAAAATTCACATTTCTCCACTAGGTGACCTTAATGAGGAAAAATGCTCCTTCCCTTTCCTTGAGAATACAGGCTTTCCTCCTCCTTGTCAATTACTGAAGGCTAAGTCAAGTTATCATTCTGAAATGTGGACTAATCATCATGATCTTGGGAGCAGAAAAGGGGAGAGATATGTTTATTTCACATGTAAAATGGTACATTTGGGAAGAGCAGAGCCTGCCATTTTACTATGGAAGAGATAATAGTGGTATGAATTCATCTTTGTATTTCTTAAATGGTACTTTAGTCTAAACCAATCCTCTTCGAGCAGGAAAGGAAGTTGTAGAAACAGCTTCACCATGGCATCAATATCAGTAGCAGCTTCAGTACTGATTTAAGAAGGTTGCAACACACAGGCCCATGAAGATGTAATACCCCTGCAAATCAATCAATTCAAAAGATACTTTACTTAAACCATTCAGTGTATTTTAAGCTTCTGGGCTTAATTCTGTCAGGCACAAAAAATAAAATTAAAAAAAACCCCATAAAAAGTCACAAAGTAGATGGCAGAAGAGAAAACAAAAGGAGTGCTTAAAACGGTACAAACCTATTTTAAATTATTGATCATTGAATCTAAGCCCCCTCCTGCCCATCTCTCTATGAAGCAAGAGACTCCCACATACCAGCAGAAACAGAGCTGGATCTAGAAAAAAGGAAGTATGGGAGAATTATGGAAGGCAAAGAGATAAGGGGAGTTGATTTAAACTCTTTTTGTGTGTGTGTGTGTGAACTCTGTGATCAAAGCTTTCATCAAAACATCATGGAGAAGTCAAGTTAAGCATTTTGTTTACTTTCATTCCACCCTTGCTATCACTTTTTGGAGGGAGGAGCAAGAAGAGGAAGTTGATGTAACCGCCTCCAGTTTTCATAAAAGTGAAGAAAATTTCATACCTTGAGAGCATATATGTAGGAATTAAAACAAAATACTCACACATAACTACAGGACAGTGAGTAGCAGGTAGGTGTGGGGTGTAATGTTTTTCTCTCCTGCCCTGGCAAGACAGTAAGTGGAAAATAGACAAGCAGCAAGTGGGAGAGCTGAAGTACATGTGATGAAGTGCTGTCATCCCACCTTCTCCCCTATCTCAGTCAGTGAAATGAGTGTTTTCTTCTACCAAAAGGACAGTGAGTGGGATGCATAGGAGAAGAAGCAAAATGAGAAACAGAGCAGTGTGGTGATACCCATAAGAGTAAGGGGTAGAGTGGTGGGTGAGGGGCTATGGGTTGCAGCACCCCCAGGAGAAATCTGATGTTAATAGGAAAGATGAGAAAGGAGAAGCTACAAGAGGGTGTCAGGCACAGACAAGAGGAGGAAGGCAGGGTGGGTGGGAAGAAGGACCATGATCTATGCCAACAGGATAACAAGTGGGAGGCAGGTTTTCAGTACCAGAGGAGTAGGCTGCTAGGGATGGGATGCTCCCAGCAGAGGAGACTCGGTGGTGAGAGTTCAGGCGGTGAAGCTGTTCCCGCACCCCAAAGGGAGAGGAAGTAACACACAGGGGCGCAGGAACAATTTCTATAGTAGAAGGGCTCAGACCCACTGAGGCAAACTGCAAGCCCTGGATATAATGGAAACCACTTCAAACCAGGGGGTGCTGCAGCATCCGCAGCAGCACTAGGAGAGATGGGGGCGGCCGCTGAGGGAGGAGCAGTCACAGGGGTGGAGCGAGGTCAGAGTTGTGCCGGAGGGCAGGGGGTGGCGAGGCCTGGGCGGGCGCTGAGCGGATGGGTCCACCGAGTGTTGCTGGGGGGTGGCCTTTGCGGGACACAGATGATGGGAGGGGGTAGCGCCCCATACCCAGCCAGCGGGTGAGGACTGCCCCCCCCCAAAGAAGAGGCCGTAACGGCCGGTGGTTCCCTACCTCCCGCACGACCGCGACGGCTCCTTCTCTTAGAAACGGCGCGCAGCCGCCCGCGTTTCTCTCACCGGACACCGTCCGCTGCCCGGGAAAGGGGGAGGTGGCGGCCGAGCTAACCCGAGCCCCACACTCCCAACGCCCGGCCCGCCCACTGATTCCACCCCGCTACCTCCATTGGCTGAGCCTTACCCACACAAAGGGCCCGCCCCCAGCTCTGCCACAGCCAAGGTATCCCATAGGCCGCCCCTTCCCCGCCGCCCCTGTCGCTCACCCACTGGGAGCGGCGGAAACAGGGACAAGGGGCGTGGCTACTCCCGATTGGCGAAAATTCACCCTACCACTTTCGATTCCTATTGGTTGAAGAGGCCTACAATCCTCTCGATTCGGCTACCTGATTGGTCTTCATCGACACAGCCATGGTAGGGTGCACGCAAACCTGTGCTAGTGTGCGTGTGACGGGGACGGGTGGAAGTTAGAGCTGTGGCTAGGATCCTCATTGGTCGGCGGGAACGTGGGCGCCGTGCCCTCGCGACGCTAGCGCAGTGACGGAACGCAACGCCTTGGTCTGATTCCCAAAATGGCGCCGCGCAGGGAGCGAAGGTGTCGTTGTCGTTGTCGTTAGTGGCCTCGCTGTGCCGCGGGAGGTTCGCGCGCTTGATTTGTGAGTGTCTCTCGATGGGCATGTGATCGCGTCCCAGAGTGGGATGGGGGCGGAGGTGACGAGGGGCTCTGGGATAGGTGTGCGCGAGGAGCGGGATGCCGCGGTACGGGGACTTCTGGGTGCCGAGCGAGGGTCGGGACGCTGAGGAGAAGGGATTGCGATCGTGCCGAGGGGTGTTGTGGCCGTGCAGGGCCTGGGGAGGGAGGTGTAAATTGAGATCCTGGTCCTGAGGCAGCGGGAGATTGGAGGCGGGGGGTGGGCGTAGCCGTGGGGCTGACTCGGAGTGGTTGAGAGCCGAGTGTCCTTGAGGGCCCTGGAGCTGGGGAGGGTCTGTGTGAGAATACGGTGCCAAACGTGGCTATCGGGCCACTCGACCTTCGCGCGTTGTTTCTCTGTTCTTCTATCTGGGCAGTTGCCCGTCCCCTTCCCCCCAGCCCCGGATGATTGGTGTTATAAAAACATAAAATTGTCCTTCGGTTCAACTCTGCTAATTGAGTTACACGTAGGAAAAGGCTAGTCAAGACCTTACGTTGGATTAAATCAGTATTTGCTGTATGTGGGGCAGGTGGTAGTGTGATCTTTCCTAAGAAAAGTTTCACTATAAACTAGCTTGTGTGTGAAAGTGCTGTATTGGGGAGGAAGGAATGAGCTCGTGGTGCCTGCTAGTCGTTGTTTTTGTGATGTAAGAAGAGACTTTTAAAAATAAAGCTGTTAGTTTAATGTTATTAAAGTATTCTAATTACCGACTTTTAAGTCCTGTTTTGGTTTTGATGAGAAACCTCTTGAAACAAAGGATTGAGAATTTTACTTCTGAGGGAATTCCATACCAAAAAAAAAAAAAAAATGCTGTACTCAATATTTTAAAATTCTGCAAATTTTGTCAATAAATGTGGAGTCTCCAACACGGTAGTGGAAAACACAGCCCAGTAGCTGCACAGAGGCTGGAGATCACCCTACTGCTTCCTTTTCCCACAACACTGTGGTGAAGCTGCACTCAACCTTGACCAAACACAAAGTCCAACTGTGCCCCAAAAACACCCTGGGGTCCTGGCCCTCTGCATCAGGTACACCAGCTATGCAAGGGCAGGTGCAGAACAGTGGGATCCAAGTGTGCAAGGCTTGATGTGGAGAGGTTCGGGTGTGGGGAAAGAGGATTCTGGGTGCAGGCAGCTTAGTTGAGGGGGGAGTCTAGGTATGCAGGAGATCTGGATGCACAAGGGGGTCCAGTTTAGGGCTGTAATAGTGTAGTCAATTAACCAATAAGCAAAAGTTCATAGGTTAATGTTATAGACCCCATGCATTCCCACCACCCTGCCAGTAAATTTTTTAGCAGGCTGGCCAGCAACCTGGCTCAATCCTGGCTCTCACTGGGTCTGGGACCTACCCCGCTTGCGGCTTTGCATTTAAAGTGTATCAGGAGCTGGGTGGGCAGGCAGCCCGGCTCAGTTCTGGTTCACGCTGCGTCCAGGAGCTCAGTGATCCCCTGGACAGGGGCTGCTGCCTCTGTATCAGAGGTAGCAGCGCAGGGTGAAAGGCAGCCAGGCCAGGAGGGGAGATGGTTTCTAAACTGGCTCCCCTTGTGGACCAGCTCCCACCTGGCACCCCCGCACTGCTGCCCCGGCCCCACCTCTGGTGCCTCTATAGTCCCTGCACTGCTGCCCTGGCCCCACTTCCGGGGATTATAGAATAGTTGAGTAACTGATAAGAATTCATGAGTTTAATAGATTGTTCAACTAACCGATATTTAACATCCCTAGTCCAGTTGCAAGGGCAAAGGAACTTTGCAAGGGGATCCAGATGAAGATGATTGGGGCTAAGAAGTGGGTTCTGGGTGTCGGATATTGGGAGAGTGGGGATTGGCACAGTGGGAGTCCAGTTGCAGCTGGTTGCAGACCTAGTCTGGGTTCAAGAGGCTTGTGGCATGGTTCATATGCATAGGAAGTGGGGTTCATTGGACTGAGAGTTCAAGTGGAGGGGTTGCACAGGGGGTAATCTGGGTACAGGAGTGCCCACGGTCCAGATACCGGAGGCAGTGGGGCTTGGCATGGGAGTCTGGATACATAAGGTAGTGCTCAGTGTGTGGGAACTCCAGATGTAGGAGCTAAGGCTTGGTAGAGGAGAGTCTGGGTATTGGGAGGGAGAGTGTCTTGATGCACAGGGTTGTCTGTATGGGGAGCCATGACTCTGACCCAGCACCAGCAGAGCGACTGGACTGGGCTGGTTTTGAAAAGACACTGACATTTAGGAAAAAAACAAACAATCTGGAGATGTGCTCACTTGATTCCCTGAGACTGAGAAATAACAGTCTTAAGTTTGTAAGACCTTTATGCATGTAGGCCTGTTTTTGTTTTAACACTTTTCTCTGATTGCTGCATTCCTGAGGAGAGAGAAATAGGTTGCAATGAATACATATAGGTGGCCAAACTCAGCTGGGTCTGCAGAGTATTGGTGCCTGGAGACTCTGTAAAAGAGAGGTGAATCAACAACAGTGAAGGCACAGTATCTGTCATTTGAAAGAAAGTTCATGGAGGAGAGAGCTTCTGCTAACCCTCTAACTAATTTACCTAGAAATTCACAGGAATCCATTGGAAACTGAAGCACTGGTTTAATATGCTTGTAGGAACATACCTCACTTTCTCAAATGTGCCACCACATTCTGCACAATATCTTGTTTGTTGGTGGTTTTAAGACATGGTCCCATATGGAGTGTGTTTTAGTAATCTTAACTTTGAGATGACAAAAATGTAAATGAGAGGCAAGGTCCATATGTGAAAATGATTAGAAAGCAGCAACCACCAGATCAGTTATCTGATCTTCCTGTGGCATCTAGGAATCCAATTGGATCCCTAGATTGCAAACCTGGCCAAGCTGTCGTGGCATACACACTAGATCAGGGCTGGGCAAGAGACTGTCAACAGGCCAGATCTGGCCTGCCTAGCCAGTTTATCTGGCCACGTGACAGTTCCTGGCCCCGCCCCATAACGCGTTGCCTGGGAACCGAAGATGCCCTTTCAACTGCTTCTATTTAAAGGGCTCGTGCCTTTCCCGTGGCTACCAGGCAATGCATTAGTGGTGGGGCTGGGAGCTCTGAGCCCTTTCAACTGCTTCTATTTAAAGGCCCTGCCGCATCTGCCCGAGGCCCTGCCCCCTTTGGCCCGCAACCACTTAAACATTTTTTGAAGTGCCCCCCCTTCAAAAATTATTGCCCACTCCTGCCCTAGTTCAAGTGAGCAAATGTTATATAGTAACTTACTTGCCCAAGTTTCACTAATTTTGCATTTATACATACTTTTAATTTTCCAGTTGCCTGCAGGCTAGGGGAATACAGTGTATATGAAACATGAACTTCACCAATGAAATATCTTACCAAAAAAACTTTTTGCATCGTATTTATGCAGCATTTAATTAACAATTTAAAATGGTTTCCCTTCTTTCAGGTATCTTTTCATTCTGCCTTGTGACGTATATAGCGTATGTATGCATAGTGAAAATATCACTTATCTCAGGATGAAAAATGATGGTTTATTGCAGTTTTTCCTGATTGTATTTTTTTCATTATTTTGAAGCTGCTGTCTGAAAATCCATTGTCTGAAAACTTATCAAGCAGGAACGATCGTACTTCAATAAATGAAGGAGAATAAAGAAAATTCCAGCCCTTCTATAAATTTGGCAAACCTGGACCACACAAAACCATGTTGGTACTGGGATAAAAAAGATCTGGCACATACACCATCACAGTTAGAAGGACTTGATCCAGCTACTGAGGCACGATACCGCCGAGAAGGAGCCAGATTCATATTTGATGTAGGAACACGCCTAGGACTGTATCCTTTTGAGTTGATATTTTTAGCATATGCTTGTAGCATTATCAATTAGAAAGTCTCGAAAAAGTATACAAAGAGTGGTTATTGTTTATTTGTTTGACTAATTTGCAAAGTGTAGTCTTATTTCCAAAGCATCACTAAAATTTTTAAACTAAATATTTTTGATGTTTAACGTTCTACTTGAACATTTTCTTCTGTTAATTGAGTCCTAGTTTACGTACCAAATGAAATACAGGTTGAACCTCTCTAATCTGGCACCGTAGGGACCTGATGAGGGCCATGAATAGTTAACTGGTTAACCATTAAGGGTGAGGTTTACCATAGGGATGTTAAATTTAGATTAACTAATCAAATAGTCAATGGGATTTCCATCGACTATTTGATTAGTCTATAAGGGCTCCTGAGCCTTTGAAATGTGCAAGAGACCCTGTGGGGCTGTTATGCATTTCAAAAGCAGAAGCCCTGCAGGGAGTGCGGGGCCACCGAGGGACCTCTCCTGGCCCCACACTCCCTGCTGCGCGTTAACCTTTGAAATGTACCTTTGGAATGAGCCTTTGAGAGTTGCATGCTGGCCCCTCAGGGGCTTCTGCTTTTGTAATGTACAAGAACCCCAATGGGGCTCTTGTACATTACAAAAGCAGAATCGCAGCAGAAGTGGCATGAGCGAAGACTGCTTCAGTCCCCATTCATGCCATTTTTTGCTGAGCCTCTACCTCCCCTGCCCCTCCGTGTAGACATTGCTGGGGGATATGGGCTTTTAAGCTGGCTTCCCCCAGCATCGGCTTCTGCTTCTGCCTCCTCCTTCCCCCCCCCGCCTCTCTCGGATAGAAGCAGTGGGGAGGGGTGGGGAGCGACTAGTCGCATCACTAGTTGACTATCTGATAAGCTATGCCGATCGAGATAGTTAACTGGTCACATCCCTAGTTTACCAGTTCTGGCTAACTGGTAGGGACTGGAGCAGCTCCCCACCCACTGCGGGCAGGAGTCTGCTCCAGCCTCGCAGAACCCACCTCAAGAAGGAGGCGCTCCAGCCCCCATGGAGCAGCCCCTATCTGCAGTGAGGAAGGTGGGTTGCTCCAGTACAACCGCGCCCCCCCCCCCCCAATCAAGTCTCCTTTTAATTGGGTAACCTGTTAAACATTACATGTAACGGGTTCCCCCATTAAACAGAATTTTATATCCCTTAGGTCTGACTGGTGCTGAACCAGAGAATTTGCCAAACTATGGGAGGTCAGTATCGTCTAGCACCATTACCAACACTTACAGTGCTTACTGGGCTCTTAGAAGACAGTTAGGGGTAAATTAAAGCTAAACAACTGCACAGAACACTGAGAGCCAGGACTGGTGGCTGTAAACAAACTTTATGGGACCATGGGAAACTTGGTCATACCCATGATAAATGAACATCTGGCTAGCTAAATTCATGCCGGACCACAGATGTTGCCAGACAAGAGAATGCCGGACTAGAGACGTTCATCCTGTATCTTAACTGATAAAATGACAACATAAAGGGAAAAAAGTGGCCTGTCAGTCATGTGGTGGTTGAAATTAAAAGCTCTGGGTCTTTTCCTTCAAGGCTCTGTTTAGGCATGTGATTCAGTTTATATTTTTTCGTGTGCATTTTGTCCTAAATTTTCTCTCCTAACTATTCCCTCTACATGGAATTACTTTCCACTTTTGTATTGTATATCAATAATCCTTTTTCTAATTAGCTCTAACTAGCAGCTACATCAGCCCTTAATCACATGTTAGTGGAGAGTTAAAGGGAGGCAAAATCCACCTGTCAGCCACAGGGGAAGGGAAAGCCTTTCTCTTGGCTGTACTCCCAGGCTGAGTTGAAACAGTGGTCTCAGTACCTCCATTATGTGCTTGGTTGTTGCAGTCATTAAATTCCATGGCTCCTCCCAAGGCCTGCCTACTGGCTTTTCCAAGCTGGGTATGGGGCTTAAGCTATGCAAGTGACTTTGTTAGGAACCCTCTGTACCAGGATGAACTTGACCTTGATTCTATAGCCAGACCTTTTACACTATTCTAGATATCTACCGGTCAGAGTAGACACCTTCTGGTGTTTGTTTTTGTTTCGTTGTTTGTTTTTTGGGGGGAGGGTTGGTAAAACATGACACTTGCTTTCAAAACTTTAAAAATAAATATCAGATATTAGAAAATTGCTCCGCTTATTTGTTCAAAATAGGCTTTTTCTCTGATTCTGCTTGTGTGTTGTATGTTTTGGACTTGTATTATACTGTTTAAATCCTTATTGTGTAGCGTAGACACTATGACACTTTGGCAACTGGAATAATTTATTTTCATCGGTTTTATATGTTTCATTCTTTCAAACAGTTTCCAAGATATGTAAGTATTTACAGCACTGATTTTCTTAATTCCATGGTTGCTTTAAGTATGGAATATTTAAAATTGTGCCACCTAAGGAATGTTGATGGCCTCATTTATTAAATAAAACCTCATATTTATGAGTTATTCTCTGAAATGTCTTCCCAATATTATAGTTAACACATATGGTTTCTTTAAATGATTAAGCTTTCTGTTAATATTATTATGCTTTCAAAGTTACAGAAGTATGTCAGAAACCAGATAACTTGTAATATTTTAATTACAGTTTCATGTATAATTACAGTTTCATGTAGAAACAAGGCATGCTTTAGCCACAAAGTATTACATGTTTGTTCTGCTAGTCTCCATATAATGAAAATTAAAAGTTTTGTTTTCAGTATAAAGGCTCCAAATGTTTTCTAGAGTAAGTAGGAATTGCTGTTACAATTTTGTTACTACAATATCATTTCCAAGAAAGTTAACCTAGCCTGCAAATCACAGTTTGTTAAGTCGTCAAAGAAACTACATGCATAATTTTAAACCCCTTTGTGAGGCATTGTTTTCTATGCCAAGTTAAAAACCTCTGGTTGTATTTCTATTTATAAATAAAATGCTAGTTAATGGGCTGTCTTCCAGAAGGCTGTATTTACTTTGAAATTGGAAATGCTAAATTATGTGTGTAATCATTTCATGAGCTTCTATTAATTGTTCTCTGAGAAACAGCCTTTCATAACCTGGTTGTTGGAACTAACACTTAAAGTATAATTTTTAATATATAGATGCAGCATTGTCAATGTAGACTATCTGACAGAATTTTCTTTGTTAGGTGACTGGAGCCTGCTGTCTCTTCCTGGCAGGAAAAGTTGAAGAAACTCCCAAAAAATGTAAAGATATAATCAAAACAGCCCGTAGCTTACTAAATGATGTGCAATTTGGACAGTTTGGCGATGATCCAAAGGTAAAATAATATATTCATGCTTATGATTCTTTTATTTAGCATTTTAATAGAGTTAATAATTGTACTAGGGATGTTAAATTGCGTGTAATTGACTAATCAAATAGTTGATGCATTTTGCATCAACTAGTCGTAGAGTGTGTCTGCCTTTGAAGTGTAGAAACACCTTTAGGGCTATTGCTACACTTTAAGGGTGAAAGCGCCACGTGGAGCCCAGGATCACCTGGGGAGTTCCCCACTGACCCTGGGCTCCACACTGCACTGCTACTTTGAAGTACCTTCTTCTTTCCCCCCCAACCCTTGCTGCCTCTTTCTGATACAGGCAGCAAAGGGGCAGGGAGCAACTAGTCGACAAACTTGTCAACTATCCGATAGTCAGCTAATCCGTCACATCCCTAAACTGTACTACATATTTCCAGGCTTTATTTCTCTTTGGAGATAGGAAGAAAGTTGGATTCTCATTTGAAAGGGCACTGTCAACTTCATTCTTCAAGTTAAATAAATAAAGCTAAAATTTAATTTAAAAGACAAATGGAAGATAATAGGGGTAGGTTGTTTTTTTTTTTTCAGTCTCTCACTCTGTGCTGTTGGTGATTTTACTTTCCTGAGCAATAGGGATGTTAAATTTAGATTAATTAACTAATCGAATAGTTGATGGAATTTCCATCTACTATTTGATTAGTCCAGTGATGCGCAGCCCGTGGGTCTGCCTGATAGAGGCAGCAACGGGGGGAAGCGACTAGTCGCATCACTAGTTGACTAGTCACTTACATCCCTACTAAGCAGTGCTGCTTATCTTTCACAGTTTATTTAGCAGTCAGCTCTGCCTTTGCATTTCCTGTGATAGCTTCAATTTTCTTAGTTGATACTCAGCTGTCACTGTCACAGGTCAAGGTTTTTCAAAAGTGACTAGTGATTTGGGGTGCTGCAGTTTTGAGGGACCTATCTTGAGGTATCTTACAGGGGCTCGGTTTTCCACAGAGTGTTCAATGCTTTCTGTAAAGCAGGCTCCTTTAAAGCATCAACATGGCTATGCAATAACTGCTGTACCTAAAATTGCTAGTCACTTTTCATCGTAGCCAAAGTGTATCTCTTGTCATCTGCCATCCCAGATGTAGAGCAGCTCACTCCAAATGGAGTTTTAATCTGATGTAGATGCATTAGGTAACGATGTGCAAGAATAGGGGTGAGAGAGAAATTCAGTTGCTTCATCCACTGAAGTAAATATTTGGTAAATAACCCTAAAAGTTTAAGAATATTTAAGAGAAACTAATAGATTGAAGCATAGTTAGTCTCAGTAATAATTCATTCTGAGATTTAATTGACCCAAATGATAAAACTTACTGTAGATGATTCCTCCTATTGAAGATCAGGGGCATGAGGAGTAGGGAATAACTGAAAAAAGCTATGAGGTGACTTGATCAATTTTATAAATACCTGCATGGAAAAAGATAATGTGGCAGACAAATGCATAATAATGTCCAGTGATGGGAAGCTGCAGCTAAACAAATTCAACTGGAAATAAGGTCACATTTCAAATGTTTGTGAATAAAAGAGGGAATTGTGGTTGTTTTGTCATATTGTCTAGGAGGAGGTCATGGTCCTGGAGAGAATCTTATTACAGACAATAAAGTTTGATTTACAAGTGGAACATCCGTATCAGTTTCTTCTCAAGTATGCCAAACAGCTCAAAGGTAAATATAAAAAGTTGAATTGCAGAACAGTATTCAACAGTTCTTAAATAGCACGCTTGATCCGTACGTCTTTAAAAACATTTTAATGTACACACCAACCATTCGAGAGAAGTATTAACCATATTTCCCAGAAGGAAACTGGCACAGAGGTTGTGACTCCCAAGTTCACAAAGTGAGAAATAGTATAATTTAGGTAATCTTAGTTTCCAGGCCTGAACTCAAACCATTATTTTAAGTTGTTAAAGAGATCATGTTACTTTTCTTAGGTTATCACTTTGGATTCAAATGATTTACATGCTAATGGGCTAAGGGTTTTCTTTTCATGGCCAGGTATAACTTAGAAACTTGATACTTTTGTGTCTGGGCCCCCCTACAGTTTTTCAAAACCCCGAAAATTCAGTGCAAAAGGCAAATGTTTTGGGGAACTTGGAGCGTATTAAAATGTCAAAAGGTTTACAGCCATAACACATCAGTTAGAGCTCATATACCGGAAAATATTATAATATTCCAAAGATACCATTTTTCTAAAGGAGTCTCCTTTTATAATAGTTTATAAAACTAAATATTTTGAGCTTTTTAGTTAAGTAAACTTTTTTTTGTTTCTCTCTTTCAGGTGATAAAAACAAAATTCAAAAACTGGTTCAAATGGCATGGACTTTTGTAAATGACAGGTAAAAATGTTTCCAGGCTTTTAAATATTTCAACTAGTTACCAACACTTCGTTTATTTTGGATTCTGACATCTTTTCCCCAGTAATACAGCCTAAGTATTTATCTCTTTTTGTGCACATTCCAAAGACTGCTCATGTTTGTCTATGGGTCATGTGTCTGACCATCCTCCTTCTGCCCTCGCTCCCAGGTTTTTACCTGAAAGGATTCCTCTTATTCCAGGATAAGACTTAGATCAGGAACTTTAGTGGAAAGCCCCGACTTTCCTTCCAGTTCATAAGTCCAAATGAGGCCAGAAAGGGAATAGCCAAACCCCAGACTCTCCCCTGTCTCTCCCCAAAATGTCTTGGCCTGGAAAGTGGTCAGTCCAGAAATGTAGTCTTTGTGCAACACATTTTATATTCTTTGTAGTGCAGTGCGGTAAGCAGTGTTTATCACAACAGACAACACTTGGGGAAAGAAATAAGCAAAACAGTCAATTTTACCTTTTAATCAGCTGAAGCTGAACTCAATTTAATTATGAAAGATGACTATGTAAAAAATAGCTCCTTCTTAATAGATGTGATCTTATGCCCATTGAGTCATTTCTGCAAACCTTAGAGCAGGGGTTGGCAACTTACCGCATGCGTGCCACAAGTGGCACATGAGCTGATTTCCATTGGCACGTGAGGCAGGAGCTCAGCCCCACCCCTCCTTCCTTGTGCAGCTGGGAGCCTGCGCCAGTGTTCCCTTAAAGAGCGTGACTATGCAGCCACACACAAAAAATTTTAATCTAAGCCTGCTCACCTCCGCAGTAGCACTCACTTCCTCCTGCTCCTGAATGGTGAGTATCTTGGCTGCTCCAGCTGACAGAGATGGTGATGACCTGGGGCCACAGAGGGGGGTGGCTGCTCAGGTGGCCACTGTGAAGGCCAGGGCCACATTAGGGGCTGGCTGCCGCTGGGGCTGAGGCCACATTGTGGGGCAGCTGCTGCCAGCATTTCAGACATAAAACACACAGTAGGTGGATGGGTTGCTGCCGGGGCATGTTGAGGCCACGGCTGGGCAGGTTGCTGCCGGGAGGGTTGAAGCCATGGCCGGGCGGGTTGGAAACAGGGACAGACCCATGGCCGCATTGTGGGTGTGGCTGCTCGGGCATGCCATAGGTTTCCGAACCCTGATTCAGAAGCTTATGTGCTGCTTAAAGTATCAAACTGTGAGCCCGAGATCAGAGAACTCAGCAAGGCCAAGGATCACACTATTAATGAAGATGCTGTAAGTAGGACTATTGTTGACTTTAAAAAGTGTCACTGGCATGCTGACCCATAAATAGAAGTGAGTAAGTTAAATCTTGGCATGTCACTTCTGGAAGGTTGCTGACCCCTGCCTTAGAGGCTTAGATAAATTTATTGTACTATACTATACTTCTGTTAGCTTTGTAGAGCCAGCAAATGAGAGAGAATGAGCTAGGCTATGTCTTGGTGCATCAACATAATTGTGTAACTATTCTTAAATTTCTAACTATAGTGTTTAAATTTAGATGTCCAAAGCAAATTGGCCTTGATTTTTTTTCAAGGGAATTTTTCTGATTTCTAAATATAGTGTTGAGAGAGCACTTTATCAATTTTTCTGAATTTACAAGAAAAAAAATTTCTTGACTGCCATCCTTGGTATTCAATCTGGGATCTCTGAAAGTCAAGATGGATTCTTTCCTTCCTATGTATCACCATCTGCTCCTCAAAATAGCTCACTTTTCCTGTGCTTAATTTTTGGTATGCAAAATTAGAATTTAGGCCAAATTCTCAGTCTGAACACCTGTACAGTCCAAATGGAGATAATTGGTTTAAATGGATGCTGATATAAGTTGTGGAAAGGTGCCTGGCATAGGTGTGACTGAATACCATTTGGCTTGCATCATTTTTATGGTAAGATGGTGATATGTATATGTATTTAGGTTTGTGGTGCTCTATCTAGGTTGTCTAAAATAACTGTTCTTTTGGTTTTCTAGTCTCTGTACTACATTGTCTCTGCAATGGGAACCAGAGATCATAGCTGTTGCAGTTATGTATCTGGCAGGCCGTTTGTGCAAGTTTGAAATTCAAGAGTGGACATCAAAGCCAATGTATAGAAGATGGTGGGAGCAGTTTGTTCAAGATGTACCTGTTGATGTTCTGGAAGGTACGAGAAATACTTTCACACTTTTAGACATTTGCATTTTTTTTTAATTTGAGGTCTGGATTAAGGTTGCCAACTTTCTGATTGTAGGACACCAAACACCCTTGCCTTGCCCCTTCTCCAATGTCCTACCCAGCACTCATCTCCCCCATTCTCATTAACTTGCTTGTTTTCACTGGGCTGGGGCAAAGAGTAGAGGACTTTGGCTGGGAGTACAGGCTCTGGGGTGGGAAAGTAAATAAGGGGTTCAGAGTGTGAGAGGGCGCTCCAGGCTGGAGCAGAGGTTAGGGTGTGGGGGAGCGGTGAGGGCTCCCGCTGGGGGTGTGGGTTCTGATGTTGGGGTGGGGGGCGATGGCTTCAGGTGGCTCTTACCTCAGGTAACTCATGGAAGCAGATGGCATTTTCCCTGAGGCATGCCCCCTTAGTTTACATTGCTTCCCAACCAGTTCACACTGGGTCCCTCTTGCTGTGCTTTAGCCTTTTAAATGGCTCTTAACACATTTAAAAGGCAGAGCTGCAGTGGGGTTAGCTCCCGGGCCAGGAGCTAAGCTGGCTGCAGCTGCCCCACTTATCAACTAATCGATGGAAAATCCATTGACTAGTCAATTAGTTGATTCAACTAAATTTAACATCCCTACTGCTGACTAGAACCACCAGGGTCCCTCTTTGACGAGGCATGCTGGTTAAAAACCAGATTCCTGGCAACCTTAGTGTAGGCAACAGGAATTTTTTTTTATTGTAAATGTTGGAGCCAGATCATAACTCTGAATTCAAATGCCTCTGTACTTTGAAATATTCAGATCCTGTGATTCCGCTATAACATTTTTGAAATACAAGTGGTGCAGGTAGTAGTGACCCATGAAGTGGAATATTGTAGAGATCACAGCCTGGAAATCCTGCAATAGAAGACAAGTTTTACACACACTGATCTTCAAAACTCAGCAAGTGATCTGTCTACAGGGTTTATGTGCATGTATAGTACTCCAGATTCTTCCTACATTTTATATACTGCATTTCTCTTTTTTATTTATTTTTAGTAGGGCCTTCCACTGAACCAGTTTATAGAGCAAACTGCATTCCAAAAAATAGCAAGGCATGCTGTAATATTTTTTTACACAGTGTTCCACATTATAATTAGGGCTTCTGATTTTCAGTTGTAATAGACAAACACTGATAAAACAGTCTGAGAGAGAAAACAAAATTTCTGGTTAGCTATAAACAACAAAAATGGTTGCCAAGGGCTTGTCTGTTTGGAGCAAGAGAACATGACTTCTAAAGCGACTAACATGCTACTGCATTGCATATTAATTAGGATGGGATATAAAATCCCATTTAATTGGTTAACAAGTTAAACATTGTTTAACCAGTTAACCGATTGAAGGGGAGCAGGGCTTGAACAGACCCTCCCCCTTCCACTGACAGGCCTGTTGTGGGCTGGAACTGGTAAGCCATTCACATCCCTAATATTAATTGGTTCCTGTAGACTTGTGATGCTCACTAAAAGTTCCCTGGTGTGCTTTAACATAGTATTGTTTGAAACAGTGCTACATTGAAGTGTACTAGGGAGCCTTACAAAAACATTACTCATGCGTATACTATCATATACCTTACTCCTTAATGTATGTGCAAAGAATTTCCAGAAACTCCCTATTATTGTACACCTACATAAGTCAAAGTTACTAAAAATAACCCCCTAAATTTAAATTAATAAACCCTGAAAGGCAGAAATCCAGCAACAGGATTTTACCATACCTTTTACATGCTTATTGTAGTCCCCAATCTGACTTGACACTCACTTCATATACAGTGGGAGTTACAATCTTCTTGTTGGACTGTGTTCTTGCATTCCTCCCTTTTTGTGTGCATGTAGTTTATATTTTATCCTTCATTGCTGGTAACCCATTTGAAAGATAGTGGCTTTTGGAAGTTAAATAACATAAAGGAACCTTTTGAAGGTTTGGATGTTTCAGTATTTATTTAGGCCATGAATCCAAGACCCAAATCATCATTGTTCTGGGTGCTTGAAAGACAAAACATAAAGGATGATTTTCCAAAACACCTGCTAAAATCTATCTTGAAACTTATTCTTAACTTGCACAAACAACTAGTTTAGTCTACAAGTGAGTATAAAAAATAGGCTTAGTATTTAGCATGTGGACTCACTACAAATGTTTAATAATAATATTGGAAGAAAAATAAGTTTAAATAGATCAGTGGTTCTCAAACTGTGGTCTGCGGCTTTTGGCTCAGTCCCCCATCTCCCCTCCCCACCAGCAGCAGGGAGCCTGTGTTGGCCCTCCAGTCCCATGCTTCTTCCACCCTCCCCTCCTCCCCTGTCGCTGAAGTTGGAGCACGAGCACTGACTTCTCGCTGGGTCGGGGAGCAGGGGGAGGGAGCACCAAGCTGAGCCTCAGAATCCAGGTCATTGGGGAAACGTGGCTTCACACGTTGCCACGTTCCTCTTCCTCCTCCTCCCCCCCCCCCCGTCCTCATTGGCCAGAATTGTAGCCAATGGGAGCAGTGGGAGGTGGCACCTGGGAGTGGCAGGGGACCAAAAGCCAGGTAAGCACCTCCCAGCCCCTCTCATCTTAAACCCCACACTTCCAGCCTTCATCTGCATCCTCTCTCCTGGCTAGACACTGCACCTTCCCTTACTCCTGCATCCTACCCCCTAACCAGATGCCCTGCCACCAGCCTGCTTCTGTAACCTCCTCCTGGCCAGACCTCACCCCCTCCTGCATCCAAGCTGTATTCCCAGACCCCCACTCTCAGCTTTCTCCAGCACCCTACCTCTCACCCAGATCCTGGGACCCCAAAAGAGTTAATCTGGCCCATGGGAAGTCCTGATCTTTAGTCCTTCCTGCCAGTGTTTCTCTAACATTTTCTATCCTTGGGCGGGTTGAAATTTCGTATGTGCACCACCAATATTGACGTGGATGTGCACCACCAATACAAACAGAACACACACACATACTTTAAGCAGTCCATATGTGTGGAAGAAAATATATTGAAATAAGGGATACTTAACACAGAGCAATGCATACCATATTTAATAAGAAATTAAAACTACCCATTGAGTACATGTATCAATCTTTCTAACAGCTCAAGCAAGTACTTGCTACTTCTGACTCATAAGAGCCACAGCTCTATCAAATAGCAAAGATCTGGCCTTAATGCAGTACAATATACCATGTATTAATTAGTAACACAGACTTTTAAAAAAATCATTAAGTTCAGCATTTTAGATATCTGCACCACCCCAAAAACATTCTGGTAAAAGAATATTTTTCTTTCTTCTCTTAAGCCATTAACATCTTATGCAAACTTTGTTTGAAATGCAGTCATGCAAATGTCCCGGCACACACACTTGCAGCCTGCTCGCCCCCCCGGAGAGGACTGCAACTAGTCAGACACCCCAAACAAACTGCCCCCTGCTTCCACCTCACTGCACAGATGCCAGCACCCACCCACCCTCTCTTTCCCCAACCTACCCCATGCAGTCAGTCCCTTATCTCCCCCTTCCCAGGAGGCTTGAGAGTGCTGAGTTTTTGCCTCTCTCTTCTCATGCAGAGGGATGCTGTAAACTCCCCTTTCCTCTGACTCATCAGCCAATTAATTAATCACTCCTCCCTCCCAATCCCCCCCAGCTACTAATTGTTTCCTTATCTCCCTTTTTATGGCTCTTGGACCTCCTCAATTCAAGCAGGCAGCTAGCTCCCTTTAGCTGCTTGCTCAGTGAGATGTCCCTCCTGCCTGCAAATCAGCTGAGCTCGTTGCCTGCATGGGACCTTCGAACTTCTGAGCACAGCTCAGAAAACTGCTGCTCAGGCATGCAGCTTACAAGGAACCTTGTTCCCTGCCCCCTTTTGCTCCCCCACTCATCCCCATGGGGCTGAAGTACCAGGGGAGTGAGATGTCTGTTGGGGACCACATCAGCAAGGGTTGGGGGATTGTTTTGGGAGGAGGTTGCCTTTCACTTTTGTGCGGCCCCCAAATGATTTGTCTGTGGATCAGTGGCCAATGACACACAAAGGGTTCTCCACCCCTGCCATAAAGACATTGAAACCTTTTGTTTTGGACATAAATTTTTTTTTTACTTCATTTAAAACAAAGTTTGGTAAACTAACATTTTTAAGTTAAAGCGCTTAATATGGGGGGCGGCAGTGCCCAGGGTTTGGGTGGTGACCTGGGGCAGGGAGTCGGGGGTGCAGGAAGAAATGGGATGCCAGAGACAGTGTCTGGCCGGGAGACATTTACCTCAACGGCTCCTAGCCACCAGCCCAAAGGTTTGGCAGGCAATTTTACTTGCCCCTATCTAAATAGACAAAAGTGAGAGGGGAGGATTATTTCCATTTTACAAATAAGGAAAATGAGACCCAGGACATGTCTAGACTGCCCGTGGCTTTCGAAAGAAGATATACAAATTCGGTGTGAATTTGCATATCTTCTTCCAATCCCATTTTTGGAAGAATTTTTTCAAAAAAAAAGCAGTCTAGACGCAGTTCTTTCAGGGGGAAAAAAAACCCTTTTTTGAAAGAACCCTTCTTCCTAAAAAAATGAGGTGTAAAGGAATCTTTCGAAAAAGGGGTTGGATTTTTTTCCGAAAGAACCACGTCTAGACTGCTTTTTTTTTTTTTTCCAAAAAAACTCTTCCGAAAACAGGATTGAAAGAAGATATGCGAATTCGAGCCGAATTTGCGTATCTTTTGAAAGCTGCAGGCAATCTAGATGTGTTCCCAGAGAGAGAGATCTTGGGCAAATTACAATCACACAGCAAATCTGTGGCAGAGTTGAAAGACTAAAACTGGATATCAAGAATTCATTCCTTTGATAAGGTGTCACTACTTTTCCTTAAGTGTCTTTGCTGGTTGCTTTGCTTTTAATATATTTAAAAATATTTCACTCTTCTTTGTGGCTGTTAGTCCCACAAAAACAGAGAAGCTTGCTATAAAGTGATGACAGTGAAACTTTATACATCTGCCAGGACTTTGCATGTAGTCAAAGTAAATTGAAAGAAGTGCAGTTACAGTTATCCTAGGTATTGTAGTGTAGTTTTCAAGTAAGTGTCCTTTTATAGGTTTCAAGCTGATTGTAAATATTGTTATATTTTACTAGAAATGTGTAACCTTTTTGGACTTTTTGTTAGACATCTGTCATCAGATTCTGGATCTGTACTCACAAGGGAAACAGCAAATGCCTCATCATACGCCACACCAGCTACAGCAGCCACCATCCCTTCAATCTACACCTCAGGTGCCTCCAGTCCTACAGTCGCAGCAATCTCAAAGTTCAGAGCAGTCACAGACACAGCAGCAAAAAGAGTCGCAGCAGTCAGTGCAACAGCAGCAACAAACACAATCTAAGAAACCCTCTCCTCAGTCAAGTCCTCCAAGGCAGGCTAAACGTCCAGCGGTAAGTTTAACTGAACATAAATTGTGAACAGACTTCTAATTTAGAGCAGGAACAGTTGTTTCCTTGGCTAAATTTAAATTATGCTCTGAAAAGTAAGTGTAAAATATCACCTTATTGCATGTTGGATTTTTTTTCTTGCTTTATTGAGTTTAGACCTACTTATTTTAGTACCAAAATAAGTTGTTTGTTTGTTTTTGTTCTTGTCAGGACCACAGGGTCAGCACCTCTCCTGTGCATTGTCAACAGAATGGTTTGCTCTGTTCCAATCAGTTAGGCCTGTGTTCCTCAATTGAAGTCTGAGAGTTTGCCCAGGTGTTACTGACAAAATCACTTGATCTGCAGAAACTTTATTTTAAGTGTTGATGGATGAGAGAGGAAAAACTCCAAGATTATTTTATATAAAACCCCTGTCCGCCGTGAGCCTGGGCACTCTGAGAACAAAGGCTGCTCCACAGCAGCCTTCCCTGCCCCTCTGCTGCTGCCTATAGGGTTCGGGGGAGCTCCGGGGAGCAAGCATGTGAGGAGAGCCGGCTTAAAAGCTAGTTCTCCACACGTATCCGCTCCCGTCTTTCTCCACGCCCCGCGCACTGCTGCCTCTGATAGAGAGGCAGCAGTGTGTGGGGAGGGTAGGGCAGGGCTGGCTTCCCGCATGTACCGGCTCCTGCATGCCCCCCTCACGCTCTGCGCTGCTGCCTCTATCAGAGGCAGCAGGGGTTTGGGGGAGGGAGTGGGGAGGCGGCTCTGCGGATCCGGTGCTTGTGGGGAGCAGGCTTAAAAGCCGGCTTCCTGTGGCACCAGCTCTCCCCCCCGCCGCCTCTGAAATAGAGGCAGCAAGGGGAGAGAATGTGCGTAGGCTTATCCGTTAAATGTGTACTCAACTACACATTGCCATCCCTATTACAAATCTCCAGAGAAAACATTTTTATGAAGTTATAGAATCATTTACCCATAAGGTAAGCTGTAGGAAAGAATTTAATTTAGTTCCATCTCAAAAAAAAAAAAAAAAAATTGCAGCATTTGCTGAATGGCACTAGTCAAGTTAAGTTCTTTGGCCAAGATCCTATAGTAATGGGGAGGAAATGTGTTTGCATGGTTAGAGAAAGCAGAATATCAGTGGCTGTGTCTTAAAGACTACCACTGACCAGGCAGCATGGCTCAGGATGGTCTTCAGGAATGTACTTGTATATCTGTGTTTGTAAAGTATTGGTGCAGGAGTGTTGGTGGATCTTACAGGAGCGCTGTAACTTGCCTGGTTCTGCTAAGGAATTTACATTCTCAATAAGATTATGTGCTCATTTAAATTCCCATTAGATTCACTGAATTTCTTAAACTCCATTGGATTGAGATGGAGAGGGGGAAGCACAATAGACCAGAGGCAGACCTAGAAATAGAGCCCACATCTTCTGTCTCCCTAGTCAGCAGTTTGTCCACCGGACCATGATGCTGCTTCAGTGGATTATAAATAAGTAAAATTAGATGCAAGCAGTAAAAGACAAGAATTACACAGGAGCTTTGTGTTCACACACAATAGATGCATTTTTCAATCTCTTTACACTCTCACGTTCTTAACCTTCAACTCTCCCAGCCAAATCAGATTACCCACACCCACTTCATATTGCCTGATTTCAGCATTCTTTGTTTAGAGCTTCTTTCAAAAGCTTTGGAACATAACAAGCATTTTAGTTTATTTAAAAAAAAAGCAGCTTAGGGCTTGTCTAAACCACAGTTCTTACACTTGAATTGGAAACATTTAAATTGATGCAAAACCTGTGCATGTACTAGGCCTTAATAAACTCCATTCTATTAGTACTAGCAGTATGTGTTTGCTAATTACATTTTCATTTTTGAATTATTCAGATTTTAAAAGATTCAACAGGTAGCCGAGTTATACTGTTGTACAGACTAAGCTTAAAAAACAACAAATGGTATGGTAGTACTTTATAGACCATGGGTTCCCAAACTGGGGGGCGTGCAGAAATTCCAGGGTAGGTGTGAGGCGACCCAGCCCCACATACCCCCGTCAATTCCACCCCAAGTTTTGCTGCTATTTTTTTGGGAGGGGGGGCGTGAGGGTTTCTCAAAAATCAAAAAGGGGGCATGATGCCGAAAAGTTTGGGAACCACTGTTATAGACTAACAAAACATGTTTTGTTAGTCTATCAGATTTTATAGTGTATAGTTCTAATCTAGATGATATGTGAATTTTTTATTTTTTTTTAAACAGGCTGTATCTCCCAAAGAAGAAACTAAGACATCAGGTAGTTATTATATCTTTTTAAAATGTTTATTATATCTTTCATTTTTAATAAAAACTGCTACAATCATTCTCTGCACTTTCTAAAATTGTTGGTTAGTTTACTTGTAGGTCTGTAAGTAACCCTGTTTGGCTGGTTTTTATTATGCAGGCTTAAATATAGACCTACCAGGTTTTTTTTAATGGATGTTTTGTTTATTTGTGGAAGTACGATAGAACTGTTACTAAAGCATCGTTCACTTATGATTACACAAATAGGCTGCTCAGTAGAACTATTAATATTCTGAACGCCATCTCCGTTATAACTTAAATTTCTAACCAATTATTGGCATAGCTGGCAATTTGTACCCAAACACAACATAGTTAATTTGTGGTAAGTAAAGCAGTTAACCATGTTTTTCCCTTGTCAGAGAGTTACGCCATCACATTATTGTCTTCCAGCATCCGCTTTGTAAAAGTTACTTTGCGGTACCCACCAACCATGCCTCTGTAATAAGTGTGGCCAGTTCTTTCTCCTTCTAGTTCTGTAGTAAACTAATCATGTGTCATAAAATCATGTTTAAAACTTGTTGACATACCCTAATAATACGTGGTGCTATTTATTTTTATGCACAGCACTAGATTTCAATTAGTATGATATTTAAATAATAATCTGTGGTAGTGCCAGAGTCTCCAAACAAGTTGAGGCCTCGTTGTATGCGGCATTGTACAGTAGCGCCTCACTTAACATCATCCTGGTTAACATTGTTTTGTTGTTACATCCCTGATCTATTAGAGAACATAGCCGTTTAAAGATATGCGATGTTTGCTTATAATGTTGTTTGAATGCCTGCTAATAGGTAGGCGCTTGGAGCCAGGGTGGGCCAGCACCACCTACCTGCTGTAGATCAGCATCTCCACCCTTCCTCCTGCAGCAGTCAGCTGATTTGTGGGGCCCAGGAGGTTGGAGGGAGGGAGGGGAACAGTGAGGATGCAGCATAAACCTTCCTCATCCCTCCTGAGCGCCTTCTGAACACCCTGAAACAGCTGATTGCTGTGGGTGGAAGGTGCACAGCCTACCCTCTTTTTTTTCCCTCAGGCTGTTGCCTGCAGCAGCCAGCTGTTCTGTGGTATTCAGGAGGCATGGGGCAGGAATGAGGATGCCCTTGGAAGGAGGGATGAAGTGGGAGTGGGCCTGGATCCGAGTCAAAAATTGAGCACCCGTTGACACTTTGGAAAGTCAGTGCCTACGCAGCAGGGCATTCCCTAGGAAAAATCTCACTTGATACCAACACAGTTGCTTTAGGAAAAGCTCAGGGAGTTCACGAGTAGGTCCTCAGGTAATCCTGAATTTACAGTTTAAAACTTATACTGTGTATGTATATGTCTCATGTCTCTCAGAAAAATTTTTTCCCTGGGAACTCTGCCACCTACCTCCTCCCCCTTTACATTAATTCTTATATGGAAATTGGATTTGCTTAACATCGTTTTGGTTAAAGTTGCGTTTTTCAAGACCATAATTACAACGCTAAGCAAGTAGTTACTGTACAAACATAATAAAATAATCGTTGTTCTAAAGCCCATCCGGATTTTCAGTCTTCGTCTGCTGATAGAGCCATGACTAAACTTACATTTTTGTTGATTGGGGTTTTTATATGTCTTTTTTCAGAACCACCACCATCTAAAATTCCTAAAATTGAGACTTCACATCCACCAATACCACCTGTGCACCCACCTCCAGGTAAGCTTTTATTAAAAGTTAATTCCCAGCATGCTATTTTTTTTATTTAATATTTTGGAGTTTAGTGCTTGAGCTTTTTCTTCTGCTAGTATGGGCTAAAAGTGTCTCATATTTTAATAAAATGTATTGAAGAAAGGTGATGAAATATTTGATAGTGTAACTAAACAATCTGTGCATAAGTAAGATAGTGGCCGGAAGACTTGCTCCATATTTGAGATTCAGTATATTATTGGTTAGAGCAGTGTTTCCCAATTTTATTTGGCCATGGAAGCCTTTTAAACTCAAAAGAATTTTGCGCAACCCCGAATAAGAGTCTTATATATGGAGCTGAAAAAGTAGACCACAAATAAGTAAGGATACAAAACAAATGCTAAACAAGGTCATGAGATCAACATTTACTTTAATTTCACATATAAATTGACTGATAGATTAATCTATTTGTCACGGTTACATTTTTAAATATAAGAAATCACACGCTATACTGAAGTAAAGTATTCGCAAGAACATTGCCTGTGCACTCCCATACAAGCAACTGGTTTGACAGCTGAAGCTTTGACTTTGTCTGACGCGGCACTGGTATATTCATATTCAGTCACCCGCGTGATCCACGCTCCCTGAAAGTGAATATGGGGATTTACGGTGGTATATAACAAGCGATCGCATCACTGCCTGACTGCACGCGCAGCACTGAGTAGTGACATCATCGTCCCCACTCTGTGGCATTACACGAGGACACTGATCATGGCAAACAAAATTCATAAATGCTTAAATACTAACTTTTTTTTTTTTAAATCATAAAATGTTATTGTAATGGAATTTTCTCCCGGAACCCTTATTTTTACTTAGGGGAACCCCAGGGTTCCGCAGAACACCCTTTGGGAAACACTGGGTTAGAGGTAATAATATCAAAGTTGATTTACAAGAAGTTTTGGAAAAATTCAGGCCAATGGGAATTTGAAAATATTAATTGAAAGAGTTTATGATTTGTGGTTTCACCTTTAACTTTAGTGGGCACGATCTTTGTAACCTTCAGTCCTCAAGTTTGCAAAGTATTCTGTTCCATTGTGATAATCTATAGAGAAACTTATCAAGCACCAAAAAATGTAAACCATAGAAATATAGACCTGGAAGAAACCTTGAGCAGTTCTCCTGGAATTGAAGGGATACCTACAACATCCTTCACTGTATTTGTCTAACCTGTTCTTAAAAATCTCCAATGACAGTGATTCCACCACCTCCCTTAGTAACCTATTTGAGTAGAAAATAGAGGCTGGTTTCTCTACAATTAAGTATGGTGAACAGATCCTGCTTCTCTCGTCATAAAACAATGGGCACTTCTTTTGGAGTAGGATACGTGCAGCTATGATGCACGTATCAGATTTATGTAAATTATTTACAACAGTCCTCACATTTTCATTGAAATTTTATATGGGAAAGGGGAGAAAAAGCTGACTCTGTTCCTCTTTATAGTGCTACACACACACCCTGCCACTGTGTTCTTCTATCTCTTGTTGTCCCCTCTTAGGAGCTGTCATTTTAGGTTTCATTCTTATAGCAAGCACTATCAAATATTTATGTCATATCTCAGGGTCATTGGAAGGACAGCTAATGTATCAAGGCACTGGAAACACAGTACTACAATTTCTCTCACAAACATATGGCATTTTGGAGCATTACAGGGTTCTCTGGCAGATCAAGCCCTCTTTTGGGAAATCAGTGAAGGAAAAGAACATTCCTTCCTGGTTGGCACGGTATAAAAATTAGGAACTGTGTTCAAGTGTGTATACCACATGTGGGATTGTATGAGGCAATTTGAAACTACTGTCTGATGCTAGTGTAGCACCTGTCACCCTTTTATGAACACCATGTAATAGTTATTTTATATATTACCACTCCAACTACTGAACTCCTTAAAATACAGGATTTCCTACAACAGTTGTGACCGAATAGGAACTTCTATTCATCCTCTTTTCAAGTATTCACATATCTTTTATGGACAATAATACAATGGGAATCTGGTTAACATCTGGAATATCCACTGCAGGTAGTACAAGAAGGAATGGGCTTAATCTGCAGCAAGGGAGATTTAGCTTTTAGGAAAAACTTTTGTCCATCTTCAGAACTAATTCAGAACACTTGTTCTATAGCCAAAAACTAGCATGTTGCAGGCTTGTCTGTCTGTCTTTCTTTCTTTCTGTCATTTTAGTTGTCTGTTGGGCAGCAGTGAAATGGTAGCTCTGCAAACTTCTCCCCTTATGTGACTTGTAGTAGCAATTAGGAAGTGTACCCTATACCCCTGGCAAAATTTTAATTGCTAAATGGGGTTTTCCCCACATGCCTCCTTCTCCTCTGGGTGACCCTTACTGGCGCCAAACACCCCTATTTGCCCTAATATAGCTTTTTCTTTGAAAAGATGTCTTGTACTTTATGAAAGTGAATTATTCTGCATACAAACAGGACATGTGCCTTAGCTTTAAGTAACAAGCTTATTTCCATCGGTCAAGCATTTTAAAAGTAGCTACTGTAGATTCTGAAGTTACTGCCATTGCGTTCTGTCATGCGGAGATGCTTGTCTGCCCTTAGTTCAAACCAGCTTGGATCTTATTTTTAACTCTTTACTCCACCCTCCCACCCCACCCCCAACTCTTGTCCAATCAACCTGAAGTTTCATGGGTGCGATCTTGTACCAGTTTAAGATTTTGTTCTTGTTTTGAGATAGGGAAAGGTGGTAATAGAAATTAGACAGAAGTGTATGGGAGAAGAATGCTCAGATAAAATGACCCAAATTTTGTCACCCTTTCCTAATGCTTGCCTGTTTCACAGTCTCAAATCTGTATAAGTCCCTTACATGTGGAATGGTTGCACTTAGAAACTAATATTCTGGTTAGTTTTTTCCACTGCCTCTCTTCTTTAGCTGATTTTTCTTTGCATCTAGCTTTTAGAATGTGGGACTTACTGTAAGGGATAAAGCCAAATAAAGTGATGTCGCTGTCAGCTGTGACCAGATATTATCAAATATAGTTAGTGTTCAGAGATCTAGAACCCAATGGAACAAGGCCCATAGTGAGCCTGCTGTTTCTGCAAGTATGGTATGCACGATCTTACAAAACAGACCTGATAATAAATGTTAAATTGCAAAGTAACACATTGTGTTCTAGGAGGTTTTACACAGCCTACATTTTCAAAATAAAGTCAGCATGGACATGAATAAGATTTGTGTTACATGTTTTCTTAACAGACCTAACAGTAATGTTTACTTATATGGAAATGGCCAAACCATAGCACAGGGCTACTCAACTTTGGAAGCCCCCGGGGGCCACAATGATACTCACAGCACATGCTGAGGGCCGCAACTTAAGCGTGGTTGCATGTACATGCAAATAGCTTTTCACAGTGAGTCATGAATACAATTAAGGCAAGACTACACAACACACAGGTCCCATTTAAGTCAAAGTTCTATTGATATTAATAAAAAGCAATATTTACCTGATTTCCACCCATATGACAGCACTTTTCATGAGCAATTGTGGAATAAAATATATTAAAACAAGACACCTATGACTAGTTGCTGAGGTACGCTTACTGATGACAAAGGTACTGTACAAAGGTAGGGAATTAGCCTTCTTCCACTGGAGGAAAATAGAAGCCCCAAAACAAATTAATACATGGCTTCAGGTTTGTAGACATTTGCATGTTTCAAAGAGCTTTACAAATAAGTCCTGCAGCACCTACTATTCACTGTTCTTTTCAGCTACAGACCCTCTGAAACTGCTAATGGCTTGAGAGAGAAGATTCTTTTAACATCTATATGCAAACTTTGGTTGGTTGGTTCTGGACATCCAACACTCTGGTCATCTGAAGAAGTGGGCTGTGCCCACAAAACCTCATGACCATCTACATGTTTTGTTAGTCTTTAAAGTGCTGCCAGACTATTCGTTTAAGTTTTTCCTGTTACAGACTAACTTGGCTACCCCTCTGAAGCTTTTGTTTGAAATATAATCATGCAAATATCCTCTTCTTTCTGTCGCTCCTCCAAACCAGCCTAACAGAGGACTGCAGTGAGTCAGATGCCCCAGACAAACTGCCCCCTGACTCTCCCCTCACTGCACAGATGCCAGCACTTAATAACTCCCTCTTTCTCCCACCTACTATGCAGTCAGCCCCTTTATCTCCCCCTGACCAGCCCAGGAGGATTGAAGAGACTGATAGGTCTTGCCTCTCTCTCCCCTTTGCAGATGGGACTTTCCCCCAAGCCAATTAATTACTGCCTTCTCCCAGCTACTCATTCCCTGTTTATCTGCTGATTGTCTTCCATGTGGCAGGCAGCATTTAGCTGCTGTTTAGAGGCCCAGAATCAGCCGATTCCTCTGCCTGCTGGGGAGCTTTGAACAGCAGAGTGGCTGAGACTGCCTGCACAGCTTAAAGGGAACTTTAGTGCAAAGCCCTAAGAGCTCCAAGCCCCCAGCTGCCTCCTGTGTGTGCAGGGTCCTGTCCCAGCACTGCTTCCTCTCACCACTGCTGGCTGGCACATCCCAACCTGCTGCCAGGGAAGTGGGGGAATGCCTGCGGCTTGCACCGGGGACGGCCTGCCTGGCATGGCTGAGCCCTGCTCAGCCCAACCTGCTGCCTGCCCCCCTTGGGACCAACCTAAGGAGTGCCGCTCTTACCATGGGGGCAGCGCTCCTCCACATGTAGCTCTGCAGGGGGAGAGTAGAGTTTGTTTCACCTTCCCGCCTGCTGGCCGGAGCTGCTTTTGTGGCCAACCGCTAGGCTACAGCAGCAGCTCGGGCTTCTGTCTGCATGGAGGTGGGCGGGGGGGGGTGAGCTCCTGCTGCAGACCCTGTACTTTGAGACCCACTGCCCAGGCCGTGTGTTGAGTAGCCCTGCCATTGCATATACTGTGACCTTTTGTAAACTTCCCCATAATTTTATTAGAACTTACTGAGCTGATTGAGGCAAACAGAGGAATTGAAGCTGGTGTAGAAATTGAAATCCCAACTCATCAAAAGAATTCCTTTCATTGTGCCACATTTGTATTTATCTGATGTTTCCTCGAGTAAAGGTCTTGAAGGTAATGTCAGCACAGGCCTTTGGAGGTTTTGTTTTTAAGCCTCTGCTGGTCACTGTGCATTTAGTCACAACTATTTATCTGTATTTGTTCATTTCAGCAATGTGGAAGAAATAAGTATTAAGAATAAGGTTTTATTTATACTGTGGGGTATCTGCAGTTTCTTCTGTGTTTTGAACTTGGATCTTACTGCATGTGATTTCCAAATGTTTTTAGCTGCAGAACAAAACAGGAAGAGAGCAGACTTCAGCGTGCACCATGTTGACTTTTGGGGAAGAGCATAGCAGTGTAGGTAATTCTTATTGCTGTGCTACAGAAAAGTAAATGAAGGGTTTTTTGTCTGTTACAGAACGTAAGCTTCCTTTGACAACTGCAGTCTCAATGGGAGAAGCAGAACAAAGTACTACAGTGGATTCTGTAGACATACCAAAAGTCCAGATTCCTCCTCCAGCTCATCCTGCACCCGTACATCAGCCACCACCTTTGCCTCATCGTCCACCACCACCACCACCTTCCAGCTACATAACTGGGATGTCCACTACAAATTCTTACATGTCAGGGGAAGGTTATCAAAGTCTTCAGTCAATGATGAAAACTGAAGCTCCAACCTATGGAGCTTTGCCACCAGCTTATGGACCACCAACTCACTTGCCGTATCATCCTCATGTGTATCCTCCTAACCCTCCTCCACCTGTTCCTCCCCCGCCTACATCATTCCCACCCCCTAATATTCCACCACCTACTCCTGGGTACCCTCCTCCACCTACGTATAATCCTAACTTCCCACCTCCAAGACTGCCTCCCACTCATCCACCTCCAGGGCTGGGAATGCCCCCAACCAGTTATCCCCCACCCACAGTTCCCCCTGGTGGACAACCACCTGTACCACCTCCAATACCACCACCTGTTATGCCGCCTGTTGCAGGACTTGGACGTGCTACGTGGATGAGATAGCATGAGAATGGTGTACAGTAACTTTGAGGAATAGTTTAAAATGCAGAAATTAATAGAGCAGTAACCATATTGTGAAAATAAATAGGAAGGTAATTGTATAATCTAGATTCTGATATAGTATATAAAGACATGGAACAGTGAAATGGAATCTTAGTTGACCTACTTGCAGTATTGTTGATGACAAGATATATAGGCTTTAATATAGACACAGCAGAGCTAATTAATCTAAATGTATGATTTAAACTAAGTTGTCTGGCTTAAATTGTCTGAGTTATTTCAGCACTGGATTACTTTGTACTAGTGACTTTAACCAGCCATATTGGCTCATTTGTATCAGTAAGAAGTACATTTTCTTCTAGAAATCAGTGCCTACTTTTGCATATCAAAATAGTCAGATATCCTGAAGTTCCATCTAGATTTAAAAAAATGCATTGTCATTAAGTAACTCTGAGATGCTTAATGTTAAGCATCAGAGCTACTTTATTTAATATGTATATATTTACAACTCCTAGCTGACGCATAATTTTGAGATGTTTGTTTTGGAATGTACTGGTATCTTAAAATTAAATATGTTTATACCTATTTGCAAATTCTTGTACATAAATATATATATTTTCTAAGTGTGAAAATCTGAATGTAACAGCATACTGTGATTTACACCTTGGTTAAAAATAGGACTGCTTCATTCACTTGTACCCAAATAAATAGGATCTGAATTTAATGGATTTTCCAAGTTATTTAAAAAATGTTTTCCCATTAATAGTCTAAACTGCTGTTCATGTTTATGCTGATAAAAGAAGAAAACTTATGTAGGTGTTTTACATTTTATACTAACTCATTGAAAGAATTTTTCAGCAGTGTTCTATCAAAATTCAGAAGCATCACAGCTCACTTACAAAGAATGTACTTTATTTTATTTAACTGAAAGTATACACTATCACAATCATACTTCATTTTTACTAAAATATTTCAAATGAATGTTTTACACATATCAAAAAAATCTGATTACTATTCCCCCTCTCCCCAAAAAGCCAAAGTGGTTCAATAAAAGGTATAAATGCGTGCTAATGTCTAAAGATTTTGCTATGTACACAACAGTGGGTGCTAATTTATTCCAGTTTTTGTAAATCATATACAGGAGGAATGTAAGATCACAGACTTAACAGAAATCAAACTTCAAACTGATTTCCCAAAGCATTCAAATAGACTTTCCCCGCATTATGAAAAATATACAATTTTATCACTTTACAGTCATGCACTTTGAAAAAGATCAGTAGTACTCCCACACACACACTCAGTTTCCAAAAAGATAAAAGATCACTTTAACACTGATATCTAATATTTGGATAAAAATGTGCCAAAGTGGGGTTCAGCCATGAATCACCTGAAGTTGATTACACCATAGCATTTCAAAATGTTTGTGTGAAAATGCTTGTAAGTCAGTCACTCAAAACTTAAGGGCCTGATTCTGCTTCCTTAAAGTAAGCAAAACTCCACTTGAAGTCATGGAAACTTTGTTTCAGGGCTGCCTAATTTGCAGCTTTTAAATATATTGGGGACAGTAACCCCTTGTATATGAACTTCATAGCCATCATTTGGGGGAGGGTGTCCCTCCAACTTACTATACAAAGTTTTTTCAGGTAGTTTTCACAGTAGACCTAGAGCATAATAAAGAGTAGATTTAAATGTGCATATAAAACATCTTTTTAGACAACTGAAAGTTTAGCACCCAAGTCATTCTGTAGTGTCATTGAGTGTAATTTTCCCCCAGGAAGACACTTTAGCTCAAATGGAGCTAAATACCAAGTAGGAAACTTTTAAAAAAATTACAGCACTAACTTTCATGTACCTCTATAAAATCTACAATGCACAGCTTTTACATATGGGGCTTGTGCTGCCAAGTAGAATCATACAAATATAGTTTTACCCTACTTGTATAAAAGATCCTTTAGTAGTATAACTAAGACTGTCCTCTAAGCCAGCTCTCTAGGGTGTACAGGCCATGGGTTTAGTGCTGTTTCCCTTTTAATTTAAAAGTTTGAGATCTGCAGAAGAAACCAGAATAGGGATGGCCCTGGAAGCCACAATTAAGAATAAACTTGGATGTGTCGGTCAGAGCTAATGAAAGCAGTAAACTGGCTAGTCATGTTGAGGGATCATTCACTGCTTATTTGTTAAGCTAATCAATTTGGAGACCAGCAAGCACATTATTGATGCAATTAATAATGCGCTACAAGCTTTACTGGCAACACTTCTGCTGCTTTAGTTGAAATTTGCTGAACTAAATCAATTCTGGACACTAGCATAATTACAATGGCCTTTCATGTGGATGGATTAAGCAGCCATGTATACATCTACTAGCTCAGAGGGGAAACCTTTCTTTGCTACCTTACTCTGAAAGTGCTTTTCCCCTGCTCTTTATATGAAGAAAAATTGCACAAGATGAGTAAGAAAAGGAACTGCTGGCTATAGTATAGACTAACAGGCCAAAAAAGGGCAAAATGAAAAGCGAGGAAGAGGAAATTCAGAATTCTCTAGAGATCAACTCTTAAAAGGCATAGAGTGTGCCATTTTCTAAAATATAGTCTGCCAGGCTACCCAGACTGCATAAGCCAAGTAATGAGTTACAGTCAGAGTTATTCAATAGTGGCTGATACGGGTTAGCTATGCTTTAGATTGGAAGTTCACTGCTGTCACAGGAGTTTCTAAAAACTCACTGAACTCAGCTGCCAGGACCCATTCTTACCTACAGTGATTGATGCAATGTTTTGACACTGCTTAATTTTTAATTTTTGTGAATATTCCTTTTCTATTTTTTTAGTGCTCAATCCTGAATATTCCTTACTCAGACAAGTAGGCTTATTAAAGACGGTGAGGACTATTCACTTGTTAGAACCTGCAAGACTAACAGTATGTATAGGTGCTTCACTCTAGCCAAAGTAAGGAACTCAGCTAATAAATGCATTTGTTTTATTAGCAACAACCATCAACTATTCAACTTCACATAGGTAGCTGTAACTGATTTTTCTAAAGGGGCAACATCTAAAGTCATTAACACTTCAAACTAAACACCAAAACGAATGCCAATTTTGAAGAGGTGGCATTGAGTCTACATGCATCTGTTAAGATTATTTTATTTTACAGTGACAGGTTTACTGAGTCCAGTTTCCTGTGGATTTTTAGGGAAAAGGAGAAAAAACATCTCATGAAATACAGGGCCAGATCTTGTGACAAGATGGAACCAAAAGGGGACAACCTCTTACTACTGCTCCACAAGCAGTTACTCCACAATACCAAAATATAAGTCCCCTTATTTGTATATACAGCAGTGTAGAAGGAAAAACACTCCATTTTGGTTTAACAAAAGTAAAGCTTAAATAGCAGCAGCAGCTTCATTTGACAGCTTTTACACATCCAGCATTGAAAGGCTGTTGCTTTGGTTATATCGTGAAGTAACCAATTTAATATTTCAACAAGGACATTAAAAACAAATGCTTGTGTGAGTGAATTTCAAGTCAATACTGAAATACTACGATCCAAGACAGAAACTTCCTTTAGAAACTAAGCCACACTGGTGGGAAAGCTGTTCTTGCCTAAGTATTTAACAGCAAAAGCTTTACAGGAAAAGTGTTACCATATTCATACTGGATTGTGGCCAAATGACTGAAAAATATTCACATTATGGCTGCAGAAATCTTCTGAGTATCATTTATTACATTAAAATCAGGTCATTGGTCGCTGAAATGGAGACTCGGGATATTCAGTATGCCTGCTATGGACCTGTGTCATGATCAATACGGTACAACATACAAGGTACATTCAGTGTTTTATCACTCCACAAAATATTTTATATGATAGCTCTTGAAAATAATTACATATCATTCTCCAGAAATGAAGTCCTCCAAGCAATTTTAGTAGCTCAGTAAAGGGACAGCCAATAAGCTACCAGATTCAGATTGTTGTTTCCTTGGGAGAATCCCAAAACACGCTGCATAGAGCCACCAGCCTAGCTATGAATCAATTAACAAGCAGCTGGACACAAGCAATACAAAATAACTTCTCCACAGGAAAGGGTTTCATTTTTCCTCCTAGAAATTTTCTTGTTAGGTAATTCTACATAGAGACCATACAACAAAGCGGGTTTGCACTACAGTACAAGTGACACAAGTCTGAGATTATAGGATGGTTAACCCATTTAACATTGGATCCAGAACATAACCTGGAGGCTAAGCCTTTAGCTGTCATATTTACACTATAGACAGTTACAAAAAAATCCAACTGGCTGCTAGAAACAGGACACACACTCTCTGATGCTTTACAGAGTTGCTTCTAGTTTTTCAAGTGATGTGCCTACAATGGACCCTTGAACTGGTTTCCTGAAAGGTGTTGCCTGATGGATGGTTTGGAACTTGCTGCATCACCCAGCTTTCGCCAGACAACCTGTGAGAAACAGGGAGGAAAGATCGCAGTTGATGAGTCTGGAAGTTGAAATAGGTAATTTTGTATAGTAGAGTTGAAGTTCTACAAATGACCATTAGATGGCACTTATGCACCAAATTATCATTTAAACAGATTTGAAGTGTTCATCTGATTATCCCTCTTGAAATTAGAACTAGTTATGCCTTAGATAATGATATAAACTAATACATTAGGTTCAGAAGCTAAGTTCAATGCTAGATAAACCACTGGCATTCTTATACAGTGATACTCCCTTTCGATTGCTATCCTCCCCTGTTCAGATACTATTAGGGATGTAAAAATGCGGTTAAAAATGTAACCATGTAACCACTAAAAATCATAGCGGTTACACACACTGTGGGCTCTGCGGTATAAAGCTTTATACTGCAGAGCCTGCAGAAGACTCCCTGAGAGTGGGAGCCAGCGTGTAACCCATGGCGGGTGTTTGGCCGGGCCCATCTTGGACTGGAACTGCTCTGGCGGGCCCTGTGGGGCTGGAACAGCCCCCTGCCTAGGGTGGGTAGGGAGCTGCTCCATTCCCTACTGGTTAACTGGAAACAGTAAGCCTCACCCATTAAGGATGAGGATTACTGGTTAATCTTTTACATCCCTAGATACTATGCCCTTTAAAAGCAGATGTTATGAATGGGTAACACAGAGCAGCCCACTGGGCAAAGCAGGGCTCTTGCAAGGAAAACAGGGGAAGAGTGGGTAAGAAGTGACAATAATTAGCAACATTTCTGAGAAGGATCACTTCTCGGTTTACACAAATAAAATTATCCAGTATTCACCCCGCAGTGTGCTGAAGGGCAATCCTAAAGTTACCACATTCCATCTGTACAGTCCAACACATCTGTATCCACAAACATGAGTGGCAGATATTCGCATCCGCAAATGAGGATACTTGTGCATATAAAGCTGATTGATAGCTGCAAATTTGCAGGGTTCTAGATACAAAGTGTGTATCTGTCTCCATAGCCACAAAATGAACTGCGGTTATCTGCATCTGCAAATTTGCAGGGCTCTAGCCATTTGTTGTTCTGCTAAAAGAAAGTGGCATTTAAAAAAAAACGGCAATAATGAGGAGCTCACTGTTGTTCAGTGCAAGGATTATCTATAATTCTTGGGCCTTAAAATGAAGCACTTCATGTTCTGCAACTGTAACACTTGTATATTCAGGAATTTAGAAGGCTTATTTTTTAACAGGATGAGGTTATGTAGGGGTAAATTTGGGCTAGCCCTTTAAATTTGTTCCTTCTTTTAGTGGGAAAAGGAAGAAAATCAACACTGAAAAGTTTCAGTCTTCCTGCCTAACGACACCTTTGTAAAAAATTACTTTCCAAAATAATACGTGCATATTTTCCATACATAAAATCACATCACATTTCTGCACCATTTTCCATTTCAATGGTTTGGAGCACCACCATCACCAACCTATTCAGAAATTGTGCAGAGTTTTGCTTCCTCTGCAATCCTCATGCACCAAAAAGGCCCCACTGATATTTTGACCTGCAATATGTATTTCAAAGAGAATGCTCTATGGGAGTCCCTGCTGTGGGAACCACTGCGCTGTCAAGCAGAAAACCCTCTGAAACATGACTCTCAGATTGAGCAACATTTTAACAGAAATACAAAGCTTACTTTTCATCCACAGTGTGTACCCAAGTCACTTTTCTTATTAGATCATTCTGCCTGGTATTAAATCAGCAGCAGCCACCACACCACAGACAGAGCAAAGTCTGGCATAAATGCTCAGTTTACAATACGTGGCAACCTCTGTTTACAATGTGGTTGCTAGACCACACATGTTAGCGAGTTCCAAAAATCACATGTTATCACCCCTAATGGAGTCAAACAAGAGGATTCTAATTCTGATATAAGATTATAGTTTGAGGATGCAACATCACTCAATTTCTATGACTTTAAATTAAGTCATAGAACATATAAATTAAGGCACAAGGACCAAACTATGCTTTTAATCAACCATGTAATTTTCAGGGACATCAAGGGGACCTCTGCTTACAAATCAAGATCATTACACGGGGCTGAAATTTGAAACCCCTGAGCCAGGTAAAGACAGTTGCATAACTGCCAATCAGCCCTAACAGGATAAGCCACTCTCTCCCAGGAAATGAGCACGGTGTGCCTGTATCCTTTAAGCTAGCTCAACCCTAAGTTTCTTCTGGGCAAATGCATCACATTAAGTGTTCAGGTATTTGACACTTGACTCCTACCCATATGGAATTTAGCAGAGCTTCAATTCAGTTTTCCTTATGATTGAATTTCTCTGTGGGTTTCAAACACAAGCAAACAAGGCTCACACAGAACAGATGCTACCAGGTAATGTATTACAAAACATCTAAAAGAGTTATTACATTGCACATTTCACGAACAATTGCTTTCTCCTTTTCACTCAGGTCTTCTTCATAGTTATCTTGCATTTGCCTGTCCAAATTTTCATGGACTTCAAGGACCTACAAATAAACAGATTGACAAGGTATTATACTTCTCAAACATCAATTGCATCTTCTACAAGAACAGTACGTAGGTTTTACAAGGATGTGGCTTGCCACATCCGCAATCCTATAAACTGTTGCTCCCACAAAGAGATTAATGTCCTTCAATGGATTATGAGGGATAGGAGCAGAGCCATGGCACTTCTCTACACCCACTTTACCTATGTTTAGAGCCCTGCCAAATTCATGGCCATGAAAAACATGTAATGGACTGTGAAATCTGGTCTCCCCCCCACACTGCAAAAATCTCATCTTTGGTGTGCTTTTACCTTATGCTACACAGATTTCACGGGGGAGACCTGCAATATTTCCTGTACTCTGAGCGCTTGGGCCACAGCTGCCCAAAGCTGGTAGTAGTCTGTATTTCTGTTGGTGATGAACAAAATTTATTCCACCCATGAATGGAAAAAATTAGAGCAGGAACACTGTAGACAAGCATTTCTCAAATTGGGGGTCCTGACCCAAAAGGAGGATCACAAAGTTATTTAAAGGGGGTCACAGTATTGCCACTCTTACTTCTGCACTGCCTTCAGGTCTGGGTGGCTGGAGATCAGTGGCTTTTTGCCAGGCACCCAGCTCTGAAGTTGGTGCCCTGACAGCAGCAGCATAGAAGTAAGGGTGGCAATACCCTCCCATCCCATCCTTACTTCTGCTCTGCTGCTGAAGGCAGCTCTGCCTTCAGAGTTGGACTCCTGGCCAGCAGCTGCTACTCTCCAGCTGCCCAGCTCTGAAGGCAGCGCTGCACCTGCAGCAGCTTAGAAGTAAGGGGCAGCATTACTGTAAATGCTTCCATATCTCCTTTTTGGGGTCAGGACCCTTCCAATTACAACACCATGACATTTCAGATTTAAATATCTGAAATCAGGAAATTTACAATTTTTAAAATCCTCTGACCATGAAATTGACCAAAATAAACCATGAATTTGGTAAGGACCCTACCTATGTGGATTTGAAACTGATATAGTTAAAGTAGCATGAATGCATTTCTACCAGATAAAGATGCTCACATCAGTGTAGCTTAGTCTCACAAATGTACATGAATAAATTGTACTAGTATAAGACTCTGTTATATGTGAATCCACATTAAGGGTTGTATTGCTTTAACTATACCTATAAACAAATCGCACCCCTACCCAAGTTAAATTGGCACAAAAAAACCTTTGTGAACCAGACCAGACTTTCCAATGTAAACTCCTCAAGGCAGGGACATCCTCTCCTCCTGTGTGAACGTAATCAGTTTAATTCGGATAGTCATGCAGCTATTCACATGCGTAAACATTTGCAGGATTGGAGGCCTTTCATTTTCTCCTATTGTGCTGGTGGGTCTTTTACACACCAACAAGAGTGTGAAAAGCATTTCAAATAGGAAAATGCGACTATGATTGTAAAAGCACAAAAATTAGCAGGGGGTTCTGCGACAAGTGGGATATCTGAAGGTACTTATAACTCATTTTCTTGACTCATTGCCTCAAGTAAAAAATACAATGTATTTTTAAAATCACATTATTTTTCTTTATAAACCCCTGATTTTAGGGCAATGCTTAGAAGTTGCTAAACAGATTTTTTCCTTTTCTCTGATGTCCAGATAATAGGGGTATTAAAGCCACCTGCCTTTATAGGTGGAGACAAAAAACAGCATCAACCTATTACAAACACGCTAAAACATTTTTAAACAGCTCTTTTCTATCAAATCTGTTACATGAATAAAAGCACAGCATGGTTGGACAGTAAGTACTTATTTTACTTACATGTGTTTGGGATGACCTACATAACTCATTCATAGCTTTGTTACTTATACTAGTGTGGCCAGCTCAGACACCTAGCAATATGGTGTTTAAACCACACACCAGGTAGCCTCTCTCTTATGTTAAAGAAATACACATATAAATATACCTGCTGTATGTGTTGTATGTGCATAGGTGTAACCACACAAATGAACTTCAGGGCTAGATGCATTACAAGGATGGATTTCACTCTTGAAGCATCCAGCACTGACCACTGCTAGAAACAGAATACTAGCCTAGATTATTCATTGGTTGTTCAAGTAGAGAAATCCTGCTCTATGTGAAATGTTTCGGTTATAAAAATAGGTCATTCTCTTAGGGCCCTTAACCTACTTTTAAAAATGTACCAATCACTAGTTTAACCAATATATCTGGGACCAGTGGAATTTGTGCATGAGCATTAATTTTACCTAACTATTTTCAGGATTTTTAATGGAGCATGTGAAAGACACTTCTGCCTGACAAATAAAATTTCCATTTTTCTATTAAAAAAGGATGGAATTGTTTAATTACAGATTCAGATGGACTCACACTTTGAACAAGCTTGTTTGGAATTCAGTACACCTCCAGCTCCCAGCTTGGGAAAGCAACACAACCTGTACAATCAAATCTCAATGCAGATCACCCAGAAATATCTTGCTATAAAGTAAACATTGGCTGTAAATATCCAGGGCAATTTTGGAGTAGATTAATTAAAACTTCCATATAGAATCCAATGTCTGATTCTATCAGTCAGCAATCTTCCAGATACATGAGTTTCAAAGGAGAATATTTACTATATTTTCTATTTAATTTAAATTTAAATTACATTCCCAAGTTCATGTGGTGCTAAGGGGCTACAGAGCTTATTTCTTTGTTTTCAATGGAACTGGCTTTTAAATGGCATTCCAGAGTTTTAACCTTTAAAGCCCCAAATGACTCCAGACCCATTTACCCAGAAACTGTCCTTCTCCCTAACCCCTACCACAATGAAACAGATGAGTAGTTTGGAATATTAGGGAAAGTCCTAACAGAGCTGGATTGATGAACAGTGGGCAGGTAAGGAGGTCAAAGGTGCATCTTAAATTCATTTAACATGTGGTTCTGCAACACATACTATGGCACAGGCATTTCACCTCTGTGAATGGAGCTATAGTGATTGACATCAGCTGTAGATCTGACTCCAAAGAAGCTTACAAATATACATGCCACAAACACCCAACTAAAGTCTCAGCTGCTATAAATCAACACACACTATCTAAAAATCTGGTCCATAGTGTTTGTATCTCTCTCCCTCTGTCTCACTCTCTGTCACAAACATACATTGGTATACAGGAATAGTTTCATCCACAGCTGAAATGCAAACACAGTGTGGGGTGGGGCCTGGCAACTGTCAACAGCACAGAATCATTTAGGACAGGCAGGTCTGCCAACAGATGTCACCGGGCCCCCGGGAGACCCTAGGGAGTGGGGAGGGAGGCTCAGCTTCAGGCCCGCCAGAAGAGGCAAGGCCTCAGATGGAAGGGTCAGGGCTAGGAGCAGCCAACCCTCAGCACTACCTGGACCATGCTGCGCCTTCTCCAGTCAGTCATCAGCACCTCCCAGGCAACGCTGTGGGGGGTTCCAGTGGTGATTTAAAGGACCTGGAGCCCTGGCTCTTTTAAATCACTAGTCCCCAAGCAATGTTCCCTGTATTTTTTCCCATTTGGTGCAGAATAAATTTTGTTATGTGCACCGATACATGTGCAGATGTGCACCACCAGTGGAAACACATGCTGCCCTCTGTGAGTGGCTGTGGGTGTTCTGCTAATCGCTAGTCGGCACCTGAATCTCTCTTGGGTGGCCACCTAAATGTAAGCTTACAGGAAATACTGGCCGCGAGGCAAGTGGCCTTCTCCCCTTCCCAGTCAGCACTCCTGAGGACAGGAAACAAAGAATGTCACCTTATCCAGAAACTACATGAGAAATAGGTACAGGCAGAATGGGACTACAGTGTGAGTGGTTAAGTGTCCCTCTAGTGGGTAATACCAGCACCTATACAACCTACTTAAATATAAAAGGCCTTTTAGTTTTTAGTGCTGGAGGCTCTAGTCTTGATCCCCACAGGCAGCTATATGATCTGTGTGTATGTAGCCATGGTTCATTGTACGACACTCTCAAACTGGAATTTCTATTGATCTTAGACATTCAGGATAAGGGGAAAAAATGTTACCAACCCGGCTTAGTACATGTCAAGTACATTTCTTCTTTTAAAGGCTGGTCCTACTGACTTTACCAATTGCTACCAAGCCCCACCCAGTTATAGTTCTTCTTTACCTCAAGTGGCAGGGTTCTATTTTTACCCCCAGGACAAATCAGGGACAAATCAGGTGCGTATAAAGCCATGGTTTGTTACATAATTAGAAACAATGCTCCCTATATGAGAACTGCCACAGGATTTTCAATGATCAAAAGTGCTCAAGACTGTTAGTATGTATTGCATTCTGAAATAGTACCCAATGCTTCCTAAAGCCACCTTGGGGCATTGGTTCAGTCAGGACTGATGAACTCAAAAGCTAAACAACTTGTAGTATAGTGACTTTTTCTTGAAGATCTCTTAACCAAAAGCTGACCAGGCTTGACCTTGCTCAGCTGGTAAGGTAATGGTTGAGGTGGCATGCCTGCAATAATCTGTCTGAATAATTCTCTTCTATCTCTGATTAGCGGGATTCCATCATGAGAGAAATGCCAAATGATGCTTTTACAGGTGTACGCAGAAGCAATGCCACATATGGACTGAATGCAGACCTACCTTCATAGCATGTACCACAGCCTCTGGTTTCTGACCCACAGGGACAAACCCTGCCACAGGAGAGGAAGCAAGATCAGGAGTCATATGAGCCGGGCCCTGTTGAAACAGTCGGTAAAACACACTTTTCAGTATTTTTAACTGAGTTCTTTAAATGAGAAAAGAAAATATTTAAGAAGTTCAAAACTGCACTAATATTCCCTCAGACCTAACCCTTCTCCAGCCATACGCAAAGACAAAAGCTTTATCTGCACACAAAAGCTACAACATTTTAACTAAAGCCATTCTTAAAACAGGTATCATTAAACCAGTGCAAAACCCTATGTAGTCACACCTCGGTTGACTCTTTTGTAGCTTAATTCATATAAATCAAGTGTCAACCAATTTAAGTGTACATAGGGACTTGTACCAATTTAGTTAAATCGGTCCAAGAAACAATTCTAGTTTAACTGGTGCAACTTCTGTGCATTAGATAAGGCCAAAAGAGTTTTCCAACTCTGCCATAAAGAAAACATTGCAAAGCTGATAACTTTCAGGCACTTCCTGACTTTTACTAAGAAGGTATAGAGTATCTGGCATTAAAATAATAGTTGGCATCAGTTTTTATTGGTCTCTTGGCAACATTTTCAAATGGGCATCAAAGACCCATCTTCAATATAAGAAGGATTGGAAGGTAACCTCAAGATAAACAGATGTGCCAACTTGATGCTGGTAGGGATTGTTTCCAAAATACGCTTTCCAGTTCAACTGTATTTAGGATTCCACTGGAACAGATACAAAAATAGCTACTTTCCTAAAAATTCAAGTATGCAAACAGCATTATAAGCATTTTTTATATAAGCTTTCCTTTTCAAGGTCTCTCTCTTAACTAGCACAAGATACAATATCCTATGTGTATTTGCACTGTAATACTTAGAGAAACCAACAATGAATCCATTGACAAACTCATATTTAGTCTTCTCATCCCTTAGGAAACACAAAGAATGATTATTCTGTTGGACTTTGAAAATAAATTAGGATGACAGAGTGATGTGTAGCACCATCACAGGAATGCTTCACCCATACAATACATGTGGGTCTTCATTACCATTTTTTTCTAAGATTTAAAAAAACAATGTCTATTCCCATCATCTTTTATACCAAACAGAGGCCAGTGGATTGTTCTCATCTTTCATGCATTTCAGCTGCAAGCCCCCACTTGCCATGTTTCCTTTTCAAGTGTTTTGTTTTTATTTTTAAAAAATGATCACATACAGGAACTGGATTTGGCCCAGTTAAAGCCATCTACCTGTGATGGTTGTTTTAAGGCCTTTGTGACATGAGTTGCTGGTCACACATCACTTTCTATTAGACAGATGAATGCCTCAGAGAAACCAGCATTAGAACCAGCACCTTTGTGGGGAATCTCAAGAGAGAATGAATAGGTTGCAAGATCATGGAGATGAGGCTATTGTGGCATTCTGGAACAAATCCCTCCAGGGAAGGGCTGAAGTTCAGTGTGAGGATAAGGGGAAAATTCACTTCTCCCACCTAGGTTGTGAATGTTGTATAACTAAACAGAGAACTTTGGTCTTCAGGGCTCTCAAACCAACCCTTTTAACAATGAATGATAAAGAGGGAGAAGGGGATGCAAGTGACTAGTTCACTTAATCCAGAGCTGCCAACAAAGAGTATTCACGGGGATCTTGGATGAGCTGCTAAATACTCTTGGAAGCCTGCAGAATCAGTCTTCACTAAAGGCCAAATACATCAATATATACATATTTCATTCTTCTAACCCAGGGGTGGGAAATAATTTTAATAGGGGTCCACTCCAAGTATTCAGAAAATGGTTAAGGGCCGCACTCTTCCAGGATATTAATGGAGGAGATGCAGGGTCTGGGATGGAGGTGCAGAAGGGAGGTGCAGAAGGGAGCTTGGGGTAAGGGAAGGAGTTTGAGTGAAGGAGGCAGTTGTGACCTGGGGCACTGGACGGGACTGGAGTGGGAGTTGGATTGTGACCTAGGACAGGGAATTGGGATACAAGAGGGGGTGCAGGGATTTGGGTTGTGTGCTAGGGCAGGAGGGAACTATGATCTGGGGCAGGGGATTGGGGTGCTGGATCTGGGAATGTGGAGTAGGGGGCAGGAGTGGGAGGCAGAGGGTTGGGAAAAGGAGGGACTGGGGTGCCAGAGGTAGGCTCTGCCAGGAGACTTACCAGCCAGCAGTGGTTCCTGAATCAGCCTCCCTGCCTACTCTTCCCCCGGCACAAGCTGCAGCCCCTTGTGCTTCATGGCTGCCTGTTATTGAAACAGGCATCTCCCATTGGCCAGTTTCTGGTCAGAAACCAGCCAATGGAATTGTGCTGGGGGCTGAAGCAGCTCCTAAAGCTTCCCGCCTCTCCTCCCGACTCACAGTTTTTAAAGAAAAACCACCCCACAGCTGCATTTCTGAGTGGCGTGTGGATGGGGCGAAGCAAGGGGGAGACTGCCTGGGGCTCTCTGCAGCATCTGTGGGCTGGATCCTGTGTCTTGGCGGGCCTGATTCAGCCCGCGGGCCGTATTTTGCCTAGGCCTGTTCTAACCTCTGACCTAAAAACACCACTCTTCTTCTTACTGTGATCTAGATCTTAATCTCATGACAACTAAAAGCAAAAGAAATTGGGACAATGAGGCCAAAACGTCCCTTGGCTAGAACACAGTAACACCATGCACCCTGCAAGCTATTAATAACCCTGCTAATAATTACAAGAGGAATCTTCATTATCACCCTGGAAATATAAACATGGCTTTCTGACCACAGTCCAGTAGATTAAAGGTCTCCACAAGAGGAAGCAAAATGGATTCTTTTCCACTATAAGACAATTCCACTTCTGCCCAGCCTCTTTTTGGGACGGCCTCCTTCCCAAGACAAATAAGATCACTGATTCTCAGGTTAGGCTTGGTGTTAACAACTGTTATTGGTAAGGCAGAGTCAATGGGGAAGCCCCTTCACAGACAAAATCCTCAACCAAAAAAGCTCATAAACTAAGTGGAGAATGTAGAAATGCACGGAAGAGGAAAGCAGGACACTAAAAGCAATGTGAATGAGTAGCAAAGAGTGGCAGGTCTTAGAGGTTCACAAAGTGAGTCTTCAGGATGGTTTTGAGGAGACCATGTAAATATGAAGAGCTGCAATAAATGCGGTGTATTGAAAACTGCATTACTTATTACAAGCTATCAAGTGAAAGGGGTTTCCTAGTCCTACTTGAAATGCAAGCTAGGGGCCCCCGTAGAGAGCTCTAATCTGAATCAATCTGGAAAGAGACAGGCTAGAGCAAGGTGAGGTGACCTATGACTTGCTGTCTTTGGAAGCAACCTGCTTTGCCTCTGCCTGGTTTTGGTTCTTGTGGTTACAGTTCTAGATTTTAAGAAATAAAGTCATGTTATGTTGCAGCCCTGCAGAATAAGCAATTTATATGTTTGTATCTAACTTCTCTGTGCACTGTGAACATAACACTGAAAAGGGCATTTCAAAGCTAGGAAGCTGCATGGAAGAAGGCACAAAGATGGGAGTGGACGAAAAACATGAATGGGGCACAAAGCTTGACCGAGTGAAGTCATCAAGGAGAGAAATCAGAGGAGATAAGAATGGAAAGGGAGATGGGGATCCAGTTGCGTAGATTTGTGAAGGTGAGAAGCAGCATGAATTTCATAGGGAAAGAGGGAAAGCTAGTGCAGGAATATGAAGAGAAGCTAGATTTAGCCAGAGTTTGGGGAGGAAGAATGATGTGGTTAGGAATCTAACTTGGGACTCGGGACATCAGGAATCAATTCCCCACAATGCCACAGATTTCTAGTATGACCTTGGTCAATTCTCTTAGTCTTTCTCTGCCATAGTTTCCCACCTGTGAAATGGGGATAATACCACTGGTCTACTCACAGGGGTGTTGGGAAGGTAAATACATTTAAAGATAATGAGGTGCTCAGATACGGTATTTATATGGTAATGGGGACCATATAAATACTGTAGATAAACTCAGGGTGGCTCTCTGGGATGGAGTGAGTGCTACAGAGGTCCAAGAAGAGGTGGCTGTAATAATCGGGATGAGAGGTCACCAGGGTCACGGCAGGAGGAATGGCTAGATCTGCAGGATGTTGTTGAGGAAAAACTGGCAAGATTTACTGACAGCCACAATCTGTGGAGGAGAGAAGTGGAAGGAGTCAGAGATAACCCCAAGACTGAAGCCCTGCTTAGCAGGAAGGGTGGTGAAATTGCCAACAGTGGGAGAACAGGGAAGGAGGGGCCAAGAAGGAAAGATGAGGAGTTGCATGTCATCCAGCAGCAGGCTATGCAAGATGAGATATGGGGAAGGAGATAATCAGAGATATGAGACTGGATGGAGGGCAAAAGGTCAGTGTGGAGGGAAAACTCAGGTTGTCAGCGTAGAGGTGGCAGTAGAAGTCTTGTGACTGGAGGAGATTAGCCAGGGCTAACATGGTCATATTGGTTGGAGAGCTGTTACAGCTGAGTCCTAGCTAGCTATCTTAAGCTATTTCTGCAGCTCCCATCTCTCTGCAGTAACCTAAGACCTTACTGCTCTTGTTTCTCTCTCACGCCTCTTCCCTTTATTTCTCCCTTACCCTTTTATAGCCACGGTCACACTACTGATGCACCACATGGCCACCCACCCACAGACAGGTTAATCTATTTATTGTCCTAACAAGCAGACATTGTTTACACACACAAGTAATGCTACATTCTGTGTGGTGAGGTTCGTAACAGTCTCACTTTCTTTTCCCTCTTGGTTTTCTTGGATATACACACTGCACAACTCAGAGGTCTTGCTGACTTAGCCACTTGCTAGATTTTCCCATCAGTCTGTAACCAAAGCTAGAGATATTCCCCACCCTCAATTGTGGGGCGTGTGGGCAGTTTTCATAGATTAAGAAACTGAGTATTAATGGGATATCCAGTTAACAGCCCTCATCCCTGCCTGTGTACCTAAGTTCCAATATGTTTACTCCTGAACTTCCAGGGATTGTGCTACTGGCTTCTGAGCAGATCAGCTTGCTTTCAGAATCAAACTGAAACCTTTAATAAGGGTTTTGCTTTACTGGACAGTCATGGACCACAGATACATCAGAAGCTAAGAACTTTTTAGACTGTTAATAATGAAATGGAGTTGGTAGCCACATTTCAAAGCTTTTGAATTTTACATTTTTTTTAAAAAGTTTCTATGAATACTGATCACCTATTTAAAAAACAAGCTGAATTTTGCACTTAAGCCTAGATATAAAATATCCAAAATGGTCAAATAATGCAGCTCAAACAACAGTAAAACAAGAATAAATGTGATCATATGATATGTGATGAAGTGTTGGTTGCTATGTGACTGACTGAAGAAAACTACAAGTGAAATACACAGCTATCCCCATACAACTCACATAAAACTCCAGGGGATGGATTTTGCTTTGACACTGGTTTTGATTGTAACTTGGTTTGCTCTGCTCTGTTTGGATTTATTTCTAGGTGTTTCTATGGAGGAATCATCCTAGTATCTGGGAGTTTCATGTACATGCGTGAATTTATCCTAGGTGGCATGGAAATAGTATTCTCTCAACTTTGCAGACTAGGAACTGAGGCACACAGAGATGCAGTGACTTGCTGAAGCTCACATAGTAATTCTATGGCAGAGTCAGAAACTGAACTCCGAACACTAGAACCCAATTTAATGCCTTAATGAAAATCTTAATCTTCTCTGTTGTGGATGGCTCCATTTTGTGCAAAGAGAGGAATTAATCATGAGCTGGCTGTCTCTTTGTTGCATGCTTTTTATACAGTTAAAAATTCTAAAGACTTGATAGGAATCAAACCCTGCAGGAGATATTTTTCCAACACACTGCACTATCCCACTTTACACCATTTATCTCTTCTCCTCTCTCCCACCTGCTTTCCTCTTTACCTTCTCTCTGAAGTACATTAGCTTCAGGGAACAATCATTGGTATATGCATAGCATAGCTGCATTCACAAGTACAATCTAAAGTCAGTTGATACAATGACTTATGAAATGTGAGTGTATGTGATGGCAACCATCACCATATGCATGGTGTCAAAGTTACACATATAAGTGAAGTCTTACTCACGGAGACCTGATTTGCATACAAGTGCAAATGGATGTGCCTGCAAATACTACTGGAGCAGTCAGAAAGGCCCACTAAAAACTTGGCCCCTGAAAACAAAGACCCAAAGATTGCATTGCTCCAGTGCTGGAAAGTAAATAAAAACTGCATTTGCCAGATTACACAGCAGTTAATTAAACTTTGCAGACAGAGCCATAAACAGAAGTGGTGATAAAAGTAAAATACCCCAAAACACCACCACCACCACTCACCACTTTCTTCGCTTCAATCAATTCATTCAGAAACGGAAAGTGACATTTCACAGTTGAGCTTAAACAAATGTTCGCCACCCATTGAGTGGCAGCTCCAAGAGATCTTGCTGAAAATATCCTTCAGTCTTACCTACCTTACCAGAAAAAAAAAAGTGCCCATTTTGGGAGCATACCAGACCAGGAGCTGTGCTAGATGCAGAAAAGTCACCTTGCTGAACTAAAAACCCTGCTCAATAGGGCTCAGGCAGGACCCAAAACCAGGAGATGTTGAGGACATCTATTTGAGTCTATGCCCGTTTTTATTTCTGTATTTATTAGGCTGTTCACAAGATGTAGTGCTTATACTGATATACAAAAGACCTAGCAACTGAGACACCCAGAGGATCAGACATGAGAGTGCCATAGTTTGTCTCAAAAATTCTCTTGGGCCTTCAATATAATCGTTAGTACCTAACCGATGAATCAGTGGAAGCTGAGTTTCAGGGTTGGGATCCTCACTTGCCTCTCTTTGCTGTGCGAGCACAGAACAGTTAAACCTGAAACTAAGGACCAAGGCATGGCATGTTTCTGAGCTGACACTTCCCCGTCCCTTCAAAGACCCTATCCCTCTTCCTGTACATAGTCATGCCTGTGGCACACTCTGGAACCTGCTATGGAGTGTATGTGAAAAGGACCAGTTCCTCTCTTGATAGCATCACCTGAAGAAACCCAGATTAAGTGTCTCCTAGAAGGGGAGATTAGTCAACAACTAATTACAGGTGCTTTTTTGCCCAATTTTAGCCCATTCTTTTTTGGCCATTCTGCTATTCTATGCCTCAGTCCCCAACCCTCCTATTTCCTCTCCTTTCCCCAAGTATAGTATAACTTTACAGCATGCAAGAAAATGTCAGCTTATCTGGGATAATTCTGAACAATTATCTGCTGGGTTTGTCTATTCACTAGCATGGTGATTGACCCACACTAAGGGTGACACTGCATTAGCATGTGCCCACCATTCAGACAGATTGCAGGATTTTTTTTTAATAAAATGTCCATATCTGTTATTCATTTATATGACCACATTTTCCTACCTCCCCGTGTCATATTATGCTCCTTTGCAGTTGGGAAAAGCCTCATGCCTGCTACAGGATACAAACATGAAAATACATATCTTACAGAGGGAAGTACAGGGAAATACTATGGAAAAAGAGTTTTATGTCTTGAATAGAAGGCTATTACTGTAAGTGGTTAATCTCTTCACTGCTGTTACTAAAGGAAGTAAGCCACTGGTCCTTGGTATTGGCAAGTGAAAACAAGACCCATCTTCCATCTCAGATTCAGAGGGACTTTATTCCAGATGCTAATCTCCTTCAGCATTATTTAATTTGCCTCCCATTAATCATACTGAGCAGCTGGCCATGTAAATATTCAAAGCCATGACTTAACCATTGGGTCTGTCCAGGAGCCAGGCAAAGCCTGTCTGCACAGCTCAGACACTAACTAGTCAGACAAACGGTATCTTCAGGGCTTTCCTTGTCAGAGTTTAGTGAAATCTACTTAAGCAATAAAAAGGGCTTATATATCCCATTTGATTAATAAAAACAATTTAACTTCTTCATTGCTGTGGAGTCCTAAATATCCAGTCTATCCAACAGAAGAGGAACCTGCTCCCTGCAGCCATGTCCCACACTGCTACCTGTTACATGTCTGAACAGTGTGCCAAAGAGACGGAAGCTCTTTTGTGACTCCATAGGGGAGAGTGTGGGAAAACATAGACATCTTTTTGCAACTAGTTCTCCTATGCAACAGGAATGTTTGGTATCTACCTACCGGAACAGCATTAATGCCAGGTAGATTTCCGCTCTCACTGAACTCCACAGTGCACTGAACTCTGGGATGATTTCTCCTCCTGGTTACACCTTGCAGGAGGCATAAGGGATCTGTCGAAAAAGGCTTTCTTTCTCGACAGATCCCCCTCTAGACTGCCGCTTTTTGCTGACAAAGTGCTGAGTCAGAAAAAACGGTGGCCATTTTTATGCAAATTAAGCACGGGATATTTAAATCCCCGCTTAATTTGCAATGTCGACCTGCCTAATCTGTACCCCTCTGCCAACAGAGGGATGCAGTCTAGATACACCCTAAGGTGCCACAGGACTCCTTATTGTTTTTGCAGATACAGACTAACACAACTACCCCTCTGAGGCCATTGTGTATGACTGTTACTCTGAAGAATCTAGTCTGAAACCAAGCTTTAATAACTCTTTCCTTGCCTGATTCCCGCTAAGCCAGTACCTGGCCTGCTTCATTCAACATTAGGATTGCTATTCCAGTTTCATGTCTGCCACCCACATTCCTGTCCATTTATGCTCCCTGATTCAAAGGATATCAGGATGGAATCTATCCGTTGCTTTAATCGCTTGGGAGGTTTTAATAGCTTTGTATATTGTTCTCACATTCCAAAATTTTATTTTCAACATCTGGTCTCGAGCAAGAGACTCCAGGCTGGGGCCGAGGGACTCAGAGTGTGGGAGGGGGATCCAGACTGGGGCAGAGGTTTTGGGTATGGGTTCCAGCTATGATGTAGGCTCTGCAGTGGGGCTGGGGATGAGGAATTTGGAGCATAGGAGGGGGTTCCAGGCAATGGACAAGGGGTTTGGAGTGCAGGAGGTGGTTCTGAGCTGGGGTAAGTGGTTAAGATACAAGAGAGGATTTGGGGTGTGGGTTCTAGGAGGAAGTTTGGGTGCAGGAGGGGCTCAGGGCCTGTGATTGGGATGCAGGAAGGGGAAGGGGCTCAAGACTGAGGTCAGAGGGTTGGGGAGCAGGAAGAAGGACAGAGTGTGGACTCTGAAAGGAAGCTTGGGTGCAGGTGGGGGCTCAAGGCAGGGGTTTGGCATGTGGGAGGGTTTTGGTGTGTGGGTTCAGGGTGGCACTCACCTTGGGTGGCTTCCCACAAGCAGCGACATGACCCACAGCTCCTAGGCAGAGGGACGGCCAATCAGCTCTGCACACTGCCTCTGCTCATATGCACTGCCCCCGCAGCTCCCATTGTCTGCAATTTCTGAACAATGGTAGCTGTGGAACTGGTGCTCAGGGTGGAGCAGAGGTGGTACATGGAGTTCCCCTGGCCATCCCTCCACCTAGGAGCCAAGGGACATGTTGCTGCTTCTCGGGAGCCATGCGGAGCCAAGTAGGGAGTTTGCTATTCCCATGCCAATCACACTTTTAACAGTTGGGTAAGCAATGCTGACTGGAGTCACCAGGGTCCCTTTACAACTAGGCATTCCAGTCAAGAAGTGGACATCTGGCAAACCTACCAAAGAGAGGGAAGAACCTAAGTTCCCGTGGTAATACAGCTAGTTGCCACTCCCTCCATCGTCTCCACATCACTGTTTGTTCCTGGTGCCTCATGCAGTTCATTCCCCCTTTTCCTGGGCTACTGTGATGGAGTGGGACTCACCACTACCGCGCTTCCTCATGGCCAACACTGATATTAGCTCTAATAGCCAGAGCACTTTGCCCTGGTCATGCTCTGCCCGTCGCTTCTTCTGCTCTTGGACGCATGTCCCTCCAAGGACCGCAATGTCATCTTCAGTGCCACAGCCCTCTGACCATGCTACACTTGCATTTCTGTAGTCTCTGTCCATCCACTCGTCTCAGTGGTGACCACACTCTACTGTTTAGCTACTTCCCCAGGGGGAGGGAAGGAGGAATGACCCTGATCCACCCATTATTGGCTCAGAGACCCTGTAGATAGCAGCCACTTATTGCTTCCCCTCCAACCATTCAGTCTGATTCAGGCCACTTCCCTGAATCCCTATCATCTTCATCACCCTGACCTCAGGGTCCTGGCATGCCAATCTTAGCAGCCATCCAAGAGCTTGCCCCTCATCCAGCCCAGCACTGCTTTGTCCCCGGTGCTAGCTTTCCTTCACCTGCAAGGGAGCCAGTCCTCCCTCCTCAAGCTCCAGGAATCAACTGACCTCTGCTCTGCCCTGCATCCACTTTTATGTGAGCCTGGCAGGCTATGATTGGCTGCTCCTTACAGTATCTCTCTAATTGGCTGCCTTCTGTGCTCTATTAGGCCAGTGAGGAGCAGATGCCCCATCATAGCTACCAATGTCCTTTTAAACTTTTCCTCTCCCTATCTACTTTCTCCTTTTCCTGGAACAAAAAGCTGTCCACAAAAACATTCCAAGAACTTACTGGAAATATTGTGTTTTGCCATATTACTTTTCCAACAGAAGTCTGGGTAGTTAAAGTCTCTCATCACTACTACTGCAAAATATACATGTATACTTCACAGATACACTAACATATTTTATTGTCAGATTCATAGAAAACTCAAAATAATTATTATGATATAGAATTTTTTTTCTAATTCTGAAAGAACCTCTATAAATTTCCTAATATTTTATACTTTCCTGGATTCTATGCAATCAAAATTACTGAAAGAGAGGTAAATCATTGTATTACTGTATTATTTGCTCTGATTACCAAGATGATTCCTCTGAGATTGCTGTAAAAACACAGTGAACCCCAATAACTGGCTCCTCCAGTAGTTTGGAGTTTGAAGTTGCTGGGGTGAAGAGTAGACACCTGAATCTGTAAGAATGTGAGTCTAGCCTTGTATTAGGTTACCTCTTCTTTTCTTAGGCATTCATTTGTAAAAAATTCAACATGAAAGAGGCCTGAATGCTGTGCACTCAAGTTATAGAGCGCTGAAGCTATGATCTTTTATAGTTGAAAACCACTTCTCTCCTGTCCCTGTCTTACAATTAGAAGATGCACTGAATATGGTGTTGGCAACTCTCATATTTTTCTTACAAGTATCAGAGAAATTGGTGTTTTTTCTTAAAATACCAGCTGCTGGAGTCATGTGGATATGTGAGAATACCTCCCTCCCTCCCAGTTCTGAAGAAAAACTTGAAAACCTGGCCTAAATGTGGTCTAAAGGTTCAAATTCACAGGATTGGGGATTGATATTTATAAGCATGGGCCTCTCTTGCAGTGGCATATCAGTTTTACAGAGGCCGCTTTTCAATCTTCCCATGGAGACAACACCAAAAATATAGCTTCCTGCTTCCACCAAAATAAATCAGATCCCTAAAATTTTCTACTCTCCAAACCCAACATTACACTGGCATGCTGCCTACTGTAATTCGTCAGCCCAACAGAGAGAGTCTACCCATGCTATGCATTACCTTCACAGAGCAGGAAGTTTTACAGCAATAAGCCATTCAGCATACTTTAAAGTCTCTAGGCCAGGGGTGGCCAACATGTGGCTCTCAAGCCACATGCAGCTCTTTGCTTAAAGAAATGTGGCTCTTGCTGGTTCTCAGCCGTGCACCTGGACTGCTCACATGCTCTGCGCATGCACCCCAGCATCTGGAGGGAGAAGCGTGTGGCGGCAGCTCCAGGACCCAGGCATTGGGTTAGAGCAGGAGGGGGCAAGGGGAATGGGGGTGCCAGATTCTGGGGAAGGGGAAGGGCATTAGGTTAGAGCAGAGGGGCTGGGGGTTCCTGGCTCTGGAGGAGGGGAGGGGAGGGAATTGGGTTAGAGCGGGAGGGAGGGGCTGGGATTGCCTGGCTCTGGGGGAGAGATGGGGGGATTGGGTTAGAATGGGGAGCTGGTGGTGCCTGGCTCTTGGGGAGAGGAGAGGGATTGGGTTAGTGTAGGAGACTGGGGGTACCTGGCTCTGGGGGAGGGGTGTGACATTGGGTTGGGGGAGGGGGGGGCACTGAAGCACCTTAAACTCAAACTCTTCATGGATGCAGAATAAGGCAGCCAACACAGATGTCATATTTAAATTCCAAGGCAAAAAAAAGAATCAGCATGTACCTGGTTTACACTGTGTTTCTTTAAAGAAAATTCAAGGCTATTGTTTGCCAAGTTGAAGCAATTATTCTGAGATAGGAGTCTCTCCCTTATTGTTTTTGAACCTCTCATATTTGCAGTCTGGGACAGACTTAAATTTTTAGAACTATAAAAAAGCCATAATCTTTATAAGTAAAAAAAAAAAAAAAAAATGAGGAAACCATACCAAAGATCAACAAGTTGGAGTGAAACAGGCACTTCAAAATTGTGCTAATTTACTTCTCAGTTCAGTTTAATTTTAAAAAACTCACAGGACATAATAGGTCAGTAGTGTTAAATTTAAAATACATGGTGGGGATGCTTTTTTTTTTTTTTAAGTGTGAGAATATTACTGTATTTTTAAAGGTTTTTTTTTAATTTGATGTTTATTCCTTGTCAAGTTCTCTGAAGATCTATGGACTGTCTGTCAATTTTTTAAGTGACTAGAGACTTTTTTATTGGTTTTTGTCCAAAATGTCGTATGTTATTTTTATCACTACATTTTGTGTGCTATAGCAGATACATATATAAAAACAAATATATAATATGTGGCTCTTCCCCCTCTATCCACAGCTATTTTGGCTCTTCGTCTCTAACTGGCTGGCCATCCCTGCTCTAGACTGAGATCATTCTCCCTGATATGGCCCCTTTCCTCTGGGTACAAGGGCCACGGTGGTGTAAAGTTACTCCAAAGCCCTGGGTCCTGCTGATGGAGGATTCTCCCAGTACAGGCACTGAGGAAGATAACCACAAGGCTGCCTTTCTAGGACCCACCTGCAAATCCTGGTGTTGAGGATAGGGCCATAGCATGCAGTGATGCAGAGATTCTGGGAAATGCTGCATCCCCTAAGAGAGATACAAGACTCCGCTCTTACTTAGATAGGCCCCCCAGAGCTGTCCAAAGTATGACAGTGCTGAGAAGTAAAAGTAGACTTAGCTCCCCATCCTCTAGGATTGTGAGTTCTGTGCAGCACCTCACTCCTTGAGTTTATCTTTAGCTTTGGTACAAACACCTGACACAGTGAAAGCTAAATACACCAAAAACCTGCAAGTGAGATTTCTCACAGTTAGAAACTGAATTGTTTAAATGCCTTCTTTAGGAGCAAAAGTATAACTAAGACCTGCTTTATGGGTAGAGACATCATCTGCCCAATTCAGCATATCTGTATTATCAATTTTTAAAAAAGAAAGAGAGGGAGTTACCAAATATGGACAATTCAAATTACATTCACAGTCCTATATCATTATTAGATTAATTCCAGAGAGACATCTGACCAGGACAGATGAACTCTTGAGCAATACTTTAACAAATAAAGTAGCATTCCAAAAATTAAATAATAATGCCTTGCATTTGTGTAACATATTAGGTCAGAAGCCCCTTAAGCAAAGAATTAAACCTTACATGGAGCCTCCTCTTTTATAGGTGGGGAAAATGGAGGTGTAGAGAGGTGAAGTGACTTGCAAAAGTTCACTCTGGACAACAGACGTCGCTGAGCCCTGGGCAATATGGGGTGTGCTCAGTTCTGCCCCCTCTCCCCCACTCAAAGGGATGGGGCCTTAGGTAGAAGGGCAGGGTTAGGAACAGCCAGTCCTCAGTGCTGCCCAGACCACACAATGCCTCCCGCAGCCAGCCTCCATCTCCATCCAGACTATGCCACGCAGGGCTCCAGTAGAAATTTAAAGGGTCAGGGGCCCCAGCCACAGAAGCCCCCTTTAACCCACATTGGTGGCCCTGTCTTGACTCCAAGACCTGTTCCTCAACCACAAGACTCTGTCCTTATTATGCAGCAATCAAGTGTCTGGAGATACCATTATTTAGTCTTTTAAAACTGATTGTGATGATATATTTTAAAAATCCTCATTCAAGCCTCCCTCTGCAGGAGTAGATAGAATATAAAAGTAGAAAATCCATACCACTTAGATAGTGTATATTAAAGAAATCTAGGCGACTCCCCAAACTCCTGCCTCCCAAACTCCCATAGCATCCACTCAACACATCTAAGCCCTGGGGAAATGGAAACATTTCTAACACAAGCAGATGATCACCAAATCCAGACTCTTGTGTATTTGGGGGGTGGGGGGGGGGAGGGAGAGATTTGCTCCATATTGAAGAACCTCACACTGAGAAAGAACTAATGCAATGCATGGATGCACAAGCTGGAGAATCTTGAGTAAAACTAGAGGTGTTTTTACCTCTGTATTTGGCATTAGTGAGACCACTGATAGAATACTGTGTGAAGTCCTGGTGCACAAGGATGTTGATAAATTGGAGAGGATTCAGAGACCAGCCTCCCAAATGATTAAGGATTAGAAAACCTGCCTTGTAGCAATGGACTCAGGGAGCACAATCTATTCAATTTAACAAATAGAAGATTAAGAGATGGCTTGATTATGGGTTATATTCTTAAGAACCCAGTTGGAAAGCAAATATTCCCTGATGGCTTTGGAATCTATGAATCCTGAAATGCAATGGACACTCAAAGCTGTGCTCAGCATACTCTCAGAATCAGACCCTTCTGTAAATTTCATATCACTTGACAGCTAGCATGTGACAGGACACCACTGGGGTTACAATCAGCACGGAGCAATCCTCACAACAAGAGGTACAGAGATGCCAGATCTTTTTGAAAGATGAGCATCTACGACTTTTAGCAAATGGTATGTTCTCATCCACTACATTTTGTACAATAATTAGTGGGTGTTGCAAGACAGAGGACGAGCCATAAAGATAACTGCACATTGTTTAGCAGCCTTACCCACTTTGTCAATTTAGAGAAAGCAGAGCAGGCCCGTCTTATGTTACAATAAACTTACCTGCTGTGCAGAAAAAACACTTAGGGTAAACAGAAAGCACCCAGAACTTGAGCACTACAGTTCCTGACTACTAAATGTTAGAAACCTGGCAACATATCTTTTGTTTTATCCAGTGTCACATTTTTGGACATTGGCCATAAAAGAGTTTAAGAAAAAAAAGCAGATTTGATTGGACTCCACGTTGTTCTCAAATAGGCACTTAATGATAGGTTTCTGCGTTATCTGAGAAACCTCAGCTAAAAAAATCCTGAACTCAACATTTCATGGGTTAAGTCAATGTTTCTAGACTTTCCTCTGTCTCTAGAAATCTGCAGCCTGTAAAAGGAGAGTAGGTTTTGTGATGAAGGGTCAAATTTTACTGTGTTTCACATCCTTGATTTCAGGGTAGAATCTGGTTCTGAAGAGGTGACCTATCAGCCAGACATTTGTATTCATAGCCCGAACTCAGTCTCTCTGTTTCTCTCTTCAGAAATTTAAGATTCTTGTTTGTATAAATACACCAGGTAGCTAAATGGCTCTTACATTTTGCATGGACTCCTGATACTGCGGCAGCGATGACAGCTGTGACTCAGAGTGGTACGGGGATAACCCTTTTCTTAAAGTCCTCAAATCCCCAGAGCTAGATTGCTGCAAAGACAAAGAAAGGAAAATAGGACAATCTGTATTAGCCAGAGGAAGGAAAATAATGCTCATTCTGCTTAGAATTCTTTATTAGCTTTTCCTTGAGACCATTTCTGTGCTGTGGCCTGTTCCCATAACAACTTTTCCCTGAAATGACAGTAAAAATAACCATCATAGTTAAAATATTTTTCCCTTTCTCAATTCCTGGAAAAACATTGTGAAATGGTTGGAAATTAAACATTCACAGATAGACTGGGCAGAAATTCTTATTCTATCCATGTTTATCTAAATTTCAGATCACTGAAGAAATCACATTAATATGCAAATGGAAATTTTTCACAGGAACTCTGACCTCATACCTGCAAAACAAAAATGTATTAAGAGAAAAGCAGCTTGCACCGATCAGAATACGCCAGAAACCATTTTCTAGCTTTCCCTTTAAGACTAATTGCCAATTGGAATATCCAGTTTTAAATACTGACACTCTCATTTATGAAAGCTCTTGCATGTGAGTGACACCATCTCTTGGCTAAGAATTTCTGGAACACAGTCTTGAACAAATATTGAATGTGCCATACAAATACATGTTATAAATCACACATATTCCATGGAAAATAATACCCACAATGACCACAAAATAATCATGTATTATAATGGTAGTGAATAATCCCCTTAAGAGGGAGTTTCTGTCTAGTTTCCCTCGCTTGATGAATCTGAAATGAGATACGCTTAGAACCAGCAGAATTGGTTTTAAAAGTTCCAGCGTACCTGAGGATGAAATCAAGGACTGGCGATGAGAATTATATCATTTTAATACCACAAACATGCCATTAACTTTACACATTTTAAGAGCATCCAACAATACATTGTCCTCCATTTTAAAGCTATAAAAGCATGGCCTTTGGGATTTTTATGCTCCATTAAGACTTTTGACTCGCTTTTGCTGCAAAAATTATATTTTCCACTTCAAAAGAACTAAATAAAAGCCATTGGTGCAATACAATTTAATGGCATATCTCAAATCAGCCTAACTGTACAGAAAAAAACCTCAGTAACCCCAATGGAGTGACCATCGCCAAAACATTTAGGACTCCTGTTGCTGCAGAGTTGATGGTAGCTGTATTTCCCCTGCATGGCTCCATTTTACAGCCGAAAAGCTTGGTTCCCTGAGAACACATACACCGGGGTGGGCAAACTTTTTGGTCCAAAGGCCACGTGTAGGTAGGGAAACTGTATGGCGGACCATGAATATAGGGCTGGGAGAAGGGGTTGAAATGTGGGAGGGGATGCTGGAGGGGGCTCAGGGCAGGAGGCTCAGGGCAGGAGTTTGGGGTGCAGGAGGAAGCTCAGGATATGGGTTGTGTCAGGGGTTGGAGTACAGGAGGGGGTGCAGGGAGCAGGAGGGGATTCAGAGCTGGGGTTGCGGTGTGGCAGGGATTGGGGTCTGGGCTCCAGCCAGGTGCCACTTACATCAGGCAGCTCCTGGTCAGTGTTGCAGTGGGACTAAGGTAGGCTCCCTCCCTGCCCTGACCCCATGACACTCCAGAAGCAGACAGGAAGTTCAGCAGTAGTTCCTGGGGGCAAGAGTGTGCTGAGTGAAGAAAAACTTCCTTTTGCTTGTTTTAAACCTGCTGCCTATTAATTTAATTTGGTGACCCCTCGTTCTTTTATTGTGGGAATAAATAAATAACTTTTCCTTATTCACTTTTTCCACCCGTGTCATGATTTTATAGACCTCTATCATATCTCCCCTTAGTCTCCTCTTTTCTCAGATGAAAAGTCCAAGTCTTTAATTTCTCTTCATATGGGACCCGTTCTAAACCCCTAATCATTTTTGTTGCCCTTTTCTGAACCTTTTCCAATGCTAATATACCTTTTTTGAGATGAGGCAACCACATCTGTACGCAGTATTCAAGATGTGGGCATACCATGGTTTTATATAGAGGCAATAAGATATTTTCGGTCTTATTCTCTATTACTTTTTTAATGACTCCTAACATTCTGTTTGCTTTTTTGACTGCCACTGTACATTGAGTAGATGTTCTCAGAGAACTGTCCACAATGACTCCAAGATCTTTCTCTTGAATACTCGTAGCCAAATTCATCCCCATCATATTGTATATATAGGTGGGATTATTTTTTCCACTGTCCATTACTTTACATTTCTCAACATTAAATTTCATTTGCCATTTTGTTGCCCAATCACTTAGTTTGGGGAGATCTTTTTTAAGCTCTTCACAATCTGCTTTCGTCTTAACTATCTTGAGCAGTTTGGTATCATCTGCAAATTTTGCTACCTCACTGTTTACTCCTTTCTCTAGATCATTTATAAATAAGTTGAATAGGATGGGTCCCAGGGGGGACCCCCACTAGTTTCCTCTCTCCACTCAGAAAATTTACCATTTATTCCTATCCTTTGTTTCCTGTCTTTTAACCAGTTATCAACCCACGAAAGGACCTTCCCTCTTATCCCATGACAACTTACTTTACTTAAGAGCCTTTGGTGAGGAACCTTGTCAAAGGCTTTCTGGAAATCTAAGTATACTACATCCACTGGATCCCCCTCGTCCACTTGTTTGTTGACCCCCTCAAAGAACTCTAGCAGATTAGTAAGGCATGATTTCCCATTGCAGAAACCAGGTTGACTTTCCCCCCAACAAATTTTATTCATCCATGTGTCTGAAAATTTTATTCTTTCCTATAATTTCAACTAATTTGCCCAGTACTGATGTTAGACTTACCGGTCTGGAATTGCCAAGATCACCTCTAGAGTCCTTTTTAAATATTGGCCTATCTTCCAATCATTAGGTACGGAAGCTGATTTAAAGGATAGGTTACAAACCGTAGTTAATAGTTCCGCAATTTCCCATTGGAGTTCTTTGAGAACTCTTGGGTGAATGCCATCTGGTCCCGGTGACTTGTTACTGTTAAGTTTATCAATTTGTTCCAGAACCATCTCTAATGACACCTTAATCTGGGACAATTCCTCAGATTTGTCACCTAAAAAGAATGGCTCAGGTTTGGGAATCTCCCCAATATCCTCAGCTGTGAAGACTGAAGCAAAGAATTCATTTAGCTTCTCTGCTAAGACAATCATCTTTTGAGTGCTCTTTTAGTATCTCGATCATCCAAAGGCCCCACCAGTTGTTTAGCCAGATTCCTGCTTCTGATGTACTTAAAAAACATTTTACTATTACTTTTTGGCTAGCTGTTCTTCAAACTCCTTTTTGGCTTTTCTTATTATATTTTAACACTTAATTTGGCAAAGTTTATGGTCCTTTCTATTTTCCTCACTAAGATCTGACTTCCACTTTTTAAAAGATGTCTTTTTATCTCTCACTGATTCTTTTACCTGATTGGTAAGCCATGGTGGCATTTTTTTGGTTCTCTTACTGAGTTTTTTAATTTGGGGTATACATTTAAGTTGGGCCTCTATTATGGTGTCTTTGAAAAGTTTCCACGTAGCTTGAAGAGGTTTTACTTTTGTCACTGTACCTTCTAATTTCTGTTTTACTAACTTCCTCATTTTTGTGTAGTTCCCTTTTCTTAAATTAAATGCCACAGTGTTGGGCTGCTGAGGTGTTTTTCCCACCACAGGGATGTTACATTTTATTACATTATGGTCACTATTTCCAAGTGGTCCAGTTATATTTACCTCTTGAACCAGATCCTGCGCTCCACTTAGGACTAAATCAAGAATAGCCCCTCCCCTTGTGGGTTCCAGAACCAGCTGCTTCAAGCAGCAGTCATTTAAAGTATCAAGAAATTTTATCTCTGCATCCCATCCTGAGGTGATGTGTACCCAGTCAATATGGGCACAGTTGAAATCCCCCACTATTATCAAGTTTTTTAATTTGATAGCCTCTCTAATCTCCCTTAGGATTTCATAGTCACTATCACTGTCCTGATCAGGTGGTCAATAATATATCCCTGCTTACTATCCACAGAGATTCTATGGAACATTTTGGGTCATTTAAGATTTTTACTTCATTTGATTCTACATTTTCTTTCATGTATAGTGCCACTCCCCCACCAGCACGACCTGTTCTGTCCTTCTGATATATTTTGTACCCTGGTATGACTGTGTCCCATTGATTGTCCTCATTCCACCAAGTTTCCATGCTGCCTATTATATCAATATCCTCCTTTAAAACTAGGCACTCTAGTTCACCCATTTTACTATTTAGACTTCTAGCATTTGTGTATAAGCACTTCAATAATTTGACACTATTTATCTGTCTGCCATTTCTTGATGTGTTAGATTCTTTTTCATTTGATTGTGTCTCATCTGATCCAACCCATACTTCCATCCTCTCCTCCTGACTAGAACACAGAGCATCTCTATCAATAGAACCTCCCCTAATAGATGTCTCTGTCTGATCCATGTGCTCCTCTGTACCTGTCGGCTTTCCCCCAGCCCTTAGTTTAAAAGCTGCTCTACAACCTTTTTAATGTTAAGTGCCAGCAGTCTGGTTCCATTTTGGGTTAGGTAGAGCCCATCCTTCCTGTATAGGCTCCCCTATCCCAAAAGTTTCCCCAATTCCTAATAAATCTAAACTCCTCGTCTCTACACCATTGTCTCATCCATGCATTGAGACTCTGAAGCTCTGCCTGCCTACCTGGCCCTGCACATGGAACTGGAAGCATTTCAGAAGCATTTCAGGTTCACTAGGGTTAGTCCCTGATGGGCCACTGAAACTACATTTACCTGCTTCTTCGCAGGTACAGGCAATCACAGCTCCCATTGGCTAGGAATGCCGATTCACAGCCAACAGGAGCCGTGATCCCCATATCTGTGAAGGTGCGGGTAAATAGGGTGGTGTGGAGGCCCCACCAAGGGCTAAACCTGGCAAATCAAATCCAGCCCCTGAGTCAATATTTGCCAACCCTTGTTGTACTGTGTCTTCTTGCATCTGAGTTGAACTCATCCATCTGTGTGATGCATGAATAATAAAGGCATAACGTCCAGCAAGGAATTTTAAGGGTCTTCTTTGCCAGTGCCAAGGTTGCTCACTCACTCAGCAGCCCTCCTCCATGGGCAGATTAGCCACTGAGCAAACAGGGCTGTGCCCAGAGGCCACAGCAAAATGGGCACTCGTCACCTACTCCACCTGCCCAGCCCTTTCAGAGGACTGGAATCAGGGTATTGGGACGTGTGGTGCTCTGTCCGCCCATCACTCCAGCCAAGGAGCAGGGTCAGGGGATGGGGGCTTGTGCCACTCTTCCCATCCCAATGTACCCGCTGGGGAGTGAGGCTGGGGCCTGGGGTGGAGCAGACTAGCAGGCACTGGAGGTGGACAAGCCCCCACATCCCAATTTGATTCCCTGGTCAGAGTGCTGAGTTAGCAGGCAGAAGAGGGCAAGTGCTGGGGCCAGAGCAAAGCTGGGATTGTGGGGTGGGCCTGGATGCTAAATGGATGGGCCACCGCCCACCCAGGCCACACATGACTTTGTCCCTCGTCGCCACTTCCCAGGAACTGCATGAGGTCAGTGCCACCCACAGTACACATTCTGAACCCCCCTCCCATGCCCCAACCTCTTCCCCAGGCTGGAGCCCTGTCATGCACCCCTGAACCCTCATAGTCTGATCCAGTGCCCTTGAGGTCAATGAAAAGATGCCCACTGAATTAAACCAACACTGAATCAGGCCGTTAAAGAACAAATGGAACAAACCATTAAGAGAACTCTGGATGGGCTGTCAGCGTTGCAAGTGTCCACTATGAAAATAAATGTGTTTAGGAAGCAGGAATGGAGTGTTTGTGCACCTTGTTGTTCCACTGTCCTCTCTGGATCTCACGGTTTTGGAGAAATTCATTTTTATACAAAAAACATTTAGGAGGCCTCTGGCTCTTTAAAGACTAACGCATGTATTTGGGCCTAAGCTTTTGTGGGCTGCAGCCCACTTTGTCAGATGCACGAAGTGGGAGCCCACGAAAACTTATGCCCAAATAAATGTGTTAGTCTTTAAGGTGCCACAGGACTCCTCATTGTTTTAGCTAAAAAGGATTAACACAGCTCTGAAACATTTCTATACTAGTAAGCAATCCAGCTCCCAATGAAATCAGTGTCAATATAAAAAGTTAGCAGTAGGGACTGAACCACAAACCTTTAGTTTTAAAGCAGAACCCTGTGCTGCCAGGCAACGTGTTCTGCAGAGGATCAGAGAACTTCCACTTGCAGTGCTGTAACCCCAGTACCTCTCAGGAGCACTAAGCAGTTTTCATTTACTTCTACAATTTATTAAAATAAAATTTGTTTCAAAATGTAACTTCTATGCAAACATCTCAGAACCATTATTTGTATAAAAGAAAAAAATCCTGTGGGTTTTTTTTCCTGGCTGAAGGAAAAAAGCATTTCAATTAAACTGATGCAATTACCTCAGACATTCATAAACATTTAACATTCATCAGACTTTGCTATCAAGGTCTAAAAGCTAACCAAGAAAAAATGTGAATCTCCCATTAAAGGCAATATGACTAATGATGCATAAAAATGAGCAACTATTATGCCATTTAAACCTAAATTTAAAATCCTGGTATTTGCATTGTTAGTTCAATCACAAACTGAAATCCCTTATTCCCTTGCCCAATTTTCATTACTGAGATGGAAGTGACTCCTAAATTACTTTTCTCATCAGAATGGCATTTAAAGGCACAGTTGTTGATCACCTCAGTTCTCCATCCCCGTTTGGAGATGATCTTAGTTACCAAGCAGCAGGTCTTTAGTAAACACTGTTCAGGTAAAATCATTTTACATATCTTGTGAAAGAAAATCTTTCACACAATCAAAAGCTTCATGCCACTCACCACAGTAAGGGGTCAATCCTAATTCTAATGGGAGCAGGAGCAGGTCCTTAAAGAATAAGATACATCACTCATCTAAGGCCTGACTCTGTTTTCCATTTTTGTACATAGCAAAAGGGTACACAAAGAAAGCAGGATCAGGCACATATCATCACTTAAATGCAAGACTTTAGCTACAATCCATCTCCTGATGTCCCTCAACTACTCAGTGTACAACTCTGTCCTCCTCCAATGACTAGGCAGCAAACAGTCTTTAATGAGCCTGTTACAGACTTATCAGAACAGTCTTTCAGCTCCGCTGGTAGAGGATGATGCTTTAGAACCAGAGGTCCTCAATTCACTGCACTGCCACCAACCCCATTCATAAGCATGCTGTTACATTTGCACCCATTTCAATTAATTTCTCCAAAACCACAAGACTCAGATAGGAAACAATGGAGCATACATTCGAACCACAACTTCCGACACACATTTACTTTCATAAGCTTCAGGGGGTAGCCAAGTTAGTCTGTTACAGAAAAAAACAACAAATGGTCTGGTAGCACTTTATAAACTAACAAAACATATAGATGGTATCATGAGCTTTCGTGGGTACAGCCCACTTCTTCAGATGACCGGAGTCTGAAGAAGTGGGCTGTGCCCACGAAAGCTCATGATACCATCTACATGTTTTGTTAGTCTATAAAGTGCTACCAGACCATTTGTTGTTTATTTACTTTCATGTCAGGCTCTTCCAAGACTGATAGCCCATCAATGTCCCCAGTGCAGTTATTTATTCTCTGGGAATAAAAATACAGTATCTTTAATTGTTTAATATATACTACAATTTTGACCAGGGCCATCCCAAAGAGCGTACAAAGCCTGGGGCAACCGCCCATTGCAACAGGCACAGGGTCCAGGGTAACACCCCACCACAGACCCCGCCCCATCCCCTCCCCAAACCCCATCCACTTCCCTGTGCAATGCTGCCTGGGGGGGGAGGGACAATGGGCCTGATGTGGCAGCAGCAAGGGTTCCCTGCCCACACACCATGAAGGCGGTGGGTGCCAGACTGACCCAGCCGCCTGCTGTACTCCGCTATGCTGCCCTCCCAACCCACTGTGCCTTGTTTCTCTGCAGCAGAAGGAAGCAGAGCACCCTGGGGCCAGAACACTCTGCTTCCCACTGCTGCAGCAAAACCAAGCTCAGAAGGTCCAGGAGAATGCAGCGCAATGGGGTGGAGCGGAGCAGGCTTCCGGGCTGTTCTGGCTCCTCTCCCCCTCAGTGAGTGGGGGGGGGACCCTGCTTCTGCCATGTATCAGGCCCCTATATTCCCTCAGGTTCCTCTACCCATAGGTGGGTTGAGACGGCTGCTGCAGGGTCCCAGGGCAGCCACCCCAAATCATCCAATGGATAGGACAGCTCTGGTTTTGATTCAAGAAAAGACTTCTAATGGGCTAGCTCTTTGGGCACGTCTAGACTACATGGCTCCGTCGACGGAGCCATGTAGATTAGGGTTGTAGGCAAAGGGAAATGAAGCGGCGATTTAAATAATCGCCGCTTCATTTAAATTAAAATGGCTGCCGCGCTGTGCCGATCAGCTGTTTGTCGGCACAGCGCTGTAGTCTGGACGCTCCACGGTTGACATCAAAGGCATTTGTTGACCTCCCCGGTATGCCTTGTGGGATGAGGTTTACCAGGGAGGTTGACAAATGCCTTTGATGTCGACCGTGGAGCGTCCAGACTACAGCGCTGTGCCGACAAACAGCTGATCGGCATGGCGCGGCAGCCATTTTAATTTAAACAAAGCGGCGATTATTTAAATCGCCGCTTCATTTCCCTTTGCCGAGTAAACAAATCTACATGGCTCTGTCGACGGAGCCATGTAGTCTAAACGTGCCCTTTATGTCTATTCATAGCTGTTACTCAGTTTAAACCTCAAGGAATGAAATTAGTCCAACTCTGCCCCCGACTTAAATCAATAGATATTTTACACATTCATTTCAGTTTAAGTGGGCATGGAGTTGGACCTTAGTGAAAGTTTTTCTCTCTTCTCAAAAATAGGTATAATCATTAATAAAATAAACCACGGCAATAAGTTGAACTGGGTGAAAAAAACAGGGAACATTTTTCACAAAAATCATTTTTTGTTAAATATCTCAAATTTTTGACAAATTTCAATCAATTCTACTAGTCAACTTTTAAAAACCATTATCGTCCCCCTGAAATCTGAATAAAAGCCCATTACTCTTTTTGGCAGAGAGAATAAATTGTGACCTGTTACTTTTGATCTGCTGTGATCCGGGTGATTCAATCTGATTACAATGCAACTAGCATGGAAAGACAGATGATGTTTATGTTGCTTTTTGAAGGTCAAGGTAATAAGCAGTAACATTAATTTTCCTTTTTCTTTCCATGCAGTCAGTGCCATAGTTATGATGAACCAACTCTGCAGATAAGAGCTTTCAGGCAAGTTTGACAAATTATATTTTTAGATACACAACTAATTCCTATACACTATTATACAATAAAATGAACCATTCCAATATTAAACAAAGAAAGACCTAAGTTTGCTTGACAGCCACCCAGATCTTTTTCAGCATTTATGAATGAGGTTAGTAAATCTATGAAACTATTTAAATTAGAATTATGTTACTGTCACAGCAGGAAAGTGGTCCAATACACTAGACTTAATAGGCTGCCTTTCCTTCAATTGTATGTTCTTAATTAACCCAGGAATATTAGAAAATGACATTGTCAGCTACCAATAATCAGTGAATTAGCATTCAGAACACAGCTAATGTCATTAATTGAAAATATTATTCTTTCCTTTATCAATAGTTGGAACTGCTGAAGATCTCTGCAGAAGGAAAATAAGTAGATTCTCCATTTGTGTCTAGTACTGAAGAACAAGAGTTTTTTCCCTAGATTGTTCTGTCATGGGTTTTTTGTGTGCTTGTTTGTTTGTTTTCCTCATGGGTAATTTTTTTCTCTTTTTAACCTTCCCACAGTCTGTCAAAACTGGCATTTTGTAGTTCTATTTGCATTGAAAACAGAAAGAAGCATCACTCTTGTGAAACCCAGCGCTATGGAAAAGCATCTTCTAATGATAACTTGAGTGTGTGGAGTTTTTATTTACTGTCAGTGGACTCTTTTCAGGAGGGGATTGGGAAGTACTGAATGGACAACTGCAGACAATGTCACAGACTCTAGACATCCCTGGAGGTCAGAATTTTTAGACCTTGCAGTACATGCTTCATCTTTTGACTGTTTTAACTTTTTGATGCTGAGTTAAAGGGACAGTAGACTGTATGTTATACTGATGGGCTTGACTCATTGCCTGACAAGGTGAGCCAATGCATCAGGAGGTTCCCTGCCTCCGCCGTCCATATGAAAAGGATTTTTCCATGGCAACCTGACAGATGTTGGCTCTGATTATCCTTTCATTTACCCACCCACCAATGTACATCAGGAGCAACTCCATAAAGTCAATAATCTTGAAATGGTGTGAAAGTGGTGATCAAACTTGGGCTTTTAGTCCATTAGCATCCATTTTAAACTGAACAGCAAAACTTTAGGAAAATGATATTTAGACTATTGTTAAGTGCTGGGTAGAATCATTTTGAAAAGGGAAAGGAAAATATTACACACACCCACAGTATATTTAAAACCATGGCCACAAACCAATTATGCACAGAGCATGATATTTTAAATCAAAATAACTAAGATGCATTTACTTTTGACTTACCTGATAAGCCATGCATTCAAGGCTCTGAGGTTTCTTTGCAAGAATAGACAAAGCCACTAAAACACAACATTTTCTTGAACTGTTATTTGTATTGGTGGAGTCATCTATTCTTTCAGGAGAAATACAGACTCCTGAACTCAAAGGGTAACCAACATTTTTTATCACTTTTAAATGACACCCCACAGGTCACAGTGTCATAACTTATTATACCTGTTATAAAACAGAGCTTTTGAGGAAATATCATCTTACATGGAGTAAAACTAAATGGAAAGGACCCTTACGTCTGCTATAAACTCAACAGTCGCAATATGCTATATTTTTGACAACACCATTATAAAAGATTTGCTTCTAAAGTGTGTAAATGTCACACCAGCATACCAACCTCTAGAGAGAGGGACAATTTCCATTTTTAGAGTCTGCTCTACTCTCCCACCAGCATAAGGTTTGATTTTTTTTTGTCTAATTTAACGATTTAAGATACAATTCATCCTATCCAGTGAGGCAGGACAAGACATCTGGACCATTTAAACTCTTAAGAGACTTGATTGCTGTATAGGTCCTTGCCCTCTCTACAGAGGCTAATTTCACCCAGATTATTTTGGCTTTACCCTGGAGATCTAGAACACCACATTTCCTATCTGAAGCCCACATGTGGAAAGTTAGCATTCTGAGCACTGGAATCCTGATCAGGTGTGTTTATGGAAGCATTCTGATTTCAGGGGTGGAGAAAAAAGGGGAGAGGAGTGTGTGAGGGGAAAGAGAGAGAGAGAGCGTGCAATTAGGTAGAAAAGAGCGAAAGAACATGTCTATGTTGTAGCAAAATGTCCCTGAAACATGGGAAGGAGGAACTCATATTTGAGAATGCAGGTCAGGAAGCAGATTAGACAAGTCAGCTGGTGAAGGACTGGGCATTCGGGGAACTGAGTTCCTTCAGATTTGACAGCAGAAAGGAGAGTGGGGGATATCAGAAGCTGGAAACACATGTTGTCATTTGCAGTGTCTAGGTGCAATTTACTGAGGAAGGCCTATAGATTATTCTAAGGGTTAATTTAGGAAAGGGGCAATGTGCTTATGGACAATAATACAATACTTTATCTAGTCACCTACCTGTTGCTGTGGTGTATATACTTTACCACCTACTGGCAGCAATTCACTGCACCATAATTATCCAAGTAATTGAAACTGTCTCAATTCTGACACTCAACAATCAGTTGTTTGCATCTGGGTAATTAAATAGGAGGTTTCGTTTGAAAGCTTTCGCTATTATTCCAGACACATACTGGTCCAGAAGCCATTTAGCTGTGAGCTCCTCCTCACATTGGCAAATGGCTTTGATTTGAATATTAATTTTTGATAGTACAGTCACAAACCTACCCATATCTTTTTCACCAGCATGAAGCAGAAGTTAGAAATAATTAGGAGTGCACGAAATACATTCAGATAATTAAAAATGGAAATTGCCAACATGAGCATTTGAAAGAAAGATCCACCAGAGCACCAAACAGCCACCACCAAAGCTCAGAGGCAGTGCCACAGATTCAAAAAAAGCTCGCAGCTTATAAATGTGTTAGATCTCACTACCTTAATGAAATTTCTGGGCAAGCTGTTGCGGTCAGCCAGCTAGGAGGGAACAAAAGAATATTATACAACTTAAATCTTAATTAAAATGAAAAAGAAAGACACTTTATCGTCATGACAAATTTTAATGTTTATTACAGATGATTACAGATGACTGAAGTAGTCATTTTTACATGCAGGCTTTCACAAGATTATATCTGAACTCAAAGCCTTTCACAAATGATGATAAATTACGACTCACAAAACCCCTTATCAGTCAAATAAGTATTAATTGCCTAATAGCCCTATTTTAAAGATGGGAAATCTCAGACAAAATTGGTTACACTGTTATACCCTTACTTGTACTGAATAACCTCTTACCTACAAGAACACGTGTTGAATTCTATAGCTCTACCTGTGCTGTAATTTAATATTCAGTATGATTAAACTCAGCATTACATCACTGATTTCAGTGGAGTTATTCCTGATTTATACTAATATAAATAAAATCGGGGGGGGGGGGGTGTCTTAAATGACTTGTCCAAGATCCCACAGCAGGTTAGTGGAAGGTAAGGCTGCCAATTCTAAATGAGGCTATTTCGGGAGGTTTTTTCCCCCTTTTAAAATGTCCTGGATTGCTTTCAATAGTCACTGGGAGATCAGTGGTGATTCCGGGAGACTCCTGACCAATCCTGGAGGATTGGCAACCCTAATGGAAGGGCAGGGGACAGAGAATTTCTGCCTCTTGGCCATGTTCTCATATTACTAGGCCTGATCATAAGAACAAAAGATGACAATATGTGCTGACTCTCTTAAAAGGAGTGAAATTTAGGTGGCTTTAAGACACCTTTGCACCCTCTTGATCCTGGGCTGCTCTGCAGCCCCTAGAGCAACATAGATCATGCCAGGTGTCTAGCTAAGCAACCTGTCCAACTGCCTATGGACTGCAGCACCACCCAGAATCCTTGAAATGTTAAGCGCTGTGACCCCACTCCCAATATGCCCCTCCAACGTCCGGCTCTGTCCCTCCCTGAACGCACTCTGTGCCAGCACTTGTGAGAAAGTGCTCAGAAGACAACCTTATGTCTATCTTCTATATTGTCTGCACCGGTAGACTCCTCCACCAGTTCAATAGAGAGCTTTTACGGATCCTCAATACCACTCCAGTTCTTTTACTGGCATTAAGGGCAGGAGGAGGACAAGGTGCTTCCCTAGGAATACAATTTTGACTGGAATAGATCTAATTTCATGACTGAGAAAGAAGATGACTTGTGGGTAAAGTAGGGCTACTCAACACATGGCCCATGGGCCACATGTGGCCCATGCCCAGTTTGTTTGCGGCCCGTGGTGTGGTTTGGGTTTACTTGGGGCTCAACACAAGGCCCACAGTGGAAGCCAAAACAAAAAAGTAGTCAATATAATGGTCTTCTGTTGATATGCATTTTAATAGTTAAATTCCTGGACTGTCTTTGCTCATTAAAAGTGCTGTCATATGGGTGGAAATTGGGTAAATATTGCATTTTATTAGTATCAGCAGAACTGACTTAAATGGGGCCTGTGTGTTGTGTAGTCTTGTCTTAAACTTTGTATTCATGCCCATCAGTGCGAAAGAAACTATTTGCATATATATATATATACACACACACAACCACACTTAAGTTGCGGCCCTCGGCATGGGCTGTGAGCATCATTGTGGCCCCCGGGGCTTCCAAACTTGAGTAGCCCTGGTGTAAGGCAACTAGCTTCAGACAAGGAAGAGAGAGAGAGAGAGTGTGTGTGTGTGTGTGGTGTCTAAGAGTATTTAGCTACACAACTCCCACTGAAACCTACCCCTCTCCTGCTCCCCGCCATATATATATATATATATATATATGGATGGCCAGTAGGGTAATGCTCTAAAATCCAGATTAACAGAGTCACATAGTTTAATGCCAGAAGAAACAACCGGATCATCTAGTCTGACCCCTTGTATCTCACAGACCATCATACCAAACAGCATCCACTCACTAACCCCAGAATCAAAATAAGTCCAATATATTACAGCCCATAGGAGGTTATATTAGGATGTGCCATTGACAGAGCACAGATGGGACAAGGTGCACCAGTGCCCAGGGCCACAGAAGACGAGTTATATGGGCCCATGGTGTCCCGGCACCAGGAATATTCCTGGCCCAGAGCTGAATTCCATCAAAATTCACCACCTGGCCCTGAGTCCCCCAGCCCCTCTGCCACCGGCCCCACCTGCCAACCCTCAGCAATTGCAAATGCTCGGAGGGACCCCGCCACTACCACCTGCAGTGCAGCAGAGTAAGAGCATCTTCCAGCCACTTACTTACCCCAGCTGCTGGCATGTGCATGCATCCCTGTGGCCAAGGGGACTGAGGGAGCGCTCTCCATGCTGTGTGGCAGGAGCCGAGGAGCATGCGGGAACAGCAGCACCTGAAGATCCCCGCCGGGGGGGGGCGGGGAAGTGAGGCACTCCCCCAGCCACTCTCCCCACACCCTCTTAAGCACCCACTCCCTCCAGAGCCTGCACCTTCTCTCCCCACCCCCATTTTGCCCCCAAACTCCCTCCCCTCTTGCAGCTCCCAGAGCCTGCACCCCCTCACTCCATCCTATACCCATATTACCTCCCAGAGCCTATGTCCCAGATCCCCACCTGCACCCAAGTCCGCCCTCCCCTGCACCCAGAGCCCAGGCTCTGGTATTCTGGGCACCACCAACATTTTTGCAAACCTGCCTCCCCTGCCTAAGGCCCCCACAGTGGCAGGGAACAGGTTAAATATAAAATACCCAGATGATCTTGGCAAGTGACTCATACTCCATGCTGCAGAGAAAGGTTAAAAAAAGGCACAGCCACTCTGACCTGAATACAAGAAACAATTCTCTGGATCTAAACTCTGGCCACAAAGCATCAGCACACTTAAGATGCACAACCAATGTTGGCCATATTGTTTCTGGTATTTCCAGCAGCTGAAACCATCAGCATCCTTGATCAGGACCTTAATGGAAGGCTACACATCTTCATCTGGCTTCAAGTGGTCCTTTAATGCTTTGCAGCTGCCTTTTAAATGCCAGTAAATAAACCCCAAACCACTACTTCCTCAGCTCCCTTCCTGCCATCACCCCTACAGTACAGCATGATAACTAACAACTGAATTAAGTTTCAGCCATTAAAGTAACTGTTACCAATCATGCTTCAGCAAAACACATGATATTAAGAACATCTGAGTAGTCCTATTAGCGTCACTGGGTCTGCTCACCTACGTTTAAATTTAGGTGTTCTGGGACCTGACTGTTTATTGTTTGGATGGGCTTTTTTAAGGAAGAGAACATTTTCAAAGTGCTAGAGATGAAAGAAAAGTTAAGGGATAAAATTAAAGACCCCCGCCCTCCCTGTTTAATATCTTCTATGTCATGTATAGCACTTTTCATCACGAAATCTGAAAGTGCTTTTCAGAAAAGGTCAGTATTATTGTCCCCATTTTACAGACAGGGAAACAGACACACAAGAGGTAACCTCACTTCCCCACAGTCACCTAGTAGGCCAGTGGAAGAGTGGGGAAGAAGAATCCAGGTCTCCTGGGTCCTTATCTAGTAAGCAACTGGGGAAGCTTAAGTTCATTTCACAGGTAACACACTCAAAATCCTTTTGATTATCTCTCTTCTGGAAAAAGTTGACAACTGTGGGAACTAGGTGCAGCAGGGGGCCTTTGAAAAAAAATGGCACAGAAACAGCTAGGGTGTTCCAATGAAAAATAAAGAATTTATCTGAAGTGTGTGGGTGTGAATGTTTAGATTTTTAAGATAGGACTGAATCCTGGCCTTACACCATAGCAAATCATAAGAACATAAGAACGGCCGTACTGGGTCAGACCAAAGGTCCATCTATCCCAGTAGCCTGTCTGCCGACAGTGGCCAGCACCAGGTGCCCCAGAGAAGGTGGACCGAAGACAATGATCAAGCGATTTGTCTCATGCCATCCCTCTCCAGTCTCTGACAAACAGAGGCCAGGGACACCATTTCTATCCCCTGGCTAATAGCCTTTTATGGACCTAACCTCCATGAAATTATCTAGCTTCTCTTTAAACTATGTTATAGTCCTAGCCTCCACAGCCTCCTCTGGCAAGGAGTTCCACAGGTTGACTACACGCTGTGTGAAGAAGAACTTTCTTTTATTAGTTTTAAACCTGCTACCCATGAATCAGAAGTAACACCTTGTATCAACAGGAAAAAAAACTGATGTGAAAACAGTATCAGGTCTATAGATTTCAGATTGTACATCTCACTGTTTTTTACTTAGACAGGAGTGGTAAATGAAGATTTGAAGAGGCAAAGCAGCAGATGTCATTTGGTTAAAGTACTGAAAATTGCAGTTCTTAATTGACAGAGGAGAAATAATGCTGTGAGGAAGGTTTAATGAATAGCAGGAGATTGTTAATAAGAGGTTTAGCACAAGATTTCAGCATGTAAAACTAGTATTGTAAAAATATTTACCAGCATCTCCATGGGGTATAAGCAAAACTAAAAAATAAATAAAAACTCCACAAACAAACAAAAAAGTACCAGTTACAATGCTCTCTCTCCTCAAATCGAGACAAGGGACTTTAATATGTCATTAACATTCAATAATGGTGTCTTTTCATTTTTATACAAGCAGAGAAAGATCAGCTCAATAACTCATGTGAGGCTCAAGTAATCAGCTCAAATGAAAGTACAGCATATAATTATAATCACCCAACTGGCAATCTTTGTACAAGAGAGAGACCAAGGACTGAAACAGCTGAGGTTGTTGCCGGGGCTCAGATTCAGGGCTTTTAGTCTCTTAAATCCATAAGCATTGAAACACACAATGGAGTGGTTTCCACAGCCATTCAGCAACTGCTCTGTAACTTATATGCAATGAATTGTGGAGTCCCAGACCCGGGGAAGGGGCCTATAGAACAACAGTCATCCCCTTTGGTTGGCAAACTCATGAGAAGCCAAGGACTCAGGCACCAGTTCAGCAAGGTGCTCAAATGCATGTGTGACTTTAAGCATAGGAATGGGCCACAATCTCCAGTCACCTTTGGCCACTTTGCCTCGCTCAGGTGGGGCAAAGCAGATGGATTCCAGACAACAAAGGGCTAGTGGAGAATTCCTTTAGCAGAAGGGAATCGGTGCCACCCCCAAATATCAGCTCAACAGAAGCAGTTAACCTCGTGCCTATGCTCAGTTCCCTCGTGTGAGGGTATGAAGGGATGAATATGGCAGTGGTGGGGGAGGAGCATAGATTCCAAGGCTAGAAAAAAATAGAGCTGATGCTCCACTGGTGTACATTAGACCAACCCCCTCAGCTATAGCTGGGATCATGTCTACATGCACTGGCCTAAGTTCAGACACATGGGAGAATTTGAGTCCACTGAGTTCGGTGGGATTACAACAAGTGCTTAAAGTTATTCATATACTTAAGTACTTTGCCGAACTTGGGCTTGAATGGCCAAAGGGAATTAGCTAGTGCTAGCCAAAAAATAATGATGATTTTTCATGGAATAATTTTAATTTGTATGTTAATTTCCCACATGTGTCTTCAGGCTTTTGTTGTTAACTTTATATAAACCCAAACTGGGAAGCTAAGAATTCTTTGAACTGAAAGCCAAACTGGAAAATGAATACTCTTACCAAATATTTCAATTGGAAAAAATCCAATTTTTCCTCAACAATGTTCATTTTAATCAAAAAAGCAGTTTTCCCCTCAGAAAAAATGATCTGAAGATAAAAATTCAACCAGCTTTGGAATTTGCTCTTTCCCCAGCCTTTTAGGAGGCCCCTGCAGGTCATGGCTGAGACATACAGGGGAGAATGTGGGGACAAAGGTACCTGTTACCTGATTAGAACAACTGCAGTGTCCAAGGTTGTCAGTGGAACACATCACAAGAATTAAAATTCTCCCGTGCACAAAAAAAGCAAAGATTTATGTTTTTCTGTACTTTCCCCAGACTACTGAATTCTTTTCATATTGTTGATCTTGAATTTCTCTCAAATTAATCTTCACTGATTGGAAGCATTCATCTTGTATTCTTTCAAGCGAATCCTTAGTTTCTCCTAACCATTTTTTGAATTTTTTCAGAGTTAACCATTGAGGTCGGTGTGATTTTTCACCTCTTTATGTGTTGTAAAGTTATATGATATTACCACTTCACAGCTTTTCCCACTGTGATTAACTGGCCTTTTTCAATCTGTCTCCATAAATGGCTAAAAGTGGCTTCCAATAAAATTATTTAAAAGTTGGTTACATTCAGGATATGACTAGTCCTGTGTTCACAGCTGGAGGTTAAACTGAGCCTCATTAAATATAATGTTCTTGCACCTCTCCCATAGCAGAAATAAATGGAGCATGGAAGCTCTTTGACCATCCCAATCCCTCAACCTCTCTCTCTCTCTCTCACACACACACACACACCATCAATCCCAACATTTCAAAAATCACGAGTCAAGAAATCACAGGAGTGGGTTACAAACATAAATAAATAAATTCAGAATTCTTTTCATTCGTCTTCTGGCTTCACATCCTTTCGAATACATTTGTGTCACATTTTCCGCACAGCAATGAGGGCTAGAAACATACTTTATTTGTAAATGAAAGCTGAGATTCTCACTTAACTTGACTCCAGGAACTGGGGCTTGAAGTAAAACAACAAATCCTACAACATTCACAAGGTCACAAGAATCAGCGATACTGTACGCCCACACAGGCTTTACTCACCACAAAGTCTGGCCACCTTTAAAACTGTGTTAAAGTTTGTTCTTGATTTTTAAATTTATATTTGATTTGGAGAACCCCATCCTCATGAATATGGGCTAAGTAAGTACTTCCCTAAGCCGCAGTCCAAAGTGTTGATTCCAAGTCCGTTGAAATCAATAGAAAATGTTTCATTCACTTAATGGGTTTTTGGATCCATCCATCAAAGAAAGGCTTCTGGTATCTCAACTCTTATAAAGCTTATGGCCCTTATTTTGAAAGAACATTTGTTCAATAAATATGTATCTCTTTTTTTAAACTTCTGCTTACTGGGTTCCAGTAGAAAATTAATTAGTCAGATCAATCAATCTTGGCCTATTAAATAGCAAGGAAGGAGCAAGAATGAAAAGCACTGATGTAGACATTTGTACAGATTACATTTTCTGTGCTACGTTTTCATGAAGCTCCCCACCAACACTGCTGATCCTGCATTTGTGTACACATGCAAATACAGGTTTTATGTAAATGAGGTTTTGTGCATACAGTTCAGATGTATATGTCAATGTTGCATGGTACTAAAGAAGCCTAATAAGGTCCCATGAAAATCTAAACCTCTGTATATCATGCCCACATACAAAAGTCTGTCTTTGAACTCAGTGGGAGTCTTATTCATTTCAACTGAATCAATTTTGAATCAGGAAAATCATTCATGAAAAATATGGACATAAAATTTTGATTAATCATCTTTAAAAAGCAGCTAACATTTTAAGCTGTGTTTACAAAAAAGGACACAATCTCCCTTGTTCTTTTTGCTTAAAGTATCTCTGAATTTAAACAGAGGCAAACTCAAAGAAAGCTGTTACGTCTGAGTCACTCTCTGGTCCAAATAATCAAACGGCCTTTGTGAGATCTAAAATTAAAATAATGATAGTTCCCCTTTCTTCTCCCAGCAATCAGTAGAGGGGACTTTAGGGGGAAAAAAACAGGTTTGCAATTTTGTTTGACTTCCAGAATATACACGCACCATTCCTGGACTAAGTAGTTACCACACAACAAAACTAACAAGCTGATTTGAAAGGGAGGCTCAAATGTTCATAGCTCATGTGAGCTCAGTATGCCAGAGAGGTAATTGCACACGTGGGAGTGTTAAATGGCAGATCTGATGCAGAAGTGGCTGATATTAGAATAATAGAAGAAACTGTAATTCAGTTCTTTTGGAGCCTGCCCGTTGAGTGTGATTTCTTTTACTCCCCCCATTTTTAAGAGAGACTGAACTACCTGGCAAACTATTTATAAGTTTATGCCCTAATAAATCTGTTAGTTTCTACAGATTTAGGTCTGTAGAAACTAACAGATTTATTAGGGCATAAACTAATAAGGTTAGGTCTACCCAGCACCCTAACCTTGGAATAAGATACACAATTTGCACTACACAACTGTGTATCTTATTTCGATTGAATTTCAAAATAGCGTATTTCAAAATTTGGCACATCTACAGAGCGCCAAATTTTGAAATAAGGCACTATTTCAAGACATCCCTTAACCCTCGTGGAACGAGGGTTACAGGGATGCCGAAATAGTGCATCTGCTATTTCAAGACCTCTCTCAAAATAGGGGGCGCATTCAAAAGACACAGGGTAGCTATTTCAGGATACTTCCGGTATCCCAAAATAACCCCGCTGGGTAGACGTACCCTAAGATGCCACAGAACTCCTTGTTGTCACACGAAAACTGTGTTCAGGCTGCAGCCATGCAGGTAGCAAATAATATTTGTAAATACTATTAATGATATGGCACATCGGATCCCACAATGGGATCTGCTGCCCTGGTTTCAGGGGATCTGTGGAGTGCCTAGCTGAATTTGTGCATTTCCACAAACACAAAGAGGACATTAAAAACGTGTGTGTGTCAACTAAGAAAATAGCCCCTGATTGGCCTTAAGGAAGCATAAGAGCCACGAGAGCTGGAATGAACTAGGAAATAAACAAGCCCTTCTTTCAAAATAAGGGAAAACATTGCTTTAAGATGGGATTCCTTAGGAATTGTACAAACTGCAATAGTTCCCGGGAATGACCCTGATGAGCTTGGGGGTACTGACTGAGGAATATTTTAAAGCTTGTTGTCTTTAAAATAAGTGCACAGTTATTCCACATAAGCCTTCAGGGTCAGAAAAGACTGCCTTCCCCCAGAGGAACCCACTCTAATGAAAATCATATCATAGTCCTACTGTCAAGCTTCCAGTCAGTTGCAGTTTGACTGCCTACCTTGAAAGGGCTGCACTATTCAAATCTGGGCTCCCATATGTCAGCAACATGCAATGTATTCTAGAGCACCTTTGCTCTAGAAAATCCTCCAGGCATGCTAGACCTGGATAGGGAAGCCACCTTAGGCCCAGCAGAGACTATAAACCTACTGAGATCACAACCATTATCCCACAACGTGAAGGACCAGGTTGTGGGGAATGGGAGTGGGAGTGGAAACAGGCTCAGACATAGCACTCATTAATCTGATTCGAAATAACGTACATCACAGCTTTCCTTTTGAGAAAAGGATTCTAGCTCTTTCCCTTGTGCAGAGTGATTTCTTTTTCTTGTGCAGAAAATTTAAACAATGTAAACAAGAGTGAAAATTTGTCACTAGGATTATTCCTAAAAATTACGGGTTATTCATGGTCTTCCCCATTGCTACCAGGAGCTGACTTTTGGGATGTATGAAACTGACAAGCATTGGTCTTTTAATTTGGGGAGTGTGGACAGGTCTGTCCTTATGATGTTTGGTGCCCTTTGCAGCCTGAGCACCTGCACCCTCCATCCCCTGTGTCCACACAGCCTCACATCCCAGCTACTCAACAGGTTAAGTAACAAATGTTATCACAAAGCTTGCAATATCATTTGCAGCACTGGGTTTAGCAGTTCTCTAGATGAAGCAGTAATTTGGTGCTGTGCTTAGCATTTGGAAAGAAACCAGGAAGACTTCTATAACCAGCACAGATTTGTTAATCCCTTAATGCACTGGCACTGTTTGTTATGTAGAACCTCAGGTTTCATCCCTCCTTCAGCGTCTTGGAGACAGAACTTCCTACTTTGGAAAGATGCTTTCCCAAGACCCTTTGCTACTGCACTGTCAAGACACAAGGTAGGAGACTGAGCTGAGTTAAAATGGACTGAGGTGGTGAAAAGTGAAGTGAATTTGGTAGTTCCAACAAGTCTCAATTAGAAGGTACATATAAACATTACAAAATAGCACTCATTTGTCATGATACTGTCTGATTGAGTGCTTACCCAGAGCTTCTCATCACCGGATCTGAGCTTTGCTTTCCCAAAGCAAACAAAGCAAAAAAGAGAGTCAAACAAGTGGACTAGATTTCTTCAGAAGGTGATGGAAAGTGAATGCCTATGTATGGAGAGAGAGAGAGAGAGAGAGAGAGAAGCTTCTCATTTTCCGCCAGCTACCTTTTGTTCTTTAGGCTGACAGGAAGATGAGGTTAAATTACCAAGTTCCAGAAAAGAGATTTGGAGCAATTGCATACAGGCCATGTCTACTTGTACAGCTCTGTAGCAGCGCAGCTGCATCAATACTGCCAAGCCACTGGAGCATGTCTGGTGAAGACACTCATATGCCGATGGGAGAGAGCTTGCCTAGCAGCCTAAAAATCTCATCTCCGGGAGCAGCATAAGCAATGTATGTGTGAAAAGCTCTCTGTATACAAACACTTATGGTGATGTGACTTATGTCCCTCCAGAGGTGGAATATTCACACCTCTGAGTGACATATGTTTAGACAACAGAGGCTGTACAGTAGACATAGGCTGAATTCTGAGTTCCCAATAATTTTACCCTGGAAGGTGGCAGTTTCATTGTTCATGATGCTAAAGCAACAAGGACCATATAAGTGCACAGCACAGGCAAATAGATGGTCTGTGAGCAAAAGATCCATAAACTTGTTTTACAGTGAGCAAATAAAGCACTAGGGACATGTGTTCTCAGTGGTGTTGCTAATCAAATAGGCTAATCATTTTGGATATTGGAGCTTATTACATTCAGTGCTTCCATTACCAGGCATAGCTAGTTGCAATAATCCATCCTGGAAGTCTCGGAGGATAATTGAGGATAGGTCATCATGTAGGGTTCATAACTTTCCCAACTGGATGGACCGGATGCCATTGTTGCAAGTGGCGTCCAGTCAGGAAAGTTGGCAACCCTATGAACAGATATTTAGGAGCAGGTTAAATAGCTATCTATCAGAGATGTTCTAGAGATGGTGTTTGGTCCTGCCATGAGGGCAGGGAACTGGACTCAATGACCTCTCGAGGTCCCTTTCAGCTCTAGTGTTCTATGATTGTATGACAGCTTTCTTATCAGCCACAGAAGGCAGGCACCAATTTTTGGCAGCTGTTGCTCTTGGAGCATCCAGAAGCAGGAGAATCCTATGAAGCAATCTGACTTGGACAGCGGAGGGCAGACTCAATCAGCTGCAGGAGGTATGATGCTGATGACCAGTTCTTCAAAATATTTTCTTCTTCTTTTGAATTCATACAAGTTCAGGTTCAGCCATTGCCTTTCACTCACTTGCTGATCTTTCCAGATGAGCGAAGGATAAGGGATTTGGTAGCAGATGAGACAATGCCTCCTTCACCGTTGTCTGAGTGTATGGCCTCAAAGTCAGGATTAATGGGATTTTCTTTGTTAGTTCCTGCTACAAAAGTACTAAGGATTTTTTTTGGGGGGGGGGGGGGGAGGTTGTTTTTTTTAAAGACACTTTCCATCTAAATGTCATCAGCTAAAAAGAGAAAGCTGTGAAGATGCTTTGCTTTCCAGTAAGGTGTACGAAATTCATTCTTTCAAACTTGAACATTTCTTCAGCTGTTGCCTCATGTGAGGTCCATTTGCAAAAAAAAGGCTTCAATTGGCAAGTGTGTGTTAATAAGAAAAATGTCTCTAGCCCTCTTTGTAGTCTACGTACTGTTCACCTACTAATTACTGATCACTTCTGACCTCATAAAAGCCAAGCAACCAGATAAAGCACTCAGTGTCCTATGGCCTGCAGAAGCCAGGAATAAGTCAGGCCAAGGGCATATCGAACAGGGAGCCACTTACCCAATCCATGGCCAGTCTCCTAGCAACAGGCCACAGCATTCAACAGAGCCCATCTGTTTACCAATATTCCAATGAAATCGTCTCAGGGTTTAAACTGCCACCAGCTAATTTGTGGGTGCAAGGGAGTTAAAATTAAATTAGCAATTGATTTATGTTTGAAGGCCACTTGGATGCTGTTGAGTTGAGTGCCTTTTGGGTTTTTAACCCATTTGGCACCTGAAGCTAGAGGACTTTCTGATGCAATCCAAAGGGCATTTTGCTTTAATGCGGGTGATGCCAGCTCAAGAGCTCAACAAACTGAAAGGATTACAAAGGTCACAGTTGGGTCAAACTGTCACCTGAAATTTAGATTAAAAAAAAAAAAACCCACCGAAGATTTTAGAAAAACCTCAGCACCAACAGTAATACTTTCATCTCTTGGATTTTTATTTTGTTTTGTTAAGGCTAATGAGGAAATGGTTTCCTTCTTTGAAACAAATGAACATTTCAGCACCCCACTAAAACCAAAATGTGGGAAAAAAAAAAAAGCAGTATTGGACTCATTTATTTTAATCATTCAGGCTCAGTGAGATGGAAAGAGCATGCAGAACAGCATAAAGTGTAAGAAGCAAAACTAGATTTAAAAAAATATTTTCATTTCAATAAATCTCATATGATATTAACAACACAAGAGGTTGTTTTTTTTTTTTTTAAATAACTGACAACTCTCACCGGACAGAATTTTAACCTAACAGCAGAGAGAATTAGCAGATGCAACTCACTGCCATAGCACCCCCTATTGTCAGAGCTTCTCATTGCGGAGAATTTAGCCCTAACACCCTATGTAGGCAGTCTGCCTTTGGGCACAATTTAGCACTCTAGCTGAGAAGCACCTAGTTCAGATCCCTTACACGGTAAGAGAAGTTCAAACTAACATCCAAGGTGTGTCAACAAATCAGCCCTTCCTCTGGTCTCTCTCTTCATTCCTTCTCCCCAGTACTAACATTCAGCCCTAACCCTGCACCCCGAGTCTCTCTGAAGTGACTGTTCTCCTTCAGCCTCTGGCACAGGGCCCTTCATTCACAGGAGTTCCTCTGCTTCCAGAACTTTACCCCTATTAAGAGGTCTGCCTGTCAATGAAGTTATCACCTGACCTCTGCTAATCCCACCCTCTCTGCCTGGGAAGCAACTAATTAATTACAGCACAGGTGTAATATTGCTGACTAACTGGCTCTTACTCTTTTCTAGCCTATGATGGGCTTTCACCTCATCCCCAAGAGATGGTCACGCAGAGTGACTAGAAGGCTCGTTCTTTGAAATAAGAAGTGAAGTTTCGAACATAAGAAACCTAAACATTCCAGCACAGAAGTGAAAGAATACAATGAGAATTCTTTGATAGTTTAAATGGGTATCACTTCTTTGACATCAATGAAGCTTCACGAGTACCCACCAGCAGGGAATTTGGCCCTAACAGTAGCTCACATATTTATCAAAAGACATGTAAGACAGAAGGAGTGTTCCCTATGCAAACTCAAGTGTCAGAGCATCTGAGAAGCAAGGAGGAACAGAACTGCTGGCTAGAAGTCTCTAGCAGCTGAAAACAGAGGGGCAAGCTCAGCCTTAGCTTTAAATGCTTTTTCTGGTGTCTACTGTGAACAGGCCAGTCACCCATCACCCACAGCACTTGTTTATAAGCACAAATATTATCAATAAAAAAATAAAAGTTACAAACTAGCTTTGTACAACAATGGCCAATACTGATAGCCTTTGTTGCCAACTGTCCAGCAGATGCTATCTTTGTCCTACCCACAAATGGGGAGTCAAAACATCACCCTAAAACAAGGATAGTGTGTGCATTGGGGGCTTCTGTATAGAAACATACATAACCCTGCTGTAATGAGGGTTTTAATAATTCCTCTGAAGTTTGTATACTGAACAGCAGCCCTTCAGGAGTCTAATTTATTCTAGCCCAATACAAAATATCACGTGGATAGACCTCGCTGTCAGCACCTTTACATGGATGAAGGAAGGGCTGTGTCAGTCTCAGTCCATCAACCCAGTTATGCTAAAGGTTTCCTGCCAGCAAATCCTTTATAACCTGGAACCCTCTTCTCGGGTCAGGGGCCTCCTGGCACTAGCTGGAGAGGGTGCCTTCTCTTGGATCAAGTTTTCCGCCAGAAGCCAAACACAAGAACCCTTTCTCAGGACAGCATATAATTCCTCTAATCTACAATTTAGAATAATAGAAATATAACAACATAGAACTGGAATGAACCTCAAGAGGTCTCATAGCAGGATTAAGCACCTTCTAGACCAGGGGTGGGGAACCTTTGTTGGGTCAGGGGTCGCTGTCCCATAAAAAAAAAAATCAGTTGGGAACTAGGGGCTGGAGTGCCAATGCAGGCTCCCTAATGCTGGAGAAGGCCCTGAACCTTGGGGACCAGATCCAGGCAGCCCAGAGGCTGCATCTGGCTCCCGGGCCTTAGGTTCCCCACCCCTGTTCTAGACCATCCCTAATTGGTGTTTGTCTAACCTGATCTTAAAAATCTCCAATGATTGAGATCCCACAACCTCCCTAGGCTATTTATTCCAGTGCTTAACCACCCTGACAGGAAGTTTTTCCTAATGTCCATCCTAAACCTTCCTTGCTGCAATTTAAGCCCATTGCTTCTTATCCAGGGATGGGCAACAAAAATTTCTGGTGGGGGGGGGAGGGAGGGGAGACACGCAGAGAGAGCACACCAAGATTCTGGAAAGTGGCCAAGAGTAGTACTTTTCTGTGGAGGAGATGCAGGGTCTAGGATGGAGGTTGGGTGCAGAACGGCGCACGGGGTAAGATACTAGGGTGCAGGAGACATTGTGAGGTCTGAAAGGGAGTTTAGGTGACGGAGGGGGTTGTGACCTGGGTCAGGGGGTTGGGGTGTAGGGTCAGGGAGGGAGTATGGGTGTAAGAGGATTCTGACCTGGGGGAGGGGCTCTAGCAGGAGGTGCAAAGTCTGGGAGGGAACTGTGACCTGGGAGAAGGGGAAAAGGGGGTGCAGACTGTAGAGGGTTAGGATGGTGACCTGGGGCAGGGGAATGGGGTGCAGGATCTGGGAGGGTGACTGAGTGCAGGATTCTGGCCCGGGAGAGTGGTGTAGAAGGGGGTACAGAGTATGGGAGAGAGTTGTGACCTGAGGCAGGGGGATGCAGAGGGTTTGGATGGTGACCTGGGGGAGGAAATTGGTGTGCAGGAGGGGCTGAGGTGCCAGACACAGACTATGGTAGGGAGGCGCTTATCTAAGTGTCTCCTGGCCAGCAGCCCTGCAGCACCCCCAAGGCAGGCTGGGTTCCCTGCCTGCTGTGGCCTCAGATCGCTTTAAATTGCAGGCTGTTCCCTCCACATGGCTCTCTGTGGTGCCGTTCCCCCTCCCCCACACCATGCGCTGCTGCCTCGGGCAGGTGAAGGCAGCCTGCCGTGGGCAGAGGCTGCTCCAGCAGCAGCCCCTCTCCACAGGGGGTCCCAGTTCCAGGGCTGTTGCTGGAGCAGCCTCTGCCCACAGCTAGCCCAGGCCACCATAGACAGGGGTTGCTCCAGCAGGGCAGGGTAGTTTACTACATTTAAACTGCAGAGCCACAGCGAGTGTAGCTTCAGACCCAGCACAAGTCAGGACTCAGCGCTTCTTCCTTTAACTAATTATTTAGTCGATAAAAGTTCTATCGACTACACGATTAGTGAATTACCAGCCTCTTAACATCCTTACCCCACTCATTAGGCCCTTTCAGCATGACCGTGAACCATTGATCACTACTTTCTGGGAAAGGTTATCCAACCAATTATGTACCCACCGACTAAGTTGCATTTCCCTAGTTTGTTAATGAGAAGGTTGTGCAAGACTGTATCAAATAACTTACTAAAGTCTAGATATACCACATCTACTGCTTCCCTCTTATCTACAAGGCTTTTTACTTTTCTGTGACAGGGTATCAAAATAAACTAAACAACATAGCTAGAGACAACATACCTTAAGCCGAGCTTGGCGCCATTTTTAGAGTGGGATGTCAAAAGGAGCAAACGCTCCCATCAACTTCCCTTACACCTCATGACTGTGAGGAGTACCAGCACTGACCAGGGGTGCTCTCAGTGTTCAATTTAGCGGGTCTTTGTTAGACCCGCTAAATTGAACACTAGAAGATCGATCTCCAGCGTGTAAGTATAGACATGGATTAAGTACTTGTTCTTTCCCTATTTTAACTCGCTCTTTCCCTATTTTAGCTTCTGAACCTATTTCATTTTCACTGGCTTTTACTATGTTAGGTGTCCAATCATAACCAACTTTCTTGGTGAGAACTGAAACAAAGACATCATTAGGAACCTCTGACATTTCCACATTTTCTGTTATTGTTTTTCCTTCTTTATTGAGTAATGGGCCTACCCTGTGCTTGGCCTTCCTCTTACTTTTCATGTATTTGTAGAATGTTTTCTTGTTACCCTTTATGTCTCTAGCTACTTTGAGCTCATTCTGTGCCTTGACCTTTCTAATTTTGCTCCTACATTCTTGTGTTGTTTATATTCATCCTTTGTAATTTGACCTACTTTCCACTTTTTGTATAAATCTCTTTTGATTTTTAGATCATTCAAGATCTCCTGGTTAAGGGTGGTCTCTTGTTGTACTTCCTATATTTCCTACACAGTGGAACGGTTTGCCCTTGTGCCCTTAATAATGTCTTTTTGGAAAACTGCCAACTCTCCTTTCCGTCTGGAAATTCTTCCTGTCTTTCTTTTGTTGCTGCACCTCCTTCACTAGTTTTCACCCACCAGAAGCCCTCTCTGGAGGAGCTTTCTCTTCCAATGGCTTTCCAATGTTCTCAGAACCATTCCTCTCCCCAGGAGCCTCTGTTCTCCAATTCCCCTACACCGGGAGTAGCCTTACTTTTATAATGCTCAAGTGCTTTGTTGACTAATTGACAGCTTCCCAGTTACACTGTGACTTAATTAGCCCCTAGGTGAACCTGAGTTACCTCATTCCCCCTTATGGAGCCTGAGAGAGAGAGGCTGGGCCCCTGATCCTTTCAGAAGGCCAGCTACCCTGTGACATCTCCTTTGTGTTCCTCCACACCATCCTGCTACTGTTGCTGCAAGAGCCTTCTCTTTTGCTGCTCCTACTACGATGAACAGCCTTCCTACCACTCTCCACCTCAACGGCACCTTGTCCAGACTTGTTTCCTTTACTCTGTTTCTGATGTGGGTTTATTATTTAATTTTATAAATGATTTTGAGGTCCAGTTAGCATGAAAGTCATTTTACAGAATAAGACTGTCACCCCCCGATGCTTTATGAAAACTGGCTTATATCAATATGCATAACTTGAAGATGCTTAATGCAAAATGCATTATATAACATGAATTTTAAAGTTACAAATCTGCTGAATCTGTATATCTTATTTTGGGCATGTATCATTCTTATGTGTGAAGTTAGAAATGTGAAGAGCGAATCTAGTTTTAATTCTGAATGTGCTAATGAGGGCTGAAGGCGCACTGTAGGGGACGTGTGCACGCTCCCAGCCGGGACAGTGAGAGGGGCTGGCGGCAGCAGATGCCTCCATCAGGCCATGGTGGCCCGGTTCCAGGTCCATCGGACTGCCACGGTTTGTCCCAGCCACTGTGTTCCTGGGACAGACCCAGCAGCCCAGCCCCGGTGGCCCCGCAACTGCTGCAGCAGTCTGGCCACAGTAGCCCCACTCAGGCTCTGACTGCGGCAGCCTGGCCAACAAGGCCTCATTTGGGACCCAGTCTCCAATTGGCCGCAGCATCCTGGCCCCGGCCCTAATCCCAGGGCAGGCTCCGTGGCCTGGCTCCTCTCTGGCCACAGGAAGGACTGGCGGCAGCCCCCCTCCTACTGCAGAATGGGTAGGAGGGGAGGCCATGATATGGCTGTGGCAATCCTGGCCCAGCCCATCATCCACCCACTGCTGCCCAGGTGCAGCAGCCCAGCCCTGGCATGCTAAAATAATCTGGTTCCAGGGTCCCCCACATACTCTACTTCGCATCCCTAGTGCCTCCTGCACCTCCAACCTGCTGTGCTGAGCCCCTCATACACCCCAGCCATGACTCCTACACCCCTACATCCACAGACTGCACCCCCAGTGGCAGCAGAAGTCCCAATAAATAAAGTCTATTAACACGTTTCATTCATGCTATTATTAATCATCATGTCAATTATCAATAACATTAAGTTGTATATTTTCAGTCATGCCGATGTATACAGCTCTTTGTTGACCACTTGTTCTGAATTTTGATGGGGTTTGGCTCTTTGGTTTGAAAAGGTTGCCAACTCCTGATTTAAGGCATGGAAGGCTATCAGTTCTTTGTCTTCAGCTGATCTTTGACACTATTTTGCCCACCCAAAGAGGATACACATGAAGAAACCTGGCAACACAGAACTCTGAAAAAGCTGAAGACCTAAACCAGAATAAAGATTAACTCTGACTTGAAGCTTTTCATTTGAGATAAGAACAGATGATTAGGGTAAGAATTTGCATGTAACAAGTTTCTTAAGGGGTTAGAACTAGCTGGCATCTTTTGTTTATTTTAACTTAGTAACTTTGATCTGTCTGTTTTCACTTACAATCACTTAAATCCTACATTTTATACTTAAGGAAAAGACTTTTGTTTATTATCAAGGCCAGTGTAAATAATTGTTACCTGGGGGGAGCAACTGTTGTGCATAGCTCTCTTTCATTGACAAAGGGGATGGACCTTATTTATCAGCTTTCTCTACGTAAAACTTTTACACAGAAAAAGACAGATTTATTTGGGGGCTTGGGTTCTTCGGGGTCAGTATTCCTGGGTGCTGAACCTTTATAGCTGAGCCCACCCAGAGGTTATCTGGTTTAGTGTCTGAGTTGCTCTGCTGGGAGAACTGTAACTCCAACTCTGTGCCATGGCTGGGGGAAGATCAGAGCTTCTGGCCCAGCAGGACAAGGTGGTAGGGAGCCCCAGAGGGCAGGCAGGCAGGCAGGCATCTGTGGTTTGATCCACACACCTGGTGACAACTCCAATGGGATTTCTGTGATCCAACCTGTCACAAAGACTCAGTCCTGCAACTGGATCAATGCAGGTGTACCTTTGCACATCAAGTGGCCCTAAGTGGGGGAACAAGGGTCCGTTTGCTAAGATCTAGTTGCAGAATCAGGAACTAAAAGCCACATTATATATTAACACCACACCAAAACCACTTACCTGAGTAAGGAGTTTGTTGTCATCTTCCAGCAGTTTGACTTTTGTTTCAAGTTGTCTGATATAGTTGGAAGATGAATCTTTAAAGAGAAGAAGAAATAAGATTAACGTCCCTGTGATACGGTTCTTTAAAATCAGTAATACAGTTTCACAATTAGACTCATTTTTTTTCCTCACTGAAAGAGAAGCTTGGAAAAGAGCTAAAGGACCCATATTCAGGGATCAGAGCTAGAGAGTCTAATGCAGCGGTTGGGGAACCCTTTTTGGGTTGGGGGCCACTGACCCACAAAAAAGTCAGTCGGGGGCCACACATAAGTGAGAAGAAAAAAAAATCCAAACTCTCACTGATGTGGGCCCCAACTGAGGAGAAAGACACTCCCCATATTCCCTTCCCACACCAGAACCTAGTGGGGCCCAGCCTAGTAGATTTTGTGTGCTCCAGCCCTGCGATAGGGCAGTGGGGAGGCTGGAGTGCCAGCATGGGCTCCCCAATGCTGGGGGGAGGGCCATGAGCCTCAGGGCTGGATCCAGGCGAGCTGGGGCGTGTATCCAGCCCCTGGATCTGAGGTTCCCCACCTCTGGTCTAATGCAATGGTGGGCCACCTGCATCAGGGTTCTGTACGTGGCCCACAAGACACTGCGATTACCATTATGTGCAGGACTCAACAAATTATAGAAAACCCTACTCGCCAGACAAAAAAGGGACTCGCCACCCTCCCCCCCAAAAAGTGTTTTTTTAATGGCATAAATTTCTAATAAGAATAAGAACAGTACTTACTAATAAGTTATTCATAAATATCACCCACATTATTAATAAATATCTTATAAACCTCTACCTTTTCCCTCTGCTAACATGTCTCCTCCCCTTCCTCCATCAGCTCCCCTGGTACCTGCTGCCCCCCAACCCCTCACCCTCCTCTGCTGTCCTGACTCCTGCCCTTCTCACTGCCCTCAGCCTTCCTGAGACCTGCCCCCCTCCACCAGCCCTTCTCTCCCCCCCTGTGCCCACTCCTCCAGTAGCCCCACTCTGATCATGTGAGCTACCCCTCTTCATCCCCTCTCCTAACACCTCCCTCTACACACCTGCCCTGCCCCTCTCCTCTGGTGCTGGTCGCTCCCCTGCAGGTGTCTGCCCTTCTGCTTCACCCCCAGAATCCCTTGGCACCTGCACCCTCCTGGTGCCTCCCCCTTCCCTCTCTGCCCTCTTTTTCCCTGATACCCACCCCCTCACCACCCTCTGCCCCCATTCCCCTCATGCCCCTGTGCCCTCACACATGCCTTGCTCCATCCCCGCCTTCCTCATGCCCACCCCTTCTTTCAAGCCGTCTCCCAGAACCTCCCCTTCCCCCCCCTAGCCCCCAATGCCCTTACCCTCTCCTCTCCCAGCATCACCCTGTCCCTCCTCCCACTGACACCTCCCCTCCTGCCCTTTTCCTCATTGTCTGCACTTGGCCCCCTGGCATTTGTCTCTCCTCTACCCTGTCCCTTGGTGCCTTCCCCTTTCTTCTTCTTCTCCTGACCTCTTCCCCTCCCCTCCCCTCAGCACAAGCCCCTTCCCCATATTTTTCGCCTTCCCTTCCCTTCCCCTCCCCTCCACACAGCCCCAGCCCCAGCCCCAGCCCCTCCCCCGCCTGGCTTCTGCCTTCCACTTTGCGGGGTTGCCGGAGCCTTTTTGAATCCAGCGGTTGCCAGCCGTGACATCAGGATGCCACGTCACACCAGCGTCCTGGCGTCTGCCGGCATCCCGCCCTCTGGCTCACGCCCCGCCTCCTTGCGCCAGCGCTGCACACAGGCAGCTTGGTGCTGAGAATCGCCGCACTTCCCCCTTCCTGGCAGCGCTCTGCTCCTCCACCAGCCGGCGGATCAGATGGGGCTGCACTGCCCATAGTGAGGGCTTCGGCCAGCCCGTCACAACGGCCCACCGGGCCAGTCCGCCCCTGCACTCGCCAGCTGGTAAAATCTACTCAACATGGGCAAGCGGGCAAGTGTATTTGTCGAGCCCTGATTATGTGGAGGGCTGCCAGATTCCAATGGTTTCCGTCTACATAGTTTTTTTCCTACCTGTATTACTAATGTGACACACACATAAAGCATGGGCACCTGAAATGACGTGCATGCTGACTGCACACAGCATTGACTGTGAGAGCCGTGTGCTCTCCCTTTGCATCCCATCAAAGCACTGCTACGATTCAATCGGCACTCCCCGCAAATTCTAGGTACGCAAGCACAGTTAACGAAACTACTCTCTTTCAGGAGACCGTCTTGGTTATGACAATCTTGTGGCCCACTGAGATGTAGGAGGGCCTCTCATGTGGCCCACTCACTAACCTAGGTTGCCCATCACTGGTCTAATGCATTAACAAACAGGAGAAGATTACAACAAGATCTAAAACCTGAAGTGCACACAACGTGGATGAACATACACACCCAAAGAATTCCACCGGTGGGAGCTGACAGGCTATTCTAAAAACCCACAGAGTTAGGTAGAAATAATGCTGTGACAGTGGTGTACACTATAGTCTTATATAACATCACAGAGTTCCATCTGGGGAGTTTAATGGGCAGTGTAACATTACAATAAGACAGCAGCAGGGGGGAGGATGACCTGGTGCCAAATAGCTCTGTAGGAGGGTTGCTGCTGTGCAGAACATCTGCTTTTTGTTTTGGAACAGACTTTGAAGTAACACATATCACAAATTGCACATGGATAAATTGAAGAGTGGATAAAATAGCTGCACCAGATCCATCAGGATTTAACTATTTGCATTCTTGTACACATTAAATTGCATTCTTGTACACATTAATCTGTCTGTCATATTTCAAGTTACTCCGCAATTTTAGTAGCAGGGCATGTGATATGTTTGTAGTGAGTTTTGCAGCTTAAGCAAGTGGTTAACATGAGCAAACGCTACTCTATCTAAAGTACTTTGTAAAATGGAGAGGATAGAGCACTAGACTGCCACACATGAGACCTAGGTTCTATTCCCACCCAGGCCACTGCCCTGATGGATAACCTGGGGCAAGTCACTTCACCTCCTTGTGTCTCCATCTCCCCATTTGTGTAATGGAGATAATGATACCTACCTCCTTTGTAAAGTGCTTTGAGATCTACAGGTGAAAAGCACTATATGAGAGGTAGGTATTATTATTTATTATGAAATGGTGTAAAGCCACTATTCAACCCTAGCAAGTTCACATTGGGTATGAATGAGAGAGTAACTGAGCACCCTGTAACCACACTGATTATTACTGTGCTTTGGAGATTCCAAGCATGTCTCAGGCTCAGACCCACTGTGGTCTAATAAAAGGCAGTTAGTAAGAGATCTTCCAAGGCTCATTCCTATAAGAGGCTGAACTACCTCATCTCCCACTGATGTCACTGGGTGTTGAAGTTGTCCAGAGACACTCAGCACCTTGCAGAATTCTTGCTGAACCATTCTCCATGCAGCTTTGCAGAACTGTTAGCGTGCAACAACAGCTGATCTCTTAAAGTGCTTTGACAATTCATGTTAAAACTGAAATATGCCTGAAAATGCCACCTTAGACACGTGCCACACTGCACACAAAGGAAGTGTAACAACTACTCAGACAAGACATATTATATTCAAGCACTGTATCTACTTACAGGACAAATTCTCCCAGATAAGTATTATTGCTTTTGTTTTGAAACTTTTGAATGCAACAAGTAAATCCAAATATTCCTCATAACAAAAAACAGAGGATAAGAAAAAGCAATTTCAAATCATACAGGTCCTCTGAACAGGTTAAATGGCCTTAGGGTCCATACAATACTTCCCTGAGATGCAGTGTTGTCAGAGTCCATAAACTCAACAGGCCAGGTCTGATGAACCTGGCTGCAGCTGTAGGAAGTGGTTTGTATGATCAATAGTTGGCACTTTCCACTCCAAGATTTCAATTCAGTAAGTGTAAAAGTTTCACTGAAGTCAGGGACACTTCAGCACATTCTGAAGTGCTTTGCTGAACCAGGGGCAGGAGTCTGAGTTAGTAATACACCTGTGACCAATGTTCCCTCTATTTTTTCCATCCATGTGTGGAATACATTTTGTTATGTGCACTAAGGCATGTGTGGATGTGCACCACCAGTAAAAATACATGCTGCCAGCTGTGGATGCTCTGCTAAACAGCTGAGCACATTTGAATCTCTCCTGGGTGGCCACCAAAACAGCTTAAAGGGAACATTGCCTGTGGTCCACTACAGGCTTTGTGGACTGCTTTGTTGTGACATCTTATGATCATTTAAAAAAATCATACAATTTTTGCCTGAGAATATCAGCAAGCACATGCCCAAATTCCTATTTTGCTTCTATTCTCCACTTTCTGCCATACAGAGTTTTTGTGCACTGTTAAATAAAAGTTTAGTGTCAGAGGGGAGGTGATTCAGCAGTGAGTGATGTGATCTATGTACATACAATCCTGAGTTTTTCTACAAGGTTTCAGACATCCAAATTTATGGAAAATGAGTGCTTTAGAAAAGCAGGATGTAATGCATGGTTCACTGCTGCTAAAGTATGCAAGTGCCCTGCGATAAGCTGCAGACCAGAAAAGCAGATATCACTAGACTGGATATATTTTGTAGATCCTTTTGATAAAAATGTAAGCTATTACTAGGATGAGAGGTATTTTATATTGCTATAGAGCCTCTATAATATACACAGCTGACCATTGTATATAACCATTGTATTTAGCAGGGTTTTTGCCTAGTTTCCCTGTGCAGGATGGATTCTGTGGGAGACAGCCAGCTCTAGAGAGATTAGCATAAGAAAATAACATAAGAACAGCCATCTTGGGTCAGACCAAAGGTGCATCTAGCCCAGTATCTAATCTTCCGACAGTGGCTATGCTAGGTGCTTCAGAAGAAGTGAAGAGAACAGGTAATAATCAGCCAATTATGGACTGCAGACACTGTCACTGCCCATCCTGGCTAATAGCCATTTATTGTTCCATCATTATTTATTATTTGTATTATGCCGAGCCAATTATGATCCAGGACCTCTTTGTGCTAAGTGCTGTACAAAACATAGAGCAAAAAGACAGTCCCTACCCCAAACAGCTGATAACAGATTTTAGATCAAAGAACTGAACACTCTATGCCCACAGTGACCAGAGAAACTACGCTAGAAATCAGTTAGCAAAACCCATGTTTAAGCAAGAGTTATGGATAGATACACCTGCATGGCAGGGCCTTCCCTATGTGAGTTTTATTACTAGGCTTCCAATCAAATGGGATTCGTTCCATTGCAGGGGACAGCTTTTGAATATGAAAACTCACAGACAGTGGGGCCGACAGCCACTGGAGGCCCCAGAGCAAGGTATGTGGTGGGTCAGCTCCATGCCCCATAACGGGCAGAGCCTTCAGCAGAAAGGGGAGGGCTGGGGCCAACAGTCCTCAGCACCACCCAGATCACAATGGCCCTCCCCCACTCCCAAGCCTTCTAAGCTAGGGATATAAAATCCTGGTTTAACTGATTAAATGGGGGCACCACTCCACCCACCACAGCGGGGCTGGAGCAGCCCAGCCCTCTTTCCCCTACCCTGCTGCGGGTGGAGTCTGCTCCGGCTGGGCTAAAGCGCCCCTGCTCATGGCATGCCAGGCCAGACCCACTGTGGGCAGGGGCTCCTGCAGCTGGGCTGGAGCAGACCTGCCTGCGATAATCCGGAGACTGCTCCAGCCCACGAGTTAATAGTAAATTGCTCAATTTCACCCAGTAAGGGTGATGCTTAGCGGTTAGCCGGTTAACCATTCACATCACTACTCAGAGCTGCGCAGCGCACTGCTCCTGCAGCAAATCATAGCGGGGCGGGGCTCTGTCCACCACTGCTGCTGCAGTAGCACGCCCTAGGCCCTTAGGAATCATGGGGCACTGGGGCAATTGCCCCTTTTGCTGGCAGGCCTGCTCAGAGAAAGAGAAAAAAATGAGAGAAATAATATTTCTTTTTTAAAACCATACTTACCACATGCCGATGTTTGACATGCTCAGTAAGACTGTGCAACCCTGTGGAAGCTAATGGGAGCTGCAGGTGCTACTATCTTTGAAGTTCTGTTCTAAGGCTTACAAGGGCTCTAGCTCTCATCATAGACACCCTGCAGAGTTCCCTCTGTTTTCCAAGTACAATAAAGGAACTGATCTTTAAACTCGGCCCTCTGCAAGGGAACGCCGAATGACCGCAGTAAAATTAAATGTGAAGAAACAAAGAAGAAAACGAATGAGCTATTTTGTTGCCAGCAGTAAATATTGCGGCTCTGGCACAGCATGAGAAACACTTGTCAGTACTGTCAGCCTCTGCATTGCACTCTCAGAGATTAATCACCAACACCTTGTGGACATTCTTTATTCTAGGTGGGTGCCAGCTGAGCAGTTAACATCCTGATTTCAATTTTAAAAGACTCCATAACTCTCGGACCTGCAGGCAGCATCACTCAAGCATTAAGCAGCAAAACCTAGATTGATTTTCTCCCTCTTTTAGATCAGGAACCACATTCCCAGAATTTTTCTGCCTCTGACCTTCCCATTATCAGTACATTTTCCACCTCCCACCCCAAAAGCTACATTTGAAAAAGGCATTGCAGACCCATGCACTGAGCAAGAATGTTAATGGCTCATACCCCCTAGCCAGAATCATTGTTAAAAATTAAACAAATCCCCCCTCCCAGCTCCATATTAACTATGTCTTCATCTTTTAGAAATGCTTTAACCCTCAGTCCAAATCCACATTCTTCTCACTTGTTTTCATGGCTCTACAGAACCCAAAACATCATTCCATATAAACAGCACAGCATAGGTCAGATCCTCATTGATTTACAACACTGAGGATCTGGTGCCTAGTTTTTCACTTTAATCACACAGATACTTTAAGAGGCTCCACACATATGCAGTCTGCTCAGAAGGAAGAGAGTGTGTTGGGGGAGGTGGGCTGGGAAGGAAAGGGTGTACACCTTGACCAAGAAATCTGGACACTGAGACAAAATTGACAACCCCTGAGAATAAGGACCGGTACGTTCTGACATGCCATGAGGGAGGGTTTCCCAGCTAGAATGTGTCAGTGGGATAGCTTTGTTCGTTTGTAACTTTAAAAACAACAAGTGGTCCTGTGGCACCTTAGAGACTGATCAAAATATAAAGAATCATGAACTTTCATGGGTAAAACCCACTTCATCGGATGAATTGGAGTGGAGTGTGGCTCACTTCCTCTCTGGCTATTGCTGAATTAGCCCTTGCCCTTGACCTTCAAGCTATCCCGGGGGTTGTTCAAAAGCAGCTTTGCGAGGAAATGTTTGCCTTAGACCCAGATCAGGTATCCGCTCATCCTGCTCACTCTTCTTTATTATTATAACACCTCTCTCTTGCACAGCACTTTTCATCTGTAGAATCCCCAAAACACTTCACAATTGCTAAAGCATTCTCACACTGAGGTAGGGAACTGCTATTACCCTCCTATTACAAGTGTTGCACTCTGTGCTATATAGTCATTATGCCCAGTATATTTTTTAAGAGCAAGGTATAAACCTTTCCAGACAAGTGCAGTATAATATAAATTGGCTTGCTTCGAGAGTTGCTTCCATTCCTGGTTATTCAAAATGGGAACACAAATGGACAGGTTCCCTGCTCTGTTTGGCCGGTTCTCTGAGCACCTGAGAGAGAGCGCTACGAATTAGGTGCTGGAGGGAGACCTAAGAGGCAGCCATGCTCAGAGAGAAAGTTTAGGGTCATGTCTATGTTGTGTTGTTTTTTGAATTCCCAGTAATCTCGAAGCCAGCACAGGGGTGAGTTTGGATACTAATTCAGGGTCCATGAACCCTGTCCAGGAAGGGATAGCAATGCAACCCGTTCTCAGGGAACTATCGGAAATAAAAAAATGCTAATGAAAACTGAGGAGGGAGGTGAAGATTATAACTAATCATGATTCATTTACTCAGTGCTAGTGCCCAAACTAAACTGTTTGTAGAGCTGTAAAGTCCAATTTCTTTCCTGAGTCTTTGAAATGCTAATTGATGTAGCTGGAATTATCATCTCTGCTAGGGGTACCCGAATTACTCTCCAAAGTCATAAAGGAGCATAACTATTATTACCCACTCTCATGAATATTTACTGATCTTTTTTATATATATATATATATATATATATATATATATTTTCATTCCATCTGGAATAGGGTGTAATTCAGCTTTGATATAATCTATCTGCATAACTTTTCTCCATGCAGACAAACCACTTAATACTTATTACAGCTAAATCAAGGAAAGAGAAATCACTCTACCTTGTTTTAACTAAATGGCCTTTGAGAGAGTGGGAAATTACCTTGCTCCTGAAGAAGGCTTTTAAACACACAAATTAGAATCTGTTTTACAATAAAAAATAAATCTCTGTGTCTGGAACACAGAACAATGTCACATACAGACATGTTTGGAAATGCATATCATTTCCCCATTTGAGGTTTCAGAGGAAGCTGGATGATGGTAAATAAGATGAGCTGTGCATTTATTTTGACAGTAGTAACAATGATGGTTTATTTCCTTGTACATCACAGAATGTAGGACACAGGTGTTGAAGGGGACTAACAAGCACCATTTGTATAAGAAATCTTTAGAATGCTGTTTTACTTAAGTGAATTTAATCAAATCCATACAATCAACTTTATAAGATCAGCTTGCCATGGAAAATATTAATGTAGCTATCTATTAGAACAGAAAACAGAGAAACATCAACTGAGAGCAGAAATGGTACAAGTACACTGAATTGCACGATTTAATTTAGCAAAACCATATCAAATGACCACACAATCAGAGTGATACTATGTAGTGGTAATAATTAGATGGGATTTTTGTTATATTCTATGGGAGTTTGGACTGATTTCTCTGATGTGAAATACAGCTTCCCAAGGGAAGAAATAAAAACCCCAAAACACTTGGCTTGGGGCAAGAAGACCTATTTGGGTGGGACTAAGTTTTAGCCAATGCATTACAGAAAAATCTTGCATGAACAGAAAGGTGGACTAGATAGGATGACACAGGTTTTTTCCCCACTGTATTCCTACTGTATCTTGTAGTGGGTCAGACGTGATCCCCCCTGTTGTAATGTATGGAAGGTGGCTGGTTAGGCTACAAATCCACTGCGCGTTTTCCCCAAGCATCTCTCTATATTCTGTCTGCACTCAGGAGATGCTCCACAGATTTGGGGAGTTGAGGAGAGAGACTTACCCTCCATTGGGTTTTCTAGTCCCTACAGGCCATTTTCACTCAGTGAAGCACAATAGGTTTAATCACTGCAAGATGCATCAACATTTCTTCCTTTAGTGTCCTGCAATGTCTATTCCCCACCCCTCAAAAAGCAGTTTCTCCCCACCAGCTCTGCCCTCAAATGCAAACCATAGAGAAGAACACAGAAAGGAGTGCAAGTTCTGACACACTTAACTGTCTGCTGCCCTACTTTCCTTCCCTGTGCACAGACACTGACATCTCCTGTTCCATTCCAATGAGCACTGACCTTTCCATTACAGTGAGGATCATGCAAAGACCCTCCACCTGCACTAAATAAAACAATTTGCCAGCACTATAGCTGCTTGTCAGTAGTTTTGTTATCAGGCTTCTACTGCTCAGCACAATATGTCAGACTTTCATGGTTCCACTGGTTTTACTTCTTGACACTGATGATGAGGATGACAAGCAGGCTGAAATATGGGCCAGCAGTTTGTCTTCTAACAAGGCTGATTTATCAAAGCGGTGTGATTTGTTCACAGGGAAGCCAGAAAACAGGTCAAATGAGCATCGTTTCTTATTTCACTCTGAAAGTGAATCTCTGAGAGGAAATCAGGCAGACCTGTAACCTTTGCTTTCCTCATGCAACCCCAAACCCTCCTTCTGCTCCTGGCAAACCCCAGCTCCCAGTGCTCATGTTTGTAGATACATCTCCACTGCAGAGTTAATTTGGGTGAGCTGCACCAAGATTAGGTTAGTCCAGGATGGGGAATAATGGGAAAGCATGGGAAGAGTATCACATTCAGGCTTTTTAACTGGTGTCCTCCCTGTACGGTGGGTGGCTTACCAGCTAGGGATGTAAAATCCTGATCAGTTAACCAGTTAAACATTAAGTTAACCTAATGCTTAACTGGTTATTCTAAGCAGGATCCCGGGCAGGGGGACTCTGTAGCCTGGCTGGAGCAGCCCCCCAGCCCTGCATGGGGCCGGTTCCCAGCTCCCAGTCCCAGCACCATACAACCCATAGTACAGACAAGTTTGGCTACTCACTCTGATCCAGGAGCTGTTCGATCCCTACCCACTATGAAGCCTATATTGATACAAGATTGCTTTAATAATGCTCTAAAGATGAAGTCTTAGAGCCCAAAACACAAAAGAACCAACCAACCTAAGGACAGCTAAAGACATTGCCAGGCAAGCCCTATGCTTTCAGGGCCCTACTGCCTCAGTCTCCAACCACGGACTTAAAACTACTCTGATCTAGATCCAGACAACAGGCAGAGGCTGGCCACTTCTCCAAGCGTTTGGTTAGAAAAAGAATATCATGCTGGACCCTCCTACCTACTGAGCATGTGAGAAAGTGCTACTCAGGGCTTGTCTATACTTACAGCACTGCAGCGACTGTGCTGCTGTAGTGCCTAGTGAAGAGGCTACCTACACCAATGTGAGAGCTTCTCCTGTTGGCCTACTCATGCCACCAACTCAAGAGGTGGTAGCTATGCCAACAGGAGAAGCCCTCCCATCCATCTGGCACTGTCTACCCCCCAGGAGTCGGGGGTTAGGTAAGTATAACAACATCACTCAGGGGTGTGGATTATACCAACGTAAGTTCCTAGTATAAACCAGCTCTCACTGCCTATAGAGAGAGGCCTGGCAATTTTGAGGCATACTGCAATTCATGTTAAGCTCCGTTATTGAGTATGACTAAACTGTAATTTAAAAAAAAAGATCAGGCAACTACTTTGTCTTAAAATATCAGGAAAATCATAGGAGACTGGTCTCACACTGGTACTTTTAAAAATATCACAAGCTGCCAATTGTGTATGGAAATAAGCTCACGCTGTCACAAAGGGTTGCTTAAGCAGGACAGTGGGGGTATGTCTACACTGCAGAGTTCCACTTACGTCCACACTGCAATCGCGTTCTTTTGAAAAACAATCGAAAGAACAGAGGGGTTTTTCCAACATTGGTAAACCTCTTTCTACGAGGAAGAAGCCTTTTTCTGAAAGAGCTCTTTCAGAAAAAGGTGTGTGTGGATGGGGAAAAGGGGATTTTTTCGAAAGAAGATGCCTCCAGGAAAAAGCACAGGTGCCCTAGTGGCCACTCCGTCCATAGTAATCACAACTCAAATGAGAGATATAGTGTCCACATCGATTGGACACTCTTTCAAAAAAGCAGATAGCAAAAGCGCATCAAAAAAGCGATGTGGACACTCTCTTTTGAAAGCAGTTTTTCCGGAAGCTGTCTTCCGGAAAAGCTTCTTCCGAAAGAAGCCTGCAGTCTATATGTAGTCTGGATGTGGTACTGGAGCTGCTTAATTAGTATTTCCAAGTGAGTTTCTGAATACCGGTTCTGAAGTTTTACCAGACCGCACATTCCTAACCTGGTTCCAGTTCATTAGACCGGTCTAAAAGCTTAGCAATCTCATGTCAGTCTGTACGAGTCTGATAAGGCCTCCCTGGTGCTTTAACCTCACTGCTATAGCTTCCACAAATGACATCTTCCTCAAGTATAGCAAAATATCTCCCCATTATGACTGTCAACAGGAGCTCAAGAGCTTCTGATAGCTTATCAGGCTTTCATTAGGAAGAGGCTGATGCAGGGGAAATATCACGTAGCAAAGAAAACACTGGCTCAGCCCTTCAAAAAGTACCTTCTGAATTTTCTCTCTTGGTAGGGTGATCTTTCTATTAAAATCCTAATCTCCTCATAGGGCAACCTTTGTTACTATTCTGCAAAGCGTACAGCAAAGCAAATCACTTGTGGCAAAGAGCATATAACTAAGTTACTCCACGGGTCCTATTTAAGGGGCCAGGGTAAATAAAGATAACTGAAGGAGAAACAAAAAGAGCAGCGTTATCGGCAAAATCTTACTAACTGCTGATGGTGATGTATAGCCAGAACACACCACGATTTATCCAGTTATTTTCCAGATTGCACTACTTCACTCAGCATAATGCAATCTATTTTCCTGGCACTAGTATTGTTCTCAGTGCAGCATACTTGGTCACTATCACACACTACAGGTTAAATGTCTCTAGTCTGGCACATTCTGGTCCAGCAACATCTGTGGTCCAGCATGATTTTAGTTAGCCAGATGTCCACTTATCCTGGGTGTGGCCAAGTTTCCCATGGTCCCATAAAGTTTGTTTACAGCCACCAGTCCTGGTTCTCAGTATTCTGTGCTGTTATTTAGCTCTAATTTACCCCTAAACCTCTTCTACAAGCCCAGTAAGCAGTGGAAGTTTTGGTAATGTTGCTAGACAATATTGACCTCCCACAGTCTAGCAAATTCTCTGGTTTAGCACCAATCAGGTCCCGAGGGTGCCAGGACTAGAGAGGTTCAACATGTAGTAGTAATGCTAAAAGCATTTACATATTACATATTGTCCTGATGCTACCTTTTCCCTGTGCTGAAAAGGAGGATTGGCAGCATCTTTTTTACAGTGCTCTTACTATCCAAGACAATTGGCAAATGACAGACTGTTCCACTAATATTCCTCAAGGTGGACAGCTAGGTATAGCAAAGCTTAGTATGAAGACGTTACCAAGGGATGAATCAGTCTGGGTTCCTAAAGGGTTTTCTAATACATGAAATTAGCCACTGGCCTCGAAATCCATATAATGCACATAATTCCTCACGTATCTGCCCCTACCACTTCTATAGCAGGTTACACTCCACCATTAGCAGAAAGTCAGAAGAAGCTGCAATTTAGGCATGACATGAAGTCTATAGCCAGGATACACAGCAATCTCTGATCATAAAACCGTTAAGACAGATCTTGAATGTTATTTAACAGTAGTTTTTGACATTGCTTAACTTAATATTGACACAGATTTGTTCTGTGGTATTATTTTTCATTGTCAAGATGGACTTGGTATCCATCTCTCTGAATATGAACAGGAAAGAGTATTTTGCTTCCCATATCCTCATCTGCCCATAGGAGAAATGCCCTGGTAGGCCCAAAACTGCTTAGAATGGTCTTCTAATGAGTGTTATTGTCCACACGGGAGATTAGCACACCCATGAACTATTAAGCACCAGAAAAACAGAATCAATGTTCCCTCTAATTTTTCTCATCTTTCAGCGGAATGAATTTTCCTATGTCCACCAATATGGAGGTGATGTGCAATACACCACCTTCATACTGGTGCACATAAAATTTACATGGCAGGAGTGGAGTCAACGGGTTCTGAGTGTTGCAGGGGGCTCAGGGCTGGGGCAGAGAATTGAGGTGAGGAGTATGAGGGCTCTGGCTGCGAGTGTGGGTTCTAGCATGGGGCTGCGGTCGAGGGGCTGAGACAGAGGGTTGGCCTTACAGTGCAAGGGCTCTGGCTGGGGATGCAGGCTCTGGGGTGGGGACTGGGGATAAGGGGGTTAGAGTGCAAGAGGGGGTTCCAGATTTGGGGAGGGGCTCTGGGCTAGAGGTTGGTGGGCAGGAGGAGGTACAGACTCTAGGCTAGAGGTATGTGCTTTGGGGTTGGGCCGAGGATGAGGGCTTTGGGGTGCAGGAAGATGCTCATGGTTGGGGTGGGGGAAAAGGACTCAAGGTCAGGTCTGAGTCAGATCTTGACCATAGAGTGAAGAAAGAGTTCACTGATCAACACAGAAGCAGGGAATTAGGTGACCAACATAACTGTCCTCCTGTACCATGCTATTGTACAGATAGAGGAGTGTTCATACGCTGTGGTATGGCCTGAGAGGTAACTTCTCTGGGTATCTAATTTTAGATACATGGATTTAAATCCCCTGTTTTTGATAGCTTTGCGTATCATGCTACTTTTCATTGCGGGACTAACATTTATTACACAACAAGAAGCCTGAGATCCTTGATTTCGCAAGATGATACAAAAGCCCAGATGTTCCAGATGTTCTGCTGACTTGAGTTACATCAACAGAGAAGGACCCAGGTGAATAGAAAGTTCTATCGGCAACTTGCATTCAAGGAGCAATGCTGCAAGTCAGACTAATGGGATTTGGGGGCTTTAATGATTAGGAAAAGGTTAAAATGACCTGCTGGGCACCCTCAGCTGTTTAAGCTTCTTTTCCTTCCTCGTGCTGCTTTAATCTTGGTAACACAGTCACGTGACCCAGCAGAAAACTGAAGCCGATTAGTGGCTTTCTACTGGGTACAAATGGGTCAAAACATTGGACTCGATGTGAGTACTTCAGGAGGAGAAGTGTGCCAGGCTTTGAGACTGCTTGTTGAGCATATGTGGCTGTTCATTGCAGCCACTTCTAGAGATCACCAAGAATGGATTCCCAGGAGGAAAATCCTACAAAAGGAGAAACTTTCTCCTCATTTTTACCCAAGAAAACCCAGTCACTCTTCCCTCCCCCCTCCCCCCAACTCATCCTCCTCATCAAAATCCCTCTCACCACAGACTCTCCATTCTTTAACAACCAAAACCACCAGCACTTTCTGTCATGGTGTCCATCATTCCAGACTGTCATGATCATGAGGGTTAGCCAGCATCCTGGGGATTAAGGGGTTAACTACACCTAAGCCAAATGGAGTGGCTAATAGGAATGTAGGTAGGAATTTCAAACTGGGACAAAGGAATTTTTGGGGGTTTTCCCTCCTTTGTCCTGGGCAGTTCCTCTCCAGCTATTGAGAGAGACAGATATGTCTCTCTCTCCAAGAAACCATTCTTCTCTTTCTGTAAGTAGGGTAAAGTTTAGATAAATCCATCAGGTTTTATTGTTTTATGGTTTGGGAAATGGGATCTGATGTCTGTGCACTTTTTAAAAATGTTTTGGCTTTCCTTTGTAACTAAGTTCTAGGCCCATGGTGGAGTTTCTCCATGAGTATATTATTTTGTTACTTTTCCATCTAGTCATCATGCTTGCAACAGGAATATTGTGGTGATAATAAAAGTTCTTTCTCTTTTATCTTTATTAACCTGGTATTGGTTAATTTTTGTGTCCTGGTTTGTACTTTAGGGGTGAGATTTCCCAAGTGATCTCTCCCCTGATTTTTGTATCAATACTTAGGTGGTGACAGCGGAGTTTTTATCCCCAAAATCTAGGTTGTTAAGATTTTGGGGGGGGGGGGAAGTTCTATACGAAAGCCTGGTAGATAAGGTTTTGGGGTACTTTTGCTGGCCCCCACTTCTGCATTTATCGTGCCAGAGTAGGAAAGGAGCCATGACACAGACTAAGACAGGATAGGAGTCCCTTTGCAGTGAATCTACCTGCTGCAATTACTAAATCAATCACAGACTCCTCTGGGAATCCGGAACTAGAGGATTGCTCCTTCAGCTCAGAAAACAAAGATCTCTTCCTCTTGATTTAAAGGAGTACTCCTTTGGCTGGCAGTAGTAGCTCTTTATCCTCCCTGTGGGCCAGCTACGAAAGGATGACTTTCTTGCACATGTGTACAGCCAGTACATTACACCTGAAGCCTTGTGTCAAGTTGGATCTAAAATTCCATGCCAATGCCTCTGGATTCTGCATTTTCCTGGTGCCTGCATCAAATCCTGCAATAGTGACCTTTAAATTACATTGGGCTTTGTAATTAATTTGAGCTTTGTAATGAACTGACTGTGAAACTGAATAATACATTGAATACAGCAACCCTGTGTAACTGATTCTGATATAAGGTTCAGGTTACTTTACAATGTTCTCTATCTTAGGTTTTTGTCCTGTCACAGATTTTTATACTGGCAATGTAGAACATTAGCATACTTTTCAGACAGAAAAGGGTCTGAAGGGTCTGACAGCCAAATAAAGGATTGTTGGGGCATTGGGCACCTGGAAAGGAATGGAACAAAGGTTAGCATTGTTGGATAAGCACTCCAGTTGGATGGTTCCAATAAAACAACCCTGTAAATCATGTAGATATTTAAATAAACAACATTAGGTTTCAGAGTTATCACCCATCCATATGAGTAAGGAAGTTCACACACTTCCGTATGTGTTTGTTTCATGCTGTCTGCAGTCTTAGGAAGAGAACACTGCATTGGTTACACTCCATTCAAATTTTAAGGTCGTCTTCACAACCATAAAGTCTAGAAACTATATGGATACATATTTATAATGACAGCCTAGATTCTGTACACCTAAAAAGGAGCTCTGTGGAGCTCAAAAGCTTCTCACTTTCACCTCCCTCAAATATAATCTTGCTTAGCTGTAGGATGCTCCAAGAGGATAAAAAACAAGTGAGTGTCTGATCACAGAATTATAGAATGGGAAGGAACATCAAGAGGTCATCAAGTCCAGTCCCCTGCACTCATGGCAGGACCAGGCACCATCTAGGACCATGCATCACTGAAGCCCATAAGATTTTTAACATTGACTTAAATGAGAGCAGGATCAGAACCTGAGCGTTTCCTCCCAACTCATTCTTCTTGAGTGGAGGGCTCCTCAATAGCCCATAAAGCACATGCTGCCTGCCAATCACAGCCCTATCCCTTCCCACATTGTCCTAGTTCATTGCAATAAACAGTGATTGCTTCCTGGACTGGCTAATATTCCAGATGAGCAAGTACTTTAGTGTTTTCTGTCCAGGGGACACTTTGCAGGAATAGATTAGAGCCAGGCCAGCTTTATAAACATACAGACCTGGTCCCTATCTTTTACCTTTCCGCAGGCACAGTCCAATCACAGATTTAAACACAGATATAAGTTTTGATTTGCTTCAGCAGGTTTTTGTTAGTCCTTGCTCTTCAGCAGCAATGATAGCAGTGGTATCTGTACTCACCTGGCATTTGAGTTGCTTCGTCTTCTTGGATCAAAATTCACGTTAGACTGGGAGACCTAAAAGTACTCTGTGTGCCAGACTTCTCTCTTCGTTATACCAAGTTGCAAGCTCCCTGAAATCAGCAGAACTGAATCAGTGTAACTGGGAGAACTTGCCCCCAAATCTTCATTCTTGGAGCACACAGGTTATTCCTATTACTACTTTCAACCAGTGTGAAGAGGGAATACTGAACAGAAGCAAAGAATTCTAACTCAAGATTTCCCTCCATGGTAAAATACTTCCTCTTGAAGCCCTTTATGCTGGCTATTCAAAATGTTCCCAAGATTTGAAACCACACAAATCTGCGAGGTGTCGGAGGTTTCCTACTTACTCAGAAGTTGGATCATGTTCAATCAAAGATTTGCTGAGGATCTTTACAACAATTTCTACCCACTATTCATGGTTTTTTAAAGGTTTTTCTGCCCACTAGTGGGTTCTGCATCAAAACGGTGCAGAATATGTGGGTCTGAAGAAAAACTCAGGAACAGTTTTAAATGAATTTGAGATTTTAAGTGGGTTCATACCTGTATAAAAGTGAACCATGAGAAAATGTTTATATGACACCCTGCAAAGCAACACTGCCAATTTCACATTCTTAATTAAAATATTAACACTGTTAATAATTTTGGGCAAAAGTCCCCACTCTTAATTTGGTCTCATTCTTCAAAGAGATTCTACTTACAAACTGATGGACCATTACAGAGCCAGAAACTGGGACAGGATATACAGAATTTCTTGGGTTAATAAAATTACTTCACTGACAACTGATTTAAATAGAAACAGATTCTTTGATTATGTGGCACATTTTGTTAAACCAGAGTGGACCACAAACATTTTAAAATTAAAAATACAGAAAACCTAGGATTCTTGCCATAGTTTTGGTCTTTCTTTTTAGAATCCCAAACTGAAACTTTTCCAGGCACTGAAAACATATTCCTGATTATATTGCCTCTCCCTCCTCTGTTTCAGAAGATTCTTCTGGACAATAGTTTCTGCAAGCTGGGGTGAAGACTGCATAATTTACTGCTCAACACAAAGGAAAGCAGCTCCCCCCCAGTGTGGTCTTTCACAGTCGTGAATCCAAGCTAGATGGTAATTAAAACTCAAAAATCCTCTCCCATCAACTCGACAGAAATTCAAATTTAATTTCCAGTACTTAAATACCTCCCCCCTGTGCACACTAAGCATCTATTAAAAAATCTCATACATGCAAATGATGCCCTTTTCAGAACAGGCAGGAAAAATGTAATTGGTAGCAAGTAAAACTAATGATTGGGTTAATGAAAAGTAGGCTCTATTGACTCAGGACATTCAGCTATTCCTGATCATGGTAAACTATCCTCCCCCATCCCCCTTTCCTTTGTCTGCTACATACTACGTGGCCTAAAACAAAACTCATTCAAGAGTGATGCCTCGGTTAGAAATGGCAAGGGTCAGATCAAAGTCCCTCTGTCCAGAGGCCAGCAAGAGTTTACAACCCTTGAAATGGAGAGCACAGCCTCCCTGCATGCAGTGTTTTTTATCCCACACACAGCCAGTTATAGTTGCATGATGGAAGTGCAGGTTATTGGCCTGGACTGGGAGAGTTCACAGCAAAAAGGAAAAAGCAAAAAGGCGGCTGTATGCAAACCATTTTGGAGATTAATTATAAAAAGCAAAACAAAGCTAACAGAACTTTCAAAGATCAAGGTCAAAGTCTCGCAGTGTGGCTTGGTTTCATCCATTTTCCATAGGGACAAAAGACCTACTCTGTCTTCCAGCTCATTTCCCTGCCCATGCAGGATTATTCCCTTCCATACATCTTATCCACTCTAGTTTTAATACCACTTCAGGGGGAAAGGAGGGGGAAGGATGTCACTATTCCACAGCTCTAAATATCCTTCACGGTCAGGATGTTCTTTTTGTGGATGATCAACCTAAAATTTCCTTTTGTTAATTTGACGTCACTCCTCCAATTGCCCCCCACACTCACTGTCCTTTTCACTCAGTGTTAAAACTCTTCAACCATTTTCCCGCTCTTAGGCATAAGTCAGGTAGACGTAACTCTGTGTCGACACTACAATGGTGCTCTTGCTGATGCAAGTCACCCACTACATTGATTTAATAAATCCACCTTCATGAGAAACATAGCACTTAGGCTGATGTGTCAAACAGACACAGTGTCCATATAGACCAGAGATGGGCAACCTAGGTTAGTAAGTGGGCTGTGTAAGGGGCCCTCCTCCATCTCAGCAGGCTGCAAGATTGTTGTAACCAAAACAGTCTCCCTTTAACTGTGCTTGCGTACCTAGAATTTGCAGTGTGCCATTTGAACTGCAGCAGTCCTTTGATTAGATGCAGAGAGTGCACAGCTCTTACAGTCAATGCTGCGTACAATCAGCACTCACCTCACTTCACATGCCCTTGCTTTACGTGTGTCACATTAGTAATACTGACAGGAAAAAAAAAACTATGTGGACTGCAATTAGTGGACTCTGACAACCCTGCACGTGGGCAACAGTAAACAAAATGTCTCATGGGCCACACATAGAATTCCAATGGGCTGCATGTGCAACACTGACAGGTGGAATCAAACCTGGGATCTCTGGAGCTTAGCACATGAGCCTCTACCGCATTAGCTAAAAACCAGTTGGCGCTCAGTTAAGGGGGTAGAGAAGACTAATTATCCTCTCTCCTGAGGGTTGTCTTGGTGCCACTAGATGGGACAGCAAACCACACCCAAAAGGTGTGTGGGTAACACATGTGACTCACAAGCTGCAGATTGCTCACCACTGATGTGGGCACTGTGTTACTTACAGCTCCTGTTGGCTATCAGCTTCTGCTTATTGGATAGTCGACTAATGATGTGACTAGTTGCTTCCCTCCCCCCCGCTGCCTCTATCAGAGAGAGGCACTGGGGGGGGGGGAGAACTGGTACTGGGGGGAGCTGGCTTAAAAGCCAGTTCCCCCCCAGCACCGTCTCCGCGGGGGGCAGGGGAGGTAAAGGCACAGCGGAAATGGCGCATGCGGGGACTGAAGCGATTCTGCTTTTGAAATGTACAAGAGCCCCAGCGGGCTCTTGCTACAGTTCAGAAGCGGAAGTGCTCTTATAGACTAATGAAATAGTCAGTGGAAATCCCATCAATTATTTGATTAGTTAACTAATCTAAATGTAACATCCCTAATCTCACAAGACTTCATGGTAGGTAAGGAAACAGAAAAGCCACTTGATTTGGCTGCTAGCCCCAGCTCACTGTGAAATGAAGAGTCTAAGCTGCTCTGGGTGGTGTTGGAGAGGAACAAAATTAGAAAGGATTTGATTTGTTTAATCGAGGGGTTTCCTCAGATACTGCTTTCCCTCTCTCCCTTTAGAACAATGTTAAGCTGCACCACCCCTGCCTACACCAGGCATTAGGTAAACATCATGTGCTCACTCCATTTGCTGAGTAGCTTAACTTCCTTCTGATAAACACATTCCAAAGGCAGCATAACCGCAGGAGAAAGTTGTGTTTCTCCCAAATACCTTTCAGAAGTCAATAGAGATGTGAAAAACGGGGCACATATTAAAATCATCAAGCACTCAGAATTATCTTCCTGAGAATAATCATCCCAGTCATTAATAGTTCAGGGCCAGGCCAGGAGCAGGTATAAAGAAGGCCTCTGCAAGAGTTTGCTTAAGATACAACATGATTCTATTGTTATAAAAAAAAACTAGGGGGCTTCACCCACTGCTTGCTATATTCGCCAGCCCTCCCCTCCCCCCCCCCCCCGGCAGCTTTCGCAGCCAGAGAGCATGAAAGTGTGATGACATCATTCTGTCACCCATCAAGAAAAACTTTTTTATATATAGAGAGAGAGAGAGAATGGGCACAAGCCTGCTCTCTTTTTGCCACCCAGGCAGTGTAAAGGAAGCAGAAGCTGTCTGCATCTCCCTGAAATTGGGGGAGTTCCTTTCTGGGATACAGTCAGTGTAGCCAGTTCCCACACTAATCCCCCATCTGCAACCCTAGAATCTGGGCTGTGCTGAAAGCTGGGAAATTAGGAAGGGGAAGGGGTACAGCTATACTGACTGGTGGATGGTTCATTGGGAGCAGTTAGCAAGTGCTAGAATTTAGAGCAGCATGATGATTACTCCAAACTCCAGTAAGGCTGAAACCAGCCAGAGAATCTGCCATAACCTGAAACCAGGCACAGCAAAGAACTGAGATACTCAGATACCACAATGATGGGTGCAATATATGAACCTAAATAGAATAAACCATATTATTATTAATGAAGATGGTGATGATGCCTGGAAAGAGGGAATGGCACATACACAAAACATTTGCTAATGGTAAGAAGCTAAGAGGGATCCAAAAAATTCTGGAGGATCAGAATGAGATGCAGGAAGACAAATGCAAAGTGTTTCACATATGTCACAATTATCAAATGTATGATCATGGGGCAAAACCATGGAAGAGAACAGAAGAAGAGGAGGTCTTAGCTGATAATTGATTAACTGTGAATCAATAGTACAACACCATCTCAATAAAAATAAGGCAAGTAGCTCAGCAGAGGAAAGTCAATCAGCAGCTAAATCTTCCTGATGTGTCACCGCGGTGCTATCACCTGGACTATAATCCTCATTCCATGTTTGTCTGTGACCTTTAGGAAAGTCTCTATGGGTCCAATCCGGACTCTGCAGCTCCTCAAAGATGCTGACACTTGAGACCTGGGTGCTCAGCATCTCCTAGGACTAGTCCCTAAGTTATTAAAGAATAACATGCTGCCAGGAGAGGCTGTGGAATCACTTTGGAGATAATTCAAGGACAGGTCAGTCACCCATCCATCAGGAATTAAAAACAAAAATCAATCCTTCCATGATTCAGAGGAGGAGGGATGGGAAACTATTGGAGTCTATAAACTAAATGAACACTTGGTATAGTTTGTGAAGGGTTGTAGCCTCTTTTTATTACTGGATGCCCCTGAAAGTATAATTTTGAAATAAAAGCTCTATAAAAGCAGAATTAACAATGCAGCAAATTCCCCCGTTATTTATTAACAGTGTTACTCCCTCCACATTTAAGCACTTTGGACTGGTGGCTGACCACTCCCTGAACCACTTGCTCAAAGTTTCTATCAATTCCACATAGATTAAAACTAAGAAAAAAACTGACCCCAGGCTGAGGAAAACGAGAAGTGGGAAGTAAAGGGATATTTTTATTTACATTTTCAATTAACTTTATGAGAGAGAAATTGCATAGTGCTCAACAACAGGGTTTCTAGAAAGGTAGGTGAGTGGGGGATGCTTCGTCTCTACAGGCTTGCAACTGAAAATAGGTGCTTGCTCACAGCTCCTGCTGTAGGGAAGGAGGTGGTTTCACACATTTGTGACTTGGAAGTGAGGGTCCCCAGTGGTGGCTGTACGATACAGAAGTCAGGAGAATTGGTGCTGGGTGTGAAAGGTGTGTGTCATTATGCATTGTTGAGGCTGAAATACATTTTAGGAATTCATTGCCATAGTGCCTTACTGAAGCATTAGCCAACAGAATAGCGTGGATGGTTAGGAATGGTGTCCCTAGCCTTGGTTTGTCAGAAGCTGGAAATGGATGACAGGAGAGGGATCACTTGATGATTACCTGTTCTGTTCACTCCCTCTGTGGCATCTGGCATTGGCCACTGTCGGAAGATTGGATACTGGGCTAGATGGACCTTTGGTCTGACCCTATGGCCATTCTTCTGTTCTTATAGATTACGAATACACATCATGCAGGACTGCTGAAAGGGGGGGAAATTGCCCTAGGGCCTGATGATTCCAAAAGGCCCAGGGCTCCCAACCATCGCTACTACGACCACAGAAGCCCTGGGCCCTTTAGATCACTGCCAGAGCAGCTCTGAGGGCAAAGGGGAAGCGTGGTGTGGCGCACTCCAGGAGGCGCTGAGGGCTGGCTGCTTTAGCCCCACCTCTCCCACCCAAGGCCCCCGCACCTTCCCCAGGGGCCGGGCAAGTCTGTTACATGCCTGACATCATGTGTGTGCAATACAGAAAAGGACCCCCTCTGCACCAAAAGACATGGTTCATAGAACACATCCTCTCCCAAACACCTAAACCACCCACCTTGCTCGAGGCACCCTCAGTCTGACCACTGTGTAGCATTGTCCAAAGAGGATCCAGGGCTCACTTGCAGTGCACAGACAGTTTTCACTTCACCAAAACAAAAGTTCAATTTGCACATCAAGAAAAGAAAAAAGTGGGCACAAGAAAGCTGTTGAATAGCCAGCAGGGACAGGTATCCAGTCTCTGATGAATGGGGCACAGTACTTGGAAAGCAGGAATCACAGATAAGCAAAAAGCCAATTATTCATAGAGTCCAAGGCCAGAAAGAAGCATTGTGGTCATCTAGTCTGACCTCCTGTATAAGACAGTTCAGAGAATTTCCCCAAAATAATTCTTAGATAATATTTTTTAGAAAAACATCCAATCTTAATTTTAAAATTGTTAATGATGGAGATTCCACCATGATTCCTGGTATGTTGTTCTAGTGGTTAATTATTCTCACTGTTAAAAATGTGCACCTTATTTCCCATCTGAATTCGTCTAGCCTCAGTATCCAGCCAGTAGATCATGTCATACCTTTCTCTGCTAGACTGAAGAGCCTGTTATCAAATATTTGTTCCCCATGATAGATTGAAGTCAAGTCACCCCTTAATTTGCTCTTTGTTATACTAAAGAGAGTGAGCTCCGTGAGTCTATTGGTATGGGGTAGGTTTTCTAATCTTTTAAGAAATCACTTTCATGGCTCTTCTCCGAACCGCCTCCAATTTATTAACATCCTTTTTTAATTGTGGAAACCAGAACACAATATTCCAGCACAGTGGTGGGTAACCTGTGTCCCATGGGCCTCATGCAGCCCACTGGTAACCTGTGCCCCACAGCTCCCCTGGCAGCCCCTCTTCTCCACGCGCCTCACACACTGGGGCACTGGAGCCCCACACTTCCTATGCCTCCCCCTTCCCTCCCAGCACTTTTGGAGGAGCTGCAAATCACCTTCCTCCCAGAGACAGAACACTGCTCCATCAGTACTGGGAGGGAAGGAGAGGCTCAGGTGAGTGTGGGGCTCTAGTGCCCCACTGTGCGAGAGGTGCATGGGAGAGAGAGGCAGACAAGGGGGGCACAGGACAGGTGGCCCAGTGAAATAAAGGACGGACACTCATGTGGCCTACCCACTGTTTGTGCTTGCCTGTGCCTGTTCAAGCAACAATCACACCAGTACCAAACACCGGGATGAAAAATAACCTCGCTTCTTCCACTTAAGAGTCCCTTGTTTACGCATTTCAGGATTGCACTAGCTCTTTGGCCACAGCATTGCACTGGAAGCTTGTTTTCAGCTGATAATCCCCTGTGTCTCCCCAAATCGTTTTCAGAGTCTCTGTTTCCCAGGACAGAGTTCCCAGACTGTAAGTATGGCCCTGTTCCTTGTTTCTAGAGGTATACATTTAAATTTAGCCATGAAAATGCATACAGTTTGCCTCTATCCAGCTTACCAAGTGAGCAAGATCACTCTGTATTAGTGACTGTCCTCTTTATTATTTCCCACTCCCCCAATTTTTGCAATCTTCCAAGTTTACCAGTGATGATTTTCTGTTTTCTTCCGGATCGCTGATAAAATGCTAAATAGCATAGGACCAAGAACCCATCCCTGTGGGATCCACTATAAACACATCTCCTCAATGATGATTCCCTGATTTCAACTACATTTAGAAACTCATTATTTGGCCAGCTTTTAATCTATTTAATGTGCACCCAAGTTAATGTTGTATCATTCTAGTTTTTTAATCAAAATGTTGCACGGTACATCAAATACTTTACAGAAGTCTATCACATCAACACTATTACCTTTAGCAAACAAACTTGTAACCTCACCAAAAAGATAGTTCGACAGGATCTATTTTTCATAAACCTATGTTGATTGGTGTTAATTATATTACTGTCTTTTAATTCTTTATTAATTGAGTCCCATATCTTGCCCAGGTTTGATGTAAAGCTGGCAGGTCTATAAATACTCAGGTCATCTCACTTACCCTTTTTAAATACTGGCACAATATGAGCTTTCTTCCAGTCTTCTGGAACTTCTCCTGCCCAGGTATAGGAATGAAGGCAATAGATTAATCACGGATAATAAAGATGAAAAAGGTCTATTGGGTCATTTAATGTTTCTAGTCTATCTCCCTACCAGCATAGGATAGTACTCAAGTGCTTGGTCTCATTCAATTTTAAATGATTCGAGTAACGGCTTGTCTACATTGGCATGTTTTGTCACCAAAAACTAACTTTTCATGACAAAACATTAAGAGCATTTACACTGCACTGTGACTTTTGTCAGAAAAAATACCGTTTTGGTGACAAAAAACTTCCAGCTCTGCAAGAGACTTTTGTCTTTTTCCCCTCCCTTTATTGTAGACAAAGAGCCAGTTTAGACTCTGATGTTTGTTCTGTCGAGAGAACTGGCTTCCACCATATTCCATAATGCCTACCGCAATAATTGTGCTCAGTGTTTTGTGATCTCTGCTGCCATCCAAGCATGCACCCTTCCCCTTTCAAAGCTCCAGGAAGTATCTGACAGATCACCGAGCTGCTCCATTTTGGGAACAAAGAGCAAATCATCGAAATGCTTCTGTTCTGCTCTGCTGACTGCTACTGCAGGGAGAGGGCTGAAAAGACTGCTGTGCTGCTTTGACACTCCTCAGCATGGAGAGCTCACAGAGCTACGGGGGAATCCCAAGAAGTGCAGGGATCAGCTCTGCCTTCCCACAACACTGCACTGTTGGATGCCTACTCACACGGTTTTGCTCTGTCGTCTAGGCACTAGCAATGTGGCCATGAAATGTTGATAATGGGAGGCAGAAAAAACAGTTTGACCTGTTTTCACTTTTGCATGTCTATCGCACTTTTGTTGCCAAACCTTCCCAATGTAGACACAGCTAACAACCACCAATTACTTCCCTTCATATAGCTATTCCATAGTCTAATAGTTTTCATCTTGAGGAAATGCTTCCTGTCTACATCTCTCCTTCACCTAATTTCATTCCATTAATCTTACAGAGGTTTGTGCCACCCTACACAGTGCCTCCTCACCCATACTTCCATTTGGTTATTTTCTGCTTTGTCAGCATTTGCCCAAGCTATAGATAACACAGGTCCTAGTCCTGCAGTCCTCATTGAGACAAACCCCCCCTCCCCTTTACAGAAGGATCAGGCTCATGCAAAGAAGATGTGAAATACCTGGAAAGAGTTTTACAAAGTGATTTGTGCTTCTTTCTCCACACCTACCTACCCCCGCTTATATGTACATTCAGACCTGTTTTAAATTACAGGTTGTTCTTTCTTTTCCCTGTGGAGAGCTCTCCACTGCCAATTTTCATCCCATGAAGACAGACAAATCAATACTATTTGTGTTGACCAACAGAAATTTAATCAACTAACAATAATAAACTGGGTAATACTGAATTGCATGCTCCCATCAGTCAGAGGAAGGGATTTACAAAGTAAGGATTTGTTTTCAGGCCTTGGCAGTTTTCCCATGGTTACATTCTAAACTGTAGCATTAGACAGCACATAAAAACTTTGACATCTGGTTTGTCCTGCACAGTGTGGTTAGTTATACTTAAGTCTCTTAGCTGCAAATCTATATTTTTATGGCCTCGCACAGATTTGCTTCTTGATCTTACCTAATTCCAGACAAGCATTATAACACAGCAAGGCACACTCTGTGACAGCAGACTTATGGAATAGCAAATTCCATGAGCATTACAATGTTTTCAGTGGGGAAAAAAAAAAGTCCATACAGCATCATATAGGCTCCAACCAACAATGGCCAGTTTACTATGAGAACTAAATAGCAGATGTTTACAGTTCTTTCAGGAATCAGTCGGTACAATCAGCATTCATTTAACACATCCCATCATTCCAGTGGATTAAGGCAATTCTTTTCTAGTGATACACAAGGGCCCTGAGACTGTCTTTGCTTACTTGAACCGAAGGAAGCCTGAAGCAAGGAACTGAAAGCCACAATGGGCCACAGTGGCAAACAAACTTGTGGAATAAGATGATGGCCAAATATTATTCACTTCATCATGCTGGATGAAAACAGCAAGGTGAAATATCTGGTCTTTTATTAAGGTATTTGCATTGAAGCCTGCCTGGTTTTGAGTTCACACATACTCTCCTCCTCTCATAGAAGATCCATCCAGGATTCTAGCAGATGGCCCTATGTGGCAATCCCCCACAAAACAATGGAGAGAAGAATGGTCCATTCACCAGTGACAAGGGTAGCAGCTGGCAATTGGTTGCTCACATCAAGACAACAGTTGATAGGGTGGAGAGATGAAAGAGGCCCATGTGGTCAGGTGGGGTTCTCCATAATATAGTAAGCTAAGTGTGACAGCAGAGTGATACAGCATGGTTCTTACATCCCGACCTCCAGGGACTAGGCACACAGTCACCATCTTGTCAGTATGGGGGAGATCGAGCCAAGTTTCAAACTGAACTTCCATGCGGATTGGTAGCATGCAAAGCTACCTCTAGGCAGAAAACATTTAACTTCCTGGTACCCGTCACAGCACAGACTTTGGAAACAAACCCAACACTGGTTTAAGTTCTCAAGTAGAGAGCACATAGTAAAGACAAATAATTAATTATTACTAAAGAAAGATGGTTACTAAGTATTTGATGAGTGTCAGCAGCATACCTGGTTTGATCACAGTTTGGCCGTGTCTACTACACACTGAATAGCACAGGACCTTGAAGAAATGCATGTTAAAACAACTAGCAAGGCTCTAACTTTACAAGAATTGAATAATTATTTATCTTCTGAGGAACCTGCTTTGTTAAATTATTTGGTAGGGGTGTATGCAATGCTCATATAACAGTGTGAGCACACTACACACTCAGTAATAGGATTTTTCATATGCTTCTGCTCATTGTGTGGTGGTATACAAATGAACTGCGGGCTTCCAGGGGAGCAGCCCATTCAGCAATATCAAGATCTGTACTTCCCATTCAGAGAGGAAGCTCAGAGCAGGATTTTTTTAAAGGCTCAAAATAAGCATGTTTCTTAGAATAGTCTGCATCAAGCCGTGCTGGGACAAGTCCTTATATTGACCGCTGCTGGACCCCCCACTGATGGGGTGAATTGCTGGCTATAACTTCCAGGTTAGCTAAGCCTCAGAGCAACTACTTTTGACCACACATCAGCTACATCCTGAAATCCTGCTCCCTGCTGCAGATACACTTCTCGGCCAAGCCAGGCAGGGCTATCCTTATAATTTTTGGTGCCCTACACAACCAAAGCATCTTCACTCTCCATCCCCCACTGCAGATGGGGGTTGAGGCTATGCTCAGGGCTGTGGGGATAGTTGTGGTGGAAGGGTGGAGCAGTGCACAGAGGCTGGTGGGGGAGCAGGCAGACGGAGAGGCACAGCCTGCTGGAGCTGCAGGCCAGGAGGCGGAGCAGGTGGAAGGAGAAGTAGTGCAGTCTGCAGGAACTGCATGCTGGCAGCTGGAGCGGGGGAGGGGAGGAGGACAGGAGATTGGGGAAGGGAGACAAGGGACCAAGTCCAACAGGGCTGGGCAGTGGAGCAGGGGGTGGGGGGCTGGGAGATTGGGGCTGGGAGGTGGCGCAGGGGCCAGGGGCATTGGAGCCACTTGAGCTGGTGCTGCCTGCAGCCAGTGGTGGCCCTAGGCATTCGCAGCACAGGGCACTACTAAATTTGGAGCACAACTGGTGCCCCAAAATTAATGGTGCCCTAAGCAGCTAAGTATGCTGTGCATGCCTCAGGACAGCCCTGAAGCCAGGCACCACATATTTGCATGCCAGGATCATTTTGAGACTGAAACTATTCTTATTACACTTTATAACACTCCTACACTGATCTCCTACCTGCAGGAGATGAGCAAACAGAAACAGGAGGCTATATACTTGACTGGTGCACTGGAATACCACATTTCAAGATTTTATCTTCAGACTTGAGATTTTGGTATATTCATTGCATGAGCACTGACAGCACAAGGCAGAATCTCCGAACATAATCATTAGTATTATTATTAACAACAACAAAATCCTCAGTCTTCTATAGTGCTTTTTGTCAATGGGTCTCAAAGCACTTTCCTAAGGAAGGCAGTATCATTACCCCTTTTACAGAGAGGGAAACTGAGGCACAGAAGCGAAACCTGGTTTTCCCCAAAAATACCCAGAAGCTCAGTTTCAGAGCCAGGGATAGCACCCTGGTCTCCTGAATCCCAGTTGAGAGCTCTATTCACTAGGCCACATTGCCTCAGGACACTGGGAGGAGCACAGTGAGGAGGACGGTTGAGGCGCCTCTAAACACAGGGGCATTTTTTGAGGGGGAAATACCATGAAACAAACAGGTCTGGGTACCTCCATGCAGAGGCTTTGGAGAAATTATGGCAGGCAGGGTGAGTTTAAGTACCTCCGAACACAGCAGTATCAGAATCAGAACTAGGGAGAAGCCATCTCCAAGAAGAGTGTCGGGGTGGGACAACCCTTTGTGGGCTGGATGTGGGCAGCTCTGAACACAGGGCCATCATGGACAACACTAGTGAGAAGGAAGATCTTTTAAATCAACTGACCCACCTCCAGACCAGTGTTCCGAGAAAGGGGTCAGCGTGGAAGTTGCCCTTATGGTATCTGTGACGGGGCGGTCGCACCCCGCACTCCAGCCAGCACGGTGCCGGCATTCTGGGACAGCCGCAGCTGCAGGAGAAGCGGCAGAGGTGCGGCGCCTGTTCAGTGCCGCTGCAGGGGGGCGACGGGGCAGTCGCGCCACACATTCCGGCAGGTGCGATGCCGGCATTATGGGGACAGCCGCAGCCACAGGAGAGGCGGCAGAGAGACGGCGCCAGTTCGGGGCCGGCGCGGGGGAATGACGTTACCCGCCGGTCCGGCAGCAGCAGGACGGCCGTTACACCGGAACCCTGCCGACGGAAGACGCCGGGCGGCAGAGAGTTTAAAAGAGGTAGGACAGCGAGGCGGAGGGGAGAGGCTGAGCTCCATCTCGGGGGTGAGGCGAAGGTGTGACGGAGCAAGGAAGGGAGGACAACAGAATTGAGGGAGGTACAGTGATTGGAGGAGGCAGGTAGGAAGTGGCCCAGGGTGGGGTCGTGGAGCCCGCGGGCTGACATGTTTGGGGCGACTCCCCTGTCAGCCAGGCAGGGGAAATTTGATCCCCATCTTAGGGCCCTGGGCCAGAACCCGGGAGTGAGGGTGGGCCCAGGTCCCCCTACCCCGCCACCCTTGGCTAATCCTTCCTAGGCGGTGCCCGATATAAACCGGAGCCACGACCTATACGATGCGGGCGGCGAACGGTACTTCTATAACTCGGACGAGTTAAAGGGATTAACGGCAGACCCATTCGGACTGGGGCAGGCGTTGGCTTATTCGGGTGGAGGGTATATTGGGCTCGCAGAGGGGAAAAAGGGCAATAAACCCTGTGAAACGCATACCCAGCGAGTTCGTTGTGTAACAGTATCACCACTGGGAACACCTCTCCAAAGCACAATGCCCTGGGGATTAGCACAGAGTCTGTGAGGAGAGAAGTGTCTGCGGCATACAGGGGCATTCAGGAAATTCAGTCACACTCAGAATGGCACCACCTGCCTCTGCTTCCTTGTCAGAGAATGGAGCCCTGCTATGTGACTATCTGAAAGAGAAGTCCATTTGAATAACAACAGAAACCAGGACATCAGAGCTGAAGGGGAAAGCTTTCCCAGGAGTGACAGCAGCCATAAAACTCCCTTAGTTGAACACTGCATGCATGCTCTTTTGAGGAGAGCTTCCAGGGAGGCCTACCAGGTTACACAGGCTCCATTTGCTCCCACAAAAACACAGGTGCCATTTTTTTATTTTAAGCAGAAGAGTTAAACCTACACGGTCCAGAATTGACGATCTCTGGCAACACAGGGAGGCGACAGCTATGAAGAAAAGGGATTGGTGGGTGGGACTGGAGACGGGACAAAACTTTGCTACCAGCAGGTGCTGTGAAGAAGAAAGGAGGAAGAACTGCCCTCCCAGCACAGGTTTGACAGAATAGTGGCAGGAGACAGGACTAGAGGTTGAACCTCCCTGGTCCAGTACCTTTGGGAGCAGATTGGTCCTGAATGAGGGAATTTTCTGGATCAGGGGAAGTCCCCTGCCAGCACCCTGACCGCCCCCACCCCCAGCCTACTGTACCTCCCCACTGCTGGTTCCACTACTGGCCCTAGCCAGGCTTGCTGGACACTGGACCCCCCTGCTGTGGGACTCCTAGCCATTTTGCCACCGGACTCCAGGCTGCACCACCAGACCATCTCCTCTCCCCCCACCACCGGATTCCCAGCTATGTTGCCAGCATTCCTGCGCCAGGGCTCTCTGGTACAGGAATGTCCATGGTTCTGCCGGACCACAGATGTTGCCAGACCAGAGAGTCCCATTTTAGGGAGGTGTAGCCTGTATAGCTTTAGCCTTACAGGCTGAGGCCCCTGTTTAGCAGACACTGTCCTCTGACCAAAGAGGAATCCATCAACAGTCTGACAGAAGAAATGTCACTGATGAATGCTAACCTACCCCTTTCTCAGGCAGAATGTTTATCATTCTCTGCATCAGGCCCTGGGGTGAGGGGGAGAAAAAAACCCAGGAATCCAAACTGGCTCCCCATGGCTCCCATCATTACATGGACCCACTGAATAAAAGGACACAGCTGTTTGTAAAGGGCCTTTTCTTCTCTCCACCCACAATCTATCCTAATCTCCTCTAACACCACAACTGCAGACGGTAATTTAAAGGCAATGGTGTGCTCCCAATCACTCTGCCTCTCTCACACAGTAATTAAGCGCACATCATTGTCAGGCAGTCCTGTATCCTTGGGGCAGGCGGGATTGTCACCATCCTAAAGTCATGATTTACAGAGGTAATAATCATTGCACCAGTCTCATTACATGCCAACTTTCTGGAAATTAGGTGATAGATATTATTCATTAACTTGCCACATGATGCTCGCATCCGTCCATCTGTCACAGCTGAGCTAGCTTTTAGTATAGAGCATGCAAGTTAATCACTGCTCTTGGAGACTCTTTCTCCCACATCCTATTTGAGGAGAGCTGCTGCCTTTTTCCAAGTAAACTGGGAACAATCATTTTAAAAACAAATGATTTTCCAAATAAAGGAAACTTGACTCACCTCAGAGGCTTTGTGACCCTAGAAATGTGTTTCAACAAATGGGCTTTAGTTTCCATAGCTTTAATAACTTAGTACAACTCCTAGGTAGCAAAATGCTTGGAGGTGAGATATCTTCTTCCTGGAGAAATGCCACCCTAGGCTGCACATGCTGTAGGGCTGCCTCTGGGTTCTACCAGCCTGTGGTGTTTGATGCCCCTCAATGCCGGGAGTGCTGGCTGGGCACATCATCAAGAGTTTCACAGCGCCCCTCCCAAACTGTCTGGAAATCTCAGCCCTTACAGCACAGTCCTTAAATACCACCACATCAACAGGTTGGGCCAGATAAGACCCATGCCCTCAGGCTGAGTTACACAAGTCCTCCTGTCGCCTCACCTACTACAGATTGCTGCTCAGGGTTCCATTTCTTCACTCCACAGTGTACACTGGCTGGCTGGCGCACAATACTTAGCTGTACCAATCCTCCACAACCAGGGTCATCCTATTTTCAATGTACTTTAGCCAGCTGGGGCATGGCAGAGGGGAGGTCTCCCAATTAAAGCTGACAGGCATCTGGTTTCTGACCAGAACATCTGGTCGAAAGTGGACCCTAGCGCCTCTGCTGAGCACCACTGATTGAGCTGGTAAAAATGCAGTTAGCAGCGCAGTGGAGGCCCAGGACTAAGGCAGGCTTCATACCTGCCCTAGCACTGCATGGCTGTTGGGCTGCAGGGACCTGGCACCTGCTTCCTGGGAGCCACGGTAAGCATTGCTGAGACCCCACATCCCACACTCCCTCCCATATCCCTAGCTTCCTGCCTCAGCCCAGTCCCCTCCCTCACCCAAATTCCCTCCTGAAACCTGCACCCCACATTCCCACACACCCCCCAAACCCCTATCCCAGCTCTGAGCCTCATCCTGCACTTCAAAAGCCTCATCCCTGGTCCCACTCCCAGCTGAAGCCCTCACCTCCCTCCCCACATTCCAAACCCTTGCCCCAGCCAAAGCTCTCCCGCACACCACAAACCTCTCATCCCCAACTCCATGCCAAAGCCCACACCCCCAGCTGGAGCCCTCACACCCACTGCACCTCAACCCTCTGTGCCAACCTGAAACTTCCTCCTGCATCTGAAAACCCTCATCTCTGGCCCCACCCCAGAGTCTGCACCCCAAGCCAGAGTCCTCACCCCCTTCTGGCACCTCAACTCTTCCTCCAGCCCAGTGAAAGTGAGTGAGGGTGGGGGAGAGCAAATGATGGAGGGAAGGGGAGATGGAGTGGGAAGGGGCAAGGCCTTGAAGAAGGGATGGGCCTTGCTAAAAGGTAGAGCAGGGTGTTCAGCTTTGTGAATTCGAAAATTGGCAACCCTGCTCCCAACCTGGTGCGTAGCCTGCTCTGCTGCCAGGTTTGTGATCTCCTCGCATGGTGCAGAAAGGTGGTGCCTGGAAGTGGACTTCTCAAGGTGGATCGGGGATGTGAGCATGTGTGGGTGGAGTTTTCTTGTGACCCAGCTAACATCTGGTTTCTATAGGTTCACAGGGACACCAGCAGCGGCCCTCAAGCGATATCCTAATTTATGTCAGGAGCCAAACCAACCTCTGCTTCTCTGGCACAAGTCACTGCTCCTTTGATGATGCACCAGACTCAGCATCAGTGCAGGGATTAATTTAACCCCATATCTCCCCCCCACCCAAACCACCATGCATGGATGACTATCAAGGGAGTGGGAAGAAATTGGCTGAACCAAGCCAGAGCCTTCCCAGCAAGAAAGATTTGCCACCCAGAACGCTTCCAGCCACACAGGATGGGAAGAATAGAGGAGGAGAGATAGAGGTGATAGGGATCCTAAGAAAAACCTTAAAACTGACCTCCTAACTCCCAACCCTAAAGCTATCTCTGATCATCATGTATTTGGACTCCAATTACACATTTATTCACAAAAATGCTGGACTGGGAACTTTTATAGCACTCACTTTATTTTCAGAATGACCTAAAAAAAGGGGGAGAGCATTTCAACCCTAAACAAATAAAAATTGTGCTGTATTTTATGGTTCCTATGGAATTATTAAGGGCTATGCTTAGTGGTGACAGGTAGGAGAGAACGAAAGCCAGGTTCTCAAGCCCTCCGACAGGCACTGCACTGGGCAGCATTCACCTCTTAGTCATCATTAAATAATAAAAACTGCTTCCCAATAAATATTTTTGCCCTGGGAAAAAAAAGGAATGCTCATGCTTCCACTGTGCCTGTGTTAGCTTCTGAAAGGGAGGGTCTGACACTGCAGCTCTCTGACAAGGGTTCTGGGTTCACAAGCCATTAAACAAAAAAGAGAGAGACAAAAAATAAAGCAGTAATGAGCAAATCCACTGTCCCAATGGCACAGGAGGTTTGTGTCCAAGGGACACCGGCAAAAATTGGATTTTCCAGCAATACTTCAACCCCCTTGGCAATTGCATCCTCAGGTAAAAATGTACCAACAGGGATCACAAAATATTAGAGTTTCTCATTCTTATTTATCCCATGAGTGTACAAGCATGCCTGGGGCTTTGCAGGATAAGATGGGAATCTGAGGGGGGGAAATGCTGACACAGAAAAGATCAGAGTTTTCCAGGTTTCCCTTGCATATGGCCTGCAGCATTTGTGTAACTTTGTCTAGTGCAGAGTGCAAGGGTCTGGGAGTGAGGAGGAGTTCTGTGTTCTCTTTACAAGCCTGCCATCTGCTATCTCTGCGTACGTCTACACTGCACGCTTATTTCAAAATAAGCTACTCCGGAATAAATTCTCTGAATTAGCTTATTTCGAAATAGCATGTCTAAACTACAGGGAAGCCTCAAAGATGTAGGCTTCCCTAATGAGATTTAGAGCCCCAGGAAGCATTGGGGAGTAATTACTTTGAATGGCTCTGGGGAGGAGTTATTTCAAAATAGCAGCAGTGGAGCGTCCACACTACTGCTTTTCTGAAATAGCTATTTCAGAATAGGCTTTATTTCTCATTGAATGAGGTTTACAGAAGTTGGAATAAGCCATCCGTTATTTTGAATCTATTTTGAAATAACAGAATTGCTGTGTAGACGCTCGTGTTATTTCACAATAACGGCCGTTATTCCAAAATAACGGCCGTTATTCCAAAATAACGCTGCTGTGTAGATGCACCCTCTGTGACCAAGTGCCTCATCTGTAAGCAGGAACTAATAGCTATGCACTTTTTGCCCCTCGTACTTAATACTTTGGGTCAGCAGCATTAAAGTGCAAAACATTTTTATATTTGGACAGCTCAATTAAGGTAGTTATTCATATAGCAGTGGTCAGTAACAAATCTATTCGCTTAGCAGGGTTAATATACTGATAGTATCTTTATAATCCCTCATGTTTCCCACACAATCTGATAAAAGTTTCTCACTTGCATGTGAGCCATGCTAAACTTGAATTGTGCTCTTTGGACACACCTTTAGAGTTCTGGCAGGATGCTCGGACCTCAGACTTTCTTGGCAGAAATAAAAAGTTTCTTACACCAAACACTAGCAAATGTTGAAATGGTTAAATTTCAGGTAACATGGGCATGATCAAATTTTTGCTTTGGTTCCAATTGATACATATGCTTTCCTGACTGTTTTAAATACTAACATTTTGTACTTCCATGGTATGACATCACCTGAGGAGATCCAAGTGGATAAAAGCATGTAAGTGATGGGGTTGGTCCTGCTTTGAGCATGGGGTTGGACAAGATGACCTGCTGAGGTCTCTTTCAACCCTAATCTTCTATGATTTTATAAGACAGATATCAATGACTTGAATCACACAAGTCCCCACAGAGGCAGGTATGTAGTTTCACCCCTATTCTACATCTGAAAAAAAAAAAAACTCACCTGGCTTGAGGCCTATATATCACAAAAGAAATCTGTAAGACAGCGAGAAATGAAGTACTAATCTATCATTTCCTAGCCAATTGCCTCAAGCACAAGACTATCCTTAGGGTAGTCAATTCCCAGAGCTCAATTCCCCATGTCCAAATGGAATACTTTCCAGTCATGCTAAACATGGCCAAAGGAGGTTAAGCTGTTAGCCTTTCCCATCTGATGAGCTAGGTCTGAATCCTACTTGATCACAAGCTTAACTGCTTTGGCAGGCATTTCACTTCCCATTCATGAACAACCTAGAGCTGGCAAGGCAGGAGAAAATGGTAATCAGATCCAAAATGCATGGGCAGAACTGCAAAAGGAACTGCACTGTCTAGGACTGACTCAAGGCAAAGTAAACATCTTTTGGTGTGAGCACTAGATTAAATTGTATTGTTTTAAGTGTCACAAGCAGATGATACTGCTTGTAGTTTTAATGCCACCATGACTGTGCCCTTTGGTACAGTTTTCATTCACCATATACAAGTACAATTTCACATACAGATTATTTAATTTGTCATTCCAGTGTATTGTAAAATACCAGTGTGAGATTTCAGATGTAAAGAAGGGTTTAATTGCTTGCTGCAAACCCAGACTGATCAGAGTAATGATGATTTTGTGAAGAGCTCTGTGGCATTAACAGTATATACCATTAAGCTAAAGTTTTTCTTGTGTTACCTTATAAAAGGCCAGTGTGCCTTGTAACTCATATATTTGGTAAAGAGTATATACACAGCACTTGCATGCAAACTGACACAGCAAATAGCATATATCTGGGTATAACAGCATTCCTTAATTACGGCAGTAAAATGGACTATAATTAAAAGTAGTTTCCCTCAGCATTAATTTATACAGACAATGACTTAGGGACAAAAATCATCCCTAGCTTAACCCCAATGAAGTCAATGCAGTTACATCAGGGATGAATGTGGCTGCTGATGGCTCTCTCTCTCAACTTGAACAGTAGGTCCCATTGCTGTAAGATGAGCTATAGATTTGCAGAGAGGTAAAGGACCTCTAAAGCCACTCACAGTCACAGGCAAAGACAGGCATGCTCAAGATAAAGGTAACAGTCCAGGGAGGCTTCTGGTTCCGGAGCCATCAATCCTAGAATCCTTTCTAATTTCAGCCAGTGCTGTTACAGACTCTGGTTAAGTCAAAACTTAGTTTCAGGTCATCTGAAAAACACAAGTATCTGTGCAACATATCTATATTAATGTTTTTTTCAGAAACCCTACAACTCTCAATTGGATCACTGCCACATTACACCACAGTGTCAGGTGGCCCATCGGGAATTCGAGCTTTCAGACACATTAATACTGGCTTGACTGAAGAAGGAATGAAGACAGACAATTCTCAATGGATTAAAAAATTATTGTAGTCCTTGACTTGCTTTGTTGGTTTGAGTCATAATCCCCCTGAACTAGAAATTCTGGTTTATTTTCAGTTTGCATACAAGGAAGAACAAGTACTTTTGTTCTTAATAACTACTTCTCATTAAAATGATTAATAAAAGCTACAAGATCACTTAGATTAATTACTTTTATTCCTCTTTTTCTTTTTTTTTTTTTTTTTTTTTTCCAAAAAGAGAGTCTGTAACACTCAAAATACTAGTAGGATTGCCACCCATCCGGTTTTTACCCAGCCATTCCAGTTTTTGGCTTCTGTGTCCAGGTGCCATTTAGGGTTGGCAGATGCCCTGTTTTCAGCTGGAAAGTCTTGTAAAAAAGGAGAACTGGTGACCATAAATGGCACCCAAAACAAAAGTACAGTAACTGCAGGGTAGGAGGAAGCACCTGGACATGAATCTGCACTAATCCCTGCTCAGCTAGAGCCACCTCCTACCTGCAGGCTGACAGGCCCCTTGAGACAATCCAGCAAGCAATGGGGATGGAGATAGGGAGAGGAGCAAGTGATGAGGGCAAGGCCTTGGAAAAAGAGGCAGGACAGGAGCAGGGCTTCAGAGGTCTAGTTAGCAGCAATTGGAAAGATGACAACTCTAGATATTAGTGCCATCTGTCTAGGTATTTTATGACCCCCGTAACTGTAGTATCTGAGCGCCTCATAAAATCTTTAATGTATTTATACTCACTCCATCCCTGTGAAGTAGGGAAGTGCTATTATCTCCATTTTACAAATGGGGATCTGAGACACAGAACAGCTACCTGACTTGCCCAAGGTCACTCAGGAAGGCTGTGGATGACCAGGGAATTGAACCAGCAGCTCCCACACGCCCCAATCATTGAACCATCCTACCAAGTGCTGAGGACTGATAAACTAGACAGTCAGCACAGTGAAAACCTTATAACTGGAAAAATACTACACAGCAATTTCACAAACAGCCAGCTCAAGGACTGAATGGGAATGTAAACTGACCTACAGGAGTCATTACAAAAAATACAGTGGGTCTTCAAATTCTAGTGCCTTTTATGTAGAACGTTTAGGGAGTTTATTTTCACTACTAAATCACTGATTTTAAAAGCCTTTTGCAAGGTTATAAACAATGATATAATGATGCATACACACTACTGTTTGCTTGGGGCGGGGGAGTCACAAAGACATTGTCAAAGACAACAGAAAGGCCCACCAACGAGGGGTGGAGGGGCCAAAAAGGGCAGCTGCCCCAGGACCTGGCAATTTAAAGGGTCCTGGGGCTCCTAGCCACCACCACTGTGGCAGTGGGTAGAGTCCCGGGCCCTTTTAGTCCCTGCTGGAGCACCACCACTCCAAGCAGCTCTGAGGGCTGGCTGCCCCTTGTCCCTTCCACGCCCCACCACCTTGCCCAGGGTCCCGCAGAGGCTGTTGGCTTCCCTGACAGCAGAACCAAAATATAAAACTAGGGTGTCATTTTAACTCTGTCCCCGCACCCATTATCCCAAACACTGAATAATCTATTTGTTCCTCAAAGCAAGAACTGCAACATGGTATCAGATCATTTAAAGTCATTTCTTGGATAAATCTAAAAAAGAAAATCTAGCATGCTCAGCTGCGCTGCAGTCACAAATTCATCAGTCCTTCCCTGTGCTCGGTATGCCAGAGCGCTGTACACTCGAGTGCACACGGGAATCCTGCTCTCTGGGTATCTCAGGATCCTGCCTTGCAGTGCTCAAGAGAATGGAGCAGACATGCTGAGAGAGGGGAGCTGCAGTGAGATATGCACTCATGTGCCAGCACACCGAGACACACAGCCAGCAGGTCTAATTTTAGGATTAACAGCCTTGACAGTGTCTCCTCAAGATGTGTATTGTGCAGATATGTACATAGCTGGAACGGTCACATTGCAACATTAATCTACATACTGTTTATATTTTAGAGTCTGTCTGAGTCCATTTGTTCAAGAACTCCTCCCAAATGGTAAGAGCTAGGGCCACCATATTTGGTATGCAGCTTCCACTTCTCCTATCTTAAAGCAAAGTCAGGGTTTGGTTGTGCCAGGACAAGAGCAAGCCCTTGGAAAAGGACAGTTTTACATAACCTGCAAAGGGAGACGCTGTTGTTTGTAAGGACATGATATGACAGTGTCCACTGGGGGCAGGCGTAGCACCAAGGGAGTGGCCAGCAGGGCAGGGGCTCAAGTAACCCCGTGACCCAAACCCTTTCCCCCCTCCCGGCCCTTGGGTACAGCACCAGGAGTGAGGGGGAGAGAAAAAATGCCCAATAGGGTTGCCAGGGGTTCGGTATTGAACCGGACAGCCTGGTATTTGCACCTTCTGTCCAGTAAAAAAAAATTCAGAAAACACTCAACAGAATGTTTTACTCAACAGAATTTGTCCTCGGCTTTTTCTTTTTTTCCTGGGGGGGGGAGGGGGGGCGGGGAGAGAAGAGTAAACACTGTACTTTTTGTGAAACCATCTGGCAACCCTAGCCCCTGGTGGCTGGAGGCGGGTGGCTGTCAGAAAAAGCCTGTGCCCAATGGAACCCCCTGCCCCAACCCGCACTTTCCACCCCCCAACCTCCCTCCACACATTCCCAAAGCCCTGCCCTGAGTCTTGCACTCCCCACACTGACAACCCCCTGCCTCAGTTAAGTCTGCTAGTTAACATATAACTAAAACCTAGAGATTTCCAAGAAAGGTGCAGAAAATGGAGCACATGGAACAGGCTGCTTCTTTGCAACAGGGGTTACGGGCAGGAGGCAGTTGAAATTACTGTAGAAATGATCATAGAATCACAGAGCTGGAAGAGACCTCAGGAGGTCATCAAGTCCAGCCCCCTGCCCAAGGCGGGACCAATCCCAACTAAATCAACCCAGCCAGGGCTTTGTCAAGCCAAGACTTAAACACCTCTAGGGATGGAGATTCCACCACCTCCCTAGGTAACCCATTCCAGTGCTTCACCACCCTTCTAGTGAAACAGTTTTTCCTAATATCCAACCTAGACCTCCCCCACCACAACTTGAGACCATTTCTCCTTGTTCTGCCATCCATCACTACTGTGAACAGCCTTTCTCCGTCCTCTTTGGAACCTCCCTTCAGGAAATTGAAGGCTGCTATCAAATTCCCCCTCACTCTTCTCTTCTGCAGACTAAACAAACCCAAATCCCTCAGTCTCTCCTCATAGGTCATGCGCTCTAGCCCTCTACTCATTTTGGTTGCCCTCCGCTGGACCCTCTCCAATGCGTCCACATCCTTTCTATAGTGGGTGGCCCAGAACTGGACACAATACTCCAGATGTGGCCTCACCAGAGCTGAATAAAGGGGAATAATCACTTCTCTGGATCTGCTGGCAATGCTCCTCCTAATGCACCCTAATATCCCATTAGCCTTCTTGGCTACAAAGGCACACTGTTGACTCATATCCAGCTTCTCATCCACTGTAATCCCCAGGTGCTTTTCTGCAGAACTGCTACTTAGCCATTCAGTCCCCAGCCTGTAACAATGCTTGGGATTCTTCCCTCCCACGTGCAGGACTCTGCACTTGTCCTTGTTGAACCTTGTCGAGGGGTACGCCCCTGGCGAGGGGTACGCCCCCCCCCCAAGGTTTCTTTGCCCCCGTTCGGGCCCCTCGAGCAGGGTATCCACGGTACTCCCCCAGTCTCAATACAATGTCCGGGCCCTTCTGTCAGGGCAGCTACGGTACCCGCAGTTCCAATACAAAGTCCAGGCCTCTCTATCAGGGTAAATACAGCTCTATCAGCCTGGTTTGGAAGTTAGTGCCCCTCTATCGGGATAAATACGGCTCTTGAGGTCTAGCCGCCCAGCAAAGCCTCTCCTGGACCAGGGGTTGATTGTCCAGGGAAGGGAAAATGGGTGGTAGGGGGACCCGGGCCCACCCTCTCCACCGGGTCCCAGCCCAGGGCCCTTTAGGCAGGGACTGTGGCTCCTGCCCGCTTGGCGGAGAATCCGGCCAATACACGCTGAGCCGAGCGTTTAGTCCTTTGTCCTGGGCTGCTTCCTACCACGCCCTGGCTCCCCTGCAGTCCATCCGCCTCCGAGTCAGTACCTGCCGGGGCCGCTGTCGGAGCTGCAGGTGCAGCCCTGCCTCCCTGGGGTTGGCGGCTGCTGGCTCTGCCTCCGGGTCGGGCACGGGCAGCGACTCCGGTCTCAGCTGCTGCAGAAACACCAGCACGGCCTGGGCTCCTCCCTCACCCTGCGGCCTACCTGGCTGCAGGGCTCTCTCTGCTTTTATTCCCAGGCTCTGCTGGGAGCATGCCCAGCAGAGCTGGAGGGGCGGGGCCTTCTAAGCCAGCTGGGCCTGAGCTACCCCCTGCCCTTCAGTGCGGGGCCTGTCCGTCCCGTCATAAACCTCATCAGATTTCTTTTGGCCCAATCCTCTAATTTGTCCAGGTCACTCTGGACCCTATCCCTGACCTCCAGCGTATCTACCTCTCCCCCAGTTTAGTGTCATCTTCAACTTACTGAGGGTGCAATCCATCTCCTCATCCAGGTCATTAATAAAGATGTTGAACAAAACCAGTCCAAGAACCGATCCTTGGGGCACTCCGCTAGAAACCGACCCCCAACCTGACATCGAGCCGTTGTTGGGCCCGACAGTCTAGCCAGCTTTCTATCCATCTTACAGTCCGTTCATCCAATCCATACTCCCTTAACTTGCTGGCAAGAATATTGTGGGAGACCGTATCAAAAGCTTTGCTAAAGTCAAGGTATATCACATTCACTGACTTTCCCATATCCCTGCCCTCCAGTTACCTCATCATAGAAGCTAATCAGATTGATCAGGCACAACTTGCCCTTCGTGAATCCATGTTGACTATTCCTGATCACTTTCCCCTCGTCCAAGTGCTTCAAAATGGATTCCTTGAGGATCCCCTCCATGATTTTTCCAGGGACTGAGGTAAGGCTGACTGGTCTGTAGTTCCCTGGGTTGTCCTTCTTCCCTTTTTTAAAGATGGGCACTACATTTGCCTTTTTCTAATCATCCAGGATCTCTCCCGATCTCCATGAGTTTTCAGAGATAATGGCCAAAGGCTCTGCAATGACATTTGCCAACTCCCTCAGTACCCTCGGATGCATTAAATCTGGACGCATGGATTTGTTTATGTCTAGCTTTTCTAAATAGTTCCTAACTTGTTCTTTCCCCACCAAGGGCTGTCCACCTCCTTCCCATACTGCATTGCCTAGTGCATTTGTCTGGGACCTGACCTTGTCCGTGAAGACAGAGGCAAAGAAATCATTGAATACTTCAGCTTTTCCCACATCATCTGTCACTAGGTTACCTCCCTCATCCAGTAAGGGCCCCACACCCTCTCTGATCACCCTCTTATTGCTAACATGCCTGTAGAAACCTTTCTTGTTACCCTTCACATCCCTTGCCAGCTGCAATTCCAATTGCGCTTTCACCTTCCTGATAACTCCCCTGCATTCTCAAGCATTATATTTATACTCCTCCCTAGTCATCAGTCCAAGTTTCCGTTTCTTGTAAGCTTCCTTTTTGTGTTTAAGCTCACCATGGATGTCCCTGGTAAGCCAATCTGGTCGTCTACCATATTTGCTTTTCTTGCTGCGCATCGGGATGGTTTCTTCCAGTGCCCTTAATATGGCTTCTTTAAAATACTGCCAGTTCTCCTGGACTCCTTTCCCCTTCATGTAAACATCCCAGGGGATCCTGTCCATCAGTTCTCTGAGGGAGTCAAAGTCTGCTCTTCTTAAGTCCAGGGTGTGTATTTTGCTACTCTCCTTTCTTCCTTTGGTCAGGATCCTGAAATCTACCATCTCATGATCACTGCTTCCAGGTTGTCACCCACCTCTACTTCCCCTACTAGTTCCTCCCTTTTTGTGAGCAACAGATGAAAAGCTTCAGAGGGGTAGCCGAGTTAGTCTGTAACTGGAAAAACTTAAACACCAAATAGTGTAGCAGCCCCTTAGAGACTAACAAAACATGTAGATGGTATCATGAGCTTTCGAGGGCACAACCCACTTCAAGGTGCCCATGAAAGCTCATGCATGATACCATCTCCATGTTTTGTAAGTCTCTAAGGGGCTACAAGACTATTTGCTGTAGAAATGATGGACCACATTCAACCCTTTTGTGAGTAAGTGCAACTCCCACTGACATCTGTATGAGCTGCACTCACTGAAGCCAGATCCCAAACGGTCTGGAGATTTGTGAGCTTACCCACTCCTCCCTCCCTTCCTTCCTCTGGAGGAAAGGGCAGTTTTATTAAATTCTTTGTTACCAATGAGATAGCATGAAATAGAATGATGCAAAAAAGATGTCTGCTTCAAGCACTATATTTTCTAGACATGAGTCCAGACTCCCACTACTTTTGCAAGTAATAGAGTTGGGAAGGGGGCAGCAGATTGCACACAAATCTTAATAAATATGACTAGGCTGGGGATTATCACACTGTTTGATAGCATGGAGCTCCATTTTAATATAAAGATTCTTTCGTAGGCATCTCCCTTCCCATTCAGTCAGACAGAGCCCCAGCTCTTCCATTTGCAATTGCACAACATACCTGCAGGAAGGACCGCAATTGCTTATCCAGGAATGTGGTATTAAGAAAGTATTTCATGCACGTTTAGCTGTCTTTCGTGTGCAGTAGCAGCTAGGAGTGAAGAGAAGAATCTGCACCAGGTGACCAGCTGGCCTGCCACAGACAACCAGCGTTTTGGAAACCACTGGACTAGAGTGTATGCAAGAGGGAAACAACGCTACACTGGCCCTGGTGAGATGGACTGATGATCCAGTAGGACTTGTCCACCTCTAATTACCATGATTTTATTAACAGAATGTTTTCTGCTGCCAACGCTTCTGGGACAAACCACACCCAATAGTTAAAGTACTAGTTTGGGCAATATTAATTGTTCCATACAAAAAGGCTTGTCAGTCTTGGACTGCAATTCTACACGGGGTTGGTGCTAATAGCATCTTCTAAATGAGCAACATTCCATTCACTTTCTGATTAGCCAGGTGTGGGGATGTGAAAGGAGCAGGGTGTCAGATATATTCACACACTTATGCATGATGGGTCAGATTTTCAAAAGAGCTCAGGACCAGGTTTTCAAGCACACAGCACTCACAGTTGGGGGCAGATTTTCAAAACTCCTTAAAGAGAAGAGGAAAATAAATTATCCCAATATTAACTATTATTATCAGACAAAGCCAAAATAAATTTATTTGCAAGCTAAAAACACAGCGCTACAAGTGACTCTGGGCTGAGAAATGCCTTGTCTTTGAGAATTTCCTTTAGATTTTTAGGAATTTAGTACAGAAGAATCTCACTCATCCACATAGCCCATCATTTGCACACACAAAATTTCAGAATGCTATCATGACGTCTGGTATTACCAAAACTTCATTTCTTTGGCGAAATATATGTTAGTAGGAAGCCTCTTATATCATTAAAACTAAAGTACCTGCATCCAGTGAGTGAAGACAGTACATTTTGTGCTGCATTATCCTGAGTTTTATTAGTGTTACTATATTTGTTTAGCTACTGATTTGCAAAATTAAGACATTCATAATGCTCTCTGCAGTTTGTGCTGCAAATTAGTAGGAATCTAGCCAGAATTCTCAATTACAAAACTTTTGCCGCAATTTCAGGGATGAGAAAATGTGAAATATGCCTTTGGCAGTACTTCACATGAAGAGAGCTTTTTGAATTACAACCCAGACTCTGAGCAGCTTGTACAAAGGAGGACTGAGTGAGCCAGAGACTGAATGTTGGCATCCAAGTGCCAAGGTCTATGACTCAGGTAGTTTAAATAGATCATAAAATAAAATGGCTCTTGGGAGTACACATTTGTTAGAACAATCACTCCTGGAGCCAGAGTGTCCACCACACACATCTGAACTCAGTCCAACAAGGTCCTTCAAGGATTCCTTGGAGAAGCTCACCTTTCCCCATTAGGACATGGACAAAATTGGAATGGATGGCATGCCTGCAATTATCACATTAGATCTAGAAACCTATAAGCAAGAGTGTGATACCAGTTCAGGAGAAGATAGGCCCTGTTAGGAAAATTGTACAGCTGCGCAGATACTACACTGGATCTTCGCCTTGTATAGGCCGAGAAGCTATTTGAGTAGGAAGACCTGCAAAATGCATGTAGAATGTTCTTCACTGACTATAGAGCTTCCAAGGTTGCTTCTCTCTTGCCCCCATAACGGCTTTCATTGTTATGAAGATATGTCACTGTTGCCATATCTGAACATGTAGCATAGAATAAATGGACAAAGTTTAGCTCCCAAGCCCACCTGACTCCCTGGGTGTCAGCACACATGTCTCACCTGAGTCTCTACTGTAGCCATAATATCCACAATGTTAACATGAGTCTGTCTCCCTGGGCTGGAAGGCTCACTCCCAGCTGTAGTGTAGAAATACTCAAGTGGGCCCCAACCAAATCTGAAGCCCCATTTTGCTAGACCTCCTAAGAAACAGTCCCTGCCCTGCCCCTGATGCACTCATTATCTACATAGACAAAACCGACTAAAAGCAGTATTGTTAGACCCATTTCACAAATAAGGACCTGAGACTCAGAGAGACTGAGTTCTCGCCAATGTTACTAAGAAATCAGACTGAGCCAAGGACAGATCCCACGTATCCAAGTTCAATGCCTTAACCACAAAATGGTTGAACATTGTGGCTTGGCTTGACCAGATTACATATGCCAAATAAATACCACAAAGCCATCCTTTGTCTCCAATGCGGTCACATGGCTTAGGTTAAGAGCAACTCATTCTAAAATATAAAGCCAGATCCTAAAGTCTTTACACAGGCAAAACTTCTTCTGACTTATGGCCCATGGGAGGCAAATACATCATGCTTCCCGCCAACAACCCAACTTCAAAAGAGTGACTTAGGCTATGTGTCAGCTCACGGGGGCAGGGCCCAACAGGGTTGTGGATTCACTTCAAGACAGAGTCAATTAGGGATAGTTGCTTTTATTAATCTCACTACATAGAATCATAGAACATAGAATCATAGAACCATAGAGCTGGAAGAGACCTATTACAGACTTAATACTGCCAGATGGTTACACAGCTACTGCAAAATAATACACCAATAAGCATAGGCAGAGCAATGCATAAAAGAGTAACAGGCACTTGGAAATACTTACGCCCCTTCAGTCTGCAGGGGAGTCCCGTTCCAGTCACCTCACACCCGGCCACAGTGGACATGGCTCCAGCTAGGGGTATCCAGGGCACCCTTCGCGGTCTAAGTCCCTGGTGAGACTCACAGAGGGGCGGGACTCCCAGTGATTTTATACTTTAGCTGTTTACTGAGTGCCCGCGAGTTGGCTCAATGCCACTCTCAATGTTCCCACGGGGCTGAGAACCAAGGTCATGTTATTTATCCCATACTCGGCTCTCAGCTAGCAAGCATAGGGAGTTGCGGCTGATGAAGGCTGTCTGAAGAAGGTTGGTATTTTCAACACCTGGTATTTTCGCCAGCAGGGCTCATGGCTGGCCTAGAAGAATACAAATTTAACCCCTGCAGGCCTACATATGGCTTTTTATATGACACTATGGCTACACATACAGCGTTGCTGCAAAGCAGCTGCATTGCTGCATCACACCTGGCGAAGATGCTGTATGCCGATGGGAGAGAGTTTTCCCCTCAGCTTAAAAAACCCCCACATACACACCCCACAAGCAGCATAAGCTATGTTGTCAGGAGAAGCTCTCCCACCAGCACAGCACTATGCACACCAGTGCTTATGTTAGTATAACTTAAATCACTCAGGGGATGGAATAGTCACATCCATGTGCAATACAAGTTCTGCTGAAATAGACAGTAGTGTAAACACAGCCTAAGAAAGCCCACGGGAGCCCAGGTAGTAGCTGAGTGAACTGGAAATAATGGGCTACACTTAATTAACATACATCATGTCTCCCTCCTCCAAGAGAAAACCAAACACCTGAATACCAGTGAGAACTCTAGCAGCCCTTCCTTGGCCCCACCTTCTGTTCATGACTGGATTGCTGTTGTTATGGACAGGTATGTTCTAAGCTGTCACCAGCCTAGAGCGTCTCCTCCATTGCACAGTCCCAGGCTAGGAACCCAGAGACTGCTGTTGCCATAACAGAATATTTGCTGCCAAGTAACTATGACAATGTGTTTATCAAAAAAAAAAAAAAGAAAAAAAAAAAAAAGTTTGTGCACACAAAGTCAAATGACTGTATTTTACTAGGCTGGAGTCACTCCAGCCAACAATCCACTTCTGTTAACATTAGCATGCCTGACTGCCCCATTCTTCACCGTTTCATGCCCTCTCATGTACACAAACCTTCTGAAGGGAATACCTTCCAAGGATGGAATCTGGAGGGGAAAGCCTGGCTCTACTCAAGTTAATGGCAAAACTCCCAGGAGTCACTCAAAAAGTTAAAAACCTTTGTGTATTTAACTGAACTCTACTACCACAGGTGACAAGCACAACTAATTCTTGTGTGTTCTAATGAAAGGGCCAATTTCTGCTTGCAGCTATGCTGAAATCACTAGAGTTCAGTTTTGCCAACCCCAAGCATTCAAAACATCATGAATTGGTGCAAACTTATGAGATTGGTTTCAAACTCATGAGATTTTAAAAAATGCTACTACTGCTTGGGTCTTGTATTTGTCTTCTAATGTTTGAGCCTGTAAGGTTTGTATTTTCTACCTTTTTCTCCACACCGCCATGAGGGATTGAAATAAAAAAAAAAAAGAAAAGAAAGCTGAAATTCTCACATTCACATGCTTCCAGGAGTTGAGGCTTATCAAAAAAGCACCAAAGAATACAAGACTCAAAATAAAATTTTAAGTGTTGGCAGGACTGGACATCTCTTTTGACTGACACCAGTGTAACTCAGAAGAGAGTTTAGCCCAATATTTCTAATATTTCATTGTTACTCACATATATCTTCTCCACACTGTTGTCTCTTGGAAACATCAAGTACATATACAATAACTTTTATATATATATTTTTTAAGAGATGTGTGCATCTATCTATGAGTCCATCTGTCTGCAAGTCTGTTTTTGAGAAACTTGGGATTGTACTTCACGTCCAGAGCTTGTTATAGTTTAGAAGAGGTCATCTGAGTGCTCACATTCTTCCAAACAAGTTCACACACCCCAGATCAGATGGAGAAAATTACCACGTTGTAAAACAGGTTAAGAAAGATATTGTCTTGATTATTAAAATGATAGTCGGCATTTTCAGATCCTTACATTTCATTACACAGGAGATAAAACTGTCATACTCCAGACCAGTGGTCCCTAACGCGGTGCCCACGGGTGCCATGGCGCCTGCTGGGGCACTTATGTGCACCCGCCGAGTGATCAGGGCTGGCCCAAGCCATTCTTGCACCCCGGGCGCCCGGCGCACACGCGGCCCCACCCCCGGGTGTCCGGCAGCCCCAAAAGGTTGGGGACCACTGCTCCAGACCATAGACTTTTTTTTAAATCAGTGCAGGACCAATGATTTACTATATTGCCCTGCATCCAAACAACAGCCACACCTTCAAACAGCAATGAAAGTGGCACTAAACTGTGAGTGGTTTCAGTAGCAAACTACACAAACGGCCAAGTATTTGGTTAGAAGCAGGTGATGACAGCATCTTTTCTTCAATTTAATCTTTTTTTTTTTAAAGACATAACCCCATCATCCTCTCTCAAATCCTTTTGTTCAGCAAACAATGGGCTCTGCACAGATGGCACTGACTTGTGAAACAAACCGTTCCAGCTCATTGTTCATCCTAGCCAAGAACAGCAGGAATCGAGGGGATGAGAAAGTGGAAGCATGGACCCGTACAGCCACAAATTATCACTCAATAGGCATCAGCACAATCCCTCAGAACGATCACAGTCTCTTCTCTGTCAGATCTATGTACAGGGAGCAGAGGATGCTCACATGTACCCAAAACGCTTGTACACCAGAAAATAGTTAAATTAATCACCATAACAACAAAATAGCATCTTTACTCTGGGTTACGTATTTAGTCACTAGACACAACAGGAGTCCATCTGACTACTCATACACATCGTTGCTTCCTTCCAAGCCAAGCAGAGCACTTGGTTTGCTAGCATTCCCAGCATGCTTATCTTGTTGCCAGTGCCGCTGAAAATGGAATGCTAAGTTTTTACAGGCATCTTTCAATGGCAGGCGGGGGAGAGGAGACATGGGAGGAGAAAGGTTCTGGAGGAACAGGATGCAAATAAATCCTCATCCCTTTCCACTGATTTACCCACTCTCCGTAAAATCAGTGCCAAGGTAAACCCCATAGGTCATTTATGAAATGTTCAAAAATGGTTTCTGGCACACAGATACCTATAATCAGCAAAGATCATATCAAGAGCAAGCGTGACCACCTGCTGACAATGATAGAGACTAGCTCTTGTCTGGAGGAGAAGCACCCTCTATGGTGCATTTAAAATTTAGACAGAGAGAAAGAGAGAGAGAAAAAAAAAATCTATATTCCTTATATTGCTGATACTGCTGTGGAATTCAGTAAATGGATAATCACATGAATATAAAAACAAAGAGGAAAGGAAAAGCCTGCGGCGAGACTAATATTAATACCCAGCCATGTCACTCTTAGTTAGGTTCATACGTAATGAGCACATTTTCTTCTTGTACTGTCCAATGAAAAACATAAAATGCTGCTTCTGGAAAGCAAGTGATCTGGACCGGTAGATTTGGATCCAATCAATTCTGTACATTTTTAATGGATCAAGAAGGGCTTCTGCCAATTATAGCTAGGGATGCTGGAAAATGTCTGCTTTATCCACCTAATGTGAATATTAGCCTCACAAAATGTCCAGATATGAAGATGCACATGTATCATTCACACACTGCTGCTACTGTGTCGTTTTCTCTTACTATTACTACAAACCATAAATCTTCCTCCACACCATCTCTGCCCTTTCAGTTGACAACAGTCAGCACTTAATACCATGTTGACATACATGTCCCATCTTTTAAAATGTGCAATTATTTCCCCAGATTATACAGGAATGGTTGGACCTCTTGTAACCAACAGTATATTCTAAGGGTCATTAGGAAGACTAGAATTACACCCTGTTTTACTCATGTTGTCTGAGGTTGGGATATGAGATTTTCAACAGGATTGTCCTAACTTTGAACAGAAAGATTTATTTCTACTTGCCCCAGTGGAGACAAGATGGTAAAATCAAGAGACCTGTCAAGCAGGGAGTAGCAACAAATGGACCATATAAATGCCCACTACTCCCCACCCTCAACAAAATCTATGAATCCATCTTCTTCACTCAAATATTATCACATCTTTAAACCAAGGATCCCAAAGTAATAGAAACTTTACACTCTCCAGGTCCAATGCAGCAATTGTATCGAATAGAGGTAGGAGTGGGAGGAATCAACATTTTTCCCCAAATTGTTTTTCCATTTTTTCATTATTTGTGCTTTTCACTCATTTTAAAACGGCACGGGATCTGAGCCGGTGAGACAAAGGGGTGCATCAACTATTCAGGGCTGCCGTTTACCCAAGGTAATTCTCTGAAACAGAATTAAACACACACAAAAACAATGATGGGTCCCATTCTCATTCTGTGACATGATGGGCCCAAATTGGCAATTAAAGAGAAAGGTGGTCATTCTTTTTAGATTTCTGTTTGGAAAAACAATGTTGTCCTGTGCTGGTTCAACCTCAAAAGAAACAATTTTGTGCCATTAAAATCGTCTTTCCTTCCGAAACCAACCACACGTAACTGATCCCTTTGAAATCTACCTGCTTTGTTCTCTCTCACTGCGCTAGCTAAGCTTGCAAGACTGGAGAAGTTTTAGAGAAAATAAGTAAATAAGACCAACTTCTGCATCATGCATCTAAACCCCACCCCGCTCCCACTCCCTCCTCTCACATGGAAACATGAATCATTTTATTACAGCTTTGGCTGTTCTAATCCAGTTCATCTGCATGTCCATAAATGGGATGATTTAGTTGGGGTTGGCCCTGCTTTGGGGAGGGGGCTGGACTCGATGACCTCTTGAGGTCTCTTCCAGCCCTAGGATTCTAAATCTCACAGGGTATGGCAGTAATGCCTAGAATGCAAGTGATGCATGGTGCCTCACTTGAGCAATGAACGCCCGAAATTTCTGTTTTATTTAACCTTTGGGCACTAGACTATAACAATTTGTGAGTCTACTGCTGGAGCATGCTAGCCAGTGTCAGTAGCTAGGATGGAGAAAAAAGCCACAGCTAAGATCCAAGAGCTTAGCAAATACTAAGAAAAGAGGAAAAAAAACCCAGAGGCCAGAAAGATTTGCAGTTCAGCACTGTGATGCACACATGAACAGTCTGGACAATCCAGAAACATATCATCATATCAACTATTGTTTAACAGCCTGAAATTCCTCCACAGCAACAAAGAGGCTGATTTTATGTTTAAAACTATCTGACCAAGACAAAAGGGGAAGAAGCACATCCAGTCTAATTCATAAGGATAAGTTATTTTTCATTCTTTTAAAATCCTTTATGGAACAGAAAAGGTAGGAAGCTAGGATTATTGTCCCAAATACTGCAGTAACAATCCACGGTTGTCTTGCAAAAACAACTTCTGTAATCCCAAAATTCTGATAGGATCAAGCACAGAAGCTTTGTATCTCCCAACTGGTGATGTACAAGAGAGAGGAACACGATCTCGTATTCTGAGCAAAAAAACTGTAGGGATTAGTTCAATCATCACTTTGCCAGGATTTCCTGAGTTCTTATTTTATCTCAGATGTTAGCTCACTCCATTAAGTTGACCAGGTAATATAACTACTCAGTTTTTCCTCCAGTAAACCAGGGACTGCATGTTATGTACCTATGTCATAGGGATGTTATGGAATTAATGTGATGCTTTGATATCAGGGTTTCCTTATCAAAGATTGTGGGGTCACTAAGTATTTTTATATGTATGAGGCTCTATAAGGATCCATTTAGCTTCAGATTGCATGATGACTGTTTTGGGAATTCCTGGCTGTTTCTAAAGCTTCAGTGTTTTTCTTCTTATGTTTTTTCATAGCATTCTATACATATAATCAATTGAGCTGATTCTCTGGGAGGAAGGATGGAGCATTCAATAAAAAAGGTTTAATTAAAAATATGAATTAATGCTGATGTGATGCCAACAGGTTGCCAGCTCAACCAAGGCAGTAGGTAATTCATTCACATGCAAGAGTTTAGAAAGGTATTGTACTGTGATCAGACCTATTCACTTGCCTGTTAGAATAGTTCAAAGATACGTTAATATTATTGTCTTTAACTGTAATTTTTCATTCACCTTATCTATGACCCTGTAATTAGCTCTAGATCAAAGGCTGTATTTGCATTTAGATGAGACTTTGCTTAATGTGTAAAACTTCATGACAGCTAACGAAAGATTGTCTGAAATGCTGTAATTAAGAGCAACATGAATGACGGCTCATCAAACCGGATCAGAACCTTGGAACTTAAATGAAGAAGCATGTTAACTTCACAGCATGGGCCACCGTTTTCAATAATGGAAAATCTGCAAACTTTGTCCGCAGTTAGTCAACAAACAGAGGACTCATGTTGTGATGAGAAGACTTGCCGGACTGCCTTCCAGGAAAGCATCTATAAGAAGAAACCCTCGGAGCAAACTGGTATCTCTGGACTGATGGATTTTGACAGGGGGAATCCTGTGTGACTGGACAGAGATTCCCAAAGCCAATTTAAGTAACCCTGCGAGACTTATGGAAAACTAGCTATCATTTGAACTACAAACTTAGATTGGGGCACTATCTACTTAACTTTCAATAGAGGTGCAAACAGCTCTTTGTGTAGATTCCAGTGTCAGGAAGGATACTATCAATTGACTTTGATTCTTATCTGTTTCGTTTTAACTACCCAATCTTCAGATACTCACTGATTCCCTTAACCCCCCTATTTTCTATACCCTCTGCTCCCTGTCTCCCCCCACCACTTCTCTCCTATTTATTTTGGGTCTGCACATCCTAAACTCAGAACTCCGGTCATCTGAAGAAGTGGGCTGTGCCCTCGAAAGCTCATGATACCATCTACATGTTTTGTTAGTCTATAAAGTGCTACCAAACCATTTGTTAGATTCACCTGTAATGTATTTTATCTGCTTTAACATCTCAATAATTGTCATTTGTTTTTCTTAGCTAATAAATTATTAGTTAGTTTACTAGAGAAATTGGCAACAGAGTTATCTTTGGTGTGAAATCAAGAGCATTCATTGGCCTGGGTTAAGTGACTGGCCCTTTGGGATTGGCAGGGACCTAAAGTGATGTGATTTTTTGTTTTAATAACCTTTCATCACCTAGTTCATCTCATCTGGGTGTCAAGATGCGCTGGAGAGCAGCAGAGGGACTGTTTGACACTACACTCCATGCTGACACTAATATAGTAATCCAGGAGTGCACAGTTGCTACTGGCTTGGTGAAATCCAATTATAGAAAATACCACCAGTTGGGGGAGGAGTGGTCAGCCCTGTTTTCTGATTGACCTGAGATAGGCACACTCAGTTGTGAGCTACTCCAGACAGCATGACAGCTGGTAAATCACTTTACGAAGCTGGTAGACGTTGAAGGGTATGTCTCCACTTAAATCGAGAATGCAGCACGTGCAGGCCTAGTCACAGAACACTGACAGGGCTAGCTTGGTAAAAACACGGGTGAAGCACAGCTAGCTGCCCACATAAAGCGTACCCCAAATTTTAGGTACTTAGTCATGGACAAGAGCAGCCATAGCCATTTTGCCAGTGCGCCCATACCGGCCATGGGGTGTGGCTGAGCAAAAGAAATCACAGGGATCAATTCAGTTGTTACATTTCCAAGCCAATGGCCTTTGATCCTTTACACAACCACTACTAAAATGAGTTATGATTGTTAAATGGTTTGGAGAAACAAAATAAAACTATTAAGCAGGAACAGACCACAAAGCCACAGCTTTCCACTGATTTCTACAAACAGATAATTAAATTCAAAAAGAGAAGTGACATGTAATGACACATGTGCATGGAGATGACAAGACGACACATATGCCTATCTTAAAGATAAAGCGCACGAGAAAAAGGCCTGCTCGGATTGTCTACAGTTTCCCAGACACTGAGAACATGTTGATTCCGGATCCAATTCTGTTCTTACACTGTTTACATCCCATTGAGAAAGCTAAGAATGCAACTTCTGCCTGCCATTAGGACACTGTTTACATCCCATTGAGAAAGCTAAGAATGCAACTTCTGCCTGCCATTAGGACACTGTTTACATCCCATTGAGAAAGCTAAGAATGCAACTTCTGCCTGCCATTAGGACACACAAAATGTTATCAGTATTTGATTAAATGGAAGTAAATGCATCAATTTCTACAGTCTGTGCATTGGAGAGAACATTAGTTTCTTCACACAAAGAATGGTAATTGCCATCTATGCTCTCGTCTATATTGGAAAATATTTCTAGATGTAGGTATCAACCCAGCCCACAGAATTTAATAACCTTCTCTTTAATTGTTATGTTACCATAGGACTCTATATTAGGTATTCAAACCCCTGATAAGTACTGTAACATTCAACAAATGTAAACAAGCCTCTGGCTAAAATATGCATGAAAAAAGCCCTAAAGAAATTAGGTACTATACAGATTAATAAGAGTCTTTGTGGCTCTAACAATGGGAAACAGAAAGACACATTCCAGCAACATATTTTAAGTCTTTTAAACTGCAGGCAGCTTTTCAGCAATAGTAATCGGTTGAAGCAAACAGTTCTCTCCTAATCATCATAGTATATATTTAATTGATTAAATGTACTGATGCATCTCAGTACATTTGAATGTTGTGTTGGTAGTTAAATTAATGAAGACAATTCTGGCTGCAAACTGATGAATTTTAATGAATCAACATTAAATACAAAAATACAGTTGTGTGTATTCCAGGATTCACTTGACCATATGGTTCAGAATCATCATTAAATGTATTTAGAGTCTGTTTCATATAACTTACAAGAGCATTAAATAAATATTTATTTTTCAGAACTATGAAAAAAACTGTTGCCAATTTGTGAGGTTTTGTTGTTGTAAGATGGGGGAAGAAAGTGTACTTCCTTCACTGCAGATAATTTCATTGGGAGTTTCCAGAAGTATTGGTAAAGTTCATTAACAAGAAGTCAGTTGGAGCTATGTCAGCACATTAGCACTTGTATCCCATCACTTTCAGTGTCAGCATTGAGTAAACTATTACTTTAATAAAGAAACTCATTTTCTAATCACTGTTGTAAAAACAAACAAAAAAAAATCTTCCAAATATGCATGCAGCTCAATTTCTCCTGAGTCTGCAGACTGAAACAACGCCAGTAATAAGGTGAGAAATGTCCCAAATGCAGAGTGCTGACTCTGAAACCTACTGATGTTAATCTAAATGTCAACTCTGTTAACTGTTGCTGTACTGAGAGTCTCTAGAGTACCTTGCAGTTAACCAGGAACAACACTCAAAGTGCATCTCAGAAAGAATGCATTAACATTGAATTCTCCATGTTCATGCCATCTGATAAACATAGATGTATACCAGACTCACCAACTGTTTTAAAGGAGGCCTATGAGAGATCTGAAGATCTTTCCTAACTTCTTTTAACTAGAGCTATATAAAATGCTGGTACTATTAAAGTAGGAGAAACTAACCACACTCAGATTCTACTGCAATAGGTGGAGAGTTTAGGATGCTCAGTACCCTTGCAGAGACAAACTTTAAGACAATATTTATTCCACTTTGAGAGGGTCAACTGCATATTAGCATGCCATAAATTCCAAAGATGTGTGAGCCAGGGTATTTAAGCAGCACAGCTATCTGTGTATTGCACCTGCACAAGAATAATGAAACATAGTAGCAAATAACTAAGGAAGGAATTGTCATAAAAAATCATGCAAATATAGTAATACTTACAGTATTTCTGATAATAATGATGCCTACAAAACCTTTGATGACAGTCAGGCAAATATTGTGCTGCTACTGATGCCTATGCTGACAACTATGGACTCTCCTATCTTGTGTGCGCTTATCTGTCTGTTGCATCCACTTGTTGTCTCTTGTTAAGATGGTAAATTCTGTTTGTGTCCAGTGTGTGGCACAGGGGAAGGAGGGTCATCTAAGATGGTACCTTTTGGGCACTATCACAATCCAAATAATAATAGCAATTATACTGGGCATTGAACACTCAACAGAAGACACAAAGGAAAACACTGGATTCTAAAGGGTTCCCCACTATAACATCACACAAAGACTCAGAACAAAAAAAGCAGGGGGAGTAGGGTAAGAAGTCACAGCAGCTAAAGAATAAAAGACACAGTATGAATTATTAGACTCCTGTTTCCTATCAGACTTCAACTGCTGCCTTCCCCTTTCTGTCCAAAGAGATGGACGGTCCTGGCAGGTAACTTCCTTGTGGCCTAGATGACTAGCAGATCATTAGCACCCCACTATGCCAGCTCAGCTGTGTTAGTTGGCAAATTAGGGGGGGTGTGGAAAAAGACTCCATCCATTCTCCATTCCTCTCCATCCATCTGCTCATGGTGGGACCTGCAGGTGTGAAGCACCTTCTTATCACCATCAGTCCCAATATGTGGGAAGGCCCACATGGAGTCAGGTATGGAATAAGGAAGAGAAAGCTGAGTCTCTGTTAAAACTTGATAATCAGCAAAACTATCTGATCCCTAATCCATTTCTAGATTTTAGTGCTTGCTGTTATGTGATATGCCAGCTGGACTCACTTGATTAAAATAAATAAATCTTTAATTAAACCTAAAAGTTCAAACTCTCTTTTGCCACGTAAAATACAATCCAAGCAAGCCAAAAAACAACCAAACTAACAGCCAGCGAGAGCCAGCTTTTGGACAATATTAAAACCCCTTCATCCTTGTCAGACAGCATCCTTCATAAGATCATAAAAATGATGGAAAATGTAAACAACCTTGGAAACATTTGCACAGTGCATTTTCCATGATGGGACAGCTGGGTAGATGCATGCCGCACAATAATCTTCACAACAAGATGTTATGATGGCACAAAAATACATCTCCATAGGCACCACATGCAAGGCAGTCAGGTAATAGTTGAGATGTATGTACTTTTTAAAATAGCAACAACAAAACCCCCATACAGTACAAAAAATTAGACAGGTTTTGATTCTAATCCTCTGCCCTCCCCTTACTATGTTTCTGGTAATTTATTATTATTAATTCATATTATTATAATACTTAGAAGCCCTAGTTATGGGTCAGTACTCCATTGTGCTAGGTGCCACACACACACACACACACACACACACACACAGAATCCTTTTCCTATTGCACTGGGACTAATAGCACGGACTTCTCCACCTTTGTGAAAAGCAACTGACTTGATGCAGACTCTGATGCACAGTTAGGGCTTTCTAGTGGAAACCAAACAGACTCGCTGCCTGCATGTGTTGGTAGCACCCAATTGTTAGGTCTACTGTAGTAGTGCTTAAGGACTCAACTACAATTATAGCCCCATTGTACCAGGCACTGTACAATCACTAGTCCAGGCTCAACATGGACAAAGGCTGCTCCATGGGAGGTGGAGCAGTTTCTGTCCATGGGGAGCTCGGACCCTCTGCAGACAGGGGCTGCTGCCTCTATTTCAGAGGCAGCAGCACTGGGCGGCAGGCAGCAAGTCTGTGAGGGGAGCTGGTTTTCAAACTGTCTCCCCTTGCAGACCAGCTCCTGCCTGGCACAGAGGCAGCAGTGCAGGGGAGCAGGGGGCTCCCGGGGAGTGGGGCTGGAGCACACTGGCTGCCAGCCCTGCCCCTGGGGCGTATAGAATAGTTGACTAACTGCTAAGAATTCATGCGAATAGTCAACTATTCTATTACCCACTAGCTAACATCCCTACTAGACAGTACGCACTAGATCAGGGGTCAGCAACCTATGGCACGTGTGCCAATTTTGAGTGGCCTCAGAGGGAGTTCAGCCCCCCCCCCCATCCTCTCCCATGCAGCAGGGCTGGCCAGGGATCATGTGGCCATGGCAGCAGTTCCTCTGGTGGCTGGAGCTGACCCAGGACAACGTGGCCGTGGCAGCGGCTCCTCCAGCGGCTGGGACTGGCCCAGAACCATGTGACCACAGTAGTGGTTTCTCCAAGAGCTGGAACCAGGACCGAATGGTGGCCACAGTGGCGGCTGCTGCTCAGGCGGTTGGGGCTGCCATCCAGGACAGCTGGGAAGTCACCACACGAGTGTGGCCCCAGCTTCAGCCCTGGGGAAGGGCTAAAGGTGGGCTAGAGCTGCGTGGTAGCTGCTCCTGGGGCAGGCCGCGGGGCGGCTGCTGGGGCTGGACCTGGGGCTGCAGTGTGGCAAGGCACGGGAGTACTGGGGGCTGCTGTGATAGTGGCTGCTGCTGTGGCAGGAGATAAGGTTGCCATTCTTCTGCCATCATCGCGAGGGGAGTGGCACTGGAGACAGAAGCTTGTGCACTGCTAAAAGTGTCAAACTACGAGCCTGAGATCGGCGAACTCAACAAGGGAAAGCAAGGCCAGGGATCACACAATGGTAAGATCTGCATCTTAATTTACTTATTAATGAAGCTGCTAAAATGTAAATAGGACTATTACTGACTTTAAAAAGTATCAATGGCATGCAGATCTGTAAACAGAAGTCAATCAGTTAAATCTTGACACGCCACTTCTGAAAGCTTGCTGACCCCTGCACTAGATGGACAACCAACCAAATGGGAAGGAGGACGAGGAGGTTGGGAACAAGTTTACAATAAAAAGACAGGTAAGACTGCATGAAGTAGTCATCTTAGCGCTCACAGGAGTCCCAGGTGCCTACCTGTCTACTACTAGATTATTGTAGGTGTGAGCAGGAAACAAAGGAACAACAGTAAATGAATTACATGCACCAATGAGCACTGCCGGATCAGCCCCACAGGCCTTTCGAACAGCTGGAGTGAGCAATGCTAAATCTCTTCCCTGCTTTGAAAAGGGCAAGATTCTGTTCACCAACCATGTCCTTGGATCAGCTTTCTAAAATGCACTTTTATCAAATTAATTCATTGCAAAATGAAATCTTCCATTACTAAGAGGTGACAGAAACAATCCTGCTCTCATCATGGTTCTGAACAAGCAGTCCTTCCTCAGGCATAACTGATATAACAGGAATTATAGGATTTACCCTTTCAGGATTTATGTGGGCATAATGTCCATTAACTTCAAGGCAAGCTAACCCTGGAACGCTCTGGGAAATAACTACAGGGTCAACTTGCATATAAGTCAATGGACGTTATGCCCAACTAAGGACCAGAGGGCTGGTTTCAGGTAATGCCTTGCCTTGAAAATCTAGACAAAAATCTTTAAGCATGAGCTGTAATTTTGCTGGGAATACAATAAAAAAGAAAAATGCCCTGACATGTAATATTAGCTCCTGAAGGATAACCACAGAAATCCCAGCAGCACAATAGGATCCCTAACTCTACCATCTATTTTCCTGCCTTGCTCCTGTTCTCCTTTGCTGTGCTCAGACTTCACTCCTGTTCAGAACTCATCTTCTGCAGTTCTCTCTGAGGGTATGTCTACACTACAGTTTTTCCCGAAAAAACTTCTACAATGTCCATACTGCACTCACATTCTTTCGAAAGAACAGAGGGGTTTTTCTGACATTGGTAAACTTCTTTTTATGAGGAAGAAGCCTTTTTCCGAAAGAGCTCTTCGGAAAAAGGTGTGTGAATGGGGAAAGAGGGAGTTCTTTCGAAAGAAGAGGAAAGGGGAAAAAGCACAGGTGCCCTGGTGGCCATTCCGCCCATAGTAATCACAGCTTACATGCGAGATAGTGTCCAGACTGAATGGATGCTATCTTTCAAAAAAGCAGATCACTTTTTCAGTGTGCTTTGGCAGTATGGACACTCTCTTTCAGAAGAAGTTTTTTCAGAAGATCTCTTCTGGAAAAGCTTCTTCAGAAAGGAGCCTGCAGTCCAGACATAACCTGAGTCTTTGGTGTACTCTGCTTCTGTGCCGTCTCCTGCTAACACATCCCATCTGCAGGCTTGTGGTTTACTTTTCATTAAAAAATTAATTAAAAATAACCAAGTTTCCCCTCCCTGCATCCCACAAACACAAAACAAACATTTCCCCTTTCACAGTGAGTGGAGCCATTTGCCACTGTGGTTACACAGGATGGCTTCAATTATCCTGTTTATCCACAAATGTTGTACCACTTTAACTATTTACAGCAAAACCCCCTAGTAGGAATGCAGTTATACGAATATAACATACTGTACAGGAACAAAAATACTTGTATAAAACACCTTTGCATCACTGTAACAGTGGCCACACTAGAGGTTGGACCAATGTAATTACACTTGTACAATATTCACACCCCTAACCAATTATACCACTTCAATAGCTGTAAATAGCCCAAACTTAGGGGGCCTCTCACTTTCAGAGTTCCTATCTTTGCAATTAGTTTGACAACAGAGGAGATCTGTCCCTATTATTTTTCTGTTCTCTCTAAGGGTATGTCTACACTACCACCCTAGTTCGAACTAGGGTGGTTAATGTAGGCATTCGAAGTTGCAAATGAAGCCCGGGATTTAAATATCCCGGGCTTCATTTGCATCTTGCCGGGCGGGCGCCATTTTTAAATCCCCTTAGGTCGAACTCCGTGCCCGCGGCTACACGCGGCACGGAGTAAGTAGTTCGAATTAGGATCTCTAATTCGAACTACCGTTACTCCTCATGGAACGAGGTGTACCGGTAGTTCGAATTAGAGATCCTAATTCGAACTACCTACTCCGTGCCATGTGTAGCCGCGGGCACGGAGTTCGACCTAAGGGGATTTTAAAATGGCGCCCGCCCGGCAAGATGCAAATGAAGCCCGGGATATTTAAATCCCGGGCTTCATTTGCAACTTCGAATGCCTACATTAACCACCCTAGTTCGAACTAGGGTGGTAGTGTAGACATACCCTAAGTTTTCTACTCTCACCATCGCTCTCTCAACTGCTCTGATGATTTAATTGTGAATCATTATAATAGTCTAATATTTTAGCTGATAGAAAAAAAGTCTTTGCATTATCTGAAGTCGAGACCAATGTTTTACAGTGTTCCCTCTTTCAAGTCTTCAAAAGTGGGGGAGAAGGAGAGGCACAAAACCAAGTTATGTCGCTTAAATTCCAGCAGTTTCAAAGCAGCAATCAGGTGCTTATAAGAAAAGGATAATAAAGTAAATATGTTTCCCACAAGAACAGACTGCACACAACTACGAGTTGTCATGTAGCAACAGCAAGGCTGATCCAATTTTGCTACGTGGGCTTCTGAACACCAGTCGGTTGGGTTGTCATAGAATGGCACAGCTGAACTCTGCCATGCACACAAGAGCCATGTGACACAGCAGCCTCACTGGAGACACAATAAGGCAGGCTTGGCCCTGACATACACATACAAACAACTCCAGTATTGAAGTCCTTTTGTCCTTGTGCAATTCATTCACAGCTCACTGGCCGCTCCAGTCCTGCCTGCATCAGCCTCAAATTTCCATTTCAAAAAGAATATATAGTCTGCTTTTCCACTCAGCATTTCACTTTCACTCCAGTTGGGCAACAGAAAGTTAAGGTCCACACCAAACCGTGGTCAGGACAAGGAAGCTGTGCTTTACAACTCCACCAAACAGTCCATATCAGCCATAAATCTAGAACTTCTGAACCCCCGGTGATACAGTGACCTCTGTTATCAAATGCAGGATATGGCGAGTGCAGCATATACGAACAAGCAAGCCCATGGAGAGTTAGTTTTAGCTAAAGATTAAAACTAAACTGGAGGAAACTTGAGCACGTTGAACACACGCACTGACTTCTGAGACAGGATAGTCCCACCGAGAGGCACCATTCAATTCATTTTTCCATCTGCCCTGTTATTTATTGAGGGCTGTCTGTGGGCTATATGAAACGTGGGGGAAGATGTAGTGTCGGACTCAAGCAACTTACAGTCTAAAAACATTGCTGCTTAAAGCTGCATTTTAATCCTCTTATCAAATATTTATGGTACATTCCTGCCTTAAGGTGAACATGAAAATGAATTGAGAAAAAAAAAAAAAACCTTGTCGTTTCGGACACTTAAATCCTGATTGGATAAATCACTAGAAATTGTAATTTAGGGAACAGCCGTAGATTGATCAGTGATCTGTCTACATGCCTGTCAGGGGCTCTCAATCTGGAGGTCACAGACAGGCTCCACAGGGATGTAGCCATGCTCCTTTTCTTTAGGGTTAGAAGGGAGCAGGATCCCGAAACTTTTTTCTGTTGTATCACAGGGTTGTGCTATGGAAAAGGACTTAAAACCACCCATCTAAATTCTTATGCCACACCCGCCACAACTGGTGTCGGAGCATAATGGTATGGCTCAAACAAACCAACAGGCCTTTTCCAGGTCTAATTTCTGATTTCTAGTTGTAGGAATTAGGCAGAATTTCAGTGTACACAAGTTAAGGATTTGGGATGAGGCATTAGGCACCAAAACATCTTTTAAAGCCTGTCACTTGATTGTTTATGAGTGTTTAATGAATAATGAAAACTCCCAGGAGTGCAGCCATCCAGGCATGCCACACATGCCTGGAAGCAGTCCAGAAAGAGCAATAAAAGAATCAAAAGCATTTTCAGGCTGCAAAGGGACAGAGAATCAAATACGAGGATGAGGCTGCTTCCCTCCCTCCCCCGAAAACAAACAAAAAACCCAGAGATTATGTCAGCAAGGAAGTATGAGCCTGGGACGATGGCTCTTAATACCATGTGGAAACCTTCTGAGACAAGGTGTGGCCTGGTTTCCTCTAATGCCTGCCAAGGCTCTTCTTAGGAACCAGGAACAGAACCCTAGTGCCAACATTTCAGGGTGCAGCCACCTACGTTCTGTACGCAGGGCGTGAGCAGGGTGTACTTTAAACTGCATTTAAAGCACTTTGCCAGGTGATTTTCTTTCAGAAAAAACAAACAGCTGGCAATTCACTTCACTTGTCAGGAACTTGCTTGTAAAGAACTGAAATTATTAACAGACAGGAATCACATGTTTGGATTAAGGTTATGGTTTTCAGGCCCAATTCTGATCTTACACTAGTATAAATGTGAATTATCTCCTTTGACATATAGGTTTACACAGATGTTAAGGCAGTGTAAGTGGGATCAGAATACAGCTGTCCATCTCTTTAGTATACTTTTATTTTGAAAGGATTTCCAATGTTGAGCATATTCGCTACAAAGAGATTTCAATATAATACCCTGCTTTTATCAGTTTTGATAGCTCCTTCAAGCCACCCAGGGAAGAATGTACAAGTTGAACCTCCTTGTCCGGCACCCTCGGGACCTAACAGGTGCTGACCCAGAGAATTTATCAAATCACGGGAGGTCAATATTGTCTAGTAGCATTACTAACACTTCTACTGCTTACTGGGCTTTTAGAAGACATTTAGAGGTAAATTAGAGCTAAACAACAGCACAGAACACTGAGAGGCAGGACTGGTGATGATAAACTTTATGGGACTGTGGGAAACTTGGCCACACCCATAAGTGGACATCAGGCTAATTAAAATTATGCCGGTCCAAGGATGTTGCTGGACCAGAAAGTGCTGGATTAGAGAGGTTCAACCTGTAGAAATAACCCACCCAGCCTGGGCAAAAGGAACCTCAGTCCAGTTTGCAGTGATGAGATGGATCTGCAAATCTAACAAGTGAGAGTTCTACTCCTCGGGCTGCTGTCCAGGTCAGTCTTTCTGCTGAAGACCCATCTATCTGTAATGGAGCCAGGCTAGACAGCCTGCATAGTTCAGAGAAGACAGCTGATGATTAAGCTGAATCACACAGTTGTTGCTCTGACAAAACTCTCTACGCCTCAAAGAGGATTTCCATAAAACATCCCTCGGATCAGCAACGGTAGTATTCTGTTCATATTCCAGAGCTTTTCGCAGGGTTTGGATAGAGACAGAATTCACCGATGCATCAGCTCAACCCTTCTCTGCTGGTTGCACAACTTCTGAAGAATGTAGGCTCCCTTTTACAAAGAAAATCATGTTCTATCCCTATAGTGGATAGAATGTGGCCTGACGTGCTTCTCTTTCCTTCAGTTTGAAGACCAACAGCCAGAAACAATTGCTTAAAGGGTTATCTGTACTAAAGTCTCCCACCATTTGTTCCCATCATTGCAGCGACTGTAGTGGTAGGGTTGGCTACAGCACTAGAATAGAGAATATGGCAGTTCCTGGTGTTTTACCAATCATGCCATCTGGACCTCCTCTGTGCTGATTTATATGACAAGGTGATTTAAAAGTCAAACCAGTCCAGATTACACAAGTGCTCCTCTATTGCATTTATAATGGTGGCAGCAACTGTGGGAAATTTTAAAAAGAAAAAAAAAATCAGCCAGTGTAGGGGACAAACTGCCATCAATCACTTCAGCTTTCTAGTAGCAGAAACATCCAGCTATACTGGGAGTGTAAGCAAAGTTTGTGTCAAATGACATCACTATTTTCATATTCTGATTCTTGGCTTCTCATATGGGACATGTATGTTGATACATTTGTACATGCACTGCATTTAGTTGAACCTCAGTCTACTCTACAAAAGAAAAACAGCTCAGAGCGAAGGGCAAAATTTGACCTTAACCTAGTTTTTTACATTAAAGGATGGCAGCTTACACAGCATGCTGTATATAGTACTGTAAAATCAACAGAATGCATTAAACGCAAGTTGCAACTTAGAAATTTCTTTGTTTCCTGCCCCCCAGCCCAAATATCATTCAGCAGTCATTTATATATAAGAGACAGAGAGAGAGGAAGAGACTGTCAGAGACAGAGATCACACACAGTTAGCTCTAATATAAAATAATACACAACTTTAAAAGTTAACCCACATTTATGTACGCAAGGAACAATATCCACAGATGATGAATATCAAATGTTATGAATAAGTCAAATTGTAGTTTTATACCAAAAAATTTAAATTAAGCTCCAACAATACTTAGCATAAGCTTTGCTTTTGCTCTCCATTCATCTGAACTTCAAGATTCATTCTCTCTCTTAGGGCTGCCAGGTGTCCGGTATTCACCCGGACAGTCCGGTATTTTTGGCTCCTGTCCGGTAAAAAAAAATTCAGAGAATACCGGACACCTAAAATGTCTGGTATTTTCTGAATTTTTCCCCAGCCAGGAGGCGAAAATGCCGGGCACCTACAAACACTCAGCGCCTGCCCCCCCCCCCCCCGGTTCCCAACACCCCCAGCCCCCATGCTTACCTGGTTCCCCAAGGCTGCCGGCACAAAATGGCTGCCGGCCAAAAGATCTTAGTGCTTAACCGCTCCTATCCCTGCACTCACTTTTAAAGGGGACATGCTGTTTTATTTTAATTTTTGGCTTAATAAGTCCTTGGAGTCCTTTTTTTTTTTTGCTTAGCAACTTTGGTTTCCCTCCTTCCCCCCCCTCCCCAACAGAATTTTTTCCTGTTTTTTTGGGGGGGGAGGGGGAGTTCGGTATTTTTGTTTCAACCATCTGGCAACCCTACTCAGGTATATAATGAAATAGTGACCCCACTCAAAAAAAACCCCTATAAAGCAAAAATCCATAATTATTTAACTACTCTTTCCACTTTACGTACTATTAAATGCATTACAGTGGGCATTGGGTTACAATGGGCAATTCTGAGTAATTCCATTTGACCATCTTGTTGAAAACATCACATCATTTTAAAACTGGGGATAAATCATCAAAGATCCTAGTGTTTGCTTTTTCAGAGGCAGTGTGTATTCTCAGAATCCACTAATTTCAATGAGATCTGCAGGTGCTCCATGCCTTTGAAAAATCAGGCAACTTGTTTTCAAAGATTAATGTGCAATTTCACAGCTAATTGGCTCGTGCAGTTGCCATGATTCCATGAAAATTCATGCCTAACTAGCCATTTGTGCTTGCAATAGTAACAACAGCAAGGGTAAATTAGACACATCAGTTGCACACCCATGTTTGAAAATTAGGTCCAAAATGTTAGCAGCACGTTCATTTACCATTTCCCAATCATTAGGCAAAGGCATTTCCTCACATACAAGAGAAAACAACTATCTAAGTATGTAATTTCCACTAGAAGTACTTGTTTATAGTTTGTAATTAGACAAACTGGTTTATTAATTATTGTTATTCTGTAATGGGGGAGCTAGATCTGACATCTTCAAAACCTATCGACCTCCTCCTAGAGTATGAAAAAGAAGCTCAAAACCTGGCCCTTAGAGAAGCAGTAAGAACACAGGGTAAAAAGTTTAGAAACTTGACCAAGTCACTTAATTTCAGACCTGAAAGTTTCACAGTAGACAAGCACATCTAACAGTCACAACCAATAACAAGAAGTGAGTCTATAACTATCATGCTTTTAATTACACAGCAACCAAGTAAATAGTTCAGAAGCCCTTGCAGCACGGTGACCGTGGCCCCACTCCAGGCAAGAATATAAAAGCACTGGACCACTGCTGACCTTTTGGCTTTTGACTCCATGAGTCAGATTTTCTGCATACCCTTTTGTGCAATTCCAGCTCTTGTTTAAAGTGGTGTAAGCTCTGTTTTAACACAACTGCAAAAATAGTGAGTCTTCCCCCACACCAGGTGGCCAGTGAAATTTCCATACTTCCACTGGGACTAGCATTTATTTGGTAAAAAAGTTCCATGCACTCTAAAACAGGTAGAATTCTTCAAACTGCTATTCCACTAATCAGCTATGACTGATGTTATGAAGCAACTGTTACTGTCATGTCTGGCAGTCAGGTTTATACCAAATTTAAAACCAACTTGTGCCTAGCCTAGACTGCATTCATGAGGGGTGTATCTGCACCAGCAGTTTATTTGGCCTTAGATGTTTGTCATAGATTTCTTGATCAAACACAAAAAATTCTTTAAAAAAGTGACTTTGTAGCTATATCTTTTAATGTGATACGATACGTGGCATTCATTTATTTTACATACATAAGCACTATCAAGGTGTTCCAGGCTGGAAGTTCCCCCAAGTACTCAGAAACATTGTGCCATTCAAATGCAAGTATCAATACCTTTAAAAATGAATTTATATTATTCAGACGAGGGCTTTGGATAGTTTTAAAAACAAAAGGAAAATGACGTTTTCATTTCTGTACTAAAATTATGCTGTACTTAAAGAATTCCATGTGGCTTTTTCCCCCAAATGAAAACAACACCTGGCAGACCATAATATTCTTCAGGACCCTTTACCATAACATTACCACTGAAATTCATTAACGCATTTAACTGTATTTCAGAGATCTGAAATTTTGTTCTGTGATGAAATTTTGTTTACTATCTTGATATAAAAACAAAACCCAAATATTCCAATAAGAAGCACTGACCAAAGGTAAATACACTATGTAATTGCAGATCCAGGAAGAATGTGCATCTCTCTCTCGCTCTCCACTCTGCTCAATGTTTTAATCAAATGTAAAGTTCTAACTCTTTCCCTACTCTCTAGTGGACCTGTGAAATACTCTGTTCTCTGCAACTTGATAAAACATTTATGTAGGCGGGCAAAGAGAGCAGAAAATGTTCCAATAACAATGCACTTTAAAGAAAAATGCTTTCCCATGGTTTAAGGTTACAATCTAAATTTTGGCCGAATAGCAATAGTGGATGCCTTAGTCACAGGTATAATTAGAGCAGGTCTTTACTGCATACTATAGCATAAGAGAGGGCACCCATAGGTCCACCTTGGCGTGGGAATGTACATTGCAATTCTGTTGGTGGTAATTCATCTTCTTTAAATATCCTGCTGACCTAAGAGTTCAGGTGCTCACGCTTGTAGGTGGTCTGTTTCTTTACAGGAATGTGCCTGGTGTTTCTCAGCTGTTGTGTTTTTACTGCTTAAGCCAGGATCCCTATGCGATTCAAAGATCCAGGGGTCTTCATGCCCTACACATTTCAAAGGTTAAGAAAAGGGAAGGGCGGTGAACAACTGCCTTCAGAGGCAGGCCACAGGAGGAGTCCGAAGTTTCTTTGGCAAGATAAGCAGCAATCACTTCCTCACAGCAGGGAGCCACTCTTTTCATGTGAATGTATTTACACTTTAATACAGCTAAAACTAGAGGCAAAAAGTGGCCCTTTTCGCTGGGGTGAGGCAAGAGGAAATCTCCGCCAAAAGTGGAAAGTTAAAAGGATAAAGCAAGAGACTTACATTGCTATATGGGTTATTTTTAAGTTGGGCAAGGCAGGGGAGCCTTTCTGTGTTCTGTTCATTTGATAGGCTTGCAGGCACAACGCCTTGGGCTGTGCACATGTCAGATTTCATGACCAAGTAGAGTCAGATCTGTTTAATCGTTATTTTTTTATTTCAATATGATAAGAAAAAACACTCACAAAAAGCCCCGAGTGCCCTGACAATAATTAAGCTTACAATAGCCACCCGGCAGCATTATACCAATATACAAATCAATTAACTTCACCCAGCAGATAGCTTTAAACAATCAAATGGAGATAAAAATCGACCCGACCTCCGCCATCAGACAACAGAAAGGGGGGGAAAAAAAGTAGAAATGCTTCTTGCCCTAAATATCATACCTAGGAACATCCTTTCCCCCCCAATACCCTGACTGACAAAGGCCATCACCTTCAACCTAGTAGAGGGGTGGCTCCAAGAAAGCCCTGATGCTGCAGATTACAGGCTAACGACTCCAGAGGGGACACTTTTGTCAGTGTCAGTATTGACTGAATAGCACACTGGAGCACTGTACAGCTCAGAGTTCCATGTTCAGGAAGAGTCAAGAGTTCAAGTCCTGACAATCTATTATCACAATGCTGTCAATGCACATGATGTATAGATATCAGTGGTCATAAGAAATTCCAAGACACTTTTTTTTCCCCTCAGCAGGGATATTCTTTTTTGTATTACTAGAAGATTTACCCTGTGTTGCACAGATCCTTAACTCAATTAATTTTTATTTTTCTTCATCTAAATCATTGCTCTGGGGTGGGGTTAGGGATGAGGGATTCAGTATGCAGGCTTCCCTGGGGAGAAAGGAATACCCCAGCCTTCTCTCACTGCAGCAGCGTGGGGAGAGAAGCACCTCTCTCTCCATGACCGCTGCAGCTCCAGTGGGCACAGCTGAGGGAGGGGTGCATGGTCCTGGCTGGGCAGGTCCAGGTTCATCTGTTCTCCGAACCAGATTGAGGAATGGAGCAAACTGTGCACTTTCCCCTGGCTCCCTGACAAAGAGGAACAGCCAGCAATGTTCCCATATGAATCGGGAGTGGTGGATGGTAGGAAAGCTGCAGCTCTCCCCCACCCTCCCTAAAGGACAGGGCAGATGGGGCAGTCTCAGACAGGGGGTGGGGCATGGCCCCAGCCAGCCCTTTCACTGCCTGGTGATGTGGTCTCTTTTCTGTAGGGTTTTATGCATCCCTGTACAAATCGAGGGGCGGAAGGGAGGGGCAGGTCTGAAGCTGCATACCCAATTCAGACCTGCCCCTGACCCTCCCCGTGAACAACCAAACCCTTACCTTGCTTTAAGTTTGTATAAGAGGAAGCTGCATACCCAATTTCGTGTTCCTAGCTCTTACCGTTTAGGAATTCTTGAACAAACAGACAGACTTGCTCGCTCAGACAGACTCTCAAATATATAGCAGATTGTTGCACAAAGGAGATCTAGTCAGGAACCAGGATTCCATTGTGCTAGATGCTGTACAAACACAGAACAAAAAGATGGGCCCTGCCCCCAAAGAGTTTACAATCTAAGTAGCTTCATTAATCTAGATAAATCTCAACTCTTGTATTTGCATTGACCTCTCTATATATCCTCTGTATTTTCAGATAAGCTATTCCTGAAAGCACCATTAGTAGCATTGCCAGCACTGAATACTGTGTCACATTCCAACCTAGAGGTGCACTTATTCAGTGGTTTTGTACGATACTAACTCGTATACAAAACCATATGCAAATGCCCCTTAGCTAAGCCCCTTTGGTTTAGCTTATTCAGATAGAAGATACTATACATCTCTGATTCTATACAACTAGAAGGGATCACCACCACCAGACGTAAGTGTGCATGGTATAGGATTATTTCTGCCATTTCATGACTCTGAAGTGTATTATGAACCAGAATCGTGGCTATGCCTGTTCTGAACACACCTAACCTCGAAATGGCTTGGAGAAACCACACCAATATTCCTCCGAGCAGATCATCAAAAAGGAACAGAGATTTGGCAAGGGTTTTTTTCTTCCAGTTTCTCTCTCTTGGTTAGGTGATTCTTTGCAAGCATTTCTTTATTATTTTAATTCAAATTATGGAGAGTGGTGCTATACTCTATACCAAAGAAATAAGATCTAAGCTGCGCTTGAAAATTGTCCACTCTAATATTTCAAGGTACAGACAATCTTTTGATCTATTGCACTGTGTACCAAGCTGATTTTACAGTTGACTTGGTGATGTCACATTGAGAGGAGTCCAAAGCATTCTAGGACACTTTTTAAATGGAGATTTTTAACTCATTGCACAATATAAATGTTATTGTTAAGCACCACTCCCCTCACCAAGTCTACCTTTGACACATTTTTCTCCTGTAGAGTCAGCAGTGTTGGAGATGTATGTAACTGGAGTGCAACCATTTTCATCCTGACAGAAAATTCCTTCTAATATTCCTTGCATTCACTTCCCCATGTGTTATTTTAACATTTTCTGCAGACTATTACATGGGCTCAATTTATGTTTTGAGGGGTTTTTATATGATCATTATGCTGTCACACATGCTAAGGTCTGAAAAGGTCAGAGTTAATAACATCAACAAAAATAGAATTGTTCCTTTCCCTGGTTGTTCGCAAGTTATATGCTCATTCCACACATACACATGTAGATGGATATTTTATTTTATAGGGCATGGTGTATCTGTCTGATCTCACTTTGGTCCAATCCTGCAATGAGCATTAGGTGCACAATTCTTGCTTCCTAAACAAAGCCCCACTGACTTGAAGTATTCTTCTGATTTCTCCAGTTTCTACTTTTCTCATGCTATCCCCAGGAATTAAATGGAACAACTATTATGCAGAGCTGAAGGAAAGCTGCAAATGTGCATGGATTTTCCTTGCCATAAGAACATACAATTTGGAGACTCTATTTCCAGGAACAAGCATCCACGAGTCCATTTTCAATGGTTTGTTCCCAGAACACCAAGTGCAGCGGAAGATCTAGATAGTTGCTACCACCCAGCGGGGGGGCTCCAAACATTTATTTTATCCTGCCAGCTTTGAAGATGGATGATCAAGCAGAGCCTTGCTCAGTGGGTACATTTCTGGGGAAGGGTATTCTTTCACAATGGGCGCACCAGCCATTTCAGACACACGCCCTCTGAGTTGCCTTTACAGCCAAGGAAGATAGCAAGAACATGGTGATCTGAAGCCCTGGCAGGATGGGTGGGGCTACATCTTCATCTCTCTAAGATGAATGGGAAGGGAGTAGGTGACAATGACTGTGTCTGTTCCATTTGAGCCTCCTCAAATATGAGCCAAACACAGCATTGAGTAAAAGGGGTGTGGGCCAAATATTCCACACTGCTGAAAGTAACACATCAGGTGCAAGCTGACTAGCAAAGCAGCCTCGTTTGCACCAATCAAGCATTCTGCAGACTGGCTAATTCTCCTTACTCACCTGTGTATGGAACAGGAAAAACTAAGATGTAAGGTAAAGCAGGTCACTTCTAGTTCAGTGTATGCCGTATCAACGCCAAGCGTTCCCAGGGCCAAATTTAGCCCTGTGTAAGCAGATCTTGCTCCTGCTAAGTCCACTTAAAAATAGGGTCTAAATTTCAACTTAATGGAACAGCAAATCGATGACGAATCAGCATAACTTACACTTTGCCACTTGCACAAGAGGTGCAGCTTGCACTGGGGATGTAAAATTCTATTTAATTAGTTAACTGGTTAACTGTTAAGTTTAACCCATTTACTGATTAAATGGGGCAGGCGGGGGGGGGGAGGGGGAAAGGAGCAGTGCTGCAGAAAGGGGCTATCCAGCCCAGTTGTTTCTGTCCCCGCACAGGGGAGCCGGCAGTCCCACACGGGGGCAGCGCTGGAGCAGCCCGAGGTGGAGGGCTACTCCCTGGGTACCAGTTAGTTGTTACCGGTAAACATTACTTGTTAAGGATGATGCTTACTGGGTAACTAGTTTACCGGTTATCTGTTAACATCCCTACCTCGCACCATCATTTAAATTTTACACCATCACTAAAATGGACCCTAACATCCAGGTTGTCTCAGCTTTACTTGTACGGATGGAAACCCCTTAAGCAGATTCACATCTTTCCTCGCCTTTAAAAAAGGACTAGCAAATTTGACCCCTCCCACCTAGGGATGTTAGTGTATAGTCATTTAAACAATTAACCAATAAGCTTGGACTTATTGGCTAATCCTAACCATTACATGCACTACACCCCCCACCCCGCTGCCTCTGTATCCGCCTGCTCGCCGCGCTGCTGCCTCTGATACAGCGGAGGAGAGGTGGCGGGATGCCAGAGCAACCCTGTCTGCAGGGAGCTCGGGCTCGCCATGGATGGGGACTGCTGCCACCCCGCACTGCTGCCTCTGATGCAGGGGACTCCCCGGAAGTGGGGCTGGGAGCACACTAGCTGCCAGCCCTGCCCCTGAGGGGGCCAATCGAATGATCATGTAACCACTAAAATTTTGTGCGGTTATACAATCATTAAATATCTAATATCCCTACTCCCCACTCAGAAAGGGGTGATTAGCTGGCAGGCTCTTTATAGCGCTGTGCGTGGGTAGGGGGCCATAGAGATGGAGTTGGCAGGGAGTGTGTTATACAGCCATGGGTGAGTGGATACAACCTCCTCTCGCCCACCCTCCAGCAAGGTTGTGAGCCTATTGAGACATTCCAACAAAGGAGAATGCAACAGAGACATACAGGGCTCAGAGGTGTCATGCTGCCCTTACATTAGGAGTCTAGCAGAACCAGTCCTGAGTTCTCCAAAGATCTTGGCGATCCAGTGTGTGTGGATCAGGATCTTGGTTTGTCCCCAGGAAAGAGGGGAGTGCACAGGAAACTCAGAAGGGGGAAAACCTGAGGAGCTTCCTGACTGCTGTGTGGGTATTTCTGAATCGGATACTCAGTGTACACTGGTCTTGTGTTATTTCTTCCTTTATAACATCCTCACCCCCACTGACTCGGACTATGCAGCCAGGTGCACCGATACACATGCATATCTGCCACCACAGTGTAATTAATTGAGCTGAGAAGAGCGTGCTGGAGAAGCAGGGATCACGAATGGGTTTTACCCGGAGGCAAAGCGATGTGATCACTCTGCCACTGTTATTTTACAGGAGGCAAAAGTGGGTCACAGAGATATGCTGGGGGGGGGGGGGGGGAAGAATGTGCATGTCTGTCTGTCAGGCAGACAAAGGCTTCTTCAATCAGTAAAGCTAGGAGGGATTTTACAACCATTAGCAAGTCATTTCCTGGGACCACGATGTCTGAGCTGGGACCACAAAAATTCTGAGCTACTCTCTAGGTAGGTCTGCAGGGGAATCAGATGCTGTCCAACCATAGTTAAAGAGCAAGGTAAGGAAGTGTACAGTGGCGTTGGGTGGCAAGTATCAAGACTGCAAATGAGGAAAAAAGAATTGCATGGGTTTGTTTGGAGCTGATTGAGCAAATCTGTCAAATATTTTACTATGGCCAGAGATTTGTGATCCAGACAAGAAACTGCACATTTATCTTTGGCTGATGGCACCTGACAGGCCTCTTTCTCTGTGCTGGACGTGGCATTGAACTCAACAAAGACCAGTTCTGGGAGTAAAGCTGAGACCGGAATGCCCCAGAACATCAATAAGATGAGCTAAGGGGAACAGTCTCAACCCATCACTAACCATCAAACTGGACAATGATGAGCTGTCTTTGTTCACAGCCTCTCATTCCTCTCTGCCCCCTCGACCCCACGCACACACACTGTGGCAGGCAGCACAAGATGGCCAAGTGTGGTGGGATGCTAAGGCCTACTCTCTTTTCCAGAAGCCCCACCCACAGGTTAACCACTGGGGCAGATAGGGTCCAAAGAGAAAGAGAACAAACATCCCCTGAGGGATTTCCCTGGCTCCATCTCTGGGATAAGGAGTGGGAGAAATCCACAAGCCACAATATGGACTGCTCTCTCGGGGCTGATGCCACTTCGCAAGGTGGTGCAGATGGTTGTGGAAGGTGGGAGCCCCACTCTTATAATGACCTGCTCCCTACAGGGAGCAAGGACCACGCAGTCTGCTCACAGGGAATGCAGTTGCAACCAGCCTCGCATGGTCTATGAAACAGGAGGAAACCGCTTGTGCAACTCCCTCATCTCGCACCAAGGCCAATCATAATCTGGCCCAGAGTTGGGTCATCACAAAAAGTAGCACAATAACTGAGCACAGATGACCCTGGCTTACTCACTTGAGACACATTTCAGGAACAGGGACGTGATGTCAGTGCAATGAGTTTCGAGGTCCAGTGCTGGAATCAAGGGTCCTCAGGATCCAGCATATAAACTTCAATGCCTGGCATTACCTCTGCATCTCACTGTTAATAAAGTTGCCACCTGGTGCCTTTCTACTTCATTAGGACTCCCTATATTCACGTCTTGTCCTCAGCAAATGCCGGGAACTCTATAGTCATTTGCTTCCTGCAATCACTGCTCTCTTTATTGCACTTGGCAAGTGTCCCCTGCCACGTCTTCCTTCTCACCCACATTCCCATGGCTGAGCACCCATCAGCAGAAATCCAATTACTGGGACAATGGCTCCCAGCCTGCAACAGGCTGACAGGCCTAGCTGACCTCCCGCCTCTACGATCCCTTGAACAATCATCACTTTTGTTTCAGTACTGCCATTGTTTGTGATTCTTTCGCCTCCATGGACACAGGATAAAGGGAGATGTTCAGAGGGATGTTTATGAATGAGGCTCAGAGTACACACTGCAGGAATACAGGGCTTAACCTTGCACAAAAGAGGTCATGGTTTATAAAAAAGCCATGTAGAGATTAAATGATTAAAGATGCAATATGCAAACAACTCAGAAATGAAAGGCTCTGGACAATCTAAAAATAAAGGGTGAAATCCTGGCCCCTGTTGAAGTCAGTGGGAATTTTGCCATTGATTTCAACCAACACATTTATACAAAATAGAACATCTTAGCAGGTTTTATGGTTGTGCTAAGATAGTATTAACTATCTTTTAAATCAAATTAGATTGATTCTCTACTACAGAAAAAATAATTGAAATTATTTTAACCTGTTCTGGGCACCTGAATTTGGCTCAAAGACTAGGACCAGATCTTTGTCTTGCATAAATTGAAATAAGTTTGACTTCAGTGGGGCTTCTCCAGCTTACACTAGCTGCGGATCTATCCCTAACAATTCTACAAAACCAAATACAACAGCTGGATCTATCTATACCTAGGTTTATAAATCTCCCTCATCATCAGGGTAGCTGAGAACTAAGTGGCTGGTCTAACAGAGGTTCTCTTTGGGAAGGGAGTAGAGTAGGTTAGACCAGTGATTTTCAAAGTACGGGTGGTGGAAAGTCAGGGACTGGGTCACCTTGATGTGGGGGACAGGGTGACTAGCAGGGGCGCTAAAGCAGGCTTCCAGCCTGTCTTGGCATTGCGGACCCCGCTGCACTCTGGAAGCAGTCAGCACCAGTCCAGCTCCTAGGTAGAGGAGAGTAGCTAATTCTCACAAGACAAAAAATGAAGCCAACCCCATTTCAAAACAAGCCCAAAATGGGCTCCATCCATTTTCGCTTGGCAATGCCTGGAGACAAACCAAGAACTGGCCAGTGGGAGTGTAGAGCAGAACTTGGAGTGGGGGCAGCCTGTGGAGCTAGACCTGCTGCTGGCCACTTCCATGGTGCAGTGTGGTCCACTTTGTAACGACAGGCAGGAAGCCTGCCTAGCACCATCCCATCCCACTGCATCACTAACCAGGAACCATCAGAGGCAAGCCTGTGCCCCAACAATCCCCTGTCCCAGCCCTGAGCCCTTCCAAACCCAGAATCCCCTCCTGCACCCCAAACACCTCGTCCCCGTCCCCATCCCGGAGCCTGCATCTCCTGTAACCTACCCCCATGCCCCAGCCCAGAGTCCCCACCCACATACTGAACCCCTAGCCCACCCCATCCCATCCTACAATTCCAAACCCCTCATCTCTGGCCCCACCCCAGAGCCTACATCCTTAGGAAAAGCCTTCATCCCAACCCCACCTTCAACCGCTCATTCCTGAGGCCCCACCCTGGAGCCTGCACTCTAGTCAAAAGATATAATTAAGCTGGCTAGGTCACAGGCATCAACAATTTTCTTCAACTGGGTCGTGAGAAAGAAAAGATTGAAAAACACTGGACTAGACTACCGTTTGGTTAAAGTTAGCTTTTCAAAACACGTCTGCCTAGCATAATGGAATGGACATTGTAGTTAAGGGACGAGTTACACTAAGGCCAAAGAGGCAGCCCTTGATTGCACAGCCAAACCTCCTAAGGATGGAGGAGGACGAGAGCCGACAGCAAACCTGTCAGTCGCATTAAAATGTTCCCTCATTATGAAACTCTGGTAAGCCAAAAGCCAGTAACAACTTAAATCCATTCTAACCTTTCAAGAGTCAAGGCAGTCATGTAATTTCATTCAATGAAATATCATATGATAAGCAGCAATGAAATAAGCCACATATAAATCTCCCACTCCCTGAAGCGGCACATATATAAATCTATTTACCAAAGATTACCTTGCAGCTCCTGCCATAATAAATCATTGGAAAAATGTCTGGTACATGCTAGCAGCTGGGGATTTTGAAAGACAGGCAGGCTCTCTCTTTTGGGGGGAGGGGCAGAAGAGAGAGTCATTTTTACTGAGCCAGCCTGAAAGTTAATTAAGAATAATGTATTTTTTAAAAACCCATTCTTTTATTGTCTGCCCTCTCCTCAACAAAAGCTATCCATCATAACCAAAGTAATATAGAAGCAGCTCCAAAGACCCAATCCAAAGTTCAGAGAAGTTAGTGCAAAGACTCCCACTGATTTAATAGGCTTTGGATCAGGCTTTATTTTATCATCACCAGCTACAAAAGGCTGATAGTCTGGCCTTCTTTCTGCTTGAAGTAAATGTTTTATGTAGGCTAATCCCAGATAAATAATTGTTTTCTTGTATTATCTAGCTCTTTCCCTACACATTGTGGGCTAAATTAGAAACATGAAGCTCTCCAAAGTCAACTAAGAGCCATTGCTATAGCGGTACTCCGGTTCCAACTCTACAAGAAAGCAACGCACCGTACAAAGGCACTGTCTTGCCAAACTCACTAGCACATCACCCAAAGTTGATTATTCACAGCCATTAACATGGAGCATTTTAGAGCGTTTTTTTTCCAAGTTGATGAGCAAGTGGCAGTCAAAAAAGGAGTGATGGGTAGCATGACACAGCGATAGGAGGTGCTTTTTGCCATTTTACTTTATGTATTGGAACCAAAATGAAAACATACGCGTGGAAAGTCTTTATAGGAAATGCAAAACGCTTTAATGCTGTTTCACCCAAAAAGCTTCCTTAAAGTAACAATAGACAAACACACACTATTGAGCTTTGCAGCACACAGTGGAGCATAACGTACCTATCCCAGAACCCTTAGTTCTTATTGGATCATGTAAGGAAGCAGAACACTGAGATGCCAGAGTCAGTTTCAAATAAGATGAAGGCAATGCACATTACTGGATCTGTACTCTTTCCTTTTTCTGTAGATTTTTGCCTGCCCTTTGTACCATCCATATCTTCCGTCTTCAGACTAAACCGTCCTCTTCATATCCATGGGGTATAAGAACCTGAACAGAATCAAACCATAGGGCCCAATTCACCCCACTGTAACTCCATGGACTTGATAGCGAGGTTCCAAAGAGGTGGTAAGCAGCTCTGCATTATGCAGTTAGCGTCTTTCAATGGAGTTAAACGAGAGAGGACCTTGATCTATATCCAGTAAATCAGACAATGGATATAGCAGCCATCTCAGAAGGGAAGAAAAAGAACAATCTGTGCATCTTCCTCTGAGTGCCTAGCACTGTACTAGTTCCCTTTCTGTCATCCCAGCACATTGATGATTATGCACACGTTAATCTTCCTGGGACATTCCTTACTCTTTGTTGTGATAACACTACTCAGAAAATATAACCTAGTCCCTCCATCTCCCACCCCAGTTACACATTTGTAAGTTGTGCTGAGATTTCCTAAAAAACTGGAAGCTAACCACTCATCTCTATGTAGTTCTGGAGATGCATTGTTTTGGCTGGCAAGTCCACATTTGTGAAATAGCACTTTTCAGGATAAAACACATGGAGGAGAGAGAATGAGTTGGGAGGATTAGATAGTCCAGGGGCATGGTTGTGGGATGAAGAGTTGCTATTCATATCTAGGTCACAGGCTCAATCCCAGCCTAAGTCAATAGTAACAAAGTCATTTTTCCTATTAAAAAAAAAAAACACAACAAATGGTTTGGTAGCACTTTATAGACTAACAAAACATGTAGATGGTATCATGAGCTTTCGTGGGCACAGCCCACTTCCTATAGTGAGCTATAGCAGGTCATGTAACAAACCTGGGGAAAATCATCACCCAAATCCCAGGAGCCAGTGGTCTAGAAGTTCAATAGCTCTGGAGAACACCAGGAGGCCAAGGTACTCACTACCAACCTGCGGCCATGAAAAACTCCCACTACTCTCACTCCCTCTCATCTACTTCCTATTTAGAAAAGGGAAATTTGCTTTATGACTATCCAGTCCAGCCTCAGCACTTGGCCACTGTGGGCAAGTAGCGGCCATGTGAGACCACACCGACAGCCCATCATTAGGGACAAGCTCTGCTAGCAGATAGATGTCTACCTCGCAGAGACCACTACCATGTCTGCCACCCTACTGATTCCTGGTTGGCAGCTTCAGTCACTTCCAGGCTCTGAGGCCTAGAAATAGTTCTTTCAGGTGAGGAGTCAGGTTTGTTGGCAGGGCAGTGTGGGGAATGTTTGCACAGCTGCTGTCCTGGAGGACTTCAGTCTCAAGGACAGCCATTTGGTCAACTTTCTCAAGCACTAAACTCACACAGGGAATAAATAATTCAATAGATCAGAAAGCACATGCTCCTTCTGATGCCATGCCTCACGGGATAGCCTTCAAAATCAACACTCAGAATTCCATGAAGTACAACAAATGAAGCTACAGGAGGCTACTAATAGCTGAAGAACTTTCAGGAGGAAATCTGGCAGCAGTGCCTTACAAAGGTGGATGCTTGAAAAGCCTCCCACACAGAGCATTTTTCCACAGGCATCCCTGTCACTGTCCTTTGACACCAATGATTATCTGATACTATTCCAGGCTGACCTCACATTCCTTACCATCTGAAACTATCATTTAAAGATAACAGGAGTTTTGGGTGCACAAGAAATACAAGATTCAGCCTGGCACCAAAAGTCCAACTAATGCAGATTAAAACAAGGATATTCATAAATGTCAGGAACTGATTTTAAGTGTATATTAACTTTAGTCTCAGTTGCTTGTGGACCCAGAAGTCTGGTAGGAAACCCATCATAATTTGTTAGAAATAAGCTAAATTTTTGTTTTAAAATGGACAGCAGCAGTTTTGCAAGCACAAACATTTTGTTGTCCTTGTGGATGGATCTGCAAGCAGTTACTGCATATATTTCAGATGCACTCAGAAAGGCTTATATAGATAAAGCCCAGGTCTGGAAGTTGGCAGATTTTCTCTGTTTCTCACTTTGTCACAGGTAAGTTAATGTCCAAACTGACTTAAGGGGGTGGGGGGGAGAGGATAATGATGCATCTTTACCTCATAAGGCTGCTATGATGCTAAACTCAAAGCTTGTAAAGCACTTTGAGATTCCTACTTAGAAGAGATTATACAAGTATTATTTACTCTGTTCTGAAGAAATACAGTACATATTACTGCAAATCCAGCAGTACTATTTCATGGGCCATTAAAGTCTACTACACTTTCTTAACCTAATTATAAGTACTTCAGAACCTAGATCTGTCATTTGAAACAAACAGATGAATCTTCATCACTGAATTACCAACTGGGTCAACTATACACAGCACAGAGTGAATATGCACTTTTTTCCATTTCTGCAACATGGTGGTAAAGTTTTTAACTGAACCCTGTTTGTATTTCAAAATTGTGGATCTGCTAAGTGCTTGCTCAGGACGAGGGCAGCACATTTCAGCAGATTTGAAATGGTGACAGCATGTTCGTATGTATTGAAAAGCAAAGATCACAAAGTTCAGGTCTAAACTTCAGTGGTTAAATCAGAAGCTTTGATGCAGATCTAGCTCATGTAAGAATACAGAATTCCCTCCTCCACCTGCTAATATTGATAAATCTTTGTTAGTTACAATCTCTACATCAATTCTTTAGTCTAAGAAATCTAAAATCTTTATTATTTTTACACTCCTCTTGCTTGTGGTATGATCTTGGTTTAAATCCAGATATGTAGTCACCAGTTTAAAAATAAAGATCAAATCCAAACATTTTCATCCTTAACATATTACCCAGTCAGGAAGTTCTCTCTTTTTAAATATACAAAGAGCTAGGCTTGTATATGAAACACAGTCTGACTCCAAACCCATCCTTCGCTTTGAGTTGTCAGAAAACAAATACCAGACTCCATATTTTATCCAAAGAGGACTGAACAACAGGGTGGAGCTGCAGTTTTTCCATCTGAAAAAAATCCCCATTCAGACGGACTTAGCTGGATGATTAAAAAGAAAAATAGAAATGCTTCCACGCGGAAACAACTGAATTAGATCTTGTTTATAAGACCTATTCCCCATGACTCCCCCCTTCCCTATTTATTTAGAAACTGGACCTTTAATAACTCCATTCATCTGAAGAAGTGGTTTGTGCCAACGAAAGCTCATGATACCATCTACATGTTTTGTTAGGGCACGTCTACACAGCACCCTAAACTCAAAATAAGATACTCAATTTGCCCTCTGTAAATTGCATATCTTATTTCAAAATTATTTTGAAATAGCTTATTTTGAAATTTGGCACATCTACACTGCACCAAATTTCGAAATAATGCTCTATTTCAAGCCTTTCCTTATCTCTCACCCAATGAGGTTTATCGGGATGGCAAAATAGCATGAGCATTACTTCAAAAAATATTTTGAAATAGGAGGCGGCTTGTGTAGACGCAGGGTAGCTATGCCACAGAGTGTAGATGTACCATTGGTCTCTTAGGTGCTGCAAGACTATTTGCAGTTTAAGTTTTTCCTTTTCCCCATGAGCAGGCCTCATAGAACAGACAGGTCATCTTCAAAACTACAGTGCAAGCAGGGCTGCTGGTCAATTATTGAATGCACTTATAGCTTTATCACAAAGTTTTGTCAGAAACGTGACCAAGATTTTTTAGAAATGACTCATCACTTTTGGTACCACCAATTTTTAAAAGTCTGACTTGAGTCACCTTCACTGAGCACCTGTTCTCTGAAAATCCATTATCTGTCAAGTACCTCAAATTTAGTCGTAAAAAAAAAAAAAAAAAAAAAAAAAGGCACCCAAAACAACAAATCATTTTTGAAAAATCTTGGCATATAGCTTTAAAGATAAGCCATAATATATAACAGTGTCTGCGCGCACACGCACACACACACACACACACACACACACACACTCTTTCACCTGTTAATATCTTCATGCAGCATCTGCCTGAATCTGTAACAATGCTTATCATTTCATGACTGTTCCTAGGTAAAAATCTTCCCAGCCAGAGAGAGAGAGAGAGAGAGAGAATTTAAAAACACACACACACACACACACACACACACACACACAACCCCACACAGATGAAGGGCATGGCTTTAACTTTTACCACTGGCTGACCAGAGTACAGTACAATAAACCAGTCCATCAATCTGAGGTCTCTTAAAGAGGGTTTAATTTGTACTTATTATTTATAATATGATTTATGAGATTCAGTTTCCCTTTCCCACATTGCTCAGCTGCAAATTAGTACCTGACTGAATTCAATAATGTATTTTACCCCCTTAGGATCTGCATGCACAGTTTGAATAATTAAATGATGCTCATTTGGGGCAATCCTTATTTTTCCCCCTTGCTGTTTGGTTTTACATATAGAAAGCATTTACTGTACTAGACAAACAAACCGAAGCATAATTAGTCCTTTCAAACAGAAATGTTGTTTAACTTAACTAAATTGAAAAGAGAGAAAGCAAAAGCTTCTATTGAATGGCAACAGCACCAGTCGCAAATGCTACTTTTCTGATGTTCATATTCCAGTAATTATCTTTTATACAAAGAACAGTGACTCACAAATTTTTTAATGAAAAAGCTCTACAAAAAGAAATCTGATTTTTAAAAAAAAGCTTTTTATGTCAACTTAAATCTGAAACAAGGTCTTTATGATTTGTGGGAGTGGAAAGTCATTAAAGTTTCAATTCCAAATGAAAATTAAGGCTTTTAAACTTCCCATAATATTCACACTGACAACCTTTCATACATAATTGCTGAGGAAGAGTTACTGGGGTCTTGTCATCATTTTAATGATCTGCTAGTATACTGACAAATATATCCTCCCTGTGAAATCCAACAGGCAAACAAGACTAAAAGCCAGGATTGGCTAAGGAAACATTTGGTTCAGACAGACAGAATGGATCTGATTTCTGTTAATTCAAGATTTATTAGGTGTCAAAAAATTAGTGGATTCAGAAATGGAACAGTCAAGGGACACAGTGGGAGTTTAGTTGGCAAAGCAGCTTTAGTTATTATAGCATGGACATTATTGCTCTCAGCTGAGACAATCACTGCAGTTGAGGACTCATTTCCTTCCTGATTATGGAACTGTCAGCCTACACTATATTAGGGAGTCTTATGTTGTCAGCTCATCACACACAAAAAAACCCTATTTGGGTATAAAATGCTCATAAATTAGACAAGCTGAGACAACTTCCACCACCAGCAATTACCTGCCCCCCCTTCCCCAAAAAAGAAATTATCAGAGCTACTTGTTGCTCTTGCACTCTACTATGAAATAAGTTTCCCTGTTATGCAATTTGTCTTGCCTGCCTGTTATTGGTCTGGCAAGCAAGTACAGTGGTGTTTATTGTTGTTCGTCTTGTTCTCCTAAAGACTTTCTTTATGAAAAGTTTTTTTCTTTGTAATATTTAGCATTGCTATATTGGTAGTACTTCAAGATCTCGTTCCAGTCTGGCCTCCTCTTGTCCTAGGCAGTGTATATGCTATAAAGACCTCCCCTCCCAAAAATGTAGCACAGCAAGAACATGAAGTCCTGTTTCAACTTTATTGACGCATAAACTTGGAATTCAGAGTAGCTGGGGATTTTGCTTACTGAAAAGAAAAAGAACTGCTCTCACCTATCTCTGAAAAATGTGTTTGTTGTTATTTGTATAAACAGTCCTGTCTAGAAGCCCTACTTGCAGTCCGGATGCATTGTGCTAGGCATTGTACCTACACGTTATAAAAAAAGACTTTCTTCCCTGACAAACTTGGAATCTAAATGTACAAAGGACAAATTATTAGTCTTGTTCTACAGATGGGGAACTGAGCCACAGAAACTTTAAGTGATTTGCATAAGGTCTCACAAGAAATCTGTGGTGAAGACAGCAAATGTACCCAAGTCTCCTGAGTTTCAGGGCTTTACACAAGATCACTTTCCCCCTCGAGTAACGTGGGCTTATAAGGCTTAACATTACAGGAACAAGATCTTTAACCACAGACCGCAGAGCAAGAAAACTCTAGGTTTTTAATTTGATTTAAGAGATGACAGGAGGAGACAACAGCGATGGCAGATTCGAATTCCACAAAATCCATAAATCAAAGCAAATAAAAAACAGATCCACCTACAAATGTTGATTAACTATACTGAACTGAGTATCATTCTGTTCAAATGCAGATAAGCAACATAGCCTAGAGGACTGCAAATTGCAGAAGTAATTACAGTTAGAGGTGGAATCTTCAGTGATTCCAAGAGAGAGAGAGAGAGACAGAACACATCTCAACAAACAGGGCATGCACTATCTTGTTTCATGACATCAAAGAGGAATGAGTGTTCAGGCTTTGAGAACTGATCCCCATGTTTTAAGTGGTGGAACAAGTAGTTAAGAGGATGACAAAAGAAAAACCTCAAGAAGAAAACTGCATTGCAAATGTTATCGTATTTGCAAGAGAGGGTCCATTGCAGTAGCTGAACTGTTCAAACTTCTTTATAGGCTCAAAAATAAAAAGCATGATTAAGAGTGAATAATTCAAAACCAAGAAGGCAAGCATGACACACAGCTAGTAGCAAAGTGTAGACCTATTAGCGGTCTGCAAAGTATCAACTAACTTGCTAGAATGTTAGGTTGACTAGCTACAAGTATAAAGACGACGACTTTTTATCATTAATTTTTAGAATATGCCACCTTTGTGTGCCACATGAATCACTCATGAAGATCATATAACCTATAAATCTGTATCACATTTGACTGAGAATAAGCTTTAAACTCAATGAAAAAGGATTAAGAGCTCTGCAGATCTAAAGCATAGATCAGTGTTGTATTCAGTTTCTGGGAAAATTAAAAATACCGTACAAGACTGATTCTACAAATGCAAGTACCAAAAAAGAGAGAGAAGAAAGAGCAATCAGGAAGACAAAAGACCATTACATCTCAAGTGCTTTGAGATGTATGCTGAAAAGCTTTATATAAGAGCTAAGTACTGTATTGTTCTTACTATTAGAAAAATGCCTTTAGAATATATATATATATATATATATATATATATATATATATATATATATACACACACACACACACACAATACTAATTTCTAGTTTCTTAATAACTCAGTCAGCAGCTGAAATTATTGCATACTTGAAAAGGATCACTTCTGGCCCTGCTACCCTATTGGCAGGAAAGGCATCTACCTGCCAAAAAAATTGACAAAGGTGTTCCAACATAAAATGCGAAAAGGGATCCAGAGGAAACATACATCATGCAAAATGTGGCGTGTAGGAGGAAAGCCAGTGAAAGAATCAACACAGCTATTGAAAGTAAATGAAGTATATTACCCTGAAAAGGTCCTCTTGCTAGAGAGAAATAAAAATGAACTACCAAAATAGACTAGACTATGGTTATTTGCAGAAGCCAAAGACATTATGACCTTCTTAGTATAAAAGGCCAAAGAAACCACCATAAAGTAAGAGCCTTATCCAAATTCCATTGAAGTCAATAGCAGTCTTTCCAGTGACTTCAGTTGCCTTTGGGTCAGTCCCTTAACCCTTTTAATAAGAAAATATAGTTTAGACTCTTGGACATTCAATAAGGAATTAGAGAAAGTTCCTGTTGCAGACCAAGTCCTGATGTGAGAGTGGCAAACTTTCTCTCAGCAGCTATAGCGTCACTTATCAGATAGAGGTTGGCGCGCACTCAGCTTCCTGGTTCACGTGCAAACCTCAGCCTGGGCTCTCTGGGGTCACTCTGTAGTGACTGCACCAGTCTGAACTCCGCTTCTCCAAACTGAGCAACTGTAGGCAGGATTTTCCCAGTTGTCAATGGGCATGCTGAATTTATTGAGACTTTGCTTGACCTTGTCACTGTATAGGAGATTAGGCCTACCTCTATGTCAAAGGAAGTTCTTCAGTTAGCCACCGAGCAGAGCCTTCAGCAGGCGGTCTTGAGGCATACGCTCTGTGTGTCCCAACCAGTGAAGCCAGTGAATGTCCAGCGTTGTCTGCATATACCGTAGGCCGGTCTACTCCAGCACCTCATTACTGGTCATCCATTCATCCCAAGTAACTCTAAGGATTTTTCTAAGATATCAGAGGTAGAAACTGTTCAACCTCTGCTCCTGCTTGGAGTACGTAGCCCAGTTTTCACAGCCATAAATGAGAGTACTAAGGACACAAGCCTGATAGGTGGACATCTTTGTGTTCAGGGTTAGCAACTTGTTGCCCCAAACATGTGAAGTAAGTTAGCCAAAAGTGACCGAAGCGTTGCCATTCTACCATTGCATTCCCGATCAAGATTAAGTGAACTGGTAAGAACTGAGCGGAAATAGCAGAAGTGACCCATGTTATGCAGAGCTTCCTTATCGATACAGATTTTAGATGGAATGTTATCTTCTGACACGACAACTGTTTTCCTGATGCTGATGGCCAGGCCAAAATTGGTACACATATCAGACAATTTGTTCATCATGACGTTCAATGTATCAGATGAATTGGAGACGAAGGTGGCCTCATCTGCAAAAAGCTGACCCGGAATACAAAGCAGCATGACATGCCTTCTGCTCTGGAACAGTCTGATGCTAAATATGCAGCTACATGCCACAATGAAAAGCAGGCTGCCACATCCTCACGGTGGTGAGTAACTACACCTGTTAGTGAAAGGCTCCGGGAGCGGAAGGCGACAGGGAATAGCTTCAGCAGCTGCCCTACCCTGCTGCTTCTCTCCTGCCAGGGCCTTTTCCCATTGCTGGAGTCTTTCCCTGCTCCAGGGAAGGACTCTGGCAGCAGGGAGGCAGAGGGGGATACTACACTACTAAAAATAGCACTGTGGATGAGGGGAGACACTGCACAGGCATGAAGAGAGCTGTGTAGGGTACATAGCCTAGTGGTTCAGATGAGTCTTTACGCACCTGACCTGTGATTCACCATCTGTAATGCTGTTTGTACCCATTCTGGGGTATGTGGAATAGGGATGTAAGCAAGTAGTCGACTACTCTCCCCCCCTCCCCCTCACTGCCTCTGTATCGGGGGGGAGAAACAGGAGCCAGTGCTATCAGAGGCAGTAGAGAGAGGTAGGAGAAGCTGCCACGAAGCAGCCCCTGTCTGCGGCAGACCGGGATGGCCATGGGCAGAGGCTCCCAGCTGGGACCCCCATGGACAGGGGCTGACCGCACAAGCCCAGCTCAGTCCTAGCTTACGCTGATCACTGATCGGGGACTGCTACAGCTCTGCATTTTAAATGTAGTAAGAGCCGGGCAGCTCCCCAGCTCTTACTACATTTAAAATGCAGAGCTGTAGAGGAGGTAGCTCCCGGACCTGGTGCGAGCCCAGACAGATCACCTTCCCTTATAAACTAATTGGATAATTGACTATAAATTAGTCAATTACCCATCTCTTAACATCCTTACTGTGCAGTATAGGTACTCACCATGCTGCCATAAGGAGTGAGCTCTGAAGATGTACCCATGTAAGGGGTCTGTAGTGACAGGAGAAGTGCTCATGTGACAGAACATAATCAATTATACTAAGATCATAGAACAAAAAGACATATGTAACAGGAAGAAACTGCATGTGAAAGACAGACATGAGTCTTCTAGTGCATGTCTGACACTTAATGGTCAAGTCAAAGCCAAGGAATGCAGGGTGCTACCTTCTACTTGTAATATCTGATTTCCGCCTAGATTCTCAGCGTCCTGGTTAGAAACTGTGGGTAACTCCAACCAGCAGTGTGATATCAGGTAAGGACACGGACAACAAACTTTTTGCTACAATGGTTTCCATAGAAATATTGAGCTTCAGGGATTGGAAATACCCCAAGGCTTACCTAATTTTTTTAAAATAACTGTTTGCTTTTATTGATCTGTTTTGACTTGTCCTCTTGATCCTCCCCCTTTCCTTTTGATAAATTCATTCTTTAGTGACAGCTTGAGGTAACATCAATCCTGCAGTTTACTGCACAGAGCAGCACGTTTACTACACAATATAGGCCCATACACAGGAATTTCTGCGAGGGTAAGTGAACCATGGAGAGGGCTGGTGGCCGCCTTGCCCCCCGTGGCCCAGCCACACCCCTGCGACCTAGCCCCACCCCCAGCCTCACTTCTGGGGGAGGGGGAAAATCAGCCTGAGCTTTCCCCTGGCCAGCCGGACCATAGGGACGCCGGGGCAAAGTGCCACTTCTGCCTTCCCCCAGCCAGCTGGAGCACAGTGGGGAGGAAAGCTGGGGCAAGGCACCACCCTAGCCTCATGCTCACTTGGAGGACCACTGGGGGGGTGCGGTCATACCCTTCACACCCCCCTCCCACCCACATACAGGCCTGCAATACAATATCGTTTTCTTATACCTGGGAAAGTACAGCTATGTCAACAAATGCACCAAGCCCACCCGCAGGAGAGCCTTTGCTCATAGGGCTTCTCTCCAACTTACTAGGGAAAGATGGAAACAACAGTATGGTGCCTGCTTCTCCAGTCCAAGTGATGTGAAACACAGGCATCCATGGTGCTGATAGGTTGAGCCCCCTGGAGAATCCCAAGGACATTCCCCCTTTATTGTGGGCCTGCTTGGGTTCATGCAGGCTCCCCTTCCTCCATCCATTAATCCCCTAGTTTCTTCCATAAACACTTAATCCCTGTTGCCCTATTGTGAGACCAGATCCCCAGCATGCACAGCAGAGCAGTTTGGGGTAGGTGCAGAAGAAGAAAGGAGATCAACACACTGTTTTGAGACGTACTGCAGGGGGTAAGAGAAGGCAAGTGAACAGTACTGCAAGGTGTCATAGATTTGCATGTGCAGGCCCTGCAGACAGGACTAGGTTTACACTACAACACAAGATTGCTAGACTGTCACTCTTCCACTGTTTGCTCTTCAGTATGCATATGACAGGTGCACCTGAGCCCACAACCCGCTATTATTTCCAAATTCATATGGTCATGTGACAAAAAACCCACCATGCTAATGTGACACAAATAATCCCCTCGGCTTAGTCTACAGCAGTGTTTCTCAACTTTTTCTTTTTTTTAATAAAGTACCCCTTTTTCAAAAAAAAAAATTATAAGTATCCCCAGTACCTACAGTTTTCAGACACACAACATTTTTTTCTACCATTGCAACACATTTGTTTAAATAACTTAATCGTAGCTGGGTAGGCGATGAAATTTGTGGGTGTAAAAAGTACAAAAATAATAAAGCGCTGTAAAACTTAAAACAAAAATTCAGTTTTCTCCAAATTTCAGTTGTGTTGACAAACCCCACAGACTTCTCTCGAGTACCCCCAAGAGTACTCGTATCACTGGTTCAGAAACACTGGTCTACACTGCAGGGTTTCTGCGCAAGAAGCCTTTTGCGGAAGAGTTCATGCACAAAAAGTTCTTCCGCAAAAGCGCGTCCAGACCTCAAAGCGCATCGCAAAAGCAATGTGCTTTTGTGCAAGAGAGTGTCCACACTGCATGGACACTCTTGAGCAAGAAAGCTCTGATGGCCCTTCACAGAAAGTGCAAAAAAGGAGTTATTCCTCGTGGGGAGAAGAATAACTCTACCGGCAAAAGCCCTCTGGTCTGTCGATTTTCTTGCGCAAAAATGCACTTGAGGTGTGGACACTCCACCTGTTTTTGTGCAAAAACAGCCATTTTTGCAGAAAAACCTTGTAGTGTAGACATAGCTCTAATAAAAGCCAACAAGCCAAATGAACAGCCTGCAAACTGGCATGTACATGAGAACCCTACTGAAACTAGGAAATGCCGCACCAGCGGTGACTTGTACATTTCAAAGTTGGAATGCTGCTGCTGCGCCCCTTCCCCCTCCCCCGGAGCTGGAGGGAACTGGCTTTTAAGCAGGCTCCCCCCAGCACCTCCTCTTCTCCACCACCCCATTGCTGCCTCTTTGGGATAGAGGCAGCAAAGCAGGGGGGAAGTGACTAGTCGACTAGTGTGTTGACTATCCGATAAGCTTTTGCTTATCGGATAGTCAACTAGTCAAGTAGTCGCTTACATCCCTAATTGAAACCAATCCACTAAATTCAGCTCTGGTTTCGGATATCTGTGAGTAGGACATAAAATCCTCAGGGAGCAGAGAGGCTGTATCCACCTGTTGTCTCTTGTCTTAGTCCTAGATTGTAAGAGCTAAGAGACAGGGACCATCTGTTTTTGTTCTGTGTTTGTACAGTACCTAGCACTATGGGGTCCTGCTCCATGTCTGGGGCCTACCGTCCGGGAGACTGTAGCCCATACTAATCAAAACTGGCCACTCAAGCTGAACATTGGACACCACTGGCCAGCATGAGAGCACATAGCCAGAGCAGCTGGCGAGGGAGTGTGAAGATGTACTGACAGGCAGCTTCCCATGGCAAGACTCCTGTTGGACTTACAGCTGTCTTCCCTAGCAAAGATCCTGAGGAATGGCAGATACCAGCTCTACTGGTTACCCTCTTCCAGTTGACATCACCCCAAAGCACAGCAGCCCAAGGTGGCACAGAGAGGAATACAGGCCTGTGAGTCAGTGCTGATGAGTAAGGGTTTGTGGTATCTGGAACAGGCCATCCTAAGGAGTGACTCCGACAGTGACATAAAAGCTGCACTGGATGATGGGCTAGCTGGTTCACTCCCATTCATACACAGCTAAACTATGTGTTACAGTGTAGGAGGAGCAAAATCCCCCAAGAGGCACGCTGCCTCCTAGGTGTATGCACTAGCCATCAGGATGGAGCCAGTTGCTCTTCCAGGTTCCCAGCCCCATTCCATGAACCTGTGTGGAGGAGGGGACAGGTAATTTGCATGCCAGAGAGAGCAAGGACCAAACAGTCCCTGTGTTTGTGATCAGCTCTTGCAAGGACAACATATGGGAAGAAGCCCTTTTTGTGGGTGTGTGTGCGCGTATGTGGTCCCTGTGCACAAGGGCCAATTGCAACCTGGCACAAATGGTGCAGACACACAAGATAACAAAGGCGTCACATGTAGTGTGCAATGTGGCACTTCAATACCTCAGTGATGAGTGCTTCATACATGTCTATAGCTAGGAAGCTACGCAGCGATCATTTCCAAATGCTGTGCGCTGTGGATCCCATTCACAAAGAAAAGCACTCATTAGAAAAATGGCATTGCTGCTGTTGTAAGCCTCTCTCAGATGAAGGAGTGATTTACAAATGCACATGAGCAAATGATGCTTCTGTTACTATGGAGAGTCACATGCTCACATGACTGTTGATTGGGGAGATGGAGTTAACCTTCATCTTACTTTACAAGTCAGTAGGCAAGGGAAAGGCAGATTCTCTGAGACAATACTACTTTTCCTGCCAGGAGTTATCTATTTGTAGAAATGGGTCAACCTCCTCGTGGTGGACATGTTTGTGTGTGAGTGCCTAGCAGCGCTGCTTACAATTTTCTGTCCATTACACAGGCAGCAGAAGGGCTGCACATAACTATTTCTGGCAGCCAAGTGTTTCATGAATTGCAGCAAGTTAACCACAAGGAGATGATGACATTTGGAGACAGGGCATGATATATTCCAACTCCCAGACAAAAGGCATCTTTAAAAATAGCAATGCAAATGGGAACACAAACCTGTACAATCCATACAGATAAAAGCTATGGATGTGCGTTCCGGCCTTAAGTCACCCCTGTACTACCAAGGTCAGCAATGCCATATGCGTTAAGGGTAGATTGCCCATGAGTAAAGGTGGAATTCAAGCAGTAACCGGCTTGCCTTGTGTCACTGCTTTAATGCTATGTTCCACTGGTTTTTAATCTGCTAAATTCCTTTATTCTGCTGCTTGGAAAGTATACTGGAAATGGTTGTGTCAACTTAAGCCCATTGGCTATTAGCCCTGTTCTCTTGCCCCCCAGAGCACCTGCACCTGCGGCAGGCCTGTGACAGAAGGGTGTCCTGGGAAGCTGGGACAGCAATAATAGGTCCGAAAGGAGATGAATCTGAGGGAGGTGCAGGCAAAGTCATGAGTTGCACACCATGCTCACCATGAGAACTTTGGTTACATCTTCTCATTGGTAGCAGGAGCTTGTTGGTCACTGTGCTCTGCTCAGTGCCTCCTCGGGCAGTGGTTTCCAACCACCGGTCTGCGGACTGGTAGTGGGCCACGAACGCCTGCCTGCCAGGCCACGGCACATTGCCAGGCCACGCCCTCAGCTTTTAATTAGCCCCACCTGCTGGGGTTCCCCATAAGGGAATTCCCTCCAGGGGCCCCCGCTGGAGCAGGCCATGGTGCTGTGGCAAGCCCTGGCCACCAGATCAGGCCTCAGCCCCCCTGCCATGTGGCAGATCCTGGCTCCCTGCCACATGGCCGGAGCAAGCCTCACCCCCCCCCTCACCCCCCCAGGCAGCAGCAGGGCAAGTGCTGCGGTGGGCAGCTGGGTGTGCTACAGCTGGAGCCGGGCCTGTAGTGACGCTGTCCCTACTGTGGCAGCCTCACCGTGGCCCCAGTTCCAGCTCCAGCAGCTGCTACACAGCCCACCTAGGGGAGCCACATGGAGACCAGCTGCAGTGCTGGATGGGGGGGGTGAGGCTTGCTCCGGCCACGTGGCAGGGAGCCAGGATCTGCCACATGGCAGGGGGGCTGAGGCCTGCTCTGGTGGCCATGGCCTGCTCCAGCGGGGGGGCCCTGGAGCCAGCCGCATGGCCCGGGGGAGGAGGGCGGGGGGGGGGGGGGCAGGGCCTGCTCCAGCAGCCAAGGCCAAGGCAGCTGCTCTGGCGGCCAGGGCTAAATAACGTAATATGGCGGGGGCGGGGGGCGGTGCAGGAGTCAGAGTTGGAGCATATGAGGGGCATGGGGCTGGAGTACACATTTTGGTGAACAAGTAACATTTAATTTGCATATTTATTATCTGCATAATGAATATGCAAATAAAATGTTTCTGGTCCGCCAAAAGTTTGTGAATGGGTTTGCTGGCCCCAGTATAAAAAGGGCTGGGAACCCCTGTCCTAGGGCATTAAATCAAAGGCATCAGACACTTAAGCGATATACCCCTCATTGTTGCAAAGGCATAATTATCCCTTACCCTCTTACAAGCCCATTATTACCTTCTACACCATGATGACACCTCTCCTAAATCTCAGCCTGGTTTAATGTTCATGCTCCCCACATTCACTTAACACTGGACATTTCAGAATTGTATTTTGAGTTACTGTACTTGTCACTTCATCAGATTGCTGTGTCATTCAATCCTTTGCTTTATCTGATCAAATGCCTCCGGAGGAACCAAACTTTACATCCTTTATTTTGACTTATTATATTACTGTAAAAATTAACTTTGGGATTCCATTGGAACCAAAGAAAAATGCCTGTTCCTTAAATGTGTGTCAGATGGTCAGTAAGATACCTTAAATAACCCATAACCCTTGTTTCTCCCAGACCTTACCTACCCCCACCTGCTTTTGGTCTCTCAGGCCTCATTAATGCACCTTAGTAAATGTATATACTGATTGCAATATTCTGATAACAACAAAGGACTTTGGCCCTAATGAGAGCAGAATGGGCACAGGGAGAAGGTAGTACAGTAAAGCTACACATAAGATCAATACCAACATGCAGGGAACAACTATTTAAACAATATTTCTTTGCCACCATTTTAAATGTAATATATTGTTCCCTCTAAGTAAACGTGTGAACATTTACCAGTGGGAATCAGTAAAACCAGTAATCTTTCCACTCCCTTGTCCTCAGAGATAATTCCTCCCTCATTGAAGACGACAGCAGTGATGAATTACTACAGCAGAGACATTAATCAGTAGCCTGACTGCCAAATTCACAGAATTCCTACAGACCTTTTTGGCCATTCTATTTTTTAGAAAGTTGCCCCTGCTAGAGCTGGTAGGTAAATCCATTAAAAAACTAGTCAACTGGAATAAAGTACAGGAAACACAGGAAAAAAAACAAAAACTGAAGAAGCAGCTTAGCTGCCCGGTACAAACAATTTCAATGGCAGATGAGTATGAACTTCCCAGGACAAAATTTGGCCTTGGGAGAAAATGAAAAGCCCTCAAGCCTTGTAAGCTCTGCTATTTTGTCCTCATCTTAACCATCAATTGCTAGTGTGTTTGCACCAGTACAAATATCTAGTGTAGACCAGGAAAGCCACAATTTGCATTTACACTTGTTTCTAGCAGAATTAAGCTGGACTGGCAGAAATCACAGCTGCCCTTGCCTTCACTTCTTACACCATTGCAGTTACATTGGTAATGATCACAGATGGCTGGTGGTGGGAAAAGTCCCCCACATAGAACAATTCTGCCTTGTCTACACTGGCACCAGTGTCACATTTGCCTCATCTTATCAGCTGTGCAGAGTCCCAGATGTGCACACAAATCCTGGGAAAGGCAATTGTCTTACGCTTTTAACGGTTATTGGATAACTGTAATAAGGGCTGGATCTATACAATACAACACAATATAAATATTCCCTTTGATTTCAGCAGTCATTGGATCCGGCCCTGAAAGTCTAACTTCCCACATAACTTATAGTTAACGAGCACACACACAAATATAATTTACATTAAGGCCAGAACAGATTTCTACTTGGCTTTTTGCAGAATATCCAGAGACATGGAAGATTTTATGCACTGTTTGAAAGAATTTGGGGTCATCGCTTATTACCATTATTACTGCTGCTGTCAGTAGTCAGTCCCCATACTCAGTCCAGATACTTCTCTGATAAAAGGCCTCCTAAGATCCCCTTTGCACCCCAGAACTGACACACTTTAAAGGAAAGAGAATGGGAGATAAGAAAAGGAAAATGGGGCAATGGTAGTTTTTTTTCCCCTCTCATGGCTACTAAAAATCAGCCTGAATTTACCTGGGGCATCGATAATTTCAAGGACATCTCCCCACACAAAATCTGAATAGTCTTATATTAGTCTCTACCTTAGGCTCTGCTATACATCTAAGAAACCAGATGGAATCTGCTTTCTGTCTGAGTAGCTGGGGGATGTGCATCCCTGGCACTTTTTTAGTTTACCCTAGTGCCACAAAAAATTAAAACCTAGTGCCAGTGGTTCTCTGCAACAAGACACTAAGGACTAAAGTAAACTCCACTCTCCTCCTATATTTCTCTATCAGCCCTCAATTTTTCCCTTTCTTTTTATCCAGAGGAGAAAAATCCATCCAAAAATGTAAAGAAATATGAAGTCCATCTTGTCATGCTTATGGCACAAGGCACATCAAGCAGAACAAATGGACAGAATCCATGATGCAGTCTGTTTCAGTGTCAGCTCAGACTCAACGTGCCGCATTCTTTATGTTCACCTGTCTCGCTCTTCCACATTGCAGCACACAGACCTGCGCATGCCTCAGTGCCAGACTTCTTGCTGCCAATCAAAAGTAGGCTGATAAGAGGCTGCATTTGCATATGTATTCACAAGTTCTTCCAAAGGCACACAGCCTTTGTTGAATACTGATGCTGTCGGAGAATGACGACTGAACTATGTAAAGTCATTTTACAGCTTCATCCAATCAGGTTTTTTTATTACAGAAATCTCCTCACCAGCAGACATGAAACTATACAAGTTTATGGTAAATAGTTAGTGTCAACATTTCCCAAAGAAACCAGCATCGGTGTTTCAAGTTGGGCATCCATGATTCAACAAGGTACTTAAACTTCTGAAAAGTTTTCCCTGAGTCCACGTTACTCCTTCCTACCAAAAAGCCCAAGCCCCTCCTCCCCTCCCACACAAACACAGGAGATCCTACCATAACCCACATAGAGATAAGGGAAGGTATTTCCCCACTGTACAATGGAAATTGAGTTTCAACACAGAATAAACTTAAAAAACAACAAATAGTATGGTATCACTTTAAAGACTAACAAAACATGTGGATGGTATCATGAGCTTTTGTGGGCACAGCCCACTTCTTCAGATGACCGGAGTGTTGTATGTTCAGAACCAAAATAAATCAGGGAGAGGGGGGAGGGAAAGGGGAAAAAATGAGAGGGGAGGACAAAAGGAGGCAGTGGGTATATAAATATCAAAGGGAAAACTGAGCTGGTATGTAACAGGCAAAACTGATAGTCTATAAGCACCTAAAAACTGGATAGTTAAAAGGAGCAGATAAGGACCATTAGTTAGCAATTAGAGAGGAAGCATACTAACACCAGAATCTACACAGACACAGAGTTTTCTTGGATTTATCCCATCAGCGAAGAGTTCTATATATACACACCAGGGGAGAGCCCAACAGTTACACACTCTAAACCAGGTTTTCCTCTCCCTACCCAACACCTGAGATATAATAGCTTGAGAGAATCTCTGGAAGGAAGGGTAACTGTGCTGCATGCGTCTCCTGGCTTCTTCTGCACCACAAGGCACTCACATCTTTGCAGTTCTTAGACTGCATGGGGCTACATGGTTTCCCCAGTTACCAGAATCAAAAAGAGGGGATGAGGCAGCATATACGGTAGGCGGAGTGGTTCCATAGGGCCCGTGAGAAACTAGGCAAGTAACCACACGCAAGCTTCAATGACCCTGTTGAGTGGAAAATCTAACAAAATGGTTTTCATTCTGTGGCCCTCGACTCCAAGGGGGTCTACAGATGTCAATGATTTCCAAAGGGGTCAGTACTTCCGTTTGAAATTGTTTAGGGGTCCTCAAATGAAAAAGTTTGAACACCACTGATTTAGCAGTTCTAGCTTGTCCATCCCACAGAACAGGACACTAGTGGGGAGTTGGAGGGGAAGCTTAGGGAGGGGAGCATGGGAGAGGCGGGCATGCAGAGGTAGCATTTCCCTCTTCCGTGCCCAACTTGGCTCTGCAGTTGCAGACTTTCCTTTTCTTGTGTAAGCAAAGGGAAGCAACTGAATTGTATGTAATGTGTTTCTATGGTGCCATCGGGCTAACAGCTACCACAGGCACTGAGGCAAGGAGAAGGTGGAGCTTCAGGCAAAAGGGACGGGGTCGAAGGCAATCAGCCCTTAGCACTGCCCAGACTGCTGCACCTCCCCAGCTCTCAGAGCCATGCAGAGCAGCACTCAAGCAGCAATTCAAAAGAGGCTTGATCTCTGGGCCCCTTTGTACCTCTGAGCTCTGAGGCAATTGTCCTCTTTGCTGTCCCAACTCCCCCCTCCCGTCAGTGGGCCTGTACGGCACCCATCACCATGGGATGCATCAGCCTTGCAGGAAGAATATTTTTATGCTATGCATTAGCAAATAGTCCAGTTCATGAAAACATCTGGTTACTATGAATGAGCTAAATTCGTCTTGTTGTCACCCAGTTGAAGTTAGTGGAGCAACACCTCAGAGGAACTAGTTTGAGTGTATCAAAAAGACTGTGTGACCTTCCTCCCCAAAGAAAAAATTTAGAATTAAAACTTTCTTTTACACGATGCACATCAGGCAAAGTATATGAAACTCAAACAGCTACACTTTATAAAATAAGACCAAAAATTCTGCTGTGAAAACATTTTAAAATTCTGCTTCAAATTCATGGGATGGTAGAGTAGCAGAAGGAAATTACCTGCAACATCTGAGGACAGTACCAGCTTCTAAGTCAAACCCATATTTCCTGCCCTAAGTTAAATAGGTATAGCGCACTCAACTATGGTAGGGAAAAGGCAGCTATTGCAAGGAAATTCAGACCATGGCAAGTTAGGATAACACTCTTGAGGCATTCACCACTCATCAGTCCAATCCTGAAGTCCCACTCACATTCTCTGTGTCACTGAGGCTTGCCCATAGAACACCAGGACCTTCCCATGCCCTCTGCTCTTTCCTCAACTCCTAAAACCTCTTCAGTCACAAGATACAGTTACTTAGGGTGCCTTGGCAGAGTTGCTATCTACCCCATCCTGCAGTTCTCCCATTGGAGGGGATGATCTATTCTACAGCTATCCCTTTGTAAGTGTAACATGCTCACATTTGGAATAGCACAAGCTGACAGTATCAGAACCAAATCACTCAGTGACATTTCACTCTGTCCTTGCTGTTGCAAGCTGGTGGTACTGAGGGATCAGTTTCTAAGCTCACTGAAGGAGAATGCTGTAGTTTATACTCCATTTACCAAAGAACATTCCAGTCTGATTTGAATATTCTGGCACAAAGTGGCTTGAAGAAGCTGAAACTCTACCAGTTGTGCATGAGCCCAGTTTGCTTCCTGTTGGGATCTGCTTATCTGAATTGCAACCTTTAGAAGTTCTTCCTATCAAATTTGACATACTTCTTTATCCCACAAATCTGGATTTTAAGGATATTTTGGGGATATTATTTTAAAGCCAGCTTAGTATAGACTCTACTGGGAACTGTGCCTGCCTAAGAGGAGTAGAATGAGGCCTGTCATTTCATATGGGGATTTCTCCAATTGTCATCACACAATTGTAGAAAGTATAAGGATGGTTTCAGTTATAGTATGATTGCTGCCCCTCAAACAACTCTTCTGACTGTTTCAGAAAATGAAAGGGGGAGCAAAGAGTTAAGTTAGTTCCCCTACATTGAACACTGTCTTTAGCTAGTAGGCATTGCTCAATTTCACACAGGCTGCCTGAGCATTTAACAATAGTGTAACTACATCAGAACAGCTCCACTTTGAACTAGTTCTCAGATTAAGAGACTTAATAAAGCCATAGATAAACACATAGGGTGTATTTCGTATTTTCAAGAAGACAGTATGATAAGAATCAGGCAATTACTACTCCTCATAATAAATGATTACATGCGTTCCCATAGACTCTTCCAGCTGCATGCAGTGTCCAAAGGTCAATGCACTAAACTTCATAAAACCGCTTTGAGACAAGCATCACCATTGCACAGGTGATGAAATGGAGGCACAGAGTAGTTGAAGCAACTTACCCAAGTTCAGACAGGAAATCGGTGTCAGAGCCAAGCACAGAACTCATATCACCTGTCTAAGTCATGTGAATACTAGACAGAGCTTCCTCAAACAGAAGTAGATTGCAGGAGGAGCAAGAGAGGGAACAGACTTACCATTGAGACCATTGGGGATACTCCTGTGGTGAAGAGGTGCAGACAAGTCATCCATTGACCTCCTTATTGCTCCAGCCTTATTTTCGACAGGTTTGTGATGGTGATGATGATGATGATGATGATCTGGGCTCCCTGCACTGCCAGTGCTGGAAGTGCTGCTCCCATCTCCCACATCCCTGGTGCCAGAGCTCCCATTCAAATTGGTCAAACTGGCCTGGCTGTCTATAGAGCTCCTAGAGCCAGCTCCATTTCTCTCTTCATCTAGCATGAGGACTATCTCCTTCAGCTCCATGTTCTCCCTCATGAGGGATTCCTGCTTTGCCTCTAGCTCCTTCAGCTTCTGTTGATAAATCCCAACTTCTTTCCACATCACACTAGCTGTGTGCCTCCCAAACCTCTGCCATTCCCTGGACAGCTTTTTGCCTTTCTGCCGGTCATCATCCAAGAAGCAGCAGAGCTCTCTCAATTCATGATTATCGTCCTGTAATTTCTGATTCACCTCCTTCAGCCCCCTGATCTCGTGCAGATGAACCTGCAGCCTCCTGTTTACATCCTTCATTAAGTTACCATGTTCCACCATTAAGTTCATTTTTTCATTTTCTACTTTCCTCAGTCTTTTCACCAGCTCTTCCTTGCTCCACCTCATCATCTCCTCTTCTGAAATTTTGCTCAGGTCTTCCTTAGACCCCTCCAGAGAATTTTTTGCCATATTTGAGTCTATATAGTGTTTCTTTTTAAATAAATAAATAATAATAATAATAAACGGTGTTTTCTGAAACTAAAATTTACTGTAACATGTTGGTCAGAGGGGAAATTACAGTTCTTCAGAGACGATGGGACAAGGAAAAAATAGAATATTCACCTTGAATGATTTGCCCCCCATATCAAAAACCAACAGGTCAGGGAGGATCACATTCAAGGCTTTCAAATTTTTTTAATTAAGTCTCCAAAGTGAAACAATCAACTTACCCCTAGGTGAACCCAACACTAAAGCGGAGGCTAATCAGCAACGGTCAGTCTTCTTGCATTTACTCATTTCACTTGTTCCTCTACAAAAATCCAAAACCCTTCGATTTCCAATAAACAGTACAAATAAAATAATAAGGGCACCATTCATTCCTCCGATGCACACCCAGCTTGCCTGATCCGATCCCTGCCCACAGCTGCTGAGCCAGAGCAAGGTAGCTATTTAAAAAAAAAAAAAAAAAAAAGCCAATATGTGCAATAGAAACCCGTCCCTCCGGTTGTTTGTTTTGCGTTAATTCCGAGACTGCTCTCCGGATGATGTCAATGCCTTTGGAAATTGCACGTAAATTTCATGACAAGAGGTGGGGAGCGAGGGAGCATTCCTCTAATGGCACAGTCATCAGAAAGCAGGAGCTCCGCGGCTGGGCTTGAACGGGTCCCACCTACTTCGGGGGGAGAGGGGGGTGCTCTTTCCAGCCCTGCTCCACTGAGCAAGAGGTTTCCCCCACCTTCTTGCCCGGCTGCTGCCGAGCACAGACAGTTTTGCTCCAGGAGAGGCGGATTACAGAGGCAGAGACCTCCCCCCCGCAGCCTGATTGGGTGTCAGGGGCTGGGGGGCAGGGACCTTGCCATGCCCAGTCTTTTCAGGTTGCATTTGCTTTGCGCCTCGGGTCAAGTTACTGAGGAGAAGCGGTGGCGCCCCCAGCCAATGGGAGGGCTGCAAAGCGCTTTCAAAAAGCAGGTACAATGGGAAAGGTAGGGCAGCTCTTCTCTTAAAGGGACCGCGCGTCTACACACACGCAGAGCCCTGGGAGCTGGCATGCCCCGCGACCTGCCTCCGCCAGCGTTTCGCTCGCTCTGACCCAGCCGTGTGTCACCGCCAGCCTGTGTGTGAAAGGCGCAGGCTGCTCTTGGGAGTACAGAGGAAGCGGGGCCGCGGCTGCCTTATTGCATTTCTGTCAATGGCACCGTCTCTTGCTCTCTCTGCAGCCCTGCTGGTGAATGGGGTTTGCTGCCTGGCTCCATGATTAGCTATGAATGAGCATGGATTTGTTTCTGTTCGACCAGGACCCATTGGCCACGGGGTGTGGTGTGAGCACCCCTGCCCGTGCGCCATCTCAGGAAGGCAGGTGGGGGCTGTCGGGAGGGGAGGCGCCCTTTATTCCAGCAGCAGCGATTTCCCCAGTTCTGGGGATAATTCCTTTTGTTGTGTTGCCTCAGTAACCATGGTGAGCAGGAAGCCTGGTGCTGACCTTGTGGGCACAAGCAGACAGTGTCACAGCAGCTGCAAAAACAACCGGTGGCTTGTCTGGAGGGTTTCCACTGGTCAGTCTGAACTGGCACCATGACAGCTGAGGGCTCAGGTGGCTTTCTGTCAAACTGTAGGGCTCTGAGACAGCAATGAGCAACCTAGGTTAGTGAGTGGGCCGCATGAGTGACCCTCCAGTTCAATGGGCAGCAAGATTGTAAGGAAAAAATTACCTGTCTGGAAACCAGCAAAATCTGACAACCGTACACCTGAGGAAAGGTAAACAAAATGTTTTTAGGCCACATGTAGAACCCTGATGGGCTGTATGAGCTGCAGGTTGCCCACCACTGCTCTGAGATATCATAGTATTAGGTGCACTGTATCTGCCTAGAGAGATAAATAACCAGAGAGAGCAAGAGGAAAGCAGCACCTCCTCCAACTCCTGCCCACAGATAGCTGAGGCTATTCTACTTTCTGCAGACTTCCTCTCATAGGCTGTGTCTACACTGCAGGCTTTTTGCGCAAGGAGCTTTTTGCGGAAGAGATCTGACGCAAAAACTTTTTGCGCAAAAGCGTGTCCACACTACAAAAGTGCATCACAAAAGCAATGCACTTTGACGCAAGAGAGCGTCCACACTGCATGGACGCTCTTTAGAAAGCTCTGATTACCCATTAAAAGAATGGCCATCAGAGCACCCGTGCATTTTCTGATAGGCTCTTTTTGTGCAAGAAACCCCTTTTTGTCCACACACACCTTTTTGCACAAGAACTCTTGTGCAAAAAAGGAGTTATTCCTCGTAGAAAGACATATACCTATATCGCAAAAAGCCCTCTGTTCTGCTGTTCTAATGTACATTTTCTTGCACAAAAACGTGCTTGAGGTGTGGATGCTCTGCGTGTTTGCGCAAAAAACCTGTAGTATAGACGTAGCCATGGCCTCTACCCTTCTAACTCTTATCCTGAGCTGCCCAGCCCATGGTCTCTCTCCTTCCAATGCTGCTGTTATGTAACATGCAGCCCCTCATCCCTGTAACATTAAATTGATCGGGTAACTTCTCCAGCCATTCCCCGCCCTCCCTCCCTACCCTCCCTGGAAAGCCTTCATCCTTCTCTGACCCAGTCTGTTTCAGCATTGGGCTACACCAGGCCACAATGTAACTTTGGTACCAAATCAGTTTTCTTTAGCGTGTGGCCTAGTGCCTTCAGTCATCCGATTCCCACTCCCCAGCTGCAACTGCGCAGTAGCCTTCTGTGATTTAAGCTTCAACTACTGCAGCCCACTGATGAGCTGTAGCAGATTACCCTCAGGGTACGTCTACACAGCACCCTTACCTCAAAATAAAGCACTAATCTGACAAGTCCCTTAACCCTCATGGAACGATAGTTACAGGGATGCCGGAAGAGCACACCCATTATTTCAAAATATATTTTGAAATAACAGGCATGTTTAAAGACATGGAATAGCTATTTCAGGATACTTACAGTATCCCAAAATAGCACCGCTATCTAGACGTAGCCTCAGTGTCCTCTTGAGAAGATAGGGGTTTCTTAGCATCCCCATTTGGTGTGGCATGTAAGCTCAAGCTGCAGCCATTTACGCTTTTAGCTCTGGATGCTTTTGTTTCAATCCTTGGTGTGTCAGCCAAGACAGTGGCCATCCCACCACCTATACAGGAGCCTCAAGGGAGAGGCAAGCCCAGAACCCAAGGAGGTGGGTTTTGTTACCATAGAAGCTGAGGCTCTTTCTACTGTTACACCTCTCATAACGATAAGGAAGGAAGGGAGACCATCTCTTTGTGGCACACAGTGCCATCTGCTAACCCCAGACCTTTCTTCGACCATCTTTACTGAAGGCTTACTCAGTATCAGCCAGAGGGATAAGACCATAAGAAGAACATAAGAATCTGACAATACTAGTAGGCATACTCAGCTGTCTAGAGTAGTATCCCAGATATCTAGGCATGTGGAGACAGGATACTGCTTCTGAAGTGAGCAAGATGGAATGGAGTTAAAGGCACAGGAGGGGAGCTCGGTCAGCCACAGGCGTTGCCATCTTGTGAGCTCAGTACCCAAGAGCCCAAGCTCAGTGCCACAATAGGGGTGTTGGCTATGTACCCGCAGAGACATCCTGAGGGCCATCCCTACCTATACACAAAACACAGCTGCATAGGGCACCAGGAAATTTAGCGCACAAAACTGCACCAAATTTCATGGTGCTCTATGCAGCTGCGTGCTGTGTATGGACTCCGGTCACCCCCAACCCCAGCCACTGGCTCAGTGCTGGTCAGGCTGCCCCCTGCCCCAATCTGGGCCCCCTCTAGCTCAGTTCTGGTCTGGCTTCCCCCAGTTGCTCCCCCCCACAACTCTGCACTAGTCTGGCAGCCTGCCACCACAGCCCCTGGCTGTCTTCCCAGGGCTTAGTGCCCAGCTCCCACTTGCCAGGAAGCGGTGAGAGGCCTTTGCAGTAACAGGGGGTAGCCACGCAAGCAGGTGACTGAGAGAAGCAGCACTTTCCCTTTAAAAGCTCCACTTCTCTGTGGCTGGCGGTATGGCCACCTGCTACTACTGTGGAGTCCTCCCTCCCAGCCATGCTCTAGATTGCTCAGGTAAATGGCATCCACTCTGGGAGAGTTGGCAACCTCTTTCCCACACAGCTTTGGCCCTCCCTCTCACCCCCCATGCAGAGCAGCCACTTCCCCCCAGGGGGAAGTGCTGGGCTGCATAGGGCACCAGCACCAGTAGGGACAGTCCCGGACATCCCTTCCCCTTTTATAGTCATTCACCTTCACAGGGATCCTTCCTCCATCCACAGCCTGTGGAGTGCTCAGCTACATGCAGAGCAAATTCATGTATAACCCCCACAATGCAGGCTGTTGTCTGAGTCTCTGCCACACAGGCCACTCATAGGCTGTGTCTACACTACAAAGAAAAGTCGGAAAAAGATACGCAAATTATAAACCGCTTTTCTTCCGACAGAGGCTTTTCCGACATTTGGCCCATCTACACGGGGCCAAATGTCGGGAAAAAACCCTCTTTCAGAACATCCCTTCTTCCTCATAAAATGAGGTTTACAGGGATGCTGAAAAAATGCACCTGCTTTTCCGAAAAGAAAATGAGAATGAGAAACAACACATGAACTAGGTACATGCATTGAGTACAGTGGTCAGCACAGGGCCCAGGCTTGCTGTAGGGGGGAAGGTTGGCTCCATGTGGCTAGAGAAAGGGTGGACAGTAGGAGGGATGTAAACTCCAGTAATGCAGGAGTAAAGGGCCTGGATAGGGAGCTGCAGAATTTATCATTGGACTATGCTGATTGAAGGGCTGCTGAATAAACCAAGGAAGTGGATTGGCAGGGGTTGGCAACATTTGGCAAGCGGCCCATGATTAGGGTAATCCACTGGCGGGCCACAAGACATTTTGTTTACATTCACCATCCACAGGCACAGCCCCCCGCAGCTCCCAGTGGCTATGGTTTGCCAGCAAATTACACCAAAGGTTGTCGGCCTCTCGTTTTATATTTGCATAGTGCCAACCAAGTGCTAGGCATTTTGGTAATGGTTGGAGGATCTCTCATGAAGGTTTGTGATAATAAGTAAGGGTAAGGCTACACTAGTCATTAGCTCATTAATGAGGGCAACCGGAGTTGCAAATGAAGCCCGGGATTTAAATATCCCGGGCTTCATTTGCATCTTCCGGGCGCCGCCATTTTTAAATCCCCCTTAGTCCAAACTCCATGCCCGTGGCTACACGTGGCACGGACTAGGTAGTTGGAATTAAAGATCCTAATTCGAACTACCATTACCCCACCTGCAATGAGGGATAACAATAGTTCGAATTAGGATCTTTAATTCGAACTACCTAGTCCGTGCCGCGTGTAGCCGCGGGCACGGAGTTCGGACTAAGGGGGATTTAAAAATGGCGGTGCCCGGGAAGATGCAAATGAAGCCCAGGATATTTAAATCCTGGGCTTCATTTGCAACTCCGGTTGCCCTCATTAGACTACCTAGCTCGAACTAACGAGCTAGTGTAGCCTTACCCTCAGAGTGGTTTGCACTTTTGTGTCACTTCTCATCCATAAATTTCAAAGGAGAGTAAGTGCCATATTACCTGACCTTATTGTACAAATGGAGAAACTGAGGCATTAGAGCAATTCATAAGCCAATAATCTTTCAGGGAAGAGAACACAGGTCACCCGATATTTAGTTCGGAACCCTATCTTCTAGGCTACACCATTTTTCACTTCACCCACAATTTAAACCTTTTTTTCCCCATGTACTATGTTGTAAAAGGAAAAATGCACCAACAATTAGTTGCTTGTAGTGCCAGCCATTTCCTTTATGACTTAACATGTCTTAGAATGTCCCTACTGGGAAATCACCTTCCTTATGAAAAGGGCACCACTGTCTATGATTCATTTGACTCCAAGATTAATTGTGTACTCTCAGGCTTTGTGCACACTGGAAAGCTGGTAAGGGTTTGTTCCCTAGATGCCCTTCTAGCAAAAAACAACTTCAGGTTTGTTGTACCAGAGGAGCGTGGTGCACAGAGCAAAGGCCCAAGGAATTCCAGTTGCTGCCTTTTGGTGTTATCTAGTTAAGTTTAATATAATACATTTGCAGCGTCTTGGACATTTTTTCTGTGTACGTTAATTTAAACTCATTGGTCCCTGCCCCTGGAAATGACCTCTGTAAATAAAGATAATTCCCTACTCCTCATTGGAGCAGAAGATAGGGATTTCCCTGTCTTTGCTAGAACTCATTCCTCTCCATTCCAAACTGCCCCTAAGCCAGGCTGACTTTTATCCCTGGCTCCTAAAGATTATAGGGTAACACAAGAGTCTGAGATGGAGGATATCTGCTAGAACCCTGAGTGTGCGCTATGCCTCTCATCCCCAGTATTATTTAATCGCGTCAGCTACACAATCTACTTATGAAGAACACATTTCTGGCCTGTACATTGGACCTGTTTGCACCAAGTAGCAAAATACCTTGGGCTCCAATACAGTACAAGGGTTTTATCCCCTACTGGGAAATGACTAAATCCAAGCACTTCCCTACACTTTGCTAGTGAGAAGTCATGTTAGGCTGGCCTGCTGTACAGTTCTTGTTCATAAGCAGGAACTCATGTTGTCAAAACAGCAATTGTGTAAGATCAAGAGGACACCATTTTAAAAATAAGAGGACCTAGGTCGTATGCTATTATGCTAAATACAGAATAACCCCTGGCTTGATGAAGAGTGGGATTGTAGAATGCCTGAAGGTTTGGAACTAGATTAAGACTGGATTCTCCATGGCTATGCAGGGGAGTCCGACTGCATTCCCCTGCACTGGATGAACCCACATCTTGGGAAGAGCAGGGGCTATGTATCCAGCTCCCCCATGAGAAAGTGGGCAGAAAGGGGAGGAGAAAGGAGGTGGAGCCAGGAGCCTGTCCACACAAGTGGCTGCATATGGTGGAGGAGTATGTCTGCTGCATCTAGTAATTAAGGGTATGTCTAGACTACATGCCTCTGCCGACCGAGGCATGTAAATTAGACATACGGACATAGTCAGTGAAGTGGGAATTTAAATATCCCCCGCTTCATTAGAATAAAAATGGCCGCCGCGTTGTGCCGGCTCAGCTGTTTGTCGGCACGAAGGGGCAGTCAAGACGGGGATCGGTCGGCAAGGAAAGCCTTTGCCGACCGATCCTTTATGCCTCATGCAACAAAGGCTTTCCTTGCCGACCGATCCCCGTCTTGACTGCCGCTTCGTGCCGACAAACAGCTGAGCCGGCACAACGCGGTGGCCATTTTTATTCTAATGAAGCGGGGGATATTTAAATCCCCGCTTCACTGACTATGTCGGTATGTCTAATTTACATGCCTCGGTCGGCAGAGACATGTAGTCTAGACATATCCTAACTGACACAGCAACTCTCCCTCCCACCACACAGTTATAAAAAGGATTGTCTGGAGAAATGTGTCTCACTGGAGCAGCTCAGCTTTGGGCTACCCCTTATTCTGGGACCTTTTGCATATCTTTTTCTGATTTACTTTTGAAAGAGGCTTTTTTGAAATTTGGCCTGTCTACATGGGGCCAAAATTTGGAAAAAAAAAACCCTCTTTCAAGGACATCCCTTCTTCCTCATAAAACGAGGTTTACAGGGATGCCGAAAAAAATGCATCCGCTTTTCTGACATTTTTTTCGGAAAAGTGGATGTGTTCCTTGGATGCGGCAGAGCTTTTCTGGGATACTTCTGGTATCTTGCATGAATAATAATATTACTGCTCTGTGACTGTTCATGGACAGATCTTGGCATGTGAGGAAAAGCATTGCTCTTTCAGAGAAGTCAAGATACAGAGTGGCATAGTGACTTGGCCAGGGTCACACAGCAACTTGATGCAGAGCAGAGAATTAAAACCAGGTCTCCCGCTCCTCAGTCCATTGATTCCATATTGCTATGCAAATACAGGTTGTACCTCCCTTAACTGGGACTCTTTGGTCTGGCAACATCCATGGTCTGGCAGGATATTCCTGGAGCCCAGGTATAGGGCGGTTGGGCTGCCAGGCAGGAGTGGCAGGGAGGCACAGAGACTTAGCCAGGGGGCAAGGCACAGAAGGGCGGGTGGCACAGCAGGGATCTCTGGCCCCTGTGACCAGGAGATAGCAGGGGCCCAGCTGTGGCAGCCGCGGAACTCTGGCCCCAGCCACGGAGCTTGGGGACTGCAGTGGCAGCCACAGAGCTCCGGCCCCAGCGCTCTATTCCCAGCCTTGGAGCTCTGGCCCCGGCAGTAGCCAGGCAGCTCTATCCCCGGCTGTGGAGCTTCAACAGTGGCAGCCACAGCTGGGCAGGCACCAGCGAGGTTAGGCTGGAGCCCTAGCAGGGGCAGCAGGACAGCACGGGCCATGTTGTAAGCGACCTCCCCTGGTCTGGCAAATCCCCTCATTTGGGACCAGTCAGGTCTTGAGGCTGCCGGACAAGGGAGGTCCAACCTGTACAGTGATTTGTTTTGTAACATCGCTGGGTTGCATCATATCTCCAGCATCCAAGCATTTCCTGGGGCAAGCCCTTTATTTACATCCTCTCTTATAGGAAGTAAAAAGGGCTCGTCCCAAGCCAGCTCAGCTCCGTGATTTCAGGAGTGTTCCATCTTCTTTTGCAGAATTACCTTTAATTTGCTGGTAGGGAAAGAAGGAGGGGTGAAGGCAGAGGGAGTTGTTCGTAGATGTCATTCCACAGCATCGCTGGGAGGAGAAGGCAGTGATGATTGTGCAATGGGGTGCAAGATCACATGGATGTGGCTAGACTGGGCAGCATGTTACCAGGACTGCCCTTGATTTGCAGCACAGAAATTAACTTTGTGGCATCAGAGTTGACCTTGTTCCCCAGAGAAGCTGTTCTTTTCTGGATTGTTTCTTCTAGAGGAAACTGGATGAATCAGCTCTATGGTTGGCTTTACAAAGAATTAGCTTAGTGGACAAAAGAACTCTGCATGGGGAAGTATTCATATATATTAGCATAGGCTAAGAAGATAGATTGTTGTTTAATGCTTAGTATATAAGGATACAGACGTCCACTAGCAGCAAATAGACATGAATGACCTGTATTTGGTGGGGCGGGCTCTCACTGATCTAAATAGGAGTACTGCAATGCTTTTTAAATAGACAAAAGTATTGTCAGCTTGGGAAGATGGTGAGGGAGGGTGTTATCTAGTTAGGATTGAGAGCTAAGAGCACTCCTGCCTCTGTTCCCAGTTTTGTCACTGATTCTTAATCATGTTGGGCATGTCACAATCTCTCTCTGCCTCTGCTTACCCATGTTTAGAGTGGCTCTGATGGATGTTGTGAGGCATGTCTGCAATGCTCTGAGAGATTTTTGGAGGGAAGTGACTACATCAGTGTAAGGTATAATTATCAACAGTAACTATTAAGGTATTCAGATAAGTTTATTGCTTTTATCCCAACAAACAATACACATCCTGGGATATTTTTTGAAGGGCTTGTGCTTTCTATAGCCAGCTAACAAAGCCATTTCCCTTATGTGGTTCAGATAGAATTATGGTTCTGCTAGGTCAATTTCTGTTGGAAAATAAGAGTTCCTAAACAAGGCACCAAACATTTGGTTTGTTACATTTGGCTGCTGGGCCAGCCGCAAGTTGTGAATGAAAAGTCATTCTAATATGCATGTCATCATAGTCTTTGAGGCAATATTACATAGGCATAAAAAGCTTATCACTTGCACTGAATTTAAAAGGACATTCTTCTCCCCCCCTTCCCTTTTTTTCTTCACTCAAGCTCTCATATCAGAAGAAATGGGTTTTGCCCAGAAAAGCTCATGATAATATATATGTATTTGTTAGTCTCTAAAGTGCCACAAGATTACTCATTCTTTTTTTAACCTAATCAGGGCTTAATTTATTAACCCATTGTGTAACATAAGAGTTTTCAGAAAAAGTTACAGGACCAAATTCATCCCAGGTGTCATGCCACTGAATTGAGAGGGGTTACACTAGGGGTGAATTTGATGCCTGGTGTTGGAAATTACACATCACATCACTTAAGTCTTACCAAAGCATTCCCTCTACAGGACTGAGTCAGTATTACAAAAAACACTGATCTAGGCTAGTGCTTTTCCTCTTGAGACTGATTTTATGCTCTCAGAAATCCCACATCTCAGGGTGAGATTTGGTCTCAGGAAGAGGAGCCAGACCCCATGAGTGCTCTAAAAATGACTTACAATGGAGCACAACAAGCACCAGGCATCTCCTCCTATTCCTCCAAGCAGTTGCCTGGAGTGAGGAATGAGAGGAGGAATGAGCCCGAACTCACCTCTGGCACATTGACTCCAGTGGATTTGTCCCTGCTTGCATCAGAGATGAATCTGACCCATTGCATTGGATGAACTTGCAGTGAATCTTTCCCCAAATAACCATGGTACAATGCACTGTGGTGTGTCTCACAATTCTATGCGGTGATTAAATCTTAGGATGCAATATCAGGACACAGGCCTTGCAACAGGTTGCCCCAGTGTCACTTAGCTCCTTGTGAATACCTGCGCTGACAAAGTGGCTCTCCTGCTCTCTCGGGCTGAGAGTTGCTTATCTAGATTACCTAATGCTACAAACCAGTTCAGAATGAACCCTTTGCCATTGAATGCAGGGGGCCAGATTCTCAAATCAGTGGAGCAACACCAGTTCACACCAGATAACAAGACCCAACCTTTAGTGCCGTGGTGTCTAGTATGCTAGCCACTAGCCACATGTGGCTATTTGCCCGGTTAAGTGTGGCTAGTTTGCTATAGAACTGGTTGGACACCCCAGCTTTAGAGTCTAAACTTTGTTAGTCACTTAGCCAAGTTATAAATCTTCATTCCTAATAGTCTTTTTCCACAAACCAGTGCCAAGGACTATTCCTTGATTAATATTTTGAAATGCTCAATCCAGGTTATAACAGCAAAAGCTTTTGTTGCATACAACAAAACTCTTGCCACATTCCTGATTTGTGGACATGACATTTGTCTGTTGTCCCAACTCTGGTTAAATAATTTGAGTCTGAGCATTTCAGAGCTAGTTGTCTTGTTTAAGTCTTCTTTTGTTATCCTCTATATGATCAGGACCAGATTCACTGAAAAAAACCCCAATGAATGGGATCTGTCACCATATTAGTCCCTCTAGCTGAGATACAAAATAAAGGTAAGATCCTGGTAACATCTGCAGCACCTCTTAGTACTGAGTTCAGCTACTATAACTAGGCCAAATATTTCCTTCATTCTGCTTTGAAATTCTAGCTGATATCAATAGGGAGTTTCATCATAAGATGTGAGAGCATCCATTTGCTTCATAATTTAGGAGCTAATAAACAGGAAAAATGCACCAGCAAAAAAAAAAAATCCTCCAGTAGGGAACAATTAAAATTGCGATTGACCACTGCGGGCAAATTCTTCACCAATCCAAAAGTCAGGTCCTAAAATTGCTATTGTATAATGTGTTACTTAGATTTGAGATAAATGCTTTGTGAGATAGTAGACCAAATTTTGTGGTTCATGCAATGGTGAATGGGAGGGAAGGTGTCCACTGGACAAATCCTCTAAATGTGGTCTACACGCTGAAAAAAAACAAAACAGGAAGTTCTCTTCTAGGGCTCATCTAGACTACGCTAAACTGTCGAAAGAGAATATGCAAATTCTGCGGGAATTTGCATATCTTCTTCTGATCTCACTTTCGAAAGCAGAGCTTTCGAAAGTGAAAGTAGTCTGGACGTGGTTTTTTCCGCAACCCCCCTTTTTCGAAAAGCCGCTCTTCCTCAAAAAATGAAGTTTACGCGGCTTTTTTAAAAAGGGGGGGTTGCCAAAAAAAATGCATCCAGACTAATTTCACTTTCGAAAGCTCTGCTTTCAAAAGTGAGATCAGAAGAAGATATGCAAATTGCCACGGAATTTGCATATTCTCTTTCGACACTTTAGCGAAGTCTAGATGAGCCTCTAGACTACAGTTTCCTGCATTTTTCCAGTAGCATTATAAGGCCCAGATCAGCTCCAGAGACCTTTAACAGCACTGCAGGGAGAATGCTAAGCCAGCTCTCTTTTTTGTTTCCCTAAGTGTTAAGAGTGTTAACCATGGTGATGGTGCTAAGTTTTGTGGACATTTTTCATCAAAATTTCATTTTCCTTAAAATATTCTAACCAGCCCTATTGAATTGGTGGGTTTTTTCGCCTACCCTTTGAAAAAAATTATACCAATATTTAGATAAGTAAAGATAATTATCTAAGATGTAAGGTCGAAGTCCTAAGAGGCTCTGGGGACATGCAGCTCTCTCTTGGGATCTACAGGTGATCAGCACTTCTCAGAATCTGTCCCTGAATATTTCTATTTAACAGTTATAGCACGAATTTCAATGCTAGCTAAGTGGGTGGGTGGGTGGAATCCTATTTCATAGTATAAACAGAAGACTGCATTTCAGGCCAGTGATATCAAAGTAATTTTTCAAGTGTTGAGAAAATCTGAAAACCACTCCTAACATTTTAATCAACAGGACCTCAAATGAACTACAGGCAACATTAGCTGAGTCACCTCATCTGCCAGAATCCAACAATAAGTTGTTCCATTAAGATCTTGAAATCAAATGTTTTAAAAAACCTAAAAATATTTTTCCTCTTACAGAATGTATAAGAAATCGGGGGGTGGGGGTAGGGGGAGAAACATATAGGTAGCCAGGCTGGATCAGTGTCGTCTGATAGTGGCTTGTAAAATAGTCTTATGAAGACTATACAAGACCCATAGGGGTCTTCTTCTTAACCACTATTTGTTACATATTGGCTTATGCCTGGAAACATGGAAGCTTCAATCTCTTCTACAGATATTTGTAATCCTATCTAACCTAATGGGGGCCATTGTTAATATCGCTTAGTTTTTTTAAATGTTCTCTTAAAATCATATGTGATGCATTAATTACGTACAGTAAATGACAAGTAAGGTTTACGTACATTTCTGGGCTCTGAGGTAATCACAAAGCTTAATTTCTTCAGTTGCCATGACATAATCGTATGCCCCTGAGGCCAAACCCTGTCCTTAGATACATGCACAACCCACAGGAGAAGGTGGAGGTATCTGAGGGAATGCGTCCTATTGTGCAAATGCTGAATGTCTCCTGTGAGGAGTGAGCACTAAACCCTCATTGATTTCTGTAGGAGCTGAAGGCATTTAGCACCTCCTAAGATGCACTCCGTACTTTACAAGGCAGGGCCCTCACAGCTTACAAGGTCTGATCTGACACCATCCAAGTCAATGGGAATTTCACCACTGGCTTCACTTGATGGGTGATCCCTCCCTGTGCTTCACCATCAGAAGGCATTATAGATAAAGATTCCAGAGAGAAAGTGTGGTCCAGGGTGTGAGGCAGTGGCTAAGCCCAAGGAATCCCAGATTCAGTTTCTTGTCCTGCCATGTCCCAGTTTTGCACTCTTCCTGTCTGCCTTGAGCAAATCACTTAACCTCTCTGTGTCTTCTTTCGCCATCAATAAAATAAGGATAATAACACTTCCCACCCTTATAGATGTTGTGAAAATAAATACATTAAAAGAACAAGAAGCTTTTTGAGATCTACTGTTAACAAGGGTTATATTATATAAGAAATAGTTATGATCATGCATGGCTCTAGACTGGTATCAGTGAAATAAAAACACAGGATGAAACTTGATAGAGGTCTTGCCTATGACCTTGGTCCTGCTGTGAGGGCAGGGGAGTGAACTTGATGACTTCTCGAGGTCTCTTCCAGTTCTAGTACTCTGTGATAGGAATTGGAAAATAACAGAGTTGTGTCCTTATGAGATTGTCTTATTGCCACATTTATTCTCACCCAGCTGACTTTGCTGTTTTGAGGAGATTCAAATTAAATAGCACCCCACTCTTTAAGAGGGGGTCACATATCTTTCACCTGCCTGAACACACAGCTTCAGACTTGCAAGTTGCCATTCTCAAACAGAAAAACTTCAAAAACAGACTGCAGAGAGAAACTGCTAAGCTGGAATTCATATGCAAATTTGACATCCTAAACCAAGGTCTAAAATAATGAACACACTGAGTGGTTCTCCCATTACTATAGGTAATTTCCCATTCAGGTACTCTCACCTTCTCATCACTGTTGGCATGGGCATCCAGTAGCCTTCTCAAATCACCAGGCATGGCCCTGCCTACACTCTGCCCCAGAATGCCTGCTGTAGGAATTGTGGGGGCGGAGTGTTGCTGCCCCCGGCACCTGCCCTCCTGGTGCTCCAGGGCTGGGACCATGCCACATGCCCTAATTCACCCTGGTGCTCTGGGGCTGGTGAGGCCCACCTGCTCACTTCCCCTTCCCTGACTAAACCTGAGGGGAGCAACCTAAGGGTGCTGCGGGTGCTCAGGAAGGGCAGCCGGGGAAGGGGTCTACTTGTACTGGGGAGGTGAGAGAGGCAGCAGGGATGACAGTCTCCTCACAGCTCCCTGGAAGCAACGGTGACGACTAGGGTTGCCAGATGGTTTCAGAAAAAATACCGAAAAAAAAAGGACCCTGAGAGTTGTTAAGCAAAAAAAAAAAAAATAATAAAACCACCCCCAAATGGGGATATTGCCTGCAAGCAGAGGCAACATGCAGAATTGCCTAGCTGCACCTCTGCCTTGGAGCTCAGGGAGGGGGCTGTCACCCAAGGTAAGCACAGTCCAGAGCTCTCAGCCCTCTTGCACCCCAGCCCCCATCTCTGAGCCCCTTTCAACACTCAACTCCTGCAGCTGCTGGACCTGGAGGAGATCCGAGACTGCCCCAGCAGCAGCCAATACAGCTGGCCCAGGGGTTGCCTGAGCTGCTCAGGCAAGTACACTGGCTGCTGCAGAAATCCCAAAGGTCCCCAAAAATCACAGAATCCATGACTTCTGTGACACACTCGCAGCCTTATTCATAGGTCAGGTTTTCTAAACCATTATCACATATGTTGTTCTCCTCTGAACTCTCTCCAGTTTATTCACATCTTTCTTAAAGTGGGACATTCCAAACTGAACAGAGTGTACCTGCAGAGGCTTCATGTGGGCCAAGTCTAGTGGGACAGTGACAGCCCAGGCTTTAAATACAACATTTTATTATACAGCCCAGAATGAAATTTGCCTTTTTTGCAACTGCATTGCATTGGTGATTCATATTCAATTTGTGATCCACTATAACTTCCAGATTCTTTTCACCAGTACTATCACCTAATCATCTCTTCCCCATTTTGTAGTTCTGCACTTGTTTTTTCCTTCCTCAGTGTGTATTTTGCATTTGCCTGTATTGAATTTCATCTTGTCGATTTCAGACCAATTCTCCAATTTGTCAAGATCATTTTGAATTTTAATCCTGACTTCCAAAGTCCTTGCAACCGCTCTCCACTTGGGGGCCAGTCTCAGTTTTTATAATCATAACCTCCATTCCATTATCCAAGTCATTAATTAAAATGTTGAATATTACCAGACCCACGACTGTCACCTGTGAGACCCCACTTGGTAACTACCATTGGTACTACTCTTTGAGTAGGTTAAATCATTAAAATATGTTGAATTATGAAGCTGAGGTTATAGACAAATGGGGTTGAAAGAAAACACATCGGAACATAGGCACTGACTTCCCCTGTAGGTGGGGGACACTTGTCCCAGGCTTTGCCCCCACTCCATCCTTTCTCCAAGGTCGTGTCCCGCCTCTTCCTGCCCCTGCTCTGCTCCCACCCTGCCCTATTCCATCCCTCCCCATTCCACCTCTTCCCTCAAACCCCATCCCATTCCACCAGTTCCATTAAGTTTCCACCCTGCCTCTTTCCCAGCTCCTCTCCTGAGTGCACTCTGTCTTCACTTCTCCCCCTACCTCCCGGAACTTCTTGAATGCCTTATATCAGCTGTTTGTGGCACTCCAGAAGCGTTGGGAGCGTGGGGGACGAGCTGGTCAGCAGGGCCACCAGTGGGCAAGAGATGCAGGTGCAACAGAAGCAGAGGGTGGGAGCTTGGCTGCTGTTGGGCGCTCAGTGCCCACTAATTTTTCCTCATGGGTGCTGAGTCGGCACATATGCATCCAAATGCCAAGGGCATTCAGAATTCTAAACCAGATCCAATTTTGCAAATGGTCCCAGGGTTTCCAATAAACTGAAGAAGGATTCTCAGATCTGAACACCTCCAAGCTGCATCTAGACTGGCATGATTTTGCACAAATACTATTAACGGAAAAGTTTTTCCATTAAATGTATTTGCGCAAGAGAGCGTCTATATTGGCATGTGCCTTTACGCAAAAGATTTGCTTTTGCGCAAAAGCATCCGTGCCAGTGTAGACACTTTCTTGCGCAAGAAATTAATGTGGCTGTCTACACTGGCCCTCTTGCGCAAGAATATTTGCGCAAGAGGGCTTATCCCTGAGCGGGAGCATCAGAGTATTTGCGCAAGAACCACTGATTTTGTACATTACAAAGTCAGTGTTCTTGCGCAAATACTCGCAGCCAGTGTAGACAGGCGGCAAGATTTTGCGCAAAAGCGGTTGCTTTTGCGCAAAATCATGCCAGTCTAGACGCAGCCCCAGGGTATAGTGTTTGAAATTCAGATCAGAATGTAGCAGCTTCAGCTCATGTTTTCTTGTTAATGCTAACTAAACGAATCCCATTCATTTAAGGCTTTGCTTCATGTTCTCATTTTAGATCTTTGACCCTCATTGTGGTTGACATTTGGGCCTCAGCACAATTGAGAAGTATCAGGGGAATGGAAGCCTTGTAAATATGAACATGCTGCCTGCTGCTCCCAAGAGCACAGTGAGTAGACAGAGAGTGTCTAAACCAGAACATTGCTGAGAATCCTGGCTCATTTTAGTCCTCTTTACTACTATAAGTGTACAAAGTTACTTGACTAAATAAATCTACCTCCCTTGATTTATGATCAACAGCCACAGCAAGCAATTCTTAGTGTTCAGGTGACTGTGTTAAATCTTCTGTGGTGTCTACATGACTCAAACTGACAATAGGACTTGGATACAGTTACAAAGGGGGATGCTGTTTGAATACAAATTGGAGCAAGAATTCCACTCTTTCAACATTTGAGCCAACGGAAGCCCCAGGTGGCATTTTGGGTAATAGGTTTGTTATTGCAAGGTTTAATGTGACTGTTGTTAGTACAACTTCTGTTCTTTATCCTGGCAATGCATTTTATTAAATTTCTTGCATGTTTCTCATTTGCATGATTCTGTTTGGCACAGCTTGTCTCACTCTGTGTTTTAGAACAATGCCAACTTGGCTTGTGTTTGTCGTTAAGATAGCAAGTTCCTTTGCCTTGTTTTTGTACTCATCACCCATTTTCTGTTGTATTGTTTTCTAAAGAAAGTTCAATGTTCTGTTCCAAACAGTGTGCATATCTTCTTATTCTTACATATCTGTAGCAATTTGGTTGTTGCCACACAAGTAAAACTTTGAATGGGTGGAAATAATTGCCTTGGGGTTATGATAGTTTTAACAGCTGGGAGAGAATCTGTCAGATTCATGAGCTGTTCTAGCACTGAATAGTCAGTTCAGCAAAGATTCCTGTGTTTGTGATCTTATTATAAGTCTCTCCCTTTCATTTGCAGAGCAGACATACGTCAAGCTTAGTAAAATTTACATTTGGGATACAATTTGAATTCCTCTCCCTCGATGTTACTTTAAACCTTGCTGCAGGCTTCTATTTTGATGTGCAGATTTCAACAGGCTTAATCGATCAGCCATGGCTATGAATTTGCATTTATTTCATGTATTCTTCCCCTCCCCCTAATTAAAAATGAATTTAATGCCCATGAAAGATTCCAAAATTGAGAGCCCTGGAAAGCAAAGTCCTCTTGGCACAAAGTACATTCAGTAAAGCCAGCCGCAGTGCAAGCTTACCCATACCAATGTGCCCCAACTCAGACATGAGTAGGTAGCAACCCAGAACCCTGATAAGTGGTTCAGTCCCATTCAGTCCTTTGTCTCTCTGCTGGGAATGACAGCAAGGGTGCCAATTAGTGCCAACTGTGAGAGTTGTTTTGTGTTCTGAACACTTGCCTCCTAAGATGAGGAAGGACACAAACAACCTGTTATCCATTTACCACCATGCCCTCGTGGCTTATAGGTAACTATTGATTGCCTGAACTGGAATGCTGCTAAACTGAGTCAGCTTCAAACAAATGACCCAGAGGTGAAAGACCCTATTGGCCAGAGCCTTAGCTTGTGTAAGTCAGTGTGATACCATTAATGAAGTTAAAATGATTTATGCCAGCAGATCTGGCCCATGAGCTCATTAAAATCTCCTAAGCCATTCTGTTCCTCTTTTCACAGCCTTGCTTTAGAGTGTGTTATAATAGGAAAGTTTCTGATCTGTTAATTTCTTGGTGTCAAGAAAAATGTGAGTTGTTCCTACACTGAATAATTTGCCTTGTTTGAGGCCCTGTGGCCACCAGCTATGCAGGAGGCATTGTGGAGACACATCAAGCCCTCACTGTGTCTGGAGAGTGGGGACAGCCTTTGAACTCCTCATTGCAGTTGGATCAATGTCCAAATACCCATGGCAACAAAAACACCCACTCATGTGCAGCTGGCCAAAAGACTCTGCTGCATAGTATCCAGCCCAGAACCACCCACAATGACCCTTGCATTCTTGAACTCCAGACTCGATTATCTCCAATCATTGTATCTAGGAATGAGGCTATGTACACTAGAAAGGCTTCTTGATACTAAACCCCTGTCTGCATAGTAATGTAAGCCCACACAAACATGTCCTTCCCAGAAGTCTGCACAGTTTGCATCAACTCTCTCCTGAGTCCAGCGTACAGTTCAAGGTCTTGGTGCAGATAGCCAAAGTCCTTCAAAGGACAGGTCCTAGCTACCTGAGAAGAGATCACCTCTCCTTTCAAGACCATGATTACCCATGACAACTATGTTCCATTCAAACAACAAAACCGGGGGGAGATTCGTGACCGTGGGAGACAGAACTGCAGCAAGAGCGGGCCTGGGTTATAGAACTCACTTCCACAATAGATAAGAATGAGACAAGAACTCACCCCTTTCAGAACTAAATGTAATGCTCATTTCTGCAGCTGTTCACATACTGTCATTGCACAGCAGTAATTATAAAAGTAGCAGCCAAAAAAGTGAAATTCAAAGGAAACAGTGCAGAGGAGTCCACACCAGCCACAAACGATGGCCCTCTTGCCCCCCGTGCCAGTTCAGATTTAATGATGAGTGAGTTTGAAGAGTGGAGTCAAGAGATGCCAGCGATCCCTCCACATACACAAATTCACTCTGTTACTTGCTGTGGCGGTAGAGGGAGGAAGCAAATCGATGTGCAGCACCTGCTTGCCTTCAAATGTTTGGCCCCAGGCAGCACAAGCAGGGGTATTCTTTATTCTTCCATTTTACTGTTTTGTTCCCTCTTCTATGCTCAAAAGAAATCTTCTCTCCTTACCTTGTGAATCCTGTTACCGAGGTTGGCCTGGAAGGAGTTCTTTACATGGACACTGAAGCCTTGATTATGATTAGGGAATTTGCCTCGATCCAAACGCATGCAGAGCCCAAAGCTCTAACACAATTGTGCCAGAAAACCTGAGTGGTTGCTTATGGCAAGAGATAGCTTATTGTGGGTGAGCCTTAGTGCAGAGTCTTTTGCAGCATGTGTAAAACCAGGAGGGGGCATTAATCTCCTTTCTGCCTGCTCCATCTCTTGTGGTTAAAGTATCAGTTGTTTCTCCTTTTATCCACAATAAGTCACTGGCTAAATGGCAGATAATGCAGCTTACTCTACAGTAGTGTTTTGCTGGTGTTGTTACATGGTTCAGGCAGGTGATACAAAATGGCATGCTCACTGTGCAAGTTTGGTACGCCAGAGAGAGAAACTAATCATGGCAGGAACCATCAGGGTTTTTTTCTGTGTTTGTACAGCACCAAGTACAAGGAGGTCCTGATCTATGATTAGGGCCCTAGACGAGAATACAAAGATACAGGGCCAGTTACACCTCCTTACTGACTTCACTGAAATGATCTCAGATTTACAACAGTGTACATTATATCAGAATCTGAACAGCATGCACCCTGAGTAACTGGTGGCAAAGGGGAGCGAAGCTGTTTAAAACAGTGTTGATACATTGCTTTTTCCCTCCTCCTTCCTGCAAACCATTGCACTTTTATTCTTCTTTTAACTCTCCCGACTTGACCAACTGGAAGAGCTTCTTGCCGTAGAGGAGGTTCTTTCAGTCAAACATTTTACTGCCCTAGGGACTCCCATGAATGACTGGTGAAACCAGCTCCCTACGAAAGCCCGTCTACCAAGGGCAAAAAAGGAGAGCAGCAAAGTATCCTGTTTGGCAGCACAGTTTTCTGTGCTGCAAGTGCTTAATTGACAGCGTGACTCTTGCTGTGACTGGCTTTTCTCTAAACAGCAGAGCTCTGAAGACTTACTAGTTGTTTGGGGGATTTTGTTTTATGGGCACCTATACTCTTCCCAGGTAATGATTTATGGCCATTTCTATTTCCTTTTCCAATTGCATGTTTTCTTAGACAGTATTTCTGCAAAAAATTCCTAGGATTAGCACATACAACTGTGTTAGCAGGATCAGGCTCCTGAGAAATTGATACCAAACCAATTGATACCACTTGGCTGCTAGTATTTCATTCCCTTTACATAGCTTCTCAAAAGCTGATTATTTTGCAGTATTTTATCAGTTACATTAGACAGCAGTGTCTGTGACATTTTAATCTCAATGAGAGAGCCTCATGGTAAACAAGATGAGCCAAAATCATTGTTGGCCCAAATTAAGACAGCTCTACTGACTTTAATGGAGTTTTTGCCCATCAGCAGCCATTATTTCTTTCCCAGCTACATTGACTGGCCCTCCTTAAAGACCTTAATATAATAAATAAACTAAGCAACCTTTCTATTTGAAAATGAATTGTGTAATTGTTTAGTGAAACGGCAATGGATGATATGTGTTTAAGAGACATGAAGAAAGATACCTCTCTGATTGCATGAAAGTTAGAACAGCATTAAGCAGCCAGAATGGCTTCAAAGGTTGTCTAGTCAGAGGTGTGTAAAGTCAGTGTTGCATTTGCATTTCAGTATTTTGAATTATAACCCTCTGGATTTATGATACCACATATTAAAATGCTGTATCTATTAAAACCAATAGGAGCTTTGCTGTGTCAATACACGCACTATCATTCTTTTAATGTTTTAAGACTAATATGTTACAAACATTTATTCAATCTGTACTTTAGAAACACAATTGCCTTTGTTTTGACACTCACATATGAGACATCTGCTGCTGGGGAACTGGATGGCTCAGGGGACTGGTACTAATAAGAGAGGAGTCTTTTGTGTCTAAGTTACTGGTTCAAACCCAGACAGGGTTGGCAGAGACTGAAAGTCATTACTTTCTGACAGCTGTTATGTGGCAATATGAAATGAGCTGGTGTCCTCAGTCAGTTTCCTGGTGGGCAGGTGGCAACATCACCACAATAAGAACCCCAATTAGCAATCTCATCCAAGAAGACAATGACTGAATAGTCTTGGAGGCAGATTAATTACTCTATCACCCCTCTGAGAGGGGAAGTGTCTTTTCAGGTCAGGGTTGGGGCACGTGGCCAAGGGAGAAGCTTGTCCTGGCACTATCCATGCAATAGCTGTCCTTAGGATACCCAGAGGATTTCAGCCTCTAGGGCTGTCAAGCCAGTGCTTGTCACTAACTTCCTACAATTACCTTTTTTTATTATTATATTTATTTGTATTGTGGTGTTCCTAAAGGCCCCAGTTCCATTGTTCTAGCAAACTATAAAAAAGATGGCCTTTGCCCACAAACAGTTTACAATCTACTATATTTTTCAGAGAGTTTGTCTGCCTGTATGTCTGACTGTCCGTCAGTCTGTTTGTCCATCTGCTCAAGAACTCCTTTTAAACGGTAAGAGTTATAACCACCAAATTCGGTACACAGCTTCCTCTTGTCATAACTTAAAGCAGGGTAAGGGGTTTAGTTGTGCCAGGAAAATGGGATGTGGCTGAAAAGGGATTGCTTCTCATAAAACCATTTGGAAGAGACACAGAATCACCAGGCAATGAATGGGGCTGGCTAGGAGTGCACCCCCTTGATCCAGGACTGCCCCAATCCCAAGCATCCCACCCTCTGGTGCCCTTTAGGGAGGGCCACGGGGCTGAACCCCACCCCAACTCCCCTGATTTGTGTGTATGGGAACATTGCTGGCTGTTCCATTCTGTCAGAGAGTGAGGGGAAAGTGCACAATTTGCTGCTTCCTTGTACTGACTGGGGAGCATAAGGGGCAGATGAACCTGGACCTACCCCGGCCAGGAGACATGCAACCCTTGCCTGGCTGTGTCCCCTGGAGCTGCAGCGGCTATGGAGAGCTGCTTCTCATTTGGCCTCAACCTGCTGTGGTGAGAGAGGGCTGGGGTAGTCCTAACTCCACAGAGCAGCCTGCATACAGAACCCCTCATCCCCAGCCCCGCCCCAGAGCAATGATTCAAATGAAGCAAGTACATTTTCATTTTATTTTCCAAAAAACAAAAATTATTTGAGTTCAGCAATACCAGGTAAGTCTTCTAGTAACAAATATTTAAAAATGAAACTAATAGGCTGATTGTAAAACCAGGTTAAATGCCTCAGTAGCTCAGAAGCCCACACACTGGCTTAACAAATTCAGCACTACGGGGCTAAACCCATTGTAATACTCAGCATTCTACATTCCAACCCAGATGTGTCTTAATTTCAATGCTGGGTATTTGTTATAGCTAGCTAAATACTTTCAGATCCTGTGGATTAATAGCACTATATCGATGAAATACACTATTAGATGGCAATAGCATTATTTCTAGATATAGGCCTGATCTTGGAGAGTGCTGAGTGTCTGACACTTTCAGATCCTTACTTACAAAGCTTTCTTAACTTTGAACTGTGAACCTGCCATACAACACAGATAGTTAATGTACAAAAAGTTTGGACAACTAATGAAACCATTTGTTTTCATTAGACTTTGCCTGTCCCCATGTTACTTTAGTAGCACAATTCATCAAGTGAAATCCAGCTTTCACATCCGTCTTCTTCTGCCACTCTAGCACATAACAGTGGTCATTCTTTTCTGAAGGACTGCTGAAAACAATGTCTCACAGGTGGCACACACAGTTGATGGATGATATTTAAAAGCCTGCTGCCCTGAGCTGGATGAAAGCAATTCATGACATAAAGGTTGACATCAAATCTCATACACAGCTGAAGCAGGAATATCTCCTGTCTAATGCAAGACTAATGCTGGACTGCTCAAAGGCAACTTTTAAATCACCCTGTACTAGGAACATAAAGGGAGACATGTTGGCTGGGCTATAGAAAGATCAAAGAGCAATGGAGACAGTGAACATTTATAGAACTTTTCTTTTATCCATTTGCTATGTGACTAACATCATAATTCTTATTCGTAAGGAGTTGGTAAAGCATACAGTGACTAGCTCAGGCTAACTTGTCAACAAAGAACATAGCACTTTTGTGGGATGGGAATAAGTTCTGTGCAGATCGTGAAATTAAGAGGGCATAGGTTATTTTTTTTTATGAGACTTTAAGTTCAGTCTTTTAGACTTTCTTGAACCAAACAAGAAGCAAATCTCATACTGTTAGAAAGCGGCTTCCTAATCTTTCTATCCTAAAAATTACAGGGTGATTGTCAGGTCAAATTTGGCGACACATTTAGAACCCTAGGGCTCAAAGAGACCTCAGGAGGTCACATCGAGTCCAGCTCCCTGCCCAAAGCAGGACCAATCCCAACTACCGGTAAATCATCCCAGCCAGGGCTTTGTCAAACCGAGACTTAAAAACCTCTAGGGATAGAGATTCCAGCACCTCCCTAGATAACCCATTCCAGTGCTTCAGCACCCTCCTAGTAAAATAGTTTTTCCTAATATCCAATGTAGACCTCCTCCACTGCAGCTTCAGACCATTGCTCCTCGTTCTGCCATCTGTCACCCCTGAGAAGAGCCTCTCTCCATCCTCATTGGAACCTCCCTTCAGGAAGTTGAAGGCTGCTATCAAATCCCCCTTTACTCTTCTCTTCTGCAGACTAAGTAAGCCCAAATCTCTCAGGGTATGTCTACACTACAGCATTATTTCAAAATAGTTATTTCAAAATATCTTATTTCGAAATAACGCATCTAGACACAAAATGCGTTTCGAAATAGCATCCACACTGATTGGATGCTGAATCGCATTTAAGGCCGGCTGGAACCAGTTCTGGCAGGGCATCAGGTCAGGAGTTACCTTGTCTGGCTGCTGCCTGAGGCTATCTGAGGCCTGTGCTAAAAGGGACCCTCCCACCCCCCGGACAGCCAGTTCTCAGGTTTCCCTGCTTGCTGGCCTACCTCGCTGAGGGACAGCAAAGCATTTTTTTCTCTGCGTGCTCTGGTTGCCCTCACTCAGGACACCACAGCACTCTGCAACATGGAGCCGGAGCCGCCCCTGGGCACTCTGGTGCTTCTCCTGGACGTGTTGCTGCGAGCCTGGCAGCATGTTCTGCAGGCAGTAACAGTCCCTGGTGTGCCCCACTGGGGGCTTGTGCCTCATTCCTCCCTCACATCCTTCCACTTACCCTTCCCTAACCCCCCTTCCTGCTGTACAGTAAAAGACACATGTGTTCATTACAACAAAGTCTCTTTATTGAACAAAACTGGGGTGATGGGGGAATGAAACTGAGGTGAGACTGGGGAAAGAAGATGGGAGAGGGGAGGTGGGAGAGGGGAGGGGGAAACCTGGGAGGAGGGAGCTGGCAAGGGGAGGAAGGGGGAGAAGAAACTCAGGGCTCAGGGTTGGGGGTCTCACCAGCCCAACTGTCTCCCAGCACCACAGGTGCAGGGGCCTCGGCATCCCCGGGGGAGAGGGGAGGGCGTGGAGGAAGAAGCAGGAGGGGGAGAAGGAGTGGGAGGAGGAACGGTAGCTGGGGAGGCAGCAGGGGCTGGAGCGGCAGGAGGCAGCAAGCTCTTTACCAGGATCTGCAGGGGCTTGCAGATGGCATAGCCCTGGGCAAGCTGCTCCCGCCAGAGCTGCAGGTCTTCCTGCACCCAGTGGTCGAGGGTGTGGTGCAGGGCTTGCAGTGCCCCCAGGTGCCCCTGCTTGTACCCCTCCACTGCACAGGTGGCCCTGCGGAGTCCTCCGGTGCGGGAGGATGTCCTGGGTGGCGTGGTGTGTCCTGCACTCGCAGCTGGTGTAGCTGTGGAGAAACAAGAAAAGTGGTCAGTTATCCTTGGGGAAACAGTAGGTGAAGCCCAGCCCCGCTCTGCAAGGCAAGGATGACAGTTCTCCGCACCATCAGAGCCGATGTGCTTGCACAGAGGCCATGTTCAGGATGACCTGCTATCCCCAGGAGTGGGAGCTGCCCCGGGACTGCACCCATGCCCCTGTGCTGTATATAGTGTGGGTGTGTGTGTGGGGGGGGAGATGTCCCCTGCCTCTATGTAGAAGGGGCTTGTGGAGGGAGGGCATCCTGCCTTGTCCCACCCTGGGGTCAGGAGCATGTCAGGTCTCTTCACACATGTGTGGCTAACAGGCCAAGGCCCCTGTTTGGCAGCCAGCTGGGGCCACGTGCCCAGGTGTGGCACGGCACTTGCTCGCACATGCACAGGTTGCTGCGTGATCTGTGGTCAGTAAGGCCCATGCACACAGTCCTATAAGGGGACAGTGATGGCACTCACATGTTGTTGCCTCCCCAGATGACACCGGCGACAGGTCCACTGGGACGGCTCCGGGGTGCTAGCTGCACGGCACGCTCCCTCCAGGCTCCTGCGGCTCCTGGCCCTCCTCCTCCTCCTCCTCCATGGCCTGGTCAGGGCCCTCTGCCCCAGGGTCGATGACCATCTGGGGGACACAGGCCGTCCCGCCCCCCAGGATGCAGGCCAAGGCGTCAAAATAGGGGCATCTCTCTGAGTCTGCCCCTGTTTGGGAGCTGTCCCCTGTGGCCCTGGCATAGGCCTGCTGCAGCTCCTTAATTTTCATCCGAACCTGCTCCTGGGTTTGGATGTGGCCTTTGGTGGCCAGGCTGGCAGCCATCCTGCCAGAGATGGCCACGTTCCTCCATCTAGTGTGGAGATCATGGATGTTGGAGGCATCCCCCCAAACCTCAATCAGGTCCATGATATCCTCACTGGACCAGGAAGGCACCCGCCTTCTCCGGCCCCTGGCAGACTCCTAGGAGGTGGGGGACTGGGCCTGGGGAGCAGTGGAGGGCTGGCTGGCACTGGCTGGCACTGGCTGCCTGGCTCATGCTGGGGCCACTGGGTCAGGGGCAGTGGATACTGGCTCTGGGCTGGCAGGCCTGGAACTGGCACAGACACTGTGGCCAGACTCTATCCCTTTAAGGGCTCCAGGGAGGGGGGGAGGAGAGGAGTTTTCCTGGTTGGGGCCAGAATGGCCAACAGGGCACCCGGGGAAGGGCTGGAGGCCCCCTATTTTGAAATTGCCCCTATTCCGTGTCTACACAGTGCTTATTTCGAAATAGCAATTTCGAAATAGGCGCTATTCCTCATGGAATGAGGTTTACCAAGTTTGAAATAAGCCCTCCACTATTTTGAATTAATTTCGAAATAGCAGTTGGCTTATGTAGACACTAGTACAGTTATTTCAAAATAACGGCTGTAATTTCAATAACTTTGCTGTGTAGACATACCCTCAGCCTCTCCTCATAGGTCATGTGCTCCAGCCCCCTAATCATTTTGGTTGCTCTCCGCTGGACCCTCTCCAGTGCTTCCACATCCCTTCTGTAGTGGGGGGCCCACAACTGGATGCAGTATTCCAGATGTGGCCTCACCAGTGCCGAATAAAGGGAAATAATCACTTCTCTAGATCTACTGGCAATGCTCCTCCTAATGCAACCTAATATTCCATTCGCCTTCTTGACTACAAGGGCACACTGTTGACTCATATCCAGCTTCTCATCCACTGTAATCCCCAGGTCCTTTTCTGCTGAACTGCTACTTAGCCAGTTGGTCCCCAGCCTGTAACAATGCTTGGGAGTCTTTCATCCCAGGTGCAGGACTCAGCACTTGTCTTTGTTGAACCTCATCAGATTTCATTTGGCCCAATCCTCTAACTTATCTAGGTCACTCTGGACCCTATCCCTGCCCTCCAATGTACCTACCTTTCCCCCTAGCTTAGTGTCATTGCAAATTTGCTGAGGGTGCAATCCGTCCCCTCATATGGCTCATAAATAAAGATGTTGAAAAAAACCGGCCTTAGAACCGATCCTTGAGGCACTCCACTTGAAACCAACAGATTTTTTTTGGTCCAATCCTCAGATTTGTATAGATCTGTCTGGACCCAATCCCTGTCCTCCAACAAATCTACCTCTCCCCCTAGCTTAGTGTCATCCGCAAACGTGCTGAGAGTGCAATCCATCCCCTCATCCAGTTCATTAATAAAGATGCTGAACAAAACCAGCCCGAGAACCAATCCTTGGGGCACTGCACTTGAAACTGACCGCCAACCTGACATCGAGGCATTGATAACTGCTCTTTGGGCCTGACAATCTAGTCAGCTTTCTATCCACCTTACAGTCCATTTATCCAATCCATACTTCCTTAACTTGCTGGCAAGAATATTGTGGGAGACTGTATCAAAAGCTTTGCTTTGATTTACTTAAAAAAAACACAAAACTTAAGACCATTAGAAAAGTTTCAATGTTCTTGTTCATTAGTTAATTTGTTTTAAACTCCTCTGCAGATATTTTTAATTGAAAATTCTTTGAGGGCATTAATAATCAAGTCGGTCAGGATGATTCAGAGGATACTGTATACTTAGATTTTCTTGAGAAAGTTTTCTGAAGAGTCTTTGATGAGGAACTTTGTCAAAGGCTAACTAGCCACATAATATAATCATATCTATGTGATTTTTATTTACTTAACACATAGAAATGTAGGACTGGAAGGGACCGCAGTCCAGGTTCTTTGGTCCAGTCTCCTGCAATGAGGCAGGACTGTGTGGTATTTGTCTAACCTGATCTTAAAATCCTCCAGTAATGGGGATTCCACAGCCTTTCTAGGTAATTTGTGCCAGTGCTTAACCACCCTGACAGGAAGTTTTTTCCTAATGTCCAGACTAAACTACCTTTGCTTCAATTTAAGCCCATTGTTTCTTGTCCTGTCCTCAATGGATAAGAATAATAATTTATCACTCTCCTCCTTATGACAACATTTTACTTACTTGAAGGCTGACAGCATGTCCCCATCAATTTTCTGTTCTCCAGGCTAAACAAAATAGTTTTTTCCAATCTTTCTTCATAGGCCATGTTTTCTAAACCTTTAAACATTTTGTTGATCTCCTCTGGACTTTCTCCAGTTTGTCTACATCTATTCTGAAGTGAGGTGTTCAAAACAGGACATAGCACTCATAAGAACAGCTATACTTGGCCAGATCAAAGGTCCATCTAACTCAGTATCCTGTCTTACAACAGTGATCAGTGTCACGGGTTTCAGAGGTGTAAGCAGGGTCTGAATCAATGCTTCCGTTACAGCCAGCTGGAATGGGAAAGGAATCCTGGGTGTGATTATGGCCACTCTATTGTTTAGACCTGCTAGGTATTCAACTGTTGTTATGTAAATATAGTTCACACTGGAATGGCAAAGAAATCCTGCATGTGGCTATGTAAATACAGTTCATGCAGTTGCTTAGGCCTGCTAGATATTTAATTGTTAGAATGATATTTTGCCTATTGTAACCAATTGGGCTGTTGTGGGGTCACAAACCATGTTAACCCTAAATGTAGGAATTGTAAAATAGGACTACAATGCTTGTAGTTATTGGAAATGCAAAAAAGTCAGACTGTTCAACTCAGTCAAAGAAGAGACACTGTCATTGTAAAGAATCTCAGATGGACAAGGCTTTCTCTTCCAAACTCTGTGAAGTAAACTGAGGGAAAGGGCAGAGTTCTGACCAGCAGGCTACATGCCCTCCAGGTGTGAGCTGTAAGACTGGTTCAACCTGTTTCTCTCCCCTCTCCCTTCTAATGATAGATCTAATACAGACTCCATAAGGAGTCTCTTTATTATTTTAAAATGTTATTCCAGTGGATGCTGGAATCTTTTGGCTGGACTGTGTTGTGGGCCAAGAGCTGAAATCACTGAGAAGCTGACATCACAGAGAGCTGAAATCACGAGGTTTGGCCTAGAGCCATACCCATCACAAGGCTGGCCGGCAGGAGCAGTGGCTGGTGGGAGTGGCCAGCGGGTGGCTGGTGGGGAGACCAGTGGGAGCAGTCAGCAGACGGCCAGCGGGAGCAGCAGCTGGTGGGGTGGCCTACAGCAGCAGCACGTAGGTGGCATTGCCATATGCTCAACAAGTGGAGACATCAGGATGATGTACCTATGGACTCTGAGTCTGCACTGACTGGACAGAGCCGTGAGTGGGGTGTTTGAAGTGGGGGGGAACCACACCATTTGAGTTGGGGGTTGGACTAAAGATCTTTAAGCAAAAGATTCTGCCCTGCAGACTCTGGGGATGGTACCTTGCTTATGGGTTTTCTTTGTTTATGTTATGGGGTTTTGTTTGTTTATGTGTGTTCCTGTAGGTTGATACTAGATTACTGTTATTAAACAGGCTGCTTCCATCTCTGATTCAGTGTTTGCGAGAGGGGAAGAAGTGCCTTGAAAGGCTCCCAGTGGGTAGGTTGGAATTTTCACAGTTATTGGGTGGGAGCTCAAGCCAGTTTGGTTACCTTATTGAAAGAACCTCCCTAGATACTGAACCTGCCCTTCTGGCTGCTGACTGCTATGGCAGGAGGGTGACAGAGGGAATGAAAAAAATATGCAATTATCAAGTGATCTATCACCTGTCACCAGAGGTGAAAGTGGGCTGGTATGGACTGGTACAGTGCACTGGCAAGAAGTGGCTGCTGGTACAATCCTGTAAACATCCAACATTAAGGTGCTATCATGTCAGTACAGAGTCAGTTATGATGAAGGGCTCTCCCCCCCCCCCCCCAGCAATCACCACTGCTAGGGGAGTCTGGTTCCCAATTCTGTCCCTTCTACCTGAGGTCCTGGCCTTTCTGGGGGTCCAGAGCTGCCCCATACCTTTGCCCAGTACCCTTGTCATTCCAGACTACCTACTTATAAGTTCTGGTACTGACTTTCACTCCTGCCAGTTGCCTATCGCAGCTCTGGTAAACAGAGGCTAGGAACACTAGCACTGACTATGCTGGCTAATAGCCATTGATGGATTTGTCCTCCATGAATTTTTCTAGTGCTGTTTTGAACCCTGTCTTGACTTTCACAACATTCTCTGACAAAGAGTTCTACAGTGTGACTGCGTTGTGTGAAAAAAATACTTCCTTTTGTTTGTTTTAACCTGCTGCCTATTAATTTCATTTGATGGTCCCTAGTTCTTGTGGTATGAGGAGTAAATAGTACTTCCTTATTTAATATCTCCACATTTATCATGGCTTTACAGACCCCTATCATATCCCCCCTTAGTGATCTCTTTTCCAAGTTGAAAAGTCCCAGGCTTCTCATATGCAAGTTGTTCCATACCCTCTAATCATTTTTCTTGGCCTTTTTATATCTTTTCCAATATATCTTTGCATCTGCATGCCATATTCAAGATATGGGTGTACCATGGATTTATATAAAGGCAATATGATATTTTCTGTCTTATTATATATCCCTTTCCTAATGATTCCCAAAATTCTGTTTGCATTTTTTGCCTGCCACTGCACATTGAGTGGATGTTTTCAGAGGACTATACGCAATGACTCCAAGATCCTTTTCTTGAGTGGTAACAATTTAGTTTCTAATTCCTTATAAAGGATACTTATGTCTAACAACTAGGTCTGAAGTGGGAATGAATGCCTCATAGTGACAGTTCAATTGGTACAAATGCTCCAAGTGAGGACATACATGGCTGATTCAAGGAGCATAGTGTGGACACACAAAAGTGATGTAATTACTGTGGTGGCTGTATGTCAATGTAAGTTGGCTTGACATATTTTGTAGATGCCCACTGTTAAGGTCCCATCCACACTACCATCTAGAACCATGTAGTGCCTGAATCTCTTGTGCCATAATTGTATTTGCAATGTAGAAAGTCCCTTAGTCTTTTGAATTGTGTGTCTGTTACCTTGTCAACAACATTTTACTCCACGGGCCAGCATGTTGCTCTCTACTGCATCTATGTGCTGCTGCAACTTCATGAGTCAGCTTCTGGGAAGAGAGCTTGGGGCCTCTGTGGCTGGCCGCCGCAGCAGCAACATCACATACTCTCTATTTCCTGGAGTCGTGGAAGATCTGTGGCTGTGTCGGCTGTCACAGTCCTTTTTGTTTAATTAATGCTTTTCCTTCACTGCATGAAGGGATCTGATGGCATTCTCAATCTGCCATCATGTAAAATGGAAATAAAATCCAGTTTTGAGTAAGTTGATTGGGCATTTTCAGATACTTCCAATTTCTGCTGGCCCAGGGATAGGAAATACTAATTGCCTGTGAACTCATGACTCAGCTATGTGGACTGGTAGAGCTACCAGCCAGGCTGGCAGGACAACTCTATGCCCTCTTTTGCTGTGTGAAAATCTGCAATGTGTATTGCATTTTCCATTCTGCCCAATGGCATCCCAATCAGACTAATCAGTGTTCTGTTTAACACTTACCAGAGGTATGGCTCTGCACCCCTCTGACATTCAGCATGAGCAAACACAACCTAGAGGTTGCACTGTTATAGGCATTTCATTTAAAATAAACCCTTTGCCATTGCACTCCCATTGCAAAGATTTTCTAGAATTAAGGTCCTTAAGGAGCATTTATTTAATGGTCACAAAGTGGTCATAACATTTAAATCCAAAAGGAACCTTTAGATCATAGCCAGACCTTCTGTATATCATTAAATTCCACCCAGATATCCTATGTTGAGCCCAATAACTTCCATGAAATTAAAGCATTTTAGCTCTGAGATTACTAAGTTGTTGTGAGCCACCTGCAGAAAAAAGGAGAGGCCAAGGTGCCACCAAAGCCCGAGGCCTTTGTAATGTCAGGGGTTTGCTCAAGTGAGATATTTCTTTAACTGTTTCTCTCTTCGACCTTTTACCACACACAACAATTGTCACCAATATTCATTCGTGCTGCAGTAGCATTGAGGATCTTTGCCAAGTCCCCACTGTGCGAGGTGATGTAGGCACATATAAAGAAAAGATGGTCCGTGTCCCAAAGAGCTTGCAATCCTAATGGCCATGATCTTTCATCTTCCTGGAGTCCAAATGTGGGCAAAGACTCCACATCTGAGACAAAAGATCCTTCAGTTTAGCTTAATGCACTTTGGACTAGATCAGGGTTTTCAAACTGGCCTCGTTCTGTGGATTATAAAATAATGGAGACTACTACGGACCATCATCTTTCCTTGTGAGATTGTGCAACACTCCATTGAGAACTACAGTGATTCCTTACATGGAAAAATAACATTAAGAAGGAATGAATGTATTGTAGCTTCCTTGAATGCAATATGAGGCTTGCACTAAAAAGAGCAGAAGCACCTGGGTAAAAGAGGATGCAATAACATGCGAGGTACCAGAAGTTCACAGAGCATAGTTTTGAGAACTGCTGGGTGAGATTCAACCTGGCTGATGTGAGGAGGTGGAAATAGTCCAAACTAGGCTTGCTGAACTTCAGAGGGGATTTTGGTGACAACAGAGATTACCCCAGGGAAGGCTAGCTTTCCATTGGGAGCCGTTGAGGGTATGCCCCAGTCTTCAACCTGTGCTCCCGCCTCAGGTCAGCATTATAAACATTTTGGGTAGTACTAGTCCCCTGAAGCCTGTCTAGTGAGGCTGTTGCTGCTTGCACCATTACAACCTCTTATCTATATAAGATCATAAGAACGGCCATACTGGGTCAGACCAAAGGTCCATTTAGCCCATTATCCTGTCTGCTGACAGTGGCCAATACCAGATGCTCCAGAGGGAAGGAACACACCAGTTAATCCTCACGTGATCCCTCTCCGGTCATCCATTTCCAGACAAACAGAGGCTAGGGATACCATTCCTACCTACCCTGGCTAATAGCCATTGATGGACTTAATCTCCATAAATCTATCTAGCTCTTTTTTGAACCCTGTTAAAGTCCTAGTCTTCACAACATCCTCCGGCAAGGAGTTCCACAGCTTGACTGTGTGCTGAGTGAAAAAAACTTCCTTTTATTTGTTTTAAACCTGCTGCTTATTTGGTGACCCTTAGTTCTTATATTGTGGGAATAAGTAAATAACTTTTCCTTATTCACTTTTTCCACACCAGTCATGATTTTATAGACCTCTATCATATCCCCCCTTAGTCTCCTCTTTTCTAAGCTGAAAAGTCCAAGTCTTTTTAATCTCTCTTCATATGGGACCCGTTCCAAACCCCTATTCTAGATAACCACCTGTCAGCCGGTGGTCAGGGCAGTGAGTGGTGTGTGTGTATTATACACCCGAGACTTCAGCTGCTAGGACTGGGGTCTCTTAGCAGCGGGCAACCTGGAGGAGGTTGACGGACGCCCCAAGAAGTTTACAGGGAGAGCTTATTACACCTCAGATTTTGACTGCTAGGATACACGATCCCTTCGCAGCGGGCAGCCTGGGGAGGCTGAGAGATGCCCCAACGGATCTGTCCCCTGGAAGCGACACGATCCAATGCTCAAGCTCTCCCTATATCTGTCCCTTATGACCGGCTGGAGTTCTTTTAAAATTGTGCTTGGTTCTGTTACAGCAATTGAAGGAGTCAGGTCACAGCTTAAACAGTTACTATTTTATTGTTACAGGGTAAACTTAGCTGTTAAATGCTACTACTGTGTTACAGATAACACAGCCACTACGAAGGACAGGACAGAAATTACACTAATAAGTCACTTACAGGTACCATGAAACCCTTTTGGTTCTCTGAGCTCTTATTAAATGCATGCAAAATAGACACCTAGCAGGTATATATATTCTCACCCCTGCGTTCCAGACTTGGCGTGGCCAGCGTCTTTCTCTCAATCCCTCGGGAAGAAGTAGGGCAAGGTTGGGCGTCCCACAGACCTCGGGAGACAACCGATACCTGCCAGAAGGTGTAGATGATTGGAGCTCAAATAGGGTGGGCTACTAAACCCCTCTTTATACCCCTTGGGTCACGTAGGCTTCTTCCTGGTCTCAAGTGGCCAATTAGGAAAAATGGCTTTGAAGGCCAAGTTTCCTACGAAGGGTGTAAAGCATAATTCACACCTGGGAAAATGCAGACAATGGGCACCTCTGGTATGTGATGGGCGAAGATTCCTCTCCTGGGACAGTGCAGGCGTGTCAATTACTGGTACTAGCCATCAGGGCAGCGGGAGGCCCCGGGTCGTCAGCTAGCCCATTTACTGTCTGGTTTCTGTTTATTAGAGTCAGGGACAGGCAGCACACCTGCGTTCCCAGGGCGTCAAAGGCTGACTGCCTTTCTCTTGCTCTCTGGGGGGGGGGAAACAAGATGGGGTTCATATCTGGTTACACCTCCTTCCACCATGGGCCCTTCAATCCTGTTTGACACCAGAGGGAGCCAGCAGTTGTGTCCCTCATAATACCATACCGAGGGTGTTGTACAAACAGGTAGATAGAGAGATTTGCTCGCAGTCCTTTCCCTAGGTGTTAAAGATCCAAGAGTACAAGAGGCAGTTCCTCCACAAGGATTCCCTGAAATACCCCACAGGTCTGGGGACATCCATGTTCTGTGAGATCCTTCCTGTCCTGTGAGCAAAAGAAGACTGAAGGCAGAAGATTCTAGAAGGAAACCGCTGGCAAGTAGTTTTGTGAACATTGATCCACTTTCTATGGGGAAAAGGGCTGTGTAGTTTGGATGTCCTCCCACCTCAGTAGAAGGGGAACCAATCTCTTCAGGGACAAGTTCCCTAAAGTAGTCAAGGGCAGAGCTGATCCAACCATAAAGATGAATTAGGCGGCCATCTAGGTCACAAGACTTTAAGGAGCCCCAATTAGATGGAAGTAATTTTTTTTCTCTATTTAAAAAAAAATTAATGTTACCTCACGAAAGTATTAAATATTGTACTTGTGAAACAGTCTTTCATTGCTATGTCAGAAGTTGAGTTACTGTATAGTTATTTATTTCATATTGTGGAGCATGGCTGTATGTAAATACAGTTACAATAAGTCATGGCATAGCTTCACGAGAGTGCCACCTGCATTTGCTGTCTGCGGACGGGATCTGGACAGTTCAGTCATTTTTAGTAGCCCAGTGATGGCCAGTCATACTGTTGAGTCAGTATTGCTCGCCACTTAGTGAAAGCTGGTCAGCGACCCACAATAGTTGTTCTGCCGTGTTAAGAGTCATGATCCCGAAGCTGCCGTGGCCATGAAGAATTTGTATTGTGTTGGACTGGTCAAGAGAGCATTAAATTAACAACAAAAGGTGAGACTAAAAAGAGGGAAGATATGATTCTTATTTAGCATAGCTTCAAGATGCTGAGAATAAAATTAATCAAGGAATCAAAGGACATGAAGACAAAAAATTCTTTAACTGCCTATCTGCCAATAATAAGAGCATGGTAACAAAGAAGAGGACTTGAAATTGCTCTTATTAGCATAAATTCAAGCCTAGTTGGTATTACTGAAACCTGGTGGGATGAGTTGCATAACTGGACTGTTAAAATCAATTATTATAACCTAGTTAGGAAGGATCTAGCGGGCAAAAGGAGGGAGGGCAATGGAACTCTGTGTCAACAGTGGTATTACCTGTTTCTGAGTCACTGGTAACTCAATAGATAATGATCTGAAATGCTTGTGGATCAATGTCCATACAGTATAGAATGCAGTGTTAGTAGGTGTCTGCTACAGACTAGGGATCTTAGATACTGGTTATTTTAGTAATTATGTAGCAGCAACAATTTTTAGTGTTTACACAGTTGCTAAAATACTCCCCAGGGACAGGACTAGCAGCCAGTGCCCTCCCATCTTCTGGCCCCACTCCTGGGGGGGGTCCCCTGCCACTCCACACTGTTGCCTCTGTAATAGAAGCAGCAGCATTGGGTGGCAGGCGGAACTGGTCCAGGAGGAGAGCCAGTTTAAAAATCGGCTCCTTGTGCAGACTGGCTCCCACTCCTGCCCCATACTGCTCCCTCTGATACAGAGGCAGTAGTGCAGGGTGGCAGCAGCCCCTGTCCATGGAGGACCCAAGCTCCCTCCGGGGAGAGGCTGCTCCAGCATCCCACCTGGTCCTCCCCACTACGGAGTGCAGGCGGGGAGGCGGCTTCGCCACACCGGTGCTCATGGGGAGCCAGTTTTTAAGGATTGAGACTGGAGTCAGGACAAGGGTAAGGAGGAACAGTCTCCAGTGGAGGGATGGGCGGGAGGCAGTGATTATGTCCATGAGCTGAAAGCATGCTACAATTTTCATTGCTTGGCTTAGAGGAAGAATCATCCAGAGTGAAATCCTGGCATTGTTGAAGTCTAAGGGTATGTCTACACTACAGCACTATTTTGAATTAACTTATTTTGAAATAGTTAATTTGAATTAAGCTAATTCGAAATAACGCATCTAGACACAAAAACTAAATCGAAATAGCGTTTTTCTAATTCGAAATAGCGCGTCAACATTGAGTGGACCCTGAATCGAAGGTAAGGCTGGCCGGGACCAGTGCCAAAAGGGCAGCAGGTTAGGACTTAGTGTGTGGGGCTGCTGCCTTAGGCTATCCGAGGTCTGTGCTTAAAGGGACCCGACCCCCCCATCCCAGACAGACAGTTCTCAGGTTTCTCTGCTTGCTGGTCTACCTCACTGAGGGACAGCAAAGCATTTGTGTCTCAGAGTGCTCTGCTTGCCCTCACTTGGGACACCACGGCACTCTGCAACATGGAACCAGACCTGTCCCTGAGCATGCCGGTGCGTCTCGTGGGGTCGTTGCCATCAGCCCGGCTGCACTTGCTGCAGGCTGCCATCTGGGAGGTCCATCGGGGGGCTGTCAGGATCCAGGAGGCCCTGTGGGAGAGCATCCACCCTGAGGAGCCCTCAGAGCCACCCCAGTCCTCCCCACCGGGGGCTTGTACCCCATTCCTCCTTCACGTCCTTCCACTTACCCCTCCTTAGCCCCCCTTCCTGATGTCAAATAAAATACACGTTTTTTCATAAACATCAACTGTCTTTATTTAACAAAACTGGGGAGGGGGAATGAAACTCTGGGGAGACTGGGGAAAGGAGACGGGAGAGGGGAGGAGAGAGGGTGAGAGAGGGGAGGGGGAAAACTGGGAGGAGGAAGCTGGAATGGGGAAGCAAGGGGAGGAAGGGGGAGGGGAAGCTCAGCGCTCAGGGTTGGGGATCTCATCGGGCCACATGTCTCCCAGCACGGCAGGTGCGGGGGCCTCGGTGTCCCCGGGGGGATGGGGAGGAGGGTGTGGAGGTTGAGGTGGGGGGTGTGGAGATTGAGCAGGAGGGCGAGGAGGTTGAGGAGGGCGGGGGGGCAGGAGTGGGAAGAGGAACAGTAGCTGGGGGGGCAGCAGGTGCTGGGGCGGCACGGGGCAGCACGCTCTGCAGCAGGGCCTGCAGGTGTGAGCACATGGCACGGTCCTGAGCAAGCTGCTCCCGGCGGAGCTGCAGGTCCTCCTGCATCCAGGCCTGGATAGTGCGGTGCAGGGCCCCCAGGTGCTGGTCTTGGTACCCCTGCTGCGTGCTGGTGGTGTGGAGGAGCCCTCAGGAACGGGAGCTTGTCCCAGGTGGGGTGGTGCGCCCTGCACGTGCAGCTGGTGCAGCTGTGGAGAAAGAAGGGGAGTGGTCAGTTCTCCCTAAGGACACAGTGGATGATGCCCAGCGCCCCCTGCGAGGTGAGGGCGACCGTGCCCTGCACTGTCAGAGCCAACGTGCCTGCACAGAGGCCATGGTCGGGATATCTGGCTCTCCCCGGGAGTGGGAGCTGCCCCGAGACCACACCCTTGCCCCTGTGCTGTGTATAGTGCGGCTGAGGCGGGGGGGGGAGATGTCCCCTGCCTCTATGTAGAGGGGGCGTGTGAAGGGAGGGCATCCTGATGGGTCCCGCCCCGGGGTCAGGAGTGTGTCAGGTCTCTTCACACACTCATGTGCCTATCAGGTCACGGCCCCTGGGTGTCACGCAGCTGGAGCCACCTGCCCAAGGGTGGCATGGCATGTGCTCGCATGTGCACAGGTGGCTGCGTGATCCGTGGGAGGCATGGCCCACGCGCGCGGTCCCTGGTCTCCCTCTCTGCCTCCCCGCCCCCCGGGCAGGGGACAGTGCTGGCACTTACCTGGTATGGCCTCCACGGACGACCCTGCCGACTCCGGTGCCGGGACAGCTGGCGGTGGCCCCTCTGCTGTGCCCGGGTCAGGGCCCTCAGCTCCCAGCTCGCTGCCTCCCAGGCTGGCGTGGACCGCCCCGCCCCCCAGGATTCGGTCGAGGGCGGAGAAGTAGGGACAGGTAGCAGTCCCTGCTGCGACGCCACCCCTGGTGGCCCTGGCGAATGCCTGCCACAGCTCCTTGACTTTCAGGTGCACCTGCTACTGGGTGCACCTGTGGCCTTTCCTGGCCATCGTGGCCACTATGCGACCATAGACAGCCGCGTTCCTCCGCCTAGTGCGGAGATCATGGACGTTGGGGGCCTCCCCCCACACCTCAATGAGGTCCATGTTCTTCTCACTAGTCCATGAGGGCGCGCGCCATCTACGGCCCCTGGCTGGTCCCTGGGTGCTGGGGGACTGGGATGGGGACAGCTGGCTGCCACTGGCTGCCATTGTGCGGCCACTGGCTGAGGGTCTGCGGCTGCTGTCAGGCCTGGCTCTCACACGTGCCCAGTGGCCAGAGTCTACCCCTTTAAGGGCCCCGGGGGTGGGGAAGAGGAGAGGAGTTTTCCTGGTTTGGCCCAGAGTGGCCACCAGGGGAAACTGGGAAGGGCTGGAGGCCCCCTAATTTGAAATAACTGTCTACACAGCACTTATTTCGAATTAGCTATTTTGAATTTGGTGTTATTCCTCGCAGAATGAGGTTTACCAAATTCGAAATAAGTGCCCCACTATTTCGAATTTATTTCGAAATAGCGGTTTGGCTGTGTAGATGCTATTAAAGTTAATTCGAAATAACTACTGTTATTTCGAATTAACTTTGTAGTGTAGATATACCCTAAGAGAGTTTTGCCATTTACTTTAATGGGGCCCAAATGCTGGAACTTCTGACCAAGAAGGAACTGTTTTAAATGCTCACGGTTATCTAGGTTTGGATTTATTTTTTGTTCATTGTCACAAAACATGATAACTGCATTGACCCAGATGGTCACATCACTTTATGTGGGTCTCTCAGAGGCATGGAAGGACCGTCATAGATACGAATCACAGCTTTGAAAAGTCTAGGTTGGAGATTTGTTCATGTGCACTACACTGTGCAGCATATTTTCATCATATATAGAAAATGTCTAGTTTAGGGCTGAGAATTTTCACCTGCTAATATTAAGAGTGTACAATGTTCATATTAAAGACTGTCTACTCTGAGACATAACAGTTCAGATTGCCTTCTCATCTGAGGTTCCCGATTACCTTCTCATCTTTGTAGAACAGATGTAATTTAGGAAGTGATCAGCAATCTGGATTTCACATAACTTCAGGTTGTTTGCATTTCTGCTTGCAGACAAATCATTCCCGCTTGCTCTTCCAGTATAAAAATTGCACTCTGATCTCAATATATTTATATTACTTATGCTCCCTTCAATATATTTATGTTACTTATGCTCCCTTCTTTGACTTGTACACTTCAGCCTCACAAACCTCATTGCAGGAGGAATAACAGGTAGTTCAGAATAAGGCTTTATTTCGAACTTCCGTTTCCCTGCCGCGTGTAGACGTGGGCAGTTAGTTCGGGCTTGTAAGTTTCAAAAAAAAAAAAAAAAAAAAAAAATGGCAACCAGCCGGGAACATGCAAATCAAGCGCAGGATATTTAAATCCCGGGCTTGATTTGCAATTCCGAATGCCTACATTTGCAGCCTTAGTTCGAATTAGGCTTCAAGTGTAGACATACCCTATGAGAAATGGATCTGTCTTTACAGTTTATCTAGCCCCTGTTACCAGAGCATCTGAACCCCTCAGTATCTTTAATGTATTTATCCTCACAATGCCCTGTGTGGTAGGGGACTTCTATTACTCTCATTTTACAAATAGATCACTGAGACCCAGGAAGGCTAAATGATTTGCCCAGGACCACAAGAGCAGTCTTGGGCACAACAGGAACTTCAATCATAGAATCATAGGGTTGGAAGAGACCTCAGGAGGTCACTGAGTTCAACCACCTGCCCAAAGCAGGTCCAACCCCAGCTAGATCATCACAGCCAGGCCTTTGTCAAGCCAGGACTTTAAAACCTCTAGGGATGGAGATTCCACCACCTCCCTAGATAACCTATTCCAGTGCCTCAGCACCATCCTAGTAAAATAGTTTTTCTTAATATCCAATGTATACCTCCTCCACTGCAGCTTGAGACCATTGCTCCTTGTTCTGCCATCTGTCACTACTGAGAACAGCCTCTCTCCATCCTCTTTAGAACCAGCAGTGGAAGGCTGCTATCAAATCTCCCCTCACTCTTCTCTTCTGCAGACTAAACAACCCAAATCCCTCGGTCTCTCCTCGTAGGTCATGTACTCCAGCCCCCTAAACATTTTGGTTGCTTTCCGCTGGACCCTCTCCAATGCGTCCACATCCTTTCTATAGTGGGGAGGAGGGAAGGGGCTCAATTGGATGCAATACGACAGATGTGGCCTCACCAGTTCCGAATAAAAAGGAATAATCACTTCTCTAGACCTACTGGCAGTGCTCCTCCTAATGCACCCTAATATGCAATTAGCCTTCTTGGCTACAAGAGGACACTGTTGACTCATATCGAGCTTCTCATCCACTGCAATCCCCAGGTCCTTTTCTGCTGAACTGCTGCTTGGCTAGTTGGTCCCCAGCCTGTAACAGTGCGTGGGATTCTTCAGTCCCAAATGCAGAACTCTGCAGTTGTCCTTGTAGAACCTCATCAGATTTCTTTTGGCCCAATCCTCCAATTTGTATAAATCAGTCTGGACCCTATCCCTACCCTCCAACGTATCTATCTCTTCCCCTAGCTTAGTCTCATCTGCAAATTTGCTGAGGGTGCAATCCATCCCCTCTTCCTGGTCATTAATAAAGATGTTGAATAAAACCAGCTCTAGAACCGACTCTTGGGCCACTCCGTTTGATACCGGCCACCAACCAGATATCAAGCCGTTGGTCACTACCTTTTGAGCCCAACAATCTAGCCAGCTTTCTATCCACCTTACAGTCCATTTATCCAATCCATACTTCCTTAACTTGCTGGCAAGAATACTGTGGAAGACCATATCAAAAGTTTTGCTACAGTCAAGGTATATCACATCCACTGACTTCCTCATGTCCACAGAGCCAGTTACCTCATCATAGAAGGCAATCAGATTGGTCAGGCATGACTTGCCATTGGTAAATCCATGCTGACTATTCCTGATCACTTTCCTCTCTTCCACATCCTTAAAAATGGATTCTTTGAGGATCTCCTCCATGATTTTTCTGGGGACTGAGGTGAGGCTGACCAGTCTGTAGTTCCCTGGATTGTCCTTCTTCCCTTTTTTAAAGATGGATACTACATTTGCCTTTTTCCAGTCATCTGGGACCTCCTCCAATCTCCATGAGTTTTCAAATATAATGGCCAACGGTTCTGCAATGAGATCTGCCAACTCCCTCAGAGCCCTCGGATGCATTAAATCCAGCCCCACGGATTTCTGTATGTCCAACTTTTCTAAATAGTTCTTACTGTCAGCTCTTCACCGGGGGTTGCCCACCTGTTTCCCATACTAGTGCAGTAGTCTGGGAGCTGACCTTGAGTACTTCAGCTTTTCCCACATGATCTGTCCCTAGGTTACTTCCGTCACCCAATAAGGGTACCACATCTTCCCTGACCACCTTCTTATTGCTAACATGCCTGTAGAAACCTTTCTTGTTTCCCTTCACATCCCTTGCTAGCTGCAATTCCAATTGCTCTTCAGTTTTCCTGATTACATCCCTGCATGCTTGAACAATATATTTATACTCTTCCCTAATCATCTGTCCAAGTTTCCACTTCTTGCAAGCTTTCTTTTTGTGTTTAAGCTTGCTAAGGATTTCACTGCTAAGCCAAGCTAGTCGCCTACCATATTTGATTTTCTTACTGCGCATTGAGATGGCTTGTTCCTGTGCCTTCAGTAAGGCTTTAAAATATGTCAGCTCTCCTGGACTCCTTTTCCTTTCATGTTAGCATCCCAGGGGATCTCGTCCATCAGTTCCATGAGGGAATCAAAGTCTGCATTTCTGAAGTCCGGGATATTTTGTTGCACTCCTTTCTTCCTTTGGTCAGGATCCTGAATTCTACCATCTCATGATCACTGCTTCCCAGGTTGCCACCCCCATCTATTTCCTGTACTAATTCCTCCCTGTTTGTGACTTCTTAAGCTGCGCATGGCCCCTGGTTGGTTCCTTCAGCACTTATACCAGGAAGTTATCTCCAAAATTCCCCAAAAACTTCCTGGATTGTCTGTGTACTGCTGTATTGGTCTCTCAACAGATGTCAGGGTGATTAAAGAACCAGGGCCTATGATCCTGACGCTTCTGTTAGATGTCCACGTGATCTGGTGGTCTATAGCAGACACCAACCACAATGTCACCTCTGTTGCTCCTGCCTCTAAACTTAACCCAAAGACTTCCAGCATGCTCTTCTCCCTTTATATACTGGAGCTCTGAGCAATCATACTGCTCTCTTAGGCTATGTCTACACTGCAGGCTTCTTGTACAAGAACTTTTTATGGAAGAGATCTTCCGCAAAAAGTTCTTGCGCAAAAACGCGTCCACACTGCCACGTGCTTTTGCGCAAGAAATGTGCTTTTGCACAAGAGAGCGTCCTTACTGCCATGGATGCTCTTTCACAAGAAAGCTCTGATGGCCATTCAGAGAATGGCCATCAGAGCACCTGTGCTTTTTCCGATAGGGGTTTCTTGCACAAGAAACCACTGTTGTCCATCCACACACGCCTTTTTGCACAAGAGCTCTTGTGCAAAAAGGCTTATTCCTCATAGAAAGACGAATAACTTTTGCACAGAAAGCCCTGTCTTCTGACGATCTACTGTACTTTTTCTTGTGCAAAAACGCGCTTGTAATGTGGACGCTCCATGAATTTTTGTGCAAAAACGGCTGTTTTTGCGCAAAAATTCAAAAGAGTAGATGTAGCCGCACATACAGTACAACTCCTCCACCTTTTCTTCTCCACCTGTCCTTCCTGACCAGTGGTCTCCAAGCTTTTTAACCACAAGATCACTTTTTCAATTTACGTGCAATGTAAGATCTACTTCAAACCCAAATACCCTTGCCCCACTGCCTTCTCACCCCTTCTCTGAGGCCCTGCCTCTGCTCCATCTCTTCTCTGAGGCCTCACCTGCTCGCTCCATCTCCCTTCCTCCCCCATCTTCACTCACTTTCACCAGGCAGGGGTAGGGGTTAGGGTGCAGGCTCTGGTCTTGGGCCAAGGGTTTGAAGTGTGGGAGGGGCTCTGGGCTTAGCCCAGGGTGGGGTATTGGGGTTGAGGAGGGGTTTCAGGGTGCAAGCTCTGGGAAGACGTTTGGGTGCAGGGGGACTCATGTCAGGGCCAGGAGGTTGGGTGCAGAAGAAGGTTTAGGGCTAGAACAGGGGTTCAGGAAGCAGGTTCTGGCTGGGCACCATTTAACTGAGATGGCTTCTGGGTGGTGGGGTAGTGGGGTTAAGGCAGGCTTAAGCAACTAGCATGTACAGTAATGCCAGCGACATCCAGGAGCAGCAATTACCACAGTGATAATTACTCCAGACGTGACAGGTTAGGCATTTTAGAACTCACTACTCAAAGAATTAAATTAAGTGTAAGAGAAAAATGAAAATTATGAAATGCACAGACCAGTCAAAAACCAAAAATACCACACTTTGAAGTAACAGCAATCCCCCACATATGTGTTGGGTCGGGAGATGAGAGGGAAGGACAGTGTGTGTTTGTGAGAATGACAGACACACACACATGGATGGCAAGTTATATGGGCTCGTGGTGCTCATGTTCCACCAATATTCAGAACTGGGGGGCCCTGCTCCAGCAATATTTGGAGCTGGGTCTCTCCCCCGACCCTGCCTGGAGTGGGCCCCGGCCCCCACCTGCAGGCCCCCCCGCACGTCCTCTGTCCTCAGAGCGTCCCTGTGATGGGGGCCTCACCCCCTCCACACTAGCCCTGCCGGCGGCGCTGTGCTCGCAGCCGGCAGGCTGTCACCATTTGGGGCTTGCGGTGCATGCGCAGGGGTGGCCAGCAGAGAACCCCCATTGGGCGCATGCGCACGCCAGCTGGGCCAGAAACTGGCGGGCTGACGGACCAAGGGGAGACCTGGACAGCCGAGGGCATGCTGGCACTGGAAGAAGGCGCAAGTATTTAAAAACGGCGGAGGCGGACAAAAGGGGGGGGAAGGCGGAGAGTGAGCGGCCGGCCTGCCCACGGGAGCCCCCTTCTTGCCCCAGGAGGCCGCCAGAATACCTGGGAAGGGCAGATGCGCTGGAAGAGGAGGCCGTGCTCCAGGGGTCCGGCACCGATCAGTAGGGTTACCAGGTAGGCTTAAAAATATACCAGCCACACCTCATGGGGGGGTGGGGAGACCGGCCGGGAGGGGAGGGGTGCTGGCCGGGAGGAGGATGGAAAGCAGAGCTGGCGGGGAGGAGGGGTTGGCGGCTGGCTGGGGCAGATCGTGGGGGGAGGGGGGCAGCCGACGGGAAGCTAAGCTGGTCGGTGGGGGGAGGGGGCCGGGCGGAGTGGGGCTGGCCAGGGGAGCTCAGGAGGAGGAAGGGAGAACTGGCTTCCAGAAGGAGAGCTGGCAGGGGGTGCAGCGGAGCTTGCCGGGGAGATCAACCAGCCGGTGGGAGGTAGCGCTGGCGGTGGCAGCGGGGCAGGGGTTGGGTACAGCCCTGAGCCCCCCCCCCTTAATGATTTATAAGAGATTTATTAATAACTTGGGTGCCACAGTGGCACATCCAAACAAGCCACGTGAACTCAGTACTGGTGCACAACACAAAATCCATTCTGCTCATGGGAGGAAACTCTTAGGCTGTGTCTACACTGGCGGTTTCTTGCTCAAGAACATCTTATGCAAGAACACGTCCACACTGCCATGTGAGAGCTGTGCTTTTGCACAAGAGCATCCATGGCAGTGTGGACGCTCTCTTGCACAAGAAAGCTCCGATGGCCATTTTAGCCATAGGGGTTTCTTGCGCAAGAAATCCCTGCCGAGCATCCACACTGCCCTCTTGCACAAGAGAGCTTACACCTGTAAGAAAAGAACGTAGCTCTTGCACAAGATGCCCTCTCTTACCACGCCATATTGTAAATTTCCTTGCACAAGAGCAGGCTGTACTTGCGCAAGAAGCCGCGAGTGTAGACATAGCCTTAGAGGGAACACTTCTCCTAGCCTCTCTGCCCCCGAGTTAATGTCACACACATTGGGTTAATGCAACTGCAGGATAGTTGCATGAGGAGGGTTTGGTGGGGGCCAAACTAATACCTGTTGGTAGGAGGATGGTGGGAAAAGCCCTTCAAGAGGGGTGACATGACACCTTTTACTTCTGGTCATGTGTCCATCTTGCCCCGAGCGCGTTACCTCCAGAGGCGTGGCTAATGGGGGGGGCAGGGGGTGTGGCTAATGGGGGTGCAGGGGGCATAGCTAATGGGGCACCACCAAAAATTATACAAACCTGCCGCCCATGCACACACACACAGTGTGTAAGAGTGACAGAGATTTGCATTGCCAAGCTCCCTCCATCCCCTTTTCTCTGTGTGGAGATATGGTACAGAAATGGGGGGAGAAGGGACACCCTGACATCAGTGCCGCCCTCTTCTCCTTCCCATACCCTGCACAGAAAGCAGGAGGCTCCCAGGGGGCAGCTCTAAGGCAGAGGGCAGGAGCAGCATGACATTGGGTGGAGGAGCAACTGAAGTGCCAGTGCTTTATAGCTTCCTGGCCAAACCAGTCAGGATCACCGGTAGAGGCTCCAAGATCTACTGGTAGTTCCTGATCTACTGGTTGGTGACAACTGGCTTATACCCTTCCATGACAGCACTCCAATCATGTAAGTCATCCAACCAAGTCTCTGTTATTCTAATCAAATCATAGTTCTTTGACTGTGCCAGGACTTCCAATTCTTCCTGCTTGTTTCCCAGGCTTCTTGCATTCATGGATAGATAAGTAGTTTAATGCCCTACCTTCTCGGTAACTTAGATAAGTAGTTTAATGCCCTACCTTCTCGGTAGGAGAAGCCCAGGTCTCTACAGTTTTAAATTAGTTCCCTAACTTCTGGCCCATCCTTCCTTAGTAAACCAACGCTCGAAGTTCTTACTGTTAATCTGAAACGTGTAGACCAATACATGTCTATGTACAATTTTGATGGAGAAAGGCTTGCCCACATGACTTTCTTCCTTAAAACCTCCCTTCCTTTGCAACAATCCATACAGCTCCATGCCTCACACAACAACAGCTGAAGCACTGGAGGACACTAGTTAACAGTGCTTATACCACAAGGTCAACTACAGATGCTCTTCACAGAGTTAAATGCACAGCACTGAAAATATTGGTGGCTGGTCTACACAAGAGTTCCCACCATCAGTACCACCAGTGAAACTATATGATTGGAAGCAATGGTGGGAAATGTGAAGAAAAATAGAAGTCTAGTGTAGACAAGAGAGCCAACAGCCTCCGTGGGCCCCTGGGCAAGATGGGGAGGAGGCAGTTCAGGGCTACTGGGAGGGATGGGGCTCAAGTGGCAGTGGGGGTGTCGTGGGCAGCCAGCTTTCAGTGCCACACAGAATGCGGTGTGCTCCCCCCCCCCCCAGAGATGTACAGAGGTAGCTTTGAATCACCAGGCCCCGGTGCAACTGCCCCCTTTGCCCTCCCCATCAGCAGATCTGAGGGTAGATGCAGGCTTATAGGCTAGATTACGTTCTGAGCTATCTGAGGTGCAGACCCTTTTTCCCCAGAGGTAGATCTGTCTTCGGGGTAGGGGGTGGTGGTGACAGAACTAATCCTCTATCACCCTTCTGCTAGGATCTGTTTTGGCTAGCAGAACTCTCATTGTTAGTGGTAGGGATGTAGCTAGAGCAGCAGGGGATACCCAATAACACAATATATGAAACAGGTCACCAAGGAGAAGAGGAAAGCCAATCCAAAATTCTAACAGATTTCTAGGTAATGTCCATGCTTTATTTCCCACTGGTTGCCACGAGCTGGAGTAGTCCAACGCAAAGTATTATTGCAGACTGTATTTTGTTCCTGGTTAGATTCTCTAGCTAAGGAATTCAATTAAGATTTCCACAGAGTTTCCAGGTCACAGAGCATTTCATTCCATATATTTGGAAAAAAGATATGTAGTGATAGAAATACTTAGCAGGCATGTTATGGTGATGGTTTCTGGGTCAACCTGAAACTGGAATGGAGGGCATTAAATCATTTGAGACAGTACATAAAATGGGCTTCAAATGGCAACAGCTCTTATTCACAGCTGAAATGGATCAGATCTGAATAAAAGATGAATGTCAAGTTACTATGTAATTCTGTGAATGGAATCCTACAAGAACCTTGGATACACAGACGGGTGGGATTTACATTGCACAACAGAGATAGAAGGCTCATTTGGGCTGAGCTCCAGCCCCTTAACACTGTCACACAGAGGCTGGAAAAATAGCAGATTTATCTTGTTGGGGATTCCTCTGGTATGGCAGAGATGCCAGCTGACATGAAGCCAAAGCGGGTGGTTTCCATGCAGCTCCCAGGCTAGGAATTTGTTTAGAGTGAGAGGGAATGCAGTGTGGTAGCTGTACTTTGGTAGTCCACAGCTAACATGTCAAAGGGCTGTTGGCCCTTTAGAAGGAGATAAGACTCAACTCACCTGTGACACAGCTAACTCTTCTTCCCAGGTGGGGAAAATGAGTGGCATGTGACTGATGGGTCTTTTGACTCACTCCAGTCTCTAGGGTAGATAGGAAGAGGACAGTGGGGTGGGGATAGGTGATGGTAATAGCACCATTATCACTGCCTATCAAGAACAAGTATGTGCCCGTAGGACATACTGTTGGGGAAGTCTGTCTGGTGTGATTTGATCTCCAAACTGTGGTGGGACATGGGAAGACTACCGTCCAGCAAAGATGCTCTGGAGAAAGATGCTCTGAAGAAGATTTTTTTTTTTTTAGTCTCATTTGTTTGGAAAGACTTTGTGGCCAGTCTGTGTGAAATGAGATGAGATTAACTGGGGGGAGGGGAGGAGGACTTGAAACTGTGTAAGGGCTTAAATTAGACCCCAGAATGGGAATCTGGGTGTGTTTTTTTTAATGCCTTGAACAATATGAAGTTCTTAAGGAGCCCTGAGAAGAATGAAACTGAGGCAGGGTTCTCTAGGACCATCCCAAGTTATGAGGGGGGTAATTCTGGAGTGTTACATGGATAGCAGACACACTTTAGAGCAACCCCAGAGCCAAGACAGAAGCAGCATCAGGACTGGAAAACCTGCAAACAGTACTGTTGCAGCTCCCTGCCTCCAGCTGCGCTCATCAGTATTGGGGTCAGTTGACAATGAGCTTGTAGGAAGGCAAGATGGCAGAGGATTGGTCCTTATCAGCATTTTTAGGTGCCTAGATACTCTTGAAAATCTGGTCCTTAGTCATTATCTTCCATAGGAGCTGAGTTAGGTCCTTAAACTAGTATGGATTGTCAAATTCTCCATGTTCCTTGTGCGGATTCTTAGATCAGCTGTTTTGCACCACTATAAGAAGGCATTGCAAATCTAGGCAGAACATCATGTGGCTGTGCTTGTAGCATGCATATTTGTTTTTTACAAGGCTGTAAGCTTGTTCAAAGTCAGTCAGTATTATATTTTCAGACCAACTTGGCACTAGCTGTTACTATGAATGACACTTGATAATCTTCCACAAGGGAAGGGACATTTTCACCAGGATTTACTGCATCCTTTAGTTTTTCTAGGGCCAAAAGCTCTCCTTGGCTGAGTGAAGAAGAACAAACATGCTATCTGTACTAAATTTGGTCCAGGAAGTGTAGAAGCAGAGAAGGGCCTATAAAGGAATACACTCTCCTTTCCCCCTTTGGATATTATGCCTCTCAAAAGAAACTGCAAATTTACATCTGCTCATGGAAGTAAAGTTCCTTGCATGTATTAGAAGAACACTGTATGGGTTGGCCAAGGAACATAGATGTTCCAAGACTTGTCCCTGTGGATCCAAGTACTGCATACACATAAGAGGCTATGCCTGTCTGTGGGTCTGTTAACACCTCCTTCCACAAAAAAGAACACTCCTAGTTGCCACATGAACTTCTGTAAGTTCTTTTCTTCTCTTCCATGTTTGTCACTGGAAAAGAAGTATCTGATCCCCATACTTTTTAATTTATGAATTCCAGGCTGAAGGCTTGTTAGTTCTGAGAATGGCAAGGAGCTGGCATGTCACCACCTGATAAAGCCAGAAAGGTTCCAGGAATTCAAGATATGTAATTCCTCTCTTTGTTTTGGGGTAGTTGCCATCACACACTGGCACAGGATCCTCCATTATAATTAATTTGGGGAATATTTCAAGTTGTGGTTTGCTTTATTAACTGTATCTTCTATTTTCAGCTAACAGAGCACATCTGAACAAGCTGCCTGCAGCTCCTTATGCTTATACAAAGGAGGAGTAATGACAGGGATGGTTGATACTTGTTTTATTCCATTCAAAAAATTCCTGTGTGGGGGTTGGTTTTTTTTAATGTGGCAGGGGGTAAAATAGGCTCTTATTCACTGTTTAATTAGAGCTGTGGCTGAATTATGCTCCTGGATTTGACCACATCACATTTTGACAAACTTTTGTCACAGTTCTGCTGGGGAGCATCAGGATGCAGACTGATGGCCCTTGTGTACTCCGCAGCTAAGTACTGTACACCAATGTTGGCCAAAGGAGCCACACTTGACTTGTTGAAGTCCAGCTGAACACTGCAATACAGTGCATCACTGGAGCCCTCAAGTCAACCACAACACCATGGCTGCCCATGATATTGCACATCATATCCCAAATTGCTCATCATGATGCTGCAAATCTGCAGGAGGTCTAGCAAATTGAAGAAAACTAATGTGTCCTATCCACCAGGATCTTAATAACGTCCCTCACCACTGAAGTCATGCAAGCCCTTTTGGACCCACATACTTAACTTTTGACAATGTGACTTTAACCCTGATGAAGCTTGGAAAGCTAAATGGAGATCACAGACAAATTGACCCAATGAGGAAGACACCCGTCTTCAATCTTCCATGAAACTTATGGGCAGCTATAAACCACATCTGCAAATCTATGGTAAATGCACATACTTCCTGCATAAATGGAAAATTTAAAAACTTTTCAGTGTGCGACCATGGAGGATACATGTATCCTCCAGAACCAATACAGCGAATCAATGCCTGATTCATAAATCACAGTGATAAGCATCAGGAGTAGTGGAGTGTATCTGGCTTTACACCTCAATGTAAAATTATAGTTGTTGGTGTACATCTACATCAGTGATACGAAGAATTATAGAAGCTATGTGTTCTGGTAAATGATCTTTTTCACCTCCTACCTTAAGAAGACACATAATGCATTAATCCTCTTACACGGTGAGGCATATTTTATGTTTATAGATCACTGTGAGACAGGAGAAGGCTTGTTTGCACAGTTCAGTGAGCATGTATTTTGGTCTGTTTCTTGTTATAGAAAAACTTTATGCTGATATGTAATTCAGGTTGGAAAGATGAGATTTGTATTGGTAAATGTCACTAAACTTCAATTTCTCTCCATACAACAGATGACAAATATTTCCATTGACTAATAATAGAAATATACAGCTAAAGTAAGAAAAATGCTGTTTGAGAACTTAGAGATTAAGGAAAATATCTTTGTTTATTTTAACAATCTATTGAGAGCATGTGTTTTTAAGGTTTTGCATCTCATCTGTCACTAAGCAGCTGTTGTGACTCCTCACCATAGAGTCTTGCAACTGTGAAGAATTAAATTGACATCCATCAAAATGACAAAAATATTGAATTTTTCCAAGCATAAATCATACAAAGCAGGCATTACATAAAATCACTAATCATGTTTGGAAAGTCCTCCTATGGAGGCAGCAATTTATGTGAAGCAAAAAGATACTGAAGATTCTTCAACACTATGGTCTCTGACCTGCCTGAAGCATGAGAACAGCTGATACAAATGTGAATAACATCAGGCCACAAACATGCATGAATCAGGTATGTGGGAGCCCTGCTATGGTATATAGGCATACACCAGAGCTATACTGATTTACACCAGCTGGAAGTCTGTCCCAGTGTGCTATGCAAGAATCTGCTGTGACACAGAGCACAGAAATATGCTACCAGAAGGGTTTTTGCTAAAACAGACAGAGCTACATCATAACAGAGTGGGACATTGCTGACACACACAGCTCCGCTAGCGTTGAGTGCTGTGGTCATGAACACAGCAGCAGTAAACAGCACTCTGCAGCGTAATGAGCCATTTCAACACGTATGGAGACAGCAGAATTGCTCTATCACTGAATTCTGTGTCAGAAAACCAGTGCTAGATTTCTGAGTTATTGCCAGGATTTGGCTGTCATGGTAAACCCCCTTGCTTTATGAAAAGTGGCATATGAATATGCATAACTTGAAGACATGTTAGACAAAATGCCTCACATAACATATCGGTTTTAAAGTTTACGGTCTGCTGAAACTGTATATCGTATTTTTGTGCACGTATCAGTCTTGTATGTGAAGTTAGACATATAAAGTGGTTTTAATTTTGAATGTGCTCATGAGGGACATTATTTATGCTCTGGAAATGGACTGGCTCACTGATCAAGCCAAAGACCTGTGACTGATTTTATTCTTCCTGAAAGCCCACATTGTGGTTGATCCTAGAAAGACATGTGGCCAGGTCACCTGATGCTGAAACCCATTTTGGATCTTGTACTTTTCCACTCAAGGTAAGAAAAGTTTGAATTGAGCACAAAGAATTCCTGCCTTGGGCAAAAGGGATATATGGGGGGGACCAAACAATAGGGGCAGTCACCAGATGGCAGGAGACAACTCCCCTTCCCCCCGTACCACCTAACATGTCAGCTGGAAACATCTAAGATTGAACAGGGGGATGGATCAGGCCCAGGCTAAGAGGCTGGTTAGCTTGTGAAAGAGATGTTTAGAACAACTGTTTAGGATACGAGTTTGCATGTAACAAGTTTCTTAGTGGATTAGGATTAGCTGGCATGTTTTCTGTATTTTAATTTAGTAATTTACTTTGATCTCACTGTTTTCACTTGCAATCACCTAAATCCTACTTTTTATACTTAAAAACACTTTTGTTTATTATCAAGCCCAGTGTAAATAATCGTTACCCGGGAGGGGGAGCAACCACTGTGCATAGCTCTCATTCATTGATAAAGGAGTTGGACTTGATGAGCTTTCTCTGTATAAAACTTTTACACAGGGCAAGATGGATTTGTTTGGGATTTTGGTCCCTTTTGGGGGTTGATTTCCGGGATGCTGAGCCCTCCCGGAACCCTCCTGGAGCTGAGCTGCTTCCGCATCTGTATTGCTCTACAGGGGAGCTGTAACCCCAACTCTGTGACTTGACTGGAGGAGACTAGAACTTCTGGCTCAACAGGAGAGTGTGGTGGGGAGACCTAGAGAGAAGTGGCATGATCAGCACACAGGGAGACAATCCCAAGGGGATGTCTGCGATATAACCCGTCACATTGGTCTTTATTCCTCTTCCTTAAAAATCAAAATAGATGTTAATATAAAAAGCATTCTTAATCCATAGCTCTGAAAGTGCTTCCCAAGGGAGGTCAGTATCATTATCCCCATTTTACAGATGTAATACTTTCTTCTTAAAGATACAATATTCCATAAGAGCTTCAGTAGTGCATATTCTACCCTCTTCATTTAGGCCTTGATTAAGCAATGCTCTTAAGCAGTTTTTAAATTTTAATGGAAATTCTCATGGGTTTAAGTCAATGAGACTTCAGCTCCTGCTTAAAGTTAAGTGCCAAAATGTGTTGCTGAATTGACCCCAGGGCGATGCTTAAAGAAGAAGAAATCTGTTCATCACGAGTGTTGCAAAACTGCCTTGCTAGCATCTTTTCAGAGGCATATTATATGTCCTTTCAGTTGTTTATGTAGACTGCTAAAATCCTACAGGATCCCTATGGTCTGCTGGTATCAATGAGCAACTTCTACGATGGCAAATCACATTAGACTAAAATTAATCCTTTGACTCATTCTCATTTGTGTGTTATTTTTATAAAAATTGCCTTACCTCAGTAAACAAGGGAAACATAATGGTCAGGAAGTAAATGACTGACAGCAGAGCTTAAAGCAGGGGTGGGCAATAATTTTTGATGGGGGGGCACTTCAAATTTTGGTTAGTGGTCAAGGGCCACACTTTTCTGTGGAAGGGGTGCTTGGATCTGGGATGGAGGTTGGGTGCAGAAGGGAGCTCAGGGTAGGGGATTGGGATGCAGGAGAGGGTGTGGGGTCAGAAAGGGAGTTTGGGTGAAGGAGGGGGTTGCAGCACATGCAGCTTCCCCGTCCTCCCCCAGTGCAGAGAGGCAGATGGAGTAGCCAGCTGCTTTGAGCCCTGGGGCTACTCCTTGTCTGGGGGTCCAGTGGGGTGGGCTGCAGGCTGGACTGAAAAGTTTGGTGGGCCAAATCCAGCTCCCAGGCTGTATCTTGCCCAACCATGACTTAGAGAAATCAGACATAGTGTGAGCAGGCAGGGCCTAATCTTCCACAAGCATTTGTGTCAATGTAGAATCATAGAATCATAGGACTGAAAGAGACCTCAGAAGGCCACTAAATCCAGCCCCTGCCCAAAGCAGGACCAACCCCAATTAAATCATCCCAGCCAGGGCTTTGTCAAGCAGGACTTAAAACTCTCTAGGTGGAGATTCCACCACCTCCCGAGGTAACCCATTCCAGTACTTCACCACCCTCCTAGGCTATGTCTACACTTGCCCCCTGGTTCAGACTAGGGAGGCAAATGAAGCATACCAAAGTGGCTAATGAAGCGCGGGATTTAAATATCCCGCACTTGATTAGCATATTCATGGCCGGTCGCCATTTTAAAATGCCGGTCGCCCGATTTAACTTGCCGTGTGTAGACACGGTAGTCCGATCCAAAACCCTTCCCTCGAATTAACTGTTACTCCTCATTGCACGAGGAGTAACAGTTAATTCGAGGGAAAGGTTTTGGATCGGACTACCGCGTCTACACGCGGCAAGTTGAATCGGGCAACCGGCCACGAATATGCTAATCTAGCGCGGGATATTTAAATCCCGCGCTTCATTAGCCACTTCAGTATGCCTCATTTGCCTCCCTAGTCCGAACTAGGGGGCAAGTATAGACATACCCCTAGTGAAATAGTTTTTCCTAATATCCAACCAAGACCTCCCCCACTGTAACTTGAGACCATTGCTCCTCATTCTGCCATCCGTCACTACTGAGAACAGCGTCTCTCCATCCTCTTTAGAACCTCCTTTCAGGAAGTTGAAGACTGCTGTCAAACCCCTCCTCACTCTTCTCTTCTGCAGACTAAATAAACCCAAATCCCTCAGCTTCTCCTCATAGGTCATGTACTCCAGCCCCCTAATCTTTTTGGTTGCCCTCTGTTGAACCCACTCCAATGCATCCACATCCTTTCTGTAGTAGGGGACCCAGAACTGGATGCAATACTCCAGATGTGGCCTCACCAGAGCCGAATAAAGGGGAATAATCACTTCTCTAGATCTGCTGGAAATGCTCCTCCTAATGCACCCTAATATCCCATTAGCCTTCTTGGCTACAAGGGCACACTGTTGACTCATATCCTGCTTCTCATTCACTGTAACCCCCAGGTCCTTTTCTGCTGAACTGCTACTTAGGCAGTCGGTCCCCAGCCTGTAACAATTCTTGGGATTCTTCCATCCCAAGTGCAGGACTCTGCACTTGTCCTTGTTGAACCTCATCAGATTTCATTTGGCCCAATCCTCTAATTTATCGAGGTCACTCTGGACCCTATCCCTGCCCTCCAATGTACCTACCTCTCCCCCTAGCTTAGTGTCATCTGCAAATTTGCTGAGGGTGCAATCCGTCCCCTCATATAGCTCATAAATAAAGATGTTGAACAAAACTGGCCTTAGAACCGATCCTTGAGGCACTCCACTTGAAACCAACTGCCAACCAGATATCAAGCCATTGGTCAGTACCTTTTGAGCCCAACAATCTAGCCAGCTTTCTATCCACCTCACAGTCCATTTATCCAATCCAGGCTTCCTTAACTTGCTGGCAAGAATATTGTGGCAATATTGTGATATACCTAAAGTCAAGGTATATCACATCCACTGACTTCCTCATGTCCACAGAGCCAGTTATCTCATCATAGAAGCCAATTAGATTGGTCAGGCATGACTTGCCCTTGCTGAATCCATGTTGACTATTCCTGATCACTTTCCCCTCTTCCAAGTGCTTCAAAATGTGTTCCTTGAGGATCCCCTCCATGATTTTTCCAGGGACTGAGGTGAGGCTGACCAGTCTATGGTTCCTTGGATTGTCCTTCTTCCCTTTTCTAAAGATGGGCACTACATTTGCCTTTTTCCAATCATCCAAGACCTCTCCCGATCTCCATGAGTTTTCAAAGATAATGGCCAAAGGCTCTGCAATGACTTTTGCCAACTCCCTCAGTACCCTCAGATGCATTAAATCCAGACCCATGGATCTGTGTATGTGTAGCTTTTCTAAATAGTTCTTAACCTATTCTTTCTCCACCGAGGGCTGCCCACCTCCTTCCCATACTGTGTTACCTAGTGCAGTAGTCTGGGAGCTGACCTTGTCTGTGAAGGCAGAGGCAAAAAAAGCATTGCGTATTTCAGCTTTTCCCACATCATCTGTCACTAGGAATGTATTTAATTCCTGTTACCTGTTCTATTGTTGGGGAATCTGCATACCCCGTCTGGCTGCTAATACTGGATAAATGTCTCCTGGATATAAAGTTTACATTATCGAGCTCTTATCTTTTGATCTAAGCCATACTTGAACATTGAGGTACCATGTAAATTCAGGACTCATACAATTTTGAGTACTGTAAAAGCACTATGAGTGTGGGCCAATAGTCCATTGGTCCACTGAATTTAAAAACATTTTAATACTTTCGAAATTGGCCACTTGATTAAAGTCACACAAAAAGACTACAGCAGGGCTGGTAATAAAACCTGAATATGTTGACTCCAAGTCCTGTGGCTTATCTGTTAGCTGCTGCCTATGCACCACATTTCATTTTCATTACATGTTCAGTATGTTGCATAGCTTCCATAATTAGCCAAGTACTGCCATAAATCTTGTTACTATACCGTAACCTTTGTTACTGCAATCCTTTTTTTGCATATTAAGCTTTGTTATGATGCTAATTTACATTAGAACAGTAACTAATGTGTTTTTAAAGAGTTATTAAAATCTGAAACAAGAACCCAGTATTAGCTACAAAATGGAAAAAAACCTGATGCAAACCATTTGTTCTTCCAAAACCTAATTGCCTGATACCTAGTTTATGCATTTATATATGCAAATGAAAGGTTTTGTAGGTGTGATGGATGAGATGGCACGTTTGGGTTTGCCTTTATGGGGGTCAGGGATGAAAATTTGTTTTTAAAAAACAAAGATAAAGGCACAATGGCAAAAGAATTCTGAGTTGCATACCACACATTTCTGTTGTCCACACATAGCACAGCTCTCACTGACGTTAGCAATAGTTACACATGCACATGGAGAAGAACCAGCCCATCCTTTATTAAGTGTTGTAGTGCATATGCATTTTTATCTCAAACTCTTTTGTTTTTATGGATTGTCTGGATTTTAATATGAGCTCATCACATTGTAGTGTAGATAATTGTATTTAACAGCAAAAATTGCAATGCATCTTGGGGGCTTTATATAAACAATATGATATTAAATGTGACATACAAAAATTGCCATCTAAATACTGTAGTTAACCCAACTCTCTGAAGCAAATATTTCCCAGTAGTACACATAAAATGCCTATAGGTGGGAAGTGATAGACTGGATCCAGTGGGTCAGAATCTTGTTCCCACGATGTGGTGCAAAATGGCTGGAAAGCTGGTATAACTAGCTATCTTGAGATTGTATATGGAAAATTCCTCGGTGGCATATAGCTGGAACCTCACCCTGGGTGGAGTATCATCAGGGAAAAGAGAGTATGTCAAAGCTGTGGCTCTTGTACATTTCAAAGCAGAAGCGCTTGCATGGAGCCTGGGGTCAGCAGGGGATTCCCCGCTGACCCGGGCTCTGTGCAGCTTTTCCATCTTTGAAATGTACAAGATCCCCTGCAAGCTCACCTGTTCTAGTGCTACACAAAACTAAGTCAGATCAGAATCTGACCTTATAATACCAAAGAATGCAGCAGTTACAGTAAAAACACTAGCTGCTTTGCTCCCGAATTTTCTTGCTTCTAATATTGTTTAATATATATATTGTTCACACTTTGCTGACTACATAGAAACCAGCTGATGAGAGCTGCAAGGGTAGTGCTTACGGGCAGGGGCAGTGCATGGAGACCTGCAGCCCTCTTCCCCCCAAGGGGTATACAGGGATACGCTTGCCCCAGAAGCTGGCAGCTTTGAGCAGCACATTGGGATGCCAGCTGGAAGCCACTTCCTGGCCAGAGCTACACCTGACACTTCCTCTTGCACCTCCACCCCCTCTTACACCTAAACTCCCTTTTTGACCCTGCGTCTCAGGTCACAACCCCCTCCTGCACCCAAACTCTGTCTTAGACCCTGCACTGGCCCCTCCATTAATATAGTAGGAAAGTGCAGTCTGTGACCACTTACCAAATTCTTGAAGTGACCCCTTGCAAAAATTATTGCTCACTCCTGCTCTATATGTTCATAATGCCTATCACTTTTCCCCCATGATTTCCTCCTTGACTTTGCAGTATATAATCACATCTAACGTTCTATAATATATGACACAACTTTGCCCCTCCCAATAATTTTTCTGAAATGATGCCCATGACCATCTCAGGCCAGTGGGTAAAACTTTCAGTAGCTCTGAAGTGACCCAAGAGGCTAAGTCCTTTTGGAAATCACATGTCTACTTCACTTCTGAATTAGTCTCCAAAGTCACATAGGTTTATCTACTCTTGAAATCCTACAGCAGCAAGGCTGCAGCTCAAGGGCGCCATTTTGGAGGGATAAGAGTACTCCGCTTAAAAGATAGGGGGGGAAAGAGTAGGAATGAGCATTGTGGTGCTGGGATTTGCATTTGGATCATTGTGTTAAACTTACATGTTCTTGAAAGGCAAGCCCCTACCCCACCTCCAGTCCTGCCCCTTCTGCTGAGGCCCCACCCCTTTCACACTCCCCCACTGGGAGGTGGGTGGCGTGTCGCATGCATGCTCCCCCCTTCCAACCACAGGGAGGGGAGCGGGTAGGCATGTGCTTGCCCCAGGCTCCCCAGCCCCAGAGGAGGGTGTGCTGCGTGGCCTAGCCCAGCCTCTCCAGCCCCGGAACACCGGGGAGGGGAGGGAGGAGGGCGTGCTATGTGGTGCAGCCCAGCTTCTCCAGCCCCGAAGATGGCACACCACTTACCCCGCTCAACCTGGCCTGGTGTCTCCAGCCCCAGAGCACTAGGGGAGGGAGGAGGGCATGCTGCCCAGCCCTGGAGCACTGGGGAAGGGAGGAGGGTGTGCCACACAGCCTGGCCCAGCCCCTCCAGCACCAGGTGGACAGGTGCTGGTGGCAGCTGAATTTGTGCACAATTTATGTAAACCACAGTTTAGGGCCTCAACTTATGAGGGCTTCTAAATAAAAAAAAAAAAAGTTTTTAGTTGCATCCTTGCCTGTGTACCAGTATATATGCGAATATAAATCTTTATTTCCATTTTCATTGTCCTCTCTGTTAGAATAATACACATTTTTAGTAATGTGGGCCTCTTAAATTTGACATCATTTAGGGCCTCAGCATATCTTAATCCAGCCTCTGCTGCACACAGAGCAAGCACACACCCTACAGATCTGCCTGGCCACTCCTATGCCTATGAACATGTCACTGCTGCTGGGGACCCTCCTGAGGTGAGCACTGTCCAGAGCGCACATCCCAACTCCTGAGCCCTTCCTGCATCCAAACTCCCTCTTAGAACTTGCACCCCACATCTCCTCCCAAATGCCTGCCCCAGCTCTTAGCATTCTCCCACAGCAAACTCCCTCCCAGAGCCTGCAACCCTGAGCCCCTCCTGCACCCAAACTCCCTCCTGGAGCCTACACCCCCAGCCCAGAGTCCCCTCCCACAGCCTGAACCCCTCATTTCTGGCTCCAGCCTGAACCTGCACTTCCAGCCCAGAGCCCATATGTCTTCCCACACTCCATTCCCTGCCTCAGCCTGGAGCCCCCTCCTGCCACCAAAACCCTCATCCCCAACCCCATCCCAGAGCGCACAGCCCTCACCCCAGCGGGCTTAAAATGAGCGAGAAGGGGAGCAAGCGCCAGAGGGGAGGGAGATAGAGAGAGACAAGGGGGGAGGGGGTGGTTCAGTAGAAAGTTGGGAAGCCCCTCTCCTGGCTGCAGGATCTGAGGTGCCACAGCTGCACCCTCCAGCCCGGGAGGAGGGATTATCACAGGCTGGGGATGAGCTGCTCCAGCCCGAGCTCTGTGCAGCTTCCTCCTTCCCAGCCCAGACTCCCGTGGCCAATGTTACTTCCCCTGCGCTGCCTTTCCTCGCAGCTGCTCTTGGCTCTGCCCAGAGCCGGGGCGGTGCTTCAGCCTGTCTGCGGGGCCCCGGCCCCAGGGAACTGTTAGCTGCAGAGCGCGGACCCGGACCTCACGCCGGCCCGCTAGGCTCAGGTGCGCCCAGCCACCCGTCCCGCCCGCGGGCGGCCAGGCTGCCCTGAACCCCCCGGAGGCGGGGCGCTGCTCCCCAGCGCCGGCGGGCTGGGAGCGGCGGGCGCGGTGCCGCCAAAGGGGCGGGCGGGGGTTGCATAAGCCGGGCCCGCGGAGGGCGCGTGAGCGGGCGCGGGCCAGGTTGCCGCCGCCCAGCGCCGCGCCCAGCATGGCACGTGGCGAGGCGGGGGCGCCGGGTCCCAGCCGGGCCTGGGCCCCGCTCCTGGCGCTGCTGCTGGCCGGGCTAGGCCAGGTGCGCCCGCACCCGCAGTGCCTGGACTTCAAGCCGCCCTTCCGGCCGCCGCAGCCGCTCGCCTTCTGCGTGCAGTACTCGGACTTCGGCTGCTGCGACGCGGGGCAGGACCGGGCGCTGCTGGAGCGGTACTACAGCATCAGCGGCCGCCTGGCCCAGCCTGTCTACGCCGCCTGCGCCAGCCACCTGCAGGACCTGCTCTGCCAGGTGACTCTGCTCCCCCCTGCCCTTTCGTGCGAGCCCTGCCCCTACCCCTCCTCCCTGCAGGGCCTGCCCTGCTAGGTCACAGTGTACCCCCAACCCCCTGCCTCCCCCCTCCCTGCAGGGCCTGCCCTGCTAGGTCACAGTGTACCCCCAACCCCCTGCCTCCCCCCTCCCTGCAGGGCCTGCCCTGCTAGGTCACAGTGTACCCCCAACCCCCTGCATCCCCCCTCCCTGCAGGGCCTGCCCTGCTAGGTCACAGTGTACCCCCAACCCCCTGCCTCCCGCCTCCCTGCAGGACCTGCCCTGCTAGGTCACAGTGTACCCCCAACCCCCTGCCTCCCCCCTCCCTGCAGGGCCTGCCCTGCTAGGTCATACAGCACCCGCACCCCTACCCCTCTCCTCTCCTCTCTGCAAGGCCTGCCCTGCTAGGTCACAGTGTACCCCCAACCCCCTGCCTCCCGCCTCCCTGCAGGGCCTGCCCTGCTAGGTCACAGTGTACCCCCTGCCTCCTGCCTCCCGCCTCCCTGCAGGGCCTGCCCTGCTAGGTCACAGTGTACCCCCAACCCCCTGCCTCCCCCCTCCCTGCAGGGCCTGCCCTGCTAGGTCACAGTGTACCCCCAACCCCCTGCCTCCCCCCTCCCTGCAGGGCCTGCCCTGCTAGGTCATACAGCACCCGCACCCCTACCCCTCTCCTCTCCTCTCTGCAAGGCCCGCCCTGCTAGGTCACACTGCACCCCGAACCCCTGCTACCCCCGCCCCTCTCCCATCTGCAGAGCCTGCTCTGCCAGGTCATGCTGCACCCCCGGATCCCTGCTACTCCCACCACTCTCCTGTCTGTGGAGTCTGCTCTGCCAGGTCTCACTGCACCCCCAGATCCCTGCTACTCCCACCACTCTCCTGTCCGTGGAGCCTGCTCTGCCAGGTCTCACTGCACCCCCGGATCCCTGCTACTCCCACCACTCTCCTGTCTGTGGAGCCTGCTCTGCCAGGTCTCACTGCACCCCCAGCCCCCTGCCACCCCACCCCTGTCTGCGGAGCCTGTTCTGCCACATCACACTGCACCCCCAACCCCCTGCTACTCCCCCTCCCTGCGGAGCCTGCTCAACCAAGTGATCCCCTCCTCTCTGTGGAGCCTGCCCTGCCAGATCACACTGTACCCCCCAGTCCTCTCCTCTGCTACTCTCCCCCCAGGGTGACTCCGCCAAGTGACTCTGCTGCCCTTCTTCCCCCCTCTCTGCAGGGCCTGTTGTGCCCCATGAATCTGCCCCCCTCCTCTCTCTCTGGGGTCTGCTCTTCCCTGTCACACCCCCAGCTTCCCTTCTCCAGGGTGACTCTGCACCCTCTGCATCCCTCCCCTCCCCTCCGGTCTGCAAGGTGAGGAAATCTGAGCTCTCGCCCCTCTGCTGTATACTCTCCTTCCAAATGAAAGGCTGCCACCTCCACTGGCAGGGTCTGCACCTCTCTTTCCTCCTTCTGCACATAGGGCTTTGTTAGTTGGGAGCTATGTGGATGGAGTTGTCAGGTGGTCTCTACACCTGGAAGCACTAAAAGGGTTGGGGGCTGCTCCCTTTAACCTTTCCCAGGTTTGTGTGTTAGGATGGTTTAGTATTTTGAGCGCGTTCCATCCTTGCCCTTTCCTGTAGACAGTTCCACTGTCTAAGTCATGGATTCGCTGCCAAGCCAGGAAATAGCTTCAGCTCTAATTCTTGGACTGGTAACTTTGAACGTGTCTAGCAAAGAGTTGCAGTCTGTATAACGGGACACTCATGTAGCAACATCAAGCCTGTGACTCAGCGACCAGGGAGCTTGCGACCAGGAATTGCTAACAGGGAGTTTGGAGAGGGAGTTCTCCAGGTGAAAGAGGAGTAAAAACGGGACCCTTGTGGTAAGTGGCTGTCTGGAGTGTGTGTTTGTGTGTGGGGGAGTTATTTGCTGTGTGCAGAGCTTGTGTTTATCTGTTTGGTTGGTTGGTTTGATTGTTTGATTGCTTGAAGGAGCTTCTAAAAGGTTTGAAATCTAGAAGCCTCTGTTAATTGGCTAAGCCTCAGTCAGGGGGAGGGGCTACCAGAGCTATATAAGCCTGTGACTCAGGGACCAGGGAGCTTGCGAACAGGAATTGCTAACAGGGAGTTTGGAGAGGGAGTTTAGAGGGGGAGGTTAGAGGGCACTAGTGACTTCTGGCCTTCTTTAAAACATAACTCTTATCGTAATCTATATTCCAGAGGTTTAAAAAGAATCCCAGTTTATACTTAAACTTGTTCATTAGAAATGTGGAGACAGAAGCCCAGCAGCAGAGTGGGGGCTATCCTGTTTATTGCGTCGAGTGTAACATGTATGATTACCTGCCCTGTGGGCGGGTGGCGTATGTGTGCACCCGTTGCAAGGAGCTCCTGACCCTCAGAGACCGAGTTCGGGCTTTGGAGGCCAGGGTGGCTGAACTGGAGGAGCTAAGGGAGGTAGAGAGATTTGTGGATGAGACTTTCTGGGACACTGTAGTACTGTCCCACCTCCAGTCTGAGAGCCCCAGTGCTCTTAAGGAGGATGAAAGTCTCAAGGGAACAGAGCATTCAATGGGAGCAGAGGGAAACCATCCCGTAGTTGGGACCCTCCTCCCAGAGGATGTTGCGGTATCCTCTCGCACTGAGGATACCTCTGAGGGAGGGGGAAAGCCAGTTCGGAAGAGGCAGGTGTTAGTAGTGGGTGATTCGATCGTTAGAAACATAGATAGTTGGGTTTGTGATGACCGGGAGAACCGTATGGTCACTTGCCTGCCTGGTGCGAAGGTTGCGGATCTCTCGAGGCATCTAGATAGACTTATGTGTAGTGCTGGGGAGGAGCCGGTGGTCGTGGTACATGTAGGTACCAATGACGTAGGGAAGGGTAGGAGAGATGTCCTGGAGGCCAAATTTAGGCTGCTAGGAAAGAGACTGAAATCCAGGACCTCTATGGTGGCGTTCTCGGAAATGCTTCCGGTTCCACGCGCAGGGCCGGGTAGGCAGGCAGAGATTCAGAATCTCAATGCGTGGATGAGACGATGGTGTAGGGAAGAGGGGTTTGGATTTATTAGGAACTGGGGACACTTTTGGGAGAGGGGGAGCCTATACAGGAAGGATGGGCTCCACCTAAACCAGGGTGGAACCAGACTGCTGGCACTAAACATTAAAAAGGCCGTAGAGCAGTTTTTAAACTGAGAGATGGGGGAAAGCCGATTGGTGTGGAGATGCACGTAAATCGGAGGGAGACTACTCTTAGAGGAGAATCCATTGATAGAGATTCTCTAAGCTGTAGTCAGAAAGAGAGGAGGGGAGAGGGCAAACCATGGGCCAGAGCAGACAAACAACCGTGTACAAAGGAATCCAATGCATCAGGGAAGGGCAGACAAATAAGCAGTGGCAAATTTTTAAAGTGCTTCTACACAAATGCTAGGAGTCTGACTAATAAGATGGGTGAACTAGAGTACCTAGTATTAAATGAGGAGGTTGACATAATAGGCATCACTGAAACCTGGTGGAATGAGGAAAATCTGTGGGACACAATCATACCGGGATATAAAATATATCGAAAGGATAGATCAGGCCGGGTGGGTGGCGGAGTGGCACTGTATGTGAAAGATAATGTAGAATCAAATGAAATAAAAATATTAAATGAATCAACATGTTCAATAGAATCGCTATGGATAGTAATTCCATGCTCCAAAAATAAGAAGTTAGCAGTAGGGATATATTACCGACCACCTGACCAGGACAGGGATACTGACATTGAAATGCTGAGGGAGATTAGAGAGGCTACCAAAACAAAGAACTCTATAATAATGGGGGATTTTAATTACCCCCATATTGACTGGATACATGTCACCTCAGGAAGAGAAGCGGAGATAAAATTTCTCAATGGCTTAAATGACTGCTTCTTGGAGCAGCTGGTGCAGGAACCCACAAGGGGAGAGGCAATTCTCGATTTAGTCCTGAGTGGAGCGCAGGAACAGGTCCAGGAAATAACCGTTACAGGACCGCTTGGGAATAGTGACCATAATATAATAACATTCAACATTCCTGTGGTGGGAAGAACACCTCAGCAGACCAGCACCCTGGCATTTAATTTCAAAAAGGGGAATTACACAAAAATGAGGAGGTTAGTTAAACAGAAATTAAAAGGCACAGTGACTAGAGCCAAATCCCTGCAAGCTGCATGGAAACTTCTTAAAGACACCATAATAGAGGCCCAACTTAAATGTATACCCCAAATTAAAAAACATAGCAAGAGACCTAAAAAAGAGTCACCGTGGCTTAACCACCATGTAAAAGAAGCAGTGAGGGACAAAAAGGCATCTTTTAAGAAGTGGAAGTCCAATCCTAGTGAGATAAATAGAAAGGAACATAAACACTGTCAAATCAAGTGTAAAAATGTAATAAGAAAAGCAAAAAAAGATTTTGAGGAACAGCTAGCCAAAAACTCAAAAAGAAATAACAAAATGTTTTTTAAGTACATTAGAAGCAGGAAGCCTGCTAAAAAACCTGTGGGTCCCCTAGACGATCGAACTATAAAAGGCGCAATCAAGGACGATAAAGCCATTGCGGAGAAACTAAATGATTTCTTTGCTTCAGTCTTCACAGCTGAGGACGTTGCGGAGATTCCCAAATCTGCACCGTCCTTTGTGGGTAATGAATCTGAGGAACTGTCCCGGATTGAAGTGTCATTAGAGGAGGTTTTGGAACAAATAGAAAAACTTAATGTTAACAAATCTCCGGGACCGGATGGCATTCATCCAAGGGTTCTAAAAGAACTCAAATGGGAAATTGCTGAACTATTATCTGTGGTTTGTAACCTATCCCTTAAATCGGCTTCCGTACCTAATGACTGGAAGGTAGCCAACGTGACACCAATATTTAAAAAGGGCTCTAGAGGCGATCCGGGCAATTACAGACCGGTAAGTCTAACTTCAGTACCGGGCAAATTAGTCGAAACAATAGTAAAGAATAAAATTGTGAAGCATGTAGAAGAACATAATTTGTTGGACAAAAGTCAACATGGGTTTTATAAAGGGAAATCCTGTCTTACTAATCTATTAGAGTTCTTTGAAGGGGTTAACAAACATGCGGACAAGGGGGATCCAGTAGATATAGTATACTTAGATTTCCAGAAAGCCTTTGACAAGGTCCCTCACCAAAGGCTCTTGTGTAAATTACATGGCCATGGGATAAGAGGGAAGGTCCTTTCTTGGATTGAGAACTGGTTAAAAGACAGGAAACAAAGGGTAGGAATAAATGGTAAATTTTCAGAGTGGAGAGGGGTAACTAGTGGTGTCCCCCAAGGGTCAGTCCTAGGACCAATCCTGTTCAACTTATTCATAAATGATCTGGAGAAAGGGGTAAGCAGTGAGGTGGTAAAGTTTGCGGATGATACCAAACTGTTTAGGATAGTCAAGACAGAAGTAGACTGTAAGGGACTCCAAGAAGATCTCACCAAACTGAGTGATTGGGCAACAAAATGGCAAATGAAATTTAATGTGGATAAGTGTAAAGTAATGCACATTGGGAAAAATAACCCCAACTATATGTACAGTATGATGGGGGCTAATTTGGCTACGACAAATCAGGAAAGAGATCTTGGAGTTATCGTGGACAGTTCTCTGAAAACTTCCACACAGTGTGCAGCGGCGGTCAAAAAGGCAAATAGGATGCTAGGTATTATTAAGAAAGGGATAGAAAATAAGACCCGGAATATCTTACTGCCCCTGTATAAAACTATGGTACGCCCACATCTTGAATACTGTGTACAGATGTGGTCTCCTCACCTCAAAAAAGATATTTTGGCCTTGGAAAGGGTTCAGAAAAGGGCAACTAAATTGATTAGGGGTTTGGAACGGGTCCCATATGAGGAGAGGTTAAAGCGACTGGGACTTTTCAGTTTAGAAAAGAGGAGACTGAGGGGGGATATGATAGAGGTGTATAAAATCATGAGTGGTATGGAGAGGGCCGATAAAGAAAAGTTATTTATTAGTTCCCTAAATAGAAGAACTAGAGGACACCAAATGAAATTAATGGGTAGCAGGTTTAAAACTAATAAAAGAAAGTTCTTCTTCACACAGCGTGTAGTCAGCATGTGGAACTCCTTGCCAGAGGAGGCTGTGAAGGCTAGGACTATAACAGAGTTTAAAGAGAAGCTAGATAATTTCATGGAGGTTAGGTCCATAAAAGGCTATTAGCCAGGGGATAAAATGGTGTCCTTGGCCTCTGTTTGACAGAGGCTGGAGAGGGATGGCAGGAGACAAAGCGCTTGATCATTGTCTTCGGTCCACCCCCTCTGGGGCACCTGGTGCTGGCCACTGTCGGCAGACAGGATACTGGGCTAGATGGACCTTTGGTCTGACCCGGTACGGCCGTTCTTATGTTCTTATGTTCTTATGTTCATCTAAAAAATCAACTAATTGGCACACTCAGCAACAGCCTGCACAATGCAATGTCGCATGCCAAATTCTTCTGCAGAAGAGGAGGTTGACAACAAAGCAGTAGATTGTGATCAGTTTCAGTTATGTACAGTGATATTATACCTTACACAGGCCAAAACCCGTAACTGACTTCATTGAAGGGCTGTGGACTAGATTATGCTGTTCTGGAGTAACTCTATTTACACTTACATAGAGCAGTGTGGTCTTACGGGCTGAAGAATCCAGTTCTTAGCCTTCTGCAGCAAACTGGGGTATCCTGTAACCTAGCCATGCTGGCTTAGGGCAAGGCGGTTGCCTTGGGCCCCTACGCCTTCAGGGTCCTGTACTGCCTGGAGCCCACCTGGCCGCTTGCTCGCTGCCCTGGCTGAGAGCCACCCAGCTGTGTGGCACAGCTAACCACTGCATGCTGCCTTGGGCCCTGCAAACTCTTTGACCGGGCTGGGAGCCATGAATGATAATTCCATTTCATGACAACTTTTGAGCTTTTGAATTATTTTTCCCACATCAGAATGAAAAATCTTTCAAATGTTTTTTGTGAAATGGAATTATGGGGAATCCTTGTTCTCTGGTGGACACACTCAGGTTTTTAATTTGATACTTCACCTTTGTGATACCTCTGAGCCTTCCTAAACCGGAATAACCTCTGCATCTGAGCCTTCTTAAGCATGATGGGTCATCCCTGAGTTACATCTGAGCCTGAGGGAATATCTGTGCTACAAAAGTAAGTCAACTTAAGTTGACATACAGTCACTGCAGTAATTACATTGATTTTTATTGTCCACACTATACGCCTGTTTGTAGTGCACATCCTCACCAGGAGCACTTGCACCGATGTAATTGTCATTGTGGGGCACTGACAGCTGGAGCACCACTGCCCTCGCCTGACAGTAGCAGGCCTTGGGCTCTCAGCTCCTAGCAATAAAAAGCAATGTAAGCAATACAGTATCTACACTGATACTGTGTCAACATAACTATGTTGACTTAAATGCTACACCTCTCGCAGAGGTGCAGTGATTAAGTTGGTGTAGTGGGCCACTTTCACAGGTGGAAGCAACAGTGTAGTGTAGAATGGATACAATCTCTCGAGTGTGTTCAACATAACCACCTGACTTGGAATGTTTCTTTGGCCCACAGTTTCAACAGACTGGCCTTGCTCCTCTCCAGCCATTCCTGTCTCCGTACTAACCACACTCTAATCTAGCTTCATCTCTCCTACCTCAGCCAGCCACACTGACAACCATGGAGCTCAGAAGCTATATCACTGGAAACATAGTCAAAATCAGTATGTCTCCATGAAATATTTAGTTTTCAACAAGACTGAATATTTTGACCAAAGAAAATTAGTTGAAAATGTTTTTGACCAGCTGTAGGTATTATTTTACTTACCCCAGAAATGGCAGCATTGAGAGCTGCCAGCAGTGACAGCTCTGGCCACAGAAATACAAATGGATCGATCCATATTATGTATGCTGTGGTATACCCCTGCTTGCAATCATTCATTATAAATGTAATGTATATCTTATAGCTGAATGAATAAATCATTCTTTGTGAATTATTCAACACATTTAGGTCTCTTTTTGCTCACCGATCATGATTTCCTCAAATGTATTCATTATTCAAATTATTTTGACAAATGTCTGTTCCAAGTTTTTATTCTAGTACTGATTGTGACTATTCTAAATGTGAGAGGTTTTCCCCTTCAGCTGTGATTTGTTATGTGGTATTATTTCCCTTCCCAGTACAGAATAGAATCCTTCTGATTTGCTTAGAGCTATGTTGCCTCTGAAATGCTGATGGAAGTGAAAGCTAGTAAAAGGCAATGTGGGCAAATATGAATACACACAGTGAGTGGATCAGTTGAATAATGTTCTATTTTAACATTTAAACTGGTGGACTTTAGAAGTCCTTTATTTGTAACAGTTAAATTTAATAATCAAAACAGATAGTTTTGCAGTCTAAATTAACCTCTCCCAAAAAGCAATGGATTTAAATATACACGGCTTTAAGCCACAGTTGCAGCCTCCAATTTGATCCCCAATGAAACCTGGTAACTGCCATTTAGGCCCTGATTGAGGAAGGTACTTAAGCATGTGAGCAGTCCCATTGTTTTCAAAGTATTCATTCTTAAAGTTACACTCAGGGTTAATGAATTAGTGTCTGAGCCCCAAGAAACATGGCAGTCAACAGGATGCAGAATAGGGATGTTAAATATCGGTTAATTGAATAGTCGTGTAACCTCATGAATTCTTATCGATTAGTCGACTATTCTATAGTCCCCGGGGGCGGGGCTGGCAGCCAGTGTGCTCCCAACCCCTCTCTCAAGGAGCAGCACAAAGTGCCAGTTGGGAGCTAGTCTGCGAGGGGAGCCAGTTTAAAAAACAGCTCATGGACCAGCTGCCTGTTGCCCCGTGCTGCTGCCTCTGTATGGCAGTAGCCCCTGTGTAGGGAGTTCTGAGTTCCCGGACCTGGCGTGAGCCAGAACTGAGCTGGGCTGCCTGCCCTCCCAGTGCCTAATGCACTTTAAATGCAGAGCCATAGCAGGGGTAGGTCTCAGATCTGTCACAAGCCAGGACCAAGCCGGGCTGCTAGTGGAGGGGGAACATTGTGCTTCCTAGGTTGAAATTGATAAGCTATATCAAAGATTAAGTGGAAAGTAGAACGCTATTCTTAGAACTTGCATCAGACCTGCCAAACTGATACCATAAGTAAATCATTGCTGAATCTGAGAGCCCATCCTGATTTTATCTATTGCAATTAATGTCATTCCTTAGATAAATATTGTTCATAACTCTGTAAGTTAGCTGCCCAAATAATTGAGGCATATACAACACATCTAGTCAACTACTGAAATTACTGACAATGTTACTTTCAATTCTTATCAAAGCATTGGCCATCCGAATCTGTCCACTAGCTTCATGCTCCCTGGATCAAGCCCTGTAATAATTAATGTTTTTAATTGAACTAACACAGTAAGGATGTAATTTATGGAAGAGAATTTAGATCTATTGGTCATGTTGTACTTGGGATTCAGGGCAAAGTCAAGTATCAGAGGGGTAGCCGTGTTAATCTGAATCTGCAAAAGCGACGAGAAGTCCTGTGGCACCTTATAGACTAACAGATTTATTGGAGCATAAGCTTTTGTGGGCAAAGACCCACTTGCATCTGACAAAGTGGGTCTTTGCCCACGAAAGCTTATGTTCCAATAAATCTGTTAGTCTTTAAGGTGCCACAGGACTCCTCGTCGCTAGGGCAAAGTCAGTCAATGTTATAACTAACTGAACACAACAAATAACATTAGGGGTTGGATGCACTACTTAATTCACAAGCAAAGAATTTCAAGATCAAGCTTCCTCTATTTTGGATTCAGAATAAGAAGGTTTCCCAACTTTAAGCATTTTAAAAGTGGAAAATACTGTAGATGGTTCAGAATGGTATTTGACTGGCCATAAATCTTTTGTACATCATGTCCAATGAGATGTTGTTGTGCGTATACAAATGGCACCGCAGCAATGTTATGACTTACAATTAAAAAAAAAAAATTCTTCTGTTATTAAGGTTGCCTTAAAGTGAAGGGGTCATACACTGTAACAAAGGAATTTGACATTCATACTTTTCTGCCATTTTTAATTCCTGTATTGAAACAAAAATATCGGTGTATAATGCATATGGAACGTAAAATGACTGTCTAGTTTGAGATATTCTGTCAGAAGACCATATGTATTACAGCATTTAATGAATCTGTTTTCTTCTCCATATGTGTGTGAACATTAGCTATGCATGTGTGGCCAACTGTGAATGCTTTGATAGCTTTAACTTGGAATTGCTGATTTGTATTAAAGTTTGATTTTTAAGACCAAATGTTCAGTCATGGCCACAACAAATGCATCAGGAAATATACCAGTTAATCTGCTATACCTAGCATGCTTTATATTTGCATAAGTGAGTTTGTGTGCAGTTATCTAATATGAGTATGCTGTGTGGGTATTTTGTCTCATTTAATGTCCTTTTTAATCACATTAATTGCTCATCATTTGATGGGCAGTCAGCATAACCTTCATTTTGCAATGAATAGTTGACATAATAAGAAATCTTATTGCACACTAACAAGATTTATAACATAGTCTCTTCTTTATTGTAAAAATAAAATACTGTGTGTATTGTGTATGTTTACCAGCTAATTTATACACTAGTATCTTGGATGTTTTCACTTTTCATCATTGACTAATGACTTAATCTGTATGTTTTTTTTAAGTTAACCCCATTTGGCTTAGAACTGTGGCCCTATAATTGAAGTGCAGGATTTATTCAAGAGAGTTTATTTTTCTTCACAGCTATACCACTAACTTGCTTGGTGATATGTGACAAATCCTTCATCCTCAATTTGTCACACTTTACCGATTTCATGGCAATAAAAATCCTTACCAACTGAGGCTTATTTCGTTGTTTATAAAACACTTCAATATCTTTGGCTGGAAGGTGTACTAGAAGTGGAAAGTATTATATTATTACTTAACAAGAAAAAAATATCTGAAAACCAAGAGAACTGAGTATTTCAGTCAGTTTGTAAGAGACAAATAGTTTTCTGGATTTAAGTGACTCCTTCTGGCAAGAAAATGTGCTGGTGACTGATAACCTTACATGATTTTGATTCAGTTTTTAGACAAGGCATTATCATAAACTGCTGCTTGTGTTGCTGTAGCTATCAAAGGCTCCAATCTCAATTGGAACCCTTTCATGATAGTCACTGTAAACTTTCATAGCATGAACACTGCCCTAAGAGTTTACAATCTAGTTTAATGCTCTCAGGGTACATTTGCACCCACTAGTCAAGTAAAAAAAACTTTAAAAACAGTGGTCTTATAGCACTTTAGGGTACATCTATCCTGCATGGCTATTTTGAAATAAGATATTCTGGAATAGTTATTCCAAAATAGCTTATTTTGAAATAGCACGTCTACACTACAGGGAAGCCTCAAAATCAGTCCCAGGCAGGCTTCCCTAATGTAGATGTGCTATCTCGATATAGAGCCCCAGCAGGCACTGGGGAGGAATAACTTAGAGTGGCCCTAGTGAGGGGCTATTTCGAAATAGCAGCAGTGGAGCGTCTACACACGCCTTATTTAGAAATAGCTGTTTCAGAATAGACATTATTCCTCGTAGAATGAGGTTTACAGATTTTGGAATAAGCCATCTGTTACTTTGAAATAATTTTGAAATTATTTCAAAATAACGGAATGGTTGTATAGACACTTGCATTGTTATTTTGAAATAACACTGGTTATCTCAAAATAACGGTGCAGTGTAGATGCACCCTTACAGACTACAAAAATATATAAAATAGTACCTGAAGATTTAATTCTTCAGATACTATTTATATATTTTTGTTAATCTCTAAGGTGCTACGGGACCCTTGTTGTTTTTTTTGTTACAGATTAACATGGCTACCCCTCTGAAACTAGTCAAGTAGTTGGGTATTAAAATGAAGTTTGTTTTCATAGATCTGTGGCCCTCCCTGTATATTGCAGTTACAGCAATTCCTGCTTTTCTGTGTTTAAGAGAAAAGGAAGCTATGGAAAGCTTTTGGCTCAGTTGGTTCTTCTTTCAGTGTGGAAATTTTAGGACCTGATTCTTCTGTGTTGCTCCAGTTTTACAGCTACCGGTGTAACTCCATGTTTTCAATGCGGTTGCTCCAGCATTAAGCTGGAGTAATGCAGTGGTGACTCTATCTTTGGGTAGTAGAGCCTATAACACACAACTTCACTTTTCCTCTATTAGGACATTGGTGTGATGTACACTAAGCATATCCTCAAGCCTGGGTCCAGTTTTCATCTGTTGGCACTCAGGCTTGAGTACTTGAATCCACATTCAACCTGGCCCCCACCATCTGTATTTAAGGTTACCTCCATTGTTGGAATGAATCATTTTCAGAGGTCTGAGTTCTTTACATATGTAAATATATTTGCAAAGTGTGTCACATGCATGTTGTTGTGATAAGTTGAAGTTTCATATTTTGATGATCTTTTTTCAGCCACAGCTTGAAGTGACCGAGGTTTCCTCTCTTTCTGTAGGAATGCTCCCCCTATGCTGCTCACTTGTATGATGCTGAGGATCCTTCCACTCCTGTGCGGACAGTGGCAGGACTCTGCCAAGAATACTGTGAGCAGGTGTGGCAAAAATGTAGGACCATATTTCACTATCTCTCTGTGGATAAAGAATTATTGGCCCTGGAAAACAATATGGCAAAGTTCTGCCGCTATTTGTCACTTGACGATGTGGACTATTGCTTCCCTCGCCTGCTAGCAAATGAGAATCTTAATACAAATCTTGGGTTAGTGACTGCTGACTCAGAGGGTTGTTTCCAGTTGTGCCTATTAGAGGTAGCTAATGGTCTGCGGAATCCTGTTGCTATGGTGCATGCAAATGATGGAACTCACAGATTCTTCATTGCTGAACAAGTTGGTTTAGTTTGGACTTACCTACCAGATCGGTCAAGGCTAGAAAAGCCATTTCTGAACATCAGCCAAGCCGTACTTACCTCACCTTGGGAAGGGGACGAGAGAGGTTTTTTAGGTATTGTCTTCCACCCTAAATTCAAATTTAATGGTAAAGTTTATGTCTACTATTCAGTTGAAGTTGATTATGAAGAGAGAATTCGAATAAGTGAGTTCAGAATTTCTCCTGATGACATGAATACTTTGGATCATAGTTCTGAAAGGTATTGTATGCACATTTATCTGTCAAAGTTATGTAAAATTTCAAAGAAAATGTCCTGCATTTAAAAATGCCTGCTAACAGAATAAACAAGATTTATATGGTTCTTTCATTCTAATTTTACATGAGATTAGTTCTATTTATGCTGTCACTTTACATCGGGGAAAGGATGTTAATTCGTAGTTTGAGATTTTATTGTACAAAGATCAGATTATTCAAAGCCATTTCCCAAAGAGTACATGTAGTTGCTTCATTTTGCACAGGTCTGGGTTAAGGCGGGGTGGGCAATAATTTTTGATGAGGGAGCCACGTCAAGAATTTAGTAAGTGACGAAGAGCTGCACTCTTCTTGTTTGTCTGAGTTTTGCAGGAGAATGCTGCTTGCTTCTTGTTTACAATGTCATCTGAACATGACAGCAGGCAGTGTTGTAGCTGGCATCACAAGATATTTATGCACCAGATGTGCTAAAGCAGGGGTGGGGAACCTTTTTTGCATCAGGGGCTGCTCACCCAGAGAAAAAATTAGTCAGGGGCTGCACACAAGTAAGAAGCAAAAAAGAAAAACCAAACCATCACTGATGTGGCCCCTGACTAAGAAGGAGAAAAACACTCCCCACATTCCCTTGGGCCCATCTAGGCTCTGGTGTGCAGACTAGTAGATTTTGTGTGCTCCAGCCCCATGGTGGGATGGTTGGGGCGGATGGGGCTGGAGCATCAGCAGAAGCTCCCCATTGCTGTGGGGAGCCCTGAGTCTCAGGGGCCAGATCCAGGTAAGCTGGGAGCTGCATTGGCCCCTGCACCGTAGGTTCCTTACCTCTGTGCTAAAGATTAATGTGTCCCTTCTGCTTCAACCACCATTCCAGAGTACAAGCATTCATGCTGATGATGAGTACTACTCAATAATGGTCACAATTTTAATTAATGCATTTTTTTTAATGAGCATCATCATTATGCTCAAAAAATGAGGTTTACAGGATATTCGAAAAAGGCTTTTCTTTTCAAAAGAACCATGTCTAGACCACGGTTTCACTTTCGAAAAAGCGTTTTTCAAAAGAATGTCGTGACATGATTATGCAAATGAAGCATGGGAAATTCAAATCCTGCTTCATTTGCAATTTTGATATGTCTAATTTACATCCCTCTTTTGAAAGAGGGATGTAGTCTAGACATAGCCAGAGTGGTGTCAGGATAAATTAATTAAAGATGATGAGGTGCTTAGATACTGTGGTAATGGGGACCCTATAAATGCTTAAGCTAGATAGAAATATGTAATGATTGTGCAGGATCCTGAGATATCTTATAGTGCCTCATAAAATGTAACACTAATGACTGTATATGCTAGATCAAAATGTGCACAGTAAATTATTAAATATGTGAAGTGCATCTAGTATTATTTTAAAAAGAAAACATTTTGCATGCAGTCATCTTATACATTTAAAAAAGTCTGCATTACAATGCATTGGTGCATCCTATTGCTCTAAAACAAGGCATCATTGAAGGCTGTGTTAAGTTTTGGTTTCATAAATGTTGGTGTTCTATTGCTTAATGTACTGAATTATGGCACAAGCCAAACATATTAAGTGTACTATTTTTGAGCACAGTTGTATTTTTCTTATTAAAAATGTATTACAGATTCTGAGTTAGTTAATCTGATTCTGCTGATGCTCTAAACTTACAATGCAAAGATCACTGAAGTTTTGTGTATAGGACAAAGCAGGACCAGTTTATAATTTGGTGTAGGACCATAACATTATAATTTTATGAGAGCACTGAATATTATTCAGTACAAAAATAGATTCTTGTTGCAGCCTGAAAAAAACAAACCGTGGTGCTGCTGTCCGTACTTAGGCAAGGTTTTCATTTATTTCACTGTGAATATTGTCCAGAGATGGATAGTCAGGCCTGTAACCCCAAGTGGTGTTCAGTTAGCGTTAAGAGTGAAAAATGTGTATATTCACTTTGCCTTCAGGTTTACTAATAACTCAGTTTGTCTTGCTATCCTGTAGAATCCCTTTGCTCAGGGAACAGCTGAACAGAAAGCAGATTTCTATTGTTTACAGGCTTTTGCTGTTACAGTTGGGTACAGTTTTGATGTGCTGTTCAGCTTCTCCCTCCTAAAAGTGATAAAGTTCAGTGTAGAGATTTTAAATATCAGTTAATTGAATAGTCGAGTAACCTCATGACATTTTATCGGTTAGTTGACTATTCTATAGTCGCCTAGGGGCGGGGCCAGCAGCCACCGTATCAGAGGCAGCAGCGCGGGGTGCCAGGCAGGAGCTGGTCTGCGAGGGGAGCCAGTTTAAAAATCAGCTCCCCTCAAGGACCGACTGCCTGTCGCCCTGTGCTGCTGCTTCTGAGGAAGAGGTAGCAGCGCGGGGAGGCAGCAGTCCCTGTCTAGCGGGGGGGGGGTCTGGGCTCCTGGACCCGGCATGAGCCAGAATTGAGCTGGGCTGCCTTCCTGCCCAGCTCTTAATATACTTGAAATGCAGAGTTGCAGCAGGGGTAGATCCCGGACCCGTCACATGCCAGAACTGAGGAAGTTACTGGCAGAGAGAGGGGGAGAGGGAAATGTGTGTAGTCTATAGCATTAACCTTTAAGCTTTTCCTTATTGGTTAATCGACTATACTATTACATCCATAATTCAGTGGTGGATAAATTGATCCCTAGATGAACTAGCTGTTTATAGTGCGCTTTAGAATCTTTTAGAAGGAGAGGGAACAACATAAATGAAGGATACTGTGATTTGTTGTTATATGATTATTTTTACAGATATGAGAGACTCTCAACTTGAAATATAGTCCGTTTTTTATATAAGAAAGTAAAATACATTTCAAGTGTTACACTTGCCCCTGAATCCCACTGCCAAAATTTGTATTTTTAATAAGGTTTTCCTATATTTAACTGTTAGCTTAAACATGCTGGTACTAAGGATGTTGGAGTGTAAATGATTAACCATTTAACTGATAAGCAGATGCTTATCAGTTAATGGTATCGATTACATTCAGTGAAGCCTCCTCCCTAGATGCTGGGCGGGCAAAGACTGCCTGCTCCACTCCCGGGTAGGAGGCTTCACTGCTGGCCCCGCTCCAGGGGAGGCTTCTCTGCAGTATAAAGCTTAGCCTGAACTGAGCTGTGTGGGGAGGCAGCTTTTAAGCCGGCTTCCTGTGCATAGTGGGAGTCTGCGTGTAACTCTGAAGGTTAACTGATGAGCCTGGGCTCATTGCTTCACCGTGTACACGGTTACACTTTCACATCCCTAGGTCTGCATACAATTTTATATCTCAAATGTTGTACATGGGCTATTGTGCTACTGTGCCTTTTGCTTATCATTTGCCTCATATTGGTAATGCTTTATTCCTCTTTTTTATCAGGATCATTTTGGAGGTAGAAGAGCCAGCTTCCAATCACAATGGAGGAGAGTTACTCTTTGGAGACGATGGTTATCTTTACATATTTACTGGGGATGGTGGCATGGCTGGTGATCCTTTTGGGACATTTGGAAATGCTCAGAACAAGTATGAGCCTCTAAATCTGTGTGGAGCTTTGTGGGGGAAGGCAGTTAAGTAAAAGAGATGAGCCCTGGGGAAAGAAGCTGTATATTTTTTTAGTTATATTTATTATTTCCTTAAATGTGTAATTCCAGTTTCCTCAACAGGCTTTAAAGCAATATTCTTGTCTTTTGAAGGTAATCATTACAGGAATTCTCTAAAATACCTTCGGTTTTAATGTCATGCTATAATACAAGTACTCACTGATATACTGAACTGAGCCCAGTTTTCTAGGATTTAGATGGGGACTGTAGAACTTTTCCCTTCCAAGACACCAGTTTAAATCTACCAGGTTGGTAGTCCCAAAAGATCATTACCATCTGAAGGCTGTCCAGTGGCCCAGGCAAAATGAGATAAATGGTCTTGGTCCAGTTGCTTATGCACAAATGTCCAGATAATAAAAAACCTCCACTTCAGTTGGCACCCTTGTTGGCAGCAAAGAGGCCAGTGTCTGATTGGGCAAGGAAACTGCCCTCATCCTCAGGGTGATCCCATTAATTATTACTGCTGGTGCTCTGTGAGGAAGCTTGCACTGGTGCTGCCACCTGTTCTGGGGGGTAAATAGAGGGCTTCCGTCTGTCTGGCATTTTTCATGAGCAATGAATTCACTTAGGCTCCAGTCCTGCAAACAGTAACCTGCCAACTTAACTTTTCTTTCATTCTCCCATAGCGGTCTCACTGAGGTCTATAGATTTATTCAGATATTTGAAGTGAAATGTGTGAATGCTTGCAGGATTACGGCCTTCATTTTTTTACTTAATCGTTTTTTCCTTTGTACGTAACACTAAATCCTGACCTCATTAAAGCCTATGGCCAAGCTCTAACTTGTTTTGCACTGAGTAGGTAGGTTGGCTCCCATACACTTCAACTACATTAATGTTTTGATGCATTGAAAGACTTATGTGTTCTGAAATCTTACAAAATCATAGACAGCATTTTTTAAAAAAATACTTGTCTCTGATTAAGAATATGTGTTTAATAGGCTGCTGTCTCTCCCTCCCCTCCTTTCTCTTTTGAACAAATACAGATCAGCATTGCTGGGCAAGGTGTTACGGATCAATGTGGACAATAATGACCGTGGGCCTCTGTATAGAATCCCTCCAGACAATCCTTTTGTTAGTGACCCAAAAGCCCGACCTGAAATCTATGCCTATGGGGTGAGAAATATGTGGCGCTGCTCTTTCGATAGGGGTGAGCCCTATACAAAGGAAGGGAAAGGGCGACTTTTCTGCGGAGATGTAGGACAGAATAAATTTGAAGAAGTCGACATTGTAGAGAAAGGAAAAAATTATGGCTGGAGGGCAAGGGAAGGATTCAGCTGTTATGATAAGAAACTTTGCACCAATTCTTCACTAGGTAATTATACACTCTAAATATGTCCCTGATATTGGATGGTGCCTGCACTTCCATTATTGACTTCTGCTTTCACAGGTTGATTGTGTAGTTCGTTTAAACTTAGCATATACTGCCTCATCCTGGATCAGACAGACTGGGAAGTTACATTTAAAAACTCTTACCATTTCTGAGTTACGAGAAAAATGAATTGAGTTGTAATTCCTTGGCTAGTCTATTCCTTAGCGAGATATGCTTCTAATTATGCCAAACTGTGCCAAGTTTTCATGGTAGTTCTGTGATTTGGACAAATATGCACCAGGGACAATTTCATTTTTGCTTCATAAAGTACATATATATGTAAGTCTGTGGAAGTAAGAGTGATTTGCTTTATCCAATAGCATCCTTGCCCCTGAAATATTAACATTTTACTTGTTTATCTCCATAATTTGTAAATGGTTTAGCTTCATAAAAAGAGATTCTTTGGGCTACTATTCCACTACATGGATTGGTCACTCTGCCATCTTTTAAAAGGTGTGTGTGTGTGTGTGTGTGTGTGTGTGTGTGTGTGTGTGTGTGTGTGTGTGTGTGTGTGTGTGTGTGTGTGTGTGTGTGTGTGTGTCACTCTGCCATCTTTTAAAAGGATATTGTGTGTGTGTGTGTGTGTGTGTGTGTGTGTGTGTGTGTGTGTGTGTGTGTGTGTGTGTGTGTGTGTGTGTGTGTGTGTGTGTTGGAGGGGGGATTAATCCCAAAAGGAAAATATTCTTAATTTTTTATTTTTAACACTTGGGCTCAGTACACATGTTGTGTGCTGTCAGCATAGTAAATCTCATGGCAAGTCATGCCATAAAGGTATCCAGACTTTGGGTTCCAGTTTCAATGGGAGTAAATTGGCATAGCTTTACTGCAGCCAATGGAGTGACACTATTTTTCACCAGCCAAGAATCTGGCCCTTTTATGTTTTGGTTTGTTCCACTGCATTTTGTTCAATGCCCTACTTTTTTTTCTTTTTGCCATATAAACATAATCTTCCTATGAATTTCAATATTGTATAAGGGAATTGGTACATAGGGAAGGTCATTAAGAGCTATGAAATGTGGGTTAATGGTTTGGAAGGCATGTGGCACATTTTAGGTCTCAATTCTCTTCCTTCTGCCACTGAAAAATAGCCTTTCAAGTGTCCTTTTAATGCCTATTTGTGTGTCACTTAGTTATAAGCTATGTTAATAGGAACCACTGTATTGGTGACATGGTGTGTTCAGAACAATTTCTGATGCTTTCATGGATTTTTTTTAAATAAAAAAGTTAATTGGTATGAAGTAACTACTTTAGATGGATATATATACAAATTGTACAGCATAGCTTCCCATCTGCTCTGACCCTTACAATACATGCACCATTTGGGGCCCAATTACATGAAGTTTTAGGGGCACAGGAAAGACTTGGCAGCTCTTAGGCTCGAATCCCTGTGTTGTGTAACCTGCTTTCTGTATGGAAATAGCTCCTTAATTTTCTTGTCCTTAACAAGAGATTTCCCACCTGGTCTTCCTCACCCACACTACCTTCATGTTCCCAAGGCAGTGAGTTGCGCCTTTTTTTTGACTGAAGAGGGCTGCTTGGGATTCCCTTCAGCTCTCATCAGTTCCAATTCTAGCTCAGCTACAGTAGTTGCTTCCGAGAGATGAAGCTCTAGTGCAGAAGTCTGAGCATGAAGCTGCCATTCAAGGCTCTTTAAGAGCTAATTGCCAGTCACAGGAGTATTTGCTGAGAGACTGCAGGAGAGTGCCAAGTCCTTGGGATTCCCAGGAAACAAGTGTGGGGAAGACAGGATGGGAAGAGAAATACCTATTACACTGAACAGAAAAGGGGAAGAGACTAGGAGAAATACATGCACTCTTCCCCCACATACATGTACTCTCTGTCCCTGTAGCCAGGATTTTGGGGGAAACTTTTAAGATAGAACCCGAGAGAGCCACAACCCCTGGCATTGCTTTGTGGTGATTTCATGAAAAAAATGTATCAAATATGGCAGTGCTGTCAAGATGTGTCACCACAATTATCTTGTGGCATTTCAAGGTTAAGTTCTTCAGCTTCAGAGCGACATGAGAGATCCCCTCTGACAGGGTTGTGAACATGCTGTTTCTTTCATGCTCGCAGCCCTGTTCTAGAGGGGAGAGACCAGGCTCAGGAATACAGTGAGACATCTCCCATGACAGCATGTAGCTAATCATGGGGGCCCTTAGGTCCACTATTAAATTATTTTGTGCTGCATTTAATTACTGGGTCAGTTTCTCAGTAAGGAGTCCCTAGTTATCACAGCCATTTGGGAAAAGTGATCTGAAAGGCTAAAGTATAATGGAAATAAATTTGATTCCATTCAGAAGTTGGTTTAGCATAGAACAAGAAGCTGTATGGGAACTTGATAGTACACGTCTCTGTTTAGTAACCAACCAGAACAGCTGTTCTGCATCATACTTAAAACAAGACAAGACACAATATCTTCTCCCCTCTACAGATGATGTGCTTCCAATTTATGCTTATCCACACAAAATGGGGAAATCTGTTACAGGAGGCTATGTCTATCGGGGTTGTGAGTCTCCAAACCTGAATGGGCTGTACATATTTGGTGATTTTATGAGTGGGTAAGTCCAGTCGCTCAGCAAGCAAAAATCTGAAATCCTCCATTTTTGCCCCATAAGCCAGCAAATGCCTCTGCAGTGTAAGCCTTACTGACTTGCTTTTCTTTGCTGGTTTTGTCCTGGGTGCAAACCCTTGCTACATATTATGAATGACTCATTTAACACGTTTTTATGTAATCATTCTACAAAATTATTGTGGCTATTGTGAAGGTATATGAATATCACAAAAGCAGTAGATGTTCACTTGATGTCAGTGAATGGATGTGGCTTCATTTATGTAAAACCGTAAAAGGAGAGTAGATGATCATTCTGTATTTTGGTGCATGTTAATCACTGTTCTGTTGCGAAGTTTCCAGCCACAGGAGGTATTTCCAGTCACTGGAGGTATTTAAATGAATGGGAGATAGGCATCTAAATATGCATGAAAGTCTCTACACATGTATTTTGATGCTTCTGGTCCTGTTAAATATTCATCTCCTTTAATTGCTGTTGAATCTAATGTGAATGGAGAGCACTCATCACTTACATGATGGGGCACTTTTTTAATTGTCTCACTTTTAATCTAGTAAGAGAAAAATATCTGGCCCTGTTGTCTGATGCAAATTATTTTTTGTCTCACAGACGTTTAATGTCCTTGAAAGAGAAGCAGTCCACTGGAGAATGGCAGTACACTGAAATTTGCATGGGAACAGGACAAACTTGCATGTTCCCTGGGCTGATCAATAATTACTATCAGTACATCATCTCTTTTGCTGAAGACGAGGCAGGTAATCATATTGTATTACACTGAACAGTGCAATAGTATTTTATCTTCAGAGAAAGACACCTTAGCGGAACAAGAATACTTTTTTAGGTTGAAAAGCATGCATTCTGGGTGGTAGCTCAAGTAAGGTTCAGAGGGTGCCCAAATATTAAAAAATAGGATTCCAGGTTCTCACAGATTTTTTTTTTTTTTAAAAAGAAGTCAAGGATTTCCAGGCAGTGTTCTCTTCTTTAAGTGTCCAGTGTGTCATGCAGTGATGATTCTAGCAACAGTTTGGAGAGAGGTTATTCACCATTTTATTTGTTTACTTTTTTACTGCAAATTCATTTGCATTATCTTATGCCCCATTGTCATATGGAGGGGAGCAACTGGCCCTGGACAAATATGTTAACATATTATTTACAGGAAACCTTAATCTCCACTTTGAAAAAGCCATAAGAAACATAGACTCTGGTGGTACATCTGCACTGCAATAAAAGAACCAGAGCACAGGCCTGGGCACGGGTCAACTGCCACAAATCTATAAGACTTGAGTATCAAGGTTAAAAAGTGTGGTGTAGATGTTTGGGCTCAGGCTGGAGCATGGCTCTGAAATCCCATGAAGGGTAAACATCTCAGAGCCTGGGCTACAGACCAAGTCTGAATTCTCACAGTGCTGTTTTTGGCTTCATAGCCCAAGCCCTGCAAGCTCAAATCAAGCAGCTTGGGCTCTGAGATTCAGTGCCATTTTAAAAAAATGATTGTATTGTGGAGGCACCTGGGTGGCCACCAGGCTGATGGTAATAATGAAAGGAGTCTGTTGTTTGATACAGCAAGCTTATTCTTTCGGCTCATCTAGGGATCTGGATTGGACATTATTAATGTCCAATCCAGAAATTTAGACACAGTAAGTGGTGACAGTGAAACCTGCTCATACTGGCCTTGAATATTGTGAAAGAGAATGGAAGTTGTACACTGTTTTAGTATCTTGCAATGTCTGAATTGCAAACAATCGTATCTTTGCTTTTAGGTTCATACCCTACCAAAACTTCCATTGGTGTCAATGAAAGTTTTGCTAAAGTAGTAGTTAAAGTTTTACTTTAGTTTTAAATAATTTTGTTTGTGAAAAGGCTTCAGCATAAGTTTCTGGCTTTGTATATTACATGAGTGATCTTATATGCTATGACACTGAGGGTTAGTGCAGGAGGTGAAGGAGAAAGGATCTGAGAAAATTTGACATTGGTCAACTTCGTTAGTACATTCATATTGTTAATTATGTGGGACTGAGGTAAGGATAAGCATGTTGTACAATTCATAGTTGTAGACATGTTAGAAACACTCTACAGATGTTTAGCATGGTTGCTAAGCAGCGGCATGCACTACATTGAAATTTAGGAGTTTGTACTCTTAGCCATTGTAATGTAATGTTGGCTTCTGATCACAGTGACTCCTGCCAGAATCCTTGATGTATGTTTTTATAACTCTTTGTTGTTCCTGGACAGCTGAACAGATAATGTTTGATATGAATGCAGACTGAATGCAGTGGAATAACAATAATAATGTGTATTTATTCCTTTTTCTATTTAAAATTAAACCACTTTATTGATCTAAATAGTAGCTAGATAAAGAGCTTCCATTTCAGGTTATAATGCATTTTATTAACTAATGTTCATGTTTTATTATTCTATGACAATTTATCTGAAATAAGTGGATAATTTAATCTAACCCTAATTTATTTTAAGTTTAAGACTAATGGCACAGTGTGGAACTGTTACTTTCATATCTCCAATTTACAGGCATGTAGAATCTGATTCTCCATTGCCCTTCACCTTGTGGATAAAAGGGGTATATCTTTACTGTGTTTTTTAAAACCTCTGGAAGAATGTCTCAAATCCTGGGGTAGGACAAGATGGAGTTTTCCCCTTCAAAATCTGACATCTACTGACAGTGCTGAATTAGGTACAGAGTTTTTCAGAACCTCAGTCATGTCATGTATTAAAACACTAAAAACAGCTGTGCAGATGTTTGTTCTTGGACTCTGAAGCCTATCCTCTTCCTAGGCTTCAGAGCTAGAGCTCCAACCCAGACTACAACGTCAACACTGCTGTTTTTTGCACCACCGCGTGAACCCAAGTCTGTGGGCTAAGGCTCTAAGGGTATGTCTACACTACAAAGTTAATTCGAACTAACAGCTGTTAGTTCGAATTAACTTTCATAGGCGCTACACATGCAAACCATTAGTTCAAACTTAATTCGAACTAGCGGAGCGCTTAATTCGAACTATGTAAACCTCATTCTACAAGGACTAACGCCTAGTTCGAATTAAGTAGTTTGAATTAAGGTCTGTGTAGCCACTTAATTCGAACTAGTTGGAGGCTAGCTCTTCCCAGCTTGCCTTGGTGGCCACTCTGGGCCAAGCCAGGGAAACTCTTCTGCCCCCCTCCTGGCCCCGGAGCCCTTAAAGGGGCACGGTCTGGCTACAGTGCCCATGCCAGGTGCAAGCCTGCCAGCACCCAGCCAGCAGACCCTGCACCTGGCATGGCATGAGCCAGCCACCCGCTGCCACCCAGCCCTCCGCCTCTTCCCAGGACCAGGCTGGCAGCTCCCAGGAGCCTGCCCGGAGCCGCAAGAGGCGGGCGCCCGCCTGGTCTAGTGTGGAGATCGTGGACCTCATCGAGGTTTGGGGGGAGACCTCCAACGTCCACAACCTCCGCACTAGGCACAGGAATGAGGCCGTCCAGGGCAGAATAGCTGCCAGCCTGGCCACCAAAGGCCACATGCGAACCCAGGAGCAGGTTTGCATGAAAATCAAGTTGGTCCAGCGAGACCCCCGACCCTGAGCTTAGAACATAAGAACGGCCGTACTGGGTCAGACCAAAGGTCCATCTAGTCCAGTAGCCTGTCTGCCGACAGTGGCCAACACCAGGTACCCCGGAGGGGATGGACCGAAGACAGTGACCAAGCCATTTGTCTCATGCCATCCATCCCAAGCCTTCCACAAACAGAGGCCAGGGACACCATTCCTACCCCCTGGCTAATAGCACTCCATGGACCCAACCTCCATGACTTTATCTAACTTCTCTTTAAACTCTGTTATAGTTCTAGCCTTCACAGCCTCCTGTGGCAAGGAGTTCCACAGGTTGACTATTTGCTGTGTGAAGAAGAACTTTCTTTTATTAGTTTGAAGCCTGCTACCCATTCATTTCATTTGGTGTCCTCTAGTCCTTATATTATGGGAACTAATGAAGAACTTTTCTTTATTCACCCTCTCCACACCACTCATGATTTTATAGACCTCTATCATATCCCCCCTCGGTCTCCTCTTTTTTAAGCTGAAAAGTCCCAGTCTCTTTAGCCTCTCTTCATATGGGACCTGTTCCAAACCCCTAATCATTGTAGTTGCCCTTTTCTGAACCCTTTCCAAGGACAAAATATCTTTTTTGAGGTGAGGAGACCACATCTCTACACAATACTGAAGATATGGCGTACCATAGTTTTAGACTTCCTCTCCTCCTTCTTCCCCTGGCTTCCCCCCTTCCAGCTCCCTCCTCCCAAGTTTCCACCTCCCCTCTCCCACCCTCCCACCTCCTTTTCCCAGTCTCCCCAGAGGTTAATCCCCCTACCCCCAATTTTGTTAAATAAAGAGAGTTTCTATTTTTGAACACGTGTCCTTTATTTTTTACATCAGGAAGGAGGGCTGGGGAGGGTAAGTGGAAGGAGGTGAGGGAGGAATGGGGCACAAGCCCCTGATGGGGAGGACTGGGGTGGCTCTGCGGGCTCCTCAGGGTGGAAGCTCTCCTGCAGGGCCTCCTGGATCCTGACAGCCCCCCGATTGACACCCCCGGATGGCAGCCTGCGGCAAGTGCAGCCGGGCTGATGGCTGAGTGCTGTGATGTGCCGAGTGTGGGCACTCAGGGCACTCCAAGACAGGACTGCTTTGCTGTCCCTCATCGAGGTAGACAAGCAAGCGGGGAACCCTGAGAACTGTCTGTCCGGGGTGGGGGCTCGGGTCCCTTTAAGCACAGCCCTCGGCTAGCCTGAGGCAGCAGCTCCACATTCTTAAGTCCTAGTTCTGGCCAGCCTTAACTTCGGTTCAGGGTCCACTCAATGTGGACATGCTAGTTCGAATTAGCAAAACGCTAATTCGAATTAGTTTTTAGGTCTAGATGCACTAGTTCGAATTAGCTTAGTTCGAATTAACTAATTCAAATTAAGTTAGTTCGAATTAGTGCTGTAGTGTAGACATACCCTAAGAGTATGTCTACACTACCAGTCAGGTTGACAGGCAGCAATCAGTCCAGTGAGGGTTCTAATATACACTTGATAAATTGACTGCTGATTGCTCTAGCATCAATTTCAGAACTCCACCAGAATACCAAGTGCAAAGGGAGTCTACAGGAGAACATCTCCCATTAACAAACTGCAGTGAAGACGTTACGATAAGTACATGAAGTACATTAACTTCAGCTGTATTATTCATATAGCTGAAGTCGTGTAATTTATATCGATTCCCCCATATCTTAGATAATCCCGGAGACTCAGGGCTTGTCTCCACTACAGGGTAGATCCACTGGGAGGTGCAGGTAGGGAGAGGGACTAACATAACTCAAATGGTGTAGCTTAGAGCAACTTGTCCCCATAGTGTATACCTGCTCTCTCCGCCAGGGGTTTTAAAACACAATGTGAACATACCCAGTGGAGTGCAAAGTGGATGTAAAATACTATCTGTAGCTTTTTACACCTACATTGCATTGGAATAAGAGAGTGTACAAGGTGAAGCGGAGTATCAGGTTTGAAATAGGGATATAACAGTGTAGTCGATTAACTGATAAGCAAACGCTTATAGGTTAATGCTATAGACTACACGCATTTCTCCTCCCTCCCCCGCCAGTAAATTTTTTAGCAGGCTGGCCAGCAGCCCAGCTCAGTCCTGGTTTGCGATGGTTCCAGGGACCTACTCCTGCTGTGTCCTTGCATTTAAAGTGCATTAGGAGCCAGGCGGCTCAATTCCGGCTCACGCCGGGTCTGGGAGCTCAGACCCGCCCCCTCCCCAGACAAGTGCTGCTGCTACTCCGCACTGCTGCCTCTATATCAGAGGCAGCAGCACAGGGCAGCAGGCAGCCATTCCACAAGAGGAGGTGTTTTAAACTGGCTCCTCTTGCAGACCAGCTCCCTCCTGGCACCCTGCGCTGCTGCCTATGATGCAGATGGCAGGAGGCTCCTCAGGAGTGAGGCTAGAGTGCATTGGCTGCTGGCCCCACCCCTGGGGAATAGCTGAGTAACCGATATTCATGAGGTTACTCGACTATTCAATTAACTGATATTTAACATCCCTAGTTTGTAATCTATTAGTAGGTGTAGTTCTTCCATATGTATTCATTTCATATACAGGTTGAACCTGTTTAGTGCGGCACTCTCTGGTTTGGTAACATCCATGGTCCAGTATGATTTTAGTTAGCTGGATGTTCACTCATTGTGGGTGTGGCCAAGTTTCCTGTGGTCCCATAAAATTTGTTTACAACCACCAGTCCTGGCTCTCAGTATTCTGTGCTATTATTTAGCTCTAATTTACCCCTAAATGTCTTCTAAGATCCCAGTAAGCAGTGGAAGTGTTGGTAATGTTGCTAGATGATATTGACCTCTCGTGGTTCGGCAAAATCTCTGGTTCGGCACAGGTCAGGTCCTAAGGATGCCAGACTAGAGAGGTTCAATCTGTAATGGAAAGAAAATATATCACTAAATTAATACTTTCCTCTACTGAGTTCAGGGTATATAATCTTCTCTTGAGCCCTTTTGCTGTCCAGAGATGGTGTATGACTTTAGCAGTCAGTGATTGGAGTGGCAAAATGATTATTACTAAAATGCTTATTTTCAGGATTATTGCTTTGATGAGTGTGGAGCAGGCTCCTGAGCAATGACAAAACACACATCATCTTGAGGTACTTGTGGCATTGGCATAAAATTGAAAGAGGATCCTAAATCAACGATCTGGAGGGAGGTGTTGCCTGGTGTATGGGTGAATACATTCTGCACACATAACAATCAGGTTATGTGCTTGGGTCCATTCCTTTGTGCATTGTTAACCTCGTTAGTAGGACAGTGACTATTTTTCAAATTAAATGTTTGGAAAAATTATTGATGGGTCATGGGCATGGCAAAATTTGTTTAAAATCCAGAAGCAAATCTCAAGGTTCCCTTTGTAGTTGGGAATTTGTCCAGGCAAAATCAGAGTAAAAATCTCAGGATTTTGCACACAAATATTTTTGATTCCCACGCACACCCATGGATTCTTTGATCTCAACTCTACTGCTACTGCTTCTCTTCATAACATGCACATATATTTATTAATGACCTGCATGAGGGGATGGATTGCACCCTCAGCAGGTTTGCAGATGACACTAAGCTAGGGGGAGAGGTAGATACGCTTGAGGGCAGAGATAGGGTCCAGAGTGACTTAGACAAATTGGAGGATTGGGCCACAAGAAATCTGATGAGGTTCAGCAAGGACAAGTGCTGAGTCCTGCACTTGGTACGGAAGAATCCCAAGCATCGTTACAGGCTGGGGACCAACCAGCTAAGTAGTAGTTCTGCAGAAAAGGACCTGGGGGTTACAGTGGATGAGAAGCTGGATATGAGTCAACAGTGTGCCCTTGTAGCCAAGAAGGCTAATGGCATATTAGGGTGCATTAGGAGGAGCATTGCCAGCAGATCCAGAGAAGTGATTTATTCCCCTTTATTCGGCTCTGGTGAGGCCACATCTGGAGTATTGTGTCCAGTTCTGGGCCCCCCACTACAAAAAGGATGTGGACGCATTGGAGAGGGTCCAGCGGAGGGCAACGAAAATGATTAGGGGGCTGGAGCATATGACCTACGAGGAGAGGCTGAGGGAGTTGGGTCTGTTTAGTCTGCAGAAGCGAAGAGTGAGGGGGGATTTGATAGCAGCCTTCAACTTGCTGAAGGGAGGTTCCAAAGAGGATGGAGAAAGGCTGTTCTCAGTAGTGACAGATGGCAGAACAAGGGCAATGGTCTCAAGTTGTGGTGGGAGAGGTCCAGGTTGGCTATTAGGAAAAACTATTTCACTAGGAGAGTGGTGAAGCACTTGAATGGGTTACCTAGGGAAGTAGTGGAATCTCATCCCTAGAGGTGTTTAAGTCTCGGCTTGACAAAGCCCTGGGTGGGTTGATTTAGTTGGGATTGGTCCTGCCTAGAGCAGGGGGTTGGACTTGATGACCTTCTGAGGTCTCTTCCAGCTCTATGGTTCTATGATTCTATGACAGGAGACTTTTCAGGGGGTTTGGCAGCTCAGGGCTTCTCCCAATCAGCAGGTCTGTGCCTGTTTCTTTCTCCCCTTCCCTCTGCACTTTGGGGATAGGGAACCCAGAGAATATCCTCAGCAGACCAGAAGCTGGTCACTGCAAGGCAGGGTGAGGAACCCAACGTACAGTCTTTCCATCAGGCAGACTGATGAACCAAGTGTGTTGTGAGAGCAGAGGGGAAATCCATGATTTTTGACATAAAATTCTCTCTGGCACGGAGAGCTGTATGAATAATCTGTAACTAATTTATTTGGTCAGATTTATCTTTGTAAAAATCTATTTTCTCCAATTATTTTAATATTTTCACAGAGTAATTCTTGCTATGTAGCCCATTCTCTTCCTGTCTTTTGTATTTTGTATTCAGTTTTTTTCTGACTGGATGCATAGGATACATGACCGGTTTCTCTTCCTATGCAGGTATATGGAGGCTTCCAACACTACAGACCCCCTAGCCCAAGTAAACCCTTCCCACCATGCTAATAGCTTTTGAACCATTAGAGCGGGGTGTTATATTCACGTAACATGAACATGGGACTAAATATTTAATATATATTTATAATTACACAATATATGAATATTTATTAATTGAATACATAAGCATTTTTATACGCTGTACACTTATTTTAATTTCTATTTTAAACTTTCCATGGACTCCCTACAGTACCGTTGTGGACTACTATGGGTCTGCGGGCCACAATTTGGGAACCACTGCAGTAATACACAGAGTAAAATTCCTGGTAGAAATACTCAGGAGCCTGAATTTGAAATTCACTATCTGTTAATCACTTTGAATTTTGACATTTCAGCCGGTAAATGTGTGCTAAATTATTTGCACAAGAGGTGCATAAGAGGGACACAAACACAGCTAAAAAAAAAACCCTTTAAAAAATCAAACATGTTTGTAGAAGTTGTTGACCATTAGCCCAAATCCATGTGCCTTGCTCATGAGATACACCTCTCATATTTGTAAGTATGCTCAGAAAGCAACAATCACAGTCTTGCACCTACATACGTTACTCCAATGGGCTATTTGGTTTAAAAGATAACAAAACTGAGCAATGTTAATTTTAATTTGTTTCACATAGAAAATTGAAATTCAGAATGATCATTTTAAAGTCACAAAGTTATTGCATGGATGATTGTTAAGATGACAGCAGGAAGCTTAGACGTAATATTTAATAGAAATTTGTCAAAGTACTATTTTGATGTTAATAGGTATCTCTATAAAGTCGTTTTTTGTATGTGTCTAGATTATAAATATATGCATATGTTAATCAGTAAGCTATGGTTAATGTATCAAAAAATCTCTCTCTATCATTCTTAGCTTTCTTCGAAGCTGTGCTGCTGGTGATGAAACTGTGCTGCTTTGGGACGCAGAATTTATGCTGTTGCCCTATAGAGCACTGAGGCTACATTCAGAGTTTTCATTTTTGTCTTTATTTGTTTTTTAAGGAGAACTTTACTTCATGTCTACTGGAATACCAAGTGCCACTGCTCCCAATGGAGTAGTTTACAAAATAGTAGACACCTCACGGTAAGAAATGCTCTTGTTACAATATTTTAATTTGATTCTGTGGACCTGGGTTTGATAGTTATGGCTGAAATAAATTGGTTTTTGTTTTTTACCTTGGTCCCTTGCTAAAGAGTAAATCAGTATAAACAGGGACTGGCTTCGTATTCAGCTAAGCTTCTTAGTGGATGCTCCAGGCTTCTGCAGAGTTGGAGTCTGCATTGGTGGGTGATCCAGAGATTTGCTTTGAAGGGGGTTGTATATCTTTCCTGGGTGTGAGGGTTATTCAGTTTCTGTTTGTAAAGCCAGCAGCTGGTTTTGTGGGAGTCAAGTCTCTCCAAGGCTACTGTATTAAGGGATGGTGGAGCCTCGAGACTTCTGTCCACACTGATGTTGCCTTTGTCAAGGTGGTTGATATGTTCCCAACAGGCCCATCTGCTCTCTCCTATGCAAATCCCTCCTTCACAGAGCACCTTCTGCAGTTGGCTGATGTCTTCTATACGGGAGGTGCAAGATCCACAACCACAGAGGGTCCTCTCCATGTGAATTAAAGGATGCAGCCCAGCCTAATCTTAGCACCACCTCTTCCTATAAATAAAACAGAAAAAAGTTAAAAGCTCATTTTTTCCCCGCTGTTTATGCTGTTAGTTTAATGGTGGAACTAGCCTGGACAGTGGCACAGAGACAAGGGCTCACTTTCTGGCTCTCTTGCTATTAAACGGAGTTGTCTTATCTGGGACAATAACAAAATACAGTGGAGTCCGGATTATCTGACTCCCGGTAATCCAACACTCTGCTTTATCCGACAAAGTCCCCGGGAGCTGCAGGGTCAGATACAGCGCGGGCTGGGACAACGGCCCTGCTTGCTGCCCCGTCGCTCTCTCGGAGCAGCTGCTGCCGCTCCTGCCAGGGACAACGGGGCAGTGAGTGGGGCCGTTCTCCTGCCCCGTGCCCTGGAGCTGCTGATGTGGCTCCTGCCGGGGAAGACGCGGCCCCGGTAGGAGCCGCATCAGCTGTCCCGTTCCTCTTTAGGAGCAGCTGATGGGGCTCCTGCCAGGGCTGCTTCTTCCCCGGCAGCAGTCCCTATCATCCGACATATTAATCCGACCATGTGTTGGTCCCGTTTAGGTCGGATGATAGGGACTCTACTGTAGTAGAATCTTGGGGACGATTTATAGATGTAATGAAAATATTACTATTAAAGGATCAAATAATGCCTGCCTAGTAAGGTTTTAAAGATAAATGTGCCTAATAGGTTTTTAAAGGTGTGTGTTTATTTAAAAATAAACCAATTTTGGGTGTCAGCTCTCTGAGCATCTTTTTTTAGTCAACATGGGAAAACTCCATATTTCTAGAGAATATACAATCAGATAGCAAAGAGATATTGATACCTTCTGAATTCCAGAATTTCACTCTTTTTTTTTTTCTGCTGACTCCTTTGCAGACTAGTGAGTGTGTGATCATATCATTGCCCATCAACTCAAACAGTTTAGATTATTTCTCTCACACTGCAGCATTTATTAAAAAGATACTCCCCATTTCTGTGGTACAAACTAGCATCTTAAAACTATGGGCATCATTTTTAGAAATACAAAGTACAGTGCTAATTTAGTATTAAACCACGCAGAAACATTTAAAAATTTGAAAAACAGAACACAATCTGTAAGTTATAAATGAAAGTGTCCTTAGTAGTTTTCATTATAGAGCATGAGAGTGGAAAAATAAAGGTTTATACACAAGCTGACAAAAATATAGTAACATAACCCTAAGTATCTGCAAGTCAGTAAGTGAGAGAGGTATTCTTTGTGTCTGGCTACACTCATCTTTTTTTCAGACACAGCAGAAGCAAATTATGAAGGCATTATATGCTGCTCAATAGTTAGACTGTATTATCCCACTGTTGCATTGCTTTGAAAATCCTTAGAAGCCCTAAATAACAAACCAAATATCAGAGGGAAAAGTATCTAATGTACTGGGTATAACTTCTCAAAAGTGAGGGACACTGCAATGGCAAACAAGCTTCAGACAAATGAATGCAACATTTTAAAAGAATGCTTCTTTGAAAGGGACCCTGAATGTAAAAATGTAATTTGAAGTTAATTACATCTATAATGCTGTTTAAAGTGATATCTGGGATCAGCAAGTTTCTTTTTGTTTTCCGTTTTAATTAATTCTTTCTGGTTCCTTTCTATTGTTGTGTGAATTGTGGTACAAAGTGAAGTGAGGTTTTTTTTTCTATTTTAAATATATGATTGCATGCCATCTTGTTTCTAAGGAGATGGCTTAGAAATGTGCATGTGAACATGACAATCATTTCAGCTATCTAACAAACATTGTATAGCTTTATACCGTTTTCTGTTCAGTTTGATTCGTATCTTTCTTTATTGCTTTGAACCCACTGACTTTCACTTTGATGGATTCAGCATTGATAAAGAAAATGGTATCAAAATACTGCACATGCTTGTGAATATTTGAGCTCTCTCATCTATGGAGAGAATACTATTTTGTGTGGTGGGGCATAAAAGTTCATTTGGGTCATTTAAATAGATTTTTTTCACAAGTGCAAAATTCATTTAAAAGCAATGGAAACAAAGAATGCTGCTATACCATTGGAAAGCAATTCATCCTGCGCTGTCTGTGTCCCTCTTTCTCAGGAGAGCACCCCCAGGAAAATGCCGTATTGAGCCTTTGCAAGTGAAAGTGAAAAGCAGGCTCATAAAGTTTGTGCCGAAGGAGAGTGAGTATTGTTGTTGCTCCTAATTCTTTATCTATACGTATTAACTTTAAACCAGCATAATCTTTTTTGGATGTGCAAGCCATTCAGAGCTTCAGTTCCTGTGTATCTTTAAAATTAATTTCTTCCAACACCTTTTTAATATAAGTAGTGGAAGGATGGCTAGGGCATTAGCCAAGGCCCTAGGACTTTGGAGATGCTGATTTAGACCCCTGCTGCACTGTAGACTTCCTGTGTAGCCTTTGGAAAGTCAGTGATGGCAGGTTTACACTAGGGATGTAAACCCTAGCTGACCCAGGGTTCCGTGTGGCACTGCTGCTTTGAAATGCTGGGTGGAACTCAGGATCAGCTGGGGACTTTTGGCTCCACATGCGCGCCAGCTTTAAAATGCCTGGATTCCCTGTTTCCTGGGTTTAAATTAAACTAGCGCTATCCAGAGCACAGTTCCAGTAAATATTAGGGCTGTCAATTGATGTGCGTTAACACCTGCGATTAACACAGGGAAGGATTAACATGTTAATTTTTTAATGCGTTAATCATAGGTGTTAATGCTGCGCTGCCCCTTTGAAGCATCACTCCGGCACTTCAAAGGGGCAGTGCATTAGGAGCCTGGTATCAGCTGGAGTCCCCAGCTGACCCCGGGCTCCACACAGCACTGCCCCTTTGAAGTGCCGGAGTGATGCTTCAAAGGGGCAGCTCAACAGGAGCCGAGGATCAGCTGGAGTGCCCAGCTGGTCCCCGGTTCCATGTTATGATGCCCCTTTGAAGCGCCTGTCCAGAGCTTCAAAGGGGCAGCGCTGCACCGAGTCGGGGTCAGCTGGGGACTCCAGCTGATCCCGGGCTCCCGTGGTGCTGCTGCTTGGAAACACCGCTGCTACATGTCCAAGGGGCAGCTGCACAGAGCCTGGGGTCAGCTAAGGACTCCAGATGATCCTGGGCTTCTGCAGCGCTGCCCCTTTGAAACGCCGCTGCAGCGTTTAAAAGGGGCATTGCATGTGATTAGTCGCGCGATTAATCGTGATTAATTTTTTTAATTGCTTGACAGCCCTAATAAATATTTTCAAACCTGTGAGGGTAAGGCTACACTAGCTCGTTAGTTCGAGCTAGGTAGTCTAATGAGGGCAACCGGAGTTGCAAATGAAGCCCGGGATTTAAATATCCCGGGCTTCATTTGCATCTTCCCGGGCGCCGCCATTTTTAAATCCCCCTTAGTCCGAACTCCGTGCCCGTGGCTACACGCGGCACGGACTAGGTAGTTCGAATTAAAGATCCTAATTCGAACTACCGTTACCCCTCATTGCAGGAGGGGTAACAGTAGTTCGAATTAGGATCTTTAATTCGAACTACCTGGTCTGTGCCGCGTGTAGTCCGAACTCCGTGCCCGCGGCTATACACGGCACGGACTAGGTAGTTCGAATTAGGATCTTTAATTCGAACTACCTAGTCCGTGCCGCGTGTAGCCGCAGGCACGGAGTTCGGACTAAGGGGGATTTAAAAATGGCAGCGCCCGGGAAGATGCAAATGAAGCCCGGGATATTTAAATCCCGGGCTTCATTTGCAACTCCGGTTGCCCTCATTAGACTACCTAGCTCGAACTAACGAGCTAGTGTAGCCTTACCCTGAGAGTTGTTGTACTTACTGTAGGCCCAAGCCCAGAACCCTGGGGTTCTGGGAAACAGTCTGTGAGAATTTAAGCCCTGCCTGTTGCCATCTCTGCACTGCAATCTCAAATTCGACAGTGCTTTCTATTAGGAAAACAGTAGATTTTGGAGTACCTTTGAATAGGCAGAAGCACTTCATAGAGTGAAAAGTCTTGTTATTAGCAGATTGGAAAGGAGCTCATTGGAAGAGACGGGATCTGAGCCACTGTTACTTAGAGGTCAGGAAAGGATGAGGAAAATGCTCTCAAAAGATTCAGTTCACTCAGATAGTCAGCTGAACTTCTGGCTTTGGCAAACCTACCAGTCCCTTTTGACTGCTTGTTACTTGGTGTAATATTGCATAATGATAGACTTTATCAATTAGTGAGTTCCAGAGCTTCTGAGTGCATTGCTAGATCACATCCTAAACTCAAACGTGTACATTTCAAGAGTGTGATAACCTCTTCTCTGTATTGTCAGTTTCCCCGATTTTTTTTTTTTATTTTCAGAAGCTGAGCCTGTAGAATAGGGAATGCTTTGCATGCTACAAATAGGGTCTCCCTGCCAACACACGAGATTCTGAGCCTCTTCAAATCTTGGCCAGTTTAGGATGTTGATTATTTAGGAGTGTATAGCAGTTGACACTTTTTTTTCCCCGCTCTGTATATTAAAAAGGATGAAGAGTTAGGTTGGAGGGGAAGTGCATAGCTAAGTAGCAGAATTTTGACATTTTTGCAAATGTGCATAACATTGAGAGCGCTGTGTGGTTGATTATTATTCTGACTAAAGCAACTATCCCTTTGACTATCCTATATTTATTTTTAACTTACAAATAGAATGAATAAGCAAGTCCAAAAGCTTCAGAGGGATAGCCGAGTTAGTCTGTAACAGGAAAAATTTTAAAAACAACAAATAGACTAGTAGCACCTTAAAGACTAACAAAACATGGATCTGGACTTCTAAAACTCCTGTCATCTGAAGAAGTGGCCTGTGCCCACAAAAGCTCATTATACCATCTACATGTTTTGTTAGTCTTTAAGGTGCTACTAGTCTATTTGTTGTTTTTTAAGTTTTTTTTAAATAAGTAATTCCTGGAAACTGCAACAGTAAAATATTTTCAGCCTGTGCAGTTCAAGGCTGTTTAGGGTGGGTGGGGGGAACAACACTGTTTTGTGTTACCTTGGAAACTCGGCTCTTTTTGCACATTCAAGTTACCAGAGAGAACTGATTGTTAAGGTTTGTGATTCCAGCCACAAGGAATAAAGTAACTGGCACTGTGTGTGTATTGTGGGGTGGGAAGTCGGGGGGTGGAGCTCTCACAATCTAGTAATGATGAGGACAGCAGAAGTAAAAGCCTGTTTTTAAAAATGCTTTCTGCAGAGGTGAGAGGGACTGGGAAGTAACTCTGTGTCTTACCAGAAGTCTTCAGCATTCAAGTCTGACTTTTGATGTGTCCATGCATTAGTTTTGGCAGTAAACTGTGCATGGAAATTTAGTTTCCATTTTTGTCTTATTTATTGGCATTGAACTGTGTGTAGTCATCTCTGGCAGCCAGACACTCTTAAAACCCTGGAAACTTTTAGCTGATGCAGTGTTGGTCTAACTACTCAAGAAAGCAAACTTCATCAGAGGAGTTAAATACAGTGGATCTATAAGTTATCACTGTTCTCATATTGTCATTTTAAACTATTGTACTAGATTTGTAGACTCATTATTGTTGCTTCTCTTTTTCCCCAATAAGAACTGATTGTGAAAACTCCAACTCAACGTCCTAGACTAAGGACCACTACTAAAGCCCCAGGGGGGGGTAGGCCAACTGCAGAAACACCTCATGCCACCACTGCAGATTGGGTGGAACAAATCTTGAACCTACTAAGAAATCAAAATAGAGTACAGGTGACCTCCAGAACACCAACAACCAAACCCCCGAAGTCTAGGAAAGGGGGGAAGAGTGGGGAAAGGAGAGGACGGAGAAGGAAACCCAAACCTGCCAGCACTCTGTCTCCCCCACAGCTCTCGAATGGTGCTGTGCGACTGATGAACAGGCAAGCAAGAGGAAGTGACCAGGGAAGGGTAGAGGTTTACATCAATGGAGAGTGGGGTACGGTGTGTGATGACTTGTGGAACTCCAAGGCGGCAGCTGTGGTGTGTCGCCAGTTAGGGTTCCCTTACGTTGTCCGGGCAACCAAGAGAGCGGAGTTTGGGGAAGGACGTTCGCTTCAGATTTTTCTGGATGATGTTCAGTGCACTGGGCAGGAAAAGAACCTGCTGGAATGCACACACTCAGACATTGGCAAACACAACTGCTCCCACAAAGAAGATGCAGGAGTGATATGCAGCCATGAAGAGGATGTAAACTGAAAACTAACTGCAAACGTTGTGAAGAATGGAAGGGTAGAATTGAATTAAACTCATCTTTCTCCCCCGCCCCCTTTAAACAATGGATGTATTGAATATGGTGTATTTATCCCTGAGGATGCTATAAGTGATTTAAGTAATCTTGCAGTCTTGTGTGCTGGGAGGAGAGAGAAGGTACAGAATATAATCACTTGAGCATGTGTGTGATCAGGGATCAGGTTTTTCTTTTTTTATGGGTGAAAGAAGAAACATCCTCGTCATGTCAGTGATTATGAAATAGAAAGACGCACCCCTTTGCCATCACAGCTGGGAATGTGGCACAGCATTCCCCCAGCTATGTCTGGCAGCATTCTGCTGAAACAGGGTATGTCTACACTGCAAAGTTATTTTGAAATAACAGCCCTTATTTTGAAATAACTTTCCTAGTGTCTACACAGCCAAACCACTATTTCGAAATAAATTCAAAATAGCGGAGCGCTTATTTCGAATTTGGTAAACCTCATTCCACGAGGAATAACACCAAATTCGAAATAGCTATTTCAAAATAAGTGCTGTGTAGACACTTATTTCGAAATAGGGGGCCTCCAGGCTTCCCAGGGTGCCCTGGTGGCCACTCCAGCCTCAACCAAGAACACTTCTCTCCCTCCCACCCTCCCCGGAGCCCTTAAAGGGGTAGACTCTGGCCTCAGTGCCTGTGCCAGCTCCAAGCCTGCCAGCCCAGAGACAGCAGTCACTGCCTCTGACCCAGTGGCCCCAAAACATGAGCCAGCAAACCACTGGCAGCCAGCCCTCCACCACGAGCAGTCTGCCAGCTCCCAGGAGCCTGCCAGGGCCCGGAGAAGGTGGGCACCTTCCTGGTCCAGGGTGGAGATCATGGACCTTATTCAGGTTTGGGGGGGATGCCCCCAACGTCCATGATCTCTGCACTAGACGGAGGAACGTGGCTGTCTATGGCAGGATAGCTGCCAGCCTGGCCACCAAAGGCCACATGCGAACCCAGGAGCAGGTTTGCATGACGATCAAGTTGGTCCGGCAAGACCCCCAACCCTGAGCCCTGAGCTCCCCCTCCCCCTTCCCTTGCTTCCCCCTTCCAGCTCTCTCCTCCCAGGTTTCCCCCTCCCCTCTCCCGCCTCCTTTCCCCAGTCTCACCAGAGTTTCATTCCTTCCCCCCAGTTTTGTTAAATAAAGTTTGTGTTCGTGAAAATACGTATATTTTATTTGACATCAGTAAGGGGGGCTAGGGAGGGGTAAGTGGAAGGACGTGAGGGAGGAATGAGGCACAAGCCCCCAGTGGGGCAGACCAGGGAGGTTCTTAGTGCTCCTCAGGGTGGAAGTTCTCCCGCAGGGCCTCCTGGATACTGACAGCCCCCCCGATGGACCTCCCAGATGGCAGCCTGCAGAAAGTGCAGCCAGGCTCGCAGCAACACGTCCAAGAAAAGCACCAGAGTGTCCAGGGGCAGCTCTGGCTCCATGTTGCCAAGTGCTATGGTGTCCCGAGTGAGGACAACCAGAGCACGCAGAGACAAAATGCTTTGCTGTCCCTCATCGAGGTAGACAAGCAAGCAGGGAAACCTGAGAAGTGGCTGTCCGGCGGGGTCCCTTTAAGCACAGATCTCAGATAGCCTCACGCAGCAGCCCCACACAGTAAGTCCTGACCTGGTGCCCTGCTGGAACTGGTTCCGGCCAGCCTTAAATGCTATTCAGAGTCCACTTAGTGTGGACGCGCTATTTCGAAATAGCAAAATGCTATTTTGAAATGCATTTTGTGTGTAGACGCATTATTTCGAAATAAGCTATTTCAAAATAACTATTTTGAAATAAGATATTTCGAACTAACACTGTAGTGTAAACATACCCACACATTCCCAAATGGCAATATTTTAAGGTTTTGTTTATCCAGACATTCACATTGCCTGTTGAGCTGTTCTGACACCTGTAGAAAAAGCTTGGAACATCTGCGAGTCTTTGTGGTTTGTTGTGGAACATGGAGCTAACTTTGTGTTGAAAGTTTGTCTTAAAAAGGAAAATGAAGCCAGGGGGCTGATCTTCCTCTCTCATTACCTTTGTGGCTGGTGTAAATGTACTGACTGAAGTGGGAATTACATCTCTTTACATGAAAAAAGAATCCTACCCAGAATCACCTGTAGTGCCTGGAAGAATTGTGTTAAATTCTATAAATTAGTTGAAATTTCATTCAGAGAGTCTTGTCTCATCTCACTAGCACCAGAGTAATTGCATTGGCGTCACTGGAGTTACCTGCATTTACACATTGTAAGCAAGAGGCAAATCCAGCCCATAGTAGATATAGTGGCTCTCACTCAGTCTAACTGCAGTTATGAAAACACTTCAGCCCTAATTGTCCACTGCCATGAGCTTTGTGTGGCTACATAACTCTACACAGAACAGACACAACACACTCCCAAATCAGAAATATAGCATTTTAGACCCATTTTGCACAGATGTAAATGACTACATACAGTGGAAAAGACATGGAAAATGAAGTCTGTTGCATGCATCAGAAAATCTCAATTGGTGTGTGTATTTTTTACAAGTAACACATAATGTAAGTAAACACCACCACATCATTGCAGACTGTCAGAGCATGTCTACACTGGAGAGTTATTTTGAAATAACTCCCCTTTTTTTAAAATAAGGTGAGCATCCATACAGCAAGCCTGTTTTTTCAAAATTATTTTGAAATAACTGGCTTGTTATTTTGAAATACAGTAGACTTCCGATAATCCGGCACCTTTGGGACCCAGGGAGTGCCGGATTATCGGATATGCCGGTGTATCAGGAGGTACTCCGGCAGGGGGGCTGTGACAGGTCTGGGGGGGGGCGAGGGGAGCGGCGGGGAACGGCACGGCGTGGGGCAAACCGTCCGCCGTTTTGCAGGGAGGCAGGAGAAGCCCCGCGCAGCTGCCAGCAACAGGCAGTTGGGGCTACAAGTGGCAGTGGCAACTTGGGGAAGCGGCGGGGCAGAGCAGCTGGGGTGCTGCCAGGTTGGTCCCACAGAGCCACCCCTCACCTGAGCGGCGCTGTGGGACCAACCCGGCAGCACCCCAGCTGCTCTGCCTGCGGCTTCCCCAAGTCCGCTGCTCATCAGTTTCAGCAGCGGTGGACTTGGGGAAACTGTGGGGCAGAGCAGCTGGGGTGCTGCCCGGTTGGTCCCGCAGCGCCACCCCTCACCCCCCCTGCTCGGTGCCCGGCAGCACCCCAGCTGCTCTGTTCTGCAGCTTCCCCAAGTCTGCCGGTCGTCAGTTTCAGCAGCGGTGGACTTGGGGAAGCAGCACGGAGCAGAGCAGCTGGGTGCTGCCGGGCAGCAAGCAGGGGGGGCGAGGGGTGGTGCTGTGGAACCAACCAGGCAGCACCCCAGCTGCTCTGCTCCACGCCGCTTCCCCAAGTCCACCGCTGCTCAGTTTCAGCAGCGGCAGCAGCGGACTTGGGGAAGCGGCGTGGAGCAGCTCCAATTGTCCGGCTGGCCGGAGCACTTCCGGGTTCCAGTTGGTGCTGGACTGTTGGGAGTGCTGGACCACTGGATGCCAGACAATTGGAGCTTTACTGTAATAACCCCTGCTTCTCATGAGGAGTAATGCCTATTTTGAAATTGTTATTTCAAAATGTGGATGCTCAGCTGCTATTATTTCGAAATAATTGGCCGCCTGAGGCCTCTCACAACTGCCCTGGTGGCCACTCTGGCCACACCCCTGGTAACTCTACTGCTCTCCTTCCCCTGCAGTCTTTAAAGCTGCAGGCAGAAGGGAAAGGGCTTGTGGCACCAGACCGGCCCTTCCAGCCCCGTGCCACACAGCAGCCTCCTTTTGTGGAGCCATGAGTGACCCCAGCACTCCCTCCCAGCCCACCACGGCTGCAAGCACCCCCTCCAAAGCCCCTGGCCAGGGGCAAAAGAGGACATCAGCCGGGACTGGTGCAGAGATCCTGGATCTCATAGAGGTCTGGGGTGAAGAGTTGAACCTCCAGGCTCTCCACACCAGATGCCAAAATGCTGATGTTTATGGCTGGGTGGCCACCAGCCTGGCCCAGAAAGGGCACAGTCACACCCTGGACCAGGTGTGTGGCAGGGCTACATGAAGGCCAGGGAACAAAGTGCATGCTCTGGCACCACAGACCTGCTGCTACTATGAGTAACTGGATGCCATTCTAGGAGGGGGACCAGTCACTCCCCCGCCTTCCTGCATTGACTGTGGCCTGGACAGGCCCGTTGTCAGCCTCCACCAGGGGTAGGGCCGTGGAGGATGACTGCAAGAATGAGGAGGAGATCAGCCTGGATACCATGCCCACCAGCCAGGTGCTCGTCTTCTGCCTGGAGTTGGTGCCCCCCTCCCAGGATGTCTCCCAGGGTTCAGATGAAGCTGAGGGAGGCACTTCAGGTGAGTTCCATTGCTGTCTCTATACACACGGGGAATGGGAACTTCGAGGAGGATTGCCAGGCTGACGGGGAGATAACCTGGATGATCTGGGAGCAGCTATCCCGCCAGCATAAAGCCATGTGCCCCTCAATCACCACCAGCATGGAGTGCCTGGTCACAGCTATCATGCAGTCCACCAGCCACCCCTCGCCCCTCCCAACACCTGCCCCTGCCTCTTGGCTTCTCCTCTAGCATCCAAAGCATCCCAACGTATCTGAGGCAGGTGCCAGTCCCAGCCCCATCCCTGAGCCCCTCCTCCCCCTCCCAGATTCTTTCTCCTGTCCCTCCCCTGTTGTATATTCCCCAAATAAAAAAATGAGCTGTTTTTCAAAACAAAAAGACTTCTTTATTTGGACTGCAGGAGAGGGGGGCAAGGTGGGAAGGGAGGGCAGGGGAAGGGAACAGTTCAGGAGAAGGCACACGGGCAATGCAGTGGCCCCTTGTGGGGAGACCAGTGGGGAGAGAGTCTCATGGGGCCCTTGGCTGAAACTCTTCCTCTAGGCCTCCCAGATTAGCACAGCCCTCTGACGGGCTCGCCAAATGGCAGTGGTGCACGGCTGCTCAAAAGCCCAGGTGAGCCACTCAGCCTCTGCTCTCCGCCCTGGCAGGAAAGTCTTTCCCTTGTTTTCACATATATTGTGGAGCATAAAGCAAGCTCACATCACCTGGGGAATGTTCTGGTCACCATGGTCTAGGTGGGTGAGGAGACTCCAGAACCTCCCCTTGAGGTGACTGAAGGCACCCTCCGCAACTAGGGTTACCAGGTAGCTTCAGAAAAAATACTGGACACACTTGATCGGGGGGAGGGGGACGGGAAGCAGAGCTGGGGGGGGAGGGTCGGGGGCAACGGGGCTGGCCGGGGGAGATTGGGGGGGGGGCAGCCGGCGGGAAGCAGGGCTGGTCGGGGGCAGTTGGGGGCAGCAGGGCTGGCCAGGGGAGATCCGGGGGAGTGGGGCTGGCCGGGGGGAGATCAGGAGGAGGAGAACCGGCCGGCAGGAAGCAGGGCTGGCCGGGAGGGGGTTGGGGGGAGCGGAACTGGCCGGGAGGGAGCGGGGGAGAGGGAGAGAGAATCAGCCGGTGGGGAGCGGGACTGACCCGGGCACATGCAGATCCCAGGGTGCTGCCTGTCCTGCACATGGTCCCAGTGAAGTACAAATGAGTCCAGCTATGGCTCCACAACACGCTTCAACAGTGCTCAGGAGCGCGGACAGGGCTTCTTCTCCTCCCCAAGGCATCACTCCTACATCAGACACAACCAGAGGCTCCGAGCGCTGCTCCCAGCCACTCTCCTCGCCCCCACCAGGCGTCCATCAAGTGCCCAGCCAGAAAACCAGAAAATACCGGACATTGCACATTGCACATGTCCGGTATTTTCTGAATTTTTTTACCGGACAGAGGGCCCAAAAACTGGACTGTCCGGTTGAATACCGGACTGTCCGGTTGAATACCGGACACCTGGCAACTCTATCCGCAACTCTGTGGCAGCTGCTGAACCTGTTGTTGGTCTCTGGTGGGGTTTAGGCTTCCCATGTAGGGCTTCATCACCCAGGAGAGCAAGGGATAGGCATGTTCATCTCCCTGACCCTAATGGTGCAGTCAGGGAAAAAAGTGCCGGTGTGCATCCTCTGAAAGAGGCTGGAGTTCCTGAATATGCAGATGTCATGTGCCTTCCCCAATCACCCAACTAAATGTGAACTGGCCCTTGTGGTCCCCGAGGCCTGCAGCTTGATTGAAAAGTACTCCTTCCTACTGATCTAATCTGAGGCCCAGTGGTCAGGCCAGGATGAGGATTTGGATGCTGACAATGGGGTCGATGTTGCCCAGGGTGATGACCCTCCGCAGCAGGATGGTATTGATGGCCTTCACCTATAGAAACATAGAATCATTGGGTTGCAAGAGCCCTCAGGAGGTCACCAAGTCCAAGCCCCTTCCCAAAGCAGGCCCAACCTCAACAAAACCATCCTAGACAGGGGTTTGTCAAGTCAAGACTGAAAAATTTGTAGAGACGGAGATTCCACACTCCTGCCTAGGGAACCCATTCCAGTGCTTCATCACGCTCCTAGTAAAATAATGAGTCAAACCTGTATGAGCACAGCCCTGACTGTGGATCTCCCCATGCTGAACTGCTTCCTGACAGAGCTGTCTGGCATGGCGAGCTTCCATAGTGCGATGGCGAGACACTTCTGAAGGGAGATGGTGGCTCTCATGCGGGTGTCCCATTGCTGGAAGGCAGAGCTCCAGGAAGGTTTCCTTCCACACGTGGAAGTTCTGAAGCCACAGCTAGTCATCCCACTGCTGCATGACGATGTGGTCCCACCAATCCAAACTGTTCTCCCGCTGTCACAAGCAGCGTTGCACTGTGTGCAGGAGAGGATAGGACAGAATGTTGTACATGAGAAGCACCCCAGCCTGGGTGAGGCGGTTCCCCCATTCCGAGCGGGTCATTGTGCACCTGCAGCACCATGAGGGCAATCTGCATGAACTGTGTCATGAAGTGCAGCAGGAGTTGAAAAGTCTGGCACTGCTTTGCAGCAGCTCCGGCTCCATGTTGGAAGTGCTGTTGCATCCGCAAGGGCAAGCAGAGCACGAATTGTGAGTTTCCTGTTCCTTGAGGAGGTAGGCAGTGGAGGAGGAGTGTGAGAGACAGCTGTAGAGATGAGCCCTTTTAAGCATGAGTTCTCAGCTAGCCTCAGCAAACAGCTACAGGAAGTGCTTCCAGTGGCTTTCCATGCAATTCAGACTCCATTCAGCGTGGACGCTCTATTCCGATATAAATCTGTGCTACTGTGATGGGGACTTGTAGTGTGGATGTGCTATTTCAAAATAGTTATTTTGGGGATTATTATTTCGAAATAAATAATCTCTAAGGGTATGTCTACACTGCATTCCTCTTTCTAAAGAGGAATGCAAATGCAGCCAAGCGAAATTGCAACTGAAGCGCAGCTTTGAATTTCCTGTGCTTCATTTGCATAATCGTGTCCGGCCGCTTTTTTGAAATATCCTATTTTGAAATAAAAAAACGCTGTGCAGATGCGGTTATTTCTAAAACAAACCCTTCTTTTGAAATAACCCTTACTCCTTATAAAATGAGGTTTAACGGTTATTTCGAAAGAAGGGTTTGTTTCTGAACTAACCGCGTTTTGAAATAACTGCTGCATTTGCATTCCTCTCTCGAACGAGGAATGCAGTGTAGATTACCCTATATAGCCTTAGTGTTGATCACCTTTGTCTCCTAGTTGCTGCTATTGCCAGTTTGTGGCATTCACTCTCTGCTAAGAGAGGAAAAGGTAAAGAATACTGAAAGCCACAGCTATCACTTCTCTATTGGTACATGGGGGAGTCATGTGGACGCCACACTGCCTATAGAGAACATATACAGTATTAGAAACAGAAGGCTTCTATTATATTTTTCTCTGACAGTTGCCCACAAGTGCTATGCTCCCACAGTTGCTTCCACCAAAGCAAGTGCAAATGTGTGAAAACGTGTGTGGGAAGGGGGGGGTTAAGCATAGACAAAGAGAAAACAAGCGTGTGACTTTTCTACATATTCATACTAATGAGAAGAAGTACTCCTGATACTCACGCTCCCTTTTAACTTTAAAAATCTGTGATAAATCCTGGTATTTTTCATTCTAATTCTGCAGCATTTAAATAAAGAGGTTCCAATGCCCAAGGTTAAAAATACATGCACATTTAACTACTTGATGCATCATCGGGTATTTAATAAGATTCTTAGTAGTAGTATTTCTCATTCTTTTAATGCTCACTGTTTCACTTGTGTTACATTGAATTTAGTTTCTGATGTGCAGACTATGATGCAGGACCAGCTCCTGAAATTGTCAGTTACCACAGTGCAACTGCGGATGTGCTATTCATGTGTTATGTGGCATCTCTGGAGTCTTTGTCTTAAACTGTTGAAGTTTTGCTGGGTGCTGCTAAACAGTTGCTTCTCTCCATGCCAGAAGTGGCTGCATTTCAATATTGGATTGCAGTTCCTCTGTAAGTGTATGCAAAGTTTCTGAAACACTTTTAAGAACCTTCAGGAGAAAACATGCTGTATCTTGTCATCCCCCATGCTGGATATTGTCATCCCCTATGTGGTAATGTAAATGTATCTCAAAACTAAGCTATTGTATGTTCACTTTAGCCCCTACAGAGGCTTAGGCCACTAAAAGAAAGAAAAATAATGTGCAAACAAGTTCTGTTTCGTTTGTGTGAAATTTCAAGTTTTAGATTTTTAGCCAATATGCACTGCAGACCTCTGCAGTGAAAACCCTGCCTGCTTCCCCTGTATCAGCTTGCTGGGTATAAGGAGTAGCACACACCTTTCTTACACTACTAAACAAAAAACCTGTCTTTAATGTTAAAGCTCTGACTCAGACTCAGGAAATTGAGTATTAGCACTGCATGTGACACACTGTTTTTAACATGGCAAAGAAAGGAAGAAAACAAAGACACTAAAGCATGAGTCAGAATTTCAGCCTGAAAGGCACATTTCCTGGCTTTCGCTGGATAGTCAAATTAAAGTGATTTAAACTTTATTTTGGGATGCGTTTGTGGGGGAAAGGGATCTTTAGTGCAAAGTTGTTCTGAAATGTTGTCTACACAGAGTACCCATGAGTAGAATCACAGAATACTAGAACTGGAAGGAACCTCAAGAGATCATCAAGTCCCCTTGCCTCATGGCAGGATCAAGCACCATCTAGATCAGGGGTCAGCAACCTTTCAGAGGTGAAGTGCCAAGATTTGACTTATTCACTTCTATGTACAGGTCCGAGTACCAGTGATACTTTTTAAAGCAATGATAGTCCTACTTAGAGCAGCTTCATTAATAAAGAAAGATGCAGATCTTACCTTTTAGTGCAGGGGTCGGCAAACTTTCAGAAGCGGGGTACCAAGATTTAACTTATTCACAGGTCTTGTGTGCCAGGGAGGATGAGAGGGGAGGGGAGGCAAGGGCAGGCTGGGTATGGTGACCATATTTTCTGAACCAGTTGCAGCTAGGGAGAACAGTTTAATTTAAATTGTTAAACAGATTTAGCATTTTAACTTTCTCATGTTAGTTTATCAAACTTCATTTTAAATAAAGTAAACTATTATGTCCAACACAAAAGGTTTCTTGTTTTCTTTATTTCTGGCAGGAGTAGGGAACCTTTTGTGGGTCGGGGGCTACCGACCCACAGAAAAATCAGTTGGGGACCACACAAATGAGAAGCAAAAAAAACTCCTCCCCAAACCTCACTGATGTGGCCCCCAACTAAGACACCTCACTCCTCTGGATACAGCACTAGTAAAATGGCTCAGGCATAATTATGTAATTAACGGTGAGTTTCCATTAGCAACTGGGGGTCCATGGAAAGGTTTACATTGAACCAGGTGGTCCACAGGCCAAAAAGTTTGAGAACCACTTATATAGAGGCACCACTGTCCTCTCCACCCCAAGAGACTGCGTCAGACGCCCTGCTGCTCCACAAGAGCGCACAGAGAGATTGGGTCTGTTACCACTGCGGTGAAATCACTGTGTCACTCTGGTGTGGATGATGGACAGACTCTTTGTGAGTCTTCTTCATCCACGCAATGATGATTTAAACAGTGTGTTAAGATGCCACATGAAAACACTTGGGCTATGTCTACACTGCCCCCGTTCTGAGCAAAAAATATGCAAATGAGGCAAAGCGTGGAATATCGCCGCACCTCATTTGCATAATTAAGGAGGCTCCGTTTTTGCACAAAAAGGAGCAGTCTACACATTTCCTTTTTGTGCAAAAACCCCCTCTTGCATAAGAGCCGTTTTTCCTGAAAAAAATGTGGAAGAATGGCTCTTGCACAAGAGGGGGGGTTTGTGCAAAAAAGAGCCGTCTACACTTTTCATTTTTGCACAAAAGCCTCCTGCACAAAAACAGCTGCTCATTACTTATGCAAATGAAGCACAGTGATATTCCATGCCGTGCTTCACTTGCACGTGCTTTTCCGCAAGAAGGCTACAGTATAGACATAGCCACAAAGTGAAACCTGTGCTAACGACCCCATGTCCAATGAGAGGAAGCGCTGCTGTCAGAAGAAGTCAATTCAAAGTCTCTCTGATTTTCTTCAAAGATCACCTCTACCAGGCAGTGGGGCTTTCACTGATTGGTCCCTCATATTTTTGAAGGGGACTAAATGTTAACCGGATCTTCTAGGGTAATGTCAACAGATTGCTTTGGGCCCAATCCTAGCTTAAAGCTTAAATTGGATCAGGCCCTTTGTAAGCAGCGGTCTCATTTGACAATTATTATTAGGTATTATTTACATAATATAGGCATTGCCATGGACATAAACACTTCTCAGTAGCATTACCTATACAATAGCCCAGCCCCTTTGACCTCCATGGGAAATATACCTTTCAAGCAGTGATAATTAGGGTTAGTGATATGGTCTTCTCCACACTGTAACTGTTATGGTAACGTCAGTATTGTCATTATGGCTTGTGGAAATGGAAGACGCTTGATAGTTTTGCAGTAACTTCAAAAAATGCAGTTGCAGTACATCTCATTAGGTAAATTCCCATTAATCAGTTAACCAGTTAATGTTAGGTCACACTGGGGCTGCCACAGACTCGCAGCCCCCTCTGGAGCAGCCCATGTCCACAGCAGGCTGAACTCCCCATGGAAAAAGGCTGCTTCGGACATTGGCCCCTGGGTCCTCCACAGACAGGGCTGCTCCGGATGAGAGCAACCCCTGTCTGCAGCAGGCCCTCTGCTCCAGCCCCCTCCAATTAGCAGTTAATTGGAACCGATAAGCATCTGTTCAGAGGATTAAGGAAGTTGTCCCATGAAATTGTGGAATAGTTCTGGATGACTCCCAGGCCCTGAGTCAAATGTGGCTGCATCTATACTGCAAAGTAATAGGTCTTGGATCCTGGATCTCATCTTGAATTGAGGTTGGACACCTAGTGTTGCAGTGTCATGGTACCCTAGGTCTGGGTTAATGCCATTGCAGTATAGTTGTACAGGGAGAGTCCCATGGGGCTCAAACTCATCCCTATTGGTAGAGGGGTAGAGCTCTTAGATGGGTCACATGACACACTGTGCTTCTAGTCGTGTCCATTTTGACCCTGGATGTACTACCCTCAGAGGTGTGACTTCCTGTGGCAGGTGGACATGGGGGCGTGACTAATGGTCTCAGGGGCCATTAGTAGACCTGTCCTTGGATATCCTGTCATTTTCAGGAATTTGGGCTGGCCCCCACCAAAAATGAAAGTGGACACTCCTGCTTCACAGCTGCGGACTGACAATCCAACCACCACCCTTGCCCCATTTCCCAATTCTTGCAAGCTCTGTTTGACAGCATGTCTCTGCCTGGCTGAGTGTCCCTCCTGCCCTTCCTCCCACCTTACACATTGGCACAGCAAAGGGAGATTAGCTCTAGTTTTGTACCCAGAAAATCAGAACAACTTAGCCAAATCTTAAGGCAACATTTCGCAATGCATTGCCCTTTCTTACAACCCACAAAGCTGATGCACAAAACCTAACCCATTATGTTAGTAAAAGGCTTGATCTTGCGAGTTCTGTCCAAAATGCCCACTGAATTGTGTGGGAGCTTTGGGACTAGATCCCATGGTAGGAATAGGGCCTACATACCATAAATACATTTATGTTTCTATGCTGTGCAGACATATTTTGTTAATGATTTAAGGCAAAACATGGAGTGGTAAGAGGGCAGGAGGGGCACCCAGCCATGCAGAGACATACAGTTAAAGAGTGTGTGCAAGAAAGGAAATGTAGGTAGGCAATGGTCTGTGTCTGGGGGGGGACAGACCAGGGCCTTAGAGCATGTGTTAAATATACCAAAAAATCCATATGGTAATTTGTAGAAGTTATTCTAAAAGTCCATTGGCCGACCTTTAAACCACGCTGTTCGATTTTAATGTTTTCAGGGCGAAATTCAGCCCTACACAGATGGCCTGGCAAAGGTCTGTGTACCACTTACATCCCAAGTGGAGGCTTTAAATGGTGCATAGGTTTTGCACTGGCCATTTACACACAGAAGGATATCATTGCAGGGGGAGTAGCATGATACATTTTTAAAGCGCCTTACAAAGTTTAGCTAATTTCACAGCTCCCCCGTGCAGGTACATAGGTATTTTCCTCATTTTAAGATGAGGACATCATGTTTGAAGTTAAATAACTTGCCCAAGACCTCAGAAGAAATCTGGTAGGATTGGCACATGGGGTGGTCTGACTCCCAACCCTAGATTTTAGATTAATAGACATCTTTATAAGTGCAAATTTAGCGGGCGTTTTGCCATTAACTTCAGTGGAACCAGGTTTTCATCTTAGATCTCCACACCTGTCTATAAAGTGCCTAACACTGCTGATCTTTTACAAATAATAGGAGCTAGCTGTATTCCAAATGTTATTTTGAATATAGATCTCCCTGAAATTATAGAAACTTAAATAAGCCTCCAAATCCACTTTGCTATTTGTAAGCATTTCCATACCTTTCATAGACCAGTCCGGGGTTTTTTAATGCGTTGACTTTACTTTCAGGCTGAGAAAGCTGTATCCCATATTTCTGCCTTCAGCAGAATTTTATTGCTAAGTTACCATCAGCACCACTGGACAAGGGATTAAGATGGAAACTGCAGTTAAGGCATTTCTACACCGCGGAGTTATTTTGAAATAATGGGCTTGTTATTTCAAAATAACAACTCCTGCTTGTGAAGAGGAATAAGCTTATTTTGAAATAGTTATTTCAGGAGTCATTATTTCAAAATAACTTATTCTGAAGTAACCTGATGTCCATACTGGCATTATCAGATCAATAACAACATTCTATCATGCTGTTGACAGTGACCTGCTCTTGACTCCCTTTCTAATGTGGCTCACCTTGCTTTGAAATGGTTTTGGTTATCTCTAAGGGTACATCTACACAGCAGTGTTATTTTGGAATAACAGATATTAGTTGCTTCCCCCGGCATCCGCCGCTGCCCTTATCAGAGAGAGGAAGCAAAGTGGGGAGGAGCAGGAGCCAGTGCTGGGAGTAACCGGCTTAAAAGCTGGTTCCCCCGTCACTGTCTCCATGGGGGGCAGGGGCACAGCAGGGAACTGGCGGTGCTTCCGCCTTTGAAATGTAGCAAGAGCGGGGCTCTTGTACATTTCAAAGGCAGAGGCGCACTTATCAACTAATCAAGTAATCGATGGAAATTCCATTCACTATTCCAATTAGTTGACTCATCTAAATTTAACATCTCTAGTCTACAAGACTTTATGTTAAAATAATGTCGAGCCAGAGAACTTTTTACTCTGACTCCAGAAACCCTAATTTCACGAGGAGTAAGGGAAGTTGAAGGAAGAGTACTGTGTAGCCAAATTAAACTATTCGACTTAAGCTATGCAACTGACATAGCTCAAGTTGCATAGCTTAATTTGACTTTAGCCCTGCTGTGTAGATGTACCCTGAGAGAGAAGTGCTCTCTATTATAAGCAATTGCTCTTTTTCTTTGAGAGTTCTCACTTCCTCTGAGTCTAGACGTGACTGGGTAGAGCAGCAGTTTGGAGGAGTTGATCCTGAAGCCCCATAAAGTGGCTGGTGGTCAGTACCACTCATTATCAAGCCCTCTTCACACAGCCCTTCTCAGTGACGTGTTGATACAAAAGGTGGTATTAGTAGTGACCTCTCACATAGTGTTGGGAGCTGTTACTTTATATGGGTTGTGGGAAGAGTTCAGTCTTTCTCAATAAAGTAAGTACGGTGTTTATTCAGTTTTTCAGCTGACTCTTCAACTGTGGCATATTTTCTTGGGGTGTATAACCTTCATGTGGTGGAATATGACTGAATGTGTCATAATAATGCCATTACAGTTCACATAGTACCAAGTCACGGTACATTATCCAAGGGTTATAAAATCAGCCACTTAACATAATATATAATCCTTAACTTGGAACAGCTTCATTCGGTGTCAACAGTTGACAAGAAAACCATTCTGATGTTAAGAGGATGCTAACATAGCACAATTTCTTGACTTAACAGACTGCACTCTGGGAAGGCAATTTTCCCAATAGTAAATGAAAACTTAGGCTTTTGTTTCTAGTGGTACATCGTTGTACTATCAGGTTTAAAGATAATGGGCCATATTCTGTCCTCAGGTACACCAAAAGTTAAATCTGAGTAACTTTAAGGGTACGTCTAAACTACATGGCTCCGTCAACAGAGCCATGTAGATTAGTGTACTCGAAAAAGGGAAATGAAGCAGTGATTTAAATAATCACCACTTCATTTAAATCAAAATGACCGCCGCGCTGCACCAATCAGCTGATTGTCGGCACAGTGCGGCAGTCTAGACGGGGATCTGCCGACCCCACAACCCTTCGACAGCAGATCCTGTAAGCCTCGTTTCACAGGCTTGAATTAGCAGTCGAGTTAAGACAGCTAATTCAAACTGGGGGGGGGGGGGCTCCTGTCGATTCTAGTAACTCTCATTTCATGAGGAGTAAGGGAAGTCAAAGGAAGAGTATTCTTCCTTTGACTTTCTGCAATGTAGACAGCGCTAAAAGCCGAGTTAAGCTACTTCATCTATGCAATGAACGTAGCTGAAGTTACGTATCTTAATTCAACTGTGTCCCGCAGTGTAGACATAACCTCATATATTAACTATAATACTATACCTTGTATTTTATAATAAGCTCCCCAGATTTTAAAATAAATTCTAGAAATCTTTGGATATATTTGAAAAAAAAACTTTACATCTTCACTTCTTAGATGAACAGTTGGCATGAAGGGATGCAGGTGAGTTCGGCTATATGCAACACTTTCCTACATATATCGTAAATGACATATGCAAGATTAATAACAGAGAAGCAACATGTAATGCAAGAATTCCAACAGTGGGGAAAATGTTATTTGCTCTAATTCTAACCCATATTATGTGCACCCTAATGCTATGGTGGTATATACCACACACAGTAATAATAGTAAGACCCAGGAGATGAGATGTTAAGTTAGTTAACCACCAGAACACTAAGATGGATTTTTTTTTAATTATATTGTTGCATTTTTTATGTAAGGTTAGCATATTTTTATTTTAAATATGTCTATATTCCCTATCCTCAAAGGTACTTTATAAAGCATTGCATTGAGCTGAATGTGCCTATACTAATACCACACAGTGCTAGTGCCTTTTGCTTGCTGTGTGTAACAATATAAATAGAATATTTAAATCTCTAGCACATTTTAAAATCATCGATAAGATGAGCAGTTTTGCTTTGCCATCACACGGTAAGAAAGATGAGATTACATGCTCTATATACTAGATTTTAAATACCTTAGGAGCAGGGACTATGTTTCTGTTTTAAATTTTAGCTACATGGCAATTAGTCTATGACAGAACTACTCAACACGCGGCCCGTGGCCCACATGCGTCCCGCAGCCTGTTTGTTTGCGGCCCACGGTGCAGTTTGGGATTATGCGGGGCTCAACACATGGCCCTCAGGTGGGAGACAAAACAAAAAAGTAGTCAATATAATGGTCTTCTGTACGCGTTTTAGTAGGTACATTTCTGGACTGTCATTGCTCATTAATAGTGCTGTCATATGGGTGGAAATTGGGTAAATATTGCATTTTATCAATACCAGCAGAACTACTTAAATGGGGCCTGTGTGTTGTGTAGTCTTGCCTTAATCTTTTTATTCATTCCTGTCCTTGTGAAAGAAGCTATTTGCATATATTTGCATATATATGCAACCACACTTAAGTTGGGGCCCTCAGCATGTGCTCTGAGTATCATTGTGGCCCCCGGGGCTTCCAAAGTTGAGTAGCCCTGGTCTATGATGATGCTGGACCATGGAAAAGACAAGAAAGAATAAAAAGGAACATAAAAATAATTTTATATTTTACATTTATATTACATATATATTTACATTTTGTTTTCACAGTACAATCCATTTGCCTCCTATTAGACCAATGCCTAAGCTTTTTCATTATCTCTCCACACAATCATTTTCTCTGAGTAATGTCTGCATTATGGTGTCTAAAAATGTCCTATCACAGCATAATGCTATACAGCATCTCTAAACAGCACATATTCTGGTCCCAATCCCCAAGCAGTTACTACTGAGAGCATCTGTCATCCTTCCAACCCCCATGAACTATGTGCTAGGGAAGGGTAATGCTTGCACATACTGTGGTGACTATGTGCCACAAAAGATGCTATACTAGAAATGTGATGTGCTATTGATGCCAATATAAGATACAAATATACAAGTGTTTATTGGATATGGCAAAGGCTGTGAGTTTCTTATGGAGGTGATGGAAGTCCCAGATTCTGTGTATTTTCTGCAACCTCCGTGAAATTCTGCAACTGCAAAAGGCAGTTTGGCTGACCCGAGCCAGCCACACTGGCTGCCGCTGGAACTGCTCCCTTCCCCAGCCAGTCGCTTGGACAACCCTGCAGGTAGTGTCACCAGCCACTGTTGGAGTGGCCCTGGGAGCAGCCACACCAGCTGCTTTTAGGTGGCCCTGAGCAGCTGGCCCAGGGACCAGCCAAGCAGTGGTTTGCCCTGGGACCACCTGTGCAATGGTCCCAGGATGGCCGGAATACAGCCCTGGAGGCAGCCAGAGCAGCAGCTGCTGCTTGTTGATCCTGGACAGCTGGCCCATGGACCACCAGAGCAGCAGTCAATGCAGCTGGCCCTATGGACTGGACTGCCTTAGCAGCAGTGCAGGGGTGGCTGGAGCAGCCACATCCTGGGGAATCTTAGATTTAGACAGAGATATTTGTAATGAAACTCATGGACAAGGTCACAGGCTGTGAATTATTGCCCCAACCTGTCCATGGCATTTACTAAAAATACCCATGACTAAATCTTAGCCTTCACTATGGTGTTCTGTTCAACATATTCCTTTCATCCTGCCCTGCATCCAGGGTCTGCCAGGCAGTACTCCATGCAGGTTTGAAGCTTAGACGGTACCTTTTCAGGACAAGGACTGTCTAAATAATCAACTCCAGTGTTGAGCATGCTGATGATATTTAATGACTAGCCAACATGCTTGTTTGCATATTTGAGACGGATCCTGTTAAAACAGAAAACAAAAAGCCCTTTATTTGGAAACCTACTTTTACTGAACAATGTAGAACTGTCACAAAGACTCACACCTTTGCATCCCTCAAATGGACCAATTAGATGCTGCAGAGATAGTGAATTGTTTTCTGGTGCAAGCTGTTGTCTTTATTATGCCTGTTGCCTCCTCTCATCACTTACAAAACACCTCCCTAGCTATCTTGGGACTGGGATAACACACAACTATAGACATGAGCAATCTTACAGTGGTGCACCTGCCTCAGTACCGCTGTACTACTATAAATTCACGAATGTAGACATGATCTTAATAAAGACATTAGATCATGGCTTATTACAACACTCTATCGTTCACTAACAGGTCTTTTTTTGTTCTACAACTGTAGGGGTGTTAAATGGCCACTTCCCCTTGAATGCTCCCTTACAATAGGTATTAACCATCTGCACTAAACAATCTGATCCACTTACTATTTAGTGACAGGCTGAGTAACTTTTCAGACTTCGAGTAGCTCTAAAGTTCCTTCACCAAGAGAAGTTATTCCGGTAAAAGATATTACATAACCCACCCCCTCACTTCATTTTATCTAACAATGGCCGTTATTCCAAAATAAATATGCGAGCATCTACACAGCAATTCCATTATTTCGAAATAATTTCGATATAACGGATGGCTTATTCCTACTTCCGTAAAAGTAATTCTATGAAAAATAACGCCTATTCCGAAATAGCTATTTCGAAATAAAGCGTGTATAGATGCTCCACTTCTGCTATTTTGAAATAGCTCCTCACCAGGGCCCTTCTAAGTTATTCCTCCTGGGGCTCTAAATTGAGATAGCACGTCTACATTAGGGAAGCCTGCCTCGGATTAATTTTTGAGGCTTCCCTGCAGTGTAGACATGCTATTTTGAAATAAGCTATTTTGGAACAACTATTCCAGAAGCTTATTCCGAAATAACTGTGCAGTGTAGACGTAGCCATAACGAATGTCAAGAAGACAGAAGTGATTTACTAGCCTGCACCAGGAAAGCCTTAAGCAGAGCCTATTATCACAGCAAATAACCAACCCTTGAGGCAATGGACAAGTTCACGTACCTTGGTAGTGTAGTCACATGCAGTTCACATCCATGATTAGGGTTGCCAGGTGTCCGGTTTTGAACCGGACAGTCCAGTATTTGAGCTTTCTGTTCAGGAAACAAATTGAGAAAATATAAATGTCCGGTATTTTCTAAATAAGATGTAATGTAGATTGTGATGTAATGTCAAGTGTGTCCAGTATTTTTGTTGAAACCATCTGGCAATCCTATATGAAGTCAACACTGGAATGGCCAAAGCAAGTATGGCCTTTGGCAGACTATGTGCAAATGTGTAGAGGTATTTGTGAACAAACAAAACTGCAGGTCTGCAAAGCCATCATGTGGCTAACACTGATGTATGCACAGAATCATAGAATCGTAGAATACTAGGACTGGAAGGGACCTCGAGAGGTCATCGAGTCCAGTCCCCTGCCCTCATGGCAGGACCAAATATTGTCTAGACCATCCCTGATAGACATTTTTCTAGCCTACTCTTAAATATCTCCAGAGATGGAGATTCCACAACCTCCCTGGGCAATTTATTCCAGTGTTTTACTATCCTGACAGTTAGGAACTTTTTCCTAATGTCCAACCTAAACCTCCCTTGCTGCAGTTTAAGCCCATTGCTTCTTGTTCTATCCTCAGAGGCCAAGATGAACAAGTTTTCTCCCTCCTCCTTATGACACCCTTTTAGATACCTGAAAACTGCTATCATGTCCCCCCTGAGTCCTCTCTTTTCTAAACTAAACAAACCCAATTCTTTCAGCCTTCCTTCATAGGTCATGTTCTCCAGAGCTTTAATCATTCTTGTTGCTCTTCTCTGGACCCTCTCTAATTTCTCCACATCTTTCTTGAAATGCAGTGCCCAGAACTGGACACAATACTCCAACTGAGGCCTAACCAGAGCAGAGTAGAGCGGAAGAATGACTTCTCGTGTCTTGCTCACAACACACCTGTTAATGCATCCCAGAATCATGTTTGCTTTTTTTGCCACAGCATCACACTGCCGACTCATATTCAGCTTGTGGTCCACTATAACCCCCAGATCCCTTTCTGCCATACTCCTTCCTAGACAGTCGCTTCCCATTCTGTGTGTGTGAAACTGATTGTTCCTTCCTAAGTGGAGCACTTCGCATATGTCTTTATTAAACTTCATCCTGTTTACCTCAGACCATTTCTCCAATTTGTCCAGATCATTTTGAATTATGACCCTATCCTCCAGAGCAGTCGTAACCCCTCCCAGCTAGGTATCATCTGCAAACTTAATAAGCATACTTTCAATGCCAATATCTAAATCGTTGATGAAGATATTGAACAGAGCCGGTCCCAAAACAGACCCCTGCGGAACCCCACTTGTTATACCTTTCCAGCAGGATTGTGAACCATTAATAACTACTCTCTGAGTACAGTTATCCAGCCAGTTATGCACCCACCTTATAGTAGCCCCATCTAAGTTGTATTTGCCTAGTTTATTGATAAGAATATCATGCGAGACCGTATCAAATGCCTTACTAAAGTCTAGGTATACCACATCCACCGCTTCTCCCTTATCCACAAGACTTGTTATCCTATCAAAGAAAGCTATCAGATTGGTTTGACAGGATTTGTTCTTTACAAATCTATGCTGGCTGTTCCCAATCACCTTTCCACCTTCCAAGTGTTTACAGATGATTTCCTTAATGACTTGCTCCATTATCTTCCCTGGCACAGAAGTTAAACTAACTGGTCTGTAGTTTCCTGGGTTGTTTTTATTTCCCTTTCAGTAAATGGGCACTACATTTGCCCTTTTCCAGTCTTCTGGAATCTCTCCTGTCTCCCATGATTTTCCAAAGATGATAGCTAGAGGCTCAGATACCTCCTCTATCAGCTCCTTGAGTAGTCTAGGATGCATTTCATCAGGCCCTGGTGACTTGCAGGCAGCGAACTTTTCTAGGTGATTTTTAACTTGTTTTTTTTTTTTTATTTTATCTTCTAAAACTACCCCCTTCCCACTAGCATTCACTATGTTAGGCATTCCTTCAGACTTCTAGCACAACCTGCACAACCTGGATGGCCACTACAGATGCCATGTTAGGAAGTATCCATTCTCTAGGGAACAAATCCCAGATGAGAGGGACAGGCCATAGAATGTGAGATAAGCGATTGCTAAAGAACATCTTTTACGGGGAGCTAAAGGAGGGGAGTGTTCTGGGGAGCCCAGAAGAAACAATTCACAGTGTGTATGGGGGGGGGGGGGTAAATCGGAAGGTAAATAAAAAGAACCCCAAGTACATATGTGTAATACGAAGACTTTAAAATAACCCCTGGGGTTTCAAAAGCGAAGCTGCCGGGGCAGCTGGGGATTTTGGAGCCGGGCCGTGTGTAGTGTAAGCTAAGGGGAAGGCTGTTCTGCGTCTCACCTCCCCGTGCCCTTGCCCTTGCCCTGCGCTGACAGCTCCCCGCGCGCCCGCTGCTGAGACTAGCAGCGAGGCCAGGCACCGTGTCTGCCCCGCGCGCGGACAGGCCGCTACAGACCCCCCAGGCGGGGAGGCAGAGCGGCCGCGGGTCGGGGCTGGGCGCTGCCGGGGCTGGTTAAGCTCCGCCTTGCGGGGCTTGCTGCCTTCCCCCGGCGAGCCGGAAACCCGCCCAGCCCAGCTGAGAGAAGAGGCCAGAGGGGGCTACCCAGCGAGCCAGACCGGCTATGGAGGGGCTGGGGGCCCTGCTGCTCGTCCTGCTCTCGCTCTGCCTCCTGGCCTTCGGCCTTTACTGCTGCTACGTGGCAGTCATCCACGCCAAGTACGATCACATCCCCAGCGCCCCGAGAGAGAGGTAAGGGGGCGCCAGCCTGCCCCGCGGGGGATCTTGCTGTTTCAGGCATCTCAGTCACCCCCGCACACACACACATATACAGCCCCCAGCCACCTTTGTCTGGTCCCCTGGGGGCGGCGGGTCCTCCCTTTGCACCTACCTGGTGCCAGGGCCCCTCTGCTCTCCTGCTAATGTCACAACTTTTTGGCCTAGTGAAGAAATAGGGGAAGGGGCTTCTGTGGGACCTGTAGGGATGTAAAATCTGTCATGTTTAACCACTTAAATGAGCTTAGGCGGGGCTGCTCTGCCCCCCACCAGTTAACCGTAACTGGTGGGCATCACCCTGTAAGGGTGAGGCTTGCCAGTTAACCATTCACATCCCTAGACGGGAACACAGAGCTCTTAAGAGGTTAAGGAAATGACTTGACCAAGGTCATAATCCATGGAAGAGCTGCCTGGCAGTAGATGCTGGTCTCTTGGTTTCCACCGTCAGCCCGTGCTTATTCCTCTGTGTGCCAGAAACATTCTTACCATTGTCCTAAACATCAAACACTAGCTAAGGGACCACTTTGGGTATGCAACTTCTGGCTCCTTGCTCATATCCCAGTGCCACTGCGCCAGTTATGTTTTAAGATCTATTTCCATCAATACGCTGCCTTTAAACTGACCCTCATTGACAACAAATTTGCCCTCCCCCGGTGCCTGTGGCCAAACCAGAAATGTTTGGATCATATCAAATGATAATAGTTTCACCTGTTGTAGCATTTTCCTTCATTACTGTGCAGATTCTGTTTTGGCCAAAGGAAAAAAAACTAAAACAAAACCAAACCAAAAACAACAACAACAAAAACAGAAAAAACCCAACAAGTATCAACAGTATGAACAGTAGTAAAAAGGCCTGGAACCCCAAAGTGTCCAGGCTATCACAAGGAGAAACAACCCATGTAGTGGTATTGAGGTTGTTTATTTAACCTTACCTTTGGGCCTGTGTACAGTAGTAAATTGGGCATGTACTAGCATGTGAGCAGACGCAGTAATAGCATTCTGTTGCATAAGCAGGCATGCAAGGATATCAAGTTTGGTTGTGTAACTACAATTATGATCATGTCTGCCCTTTCAGAATCTACAAATTAATATTAGGGATAGGCCAGTTATAATCCTGCTTGTAGATAGATCAAAATGGCATTCTGCTGAATAGGCCATGAAGGCAGTGCTTGCATTAGGGGTTTGTGCCATTTTTCTCACTTGTATGCTTACATCTTTGCTTATCCCATCAAAGGTTTATTTCACATATGAAAAATAAAGGAAAACATGGAAAAATAGATGTCTTTCCAAAATGACATTCTTTTGGATAAGTGTCTCTTGCTAGTACATACCAGGATAAGCAAAGGTATCATTATTGTGGACTGTAGGTGTTAGCAGTTTAGTGAGTATTCTATTTCCCTTGTAGGGATGTCAAAACGTTTTTATTAACGTAAAGTTGTAACTGCTGAAAGTTTCCGCAGTAACACGTAGCAGGGCAGTCAGTTCCCCAGAGCCACTGCGTGTGGGGAGCCAGCTTTTAAACCAGCTCCCCGTGTGCACCAGCTCCCACCTGACACAGAGGCAACAATGTGGGGGTGGGGGCAAGCTGCCCCGCTGGAGCTGATATGCGTGGAGAACCAGATTAGGAGATAGCTGCCTGCACGCATTGGCTTGTGCCTGCCCCCAGTGCTGCTGCCTCTCACACAGTGTGGAGTTGAGGGGTTGTGTGTAACCATGCACGTAAACCGATGAACCCAGGCTCATCAGTTTAACTGTATAAATGGTTACACTTCCATATCTCTCTCACCTTGTAGCCCTTTGAGCTGAACCATTGTTCATGTGATTAAAAATAAGCAATTATTAAGTGCCTACTCCTACTGAAAGTTTTGTTTTCTTTAGCTTTATACTGGGACATCTGCCAATCATCTGGCGAATATTCAAGAGAAATGAATTGATTCAGGATCTCTTCATACAATGGTAAAATGTTATCTCTCAGTAACTCTTTTATTTTATTGGACTGCCCAAACACTCAGCGTTACGCAGGAGAGAGGGACATGCTCACATCATTAACCTTCATCATAAATTGAGAAACCAAGGCAAAAAGAGATTAAGCAATTTTCCCAGAGTCACTCAACAGGTCAGCGACAGAGTCAGGAATAGAACAAAGGTCTTGCTGTAAGTGCTTTATGTTAGGAATGTTAACTAATGTGTATTTGTGTAAAGGTGTAACCGCTGCATTTTTTTAGTGGTTACACGTTTACATACGGGGTTGGGGAGAGAGGCAGGAGCTTTTAAGATGGCTCCTCGTGAGCACTGGCTCCCATCTGCCCCCTCCTGCTGCCTTTGATAAAGAAGCAGCAGGTTTTGGGGCAGGCAGCTCCGCAACAGCTGATACGTGCAGGGAGCCAGCTTGGAAGCCGGCTTCCCATATGCACCGGCTCCCTCCTGCCCTCCTCACTCCCTACGCTGCTGCCTCTCCATCAGAGGGTATGTCTACACTACAAAGTTAATTCGAACTAACAGCTGTTAGTTCAAATTAACTTTCATAGCGTCTATACATACAAACCGCTAGTTCGAACTTAATTCGAACTAGCGGAGCGCTTAATTCGAACAAGGTAAACCTCGTTCTACGAGGACTAACGCCTAGTTCGAATTAAGTAGTTCGAATTAAGGGCTGTATAGACACTTAATTCAAACTAGTTGGAGGCTAGCCCTTCCCAGCTTGCCCTGGTGGCCACTCTGGGCCAAACCAGGGAAACTTTTCTGCCCCCCACCCAGCCCCAGAGCCCTTGAAGGGGCACGGTCTGGCTACAGTGCTCGTGCCAGTTGCAAGCCTGCCAGCACCCAGCCAGCAGACCCTGCACCTGGCACGGCATGAGCCAGCCACCCGCTGCCACACAGCCCTCCGCCTCTTCCCAGGACCAGGCTGGCGGCTCCCAGGAGCCTGCCCGGGGCCGCAAGAGGCGGGTGCCCACCTGGTCTAGTGCGGAGATCATGGACCTCATCGAGGCTTGGGGGGAGGCCTGCAACGTCCACGACCTCCACACTAGGCACAGGAATGCGGCCGTCTAGGGCAGGATAGCTGCCAGCCTGGCCACCAAAGGCCACATGCGAACCCAGGAGCAGGTTTGCATGAAAATTAAGTTGGTCCAGTGAGACCCGTGACCCTGACCCTGAGCTTAGAACATAAGAACGGCCGTACTGGGTCAGACCAAAGGTCCATCTAGCCCAGTAGTCTGTCTGCCGACAGCGGCCAACACCAGGTACCCCGGAGGGGATGGACCGAAGACAATGACCAAGCAATTTGTCTCATGCCATCCATCTCCAGCCTTCCACAAACAGAGGCCAGGGACTCCGTTCCTGTCCCCTGGCTAATAGCACTCCATGGACCCAACCTCCATAACTTTATCTAACTTCTCTTTAAACTCTGTTATAGTTCCAGCCTTCACAGCATCCTGTGGCAAGGAGTTCCACAGGTTGACTATGTGCTGTGTGAAGAAGAACTTTCGCTTATTAGTTTTAAACCTGCTATCCATTCATTTCATTTGGTGTTCTCTAGTCCTTCCATTATGGGAACTAATGAAGAACTTTTCTTTATTCACCCTCTCCACACCACTCATGCTTGTATAGACCTCTATCATATCCCCCCTCGGTCTCCTCTTTTCTAAGCTGAAAAGTCCCAGTCTCTTTAGCCTCTCTTCATATGGGAACTGTTCCAAACCCGTAATCATTGTAGTTGCCCTTTTCTGAACCCTTTCCAAGGCCAAAATATCTTTTTTGAGGTGAGGAGACCACATCTGTACACAGTACAGAAGATATGGCATACCGTAGTTTTAGACTTCCCCTCCTCCTACGTCCCCTGGCTTCCCCCTTCCAGCTCCCTCCTCCCAGGTTTCCACCTCCCCTCTCCCACCCGCTCTCTTCTCCTCTCCCACTTCCTTTTCCCAGTCTCCCCAGAGGTTAATTCCCCCCCTCCCCCGTTTTGTTAAATAAAGAGAGTTTCTATTTTTGAACACGTGTCCTTTATTTTTTACATCAGGAAGGGGGGCTGGGGAGGGGTAAGTGGAAGGAGGTGAGGGAGGAATGGGGCACAAGCCCCCGATGGGGAGGACTGGGGTGGCTCTGCGGGCTCCTCGGGGTGGAAGCTCTCCTGCAGGGCCTCCTGGATCCTGACAGCCCCCCGATTGACACCCCTGGATGGCAGCCTGCAGCAAGTGCAGCCGGGCTGATGGCCGAGTGCTGTGATGTGCCGAGTGTAGGCACTCAGGGCACTCCAAGACAGGACTGCTTTGCTGTCCCTCATTGAGGTAGACAAGCAAGCGGGGAACCCTGAGAACTGTCTGTCCGGGGTGGGGGCTCGGGTCCCTTTAAGCACAGCCCTCGGCTAGCCTGAGGCAGCAGCTCCACGCTCTAAGTCCTAACCTGATGCCCTGCCATCACTGGTTCCGGCCAGCCTTAACTTTGGTTCAGGGTCCACTCAATGTGGACATGCTAGTTCGAATTAGCAAAACGCTAATTCGAATTAGTTTTTAGGTCTAGATGCACTAATTCGAATTAGCTTAGTTCGAATTAACTAATTCGAACTAGTTATTCGATTAGTGCTGTAGTGTAGACATACCCAGAGGCAGCAGTGCAGGGGGGAGGGAGAGGGCAGGTGTCTCCATGGGAGCCGGTGCTCATGGGGAGCCAGCTTTTAAACCCCCCAAACACTGACTCCTGCCTGGCCCCCTGTAGTGCTGCCTCCTCTCCCCTCGCCCCCCACGCTGCCTAGGCTTATCAGTTAATTGTGTGAATGACTGCACACTAACATGCCTACTTTACGTAGCTGTGATAGTAGCAGTGCCCATTATTCTCTACTGTGTTCCTTTGAGAATAGGAACGTGACATTTAGATTGAGAAATCAAATAGTCGATGGGATTTCCATCCACTATTTGATTAGTCTATTAGGGTGTCTCCGCTCACACCACTTCTGCTGCGATTCTGCTTTTGAAATGTACAAGAGCCCCACTGTAATTCTGCTTTTGAAATGTACATTTCAAAAGGAATCCCCGCAGGGAGCATAGAACCACCCAACTCCCCCACTGGCCTTGTGCTCCCTGCAGCACGTGAGCCTTTGAAATGTACATTTCAAAAGCAGACACACAACAGAAGCGGCAAGAGTGGAAACTGCTTCAGTCCCGGTTCACGCCGTTTCCCACTGTACCTCTACCTGCCCCCTCCCCCGCAGAGATGGTGCTGGGGGGAACTGGTTTTTAAGCCAGCTCCCCCCAGCACTGGCTCCTGCTTCCCCCACCTTGCTGCCTCTCTCTGATAGAGGCAGCAAGAGGGGCAAAGCGACTAGTCTCATCACTAGTTGACTATCTGATAAGCATAAGCTATCCGATAGTCGATAGCTTATGCTTATCAGATAGTCGACTAGCCACTTACATCCCTCTTTGAGAGTGTTTTCATTTCACACATGATTGATGTATTATTTTGCATCATAATTCTTCTTTGTCCTTTTCTTACAGGGCAGAGGAGTATGGCCCCATTGTGCGTGTTAATGCTTTCCACAGAGTCTCGCTCTTGATTCTGAGTCCTGAAGGAGTAAAGGTACTGTGTGAATCATCCTATCCATCTGTGCTGCTGTCTCTCTTTCTCCAAAATGAATGGGTTTTGTGCAGTGTTTGAGGTATAAAATTAGGGAGCCAGGATACCAGGCTTCTGTACCATTTGACTTATAACATAGCTTTGATTTAAATCAATTGTGACATCTTTTTTCCAAAGTGGCGGATGCCCACAGCACCTATGGTCAATGAAAGCTGCAGTCAATGAAAGCTGCAGGTGTTCAGCACTTTCAGAAATTAGTCCAATAACTGCTGGGTGCCTCAGTTTTCCGTTCTGAATCACAGTAATAATAGTGGTGTGAGATTTGAGCAACTTTTGTAAAGTACTTTCAGATCCTTGGAGGAAAGGTGTTCTGGCCCACAAAGAATTCTTAAGTTCTGAAAGTGTACAGACAAGGGAGCCAAGTGATCTAAAATAATTCTAGGTGGCAGACAAGTGAGTTCGTAACAGCTTGTGGGCAAGTTTATATGATTTCTGGAGCCTTTATCTGAGGACTTTTAATAAAATAAACCAAGTATTGAATGCTTCAGTGACTTTTTACAGTCTATTTGGGAAATTAATTGCACTGTGAATTTCCTGACTGGGGGATTTGTTTTTAGGAATTCCTGACGATGCCACAGTACCCGAAGGATCGAAAAACATATAGCAGTCTCTATACTATATTTGGCACGAGGTAGGCCAGCTCTGAAAACAATATGTGATGAAAATAAATTAGAAATGAATAAAAGGGGAGGAAGGGAATAAATTTGCTTTGATCTCTTCTAAATTTGACTTTAAATTGGTTGCCATGGCTTAACTCCAATCACAATTGGACATGTGGCCCCCATTACATTAGGTATCCATTATATTGATGAAACTTACATAGAAACAAGTGCCTTCCTAGTGCAGAGGTGGGGAACCTACAGCTTGTGGGTCAGATCCAGCCCATGGCTTGCCTTGATCTGGATTGTATGACTTGGGACTCTTCCCCACCCCATGGATCTCGAGCCACGTGGTCGTGCTGTGACTGGAGCATGGGCCCTGGCTCACTGCTGTGTGGGGGAAAGGGGAACCCCAAGCCTCATGGGACCGATCAAGGCAAGAAGGCAAGCCATGGGCCAGATCTGACTCGCAGGCTCTGTGCCAGGGAGGTGCCCCAATCCCCTACTCCCTTGCCCTCCCCTTCCTTCTAGACCTCGCACCCCCAGTCCACGCCTGTTCCCTCCTGCTCTTCCAAACCCCATCCCCCCCATCCCCAGCCCACTCTTGCACCCTCCCTCCCTGACCTGGCCTCCCACTCCCAGCCTGCTCCTGCACTCTCTCTCCCTCCAAGACCCCACACCCTCACCCCAACTTGCTCCTGTACCCTCCCTCCTGCCCAGACCCTGCACTCCTACCCCCAGCCTGCTCCCTGCCAGCCCCCTCCAGCATACTGAATCCCACCCCAGAGACTAGGGGGGTTCGACAAAATCTACTAACCCCAGGCCATTGGAAGAATTAATCTAGCCCTAAGCCACGAGCTGGAGCTTGAGGTGAATTAGGGGAGTGTCTGGGGTTTTTTTGGGGTTTTTTTATGCTTCTCAGTTGGGGGCCACATCTGTGAGATTTTTTTCCCTCTTTTTCTCACTTTGGGGGTCAGATCAAGGAGTGTTGTGCTTTTTAGTTTGTTTTGCTTCTCAATTGTGTGTGGCCCCCAATTGATTAGGTCTGTGGCCCCGACCCAAAAAAGGTTCTCCCACCTGCTTGTGGAACAATAGAAAGTATGCATGGCAATCCTTTATCTTTCACATCCCTCCCCCATGGGGATGCACCTAGCCTCAGAACAACTGGGCTTCTGTGAACTGAACCCAAAGCAGATAAAGTTTGCAAAAGACTATTTTAAAAAATCAATCAATCACTAGTTGTCCTTTAAATTATTGAATCGTTCCCATCTTGCACAGGGCCATTCAGCTGCTGTTTTAATCATAGAGGGGGAAATTATCCTGCCCTATATGATCTACTGAAACATATAATGTGGTACTTCAGATGATTATTTTGTGGGTGGCAATGTCTAGAAGCTGCCAATCATGGATCAAGGCCGAGTTGTGCTAGGTACTGTACAAATACAGATGTCTTTGGAGGTCATTTCCTCCTCCAGTGGGATGAGTGAAACAATGTTCTTTAACTAAGTTGATGATTCCTCAGAAAAGAACATATTTATAATACTGCCATATTATAAAGCCTCACAGGCTAATGAGAGTTCAGGCAGATGGAGAAAGACTGCTATACATTTAGCTTTAAAGAATTGAAAACTTCATAGCAAATCCCTCACCAGAAACGTTTTCTTTTCCTTAATCCTCATCTTTTTGTTAGATTTCTAGGGAATGGCTTAGTAACGGATCTTAACCATGATCACTGGCACAAGCAACGGAGAATTATGGATCCAGCTTTCAGCCGAACGTAAGGCAAATCTCTATATGAGATTAGATCCCTATTGTTTCCAGAGAGTTATTAAAATGTGTCAAATTCCCCCCTCCCTTTCCCCGCCACACACTTATTCTAAATTTAGAAGTAGGCTGAGGTCATTCAGTGTATAATTCTCATTTTATCCAAAGTGTCATGCATTTTCTCATGGCAATCATAATTGATCAAATTGCATATGCGGCAAATAGTGATAAATTAGGTTCTCCCACTTACATCTGTGTAAAGTCAATGATAACAGTTGCAGCAGCAGTTTTTACAGAATTCACTATGTAGACTCCTAGCGATTGCACAGTTTGAAATCTGGGCACCACTCAAGTATCGAAAAAACAACATCAAATAACACTTGTCTCATTAGCTTCCAGCCTGCCAGAGAAACATCTTTATTAGTCGGTAGGGTTTTTGTTTAGTTTTGCATGTGCATGAGGGAAAGCTAAGTCTATGTTTCATTTCATGTCTGATCCAAAGCCCACTGGAGCCAGTGAGAGTCTTTCCCATTGACCTCAGTGGACTTTGAATCCAACCATTTGCTCTGAAAGTGATTTGTTCGATGGTTATTATTATCTCTAACAGGACTGAAGTCCACAGAGGTCGGGCAAAGAGAATTTAGCCAATTCTCTCATGCTTATATAGGCACTGTTTTCTTTAATTTGGAAAAAATGTATGCAGATAGTTTAAAATATAATTTGAAAAATGGTTATTCTCTAAATTTTCCTTTGTAAAGTAAGTGAAAATTTTATTCTCAGAACAAAGATTCTCCATCGCTAATATTTTGTAAATTGTCCAGCTACCTGATTGGTTTGATGGAAACCTTTAATGAAAAAGCAGAGGAGCTGATGAAAAAGCTAGAGGAAAAAGCAGATGGAGAAACTGAATTGGACATAATGAGCATGATGAGCCTAGTGACTCTGGATGTTATTGCGAAGGTACAAACAATCTGACCTCCTTTTTTCACTGAGTGTGACAGAAAATCCGGGGGGGTGTAGCTATGAAATAGAAATCTTTCCCCTGAATGCCAATCTAATTTCGGGGGAGAGACTAGTACCCATACAAAGGAAAAGTCGAATCATGTTCCATAATTAGACCCACTAAAGTCAATGGGAAGTTAGATAACTCCTCACAGAATTTGGGATATAAGTGACTAGTCAACTATCCAATAAGCAAATGCTTATTGGTTAGTTGACTTGACTAGTCACTTCCTGCCCCCGCTGCCTCTATCAGAGAGAGGCAGCAAGGAGAGGGAGCAGGAGCCAGCAAAGCCAGTTGCCCCAGCACCATCTCTGCAGGGGGCAAGGGAGGCAGAAACACAGCGGGAAATGGCGCAAGCAGTGACTGCTTCAGTCCCCACTTGTGCCTGTTCCCATTGCGAGCTACCCGAGGGGCTCTTGTATATTTCAAAAGAAGTGTCACAGGGAGCAGGGGGCAAGCAGGGACTCAAGCAGTCCTTCACTTACCCCGTGCTTTCTGCGGCATCCCCCCTTGCTGCCTCTATGAGAAACAGCAAGTGGAGGGACAGAAGCCTGTGTCTGGGGAGATCTAGCTTAAAAGCCGGTTCCCCCCAAGTACTTTCTCTGGGGTGCCACCTGCCTCCTCCCCCTGCCCACTTCCTCTGTTAGAGGCGGGGGAGGAGGGGGAATAGGGGATGCTGCTGTGAAGCAGCTCCTGTCCACAGGGGGCCCAGCAGGAAGCTGGGCCCCCCTGCAAACAGGAGCTTCTACCACCAAGCAACCCCTGTTCGTGGCAGTCGCTGCCATTAACAGAGACTGGTGCTGGACCAGTCTCTGTTTGCAGTGGCCAAGGCTGTCCACCATGAATGGGGTGCTGGACTCAGCGTGAACCAGGACCGAGCAGTCCAGCTCGCACTGATTGCTGTGCCTTCACATTTTAAATGCAGTAAGGGCTCAGAAGCTCTTACTACATTTAAAATGCAGAGCCACAGCGCAGGTGTCTCTGGAACCAGCACAAGCCAGGACTACTCAGTCAGCTGCTGGAGCTATCCCCACTGCAGCTCTGCAGAGGCGCTTATTGACTAACTGTATAGTCGATACAAATTGTATTGACTATACGATTAGCCAGATAATCACATTTTAACATCCTTACATGGAATAAGTTTCCACTCAGCCTGCTCAAGGGCAGCCGAATCTGGTGTGCAGTAAGGAACGGAGGATAGAATTTTCATAAGTGTTTTAAATCCCGCTTTAGAAGCCCCTATGTTACATGTGCACTTTTTGGAAATAGAATTTTGGCATATTTTGAAAATGTTGCTCATGGGCTGCTGCACTCAGGCTGTGTGGACAGTGAAGGAGGTGTAATTTTTACCTCATATAGGCATACCAGTGCTAGCTTTCATGTAGCTAGCGTGCTTAAAGTAGCAGGGATTCACCATGGGCTAGTAGTGTGCGTGCATATCTGGGATCCCAGATGGGCTTGTACAGCTAGTGTGAGGTTGGTATGAGGAAGTAGTAAAGGCTTACTCCCTCTGGGGAATTAAAGGAGATAGTGTGACACAGAGGGGTGTCTCTGAATCACGCTCTCTCCCAGGGGCTGTTTCTGGGTTTTACATACCACCCTTTGCTCAGGGCTGTGCCTCCAGGCAGGATCTCATCCTAAAGTACCAGCAAGATATAGGAACAGGGTATGGGTCTGTTCATGTGTTTTTTAATTACAGATGCAATAAGCAGAAGGATTTAATCAGCAGATAGCTGCCTCTTGCTCTCAATATCCTCAGGTGGCCTTTGGTGTGGAATTAAACGCACTGCACAATGACCAGACACCTTTCCCACATGCAGTGACCATGGTCATGAAAGGAACGAAGGAGATACGTGTCCCACTTGTGAAGGTCTGTAGGCATCTCACTTCAGTTTGTGTTCTCTTTATAGTGAAGGTGTAGTCACTGCGTGTTTACTGGTGAGCACAGAGGGCTGGGATTGTGTAGTTGGGCCCATTTGTAATAGAAAAAGGATCAACAGATTGAGATGGTTCCTGTGTCTCTTTCCTTTCCTCTCTGAAAGAAAATTTCAATAGCACTTTAAGAAACTCACACATTTGATACAATATTTTATTATTCCCCCCCCCTTTCATTCTCTGAATAGAAGCATAAATGTGTCTGAAAAAAGGACCATTGTCTTTACTAGAACTGGTTAGAAAATAGTGATTTTTTTCTTTGAAAAAAAATTAGCAAAAGTTCGTATATCAAAACTTTTCAACTGAAAACTGAACTAGTTGGATTTGAAAATAGGGTTGCCAGGTGTCCGGTATTGACCTGGACAGTCCGGTATTTTCGGCTCCTGTTCGGTAAAAAAAATTCAGAGAATACCGGACACTTAAAATGTCCAGTCTTTTCTGAGTTTTTCCTGGCCAGGGGGTGAAAATACCAGTCTGTCCAGGTCAATAGCAGACACCTGGCAACCCTACACACAGTCAGCAATTGGGCCCAGCTCCCCGCCGCTTACTTGGTTCTGCAGGGGAGCTGTCTGGCCCAGAGCGGGGACGAAGGCAAGATGGCCGCCGGCAGCCTGTTCGGAGAGGCAGAGCCCAGCCCCTCCTTTTCTTAAAGGGGCCATGCTGTTTTTTAAAATTTTTAAATTTTTTTGCTTAATAACTTTACTCCTCCCCCATTTTTTTCAACCCAATTTTTTTCCCATTTTTTTTTGGGAGGGGGTGGTGTTCGGTACTTTTGGTTAAAGCATCTGGCAACCCTATTTGAAAATGCTGTCACAGTGCATCATGGGAGTTGAAGTTCAGATGCCTTATGCTTCCATTTTTCTCTATAGGTCAGATTCCCTGGTTAGATTGCATCTCCTGTGATGCACCTTGGCCTGTCCTGTTGGAGAGGGTGCATTCTGATGCTTCCTGGAAGTCCTTGGCAATGGTGCATGAGGCAGCTGAACTGAATTAGAGTTACAGCAGCATATCCAAATTGAAAGTTTGTTTTTCAAGTATTTGGTCTTTCAATGAAAAACATCACAATTTTCCATGGGAGAGCAAATATTTTTAACAAAAAAAAAAATCATTACAATTTAATCAAACCTTATTAAAAACAGTTTTGACAAGTCCTAGTCTCCACACCTCTTTGGTTTATGCTGTAAAGCTAGTAAAATGACCAAGTAAATTTTATATTCAGTACATGCCACAAAAACAAAAATTGATAAAGGAGATCCGGGAAAGTGTGAGACTGCTGCGCCGTGCGGGAAAGGAATGCATTGAGCAGAGGCGAGAGGCCATCCAGAATGGGGAGGAGGTCCCACAAGATATTCTGTCTCAGATCCTGAAAGGTAGGAAATTCAACATTCTCTGATTTCGGTATTCTGTAATTGTTTGGCAGGGCTAAACACTGGATCCAAATACACCCAAAATGTGGGGATTCACTTCTGGATCTGAACTTTGAGGCTCAGTCTCTCTAACATGTTCAGACAGTGCTTCTTTCAAGTTGAAGATCCAAACAGGGGTTTGTTTACAAGTGGGACTTTGTTCAGGAGATTTGCTCCTTTCTGAGTTTAACATAATCCTCTTTGTTCATTTGAGATCAGAACTTGGGGAGTTCAAGTGATGGCCTGAGCTCTTCCTGCTAGCCCCCTCGCTTTTCATATCCCCAAAATGTGCTTAAAAGGGCAAAGTGAACTTTTATAACTATTTTATTTCCTATCTCAGGAGCTCAGGAAGAGACTAGAGATGATGAAAACATTCTGGATAACTTTGTCACTTTCTTCGTTGCTGGTTTGTAGTTACTTTATTACTCTGACACATCGTGTAGAAAGCTATTGAAAAGAATACATATTCTCAGAGGGATCTACAATTAGAGTTACTAAAGGCTTGATTCTCTCTTTCACTTAGGTGTAGAATCTGGAGTAACTCTATTGTAAGTTATAGTGGTATAAAACCAATTTGGGTGAGATCGGGAGTGCTAACTTCTGGCCTCTCCCCTGCTGTGCCTTGTAGAGGTGCAGGTAGGTGACTCTGTGGTCTGTCCCCGTCTGTTCTGAGTGCTGACTGTGGGGCGACACCTGCAGGTGGGCCACACATCCACTAGCAACACCACGCACAGGGAGCCACTTTCAGGGAGCCGCCCAAGGTGAGCACTGATTGGATCTGGTACCCTCCCGTGCCCAACCCCCCGTCCCAAGCACCCTCCTTCATCCAAACTCCATCCTACGACCAGGTACACTACATAAGAATTGTCAGCTGCACTATATAAGAATTGTATACACAACATAAAAATGGGTCACTGAAGAAAAATTGCAGTATATCAACTGTGCTGTGTAAATGTGTTAAAAGTTTACTGTATGATAAAAGGTTTAGAAAACCTGGCTTATAGTTTTAAAAAAATGAGTGTGTTTATTCTTGAGAAGAAAAAACTGAGGGAGGGACCTGATAATCTGCAGGAATGTTAAGGGCTGTTGTGAAGAAGATGGGATCAGCTGTTCTACATAATCACTAAAAGTAGGACAAGAAATAATTTGTCTGATCTGCAGCTTAATCTGCTTGTTGAGGGTCTCATATGCATATCTCAACATTTGTATGGATTCATTCGTTTGGTGCCAAGCACAACCTTAAAGTAATTTTTTCAGAGGCCTCGATCTGACCTCTGGTTTTGTGGTCAGTTGTATTGCTACACTTGATTATGTTTAGAATAGTAATTTCTTTCAACAAATTCTCAATATTTTTAGGTCATGAAACAACTTCGAATCAGTTATCATTTACAATAATGGAACTGGGGCGGCAACCTGAAATAGTAGAAAGGTATGTATACTACATGCCTAGTTTGCAAGGCTAGCCTCTCTAATTTCAGGGTGTGCATGTTGTCCCCCATCCAGCCTTTATTCATAACTAATAGATTTACCTGGCATCCAGCCTTTATTCATAACTAATAGATTTACCTGGCATCCCTTAACCTGGGGTGAGAGGAACTTAAATTTCTTACAGGTACTGTCCTATCATAACCTGCCCCCATTTTTGGGGAGGCTAAGAGTCGGAGGGGGAGGAGGATGTTTGGCCATACAGCAGTACCTATAAGAAATTTAAGTATGGGGTGGACTGCAGGGGTCTCAGGGCAGAGGGTTCCGGTGTGTGGGTTGTGCAGGAATTATGGCTGGAGATGGGAATGCATGAGTCAGGGCTGGATGTATGAGGGGCTCAGCACATAGGGGCGGAGGATGGGGGTGCAGGAATCAAGGTTGGAGTGTATGAGGGGCTCAAGGCAGGGGGTATGAGGACAAGGCTCAGGGCAGAGGGTCGGGGTGTGGGAAGTGTAGGAGTTAGAGCTGGGGAGGGGTATTCAGGACTCAAGGTTGGGGTGTATGAGGAGGGGGCTCAGGGCAGGGGGTTTGGGTGTGGAGGGTGCAGGAGTTAGGGCTGGGGACGGGGTTGCAGGAGTCAAAGTTGAGGTGTATGAGGAGAAGGCTCAGGGCAGATGGCTGGGTGAGTGCGGGGAGGGGCAAGGGTGACATTTTGGGCGAGGGGGCTGCAGCTGCACTTATCCTGGTCACTGAGTGTTTCTTTTTTCTTTTTGCTGACTAGGGAGCGAAGGCAAAGTTTACAACGTGTGTGCCTTCCTCCTCTGCTCTCCCCTGGGCGACTGGGAAGGGGAGCAGGCTGCGAACTTTGCCTCGTTCTCTAATCAGCAAAAAGAAAAAACAAAACACTCAGCGGCTGGGCTAAGTGCAGCTATTTAAGTGATTTATTTGTACAAAGCAGGTTTTGTCTACAGATGAAATGTATGCCATCTGATTGCATTGTACTTGATACATATTACTGTGGCCCTGATCCTGAAGTATATGCTCAGGCAGTCAGCCTTTGGAATCCGTAGAAATTTTATCTGAAGGAGGACAACAGCATTAGGCTTAATATTTGGACAGTTTAAAAAAAACAACCCAAAAAACAAAAAAAAACCCCTGTTCTTCTGGCCTAGCAAGAAATGTGTGTTGATAACTACAGCTTCTCCTTCATTACACCTCTAGACTTCATGCTGAAGTGGTTGAGGTTATTGGTGCCAAGAGGGACATTGACTATGAAGAACTTGGGAAGCTTGAGTACTTGTCCCAGGTACAGTAGAAGAAAAAGGCCACAGGGAGTCGTTTTGCAGCATTAGGGGATCTGAAGTAGTTTAATTTTATACAGGCAAAAGCAACAATTCATTGTCCTCTGATAAATAATCAGGTATTTTGAGCTTGGAGGGGTGGGTCGCATAATTTGGGAAGAAAAGATGTTCATTCTGAAGTTGCACAAAAATCCTTGCCTGCTTAATTTAATTATCACACCACAGAACTATGTTTCTCACTCACAATATGTTTCAGGTGACGCTCTGCCCTTATTTTGACAACATGGGTTCATAGCCCAGAAAGTCTGACTTGGGGTGACTGACCAGGTTTTAGACACTGAGCTCCTGCTTGATTGATCGTATACGGCTCTTTTTAGCACTGTAGCATGAACTCCACATGCCCAGTGGAGATGACCTGGGTTCTTAGGCAATTTCTACACTACGCAGAAGATCAACGCTGCCATGGTCAATCTTCTGCATTCGATCTAGCAGGTCTTCTCTTGACCCACTAAATCAAACCTGAAGGGTGCCCGTTTGTGCCAGTACTCCTGCTCCTCATGAGGAGTAAGGGAAGCCAGTGGGAGTGTTTGTGCTCATTGGCCTCCCACTGTGTGGACAGTGCGAAACTCAGTTTAAGATAAGTGACTTCAGCTACGTAATTAACGTAGCTGAACTTGCGTATCTTAATTCGACCTTCTGCTGTAGTGTAGACCAGGCCTTAATCTTGCTGCTGTGGGTTTTTTGGTTTGGTTTGGTTTTTTTTAATTATGTTCAGAGTGGTCTCCATACATGCAAGACACTAACAAGAGCAGAAGGATCTGTGTTTAGCTATCCTGTTTCCTTAGCCATCAGCTTCTCTAATTTCACCCCCCTGATTAATTACCTGATTGTAAAGTTTATGGGGTCAGAGTTGATGACATATCCCTTTTCCCGATGTTGTAATAATTCACTCTTTGTTACTCTGTACTGACACAGGTTCTCAAAGAATCCCTCCGATTATACCCTCCAGTTCCAGGGACTGTACGTTGGACAGGAAAGGAAAATGTCATTGAAGGTGTCAGAATTCCAGCAAACACTTCTCTATCTGTGAGTTTGGTGACTGCATCCAAAACCCAGGAGGTTGTAGGTTTGCACACACAATGGAGTCAGACACTGCAAAGCCAGAATTCTCTGCTGGCATAGTTCATTGACTTTGGGAGAGTTACGACAAAGTGTGAATGGGGCTTTTGGCCCTAGTGTGTGATAGTCCAGCAGGGGGTGGTGCAAAGTGTTTGAGTAGAGACAAACTGAAGTATTTTTGTACCCATGAGCCATCAGAGAGGCTTTAGCAGCGTGCATCTCATAAATAATGCAAACACACATTTTATTGGCAGTTCAGCACATATGTCATGGGAAGGCTGGAAAAGTTTTTCAAGGACCCACTGACTTTTAATCCTGACCGATTTAGAAAAGATACACCAAAGTGAGTATATTTTACTCCCATGTTACCAAAACTTACTGAGTATCTATTATGAAAAGAGCTTTAATAGGAAAGATAAGAGATTATTATAGTATTTTGCTCAAATGTGAATCCAATTGTTGTTGTTAATAATAATTTTGTATTATATAGCAGGTTTTTATCTGCAGATCTCAAAGCACTTTACAAAAGAGGTTATTGTTGTTGTTGTTAATATTATTAACATTTAAACTGGAGAGGCACCTGAAAGCTAAATCAGCATCGGGTCCATTTCATTGGGTACTGTCCAAATATATAATAAATGACAGCTCCTGCCCCCAGGAGTTGACAATATTTTTTGAATGAGGAGTAATGTTAGTTCGAACTAAGGGGTTTGGTTCGAACTGACGTGTCTCAGCGTGCACTTTCACTTTCAAAACAGCTGTTGAGCGGAGTAACACGCCAGCAAGATCATGCGAATGAAGCGCGGGATATTTAAATCCCTGCTTCATTAGCAATTTCGGTCGTCTGCATTTGCATCCCTAGTTCGAACTAGGTTGCAAGTGTAGACGTACTCTCAGAGATGTAAAGAAATTATTCCTAAGCAATTGAAATGACAGTTTTGATGACGTTTGCCTTATAAACCAGCTTCTCTCATTCCAGTGCAGCCATCAATATAAATGTTGTAATTTTTTTTCTTTGTAGGCCGTATTTTACCTATTTTCCATTTTCTTTGGGACCTCGTTCCTGTATTGGACAGATATTTGCACAGGTAGGCAGGCCGCTGAAGTTTTGGTGTATCCCACCTTTTTCATAGATTTCAAGGCCAGAAGCACCAGTGTCATCATCTAGTCTGACTTGTGGTATAACACAGACCGTAGAACTTCCCCCGAAATAGTTCCTAGCACAGGTCTGTTACAAAAAGTTCCAGTCTTGATTTAAGAATTGTCCATGATAGAGAATCCACCACGGCCCCTGGTAACTTGTTCCAGTGGTTAATTGCATTGTCCATGACAAATTTCTGTCTTATTTCCAATCTAAATTTGTCTAGCTTCAACTTCCAGCTATTGGATCGTGTCATCCCTTTCTCAAATAGTGTGAAGCCATTAATAAATGTTTGCTCCTGGTACAGTCAGCTCACCTGTTAAACTTCTCTTCGTTAAGCTGAACACCTTTTAACTGTTGCTTCCTTGGTACATGCTGTACCATGTTGCTGAAGCAATAGGCATTCAGAGGCTCAAAGGCCTAGAGACAAAACTACTGACCTGGCCTCTTCCCCTTAGAGGTGGGATGCCTGGATCTGTCCTGCTGTATGTTTGTGGAAACTGGCCTTGCTGTTGCCTGCTGTATAGCTCTTGTGTGGAATCTTCTGTTTCTCCAGTCTCCCATGCTGCTAATCCAACACATTTCGGGAGCACTAACTCCACTTTAAATCTCTCAGAGGGGTAGCTGTGTTACTCTATAACTAAAAAAACATTAAAAACAACAATAGTCCTGGAGCACCTTAGAGACTAACAAAAAATATGTTAGCTTCAGGGGGTAGCCGAGTTAGTCTAATACAGAAAAATACAACAAATGGTCTGGTAGCACTTTATAGACTAAGAAAACATGTAGATGGTATCATGAGCTTTCATGGGTACAGCCCACTTCTTCAGATGGCCGGAGTTATGAGTTTAGGATGTGCAGACCCAAAATAAATAGGAGAGGGGACAGAAGGGGACGAGGCGGGAAAATGGAGAGGAGGGTGGCAGACAGGGAGCTTAGAGGTAATCAGTAAGTATCTGAAAATTGGGTAGTTAAAACGAAGCAGATAAGAATCAAAGTCAATTGATAGTATCCTTCCTGACATAGGAATCTACACAAAGAACTGTTTGCAGCTTCAACGACTATTAAGCTGATAGTGCCCCAACCATCCTTCATCACGATTGAGTCCATTAGCATGTGAATTAAATTTGCAGATGAACTCTAATTCCAATGCTTCTCTGTGGATCTGGCTCATGGAACTGGTTTGTGACAAGACAGCTACTTGAAGATCTTTTAAACAGTGATTCGGAAGATTGAAGTATTCCCAATAGGTTTCTGTGTGTATATAGATAGCATCATAAGCTTTCACGGAGGGAAAAAACCCTGTCAGTTATAGTGTCCATGCTAAATGAGGCTAATAGAGTAGGCTGTAAGTATCCGATACATAGCTTTTGATATCATTTGGGTGTTGAATGTAACGACCCAACCAGTTCCTGTCTTTGTTCAAGCCGTGTTAACCGGTTAACTTTTTAAACAAGATTTTACATCCGTAATGGGTATGTCCCTAACCCAGCAGCTACCGGAGGCATAAAGGTCAATGAGTCTGGGGGCCCTGCGGGAATTACTACCGCAGATGGAATGATCAAGCCACCACAGACTTAAGCTGGGGGGGGAGAGCACAAGCCAGAACAGACTTGCACAGGGAGGGTGGGGAAAGGGTTGCCTGGTGAGGACCAGTGTTGCCTCTATTTTTTCCTACCCTGAGCAGAATGAATATTCTTATGTCCACCAGTTTGGATCACCTTCATATTGGTGCATATAACAAAATGTATGTGGCGAGGTTAGAGCCAAGGATTTCTGAGTGTGGCAGAGGGTTGGGGTGGAGGAATATGAAGCTCTAGGATGGAGCTGGGGTTGAGGGGCTCAAGGCTGGGTCAGAGGGTTGTGGTGCGAGGGCTCTGAGTGCGGGTGCAGGCTCTGGTGTGGGACTGGGGATGAGGAGCTTGGGCTTTGGGAAAAGAGATACAAGCTTGGGGTTGGTGCAGCAGGGGGTACAGACAGGGCTGAGGTTTGAGGATGCAGCAGAGGGTACAGGTTCTGGACTGGGGATGTGAGCTTTAGGGTAGGACCAGGGATAAGGCTTTTAGGGTGCAGGAGGGTGATCAGGTCAGAAGGGGCTCAAGATGTGGCAGGGGCCTGAAGCTTGGGCTTACCTGGGCAGCTCCTTGCTGGGAGCAGGTGAAGCCCCTTTGCCCCCTGCAATGGCAGTTGCGTGCTGGAGCCAGCAGGGAGGGGTGCCTCCTGTCCCTGTGAGCTTTAAAGCTTGGGGAGAGATATCTCTCCTCCCTGCAGCCCTGAGCCCCTGGGCTTAATGGGAAGCTGCACAGCCGCACAGCTTAAGGGGGAACTTAGGTAAGGAGGCACAGTTTGGTTGGGTAATGAAAATGGCAGTGCATAGGGAGGGGAAGCCTGGAGTCAGGCAGTGGGACCTTCACTCCGAATTTATGCTTGGGGCTCATCTAAATGCTGTTATACCTGCGCTGCCTTCAAGTGGTTTGATCAATAACCTTTTCTCCAAGTCAGACCTAGAACTTAAACCAACGGACATAGCTTTGTGCCTGTCATGTGTGTCCAATTCGTGAAACCTGCATGTGACTGAAGAACACGCCTCACAGGGGCAGCTCTCTCCCTTACAGAGTTACAGTAACGTCGTAGTTTATGTCCTTTCCAAGCTCCGTACTTTACAGAGTTGCCCAGTGTCTTAAATTTAAATCGTTCCTGCCAAAGCCTCATTTACATCTGCTGATTTAAAGTTTTCTTTTCTCCCGAACAGATGGAGGCTAAAGTGGTGATGGCAAAACTGCTTCAGAGGTTTGAATTTCAGCTGGTGCCAGGACAGAGCTTTAAAATTGCAGATACAGGAACCTTTAGGCCAAAAGATGGCGTCACGTGCAGATTGAAGCCACGAAACATTACAAAAGGGTCCCGGATATAATGGGATTAGGGAAGGGTGGAGTCAGTGATAACGGTGGTAGAGTTTCCTCCCAGATTTTAGAGATTTTTATAGTCACTTCTGAGGGGTGCTATATAGGAAATGTTGTCAGCTCACCCCATAATTACTGAGGAGAAATTTGGGTGTTTCAGTTTGGATGTTTATTTGAATCTTGACGCTTAGCAAAAAGCAGACTTTATCAGGTGCTGCTTGTTTCTCACCAGACTTAGAAAAGCCATAAGAATATCATCTCTTACTCTGCCACTTGTGACAACGCCTAAATCCTGGTCCAGATTTTTCACTGAATTTAATGGGACCAAGATTTTGGCATATGTTCTGAGGCATATGAGCCTGTAAACAGTGAATCAAACAATGGATAGATTTGTACAGCAGTTTTGGTGTGCATTTGGGGGTGAAAATTTGGGATCATTTTTATTCCATTCAAATCGTTTTCCCCATCCATGCCCTAAACCAGCCTTTACCAAACTGCGGGCCGCAGCCCGTAGCGGTCCGTAACAAAAAAATACCGGGCCTCAGCGTGGCTGCCGGGATGTTCTGGACTCCCAGCATGCCCATGCGGGGCCATGTCCCCAAGCCCTGGCCCGGGCTGGGCGGAGGATGCAGCCGGGAGTTCCGGGCTCCCAGACTGCCCGTGTGGTGCCACGTCCCCAAGCTCTGGCCCAGGCTGGGCGGAGGATGCGGCCGGAAGTTCCGGGCTCACAGACTGCCCGTGCAGCGTCGCATCCCCAAACCCCAGACAGGAGTTCTGGGCTCCCGGACTGCCCATGCAGCACCGCATCCCCAAGCCCTGGCTTGGGCTGGGCAGAGGATGCAGCTAGGCTTGCTGGATGGCGGTTGTTTCCATGGGTGAGTGGCAGGCTACTTGTTATGGGAATTCAGTGGCTCCTCCAGGGGGCGGGCTCTCTGCAGAGGCAGCACAGCGCTTTGGCACTGCCGGGGGAGCGCAGGTCACCTGGCAAGGGCGGTGGTAGGCCCCGGGGAAAGAGCTTTGTCTCCCCCAAAGCACGTGCGTTTTCATGCAGCCAAGCCTGTGTCATTGGTTTTCCTGTCATGCGACACGGCAGCCTCAGCTTGTTTCTGCGCGGTGCGACAAAGTGCACGTCATCTTAGGTTAACTGCTTAAGTTTTCTTTTTTTATTTTCAATAAAACACTCTCTCATTTTTATCTTCAATATGGATAAATGGCTGAAGAATGTGACTGGAAATACAACTAAAAAATGTTCAAATGATGTGAAACCTAATACAAGTGAGAATAAGAAGAAAAAAACTCTTTGGACCCGCAGTTATTCTGACAAGTATTTGAAATTTGGTTTTATAAGTGTTGGTAGTGATAATCACTTGCCATTATTTATAATCTGTCACACAGAACTATCCAATGAGTGCATGAAACCATCAAAACTGAAATGCCATGGAATGCGAACATCCAGAATATGCGAGTAAGCCCATAGATTTTTTCATAAATAAGAGAAATGAATTATCTTTTCCTAAAAAAAGCATGAAAAGTGCATTTTCTATGGGCTCTTCAAATGAAAACTTTGTGTTGGCTTCATATGAAGTTTCAAAACTAATAGCTGAGACAGGTTATCCACATACTGTTGGCGAAAAGTTAATACTTCCTGCATTGCATATTATTACATCCCGTATTTATGGAGGAAAAAAAGGAAATCAGTTGGGTTCGCTGTCTTTATCCAACAATATAGTGAAATGTAGAATTGAAGATATGGCAAAAAATATTGAAGAAACTTTCATACATCGAATACAGAATAGTCATTTTTTGCATTACAAGTGGATGACGCTGCCAATTTGATGTGTTTTGTTAGATACGATTACAAAAGCTCCATTCAAGAAGTTTTCTTATTTTGTAAACCACTTCCAACAAGAACAATGGCTGCCGAAATTTTTAAGCTAATCGATGATTTTATTATTCAAAGTGATATTGACTGGAAAAAATGTGTTGGACTGAGCCATGATGGGGCTCTAGCAATGGCAGGATCTCGCACTGGGCTTGTCCCGTGGATTCGAGCTGTAGCGCCAGACTCTGTATGGGTGCATTGTAGTATTCACAGAGAGGCACTAGCTGTAAAAACTATGCCATCACTTTTGAGTTCCACTCTTCAGAATATGTGAAGTTTATAAATTATATAAAATCTCGTCCTTTGAATTCCAGAATCTTTACTGCTTTGTGCAACCAATTAGGAAGTGAACATAAGCATCTCTTACTACACTGTGAGGCTCAATGGCTGTCGAAAGGAATCATTTTGAAATGACGCTTGGAAATGAAGGATGAAGTTTTATTGTTCTTGGAGCGACACCCTCCATGGGCAAACGATGTTATATTTACATTTAAAGACAGGTTTCCTGAATTTGATTGGTTAACAATGGTGGCATACTTATGTGACATATTTTGTCTTTTAAATGATTTAAGTCTGAATTTACAAGGCACTAAAATTAATATTTTCAAAGTTCACGAAAAAGTTGAGGCAACAATTAAAAAACTTCGTTTATGGGCACAGCGAGTTAACAAGAGAAACTTTTTAAGTCTTTTTGTACTTTAACTGAATTACAAGAAAAATATGCTGAAACTAATTTCTCAGATGTGATTTCTGCAGCAATCCAAGAACATCTCTTGGGGCTAATATCAAGCTTAAATGAATATTTTCCTCCAATTGACGCCAGTAAAATGTGGATTAAGAATCCGTTTACTGTTGACACCGAAAATGAAGAAATACTACAATTGAGTGCATGAGAAGTGGATTCATTAATTGAACTTTCCTGTGATTCTGCCTTAAAAGAGAACTTTGTTAAACTCTCCTTGATTGATTTTTGGTTGAGGTGTAGAAATAAATATTCACATTTATCTGAGAAAGCAGTCAAATTCTTAATGCCTTTCGTCACGACATATAAGTGTGAAACTAGCTTCTCGTCTTTGGTTTTCTTCAAAAATAAATATAGGAATAGATTGAATGTTGAACCAGATTTGAGGATAAAACTTTCTTCTTTTGCTCCTGACATAAAGTTGCTATGTAATGCAAAACAACATCACCCTTCTCATTAGTTCTCTTTTTAGTTATTTAAAAGCTATAAAGTGCACACATCATAAATTACTTATATTCAACTCATTCAATTATAAATAAACAAACTTTACAACTGTTAAAATTCTACTGGTTAAATTGTAACTAAGATTTATGTTATGTACTGTTATTATTGTGAATAAATAATAAACATTGAAAAAGTATTCATTTTTCATTCTTTTTTTATATGCATTTATATTTTTGGGCTGCAAAAAACAGTACTGAAAAAAAATGGGTTCCAACTAAAGTAAAAAGTTTGGGAAACCCTGGTCTAGCCAGCTTTCTATCCATCTTACAGTCCACTTATCCAATCCATATTCCCTTAACCTTCTGGCAAGAATATTGTGGGTGACCATATCAAAAGTTTTGCTAAAGCTGGCACTGAGGGCTTTGGGAGGACCAGAAATAATTTATTTGCATATTCATCATTTGCTTACTGAATATGCAAATATGCAAATGAATGTTACTGGTCCTCCAAAAGCTCCTGAATGGATTTACTGGTCCCCGTGTCAAAAAGTTTGGAAACCCCTGCTCTAAACTGCAACAGTGCATGTTATTCTTGCGGAGAATATGATTCACTATATGAAATCTAATGCAGGGGAGGGGACCGGAGGCTACTACTATTGTCTATCCTTCAGCTGTGCAAATACTGATTTTCTGATTCCCTGTCAATTCCAAATTATATAAAAAATTGTTTTGGAATGAGCAAAAAACGATTTTTTTTAAATTGGAAATTCAAAAAATAAAAAAAATTATTGAACAAAATGTTTTGATTTCAAGCGTTTTTAATGTTTTTAATTGTTTGGGTTTTAATAAATTTAAGGGAAATTTCTAAATGAAAAGTTATTTTGAACCAAAAATTGAAATGTTTGGTTTTGAAAATTTCAATGAAACATTTCTGTTTTTTTGTGAACTTTCTTTTTAGTTGTTTTCAGTTGAAGTAATTTGACAAAACCTCCATGAAATTCTAAAACATTTTGATATTGCTAACTTGGCATTTTTGCCAAAAATTTTGCCCTTAGCTCCTTTCTTGTCTGATTCTCTCACTTTCACACTGTCCTTCTTTCCAATCCCAGTGCATGTTGCTGAGTTAACACACCGTCCTATGTCTTAGCTGTGCATTACTCTATACTAGTTCTACAGCTGAAGTTAGCTGTATGCTAATATGACAGTGCTTCATGCCTCACAAAGTACTCCGCTGGACTGGCTTCCGAATGGCCTGTCTCTATTGAGCGAAGAACTACCTGGGCAAGTGCTACTGTTTAGAAATAGACAATAATTAATAGATGATGGGGAACATGGATAAAAGGGAGTTTCGGACAACTGGAGCAGAACTCTTGTTTCTTATCACTTCCAGTTAACACAAGCAGAAGACAAGATGTGATATGGTATTCCTGTAAGGCCAGATTGTAATGCCCTTACACTGAGTTCCCATTGACTTCAGTGATACTGCTCATGATGGGCGAAGTACTATTTGTCTTAAATTAGGGCATGATAATCTGACCTATCACACTGATGCATTATCCCTTCGGTAATGTCCTAAGATATATATGCTGTCAGGTATAAGGACCTGCACTTGCTTCAGTTTCCTGCCAGCCTAGTGAACAGAGCTGGGCAGCATCAGCTAAACCACCTGATGGCTCACCCCATCTGGTTGGCTAAGGAAGTTGGCAGGCTTGTTCTTAAGCAAACAGCAGCCATTCACTGGCTGCTCAGTGCATATGCTTGTGCTCAGCTTACTCCAACCCCTGCTTCCTTTCTGTGCACAGCTTGCTTAAAGTCCTGCTTCTGCATTGCTGCTCCTTGTTCCAGCTGTGCTCCCACCTTGCCTTACTCCAGGTCACCCAGTTCTGGCCTTTGGCTCGTATTGTTGATTTCTGACTTTGGCTGGGCACCTGGCCTCTGACTCCAGTCCTGACCCTTGTAGTCAGATGAGGCCTGAAATATAAGGCTATATATCACAGACCTGGTGTGAGACCTGAGGCCTAGGCAACAATGGTCAAGACTTTGCTAATATAAAGCAAAGTTAAGCCATGAGCAAGAGGCAGGCCCCTGCTCAAAGAATCTTGTATGAATGGGGTTGATGACATAAAAAACTAATTGGTACTAGGCACAGGCTGGAAGCACATTCCACAGAGATGGTAACAGGACACCTTATGAAGAAACACCTTGGTTCCAACACTCTCCCCACCACTAACAAGCATACCAACCTAGGTTCAAGACAGGGTCGAAAATGACAGCATGATAAATAGTGTTGTTTTGGGCGAACCACTGTGTACAAGACAATGGGTCTCCCTCATATGTCAGTAGTGATGTGTAACTTGTTTATACCTTTGTATAAAAAAAAATCTTAGAGGGACTGTCATTGTCCAACTGAGGCAGCAATGACGAATTCCTATCACTGACTGAGCTGCATCCATTGTCACAGGCACACATTCTTAGTATCCTCTAGAATCTAATAGGTAGTGTCACTGTACTTTGTTTACAATAAACCTGGCCTGGTGCCTTTGATCCTTATCTGATTTTGTGGTCTTTGGGGACTCTCTGGGAGTCTGTGGTGTGGGCTGTCTGTGCAGAGCCAGTACCACATAGAGAGGGGGGAATGCATGCAGCTGGATGGAGCAAGATACCTGTCAGGAAACCACACCGCTGACTTCTGACTCATAACCCTCAACTCCAGTGCCTGGCTGTTCACACCTGCTGTGACCACTAGGTGTGACTGCCCATATCCTGATCTTCTGACACAAATACATTATATAAATGCACATGTATGCTAAGGTTGTTGCTAAGGAAGGCTTAGCAGGGAATAAATATAAATCTATCAAAGGGATAGTCAGTTCCTTGTGCTGCAGCTGTACTCACTATCCTGTTACACAATAAAGGGACTGAATCTCTCTACATACAGGGTGCGTCTAGACTGGCAAGATTTTGCGCAAAAGCGGTCGCCAGCTGTCTACACTGGCCGCTTGAATTTGCGCAAGAACACTTACGATCTAATGTAAGATTGTCAGTGTTCTTGCGCAAATACTATGATGCTCCCGCTCAGGGATAAGCCCTCTTGCGCAAGAATACTTGCGCAAGAGGACCAGTGTAGACAGGGAAGAACTGTTTTGCGCAAAAAAGCCCTGATGGCGAAAATGGCGATCGGGGCTTTCTTGCGCAAAATCGCGTTTAGACTGGCCACGGATGCTTTTGCGCAAAAGCACTTTTTGCGCAAAGGCACCCGTGCCAATCTAGACGCTCTTTTGCGGAAATGCTTTTAACGGAAAAACTTTTCCATTAAAAGCATTTCCGCAAAATCATGCCAGTCTAGACGCAGCCACATTGTATGGGTTAATGTGTTATTGAGCAGGATGCCATTTTGCTTAAAGACCAGCTTGGGACATTGCAGAGGACCGGACGCCTACTGAGTGAGGGTAGTTGTGATAATTAGGCTTCCAAAGTTACCCAAATTGTGATCTCAACAGTGAAAAGGAAAGAACAGTTCACAGAGGTAACACAATCTACTGTATATTTTAAAGAGTTCATCGGTTTGATCAAGAACTTCTAAACATTCAGCACTAGAACTATCAAATTTGGTGTACAGCTTACTCTTACCATAACTGAAAGCAATGTAAGTGTTTGATTGTTCCAGGAAAATGGAATGTGCCTGGAATGGGATTGCTTCTCATAAAACCAAACAGAAAAAAGAATCCCCAAATCAAGTTCGGGCCTCGAAATTGACATAACTGAGTGAATGTTGAAAGAGACTGAACCAAGATGCGCTAGAATAAGAGAATGAACCTGGAATAGGATTGCTTCTCAATAAACCTTACAGAGAATGAGATGATAGAGAAATTTGGAGTAGTGCTCTGTTTTGACACAGCTAAATCTATGCCTAAGATTTGAAAACTAGAAGAAATTAACTATAATCCTTTTTAGTGAATGATAAGAGTTTAGAGGGATGAAGAAAAAATACACAATGCAATTCACAATTAAAAACTTAACTAAAGAAATTAAATGGAAAAATGTCAACAATCCCTTCTTTTAAGAAACAGAAATAAAAATTAACTTCACAAACATAACACCGCATTTTTTAAAAAATACAGTCATTTAAATAAAGCATGTACATTTTCCTTTTATTTAAAAAAAAAAAACCCAACACCTTAATTGAGTTAAGGACCTGAGCAATGCAGGGTAAATCTGCTAGTAGTCTGTAATAAGTGTTGGGAAAGGTGTAAAAGATTAAATGAGTCTGAACAAAAAGGGCGACTGATATACTTCAAGAACTGTGTTCAGATCATGCCTGATAAACAAGAAGATTGCAAGATTGGGAGTCAGTGAACCAAAACTGGTGTGTTGGAAATTAGGCCTAATTTGTGGATGAAATATGAGGGAACAGGCTATTCTGCCTACAGCTCCACTTTTCAGATCCTCAGAAAGAGACTTTGAGGTGCAGGGGCTACTAGGCTGCTGGCCAACTGAAACACAAGAGAAGGAAGAAACTTCACCTTTATATAATTGCAAGCTCAATCATCTTGTGGGGCTTGGGCTGTGTCTGTTCTAACCCTGAAAGATGTCTTTGAGCAGACTGGGCCAAAGAGCAAATCAATTGACCTCACCAACTTCTGCTAAATCCCATATGCCACCAGTCCTAGGAGGTAAGACTTTGATGAATATGTACCTTTGTGTGTTTCTTCCCCACCTTCAACAGCTCCAGCCAATTTCAACTAACTTCTCTTTTCCCAAAAAAGAAGGACTTCTATTACCTTCTTTAGTACCTGCTAAGACTGTGGTTTTCAACCTTTTTTTCTTTTGCATGCCCCCTAACAGATTTTGAATGGACATACAGACCACTTGGATAATCTTAGACACAGTCTGCAGACCCTGGGCTGAAAACCACTGTTTTATGGAAACAACTTTTCATGGACCCCCTAGAAGACTGATTGAAACCGCTGACCTAAGAGTCTGTCTAACAAGGGAAAAGGTTCCTTTGAAAAGGGAATAAAAGATGTAATTAAAATTAAAGCCTTACTTCATACTTTTCAAACACTTTGACTGTTTTTCCTTTCCTTTGTCTTGAATTAAAGACTAAAATTAAGTGTAATGATGACATGTTTTCCATGGTACTTGTAGTCTTTAGGGCTATCCTGCTAGCTTACTTATATTATATAGCCTGTTTTTATTGATTGATATTATTTTAGCTTATATTTAGCTTGAATAATTTTAGTAAATATTGTTTCACTACATTTGGCTATAATGCAGGAATGTATGGGCCTATATCCTGTATTATTAGTTAGAACTAATTAACATGAGTGTTTGTAACCTTTGGCACAGCTATATTGCCTATGGGTTATCCTTCAAGAGACCTTGGGGAGTTGAATGTGTTTACCAATTCTGAAATGTCCCAGTCACCACAAAGCACACTGCAAGAACATAGGCTGCTAGTCCTGAGCTGGTTAACAGCTGCTCAGTTTTTCACATAAGCCTCAAAATTAAAGAAATTGCAAAGAAAGAAAAGACTCCCAATTCAGTGCAAATAGTAACTAACAGTCTCTGGATTGTGCCAGATGTGTGCTTGTTACCTATTGCTTTCACCAGGTGGCAGGCTTTCATTTCCAACTCTCAAGCCAAAAGCTTCAGAGGGGTAGCGGAGTTAGTCTGTAACTGGGTTGTGCCCACGAAAGCTCATGATACCATCTACATGTTTTGTGAGTTTCTAAGGTGCTGTAAAACTATTCATTGTCTTTTCTCAAACCAAAGCCAGCCCTTCAGGCCTGGCAGCTTCTTAGGCACCAGCACCACAGAGGAATGCTTCCCAGGTGGGAGGCTGGCGGACTGATGTGCCAGTTTTCTGCAGCATTCTGCTATCAGTTCTGTTTCCCTTGGGTTGTGGGGGGCCTCCCTTCCTCTGGAAAAAGCTGTGTTGGATCAAGCGGGGGCTTGAGCAAGCTGCTGCATGGGGTTTTTCATGCTGGCGCTGAGTGTGCACAGAGGCTGTTCCAGGAACACAGAGCAAGTGGAGGCCCTGAGCAGCCCAGGTGCATATAGCTGTGGGTGACTGTTCATCCTGGGCTACAGACATGGTGAACAGCAATTGGGGTGCAGTTTTTCCTTGTTCTGGGACAGGGGAACAAACTCATTCCCCTTTTTTGAGGTGCAACTTCTGCACCCAGCCAGCTATTTTGGCCAGTAAGTCAAGCAGCAGAGTGAGGGCTCTTTATACCCCAGCCTTTCCTGGCCCCATCCTATCTTATCGCTTGCTGGGGAAAGTATCTGGCAAGCAGCCCCTGCTCTCTCCTTGCTACACTTCCAACAGCGCAGCAGCAGAAACAGTACAATTTAGCAGAGCCATGCACATACCTGTTTGAATCCAGTGGGTACGTATTTGGTACGGCTGGTGTCCTGTTTTCAGCTATGAATATTTCCTGATGCTTTAGAGAAAGGGGGAAGGGAACTCTAGCATGCATCTTACCAATTGTCCACAATAAGAAAAAATCCTTCCTGATCCATTTGGGTGATCAGCTGAAGCCCTGAAGCATGAGGTTTGTGTATAGTCTTTGTCCTGCTACAGAGCTGCAGCTATTAAAAGTAAGATGAGTGCAATGTAGAGAGCTTCCTGTTCTCTCCATGGCTTAGGTGGGAGGAAAGAGTCATCTATACCAACACACAAAATACACAGCGCATAAGGTACCATGGAATTTGGGGCACCCTCACTGCATCTGCAATGGCCAGCCCACTCCCAGTTCCTGGACACACACACGCCAAGCTGCATGGGGTGTGCATGGCCCAGGACAACCCCTCTGCTCTATCCTGCCCCTACTCTACCGCTTTCCACTAAGCCTTGCTCAGCCCCACTCTGTCTTGTCCAACACCTGCTCTGCTCCCATTCCACACCTTTCTCCAAGTCCCCTCCCTCAAGGGATGTGATACAGGGGATTAGTGGGGGACCTGGCGCTGGCAGCAGGGGTCAGGCCTGCCCCTGCAATCACTGGCAGCAGCAGAATGACCTGGCTCCAACCTGCTCCACTCTGACGGCTCTCAGCCATGTCGCTCCACTTCCCATTGCTAGTGAGCGCAGGGGGCGGTTCCACCCCTTGCCCAAAGTCGAGGGGCAATGCATGGGGGCACAAGAAGGGTCATGTCTCCCAGACAATTACCATTATGGTATTTGAGCACCCTGACTCTTTTATGTTTGTGTCCCGGTGACACCCTGTAAGGGAGGGAAGTGCTATTGCCCTCGTTTCACTCAGAAACTAAGGCTCAGCTTTTCAAAGGTCTGTAGGCACCTAATTCACATTGATTTAAATCAGACTTAGGTGCCTGAATACCTTTGAGGATCTACACCCAGTGACTTGCATTTGGTTAGGCAGAAGTTTAACAGGGAAGTCACTCTTCTAGCAAGCTAAGCAAAGGGACCTTCCTGCCTCTTAGTTCTGGTCAGAGCTGCCCAAGAGGCTAAAGGAGGGACCAAATCCAGTTGCGGTGAAAGTTAAAACTCCGGGGCGACTCCACAGCGGGAGGGAGGGGCCACCCCTTAACCCCTACCACGCTGGGCTAGAGGAGAGGCTGCCACCGAGCCGGGCGCGCCTGCCTCAGGCAAACTAAGCGGGAGCCACTGAGAGGAGGGAGCGGTCGGCTGCCCCTAGTGACTGGGGCTGGCAGCGGTTCGGACCCGAGCTCCTGGGACTGGCTGACACGCCCCCTGGGCTCACCCCTCGCACGGGCAGGCAGAGACTGAGGAGCCGCGGCGCCCAGCCCGTCCCGCATGTGGGCAGCCAGGGCAGAGAGGGGGCCAGCCTCGCCCGGCCGGGGGGAGCGGCGCTGCTCGCCCTCCTGGCCGCTGGCTTCCTGCTCGCCCTGGCCTGGGCCCTGCAGAGTTTCCCGGGCGCTGGCAGCTGCTGGGGGGCGAACGGGCCCAGGCGCTGCCCCCAGCCCGCCAGGCGGCCTCCCCCGGACCTACTGGAGGAGCTGAGCCGGCGGCAGCGGGACCTGCGGCGCTTGGCCGCCTCTGCCAGGGCCGCGGGGCTGGGGCTGAGCCGCGGCGGCAGCAGCCTGGGCTGCGGGGACCTGAGCCGCTTAAGCGGGCTGGGCGTCGTGGGCTCCGGCTTCACCAAGCTGGTGCTGTGAGCGGCCCTGCCGGGGGCCGGAGCGATCGCCCTCAAGACCGTGCACTGGGCCGGCGGCGACGTGAGCCGCTGCGCCCAGCGCCACAGGCACCCTGCCGGCTGCCGCAGGCTGGCCAGCGACAAGCTGCTCAAGGAGGTGACCCTGCTGCGGCGCCTCGACCACCCCGGCGTCGTCAAGGCAGGTAGTGGGGCGGAGCGGGGGGTGGACGCTGCGCTGGTGAGCCCCGCTGCGTGGCCCCCTCGCAGCCCATTTCCAGCGCCCCGCGGCTCCTGGGCCCCGCCACCTGCGGGCTCCCCAGGCGCTTGCTGCGGCAGCCCCAGTGAATGGAGGCGTTTGTCGGGACAGGAGCAGGCCGAGGGCCCGATCTCCTTGGCACAGGCATTGCGCACAGACAGCTGCGCCCTGCGTTGGTGGTGTCCTCACGGATTCTCCCTTTAGGGGGCTCGCTGCGTCCGGGGCTGGGCGAAGGAAGGAGATCCCAGTCTCCTACATAAAGCTAGGCTGATGGGAATGCGCTTGGGGGGGCAGTTTAGTCCAGCCCCTCTGGCAAGGGTGCGCCCCGACCCACGTGCTTTGTAGACAGAGTTATTCAAACTCATATCCTGTAAACGCATCAGGGTCTCTTTCTGGGTTTGATGACTGCTAATGATGCCATTAGCAGGAGGAGGGGGGATCACACAAGTCAGTTCACGCTGCTTTCTCGCCCAGTATAAGCACGGCTGTTAGGTAGGGGCATCAAATCGCACTAAGCATCAGTGGGATGGTATCAGCACTGTGTATGTGACTTCCAAACACAGAGTAATTGCATTATCGATGGTATTGCTGTATTTACACAGTGTCTGCCTGCTTTAAATAGAGTACAGAGAATGAAAGCCTTCTACTGTACTTGAGAATCCATTTTCCACAGAAGCCAAGCTGATCTGTCAATATTTATTCAACTCCCTCCTACATTTGTACTTGTATATGCATCAATATGGCAGTCCCTCCTTTTCTCTCCACAGTTGCATGGTCAATGCTATGATAATAGCTTAGATCCTGAAATAAGGGTGGTAGCTATGTTGGAGCTAGGATCCCCTCTGGAGATGATTCAGCTTCTGCAGACCCCCTGGGAGGAGAGATTTAAAGTAAGAAAACAAAACAGAGGCAATGTTATCAGTAACTTTTAGGTCTCAAACTGAGGAAATGCAAAAAGCCCATGATGAGTGCTGGGACACACAATATGATCATGCTGACTTTCTGTTTATTCCTGCAACTCTTTAAATAATTTTGTTTTCATCCTTTTAAATTACAGTAAATAATATCCCCATTGAGAGAGCAGGAACTCCACTATTGCCAGCTGTTCCTTTATCTCCCCTCAAAAGCAGTGTTAGAACTGACCTAAATTTACAAAAAGTCTAAAGAACCCTACTTAGGAACATATGCTTAATACTGTGTGTCAGATGAGGAGTCTGGTTCTGTCTGTGCTGCCTTTGCAGAGTGGTCTATTAATTTGTATAGCCAGGCATTGATTTGTATAGCCAGCAGCGTTATGTTCCAGTGGATGGATGAGGCAAGGAACATTGGTTCTATCCAGGCTCTTCCACCGACGGACATGCTGCATGATCTTGGGCAAGTTACTTCTCTCTGTGCTTCTTGTCTTTTCTCTTACCCTTTTATCTGTCGTTATCTAGATCATAAGCTCTGCAGGACAGCAACTATCTCTCACAATGTGTTTGTCCAGCAGGGCTCTGTTCTTGCTTGGGGCCTCTTGCTGCTACTGTCATACAAATAATAATAAATTGCTGCCTCAGTCTGTAGGTGAGAGGTCAAATGCGGGTTCTGAATGTCTGCTGTGCTTCCGAAGTACAGGAAACTCTCACCATTCGGGTTCCAGCATCCACCACCAATGGTGAAATTCATGAATACTGGAGCCCCAGTTCCCAGCCCCACAGTGAGCTCCCTGCAGCTCCTGAACTCATCGCAGTGGCTGGGAGCTGTGGGGAACTGAATGTGGCTCCTGACAGTCATGGGGGACTCATTGCAGCTGCCAGGAGCCAGGGTGAGTTCACCTCAGCTCCTGGCAGCTGTGGGGAACTCACCATGGGGGTCTGAACTACTGTAAGTTCCTGGCAGCTCCTTACTCCCACCACCCCCAGGCCGGGACAGGAGACCCATGAATATGCAGAACCGCAAACAGCAATTCTGTGAATTGCAAGGGTCTCCTATAGTAAACACAGAAGCTGTTTAGCTCACCAGTGGCATAAATTGCATATAACGTGGAAGATATTTTTATTATTTGTATTATATTAGTGGTCTCAGTCAGGTCCTCACTGTACTGAGTCCCGCTTGTTTGCTTTACTGGAGGCGGGATGGTGTTGAAGTTAAAGGCAGAACTACAATGCAATCAGTGAGAAATTCTTTGGTTAACCCTCAAACCATACCCTCCCCCCCGAAGCATGTGACCCACAAGGCTGACCATGGCTACCACAGTAGAGCCACAAACAGACCAAGACATCCGAAACTCAGCATAGGGCTTCAAGGCACTGACTGGCTCCAGCAGAAGGAAAGGCTGGGTTTCCAGAATGGCTGTTCTGTTCAATATACCAGCATGTCTAAATAGCCCCATCATTTACAAGGCAAAAAGCTCTATATTGAAAAGTCCCACCTTTGCTAAAGAACTATTTTCTGTTGGTTTCTTGGGTTGATGTTCTCTATGTTTTCCATTCCCAAACAAGCTGTGTGTCGTACAGATGACTCAGTAGAGTAGAAGTGACCAAGGACATGTAAAAATGCATGGCACGGTCTTAAATGGTGAAGGGGTTACAAATTATGGCAGTAAGATTTCACTAAACCTCTTAGAGCATGTCTACACTGCAATTAGATACCCACACTGGCGTGTGTTTAACTGTGATCAGGCCAGCTGACAGGGTGGGAAGGCAAAGGGGGCAATTGCCCAGGGGCTTGGGTGATTTAAAACAGCCTAGGGGCTTTTGGCTGTCACCACTGGCAACACAGCAGGGCTAAAACAGGCTTCCGGCCTGCCCTCTCTCTGCGCTTCTCCTGGAAGTGGCTGGCATATCTCTAGGGTCCCCCGGGGACCGTGTGCTGCCCACATCCCGAGTGCCAACTCTGCAACTCCCATTGGCTGGGAACTGCAGCCACTGGGAGATGTAGGTGTGACGCCTGCAGGCAGCAACATATAGAGACCTCCTGACTCTCCCACCCCTCCCTCAACTAGGAGCTGTTGCCAGAAAGGTGTGCCGGTCACTTTCAGGAGCTGCCCAAGGTAAGCGCCAAATCCCTGCCCTGTCCCAGAGCTTGTATCCCCTTCCACACACAAACTCCCTCCCAGATCCTGCACCGCCCACCCTCTCCTGCACCAAACTAGTACCCAGAGCCCACACCTTCTCTTGCACCTAAACTCCCTCCTTGAATCTGCACCAAAGGACAGGATTTATGGGGCCCTGTGCAGTCCTAATAAACTGGTGCCCCTGTTCCCAATGGCAGCCTGAGGTGGTGATTACTTTTTAGAGGTGTGATTTTACAGTCTTCAACAACACACTAATGAAATGTTTTAAAGCAGATTTTAAACTAAGGTCCTGTAGACTAACACAGTAAATGTATACTTGCCAAACCGGACAGTCTCTGTGACAAAGGATAAATGGACACAAATCAAACATCAGGAATGGTAACACACATAAACCTGGAGGGGAGCATTTTAACCTGCCTGCACATTCGATAATGGATTTAAAAGTAGCCCTTCTTCTACAAAGGAATTTTATCACCCAATTACAGAGGGAGACAGCTCAACTTTAGTTCATTTACAAGTTCAACACTATTAACTTGGGCTTGAATAAAGATATTCATTGGTTTATGCTCTTCAAAGGCAATTTCCCCCACTTTTGATATTCACATTTCTATATCAAATGCTATGAATGGGTCACATCCAGCCTGACTTAATTAGCTGCATTAACACTGGTCCTAAAATTGACAGGTAACTCCTTTTGCTGTTATATATATACCCTGGGTTCTGTAATTTCCACTCCAACTGATCTGATGAAGTGGGTTTCATCAACAAAAGCTCATGACCCAATATATTTGTTAGTCTCTAAGGCTAAGTCTACACTGCAGGCTTCTTCCACAAGAACTGTTTTGCGCAAGAGTTCTTGCACAAAAGGTCTTCCACAAGAGCGTGTCCACACTGCCATGTGCTTTTGCGCAAGAGCACCCATGGCAGTGTGGACGCTCTCTTGTGTAAGAAAGCTCTGATGGCCATTTTAGCCATAGGGGTTTCATGCGCACGAAACCCCTGTTGCCCATCCACACTGTCTTCTTGCACAAGAGCTCTTGTGCAAGAGGGCTTATTCCTCGTGGGGAGAGGAATAACTCTTGCGCAAGAAGCCCTGTTTTTGGACGCTTTCCTGCAAATTTACTTGTGCAAGAACATGTGTGCAGTATAGACGCTCTGCAAGTTTTTGTGCAAGAACAGCTGTTCTTGCGCAAAAAGCCTGAAGTGTAGATGTAGCCTAAGGTGTTACAGGACTGCATGTTGTTTTTACAGTAGATTCAGAAACCTGGGGTTGGCAAATGCCTGTTAAATGGCTTCATTATCACTTGAATGGCTTTTTCACTGGTTCAGTGTTCCAATAATAGCTCTGGCAGGCTATTTCACATGTAAGCTAACTAGACCCCCTCCGAAGGAAGCAGAGCCACAGAACAGGGATAGGAGGAGGTGGGTGAGTGGATGGACGTTAAAAGCCAGTGGTGCCTCAAATTTTTGGGTGCCCTATGCAGCTGCGTATGGGTAAGGAGAGCCCTATCTGCACCACTTCCCCCCTCCCACCATTCCCCTGCTTCAGCCTGGTGAAATGAGTGAGGGTGGGAAGAGTGAGCAACAGAGGGAGGAGGGATGGGGTGAGCGGGGGACAGCCTTGGAGAAGGGGTGGGGCAGGGAGTGGATTTGTATGATCAGACAGTTGGCAGTACTACTGGGTGTCCATGTGGGAGTTCTGGCCATGCCATTACAGTGCACCCAGCAGCTTGCTGGGCACCAGCCTCACAGCTGGCAGCTCTCTGGGCACCAGCCAATGCAGATGCAACCCTGCCCTTGCGCATGTGGCTTGTGCATGCATGGTGGACTTATTGACTGTTCTGCCTTGGTTAGGGGAACCGACAGCCACACTGGGCCCCTGGGCAAGGTGGGTGGAGGCAGCTCCACACTCCCAGAATGGATGGGATGGGGATAGTGAGTGCACCATGCCGTCCCCACACAGCCCATAGAACTGCCTGGAGCGGCCATGAGGTTCCAGTGGCAATTTAAAGGACCTGGGGCTCCCTGTACATAGGGAGTGCTGTTCTAGAACAAAACATCTATGCCTATATCCTGACTCTGGTAATGGTCTATACTGCCTGCTTTTATCCCAGGATGGATCATACTAGGCACTGGTCCTGTAAGCTGTTCTGAGTAAAGCCCCTGGATTCCTGCAGACCGCCACTGAAGTTGAATACTGCATACAGATATGGTCGCCTCATCTCAAAAAAGATATATTGGCATTGGAAAAGGTTCAGAAAAGGATAACAAAAATGATTAGGGGTTTGGAATGGGTGCCATATGAAGAGAAATTAAAAAACTTGGGTTTTTTCAGCTTTAAAAGAAGGAGACTATGGCGGGATATGATAGAGGTCTATACAATTATGACAGGTATGGAGAAAGTGAATAAGGAAAAGTTATTTACTTGTTTCCATAATATAAGAACTAGGAGTCACCAAATGAAAATAATAGGTAGCAGGTTTAAAACAAAAGGACATTTTTCTTCGTAGAGTGCATAGTGAACCTATGGAACTCCTAGCCAGAGGATGTTGTGAAGACCAGGACTTTAACAGGGTTCAGAAAGAACTAGATAAATTAATGGAGGTTAGGCCCATGAATGGCTATTAGCCAGGATGGGTAGGAATGGTGTCCCTAGCCTCTGTTTGTCAGGAGCTGGAAATGGATTACAGGAGAAGGGATCACTTGATGATTTCCTGTTCTGTTCACTCCCTGGTGCATCTGGCATTGGCCACTGTCAGAAGACAGGATACTGGGCTATATGGGCCTTTGGCCTGACCCAGTATGGGCATTCTTATGAAGTATCTGGGATTCTCTGTGAGTGCAAGGGTCCAAGTGCATGGAACAGTTGCAGGATCGGAAGCCAATTATGTGATGGTATTCTTTGGTGGAAAACACCTTCCTGATCCCAGGTGGCAATCTACATACAGCCTGAAGAATGAAAGTGTATATTGTATCCCTTGTAGCTTTTTACTCTAGTGGTGTAACTGGAAAGGTTTCGTAACTGGAAACGTTGCTCAACTGCTTGTGTCAGTAACTTCTTGTGGCAATATTGACAATACAACTTCTAACATACACATAATTTCCTTTTACATACTGTGCATCCCTTGTCTTTAATTTCACTGAATGCCTTTCCCCTTCTTCACCCAGTTTATTAACTTTTTTTGGACTGTGTTCCCTGTGTGTTTTTTGTCTTCTCTTTCTCAGATTTGCCTGAGTCTAGTGAAACTGCTGTTTTACCTGGCACACTCCCCTCTCGGTTCAATAGCCCTCTTGGATTTCCAGCCAAGGCAGTTTGTTATGGTGGATGGAAACTTAAAAGTGACAGACATGGACGATGCCAGCATTGAGGAAAGGTTATGCAAGGAAGATAATGACTGCACACTAGACTTCCCTGCAAAAAGCTTCATTCTCAACTGTACTATAGCTGGGAAATGTGAAGACCTAAATGAAAAGAAAAATCTTTTTAACGCATACCAGTATGTGCAATTATATTGAACCATTTGGCAGATTTGAGTATAAATTGAGCAATACCATGTAGTGAGCAGTATCCTGTACTTATTCTGTGAAGCATACACAGATTAATTAAAAATTTCTTTGTAGCAAATATTAATGTCTTTGTTAGCTAAGAATTGAAAATGGCTTAATCATAGCGTGGTAACAATGCAGATACCCTTCCTGCACTGCTTCCCTCTGACAACCGGTAAACCTGCCCAAAAAACTTTCCTCGGTCAATTCATTGGTTCCCAGAGGTGCCACAATGACAGCCTTGGAGATGGCAATCCTCTAACTATCCACAGCAGAGTCAGTGCAAAGTTTTCCCACCAATGTGCCTCAGCTTTGTGGTACTGCAGGTGGAGTTGCCTCTGCATGAGCAGAATAGTTTTAGTCTCTATGTCCCTTTAACGCATGGCCTCTCATTCGAGATGGGCAACAAGGGAGTGAAGGAACAATATAGATGGACATCTTTTGGGAATTGAACTGAGAATGTCAAGTCACTTCATGTAGGCCACTAATCAGTCATCAAAAGGCAGCAACTTCCTCTCACCATTGATCTGGGCGAGATATGAACTGCTGACCTGGAGGTAGAAGTCTTGGTAGTCCATTATTAATGTTCAGGTGCTTAAGAGGGAGACATAATTATTGAGGGATGCTAATTTCATCCTAAAAGAAAATTACAACCTTGCAATAATGTCCCATCCCTTTAGAGCAGCAGCTTTGTGGAGGAAATGGATGGTTCAAGGAATTAATAATGAACTACCGTGTCTTTCTGTTAATAAATGGACTGCCGAGCCTTGTTAGCACAAGGCTTTCTATTTGCTATAGGTGATAGAGCATATATGTCCTTCCTTTGTAGGTTGGAAAGTCACTGCTTGAAGGTGAGCAAGGCAATATTCACAGGAGCCTCTCAGGGGAATTTAGTGAAAGCTTCATTGCTTGAGTCCTTTAAATTAGACTGGATTATGCAATTGGCATTATATAAGAACCTGATTAGAACAGAATAGACCTCCTGAGATGGAAAGTGGAGAGGACTAATTGTTAACATTTTGGCTATGTCTAGACTACATTCCTCTTTCAAAAGAGGAATGTAAATTAGGCAAATTGAAAGCGCAAATGAAGCACGGATTTAAATATTCTGCGCTTCATTTGCATATTCGCATCCGAGCGCTTTTTCAAAAAAGGTTTTTTGAAAGTGAAAGCGCAATCTAGTCCATTATTCCTTAATACTCCTCATTTTTTCAGGAGTTCTTTCGAAAAAGGGGTTTTTTTCCCGAAAGAACTGCGTCAGACTGTGCTTTCACTTTCAAAAAACCCTTTTTCGAAAAAGCGCTCGGACACGAATATGCAAATGAAGCACGGGATATTTAAATCCACGCTTCATTTGCACTTTTTTGCCTAATTTGCATTCCTCTTTCAAAAGAGGAATGTAGTTAAGATGTCCCCTTTGAGATCTCTCACTTCTGACATGCCTGGGGGATTTTTCTTGCAGGTATTTTTTCACATATCTTTTGCCACACACTGCACCTACTGCTTTGCGGCCCTTTCTGGGTGATATTCTGAACGCAACAGGTACAAGCTAATATTTAGAACCCACTTTTTTATAAGAAGACATTCTAAATGATATTTCATTGGCTTAGTCACTTCTATCATCTTTTCTTTGTTAATGTAGGCGATTTACGCTATGGAATAAATGAAACTCTAGGAGCTTTTGAAAAAGTCTTACATTTGTACAAGTCGGGGCTGTATCTACAGAAAAGACACCATCTTTTAAAAGGTACAGGATTTCAGAGTCTTTAGATCAGGGGTGGGCAATAATTTTTGATGAGGGACCACTCCAAGAATTTGGAAAGTGGTCGAGGGCTTCACTCTTTCATATTAATGGAGGTGCAAGGTCTGGGATGGAGGTTGAGTGCAGAAGGGAGCTTGGGGTAAGGGAGGGAGTTTGGGTGAAGGAAGCTGTTGTGACCTGGGGCACTGGACTAGAGTTCAGGGCGTTGGATTGTGATCTAGGGTACGGAATTGTGGTACACCAGGGGGTGCAGGGATTTGGGTTGTGAGCTAGGGCAGGAGGGGACTGTGATCTAGGGCAAGGGATTGGGGTGCCAGATCTGGGAGGGGATATGGATGCAGGAGAGGGGCAGAGGATTTGGGAATGTGGAGTAGGGGGCAGGAGTGGGGGGCAGAGGGTTGGGGAAGGGAAGGGCTGGAGTGCCAGAGTCAGGGTCTGGCCAGGAGCTTTACCAGCCAGCAGCCCGTTCCTGAATCAGCTTCTCTGTCCACCAGTGTTCCCTCTAAACTGCATGGTAGCACAGCTTCACAAGGAGCCCTGAGCCTCTGACTGGGCGGGGCTGATTAATCACCTGTGAAACTGTGCGGCCATGCAGTTTAGAGGAAACACTGCTGCCTGCCCTGCCCCACCCCACCGCACCCCCGCACAGGCTGCAGCCATGTGCTCTGCAGCCCTTGTGCTTCGTGGCTGTCTATTATTGAAACAGGCAGCTCCCATTGGCTGGTTTCTTTACACATTTATTCACAGTTCATCATGTGCTTCAGTTTGTGTTTCAATTGAGTAAATGTCCTGTTAATATCTTCAATGGTCTTTTACTTCTGTTTACCAGTTGGTAAGAAAGATCCTCAGATGACCTTCACTCTCTTTACCCACATATCCCTGCAATACTTTATTGTTTAATTGTGCAACCTTATCTGCTACTTTGAGTCGTTGGTAGGCCACGGATCATAGTTAAGGGGTTTGTTCCTCTGCACAAAAAAAGGGCCACTTTACATGGTGGAGAAAAGTAGGGTTGCCAGGTGTCCGGTTTTAAACTGGACAGTCCAGTATTTGAGCTTTCTGTTCGGGAAACAAATTGAGAAAATATAAATATCCAGTATTTTCTAAATAAGATGTAATGTAGATTGTGATGTAATGTCAAGTGTGTCCGGTATTTTTGTTGAAACCATCTGGCAACCCTAATAAGGCTAATCATTCTTCTTCCTTATGAAAGGATTCATTCCTTGCTGTTTTCAGCACAAAAGGTATCATGGTCCAAGTTTTCCTAAGTGTTCCCATGCAGGCTTGGAATGGGCATGAATTACAACATGCATGGAGTACCAAATTTACAACTACCTCTGGAAATTGCATGCTTGCAAGCAGAGCATGTGCAAAAACGTAGGCACACTCTTGCACAGATGGATCTGCATTTCTAGCAGCCATTGTATTTTCTAACAATGTCTCTCCATCACAGTTCATTAGCAGATTGCTAAGATTTGCATGTCTTCCCTATTTTACATCTCCACAAAGGGACAGAAATGTGACCAGTGAGTAGCCATAAACATTGCCTGTTCTGTCATACCTGTCTGGGAGGCATTAGTCAAATCTAATGGTTGGGGGAGGGGGCTAGAAATCACAGTGTTCTGAGCTTGACTCCTCTGCTAACCCAGTCTGAGCAGGCTACTTTCACCGTGTTTGAGGGATGTCACTCAAGTGTGAAGTATTAACATTATGCTGTAACTGTAACATACTGTAGGGGGATCTACCTGTTGGATTATTTTTAAAGTTTCCTAAAGGCTATGTCTCTGTATACAAGTTTTTATTCTGCTTCCCAGAGTACATCACCCTAAAGGGTTTCCGAACCATGGAAATGCAGGACTATAAATGCTGGCCCTCCTACAGCCATGGGATGTGTGCTTTCCATTCATAATACAGAGGAAGCTGCAGCAATATGCAGCTCTCAATCACAGTGCCAAAGTTTCATTGTCGTGCAAGAGAGAACATGGACAAGTGAGATGTTTTCAATGAAACGAAGTCCCCAATAAAGATCTTTCAGTACAGATGACCAGATCTCATTGTAAGTTGATGGGGCTTGTGATAGAGGGCCCTCAGCAGGGGAGTCAAGAAGGCTTCCTTTACATCTTGCATCCTGTCCCATTGCGTAAAGCTGCTCTTTGGGTTGATTTAATAGAAGCCATTCCATGCTGGGTTCTAATCTGGTTAGCTTTCACAAGCTGTATAGGGTCTGACCTGATCAGAATGGAGAGGAGAGGCTGCCCTTTCATGAAAAATCCAGAGTGCCTAGGAAGTGGTATGGGTTATTCAGTAGATGGCTTTATTCTGAGTCAGTACTGAGCCAGTGCCTTGGCAGACTGCTAGTGATGCTGTTATCTTGGAGGTACCATCTCAGAGTATTATCTAGGAGATGCAGTTTGGCCCAGTGACTAGAGCACTGGACTGGGACTTGGGGTCTATTTCCTGTTCTGCCACTAAGCTGTTGAGCAAGTTCCTGGCCTCTCTGTGCCTCAGTTTCCCCACCCTAGATAATTCTACCCTGTTTCTTTGAGATTTACTGAGGAAAAGCACTATACAGCAGCTTAATATTAGACACTAATATTAAGACACCTTACTTTTGTGGTCATTAAAATACCATATCTCTTGCCAGAGTAATGGCGGTTTTAGTATCTGTGCCCATGTTTGGTTAATTACATTCTCTCTGTGATTTCTTTTAACAGTGTGATAATTTTCTTCACTTCCTCTCTTAAAGTTATATATGGTGTTGGTATGCACCTTTAAATAGTTTCCATAATCTACCCCAGAGATAGCAGCATTTCAGTAGTGAGCAATTGCTGTGGTATGTACTGTTTATAAAAAGCTGTTGGGTCCTTTGAGATGAAAGAAGATATATAAAAGTAGGTGGCTACTGTTGTTTTACTCCAAAATCATAGTTTGCAATTGTTTTGCTTCTTTTTTTACATCAGATTAAAGCCCCAGACCAGTGAGTTTAATGAACTGTCATTAGTTCTTACTACCTGTCACTGAAACCAGATTGTATGGTTTTAGAGTTACACTGTAAATTCCCTCATTTAATTGACACTTCAGCAGCAGTCTAAACTATTACTTGTAATGCGAACGCTGAACAAGGTAAGTGAAGGCATTATTATAGTGGTGCTCATGATAATGTATATTGTTTGCTGACATGATACATGCCTGCTCTTTGGCATTCTTTGGTTTTTAAAAAAAGTATTCCAATCATTCTCTGTACATTTGTTTGAAAATTGTACATGGATAATTTTTTTGTATAAGAGCGTATTCATGTGCTGACAAAAGAGTATGTCTGGCCTCTCTGTGCACAGAGCCAGTTTCACAGTAGCACTGGTTTGTGTATGCATATTGTCTGGGTTTTATTACATGACCCATGTTAGTCACATGCTTCATGTGCTATTAGAAGGAGCTCAGCTACTACAGAGATGAGCAACAGTAGCATAGGCACCACTGCCAGCTTTCTCTGGGCTCAGGGAATGCTCAATAGCCCGCTCTGCCCCTACCGTACCCCTTCGCCTAAGCCTCCACCCTCTGTCCTGCAATATTCCGTCCCTATGTGGATTTTTTCCATCCATGTGCGGAATAAATTTTTATGTGTAACAAGGCATGTGCAAATGGGCACCACCAGTAGAAACAAACCTCTCTGTGGGTGCTCTGCTAATCAGCGGGGCAGCATTTGAATCTCTCCTGAGCAGCCACACAAGCACCCAGCTGACAGGGAACACTGACTTCTTGCCTCTTCCCCTCCGCCCCAGGCTTTGCTCTTTTTCCCAAGTATCCACCCTGCCTCTTCCTGCCCCTGCCTTTGTCCCATCTCTACCTGACACTGTTCCACCTCAGGCCCTGCCCCTGCTGCACCCCTTTCCCCAAATCCCCATTCCCATCCCACCCCTTCTTCACCTACTCTCCTGAGCACACTCTGTCCCTGTTCCTCCCACTCCCTTCCAGAGCCTCCTGCATGCCACAACATTGCTGTTTGCAGCACGTGGAAGGTGCTAGGAGGGGGAGATGTTGATGGGAAGGGCTGTCAGTGAATGGGAGGTGCTGACAGGAAGTGAGGGAGCTAGTGACTTCTTAGCACCCATTAATTTTTGTCCATGGGTGCTTCAGACCCAACGCATCCATGGAATCTGTGCCTATGCACAGTATAAAATCCTGTACAGAATGGAACAGAACATCCTGCCCGTGTCACTGCATTGTTTCTGCAACAGACTGCTATGTATCACAGCCATGTCTGTAGTCTGTTTTTATTCCCCTAAACCTTTTCTTCCTCACGTTTTGTGACAAGTCTTTGTTTCTGAGTGGCTGAAAGGGACAGTTCTGTTACTTGGACCCTGATTTTCTGACATGCTGAGGGCTCAGATCCTGCATTCACATTCACTGGAGCTGCAGGTGTTTGCTAGTAACTTGTTAATGTAACTGTAATACTGAAACATAAAGCTTACAGGGCCCAATTCTGCTTTTCTTGTGCACTCCCACAGCGAATCAGTGAGGATCCTGGATGCACAGAGAATGTAGGAAGGACGCCTCCTATGCACATAGTTGGTGTAAAAAGAAACTGCGCAGAGTGCTTTATATCTAAATCTTTCTTGGAATCTAAAGAACCAAGATGACCCGTCTCCTCTGTTAAACTTGTGTTTTTATTTTCTTACCAGGACGCCAACTTGCCTCTTTTTCGAAGTAGCCTGACTGACTTAATACCAGATGTCAATGCTGCAGTCTACATTAAACGATCTGCTACCTCGAGGGAAAGGCTTTAAGAACAGTGGAGTGCTCACATAGTGCAGGTCAGGGGGAGTCATTGAGGAGAGCATCATCTACCAAAAGAAATGACCCATTTTATTTTGCTTTTGGATGTGGTCTCTGTGCCAGCATGGATGATGCAAAATGGCACTGTCTGCTTGATCAAAGCGAGATTGTCCAGAGCCAAATCCTCTCCTCTATACAACCTCTTCAAGTTCTTAACCTGCTCCCAGACTCTGCTGTTCCTTGTTAACATTTGCAGTTTTAGTTCAAATGTTGTTGCAGTTTGCATCACCTTGACTTGCTGCTTTTGGAACCAACTTGTCAGCCAAGGAATAGAAATGGCCATAAGGATGTAGTAGTCCTAGTTGGTTCCTCTGTCTTTGAAAATCTGTGAATGCCTCTCTGGAGAACACACAGCTCCCCACTGTTGGGACTGCCAAAAGGGATTTAGTAACCTCATAAATGTAAAGAATCCATACATTAGTGATGGGGACCAGGTTGCAGTGATTGGATCCAGAGCCATGGTTTTGGATCTGCCCAGAGGGGTCTAGGTATACAGTTCAGAATGTGGGCTTTGAGCTCAGTCCATTGTGGAGAGCAAACGGGTAGGCATGTGGTTCAGAATGCAGGATTTGGGTTCAGCCCATTGTGGGGTGGGGGCGGTAAGAGGGTAGATATATAGTTCATATCCAGGTTTTTGGTTTGGCCCATTACAGAGCAAGGGAGCAGGTGTGTGGTTCAAATCCAGAGCCAAAGTTTGGTATGTTTGGATGCAGGGTTGAAGTTTGACATGTGCATTGTCAAACACCAGTTTCTTTGTATCAACCTTGGAGGTTGTCCGGCATTACTTTCCATGAAAGAATTTCTGCTGAGCAAAATGTTCAAAATATTTGTCTGAAGTTCTGTTATGTATGGTAAAGAGCTGCTATTTTCCTCTTGACAATGGGGTGTAGGGGAAGGGCTTTGTTGCTTTGATGAGATAATATATTGCATGGGCTCCCGGGGTTCAGTTCCACTGAAAAGGCTTCCGGATTTCTATGCATTTTAAACTGCAATAAATGGAGATATACCCAACATTGTGCCTGGATGAGAATGACTAGGAGTCCTGCACTGCCTGTTCTTTTTTTCCAGACCATTTTGTGGTCCAGTTCAGGAAAACCAAATCACAGTGGGCCGTGATTCCCCATCTGCAGAAGAATTTCCATCATCTGAGAGCCCCGAGTACCGTGCATAGAGAGGGAGTACGCAGTCTGTGTGTGCCATGAAGTAGGCCCTCTGCACTGCTGAAAAAAGGGGAGTGTATTTTGGACATGACCAGGGATTTCATGCCATCCAGTGAGGAGTGTACATATTAGCTCTACCTCCATACTCTTTATCCTGCAGTGTTCAGCTGTAGGCCACAAGGGGCAAAGCTACACTGTAGTGAAATAGCCAGGACTAGCCGATGTCAGCTGATCCAGGCTACGGGACTGGGTATTCAGGTTTTCTCCAACCCAAGCCTAAAAGTCTGCAGTGCAATTTTATAACTCTGCAAGCCCGAATCAGCTGACATAGGCCAGCCATGGGTATTTCATTGCAGTGCATTAGCTCTACCTCCATACTCTTTATCCTGCAGTGTTCAGCTGTAGGCCACAAGGGGCAAAGCTACACTGTAGTGAAATAGCCAGGGCTAGCCGATGTCAGCTGATCCAGGCTACGGGACTGGGTATTCAGGTTTTCTCCAACCCAAGCCTAAAAGTCTGCAGTGCAATTTTATAACTCTGCAAGCCCGAATCAGCTGACATAGGCCAGCCATGGGTATTTCATTGCAGTGTAGACATACTCAATGGGTGTGGATGCCCCAGAATGAGGATTCCTGAGCATTTGCCTCAGGCTATGCTCTGTTTCCCATGCTATGGTTCTGTGTTTCCTAATGTAGCAGTTCACCTGTTAGCTCATTAGTGCTCCATTAATGCACAGCAGGGCCATTCAAATGCTCCTTTCTCATGCAAGTCATCCCAGCTGCATTATGCTCTAAAATGACACAATTAACAAATGTCTATATAGCACAACAACCAGGCTTTTGTTTTAACATGAGGACCCTCCCGCTGTGGGCTTTGTGAAGGCAATGCTTTTTAAATGGACAAAGACTTTTTTTCCTATATACTGCTCCTGTAGAAGAGGAAGGAACTGCCCTGGCAGGGGTCCTCTATTGTTTTACTTTACCACATGAGGGCTGCAGGGCATCTGCCCTGTGTTGCTGTACATTAGAGATTGTATCCATCTCTCTCAACCGTTGGAGAGATAAATCAGATCACCCTTATAGCAACAGCCAAGGTCTGATATGTAGTCTCCTGGACATAAAAAGAGAGGAGAGAAAGACTGAAAACTGCATGAATGAAGCGATCCTGGTATGTAATAAAAAGATCTTTCTACATATTCCTGATGAAAAGTCAAGACTAAAAAAAAAATGTATTTGAAACACCCAGAATATCTTCACTGTATTATCTGTTTCCCATGCAGGAGCCAGGCCTCATCCTTGTTCAGATGGTATGGGGAGAGCATTGTTTATTGTAAATTTGCAAATCCCAGAGTCGGAGCTACAGGAACTAAAGACGCTCCTAGGGAGGTGAAGCTCGTGTCCTGTGCCTTGCAAAGGTCTGTGCACACACACGGGGGCTAACAAACAATAAACACTTTTTAAAAAATTGTTTATGAAGGGTTTAGAGCAGGGGTGGGGAACCTTTTTTGAGTTGGGGGCCACTGACACACAAAGAATCAGTTGCAGGGGACGCACAAAACTGAGAAGCAAAAAAAAAAGTTTAGTGTGTGGGAGGGGACTGCCGGGAAGCAGGCTTGGGGTGCGGGTTCCGGGTGGGAGAGAGGGTGCAGGGGAGGACTGGATGGCAGGGAAGGTGCAGTAGTGGGGTGGGAGTATGAGGTCTGGGTGACAGGGGGGCACACTTATCTGGCACAACTTCCCGGGGATGCACATGGCTCTGTGTCCCCTGCTGCTCCTATTGGCCATGATCATGGCCAATTAGAGTGGTGGGGAGAAAAGCCTCCAGGCAGCGTTTTGCTGTGCCAGCCGAGAGGGAGGTGGAACGGCTGCATGCAGAGCTGCTTTCTCCCCCTGCCAGGCAGAGCCTATGGGTCAGCTCTAGCTTGCCTGAGTCTGGCCCGTGAGGCTCAGGGCTCCTCTCGCACAGCGGGGAGCTATCACTGGCATTCTTGTCCCATGGAGGGTTGAAGTACCAGCACGAACTCCCCAATGCTGCGGTGGGGGGGAGCGCTCCAAGCATCGGGGGCCAGTTCCAAGCAAGCCAGAAGCCAGATTGAGTCCCTGGGCCTTAGGATCCCAACCCCTGGTTTAAAGGATCCCAGTGATCTGATCTGCACTTTGCATGCAAGAAGCCATATGTGAAAAACTTAGACTACACATTTCAAATTAATGGATAAATATTCAGATACACCCCCCTCACCCCCCAACTTCTAAAGTGTCTAACTCTTAAGCATGCAAGCAGTCCCTCTGCATGAGTACAATGCTGAATTGGGGTCTGTGGAGCCAGTAAGTAAATAAACCAGAGCGGCCTGTTAGCAGCTTTCTCAGGGTATGTCTACACAGCAGCATTATTTTGAAATAACTGACGTTATTCCATAATAACAAAGTACATCTACACTACAAGCCTTTAGTTTGAAATGTCGTCGAGCTGGAGGACTTCTTACTCCGACTTCTGTAACCCTCATTTCACGAGGAGTAAGTCTTCCTTCGACTTCCTACCGTGTAGATAGCACCTAAAGCCTAACTAAGCTATTTCGACGTCAGTTACGCAAGTGATGTAGCTCCAGTTGCATAGCTTCATTAGACTTTTACCCTGCAGTGTAAATGTGCCCTCCGAGTGGACCCGCAGCCCACTTTGAGAAACACTGGTTTAGTAGGGCTTAAAATGATCATTTGTCCTGAACTATCAATAGATTGATACTTCAACACCCTCTTCCCTGGCTCTGCCTCACAGGTTGCAATGGTCTACAACTGACCTGCGACAGACGATGAAGCAAAATGACACGGACGCTGGAACAATTTGTATATTGGGTGTGCTGAGAGCCACTAAACCAAACTGTAAACGCTGGACATAATAGAAACCATTTCAAGCTGAGGGGGAGGGGAGAATGCTGCATAGGTTTCAGTATCTATGACCGCTGTTGCTGCCTTGCTCCCAGCCCCTGTAATCCTTGAGGCTGTGTCCCTCAGGGGATGGGGTGCAAGAAGGGGTGGGAAATGTCCTGTAGACCATGAGTTTGGGACCCCTGCATTAGTTGAATATAGATAAAATCAGCCTTGCTCAACGGTATGCTAATATTATTAAAATAAGTATTAGAATTTTAAGAATACGTTTAGATTTTATTGAATGCTTGTGGATTGTTGCCTGAATTAATCTCACTCCTAACCTCTGTATGACTATATCCTGTATTGCAAGGTAATATCTGAGCATTTGCTCCATCAGCTTCTGTAACTGTGTTTAAAATCTCCTACCTGGTATTAAGTAGTGTGAAATCTGGTCTACAACAAAAGGCATTATGACCTGCCTAACAAGGAAACCCCATTGACACTGGACAGACTAGAATAGAACATTAAGGAGGGCAGAAAACTTTGTTGTTATTCTCCCCTCTTCCTCACTCCAGTAAAGATGAGTCTTGCATGTGAATTCCTCCCATCAGCTGAGTTTGCAGCTCAAAGCAGAAGAGGTGAAGGGAGTAAAACCTCCTAACAAGGAGAAACTAGATCTCATTTTTGCTAGAATTCTGGGTGCAAGGTTTCCAGGCATAAGCAAGGGATCCCAAGCGGCTTAGCCTGGTTTAGCCCTAAGGAACATATATTTATTCTAGAAGCTTCTATTAACCCTTTGCAATACAAGACTATAACTAGTTTGTTTGTTTACATGCTCTAGCCTTGTAAATAACTCGTATTCCTATTAATAAATGTGTATATAGTTTATTATAGGGATTAACTAAAAGCATTGTCATTGATGTGAGATCTAAGATACTGTTGACCTAGAATAACTGACTAGTCCTTGGTGACTAGAACTAATCTGAATATTGCTGTGATTTCTGGTGTAAGACACATCTATCACCGTATTGTCTAACCAATTCTGAAGCAGTAGCCAGTGTAGTTGCTACTGCTATAGCGAACTAGCCACACTCAACCAGGCAGATAGCCACATGTGGCTAGTATGTTGGACAACACAGATCTATCACAAACATAGGCTTCCCTACCTGACAAGATAGATTGGAGTATCCAAGGGGACTGCCATTGATTCTACGTTAGCCTAGGGCTGTTACAGTGTTGGAAGAGTTTACACTTGATAATTGGCTGGTGAAATCTAAGCATAGAACTACCAGCCAAGTTGGGGTTTGTGCTTTGGTTCTCAATAGTTTGCCCTGAGGCTGGTGCTTAGGCTCTTGAGTCACAGCAGAACTTAGACACAGTCAGTTGTTTGATTGCTTTCTGCAGGTCACAAGCAACAACCTCTTGTCCTCACTGCGTCCTGCGTTTTAATAGTGATTTATTTTGTCCTTCAGTACTAGTAGAAAAGTGTGTGTTCAGATGGGGCACAATGGTTAGAATAAGACTGAAATAGAATTGTAAAGTGTCCTGCGGGATCTCATGCAAAGCCTCAGAAGACATGGAGAAAGCATCCTTGCCATACTGCTGTGAAGTGAGCCCTGCCTTCTGCGAGCAATTCACACAGCATCATTCCTTACTCTTCACTACCAACCAAGAGATAAGGAAGGACAACAGCAGCTGGTACTGCCATTCTGTACCTCGAATGCATAATTAACTCTAAACACCTAGGCTACGTCTAGACTGGCATGATTTTCCGCAAATGCTTTTAACGGAAAAGTTTTTCCGTTAAAAGCATTTGCGGAAAAGAGCATCTAGATTGGCACGGATGCTTTTGCGCAAAAGCACTTTTTGTGAAAAAGCATCCGTGCCAATCTAGACGCGGTTTTGCGCAAGAAAGCCCTGATCGCCATTTTCGCCATCGGGGCTTTTTTGCGCAAAACAGTCCTCCCCTGTCTACACTGGCCCTCTTGTGCAAATACATTTGCGCAAGAGGGCTTATCCCTGAGCGGGAGCATCATAGTATTTGCGCAAGAACACTGACAATCTTACATTAGATTGTCAGTGTTCTTGCGCAAATTCAAGCGGCCAGTCTAGACACAGCCATGGTGGAGGGGAAGAGAGGTTAGCTGGATTGAGGCTGCCTATGACAGAGGGGTTAAAGGCCTAACATAGAAGGAGATTGTACCATCCATTATTTTCTCTGGCAGTGTGAACTCTGAAAGATCTCCAACAGTCCATGGTTTTGGAGAGAGACTCTCATTTGATGCAAATTCCTTTATTTTGTCATTTATGTAGGTGAACATCAGGTCATATATTGGCCCAGAATCTCCAGTGCAGACTCGACTTTCTAATAAGTACGATACTGGGCAAAGTACATTGGTTTGTGTCTGATAACATTTCAGATGTGGGAATCGTTAGTGCTTGGGTAATTTTTTTAGGGTAAGAGCCCAGCAGTTTATATGAGGAGTCTTGGAATGTTTAACACTTTGGCTACAGCTACACTGTAGTCGTCTTCCAGAAAAGCTTATGCAAATGAAGCGCAGTGTGGAATAGCACCATGCTTCATTTGCATAATTAATTAGCAGCTGCTTTTGCACAAAAACCCCCTCTTGCTCAAGAGCCATTCTTCCTCATTTTTTCAGGAAGAACAGCTCTTGCACAAGAGGGGGGTTTTGCACAAATAGGAGCTATCTGCACAGCTCCTTTTTGCGCAAAAGCCTCTTGCGCAAAAGCGGCTGCTAATTAATTATGCAAATGAAGTGTGGCGATATGCCACGCTGCGCTTCATTTGCATAAGCTTTTCCGGAAGAAGGCTACAGTGTAGCCATAGTCTTTCTGTCCCAGGAATCAAATCAAAGGTTTATCTCAAAATTAGTGCATTAGGTTTTACCTTGCATGACATATCATCACACATGCTACTGAGGATTCATAACTGTGGGTCGTCTTTGCACTTCTCCCATGTTTACTTATAATACAGGAAAATGAAGAAGGAAAAGAAAAACAACCAAACTACTTATTTAAGATCAGAGGGAAAATTTAAAAACCAGCCTGGAGAACCTAATTTATGGATTCAGAAGAGCATAGTTATTTTCCTTTAAATGCATAAATATGTAGATGAAAGGAGATGTGATCTGGCCATCCTGCTTCAGGCTCAGTCTAATTATCAGCTGCCAGCTCTGCTGCTTTTAAAGTGTGAGAGTGATTAAAGATGCAAGGGCAATTGAAGAAAGTCAGATCAGTTCTTGCAAGAATTTTATTTTATAACCACATGGCAGTTTGGCCTTATGGGTGAATCTGCCCATACAAGCTGGAGGATACAAGTTCTGCTGATCATAAGTTGTTTATTTCCCCAACCACATGTTCCACATGCTTTTAAATTAATTATTTTGATCAAGAGATGTTACAGGAAGATATTTGCCAAGGCAAACTAACATTTTGCCGAGAGCCAAATACAATGCTGTGCAATGTAATACAGCAGGCACAGCCAGAGTGAATTCTTCACAAAGAGCAACAACACAAGCAGAAAAGAATCTGAGTCCATGAAAAGCATCTGAATATGTACACCATCCAAACCAGAGCTAGGATATGATTAAAGCAGGCTCTCTCTTGTGAGATTTCAGGGGATCCTCTTTTTGGTAGCACTGGAATTGTCCATGGAATAGAATTTTCCTGCAGTGTGTAGAAAGGAATGACAGTCTTATGGGTAACCTCTGGTCAGAGTTTCCTTTTTCAGTGGCTGCCATATACCCCATCTTAGATTTGTAGTCCTGTTTTTGTAAGCAAGGTCAAATAGTCTGGCAGCATCTGTCCTCTTTTTTGCCCATATACACAGGGGGACAAGGTCTTGTTCCTAAAATAAACCCAGGGGAGAATGTGTCTGTTACATTCTTTTTATTAATTATTATTATTTATTATTAATTTATTATTGGGGCACCATAGGAAGCATGGGCTAGAAAACAGGGCACAGGGCTGGGAATCAGCAGACCTAGATTTCTGAGGTATAGACTCAGAGAAACACTATGTCCAGTCAAGAATGGATGATGCATTAATCAATGTAGGTATCCCTGTTGAGGAGTAATGTGTGACCATTCTCCTTGGATTGCCTGGCGGTGTAAACAGCCTACAGCATATCATTAATGTGATGCAAAAAGTAAAGAAAACTCTGATTATTTATTGTTTGCATTGCAGTGGCGTGTCAAGCCACAAGCCCCATGGTACTAGGTGCTGTACAAAGAGCAAATAAACTGTGATGTCCTTTCTCTTTAAATGTGCAGTGGGCTCTAACTCTCCCTCACACCACAGCCCAAAGCCTTATGATCAGGTTGATCTCAAGTTCTCATCCAGAACAATAAAGCAAGTCATCAGCTCCCCCTGTGTCTATTTGTCTACCTCCTACTCTGCTGGCTCCAGAAATATAGCAGAAAGGGCATGTCTACACTAGGGCTATGTCTACACTATGAGTTTTCTCAGCAAAAAATATGCTAATGAGGGACTCATTTGTATGAGTCGTGATCTCATTTGCATATTTTCTGCCGATCCGTTTTTGCGCTGGGGTTTTTGCGCAAAAACAAGCAGTGTGGACGTTTTCTTTTTGAGCAAAACCCCCTTCCTCTGCAAGATACCCATCTTGCAGAAAAAGGGGGTTTTGCACAAAAAGAAAACATCCACGCTACTTGCTTTCTTGTGGAAAAACACCTGCGCAAAAACGGATCGGCAGAAAATATGCAAGTCAGATTGTGACTCATGCAAATGAGTCCCTCATTAGCATATTTTTTGCCAAGAAAACTCGTAGTATAGACATAGCCTAGGAAATTATTTCAAAATAACTAAATCTGAAATAACTCCTGAAATAACAATTTTGAAATAAATGTTATTCCCCCAAAGAAAGCAGGAGTACAGATTTCAAAATAACCAGCCTGTTATTTTGAAATAATGGGCTTGGTAGTGTGGACACTCCGAAATAGTCCCTGCTATGAAGGGCTTCCTATCTAAGTAAACTTATTAGATCACACAATGTTTGTGAGAGGATAAACCATTTAAGGAAATGCAATAAAAAAAATGCTTTAGAAGGTTCCCGCTATAATTTTGTGTTCAATGCCAAAGTCTAATATTTAAAATGAGAGACAATAGCATCACTGTTGTTCTAGAAGAAGCTAAAAATCCTTAAAGAGCTCTTCTAGTATAAAGCTAGGATTTGCATTTTTTTCCATTATGATAGCTCACGATTCCCTGACCAGATTATATCTTCTAAGAACAAAGAAGTGCTTGGCTGCTAGCTTATAATCAAAACCCGTTTCATCTCCTACTTTGTTTCACTATTTGGCAAAACAAATGTATTTAGTCCAAATGTGAAATGATTCAAAAAAAATGAACTCAAAAGAGTTTAGGTACCTGCATTAATTAATTTTGCTGTCAAGGATATTTCACATGTCCCACTGCTCCTAGTGTATTTAATGATACCACAGAAGGCTGCTTTTGAAAATATTAATAATACATAAACATGCTGTACCGTCTAGTCCCAGACAGATGTCTGTGTTGTATGAACCTGCTCTCATTAATGTATTTGCTAGCAGAGGAAAGGAGGTATTACATGGAATGAAGGGCAGGACTGATATTTTGTGATTCTTCTTCGTCTTAAATATCTGCTCTTATTTGTTTGCATTTAAAGCATGAGGAGAAGACTATTCCTTCTTCAGTTGGTGTGGGCCTAAGAAAAGTTAGGCTGCCCACCTTATAACTTTTAGCCCACTGAGTACAACCTGGGTAGCGTTGCCAGATACTTTCACAAAAAATCCTGAACATGGCAGGAAAAAAAAAATTGGTTGAGCCAAAAAAAAAGGGGGAGGGGAGCAGCCAAAAAAAAAAGGGGGGGGGTTGCTGTGCCTTTAAATATCCCCGCGCTTCTCGCTCCCCCTGCCCTCGCCAGACGCAGTGGGGACATTACTGGACAGAGGCCAGAAATAACAGACTGTCCAGGCGAAAACCAAACACCTGGCAATCCTACCTCTGGGATGTGGGAGACTGAGGTTCAGTTCTCCCCTCTCTTCCAGAGGGGGGAAAAGAGAGCTCTCTTGAGAGGGGGCACCCTCTTCCCATCCAAACCAGTGAGTTCCCTGCTAATCTGGTGAAGGGCTCCCTCACTCCCTCCAGTTGCATTCAAGATAAATAATGAAAAGTCATTAGAGGAGTAGGCCTAAACCAGGAGTAGATGAAATATCGTGGAGGGGTTTGCAAGATTCTCACACTGATGCCGAGCTGCAAAGTTCAGGGGCATCCAGATCGAGTTTTGGGACTTGTTGTTAGTAACACTAATTTACAAAGCCCAGCCATATGGATGAAAAGGAAGGAAAAGAAAAGTACTGTTGGTCTATACAAAACTTAAACAGCAAATAGTCCTGCAGCACCTTAGAGAGTAACAAAAAATATAGATGGTATCATGAGCTTTTGTGGGCACAACCTACTTTAGATGAATGGAGTTAAGGGGTCCAGAGTTGTGCCCACAAAAGCTCATGATACCATCTACATTTTTTGTTACTCTCTAAGGTGCTGCAGGACTATTCACTGTTTTTAAGTTTTTTGGTATGGTTTTTTTTTAATCTATAAGTACATTGAATTCAGGGATATTCTGCTCTCACACATAACTAACCAAGTTCAATGAGCATTATTCCTGGTCAGGAAGTAAACCCACACTTAACAATTTAACATAGGGCTCTCTAGTACAAACATATACCTTGTTCTCTCACACATTTCTACTGCCATTCCAGCTGTGCAGTGTGATCAGCTACTTTGCTTTTTCATGCATTTTGAATCCTGCAACTTGGAAATAGTCTCCAGAAATGTGTCTGCATTTTTGGTCAACTGTATTCTACTCAGTGAGGCTGATTCACTACTGTCCTAAACCTTATGAAACCATTAACTCTCAGGAAAAGTGTGTGTAAAATACTAACAAATCTTGGCACCTGGTTTACACAACTATACAAGATGTAGCACAAAGGCCAATTTAGCCTAGTGAATCTGTTTGTAGTTTCTGTTAGGCTATGGATTCAGAGGAGAGTCTTAGTGGCTTGCAAAATTAATCCAGGTGGTCAGCACCTCAGTTAGTCTAACCCAAGTGTGAGCAATCACAGGGCAAATACCTTCCTGAATTATTGTAGCCTCACTGGTATGTTGCTAGGCCTTCTGGGGGCATATCCCACGATTCTAATGTTGTAGTGAGCTGAACTGCTTCCTATTTCTTAGTGACTTGTGGAAGAGCTTGTCTGTATGAACATAGAAGGGGAATTGGAGGACTATCAACAGACAAGCCATTTGTCCTGCCTTCTCATTGCAAAGTGGGTGGTTTGCCAGACTGAGTATAAGCAGCATCCAAATGCTAATCTACAATCCCAGAAAAGCACCTCTGAACTCATGTGAGTATGTTTTGTGTGTGGATGGGAGAAAAGCTGGGGACACATAATGGAAGGGAAAGAAATAGAAGCTTAATATTGATCAAAGGAAACTTTCCTGGCTTGTATTTCGAAAGAGATCCTTGTCCAATAATCCAGAGTTCTTACATTTTATGCAATCTGCACCCCGGTAGTAAATTAATGCAGGAAATGCCCTCAAAGACACACGTCAGGTCTCCATCTCACTGATCAGAGGTTTCATTCCATCCATCACCATAGCGCACTCTTTCTGTGTCAAGGGCTCCAGTGCAGCGGAGTGAGCAGTGCTGGCCTCCTGTCAGGTAATCCTGAGACAACTTTGTTACCATAACACTCCTTTTGAAAGCTGATACTGTATTTAAGGGAGGATGCTTGGTTTTCTTAAAGGGATGATATGTTCAAAGTTGCTGATGATGGATTTAATTTCCTTTTGAGAGATTAACCTGAATTATGATTTGGTTCTGTCTGTGGTGCAATAAATTTGAACAGGACAAGTTCATTGTTGGCGTACCTCCATTTGTTTAATTAGCCTAGCAGCAGGGATGAATTTGGACCTACATCTGAGTCAGTAGATAGGACTGTTCTACTATGTGATGGCATGATTCAAGTTGGCTTCAGTACAATTATCTGGGAAACTTAAAAAGAAAAGGGAGTGTTTCTCAGCAGAACTTCAGCTCTGAACTGTCTCTTCTGTGGTATTCTCTGCCTAATTATTGACTACTGAGTGATGTTTATTTAAAGCATCTGGTCAGTAAGTGATCCATGCATTGAAATGGAGTAAAAGCTATAAAATTATTTAGAATATTTGGATTTGGGAGCATTCCACACTGTTGAAATGAGAGGAACAGGCCTTCTGAATATTCTGTATTGCAAAGAGGCTGTTTTGCAAAGCATAAAAACATATTGCAAACAAATTGCATAAAGCATATGGCAAAGCATAAAAGCCATGGGTCTTTGAAGATCCATTTTGCAGTGGTAACCCTGTAGGTCCTTGTGGTGGTCACGTAACCCTCTGTTTAATGTTTTCCTATGAGACTATGTGAGGAAAAAATATTGCTGTTGTTTTGAGTCCACCACATGATCAGGTAGGTTAGCAGAGCCATTCCAGCTCATTTGCTCAGACTTTGTCCAGGAAAGTTGCACCAGTTTAACTAAATTATTATTTTTTTTAATTTGATCTTGTTAACCCAGTGTAGCCACATGGTAAACCAAGTTACCTCCTAGTTTAAATCTTCAGCAACATGCCCAACAAAGACCAACTGAGGGGTTAAACAAGATTGAAATGGGTATGAGTAGATCTACATTAGGGCTATCTCTACACTTGTGGCGTCTTGCGCAAGTACGGCCGTTCTTGTGCAAGAATCTGCAGAGCGTCCACACTGCCTGCCCGCTCTTGCGCAAGTAAATTTACAGTACGGTGTGGTAAGAGAGGGCTCCTTGTGCAAGAGCTACGCTCTTTTTTAACAGGTGTAAGCCCTCTTGCGCAGGAGCTCTTGCGCAAGAGGGCAGTGTGGCCGCTCGGCAGGGATTTCTTGCGCAAGAAAGCCCTATGGCTAAAATGGCTATCAGAGTTTTCGTGTGCAAGAGAGCGTCCACACTGCTATGGGCGCTCTTGAGCAAAAGCACAGCGCGCACATGGCAGTGTGGACGTTTTCTTGCGCAAGACTTCTTGCACAAGAACCCTTGCGCAAGATGTTCTTGCGCAAGAAGCCGCCAGTGTAGACATAGCCTAGGAGTTTGCACTGTTTAAGTAGATCAATATAAACAGGTGCAACTCTTCCAGCATAGCACCCCCCTAGAGCAACCCAGATCTCCAAGAGTGTTGGAATTGGCTCATTCTTCTCTCTTCACTAGCTCTGTGGCTCATCATGGGACCAATGTGGGCTGGCCTCCTTTTTCAGCTTCTCCTCAAGAGTAACTCAAAAGCTGTTGCTAGAAACCCACTCCCAACTCCTGCTCTCTCTCTCTCTCTCTCTCTTTTTTTTTTTAGGCAAATTGTGTCTAGCCAGGCTCAGCTCACATGTCTGGGAGACCTCAGGCAGTCACAAGCTTGCTAGAGCTAGCAACTGACTGCCTTGCTATGTCAGCCAGCCTTCTTGTCTGGCCCCCACAGGCATGTTAGGCAACTGAGTGGGCAGACAATTGGTGTCTTTGGGATCTGTCTCTTCTTTCCAGCCTCTCAAAGGGCAGAGGCCAACAGTAGTATAGATGAGGGGCCAGCAAGAATGAGGGCAGGAGTAACCTTTGTGCAGTGCTATTTGTTATGGTGCACTGTGAAAGAGGGGCTACATTTTTGCTTCTCAAAGACCAGCCCCCTCATTTTGATGGCACCAGAGGAGAAAATAGTTCACAACCAAAGGGAAGTGCAAAGTACTTCCCCATAAAGACTGAATGGGAGCTGTAAGAAGCATTCTTTAGGGACAGAGGATCCCCTGGCTTTGTGGGCTTGAAGTTTTAGAGACTTATCAAAATTCGGAACCATTTGAGTTTAAATCTGTCGCCAGATTTCTGTGCGGGTTGAAGGAGTTGAGAGTGTGACTTGCTTTCACAGATGCGTCAGCTACATGAATCTTGGGAGTGGCATGTTTCTGGGTATTATATCTCCTGTAGTCCTTGTGGGCAAGTGATAAGTATTAGCACTTCTTTGGGTACGTTCTCGAGATCATGGTGAAGGACAGTCCTGCTTAAATGCTACCATTTGTTTCCTTTGTTCTGGCTACTCAAAAGTCTGATTTAAAGCTAGTTGTTCCCTTCACTGGAGTATGCATGATTCATCACTAATCCCAGTGCCAAGTGTGGAAGTTGAACTACACATATCCAGTGCCACTTCTGCCCTGGTCTGGCCTGCTGTGCATGCATGAACGGCTTCTTGTGTATCCCTCCATGCCCTCTCTCTGTAAGCCAGAATCACTAGAGGTGTTACTGTGTGTTCCATTTCAAATGCACAAAATCTGTAGCCAGAAATGAACTGCACACCAGAATCAGAGAACTTCAGGAGGATTTTTGTGGTTTGCAAAATGCCATAGTGAATGAAATGCTGAGGACTGATTGAAAAACCTACAAGAACTGAACTGGCAAAAATGTTTATGAAGGACTTCAGCCATGCATACAAATCACTGTCTCTACCAGTCCTAATTGCCCTATTTCGTAAGTGGGGAAACTGAGAGACAAAGAGGCTACTAGTTCCCCACGGTCACCCAGCAAATTGTGTCCAATCTGGGAATAAAATCTGAATTCCTGGGGTGTGGTTGTGTGTGTGTTTTTTTTGTTTTTTTTGTTTTTGTTTTTGTTGGGGTTTTTTTTTGGAACTTGTGTGCTAACTGCTGGATTGCACACTCTCTCCCACCCTCCGGCAGTGTTTTCCACAAACCTTGCTGTTTCTGGGCTTGGTTGAAGGATTAAGTTATGTACCATAACAAGTTATGAGCCAGCTGAGCCATAACTCATCCTGCAATAAAATGCATAAGACATCAGACATGCTATGGGAGTCACATGGTTATTTAAAGCCTAAGCCACAGTACATCAAAAGAGTTGTTCAATTAAATGACTTCACTACGCTACTTTCCATTTAGCAATCAATGGAACTTTTTCCTTCAGGGGAAAACCTCGGGAGCTGTGTCTGCTGTCTTGCTTGTGGTGCCAAAAATAAATGAATCAAGATTTGCACGTCAGTCAGTGAGAGATTCTTGTTATGCTGTGCTTTCAGCAAGATACTGCAGGGAGGACTCTGGGATTTAGCAGTCAAAGAAAATTAATTGATCACAAAAGCAAGACAGTTTGCTCCCTGGTGAGAACTCTAAGTAGGGCATTCAAAGACTGACAGAGCTCTGGCTGCTTTGGCCTCTGTGTAGCATTACTGCTGACAATTACTCTGCTGGCTACTGTCAAAATACCCAGAGGCCTTCTCTGACGCAGGTTATTGATAGAACATTTCGTGTCTCCAGTCAGCCTCCAATCAATGGTGTTTTCAATTAGAATAAATGCTTATTGATTGGATAGAGCATTCCTGGGAAGCCAGGCTCCGGGTGAGCTGAACCACTAGCCTATGAGAGTGGGAAAGAGCTGAACTTCTGATGTTTTCTGGAACATCACACCAGTGAAGATGGGCTCTGATTAAGGCCATGTTTCTCAAACTGTGGGTCCCGACCCCCCCCGGGGGGTTGCAGCAACTTAGAGGGGGGGTCACGAGCAACGTAGAGCAGGGTCGCGGTATCACAAAGGTTGAGAACCCCTGGATTAAGGTGAATGGTTTATGCTGTTAGACAGTGAACAATGGGGCTGATCTAAATCCCACTGAAATCAGGGGAAGGTTTTCCACTGACTGCAGGGAGGGATCTCAGGAGCTGGTGGCAGCCTGGCCATATGATCGTGATAGCAGGCAGCCCCAGAGAACCCATAGGATGATGAGTTCCCTGCATGCTTCTGTTGGGGAGCTACAGGATTTTCCAGTTCACATGACCATTCAGGACCTCTCTCCACTTGTCCCAGGTGGAAGAGAAGAGCCATGCATATAGTGCCCATAGAGTGCTGGTAGGTGGTGATGCTTGGTGGTGGTGCATGAGTGATGTGGCTTCCCAATACAGAATATGAATGTGGGGATGTATCTCTCTCTTCTTTCCTTGATGCACAGGAGTAGAACAGATTCTGGGTAGGACGGACTGTCTTCAGAACTTCAGGTGGCGAGCATAGTGTCGACAGGCAGACTCGAAACTGGGACCTCTGGAGCTTAGTGAATGAGCCTCTACCTCTAGAACTAAAAGCTCTTGGCTAAGGTTTGTAGAGCAGACTCATTCTTTCTAAGTCAGAGGTGGGCAATACTTTTTGGTGGGGGACCACCGAAGATTTTGATAAATGGTCAAGGGCCATACTTTTCTATGGAGGGGCTGTGCGTCTAGGCTGGAAGTTGGGTGCAGAAGGGTGCATGGGGGGTAAGGGACTGAGGTGCAGGAGACAGCGTGGGGTCTGAAAGGGTGTTTGGGTGGAGGAGGGGGTTGTGACCTGAGTCAGGGGATTGGGGTGCAGGGTCTGGGAGGGAGTTGTCACCCGTTGCAGAGAGTTTGGATGATGACCTGGGGCAGGGAGTTGGGGTGCCAGAGGCAGGCGCTGGCTAGGAGGAGTTTATCTAAGTGTCTCCTGACCAGCAGGGTGCAGCACCCCCAAGGCAGGCTAGGCTCCCTGCCTGTTGCAGCCCCAGCCCACTTGAAAACACAGGCATCTCCCTCCATGTGGCTCTCAACTCCTGATGGGGGGGGGGGGGGAAGAGGCTTGGACTGCCCCAGTCTCGCCCATGAATCTCTCAGCTCTGATTGGCTGGCTGTTTCCTGGTCTTCTGCCTTGTTAACCACCAGGCAACACTTCCAAAATACCCACAGTTCAGCAAGACTGCCTCATGCCTGATGGTACAGTAACTCTGGCTAGTTTACTTGCAGGCAGCGCTGAGAAGCATATAAATGCTGAGAAAGAAAGAACTTTCCTCATGACAAATCATCAGTGCTGTATTTAGCATCTGGCAAGAGACTGTACAGATAAGAAATTTATTAAAATTGCCTAGACAGAAGAATTTTGAGCATGACAAGAAGAAGTAGGTCTGCCCCATGAAAGCTCATCACCTAATAAACTATTTTGTTAGTCTTTAAAGTGCTACATGACTGCTTTTTTGTTTTAACCCACTGCTGTTCACCTCCTCTGTCCCTGCCAGTGGCACCCATCTTTAATACTATCAGGTCTGGGTATTGTGTGCTGGAAATAATTGCATCTCTGGACATCAGAAAAGTCTCAGGGGTAGACATGTTAGTGTCTAAGGTGCCACAGGATTACTCGTTTTTAAAATTACAGACTAACAAATATATAGGATCATGAGTTTTCATGGGGAAGATCCAACTCATCTGATGAAGTGCGTTTTACCCACAAAAGCTCATGATCCTACATATTTTTGTTAGACTCTAAGGTGCCCATGGGACTACTCTGAGCATCTGAAACATTTAACTCCTTAATAGACTTATTCTATATATCAGATGCACCCCTGAATAAATTATACACATTTGCCCTAATTTGGATTAATGCTCAGATTATCTAGGCCTGACTGTAGTATAACATACATTACAGTGGGAATCCTACCTTTATGCTCACATGGCATTATTATTGCAGTACTGCCCTGGGCCTAGTGACCTATTTATGAAGATATTCTGATTAAGAATAGTTGTGTGTTGCAAATAAAGCAGAGCACTGGTAAGATTTCCAGTCTTCTTTCTCCTTTTAATGCCACCTGTTGTAGAGCATTTGAACCTGCAATGTATGGTGTCATTTTATGACTTTTCAGCTGGCACATCTCCTGTCTCCATTAGCTCATCAGTCCACCTCCTAAGTAATTGTCCTCAAATCTGAGATTCCCGGTCTTTTCCTGGGAGAGGACAGTATTCCTTCTATTGCCACCTAGTGGATTTGACAAACAGTTGCAGGGGAAAAATTCATGATTGGTTGGTTTATCAAAGGCTAGCCCTCAGGAGTTCAGTGCTGAAAACACCCAGAGGAGGAGACAGCTCACTAAGATGACCATATTTCCCTATGCTGCTGAATATGGAACACATGGTAAAATTACTTGTATTCAAGTGAATTCAATGGCAGTCAATAGGGCCAGATGCCCCTCCTGCCGGTCCAGTGCACTGCATCGTTGCACCACTACCAGCCGTGCACACCAACCCCCATCAACAGCCACTGGAGCCCCGCTCCACTGGTCGGCAGGCAGCTGACAAGTAGGGATCTGGCCAGCAGGAAGACCCGCCAGTACCGATGGCACGGGTGAAGGGAAGAAACAGATAATACGGGACAACTTTCCCATTTGTAAGAAAGTTGGGACAGATGCAGGAGGGCAATAAATATAGGACTGTCCCTTTAAAATGGGACATCAGGTCACCCTAAAACTCACTGAACAGAAAAAAACAGAGCTTTGACTTTTGTTCCAGCCTATAGCGTAGGCCCTCTTCTGCAGTCACCATTATGGAAACTTGCGTAGACTGTGCAACAACCACTCTTGCCACATAGGATAAATGTGGCAGATACAACAATGGCAACAAAACCTTTCCCCTTTAGCTCACTCTGTGGCAATTCATGCTTTTAGCTCCTGCAGACCCTACTTTAGTCTCGGCTGCATCAACCAATAGAGTGTTTGTGACACTGTCGAAGCAAGTCCCCATAATGGTAACTACAGAACAGTGCCTATTCTTGCAGTAGACAGTGTATTTTTTTTTTTTATCATGCCCAGCTCCCACTGCCATAACTGCAGGATACTAGTGTCCCTCTCAGAAGCCAGGAAACCTCAAAGAAAGAGAAAACAGCTACCTGGCTAATGTGGACTTTAAATGAGAAGTGAAATAATTTGAAGAGTGAGCCACGAATCTCTCATGGGGAGGCAACAGCACCGGAGCTGCGGGATCCATAATCTCAAACCTCTAAGCTGATATGACCTTTCCCATCCTAACTAAATACAGTCTGACCTTGTGCAGCATGAAAAGACAGTGTTCTGGACAAGCTGAAACACAAGCACTTTCAAGTAAAGGTCCAATACTGATGAAGTGACTGTAATGGCAATTCTCTAAATGATTAATGAACTTCATTATTCCTGTCTATGTCACAAGTGCTGCTAGAGAAAGTCACATGGCAAGGACTGCATAATGGATGTCTCCAGTGATCATGCAGCTGCTATGCCCTCCTCCTCTGAGAGAGCTGCAGTCTCAGTGCAGGTTTGCTTTGCCAAACCCACGTATAGCATCAGTGGCATGAAAGTGTCTGTCATGCTCTTGCAGCCTTTTTGGGTTGTATTTTTCTCCTGCTTGCATCATTTGTGCTGTCATTTCACGTTGTGTGGCCTCTTCAAGTCTAAAATCTATGACTTGTTGAATCAGTCTAGTTTGGTGTGTCTATGCTGCAGTGGGAGAATGAGACCCTTTCCTTCCCCAATCACTGAGACAACAGAGGCAAGCATGAGCCACAAAGTTTGATCCAGACTTTCTATACATCTCAGTTTTCAAGTCTGTCCCCATTTATACTACAAGACAAGTGTGCAGTGATCTTCCCAGCATGGGAGTTCCCATGTGACCCACGTAGGTTCCACTCCCTGAAACATGAGCTTTATCATTCTCAGCTTGTACCGCTGAGACCCTGTTCTGTAGGCAGGAAAAGGAGCACTGGGATTCCCTGGGAACATTCATGCCAGTGTAGGACAATGTCATTATTATTACCTTGAGAGGAGGGAGCGACTAATAAGGAGATTGAGAGAGAGTTTCATCCATTCTTCTGTCTGGCTTCAAAGGCCACTTCAAAAAGCATAATTAAGTAGCCTGAGTGCTAAGCTGGCCTTGGCTCTTTTAGTTAATTTCTTTCTTCTATCAGGACATGAAGTGGACGATAATTTCCCAGCAGGTTTACATCTCGCCACTTAATGAGCTAATGGAGCATCCATCTGTCTGCTTTTCTGTGGTGCTCCTGCTGTGCTTTTCTACCTGTTGTTCAGCCTTTCCCACTGATTCAAGGTGAACGTTTCTTTTCATCTTCACTCCAGCTTTGTAGGTTGCCACCTCCTGGACAGAGTAACTCTACTGATGTTTGGATGGCTGTCTGCACTGAGAGTTAGCCTGACTTTGAGATTCAAGTGCCTTGAACTATACTATACCCGAACATGGGCATTGGTTTGCTAAGACAAAGTAGAGGTCTGAGTTTTTTCTGATTTTTTTTTAGAGAAGGAGATGGAGATAAATATGATGAAAATCGGCACTGAAAGTCTGTAGGGTCTTACTGTTGTTATGGGTATTAGCATAGTGCTTTATATCCTAGTTGTGGTCCAGGACACTCTTTTTGTGCTAGGTGCTGTACAAACTCAAAACAATCAATAACACCTGGGACAGTGATACGGAGGCTGCATTTTAAAAACTGTGGAAACAGGAGGTTTAAGCCAAATGCTGTAGTCTGAAGTGTTACAGATGAAATATCTAACATACTGGGCCAGAGAATAACAGGACTCTGGTTTGTACTGGGGGGCTATGGGTATAGGCACATTCCTTTGTTTAAGGAGTTAGGGGGCTCGGGTTACAATGCAGCTGAAGTCTTGAGTTTTCTGTGATGAGGGAGCACAGATCAGGTGGCCCCAAATGTGAGTTCTACGCCTGCTACTGATTCACTGTGTTAACTTTGCAAGTTTCTTTGTCTCAGAGGTACTGGGTGATATGGTTCAGAATAAAAGGTTTTAATATTTTGTTCTTTTGAAAAAGTGAGTTCCTGCTTTGGGAATAAAGCAAATAGGTGAAGAAAGTACTTCAACTCCCAAACATTAGTCAATCAAGTTACATAATTTTTGGAAAAAAAATATTGCCAGCTTACAAATCAGTCACCAGGTGGGGACAAATAGTTAACCAGCTTACTTTCTGATCCTTCCTTCAGGGCTCGGGTTATGTATGGAATGCTACACTGTATTATCCTGGTTAGCCACTAGAAGGCACTATGTAAAAAAACCCTTTATTTAAAACTACAGCCATGCATGGATGGATTTTTATGATGCTTAAGCACACCAGCTGTGAGCAAGTTCTGTGACTAGTCCAAACCTGGAACAGAGCTACATGAAGTGGTGCCAGGATCACTCTAAGAACAGAAACAGAAAGAAAACAGCAACGAAGTTGTAGGATCTCATCAACATGGCCCAGAGAAATTCAGCTTTAACAAACTTTCACAATGGACAGACTGGAAGCAATATTTTGTAGGATTCTGAACTCCAAACAAATTCCACAAAGAAACTGGGGAAATATAGATAATTTATGATATAGGGAAGCAAATAGAGCACACCTTTAAATCCTTTTATTTTACTGCAGACACTCACAAAGATGACTTTGAAAAAGTGCTGGCTATGGTTGAGGCATATACACTATAGAAATGTGGTTTACAAAGGAGCATATTTTCACTGGAGAATTCAAGAACCAGGGGAAATTGTTGTACATTGTGTAAGAGCTCTGCATAGATTGGGTGGAAACTGGGATTTAGGGAATGAAAATATCAGAAACAGGTTTGTTGTTACTGAGTAAATAAAAACCTTTCACAGCAGCTACCACTGAAGAGAGAGAACTCTAGCCACAGCTATACAGAAAGCAAAGCAGTCTAAGCTGATGAAACAACAGAACCAAGAACATATTGTCAAACTTGAAAAACAAGAAACTGTTTTAGAAGCTGTTAACATATGCAATGTGAGTGATAAAAGTAATTACCATAAAATCCCAGAGAAACAGAGAGATCTATCCTAGGCTGAGAGGGGCAAATTCTAGCCTTCATGCACAAGATGTGGGATAGAGGTAACGCATGTCCAGCCAGAGGCACATGATGGAATACATACATAAAACATGGACATTTTTTGCAGCTGTTTGCTGCTTTAAAGTAGTCAGTGAGTCGACTTACACAGTCAAGAAGCATTGTTTCTGAGATCTATGACTTGTGATAATAGAGATTACCTGGAGAGTGAAACTGAATATTAATGGCAAGACTCTTGCATTTAAAATTGGCTTGGCTCAGGTGGTGATGTCACAATCATCTCGGAGGCTTACAATAACCTTTAACTCCTCCCAGAGCTGATCATCACCTAACACAGATCCGATTAGCCCTGGAGGTATTCTAAACTGTGCATGGGCCAGTACACCACAGAAATAACTTTATGCTCGAATGCATTCCTTTTGTTTTTGTATGTATGTGATCAAGGGACCACAGATCAGCATTCTTCACAGCCAGTGTGGCAGCCATCATGGCCAAATGAGAGAGGTGTGAAGAATTCGATGGACTTTTTGAAGATACTGGACTTTTGAAAGGAGTTCCAATATAAATAACCTTGAGACAATGTTGAATTGTGCAGTGTACGTGCACTGTTTTGCAAGATTTCTATCCCATTACTTCATAAAGAGGGAGCTGAGTTAAATAGAGCAGATTGGTGTAATAAGAAAAATTGAAAGACAGGAATCTGTGTGGATATTCAGATGTAATGAGGCAGTTGGGAGGATGCTTCTTTTTTCTCACAACAGTGGATGACTTCTCTACAAAGAAAAAGGAGCTAAAATATTCTCCAGGCTGGGTGCTTTGAGCAGATTCTGTCCAATTCCTTTAGCCAAAGAAAATGCTAAACTGTCTATATTTCTCTCAGCCTTAGGGAGATTTTGCTTTTGGTGATTACCTTTTGGGATTATCAGTGCATCTGATATTTGTCAGAGAGAGATGGTAGAACTGTTAACAAACACACATGGGCTATGTCTACACTGCCCCCATTTTGTGCAAAAAAAATATGCAAATGAGGTGAAGCATGGAATATCACCGTGCCTCATTTACATAATTAATGAGGCTCTGTTTTTGTGCAAGAGGCGGTTTTTGCACAAAAAGGAGCCGTGTACCTTTTGATATTCCAAAATGATTAGTGCTGGACTGCAGTAGAATTTACATCATTCCAAGTGAAATATGATTCTGATCCTATTACTAGCAGTCACATTACCCACAAGGGACTGAAGAGGTTAAAAGAGCTGTCCAGAGAGCCAAGAAAAACCTACAGCAGGAAGATCTATTCCTTATTCTTCTGAGTTACAGATCAACATCAATAGCAAAAACTGGTTATAGTCCAACACAACTCCGGATGGCAAGACCATTTGGAACTACTGTTCCTATTTTATTATTATTACCAGGGCCCTCTCTATGGAAGTGTGGGACCCAGGGGAACCCCTCTGGCTGTAGGTCCTACCTCTGATCTGACTCTGCTCTGCCCCCATCCTGCCCCACTCCATTCCTTCCTTGGGGTTGGGGTGCTCCACTTCCTGCCAGTGTAGTAAAGCACAGCAGGCTGGGAGATAGGTGGTATGGAGCAGGCTGCTAGGTGTGTCCAGCTCGTGCCAGTAGTGAATGCAGAGGGGCTGACCCCTGCTGTCACCCTGACCCCACTTTCTCCCCCCCCCCCAACAGTACTCCCCCAGGCCATGCTGGGCCCCACAGCTAACATAGGGGTCCCTCCCTTTCATAGGATGTTTGAAGTGGCTACCACAGGGTGTGGAACAGCTGCCCTGAACTGTCCTGTGGACAGGATGGTGCTGCTTATTCCCTACCATTATATCTGAGTGATTCAAAAATGACAAGTCAGCTGGTATTGTAAGGTACCAGCAGGCACACAGAGGAAAAACTCTGTGAATGTAGTAATGAATATGGTGCAAACCTAATGAGCTTCTTAAATAATTAATGACAGGTCCTCTTTCCCACACTGGAGATTAATTAGCCAAGTCAGACATTTTCATTCTGAAGTAGGACAAGCATTTTGATCATGCTACTGTACTTCTGCCTTTATGTAACTAAGCAAGCAGTGGAGGAATTGTTCATTTTTCTGCCATCAATTAAGTGTTTGGCAGGGGAGGGGAGAGAAAGGAATCCAGCTTGCATTTAATTCAAGCAAGTTTCTGAAACGTTGAGGAGTCCATATAAAAAGCATACGGTATTATATTCAGGGAGTACTTGTTCTCAGATAAAAGTTAAATTTGGTTGTTGCTGGTCCAGCACTTCCACACAGCAACATCTGCACAGGGGCTGGCCTGCACAAGCCAGCTTGACACCACCTAGCGTTGGTAACCAGGAAGGCAGTGCGGCTGCAGCTTCAGCACAGATAGTACAAGCCTGGCATGGACCCTGGATACATGCTGGACTTGCTAGCCTGCTCGGAAGCCTACAGAATGTGCTGTCTTGTTGCCCAGCCTAGCTGGGTTCAGGTTAGGGTGGATAGGCTAACTTGGGTACCACTCTTGCTTCACAGGCATGTTCTGGGAGCAGGCAAAGAGGCCCAAGGAAGGGAGGACAGGAATGAATGTTACTCATTATTGTAGTAGTGCCTACAGGCCCCAGTCAAGGCCCAGGCTTGTTGCAATAGGTGCTTTACAGAGTAAGAGGCAGTCTCTGCCTTGAAGAGTTATAACATTAAATTGTCTAATCAGATCAAGGCAGGATTGTTAGCACCATGTCATGTGTGGGGAAATGAGGACGCTAAGCAACTTGCCCAAGGTCACTTACAGAGAAAATCTGTGCCAGTTCCAGGAATTGATACCTAGTGTTGGGGCATTGCAACAATTAGGGTTGCCAGGTGTCCGGTTTTGAACCAGACTGTCCAGTATTTGAGCTTTCTGTTCAGGAAACAAATTGAGAAAATATAAATGGCCGGTATTTTCTAAATAATATGTAATGTAGATTGTGATGTAATGTCAAGTGTGTCCGGTATTTTTGTTGAAACCATCTGGCAACCCTAGTAACAATTCATTTAGCGGGGTGCTGAAAGCCATTGATCTAAATAGTAAACTCTGTACATCTTTGTCACCTCCAACCTTTTCACGCCCGAGATCACTTTTTGAATTTACAGACAACTCAGGATCTACCCTGCCCCTTCCCCAAGGCCCCACTTTACAAACTCCACCCCACCCCATATCACTTGTGCTCCTCGACCCTCACTCACTTTCACTGGGTTGGGGCACAGAGTTGGGGACTATGCTGGTGTATGAAATGCAAATTTCTCTTTCATTCAACCTCCATATTGTAATTATTAGGATTAATTTATAGGTAAGAGAGAGGGTGTGGGTTAAAAATGGGGGTACTTGCAGGTATTATTAAAATAGCTTTTCAGTAAGTTGATGCAATTGGTCTATCAAGAGTATCTGATTTTACCTCCTCCTCTTGTGATAGCTTTATAAAATCAATCTAATACCACATACTTAGATTTATTACACTCTAGGGATAGCCCCCAACTCAGGACCATAGGCTCTAAAAATATAAGGCCACACCAATAATCTAAAGGCTCAGTTTCTGTAGTTTCCCTATAAGAGAAATGAATCCATTTAACATATCCAGTATGTTCCAGTAGAGGGCAGTGATATGTATGGTATTTGCATGCAGTGAGAAACAATAAGGTGTATACATAATGTTTAAAAATAATCATTTCCCTTAAGATTCACGTACTTGCTCTGCTGTAACCTCATTGATTTTACTGGGTGCTGTTGGACTAAGACACTTCCAAACTGTAGGAGCCACTGAAACTGCATCAAAATCTTTCCCCTAACTCATCCAGCTGAATTGTCCTTTCGCAGAAGCAGCCTGAACAAGGCACCAGAAGTTTCATTACGCAACTGACGGGTGTTGCAGTATGGAGCTAAGGCTCCTTGGATAGTTGTTCATTCATTCATATTCAAAGCTCTGGGCGCATCTGTATTTTCCTCATTCAGTACAGGCTGCTTCTCTAGAAGAACACATTACACCTCACCCAAATGTGCTGGCAACGCCTTCATAATAGACCTTCTAAACTGCAGCTGTATCACTGGGAATCCTTTGAAAGGTGTTATTAGTCTCTCTTATTATGTTAATGTAAGGTGGAAGTCAACGCAAATATTAATTGCAATCCTCTTTAGTTGAATTGCTTTGAACCATGCAGTCATTGTAATAAAGCTGAGGAAGCTTTGTGTTTTATTTTAATTAACTTGACAAGAAAGGCAATTTAAATTAAATGTTTTCTGTTGTGTCTCTAGTGCTAATCAGCAGCTCATTATCTTTAGCAACCCTGGCATTCATATTCTTCTGTTCGATTTTGGTGATACGGAGCTTGTGCATGCGGGAGTAGCCACGTGCCTTTAACCTTTGCATCGGTATAGCCAACCAAGGCAAATGGTAAGAGAGGAGCAGCTGACCGTGTGTGTGGCATTCATAGGAGAGGTGTGGAGGGGGCCACACCCTTTCAGAAAGCATCAGATGTCAAGGGTTATGTCGATCAGAGAAGTGACCCAAGTGGCTTTGTTTCCATTTCTGGAGTGTGCTGTGCATTGTGTGTCCATTTCCAGTTAAACATCTGTTCCAAAAGAGCCTTTGAAAGAGGAGTGTGGCAGCAGGACCTTGCGGTCTCAGAATGAACGAGCAGTTTATAAAGATGGATTAACTAACACACTGATTTCTAAGGCCCAGGTTTTTAAAGTTATGAAGACAGGACTCCACTCAGCATTGCAAGGCTAAAGTAGCTTGGGATGCTAAGTCTATTTGAACATTAGTGGGACTTTGGCTCCTGTGGCCTAGAGATCCTCAGGTATTTAGGTGCCTGAGTCCACCATTTAGATGCTACTGACTTTTCCAGAACTTCCATTCTGCTGGTATGGTGCTTATGTTTCCACTGCAAAGCCACCTAAGCTCTGACTTAAGCCTTCCAGCTGATAAGTAGCTTTGCGCCTTACCTAAAGGTGAAGACCCAGAGCTAACAAAGCTGGAGTCTGAAGATGGTAACCATCTAGCCCAATCCTGTAGGCATGCTCTGCACCACCCCCTAAGCTAAGACCTGATACTAATTGGGTCCCACAGCAGGAGAGGCAGATGCAAGCTACTGCTAAGTGTGGGGTTGGCACAGCGCCCATACAAAAGGCAGCCAGTGGCACAGACAGCAGGTGTGGCAGAGGTATCAAGCATGTACAGGAGACAGAGAGAGAGGCATGGTGTCAGGGACTGCTCAAACCACTGACCTGGCTCAGGTGCCTATCTCCAGAAGAACGTTTGCAGCTGAGGCAGGAGTGGTGGAAGTTCTCTAAATGTCAGGGTGCCACTGGCACCCGAACTGAGGCCCTGCCTCTGCAGCACCCCTTCCCTTGTACCCTCACTTCCCCCTGAGAACTCTTCCCCCCCCCGTCTCGCTGACCCCCCTGTCTACCCTTATGACAAGTGAAAATTTGAAAGGAACAGTCCTCCCACTTTTAAGTGTGGGGGCCCTGGCCTCTCTTGTTCCAGTGCCACAGAGCAGAGGATCCTGAGTGTGTGGGGCCAGGGGGGCCACTCAAGTGCCTGAGCCCTTCTCCTCTCCTCACCTCTGTGACAGACCGGGCCGGGTCTGGGCACCGCTGAGGGCGTCCGCTCAGGGCGAATTGCTCAAACTCAGGGCTCCTTACAGCCCCTGACTGGAGACCATCCCCAAATAGGCCCCAAACCAGCCACACTGAGCAAAACCCCTCAGGCACCCCAGCTCTTTCTGTGCCACAATCAGCCCTGGGCCTAACACACAGGTGAGGGGTTATAGAACCCAGTCTCACCTACCCCAAATGGGTTCTCCCAGTCCCAAAAGACTAGCCACAGTTTCCAGTCAATTTACACTTTGGATCTTACCCATAAGATCACGCTGAGCCAATCCTTTAGAATCTAAAATCTAAAGGTTTATTAATAAAAGAAAGAAAAGCACAAGAGTAAGGTTGTTAAGGAGAATACATTACATGCATTGAATCACCAAGTTCTCGATATAGGCTCTTAGCAGTTTATAACATCTCTGCTATATTAAAAGTCTCTGGTGTACATCCTATGTCAGGATGGCTCCATGATTCTTCCCGGCTCTCTGTCCCTCCCAAGGCTGCATCTGGGATCAGGAGCAGAATTGGAGACCAGATGGAGTCTGCCTCCTGGCATTTTATATCTATGCCTGGTCTCTTCCTAGCTGGAGCAGGTCACATGGCCCAGTGACCTATCCAAGTGTCCCAAGTCAGCAATCCTCATGCTGGCTGGTTTGCAGGTTCCAGACACATTCCTCAAGTGTGTATTCGCCTTCCTGAGAGCCTTGCTCTGGAGCCTTGCTAATTAGCATAGTCACTGACTGAATATTAACACAGAGTACTCTATTTATAACTCTACATACAGATATCACACAAGTACACGAGTAACATACATAAAATCAGTGGAACACAGGCTTTCATTTGACATCTCACATGGCCCCCTTTGTACAGACTTTTGGGGCAAACACCCCCTCCCATGGGTGCAGTAATGATCTTTAAAATCCAATAACGTGACAACCTCTCTCTCATTGGCATTTACTCCTGGTGAGTTTAGGTGGCTCACTTTTCAGCTGGGCAGCTTGTGAGGATCCCTCCCTTAGGCCTTTAACTCCCCCCCCCCCCCCCCATACATTGTATAGGGCACGGGAGGGCAAAATACGGCCCATGGGCCAGATGTGGCACATTGTGGCCCAATGGAACCCTCTGGCCACTCCAAGTGGATGGCTGCTGGGGCTGTGTGCGCACCTCTGCCTGGTGCGCACCCCTTGACGCCCTGCCCCCACCTCTAATGTCTTCTTCTGTTTCCGATTGGCCAAAGGGAGCTGCAAGGGCAGTGCTTGTGGGCTCATGCAGCATGTGGGGACCTGCTGCCCCTATGCCCCCAAGGGGTGTGCCACGCTGAGAGGCACACACTTATCCCAGCAGCTGGCCGCTTTGAGTGGTGTGTGCAGGACAGGGAGACAGGGAGCCTGCCCACTGGGCTGCTGGCTATGAGCTATCTACAGTAAGTACCTCCCAGCCAGAGCCTGCACCTAGCATCTCCTTCTGCACCTCAATCCCCCTTACCCCAGGCAGGCCTGGCCAAAGAGTTTGAGGGGTCCAAGGCAGCACGCTGTATTTGGCTGAGCCGCATAGCCATGTGGCTCCCAGTCAGGGCATATAGTGAGTGGCTGGGTGGGCAGGGCCGGGAGCTGGGCAGCATGGGGCCCTAAATGCGCGGGACCCAAGGCAACCGCTTCACTCACCTTGCCCAAAGGCCGGGCCTGGCCCCAGGTCTGAACCCCCCTTCTGAGCCCAAACTCCCACCTAGAACCCCCATCTCCTCCTGCACCCCAATCCCCTGCCCAGAGCTTCCTCCTGTACCCAAACTCCGTCCCAGACCCTGCACCCTCTCCATTTAATATTGTAGAAAAGTGCAGCCCCTGACCACTTACCAAATTTTTGGAGTGCCCCCCCCATCAAAAACAATTGGCCACCCCTGGATTAGGGAGTCTAGGTACCTAACTCAGGGCAGGCTGAGGATTCCACTAGGTACCACGCTGTTGAGGGGGTGCTGCTGCAATGCCAAGCAGAGCTGTGCCTAAGTACCATTCAGGATCTAGCCTGTTCCATTCACATCACCTTGCCAGCACTTGATGACTCACTGAGGCTACGTCTAGACTACATGGCTCCGTCGACGGAGCCATGTAAAATAGTTCACTTGGCATAGTCAAAGAAGCGGGGATTTAAATAATCCCCGCTTCATTAAAATAAAAATGGCCGCCACACTGTGCCGACGATCAGCTGATCCGGCACAGCGCGGCAGTCTAGACGCGGCGTGGCCGACAAGGGAAGCCTTTGTTGACCGCTCTGGTAAACCTCACGAGTGGCCATTTTTATTTTAATGAAGCGGGGATTATTTAAATCCCTGTTTCTTTGACTGTGCCAAGTGAACTATTTTACATGGCTCCGTTGACGGAGCCATGTAGTCTAGACGTACCCTGAGAGTGTACCGGGTACTCTACCTCTCCCAGCCTTCAACTACTAGAGCTCGTCTAGACTACATCCCTCTTTCAAAAGAGGGATGTAAATGAGCCCGATCGAAAGTGTAAATGAAGCGTGCATTTAAATATCCTGTGCTTCATTTGCATATTTGCGTCAGATCGCTGTTTAGAAAAAGGGTATTTTGAAAGTGAAAGCACAGTCTAGATGCAGTTCTTTCGAGGAAAAATAAACCTTTTTGAAAAGATCCCGTACTCCTAAAAAAATGAGGAGTACGGGATCTTTCTAAAAAGGGTTTTTTCCCGAAAAAAACCCATCTAGACTGCGGTTTTACTTTCAAAATACCCTTTTTTGAAATAGCAATCTGATGCAAATATGCAAATGAAGCACAGGATATTTAAATTCATGCTTCATTTGCATTTTTAATTGGGCTCATTTACATCCCTCTTTCAAAAGAGGGATGTAGTCTAGACAAGCCCCTAATGTCTACACTAATAGATTGTAATCTGGCCTGAAATCCTGATTTTGATACTGCCTTGGATACCCCTATCCTTATTAGCTATATCCATTTCCTTTATGGCTAGCTCAATACAAATGTTCTTTATCATGCACTGATTTGCATTACCGCATATGTCATACGGCATGCTAGAAATATATTTTTTAAACATGTCTGAGGATCGGGTCACTCTTTCCAGTTAGTTCTTCATAGTTCAGTAAACAATGTTGTAGTTGGTTGTTTATCGTCATAGGAACCAGCAATCCTGCAACCTTTATTCATGCAAGTAGTCCCAATGAATTCAGTGATGCTACTTGTTTAAGAATTACTTGCAAGAATAAGGTTTGCAGGACTGGGTATTCAGTATGCATATTACTTCTGCAAAATGCTGAAGATAATAGTACTAGCATTCATACCGTGCCAGAGGTGTAGCGATGGATATTAAGGAATTAAATCTCTGCTTGCAAATTATGACAGTCAAAATCACAACTACATGCAATCCAGAAACATGGATGAAAAAGTCAGGTTTTGGCTTCTTCCAATATCTATACGGAATACAATAGTAGAGAAAAAGTACAGAGTTGCTAGTGGTCACCAAGAAAACTGGCCACTCAGAAAATATACTGCAGCAGATAGTGATATGGGGTATTAAAGAGCTGCTAGGTATATTAATGGATGCATTCCTTCACTGCAAGTATTATACACTATTCACTATAGGCTTGCTCCCACTCTCAATGGCAAAACTCTCACTGGAGTCATTGAGACCTTTCCTTTGCCACTGACTTTATTGGGAAAAAATGAGCAAATGACTAAGCACAATCTGCTTGAGGCCTGGCAAGCCTTTGTGCCAAGATCGCATCCATCAGATGAGTGAGGGCTGCTGAGTAACTCTATGGCCTCTGCTGTGATAGGGAAACCAGGCTGACCCACCAAATCTGCTACACTTTAGAAAGCTCTTTGCTGGATTCCTAAAGAGTCTGAGTCAACTTAAAATTCCTTCTCAACAGTCATATGAAATTTGTTATTTAACTGTGTACATTCCAACGCTAGAAAAATCTCTGCAGGAATTTACGCACCATTATTTCTTTCAAAAGTTATATTCTTTGAATCTTAGGCTGTGTCTACATTGGCAAGATTTTGCTCAAAAGCGGCCGCTTTTGCGCAAAATCTTGCCTCCTGTCTACACTGGCTGCGAGTATTTGCGCAAGAACACTGACGTTGTAATGTACAAAATCAGTGCTTCTTGCGCAAATACTCTGATGCTCCCGCTCAGGGATAAGTCCTCTTGCGCAAGTGTTCTTGCGCAAGAGGCCAGTGTAGACAGGTAACATCAATTTCTTGCGCAAGAAAGCCCGATGGCTAAAATGGCCATCGGAGCTTTCTTGTGCAAGAGAGCATCTACGCTGGCATGGATGCTTTTGCGCAAAAGCAAATCTTTTGCACAAAGGCACATGCCAGTATAGACGCTCTCTTGCGCAAATACTTTTAACGGAAAAACTCTTCTGTTAAAAGTATTTGTGCAAAATCATGCCAGTGTAGACGCAGCCTCAATGTATAGGTTGAACCTCTCTAGTCCAGCATTCTCTGGTCCGGCAGCATCCATGGTCCGACATGATTTTAGTTAGCCAGATGTCCACTTATTATGGGTGTGGTCAAGTTTTCCTGCAGTCCCATAAAGTTTGTTTACAGCCACAAGTCCTGGCTCTCAGTGTTCCATGCTGTTACTTAGCTCTAAATTACCTCTAAATGTCTTCTAAGAGCCCAGTAAGCAGTGGAAGTGTTGGAAATGCTGCTAGACAATATTGATTTTCTGTGGTCCAGCAAATTCTCTGGTTCAGCACCAGTCAGGTGCCGGACTGATTCAATCTGTACTGATCCATTTTGTAGTGTATTCAGGAGTGATTGATACTGGCTTAAAATACCTTATGTTTGACAGAGCTGAAATAACTGATATAGATATGTTTTTGTGTTTGGACTAATTAGAGTGTCCATACAGTCCACCTTTGCATGTAGGTAGGATTTCTGTATTACTCTCATATTTTCAGAAGGCCCACTTAACCTTTATAGAGAGTGGGAAGTAAATAAGCATCAGAAATGCTTATAAAGGATGATGACAGATCCAGATCAAAGAACAACAAACTAAATGCAGCATGGTATCAATGTCTCCGCCAGAACATGTGTGCAGCATGGTATCAGTGTCTCCATCAGAACATGTGTGCAGCTCAAGTTCAAATTCCCTGGCTATATCGTTCAACACTGTATAAACATAGTGGGCCAAGTTCATTCCTAATATAATTCAGTCCAGTCGAACGAAGTACATTTGGATCAATAGTTATCCCAGGGATGATTTTGGCCCAATTTAGATCCTGTTCAGTTGAATTAGCATTGGTTATTTCATAGAGCAGACAGGATTATAGAGCAGAGTCTTCTATTTACCTAATGCTGTCTGTGTGTGTTCTGTTGCATCATGGTCCATCTTTGGAAAATTATATACTTAGTCTGGTACTGGCTAAGCAAAGTATTCATTAATAGAGAGGAAAACATGGATTAACCTTATGTATTTCTCTGTCTGCTAAGGAACTGAGGGAAATGGAGGAGTAGTTTTGCCAGGGAAAACAGTAATAGAGAGCTGTGTAGATAAAGACAGAAGTGAACAGTCTAACCTGAGGACAATGGTCAAATGAAAGCCCTCCCCCCGCTCCCATGTCACTACAATTCTGAGGGGCAGGAGAAACGTGTAATAGAAAAGGGTTACTTTTCCCTGTATTGTTCAAGCATATTTTTAGAGAGACAGCACCAGTTCAAGTTTTAATCTCATAAATTTTAGGGGGGGTTTCCCTTCATCATTGTTAAGCTTACTAACTTCTACATTACCATCTGTACTACTTCTTCTTCTCTCGAATGTCGTGTTGAACACTGTATTTCTTCGTCAAAGTTGTTCACAAACAAACATCTTGTGTCGGATCCCGCCACTGAGCCAGAAAGGTTTCAATCTTCCCTGCAGACTGTGGTGTGTTCTAAACTGGCTTAGGACAGGGCAGGGCAGGTGCGGTTATCTACTGCATAAGTGGAATTTGTTACAATCTGCACTCAAAATACTATATATAGCATTGGCTACATAATACACGGCTGGTTTCACCTTGGAGTGTTGGCCAGAAGCCAGTATCTGAAACTGATATTCTTTCCATGGCCATATCAATTGTTCTGTCAATGATGGCATCATTTCAACCATCTATACCTGAACAAATGGTTCTAGATGCATTCTGTTTGTTAGTGAGATGAGACTGATGGCAGGTAGAATTATGTATATGAGATGGAAGGCTTCATAATCAGGAACAAATACACTTTTATTTAGTTGAGTGTGTTTCATACAAGCTCCATCACAAAACATTTTAGAGACACAAAATATGTTACAGTAGCATGTAGAGACTCGAGCCATGAAATGGGCTTCTTCATAGTAGGTGCTGTGTTAACAAACAGTAAGAGACAGCATGTGTCCCAGAGATGCTACACACTAAATAGATACAACAGAAGGGAAGTCTTATGTCCATTTTGCCAATAAGAAGCTGAGGTGCAGAGTGCTTGGATGTCTCCCATAAGGTCACACTGCCACAAACTGAACCTCAATTGCCTTCCCAGTCCAGTGGCGTAAGCACAAGACCATCCTGCTTTTCTCAGACAGAGCTAACCAGTAAATAGTAGGGGAAGAGGGAGCACAAAAGAGAATCAGGGGAGATGTTCTCAGCTGAGGTTTGAAACGATGGGGAGAGTCAGTGTGGTATAAGGATACTACAAAGGTACCAGGATTTGCGGAGAAGGTGGCTTTTCCACCAACTGTTCAACATGGTGTGGAGTGTGCAATAGTGAGTAATCTGGCGCTAGAAGAGTGGAGGGCCCAGGGAGAAAAGGAGAGAGTGAGAGAAAATTCAAGTGAACAGGGCTTGCAAAAGTAGAACAGTTTTGGCCTGGTTCCTGCAATGGATGGGGACCCATAAGTGGAAGTGTCTGAGGGTGGCAGTGCTATGCTTGGTATGGGTAAGCCGGCAGGCAGTAGCATTCTGCACATACTAGAGTCTGGAGGGCTGGACCGGGAATAAACCTATCATCACTGTGGAAATGTGCATCCGCAGCATATGAGCCCAGAGTAATGGGAGGAGATAGAGCTCCTGTAGCTGGAGTTATCGCACCAAAACGGCAGGCCCTCACTCTGCTTTGTAATCTGTCAGTGACAGAACCAAGACATGAAATAACTCTGCAGCATGTTCCCTAGAGTTCCAGGCCCTTTGTTTGGAAAGAACACCAGTGGGAGGTTTAGCAGTTCAGTATCTCCATGAGTTTATTGGTAAATAAACAACAAGATGGTGCTTAGTCCTGCCATGAAGGCAGGGGACTGGACTTGAGGTTCCTTCCCGCTCTGTAAACTCTGAACATTTACTGGCTCCTAGAGAGCAAGGGGACATGGAACCTTCACATGCACATGCAAATCTCAGTGGCTTCAGCTGGGGCTGTGTATACCCCTCTGAGGATAGAACTTAATCTAATGAGCCTTTTAGAAGGGAGGGTCAGATCTCTGCTCCTGTGCAACAGGACCCCGTGCAGAGCTCAGTGTTGGTCAGGGTAAGAGTGGCTGAATGAGGTCCTAGAGCAGGACTGGGCGATAACACTGTGTTGGTTCATCCAGGTTAGTCCCTGGGAGATCACCGCCACTATATTTACCTGCACAAGGGGAAGTGGCACATACAGGGACATCGTTTCCCGCAACTCCTATTGGCTGGGATGGCGACTGGTGGCCAATGGGAGTTGCTATCACCGGTACCTGTGTCCATGCTGGTAATTATAGTGGTGCGGGCCCATCATGAGCTAACCCTGGTGGACCAGATCCATTTTATCTACAGGCCGGTATTTGCCCACCCCTGCCCTAGAGAAACAGAGGGGAGAAAAAAGGAGTCTTAACCCTTGCAGAAATAAACAGCAGCTTTTTGTACAAAGATGCCAAAACAAAAACTCACCATTACAAAAATCTTCACTAAGCAGAGGTTCGCTCCAACTGGAAATGCAATTGCTGCATTGCCCATATCTTCCCACCTGACTATACATGAATTTCCATGTACATGGGGTCTGCTGTGAGACAGATTCCTTTCAGTTTCTGCTGCTCCTTAAAATAAAAAATTCCCTGAGCTGCGGTTTTAACTTTCAGCTCTGTACCCTTTGCACTTTTCCTGTCTATTCCTGGCAAGTTAACATCACCAATAATAAGTTCTTGTAATTTTTTGTCAATATAATTTTCTGATTTAAAAAAAAAAACCCTATAAAGTGATACTGTGATTAAAAAAATGCTAGTATCCATTCTTAATTCACATTAACTGCTGCTTTGATGACCCTACAGTGTCATTTCAGCACATCTAAGACAGCTCTGCCGAAGCACTCTGCACAATGCGCTAGTAATTCCATGTGCACGGCCCCTGCTGAACATCTATAATCTAGGATTTTACGGGCAAGATTTTACTCTCCTGCTTCCATTAGTTCCTGTAATTGCAGTCAGCTAATAAAGACATAGGCGATGGGTGCAGGACCTAGCAAAAACACTGCCCTGGAAGTTTTTGTGCCGACAGGGAATGGAGGATAATTAAGAACTACAATAGGTGGCCAAGCAGGGTTAGAGCAATAGTGCTGGAACAGTTGGGGAATAGAGCCTTCATTTCTACTGACTGTTTGACTTGCATGCTAAGATGTTTTGTAATTCTTACATTCATTTAATTGTTCATGTCAGTCCCAGTCTTTTAGAAAACTCTACTCAATAGGACAGCTGGTGTGAGTAAGTTCTACTCCTGTGAGTTAGTGATTACAACGCAGTGTTTCCTGTAAGTTGAGTGCTTGAACAACCACTCAGGACAGATTCAAATGCCACCCAGTTGATTAGCAAAGCGCTGACAGCCAGCAGTGTGTGTTTCTACTGGTGCTGCACATGCCTCAGTGCACATAACAAAATGTATTTCAATATGGATGGAAAAAGTTAGAGGGTACGTTGGTTACAAGATCAGGTCCTTATTTACCTTCCAGGTAACTATTGGAACCATGATGCTATAAAGTTTTGCTTGAAGTTTGAAGTCTTTTTTTTTTTTTTTTTTTTTAATGCATTTTCCCTAGGAAAGCTTTAATTTTTCAGTGAAAATTGAGATTTCTGCTGAGACATTTTCACGGTGTTTCAATTTGGAAATGCTGCTTTGGTGCCTCCTAGCAGTTACAGTTCAGCTGTCTCATGTCTCCATTCTCCTTCGCTTGGAGTACATCTCCCAAGGAGCACTACAATCTCCACTTTTCAAAAGGAAGTGGTGTGTCATTCGAGTCGCTGGTAATGAAGTCCATTTGGGGAGTCCAGATTTTAGAAGAGAACGGGGACATGAGGTAACTGAGGGTATGTCTAGACTACATGGCTCTGTCGCCAGAGATGGTCTCCAGCAATAGGGTCGTTTTGCTAATTGCAGTTGCATACCTAGAATTTGCAGGGTGTGCTGACTGAACCACAGCAGCACTTTGAATACTGAGGGAGCGCGTGGCTCTCTCAGTCAGTGTTGTGTGCAATCAGCACGCACCTCTCTCCATGTGCCCTTGCTCTAAGAGCGTGTCACTTTAGTAATATTAGTAGGAAAAAAACTATGTGGATGGAAACCAGCAGAATCCTCATGGGTAATAGAAAGCAAAATGTCTCATGGGACACACATAGAACCCCAATGAGCAGCATGCAGCCTTTAGGCTGCAGGTTGCCCATCACTGGTCTAGTCTGTGATATGCATGCAGCTTGGTATGGTCCTTAGAAATTTAAAGGTGTAGTACACAGAAAACAAAGTTTTATAGCATTGTGCATGGCTACATGCACAATCAAATATGTGCCCAAGTTTTTGGCAAGTACACAAATGTATTTTTATTTCCTCAAAGACTAATCTCACGTTCTCTCTTTCTTCCTGGTCTCTTCTCATTTTCTGTCTACTATTGCTTTCACTTTCCTTTCCCTTGTAGTAATAGTACCAATAGGCAAATAATAAATATGCTGTGTAATATTACGTTCTCAAGCAACAAATTAATTTGGCATTCCTGCATAGTGAAGTCCTCCATTTTTATCCACAGACTGAGTAGTGTGACCTTGTGGATAGGGCATTGCACTACATTCAAGAGACCTGGTCCAATACCTGGTTCTTCCACTGATTTGCTGGGTGACCTTGGGCAAGTCACTTCTCTCTGTGCTTCAGTTTCCTCGTCTATAAAATGGAAATAAAAATCAGACTTCCTCAAGCACTTTGAGATCCATGGGTACCTTGATCAACCATGACTGAGAGAACACACTTAAATAGCTATGGAGTTGCTCATTCCTTATTTTCATTGAGTTTTTGCCTAAATTGATAGAAAGGTCACCAAGTTATGCTAATTATGATGGTGTTTTTATTATTCTTCAAATAAATGAAAACTCAGGTTCCTCCCCCAACCTACCCAGCCATGGAATGCTATTGACAAATGTTTGCAAAGAGGTAAATGAAAATGGGTGTAAAGGTGACCAGATTGAATCATTCTGCAGATTTTAGGAATACCCTAGTTAGTAAATAGTTTTCCTGATCGTTTGCTCAACTCTGATTCCATTAGTAATCCCTTACTTCATCCTGTTACCCTGGACCGGCGGCCTTGACTCTGCACCTTGAAGGTTACAGTTGATTTCCATGCAGGACACCGTTACTTACAATGATGAGATTGAAACTGGGATTACTATAGATCAGAACTCTTCAAACTGGGAAGCAGCCCCCTATGAGGGGCAGAATGTACCCTGGGGAAGGGATGGCATCAGAATTTTTAGGAAGAAAAACTCTGTGCACATTTTACCCACAGCAACAAATAATTATCAAAGCTGATTCCTCCAAATCAGGTCCTCAGTGGTGCTGTGCATTTGACTCTAGATAGTGCTGTGCATGTTAAACTTGCATAGCATTATGCAAAGTTGTTCTCATCTGTACATTTATAGGCATTGACTGTGTGGGTGTTCCCGGGCTGGGGAAAAACTGGTGGGTGCTGAGTACCCATCAGCTCCCCCTCCAGCACCCTCTGCCTGCCCACTGACAGGCCCAGTGGATCAGCACCTTTCTCTCCCCCCACCTGCCTGCCTGCCAAACCCACTGTTTCGCATCCCACACTCACGAGGGAGTGGGGAGGATAGGTTGCACTTGGGGGAGGGGGCAGAACTGGGCAGGTTGAGGTGGGGTGAAGGTAAAGCTTTAGAGGAGCCATAGGGCCTGGCACAGAGCTGGGGATCAAGCCCCACCCCCTGGCATTTAAAAAAGCTGGCACCTATATGTTAATCCATTTGCTATGACACGAAATGCACAATTAAGTGTAAATCACAGTTTTGCTTTTGCACTGATTATCATGGATTATTGGCTCATTCATGCAACAGAAAAAGACAACTCAAATGACAAAGAAGGAAGCCAAAACTAATTTTAAGTGAAGCCTCACCACTGCCTATATTGGTACATGTACATGTGTGGCAGGGGGTGAGGAGGAGTAAACTACAACAGGCACAAAGAATGTGATCAAATAATTTTGAGAACCACTGCTATAGAGAGAGAGAGAGAGAGAGATGTATCTGTCTGGTCATCAAGCATGCCTCTTGCTACCCTTCTAAAACCACAAGTCAGCATTTGCTGGGCGATATCATGTGGGTTGCTTCTGTTTACAATATGGAGTGAAACAAGGATGTTGCAGAGGTTTTGTTTTGGTTATGGTTGGCAAGTGATTTTTTTTTTTAATGGTGGCCAATGTGTTTTGTAGTCTACAGGGTGCCAATTTTTTTTCTTGATTTAAATGTGCATAGGTAGGAACATTAGCGAGGAAAGATGGCAAAGCCTTAGTCATTAAAACATGAGGCTATTCAGGCCTGATAATGTTTTATTTTTAATGTCCTACTGGGCCCACTTTTAATAAGTCTCATTCTTTCAGGAGCATGTGAGAGGTTCATCTCTGTTTCGCCTGCTCTCTCTAGCGTTCTAATTGGCATTGATCCTCAGATTTTAAATAGAGGAGTGTGGTTTTCCTTCCCTTAAAACATGATTTAGTATTCCCAGTATGGTTCCATAATTCATGGTATCTGGCACCTCACCTTCCTTTATTACTGAATTGAAATCCTGGGTCACAGACAGCATCAATTAGTCTCCAAAGCACTTACAGTCCATGACTAAACTGTGGCTTTTGCCTCCTGAAAGGAAAACATTGCCCTTTTTTAATTCCTCCTGGGACATTCCAGCTCTGCAGTCTTTTGTCAGTTAACCTTGGAGATCCAAGCTGTCCGGGGGTGTAACTGATTCTATTCATCTCCGCCTCCCTGCCCGGAAAGTCTGATTTATAGGAATTTGGGTAGGAAACCCTGAAAACCTTGCTGGGCCCATTCATTGTTGAATCTCTTAAAACCTGCCTTGTTGCAGAGAGCATCTGTCTGCCTGAATTGTGTGGTGTTTTTTGTTTTGTTTTGTTTTGCAGCTGCCAAGCCCTCTCGGTTTGCTAGACTCACTTGTTCCTCAAGCCCATCACTCGATACCATCATATCTATACACTCTTCCCTCCCTCCCCCACACACACAAGGTTTGTGCAAAGTAAATTCAGCTGCAATGGAATATAAAGATTTAATCCTACTCCCATGGAAGTAAATGGCAAAGCTACCCTTGAAACCGGGGGCAGTAGGGTCAGGCCTAAATTGTATAATTGTTCTTTTGCTCCTTTAATTTCCCTTGAGACCACCCATTAACACTTGAAAAGTTTACATGGGTTACCACTATTAACACTAATTGGAATTATGCTTGAGATCCACTGTACATTGATCTCCATCTTTCTGCACTGAGTGACTATGGCAGGAGTGTTGGTGAATATTTGCTCATTTCTTTTCTGAGCATAAAGCCCAGTTTATGTCCTTTCTCTATGCACCTTCTGCAGATAGCTGTGCAAACCACTTTCATCCAAATGCTCACAGCAAGATGTGAGCTTGTATGCTCAGTTGAGTTCCAATATGTTAGCAGCCATTGCTGCTGCTACTAACCAATTCCACCTTTCAAACATTAGTTAGTATTAATATTTTCTCTCCTTAATTTCAATGGTCCTTTGTAACTTCTCTCCAGAGAGACCCGTTGGTTATAAATAGAATGGGACTGAAAGGCCACTGAGACTCCTAGACTATCCACTCTTTCTTTCTCAAAGACAAATCCTCTTCCAAGTCTTTGATCTTCTTCTATTTACTGTATAGAAACACCTTTGCATAAAACATTTTCTTTGTGAGCCAGCAATAGATTTGTGAGAGATACATTTCTTAGAGATGGCTGGAATTTCTCCTCTCATTTTTCTTTTTGAATGTGCAAAGTTCTATTCTGTGATGTTGGATTGTTGTCACCTGACACAGATAATCTTCTCTCTGGGGTGACATCAGAGAGTTGATGGAGACTTTTCCCCTCTGGAATACCAAGCTCACATTCAGTTGTGACCAGTAAGAATCTGGCTTCAGAAATCACAAACTATAGAGCAAAATGTATGCATCTAATATCAGGATCTTGTTAAATACAGAACTATGTAAATTCTAGTGTATATATTTGTGGTAGTTACTATCTCACTTTCTATATTATTGTCTGCAATAAATTTTGTTTATATTTTCCTCCTTTTTTCACTCATCTCTCCCTTCCACAACTGAAAATAATTTGACAAATAAACCTCCATGCTTCTCTGATGTATTGTCATTGTTACAAGTTACCTTGCAATACTCTTGGGGGGTTTCTCTGCCAATGCCCTTGTGCACAGTATTCATGTCCTCCACAGATTTATTTGATTATCCACAGAAACGCTTCTATGGGGAAGGAAAGGTAAGCTGCATGAGTAGACCTGTGCCCCTTCCCAGTAGCATGGGCATGTTGTTTCAGGCACCTGGAGAAGCCAGCAGAGAGGTAAATCGTTGTTAGCAGGGTTGGGGCTTGGGATCTCCTAGCCAGTGGCTCCTACCCTATGCTGGGCTCCTGGCTGGGTTAGGGTCAAGGAAGGACAGGCGTTCCTCTTCTCTTGCAGGGAATGGTTAGGACCAGGCTGGGTCAGACACACCCCTAGAAGCCTCCCATAGCTTCAGGAAACTCTGCACCATCACTCTTTTCCTTAGCTGTGGGGGGGAAAGCATTTTATAGGGAGCTGCTCCCTATCCATCCAAACCCACACCCCACAGAGCCTCATCCCCAGACCCGTGCTGAGCCCTTCCTCCATTCCTGCTCTGAGACACCCCCCCCCCACTGAGACCCTCACATGTGAAGTCCACTCCTGACAAGCCCACCCTTACACACGTGGAACCCCTCCCGGACCCCCTCTGCAACCCCACCTTCATTTGGACCCTCCTGCAGAGTTCCATTCTCCCTGCATCTGGGACCCTCCAATGTGGCTCCTGTATCCAGATTGTCCCAACACAGAACCTTTTCACTACACATCTGGATTCTCCCCCCACCCCTCAATTCACTTGGATCCTGCCAGGCTGAGCTGCCTTCCCTTGCACCTGGATGGGGTGCCAGTGCTGGGCATGCTTGCGAGATTCCATTCCACTCATCATCTTGGTGCACTCAGTGTGGAGGAATAGATCTGGCCCTTGTGTAGTGTCAGGCTCAGGTGGAGCCTCACCACTAAGCCCATGAGCTGGGGAGGTGGGAGGGTTGCAGGGTGATCTCCCACCCCCATGCAGCCAGTGGCCTCTGCTCCCCACTGCCATGTTGGAGCCTCCATGTATGTTTGTTTGTTCAATAAAATTTGCAGAATTTTAAAAGATTGTGCACAGAATTTTTATTTTTGGGTGCAGAATTCCCTCATGATATAGATGACAGTTAAGACTGATTCATGTCTTTGCCATAAGTACTAGGAACTAGTGGGCTCCCCACTCTAACCACTTCACGTCTTTCTGGTCGTGGAAAGGGGCCAGAATGGGCTCCTTGGAAATGACCCCAGTGGAACAGGGTCGCCTTAGGCAGTCCTGCACCACACTCCTGTGCAGCCTCCATGGTAGGAGGTAGGGCATGTGTGGACTGTGGGACAGGAGAGAGCGTGTTCGTCCCTTGGAGACTCTGGTAATTCTTGTATTTTGCAGGGGTATTCGGTAACTGGAGATGCCTGAGGCTTGATTCTCTTCTGATTTATGTGCGTTTGCCAACAGTATAACTCAAGTGACTCCAGCAGCAGTCCTTCTGATTTTTACTTCTGGTAACAGGAGACTCCGACCTCTTGTCTTCCCACTGGCCATAACTAGTATGTTTGTTTAGAGAAAAAAATGTATTCGTGAATCCATAACTTTAAAAAAGAGCTGTCCCCTGCTGTTGAGAGCATTGGCTGTCTACTTCACGCATGCCTGATTTATACATGAAAATTACCTGGATTACCTGTGGATACTTGTAACATTCAGGGCTGATTTTTTTATTTAAATGTTCTAAGTGACTGTTCTTATATACTGATGTAAATCTGCTAATTTCAGCCAACAGCTTCTTTCCATCCCTCTGCCCAACCCCCTATTTCCTGTTTGGTCTTTTAGCTCCTCCAGCTCCTAATAGCCTGGAATCTCTTCACACAGTGAAAAATATTCCAACTATATTTGCATAAATTAGAAGGGGGAAATGTATTTCAGTCAATTTCTATTTAAATGGCGTGGAAATTACACCAATGTGAGAGATAACTGCCTGTAGAATTGGAGTGTAAGATGCTTGCTTTAGTCTCATGGAAAACTGCAAATGTAATAATCAGATCTGACTTGATTAGCTAAAGAACTCATTCTTACTCACAGGGATTTCTCTCTGCCAGGAAAGATAAATGGAGAGTGAATGAGAACAATTCATCTGCACCACCAGATAAGTAACAAGATTAGCTGGGCCCTTCTACTGGTAATTTTAGAGCATGCCTACTGTGCCGAGCTTACTTCACTTCAGTCACAGCTTCCTCTGCTGCATGAGGGGTTTGGACCAGCACAGCTCTATCTGTGGCTGGACAAGGAGCCAATTCCACATGTAGATCAGGCCTAAGGGCCGGATCCTGCAAACCCCTATGCCTACGGGACCACTCAGTTACACATGTATGTGTTTCACAGAATCCTAGAACTCAGAAGTCATTAAGTGTTGAGGAAGGATCAAGCAAACCCAGACCATCCCAGGCAGCTGTTTGTCCAACCTCTTCTTTCAAAGCTCCATAGATTCTGTTCCCTAATGAAGAAGGTCTTCCTCCAACCTGAGAGAGCCCCTTTCCTTTATCCCTTCTCACAGGGCAACAGTCTCCCTCTCCTACCCACAAAGAGGAAATTTCTGCTCCCCCTACAATCAAACCACCTCATTTAGCCACCCCGACTTGCAGGATAATTCTCTTCACACTGAGAGATCACCCCATTTTCTCGCACCTCAGAATGTCAAAGCAATTCATAGATCAAGCCCGAGGTACATTAGAGAGAATTTTGAGCTGTGAACCATTGTGATAGCTGCCCTCTTCAGGGACAAAGAAGCTTACAAAGCCCAAGTTGAAGTGGATGAGGTCTTGGGACAGAGCATGCTCAATCAAGGGAGTCTGGCTGGCTTTGGAACAAACTTCCAGAGACGAAGATGAATCCAAAGCCCCAACCAGGCTGGCCAATGGGGGAGGGAAGACAAAAGGGGTCATGGCCCTGGGACCCAGCCATAAAAGGGGCCCAGGGCTCCTGGCAGCTGCTGCTACTGCAGCAGGGATGGTGGCCAGAGCCCCAGGCCCTTTAAATCGCTGTTGGAGCACTGTGCTGTGCGCACACTGTGCTCTAGATGGTGTGGAAAGGCTGGCTGGTCCTGACTCTGCCCTTTTCGGGAGTGAGGAGCTAGCCTACCCCCCACCTTGCCACAGGGCCTGCACAGGCTGTAGGCTCCCTGGGCCCTGACCAATGACCATCTTTAGGAAACTCTGCAGACCTTCTTTTTCCAAAAAGCCTTTCCACGATACAAATAGCAGAATTGGTTCCATAAGGCTATGGATAAAACTTTCATAAGTACCTATGTGATTTGGGCACCAACGGCCAGATTTTCAAAGGTATTTATGTGCCTATAGATGTGGACAAGCACCTATTTGGGATTTTCAAAAGTGCCTAAACTAATTAGGCACCTCATTCCTATTTGAAGGCAATTGGCGGGAAATGTGTAACTCACTGGCTTAGGCACCTAACAGAACTTACGAACATGTCTATTTGCTAAATTTACAAATACCTTTGTAAATTTGGCCCTTTCTCATTGCAAGTCAATGGAACTTAGGATTGTAAGTCACCTAAGTGCTTAAATTTATTTTACCCTGTATGTTCTTAATAGCCATGACTTTGGACTAAGACCATGGCCAGAAGCTCATTCCTGTACAAGACTCTGAATTCTTACAAACTTTCTGTGAACGTCCCTTCTGGTGGAGTATGGAAGAATGTTTTGGGTTTTAAAAATAGCATTAAATTATAGATTCTGTAAGCCTATATAACATGTTCTAGGTCATCTAAGACATGCTTTCTAACACTTTATTATTTTAACAAATATTCTGGGTGGATTTTTGGTGCTTTGTTCTCTGTCTGCATTAACCTTGGGCCTTTCAAAGGCATCTGAGGACAGCCAGCTCTGGATGAACCAGGGCTAGCCACAGCCTTCCACGGGCCCTGGGCAATATCAGGGTGCCAGGGAGGGGGGCATTCAGCTATATGTAAGTGTGGCTAATACGCTTAGGCAGTGAAATGTGCACTGGGGTTGCACAAGAAGTTGGAAGAGCAGCTGTGCCCTCTTCCAAGTGTGCAATATGGAGCTTTGGTCTGATGCTTAACAGTTGGAGAACAAGCAAAGCTCCAAAGGTGGATTCAGACTGTCCCTCCCAGATCTGTGCCTGGAAGGTTCCTTCTCTGTATGAATCTTCCCCTTCTGTACATCACCCATTTAAGTTGAATCCTCCTCCCTCCACATCTGAAAGAGCACTTTGAGTCAGGGGTTTGTGTGGAGGACAGGAGGGTATGTCTACACAGCAGAGTTATTTCGAAATAATTTTCCTAGCATCTACACAGCCAAACCGCTATTTCGAAATTAATTCGAAATAGCGGAGCGCTTATTTCAAATTTGGTAACCTCATTCCACGGGGAATAACGCCAAATTCGAAATAGCTCTTTCGAAGTAAGTGCTGTGTAGACACTTATATCGAAATAGGGGGCCTCCAGCCTTCCCAGGGTGCCCTGGTGGCCACTCCAGCCTCAACCAAGAATACTCCTCTCCCTCCCCCGTCCCCGGAGCCCTTAAAGGGGTTGACTCTGGCCACAGTGCCTGTGCTAGCTCCAAGCCTGCCAGCTCAGAGCCAGCAGTCACTGCCCCGACCCAGTGGCCCCAAAAACATGAGCCAGCAAGCCACTGATAGCCAGCCCTCCACTGCTCCCCAGGAGCAGTCTTCCAGCTCCCAGGAGCCTGCCAGAGCCCGGAGAAGGCAAGCACCTTCCTGGTCCAGGGTGGAGATCATGGACCTTATTCAGGTTTGGGGGGATGCCCCCAATGGCCATGATCTCCGCACTAGACAGTGGAACGCAGCTGTCTATGCCAGGATAGCTGCCAGCCTGGCCACCAAAGGCCACATGTGAACCCAGGAGCAGGTTTGCATGAAAATCAAGTTGGTCCGGCGAGATCCCCAACCCTGAGCTTCCCCTCCCCCTTCTTTCTCTTGCTCCCTCCTCCCAGGTTTCCCCCTCCCACTCTCTCTTCTCCCCTCTCCCACCTCCTTTCCCCAGTCTCACCAGAGTTTCATTCCCCCCCCCCCACCCAGTTTTGTTAAATAAAGAGAGTTTGTGTTCATGAAAAGACATGTATTTAACATCAGGAAGGGGGGTTAGGGAGGGGTAAGTGGAAGGATGTGAGGGAGGAATGAGGCACAAGCCCCCAGTGGAGTAGAGCAGGGAGGCTCTTAGTGCTCCTCAGGGTGGAAGCTCTCCCGCAGGGCCTCCTGGATACTGACAGCCCCCGATGGACCTCCCGGATGGCAGCCTGCAGAAAGTGCAGCCAGGCTCGCAGCAACATGTCCACAAGAAGCACCAGAGTGCCCAGGGACAGCTCTGGCTCGATGTTGCAGAGTGCTGTGGTATCCTGAGTGAGGGCAACCAGAGCACGCAGAGACAAAATGCTTTGCTGTCCTTCATTGAGTTAGGCAAGCAAGCAGGGAAAGCTGAGAACGGGCTGTCCGGGGCGGGTCCCTTAAGCACAGGCCTCAGCCTCAGACAGCAGCCACACAAAGTAACTCCTGACCTGGTGCCCTGCCGGACCTGGTTCCGGCCGGCCTTAAATGCGATTCAGCGTCCGCTCAGTGTGGACGTGCTATTTCGAAATAGCAAAATGCTATTTCAAAATGCATTTTGTGTGTAGACAAGTTATTTCAAAATAACGCATTTCAAATTAACTATTTCTAAATAATATATTTGGAAATAACGCTGTAGTGGAGACATACCCGAATGGACAGGGCCCAGAAGCAGGGGTCTCAAACTCATGGACTGCAGGCTGTCTACAGCTTGAGCAATTCCACAGTCCAGCCTGTGCAGCTGCCAGCATGTGAGCCCCTATGTCCCCGGGGCAGGGGGAGGAGGGGTAAACATACCCTTCTCCTGCGCCCAGCCCCTGCCCTGCCTCTTCCTGCCCCTGATCTGCCCTCTGAGCCCCCCCCTTGAATCCCTTTCCTCAAACTTCCTCCCCCAAGGGATGCAGCCTCTGGAATTACTGGGGGAAGGGGGAGGAGATGGGCTAGCACAGGGCAGCAGCAGGGTTCAGGGTAGGAGCCACAGGGAAGCAGAGCAACACAACAGCCTGCCCCTCTCCATAGTGGGCTGGAGTGCTCCACTGCCCCAGCCCCCTGCCATCATAAAGCAGAGCAGCTGGGCAGGGCTGGGAGACTGTGGCAGAGCAGAGCAGGCTGCTGCATCTCTCTGCTGCTGTGGTGATTACACCCCCAATCCCTGCTGCTGGCCCCAGCCCACCCAGGGCCCCACTGGCTAACCTGAATATGGGGGACTATCCCGTCCATAGGACAGTTGGGGTGGCTGCTCCCCAAAGCATGGGGCCCAGGGCGGTTAACCTGAACTGCTCTATGGATGGGATGGCTCTGCACACACCTCCCTGAAGCCACAGGAACTAGGCAGCGGTGTGGAGCTCACAGCCAGAATCCACTCTACCCTCACTGAGGTGGTGTCAGGGCCCCCTGAGGCATTTTAAATTACTCAGGAGCAGTGGCAGAAGGGCATGTGGACTCACCGCCGGGGCTGAGACTCATGGGGGGAGGGGAGGATATGCACGAAGACCTCAACCCCCAGGAGCAGCTGCCAGAGAAGAGTGCCCTGCCCAGTGGCTCACTAGGAGTTCTGGCACTGGCCCTACAGTAAATTGAGCGTGAGACCTCGGCAGAGTATCCCTGGAACCAGAATGTCAGATGAAGCTCTATTAACGTCTCTGCACAGCTGCCACGTGAGCGTCTCCTCACTGCATAACCACTTGTCGTCTCGACAGAAGACCTACAGGTTGCCACAGCCTGGGGTGCTCCCTGGGAGAGCATCTCCAATTAAGCCTCATGCCAGTGAGCAGGAATAACGAGGGGCCACCCAAACCTATGTAGAGGCCTAGTCTCTCTCGGTTCCAGGGCAAGTGGCTTTTTCACCCATTCCAATGAAATAACACGGGCAGAACTCGGTGCAGGGATTTCCTCCCTAGTGCCCCCTCTGTAGAGTGCGGATGATCCTGGACAAAGTCGGAGAGAGTCCTGTCCTGTGCATTTCCTGAGGTGCATGGTACAGGGCAATCTGGGTCTGCCATTTCACATTTTACTCAAGGAAAGCAAGGGCTCCTGCATCATTGACATTAGGCTGTTGACCAAAGAGGAGGAGATCTTCATGGGTGTGTGGGGTATGCTCAGTATGCCCCTGGGGAGAGTATAGGTGGCTTTCTTCCTCATCTTCCAGGCATCTTTGCCAAACCAGGAGCTCTGCAGGGGTGCAAAAGAAATGGAGCAGGGACCGCATCTGCTCTGTAGAGTTTAGAATGTTAAAAGAGGCAGGACTCCTGTGGACTGTTTTTATTTGAAGAGCTTTTCCTCTTTGTTCAGGCCCATAGCTAGTCCCTAGAGCTAGATATATACCCAGGCAAAAGCTACACAATGTGTCTCAAGAATGCTACGAACTCAGCAGAGAACTAGGAATGCCCCAGGACAGTGGTTTTCAGCCTGTGGCCCTTTGACCCTGGGGATCCGCAAACACGCCTGTGATTTCCAAAGGCATCCACACCTTCATTTAAAACTTTTTAGGAATCCACACATGGAAAAAAGGCTGGAAACCACTGCCCGAGCACTGCAGCTCCACCACAAACTTCCCCACTTAGCAATTAGACAGTTTGTTCGATACAGATTTTCAGCTTAGCTCTTAAAAGCAGTTTCATAAATATTCTATGGCCTTCCAAGCAGTGTAATTTGCCTCTCTGACATTAAAGAGGAAACTCTGTGAAGGGGAGGGATGACAACAAATTTATCCACCAATAGCATGCTCTTTTGGCACAAAAGCACATTCTTATCTTTACATCCCATAATGAGAAGGCAAAGACGGGATTGTTGCTACAACTCCCTGTGTGGGTAGATGTACATTATAGGAGAAGGGCAGCTGTACATGGTTAGATATTTTTTTTCCTCTGCCTACACTAACAGAAGAAACTGGGTTTGTAGTTTCCTGTGGTTTTCCTACGCACCGTTGAAGAGAACTTTTCACATGATGTCAGACTGCGAGGGACTGGTTGTGGGTAAGTGCCAGATTTATATTTACCGCAGTGTCCTGCCGACTGGTTCACATTCTCAGATTGCAAAGTCACACACAAACCCACTTGGTTTCCAAAGGAGTCTGAGCCATTACAGGGGAAAAAACCCACGCATCAGCAGAGTTCTTCATGCTCTTAGTTACAAACCATTCTCCGGCTGCTGATCCTGGGTGGCTAGCCTATGAAGTTACATTTTCTTAATAAAGGTACGGAAAATAAATGAGAAGCTGACTTGAGCTAATCGGAAGCAGTCGGATTCTGTCGAAATGACAGTATTGCAATTTGTTCTCTGGAGCTTCTAAGCGAAAATCTCTGGGAACAGTTCCTGAAACAACTGCCCTGTCCACCCACTATGTTAACACATCGATTAACCTTTTCAAATGGCAAGGGGCTGCAGAAAAGGCAGATGAATGTAATAAAGATGGGTCCTTTACTGCGAGAAAATACATACCCTGTGCACTTTATTTTCAAAATCAGTGCCTTGTGTATTCTGCTTACAGCTGAAAAGGAGTCACACATGGCTGGTAATGTCAAACTTTGTAGCACAAGATGTTGAGGAATGTGTTAGGAAGACATTTCTTAGCTATTTTGTTTTCTGCCCTTCTGTACATAGTGTAAACATTCACTAGATCGTCTGCATGAAAGGAAGCTCTTGTGGGGACTTGGAGCAATTCTGTGCCAAGGCTTTTGTTAAATAAAGGCATTCCATTTAAAAACACTTTTTGTATTTTGCCATGGCAAGCATTTGTCTTCTCGTATTTATAGTAGATTAATTTAGTTTGACTGGCTTGTGATGGCAGAGAGTCAGAGACCAGGTTCTTGATTTAAAAGTAGAGGCAGAGAGGTGGAAAGTGAGTCCACTAATTTTCTTTTTTCTCTGTTTCCACTCCAGGGAGAGGGGACTATTTCTTTAATTAAAAGAAAAAAAGGTAAAATATGAATAATTTAGTTCAGAGTCAGCTGTACCATGGACAAGTTCCACGGACAGAGTAAGCTGTGAGCAGCAAGTCATTAGCATTGTATGCAGGCAGAGCAGGAGACAAGGAAGATAAACATTTCTTGCTTACCTTATCAATGGACTGATCCTGTACCAGAAAAGCTTCCCCCCTTCAGCAAAGTTGGCCTTGACTTTAACAGTTTGAGGTGTGTGTGCTTGGTAAGCACTCAGGCTATGTCTACACTACAGAGTTTTTTCGGAAAAAATCAAAAGAGCAGAGGGGTTTTTCCGGCATCGGTATTCCTCATTCAACAAGGAAGAACACCTTTTTGCAAAAGAACTCTTTCACAAAAAGGTGCATGTGGATGGGGAAGAGGGGGTTTTTGTGTGGAAAGAGGGAAAAGCACAGGTGCCCTGGTGGCCATTCTGTGCATAGCAATCAGTGTTTGCTTTCGAGAGACTGTCCACGCAGTCTGGACGCTCTCTTTCGCAAAAGTGCATTGCTTTTTCGATGCACTTTTGCAGTGTGGACGCGCTCTTGCACAAGAAGTTTTTGGGGAAGATCTCTTCTGATAAAAGCTGCCTTCACAAGAAGCCTGCAGTCTAGACATAGCCTCAGAGCTGAACGGTGATATTTCAGGGAGATACTGACAATAGTTAGAGGGCATCTGCTATTAATGATAAAACTGATATTTAGCATGCTGTGTGTGAAAGTTGCTGCTTATCTGAATTACCTTTGCAATTGTAAGGGCCCGGGATGTTTCCTTTTCAGCAAGTTGTTGATAGGTGTATAGCGTTGTGGGTTTTGGTTTGTTGTTTCTAAAGGGAGAGAGGATGGGGTTTATTGGATGAAGGAAGGAACAAATATCAGAGAGAGAATGACTGGAGGCAACTCTGAAACTTTCCCACATGTGTAGGTTGTTCCGTGTATGAGGTTTGTTTTCCTCACCATCATTGTCATATTCTCCTCTCTTACTCCAGTCTACTCACTACTTCCTGCATCAGACATCATGGCTGACACTATGTTCTTTTTCACTCTCCTTGGTATGAGGTCGAGATAGTTGATTGGTAGCCAAACCTGTGGACACCACATGTGGTTTGCTGTACTCACACACACACACACACACACACACACACACACACACACGTACACAGAGAGAGAGAGAGAGAGAGAGAGAGAGAGAGCACATAATCATCACTACTGCACTGTATGTTGTTGTTTTTAATATTTCAGTTACTGACAGTTTGTCTCATATTAACAAATTTGGGAATGATCAAATAATTCCTTTGATGGTAACATCTTTTCCACCACTATTTGGAAGTCAAAAATGTTATCAATAAAATCTCTGTAAATAAAGGTTTAAACATTAACAGAAAAGTGTCTGTTGTAATATGATTACCACACAATGGTTCAAATACCACTCTACTAAGTCCATTGAGAATTATATCATGTAATTAATGCCAGCATCTTGTATTTTTAAGACTTATGTTAACTGGGGCTAGACCGTGGACTTGCAATAAGGTTGTTACAGTAATATATTTAAGATTAACATTGTAACGTGGCTATACTCTTTTGACCTATTTATAGCAGAGTACATGTGAGTGTCTGTGTATTTACTCTGTACTATAAATAGGTCTGTATTGTCTAGCCACACTACAACATTAATCTTATTTATTATATATTTTAGAGAGTTTGTCTGATCAAGAACTCCTCCTATTATGGTAAGAGTTAAGACCACCAAATTTGGTATACAGCTTCTTCTTATCATAACTTAAAGCAAGGTAAGGGTTTGGTGTGCCTGGAATGGGATTGCTTCTCATAAAACCAAACAGAAAGGGCACAGAATTACCGAATCAAGTACAGTCCCCAAAATTGACATAACTGAGCAAATGTTGAAAGAGACTGAACCAAAATGAGCTAGAAAAATATGATGAACATACAGTAGGATTGCTTCTCAATAAATCTTATAGAAGAGAGATAAAATGAAGAAAATTGGAGTAGTGCTCTGTTTTGGCACAGGTAAATCAATGCTTAAGATTTGAAAACTAGAAGAAAATGTTCATGGAAATCAAATTGATTATAGCTCTTATTTGTTAAAATATAGTGAATAAGAGCTTATAAGGATGAAGAAACACAAAATACACTTGATGGAATTCCCAAATTATGGACTTGTACCACACTCTGTAAATCTGCTGGTATAAAATAATTGTAGTAACTTTTTGGAATGTGTATGCCTCAAACAATCCTACAAATTTAAGTTTATAGTTACAGTAAATGAATGCCAAAATTTCTACACTACTTTCAGCCTACACAAGAATGTAGTAGGAACAGCTGCATAATTGTTTGGATCAGATAAACATTACAGAGAAAATGGTTGAATATGCTCTTTTGATTTTAAGTAGCAGGATATGAACTGGCCAATGTAACTTTTTAACAAACTTTATTTAATAATAAAATTCATATTTCTGAATGAAATTTCAGGTGAAAACAGTGGGGTTTTATTTCTGTAACACAGGGACTCGTACTTTAGATCAAGGTCCCCTATGACTGCAGTCTTTCATTGGTTCAGAATAGAAAGTTAAATGTGCAGATGACAACAGAATGTAGAAAGAAGTTTCATTTTATCTTTTCAATATAGTATTTGAGACACAAAATATGTTTGACTTGCAGAAATGTTTTAAATAAGTCACTGTCACACTGGATTGAATTCTACCTAAAATGTGCTTGTGCACTTTAAAGTGCCAAGATGAAAAATGATTCAGAATTTTTAAATTTATACCATTAATTTTCTGAGTCTATTGTGACACTAATAGATAGAGGAAAGAAGGATCAGTCACTTCAGGACAAGTATACCGCCTTCAGTTTCCTCCTTATTAGCAATTATTGACATACTGATGCTATCCATTAGTGTTAGGTACATAGATTTACTGTCATTGCTACATGCAGATAAAAGCAAAACACATCAATTATTTAAGTGCTTCCCTGGGTGTGTATTATTTTTTTCTTGTAAGAAGACACAGTTCAGTCTCTATACAACTGAACAGCCTTTCATGCTCTCAGCATCTTGATTAGGAATGAGTAAGTCATAATGGTCTTGGTTCTTACCACAACCTCTTGGACTTCAGATAACCTCTGAAGTCCAGCAAAGGCCCTTAAAATGTCTGTTCTTATTTTCCCCTCTGAAACTGTATCATGAGGGAATAATTGTGCAGAATATTTGTGAAGTGCCATTTTTTTGCTATAGTTCTGACTAATTCAGCTGTGCTGAGACATAGATTTATTTATTTTTATTGCCAAGAGTGGCCACCACAGGGAATCTCTTTTATGTATCTCTGAAAACTTCCACACAGTGTGCAGCAGCAGTCAAAAAGGCAAATAGGATGCTAGGAATTATTAAGAAAGGGATAGAAAATAAGACCCAGAATATCTTACTGCCCCTGTATAAAACTATGGTACGCCCACATCTTGAATACTGTGTACGGATGTGGTCTCCTCACCTCAAAAAAGATATTTTGGCCTTGGAAAGGGTTCAGAAAAGGGCAACTAAAATGATTAGGGGTTTGGAACGGGTCCCATATGAGGAGAGGCTAAAGAGACTGGGACTTTTCAGTTTAGAAAAGAGGAGACTGAGGGGGGATATGATAGAGGTATATAAAATCATGAGTGGTGTGGAGAGGGCCGATAAAGAAAAGTTATTTATTAGTTCCCTAAATAGAAGAACTAGAGGACACCAAATGAAATTAATGGGTAGCAGGTTTAAAACTAATAAAAGAAAGTTCTTCTTCACACAGCGTGTAGTCAGCCTGTGGAACTCCTTGCCAGAGGAGGCTGTGAAGGCTAGGAGTATAATAGAGTTTAAAGAGAAGCTAGATAATTTCATGGAGGTTAGGTCCATAAAAGGCTATTAGCCAGGGGATAAAATGGTGTCCTTGGCCTCTGTTTGTCAGAAGCTGGAGAGGGATGGCAGGAGACAAATCGCTTGATCATTGTCTTCGGTCCACCCTCTCTGGGGCACCTGGTGCTGGCCACTGTCGGCAGACAGGATACTGGGCTAGATGGACCTTTGGTCTGACCCAGTACGGCCATTCTTATGTTTTATTTAGTAAAATGTTGCTTAAATATGGAAGAAAGAGAATTGATTTCTCTAGCTCTGCTGCAGGTGTCAGGGGGCCCAGTAAGTCTAGCATGGTTGTCACACATGAATTCCTCCCAAGCTCTTATATCTGTTTCTACAGAGGAAGGGGAAAAATCCCTATGAAGTATATTCGTGAACACCTTCATTATATATCACCCCACATCAGATGAGAATTGTATATTTCAACATGTCTTAGATGTTGCGGGCACCTGGCTAAAATGGGATGCTTCTCAAGAAAGGGGTCTCCCAAGAACCGACAGGTGATAGAAGTGTCTTGCTAGGCACACCATCTAGTCAAGTTACACAACAGGGGTACATTTGGGCCTGCATTGAGATGTTGGTTTGCAGTGCTGTGGATAACGAGTAAAAAGAAATACAGTCCAGTTCACTCTCCCTTAGTTGTGCAGAGATAACATGACTAACAGGAATCAGAAATTATACAAATATACTTTTGTCACTAAAAGCAGGGCGATGGCTCAGCAGACACACAAGGCACAGATCTGTCTGGAGAAATGGCTCCATTATGATGTAGTTCCTTCTGAAATTAGAACCGTGCTTTGAAATGTTTTTTAAGTTGGCCCAGTGGAAAGTATTAGTTTTTTGCTTTTTATGGCGCACGCAGCCTTTTTGTAGAATAAGGGCCCAATCCTACAAATGCTTAGGCACTTGAGTGATTTTATTCATGAGTAATCTCATTAAATTGAAACATTTGCAGGATCAAACCCTAACAATTGTCCACATGCTCATGTTATGCCAGCAAAGGCTATGCACAGTATAAAATTGGCACCCTCAATTTCCTAAGGTAAGAAAGAGGCTGTGAGCCATATTTCTTGTGTTGACCCGACTGCCCAACACAGGTCAGTGCTACTGATTTATCAGAATCAGCCAGCCCTCTCAAGCTTGTTGGTCTTCTCAGGCCTGAATGTGAGCTTCCCAGCTCCACTCAAAATAGCCTGCAGTTTATGCAGCACTGCCTGGGTATTGAGGTGTCTCAGCAAGTTTGCAGAGGCCGGGGTTAGGTAAGGATATAGAGAGCTCGTGCTCAGATGCTTGAAGATGTAGACCCTGCAAAAGCCTGAGACTGTAATGCAAGAGGAACCTTGCAATCAATATTCTGGGTAAAAGGAAACCACTATAATCCAAGTTATTATTACTACTGCAAGCTAAGGACATGTATTTTGTTATCAGTAATCTGGAGATGAAATGAACAAGCAGTTTATATTTTAAAACTGAAGTGCTTCTAGTGATATGAATAAAATGATGTATTCCAGCAAGTCAGATCTGTCATCTTCAACAGACTTTGGTATCTCCCAACCCAATAGGAATTGGCAATGTGACTAGAATATTTAGCAGCTTCCCAGATATATCAGACTTAAACATAACACTGCAATATGTTTATGCTGCAGGGATATGGATTTCATTTGGAAAGGATTTAGGCCAGGCATTGCTCATGTCTCCTGCATTTACAATCCGTCCCAAAAGGGCAATTCAGGCATAACCATTTGTGCAAGAGATCCGAATCCATGAGATGACAATGATTTTCTCTGGAGAATGGCTCCTCAAATGTTTGACCCATTTCAGTGTTGCCAGGTTTTGTGAGATTTTTTTTTTAAGCTCAGTAGCTAGTGTCATGAGACACTCAGCTTTTCTTTAAGAAAATCCCAACATTTTTTAGCTCATCTGGGAAAAGCTCTAAAATATGTGCTGAATGGACTGAAAGGGCTCCAACCAGCAAGGGGAAAAAAAACTTAAGAGCTGGGTACCATTTTTCAGCTGAAACTTTATTTGAATAAAGATGCAGGTCAACTAAAATACTTGGTGAAATCAGATTTAATTCATATTGATTTCACAACATTGTTTTGGCAAAAAAAAATTCTGCAAAAAAATAAACACGCTTTGTTTCAACATTTTCAACAGGAACTCTTTTGATTTTTTTTTTTCAGTTTGAAAGGTTTTTTCATTTAGAACTTTGGTTTAAAAATAAGAGTGACAAGCCCCTAAAAGCAAAATGTAATATTGGATTTGGGTTGAATTAAATGTTTAGATGGACCTCAGATGACTTTTTCAGTTCACTCAAATATGCAAAATAATTCATGTGAGGTTTTTTTGAATGCTGGATATTGGCAATATTACTATCAAGCTATCTGGTATTCACACTCCAGTCCTGAGCCACTTCAGTCTCAGGGCAGACTGTTAAGAAGGAGGGCACAAACCCCAGTCTGGTTGTGAATTCTATCTTTAGATTTTACTTACCAAGTGTCAAGTATAAATGCCCCAGGCACTTCAGCAGACTAACCAGGGTGTCACAGACATTGCCCAGAGGTGCTCCAATCTATCTTGTCCCAGTAAGCCTGCCTTTGTGATAGATAGTCCCTTACATGAAAAATCACAACGTCATTCAGATTAGTCTGACACCCAAACAACTGGTTACTTGCATCTAGGGTATGTCTACACTTGCTCCCTAGTTTGAAGTAGGGAGGCACATGAAGCATACCAAAGTTGCTAATGAAGCACGAGATTTAAATATCCCATGATTGATTAGCATATTTGCGGCCGGTCGTCATTTTAAAAAGCCGGTAGCCCAAATTAACTCGCCGCGTGTAGACGCGGTAGTCTGATCCAAAACCCTTCCCTCGAATTAACTGTTACTCCTCATTGCACGAACTAGGGGGCAAGTGTAGACATACCCTTACAGACTACGCCACTTGATAGCCAATCCAATAATAAATTAACTATAGATGTATTAGCTAGGGGAAAAAATGAGTTATTTACAAAACTAAAGCAGGTAAAGATATGCACACAAATGAGTTACAGTCTTAGGTTCTGAAAAGTAATGGCAACTGCTCTAGTATGCAAGCTCTATATGTGCTTCAGGGCTAACCCAAGCTAAGCATCTGGAGTTCCCTTGCTTACACTTAAAAATGTTGCAAAAGTCCAAGCAGCACAGAGATGCAGTGTCCACCTATCAGGGTTTTTATTCCCTTCCCCAGAGTTCAAGCTGCTGGGATGGGTCCTCATGCACTTCTCTTTGTGGGTACAGGAGGAGGAATCAACAAAGTGTACTGTTCTCTGATATTGCGCAGGACTTTGTCTACTTGGCTACTGTCTATGGACCTTCTCTTGTTGGGCAGGAGAGATTTCTTGTGACAAACTATTATTCTGCACTTGGTAATGCTTTTCTCCTGACTGGGGAATTCACCATTTCAAAGCAAACATGTACGCACTACCTTATAAACTGGGATGTAAATATTAGGGCCAGATCAGGCCCACCCAATGGGGGCGGGGTGGAACAAAGGAGGCAGTTGCCCTAGGGTCCTATGATTCAAAAGGACCCGGGGATCCCTGCCACTGCTACTGTGGCAGTGGTGGCAGCTGGGACCCTGGGCCCTTTAAATCACCGTCAGAGTGCCACGCTTCACGTTCTGGGTGTGTCTGAGGGCTGGGAAGGGCACTGCACTCCAGACAGGGCAGAAGGCTGGCTACCCCTGCCCCTTCAGGGTGTGGGGAGCCCCCCCCTCACCTTGCCCAGGGGCCCACAGAGGCTGTCTGCTCCCCTGAGTCAGATTAATGCATGTAGCAAATTACAAGCATTTCATAAAATGTGTTTAGACTATAGGTGTAAAATCCGTTTCACCATAGGTGAGACAGGCTTTTTTCCAGCTGTGCATTTGTCAGTCAGTGTTCAATTGAGGCTTAGGGGCCTTCACATGAGTTGGAACTTCATCTGCCAGCATCACAACTGCTACCTGCCTTCCATATCTGTCACTCCAATATCACATTTTTCCCTAGTAGGGCTTGGGGGCAAAGCTTTGCCAAGAGGCCTCAGTGAGATTTTACATATTTTTAGTCAAAATGAGAAGAGGTGTGTGTGTGAGAGAGTGTGAATAAAAGGTTAGGCTGGGCAAAGCAAACAAAGCCCAGGGCTGGTGAGGATTTTTTTATTTGATGTATTAAACAAATTAGATCTCTGCCGAGGATACCTCCAGATTTCTGTCTGCACACAGAATTGAATTCTTTCATGGGATTTATGATAGAACTCTCTACAAAGGGCATCACAAGTAAGTATCAGAAAGGAAACCTGTTCTTCCCTCTCTCTAGACCAGTTAGCTATGCAATAGATGTCATTTGAGACTGCAGTGTATTCAGCCAGGGCTGTCTCATGTCTAAAGCCGGGCAGGAAATGGCTTTCCCGTCCCACAAATATTTCTGAGAGTTTAGTTGAAAAAAACTGAGAATTGTTTCTCCAGTGAGAATTTTTGAATAGAAAGAAAACCATTGCAATGGTTATCTGGACTTATTGGTTTATTTGATTTCAAAAGAGGGCTGTTAGAATTTAATTTGTGTCCATTATTTTTATAAGCTCCTTTCTATTGTTCTTAGTGGAATTAACAGTTATGTCCTACATGATATTTTCACGATTCTTAGATGGCCACTCTACAATAACAGAATCTCAGTTTATATTTCTACAAATATCTGTCTGGACCTACATTTTTGAGTCACCATATGTCTGCTATGGGCATTTAATCAACTGCAATCTCAAATGCCATCTATTGCATAGCTAACTGAACTAGAGAGAGAGGAAAAACAGGTTTCCTTTCTGATACTTACTTATGACGCCCTTTATAGGGAGTTCTATCATAAATCCCATGAGGGAATTCAACATCCTTTCAATTTTGATTCCTAAGTGTTTTTACCTGCAGAGCAGCACAAGTGAATTTGACAAGTTTGTATCTGGAATTCTAAAGACTGATGCATACCAATATAGGTGCCATTTTAATCTCTGTAATGATGTGTTTATTTTCAGAATATTATTGAACCATTAGATGTCTCTCTGTGTTACACAGATTTCCAGATAGGGTGTGGACTGTCGTAAACATGAGAGAGAAAATGGGAACTCAAGTTATGTGCAAGACTGTGTATGTAGTTTTTAGTTGCTTTCTTTTATAAATATCTCCTACTTAAAAAGGAATGTGATTCCACACTTCATGTAGTCACTGCAGGTCCTGGTCCTCGAGGTCCTGCTAACTGCTGGCAGGATGGGTCTTTTTTTCTACCTTTACTTTGAGTACCCGAGTAATTGCAGCAATATTAATTTTATGTCCAACATCAATTGGGCTATGTTGACTAGCTAGCTAATCACCTCTTTTGAGTACAATCTTTTAGGAGGGACAATGTTTTGGCTATATAAGGGGACTTTCAGACTACTCAGTACATAAAAAATTATGATTTTTGAATATTACTAGTTGCACATGTCACAATTTGCTGTAGGTGAATGTTTCAGCAGTCAGGCTTAAAATTTGCTTGTCACGAGTGTCTGTGATGATAAAGTTGCATGTCTAATCATGAAAAGCAAATACAAAAAGTAGTTTTAACATTTGAGTGAAGATCTGGAGAAAATTCTTGTCTTCCACAATTTTCTCAGCTCTAATGAAGAATTATGTTTCCCTAGAATTATATTTTTGTTATATACAATTATCAAGGGATCTGGTGACAACCTAAAACCACAAAAGTGAAATGTGAGTGTCTTATTCATGTTACTAGGAGCCCAAAAAGAATTACAGTCTTTAATTATGTGCATTTGAAGTATATTATTTAACTAGAGGATTTTACCCAGTGTTGCCTGAGCCCTTGTGGAGGCTTAGGGTAGCAATCAGGGCAGGAGGTGTATGTGGACAGGGGGACCAATGGGTGGGAGGTGCAGGACTCAGGGCTGGGAGGCGGGGGCTCAGGGTAGGCAGCTGGGAGGTGCAGGACTCGGGACAGGGAATGAAAGGTACAGGGCAGGGGACTCAAAGCAGGAGTGAGAGGTGGGGGGGGGGACTGAGGGTAGGGGTGGGGGCTCAGGGCACAGGTGTGTGCAGGAATCAGGGCAGAGGGGGTCAGGCCACAGAGACAGGAGGTGGGGGGCTATTACTGGGGCAGTGAGGGTGACACTACTCTAGCTCTGGTTCCTCCTGGGGGCCAGGGTTGTGCTGCCCTGGTGGCTCCTCCCAATGTGGATGGGGGGTGGGGATGGCAGCTTGCTCCTGGGGGCTGGGGCATGGAACCCCAGGTACTTGCCCTGCTTGCCACCGCCTCATGCCAGACCTGCACTTGTCAAGTGCCTCCCCATGGGGAATGCAACCCCCAGCTTGAGAAATACTTCTCTAGCTAAGCTGAGAACCTCTTGGAAGACCTGTGAGTACCCCCACAGGTACACATCCTTCTGGGTGAGAACCACTGGTTTAAACTGAGCAAAGCACAAAAAGCCAACCACCAGCATACATCATGGAAAATTAATTAATGTTCAAAAGTCTTTCAGTTTTAATGTGGAGTTATTAAGGAAATTTATTTTCTAACACAATTTTTAACCTGACAGTCACTTTCAAATCCCCTGTGTAAGCCTATTACAAGCTTCTGTGTATTATTAGACTGATTACAATTAGCAAATATTAGTGGATCAGCACAGTTCTAAGACATTTATTCTGTTCCATTTATCCTGCTTTTCTAAATTTCTTTCCTACCATAAATCCAGTGCAGATCAGTTCCTTTCACGTATCAGCCTTTCTGCCAGGTAAGTGATGGAAAGGGAGCAGGACAAAAAGAAATGTAAAATTAACCATCAGGACCAGCTGATGAGTCAAGAGGCTCTTGAGTTAAATCCCTCACTGGTTTCATTGCTTGCAGCAGTGCCAATGGCATTAGTGGCACTAAGTCACTTATCTCCAATATAAAAATGATTCAGAATCATTTTATAGCCGACAGCTTTAGTCACTATAAATCCTCTTCCCTCTCCATTTCCTCCCCTGCTCTTTTGTTTGCCTCCCTTTGCTGTGGCGCACCATGTATAAATTAGATTATAAACCATGTGGAGGAGGGGTATATTTTCATTTGTTTATCAAGTTCCATGCACACCAGCTGTAGAAATAATTCCTAAAGGCCTTACTTTGGTTGTGTATATTATTGACTCCTTATCTGGACAAAACAAAGTAAAAGCAAATCAAGTTTTACCTAAATAAGGAGGAAGCTCAGTTTTTTTTAAAGGTGTTTAGGCTTTGCTCAGCATTTCAAGGCTTAAGTGACATAGCTGAGGTGTGAATCTCATGGCAGCTGCATGCTAACTGGCCATGTGGACTCTGCTATTTTGCTCTAATAGTGTGTTTTGGTGAACTGCTGTTTCAATGGTAGACCAGAATGCTTATGGCAAGGTAACAGGGTCCACATGGCCAAGATAGAGCCCTGTTCACTAGAGCACTGGAGATTTATGCCCCAGCTTGCCATGCACTCTCTCTGTAGAGACTAGGCATGTTAAGTAGAGGTTAATTAGCTAATCAAATAGTCGATGGAATTTTCATTGACTTGATTAGTCGATAAGGGAGGGGTGCTCGCTACATCTGCTGCAGCGCTGTAGTTTAAATATAGGAGCTGCAGCCCATCTCCTGCTACATTTAAAGTTCAGAGCTGCAGCGGGGTTAGCTCCCAGGGTGGCTCAAGCTGGTACTGAACAGTGAATATAGTGTATTTGGACTTTCAGAAAGTCAGTGACAAGGTGCCTCACCACAGGCTCTTAAGCAAATCAAGTAGTCATGTGATAAGAGGGCAAGTAGCTTAAGGATCAGTAACAAAGTATGAAAAATGAACAAAGGTAAACAGCAGGGTCCTCCAGGAAGCTGTACTTACATGGTTAGACATAGTCAAAATTTTCTGGAAAAAAGGGTGAAAGTGATGTGACAGAATTTTTAGATGATAGAAAATAACTCAATATAGTTATGCAAATCTAACTCTGGAGCTTTACAACATGATTTCACTAAACGGGGTCATTGGGTGATAAAATGATACAACTGAATTGATAAAATTCAGTGTTGAAAAGTGCAAAGTAATGTACATTGGAAAATATAATCCCAACTGTACATACAACATGAAGGAATCTAAATTAGCTGTGACTGCTTAAAAAAAGATCTTGGAATCACCATGGATAGTTCGCTGAAAGTGCCCAAGCAGCAGCAGGCAAAAAAAGTGAATGGAATGTTATGAGTAATTAAAAAAGGTATAGTTAATAAAACTGAAAATATCATAATGCCATTATATAATCCATGGGACTCCCACACACTGTATACTGAATGCAGTTTTGATTGCTGCATCTCAAAAACAGATGTCCTTCTCTGTACTTTTTCCAATTCTAATACAAGGAAAATTACTAGAGGTATGGAACAGTTTCCATATCAGGACACATTAAAAAATACTGGGTCTGCTCAATTTACAAAAGGGAAGACAAATGAGGTACATTATAGATGTCTATAAAATCATGAATGGTATGGAGAAAGTGAATAGGGAAGTGTTGTTTATTCCTTCATGTAACACAAGTACTAGGGATCACAAAATAAAATTGATAGGCAGATTTGAAACAAAACCAGGAATTACTTCTTCACAGAATGCACAGTCAACCTTTTAAATTCATTGCCATGGAAAATTGTGAAGTCCAAAAGTACAACTGGGTTCAATAAAGAATTAGATAAGTTCATGGAGGATGGGTTCATTGATGGCTCTTCTCCAAGATGGTCAGGGATGCAACCCCATGCTCCAGGAATCCCTAAACCTTGGACTGTCAGAAAGCTAGACTTGATGTCAAGAGATAGAAGGAATGATGAATTTTGAATGATCTGATGTATCTCATACTAGCCACTGGCAGAGATGGGATATTGAGCTAGATGGACCATTGGACCAACACAGTATGGCCATTTTTATGATGCAATTCCTCATCACTGTTAAACGGCTATGATGAAAAATATCCAGAAATGGTATGTGTTTTGGTGTTATTGGTCAGAGTAAACATGACTGTAAAATAAAAATAACACATGAAAAGAAGCTATGTTTAAGCCTCATAAAGTGGAGAAATTTTCCAAGAACACCTCAGCACAGAAAAAAACCCTTAACTCAGTAATGTCATCAGTGGCAGTGCTAGGGTGCCATAATTACCACTATGGATAGCTGTAGCCTCATGTTGCTTGAGGAAGTCAGTCAGAGCTGACCATGGGCTTGTCTATGGTGTCCGTTGACCTGCCTGAAAATATTCACATTGAGCCTGACTTAAAGCACATGGAAGTCAACCAGAGTCTGTCTGTCTTGATGTCAGTGAACATTAGATTGGGTGCATTGTATAGAAAAATGTTCTAGCTGCTCACCACACAACTTGCTTTTTAAAAAATGTTATTGTTGTTCCTAAAACCCACAAAATATCTCCCATTGTCTTTCATGATTTTGTGTGTGACCCAGTCTTGTGCAATCCATTCACGAAGCATATGTTGGGCTGTTAAGTCTTTCACTGTGACAGACTCCAGGTCATGGACTATTTGATCTGAAAAACAGCATTGTTACCTACTTCCATCAGCTTTCCTGGAATGGATTTCAGACATAGTGTGACTACACTACAAGAGGTACTGCAGCACAGCTAGGCTATGCCTACACTACAGGGTTTTTGCGCAAAAACATCCATTTTTGTGCAAAAACCCGCAGAGTTCTTGTGCAAAAAGGTACATGTGGATGCTCAACAGGAGTTTCTTGCGCAAAAAGAGCCTATCTGAAAAAGCACAGGTGCTCTGATGGCCATTCTGTGAATGGCAATCAGAACTTTCTTGCGCAAGAGTGTCCATGCAGTGTGGACACTCTCTTGCACAAAAGCACATCGCTTTTGCGATGTGCTTTTGAGGTGTGGATGCGCTTTTGCACAAGATGTTTTTGCGGAAGATCTCTTCTGCAAAAAGTTTCTTGTGCAAAAACACTGCAGTGTAGACAAAGCCCTACAGTGCTAGAGCTAAGCTCCTGTAGTGTAGACACTTACCACAGAGACACAAGGGATTTTTTTCAATCACTAGTAAATCCATCTTCTTGAAAGGTGGTAGCCAGGTCAATGGAAAAATTCTTCTGTAGACCAAGCTGTGTGGACAGCAGGGGTTAGGTCAACCTAACATGTCACACAGTCCCAAGCGATACTGCTAGATTAACCTAATCCCAGTCATACCTAGAGATTGTGCCTTGGTTGATAGGAGTGTTAGCAGCCGCAGCAAGCTAGAGTCAGGCAATATGAAGAAGAAGAAACATTTGATGCAAAAACAGAAACAATTTACATAAAAGAGAGCAAATATATATATAACGCATGTAATAGCTGCATTTCAAAATTGTGGGTTTTTAAAAGTGAATCAGCTATAATACTTAAAAATCAAATATCTTGTGAGGGATATATTCCTTTCCACCTTAGATGTGATCTAGTGTTAGTGGTTCACAAAAGATTTGAAAAGGAGAGCAAATATTTGATAAGTCCCCAATAGAAAATGAGAAAATATATCTTTTGTTTCCTTTTGCTTACTTAGTGCATGAGAATCAAGCTCATGGATTTTTTTGTGCTTGCTGACTGCTAGAAGCTAGCAGCTTTTTCTCTCAAAGCTTGGAACTGTGTATGCTTAGCTCCTGAGAGGAAACATAAATAAATCAAAAGTTAGCGGATGTTGCCTCATTAGTGTGAGATATGTAGTCTGAGCATGTACAGTATGGATAACAGATGTACCGTGAATCAAAAAATATTTTTGGAAACTTTCACAAATGGAAAGACAAACATGTCAGTTTCTGTGACCTTCCTTCATTTAAGATTACACTAATAGGATTGCTACCTTCTTTAATATTCAGAGGGAAAGATGGCTTTTTTGGAAACAGATTGTATCTACAGGGGAAAATCCTGAACATAAATGGTAAAAGCTAGTACTGAATACATAAAAAGAGAGGGCACATTATTGCAAAACAAACAGTAACAAAACCAATCTGGTTAAGTGACTCTTCTGAAATGAAAAAACTAAATACTTCAAAGTAAAACATCTCCATCATAAAGGACTTTCATTACTATTCACAGATTATCTTATCAAACCTTAAATACCTTGAAAAAATAACTCAGCAGCAGCAATTGTTAAAGAGAGTCATATTTACCCTACTTTCCAGAGAATATCTGCATCAAAAGATAAAAGATGTCAAACATGAGATCCTATTATAAGCAATGGAAAGAGTAATTAATCACTGTATCGCAGATGCAGTCCCTCTGGAGACTACATTAATAGACACAATGAGTTGCTACTGATGTTTAAAATCCTGTTACCCATGTACTCTTTAGTCTGAGATCCATCCAGAGAGCTCAGTTCCCTGCGTGAAGATATCTGTGATTTCTGCATCATCTTGCATAAGAATGCATGCTGTAGTCAAGGTGATTTTCCATGCTTACTTCATATTTCTTAAAGATAATGGACTGAATTCTGCTGTCAGCTAGGAGCTGTACAACGCCATTCCAATCAGTGGAGTTTCCCAGTGAAAGGGCCTCACCCAATGGAATGCACTAGTGTAACAGGGTTTAGGTATTGGCCCACCTGTGTTTGTACTTCATTTAGCAAATGAACTTGAATATATAGGAATGAATCTGATTTCTCTGTTAAACAAACTCATAGGATTTGATTTTCTCCATCGTTTGAGTTTCAATGATTATACATAAATATTTGCACAAGGTAATCAAATTATCATTATTACCCCTCATTCTATTCTAACCAATGGTAATAAATATACAGAACTCTCACCAAATATAAATATATAAATAAACAATGATTTCAGAAAGATGCTAATACTACGAAAGCTAATGAAAAAGATCAAACGGAATCCATGTCAGTTACAGTCTATCTACATGTGCAGCTATAAGTTAATGCAATAAGTTCATATAACAACTGCTTGCGTGACAAGAATGTCACAGATGGCTCCAATTTCATTTTCTCCCAATGTACAGTAATTTACAGAGCTGTGATTTAAGCTTTGGTCATCACCTCTGGTGGATATGGTTGGGGGAGGGGACACTGAATTGCACATGCAGTCTTTCTTTCTATTGTGAAATTAGCTGCCTGTGTATTGAGAAATCATACAGGACAAATGTTTATTGTTTGCAAGATCAGGGCAATGAGAGAACTGCTGTAAAAAAAAAAACTTTCCCCATGTGAACATATTTCTATTATCCTGGTACCATAGCTGGTTGTGAAAGGGCTTTTATATAATGCTAGATAGACAGTTGTGAGGAAATAAGAGACAGTGATTTATTTGTGAAAGTCCTAGTGGAAGTGGAAGCCTTATTTATGTCTTGCTGCTGTAAAGGGCAGTAAATATAGAGTGCCCTAATATATTCAGCAAATGGTAATACTGTATTACACGCAGAAAAATAGTGAGAAAAGAGTGGAGACACACACATGGATATGCAGGCTTAAAATGCAGTAGAAAAGCCTTATTTTTGTTGTACACTGGGACTATTAAATTAAGCTCTGAAGTAGAGGTAGTCCACATCCCCACAACCCACCATGGTGGCTCTGAGCATCGAGGTAGAGGGAGAGTCTGGAGGGTATGGGAGTGGAGAACGGGTGTGGTCAGCTACTCTATGCTTCCCACAGTTCCACTGGCCCCAAACCCTACATATGAAGAAATTTCAAGTTGCATTTGCTACACCTTCCCAACACCTCCTAGGCTGTGTCTACACTGGCGCGATCTTGTGCAAAAGCAGCCACTCTTGCGCAAAAACTTGCTGCCTGTGTACACTGGCCGGGTGTTCTTGAGCAAGTAAACTGACGTTCTAATGTATGAAATCAGGGCTTCTTGCGCCAGAACTCTGACGCTCCCGCTCAGGAAGAAGCCCTTTTGTGCAAGAGCTCTTCCAGAAGAGGCCAGTGTAGACAGGCAACATGAATTTCTTGCGCAAGAAAGCCCTATGGTTAAAATGGCCATCAGAGCTTTCTTGCACAAGAGAGCGTCTACACTGGCATGGATGCTCTTGCGCAAAAGCACATGCCAGTGTAGACACTCTCTTCTGGAAGAGTTTTTGCAGAAGAACTTTTCCGCAAAAGAGTTTTTGCGCAAGACCACGCCAGTGTAGATGTAGCCCTAATGTTTAACAGAGATTTCATCCCCTGACCTCTGCATTGTTCCTATTACCAAAATCCTTTAACGTGGGCCTTTGGAATCATGGTTAGGCACAATAGTAGGAATCAGCAGATGTTTATTTTTGTGATTATATCCAAGTGTTTGGAATTAATGGCCTTTGAGCCTTATATGATTCATGGCAGGGCATCACATATCTAAAATAAAGTGAAATTGTTCCCCCTTGACAGCACTTCGCAATTTTCTCTATTATTTTTATGTCTGATCACTTTGAACAGAAAGTGCTTATGCATACAAGTGAAGCACAGCTTATATATAACCTTCAGCCACTGAAAAATGCTGAGATGGAACAAAAAGTCTAACTTAGAATATGCCCTTTGTGATTGGCGGCCAATAGCCTATTGGGGTTCTATGTGTGACCCCAGAGATATTTTGTTTACTGTTGCCACAAGGTTGCCAGATTGTGCTGGTTTTCATCCATGTAGTTTTTTCTTACCAGTATTACAAAAGTGATATACATGTAAATTGAGGTGCATGCTAATTGCACAAAGCATTGTGGTAGTCGTGCACGCCCTCTGCATCCAATCAAAGTGCTGCTATGGTTCAAGTCACACATCCTGAAAATTCTAGGAACACAAGCACAATTAGCTAAACTATCTTATCCTGGGAGACTATCTTGGTTATGACAATCTTTTGTGGCACAATGACATAAGAGGGCCATTCATGTGGCCCACTCACTAGTCCAGGTTGACCCTTACTGCCCGGTCCTATATGCGCTTATGGGGCAAATTCTGCCCCGATTCATTCCTAGTGCAATGGGGTTGTACCAAGTACAAATCAGGATAGAACTGGTTCCATTGTACAATGTTTATAGAGAACAGAACAGAATCATTTTAACTGCAGTCTGCTTTTGCATGCTCACCTAGTATAGTGGTTCCCAAACTTTTTGGCATCACACCCCCTTTTTTATTTTTAAGAAACCCTCCTGCCTCCCCACCTCTTCTTTACTATCATCCAACCCCCCTTTTAACAAAAAATTCAATTTGTAATTTAAAATTAAAACACAAAAACTTGGTATAAACATTATTTAAAATTAAAAATAATCACAGTTTTTCTTGACACAAAAATTTAATAAAAATATAATTTAACATAAGAAATAGCAGAAACAAAATGAATTTAATGTGAAGGATGCTGCTGCAGTTTCTTCACAAGTTGGGAAATCATAGGTTTGAAAGATGAAAGTGCACAATGCAAATCGTTTTCGACATCCAATCAATTTCTTTGTTTCATTTTTAATGTGACTAAACTTGAAAAGCTTAGGTGTAAGCTCTGGGAGAGAATTTGGGTGCAGGAAGAGGAGGTGAAGGGGCTACTGGCTCAGGGAGGGGGCTCCAGGCCGGACAGTGTTGGGGTCAGGTAGAGGGTTGGAGTGTTGAGCAAACCACAGGCTTGTGGATGTGAGCGTGCAGGAGTTCAGGTCGCGGTGCATGAGGGGCTCAGGCAGGGGAGTTGGGAGTATGATGGGCTCAGGACACAGATTTGCAGTGTGAGGACTGTGCAGTAGTGTTGTGGCAAAAGACTGGGGATGTGAGATGCTCAGGGCAGGGGGTTCTGGTATATGATAGGCTCATGGTTGGGGTATGTGTGGGGATGCAGGGGGGCTTGGCCCCAATTGGGGGCTTGTTGGCCAAGCTTCATTTTTAAATAAAATATGTCCAACACAAATGTTTCAGCATTGTCTTTATACGCAAGGAGTGTACTTTGGGTCAGGGGTCACTGACCCACAGAAAAATCAGTCAGGGACCTCACAAGTGAGATGCAAAAAAAAAAAACCAACCCCTCCAAGCCCCCCCCAAGCCTCACTGATGTGGCCCCAACTGAGACACCTCCCTCCCTGGCACCCCAGCCCCGTGTAGGACTGAGGTTCAAGGCCTCAGGCCAGATTAACTCTTCTGGGGTTCCAGGGTTAGTGGAATTTGTGGGCCCCTCTACACTCTGAGGTGGGGCCAAAAGTGAGGGATCCAGTGTGCAGGACAGGGGATCCAGTGTGCCAGTGAGTGGGATCTCACAGGGATGGCCTACCAGGCACACTATGTACCCGTTCTTCAGCAGAGCAAATACATGCTATACATTGACATACTTGTGTTTCAATCCAGCAGCTCAGCATAAAGCCTTTGGGATGTTGTTTCTACTGTGATTACAGCGGGAGAATGGGACCGAGAGGAGGGAGAGGTGAGATCAGAGTCCCATGAAGTAAATGGAAATGTGTCCCTTAAGTCATACATATGATGACTGCAGACACGGCTAAATAGTTTTTACTGTAAAGATTGCAGTGACAAATTGATTCCCATCTATATCTCTGCTGACTGCCTCAGTTTTTCCATATGATATACTGTGATCTCTGTGTGATCATTTTATGCGCGGCAAGATAAAAGATCCCGCTCTAGAGCTCAGTTGTACAACCATTGCTCACATGTGTAACTCACACAAATAGTCCCATTGATGCCAATACTAGTGTGCAGATTGCAGAGACAAGTTCTCTCTGAGGCTTGGAAACTGAAGACAGAGAAACAAAGACTCTTTTCTTAAAGCTTTATATCCATGTATCATGTTCTGACTCACTTCACCTCACAGGGGACTGATTGGTTAGAAAACCCCACACAGTCATCTTTTTACCCTGTTTACATAGTCAGAGCCTTAGGTTACACAAAGCAGTGCTCACTCCAGCTGATTCCATTAATGCTGAAGTCATTGGCTTATACTTAGTACTGATGGTGGAAAATGCTCACAGAATTATGGCTACAGATCAGATGTTCAGTGTTTACTAGTGGGAATACAATACTTCACAGTGAAATGGTATTAACATAGGGAGCCTGCTTTATTTCTTCTGCTAGATTCTCTCTTAAATCATGTCTTTTCATGGAAAGGGAATAGAAAATTTCAAAACAATTGCTTCTACTATTGATTTTTATGGAACATATTAGGAATGTTGAACCTGTCTAGTTTGGCGCACTTTGGTCCGGCAACATCCATGATCTGGCATGATTTTAGTTAGCCGGATGTCCACTTATAATGGGCGTGGCCAAGTTTTCTGCGCTTCCATAAAGTTTGTTTGTAGACACCAGTCCTGGCTCTCAGTGTTCTATGCTGTTATTTAGCTCTAATTTACCCCTGAATATCTTCTAAGCTCCCAGTAAGCAGTGGAAGTGTTGGTAATGCTGCTAGATAATATTTACCTTCTGTGGTTTGGCAAATTCTCTGGTTTGGCACCAGTTAGGTCCTTGGGGTACTGACCTAGAGAGGTTCAACCTGTACAATGTATTCTGCATACTTAAAATCACACAATGTGAATAACTTACATCATTCTATCACATTTTGTGGCATCACTGTTATGTAATTAAAGATGACATAGTAATAAAACATAAACTACAAGAGAACTGAACTGTAAGGCATAGCATGTGTGTGTGCTTTTTCATTCACTTACCCATGCCAGAAGATGGTTATACTGTAGTTTGTTTCCATTCATCCATTCAGAGTCCTCTTGCTTTCCTGTCAGGGACTAGAAAATCTTCCATGTTTGTACTGCAGTATTTTGTGAGTTCTCAACACACTGACCATAATTAAGCATTATATCATCAGTGTTTTCTTCAAAGCAAAATAATTCCAAAATAATTTCTGCCCTAACTCCATTGACGTTAATAGAGCAACCCCACAGATTAATTTGGCCTAGTGTTCCCTGGTGACTGCCAAGTGGCATTTTCACTAACAAACTATTTCACAATGGTCCTGCTCTTTCCATTTTTTTTCTGTATGGACTGACCCTTGTGCCAGAATGAAAACCATTGAAATCAATGGGATACAGTCTCTGACCCATGTGGAATGAATTCCAAAATCGAGTCCAATATTTCCAGACTGACACACACACACAAATGAAAGCAATAGAGGTCTTAGCAGTAGATTACTGAGTACAATGTGCCTGCTCCATCAGAGCATTGCTCCTGTTTTATGCCAGTGCAACTATGAAATCAATGGAGTTTTATTGGCATAAAACTTGGAGTTATGCAGTGGTGAAGCAGACTCCATGTATTTTTTGTCCCTAAATATATCTTTGAATGGGTGGCTATAATAACTGAAGCAGGTGTGGGAGCTGTATTTAGCAATGTTCACCTTTCCCTGCATGACATCAATTTGGTTATTTCTTTGTTTGAGTTAATAGAGGAAAACCCTCCTCCTGGGTATGTCAGGTTTGGCAAATACATGAAGGACATCCAACAAAAGTCCTTCAAACTACACATTGGTTTATTACTGGAATTGTACTCTCCCTTTCCAGTAACCTTGCTAGCCTAAGCTAGTTCTTATGACATCACCTTAATGCTGTGGCTTAAAGGCAGCTTAATTAACTTCGTGTCTGTATGTTCAGTTTGCTCTCATTGTAACCTTCACATAAATAAAAAGAAGACAAGGGACCCAGTGGTCTCCCTCATGCAGAGCTCTTTGAATACCGGACACATTTCACCAGAAGCTGCTGAAGCACCTCTGACAAATATGAAATCCATTCCTGAAGAACCAGTTCAGATGGATCACATTGGAGCTCCAGAATTCTGTGCAGGTCACTACTTCTTAACAGTATTTTATTCTGCATCACCACTGACAGGACAATTAGTTTGTACTTTATCACTATGCATCAGCTTTTGCCTAAATCTGTCAAGTAACTAAAAATCTTTGGTTTTATTAAAATGAAGCCACTTAATAAGGTGAGAGCTAGTTAGAGTTACTTTTAATGACGTTTTCTTGCAGCCTGGATATTATAAGTCAGATTACATTACTGTACTGGCGTGTTTGAAATGTGGTATATGGTGTGGGTAGGAGAGAGAGAGGGAAAAGGTTTAATGGCTTTTTTTAATCTTTTTTTTTGTCATTATGTTGAGCTCTGAGGCCATAAACTCATTTCTATTAAGTATTCTCATTTCATGGTGAGCATGTGAGATTGAACTGAAGACAGAAGACAGCCTTCTTCTTCCTTTAGTATAATTAGAAAAGCTAGACAGGTGGCAGTAAGTAAAGGGTTGTAAATCTAAACCAAGCTGTAATGCCATTAACAGCTTAATTCCATTTAATAAGAAGAGATTGATTTGGTTACTATCTCAGCATTATGAACAACTGAAGTTTTGGGCATTGAGAATAAAAGAAATCAGTCAATCATAATATTTGATTTGATTTTCCTTTTTAGTCAGTCTGTAAATCTTTTTTATTTTATTCATCAGCTAACTAAAGAAATTCCCATCCACAGATCTGGTCCTGGAAGCCCAGAAAGACTGGTATTCATGCTGAGTCTAATCTATGTAGATTAAATAGTTTTATTGTCCTTTCCTGCACATGGTACTTTGGGAGTCACATTTTGACAATGCACTCTAGAAACAGCAGCAGATTTAAGGAGGGAGAATGTGTAGTGTGCTGCATTTCCACCCACCCCAGTAGGTATCCCAGAAATACTAGATCTACTTTACCAGCAGTCTAATAGTTGCTGAGACAGCTAGTCTTACACACATTAACTATATTGTCTTTGGGCCTAATCCTGTGAGGTGCTGAGTGCTCTCATTTAATTCAGTGGGAAACGAGGGATTCATCATCTAACGGACCTGATTCAGTCCCATGAAAAGTGCACTTGTGAGGCAATTAGCATGCAGCTGACAAATAGCATTACCTGAATGATGCAGATACTGAGTCTAGCCTGTGGACGGTGAGAGTAAATGAGTAGAGACTTGCGTGGATACAAAATTTATATCCACGTCTGTATCTGCAAAACTGAGCCACAAATATCTGCATCCATGCCCTTGGTTGTAAAACGGATATATCTGTGGTTTTGCAGGGCTCTATAAATGAGGGCACTAACAACTTTATCACAACATTACACAGTATCTGACAGTATCATAAAATGCAGGTAGTTGGGCCAATCCAAGAAGCCACAGTCCAATCCAGGTGATATAGGTACAATCTGCAGCAGAAGGTGAGGAATTTAATTTTGTTTAGAGTGAGTTTTAGACAATTGATGCTTCAGAGGAGTGATGTCAACTTTGTCCATGCTCAAGGCCCAAATGTGTGGGGTAACTTTAGGACAGGATCACAGAGTTGAAGATGGAAAAGCCCCATTAGGCTATCAGAGCTCCTCCCCAGCATGGGAAGAGTGTAATTGCCCAACAGAGGGCCATATCAGATATTCCATCGATGTTCGAAAAGGTAATGGGGGTAGCCACAACCCTACAGATCCCTGAAACCATGGGACCCCACTCGGAATTGACAGGATCTTCTCCTACAAGACTTTTGTCTTTAATTTCAGAGGAGTCAGTCTCACAAGGTCCATTTCTGGAGTAGTTATAGCAGGGCAAGGGTAGGTGGAACTCATCAGTTCATGGGGAGGTGCAGCCATCCATTCACAGGGCTAATGCAATGTGAAGGTTTGGGGAAAAGCAGCCATTTTTGCTGTGTCACAAAAATCAGTGAGAAGAAACATTTTGCATTAATGAAAGCCCAGGGCTATGGATTGCCTCTGCATCAGACAAGAAAACCATTCACAGATTTTGGGCAACATAGGGTCCTTCCTTTGTGAAGAGCAACGAAAAAATCAGTCACAAGCCAGGGGTAAGTGAAGCACAGAGCCACAGTCTGTCCATGAAAATTCATGGCAAAGTTCTGTCTCTAATCAGACACAACAGGGCTAGTAGAGTTGCCAGCTTTCTACTGCCACAAAACTGGACATCCTTGCCATACCCCTGCACTGCCCCTCTTCTGAGGTCCTGCCCCTGCCTCGCCCTTTCTCCAAGATTCCAGCCCCTGCTTGCTTGCTTGCTCACTCATTTCCACTGGGTGTTGGGCCAAGATGTTGGCAGGGGTGCAGGCTTCTTGATGGGGCTGGGGATGAGAGATTTGGGGCATAGGAGGGGGCTCGAGGCTGGAGTTGAGGGGTTCAGTGTGTGGGAGTGGGATCAGGGCTGGAATAAGGGGTTGGGATATGGTGACGCATGAGGGCTCTGGCTGGCGGTGCAGACTCTGGTTGGGGATGAGGAATTTTGGGTATAGGAGCTCTGAAAAGCACCAACACATGCTCCTCGGACCATGAAGTAGGTGTAAATGCAGCACTTGAATTTTTCAGTGATAAATGTGAAACATTTTATTTTTCTTTGGCACCTGCATGATGAAACCCAAAGCTGAATTCTGACAGCTCCAAAATTTCAATGTCAGTCTCACTAGAAACTACCCAGCTTTTACTGCTTTGGCACTGAACCCATACAAAAGTCAATTTCACATACTTCTGACTTCAAGCCATGAATTGGCCCAGATTGCCTCGTAAGTTTTGCTAGCTTTTTGGCAAACTTGGTGTGGTTTTTGAGTTTGTAACAAAATGCCAAACCAGATGGCTTTTGCCTAGTTTTATTGCATTGCAGACATTCCACACATCTCTACAAATGACCCATGCTTATAATTAAGTAATTGGAGGGTTGCTGGTATAGCATACCTCCCACATGTCTCTTTCATTCCAAGCCTGCATTCTCTGTGCGTGCAAAAGTAACTATTGGCATTAATTGGATGTCACAGAGATTTTTAACTTGGTTGTGCAAGGAACAAGCAACCCAGCCCTTTATATAAATCCTATAAAATGCGTGGGAAGAAAATGCACTAATTACACGTTGCAAACAATGATTGTGCTTTTCAATGGTGAGTTGAATATGTCAGCTTAATAAGCATTTGATTTGCTAGTAACATGAAACTGGGCCATAAGTTCTAGAGGTACTTCTATGGGAGAACCACAGAGAGAGATACTGAGCAAAAAAGAGAGGGTGTTGAGACGGTGGAGCAAGTGAAATGTAGCATGTTTCCCTCTTAATGTATGAGTGAGTTTGAAATTACTTAGAAGAACGAATGCCTTGAAAAACACCTGCAGTACAAATAATACATAGACCTGTCTGCGTAAACCCAAGCATCAGTTTTAAAACCACTCTTCAGGAGGATGAAGATACACTACTTGTTTTTGGTAAATGAAATGGTTTATTATGGAATAAAAGATAAATCTCTGTTGAGATGTATTCTTGTGAAGAATGATTGTGTGTTTATAGAATGAATCACTCTGTGGCATGTTTCCTTGCTGACATTTTAATTGCAATGATGACCCACAGGTCTTACAAAATCTATTGGCTTTCTCATTGCCTCTCATGTGGAAATGTTTACTAACTAATAGAGCATGCCAAAATATGTGCAGAAAATGGTGAGTGTTATCTGTATATTATTTGGTGTGGGAGTGGGAGGCAAACAAATAAGGGCAGAGAAAGCGGAAGAAGGTTGTAAATATGGCTCTACGTTGCTAGCCAAGTGGGAAAATAATTCAATAAACAGGGGACCTGATGGGAACAGTCATGTGTTTGCAGCACTTACCTGTCAGAGGTGTATGGTGAGCAACACAGCAGTCAGTGTGGGAAAGGCATTAGACTATGGGAAAGACGAGTGGTTGCAAATGTAGGCACTGTAGAAATGGGCAAGTGCCTAAATGGCAGAGACCTATCACAGTCAAATGACTAAGGCAAAATACCCTATGAGTCAGATTGATAGCTGGAATGTGGGGAAGGAGAAAACACACTCTCTCTTTCTGATGGGAAGAACTGTATTAAGTTCACCTCATATGAACATGGTGACATTGGTGGCAGCTCACTCAGCATCTGCTGGCCCCCTGCACAGTTCAATATCTAGTACATGCTGAGCTCCCTCCTCCTCCAGTGTCAACCTGGAGCTGTGCCTGTCTCTTTTCATCTTCATTAAACAGATTAACAGATTGCTTATGTTCTAGGGGGTCACTGACTTCCTGGGATGTACTTTAGAGCTTGAACTGACTCACCTTAATAGATCCTTCTGCTCCCTGACAGCTACACTGTATGGAATGAGGCAATGATCTTAGCTGGACTTGATCTCATTTATCCCATTGTCTGACTGACAATGGTTCTCTTGAATGAATAATCCTCTTTGAGATGGGGCCACACCGTGCTGTGCCTCTGAGCATCATAACAGAGGGCCTGGTCTGGTGCCCCTGGGGTTGTACCAGGAGAAATGACATTGTGTATCCTCTACATCTGTTGACCAGCACATGAACTAGGGGACCATTGAGCCCTACATATTTAATCTCTCAAAAGCCACTGATTAATATTATCTTCCAAGAGACTGCAAGAGAAACTTGCTGCTAGAAACTGGATTTTTCTGGCCCCTGGATTTCTCTCGGGGACATTTATATACACACACTTTTAAAGTCACAGTAAAGGAGTTGGAAAGAGTTACCATGTACAAAATTTGGTTTTTTTTCTCAGGCACAGATTAGAACTCACTGGTTTGGAACTTTAATAGTCCTGGATTCTCATAGCCCAGAAACAGGCCAATCTGAATCCAGCAAAGTTTTACCCTGTGAGGGCTATTTGCATGACTGAGAACTACTATTGCCAGTAACAGTTTGCAGGATCAGGGCCTCCTGTAATACGTAGACAAGGAGAATAAGAAGTTTCCTTATTTCCACGCATTGGGCCAAATTCATGGCCTGTTGAAACTTCATTAAATTCATCTTTATTGAAATCAGTTAGTTACATGCACTTCACCCCAAGGGTGCATTTCTAAAGTGGATGACATGATTCCTCTGTATTTGTGAATCAGTTTGTAATGAATGAAGGGTGCTTTGTGCATACAGTATGAGATATTACATTCATCTGTTCATCTAAAACCGGTCAGGTATAACTTCATGCCTAACTAAATATGTATAATCTGCAAGGGTGAAATATTAGCTTCATTGAAGTCAAAGGGAGCTTAGTCATTGAATTCAATGAAACCAGGATTTCCCCCCCAAAAGCTGTTTCATTTGCATGTAAATAATTTGCTCTACTTCACATGTGAAAAAAACAATAAAAAATTCAGGTATGTGTGTACATGTTACTCTACAGGATTGGGAAAAATCCCTGTTTTAATCTGTACTTCTTTTAGTTGAACAAATAGAACTATAGAAATGAAGAAAGCTGTTACTTATGACATTATGATCTTACACATTTGCATTGAGTTCTTCCTCCTCTTAGCTCTGGAGTAAGTGGACATAATTCCAATACTTCAGCCTGTTCACACCATTTCGACTTTTTAGTCCAAAAATCATGCATAATACTAAAATGTAAACATAAGTAAATGAATTAAGTGGTCTGCATTATTTTATTTTGATACTGGAATAAGGTGATAGGTAACAGCCAGCATGAATTTATAAAGAACAAATCACATCAAATCAATCAGATAGCTTTCTTTGACAGGATAACAAGTCTTGTGTATAAGGGAGAAGCAGTGGATGTGGTATACTTAGATTTTAATAAAGCATTTGATAAGGTCTTGCATGATTTTCTTATCAATGAACTAGACAAATACAACTTAGATGGGACTACTATAAGATGGGTGCATAACTGGCTGAATAACCATACGCAGAGAGTAGTTATTAGTGATTCATAGTCATGATGGAAGGGCATAAAAATAGGGATTCTGCAGGGGTCTCTTGGGACCAGTTCTGTTCAATGTCTTCATCAATGATTTGGATAATGGCATAGAGAGTATGATTATTAAGTTTGCAGATGATACCAAGGTTGGCGGGGTTGCAAGTGCTTTGGAGGATAGGGTCAAAATTCAAAATGATCTGGACAAATTGGAGAAATGGTCTGAGGTAAATAGGATGAAGTTTAATATGGACAAATGTAAAGTACTCCACTTAGGAAGGAACAATCAGTTTCATGTTTACAGAATGGGAAGTGACTGTGTAGGAAGGACTGCTGCAGAAAGGGATCTAGGGGTCATAGTGGACCACAAACTAAATATGAGTTAATAATGTGACATTGTTGCAAAAAAGCAAACATGATTCTGGAATGCATTAAAGGAAGTGTTGTGAACAAGACATGAGAAGTCATTCTTCCACTCTACTCTGCACTGGTTAGGCCTCATTTGGAATATTGCGCCCAGTTCTGGGCACCACATTTCACGAAAGATGTGGAAAAATTGGAGAAGGTCCAGAAAAGAGCAACAACAACAAAAATTAAAGGCCTAGAAAACATAAGCTATGAGGGAAGACTGAAAGAATTGGGCTTGTTTAGTTTAGAAAAGAGAAGACCTGATAACAATTTTCAAGTATCTAAAAGGGTGTCACAAGATGGAGGGAGAAAAATTGTTCTCCTTGGCCTTTGATGACAGGACAAGAAGCAATGGGCTTAAATTGCAGCAAGGAAGGTTTAGGTTGGATGTTAGGAAAAGCTTCCTAACTGTCAGGGTGGTTAAACACTGGAATAAATTGCCTAGGGAGGTTGTGGAATCTCCATTACTGGAGATATTTAAGAGCAGACTGGATAGACATCTATCAAGGATGATCTAGATGGTGCTTAGTCCTGCTACGAGGGCAGGAGACTGGACTTTATGACCTCGCAAAGTCCCTTCCAGTTCTAGTATTCTATGGAACAAAGAGGCTGGGAAGTCTTTGAATAACAGTGTGTGTCCAAAAGTAGAATATAAAAGGATTTTTCCATATAATGCATGGATTCCAGATGGTTGTCATTAACTCTGGTCTTAAAACAAATGGCCATAGCTAACTCTTAACAATATAAGCAGCAACAATTGTAAGTAGATCCTTGGCAAACAATTAAGTCAATGTCCAGGTAAATGCCACATCATCTGGCAGTAATTTCCACTCCTACAGTTTTTAATGTTAGTCTTAAACATCTTGCTGCATTCCTGCAGATGGACACGTAAAGCAATGATTATTATGCATATGCATAGCTACCTTGTCTCATGAATTATTTATGACACACTGAAGTGTTTTAAGAAGTAGGACAACAACAGAGAAATATGAAATACAGACCATGTAGGAAATGGGGGTGGGGGAAACAGCATTTAATAAGGGTCTGCATTTGAATCTGTGTCTTTGTAATGTGCTGTTTCTTGAAATAGTTAGTTGCCAATATTAAAGGACTGAATGTTTCTTTCTCCCAAAATGATATGAGTTCCAATATAATTTCATTCAGCACATAGATAATTTTTTCAGACACTGTACCTTCTCACCTAGAAAATTGGTTGCTATGTTGTTTCTACAACAAACACTAATTGCAAAGGATGAGATAAGCTACCTCTACAGAAAAACCTTTGATTATACCAGAGCTGTAAGCCTGAATTGCTTTACATTAATTGGTAGCCTTGTGCCTGGAGCATTGTGCTTCAGGCATAATGGTATACTAGAAAGGATGGGTGTCTTGACTGCCACCCATTTTCCCATATCACTGAAGATTAAGTTTAGCAATCTTGTTTGCAATACAAAACCAGTACTTGATCAACTGGATTGGCTGAAACACAATCTGCTAACTGCATCAAAACTTTATTTTGCATTGTGCAATATCTAATATAGCATCAATTGAGCAAAAATGGACTTAAATAAATACCTCCTCCAATTAATTTACAGAAAAAGATAGCCAGAAAATAGCAGAACTGAGTGTTTTACAATTTGCTAAGAAAGTTCCTCCCAATCTTGTAATGGTTTGGGGGCATTTCTTCAGTATGTGCTTTGTTGGGTGCACCTGCCAATGAAAGAGATCTGTGCTAAAGTGGGTATGTTCTTATTTTTATTTTGTATTAAAATAGTTCAAATATAATTTACATTTATTTATGGGGGAGGGGAATCTCTTTACACAGTATGGGCCTAGCTAGACAGTTCTTTCTTGAGCTTCATTGCCCAGGAAATGGCAGAAGGATTTGGTCCAATCTGACCAGAAAGAAAAATCTGTTTTTAAAAGAAAAACAAAGTGTTCCAATATCTGAGATAACATCATGTAAAAATTATTCTATGACATTCTGTTCATTGTTTTTTTTCAATGTATAATGTAAAATTCTAGATGTGTGAACAGTTAGTACAGGTTGGACCTCCTTGGTCAAGCACCCTCAAGACCTGACTGGTCTGGGATGAGGGATTTTGCCAGATCAGGGGAGGTCATTTCTGCCCCCCCCCCGACTCTGCTGCCCCACTTGACTTCCCAGCTCCTCCCTCCACCTCTGCAGCGAGCTGGGTTCCTGCCCCCCTCCCCGCCCCTGAAGCTCACTGAGACTCTCTGATCCTGGAATATCTGTTGCCCTTATGCACCACAGATGTTGCCGAACCAGAGAGTCCCATTTATAGAGGTGCAGCTGTAACTCACACGCCTAGTGAGTGTGGTTCACTGTGCTGTGTAGTGGCACCCAGACCACTTACAGTGAGAGATAAGAACAAGGGAGCACTACAGCCTAAGCTTTATAGCTCAAGCTGTAGAAGCTCCCATAGTAAGCTCCAAAAGTCTCAGGTTTGACTCTGGTGGTGGTGACGCAACTTTTAGCAACAAATGGTGACACTAAAGCACTCTGCTCCCACATAATTAACTGAACTCAGACTATTGGAATTCTGTTTTCTACTGTAGTCTATGCAGGCTTTTATATGTGCCTATCTTGGTATCTCAATCAGATGGACCTTGCAGTGCACCTTGGAGATCATCAAATATAACCAAGTCAGGCCAAGGAGGGAAATGAATCTCAGATTGGGGCACACCCTATTGAAAATGCTTTGCTATGTGTCCCAAATACAGAGGCCTTGATCCTGCAAAGGTACCTTTTAGACTTACATGCCAGCATGGAATCCCATTGGCTTCAGTGGACCAATGTAAGTGTCAATACAACATCTCTTGTCATGGCTGGGACCTTACAGACCATCATCTTGAGCATGTTACTTGATCTGAACTCCTGAGATATATCAAAGGAGATACAAGGCTATAAAATACATAGGAACTAAACACAAAGGGAGAAGCTTTTAGTTCATCTGGCTAATTTTAAAGCCCCTGTTACAACTTTTATTCAAGCACAATTCCTATTAACTAGAAAGTCCTGGGTCCTGTAAGAATATTTTCTTATTAACCTGGAAATACCCAGTACAGTAGATGGTTTTTATTCTTTGAATGAGGTCTTCTGTGCAGTATGTTTTTAATTATCTCTTTGTTGCCAACTTTTGCTTTCAGAATCATACTGGAACATTTAGAACAGGCCTATTAGGTAATGCATTACTTCTGGAACAAAGTTCACTCTCTTGAATTCAGTGTCCTCATGTTAGAGCTTGCCAGGGTCACAGATGTTAGTTTTCCATGAAGTCCATCAATCATGGTAATACTGGTTTGTTTTTGTTCATGTCAGTTTGTCTCTGCTTCATATGAATTCACCTGACCTGCCCCCACATTGCTCTTCTGTCTGGTCATTACCTTTTTTTTGCATTTTTGTCTAGGCTACTTTAATTCCCCTTTAAGATAATAATTTCTGAAGAGAAATGGTTCATTCAGATATGTAGGCACTTGTAGGCGTGGAAATTCAGCATGTGAGGGGTGCCATGGCACCCCTGGGCTCTCAGCCTAGCACCCCACGCATCATGGGCTCCCAGCTGGCTCCCCACGCACCATGGGCTCTGATGCTAGCTTTATGCCCTGGGTCCCAATTGCTGCCCACACTCAGGGGGCTCTGGTGCTGGCTCTTTACCCAGGGGCCCAGCTTCTGCCCTGTGCACCTGGGGCTCTGCTTTGACTCCATGCACTAGGGGCTCTGCTTCCAGGCCCAGGTCCCGGTTGCTGGCCCCACATGCCAGGGCTTTGCTCCTGGAGTCAGTTGAGGGACATCGGGGGGTTGGCTGACACCCCCCCCCACACACACACACACTTAAAAATGTTCATGCGCCACTGGGCACTTTTCAGGTGGGAAATTATTTTATATTGTTCCAAATAAATATAGAAATATTATTTTTGTGAATCTCAGAGAATCTCATGTATACAAATGTAAGTATTGTTAATGACTCTTTGGAGGAGGACCTGGAGATTGTAATTCACTGCATATGGATAGTGTATTTAGAGTAGAAACAAATTGCCAAGATGTGTAGGTATTTCTAAGGTGGCTACTTTTATTCTGTCAGACTGAACATGAGAGATTTAATGTGTGTACACCCCTCCACAGCTAATTTTCTTTAATAGTACATTAATGATTTCCTATTTTCTTTAGTTTTTTAGAAATTCCTGTGGCCACAATAAATTCATTCTCCTCCAAATAATAAATTTTAGTTCCATTGAAGTCCCAACTTAAAATAAACAAAAGCAGACAAATTAACTAAAGATCAAAATCTGTGCTGATCCTTCATCCTCAACACATATCCTGCTGCAAAATAAATAAACAAATATAAGTCTGAGAGGGGTAGCTGTATTAGTCTGTAACTTTAAAAACAGTGAGTAGTCCTATGGCCCTTAGAGACTAACAAATATATATACATTGTATCATGAGCTTTCATCGGCAAAACCCACTTCCTCAGATAAGCTTGAGTTTGTCTAGTTCATCTGAGGAAGTGGGTTTTGTCCACGAAAGCTCATGATACAAATAAATATAAATTGCAGTGACACGAACTAATATTAGGATCAGCCAATAAGTCTTAGGGCTAAATCCTGACCCCCTGTGCAAAAAAAAAAAAAGGATTTTACTCGGGGGTTATCTGTATGAACTGGACTTAGTCACAGAGTTGAAGGCTAGAAGGGGCCACCAAATCATCTAGCCCAGGTAGGGATGCCAACTTTTATTTGCAGAAAACCAACATCTTTTCCCTGCCCATTCTCCAAGGCCATGTCCTCCCTCTTTTGCTCCCCTTACTTTTTTACTCATTCTCCCCCATGCTCATTTACTTATTTCTGGGCTGGGGCAGAAGTTTGGGGTGTGGAAGGGGATTTGAGGTACAGGCTCTGGGCTGCACTAACCTCAGGTGGCTCCTGGGAAGCAGCGACATCTTGCTCTGGCTCCTAGGTGGAGGCATATGCATATCGCTCTGAACCAGTGGTGGGCAACCTGTAGCCTGAGGGTTGCATGTGGCCCACTGAGGTTCTGTGTGTGGCCCATGAGACATTTTGTTTACTGTTGCCCACGATTCTGCCTGTTTCCATCCACATAGCTTTTTTCTACTAATATTACTAAAGTGACACGCACTTAGAGCAAGAACACATGGAGTGAGGTACATGCTAATTGCACACAACACTGACTGTGAGAGCTGTGCGCTCCATCTGCATTCAAAGTGCTGCTGTGGTTGTCAGCACCTGCTGCAAATTCTAGGTATGCAACTGCAATTAGCAAAATGACCCAATCTTAGGAGACCGTCTTGGTTACAACAATCTTGCGGCCCTCAGAGATGGAGGGCCACTCATGTGACCCACTCACTAGCCTAGGCTGCCCATCACGGCTCTGAACACTGCCCTTGCCTGCAGGTGCTGCTCTCTCAGCTCCCATTGGTCATGGTTAGGAGCTAGAGGGAGACACCAGCAGCTTCTCAGGAGCAACATGGACCCAGGTAAGGAACCATCCTGGACTTTTAGTGTCCTGGTGAGCAGTGCTGAGCAGAGCAACCAGCATCCCTTTTCAACCAGGCACTCTGGTTAAAAGCCAGATGCCTGGCAACTCTAAGCCCAGTGATTCTCAAACTGTGTGTCAGGACCCCACAGAGGCTCACAACCCTATTTTAATGAAAGCAGGGGACTGGACTAGATGACCTCTTGAGGTCCCTTATGATTGTATGAATTATGCTTAGTTCATAGAGATGAAGTGAGTCTTAATGTATTAATTAATAGCGGTAAAATGCTTTGATCTGCACAGATGAAAGGAGCTTTAGAAATGCAAAGTTTTATTTTTGATTATTCTTTTTAGTTTACACTTGCTCCTTGCTTCATAGTGACACTCGTGGGCCAAAGTTTTTATCCCTGAATGCATATGCAGCATTCCTACCAGGTGAAATCAATGGGAGTTTTGTTACTGACTTTAAGGGAGCCAGAGATTCACTAGTCTTGAAAAAAAAATCTTGTTAAAGTCCTCTGGTTAGACAAATATCCCTAAGGGATGATCAAGGTATATTTGCTTCTGCCTCAGCTGGTGAGGGTGGGAGGAGGGAGACTGGACTTAATGACCTTACAAGGTCCCTACCAATCCTACATTTCTCTGATACTGTGCATAGCCAGAAGCAGAATTTGGCCCTTTTAGTTTCTGCTCCATCAGGCCTGATTCCTACAGCCATCCCTCTGTGAAAGATAGTGAGTTTTTCCTCCATTATGATCATAGGAATTATCCCTATTTCTTTCCTCTTGATTATAGCACTCTTCAGAGTTGAAGCTCTCCAGACCCTCTAGAGCCCTCTCTTTTTCTCTGCTGTTCACTGATACACACCTGTATTGAATGCATCTTTCTTGAAATAAAGTGGTAACTGCACTTAAAAAGAGGCTTTTATATTTAAAGGAAAAGGTTCTTGTGGTGCCGTCAATCAATGAAAATGATGACTCTGCAGGGATAATAGAGGGGGCAGATGTGTTGACACTGTTTGAAGTGAATTTAGCTGTTATCCATATTGACACAGGAATTCAACAAGTAAATAAAGATTTCAACAGCAAAACTGATGAAAAGTACATTTGATTTCTACAATCCATTCAGATTTAATAATGTGATGCCTTATTCCTCACGTATATATACATGCCATTCTCAGGTAAAGTTGTACCATAACCTGTAATTATCGATACAGAAAAGAAGGTGCAGAGTGTTGTGTAAATAAATAATTATAGTCTTTTTGAGATTTATTCGATTGTTCGACACTGCTTCTTTGAAAAAAATATAAACTGCAATGTAAATATGGATACTTTCTCAGACAGAGTATTGTTTTTAATAGCCCATACTGATTGTTTCTTCATCATTCCACATATTGAATAAATAGATACAACATTTTTAATGACTGAAATTCCAATATCAGAGGGGTAGCCGTGTTAGTCTGAATCTGCAAAAGCAGCAAGGAGTCCTGTGGCACCTTATAGATTAACCGAAGTGTTGGAGCATAAGCTTTTGTGGGCAAAGACCCACTTCTTCAGATGCATGTCATTTGAAATTCCAATGAACATCTTAGACCAAAATCATGGTCAATTATTTATTTGAGCTGGCCAGGAGAATATTTTTAAAGTTTAATGAAGCCAGCAGGGCTACACAGTTTCATGTTGCTGAGCAACTGTACTGCTGGCCAGTGTGTTTAGAGTAAAAGCATACAGCATAATAATGTTTATGCCTTGAGGCTTTGTTGTACCCCCTCACAGTATAACCCCCAGGAGTGGGATCAGAGAGCCCAGGACCCTCTCTAAGGTTCAGCTCACTGAATTTCTAATGAAGAAGGAGGAAGGGCTTGCAAGCCAGTGAGGAAGGATGGGGGGCAGGTTCCAAATTACACGTATCTAAAATATCCACAGGAAAGGAAGCTCCAGCCTCTCTGCATATAGGAAGATTTATCTATGAGGAGAGTTATGGAAAGATTTGAACAATTTGATTAAAAGGGAGACATATCTATCTGAGTTATTCAGAATAATGAATGTTATTGTACAGCATAGATAGACTGGGCACATCTATTCTCAGAATACAATAACAAGAGGATATTGATTAGGAGTGGAAGGCAGAACATTCAAAATTCATAAAAGAAAAATATTCTTTCACATAAGACATACATTACTTGTAGAAATCTAAAGTAGAGGATATTGCTGTGATGCCAGAAACTTAGCATGATTCAGAAAAAGATTAGATATTTATGTGGACCAAAAGAACCACAATAGTTACAATAGATATTCTTTATTTTTTTAAAAAAATCCTATAATTTTTCATGCTTCCTGGAATAAGCCAATTATCTATCAACAGAATTGCAGAGAAAACTCGTCTGTGGTCAGGTTATTCCATAATTGTCTGTTTGGGGGTTTCTCACATCTTCCTCTAAAGCACCTAATGCCTCTCAGGTATCCGGCTAACTGGTGTGATCCAGTATGTCCGTTCCTGTTTCTGTGTTGCTGTGCAGTGGATCTGTCTGGTTGCATGGCTCCTGAAAGGACTGTGCTTTCTTTGGCCACCATCCCTGGGCCATATTCAGTTCCATGGAAAGGAGTCAGGGAGGAGTGAGAGTTAACATATGCTACTCCCTCCTACAAGCCTCTGAGGCTTAACAAACAAAATTAGCATTCTGCCAGTTTGGGGCACATTCTGTTTGCCCAGACATGCTCCCTCCTGATATATGCAGCCTCAGTCAAACAGTTAGCTTGAAACGGGGTGGAAGGGGGGCAATATTCAAGCTTGAGGAGGAGCAAAGTGTGGCTCCACTACTGGCTTCTGTTTCTCTCTGACAGCACAAGAGAATAAGCACCTCTCCTTGCAGTTATGTCACTTTCTCTACCAATTCACACCTTTTGTGCAGAGCAGTAACAGGCTATGTAATGCCTCATATTATCCACTACTTGTGCATATTTATTTTTAAAAGAGTATTATGTGCCCACTGGGAGTTAAGTTTTTGAATGTTCCTTTTCTACACTCTGAGTCATTTTCCCATAATTCTGAAGCTCACAATATTTTCCCATTGCCATAACGACTGCTTGTGAAGAAGGCACGCTGAGTAACTACAGACTTTTACTGAACCCAAATTGCCCATCGGAGTGGACCTCAGCTTATATCTGTATTACATGAAACAATCAGTATGAACCACGTAGCCTATTATTTCATCCATCAGAACTGCAGCTGTTTCTCCACACAGGGAAAAAAAAAAATATTGCCACCTGTCAGAGCTAAAAAGCCACCAAATAGTCCCAAATGTCTCATTGAGCAGATCTAAGCAGTGACTCCATGACTGAAAATTAACAGAGAAACAGCTAGCACAGGTTAGAAAGTTTTAAAATGTCATTTTAATGAATATAGTGTTTGTTTGGGTTTATTTTTAATTCAGTTGTATTCCTTAAAATTAGAGATGTCTCCTTACACCCTGCCCCTGCCCTGTTAGGAATGCATGGTGCTTCTAAGCACTGCACGTTCCTGGCAAAGTGGGAGGAGACTTTGCACACACACCCCGCCTCCAAGCCTTGATTGGCCTGCAGGTGGGGCAGGAGCACATGAAGTCTTCTCCCGCCCTGGGAGGGGTGCAGCGCTTGTAAGCACCACATGCTCCTTGCAGGATGGGGGCAGGGTGGGAGAAGGCTTTGTGCACTCCACCTGCCCCCAGGCCAATCAAGGCTTTGGGGATGGGGGCAGTGTGTGAAGTCTCCTCCCACCCTGCAAGGGGCTCAGCTGGCGGTTCACTCTAAGTGCAGCACTTCCTTGCAGGGTGGGGGCAGGGAGGGAGAGACTTCATGTGCTCCACCTCCCCAGGTCCTGATTGACCTGGGGGCAGCAGGGGGGGAGCACGCAAAGTCTCCTCCCACTGTCAGGGGCACAGGTACCTAGAAGGAACTGCCAGCTGTTCAGAACTGCTGGTGGTTCTCTCTGGGAGGGGCAAAGACTTTGTGTGCTTCCCCACCCCCAGACCAATCAGTGTCTGTGGGTGAAGAAGCATGGAAGTGTCCTGGCCCTGGCCCTTCTGGAAATTTTTGAAGTGGCCCCTAGTCAAAAATTATTGCCCACCCCTAAGCTAAGCTCTACCCTATATCTACACTACAGAGGGTTTTTTTTGAAAAACAGCCATTTTTCCAAAAAAACTTCACTTACGTCCACACTGCAATCATATTCTTTCAAAAAAAAAATCTAAAAAACAGAGGGTTTTTTCAGACATTGGTAAACCTCTTTCTACGAGGAAGAAGCCTTTTTCCGAAAGAGCTCTTGGTAACTGAAGAGAGATGCATTTTTAAAGGCCCAAAAGCAAACTATTCCACTGTGTAGGAAAGATAGAAAGTATGGTAAGAGACCACCTGGGCTGAACCAGGAGATCTTACATGATCTAAAGATAAAAAAGGAGTTGTATAAAAAGTGGAAACTAGGTCAAATTACAAAGGATGAATATAAGCAAACAACACAAGTATGCAGGGGCAAAACTAGAAAGGCGAAGGCACAAAACAAGCTCAATCTAGCTAGAGACAAAAAGAGTCAAAGGAAGACATTATACAAATATATTAGAAGCAAGAGGAAGACAGGGTAGTCCCATTGCTCAGCGAAGAGGGAAAAACTATAACAGGAAACTTGGAAATGGCAGAGGTGCTTAATGACGACTTTGTTTCTGTTTTTGTCAATAAGATTGATGGTGATGGGATGCCTAACATAGTGAATGCTAGTGGAAATGGAGTAAGTTTAGAAGTTAAAATTTAAAAAAAAAAATTTAAAATCACTTAGAATAGATGTCTGCAAGTCACCAGGGCCTGATAAAATGCATCCTAGAATACTCAAGGAGCTGATAGAGGAGGTATCTGAGCCTTTAGCTATCATCTTTGAAAAGTCATGTAAGTCAGGAGAGATTCCAGAAGACTGGAACAGGGTAAATATAGTGCCCATCTCTAAAAAGGGAAACAAGAACAACCTAGGAAACTACAGACCAGTCAGTTTAACTTCTGTACCAGGGAAGATAATGGAGCAAATAGTTAAGGAATTCATCTGCAAACATTGGAAGAAAATAAGGTGATAGGTCACAGTCAGCATAGATTTGTAAAGAACAAATCATGTCAAACCAATTGGACAGATTTATTTGATAGGATATCAAGCCTTGTGGATAAGGAGGAAGTAGTGGATGTGGTATACCTAGATTTTAGTAAAGCATTTGATATGGGGACTGGACTTGATGATCTCTTGAGGTCCCTTTCAGTTCTAGTATACCAAAATAGCTGTGCAGTGTAGATGTACGCTATGTGTGAAACTGATGGCTCCTTCCTAAGTGGAGTACTTTGCATTTGTCCTTTATTATACTTCATCCTATTTACCTCAGTCCATTTCTCTAGTTTGTCCAGATCATTTTGAATTATGGCCCTATCCTCCAAAGTACTTGCAACCCTTCCCAAATTGGTATCATCTGCAAACTTAATAAGCATATGCCATTCTCTAAATCATTTATGAAGATACTGAACAGACCCAGTCCCCAAACAGACCCCTGCGCAACCCCACTTGTTATGCTCTTCTAGCATGATTGTGAACCGGTAATAACTACTCTCTGGGAATGGTTATCCAGCCAGTTATGCCCCCACCTAATAGTAGCCCCGTTTAGGTTGTATTTCTCTAGTTTATTGATGAGAAAGTCACGCGAGACTGTATCAAATGCTTTACTAAAGTCAAGGTATACCACATCCTCTGCTTCTCCCTTATCCACCAGACTTGTTGTTCTATCAAAGAAAGCTATCCAATTGGTTCGAGGAGAAGAAAGAATCATAAGAATAAAAATATTAATTCAAAAAGTCTGTAAGTATTGATATGATGATGATCTAGCTGAATATTAAAGCAAAAACTTAACCTGGAATGTAGTGTTCCTTGGCAATCTTCAGCCTTTCATCAACCAGTGGACACTGCAGGAGCTTATGTTCTTATTTCTTTGGGTTCGTGTCTGCATCTGCTTGCTTAATTTATGACACACATTTCACAATACTTGTCTTTTGAAATTCAGTCATCTGTATTTATTGATTTATTTATTGGGAAATGGAGAGGTTGGTTCTCACACATCAAGAAGGATGAACCTTTTTTAATTCTGTCTTTTCTTGAATTATGGCTGCACAAGTGACAATATCCTTTGCAAGTTCCCTCTATTCCATTATCCACAGCCAGAGTGTTGTCTTACTGTTTATTTTCTTGTAGTTTGGTAGCAAAATGTCAAGTGATGAATTTATTTGTGTTTAAGAATTAAAATTCTAAACAATGAAATACTTGTTAGCAGAGACAAATGTAAAACTGTTTTCTGTTCCTCCTTGTTTTGCTTTAGTGAGTGGCAAGCAGGCATCAGAGCCTGGGCAGTTTCTCAGTGCTTCATTCAGGGAGTGTCATTACTGCCTCTGATTTTTTTCCTGTGTCCATGACTTTCCTGATGCCCTCCTGAAGAAATGAATGCTGAGTGGTCTTCTCTGAGATGGATTAGTAATACCATACTATGTACGAGTTGGCAGAGGAGTGTTAAGAGCAGGATTGTTGCATTCTTTCCCAAAGACATTATATTTTGCCATTCTACATAGGCACTGACCTCATGGGTGCTCTGGGGCTGGAGCACCTGTGGGAAAAATTAGCAACTGCTCAGCATCAACCGGCAGCCAAGCTCCCTCATCCCACGCCTCTTGCCTGCTAGCAGCCCTGCTGATCTACTCCTCCCTCTCTCTCCCAGTGCTTCCCACTGCCATGACACAACTGTTCTGTGGAAGGCAGGGGGAGCAGTGAGTATATGGCATGCTTGGGAGCGAGGGCACAAGGAGGTGGGGAAGGAGAGGAGTCTTAGAGGAAGTCTTAGGGTGAGGGTGGAGCAGGTGCAGGAAAAGGCAGAGCGGAGATTTGGGGGCAGGGATGGAGTTGGCGTGGGATAACAGTAGAGCAGGTGCGGCAAGAGGCAGGGCAGGGGGTTGAGGGAAGAGGTGAAGTGGGGGGCAGGGCCTGAGGTAGAGCGGGGCAGGAGTCAAGCATCGCCTGGCTACAGCAGAAATCAGCACCTATGCTATTATATAGTCTTGCAGTCTAAATCATTGAGCCCTGTTGAAGTCAGTGGAGCCCTGCATAGATCCATCAATTTGTTTGTTTGTTTATTTCTATTTAGATTTACAAAACAAAACCTTTAGAAAACAAAACAAGAGATGCATCTCTCTAAGTCTTAGGCACTTCTGCCACAAATTACAAAAACAAACAAATTAAATAGCCTGTATTATACAGAACTCATGGGAATTAGGATGCAGGCTCTCATGTGTGCGCTCTTCATGGCCAAGCAGTGGAACTCTGTGGATAACTTTTATCCTCAAAGTAAATAAAACAGCTTAATTTAAAACAAAATGATATTTACTCTAAAAATAAAATCCATAATACTTGTTAAAATTGAGACAGTATTGAAATCAGAATGCCTTGCTCCCCCTTGCATTTTCTTCAACCACCAGGTGGGATGTGAGTAGGGAATTTATCTGCTTTCTCCCATCCCCAAGTGGCTTTGGGCAGAATAGGAGCGGTGGTAGCAGAGACAGTGCAAGAAGATGCAGGTGGACTTGGGCTGTGCTAGATATCAAGGGAATCTGTGTGTTCAGTGGGATGGACACCCTGCCTGTTCCAGGGGATTCAACTTTTCTCCCTATGGGACAAATCAGAGCCGATTCCATAAGTGCAAATTCCTAGAATTTCTAGTTCTCAGGGTAGGAATAATACATGTGATAATAATATGACCCATATGTTTTTCTGTTTGTACATATAAATATTTATATAACATCTGACAGAAAAATGCTGAGTGTTATTGGTTACCAGCAGGAAAAATACTGAGCTAGTTTAGCATAGGCAAAAATGGCAAGTTTTCAGTGTAATGACTGTAATACAGACTTCAAGTAAATTATTTTTTTCTATACTTTTTAGTTGCATAATTAAGGGGTTTCTATTAATCTTTAATTAAAAGGCAAGCACAGAATGTATACATGTATCAAATATGGTCTACTAATTCTTCTAATTATTCTTCTCATAAGACATTAGCCACGATTAGGGATGTGAAAGGTATATCGGTTAACCAGTAAGCATCACCCTAAATAGGTAATGCTTACTGGTTCTTGTTAACTGTAGGGACTCGAGCAGCTTCCCGCTCACCCTGGGCAAGGGGCTGCTCTAGCCCTGCAGGGCCCACTACAGGCAGGGGCTGCTCTGGCTGAGCACAACCTCTGTCCATGGCTGCCTGACCCGGCTCCCCCTACCGCAGGTTACACGCGGGGCTCCTAGGGAGCAGGGCTGGCAGGGGCTGCTGGCCCTGCTCCCAGGGAGCTGGCTACAGAGTCCATGGTGAAGCTGCTGGCCCTTCCTGGTCCCACTCCAAGGATGCCATTTTGGGAGGGCAAGAGGGGCAGCAGCTGTGGTGCGCCCTGGGATGCAGCTTGCTTTTCATGCATTTCCCCAGACTATCAGGAAGTGAGGGGAAAGTACTTGCATTCTGTGCATGCCTCTCACACCTGGCTGGTGAAGGGAGCTCACCAGCCAGATGTGAAAGGCATGCACAGATTGTAAGAATTTTCCCCTCACTCCCTTAGAGTCCAGGGAATGGGATGAAAAACAAGCTGCATCTGGGAGCACATGGCTGCTGCCCCTCTACCCTCCCGAAATGGCACCCTTGCCCCACTCCCAAGGAGGTGACTTTGCTGTGACAGTGAAGCCTCCTCCCTGGAGCCAGGCCCGAAGCTCTTGCTGGCTCCACTTCCAAGGAGGTGGCTCTCAGTGGCAGCAAAGCCACCTCCCCGGGAACAGAGCCGGCAGCCCCCTGCTGACCTAGCTCCCAGAAAGGTATCTTCTCTGCAGCAGGGAAGCCTCCTCCTTGGCCCTGCTCCCCAGGAGACTTTGCTGCAGACTTTGTAGTATAAAGCTTATTTAAGCTTTATACTGCAGAGCCAGCAGCACATGTAACCACTAAGATTTTCAGTGGTTACACAGTTACCTTTTTAACTGACTTTCAACAATATGTATTGCATTTTCTATAGTTCCATAGCAACTTAAAAAATGCCATACACAGTCTCCTAATTTTCAGTAATAAGCATCTGTTATTTAAACTTTTATCACAAGTAGAGAAAGTGAAATAAAAGATACTGGATATTTCTTATATACAGCTGATAATAAGCTAACATGGTATTTAACCTACTGCGTGCGCTTGTGTGTGTGTATTATTTATGTGTCTGACTGCTAATTTAACCAAATGTGCAGCAGTTCCCTTGAGATGACCCTATTTACCTTAATTGCATTGTATCTTGATGAGAAAATTATTAAAGAGTAATACAGGAAGATGGAGGATTGTAGATATCAGCTGGTGTAGTGCTTAAATAAAATTATCCATCTGCAGACTGAGTAATGTAGCAAACAGTGGTCAAGTCTTTTCTCTGTTCACAAATCCTGACATTGTTTGAGGGGGGCGGTTAATGACAGAGAATGGAGAGAGAGTGCACTATCTTGAAAAGCAGATCAGATACCCTTTTTCTTCATTGTTGTCTTCTGCTTCATCTGTCTGTACATTTGTGAAAATTATTACATTACAATCAAAAACTCATGCTAAACTGAACAGAAAAATGTTCAATAGTAGTGCAGTATGTATTAAATTGAGAGTTCTTTTTGTACATCATCACTGGCCACATTATGGTGTCTTTATTTAAATGTCTACTGTTATTTTAGGTTTGTTTGTTCTACAGTGTGTATATATGTTCTGAGATATGGATACAAAAATCATATGCAGATATGACCTGCCCCAGAGATTTAAGCATTTTAAAGGTTACTTGCCAAATTCTTCTGTAAATTATACCAAAGAAAACCATTGAGTGAAGTGGGTTTTCACTAGTGTAACTGAGCAGAATGCATTTATTGGCCCTATACATTTATTTGATTGTAGAATAAAGATAAATTATACAGTTATGGACTGCTGATAATAACAGGCTACTTGCATTTGTTTTGTACAATATATTATCGGAATCTTATTCACATATCAAGAGAGTGCTATGTTAATGCTGGCATGTACTGTTGCCTGTAATTCATTACAAAAATCTGTTGTCATGGGCCAGATCCTACAATCGTTAGCTGTTCTTAATCTCAACAGACGATGCATTGTATTTTATGGAACTATAGGCAGGAGGAAGAACGACCCACAGAATCAGGTCCCTACTTTGGTATCTTGTTACTATTACACTGTATTATCTCATTCTAAAGTGATACAATCCAAAAAGCATCTGTCTATATATTTTAGAAATGTGCATCTGTCTGTCCATCTGTGAACCCATTTGTTCAAGAACTCCTGCTAAACAGTAAGAGCTAGGACCACCAAACCTGGTGTGCAGCTTCCTCTTCTCCTAACTTAAAGCAAGGTCAGGGTTTGGTTGTGCCAGGAAAATGGGACGTGCCTGGAATGGGATTGTTTTCCATAACATGGAAAGGGAGGGTATTGTTCAGACAGACACTGTACTGCAGAGTGGCCACTGTGGGCAGTCAGCATGGGAGAGAGTTCTACTGCAGAGTAACCACTGGGGGCAGCTGCACCAAACCCCTTCCCCTGGCTCTTGGCCATAGCACCAGAGCTGGGGCCTTGTGCGGGGAAGAAGACCCCCACTGAATGGGGAGAGGAAAGAAAAGGCTCCTGCTGGATGGAGGAAGGAGAAAAAGACCCCCCAGGTGGAGTGGAAGGAAAAGTTTCACCATACAGGGAGGAGGAGAATAAGCTCCACCAGATGGAGGAGGGGGAGGGAGAGAGAGAGGCCCACCAGACGGGGGGAAGAAGGCTCCACCAGACAAGAGGAGAGAAAGCCCCACCACCCCCCAAAGGAGCCACAGCCATCCCCAACCCCAGCACTGCTGGACTGCCCAGCATGCTCATCCCCTTCCTGGCCTGCATGGCCCTTCACTTCAAGCACCATCAGGGCCCAGCCTGTGCAGGCCTCCTGCTCTGTCCCCTGTACCAGGACTGGTGAGAGCTAGCGAGGTTTCCCAAGGACAACCTGGTTGGCAGGTTATGCAGCCCACCTCGCCATAGGAACAAGCCAGTGGGTGGGATGCGTGGTCCCTCCTTCACCTCTGGCCAACCCCAGGAGAAGCCAGAGAGCAGAGTACACAGCCTCCCCCTTACCATGGGACAAGCTGGCAGATAGTGTGCGCCACCCTGGGCAGAAGCTGGTGACCACCCTAAACCCTTCCCTGAGCCCCTCCCCCTTCCCTTGGCTCCTCCTCTTTCCAGTCTCCTGCCCTGATTCCTGCACTCCCACCCTCCACCCTGAACCCCTCCTCACCCCCAACCATCATTCTTGCCTCCCCAACATCCTGAGGCCTGTGCTCTGAGCCCCTCCTCAACCCCTTACCCTGACTTCTGCACTCCCATGACTTCAGCTTCCAGCCCTGAGCCCCCTCTCCTTACGTCCCCAAGGTCCTGCCTTGACTCCTACACACAAACACCCCCCACCGCCAGCCCCCTGTCCTGAAGGACCCCGGGCAATGCCAGGTAAGTCTTCTAGTAAACTATAAATGAATATAATATAAGTAACTATGTAAAAGCTTCAGGGGGTAGCTGAGTTAGTCTGCAACAGGAAAAACTTTAACAAAATAACGAATAGTCTAGCAGGACCTTAAAGACTAACAAAACATTTGCTGGTATCATGAGCTTTTGTGGGTACAACCCACTTCTTCAGATGAATGTGTAAAAGCTGGATGTGGAAGAGTGATAAAATATTAATGAGTCAGTGTATCTGTAATAAATAGATTTTGCATATTATCAAATTATTTACAGCTATAACTCAGAGATAAAATGAACCTTCTCTAGGTAGAGCTTCCCTTTTCTGTGGAGAAGGTATTTCTGTGAAAGCCAGCTTCTCAGCACTGTCCCTCTTTTGCTATCTGTGCAAGACTCCCCACAAAGACTCTTTATGTAAGGGGCTCTGGGAGATTTGGGAGGGTGTTAAGGGAGTGACTACCTCTGCAGCACCATTACTTGCTGAGCTCCATATGGAAGGGAATTACTATAGCTTAGATTTGTAGTAACTACTTCTAAGTTTCCTTGATCTACGCTAATATGCCACCATGGAAAACCTTGCCAATGGAGGACTGCTGCCATGGGGAAGAAATGGCAGTTCCATGGTATGCAATATGGTTCCTGCCTCTGTGCATCAGGGATTTCCTTGCTGTAAAGCCTAAGGAATCATGTGATTGGGAGATTTCAGGCCCTGGTATCATTAAAAACTGTGTTTTTGAAGGACTGCTGTAGGGAAAACTTCTAGAGGTAATCCTTGTTGAATTTTGCACCTCCTCAGCCATGGTGATGATAGGATCTGGCCCAGAGAATTTTTGCACGAGTGTCATAATGTCTCAAAGGCATCTGTTGCTGTTCTCATTAGAAAAAAATGGTCTCTTTTCCTATTTAGCTGCAGTGCATATTGCATCTCCTCGGGCTTGTAGCAAGATGTCAAATCTGTAAATCTACTGCTGTGTATGCTATATATTCACTTTATTACATGTCTGGAAGTGCATTGTATCTAATTTGTTTCAGGGTATTTATGGTATTAAAAATATTATGAATCTGACTATTGCACTTGAAAATATTTAATAATAAATTGGGTAGGCACTGTCTGTAGCATTCATAGGTAGGACGTTCAGTGGTTAAAGTACATGACTGAGAGTTAGTCTATTTTTGATTCTCCTACCGGCCAGCTTGTATAATATTGGGTAACTCTTAGGATTTTTCTATCTCATTTTCCAAATCTGTTAAAATAAGAATAGATAATACTTTGTTGAAAATGGTATTGTAAGTCTAAAATCATTATTCCTTGTAGAGCACTCTTAAGATTTTTTTAATGGAAGATATTATCAAAATGCAAAGTAATATTCTTTTCATCTTCAAAGCACACTATATACATTTGCAATTCAACCTATTTACAAAGTGCTATTTTTCTGAATGGTTTGATTTTTCTATAGTATTTACTGATTATACAGGAAACTACACTTCATTACTACCGTATGTCACTCAAAACAACATGTTGTACATGGAAATAATGCAACATACTTATATTTGGATTATAGAACATACAAATCTTTGAGTGTTTCATTGCACATTTGTTATATTGCATTTTTAATGTATCCAGACAGTGCTTGTATAATCATGTTTCTTCCCTTGAATCCCCTCTGTGCCCACATGTATGAAGCAAGCTTTGTAGTGACATTCATGAAGACCCCTGCTGGTCTTGAAACAGTAGAATCCTGCTATTTAGAATGAACCATTATTCTAGCAGTTGAAGTGTTTGCACAAAGGTGACTATGTGGTTGGCTATTTCTTTCTTTCCTACAGGATACATGAAAAGAAAATCTTTATTTGAACCTTTGATAGGGTCTAGTTGCAGAACCCCACACACAAATATGGGTAAATGGTCTACATTTGGAAATTCTCATCTGGGAAGAGAGATCATATTTTGCAATTTTGTCCTTTAACAATTACTAGTGAATTTAGTGCTTGCTAAGCATGCTCACTTACCTGTCTTGGAAGGTACAGTCCACTTGCTGTGCACAGAATAGGTGCATCATAACCAGTCCCAATTCAAACTTCTCTGTGATGCCCTGCAAGAGTGCATTACACTGTCTTGAAGGAAACACCACTATGGCTAAGGAAGCAGTTCTGTGTTTGTGACAAACAGAATGTTGGTTTCAGCTATACCTACCCCAAGTGGGGTCTAACTATTTCTAGTTGTGCTAATGTGTATTATGATGAAGACTCTTGTTCACAAGGGGCCAGATTCTGATACCTTTACTTAAAATAAGTAGCAATTTATTCTGAAAATAGGCTCATAAAGACGACAGGACGTCTCAGAGACCACAGTTCTACTCAGTGTGAGAAAGGATATTAGAATTTGGCTCTGAGAACTGAACTAAGATCAACTCCAAATGTCCATCAGATGGTAAAACTTTCTGTCACTACCAAACTGGACTAGATATTAATCAATCAGCCTCAGTTAAATACTCCATACCTTACTACTGATTCTATTAATCATGAAGAATGTGCTTGTGTTTATGGACTTCTCTCTCAACATTACTGCTAAAAGTAAATAATATGATAATGGTTTTATAATCACTGTCAGTTACTTAGATTTTGTGCAATGATAGTACTGTATAACTTTCAGTAACCTCACTTCATGTTCAGTGTGTAACTGGGACTCCCTATCATTGATCAGAAATTATATATTAACCACAATCTCACAGTAATATACAGCCAAGTAGTTCTGTAGGAATTCCACAGATATGAATTACAGAATTTTTCATATGAAATTTCTAAATGGTAGTGTTAATGTGATATGTAATACTTTTGATATTCCCTACTATTGCAAAAGGGTTAACAAACAACAAAGAAAAAGGAAAAAACAGCAATATGGTACGCTAAATATCAAAAGTCTTTGATTATTGCATTGTAAATGGGTAGTGAGAAAAAAAATTATTTTGCCTTAAAATCAAAATAAATGATGTACTCACCCTACTCTTTGAAGTTATAATACTAAAAAATTCCGTTAAGGATTTCCAAAAGCTCTTAACATTCTTAGTAATCAATTAATTATTTCCTGTACTGAGTAGTGGATGCAAATACTTAAACAATTAAATAGTTACAAAATTGGGTTTCCAAAAATGAGAGGTTACCCAGAAATTTAACATTTTCAATAATGAATATGCACAAACACAAATGAATCAGTCCCCAATTAATTGTTCAGAATGCTCCATTCCCATGTAGATAGTTTCAGATTTCTGTTTGTACAAATCCATTAAATATACAATTTACTGAATAATGGATTATAAAAAGATTTTTTTTCATTGGCTAGCTGTACCATCAGAGCTCTCAGACACATTAGTGAATCTTTCAGATCTACTGTTCCATTGTGCACATTGTGAGGATATAATTTCTTTTTTCATTTTGTAGTTTAATAAGATTGTAACAAATCTGAAATCATGATATTTTTAATTTCCAAACTTTGGCCTCAAAATATAATGGCATAACAGCATCTAGGGATTTTAACTGAAACTATTTTATTTAATGCCATTCAGCTGATTTGCACAGCATGGGTAGCTGATAGGTTTCATTCAGGTGTTACCTTTATAGGATATTTAAGAATTAGTCAAGCTTTAAGGTTTTAGATATTTAATCTTCCTTTAATAGTGCTGCTCTTGTTTCAGTTTTTAATTGCTCATCTCTGCACTAGAGCTGTGCTGCTCTATTTGTCCAGATGTTGTGAAAGATATTGACTTCACCCTATCAAAACTTCTGTAACCCTGGGATTTTAATTGTGGTTTACCTTGCTGACTGTAGATAATTTACTACAAAGGTAATGCTTTTGAATGCAATTCTTAATTTAACTCCTACTGTATTGGGATCTCTACAGACCTATGAATAAATTGTTTTGGCATCAAAATCACACATCATAATGAGGTTTTCATAAATGTATATTGAAGTTGTTTGACATCTTAATGAGGAATAGGTTCCACTTGCAATGACATCTTGCTGAGAACACAGTAATTATGTTCAATCTGTCTGAAGGTAATAGGAAACTAACATACTAAAACATATTTTTTTCAAAAAGAGAGAATAAACTAGAAATATGAAAAGGATGTTTTAGAAGGAAGCAAATTCTCAGTTTGTATTAAACCGATGGCAAAATAGTGTAGCAGGTACCGAAAAAACAAGATATTATCTGAAGGACAACCTAGTGCTTTTGAAGTTGTTAGATGGATCATTTATGCCTTAAAAAGAAGGCCCAAGAGAGCTGTGCTGGTTTTGCACATGCAAGAAATAATTACTGCACATTTAAAATATCATGCAAGCAGTTGCCGGATTGAGGCTAAGAAGAGGTCTAGATAAAATAGTGATAAGCATAAATATAAAGATAGATGCTGATATGGTCTATATATAATACGTTGCACTTGCACTTAGACTGATAATGTGCATAATTCATCCGAAAGACTGGAAAAAGGTCACTTAAAGGAACAAAAGATTTTGTCCCACTAAATCTGCTCAACTGCTTTACTGGTATCTTCTTGTGTCATTTTCTTTCCTCAGATTAAGAAATTAATTTTTAGTGTACCTTCTCCTGTGCTTAAGAACAGGGTTTTTTTAACAATATACTTTTAACTTGCTTGTTTGAGTAGTAATTGTTTTTTAAAATTACAGACTAAGAGGGCGGCTACTCTGAGTAATTTCTCTAGCTCTGAGACCTCTGCCCTAACCTAAATTAAATCGGAAAAGTGGAAAAACAGGAAAACCAATTTTTCTTCTTCTTTGTAGTGAATGGAGCTAAACTTAAACCTTCAGCAGCTCCAAGCAGAAGTTTGCAATGGAGATGCAGCCTGCCTTTAATGAGCTACAGAGGCAGAGCTGACTCTCTAGGCCAGAGATATTTTTAACATAGAGTCTTTTGTACAGTCTCTTCCCACCCTCGTCACCCCTCTGCCCCGTTTTGCGACTGTGTGTGGATGCTTCCCACCACCAGTGAATGGTAAAACGTCCGGACTCTGCCTTTTGGATGGCACTAGTGCTTCAGCCATTTATTTACACTAGCAAATCTCTCCCCTGTCCTTGTGAGAGGTGGGTGCCGCTTTCCCCATCTGGTGGCAGAAAAGAGCTTGGCTCAGCCCTCCCTGCAGAGCAGCCCGAGCGCCAGGAGCGTGGGAGGCTCTGGCTAGAGCGAGTGGCCAGAAATGGCTGCTCTGCCTAACATCACACACAGTCATCCCTCCTACGCCCCTTTCTTGCCCACCCCGCCTCCTCTTTCACTTTCTTTTTCTCCCCCCCTCGAGTCCCTTCCCGGCTCCTTCCCTCCCCGGGGCAGCCCGGCAGCGCTTTCGCGCCTGACTGAGCCGGGGCAGCTCTTGCTCCGGGCCCGGCTCCTGTGCCGGTTATTTTGAAAGGCTTCGTACCGTACCCGCTGCTTGCGGGAGCGGCTGAGACCACAGAGCTGGGAATCACCCTTCTCGTCGAGGCTTGGGCTTCTCCAGGGACCCCGGCTAGGAGAGGCTGGGCTACCCCGCCTTGCCGGGGTGGGACACAGACACGTCCCGCTCCCTCCCTGCCTTCCCTCGGGGGAGACGCAGCCCCACTGTCCCCAGCCCTGCAGGGAGAATAGCCCCACTGCCTCCCCGGCGCCCCCGCTGGTGCGGGAAGCAGCCTCTCTCCCTCACCCTAGCGAGGAGTCGCCGCCGCTCATCAACCCTCTGCCTCTCAGGGGGATACGTTCAAGCAGGCGCCCCTCGCCCTCACAGGGAAGGGAGAAGCAGCTCCCACCCACTCACAGGGAGGGGAGACAGCCTCCTCCCCCAGTCCCAGAGAGGGGAGACCTCCCCCCAAGTCACAGGGAGAGAAGCAGCGCCCCCCCCCCGTCACACGGGGAGACACCTCGCCAGTCACACAGGGGCAGAAGCACCTCTCCAGTCACGGGGCGGGGGAGGCGGCCCCAAGTCACAAGAAGGGCAACAGCCTCCCCAGTCACAAGGCGGAGAGAAGTCGTTCCCCCAATCACGGGGAGGGGAGAAGCAGCCCCACTCTGCCCCCTCCCGTCAGCGGGAGAAGCAGGTCTCTTCCCCCCCCCCCCCCCCCCACACACACACACAGGCAGAGGGAAGCAGCAGCAGCCCTAGCACCGCGGAGTGACTGCGTTGCCATGGCAACTGACAGAGGCAGGCAGCAGGCAGGCCCCAGCCGCCTCAGCTCCTCTGTGTGTGGGTGAGCGCCGGGAGCCGCCGCCGCCAGCGCCGGACAGGCAGAGGCCGGGGGAGCGGAGTGGGGAGCGCCGGGATGGAGGACGGATTCTCTAGCTACAGCAGCCTCTATGACACCTCCTCGCTGCTCCAGTTCTGCAATGGTAAGGGGGGGGCCGGGCCCCGCGGAGCCGGGGCTGGCTGCCCCGGCGGCGCCCGCGTTGAGGGGGCCTGGGGACGGCCGGCAGCCCGGGGTGCGGGAGCTGCCTTGGAAGCGCTGCTGCGCCCTGGCTGGCTGCAAGCGGCTGAGTGCTGAGTGAGGACCGGGCTCGGGAACCAGCCTGGCGGCGGGCTCTCCCGAGAGGGCCTTGCCCGGCTCTTGCGATCTTCGCCGCTGCTCCAACTGTGGAGCTCTCGCTTTGCACTCGGGAGAAGAGGGAGGGGAAAACTTTGCTCCGTCGCCCTCCTTCCCGCAGCGCCAAGCGGACAGACCATGGTTGTTGCTGCTGCTGTGTGTGCAGGATAGGCGGCCCCTGCGCAGAACTTCTTTGGCATCTGACTCGCTTGTGGACGTGGGTCTGTAACCACGATCTTTTCCTCCCCCAGAGCCTAAAAGGGGACCTCCCCACCTCACCACTGTGTGTATGTGAGACCCAGCTCTGCACTGGAATGTGCATGATCCACAAGCAGCCACCACCTTAAAACCATGTCCAACTGACACGTGTTTATTTCACATCACCATGTCTTGTGTGAAGGAGGAGTGGGGGAGAGTTGAAAGTTGTAAGCCGTGTGCTTTAGTTAAAGATTTTCTATCGGAGGGCTCCATGTTTGGTGTATTGCTGGAGATTTATTAAATTTGTTTACTAATATGATCCCAAGGGAGGCTATTTTTAGGATAAAATGCCAGTTTGAAACTAAACTAATCAGTGAATATGTTCTGTAGTTTCTGACATTCCTTAGGAGGGATTTATTCAAATCTCAGTTGTGCTTGGATGGCTTGCAATAAAAGAGCATAAGAAGAAGGAAAAGAGGAATAACTAATACCATAAAGAAATATTGATATAATTGGCCTTGAATGATGTTTGGAGATATCCTTATTTTGTCTAACTGGTATTTTCTGCTGCTTGAGGAAAATATTTAAGGTAACTTTAAGGTAATAAATAATTTTTAAAAATACGAATAATAGAATGCATCAAAATGTAAAGATGTTTGTCATTGCAAACCTTACAACCCAGTCTGAGTTGTTTTTTCTTTGCCAATAATATTTTAAGCGTAAATGCAGTATTATATCTCAAAAGCTTTACCAAATATTGTGTAAGTACATATCTTTTATTCCTTCTTTCCTAGACTCCTTGTGATAACTTACCTAATTCTAACTGTTCAGGTATTCATGAGAAGGGTAAGTTAAATTGTTTTAGGAGGGCAACTACTAAAACCACATCTACAACTTCTGTTGAACAAATAGTGATGATGGTGATGACAAATTCTGCCTGCTTTTTCTAGGGAGAAGACTTAGGCTAGCAGGGAATCCTAATACGTGTGGAACATATGACTATGATAACACTTTTCAGAATCTTCAGAGGGATAGCGGAGTTAGTCCGTAACTGGAAAAACTAAAAAAAAATAAAATTAATCTAGCAGCAACTTAAAGACTAACAAAACACGTAGATGGTATCATGAGCTTTCATTGGTACAACCCACAACCCAAAGTGGGTTGTGCTCATAAAAGCTCATGATACCATCTACATGTTTTGTTAGTCTCTAAGACGCTGCTAGACTATTTGTTGTTTTTTAAACTTTTCAGAATGTTGAGAATATGATTCATGAGCCATGTAATGTATTGCTATGTGCTATATATATATATGTGTGTATGTGTATATATATATATATATATATATATACACTTTATTTTCTGCTTCCTTCAAAACATTAAACTAGCCCTTTTTGTGTTAGTAATATTAGTTTGTCTGTTAGACTTTTACATTATGCTTAACTTTAGATACTAATTAATTCTGTTTTCAGGGAGGAAATAAATTATAGTTTAGCCTCTATAATAGCGAGTTGTTTTGCTGAGCAAAATATTTTGTTTACTTTCCATTTCCATCATTAGTGATATACATTTGTGAGCTAAAATAGCTGTCCCTTTAATAGGTTAAAGAGAATGTTATGTATTCAATATAAGTTTCCCATATTGACTTGTGATTCTGGATATATCATTGTCAGTGCTGTAAATATGCTACAAAACATGCTAGACAAATTCTAAAATCTCATTTCATCCCCTCCACATTCATTGTTTGAAGATGGATACATGAATTTTTTTCTGTAACATAAGACTTCTAGGTATTCTTTAAATTATACAATAGCTAATATCACAAGTTGTATAATAAGTAACTCTGTTTTATGTGGCATTATTGCACTAACTTCTGTTGGTGAGAGACAAGTTTTCAAGCTTATATAGACCTCTTCAGTGGGACTAACTTACATGATGAAAGGCTAGAGAATTGGACCAACATTCTCTGCCCTGAGGAGATCAGATAATTCAGAATGACCCATTCGGCCCATGAGAAAACAACAAAGGCAGAAGATGCCAGTGGAGGTGCTCTGTTTGAAAGAGGAGAGGAAGATTGCTTTGTGGGTGTGGGGCAAGCTCTTGCATGCATAATGGATTGGTGTGTAAGAAGCTGAGAGTACAGAAGAGAATAACAGGGAACAGTTAGAAGATTGAGGAAACCTAGACTGGAAGTAGCAGAGATTTGAAGAGGGAAAAAATGTGGTTGGAGTCTCAAATGAGTAGTAACGTTAGTTCGAACCAAGGGGTTTGATTCGAACTAACGCAGCCCAGAGTGCAATTTGTGGTTCAGATCAGCTGGCGATCGGAATAGCGCCCGGGCGAGATCATGCTAATGAAGCGCGGGATATTTAAATCCCCGCTTCATTAGCAATTTCGGTCGCCTACATTTGCATCCCTAGTTCGAACTTGGGAGCAAGTGTAGACGTACCCACAGGGTATGTCTACACTAGCTCGGTAGTTCGAGCTAGGTAGGCAAATGAGGGCGAGCTAGGTAGGCAAATGAGTTGCAAATAAAGCCCGGGATTTAAATATCGTGGAATGAGGAGTAACGGTAGTTCGAATTAGGATCTTTAATTCGAACTACCTAGTCCGTGCCGCGTGTAGCCGCGGGCACGGAGTTCAGACTAAGGGGGATTTAAAAATGGCGGCGCCCGGGAACATGCAAATGAAGCCCGGGATATTTAAATCCCGGGCTTCATTTGCAACTCCGCTTGCCCTCATTTGCCTACCTAGCTCGAACTACCGAGCTAGTGTAGACATACCCTCAGAGAGGAACACAATTTCAAAATCCTCATTTTGTATAGTGTAGCCTAGAGATGTGAATGTTTAACTGATTAAGGAAAAACTTAAACAACAACAAATAGTCTCGCAGCACCTTAAAGACTAACAAAACATGTAGATAAGCTTCAGAGGGGTAGCCAAGTTAGTCCAGTGCCCATGAAAGCTCATAATACCATCTACATGTTTTTTTAGTCTTTAACGTTCTACTTGTCTATTTGTTGTTTTTTAAGTTTTCCCTAAAACATGTGGTATCATGAGCTTTCATGGGCACAACCCACTTCTTCTGTTAAGCTTAACCGATGGAGGCTGGAGCAGCTTCTTGCCCACCATGGACAGGAGGCTGTTCAGCCCTGTGAGGGGCCTGCCGCAGTGGGCCTGGGTGCCCTGCAGGCAGAGGCTGCTCCAGCCTGGACGTTGCAGCCCAGCGGTGGGTGAGGAGGCCATTCCAGCTGGGTTGGAGCAGCCCCCAACCTGTTCCTCCTTTAATTGGTTAACCAGTTAAATAATACGTTTAACCAGTTAAACAGGATTTTACATCTCTAGTGTGGCCTAGGGAAAAGTAATATTTGAGGAGGGCTGATAGATGGAACTGGCCAGGATAATCATTGTGTGTTTCAAGGGTTTTAGTATTGAGAGGAAATTATTCATTTTAGTATTTTAAAAGAAGAAATAATGGGATATGCTAGCAATTTAGAATTGAGGTGTGTAGGGACAAAAGAAAAACCAAAGATTCATGCACCAGGCAGTGTTAAAATGTATTTGATGGTGAGGATAGTACAATGATGAGAGCAATTAGAGAAAAGAGGGAGAGGAGAAGAAGCTGGAGAAAAAATAATCTTTTTCATCTTTATTTTGAGTTGTTTTGTTTGGTATCCAAAAACCTACAGTAAATTCTTTACACAGTTAAAGCAAGTACTCCAGCCTTTTTGTTTTATTGAATACCAGGAATAGACCACAGTGTGGAAACCACTTAGAATGGAAATATTAGGAGTCACATCTTCTATTTCTGCTTTGCCACTAACTCACGTTGTGGCCTTTGAAAGGTTGCTTAATTTCTTTGTGCCTCAATTTCCTTACTTATAAACTGCGAGTAAATAGTGCATTCTTACTATAGTCGTGTGTAATAAGTAAGTTTGCAAATTACCTTGAGATCGTCAGAAGACATCTATGTAGATGTGTAAAATATTTAATTGTTTTAAAGTTAAATGGTGCATATGTATGTATTGCTTTTCTTCAAGTAACAGTTCCTCCTATTGATGTCTGTCTTGCTTATGTTGGTAATAAATTACATTAAGGCACCTTCTAGTTAAGCAGAGCAGCTTTTATAACAAACAGACACCCATAATTGACTTGGAATGTTAGAAATGAGATCTTGGATAATGTTTCTCAGGCTTGGTTATGGATTAGAATAACTTTGCTATTATTCTTAGGAAGGAAGCCATTCAGTTTACCTATAATATGCAAATAATTACTGATTTATTAATTTGTTCTCTATGCTCAAAAGCAGCGTTGTTGAGTTAGTGAGAAAAATGTTCAGACCAAATACCATTTCTCAAAATAGAAGAGGAAGTGGAAGTATTAAAATTGGGATAATGATTGTTAAGTAAATTTGTTCTTAAGCTTTCATTTCAGCCCTGTTACAGTTTTATACATTTTGCTTTGATGGGAAGAATAGTCCAGGATATGGATCCACAGTTACACACAGGAATTACACAGCACTTTTCTTGCCACTAGCAGAATTCTCAGATGCAAGAGTGAGCAGGGGTAGCTGTAGGTAAGCTAGGGAAGTAATCAGGATTTGGGCAGAGGTTTGCAAACTGCATGGATCCGCTGATGACACTTCCATGTGCAGGTGTTGTAGTAACCACTGTGATCTACTGCAGATCCCTGGTATTGCAGTAATAACAATGGACCTGCTTAATGAGTGGTCAGGATCCAGGTAATGGAATTCAGCTGCCCAGTGTTCCTGTTTTGCAATAAGCCCATTTACTTAGGGTTTGCACAAGATATGAGCTTCTATCCTTAAATCTTAATACAGCACTTTAAACATCAGGAGTATGTCTCAAATACAGACAGCTAGAGGGGGAAAGTAAAACTATCAAATATTTATTTCTTCAATTACAGACTTTTTGCATGAAAATACACTTTGAAATGTGGAATCTATTAATATTAAAATTAATAAACTTTACTTCAAAAAATGTGGTGGAAAGTACCTGCTGATACATTACATTTTTTTCTGTCCCATCCCTGTTTAAACCAATGGGAAATAATGTATTCATAAAGCCTGAGTATCAGAAGAGTTAATACCGTAATTGCAATATTATAAAATAGACTTCCAGTATCTCTTTAATAGTACCCACAAGCAAGCAACATACATAAAATATACTTCCTACAATTCACCTTCCCATTAAATGCCTGTAGCTGGAGATGAGCCTTCTAGGAGATTGATTTGGGGACAGCCATGTTCAGACCCAGGGAACATTAATAGAGAAAACCCTGCTAATGTCTCCCTCCCTTTAAACTAAACTGCAACAGCATTGGATGGGTGAAGGAATTAGCAATGGAATATAGAGTCTAAAAAGTGGTTCTCAACCAGGAATCTAGCCCCCCTTGGAGCACTGTGAGCAGGTTTCAGGGGGACTCGCTGAGCCCCAGGGCAAGAAAGCCCAAGCCCCGTAGTGTGGCTGAAGCCTAGAGCCCCGAGTCTCATTATCTGGGGTTGAAGCAGAAGTTTGAGCAATTTAGCTTCACAGTGCCTCCTGTGGCATGAGAACCCAGGACCGATTTGCTATCCCCTAAACCAGCCATGGCATTTATATGTGGAAAACAAGTTGTGGGACAGGTGTGCTGTGGGGTTTCTATAGCATTTCTGGGAGGACCTGAAAAAGAGACAGGTTGAGAACCCCCTGGTCTATTCACCATAAGGTTACTGGTCTAAATATAGCAGTGATTCTTAGTGATAGAAAGTTGTATCTCTCTTACTTTCCAGAAATGATGTGAAATGAATCCGGTCTTAATTCAGTTCTCTATAGACAGATGTATACATCACAATACCCTTTTCACTATTCACCAATGCATAACTGGCACCAGGGCTGGTATGAGGCGTGTGCAGTCAGTTCCCCTACATGTGGCCCCATGCTTTATTATTGGCCCTGCTCCAGACTAGAGTTGTGAACATTTAATTGATTAACCGGTTAACTGGTAAGCTTCACCCTTAATGGGTGAGGCTTACTGGTTAAGGTTATTGGTGGGGTATTGAGCAGTGCCCATCCCGCATGAGGGTAGCCACATGCAGAGGCTACTCCCGTGTCCTAGCTTGCAGCATGCTTGGGCACCTGCCTGCGGCAGTGGAACCAATCCAGCCTGACTTTGGCTGGCGGGAATCACCCCCTCCCTCCACTTGCGCCCCCTTGAATGAGTTAAATATATTGTTTTAAAATGGTATTTTACTTACTTAATACCTGATGCTAAAATGTATTAATGGATGAAACTTCAGCCTTTTTTGGTCTTTTCCTTTCATCCTGTGTCCTTTTCAAATAGGGCCATTGAATGAAAGCAACGGAGATGGTATTTTTTGGTACTTATGCTATCTTTTGGTGCCACAAAATTTTGAGGCTGTGTGAAATATTAGAAAATTTTTAATAAACATTTATGCTCACTTAGTGAAGTTCAGTACAGCACGGATAGCCATACAGTGTGCTTGTGCACAAGATATCTACTGTGCTGAGGGCTTCATAGGGTAAAAGCAATGCAGAGGGCCTCATGTACACTGAACAGGATTAATTTTATTTATAAACATTATCAATTTTTTCTTCTGAAATAACACTGAAATGTGGCCTGATAAAATATTATCTAGGTTTAATTTCAGGAGCAGATGTGTTCCTCCCCCCGCCTTTTTTTTCTGCATTTAACAGTTTATTTTTTAGGTCACAGACCACTTTGTAATTGGTGATTGATTCATAGAAGAACTGGAGAAAGTTTTAAAAATAGCATATATGGACTATTATAAATAATACAATCTCCCCCCCCCCCAAATTACAAACCCATAAAATTATACATTTATTAACATGAAAAATGTTTATGGGATACAGTTGTGTACTATAAAATAGAACATAATTTACAATAAGGCATACTTTCATGATGGATGTTCCTAGACCCAATAAAGTTCACACTGAGTATATAGATATAAAAGGTCACTGATTAGTTTGATAAACCTGCCTCGCTGTATTGAACTGTTAATTGCCAATAGAGCCGTAACAAGGGTGGGGCAAGTGGGGCACTCGCCCCAGGTGCAGTACATTTAGGGGTGCACAATTAAAAATTAGAAAATTAAAATATTATTGCATTTATATCTTTACTATCATCTATTTGCAATCTCAATATATGTGCAATTAACAACATGTGCAATGAATAAAATTAATACAAAAAATTAAGAATTTTTTGGGGCGAGGGGGAGGAGCACAGTTCAGTAGCTTGCCGCAGGTGCAGAAAACCTTAGTTATGGCTCTGATTGCCAAATCACAGATTATTATACAGAAGCTGAGTCAGTCATTGATACTAATTCCAATTGTTACATTTTAATAAAAACAAAAGCTATTTTAATCCATGTTTCAACACTGTAGTAAGAAAATACAGCATCTGTAGATAAGGGAGAATTCCACAGTAATATACAGCCATCATTAGGAAATCTGTATCAGTGTGGCTAATATGAAGTAAAATCATTAGTATCAAGTATTGTATCATAAATAATAAAAAAAAAAAACATTCAGAGTTGTAAATTAAAGCATTGGGCTCCTACTAGGAAATCGTGTTTTATCTGATCATCAAAGAGTTTAAAAATCTTTGGTACTTTACAATGCTGTTAAAATGTGTTTTAATTTCTAATTCAGTATACCAAAATTCATTTTTATATTGCAGTCTAAATTACATGCAGATAATATAAAATGGATTTAAAATTTCTTTAGCAGTAAATTATTAACCATATATCAAACAATTCTATATTATTAAGTCTTAGTAAGTTTCATCACGATTTCTCCCCCGGAAGTATATGGTGAAATGTGTCAAGTTGATTTTGCAGTTGTTTTTCTGTTACTGGGAACTTTGGTAGACTATGATAGAAAGTTTTTATTTGTCATCTTTATGGATATAGGAGAAGGTTGGGGGAATAAATGAGGAAGTTGTCTGTAATAATCTATTTTGAGTTATTTGCAGTGGACACATTAATTATCTCAGTAGAAGCACTGCAAGTTCATAGAAGGGGCAAACTTTGGCTCAGCCTGTTCATCCTCCATGAAACTAAATTTAAAGTGCTCATCCATTACATGATTAAAATGTGGAAGTAGCTCCCTGGGGATTTTTAGGGAGATGGGGTGCGGATAATTATATGTTAGCGTGATTTCACTGAATTAGTTATTTGGAAAGTAATTAAGTGAGATTGCCCACACTCCATTACTTTCAATGAGTGAAATCTGGCATGGTCCATCATTTTCTTGTCTTCCCTTGAAATGACCTATGATTGAATAAATATAATCTGCTTGTACTAAAATTTGTATCAGAAATCTCTAGTAATTGCCTTATGGAGTTTTAAATCTGAAATAAACATCTGGTGTTAATGTATAATTTACATTTATTAACAGTGTAACTACTATAGTCACTTGTAAAAATATGTACATCTTTTATGGGCAAGAGGGAAATAAATATTTCTTATTTTTATTATATCTTTACAACCTGAGAGACTAAACTGTTGCATATTGCACATACAATCTTACATTTAATAATGTTAAAATTTTCTCCAAGATTTTCTAGAGTCAAGTTCTCAGAAGTTTAGGTTTCTAAAATTGGAACTAAATCTTTCATGGGTGAAAATGGGCACATTTGAACATGCAAATGGAACAAGTATGTCTATGATCATTAAAAGATAAAAAGCAAAAAAAAAAAAATCAAGAAAATCTTTGTAAAATTCTTGTATTTTTCTGAAACATGAAAAATTTCAACCAGCCTAATTTTGCCTAACCACACAGGAAAAAAATCAAAATCCCTCACTGTAATTTTTACAGATAACAGAACTATGAGTAGTAAGAAGACAAAACTGGAAATTATCTGAGGCTGTGGGAGGTATGGCTGCCTCTGTCAAGAGCATTATTGGAAGCATATTGTTTCTATAAACAGCAAGCAAACCTACAATTCTAAAACTTGAGAAATGTTGATAGTATCTCAGTTATTTTTTGCTACATGTAATATTAAATATAGATGTATTATACACTCCCTCCCAAGAAAGTGGTTTAAATTATATAGGTCTATTTTTAGCTAATGAGAAATCCTCACTGTTAAACTCCAAAATTCAGATGCTGCTTTGAATCTTTTTCTGCAAACATTTTTGGATGGCACTTCCCCACTTTTTCTGCATTGCAGGGGTGAAAAGTGGGTCCGCTGACTCTTCCTTCCAATCCTGAATTGGTGACACAGTAAAAAGTAAGTTACATGGCATTTCCCTGTTGGTTGTCCATAATTAATTGAACAGCAGAGAGGGAAAGTACATGATGACCAGCTGGAGGTAGCTGGGATTAGGGTCTGCTAGAAGATGGGTTGGCTAGCTAGCTCATTGAAGTTCAGACTAGTCTTTATTAGAAACAATCTATCCATTCCTAATTATCACATACTGCCATATATCTGCGTTATATTTTTCCAAAGATAGACCAAAATTATAAGTCAGTAACAGCAGTGGGTTCTAAACTCAAATGACAAAACAGGTCACTTTTACTTAGGTGCCTAAATATGGATTTAGAAACCTAAATTAAGGCACCCAGGTTCATAAATTTTGTTCATACTTATATACAATTACAGTTGAATCAACTTTAAACAAAGTTTTGTGTAACAAAAGTCTCTCTTCTGATCCAAAGGTAACATACTAAAAACAATTACATTCAATATGGTTTATCTGGGGACTAGATACAGATGATTAATTTCTGGCTCTATTAAAGTCAGTTGTAGTTTTGCCATTGACTTCAGTAGGGCTAGGACAGGGGTGGGCAAAGGGCTTCTGCGAGCTGGATCCAGCCTGCCAATCAGGGCTTAGGGGCAGGGGGAATGTGGCGGGTTTAGGGGCTCAACCTCCCATTCTCCATCTGGAGGGTGGGGCCCTGCGAGCCCACCGCCTTCAAACCCCACGGTGTGGCAGATTTATGGGCATGAGCTTCCACCCCACGCCCGTGGGGGGAGGGGGGGCCAGCGAGCCCACCGTCCGATGTCTTACGGGGTCCTTGAGCCCCTAAAGCGTGGCCCCTTCCCCGGGGCTAACCTAGTGACCAACCACGGAGTAGGCTGCCACTTCGTATGTATTCGTACGCTGGGCGAAACTATCACGGGGCGTAAGGTGGGGGATTAGGGGGACCCGGATCCCAAGGAATCCACTGGATCCCAGCCCGGGGCCCCAAGGAATCAGGGAGTGCAACCCTTACTCAGCTGACAGGGTTCCTCCCCGAAGCACATCAGCCCACGGGTACCAAAAGCACTCTGCCCTGGGCTGCTTCCTATCCCCCTCCTGTATGACAGCTCTTCCAGATGGGCCCGCAGAGCTTACCGCTCCGTTGTCTCCTCCGGTTCCTGCCTCGCTGCTCCAGTCCCCCCTGGGACTCTGCCGGCTGTTCCACCTGGGTGGGGTAAGGTGTTCCCCCCAGGCTGCCCGGCGACTCCTCCCGTGTGAGTTGCCCCATCGCTTCCTCCCCCGGGCCTTTTCAACTGGCCCACCAAGGGTTGTTGCGGTGTGTTGCCCCACCCCGTCAGCGTCCCCACGCTCCGGGACGCTGTGCCTAAGGGCCTAAGCTCCGCCCCAGGTGCCGTCATCAGCCGCTGGAGGCGCGGCGCCGGCGGTTGACAGCCGCCCTTCCCCAGCGCGGCTTGGCCCCACCCCCTTTCCAGCCGGATGGCCGGTGCTCTGCCAGGCTCTGTGCCGGCCGTGTCTCTCTGGGACGGCGCTGCCCCGCCCCCATGCTGGGCAAGCGGGAGGGGTCCCGTCCGGCGCAGTGCGGGCCCCAGCAGGCCCGTCGCAGGGAAGCACACGAAGTCTCCTCCCGCCCTGCTCTCACCCTGCAATCAGTGGATGGTGCTTAGTAGTGCTGCGCGCTCCCCCAGCCCCCCAAGCCCTGATTGGCCTGGGGGTGGGGAGAGCGTGCAAAGTCTCCTCCTACCCTGCAAGGGGTACAGCGCTTTTAAGCACTGCATGCTCCTTACAGGACAGGGGAAGGGAGTGAGAGACTTTATGTGCTTCCCTGTGACAGGCCATCATGTGATTGACCTGGGGGCAGCAGGGGGGAGCACGTGAAGTCTCCTCCCACCGCCAGGGGCATGGGTATGTAGAGGGAACCACCAGCTGTTCAGAATAGCTGGTGGTTCTCTCGGGGCGGGGGGGGGGGGGAATCAGGTTTTGTGGGTGGGGAAGCACGGAAGTGTCTTGGTCCTGCCACTTCCGCCTGAAGCCTGTCCCCTTCTGGGGCAGCCCCAGGCCACTTAACATTTCTGAAGTGACCCCCGTCAAAAATTATTGCCCATCCCTGGGCTAGGACTTCACTCTGTGAAGTCTGTTGCAAAACTCCCACTTACTTTAATAAGGTCAAGATTTCATCCAGAACTCTGTGCTTTAGCTAAGTATATATGTATAGTTAACATACACAAGTAAAATGTTCTAAGGATCTAATATGTATTCATCCTAGGGATGTTAAATTTAGATTAATTAACTGATCGAATAGTCAATGGGATTTCCATCGACTATTTGATTAGTCTATAAGGGCACCTCTGCCATTGAACTGCCTGGCTCTTGCTACAGTTCAAAAGCAGAAGCCTGGCAGGGATCACAGTGCTTCCTTTTGAAATGTACAGTAGCTCCACTGGGCTCTTGTACATTTCAAAGGCTGAGGCCCTGCAGGGAGCACAGGCTTCCTTTTGAAATGTACAAGAGTCCCCCTTGCTGTCTCTCTCTGACAGAGGCAGCAAGGGGGAGATGTGACTAGTCATATCACTAGTCGACTAGTTGCTTATATCCCTAATTCATCCCAGAAGTATTTCAATAGAAGAGGTCATAATTTTCTGTGTATGAAGTTATGTTTATATATTGTTTTGGGATTCATTGAGATGTATGGTATTATACATAGCATTATTTATTATCTTTAAATTAAGTACTTATGTAAAGGTGTAGTTTTGGGGACCTTACTGAATAATTCTTGATAATGCAAGCTCACTCAACTCATACTGAAATTAATATTAGGAGATGGTTAGTAACTAACTCAGAAGACCGAGCCCAAATGAACTGATTCAGGAAAGCACTTTTGAAAGTGTTTATATGTTGTCCCGAACAGGGGTGCTTGCTGGAATCAGTGCATTTCTGAGTGAAAAAGTTTAAAAGAAAAAAAAATTATAATAGTACATCACAAAGCGTACTTGATTTTATTTTGTCAGTTGTCATTCACATTAAATTATTTATATTTTTATATTAAGCATAATATTTGTAAAAATACTAACATATTTTTCATAGAATAATAAAATACTAAAACTGGAAGGGACCTTGAGAGATCTTCAAGTCCAGTCCCCTACTCTCATGGCCAGACCAAGATCATCTAGATATATATGTTTTTATGATTCTTGTTATATTTTTAATGAGAGATGAGGAGAGACCACCAATCTTTTTATCTAGTTTATACATTTTGTGGTATTGTGTATATGGATTTCTGAGGTTTCACTGTATATTTTTCTTGAGACAAAATCATTTCTAAGGTTAATAAGTCAATTAAGGACTCAGATTGCACTTGAACAGAAGTTTTGTAGAACTGGAAACTTTATCAAATGTAAATTTTTATAAAAATTATTGTTCAATAATCCCATTGTAGATAAGATGGAAATTCACAATGAACATTTTATTAGTTCTTGATCCTTTAGAGCAAAGGCCCATTGTTGCAACATGTTGAATTAATGTTGTTTAGGGATGCAAAGCTGCACTTATGCCTTGCCCCAATAATGTTAATATCCATAGCAGTTTGCCTTGAATGATGCCCATTTCAGAATCTAGGCCTGATTTTATAGTTCATTGCCATCACTGTTTTTAAGGCTTTATAAAGAATAAACTCAGAAAGTTATTTCTATTCTTGCAGTATGGTTGATTGCCATAAATGATAATTGGATATGCTTTTCACTTCACTTTATATGTGAAGGAATGTCTAAAATTATATAAAATTAGAGATTTGTGCATCTGGCATCTGTCTGTCACATAGTGAGTGAGGAGAGTGATATATCTGGGTCAGCAAATAAGGATCCTAAGCAGGAAAAAGCACCTGTCTAGTCTAGCCCCCATAGAATCTAAATGAGTGGAGTGAATAAAGCCAGCTAAAGTGGATACATTGAATCCCACAAGACTTTGTAGGCTTTGTTGTATTTGACAGATAAATCCAGAGACAATCTCTGCGGTTACTATACTGCCAATCCAGGCAATTATGGCTCAGAAGGTGGCAGGGGTATGCATATAGAGAGTGGAATGGATGTACTTTCCCCCCTTAATATATTTATTTTTGGGTGAATTTTAACTTTTAAAATAAATGCTTACCCTTAGGAGCTTCTGGTGTTGTCTGCTGAACTTGGCAGCTTCCTCTTTAACTTGAGTCTCTAGGCATGTTCACTATGAAGTTTTTGAAGTAGCTGCAGCCTGTCTGAAGCTGCTCTCAAGATGGGTGGTGGAGAAGGACAATAAAATGCTCACTTTTGTCACTTTTTCTGCAAAATGATTTGAGTTGCGCAGGGATTTCAAAGACTTCACACAAACACATTTGACATTGACTACGTGCCAATTTCAGCAGACACTAAAGGTCTTAGAATCCTAAAGAACCTGGGGCCTCTGATGGTTTCATTTTAAGTGTATTATAGTCAACAGAAAAATAGAACCAGTGCAGATTTTGTGAAGTCTTGAAACATTAGCCAACTCTAGTTTTAGTAGTGGAATGCCACAGTCCAGAGAGGGGTAATATGGTTTAGTGAATTAGACACTGAGTCTGTGTCTACACTTACAAGTTTTGGCAACAAAATTGGAAACCCACCAAACTGGATTTTCTGGTACTCACTGTCGACAGCTCATGGCCACATCTGCAACTCCCTCATCAACAGAAAGAGCAAAGCATTGTGGGCATGCATCACAGTGCCTTGCATCACCCTTCGCACACTCATTTTGGGAATGCACAACATAGCACTAGGCATGATGGGAACAAGAAAAATGTCCCATCAGCCATCTATTTTCTTCCCACACATCCCTGGGAGTTTCCAGATTTCACACCAACTCGACCAATCAAGTCGAGAAAACATGGATCTCAGACTTCTGGCCCTTATCATAAGCACTGTGCAGAAGATACCACATATTGTAGTATACCTGATTATGGACCTACTAGTGGACAACAATATTTTGTCAGATTCTAATTCAGAATCAGATTTTGTTTTATCACTGTGGGTAGCACTACAGGCAGTCAAAAAAAAATACAGGTTGAACCTCACTGGTCCGGGACTCATCTGGCAACTGGACCACAGATGTTGCTGAACCAGAAAGTCTCAGCCACAGAGGTTGCAGGCTGGGAGCAGAGCCAGTCTGGCAGCAGGCAGCCCGCAGGGCCAGCAACTGAATTTCACCAGCAGGGGGTAAAGAGCCGTGCACCCAGCAGCCAAGCTCCATGCTGGCAGCCAGATGGGGGCGGGGAGCCCTGTGCCAGCAGTGGAGTCCCGCGCCGGCAACCAACCGGGATCCGTGGAGAACCCGGAGGACTGACCTTGTCTGGTCCAGCAAAGTTGCTTGTTCAGACTTTTGCTCAGATCCCAAGGGCACAGACTAGGGAGGTCCGACCTGTAACAGAGAATTAGGTACCATTAGGAAAGGGACAGATAATCAAATAGAAAATACCATAATGTCACAATATAATTACATGGTACACCCCCACCTTGAAGACTGTGTGCAGATGTGGTCACCTCATCTCAACAAAGATTATATGAGAATTGGAAAAGGGTCGGAGAAGGACAACAAAAATGATTAGGGATATGGAACATGTTCCATTCAAGGAAAGATTAAAAAGGCTGGGACTGTTTGTTTTAGAAGGAGATGATTAAGGGGAGGATATGATAGAAGTTCATAAAATCATGAATGATGTTGAGAATAGGGATGTTAAGAAATAAGTAATCAGCTAACCGTGTAGTTGATAGAATTTTTCTCTATCGATTAGTCGATAGGGTTGAAAGCCTCCAGGAGCTACCCCCCACTGTGGCTCTCCAGTTTAAATGTAGTAAGAGCCAGGTGGGCAGGTACATTTAAACTGCAGAGCCACAGTGGGCGAAGCTTCTGGATCTGGCACGAGCCAGTCCTGTGCCAGCTGGCTCAGTCCTGGCTCACGCCGGGTCCAGTAGCCCCTCCCAAGGGCAGCAAAATGTGCTGGACAAGCCTGGCAAGGGGCAGCCTGTTGGTGGGTTTGATTTGGGATGTGACTTTCCAGCACATCTCATTTAAGCCCATTCCCCCTTCCTGTCTAGGTCCTGGCTGGGTTCTAGGAAGGCAGCACTGAGTCAGCAAGGGGTGCTTAATCCACCTATTTGTGCCTCCAGCCCTGTGGACCAAACTGCCATAGTTATTTCAGGGGGGTAGCGCCCCCTGGCTGCCTGACATGTCGGGCAGCAGCACCCAGGCACTGCGTGGGCTGGAAATTACGGGGCCAGGGTGGTGGCCGAGCCACAACCCGAGTGCTGCCTACACCCATGGGAGCTCCGCTTAACCGCTCGCCCTGCTCTGCCCCTTCAGGCTAAGGTGCGCCTTCACTGAGCCACAAAGTGCCTACCTGCCCGGGACAAAGCCCTGGCAACAGGTGAGCTTCAGTCCCTTTTCCTGAACCCAGTGTGTTGCTGTCACTGGTGTGCAGTGTTCAGCGCCCAGCCTGGGGTTGCTCTAGCCGAGCAGTGAGCCCAGCCACACCAGCTCGGCTGCCGGAGCCTCCTCCCAGTTGCCCACAGGGCATGGCTGAGCTCCCTGAGCACCCAACCTGGCCTGAGGTGTTGCCCCATGCCTGCCTAGCCCAGAGCGCCGCATAGCACTACTGGCAGGATTGGCCCGGCTCATCATGGGAGACCTGCCTTCGGAGCACCACCAGCCCGCCCAGTGAGGCAAGCCCAAATCTCTCCGAGCCCAGCCTGGGAGCACTGAGCTCGCCTGGCTGCTGTGTTCCGCCCACATGGGCTTCAGTCCTCAACTCCTGGCTTCCCTGCCTGCCGGGCGTGAGCAGGACTCTCAGGGGACTAGGGCCAGCCCGGCGTGTGGAGTGGGCAGAATGGAGCCGCAGCTGAGCTGCCCCCAGAGCAGCTGGCTCGTCCTAGGTCCTTGTGGGGGGTGAGAAATGCTAGTAGAGTAGTCGAGTACTTGACTACTCTCTTATATCCCTAGTTGAGATAATTAATAGACACGTTATTTATGCCTTCATGTAGTAGAAGAACTGGAGTTCACCCACTATCAAGAGACAGAAAGTTTAAAACAAGCATAGGAAGTTCTTCTTGGCACATTGCACAGCTAGCTTGTATAATTCATTGCCAGAAGATGTTGTGAAGGCAAAAAAGTATATCTGGCTTCAAAAAAGAATTAAGTTCTTGGAGGATAAGTCCATTAATGGCTATTAGCCAGGATGGTCAGTGATGCTAGTCCGTGCTCTCGGTGTTCCTCAATATCTGACTGCCAGAAGCTAGAATTGGATGACAGGAAATGGATCACTCAATAATTGTCTTGTTCTGTTTGGCTCTAGCATTTGGCTCTAGCAACTCTCAGGGTATGTCTGCACTACAGAGTTTTGTCAGAAAAATGGCTGTTTTCCCGACAAAACCTGAGTTACGTCCACATTGCAATCGCATTCTTTTGAAAGTAAATCAAAAGAACAGAGGGGGTTTTCCGACAATCGTTTTCCTTTTTCTATGAGGAAGAAGCCTTTTTCCAAAAGAGCTCTTTCGGAAAAAGGCATGTGTGAACGGGGAGAAGGGTTTTCTTTCGGGAGAAGAGGACTCCAGGAAATAACACCGGTGCTGTGGTGGCCACTCAGTCCATACTAATCACAACTCTAGAGTTCCTGTCTCCTGCCAGCTCTTAAAGCTGCAGGCACCCTGGACAAGTCTTGTGGCAGGAAGCCAGCCTGAGAGCAGCATCCTCACTGCATGGCTCTCCCTGCCACAGGCCTTGCCACCCATGGCCCAGCCTCAAGCCCCCTGAGGCTCCCCTGGCTCTCTCAGGGAGCAGCCCCAGAGATCCCAGGACCCACCCAGGGGGACCAAGAGGTGGGCACCCTCCTGGTCCGGAGTGGAGATCCTGTCCCTCCTCGAGCTGTGGGGCGAGGAGATATTGCAGGATCTCCATTCCAAGCAGCGGAACGCCAATATATTTGAGCGCATGGCCGAGTCCCTGGCACGGACACCCACCCCGGACCTCAGAACAGGTCTGGAGTAAGGTAAAGGAGCTCCGCCAGGGGTATGTCAGGGCCAGAGAGCACAGCTCGTGCTTAGGGGCAGGACCCCACACCTGCCCCTATTACCAAGAGTTCCACCAGATCCTGGGGGTGAGGAATCCATTTCTCCACCCGTCATGGTGGATTCCGGCCTTGACACCCCCCCCCCCCATTGTTGCCCAGCCAGAGGTCAGGGCAGAGGAGGAGGAGGAAACGGACATCATCACCTTGTACCTGGAGCTGGTGCCTGTCAGCCAGGATATCTTCCAGGCCTTGTCTGACACCGGGGAGGGATCTTCAGGTGAGTGCTCTGTTTGTCACATACACATGATGCAGGAGGCAGGCACAGAAGGGGCAGGGTGCGAGAGTCGCTGGGGCTGCTCGGGCTGGACATCGTGCTTCAGTCTGTGCATGTGGAACCATGTGCAGTGTTAGTGTGCACCATGCGGACTCAGCAGGCAGCCCCTAAGCACGGATGGGATCCTGCTGCCAGGCTCAGGGGAGGCCACACGCATGTTCAGCCCCAGTGGGGGAGGGGCCCTCCCAGCACCTTGCCACGGCTGCAAGCAGGCTAGCCACAAGGGCGCAGGCACAACCCCAGGCACCCCGAGGAGAGCCACACACAGCACAGCATCACCCGCTCCCAAGGGCACTGTTGCGAGCCTCAGGTGTGTGCGCAGACACCAGGGAGGGCCAGGCTGCTGCCAGCTCCTCTGACGCCCATGGAATCCCACTGGCCGGACACTTCCCTTGCCTGCTAGGCTGTGGGATGGCAGGGGGAGGAGGAGGAGCAGGCAGCATGATCCCCTGGACACCTTGGGGCCCCTGTGAGACATGGCCTTGCTCCCGGGTCATCCCCCTTCTCTGTCTTGAGGACTGTTGGTCGCTGCTCACAGAGGAGGGCATGGCCTCAGGGACAGTGTCTGCATGGATGACTGACGGCCTCTCCCTCTTTGTGTTCTCTACAGTCAGAGCAGTCGGGACTGAGGGACAAGCCGTGCCACCTGTGCCAGCTGCCACAGCCCAAGGGACCCAAAAGCGTGCCAGAGTCCAGGAAGGCCTCATGCGCTAGCATGTCAGTGTCCTGTGTGACATACAGCAGACCCTGGCACAGAAGATACACGAGGATGCTGAGTGGCGCAACCGTGCCTGGGACCAGCTCATGCAGCAGTGTGATAGCATGTGTGCTGTGATGAGAGAAATGATGGCACACCCGCCTGCTGTCGCTCCTCCTGCCTACTACCGTCCTGCCCTCCCCTGCTATGACCATTCCCCCTCCCTCTGCCCCCTTGCAATGCCTTTGCTCCTTCCCCAAGCAATGCCCATGCCTCCACACCACATGATGCCTATGCCCTCTTCCTCTGACCCCGCTCCAGTCCCCCTTCTTGCCCACCCCGCTGTGGTCCTCAGACCCACCCAACCCCAACTCCGACGAGGTCCCCGCACCCAAGGTGCACATCAAGCCACCCCACTCGCCACTCCGAGCCTCCCTGTCCCTCTAGATTATGAGGTGTGTGAGTGATAGCTGTATGCTTATCCTTCAAATAATACAGTTATGGATAAATTAATTAGAAGTCCCCACCTATGAGAAAAGGATTTTGAACTGAGTGGCTGGAGATTGCTATAGCTTGTGAGTCATAGGCAGCACATTTATTTTGGGGCAATGTAATCAAAGTATTTTGGGGACTGCTTCTTGGGAGCTATAGAGCATAAGATTTGGTGGAATGCGGGAATTCCAGGAAATAGGGTTTGGGGCTGTGGCAAGGGGAGTGGAGTTATTGGGCAGGGGGTGGGGCTTGGTAAATAGGGCTGGTGGTAGAGGAGGGGCTCTGTGGTGCAGATGGATGTGTAGATGAGACATTTCCCTTAATAGTCCCTTTATCCTTCATGTAGCATTCCTGTTTAAGGAATGATGCTACTAAATGCTATACAATTAACAGGCTTATTTTTTCTTGATATTTGCTATGTTTACTGGGAGTGCAGAGTAGAATTGGTGACTCAAATATGGCATCATTTGAAACACAGGTTAATATAAGGCCTGAAAAAATAGCTGGTTTCCAAAAGTTTCTAGATGAGGTTTCTTTTGCATAGAGCTAGAGATGAAACTATTGTTGTGATGAGGGTCAAAATGGTCTCATTCTTTTAAGATTTACCCAAGGTAGTGCATGACACCCACTCAGTAAGTCTTTGAGGGACCCAGATTGCAAATGGTATTTAAGAATATATGCGCTTTTTCATTTACACAGATGTGCAGTTTGGCAGGATTACTTTGTCCATGCACCAATAAAGAAAAAAACTGAGAGACTGTTTTTGTGCAACCCCTTTATGATTACAGTACATAGTTTGAGGGACTGTACTGACACATTACCTTGCTGAATGCCCCACTACCAGTGTTTCCAGTCCAAACATTTGTATACCCATTCAATAAAGATTTAATAACTCAAATTACTTGCTATAAGTTGTTGCTGTTGTATTATAATACTTTTATTTTATGAGGAAGCTTACTATGGACACAGCAGAATAATCAGCAGACTATCTAACCAAATGTGTTGTTATATCACATGGGGAGGAGCTTGAGAGTGATCACTTTGTGTGGGGGTGTTGTGATTGTGCAGGGGGTGGAAGATGAGGATGAGCTATAGAGAAGGTTTGGATTGTTTGAGAGAACATGTTTTTACTAGCTCCTGGGGAAGATGTTGGGGGGTGGGAGGAAGGTTAAGTGGCTACTTCCTGACTTCCATACTGCATGGAGGTTTAAAACTGAAAGTGCAAGTACCTTGACTGCTGAGGGAAAAGAAATGTGTGCTTGCCAAGTTGCCAGCTAGTGTATTTAGAGCAATTCCTGGGTCTCCATGTTACAGAAGTTTTCAGGTGAGCGTGGAGTACACCATGACATGGGGATTGCTGACTTGGGTGGAGATAGGTAGCCTGCGTAGGCATCATGTTTTGCCAGCTCTTCAGTGTGCAACCAGTGGCTTAAGAGGTAATGTTCTAATTGGATGTTGTGACTATTTATTTGGGCAGAAACGATCTCTAAAACCCTGCGCCGATACAAAATTTGTATCCGCATCTGCTAGGCATGTTTAAACGGTTAACTGCTGAGCCTGGGCTCATTGGTTAACTTTCATGGTTTCACACAAGGCTCTCCCCCCTCCTCCCCCCACTGCTATCTCTGATACAGAGGCAGCAGCGCAGAGGGAGGGGGAAGCAGGCAGGAGCCAGTTCCTGGGGAGCTGCCTAACCCGCGCTGCTGTGTTGAGTAGCCCTGCTCTAAGATGCTGCAAGACTATTTGGGGTTTTTTTGGCGGGGGGGTCTTATAGTGTCAGTCAGCCTTAACATTAGGCAGTGTTACCAGTAATATAACACATGCATATATGCACACTCACAACACATAGTACTGATCATGCAAATAGATGTACTAGTGTAGCTCCTTAAACCCTTACAAAATGTCGTTAAGCGATGAGATTCAACACTGATTGGATGACCTTCAGTTGCCTCATCTGCACAGCACCCATCAATCCATTTCCCCTGGGATTACTTCAAATACTAAATCAGCTTTAAGGAACTCCTCCCCCATGACTTACTTCAGAACAAACTGCCAGAGAAAATTTTTTTTTGCTTTCCTTCCATTTTGCTTTTTACTCATGTTAGATGGAATCTTGTGCGTGAGGCGTTTTGTTCAACTCAGCATTCTGAAAGGGGACTACTTACACCAAATAACTGTAACTCTCTATTAATATAGCTTTTTACCATTAAAATTTCTATTTCTTTGATGAACAGTAAAAGATATATTCTTGATAGAAGTTAGTACTTAGACCACTCCACCACCACAAACAGGGAAGGCATATCTCTGAAATTCTCATTTTGTAGTATACAAAAGTTTCTGTTGCCATTATTTCTCGTGCTACTATAACTAAATTCACATGCAGCGCATGGAGAGAGACTACTGTGTTACAGATAAATGGTGAAGTTTGTGTTTGTGAATGTGCCTTTGCAATCCCCATGAAAAATCCAGCCAAATTTGGCCAAGTTATAAGTCTTTGAAAAATCATAGTTTGCACATTTTCAGTAGAAATGTCTTCAAATTTAGAAGCTAAAATCTCTGAAGATTCTGCCCTTAGTGATTATTCTCAAGTATCTCTTGCCAGTCCTACATGTGTCCATACACTGTGTATGCCATCTCCACAGAGTGATTGAATGTGCATGCTTCTACTGGGGGCTAGACAAGCGAAGGCAGGCTTTCCCTGTAATTTCTGCTATAGGGAAGATTGGGACTTCACACTACAACTGAGAGCAGAGAGTGGGAGCTTGTCTCCTGTGTTCTCAGGGACCTCCCCTTCCTCCACCTCATTTGTTGCAAAAGTTGGATGGTGTGTAGTGAATAAATTAGGGAATTGAAGGAAGAGACAGGATGTTTCAGTGTTAAGATGCTTGAAGTCTGCTCTGGAGAGTTGTATTTTATTTCACTCTGTGTAACACAGTTATTATGTGATGCTGGGCAGATCATTTAAACCAGACTTTTCAGAAGTAGTCACTAATTGTGTGTTCCTCATTTTTTTGGGGGGGGGGGTTCCTGACTCGAGACCCTGGATCTGATTTGCAGAACTGTTGAATATTCATAGCTGCAACAGAAGTCAATGAGTGCTGTGATTTGAACATGTAAAGTGCTGTAGCTAAATAATGTCAAGTACTTTGAAAAATCAGGTCTTTGGCATTTCAGCCTAGACATCCAAAATTTAGTGGGTACTTCTAAACTTAATCTCTGTTCCTGAGTTCACACTTTCTAAAATGGGGATGATATCAGCCCTCAATTCACAAAGATGTTGTGAAAGTAAATTAATACTTGTGACACACTCATATTCTGTATTGATGAGTACCATAAGGAAACTAACTATTCCAGCATTTGAATAGTGAGTAGTAAATAATGCATGAGGCCACACACTCAACAATGAGGAGAAAACAAAATATGGAATAGCTGCTTATTAAGAAGAAAGATACTGGAATACATTTGTTAACAATTTATAAGCACACAATGGATAATAAAGTTATTAGGACTAGCCAGCATGGATTTGTCAAGAACAAATCATGCCAAACTAACCCAATTTCCTTCTTTGACAGGCTAAATGGCCTCATGGATGGTGTGACACAGTAGATGTGATATGGTATCTAGATTTTAGAAAGTCATTTGACACAGTTCGTCATGACATTCTCATAAGCAAGCTGGGAGAAATGTGGAGTAGATGAAATTACTGTAATATGAGTGCACAACTGGTTGAAAATCTGTACTCAAAGAATAGTAATCATTCACTGACAAATTGGAAGTGTATATCTAGTAGGGTGCTGCAGCAGTAAGTCTTGGGTCCAGTACCATTCAGTATGTTTCATTAATGACCTGGATGATGCAGTAAAGCATATACTTATGATCTGGAGTTCTCATGGATCACAGATTGAATATGAGGATGTGTTCGGTTGTAAAAAAGTTGTAATAACTAGGGATGTAAGAAGTTAACTGGTTAACAAGTTACCTAGTAAGCAGGTGGCTTATAAGCCTGCTTAGAAGGTAACTGGTTAACTGGCCCGACCCATTCAGATGACTGAATTAAAGTTGTACAGGCAACCTTAATTTTAGCGTTTCCAAACTTTTGAATGCTTGACTTCACAAATTTAATACTATTTTTACTTACTTTTTGTGTGTAATATATAAATGTGCTAAGAGCCGGCCACTGTTCATACAGATGTGGCTTTAAACATCAGTGCCTATAGCAAACTTCCTCATTTTTGCTGTATTCTTGGCCAAAAGCCAATAAATAATACAGGTGATCTTAGCCAGCCAGCTCTCAAGAGGACTTTTGTTTTGAGATTCTAGTTCAAAAGGGCACTTGTGCGGTTGAAACACATTAAGAGAGGTTGATGATATTTTTGTGACCTCTAATATGAAAGTCAAGGTTCCAGTATGGTTTTTACCTTACTCAGCAGTTTACCAATTTAATTTATTTCAGCTTTATGAGAATGTAGAATTAATTGTCAGTCACTCATTACAAGTATTTGCATTATAAAGTATTAGATAATGTTTGCATGTTGATATCTAATCTGCTTTTTCTGGTAAAATACTCACTTTTATTACCACATTTCTTATATTATCAATACAGCCCTGCATGGAAACAAAATTTGTATCTGCATTCGTATCTGCAAAAATGAGCCACAAATATGTGCATCCACAAATGTGGATACCCATGGATATAAAGCAGATGTCCACAGATTTGCAGGGCTCTAATTCTAAAGTCCTCTTACATCAAACTCCTTAGTTGTTGTTGGTGTGTGGCATTCAGAACATACTCACAGCTGTGTTGATTCAGATATCAAATTTATATGTCCGGCTCCAGAATATCCAGTACCATATTTTATGGTCAGTTAAAGTAAGGCATCCATTTTTATGGTGGTCAGTACAAATAATATAAAGATACTCTGAAGTCTCAAAAGCATGTCATGTTGACTCTAGCTTCTGAGAAGCAACAGCTCATAACAGAGCAAGATGGCGGCAGATTTGTCAGGTCACTTGTAACACTGTTAACACTGAAGAAAGGTGTGTTAACACCAGACCCTATTGGGAGGAGGCGTGCCCAGAAGGGCCATTTGGCCCAGGCCTCAAATTTTGACATTTTTCTACCAAGTCATTTCCATTTATTATGCACCTTGCAGTTATAACAGAGACAACAAAAGAAGCTATATATGCCTTCAAAATATTTATTTAAATCATTGTGAGATCTCAGGACTTTGCAATTTTTTGGTCACATCTGAGGTTTCATCTGTGAGACTGGAGTAGCTTCTGTGATTAGTGAATCTATGTTATGAAACACTGTTTACAGTCTGCATAGTTTAGAGATTTTGAAATTAATTCTGTTACTGTAAAGTGATTTTGCTTGGTCTGAGGGTGAGTTTAACCTTTAAATTAGATGTTTATCTCTGCATAGGAGATTTTCGTATTTACGTATTTTTCTTATGTGTCTCCATATGCAATAGCCATATCAGGCTCAGCTGTAAGCTACCTCTTCGTCCAGTTTTAGATTCACCTTTAAAGGCTTTTTTGTGATAAGCTTTTAATTCTAGTTTTTTAATAAACTTTATGTCTAATCTGGTAATCGCCCTGTGTTCATATTCACAATAACGCACCAGTTATTAGAGGAATTTAATAACAGGAACATGTTAGCAGACAAAATTTCAAGACTTTGAAATAAGACTACAAGGGCCATAGTAAATAATGCCCCCAAACCGTAATATAATATTCATTGTGAAGTATATACAATTAAAATTTTGTATAACCAATAGCCTTTAGCAAATTAATTTATTGTGTGTTACTGTGTATTCAAAGAACCCCTTTATAAAAATGAAGCAAAGATTTGAAATTGGTGCAAGTAAGAGACGGCAAAATCAACAGAGTAAAGCAGCAGTTAAGAGTTTAAAGGCAATAACATCGTTTCTCATAGAAAAGATGCCTCATCCATTAGACGGTGACCATACTGACAGTCACACTTCCAGTTCTGAAGATGAAAACTTTGTACCCACAAATGACATTTCAATGCCACTCTTTCAAAATGAGGAGGTCATTAATCAAGACACAGAAATGCCAATAGTAGCGAGAGATGCAGAAGCAATGTTTGATTTAGAGACTCTGCAGGCAGAAAATGAGGCCCTTGGAGATGCTGCATAGCAAGAGCAAGAACTTACATCTAGCACAGGACACAGTGTAACCATAGTGGCATGAGAACCTGATATTGGACTTCTTGATAAGAACAGTGTTGCTCAAATGCAGTCGTTTCTCGAAGTTTGTTTTTTTCAGATTCCAAGTAATATACCTAAAGATGCTGATAATCATGCTTTTCAAACTCATCTACTGACAAAAACTCTTCCAAATGGAGAGATCTACACAAGAGACTGGCTCTGATAGAGCATGAAAAAACAGGCTCTGTAATGTGTACCCTGTTTCCTTTTTAACAGTAATACTTCAAATGCATCAGTACTGTCTGATCCATCCAGTTGGAGCATCAGTAGAGGTTGGAGGAATACCTGAAAGACCGAATACCTGCACGTGAAACTTCGTTATCACATAAAGAGAACTATGTTACATGGAAATCAGCTAGTAAAGTGGCACTGGCTGACAGTTCAATTGAAAACTTACTCCTGAGTGAAATACACACAGAAACTAACAACTGGAAAAAACTCCTTGGCTGCATATTGAATGTCATTCTTTTTCCTTCTGAACAGGGATTGGCTTTGTTTGGTTCTAGTCAATATATCGGTGACCCTACAAATGGAAACTTTCTTGGTACATTTGAGCTTCTTAGCAAGTGTGACCCATGTTTATCAAGCCATGTTAAGTGCGTTTGTAAATCACAAGGGAGCGGAAAATGCATACAAGTCCATTATCTGTCTACCAGAATACAAAACAAGTTTATTGAACTGTGTGGGACATTTGTACAACAATTCTTGAAGGGATATGACACGCAAAGTATTTTTCAATTATTATTTATGCAACTTCAGATTGTTCTCATAAAGAACAGATGACCTTGGTTGTTTGATATGTTAAAATTGCAGAAAGTTCAAAGGTTTCATTTCAAGAACGATTCATTTTGTTCTGTAATTTCATGAAAAAACTGGAAAAGAAATCATTGCTCATATATTAGAAATTTTGGAAGTTTCACATTAAATTTTCAATTTTGCATTGGCCAACCCTATGACAGTGGATCAGATATGGCTGGGAAGTATAACAGAGTACAAGTAGTCCTTCTTGAGCAAAATCCAAACAATATTTTCTCCAGTTGTGGCAACCACACACTAAATCTTGTCAGCATTCATTGCACTGAATCAAGCCAGGAAGCAACCATATACTTCGGAAAAATCAAGCAATTGTACAGTCTCTTCAGTAGCGGTCCTTGAAAGTGGGAAATTCTGAAGCAGCATCTCCTTGTTTCCCTTCACAGCATGTCAACAACGAGATGGTCAGCATGAGCTGATGGCTTTAAACCAGTTGCACAGCATTTGGACTCTGTGAGAAAGGCTTACGTGAGCTTGAATCTCTTACAGTACTCTCACAGCACAGGTTTGCACAGAGCTTAAGTCAATTCATAGACTCATAGACTTTAAGGTCAGAAGGGACCATTTTGATCATCTAGTCCGACCCCCTGCCAGGCCACAGAATCTCACCCACGCACTGCTAGAATAATCCTGTAACCTATATCTCAGATATTGAAGTCCTTGAAACAATGGTTCAAAGACCCCAAGATGCAGAGAATCCTCCCGCTAATGACCCGTGCCCCATGCTACAGAGGAAGGCGAAAAACCTCCAGGGCCTCTGCCAATCTACCCTGGAGGAAAATTCCTTCCCGACCCCAAATATGGCGATCAGCTGAACCCTGAGCATGTGGGCAAGACTCACGAGCCAGACATCCAGAAAAAAGTTCTCTATAGCAACTCCTATCTTCCCACCATTGGCCTATATACCACTGATAGTGAAAGGTCAATTAATTGCCAAGATCATGTTACCTCATCAAACCATCCCCTTCATAAACCCATCTAGCTTTATCTTGAAGCCAGATAGGTCTTTTGCCCCCACTGCTTCCCTTGGAAGGCTGTCCCAGAACTTCACTCCTCTGATGGTTAGAAACCTTCGCCTAATTTCGAGTCTAAACTTCCTAATAGCCAGCTTATATCCATTTGTTCTTGTGTCCACATTGATATTGAGCTTAAATAATTCTTCTCCCTCCTTGGCATTTATCCCTCTAATATATTTAAAGAGAGCAATCATATCTCCCCTCAGCCTTCTTTTGGTTAAGGTAAACAAGCCAAGTTCCTTGAGTCTCCCTTCATAAGACAGGTTTTCCATTCCTCGGATCATCCTAGTGGCCCTTCTTTGTACCTGTTCCAGTTTGAATTCATCCTTCTTAAACATGGGAGACCAGAAATATACATCCAAACGTGAATACATTTTAATGACATCTATGTGTATGAAGCTGCTAAAAATGATCCATGAAACTAATATTGTAATTGAAGTTCACAATGCTACATTAGATGTTGAGAGGGGGAACATTGAATGACTTCTTAAGGATATCAAAAAGATTTGTGATCAGTGAAACGCAATCCTTTCTGAGTCCAAATCAGTGGCACAGGGTATTGACATTTTAAATTCTAGGGAAATCAGAATATATCAGAGAGAGAGAAACTTAACCATTTCCCTATTTATTAAAAAGCTTAAGCAATTACAGCCATCCAAAAAATTTTGCAAATCCTACAGCCAGTATAATAGACATAATCAAGGCAATACAAGTAAACACAGTACAGGTTATAACATATGTTTTAGCCATAATTTTGTTACAGATTAAGCTTGGTTCACTTACAAATCACCCATTGCCCCCAATAGTGCTCCATCCAGACAGGAGGTTCAGAGTCTCATTGGTTCCCACCTGTTGAGACATCTTGCACTGCATGGCTGGATGAACTAGTCCTGGCTTGTCGTTACAATGAGCAGGGTCTGTGGGTCTACCCTTCTCCCTACCTCCCAAGCAGGTATTTGCAAAAGCTCATTTTATAGGAAAGTGAGACTTGGTTGCTTACACCCCTCATTGCCACATATCATCCCAGCCATATGCACTTTCCTATTCTAGCAATCCCTAATACACTGGCTCCCTTTCCTTTATTTATCTGGACCCCAATCTACGCCATTATCTTAAGTTGTTTACCCCTTTTGCGGCTAGCACTTCTGAGAAACACAAGATGTGCCTGGAATGTTGCCCCTTATTCTTGTAAGCCATAGCGTAATAATTCTAGAAATTTTAGCCATGTTTGTTATTCATGACCACTCTTAGCAGTTTCAGCATTTTGTTAGCGATTTACGGTCAGGCCTTACCCAGTGACTGGCAAGAAGTTACATTTCCACATACTTGTTTTAGCCTGAGACCTGCCTGCATGCTTGCCAGCATCAGACTTTAACAGGGCCTGGACTTCTTAGCTAGACTTATGTCAAGCCAGGGAAGGTCATGCAGACTCCTCACACATTTCATCTGTTTTTTTCACCAATCACAGCCTAACATCTCAATCTGATGCAGAAAGGCACTATCGAGTCAATTTCTTTTTGTTATTATTGACTCCATCAAATCTGGTCTTACACATTGATTTGAGTTACTGCAACAAAGTTGTACCCCTTTTGGATTCCCTTGGGAGTTCAGAGAACTGAGTGATGAAAGTCTATATTCAGCGGCTGAACAGTTTCAACAAAAGGTACCGCCAATTATGTAGCTGGAGTCAACGTATCTTAACTCGTGTTTTCATGCATCCACACAGCAAATGCTGCCATCGACTTTTCTTACTCCTTGTGAGGAGCAGGACTGTCGGCACTAATGAAGGTGCCCTCTCAGTTTGAATTAGTGGGTCTTCGCTAGTCGCGCTAATTCAAACCCCAGAAGATCGACTGAGGCAGTGTTGATCTTCTGCATAGTGTAAACAAGCCACCAGAGACTAACATATATTTATATACACTAACACAGCTACCCCTCAGAGACTTGTTAGATTAGGTGGTTACATTCAAAACTGTGACACTGTTTATGCATGTAGTGCATAATGCATAAGACACTCTCTGCAAAAAAAAAAAAAAAAAAAAAAAAAAAAAGTCTTACGGAAAATAAGTAAAGCATCCAACATTTAAATGAATGTAATGCTACTTTAAAATGGTATTGGAAGACATTTAAAGGGAATATGGCATTTTAAATTTGTAAGCAACCCGGTGCCTAATATTCCATGACCTGGTACTGGGTATGACCCATACTTTGAGAACCACTGATGCAAAATGAAGAGTGGTTATTGTAGACATCTTTGCATAGTCTAGGTATCTGTTTGGTTGCACAGTCTAGGTGTCTGTTTGGTTGCTTTCACTGTCATGTCCTAGGGTATGTCTAGACTACATGCCTCTGCCAACAGAGGCATGTAAAATAGGCTACCCGACATAGTCAATGAAGCGGGGATTTAAATATCCCTGGCTTCATTAAAATTAAAAATGGCCGCTGCGTTGTGCCGGCTCAGTTGAGCGTTGGCACAGCGCGCGAGTCAAGACGCAGATCAGTCAACAAGGGAAGCCTTTGTCGACCACTCCCTTATGCCTCGTGAAATGAGGTTTACAGGAGCGGTCAACAAAGGCTTCCCTTGTTGACCGCGCCGGGTCTAGACTGCCGTGCTGTGCCGGATCAGCTGATTGTTGGCACAGCGCAGCAGCCATTTTTATTTTAATGAAGCGGGGATTATTTAAATCCCCGCTTCATTGACTGTGTCAAGTAAACCACTTTACATGGCTCCGTCGACGGAGCCATATAGTCTAAACACACCCTATGAGTTGTTGATAAAATTTGAAAATGGATCTTTGCAAATTCCCAGTAATTTTAATGACTGATTTTAACATGCCCAGCTGAATAACATTGCAACCAGGGTTTCTTCTAACCCTTTCCTATGACAGGATTCGTTATTTGTAGGCTGAGCCACTTAAGCAGGACTTACTAGTAAATTGAATATCCTTTACTTAGCTCTGTTTCAGACACTTCTTCATATTTGGCGAAGTTCAATAATAAGATGCTTCGAACTGGTTGTTACTTTGGAAGCAGATTTATCATCTGACTAAATATAGTCGAGTAATCTGCTATAAGGAATACTTCCAATCGAAATGAGCTCATGAATTAGTTAATAGGAAAATAAAGGGAGGAGCATGAGGAACATTTCCTTGTGTGCAGCGGTTTTTAATCCTACAGAGACTCATCCAAGAAGTAAATGCTAAGAGTTGTTCTTCCAATCTATAACACAAATTAAATAAGAAGACCACTGCCTTGAGCCCTGAAAAAGATTCCTCCTTGATTAATGAACACCTGAATTAGAAAACTATCGCGAGAATCACAGGTCCGATGATGAATACCCAAGGGGGGAAGGACAGAACCAGGTGGACAGTTTTATCAAATAAAAATTATTTATTTATGACAGTGGTGAATTTATAGTATTTATTCTAAGATTTTTAATAGACCATGTTAATAATGAACTTACAGTATTTATTATATTTATTCTATGGTTTCTAGTAAAATGTGTCAGAGATATAAGGATGGGAATGGCAAGGGGAATAGTCTCTAATCTTAAAATATCCAGCTACAGTAATAAAATAACAGTGATAACTACAAACTCTTATGTACTACCCAAAAACAACTACAACACTAAGCTTATACAACAGGAAAAAATCAAATCATACATACCAACTTACACAGCACATGGAACATTACAAAGATATCGGTTCGGTTGCGAAGGCCTTGGTTACGCCCGAGAGTCGGGGGAGGTGGCTGGTCGGTTGATCAGGCCGGCAGCGCTTTGAAGTATACAAGAAAGCACACGCACGGTGGTACGTGTGTTGCGAAGACCTCCTAGAGCGAACTGTGCCATGGGTATTTATCCCCAAATCTGCACATCGCTTTCCTGCGCTTGCATATTACCATATATGGCCCAATGATCACCAAGTGGGGGGGTCTGTGTCCCAGGGGTTGGGCCGAAACTGTGCATGTTTCATGCGACCAGGTAAGCCCCGCAGTTCTCACGCCAAGGTGATGGTTGGGAGAGTCTGAGGCTATTTTCCCCTTTTCACACCTTCCCTTTTTCTAACGGCAATGGTATGCAGGAAGGGTGCGGCCGGTTTCTCTCAAGGAGTACTGCAGCCCACTATAGCAAGAGCGGCCTGGCCAAACTTTTTTACTGGGGGAGCAGTTTCTTTTCTCTAACAAAAACACTTATCAGAAGATCAGCTATCAATTAATCAAACAGTTGTGTATCCTTGTTTGTATCAAGGGCTACTCTATGACATAGATGCTACAGAACTTGTCCATCCAGTCATTATGGAAGCTCAGGATTGCATGGTTTAGGATGAGTCGAGTTGTTTGGGTTTTTTTTCAGTTAAATCAGGGATACAGCCGCCTTTGTTTTTTGAAAAATACAGGATAACCTCACCAAAATGACAATATTTACCCTTTTAAGTACAGATTACATTTTTGAGTAATTTTCAAGTAAATCAATTAACTAGTTTGGATTCAGATTTCTGGATTGTCAAATTTTTGTGGGCATGCTCATGATCTCAGCTCAGAAAAAATGGCAGAAAACTGTATCTTGAGTAGATTCAGAGCAGTGCATTGTATTTTAAAATAAATTTTCTAATAAGTGGCTATTTTTACACATCTTACAAAACTGGAAGTTTCTTATTCAGCAGAGATTAAAGAGTTATCTCCTTCAAAAAGAATCTCAAGAAGAACCCTCTTCCAGAATGGTTGACATTTCCTATTGTTTTTATTTGGGAATGAGGCCACAGGCTGCTTTCAGCTAAGATGGCCTTCTCACAAAAGGTCATTATCTGTTTGTAGTGACGTCGCATGGGGGAAAATAATGAAGACATCTAGCATGTTTTCAAAATCTGAAATCATAGACACAAACATGCATTAGTCATAATTATCATAATTAATCATAATGATATGTTTATTGCATGGCAGAACTACAGAGTAAAACTTGTGTGGGGGTATTAACTGTGCATTTCCTTGTATTATAATACTTGGCTTCCTTTTATGTTTAATCTTATCTCAGTATTTCCTGAGTTTATAATGCTTGTTTCGGCGCTAAATACAAAATTGCCATATTTTACTTTACAGTACTGATATATATTGTAAAACTTAACTCCATTTTAACTTTTTTGTCTAAGAGGCTGTTTTTACTGTGGACTTGGATTTTCTTAAATTGCTCTGTTGATATGTTGGCAGTCATAATACAAGAGGGGATTTTTAAAAACTAGACTACCGGTATGGCTTAAACTTTGTTGAGTAGATATTACTTTAGCCTTCACAAGTAGGTGCTACAGCACAGATCATGATCAAAATAACTAAATTTCATGGCTTTTTGTCACTCTCTCTTTTTAAGGCATTCAGCAAATTATGCTTTTTATACTATTTTTAACTTCTTCAGAACACGTATGTACAGCAAGAATTAAGCTGTCTTTTATTGCTAGAGCCCTACCAAATTCATGGCCATGAAAAACATGTCTCATGGACTGTGAAATCTGATCTTTTGTGTGCTTTTACCCTACACTGTACAGATTTTACAGGGGAGACCAGCATTTTTCAAATTGGGGGTCCTGATGTAACAGGGAGTTGCAGGGGGATCACAAAGATATTTTAGGGGAGGAGGTTGCATTAGTGCCATTGCTATTTCCTCTCTCCCTTCAGAGCTTGGCAGCTGGAGAGTGGCGGCTGTTGGCCAAGTGCCCAGCTCTGGAAGTAGTGCCCTGCCAGCACAGTACAGAAGTAAAAGTGACCGTACTATACCATGCTATGCCACCTTGGCTGGAGAGTGGTGGCTGCTGACCAAGGCCCCGGTGGACAGCAGTGCAAAGGTAAGGGTAGCAATAGCTGGTCAGCCACTTCCACTCTCCAGCAGTCCAGCACTGAAGGCTGCATCTCTGTCAGCAACAATGCAGAAGTAAGGGTAACGGTACCACAGCTCCACTCTACAATAACCTTACAACTGTGCCACAACTCCTTTTTAGGTCAGAACCTCTACAATTCCAGCACTGGAATTTCAGATTTAAATAGCTGAAATAATTATAGTCACTATTTAAAAAAATCCCATGACTGTAAATTTGACTAAAATGGTCTGTGAATTTGGTACAGCTCATTTATATTTGTACTGTGTATACTTTCATGGACAAGGCAGATTTATCCTAACTGGGCTATAATACATCTCATCTCTGATCTTAATCTTATATTAGCACTTGGTGACACCCCCCCACACATACTTAATAGAGAATTAGAGGGATGTCAGCAAGAAGGACTCAGTTGCAGGTGGCCCGTGTTCAGAGAAAACACTGCAACAGGTAGAGTTTGGAAGCTAAATAAACAAGAAGCAGGAGGGATAGCCGCCATAGAGGAGACAAGAATTATATGTCTTTTTATTATTTAGCAAGTGGGAGGGAGGGTGATGGAAAGAGGAGTGGCTGCAACAGATGGGAAGCAGGGAAATAATAAAAGAGTATATAATGCACTCACTTTGCTACTGAGTGGTTGCATTGCAGATCGTAGCCATACAGGTCACAGTGCTGGTACCACTAATTAAAAGACACCGCACCTTGTTGCCAAGACCTCTGCTTATCTTATTTTTTATTGGACCAACTTCTGTGATGAGAGAGACAAGTTTTCAAATCACATAGCACTCTTCTTCAGATCTGGGAGAGGCACTCCTGGCATCCCAGCAAAATGCAAGGTGGAACAAATTGTTTAGCTTGTGTCTCTCACCAACAGAAATTGTTCCAAAAGAAGTGTTGGACCACATTGTCTCTGTGATATCCTGGGATCAAGACAGCTACAAGTATGCTGAATACAATCTTATTTTGGGGAGTAATTAGCTTGTAATAGCTTCAGTAGAAATATCTGTTGCTCTACATAATAGTGATTATGCCAAGATTTGGGAAAAAAACCATTTAGTTTATGTTATGGAGAAACAACTTCCATATGTTTCAGAAATTTGAGTTCTGTTTTAGTCAAATGAAGATGTCTAAGATATAGCTTTGTTCAGTACTTTTAAATATACAATTGCATAAAATGTTTTAAACATTTATATTGTCAATGTATCTTATTCTAAAAAGCCAAACTTACATAAACTGATTGCAAACTATTGCAGGAGGGCTCAGAGGCCCACTACTGTGTATGGACAATCAGTACTGCTATTTCAATTTTTGAGTTTTTTATACACCAGCTGTTTTAAAAATACTGTCACTTGGAATTTGTCACCAAAAGCAGAACTCTGTGAACAGAGTTTGAAAACAAAATTATTTGAGCAAATAAAATATTCTAATTTTGTGTGCTGTATGAAATTCTCTAACAAAAACAATGATATTTTGGGTATATCACTTGACATATATATAAATATTGTGATTGTTGTTTGCTTGTGTATGCACAATATTTTGGTTTTGTTTGTGTGTAAATTCAACACCAAATTCACAAGCTGTGAAATCTGTTGAAGCAGAACTCGGTTCTTGACTCATTCTGGTTTGCCAAGGTCTTTACAGAAGTTTCCCAAATTAATGACTTTTTAGAATAAGTTTAATTAGGGTTTTTAAAGAAAATTTACTTTGTGTGGAATATTCAAATAAATAAATAAGCCTGTACTGCTGTCATCATTATGATTTTCTTGAAGTGACACTCCAAGGATTTTGTAACAGGTTGGCTTTTCCTTTAAGAGATGCTAGGCCCAGGTGAATTGAATCATGTAATTGCCAGAAACAGTCAGCAGGTGGCTGCAGCAAAGTGGGGAAGCTCAGGAAACTACAGGCAGTAAGAGAGCCTTTTGTGTAGGGAACATCCTTATGGCAGGGGGTTTTGAAGCAAGAGCCAGAAACCTGAATCTTCAGCCAGGTATGACCTGCCAAAGTAGGAAAGGACTCAAACAGGAAGACCCCAGTGGAGGCTAAATTGGAGCTTGATGGGTGTGAATAGGCTGCACTAGAAAGTGATGTGGGGTTTCCCTAGTGAGACTATAGGCAATAAAAACCTGACCGGTGATTCAATGAGAGGGTAAAAACAAACATACTGTGTTTTGGGACTTGGAGTTTTATTTTAGAGTTTTATTTTGTGAATAAGTTTAGGCTTCTGTGATGGGGTGGACCAAGGCCCTGAAGCCCCCTGCTGAAGTCTTGTGGCCCTGCCACACCCCACCCCAGAGAAGTCATAGAAAAATCCTCCAAGCAGGCTAGAGTGGCTGCAGAGGAAATGGCCAATCAGGGGCCAGGAAGAAATATAAAAAGATCTGGAGACCAGAACAGCGACAGTTTTTCTTGAGCCCTCAAGCTGTGGAGACCAGGTGACTATCTGGCAGCACTGCAGACAGCTACATGTGGTGAGCTTAGTGAGACTAATGGAAATTATGGGACTCTGAGGCCAGGGCCACACTATGGGGGGAAGGTCGTCTTAAGGAACGCAATTTCAGCTAAGTAAAAAACATAGCTGGAGTCATTGTACCATAAGCTGAGCTTTGGCGTTGCCCTCACAGTGGGAGGTCAACTGGAGAAATGCTCCCATCGACTTCCCTTACTTATCAGGAGGAGCAGGAGTTCTGGCCCCGATAGGGTGCCCTCAGCATTTGATTCAGCGGGTCTTTACTAGACCTGCTAAATCAATCACCGGAAGATCAACTGCCAAAGCAACGATCTTCCCACAAGTGGAGATGTGGCCTCTGATAAAGCCCTGAGGTAAGGGCGAGGACATTGTCTCCAGAAGGGGAAACCCTGGAGGCACCACTGTCTCTGGAACAGTGGGGAACAGACTAAGAGGGACATTAGTAGAAGGCACTGAGATGGGCCCCTGTTATATGTGTACCGCAGAATGGGTTTGTTGATTCATTTACACAGGGTGTGACTCATCTGGAGGGTTGAATTGCCAAAGAAGACTTTGGACTAAGGGAGTGAAAGTACATGGACTTGGCCAGAGGGAACTCCCATTACAGCCAACAAGAAGGGGAAGTGAATGAACATGAAAAGGCTGTGTGGAGTTTGCTTAAGAATTCTGAGGGAGAATTCTGAGGCACTGCAAGGGTACTTCTGGGAGGCAACTGTCCCCAATAGTATATTAATAGCAATCTTTTCATATAATTGTAAAAAACAAATATTTTTGTTGTAATTCTGTTTAAAAATTGCTAGCTATTTTGCTTTATCTTTTATACTGTATCTGAATATACCCAATTACTTTTTGTATTATTTTTTCTTTTTTTCCTTATGTAAATCAGAACAGTAAAAATTTTTTAACGGGAAATATGAAGTACTGAATATGATTGCATTCCCCTTCAGGTTTGTGTGTGCCCACACACTCATCACGCATTCTACTTCAGGAGTGTATGTATGCAATTGAACAGAGTTAGAGACCTTTTCCCTAGGTGGTGCCCATTGAGGCAGTGCATGTGTCCTCTGCTGCCTTGCATTGCTGCATAATGGTATAAAGTAGTGGTTCCCAACCTTTTCAAGCATATGGACCCCTTTTCAATCTACTAACATTTCCCTAGCCCCCGGAAGAGAAAAGAAAAGATTGAGCCCACCCTGGTGGGCCCTATCCTTATTTTTAAACTTTCCACAGACCACCTCCAGTACCGTCACAGACCACCAGGGGTCCCTGGATCACAGGTTAGGAACCACTGGATGGTGTTGCCCTAGTCCAGTTATTACTTACTACCTGTGACTGGTAGTGGGAACCTGTCAGCTTGCTCCTGTGAGTTTCTTTGCTTACAGGGAATTTATCTTATCTTTCAGTGAATAGCTGATTCTCATTAGTTAGTTCTTTATATTCTTGTACATTTAGTCTGTTATTGTTTTATTGGTATTAAAATAATTATTAATTAATAACTAATAATAAATAAACACAACTATGATATAGTTGGTATCACAGAGACTTGGAATAATATACACAATTAGAATATTGGTATAGAAGGGTACAGCTTGCTCAGGAAGGATAGGCAGGGAAAAAGGGAGGAGATGGTTGTCTTACATATTCAAAATTATAATACATTTGGACTGAGGTGGAAATGGACATAGAAAACAGACTTGTTGAGAGTCTCTGGGTTAGGTTAAAAGGGGTAAAAAATAAGGGTGATGTCATGGTCTACTACAGACCACCTACCCAGGCAGAAGTGGATGAGGCTTTTTTTAAACAACTAACAAAATCATCCAAAGCACAGGATTTGGTTGTGATGGGGGACTTCAACTATCCAGACTTATGTTAGGAAACTAATACAGCAGGGAACAGATTATCCAATAAATTCTTGGACTCCATTGGAGACAATTTTTAATTTCAGAAAGTTGAGAAAGCTACTATGAAGGAAGCTGTTGTTGATTTGATTTTATAGCCTGGGAAGGAGTTTAATAAAATTTGGATGGGTAAGGCTCGCCGATCTGATCAGAAAAAGATCTAGGGTCGTCCTTTATCCCAGGTCACAGTTTAGTGGAACCACAAGGTTCCCTCTCTTGAGGGTTGGCAGGTGACGGACAACAACCACACTTTAACTCAGGGAATGAAATAGAAAACAGCTTTATTGCTAAAGGAACCACCAAAATTCTTATCACAACAAAAACAGCAGCAAGAGCACAAATCACTTGAAGTCCTTCTAAAGATGTCATTAACACAATCAAATTAGAACTTATCTGAGTGTACAAAGAGTAATAATACTAATTCCTACACACACAAGGACCCCAAGTTTGGATGGAGAAGGGTGGCTTCCCTTCCCCTAGAAGACCTGGGAGCAAGTGTTAGTAGGATTCCTAAAAGCAAACTTAAGCAAAATTAAGAAAATAAAGAAGCAGTTATAGAAAGAAAGAGATAAAAGTATATAGTTTCTCTGACCTGGCAAGATAACACTCTGGAGTGGACTGCTTTCCAGCAGCCCCGATCTCTCAAATTCCTAGGCCTAAATACCCCTTTTGGCGCCAGAGTGTTCCGGATTTACCACCCCTTTTCCATAACTGGGCCTAACACCCCAAGATTTCTGAGGGTACCATCTTTAATTGGGAGAAATCTTTGGGTATCTTATGAATATTTATTATGAGTGACTGATGTTTTCTTGGATGATTTCTCTATACCGCAGAGAAAGTGCGGGAAGCTGCACGGGAAGCTGCGGTCTGCGAGCCTCCAACTGATGTGATTGCTCAGGAAGGTTGAAATGTCCATAACTGCCATGTTAGCAGATTTATACCATAAATTCTGGGTAGGATTCAAAAAATAAATTATTGCGCCAACTGCAAACTCTTGCTTCACCCCTTTATGGAAAATTACACGGACAAAGCATATATTTCACTACTTATATATATTGCCATCAGCCATCTTACAAAAACTGAATTCTGTAGGCCCCTTGCATTACCAGCATATTTAAATCTATATAAAGGAAAACAAGGATAAAAAAATAAGCTATTATTTAACTAACCAAGCAAATATCATTTTAGTAGGCCGAAAATAAAGCAGATAACGGTTAGTAGGCTACAATTTTAACAAATAGGAAGGAACTGGTTGAAAATTTGAAAGTGGAAGGCAGCTTGAATGAAAGTGATCATGAAATCATAGATATAATGATTCTAAGGAGTGGTAAAATGGAGAACAGCAAAATGGAGACAATGGATTTCAGGAAGGTAGATTTTAGTAAACTCAGAAATCTGGTAGGTAAGGTCCCATGGAAAGCAAGAATAAGAGGGAAAAAAACTGAAGAGAGTTGGCAGTTTTTTAAATTAACATTATTAAGGTCCCAAAAGCAAACTATTCCACTATGTAGGAAAGATAGGAAGTATGGCAGAAGACTACCTTGGATCAAGCAGGAGCTCTTATATGATCTAAAAATCAAAAAGGAGTCATATAAAAAGTGGACACTAGGTCAAATTACAAAGGATGAATATAAGCAAACATAGGTGTGCAAGGACAAGATTAGAAAAGTAAAGGCACAAAGCAAGCTAAAACTAGCTAGAGGCATAAAGGGTAACAAGAAGATGTTCTGCGAGTATATTAGGATCAAGAGGAAGACCAAAGACAGGGTAGGCCCATTGGTCAGTGAAGAGGGAAGAACAATAACAGGAAACTTGGAAATGGTAGAGGTGCTTAATGACATCATTATTTCAGTTTTTGTCAAGAAGATGGATGGTGACAGGATACCTAACATAGTGAATTGTAGTGGAAATGGGGTAGGTTTAGAAGTTAAAAAAAGAACAAGTTAAAAATCATATAGGAAAGTTAGATGTCTGCAAGTCACCAGAGCCTGATGAAATGCATCCTAGAATATTCAAGGAGCTGATAGAGGAGGTATCTGAGCCTTTAGCTTTCATCTTTGAAAAGTCATGTAAGTCCAGAGAGCTTCCAGAAGACTGGAAAAGGGCAAATATAGTGCCCATCTCTAAAAAGGGAAATAAGAACAACCTAGGAAACTACAGACCAGTCAGTTTAACTTTTGTTGCCAGGGAAGATAATGGAGCAAATAATTAAGGAATTCATCTGCAAACACCTGGAAGATAATGAGGTGTAGGTAACAGCCAGCATGGATATGTAAAGAACAAATCATGTCAAACCAATCTGATAGCTTTCTTTGAGAGGAAACAAGTCTTGTGGATTAGGGAGACGCAGTGGACTTGGTATACCTAGATTTTAGTAAGGGATTTGAAACAGTCTCGCATGATTTTATCAATAAACTAGGAAAATGCAACCTAGATGGGGCTACTATAAGGTGGGTGCATAACTGGCTGGATAACCATTCCCAGAGAAAAACAGCAAGCAAATGGTCTGGTAGCACATTATAGACTAACAAAACATGTAGATGGTATCATGAGCTTTCGTGGGCACAGCCCACTTCTTTCAGGCTGTGCCCACGAAAGCTCATGATACCAGCTACATGTTTCGTTAGTCTATAAAGTGCTACCAGACCATTTGCTTGCTGTTTTTTTCCTGTAACAGACTAACTCGGCTACCTCCTGAAGCTCCATTCCCAGAGAATAATTATTTATAGGGATATGAAGGACTAGTCACTTCCCCCCCTTCCCACCCGCTGCCTTTATCAGAAAAAGGCAGCAAGGGGGGAATAGGTGGGGGTACTTCAAAGTGGCAGTGCTGCTTGGAGCCCAGGGTCAGACCCCGGGCTCCACGTAATGCTGCCGCTTTGAAACGCCGTGTGCAGCCTGAGACCAGCTGGGGTGTCCCCAGGCTGCATGTGGCATTTCAAAGTGGCATCGCCACATGGAGCCCGGGATCAGCTGGGGACTCCCCTGCTGTTCCTGGGCTTCATGCAGCACTGCAGCTTTGAAATGCTGCGAGGAGCTTGATGTGATGTGATGCTTTCATCTTTGAAGTGTAACAACAGCCCTGGGTCTGTTGCTATACTTCAAAGGCAGAGGCACCCTATCGACTAATTGAATAGTCAATGCAAAATGCATCGACTATTCGAGTAGTCAATTAGTCGATTATTTAACATCCCTAGTTATTAATGGTTCACAATCATGCTGGAAGGGCATAACAAGTGGCATTCTGCAGGAGTCTGTTTTGGGACTGGTTCTGTTCAATATCTTCATCAGTGATTTAGATGATGGCATAGAGAGTATGATTATTAAGTTTGCAGATGATACCAAGCTGGGAGGGGTTGCAAGTGCTTTGGAGGATAGTGGCAAAATTCAAAATGATCTGGACAAACTAGAGAAATGGTCGGAGGTAATCAGAATGAAGTTTAATAAGGACAAATGTAAAGTACTCCACTTAGGGAGGAACTATCAGTTTCACACATACAGAATGAAAAGTGATTGTGTAGGAAGGAGTTCCGCTGAAAGGGATTTAGTGGTCAGAGTGGACCACAAGTTAAACATGAGTCAACAGTGTGACATTGTTGCAAAAAAAAAAAAAAAGAAGCAAACATGATTCTGGGATGCATTAATAGGGCTGTGGTGAGCAAAACACAAGATTACTCTGCGCTGATTAGGCATCAGTTGGAGTGTTGTGTCCAGTTCTGGGCTTCACGTTTCAAGAAAGATGTGGAGAAATTGGAGAAGGTCCAGAGAGGTGCAACAAAAATTATTAAAGTTTTAGAAAACATGACTTATGAGGGAAGGCTGAAAGAATTGGGCTTGTTTAGTTTAGAAAAGAGAAGACTGAGAGGGGACATGATAGCAGTTTTCAAGTATTTAAAAGGGTGCTACAAGGAGGAGGGAGATAAATTGTTCTCCTTGGCCTCTGAGGATAGGACAAGAAGCAATGGGATTAAATTGCAGCAAGGGAGGTTTAGGTTGGACATTAGGAAAAACTTCCTAACTGTCAGAGTGGTGAAACACTGGAATACATTGCTTACGCGGGTTATGGAATCCCCAACACTGGAGATATTTAAAAGCAGGTTAGATAGATTCTTGTCAGGTATGATCTAGACAGTGCTTGGTCCTGCCATAAGAGCAAGGGACTGGACTTGATGACCTCTTGAGGTCCCTTCCAGTTCTCGAATTCAGTGATTCTATGATTGATGTTTGGTTCCATTTTGTAGTGGGGTGGTGACTCTCGGTAAAGAGGAACACTTTAGTCTGGAGTTTAAGCCTTGTGCTGGCTTCAGAAGGTCTATGCCAGTGGGTAACCCTCATTCCATCTACCTAAAATTTCTAAGCAAGCATCATATTAGGGATGCTGCCAAATTTTCAGGGACTTTAAGCTGTGAAAGGGGAAAGAGGTGAGACTGAACCACATCCTTAGTGAGGCTACCTATATGAGCCTTCCTGCTTGGGAGAACACCAACTGCTTCAGTGCGGAGTGCTCCTCTGGACATTGTGTTGGAAAACTGGCACTGATCTCCTTCCCCAGTGCTGAGGAAGAAGGCTAAGAGGTAGGATTCCTCGGACTTGGGTGTGCTAAATGATCTAGGTCCTTGTTGCTATACACTGGGAGGACAGGGGAAGGTGTCTGCTGGCAAAAGATGCTCACTGGTACCAACCACATCCAGGGTTGTTAACTGTGATGCAAGTTCCAAGGCCACTTAGATTGACCCGCCTCATGATGCCAACTCTTTCTGTGAAACATGAAAGGACCTTGGTACCAACAATACTGGAGGCATATGTGGCAGCACAAGACGTACTCTTACTTTAGGTGTGGACTCTGAAGCTTACCGGAGACAGCTCACTCTGTGCCATTGTATCCTGAGGACTTGGCTACAAACTTGTCTGAGGTTTTGTTACTGTGGGTGGATAAAGCAACATACTGTCTGATGTTTCTCGACCAGTGCCATCTAGAAGGGGTAAATCTACCTTGATATCCCTCAAATCGGTATGTACAGAGCACCAACCACACTTTAATCTTGGTATTGCCTGGTGTGACATCACCATGGTTGGCTGAGTCAGTATCCTCCGCAGAGCCTGAGGCAGTCTCGTATCCCTTTGGCTCCTCAAACAGACAATGGCACTCTCCTTTTCCTTCATTAAAATAATTTTGTCAGCGATGTCCACCAGAGCTACACAGATGCTCCAGAGAAAGGGAACCTTAAATCAGTCATAGCTGGAGTCATATGCCGTGTACTCATGGCTCTAATTAATTCTGCTTCCAAATCCTCCACAGTTCCTGTATTTTTAAAATTCGCTACCAAGTGTCGTGAGGAGGTCCAGGAGGATGCAGTCACTGAGCAAAACTCTCAAACTTTGCAACATCTACCCACTCTACTGCAGGATAATCAGTCTCAGCCTCCTTTGTATTTGGCCTCGTAATTGCCTGATGAGACTGTAGCACCACAAGAGCCTTCATTGGTCCAAGATAACTACAGGGCTTACTAAGACATTTTCATACCAGCAGGAAACTATCATGATACCCTTTTTGGGATGGTTCAGGAGAGTTTGGTTAGTCTCAGAAACACTCTCTGTTTTCAACAGGGCCAGCTGAAGTGACTGTCTGTATCAAGGAGAACTTCCTGGAGTCTGGAAGATCCTTGTTGCAGATGTTATCTTCTCTGCAAGAGAACCAAGAGAAAATAGCACGTGCCTTTTCAAAGCTATGAGCATATTTATACCCATTCATCACCAAGTTCCTTGGTTGTATGAGTGGAAGTGAAAGAGCACATATGGGATAGTCTTCTTTTACCCCAAGGACAAGTATGTAAAGAGACTAAACCTTAGATTTACTGCACAACTGGCCTACAATTTCATATCTGTAACCAGCAAGCTTTGCTGGCTAGGTATGACTTCTACCTCTGGGACAATGTAGTTTTCAGAGATGTTGCAAGAGGATGCCAGGCAGGAGTTCCAGGCCTTCTTAGCAGAGGGCAAACTGTTGGTTAGGACCTTTTTCCAAGCTTTTTTAGATGGGGACAGATTAAGCAGCCAGAGCTTGGCAAAGGCGAGTCTGGGACAGTTTTCTATATAATTGTAAAGAAATGTGAAGACCAATTGCAAATATAGAGACTAAGGACCAGTCCTTCAAGCACTTATGAATGTATTTTTTAAAATTTTAAATCAATGAGACTACTTCCATATATTGTTACTAATGTGCATAAATGCCTGCAGTATTCTGCAAATATTGCATCCTTTTACAATGATCTCAGAAAACCAAAAATGTGCATCGGCAATATTTGAGACATTTCAGTTAATTGAAAGAAGGTATTTTTATTACATACAAGTAGATGCAAAACAGCGCCTTAGACTTTTGATCTTTTGGGTACTGCTAATATTGGCATGGTCTTTATGAAAGCGGGAGGTTATGAGATGAGGGGATAAATTGATTACATGGATACAGAATACAGCACATGAGTTGTAGTTGTTTAAAAGAATGGATGTTTTCACAAGAATGAGTTTTGAAAGTAAGTTGTGATTTTTAGGGGGCTGAATTTTTCTCAGAAGCCTTTGTTTTCTCACATCTACTCAAAACATTCCTTTTTATTATAATTCCACAGGTCTGAAGAAATAAAATTGTTTCCAGATATCACAGATATATTCTGTAATTCTTGATATCACATTGAGATTACATTGTTTTCATTCCATTTTGTTTAGATGACAGTGCCTCTGCTGCAAGCAGTATGGAGGTAACAGACCGCATTGCTTCTCTGGAGCAGCGTGTCCAGATGCAGGAAGATGACATCCAGCTGCTCAAGTCTGCTCTGGCTGATGTGGTTAGACGTTTGAATATTACAGAGGAACAGCAGGCCATGCAGAACAAGAAAGGACCTACCAAAGGTTTGCATTTCAAATATATGAAACAAATGTATTTAAAATTAGTCATTTATATATTAAAGTTTATTATTCACGTTTTTTCAAATGCTCAGTATGAACAAAAAAATTAAATTTAGAACCAAAATTCATAGCTAACTATATAGAATACATAAAAACCAAAAATATAGCAATCTGTCAGAAGCTCTCACAACCTATCAAAGCATTTGCATTTTCTTACCATTTTAATTCTCATTTGTATTTTCCCACAATTCCTATTTGCTGCCTTTTGTCCAAAATTAGATAAGAAACTCCAAGGAGTGGGTCATCGTCTGTGGACTGAAACCCCTATTTTGCTTTGGTAATACAGATGAGGCTAATCAGCCAATAAAGATGGCTAAGCTGTCTTTGAGTATCTTGTATTAACCTAGCTTAATTTATGTTGTGGAGAATGTCACTTTATACAAAGGTAATACAAAACTTAAGTTTGCTATCCAGTATTACATAGATAGTAAAGGCTTGCTGTAACCAGAATTACGTGGTGTAAGTAGCAGTCTGATGCAGTCAGATTTGCTTGCTATAAAAATGTGATGAGTTTGTTGTCATTTGAAAGTTATTCAGTAGTGCATGATTTTTTGTTTGTTTTTTCTCTTTTGTTTTATAATCTTGATAGAAGTAATTATGGCAAACTAGATGTGTAAACCATAGATTCACAAACTAGAACTGTGAACTAGATTCACAACTCTTTGATACCTGAATTATGAAAATATTTTCATTATGTGTGAGAGATATTTTCACTTAAAATTAACTTTTAAAATTTCTATTTGAAGGAAAATATGTATTTAAGGGTCTTGTACTTAAGTTACAGAGCTGAGAATCAGAGATCTGGATTTTCCTTCTGGACCTGACACATCTTTTGTGTGATCTTGTGCCATCAGTTACTTCTTGAGCCCTGATGCAGCAAAACAGTTGAACACATGCTTTGGTGAATTAAGGCCTTTGTGTGTTTTAGGGGGGAAATTTAGCAGCTCACTGTGGAACTAAATTAAAGGGTTTTAAAACAGTAGTTCTTCTTTGAGTGCTTCTTTACACTCATGGGGCCACATGAGAGAAAGGTAGACTCCCAGCTCAACTTCGAAGACCTGGCACTGGGGATTGCAGTGGATTGCAGATATGAGAACCACTGCAAACTGCTTACATTTTCCCATAGCATAATAGTTAACTTTGCTTGGTTTAAAGCCTAATGAATTCCAATTTTAGAGAGTGTTATGAAACGAAACTGAAAATAAAATCAGTTATTGCTAGTGCAAGTGTTGTATGAGCACTTGTGTGAGGTCTCAGTCATGTAGTTTAAAAATACATATTATAATGAAACTTCAGTTGCTTACCTACTTCAGTTAGGAATGCATTTACTAATGGCTTTTAAACAATTAATTAGCCAATTATATAGAGTATTTACAACTCCCTGCCTTTCTTTTATGTATATTTGTTGTTCTTTCCTTTTTTCAATTATTGGTTTGTTTGTAATCTTAATAGCCCTATTAATCCATAGATTTGTGTATGACTAAAAAAGCAGCTGCTGCTGAGCCTGATAAACATGTCAGTGCTGCTACCACAGGTAAGACCCTGAAGCAACAGAACTTGCAAAATAAATATGTAACAACTGACAAAACTATAATATGAATGAGTGAGTTACTAGCAAGCTAAAAGTACTGACATGTTTGGAGTTATCTGACAGTGATAGCTGTTTAGAATAAGTGTAGTAAATCAAAAGCCACAGAATATATAACTGATTGATTATAGAATTTAAAAAAGTATTAACAATTCCAGGTTACTGATGTACTGCACACCTTTTTCACTCTCACTTTGTAGTGGATCTTTGTGCTTGTCACTTGATTACAGGGTAAACTACTGTAGTTAATAACAGGGCAGCATTTATGACATACTGTTGAGGTAATTCTGATTCTTTCAGGTAGGAAGGTAGGACACATTTACCTGCTCATTTCAACACTCTTTATTTAGGGCTGTCAATTGATGTGCATTAACGCCTGCGATTAACGTAGGGAAGGATTAACGCGTTAATTTTTTTAACATGTTAATTGCAGGCATTAATGCTGCGCTGCCCCTTTGAAGCGCTGCTCCGGCGCTTCAAAGGAGCAGCACGTTAGGAACCTGGGATCAGCTGGAGTCCCCAGCTGACTCCAGGCTCCGTGCAGCACTGCCCCTTTGAAGTGCTAGTCCGGAGCTTCAAAGGGGCAGTGCATTGGGAGCCGGGGATCAGCTGGAGTGCCCAGCTGATCTCCAGCTCTGCATTGCACTGCCCCTTTGAAGCACTGAACTGGCGCTTCAAAGGGGCAGTGCATTAGGAGCTGGGGATCAGCTGGAGTGCCCAGCTGATCCCAGTCTTCACCTTGCACTGCCCCTTTGAAGCACCAAACCGGTGCTTCAAAGGGGCAGTGCTGCACGGAGCCCGGGGTCAGCTGGGGACTCCAGCTGATCCCGGGCTCCCACGGTGCTGCCCTTTGGAAACACCAGGGCGGCCTTTCCAAGGGGCAGCTGCACTGAGCCTGGAGTCAGTTGAGGACTCCAGCTGATCCCAGGCTTCTGCAGCGCTGCCCCTTCTAAATGCCACCACAGCGTTTCAAAGGGGCGGTGCATGCGATTAATTGCGCAATTAATCACAACAGCCCTATTTTTAATAGGCTTGGGTCTTTATACATGTGTCCAGTTATGAAAACACAGAAGCTGGTTACCAATACATTAACATTATTACACAACAGTTTTAGACAGATATGAAGAAAAGTAATTCTAGCCAAACTGGAATGGAACTTACTTTGGCAAAACAAAATCATGTAAGTATTTATGTGGCCACAACATTGATGTTATGGAAAGACTATTAAATGGTTAATAACCACAGGTTTTCAAGACATTGACTTCATTTCTCAACCATAAGGTAGCACCTGACCTCCGTATTAAAAATGAATGAGTACATGAAGAGCAGATTTGTATTTTAGCTTTATTTTTTTAAAAAAACCTTTGTTTTGGTGTCTACTTTCTATTGCAAGATGCACAAATCCAGCTTTGGTATTACAGGTTGGATCTCTATAGTCCAGACTTTCTCAACCAGCAACATCTGTGGCCTAGCACCCAGTGGAAAAAGCCAGGGGTATTGCACTTAGCAACTCCTCCCCAACCCTCCCAGAGCTTCTGGAGCACTGCTAATAGCCCACTTGCAGCATTCAAGCTTAGTAGGGAAGGGGAAGGAGAGGGGACAGGGAACGCTCAGGGGGAAGAGGCAGGGTGGCTATGGAGTCCTGTGGTGGGAAGCCAGGAGTGCAGCCCCACGGTCAGTGGCTGAAGGGCTCAGTGTGCTACCACAGAGCTATACTCCTGACTCTTGGCCGCAGGGCTCCATAGCTACCCTGTCTGTTTCCTCGAGTGCTCCCTCACTTGGTGAATGCTGGCCCCTCTGCTACCACTAGGGTGGAGCCCTGCAGCTGGAGGCAGCACAGGGGCTGATAGTAACTTCCCCTGGTCCAGCAAATTCCCTGGTTTGGGATCAGTTAGGTCCCCAACATGTCAGACTAGGCAGGTACACCTTGTATCTACAACACTTTATATTCTTATACTGATAAACTTACATAATTTAGTGCTCTGTTGTCAAATGTGCCGCAGGCTTTCATGCTCAGAATGCATTTTAGTGCTCAGATATGTTGGCTAAAGTCAGTTAGCATGCACAAACATATAAATGTTTATTTTGTTCAGAGTTTGAAGACCTGAGGTCTGCAAGATAGTAATGATTGAGACTCTTACAACCCTCATGTTCTAATGCTCTAGAAGCTAGAAAGAGTTATTAACATGGTATAATCTGGAATCGTGCAGGGTTTTTTTCTTAGTGCTTTTTCAAGAGTGGTTTGTTTCATTGGTGTCAGTCTGTTAAGGCTCTTTCTCATTTCAGTGCTTGGAGCATTCTCTGAATCCTTGCAGATGTAATATATGTTTCTGTAGTGAGCAGGGGTGACCCAGAGGGGGAAGAACCCCTCTTTGAGCCCGGGTGGTCTGAGCCGGGTTCTGCCCCTTTAATTCCACAGAGGCCCAGGGTTGGGGGAGGGAATATAAAAGCCCAGCCCAAGAACTCAGTAAGGGCCCAGCCACCTGAGGAAGTAGAGAGCTGTCCTGAGCTCCCAAGCCAGGAGGGCTCTGAGGATCTGGCAGAGGTTAAGGACTGGCCCGGACTGCCGGGCCCATGCTCCGAAGAGGAGACCATTTTTTACCCTACCCCAGAGTGCAGACTGCCAGGACCCTGAGAACCAGCAGCTGACCAGGAGCCAGGTAGATGCTGAGGGGGAGTTAGGAAGTGGCCCACTTAAAGTGTGTTGGCATGTTGCAGATTGGATCCCCACTGACCCCAGTGGCCGCCACGGCTGCCACAGCTAGGGCCCTGGGCTGGGATGTGGTGGAATAGGGAGGGCCCATGTCCCCCCTGCCACCACACATACCAGGTGGCAGTCTCCCCCTCCCTGCTTGTGCCTAGGGAATTGTGTTTATTTGGCTGCCCCACTCTCAACCAGGGCCTAGGCTGTATTGACTCTGGAACTGCATTTGTTTGGCTACCCTGTCTAGGGTTGCCAGATGGTTTAACCAAAAATACCAACACTCCCCCGCCCCCCCCCCCCAAAAAAAAACACCGGGAAAAAAATTCTGTTGAGGAAAAAAAAAAAGGGGGTGGGGAGACCAAAGTTGTTGAGCCAAAAAAAAAAAAAAAAAAAGGACCCTGATAGCAGTTAAGAAAAAAAAAATAAAAAATCAGCATGGCCCCTATAAGAAAAGGCTTTTTTGCTGGCAGCCATTTTGTTTTTCTGTTGCAGCCACAAGACAAGCCCCTGAAGAATCAGGTAGGTGCGGGGTCCAGCACAGGATCCAGGGGGGGCCTGGTGGGGAATCCAGGGCCTGGGCCCGGTTGCTGAGTGTGTTGTAGGGTTGCCAGGAGTCTGGTATTTTTGCCTCCTGGCAGGGAAGAAAAATCAGAAAATACCGGACACTTTAGGTGTCTGGTATTTTCTGGATTTTTTTTACTGGACAGGAGGCGAAAATACCCGACTGTCCAGGTCAGTACCGGACACCTGGCAACCCTAGCCCCATCCTGAACCAGGGCCTGGGCTGTACTGACTTTGGATCTGCATTTGCATTGCTGCCTGCCCCACCCTCAGGCCCTGTGGTCTAAAAGGGGCCCCTGGACCATTACTTATAGTCCTGAGCACAGGTCAGGGACCCAGGACTAAGTCAGACGGCTTACAGTTTCCAATAAGAACTTGAGAAAAGAACTAACTTCTTTCCTCAACAAATAGGATTTGAGACCATAACTGAGTTACCAAGTTCAATGGGGGCAGTGATTAAACAGCTTTTAGTTTATGGAAATGAAGGCAGGGTAGTCTAGTTAAAGCTCAGTGCCCCGTTATTGTAGGTACTATACAGACATATAGGAGAATATAGTCCCTGGCCAGAATTTACAAACTCAGACCCCAGTCCTGCTATTTATTTCATGTCCACATGGAACTACTTTGACTTCATCGAGGCTCTGTGGTGGCCCAGTGCAATGAACTGAGGGACTGAAGACTAAGAAGTGTGGTTTCTATCTTATGACAAGACATAGCAATAGAGTAAAATTGTCAAAAACATGTAAGTCCCATTTTTAGAAGTGATTTAGGATTCTAAACCCCATTTGCTTTCAATTAGATATAGGATCCTAACAACCTAAATCAATTTTGAAAATGAGATTTAGGCTCTTAAGCATCTTTTTAAATTTTTTCTCATAATGAAATAATCATCTCATTCTAAAGACCCATTCAGGACACTTGTTCTTTTATGCCTCAATACCTGCAGAAGAAACAGAATGGACATCTGTGATGGAGTAGTTTGCTCATTAGCCCATCCCTGGTCATGTGACTTGGCCCTTTAAAATGTTGGGAACTATCTGGCGTATGCAAAGGCCTAGGAAATAAGCTGTATTGGTGGAGAAGAAGTGATCCCAGGAATAAGTGTAGTTAGGAGAAAGTCACTTAGGGTATGTCTACACTAGCCACCCTAGTTCGAACTAGGGTGGCTAATGTAGTCATTCGAACTTGCAAATGAAGCCCCGGATTAAAATATCCCGGGCTTTATTTGCATGTTCCCGGGAGCCGCCATTTTTAAATGCCCGGTAGTTCGAACTCCCTGCCCACGGCTACACGTAGCCAAACAAATGCGGGGTAGCCAAACAAATGACGGGGTAGCCAAACAAATGTAGTTCCAGAGTCAATACAGCCTAGGCCCTGGTTGAGAGTGGGGCAGCCAAATAAACACGTAGCCGTGGGCAGGCAGTTCGAACTACCGGGCATTTAAAAATGGCAGCGCCCGGGAACATTCAATAAAGCCCGGGATATTTTAATCCCGGCTTCAATTGCAAGTTCGAATGACTACATTATCCACCCTAGTTCGAACTAGGGTGGCAGTGTAGACATACCCTTACTGTTTCTTTAAGGACCCAGGAACTTTGCAGAATGCTCAGGGAAAGACTTGCCCAGTTAATTGGGAATGGTCTGAGAGAAGGGAACTAGCATATATGCCCAGCAATAGAAGGCTGACCTGTGGAATCCCCCAAGATCAAGGACTAATTGGGAAAAGGTGTCCACTTGAGGGTGATGCTGGCTAAAGCCTTGGAGCTTGCCTAAACCGTTACCACAACTCCACAGAAAAAGGTTGGGGGACACTCCTGTCTGGCATAGGAAGATCTGATTGCCTGAACCATGAGCTCCTGGAGGAGTGAGGCAAGCTCCTTCCTGGCAAATGTGGTACGTGGCCTAACTGCACAGCCTGTAACCTCAGCTCCAGAAGAGAGCTGGGGATGGGTGGAGATGGAATGTAATCCCTGTTTCAAGGAAGAAAACAATATGGATGGTTTTAAACATGACTAGTTGAGTGCCAGAGAGGCTGAAAAGCCTGAAAGAATGGAGCAGGGGCTCACAATAACAGGTAGAGGAGAAGCTACCCACAGATTCTTGGGAGGAGAGAAATTTAGGATTGAATCAGGGGAACTGGATGTAGGGAGAGATTGATGTAACTGCTTTATACTGGTCCTTGGTCTAGAACGTAGGGAACAGGCAGGACTAGGTTCCCCTCCCAAACCGAGCAAGAGTGTTTATTAAGGACTGGAGCAAGTGGGCCCAAACTCAGAAAGCAAGGGGCTGAATGCCCCAGTTAGGAAAACTGGCTCCCTGAAGCACTGGACTTTTTAGCACCCTGAAAGAGGACAGGGCTGTGAACAACCCACGTGGGAGGCTGAAGTCATGACTAAGGAACAATAAGTGAGCTAGACAGCAAAACGTGCATCCAAGAGGAGGGAAACGGAGGCATGCTAGCTTTGTGGCCTGGTTTTGCCACAGGGAGATGCTGAGTATCAATAGTGACTGTTAACATCATTACTGGGCTCAGTCCTCCAAAACTCTAAGTACCCCAGCCCATTGCAGTGAAGCACTTACACACAGATTCAGCAAAGCATGTATGCATGTGCTTAATATTAAGCATGTGAAGAATCCTGCTTATCTGGTCTCGTCACATGTGTGAGTGCTTTGCTGTATTGCTCCAGAGTTCTCATCACGTTGCAAGAATATGCTCTAAAGGAATGGCAGGACTAAAAATGACAGACCCATATATAGTCTGGCAAATACAAATGGAACAAATATGCCTAAATCAGCATTCCAGGAGCCTGCATACATATGATTTATTTCTAGTTAACTAATGAGTTGTTTGGTTAGGGATGAAAAACATTAAGAAACAAATTAAAGTAGTCAATTGGAAGATGGCAACATTATTACCAGAAGCGACAATCAGCCACAAAGTCCAGAATTCAGGAGTCTAGCATCTCAACTATACTATTCCAGAAAGACTGAAAAATAAAAGGAATATGTGAAATACTCGTAGAGGAAAATGAAGTTTGCAAAATTGTATCCCATCTCTCTGGTGCCTGTTTGTGGATGTTGTCACTCCTTTTCCCCCTACTGCTACTTTCCAATAGTAATAATATAAAATATACAGTAATCATCAGGAATAGGGGAATGATTAGCCCCTCAGTTGGAGATAGTAGACACAATTTTCTGTTGCATAATTCCATTGATTTGAATGATAGTAGTTCTCTCCTGACTTTAGTGGAGTTGTAACTGCAAAAAATTGATTCAATATCTTCAGAGAAAGGAGGTGCCCTGTGGTAGCTGGACTATGGCTACTTCCACAACCTTCTAGGCTTTTCCAACAATGATTGATTCCTTTGCTGGGTCCTGATATGTCTCTGTTTCACAATTTAGCTACTCTGGTAAGGGAAAGGAGTGAAATCTCCCAGATTACACACACTTTATTTTCCTGCAAGAGCATCTATCCTCATGGGACCAACGCTCATGAAGTTGTCTGGGCTTCCTGCACATGTGTACTTTTGGATGCAGGAGAGTGGTGCCAATTGTGTAAGTGCCCAGCAGCTGAGACTTGCTACCTGAGTAGCTTTTTCCATCATCTTAAAGATGGTTAGTTTACATTTCATATAGCATCTTCTTGGACAGATAGTTTGCAAACAGGATATATCAAGTATTTACAGAAACTATTTGATGGGGTCCAAGCATAGCAACTGTTTAAAACAGCCTATCATTACAAACATTTTAAGGCAAGATTTAAAATGGCAGGAGAATTTAAATAAACGGAATATAATTTTCAAAACTAGAATTTTACAGGGAGATGTAAGTTACATTTCTGGTCTTGTAGTAATAATAATAATAATCTCTTAATTATAATGTGTGGTTAAAACCTGAATTTTATAGCTTCCCTGAAAGATGGTGCCTCCAAAACTAATACACCTTTTAGTATCACACTGAAGTATTGGTTTGATACTAATTTTAGAGGGAAGGGAATGCCTCCTGAATCTCACATCTCCTGGAAATGCCTTCTTTTGGCTAGTGTCTTCCTTTAAACCCAAAGATTTTGTCACCTTTAGAAAGATGGTTATAGGTTACCTAGCCCAGCCAGTAGCTCCTACTGCCCTCACAGTTAGGAAGACCCCCCCCAAGCAAGGGAAAAACTTGAAACAACTTGTAGCAGAAGTTATGAGAAGTTCCATCAAAGTTCAGACAGTTCTATGAACATTTCAGTTCTTTGCTTTTTTTTCTGTAGGTAGAGAACTAGCCATGATGAAAGCAGCGGATATAAACACCTAAAGAAAGTTACTAAGTTTATATGTGCTAATTATTTACATAAATTAAGCAGTTTAAAATTCAGCTGTGGAATTAAAATATGCTGTTTCAAAACACTTTCTCTAAGTGTATTTACTACTTATTCTATTTTTATTGTTCACACCTTAACCATTGATTAACTAACATATGGTTGATTTGAATATTTTTGATAAAAAACAGCTCCAAAATTAATTCCACATATGGTGTGTGTAGAATTTATTTTTCTACATTGTGGGGTGGGTTTTATTGGTCCAGATGACCTGAGACTAGAGAATCTCAGTAATATCTATGCTTCTATTGATTCCAATGGCATTTTCTTACTTTAAAAGTATATAACATATGTATTTCCCCTATTTGCTGGGTGGTCAGACATGAAACCACATACTTAAAAGCAAGTTTTTATTACAGGATATAGACCTCGAGAGAGCTTGTAGCATAGCCATCATTGTATAGCTTCATTATTTAAGAACAGAATAATAAATAACGTTTTAACTATAACAGTTGTTTAGAATCTGGATATTCGCCTTCGTTTCTGGTGCTATGTGGAACATGCTCTATCTACAAGGGAAGTGGATTTATTTTTTTGGAGAGGAGGCTGATTTAGGGTTGTGGTTAATACTGCACTTGCTCAGTAAGCAGTCCCATTGAACTGCAGTAGCTGCCAATGTAAGAGTTGCAGAATTAGACCCTGAAACAGTACAAAGGTTATTTCACTCATGTCGTTACGAATATGTTTAACAATAACAATTATTTACCCCTTGCAGCGGAGATGTAGCAAATGAAATTTCAGAAATGTGACTACAGGCTTATTATATTGAGAGATTTCTGAATGCAATAAATTATTCAAGCTGTAACTTGTTAATAGTTAAATATTCAGTTTACATTGTTATAGGAAGCCTATTCTAAAATGATTTCCTTATAATAAATACAGCTATAGCTGAAGTTTAGTTAATTTGTCGCTGGTTAATTTTTAATCCCTACTTTACTGAAAAGAAGTTAACACTTCAAAAGTGTCTGTGAAATATATGTAACATATGTAACCTTTTTCATTATCTGCAGAAATAAAAAGTTGGTCTTTTCTGTGCAAACTGTGATTTTACCATCTGCTTGTCTTACAGCTAGACCCTTGGTACAAACATTGCCATTAAGGACTACTGTTAATAATGGAACTGTCTTACCAAAGAAACCAAGTGGCTCTCTCCCTTCCCCATCAGGATCTAGGAAGGAAACTGTGCCACCATCAACTAAAAGGTATGGAGAAACCTGAAATATGTGTAAGGTTATTAAACTAATTGAGAAAGTAGTAAATCCCATTGTTATGCTTTTTATAAGAGCATATATGTGCAGGTTTTTTCTCTTTAGATAACACTTTTCAAAGCAATGGTCTAGATAATTAAGTGTTTTACAATTTTATAGATACATCTAACACCTCTCCATTTATACTAAGTTAATCAGGCATACTGTTGTTGCAATAAATACAACAGAAATACGCAATGATTAGTCGTCTTATTTGTTTTTTCTTGATTCTGGGGTCTGGTAGATTAAGAGTACGAAATTTCTGTTTTGGATTATAGAACACATTCTGAAAAGTAGTGCCAGAGTTCTTTGTTATACACAGTAGAAGAAACAAAATCTGGGGAAAACTTTCAGTCCTGCGATAAAGTCATAAAATGCTATTTGTCACTTTTTCTCAGTAAAATTATTTTATATAGAAATCTAATTTGCTGTGTTGTACAAGACAGTTCACTTATTTTAAATCATGCCTAGCAAATTCTTATTCCAGTGAAAACAGCCCTGCTCTGGCTTCTTACTATTAACATGTATTTAAACCCCTTTAAAAATTACTTAAATGTCTTGGGTTTAGTTTAAAATTGGTATGCTGCATATTTGTGTATTCCATTGCATATCCAAGCTCTGGGAAATTTAAGAGGGTGGAGGCGGCAGGTTCTGTTCAGGAAAACCTTAGATGCACTGCAGAGTTGGTCTGTTATTCCCCATTGTGCAAAAGATAAGATTTTGTGTATGAATGACTTCTCCTTCTGCATTCCCCTACCTTGAATGCCAAGCCAGCACTGGTTGGTGGTGATGCTATCTGTTGTCAGAGAGCAGGCTGTAGAGATGAGAATAGCAATGTGTCCAGAAATGACTTGTGTTTGTAGAAGGAGCTAGGGATACAGAGGGTACAGGTTTTTTATTATACATGAGGTGGAAACCTATAGGGTGCTATAATGGAAATCTGTAGTTGACTAGGTAAAAGGAGTGTGTTGCTGAGAATGCAGAATGCTCAAGTTATTGTAACTACAAAACTCTCAGCACAAATCAGCTTCTATTTTACACCACCCAGAGATAGAATCAAGAAATATCACACTGTTGTTTCTACCTTGCTCAGATAGGGCCTCTATGACCTGGGGACTTGCTCCAGTTGCAAGATCAGCAGGATTTTTTGAACTAGTCCTGCTGAGGGGAAGGAAAGACGCATTTTACCCTTTTAAATGTCATCAGAATGTTTAAAATATTTTTAAAAAGAAAAACTATTTTTAGTGTTTCAAAAGTAAAATGACACCAATTAATATATATTGCATTTTAGGGTGTTTAATTTTATTCATCATAATTTCTTTCTGTAGCACTAATAAAAAAGAGTGACACATAGTAACTGCAAAATAAAATGCATCTTATGAGTATTAACCCATTTTCAGAAATTTATATCACATAACTAAACTTCAAGAGGAATAGAGGTTTTAAAAAAGCACACTTGGGCATGAGCTACTTTGTCATTGGGGGTGTGTCTAAACTACATGGCTCCGTTGACTGAGCCATGTAGATTAGGCAGGATGGCAAAGGGAAATGAAGCGGCAATTTAAATAATCGCTGCTTCATTTAAATCAAAATGGCAGCCGCGCTGCACCGATCAGCTGATTGTCGGCACAGCGCGGCAGTCTAGACGGGGATCTGCCGACCGGAGAACCCTTTGTCGGCAGATCCTTTATACCTCGTGAAACTGGGGACTCTTCCACTGGCCCTGGGCTCCGTGCAGCGCTGCAGGGGAGTCCCCAACGGATCCTGGGCTCCACATGATGCCGTTTTGAAACTCCACGTGCAGCCTGGGGACACCCGAGCTGGCCCCCAGCTGCACATGGCTTTTCAAAGCGGCACTGCCGTGTGGAGCCCGGGATCTGGCTCCAGGCTCCTAGTGCATTGCCACTTTGAAGTACCCTGTCTGCTCCCCCTCCTTGCTGCCTTTTTCTGATAAAGGCAACAAGTGGGGGGCAGGAATGACTAGTCGACTAACCTGTCGACTATTGATAAATATTTGCTATTGGATAGTCAACTAGTCCTTCACATCCCTAGCATTTATAGTGAACCATTCCATATTCAAATTTTGAGAGCATGTGTGTGATAGAATTGAAAATGTATTAGCAAAAAGGAACTATATTTTACATAACTTTATTTGCATTAAGAAGCTTAACTTCTTGTTTCGTTTTATATAGTATGTGTAATTTTAAAGAAACCACGTGAGAGAGGAAATTATTATAATACCCATTTTAAAGATGCTGACACTAAGTCAGAGACATTGAAGGGACACAAATTGTACTTCTGTCTGAATTTTTTTTAAACTTGTTATTGATATTTACAAACGATTCTTAGGATTACTATAGCTGAAAAATTTATTCTTCAGTTTGTTGTGTGTCTGACAGTACTTTGTGTATGTTCTTTATTGCTGTTTACCCTGTATAGTCAGTCAGTTTCCCTTGTTGGTGCAGATCTTTCATGCTTCCTTAGGGAAGAGAGAGATTTTTTAAAACAACAAAAATATATTATTGTAAAATCACAGAATTGGCAAGGATTTGGAGGCAGAGTTCATACCTGAAACTACTTTTAAATTTTTTTCCCCGAAATTGACTAGAAATGACATTAATGGAGTTGTCTTGCTCAAGACTGCATTATCAGATCAAAGATTAGATCTCAAGAATCCCTAATTTTATAGTCCTGCTTGCAATTTAGGACAACTGAAGCTGAGTTAACATGTCTTTTGACATCAGTTTCTTTTAAAATGTATTTACATTTTGGTGGTTAACTCATTTGGACTCAAACTTGCCCTCCTTATTCCCTTTACCATAATAAAGAGATGTGGTTTAGAATTTACCCATGTTTCTAATGTGGTAATTAATTTTTGGATTGGAAGTGACTTCTTACACTATCAGGAATGTATGATGAAGGAGGGGAATAAGAAAATTGTGTCTTTGGCATTGAACTGGAACTCACAGATTTTTATTCAAGCTCTACTACAGACTCCCTAGATGCCCTTATATAAATGACTTGGTGCCTTGGTTCCCCATTGGTAAATTCAGTGTGACACCTGCCATTCAGACATGGCTGTTATAAGATTTAATTCATTAACAAGGACATTGATCTCAGAGTTGAGGATACTTGGCACTTTTCAATATCCAACTCTAATATTTGTGCTTTAGCACCTTACATCTGAGGATTTCATTGAAATTGCTATATAGGTATAAATTACTTACAGTACCATAAAGGAAAAAGTTTGGGTGTTTTAGAATATCAATGTTTGGAATACTGCCTGTGTTGTTCTGAACATCATGTATGTGCATGGAATATTATTTGAAATTCTCATTTAGATTACAAGAAGAATTTTGTTATGAACAATTGATTTCTATTCTCACCCAATCTGAAGTATTTTGAGGATCAATGATTAATATAAAATCTGTTCTTGGAAGCAGTCAACCACAGAGTGTTAATGCTTAGTGTTCTCAATTAAAAACTAAATTTTAGAGCTGATTTGGAATAGTTTGGTTTCTATTAGACAAAAGTAAAAAGAGAAAATGTAGGAGAAAAGTATACAAGCCATATCTTGCTCAGTAGGGATTCTTGTGCAGTATATAGCATATACCTTACCTTTTTAAAAAGAAACAGTCACTCATTCTCTGCTTCAGGAGATTATAAGATATTACAGTAGGGCAAAACTATGGTGACTAGCGATCAAAATAAAGAAACTCATACAAAAAAGAACACTATAAAAAGCATGGTTTTGTATAGAATATAAAATCCTTTAATATGATAAATTCCTGTTGCTTCCAAGCTAGCAACCCAGGCCCTCTGAGAAATTGCTCAGTCTCTTGAAATTAATGTCCTACATTCTATATTGGAGCAACAATGATTTTAAACTGGCACAAAATCAATATGTAGTTTCAATTCTTCTGTTTTAATATTCTTAACTATCAAGAAAAAAGTTTTTAAATAAATGGAATATAAACACAAAAATTATGTCTAGAGTAAACTTTGGATGGTAATACTATGCAATCTATTTCATTGCATTTCCATCAGTAGAAGATAATAATGTATCACACTCACAGGTATAATACAATTAAAACCATATAAGCATTCCTGTAATTTATTCAAATTAATATAAATGCAGGTGAGAGAGCATGCTATTCAAAAGTGTGAAAATATATTCTCCTTAAATATTGTAATAACTTTAGTTAGCATTTTTACTAAATTGTAAACCATTTAAAAGTACCTTAATTGGGTTTGTCAGATTTTCTGATTAAAACATTCAAATTGTGGGTCTAACAGCTCAGCTTCAACTTAAATATTAGGAGATTCCTGTTTTATTTCGGAGAAAAAGGGGAGGGAGGGAAAGGGAGAGAAATTCTAGTGTAAATATAGATAGAGCCCTGCAGATCCGCAGATATGCATTTTATATCCACAGCTCATTTTTATGGATATGCATGCAGATACAGACACAAATTTTGTATCTAGAGCCCTGCAAATTTATGGATATCCACTTTATATCCACGAGTAGCCACATCTGCAGATGTCAGTGAGGATATCTGCGGATGCAGATATAAATTTTGTATCTGTGCGGGAATTTAAATATAGATACAGCAAGCCTGATTCTCTGCTCTGATATTTGTACAACAAGGTAACTTCATCACCGTCAATGGAATTACACCAAAATAAACTTTGGAAATTTCAGTAAGGTCACTACAGTATTTTCTACTGGAGCCACCCTGATTAGCCAAGCTAACTTTAGCAGCACTGATTTCTCCTTTAGTTAGCAAAACACTTCATTTTTGTTTATAGATGTCTAAGTGTCTACCATGCAGTCATAGTATGCTTAACATATCTATTCATATATATATGATGAATTAATTTGTCAGATATCTTTTGGCCACCACACTTATGCATCTCCACTCAGACTTACTATAATATTGCCTCTGAGCAACTTCAAATATCTGCCACTCTTTAAATAGCCTGTTATAAAAGTTTCCTAATTCTGCCCCCATCCTGCCCATTTAGATTGGTCTTTGATTCACATTGGGCTGCTATCAGCCCTGGACAGGACTTAAGCACCAGTGTTTTGGGACCATGTATGTCTAGAAATAGGCGCTTTTATGCTTTTTAGGAAAAACTTTCCAGTCAGGGTAGAGTTGTACTTGTTCTAGTCCTGGAAAGTTCCAAATTTTAAAGTAGTGACCTTTTTAATAGAAAAGCTATTTCAGGGTACTTTTAGATATTTTCTTCTTCTGAGTACTGTAAAGTTACTTATGGTAAATATGCAATATCTTGTTTTCCTAGTATAAGGATACTAAAAGTATTCCAGTGTTTTAAACCCTCTCAAATATCTGTAAAATTGTTTTATGCAAGATAATGTTATATCCCTTGTGATTTCATCACTGACTAATGCAACTATCTAAAATATTTTTACCATTACTGCACCACTCCGGGGTGAGTGTGTGTGCGTGTGTGTGTCTGTCTATGTAATGATTTTCAAGAGAATTTAGGCTGTTTGTTGAAGCTGCAGAGATGGTCAGCATGTAGAGTGTTGCTACACATTCATGTCATGTAAAGATATATTTTTGGACTGTACATACATAAAAAAAACACAAATAGACTGGTAGCACTTTAAAGACTAACAAAACATGTAGCTGGTATCATGAGCTTTCGTGGGCACAGCCCACTTCTTCAGATGACCGGAGTGTTGGAAGTCCAGCTACATGTTTTGTTAGTCCTTTAAATTGCTACCAGACTATTTGTTGTTTTTTAAGTTTTTCCTGTTACAGACTAACTCGGATACCCCTCTGAAACTTGTAAATACATAGTTTGAGCTGACCACATATCTGACTGAGGAGTCAATAAAATCCATGATACTTCACTCTTGCGTGTAATTTCATATCTTGAATGTGCAATTATGTGTGTCTTTAATTGTAAGTTTGTTTTAAATGTGTCTTGCTTGCATACTTGTATTCACTGTTATTCTGCTTTGTTTATGCACCTCTCAGTCATGGATTAAACAGGTCTGTGAGTCTTCTCAATGCATGCAAACTGAAAAAAACTACTCTAAGGTGAGGGATTCTTAGTAGTATTGTAGTGTCATAGTTCAATAGTTTTTCCCTTCTGTCATAGCTCTGTCCCCACGAGGGGATTATTTTAGTGATGGTTATATCATATGTAATTAGAGTAATTATTACAACCTTTAGTATTTTCAGAAACAAATTTTGCAATGTATATTCATAACTGATACATTTAAGTACACCAGGACTTTTAGAAAGTAATTAATTCAATAATGATACCTCTACTTTTCATGCTAACACTATCTCCATTATAGTGAAGATTTTTCATTATGCAAATTCCTTCTAACATACTTCCTTATTGCACCTTGATTCCTAAGTATTGTACTTATAATAAAACTTTTTTATCCTAGTGTTGTACCATTAAAATCTACCTTTTCTTAAGACTAATCCTGATGGCCAAATTCTAGACTTTTATTCTTACACAGCCCTGTAAGTCAATATCCTAGTTTATGTGATCCTTATGCTTCTTATTTAAATTCCATTTGAAGTGTACGTATGTCTGCTGTGTCCAGAATAAGTACGTCAATAGTGTTCACTGCAGTATCTTAATTTTCAATTATATAAAAATAATGTATTACACCTACCAAAATATGTGCATGACTAAACTGTTAACAGTGTGATGGTGTTACTATAACCCTCATCTTTTCTTGCCTCTTCACTTCTCTATTGCCTGTCACTATTGCTCATTGTGTCAAGTCTAAAATCTAAATTGTAAATTCACTGTGGCAGGGACTGATTTCTTCTATGAAATGCTCAACACTCTTGGGTCCTATAAAATAATAGCGGTTTCATAGGTAGGATGATCACACATCCTTTATTTTAAAGGACCGTCTTTTATTTCATTGACTTATCTGTTTGGACAACCACTTATCTTTTATTTTAAGAAGCATGAATATGTATTACAATTGATAAATAATATTTTACATATTAAATTAAAACTTACTAGGGGGGCTGCGTCCCCTGCTCAAAGCGCTCACCAAACCCCCTCTTGTGACAACCCCAGCTCCCCCTGTTGGCCACCAGGGAGGGCTGGGCTGTGGCCATGCCAGTCTAAGTACCTTCTCCCTCCCTGCCTCCCCTAGCCCAGGCCCCTTCTCCCTTCCCCCCTCCTCCTGCCAGCCTGGGCCCCTTCTCCCTTCCCTCTCCTCCTGCCAGCCTGGGCCCCTTCTCTCTTCCCCCCCCACCCATCTCCTGCCACACCAGCCCAGACTCATTTTCCCTTTCTCCCCCTCCCCCGTGAGCCAGAGTCCTTTGGCCCCCTCCCCCGTGAGCCAGAGTCCTTTGGCCCCCTCCCCCGTGAGCCAGGGTCCCTTTCTCCCCCTCTCCCACAAGCCAGGGTCCTTTGACCCCTTCCCCCGCGAGCCCAGACCCAGCTCTAATCCTGGCAGCTGGGAAGGTGCAGGGGTGCCTGCTCACCCCATGTGAGGTACAGGTAGTGAGGTGTGCATGTGGTGCTCCTGGTCACTACAGCCTGCTGAAGTGGGGAAAGCACCAACGTGGGGGGCCGCTGTCCTGATCTCCCCCCCATGTGGTCCCACCTGCACTGCTCACTGCCCCAGCCCTGCCTGCAGAGCCCAGGGCTACCCGTCCGCCCACTGGGAGTGAAGGGAAGGAGCCGACAGGTGTGGTGGCTCCCCTGGGCGGCTTGGGGGTACTCTGGCAGCCACGGTAAGTGCAGCCGCTGGGAAGGGGGGTGAGTCTCTGCGGAGGTAACCAGATTCCGGGCAGTTGGGCACTGCACTCCAGGTCCCCAGGAGTCTGCTGCTGACACATAAGCCAAGCTGGGAGTCCCCGAGCTGCCACATAAACCCAGCCTGGAGCCTCCATGCTGCTGTCCCAAGCACTGTACCACCCGCCCCCCTCCCCCCCCACACCCCAGGTTGTCACGGCTGCAATGTGGAGTCTGCCAGCTATTGTGCCATGTTTCTTGGCATCAAAAGTCCTGTGGGGTGAGGGTGGAGGAAGGGGAGTAGGGGCTTGGTTTAAAATAGCAATTTCAAGTGGTGAGGCGAAGCAGCGAGGTTGGGCAATAGAAATTAGGCATGTGAGCAGACAACAGGTTAACCAGTTACCCAGTAACCATCACTTTTACTGGGTGATGTTTACTAGGTACCCGTTAACCAATGCCCAGGAGCAGCCTCCTGCCTATGGCTTGCTGAGGAGCCTACTGCAGCCCTCTGTCTCCAGGGCCAGGAACCTCCTGCTGCCAATGGCAGCAGTTGCCCCAGAGTCAGAGATCCCACTTAGTCTGTTAACCACCTAAATGTTAAGTTAACCTAATGTTTAACCGATTAACTGATTGATTGGGATTTTACATCCCTAGTAGAAATGTCATCTTGAGAGAAAAATACATGATATACTAAAGGAAATGTCCCTTAAAAGAGCATTTTTCTCTTATTTTTCTTGTGGTTTTCCCTTATTTTCTATCTTAGATATAACTGAGGTTAGATTTTAGCACATAATCATAATCAAGAATGCACAAGGGATGTATTAGAATGCATGTGTTAATATCAATGTCTAACATATGTCATTATTAATGAAATAACAGTTGTCAATAGCAATATCATACTTAGTCATCAGTTTTACGGGGAACTTTTCTAAGAATAAGATTCAAACTTCTCAAGTTTCCATGCATTTTTTTTAACTGAAGACAATGCTTTAGTTAAAAGAAAGCATTCATAATGTCATTTCTATTGTCCTGGTAATTTTTTGTTTTAAGACTGAGTACAAATGAAATTAAAATTAAAATTATTCATACATTAAATTATATTCAAACATTAATGACAACTTTAATTGTATAAAATATTTTTATTTAAGAAAATTGTTTGTCCTGCTGTGTTAATATACTTTTTAAATTAAACGCTTTTCTCCGGAAAGAAAACATGATTTTGTGTTTTAAACTTTTCATTTTCACTTTTGTCCACAACTCTATAGCTATTTAATATTTGTTTCTAAGTTTTTGACATTTAAAATGTGCTCTGTAACTTACAAATTATCTAACATTAATGCAATAAGTTGCACCTTTAAAGGCGTAACTTAGTACCATTAAGTAACATTACTTCTTTATGCCATAGCTAGTGAACGTAATAAAAAATATTGGCCCTGATCCTACAAACACTTATTCATAGGCTTAATTTTATGCAATGGAGTTCATGGGGCAACTCCATACAAGTAAAGGAATGGAGAGATATTAAAATAGACTATATTATGAATTAAAATGTTTACATTATATTCTGGCTGCCAATATTTTACAGAATTGGTTGGAGGAGCTTGCTTTGAGTGTTCCTCCATCATCCCTTTCATCTAGGGCCACCATATGATGTACTAGTTTCTGTCGTGAAGGCAAGATTTATCCCTCACTACCATCACTTGCTTGTTGGCAATTTATTTTTCCCACTTACCTTTGCAGCTTAGCAACCCACACATTTTCTGTTATTGCGTCACCCAAATGAATATTCTTAGTTCAACTTAATAATTTGCATTATGGTTGATTTTTGTACCAAAATGTACTGTCAGGTGCTCCAAAACAGAGAATATGTTAGGTGGCATAAAGTTTTCCAGCATGTGTCTGATATATCTGACCATGTAGAACTTAACATAAATGCATACATTCTCTCAGGGTATGTCTACACTTGCACCCTAGTTCGAACTAGGGATGCAAATGTAGGCATTCAAAATAGTCAATGAAGCGGGGATTTAAATATCCCACGCTTCATTAGCATGATCTCGCCAGCACGTTACTCCGATCAACAGCTGTTTCAAAAGTGAAAGTGCACACTGGGATGCGTTAGTTCGAACCAAACCCCTTGGTTCGAACTAACATTACTCCTCATTTTTTTTATATTTAAATCCCCGCTTCACTGACTATTTTGAATGCCTATATTTGCATCTCTAGTTCGAACTAGGGTGCAAGTGTAGACATACCCTCAGAGTAGTGGTTGGTTAGGTGGCATCTTAGAAGCTAATGAATAGTGGTTCAAATCTGGCAAGTTGGTGAAGTGACCACAATTATATTTTCCCCTGTTTAAATGTAAAATCTTGGTGGTTATCTGTTCAGCTAGTTACTAAAACAACTTTCCATCTTGCTAAAGAGAGCTGTATGCTGAGGGAACACTAAAATGTGATGCAAACCCCTCCTGGCACAGATGTTTGCAGAAAGGAAGGTTGGAAGAGGAGATTAGCTCTCTGAGAACCCCCTTCCAGAGAAAAGGGGAGAAGAACACCTTTTTAGGATCTGTGCTTTTTTCATAAATGTTAAAGTTGGAGTATCATCTGTCAACAAGATAATGATTAAAACTTTAGAAATATTTAAGAGGCCTCAGCTTACTCATCTCCTTTGGGTATATTAAAACTGTGTTGAAAGCACAGTAGAATATTTGATACTGAGTGGATGTGAAGAGACATGGTCATCTTATTAATGTTCACAATGTGACCTAGTTTGAGAATTATGTGTAATCTAGCTGGGAATGTCACATGTTATGCTTTCTTATTAGATCTACCACTCCATTCTCTAAATGTAGGTAGTTTGGATTGAGATCCAAAAATTGGAAGTGTGGCAGTCTCACTAATATTCTGCTTCAGAAGTCTGTGTATTGCATATTCTTGAGCAATAGATATTCCAACTGGCATCAGTGCTGGTATAGCACATCTTGTAGATGGAAAAATAAGCAAAAAGGTAGCCATGTTGATTTCTGTTGCAGTAGATACCCAGGAAAATATTCTGATTGCTGCGGGTCAGTTCTGAGCATCCTAAATTACTTTCTGTTCTAGAAAGTAATTTGGTAAACAGGTATGTTAATGCTCTTAGAAATAAAAGTGCTGTTAAACTTTCTGAGGTATAGCTTGCCAAAATCCTTTTCTATAATAACTTACTCCCTTTTTTGCTAGTACTGTCAAAAGAACCAGCTCAGCTGAACGTGTGTCCCCAGGAGGTCGAAGAGAAAGCTACGGAGATTCCAAAGGCAGCCGCAATCGTACTGGATCCACTAGCAGTTCTTCTAGTGGTAAAAAGAACAGTGAAAAGTAAGGGTGTTTTTAATGTTTCCCTTCTCCCTGCCCTGACTGCCCTAATATGAAGTTACTAGTTTTAAAAGCAGCTATTGAATGGTTGGATTTTCTAATGATACAGAAATCATAAATGAGATGTCTATACTGTTTTGAACAGAGGATAATTGTAAAGTATTCTGTTATCTAAACATTTTTTCAAAATGAGATTCCACATTTTGTTTTCCTTATTGTATTCCAAACCAGGAGCTGTGTGAGAAATTTGAGTTGAATATGGTAATGCCAAAAAAGCTTAGATTTCTTCATGCTACTTCTCATTATTTTCCTCTTTGGAAAATACAGTCACTTGGCTCAGGCATCATATCTGCCCTTTCTGATATATAAGCAGATTTTTAAAGTGGCTGTTCAAACTTATTATGGAGGCATTGTGAGCCAGTTCATGAGAGAGAGTGTTTCTGGATTCCTCTGATCTGATTACATCTAAGGAACTGGAGATCAGAAAAAGACTCAGTTATGAACCAAGAGACATCTCATGGGTCTAATTGGTTTACAGCGTAAATTACTAGATCAAAAAATTAACATAAGGAAGAAAGATCCCAAGCTAACAAGAATCCAACTAACTTGCATCTGGTTGGTGACACTGATGTTGCTTACCATTCAGATCCATTGTTATCTTCTAGATTGTCAGATTCAACTTAGAGCTGATGATTCTGTTGCTCTGTTGCACATGTTCAACAAATTAGCTTTCTGTGGAAGCAGTTTCAGTAAATACTGTCACTTTGCACTCTTTCCTTTCTCTACTTTCCTTAACTCCTTGTTGGCTTCTCTATACAAATTGTGACACAGCACAGTGAAGATCTACTAATCTAGCCCATACAAAGAACTGGTGAGATCTCATCTGGAATACTGTACATTTCTTATCTCCCTGTCTAAAAAGATGAATTCAACCTGGAATAGGTGCAGAGAAGGGCTACTAGAATGATCAGAGGAATGGAAAACCATCAGAGAAGTTAAATTCTGGAATAGTCTTCCAAGAGCAGGAGGGGGCAAAAATCCTAGGCTATGTTAAGATTGAGCTTGATACATTTATGGAGGAGGCAGCAAAGTGACCAGCATTGATCTCCCCTGGCCAAGCAAATTCCCTAGTTTAAGACCAGTCAAGTCCCAAGGGTGCCAAACCAGGGGGGTTCAACCTGTACTACCTTTCACTACCTTTTACTGCTTTGGTTACTGTACACACTTATGAACAGACTTCTTATATACTCCCCCAACTATGTTTTTTCTTTTGTCAATAAACTATGAATTATGGACATTGGTCCAGGCCCGCTGTCACACTGATTTACAGAAACTCTTTAAAATATAATATTTGTATGTGTAGTTGTACACTGTTTTTGAAATAATCAGCATTGATGGCTTATGGACAAAATTATGGTGGGATGCTGTATGTGTTAAAGATTCTTAATGTCTGCCATAGTTGGATTAGATTTTCAAAAGAAAAAAAATTGACACCAGTGGGAGTGAGGCTGGGACCCTAGGGAAGTGAAAATGATTATATGGGAAATATACAAAATGTTTTAGTATCTGTGAGCAGGGTATCACAAGGAAAAATGTTATTTTTACCATGTCCACATGTTGTGTGTGATTTTTAATGAATTGATTTTATAAAATTATATGAAGTGTTACTATGGCATATGAAAAGTATTGTGTTCATGGCAAACTATAAAAGAAAACTGCTTGATTTTTTTCACAGCAAACCCAAGGAACCAATGTTCAGTGCAGGTAGGTTCTGTTTTATTTTTCTCCATTCCCAAAGAAAACTTGCATGCTGATACAGTTTTTATTGTATGGTGATTTATCAGGGAACCTTTCACTTAAAGGCCACTGGTGGCCTACTTTAAATGAATTGGTCGTTCAGTCTAGATCCTAGTGGACATTGCGTCTGTATTATGACTGAAATCCTTTTTGGTAAGTAGACCAAGAATAATAAGCCATGAAGATGGAGACTACCTTCTTACCCAATAGAAACATGAAGGAGTCCGGTGGCACTTTAAAGACTAACAAATGTGTTAGAGCAGGGCTACTCAACTTTGGAAGCTCTGGGGCCAGAATGTTACTCACAGCACATGTCGAGGGCTGCAACTTAAGTGTGGTTGCATATACATGCAAATATATATACAAATAGCTTCTTTCACACTGACTGGCATGAATACAAAGATTAAGGCAAGACTATACAACATGCAGGCCCCATTTAAGTCAGTTCTGCTGATATTAATAAAATGCAATATTTACCCAATTTCCACTCATATTATAGCACTTTTAGTGAGCAACGACAGTCCAGGAATTTAACTACCAACCTTCCAGTAAGGAACATATCTTAGTTTTCCTTAAATTGTTGTCAGATGGATACAAGTCTTTGAACTCAGGGTGACAAGATTCATGGTACTATTGCAGGTTTGTTTTCTTTAATATAGCAATATTCTTTTGAAAAAGAAGACACTTGGTTTTCCATTTATCTCTGCAAAAGTGAATTCCATCTCCCAAACAGGGTTGAAAACCCTGTGTTCATCCCATAAGCATCTCTTCTTTGTTGCCATTTTTAATGCTTCTTATTAAAAAAAAATTGTATACCAGTGTTTTGGGTGTTTAGCTTGAAGCTTCAAGTTGTGCGTTTCTTGGAGTGATTTTACTGTAAAAAGAAAAGTTTCCAAGCCAGAACGCTCCAACCTTTGGCAGGCGGCGAGCTGGGCGAGTCAGGCAGGACACGAGAAACAAAAAAATACAGGTGCCCAGAAGCCGCATCCTGGATTCCCAGCAGGGCTGATGCCCCCATGTGGGAGTCTGTCACTCTGTGCGGGACGGAAGCAGTGGTGCCAGATCCAAATGTGGTCAGTGTGAGCCAGTCAGCACCTCTCAGGCTCTGCCCACAAGACTTAGCAGCCAGCATTTCCCACAAAGCCCCTGTACTCCCGGGCTAGAAACGCCGACACCCTGTACCTGTCTGTTCTAGCCAGCCCAGCCCACTTGCGTCTTTCAGTGCTCACCCTGCCTGGAAGATGCCTCACCGTTGTGGAGCGTGTTCCCAGTGGAGGCCATGTTCAAAGGATCCCACCCACAAGCCGCATTTTGAGCCCCGCATAAACACAAACCGCTCCATGGGTCACAAACAAATGGGCTATGGGCTGCGGGCTGCATGCCGCCTGCGGGCCATGTGTTGAGTAGCCCTGTATTAGGCTATTAGGGCATAAATTTCTGTAAGCTTCAACTCACTTCCTCAGATACTAAAGAGAGAAGAAAGAAAGAAAAAAAGGGGATACAGAAAAGGGAGTATGACATCAGTGCTAATTAAATCAGAGACACATCCACTCTGATTTAATTAGCACCGATGTCACACTCCCATCTCTGTGTCCTTTCCACCCTCTTTCTTTTCTCTTCAGCATCTGAGAAAGTGAGTTGTAGCTCACAAAAGCTTATGCCCTAATATCCTAATATATTTGTTAGTTTTTAAAGTGCCACCAGAATCCTTGTTTTTGCTGAAACAGACTTATTCAGTTATCTCTTTGAAACCTTACCCAGTAGAAATTCCTGTTCAAAACAAGCTCTCTGCACTGTAGAACATTTTAAGTGTGGTTCTCTTGATAAAATGGGTAAATGCAGTTAAGAGATTTCATATTTATAGCTCCGTTTTTTCCTGAGCAAAATTGCCAAGTTACAAAGAAAAAGATTATTTTTATAACTGCAGCACAGAAGCTCATCTTTTGACTTGAAATCAATGTTGTTTTCTTTCCTCCTTATGCATCCTTACCATCAATAAGCTTCTGCAGGCCACATTCTAAATTTAAATGAAGACAAAGTTTATTTGACTCTGCCATTAAAACTTTCTGAATAATCTTGTTGATGGCTTGTGAGACAAAATAGAGTACAGCTCGCTTCCCTTTTGTCTATGCAAAAGTACAAGGTAGTAAAAACTTATTTTGTTATTGGCATAAGCAAATGTGATGGAATGCACACTAGGAAGAAATCTGTTGGTTCAGCACAATGGCAATTTTAGTTATTTTTCAGACTATAATAATAATTTAAGTTAAAGATGGAGGATTTCTGTTTTTTGCGCTGATAATCAAGGTACAGCCCAGCAAAGCACATAAGCTTATGCCTTACTTCAAGCACTTCAATAGACCTGTTGACTTCATTGGGACTACTTATGTGCTTATTGCTTCTCTGGATCATAGCCCCAATCCCTCTTGGGGACACTTTGGGTGCATCCACACTGCACCATAGCTTGAAATAAGATACTCAATTTGAGCTACTCAAATTGCGCATCTTATTTCAATCTTATTTCAAAATAGTTTATTTTGTAATTTGGTTCTGTCTACACAGCGACAAATTTCAAAATAACCCACTATTCTTAAACATCCCTTACTTCTCATGGAATGACGTTTTCAGGGACGTTGGAATAGCAAGCCCGAAATAATGGGCTTTCTGTAAAGATGTGGGATAGCTATTTCGGGATACTCTGGTATCCCGAAATAGTGTTGCACTGTAGACGTAGCCTTATGTTTTAGAAAAGAAAATAACATTAAAAAAATTTACATTTACAGTTTTGTCTCATAGTGACTTTTTTTATTTTATTTACTTTCACGTTTGGATTTGATAATCTTTGTTTCAAAAATTTCTATTGAGATGCATAACTTACATGAGTAATTCAACCTACATGAGTATTAGCCTTCTCATTCAGACAAAATTCCTACTGAAATCAGTTAGAGGGTATTTCCCTAGACAAAGTATAAATATTATTTCTAAATACTGAATTATTTTTAGCATGCATTATGTTGGCTAGAAAAACAGAGTATTGAATGGAGATACACACAATCCACTGAATGGCCCATGGGTCAAATGTTTTGTCAAGCAGGTTAGCCTCTCACAGGATACAGCTGGACAGCCAATAGAGGAGGGGGGTAGGTGAACCTAACTGTACTGAAACACATCTTTATCTAGCACTTCTGTCTCTGTCTCTGTAATCACAAGGGAAGCGCCGTGTGACACACTGCAAAGGTAGGCGCCACTTCCAAAACCTCATAGCTCTCTAAGCAAAACTGTTACCAGGATGACAGAAGCTGTATTTTTATACAGCCAATACACATTTTTATTGCAAAGTTAAAATTTTTCAATTTATTTTGAGTAAGGTTCAGATATTCATGTAATAGTGCAAGAATTATAACCATTTGATGCACTTTAATCATAATAGTGGGTTATTTAGATTTTGATTGACTTTTTTGAAATTCAGTGTTGAGAGAGCTATATGGCAGCACCTGGATGTCTCACTGTGTTTGAAATGCTGTTTTGCACTTCTACTGACATGCCCTATGATATAGAACCTTCCCTGTTTGCTGTTTTGCTGCGAATCTAATCTATGCTTATAGAAACATTGTTTTTCCCCCTGCTGTATCTTCCTTAGTAGATTGTAGACTTACCTGAATTTATCAGTAAACAGAATTAGGTGTATACCTAATCTTAAATGCTTTCTGCACAGCATAGTAATACAGAATTATAATTAATACACGAATAGTATTGATTTCTGAAACATAATTGAATTGAACATAAATATGTACATTTGATACTCGTCTGTATCTTGTATCTCTGGTATAATGAGAGATTGTCTTGGTTTTCAGAAATTACTCAACTAATTTTTCACTAACCTGCATCCTTTAGCTTTACATTAATTAAGTTTTAAACCCTTATAAAGGAATGACAGTTTTATTCCCAAGACTCTATTTTGGAAGGGACCTCAACCCCAGCACTATGTATTCTTCATGCAGTTTTATGTCTGTAACCAATAGTGGGTTCAGCTGCAGGTTCAATTAGCATTAAGACATATTACTAGCTAAAAGAAGAAAATGCACCTGCATTTGCTTGGGCTCACAAAAGTTGTGGATGCAGAAATACAGGCATTTTAAAAATTTGATCTTTGGTTCTTGTTTCTAGTCCTCTCATGCCTCTTTGTCTTTTTATAGTGTTCTGATATTTAATGACCTTTGCTATAGCAAGTAGGGGGAAAGTAGTGTGTGGTATTGTATATGTAGTTTTCATGCTTTAATAGTTTGAAAGTTCACTATGGTTCAAGTGATCAAAACAATTCTCCTAATAAATGCCTCCCTTCCGTATCTTTTAGTAATCATGATTAGAGATGACATAACTACAACCTAGTACATTTGGAAAATTAACATCTCGTAACGCCTCAATATCTTGAATGCTGGTTAACATATTCTCAGCCTCATCACAGGAGTATCGCATGCCAGTATGAACAGGGGTATAGTTATCTATCTTGTGCAGTACAAAAATATATTTTGTTTCTTGGCAGAGAACTAGAAATGTAATTTATTTGTAAATATCTAAATATATCTCCAGTGTTTATCAGTCATCTTGAACACCACACATCTGTTAACAGTTAGTTGTGTCCACTTTTAACATTCTTTTCCATTCTTTCATTAGAAGTCTCGTTAAAAAAAACTTAGTTTTTTTTTTTATAGGACCATAATTATACATGATACTGTGTGAGAGCAGTACTATGGAGAAACAACTAGATTTCTAGAGCATATACTCTTCTGCCATACAATAACAAAATATAGTTTAAACATGACATTTTTATTGAATGAATTCTTGATATAAATGAGACTAGGGCCAATAATGCATATATATACTCCCATTAAAACACAGCTTTTAGTTCTTAAAATTAAAATAATTCTGGCATGTATGTTAACAATGATTGAAAATCCTTAGCATAATTTTAACAGATCTAAATTGTATACATTTTATTTACATAATTTTGTTACTTCTGCCCTTCCATTTCCTTTTTGCACATCATTATTCTGTCCAGTAACTCTACAGATGTCACTGACTCCAAAACTGCTTGATTCACATGAGAGCAAGGCGGAATTCTTTGATCTGCCGATGGAGCAGAAGGAGCCAGCATGTTTTGAATCTGGAAAAACTTCATCAGAAGTTCACAAGACACCCTGTTTGGCCCTGCCAATTTCTAAAAGTCCTAGTCAGACCTTCATGCCATTTCCTAGATCTCCTAGTTTTAAAAGCCCCATGAAATCCCCAAGTCAGTACTTTCAGATCTGTTATTAATTCCTGCTTCTGTTGTCAGAAATATTTATTATAAGACTCCCAACTATAGTGTTTCTAGTGTTTTCTCCTATAAATGTTTACTTTCCATCAGCAAAGTTAAGTTTTGTAGCTTCTTTCCTGTATATCATTTTTCTTTCTATAATGTGTTGTCAGTTTGTCATTCCTGTTTCAATGTTTAGCTATGCTTCAAGCACTTAACTGTTTTTGCATGTACGTCAGCATGATTCTTTTACTGATTGTTTGTGTTCTTTATACATAATGTATTTTTCTTACTATGTATCAAGTGTAAAGTACATCTTTACACTGAGATGCAAAGAATGAGGCTGTTTAAGTATTTTTAGATGCTGATCCCCAGAAATGTAAATATCCATCAAAATAAATAAAAGAATTTTAAGTGGCATTCCTGTGTTAATTGTAATTTTTACTTTGGTATTTTCCCTCAGTTGTGGTATAAAAAGGCAGTATGTACATATGGTATTTTTTTTCTGAAAGTAATGGTTTGGTCTTAATCCTTTCCTCTATAATTTTTCATTGCATTGTCTGGTTGAATAGTTTGCTGCTAATCTCAAAGTATTTAGAGCAAAAGGGGACTTCATGCCTTGTGTTTGATAACCCTTATCTAAAGTTAGTTTGTGACTTAAAACAAAAATAAAAAGCTATGAGTTCTGTAAGATTGAAATGTCATTTTATGCAAAAATATTCACTAAAATGACAGGTGGGAGCTGTTGGAGGAGAAATCTTTGCTAATGTGTTTATTTGTAATGCTAAACATTTCTGACCCTTTTTGTAGAAGAAGGATATGTAAAAATGTTTCTGCGTGGACGTCCTGTTACCATGTACATGCCCAAAGATCAAGTGGAATCTTACAATTTGGAAGCAAAAGTGGAACTACCAGCAAAGAGGCTTAAATTGGAATGGGTGTATCCTTTCTATGCTAAAGCATTACAGGGAACTACTAATTTCTTAGCAATTACCTTAAAATTTAGTTTTTAAAATTATTGAGCAAATTTTAGGTCTTTATGTTGAATTAATTTCTTTAATGAAATATTACACCACATTCACTTTTTAAACAGGTGATAATTTCTTGAAGCTGATGCTCCAGATTTTATGCAAAATAGTCAAGCAGCTCGAGGAAGGTTTCATATAACTGTTGCCTGAAGGTTATGTTTAAAATGTGTTAACTATCACAAATTAAAATTAGGCATATTGCAAGAATTTAGTGAACTATGATTACTAATTATAATGTACATAACACAAGTTTGCTTTTTCTGATACATATCAGTACTTTGCTATTACACTATATATTTTTAAAAGGCACACGTCTTTTTTAAGAAGTGATATAATTGCAGTACACTAATAACACAAGGGATCTTATAGAATATTTTTGTACATGACAAATTCTCTTCACTATAGTGAGAAATAAAGATCTTTTTTTTTTTAAATGGAGCCTTAAATTTTACTCAGCTATCTGCATTTAGATGCCAGTCCCCTATTATCAAGTTTTGTTGTAAGTGTCACAGTAGAGGCGAGACTTGAGCAGGCATTTGGTGGAGGGTAATGTGATCACTTTACACATTTTTATTGGGTGCTCCTTTTTAGCATAAGGGCAAGCATGGGAGAATGCATGAAGATACTTGCTAGAAAAATTTGACAAATCGGCAACAAAGGCTGCATTGATATAGACCACAGCTTCCACTCCACCAACAGCATTTCAATCTACTATATATTTTATAAAATGTGTCTCTGTGCACACATGTGCGTGCGAGTGTCTGACTATCCTTCTGTGAGTCCGTTTGTTCAAGAACTCCTCCTAAATGGAAGGAGGTAGGGCCACCAAATTTAGTATGTGGCTGCTTCTTATCACTACATAAAGCAAGGCCAAGCTTTGGTTGTGTCAGAAAATGGGATGTGTGGGGAATGTGATTTTTTTTCACATCAAACAGAAAGAGAGGGGTGTGATAGCAGGAACCATTCTACGCATGAATAACCACACAGTAGCAGCAAGCACAGGGGACAGTTATACTGACAAATGACCAGAGGGGGGCAGCAAGCGCCCCAGCCCTGGAGAGCAGCCATTGGCTGGCAGCACAATCACTGCCACACCAGACTGCCCCTGGAGAGCAGCTGCTGACCATGCTGTGTGGCCTCCCACGTTGTATCGGTCCCAGGGAGAAGCCGGCAGTTGGGAAGCCCAGCCCCCAGCAACCTGGGCCGGACCCAGACCTAGGCAGTGCCAGGTATGTCATCGATATCTCAATAAGGGATAGGCCATGACTTCAGTTTAAACATTCCCATGTTTAAAGTTACAGAGATGAGTAGATGCTAGTGGGATTAGGCCCTTGTTTTTATGTTATATTCATAATATACCCTATTAGAAAGCTAAAGTTTTCTACCCGTGGTATTATGTCAAAGGTTAACAAACTCAAACCAGTGCTGGGTAGATGGTTAGAAAAAAGGGGAGGAAAAATATTTTAAAAGAATACCATGCACAATTTTTGTTTCAGGCATTTCTTTCTTTGGACATAATCAGTGTGACACTTTGCAGGCTTAGGAGTTAAACTCGTGTAAATTTTTGCAGAATACAGGAACTAAGATGTTACTATTTTTTATTATTTTATTACTATCACACTGAGAAGCCCTAGTCATGGACCAGGATCAGTACAAACAGAACAAGACAATGGTCCATCTCCAAAAGAGATTACAACCTAAGCATGATGATAATGGAGTCTCACTCCAGTGTTGAAGTACAAGGATTAAGCAAACATTATAGGTGAGGTCAGACTAATGAGAAAAATACAAACATGGTTACATGTGGAGCAGGTAAGATTTTCCATGACCATTGCAGGTAGTTGTATCTTTGCTTTGTGGTGTTCATGTTTTTCACATAAGGTGTTAATGAGCCTTGCTTCAAAGCAGTTAGTGGCAATATAACAAATCTTCAGCCATCTTGCTCAGTTGCTGGGATCAACTTGATATGCTTTCAGGTTTGACTTCAGTGTGTCTGTGTATTGTTTGTAGTGGCTTCCAGGAAAACAAGTCCATTGCTTTAAATGACCATAGACTATGGCCTTTGGTATTATCAGTTTGGCCATACAAATGAGATGCTCTGACCAATGCAGCTGAGCTTATGTGAGCATGCTTTGAATGCCAGACATTCAGCAACAGCTAAGGTTTTCAATAATGAGAATTTTGTCCTACCATTTGATTTTGCAAACAGATTGAAGACAGCACATACAGATCTCATCAGGTTTCCTAATGTGGCAATCATGTGTTGTCCAAGTCTCACAACCATATAGAAGCATTGTAAGCACAACTCTCCACTAGACATTTAGCTATTTCATAGGTGGCATGAGAGCATTCCAAATGCAGAACTGCCGTTGGCCTTGTGATGGGTAATCTTATCATCAGTTCTGGCATTCAGTGACCGCATACACTGTAGGTAGCAAAACTTCTCCACTGTCTTGAGACAGGTGTTGTTAATCTTAATAAGTGATAGACATATTCATCCCTGGGTACAGGTTGGTATGGTACTTCAATTTTCTTTCATCTGATTTTGAAACCAACATAATTGACTGCACTTAGCATAGTGATCTCATATAAATTGAACGTGATCAATAGAGTGAGCAACCAGGGCACAGTCATCAGCAAATGAAATCTCCTTAATGAATAAATCGGCCACTTCTATGGGAGCACAAAAGCATTGCACATAGTACAATGTCTCAAGAATACAAAACTGGATAAATACTCTTCTGTCAATATCATGAAAGGTATCCATTAGCATAGTCAAAAAAGGATGGAAAAGAGACAGCCAACAGGCAACATTGTTTGGTGTGTCTGACTGGAAAGAGGTCCCGAATCAAAGTTTTATACCATTCTGGCCATCATCACATCATAGAAGAATTGAATGGCAAAAATAAGTTTTGTAGGCCTTCCAGAGATTAAAAATGTCCAAAGTCCCTCATGATTTAGAGTTCAGAGCTGTAGCTAAATTTGTGAATGCCATATAAAGACTACAGTTTTGCTCTTGGCACTCTTCCTGAAGCTGACAGCTGTAAAGATCATGTTTGCAATGAGCCTTCCAGACCAGAACCCATATTAAGACTTGGAAAAGATTATTTCCACAAGATAGATGTTAAGTCTTCAGTATAGATATGTTAGTGGTCATCAAAGAGATGGGAGTTGAATTTGTGTTTGTGGATTGCAGGTAAGATTATCCAGAGAGGGAGAACAGAAGCAAACCAAAAACAGAGTCTGGTGGAGCTCTACACAAAACTGGAGGGAGAATGAGGTGGCTGCTCTGAGGACATGCTGAAGGCGGGATTAAAGAAGAGGAAGAAAACCAGGAAAGGACATCCACAAACGCCATGGGGAAGAGAAGATTTCATAAAGAAGATTATGGTCTACTGTGTCAGAGACAGGTCAAATAGAAGGAGGATGGAGTACTGGTTCTGGCCTTAGATTAGGAAAAGGTCATTTGTGCTGATTCATAGGAAAGCCTGGGGCAGAAGCCAGACTGGAGAGATTTAGGATAGAACTGGAGAGTAGAAGAACCCCAGACAATGATTGAGAACAGCTTATTCTTGACTGACTTCAATGGGAACAGGATCAGACTTTTATTCAGACAAATAGGAGGATCAAGCTGATAAAGTGGTGTCCTGTAATCCAAGGATAATGTATTCTTAAAACCAGGAAGCTTTTAATTTACCTCTTAATTACAAATAAATTATCCTGAAGAGAGACACTTGCTATTTTCATTCATGCATTCTTTATTAATGTACAGTAAGATTATCTCAAAAAACTTAACAGAGGGTTGATTGAAACTTTCAAACCTGGTAGTCTAAAATTGGGTTCTTGGATATATTTAGGTGCCCAAATACAAGTGTCTATATTTTCAGAATTGCTGAGCAACCACTAGTCTTGTTGAAGTCAGTGGTAGATGCAAGAGTTCAGCAGCTTTGAAAAATCAGGAAACTTTTATTTAAGTGCCTAATCTTAGACACCCCAGTTTGAAAATTTTGACTTTACTTCCTGCATCATATGAACACATGGTTGAACTGCAGGGTCAAACCATCCTTGTCCATAATGAATGGAGGACAAAATATGTGTTCATTTCTGTATTATTTTTATTATTAAAATCACTTCTAAACCACAGTAGGGGTATGTCTAGACTACATGCGTCTGCCGACAGAGGCATGTAAAATAGGCTACCCGACATAGTCAATGAAGCCGGGATTTAAATATTCCCGGCTTCATTAAAATAAAAATGGCCGCCACGCTGTGCCAGCTCAGCTGATTGTCGGCACAGCGTGCGAGTCAAGACGCGGATCAGTCGACGTGGGAAGCCTTTGTCGACTGCTCCCTTATGCCTCGTGAAATGAGGTTTACAGGAGCAGTCGACAAAGGCTTCCCCTGTTGACTGATCAGTGTCTTGACTTGCACGCTGTGCCAACGATCAGCTGAGCTGGCACAGTGTGGTGGCCATTTTTATTTTAATGAAGCCGGGGATATTTAAATCCCCGCTTCATTGACTATGTCGGGTAGCCTGTTTTACATGCCTCGGTCAGCAGAGGCGTGTAGTCTCGACGTACCCTAGATGTATAGTGCATTTATTAGCATGATCTTTGTGTGAAAAAAGCTTGCAATCTAATAGTATAGACTAAAAGACCAGGAGAAAAATAAAGCATTGTGTTTTGTTAATATTGTATGCCAGTGGTTGTCAGACTTTTCCATAATACAACCCTTTTTTTCCATACTAGACCAAGTGGGAATGTCTTCCCATTTAGCCAGGATCTAGCTGAGACCACACTCTCCCATATTAACAGGGTAGCCGTGTCCCCTGATGCCTGTTTGTTACATACTTAAATAAGACAATTTAATTTGGCCAAATTGTGAGCTCATTTAAACCTGTATTAACTCGAGTTATTTCACTGGACTTAGTGTGGTGTGAATGACATCAGAATCTTTTAAATATATCTGTTAATTGAAATGTATGACGCAACCCTTTACCATCCAGATGGATCTGAAACTGTAAATGAGAGGATAATGAATCAGTCACTCTGAACAAAGGATAAGACAATCAATCCTACAATGATGCAGAGAGATGTGCTGGGTGACCTACTAGAGTTCTCTTCCAGCCCAAAGGATTTTTTATCTGTATAAGCAATCAATTTAAATAAGTGCATTTGAAACAAAGCTGGTAATGTTTTAACCTGTAGTTTGCACAAATGTCAAATGATAGTAAAAACGGCAGGGATCACAATGAAAGTATGTTGTCTGCCATGCAAGTTTTCAGGGATCTGGTATAGCGTCACTGTACAGAAGGGGTATCCTATGTTATTTTTCCATATGTGTCAGTCTCTTAATCCATAAGTAGTGTTATTTCATCTTAACAAGCTTGCTAGCTATGGGTATCGGGGACGTGACTGTCGCAGTAACCTATACCTACTTCCAACGGGCGAAACTGTGTATTTCATTGCATCAGTAGTTGTGTTATACAATGTTGAAGAACAACTTCAGAGACATTACACTGGTCATAATGATGATGTGAAGTGGTAAGTTTCCAAAACATTCTTTTTTTTATAGAATAGGGTTCTGGAAAATGCTACTGTTCTCTTTTAAAAATTAATTAATGTTCTTTCCTCTCTTTAGCTTCATGTAGTGTGTGTTTGTTATGTAAGAGACTGACTTTCCTCCTGGCTCATCTGATAACTCTGCATTTCCTTCCAGAAGATATATTTCTAGTCCATCTATCAGGATAATAGTTATGTACTTTGTATTCTAGAGCTGGAAATGCTTGCACAGAGTGGTTATAAAGTGCATTTTCAGTTCCCTATGTTTGGTTCCCATAACTTGTCTCTCTTTACATATTAAGGTTTTGTTTACATTACCAAGTTTTGTCACCAAAATCCACCTTTTACAACAAAACAGTGAGTGTACATACTGCAGTTCAATTTTTGTTGGAAAAAAATGCCCAGTTTTGGAGACAAAAAAACTTCCATCCCTACGAGAGAATTTCTTTTCTTTTCCCCTCTCTTTATTGTTAATAAAAAACCAGTGTAGACTCTGTTTGTTTTGTTCTCAGAACCCACAATGCCTGCCCTGATTTTTCTGCTGCCGTACAGCCATGCACCCCTCTTTCAAAGCTCCTGGAAGTATCTGACAGCTGAGTGTGCTGCTTCCTTTGGGCAGCAAAGAGCAAATCATCAAAGTGTTCCTATTCTGCCCAGCACTAGGAACACAATGGCAGGCAGACTGCTGTTGCTGGTGGAGGGGGGCAAACTATTGTGCTGCTTTAACATTCTTCACATAACGTTCACAGAGCTACTCATGGAAGGAGCATCAACAGCTGAGAATGCAGCTGGAGAACTCTGAGGGAATCCCAGGATGCACAGGATCAGCTTTGTCTTCCCACAAGTCTACTGTAGGATACATACCTACACTGCAGTATTCACACTGACAATGATGGTGCTCCCAATGGACATGATTTTTTAACAGAGGAAGCAAGTGTGAACTCCCTCTGTCAATTTCTGTTTTGTTGACTTTTGGGTGTCGACATAAATTTTGTCAACAAAACTTGGTAGTATAAGCAGAGCAGGGGCAGAGTCTGGGTGAAGGAGTGGCGTAGGGCGGGGGCGGAGTGGGGCTGGGGAGGGGTATTGTCCCAGGTGCCGCACCACTCTAGGGACAGTGCTGAGTTTAGTGCTTATGTTCAAGTTCTACGATCTATTAACCTGTATTCTTCTTTATGTCTTTGTTGTTAATTTGGTCATGATTTTTGTTTATTCGGAAAGCTCCTCTTAGCATTTATACAGTGGAAAAGTGCTTCTTGCTTCCTTTATCTACATTTTTCTTGGTTAAGCCTTATGAAACATCTGCTTGCCTGTGTCAGAGGTGAAAAATAGTACTGATAATGGAATCTGGTTGCAACCTTAACTATATAGTACCAACAGCATGCTCCATAAAATGAATTCATCACAGAGCCTAGTTGTTTACAGTGAGATTTTAACTTAACTGTTCTATCTCATCTGTCTTCTCCAAGCTCTCCTGTCCTTCTGAAATTTTCAAAACATTCAGGATTTTAGAGAGTGGATAATATTCAGTATTGAAAGTAGCGTGAAATCCTTATTCCCTACAGTCAAAGTCCATTTGACACTCAGCCTTCATGACTAAGTGAGAAGCAGCTGCAGTGAAAGAAGCATTAACATATTTGCAGTATAGTTTGCTTTTATCTTAAACGTTACACTGATTATTTTCTCTTCTCTTGGGTACAGTGGTACAGTAAAAGCCCCTTTATCCAGCACTTCTTCAACCAGCAAGATCAATAAACCGGCATTTCTGATATGCACAGAAAGTCCATTTTATAGTGTGATCGGTGCTGGGAAGAACGGCTCTTGCGCAACAGGGGGTTTTTGTGGAAAAAGGAGCCGTCTAAACAGCTCCTTTTTGCGCAAAAGCCTCTTGCGCAAAAATGTCTGCTAATTAATTATGTAAATGAAGTGCAGTGATATTCTGCTCCACACTTCATTTTCATAAGCTTTTGCAGAAGAAGAGTGCAGTATAGACGTAGCGTGGGATATGCAAGGGGCAGCACCTGCAGAGGGAGGCAATATGCCTGTTGCAGCACAGTCGCCTGGCCGCACCTCTGCCAGGAGCAGAAGGGACTTGTGGGGGCCATCAGAGCTGAGCGGCCTCCATCTGGCACCCCAAGCTCCTCCCACCCCCCCAAATCCTCTACCAGACCCAAGACCCCTGCCAAACCTGTGGCTCACACTGCCCCCATGCTCCAAACCCCCTGCTAGACTCAAGACCCCTGCTATAACTGTGGCTCACACCCTCTTCCACATGTTCCAAACCCCTTCCTCTTAGCTAACAGGCATTTTTAATTTACTGGCACCCCCCCTGTAAAAGATAAAAGAGCTTTTACTGTAATTGCTGGGTACCTTACATTTATCTGGACAGCTGATGCTAGGGGTCAAATGGTGTGATTTCTTAGTTCTGGCATTGTGTTTCTGAGACTTAAATTTACAGATTTAAAATTTGTATCCTAGTAGACTTCTGAAGTGGATAATAATAGTCTTTTTTCCAGAGCAAGAGGAAGGATAACCAAAGCTTAAACTTGATAAAAAGAACCAATTAGTACTGTACTACTGTTCTATATGTTAAGATAACGGGAAGGGCACAAACAAATCACTAGCTTGTTCTAGTGTCTGCGTTGTGGTAACAGAAGAATTTGGGGAATAAATGGTCATGAAAGTGGCTTTGTGTCTGTTTTGTGAATACATTTTTTTAGATGTTACATTCCCATTATGCATTGCTTTAACTGAAGTAATAAGACTAACTCTATAGACTCTCTTGTTTTAGTTGGTATGGAATTTGGCATTTGAATGTTACAATGTTTCATCAATGCCTTAGATATGAAGTTTAACAACTTTTTCTTTTCCAGCCTGGCTGTCCATCCTGACCGGATCACCATAGCAACGGGTCAGGTTGCAGGTACCTCTAAGGATGGAAAAGTGAGCAAGCCTTTTGTTTAAAGTAACATACTCATCTTTCACAAGTGTGTGTTTATTCTAGACATAGTTTTGTATTGAAACTAGTGGTATACTATTTTTGTGCACTTGTTAAATCACCCTTGAATTTTAAAAATTAAAAATGCAAACCGTTATACTCTTAGTTTGACAGAAACTAATTGAGTTATGCCATTGTAGCAATGGTAGTTTTATTTTCTGATGCGGTCTATTTCTAACTCTCCAGCCCCATTCTTTACAGCAGTGGTCTCCAACCTTTTTAAGCACAAGATCCCTTTTTGAATTTAAGTGCAATCCAGGATCTACCTCAAACCCAGACATCCTTGCCCTGTCTCCTTCCACACCCCTTCTCCAAGCTCCCTCCCCACTCACTCCGTCCTCGCACTCTCACCATCTGCCCTCACTTTCACCAGTCTGGGACAGTGGGTCGGAGTACAAGGGGTCCAGGCTCTGGTCTTAATCCAAGGGGTGTGGAAGGGCTCTGGGCTGAGCATGGGGCAGAGGATTGGGGTGCAGGAGGATCCAGGGTGCAGGTTCTGGGAGGGAGTTTGGGTGCAGAGTGGGCTTAGGGCTGGGGGAGGAAGCTGGGCTGCAGAAGGGGCAGAGGTTCCAAATGTGGGCTCCAGTTGGGCACCATTTACCTGAGGCAGCTCCCCGGTAGTGGCACAGCTGGGCTAAGGCAGGCTGACTCCCACCCTCTGCCACTTGTGAAAGCGGACAGCAAGCTCCCTCTATCCAAAACCCTGTCTTGCCCCCTCCCCACTCTGTGGAGGTGGAGTACAGGAATGGTGGAAGGGGGACACCCTGACATCAATGCTTCCCTTCTCTCCCTTCTCCATCCTACACAGTAAGCAAGAAGCTACTGGGGGGCAGCTCCAAGGCAGAGGGCAGGAGCAGCATGGCAGTGGGGGAGGGCAGCACTTGACAGCTTCCCGGCCAAACCAGTCAGGATCATCTGTCAGAAGCTCCAAGATCTATCAATAGATCCCAATCTATTCTCCGTGGTATCCAACACACTAGCCACTTGCCACATGTGGCTATTTGGCTGGTTGGGTGTGGCTAGTTGGCTTGAACAATGTGGCTATCTGACCTGTTGAGTGTTCCTAGTTCGCTTCAGAACTGATTGGACAACTACGGTAAGTTGGTGACCACTGCTTTACAGAGACCATGAGGAGGTTTGGCGGTGGCTCCAGAGGAGAGATGGTACCAAGAGACCAAAAAGTTTGATAGCTCTTTTTGTCTTATTTTTAAAAATAAGCAACACTGTTTTTGAAGGAAGCTGAGTTTTCTTTGAGATATTTTTATTACTTTATTACTTATGATCAATAAGAGATCAAGAGTAATAATTAGGCCTGATACAGCAGTTTATTTGTAGAATAAATTCTGTGCAATTCTTCCTAGCTTCCTTTGAGGTAACATTTGTGATCAACACATACTTACAGGGACTGCCCTCTAGTGGATTAAAAAAGCATTTTAGCCTCCCTCACATTTAGTAATGTGCTCTATATTACTGTAAGTGGTTTTTAATAGAGAACTTTAAACGTGTACTTGACATGCAAATAATTTTAATTTTTCATACAATGAATTGCTTTTAGGCTAACCAAAGATGGTACTAACCTATATTATAAAAAGTGAAACTAATAATGAAGACCTTTTAAATGGCCAACTATCCGCTGTTGTTGAGCGTAATTAGCCAGTTACGTACATACATATCTGATTTTCTTATTTTTGTTGGTTGTGCATTAGATATTTGATAGCAGCTGCAAACAGAATAATGTTTTCTGCATCTAAAACTCTTGTGAACTTGGAGGAGGACATGAAATAAGCTAATTGTAAATCTGATCTTTCAAGGAGCTTAACGCTTTCCACTTAGTACAGGGCACCTGGGATTTAAGGATGCTTTTCACCCTTCCGGATTGATTCTAGTGACTAGGCATATGTCTTGGTATTACTGGGTCATTTGCTAGCCCATCTGTCATCATACAGCAAGAGAACTGTTCTGGTGTTCCCAACAATTATATAAAGTGTTTCTAATGTGAGTTTTCAGATTTAAAAAAATGTTGATACTCTTTCTCAACATATTTTTCAGTTGTTTCTGTTTTACTTTTTTACAGCAATTACCACCCCATGTACGTGTTTGGGATTCTGTTACTTTGAACACGCTGCATATCATTGGGATGGGCTTTTTTGATCGTGCTGTTACCTGCATTGCTTTTTCTAAGTCTGTAAGTAAATGCATGCATCAAGTATTTTGTGCCCAATGTGTAATTAAATTATTTAAAGTTCCATATGCACCACATTCTGAAAAAATTGAAGGCTAAGTTCCATATGTACCACATTCTGAAAAAATTGAGGCAAACCTTCACAATTTACTTCAGTGAGTTTTGTTTGGGTAAGTCTGTAGGATTTGGACATAAAGATTTTATTTAGAAGCAGAATAAAATGTTCACGTTCAGTTAGGCAGCAGTGTTTAATGACTAATGCTCTGTTTGTCACGAAGGTCATGGTATTCATGAATTTCCTTAATATATGTGACTTCTGCAGCAGCTGGTGCACCTGGCTTGAGGGCCACCTGAGCAGCTTAGACAGCTCCCAAACCAGACACAATGGCCACTGCTGGGGCAGACTTAGGCCCCTCCAACTCCACAGCAGCAGGAGATTGTAGGGAGGGTGGGCTCAAGGCTGGGGGTTGTGATGCAGAACGGTGCTTACCTAGGGGGCTCCCTGGAAGGATGACAGGAATTCCCCTCCCTCAGTTCCTAACTGCACATGTTGCCTATTCCCACAGGCACTGCCCACTCAGCCAGGGCTGGCCTTACCATGAGGCGAACTGAGGCAGCCGCCTCAGGTGCTAGGCTGGGGGGGGGGGGCCAGTAGGACCTAGAGTGTAGAAAATTGTGTCTGCTGCTGGTGCATATGTATTCTCTCTGCTCTAAATGCACAGAGATGGTGGAGTGCTGTGCTGGAGGAAGGAGGGCACAAGAGACATAACAAGCAGTCAGGAGAAAAGGTGGCATGGGGGCGTCATTTGAGCTCCCCGCCTCAGGTGCCAAAATGTTGTGGGCTGGCCCCGCACTCAGCACCCATTAGTTGGGGCTTCCAGCCAATGGGTGCTGCAGAACCAGGGTTTGGGGTGGAGTGGAGGCAATATGTGGAACTGGAGCTTGGAGGTTGCCACTTCCAAGTAGGAAACTGCCCCCGCCCTGCCAGCCTCCTGCCCCCCATGATCCATGCTGCCCCACCCCAGGCAGTGCCCCTTCCCAAGTACCTAAGGTGCCTCCCCAGGATGCACCCACAGCACCTAATGCACCCCCCTCAAGGTATCCCTTCAGCATTTATAGAGCCCCCAGGGTCACCCTCCCATGCTGCCCTCACCCCCCCAACTTTTAATCAGGGGTATATAGTAATACCTGTGACTAAAATGTAGCCTTATTACTGGCTTTTAGGCTTGTACCTATTCATTTCTGCAAATGATTTTTTTAATGTTTTGCTTCAGAATGGAGGAAGTAACCTTTGCTCGGTGGATGATTCAAATGACCATGTGCTTTCTGTATGGGACTGGCAGAAGGAAGAGAGGCTGGCAGATGTCAAGGTGTTGCAATAAGATATTTTGTGCAATAAAATGCTTTCTTGTATATAGATCTGAATATTTCTTGTTAAATGTCTTTCTGTACCTTTTAATTCTGATTGGTGCTTTAATTTATAAAGGACAAGTAATATAAATATACCTATCTGAAATATTTCTTCTTAAGGTTGAAAATAATGGGGAGAGGGACCTTTTTGGAAGGAGGAGAGCAAAGGTGTCTTGTCTTTTGTTTTGCTGTCATAATCAAAAAATAACAAATAGTCTAGTAGCAGCTTGAAGACTAACAAAACATGTAGATGGTATCATGAGCTTTCATGGGCACAGCCCACTTCTTCAGATGACCATGGAAGTTGGTCATCTGAAGAAGTGGGTTGTGCCCACGAAAGCTCATGATACCATCTACATGTTTTGTTAGTCTGTGAGGTGCTACTAGACTATTTGTTGTGTTTTAAGTTTTTCCTGTCATAATCAAGTTAGAGTTAAGTGATTTTTAAAAAGCAACTATAGGGATATATAAGAGGGCATATAGAAAAATGCTTTAAACAAATTTTAATTTGAAGGCTTCCTTTTAAGAATATCTGGCGCAGTTTTGAAGACCTGTTTTTACCTGCAATACTAACAAAATTAGAAAAGTTTTCACTTTAGCTATTTCCTTCAAGCCATTTCATCCAAAGTTCTTGTATATCAGTCTGCTGTCACTTAATGTAAAAATGTCAGCAAACAATTTTAAATCCAACTAGAGTACATAATTGTATATCATAAGTCAATTAATTTGTTTAACTAGAAAGCAAAATATGTATGTGTAGTTATGTTTTTTGTGTATTTTAAATGATGATACATTGTTTCTTTCTTTTCAAGTGTTCTAATGAGGCAGTATTTGCAGCAGATTTTCATCCTACAGATACAAATATAATAGTTACTTGTGGAAAATCACACCTTTACTTTTGGACATTAGAAGGGAACTCCCTTATTAAAAAGCAAGGATTATTTGAGGTAAAGTAGTGTATGCTTTTTTTTTAAACACAACAATGCTATATGCATACAGCAATAAAGTTTATTTATGTCTGAACAAGAAGTAAGACTAAGTGGGCTTGTAGGTCCTAAAATTTTGTTTTGTTTTTTAGTGCAATTACTTAAAAAAATTCTACATTTCATGATAGAGATTTCACTACAGTACTCATATGAGGCACATTGAAAAAAATCTGTCTCTTGTTTCTCTTTTATACAGTGCAAATATTTGTAATGAAAAATAAAGTGGGCACTATACACTTTGTATTCTGTGTTGTAACTGAAATCAGTATATTTGAAAATGCAGAAGAACATCTAAAGTATTTATAATAAATTGAAATTGGTATTCTATTAACAGTGCTATAAACGGTGATTAATTGTGCTATTTTTTAATCTCATGAATAATTACAATTATTTTTAATCATTTGCCAGCCCTACATTAAGTGATAAATCTTTATACAGACTTCTTCACTTTGTTGCTGTTATATATATTTCAATGAAAGGTTTTAACATGATATTTACACTTCTATACTCGACTACACATTTCTCCTCTGATATTCTTTCAGAGACAACTTTTCATCCTCTGTATAGTGGATATAATATGTAGTGTGTGTCACCTGGATTCTCCAGAACTTGAGAAGAATGGCAGCACCTCTGTTCTTTACTGAATGCTTCAAAGCCTTGTCAGCAAACAAATGTCAAGGGATCCTTAAAGCTTGTAGCATTCCAGTTCTTGAACTGATAGCTGATTGGTTTACTCAGCTGCTGGTGAAACAGAAACCTGTAGCCTATATCAAAATTGTTAGCCGGTCCTCACAGTAAACATTTCTTTTCATCCTGTTGGGTGCACAGCCAATCAGTCATAGGGCTGTCTTTAACTTCTATATCTATTTAACTTTCCCTCTCCACTCTACCCTCCCACAGCTTTGCTTGACTAAGCTGTATGCATGGGACCTGAAAAACTTACTCCTGGGGGAATTCTGCACATCTACAAAATTGTTCTGTCCTGCAAATGTTGTGTTTTCCTGCATAAAATACATTCTTCCCATGAAGTGCTGCATTTCTGCTTTTGCACACCAGGGGCTGCCGTGGTGCCAAGAATAGCAAGTTCATGAACACAGCCTGCTGTTCTGGCACTGCAGCGTCCTCTGGTAAACAAAAGGCGGAACTGCAGCACTTCAGTGACAATGTATTTTCTGGGGGGCAGGGGGAGAGGAAATTGTATACCCACTGCTACAGAATCCCTCTAAGGAGTGGAAGTCCATCACAGCACCCTGCGCATGGAGCGAGGTTAGGACACAGTGGGGCACACGGGGCTGCTGGGGGATCACAGACTAGGGATCAAAATGGTCAGTGGGAGGAACAGACTGGGGCAGGGCTCAGGTGACAGCATTGAACCTGAGGCTTTGGGAGGGGGGCTTCAGAGACCCATGGTGATGAGGGTGTGGGGACAGGGGCAGATGTGCCTGACTGTATGAGAGAGGCTAGGGGTCAGCCAGAGTTTGCATGAAGAAGCTATCCCAACTCCCTAACAATTCCCCCACCCCCAAAAAAACCTTTTCCTATCCACATCCAACACTCTCCAGATTCTTTCCTAAGCTCCTTCCCTTTCCTTCAGCTCTGCCATTGTCTCTGACTTCCCCAAACCTTTGCACTACTTCTTACATGTGGAGGCAATATAGTTCAATGTGGTAGTTTAAATGATTTACTCAAAGTTCTATATTAATATGCTTGGCAAGGAATCTATTTGGGAAAAAAACAGAATCTTTACTTTTGGTTTGTATTGTTACAGACATACTCGCTGACAGATATTTTGAAATAAATTACCAAAATAATTCAAGCTGGCATTATTATATTGTGTTATTTTGACAAATAAAATATGCACAGTATTCAAATATAGTGTGCACTGGTTTACAATTTTTAATTTTTTGTGCAGAATTGCCCTTGGAGAAAAACTGCTTTTCCTCAATGAAAAAAATGTATACAGTTGCACAAACAGCTATTGGTCATGCTTAATAACTGCCATTCCCTATTCTCTGTCTTCTAGCTGAGTTTCTGTGCACAGACCATAGCATATTCAGGAAAAAAAATAATCCATGTCTTCTCCCCTCTTCTCCTCTCTCTTTCTTTTGGCTAATTTAAAATGTGCAATATAAAGCATGTGGGCTACATGTGGTCCAGTTGGCTTCTACTTTTTAAAAACTGTCTCCTTAACCAAGCCAAGTTGAAGAAAATTATTCAAGTAATTGTAAAGTTATAAGCATTGTAAAGATAGAACTATTAAATATAAATCTTGTTTTTATTTTTAAATGCATTTTTAAGGATAGCTTCAGTTAAGCTGAGGAAATAGTACAGATGCATTTGTTACCTCCAGAGCAAATAAGCCTGGAATGCCTAAACTTCACAAAACTTCCACATTGTTCTTCAAAGAAATCTCAAGCTTTTCTGACAGTGTTTGTAGAACTTCTGCAAGCCTATTGAAGCTCCTGATTTTTCTTTTTCAGATGGAGAAAAAAAAGACAATATTATACTATAAGTTTAAATTGAATTAAATATATACAACTAAGCAGCCGTGCCAAGCGGTGGGGGGACAAAAGAGGCATTTGCCCCAGGGCCCAGCGATTCTAATAGGCCTGGGACTCCCAGCTGCCACTGCTATTTTGGCAGCGGTGGCAGCCAGAGCCCTGGGCCCCTTTGAATTGCTGCTAGAGTGCAGTGCCAGGGGCTTGTGGAGCTCTGAGGGCTGGGGAAGGGGCCGCTATCCAGGTGGAACTGGGGGTGGCTGCCCTCAACCCTATTCCTTGTACCTGAGGTCTCGCCCCTTCTGGGGTGCAGAGCTGTCCCCCCGCACACACACACGCACACACTTTACCTTGGGGACTGCAGTGGCTCTCAACCCCACTGTAGCTAAGGGGAATGGACTGTTTATTGCTGTAAATGTACTAATTCTCTGCCATACAGAAACAAGAGAAGCCAAAGTTTGTCCTATGTGTGACTTTTTCTGAAAATGGTGATACAATTACAGGAGACTCAAGTGGAAACATCTTAGTCTGGGGAAAAGGTAAGACTAGACAGATTATAGCTGAGCATTTTATACTGCACTGAAATAAGACAACTGTTTATTTTCCTTAGAGTGATTCTGCACGTATTCATTCCACTCTAGGTGTGTGTCTAATGCATTTGAGTTGGATAATTTTGACAGCAGTACCACTAGGCAGCACTGCAACCCTGCCACCCTTGGCTTAGAGCAAAGGGCACAAAAGGGGTGTGACCACCACCTCCTTCTCATTTCCTTCGTATGCCAAGAGTTGGAGCTCTCCATCACACTTGACCTGAGTTAGCCAGCTTAAAAAGAGAATTTCACGTTTTGTATATAATATAGTTATAATAGTTATAGTTTAGTAGGGAATTAACTGACAGTGATTTTAAGGATTTTTTCCATGCAGAAATCCACCAGATTTGAACAGTGTGCCACATGCAGGACTGTTATCCCTGTCACTGATAAACATAAAAGCTGCCTAAGTTGTTGGGGAATTTGTCCTCCACATGTCTCGCCTAATCAGTTCCCTGTTCTCCATGAGAATGAAGAAACGAGGATTTCTGTCTGAAGGTTCATCTCCTCTACAATGTCATGTGTCACTCTTGAAAGACTGACTCTGACCACAAGAAAGAGAGGTTTTCCACAAGGAGGGACCCTCTGGCTGCCACAGCTCCAAAGCTTAGATCTTCTTCCTATCTTGCGGCTTCATCAAAGCTTTCAAAACTTTTGAGGGTGATAGGCCACACTCCCAATCTAACAAGGCACTCGAGTCTTGTAGTGCCAAGGTGTGGACACAAGCACCATGGTTCATCAGTGCCATCTGAGATGGCATTGTTGACGCCAGCAGGGCCACTGGGATTAGTGCCATCTCTGTTAGAGAGATCTTCATCCTTGACACTCTCAGATCTGGTACCAGTTCCTGTGGCTGCACACTTTGCTATATTCACCTCTGCTACTTCAGCTTGGTCTACTCCTCCCTCAATCCTATCAGCTCTTCCTGCACCACCTGCCACTACAGCGTCTGCAGCTTCAGCGCAGAACACATCAGCACTGTCAACTTCAACTCATCTTTCAACAGTCTGTTCAACTTGCCTGCCTCATCTGGCATTGTTGGATTCTTCTTCAGTGTCAGTGTTTTGGAGGTTATTTCCATGGTGTGTTGAAGATCTGGACATAGGATCCTCCATTCATTGAGGAGAGATATTTTCTCCTTCTTGGATTTTGACCATCATAGACCTTTATCTCTAAGGTCTTTCAGATATCTATGCAGGTCTTACTCTAGGGACACATATCCCAGCGATCAATATCACTGTACTTATAAAGATGCCCCAGAATGCTGCCTTCCACCATGACCACTACAAAAACTTGAGCCTTGTGGACTGCTCTGAGGCACTCCAGCATCTACACAATCCAGGAGGAGTCCCATTCTCCAGCTTCTGTAGTCACTTGTGGAGTTCCATAAAACCACAAGGTCACCCCTTGACAGAGTCCAAACAGACTCAGTTTATTGGCAGTTAAAATAAACATGCTTAAAAATCAAACAAACAATATCATTCTCAGCTTACATTGGCCCTCACTTTTTTAAGAAGTAAGGACTGCTTTAAAAAATGTTACCCGTGCTTGATTGGAAATTGCAAGTTTAAATAATTGAATTGTTAATATTTTCTCCTGGTTGTGCACAATCCTTGTGATGTTCAATTTCAAGTAAAACCTGTAAGTCAGGGGTGGGGAACCTCCAGCCTGCTAAACAATTTCATTCGGTTCTCTGGGGGAGTCGTCCAGCGGCTGTGAAACACCTCAGGGAGGGTTCCGGGTACTACTTAAAAAACTTCCCCCAGCCTCCCCTGCAGTGCAGCCAGATACTTCTGGTTCCTCTCCTGCACATGGGAGAGGCATGAGCAGGAGATCTGGCAGGAGGGAGAAGCTTCACTGGTGGAGCCTTGCGGCATTTCGGGAGGCAGAAGCAAAAAAGAGGCTGCAGCTGCTTTCTGGCTGCCAGCAAAACTCCTTTTGCTGGTAAGGAGGCATGCGGGACCAGAGGAGAGGGAGGGGGGGAATTTGTTCACAGAGTGTGAGGGAAGGGAAGCCCCCGAACCTCTTCCCTGCATAGGCTCACTGCAGCAGGGAACAGTGTCTGGCAGACTGGACCCATACGCTGCCAGGAATGCCTCCTTAACAGTTAAGGAGGCATGTGGGACCTGAGGGAGGGGGAATCCCTTGCAGGAGTGGGAGGGCAGGGAAGATCCCCTCCAGCCCCTTCCCTGCCAATTGCAAATTCAGCCATCACATTAAAATTCTAAATTAAAAAATTAAAAAGAACATCATACCACTATTTTTGTGTGTGTGCATGAGTGTGTGGTGTGGGGGTTTTTTTGCTTCTCACTTTTGTGTGGCCCCCGAGTGATATGTCTGTGGGTTAGCGGCCCCGACTCAAAAAAGGTTCCCTACCTCTGCTGTAAGTCAATATAGTTGGATGTATGCCACTTAGAGATTTACGCTTTGAGCTATGACACATGTAACCATTGACTATAACTTCAGACTTGAAGGTGAAATGAAAAATAAAGTAAAAATGAAATAAATAGTTCAGTAAAAACATCTTTTCTCCATCTGTCTAGGTACAAATAGAATAAGCTATGCTCTTCAAGGAGCCCATGAGGGTGGTATTTTTGCACTTTGTATGCTGCGAGATGGTACACTGGTATCAGGAGGTGGAAAAGACAGAAAAATAATATCTTGGAATGGGAATTACCAGAAACTTCACAAGACTGAGGTGATGCTAGTGATCTTTAAATTTTACTTACTACTTTAAATGGAAAATAGAAAGAACTTTCTTATGAACTGTGCTCCCTAAATCAGTATTCTTGTTTAGGACTCCTCATTCTGTAGCATTTATATATGGTTTATTTAAAAATCTTTTAATTTAAGACCTCAGTTAGTTGTAAGAAAGCTTCTAATGAAATGTTGCTTATATTATTTCTGCCCTTCTTTGTCAAATTTCTAACAGCAATAGGCATTTTTAAATTTAATATTTACAGTGCTTGGCAATAATAAATACTAAGCTAATTCCACACTTTTATTTTCTAAAACAATAATGGTGATGACAATGGTTTTTATCACTTTCCATGCTTGGTCTTAGTCCTTGGTAAATTTAAAACATTTTTTACTAAATTTCTAGAGCCATTTTGTAGGAATTTGTGCATTCAAACTTTATGTGGGAATATTCACAGTAAGTACATTTGTTACATCTGAAAAACAAAGTTATATGACAATTTAGACACTGTGTAAAGAGCATGATCAGAGGAAAACTATATATTCTGGTGGATGAACTGTACTATATATTTTAGAGACATTGTACATGCATTAGCAACTTGGGACATGCATGTTAGCTTTTTAAATCAAGTAAAGAACATCTGCTGTTGAGCTTTCCCTAACTTTGACCACTGAAAAAGGTCAGACTTCCTGCTCACTTATTCTCAGTTCCCAAATAATATTTTTATAATGGCTTATTATTAAATCACCTATTCTATTCAGGTTTCCCGCACTGTTGAGCTGTACACTCTGGATTGCACTGGGGTCTTCCAGAAAGCAGATTAAAGCAGTGTACATTTACTGCACAATATAGGTGTATGCAAAATCTGTCAGTACCTCCAAGAAAAGCTCAGTAATTTTTAATTTCTTTTAAAAAGAATTGGATTTTTTACAAAAATAACTGGTCCAAAATTAATGTTTCGCAGTTTGTAAAATGTGACTGAATTAACTGCTATAAGGGAACATAACATTTTAATTTGCTGACTTACTTGGTTTTAGTTCTGCAGATTTTATGTTCCACTAAAACAGTGGTTCTCAAACTTTTTAGCCCACCCTGCTCAATGAACACCTTTCCGTGGAACATCAGCCAACCACCCACGATGCCAAAATGCATTTGTTTATCTCTAAATACCTTAAATACTTAATTATTCATATTAGCATAAAAATGCAAATATGTAGCTATAACATACTGGGGCATATATAACCAGTAAGAAAGGAAATACTGTTAATCAAAATCATTAAATAGATTAAGCACTTTAACTTTATCATGTTAGTTAATCAAACTTCATTTTAAATAAAGTAAAATATTAATTTATATAAAAAAAAGGTTTCAACATTGTCTTTATGGCAGGAGTGAACCTTTTTTCCACTGATTCATGGAAAAATCAGTCAGGGTCCGCACAAAAGTGAGAAGTAAAAATACCAACAACCCCTTCCAATTCTCACTTTCACGTATGTGGCTCCCAACAACCCCTTCCAACTCTCACTTTCACGTATGTGGCCCCCAATTGAGACACTTCACTCCCCTCATGCTCCAGCTCCATGGAGGAGAAGAAGGGGAGAAACGAAGTTCAGGATTTCCCACAGTCCAGCTTAACTCTTCTGGGGTCCCAAAGCTAGTAGATTTTGTGGGCCCCTCTAAGCTCTCTGGGGTGGGGCAAAAAATGAGGGGTGCAGTGTGTGGGAGGGGGCTGCCAGGGAGCGGGATAGGGATTGAGGTGCAAGGTCTGGGTGGGAAGTGGAGTACAGGTGGGAGGGCAGGGTCTAGGCAGGAGGTAGAGTGCAGGGAGGGGGTGAGGATGCGAGGTCTGGGTGGGAGATAGGGTGCAGGAACAGGGTGGGGCTCTGGCCAGGAGGTTGGGTGCAGGAGCAGGGTGAGGCTCTGGCCAGGAGGTTGGGTGCAGGAGCAGGCTGAGGGTGAAAGATTTGGGTGTGAGGTTGGATGCAGGAGCTGGAGGTACAGGGCCTCAGTGGGAGGGGGCTTCAGGAGCAGGATAGAGGTGTGGGATCTGGGCATGAGGGGGATGGAAGAGCTTATCTGGCTCCATGCATCCTGCTGCTCCCAGGCACCGCCCACCTCTGCTCCCATTGGCCACAATTCTGACCAATAGGAGCAGCAGGGAAAGCCTCCGGGCAAACAGTTTCCTGCACTGCCATTTCCCCAGCTGGGGGAAGGAAGAGCAGCAGTGCGCAGAGCCACTTCCTCCCCCCTTTGTGGGAAGCTCCAAAGATGTGGGGCAGGAGGTGGGGGGCAAGACAGTTTGTACTTTGAGAACCACTGTACTAGAAGATTTACACAGCATTGCTCAGGACCTTAACTCAGGTAATTTTTGTGTTTGAGAAAATAAAATGAAAATGTACATGCTGAATTTAAATCATTGCTCTGGAATGGAGATGGGGATGAAGAGTTCAGTATGCAGGCTACCCTGGGGAGAGAGGACTACCCCATCCTTCTCTCTCCACAGCAGCTTGAAGCCAGGTGAGAAGCACCTTTCCATGGCCACTGCAGCAGGCACAGAGGGAGAGGGGTCCATCCCATTTTCCTGGCACAATCAAGCCTTTACCTTGCTTTAAGTTATGAGAGGAAGCTGTATACCGAGTTTGGTGGTCCTACCTCTTTCATTTAGGAGGAGTTCTTGAACAGACAAGTAGACAAACTCTCTCTCAGATACATAGTAGATTAGCACAGATATCTTTTTGTGTAGTATTATATACATTGTCATAGCTCTGTGGAAGTCAGTAGAACAATAACATTTTGCACCAGTTGAGGATCTGCTTCCTGGTGTCCTATATTATTTTATATTAAATTGTATAGCCTTTATTTGACAATGCTCAGTGCTGTGTGACTGCTTAAAACTCCATTTGTATTTCTTGAAATAAATACTTAAAAAAAATTTAATGTTTGAGAAACAATTTTGTACCATCTGGCTTACCAGTCCATTTATCTGTTATGATTACAGATACCAGAGCAGTTTGGTCCAATAAGAACAGTAGCAGAAGGGAAAGGTGATGTTGTATTGATAGGCACTACTAGAAACTTCGTTCTACAAGGTACTCTATCAGGAGACTTTTTTCCAATTACCCAGGTAAGCTGTTTCCTTGCAAACTAACAAAAAGCATACAGTTTTAAAATATGTAAATGCACTAATACCACTTGTCTAATGTTAGGAAAATACAGACCTATTTAATTAATTTACCAGAATAGTGATTTCAGAAATAAAAAAATCTGATAAAATAAGTACCTATCCAAACTTAGCAGAATTTCTGATGGCTTAATTATACAATAAGCTATTTTTAATCATGTTCATTCAGAAACAATTAAACTTAATTAAAGGTATTTAACTTGCATGTTACTGTCCATCATCTGAAGTAACTTTGTTTATATTTGTATAGGGTCACACTGATGAGCTATGGGGACTAGCCATCCATCCCTCTAAACCTCAGTTTTTCACTTGTGGACATGACAAACACATTACTCTCTGGGATGCTACCAGTCATCGTCCTATCTGGAACAAAATTATAGAGGTATATACTATTTAGCCCTCACTCTTCTCATTCATAGAATAAAGGTTTTCAAATAAGTTAATTTTTTTAAAAAGAACGTTTTGTTAGATTATATTGGGGGGGAGAGAATCATTGACATGGTATATAATTTAACTTTCTGAAAATGTTTATACAGTGCTAAAAGCTGTAGCAGTGTTAAGCCAAACATTATAACCACTGACCCTTTCACTAACTCAAAGCTAATTTGAGTGCTGTATAATACAAAAAGTATGCTGTGCTTTAGCACTTATTTTAGTCAGAAGAAAATCACAAAACTGAAACTGGAAGACTTGGCATTTTATTATTTTTGAGAAGTGGCAGATGTACACAGCCTAGGAATTGCTTATCTACATGGAGCAGCAATGCATGCTATGACGATGTGATTTCAAAAGCTCCTTACCATCATCAATCATCATCAATCAACCATGGGCTCAATGCCCGTTGGTGTCCGATGCCTCCCTCACTATTTCCTTCCAACTTTCCCTGTCCAGTATAGAGTGGCTTAGTTTCTGTAGACTAGCTCTGTACCAATCGACTACATCATCTACCCATTCTCTGTGGGGTCTGCCTCTCCTATTCAGACCATCCATTATGCCTAATACCAGGGTCTTAACTTTTCATTCGTCGTTCATTCTGCAGATATGCCCGAATAGCTGTAACTTCCGTTGTATAACCTTCTGCAGTAGGTTCTCTTTGGCTATATCTACCTATATAATTCCTCACTGGTGACCTTCTGCATCCATCCTCTTCTCAGGATCTTTCTATAACAACTCCTCTCGAACGCCAATATCCTTCTCTTTGCACATTAATTAGTCTGTGTAAATCCTGCTGGTCTGCTTTAATGTAATGTTAAGTGCACTAAGTACCGTGAATTAGTGAATATAACCCGCAGTTTATACATACTTTTACAACCCACCACCCCCCCCCCCGCAGGATATACATGTCAGTGTCTTATACAAGCTGATTTTTACTCAAATTAAAAGAAGACAAGACCAACATGATAAAATCAGCATCTTTGATTTAATAACAATTTAATTTAATAAGAGCGGCAGTGTTATGTGTACCATTTGTCAGGAAGCCATTGCCCAACAGATGACCATGCTCGAACTGAAAGGTTGTTTCTTTTCATAAATTTGTAAACCCAGTTACCTGAGCCCCCTTTAAAATAATCGATTTTCATCTCCACAGCAATAAGTCGAGCCTTGAGCTTTATGGCTCCCATTGACACTGCACGTTGGCTATCTCTCTGTGCAAGAACCCACTTCACCAGGTTTTCTTCTAGTTTTGGCCACTTGGCTTTCTTTCCTCGGCGCGCTCTTTTTCCGAGGATTTAATTTCTCAATCTCCACTTCTTCTTTTCTCCACTCCCGAACAGACTTTTCGTTGATGACAAATTTTCTCCCCGCTGCTCTATTGCCATTTTCTTTTGCATATGTCAGAACAGATCATTTAAAATTGGATGTATATGATTTGCACTTAGGCATCCTTACAAATATTTTGTTATAAACTGAAGAAGTTTTAAAATGGTGTGGTTCGTAGGGCTTATATACCAGTAATAGGGTAGTACTTATTGCTCAGGGGCCTCAGCTGCAGTTCATTACCAGTTCATTACCTGCGGGTTATGCACGTCCACGGGTAATCTAAGATTTTTTTACACATGAAAGAAAAACCGCAGGTAATACACGAGTGCGTGTTATACAGGGACGCAGGTTATATATGCTAATTTACGGTAATGTTTAGTACACAGCAGCAGAAACTACACAGGTCAGTTAATGCCACAATACGAAAGTGTATTTTAGAAATCAAATCTCTGTAGCATGTTACCCCTTTTGTAGACCAGCCCATATCTTCAAACTCATTTCTACCCTCCTCCCTTCTCTATTATGCAACTTTTTTATGTGACTATTGAGGGAGTCTATTGATGCAGGGTTTAAATTTTGTACTTGTACATGTAACCTCCCTTTTCTACTATGCATCTTTTTTATATGCCCGTTGAGGGAGTCTACTGATGCAGGGTTTAAATTTTGTACTTGTACATGTAAGTTAGATCACCCAATTATGCATTTGGGAGCTCATGTTATAATCAGTGTTCCCTCTAAGCTGCAGAGCAGCACAGCTTCACAGGTGATTAATCAGCCCTGCCCAGTCAGAGGCTCAGGGCTCTGTGCACAAAGCTGACTGACTGAGTGGGGCTGATTAATCACTTGTGAAGCTGTGCTGCTGTGTAGCTTAGAGGGAACACTAGTTATAATATATCTGTTTTTGCGTGCTGAAAGGAAGCCCTAGGTATTGTTTTAGTTCTTTTCTTAATGCCTGGCATAGCTTGTCTGCTTTTCAACAATCTAGGTAGATAAGATATCACTCAAGGGAGTGTGGAAGCAGGATAAGGAAAAAGGGAATTTGTGTACAGCCATCTTTTATTTGTTAGCAATAAGGCAAGACTCAAGCTAACCCTGAGGCCTTGCAACGCGAGAACAAGAATCGCAAGAGATGCTTTCTTCGCCTCGCTCTAAAAGATTAGGATGGAATGCTGATTCCAGTGGGAACCTTGAGATAAAGTAGCATCTCAAGGGAATTGTGTGGGCAGACAGATGATTTCTAGCCGTTGTTGTATGTAACGGGAAGGTATATATATTGCCCTTTATACTGTTTGTATTTGAAGATCTGCTTAGGAAGGAGGACGTCCCCTCCCTCCCCCCATCCGGCCACAGTCTTCCCTTGCAATTGCTTGAAAAATAAACTATCTCTGACTTGTTGCTTACCAAACTCAGAGTGAGGACTTGTTTTCTTCCACAGGAGGTTAGTGCTGTCTTTAAGAAACAAGCTAAGGTTTCTGCTCCTCAGCTATGGACAGCCACCATTACAGCTATCCAGTAGTCTGTATTTATAATCCTCTTGCTACAGTAAACAGTGAATAGATTCTTCATATGAGTCATATAGTACTCTGTGGTGACTTGAGCTACTTCTCAGTCTTCCCTGCTTGCCCTCTTTCACAGGTCAGGGCAGTTGTGGTTGCATTCCCTCTCCATGGTCCACCTAAGGTAACTGGATTACTGGATCCCAGCCATCACCTCTCTTGGGCAGGGACCCATGCTGCACAGCTTTCTGATTTACATTGTGCTGTTCCCAGCAAGCCAGACTACCTAAAAGGCCAGCATCTGCTCTTGGCTTTCTCTCCACAGACTATGAACAGAGTGATTACCACACAATCCTTTATAAGTGAGCACATTTATTCTTAAGGGGAAAGCATTACAGAGGAAAAAACATTAAAAAGTAAAAAACCCTACATGCATGCTAAAAAGCTCACCAGAGATTACCCAGTGCCAGCCTTGGGCTCTGGTAGGTATCATTCCTTTAAAATTTACAGCTGGGTTTTCCCTGTGGTTACAAGTTCATAACTGTCTTAGACTCACAAACAAAGCAGGCAAAGTAGTTGTTTCTTTATACAGGTTGGAGCCTTTGATCTTTGGTCTTTGGTGACATGTAAACAGCAGACAAAGATCCTTTCCTCAGAGAATAACTTCTGCAGGCTGAGTTTTTGCATAACTACAGTTGGGTAATTTGCATTAACTTCTCCCTCTGGTATCCCAGGAAATCCACTTCATGCTTACTGTCCCAAAAGCCCATTCTGGTATGGCACATTTTTGGTATAATCCTTTGAACTCTAACCCTTCACATCATATCTTCCCCTAAAGGTTTCTTATCCCATTCCCAGCCCACACTAATGAATAAACTTAATACAATAGGGATTTTCAGTGCTATAACAGGAAAAATGCCATATCTGTAGCACCCTCCATAAAGGGGAAAAGTTCAACAACAACCTAAAAAGTAAATTTAAAAAATTCGACATGAATTCTCATCAGCCACCCAAGCTTTCAAGCGCAGACTACCCCACTAACAAAGGGCTGGTCACAGTTAGGTCTGCATGAGGCTGTTTGTCAACCTAATTGTGTCAGTTTCTATAGTATACTACAGCCTTCTTCCAGGTGACATATTCCACCTCCACAAGAGGCATAGAGGTTATTCTGTATAGTTAGGATAACGCAGTATCAGTGGAGATAATATGTCCCTTTAAATTGGCAGGAGTTCTAAAATGGACAAGAAAGCCAGGCAGCCAAAGCCCAGCTTCCCTTGAGAGCTGAGAGACTGGATCTTCCTCCCAGATGGGAACTGTGGCAAGAAGCCCCAACTACTTCAGAACCCATTTCCTTGGGGCAAGAAGCCCCGGGCTGCTTTCCACAGCTCCCAGAGGGGAATGTGAATGAGAGAAGTCCTGGGCAACTTCCTCCAATTCCCGTTATGGAATAGGGAGCGGGAGGGGATCAGTTCCTTAGGAGTCCACTAGCATGTTGGGCAACTGAGTTCCTGGCAGGTCGCTGCTAGCTGAGATGAGAGACTGGGCCTTAACTCCCTACCCTACCCTTCTTAGGTCAATGGAAGTGTTCCTAGTGAGAATGCGCACCACTGATCCTAGAAGGGTAGTGTGGATATGCAAAACCACAGTAATTACAGTGGAGGCTGTCAGCTGACTTAATATAGTTTTATTTACATTTCTAGTGTAAACATACCCAAAGCCCTTGCACCTCTGTGCCAGGTGATAAAAGTGGTACTTCAAATATAGATTCTGTGTTTCCCTGGACCTGCAGACTGCATGTATTTCCTCTAGTCATCCTGACCATGTGCTTATTTTAGATTCAAAGTCTTTGCTTCCTTAATTATGATGAATTAGGGATTTTTGTCTACTGCTATCTCAGCCATTCTTCAGTTACACTGCATTAGAGCTATTCAAGTTTGCTAATGTGCTTTCCAACTTTGAGTTCTTTTTAAGGCCCAGGACTGTTGCAATGAATACACAGACAACTTCTATAATCTAGTGGCACATTTTAGTAGTCTCTGTTGCTTTGAGAGTCTTTAAGATGGTGGTGTCCAACCAGTTCTGAAGCAGTAGCCACTATAGTGGCTACTGCTATGGTAAACTAGCCACACTCAAATGGCCAAATAGCCACATTCTTCAAGCCAACTAGCCACACTCAACTGGTGCGTTGGACACCACGGCTTTAAGAAATATAGATCCTTCAGCCCTTACTTCAGGTTATAACTGGGCAGTATGTACCTTTGATGGTTATCAGTACAGAGAAATTGATCCGTCAACAAAATACTGTAACACATCAACTGGCTGGAATAAAAAACCATATGTCTGGTTCTGGAGGAATTAAGCCTGAAGAGGAAACATTTATTTGTCTGTTGCCAGTTGTGCTGTAATCCCATAATGCTGCTAGACTGGTACCAAGCAGTGTCTACTGTAGATTCTTGCTACCAGAATGATCTAATAGGACTTACACATCTATCCCACCCTCCTAATAGCTGACACCTTAAATTTTAAAGTGAACTGTCTACTGGCATAGGTAGGCAAGTTCTCCTTCCTCACTTTTCTTGGTTTGTTTATTCCTATCCCATTCTCTGGTAAGCTGGTGTCACAGACTAGAAAGCAAGTGCCATAGATCTTTTTTTCTTACTGGCTGCCCTCCCTTTTTAATTTGTTTAACTTCTGGTATACTGGTCAACCATGTAGATAAATTCATAGGATTAGGGAGAAAAACTGAATGAAGATCTGGATAATGTACTTCACAGCAAGACCCTACATAATGTTGGACTGGCTCTGCTACCAGTGTCATCTCCATGATGTGTTACTTTTTAGTTCTCACATAAGAACAGCCATACTGGGTCAGACCAATGGTCCATCCAGCCCAGTATCCTGTCTGCCAACAGTGGCCAATACCAGATGCTGCAGAGGGAGGGGACACAATAGGTAATCCTCGCATGATCCCTCCCCTGTCACCCACCTCCAGAGAAACAGAGGCTAGGTACAACATTCCTACCCATCCTAATAGCCATTGATGGACCTAACCTCCAAGAATCTATCTAGCTCTTTTTTGAACCCTGTTAAAGTCCTAACCTTCACCACATCCTCTGGCAAGGAGTTCCACAGATTGACTCCATGCTGAGTGAAGAAAAGTTTCCTTCTGTTTGTTTTAAACCTACTACCTATTTATTAATTTCATTTGATGACCCCTATTTCTTATATTGTGGGAATATGTAAATAACTTTTCCTTATTCACTTTTTCCACACCAGTCATGATTTTATAGACCTCTATCATATCCCCCCTTAGTCTCCTCTTTTCTAAGCTGAAAAGTCCAAGTCTTTTTAATCTTTCTTCATACGGGACCTGTTCCAAACCCCTCATCATTTTTGTTGCCCTTTTCTGAACTTTTTCCCATGCCAATATATCTTTTTTGAGACGAGGCGGCCACATCTGTACTCAGTATTCAAGATGTGGGCATACCATGGTTTTATATAGAAGCAATAAGATATTTTCTGTCTTATTCTCTATCCCTTTTTTAATGATTCCTAACATTCTATTTGCTTTTTTGACTGCCACTGCACATTGAGTAGATGTTTTCAGAGAACTATCCACAATGACCCCAAGAACTCTCTCTTGAGTAGTTGTAGCTAAATTACTCCCCATTAGTCACTTAATTTTACAAATAGATTGTCTAAAGACTCTGAGATGATTTCAGACTTTTTGTTATCAGGTTTAACTCTATTGAAGCCAAAGCATATACATTCTTGTATGACAGATCTGAAATTGGCCATCTGTCTCTTTCCTACAAATAGAGCACTTATAAATTTCTTACTGGCACACAGTAAAAAACTCTTTACATTGTGGTATAACACTAATCAGACTTGTATACATATAATGAAGTAGAGAATAGATCCATGAGGTCTTTTTGCATATGTATTTTTAATGTATGTCAGTATTGTATCAGTAAGCTACTGCATGTATCCAGTTAAATATATTGATGTGATAGTTTCTGTGTGTGTCATATCTCACTAAGGGGGATATGATAGAGGTCTATAAAATCACAACTAATGTGAAGAAAGTTATTTGTTCCTTCCCATAACACAAGAACTAGGGGTCACCAAATGAAATTAATTAGGTAGCTGGTTTAAAACAAAAGGAAGTACTTCTTCGCACAGTGCACAGTCTGTGGATCTCCTTGACAGAAGATGTTGCAAAGGCCAAGACTATAATAGGGTTCAAAAAAGAGCTGGATAAATTAATGGAGGATAGATCCATCAATGGCTATTAGCCATGATGGGCAAGAATGGTATCTTTAGCCTTTGTTTGTCAGAAGTGGCGAATGATTGACCGGGGATGCATCACTTGATCTATTCTGTTCATTCCCTCTGGGGTCTCTGGTATTGGCTACTGTCAGAAAACAGAATACTGGGCTAGATGGACCTTTAGTCTGACCCAGTATGGCCATACTTATGTACTTTGAGTATTAAAATATACTTTTTCTTGTTCTGAAAAAATTAAATAGGTCTAAAGTGGTAAAACTAGACTTAAAATGTTACTTAATGCCCTTTTTAGTACCCATTGAGGAAGGGGGCATTTAGAAGTCATTGTATTGATGGTGAAGGACAAGAGATTATTCTAATGTGCCACCATATTATCTCTTCAGGAGTCTATTAGCCAAGGGTGCCATTTTGGGAAGGTAGCCATGCGCTCCGGGACGTGGCTTACTTTACCAGCCAGGTGTGAGAGACCTGCACGAATGCAAGTATTTTCCCCTCACTTCCTTATAGTCCAGGGAATGGGAGGAAAAGCAAGCTGCATCCTGGAGTGCACAGCTGCTGGCCCTTCCCACCCTTCCAAAATGGTGCCCTTGCTGTTAGCATGATCAAGTTCTTCCTCAGAGCTCTCTGAAGTATAGTAAATTCCACTAGTTATCAAACTTGATCCTTAAACTTCTAACTTTGTCCTTAAAAGAGACAAGTAAGAATCAGTCCCTGATAGGGCTTAGTTTATTTTTTCCTCTCATCTCAAAAGTACGATTAAGGATTTGGCTGGCTATGAGTAGGTGCTAGAATTAACTTGTTAATAGACAGGCCTTTGAAAATATAAAACACTAAGTAAATAAATATTTTTCTTATTACTGAAGAAGTGAAAATCCACACAAGTCATTTTGATTCTTGAGAGAGAAGTAAATTTTAACTATAACAGCTTTTCAGTCTATTGAAATCAAAGACTCATAAAAATGAATCCATCAAGCCAGCTTTTTATAAAGATAAGGCAGTCATGCAAATATGTTTTGATTAAAATAGGATTTCAACTGTCAATCACCTTGACAATAATCTTCTCACATCCACTTTGAAGCATCTTAGAGACCTTATTTCATAAGTCACTGGCTTCTTACCTAATGTAGATAAATCTTTCATTTGATACTATAGCTTATTTGTGCTACAAAGAACTGTACAACGATGTCTTAATACACTTGTTATGATTCACTATCAGGTTGTTTGGATTAAAATCTTTATTTAAACTCATTTCTTATATAAGGAAGAATGTAAAACCACAGAATTTGCTTATTTGTTTGGGTCACAGGAACTTTGGAAAATTGAGCACACTTGGGTTACCCAGTGATTTGACCGCATAAATATAGGGACAATAGATGTTAGCTACTGATATTCTTATGATTTGTGAATAAATTGCAAAAACATTAATCTCTCTCTACCTCTTGAAAGTAAAGAGAATCTCCCTTAGAATCAACTACTATAGGCAAGGCCTACTCACTACATTATTAGCAAGTACTAGAATATTTAAAAAATGATTATGTCGGTTTTGGGGGTACTATTCCCTGTTTAGCTCTTTCATATGCATGTTAATTTTGACATGCCATAAAAAATCCTGCCAACGTAACCACTTAAGCTTGAGTTTTCTTCTCTAATCTACAGAAATCTGCAGCTCATTCATTGTAGATTGTGACATAAAGCCAGTCAGCCAATGCTTACTTTTCATATTTTTCAGATGTTACAATGGCAAGTGAAACATTGTGGTTCTCCCGGTACATCAGTAACAACATTGCTTAAACATTTATGTATATAAAAATGTTATAATATCAGACATCAATGCGAGAAACTCAAGTTGAATATTTAACTCAAACTGATCTGTAACTGGCAGGGTATTGGAATGATCAGTGTTGTCAGAGGTAATCTCAAATCTTTCCACGATAGCACTCCATGCTATGTGATATGCAGCAGCAGAACAAGTTACTTGTTCAACCTTCAAGTTGTAGTAGTAGATAACAGCCATCTACTGATTATTCATTTATATAACTAAATTTGAGCTTTGTGAATAATTTATTAAGTTAATTTTACCTCTTTCCCCTTTTGGGATTTGTCCATAAACAGCTTTTTCTTTTTTTTCTTTTATGTTTGAAAGAATTTGCCAAACAAATTTTAGATTAGGCTGTACACAAAGGAAAACAGTGTGGCATTGAATAAAAGAAGCCAAGTATTAAGTAATTTTAGTGGATTTCAAATCTTACTAGTTTTATGTTTGAAGAAAAAGAGTTTATACTAAAAGAATGAGAGGATTTAGTCTGTTACTGAGTAAGTAATTTTAATTATGTTTTACTACTGTCTCTGGCTATAAATGTATACTTTCTTTGAAATGTTCTAGGATCCAGCACAGTCTTCTGGTTTCCATCCTTCAGGGTCTGTTGTTGCAATAGGAACGCTAACTGGAAGGTAAGAAGAAGAACAGCAGGGGTGTCAGTCAACAGAGGTTATCTGTCCATCTCACCAAATCAAAGTTAATATTCTTGTTTCTTCAATGACAGTGCCAAATTCTGCCCTCTGACCCCTATGCTCAACAAGAGCTGAATGTATTGTTGGTGATGTTTATTATTATTTGTAATGCTATCCTGCCTAACAGCTTTAGTCATGGATCAGTCCCCTACTGTGTTCAACAATGTACAAATAGAGAAATACAAGAAGGACTATCCCCAAGGAGCTTACGATCTAAGTATAAGACATGATGTTGCAGATGTATACAGTCAGGTGGATGGATGGGGAAGTTATAGGAAACAATGAGGCAGTGCTGGTCAGCAAGCAAGGGTGCCATTTTTGGTAAAGGGAGCTCATCAGCCAGGTATGAGAGGCATGTACAGAATACAGGTACTTTCCCTTCACTCCCTGATAGTCCGGGGAATGGGATGAAAAGCAAACTGCGTCTTGGAGCACATGGCTGCTGTCCCCTACCTCCTGAAATAGCGCCCTTGTCAGTAGGAAAGGCAGTAGTGGGAGTGCATCAGCAGCCTAACCATTCTAAGGGATGGTTGTTTTTGTAGGCATAACAGCTAATGAGTGTTTCAAGGAGGATTTTGAAGGATGATAATGAGGTAGCTCTATTGATGTATACGAGAAGCTCCTCTTCTCAAGTGAGAGGGACAGCACAGGAGAAGACAAAAGGGGTGTGCTTGAAAAATTGCTCTTTTATTATTTGTACCATAATAACATCCAAAGCCAAACACACACACCCCCAACCAAATTTTAGTCAAGGGCCCATTGTGCTAAGCACTGTGGTACAAGTACGTAGTAAGAGACAGTTTCTGTCTGAAGAGGTTAAAACTTAAATAGATGAGACTGATGATGGAGCAAAGTACTACCTCCATTGTACATATGGAACAGTGGCCTGAAATTGCATAAGGAATCAGTGACAGAGCCTTGATTTGAACCCAGAATTCTAAATTGACATAAACTACAAAACCCTCCTTTCCTTCAGGAGGAGGGCAGGATTTTTTCTTAATACTTTAAATATTCACACTTCATTCTAAAATATTTTGATGACACATGGTTTTAGTAAGTATTGAAGCAATGTTTATTTTGTTCTCTGTTTCTAAATAAAAGCGAGATGTTTTGGGTGCAGGATTTATTTTTAATACTTAAACTGAAATCCGCATTAAAATTTAGATTTTCCAAGTGAAAATTGCACGTAATTAAATTAAATGTTAGTAAACTCTGTAAAAGGGCCTTAAAGAATGTGGTCCAATATACACAAGATACCCAAAAGTCTGCATCAATCATACTTGCATATAACTAGTGTCAGTTTTCACAATGATAAAACCTGAATGTGGACATCACACTCAATATTTAACTGATACTCTATTCATCTGCTGTTGAAAATACTACTTGCAGTTGGCTATAAATAACACAGATAATGTCTCCTTCCCGTTCTTTTCCTTTTTCTTCAAAACATATGGAAGACTGCTATTTTGACATAATAAACAGTTGATTAAAACCACTGTAGATTTGCATTCCTTGCTGAGCAACTTACTGGCCTTTTTCTGTGTTTACAACAGGTGGTTTGTATTTGACACAGAAACAAAAGATCTGGTCACTGTACACACAGATGGAAATGAACAGCTGTCTGTAATGCGTTATTCACCAGGTTTGACACACTCTACTTACTGGTTTTAAAAAAATCCAATTGTATGCAATATAGGGTTTATTTTTTTTAATTCCTCACATATCATATTTAAATTGGGTATAGATATTAGTTGAAATCCTGCCTGCATTAAGTCAATGGAGTCAGGATTTTACCCCAAAACTTTAAGAACTAATTCTGTTTGCCCCTTCAGATCTTGATGTTTAGCAGAAATCAGCTCTCTTACTTAGATGTGCATGTAGTGTCATGTTCAGGTTGGCTTTTTTCCTAAATTTCTTTAAGGTTTAACTTAGATGTTAGCAATATAAAGCTGATATTTTATTTGCAATGAAACATACTCCATCAAACAAGGAGAAGAAAACAGATTTTTTTACTTTATTAATAAAAGTTTTAAGAATAGTGCCTATTGTCCATGCCACATTAGTGCTTCCTATATTAGTTTATTTCTTTATTGCAAGTATAATTATAATTCACTCTTCTTATAGATGGAAACTTCTTGGCAATAGGTTCCCATGACAACTGTATCTATATATATGGTGTTAATGAAAATGGGAGAAAATATAGTAGAATTGGCAAATGCTCAGTAAGTGATCTTTTTACTACTTATTCACTAATAAGAAATAAACATGTATACTTTATAGTGCATGTTAATATACTGTGCTATACTATGTTAGTGGGATTAATACAATCCACTTCTCTTCATAGGGTCATTCCAGCTTCATTACTCACTTGGATTGGTCTGTTAATTCACAGTACCTTGTGTCCAATTCAGGGGACTATGAAATCTTATACTGTGAGTAGCAAATGGTTTTCTGTGCTTTGTGTAGAGTTGATTCTAGGATAGCTAATGAATTTTTAATTTATATAAAATCACATAATCACTAGGCTGGAACATATATTTTAATTAGTCTTCTACTTTTTAGCTTAAATCAGTTCCTATCCAGTTTCAGAACTGAAAATATCATTTGTTTCTCTTTCTACAGGGATCCCCTCTGCTTGTAAACAAGTAGTGAGTGTTGAGACTACTAGAGATATAGAATGGGATACTTACACCTGTATTTTAGGATTCCATGTTTTTGGTAAGTTTTTTTAATTTCCCTCTCAAACTTACATTCTTTGCTTTTCCAGTTAGCTAACATTCATACTGTCATCTTCATTTGAAACATGGCTATTCAGATTTCAAAGTGCAAGTATAAAACTTCTGTTGCACATTTTTCATCACTATCTGTCCTCTGATTTCAATCCAGGAAACTGGATTTAATATTCTTAGTGTGATGTGACAAATAAGTGTTATATAAAACATGTATTATAATTAGAGAATTTTCATTTATGTATTTATCCCCCTATAGCACCAAAGATCCCTGTCAAGATCAAGTTCCATTGAGTTAGGTGCTGTATAAATAGTGTACAGTACAGTCCCATTGTATGCAGTTCTGTAGAAACAGTGACAGTCCCCATCCTAAAGACAGTTCTTGCCCATTCAAAAAGGGACTCTGGCAGCTGTGCTTGGTACCACTGACTGTGCCATTAGAAGTCTGGGGTTGGCAACGCAGCAAGGACCAGGGACTAAGGCAGCGTCCCTATTTAACTTGGCTCCGTGCTGCTCCTGGAAGTGGCTGACAGACCCGTGCCCTCTAGACGCTGGGGCAGCCAGGGACTGAGAGGCTTAGTGCACTGGCCCCACCCTGATTGCCAGTTCCACAGCACCCATTGGCCAGGAGCTGTAACCAATGGAAGTTGGCAGTTGCAAGGGCAGCACACGGCATATCTCTAGCTGCCCATGCACCTAGAGGCTGCCACAGGAACCCTTTTCTTGGAGCTGCAGTATGTGCCACCAAGACTCCACACCCCAACCCTCTGCCCCAGACTATGTTCCCTCCCACAGCCCATATGCCATACTCCCCCTACCCACACCCCACTCCTTACTCTAGCTCTGAGCCCCTTTCCGCATCCCAAACCCCTCATCCCCATCCTAAAGCCCATGCTTCCAGTTTCCACAGTCCAGCTCTCTGGCCCAGCCTGGAGCCCTCTCCCACATGCTGATCCCCTCATTTCTGACCTCATCCAGAGCCTGCACCCCAATCCCTCTTGTACCCCTCCCCTTGCCCCATCCCAGTGAAAATGAATGAAGATGTGGAAGAGCAAGCAGTGGACAGAGGTAGGGGCAGGGAGGGTGTTCAGTTTTGTGCAATTAGACTGTTGGCAACCCTGTCCAAAGAGCTTTCACTGTAAATTGAGATATTCATAAGAAATGGGTGAAATGAACAAAAAGGGGAAGGAAAAGGAGGACAAATTTAGCAAAAATAAGATGTTCCAGATGTTTTTGTTTTATTGATTTGGGGGTTGTAATTCTTTAAACATATAAATAACAATCCCCTGTGATCAACTGTCATGGATGGTTGACAGCTTTCTTGTAGACCTCAAAGCACAGTTTCTTTTGAGGAGGGATTTGAAGGAGAAAAGGGTACTTGACTTCCAGATTAATTCAGGGAGAGCATTCTGTGTGTAAGGGACAGCATGGAAGAATTCATCGAGATGGTTGTGGGAGAATTTAATAAACGAGGCCTGTTATCATAGGATCTGAAGTGGTAGAATAGCACAATAAGAGATAAGTGTGTACAAACAGGAGGGGTAGAGTTGCGAAAGGTCTTAAAAGGTGAGGACAAGATACTGAATGTGTTATGATGAAACAGTGCAAAGAATCAAAAAAGTGATGTGGTCAGAGCAAGAGACAAGAAAGATTATCCTAGCAGCCACATTTTGAATGGAACACAGACATGTTGGAGATGCACTCAAAAAAGGGAAGAGATTGCAGCAGTGAAGCTAGGGATGTTAAAATGTGTTTATTTATATAAATGTGCACCTGCTGAAAATTTCAGCAGGTACACATTTATGCATGGAGCGGGGCGGCTCCCCAGGAGCCAGCTTTTAAGCTGGATCCCCATGAGTACCGGCTCCAACGGAGCTGCCTGCCTCTCCCCCCTTCCCCTCCAGGCTGCTGCCTCTGTATCAGCAGCGTGGTGGGGAGGGGAGACAGGAGCCAGTGCTTGCAGGGAGCTGCCTGCCTGCCTTCCCCTCCCTGCCCACAGTGCTGCCCACTTGTACGGGCTTCTGCCTGCCCCACCCCACGCTGCTGCCTTTATAGAGAGGCAGCAGCATGGGTGGGGGGCTATGTGTAACCATGAAGGTTAATAGATAAGACCAGGAGCAAGTAACTCCTAGAAATGTTGCTTCCAAACAGTGGCTACTTATCACACAGGGTTTGTAAAGCTGGCTAATTGAAAGCCAGGCTATGAACACATGAAGTTTGTCAGGATAAATGGCCAAGACAACCCTGCATGGAAGGATATTGGGGCAGAAATTTCTGTATTCTAGAGGTCCTGCAGCACATTGTGGGTTGTGCCCACAAAAGCTCATGATACCATCTACATTTTTTGTTAGTCTCTAAGGTGCTGCAGGACCATCTGTTGTTTTTTAAGTTTTTTCAGTTACAGACTAACACGGCTACTTCTCTGAGACTTTGTAGTCTAGAGGGACTTGCTTAATGTACAAGCTATCCTCCTTGGGACTTGGCTGCATCAGATTTGGTTGGTGGCCGTAAGGTCATTTCACTGTTGGCCAAAGTATAGGTGCAGACAGGGCAAAAAATAAGCTGAGTTAACTGTTGCTGCTGTGTCAGAATTTTGCACCATTTATTTGGGGAAATACCTTTTCTAGGGTGGCTTAGTTCATCCCAGCAGCTGTTGGCAGCAAGAAGGAATCTTGTGCTGAAATCCCAGAGGGAAAGGCTACAGTGGTTGTAGAGAAAATAAGAAATTGTCTATTTCTTCTCTAGCGAGGCTAAGTCATTTGCAACAAGGTGGAGAGACTGAGGAAGCCAGCCCTGACCCTGAGTTATTGCCTAGCACCAGGGAGTCTGTCTAAGCTGTGGAATGTCTGAGAAGAGGCACAGGAGCAGCGGGGGGGGGGGGGAGGGGGGACAGGTCCAGTCCTGGGTTGCATAGAGGCATTGTGTCATGAAGGAAAGCTTTCAGGAAGGACTGGAATCCAAGAATCCACTGCAGGGGTTATGAGACCCACGGGCCTGATGGCTGATGCAAAAAGAGAAGAGAATACAAGACTTACCAGAGAAGGATCTGTCAGGACTGGGAGCTGTGTGCTTATAGCTGAACAGGTGGCAGATGGCCTGGAGGAGCGAGAGAAAGAGTCTCTCTCCATTTTTGGCAGGAAGGATGTGAAGATGGGTGCAAGATCAGTATCTGTAATTCCAAGCCCCCCCCCCCCCCCCGCTATTAGCCACTTGGAAGGAGAACCTCGATTGAAACCCCACAGATCCAAAACACGCTAGTGCCAGACATCAAGCTGGCAGTTCCTGTCAAAGCTAACACTCTTGCTTTGAGACAGGAAGGTAAAAATCCCACTCACTTTGTGAGTGGCTGCAGATATGCTTATAGACCACCTGAGGGAAGAGGTGAGGAATACATCAACATGGAGGGAGGTACATTTTCATTGGAAACCCATTCCTTCTCAAAGCCTTAAAGGAGTACTTAATCTGGCACACTTTACTGAAGAAAAAGGAAAAGCTGTAGCTGAATACACACTTCGGTATACAAAAGGTTTGAAGGGGGTAAAAAGTGGTTCCCAACTTTTTTATACCTTGGACTGGCAAACCCATTCACAAACTTTTGGTGGACCAGTAACATTTTATTTGCATATTCATTATAAATTAAACGTTACCAGTCTGCCAAAATATGTACCCTGGCCCACAGAGCCACTGCGAACAGCTGGCTTTAGCTGCAGCAGCTGCCAAAGCTGAAGCTGGCTGCTGTGCGATGGCTCTTCAGGGGGCCAGGGTGTACCCCAGCCCCGGAGCAGCTGGCGTGGGCGCGGCTTGGCAGCGTGCCGCAGCCTGGCAGCCAGAGTTCACAGCCCGGCACCGGTCTGCGGACCAGTGGTTGGAAACCACTGGGGTAATTAATACTACTCCAACCAAATGGTTTGAACAGAGGGCAGGGTATGAAAACTATACTTGGAAACACTACTCTGCCAGTGGTTTGCTGGTGACCTTATGTATTTTCCTACAACACTTATGGAAATGCATAAAGGAGCTCATAAATTGTGTAACATACATGATTTTGGGGAAAAGCTTTTGTACATACTAGGGACCTTTACGTATCTATATTTTTTACATCTTGATCCTATAAAGGGATACTCTTATTGAAGTCTGTGGAATTTGGGGGATCACTATTTTCCTTTGTTGTTATTTTGATAACACGAATGCTTAAACCAGAGATGGGGAACCTACGGCCCCCAGCTTCCCTTGATCTGGCCTGCAGTGAAATATGGGGCTTCCCCCTGGAGCAGGGCAAGCCAGCACTTCTGTTCCAGCCCCACAATGAATTTAAGAACCCTCCACCATGGGGTTGGAGCTCTAGTGCCAGCTCCCTGCTGTGGGGCAGAGGGGAAGCAGGGCCAGATTATGAAAGGGGCTTGAAGGGGTGTAGCCCTAGGCTAAGTGTGGGGGATGCAGCCTCTAAAAATCTCTGTGTGCTGCCTTCCAAGGCAGCTCTGCCTGGCAGGGGAAGGGAGAGGCAGCTCTGCATGCTGCTGTTCCCACTCTCCTCACCCCAGGCTGGAGCTACGTGTATTCCTAGTAGTGTAGAAAAGCTACCTGCCTGCACTCACCTGCAGGCTTTTCCCCTACTATATCCATTAGCTAAGAATTATGGCCAATGGGAATGATGGGGACGTGCCTGCAAGTGCAGGGCAGCTCAGAACCACCTCTTCCCCCCACCAATCAGGTGCTGCACCAGGTAAGTGCACCCTCCCTTCCTCCCAGATCATGCACCCCTGGCCCCCTCCTACATCCTCCCTCCTGTGCTGACCTCATAGTCCCATGCCCCTCCTCTCCCACCCCCTCTCACGTTCAGCTAGCAGGGGGAAAAGAGAAAAAATCTCTTAAGTCTCCGGTGGCTTCTCCAGATGTCGGGGCAGCAAACTAGATTCCTTAACTAACTTCTGCCCCTCTAGCAAGTGTTTTCCTCTCTTGGATCTCCAGGGCTTGAAGAGTCTGTTCCCCTGGAAGATCTGTCCCTGCCCCTTGCCTCTGTAGGGTTCCCTCCTCCTACCTGACTGTTTTTATTGTTCCTTCTCTCCAGCAGTGAGTCCTCCTCCCATAGCTCCTGGCACTGCTTCTGAAACCAGTTCCAGCTGGTCCTTGATTGGCTCTAGGTATCCCAATCATCCTGTCTCAGCTTGTTCTAGCAAGGTTTTTGATTGCCTCCAGGTGTTTCAATTAACTTGTCTCTACTGGTTAATGCAGATTCTTGGTTGACTCCAGGTGTCTTTATTACTCTGGAGTAGACCTTGTTTGGTTACCAGGGAAACAGGGACTTGTTTAACCAGGGGCTAATATGACCTGCTTTCTGCAACTTTCTTGTAGCTGATCCCCATCACAACATATATTATTATATAATATCTGAGGGTTCATAGCTGAGTCCCCAATTCAACAAAACCCTGTTTGCATCCTCCCTGTTTAGCAAAGGACTTTTGCATGTGCTTCATTCCCATTCAAATTTTGGGATGGGTGCACATGTTCAAAGTTAAGTATTTGGGTCTTCTGAGTCAGGGCCTGAATCACTATAAATTTTGAGGGATTTGGAGGTTGGTTGTTTTTAAACAGGGATGGCCTCTTCAATAATATTATAACAGAAAGTTTAGCATACATTTCAGTTCTGTATGTATAGCAGTAATATTAAATTGGTCACTACATATTTTCAGGTGTCTGGCCAGAAGGTTCAGATGGAACAGACATCAATGCTGTCTGTAGATCACATGAGAGAAAACTGCTATCGACAGGAGATGATTTTGGCAAAGTACATGTCTTCTCTTATCCATGTTCACAATTTAGGGTAAGATATTTTATAGAGTACAATCTTGCAGGCTTTCACAAACATGGGAAATTTTTGTTCCTCTGTTGAGCGTCAAAAAATTCAAAATCAAATCAGTGGGATTTTTTCTATGCATAGGTGTGGATTTACATGTGTAAATGTGGATTGGCCCTTTAATATAGAAGTCTGCACTTTAAATAGTCTCACTTCATTGATAAAAATAAAGGGACAGGTTTTTTCATTGTATTTTTAATGTTATACATAATTAAATATTTGTTACAGTTATATATATTATTTATCTATAGTAATAACATCGTGTATTGATATTTTCCAGGCTCCAAGTCATGTGTATGGTGGACATAGTAGTCATGTAACAAATGTAGATTTTCTGTGTGAAGACACCCATCTCATCTCCACAGGTGGAAAAGATACTAGTATTATGCAGTGGCGAGTTATTTAGAGGAATTATTGGCATGAACACCCACAGTCATGGATGACCATACACAGAAGTTCTGTACAAACTGTATATTTAAAACTTAAACAGTACATTTGCAGATTAGCCTGGTCACTGTGATTCTGTTTAAAAATTTCTTACAGACCTCAGGAAAATTAAGCCCTATGCTGGTTATCTTACTCAGATTAGTGATTCATTAAGTATCACTCCTAAAGAATGAGCTATATTTTTTCTTTTGTTGTACAATATATGCAGCAGTACAGGTTTAATATAAAAATGTGGCTTGAAAGTTTGCAATACAGTAATATCAGCAGAACTGGTGACTGTCTTAACTGTTTTTTACAAACTCTTCTGGTCACAAAAATGCCTTTCAGAATACTGTATATACATGCTTAATTGTCTCTGTCTTCACTTTCTCTTGTATGTCTACCACTTTAGAAAAATCTATGACAACATTGAGGTGTACTGAATTGTTTCTGATGGATGGTGATGAATTCCTATGAAAGGAATAAATCAAGCTAGAAGACACACAATAATTAACATTCACATTTTTCATATCTAAATGTTAAAATTCAGTCATTTGCATTTTCCAGGGAATAACAAATCTTTAAATTCCACCAGTGAGAAACTGTATTCTCTTACAAATCAGCAGGTTATACTCCAGTTTAACTTGAATATCTCAAAAGAGTTTACAGATTTTTATCTAGTTCAGGTATTCCATATAAGCTTAAATTAAAAAATCTTTTTTTATTTGTATATGAACAGCTTATTACAAACAAAAGCAAAACTTGACCACATCCCCACTATTGGTTAATATATTTAACTAATATGTATATTAATCGGCATGATGCTATGTTGTACATGTATAAGATTTTAGCAGTTCATTATAAATTGTAAGGCAGTTTAGGCTTTACTTTTTTATGCTTATGGATATTGTATATTTGTATTTTAAGACCAAGTAGACCAAGTCTAAAGATATCTTCTTAAATGTACCATAAACCTGCAGAGGGAAAAGGAAGTATTGGAAGCCTACATGAAATATTAATGTGTAACTTCTGGCCCCTGTGTTTTGTGCATGGATGGATATTTATAGTATGACATAAGATTGTGTTTTCCAATGAAGTAATAGTGGAGGTGGTATAAAATGGTTAAGAAGGCCTTACCAATTTTGATTGTGAAACAGATTGAAATTTATTGTTTACCTTGAGGAATGTATCTAAAGAATTTAAAAGAGCAGAGTTATAAGCAGACTGAAAAGCTAATATTAAAGTTTTGCTTGTAATGGACAGTAAACTTTTTAATTCTCTGAACTCTAAAGCACTGGTTGTTTGTTTAGAGTGGTTAAATGAAATGGAATCAATGAATTTTGAAATCTTTTTTATTATATCTCCAGCCTGCTATACCAAGAGTGCAGGATAATAATAAATCATGTATTAAAGTGCTTTGTTTTGATGTATCCTTCCTGTTCAGTTTAACACGTTCATTTCTACATTAAAACTATACTGTGATCTGCTTTCACTTAATGGGATAAAATTTTAAATTCCAAACCAGAGGTGAATGAAATCTGAGTTTTTGGGTTATGTAATTATTTGCATAGCTATACTAGGATGCTTTTGAAGATTTAGTTAATAGTGTGTTCATATAGGGTGAAAGTCACAAGGACCAGGATTTCAACCAACTAGTTTATTTATTGCTTCTAACTCCTTAATACAGCAAATCATTTCAATGTTCTGCTGTTTATTTCTGTACTTTCCTTATATTGTGGAAGAGTAAGAATAAATTTAAAGAATTGACCTTTAGAGGAATATTATCCCACAGTGGGGGAGATGGTCTTTCTATGCAACTTTGCAGTTGATCCATATACATGCTTAAATTCTGTACACTAAGTGTCATCACTATTTTCCTCCAAATTGATGAAGAGGTATATTCAGCTTATTTTCTGGGCCCACAAAATTTCCAAACTGGTTAGTTGCTAGGTTTGGTTAAAATAAACTCTATATGTCTGAAAGTTGTCAGATGACAACATATTAAAGCTCAAAATTATACCTGTTTTTACATTATTGTTTTCCAAAACTCTGTTAATAAAGAAATGACAAAGATAAGTCGTCCACTGCTTTCATGAACATGTCCTTTTCTCCCTATTTGCTTCTGATTATAAAAACAAAAGAAAAAAAGCCAAAACTTTAAAGCATAGCTCATTTTTAAATGAATATTCTACTTGGCTGTGTTTTCCTCTTCTGTTTGTTTTTGCATATTTGTATTTTTCAAGCTTTCTCCCTCCCCTTTCTATCTGTTCCTAGAAAGTGTCTGTCATGATGAGAAACATCTCATCTTACTTGGAGGATTTGGCTTGTTTATACTAGGGATATAAAATCCCATTTAATTGGTTAACCATTTAAATGTATCGGTGGGAGGCAAGTGGGGGGCTGGAGCAGCCCCTCTGCTGCAGGCAGCGGCTGCTCCAGCTCGGCCAAAGCAGCCCTTGCCTGCGGGACACCTGGGCCTACCACAGACAGAGGCTGCTTCAAATGACAGAGCATCCCCTGTCCACAGTGGGCCCTGTGGGCTGAAGTAGCCTCTTATCCGCAGCGGGGGGGGGGGAGCTGCTCCAGCCTCCACTAGTTAACCAGAATTGTGAGCATCACCAATTAAGGGTGATGCTTACTAGTTAACTGGTTATCCTTTCACATCCGTCGTTTATACTGCTGCTAGGAAGTCACGTGCTGCTGCAATGGGAGAAAAGAACTGACTCAAAAGTAGTTTCCTTTGAGATGGTTGATGGCAAGGAGTACAAGGCACAAAAGATCAGGCTTGGGATAACTGCATTGCCAGAGCTGTCTCATCGGTAGGGTGAATTGAGGTAGCTGCCCCAGGCCTGAGCTTTTGGGGACTCCCCGGCAGCGATCCAAATGTCCTATGGACAATAGGGACCCAGGAGATTATGAAGGCTTAGTGCAAGGCAACAGCAGGAGTTGTATCCCGCACTCACCACATGGGCATTGGGAGTTGGAGCAGCCTGGCACCCTGCTGTATTCAGCCCTGCCATATCACCCTCCAAGCCCTCTCCACTTGGCTTCTCCACGGTCGGGGGAAGTAGAGCACCCCGGCCCCAGGACACTCTCTTCCCCGAAGCCACAGAAAAGCAGGCTGCAGCAGGCTGGGAGAGGATGGCAGGGTGGAGAGGGCAGGCTGCTGGACTGCTCTGGGTCCCGCCACCTATGCGGTGATTGGGGGGGTGACCATTGCTGCCACAGAGCCAGGCCTCCATAATTCTCTCGGCTGCTTTGCTCCTGGGAGGGGGAAAGAGGGAGGAGTGGGGCAGGACTTGGGGAAAGGGTGGATCTGGAGTGGGGGCAAGAGTGGGGCCTGCAGCAAGGGGGTTGCCCAGTGCCCTGTGCCTGGGGCAATAGGAGGAGCGTTGCCCCAGGCCCGGCACCCTCATTGGGATGGCATTGTGAATTGCAGTTACCTGAATTCTCTGGGTTGAAATCTTGCTCCATTGAAGTTGATGGGAATTTTTCTTTCAACTTCAGTGTAACCAAGTTTTCAGCCCTTAGAAGATTAACACATTTGTATGTGAATATATGGCCTGTGTTATGTAGGAGACAATCACAGTCATCCCTTCTGGCCTGATTATTTATGAAAATAATAGTTCAGTTTAATAAGCTACTTTTACTTAAACCATTGCCTCAACTCTGTTTATATATTTGTTTATGGTAGCGCCTGTCTTGTGCTAGATGCTTTGCAGATATTCAAGAACTGTCCTTCCCCCCAGGAAATTTATAGTTTAAGGACAGAGAGACAAGTAGGTAGATGTTTGAAAAGGAATAATAAAAGGACAATATTGTTTTAATTCACACCAGCAAGACTGATTAAAGGCAACGTGTTGTTTTCAGTGTTGTTATAACCATGTAGGTCCAAAGATACTAGAGAGACTAGGTGAGTGAAGTGATATCTTTTTGGACTAACTTCTGTTGGTAGGAAAGACAAACTTTTGAGCTTACACAAAGCTCTCAGCAGCAGGGGTTGAACCTCTCTGGTCCAGGACTCTCTGAGAGAGCTCTTGGATCAGAGAACCCTGGAAGCAGGGTGCAGAGTCAGGAGCCCTTATCGGTATTGAGTAGAGTGGAAGAATTACTTCTTGTGTCTTGCTCACAACACTCCCACTGATACATCTCAGAATGATGGTTGGGGTGGGTTTTTTTTGCAACAATATTAACTTATTGACTCATTTACTTTGTGATTCATGAGGACCCCCAGATTCCTTGCTGCAGTACTCCTTCCTAGGCAGTTGTTTCCCATTTTGTATGTGTGCAATTGAGTGTTCCTTGCTCACTGAAGCATTTGTCCATATTTAAGTTCATGCTATTTACTTCAGACCGTTTCTCCAGATCATTTAGAATTATAATCCTATCCTCCAAAGCAGTTGCAATCTCTCCCATTTTAGTATTGTCCACAAACTTTATTCTATGCTGTTATCTAAATAATTACTAATTGGTTATTCTCTGGAAACAGTTTTCCACCCAGTTATGAACCCATCATATACCAGCTCCATCTAAAATGTATTTCCCTAATTTGTTTCTGAGATGTTGATGAAAGACAATATCAGAAGTCTTACTGCAGTCAAGATATACCACATCCACAGGCTTGTTACCTTCTTAAAGATATTAGATTGGTTTGACGTGATTTGTTCTTGACAAATCCATGCTGACTGTTACTTACCACCTTTTTATCTTCTACATGTTTACAAATCAATTGCTTGATTATTTGCTCCATAATGCTTGGGGGTACTGAAGTTAAGAAGACTGGTCTGTAATTCCCTGTGTTGTCCTCGTTTCTCTGTTTACATAGTAGCACTATATTTGCTGTCTTCCAGTCCTCTGGAATTTATCTGTCTTCCATGATTTTTCAAAGATCATCTCTAATGGCTCATATCTCCTCAGTCAGCAATTTGAATATTCTAGGATGTATTTTAGCTTCAGATCCTACTTAATTTTTACTGTCATTCACTATGTTAGACTTCCGATTGCTACTAAATTTTGTGGTGAAAACCGGCATAAAAAGGCATTTAACACATCTACCATTTCCACCTTTTCTGTTTTTGTCTTTCCCCCCACATTGGGTAATGGATCTATCCTGTCTATCCTTGGTCTTCCTCTTTCTACAAAAACATGAGAAGCAAGTTTCTTGTTATCCTTTATATCTCTAGCTAATTTCATCTTGTTTTGTGCCTTTGCCTTTCTAAACGTTTGTCCTTACATGCTTGTGTTATTTTTTGTATTAATCCTTTGTAATTTGACCTAGCTTCTACTTTTTGTAGGACTCTCTTTTGAATTTCATATAACTGAAGATCTCCTGATTAACCAGGGTGGTTTCTTGTCGTAATGCCTATCTTTCCCAAGCAGTAAGATAATGTGTACTTGTGTCCATAATAAAGTCTGTTTGGAAAACTGCTACCTCTCTCAAACTCTTTCTCCTTAGACTTACTTCCCATGGGATCTTACCTACCAACTCCCTGAGTCTGCTAAAGTCTGTCTTCTTGAAATCCATTTATCTTTAGACAGCTGTTTTTCCTTCTTACCATTCCTTAGAATCATGAACTCTGTCATTTTATGATCGTTTTCACCCAAGCTACCTTCTACTTTCAAATTCTCAAACAGTTCCTCCCTCTTTGTCAAAATTAAATCTAGAACAGCCTCTCCTCTGGTAGGTTTCTCCAACTTCTGGGCAGAGGAAAAGGTCTCTGGTGCATTTCAGGAATTTGTTGGCTAAACTGTGCCCTACTGTTTTATTTTTCCAACAGGTGACTGAGTAGTTATCTCCTGTCACCACTAAAAGTCTTGTGATTTGGATGATTTTTTTGGTTAGTTGTTTAAAAAGTAGCCTCAGTCACCTTTTCTTCCTGGTTAGATAGTCTACAGTAGACCCCTACCATGACATCATCTTTGGGTTTCTTTTGTCCCTTTTCTCCTTATCCAAAGACTTTCAACAAGTCTATCTCTGATTTGCATCTCAGCCTCAGTGCACATATATATTTCTCTGATGTACAAGGCTGCACCTCCTCCCTTTTCTCCTGCCTGTTCTTCCTGAGCAAACTGTACCCTTCTGTACCAATATTTTAGTCATACGTATTATCCCATCATGTCTCTGTGATGCCAACTGTCTCATAGTTGTGTTTATTCATTAGTAGTTGTAGTTCTTCATGTTTATTCCCATGTAGGGAGGTTGTCTAAGTGTAAACATATCATAGGGGTTCTCAAACTAATGGTCATGACCCCTCAGGGGATCTCAAAATTATTTTGTGAGGGTTCCGAGCTGTCAGCCTCCACCCCCCAAACCCTGCTTCACCTCCAGCATTTATAATAGTGTTAAATATAAAAAGTATGGTTTTAATTCATAAGGGGAGCTGCACACAGAAGCTTGCTGTGTGAAAGGGGTCGCTAATACAAAATTTTGAGAACTACTGTATTATCAGAACACTATGAGGAAGAAAGTGATAGTAAGTGGCTAAAATTGTCCCAAGTAAATTTGATCTTAATTTCACTGATGACAAAGGGTTAGTGAAGGCGTTAAGAAGGCAGTTTTACAGCAGAATTAGTGATGGTATGTGAAAGAAGGGGGACTTTTTGTTGTTTTGGAGAGAAAGATCCTTCCAAACCCTAAGAATAAAGCAAAGGAAGGAGAAAAGTGTGTATGTTCCAGTGAGAGAGGAGAGAGAATTTTCAACCAGTAGCCACCAAACTTAGAACCTCATTTTCTGCCATAATAAAACAACAAAAAAGGCAAATGACAGAGGCTATATTTAAACTACACATCACAGGAAAAAGTGGATATTTTAAACAGAGAAGGTCAAGAGTCACTGAAGAATGTCCAGGATAAACTTGGCACTTAGCACTGTGTTAATAGTGCTGCTCTGTTCAGACTGCAGTCTAGACTTCAGGCTTCTTTTGGAAGAAGCTTTTTTCAGAAGAGATCTTCCGAAAAAACTTCTTCCAAAAGAGAGCACCCACACACAAAAACTCATCAAAAAAGCGATGTGCTTTTTCGAAAGAGAGCGTCCAGACTGATTGGATGCTTTCTCGCATTAAAGGCCACCCAGAACCACTTCAGCCAGGATTTTAGGTCACCAGTTGCTTCCGAGTGCTGGTGACGGAGCCTTACAGAGATACGCGCTTAAAGGGACCCCCCGGACAGCTGTTTCTCTGCTTCTGCTGCATGCTTGCTACCTCTTCGAGGGACAGGAAAGTTCTCGCAGTGTCTGCTGTGGTTGCCCTGGGGTTTTTTTGGATGCCACAGCTTTTTCCTTTGAGCCATGAAGCCGGAGCTGCCCCTGGGCATGCAATGACCCCACACGGCCATGCTGCAGTTTTTGCAGCACTTTGTGCCAGCTGCCTTCCTGGTCCTGCCTGAGCTGGATCCCGAGCTCATTCTGGGGACCCTTTCCCTGGATGCGGGAGCTACATTCTGGCAACCGCAACCCACTGTGGAGAGCCGTTTCTGGAGGCTGGACACCAGTTCAGACTGGTGGGACTGGCTGGTCATGGAGTGGTAGGACAACCAGCAGTGGCTCCAAAACTTCCGCATGCTGAAGGCCACCTTTTGGAGCTATGTGCCTGGTTCACCCCTGCCCTCCAGAGACGCGAGACCCACCTCCGGCCCACCATCCCTCTGGAGAAGCGGGTTGCAATAGCCATCTGGAAGCTCGCCACCTCTGACAGCTACAGATCAGTGAGCAACCAGTTCATTGTGGGGAAGTCCACCATTGGTGCCCTCCTCATGGAGGTAAGGCACTCTCAGGCTGCAGTCCCTGCCTGGGGGGAGGAGGGAAGAGTCCTGGATAAGGGGAACCCTCGGGAAAAGGGTGTTGGAGGAGTGTGGGGGGTGGGAGAGAAGCCCATCCCTAGGGGGTTGTGCCGTCCTGCCCTCACACAGCCCTGCTGCTGGGGGGCGGCTCACAGGGGGTGGCTCCTGGAGTGTTTGAGGGAATGGGAGGGGGAAGGGCACCTCCTAAGGGCTCAGGCATTCGCTCGCTCATTCTCTGTTTTGTGTATTTGTTTGTCTCCTTCTGCAGGTTGTGAGGGCCATCAACTCCATCCTGCTGCAGAGGGTCATCCATCTGGGAGACCTGGATTTGCTGCCCTGGGGTTTACAAACTGAGCCGGAGCCATTGATGGGACCCACATCCCGATCCACGCACCAGAGCATCAAGCTGCCCAGTACACTAATAGGAAGGGCTACTTTTCTATGATGCTGCCAGCCACGGTTGACCACCGTGGACAATTCACTGACATTTTTGTCGGGTGGTCGGGCAGGGCACACAATTCCCCAATGTTTCATAATTCCAGCCTGTGCAGGTAGCTGGAGGTGGGCACATTCTTCACCTGCTGTGAATTTGCAGTTGGGGACGTGCAGATGCCTACCCCCTCATGCCGTGGCTAATGAAACCTTATACTGGTCACCTGGACCCCAGCAGGGACCAGTTTAATGGCCGCCTGAACTGGGCCTGGATTCAGGATGGCCACATGAAGACACATTTTGGGTGCCTGCTGATCCACTTCAACGTGGGGGAGCACGACATCCCCAAGGTAGTTGCACCGTGTTATGTCCTCCACAACATTGTGGAGAGGAAGGGGCAGGTCTTCCTCCTGGGGTGGGGAGCAGACACCAGCTGGGAGGGACGAGTCTTCCAGCAGCCATGAACAGCTGCCATCTGCCAGGCCCATTAGGCTGAGGTGTGCATCCAGGAGGCCCTGAGGGAAAGGGTCTCTCAAGGACCCCAGTAACTCTCCCCAGGGCCTCCCCAGTAGGGGCCTCTGGCTTGCTGCCCTATCCCTTCCCCACCACAACCCCTTCCTTTGCCCCTTCCCTGACCTCACAATAAAAACACCTGTTTGATTTTTAACACAATGAAGTCTGTATCGATATAACATTAAACAAAGGTGTGCACGGGGAGGGGGACTCATAACCTGGAGTGGGAGGGGGTGGCTAGATGCCCCACCTTGGGTGCGGGGACCTTGTCAGAGTTGGGGATGGGTGGGTCCAGGGACCACAGGGGAGTGGGCAGGAGTGGGGGGGGAGGCATAGGCATCACCTGAGGAGGGAGCATAGGCATGGCATGGGGGGCAGGCAGAGGGGGAATGTGCATAGCAGAGGGGGCAGGAGAGTGGAAGCCAAGAGCAGCAGCATCAGGCTGGTGTGCCAACATATGCGACATGACAGCACACGTTGTCACACTGCTGCATGAGCTGGTCCCAGGCGTGGTTCCGCCAATCAGTGTCCTCCTGGATCTTCTGCACCAGGGTCTGCTGCATGTCGTGCAGGATGCTGACATGCTGGCACATGAGATCTTCATGGACCCTGGTGCACCTTCGGGTCCCCTGGGCTCTGGCGGGTCGCTGTGGTGATGTGGCTCACTTCTCAGTCCCGGCTGGTCCAGCTGTGGAGAACGCAAAGAAGGAGAGGTGGTCAGTCATCCATGCAGACACTGTCCCTGAGGCCGTGTCCTCCTCTGTGAGCAACGACCAACAATCCTCGGGCCAGAGGAGGGGGATGTCCCGGGAGCAAGGCCATGTGTGTCCTGCATAGCGGGCCCTGCCTCACAGGGGCCCCAAGGTGCCCAGGGGACCGTTCTGCCCGCTTCCCAACTCCCTCACGGACCAGCAGGCAAGGGAAGTGTCCAGCCACAGTGGGATCCCCCTTCCTCCCGGGCAGAAGAGGAGCTGGGAGCAGCATGGCCCTCCCTGGAGTCCATACACACACCTGGTGCTCGCAGCGCTGCCCGCGGGAGTGGGTAGTGCCTTGCACGTGCAGGCATGCCTGCATGCTGTGTGGGGCACTCCTCGGTGTATCTGGGGTCATGCCTGCGTCCTTGTGGCTAGCCTGCTTCCTGCCATGGCAGGTGCTGAGAGGGGGGAGGGGGAGGGCAGGTGCTGAGAGGGGGAGGGCCCCCCCGGGGGAAGGCCCCCCCGCCCCATGGCAACACCCCCCCATGGCAAGACGTGTGTGGCCTCCCCTGAGCCTGGCAGCAGGATCCCACCCAGGGGCTGCCTGCTGCATCCACGTGCCACACACTAATACTGCACGTGGTTGCACATGCGCAGACCACAGCACGATGTCCAGCCCGAGCATCCCCAGCGACACTCGCACCCCACCCCCTGTGCGCCCGCCTTCCCTGCCCTGTATGTGTGACAAAGTGAGAGCACTCACCTGAAGATCCCTCCCCGGTGTCCGAGGAGGCTTGGGAGACGTCCTGGCTGACTGGCAATGGCTCCAAGGACAGGGTAACAGTCTCCTCCTCCGGCTGGCCCTGGTCCTCCTGCTCCTCTTCCGCTGCCGTGACCTCAGGCTGTGCGACCATGGGAGTCTCAAGGCCGGAGTTGCCGACAATGGGTGGGGAAGACGTTTCCCCACCCCCCAGGAGTTCGTGCAGTTCCTGGTAATAGGGACAGGTGTGGGGTCCTGCCCCTGAGCGCGAGCTGCACTCTCTGGCCCAGACATATTCCTGAAGGAGCTCTATCACCTTATTCCAGACCTGTTCCAAGGTCTGGGGTGGGTATTCATGCTCTGCCAGGGACTCAGCCATGCGCTCAAATGCACCTGTGTTTCGGCGCTTGGACCCAGAGATCCTGCAAGGTGTCCTCCTCGCCTCACAGCATGAGGAGGGACAGGATCTCCAGTCTGGACCAGTCTTGCTACTCCTGGGTGGGTCCTGGGACCCTTGGGGCTGCTCCCTCTGAGGGCCAGGGGCGGTGCGGGGGGTTTGTGGCTCGGACATAGTTCTGAATGCCTGTCGCAGGGAGAGCCATGTGGTCATGGTGCTGCTCCAAGGTCAGCTTCCTGCCATGAGGCTTGTTCAGGGTGCCTGCAGCTTTAAGAGGGGCCAGGAGACAGGAACTATAGAGTTGTGATTACTTGGGACGGAGTGGACACCAGGGCACTTGTGTTATTTCCTGGAGACCTCTTCTTCTGAAAGAAAACCCTGCGCCCTGTCCACACATGCCTTTTTCCGAAAGAGCTCTTTCGGAAGAAGGCTTCTTCCTCATAGAAAGAGGAGTACCAACGTCGGAAAAACCTCTCTGTTCTTTCGATTTACTTTCGGAAGAACGCGATTGCAGTGTGGACGTTCTGCAAGTTTTGTCGGAAAAACGGCCGTTTTCCCAACAAAATTCTGTAGTGTAGACATACACCCTGACTGTACTGAAAAGGTGAGTTATAATTTACTATGAAACCTGGCTCAGGGGCCTTGATAGTCAGAAGATGATTGATAGCACAACTGAGATTTTCTTTGGTATCATGATTGGGATGTGGGTGCAAGAGTGTAGAAGCTCCCTTGTTTTAAGTGGATGAGGCTTATGTATTGTTATTGTTTCAGTGTGGTTTCCTTTTGGCTCCTATATTTAGACTCTTTGGCTGTGTCTATACTGCACTCTTTTATGCAAGAAATGTGCAAATCAGGCAAAGTGCGGAATATCACCATGCCTCATTTGCATAATTAATGAGTAGCCGCTTTTTGCGCAAGAGGTTTTTGCGCAAAAAGGAGCCGTCTACACAGCTCCTTTTTGTGCAAAAACCCCCTCTTGCACAAGAGCCATTCTTCTGCATTTTTTCAGGCATATTTGTATATTTCTTGCACAAAACAGCGCAGTATAGACATAGCCTTTAAGTATAGCTTGATGTCCTGTAGGAAGTGGATTCTTCACCTCTAGGTTTCCAGCTCTAGTCCAACCCATGTCAGTTGCTACCATGCTGTGGTATCCTGTATGAAATGAATTTAGTGACTCTGGTTGAATTCTCTCTAGATATGTGTACACAAAAACTGCCATCTAATTGTAAGTCTTGTTGGTAAACTTGACATAATAGCCAGTGATGGAGTAGGTCATGAAGACTCCCTCGTGGGATGGTTCCTCCAGGTAGGGTTGAAGCATATGCCAGCAGGCACTGTAGAGTGAGAAATGGTAGAACATTGTGTGCTGCTACCCCTACTCTGAACAAATAGTTTTTTCAATGTAGCGCGTTTCACAAGCACTAAAGACAAAAAAGAAAGTATTAAAAAAGAAAAGTCCAATAAGCAGGCCCTTTCTTTTAGCAGGGTCTCTGTTTTCACTGTGTATTCTGTACAGTGCCCTGTATGTATTATTAATAACTAGTGCCCCTCAAGTCAGGCTACTAATCAGAGCAGAGTTTTGAAGAACTGTAAATTGGGCCTTCCTGCTCATATTGGGATCCTATTTGCACTGTCCTAGAGGGAGATTTTCAATCGTCCCAGTTCTTGTTGCATTTCAATGGGACTTCGGTGTCTAACTCTTAGGACACATCTACACTGCAGTTAGACACTTGCAGCTGGCTCAGGCCAGCTGATTTGGACTTGCAGGGTTATTGAATTGCAAGGTGGGAGGGTCCCAGAGCATGGGCTGCAGCCTGAGCTGGAATGTCCACGCTGCAATTAAACAGCCCCTAAGCCCAAGCTCTGCAAGAATCAGCCAGCAAAGGCCAGACACATGTGTCTAATTGCAGTGTAGCCATATCCTTGAGTCCTTTGAAAATCTCAGCTCTAGCTACCAATTTTCAGCAGCCAGTTTTGTTATCCTGAAGCACTTAAGGCCTGATTTTCAGAAGAGCTCCCTCACATTTAGGCATCTTTATAAGTAGCCAAATTTCTGCTAGGAACTGCTGGGTACTGAACTATTCTGAAAATCTAGCCACCACTGTAGGTACCTCACTGAGAGCTGAACTTCTTGTGAAACTCTCTCTGACAGATTTATCTAGAATAAAATAGTCATTCCAGGAGGGAACAAACCTACTGTTCCGTGGGGGTTTGACCGTCAAGGACTACACAAGCTGCATTGTTCCACATTGGCTGAAGGCTTCCCCAGCAGGCTGTTGGATGTTATTGTTAGATGGCAGAGTTAAAATATTGGCTTTGTTTCCCAGCTGTGTTAGATTACTGTAATCTATCTGTCCTTTACACTGTTCTCTCACTCAGACATTTTCAATATAGACTTCCATTCTGGCAGTAACCTGAAGAGCATGCACTGATAGAAGCATAATTTACTTGGCTGTTTGTTCACTGTTCCCATTTCTTGTCAAAACAGATGTCATTGTTTTTAATATGGGCTCTTTCCTTCCTTGCCCAGCCTCTCCTCCAGACACAGCTTTCAGTGAAATCTTACAGATGATGACAATGTGTTTCCATAGAAATTATTGTTCTGTCACAAATTCAAGCATTGTGGTCTCAGAATAGTACCTAAATGAGCAGAAGGTGTGCTCTAAGAGACTTTGGCTGGACTACCCTCTGAGTAGCTGGAGAGAAAGTGACAGGAGGCTCAGTTTAACTACAAGTTCCCTCTGGCATTTCCAGTTCCTGTTTAGAAAAGTAGAGTATGACAAGCTCCAAACTATGTGTGACAAAACAAGCACAGAACCTCCTCTGTATTCAGTAGGTTTAGACTGGCTTCTGATTGGGAAACCTGTTTTCCCACATGGTTATTAGCCACATCCCCAGCCAGGTTCAGCTCTGCATGACCTGCCAGCTGGAATCTTGAAAAGCACTGCTAGGATTTAATGTAAAAAAATTAATAAACCATGGCTCAGTTGATACCTCTTCCTTTGGAGACAGCAGAGATGCAGCCCCCTGGCACAGAGGCCCCAATCATTTGCATACCCCTTGTTCACATGTACACCGGCTTTGGTTAGTCTCCAACATACATAGGACTCAGTCACATGTTGAAACCCCATTTTTTCAAGGAAAATGGTTATTTATTGAAAGAAGAACCGTGTTTGACCAGTGCATTTTCCTTCCTTCTGATGTGAAAACGTCTCTGGGAATGCTGCTGGAGCTGTGGGTGTCTTAACAATACAGCTGCTCAGAAGTGTGCACTATGAACCTACAATTACCAGTTTGATGTCTTACAAAATGAATTTCTACACTCCCATGTTTTAATGATGAACGTGAGCTGCCCTGCTTTCATCTCCTTTTCCTTGAGTTATGTGTAAAACTCTTTAAAGGAAGCTATCAGTGGCCTTGGATAAGTAAGTCTCAGCCTCATACCAAGTTGGTTTCCTTCCAAGTCCCTGAAAGACTTTGCATCTTGAGCTTTTTTAATGATTATAACTGAGAATCGCATAGGGACTGAGCTAGAAAAGTTAAAAGGGTCTGTATCCTCCTCCCTGGCCATTATTGGCTTGAGCATTCTTCATCTCCAAACACTGAAGATTCTGCATGGATCCTCCCTTTTGTTCAGCTCCCTTTTTTATTCTCAGGGAAACAGAGAAAACCATAGAACTTGAATACAGTTAGTTAGCACTGACTAGCCTTTAAAGGTGTGTGTCTTCCTACCCCCTTGCCCGGATTCCATTTCTCTATTACCCTTCATCCTTTTCATCTTCATTCTTCCACTGTCTTCCTTTCTAATGTTTTCCCTCCATTCTCCCTTCTCTTTCTCTCTCTCCCATTTTTTTGGAAAAAATAGTTCTCTGCTATGTTTTTGGAGAATGTTGGGGATACTTCTTGGTACAAGTGCTGAAGGAACCGACCAGGGGCCATGCGCAGCTTCACCTGCTGCTCACAAACAGGGAGGAACTATTAGGGGAAGTAGAGGTGGGTGACAACCTGGAAAGTAGTGATCATGAGATGGTAGATTTCAGGATCCTGATCAAAGGAAGAAAGGAGAGTAGCAAAATACACACCCTGGACTTCTGAAAAGCAGACTTCGACTCCCTCAGAGAACTGATGGGCAGGATTCCCCAGGATACTTACATGCAGGGGAAGGGAGTCCAGGACAGCTGGCAGTATTTTAAAGAAGCCTTATTAAAGGCACAGGAAGAAACCATCCCGATGCGCAGCAAGAAAAGCAAATGTGGTAGGCGACCAGATTGGCTTACCGGGAAAATCCTTGGTGAGCTTAAACACAAAAAGGAAGCTTACAAGAAGTGGAAACTTGGATAGATGACTAGAGAGGAGTATAAATATATTGCTCAAGAATGCAGGGGAGTTATCAGGAAGGCAAAAGTGCAATTGGAATTGCTGCTAGCAAGGGATATGAAGGGTAACAAGAAAGGCTTCTATAGGCATGTTAGCAATAAGAGGGTGATCAGAGAGGATGTGGGGACCTTACTGGATGAGGGAGGTAACACTGACAGATGATGTGGGAAAAGCTGAAGTACTCAATGCTTTCTTTGCATCTATCTTCACAGACAAGGTCAGCTCCCAGACTAATGCACTAGGCAACACAATATGGGAAGGAGGTAGACAGCCCTTGGTGGGGAAAGAACAGGTTAGAAACTATTTAGAAAAGTTAAAAATACACAAATCCATGGGTCCGGATTTAATGCATCCAAGGGTACTGCGGGAGTTGGGAAATGTCATTGCAGAGCCTTTGGCCATTATCTTTGAAAACTCGTGGAGACCGGGAGAGATCCCAGATGATTGGAAAAAGGCAAATGTAGTGCCCATCTTTAAAAAAGGGAAGGAGGACAATCCAGGGAACTACAGACCAGTCAGCCTTACCTCAATCCCTGGAAAAATCATGGAGGGGATCCTCAAGGAATGCATTTTGAAGTACTTGGAAGAGGGAAACGTGATCAGGAATAGTCAGCATGGATTCACAAAGGGCAAGTCATGCCTGACCAATCTGATTAGCTTTTATGAGGAGGTAACTGGCTCTGTGGATATGGGAAAATAAGTGGATGTGATATACCTTGACTTTAGCAAAGCTTTTGATACGGTCTCCCACAATATTCTTGCCAGCAAGTTAAGGGGGTATGGACTGGCTAAATGGACTGTAAGATGGATAGAAAGCTGGCTAGACTGTCAGGCCCAACTGGTAGTGATCAACGGCTCGTTGTCAGGTTGGTGGTCAGTTTCTAGCAGAGTGCCCCAAGGACTGGTTCTAGGAGCGGTTTTGTTCAACATTTTTGTTAATGACCTGGATGAGGGGATGGATTGCACCCTCAGCAAATTTGCAGATGATACTAAGCTAGGGGGAGAGGTAGATATGCTGGAGGGCAAGGATAGGGTCCAGAGTGACCTAGACAGATTAGAGGAATGGGCCAAAAGAAATCTGATGAGGTTCAACAAGGACAAGTGTAGAGTCCTGCACTTGGGACAGAAGAATCCCAAACATTGTTCCAGGCTAGGGCTCAACTGGCTGAGTAGCAGTTCTGCAGAAAAGGACCTGGGGATTACAGTGGATGAGAAGCTGGATATGAGTCAACAGTGTGCCCTTGTAGCCAAGAAGTCTAATGGCATATTAGGTTGCATTAGGACAGTGGTCACCAACCAGTAGATTGGGATCTACTGGTAGATCTTGGAGCCTCTGACAGGTGATCCTGACTGGTTTGGCCAAGAGGCTATCAAGTGCCTACACTTTAGCTGCCCCTCCCCCCCCCCCCCCCTACTGCTGTGCATCTCCTGCCCTTTGCCTTGGAGCTGCCCCTCCCCTTGGGAGTCTCCTGCTTTCTGTGCAGGGCAAGGGAGGGGAAAGAGGGGTGCTGATGTCAGGGTGCCCCCTCTCCCATTCTGTTTCCTTTCTCCACAGAGCAGAGAGGGGGCACAACAGGATCAGGGATGGAGTTTGCTGGCTGTTTTAGGGAGTGGTTCAGGGCCAGGGCAGGGGTGAGCCTGTCTTAGCCCCACTGCATCACTACCCAGGAGCCAGCAGCAGTGCCCAGATGGATCCCACATCCCAAACTCCTACCCCAGTCATGAACCCCCTCATGCACCTCAAGCACTCATCCTAGCTCTGAGCACCCCTGCATCCAAACACCCTCCCAGAGCCTGCACCTAGAACCCCCTCCTACATCCAACTGCCTGCCCTGAGAGCAGCGCAGAGCCCCTCTCATACTCCAAATCCCTTAATCCAAGATCAGAGCCTGCGTCCCAACCCTCTGCTCCAGCCTGATGAAAGTGAGTGAGGATGGGCAAGAGAGGGAGGATGGAGTGAGCAGGGGCAGGGCCTTGGAGAAGGGGTAGGAAGGAAGCGGGCAAGGGTATTTATATGAGAGGTAGATCTTGGATTGCACTTAAATTCAAAAAGTGATATCATGCTTAAAAAGGTTGGAGACCACTGCATTAGGAGGAGCACTGCCAGCAGATCTAGAGAAGTGATTATTCCCCTTTATTCGGTTCTGGTGAGGCCACATCTGGAGTATTGTATCCTATAGTGGGGGGCCCAGAACTGAAAGGACGTGGACGCATTGGAGAGGGTCCAGTGGAGGGCAACCAAAATGATTAGGGAGCTGGAGTGCATGACGTATGAGGAGAGACTGAGGGATTTGGGTTTGTTTGGTCTGCAGAAGAGAAGAGTGAGGGGGGATTGGATAGCAGCCTTCAACTTCCTGAAGGGAGGTTCCAAAGAGGATAGAGAAAGGCTGTTCACAGTAGTGACGGATGGCAGAACAAGGAGCAATGGTCTCAAGTTACAGTGGGGGAGGTCTAGGTTGGATATTAGGAAAAACTATTTCAGTAGGAGGGTGGTGAAGTACTGGAATGGGTTACCTAGGGAGGTGGTGGAATCTCCACCCCTAGAGGTTTTTAAGTCCCTGCTTGATAAAGCCCTGGATGGGTTGATTTAGTTGGGATTGGTCCTGCCTTGGGCAGGGGGCTGGACTTGATGACCTCCTGAGGTCTCTTCCAGCTCTATGATTCTATGTTTGTCTTGTTTTTTCCCTTTATTATTTTTGTCTTTTCTTGTTCCCATTTGTTCTCACCAGGCCCCTTCCCTTGTCCTTTCTTTTACTCTCCATTCCTATTGTCTAATCCCATTTTTTCCAGTTTTGTTTTTCCTCTAACCTTACCACTCCTCTACTTTCTGCCTCAATGACGATTATCCCTTCCTCACCAATAGTAGGCTGTGTTAGTAAGGGACTCTCTAGGCTTCCATTTTCCTCTCTGGCTACAGCTCCTGTCCCATCTCATCTTACTGCAGCACAGGTCTGCTTGTGAGTCTGCACTATGCTTAGTGTTTTGCCCACTTTAGCACTAGCCTGTAGGCCCCCTGTTTCTTATTAGTCAAATCTTCCAGACTATCACAAGGCAGGGGCAGGACCTGAGCTGTTGCCATGAGATAATACAGCAGAAATCAGTGAAGATGCAGCTGCTAGTGGAGGTACAGCAAGCCCAGCATACATCTGTGGTGATGCATGCTGTAAGTGGGCCTAAATCCAATCCCCACATTGAAATACCATTGCATTTGGGGAAAGCTTAGATATGACTGCATCTAAACTTTGTGGCTTCCCCACTCTATATTGAGCCAAGGCAAAACCCCTGCACTTTATATCCTCCCTTAGCTTTAGGGAAGTTTGGAGTCAAACTTTGCCATTCAGTAGAGCATTTCTTAAACATAAATATCTAAACATGACTTGGAGCACTGCCACATCTTCCCCGTCCAGGCCAAGCTATTTCCTTGCTGGAAGGAGTTCTGAAGACATACTGTAGTGAAGTAATGTCCAACACCCTTTGGCAAAATTCTTCGGAGGAAGTACGTAAATCCACATGATGGGAAAACCTGACATCTCTGAAAAGAATCAGGCTTTATACAAGAGTGTGAGCCTAAGGAAAACATGGAAGCTTCATGTCACAGGGTTTACTTACTCCTGTGATGCCCCTTGTTGCTGTTTCTGGGGATTAGCTCTGCCTGATTTCATATGCCATGGCCCCACTTGCTCACTAGGAATCACAGTACTTTTCTTCCTGCTTTGGCCCTTGGGCCAGGTTATTATCCAGTGTTCTCCTTCTGGGGTAACCAAGTTGTACCCAGCCAGCCTGCCTGTGTGCCATCTCAGGCAGTCTTCTGTAAGTCCTGGCCTGTGCCAGTTTCCCTACCTGCCTAGGAGGGAAACCCAGGTTTACCCTTTACTGTTCCAGCTCAGGCACTCTGCCAGCAGAAACCAAGTTCTACACAATTTCAATACTCAATGCCCTTTCCCTGAGCTTCTTACTATGCTGTCTTCCACGTACTTTCTCCCCCCAGTTCTTGATAAAACCTTTCTTCAGTGCTAGGATCCCAAGGCTTTTACATCCCCCCCTGTTTCCTCCTGTCCACCTCTCTGTGCTTAGACTGGCTGCAAACTCTGCCTGCAGCCCCTTCTTCAGTGTTGTGGCATAGCAGACTTGTTTCCTCAGCCTACGACCACCATGCATTTTATCTTGTACTTTTGTCATGACTTAGAGTATTGCACCTTTCCTAGTATTCTCAGTGAAATGTAGAAGAGTTTTTTTTAAAGGGCCCCCATTTCCATTGTATTCTTAATACAAGTTGCAAAGAAAATTGTTACTTTAAAGCTTGAGTTTTCCACATAAACATCTCCTTTTACAGGTAGAATCTTTTCCATCCTAAAGAATATAATCTATCATTTTCTGTTAGGGTTGCCAGGTGTCTGGTGTTCACCCGGACAGTCCGGTATTTTCGGCTCCTGCCCAGTAACAAAATTCAGAGAATACCAGACACCTGAGATGTCCAGTATTTTCTGAATTTTTCCTCGGCCAGGAGGCAAAAATGCTGGGCACCTGGCAACCCTACAAACACTCAGCACCTGCCCTCTCTGGCCCCCAACACTCCCAGCCCCCCCGACCCCAGCCCCCATGCTTACCCGGTTCACAAGGCTGCCGGCCAAAAGACCTAGGGGAAGCTTCCCCTGGGTCTTAGTGTTCAACTTCTCCGCTGTTTCTATCCCTGCACTTAAAGGGGACATGCTCTTTTAATGCTGTTTTATTTTAAAAAAAAATTTTTTGGCTTAAGTCCTTGGAGTCTTTTTTTTTTCCCCTCAACAACTTTGGTCTCCTCCCACCCCTTTTTTCCCCTTCAACAGAATTTTTTCCCTGTGTTTTGTTTTGTTTTTTTGGGGGGGAGGGGGGTGGTTCAGTATTTTTGTTTCAACCATCTGGCAACCCTACCTTTAGGCTACGTCTACACTGCAGGCTTTTTGCGCAAGAATGGCCATTCTTGCGCAAAAACTTGGAGAGTGTCTACACTGCATGCGTGTTCTTATGCAAGTAAATTTACAGTAAAGCATCAGAACAGAGGGCTTCTTGCACAAGAGTTATTCTTCTCCCCACAAGGAATAAGCCCTCTTGCACGAGAGCTCTTGCGCAAGAGGGCAGTGTGGATGCTCGGCAGGGATTTCTTGCGCAAGAAACCCCTATGGCTAAAATGGCCATCAGAGCTTTCTTGCACAAGAGAACATCCACACTGCCATGGATGCTCTTGCACAAAAGCACATCTCATGCGGAAAAACACATGGCAGTATGGACGTGCTCTTACACAAGACCTTTTGCGCAAAACAGTTCTTGCTCAAGAAGCCTGCAGTGTAGACATAGTCTAAATGTTACACATAATAATCCATCTTTGTGCATGTTAATTAGAACTATAATATTTAATCCACAGACCCCTGTTATAATTCTAAATAAAACCATCAGCGCCAGCTCCTCTCAAGACCTTGGAACACATCAGTGCTGTATGACCTAGCCCCAACTGCTCTAACTTGCTAGCTTTATACAAGCCCCACCCTGATCCTGCACAGCTAGGCTTTGTCTTCAATTACTGCATATCATTCAAGCCTGACTCACCTCAAGGTGCAGCCTAGAAAGTTGATTGGACTCATCTAAGTCACAGCACAGGAGAATATTCTGAGAAAATGAACAAATCAAGTGGCAAAAATGTCTCCACTGGACACTTCCTACATCAAAGTGTAGTTTCCAAAGTGACATTTTCTCACCAATGGGTACAGCTCAGTGACCACCATCCAGCTACTGATATGACATCTCAGGCAGTTTGCCCAGAAGGACGACATGCAGTTTTCCACTGACAATACAATTCTCAAGTAGAAGCAGGTGAATGGTCAACACTGCAGTCTACAGACAGAGGGTACGTCTAAACTACACCCCTCTGTTGGCAGAGGGATGTAAATTAGACATATTGAAAGTGCAAATGAAGCCGGTATTTAAATATCCCGCGCTTAATTTGCATAATGGAGGCTGCCGCTTTTTTTTTGAAACGGGGCTTTTCGAAAAAAAACCCAACAGTTTAGACAGGGCATTTTCGACAGAAATGCCCCGTTTTGAAAGATCCTGTTCTCCTCATTTTTTGCCATCATTTTTTGAGGACTACAGGATCTTTCGAAATGGGGCATTTCTGTCAAAAATGCCCCATCTAAACTGCCATTTTTTCTGAAAAGCCCCGTTTCAAAAAAAGCGGTGGCCATCATTATGCAAATGAAGCGTGGGCTATATAAATCCTCCTGGCTTCGTTTGCACTTTCGATACATCTAATTTACATCCCTCTGCCGGCAAAGGGGTGTAGTTTAGATGTACCCAGAGTGTCAGACGTGGAAGGGGTTACTAGTGCTCTGGCCCTTGTGAGAAAAGATTACATCCAAACCACTGGGCTTCTAAGAGTATTTCTACACTAGGAAATTATTTCCGAATAACTGATTCTGAATAATAACTCCCAAGAAGTGAAAAAACAGATTGACAGAGCCAAAAAAGTACCCAGACATGAACTACTTCAAGACAGACCCAAAAGAGAAAATAACAGAATTACACTTATTACATATAGTCCACAGCTCAAACCCTTCCAATGCATTATACACAATCTGCACCCCGACTTGGAAAATGATCCCTCACTCTCAGAGGCCTTGGGAGAAAAAGCCTATTCTCACTTACAGACAACCCCCCAACCTGAAACGAATTCTTTCCGGTAACCATGCTACACAACCACGCCATAAGCATTCAGGAACCCAGCCCTGCAATCAGCCACAGTGCCAACTCTGCCCACATATCTATACAAGTATATTTGTTACTGGAGTCAACAACAACGTAAGCCACCAAATCAGGGGATCATTCAGCTGCACATCCAGTAATTTGATCTATGCCATCAAACACCAGCAATGCCCCACTGCTATATATATTGGACAAACTGGACAGTCCCTACGGGAAAGAATCAATGGACACAAATCAGATATCCATAAAGGGAACATACAGAAACCTGTTGGGGAACACTTCAATCTACCTAATCACTCTTTAAAAGATCTCCAGGTGTCTGTCTTGTCACAAATCAGTTCTACTAGTCAAATACACAGGGAGGCATTGGAATTACAATTCATCCACAAATTCAGTTCTCACTCTGATCATCATCTCCTCAATTGGGGCAATGGATGGCTGGGACATTACCAACCTAACATTTAATGGAGGTGCCAACAACTCTCTGTGTGGATTCTTGTGTTAGTTCCCTTTGATCCTTATCTGCTTCCTTTTAACTATCCAATCTTCAGGTGCTTATAGGCACCAGCTCTGCCTACTTGTTTTTCCCTTTGATATTTTCATTCCCTCTGCTCCTTGTTCCCCCCCCTCCCCGTCTCCCCTATTTATTTTGGGTCTGCAAATCCTAAACTCATAACTCCGGTCATCTGAAGAAGCGGGCTGTGCCCACGAAAGCTCATGATACCATCTATATGTTTTGTTAGTCTCTAAAGTGCTACCAAACCTTTTGTTGTTTTTTAAGTTTATTTTGAATAGCATGTCCACACTGCAGGGAAGCCTCAAAATTAGTCCGAGGCAGGCTCCCTTGATGTGGACATACTACCTCGACTTAGAGCTCCAAGAAGCACTGAGAAGTAATTACAGGTTGAACCTCACTGGTCCCGAACAAGGAGATTTGCCAGACCAGGGGAGGTCCCTCCCCTCCTGGCCCTTACTGATGCCGAGTTAGGGCTCCAGCCTGCCCCTGATACTGCCCCAACCCCCCGGGGATCTCTAGATGCCACTGGCCCCGCTGCTGCTGGAGCTGGAGCACCACGACCGGAGCTCCACAGCCACCTGGCTCTGCAGCTGGGCCTGAAACTCAACAACCACCTGGCTCTGTGGCTGGGGCCAGAGCTTCCTGGCTGCCGCTGGGGCTGGAGCTCCCTTCTATGGCACGTGTTGCCTCCCCCACATATGCACACACTGGGCTCCCGGCTGAGTTGCCGGTGCCCCCGTGGTGCTCCTGGCCCGCTGCCAGACTTCCCTGATTCTGGGCTCTGACAAACAGGCAGAATGGGATGGGGAGTGGGGGAGGGAAGCGATTAGTTAACTTGACTACCTGATAAACATATGCTTATAGGGTAGTCAACTACTCCCTTACATCCCTAACCTGTACTTTGAATGACTCCAGAGCAGGGCTACTCAACTTTGGAAGCGCTGGGGACCATAATGATACTCATAGCACACGTCAAGGGCCACAACTGGAGTGTGGTTGCATGTACATGCAAATATATACACAAATATATGCAAATAGCTTCTGTCACACTGACGAGCATGAATACAAAGATTAAGGCAAGATTACACAACACACAGGCCCCATTTAAGTCAGTTCTGTTGATATTAATAACATGCAATATTTACCTGATTTCCACCCATATGACAGCACTTTTAATGAGCACTGACAGTCCAGGAATTTAACTACTAAAAACAGAAGACCATTATATTGACTACTTTTTTGTTTTGGCTCCCGCTTGTGGGCCGCGTGTTGAGCCCCGCGTAAACCCAAACTGCACCATGGGCTGTAAACAAATGGGCCATGAGTAGCCATGCTCTAGGGAGTAGTTATTTCAAAATAGCAGCAGTGGAGCATCCACACTATTGCTATTTTGAAATAAATAAGCATTATTCCTCGTGGGGAGCAGGAGTCAGTATTTTGAAATAACCAGCCCGTTATTTTGGAATAACGGTATTGGTAGTGTGGATGCTCCACTTGTTAAAAAACTTCCTAGTGTAGACCAGGACTAAGAGAAAACCCTGTACCAAGACCTCTTACATAGGTTGGGCCCAAAATGCAAGATTGAGCCCCATGACAAAGGTACTGCGTGGGGTGGATCTAAGTGAAGGTTGCTTTGTGGTTTCCAGTGGACCAGGATTTGACTTGTAATGTAAAATGCTAATTTGTAGTCTGCAGCATAAGAAACCTAAAAGGTAGGTTGTGCGTTTATGGCAATACATGAAATGCCAGCAGAAGGGGGTGGAGGTTATACAAGAATCTTATCACTTGAAAATATTTGATCATTGTGTCCCCTTTCTGCAGTTCTATATCACCTTTCATCCCAGTGTCTCAAACCATGATGCTGTTAATCTCACATCACCTTAGAGAGTGGGTAATGTATAAATTTTATAGTCGGGGAAACTCAGGCATTGAAAGGTTGCAACCTGACTACGGGTAATATCTAATAAGAGCTAAGATTTGAAGCCAGGAATCCTCACATCCCACCAATGGCATAGTCCATCCTCATGTACAACTGTATGTGAATAGATGTATCATTATTTTGGCAAGCATTTCCTGTAGACTTTTGTTTAAAGAAATGATTTTATTTTAAAATACAAATTAACCTCACTTAGAATTGCAATTTTATTCACAGTTCAGAAGAAATTAAAATTACCATGAAACTCCATACATTAATAAGTGTCTTCATTCTCTTGTGCTATCTGCCATAGGCCCATATGGCACACAGGCTGCTTAATGACTCATGCTTTGAAGCGTTCTCTACAGATAAGCCAAAGAAAATAGGCTTTATTTTTTTCTCATTTCTAGATAAGCTTATTACCTTCCAGGAACCCTCTCACCCCCACATGATTTTGATGAGTTAATGCAGGTAAATATAACTGAAGGAGCACCTTTGAGTATCATGCCTGATTTCTGACTGACAGACTCTTCCCTTTCTTTATTCAAGTAAATGTGTTTGTGCCTTCTTGGGACTCTCTGGGAGAGGGGTATGTAAATAATCAAGGGAAGATAATTCTCACTTTCCAATTGTTAAAGTTACACATTTCTGACAAATTGTGTGAATGTAAGGGTTTACTTTGGTATAAATAAATAGGACTATTGGTCGTTTCCAATGGTTTCTTACTTATTAAGCTGGTCCTCCAGTCCTTAACACATAACAGCTGTTACTTCATAGGGTACCTCATTTGCCTCTGAACACCTAAATGAAATCTGCAAAATAGCAATTACCAGCAGCCAATGAGAGCACAAGCCCCAGCACCAGTGTAAAATGCAAACCGCATTATTAGGCTATCCTATGTGCTAGGTGTGTGCATGTTGTTGTAGGTATAGATTGTTGTTTGGGGGGGAGGCGCATGTGTTGTGTGCGTGGACCATCCTATCTGTGTACATGTTTACGATAGTGTCTGCCAGTATACTATGTTGTCTGCATGCCTATATTATTTGGGAGGTACATAACCAGTGTGCAGGTGTGTGTGTGTGTGTGTCCCGGCTACGTGCGCGTTCTCTGCTCCTGTGTGCTTGCTCTCCCGCGCACGGCTTGGCTGGCTGCCGTGGGAAATGCCGAGCTCGGCGCGGGGCTGGCTGCAGGCTGGCGGAAGTGTTTCTCGGCAGCAGTGGGCAGCAGAGCTCCGCCGGCTTTGTGTGCTGGGTCCTTCTCTCACACGCGCCCGGGGAGCGCGGAAGATGGCAGGGCCCCGGGAACAGCTGTCAGCCGCCCCGGACCATCCCCACAGCTAGCGCCCTTGGCCCAGGAAGATGCGCTGGCAGGGGCCGCGGGACCAGAGCAGGAGCCCAGCGAGGCGAGAGAGCCCCGGAGCCGCAGGGAGCCCCCGCCCCGCTTCTGGCAGCCGATGCAGCAGCCTCCGCGCGTCCCTGGCTTTCAGCGCGCTTGGGGGGGCCCTGCATTAATCAGCCGGCCGCGGCGCGCCGCCCAGCCAGACACACGGACAAACTTCCCGGGGGCGGACGGAGCGAGTCCCCTGAACCGCAGGGAAGATGAGGTGAGCGCGGCCGGGGCCGAGCGGGACCCAGCAGCCGCGGGCTCGCGTGGGGAGGCGGCCCCGCGGCCGATCGACAGGGCAGCAGCGTCCCGTCCGGCGAGCTCCCCCGCTCGGTTGCCGGGCGCGTGTTTCCCAAGGGCCGGGTGCTCCTGGCCCCGCGCCGCGCGGCGCTGCCATGGCTGCCTGGGTCCTCCCACCTGGCTGCCGGCGCGGCTCGCCGGGCGGGTCCGGGCTCGCCGCGCCCCGCTGCCTTCCCCGCCCCCGGACGCGCACCTGGCTGGCGGGGGCGGACGGGCTGCCGGATCCACGCGGCTCATTCATTGGATTTATGAAGCAGGGGGCGGGGAGCGGGGGCGGGGTCGTTGTGCTGGGCGAGTCCTCGGGAGCAGGGCAGGAATAACGGGGGGTGGATTCCCCCCCCCCCCCAAACCTCACTGCCGAGACCCTCCCCGGTAACCCAGCTGCTTCCGCTCGCACTGCACTGGCCTTGCTCAGTGTGTGCAGGGGGAGGGGCAGCGCCCCCTTTCCCCCCGTTTGGGGCTGGATTTCCAGCGGATGCCTTTTTTGTTGTGGTTTGTTAGCTGCCAGTCTCTCCAGGGGTGGTGGGATTTGGTGCCCCGGGGCGGGGGGCGTTAAACTGCGCCTCTCAGTCCTTCCCCGGATAGGTAATTCTAGTGGGTGGAGACATGTTGGCCTGTCGTGACTTGAAATCCGTAGGAGGGATTATGTCAGTGGCTATAAAACGCAGCAGGTAGATTTGAAATTAGTTCTGCGGCGCAGAGCCGGGTATCTCCAAGGCTGCTGATGTTGTTTGGGTAGCCCACTCCCTGCAGCTTCTGCCAGTCTCCTCTTCCCTGGCCCTTGGGCTGTGGGCCAGCATGTAAGGTTGTATTAGGTTCAGGGGAGCAGAGAAGGTGTTCCCCTTGCAAGGTTTCAGTGTAGATCCCTCCAGATCATTCAAAGGCCACCTTCAGGCAGTGGGCCCGGTTGCTGTAGGGATGTCCAGGGCAGTTTGGCTATCATGACTCATAGGAGCAGCCAGCACAGATTTCATGTAATCAGACTAGAGCTGGAAGGAAGAGGTCATCTATTTCTGGACTGTAATTTCCCGCCTCTGCTGCAGACAGTGCAGGACTTCGGTCCCCTTGTAAAAGTCTCAAAGCAACATGGGTTTCCCTGCCCCACTGTCTAATATTGTTGGTTCCTTCCTTCCACTTCATCATCTCCTTTGTAAAGCACACTAGCTGCCTCAGGAATGGAAAGAAATCAGTCAAAGACCAAATTTGTCTTTTGTTCTATATCTTTGGTGACTTCTTGCAATACTTCTGTATTGCTAATAAGAAAGACAGTAGAATTTGAAAAACCTTAGAGCACTCCTTACTTCATATTGTCTGTCTTTAAAACTTTTTTTCTTTGGGGCAGAAATTTGTTTTGCCTTCTCAAGTGGGTAATTTGATTTTGAATTTTTAAAGGAGTCCATTGTAGGGATGTTAAATTGCTGTTTAATCTGCTCATCGACTACTTGATTAGTCAGTAAGGGGGGAAACTGCAGCGCCACAATAACTAACCCCACTGTGGGTCTGATTTTTTTAATATATTAAGACCTGCCAGGCTCTTATTATATTTAAAAGGCAAGGGCATAGCAGGAGGATCAGGTGCCAGCTGGGAATCAGCTGATTCCCGGCTGGTTCTTGGTCCCAGATGCTGCACCTCTGCTTTTTAAATGTATTAAGAGCCTGGTGGATTCCTGTGGATTCCTGGCTTGTGCCCAGTCCCCTCGCTACACCTCTGCCTCCCCGGCCCCCCCTGTAGAAACAGTGCTGGGAGGAACCGGCTTTTAAGCTGGCTTCCCCCAGCACCAGGTCCTGCTCCCCCACCTTGCTGCCTCTCTTTGATAGAGGCAACAGGGGGGTGAGGAGTGACTGGTCGAGTCGCTACTTGACTACCCGATAAGCATATGCTTATTGGGTAGTCAACTAGTCGCTTACATCCCTAGTCCACTGTTAACTTTTTGTATACAAATCACTTGAACACATACCAGAGATATTAGTTCAGTATAAATGCTGAGTTGGTTAAATCTTATAGATAGAACCTTGCTAGTAAATGTGCGTATGGTTTACTTTATTCTTCCTTCCGAATGGAAAGAAAACATACTTAACTGTATTTTAAGTATAAAATTCTCTAATAAATATAGGTTGTATGACTTCAAGAGATCCTGACAGATTATGCAATCATTTAATAAAAAACCTTCTTAAAACATTTTTCTATATGTGTGTATTTATTGCTTTTCAATGGGGAATAGATCAGACTACCTTGCTTTGCACTGTTTGAAGTATAACTTTAATTGTGTATAAATTTTTCTGTCATGTCTCCAGTTTTGTGTCTCTTTTGAAAGAGATGAGTTTGAACATCGTAATGTATGAATAGTGAGCATGTTGTGTGTCATGATTGACCTATTAGAACTTCTTTTCTCACCGTCAGTTAAAAGTGCTTTGAGATCCTCCAAAGATGCTATATAATTGCAATGTATTGTTATTTATTAGTACTTAAAGATGATAAATATTACATCACGCTCTACAGTGAATACTGCTAGTTATTTAACAGCAGATTTTATTTATTTTTGCAAGCATCATGTAGTTCTATCGTTTTACAGAAATATATCTATAAATATAATCTTTTCAGGTTCTGGCAGTCTCTGCATAGTTTCCTGCCTAAAGGATGTTAAAATGCGATTATCTGGCTAATCATATAGTTGACACAATTTGTATTGACTAGACAGTTAGTTGATAAGTGCCTCTGCAGAGCCGTAGAGATAGTAGCTCCTGAGGAGCCGACTCGAGCCGGGACCGAGCAGTACTGGCTCGTGCTGGCGCCAGAGCCACCTGCACTGCAGCTCTGCATTTTAAATGTAGTAAGAGTCTCTGGGCTCTTACTGCATTTAAAATGCAGAGGCGCAGTGATCAGTGCAAGCCGGGACTGCTGGTGCCGGAGCAGCCCTTGTTCGGGGTGGCCAGGGTTGGCTGCGGATAGGGGCTGCTCAGGCAGCAGTCCCTGCCCATGGCCAGCTCTGGCCGCCACAAACAGGGTTGCTTGGTGGCAACAGCCCTTGTCCGTGGGAAAGCCCAGCTCCCGCTGGGACCCCTGTGGACAGGGGCTCCTTTGCAGCAGCTTCCCTCCTGCCCCCCCACGCTGCTTCTCATAGAGGCAACAGAGAGGCAGGCAGCACCCTAGAGATGGTGCTGTGGGGGACTGGCTTTTAAGCTGACTCCCCCCAGCACTGACTCCTGTCCCCTCCTTGCTGCCTCTTATAGAGACAGCAAGGCGGGGGGGGGGGATGCTGCAGAGAGTATAGGGTGAGTGAGGACTGCTTGAGACCCTGTTTGCCCCTTGCTCCCTTTGGCACTTCTGCTTTTGAAATGTACAAGAGGCCTACTGGGCTCTTGTACATTTCAAAAGCAGAAGTGCTGGCAGTGGGAACCAGCGCAAGCTCGGACTGAAGCAATCTCTGCATGTGCCATTTCCCGCTGTGCCTCTGCCTCCCATGTCCCCCACAGACACAGTGCTGTGGGGAACCAGCTTTACCAGTTCCCCCCAGCACCGGCTCCTGCTCCCTGCCCCTTGTTGCCTTTCTCTGATAGAGGCAGCAAGGGGTAGGGCAAGCAACTAGTCAAGTCAACTATTTGATGAGCATTTGCTTATCGGATAGTCGACTAGCTGCTAATATCCCTATTCCTGCCTATTAATTTCCTGTATGGCTTTAAAACACCTTGGCTATGTCTACACTGCAGGCTTTTTGCACAAAAGCGCGACCACACTGCCATGTGCTTTTGTGCAAGAGCATCCATGGCAGTGTGGACACTCTCTTGCGCAAGAAAGCTCTGTTGGCCATTTTAGCCATAGGGGTTTCTTGAGCAAGAAACCCCTCTTCCCATCCAAACTAGCCTTTTTGCACAAGAGCTCTTGTGCAAAAAGACTTATTCCTCGTAGGGAGAGGAGTAACTCTTGCGCAAAAACCCCTCTCTTCTGACAATCTACTGTAAACTTTCTTGCGCAAGAACAGGCAAGTTTTTGCGCAAGAGTGGTCGTTCTTGCGCAAGAAGCCTGCAGTGTACACATAGCCCTTGTGTTTAAGAGGCATCCACAGCAGCAATACACGGATTCTATAACATTTTGAGGTGGGTTTGTGAAACAATTATTCACTTTTGCCCTCCCTTCCAAATAGCTAGCTTATATATTCACCTCTATCATGCCACTGTACACACAGCTACACCCTTTACACCAGTTGATAGGGTTAGCCCTGTCAACCTACATAATTAGTTTTATCCAAAAATGGGAACTGAAAAGCTGCACCTTCGTTTAACAGTGAGGTTTAGTTAGCTATTGGAACACACTGCTGAGGGAAGTGGTAGACCTGTCGTTACTTGAATTCCTCAAATCAGGACTAGATGCCTTTCTGGAAGGCACACGCACATTAGTCAAGAAAAAGTTATTAGCTGCAGTACGGAAGTAACTGGCTGAAGTTCTGTGACTTGTTTTAGGAGGTCAGACTACATGATCTACAGATTTCTTTTGGCCTTAAAATCTATGAATCTCTCCAGAGTTCTTTGCAGGCTTATGTTGAGTCTGTGTATAGAGGCCAACTTAAAAAAAGTCCCTGGAAGATGCCATATCTAGGTACAGAGCTCTGTGTTATTCCCCAAAGTGAAATAACATGAAATAAAACAAACTATTCACCCTGTAGTGATGGCTCCTAGCCACAGGGCCATTCACATGTGGCTTGGCCACCCCTTTGTCATGATGGAGGGGTGGCCAGGCCAAATTTGAGTGAGTGGCAGTGTGATCTGTTGACTGAAATCTCACTGCTTCTCCACCCTTGCCAAGGGCTTGGTACCCTGGGAAGTGGAAGGGGGAAGGGTTGTATCCATGCTCTACGGCAGATCCCTCCCCCCAATAAAACAAAATAACACGAAATTCTGAAAAATAAAAAAAAAATACCACGGGGCTCTATCTATTTGCATTCCTAATATGAAGGTATGAAATCAACCCACTGCCCTGGGACAAACAGAGCCAAATATGTATACTATAACTATGTGCAGTAGTAATACAGAGCTTTTTAACCCAGTAGTTTTGATTTAAAGACTTTTGTGAGCAAAGTCTTTAATTTGTTGCGATTATCCAGCATTTCAATTATCTGAGTGCCCTCTCATTTCTACTCGTTTAGCACGTCACGTGGCAGCATATTTACTTGCTAGCACTTTTAGTTTGTCATGGAGAAAATTGGCGCTGCACATGCAGCTTCATTTGTAATGTTTGCTTTATTTATTTATATGTTTATTGTCAATTCTTTTCTGTTTTGCTTACATGACAATCAGGATTATAATTACCGAAAAGCAACGTGTGCTGGTCTTTGTATAGCATCTCATTTTTTAATTGCCTTATTTGATCCAACCAGCAGGTCCTTCTAGTCTTTTCTCTGTCAGTGTCTAGCTTGTACCCCAGGCTTCAAAGGAAGGAGCAAAAAACCCCAAAGTGGGTAATTGTGTAACAACCTGCCTGCAGAAGAAGTTTCTTCTATCCCAATTCATTAATAATTGACTTAACCTCCAAAGCATGAGGTATGTAGCTTTTCCAGACGTAGTTTTAATCCTATTTACAGTAACTGGGGTGTTCTCACTGTCTATATAAACATACCTCCCCCCCCCTTTTTTTTTTTGAAGTCCTGCTAAGGTTTTTACTTTAATATCTTGTGAAAAATTAATTCCACTAGCTAATGATGAGCGTGGGTGAGTGGTAGACAGTGGTATTTTCTTTTTATTAGTTTTAGATTTGCTTCCTTTCAGTTTAATAGCATCCTCTCTTATTAGAGTAAGGATGAGCAAAAGAGCAAAAACTTTTCTAATGCTTGTTCTTCTTTTTCCCCCCTCTTCTCTAAACTAAATACTTCTAGTCTTTTTAATCTCTCTTTACATAGTCCCCCCCCATACTGCTAATTATTTAAATGGCTTGTGTCTGAAATCCTATTTCTGACATAACCTTTTTTTGAACTACTGTGTCCAGAACTGAACACTGTGTCAGTGGTGATATAACACTGTTGGATGTACTGGTATTATCATATTTCATTCCATTCCTTATACACCATAATGTGTTTTTTGTTTAACTGCTGCTGCTTACTGTGCAGTGGTTGTAGTAGAGTTGCCCAGGCTTTTTTGGAGTTGTTAGTGAATGTAGAGTGTGTTATCAATGACTAACATTATTTCTTCCATTGTTCACTGCTTTGCACTTATTAATATTGAATTTCATCTGCCATCATGTTACTTGTTGACCTGGCTTTATTCAGTCCTGCTGGAATTCCTCACAGTTTTCTCTAGTTCCGACTAACTTAAATAAGGTTGTCAGTTGTGCAGAATTTGCCACTTCCCTATTATAACCATTTCCAGATCATGAATGAACATTTTAAACAACACTGGCTCTGGCCCAGAACCTTGGCATATCTTGGTATATCAGTTAATACTGTGCCACAAAGAAAGTTCACTATTTACTCCTCTTAGTTTTTGTTCCATGACTTTATAGTACCTCTCTCCCTTTCTGATATTTAATTTGCCTTAATAGCCTCTTGGGAGGAACCTTGTCAAGGGGAAGAATTTTCAACCCATTCTCTTATTGTCTCTTTAGTTTCATGCTCAAAGAATTCTAGCAGACTAGAGGGACATGGTTCTCCTTTTGCAGAAACTGCTGTTAGTCCTATCACATGGTGATCACCCAGATGTTTTATAATTCTATTTTTAGTTGTTGCTTCAGCTGGTTTCCTTGTTAGTAAAATAGGTCTTGTCATTCCTAGATCACTCCCTAGTGGTCCAGCAGATGGATTGATTCTCTTGCAAATTTCCTGCTTTTGATATACATAAGAGATTTCTTATTGTTTGGCCTTATCTTTAACTATTTGTTCTTAAGATTCTACCTTGGCCCTTGTAATTTACATCATACACCTTGCCTATTGAAGCTGCTTCACTATGGTTAGTTTTCCATTTTTGAAAGGATTCTCGTTTGGCTCTTGAACCTTGACACTTAATTATTTTTCCATTTCTTGCTTTCTTGCTTGCTGCTTTTGGTACTATTTCTGTGCGCTGGCAGCTGTGTGTGATAAACAGTATTGAACTTCAGTTTTTGTCTTAAGTGTGAAGTATTTAGGGAATTTATTAAGCTCCTTCCAAATGAAATGGATTCTCCTTAAGGGTGAGCCCACAAATTAAATACAAGAAATTCATTCCTGAATCTATTTATCTGAGGAAATCCTAGTAGTAACCTAATGATTCCTTCAACAGTTGGGATCTGAAGATAAACATTCAGCTCTCCAATCTACTATTCTGGTTCCTTTGATCAGAGCTTTAGAAAATTTAGGTTGTACCTCAGTGTCAGTCTTCATTGGCGTAGATCTGATTTCCATGGTCTCCACTCACTTAAGCATTGGCTTTATACCTGTAGGAGTAATTTGACTTCTGAAAGATGTCCAGTATTTTCTTTGAGATCATTTCAGAGCTGCCAGTGATCCATAAATCTTTTCTCTTATCCCATCCCACACCTAGGAGCTCAAGGGTACCCTAGGTGAGGTTGAAGTAACTGCCATTGTTTCCTTGCCTGAGCTGACACATAGGCCAGGTAGGTAAATAAATACTCCTTGTCCTTTCTCTTACCCCTAGGCAGATTTAATCAACAATCATTAAGCCCATGACTTAAATTTCATCTGCTCTCCTGATCTAATGTGCAATAATGGAGGTAGTTGTGAGCTCCACTCTACCTCAGAGCTCCATAGAGATGTCTAAGCCAGTGGTCCCCAACGCGGTGCCTGTGGGAACCATGGCGTCCGCCAGGGCATTTATGTGTGCCCGCAGAATGATCTGGGCTGGCCCCGCTCCCAGCGCGCGGCGCATGCGCGGTACCAGCCCCGGGCACATGGCGCATGGGTGGCCCCACCCCTGGGCGCGTGGCACATGCGCGGTGCCGGCCCTGGGCGCGCAGAGCATGGGTGGCCCCTGCCCCGGGCGTTATGGCACATGCGCGGTGCTGGCCCCGGGTGCGCGGAGCATGGGCGGCCCCTGCCTCGTGCACGCGGCACATGCGTGGTGCCGGCCCCGGGCGCGTGGCGCATGGGCAGCCCCTGCCCCAGGCACGTGGTGCATTCACAGTTCGGCCCTGGGCACATGGCTCATGGGCGGCCCCTGCCCCGGACGTGCGGCGTGTGAGCGGCCCCGGACGCCCGGCATGTGAGCAGCCCTGCCTCTGGGCGCCCGGCAGCCCCAAAAGTTTGGGGACCACCGGTCTAAGCTATTCATTGACAAAGCTTCCCACTTCCACTCCCCTGCTGAAGTTTTAGAAACTTACATACTAATAAAAACACAGTTCTCTTAGATCACTAGGTCATGCCTGTGGTTCCTGAGTCAGGGTGTGTGAAATTTTACTGGGAATAATATGACACTGTGACACATAATCATAGGTATAAATATCATGAGAATCACAATTCATTATATGTGTCACTGCCAGAAGCTAGAAGTGGGTGGAAAAATGTGGTTGTTTTGTATTGGGAACACCCTCCTGCCCCCCGCATACATGGATTTTGCCATTCACAGTGATCTTAAGAACATATCCCTGTGAATGGTGAGGGGTTCCTGGGTGTCTTCACTACTGATACTTGGGTGTTGGCCTAAACTCTGCTCCCGTCCTCTCACACAGCCCAATGGCTATGTCTACACTGCTCCCTCTTGTGCAAAAAAAATGCAAATGAGGCGAAGCATGGAATATCGCCATGCCTCATTTGCATAATTAATGAGGCTCTGTTTTTGCGCGAGAAGCTTTTGTGCAAAAAGGAGCCGTCTACACAAATCCTGTTGTGCAAAAACCCCCTCTTGCACAAGACCCGTTCTTCCTCTTTTTTTCAGGAAGAACAGCTCTTGCACAAAAGCCTCTTGTGCAAAAACGGAGCCTCATTAATTATGCAAATGAGGCGCGGTGATATTCCACGCTTCGCCTCATTTGCATATTTTTTTGCACAAGAAGGGGCAGTGTAGACATAGCCTAAGTGTTTGGAGGTTGCTTTCATATAGGCCACTGACTATGCAGTGAGGAGTGGACACAAGCTAAATCACTTGAATGTTGATAGACTTCCCAGAAGGCAGACTAATTCTCCCATGGTTCACTTGCAAATAAAGTGTCTCAACCTACTGCTGCACCTGAAACCATGCGATACGCCCCCAGAAGCGCTAGTGACACAGCTGGGGCAGTGCAGCATCTGTAAGGTTTTGGTTTTCCATTGTGGCCGTTCACACCCTGCTGGGTGCTGATCATTTCTTTAGCTCTGTTACCCTATCTGCAGAATGAGCATGATGCATCTTAACACCTCATCAGTAGGTACTATTAGTTAGGTCCAAATCCAGAAAAGGATTTAAGCACAGGAGTAATTGGAACCTCAATGTTTGCAAAGTATTTTGAGGATGAAAAGACACAAATGCTGAGTTTTATAATATTTTGTATTCCCTGCACTCCATGTCCCTCTCTCTCGGTCTATCCTTCCTTCTCCGATGTGCTCTTCTATCCCTCCTTGTCAGTGTCTCTGTTCCTTTCTTCCCCTGACTCTCATGCCTCTGTGAACTACCCCACTACTGCCCCAGTAATAAACAAACCTAAAAAAGAATGAAACAATGAGAGAATGAAAGTATACAGCTACACTTGAGCTGGGAGATGTGATTTTCAGTGCCGCTCTTATTAGCATTCTAAAATAATAGCTTAACCAGTGCTTGGGTGGGTACTAGTGCACGAAAAATAGTAATGTAGTAAGCGTAGCCCAGGTGATGGCTCAGGCTAACCCCCGCCCCAGGACATGTATCTGCTAGTCCCCTGGGTACATACCCTGGTGGCTAGCTCAAGCTGCCACTCAAATTACCCACGCTACCTTACTGTTTTTAGCATACTAATAAGAGCAGAGCTTGCACAGGTACATCTCTGTAAGCTGGGAATCGCATCTCTAAGCTCAAAGCATAGATATACCCTAAGATAACAGGGATCATAAATATCTCAATACCTTTTTATTGGCTTGCCCTCCCCTTTTCCTTCAGCCTTTGACAGCTTGTCTTTATTTTTAATTGTTGGGCACTAACAGCGTGGCATGTGTATAAATAGCTTCTAGGACAGTTGGGCCCCGATCCTGCCTGGGAACTGCCACAATATACAGTATAAATGAGTGAATACTGAATTCTGATATAGAAATAAGTAGCTTCAGGGGGTAGCCGAGTTAGTCTGTACAGGATAAACTTAAAAAAACAACTAATAGTCTGGTAGCACTTTATAGACTAACAAAACATGTAGATGGTATCATGAGCTTTCGTGGGCACAGCCCACTTCTTCAGATGACCAGAGTGTTGGATGTTCAGGACCAAGATAATTAGGGGAGAAGGGAGGGGGGGATAGAAGAAGGAAAAAATGGGAGGGTGGGGGACCAAAAAGAGTCAGTGTGTAAAAATAGCCAGGGGAAAGCCGAGCTGGAATGCAACTGGGGGAACAAAAGTGTGGCAATGTGCTTCCCCTGAGGCTTTTTCCCACCACTCCTCTAGTGGCGGAGGATATGCCCAGAAGCGTGAAGCCATGTCCCCTCCCACAGGAGTTGGGTGCCAGCTAAGCACCCTACCCTCATTCCCCTCATGCCCAGATCCCACAGCACCCTCTCTTGCCTGGCAAATTTTTTATTCTGGCATATCCTGTTTCCCAGGATTGCTGGATTAAAGAGGTTCAAGAGTCTTTCCTTTTTAAAATATATAATAGATTTAAGGAAGAAACTAGTTATGGTACAGCAGAGAGTCACTCACTAGGCCTGACAGAAGTGAACAAGGAGGGGTATTCATGACCAGGTGATGAGCAGTCGGGGGTTAGGCCAGGTCCAATAGCAGGAGGTCAGATGCCAAGACCATGGACCAGAGGGCAAACTAAAGTCAGGTGTCAGGAGGCAGGCAAGGTCAGGTTACCAGATCAGCAGTAGGAACAAGTGTGTCGGGGCAAGTAGTCCAAAGCAGAGAGCACCCAGCTGCATGGGCAGCTCCCTGTTCCTGTGCTTTGTTTACCACATTTCTCAAAATGTGGTCAGTGTAGCCACATGTGGCCACCAGGGACTTTTCTTGGGGCCACAGCCTCCTGGGTTGTGATGGGGAGAGGGGGAGGCAAAGTAGTGCCCTCTTCCCCCTCCCTGTTGCTCCTAGATGTACCACACTGGTGTTGGTTGCTGGAGCCAGCAGCAGGGATTGGGCCATCACCTGGAGCACAAAGCAGTAGGAGCAGGCAGCTAGTGAGTTCCCCTCCTCCCTGTGGTGGTGGGGCTCAGGCTTTGGGCTTCAGCCCTGGGGTGGTGCGGTAGAAAGCTCTGGCCATGGGGCTTTGGGTTTCAGCCCTGGGCTCTGACTACACAACAGTAGGCTCCAGGGTTTGCCCACAGGGGCTTTGGGTTTCATCCCTGGACCCCATCCTCTCACCATGGGTCTTTGGGCTGTGGCCATGGGGATTTGGGCTCCATCGTTGGACCCCATCCTCCAGCTGTGGGGGTTTGGGCTCTGGCCACAGGGCTTCAGGCCCCCACTATCTCGCCCACCCCTGAACCCTCATCTCTCCTGGCTCCCACTTCTTCCCCCAACCCTCCATTCAGGCTGAATTTGTCCCCAGACACTGGCTCGGGGAGGGGGCTCCAGGCTGGGCAGTGTTGGGGTACTAAGCAAGCCACAGGCTTGTGGATGTGAGGGTGCAGGAATTTGGGTTGGGGTATGTGAGGGGCTCAGGGCAGGGGGTTCCAGTGTATGATAGGCTCAGATCTAGGGTCTGAGTAAGAGGGAATGCAGGAGTGGTTGTGGCAGATGGGGGCTTGGCCCCAATTGGGGGTTTGTTGGCCAGGCTTCATTTTTAAATAAAATACTATGTTAAACACAAAAAGTTTCTGCATTGTCTTTATTTATGAGAATGGCAGGAAACCTGCCTTGAGTCAGGGGTCACTGACCCATAGAAAAGTCATTTGGGAGCAGGGGACACAGTACTGGGGAGGGGTGCTAGTGGGTTCTGGGGCAGGGAACAGGGTGCCAGTGGGTGCAGGGGAGAGGGGGCAGGGTGCCAGAAGGACAGGTTTCTGCAGCAGGGGACAGGGTGCTGGGGGGGACAGGTTTCTGCACAGGGGAGCAGGGGGACAGGTTTCTGTAGTGGGGAAGGCAGGGGGACAGGTTTCTGCAGAGGGGTGGGGGGCCAAGGGAGAGGGAACAGGGGGGCAGGAGGGTGGGGGACAGGTTTGGGGCAGGGGAGAGGGAACAAGGTTCGGGGGCAGGGAGTCCCCTACACCAGCCACGGAGGGAAGCCTCCGTCCTGCGCTCCCTCCGGGCTGACGGCAGGGCAGCCAGGCGGAAGCGAAGAGAAGCCGCTTCTCTTCGCTCCACCCCGGCTGCTCTGCGCTCAGCCCGGGGAGGCTGCGCCTAGCTCCAGCTGTGCTGGAGCAAGCTTCCCAGGCTAAGAGCAGGGCAGCCAGGTGGGAGCGAAGAGAAACGGCTTCTCTTCACTCCGGCCCGGCTGCCCTGTGCTCAGCCCAGGGAGGCTGCGCCTAGCTCCAGCTGTGCTGGAGCAAGCTTCCCAGGCTGAGCGCAGGGCAGCTGGGCTGGAGCAAAGAGAAGCGGCTGCCCGGTCAGCTGGCCATGGCGCTCAGCCAGGGTGCCCCACGCTCCACTTGGGCAGGCGCAAAGGAGAAGCCGCCGATCAGCTGGAGCGCAGGGCAGCCTCTTTCAGCTGAAAGCCACAGCCAGCTGGCTGGGGTGTTTCAGCCCTACTGACCTCCTAGCTCCCACCATTCTGCGCAGCTACTCACCTGTGTTGTTGCTCGGTGAGTAGCTGCTCCTCAAATGAGGAAATCTAATGTAAATGTGCTGCGCAGGCGCACAGTTCAGAGAGGGCTCAAGAGCAACTCTTAGAGCCCCTGAGATCGACCGGTAGATTGCGATCTACCGGTTGGTGACCACAGAGAGTAAGACTTACCAGTGAAGATTAATTGGTGGGGGTTAATCTCTGTGCGTGACTCTGGGATACCATAAGCAGGGTTGCTCCAGCAAAGTGTGAAATCTGTGCTGGATACTGGTTGTGTTACTGATGGTTTTTAAGCACTGCCTCGGTTCTGGAAGGAGACAACATGGAAAGAATTGTTCGTAGTGTGTATGGCTGAAAGTGTAAATTTTCTAAAGGAGCTAGTTTTGGGTAAAATCAATTTTTCAGTGTCTGTTTGAGACACTATCAGGTCACAGATTGTTTTGAGTAGATAAAGTCCTTTGTAACAATTGCTGGAAAGCCACAGATCTTGGCTCCACTCCCAGGCAGTGTATTCTGCTGACATTTGGTCAGATGATGGAAACCTTTCTCCCTCTTCTTGTATGGGCACCAATGAGAAAAGCCAGTCATTGTAGATGCTATATATAAATAGCTCCCAGATGCTTTGTAGAAACACCCTAGCAGTAAGGTCAGTCCCTGCCATTGTGGTCCATGAATACTTATTTAACTGCTAATTTAATTCAGAGGTCAGATTGACAAATCAATTTGAAGAGAATTAGATGCATAGACATGCACAAGGCTTGCAAGCTCAGGTGCTAAACAGTGCCTTGGGTTTTTTTTTGTTTGTTTTTAATTTAATGTATTCTCATTATTTGCTTCAGCACCTTGTTCTTGATATTAGTCTGTTCTTTTAGTCTCCATCTCATGTTGGCCAAGGTCTGTGTCTGCAAATCCAATTAAGGTCTGATCCTGTGAACTTTTTGAGCAGAACTCTCATGGCCGTTGCTCGCAAAGTGGTAGTATGGGAAGTCCTGCAGACTCCAAGTGTGAAGATCCTGCATTGACTATACACACAAATGAGAGCAGAGCATTCCCTGAGAGAGCTTAAAAATTAGTGATGTCATTAGCTTCTAGAGGCGATAGTCCAAATGTGATTCTCTTGGAAGCCTGGCCTACACCTCCCTGTGAGTGAGGTGGGGCTGGAGGGTTGAATTCCCGAGGCCAGAGGAAAGAAATGAGATGGATATGAATTGCTGTTCTACTTCACAGATGACACCTGCATAGAAAGGAAGTTTAGAGGTTCGTGCCCTAAATATGATGCAGTGCATTTATTTTGTGTCCATAATTTTGCATGCAGGACAAAATCTCAGTGAAATTGAGTACCATAGAACAAACATGTACATTAGGAGGATGCTTTTCTGAACTTGCACCACTGACAATTGGAAGTGACTCTGTGAAAGTCAGTAGAGCATATGCAGTGTAAATAAGGTGAGAATTAGTCTATGGACTGAATAAATATGAAAAGTGCCTTTCACATTTATCTTCTGTTGGAAGTGAGCCCTTATGATTACTTTGTTGTATTGAAACCTGGACAGTTATAGTGCTGCTTTTTTATTTTATTTTATTTTTTACAGTGCAGGTGTTTCAAATATGGATTAGTAACCTGTTACTTTTAAAAATAGTAATACCAAATGCTTCCTCTGTTTCTAGGATTTTGTTTTTCAGTACATCTCATGATAATGTCCCATTAAGATTTCTTAGGATATTATCAACGTTGAAACATTGAGAAATGAAGATTTCCAATGGCTAATTCCAATTTCCAGTTTTTTCAGTAGACTCAAATTAGTTTTAATAAAGCTGAAAAACAATCGTAAAAATTGTATATGCAGGGAATCGGCTGATCCCATAACCTGAACTCAACAGAGCGCACAGACCCTGAGAGAGTGTCCAAACCTTACCCTGGGGAATGAATTCTTTTGTATCTCAAGCCACTGTCAGCAAACTTGACTATTTCTGGGGGTTTCTCCACAATTTCCTTTGTCCTAGTTTCCTGCAGCCCAGTAGGATCAAATATTTGTCCTGTGTATAACTCACCTAGGCTACAGAGTCAATAGAATCTAAGGCAGTTTCTAACCCTTTTGATTGGAAAGATAATTTTCCAAATTTAATGGCTGTATTGCTCAGTGTGAAGAGAGCCTAAAACAATGGCAGCTAATGGCTGTCCCAAACCCATAGGTAACAACATCTAAGACAGCAGAGACTCTGGTTGATTTAGACAACCGCAAACCTGTCACCCACAGAAATAATTATTATTGAAATTTGGAGTAGGTTCAGAGAACTAGAAGAACGATTCAAGGTCTGAAAGCATGCCTTATGATGAGAGCTCAATCTGTTGATCTTAACAAATACCTACATTTAGAGGAATAAACTCTACTGACATAAGCACTTACATCAATATGTACTACAGATCCACACTAAGGAGTTGTGCCACTTGAACTATATCTGTTTCTAACATATGTAATTAAAACAGTGTAAACCAAGTCAAAGAGAAGGTTTAATGTTGACTTCATGGTCCGTAAGTGCCTGTACGGGAAGGTGATGTCTGATACTGAAGGGATTTCTGCCTAACAGAAAAAAATATAACCAGATCCAATGTCTGGAAATGGAAGACAGATGAATTCAAACTCTAAATGAAGTGCAATATTTAACCATAAGGGTAGATAACCATAGAAACGTTTTACCAAGGGCATGTGGCAGTTTTGTCATCACTTGAAATCTTTTAAAACGAGACTGGATAGCTTTCTAAAAGATATGAACTAGTTCAGGCACAAGTTATGGGCTTGATGCAGGAATTACTGGGTGAAATTCTATATTCTCTGTGTGGAAGGTCAGTCCAGGTAAATGTATTCCTTCTGGTCTTTTGAAATCAATTAGTAATCATAGTTAATGTAATTTTACTCTTTAATATCTTCTGACTAGTTACCACCACTGTTTAGAACATAAGAACATAAGAACGGCCGTACCGGGTCAGACCAAAGGTCCATCTAGCCCAGTATCCTGTCTGCCGACAGTGGCCAGCACCAGGTGCCCCAGAGGGGGTGGACCGAAGACAATGATCAAGCGCTTTGTCTCCTGCCATCCCTCTCCAGCCTCTGTCAAACAGAGGCCAAGGACACCATTTTATCCCCTGGCTAATAGCCTTTTATGGACCTAACCTCCATGAAATTATCTAGCTTCTCTTTAAACTCTGTTATAGTCCTAGCCTTCACAGCCTCCTCTGGCAAGGAGTTCCACATGCTGACTACACGCTGTGTGAAGAAGAACTTTCTTTTATTAGTTTTAAACCTGCTACCCATTAATTTCATTTGGTGTCCTCTAGTTCTTCTATTTAGGGAACTAATAAATAACTTTTCTTTATCGGCCCTCTCCATACCACTCATGATTTTATACACCTCTATCATATCCCCCCTCAGTCTCCTCTTTTCTAAACTGAAAAGTCCCAGTCGCTTTAACCTCTCCTCATATGGGACCCGTTCCAAACCCCTAATCAATTTAGTTGCCCTTTTCTGAACCCTTTCCAAGGCCAAAATATCTTTTTTGAGGTGAGGAGACCACATCTGTACACAGTATTCAAGATGTGGGCGTACCATAGTTTTATACAGGGGCAGTAAGATATTCCGGGTCTTATTTTCTATCCCTTTCTTAATAATACCTAGCATCCTATTTGCCTTTTTGACCGCCGCTGCACACTGTGTGGAAGTTTTCAGAGAACTGTCCACGATAACTCCAAGATCTCTTTCCTGATTTGTCGTAGCCAAATTAGCCCCCATCATACTGTACGTATAGTTGGGGTTATTTTTCCCAATGTGCATTCCTTTACACTTATCCACATTAAATTTCATTTGCCATTTTGTTGCCCAATCACTCAGTTTGGTGAGATCTTCTTGGAGTCCCTTACAGTCTGCTTCTGTCTTGACTATCCTAAACAGTTTGGTATCATCCGCAAACTTTACCACCTCACTGCTTACCCCTTTCTCCAGATCATTTATGAATAAGTTGAACAGGATTGGTCCTAGGACTGACCCTTGGGGGACACCACTAGTTACCCCTCTCCACTCTGAAAATTTACCATTTATTCCTACCCTTTGTTTCCTGTCTTTTAACCAGTTCTCAATCCAAGAAAGGACCTTCCCTCTTATCCCATGGCCATGTAATTTACACAAGAGCCTTTGGTGAGGGACCTTGTCAAAGGCTTTCTGGAAATCTAAGTATACTATATCTACTGGATCCCCCTTGTCCGCATGTTTGTTAACCCCTTCAAAGAACTCTAATAGATTAGTAAGACAGGATTTCCCTTTACAAAACCCATGTTGACTTTTGTCCAACAAATTATGTTCTTCTACATGCTTCACAATTTTATTCTTTACTATTGTTTCGACTAATTTGCCCGGTACTGAAGTTAGACTTACCGGTCTGTAATTGCCCGGATCGCCTCTAGAGCCCTTTTTAAATATTGGTGTCACGTTGGCTACCTTCCAGTCATTAGGTACGGAAGCCGATTTAAGGGATAGGTTACAAACCACAGATAATAGTTCAGCAATTTCCCATTTGAGTTCTTTTAGAACCCTTGGATGAATGCCATCCGGTCCCGGAGATTTGTTAACATTAAGTTTTTCTATTTGTTCCAAAACCTCCTCTAATGACACTTCAATCCGGGACAGTTCCTCAGATTCATTACCCACAAAGGACGGTGCAGATTTGGGAATCTCCCCAACGTCCTCAGCCGTGAAGACTGAAGCAAAGAAATCATTTAGTTTCTCCGCAATGGCTTTATCGTCCTTGATTGCGCCTTTTATAGTTCGATCGTCTAGGGGACCCACAGGTTTTTTAGCAGGCTTCCTGCTTCTAATGTACTTAAAAAACATTTTGTTATTTCTTTTTGAGTTTTTGGCTAGCTGTTCCTCAAAATCTTTTTTTGCTTTTCTTATTACATTTTTACACTTGATTTGACAGTGTTTATGTTCCTTTCTATTTATCTCACTAGGATTGGACTTCCACTTCTTAAAAGATGCCTTTTTGTCCCTCACTGCTTCTTTTACATGGTGGTTAAGCCACGGTGACTCTTTTTTAGGTCTCTTGCTATGTTTTTTAATTTGGGGTATACATTTAAGTTGGGCCTCTATTATGGTGTCTTTAAGAAGTTTCCATGCAGCTTGCAGGGATTTGGCTCTAGTCACTGTGCCTTTTAATTTCTGTTTAACTAGCCTCCTCATTTTTGTGTAATTCCCCTTTTTGAAATTAAATGCCAGGGTGCTGGTCTGCTGAGGTGTTCTTCCCACCACAGGAATGTTGAATGTTATTATATTATGGTCACTATTCCCAAGCGGTCCTGTAACGGTTATTTCCTGGACCTGATCCTGCGCTCCACTCAGGACTAAATCGAGAATTGCCTCTCCCCTTGTGGGTTCCTGCACTAGCTGCTCCAAGAAGCAGTCATTTAAGCCATTGAGAAATTTTATCTCCGCTTCTCTTCCTGAGGTGACATGTATCCAGTCAATATGGGGGTAATTAAAATCCCCCATTATTATAGAGTTCTTTGTTTTGGTAGCCTCTCTAATCTCCCTCAGCATTTCAATGTCAGTATCCCTGTCCTGGTCAGGTGGTCGGTAATATATCCCTACTGCTAATTTCTTATTTTTGGAGCATGGAATTACTATCCATAGCGATTCTATTGAACATGTTGATTCATTTAATATTTTTATTTCATTTGATTCTACATTATCTTTCACATACAGTGCCACTCCGCCACCCACCCGGCCTGCTCTATCCTTTCGATATATTTTATATCCCGGTATGATTGTGTCCCACAGATTTTCCTCATTCCACCAGGTTTCAGTGATGCCTATTATGTCAACCTCCTCATTTAATACTAGGTACTCTAGTTCACCCATCTTATTAGTCAGACTCCTAGCATTTGTGTAGAAGCACTTTAAAAATTTGCCACTGCTTATTTGTCTGCCCTTCCCTGATGCATTGGATTCCTTTGTACACGGTTGTTTGTCTGCTCTGGCCCATGGTTTGCCCTCTCCCCTCCTCTCTTTCTGACTACAGCTTAGAGAATCTCTATCAATGGATTCTCCTCTAAGAGTAGTCTCCCTCCGATTTACGTGCATCTCCACACCAATCGGCTTTCCCCCATCTCTCAGTTTAAAAACTGCTCTACGGCCTTTTTAATGTTTAGTGCCAGCAGTCTGGTTCCACCCTGGTTTAGGTGGAGCCCATCCTTCCTGTATAGGCTCCCCCTCTCCCAAAAGTGTCCCCAGTTCCTAATAAATCCAAACCCCTCTTCCCTACACCATCGTCTCATCCACGCATTGAGATTCTGAATCTCTGCCTGCCTACCCGGCCCTGCGCGTGGAACCGGAAGCATTTCCGAGAACGCCACCATAGAGGTCCTGGATTTCAGTCTCTTTCCTAGCAGCCTAAATTTGGCCTCCAGGACATCTCTCCTACCCTTCCCTACGTCATTGGTACCTACATGTACCACGACCACCGGCTCCTCCCCAGCACTACACATAAGTCTATCTAGATGCCTCGAGAGATCCGCAACCTTCGCACCAGGCAGGCAAGTGACCATACGGTTCTCCCGGTCATCACAAACCCAACTATCTATGTTTCTAACGATCGAATCACCCACTACTAACACCTGCCTCTTCCGAACTGGCTTTCCCTCCCCCTCAGAGGTATCCTCAGTGCGAGAGGATACCGCAACATCCTCTGGGAGGAGGGTCCCAACTACGGGATGGTTTCCCTCTGCTCCCATTGAATGCTCTGTTCCCTTGAGACTTTCATCCTCCTTAAGAGCACTGGGGCTCTCAGACTGGAGGTGGGACAGTACTACAGTGTCCCAGAAAGTCTCATCCACAAATCTCTCTACCTCCCTTAGCTCCTCCAGTTCAGCCACCCTGGCCTCCAAAGCCCGAACTCGGTCTCTGAGGGTCAGGAGCTCCTTGCAACGGGTGCACACATACGCCACCCGCCCACAGGGCAGGTAATCATACATGTTACACTCGACGCAATAAACAGGATAGCCCCCACTCTGCTGCTGGGCTTCTGTCTCCATTTTTCTAATGAACAAGTTAAAGTATAAACTGGGATTCTTTTTAAACCTCTGGAATATAGATTACGATAAGAGTTATGTTTTAAAGAAGGCCAGAAGTCACTAGTGCCCTCTAAACTCCCTCTCCAAACTCCCTGTTAGCAATTCCTGTTCGCAAGCTCCCTGGTCGCTGAGTCACAGGCTTATATAGCTCTGGTAGCCCCTCCCCCTGACTGAGGCTTAGCCAATTAACAGAGGCTTCTAGATTTCAAACCTTTTAGAAGCTCCTTCAAGCAATCAAACAATCAAACCAACCAACCAAACAGATAAACACAAGCTCTGCACACAGCAAATAACTCCCCCACACACAAACACACACTCCAGACAGCCACTTACCACAAGGGTCCCGTTTTTACTCCTCTTTCACCTGGAGAACTCCCTCTCCAAACTCCCTGTTAGCAATTCCTGTTCGCAAGCAGGTCTACTCCACACACAGTGTGTACAGGTTCTCTTACCTAGTTTTTATGTTTTGTTTTTCCATTTTATCTTCCTTTTATCCTCCAGGATGTACTGGTGATTTGGTCTTATGCATACAGAAATACAAAGTGCAACAGAAATATAAATACAAAGATAAATCTGCGAATGGCACAGAGGTTTTTTCCCCAAGAATAGTTACTTCCATTTTTATACTTTAAAATTGTCCATGTTGGATAACTGTGAGAGTTTCTAATCAAAAGCACCAAGAAAATACAGTGCCATTTATTTTCCCCTTTAGGGGTACGTCTACACTACAGCGTTATTTTGAAATATCTAATAAGATATTTCGAAATAACACGCCTACACACAAAATGCATTTCAAAATAGCATTTTGCTATTTCAAAATAGCGCGTCCACATTGAGTGGACGCTGAATCGCATTTAAGGCCGGTCGGAACCAGTTCAGGCAGGGCATCAGGTCAGGATTTACTTTGTGTGGCTGCTGCCTGAGGCTATCTGAGGCCTGTGCTTAAAGGGACTCCCCCCAGACAGCCAGTTCTCAGGTTTCCCTGCTTGCTTGCCTACCTCAATGGCGGACAAGCAAAGCATTTTTGTCTCTGCGTGCTCTGGTTGCCCTCACTCGGGACACCACAGCACTCGGCAACATGGAGCCAGAGCTGCCCCTGGGCACTCTGGTGCTTCTCTTGGATGCGTTGCTGCGAACCTGGCTGCACTTCCTGCAGGCTGCCATCCAGGAGGTCCATTGGGGGGCTGTCAGTATCCATGAGGCCCCGCAGGAGAGCTTTCACCCTGAGGAGAACTAACAGTCTCCCTGGTCTGCCCCACTCGTGCCTCATTCCTCCCTCACGTCCTTCCACTTACCCCTCCCTAACCCCCCTTCCTGATGTCAAATAAAATACACATGTTTTCATGAACACACACTCTCTTTATTTAACAACACTGGGGGGGGGGCGGTAATGAAACTCTGGTGAGACTGGGGAAAGGAGGCAGGAGAACGGAGTAGAGAGGGTGGGAGAGGGGAGGGGGGAACCTGGGAGGAGGGAGCTGGAAGGGGGAAGCAAGAGGAACAAAGGGGAGGGGAAGCTCAGGATTGGGGGTCTCGCCGGGCGAACTGTCTCCCAGCACCGTGGGTGCAGGGGCCTCGGCGTCCCCTGGGGCATGGAAGGTGTGGAGGGAGAGTGGGAGGGGGAGAAGGAGTGAGAGGAGGAGCGGTAGCTGGGGGGGCAGCAGATGCTGGAGCAGCAGGAGGCAGCACGCTCTGCACCAGGGTCTGCAGGTGTTGGCAGATGGCACCGCCCTTTGCAAGCTGCTCCCGCTGGAGCTGCAGGTCTTCTTGCACCCAGTGCTGGAGGGTGCGGTGCAGGGCTCGCAGTGCCCCCAGGTGCTGCTGTTGGTACTCCTCCATTGCACGGGTGGTCCTGCGGAGACTTCGGGTGCGGGAGCATGTCCCGGGCAGGGTGATGTGCCTTGCATGCACAGCTGGTGCGGCTGTGGAGAAACAAGAGAAGTGGTCAGTTATCCCTGGGGACACCGTGGGTGAAGCCCAGCCCCCCTCTGCAAGGTGAGGATGACCGTGCCCTGCACCATCAGAGCCGATGTGCTTGCACAGAGGCCATGTTCGGAATGTCCTGCTATCCCTGGGAGTGGGAGCTGCCCCGAGACTGCACCCATGCCCCTGTGCTGTGTATAGTGTGTGTGTGGGGGGGGGGGAGATGTCCCCTGCCTCTGTGTAGAGTGGTCTTGTGGAGGGAGGGCATCCTGCTGTGTCCCACCCCGGAGTCAGGAGAATGTCATGCCTCTTCACACACGCATGTGGCTAACTGTGTAAGGCCCCTGTGTGGCAGCCAGCTGGGGCCACATGCCCAGGGGTGGCATGGCACATGCTTGCACATGCACAGGTTGCTGCGTGATCCGTGGACAGCAAGGCCCACGCGCACAGTCCCTGGTCCCCTCCCCCCCGCGTAAGAGGACAGTGATGGCACTCACCTGTTGTTGCCTCCCTGTCCTCAGATGACACCGGCGACAGGTCCACTGGGGCAGCTCAGGGGTCCTGGCTGCTCAGCACACTCAGTCTGGTCTGCTGAGGCCCTGGTCAGGGCCCTCTGCCCCAGGGTTGACGACCGCGTGGGGGGTACAGAATGTCCTGCCCCCTAGGATGCAGTCCAGGGCGTTGAAATAGGAGCAGCTTGGTGTGTGTGCACCTGGTTGGGAGCTTCTGTTGTACCGATAAAAATAAGCAGGATCTTATGAGGGGGATAAGGCAAAAAGCCACATTTATTGTAAAGATAATAATAAAGAATAAAGAAAAGATAGAAGCAAACATTCATTCAATCATTCATTCAGGTTCTGCGTAGTTGTTATAGTTACCAGCCTGGAAGTTGCTTGTGACAGAGTACTGGCCAGGTATTCTGTACACAAGTGATGGTAGTGGGGAGCGAAGTCCTGATCAGATGCGCATCTGAAGCTCCTGGTGGGCTGGCAGCAGAACCTTGGACTCTGACTCCATAGTCTTTTGGTCCAGTCTTTATAGGAATTTCTTCCTATGCCAGTCTATGGGAATTGCTGCATCATGCTGATGTCTTCAGGGTGGCTGCCAGGTGCTTGTCAGTGATCTCATAAGGTGGACCTCCAGTCTCCAGTTTTTTTCCACTTGACACCTTTTTGGTTGCACTGGCACCTGATGCCTTCTTCAGCCCTTTAATGCTGCATTCTCAGGCTGGCACCTCTCAAACCATTCATTCATTGTCCAAGCACTCTCTCTCTTACATACATTCCCTAATTAACATACAGTATTCTGTATAATAATAATTTTACAAATACAAGAGTTGTAGTTACAAAAAGTTACAAAAGTTTCTGGGTGGCATTTCTTAAAACATTCTCTCTCTGAGTGCTGAGTTAGTTACTGTTATAGTTACAATGTTTCACTTTGCAATTAGGGTTAATTGGTTCTTTGAAGAGAACTGGTGTCAATTGTGTAACAATGCCCTTAATCAATTACAGGACTTGGCTCCCTGGGACAGGGAGAGGGGAGCTGTTTCTGGCTACATAGTATTATATTCTTAACATTTCTAAGTTACATGACCTAATATTACATTCCTAACAAATTATATTCTAAAGGGGCAATAATAATAAATTTAAACATTTAACAATCTTAACTAATAATAATAATAAATCTAAACACTTATCAAGCTTGATAACACTAAATCTAAACACAAACAAGTTGTGCGGAACAAATTATGGGGAGTCACTTCCACTTGGGGAATCATTTTTAATACTTTAATATGTTATCCCTACATACTCCCCCTTTTGACACTACGATATCTTGTATACTCGTAGTGTCACTTTCTATTTCATCTGTTTAAGAGAAGGTATTGTGAGGCAACATGGGTTTGTGATTGTAATGTAACAAATATTCTCTTTATCCAGGTCAGGTGACTTTGCCCAGAGCGAGAGAAAATAGTGATTTTATCCAGGGCAGCTTGGGCAACAGTCTGAAACCCAATTAACAGTGCATGAATGTATGTGCGCTCATCCCACATAGTGTAGGCATCTTTGCATTTAGCTCTGAAAACAAAATTGGTGGTGTGCCTCAGATTCCCTTTTCACATCGCACACCAATTTTGGAATTCCCCTTTCTCAGGTGAGAAGCTCCAACGCTAATTACAAGTATTAACAGTAAAATACCAGTGTCACAAGGCTTTTGAACATACAGTGTGTCCTTGGGTACATTTCTTAACCATTTCCAGGGTTTTGGTACAAAAATCATGCACATTGAACATTGTTACATTCTTAGTAACAGCAGTACAGTGGTCATGAAAGTTAGCATAAGTAGCAGGAACAAATCCAGCCCAAGTGTACACTGACAATTTTGGGTTTCTAGGTTGAAAAACCTGCAGCCTTCCTTGGCCACACAGGTCTTGCCCCGTTGCCCTGTGGTTTCAAATGCAAAACTCCCTCTTCCAAAGACAAAAGGCCTGGCTGGGTGTGCCTCCCCTAGGAACACTCCTGTCCCAAACACGCTGACTTCCCAGCAAGCTGGTCATACCCAGTCACTTGGTTGCCAGACTGCTTCAATTCCCTGGCTGATTCTGCCTCTTCTGAAACAACCCTCAGTCCCTCTGAGATCTCTCCACAGCCATCCACAGTGGGTTTCTTTAAATACAGTCAAAATGTTTAATGCTTATTGAACCTTTCCTGCCTAGTGCAGTATCATTTTTAACACAGTATACTAGCTAGTAAGACAGACAGACAGACATGAGACAAACACAAAACATTCTTTGTTGCAACAATACATCCATGGTGTTGTAGGGTATTTAGCTGGTACCAGCTTGTCCTGATTTTCTGAAAGACAAAACAAGAATATACTTCTACCCCTTTGGGGGTGGCACATTATTATTTACATACATTTTCTTTTACAAATATGCTTGCATTCCTCTCTTTGCTTACAATTACTCCTATAGTTACATATTTTTGTTTTGTAGGCAGGACAGGTTTCAATGGTTTCTACCTCTTAAGGGTTTTGAGTGAATTACCCCACTGTGTAATTATCAATTATCAGGAGGTGTGCTTCAGTTTTCCTCTTATACAGCAGACTAGGTTAGCAAATTTCTGCTGTGTTAGGTTTATGCATAGAGAGTAGCCAAGAAGCATTATAACTATAATGCTGGGGGGGGAGGGGAGGTTAAGTGTGAGATGTGTTTCCAATGACCATTTTAACATTCTAAAGGTTTTTCTTTTTCCAAAAGAAAATCATGTACACATTACAGGGTTACTTATGAACATTAGCATCAAATAACAAGTAGCCCTGTGGATCTTACCAATAGGTATTTAAGTATCCTGTGATAGCATGCCTTTTATTTAGACAACTTAGCTTTGAGGCCAGTGTGTTCAAAACCATCTTGAAATCTTTCCACATGCAGACCCCTTTTTGTTCTGATCTCAGGTAGTTTGCTAATCAAACTATCTATTTACCTGCAAACCTTCTTTGTGCTGCCAGCTAGGGCATTTGCACCACAGACGCTTTCTGGCTTGCTTTTAGATTCAAAGCTATCAGTAGGTTTGTCTTAAAAATGGACAATAACTTTTGTCAGAGTTTTAGAGTTTTGAGTTTTTACTTTTAAGTCCTGCTCTCTCACACAGCAACCTGAAAAGGAAATTACAACCTGTTGTGGCTCCTGGAGCTCTCCCAGGATTTTAATTTGTTTGCAGTTTTTACCCCTTCTACAATATACATTGCGGCTGTGTCTAGACTGGCATGAATTTGCGCAAATGCTTTTAACGGAAAAGTTTTCCGTTAAAAGTATTTGCGCAAGAGAACATCTAGATTGGCATGGATGCTTTTGCGCAAAAGCACTTTTTGCGCAAAAGCATCCGTGGCCAATCTAGACACGCTTTTGCACAAGAAAGCCCCGATCACCATTTTAGCCATCGGGGCTTTTTTGTGCAAAACAAAACTGAGCTGTCTACACTGGCCCTTTTGTGCAAAAGGACTTTTGCCCAAACGGGAGCATCAAAGTATTTGCGCAAGAAGCACTGATTTCTTACATTAGAACGTCAGTGCTCTTGCGCAAATTCAAGTGGCCAGTGTAGACAGCTGGCAAGTTTTTGCGCAAAAGCGGCTGCTTTTGCAGAAAAAGTGGCCAGTCTAGACACAGCCTGCATGTCACAGGAAAATGTGCATTCTTTGTTTATAATGTTACTTAGCCATACTAATCTTTGCATAGGGTGTAACTATTTCTTTTATGCTCACTGAGTTTTCCTATGCTTTCATTAAACAACTTGGAATGAAATGGCTTTACTGAAAACAAAACAAACCAATTTGTTTTAAGCATACAAAACAGTTCACTAACCTACAAAACAGGAGTTCTGGATCTTAAAAACCTCACCTCCTATTTACACTATATATATATATATATATATATATATATATATATATATATATATATATATATATACACACACACACACAGATACATGCATATATTCTCTGAATATTTCTAACACTATTTCTACATAGCTATACAAAGATTACATTCACTTTTATTCATTTGGGGGTAGTTAAGTTCCAATAGAACCCCCTTGAAGTTCTTTAGTCAAATTTGCCTGGATTATTTACAGACACTCTTTTTTGGAAAAGGGCCCATTTTTCCTTCAGAATGGCTGCAAAGAAACCAAGAATTCTTTTCCTATAACGTTTTAGCATTTTCACAACTGCTCAATTCCCTCCAGACTCTGTAGAGTTAATGTCTCTGTGGTTTTTTTTTTTAAACACTTTCTTATTTCTTAAAATGAAAACTGGCCTTGTTTCAGATATTACTCTTGTAAGTATTGTTTTAAGGATTTACATTTCCAATGCCTGTACTTACTGCTTGTTCTCAGTTCTGCCACAATGCCTTCAATCTATCTTTTGCCTGCCTGCTTGTCTGGGCCTGATCCTGTTTTTCTTGCTGAATGGCCCTTTTCCATGGACACAGGCTTTGTCCCATTACCAGTTTAGCAAGGAGGGTGGCCTTGTTCACTAAACCCCACACCTCCTGGTCCTTTTTCTTAAGCATATCCCTGAAAACTTTGAGTGCTGCTTTAACTCTCAGTACCCATCCTTAAGGGAATCTAGCTGTGTCTAGGTACTGAGGGACAGACATTTCCACCTTTTTGCTTCTGCAGCAGAGGCTTTTACATTTTGCAGTTTCATATTTGCATTCTTATATTCAGTCAATTTGAGGAACACCTCATTGCAGGTTTCATAGGAGCCAAACTGCATCTGTCTGTTTTTTATTTTTCCTTTTTCTTTTGGGTTTAGCTTTTCCTGCAGAGAGAGATTTTTTTTTTCTTCTTTGCAGGTAGCTAAGTGGAGGTAACTGTCATTACATGCCTCCCATAATAGCCAAATTGCTGCTGCATCTCCTTTGGCAGCATTAGAAGGTTTGTACATGAGGATATACTGTGCCAATCTATCCTCTAGGTCCGAAATATTACAAACATCTTCAAGGGCTTGTTCAGTCCAAGGACGGTGTTCATATCTCTGAAGGATTTGTTTAAAGGGTGTTATTTCTTTTATAAAAGGTGAGGTTAGAGCTTCTTCAAACTCTATTCCTCCCTCTGAGACTGCTTTCCTTTGTCTTGTCTTAAAATTTTTTAACACGTGTATAGTTTCCTTTATCACCCCTGAACCCTTGCAGTGAGTGACACAGCCTAGACTATCAATGAATAATCGTAGCTTCTATTTACAGCCTAAATTATTTCAATAATTGTAGCTTCTAGTAACACAGCCTAGATTATTTTTATGAATAGTCATAGCTTCAAGTTTCTATGAGCTCTTTTGTGAAGCCTCTACCCTCTGGAGGTCAGCAGGTTTTGGTTAACCAAAAAAGGAAAAACAAACAAACAAACAAACAACAAAAACAAAAAACAAACAAAAACAAAATAGAACCGCTCTCTGTAGAGCCGGCTGTGTGCACATCGATGTCCACAATACCTGAGGCTCTTTACCAATACTCCCCCTTTCACATTCTCCACCAAAATGTAGAGTTATCCCTACACTTCCCCCTGTGGCCTTTGCATATGCCTGCCGAAGCTCTTTTATTTTCATCCGCACCTGCTCCTGGGTGCGGATGTGGCCTTTGCTGGCCATGCTGGCAGCTATCCTGCCACAGACAGCGGCATTCCTCCGTCTAGTGCGGAGATCATGGACGTTGGAGGATTCCCTCAAACCTGAATGAGGTCCATGATCTCCGCACTGGACCCGGAAGGCGTCCGCCTTTTCTGGCCCCTGGCAGGCTCCTGGGAGCTGGCAGACTGCTCCAGGGGAGCAGTGGAGGGCTGGCTGCCAGTGGCTTGCTGGCTCATATTGGGGCCAGGGTCAGGCTTGGAGCTGGCATAGGCACTGTGGCCAGACTCTACCGTTTTAAGGGCTCTGGGGAGCGGGAGGGAGAGGAGTTTTCTTGGTTGAGGCCAGAGTGGCCATCAGGGCACCCTGGGAAGGGCAGGAGGCCCTCTATTTCAAAATAAGCATCTACACAGCACTTATTTTGAAATAGCAATTTCGAAATTGGCATTATTCCTCGTGGAATGATGTTTACCAATTTGGAAACAAGCCCTCTGCTATTTCGAATTAATTTCGAAATAGCGGTTGGCTTGTGTAGATGCTAGTAAAGTTATTTTGAAATAACAGCTGTTATTTCGAAATAACTTTGCTGTGTAGACATGCCCTGGGATTTTATCAATATTAAGAAAAATTGCTATTAAAAATCATATGTACACATTTTTATTAGAAGAACATACAAATGTGAGAAATTAACAATTTTTCTCACAATATTTAGTAAGATTTAATAGAAATAGAATTATATTATTATCCAAAACTGTAATTTTGAAAGACTCTATCTGCACAGTTGTGCTAATATAAATTGTACGTGTGATTTAGTTAAGGCCTTTACAAATATAAAGAAAAGTATAGAAATATTAGCCCTATAAATATGTACATGCATAATTTTAAATAAGTAATCTAGTTTGCACTACTCACCTGAGTACAATTGCATAGGTGATGCAGTTTTTGCAGGATCATAGACGAGCTTGGTTTTGATCTCACACTAGTGTAATTCAGGGGTAAGGGAATGGAATCAGTGGCGCTGGGACAGAGTATGCGTTAGTTTTGTTATCTGGAAAGCAGCTCTGTAATTTTGCGTTATGAGGGACTTCTCAGCAATATCTTAAAGATAATGTATAAATACAACTTAAATGTATCAAAATGATACAGCAGCCTTGGTGGTGGTGGTTAGAGATGGGGAAGCCAAGGCTGAGTAAATAAAGAACTTTGTCTCAAATTTAACATGAATCAGAACTCTGATACCAAAGCTATGGGGCTTGTAAGCACACAGTGTGTAGATTTTGGAACAGATTTAGGAGCATCATGATCCTAGATCCCCGTGGAAATCTCTTCCCATGATCAGTGGTGTCCAAACTTTTCCTGTCCCGTCCCCACCCCTTACAAATAATGAAATGTGTATACACACCTCCCCGTCCAATTACTACACACTTTGCCTCTCAGAGGAGTTTGGGCAGGAGGGGGAAAACTGGGTTTGGGGGAATAGCTAGGAGTTAGAGGTGCTAATTGGGTTGGGTAGGCAAAGCCAATTCCCGAGACAATCTCTACTCCAGTCAAAACACATTTCCTTCTCTGCCTCGTGGAGGGTAATGGGTCAATGTAATCAATTCGCCAGTTTGCCCATTACCAGTTTTAGTAAGGAGGGTGGCCTTTTTCACTAAGCCGCACACCTCCTGGTCCTTTTCTTAAGCATATTCCTGAAAAATCTAAGAGTTGCTTTAACTCTCAGTACCCATCCTTAAGGGAATCTAGCTCTGTCTGGGTACTGAGGGACATGCATTTCTACCTCTCCACTTCTGCAGCAGAGGCTTTTACATTTTTGCAGTTTCATATTTACATTCTTATATTCAGTCAATTTGAAGAACACCTCATTACAGGTTTTCCATAGAAGTCAAGCTGCAGCTGCTTCCCCCTTCATTGGGGCCAACGGTTTACATATCCACAAGTAGTTAGCCAATTTGTCTTCTAGGTCTGAAATTGTATGGACAGCAGCTAACACCTGATCAGGCCAAGGGCTATGCCTGAACCTTTGCACGATTTTGTTCAAAAGGGGTAACATCTTTTACAAATGCCAATTTCTCAGTCTTCTCTCTGGGAGCCTTCTTAAAAGACTGCTTACATTTAAACATTTTCTAGTATACCAAACCTCCTATTGGGACTAAAATAGCAATACCAATACCTCCTTTTTTTTCTTTCTTTCAGGGGATAAGGCAACACGTCACATTTATTGAACATACATAGATCAATCAATACTTATCATATGCATATGATACATTACACTCATCTACTCTTACACACCCACAAGCACACTCCGTCTTGTTGTTACCAAAGTTTGCTCCCCCTTCTGTATCTGTTCTCACATTTAGCATTGTGCAGACATAAATCCTTTTAGATTGTCACTTTTATGTTTGACTTCTTTTTCCCATCTTTCTTTCTGGAGGGCTACAATTTGAACTTTCTGATCTCAGGTAGTTTGCTGATCAAACTTAGCCATTACCTGCAAAGCTTCTTTGTGCTGCCAGCTAGGGCATTTGCATCACAAAGGAAATTACAACCTGTTGTGGCTCCTGGAGCCTCCACAGCATTTTAATTTGTTTGCAGTTTTTACCCCTTCTACAATATACATGGCATGTCACAGGAAAATGTGCAGTCTTTGTTTACAACACTACTTAGCCACATTAAACTTTGCATAGGGTGTAACTCTTTCTTTATGCTTACAGTTTTCCTGTACTTTCATTAAACAACTTGGACTGAAATGGTCTTACTAAAAGTAAACCAAACCAATTTGTTTTAAACCTACAAACAAGATTACTGGACCTTGAAAACCTCACTTATTTACACTATATATATGTATATACACACAGATACACATACATTCTCTCTGAACCTTTCTTACACTATTTCTTCATAGCTGTACAACAATTACATTCCCTTTTTATTCATTGGGGTAGTTAAGTTCCAATAGAACCCCCTCCCTTTAGAGTTCTTTTAGCAGTATCTATAATCAAATGTATGGATTTGAGTCAAATTTGCCTGGATTATTTACAGACATTCCTTTGGAAAAAGGGCCCATTTTTCCTTCAGAATGGCTGCAAAGAAACCACAATTTCCTATCTACACCATTTTAGCATTTGCACAACTGCTCAATTCTCTCCATTCTCTGTAGAATTAAATTCTCTGTGGGTTTTTCTTTTCTTAAAACACTTTCTTATCTCTAAAAATAAAAAAAAAAACTGGCCTTGTTTCAGATATTACTCTTGTAAGTATTGTTTTAAGGATTTAGATTTCCAGTGCATGTACTTACTGCCTTTTCTCAGTTCTACCACAAGGCCTTCAATCTATCTGTTACCTTCCTGCTTGTCTGGGCCTGATCCTGTTTTCCTTGCTAAATGGAAAGTGGCTCCTTTCCACAGACTCAGGCTTTGTCCCATTCTTTAACTTGCAGGTAGTTCTATACTTACAGAACTGCACCCACAACTCCTCAGGATTTCCCCAATCCTTTTCTAACATTTCTCTATCCCATTTGGGTTGCCCCAACCTTCCTGGGCAAAAATTCTTTTCTACTTTACTGAAATCAGTATTTACCATGACTAGCTTCATGTTGCTGTATTTAAACCTATAACACAATCCTGCCGACTACGCCAATTCTGTCAGCCGGTGGTCAGGGCAGTGAGTGGTGTGTGTGTATTATACACCTGAGTCTTCAACTGCTAGGACTGGGGTCCCTTAGCAGCAGGCAACCTGGAAGAGGTTGATGGGCGCCCAAGAAGTTTACAGGGAGAGCTTATTACACCTCAGATTTTGACTGCTAGGATACACGATCCCTTCGCAGCGGGCAGCCTGGGGAGGCTGAGAGGTGCCCCAACGGATCTGTCCCCTGGAAGCGACATGATCCAACGCTCAAGCTCTCCCTATATCTGTCCCTTATGACCAGCTGGAGTTCTTTTAAAATTGTGCTTGGTTCTGTTACAGCAACTGAAGGAGTCAGGTCACAGCTTAAACAGTTACTATTTTATTGTTACAGGGTAAACTTAGCTGTTAAATGCTACTACTGTGTTACAGATAACACAGCCACTACAAAGGACAGGACAGAAATTACACTAAGAAGTCACTTACAGGTACCATGAAACCCTTTTGGTTCTCTGAGCTCTTATTAAATGCATGCAAAATAGACACCTAGCAGGTATATATTCTCACCCCTGCGTTCCAGACTTGGCGTGGCCAGCGTCTTTCTCTCAATCCCTCAGGAAGAAGTAGGGTGAGATTGGGCGTCCCACAGACCTCGGGAGACAACCAATACCTGCCAGCAGGTGTAGATGATTGGAGCTCAAATGGGGTGGGCTACTAAACCCCTCTTTACCCCTTGGGTCAGGTAGGCTTCTTCCTGGTCTCAAGTGGCCAATTAGGAAAAATGGCTTTGAATGCCAAGTTTCCCAGGAAGGGTGCAAAGCATAATTCACACCTGGGAAAATGCAGACAATGGGCACCTCTAGTATGTGATGGGCGAAGATTCCTCTCCTGGGACAGTGCAGGCGTGTCAATTACTGGTGCTAGCCATCAGGGCGACGGGAGGCCCCCGGGTCGTCAGCTAGCCCATTTACTGTCTGGTTTTTGTTTATTAGACTCAGGGACAGGCAGCACACCTGCGTTCCCAGGGCATCAAAGGCTGACTGCCTTTCTCTTGCTCTCTGGGGGCGGAGGGGGGAAGAAACAAGATGGGGTTCATGTCTGGCTACAGATGGTTAACAGGAGATGGGACTGTTTTATAGGATTATTTTCTGATTAATGTTTTTGTATCAAGAAGAGAGGATGGCATGCAATAAGCAGGTCGAAAACAGAAACAAATTTTGTTTTGGCCAGACATTATGTGTATAAATTGTTTGACTTTTAAAAGGCCATATCCTCCCTAACTGAATTGACCTCATTATCTCTGGCCTTCCTCTTGATTGGTACTCCTTTCTTTTCATGTGCCTGTATATTTATACCTGCCTCTGGAATTTCCACTACATGCATCTGATGAAGTGGGTCTTTGCCCACGAAAGCTTATGCTCCAATACATCTGTTAGTCTATAAGGTGCCACAGGACTTCTCTTTCATGCAGATTCAGACTAATACGGCTACCCTTCTGATATGAGTTAATGATGATACAGTGCTTTGGACATGGAATGCAAGCATGGATACAAGGGCGAAGGTGAACTGCAAAGTAGTGAAAAAATGGGCTTGTACACTTTTTTTGTTGCTTGATTATATGTTAAAACTATCTGTTGTTTCTCTGTTTGTTTAATATATTAAAATATCTGATCCTGTCTGTGATCAACACAGACCTACTGAGATTGAAAATTGAGCACTTTGGAGGGCAAATGATTTTTTTAGTGTAATTCGTGTGTGTGTGTTTAACCTGCATTTAACTCCAATGCTTAATGTGCAGCTGTGGACAGGATGCCTTTGTTAAGGTTTCAACACCTCTCTTATCTAATGTGTGTGAATTGATGGTAGTACACTGGAGACTTCCACCTTTTCTTTCAAATAACACCAGGACAGAGCAGATGTGGCAATTTTTCTTTATATAAAAAAATGAATAAAAACCATTTATAGGTCATTCCATAGTTGTATATCAGTTTTTGGCATGTGACATCTTGGGGCTACTGCCATTTCTTTTTGATACTTGACTTTGAAAGAAGTTCGTAGTGCTGGCAAAAAAACACATCCATTTCCTCTGGCGACCTCTTTCACGGCTCTTCTGATATCTTGATGATCATGATGGTCTTTGTAGAAGAGAGGAATGAAGTCTTAAAGTTGTATTCTGATCACACTGAAATTCTTCCACCTCTGCCTGAGCTGTAGAGTGTCCTTTGTACGTGTGCACTGTGGCAGTTACAAAATTCTAAAGCCAGATTTTGACTAGCATTTGTGCGCCTGTGCTTGGAGACAGTACCTTCTCTCTTGAGCCTTCCCCTTGCATCCTTGTCCTCATGCCACTCAGGGAGCACAGTTGATGTTTTCTCCATTTGCATCAAGGGATACAGATCACCACAAAGGGAAGAGGCTAGGATCAGATCCTGCCCCCAGCCCCTGTTCCTGCAGAGGAATCTCAGGAACAGCCAGGTATTCGGGGGAGCAGACTGCCCTGTATCTCCTAGACTTTAAAGTCAGAAGGAATCCTCATGATCATCTAGTCCAGTGGTTACCAACCAGTAGATCGGGATCTACTGCTAGATCTTGGAGCCTCTGACAGGTGATCCCAACTGGTTTGGCCAAGAGGCTCTCAAGTGCCGGCACTTCAGCTGCCCCTTCCCCCCACTGCTGTGCATCTCCTGCCCTTTGGCTTAGAGCTGCCCTCCCCCTGGCAGCCTCTTGCTTTCTGTGCAGGGCAGGGGAGGGGGAGTGCTGATGTCAAGGTGCCCCCATCCCACTCTGTTTCCTTTCTCCCCAGAGAGAGAGGGGGCACAGCAGGATTTGGGATGGAGTTTGCCGGCTGCTTTAGGGAGAGGGAGAGGGCCAGGGCCAGGGCAGGGGGGAGCCTGCCTTAGCCACACTGCACCACCACCCAGGAGCCACCAGCAGTGCCCAGCTGGAGCCCACATCCCAAACTCCTACCGTAGTCATGAACCCCCTCCTGCACCCCAAGCCCTTGTCCTAGCCCCAAGCACCGCTGCATCCAAATGCCATCCCAGAGCCTGTACCTTGAACCCCCTCCTACATCCCAACTGCCTGCCCCAAGAGCAGCTCAGAGCCCGTTTCACACTCCAGATCCCTTAATCCGAGACCAGAGCCTGCACCCCAACCCTCTGCCCCAGCCTGTTGAAAGTGCGTGAGGATGGGCAAGAGAGGGAGGATGGAGTGAGCAGGGGCGAGCCTTGGAGAAGGGATAGGAAGGAGGCAGGGCAAGGGAATTTATATTTGAGGTAGATCTTGAATTGCACCTAAATTCAAAAAGTGATCTCATGCTCAAAAAGGTTGGAGACCACTGATCTAGTCTGACCTTCTGCACATTGCAGGCCAGAGAACCTCACCCACCAACTCAGTAACTCAGCCAGAAATTAGGGGTCTATTACAGAAGTCCTCAAATCATTGTTTAGAAGACTTCAAGTTACAGAGAATCCACAACTTATTCTCGCATAAAGCTGCAAGTGACCTTGCCTCATGCTGCAGAGGAAGTAAAACTGTCCAGAGTCTCTGCCACTCTGACCCGGGCAAAAATTCCTTCCTGACCCCAAATATAACAGCAGTGGGTTAGACTCTGAGTATGTGGGCAAGAACCACCAGCCAGACATCTGGAAAAGAATTCTCTGTAGTAACTCAGGGTACGTCTAGATTACATGCCTCTGCCGACAGAGGCATGTAAAATAGGCTACCCGACATAGTCAATGAAGCAGGGATTTAAATATCCCCGGCTTCATTAAAATAAAAATGGCCACCGTGCTGTGCCGGCTCAGCTGATCGTCGGCACAGCACGTGAGTCAAAGACACCGATCGGTTGACAAGGGAAGCCTTTGTCAATTGCTCCTGTAAACCTCGTTTCACGAGGCATAAGGGAGCAGTCAACAAAGGCTTCCCTTGTCGACCGATCTGCATCTTGACTCACGCGCTGTGCCGACGATCAGCTGAGCCGGCACAGCGCGGTGGCCATTTTTATTTTAATGAAGCCGGGGATATTTAAATCCCCGCTTCATTGACTATGTCGGGTAGCCTATTTTACTTGCCTCTGTTGGCAAAGGCATGAAATCTAGACATACCCTCAGAGCCCTCCCCACTTAGTGTCTCATCACTGGCTGTCGGAGATATTTACTGCTAGCAGCCATGGATCAGCTGTGTGTCATTTTAGGCAATCTCATGATACTATCCTCTGCATAGACTTATCAAGCTCAGTCTTGAAGCCAGTTAGGTTCCCTCCCCCCCCAAATTCTCCTTGGAAAACTGTTCAGAACTTTATTCCTCTGATGGTTAGAAACCTTCGTGTGATTTCAAGCCTAAGCTTGTTGATGGCCAGTTTATAGCCATTTGCTCTTATGTCTGCTTTGGAACTTAAATAATTCCTCTCCCTTCCTGGCATTTATCCCTCTGTATTTATGGAGAGCAATCATATTTCCCTTCATCCTTCTTTTGTTTGTGCTAAATAAGCCAAGCTCTTTGGTCTCCTCTCATAAGGTAGGTTTTCCATTCCTTGTATTCTCCTAATAGCCCTTCTCTGAACCCGTTCCAGTTGAAATTCATCTTTCATAAACATTGTGGACCAGAATTGCATGTAGTACGCCAGATGTGGTCTCCCCACTGCCATAATAATGCTTCCCTGACTCTATTGGAAACACCTTGCCTGATGCCCCCTTGGATTGCATTAGCCTTTTTCATAGCTTCATCACATGGTGGCTCATAGATATCCTATGATCAACCAATACACCCAGATCTTTCTCCTCCTCTGTCACTTCCAACTATGGTGCAGTCTATGGTCTCTTCCTGTTCATTGGGGAGCTCTGGAAGATATAGTGCCTATAGGGTGATGCACTACATATTGTAAGCCAGAGACTAAACAGCATGATGTGGCCCTAAACTTTCAGAGATCCAGTAATGGAGACCACTGATTTCACTTACTCATCTGCTAGGAAGACTGTCTTTGAGCGCTGTGTCAGTGTCAGATAACTTTGCAGAAAGGTAACAGAAATTAAAACTTTCATAAACTTCCCCCACTAAATATTTTGCTGATTTGAAGTGAATACTGGTCTCAGATCTCCAAAGCACTGGGTTTTGCTGTTGATGTTGATTTAGAATAAATAATTCCACAGTGTGTTCTTGCCAGGAAGTGGCACTGATATCTTTTGTGTCAGTTATCAGGCAAAAATTATTTCTGAATATACAGATTCCTGGAAGTGGGGCTGTAGATATCTTAACTAAAGCACTACGACATCATATTGAAGGGCAAAAACACCCTTAAATCTAGCAGTGTAGTGATTTCAGGCCATCTGCAAAGAAAAAGAGTATATAACTTTCCAATATAAAAGGTTTGATACAACTAGTACTTTATGATGGATGATTGTGATATATATAGAGTGGGTGAAATTCACTCCCTTTCACAGTCTAAAGCGTATCTCCCATACCAGTTCCACTTAGCTTACCAGGGGCTTAACTGGGTCATTGGCCTTGTGGTAGAGAAACATAGAATCACAGAATCCTAGGGCTGGAAGTGACCTCAGGGGTCATTGAGTCCAGGCAGGACCAAATAGAATCATAGAATCCTAGGGGTGGATCACCTAACAAATCAAATTGCACTCTTGTTTACAACTCTGCAGTCTCATTGACAGCAATGGGATTTCATTGGTGTAAATGAAAATAGAATTAAGCACTAAGAAAAAATACTTTGTAATTGAAAAGTTAACTTCTAAAGTGCATGCTGCATCCTACCATGCCATTAGGGAATTCAGTACTAAATGCCTAAGGTTTGTTGTTCTTCCTATGTTTATTCAGGTAGATGTCAAGGAATGCATGGCAATCTTTTCATAGGGTAAAACTAATTCATGTGCTGACACTGAGATAATGACACTGAGATTTAATAGGCATTAATATGCTCAGCTGTGTGTGGGAAGTTGCTTAGTACATGTTGGCTGCCACTTTTGACTGTAAACACTCCACCATGTAATTAAATGCTTTAGAATATCCTCTGGGCCATGTGGTTACTTGAAAACTATTGCAGATATCCAGAGTATTTTTGGTGGCATGTGAATAACCTTCTTTGTATTCATATAACAGCATTTAAATACACGTCCAGTGTTTACCCACCTTTGCATGGCACATTTTCAATATGTCAAACAGATTTTCGACTTCCATTGAAGCAGCATGGCTACTGGTGGTATCCATATATTCTTTTAATTTGTGCTGAATATTCATTTGGTGGTGATTATATTACAATATCAACCTTCCCTCCGCCAAAAAAAAAGTTGGCTTACCTCTTTATGGCTAGTTTGAGGGACGTTTCCATGGTAAATTGACATCTGTGGTTCATTTTATTTACTCACATAGTGCCATTCTGTCTGCTGTTCAGTTTTCAAATAGGTTATTTAGGATACTAATCAGAAGTGGTATAACTACTACAAGGTATTATGGGTGTTTTCTTGTGAATTTTGATATGGCATACTTCTTAATTGCTAGGGCAACTTTTATGCTGTATGAGTCAAATTAAACTTTGTTGCTTTAAAAAGCTGCTGTTTAGCATTTTTTTAAAAATCTAGGAATAAATAATACATTACAGCCTTTGATTTCAAATTCATGCCATCCTGTATCTTTCCTTGGTATGGATTTTATAGTACATTAAATCATTTTCTGTATGCAGGCAAAAATCCAGGTCAGGCATATAATTTGAAGGTTTTGATCATATAGTAGTGTTTCAAACAACCTTTCGGAAAACCATGAATCTTGATAATTTTTGGTGAGGCAATAATGTGAAAGCATTGGTTTCCTCATTGCATTGATATTCAGAGCAAATGCTTTCTCTTTATTACTGTTTTGCCATCTCATGTCTATTTAATCTGTCTGCTCTTTGGGGCAGGAACCATGTCTATCTATATATTTATATGGCATCCAGCACAATGGGGCTCCAAAACCATCTGAGTTCTTTGAGCATGACCCCAAATGTAAATGATAAAGAATGTAATTGATTGTAGTCAACTTTCTGTTTTAATGCATTGCTTTAAAATTGAATCAGTTCTATGTAAAGTGGTATCAGATTCTGCAATAACTCCAGTGGTTAGAAAGACACTGAGAATTGTGTTCTCTCTACCTGGTCCCTCCACTCTTCAAAGTTGAAGTATTAAAGCAAATGGAAGTGTTGAAAGCACTCCCACTTCAGTGCTGTGATGTATTGCTGCTGTGTGCTCAGCAGTACCTTGGATCCTGTACAGAGCATCTATTAAAGAAAATGGATGTGTTGTCCACGTTGCTGGAAAGGGCTTTAGAGGACCACAGGCTTGGAACTGCTCTCAGGATGTCCAGTCCCGTAGTCACCCCAGATGGACTGCAGAGAGAGAGGCAGTGATGTACAGACAAAATCAGAGAGGGGTGAGGGTAGGTTTTTGTTGTGCAAATATCCCTGCTCTCACATATTTTTAAAGCAGCATCAGAAGTACAGGCGTGAGAACTAGGGTTGTGGGGAGTGCTGCAGCACCCCCAGGCTCCTGGCCAACGCTGGGGGTCTCAGGTGCCGGCTCTGCATAACAGGGGTTCTATTGCCAGCACTGCGGGCAGGGTTTACCACCCTGTGTGCCAGGGGCTCTGTTGCTGGCCCTGCATGCTGGGGGCTTTGTTCCTGGGCTCAGGTGGGGGTAAGGCTGGACAGAAGTAAAAGGACTCAGTACCCCCATTTTTTAAAATGTTCCCAGACATTGATCAGAAGTGCCTGTATAGAACAGGCAGGGCAGAGGGATAGCTCAGTGGTTTAAGCATTGGCCTGCTAAACCTGGCTTGTGAGCTCAATCCTTGAGGAGGCCATTTAGGGATCTGGGGCAAATCTGTCAGGGATGGTACTTGGTCCTGCTGTGAGGGCAGGGGACTGGACTTAATGACCTTTCAAGATCCCTTCCAGTCCTAGGAGATAGGTACTGTATATCTCCATTCATTTTAGGACAAGTGAGCTGGAGGAGGAGAAAACATGCTCATTAATGCATTACTGCTATGTTATCTTTTTCACAGACTAGTTGTATTTACATTTAATACTAACAGTGTTTAAAGTGTGTGTCTCTGTGTGTCTGTGTCATCTGTCACCAGAAATACTCATGCAACCTTTCTGGAGTAGTGCAGGTGGTGGAGCTGGGTCCTGTGAATTTGTATCCTTTTGCCATCTGAGCAATTTTCTCCTTTCTGCCCCTGCCCCCGCCCCCACCCTCCAATTCAAGCTTCTTTTGCCAGAATAACCTCCATGCTGGTCAAAACTAAGACCATAGAAAGAAGGAAATGAGGAATTTCTCAGTCAAGAGAGTCATTGAAATGAACAAGAATAGTTTCCTTGTCTCATCACACCATGTCACCACTGCATGACAAAACATGTTATAAATACCATAGCTGCAAATGGAACATGTGATTTAATTTCTTTTCTCCTTCAGTAGCTGGAGGTTTGATGATTGCCAGTCATGTTGTAGCTAGTACCATACTATTGACTCAATACTGTCACCAAAGGTGCATAAATGCCATCATTCAATAAAGTCTCTAGCACTATTGGAATTGTTTCAGGTATTCTCCCAATATCACTATATTTTAATTTGCTAAACCCAGGAAAGACTTTTGAACTCAAAGTAAGCCCTACTGAAGGCAATCTTTAAGCAATATCCTTGGCTGTTGTCTAACCCTTGTGCAGAAAAGATCGTACTGATAAAATGTATCAATACTACTCAATGTGCTTCCTTGTCTTTATTTTCCTCTCCATTTCCACTCTGTGTTTGCTTCCTCTCCAACTGAAATGAATTCTGGGTCATTCCATCAAGTTCCTTTTTCGAAATGATAAAATCCACATCACCAAAATGATAACCCCAGCCAATGACAGATGCAAACATAATGAACTTCTTTCCCCCTGCCCAGATAAATAGGCACTTTATGCAAATGTTTCAATCTTGTGTGGTAAGACCAATGAGCATTTGGATTGGTATGGCAACACTGGAAACTTGAGTCAACAGAGTGAATGCTCAGGCAGAGAGACTGCTCATTCTCATAGGCCATGAGTGAACGTAGGGCTGGGAGAGGCAAGTTCCCAGCCCCATCCCTTGTGCCCCGGGCCCCACACTTCACGGGAGCCAAGCCCTGCCCCCCACCACAAGGCATTTAGCTCCCATGGGAGCCTCCTTGGCCCCAGAGCACCACGGGGAGGGAGGGTAGCATGCGACCCAAGGCTCCCGGCCCCCGAGCATCAAGGTGAGGGCAGGCAGCGCCCGGTCCAAGCCTCCTCAGTAATGTTCCCTCTAATCTTTTCCATCCATGTGCAGATTTTTTACATCCACGTGCGGAATAAATGTTTATGTGCACCAAGGCATGTACATGTGTGCCACCTTTAAAAACAAAAACCCAGCTGTGGGCGCTCTGCTAACCTGCTGGGCGGCATTTAAATCTCTTCTGAGCAGCCACATAAGTGCCCAGCTTAGAGGTAACACTATTCCCAGCCCCAGAACACAGGGAGGGTGGGCGACGTGCAGCCCCAGTGTCTGCAGCCTCACAATGGCCAAAGCCCAAGGGGCAGCAACACTCCGCCCCAAGAACGCCTACTACTTCAGCACTGCTGTTGGCAGGAGCCCTGCTGAAGCAATAGGTGTTTTGGCGGTGGAGTGTGGGCAGGGCCATGCCTGGCCATTTGGGAAGGCATTGCCTTGTCCCCCCTTATACCCACCGCCCATGCACATTCTTATACAAAGGTCTTGTCCACACTAACCCCTGCCATCGATCTTATCTAGGTGGCTTCAGCTATGCAAGGAACAGCATAGCTGAAGTTGATGTACTTAACTGCAGCGTCTTCTGTGCAGTAAGGTCAGCAGGGGCTGCTCTCCTTTCAACTCTAGCTACACTTCTCACCCTGGTGGAGTACCAGAGTCGACAGGAGAGCACTCAGAGAGCGATTTATTGCACCTAACTAGACACGCTAAAGTTTGATCACTGCAGCATCGATCCACTGCGTAGTGGAGACGAGCCCTGTGTAGATGGCTAACACAAGGCCTTTATACAACTTGTTCCCATTTAAGTACTCTCTGTGTGTGTGTGTGTGTGTGTGTGTGTGTGTGTGTGTGTGTTTATTTCATCCACAGCCTCTAGCAAAATGCCCTTCCTCTTCTGGATTGTCATATTTCAGAGCTCCTTTAATCATTTTCTTCTGTTTGTGAAGATTTCCAACAGAAATGACAGATTTTGTCACATGCAAACCTGTCTAGTAGGAACTAGACTGAGACCACCAACTGTTTTTAAGCCACTGAACTGCTGTCAAATGGTAATTAATTATAGTAACAAGAATGGCTCTAACATGGGCCAGATAGGAAGTGCAAAGTGAAAGGCTGGGTTTACCATTACTTAACTGTCCAGTCACTGACATACATTTATGTTCTAGTTTGTATGTTTCCGTTTCATAATAGCAATTTTTGGTGCAATGTGTGTCTTTTCCCCCAAGTGATTTGAGCTGGGTATCCAAGCAGAAAATGAATGATTCTTTCTTTTTTGGTGATTCTGTTGTACATGGCTCTTAATTGTCTCCTTTTTGACACATTGAAGCTAGTGTTAAATGCCCCTTGTCAGGACGTGAGAAGTTGCAACACTTGCGTCTTTATTCCATCCTTATGACGTGCTATATGATTGTTGCAGGGTCTTCCAATTTAATTAGGAGGCCTCTGGCAGGATTATTCCATTCAGGTTTAAATCTTGTATGATGATGGCATTGGATCAATAAAGCTTTGGCATTTCTTTGCCCCCTTATGTCTTCATTAGATACTTCAGTCATACAAGTTCTGTCAGGAAATCATATGCTGATCTTCATTCATGTGAACATTGTGACATTCTCTAGATTGTCCAATCCAATGGGAGTCTTAATATCAGAAATTACACCATTAATTCCCTCATAGGCTGAGAACCATGCAGTGGAGAAAAACACTGGACAAAAATTAAGTTTTTAGTTTCTCAGTAAGATCTTTCAGCAATCGGCCTTTAGTAATTATAAAAGCTTTCTGGAAGCCATTACTTTCTGCAGCCTTCAGAGCGGCTATTGATGAGGGTGTTATGGTTTGAACACCTGACAGTTTCTTTAGTTTAGAAGGAGTTGCAACAATCAGAAGGCATGGCAGTGGTTCAGTGAATTCAAATGCAAGGTGAATGGATTTGTTTTTAACTTGTGTACTATTTAAAGCAGGTATAAAAAAATCCAAGTATTGCACACAGAAACAACCTCTGTGGGAACTTAGCCAGTCTTCAGTCAGATCAGGGGTGGACTAAAAGGAGGACAAAAGAGAGTGTTTCACATTTTCTTCCCTTATCACTGTGGGACTCTCCAGACTTAATCCTGACTTTCAGGGTGAAATCCTGGCCTTAGTGAAGTCAGTAGCAAATTGCTTTATCTTCACTGTGGTCAGAATTTCACCTTCAGCGTTAGTATCTCTTGTACTTTCATTGGACCCTCTCTTGAAGAAGCAAGGTGGTTTTCTGATGTCTTTGTTCCTCTTTCCCCTGATAGTCTGGAGCTCTTTTTTTTTTTTTTAAGTAGGATACTCAGAAGCACCTACTTTTAATTTCACCTCTCCATTTTAATGGGGATAAGGAATACTACGGTGGCCAAATTCACCCTTCATTTACATCAGGCGTTGGATGGTGTAACTAGGATTAGAAAGTGGCCAGGTATATTTTTCTATTAGTACAATATGCATTTATTCCTTTTTTTCCCATAATTTATTTCCTTTTAAACAACTGAGGCAATGCTACCAAAATGCAGTGTTCTTACTGTGCAAAAAAATGCTCTTGGCCCAAATGAATTCAATACATATTTTCTTTGTCTCCAGTGTCACGTCTTTCCCTTGAGTGCTTTTTTCCTCTCCCACCAGCCTCTCTGCTCTCCAACACATTTCTAGGGTTCAGAGTTAGGATTGTTGGAATCTTCAATGAAATGTCCTTGGGAACAAGGTGGCTGCTTTACTTAAATGACTATTTTATGACACAGTCCTACATTTTTTTGCACTCCCAAAATGTCACTGAGGACAATAGAACAGGGAACATGGATTTATGCTCTTAGTGATTTCTTTGTTATTTTTTCCAGACATGTTTATAAAACACAAAGTCTCTAAAACCTCTCCGGGTTGTTGTGGAAGAACATATGCTTTTACTTTTGAAATATTCTAGGAATGTTGCTCTGGTGTCTGTCTTACTCCAGTGTTCTGATTGTTTGTTTGTTTTTTCCTTATCTACATACAGTACATGTAACTTTTTTGGCCTTTGTAACCTGAGCATGAGTTCTCTTCTGTGTCCCTGTTGTTTCTTGTCATATACCACTTCGGTAATTTCCTATCTTTGCTCTTTGAACCATGGTTTTTAATCATGAGGCATGCAAGGAAGTCCTTTTATTCACATTTTAAAGAAGCTTCCCATGTGATTGAATCCCTGTCTTTGCCTTAGAACTTTCCATGTTGCTTCGGAGATTGCATTGCTCTGTTGCTAGGCAGCTGAAGCATCTTCAGTTCCATGCCACAATTTGTGAAATTCTTAACTTATCTCATTCTTATTTCCCTTCTTTTATTTTGAAATGGGACTATTTGGCTTTCATCCCTCTTCATTCAGTTGCACTGATGTGATTTGTTAGCATTAACCCCTTGAATTCCTAAGAGCCATATAAGCAGGGGCAGGTATAATGTGATAGCAAAGAAATCAGGAGTAGCTTACAGTAGGTGATGACATCTTGTAGATGAATTAGTTAATGTGTTTCAGCAGCCATGAAAAGGATGGATTGTGGCTGTAATCTTTTGCAATGTTGACAGTTTGTGTGAATAAAAACACTACTTGATATTAAAGTATCACTGCAAAGTAAGAGAGTCAGTTTAGTCTACCAGGTTGTAACATTAATACCATATTCTGGTCTGTTTCTTCCTTGTCCTCTATATGAATTTAGTGTTTTATGTTTTTTAAATATAAACAATAATTTAACTGCTGAGCCTGTCATGTGTAGTATTGGACTTATTTGGCTTGAATAATAAAGATACCAGCCTTGTATTCTTGGAGTGTACTGCATTAATCAGACTTGCTGGAATGATCACATGGTACTCTATGCCTTTCCCTGTTAGCTGCTGCTTGTCAGCAGCTGGCTGAGCTGTAGGCTGCAGGCCAGTATCTGCATACCCTTTCTCTTCAGAATATTTCAAATAGACTGCCTCTCAATTATGCATTTTGCTGCAGTTTGACAAACTAAATGGTTCTCCTGCATGTTAAGAAGATTATTTTAAATTTCAGAGAATTTGTCTAGTTACTAGGCCATGTATGCATTTGAAGAATTCAGGTAGGCTCTCTATTTTATACATCAGTGTGCTTGGTTTTTGTTCTCACCAGGTTTTTGCTGTGTAATGTCAGACAGCTCCACAGTTAGTTCTCCAAAATGTAAACGTTTCTTGCATTTTAAAATATCTACCCTGTGCATTAGGAGAAGTGTGTAGAAGGATGAGCTGCAGGTAAATGATCGCTAACTGCATGATGAAGAGTAAAGCTGGATAATTGATTATATCTTGCACAGATTTTATAGACATGTAGCCAGAAGCTGCAAGTACAGTATAGAGTTATAAAACAGAAAGTGTTCTGCTGAAAAGGATCTTTGCTATTTTTGGTTCATGAGAACCTGACAGATGCTTCTAAAGAATGCTGATTATGATAGTTAAAGGGAAATATTGATGCTTAGATCATAGCTAGGATTAGATTTTTGTGCTGCAGTACAGTCTATATGCTTGACTTTCATAATCCTGTAGCTGCAGAATTTCATATGCTATTTCTAAATGTGATTCATGTGGTTAGATTGGGTTGGGTTTTTGTTTGCAAACATTTGAACAGCTGTATTTGTTAAAGTACAAAATTAGCACCTTTTTATTTAATATTAGTGCTGCTCAATATTGGCTTGTATCTCCCTTCCCCTTATAACTCTGTCCCTATGCAGATTTCTGGTCTATTTAAAACATGACAGGTTTTTGAAGATAGCTGAAACACAACAGACAGACATTCTAATATGATTAATGTTTTTTCACCTGCACTGAAATTGTACTCTATGAAAAATTCTGATCTTCATTGGGCCTTTCACTTTGTTTTAAGGTTTATTCACTGTATCTTGTAGGTCATGTTATAATATTGGCTAAATAAAAATGGTGATAGTATCATGACAACATCAAGATAATCTCTTTGTATATTTTCTATTCTATATGCCATTTCTATAATATAATCTTGAAAAAATCCCTTTGATTTATTTAGATGTAAAAAAGGATTGTTTAACTTAAGTATGTAACTAGACATGAAGGATACACAGTCAGTACCTGATTTTTTTTCCTATTAAACTTTTTTTAATGCCAGACAAAATATTGATTACATTTTGTTAATCGGTGCTTTGCCAGATGAGGGGTGTGTGCATACACATATCCTGATGCTGAAAAGTAGCACAAATAAGTAACTGGAAAAATAATAATAATAATAAACTATCATATTCTAGAATGCAGCCATATATGATGAAGTACAGATTAAGCAGAATTTATACTGCTTATGAAATGCCATAGGTTACTGCCTCAATAAAAATATTTTACTGGAATACTTTGTAATGCTGTGTAACTGCAGTTGTCATAGGATTGTCAAGAGATGCTCACAAATCTTGATATAGCCAATTGTTGGCAATAAATGAAATTGCGAACAGGCACACAGCCTACTATATCATTATTTGATTTAGTAGTTCTTTATATTGCACCCAAGAGTTAAACACATTATTAATACAGCTATATTCTGATCAGATTTGTCACTAGAAAACAAATTCATTTGAAAAGTGTACTTAAATAGATCTAGCTAATTTCCAGTGGAGGCCTCATTCATGGGAAGACAAGGAAGACATTTACTTAGTTCTGCAGCAGAGAGGTTCAGATTCAGGTCTATACCCTTCATCAGGCTTGTGAATGTACTAGCCTTCTCCTCTGAGGCTTGATTTGAAAATTACATTGAACTTTACATGCATGGACTACAGTGCATTCCAAAATTCTCCAAGCTGGCAGGACTGTGGCATTCTTGTAGTCACATTTAGAATGACATTTATTTGATTAGGCATTTCAGTGGTATTCCATTGAAGTTCTATCTTCCTTGATGGTCTTCTTTGTGAGTTTATTATTCACTCAGATTCCTATAGCTGTATTTGCTTGTGATGGGATCACTGTGTATCTCTCAAACTAAAAAGGGCTGCTTTGTTTCAATATTTAGATGGAGGACCTATACCAAGGCGCTCTAAGCTATGTAGTTGATTATTCAATAGGTGGTGCTGCTCCCTGAATTAAAGACTTAGTATGGTGTTAAGGGCAGTATGCTGTTGAAGGTGCCATCTTTTTGGCTACAATATAGCACTGAAGTCATGGCCTTCACTCGGGACCTGACTTCCATTTACAAACTAGTTGCTCACTTGCATGCACCAAAGCATACACCAGTTTAACACTCAGATTTGTTCATGTATAAATTTAGATCATTGTCTCTCTAGCCAAGTGTGAGCTCACCTTCCCTTTGTGCATGCATGTACAATTGTGCACATGCAAAATAGAATTTCTGCAGCTGACATCTACTTACCAACTAGACATGGGCCCTAAGGAATCCATAACTCTCTCTGAGAAGGAGGTGCACAGCCATGGTGCCTTGGACAAATTCCAAATACAGTAGTGATTACATTCTGGCTCCCCAAGTTCCCTCTGCAGTTTCAATTTGATGTAGTGACCTTCACTTCCTGGGCCAAATGGTTGGATACTATTAAGCAGCTGCTGGTTTCTCTGCAGAAGCATCTCACTTCTGCATGGGATGAAGAAAGCAACCCTGGTGGGTTGTTTATAAAGCAATTATTTGTAAAGCACTTTGGGATGAAAAGCACTAGATAAATATAGCCAGTGTGGTTGAGTGGATGAGCCAAGAGTAGAACCTCACAGGAAACAAAAGAGCTAACATCCACTGGGAATTTAATTCCATGTGCTAGCCAAGGGCAGTTTTTTTCCTGACAGGGCATTACCCTCTAGGCCAGGGGTTCTCAAACTTTGTGATACCACGACCCTCCTCTAAGTTGTTCACGACCCCCCAGGGGGTCAGGACCCACAGTTTGAGAAACGTGGCTCTAGACAATGTTTTTTTTTTTTCTTTTTAACTGAGAGTCACAGAAACTTAAACAGTAAGGTCCTCAGTCTGTGATGTCATTGGACCTTTGCCTCATGACATCAGCTGAGGATCTGGTCCCTTATATTTACTAAGTCTGGTCTATCTACGTTCTGTAGCTTACCATGCATTTTATATGTAAAATGAAGTAAGTTTTCTCACCAGCTGGATTTTCTCAACCTCTCACTTCACTGTGCTAGGTTGTTGTGCTTTATGTTAAGACAAGAGGATGTGCTTTTGGCCAAAAATGCACTATATTTTTATGTCCAATTCAGATCCGTCTTTGTAGCAACAGAAAGCTTTGTTAAAAAGAGTGCAGATTTTCCTCTTGTTGCATAAAGTATATTAGCATGGGATATTACTTAGCATACTCCCCAATGAACTAGTCCCTGTGTGTTTCTAATGCACCTTCACCGTCGCATTTCAGTATTTTTAGCTCTGAACTTTCTACTCCCCTATGCAGTGAGCAAAACTAGTAACAATACACAAAGGAAAATTTTAGTCTCCTCCAAGTCATCCATTCAAGAAAATGGCAAACATGGTTGTTCTTTCAAAAACTAATATGCATTTTGAAACCGAATGAGACTATATTTTGTGCACATATAGCACTTACCTTAGGATCTCAAAGTGCTCAGAAACATTAATAAAGCTTTATAATAACTCTCTGGAGAAGATATTATGTCACTTTTATAGATGGACAAACTGAGGTACAGAGCGATTAAGTGGCTTACCAAAGGCTGCACAAACAAATGTTGTTGTAAAATTGGAATAGAACCCAGGAGTCCTCATTCTCAGTCCTCTGCTTTAACCACTTTCAAATTAAAAATATAAATGCCCCAAAGTAGAAGAGAATTCACTATTTTGAGTACTGTTTAACCAACAGTGCTATATTTACTTGTTGGCTGAAGTTTTCCTATGCTATTAGCAGCATTTCAAATACCTCTGGTTGGCAGCTACTGTGGAGTAAGTTTAATAAAGAATAAATTAAAGTTGTTTGTCTTACTTTGTGAAGATAGAAATGATATTGAAATTTGAAGTGGAGCAGGTAGATAAATCTTCAGAAAGGAATAATAGAAAGATCTCCAGACAGATAAATACAAGTGTTCTAGGTGGTTGAGGGCTTACCTTTCCAAATGTGACTAGTGACAGTGGAAACTTCAATTTTTGGGTGAGACATCTTAAAAGGGCCTCATTTTTAGAAGTACAGAACAACCATCTTTTGAAAACGAGGCCCTCTTTTAAGTCTTAAATTAGGGCCCAAATTCAGGAGTATGAAAAATCTTTAGTTACTTTTGAAGAGTTAGAACAGGGGTGGCCAACCCATTCTGGGCAAAGAGCCAAGATATCAGTGGATCCAGCGCGAAGAGCTGGGACAAAGTTGTCGAGCAAAAAAAAAAAAAAGCTCTGCCCTTTTAAGAAAATGCGTTTCGAGGCTTTCTGGCCGTGTCAGGCTCCTGCCAGCCAACACCATCTTTAATGGCCGCATCGGATGGCTCCCCTGCCCAGGTCAGCACAGGGAGCCGGGAGGAGAGGGCCATTTTTGGGGATGGCTTTACAACCCACTTGGGGGGGGGGGGGCTTCACGAGCCACACCTTGGTCGGGGGAGAGCCGCATGCGGCTCACGAGCCACGGGTTGGCCATGGCTGAGTTAGACCCTAACCTTTTCCTTGCTAGAGAAAATGACATTAATCATTATCAAGAGATAGCAAAGGCTGATACATTCTTTGAACTTCTCCTTTCTAAGGGCATGTCTACACATCAGGGCAAAAGTCAAATCAATCTACACAACTTCAGCTACATCAATTGTAGGGATGTGAATGACTAGTCGCTTCCTCCTCCCCTTGCTGCCTAAGAAAGAGGCAGCATGGGTGGGGAAGGTAGGGGTACTTCAAAATGGCAGCACCGCATGGAGCCTGGGGCCAGACCCTGGGCTTCATGCGGTGCTGCCACTTTGAAACACTACATGCAGCCCAGGGCCAGCTGGGGTATCCCAGGCTGCACGCAGCATTTCAAAGTGGCAGCGCCCCATGGAGCCTGGGATCAGTGGGGGAGTACCCAGCTGACCCTGGGTTCCATGCAGAACTGCCACTTTGAACCGCTGTGGGGAGCACAGGGCCAGCAGGGACTCCCCACTGGCCCTGTCCTCCCCGTAACGCCTTCGCCTAGAGCTGTTGATACACTTCAAAGGCGGAGGTGCCCTATTGACGAATCAAATAGTTGATGCAAATTGCATCGACTATTTGATTGATCAGTTATGCAAAATTTAGCATCCCTAGTCAATTGTGTAGCTTAATTTGGCTTTTGGCACTATCTACACAACAGGAAGTCTTCCATTACTCCTTGTGAAATGAGGGTTACAGGAGTTGGAGTAAGAAGTCCTCCAGCTCAATATTATTTTGAAATAATGGCTTGCTGTGTTGATGTGCTCTTTATTATTTCAAAATAACGTTATTCTGAAATAACGCTGCTATGTCGACATACAGTAAGAATGTTGTTTTTGAGTGTAGCAGTGGTATTGTAATTGTTAAGGACAGCTGAAGCAACTCGTTCTGAATCTAAGGGATTGTGACTTCACAGGTAAAATGAAGGGACTAGTCGGAAAAATTTATGAAGTGGGAGTAGTTCTTGTCTGACAAGAAAACAAGGAAGTTTAGGAAAGTAAGACAATAAAACTGATGAGGTGAAATGGTGTTAAAACAGATAAAGCAGGAGAGAACGTTTAAAACAGAGTGTCGAGGGTTTTGCAGATTCATATGCTATTTCTGAGCAGCATTTGACAGACAGTCTCTCAAATGGATGTAACGTGCAGCACTGAATTTACTGCAATTGCAGCATCACAAATAAAACTTTTGTGAGCTATTTAACCAATAGCAATTAAGAATTTTTGCGAGCTGAAGTTTAAAACAGACATTTCTATGGCAGTGGACCAAATCCAGTTATAGTAGAGATGGTGCTTTTGTTCTGAGTCCTTAGTGGCTAAAACCTTCCAACAGACCAACCAGTGCCCTAGTTTTTATTCCTTCTTTACAAATAGGGAAATTAAATGTAAAACTCACATAAATGTAATGTCAGGGTTGAAGATTTTAATTGCACACCAGAGTCAGAAAATCCAGTTATAATTCCATAGCAAATGTAACTCTGCCACATTATGCATCTCGAAGTCAGTAAGAGAAAATGGTACATGTGCATAAAGAGGCTAACTTACGGTTGCTGTGAAAACCATTCCGCTGACTCCTGCATCTTGTGAGATTAAATCTCAGTTTTAGTGTTACAATTAACTTAAGGCCAAATTCTATGGGTTCTCCTGAAGGAAAACTTCCATTGCAGTCAAAAAGTGGAAGCCAATCAGAATTTTGCTCAAGTAAATCCTATAAAATGTGGCCCTTCAGAGTTTTATATTTAACTGTATGAATATTTAAATCATTTAAAAAATATGCGAAACCTTTCTTTTGGATAGCCAATAAAGTTATTCAGTCATTCTACCAGCCTATAGCTCCTGAGAGAATGTTAATTCCTCATGGGAATGTTGAATTCCCTTCCATCAGCTGATTAGTGTATCAGTGAAAGTTTTCAGCTACCTACATAATATTTTCTTGATTTGTCATTGGCTTAGCAATTTGATGTTTGAAGAAAAGGAGTTGCGTTTTTCTAAGGAGAAGTAGCATGAGAGAGCATTCCTGGAGTACATATGACTGAATACACCTGCTGAGAAATGAAGATATAGTCGTGAGGATAATATATTACTGGCAGGATGTAATAATTCTCTTCAACTTTATCCCAGTGATAAAGGTACTGGGCAGTATGCTTGTTTAGGAATATTTTTATTAGGGAGTATAAAATTCCTATGAATAGGATGGAATCCCCTTTTCCTAGAGATCCAAATACTAAATATGTCCACCTAGGGTATGTCTAGACTACATGGCTCCATTGACAGAGCCATGTAAACTAGTTTACCCGGCATAGGCAAAGAAGTGGGGATTTAAATAATCCCCGCTTCATTAAAATAAACATGGCTGCCACGCTGTGCCGACGATCAGCTGATCCGACACAGCGCAGCAGTCTAGACGCAGATCTGTCGGCTGGGGAAGCCTTTGCTGACCGATCCCTTATGCCTCATGAAACGAGGCTTACAGGATCGGTCGGCAAAGGCTTCCCCAGCCGACAGATCCACGTCTAGACTGCCACGCTGTGCCGGATCAGCTGATCGTCGGCACAGTGCGGCAGCCATGTTTATTTTAATGAAGCGGGGATTGTTCTTATTCTGAAAGTGAATAGGCATGACCATTTTATAACAGAGGGATACAATGAAAGAAAGTAAAACATGTATAGTGTGTTTGTGTAGTATCTAATGCACTGTGGCTCCAATCCTTACTGGGACATCCGAGAGCTACTACAATATTAATAATTTGAATGGATAGATATTTCAGTGGTGGGAGGGTTGCTATAGGTTCTACTAGTTTTCCAGCTACCTGGTCCTTGGAGAATATTTATCGAGTGTCCGTATTGTAATAGCCATGAACAAAATTTGACAGTCTGTAGGCAAGACCCAGCTGCCTGAGTCTTGCAAGACTAATATGTGTTATCAGAGATGTATGGAAATGTATGTCTGGCTTTTAAATAAAAAGAAGACCCTAAATCCTATCTTTCTTGTAAGGAAGGAAGCACCTTAATCTACATAATGCAGTGATTTTTTTTTAAACCGATCTGTATCCAAGAGGGAAGGATGCGCCACTCTTAGCCTGATCTGCCTTTGCACATCCTTGTATCAAAATTCAATAAAGTTTTGAAAAAGTTTGGTTAAGATATCTCCCTCCCTACACACAACCCCTTTCCATTAATTCTTACGTGTAGTGACATATCCTTTTGGATGAAGTACTGGTTTCCAGTCTGGTCCAGCATCACTGGGACCTGATCGGCCCTGAACAAGAGAATTTGCCGGACCAGGGGAAGTCTCCTGCCACCAGCCCCCTAGCCCGTCATCCGCTGCTGGTAAGCTGCCCCTGCAGGCAAGCCTGCGTCACCCTCCCCCACCCCACACACACACCTGGCTGGGATGCTTGCTTGGCTAGTGCTGGCTCCCTGGGCAGCACAGGCTCCAGCTCCTGCTGTGGAGCTCGGTTCTTATGCATCCAGGAGCATTCGCGGGGCTGGGACTGCATGGGGCCGGAGGTCAGAGCCCCAGCCGGGGAAAGCCACGTGGCTCCAACCTTGGGGCCCTGCACAGCTGGGGGGAAGCCATGGGGCTCTGGTCCTGTCCCTGCATAGCTCCAGCCCAGCCTCACGCAGCTGGGGGAAACTGCAGGGGTCTAACTCTGGCCTGGCATTCCTGGGGCTGCAGTCGGGCTACAGCCCTGGTCCCATGCTGCTCCCAGCTGGGCTGCTGACTCTCATGTCCCACTCGCCTCGCCCTCCTGCCCTTAGGCTCCTGGACTCTGCTCCAGGAGCATCTGTGGTCCTGCCAGAGCACGGATGTTGCCGGACTAGAGTGTCCCAGATTTTGGAGATACAGCACGTATCTTCTAGAGGTAGTCAGTTTCTCTCCCTCCTGCCCCAACTCCAGCAATTCATCTTTAAGGCAGGCCAGTTACCCACTTACCTGTTCCAGAAAAGTGTGGTCAAGTATACCTGCTGCAGGATCTCCTGTTTCCCACACCTGTGACACATATGTATTCTACTTTGTAGCTTCCCTACAACTTACTCTTCACAGCCTGATCTGAGAATCTTTCTCCTGACTTCAGTGATTGGATTGGTTCCATACTCCTTATCTTGTTCTTAATAAAGTCAATGTAACATCCTGTTGATATCAGTGGGAGCAGGAATATGGAGCCCAATCCAAAGTCAGAGCATGGATGATCCACGCTTTTCTTCCGTCTCGTAAGAAGAGTGGTTGATTGTTGCATTTGCCTAAACAAAAACTGAATAAGTACTTCACAATTTGGCACCAGAGAGATTAAATTTAAAAGACATATTTCCAGTTGGGAAAACCATGCCCTATGAGCACTGCATCAATATACTGGGAGAGGGGAGAAATACATGGTAGTAATGTCGGAAAAGGAATAACAAGAAGAATAATTTGTGTATGGCTATCTCACCTTCCATATGAAAGCCTCGGAATACTTTACATACATTAATGCAGTGGTTCCCAATCTTTTTGATACTGGGGACCAGTAAACCCATTCACAAGCTTTTGGAGGACCAGTAACATTTATTTGCATATTCATTTAGCAAATGATGAATATGCAAATAAATTGTGTGGCTGACCCTACCTGTCCAGCGGGTTGTTCCACCCCCCCTCCTGGCCCCAATCCCGGCCACTTTATTGGCCGGCGCCAGCTCCCCCCGCTGCGTCCGGTGCCGGGCGTTCTGCGTCGGTGCTCACGGCCTTCTCCCTGGGTCCTAGCACCCGCCGGATCTAGCCCCACCGCTTGGGAGCATGCCCAGTAGAGACACCACGGCAGCAGGCTCTCTTCCCAACAGGGCTGTGCTGTCGCGCTCAGCAGTGCGGGATGCTGCTAACCCGTCACACAAATTAATAGGATCATGCGTGATAATTTTTCTAAGGGCCAGTATTTTTTTTCTAAGGACCGGTACTGGGTCGTGGACCACACTTTGGGAAATGCTGCATTAATGAATTAAGCTCACAATATCCCTTTGAGACTGGTGTATATAACTATGGGAAGACAGAGGTTCGGGGAGGGACTTAATCCAAGTCACACAAAAGAAAAACCTGTGGCAGAACCCAGAATAGAATCCAGATAGGGTGACCAGATGTCCTGATTATATAGGGACAGTCCAGATATTTAGGGCTTTGTCTTGTATAGGCACCTATTACCCCCATCCTGATTTTTCACACTTGCTGTCTGGTCACCCTAAATCAAAATCACTTGTCTGTCATCTCCTTTAAACACAAGAGGTGTCACTAACCTGTGTGCAGTAACAAATTCCAGCACAGGGAGGCAGAATGGTGAAGTTATTGTAGCAGATGGGGCTGGGAGTCAGGCCTTTTGGGTTCTAGTCCCAAAGCTAGCACCCCCTTCTTATGTGACCTTGACCTCAGCTGTCAGAAGGGTCTAACAGCAAAACCTATTTTATAGCGTTATTGAGAAGCTTCATTAATGTTTGTAAAGAGATTTGTGAGAGTCAGAAAAGAGATACCTTGTAGAGGAAGTGGATTGTTGTTTTATTAAAATATTAATTAGCATGAAGCAAGGTGAGGAGCTGGCAGGACCTGTGGAAAATCGCATTTAAAACCAAACAAAAGAGGAAAAGCCGATGACCCTCCACTCAGAGACTAATTTACTAAAGTCAGAGACTAAAGGGTTACTGCCTCTTCAAAAGGACATGTGCGGCTACAGACTGGTGAAGATCTGCACAGCTAAGCTGTAGCGGAAGGACTTCAACCACATCACACATCAGGGTTAGAGAGCTCAGGCTTTGATCTAAATTCTGGACCAAAGTGCACTCTTACGTTACAGGCCATGTTTTCTACTGAAGTCAAGGGAGTTGTGCCTGCTGGTGGCAGTGCTTACTTTGGCTCTACTCTTCAGTTAATGGGAAGCACTGGTGGGAGAGGAAAATGTGACCCATTGTATATTGCAAAGTTATTGGATAAATATCCAGGTATGGATAGCACCTATACCGGGTGATCTATACAACCACATAAAACAAAAACAGATACATTGTACTTTTTGGAGAGGAGGCAACACTGGGAGGTAAAAAGTAAGAATTCTAGGGATGCAAGGGCTGTAAAACCCTCCATTTCCTTCCAGTCTAGGCAATAATGAGAGTGAAGTCTCACTCTGCAGAAAGGGAAGCAGAAAACTCCTCTTTGGGAAAAGAGGAGGAAGGAACATGGAGCATAACCTTTCCAAAGTGCCTTGACTCCAGATGGTGTGTTTCTCAGAGTGCAGTGCTGGGTAGTGTTAATATTAAAGGGTACCAAGGATTCCTGAAAGACAGCAGCCCAAAGTAAGCAATCATTAGAACAGACCAGAGAATAAGGGTTCTGTGTTATGGCAACTTTTAAGGTTTTGTACTTTGGTTAATTCTGCATTGGAACAAAAATTAACTCTTTTTGAATGTTCCCATAAAAATGGGATTGGGCCATAGCGCAACTGGCACTAGCATCCAGGAGGCAATATTCAGCTGCTGAGTCAGCCCAGCTGTGCCAATGGTTCTCCCCCACCCCCACTCCCCCGTATGGCTTTCCTCTGCTTCCTTGACATTTTCTGCAGGGAAGCAGAGGGATTCTAGGAAGTAGGTGTTTTCTGCAGGCTCACAGTCATTCAGCATCCCCCCCACAAGTAAGATCTGAACTTTTTGACTGTGAGTATGGGGGGGAAACATAGCTTGGTGGGTTGGGCACTGGCCTATGGGAGACCAAAGTTGAAGTCCTTGCTCTGACTAATTCCAAGCAGAGTTTTTCATCCCATATCACTTTGAATCAGACAGAGCAAGAATTTGAAGCAAGGTCTCCCATGTTCATGCCCTATCCAGCAGGCATGAGGCTATGAGAAAATCCTCCTCTTTTAGCTGAAACTGAGCCATCATCATGAAATCTTTCAGCTTTGACAAAACAGCATATTTCAACTAACTTTAATTTAGTCAAAATTGTTCTGACTAGCTCTAGCAATCACTCCCTTGCTGCGTTTTGGCTGGAGACTGGTTATAGAAGGCAGAGTTAGCAGGGCTGAAGAGTATGGCTATGTCTACACTGCCCCCATTTTGCTCAAAAAATATGTAAATGAGGCAAAGCGTGGAATATCGCCGCACCTCATTTGCATAATTAATTAGGCTCCGTTTTTGCGCAAAACCCCCTCTTGTGCAAGAGCTGTTCTTCCACATTTTTTTCAGGAAGAACAGCTCTTGCGGAAGAGGGGTTTTTTGGACAAAAACAGAGCCTCGTTAATTATGCAAATGAGGCACTGTGATAGTCCACGCCTCACCTCATTTGCATATTTTTGGCGCAAAACAGGGGCAGTGTAGACCTAGCCTAACAGTTAACACAGAGGCTTCAGGGGGTAGCCGAGTTAGTCTGTACAGGATAAACTTAAAAAACAACAAATGGTCTGGTAGCAGTTTATAGCATAACAAAACATGTACAGCCGGTCCCTGACTTACGAATGAGTTACGTACCAAACACTAGGTCGTAACTTGATTCTGTTCATAAGTTGGATTACATTCACTTACATTATGGCCGCGCTGTTCGTAAGTGCGGATTTCGTTTGTAACTCAGGTTCCGGCTGTATAGGAGGTTGGTCGTAAATACGAACGGTCGTAAGTCGATGCGTTCGTAACTCGGGGACCAGCTGTAAATAATATCATGAGCTTTCGTGGGCACAGCCCACTTTTTCAGATGACCGGAGTTTTTAACACAGAGTTCAGGTTCAAGAGTATCTGTCTTTCTGTCTAGGCTCTTATTTGGCTCCATATTATCTGGGATTCAAGTGAAACTTTTATTTTTACATGAGGACAAAAAAAAAACCACACAAAAAAACCCCCTAAGGACCAGATTTTTCAGAAGTCCACCTAACACTTCAGGTTAGGTGTTTTGGTAGGCATGGCCAGATTTTCAAAAGCTGCCCTGCACCTAATTTCTGCTGCTGTTCTCTGTAGGAGCAGCTGAATGCTGAGCACTAAATCTAGCCATCATATTTAGGTGCCTAATTTGGAGTTGAATAGTCTAGTTCTTTTTGAGAATATGGCCCAATTGTGAGTGCTAAACATTTTTTTAAAAAAAGAATCTGGCTCTAAACATACATGTCTCTGTCTAGAAGGAGCAGGCGAGGTAGAGTCTTAGACTGCAGAAAATAGGGAAAAATGTAGAAAGTGCTTAAAATTGCAGAATTTGCTGTTTTGTTGCCTCTGATTTTTCTAATGTGTCCAGTTACAGGTTATTTGTAAGTAAATAAGATTATATAAGAGTGCACTAGTGAGAAAACACTATAACTTGGCATGCAGATCTTACAGTTTCCTGCTGGTGATTTTTCACATGGTGAGCAAAATGTTTGGGGGAGATGGGATTTGTTTTGTTTTAAATATAAGGGTTTTTTTATATTTCTTGTCCTAGGTGATAACCTGCTGTTACTAGTGAATGGTTGATTAAAGCATTTTCTGATACCGAAACAAGGCAGTGCTAATGTCAAGAAGGTCCACTTTAACCCCAAGAAAAATTAGCTTAGGTAAACGCTATGTACTGTGTATGACCTTGTCACCATGAAAAGCTTCCGGCAGCATCTATGCCTAAACTTGCATGTGAACAACAGTTACAGCACCTCTTGGGAATAAATAAATGCATGTCCCAGTTATGCCAAGTGATTGCAGCATCAATACATGTGCTTTGAAAACAAAGCATACAGCTCAACTTTAATCATACTCTAGAGCAAGGGAAACAAGCCCTGCAAGCCAAATGAGCGCTGAAATGTTATGACATTAAAAATGCAGTATAGTACCATTGGACACATCATCCCCATGTGGACATTGGGCAATCTGATTGCAAGGGGCAGCTTGATTACAAGAAGGACAGCGTATAATATATATTCGATGTCACAGGGAGAAAAAACCCCAATTGTCAGACTGGAAAAAGATGTGTTAAAACATAAAGATGAAACATCAAAGATTTTTCTTTCAAGTTGTGTATATTACTAGCACTGGGTAATAAATTCACTGAACCAGATTGTTGGCTGTTGTAAATCAGAGTAGCTCTATTGAATTCACTTTAGCTGTTCCAGTTTTTATCAGCTAAGGATTGAATGCATTGCACCTATCTCCGAATTCTCTCAGACACCAAGAGCTCATAAGTCCTATTTACACCTTTGTTTAATGATCTGCTTCTGAGGGGCAGTGTAAAAAAGGAGCAAAAGGAAAACTCAAAAATAGGGTAAAAAAGTGGTGCGGAGAGTTCAACTTGCATACAGAGAGACGGCATGTGTGTGGTGGTGGTGTGAGGGGCAGAAGATGAGGGGGAATTCCACCAATAAATAATACCATGGGCTAGATTCTTGACTGGCACAACTTCACAGAGCTCATCATATCAGTCTTTCAGTGGTGCCATCCTGGTTTACACCAGCTGATAGTCTGGCCCAGTGTTATAGATCATGTTACACTGAAGGGGAAAGAAACTGAAACTTGGGGCCTGATTCAGAGGGGGACTAAGCACCCACTGAAGTCAGTGGTCCCAATTGCACTTTACAGTGGTGTCTCATGCTGCTTCAGGGGCAAAAAGAGGATTTTGTTGGCATCTGCAGAATATCCTAATATAGGGAGATTTTCTCTGTCTATCAAAGAACCAGGATAATGGTTCTATACCAGCCCCATTTCCCTGTCCCTGGCATAAGGGGTATGACAGAGCAGGCGGGACATGGTAAGTGTTAGCTAATCTCTGTTGGCATAACTGCTCAGAAGGCCACTGCAAGCCAACACAATTTAGTGCATCCCTGAGGCTGCTCTAAATTGCAATGGTGCAAAAATTGGGGAATTGCAAAGGGTAAAGTCAGGTCCATTTTCCCTGGTCCTGTCCTGCATCCAGTACAGGGAAGGAGTACAGCAAGACCTTTCACCTATTCATGGTGTGCTGCACTGCACTGGCACAAGCACATGATGCAGCAGGCTGACACTTTCTCAGTTCATTCGAGTAAAAAAATTACAATCACTAAAGTAATGCCTAACCTTAATTTTGGCACCAAAAAGAAAATGATGCAGACAGTGTTCAAGCAGCTAAGAAGGGGGGAAAGGTGATTACTTTAAACGAAAACATCGAAATTATTGGATAAGTTTGCAAGTGATCGGAATGCGGCCTCAGTAGCTAGAATGTTTGGCATTAAGGAGTTCTACTGTGTGTTTTATTTTTAAAAAAAAGCAAAACATAAGGAACAATGTTGCTGCAGGTGCACCAGCTTGCACAAAGGTGTCATTAGTGAGTCGTGATCCCATAAGTGAAAAAATGGAAGAAGCATTAAGCATTTGAATTGATGACATGGCACAGAAATGAGCACCCATGAATGGTAATTTGAGAAAAGGCTTTAAGCTTGTGGAATCATTTTGCGCAAGCATCATGTGGTGAGGGGGGTAGTCGTGACAGTGCAGTGTCATTCACCGCAAACAAGGGGTAGTTTGACAAATTTAAAAAGCGGCACAGTGTACATAATGTGCAGCTAAGGGGGGAATCACCATCCGCAGACCATAAAGCACCACGGGATTATCTCTTGCAATTTCCCATCACACTGTTCCTTTGTGAACTAGGGATGTAATGAGTAGTCGACTAGTTAATTAACTGATAAGCCTAGGCTTATCGGTTGATCAAGTCGACTACTTGCATTCCCCGGCCCCCCCTCTTGCTGCCTCTGTATCAGAGGTAGCGAGGGGGGGAGAGAGCAGGAACTGGTGCTGGGGGCAGCCAGCTTAAAAGCTGGTTTCCCCCCCAGCACTTGCTCTGTGGTGCTGCCTGCCCCCCCCTTCATACAGCAGTGGGGGGGGCGGGGCCAGGAGAGGCTGCGGTAAAGCAGCCGCTGTCCACAGCAAGCTGCTGCTTTGGGACAGCTTCCCCTGTCCTCCTCCCCTCAAGCAGCCTCTGGCTGTGGGGAGTTCGGACCCCCTGCGGACAGGGACTGCTGCCACCCTGCGCTGTTGCTTCTGTATTGGAGGCAGCAGCGTGGGGCAGCAGGCAGCCGGTCTATGAGAGGAGCTGGCTTTTGGACTGGCTCCCGTCTGGCACCTCACGCTGCTGCCTCTGACAGAGCGTCAGCAGCACGAGGTGGCAGGGGTCTTCCAGGGGGTGGGGCTGGATTGCACTGGCTGCCAGCCCCACCCCTATGGACAATAGAGTAGTCGACTAACCACTAAGAATTCATGCAGTTAGTCGACTATTCAATTAACTGATAGCTAACATCCTTATTATGAACCCACCCCTGCTAACTCTCCCCTTCCATCCTGGAGGAACAATAAGATTTGCAGGGAGCGAGTTCAAAGAATTGTTTTGGGTGATTTGTTTTGAAGTTGTTTGTTGACTATACAGTATTATCTTTGTGTTTGAGTTCGGTTGGAGATCAACTGCTTTGAAGTTAAAGTTGTTTGTTTGACTGAAACAGCAGGCAATTAAAGGCTTGTTTTGGACAATGTGTTGTTTTTGTGTCACAACCCCGTCCCCCATATTCACAGATTTTGGCATTTGTGGGTATCTCTAGAACATAACCCTGTGTATATGGAGGGCTTCCTGTGTTGCAAAATGAGGCCTAGTGAGTGTAGTGGGTGCCCAGCACTTCTGAGGATTTAAGATCTGTGATTGTTTGGAAACTCCCAAGGGAATTGCTCTTGAAAGAAAGCCATTTATGAAATTAGAACCCACTCAGTGCCTGTGTACTACAGCAACTTAAGGGAGAAGGGATGTCATGTCCTTTTGAGAGAAGATCTGTACAGCATAAACAGGCATGAACGGGATTTCAGGTAAGCATGCTCAAGCCCCAAATACTGCACGCTCAACCCGGTGGAAAAAAGCGGTTAAGAAGAGCTGACAAACCAGTGTAATTCCTCCATTGCTGTGCTGCAGTACAGAAGGTCACATGCATACTGCAGCAAGGCATTCTTGCTAGCTAGATGAAGAAAACGAGCAGGAAAGCTGCACTCCAGAGCTCTCTGTATCCAGCAGATTAACCAGAGATTTCCTCAGCTGCATGATGTGCTCAGCTGCAGAAGCATTAAATAAAAAGAATCAGAAACTCTATTAAGACTGCTCAGTGAAACCAATACTAGACCACAAGCCAGTGAATAAAGCAATGATTAGCTGTGGCTGGGCATGGAAAACTCTGGGAAGAGGTGCTGTTGGTCACCTTAGGCCCTACTTCTGTGTAAGAGCAAACTCAGAAAGGCAGTAGTGAAGATGGAGGGCTAGAGTCTTAGCAGCTGGGAATAGGCACAGATCCATGGACTTGGCTGAAGCTACCACCATTACATAGGCAGAAGTTCTGGCCCACAATCATTAACATTTATTCTAAACCGGAGAAACCTTGGTTAACAGAACATCTGTTATAGGTCGGTCACATTGGGGAAGGCTAGTCAGATTATTTAGCCTACAGACTTGAGAGACACATTCTCCTTGACAGTGGGGTAAATATCAGAATGACACTTGGCAAGGGACTGAGAATTTGTCTTGGATGCCCAGGTTATTTGCAAACATTGCCAGACATAATGTTTGAGTGACCACTTGCTAACAGTGACCCCCCATGCTTCAAAACACGAGCACTCAAACTTGGTAGCAGTTGGTCAGATGTTCTTGCTTACTTGGAATAATATTGCAGTGGAATTGGATTACTTGCAAGTTTGAGGGGCACAAGTCCTTATGATGGTGTGTGAGGGTCTTCATAAAGAATCATAGAACACTAGAACTGGAAGGGACCTCGAGAGGTCATTGAGTTCAGTCCCCTGTCCTTGTGGCAGGACCCAGTACCATCTAGACGATCCCTGATAGATGTCTATCTAACCTGCTCTTAAATATCTCCAAAATGGAGATTCCATAACCTCCCTAGGCAACTTATTCCAGTGTTTAACCACTGACAGGAAGTTTTTCGTAATGTCCAACCTAAACCTCCCTTGCTGCAGTGTAAGACCATTGCTTCTTGTCCTATCCTCAGAGGCTAAGGAGAACAATTTTTCTCCCTCCTCCTTGTGACACCCTTTTAGATACCTGAAAACCTCTATCATGTCCCCTCTCAATCTTCTCCTTTCCAAACTAAACAAGCCCAATTCTTTCAGTCTTCCTTCATAGGTCATGTTCTCTAGACCTTTAATCATTCTTGTTGCTCTTCTCTGGACCTTCTCCAATTTCTTCACATCTTTCTTGAAATGTGGTGCCCAGAACTGGATGCAGTATTCCAATCGAAGCCTAATCAGCGCAGAGTAGAGAGAAGAATGACTTCTCGTGTCTTGCTTACAACATTCCTGTTGTGAAAGAATTGTGAAATGACCTTAGCAGCTGGGGGACAGACTAGAATCCACACGTTACACTATATGTGGAATTGGTCTAATGAAAAACAGCCTTTGTAGTTTTCAATGGAATATTTTTTATAATGGTAGGGAGGTAGGCTCTGCTGTGCTTGCATAGCTGTGTAAGCACTCTGTGCCAATGACTCAGCGCATTTCATTCACCGAAAGGTTTTACTCACTCTCTCTTCACTGAACTTCCATTCCTTTTCTCTCCTCTGCCTCTCCCTCTCCCCCGATAATTTCTATCCTTACGCCCGCTCCCCCCCTTTCTATCAATAGCTACACTTTTCCCCTCAGGCCTAGGAGGACACACTGCTAGAGGCTGTGCAAGCATAATGCACGTTGTTCCTTCTCTCTAAGTGACTGTGGGATACATAACCCAATCCTGTTTGGTATGGAATGCCCGTGTGGGATTCTGAGCACCTTGAATATTGAACAAAATGAGCAAGAGGCCTTGGGAGTTGAGAGCGTGCATTGCTTCACAGGAGATGCTTTGTGCCTTGTTGTATCATGCACACTGTTGTTTTTTTCTCTCGATGCATTGACACAGAGAATAGTACACAGAGTAATAGCATTTACCTAGAGCTTTTCATTCATAGCCCTGAAAGCAGCAGGAGGGTATTGTTATCTGTATCGCAAAGATGAAGAAATGAGGACTGAGAACGTGACTTTCATCACTGCCGGTGCTGGCAAGAGAACCAAGAGATGATATCCTGGCTCCTCTAAAGTCAGTGACAAAACTCCCATTGACTTCAGTGGGGTCAGAATTTCAATCCAGGTCCCCTAGCCCAGTGATTCTCAACCAGGGGTGTGTTTACCCCCTGTGGATATGCAAAAGTCATCCAGGGAAGGGTTACGTCTAGATGTTTGCCTGCTTTTACAGCAGGCTACATAAAAAGCATTAGTGAAATTAGTACAAATGAAAATTTCATACAAAGACTTGTTTATACTGCTGCTATATTTCTAGCAGATTTACCCAACATTGCACAGGCCTGTAAGTCAGTTAAGTTGTGATTTTTTTTTAATAAAAGGAAAATGTATATGCTTTATTAAAATGCTTGTATTTTTTCAAAAATAATGTTTTATGAAGTTAATTTTTATTTCAGATTTCTTTTAAAAAGGGATTGTTAGTATTTTTCCACTGAATTACTTTTAATACATTTTTAAAATGGGAATTCCATCGTGTGGTTTTTTTTGTTCACCCCATGAACTCTTATCATTCACTATGCTTTAACAAAAAAGGGATATAGTCAATTTGGTTTCCAAGAACATTTTCTTCTAGTTTTCAAAACTTAAGCACTGATTTGGCTGTGCAAAAACAGAGCACTACTCCAAATTTTTCTGTTTTAGCTTTTCTGTAAGGTTGATTGAGAAACAATTCTGTTCCAGGTTCATCCTATTTTTCTAAATCATCTTGGTTCAGTCTCGTTCAACATTCACTCAGTTTTGAGGATTGTACTTGTTTTGGTGATTCTTTCTCATTTCTGTTTGGTTTTATGAGAAGCAATCCAATTCCAGGAACATGTGTTTTCCTGGCACAGCCAACCCCTTACACTGCCTTAAATTATGACAAGAGGAAGCTGTATACCGAATTTGTTGGTCTTAGATCTTACTGTTTAGGAGAAATTATTGATCAGAAAGACAAACTCTCTAAAATATATAGTAGATACACTGAAATGTAAGTACTATATTTATATTCCAATTGATTTATTTTATAATTATAGATTAAATAAAACAATTTGTCTGGAATAGTGTCTTTTGAGACTTGAATTTTTAAATATGATTTTGTAAGCAAGTAGTTTTTAAGTGAGATGTAACTTGGGGGTACGCAAGAACAATCAGACTCCTGAAAGGAATATAGTGGTCTGGAAAAATTGAGACACTGCCCTAGCCCCTTGGATTGCTTAGCCTCCATGAGGTACGCTCCTACACTGACAGGGATACATACACATAATAATACAGTGTAATTTTCATGATTACTGTCATGTTCCCCAGCCTCAGTTAGCTCAGAGATCAAATGCCCTTCAGTTTGTCTCAACCCAAGTCTTTTAGGACAGTACTTGTAGAAGCTGCTGACAGTTTTTATTAGGGAAAAAAAAAAAACAGGTCTAGCTCTGAGTGACACCCATTGTATTCTTGTCTGACTGTATATCTACATTTCTGTCTACTGCTGTAAGTGAACCCATTTCCCTGATTACAACATGCTGTATCCTAAGCTGTGTGACCATTTTCCACATTTGATTACATGTTGATAGGGTGGCAAAGGTGTAAGATGAAGGCAGAGGGATTTGGTTTTCTTTTTCCAATCCAAGTTGTTGTGTACAGTGACAAATGTGGTTTTTAGACTGGAATTATTAGTGGATTAGTCCATTAGACTTGGCAAAGGCCAGCAGATTTGCTATGTTGCTGAAATTCAAAATCTATTTGTCTGTACAGTAAAACTCCAATTGTCCGGGATCCAGTGGTCCGGCACTCCTGATAGTCCGGCACCAACTGGAACCTGGAAGTGCTCCGGCCAGCCGGACAATTGGAGCTGCTGTGAGCCCCATGGGCGCTTGGGGCTGGGAAAGGGAAGGGGAGAAGAGGAGAAGGGGATTATACCCCTGTGACAGGTCTGCCGGGACCCGCACTGTGTCCGGCTGGGGCGTGGGAGGTGGGCGGGGAACAGCGCGGTGAGGGGCAAACCCTACGCCGTTTTGCAGGAAGGCGGGGGAAGCCCTGCGCAGCCTCTGAGAGTTTCCGGGAAGGGAGTGGGCTCTACACCCCCCAGACTGCAGTAGTTATCGCCGAGCAGGGGGTTGGGGGCGGCGCTGCGGGACCAACCCGGCAGCACCCCAGCTGCTCTGCTCCGCCGCTTGTCCGCCGCTGGGGTGCTACCGGGTTGGTCCTGCAGTGCCGCCCCTCACCCCCCTGCTTGGCGATAACTACTGCAGTCTGGGGTGCGGGGAGCCCGCTCCCCTCCCGGAAACTCTCAGCGGCAGCGCAGGGCTTCCCCCACCTTCCTGCAAAACGGTGGAGAGTTCGCCCCTCACCGCGCTGTTCCCCGCCCACTCCCCGGATGCAGTGCAGGTCCCGGCAGACCCGTCACAGCCCTCCGCCGGAGTACCTCCCGATACTCCAGCATATCCAATAATCCGGCACCACTTAGGTCCCAAAGGTGTCAGATTATCGGAAGTCAACTGTACTTAGTGGTAAAGTGCTTTTAAAAAAATCAACCCAACCCCTAAATATCTATTTCATCACTTCTCAGCAGACAGAAAGAAATAAATGAAAGTGCATGAATATATGCTTTAATGCAGGTAACTGCAAAGATGGGATCCTGGTCAGTTTGCAAAGCATCTAAAAACAAGATGTGAAACCCTCAGGAAATATGGATAGGAACATTAAGGATGAGTAATCCAGAGTAGTAGCCTATCTCTATGTATTCAGGTCTACATAAAAGAAAAATTACAAGGTGGTTTATTCCTGTAAACTCAATGGATAGTAATACTTCTGTATACATAAGTTAATAGCTCTTTGGACTTCATTAGCTACTCCAACCAAGAATTCCAGAGCATTTTAAAGACATGAATGAATTTAAACTCTCAGTACCCCTGTGGGAGTGTTATTTATGGCTACTTCACATTTAATGGAAAAAATTAGATAAGTGCCTTGCCCAAGATGTCAAGTTAGTAGAAGCACTAGGATTATAAATCATAGCTCTTGATTCCTCCAAGGGACTAGACTGTACTCCTTACACCTAGGCTGGAATGTCTTGGTTTGGGTTAAAATTTCAGGCCAACCTTTTTGGAAGGGCACAACCCGCTTCTTCAGATGTGTGGAGCAAGAGGCACATGATACTATCTATATTTTTTGTTAATCTTGAAGGTGCTACAGGACCACTTGTTTTTTTAGGATAGGTAGTGAACACACATTCTAAGGGTATTTAACCCACATTCTAAGGGACCATTCCAGGTGAAGTAGCCCATTAATATCTCTGCACTCATGAAACAAAAAGCAGGGATTGGCAGATTATAGATTGTTGTAATAAGACATATATCCAGTATTTTTATTAAAACCATGATTTTTAGTTGAGCAAAGTTATTGATTTTGTCCTTTGACTGCAGATGTGTTAATGGACCACTTAACCTTGCATGGTCCATTACAATCCTTGTTAGCTACTTCTCTGAAACAATTTGTTCCACCTTGAATGTAGCTGTGAGACTCTGGGTTTTGTTCAACATCTTCAATCATGGTATGGATGGTGAGATGGATTGTCCTCTCAGAAAGTTTGCAGATGATGCTACGCTGTGGGAAGAGTTAGATACACTAGAGAGTAGGGATAGGGTCCAGAGTGACCTAAACAAATTAGAGTATTGGACTAAAAGAAATCTGATGAGGTTCAACAAAGACCAGTGCAGAGTCCTATACTTAGGACAGAAAAATCCCATGCATGCTAGAGTCTGGGGACCGATTTTCTAAACAGTAGCTCTGCAGAAAAGGACCTGGGCATTACAATGGGTGAGAAGCTGGACATGAGTCAACAGTGTGTCCTTTGTTGCCAAGAAGGCTAATGGCATTTTGGGCTGCATTAGTAGGAATATTGACAACAGATAGAGGGAAATGATTATAGCTCTCTATTTGGCTCTCCTTATCAGGAGTATTGCATCTAGTTTTGGGTCCCTCACTATAAAAAGGATGTGGACAAGTTTGGAGAGTCCAGCAGAGGGCAACAAAAATGATTGGGGTACATGACTTGAGAGACTGAGAAACTGGGCTTATTTAGACTGCAGAAAAGAAGAGTGAGGAGGGATTTGATAGCAGCCTTCAACTGCCTGAAGGGGGAGGGGTTCCAAAAAGGGTGTAGCTAGGCTGTTCTCAGTGGTGGCAGATGACAGAATAAGGAGCAGTGGTCTCAAGATGCAGTGGGGAAGGTCTGGCTTGTATAGGGGAAAATCTATTTCACTAGGAGGGTGGTGAAGCACAGGAATGGGTTGCCTAGGAAGGTGGTGGAATCTCTGTGTCCTTAGAGGTTTTTAAGGTCAGGCTTGACAAAGCTCTGGCTGGGATGATTTAGTTGGTGTCGGTCCTGCTTTAAGTATGGGGTTGGACTAGATGACTTATTTAGATCTCTTCCTACCCTAGTCTTCTATGATTCTGTGTCTATACATCAACTAGACACTCATGGCACTGACCCATGCCAGCCAACTCGGGCTTACAGGGCTTGGACTGCAAAGCTGTTTCATTGCTGTGTAGATTTCTGCGTCCTACCTCCTGGGATCCTCCCATCTTACAGGGTCCTAGAACGTGGCTCTAGTCCAGGCCCAGAAATCTACACTGCAGCGAAACAGCCCCACAAGCTGAGTCGGCTGTCATGAGCCAGAATTCACTAGCTGCGTATTAGTGCACACGTGCAGTTAAAAGCATAACCATGTAACCGCTAAAAATCAAAGCGATTATGCGCACTGTGGGCTTAGCAGTATAAAGCTTAAATAAGCTTTATACTGCAGAGCCCATGGTGAAGCCTCCCCAGGTGCAGGGGCCAGGGCTACTGCCGGCCTCACTCCCAGGGAGAAGGCTTTGCTGCGGCAGAGAAGCCGCCTCCTAGGGAGCAGGACCAGCAGAGGCTATTGCCAGCTGTGCTCGCGGTGAGGCATTGATGTGGGCTCTGCAGCTGGGGAGTCAGAGTGTAATCTGCAGGAGGTAGTGGGGGGCCAGCTGGGCCCAGGCTGCCATGGACAGGGGCTGCTCTGGCAGGCCCTGCAGGACTGGAGCAGCCCCCTGCCTGGGGCAGGCAGGGAGCTTTTCCGTCCTCTATGGTTAACTGGAACCAGTGAGCCTCGAGGCTTACTGGTTAACTGGTTATCCTTTTACATCCCTACTGTGCACTGTCAGGCAGACGAGTATGTAAATCACACATTCTTATCATTGCTGTGCTGACATCTTCATTGCAATCATAAAATAGTAGTTGCGCCAACCCTTCAGTGAGAGAACTTCTTACGTTTGAATATTCCTCTTGTCATGGGGGTTACCATACATCTGTTTTTTCCTGGATATGTCCTCCTTTTCGGTCCTTCAGTCTCTGGCCGGCTGGGTTTATTAAATATCTAAAAATGTCCGGGATTTTGCCCTGCTCGTTCTTTCTCAAATGCCGCCTGCCCCGAGTGTTACCGTTGAGCTGGGAGCCCGGAGCCCCACAGAGGAGCCTGCCATCTGGTGAGCTGCCTTGGCGAGCGAGGGGGAAGCATGAAACCCCCTGAAGCTCCCTCCCACAGGCCTTCTCCCCTGCCACAGACTCCGCTTCCCTGAGCCCCATGCCCCCCAGTCTGACCCAGCCCCTTTGCATGGCCCTCCCTGAGCAACTCTGGGCTCATCCCTGACACCCCCTTGGCTCCTCATCAGTCACCGCGGCTGCCACACACGGTCATCCCCGGCCCTTACTCATGAACCGCCCCTCCTGACTACTGACACCTCACTTTTCCTGACTGCCTTCAGGCCCCTGACTCCTCCCTACATGCAACTGATCCCTTTCTGACCTTTCCTCTAACTCACCTGTCCCCTGATTCCTGCATCCTTCCAGTCTGCTTCTCTTTGAACCTACCCCCGAAAGCCCTTTGTCTCCAATTATTCATCCCACTTTTCCAAACATTGCTCTTCAAGTCCACCCCAGACTGGCCCAGCCAGTCCCCCATGCCTTTCGTTCAGCCTGACTCCACTCAGCACTTTTTCTAATCCTGACTTCCTTCCTGTCTCCCTAAAAACCAAATAATCCTTAAACCCGTGTTTCCCCAAATTTGACCGTATCTGTTCCAAAACCTGGATCTTGTTTTTAACAGCCCCAATAACCTAACTGGTCCTTCTTCTAAAAATCAGTAACCACCCCCTCAAATCTTCCTGAAAATCAGCCCTCTCCTCATTGAATTTGATGTAGTGATGAAATTCCTTCACCTTCTGGATTATCCTCCTGGGTGTCTGAAGAAACTTTTGCTGCTGTTGCTTCCTCATTCTACTTTTTTTGCCTGAACATTTTTCTGAATGGCATATAGGACGTTTTGGATGTTTGATTCCACCCTTTGGATACTGTAGAAGCAAAGGGGAAATGCCCTAGAGGAATTGAGCTCCACCTAATTGAGGAAATCAATTATTTGCCAATTTTGTTGGACTGCTAAAAAGATAACACAAGACTGACACTAAGTTTATATCCAAATTCAGGGAAGATTGAAGGGGGCTGAAAAAGAAGCCTTCAACAAAATCTAAACTTGGAATTTCCATTGCTTTCCTTTTGACCTGGGAAGGATCACTTCATCTCCCCTGCCTCCCAAGTCATAAACTAGTTTTGTGGAATTCAGAACTGGAGAATTAAAGTAGTAGAGTGACCTCTCCTGTGGATCCCAAGATTAATCAGGCTTTGTGGAAAAAAACATAAGAAAGGACTCAAGAGGTAATGGATTTGGAATTTACTTTTTACTTGTTTCTTTTCTATACTCATGTTGTATACTCACTGTTACTCATTGAACATGCTCACGTTGTATTAATGTGTTTTATGTAGTATATATAAACATTAATGCAACGTGAGTTGGTAGATACTGATACAGATACACTCCCTCTCAGAAGTGTCCTCTATTTTGAAAGTTCAAATATGGTAACCCTAGTCGGCTAAGTCAAACGGGAAAATTAACTACACAAAGAAATTTGACTTGTAGTAAAAGCCATCATCTATTTGACCTAGTTCAAAAGAAGGCACTTGTTTAAAGCAGCTGGCTAAGTAAGCAGATGTTCTAGCTGAGGTTAATGCAGTCATAAAACAGCATACAGCAGCCAAAAACTCTCCATTTAAAATGAATGACCACTTAAAAAAATTATGTAGTAGCAAGCATATTGTACCTTCTATGGCAGGTATTTTGCTTCTAGAAATAAATGTACCTGAGACACTGAACAGTGTTCTGCAGCATCATAATTTCAAAAAGAAAAGGTCTTGTATTGTCCCTACTCATCAGGGTCGGCCCGTGACTATGGGCCGACTTGGCCGTCGCCTAGGGCACTCCCATGATGACGTCACGGGGCGCCCGTTGATGACATCACTCCATTGACAGCCGTGCAGGCGGGGGCACTGATTGCGCATTCTGCCTGGGGCACCAGCTGCCGCAGCCCGCCTCGGGCCACTCCAGCTACTTGTAGAATAGAAGGTGCATCTTGTATTAGCAGATTTAGATTCTCTGTGGTGAATCTGCTGTTTAGATTGTATAGGTGAACTTTCAGCTGGCTGACATTATCTTTTACAAGTAAGTAAAAAGATGGGAGGGCAGAAAAATGATGCAAGGAGATAAAGAATAAATAACACGCACACAGGAGTGAAGACCGTTCTGTGCAGACAAACCCTTATACCATCATGGTGTCCAGTTGAATTTAGTGTTCTCATGTGAGCAGACCCCATTTGAGAATCAGGTTCTTAGTATTCTGTATTTTAAATACATTGCTGTGAATTAGTGCCCAGCAAAGAGTGAAAATTGATTTTCTTTCTCTTTTCACCCCCCATAAAGTGGCAGAAATATTCATTGTCATCTCAGTGTATTTCTCTGAGGCCAGGTCTATAATAGACCTGGAAGGTCGGCTTATGGTATGCATTTCCAGCTATGTAAATAATGTAGCTGGAGTCAACGTATCTTAAGCTAAGCTTGGTGCCATCTTCACAGTCGGAGGCTCCTGTTGGCTTCTAGGAGTTCTGGTGCTGACCGGGGGCACCCTCAGCATTCAGTTTATTGAGTCTTTACTAGACCTGTTAAATCAAACACCAGAAGATCAATCTCCTGCACTGTAAGTACAGATGTGGTCTGAGAGTTTATAGTGCTGGTTTTGGGAAACAACAAATTGTAAAACTAATCTGAGCCTTCATTTACCATGATATGTTGGAAAATGCAAAGTGAATGCTAGTACTGAAAGTTTGGAACTCATGGGTGTCTGGGTTTTTTTTAGGGGGGGGAGTAATTATTGATTTTATTTTTTCTTTGTAGAAATAAAAAGGGGGCATATCTACGCACTTGTGGCAGGTGTGGCCTGAAGCTTAAGCCTCATCATCTTTCTGCTTTCATTTCCCCAGCTGTAAATAAACAGAGAATAGAGTAGAGTATATGTCTGTCACAAAAGATTGTGATGGTTTATTCGTTGAGTGTATGTTACACGCACTAGAACAAAAAAACTTCTAGTAGGTGAGGTAATTAACCAATAGCTGACTTTTAATCTATCTTCTTATTTGAAGAAACTAACATTGAGGAAGATCCTTGTAGTTAGCTTGCTGAGGCCTCTGGAGAGAGGAAGGAATGATTTTCAGCAGGAACCTTTCCTTCAGCTGGAAGAATTGAGGTAAAAAAAATGGATTTGGATGATGATATTTTACACTCTAGTTAGAACAGTGAGAGGAGCAGTCTTGTTTTCTCCTGTTTTCTGAGAGATAGGATAAGGACCGTTTCTAAAAGGAGGCAGTGTGGTGCAATACATGAACGTAGATACTTAGAATCTAGTTCTGGCTTTGCCACGGAGCAGGTCATTTCACCTCTCTGTGCCTCAATTTTCCCATCTGTAAAATGGAGATAATGATCCTGACTACCTTTGTAAAGTGCTCAAGATCTGCTGATGAAAAGTGCTATAGAAGAGGCAGATGTTGTTGTTAAAAGCTGCTCTGGTTTAAACCCCAGTGGTGTTTGTTCACAGAGCTGTCCCATCCATGTAGGGTTTCCAGATGGTTTCAACAAAAATGCTGGACACACTTGACGTTACATCACAATCTACATTACATCTTATTTAGAAAATACCGGACATTTATATTTTCTCATTTATATTTTCTCAATTTGTTTCCTGAACAGAAAGCTCAAATACTGGACTGTCCGGTTCAAAACCAGGCACTTGGCAACCCTATATCCATGGGATGATTCGGAGTAGCTGATCCAGGCCCTGCAGCCACCCCCATCCTCAAACTGTCCTATGGTCACTGTACATGTTGCCTCAACCTCATCCACAGAATCCAGAGTGGCTTGAGGGATTACTGGGAGGGCCGCCCCTGGGGTCAGGTTTCGCCCTGCAATCACTGGGCCAGGAAGAGGCGGTGGGAGTGTGGCTTCGAGGAAGGGGTGGAGTGGGGGTGGGGCAGAGCAGGGTGAGAAGAAGTGGGGGGGGCCGGCCTTGGGCAGATACAGGGGTTGTCCCATACCCCCTAAGGACGGCCCTATTTGTTTAGAAGGCATCTCACTGACTATTTTCTCTTATGTTAACATACCGTATTGCATCTGACTTCCCAAAATAGCTCTTCTGTGTTGGCCAAGGGAGCTTATACATTTATTCATATTTAGCCTGATTGCCAGGAAAATACTTAACACTGCTTTCTTCGGATATAAAGCTTTCTGTTCCTAGATATCTTGAACATTACATGCTACTCTCAGGGGAAATGTATCTTGTTCCTATGGTACTTGTTTTAAAACTTCTGCCTTAGAAAATGAGAATTCTTGTTGAGGGTCCGATTAGTCTCCTCTGAGGTCTGATAGGTAGGCAAATACATGAATCATGTGAAATCTTGTTTGTCTCCACAAGTTTGGAAACCTAATTTTAATCAATCTACAGTATTCTGTACTCTCAAGATTGAGATAAAATAATGACAGCTATATAATAATTAAAAGAAAAAGCATCTCCAGATAAAATGATCCAGGAAAACAAATACTCCTTTACTCTCATGGATCTACATCCATAGAATCATAGAGCTGGAAGAGACCTCAGGAGGTCATCAAGTCCAGTTCCCTGCCTAAGGCAGGACAAATCCCAACTAAATCAATCCATCCAGGGCCCTGTCAAGCTGAGACTTAAAAACCTCTAGGGATGGAGATTCCACCACCTCCCGGGGTAACCCATTCCAGTACTTCACCACTATCCTAGTGAAATAGTTTTTCCTGATGTCCAAACTAGACCTCTCCCACTGTAACTTGAGACCATTGCTCCTTGTTCTGCCATCCGTCACTACTGTGAACAGCCTCTCTCCATCCTCTTTGGAACCTCCCTTCAGGAAATTGAAGGCTGCTATCAAATCCTCCCCTCACTCTTCTCTTCTGCAGACTAAACAAACCCAGTCTCTCCTCATAGGTCATGCGCTCCAGCTCCCTAATCATTTTGGTCACCCTCCGCTGGACCCTCTCCAATGCGTCCACGTCCTTGGAGCCCAGAACTAGACACAATACTCCAGGTGTGGCCTCACCAGAGCTGAATAAAAGGGAATAATCACTTCTCTAGATCTGCTGGCAACGCTCTCCCTAATGCAACCTAATATGCCGTTAGCCTTCTTGGCTACAAGGGCACACTGTTGACTCATATCCAGCTTCTCATCCACTGTAATCCCCAGGTCCTTTTCTGCAGAACTGCTACTTAGCCAGTTGAGCCCTAGCCTGTAACAATGCTTGGGATTCTTCCGTCCCAAGTGCAGGACTCTGCACCTGTCCTTGTTGAACCTCATCAGATTTCTTTTGGCCCAGTCCTCTAATCTGTCTAGGTCGCTCTGGACCCTATCCCTGCCCTCCAGCATATCTACCTCTCCCGCTAGCTTAGTGTCATCCGGAAACTTGCTGAGGGTGCAATCCATCCCCTCATCCAGGTCATTAATAAAAATGTTGAACAAAACCAACCCTAGAACTGATCCTTGAAGACAGACGCAAAGACAGCATTGAGTACTTCAGCTTTTCCCACATCATCTGTCAGTAAGTTACCTCCCTCATCCAGTAAGGTCCCCACATCCTCTCTGATCACCCTCTTATTGCTAACATGCCTGTAGAAACCTTTCTTGCTACCCTTCACATCCCTTGCTAGCTGCAATTCCAGTTGCGATTTCGCCTTCCTGATAACTCCCCTGCATTCTCGAGCAATATATTTACACTCCTCCCTAGTCATCTGTCCAAGTTTCCACTTCTTGTAAGCTTCCTTTTTGTGTTTAAGCTCACCATGGATGTCCCCAGTAAGCCAATCTGGTTTGCTTTTCTTGCTGCGCATCGGGATGGTTTCTTCCTGTGCCTTTAATAAGGCTTCTTTAAAATACTGCCAGCTCTCCTGGACTCCTTCCCCCTTCATGTAAGCATCCCAGGGAATCCTGCCCATCAGTTCTCTGAGGGAGTTGAAGTCTGCTTTTCTGAAGTCCAGGGTGTGTATTTTGCTATTCTCCTTTCTTCCTTTGGTCAGGATCTTGAAATCTACCATCTCATGATCACTGCTTCCCAGGTTGTCACCCTCTTCTACTTCCCCTACTACTTCCTCCCTGTTTGTGAGCAGCAGGTCAAGCTGCGCATGGCCCTGGTCGGTTCCTTCAGCACTTGTACCAAGAAGTTATCCCCAGCATTCTCCAAGACCTTCCTGGATTGTCTGTGTACTGCTGTATTGGTCTCCCAACAGATGTCAGGGTGATTAAAGTCCCCCCCCTTCCAGGGCCTGTGATCTGGAAGCTTCTCTCAGTTGTCTGAAGAAAGCCGCGTCTACCTCATCCACCTGATCTGGTGGTCTATAGCAGACACCAACCACAACATCACCCCTGTTGCTTCCACCTCTAAACTTCACCCATAGACTCTCAACAGGCTTTTCACCCTCTATATACTGGAGCTCCGAGCATTCATACTGCTCTCTTACATACAATGCAACTCCTCCTCCTTTTCTCCCCTGCCTGTTCTTCCTGAACGGTTTATACCTTTCCATGACAGTGCTCCAGTCATGCGAGTCATCCCACCAAGTCTCGGTTATTCCAATCAAATCATAGTTCTTTGGCTGGGCCAGGGCTTTTAATTCTTCCTGTTTGTTTCCGAGGCTTCTCGCATTTGTGTACAAACACCTTAGATAACCAGTTGCTCGCCCTACCTGCTTCATTTGAGTCAGGGGTCCTCCTTTGTTGCTTGTTCTTCTTTGTGTTTCTTTCCGGTAGCCGACTTCCTCACTTACCTCAGGGCTTTGGTCACTATCTCCCAACCAACCTAGTTTAAAGCCTTCCTCACTAGGTTTGCAAGCCTGCTCGCAAAGGTGCTCTTTCCTCTCTTGGTTAGGTGGATCCCATCTCTTCCTAGCAATCTCTGTGCCTGGAACAATGTCCCATGGTCGAAGAAACCAAAGCCCTCTCTCCGACACCACCTGCACAACCACGCATTTACTTCCTCAATTCGATGATCCCTACCCGGACCTTTTCCTTCAACCGAAGGATGGACGAGAACACCACTTGCGCTTCAAATTCCTTGATCCTTCTTCCCAGCGCTACATAATCTGCAGTGACCCACTCAAGGTCATTCTTGGCCATATCGTTAGTTCCTACATGGAGAAGCAGGAAGGGGTAGCGATCCGAAGGTTTGATCAGTTTTGGAAGACTCTCGATCACATCCTGAATGTGAGCTCCCGGGAAGCAGCACACTTCTCGAGATTGCAGGTCTGGACTGCAGATGGATGACTCAGTCCCTCTTAGGGGGGAGTCCCTGACCACCACCATCCATCTTCTTCTTTTGGGGGTGGTGGTCGTGGAACCCCCATCCCTAGGACTACGTATCCCATGCCTTCTGGTAGATGGTGTTCCCTTCTGATTTCTTCCTTGAGAGGTCCCTGCCAAAGCATTCTCCACTGCAGTGCCTGTGGAGAGAGCCTGAAAGCGGATACTTACCTCTACAGGAATGGGGAATACCTGAGTTGGCCGCCTTCTTCTTCTTCTAGAGGTTACATGCTGCCACTTCTCTTCCTTGTCCTATACTGCCCTCACTGGCTCTTCAGCCTGCTGTGCCTGCAGGATTAAACACTGCCTTCTATCGAGGAAGTCTTCATCCTCTCTGATAGAACCCAGTCACAGGGTCATGATAAAATAGACTAAGATTTTCATAAACAGATGTACAAAGGCTTCTAAGTTCTTTCTTAAGAAAGATTCCTGTGGATTTCAGCCCGTCTTGCATTGCATGGGTAAATTGTTGCTTGCTATTCCTCATGTATCTGTATTCTCAAAGGATAATAGTGCAACTGATCTTTAACATTTGATTATTGTATGTCTGCTGATGCAACTTTCATAGCTCACCATCAGCTGAGCCAGAAAAATGAGTGTGGTGTCAACCACATTCTGTTAGCTATAATTATTGTTTATAAATAGGCTTTTATGTGACGTCCATCACTTTAACGTCTGAGTATCTACAGTGCAAAGTCCCCACTCTCATAAGTTGTCTTTCTGAAGTCATGAATGATACCAGAAAAGCGAGCAGGATTGGGTTCCGTTTCTCTCCAGTTCAGTTCAGAGCGGGGGAAATCCCATGTGCTTAACCTGAAGAATGTGCTAAATTCTCATTAACTTTACTGGGACTTAGGCAGGGGCTCAGTCCCAGATTTTTAAGGGTGTGTAGCAGAGGTGGGCAATAATTTTTGCTGGGGGACTGCTCCAAGATATTGGAAAGTGGTCTAGGGCCTCACATTTCTGCAGAGAAGATGCGGGGTCTCGGGTAGAGGTGGGGTGCAGAAGGGTGCACTGGGTAAGGGACAAAAGGGCAGGAGACGGTGTGAGGTCTGAGAGGGAGTTTGAGTGAAGGAGGTAGTTGTGACCTGAGTCAGGGGATTGGGGTGTAGGGTCAGGGAGGGAGTATGAGTGGAGGAGAGGATTCTGGCCTGGGGGAGGGACTCTAGGAGGAGGTGCAAAGTCTGGGAGAGAATTGTGACTTGGGAGAAGGGGAAAAGGGGGTGCAGACTGCTGAGGGTTTGGGTGTGACCTGGGTCAAAGGATTGGGGTTCAGGGTCTGGGAGGGTGTAGGGGAGGATTCTGGCCAGGGGGGTAGGAGGGGGTACAGGATCTGGGGGAGAGTTGTGACCTGGGCACGGGGGTGCAGAAGGTTTGGACAGTGACCTGGGAGAGGGAGTTGGGGTGTGGGAGGGGCAGGGGTGTCAGAGGTAGGCTCTGACTGGGAGGCGCTTACCTAAGCTAGCAACCCTGCAGCACCCCAATGGCAGGCTGGGCTCCCTGCCTGCTGTAGCCCCAGATTACTTTAAACTGTAGGCTGTTCCCTCCATATGGCTCTCAGCTCCTGGAGGGGAAAGAGGCTTGTGCTGTCCCCATCCCCCAGGCCAATCTTTCAGCTCCTATAGGAGCGGAGACTTGGGCTGGGGAACGGGACATCACACGAAGCCTCCCCCTCCTTGCAGAGCAGAGAGCTGCACAGTTTGTGCTTTAAACCATGGCAGCTGCATGCCTGAGGGTCCCGGCAGGGTGGTCTGCGAGCTGCATCCTGTGGCGTGGCGGGCCGGATCCGGCCCCAGGGCTGTGTTTTGCCCAGCCCTGGTGTGTAGGCATTGCAGTGCTCAGCGTTGCATTGCCTAACTGACGACAGAGCTTACATCAAATTTTCAGAAGGGATTTGGGCATTTGTAATGAACAGTCACTTGGATGTCAGCTCCTAAGTACCTAAATCCCTTTTGAAAATGAGATTTAGGCTCATATATTAGTTAGACATGTGATGCTTTGTTCAGCAACGTCTACATACTTTAAACATCTGGGCCTAAGCGATTTGCTGAATTGGGGACTTAACCAAACGCTTAAAGTTAGGCATGTGTTTGAGTGTCTTGTTGACTGATTCAGGGCCTTATTCCTCAAATCAGACTAGAATATGAATTGATTTCCAATGATCCAAGAGAGAAAATTCAGAGAATGCTAGTCTGATTTCTGTAATCTGCCACAAAAGTAGCTAACATACATTTAGACACAGGACAGGCACATTTAAAAATATCCATACAGTCAATGGTGTACACAGTCTTTAAGTAGTTTGGTTTAACTTCAACAGCTCCATCTGAAATAGCACCGGACTTGTAAGTAAGAAAGAACCCATGGGATTTCCAATCCTATGGAGAATAGGCAGGAGGAGGATGAATGGGCAGATGTTACAAAAAAGCTGCTTGCAGAAAAATAAAGCTAACAGGACTCATGATGGAAGTAGAGCCGATGTCCCTATATGGCATTTCAAGTAGGCACTTTGATCTGGAAAGGTAATATGAAACTGATGCACTTGGCAAATGGACTGTAAAGGTCTATCTCTAATGCAATTGCAATGATTTTTTCTCCAGTATTAGTTACTTTTGATTGGATTTGCTCAGTGTATTAGACCAGAATACAGTCTATATTTAACACAGTTTTTTCCTGAACAGGGAAGTTATGGAGTGTCCATTTCTATGGTGTTTTATGTTGTGATCACGTATGTCATGCAGTGTCATATCCTAAGGACATCAATAGTCTGTTCTCTCCCCTGTGATGTGCCTGCAAGGCTTTTATCAGAAAAGATTCTGTTCTTTAAGTATTCCCGAGATTGTTTCTATTGGAAACTGGGTGCAGATGGGAGCAGCATCTCATGCTCTGAATGGTATATCATATGAAGGCAGAAGACACAAAACAGTGTGTTACAACTTCTTCTACCTGAATCTACAGTACAGGAAATTCTTTCCTGCCTTTTAGTCAGCATTCAAGATATTTTCAAGGATATCCCTGTTTGGATAGCTAGAATCTATGCCCCTGAAATTGATGGTGTTATTTTAAAGGGCCAGGGTTTAAGAAAAAGAATATTTGTATTTTTAAATAATGATTACACGTTTTTGAATGTGGGTTGACTGGGCCTATGTACAACTAATCAGGCGTTGTCTTTCCTTGAGTGCGGATCTTGGTTAAAATCTCTACCCCACACAGGAGGGATTGATCAAAAGGTGCAACTAACTGTTTAACCCTAGAGCCTGAAAGGACCATGTGTCCAGGTACTACCCAATTTTAATTTCTTTGTAATTAAGCCAATCGCATTTCATCAGTGAAATTGATCAGAATTGTTGATTTTGATTCCTGTCTCTGCTTGTACTAAACTTTGTTCCGGCTGATTGTTTGAGAGAGTTGCGTGATGCAAGTGATTTAGTTTTCCCTTAAGAAATGTGTTGGGCGAGTTGTAGATCATGGAAAAGGCTCTTTATTTGAGTTTTGGTCAGCTGCAGCAGCTAGGAAATTGTGAATTAACAGGGAAGTGGAAGCTAGAAACCAGCAGCGCTGTAAATCAATTTTTGATCCAGCTTTTATTGGTGAGAGAAACAAGCTTTCGAGCCACACAAAGCTCTTCTTTGGGGCTGGGAAAAGAATTCCCAGCCCTGAAGAGCAAAATGCAAGATGGAACAAATTGTTTAGGCTGACTTAATTAGCTTCATTAACACTGCTCCTACAATTGACAGGAAACTTCTTTTGCTGTTATATATGTACTCTTGATTCTGTTATTTCCACTGCAACCCATCTGATGAAGTGGGTTTTAACCACGAAAGCTCATGATCATATCTATTTGTAAGTCTCTAAGGTGCCACAGGACTGCACACTGTTTTTAAAGTTACAGATTAACACAGCTACCCCTCTGAGACTTTTTACGATAAATAGCACATATTGTAAGGCACCATTCAAGGTAGAGTGGCCCATGCCAATCTCTGCTAATTATTTATGTAAACAATCTGTTCCATCTTGCATTTTGCTCTGTTGCTGCGAGTTCCTTTCCCAGACCTGAATTAGAGTTCTGTATGGCTTGAAAGCTTGTCTCTGACACCAACAGAGGTTGGTACCATAAAATATATTACCTCACTCACTTTGTCTTGCTAGTATTTTCTTATATCATGGAATACAGATATAAGTAAAATTAATGCATACAGCAACTTAGAAGTGTTTCATAGGCTAAGTCTAGACTGCACTCTAAAATAGAAAAAAGATACTCAATTTGCGCTACACAAATTGTGTATCTTTTTTTGATTTAATCTCGAAGGAGGCTGTTTTATAAATGTTGGCGCGTCTACACAGTGCCAAATTTCGAAATAAAGTGCTCCTTGGAGTCATTCCTCATTCTTCGTAGAACGAGGTTTACAGGGATGGCAAAAGAGTATGTCTGTTATTTCGAAAAAAAAAAATCGAAATAGCAGATGTGTTCCTTGGATGTGGTGTCGCTATTTCAGGATACTCCTGGTATCCTGAAATAGCAATGCAGTCTAGATGTAACCATAGAGACTAAATGCTTTGTTCTAAGCCTAATATTGATTTTGAGCAAAACTAAGGCTGTGTCTATACTAGGAAGCTTACAGTGGCACTACTGTACTGATGCAGCTATGAGAGCACTTCTTTAGCCATTCTGTGGTGAAAGGAGAGAGCTCTCCTGTTGGCATAATTGAACCATCCCCACTGAGCACTGGTAGCCAAGTCAGCGGGAGAAGTTCTCCTGCCGACATAGCGCTGTGCACACTTATGCCAGTGTAACTTTGTCAGAGTTGTGGATTTTTTTTTCACACTCCTGAGCAACGTAAGTTTTACTAATGTAAGTGGTAGTGTAGACATGACTTAACATACTGGTGAACTGGTTTGGTCCCCAGCTATGTGCTTGTCCATTTTTAACTAATGCTTGTGGTCTTGGTATGAGCTGGCATCTGGCCTGCCAGTGTTACATCCACTGCTTGACATGTGGAAGTCTAGTAAAATAGTCCCCTACACTCTTCCTTAGTTCCTATGGGTTACGGAGTTTGTACGTTGTTTTGAAGGATTGTGCTCGTTGTGAGTTTGGCTAGTCCATCCAAATAACAGGCAGCCTTAATGGGAAATAACTTGAACCTCTAGGTCACTATAAGTGGGACTTTCATTTCTTCAAAATCTCTTTCTGAAGAGCAGTTTGCATTTCTAGTAGGAAGTGACTTTCTGCTAAAATAACTAGAAGGCAGGGCTCTGTTTTGCTAAGCACTGTACATACACATTTCATTGCTCCAGAGAAAACAGACAAATAATTGTTGCCTGCTATACAATCCCATAGTCCTATAAAGGCTCTGTAGTCCAATGTTTCTGCATAAGGAAAGATTGGGTTTTGTGTACAGGGATGCTTGCTGGGGAGGAACACAAGAGCTAGTTTAAACCAAGAACAAAGAACTTCTACAAACTTCAACACTTTCTTGTTCATATGCAAAGCATGTTTCTCGGACCCAGATTCCCCAAATAAGAACACACATCAGATAGCACATCAGTGAAGAAACCATTTAATTAAAAACAGTCATGCACATGCAGTCTGTCCCCTTGAGACAGGAACAGAGAGAAGTCCCACTTGATAGATGTTATCTCTGTTTTATTGCTTTAATTGCAGAAGGCAATTGGGGACATGATAATAATTTTCAAGTACATAAAAGGTTACAAGGAAGAGGGTGAAAAATTGTTCTCCTTAGCCTCTGATGATAAAACAAGGAGCATTGGACTTGAATGGCAGAAAGGGGGTTTTAGGTTGGACATTAGGAAAATCTCCCTGTCAAGGTAGTTAAGCACTGGATCAAAATGCCTAGAGAGGTTATGGAATCTCTACCACTGAAGATTTTTTAAGAACAGGTTAGACAAACACCTGTCAGGAATGGTCTAGGTCAGTGATACTTAGACCTCAGGAACCAAATTAGCAGCCAACATTATCCAAAAGAGTCACAGTATTATGAATGGCAGGGGAAATAGAGTAAGTGTATGTGTGCCTGTGCAAATTCTTACAGTAAAGAAGCTAATAATTTAGTGCAAGTTTATAACTTAAAATGTAATTTACTAATTAACTTATCAGGATGCTTTTACTAACTCTGGTTGGTTGACAATTAAAGCACAGTGTTTTAATATTATATTCTGTGAAGACCCATAAGGGATACATTAAAGAGTCACTTGTGGCTTGATCCACCGTCTTGAGTATCACTAGTCTGTTAATACTTAGTCCTGCCTTGAGTGCTGGGAACTGGACTAGATGACCCTTATTGAGGTTCTTTGTAGTCCTACACTTTTATGATTCTGTGATCATAGTGGAAAAGAGCTGGGATTTATTGGGAATTTGTGCCATGGGAACAGAGCATAAAATCTCCAAGGAATGCAAAGAATGAGGAGAAATGTGTGGTGTTGTCTATTCAGTTCCCAGAACTTATGAGTTTTGTTCACTGCTACTGCCCTATTAAAAACAGGAAGCCACAAATCCAAACTCTCACGTGCACGCACACACACAAACACAGAGAATTAACTTACAAATGAGTGGCAATAATTGTCCTCTAAACTGAATATAAAAATAAGAATCAGAGGGGTAGCCATGTTAGTCTGTATCTACAAAAACAGTAAGGATTCCATGGCACCTTAAAGACTAAGATTTATCTGGGCATAAGCTTTCATGTGCAAAACCCCACTTCATCATGAAGGCTTATGCCCAGATAAATCTGAGTCTTTAAGGTGCCACAGAACTCCTCATTGTTTTTATAAAAAAAGATGTTCTATTTGATTGGGCTGTATTAGATTTTTTTTTCATAGTCTCTATGTATTTATCTCAAAATTGCTAAACTGTCCAAAGCATTTTAGATGTAATGATATAAATAGCAGAGGGATTAGTAAACAGTAATGTGTGCTGAATAACCTTGTACCTTAGCAAATTGCCAAACCTCCAGTGAAATCTGGTAGCTGAAGAATTTGTGTAAACAATCAGTGGGGTAGCCATGTTAGTCTGTAACTGAAAAACTTAATAGTTCTGCAGCACTTTTTTGTTAGTGTCTAAGGTACTGCAGAACTATTTGTTGTTTAAGTGTGTAAGGAATGACATAGACTTGACTTCAGACATGGAACACAAAATCCTCATATCATTTCAAGGGGGAGATCTGCATTTGTAGGGAGATCACTGCACAGGATTCCCTCCATGGGACCTTAACGAGATCTAATTTTGCCCTAAAGGTTTTTGTTTTTGTTTTTTTTGAACAAATAAATGAAGTGCCCTGTAGAGCCTCAGTGGTTTTTCTCAAGTTTCTCCATCCCTTTTTACAGTCAGAGCAGTGTTTTAATGTCTTTCAGTGCAAGTCTTTGAAAATGAAAAAAATCTTTAGCATCAGTAATTTTAAGAAGATTAAAAAAACAGCAGCAGCAATGCAGTGAGCACAACAATTATGTATTTAACAATCATTACTAAAGTCAGGATGGAGGAATGCAAACATTAAACCTATGTTTACTTTATTATCTTTCACTTTCAGCTTCTGGTTATCTGTTTGTTTTCTCATATAGACACTGTAAAGGATCCGTGCATGATTGTGGAATCAGTTTATAGCTACAGATATAATCTAAAACATTTTAATGGTGATGACATGTACGAATCATGTTGTATTATAAGGGAATTAGCGTGATGATTTGACAATTTGTCACCATCAGGAAGGTGATCAGAGTTGTGTTTTACAATTCTTTCAGACATTTTCTACAGCAGCTTTTTAAAAATGCTGTTTTCTCAGTGTGGCATATTTGCTATTACTGCCACACTGATTCAAACAAAGAAAAATATAGGCCCAAATTTCACTCTGATTTATACTCCACTCAACTTCAGTGAAATCAGGGTAGTCAGTACACAGTTTGACCTAGCATTTTCATTGTAAAGTATAGGTCAGAAGAATATTTTAACCTAACTGGCATTTGAAAATTATTTTCAAAAATCAGTATTCTGTTCTCCCTAAAATTAATGGAATATTTTCAGCACTTTTTAAAAAATGTTGGTTGCTTCTTAATTGCGAGGGGAATGCATCTAGCTTTCTTTCAGGAATAGTGTTACAAATATTCCATGGCCCACATGATCCTTGTTAAAACAACGAGGAATCCTATGGCACGTTAGAGACAGGACGCTGGTTGTTTTTGCAGATACAGACTAACATGGCTACCCCTCTGAGATAATCTGTATTATCATGCTGATATCTCTGGTGTTACACCAGGGTTGAACTTGTTTCTATGTGTATTAGGTCATATGTGCATGGGAATATAAGCGGGCTGGTGTAGTGACTTTGCACATGCCCGAAAGCTTGCTAGCAGCAAAGAAACGGATGGTAGAAGTTAGTTGCCCTGATTTTGTCTTCAGAAAGTCACAGGAAGACCAATTCAAGCATTCTCCAGAATTGTCATTGCAGAGGTGAGCATGAGGCATATCCGTGTAGTCTTCTTGCAACTGAATATATCAAGCCAACAGTCCATACATATAGCCATCACTCTTACGTATTATTCCTACTCTTAGTAGGAATGGGATGAGTGCAGATACTAAGCAGGGCATGATAACACTTCTCTTTCACTGTACAGGTTTCTTTCTCCCGTTTTAATATTTCAGTAAAAACAACTGTTCATGGTAGGAATTCATTGCTACAATAAAAGTCAGATACACCACAGCACTATTCCTTTTTGTTCTATGGCCCAACAACATAAAACCAAGCCAAGCTGAAACTGATAGTCTAAGAAAAACTGAAAACCAAACCTTGTAGATTAAGGAACAGAGATATACATCTACTTCTACAGTAACCTCAACTTGAAAGCTAGAGCAACCAAAGATTGCTGCTGCTTCCAATGAATTATCATAAGGATAGTTATTGTCTTTCTTTGCTTCTTCATCCTTTTTTTCCAGTGCCTGGCACCCCTGAACTGTGTGCCAAAACCACTCTCTGCTTTGTTAGTGCCACATGTGCTTTGGTATAGCTGGCATTCTCCTTGTGGAGATTACAAGCATCAATTTCCAGGCACTCTGAGCATCTACAACACCACCTTGGGAACTGAAACTTCAGTCAGTTCCTGAACGAATTGGGTTTCTGAGTGGTAGCACAAAGCCAGACCCTTAAGCATCAGTCATAGAAAGATGTTATCAGAATTGGAATCAGCATTCTTTTACAAACCTGAAATTTCCTTACTTCATTCACATTACCATATTCAGGGCTGTCCTTAGGATTTATCGAACCCCATGCAGTACTATTAAACTGGAGCCCCTATGTCCGATGGTAGCTGGCAGGGGGTGACGATTTTTTAGAGATGTGATTTTATAGTTTTCAGCAACACACTAATGAAATATTTTTAAAATAAATTTTAAACTGAAGTCCTGTAGACCAGCAGTAAATTTAGAGATTGACAAATGCCTGTTAAATGGCTTGATTACCACTTGAATGGCTCTTACACAGGTTCTACTAATAGCTCTGGCAGGCTTTTTTACTTTTAAGTTAACTAGATCCTCTCCAGAGAAAGCAAAGCCACAGAACAGGGATAGGAAAAGGTAGGTGGGTGGACATTAAGAAATTAAGACCCAGTGGTGCGCCAGATCATTGGGTGCCCTTCACAACTATGTATTCTGCACATGGGTTAGAGACATAAAATCCTGTTTTAATTAGTTAACCGGTTAAATGTTATGGGCTAGAGTGGGTGCTGCTGGAAGAGCCCTCCCTAGGTACCTGTTAACCGTTAAGGGTGATGCTTACTAGGTAACTGGTTATCCCTTTATCATCCCGAGTACAGATAAGGACAGCTCTGACTGCATTCAACTAGTACCCATATTTGATAGCCTGAAAGTGTTATTGATGCCTTGTATTTTCTATGGTGAAAACTTCCTCCTCTTTTGCTGGTGAATGAGAAGAGTTCTTCCTACAATATGCCTTCTGAAAATAGTTAAGGCTTGAGCATTTGAATCTCTAATCTTGGCCCAAGCCAGCCCTGAAAGGTAGAAGAACATAATGCATCAAGAGTATCCATTTGTGCACATTTATGGTCAGATCCTCCACTGGTAGAAAATAGCTTGGTAGGTTAGCACATGCAAACATGGGCATCCGGTATGCTAGGTGGGGGAAGGCTTTGCCTTCCCAAACTGCCAGGCAGAGCCCCGCCTGCACTCCGCCCCAGAATGCCTGCTGTAGGTGTTCTGGGGAGGAGGGGAGGTACGGTGCATTGCTGCCCCCAGCACCTGCACTTCCCCATGCTCTGGGGGCCAGAGAGGCTCATGCCGCATAGCCTTCTCCCTCCCCGGTGCTCTGGGATCCAGGGAGGCTTGGGACAGCTCCAGCCACACAATCTCTTCCTTCCCCAGTGCTCTGGGAAGGTTGGGGCACACGCACTCTTCCCCTCCCCATTGTGGGGAGGACGCTGCCCTGCCTCCTCTGCTCCCCATGGCGCAGGCGGGGCCTCAGAGGAGGGCAGGGCTGTAGGTGGGGCTGAGGGCTTGCCTCCCTCAGCCCTGGCTGCACTGATCACCCATGCATGCAAAATATATTGTCCGTAGATAAAGCTTGGAGACCTTTTGAAATTTTTGGCCTGGAATGTCTCTTACCCTGATATTTTGTTCATCAAATACCAACCCCAGTTCACAAAGGAGTCTAGCTCTGAGTGATGATAACCCTAAAATATTTAAATAAGTCCTAACCTAGAACAAGAACTCAGTCACTCAGAGCTTCTCCACATAAATCACTATGTGGCAGGCCATGTATTCATGATGAAGGCTTGGCCTTCTCCAGTCCCATTAGGCTGGTTTGTTTCTCTTAGCATATTTTATAGAGAGCCTATCAGTTTCTGGCCTGGTCTGTACTTGAAATGTATATTAGCCTATCTATGTCGGTCAGAGTCTGAAAAAAATATCCTCTAGTGATATAACTATGCTAGTGCAGCTATACTGACAGAAGAGTATAGCTAGTGTCATTTGAGAGGTGTTCTGATACCACCTGATTGCACTTTCTGTTGGCACACACACTGCCTCTGCACTGGGGGCTATGGCATATCAGTGCAGATATAGCTATGCCAGCATGTGTGCCTTAGTGTAGACACGCTTCAGAGAGATAACTGTTAGTCTGTTTCAGCAAAAATTATGTGGACTCCTGTGGCACCTTAAAGACTAACAAGTTTATTAGGGCATAAGCTTTCTTGGGCTGCAGCTCACTTTGACAGATGTGTGAAGTGAAAGCATCAGGGATTTACACATATAGGGAGACAGGGATTTACACATATAGGGAGATGGGAGTGTTACATCAGTGTTAATGAGGCTAATTCAGTCAGGGTGGATGGGGCCCATATCTAACAGTTAATAAGAAGATAAGAATATATAAGGGGAAAAAATTACTTACTGTGTTGAGCTAGCCAGTCCCTATTCAGACCCATTTTGATGGTGTCAAGTGTGCATATGAATCCAGCTCAGCAGTTTCATGCTGTAGTCTGTTTTTAATGTTGTTTTGCTTAAGTCTGGCAACTTTCAAATCTTTTTCTATGTGTCCAGGAAGGTTAAAGTGTTCTACTGGTTTTTGTATGTTACTCTTCTTTGTCTGATTTGTGTCTGTTTTGTTCTTTGAGGACTGTCTGGTTTGTTCAGCGTACATGGCGGAGGGGCAATGCAGGCACATGATGGCATATATCATATGAGTAAATGTTTGGGAGAACAAGCTCTTGATGGTAGGGCTGAAGTGGTTAGGTCCGATAATGGTGTCACTAGGATAGATAAGGGGACAGAGTTGGCAAGGGGGTTTGTTGAAAGGATTGGTTCCTGGGTGAGTGTTTCTGTTGTGTGGTGTGTAGCTGGTGGTGAGCATTTGCATCAGGACGTTATCTCTAGAAAAGACTCCAAAGGGAGGTGATAGAAACTCCATCGCTAGGGACATTTAAAATTAAGAGCTCCCTCAACTGGTAGATTTTCAGATGGAAATCATAATAGAGGTGAGTGCTGCTGCTAGACATAGCATGTGACTGAGGGTATGTCTACATCACACAGCTTTTAGAGACAGGGTCATGTTGATACAGCCGTGTCACTAAAAGTCAGACAGCATAAATACTCCTTGTTGGTACTTTTGCCAACAAAAAAAATGTCCATCCACTACCAGCAACGTCTGCTTTGTGAGTAAGAGAGCACTCCTGTTGAAAAGGCACTATATACACTAGTACTAGCCATGGCAAAGCTTTTTGTCATGGAAGCAGGAAGGAGAGTTAAACATCTGTGAATGACAAAAGCTTTGTTGCTCAATTGCTAGTGTAGACACTGCCTGAGCACAAATTTATCTGAACGAACGGCCTGGATCTGAAACCTCACTCTGCCCTCCCAACCTGAACCCAAATATAGATTTGGATCCAAAGCTTGCATATGACACTGCCTTTATAACAAGCCCAATCAAACACTTGTAAACTTTGTGAATAGTGATTGTTGATTTGAAATCCCAATCTGAGGTTTAGGTCCGTTAACTCTTCTGAGGGAGCCATGCCACTAGGGGGAAGAGGTAGGCTTGGGAGCATTGCAGAAGAGAAAGCATGCTACACACACAGCTTGGGAAATGTGGGGCTGACACCAGATTCCTTGTTAGAGTGCTGAGATTCTGTAGGCAGTTCCACTGCCCCCATGCAGCCATTCATCCCTACATTCAGTAATTCTGATAAACCTTGCAAAAATTTTCAATGACTGTTAGTCCCACAATTTTGGTATGACAGTGAAAGGTTTTACCATGATTATTCCAGAAACCACAGCCAAGATATTTCAACCACAAAAAAGTTTAGTAATAAATTAATTTACATGTAATTACATTTATTTACAGCAGCCTTGAGTTCTGCAGTGCACAGCTTCCTAGTCTTAAACATCTTCACTTGAAAGCAGCAGTAGCGCTGACTCCAAAGACATCTAATCCTCAATCCTATTTGGAGAAAAATTGTTTAATAGCAGCTACTGGAAAGGCAGTTGCAAGAGTGGCCTGCACAGAGGGAAATAAAAGAAATAAAACATATAAGTTAGTAACAATTAATGTTGAAAACTTGTTGACCAAATTACTAAATTCATTTGGGCCTCATAGAATCCTAGAACTGGAAGGGATCTTGAGAGATCATCAAGTCCAGTCCCCTGCCCTCATGGCAGGACCAAGCACCCTCTAGATCATCCCTGATAGGGGATCTATCCAACCTGCTCTTAAATATCTCCAGAGATGGAGATTCCACAACCTCCCTAGGTGATGAAGAGCTTGATTCTCCATTTCCTTGTGTGGTAATTTTATCCTTGTGCGAAGTGGATATAAACCACTATCACATTAGCTTTTTACACCCACTTTAAAATGGCAATACAAGCTGTAGAGTAGCAGAGATGGAGGCCTAAAGATTCTTCTGCCATGAAGCTTTGTAGAGACACCAAGATTTTCAATCTTCCTAGCAAAAATAATTTTCCTCAGTGCTTAATTTGGGCACCTTGGTGTAGTGTGACATTTCCTCCACAGTGCCATTGTGATCAACAGACTGCAATCACAGCGCTGGAGCACATATTTGACAGTAGATGTGGCATGGCTGCTCTGACCTGTTGGACAACAGCACTGGATGGGGAAACAGAAACACTTCTAATACGTAGAATGTAGATGTTTGTTTTTCAGAGACCCTTTTAAGCCATTTATGTCCTAAATCTGTCATACCTTTCAAGTTGTGTATTGAAATGGGAATTCTGCTCTTTATTCTACCTGTGCCTGGGTCTTGAGAGGGTGTTGGCACATAAGGTTCTGCTACCCAGGGAGAGTCTGAGAGAAAACCCTTGTGCTATCTGGCAGGATTCAGGCAGGAAAGAAAAGGGGTTTAGGAGCTGAAGTGAGCATCGGGCAGTGGTGTGTATGGCAGAAAGGAAGCTCAGAACAAAGTCTCGGTGTTTGTGCTCTAGAAAGGAAGAACTTTTGTTCTGGAGCTGTTTGTTATCTTGGCACTGGGGAGAAATGTGTGCCTGGAAGAGCTCTGCTGTGACACCACTCTTGTGGGGTGTTGCTTTTTAGATTAAGAATTCCATTAATTACGTCCTCTCCACATGCTAAAGAAAACTGCAGGTGCCATGATCCTACCATGTGGACCATATTTGTCTCCTCTTTAGAGACTCTTCTTTAAAAATATTCACAGCACTGGGGAAAGTGATCTTAACTTGCCCTTCCGCGGGAGGGTGTTTTTAAAAGATGTTTACATCCTCCTTCCTTTCTGCTGTTAAAGTGCTCTGTTCTCTCCCTTCAGAATGCTTATGGCCTTGGAACACTAACGCATGTTCATTCATTCTATAAACAGCTGCTGTTTGGCCCCACCTCCATTTTCCTGGTCTCACAACTCTTTGGGGCCATCCTCTCAAAACACAGGAGATGAATGACTCCTGTTAGATCAGTGGGACTCCAGGTACATTTTTGCATTCTCCCCTGCCATCCTGTGTGTGTGCAAGAAGCTCTCCAAATCACCACTTTGTCCTTCAAATCCCTTAAACTGTCTGATGCTATGATAACGTGCTTTGCCCACAGCCAAGCAATGTACCCATAGGCCTCTCATTGCTGCCTTTTGATCTTCCCCTTCCCTCCTCATATCTGTTGGTTGTTTCCACCTATTCTCTCCCACCTTGCATTTAGATTGTTACGTCCTTGGGGTAAAGTGGCTGCTTTTTGTATAGTGCTTATGCTTAGCACAGTATGGAGCCTGGTCTCTGATTAGCGTTCTTAGTATTTTTATTGAAGGAGAAACTAAGTGTAACTAGTAATAAATCCTGAGAGATGAATATAGCTGTTTTGATTAGGGATGTAGTAGTATAGTTGATTAATCAATAAGCAGAAGCTTATAGGTTAATGAATCCCTTCCCTCCCTCCCCCTGCTTGCCAGTACATTTTTTAGCAGGCTGGCTAGCAGCCCAGCTCAGTCCCAGCTTGCACTGGGTCCTGGACCTACCCCCGCTATGGCCCTGCATTTTAAAGTGTATTAGGAGCCAGGCGGGCAGGCAGCCTGGCTCAGTTCTGGCTAGTGCTGGGTCCGGGAGCTCAGACCCCTCCCCCTAGACTGGGACTGCCTGAGGACTATAGACTAGTCGACTAACCGACAAGAATTCAAGAGGTTAATCAACTATTGAATTAACCAATATTTAACATCCCTAGTTTTGACCTGATTCACTTCTCATGCAATTGTAAATCACAAATGACTCTACCAAAGTCAGTGGAGTTCTACCCCTCTAATGCAGACAGGAGAGGAGAATCAGGCCTCCTATTTTCAAGCCACTCTGATTGTCCACTGGCCCCTGAAAATCCTGCCTTTTGGATGCAACAGTCCTTTGGGGTTACTTGCTCTTAGTTTAGTGATCAATAGAAGGTCACATAGTTACTGTGCTAGGGGGAACAGACCAGTCAGCTCCATCACTCCATGGAAGCATAGGTGCTGGAACTAGGGGTGCTGAGGTTATATACAGGTTGGTTCAGTGGCTCTTGCTATAAAAATGGTGCCAGCCCCCCTGCATGGAAGTGAAAGTTTCATTACGGTACAGCTGTGCTTCCTTATCCCTCAGCTTTAAGATCTTCTAGCTATGCTCTATATTCCATATATCTGTTTTGAGTTCTCTGATCCCCATCCCCTAACAGATCTCAGCTTCCACCCAGCCCCTAACCACCCAATATTTCCCTCATATCGCCTCATGAACCCTGCTCTCCAAAGCTTCTTCTCTGAGCTACCCAACTATGGGCACCCCAACAATCCTATCTACTCCTCCAGCTAGCCCCTAGAAGCCCTGTCGATACCTCACAAACTTTTTCCCTCATGGATGGGCTTAAGGTTTTCTCATCACCCTGCATATTCATATATCTGTTTGGTTTCTCTGAGGGCAGCAAAGAATTTTTCACAGAGACATGTGCCCTTTGGGAGGGAGTGCTTTCGGTGCATTGAACTTATCACCTTACAGACTTTTGGGGAGCTAATATTTACTGTGTTGCATACCTTGTCAGTGAATCCAAGGGAAAACAGCTGGAGCTTCAGGGACATTCTGGAGGTACAAAATCTGTGGTGGATTTCCAAAGCTCTTTAGAGTTTAGGTACCTCACAATGATGTCAGGAATGCAGGACCGGGCCCCAGGAGAGAATCACAAAAACACCACCTATTTGAAACAAAACAGATTAGCTACTATCCATGAAATCCATGTGCAATGGTAAACACACTCAGTAAGCATGAAGTAGATCGGCACTGGAAAGAGAGAATATTCTGCAATAACTTTATTTAATTTTGATTTGTACATTTGAAGTGCCCATTTGTCACCCTAGGTACTTAAACTCTGCTTAAAACATTCAATAGCAAATGTATCCATCAAGGGAATAAAATAAAATAAAATACAATTAAACCAGCTGCATATTTATAAATGGCCAGCAGTAATTGGTTTCATGCTTAGGTCTGGTCCGTCTGACATGCATCACTACACTAACCCGTATACTCTGAATACTCATGGTCATTTTTAAAAATTGTTTTTTTTGTACTAAACCCAATGGTAAAGTAAATTGTTTACGTTTATCCACCCTAAAATTGGACTGTATCTAAGGTGGGAGGAGATGCTACACTCAGCAGCATAAATTGAGTTCCTGTATTGCGGGTTGGTCTTACTGAATGATCTGTCTGTGGTTTTGGTTATCAGTAAAATAAATTACACTCTGAATCAATGAGCACTTGAATATTTAAAGGCCACAGCGTGCAATGTGGGGATGCTGTGATCTTTAGAAGGACTGACAGCTTTCCCTCTGGCTATTTACATGTCTGCTTTGTATGACATAAATGTCAGAATTGCTACTAGCCTAATTAGAGCAGTAGGTCAACCACTGTCTGTCTTTGTATAGGAGCCTGGGCCATTAGTGACATTAAAGAGAGCTCCTTTACTGATTTTTCATTTTGTACTAGAACTGCCTTAAAATGTTGCATTTCAGAGTGTGGCATCACTGAGTATAGCAAAAAGGGCTCCTATAGGGGATTGCTCTGTAAAAGACAGTTCTTCCACCCTCTATCCCCATTTTTGAAGATGTGAACAATAATGTATGGACCTGCTGTGATAATTACAGGCCTTTGCATGGCCCTTAGGTTTGACCTACATGGGCAAAGAGCATCAATTCATTTTGGTTCCAAAGCAAAATGTACATTCAAAATGACAGTTTAAGCAATAGCAGCATTATGGATCCCAAGACCGATATAGATAGACAAACTTGATTTCCTTTCAACTTACTGAAGGTTTAGTCTGGCTGTTTTTAACTATTTTCTGATAACTTAAAAGCAAAATAAAATTGCCATAATTTTATCCTGGTCTTTTAATGGAGAAATTGATTTGGTGTTTTTGGTTTTTTAGTTGTAGCTTTTCCATTTAAAATTCAAGGGTGCTCCTTGAATGTATAAAATACGTGATCACTGTTTTCAGTTTTAAACCATTATTTTTCTGATGGTTTCTTTAATTTTTTTTCCAATGTTAGTACAGTGTTCGTCTTGATAAGTGAAATGGCAAGTGAAATTAGGGGAACAGACCACAAATTATGTAAAGCCAGCTGCAGCTTTTAACTAGGGATGTTAAATCCCGTTTAATTGGCTAACCGGTTATACATATTGTTTAACCAATTAAAGGGGGTGAGCAGAGGACTGCTCCAGCTGGTTAATCTTAACCAGTAAGCATCACTCCTTAAGAAGATCATTCTACTTAACCCAATGTCTTGAGTTGCAACTACAGATTAAAGACACCAGGAGCAGCTTCTGAAACAGAGACTTTTGGCCTGTGTAATGGTTCATCCATTGGCTGCTCCATACAACACCCCTCCAGTTTGAGAGACAGTAAAGCTCTGTGGCAGGCAGCGTGTGGGGAGGCCTGTAACCACTGAGTGGCCTCTCTGTGGCACGCCCACCTATGCAGTAGAACTGTAGCATTTCTACTTAGGCCTCATTTGGGAGCTTAGGTGCCTACACTGGGAATGTGAAGGAGAATGGGATGGCAGCAACCTTTGATGGACAGCAGTTTTTTCCAAGACTTAGCCCATTCGTATTAGCTGTTTGCCGCAAAGTAACCTTCTCCTGCATGTAGCTCAGGGTGCTCTGACTCATGTTCATGCACTCTAGCTTGCTTATTGCTTTCCTGATATCCCCCCCGCCCCGCTTCTTATACTTACATATACTAGTCATTTCAGTGCTGTGCTTGGGAGAAAATTAACCCTGATCCTAGGGGAAGGGAAGAAGGTGTGGCTCAAGTCACAAGCAGTGTCATAAAAGAGGGATCTTCATTTCCCTTCCTGCCTCTCCGTCTGCCCCCAAGCCAGCACTTTTCTGCAGTGCTGATTCTGTAGAAATTGACAATCATATGAAGAGATGTTTTCCATTTATAGGAGAGATTCATGGCTTGCTGCTGTGTTCTTTTATGTGCGTGGTGGTTGTCATTCCATGGAAAATGAAAGCTCTTTATTCCCCCAGACGTACGCTATAGTTGCAGATTTATGTTGCCCTTTTTGGAAAAGATGGGCTGTTCCTGCCAAATTAGCTGTGGCGGATGTGTGGCCGAGGGCTGCTCTTCAGTGGGAATGGAATTAAAACCACTGCTCTCATCTCCAATGGGAACTGCATCTATATGTTCAGTCTGAGATTTTCAAAGAAGTCTAATATGTTAGGCCCCAAACTCCCAATGAATATCAAAGGGGTTGGAGCACCTAAACCCCATTGGCCTTTTTGAAAATCCCAACTACACAATAAAGGCTTCTTTGCACACTACTCTGAAACAACTGCATCTGGTTTAACTCAGACCATTCATTATTCTCTGCAGGTCTGTGTCTGGACACTCTTACTTCAATATTAGTATCATGATTTGATTTGATTTCAGGCAATACAAAACATCGCTCTTAATTTGGATTTTGTGCTCATTCACAGGCTTGCGCCAAAATAACATAAAGGTGTGAATTAAAACGGGCTTCATTATTTTGGTGCCAGTTTGTGTGTAGAACAGGCCTTAGGAGGAGAAGCATGCAAGAGGCAAAGATTATAATCAGCTTCTTGATGTATCCCATCAAATGGCAATATTTCTTTCTGGGCTAGAGTGCGGTGAGCATTTACTCATGTGAGTGAATAACTAAGGGCTTCACAGTCACCATTAAGTAGATCATCTTCACAATAGTTCCCACCCACTAAAACAGAATTGCACAGCTGGCTATGTGTATCACTGTTTTCTTTTCACATCTTCCTCACTACGCACCCTATAGCATTCCATCCCTCTGAATTATTGTAACGCTACTGTGGGAAATGCAGCGCCAGCCTAGGTGGATCTGTGAGACTGGCTGGTATTCTGCTTCTCTGCTCTTGATGGTACAGGCAGATTTTGTACAGCAATTACATTTCTAATTCCTCTAGTGCCTGTAGCGAGGTACCATTAGAAATACTGATATGCAGTGTTGTTGTAGCCCTGAATATTAGAGAGACAAGGTTTTTAAGTCTCGGCTTGACAAAGCCTTGGCTGGGTTGATTTAGTTGGGATTGGTCCTGCCTTGGGCAGGGGGGGCTGGACTTGATGACCTCCTGAGGTCTCTTCCAGCTCTATGATTCTATAAGGTGTGTAGGCGAATATCTTTTATGGGACCAACTCTCTCTCCAGTGGAATTGGTCCCATAAAAGATACTGCTCTCTCCCCTGGTCTCTATCAATACAGCTGCACCTTCATTGAGAAGGGGGGATATAACAACTTTGATGTACATTGTAACGGACTGCACTGCTGGGGATAAGGACTGTCTAGAAATAGCTGGGAGTATGCTTTGTGGGGCACAAACTTACAGGCAAATGCTGGAGGCCCTCAGAGCACAAGGCCACTATAAGAATTAGCGTGGGGTGAATTACCATTAAAATACTCCTAGACTTAACACATGAAGGAGGGTGCTTTTCATAGGCTGGCAGGATGGCACAGTGGCTTAAGCTAGTTACAATGAAGGCTCAACACTGGATGTTTCTAACTCAGGGCTCCACTGAAATCAAGAGGAGCAAGATCAAGTTCTCCGCACCTGTGGTCGCTCCACTACTCGATTATAAAGGTGACCAGGCACCATCGGGGCTCCTCCAGTCTAAGATTAAGTCTGAAGTCTCAAAGAATTTAATAAAGCAACAGCAGGCTGTATTGTTAGTTTTATTTGAAAATTGTGTGAATGTAATTCTAAAAGCGAGTGACTGATTGAAAGCAATGGGCCCATATAATACATCTGAATAACTTTGGTTTTGAGTTTCTCCTTTTGTGGAGAAGAGGGGATTGTTGAAGACCCACTTTTTTAAACAACTATGCTGGTCAACTGATCAATTGGCACTGGTACACAGCACTATACAGGTGGCAGATGGGAGGCCATAAGAAATCTTGAAAACAATGAGCTGTCAGTTCTGAACCTACACATTCCACGTAAAACTAAGGTACAAAGGTCCACAAAAGATATCCTAGGGAAAATAAGAGATTCCATGAACTGCTTAATGCAGAGCTATAAGCTGGAAAACATTCCACACTCAAGGCTAAGTTAATCTTCAGTGTGAGGCAGGGAAGTTGTTTTTTTTCCCTCCACTTATCATGTATTTCACAAAAGTGTTCTCAAAATCCACTGCCTGATTTCCAGCAATGGTTATATTATTAAGTAAATAAGGACCATTGTTTGGGTGTTAGAATCCAGTCATTCTAAAATGAGAAAGAGATGAAACAGAGAAGGAGGACAGAAATATCGAAGAGAAAAGGCTTATGGCAAAAATGCAGACAGTACTTTAGAAAAAGGGTCATTTGAAACTAATGCTCCCTAACCCAGTTCCACCGCCTGTCATGAGACTGCAAGCTGGATTTTAAAGGTAGTCTCAGAGGTCAGTGTTTTATCCATTAAGCTGTAACTGCCTAAACTGAGAGTGCTGCCCAAGAGATGATACAAACTCTTGCCTGATTTGTATTTTGTTTGCACGCTGGGGAGTTGGCTTTAACAGACCAAATAACAGTAAGACATTCCTCAGATGATAACAGACCAATTATAAAGTTCACCAAATGTTTCATGCAGTTTCTTTAGTTTGGGTAGCTTTGTTGGGAAGCAGCAATAACCCAATTCAGACCTAAGCAGTGGAGTAATAATGTGAGATAATATCAATTCAGTCAGCCTTTCAAAAACCTGTTTCTAACTTAAGAGTCTAATTATAATTTGGCTTTGGACTCTAATTTCCAAGTGGCTTTTTATTTGTTTGAGTTGAGATGTGCTGTTGTCTGCATTTGAACAAAAAGAATCTACTTTCCCCACCTACTTTGACTGTGACTCAGCATATCTTCAGAGGCATTTAGGCAGTTTTAACCTTTTGGCTTAAAAAGCTGAATTGAGAGCTGTTTAGCCATGGATGATGTGGAACTCATACATGAGTGTATATCTTGGTATCCTATTGGGTTGCCTCTGTCACATCCTATTCACACTCCCAGTTCAGTTTCTTAAGGGAGAAAGGTTTAAAGGTCAGCGTCAGAGTGATATGAGTTAGGGGGCATTTACACTAGAATACTATGCTGAAAGTGGTTCTTGGTCCGCCCATTGCTGCTGCAAAAGAGTGAGAAGGATGCTCAAAGAATATCTTTAGAAGCAAGTCAGACAAATAAAATTGTAAAATATTTCAATACAATTAATTAATGGGGCCTAATCATCTCTTGCTGTGATCCTGGTGTGGTTGTTGACACATGGGCAAAGTGGGCAGAAGCTGATTTTGCAAATCCCACCATTCACAATATTTGGTAGCCCCTTACAACCCTTTTGCAGAGGAGAATATGACTGCATTGGCTCAGAATGTTGAGTGAATATTTTGTTTAATCCTGCTCCTACAAGCTACACACTTGTTTGTGTAGAATTAGGTAATATTTTTCACAGCTGGTGTATATCTGCATGCACCAAGGCCAGACTCAAAGCCCACTGAACTGCCAGCAGTGCCAGATTTATGCACATGCTAAATAAACTACATCTTAGGGCCTCCGATTATAAGCAGTTCTAAATACAAAAAAATTATTAGTTTTTAGTTGCATCTTCACTTATGTAGTGGTATATATGCAAATATAAAACTTTGTTTCCCTTTTCATTATCACATTTTTATGATGATTCTATGGGGCCTCTTAAACATGAAACATCTTAAGGCTTCAGCATGTCTTAATTTAGCACTGTCTGTCGGAATGTTTCAGTTGAGTTCTGTGCATTTGGGATCAGGCTCCAATTGCCCAGAGCTACTCACTTTTGTTTTGCTAATTTACTGGGGAATTTTGTGCTTACTTGTTATGAAACACAGAAAAGTGGCAGAATTTCAGCAGTTGCACGTTTACCTGAATGCACACATGTTTTAACATCCCTACCCTTTACACAATACATGAACCTTACACATTAAATAAAACATGATATGCAGGTTGCGCTGTTCAGCAGTTTTGCTTCTGGTGATGGGTAGCATTGGAAGTAAGTTTAATTTAAAAATGAGCAACTATAAAACTTTCTGTAAGAGGTTCCTAGTCTGATTTTCTGTGATAGTGAAGGTAAGACCTTTCTTAGGTATTTAAAATTTAAAAAATAGATAGAATCTCTTTAAAATAAAAGTAAGGAAGGAATTAACATATAAAGCTTACCTTTCCTTTTCCATGTGTGACAATCTCTCTACTGAGATAAAAGGAAATGTACAGGGTAGAAGTGAAAGTAACTGCTCTAGACCAGATGTCCACTGACAGTCTGTATTTGGCTCACTGTAGGTGAGAATCTCACTTCCATACACCTATAATTAGAAATGAGTGTAAGCCAACATTCAGACCATTAGTAGCTGCTCTTTAAACCTAGATCATTGTCTTCCTTTTACATGAAATGTTCTAAGGGAGAAAATTAAGTAAACCTCTTACAGAAATTCAAAGCGACAGTACAGAGCCGGACATAAAACACTCTGTACCTTCTCAACATCTAATTCGAAAAGTCAGGAAAAAAAATCAGACATAAGCCAAAGCCCAATGAAGCGAATGGGAGTTTTTGTTGACTTCAGTTGGTTTTGGATCAGAATCCTAGTGTATGGTTGTTTCTAAATAGAAATATGGAGCCTACGCATTTTTATCCTTAACTTTCAGGCTCCTACACTTGGAACTGCAGTTGGCTATAATGCCAGTTCTGACAGACAGATTGGGCTCTTTCTTTGTATCACTGGCTAATGTGTAAATGGCAATGTTTGTTTTATATCGACTGTAAAATGTCTCAGGCACTCAGAATCCCAAGTCCTTTCATGTTTTCAGGGGAACATTTTCCGTATCATATTAAACAAACTGCCATTACATTGTGGGGCTCCAGTTGTTATGAAATTGCTGACTAGTGGTTATTAAATTAGCTGACTTCAACATAAATGACATATTCTTTACATGAAGTGGGAGATTATGTATCTCCATGTGGTCTATGAATTCTTCCATTGCTGCTTAGTGTGGGGTCTTGGCTCACATGAGACAAGCTATTTGTGTCATCAAACAAAATGGGCTGACCCTGTGAAAGCTGATGAGGCCTACTCCTGTAGTGAAGATGGTAAGAGTTTTGCTGATGACATATACAATGGAGCTCCATTGGGCCTTTCATTAAGTCTTTACTTAGTGGATTTAGAAAACTTTTTTTTTCAGGATGCATAGTGGGTTTCCATGTTGAAGTGGTTAGAGAAGAAAAAGGCCACCTACTACATATTTTCATCCCAGCTGGACAAAGATCAAAGGCAGCAAATGCATTTTTGATTATTTAACTAGGTGTTGTTTATAATGCTATAAGGTTGGGAGAAGGAAAGGGAATTTTGGGGTGTAAAAAGAGAGATATTTGTTAAAAGTGTTACTAATAGTCTCTGGATTATATTAATTATCTCAAATATCCTTCCTGACAATATATTTGTTGTAACTGAAGCCCCCATTTCTCTCCAAGTGCACAGCTATTCCCTGCAGAGTTCCTCCAGAACTGGAAATTGCAAGTATGTCCGCATTCTGCAGGGAGGAACTCTCCGTGCCTTCTGCTGTTGCCTCTGGTCACTGATTGTGCCTGTCCCACCATTTAGTCATGAGGAATGAACAATGCACAGGGACAGACCTCCACCTGCCTTTTCCTGGCTTTGCCCCCAAGTCCCCACTGTATGCTAGCTTTGTGAGTGTGTGGCATACCTTGTCTTGTGCAATGGGACTGTGAATCATGTTGTTGTCTTCTTGACCCCTGAGAATCATGCCAGGCAATGAAATTCAAGGATGAATATGGTTCTTTGTGAGGGCTTGATCTAAAGAGCGCCACTTTCCTTATAATACTGCATTCGGAAGAGGGGGTTAGGTGTTGAAGCCTGCTCCTACACAACTGGCAGCATGGCTATAGCTCAGTCCTATCTCTGTTGATTTGCATTCCTGTGGGGTGCCCTCTCCACAGTCTCACAATTGTAGATGTTATTTTCTGACATGCTTGGTTATCAGAGGATTTTTTTTCTGTTAACCATTTATTTCAGCTAATATTTTCCATGATAGGTTGGGCTCTACCAAATTTACAGCCATGAAAAAAGTATCATGGACCATGAAATCTGATCTTTTGTGTGCTTTTACCCTATACTGTACAGATTTCATAGAGGAGACCAGCATACTTCAATCCCGCCAGCATCAGCATAGAAGTAAGGGTGGCAATACCACACCATGCAACCCTTACTCATGTGCTGCTACCTTCAGAGTTGGACAGTTGGAGAGTGGTGACAGCTGACTGAGGGCCCAACTCTGAAGGCAGCAGTGCAGAAACAAGGGTGGCAATAGCACAGCATGCCGTCCTTACTACTATGCTGCTGCTGGCGGTGGCTCTGCCTTTATAGCTGTGCTCCTGGCCAGCAGCAGCAGAGAAGCAAGGGAATAAGGATATCAGTACAACAACCCTCACAAGCTGGTGACCCTCACAAGCTTTTTTTTATGGTCAGAACGCCTGCAGTTACAACACTGTGAAACTTTTGATTCAAATAGCTGAAATAATGACATTTTGATTTTTTTATAACCCTAGGATCATGAAATTGACCAGAATGGCCCATGAATTTGCTAGGACCGTAATGATATGCACTCAATTTTTATGATTAGGGGTTTGGAATGGGTGCCATGAGAAGAGAGATTAAGAAGACTAGGACTTTTCGGCTTAGAAAAGAAGAGACTAAAGAGGGGGGGATATGATAGAGGTCTATAAAATCATGGCTGGTGTTGAGAAAGTAAATAAAGAAAAGTTATTTATTTGTTCCCATAACAAGAACTAATGGTCACCAAATGAAATTAATAGGCAGTAGATTTAAAATCAACAAAAGGAAGTATTTCTTCACACAATGTACAGTCAACCTGTGGAACTCCTTGCCAGAGGATGTTGTGAAGACCAGGACTTTAACAAGGGTTCCAAAAAGGAGCTAGATAAATACATCGAGGGTAGATCCATCAATGGCTATTAGCCAGGATAGTAGGAATGATGTTCCTAGCTTCTGTTTGTCAGTAGCTGGCAATGGGCAATAGGGGATGGACCACTTGGTGGTTTCCTGTTTTGTTCATTCCTTCTGGGACATCTGGCATTGGCCACTGTCAGAAGACAGGATACTGACCTAGATGGACCTTGGTCTGACCCAGTATGATTGTTCTTATGTTCTTATTGCTTTACAGCTCTCTTTAAAATGAAATGATGGTTCTATGCAACGTGGGAAGACTAGAGCCCTAAAAGATTGTGCATTTTTACATATAGGACTAATGGTTAGTGGACAAAGAATTTTTGACCCATCAGCACATGTAATGGATGCAAATCTGGTAAAATGGTCTTGTCTTATACTATATATTTTAGAAATGTGTGTCTGTCTGTTTGTCAGTGTGTGAGTTCATTTATTCAAGGACTCCCCCAAAATGGTAAGAGATAAGACTGCCAAATTTGGTATGCAGCTTGCTCTTATCATAACATAAAGCACTGGAAGGCAGAGACAGTTATACTGCAGAATAACCATAGGGGCAGCAAGGGACCAGAGATAGGGACTGGGACAACTATAACCCCATTGGGCCAGCAGGGGTGGAGAAAGGGGCAGATATCTATTATGTATTTCAGAGAATTTGTCTGTTGTGTGTATTTGTCTGTGCGTCTGTCTCCCAGCTGGGAGACATGTACCCCTCCTCCAGCAGTGCCTGCTGCAGCTGCAGTATTCATGGATAGATGCTTTTAACCGGGCCCCCAGAGGGAAGCAGGGCTGGGTTTTCCTCTCTCCTCAGGGCAGCCTGCATAGTGAACCCCTCAGTCCCACTCCAGAACAATGATTTAAATGAAGAAAAACAAAACTTATTTGAGTTAAGGACATAAGCCGAGTAATTCTTCTAGTATTCTTATATAATACAAACAGCTGTAAATTGAATTTTGCAAATCTGGATATATCATAAAATCATAGTGTTGGAAAAGACCTCAGGAGGTCATTGAGCCCAGCCTCCTGCCCAAAGCAGGACCAACCCCAACTAAATCATCCCAGCCAGGGCTTTGTCACATATATACAGTTTTTTTCTTACTGATTTTTCCAGGTTCATTAGTGTGTTATTTCAATAGTGCATTCTAATGCCTATTAATCATGCTCTCTGTAAATGAAAAGTCATTAGTTTATGTAAATACTTCCTTTACATAGAACTTTGTAGTTTACTGTAATGGGTTTCTTTTTAAGGTAAAATAATAAACCTAAATATGAAACAACAAATGCACATGCATAAAAAGTAATTCAGATTGTCTGTCTGAAATAGTGTTAATTTTTGAAAAATCATGTTTTCAGCTTGTTTGCTTTCAATAGCTTGTAGATTGTAAAGTTTATTTTGGATGATTGAGTAAAGAGTCTTGTTGTTCATTCAAACCCATGACATCTTATAGTGCTTCTTTTCATTCGTAAGGATTTAAAAGGTTTTCATGTCTTGACGTGATGTATCATTTTGAGGCTCAGCCAGTAATCTATCTGTTTCAATCAATAGCTCCTAGAACTGAGAGCATATTATACATGTCATCTGAAAATCATGCATGCCTTGCGCATGCAGCTTTCTTTCAAAAGGAGCACAAATACAGTGCCTTGTCCACCTTATAATAGTATCCCCCAGTTAATATATTCTGTAGGCATGATGGTAAAAAAGGTCCAGTGATATTTATACCACTGCAGCTAAGGGCTGGCTCTTCCATGCAATAAATTCTGATCTTCCTGCAGAGATCTAAACCAATTGTTTTAGTCCTGTGTTTATTTAGCTCTCGGTCCTTATTGGGTCCCTATACACCCATGGTGTCCAACCAGTTCTGAAGCAGTAGCCGTTATAGTGGCTACTGCTATAGCAAACTAGCTACACTCAACTAGCCACACTCAACTGGCCAAATAGCCACATGGGGCTCGTGGCTAGCATGTTGGACACCATGGCCATAGATCTGCATTCCTATTTGTACTTTGTCCCAAGATGATATATTCTTCATCAAACTCGTTTTCTAATCCAAACCTATCAAGGTATTTTAGGAGCACTGGGAGTCAGCAGTGGATTTTATTCCACGTGCTGTCGCTACTGTGTGACTGGGCAAATCACTCAAGGCCTGTTTTTGTTGTTGCTGGTGGGGTTTTTTGTTTGCTTGTTTGTTTGAGGAACTGAACACCTACAACTTCAGCTGAAGTTAGCTTGGCACCTTTGAAAATCACACTTTCGAAGTGCAGCTATGGTGAGAAAAAACTGCTTTCCATTACTCAATGAACCCAATGACTATGTCTATTAAGAGACAAAACTGTTTATTTTTAGCAGGAAATTAAGTGAAGACTCTTTCCCTCTAATCCCAGGCACTGGCAGATAGCTTAAAATAACTTTGCTAGGGACTGGGCCTTGCCTGTGGGATGAGAAAAATGGAAAGAAAGGTGGTTTAGAGTCATCTTTGTTCCAATCGCCTCCTGGCTTGTATTGAACGCAGCATGGGCACTTTGGTGACTTTGGCACAGTTGTTTTGTGATTTGGGTCACTAATTAATTTAGACACAAATTTTTGAGCCATGGCCCTTCTCCCCCTAGAACATACAGTGGAATGCAGTTCATGCAGTGACATTTTATAGCAATGATATGAACCATGTTTACTTTTGAGGAGCTTCTACTTGTTTCTAAATTGAATAAATATTCTTAAATTTTTGACAAACAGGATTTTCAGTTTAGACCAGGGCTGGGCAAAATATGATCTGTGGGCCGGATTCGGCCCAACAAGCCACTGGATCTGGCCTGCAAGAGACCCAGCAGGCTGCCTGCCTACCCCACCCCCACTCAGCACTCAGTGAGGCTGGCTGCTTCAGGGCCATGTGTTTCTGTGAATGCTGAGAGCCTGAAGGGAGGGGGCAAAGGCTTCTTACACTGCCCCCACCCTCAGTAGCTCCCATTGACCAGTTTCTGGCCAATAGCAGCTGCCTATTTGCAGGACAGGCAACATGTGAAGTGCCCCTCCCTTCATATCCCCCGGGCTCACATGGCCCCTGTAGCTGCTGTTAGCAGTACAGGGGCATGGAAGGCAGGGACCCTGGTTAAGGAACCTGCTGGGCTGCTGGCTGGGAGCCACTCAGATAAGGTCTCCCAGCCAGAGCCTGCCTCTGGCACCCAAGCCCCTCCTTCCCCCAACCCTCTGTCCTGCTCCTGCACTACTACCCCATGTAACTCAAACCTTATCTTTCCAGACACTGCATCCCCTCCAATGCTCCTCCTCAAGTCAAAACCCCTTCCCAGACCTTGCACCCTAATCTGCTATCCCGAGTCACAGCCCAAATCCCTGCACGCCCCTCCCCCCCCCACCACCACCGCCCCCGCACTCCTGCCCCAGGTTATGAACCCCTCCCAGACCCTGTAATCCAGGGATGGGCAAAGGGGCCTCCGTGGTCTGGATCTGGCCCACCAAGCCCTTTGATCCAGCCCATGGCCGCTCTGCTGCTTTCCTGCCCCCAGGCCAATAGAGACCTGGGGATGGGGGGGGCGCACGAAGTCTCCTCCCCCCCGGGGCGTGCAGCACCAGAGGCACCTGGCATAAAAGGCAGAGCTGCAGCGGGGTTAGCTCCTGGGAGCTAACCCCGCTGCACCTCTGCAGTTTCCCTTTATCGGCTAATTGAGTAGTCGATGGAAATTCCATCAATTACTCGATTAGCTGATTACCCACTTTTAATGTCCCTACCGTTGGCTGTGGAGCTCTATTCCCAGCCAATGGGAGTTGGGGAAGTGGCGCGGATTGGGCATCACTTCCCACAGCTCCCACTGGCCAGAAACAGCAAGCTGCGGCCAATAGGAGCTGCAATCACCAGTACCTGTGGAGGTGCAGGTAAATATAGCAGTGGCAGCCCACCAGAGACTACCCCAAGCAGACTGAATCCAGCCCGTGGGCCAGTATTTGTCCTGGGCAGTCCCCCCTAGTACCTCCCCATCCCAGTACACTCCCCCCACCCCTGAGGCAGGCATCCTCAGTGTCGGGAGCCCCGCTGTAATCAAATCTCCCCCCTCAAAGCCTTACCAAGTTTATAACCCAGACATTGCAGCATTGTGCTAGTATAATGCATGAGAATCAGAAAATGAAACTCAATAGACATTGACTGAAAATAAATGTGAAACTGTGTAAATTATTTTAATTGTCCTGTTGGCTAACGTGCAGAAAATAATAAAAAAAAAGGTGAAAAAGAAAAGCTATATTCTATACATGTTCTTACGGCAGTGAATAAGAGCCAAGGAAGCCTTACTGTGCTAGGCACTGTACAAACACAGAACAGTATATGGTCCCATTCCCTGAAGAGCTTACAGTTTAAATATATAAGATGGGCACCAGGTGGGGAAGGGATAGAACACACAAGCAAAGTGAACAATGCAATGACATCGTGTTGCTATTTTGGCAGGGCAGGTTTACTTAAGAGGGGAACAATTTAATGTAAAGAGACAGGAGGAGAAAGGGATAAGAAGGTAGGAAGCAAAGTGGAGTGAATATGAGGTGAAGAGACTGCAAAAGATGGGAGAGAGCAGATTGCAGCAAACAGCCAATGAGGTCAGATCAAAGAAAGTCCAATAAAAAATGAGGCAGTGGGTGTAATAATCTGTTATTAGAGACACAGGTTAGGCCATAAAAACCACACTTCATATACTACACTCTTCATATACTAATTTAGTGGTACAAGTGTCCTTTGCTGAACTTGGAGACAGAAACACCTGCTGCAGTGAGGCATTTATACACAGAGGCTTAGTCTATACTTGAAATTGAACAACAAATACATTTGTGTTCACGCATGCTTAAAAAAACCTCCCCCTAGCCCCACCCCAAATGACAAAAGTTTTGCTGGGGCAAGTGTAAATGGTGCTTTGTCAGCAGGAATGCTCTTCAGCCAACAAAGCGAAAGCTAGCCCCTATGCTGAAAGCTTTTTGTCAGCAAAAGTGCTGAGAAACAGCATTTACATGTGCTGACTTCTAGTGACTGGGCTATGTTGACACAGCCTTGTCAATAAAAGCTGTGTAGTGTAGACATATCCTAAGTAGCTGATATCTCATGCTATGCTGACCTGGTTGTTTAAATCTATTTGTCCCTGCTGTGCCAGCTATGAAATTGCTAATGTATTTGTTGCACACCTTAGGCAGCTGAGTGGACTGGATAAGGCTGGAACAACTCTGCTGGGGACCCAGGGCTGGTAGATCTTGTGGGAGCCCCCTAAGTTCTGAGGTAGGGCCAAAAATGAGGGGTTTGATGTGAGGGAGGGGGCTGCTGGGGAGCAGGGTGTGGGTGTGAGGTGTGGGCAGGAGGTAGAATGCAGGAGTTGGTTGGGGGTGCAAATCTGGGCAGGAGTTAGGGTGCAAAAGTGGGATGAGGGAGGGGGTCTGAGCAGGAGGTCAAGTGAAGGAGCAGGGTGGGGGTACAGAGACTGAGTGGGAGGAAGAGTCCAGGGGATTGGAGCACTTAACTGTAGCAGCTCCTGCGGGGAGGGGGACGGGTAGTGATGCCACATGGACCTGTGCTTGCAGGCACTGCCCCTCTCCGCTCCCATTGGCTGCAGACTCCAAAGTGCTGCTTTCCACAGTCACCCTCCATGTACTGTTTGTACTCATGGTTACATACTGACAGTGATAATGCCAAGGATGACTGCTGTGTTCCCTATGAGCTTTAAAGCCCTTTGGAGCAGTACAGTTTGTAGTAATGATTTATAAAGTTACCTTGACACAGTGCCAGAATTATCCAGAAGAGGGGGAAAGCTGATCAGAATATGTGGGCAAGGTAAAGTTTAGTTTTATGAGGCTGTGTCTGTGTAGAACAGGGGAATAATTCATTAGCAATATGACCCTATGGGTTGTGCGTATCTTGCAGGAATTGCTCTGTGAGTCTATCATGGAGTTTGAAATTTTGCAGTTGGCCGAGACACATCTCATGATGGTTTACTGCAATCACAATTTGGGACAGTTCAACTGTTTTTTAAAGTCAGTTCTGTGATATCAAGACAAAATAAATTCTAATAAAATTAAAATGTCATGAAATAGCTCATTCTTTATTGTCATCTAGAAGCACTTTTGTTTCTTTGCTCTTGTCACTCCCAAACGTCAGCTTTATTTTTTAAAAGTTTCTGGAGTGTTACCTGGGATAGTACTTGTATCAGGCCGGATTCTCTGCTGCTTTTTGCAGGAGGCTTAGCACAGGAGGGAAAAGGAAGAGGTGGCTGACTCCAACCTTTGCCCCCTCTGAATTCTGAGCTGGCTGAGGGCCTGCTTGGTCCCTAGTGCAACTTAGACCATCCCAGGTTACCCACCCAGCACTAAATAAGTACTATTAAACATGAATAAGAGTGCTTTGATTATAGACTCTTTGGAGCAGATAAGGTCCACCAATACAAATGGTGACTTTCCTTGCCTTCACTGAGGGTAAGCACTTATATTCTCGGTGCTGACATTAGAGGCAGCCCTCAGTATAGACAAGGTCTCTGTGTTTTGTACAAGACCAAGCACACTGACTGTGTTGACAAATTATAGTAATTCTGTTGTCACTGAACCCATGTCATGAAAAACTAATTAAATGCTTTAAATATCAACTATCAGTGAAACAAATGGCAGTTGATCTGATCCTAATCTGTTTTCTTGGTCTTGGATTATTTCTTCTTTTCATCTTTTTATATTGAACAAGATTTATTTCTCTCTCTCTTTTTTTAAACCAAGTGTTATTTCCTGCTCTCTTTTTTTGGTAAAGCTTCCGTTTTCCTGTTTGGTTATAACTTTATGCATAGACAGTCATACTGCATTACTGCCAAGTTTATGTTCCTCTCCATAAATTGGAGGAACAGAATTATCTGATTTAGCACAAATTACATGTGACAGATTGATAATACATTGTTCCGGAATCTTTTTCTAAATCCTTTCCTCAATGGCAAGCTGGTAAGTACCTGGGGACTCTACTGTGAATATATAAGGACGTTGTTGAACAAAACTCATATGGTATAATATAAAGAATAGCAAGTCCTATTTAAACTGTTGTTTTCAAAAGGGTTGTTTTTCAGTTACGAATGAATAATTCAGATTTTGTGGTAATAATTGCTTTGATTTAGCTTCCAGTGCTGTACTTGATTCACTGGGCCAAATTCATCTCTGGTGCAAGTAAAATTATTTCAGTGGAGTTATCAGAGATTCATTTGTCCCATTGAGAACAGTGGAAATCAGAGGTTCCCATTGCAGGATCGAGACTATATATAATTTGTTGTGTTATGTTTCGTTATTCATGTGTCTGTGTCCTCATTAGTAGTGTTATGTTTGTAATTTGCATATGTTTGAACTTTTGAAAACCTTTTGTTTAAAATGTTCTACTCAAACGGCTTGAGAGTGTTTGAAAGCATTAGTTGGTGTCTAAAAATCTGCATTTTCAGTTCACTGTGGTTTCTGATGGTGCATGTTGTCTCAGTATTTTCCAAAATTAGTTACTACTTGTTCTTATTTCTGTAAAAAAGGGAAGTAGTTCACATTAGTGTAATGGCCTAATCTCATATGTTTTATATCCTAGCATGTGTAATGGACTAATTGAGTCTGTCGGTTTTTCCTCTGCATTTACCATACTCATACATACTTCTCAAAACTTGGTGTATGTAGTGGAGGTTGTTTGCAAGATGGCTTGTGGGACGCAATAAAGTGCCACACTTTATTACATGAAGAAACAGAGAGTGGATTAAAGTGTTAATAGATTAGGAAACTGCTGTAGAAGGCGAAGGAGCATACATTGCTTAAAGAGCTTGAAGGTCAAGGGAAAGCTTCCGGCTTGGAGTGTGGCATGTTCTTTTGTATGTGACTGTTTTGATAGGAATGGTGTTTTTTAATCTTTAAATTGCTGAGTATGAAATGCCTTTTGTACAACAGCTGTTTATTTTTTAAGATGCTGAGCTGACATGTTTCCAAGTGGAGTTTGCCTTGAAACACTTTCCCCTTAAATTAATTGTTCTATTTTGCAAGAATGTATCAGTACAGGAAACAGAGGAGTTAAAATGAATCCACCAGCTAGTACCCAAAATCTTCGCAGTATAAACTCACTGCAGGGGTCAGCATCTGCTGTCAGTTTCATTGGTATAATACAGAACAACTCCATCAGCCCTGATCTGATTCTCTAGGGACTGGCAACTCATAGGTCATTTATGTGTAGGTACCAGACACTTATCAAATCAGAATTCTCTATTCATTCACACAAGGGGCACAGCAGGATAGAATTGGTAGGAGATTACTATCAGACCTCCATGAATCAACTGTTATTCCATGGTGTCTCTTTATATATGTTATTCTTCCATCCCTGGTTATCTGTAATTTGCTGCATCAAAACACTTTGGGTATGTCTACACTGCACAGAGATTTCGGAAGTATCCCAAAATAGCTATCCCCATCTGTTGTTGCAGCAGCCCATTATTTCAAAATAGATTTAACAGGCAGCTTATTCCGACATCCCGGTAACTCTCATTCCATAAGGGTTAGTGGCACTTCAGAATAGCAAGTTATTTAATAATTTGGCGCTATTTCAAAATACACTTGAGATTGCATAGCTTATTTCGAGCTAAGGGTGCTACGTAGATGCACCCTTATACATGACAGTGAGATACACAAGTGTGAGCCTTTCTTATTGAGCATGGCTACACAGTCTGAATTTTCACATTGAAGTAATTAATCCCCCGAAGTCCTGGCTTATCAGGACTGGACTCTCAAGAGGAAAACCTGGATTCTCTGCGACTTTTCTCTTCTTTGGTGTCCAACTCACATGTCTGGGATGGATGTGCTCTCACAATGCAGTTGCTGAATGTAGTGTGGTGGTAACCTCATAAAGGAGAATTGAAGGGGGACACACTGTCAACATAAAGAGCAACTTCTGAACCCTTTTCTAACAAGTTGGCCTTGTGCTTCTTATTCAAAAAACACTGGTGCTTCAGTTGCGCCTTCTGTAAAATACTTCCTTTTCTAACAGGCACGTTCTGAGGCTTAATTCGTTAACAACTTTTTGAGATCTGTGAAGAAAAGATTACTGTAATTTTTGTTAGTGTATCTTTGGATTTACAATATTTTATAGAGACATTGGAGTTTTACCAAAGAAACATTCTAAGGCCCAGGCTTTGAATGGCTATAGGCAGGTGCACAGTATGAATGGATACTCCCCCTTTGACAGCTCATCCAAGACCCAGCCACATTTATAGTTCCTCCATGCATATCAAAGGAGGTGGAGAGGAGCCTGGTGCATGGCTTCCCTTCTGTGCACAAGACTTCAGAATGCATTAGAGAAGGGAGAATAAAAGGTGGCATCACCTGAGCAGATCCTTCTATGCATTGTGTGATGGACAGGGGATAGGAGACTGTGTTTCCCTCACTGAGCAGCCCTTTAGTCGGGCCAGTGGCTAAATACAACAGTTTTGATCAAGGGAGTTTTCTACTTTTTCTATTGCTGCTCTAATGCAGGGGTAGAGTCCAGCTTCACTTGGTTCTGGTGGAGGATCTTCCAGAAGTGATGCTGACTTCAGATGGGAGCTGCGGTAGATTCTATGGTAGGAAAGATTAATGACCTAGCCAGTCACGTGTGTCAAGATGCCAGATGTGGAAAGTGTTTTCTTGTAGTAACTTGACTGAATGCTTTTTCACACTAGTTTCTAGAGGCTACCAGTATTTTAAGCTCCATTTGAATAGGTAGTTTGGCTAAAAACTGAAAATATAGTGCCATTCCATAAATGGTCATTTCTTTAAATACTTAAATTTAATTAAAGAAACATTTTTTCCACCCTAATCATTACTTCATTTGGTGTGATGAAAATAATTGAAATAATTCTTTTTAGCAGATTAGTCCATTACTTTGCAGCTGACCGCTGCTGCTGCAGGAAAGTGGTCTGCAGCTTTGTGTCTTTTTTAACCTTTGAGGTTAATGTTCTTATATCAAGCTAATCATACTTCTTGTTATATACGATTTCTTATGCATGTAGGTTTTTTTAAGCTAATGCTGGATGAAGTATATCCGCATGTTAAGCTAGCCATTTCTTGCAGGGCAGGTTTAACCACATAAATGTGACTTCCTGTAAGAAGCGTGATATGTTAAAAACACATTATAGGGTTTTTTTGTAATGTTTCATTATGAAGTGGATTTGTTGCAGGTAGAACAAGTCCTTGATCAAGCAAATAACTTCTGATATCAACAACAACAATCAGATTGGTGAGAAGAAAAGTAGTACAAACCTGGATGGAATTATGTAGTTCTAGTGTTCTTAGACTGGATATCTGGGCTTTATCTCCCCTGTATACTAGTTAGCATGACAGCTCCAGCTGGGTTTGGCACCTGAGAGTACAAACCATATGAAATGAAAACAAAAAGGTTAGGAAAAAGTTCACCAACTAGCAGTTTGCAACTTCAAAGAACTTTACAGTAGCACCTTAGTTAATGAAAATAACTATGTGATCACTAGCATCCTCATTTTAAAAAGAGCGAGGCATATTCTCCGCTTTTGTGAAATGTCAAGTCAGTAGAGTTACAACCATTCCCACCAGCTGAGGATCTACCTCAGGAAACCGAGATAGTTTCGGGTAAAGGTGAGAGCCAGTATGGACTTCCATGGTACTGCTCACATGCTCTAGTACTTTAGTTCCAGGGTCCCTGTAATCTTCTGTGGGAATGAGTTCCACGGTCCAATAAAGGCTATGATAAGTTGTTATGGTTACAGAGTAAGCTGTGCTATAACTCCTTTTAATCCTCAAGTGCACACCTCCTGGGTGGACTTATGTGGTCCTAGTGTTCTTAGTCTGGATATCTGGGCTTCATCCCCCTTGTGAACCAGTTAGTATGACAGCCCCCAATTGGGTTTGGCACCTCAGAGCCTCTGAGCAGTTGTTGATTAAAGTGACTCAAACAACTTTTCAAAGCAAAAGATTGTTTATTCACCCAGAAGTACACAGCAAGCAGATAAGGGGGCTAAAACAACAGAAGGCCTCTCCACCTGGTCTTACCTAACTGTATTCTTTGCTCTCAAGCTCTGGTAAGTTCCCCTCAGTCTTGCTTCTGAGCTTGGAGAGGAGGACACCCCTGCAGCATTCCCTCATTGTCTCTGAGAAAGAGGCAGCTCCAGCAGCTGCTGCCTACTTATCTCCCTTTCTTTCTCTGCAGGTGTCTTAAGTGGTTTAGGGCTCCTTTGATCTCACCTTCCAGCCTGGGAAAAGTACCCCTGCTATCCTAGTTGGAGCCCAGCAGATGAGCTTTTCCCATTGTGTAGCTTACTGACAGTTCCCTTATGATACCTTATCTCTCCCATCCTTTCATTTCCCTCTAACAGCCTCCTTCATTGCCATGCAATCATACAGGAAAATATCTAACAGGTACATTGAAGTGCAGCTGATATTCATAAAAAATAATAGATACTGCCCTCATTCTTCACATAAGCATTTTATATTCTTTCTTTACGTATCTTTGGTAACATTTACAATGAGCATTGTTCTAACTGCTGCTATTGAGGATGTGGTCCATTAGAAAGGGCACTGAACTGGAAGTCAAGAGATATGGGTTGTCATTATTATTAGTTGTCTTCCTTATCATAGTTTTTAGGAGCCAAGGAAGAACAAAGCTCCATTGTGCTAGACACTGTACAAACAAAGAATGAGAGAAGAGTTTACCACCTAAGGGCTTGTCTTCTCTGCAGTATTAACTCAAGGAAATTCAAGTGTTGCCTCTAACTCAACTGTCAGGTTACTACCCATCTTTTATTTCTTTGATTTGTCCCTTAAGGTGAAATGTATTAAAACCAATAAGTACCATTTTAAACCTTAATTTGAAGCCTATAATAACTGCATTGTATGTCTACGGGCAGTAGAAATATTCACTTCAGAGAAATATACATTCCAAGAGAAAGTGTTTCCCTAAAATGTCCTTTGCAATAAAGCATTCTCCTATTTTTACAATGGTTTTCTTTATTTTCATCCAATAAAGGTGCTTACGTTATTGCCATTCACAGTTCTCTCCCTCGAGTTAGGTGGTGCTTTAAACTCAAGGTAGCTGGCCCCAGAGGAGGTTGGGGGTGCTGCTCCCATGTGGCTGATAGTTGAGCTAGTAATGCAGTGGGAATTCAAGCTTCTCTGTGCTGTTAATTCAATCATTCAGTGCAGCTGCTCTCCCTTAAGTGTCAGAGATCTGACCATGGGCAGTTGGTATAGTGATTGGATCAAGAGCTGGTAGCCAGGAATAGGAGCCCAGGATCATATAGCTCAGCGATTCCCAACCTTTTTCCAGATGGGGACCCATTTTGACAATTCAGGAAGACTTGGTGACCCAAGGCAGTTCAAAAACAGGGGAAGGAGGAGAGGCTGAGCCACGTGGGGAGATACTTGGAGACCCTGTTGAAATGTAATGGTGACCCATATTTGGGTCCCGACCTATAGGTTGGGAAACCCTGATATAGCTGGAGTCAGAGACCAGATGCCAGAGCCAAGGGTCAGGGCTGAAGTCTGAGCTGATGTTTAAAGCCAGGTCACCTGGAGTATGGCAAGGTAGGGGAACAGCTGGGTGAGGGCAGGAGTGGAGCTGGAATGAGCCTAGGAACAAGTAGATGCAGTTGCAAATGCAACCATGGGCAGCTTGTGTAGCCACTCAGGAGAGATTAAAATGCCACCCAGCTGAATAGCAGAGCACACACAGCTAGGTTTTGTTTCTACTAGTGGTTCACATGTGTACTTGCTTCAGTTCTGTCAGGGTGCATGCTCCCCCCCCCATGCCTCAGTGCCCCCTGACTGTCCTCATCTAGCCCCTCTCAGGGCAAGTTACAGTCTGTACGGGTTGCTCATCATTGGCATTATCTCTACTGCCCCGCTTACCTAGGCTCCGTTGTACTCCGTCTCCAAACCCTGGGCCTTGCCTCCGGCCCCTAGCCAGAGGGAGCCTTGGCTGGCCCTCTCCCAGCCCTAGCTGGCTATCCCTAGCTGTTCTCCCTCCTGGAAGCCCCTGCTTCCTCTGCAGTCAGCCCTTCACTGGCCTCCCCCACCAAGCAACTGTGCTGCTCTATATAGCTCCCAGCTGGGCCCGCCCCCTCTAACGGCTTCACTAGATAGCTGCCAGCTGGGCTTTCACTAGCCCTAATGGCTTCAGCTGGCCGCTCTGTTCTCAGCCCCGGCTCCGGACCTGAGTCTTGGCCTTAAAGGGCCAGTGCAGGGCAGGCGCCCTGTCACAGGTACACATAACATTTAGTCTGCACATGGATGGAAAAAATCCACACATGGATGGAAAAAGATTAGAGGGACCATTGGTGAATACTTTGAGCTGCCATTGGCCTCACACCATTGCTGGGCTTAAGAGCATACCGGTTGGTTCTTCCAACCAACTGGGTGGCTTGCTTAATCAGGTAATTCTGCTACAAGCCAACTCTTGTTCCGCTCTCAATTCTCTGTTGCTCACTAAGTAGGTGGAAGTAGGTGGTTTCAGATTCAGATACAAGCCTTAATTCATGACATCAAACTAGGCCAATTCAAGAAGTTAATTTGAGTATGGCTAATTCAAGCTAACTCTTCAGTGAAGACAAGGCCTAAGTAGACAAGACAGACAAGTGAACAGTGCACTGGCAGCAAATATCATATTCTGCATTTTTGTGTGAGATGGGGATTTAAATCCTTCAGGGAGGAGTTATGTGAGGAGGGGAATCTGTTCCTGGCCTATCACTGACCTTTACCTTCCTATACCTCCAGTCCTCCAGTGTTAATGATGATAATTATATTCCCCATTCTGAAGTGCTTTGAAATCTGTGGATGAAAAGTGTAGCTGACCTAGCTTAACTGGTGTCTATAAGTGCTTCTGTTAAAATAATAGTGTTATTTTTGTATTAAATTAAATACTATTGTTAAAATCAGTTCAGCACAGTAGTTGTTGAAATAACCGTATATTTTGGAGATTAGTTTTTCCTTGTTACTGTTTTTTAAATAGAAAAGGATGATCTGGGCCTAAGTAAATCTGAGATTAAATTATTTCCTTTTCAGGATTGTCCCTTTAAAAAAACACTACAGTATTGTACAGTAACGACCTCTAACACACTACAGTAACTCTAATGCAAGTTGCAGGGGTTTAGACCATTACATAGAATACTTCAGTATTTTTCTAATAAGAAAGTGTTTTTATCCAGCCATGATCCTTAAGAGAAATGCATTTGATTGACTCAGCTCAGTGCATAGTAAATTATGGCTCTGCGTTAAAACCACAACTGTAGGGCAGAACTACACAAAATGGAGTGAGATGACTTCCCCAAAAGGATAATGTATGTTGCAGACAAACTCATTTTGCCTTCTCAAATTCTTCCCTGTGAATCAATAAAACATTTTATTTTGCAGCTTTCTCAAAAAGTGACATATTTCACGTGCATTTTTGCTGCCATTGACGTTTTCTGGGTTATTGCTTTTTTTTAATTGTGAAGGGTAATTCTACAATAGCCAGAATTCAGATTAACAGTTAAAACCATGGCATCAATAAAATAGTTCAGTGGATTTCATTAATGTTACATCTCAAGGAAACAGTCATGTCATTTAAATAGTTTTTATTACTGCCCCTAGAATTCTTTTGTTCTTTCGTCTTAGATGGCATTTTATAAAGTAGCTTTGCAGATATGTTCTGTTGTTGCTTTACTGATGCAAAAGTACTCAGATTTTAAATAAGTGTAGGCCACGTTCTGATACCCTTACTCAAGTTGAATAATTTGACAAATATGGCAATTTCCTGCAATATCCTTGGGAAACTTTATTGAATTAACTTTTGATGCCTTTAACTGTAATATATAGACGCTTAATGAACAAATTATACCTTTGGAGTTAGTATTTCTTGAGTAGTAAGAAGCTACTATCCAGTGTTCCCTCTAATTTTTTTATGTCCATGTGTGGAAACATATCACCTATCCTACAGTAGGCAAGATGCTACCATAGTTGGCAAATGAACCTTTATCCTTCATTGTTCCAGGCTACATGTGTTGATTTTCAGGAAAGTCTAAATATTTATTCCCCATGTAGTTACTTACAGACTGTAGCCAAGTCACCTCGTAACAAACAGAAGGTTAAGCTACCCAGAGCTGTCAGCCACAAGACAAGAAAGCTAGATAAGTTCATCATAATTGTGTTTCTAACATTGTAACAAAAATGAAATTACCTTCAGGAAAAAACTTTTATTAACAAAAAGTAACATGTTTTCAGAGACAAACACTATAGGACATAGCCATAAATCTAGAGGAAGTTGACCATTTTTTAAAAAATAAATTAAACATGGAATTTACTGCTATTTGTCAGATTTGTCATTTCACTTGCAAATAATAAAAAAATAAGCATTAGGCATGTAAATCCCAGCACAGGGAAACAAACTGCTGTGCAGTGAGTCAAGAAGAATATGAGACTGAGACTTCAGTGACACTAGCTATCATTAGGAATCTAAGTAGATAATCAGTGAATGGCCATGCTGCTTTTACATAGCGGGGTCTATTAGTATGGGCTATGCAGAGACGTGCATTTGCTTTAACTTTTGAATAAGTTGATTGTCTTGTATGTTATAGAGCTTTGTTATGTCAGAGGCATACTGCGCTTGGAAGGCAGTAGTTCACGAATGGCTAACTATGGATAATATAACTGTTCGGTTTCAAACTGATGTCTTAGTGGGAAAAGACCAATTTAATTGGATGTCTTAGTCTGGTCCAAAATTATATCCCAGTGTATGGGAAACCTTAAAATGTGTGTGAGAGCTCTGAGAAGGTCAGTAGAAGAATTATCCATTTTTATTAGGTTAATCACACAACTATTCAAAACTATTCTGGACAATATGTGTGGTCTGTTGTGCTGCAACATATTGTATTTACTGTTACTATAGTGTACAAGTCAGAGGTTTCCTAAGCATGTATGGCTTTGACATTAGGCTCATGTTTTATCTTGTTTTAGCCTCCTCATGTTCCCTCAACTCTGAGGGAACTCCAGGCTGGCAATAGACTGTTAATGATAATGAAATGTAATATAATTAAAAAATCAATCTGGCAATTAATTGCATTTTGAGTGTTTTGTGTAATGAAATAGCATAATGGATCTGGTACAGAATATTCTGCTCTCAGTAATCATATTTTTAGATGCATAAGGAAATGTATGTAGAAGTTTCAAAGCAGCTCCATGACTAAATACAAATGCTGATATGAACCATACTGTCCTAAGAGAGAAAGAACATAGGCTATTCACAGTCATATGATATAAGGAATTAGTATTTGCCTGCAATGCAATCCCCTACCTCACAACAATAGCAGCACTATATGGCCCAGAAAAATAGCTGGGGAAACTTCCCTGGTAGTTCCATGAGACTATCATTTTCTGGTTTAGGTTTAAAACAATGTAATGACCCATTCCAGTTTCCATTGAGATGAGTAAAAAGACTCCTTTTGATTTCAATGGGAATTGGATTGGACACTTGGTATTTGGAAATTACTATAGCAGCAGAAGGGGTAAGGTAAAGAGAAAACAGATCTTAGGAGTATAGAAGTGCTCCTTAGCTCAAGGTAAGAGGCTGTAGGCTAGAATCAGATTGTAAAGTTTGCAAGACAACGAAGGACTTTGCAAAGAGTAAATTTTCCTTGTATTGTGTTACTCGTTTTATGTTGCTTTCTGTTATTTTACGTAGAGGCCATGTAATCAGCCTAATCCTGTTCCTATAGAAGTTAATGGTTAAAAATGCCCATTGACTTAGGGGGAAGCAGAAATGGGGCCTGATACTTTGTGTTATAGGAGAATTAATTAAAATGCCTCTGCTAATATATCTGATGTGGGGAAATGGTGCTTTAATGCTCTTGCCCACCTTTACAAAGAACAGTGCAAACATTTCAGGTTTGGTTTCGTCACACAATGTCAAAGTCAGAGCTGTGTGGAGGGCAGAAGTTACATTTCATGGAGGATTTTGCAGTTTTGAAATTTAGCTTTATTCCAAATCCGAATGAAAACCAAAAATTGATACGTTGTTTATTAAATAATAAAAATAAATTCATTTTTGGAAAAGCATAATGTTTTGTTTTGACAGAATTGTTTTGATTTTAACATCTTAAAATGTGTTTCTTACGCTATATATGATAGCATATAATATAGAACAAACTGTCAAAATGAAAACTCTTTTCCTAAAGAATAAATCAAAATATTTCAATCTGAAAAGGTCAAAACTGGATTTTTTCAGTCTTATCCAAACTTTTCTCCCTAGTTTTCTTCCAAAAGGAAATTCCAGAAAATCTACTTGATTTTTGCAAAGCGTTTTAATTTGGATGGAATATGGTTTGGTCAAAGTGTTTCTGACCAACTCACATCAATATGAATAAGGGTGCAGATGTGCAACAGACATTGTGAAGGACACTGCATTTGGCTGCAGAAATCAGATGTGCTTTACTCTGTGGCTTGTTGTTGATGTCCTAAACACTCACTGACTCTAGGGAGAGTTGCTTATGTTCAGCAGGTACTCAGCCCTGTCTTGGTTTGGCCTGTAGTTAATCAAACAGCTGTTTTTTGTTTGTTTTTTGTTTTTAATAAGCAAACGTGCATTATAATGAGAAAGCGGGGTGGGAGCAGGCCCATGAGCTCAATTTTGTAGCATGAACTATTGTATCCTAGAATCATCAGAAATTGAATTATGCTTCTCAGAAATATCCTTCAAACATCTGATGTTTTACGATTATTCTACCAAGTGGTTTGGCCATTTGTTGTTGCTGTGCCTAAAGGCCCTAAGGGGATTTTGGCTTCATTGTACTGTGATGGAAAAAAGACATTCCCTGTCCCATGCAACAAGACAACAAACTTGTGGATGTACCTGAGCATATCCCTTATAAAACCTATACATACATAAAGAATTTTTACATTAAGGCTGCACAAGCGACTTCTCCTATATGCTCCAGTAACACATCCTACTGAATTTCATTCAGTGAAGTAATAACAGCACGTTATTCTGGATTTCTTAGCTTTAGGATACGGATTGTCTGCCAACATAGTGAGTGCTGTCTAACTGTCTCTGTCTATCTGTCATACTTATCTGCATCACATCTGAACATCTCCCACAAGTAGCAATGACAACAATATCTCTCTGTTCCTACTTTGATGGCACGAAAAGGAATTGGGGGTTTTACCAGTTATTGTTTGTTTCTTTTCCTGTTTTTTTTTAAAGCTTAATGAGATGGCCCTTCAGGTGTTACTGCTTTTCATTAGATAGTTGAAAATCCCTCCTCCCAAACTAAGAAAGAGAGCTAGGTATGAAGAGGCCTGTAGGTATAAAATTATTAGGGTTGTCATGAGCTCAGGACTTACACCAGACCTAAACCATAACAATGTCATCTTTAAAAAAAATACTGTAGGTCTGATTCTGCACTGCTTATTCATGCAAACTGCTTGTTTTGTGCAGGATGAGGGTCCAGGCCTTGGATCACAGAAATGTTGAGTGTTTACCCATTTCTTGGGAGCATGGTCCTAGCGCTGGTCTACACTAGGGAGTTATTTGGAAAAACTTCCCTTATTTCGAAATAACAAGTGGAGCATCCACACTACCAAGCCTGTTATTTCAAAATAATAACTCCTGCTTTCCACGAGGAATAACACTTATTTTGAATTAGTTATTTTGAAATAGTGGTAGTGTGGACACTCTGCTGCTATTTCAAAATAACTATTCCCCAGAGTCATTCAAATTAATTACTTCCCAGTGCTCGCTGCAGGTCTAAGTTGAGGTAGCGCGTCCACATTAAGGGAGCCTGCCTTGGACTAATTTTGAGGCTTCCCTATAGCATGGACACACTATTTTGAAGTAGTTATTTTGGGAGTTGTTATTCCTCTGGCAGCCAGGGGCCCACCAAGCCAGTTGTTCCGGCCTGTGGCCGCCCTGCTGCTCTCCCACCCCTAGGACAATTAAGACCTGTGGATAGGGTAGTGCACGAAGTCTCCTTCCCCCACAAGGGGCAAGTGGCACCTAGAGTGAACAGCTGATGGTTCTCTCTAGGCAGCAGAGGGAGTGGGGGGCAAAGACTTCAGGCTCTCCCCTGCCCTCAAGCCAAACAGGATCTGTAGGCAGGGGAGCACGGAAGTGTCCTGGCCCCGCCCCCTTCCACCAGAGGCTTCGCCTCTTCCAGTCCAGGGCCACTTCAAATATTTGGGAAGTGGCCCCCTTCTATAATTATTGCCCACCCCTGCCCTAGTGTCTGCAACTGCTGGGAATTCGAGATAGCAATAGTTGAAATACTGGTTGAGAGTCCAAAAATGTCAGTGATGGATGTTGAGTAATATGTCCTGTGTTTGTATGACCTCAGCTATATACCCAATGATAGCTGTTTCATCTAAAAGATGTTGGTTTTTTTTTAATCTGGAGGAGTGCACTGTTTGTCTGACAAAGCTGCTGTTCCAAGAATAAATTTAAGTGGGAGGAAGATAATAAATGCATGTGAAATTGCAGAATAAAAATAAACATTTACAGTAATTGCCTTATAATGATTATGCACTTTAACAAGAAACTTATATGCTTATAACTGCAAATGCACATGAGTATTCATAGGTACTAAAGCTAAGGATGCTGCCGCATTCCCTGGTTTGAAGTGGTTTCTCTCACATACAGGATTTACAGTTTGGTCCAATGGCTGTCAGCATGCCTTCTATACAAATTGTTTCAGCAGCTGTACTAGTACTAAAAAATATAGGGTGCCGTCTTAAATAAAGTTCAGAAAAAGATGACCTCTGTTGGAAATGTTCCAACTATAGTTCCCCAAAATATGCCAGTATTAATGTAGTCATTATCTACATTTAATTAAAATCTTTCTTCACATTTCTAACCCAGACTGAAAATAATTGAAAGATGTGAATCTCCATATTCCGATTTTTTTAATGTAATCTTGCTTTTTGTAGCATTTTGGGCTGCTTCAGAGTGGTGATTATATTTCAGTAATTAAACTACTTGATCTTTCCTTCTTTGCTATTAAGCTGAAATAAAACTGTTTTTAAAGAGCCTGTGTATCTTCCACAGTGTATTCTGGGACTTCTAAATGCGTCATCAAGTCTAAGTATTACAGACATTAGCTGGATTAGTGTAATTGATTTCTTCAGTTTACCTAACAGGGCTTTTGGTTTGAGGGTGCTCTTGTTTCTAGTTTAAATTGCGTGTCCAAACTTTACTGCAGTTTTATTTGCCAGAGTGTCAACATAATAATTTCAAAGCAGACATGAAAGGCGTCATTTTTCAAGAGGTGCATATTAAATGGAGTACCAATGCTTTTGGTTTCCTTTCTTTAAGTATTACATTAAGTATTCCTTACATTAAGTATTCCTTCCTTTCTTTGCGAATTAAGTTTCCACTTAGGTCCTAATATTGGTGTGCAAGATGAAAATAAAATTCAAGAAAAGTACACACTGAAGTGTGTGTGTGTGTGTGTGTGTGTGTGTGCACGCACACGCGCGCATGTTTACACACACAGTTAACCATTAAACCATTAATTTGGTAGACAGTGTAATATGCCAGCCTTCTGAGGGTTAATAGACCAGATGTGTAATATACGGTTTAAATATATTTGATAATTGTGCTTTCCTCAGAATAATTTTCAGCAAATCACACATTTACTGTGTTTTATGCTTATGTTACTTTTGTTCTCCAGTGAACAGAGTATTTGCCAAGCCCGGGCTTCAGTTATGGTCTATGATGATACCAGTAAGAAATGGGTGCCAATAAAGCCGGGACAGCAGGGATTCAGCAGAATCAACATATACCACAACACTGCCAGTAACACTTTTAGAGTAGTTGGCGTGAAACTGCAAGATCAGCAAGTGAGTAACTATGTCTTTTGCGTCCTTATTCTTTGATCACTAAAGATGTTATCAGTTGTATAATTAATGCTACTCCTACAAAGGGTATATAAATTAATACTCTGTTCTATACACCTGTGTTCTTTGTGATTTCTTGATCCAAAACTGTACCACTATTTATTATATTTTCTCTGTCCTTTACATGAGAGAGAAATCTCATTAAATATTAGGTATGGAAGATTGTGTGTGTTTTGTGCTCCATTTTATTTATCTCTTTTTATCACTGAAGGCTTTGCTCCATACTACTTGCTCCAATTTGCTCCAATTACTCTTTGCTGCCCTGTCTATGGTACAAACTTTTAGCATTCCTGACACATAAAAGACCACTCACTCTCCCTGTGATTCCTGCCTTCTCATGATGAGTAACTAAGTTGCCATATTGCATTTTAAAAACCTAGCCACATACTCTGATCTCATTTACCGTGGCATAAATAGAACTATGTAGGATTTACACCATCAAAACTGAGGTCAGACTCTGATTCCTAGTCATTGGTTGTCTGTATGGTATGGGGACACTGTTAGCAGCAGTGTCATGTGTGTCAGTCTAAGTGTTATAGCATTTGTTCACAGGAGCTATAAATAAACGTCTCATTCTGAATGTAGTACTTAAAAAACAACTAATAGTCTTGCAGCACCTTAGAGACTAACAAAACATGTAGATGATATCATGAGCTTTTGTGGGTACAATCCACTTCTTCAGATGAACTATTACTGAATGTAATAATCACATTTAACTGTTAAATCTATGAATTAGTCCCACTTTACATTTTAGAACAAGGCTCTGGAAGTCGGGAGTCTCTGGTTCTGTTCCTAGCCCTTTCATTCACTCATGTGATCTAGGACATATACTTAACTTCTCTGTGTCTCAGTTTCTGCCTTTTGTAAAATGTAATGATGCTTACTACAGTACTCTGCTTTGCTTTGAAAAACAATCTGTGAATGAAAAATGCAACACGTGTTAATCACTATTTATTGCTATACATTCTGATGCTCTTACCACCTTCATGCCTTTCAAAGGGAAACCAAATAATTTTTCAGAAATATAGTATGTTGGTCTTCAACCATTTAGAGTGTACTTTTGAAATTGCTAAAATATTTTTCATCTCTATTTTTATCCTTTTCTGGTCAGCAAAGATGTTATAAAGATACATAAAGATGAAGTACATAAAGTTGTTGTGTTTAATTAGTAACAAGATCAGATATCTTTGTTTATGCTTTGGTATCAGTGACTGATATCAGGATGGCTGTGGAATAATGAACATTAATGAACTTCTACCTATCCCAGTAAAGGAAGCACAAATCACTGTTTCACATGGGCCCCACATAAATAATAGTTGTTGTATTTTTTATATTCATTTTTTCCTGCAATTGCATGATGTCTGTTTTTTTTCTGAACTACTTATTTATAAGCTAGAGGGCGTTCTTAATCAGATTATAACAATTTAAATTTTTAATTTTGTCAGTGGTGCTTTAAATGTGTCAGTTCTGCTTTAGCCATTGGATTGGATTGTAAATGTAAGTTTGTATGAAGTAAAATAAGTAGGTACAAGTCATCACTGAAAACATCTAAATTCAGGAGGAAATATAAATGAGAATATAAAATCCATATTTCTCTACTGATTTGGGATGTTCAAGCATTTGAAAACAAACAAACAAACAAAAAACTTGTGAAGTTACCTGGAATTAGTCTAAAATCACTCTCGAAAATAAAAAAAGTTGTAAGAGAAAATACTAATGTAAAGATTATAATACATTTTTGTAATAATCACACTATCCATTGGACCTAACATAAACTGAGCTATGAGACTAGCACTTACAAAATAATTTCCAAGTTTTTCAGGTTCAGAATTTAAACTACTTCACATTAGTCCCAGCTCTAATTACATCTTCTGTAGTGGTTTATTACTGCAAAACAAAAATAGCTAACTAGTTGCATATAACAACAACAACAAAAAGGCATCCAGTGCAAATTGTTCTCTGTTAAAACCAATTCATGTACACTCATACTGACTTCAGTAGAGGTCCATTGAAATGTGAGGGTTTGTTAAAAGTAACTATTTAACTAGCAAAGCATGTTTTCTGAAAATGGGCAGATCCTTGGCTAGTGTAAATAGGCATAAAATAAAATTACTGGAGCTAAGCCGATTTATACCAATCAAGGATCTGGCCCCAAATCCCTAGCACAGGATTGCTGCAGAGAGTCTATTTAAACTTGTATTGCATACTGATTGGCAGGATGAGCTAGAAAGAGATTAGTATAATCTACATGACCTCACCTTTGTTTGCTTTTAATGTCTTCCGTTTAATTTTCTACTTACTCTAGATGTCTGAGAATCTTTCTTCTTAATTTGCATTCTCGGTCTTCTGTTACATTTTCTGCTGCATGCAGGTTTTTCCCTTTCTTGTCTTTCTCTAGCTGCTTTTGCTTCTGGTCTTTTTCCTGGTTTTCATTTAACGATATTTACAGATGTTTAGACCTCATTTTCCCTACTTTTCAATCTCTGTTTGACCTTTTCTCGAATTGGTCACCACTCATCAAAAAGGTTACATCCCACTAATGTGGTTTTTAAGATGATGTTGAGAGTGATCAAATGCAAATCTAATAACTGGAAATCTTCATAAGGCTGTTTTATAAATCTCATTTATGGGCCTCATTGGCATGCTTCACTGTGTGTTTCTCTTTCTCAGATGCAATGGCTAAGTACTTATTAATGGCATAGTGCAAATGAAGTATCTGTTTCCCCTGCACAGACGCACGCATCTGTGTATACTCATACCAACATGGTCAGCAGCCCCCAAAAAGCAGCAGAAGTACAGGCTGAGGTACTTTTCAAGCTGTGGCTACCAGCGCTTTAACCACTTCCATTTTGTTAGTCATTCTCCTTTGAATATTTGTTTGCAGAATTCAGGTGCTTTTAGTTGAATTCAGAGGTATGAATGAATGATTCTTAAGTGAGGAATTTTAATATCAAGTGATACGGCCTCAGGAGGAGCTAATTATTGAGATGTATTTGGCAGGGTTGTGCTGAAAAAATAAACGAGGCAAGGCAAAAGTGAATCACAGTGTTCTGGAGGATTAACATACTGCCCCAAACTAGCAAATTAATATAAAAATGGGCCCTTGGAGAAGGTGGGACTTTGAAGAGTTGATCACTGCAAGTGTAGGCCAGTATTGAAGCTTGTTACCCTGACAGCATCCTTGGGTTATAAGCTTGTCACATTTTTGAAAATGTTGGATCAAATCCATCCCTGATGACTACAGGGAAGCAGACGTAGATCGTGACCCTAAACTTTGTATTGTACAATTGAAGATCAAATCGAGGGTGAAGGTTTTTAAAAAAAGAAAGCCCATCAGCAGCACAGTCGAAAGATCCAAAAACACATAAGTGTTTTTTCAGCTTGAAGTGAAGAACAGCTTCGGTGTTCTAACGGAGTCAACTAAAGAAAACAAAGACAGTAATACTCTGTGGGAAAATATCAGAGTGTGCCATCTAGAAAGTACAGTGACAGTCATAAAAGTAAAAAAAAAAAATCTAAAGAGGAAGAATAGATTAACCATCCTGCTTAGGCAACAATGGAAAAGAGAAATAGTAAAAAGAGGGGGAAAAAACCCCCATGAATACGAAGATGCCTGAAGAGACAAGCAATTGGCTAAAAGAGTACTGAGTTCTAGAGAGAGAAGTAAAAAAGAAGAGCGGTAGAGTGGACAGATTTCAGAGGTAGCCGTGTTAGTCTGTTTCAGCAAAAACAACAAGGAGTCTTTTGGCACCTTAAAGATTTACAATTTTATTATGATATAAGCTTTTGTGAGCTGCAACTCACTCCATCAGACTCATGAAATGAAAGACAAAGGAAACCAAATAGTATGGACACAGAGATGGGAGTGTTACATCAGAGCTAATTCAATCAGAGTGGATATGGATAAAAAATGAAAATACCTAAAGTGGAAAATGACTTATGGTAATGAGTGAGCCATTCCCAATCCGTCTTCAGACCGTTCTGTTGGTATCAAATTTGCATATGAATTCCAGCTCAGCAGTTTCATGTTGAAGCCTGTTTTTGAAGGTGGGTTTTGTTTTGTTTTTGTTTTGTTTTTGCTTGAGTCTGGCAACTTTCAAGTCTGTGTTCCAGGGAGGTTAAAATGTTCTCCCACTGATTTTTGTATGTTACCATCCTTGATGTCTGATTTGTGTCCATTTATTTTGTTACATAGAGAGAGTCCAGTTTGCCCAACATACATGGCATAGGGACATTGCAGGCAAATGATTTCTTGTTTACCTGCACATCTACTAATGCGATATGTGCCATTGTGTGCCAGCAATACCTTTCTGCCATGTTTTTTGACCATCAGAAATTCTGAGTAGAGCAAATGAACCTAAAGCATCAAACAGGGTAAGAAGACAACAATTATCACAATTGGGGTTTCCTTTAGAGATGCCATCCACTTCCACGTCAGAAGAGAACATGTACCCCACATGAGAAGAGAAAACGGGACAACCTAAAGAAACATTGTACAGAACTGAGAGAGAAGCCAAATCCATCAACATGGCAGTTGGAAGCCATGGCAGACCAGCACAAGACTGATATAAATGGTGGAAACTGGTGAATGCCCGGTGTACCTGAGAGTGCCAGAAGAGAAAGAAGAAAGAAAAGACTACCCAATATGAAGATAGCACTGTCTGTTTCCAAAGAACTGGCTCCTATTGTTTATGCTGTAGTTAAACCTGGAGTGAATTTTCACAGCAGGATTGCAAACACTTCAGAAGACAGATTCAGAACAGACCTTTCTGCTTATATTTGGTATTATTATCATAAATGCAGAAGACACAAATAGGCTCGTCTGATTACTGAATATACTGTGTTGTAGATTGTTAATTAATAAAGTAAGTGACGCTGGAGATGGAGTTAACAGATTTACAATCTCTGATGGTATCTCAGAGGTGGATGCATTTTTGTGATCTGCATCTAGGACAATTAGGCCCCAATCCTGCCCTCTTGGATCAATAGAATGAGATGTCTCCTCCTAAACACAGCTCACCTGCCACCCACTAATGAGTTATATATTTCAGGTGAATAGAACCAAATTTTCAAAAGGGCAGCATCCCTTATGTGGGCAAAGTTTTCACCTACAGAATTCATGCCTGTAATTGCAACACACTGGCACAGATCTTAGCAACAGAGCATAAGTATGAGTCAGACACCTAGGCTCCATCTACACTGCATCATTTTTGTGGAAGAGGAAAATGATCCTGTTTTTGCGGGAAAAAACGCAGCGTAGACGGGGCCATTTTGCACAAAAAATGGGGTTTTTTGCACAAAAATGGCCCCATCTACACTGCGTTTTTTTTCTGCAAAAAGGATCGGAAGAGAATATTCAAATGAGAGCTCAAGAAATGCTAATGAGCACTTTATTTGCATTTCCTCTTCCACAAAAACCTGACAGTTTAGACGGAGCCCTAGAGCTGCAGATACTCTAATTTGAGGCTTCTTCTAGGTTAACCCTAGTGTCCTTTTCTATATGTCCTTGCTGCACAAGCCACTCGGGAGTTATTTAATTATCTGACACCATAGTGCTATTTCCCAGTGGACCTTCCTGTTGGGTGGGCTGCCAAAACTTCTCTGCTTTCTGCACCCTTGGTCTTCATTTCTCATTCCTGTCTAAACACTTTTGCTCACGCTGTCCCTTGCACTTGTTATAGTTCCCCAGACAGTGTGCTGCAAGCCTTCTCCTCCTACTCCTGCAAGTCACGTCTTACCACTCAGTGATGGATCTCATTCACACAGGACCTAATCTAAACTTCACTAAAGAAGGACTTCAGTTGACTTCAGTGTGCTTTCAAATCAGATTATGCCTGAGGCTTGGTTTTGTCTATTGTAAAACTAGAGTCAAAACAACCCCCACTGTAAAAGCCAGCTATGAACATCAAACCTAGATTTGCAATACTTGAACATTTGGAATTGTTCTTATCCAGGATATAGTTTCAGCTTATCTCTCCCCTGAGCCCAGCAGTTTGGTAGAGAGACAACCTCCACCAGCCACGCTGTTATTTTAATGACCCTATATATCTGTGCAACTTTGGACCATGTGCTCTTCAGAATGGGAGTTTTTGTTTTGTCCTTTACAGGTTACCTGCCATAAAGTGCCAGTGTAGCTAGCTGGCGAGAGTGCATTATAGTTGTCCTTCTGTTGTCAGTCCACAAAGTATCTGAGTCTGGTACAGCTTGAGTTAGCTCAGGCTATAGCAGCTCAGGCTGTAGCAGCTCATGCTTCTAGCTTTGGAGGTTTCCAGTTCTGTCTGTGGGATGTCAGCTAAGATGGTCACCAGGATAATATGTCTACAAAGCTTTACTAATTAGACAGTTGCAAATAATTTTAATTTGTTTCTGAGCACAGATGCCTTTTTATTTCTGTAGCCTTGAGTGGCAGCTGAAGAATGTGCAGCAAGGCAGCACGTGGAAGTGGACCCTCTGAGTCATCCAGTATTATCTATGTCAGTTTAATTCTAGACAAAATAATTCCCCCTCTTGAAAAACTGATAGTAACTCAGAGCATGGGGGAGGAGCAAATGAGCTCTCTGGCATCTGCTCAAACGTTTAGGCTTTGCCTACACTACCAAGTTTTGTCGCCAAAGACTGCCTTTTGGTGACAAAACAGTGAGCGCATACACTAAGAAATGTGACTTTAGTCGGGAAAAGCACCCCATTTTGGTGACCAAAAACTTCTGCTCCCATGAGAGACTTTTTTTTCTTTTCCCCTCCTTTTACTGCCAACAGAACCAGTGTTCAAAAGAACTGGCTTCTGTTGGTATCCCACAATGCCTGCCCAGATGGCTGAGCTCAGTGTTTTGGTCTCTGCTGCCCTGCAGGCATGCACCCCTCCCAAAGCTCTGAGAAATATTTGACTGATAAATGAGCTGCTCCTTTTGGGGAACAAACAAAGAACAAATCATAGGAATGCTCCTGTTCTGCCCTGCACTAGGAACATGGCAGCAGGCAGGCGGTTGCTGCAGGGCAAGGGGGACGGACGCTGAGATGCTTTGACATTCCTCAGCATGTAGCGCTCAGAGCTACTCTTGATTCTGCTCCCAGCAGCTGAGAATGCTGTGGGAGAACCAGGAGGGAATCCCAAGAAGCGCAGGGATCAGCTTTGCCTTCCCATAATACTGCACTGTGGAAGGCATACCCACAGTGCATTGCTCACACTGTCAATGTTGATACCCCCAATGTGGACATGATCTGTTAACAGAGCAAATGTGAACACCCTCTGGAGATTTTTGTTTTGTCGACTTGGGTGTGATGTAATTTTTGTCAACAATACTTGGTAGTGAAAGCATACCCTATACCTTTTGTGGCAGGGGTTGGTGCCAATAAATGAGTTGCTTCCTTTTTCTAACCACGGTGGATGATTGCTCCTCAACAGGTAGTCAGCAACTGCTGGTGCTAAGTCAAACACTTATCTGAAATGTGCACAGCTGTGTGGTAGAGCTTTTGAGGGAGGCGTGAGCAGGTAGCAGATTATTCAGGTGGAGTCCGTGTACCTGAACACTGAATGGAACAATTCTAAATCTCCTCTGCAGATATGTGTCTAGGAATTAAAACTCCCAGTTGCCTATCTTTTTGTCTGTATATTTTGCCATTGTAGACCTGAACTGATGCTTACCTTTTCTTTCGTGGTAGAGAGTTGAATATATGTAACCTTCCTCTATCTCTGAAATTGCAGGTAGTGATAAATTATTCAATTGTGAAAGGACTGAAGTACAATCAAGCGACACCTACCTTTCATCAGTGGCGCGATGCACGGCAAGTCTACGGCTTGAACTTCGCAAGCAAGGAAGAGGCTACCACATTCTCCAATGCAATGTTGTTTGCACTGAATATCATGAATTCACAGGATGGAGGTATGAGCAACCACTTCATTCTGCTCTTTTATTATTAATCACTCTGCTAGCCTGTGGTGCTTGCTGTCTGCATTTACATACCTCAGTCCTATAATGCAGGTATGCCTGCTATCTGTGCCATGCCAAAACAAATAAGCAGAAAGGTATAATTTAGTTTCCTTCACATGTGGAACATGGAGTTTGTATTTCTTCCAAGTGTCTTATCTGTCATTTACAAACACTGACTACATTGGCTGAAGTGCCTAGTATAAAGGTACATACATGTACAGCGTGTGGCTTCTGGTTATAGGATATAGTAAGGACCAAAGATTTAAACTTTACCTTTGACTTTTGCTGTTATGAGTAAAATACTGACTGCAGTTCAGGCTTATTGTGGAAAATAATTGCTTAATGAGTTGAAAAGATGGCTGGCGGTGTCTTGCCAAAAGCACAGACTAGGGGCCCTACTATTGCCCAATAGCAGTCACTTTCATAATCCAAGAGATTTTAAGCTTCTTGTATAAACTTAAAACTCTTGATCTATAGTATGTGAGTCAAATTCTGTGCTTAGTAATGTAGCTGTTCCGTCACTAAAGTGCTCGGGCTAGCTGAGCGTAGAAGGTAACTCTAAACTCAGAGCAGTGTCACATTGCTCTCCTAATGACCCTCTGGAGCATCTGGAAGTATGTCTTTTTACTTTATGCCACTTTTTTAGCTGATATTTGCTTCCAGTTTTTATCTTTCAGATAGAATGGCAAATTTTAAAAAAGCAACAGAAAACAAGAAAGTTTGCCCTAAATACCACACTGAATCTCTGAAGGATCAGGGTAGGGTGTACATTCTGCCTTTTTCAGCCCAAGAGTAGTGGAGGGCTCTGCTACAGATGGAGACTCTAGGAGGAATTCTGACTGACTCAGCACTTCGTCCCCCACCCCCACCCAAGCTCACCTTTGCAGGTCCTGTCACAATTAGATTCTGAATGTCTCCAAAACTATATTTTATGTTATGTACATATGCAGCCCTTCAGTTCAAAGAAGGGCAAAGTGTGAAGCATTATTTAGGTCACCTCACATGATAACATCTCAACCAATTAGACGACGTTTTAGCAACTGAAGGCTGTAATGATGAACTGTTGGATTTAGCTGACTTTCCATGGTGAACCTGGTTTCCCTGTAGAACATCCTCAACTTTTCATCTGAAGTGTTTTATGCTTGTTGTTCAGCCAAAGATCAGGGTATTTGCAAAGTATGTCATTATTTAAAGAAGGTGCCTTGGAGACAGGAGAGTTTAAAAAATGAGAGGTTTTTGCTTTGGTTTTTTAACTTTAATATATCTTAAAATGGTTCTGACTAAAAACTCCAAAATTGTGTTCTAAGCTAGTTGTCCTCACTGAGGACTAGTGTCTCTGTTAGCAATGCATATTTTAACAAGGAAACTGATCATGAATATATTTAACAAACTTTGAAACTGTAAACTCTGTCTGGGGCCAAATTCTTAGCTGGTCTTCCCAAATTCTACCTTGGACACACAGAGTTGTGAGCCTGTCTATTTATAGGCACAAACCCAGCCTGCACACTTTAAAATCTCTATCACCTACATGTTGCACAAAAGTTAGCTTTTGCATGTGTGAAATAGATTTTTCAGTAGTATGAGAACATAGACTTTAGTGGTGTTCAGTGTGTATGTGCAGGGGTTTCTGACTGTAGGAGGCAGGAGTGCAGTGTGCACATAAAATTTTCACTCACACAGGTGAAGGCCAGGAACTCAAATTTAGGCCCAGAATCTTTATGGCAAAGTTAGAGGTTCTTTTTGGAAGTTGCAATCCAAACATAACACATAGAGAGAATGTAAGCATAGTGCATCCGTGGATGTGCTATTTTTAATGTTTGCTTGCTTCGTATATCAGCTCCCTGACACTGTTGTTTTGGTGCCAGCAAGACCCGTTGTAGTTTGTGCAAGGTTTTGGCATCAGCTACTACTACCCTGCTAGTTTGAACATCCTCCTGAATAGACTACAATTAATCTTGAAGACGTGTAAAGAGAAACTGAGATATATCATGCCACCAGCAGATGCCAAGCCAGTTTATTTTAACTGGGGCAAAATTTTAGAAAAGACAAAGCTGAAAGTGTGCCCTCCAAGTGGTGATGGTTCCTCCAAGTGACACATTAATTTTTTTATTTAGAAATCGCGGCAGTCAGAGTTTTTCAGCAGTGAAAGTAAACTTCTTATGCAGTGCTAGCTTTTGAAGAAATGAGGAGAAATGTCAAATAAATAAATAGACATGAACTACAAGGGAAAAATATGTTTGAATTCCCCCCAATCTCTTCACCTGTGTATGCCATGGTGCTGTTACCTTTAGAGAAGCACCAGGTTATATACAAAGGATTGTGCAGTAATGGAATTTTAAAATTCCATAGGGCTTGCCTTGTTGTGCAGAGCGAATGTCATTGTATGACAATTAATTTCTGTGGGAGCTACAATCATAAATGAAGTTAGCCTGAGAAGAGTGGTTATTCCAACAGTGCTAGGCTAAACTTTCAGTACATAGGGGACAACACGTGGGTGCACTGCCTCAGGAGGGGAATCGAAGAATGAGGGCAGGTCAACACTACAGGGAAAGGATGATCTGAGCTACGCAATTTGAGTGATGTTAGTAGCACAACTGGGCAACTGTCACCAGAGGGATGTAAATTAGACATACCGAAATTGCTAATGAAGTGGGGATTTAAATATCCCGTGCTTCATTTGAATAAAAATGGCCGCCGCTTTTTACCGATGCGGCAATTTACTGGCAAAAAGCAGCAGTCTAGACAGGGATCAATCAACAAGGAAAGCCTTTTCCGACCGATCCCTTATGCCTCGTGCAACGAGGTTTACAGGATTGGTCGGAAAAGGCTTTCCTTGTCAACCGATCCCCATCTAGACTGCCGCCTTTTGCCAGCAAATTGCTGCGTCGGCAAAAAGCGACGGCCATTTTTATTCCAATGAAGCGCGGTATATTTAAATCCCCTCTTCATTAGCAATTTCGGTATGTCTAATTTACATCCCTCTGGCGACAGAGGGATGTAGTCTAGACATACCCACTCAGATTGCTGTAGCTAAGATCTACTTATCCAGTCAACAGAAGAAACTTTTCCGTTGACTCCCCTCACTCATCTCATTCTGGTGAAGTACCAGAGTCAACAGGAGAGTGATCGGCAGACAATTTATCGTGCCTATACTCGTATAGACACAACAACTCAACCCCTGCTGGATTGATTGCTGGCCCGTTGATCTGGCCCATAGTGAAGACATAGCCTCACTTTGCCCTTCCCTACTCATGTCTCGCTCTGGAGACAAGTGAGTTGTCTGATTTATTTTACAAAGCTAGAGAATCAACAAGATATTTATATTTTTGAACTTAAATTCTACCTCCACCGTGGGGATGGAGAGTCTAGTGGATGGAGCATGTGTTAGAGAGGATTGATTGACTGGCACAGATAATCAGGCTGTCCCGGAGCATAGAGGGGCAGCCTGGAGGAAGTCACAAGAGCTAGAATGGGTCAAAGGGAGTGAATAGGGAATAACTTTCACTGTAGAAAGCAGTTTCCTTCTCTTATGTGTATATATAATACCGTGTGAAGCATGTAGGAGTGCCTTCTGGCACAGATCAGCACATATCACAGAGATGGCTACAACTCAGGTTACCAATAAACTTTGCATGGGGGACATGTTTTGGCAATGAGCAGGGATGTTCCTTATTCCTTTTTTTGATTAGGAGCTCTGTTGGCAGCTCTTTTTCATCATTCTGTAGAGATCATTTTGCATCTACTTCTCCAGCACCTTTTCCCCCAGGCTGGATCCCAGGGAGTTTTCAGAATTCAGGTTCCTTTTCATTCCCTCCTCTTTTCAGCATGACTGCTCTTCCTCTGGTTCTGCACTCTGTTCTGGGAATGGCTGCATTTCACTGGCAATGTAAGTGTATAGCAGATAAAGCACTTTGGGATCCCGGAGAAGAAGTGTGATAGCAATACAAGATATTAATTTCTCAGGTTCTATGTACATTGGCAAAAGTGCAGTATATGACATAAAATCTCTTCCATTGATCTAAGTATTTTTGATGCACTGATCAGTAGAGCCCTGCAAATCTGCAGATATCCACTTTATATTTGTGGGCAGTGTTTTTTTTTGTGATGGTACTGTCTGGTACACAGTACCGGCACCTCCAGTCAGAGTTCAACAACTTTTTCCCTGGAATACCGGCACCTTTTTTTTTTTTTTTAAACAAAAAAAGCACTGTCTGTGGGTAACTGCATCCGTGGATATTCATGGTTCATTTTTGCAGATATGGGTGCAGATGACGGTACAAATTTTGTGTCTAGAACCTTTCAAACTTGCAGATATCCGCACGAATATCCACAGCTCATTTTTGCAAATGCCAATGCAGATACAAATCGTGTATCCTTGCAGGGCTCTTCCAGTCAGTATGGTGTGTAGTGAACATGAATGAAATGGGATGCAGGTGTGTCATAGGGTGGCCAGGCCTTGTGGACAGACAGAGCCCTGCACCCCCAAAATGAGAGCAGGTGAGTCCAATCCAGCCAATTAAAGAGGACTTGGCTACACCTGAGTCTATTTAGGGCTGCTAGTGGGCAGCTGGAGGCGGAATTGCTTGAGACAGACTGTGCCTGGGGAGCAAAAGCTACGCTAGAGTGGAAGGTCCTGTGAAGGATCTCCTGGAGCAGCTACCCAGAGCAGGGGTGGGCAGTAATTTGTGGTAGGGGGCCACTCTAAGATTTTGGTAAATGGTTAAAGGCTGCACTTTTCTTTGGAGGTGTGGGATCTGGGACAGAGGTTGGGTGCTGAAGGGAACTTGGGGCAGGGGGTTGGGATGCAGGAGAGGGTGTGGTGTGAGGGAGTTGGGATGAAGGAGGGGAATTGTGACCTGGGGCAGGGGATTAGGGTTCAGGGGCTGGGAGGGGGAATGAGTGCAGGAAAGGACTGTGGCCTGGGGGAAGCATGTAAGAGCGGGTGCAGGGTCTAGGAGGGAGTTGTGACCTGGGGCAGAGGGGTGCAGAGAGTTTGGGTGGAGCAGGAGGGGTGGTAGGGCAGAGAGTTGGGGTGTAGGAAGGGGTGGGGTGCCAGAGACTGGCTCTGGCTGTTGTTGCTTAGCTAGGTGGCTCCTGGCCAGCAGCCCAGCAGGACCCTCAGGCAGGCTTCCTGCCTGCCAGAAGCCCGAGACTGCTCAAAGCGGCTGGCTGTTCCATGTGGCTCTGTGTACAGTGTGTAGGGCAAGACTTTGTGTGCTGCCCCTGTTCCAGCACAATCTCAGTTCCCATTGGCCAGTGGAGACGTGTGCCCTTTCCCTGCATAAGAACCTTCATGCTATGTCTCTCTTACCCCATGATTTGACCTAATATTACTAGAACTAGATTTTAAATATCAATGAAACCATTTGTGGAGTATGTGGGGGGAAGAAGTGTTGTGCTCTAAACATTCCCTCTCTAGCTAATCCAAACTTTGTAGGAGTTGGCTAAAGCAGAAGCAGAGGGAAGCTGATTAATCTGGTGTTACCTTGGCTTAAGGTAAGTGAAAGGCAGGATGTAAAGAAATGGTATAAATAGTGAAACTGGAGCTGACGAATCCTTTTATGCTCTCGTGCTCTAAATGTTATCATGATTTTCACATCAGGGAACGTTAGAGTGTCAGCTTAATTTTTCTGCTGAAAAGTGGACATCATTTACTTAGTTCAGTTAGCCATGGTGGAAAGTTTGCACCTATGTGTTAACAACTCTCCATTTTGGGGTAATAGCATTGTTTAATAGAAGTTCAGCACATTTTTTCCTGACCAACTCCTTGCCACTTTCCACGGGGACTCCTGCCTTATTGCTCTTTTGACAGGCAACAGCAACAAAGCTCCTGGAGCTCATCTAGAACAAAGGATTTCTCATATTCTTTGAAGAACATAACAAATCTAACGGTCCTCTTATTGATGTTTCTGCTGCATGATGTGAAAACCACTTCAGGAAGGAAATTGAGCAGGAAGAAAAAAAAGTGTAGAGAGAGCTGAAGCATGTGGAAAGAAAAAGGAGAGTGCTGCATGTGGGATTATCACCTTTACCCTGTTTACATTCCAGAGAGGTATACGAACTAGTTACATTCCCAGAGTTCAGGGACAAAAAATACTTTCCCCTCAGCTTTTCCACTAGCTCTGATAAGTAACAAAAGTATTTGAAGAGCATGAGGATTAGGGATGTTAAATTTCTATTAAGTAATCGAATAGTCAGTGGGATTCCATTGACTATTTGATTAATTGATAAGGACTAGCGCGGCGTTCCACCTTTGAAATATACAAGATTGAAATGCTGCGTGGAGCCCGGGGCCAGCGGGGAGTCCCCAGTGGCCCTGGGCTCCATGCTATGTTCCAACTTTGAAATGTACAAGAGCCTCTGTTGGGGCTCTTGCACATTTCAAAGTGGAAGCGCTGCATGGAGCCTGGGAATGGCCTGGGGCTTTTAAGTTGGCTCCCCCCAGAACACCTTCCTCTTCCCTTCCCTTGCTGCCTCTTTCTGATTGAGTAGGAATGAGGAATTCCGTGTGCAGCCCGGAGCCAGCAGGAAGTCCCACTGACTCTGGCACCCACATGCAGCTCAGCTTTGAAATGCCACGCAGAACTGGCATCAGCTGGGGACTCCCCAGCTGATCCCAGGCTCCAGCGCAGCATTTCCGTGGAACCTGGGATCATCTGGGCAGTCCCAGCTGATCCTGGGCTCCATGCACAGCGCCGCACAGCTGATCTCCGGCTCAGCTGTGCGGTGCTGCCCCTTTGAAATGCCACCTTGGCGTTTCAAAGTGGCAGCGCCACACAGCTGAGCCTGGGCTCAGCTGTGCGGAGCTGTTGCTTTCAAGTACTCCCCCTCCCCTTCTTTGCTGCCTCTATCTGATAGAGGCAGCAAGGGGGTGGGGAATTGACTAGTCAACTGACTGTCTGATCAGCATTTACTTATTGGATAGTCGACTAGTCTTTAACACAGGGGTGGGAAATAATTTTTGCCTGAGGGCCACTTCAAAAATTTCTGCAAACGTCACTCATGGTGAGTAATGTGTGTAATGACTACAAAATCAGGCTTCTAGACTGGTATTTTTAAAGGAGACCAGGAGAGTTAGGCACTGAAATACTATTGAAACTCATTTGGCTCTGGCTGCCCAGCTCCCTTAGGGGCTTTTGAAACTTTGTGTTAGTGTTCAGTTGATTCTCTGATATGTCTCATTTCTGGTCTTTGCTACATTATGGTTGGAATTCTCACCTGTCTCTTTAAAAATGTGCACCATAGGAAAAACAAATGAATCCCTGGTGAAACTAGCATGCTTCTCTTTCCTTTCTCTGTGGGTTTAATCTAGTGTGTTTCAGCACTACCGTTATGGCTTAGTGCAATGTTTGACTATTTATTTGACGTCTGCTTTGTTTCAGAGAGAGAGAAACTGTTCCTTGAAATAGTTTTTTATTTTAAAAATCCTTCAGTTTTATGTTCACTTGCTAGCATCCTTATTTAAGTGTCTTGATAATCAATATCCTTTCCTGGCTCTATAAAAATATGACTCATTTCATAAAGTACAAAAATGAGTTTACCAGGACAGGCATTTTATTTTTATTTTTCTTTGGCCCTAGAGTGTCAAATGTGCTTTCATTCAAAGTGGAGCCATGTTTTATTTAAATCTGTTCAATATATACATGGTTCCCCTCCCCCTTTTATTTGGATTTATATTTTAAAGCCTTTTAAACTAAAAATGTGCAATGAAAATGTTGTGAAGCTGCTGTCACAACTTAAATGAGAGGAAAACAATTTAAAAATGTTAATAACAGTGAATTTACATGCAGTGGGTTGTAGTCATGTTGGCCCAGGAGATGAGAGACACAACTTGTATTCTGGGATCAACTTCACTACAACCACAGCACATACAAATTCATTATGTTGTCAATCGCGCAAAACAGGATACAGACCCCACCAAGGGGAGAGAGGTGGGCTTAGCTCAGCTCTGGAGTGGCCCAGTGCATAAGACATTCACCTGGAGAGCAGAGGGTGGTGGTTCAAATCTTGGCTGCCTTGGGAGCAGCTAGACAGCCAACACAGGCTGCCCCAGGGATGGACCAGCCCTCTGCACTAAGAAGACAGGATAAGGGGCCCCCTGGAGTGGCCTAGGACAGTGCCTCTCTACCAGTGGTACAAGTACACTTAGGGGTACTCAGGAGAAGTCTGGGGTACACCAACAACTGAAATTCAACCATCTTCTGTTGGTAGAAGCTTTCAAGCTTTTCCGAGCTCTTCCTCAGGTATGCAAAAGATAATAAGTGTCCAAGCTCAGTGAGAGGTGGGTCAGATGGTTAAGTTTCAGGGGTTCACACATGCTGTGTAGTTGATCACTTAAAATGAAATAGAAAGTAAAGAGTTAGCAGGCAGTTGGGTGCAGGCAAGGGGTTGCAATGAGCCATAAATCGAAGATCTCTGTTAAGTGCATGTTTTTTTCAGGGAGTCATACATTGACACATGCAGGCCCACATTTTCAATGATCCTCAACAAATTCTTCTGGAACAGTTAGTGCACATGCAAATGTGTTGTTCATTGTGCACACATCAAGTGTTTACTTCTCTGGCTACCAAATCTCTACAAGCAGATGGCTCTTTGCACAGTCAAATAGCCTATTTTTTGTTGCTTTTCCCTCTCCTCAAAAAAAAAAAAAAAAAAAAAGGCCTGAAAATTTTAAGAACAAAGTTGAAGAAGCCTATTGAAAATTTGTTCCTGAAATGTTTCTTCTGTGTAATCAAAATAAAAGTGACAGTGTTGTGAGCTGTCTTTAATCCTGCTTTGATTAGGTACTTTAGCCACTGGACAAAAGACAGTGTCTTTGGCAAACTTGAGTTCAGTACAAGATGTGTTCTCAGTCAAAACACTCCCCACTCAAGAGGACAGAGTCAACTAGTGACATTGTTGGTAATGATGCACTGAAGAGTTATGGCCCAACTATGCAGCCCTCTCTTACAACAGACTCAATTGAGAGGAAAATCTCCTGTTTGACTCCAACAGTGCTGAATGAATCACCATATGCTGCCTCTGCGTAGCAGCTTCTGCACCTGGCTGTTATCCATAGAGAGGTCACAGAAATTCTATTAATTGCCTTCCTATGTGGAGAGAGAGAGGCTCCCTCTGTGTTCTCATGTATCTTCATACTCTGCCACATCAAGCATCCCGGCTTGCCTGCTGTATGACGTTCCAGAAACCAGGCTTATTTTCCTGAGGCAAATATTCCCCTAATTTCTCTTGTCAGTCCCAGCAAAATTCTCTCAGTTTTTTTGCCTGACAGACATAGGTTCTGATTCTGCCTCTTCAGCATCCATTTTAGATATAAGCATGCAAGTGGATGATGAAACTGGAAGTAAAACTCTTCTTAAACCCTTAATGATGATGCTTCTTTTACTTAGGTGGATTTGCAAATGGCAGCTCATCTTGACATCTGCATTAGCAGTGTAGGTAAAGGTCTTTCCCCAAGGGTTTCTAATCCAATTAGTATTGTTAGCAGATATTTTCTATTATTATTTTAAGGAGAAATAGATCCTCTTGGCAAATCACCGCAAGCTTAAGAGCACTAAGTGGTAAAGCTACAACCAAAGCACAATGCCTCTGTACAGAAGTGCACATTAAAATCTAACAGGAATTTAGAGTTTTTGTGGTAATGTGCCATTATGAATAGAGCCCTGGATTAGCACGAAAGAGACTTGGTTCTGTTCCCTAGCTCTGCCATTGCCCCTTCTGTGCCTCAGTTTTCCTACCAGTAAAGTGGGGATAATGGTATTGATTTCCTTTGTAAAGTGCCTGGGAGTGACTCTGTGGAATGGGAAGAGTATATAGTGCAGATCATCTCAGATTTATACAATAGTTAAATTGTTATGAATATTCCTCCAAAGAGTACAGTGTTAATTGACACATGTAAATGATAATTGAGTGTTAGAATGTAATTTAACAAGGTGCCCTGAGTAAGGGCCTTGCCTGTCTACCTGTGCTGTCCCTGAAGTGGATCAGGGAAGGAATTGTGACTCTGAGAATCAGTTAATATCCCGATTTCCCCCTAGCTTTTGGGAGGGAAGTAATCCATTAATGGTCTCTGCCAGTGGCATATTTCTTGTGCTTTTGCCATGGCTCAGCTGTGCTGGCTGGCACATGTAAGAGAGATGGAGCAAAATCAGTGCAACTTCTACTCTTGAGTCATTTGCATTCTTTTGAAAATCCTACCCCAAAGCTACAATGATACAAAACTACAAGAGAACCCTTATATTTAAATAACCTGGAACATCATACTGCAGGAATGTAAAAATGTGACAGACTGAAAAAACCTTTCAAAGCTATTATAGTTAGTGTGACCACTGGTTTAACTTAATTCACAATCTGTAGAATAAAAATAAGGCTCCAAATATAAAATTGAGATTTTGGAAAATTAAGCCCATGCACATAGTATCATGGTATAGGGATCATGAGAAAAAAATTGAAAGGGAAATTTGAATGGTTTTATAGAAAAGTAAGAGGTGAAAATATTCAGTTTGTATAAAGAGAGAAAAAAATCTATATGGTGAGAGCATCTAAGATTGCATACAAGAATCTGGCAAAGTACAGAGTTTTAAATAGTTGAATGGAAAAAGTACTAAAACTCTGAGAACAAGGGGAAATAGCATCTATAATCCAGTACATTATTTTCATCTCAGTTTTCAGCCTCTGTGAAAAAAGAGCAGATCTTAGATACCCATGAGAAATATGTTCTTAAAGGAAGGGGGAGGAAGCCACAGTTTGTACCCAGCAAACCGAAGAGTGTCACATATCAGGAAATCATAAGTGAAATCCTGGTGGTGTTGAAGCCAGTGGGTGTGTTTCCATTGGCTTCATTAGGAATAGGATTTCACCCCATGTTTTGGGGAATGGAAGCAGCAGAACAGCTCTAGAACAAATTCAAACAACTTGTGTCCAGAGATGTCTCAGTCTTAGACAGAGGACTATTAATAGACAATAACAAGGTAAAGTGGCCAGTCTTTATTTTCAAAGGGTATGTCTACACTTGCACCCTCTTTTGAGAGAGGGATGCAAATGAAGACATTCAAAATTGCAAATGAAGCCGGGATTTAAATATCCCACTCTTCATTTGCATATTCGCGTTATGGCTCTATTTCGAAATAGCACTATTTCGAAATAACAGACGCTGTTAAGATGCAGTTATTTTGTGAGAAAAACTTTCTCTTGAAATAACCCTTATTCCTCATACAATGAGGTTTACCAGTTATTTCAAAAGAAGGGATTTCTCTCGAAATAACCACATCTTAACAGCCTCTGTTATTTCGAAATAGCTCCATAATGCAAATATGCAAATGAAGCATGGGATATTTAAATCCCGGCTTCATTTGCAATTTTGAATGTCTTCATTTGCATCCCTCTCTCGAAAGAGGCTGCAAGTGTAGACATATCCTAAGGGACTTTTTGCTTACTAAGTTATACTATTCTTAGACAAATTATATTATTTTAAGCCAACAAAGATGAATAATGTTTCCAGGTAGACTTCTACTAGTAAAGAATTACCCTTGCAAAAAATTTCCCAGATTATTCTTTGTTTACAGCTCAACATAAAATATAATTATTGTCCTCAGTTACTCTCTTGAATTTTGCATTTTGAATTTGTCTGTGAAAGTTTTTTGAAGCAAAACATTTCTGACTGAGGTCCAAATTCATAGGCTCATGTATTCTATACCATGTTGGCAAGATACAGACTTGTATCCACTGAAGATAAAAACAAATTTTTTTTAAACAAAAATCTTGGTCACCCTAACGATCACTGGCAAAAATATCCTTTCAATAGAATCCTTTCCAGATCCTATTTGAAGTCCATGAAATGCCTCTCCTTGACTTCACTGGATAAGGATCCTAGGGAAAGCTCAAATCTTGGAACTCAAAACCAGAAATGGAATATTCTTTTCTTTAACCAGTGAGGTACAGTCAATGTCAAACTTCCACTGAGTTCAGTAGGTCCAGGATTTCACCCAGAGAATTAAGTCTGAAGTCTTTACTAAGCAAAATTCCAGAGCCTCAGGATTTGGCCCATATATCTGATTTTCATGGACTATTGAGTACCTATAGACCTTGGTATGACCTAAGTGATGTGCTTTGTTTGGCCTTCATAGTTCCACATATAATGTAAGACAGTGGTCCCCAACCTTTTGGGGCTGCCAGGCGCCCGGGGGCAGGGCCGCTCATGCGCCATGCATCCAGGGGCGGGGCCGCCCACTCACCGCATGCCCAGGGCCGGCACTGCACATGTGCCGTGCGCCCGGGGCAGGGGCCACCCATGTGCCGCACGCCCGGGGCTGGCACTGTGCATGTGCCACACACCCTGGGCAGGGGCTGCCCATGCGCCATGCGCCCGGGGCCGGCACCGCGTATGTGCCGCGTGCCGGGGGTGGGGCCGGCCCAGATGATTCGGCGGGTGCACATAAATGCCCCGGCGGGCGCCATGGCGCCTGCAGGCACCGCCTTGGGGACCATTGATGTAAGAAGTTGCATTTGTTTTCCTCTACATTTGTTTGACTTTTTGGGCTCCCTCTTATGGTGAATTTAACACCGGAAAATTAAAAAGAATGAGCAGTCCTGTAGCACCTTACAGACTAACAAATGTATTATATCACTATAATATTATATTTTAATATATTATTATAACATTATTATATCAAAATTAGTGTGTTTGTGTATCTTTGTTAATATAAAATACAATTCCAAATATGAATTACATTAGAAACACAGCAATATAATGGGGAAATATAAAGCAATTAAATAAGCCCACCTTTCATACACGGGCACCAAAATGTCCAATCCTGGGGACACTGAGGAATAGTTTGGTGGTCAAGAAATGCTGGGCTGGTCCTTAAACCAGCAGTTTGGGCCAGTCTGGTCCAATTTTATAATAGGTCAAATCTTAGGAAAAAGTAGTAAAAAAGTTCTAGTACCAGATTGTCTCCATGATTTATGCTGATTTATACCATTTGACTTTCTGGCTGCTGGTATACAAAGAGGTGTTAGTTAAGAAATTATATTAACAGAATGGAGTTTGTATTGCTAGAGTAGGTCGAATCAAACAGCCTCACAAGCCATGGAGCAGGTTCTGCTTTTCACTCTGTAAGCATTCAGAACACTGAGTAAATGAGAGAGTGCCTGTTAGCCTTAGAGGCTAAATTGAAACTGTTACTATAAATACTATGTCTAGACTGCAAAAAAAAGTTGGGAAAAGATACGCAAATTGTGGTTCGCAATTTGCGTATGTTTTTCCACTTTTTTTTCGGAAGAGGCTTTTCCAAAATTTGGCCTGTCTACATAGGGCCAAATTTCAGAAAAACCTCCTCTTTCAGAACATCCCTTATTCCTCATACAATGAGAAATACAGGGATGGCAAAAGAATGCGTCCACTTTTTCAGAAATTCTTCCAAAAAAGCAGACACGTTCCTTGGATGCAGCAGAGCTTTTTCTGGGATACTGGAGGTATCCCAGAAAAGCTCCGCAGTGTAGACATAGCCTCTGCAGTGTAGACATAGCCTTAGGCAGAGGCAGGGACATAAGAATTTTCATAGTTGGAGACTCCAATAAATCTGTATACAATGTATATTACTCCGTATGGGAATGTGCTCTAGCGTTCAGCTGGTGAGCCATTTATGCTCTGAAGCATGTACATTTTATTTTAGTTAATATAATGACAGATATTTTTCAAACACCTGTGTAATCGTTCTTTGGAAAACCAGGCATGGTGAACTTGTCCCACTTAGCCAAAAGCGCACAAATCAAAGATGCCACTGGAGAAACGTGATGAGCATGCCCAGCATGAAAGTAATTAGGTGTGCTAAACACAATGCCAAATGTATGTGTTGGAGTGCTGATGGTTGGGGCTCAGTATGAGTGACATTCACTCATCAGTAGGAGACTCAGTAGCCCTTGTTTCAGAACACAGGCTGTAGTTATTCCTGGGGGAAATCTGCACCACAGCATGTGTGTATAATTCACATGCCATATATTTAATTTTTTTCCAGAAAATAGCTTCTGCTGAACAGTTGTTGCAGTTCCATCTTTTACCCTCCAGAGGACACAGTGGCACTAGAACAGAGCAGCAGCAGAAAATAACTTCTGCAGTTCTGCCTTTTATCCACAGAGGATGCTGTGGTGCTAGAATGCAGCAGCTGTTCTTGGCCAGCCTCAGCTACCATAAGGGGGAAAGAGAGCCTGCCTTCTTCTCAGTGCCTGTTGGGCCAGGTCAGGAGACTGGCTATGGGGGGACCAAGAGCATGGGACTGGTGGGGGTCAGAGGCTCATAAGGGTTAGTGGGAGAGGACCGACTGGGGTGGGAGGTGAATGGGAGAGGAGGCGCAGTGCCCCACCGGGAGGGAGCTGCAGGGTCCCATGCTGACAGGGGAGGGAATGCAGAGCTACAGGGGAAAGAGAGGTGGCTGAGTGCAGGCACAAAAAATGGGGGTTGGGGGGACAGGGACACATGAAGATGAGGGCAGGGAGCTGGCTGAGGAGATGTTGGGCCACATGATGACAGCAGGAGGAAAAACACATGTCTGAATGGGAGAGGATAGGGGTCAGCTAGGGTTGGGATGCTCTCTAACAATCCACCTCCACCCCAAAAAAAAGTCTTTTCCATATTTTTCCCCACTCCTACTCAACAACCTTCAAGTTCACACCCAGACTCCTTCAAGCAATTACTTCCCTCTCCCTCAGCTGCTCTGTTACTCCTGATTCACCCATGCCTTTGCACTGCTTCTGAGTGGCACAGGATGTACAGTTCTGTATTGTAGGTTAGATGAATTATTACTCAGAGTTCTATATTAGAGTGCTTAGTAAGGAATCTATTTCTCAAAAAATGTTTTGCAAATCTGTTATGTTGTCTGCATTGTTAGACATAGTTGGTGACAGTTATTTTGAAATAAATCACCAAAATAATTGAAATGGGTAAGATTTTATTGTATTGTTTTGACAAATATGCAGAATTTTGCAGATTTTTAAAATATTGTTTGCAGAGTTTTTAATTTTTTGGTGCAGAATTTTTAAATTTTTAACACAGAATTCCCCCTGGATTACATAATGTAACAGGCTGCGCAGCTGCCCTGCCTTTAGGTTGGACAGTGGATTCTTGTCCCACCAGTGCATTTATGTGCACATGGTCCTTTTACTCTGGTTTTGTGCAGGGCTCCAGGGAGAACAAAGAGAACCAAGGGACCTGGTGGATTTCTCTTACTTAAGGCCCCTCCTGGCATTCTGCAAACTGGCAGCAGCTGGTTAATGATGCCTTCAGAAAACAAGCCCCCATTAACAAGTGATGGAGGGAAAAACCCAATAGCTCTGATATAAAAATCATAAGGAAACTCAAATGGAGGTGCTGTGCTTCCTGAGTTGGAACAGGAGGGAATACAAGACAAGGGAGCCTGACTTTTTATATGTGTTAGTTCTTGAAACATGATGGGACTCAGTGGGGATGAATTTTTCTTGCTTTCATATAGTTTCTTGTGGTATTGTGTTAGCAAAGCAATTTGCTAAGAATAATTTTAAATGGTTTGCAGTAAGAGTTGTATGTTGTATTATTAATAATGTTTGCATGGACAAAACAGATTTTAGTGTGTAGCATACAAATATAAAGTCATTGAGTCAAGACACTTATATGAGAAATGAGCATATATATCAAACACATTGGGAGATGCAGAGAAGAGCGCAAACTTGAAATGTTTTGATTTGTTGTCCTGATCCCACTCTCCTTTAAAAGCTACATGAATCGCCAGTGGGGAAGCGGGATGTGGAAAGGAGTGGATGTGTCAGTGTTTTAATGAGCGGTACTGAACTATGTTCATAAACTGCAGGTTCTAGGGTGACCATATTTCCCACAGGGAAAATGAAACACCCCAGCCACTTGCTTGAGGACCCTTCCCATGTTGTGGGCAGCTCCTGGAACCCTGTGCCCACTACTCTCTGGCAGGCTGTTACCTATTGCTGGAACCCTGAGAGGCCCTTGCAGGAGGCTGTTGCTGGAGCCGTGTGGGAGCATGCTGGAATGCTGCTTTCTTCCCCATCCCTACCCCCTCCCTGTGTGGGGCCTGGCATCTCCGCTTGCCCCCTCTGTATTGCAAACACACACTTTTTTTTTTTTTTTAACAAAAGTGAGTATTTGTCCTGTTTGCGTTTGCCAACTGTTAAAGTCAGCAAGAGCAAATGGGACAAATGCCTCCTTTGCGGGGGAGGAGGGAGGGAGTTGGGACACATCGGACAGGCGTAACAAAGGGACTATCTCAGCCAAAATGGGACGTAAGGTCATCCAAGAACGTACTGTTTTCTCACATGCACAAAGAGGTATGTTGAAGCCCTGGGATAGGTTCAGTAGATTACTGCTAGAGATGGACTCAAGATTCAATTTTCTTGATCTGCAGTGATGGTTATCTGAACTTGTTTGAATATCTAAAATGTTCAAATTCAGGATTTGAGTTTGGCCTCTTCTGGAGACAGAGTGCAGTGCTTCAGTTCAGATCCAGGATGCAGGTGTAAGCTTTCCAAGATGTGGAGCAGAAGACATTGTTACTCCACTGTCATGTGTTGGAACATCATCCCTGAGCACCACTAAGGGGATGAATGGGCAGCATTCAGCCTGTTCCTTAGCTTGTACTATGGTTTCTTTCAATGCTATTGGGACTTATATTACAACATACCATTGTCTTCTAGCACATTGATTTGTTCAGGTGAAATGTTCCAATGTTACTATGTTTCTAAATAGTTCTTGCATTTACTGTGCATTGAATTATACTGTGTTAATTTTTTTTTTCTGTCCAGCAAGGCCTAATGTGCAAGGAAAGCATTCTTGTACATAATTTACTGACAAAAACATCTAAAGAACTCAACAATGTAGAAGTAAATCCTAAGTGATTAGCTTGTTTGACTCATCTTACATCAGTGCAGCTCATGTACATAAAACCAATCTACTTGCACATTCCAGTTTTCTTAAGAATTTACTCAAGCATTGGAAGGTGTGTTTGTGTCTTTTGCTTGTGCCTCTAGTGTAAAAGGGTCTATAGGATTAGAACCCAGGTCCATAGAGCCTGGGTTAGTTTCTGCCTTCCATCAGGGGGCGATGTAGGGTGTGTCTACACAGCAGTGTTATTCCAAAATAACAATGCAAGCATCTACATACACAGCAATTCCGTTATTTTGAAATAAATTCAAAATAATGGAGGGCTTATTCCGACTTCTGTAAACCTCATTCCATGAGGAATAACACCTATTCTGAAATAGCTATTTCGGAATAGATGTAGTGTGGACGTTCCACTGTTGCTATTTCGAAATAGCTCCTCCCAAGGGCCATTCAAACTACTTACTCCCCGGTGCCTCCTGGGGCTCTAAATCAAGGTAGCATGTCCACATTAGGGAAGTCTGCCTCAGACTAATTGTGAGGCTTCCCTGTAGTGTAGACGTGCTATTTCAAAATAAGCTATTTCAGAGTATTTCTTCCAGAATAGCTTATTTCGAAATAAGTGTGCAGTGTAGACTTACCTGTAGTGTCACCTCCAAGGAGCACTTTGGAGGTTAAGCACTGCAGGAACTACCACCCAAAGTTCCTGAGTGACAGCATCCTGTAGCCTTTTGATTGCCCAAGTGCCTTATTTAACCTTGGAGGGTGGCCCAGGAAGTTGTCTGGGCAGTGGGTTTCTGCCTTGCTGTGACCCAAGTCTGCACCTATCTTTGTGGTCTTCAGTGCCTGACCGCAACCTGATGTTGGCTCCTGGTTCCAACCTGGAAGCTATTCTGATCACTGTCCCCTGTCTGACTCTGACTCTTGCTTGTCAATCTCAGCTCTAGTGATGCCAGTCCCTGCTCACTGATGACCACCTCATGGCCATCTTTGACTGGTGGACACCAGCCTAGCTGTGATTTCTTGGTCAGACTGCCTATACCCTCGTCTCTTTATATCTGTCAGGTTGTAGACTTGTCTACAAGTATTTCATTCCTCTTCTGAATAAGCCTTGTGGATGAATACCAAGCCCTTGTACATTACACAGTGGATGCATCAATCATGATTTAGGGGCATGTGTGTAGTTACATATGGACACTAAAATTCCTGATATTTATAGACAATTGCATGCTGTCTATTTTTTCCATTGACATGATCCTCAATCAGCAGTGGGCAAAAAGTTTTGCAGGGGTCCACTAAAAGAATTTTGGTAAGTGGTCATGGGCTACACTTTTCTGCTATATTAATGGAGGGGATGTGGTGTGTAGGATGGAGTTTGGGTGCTGGAAGAGGTTGTAACCTGGACAGAGGTGTAGGAGAAGTGCAAGGTCTGGGAAGAGTTTTTAACTACAGAAGGGAGTTCTGACTTGGGGCAGGGAGTTGGGGTGCAGAAGGGGGTGCCAGGTGTAGGCTGGGGCCCTTGTCGGCGGCACAATGGGGTTGCTCAGGCAGGCAGGCTGCCTGCATGCCATGTGGTCCCATGCCTCTTAAAGCTGCCAGCTGCTGCTGGCAAGTGTGTCTCTGCACGCCCTTAGGGGGAGAGGGGCAGCGGGTCTTTGCACACTGCCCACACCTGCAATTTCCACTCTCACAGCTCCCATTGGCTGCTTTCCAGCCAATGCTTAACTTCAGTACCTGGAAAAGATAAGGGAGTAAATCAATAAGCAACCAGCTCACAAACATCTGGAAGTTAGTAAGGTGGTAAATAACAGTCAGCCTGGATTTGTCAAGAATGAATAGTCAGACCAATCTAATAGTGTTCTTTGACAAGGTAACCAGCCTTGTGGATAGGGGAAGCAGTAGGTGTGCTGTATCTTGACTTTTGTAAGGACTTTGATACTGTCTTACATGACCTATTCAGAAACAAACTAGGGAGATACAATCTAGATGGAGCTACTGTAAGCTGGGTACATAACAGTTTGGAAAACTGTTCCCAGAGAGTAATTATCAGTAGTGCCCAGTCAGGTTGGAAGGGCATAATCAAGAGGGGGTCACATACCAGTTCTAGGTCCGGTTCTGTTCAATATCTTCATCAATTATTTAAATAACGACATAGAAAGTACACTTATAAAGTTAGTGGATGATCCCAAGTTGTGAGGGGTTGCAAGTATGTTGTAGGATAAGATTAAAATTCAAAGTGATTTGGACAAACTGAAGAAATGAGATTAGATTAAAATAAGATTAAATTCAACAAGGACAAATGCAAAGTACTCAATTTAGGAAGGAACAAACAGTTGCACAAGTGAAGAATGGGAAATGACTGCCTAGGAAGTAGTATTGCAGAAAGGGATCTGGAAGTCATAGTAAATCGCATGCTAAATATGAGTAAACAATGTAACACTGTAGCAAAAAAAGCAAAAATCATTCTGGGATGTATTAGCTAGGAGTGTTGTAAGCAAGACATGAGAAGTAATTCTGCTCTACTCCATGCTAATAAAGCCTCATCTGAGTACTGTGTCTGCTTCCAGGCACCATATTTCAAGAAACATGTGGACAAATTGAAGTCCAAAGGAGATCAACAAAAATTATTAAAGGTCTAGAAAATACGCCCCATAAGGGAAGATTGAAAAAATTGGGTTTGTGTTGTCTAAAGAAGAGAAGACTGAGGGGACATGATAAGTTTTCAACTACATAAAAGGTTGCGATAAGGAAGAGGGAGAAAATTTGTTCTTGTTAACCTGTGAGGACAGGACAAGTAGTAATGGGCTTAAATTGCAGCAAAGGTACATAAGAACGGCCATACTGGGTCAGACCAAAGGTCCATCTAGCCCAGTATCCTGTCTGCCGACAGTGGCTAATACCAGATGCCCCAGAGGGAGGGATCACAACAGGTAATTCCTCACGTGATCCTTCACCTGTCACCCACCTCTAGAGAAACAGTGGCTAGGGATACCATTCCTACCCATCCAGGCTAATAGCCATTGATGGACCTAACCTCCATGAATCTATCTAGCTCTTTTTTGAACCTGTTAAAGTTCTAGCCTTCACTGCATCCTGTGGCAAGGAGTTCCAGAGGTTGACTGTGTGCTGGGTAAAGAAAAACTTCCTCTTGTTTGTTTTAAACCTTCTGTCTATTAATTTCATTTGGTGACCCTAAGTTCTTATATTGTGAGAATATGTAAATAACTTTTCCTTATTCACTTTTCCCACACCAGTCATGATTTTATAGGCCTCTGTCATATCCCACCTTAGTCTCCTCTTTCGTAAACTGAAAAATCCAAGTCTTTTTAATCTCTGTTCATTTGGGACCCGTTCCAAACCCCTAATCATTTTTGTTGCCCTTTTCTGAACCTTTTCCAATGCCAATATATCTTTTTTGAGATGAGGCGACCACATCTGTACACAGTATTCAAGATGTAGGCAAATCATGGTATTATATAGAGGCAATAAGATACTTTCTGTCTTACACTCTGTCCTTTTTTTTAATGACTCCTAACATTCTGTTTGCTTTTTTGACGGCCACTGCACACTGAGTGGATGTTTTCAAAGAACTATCCACAATGACTCCCAAGATCTTTGATAGTTTAGATAGTAGTTTAGGTAGTTTAGATTGGACATTAGGAAAATTTTCCAAACCATCAGGGTAGTTATGCATTGGAATAAATTGCCTAGGGAGATTATGGAATCTCTGCATTAGAGATTTTTAAGAGCAGGGGGGTCAGGGATGGTCTATATAATATTCTTCTTCAAGTAATTGTTGATGACAATTCCAAGTAGGTGTGTTTGCCCAGTCGTCAGAAGATTTTTCCGCTAGCAGTACCAATCAGTCAGTTGTGGAGCCCCCTGGAGTGGTGCTGTAAGGGTGCTCTATGTCTAGTCCATTGCAACTCTCTCCCCATTCAGTTCCTTCTTGCCAGAAGACTCAATCAAAGAGGATGTGGGTGGAACTGCATGTTTTCTGAAAAGCCTGGACAGACACAAGCTTTAAAAAAAAACAAAAAACCCCACCTTTGAATCTGTGTAACAGTGCCACCTAGTGACTCTTGCCTTAACAGTACCCTGCTTTAATGAGTGTCCCCATTGTTGTTAAAGGTAATTTTTACAGATAAGTTTTGATTATGGCTCATGTGATAACTCCAGTTCCATAAATAGGAATTTTCACAACAAACATTATCTGCCTTCACATTGCATAATGAGAATCACCATTCCCTCCCTTATATTTCATGACATTTACTTTATTTTTATCATCTGCAATTAGGAGTCAGTCGCTTTTCTTCAGTTGGGTCTAGATCTACCACCCACCCACCAAGTGGTTAGGTATTCTGAGGCAGGCCTCTCAGACTCACCTGTTTTAAAGCCGTTTCAGTGTGTATAAATATTCATTGGAGGCAAGACTAGATTTTCCCTCCACCTAGCCGAGTGCCTTAACCAGCGATCTAGAGAGTTATTCTCACGTGCTCTCTTTGGCCCGATGATCATTTATACAAAGTGGGCAGATTCTACAAGCAAGAGCCACCCCAGAATACCCAATAACCTGTTGACAGATCTCAGTTTAGGTCCATGCTCCAAATTAGGCAGAGCAGAAATTCTGACCTGGCTGTCTGATACAGTGGGTAAGTGCTCTAAACACTGAGCTATTGGTCACAAACACACATACACATTTACTCTCGCTCTCTTTTCCCCATCCCCCTCTTCCCACCCACATGCCTAGATCAGGTCTCACAGGCAAGAGAGGTGGGGAATGCCTAGTTTGTTGAATCCTTCCAGGTCTTAAGCATGAGCTAGTGGTGCTGCACTGTTCGGTGACATCATGGTTTTGCGCATGTCACAGCAGGAACTTAGGTGCCATGGGGACTGCAGAACCTTAGTTACATAGGGAAATTAGGGTTAGGCAGCCGCCGAGTGGGGACTTTGAGGATGTCAGTGGTGTCTAAATGTTGGGCTTAAGTGGCTAACTGCCGCTTTATGTGCTGAGATCCCTCTGTGAATCTAGCTCTTGATATATTGAAGCTTTCAAGAGGGACCTTCAACGTCACATTACTAAAATCAGCAGGAGCATAGACATAAGCAGTTAAGAACTGTATGCACAGAACTCCTTTTCCGCCCCCTCCACCTTCTTCCCAGCACGTTCCCAGAGCTCCAACTCCAGCACTGCCATGTAACAGCTGTGGGCTTGGAAAGCTTTCCAAATGTTGGAATGCACATGTCTCATTGTGCTGAGGGCTTTCCCCGCTTTTAGCCTCCATTCATTTACCGAGAGTGGTGTAAACATGGAGACGTGTCTTATTTAGGCATTATTTATGGTGGCTGGCTGCCATTGTTTTCCTCAGCAGTTGTGGTTGTGATAATCAGCTGTTTTATGTGTTTAGTTTTCTTTATGTTGCAATGGTATGAAAGAGGTAAAGAATCTTCATTTATTTCCCCCCATCAACAGTGAGTTTAAAATGTGGAGACCTTTTTAAGCCAACTTCAACTTGGATTAGAGATTTTGTGCTACTAAGGTTTCCTAAATTATTTTGAAATGCCCTTTAACCTGTTTTCTGAATTTAGTAGCAGATCTCATGAATATCAGTTAGGTGAAGATCAAGAACAAGGTTAAGACTCAGTTCTTTTTTGGCAGTATATTCTTCCCTAGGCCTAGTTCCCATTAATATTAGCATATTTTAAAGGGTAATTATACTCCTTGTATGCTACATTGCCCATTTTGGCTCCCTAAAAGAACTGTCAGCAAAGCAGCTTCTTAACAGTTATTTTAAGAAAATGTAAGTTAATCCTTTTCTGTCAGCAGTAAAATGTTTTTCAAATGCTTTTACATAAACTTCCCCTACTTCTGTTAGAGAGCGCGACAAGGTGGGTAAGGTAATATCTTTTCAAGCTTTTGTTGGTGAGAGAGACAAGCTTTCAAGTTTACACTGAGCTTTTCTGTGAGCTCAAAAATGTGTCTCTCTCACCAACAGAAGTTGGTCCTGTAAAAGATATTACCTCACCCTAGTTCTCTCTCATATCCTGGGAACAGCACGGCTACAACACTGCATAGGAACATATCCGTCAGAATGTTGCCACGTCTTCCCCATTTATAAGTTCCCTTGCTTTCTTCTGTGCTTCCCCCCCACACTTGGGAGGAACACCCCATAAACCTGTGAAAAGCTACCTTACTGTCCTCCTTAAAACTTTCCATTGCCAAAATGCCTAGGGATTTATATACATCCGTTTTCAAGAGATTGCATTAAAAAGCCATGACATTTCCCACATGAAATAAACATGTTCAATTATGTGAGTGCTATACAGTTAGCATATATTTTACATGTGAGATCATGTCATGTCCAATAAGAACTGATATGAAAGTGTCCCCTCTCATATACTACTATTTGACACATTTTTAAATCTGCATATAAACCGAGGATGTTAAATTGCAGTTATCTGGCTAATCGTATAGTTGATACAAGATTAGTCGATAAGGGCTGCTCTGCAGAACCGCAGTGGGGGTAGCTCCAGGAGCTGGCTTGAGGTGGGACCGAGCAGTCCCATCTCATGCTGGCTCTGGGAGCCATCTACCCTGCAGCTCTGCATTTTAAATGTAGTAAGAGCTGCTGGGCTCTCACTACATTTAAAAGCAGAGGCGCAGCGTCCCGGACCAACATGAACTGGGACTTCTTAGTCCCTGCTCACACTGAGCCCAGCAGCTGCTGTTCGCGGCAGCCAGCTCTGTCCTCTGGCCTGGCCACCACGAACAGAGGCTGCTCCAGCACCGGCCCCTGACAGAGGCAGCAGGGGGGCAGGAGGCACCGGCTCCTGTTTCCTCCCCTCCTCCCTTGCTGCCTCATAGTGGCAGCAAAGCGGGGGGAGCGAGTAGTCGATACTCCACTCAAATACCCAATAAGCATATGCTTATCGGGTACTCAACTACTCACTGACATTCCTAATATAAATAGATGTCACACTAGCTCTGTATAAGGAACACATGCCCATTTCACATGGACTGCTTGATTGGAAATAAACGTCTAGTAATTCTTACTGAAAAATGGGAAGATCCTTAATATTGTTAACTCATTCATTTTAGAAGATGGGCCCTACGTTTGCCTTTTTCCAACCATCCGGGACCTCCCCTGATCTCCATGAGTTTTCAAAAATAATGACCAATGGCTCTGAAATGACATATGCCAACTCCCTCAGCACCCTCGGATGCATTAAATCCAGTCCCATGGAATTCTGTATGTCCAGCTTTTCTAAATAGTTCTTAACCTGTTCTTTCTCCACCGAGGGCTGCCCACCTCTTTCCCATACCGTGTTGCCTGGTGCTGTAGTCTGGGAGCTGACCTTGTCTGTGAAGACAGAAGCAAAAAAAAAGCACTGAATACTTCAGCTTTTCCCACATCATCTGTCACTAGGTTACCTCGCTCATCCAGTAAGGGTCCCACACCATCCATGACCACCCTCTTATTGCTAACATGCCTGTAGAAACCTTTCTTGTTTCCCTTCACATCCCTTACTAGCTATAATTCCAATTACGCTTTCACCTTCCTGATTACACCCCTGCATGTTCGGGCAATATATTTATACTCCTCTCTAGTCATCTGTCCAAGTTTCCTCTTTTTGTAAGCTTCCTTTTTGTGTTTAAGCTTGCCAAGGATTTCACTACTAAGCCAAGCTGGTCGCCTACCATATTTGCTTTTCTTACTGCTCATATTCGCTTTTCTTACTTACTTTCCTTATAAGATGCTCATGCAAAGCTGTTACTGTTCTAGGTCTTATTACCCAGCCTCTATGTGTTGTTACTAAGATTTGAATGGCAGCAGGTAACTGAAGTGATTTGCATTGGGGACAATAAACAGTGATGATATGGCAGGAGTCAAACTGCGCTAGGTTTGCAGACTCTGTGTTAAAGGAGTGAATGTTCTTTAATAGCAAATAGTAGGGGCTATGAGCACGATTTGGATTGAACAGACTAGGTAGGCCTGAAAAACCTGCCTTCCTCCTGTCCAGCCCAGTCAGATTCTCTGTTTGGATCACGATACGAGAGAAATCTGCTGCCAACTCTCCCTCTCTCCTTCCCCCCACTCCTTACCTATCCAAATGAAAGAAACCCAGGCCCACTCCATATCATTCAAGTCAGCCAGAGAAAGACGCCCTTGTTGCTCCCTACTCTCCATCTCTGGCTACTGCTCTTCCTGAGCCAGATGGGAGATGCCGTATCACATGGCTTCTTTCTCCTCTCCTAATACAAAGGTGGGCAAAGGGGCCTCCATGGGCCAGATCTGGCCCCCTAAGCTGGTGGATCCAGCCAGCAGCCGCCCTGCCACTCCCCCCGCCCTGCGCTCTCCCCCTGTGCAATGTGTCTTCATCCCCCGCCAAGGGCACACTGTGGCTAGAGAGCAATGCCAGCTGTTTTAAAACAGCTGGTGATTTTCTCTGGGTGGGGGGAGCAGGAGAAGTCTTCTGGCCCCACCCCTTCCACCCAAGGCCCTTCCCCTTCCAGGGTGCCCTGGGGCCACTTCAGAAATGTATGAAGTGGCCCCCTTTTAAAAATTATTGCCCACCCCTGTCCTAATAGTACCAAATTCCGCCCCCTTATTTGCTGCATCCCACTGCTAATCCCATTTCTGACTAAGGATAGACTCTCCCTCCCAATCTTGACCCATTTCTATCCTCTCTTCCTCACAGTTGAATCTTTAGAGGCACTACCACCAGGGAAAAAATTCTTGAGGCATTTCCCTTTTAAAATGCTAGGACATGGGAGGCTGGCACTATAGAGTCACTGTGAATTAGAGATGTTAAATTTAGATTAATTGGGTAATCAAATAGTCAATGCAAGTCGCATCAACTATTTGATTAGTCAATAAGGGCGCCTCTGACTTTTCGCTTCAAAGGTGAAAGCACTGGGGGGGGAGCACAGGGCCAGAGGGGGACTCAAGCAGTCCCCTGCTGGCCCTGTGCTTCCTGCAGTGTTTCAAAGTGGCAGGCTCCACGTGGAGCCCAGCATCAGGCTCCATGCGGCGTTTCAAAGCGGCAGCGTAGCATGGAGCCCGCGGTCAGTGGGGGGCGTCCCCAGCTGACTCCGGGCTCCACATGGCGCTGCCGCTTTGAAACACCACATGTAGCCCGGGGCCAGCTGGGGAGGTCCCAGCTGGCCCCGGGCTGCACGCAGTGTTTCAAAGCGGCAGTGCCATGTGGAGCCCAGGGTCTGGCCTCGGGTTCCACGCAATGCTGCCGCTTTGAAGCATCCCCTTCTTCCCTCCCTCCCTCAAATAGTGTGTCGACTATCTGATCAGCATTTGCTTGTCGGCTAGTCGTTCATATCCCTTCTGTGAATATATAAAAATATCTTTGTATTGTATTGAAGAAACACAGAATTACTGCAAAGAAAAACAACATTCAGCTCTTATTATTTAAGGATGATCACAATACTGAACAGATTAACTGGATAATAATGACATAAATATGTGATTGGAAGCAGAATACTATCAGTGCAATATTGTCTTTTATTAGCTATTCTGCTGAGCAAAAGATGGCAGGGGGAAGGAGGAGGGGAATGAGTATCTGTAAAACAAATTGACCTGTAGTCAGTACCTCTGTTGTTGTTGTTAGAGCCAATAACAGTGTTATCATCCTGCTACTGACCTGAGTCATATTTGAACCCTTGCCCTGGTAATGCAAGGTAATGTATCTGTTTACCAGTCTCTAAACAGTGCAGTCCTGAAACTTCATATCACATCACATCATATCACATGCTGTTAATTAGAATTATGATGTTTTACCAGTGAAAGTAAATCTTTGGATTACAACTGAACAAATGTTGCTTAACTATCCTATGAATATTCATTCAGATTTTTAAGTGAACTTTGGTTCAACAACTAAGTCATGTCCCTTGTTGTGCTTCCTTGCTATGTGTAGTCTAGTGAATGAGTTTGCTGGCAGGTGTATTTGCTGAGGAGTGAGCTTTAAGTAAAAATTGCAGAATGTTTGCAGAAAGCAAACTTGGAATTGGTAATGACAAGTATTCCTATCAGAATTCTCATTCCAAGAATTGTGCTGGTCTAATCATAGAACAGGTCACATGGTATTTTTCTGTGTCTAATCAAAACAGCTCAGATCAGATATTTTCAGTGAACTATTCACATACAAGTTCCAGAGCAAGAACTGGTTAAAGATCATTTGTTTGCAGAAACCCTTCAATGAAAAAAATTCAGTAACAAGTTAAGTGTAAAAAATAATTTGCTCTCAGATAGTTTGCACACAGAAAAATATTAAACTCTCTGAATGAATGATAGATTTAAAATTATTTCCCCAGCTTTAGTATTAATTTTCTTTTAAAAGTGCGTTGTATTACAAAACAAGGCAAAAGTATCCAGTGACCTTGCTGTGACTCTGGTGTTGGTTTAGAAGGGCTATTTTATTCTTGTAGTAATGCCAGATTTTATTTTTGTTTTTTAAATTTTTGTGATTTGCACTAACATTCCTCTAAAAATGGTAAAAAAATAAATAACAACTCTTCAATGAATGCTAGTCACTAAAGAATTAAAAAGCCCAATCCAGCCAGTGAATTCAGAAAATAGCCCTAAATGCATTAGTGAATTTAAGCTTTCGTGGGCAAAGACCCACTTTGTCAGATGCAAGTGGGTCTTTGCCCACGAAGGCTTATGCTCCAATAAATCTGTTAGTCTATGAGGTGCCACAGGACTCCTTGTCGCTTTTGCAGATTCAGACTAACAAAGCTACCCCTCTGATAGTGAATTTAAGAATCAGTTTGCTAAAAGAAATTAACTGTGTTATTACAGTTCACTGTATATTGTTGTACAAAAGACTTCTGGTTTCAAAATAACTTCAGACTGTTGTTTTGTTTTTGTTTTGTTTTTTTCTAAGAAACTTGCTGGAGATTTTCAGGGAGCTCTTTTGTATTGGTTTGTATAGATCAGATGCTAAATAATATTTAGATTTAGAATATTTAGAATAAACCCTTGCAGTTAGTGTTTCATTTTAGTGTTGCTCTGTTTTAATTGAAACTATTGTTACCACGGGCACACTGCTATTTCACCTCTTGTGGTTAACATATTTTCTCTCCTTACCCTGACTCTGAGACAGGACCTATTAACCCTACTGTATATCACATTGACAAGTGACATGCGATGCTGGTTATGGGTAGGCCAGGACTGATCTCGAAGACTCATCTCCTGTTTCAGTCTCTTCAAAGTCTGCCTAATCTACTACATATATGGTCTAGGAGGGCTTGCATTCGTTTTTACTGTCACCGAGTTTCTGATTGGAGGACTTTAGGTCAAAAATATCCCAAGGATTCTTAGGGTGCTTAACTGTACTTCAGATAAATTTTTTCCCCTTTCCTTGGGGAGTTTCTCTACACACAGGATTTCCCTGATTATAACTAGAGATTGATTCAGTCAGTGTTTAACTACGAAACTCTTCCTGATGTGTCATTTAGATACATTTTCCTCTATGTATAATGTGGAAATCAGTCCAAAGGATTGTTTAAGCTGTCTCTCTTTGTATTGCAACTTGGGACATAATTTTATTTCTCTAAAATGCCAGTCTGTCGGGCTCGGCAGGGTCATCTCAACGGAGTGAGATGGGCCACAATCAGCCTGAGTATGCAGGGTAAGTAGAATCTTAATGTTAATTAAGATGATTGCAAGGCAGTCAATGCGATACCATGACATCAATGTTTCAGGCAGAACTTTTCATTGCAAAAACTGACAAGCAGGACAGCCTTCAATGGATTTTGTTGTTTTTATTTTTAATTATTTTTATTTATAAGATAAGAAAATACTTATAAATGGAATATATTATGTAGCTGCTTGGTTAAAGCAGATATTTAGTATTGTTTCTTTTAAAAAATAGAACATTTATCTCACATTATTTGGAAGAAATTAACTAAGGCTAAATGCAACCACAGAATGTTATTCTTTGGTACTGATTGGAATGATTTTTCTTCACTCTTCTACATCAGTTTTTGCATAGTTTGATTCTGGTTCTTCTTGCATTGTTTTTTACAGTGGAGTAACCGCATTGACTTAGTGGAACTATTCTTGATTTGCTTCTCTGTAAATGAGGCCAGAATGCAGCCCTTTGAGACTAGCTGTGATTGTAAAATACTATTTATTGATTGATTGGTTGACCTCTTGAGTAATAAGAATAACATGAAATCGACAGTTTGATCTAAATCTGGTATGCACAATTATTCACTCTTTCCCAACACAAATGGACTACATGCTCCCTGAAGGGTCCTCTGATTTAAAGCCACACCAAGAGGCTTTACTGTAGCTTCTATCTCAGTTGACTTCTTTGGTCACCTCCACCTTTTTATAATAGTATGCCAAACAGCTTTACAGAGCCACTCTAGGACTAATCAACGGGGGAAAAGAAGACAGAGGTGTAATTTTACATATTTTATTTTGCACTTATAGAAGCCATTCTTTCTTGAAAGCTGTCAGCGGGGGATAGAACACCTTACCACTGAAGTGTAAAAAAGTCTCAGAGGGGTAACCATGTTAGTCTATAACTTTAAAAACAACAAGTAGTCCTGTGGCACCTTAGAGACTAACATATAAATATAGTTTCATGAGCTTTCGTGGGCAAAACCCGCTTCTTGAGATGAGCTTGAGTGGAGAAAAAAGTCTTGTGTTGTTGAGCATTCCAGGGAGTTGAATGCACTACTAAAAGAAACCCTTTTAGGCAAAGGATATACATTCATAGTTGCAACATACTCTAAGCCATACTGTTAGTATGGAGCTGGTCACATATAGCATGTAATGCAGATTGTTCAGGGTATTAGAAGTGAAATATGGAGCTCTGCTTATCTGGTTCAGATTTCAGCCATGATCAGTAGTGAGCAAAATTCATTGTTACTGGGCCCATGTATATATCCCAAAGCCACTTACTGGTTAATTCAGCAGAGGGACCTAGGGCTGACTGTTTGCAGATAGACCTAGCTTCTCACATTCAGAGGGTTTTATCCAAATGAAAGATTAAGGCACATGGGTAGGTCACTAGGTGGAAGTGTATTGTGCAGCTGCCCAAATCGTACTGTTTCTGTGGGCAAAGAGTACTTTGATCTCTAGTGCTGTCAGCCTAGCATCTTTCACGAAACTATAAGAATAGGAGGAGAATTAAAATAATGAATTTGGCTTGTTTTGCTAAGTATATGCATATAGCTGTAGATAGATACATTAAACACTTTTTTTTTTTTTTTTTTTTTGCAAAAAGAGTATGTCACTTTGTGCTATTTATTGTATAACAAACTTTGTTACTAAATTATCTCTTGTGAATGGAGGAAAACTATACGTTTTTCTTCTCTATTCCTCCCTCTCTCTCTCAAATATCCCCGCTCTGGAAATTATAATTTGTTAGTGTTTAAAGTGTAAAAAAAAAACCCAACCCCAAATAATGCAACAACCCATATGGAATTGTAAAATGTATCTGCAGCTAGAGCAGGAGGGGCTGTTAAAAAAAAAACTCAAGAAAATACATCCAATCCACGTTGAAGTGCCTTATTTCTCTTTACCTACAGTGCGTCTTCAAACACTTACGCATTTGATTAACTCTAAGTATGTGCAAAGTCCCATTATAGGCAAGTACATGAGTTCATTGTTTGCAGGACTGAACACTTTGTGAACAAAGAGCCTGTGACTGATACAGTGTATTTGAACGCACATATTGAGGGATCTGTAAGCTGAACCCTTTGCCATTTTTGGTGGGGGGGTGAGGGGAGCAAGAGAAAACAATGCAAATTAAAAAAAAAAAGTCATGGGATCAGTCCCTCAGCTGCTGTAAATCAGCTCTGCTGGGTAGGGTTGCCAGATGGTTTCAACAAAAATACCGGACATGCTCGACATTACATCACAGTGTACATTACGTCTTATTTAGAAAATACCGGACATTTATATTTTCTCATTTATATTTTCTCAATTTGTTTCCCGAACAGAAAGCTCAAATACTGGACTGTTCGGTTCAAAACTGGACACCTGGCAATCCTAATGCTGGGGGTCAAAGAAGCAGTGTTGATTTTCACGAGCAATGGATGCCCATGATGGGAGTGGAAATGTAAAATTTTCTACCTAGGGAAAGAAACTGGAAAAGTCATGTAAAGTTAGTGTCCCAGCCAGAATGCTTGTGTTTCCTTTCTACTATAGTACTTATTTATCTTACTTTTCACTGCATAAGGAATAAATAAACCTTCATTAGCAAAAAGATACCTGAATGAGAAGGGGATCACTATTCGTCAACCCAATAAAAAGATACAATTCAGTGTACATCAAAGCAGTCTCAGAAGCACTTGCTATGTTTGAAGATCAGATGTTGGTTTAAAAAAAAGCATAACATCTGTCACTGTAATTTATATCTCTAACTTTGTGGGTGTTGGGATAGTAAGATGATTTTAACAGTTTTTCCTGTGTTAATAATTTGGGTGCTTCCTGAGAAAGAAAGGAATTTTATTATTTATGCAACACTGTGGATAAAGAGAAATAAAAATGACAGGCACCATCCCGAGCTTCATTTTCATTTGCATAAAACAGTCATTTATTATTTTTTTCTCCTTTGAAATGTCAGCTCTCCAAAATCTAGTTTAAAAAGTTATACACGAAGAAAAATAAATATGCAGAGCAATGAGGAATGGATGCAAAATTTGGAGGGAAAAAAAAGACGTTTTTAGGCCATTCTGTTCTAAATTTGACAAAACAGCTCTGCATTGAAATGCTCTCTGTGCCCCGTGCCTGAGCTGCCTGCACAGATGTGGTTCAGCAAGCAGATAGGAGCGCCTCTACTCTTCAGTGAGGCAGCTGTTAGTGCAGATGACAATGCTCAATTTCAGGTCATTTGGTAAGTAGGACAAGCGGACATGTTTTGCAGTTCAGGCAGGGTGACACAGACTGACAACACAACACCACAGTTATGAGCATCTCAGATGTGTTAAGTTGACTCAGGAGATGAACTTAACTCTTCCTTCACCAGAGGCTCACAGGGGCTTTGTCTAGACTGCAAGTTTTTGTGGCAGAAAATATGCTAATGAGGGACTCATTCGCATGAGTTGCGATGTCATTAGCATATTTTCTGCCAATTCTTTTTGCATAAGGGGTTTTTGCACAAAAAGAAGCAGTGTAGCCGCTTCCGTTTTGCACAAAAAAACCCTTCTGCAAAAACTTGCAGTGTAGACAAAGCCAAGGAGTAGGAATCAGTGTTTGTGGCTTGCGCTTGCTTCGTGTGGTTTGCTGTAACATATGTTTGACGCAAGAATGGCGTAGGATTTTGTCGCTTGTCTTAGCTGACTTGTCTGCCCCTTGCACTGACGACAGCATTGGGAGTGCTTTTCACCACATACTGTTTTCAGGCTGTTGGCTCTGCAATGGTCTCGTCAGCTGTTTCTCAAGTATAAATTAGCTGGGTTCAGAGGAGGGCTTGGTTTCCAAAATGATGAAGTTTTGGCACTATAGGGACGTACTCAGGGAGAATCCTCAGGTTCCCTCAATAATTGGTAAGCCGGGGGCAGGTAGATAATACAAGGAGCACACAAAAAATGGGAAGGAGCAGCTTGTCATTAGATCATATTGGTGCTAGAAGGTGGTGTCTGTGGGGAGCTCTAGAGTAAAAAAACAATTGGGTAATAAAAACTGCTGCATAGAGCTTTTCATGTTTATAGGCACGGTGTCTCAACTAGCACTAGTTACAGGGATCTGCCACCAGATAACAATAATTCCTCCAAGATTTAAATGATTGAATGGTGTAGAAATATATCTCGGCCGCACCTCAAAACTGCCTTTCTTTCCATTACTCAGGAGGGCAACACTGGTACTCAGACAAGAACAGGATCCAGCAAAGCACACGCACTGGCTCACCCTAAACCAAAAGGGAAGGGGACTGATTGTTGCAGACTTGCTCTTTCCCAACACTGAGTCTCCCTGCCCTCTGCTTTTGGGGGTCCTTTCTTCTTTCTCTTGGGCTTTCTCACTTTATAGAGGAGCCATCTTGCTTTAGTGACTCAGTGCAATTGCTGTATGGCAATATAAATCCATATTCCAGGGGTTTCAAACTCAATTTACCTTACAGCCAGTGCCAGTATTCAGATCCTCCTAGTGGGCTGGTGGCACCCCCTCTGGCAGGGCTCTGGGGAGACAAGTGTCTCCGCATGTTTCCCCCCTCCATGCGTCTCCTGGCCCCACCTGCCAGCCCGTGGGCTTTCCCCAGTGTAGCCACTCAAGCTGAGACCCAGGGGCTCAGGTGGGTAGTCATGGCCATGCTGCTATTTTTAGTGCACAAGTCTGCCTGCCCAGGCTGTGAGGCTCACTCCCAGGTGCAGTGTAGATCCACTCAGAGTAAATATTGTGCAGAACCTCCTCCCACAAATGACCTATTAATTTCTAGAGGAATCCTTTCTGGGGGGATCGGCCTCACTGGAATATGGAAGGGATGATGAAAGAAGAACCAAAAGAGAGATCACATATTTTAAACCATACATATTTAATTCTAAATTCAGCATGTCAGCTGTTAACTAGTGGTCCTTGTATAATGCTACTGAGGTCAGTGGAGTGATATCAAAGGAAGTTTGACCACATATGTGCATAGTCATTTTCACCAGTATATATTTGGCTTCTCTTGTTCACAAACTCTTAATTTATTAAAATGAATTGCACATGAATAAGTCAATAAAGCTTGGAGCAAGGTGGTCCGAGTGCTTGCAGTTTTTGCAGTACTATTTCAGCTGTGTTTCTTCTCACTGTCCAGACAGCGTGTCAGACGATGAAGTCTAGCATTCAAACATTCTGATAGGTTAGGAAGACGTTCTGATTAAATATTTAAATGGAGAGGCCCACTTCCCTGACACAGTGGTGTATTGATTACACTTGGTGTAACCTGGCCTGTAGGTAAGTGCTGCTCATGAGAAAGTTGCATAGTGGATTGTTCTAAAGCAGGCACCGCCATACTATGGTCAGCAGGGAATGGATTTGTCATTGCTTCTGCCTCTGTCACTGTGACTGCATCATCCTGTGCAGAATGTCTTGTAGGTGATGAAATCTTTTCAATCTGCTGTACCTTGCATGCCTCTTTCTGAAGTGAACTGCTGCTGGAGGGGGGAGAGGTACTTCTTCAAATTGCATAGGTTTGACCTGAGTGCATTTTAAAATGGGAACATTCTGCACTTCCTATGGCTAAGAGTTTATATGCTTTGAATTGTATTTGATTGGTTGCTTGTCTTTTGTTTTGCTAATTTCAGTAGATTGGTTCTAAAGTGCTGAGTTGTTAACAATATTTGATGGAATCAGCTGGACCCTTACATTGGCCAGGGCTGTTAAATAAGGAGAAATCATTAGTGTAGAGTGTGTAAGAATTACTCTTTTAATCACGTTGGGTTGTTTCTTCCTTTTCCCTTTTATTTATTGCATTAAAATATCCAATTGCTCATGTACCAGTGGAATTAGAGTGCCAAAGGATGATGCACAACAATGTCTTATACAGCTGTAACTCTTATGTAACCTATACCAGCTGTAACTGTGTCTACACTGCAGTAAAAGAGGGGTCAGCTGTCTTGGGCAAAGGGCTCAAGCTTCAGGGCTATAAAATTGCAGTGTATAAACATTTGGGCTTGGGTGGGAGCTTGGGCTCTGAGTCCTCTGTACTTCATTGGGAGTTGAGGGACTGGCCCATTTGGCTGTAGAAATTCAAACCATTTGTGGAATGTATGTATAGTGAGGGGAAGTTCCTGTATCCAATTACAGCAATGGAAGTTTTACCTTTGACTTCAGCATAAGCTGGGTCCTAACTTTGCATTCTTTTTTCCTATTTTTATTTTTAAATAAGGGGGGGGCTGTTTGTTTAATTTATCTTGGAATAATAATTTGCTCATGGTGCACTTATAAGGCACGCTCAACTTTACACGTGTAATTTCTGGATATACTCCAATATAAGGCTATATTCCTGTACTAGCCCAGATCTCTGCACCTGTCAGTATGGTCCAATGGCTTCAGGAGGAGTCTAGGCAGGTATCTTTGTTCGCTGATCCTAATGCAGAATTATGATTAAAGTCTGGTCAGAAATTGTCCAGTGTCTTTTCCACAAATGAAAGTTAACTGTATCTTTTTCACTGCACTCTTATTAATTTTGCATTGCAGTATTGTATTTGTATTGAACTTGGGGCCTCATTGTACACACTAAGGGTACGGCTATACTGTGGCGCTATTTTGGGATACTTCCGGTATCCTGAAATAGCTATTCCGCATCTTTTAAGCAAGCCCATTATTTCGAAATATAACGGGCTCTCTTTTCCAACATCCCTGTAAACCTCATTCCACGAGAATTAAGGGACGTTTCGGAATAGCAGTTTATTTTGAAATTACAAAATAAGCTATTTCAAAATTAACTTGAAATAAGATATACAATTTGCATAGCTCAAATTGCATCGCTTATTTTGAACTAAGGGTGCAGTGTAGACACACCTTCTGAGACTAGTCCTGCCCTTGGGAGTTTACAGCTTCAGTAGACAAGACAAACAGTGGTTGGGAAGGGAAATGGAGGCTCAGAGAAGTGGGGTGACTTACACAAGGTCACATGACAGGCCAGTGAATAAGCCATGAGTGGCATGCTGGTCTCCTGATTCCTAAGCCAGTGCCCCATCCAAGAGAGCACAGTGCCTCTGATAGGTAATATAACCCCACAATGCTTCTCTCTGTCAGTGTTATACATCTTAGTGTATCGTAAACAGAACTAGAGAGGTGGTCTATCACTGGTGTTTATAAACTGCAGATTAACCAAAATATAAATTGTGAATGCCTGTCCTTGGTATAACTCCATAGGCTTTATTAGAATTACACACTCACTCACTCACCACTGTATTTCAGCTGACATTTGTCATGTGTCACATTTATGTTACACAAGAGGAAGTTAGTCACACAGGGCTTGGCCCTGAACTCATCGAAGCCAGTGGTAAAGCTGCTACTGATGCAGAATTAGGCTCTAACTACAGTTTTCTTTTCTTAGCCACATTGGACCATTTGACTCCTGCTGTTGCTGCTCCTCTTAACACCATTTATACACTACATCAGCCTGGCCCATTCTTACCAATGCAAAATAAAGACTTCACGTATGCACTTTGTCTATGCAATTACATAGCAAAATGATTTAATTAAAACATTAAGGGTCACAAGCTGTCTGTAAGACAGCCCTCAGTGAGGGGTGGAGCAGAGATACCCTCCCCAGCTGACACTCCTCTATTTGTTGTGCCTCAGGGAGGCAAATCCTGTGGCTCAGGAAGAGTGTGGTTGCTGAGCCAAGGCATGATGTACATTTCCCTGAATGGAGCAGGCTCCATGGGCTTCAGTGCCCATGGGAGGTGGGCCACAGGCTTCTGTTGCTCCTTAGCCACTTTGGAAAGTCTTGTGCTAGACTTACCTATGCCTTGGGATCCTTGACTGGATCAGTCCTACATATAGAGGAAGGGAAGGCCAGGCACTGAATGTTGCCAGCTCTCTTGATTTAATTGCACATTTTGCAATATTTGTTGTTTTTCTTAAATCAAATGCAGGAGAAACTCAACTTTTATTTAAGAAAAAAGTTTCTAGCGTTCCTCATGGCAGGAAAGCTGCTTGGATAACATGAACCTTAAAGGCTCAAAAGCCAAAAGAGAAATGCAAACAACCAAAATACTCTCTTTAAAAATCTCACAAGTTTTACGCCAGTTTCATGATTGTGGGGCCTGGCTCATGATTTCTGAACTGTGTAGGTTGACATTATTACTAGGTTCTTGTGCTGCCTTCTGTGGATGTGTTTGTGAAGCCAGACCCAGTGAAGCCCTAGCCCCAGAATTAATTAACCAGAGCAGAGTGGCTTTGTTTTTTAAAAGAAGGTCTTCTGTGGGCTAAGCACTCACAATCTATGCTTTAATAAACTTCTCTGTGGAACTTTTGAGGGTCCTGCCATAAATGTAACAACATTTAACTGATTGAGGTGGTTATGTTCCATAAAACTGGAAACAAGGGCATATAAATGTTATAAATGTAGCAAAGTTTCAGCCTCTCTTCCTAGCGGGAAGGAGCTGCTAACTGTTGTTCTGCTGCACAGTGTTCCCATAGCAGGTGGCAAGCCTGGATTAGTCTGTATTTCATTAGAACATAATTGAACAGTTGCTGAATTATTTGTTTCTGGCTCAGGGCTTTCCACAGCAAAATAATACTCCTGGGATGCTCTAGTTCCACCTCTTCATGAATGCTGTGTTTTCTGCCTTCATCTCACTGGTGCCTCACTGTTGCACAGCTCATGCAGACCAGGGGCCTGATATTGTTACCATATACCAGTGTCAGTCCCTTTTATTTCAGTAGACCTACTCCTTTATATAGAGGATGAGCACAGGATCAGGCCCTGGCCCATTTCATAAAGGGCTGTGTCTATACAGTGGGTCTCACATACAATAATATACACTGACACATTCTTTTGCAATGTAATGGAGAGAAAAATTGTTTCTTAATATTAGTTTTTCTGGGGGAGGTAAGTGTCACATGGAAAAGGAGCAGAACCAGCAAAACAATTTGGTCTTCTGCAGAGGGGAAAATATTTATTTCACTTGCACTGTTGTATATCCAGAGCCACTCCATTGACTTCAGGAACTGGAAGCACTCCAGACTTGTACCAGTTTGACAGCGTAGTCTTCTTCTGTATTCTTTGCAGGCTTCTTTTAGCTGCTTGACATTTATGTGAGAGAGAACCCTCCCTGATACTGACTGAACTTGGCTAGGATAAAGTGGGCTTTAACAATGCCCCTAATAGGTTAAATATGAATCTCTTGTCACAGGGCACCTACATCTACTTAGTTTCAAATTCTGGTTTGCCATAGAAGCATCTTGATTGTGTCCAGAGGAAACAAAATTCACGTGTGCCCTCATGATTATCTCTTCTACTGAGCTAAATAAACCACTAATGTATAGGACTATCGCTCCTATGCCAGGGCAATGACAAATAATTGTTTTAATCCCTACCTCACTGTGTGTGTGATCTATCACAACTGATTTTAAATTCATTAATTAATAACTCTGGCAGTTGAGAACTCTAGGCCAATAACGTGCTGGTATGTTTTCTAGTATTGTAGATTCCTCTTTTGAATATCTAGCATTGCTTTTGCAAGTCATGCCCAATATTCTTTGAGCTTTTAACTCATTAGGGGCCATATTTTCAAGCAATGGATCCATCCTTGCACCTGCTGGGCTTGTTTGTTTTTTTTAAATAAAGCTGTACACACATTTGTGTGTGCAGAAGCTACATTTGTGCTTGAAAAGGTTGCAAATTAGTGGTTAGAGTGGGGGACTGTCAGCCAGGCCTGCATGCTTGTATTCGCAGCTTTGTCACTGCCTTAGGCCCTTCTCTAGATGAAAAAATCACCCAGGTGTAACTTAAATCAGATGTTGTGGTGGTTAAATTGATGCAAACATTTCTATGGATCCTCTTATTTCAGCTTAAAATGGACTTACTTTGGTTTAGCTTCAACGGATTTCTAGTCAGCTTAAGTTAAACATGAAATAAGTCTGCTTTAAACCAAAATAAGAGTATCCACACAACCTTTTGCACTAGTTTAACTGAATGAGTTTAAAATCACAACTGTCATTAAACTGGGGCAAATTTTCTTGAGTAAATGAGGTCTTAACATAAATGTATGTATGTCATTTAACATTTTCTACTTCACAGGATTGCTAAAGCTTAATTAACACTTGTTAAGTGCTTTGCCATCCTGAGAGAAAAAGTGCCACAGACATATAGATGATGACATTGTACTATTTATTCAATATGAAAAGTGCTCTATCAAATCAAGTTCTACCCTGTTATTTAAAAGCAATTAGGGAAACACATCCTCAGTACAGTATTCGTTTTAATATGTCTAAGTATAACTTTATTTAGGGGTCTTCTTTTTATTATTTAAATCAAAGCTCTAGGTGCCCTATGACATTATTAATATTACAACAAATCCCAACAATATTACAGTTATTTAGAATGGAACTCTGCCAGCCAGCCCCCTACAAAAAGCTTCTTTTCAGATGTCTTTTTGCAGCACACCTGCAAGGTTGCCAAATTGAACTGTTTCCAGTCCAGTGGGGAACAGGATCTAGAATCCCATTCCTCACTCTGGATCTGGTCCAGAGAACATGCTGCCAGCCACCACCTCTCTTTTCTAATGAGGAGAATCCCACTCAAGCACCCTTGAGTGGCAAGGCTGTCCCCAGGTAAGCTGTCCCCAGGCCTACTTAGGCCTTGTCTACACTAAATGGAAGATACTGCTGCTGCGATGAATCTTCTGGAATTAAGACTCGCTAAATTGAACTCAGAGGATGCCACCACTGGCGTCCAATGTTCCCACTTTTGCGAGGAGTAAGGGAAACCAACAGGGATGTTTGCTCCCATTGGCCTCCCCCTCTGGGGATGCTGCCAAGCTTGGCTTATTGTAAGCCAACTCCAACTACATAGTCTATGGGTCTAGAGCTCTCCCATTGATGCCGGTACTCCACCAGGATGAGAAGAGTAGCCAGTGTCAGGGGGGTTAGTGAAGACAAGACTTAAGGGTGGATATACTCAGGCAAAGGGACTGATCTTCTCTCTGCCATCACCTCCAGCAGCTTCCACCAATTCACCATCATCATCTCAATCTTATCTGGGTTGAACTTCTCCCAGCTTGCTTTCATCCATGCCCTAGTCTGATCTTGCCTTGGATAAGGTGCTATATATGAGGCATTCTAACATCACAGTGAAGGGGGCTAATGTAGAGGGGGAAAGAAATTCCTCTCAGGTGCAGTGAAGAGTTACCATAGGAGAGAAAATCTGGTCCAGGGCATGGGGCTGCAGCATAGCACTTCTGCAGCTATAGCTTGAACCCATTGGCTTCAATGCTCCAGTACCACTTGTGTGGTGAACTAGAGCCACTAACACATATAAATATGGACCCCTTGCCCCTGTCCTTGGCTCACCACTATGACCACTCTCACCACACTGGCCTGTGGTTTCCGGCACAGTGATCCACTCCCTGTATATCTGATATTGGTGTGGAGGCCGCACTGTGAAGCAACTGTTCTGACTTGTGAAAAACAGTGTCAAAACTCAAGCAGTTGGCAAAAATTCTCATTGAAGTGCTGCTTCGACAAAGCCAAAAAAATTGTGAAATTGTATCAATTTGGATGAAATTTTATACAGAAAAAAAGACGGGAGAAAAAAGCATTTTTGAAAATGTAAAAATACCAAATTTTGCCAATTTCATTTGGAAATACATTTTTATTTTATATGATACTATACTGTACTATATACTAGAATACTAGAACTGGAAAGGACCTTGATAGGTCATCAAGTCCAGTCTCCTGCCCTCATGACAGGACCAAGCACCGTCTCTAGACCATATTTGATAGATCAATGGGATTTCCATCGACTATTTGATTAGTCTAGAAGGGTGCCTCCACTTTTGAACTGTCGCAAGAGCCCTGCCGGGCTCTTACTATAGTACAAAAGTGAAAGCACAGCAGGGAGCATGGGGCTTCCTTTTGAAATGTACAAGAGCCCCAGTGGGGCTCTTGTACATTTCAAAATGAAGACCCGCACGAGCGGGTGCCTGCTGGCCTGCACTCCCTGCAGTGCCTGAGCCTTTCAAAAGCAGAATCGCAGCAGAAGCAGCGCAAGCAGAGACTGCTTCAGTCCCCGCTTGCGCCGTTTCCCACTGTGCCTCTACTTCCCCTGCCCTCCGCAGAGACAGTGCCGGAGGGAACTGGCTTTTAAGCCAGCTCCCTCCAGCACCAGCTCCTGCTCTCCCCCTTGCTTTCTTTCTCTGATCGAGGCAGCAAAGGGGAGGAAGCGACTAGTTGCATCGCTAGTCGACTAGTTTCTTAAATCCCTAGTCAAAACAATAACAATATCTCTCCCCGTCCAATGGCAAAATGCTGTGGTGATGGAATAACCAGGTTTTATTGACAAAGTTCAACAAAAGTTCAAAAGAAACTGGCAAATTTACACAGTAAGATCCACAGTCAGAGTAACCTTGGTAACAATATCATACCACAGAGAGTTCCCATTCAGGTCCTGTTAGTTCAGTCAGGGAAAAGGTGGAAGCTGTACAAAAGGTGATGGAGCAGCATCAGCACCAGGATGTTGCATTTAGCTAGATTATTACTAGGACAGAGGCAGTGCTGCTGGGACTATCAATATCACGTAGGTCCAAGACAGGTGATGAAGGAACCAGCCAGTTTCAGGAACTGATGTGGAAACAGAAAATGTTTCCCGGCCCAGAAAACATTGTGGATAATTGTCATCAGATGAAAAGTGGAACATAACTAACATGGAAAATTTCTAGTGTCTGTACACCCAAAAATAGGCCTAGAGCTGAGTCACAAGAGGTTCATAGAAAATGCAATAAATTATTGCAAAGCAAAGAGGCATGGAAACATCAGACACTAACAATACATCTCCTGAATTAATTGATAGAAATGTAGCTTGCAACAGCTATGAAACTGAAACAACTTAGGAGCTGAAGGGTATCCCCTGATGATTGTATTCAGTACACCAGTCCCCTGGGGTTAGTCCCAAAAACTGTCAGGGTAGGAAGAAATTCGCATTGCAATTTGAGAGGGATGTTTATATGGGGATGCCATTACCAGCTGCACTCATTGCTGGTGTCTACTCGTGTTTAGAAAGCAAATAAAAATGTGAGCAGTTAAATGAAAATTGCTCCATTTATTAAAAAATACCCTCAATTTAAGCAGTTTTCTGATTTGCATCCCGCTTCATATGCATATATGAAATCAGGCTGTTGCTAAAATGTTCCCTTCATGCAGTATTTGTGTGAGCATTAGTAAACCACATTACAAAACAAAAACAAGCCCAGGGAGGAGGAAAGCACTAGATCAGTGTGAGACTCCACCATTGGGGATCCTAAGACCCTTGCAAACTTTGGTTTGCAAGGAACTCAGACTTGAAGCAAAACTTAGACAGAATGACACAGTTTCCCAGGATAATCCAGACAGGTTTACCAGAAGCTTAGCCCAGGTTTGAAAGCCATTTGGAAAACCTGGCTTAAATATTGGGTTTTGAACAAAATTGGATAAATTTTTGTCAGTTTTGCAATGAAGGTTTCTCATTACCCTAGAAAACAGCCATTTCTGCTTATATAATGAGATCAGAGCTGGAATGCCTATGGAATTATTTGGTGATGCTTGTATATAATCCTCTTGATGGAGGTGGGAGGGAAGTGGAGGGGAACAAGCTGAACTGGTATATTCCCCCGTCATGATCTGCAGCAGTGGGTGTGGATGCAGGGACAGCAGAAGCCTCAGAGGTTTAAGATCCCCAGATATCTAGTTATCCCAAGATAGTCTCTGTGAAGGTCTTTCCTTCATCTCTCATCCAGACCACTGCCTACCCCTACTGGAATCCATGCTGCCATTGGCTAGGATGGACGCTGTGTCTAGGTATGTGGCATGTATTCATGCTGGTTCTAGCTAAAGATGTTTAAATGCATTTAATTAAGTAAAATTTCAGTGGTTACATGCGGGGAAGGGGCTCCCCCATACCCAGCACGTACCAGCTCCCACTTCCCCCCATGCTGCTGCCTCTGATACAGAGGCAGCAGCATGGGGGGAAGGGAAGCAGGCAGCTCCCTGGTCAGGCACTGGTTCACATGGAGAGCCAACTGTTAAGCTGGCTCCCCACACGCACCGGGAGCCTGCATGTAACTGTGAAGGTTAACCAATGAGCCCAGGTTCATCATTTAACCATGTACACAGTTATACTTTCACATCCCTAGTTCTAGCTGCATTATCTTGCCGCATATTTTGATATAATTCAGCAGACATTTTGTTTTTCAGGAGAGAGGAGATCAATAAGCTACCCAGTGCAATTTCCGCTGCTAATCATCCGCCCTTCTTGCCACGCATTCAGTGGGCTATATGGAATTTTGGCAGAGGCTGGGAGAGTTTTGCCAAACCATGTTTCCTCTGTGCATGGCCTCAGCATGGAGTGTTATGTGGTTTTATTCCCACCCACCCGTCCATGCAGAGGAGCATAGGGAATTAAGTCATTACATGCTGATTCTTTGTTGCTGTCATACTATGCATCCCAGTTGTCGAGTCAGTTCCATGCTACCACCTCAAAAATGTAATTCTTTTAAAAAATTCAGTAACATCAAGCACACTTCATTTTATTTAAAGCAGCTTGAGGGGGATATTGGGTCTAACACAAACATTTGTGCAGAAGAGAAATGAACTGTACAGCAAAAGGAGTAAAAGTTTATGTTGGAAAACATTTAAAGCAGTAGAGGATCTTTTTCTCTCTGAGGATTTTTATACATCATCTTGCAGTGCAGGGATTTATATCTGACAACTTAACTCTACTTTGCAGACACATTCTAATTTTACGCACACCACAAGAATTGTCACAATATTCCAAAACATCTACCAGAGAACTAATGGAACTTTTTGAGCTATCTGGCACTGCACACTGAGCATCTGAATGCCATCTGGCCCTTTAAATGATTATACGTGTAAACACCACATCACCTTTGTGGAAGATGTGTGTGTGAGAGAGAATTCTAAGTCCTGAATTATTTCTTCCCATCTGATGTTTTCTTTTGCCAGTGTGGAAAAGGCCATTTCTTAAAGATGTTGCAGAAAATTTGTCAATTTCAACAGATAAGCATTTTTAATAAAGACCAAAGTGTCATCTTCATTTTAAGCACACTACTCACTGTTAGCAAATAAAAGAAAGCAAAGTGTTAATTAAAACTCTTAAATTAGGATTTTAAATAAGTGACCCTGTTATATGTAAAATATAACATAAGAGGTATCAGTGGACAGAACAGAGATATATAGATCCCTGATCAAGGAAATTAAATCAAATTAGGTATATTAATATAATGAAAAAAGATAGAGACAGATTTTTTTAAAACCTGGCCACTTCTTTTGCATCTACAAGTATGTGAGAGCTATTGACTTGTGACCCCACTGGATCTTTGAGAGGTTACAAGGCAAGCTTCATTCAGATATTGTGTATAAAAGTGCTTTTATTAGCTATAAGGAAGCATACAATGTGAGTATTCATCAGAAGATAAACTTAAAAAACAACCAATAGTCTGGTAGCACTTTAAAGACTAACAAAACATGTAGATGGTATCATGAGCTTTCGTGGGCACAGCCCACTTCTTCAGATGACCAGAGTGTTGGATGTCCACTCTGGTCATCTGAAGAAGTGGGCTGTGCGCATGAAAGCTCATGATACTATCTACATGTTTTGTTAGTCTTTAAAGTGCTACCAGACTATTTGTTGTGTTTTCAGTTTATCCTGTACAGACTAATTTGGCCACCCCCTGAAGCATAATAAGATAGGCATGGCAAAAAAAAAAACCTGAGGCCTAAGAGTGCCTACTAGTTATAGTAGTTACAATTTTCTTAATGTAAGACAGGGGTCTCCAACCTTTTTAAGCACGAGATCACTTTTTGAATTTAAGTGCAATTCAAGATCTACCTCAAACCCAAATACGCTTGCCCCGCCTCTTTTGTGCCCTTTCTCCGAGATCCCGCCCCTGCTTACGCCATCCCTCCCCCATCCTCCCCCACTTTCACCACGCTGGGGCAGAGGGTTGGGGTGCAGGCTCTGGTCTTGGATTAAGGGATCTGGAGTGTGAGGGGGCTCTGAGCTGAGCTTGGGGCAGACAGCTGGAGTGTCAGGGGGGGCTCTAGGTGCAGGCTCTGGGAGGGTGTTTGGATGCAGGAGTGCTTGGGACTAGGACAGGGACCTAGGGTGCAGGAGGAGGTTCATGACTGGGGTAGGGTTTCAGGATGTGGGCTCCGACTGGGCACTGCTTACCTCAGGAGGCTCCTGGAGGTGGTGCAGTGAGGCTAAGGCAGGCTCCCCCCTGCCCTGGCCCTGCACCACTCGCAAAAGCAGCCAGCAAATTCCATCCTAAGTCCTGTTGTGCCCCCCTCTCTGCTCTGTGGAGCTAGGATACAGGGTGGGAGAGGGGGCACCTTGACATCAGCGCCCCTCTTCTCTCTCCCCTGCCCTGCACAGCAAGCAGGAGGCTCCTAGTGCTGGGGAGAGGCAGCTCCAAGGCAAAGGGCAGGCGGTGAGCAGCAGGAGGGGGAAGGGCAGGTGAAGTACCGGCACTTGATAGCCTCATGGCCAAACCAGTCAAGATCACCTGTCAGAGGCTCCAAGATCTACCAGTAGATCCCGATCTACTGGTTGGTGACCACTGATGTAAGAAGTATAAAGACTTAGACCACTACTCTAGGTCACTTGTGCTAGGTGTATCCCTGGGAGTACGCAGAGGTCTGCCAGGAGGTATGTCAACTCATAGAGATATTTGCTTAGTTTTATGACAAGCTACACAAAAAGCACTAGCAAATTTAGTACAAGCTAAAATTTCATGCAATGATTTGTTTATACTGCTCTATATACTATACACTGAAATGTAAGCACAATATTTCTATTTCTATTGATTTATTTTATAATTATATGGCAAAAATTAGAAAGTAGGCAATTTTCAATAATAGTGTGCTGTGACACTTGTATTTTTATGTCTGATTTTGAAAGAAAGTGGTTTTTAAGTAAGGTGAAACTTGGGCAGCCATAAGACAAATCAGATTCTTGAAGAGGTATGATAGTTTATAAAGGTAAAGAGCCACTGAGATAGGATTATAGTATTTAGCAAAAAGTGCCCTTTTGTGGGCACTTTTTGTGGGCAAGGTGTTGATGCTAATGCAAATATATTAATGCATATAGCAACAACCAGAAACCCTATTTATGGTTACCTGAAAAGCCACATATGGACAGGGGCTGAGACTTAGTTAACTGTGGTCACCGGTACGGGTGTTAAAGTTTAACTGTTTAACCATTTAACCAATATGCTGAAGCTGATAAGGTTGCTTCAAAAGTTAAACTCACTGGCTGGGACCCTGGCAGAAGCCAAGAGTGGGGAGCAGGGCCGGCTGCCATGGTGAGGCTACGAGCCTGCCAGGACCGGGGCCGGGAGCCCACCAGTAGCAGGGCTGGGATCAAGAGCCTACTGGGAGCGGGGCCGGCAGCCACAGTGAGTAGGGCCGGGAGCCTGTCAGGAGTGGGGCCAGCAGCCATGGCAGGGCTCAGGAGCCTGCTGGGAGCCTAGGATTGGGGCCAGCTGCCATACCTGGGAGAGGAGCAGTGACCTTTTCTTCACCTACTGCTGCATCCCCTAAAACATTTAACCGTGTTCCTGACAGAATTTTAATCAGTTACATAGTTAATGTTCTTCTATATTTTTACATCCCTAGTGACTGGTATGTAAATGTATGAATTAAGAGATATGATACCTGATGATTATCAGTGGGTTTATCCTATTATGCTGTCCTCCACTTTTCTGTCCAAAGTGAATCACCAGGGATGACAAAGAATGACAAAAGCCATAGTATGGTCATGGTGGGCATCTTCACTTACCTTGTTACTTCCCATAAGGTTGTACGTATAAGAACAATGTGAGGTTGTAAGAATGAACAATGCAGTAAACCACTTTACTGTCCTTACCTGATTCTTATATTTACATGTATTAATTTTTCTGATTTCCATTATATTTATATTAACTAATGCTCATAAATTTTTTGTGTGTGCTTCACCAATCCATTCTCTTCATTAACTCAGTGTGTCTGCCTGAATAAAGACCTGTTATTTGTAACAGGTGCAAATTGCACTCTAAAATTATCCCAGGTTATAGGTTGCAGTTGATGTAATTGTGACCGCAACCCTGCAAACACGCATGTGCATAACTAAAAACATGAGTCTAAGTTAAGCACGTGCGTTTGCAGAATTGTATACTTCTGAGTACCTATCTGATATACAGGTAGAATTAACTTGCTAGATGTTCATCTGGCAGAAAATTTCAGCCCAACCTCCAAACTGGATTGCTCCAATCCTGTTGTAGAAGAATTTTTTGTAACCTGTTCCTTTAAAATCTGAAACTTATGCAAAATTTCACAGAGAAGAAAAAAAGAAATTGGTTTCTTATGTATGGGGGGGGGCGTTTTTCGGTAAGATCTGATCTGGATTTCTTCTGCACTACAAATGTACGTGTTAGCCAAACTGGGCATGTTATTTAGTGTGCATAGACAGCTCATTTCAGAAGATTCTTGCTGATCTACCAGATTAATGCAGTGTTCACTAACCATTTCTGGGGATCCTGATTCGGTTTGTCCTCCTGGCAATGCAGTTATTTCTGCTGTCTCACCCTTACGCTTTTTCTCAGGCTTGCACGCACATTGGCACTTAGCCTGAACATGCATGTGTTCTCGTTCATTTTGCCAGCTACAGTATAGCAGTTAGCATGATAGTATGGTTTTTCCCAAGTGAAATTTCTTTGTTAGTAATACTGTCAAATCTTGCAGCACTCTTCAAGGTGGAGCCCTGTTAGTTGATGAGGGATACGAGGGCTTTTAAAAATCTACCCATAGCCCCTAGAATGTCTGCAACCAAATAAATGTTCAATTAAACATATAATAGATGTGAACATAAGAACATATAATAGATCTGTGTGTATATTTAAAGAAGGCATATGCATTTATTGTAGATGGGTCCAAACCAAAGCCTGGATCTAAAATCACCAGCATCTCAGAGTTATAGGGAAATTTGTCCTTTTATTTGTATAAATTAATAAAAGCTGTTGAGGCTGCCTTTATGAATAGTGAGGATTAGAGAACAGGGAAGTAAAGCTGAACAACCCTCTCAGGGCAAATTGCTCTCTCTGGTTCATACGGTCGCTCTCCTGTCCTCCGGTATCTATCACCATTCTGTACAGTAATTCCTCATTTAACACTATAGATATGTTTCAGAAAATGATCGTGTTAAGTGAAAACGTGTTATGCGGGGTCAATTTTCCCATTGAAAATAATAGAAAAGGTGGGGGTTGTGTTTCAAGCGGTGGTGTCTGTTGGGACTGGGACATAAGGTTGGGGGAGAAAGGGGAATGGGTTACAGCAGGGAGGGGAGGTGTTTTGCTCTGGGGAGGGGAAGGGGAGGAGAGAGGAGGGGGATTGGGTTGGGAGTATGCTCCTGTGACGGGTCTGCCGGGACCCGCACTGCGTCCGGCGAGGGGGGTGTTGCCGGGGTATGGCGCGGCGAGCGGCGAACCCTCCGCCGCTTTGCAGGGAGACGGGGGAAGCCCTGCGCAGCCGCCGGCGATGGGCTGGCTGGGGAAATCGTGTTATTCCGGGAACGGTCATGTAATTCAAAAAACGTTCCCTAAAAAAAAATCGTGCTATCGTGAAAACGTGTTAAGCAGGCACGTGTTAAATGAGGAATTACTGTATTTATTTTGCATACTGGATCTCAGCAGAAGTTCCACACACAGAACTTGCACAGTGTATTCACCAAAGTTAGATTGAAAACATCCTGATCCAACCAAGCCTGGTTTAAATTCTACAGAGACTAAAACTTTGCATCTTAGTAATATGCTTGACAGCTGTACCACATCATCCTTTTGAATGTTGCAGGTCTGCAAATCTTCATTCTAGCATAATTGTATTATGTTGTCTACAGTTATCACCAGTGCCTATGAATTACTTAATATGGCTGTTCCTATATGCTGATATTGGATCTGTCTCTCTCTCTCAATAGAATGGAAATGATTTACTGCACTAGCTCAGCATCTGATTCAGTGTGTGTTAAAATTTTTAAAAAGAATGAATAAAGGATAGGAAATGTGCTCCTTGAATCATTTCAGCTTTGATCTCTCTTAACACTTCTGTGCAATGAATCTGTGAACAGCATTGTGTTTCAGAAATGGTAACAATGTTGTCACCGCATTTGTTTTACTAATTATAATTTGTTGTATTTTGCATAGGTCCAACTACCCAGCGCCAGGTTCAGAATGGACCCTCTCCAGATGAAATGGAAGTGCAGAGAAGGTAAGAAACAAAATTTGGAAACAATGTATTAGATTCAAATTATTTTATATTTTAAAAAAATGACCCATGCTAGTTTATAATAATTAAGGCCCCAATCATGCAGTTGTTAGCCATGGGTCTCTGTGATGGCACAGAGGTCTGCTTGTGTATATCCATTTGCAAAATTTGAGCTTGATTTGTTTACATTCAGGTGGATGGTGAGTGTAATTAGTCAGACTCAACAGTCTAGTTTCCCACAGGTAGGTAGGTAGGTTGTGTATTTGTTTGTTACAGGTTTATCAAAAAATTTAAAATTAGGAAATATACTCTGTCTCCAGCACACAAATTGAACTGTGCATATCTCCAATGGGCAGAATCACTATTGTCCCATGTACACTCTGGTTTCCCTAACAGAACCATTCCTGACTTTACAACAGTGGAGAATCTGTGTGTATGTGATTTATGCACACAGAAACACATGCATTCACACACATTGAAAGGAAAAGCCTTCTACTGGCTCGTTATTATATACTTTAAAAATCACTCGCCAAACTGCTTTAATCAGTACTTGGCACACTTAGTATTGATAATTTTATATTCTGAGTATTGTTATTCTGAAAATACCAGATAAGTTCCAAGTACCGGTATTTAGTTTTATTGAATTAATGTGATTTTATATTGTGCAAGTTAATTTATGTGCAGTCAATGTATATAAATCAGGACATCTTTGCTAATTGACACCATTTTTTCCACATATAACTTTTTAGCTGTTTTTACAGCTACCTTCTGTCATGATCCTGGCTTATATGTAATGATTTTTAGTTACTAATTAGTAAAGAACTCAAACCATATTTTTTTTCAATTAAAAGGCAAGAATAAGATATACTGATGTCCAGAGATTCAGATAACATGAATTTAAAAGTAATTTGCATCATGTTTTCTTGTGCTATTTTCTAAAGATTATTAAGAGAGCTTTTTATGAGACTGAGTTCAAACCAGCACTTTTCTCTTACCTGTTCACTATCACCAGTGAAACTAACAGCAAAAAACTCTGCAAGTGTAGACATAACCTAAGGCCTTGTATACACTTAAGTTTTACCAGCATAATTATATCAGTAAGAGTAAAAGCCCTAGTATGGATGTAGTAACACTGGTGTAAGGTGCTTTAAACCAGCATATCTCATTTTATTTTTTTGAACTCAGTAGATGAACTTTTATACTGGTATAAGTGTATCTATACTATGGAAGAATTCTGGCTTCACGTATATCAGCATAGTGAGAACAGCTAAAGGCCTAACTGCAGGTCTAGTAGTTTGAAAATGTTGTTCTAAACTTTTGAGTGGGCAGGAAAATGAAGATGAGAAAAACAATGCAAAATGCATTTGTTTAAAAGATTTTCCTTCACAATTTTAAATACAGCATAGATTATTTTCTAAAATCACAGGGCTCAATCTGGCCACTCCTACTCATACTGAGTTTGACCATACTGAATAGGACCATACTCCATCAGTAGCCCTTAGTAGATACATTAGGCCAATCCTGCAAATCTTTACTCACATAAATAATCTTTACTTAGTTCCATTGATGTAAATGTGACAATTTATGTGTATGAGTTCTGTTCACACAAGTGAATGTTTATAAGAGTTCTCCCTTAGCACATGGAGGGTGTACAGTTGCCAAGAGACAGCCAGGGCCAGCCTGACATTCAGATGTCTGTGTTGGGTCCCTACTTTGGGGAAGGTACACAAACTTGCAGTTCCCAGCCAGGCCAGGCTTCCCCTACAGCGGTGGGAACTGTTGGGGGAGAGAACATTCTGCTAGATTTTTTTACATTAGCCCAACACTGGAACCACACTGGGCCATGCAACATACTGCCCATGTTCCATCTCTGGCACTTTTATTGCATTTGCTCTACATTTTCAAGAGGAAAAAACTAGATGTCAGTTTAGCATTTTGTGCAGGGCCTCAGCTCTTTGTTCTGTTTCAGCTCCTTCTGCTTATAAGTAACAAGCTGTTCAGGAAGAGAAAAATGCGTATATAATGCTTTGTGTTTTCATGTCTACAATAGCAGTATCAGAGGTGCAGCTGACACAGGTGCCTCGGATGCACATTATATACCTACAAACAATAGCAGGAGATTGTAGGTGGAAAAAAGGAGACAGATTCTGACCTAATGTAAATTCTGAGAGCTCTACTAAAGACCGTGTTGGTACAACAATTTCAACCAGCTAAGGGTATTCCCCAGGATGTTTTACTATACACCAACAGTATAATTTTCATGTGTCCTTACTGGCCTTTCAAAAATTGCATTGCTGCACGCAATATATAACTTGTGACTTTATACAAAGGAGTGACATGCCACATCTCTATTGTGACTCTAGTGCACGACTGATCACTGTATAATGAATAATCCTAATTATGGATGTGCCAATCCACTGCTGTTGAATTGGAACCTAAAATGTAGAAACGTCTGTCATGCAAATTAAAGCCTTTAACTTATTTGTACATACCCGAACATAATTTTTCTGGACATTTCTGTTACATGTAGTAAAAATCACAAGTTCTACAGTACTTCAAATATATGTATTTAAAATGCAATGAATATAAAATATAACCAGGAAAACCTATTAAAGCTTTCACTGCCTATTAATTCATTATAGGCACAGCTTTAGTTAAGGTAACACAGTTGTCCATAGAATTAGGCTAGAGTCCCATGGAAAATATAGTATTTGATTATGTAGTTAAAGACAGTATCATAATGCATATGCACAAGAGGACCAAATTAAGATTCCGCAGGCAACCGTAATTCTGGAATTTCCTGACTTTTGAGTGCTTGACTTTGCAAATATAACATTACTTTCTATGTGTAATAAGATAAATATAATTTCCTTCCACAATGTGAGTCCCATCCAAGTGTAGTTGAAATATATAGTTCATATCCATATAGACTGGGGTTCTCAAGCTTCATTGCACCACGACCCCCTTTGACAACAAAAATTACACACAACCCCAGAGAGAGGAGGGGAAGCATGAGTTACCAAGGACTTCATCTCCAGGCAGGGGGCCTTAATCTGAGCCCTTCCACCCAGGGCTGAAGACAGGCAGCCCCAGGCAATGGGACTCTTTGGCCCTCTGCCCCAGAAAGCGTGAGTCAGCCCTGTGATTCCACTGAAATGGGGTTACAACCCATTTTGGGGTCTCAACCTGCAGTTTGAGAATCACTGATGTGGATTCAGAAATAGCTGTTATTTTAGGTATAGTTGTTCAGCTTTTTAGTTAACCGAAGAAAAGTCAAATAGAGTTTCTTGGTTGTAACTCTGAACATTAGTTCTTCAGGGCTGTTCGTGTGAAAGAGACGACCTCTAGTGGGAAATTTGGAGCACAGCATGTCTCAGTAAAATGGAGAATATTTTTGGAATGCTTTATTATATTATTGGTATAATAGGTTGCTTTTATATTATGTATTCCCAACCAAGAGCCCAACCCTGCAAAGCTTTACATATAAAGGTATTAATATTAACACTTTCCTCATGATCAGACTGCTGTTAAAAACTCAGCAGAATAATTTTTTGATCATTGCTTATTGAGGCAGTTAAGAAATAATGGTCCTGTTGACCATAGCAGTAACTGAGGCCAAAATTTGGCTCATGGTATTTAATGTGTTATAAGATCATTCTGTTAACCGGGTGTCCAATACTTTTTTCACTTGCAAAATTCTATGATTGTAATAAAGGAATTTATTATACAGCTTTGTGAAGCAGTTGGTTATGCACAATCAACCACTAAACACAAATCAAATGTCCTTAAATTCTTATAAGTACTGCCATTCCTGATGCCCTATATCATCACAGCATTTAAACATGTGCTTAACTAAAGCATGTTAGAGACCCCATTGACTTAAGTGGAACTCCTCGTATGCTTAAAGTTAAGTATATACTTGAGAGCTGTGCTGGATTGAGATCTGAGACACTTCAGTTCTCTCTGGTTTAAAGTTCATTGGCTGTTTTACATTTTAATTTCCACTATAGAATTATCATATGAATTACAAACTTCTGTGACAAGCATTTGCAATATACTCCAAGTGCAGGGCCCTAATCTGATCTCACTTTCACTTTTGTAAATCAAGAGAAACTCCACTGAAGTCAGCGTGGAGTTATACCAGTGTAAATGAGATCAGAACTCACTTCAGCTCTTTTGATCTAGCTTTTATGTCTTTAATGGGCTGATTAATACCCCCAGATGTAAACACTGACTTATGCCCATCTCCGTATATAGAATATTTTCTAAAAAGAGTAAAAAATAAAACCGGAATGTTTTAAAAACCATTATTTTAGGCAAGTGATGGAGCAGCAGCAGCAGCAACAACGCCAGGAATCTCTGGAAAGAAGAACCTCCACCACAGGCATGTATCAGACAATGCAATGTATCTCTAAACAATGCAAACATAATCCTCTGCCTGCTTGTTTCCTCTAGCTGTTGTTGGTTTTCGTGTGTTACTGCAGAAACAACTGGCCTGCTAAATATAACTAAAATCATTCTGGAATTTCAAAGCATTTTCAATTAGAGACTTAAGCTAATGGATTGGAACATGGCTGCGTTCAGATTGACTTGAAGTTTAAGGTCCAAATCTTCAGAGCACACAGGACAACTCAGACACGGGATGTAAAGGTGGATTTAAGCAAAGCTCTGTGCTTGCCCAGTCACATCCTAGCTATGAGACTGACTTAAAACTGAGCAATATGAAGTCTGCTCTGAATTATGCTTCTGACAACAGTGCCAAGGGGCTGATGTTGTTTGGGTGCAGAAAAGGCCTGGTCACACTTTCTACAGTGTCACAGGAAGGGTGGGTAGCATAAAAATCACTTTACAGGATCTATGGCACAGCAATAGGACCCCCTATGTACAGCTGAACTGCCTGTGCCAGGCTTTCCCTGCTTTCCCTGAGGTGTACAGAAGACAGTCTGTGAGATTCCCTTAGTTGGGGTAATGAGATGTGAGGGCTCGGGTAAGCTTAGTGGGAAAGTATTTACTGAATGGATTGAAAGTATTTTCTAATATATTATCAGGTTGCTAAGAGGTAAGGTGGGAAGAAAAGTTTGTGGCTGCAAATCTGGCTTTAGCTTCTGTGAAAGATGAAGCCAGAAAATTTTTTTTGTGAATCTGGAAAAGAAGATTAGTTTTTTAATTTAAACTCAGCGCTTTTTTAATTTAAAAGCAGCTCAGTTATGTTCACAGAAAAGCTAACCAGTGACAGTTATACTGCATTACCCTCCACAGCTTTGAACTTCTCCTTTGGGCTTACGCAGCTGTGTGCCGTTTGGGGTCAGTTAAAACAAACAAAACCCTGGTTCTGCTTCTGCGAGGAACCTTGTTGCAGACGTAATACGTGAGCCAGTGGCATTTTCTGCTGAACACCCTGTACCATGTATGGAGGAATCTCCATGCCGCATACAACTTGTGTGCCTGGCTGTATGTTCAAAGTGCCATTTGTCACTGTCATTGGGAAAGTGAATGTGTGTAATTTTGACTCAAGGTGACTTGTAGGGTTAGAGGAAGCTTTACAAAAATGAAACCAAAATCTCTAGTCACTGCTGTACATATCACTGCTTTGAATTAAAGGAAGGAACACCTCTTGATTTTCTGGGGTCATCTGGACATCACTAAAATCATGACTGCACCATCCTTTTTTTATTTTCGGCTTTCATTTACTTTTTAATTCCTTATCTCCTAACCATTCTGTCTTGTTTTCATACCTTGCTGTATTGCCCATTTTATTCTTTTCACTTTTCTTTTTCTGTTCTTTTAGTTACTACCCTTCAGATAAAAGTGTCTTCTTCCCCCTCCCACTGCCAGTCTCCTCCTCCTGACTACAGTAACTACAATGCTTCTACTTCCTCTGGTGCTGTCCCTCCACCGCCATATTATGCAAACATTATCTCTTCAGCATCTACCATCCCTGATTCCAGTAGTAAAACATCTTTCAAACCCTCTAACAGAGCCAGAGAATTCCCACTGCTTCGTCACAGACATTCTGCCTCCGAACTCTCACCCTCCCCGGGTTCCTTTTCCTCTCCGGTATGGCCAAACCACAGGACTGTAGCACAAAGCATCAAACAGATCTCTTTGTCCCCACCACCTGAGCCTCCTTCCCATTTTCCATTTGCATCCCACCAGCCTGTTAGACGTTCCTCTCTTTCACACTCTCCTCAGTCTTCCTGTTCTGTAACCACCACATGCCCCATGCAGAAGGGTTTTATCCCACAGCCGCATATTCCAGAGGTTCTTCCTGTGATTCCTGTCCAGAATGGCAGAATCAGGGGATCTACAGATATAACAGTCCAAGAAGCCTCTGCAAATGTACCTCAGATAGGTCTGAATGGGCAGCCCGAAGACCCCCCAACCACACAAATTACTTTAAACTCCTCTAGAACCCAAGTAAAATGTGTGGATGGGTTCTTCTTCTCATATTTAGAAACTGTACCCATCTCTCAGCTACCAGTTATAGCCAGCCCTGCTGGTTCCTTTCAGTCCTCCCAATCTTCACCTCATCCTACAAAGCAATTGTACCAGGCCATGTCACACTTTGTTTCATTACCTCCCCCTTCTGCTGCTGTATCTGAGGTGAATTTGTCTAAGAAGACCCCTCCTTTCATGACTTCATCAACCATTTCCCACTTAAGTAAGTACTTGTTTTGAATTAGTTATAACCTTAAAAAGAGCTTTAGATTTGACCTGATTGTTCAGAAAGCCCAGTTTGCTCTGTCCCTGGAACAATATGTGGGGAAAAACTCTTAAGTAATCAGACTAATGCTACGGCACCAGATAGTTCAGACAAATACGAAAAATGTATAGAAGAATGTATTAGTACTATAACTGGTGATGGACGGGACAAAAAAAATCTCATCCCCAAAGGCTCCAATCTTTGGGAAGAGAGTGTTTTTGTAGTCTGAGGCCAGATCTATTCTAGAAACTTTTGCAAATGTAGTAATGCCAGTTAGGAGTGTAATATTTGTAATGTTTTTTCCTACTGATGAAAGTCTTAGCGTAGATGCAGAAAATTTTTATTTTTATTCATTTAAATATTTTTGCCCCGCCTCTCTATTTAAAATATTCGAGGTGGCTTACAAAAAATTTTAAACACAATACAAATATATATAAACATTTAAAATAGTGCTCTTGTCAGTATGGCTGGTTTCATATGGGGAACCATTATAAGCTGTACCTGCAAAAACACTCTTTCATCTATGTAAGTAGCATCTACCAGGGTAGCTGAACCAACAAACCTTTTCTAGTATAGACTAATCCTGCATTTGGATCTGTATTTTGCATATGGATCTGTATTTTGCATATGGCCTGTATTGTTAACATAACTGGATTAGAATAGGCCTGTGCGGTGCCTGTTGACCAGGTTTTGCAAGTTGGACCCATCTCTGTATATAACCACACTGTACTTAAATGGATGTGCCTAGAAAACTTAGGAAACATTTGTATATTTCTTCCACTGACAAATTTCCTGCTCCACATATTTCAACAGCCTCTGTTGGGTCAGACTCTCAACTGGTGCAGATCACTGTATGTCCATTTTCTTTGACACACTTATTCTAGATTACACCAGCGGAGAAGCGTGCCTGTTATTTTTTAGTCTGGTCAATTTATAATTAAATCATTTTTCAGCCACGCGTGAGCCTGGCCTCTAATATTGTTCTGTACATTTGCACCTACAATTCCCCATACTCACTATGAATTGGTAGTTATCTCTATTGTGGGCCCACATAGGTACGGAGTTAGCTGATGTGCTGTACCTACAGTTCATTGCTGGAGCAGCACTGTGAGCCTAGTTATTAGCAGAAGCATCGTTCCCAGAATGTTAGAGGTTATCTCTGACCACAATGATGGGTGACGTTATTTAAAAAAATGAAATAGAAAATCAGGACTTAATCTCTGAATATCACTCCCAAGTTTCCCTCTAAGCCAGTAAAAACCCTCTTTTAAATTAATTTTTGTTGCCCAATTGAGTTTATAATTGAATAGCCACAGAAGCCTTTGAGGAGATGGAGTAATTAATGAGATACTCACTCTGTCCCATTATAAATAGGAGACATATACCAGGGGCATTAACCTATTCTAATCAGTGCATTGAATGACACTGCTTCTTGCAGTAGCCTCTGTTGAAGTACAGTGTGGCTAAAATTAAACACATTATTCATTTGTTCATTCAAATTTAATTAAATGGAAATTGAATGGAAATATATAGCTAAAGCCCAGGACTTTATTTAAAAAGTGGACGTTGATGTTCGCAAAGTTTATTGGTAACATTTATTTATCTGCAGCTGAAAAGTTAAAATGAAGAAGAGAAAAGCTAACACAAGGTGTACTCTGTGTTGAGACAGAACAATAGCCTGACGAGAGGAAGGGATAGGTGGCATTTACATGTCACAAGGGTTTTACATAAGGACATGGGTGCCGTTGATAACTAAAAGGCAGATGTTATACAATTGACATACTCACCGTGTATCATTCCTCTGATTATATGGTAACCCTTGCAGTGATCACTCATCAGACCTTCATACACTCAGTTGTCAGTGACAAGCGAACAGGTTGTGTATGTGAGATGGGGGAGAACGTTCTTTACTGTCATCTAATCTTCCGTATATTTCAGGTCCCATCCTTCCACCTGGTCATCTTTCCACTGCTGCCACAATCCCTGCTTCATCCAGTGGGCCCCCACCGCCGCCGCCTCCGCCAGTACCTCCGCCTCCTACAGGCGCAGCACCACCGCCCCCACCTCCGCTGCCGGCTGGTGGAGGACATGGAGGTAGCATTGACGACGGGTCAATGTCAGGACTAGCAGCAGCCCTGGCTGGTGCCAAACTCAGGAGAGTACAACGGGTAAGGACCATGGCACTGTGGTTTTCAGTCTGGCCTTCACTGGAGAATGAGGAATGCTTGGCCTAGTTTTATTTAGTCTTCTGTAAATCTGTTTCATGGATAGTCAGCAAGGGTAACAAAACCCAGCGAAATGTGGTTTAAAGTGGCCTTTCCATAGACCACATAAAGGCAGTTGTTTGTACAGGCTGTTATGGAAAGGAAGGCTAAAAAGATTTGTGCTGGAATTCCTGGCTCTCTTGAATTCAATCAAAACTCCCATTGACATCAGTGGGTCCAAGAGTTCACTCTTAAGAGTCAAATTTTCAAATACATGAGGTGCATAGTTGCCTATCTGATTATATACACAATACCTGCAGGTGCACATGCAATTTTATGATTGTTTGTACTTGCCTTTTCCTCAGCTGCACATGCAATGTGGCTGGGCCTTTAAAGGGGCCATTTGTCCATTAGAGATAATCCTTAAAGCAGAGTTTTATGTTTGGGTAATTTTCATGAAGAAATTTTCCAATTGATTTTTTTTTCCTGACTTTTTACAGTAGTTCACACTTTGATCCTCCCTGCTCAGTGAAGATTAACTAGCAGGTGCCTGCATCGATTTCATATGACTAAGACGTAATTGGTTTCTCTTCAACGTATCCTGTAGAACACTCACTAGTATTATGCTATCAACCATGATGATAAGCAGTTAAAACTACACTACACTTGTCAAATAAAGGCTTGATTGTGCAGCCCATGTGTGAGTAGGTGCTTCTGAGAGTAATCAGGGTTGCATAATCTCACCAGAAAATCAGAAGCATTTTGTTGTCATTTTCATCATTTGCTCAGGTATTTACAAAATCCACAGTGTGGTTTCCCAATCCTAGCATGTGAATTAACGACTGGGTTTGACCCAAATTACATTTGCTTCCATTCTGACCCATTGTGCTTCCTGCCTCTGACTGCACGCTGCAGTCATAGTGTTTTGCTCCTAGTGATTATCTAAGCTAGTCAAAAAGGGCAGGTGCTTACAGTAAATTCCTCTGGTGATTTGAAATGTCAATTTGTGTCTCAAGCCAGAAGACAGTTCAGGAGGCTCCAGCCCCAGTGGGGCCTCTAAGAGCGATGCCAATCGAACAAGTAGTGGAGGAGGAGGAGGAGGATTAATGGAAGAAATGAATAAATTACTGGCAAAAAGGTTTGTACTTCATCCTAAAGTAAACACTGGAACAAGTGCCATAGCAGACCATGGAACAATATGCTTTCAGGAGCTGCTAGCAATTGGGCAGCTCTGATGCCTCTCTGAAACGTGCAAAACTCTGCATGGGACATAGTATTGTGGAAGCTCAAGAGATCAGGTTCACAGCCTGCTGTGCTGCTGTTCTGATGTGGGTGTTATTTGCTGAACCCCATTTTTTTTGGCATCGCAATAGCATAGGCACTGCCCAGCAGCAATAGTATCAGGCCAGCTTGAGCTGCTCTAGTTGATCCAGCCAGTTCTGTGGGAGCAAGAGCCTTAGAAGTTACTGGGTTTTCTCTCTGACTTTGCTGGTTTACAGTCTATGAAAGCTGCTGTGTTCTGAGGGAGTGGAGCTTTAACAGAACCCCAAGCAGATAATTATTGCATATTGGTAGCATAATTGCATAATTATTGCATTTGAGGTAGGAAAATAAAATTTCACCGTATGTATGACCTAGCATATTCACTGCGATGCCAGGGTAAGCAGGTGCCTTGATGAGTCTGCACAGGATTGAAAGCAAAGAAGTCCCCCCATAGTAGCACATGGTGCTTCATGCTCCCTGGATTCCCAAAAAATAACTTTCCAGATCAACGCAGTGTGGGGGGCATTAACGTTTGTTATTAGCAATGGCATAGGAGTATTTACTGGGTAGTGATGGCAGTACAGCATGCATTCTGTGAATTTTAGGTGTCACTGCAGCTTCTGTATGCTACTGGAAATAAATTGTACTGCCATTGCATGAAGAACATAGACAAGGCTGCATGGAGGCAGATGCCCAGTTCTGAGTGTGCTGGCCAGTTTAACCAGCAAAGCTCACCTCACCCAGAAGTCTCTCAAGACTTAAGCACATTCTGCCCTCAGTTACGCCCGTGCAATCCTATAGAAGTCACAGGGTCTGGAAAAGGTGACCTGTGGATATGTCTGCACTGCAATTAAACACCGGACTTGGGGTCACGAGTCTATAAAACTGCAGTTTAGGGGATCCTGCCTGAACCTGGACATCTCTACAGCAGTTTTATAGCTCTGCAATCTGAACCCCATGAGCCCAAGTCAGATGACACAAGCCAACCGCTGGTGTTTAATTGTAGTGTAGACATACCTAGAGTGTCACATGGTGGGACAGGTTGTTTAGCATAAATAGTGGACACACATTGCAAGAGACCATTCAGTGTGAACAGTTAACAGTTCTGCAGTCAGAGGCCAAACTAACAATTCTCCGATCAGTGGGTTACGGATTATTGTGATAAACCATAAATCCAGTGCCTTTAAAATGGAGACGTTTTAGTGTCTGGCAAAGTTATATTTTGAAGGTAGTGTTCAGGTTTCCTTTGAGGAAAAGGACTGAGATCAGTGAAGTGATTGCTTTGTGGAAAGTGGCACAGCATTTTTGTCTCGTATCATTTTTTCTGTGAGAGAGAATAACTCACCTTGTCTCTCTACTATCATGGAACTCACACTGCTACAAGAACACTGCAAACAGTCCACCAAACTGAGCTTCACTTGAGGACATCTTTGGCTCACTTCTGCTGGTCACATGAAGAGAGTGAATGTTTGGAAATGGAGGTGAGGGGTAAAGAGTGAGGGAAAAGGGGGATCCCAGATGCACCTAGACTGGCAATTCCTAGTGTGTGATTATGCTTTGAAGATGCAGTGGGCCTGAGTTTGCTTTCAGTTATGCTGGTGCAAATTAGAAGTGACTCCATTCATGGCAATAGTTAAACTGATATAAAAAACTATGTGAACAGAAGTAGGGTGAGTGTTTTTCGTAGGCTTAATAAACTGATGTTTGCACAGCATTTTGGAAATGTAAAGCACTATGTAAATGCGAGGAATTATGCTGATGATTAAATGAAAACCACCAACAATCCACACTTGTCTCAATCTTGGTGCTGGGCTCTGCAGAGGATAGAAAAGTGCTAAGTTTTCTCAAGTGCTTTTAGACACTAAGCAGAGTTTGAGAGTCAAAGGTGCAAACTCCCACTCCTCAGGAATCACATTATCATTGTGGCTAATGTACTAAAAAGGAAGAGTAGAAACTGAACTATACTTGCTTTCTTTTGAGCTGCGTTGTGGTTTGTAAGACTCTCTAGGGACATCAACTCTGGTGCACCATCCTCAGCCATCACAGGCTGAGTTGTACCTTCTGCAGGCAAAGGACTGGAAAGAAACTCTTCCTCCCTGGGCAGGCTGCTGCTGCTGCCACGCACAGACAGATGATCGGAGACAGTCTCTCCTTTGTCCCAGCACCCCTGGCTGATCTCAGACACACACCTGGAAACTGAGACAGCTTCTTTCACAGGCACATTGCCACTCCCAGCAGACAAACTGCCAGTCTCCACACTCCGTGTCTGAGCACACTGACCTCCCTCAAACAAATCATTTTCAGTTTGTTCAAGTTCAGTTTCACAAGCTTCACCAGCCAACAGTCCATCACCCTCAAGAATTTTATCTTTTTCCTCAGTAAGAACCTCACCCGGGCCATCAGCTGCAATCTGCTCCGGAGAAATGTTTTCCTGATCACTGAATTCTCCCTGCCCTGCTTTCAATTCCAGATTCACTTCTGAGACATTAGGCAGGCACTCAGAAACTTCATTCACAGACACACTGCTCTCCTGCACAGACACACAGTTCTCTCCCCCAGGCAAATCTTCAGAGAAATTCTCCCCTAAGTCACAGTAAGACTGGCTAGACGCAGACAACTGCTCAGAGTCACACATGCACTGGCTGTGAGGGAAAAAAACACCAAAAAGCTGCCACTATCTAGTGATTTCACCCTAAAAAAACAGAAGGGAACACTTGAATTCCTTCCTCGGGGGTACCCCAAGCTATTTTGCCCCAAAAGAGCTTGAAAAAGGAAAAGAGAGAAACAAGCTGCAGTCTCTAGTAGCTCACCGCCCAGTCTTAGACACACACAGAGACCCCTGTTACTTTCCAGGATACAAGAATCAAATCATCACCTTAAAGTGATTTTTATTAACAAAAGATACACTTGATAAAGAATACTTGATTGCTAGGAGTTACAGAGCAACTAAGTAAAACAAATTAAAACACAGAGAAAATCTCTAGGGACAACTCTTAGATAGTGAAGGGGATAGGGGAGGCATGCATTCACACAGAGAAGTTCAAACTAAATCACAAAAATAAAGACAAATACCCTAATCGTGACTAAATACACGTTTCCCTCTACTCACGATCTGTGCTGATCCATACTTCAAGGTCCAGTTACTCCCATGTCCTATATTTCTCATACGCATGGTAATACTGCTCCTCACCTCTGCTCTCTCCAGCCCTTGTTTAGAATACACAAAGGAAGAGCAAACCAGGTAGCTAATCCAATTCAAATTTCAGCACTGTATCCCCATTGGTTCTTCTGGCCCCCTGCTAACACCCTGGCTAGCTACCTGGGTTTAACCCCTTCGTCACCGAGTGCTGGCCTGCACTCCTCCTATCCATCACAGGGGGTAATCTGCATTTCACCCAGCCCTGCATCTCCATGCCCACATGTAGACCCTGGGGCCTACAGATTAAGCTCTGAGGGTCAGAAGTGGGAGATGCAAAATGTACATTGAGAGTCCATTCTGTGTATGGATTATAGGGGGGAAATAATCTTGCCCGATGTTAAAACATTCATCAGAGTAGCCTGTGTGCCAGTTCTTTGCATTATAAAAGCAGCTCTATGCCTCTTAATTGCTCAGTGCCATGTACAGTTGGATTCCCTCCCTTCTTTCTTCCTTTCTCTTACCCCTGTTCCTTTAAACTGTACAACCCTGTACCTTTGTATGGAGCCTAGACTCAAAATATCGATCCCCTGCCTGAAGAGCCTGCCTCAGAGAGGACTAGTCTGGATTCTTTACCATTGATCAAATCTAGCGCAGCCAACATATTCAGTCTTCTGCTAAAGAAATTACATAGCAGTAAAAGATTATCCCCACCAAGCCATGACTTGGTATTTTCAAATGACTATGGAAGCTTTGTGCAGAAAAGGCATTTCTAAAGGGTTGACTTTGTCCTACTTTTTTTTTACCCTGGTGCAAAGGAGGAAAGCAGCGTCACAGTCAGACAAGCCAGCTGACAAAAAGGAAGAGGAAAGCCAAAACGTAAGTGAAATGCTCACCAGCATTGTGTGCCTGCAAAGCAAAAAGGAGTTTTCTATACTAGCTGTTGTATTGAAATCACTTGAAGGCTGGAAGCACCATACTTATCCACTTCACGCACAATCAAATGACTAGTAAAGGTTTATACATTCAATCAAACACAAACTAAATTCAATTGAAACAAGAATCCCCTTCTTATTCACAGACCAGATATTGTCTAAACCACATCGGTGGTTGCCTCTTTGCACTATGCTCATTTAGGTTGAAGAGGCTTCACCTTATTTATCCCTCAGCCCAAAAGGAAAATACCCTAGTGGAAATCCAATTAGTATCTCATCTCAAATCAGTTCCAGATATTTTAGTTTAAGCTTGCTGCATCCCTGGTCCCCAGACATCAGCAGAACTGACTTGTTTCATCCATCATACGTGATGGCTTTGCAAAGTAGATTACTTACTTTCGCTGTAAACCAGTGCATTGCAGATGCCAGATTACATTTAAAGCAGGTTTCTAATGGGGAAGGGGACTTTAACCACTGAGCTGTTCAGAAGCTGCAGTGTATCTTTGTAATGCATGCCATACCATTAGGTGTCCATTTGTTTCAGTTTGGTGGCTCAATCAATACGAATTTTGGGTTTATGGCAGGACTAGTAGTTTCAGTGCACACCTGTTTGAACCATTCTGTCCGTGTGCTGGATATTTCAGTTTGTCCTCTCAAAGATTAAATGAAGGCTTCGATTTTGATTGCATTTTAAAGTGAACTTTAGGGCAGTAACAGAGCTAGCTTTGCTATAGGTAACTCAGATGGCAATAGCAGTGAAGCCGTGGCACCATGGACTAGCAGTTCGAGGTGGCCTTGTACAGCCCAAGCTGTTGTGGCTTCACTGTCATTGTCATTTCAGTTAGCTAGATCAGAGCTAGCTGGGCATTTCTACATATGCTGCAGGCACCTCTCTCTCCCTCTGATTGATTGAGTGTAGACATTTCCTAGAGGCACCATGGCTAGGAGGACAGAAGTAGTGCCGTCCCCGCTTCCATGCAATCTTTTGCCTCTCTGCTGAGCCTATAGGCTCTGTTGCTACTAGCCTATGTCTTGTGCCTTTAAAGCAGAGCCCCGCGCTGTGGAAGTTCACTGAAAGCCTGGAGGCATCATGCCACAGGCACACTGCTGCTATAGCTTCAGAGAGCACCACCCTCAAAGACAAAGCACTCCCTGCTCCCTTCTCCTCTTTGGGGCATGTTTCTATGGCTTCCCACCCTGTTTGGAGGGGCTGGCTGCAGTTGCAGGGCTGAGGGTGCTTGCACTCACGAGAGTGCTTGTACTCCCATCAGTGTGAGGGCTGCCATTGCGTGCAGCTCCTAGCTAGGTGAGCAGGACCTGTATGGTCATCCACTCTGCTCACAGCTTTTCCCGAAGCTGGGGTTTGAACCATTTGCCTATCAATGAAAGGCACAGTTATGCAGTCTCTGCTTTACTATTGTCTGCTTTGCCATTAACTCATATTCTACTCAGAACTTGAGTTTAGTCACATTTTAATGGGCCTGCTTTTGGTGTGATGGTTCTGGAATTCACCCATGGACTGTGTAACAATAACTTTGCAATACCTTAATTGTTGTTTTGTATTTTCTATCATGCTTAATGCAAAACCCAGCAGCCACTCAAACTGACTGACTGCTTTTTTCATTTGAGCAGATGTGTTCAGTGCTTTTTCATAGGGAGCTCTTAATTCTGCTCTTTGTTACTGTTATATAACTGACTTCAGCCCAGTTTCTGTGAAGAAATATTTAATGTCTTAGTTAGGATAGCTAAATAAACTGAAACTGCTAGTGGAGAGATTGGTCTGAATCCTGTTCTCGCTTACTCCTATGCAATCCAGCTGAATCAGTGGAATTAATGTAGGGAGAACAGACCAGAACCTGGTCCTGTATTTCTCCAGCAATACAGACACTGTCTGAACTCGGAGATTGATTAACTCAAGGAACGGTCAACGGCAGCCAATACTTTTCAATCACAAGCATGAGTCGAGCCTAAGTGAGTCGGCAGCATTGGGTCACTGTTATAATTTGCCGTGGGTTCAGTGAGCTGAGTGGGTGGACTTCAGTTGAGATCCTAGTAGAAAAGATTAAAAAGAAAACACCACTCATCCAAATGTCCCCCTTTGTGGAGTGACTGGAGTTTAAATGAACTAGGGAGTGATCTACCATCTCACCAAGGAGGTGGTCCCCTCAAGCCAGTGGTGAGGCACATGGGCAGGAAGCTTGCACTGACACTGCTTGTGCTATGGATGAAGGGAGAGCATCCATCAGTGACTATTCACCTGAAAAATCTTGAGTTTAAATTTAGAAGCCTGTATTTTTCTTTTTTTAGGAAGATGCTAGCACCTCGCCTTCACCAGTCACACGAGGCCCTAGCCAACAGCAGAATTCTGCAGGTATTAAATCTGATTATTAGCACTCTGTATCTTCTCCTTAACCCAGTGAAATATTGTACCATTGGAATCTGGCTTTATTATCTCGGCTATGAGTATGGGGGATTTAGTAACAGAACATCAACAAATATTTTTGTTATAATTGAGCAATAGCAGGTGAATATGAATTTTCTTCTCAGAGCAGTAAAAAGACCCAGAAGTCAAGCTAGGTTTGTGGATCCAGATTCTCAAACACCCTGAAATCAGTGAGAGTTAGGACCCTAAATACTTTGGGAATATGGACCTTAGTTCTGAAGAGTCAGCTCTCCCATTGGCTTGTGCTGCATACGCTTTGTTATGGGAGTTAAGGGGAGTTATACCAGCGAGGATCCAGTCCAGATGTTTCTCTCCCTTAATACAGTTGCTACTCACAATGGGCATGATCCTACAAGGTGCTGTGCCAGATGAAGGAAGTTAGAGAAGCTCAGCACTTAAAAGAACTGAGCCCTTAACATAATGTGGGTTTCAGTGATGAAGTTGAGAACAAAAGATTAAATAACAGATCATTTACAAAGACATGCAGATATAAACTGGTGATGGTCTTGGGCCTCGTATGCCCTAACAGAAAACCTTTCCAATAAACTGCGCCCTTATGGCTTATCTACATTTAAAATACAGCAGAGTGAGCTGCGCCGCTGTAGCACTTCAGTGGAAATGCTTCCTATGCTGACAGGAGGGCTTCGCCTGTCCACATAGTTACTCCACCTCCCGAGGAGTAGTAGCTAGTTTTTGACAGGAGAATTCTTCCACCAACATAGCGTTGTCTGTACAGGAGAATTCTCCCACCAACATAGCGCTGTCTGTACAGGAGAATTCTCCTATCAGCATAGCACTGTCTGTGTGTGTGTGTGTGTGTGTGTTGTGTGTATATATATATATATATACACACACACACACACACACACACACACACACACACACACACACACACACACACACACACACACACAGAAAATAAAGAAAAACAGTTTCATGTTTTTATTGTGCAGGGATAAAAAGCAGAGCAAATAGTAATTCTTCGTTCTTACTTCACAGACCCTGGGAAGAAGCCATGGGAAAGAAGCAATTCTGTTGAAAAGCCTGTATCTTCATTACTCTCTAGGTGAGCTGCTCAGGTTACTGTTTAGAATAGTGGCACAGTCTGGACTGTAAGCATGCTGTCTACATGACGTGCTCAATTCATGTCTTATTTCATTCCATTGCCGTAGAAATTCATCAGTGAAGAGTCCTGAAGCTAAGAGCCCCATACAATCCCAACTACCTTCTAGGTACTGAAAAATGATCTGCCTTAACTGTCTCAGCTTGTCCTTTGGGAAATTGTGTCATTGTTGGTGCAGCAACTAACATTCATTTGTCCTTGTCGTGTCTTTCTTCCGCCTGTTGTGATTTGCTGTCGTCTGCTTCTTTACCAACTGAGCCAGAGTCTGGTCATGAGTGGCTGAGTATGAATTTGCCACACCTGATATCAAAGGAAGTGAGGGGTAGTGCCATGAAACTGCCCTGTGATTTCTACTCCTTGTCCAGCATTGAAACAATCATATCACTGAAGTCAATGGGACTTAAGTACATGCTTCAGATTAAGTGATATATATGTGCTTTCCTAAATCCGGGCCCTGTCTCTTGTTCCCTGAGTGAATGGGGAGCACATTGTACCACAGGGAAGACAAAGGCTGGCCTGATGGGTCTCTTTGCTACCTAGCAGCCAGCAGACCCCTCCTGAACAAGTCTTGCAAGGTGATCCTTCCTGACAGGAATAGCATGTGTTGCCCAGTGTCCAAGGACACTCACAAGCAGAACCCATCTAGGAATCTGTACCCAGCAGAGGAGAAATTATTTTTCTAATAAGGAGCATGTGCAGCAAGGAGTGGGGAAGGAAGAATGAAGCGGAGTGCATCCTTGGAGCCACCAGAGAGGGCACCCAGCAAAAGAGGACATAGGAATGGTCTGCTGTTGTTAGGTGGGAAAATCAAAGGGAGGAGTCCAACAAAGCTTGTCTATCTAAATTATAAACACAATATGCTGTTGGTTGCAGATATTGAAAGGTTCAAGTGTGACATTGGAAAGCGAGAAAGAAGCTGCTTTTCCAGTCAGCCCATACCACAATGTGGCTATCCTATAGAGCCCTGAGTGGTGTTGGGACAAGTTAGGGGTTGGAGGTGGGACATAAGTGCTTGTAACAAACACTTTTCCTTATTTGACACTGTTCCTTTGTGCTACAGTGTTGTTAACATATAGAAAAATACAAGTGGGTGATGGCAGATGTCTGTGGGTACTGTATTAAAGAGCAGGGTCAAATCCTGCACCACATTTCATTCAGTGGGTTTACACACAGGTGTAACAAAAAGCAAAATTTGGCTGCTTGGGCCTATGCCAGATCCACCACATAATGTTCTTAAAGATGTGCCAGTTGCCATTAGATACAGATGATCAGAGTATTTCCTGTCCTTGGAAATGCTGAGCTGAAGCTTGTTTTCACATGGTAACTGCTCTAAGACCACTGCTGTTTGGAGGCCGTTCACTGGGAAGCGCATTCATGTTCCGTTCAAGTTCTAGCACAAGACTAAAACTCTGCTTGTTCTCTCACTCACACACTTTGGGGGAGGGATTTCCAAAAGCACTCCCTGTTGGCCTTGCTCTGCTCCCATTGAAGTCAGTGGGAGTTTGATCACAACCAGAGTTAAACCACCATTAAGTCCCTTCAGAAACCCGCACTCATCATCTTTCTGATACCTCATTTGAGCAGCATAAGGATCAGGACTGAGGAAACAGGAAGGGCTTGATTGTGCAGCTCTTTCTTGTGCTAAAGTCCCACTGGAATCAGTGCAAGTCCGGCCTCAGAGAGAACTTGTGCCGAAAGATGGTAGCGGCACTGTTCTCATTGGGCATAGGCCATTTGATCTCTTTCTAAAACATTCGTAGTCACAGATTTCAAAAAAAGGTTCATAGCCTCTGCAGGCTATTTTAACAAGCCTCTTGAAACGCCAACATTCTCAGTGACACACACTGTGGTGCCCTGGGCGATAGAAAAGAGAGGGTTCACGTGTAGTAACACAAACCTGAAGTCTGGGATTCTGGGCCAAGAAACACAGCTTGTGTGGCTGCAGCCTTCCCGCTCAGCCTGCCTAAGGCTGGGTTTAGCAATGGGGTGGATTGCTGACTCCATTCAGTAAAACGGTTAAGTGGAGGGAAGACTTCACGTTTTGAGGGTTTTACCATTTTTTTAGCAGTGGAGGGAAGACTTCATTTTCAAATGTTTGAGTCAGCCATTGGTTCTGCAAACCTCCAGCACCTGGGATACTAACTACACAGTGCTGTTTGTTGTAGCTCGGTGGTCCAAGGCTATTAGAGAGACAAGGTGAGTGAGGGAACATCTTATATTGGACCAACTTCTAGGGAGACAAACTTTTGAGCTTTCACAAAGCTTTTTTTCAGGCCTGAGCACCAAATAGGTTTCCCAGATCTGAAAGGAGCTCTGTGTAAGCTGAAAAGCTTGTCTCTTTCACCAAGTGAAGTTGGTCCAATAAGTGAAGCCTCGTCACTGTAAATAATTAACAGCCATAAAGAATGCACCTTAAAGTAGCCCCAGAACTATCTAGAATGTAATATTAGTGATCAGAACTCTTTGGACAAAGTCTTGTGATTTAACTCAAACCTCAGCCTCTCTGCTGCATTTGAAGATTAGAAAACAAGACTGTTTGCTGGACAGTAGTGGTCAGCTGCAGTCTGTGCTCGCAGTATAGTGTCGCTTGCTTTGCAAGACATGCTGGCTGCAAATACTCTAGCATGCCACAAGAGGGAGTAGTGGAACACGTAAAAAGTGAACCTACCGGAGAGCTGTGTGTTGGGATTTCATCTTGGTCAGAGTTTTCAATCTTTTTCTTTGATGCCCTCCCCTGCCCGGTATGCTATAAAAACTCCAGTGCCCCCCAGTTGCAGGAGGGGGCTTGGTGCTCTGGACTTCAGCCATCAGGGTGGGGCTGGGCAGACTGGGGCTTCTGCCCTATGGGGGCACCAGAGCTCAGGGCTTTAGACCAGGGACCACTCCTGGTTTCAGCTCTGCAGGGGAGGGGGGAAGCCCAGGCTCAGGGCTTCAGCCCTGGGGCTCCATTCCCAGCTTCAGTCCCACAGGGACAACAGGCTTCAGACCTACTGGGACTCAGGCACCCAGCTTTAGCCACTTGGCTCTGCTCCTGGCTTCAGATCCACTAGGGTTCGGTGCTCCCTGTGATTTTGCTCCCAGTTTCAGCCCTGCATTTTAGGTGCAGGGCCCCACAATCCCCTGAAACCCACCCGAGGTCCCAGTGGGCTAGGGACCCCAGTTGAGAACTGCTGCGTGGGTGTTGTGCCGCAAGAGACTATTAACATGCGTTAACCATAATGACTGTACCAAAAACCACCTGGCTTCGTAACCATTGCAGAGAATTGATTTGCTCCTTTATCCTTTGTTTCCGTTTCTCAAGGATGAAGCCCGTGAGCAGCAGCAATGACGTGGCTATGGATGCCTTAGATTTTGATCGAATGAAACAAGTGAGTGGGTTTTTTGAGCTTAGGAAATTTGAAATGGGAAGCTGTTTTTCTCCTTTGTTTTTGTCATACATGAAGGGCAACTGTTCAAGCTAAATGAAGATAGTAACATCACTTTTTGCTTGCCCAGACTTACAATACTCCTGTTACGGAGGAGGTCAGGGTAGATCATTGTGGTTTCCTGAAGCTTAGAGGGAAACAGTCCCACTGTTATTGAATCAAAATGCTAGTGTAGCTATGCCACCCCCTCTTCCCTGGTACATCAGCAAGCACAGGACTCGGGCTCTTTGGTTGCCAGAGCACAGGTCTTTGCCACTGGGCCTAAAAGAGTAAAGTTATTTAGCTGGCAGCAGTAGTGGATTTTTATTATTTTTATGCACCAGCCAGGAAAGGAGGACATGGAATTCTGAACACACATCTTTTGTTTTGTCTCATCAGGAAATACTGGAGGAAGTTGTAAGAGAGTTACACAAAGTGAAAGAAGAGATAATTGATGGTAAGAAATAGAAAAATAATTGATTTTGATAAATTTGGTCCTGAGAGATTTCACTTAAATTCAACATATGAGAAAATAGAAGCTGCAGAGAATTCCTCAGAAAGTACTTTTATAACTACAGGTTGAACTTCTCTAGTCTGGCACCCTCGGGACCTGACCAGTGCATTACCAACACTTCCTCTGCTTACTGGGCTCATAGGCTACGTCTAGACTGGCATGAATTTGCGCAAATGCTTTTAACGGAAAAGTTTTCCGTTAAAAGTATTTGCGCAAGAGAGCATCTAGATTGGCACGGACGCTTTTGCGCAAAAGCGGACGCGCTTTTGCACAAGAAAGCCCCGATCGCCATTTTAGCCATCGGGGCTTTTTTGCGCAAAACAAAACTGAGCTGTCTGCACTGGCCCTTTTGCGCAAAAGGTTTTGCGCAAAAGGACTTTTGCCCGAACAGGAGTGTCAAAGTATTTGCGCAAGAAGCACTGATTTCTTACATTAGAATGTCAGTTCTCTTGCACAAATTCAAGCGGCCAGTGTAGACAGCTGGCAAGTTTTTGCGCAAAAGCAGCCGCTTTTGTGGAAAAACTGGCCAGTCTAGACACAGCCATAGGGTATGTCTACACTACATGGCTCCGTCGACGGAGCCATGTAGATTACCTTTGTAGACATAGGAAAATGAAGTGGCGATTTAAATAATCGCCATTTCATTTAAATTAATATGGCTGCCACGCTGTGCCGATCAGCTGTTTGTCGACATCAAAGGCATTTGTCGACCTCCCTGGTAAACCTCATCCCACGAGGCATACCGGGGAGGTCGACAAATGCCTTTGATGTCGACCACGGAGCGTCCAGACTACAGCGCTGTGCCGACAAACAGCTGATCGGCACAGCGCGGCAGCCATTTTAATTTAAATGAAACGGCGATTATTTAAATCGCCGCTTCATTTTCCTTTGTCTACAAAGGTAATCTACATGGCTCCGTCGACGGAGCCATGTAGTGTAGACATACCCTTAGAAGATATTTAGAGGTAAATTAGAGCTAAATAACAGCACAGAACATGGAGAGCCAGGACTGGTGGCTGTAAATAAACTTTGAGATTACCGGAAACTTGGCTATACCCAAAATAAGTGGACATCCAGCTAATTAAAAATCATGCTGGACCATGGATGGTGTCAGCCTAGAGAGTACCAGACTAGAGAGGTTCAACCTGTACTTTCCAAGAAGCTCTTAGTTAAAATATATGTTTGTTATATGTAGATATGAAATAGATATGACCAGCATTGCTCAGAGGCTGGCGTGGAACCACATGAGACAGAAGTACCTATCGGTACTGAGTTTTGATCACTCAGTTGCATTTTTACATGCCTTATTTGTGTGCGCTCTGTTTCAAAGCTTGAATGCAAGGTATGCAGTCTGGAGATTTTCAACGGTTTTGCTTTGCCTTTTGGGGATGGCATAGCTATTACCTGTCATCCTGATTTCAGTCAACTGTGTACATCAGAGCTTCAAGTAAGGGATTTTTACCAACAGTACAAAGACTACACTCGTTCGTGCATACCTAACTGAGATGCTCAAAACCCAGCACTGGTTTACATGGAGACTGGAAAGAAGGAAGTTCTGTTGTCCTTGGTCTTTCAGTGACTATGCTATGTGATGAATTCTCACCTGTGGTAAATATAATAGCGTTTTAAATCCTCACATATAACAAAACTGAATTGCTTCACCTGTGTGTGTAGCTTTGTTCATTCAGCAAGTTTTGCCCTACCTTAAACAAACTAGATTCCGATACTGGCTACTCCGTTAGCAAAGAAAACACCCATAGCTTGGTACTGTTCCAGGGTCAAAGGATATTGTTTATACAGCAATAAAAACACTCCACTACAGAAATGCTGGGATCATTGGACTTGTTGCTCAGGCAGCTGAAAGGAAGCAAAAAGAAATGTTATTTTAAGTATTTACAACTTCATCCCCTAACTTACTGTATGAATATTATTAATGATAGGTGGTACCATAGCAGAGTATTTATGTATCAGGGTGGTGGTGCTGAGAAATCCCCACAACATATCCAGAAAATTGTATAGTACCTTACATTGGGACCACTTCTCCTTCCCAACAGCTGCAGTGCTCAGAAGCTAAATCTGAGATTTGTCTCATAAAGCTTGTGTTTTTGTAACTATATTCTAGCAAAATACGGTTTTCTAGAATGGTTTTGAAACTACATAAAAAGAATACTAATTTCTCTAGAATGTGACTGTCCGTAGGAAGTTGTAAGACTTTCCATGGATCTCAGCACAGCATAGAGTGAACAGTGCGGTGCAGTTGTTAGGTAGAGGAAAGGGAATCCAAACTATTTGGCTCTGATCCCACCTGGCTGTATGACCTACACTATTATACTTAACCTGTACATGTGTACACACAAGGGCAGAGTGAGGCTTAAGTTATAAAGTGCTGAACAGTTTTCAAGAAATGTGACCCTTGTTTTATGTGTGTATTTGTACCATATTTTTCAATGCATTTTTAACAATACCCTGATTTATTTTACTAAGATTTGTGGTTCAGGGGCAACATAAATGTTGGTGTAAGGCAGCCTAATTGTGCTGCTATTGAAATCAAGGGGCGTTTTGCCTTTGATTTCAATGGGAGCAGGAGTAGGCACAAGTTGTGCAATTTGGGTGACACGGGCAAATTTTAATAGGAAAAGCAACAAATAGACATGGGTAGGAAAATACAAAACAGAACAGCCCTTTTACACACAATTTCTTACTTTTGTTTGTCTCCAGCTGCAATCCCACCCTTCTGCCCTCTTTGCTATACAAGTTACTCTCCCCCTCTTACCAATGTAAAACTTACACCACCTCTGCCTTTGTGTCTGAGTATTTACCACCTGTCACTGGGGGTAGTTGTCTGAATTAACCTTTTGGTTTGGTTTTCTAGCCATAAGGCAGGAGTTGAGTAGAATCAGTACAACATAATGACTGCACAGCATCTGCGAGGTACTAAGGATGCGAGGAAGATTGGATCATTTCTAAGTGTATCAAGGTCATGAAAGATGGTGAAAGAGGACACCTGCACTGTCTTTGTTCTTAAACCCTTTTTATTAGCAGACTGAGCACACTTTGAAGCTTGCTGCTGCCTTGGATTTGCTTCATTTTAAAAGTCTTAAAGAAAATATTAAATTTTAAATTTCTGGATTTTTTAGATTTCATCTGACTCTGCACATGAGATTTGTCAGCCTTTTTTTGTATTTTGTATTTGCTTATTTAAATGTATTATGTTTCTTTTTAGTAGTAGGTAAGAAAACATGTGAACCATTTGCTTTTAATAGATGATTTCAAAGTAATTTTACTGGTAGTCTGCAATGTAAATGAAGACCCTTTGCCAACAGAAATGTATTGTGGCATCACCAGAAGAAACAGAGACATGTTTGTTGTCAGCCGACAAGTTCTTTGACTCAGAGTTATCACAATATTAAAACAGTACGTCAGTGCACCACAGTATCTGTGTTCATATTGGTAATAAACTGTTGATTGTCCACACGGCCCTGCCTTTGGTTTTGTTCATTAGTAGTTCTAGCTTTGCGCTTTAATTTCACTGGGTTGCTGTGGTATGTTTTCTTGGTGGCTCTGGTGAGAACGTAAGAGGAAGGCTGCCAACGTGTTGTGAAATGTTACATGACGTTCATTTTTAATAAAATGAGCAGGAGTGGCCCATCACTTCAGCATTAGCCAGCATATCTGAGGCTGGCCAAGCAGGCAGCTCATTACCTGCCCCCTTTCTCTGAGCACTCACAGGAGTGCAAAGCCAGCTGTGCAGCAAAGGTCTAGGAGTGAAGCAACTGGCTGCGAGCCTCACCTTCCTGTAGCAACTGCAGCATGGGCTCTTACTCCTGCCCTCTGTCTACATTGAGCAGGGCTGGACTGCAACAAGGCTATTAGAATCTGGAAATATGGTACCCCAGAGTCTGTCACACCCTTCAAACTCATGTTGGCATCAGTGACATTTGCTGACCTGTACTTGGTCCCGTTGTCCCGCTGCTCCAGTCTCCACTCTCTCAACTCAGTCCTTTCTGCCTTCCTTCGTTGCCTCCCACCAAAAGACCCAGGTCATGACTTAACATTTGTAAAGTATATTTTGTTTTGTTTTTGAAAGTCGCAGCCTGCTCAGAGCAAGGGTGGTGACAGCATTAATAGCTGCAGCAGCCCTTGTCCACATTGAAGCAAGGCCATATGCGCAATCATGGGAAACGTTTCGCACACCAGGAAAGCTGCACCACCACTGCCAATCAAGGCCTTGGGGGAGGGGCTGCCTTTAGACAACATTTCAATTGAAACTGGGTATTTCAGCCTCTGTGTTGTCACGCCACAATCCCAGTGGCAACATTAGAACAGGGTGCTTGACCTGTATTTTCCTCGGCATATCCACTCAGCTCTAACTACTTGTGCCATAAATAGGGGCCATTCTTTCAGCTGACTTAGTTCTGTATACAATTTACATACACAGAATCCTTGCTCTATTCGCCTGCTCTTGATCATTTTGTCTGGTGTGAGAGAAATCAAAGAGTTTCAGCTCAATTAAAACTGTTGTTTGCTATCCTCAGCTGCTACTGAAGCAGTAATTTCTGCAGTCAGCTTTTTAGCAGCACAGATCACTTGGATTGTACAAATATCTTATTTCATCAGTGTTGTCTGGTCCCAAGGATGAAGAGTATTTTATTTAGACTAGCAGCATTGAGGCAAATAATAAGGCCAACAGCTAGTACAACAAAAGACAGCTTGATCAATAGTAATCAAAGACAACCAGGAAGTTAGGAGAGGGTAAAGTTGCTGTTTAATGTTACAAGATTATTTAGGGTACGTCTAGACTGGCGTGTTTTTCTCGGCTACTAGAGGTATCCTGGAAAAACTCCGCTGTGTCCAGAGAACGCATTTGCTCTTCCACCTTTTTTTTTTTTTTGCGAAAAAGCAAACACACTCTTTTGGGGAGCCCTGTATACCTTATTCTATGACGAATAAAGGCTCCTCCAAAAGAGGAGGCTTTTCCACCATTTGGCCCCATCTCTTCCAGAAAAGCTATTGGAAAAAGCAAAGCAAATTGCATAGCTTTTTCCGACAAAGGACTGTAGTCTAGCCCTAGCCTTAGAGATGCAGTTATTAAGTCTCTCAGGCAGGGTTGAGAAATCTTTTGGGTTGGCTTATATACCATAGCTTGAACCCACAATGGAAGGATGGGTATGTTTAGCAATAGCAGAAGTTTAAACATTTACGCACAATGTTTTTGCTGCACAAATGTGGCACAGTAAGGCTACATCTACACTGGCGGCTTCTTGCGCAAGAACTTGCCAGGTGTCTACACTGCACGTGCATTCTTGCGCAAGTAAATTTACAGTACAGTGTCAGAAAATAGGGCTTCTTCTGGCAGAGTTAGTCCTCTCCCCCCAAGGAATAAGCCCTCTTGCACAAGAGGGCAGTGTAGACAGGCAACATGAATTTCTTGCACAAGAAACCCCTATGGCTAAAATGGCCATCTGAGCTTTCTTGCGCAAGAGAGCATCCACACTGCCATAGACGCTCTTGCGCAAAAGCACATGCCAGTGTAGACGCGCTCTTGTGGAAGACTTTTTGCGCAAGAACTCTTCTGCAAAACAGTTCTAGCGCAAGAAGCTGCCAGTGTACACATAGCCTAAGGTAATACTAGTGTTTAGACTTTAGCTAGTCTGATAAGTTAAAATGAAAAGAATTCAGCACTAAGTGCAGTTTTCCTGTAAGATAGTAAGTATTAATTCAGACTATCAGAAACTCTTTTTCTTCATTTGCATCTCAAAGAGAATTGGAGTTTATGGGGGTTATTTCTAATTACATTATCCCTGGAAAGCCTGTGGCTGCTGGAACATAGTTCTGCTCTCACTTATAATGGCACTTATTCAATAGATACTCTGTATATATGGAGTCATGCTTGCAGACATTACCAACAGGAGGTTAGCTCTGCAGAGCTAACAGAATGAATGAGCTAGTTTTCATTCCGATCCCTGTTCAACAGCCCCAGGACTAATGTCTCAAGGGGAGTTTGCATGGCCAATTAAGAAATTTTTCATCAACATGGATTAAGTTGATCTGGCACGAATGGGAAATGAAGTTCCATGTTCATTTTTACACTCACTTTCCAGAGAAGAAAGTCCCTAGAGGTGACAATCCTAGCAGTGTTGCTCACAACAGTAGGATTCCATAGGTTTTCCTACCCAATCCCTTTTGGATCTGCCCCTGCCTTCCCCAGCCCACATGAGGCTGTAGAAATACTGAAGCAGTCATTGATCCAGATGCAATGCTCAGAAATTAAGCTGTAGCACACCGACTGTTATGTTGAAGACGCTTGTACAATACAGCCATAGCCCTCCTTTAGACAAGGAAGCCAGGGGTCTAATTTGTGCTTGAATGCAGGCTGCTTCCTGCTTGCATTGACCTGCATGGGCAAGCCAACCAACTACCTGTTTGAAGTAAGTTTCTCCATTCCTCCCATGATTAGAAGCATTTTGCTCCATAGCATGGGCCTAAGGTGAATCTCACTGCAGCTATGCATTGCCCTGATGAGAGTGGGAGAGAGTTGAATTGGGATTTAAAATGTAACAGTTTCATCAAGCCAGAGAGGATGGTTCAGATAGGAAGCTTTCACTATAAATATACATGTATGATAGTCTGCCCAAGAAAAAATCCTTTTAATAAAAGTTACAGTATTTTAAAACAGTGCCTATGGTTTGCTTTAATATTTCACCACTCTTGGTACTACAGAAAAGGTAAGTGCATAGAAATATTAGGATCATTCTTATCTCTGAAAATTCAGTTCACAAAAAAATAGGTTTTTTTACATTATTAATGAAGATGCTAAAGCAAATCTACTGGTTTTCGGGTGCTAGTTTGCATATTCTCTTAATCCGTGAATAAGGACCAATGGTGTCATCAAAAATAAAATCCCAGAGAACTCGAACCCAAGACTGGTGTTGAGGGAGGTTGTCATAATATTCTGCTGCTATCTTCTTCACCTGAAAAGAATAAGAGACCTATGTAATCAGCATTGCATTGTTAGGGATTCTTCTGTATCTAACTTAGATTGTGCCTTACTTGCCCAATGTAACTTTAAGATCCACACCATTGTCTTTCAGTAAAAAGCATTCCATATCAAAATGTGATGTATGACTCTGAATGCTAGAGCATTTTCAAATATTTCTAGTTGAAAAATGAACTAGAGTCATTTTCCTCTTTAGTAAACACGCAGTCCGCTTTATGGCTATAGCTGAAATATTCCAGCTACAGACCTCTTTAAAGTAGAAACAAAACAAAAAAAACGCAGAAATCAAGTCTTTTCAGCGGTAACATCTAAATTATGTACCTTTTCACATTTCCCCATTTAGTAATTGCTGTAAGCCTAATCTGAAGCTAATCTGGCATATTTAGTTAAATTTTCATATAAACATGGGTTCAGAGATGTTCTGGTTTTGAGGAGGGAACTTCATACCTGAATTACTCTGATTCATCAGGAGAACAAGGCCTTGTTATGAGCTATCAGGACTCCACCACAGCATAACTCATATTGGCTGACACCCAATTATGAACATGGTTAATGATTCAGGAAAAATGGCTCAATCCAGAGAGAGAGCAAAGCCAGTTCAGGCCTTGTTCTCCTGATGAATCAGAGTAATTCAGTTCAGAGTGTTGCCTTGGCCACAGTTCTTTCTCTCCCCATGCACCATTACTAGCTGGTATTCTAGCTGCATACATGATCTCTGAGCAACAAAAAGTCACTTTGCCCCCTCTATTGCTGTAGGTAGATGCAGACTGCTTTTCCCATTCAGACAACTGAGTTTTCATTTGGAGGCTGTAAATGAAACTCAAGTGACAATATATAAAGTGATTTTAAAGCCATTTTAAAATATTTTTAGTGGGGAAAAATCTGAAATGTAGCTTCGGCAGGGAGGAGTTTGTTTTGCAGGATGTAGGGACAGCATGAAAAGGCAGCGATTTCAAAAACATGGAATTGGGGGGACTATAGCAAGGTTAGCATTTGCAATAGAGTAGTGCTAGAGTTGTTATTACAGATAAACAGCTCACCAGACGGTTTCTGCATGTACTTCAGTGTAGCAACAAGAGAATCAGTGGAGCTGCTGTACACTTGCACAAAACTGCCAAGATCATTCTTACCTAGGCAGATGTTTTAAAAATTTAACTCAGCCCTTTAGACAAAGGCCATAGTGTCCCAGGGAAAGCAGCAGAGCTGAAAGCAGGTTTCCTTCCAGAACATTATTTACTGACTAATTAAAGGGCACTATTTAGAAAGTCAGCGAGGATGCTGAATGCAATAAACATTCCCCCGTTCCTTCCTGCATTTAAACTTTGATTTTTATGAGCCAGTCTTCCCAGGGAGCCATTTATATGCAGGCTTTTGACCTTCAGTGAATGGGTTTAAGAAAGTCTGCTAAAGTTAAAGTGTAACTATGTTCCTCCCATTGTAAATTCATGTACCAGTTTTTATATTTCTCTTTTACCATGTATTGTGTAATGCATTCCTAACACGCAAGTGATGAGGAAGTTACTGTTAGTAATGATTTGGATGAACAGAGCTAAATAAATGCAAGGGCTGAAAGCAATCTATGAGCCTTACAAACAATACCCATTTCCCACAAGATAGTGTTGCAGGACACCAGGGTTAAGTTCTAGTTATCACATTCTGCCATGTTATAAAATGCCATGGTTGCCAATAGAAAAGATTCTTCATGTTGCATTTTATAACGACTGTGCAGGACTGAGCTGCAATAGTAGAACAGGCTTCAGACGTAGTTAATCTGTTTCAGCAAAAAAAAAAAAAAAACAGCGAGTTTGGTGGCACCTTAAAAAGTAACAATTTTATGATGGCATAATTATATTAGTCTTTAAGGTGCCACTGGACTCCTTGCAGTATTAGAACTAGGGCTGTCAACGCATGTTAATGCCTGCAATTAACACAGAGTACAATTAACGCGTTAATTTTTTTAACGTGTTAATCGCAGGCGTTTCCGTGGCACTGTCCCTTTGAAAAGTTGCCGCTGCATTTCAAAAGGGCAGCTCAATGTGGAGCCGGGACCAGCTGGGGACTGCAGCTGATCCTGGGCTCCCACAGCGCTACTGCCTCCTCCTTGAAATGCTTTGGTAGCAGCATTTCCAAGGGGCAACACTGCATGGAGCTGGGGTCAGCTGGGGACTCCAGCTGATCCCAGGCTCCCGCGATACTGCACCTTTGAAACGCTGCTGCCTGAGTGGGTGGAGGGGGGTGGGTTCCAGCCCACCACCCTGTGCTCCAGAGGCTGATGCCCTATCCTGGAGTTCTCACACTACCTCCCTACCTTCAGCAGGTCCCTTGTCCTGCCTTCCTAATATGGGAGTCAGCCTGTGTTGGCTGTCCAGCTATTCCCAGTGTGAGCTAGACGTGAACCCAGCACTCTGTGCTGCCCAGGCTTATGTCCTATCCCCAAAGCCACTCCAGAACCCAACCCTTCTTTGAAATGCCGTGGCAGCAGTGTTTCCAAGGGGCAGCACTGCACCAAGCTGGGGTCAGCTGGGGACTGTGGCCAGAACCCCCTCCTGGACCCTAATCCCCAGCCCTTGGCTAAGTCCAGAGTCCCTCACGCTCTCCAAACCCCTTGGCCCAAGACCAGAGCCTGCACCCCCTATCCCCTACCCCAGCCTAGTGAAAGTGAGTGGGGATGGAGTGAACAGGGGAAGCCTCCGAGAAGGGGCGGAGCAGGGGTCGAGCCTCAAAGGGGCGGGAAGGAAGTGGAGTAAGGGTATTTGGGTTTGAGGTAGATCTTAGATTGCACAAATTGAGAAGTGATCTTCTGGTTAAAAAGGTTGACGATTACTGCTGTACCCACTCCTACACCCTTCCCCCAGGCCAGAATCTTTTCCTGCACCCACACTCCCTCCCTGACTCTACACCCCAGTTCTCTGACCTAGATCACAACCCCCTCCTTCACCCAAAGTCCCTCTCAAACCCCACATTCTCTCCTGTACCTCGGTTCCTTACCCCCATGCACCCTTCTGCACTCAACCTCCATCCAAGACCCCACACACCCTCTACAGAAAAGTGTGGCCCTGGACCACTTTCCAAAATCTTGGAGTGTCCCCCACCAAAAATTATTGCCCACCCCTGATTGATTTACCAGCTCTGCAGCCACGGAGCCTTGTGGCTCCCCTTCGCTGCGGTTTGCCATTTGCAGCCTAGGGGAGCTGCAGGAAGAAGCAGCGCAGTTCACACTGCTTCCCACAGCTCCCCTGGGCTACAAATGGCAAACCGCAGCCAATGGCAGCCACGAGGCTCTGTGGCTGCAGATCCAGTAAATACACAAACAGGAGCGGCCAGATAGCAGCTTTCACAGAGTGGATCTGCGGACAACTTGCAAAAACATTGCTTTAAAGCTATTAGATCATCTCCCTCTCCACTGAAATACAGCCACTGCTGGGGAAGAAATGCAATTGCATTTGTGAAACTAGGGAGAGTATTTTATGTAAACTGATTCAGCCAGGATATCAAGTAACAGCCTTTCCCTTGCAGTAGTGCCATGGCCATCTTTTTAAATGTCCCTCAATAAACAGGGGCTTGGTTTTACATGCTTGTGGTGGGGCAAGTGCTCCTCCCTCCCTCCCCGCCCAACTAGTGTCTGGAAAGGGATAAATACAGGCTGGAGGGAGCCTGTGCAGAGCCCTGGCCAATGAGGGAGAGGCTTTTAAGTAGCCACTCAGGGTGCAGCTTTCTGTGGCAGCCCTGTATAAAAGGAGCTGCTCAGCAGAGAATGGTTAGGCAGGCCCTGACAAGGGGGAGGTGCAGGGCCTGGTTCCTGGAGAAGCACCTTCAGGAGAGCAATGCTGGGCAGGCTCAGGGGGCTAGAGGTGGAGGCTCGTGCCTGATACTTGCCAGGCTGCTGGCCTTGCCACAAGGGCTAGGAGGGTGTAAAGAGTCCCAGAGGAAATAGTTCAGGAAACGAGGCAGGAAAGGGGAGTAGAGGGGGGCAGGACGAGGCTGCTGCCAGAGGGTCCCTGGGTCAGGACCCAGAGTGTGTGTGGGCCTGGGGTCCCCTCACCCTTCCCCCTTGCACTGTGTCTAGCCACCATTATTGTGAGGCCTGGAAGGACTTTGGCTTGCCCCTGAAGCAAGGGGCTAGACTAAGGCTGCAGTTGGCCATGGTGGCAGACACTAGATGAAGCACTGCTGATAGTCTCTCGTCCCCTTTCAGGGGGTGGGGTTATTGCAATGGGTGCTGCTGGAGGACAGTGTCTCAAAGAGCAAGCCACAGTCTGGGAGCGACACAGGTCCAGAACGTGAGTGCGGATGGGGGGGGACACCAGCTAGGAGGCGATGCCCTCTTGATGAAAGCTGATTTCCCAGAGCAACCAGCAGGAGGTGTGCAATGGTGAGTTGACACTGTGATATTGCTATTAGTCTACATTGCTAACAGCACATTTCTCTTCACCACTCCTCCCTCACCTCATGCTAAGGCAGAGGTTCCATAAGGACTGAGGCCTGTTGAGCAGAACCACCACTTCCCCGAAGCACTGAGACTTCCTCTGTGTGCCACAGGGGTATGGGCACAGGCTGTTTAATTATTCAACAGACATCAGGCTTCTCTTCACATCCGCTCCACTCCCATGGGAAAGTCTTGCTGAATTGACAAACTCCTGTCCATGTTTTAAAGGGAGTTGAACACAACTGGCTTTGTTCAACATCGGGCCCGACTAACTATTTAAACCGGTGCACACTACACAAGTTAAGTGTGCCCAGAATTGTATGGTTGCCAACATACTTGTATCTCATGTAGAAGTGCCTCCAGATAATAAGCACACCAAATACTGTTTTCAGTAAAATATGCTTCCAGCAAAGTTAGATCCTAGTCAAAACTGTTTCTGCCTAAATCCAAATTTGCACTAACAGCAACAGCATTAATGCTTTAGGAAGCTTTCCCAACACCATTCCACTGTGCATAGGGAAGAGGGTGTTATAGCTCCCCAAATCCACTGGTTTGGAGAGTGAAGCCAGGCTCTATAGGATTGGTCCCCAAGAGACACCCTAAAATGATTTGATGTAGCCTCACTGTCGCAGGAGGGCAAAATGGCAACCTGAAGTGGCAGATCTAGTGTGGCCGTGGGCTGTGTGTAAAGAGTTTTGTCTCACCAGTTCAGTTAAGAATGGCAGCCCTTAACAGACCCCAGCAGATGAGGGTCTGCACCAACACAGCTCTAGGGTTGGTTCCAATAGAGACAGAACAAAGTACTGAGCTTTGGTAACCTTACCTTAAGAATCTGTTTGTGGAGTTGTAGTAGATTTAAGGAAGTATCTACATGCAGACATTTCTTTCTTTAGATGGTTCCAGTTATTATCTGGGTTTCTAAACACTAATTTCCCAACTTTCTATTCAGCATTTAAAGATAGCAGCTGTATATACTCCCTATCCTAAACATTGATTAGCTAGGAAAAATACTAGCACACTCAGGGTTAAGTTTGATGGCCTAATGTTTCCTGAATCATGACAGAGTGGAAAGTGTAATGAAATAAAAGCACCGAAGTTCTACACAGTTCTCCTTTGTAATAATTGTCAAGCTGCCCCATAAAGAAATCCAGCATGAAAACAGCTAGCCTGGGTAGCTGTGTGAGCTAACAGCATCACGGAACATGAACCATGTATATTGAGTTAGACAAAGAAAAGTATGTTCATGCAAGTTTTAAAATAAAAACCTGACCAACTGCTACAAAATGTACTTTGGCCTAATGAGTAAGTTAGAAGTTACCTATCCTCATCTGCATTACCTGCTAAAGAGTAGAGCCCTCAATTACTACATTTCATTTGATTCCATCACTGTCATCTCACAGAAAAATGAGGGCATTGTGATTGGAGTATTGGGAGTCAACTCCTGAATCCTTCTCCTGGCTGTGCCACCAGCTTCTAGGGCTATGTCTACACTGGCGGCTTCTTGTGCAAGAACATCTTGTGCAAGGGTTCTTGTGCAAGAAGTCTTGTGCAAGAAAACGTCCACACTGACATGTGCGAACTGTGCTTTTGCGCAAGAGCGCCCATGGCAGTGTGGACACACTCTTGCACAAGAAAGCTCTGATGGCCATTTTAGCCATAGGGGTTTCTTGCACAAGAAATCCCTGCCGAGTGTCCACACTGCCCTCTTGCGCAAGAGCTCCTGCACAAGAGAGCTTACACCTGTTAAAAAAGAGCATAGCTCTTGCGCAAGAAGCCCTCTCTTACCACGCCGTACTGTAAATTTCCTTGTGCAAGAGCAGGCGGGCAATGTGGACGGTCTGCAGATTCTTGCGCAAGAACGGCCGTACTTATGCAAGAAGCCACGAGTATAGGCATAGCCTAGCAGTATTTTGGGCAAGTTATTTTACAGCTGTGTCTCCGGTCCCCCCACTCCCTTCTGCCAAGTGGGGATACTAATCCTTCCTTTCCTCATAGGGCTGGTGTGAGGCTTAACTTGTCAGTGTTCAGAGAGAGTTGGTATTACATGGGAAGGCTCTATAGAAGCCAGAAGCATTGCCTGAATGTCTACAAAAAACGTGATGACTAGTTGGTGGTTGGTTAAGGCCCATGCTTATCCTAACTTGTTCTGCCTCATTGTTTGCTTGAACTCCCCTTTGACCACCTGATGTCTCTTCTCTTACATTGCTTACAAGCACTTTGGAGTAGGGACAGTCTTGTTCAGTTTGTACAGCACCTAGTACAGGGCCATGCGTGGTGCTCCTACGTGCTATTGCAGTTCCAAATGTTTTACTCCAGCTGTACTCATCATCTAAAATGAGTGTTGCAGCAGTCCCTTTGGGTTAGATACTATGTAAACACAACAAAATATGGTCCTTGCCATAAACTGCTGAAAGTCTAAGGAAAGAGGGAGGACATGGACAGTGATAAAGTTACGTTAGATAGCTGTGTGCCACATGCTAATTCCAAGGTATGCATAAAATACGTAACAGTTCAAAAGCTAGTTAATTCCACTGCTCCTGCTATCAGATTAATTTGGGATCTAAACAAGCATAACTGAGTTTTGTCATACCCTACCCTGTAGTTCCCCCACAAGTTTAATGAATAACTCCTTTGCCTGAAGCAATACCCACTGTAACAATAGACCCTTTTTTCCTAATGATATGCAACTCTTCTCTGCCCTTATAATTTGGAGCATTTTCACTACAGATAAGTAGAATTTTTTTTTTTTTTTTTTACCCCTGGTTAGAAGTGACTTCAATATTAATTTTGATAGTGGAAAAAAAATTGCACAAGGGCTGGACAGCCACTAGCACAGGGGTGGGCAATAATTTTTGGCCAGGGGCCACTTCAAAAATGTTTGAAAACTTCAAAATTTTTGAAGTGGCCCCAGGCTGCCCCAGAAGGGGCGGGGCCTAATCCAGAAGGAGCCGGGCCAGAATGCTTCTGGGCTTCCCCACCCCCAGACCTGCTGGCAGGGCGGGAAGAGGCTTCATACACTCCCCTGCACCCAGGCCCTGATTGGCTAGGGCATGGGGAGAGCGCTCAGAGCCTCCACCTGCCCTACCCCCACCCTGTGAGGAGCATATGGCACTTCAAAGTACCACATGCTGCTTGCAGGATGGGAGGAGACATCACGCGCTTCCCCGCCTCCAAGTCCTGATTGGCCTGGGGGCAGGGAAGCTGTGTGAAGCTTCCCTCGCCCTCCCCTCCGCGAGCATACAGTGCGCTCCACACAGGGCAGGGGAGAGGGCGGAGGAAACTTTGCACTCTCCTCCTGCCCCCAGGCCAATCACAGCTTGGGGGGTGAGGAAGCATGTGACGTCTCCTCCCGCCCTGTGAAGCGCCGCGTGCTGCTCACAGGGCTGGAGGAAGCTTCATGGGCTTCTCTGCCCCCAGACCCTAACTGGCCTGGGGTGGGGGAGCGGCAGGGTCTCCACAGGCCAGATCAATCCGCTTGGCGGGCCGGATATGGCCCGCTGAGTCCCTTTTGCCCACCCCTGCTTTAGCAGTTAAAAACTGATACTTAAAGGACAGGATATTGCTTTTGCTGTATACTAGAAAAGCAGTCATCCCACATCTCACTAAAGAAGAGAGTTCTGTTAACATCCTATGAGGCTCCCATTTTAACAGCTTCTAGGTTACAGCATAGCCTAAAATTTCCTGTTTCTATTCAGAGATCTTTCTAGGGTCACAGCGATGCAGATTTTTCCATGGCAAACATGTTACTTGGGACATTCTGAATGAGCCATCTGTGGTAGCAGATGAAGCTAACTATCAATTTCTGATAAACAAATCAAAGTGCAGTACAAGGTCCACTTAGTCCCTTGTTTCCACATTGTGAGACCTGATCATATTCACACCAACTGTTCCCGTTTTGTACATGCTGATGAAGCCAGAGATTCTACACCTAAAGGGCCTAGAGAAGTCGTCAATTCCAAGATGATCGCTGCAGCTAAGTAGGGCTAATGAAATAAGTTATTTCAAGAGATGTTCCCACATGCAAATAGTTTATTCAGCAAATCAGTTTTTCAATCCATGCAGCGGAGTGCTCCAAGGACCACTCATTCCATTGTAGCCAGCCTGCTCCAAGTGAACCAGTGCAGATTGTGTACACTAGGAGTGGAGAACCTAAGCCCAGGGGCCGGATGCAGCTGTCAGCTTGCCTGGGTCCGGCCCCTAAGGCTCAGAGCTCCCTCCCAAGCAATGGGGAGCCCACACTGACACTCCAGCTTCTCCACCATGGAGCTGGAGCACACAAAATCTACTAGTCTGGGCCACCCTAACCTCTAGTATGCAAAGAGAATGTGGGGTGTGTCTGTCTTAGTTGGGGGCCACATCAGCAAGGGTTTAGTTTTTCATTTTTGCTTCTCACTTGTGTGGAGCTCCCCTCCCCTCCCCCCCCCCAACTGATTTTTTTTTTTTTCCCCTGTGGGTCAGTGGCCTACAAAAAAGGTTCCCCATTCCTGACGTACACCATGGTCCCTCCAACTGTTGCCATACTTGTACCCTGTGCTATATCACATCATTCTTAGACCAGCTCCCTGGAGCAGGTGCAGCATGTTAATCTTTGATCTATTAGTGTCCAAAGCCCTGGTTAGGTGCTTATTAATCACTTTGCATATATGCCATAAATATATTAGCACCTACACATTTGGCCTGTTCCAACAGCTTCTTCCACTGGTTTTGTCCTGCCCACAAAGTTCCATATGATTAAGGGCCAGGAGCTATCCCCTTGAGTGCTAGCTGTAAGCTCACTAGTCTGTCATCACTGCTTTTGAGTTGGGATGCACTAGGTGGTCAGATCTTACTTAAAATAGAAATTAGAAGCAAAGATACATTTACTACTGTTGTGAATTTTGTGAAATTGGGCTGCTTGAACAAATATTTTCCCTGGGAACATTAATTTTGTTTTCTTCTAATTGGTCTGTTTTGGAGGCTTTTGTTAACTGAAGAGTAAAGAATAATCTGACATGTCAAAACTGAATTTAAGTCAAAGGTTTTTTTTATACCAAACACACCCCCTTGGAAAAAATGAGTTTTGTAAAAATGTCCACCCAAAGACCACCAGCTCCAACATTATAACGAACTCTTAAAGTTTTATTTCATCATAAGTCATTTCTTTCTCTTTGCATCGCCCTCTAAGATTTAAAAAAAAGAATAGAATAGACTGTATACTCTGACTTCCAAGTGAGACATGCTTCCAGGTAAGTCCATGAGTCTCAACTAGTTCTGTCATCCATCCCCTTCGTCTCACCCAGGGGCACCATTTAGGGGGCACTAGGAGACTGTAGCCTCCACCCCCCAAGTTTAAACCCCTGAATTTCATACTTGAGATCGGCTTAAAGCACATCACTAGCCCCAGACCTAGCTCATAACTACAACAGAGCTTGTGCAGCTCCCAGCTTTGCCTTTGCATCAGGGTGTTTGTTTATAAACAGAGGGAGGCAGGGGATTAAGATAACAAAAGGCTTGTCCTTATAATGGAAGGATTGTTACATGATCATGAAAACATTGTCAGGTACTTCACTTGAAAGATAGGAAGCAAAGGGTCTTTACTGAGACTAGTGTTCTTCAACAAAGGTTATGTCTAGACTGGTATCCCGGAAAAATTCTGCCGCGTCCAGGGAACACGTCTGCTTTTTTGGAACAGTTTCCAAAAAAGTGGACACATTCTTTCAGCATCCCTGTATTCCTCATTTTAGATGGGCCAAATGTTGGAGAAACCTCTTTGCGTATCTTTTTCTCAATTTGCGTATCTTTTTCCGAAAAACCCTCATAGTGTAGACATAGCCTTAATCACAAATGATCTTGAAAAAGGGGTAAACAATGAAATGGCAAAATTTGCAGATGATACAAAATTACTCAAAAGCTGACTGCAAAGAGTGACAAAGATCTCAAAAAAAAACCCCCCCACAAAAAAACCCCCAAGATTAACACAAAGAGTACACGAAGAAGTGGGTTTTGCCCAAGAAAGCTCATACCACCATCTACATGTTTTGTTAGTCTTTAAGGTGCTACTAGACTACTTGTTTAAGTTTATACATACAAAGTGATGGGGTCTAACTTAGCTATTACCACTCAAGAAAGATATTGGAATCACTGTTTGATAGTTCCCTAAACATCTACAACAGGTAACAGAATATTGGGACTCATTAGGAAATAAATAGATACGACAGAAAATATTATTGCCTCTATATAAAGTCTTGTTATGGCCACATCTTGAATGCTGAGTGGCAGATGTGATTGCCCCATCTAAAAGATACATTGGGTTTGGAGAAGGTAAAGAGAAGGGCAACAAAAATTGTTAGGGGTAAGGATCAGCATCCGTATGAGGAGAGATTAAAAAGACTGGGACTTTTCAGCCTGGAAAAGCAAGAACTGAAGCAGGAATGAGGAACCGAAGGCTGGATGAGGCCCCGAAGGCTCAGGGCCCATATATGAAGGGCACTATTTTAGACCTAGATAGATATACCTCCATCCCATGAGTAGGTTTTATCTTATTTCCACCACTGCATATATACTGTGTATCACAATAAGCTGAAGAGGCAAAACTTAAGCTGAAGCTATGGGTAACATTTTTCATGCAAAAGTAGTTAATATAATATTGTTAAGCCCTCTTGCACCCTTCCCCAGTTTTGGCTCTGACTTCTATTTTCTTGTACAATAGCCTTTTGGTGGGTTGAAAGATATGCTTTAGCCTTACTTAAAAGTGGCTATTGCTAGAATACACGCCATGCCAAATTAAACTGCTCTAGAAAGTATCACAGTGATCCACTTCAGTTATAACATCTATACTTACCATTGGCAGCTTGCACCCAGGAATGCTTGGGAAGTCATGGTGCTCCATATGGTAGCCTGCATTAAAGGTGATCCAGTTGAGAGGTCCATAGTAAGAATAGGTTTCGTAGCCTTTTAAGAACATGTAATGTTCTGCTATGAAGTGCCCAGCAATAGGATGCAAACCCATGCAAAGTAAGGAACCTGCTATTAAGTAAACAACAGGCTTCAGGCCCCATAGGTAGTAGATTATAAAATCAATAGAGAACTGTATCAGGGCATTAAATATTTCCATCTGAGTAATAGTTTTGGGATTCACATAAAGAGGTCTCAGGCCATAGAAGAATGGTTGGAGGATGACCCAAATAAGTTTCCGGAAGGGCGTGCAAAAGAACCAGCCTTCAAAGTCGGTTGGAATATCCACATCCAAAGTATCTCCACCAAGGTACCGGTGATGGTCAATGTGGTATTTCTTGAAGGAGGCAGAGTAAGGAAGCCCAATTGGCAGGTTGGCAAACACTGCAAACCATCTATTCCACTTAGTCTGCTTGTTACCAAAGGCAACATTATGTGAAATATCATGGATCGCTAGCGCCATTGAGTGATTAATGCAACCCCCAAAAGCATAAGCCCAAAAGAAAATCCATTTCCAAGATAAATCTTTCACCAAGTAGCAAGCTAGAAGCTGTGTCAACACCATTCCAGACACAATCCATTTTAAGTGGGGATCTGGTCCCATTAAAGATTTAATGGTTGGATATTTGGCTGAAGGGAAACAAAAAAACAAAACTCATTAAGTATCAGGTAAGTAAGCATGATCACCACTTGCATTCCTCTCTAATTTCTTCCATTAAAAGAATATGCACAGGGCCCTAGTTTTGCAGAACTAGGAACAGAGTTACATTCACACAATGTGCACAAACCCTACTGAAAGAGTAGTTTCAAACACTGTTATCCTGCACCAAGCCTCTTTTGAGCAAGTGTACTATTTGGGATAGCCCGCATATCTGTTCCCCAATAGCATGTGCACTGGGGGAAGTGGAGAGTGGAATTTTGATTGTATCTCAAGGGCCACTGAGTAAAAACCACAGGAGCATCTTGTATCAAGTGAATCACTTCCCTGGTTGCCTCATCTGATCTGATTGTCATTTTTCAGCTCTGGATAATGGCAGATTGATGTTAGACCCATTGAATGGACCCCAAAGGAGACAGAGGTGTTTTGATAACCCACAAGCCAGAGGTTGCTAGCATGGGGACAGAATACTGGACACAACACATTCCTAGACCATACCTTTGTGCTCTTTTGTACAGACCTAATGAGAGTTTTCCCCTTAAGCCTTTTACTCTTTGACTGACCTTTTTAAAATCACCAAATCGTTACATCACAATCAGTCCTTGTGTGCAATGACATCATAAGAGAAACCAATACTATAATTATCAGCAGAAAGGAAGGAAGATAAGAGGTAGCTTTCCATCTTCATATTCATTAGCCTTACTAACCTTGTACAACAGGGACAAGTATGAATGCTATACATAAAATCCACAAATAACCTGATGTGGCTCTGATTGCAATATCTTTCCTTGGTGCTAAGGCATCTGATGCATCCCCAGGCTAGTTCTATAGTCTGCAATCTTGAACATTTTACTAATGCTTTGTCCAATCCAATATAAGTAGTTCTCAATATATGCAGCTCCTCCCTTAAAAATCATTACAAAGGCATTTGTTATATGGTAGGAACATATTGTATGTCTTTTATATTGGAAGTATTTGGCAACATATACCTTTCATTGGTCAGGGTGTCCTATTTAGCACTTTCCTCTTTTGGGGTGTATCTATAAGAAGTTCTATTGTAACTGCTAAACCCACAGTGTTTAGTGAAAGACTGACTGTACTCAACATTTCCAGTTAATTCTAGCTGTTAGCTAATACTGAAATCCTTGAAAAGAAGGTGCCATATAAATGCAAAGTATTTGCCACTCTAAGGCCCATAACAGGAACTATGGGTATTCATGGACCATCATGCACTTTAATAGCAACAATACTGTCAAAGAAGCAACCATCATATGGTTTACATAAGGATCATTAATTCAGATTCTTCCAGAGGGCATTACACATTCTGTAAGGTATTATTTAGGTCTTTACAACAAAATAAAAATAATTAGACTGTATTGTGGGGAAATCTTGGCCCTCTACTATTCTTCCTTAGGAGCTAGAAGGTTGATTGGGTGGGATTAGTTCAGATTGTGAAGGGATAAAGAGGAGCTAAATTAGTAACCCGGGTAAGAACCTGGCTCTGCAACCCTGACCCAAGCAGTCCCACCAATTTAAATGAACCTAGAATCGTGGAATTGCCACTGTAGACCAGTGATACAATACCATATGCTTCAAGGTAAAGTCCGAGAAATTCTATAGAAGGCTGTTAGAAAACTAAACAAAATCCAACTCTCAATGTTCTCACCTATGCCAAGTAATCTGATCTTGAATCATGAAGAGCTCTTTCCCTCAGCATATGAAGTAATGAATTCATGGGTTACTTATGTAAAGATATATTTTCTTTTATCGGTTTAAGATACAAAGACTTCTGGTTTTGTTGAACGTCCACTCAATTGGAAAGGGGGAAGAATGTTCAGTTTATCTTTTCTATTGCATTTCATTATAGCCTCCTATTATACCCTCTTTAAAGAGATCCTATATCATTTTTATTTCGTCCTGTCCTTATCACCCATCTTTGGATCCTTTTTATTTCTGCACTACCCATATCCGTTACTATAACACCCACAGGGAATACTGCAGGATCAGTTCCTTAATCTGCGAACTGTGGCTGCAAAGTGCATGTGTCCACACTGGCTAATGGGTGAATTTTATAATTAGGACTAGTAAATGTCATCTGACCATTATATCACATTTGCCATTTCATTGACATCAGATTATGAAGGTGTGGAACATTGCTGCTGTGGATACTGTAAACATCAGAGGCAATGCAAATGAGTCTTGCGATCTTGCCAACAGTGACAGGTGTAACGTATACAGGATATGGATGTTTTGTACTAAAATAAAGATTCAGTTAAATAGAGTAGATTTCCATGATCTCAGTAATTCAGTATTATTTATAATGAAGGTTCCCAGAGGCCCCATTGTGCTGGGCACTATACAAACATACAGGAAGATGCACCCACCTGATTTTTTAAAAAGATCACTATTCAGACCAAGACCCCTTTTTATTAAGTGCTGTATAAACATATGTGAACTACCACATTCTGATTTCAGATAAAGTTAATAGATTTTAATATGCCATAAGATCATTTCTCAATACCCAGTCAGCCAGCAGCCTTTAAGACACAATGCCTTCCATAACATCTCATCCTAAAGGATGGCATCATGCAGTCCTTTTGGTCAGATTGCCCATTGTAGGCAGGCATTAAATCACATACAATGCATTTCTAACTAACAAAAACAGCCACAGGAAAAGTATCTACTTATGTATTAAAAGGAAAGCATCTTCAGATGCTTGTCAGGTCTATTATTTCAAAACCGCTTAGTGGCTTAGAATATTTTTGCATATATATTTAAGAGATCGAGGTTGTCAGATTGGGCAATATACAATATCTTGCACTAAAATGTAGGCACCAACCACACCTAAAAGCAACTTTGATCATACCATGCTGATTGTACTGACTGTAAGCTTTACTGACTGTACTTACTTTGTTCTTTTAATACAAGTACCTTACTATTTGCATACATTTAGCTCAGGAACAAGATTGTAGTTAACTCCAGAGACATTGTATAGGAGAAACCCTGTGGTAAATATTGGCATAATAGTGGCACAAAGTTTCTTAGGTTAATACTGCCAAACATTTATGGACTATTTTTCACATTCTTTAGTCTCCTCTGGCATTATTGCACTACCAGAAAATTAATGGAAAAGAATAGCTGGGGTTGCAGAACTGACAAAGCAGAAAAAACAAGATATGAGGCTTTTAAAGGCCCCCTGGTTTATGAGCACAGCACATACAAAGTATTCATTACTTTGTTGCTCAACCTATGGAAAACATCGTGGCACATGGAAATGAGCAGAGGTGGGCAATAAAACGGTGGCTATTCACCAGGGTTAGCCCTGGAAAGCTGCTGCCACTGTATTTACCTGTGCCTTCACAGGTATGGGCAATTGCTGCTCCCGTTGTCTGCAGATCACCATTTCCACCAATAGGAGTGGCAGGAAGTGGCATGGACCAGGACACTCCATCACACAGGGGCTAACCCTGGATGACCAGATCTGGCCCTCAAAGTGGTATTGGCCTACCCTGGTAATATGGCTCAGCTTTTGACTATTCTGAAGGATGAAGTTTACCTTTTATATTAATCACAGATAATTGTAGTTTAACTATAAATAATTAAAAAAACATGCAGATGAATGAGATCTGTTGACTAAGAAGAATTTAAAGTGGGCATAACAGAGTCAACATTTATCTATGAATTGGGCTAAGGTATCCCACAAGACATAGGAAGAAATAACAATGTTTTCACCTCAAACTAATACACGCATTCAGAGTCTGTGATACCACCATGGTTAACTTGTCATGGATATTAGGCAGCCACACAGGCCAAAGAACAACAGCTATCAGCCCTCTGTGTCCTAAACAAACATTGGTTCTTTAAGAGTCTCATATAAGATTACTTGAATAACCTGTGCAGCACTACATGAAGAAATCTAATATTTTAATAGGTTTCAGAGGGGTAGCTATGTTAGTCTTTCAGTAAAAACAGACAAGGAGTCTGAGGGAATTTTAAAGACTAACCAATTTATTGGGGCATAAGCTTTTGTAAGATACAACTCCCTTCTTCAGATGTTTGGTGCCGCATAGCAACTTAGTTAAACATCCTTCATGGTAGGTGATATTATTGGTACCGACAGAGCAAGAGTAGCTCAGCAGGATGCTGGGTCAGATCCGACCTCAATTTGCTTTTTGCTTAAATAGGGCTTGTATCGTGTGAAACCTCTGGAACCAGTCACAGCCTAACAGATTTTTAACACCAAGGACATTCCCCTGCAGGATTTTTTACTCAAACATTACAACATTGGACTAGAGTCTGACTAGAAAATGGTGACTAAACCAGCACTGGCTACTTGCATTGAACAATAGAAAGGAAAGCTGCACTGCATTTTTAAAAATGGAGAGACGTTGCGTCCCTCCCATCTTGTATTCAAAGGAAGCCTGCTACAGGCATTATGCTTTTTCATGGACAGCTTACTTTTTTTTTCTAGGTTTCTCCCCCCACCTCTTCACCTTATGCAATGAAAGTCACAATGAAGTAAATGGCTGTTCTTTATGCACGGGAAACAAAATATCTTCACTTATTTATTTTAATTCAACTATCTCACAATTAAGGAAGTTTACCCTAGCACTCCCCTTAAAAGGGTCAGAATGAGGCACATTAGTTGGCTAAAAGACATTAACTGGTAGCTGTTCATGGAGGTCACCCTAGTCAAAAATGGTTTTGAAAATACTGTAGTTTATTAGTCAGTCTCTTATTACCTGTGTGTTATATGCTAAACTAGTGCAGTAGAATTACTTTCTTCCTGCTGCTAAGACCCCTCAGTCAAAAGGGTGCAGGATAGGATTATAACTTCAAACAGGGATTTTTCATTTTCAGAATGGCAAGAAATATTAGTCACAGATAAAATCTGCTAATGGTTACAGGTTGTCTTTGCTATAAGTCCAAGATACGTTCCAAAAAAACCCTTAGACTTATAGTGAAACAACTCAAAGCGGGGAATTTTTTTCCTGTGTCTGACTTTCATTTGTGCAAATTTGGGTGGGGTTTTTTTTGTGTGTGACTTAAGAGCGGAGAATGAGAGGACTTGTAATGCATCAGTTCCTACAAGCATCAATAACTTTAGTGTGGAACGGATGTATACCAAGGCTACTTATAGCAGTGACTCCCTGTTCTTGATCTTTTCCTCTGGGCTCCCCCTAATGTTGTATCAGATATCTGACCAAGTGGTCCATTCTCGCATACAGAACAAGAGGTGGAGATCCAATCAGGCCTGCCAGTGGCTAAACAGCAGGGCAATTTCTCCTTGCTGACATGAGAAGCCTGCTCACATCACATATTTAATGTTTATAGTGGCATTGCTATGCACGTTAGAGAAAATAGAAGGGAGGCTGTACGGCTCTAGATAAGCAGCATTCCCCAAAGCCAGGGGAACTATACCTCTGTTTAGCAGAGGGAAAAGTTTTCTCTCATGTTCCTCTTTACTTTGACCCATGCGTAGATGACAGTAGCAGCAACATGCTTGTGCATCTTATGTACTTACTGGGTGTGGTTCACTTAGATCACTTTCAAAGAGAGAGAATGAGTTTGCTCTACAGCCTTAGCTGAAAGCCAGCTAGCTTTTAGCTCAAGCAGTAGAGGTTCATGACCTACGCTCCAGGTGGGCCGTGCCAGGTTCAGTTGCCCCTGTTGGTGTTACACATGGACATAAGGACATTCCTTTTCACACCAGGCTTTCAAGGTTAAAAAAATGACACCTGGGCCTCCAGGACAGTGCCCTTTGAAATAAACATGAAGTCACAATGAAACAATGTCCTGCCAGAACAAACAAGAGGCAGACTACTTAACCTTACAACACAGCTGCACCCTTTAATTGATCTACTATTTATATGGAAGAAGGATCAAAGCCAATATATTTTGAATAAGCAAATCCAATTTGTGTTTTACTCTCTTCCTTCACCCACAACCCCCAGCAAGTTATCTTACACCAAATAACGTATGATAGACCAGATGGCTTTAGTTACAAAAATGTTGCACTCACCAACCCTTAAGTTCTCCCTCCACTTTTCCTAATTTCTCTATTCTATTGTAGAGTTCATGGAGCAGATGGTTAGCCATCAATACAACTGTTAACTATGAGGTGGGCTGGTGAGAGACAAGAGAGACTGCACCCATGAGATAATTTGGCCAACATTAAGAACACCACTAAATCACCACAAATGGCCAAAAAAGACCACTTTATTGAGAGCTAGAACAAAGCCAATATTACAGCCGGTATTATCATGAGAAAAAGAACTTGCTATTAAAATCAGGGGCCAGAAAAGTATGACACTGGCCTAAAGGCTTCTGAAAAGTCACTTATGGATTCAACAATATGCAAAAGCAAGGAATAACTTTTTATAATTGGAACTTGATTTGCTCAAATTAAGAATAAAACACATTGAACCTAAATGAGGGGTTGGTTGTTATCTTTCCTAAACACATCAGGGCATTCAGTTGAGATGGTTTATTTCAGATTAAAAGAATCAAAGTTGAGGTGTAAAGTATATATGAGAGAAGCATGATATGAGGGTCAACAGCAGCTACTTTGAACTCATTCATCACAGGCACATCCTGTAGCAGTATAGTGGCTACTGCTATAGCGGACTAGCCACATTCAACCAGCCAAATAGCCATGTTGTACAAGTCAACTAGCCACACTCACAGGCACATCCTGTAGCAGTATAGTGGCTACTGCTATAGCGGACTACCCACATTCAACCAGCCAAATAGCCATGTTGTACAAGTCAACTAGCCACACTCACCCAGCCAAATAGTCACAGGTAGCTAGTATTTTGGACACTATGGGCATAGAGGCTATGTCTACACTACAGTCTACATCAGCCAACCTTGTATCAATGAAGGGTGTGACTATTCATACCCAAGTCACACTGAGCATTTGTGTGCACAGCACTATGTTGGTGGGACAGGTTCTCCTGTCAAAACAGCATATGCCTCTCATGGCTGTAGTTGTTATGCCAAAAGAAGAGCTCTCTCCAATTGGCATAGAGCATCTTCACCACATGTGCTGCAGCAGCACAGCTGTACTGGTGCAGCTGCAGTGCTGTACGTATAGGTATAATCTTTTTCACAAAAAAAACTTATCCTGTAGAAGTGCAAGAATAAAAAACAACCATACTAGGTCAGACCACTGGCCCATCTAGCCCAATATCCTGTCTTCCAATAGTGACCAATGCCAGTAGCTTCAAAAGGAATGTACAGAAAAGGGCAATTATTGAGTGATCCAGTGCCAGCATCTGACAGAGGATTTGTGCCACCCATAACATGGGGTTGCAACCTTAACCATCTTAGACATTAACCACTGATGGACATATCTTCCATGAACTTCTCTAATTCTTTTTAAAAAACACTTGTAGTCTTAGGCTTCATAATATCCCCTGGCAATGAGTTCCACAGGTTGACTGTTCAGCAATTACACTGTTTTCCTTAACATGGAACAAAATGGATGTCATCCTAGAGACTTGGATTGGACAACAGTAATTGGATTTAGAGTTAAAAGGTAAGTCGCTTTCAACTATTACGCCAGATTAACTGAGTCAGTCTTTATCTCAGCTGTATTTAAGCACCTCTGTTCTTTTAAAGTAAGTTTAACAATTTTTCTATGAAGAAAAACACCATTCTCCAGTAAAGTCTATTAAAATGGTTTTCTAAACTAGATCTGACCCTGCATACAAGTGAAGTCTGTCTATCTAAGACGACTTAATATCCTGCTCATTGCTGAATGTGTTTAAGTGAAACTAATGTTCATAGTGTTTGCTTTATTGATTTTTAAATGACATCCTATCTTACAATTAAGAATTGGCACCACCCACTGTGTGTGAACAAAGTCAGGGCCTGGTAGTGACACACACAGCACCTCCTGGAGTCAAAGGGCAAAGAATGAAGAGGACTTGTCTCTTACCCTATCTGTGCCCTTTCCCTCCCATTTCTTGCTTTCATACTTGCTCTCGGTTTCAATGGAATTACTCTATCTTGTTTTTCCTTTTTTAGTAGTCTCCTTTCTTTCTCTTTCCTCTTTCTCCCTGAGGTTCTGTTCCTATCCATTATTCTCTCTGTGACCTGTTGTCTTTCCTTCTCCTCTGTGGTTATTCCATCATTTGAGAGCTGACAGCATGCCTGGTGGTATATCCCTGTGATGGGGTATTTGCCCCACTGGCTAACAAGGGTTAAATCCAGCATTAGGAGAGGGCTGGGGGTGTGAAGTAAGCAGCTGTGACACATCAGCCAATTAGGGCCCAGCTGAGGGCTGTATAAAGGAGGGTTCCTAGAAAGGAGGAGACACACTCACTCATGCTTCAGCACTGCCAGGAAAGCTCGAGGCTTCCTGAGACAGCAGTGTTGGGGAAAGGCAGGCAGAGCTAAGGAGCTCTGACCTGACCTCATCCCTAGACTGCAGAGCCTGAGGCAAGGCCTGAAAGCATAAGGGCTGCAGGGAGGCGGCCAGGGCAGAAGGGGGCAGCAAGTCCACACCCCTTGGCAATCATGAGCAACCATTTCAGACTGCAGTTGGCCCCTGAGGTAAGGGGCTAGATGACAAATGACAGTGGGTCACTGAGGCAAGGTGGGTATAGAAGGTTGGGGTTCCCTGAGGGGGAGGACCTCAGAATATGGGTGCACTGTGGCTGGGCAGTACCAGAGGGGAGGATGTTGTGGTCTGGGAGGGATGCAGGTCCCAATGTAAAGTGGCAGAACCATTAACACAAACAGGTAACAGCAGGTGAGATGCTGGCTGGAAGGGGGTGCTCCAGAGCTGAAGAACTAATTGCTTGAGTGACCAGCAGGAGGCACCATAGGGGTGAGTTATGCCATGTTACAATCCCATACAGCCTAGGGGCTTGTCTTCACTTGCCCAGAGATCAATCCCCCGGGGTTCAATTTAGCGGGTCTAGTAAGGACCTGCTAAATTGACCACTAATGGCAGAACTCCACTGGGTTGCAAGGAGTACGGGAAGCAGAGAGTTTCTCCCATCTACCTCCTATAGTGGGGACACCACAGAAATTCAACCTAAGGTACATAGACTCCAGCTACCCTATTCTCATAGCTGGAGTTGCATATCTTAGGTCAACTTTGTCCAGTAGTTGAGATCTGGCCTTAAAACACCTTCTCTACTTCACTCCTGCCTTGGAGTGTTCAGGAGAGGGGAAGCACCTGCTGATTCCTACTTGCTTCCTATTTTGTTGTTTACCTTTATATTCTGCATAGGGATAGTTTATAGAGGAGCAAGACCAGGGACAGTGGCCTCAGATATGACAACTCCCTCCTGCTTGAATGGCCCATTACTGAGACACATGATTTGCTGGTGACTTTCACTCTCAGGCCATAATTTTCAAGTTACATTATTCCTTAAATATTTTGTTGTGTACACACCTCACAAACAATGACTAAGTATTGATGAGTTACAACTTTTCAGAAGAAGCTTCATATGCTACCCTTCATGGCTAAATACCAATCTGAAGAAGTGGGCTGTGCCCACGAAAGCTAATGATACCATCTACATAGTTAGTCTTTAAAGTGCTATCAGACTGTTTGCTTAAGGAAACAACATTAGATACATAAGTTTGTCAGGTCTGAGACAGGAGTTGCTTGTAAAGAACCATGTGAGCCCTTTACTAGTTGGCACCCTCATGGGCTATTGCCCCATGTCACCCCCAACTTGTTCGAGTATAGTAAAACAAGATGGCTAATTTTGCTCATGTGTCCATCTTTGCACCAATCCAGAAAAAAAGTCAATGGAAAACCCTCAAAGTAATTATAAACATCAAATGACTGTCATATTCCTTATCACCAATCAGAAGATGGCCCTGTCTGCAGATAAAGATAAGATTGATTCAGTATATCCCAGAGTGCAAAAAGACTGTGCATCCACTAGGGAAGCCAACAGCTCAGCCAGGCCCCTGAGCAAAGGAGGGGATTGGGTGGCTCTGTGCTCAGAGGGGGCAGGGCCCCAGGTGGAAGGGATAGGGCTGGGACAGCCAGCCCTCAGTGCTGCCTGGACTGTGGACCACTGGCCCCCTCCAGCTCTAGAGTGGCAGAGAGAGCACTGCATGGCACTCTGGCAGCACTTTAGAGAGCCTGGGAATCCAGGCACCACCATTGCTGCATTAGCAGTGGCCAGCAGCTCCGGGCCCTTTAGAATCCTCCTGTCAGTGGGCCTGGCATCCTTGCATTGAGGCAGCGGTAACTGCATGAATTGGGATGCTTCATAAGAAAGTGTGTTGGGGCCAGGAAACACTGCAAAAAGACACAGCTTCCAGGGTGAGAATCTACTTTATTAGACACTTTATGTCTATACAGTGCTTAGCTCAGTGGGATCCTGATCTTGAGAGGGGAAGAGCATCTAGGAACTACGTAGATCCAGCTGTAATACAGGAAGCTTGTGGTGGTCAGGACCAGTTCTAGGGGTGGGCAGGCAGAGTGGTTTCCCTGAATGCCAGTTTCCAGGGAGGGCTATGTTGCTGTGCCATTTAGCTTTGTTCTGTTCTGCTCCAAGTGGCTGGATTTTTTGGCTTTGTACTGAGTAGCTAGCTGCTATTTCTTGGCTTAGCCCCTGGGGTGCAGGGGGAGATGAGAGGATAGGCAAAAACCACTTCCATCCTGACTAGCAAAATGGCAAAGGCAAAGCTGCAAGTTGATCCCAGACTCGAGTCCTAGTCCAATGCCTTATTAATCTTTATGGGGAACAGCTTAATACACGTTTTGATGGGTTCTCTCTTGGAGCACCTATGGCTGCGAGTGACCTTATTGCTACCTGAGTTGAGTGTTACCCCCTTTGACACACACACACCCTGCTAGCCACTCAAGAACTTTCCTCTGGGTTATACCAGCCCTACATGTTGTCAGAGGCACCTTCATCAGTCATTTCAGTGCCCCTTGTGATCTCTATCCCCTATCACTGAATAGCCACAGAAATCCTCGATCCTTGGTTCTCAGACCAGCATACCTTTACTGAGCAGTTTTATCCCCGCTCACCCAAACTTGCTGTTTGAGTATAGTAAAAGAAAATAATTGTGAGAACTGAGACCGAACAGAAACAAGTATGTGTGATGGAAACTTACTTAAAAAAGCAAAGTGACTGGGCCTGCAGCAGGTGGGTGACTGCTCCAGCCCCTACCAGTTAACCATAATCAGTAAGCCTCACCCATTAACATCCTTAACTACAATACACTTTGTGCTGTACCACCAATATACTCAATAGACTTATCTTTAGGAACCCCAGCCAATCTATTCATTGTCTCTTTGATAACTGGAATGATCATGCTCTTTCCTCATTCACTTAAGAATTTAACTCTACAACACAATGTTCTAAGATTACAAGTGTACAGCAGGGGGAGTGAAGGGCTTAAGGGTAGAAAAGGAGCTGTCTTGAGTAGGTGAGATACTGTAGCCTGCAATGTGCAGCAGGTCAAAATAGATTATGATGGTCCCCTTCACTCTTAAAGCATGAGTCTACTTTTGAGAAAGTATCCTAAAGACCTCATTTCACTAAAGATTTAACTAGATTTGAATGTTTAAGTACAAGTTGAACCTTTCTAGTCCAGCATCATTTTTGTTAGCCAGATGTCCACTTATGGGTGTGGCCAATTTTCCTGTGATCCCATAAAGTTTGTTTATAGCCACCGGTCCTGGCTCTCAGTGTTCTGTACTGTTTTTAGCTCTATTTTACCCCTGAATATCTAAGAGCCCAGTAAGCAGTGGAAGTGTTGGTAATGCTGTTAGATAAATATTGACCTCCCATGGTTCAGCAAATTCTCTGGTTCAGCACTGGTCAGGTCCCAAGGGTGTCAGATTAGAGAGGTTCAAGCTGTACCATATTTCTGGTGATCCAGTTCCTGTCTGATACATCTTTACAACTTTAATCTATGCCCAGGCATATTGCCAGTGATCAGAAAGGGATTTCCCCTTCCCCCAGACAATAGTCTTCTGAATGGCTGGCCTCTCTCTCTCTCTCTCCCTCCCCCCCCAAACACATCACCTGCCAGGCATTTTCACACACGCAGAAGAGTTGTACCCTGTCCTCTGGTGAGCAGTGTGCACCTGTTAAGTGTCTGATCGCTATCTGCCCCAGTTCAGTTGCTGGCTCTTGGCAGGTGTTTCAATTCAGTTCACTACAACCCCCAGTTGTGGCTCATTGCCCTGCTGTTCCAAGTTGCTGCTAGTCCCGTGGAAAGGGAATGCTGATCATTCCAGTCCAAAGTAACCTGCCTCGCTCTGGGAAAGCCTAGTACACCAATAAGCTAGCGCCGCCTTTGCAAGCCAGACACAAGACTCCAGTAAAAGGAGCAGGAATTGTCTTGCAGAACGACACTGCTGAGCAGTAAGCTTATCCCTCGGGCATCCGGCCAGAGCAGTTGGCTGCTGAAGTTCCCTCTCACCCGAGTGACTCTCCCAGGAAGGAAGCGGAGAGTCAGAAGAGGAAGGAGCAGCTGAACAGCTTGGGCGCAGGGCTTCGGAGCCCCAGATGACGGCCGAGTAGCTCCCACAAGAGTAGCGTCCGCGGAAGGGGAAGGGCAGGGTCTGAGCGGTCATTAGGCGCTGCAGCGGCTGCCCGTAAGCACGTGTCGCCGGGGGAGCGCCGCCTGCGGGAAGGGGCGAGCGATGGGACCCGAGAGCCTGGCTGAGGCGGGGGCGCCAGGCACTGGAGCCAGATCACAGCAGCCGGCAAAGGGGCAGGGGCAGCGCCCCTAATCGCGGCCAGGCAGCAGGGAAGGGAGGAGCTGCCCGCGGTGGGCGCCTACCTAGGATCTCCCGCCGCCGCTGCGTGTGCGGCTGCTCCGTATAAACCCACTCGAAGTCCCCGCGGGTCACCCTGTTACCCATGTTCGCCCTGCCAACGCGCCGCTCCCCGCCCCGCCCGCCGGCCCGGGGCTTTATACAGCCTGGCTCACCTGAGGGGCGGGCGCAGGCTCGGCCAGGCCCCGCCTCCCCGCCCAATCCGGCCCCAGACGGGCTGCTCTGTGCCTCCGACCAGCCTCTTGTTCCCCTCTGCTGGCGGGGCTGAGTCGCCTCTATTCCGCCCAGCTGCCCAACCCTGTCCCCCCGCGGCTCAGAAGGGGGAGCCACTGGGCTGAGATGTGGGTCAGACGGGCTTACCCTGGGCGGGGCTGCGGGCCAAAGGGTAGGGTAGGATGGGCCAGGACCCACGTGTGGGGGAGATTGGGTTGCCCTGGACTGTGCTGCACCCCAAGGGGTAGAGTGGGTTGCCCAAGGAGACCAGTGTGGGGGAGATTGGGTTGCCCTGGGGGGGGGATGAGTTGGAATGGATGGGATGGCATGAGCGAGACTGTAATGAGGGCAGGGGAATGGACTCTGTGACCTCTCAAGGTGCCCTTCCAGTTCTAGTGTTCTATGATTCTCTGCTGGGTTAATCTGGGCCATAGGGGATGGGTTGCCTTGGGACTGATGGCCTGCTATGCAGTGGGATGGGATGGGTAAGGGAAGATACGGGGTGTTGGGAAAGAATGGGATAGCTTGTGTTAGCTTACTTGTGGCTGAGTTGGGATTCAGAGGGCTGGCATTGGCTGGGTTGGGTTGGGATACCAGGGGTTAGAACGGGATGGGTTGGAATGGGTTACAGGGATATAGGCTGCATTGGGGTACAAGGGATTGGAATGAAATGGGATGGTGTGTGCTAGAATGGCTTACATGTGTGGGTTAGGATGCAATGGGTTGGAATAAGGTGGGTAGGGTTGGAATGTGTTCTATAGAGATGGGTGGGTTGGAATACAATAGGTTAGAATGGAATAGGTTGGAACGGGTTATATGGAAATAGGTGGGTTGGGATACAAGAGGTTGGAATGGGATGGTTTTGTTAGAATGGATTATATGGGGATAGGATGGGATGGGTTAGAATGACAAGGCATGGGTGGGTTATACAGAGATGGGAAATGGTTATAGTTTGAAGAGAAAGGACTGGATTAGCAATAACTGTTTCTGGAAATATTTGTAAGTACGTTGTGCTGCGGGAGAGTTGTAACAAGACCATTATAATGAATAGTATAGTTTCAGTTCTTTTATCACACACTATATGCGAGAGTGTAAAGTATGCTGCAATATGGCACACATTTATCAGAAAAGTCAAGAGTAGAAGTTAAAAGGAAGGAGTTTTTGCTACTTGCACTGGAACGTAGACTATGGTAGTAAATATTTAACAAGCTATAAGTGCTTCTTTGGGGTCATTTCTCCTTGGGGATTCTAGATACCTGTAGAATGGACTCTTCACATAACTTAGCTATGACTTATAACATGGACATCAATTTAATGTCAGATTGATACTATGTCTATAATTAAAAAAACACCAAGTAAGTTGCTGGAGGATAGGTCCATCAATGCTATTAGCCAGGATGGACATAGATTCAATACCATGCTCTGACTGTTCCTAACCTCTATTGTTGGCAGCTAGGCATGGATGACAGAAGTTGGCTCACTTGATGATTATTCATTCCCTCTGAAGCACCTGGCATTGGCCACCGTTGGAAGACAGGATACTGGATGGATCTTTGGTCTGATCTGGTATAGCTGTTCTTAAAATTTGGGATGCATGTGATTTAGTATGCATGTATGCTACTAATTGAAGGGTATGTAGGAGAGCAGTGCCTCTGCAACATTTGTCTAGAAATGGAATTTACACTGATTGATGGGATAATAATACACCTTGCACACCCTTATTTTTAGCATCTTCTCTTTTTTGCACTATTTTTACTAGGGCTACATGATTAACCTACTTGGCCTCTTTGCTAACACTGTCCACAAGCCTAAATGTTAAGAGTCCATTAGGTGGTGATTACTGAGCTATTGATGGCTTTCTGCTTTGTGATTACCAAGTCATTTCACATAAATCACAGAATATTCTTACATATCTTAGTGTATGTCTACACAGCAGGGCTAAAGCCGAAATAAGCTATGCAATTTGAGCTACGTCAGTTGTGTAGCTTAAGTCGAAATAGCTTATTCCAGCTTTTGGCGCTGTCTACACAGCAAAAGTCTGAGGAAGAGCACTCTTCCTCCGACTTCCCTTACCCCTCATAAAATTAGGGTTACAGGAGTCAGAGTAAGAAGTCCTCCAGCTCGACATTATTTTGACATTATATCAAAATAACTACTTGTAGTGTAGACTAAGGATGTTAAAATGTGGTTAACTAACTAGTTGACTAATTGATGGAATTTCCATCGACTAGTCGATAGGCACTTCTGCATGAACTCCGTGTACAGCCCGGGGAGACGGGAAGTCCTGCTGACTCCGGGCTGCATGCAGGTGCCTGCGTTGAAATGCATAAGAGTCCCCAGCAGAGGCTATTGCGCATTTCAAAGCCATGGAGGCCAGGGTCAGTGGGGGACTCACAGTCCCCCGCTAACTCCGGACTCGATGCTATGGGCTCCCCTGCCCCTTTGAATCGCGCAGAGTTGGCAGTTTCAAAGGGATAGCTAATCAGCTGTGCGGCGGCTGCCCCTTTGAAACTGGCACCTCCGTGCGATTCAGAGGGGAGGCAGGGGAGCCCAGGCTCAGCTGAGGACTTCCCAGCTGAGCCCGGGCTCCCTGCGAACCCGGGATCAACTGGGGGAGTCCCCAGCTGACCCTGGATTCCATGCAGCACTTCCCTGGAACCTGGGGTCAGCTGGGGACTCCCCAGCTGCCCCTTTGAATCCTGGGATCAGCTGTGTGGTGGGCTGACCCTTTAAAACACCGCCTCCACGCAATTCAAAGGGGCAGGAGGGAAGTCCGGGGTCAGCTGGGGACTCCCCAGCTGACCCCGGGTTCCCTGAGGCATTTCCCCAGGACTCGGGATCATCTGGGGAGTCCCCAGCTGACCCCAGTTTCCAGGGAAGTGCTGTGTGGAATCCGGGGTCAGCTGGGGAGTGCTGTGTGGAATCCGGGGTCAGCTGATCCCAGGTTCCGGGGAAATGCTGCGGGGAGCCCCGCATCAGCTGGGAATTCCCAGCTGACCCCGGGCTCCAGGGTTGCCCCTTTGACTACCTGCAAAGGCGGTGTTTTAAAGGGGCAGCCCGCCGCATAGCTGATCCCACGATCAGCTAGCTGCTGCCACTTTGAAGTACCCCTTCCCCCCACTTTTGCTGCCTCTATTTCATAGAGGCAGCAAGGGGGGGAATGGAACTGACTAGTCGACATTACTATCCGATAATCAAATGCTTATAGATAGCTGACTAGTCTTTAACATCCTTCGTGTAGACGTGGACTGTGTTATTTTGGAATAATATCAGTTATTCTGAAATAACACTACTGTGTAGACGTACCCTACTGACCTGTGATCTAGATTTGGGCCTGCAACATACAAGCAAAAAGCTCTGTATCCCATTAAGAACCCACTGAGTTAGCCAGTCACACCTGCATTTATGTTTCTCTGAATGTCAAAATAGCACAGCTATTTTGATCAATTGATGTTAATATAATAAAGATCAGTGAATTCATTTGATTAGAAACTATGTTCCACAGGCTTTATTATGGTTGAAATTACACATTAAAAATATAATTATTGAATATAATTGAATATAATTGTTGAATATAATTATTTCCTGTTATGTACATAAATTACTAAGTAAGAGGCACCTTTGTGAATATGGTATATGAAAAATATGGAAAATCTTATTTCAGATATTTATTCTGTTCAGACTATTAAGCATTAATACTTAGCTTTTATATAATACTTGTCATCCATTGATCTCTACATACTTTACAGAGGCAGGTAGGTCTCTCTAAACCAGAGCTACTCAACTTTGGAAATCCCGGAGGCCACAATGATACTCACAGCACATGCTGAGGGCCACAACTTAAGTGTGGTTGCATGTACATGCAAATAGCTTCTTTCACACTGACAGGCATGAATACAAAGACTATGGCAAGACTACACAACACACAGGCCCCATTTAAGTCAGTTCTGCTGATATTAATAACATGCAATATTTACCCAATTTCCACTCATGTGACAGCACTTTTAATGAGCAATGACAGTCCAGGAATTTAACTACTAAAATCTACTACTGCGTATCAACAGAAAACCATTATATTGACTCACCATTATGGAGCGTGTTCCCAATGGAGGCCATGTTCAAAGGATCCCACCTGCGGGCTGTGTGGTGAGTCCTGCGTAAACCCAAACTGCACCATGGGCCGCAAACAAACAGGCCGCAGGCCGCGTGTTGAATAACCCTGCTCTAAACCCTTTTTACAGGCAGAAAAATTGAAACATGGAATGGGTAATTGCCTGAGATCACACAGCAATTCCTAGACAGAACTGGAAATTCATCCCAGCTGTCCTGACTGCCAGTCCAGTGACACGGAGTAAAAATAATGATGTAAATTATTGATTTTATTATAACAATTAAGTGATCCAAGATAATTTGCTCATTCTATTTAAATAACGGTTGTACTTCTGCTTCTCTCTTATGCATAAACTAACTTCTTAAAGCCATATCTTGCCACTTATCTGCACCTGCAACTCTCCACTGAATTCAGAAGGAAGTTCAGAAGAACTGTTGGCAAGATAAATTACCATCAGTGGATGGATTTTTTTCTTTGCTTTGTAAAATACTGTTTTGATGGAATTCTGACACCTAGTGGTCAGTTAGATTAATCACAAATGAATTTTCTATATATACTATTTAGTATTTTTTTTCTAGATCTGAATTAGCATTCCTTGGCACTTCTAATTAAAATAATTCTTCCTTGACATTCATTGTTGAACATTATTCCATTTTTAATCTACCAGTCTGTCTATAATGTGCTCAATCACCTGGAATCTAGACACAAAATTAGAGAAATATGACTGTGCTTGGATTTAGGGGTGAAGGCAAGTGTAGCTCCCTCTCTGTTCACTCCACAGTGCACAAAGGATATCTGTTAAGGAGGCAGTTAGGAGAGCAAACGTTTAGTTCAAGCTGAAGAAGCTTCTGCTTTAGCCCTGGGGGTACCAATTCAATCCTCAATGAATATCAAAATGATGGTTCATATGTCATGATATACCAAAAAGGGTTCTTTTTTATTCTGAACCTTTCTCATCCAGTAGAATTGGCTCAAAGACTGATTTTAGCACCTAGTTACCATGGTGATGAGCATACTGAAAGTGCTTAGATAGTTATATTATATTGTACTACTAGTGAAATTCTTAAAGTAAAACCTACACGAATAATAGTTTTCAGAGTCAATCAGTTTTGAAGATTAATCTTAACTTTTTTTGCATTGACCATTCTTTTCTATGTCTCTGTGAAGTTATGACTGTAGTGGATAAATGAACATCCAAATGGACAATTCTGTTCCCTAAAGAATTCCATCTTTTAAAGAGGGAAGAAGGACAATCCAGGGAACTACAGACCAGTCAGCCTTACTTCAGTCCCTGGAAAAATCATGGAAGGGATTCTCAAGGAATCCATTTTGAAGCACTTGGAAGAGGAGAATGTTATCAGGAATAGTCAACATGGATTCACCAAGGGCAAGTCATGCCCGACCAATCTGATTAGCTTCTATGATATGAGAACTGGCTCTGTGGACATGGGGAAGTCAGTGGATGTGATATACCTTGACTTTAGCAAAGTTTTTGATAGTCCCCCACAATATTCTTGCCAGCAAGTTAAGGAAATATGGATTGGATAAATGGACTGTAAGGTGGATAGAAAGCTGGCTAGATTGTTGGGCCCAACAGGTCCTTTTCTGCTGAACTGTTACCTAGACAGTCAGTCCCCAGCTTGTAATAATGCTTGGGATTCTTCTGTCCCAAGTGCAGGACTCTGCACTTGTCCTTGTCGAACCTCATCACATTTATTTTGGCCCAATCCTCTTGGTAGGTCACTCTGGACCCTATGCCTGCTTTCAACATACCTACCTCTCCCCCTAGCTTAGTGATCAATGGCTCGATGTCTGATTGGCTGTCAGTTTCAAGTGGAGTGCCCGAAGGATCGGTTCTAGGGCCAGTTTTATTCAACATCTTCATTAATGACCTGGATGAGGGGATGGATTGCACCCTCCACAAGTTTGCAGATGACACTAAGCTAGGGGGAGAGATAGATACGTTGGAAGGCAGGGATAGGGTCCAGAGTGACCTACCAGATTAGAGGATTGGGCCAAAAGAAATCTGATGAGGTTCAACAAGGACAAGTGCAGAGTCCTGCACTTGGGACGGAAGAATCCCAAGCATTATTACAGGCTGGGGACTGACTGTCTAGGTAGCAGTTCAGCGGAAAAGGACCTGGGGATTACAGTGGATGAGAAGTGGATATGAGTCAACAGTGTGCCCTTGTAGCCAAGAAGGCTTAATGGCATATTAGGTTGCATTAGGAAGAGCATTGCCAGCAGATCTAGAGAAGTGATTATTTCCTTTTATTTGGCTCTGTGAGGCCAGACCTGGAATATTGTGTCCAATTCTGGGGCCCCCACTATAGAAAGGATGTGGCTGCATTGGAGAAGGTCCAGCGGAGGGCAACCAAAATGATTAGGGGGGCTGGAGCACTTAACCTACAAGGAGAGGCTGAGGGATTTGGGCTTATTTAGTCTGCAGAAGAGAAGTGTGAGGGGGGAATTTGATAGCAGCTTTCAACTTCCTGAAGGGAGGTTCTGAAGAGGATGGAGAGAGCTGTTCTCCGTAGTGATGGATGGCAGAACAAGGAGCAATGGTCTCACGTTACAGTGGTGGAGATCTAGGTTGGATATTAGGAAAAACTATTTCAGTAGGAGGGTGGTGAAGTACTGGAATGGGTTACCTAGGAAGGTGGTAGAATCTTCATCTCTAGAGGATTTTAAGTCTCCGCTTGACAAAGCCCTGGCTGGGATGATTTAGTTGGGGTTGATCCCGCTTTGGGCACGGGCTGGACTCAATGACCTCCTGAGGTCTCTTCCAGCCCTATGATTCTATGATTCCTATTTATAATATAAATTAACAGTATAAAGCATAGGCTGGAAAGCCATCTGCACTGTACTGAAATTGGAAATAATTTATTTTACAAAAATATTGTTCTGATATTATAATCTCATTCTCTTTCTTTACCACCTCTAAAACAGTTACAACCTTTCTGAAGATGGTGGCTCTGCAAAGAATTTTATTTTGTTCTTTATTAGGATTTATGGTTATTTTCTCAGTTATATGAGACAGAATTGCTCTATGAGCACTGAGCTACACGTAGGGATTGTAATCATGGAGCAATGCTGCCGTTCTGGGATTTCAGGAACAGTTTTACTTTCATTTCAGGGTTCCAATACCAATATAAATTGTTAATAAGTCTCAGACAGGTATGCTTTTGCTTTTAAGGCAACAAAATATGATATAAATAGATATTAATATTCCCTAATTAAGAATATACATGTACGGTATTCTGTTTTGTTTGGTTATTTTTCACACTGTTTCTGTGTATGCATTACATTTACATTTCAGCCAGTATATATGTTCCTGAACACAAATGGTACAGACCATAAAGCAATTTAGGCACCTAAACTTCAGAATTAGGCTGCATCATCGGAGCAGCACCACTGCGATCTTGAAAACTTCTACTTGGCTGCTGGCTAGCCCAGTAGACACCAAACTTTCTCATATAAAAGTTTCCTAGGTAACTAAATTATAGACTCTCCCTGAGTCTAAATTTGCACACAGATGCTTCCCTATAGGTGCCCATGTCTGGTGTATTTTCAGTATAGTCTTTTGAATTCCCAGGTCTCATTTCTGTCACGTGCTCTCTAGAGCAGTGGTCTCCAATCTTTTTACACCCAAGATCACTTTTTGAATGTCAGAACAAGCCAAGATCTACCGCCCCATCCTTCCCCCAAGACCCCACCCCTTCCTTGAAGACCCGCCCTCTCTATTCTTCTCCTCTTTATCACTTGCTGTCCCCAGCCCTTATACACTCTATACTGCCCCCTTTTTTTCCCCCGATTCTTCTGTAGCAAGAGGTTTTTCCAACATTTGGCCTGTCTAGACTGGACCCAATGTCAGAAAAACCCCTTCTTTCGGAAGCCCCCTTATTCCTTGTGGAACGAGGAATACACAGGTTACCGAAAGAGCATGTTTGCTCTTCCACTATAAAAAGTGGAAGAACAAACGTGTCCCTGGATGCGGAAGTTTTTCCGGGATATCTTTGGAATCCTGGACAAACTCCTGCAGTCTAGCTGTACCCTCACTGGGTTGAGACAGGATGTGTGGGCTCTGGGGTGGGAATGAGGGATTTGGGTGGGGGAAGGGTGAGAGGTGCAAGTTCTAGGAAGAAATTTGGATGCAGGAGGAGGTGGAGAAGGGGACGCTGGCTCGGGGAGGGGGCTCCAGGCTGGGGAGTGTTAGGGTCAGATGGACGGTTGCGGTACTAATCAAGCCACAGGCTTGTGGATGTGAGGGTGCAGGAATTTTGGTTGGGGTATGTGAGGGGCTCAGGGCAGGGGGGTCCAGTGTATGATAGGCTCAGATCTAGGTTCTGGTGAGAGGGGTTCAGGAGTGTTATGATGCTGCGGACAGATGGGGGCTTGGCCCCAATTGGGGGTTTGTTGGCCAGGCTTCATTTTTAAATAAAATACTATGTCAAATACAAAAAGTTTCTGCATTGTCTTTATTTATGAGAAGGGCAGGGAACCTGTATTGAGTCGGGGTCACTGACCCACAGAAAAGTCAGTTGGGGGCCACACAAGTGAGATGCAAAAAAATAATTCCTCCCCAAACCCCCCAAGCCTCACTAATGTGGCCCCAACTGTGCTGGTGGGAGCAAGGGACATAGTACTGGGGAAGGGTGCTAGTGGGTGCTGGGGTGGGGGCAGGGTGCCAGTGGGGGCAGGGAGTCCCCCTCCCCGGACTCTTTCCCCCTCCCCCCGCAGAGGAGGGAAGCCTCAGCGTGCGCCGCCTCCGGGGACAACTCACCCCCCCCCCCCACAGAGGAGGGAAGCCCTGGCGCGTGCCTCCTCTGGGGACGACTCCACCCTCCCGCAGAGCAGGGAAGCCCTAGCATGCACCTCCTCCAGGGCTGACTCCCCCCTCCTGCAAAGGAGGAAAGCCCTCCTGTGGGGACCTTCCCCCTCCCCCCCAGCAAGTTTCTGGCACAGCACAGACCTGGGGGAGAGGAGCACCCAGCGCACTTCCGGAACCCCCGGAAGTGGCGCGCAGCTGCAGGACTTCCATCCACCCCGCAGGAAGCCGGCACTACCTCCATAGTCGCTGGAGGTAGGGAGTGGGACTTCTTGGGGGTGGGGGAAAATGGGGGGGGCCCAAATACCTCACGATCGACTGGTCGAGCCCTCGCGATTGATCAGTCGATCGCGATCAACAGGTTGGTGACCACAGCTCTAGAGGGTTTACATTCAATCCTTTATCACGATAATGGCTTCTAAGGATATTATAAGAAATTGCCGTATCAGTTACAATCCTCTAACCATTAAGCAATGGGATATTCTGTTGTATGGGTCCCTTGGTGTATCTTGTTGAAGCAGTTCTGCTGTAGATAAATAATGAGTGATTGGACTAGAGGATTGGACCCAGGGTCTCCCACTGCCCAGGTGGGTACCCTAAGCACAAGTTACAGAGTATCTCTAGCTCTTGCCCTGGCCCAATGACTATTTAATGACAGCGGAACAATCATTGGGCCAGAGTGCAAGAGAGAAAATATATGTGAAAATGACACTGTGGTCCCGGGGTTAGAGCACCAATGTAGGAGCCCCTGGATCCTGTCCCTCTGCACCAGTCATGTTTCATTATTTCTTGACAGTAAAAACGTCAACAGGAGAGAGTCAGGGACTACCCATCTCAGAATATCCCATAGCTCAGGGGTAGAGAACTTTCAAGAGAGTGAGCTTACTAGGTAGTCGAGTCGACTACTCACATCCGACCCCCATTCTGCCTCTGTATCAGGGTGGGGAGCAGGAGCTGGTGCTGGGGGGGAGCCAGCTTATAAGCCATTTCCCCTTAGCACCATCTCCATGGTGCCACCTGTCCCCATTCACTGCTGTCTTATTAGAGGTTGGGGGGCTCCTCCAGTGGTGCAGTGGATTAAGGTACCTGCTCCCAGAGTGGGAGATGGAGGGTTCAAGCCCTGCCCACTCTGGGGAAACCCATCACCACCTGCCCACCTCACTGCTGTCTGTTACATGAAGCAGCCCTTGCCCACAGTGGGGCCAGCTGGGTAACTTGTGAAGGGCCTTAAAGATAAAAATCTTATCTGATGCAGAGGTGAAGGCAGAGTCAATGAAGAGACTGAAGCTGACTCATACCCTCTCTGAAACCCTTCCTATGGTTTAGCTTTGACAGTATTTCTATCTATACCTCAGTCTACATTTCCACCCTGAATTTACCCCAGGTTTTCCCCTCCTTGTAACTTTATCAATAGAAAGTATTTCCCAGGTAGCGGTAATACCTCTACAATGAGGCTAAGTGTACACTACAGGGTTTTTGCTCAAAAATGGCCAATATTTGTGCAAAACCACACAGAGCACCCACACCTCAAGCATGTTTTTGCACAAGAAAATTTACAATAGAATGGCAGAACCAAGGGCTTTTTGCAGTATAGGTATACCTCTTTCTACAAAGAGTAACTCCTTTTTGTGCAAGAGTTCTTGCACAAAAAGGTGTGTGTGGATGCTCAACAGGGGTTTCTTGCACAAAGAGAGCCTATCAGAAAAAACACAGGTGCTCTGATGGCCATTGTTAATGGCCATCAAAGCTTTCTTGAGCAAGAGCATCCATGCAGTGTGGACGCTCTCTTGAGCAAAAGTGCATCCACGCTACAAAAGCTCATTGCAAAAGCAATGCACTTTTGCTCAAGAAGTTTTTGCACAAGATCTCTTCTGCAAAAAGCTTCTTACACAAAAAGCCTGCAGTGTAGATGTAGCCTGACATAACAGAATTTATTCTGAGTGTGACGGGGGCTGCCTCCCTGCGCTCGGCGGGACGTGCCCCCCTGCACTCTGAGCGCAGGGCAGAGGATGCATTCACCTGGCGGCCCCCAGCCGCTGTGGGCTTGCCACGCATGCACACTAGCGTCCCCATGGCCAGGGGCCTTAGGACCTGGCGGAGGTCTGTGTCACGGGGAAAAGGCTGCGCTAGGGAATGGGACCCAGGTGCCTGCGGGGGGGAAGAGGGGCGGCCATGGCGGGCTGATGTCATCCCGAGGCGCCAGCCTACAGGATGGGCGGGGACGCGCGGTCGTCATCCCCAGGGGCCAGCCCAAAAGGAGGGCGGCTGGTTTAAAAAGGGGAGCGTGCCCAAAGGACAGGGGGAAAGGAAGATCCTGGCTGGACTACGAGGCCATGCTTCCCTCCCCCCCAGGTGCCGAGACCACAGGGAGAAACCCAAGAGACACTCGGGCCAGAGGGCCAGCGCAGCATCCTCGGGTAGTGACAAGTGGCAGTTCTTGAGCAAGGGATCCGGGACTGAGTTGGAACTCTGACGAAGCCAGAAAACTCAAATAAGGCAAGCGAGAGAGAGACTAAAAGAGAAGGCCAGGCGTAGCTGGAACCGGACTAGGGGTTCAGCCTTGCTACACTGAGTATGAGCCAAGAAAAGAGTCTGGTCTTAAGAACCAGTGACTTTGTTTTCCACTAGGATGTAAATGTGTCTGATATTTGAGGTCATTTATTAGCAATTCACAAATACTTACCTATTTCTAAAATGGCCTAGTTTATATATTTTAAAGACAGTGGTAAACAAAAACATCAGCCTTAATATAGAATAGATAGGTGCTAGGTTACAAGGGAAGTGATATTTTCTTCCACAGCTATTCAAATATTGGGTTGAGTGTTCAGGATGATACAACTTTAACAAGACAAAGGATGGAATATTAGAAGCAGAGGGATCCAAGTCAGTGGGTTTTGGCAGTTTGGGAGAAAAAAAATCCAAAAAATCTTCAGTGGTAGAAGTAGCATAGAAAGAAGGGGGATTGGTTATGGAGGAGAAAGACAGTTAAGTTGCCTGAAGTATGTGAGAGAGGAAATAAAAAATAAGGGGAAAAAAATTACTAGTAAGACTAATGAAGAACACAAATAGCCCCTGGGGGAAAATTGTGTTGACCTTGGAAGGAGAGAGGCTGTCAAAAGAAGAAAAGAGAAGAGAAGTGTGACAGAAAGGTAGGGCCTAAACTAGGGATGTTAACTATTATTTGTGTAAATGTGTAACCATTGGAAATGGGTGGGGGTGGGGAGGCAGGAGCCAGTGTTCTGGGGAGCCAACTTTTAATCTGGCTCCTTGAGAGCACCACCTCTCCCCTCCCCCCCTCCCACCCCAGTGCTGCCCTGATGAAGAGATAGCAGCATGGGGAGCAGGCGGCTCCACAGGATCAAATATGCATAGGGAGTCAGCTTGAAAGCCACTTTCCATGTGAACCGACTCCCACCTTCCCTTTTCATCCCCCATGCTGTTGCCTTTCTATCTACCATGGGAGCTGGTGCTCATGGGCAGCCAGCCTTTAAGTGGGGATTGGCCCCCATGCTGCTGCCTCTGTGAGTAGTCCTACCAAAATCAAGGGCTTGCAGATCAGGTCACACAGAGGAGGAAGTATGAGAGAGCAAAGTTAGAAAGTGATTAGGAAATAGGGATACCTGTTGGTTGTAGTCTACATTTACTATATTTTAAATCTTTTCTATATCACATTGAAAAGCTACAGCTGATTTTTCATATGACTTGTTTTGATATGATTTCATCTTGTTTCATTAAGGCTCTGATCACTTGAACTCTGTTTCATGTTTGAAGTTTTGCTGAACTTGGCACAAGTATACTAGACAGCCTACACAAATTGCTGGGGATGGTTATTATTTGTCCTTAGTAGGGATGTAATAGCTTATAGGTTAATGCTATAGATTATATGCATTTCCCCCCCCCCATCAATACATTTTTTAGCAGGCTGGCCAGCTGGCTCAGTCTTGGCTCGCGCTGGGTCTGGGACCAACCCCCACTGTGGCTCAGGCCCTGTCCCTCCCCCGGACAGTGGCTGCTGCCTCTATATCAGAGGCAGCCACGCGGGACGACAGGTTTTTAAACTGTCTCCCCTTGCGGACCAGCTCCCACCTGGCACCCTGCACTGCTGCCTCTGATATAGAAGCAGCAGTGTGGAGTGGCAGGAGGCTCCTCAGGAGTGGGGCGGGAGTGCACTGGCTGCCGGCCTCACCCCTGGGGACTATAGCATAGTCGACTAACCGATAAGAATTCATCGACTATTCAATTAACCAATATTTAACATCCCTAGTCCTTAGGGCTATGTCTACACTACAGGCTTCTTGCGCAAGAACTTTTGCACAAGAGTTCTTGCGCAAAAGCGTGTCCACACTGCCATGTGCTTTTACGCAAGAGATGTGCTTTTGCGCAAGAGCGTCCATGGCAGTGTAGACGCTCTCTTGCACAAGAAAGCTCTGATGGCCATTTTAGCCATGGGGGTTTCTTGAGCAAGAAACCCCTGTTCCCGTCCACACTGCCTTCTTGCGCAAGAGGGTTTATTGCTGGTGGGGAGAGGAATAACTCTTGCGAAAGAAGCCCTCTCTTCTGATGCTTTACTGTAAATTTACTTGCACAAGAACACGCGTGGAGTGTAGACACTCCACAAGTTTTTACGCAAGAACGTCCATTCTTGCGCAAAAAGCCTGCAGTGTAGACGTAGCCTAGGTGAAATAGAAGGGAGGGGGCGTCACTATTTTTAGAATGGGCCTAAGGCACCCGAAAGGATTAAAAGAAAACAAACAACATAATCATGCAGTAATTCTTACCTGTTATAATAATGTATTGGAAACTTTAAAAACAATTTTACTGTGGAATTCCTAAATAAATTTTTTAATCATTTCTATGAGCTTTTAAAAGGAACTCATTCTTACTAACTGGAAACTTTGAACCAAATTTAGTTTGACATTGTTTAATCTGTGACTAAAACAGAGGACAAAATTTTCCTCAACCCTCCTCCTTGAGAGGACGAGTTCCAATGCAGCTATCAGTCATTACTGTTTTACCAGACCAACACTTAAAAAACAACAAAACACTCCGGTTTTTTTGACTGTACAATTATCTAACTAATCGCAAAGACGGGAGAATCGGGTTACACTACTAGTGTTCTTAGATTGCTGCTCAGAGCAGGTCCAGGCCACAGAGAGGTTTACCAGCAATCGCATCTAGTCTTACACTAGCGTTCCCACACTGACACTGAGATATGGTGGGGGAGGGGGGGGAAAGAGAGACGGAAGGAAAACAGTTTAGAAGATACAGCTTGAGTTTTCCTTTAAATGGACAACAGGTAGTAAGTAGGAGATTCTTTTGTAGTTCGCTAGAGGTTCTTCACTTTCGATCCTAAACTGTTTGACTTTAAACAACTATTGGATTTCTCCTTCGACAGACAGACGCATAACAGTGACAGAGTAAACCTAATTATCCGAGCTTGTTGAAGTACTGTTGGTTCACAATAATTTCCTCTTCGTCTTACTTATTGCACAGAGCCCACTGCAATCACCTCCGAGGGTGCATGTCTGCCGGTTAACATTTGATTTGGCCACATGGCTTAAAACAGCCTTTCCCTGAAACACGGGGACGCGCTGCACTAAAACGGCATCACCGCAAGCGCGTTTTCGTCCCAAGAAATCTGATGCAAGTTCGTTAGAAAGCGTCAGACGCACTGCGCGAGGCTCGCTTCGCAGAGCGCTACCGGACCTCGGCATTAGGAACAACAACGGAAAACGTCCCCAACCGCCGCCCGGCGGTGCCGAGCCAGCTTTTCGTAGGACGGGAGCGTGCGATCTCCGGGGCTCCACCACAGTCGGCTCCTCCCGCCGGAGCGGCTGGGCTTCCCCTCGGCCCGGCATACCGGAGGGCAAGGCGACGGGGACGCGCTGCCCGGGGCGCGCACAACGCCGGCATGTCCCGACCGACGTTGAGATCCGGCGGGAAGCGGAGTCACGGCCCTAGAAACCTCGCAGACCATCTCCTCGGGGGGCGAAAGGAGCGGCCGGGACAGCGTTCTCCTTCCCCAGTGTCGGCGCGGGGCTTCCGCACGAAGCGGGGATAGGCTGGGAACAGCGAGGGGGCGTGCCCTGCTGCCCAGTAATAGGCTGTTTATGGTAAAGGGCGGGGCCCCGGGGCCAAACGCTCTCCAGTAGGCTGCCAGGAGGTGAAAGGCGTGACTCCAGTTCTGGGCGCGGTGTGATAGGCTGCTTAGCGTGAGGGGTGAGTCCCGGCGGCGGCAGCAGCAGCAGCCTCCAGGGGCTGAGGTCCGTCTCGGCGGAAGTCTCGCGAGGGAGCGTAGCCGGGATTTGGCGGCTGGCTGCCTCCCTCTCTCGCTGGCTGCGAGGAGCTGCCTGGTGTTTGTGTGGAAGGGGGAGGAGAAGGAAGGGAAGCGAGAGGAGCCCGAGTCCCCTCGCCTGCCTACCGAGGGGAGCGGAGCGGACGCCCCCACCCGCTCGTCCCCTCCCTCGGCCAGCCATGGCCTCGGGAGACACCCTGTACATTGCCACGGACGGCTCGGAGATGCCGGCCGAGATCGTGGAGCTGCACGAGATCGAGGTCGAGACCATCCCGGTGGAGACCATCGAGACCACCGTGGTGGGCGGCGAGGAGGATGAGGACGAGGACGACGAGGATGAATGCTGCGAGGAGTGCGGCCCGCACCACCCGCCCCATCACTACCACCACCACCACCACCAGCCCATGATCGCCCTGCAGCCGCTAGTCTCGGACGGGGATCCCAGCGGAGCAGGGGGCGGCGCGGCCGGCGGCGGCGGGGGGCAGCTCCACCTGCACCATCACCAGGAGGTGATCCTGGTACAGACCCGCGAGGAGGTGGTGGGGGGAGACGACTCGGACGGGCTGCGGGCCGACGACGGCTTCGAGGACCAGATCCTCATCCCGGTGCCGGCCCCCGCCGGGGAGGACGAGTATATCGAGCAGACCCTGGTCACCGTGGCCGCCGCCGGCAGCAAGAGCGGTGGGGGTGGTGGCTCGTCCTCGGCCGGAGGGCGCGTTAAGAAGGGCGGCAGCGGAAAGAAGAGCAGCAAGAAGAGTTACCTGAGCGGGGGAGGCGGCGGCGGGGCCGAGGGCGGTGGAGGCAGGAAGTGGGAGCAGAAGCAGGTGCAGATCAAGACCCTGGAGGGGGAGTTCTCGGTCACCATGTGGGCCTCGGGTAAGTGCGCGTCGGGCCCCTCCCTCCCCGGGCACTAGGCCCCGCCGGTGTCCCACCAGCTCTGCCCGGCCGGTTTTGTTTTGAAGGGAGGCCATGTTTTGATGTGTGTGATGGGCGCCGCCATGTTCATCGCCAGGGCAAGTATGGCGGCTCCCCGAAAAGATGGCGGGGTCTGCGCTGCTGCTGCTCCTGCTCCTGCCCGGCTCCGGCGGGGGGAAGGAAAGATGGCGGCGGCTGCCAAGATGGCGACGGGGGGGAGGGGAGCGGGAGGGGAGGCAGCGCGCTGCTGGCTCCTGGAGTAGGCCGCAATGGCGTAGTTTCTGCAGCAGGGGGAGGCGGGGTGTGCGGGCGGGCACGGTGCGGGGCGAACCCAGCCTCCTCTCCTCGCCCCTCTATTGGCTCCATCTCCGCCCCCTTCGCGTCTCCTTCTCCCCTGCTCCCTCTCCCCTGCTGTCGGCTCTCTCCCTTCCTTGCTCCCGCTCTTCAGCGCTCGGTTCTCCGCCTCTTCTCCCCCCTGCCCGTGCTGCCGCCCTCGCAGCAGCCTCCACCAGCGCCCCTTTCCGCCCCGTCTCGCTCCGCCGGGCGGTTCCCTCCCCTCCTTTCTGTCCGCCGCGCACCCGGGGCCCTATTGGGCTGCATTTTAATGCTGAACATGGGCCGCAGCCCCGGATGACGCGTGTACTTCAGGCCGTGACCGTTATTTCAGGGGGGCGGAGGGGAATAAATGGCTGCCTGAGCGCCGCCTGCTTCGGCTCCCTAGCTGCGAGCTGGTCGTTGGGGGCAGTGGGAGCTTTGCAGGCGCTGCTTGATGAGGCGTGAGTGCTGTGCTTGGGGAGGCATTTACAACTGCCTTGATTCCAAGCGAGCCCAGTGGGTGAGCCAGCCTCTGCACTGAGGACTCCAGCCCTTTGCGATCGGGGGGTTGGGAGTGGGTGGATCTTCTGGCTGTCATGCGGGATATAGGCTAAGAGAGGGGAAACACCTTTATTAAGTGTGGGGTGGTGGTGGTATGTCTATAGCTGGTGGATACCGAAGTGTTAGTGCCCTTAGAAATAGTCAAGATAGGAGCCTGGAACTCTCAGCCCTCCCAGAAGAAGGGGGTGGATCTTATGTCAGGGAAGCATTGGTCTCTGGCAGCATTTTGGAGGGTAGGAGGAGAATTTGGCTGTGGATCCTATCCTGGCCTTGGAAATGTTCCAGCTCTGCCTTCTTCCGTTTGGTAATAGTTGTGTCAGAAGCTTTTCAGTTCATCAACGTTTTAGGGGCAAATAAAAAAAAGCACCTGGCAAAGAAAGTTTTAAAGAAGAAGTGTGATGTCCAGCATGATATAAGGTTTTTAATCTTTTATGATAGGGATAATGAAAGGTCTTGTCTGCAAAGTTAGGAATCAATCTGATTTTTGTTTCTGGATTTGCTAATGCCTTGCAATGCATTTCATACTGTTTTCTTCCCCTTGTTTGAAAAGTTCTTAGTAGATTTCTGGAAGAGACACACAATACACTAGGTTGCCTATCAGTGCAGAGTTGTTACATGCTGGGTGTTCTGGTAAGAATAGATAGTTTGCTGGTATTAATGTGTTAGTAAATGAGTTATTTGCATACTTTTATGAATATAATTCAGTGTCATTTTTACAATGCATATTGTTCAGAGAGCTGTTTTAATGTGGCTGTTGCATGAGTATTGAGGAAGAAGTTGGAATTCAGTCTTCCCTTGCAAACTATTCCTAACATTAAAAACTTAAACAATGAATGGTCCTGCAACACCTTAGAGACTAACAAAGAATGTAGACCATATCATGAGCTTTTGTGGGCACAACCCACTTCATCTGAAGAAGTGGATTGTGTCCACGAAAGCTCATGATGATCTACATTTGTGTTTGGTCCTGCAGCACCCTTAGCCTGTAACTGAAAAAAAACTTAAATGAAAGTCTCTAACTGGCTACCCCTCTGAGACTGTTTCTAACTTGAGTACCATAATAACTTAAACAAAATTTTATACTCGGAATTTTAACTCCTAGAATACAATAGTGTCCAAGTAGGTAGGAGAGAGAAAAATACAGATTAGACTAAAGCATCTCCCACTGTACACTCTCATGTGGCTGTAGCTTATGCTTAGTTATGGTCTGTAGAAGCTACTGTTAAAATAGCCGAAAATAAATGACGGAGGAACAACTGAGTAAAGGGCTACTGGAGATTGTCAAAATCTGTTTGTGACACTGTGCATATGAATTCTGCACTTCAAAGTGCCCAGTAGGGTGCTTGCTTAAAGTTTGTTATGCATACAGATTAGTTAGTTTAAATGAAGCATAATATCATTGAGCCTGATTCTCTCATACATACCCATTTTACATTATGGTAACTTCATTGACTTCAGTGGTCTTTTCTTATTACTAATGAGAGGAGAATGTGTTATTTATTTATGTATTTATTTTACTGCAGCTCATCTGATGAAGTGGGTTTTACCCGCAAAAGCTTGTGATACTATATATTTTTGTTAGTCTTTAAAGTGCCTCAGGACTACTCATTTTAAGTTACAAGTAACATGGCTTGACTCTCTGAGACTTCCGTCTGTCACAGTTTATCAGAGATTTTGAATCACACTGGCACAACAAACTAGATTACAGTGTAAATGTGGTGCGAAGATGCAGATGCTTATTTTTAATTCTTATACTAATAGTCTTCTGCTGGCAATCAAGGCAACTTTGTTTGGGTAGTTCTACATTGGGACCTTACTAACACAGCTGCATCTCTTGAATGTGGTATTTGTATCGGGTATGAAAAAAATCTAGACCCCCCCCTAACGAGTTAAACGTTATGTTTAACCGCTTAAATGGGGTGCAGCTCGGTCAGGCCACTGGTTATCCATTCACATCCCTACTGTACATAGGACTAGGTAAATGGAAGAATTTTTCTGTCCACCTAGCTTCCTTCTGCCTCTCAGTGGGGAGGTGGATTTATTTCTATACTAGGAACGTTAGATAGCTATTAATTGTATAGTCATGTAACCACACAAAATATTATTGGTTACATGACTATTTGATAGTCCCTGGGGGTGGGGCTAGCAGCCAGTGTGGTCTGATACAGAGGCAGTGGCAGGTGTGAGTCGGTCTGTGAGGGGAGCCAATTTAAAATCAGCTCGCTCGTAAACCTAATACAGAGACAGCAGTATGGGGCAGCAGCATAGTATGAGTTCCCCACAGACAGAGGCTGTACCGGCATTCCACGGAGCAGACTCTGTCTGCAGCAAGCCACAATTACACATTGACATCCCTAGTGAAAGGTTAGCCGGTAAGCGTTATTTTTAGCGGGTGATGCTTACTGGTTTCAGTTAACTCTTAACTGGTGAGGACTGAAGCAGGCGGCTGCTCTAGCCCGGAGTGGGGCCCGCCACAGACAGGCTGCTCTGGTTGTCTGTGGTGTGCCAGGGTCCGCTGTGAACGGGGCCGGGCTGGAGAAGCTTCTGTCTGTGGCGGGTGTGTGCTCCTGCCCAGCCTTTCGGGAGGGGGAAGTGCCCCTTTAATCAGTTAAACATCACATCTAACCAGTTAAGTAGGACTTTGCATTCCTACTCTACTCTTATGGGAATGCCCATTTATCAATGAAGATATTCTAGCACCTCTGTATGGACATTAGATACTTCTGTACAGTGTAGCTGGCTTCATAGACATGTGTAGTTACTGTTATGAGGGTCACCAAGACTATTCAGTAGGTTCATCCTAAAAAATGTAAAAGCAGAGTCTGGAGTGGTATATGTATGGTGACCAAAAATAGGGACACACAAGCCATATCCTAGCCTTATTAGCCACACCTCCGATCCCTTAGGCCCCCCCACCTGTCACATAAAGTCCCACCCTTGGAGGTAGTACTTCAAGGGTTAAGATAGACACGTGACCAGAAGTAAAAGGTGTTGTGTGACTCCTCTAAGAACTCCTCCCATTATCCTCTGCCAATAGGGATGGGTTTGGCTCCCTCAGGACCTCCTCATGCGACTAGACTGCAATTGCATTAATCCAACTTGAATTGCATTAACTTGGAGGAGAGGCTGGGGATGCCTCTATTTCAGTGATTATTGACTTTTTGGAACGTGAACCACCTGGCTCAATGTAAACCTTGCCATGGACCACCAGTTGCTAATGTAAACTCACCATTAATTACATAATTACGCTTGAGCCATTTTGCTAGTGCTGCAGCTAGGGAGAATAATAATTTAAATTAAACCAAACAGACTAAGCGTTTTAACTTTCTTGTGTGTGTTTATCAAACTTCATTTTAAATAAAGTAAAATATTAATTTACGACCAACACAAGGTTTCAATGGTTTCTTTATGGTAGGGGCGGGGAACCTTTTTTGGGTTGGAGGCCACTGACCCACAGAAAAGTCAGCTGGGAACCACAAAAACGAGAAGCAAAAAAAAAAACTCCTCCAAAAACCCCCAACCCTCAGTCATCTGGCCCCCAACTGAGACACCTTGATCCTCCGGTGTTCCAGCCCACAAGGTGAGGGGATGGGTCAAAGAGGAATGAGGTTCAAGGTAAGGATGTTAAATGCGGTTATCTGGCTAATAGTATAGCCAATGCAATTTGTATCAACTACGTGATTAGTCAATAGGTGTCGCTCTGCAGAGCCACAATGCGGGGGTAGCTTCAGGAGCTGACTGGAGCTGGGACTCAGCAGTTCTGGCTCTGGGAGCCACCCATGCTGCAGCTCTGCATTTTAAATATAAGAGGAGTTGCTGAACTCTTACTACATTTAAAATGCAGAGGCGCAGCGACTGGCGCAAACCGGGCCTGCTCAGTCCAGCAGCCCCTCTTCACGGCAGACAGACCAGGCCACCATGAACAGGGAATGCTTGGCGGCAGCAGCAGCCCCTGTCTGTGAGAGTCCAGCTCCCTGTTGGGACCCCCACAGAAAGGGGCTGCTGCCCGAGCAGCTTCTGTCATGGTGAGCCTCGGCCTGCCATGGACGGAGGCTGCTTTACAGCAGCCTCCCCTATTTCCCCCCCCCCCCCACACACACACTTCTGATAGAAGCAGGGAGGAGATGGCACAGCAGAGACAGTATGGGGGGAATCAGCTTTTAAGCCAGTTCCCCCAGCACCGGCTATTTCTCTCTCCCTGCTGCCTCTCAGAGGCAGCAAGGAGGTGGGGGGGAAAACAAGTAATCAGTACGGTACTTGACTACCCAATAAGCCTTTGCTTAACAGCACTAGTTCAGAGATTCCCAAAGGCCACATTTATTTTTCTGGGGTTCCGGAGTTTGTGGATTTTATGGACTCCCTTAGGCTTGGGCGTGGGGACCAAAAAGGGGAGTTCAGTGTGCAGGACAGGACTGCCATTATGTTGGATAGAGATGGGGTGCAGGATCTGGGCAGTAGGTGTGGGGTGCAAAAGGGGGAGAGGTTGCAGGGTCTGGAGGTTGCACGGTCTGTGTGGGATGTAGCGTGCAGAGACTGGCTGGGTGTAGGGTCTCTGGCCAGAAGGAAGGGTGCAGGGCAGCGGTTTGGGGTAGGGAGTTAGGCCAGGAGGGAAGATACAGGAGGGGTCTTAGGGCAGGGTGTCTGGTCAGGAGAGTATAGGAGCAAGGGAGGGTGTCAGAGCAAGATGGGAATGCAGGGTTTGGGGGGGCAGATGGGAGTGAGTGAGCGGGATTTTGGTGCAGGGTCTGGGGACGTTTACCTGGCTTGGCATCCCTTTGCAGTGGGGAAAGCCTCCAGACAGCATGCTGTCATTCCCCCAGGGGTGGGAAGGGAGAGGGAGCTCAGGCCCCCCCCCCCACCTCCCCCCCCCCCCCAATGCAGAAGGGATCCCAGCGGGGCTGCAACACCAGGATGGGCTTCCCACTCGGTGGGCGTGGTGGTGTGTTTGAAGAAACCCCAACCTTCCCCGCCAGACCAGGCTCGTTGCTGTTCCCCCAGAGGGGTGAGGAGAGGCACAGGGGAGAGAACGGCAGCACATGGGGGGCACCGAGCATGCTCCGAGGGGGTGGCAACACTCCACCATGTTCTGCGCAGTCCCTACTGGGGTGCAGGAGACAGTTCAAAAGCACCGAGGTATGGGAGCATCTACTCGGTGTCTTTTGCCTTGGACCCGGCCACCCCTCCCCCTCCTGGCAGCAGCGGCTGCTGTAACAAGCTGCTGCCTACACATGTGGAGGGGGAGGCTGCATGGCCTGACCAGGACCCCATGTGACAGAGGCAATCCCATGGGGGATGGAGGAGGTGCGTGGTGGTGGGTGTTACCCACACAAATTTCTCCATACCTTCCACACTGTAGGGACACATACCTTTACCTAGTTTCTAGGGCTCTAGGTACAACCCTGTTAATACACACCCACCCTTACCCAATTCCTGGGGCTCAGGGCGCATCTTCCTGTGGGTTGGCAGGATCTTTAGCCACTGAAAGAGCCTTACACAGTAATATCCTTATCCTCTATTTATTGACAATTCCCAAACAAGCAGAATATACATGCTAAGCACACGGTGTCATGCTCACCAATCCTGATAAAGGCAGGCAGACTTCCCGTGTTGGCCAGGCAAGGTCAGTCTCTCTGGATCTTAGCTGCTGCACATCACGGTTGTGCAAGAGAGTCCTGGCAGCTCTTATCTTAGGTTGGGTCTTGGAGGTGAGTTCTTCTTGGTGTCCTTGTCTCCCTTTGGTCTTCTTCCAGCCTTTTGCTTCCTTCCTTCTGCTTCTGTTACTTCTGATCTTCTTTTTTCTTCTCCTTCTTGGACCCCAGTTTATATCATGAAACCTGAGTCTTGCTTAGGTATACCGTAACCAATTATTTTAGTATAATTTTACTAACCAATCATAACAATTACCTAACCAATCATACCCCACCACCTTAATTGATTTACGCCTAGCAAAATTAATTATACAACAGACAGAAACAGTTACAAACTAGACAGAGATCACACAGTCGAACAATAGGAAAGTGTAATGACAATGATCATAGAATGAGGATTCCACAACCTCAAGTATTGATAAGCAGTTTCTTGCCAGACAGAATGGTGTGACTAAGTTTTCTTTACCCATCTTGAGATCTGTTTCTTTATCTGGTGACAGTGGGGGAGCTATCAGGACAAAGTCACCTCCTCACAGCCTGGTGTGACAATTTTTAATACAATTTAGATGGAATTGTATGTGACTCCAGGCCTTACAGTTAATGGCTGCTGCTCTTCAGTCTGGCTGCCGAAGGCGGCTTTGGTTCAGGCCTAGCACAGGCCTTCCAGCATGGCTACAGAAAAGCCATATTGGTACAGTGGGTGGGGTAGTGGTCAGAACCACACTCCACCAGAAGCCTGCCCCAGCTGGCAAAGCTCCAAAGGGAGCTGCCTACACACTATGTGGGGGGGGGGGGGAGAGGGAGGATGCTGTTGCTGCTGCACTGTGCCAGGAGCAATGGCGGTACATGGACTCAGTCACTTCCCGCAAGTCCGTGTCCCCATCAAGTAGTGAAATGTCCGGTAGGGCTTTCCAGGACATTTCACTACTTGATGGGGCACTGGGACAGGATACTTAAAATCGGGACTGTCCCAGAAAAATCAGGACACATGGTCAGTGTAGGTATGTGAACACAAGTAAAAGTCCTGAAACTTAACAATTAAGTCTGTTTTTTTTCCAGAAGTTCCAGAATGTCAACAGAATGGGTACTAGAATAACTTCAATAGCATATCTCCAAAACTCCCACTTCTCTTTACAGGGTAGTATACTATTACCATGAAAGATAATAAAATAGGAAGTTTGATGCTGTGAATTTCACCTAAATGCGGTTTACGTTAGTGGCTTTTGAAATGTGTTTTTTATCACTGATCCAACTTAAGTTAAAACTGTATGCAGTGTGGAGTGAACAAATCCTTAATTTTCAGGGGTGTAGCCATGTTAGTCTGTAAAGGTGAGGCTACACAGCCCTCTAAAGTTGAAATGAGACAAATTGCATATCTTATTTTGATTTTTTTCAAAATAGCTTATTTTGAAATTTGGAGTGTCTACACAGTGCCAAGGTTCAAAATAACACCCTATTTTGAGACATCCCTTAACCCTCTTGGAACGAGGGGAGCAGGGATGCTGAGTTAGCGCGTGCCCGTTGTCTTGAAAAATATTTTGAAATAATGGGCAGCTTGTTAAAACATGGGGTAGTTATTTCATAGTAGTACTTCCAGGGTTAAGATAGACACGTGGCTGTAAGTAAAAGGTGTCATGTCACTCCTCTAAGTACTCTTCCCACTGTCCTCTGCCAATAAGGATGGGTTTGGTCCCTGCAGGACCCCCCTCCCCATGCAACTATACTGCAATTGCATTAATCCAACTTGAATTGGAGTTGGATTGCGTGATGTACTCTAACTGAAAAAATTTAAAAACAACAAATAGTCCTGCAGCACCTTAGACTCAGCAAAATATAGATAGTATCTTTTGTGGGCACAGCCCATTTCAGATGAATGGAGTTAAGGGGTCCAGGATATTCTCTGCTATTTATTTGTACCTTGGACCCTTGAATTCTATTCATCTGAAGAAGAGGGGTGTATCCACAAACTCATGATACCATCTACATTTTTTGTTAGTCTCTAAGGTGCTGCAGGATTATTTATTGGTTTTTTTACATTTTTTTTTTTTTTTTTTTCAAATCCTTAATTGACGGGCAAGACTCTATCTTATTTAGAAACTGAAGTTCATCAAAGAGAAGACTAAACAAGTGGTATGTCAAGACCTAGATTCTGTGTAACTTGCCTCTGGGTATTTGAATGGGGAACCAACGACGTTTTGCCTTCAGTTGAGCAGTATGAATTAACTGCTCATTGCAGTTTTCCAATATTATTGAAGTGCTTTTCTGCCAATGAGCATTGCCATACACCTTGTAAAATCATGCATGTATGGTAATCTATTAGATGTAAGCCTATGTATTTAACTTGATTATTTACTTTTGTTGAATGATTAAATCTGTTAACAGTACTGTGTGCTGTTGGTAACCATTTAGGCTTGCCATAAGTGCTCCTGTCTCCTTTTTGTGTTCTGCCATATCAGAACTTGATAATTGCAAGGTTATTTTTAATTAATGTTAGTTTGAAAACAGTAATACTTCATAGCAGTCCTTCAAGCTAACTTAAGCTTTCCAGCTGTTAAGCTGACTTCCTTTCATACATAGCACAATGATCCCTGATCCATCAAATATTTCTTCAAATTATTGAAAATTATTATAAGTCTTTGGCAGTACGGAGAGGCTAGTCAGTGGAGGAACATGCTTGCAAAGTTCATCTCCGAGGCATCCTTCCAGTGCCATTCGTGATTTGAGAAAATCATCTCTGGGATGAATGGTACTTACTGCTCACTCTGAGGAAAAAGCCCTGACTTTATAATTGTAGTGGGGAAAATTCTGCAACTTTTGTGGCATAAGAATACACACTTATTTTTACACCTTTTTAAATGTAATATATACTGAGTCAATGTAATGCATTGCTGTTCATCTTTCTAACTGAACAAAATCTGTAACTTATTAGATCTGTTGCGCTTCGTTATACCTGTTTTTTGGTGCTGGTTTTGGACTAGGGATGCAAAATCGCAGCTAAGCAGCAAACAGGTCAAAGATTAGGTTAACCTAAACTTGAACCGGTTAACTGGCTACGTGGGGTCGGGGCAGGGGTAGGGATGTTAAATGGCATTTAACAGCTACTCGATGGAATTTCCCTCTACTATTTATTTGTAGGGAAATAAGGGGGAAAACTGCAGAGCTGCATTGAGATTAGCTCCCAACCCTAGGAGCTAACCCCACTGCAGTTTTGCCTTTTAAATGTATTAAGAGCCGCCAGGCTCTTAGTATGTCTTAAAAGCACAAGCGCAGCAGGGAGGACCAGGCATAAGCTGGGGACCAGGTGATTCCTGGCTCATGTCAGTTCCCCACTATGCCTCTGCCTCCCCTGTCCTCCCATGTGGAAATGGTGCTGGGGGAGAACTGGCTTTTTAAGATGGCTCTCCCACCCCTCCCACGCCTCTTTGATAGAGGCAGCAAGGGGGGGAAGGAAAGTGACTAGTCGCTTACATCCCTAGGCAGGGGACTAGTAGCAGTAAAAATTTAAAAATCCTATTCTGTTAGTACTCTTACGGAACCTTGTTAAAGCTCTGTGCTTGGAGCTCTTTGCCAACTTGAGAAGATAGTATTGAAATTGTAGTTTCAGAGACTTGTATTAATTAATCTCTAAACTGAAAAGACCAGGGCCTACTACACGCACATTGTATAGATTCAACTAAATTTGCGTCTAAATTTGTACTTCATTCTGTGAAGTCTCTTAAAACAGACTGAGTTGCTAAAATTGATTTCATTTAATTTGGTAATACTGTGAAAGAGTTGCATTGAGTTAGTTGTGCAGTTTCTGAGAGTAGACAAGGACAAGTCATCCCCTTCAACTATTGTGCATTATTTAAAAAACCCAAAAATACACATGAGTGTTGTGTGCTCAGACAGGAATTAACAAGATTGCTGCTAGGAGAATTCTGTGGCGCTGCGGAATTCATGGCACAGATTTTTTTTTTTTTTTTTTTTCCTCTCCCTCTCAGAATAATACAGATTCTTCTGGCGAGGCACTGCAGTTGTGTTTTGTGCCCATCAGGGGCTGCTGTAGTGTCAAAGATGTCAAACAGTGGGTGGAAAGGGAGAGACTTGTTTCTCACACTGTGGTCAAGTAAGGAAGCACAGGATGGGTAAAGATGGGCACATGGAGCTGTTGGCTTTGTGTTCGAAACTGGAGTTTAGAATGGCAGAGGATGTGGTGGGAAGGGGACACAGACTGAAATGTGAGATCAGGAATTAGTGAGGAGATGGTATTGATCCAGGGCCTGAATAGAAAAGGGGCTTATGGGACACTTCGGGGAGGGGAAGATGTGCCTGCCTGAATGGGAGAGGCTAGGATAGGGGGCAGCCAGGATCTGCATGGGGGAGACTCCCCAACTTCCTAACAATCCCCTCTCCCCAAAAAAACCCTGTTCCATACTTCTCCCACCCCACAGTCCTCCAGGCTCCTTTTCTCTTCTTCAGCTCCTACCTCACCCATGACTCCCCCAAGTGTTTCCTTCTGAGGTGTGCAGGAAATACGTTTCTGCATTAAAGTAGTTCATTTAAACTATAAGTTCCATAGTAAGTAGATTCCTTACAAGGCACATTATCACAAAAATAATTTCCTTAATTCCCCCCCTTACTTTTTTGGAGAAGGGATGAAGTTGTGTGTGTTAGATGTATTTGCTCACAAGTATTTTAAAATAAATAACCCGACTAATTGAAACTGGTTTGTTTATTTTGATAGATAAAATATGCAGATTTTAAATGTTTTTGTCACAGAATTCCCTCAGAAGTACAAGATGTACTCATCTTGCGGGGGGCTAAAATACACAAACTATAAACATAATATACGTTAGCTCCATCTCAGTGGGTCTCCTGAGTTTTGAGACTGTGCTGAAGTTAGGGCAGGGGTGGGCTATACTTTTTGATGGGGGGGCAGTTAGGGATGTTAAACATTGATTAGTCAATAAGGGCACCTCTGCTGTTGAAGTGTACACTTCAAAGGCGAAAGTGGTGCGGGGACCATGGGGGTCAGCAGGGGACTGAAGCACTGGAGTCTGCCACTGGCTCTGTGCTCCCCATGACATTTCAAAGCAGCAGCACTCATGGAGCCCGGGGTCAGTGGGGGAGTCCCCAGCTGACCCTGGGATCCACATGGTGCTGTTGCTTTGAAGCACCCCCTTCTCTTCGTCCCATTTGCTGCCTCTTTCTGATAGAGGCAGGGAAGTGACTAGTCATTCACGTCCCTAATGGGGGGCCACTCCAAGAATATGGAAAGTGGCTGAGTGCCTCATTCTTCCATGATACTAATGGAGGAGGTATGGGATTTGGGATGGAGGTTAGGTCCTGAAGGGAGCTTGGGGTAAGGGAGGGAGTTTTGGTGAAGGAGGTGATTGAGACCTCAGGCACTGGACTGGGGTGCAGGGGCTCAATTGTTACCTATGGCAAGGAATTGGGGTACAGGAGGGGGTGAAGGGGTTTGAGTTGTGTGCTAGGGCAGGAGGGGACTGTGATATGGGACAAGGGATTGGGGTGCTGGAGGGGGGCAGAGGATTTGGGTATGTGGAGTAGGGGGCTGGGATGCTAAAGGCTGGCTCTGGTCAGGAGAGTTACCAGCCAGCAGCCTAGCACTTCCTGAAGCAGCCTGCCTGCCCCATTCCCACACAGGCTTCAGCCATGTGCTCTCTGAATAACTACCAGACCTGGAGCAGATGGGGCATGGTGCTTCTTGGCTGCCTGTTACTGAAACAGGCAGCTCTGATTGGCCAGTTTTTGGCCAGAAACTGGCCAATGGGATTGTGCCTGGGGCAGGAGCTTCCTAACGGGTATTTAACTTCCCCTGTCACAATGTTTCCTGTCATCTTTACAGAAATGTTTAAATGGGATTTTACATCCCTAACTTCAGCGGTTAACCCCTGTCTGCAGTGGGGGAGGGGCTGCTTCGGCCAGGCTATGCCTGCAGTGCCATCAGCTGCTCTCGCCAGGCTGGAGTACTGTCCTGCACCACATGCAGCAAGAGGCTGCCATTCAGCTATTAACTAGTAAGCATCTCCTGTTAAGCTTTTTCCAGTGATAACATGGGCCAGGACTTACCCATTAGATGCTTGCTAGTTAACTGGTGGCATTCCTGCTTCAAGTTATGACCAGATCAATATGTGCAATTTATGTATCATCTAGTGATGCATCAGGATAGGGTGAGGAGGGCAGAGAACAGCACTGCTCACAATATGGGCAATGCACGTTAAAGGAAAAGCATCTAGTCCAGGGTTTCCCAACCTATGGGTTGGGACCCAAATATGGGTTGCTATTACATTTCAAAAGGGTCGCCAGGTGTCTCCCCAGGTGGCTCTTAAGGAGCCATTCACACATTTTTTTGAATTGCCCTGGGTCACCAAGTCTTCCTGAATTGTCAAAATGGGTCCCCATCTGGAAAATGTTGGGAACTGCTGATCTAGTCAATTAGGTGGGATGGAATGAAAGTTGTAATGGGAGGTTTGGTACTTAACTGAAGAATGTTGCTAGCTTTCTAATAAAAAATTTCTTCCAAACATAGTAACTAAGAAGTCATTTTGTTGGAAGAGATCAGCAACCAATGGCCACAGTCTGCTGTGTTGGCACAGAAATCTTCTTGTATGACTTTTAACCATTCTTGTTCTCGTCCAGAACAATGTTGAAAGTGAGGGCGAGGCAAGGCTGGCTGACCATGACTATTGGCATAGAATACTACATATTCCCCAGCTACAGAACTCTCATCCAGATTTTTAATTAAAAAAAAAAAACCAACAAAACCTCACCATGTGATAATGAAGATAACACTGAAAAAAGGTGGTTTACCATTCCATCAGCTTATGCGCATCTTCCCAAGTTGATGGAAGGCCTGAAACACTAGCTCTTAGGTGCATCTTCCCCTGCGCCTCTACTGAGGTTCAAAGACTGCAAAATTTGTGGTATCTTGAGGATTGGTGGGGGGAGGTTGCAAGAATTTGGCTAACGAACCAGGTAACAAGTGACTTGTTCTTGTGCCCTTTTAGGATAATAGAATGTGCCTTGTAATGACATTGTAACTTAAAATCTGGCACGCAGAGTAGAGTTGCATCAAAGTCAATAAAAGTTGCATGTAAGGGTACGACTTGACAATACAGTTAGCTTGAGCATACTTGAGTTACAGTTGTGAATAGTTTTCTTTCACAGTAGTATCACTAGGAGTTTGAAGGTGCCCAACTTAGACTTGTGTATCTCATATCCAGGACACTGGAAATGTCCAGTAGAAAAAACTTCCACTACAGGTCTAGAGTTTATCCAAGCATCCTCTCTATTGTATCTTCAGCAGAGACACAGGACTCTACTTTGAGATGTCTGTATCATGCTAAATGTCCTCTTACTGCCTTTATGAGAATTAGGAAAGATTGTATCTTTTTATGTCCCCTGCAAGATTTTAGTTAGTCATGTCAGCCAAATGAATATTGGAATATACACTCTGAGAGAGTGCTGATAGTGCCTTTGCATACTGATAAAGTGGTTCTGGGGGGGGGGGGCAAACCTGGCATTTGTCCATAAAGTCAATTCTAGATAGAGCACATTAGTCCTGTCCCATGTTACTATTGGAAAAGCTCTGGCACATCAAGCATGTGAACACCGTGCTAAACATATGTTTAGTTAAATACAAAATGTTCAGAAAATAAAGATCATCTGGACTAGGGATGTAAAATCCCATTTAAAACATTAACCAGTTAAACTGTTTAACTGGCCCATCGCACTGCAGGTGGAGGTGGGAGTGCTGGAGCACATTGTGGGCCGTGGGCTGCTCTGGCCAGGTGGGGTGCTGATTAAGCAGTTACCCTGGTAAGCATGATGGTAAGGGTTAATCCTTAACAACCATGTGAAAGCCCAGATTAGGGTTGTAAATGGGGTGGGGGGGGCGTTAAGCCTAAAATATCTAGGTAAGTAGTCTTGTGCTTAGAAAGATTTAAATTTAAGTGCATTCAAGGATCTACCTCAAACCCAGATACTCTTGACGCATCGCCTTCTTGGGGATGCAAAAATGTAACTGCTAAAAATCATAGTGACTACCTGCGCTGTGGGGTCTGCTGTATAAAGCTAGTATTTAAGCTTTATATTTTAAGCTTCCCCTGGCCAGGAAGAGGCTTTGCTACAGCAGCGGGGTTGTTCCTGGGGAGGCAACTTGCAGGGGAGTGGCCAGGCCTGCCATGGATAGGGGCTTGCTCTGACAGGCCCCGCAGGGCTGGAACCAACCCCTGCCTGAGGCAGGTAGTGAGCTGCTCCACCTCCTACTGGTTAACCTTTTTACATCCCTTCTTTATTCAAGGCCCTCTTCTCCCCTTTCCTCCCCCTCCTCATCTCCCCATTCCCATCCTCACTCACTTTCACCAGGCTGGCAGGGGATTGGAGGGCAAGCTCTGAACTTGGACTGAGGTGTTCAGAATGTGAGAGGGGTCCCAGGCTGAGCCTAGGGCAAAGGTTTGGGGGCACAGGCTCTGGGAGGGACTTTGGGCTCAGGAGTGAGGCTCAGGCCTGGGATACCACTTACCTCAGGCAGCTCCTGGGTGATGACTTAATGTGGTTAACCCTGCCCTGACCCTGTGCCACTGCCAAAAGCAGCTGGCTTGTCCAGCAGCAGCTCTGCAGTTAGAGGGGCAAGTGTCTCTGTTAGCTGCCCTCTGTCCACAGGTACTGCCCTCACACCTTCCGTTGGCTGTGGTTCCTGTTCCTGGCTGAAAGGAAGCTGCAGGACAGTGCCTGCAGGCAAGGGCAGTATAGATGCCCCCTTCCCCACCTCTTCCAGAAGCTGCAGGGGTGAACCAGCCACTTCAGGGGCAGCGCAGGGGGAAGTCTGCCTTCGTTCCAATGTATTGTTGGAATGTTAGCGACCAGTTTGGCTGCAGGAGCCTCCAGAAAATAGAGCCTGATTCCAGGAGATGCCAGTGTTCTGCCCATGGATGGAAAAAATTAGAAGGAATGAATTTTGTTTGTACCATATTGAAGTAATTTGCACCACCACTAGAAACCAAAAACTTAGATTTTTTTTTAAATTACCATATGGATAATTACTCCAGCTATGACAGGATAGACATTTTTGAACTCACTACTCAAGAGTTAAATTTAAGTAAAAAACCTAAAATAACACACTTTGTGGTGTTGGTGTTACTGCTTTTAATCTGGATGTGAGTGTGAAAGGTAATATTTGTGTAAATGACATAGACACTGTGTGAGGGTGACAGATTTCTTTGCCCATTTAAGTATGCTGAACACATTCAGACATGGGAGCAGCTGCAAGCAAGCTTTCTCCATCCTAAGCTCTGTTGCATGCCCCCCACCTCTAAAAATGGGTACAGCACTGGGCAGAGGGGAGACACCTTGACATCAGTGCTCCCTGCCTTGCACAGCAAACATGAGGCTCCAGGCGGCAGCTCCAAGGCAGGGTGCAGGAGAAACATGGCAGTGGGGGAGGGACACCTGAAGTGCCAGCACTTGATTGCTTCCCCACCAAACAAGTCAGGATCACCTGTCAGAGGCTTCAGGATCTACTGGTTAGTGACCACTGATCTAGGTGAATCAGACAGCATCTGAGATACAAGGTATAGTAGATTCTTCACCCGTGCTAGATCCTGGGTAGTTAATTGATTAGCCTAGCCTGGGTATGAGCCAGTGATGCTTTATTCATCTGTGTAGGACTAGGATTTCTGGGGGCACATCCCACGGTTCTTTGTGCTATAGTAAGTTAAACTGCTATACATGCATTGTTCTAGTGAATTGGATCCCCTGTGGGTAGGGGCTTCTCCAGCCTGGCAGCCCCAACCTGCTCCTTTTAATCAGTCAACTGTTAAACATATTGTTTAACGGGTTAACTAACGAGGTTTTACATCCCTAACTATAAGCGGACACGTAGCTTAGCCTGCACTCTTGCTACAGGTGGTGGGTTACCAGCTAAACTGAAAGCCTCACTTGGACTTTTTCCCTACAGCCCCACCTGAGTCAACTAACAAAAGCAGAAAACACCGGTAACTTGGGGCGAAAGCATTTTGTTTGTGGAAAAGATTGGTAATAGAGCCAACCCCTGAGTAAGAATATGGCTAATCATGTAGTAGAGAGCTCTTAGCAGTAATAGTCTCTTTGGAAATATATGCTGGTAAAATATAATTACTACATATCTGGGAGAGTGAGTCTGTTTGGTTCAAGAATACATCTTCAGTGGTAAAAGCTGGAATTACCAAATTTCGTTTGCAACTTCCTCTTATAACTTAAAGCAAGATCAGGGTTTGGTTGTTCCTGGAAATGGGATGTGTGGGGAATGGGATTGTTTCTCATCAAACAGAAAGAGAGCTGTGGTAACAAGGACAGTTACACTGCACAGTGACCACAGGGGGTATTGGCAAGAGTGCCCCTGCCTCCCCAACTGCCCTGAAGCTCTGTGCAGCAGCTGGCAGCCAGGCAGCGCAGTTCCTCCTGCCCCAGGCTGGCCCTGCAGAGCATCCAGTGGCTGCCCCTTCCTCTGAGGCCCCCCACACCTCCCAAGTCCCTTCCCTGACTCCTGCATTCCCCACATTCCCTGCTCGGGTCCTTCAGGGCAATGTCAGTACATTTTCTAGTATTTCATGATAGAAGTGCAAGCCTTCAAGGTCTCTTGCTGTCTTAGGGAGAATATTGAATGCTATAATGTCTCAAGAACTGTAGAGAGATCCTATTTAGGCTCTGTTTATGCTACAGTGGTTCAACTTCCTATATCAATGGAAGAGGTTTTTCTATAGCTGTATGTTATCTACCTCTGAAAGGCAGTAGTAAGTAGGTTACTTGAGGAAGTATTTTGTTGACCTAGCTGCAGCTAGAGTGAGTTAGTGTCAACCTAAATTTTGCATCTTTCACAACCTGTTTTTCGTAGCCATAAGCAATGTAGCTAACTTGACTTAAGTGTTAGGTCTAAATAGCGGGCCAAAGTTAGATACATTGTGGTTTGCTGCAGGGAAACAGGTCAGGAATAGGAAAGCAGATGTTATATTTTTTGTCTTCCTTTTATCTTTTACATACCTGTTTGGCTCTGGCTACTAAAATCCTCCATCAGATTATCAGTGTTTTGCCTTCAAAAATAATCTCTGGAGGAGCAATATGCTCTTATTTATGTCACTTATTTATGTCATTTTGAGCCTGCGCTGTGTGTGGATTTTGGAAAGTATATGCTTCATCTCTGATGATCCTAGTTGTTCGCCATAATTTTGGCACTATAACTAGATCTGTATACATCTAATTAAGAGGTGTGTGTGTATGTGTTCACCTTGCCTGATTCCTGTTAACTGCTTACAATTAGCATAGGAATCTAGAAGTGTTCTGAATTGGCTAGAGAACGTTAGAATTTGGCAGTAGTGAACTTGCATTGAAATACTGGCCGTGCAAGGCTTATGATGATAGATTTATGGTGTTTGACTTTATATATGTAAATGTCCAGCGTAATTTTGTCTATTTCAGATGATAAAAAAGATATTGACCATGAAACAGTGGTGGAAGAACAGATTATTGGCGAGAACTCTCCACCTGATTACTCAGAGTACATGACAGGAAAGAAACTTCCTCCTGGAGGAATACCTGGCATTGATCTTTCAGACCCCAAGCAACTAGCTGAATTTGCTAGGTAAGTCACAAAAGAATATCTGTCTTAATCTAAAAAGTCAGTCCTTTGTTTTCTTAAACCTTCAAAAATGTGAATACTAGCTAATTACTTTTGCCTGACTCCATGTGGCCTATATTACTTTACATAAGGAGCCTGTGAAACATTCAAAGGAACTTGAGTCCTTAGAATATTCTCAGTATTTTGTTTCCATTTCCCAAATGCTATAATCTTCTAAAATTTGATTTATTTTAATTATGGCAGATTTCCCCTCCCTGATCTTTAGTCTCTTGTGTGGCTTATAGAAATCAGATGTCCTCAAGTTGCATCTTCACGTGTGTCCTTATTATTGCTGTTTGAAACATTACATGAGGCTAGAAATGCATTTGAGTGAGAGATGGCTACTTCTTGGTTAGGCTTGACAAATCAGATGTGCGACACTCAAGTTCATCAGCACAGTCAGGAATAGGGATGTGAAAAGTTAACCTGTAATTGATGGGGGCTGGAGCAGTTCCCCAACCCAGATTCTGCTTTAGTCAGTTAAGCATTATGTTAACCTAATGTTTAACTGGTTAACCAGGATTTTACATCCATAGTAAGAACAGCCAAGTGTTCAGTGCTCTATCAAACTTAGTTTTCAACAACTGGTTCAGTACAGTTTCACAATCTGTCGATCCATATTTTCTTAGTAATAGAAAATATCATACTTTACCTATAAAAAAGCTTTTCCTGCAGGACGACAGTGACGTCACCATAGAACTCTGGATCCTGCAGCCTCTCTCCCATGTGGCAGGTGGTGGTGGAACTCACGCGAAGGGGGGGGGAGGACTGGGGTGCACACTGGTCCCCTGAACTGCTGCACAGTGGCTGGCTGAAGCTCTGTCAGTCACCACATGGCAGGATGCTGCCAGTGTTTTAAAGACAGCTGCTTCATTGCATTGGTGGCGGAACCCATGCGTTGGGGGATGGGAGGGAAAGTACCGGCCTGGAGAGGAGGGGCCTGAGGCTAGTGGGGAGGTGCCTGGGAGGCCTCCCCCTCCCCCCAGTGGGCCAGGGAGAGTCCTGAGCTTGTTTATCTCTCACGAAACGGGTGAGTGAGCAGGGAGTGCAGCCCCCTAGTTTTTTATATTTTATTTATATTATTGCAAAAAAACTTAACATCAAAAGACTAAGGTTGCATAGTCAGCACTAAAGTTCAGGAAATATCAGTAGAGCCACAGCAGGGTAGGTCCCAGACCTGGCACGAGCCAGGACTGAGCCAGCCTTGCTCAGTCCTGGCTCATGCCAGGTCCAGCAGCTTTTAAGCTGGCTCCCCACAGCACCAGATCCTCCCCTCCTCCCACTGCTGCCTCTGATACAGTACCAGTACAATGGGTAACTGCATGGAAGAGTGCTAGCTGCAGTGACTGCAACTGAGCAGGGGAGAGGGGTTCCAGCTCACTCAGCCACCGACCCCCAAAAGCTCAACCTGGGCAGGGTGCAGCCTATTGCAGCCTTTTAGCTAAAGCGACTCTTCATTGGGCAGCATCCTCCTGGAAGAGGCACTGGCCCCTGTCTCTTCTGTTCCTGCCCTCGCCCCACCTCATCTCCTTGCCTGGCTGGCTGCTGAAGGAGCACTTGACTGCGGGTGTGGGGGCAGTTACCCCTTTTTGCCCCTCCCATGAGTCACCAATCATCTTCCTTCTATGTTTTTTAGGTGATAGCACAGTAGCACAGAGAACAGGATATAGTCTTCCTGTTGTTTGTGGTATCCCAGTGGCTCCCCAGCAGGTAGAAAGAACTACTTCAGGAAACACATTTGTGTCTATGAACGGGCATGCTCAATCTAAGGGTAGCACATGTGCAGTTCAGCTTGCCTGTAGGAACTGTGGCACTAGAGTATGCTCAGTGCATGTTAAATCTGATTGTAAAGCTGCCAGCTTCTGGTAGCCTTTACTGAACATGTGCAAACTGCAGTATTTCTCCCCAAATTTGGCTAACTTAAAAGCCTTTGGGAAGACTTTCACAAGGATAGCAAAAAGGCACATTGCTGGTAACATGATTGGAGCATGGGCTTGAAACATGGTAGTCAAAGTGTGGAGGCACTAGAACATCTCAATTAAATGGTGACACAAATTTTTTAATGTTGGCAAAAATATATTTTTTGCTGTCCTGAATGCTAGGGAATGGTTAAATTGAGATTTTTTTTTTCTTTAAAGTTTCTAGTAAGTCAGCCTGCAGCAGACATGAGAAAATTCCTTCTGTGTGCTTGTAATATATAGGTGGTGTAGTCCTACATTTTATCTATAACACTTATTTCAAAACATAAGGTTATATTACACGAAAAACATTTGCATTGATCTTAATTTGTCAGTATTATGTAGAAATTTTTTGTCAAAGCAATTTAGTTCTGTATGTATCCTGTGTGTGTGTATATTGCTGTGGCTGCATCTCATTAGGCTAGTATCTAGTTCATTTGTTTTTAAAAATGAATGTAAATGTTTGGTTCTGGTGTGCTATTTATAACTGAGTGATTATCTTTGCTACAGAATTTATTTAATGCTCCTCTGGATATTTTAATGTGAATTATTCTTGAAAATACTAAATGTTGTTATGCTATGGCTTGTCTTAATACTCAAACTGTTGTTGATAGATGTTGCCAGGGTTGGAGTTTGAAGTTTTTTTAGCTTTAACTATCACATGGGTTCTGTTGGGTCTTGTGCAGTACTTTTGTTCTTGTACCAGGGAGACATTTTTATAAAAATTATTTGCTTATTGTTTACTTTTTGCTATCTTAGAATTTCTGGTGAGGAGCTCCATAAACCAACAGGAAAATTAAGTTTTGAGCACACAATTGTTGTTCAGATTAGGGATGTAAAATCCTGTTTAAATGGTTAATAGGTTAAATGCCACATTTAACTGGTTAACTGATTAAAGGGAGGTGGGTGGTGGTGCGGGTGCTCTAGTCTGCCTGGAGCTGCCTCTGCCCTGCTGTGGACCAGGGAGCTGCTGCAGCCCCCATCGGTTAACCAGATCCAGTAAGCCTCACTTATTAAGGGCAAGGCTTACCGGTTGACTACTCACATCCCTAATTCAGATTTTCTTTGAAGTCATTTTTGTCTTTAAGGTTATTTCATCTGTTCTTGCAGCTATTCCTGTGGTATTTGAATACCTTAGGAATGCTGTCAAAATTCACAAGCCTCAAACTTACGGGCCATTATGTGTTTATCATGTCAGGCATAGTCTGCTAATATAATTGTGTTGCACAGGAGCAATAGGATGGACAAAACCTTCCTAAAATGCTTGTAGAAATTGCTTTCAGTAAATCTCTTTTAACACCTTTGCTTTTGTGTCTTTAAAACTTATAGGGCCGGTTTTAGAGAGAATTAGTGACCATGTGTATAATTCAGTTTTATAAAAGGACGGATGGGTGGCACAGTACACAAGTTCTGATTCTCTGCTGCCTGTTTTGATGTTTAGGACTTCTGTCCTGTTTTGTGTTGGGAGTTATTCTCCCCCCGACCCAATCAACTTGAATGATGCCGGATCAAGCTCTAATTTTCTCTTTGGTTAAAGCTTACTAACGATTTCAGTTTTTCCTTGCATTCAGCTATTTAAATCAAGGTAAATGGAGCAGAGTACAAAACGGGAAGAGAATAAAAAGTGAGAGCGTTGAAGTTTGGCCATTGATTAGGGCATATGAAGGGCTTAGAGGCTTGTTTTTTTGCTACAGTAACAAATATAGTCATATTCAGTGTGCAGTTTCTTAATTGTAGTGACTTCGAAAAATTTCAGACATACTGATGACTTAAAGATTACTAAAATTTTACTCATCTAGTAATATTTTGAAAGTGACATGGTCTACCCCCATGGCTGTTTTCATGGTTTAACAATCGAGTCATAATTAGATTAGGTTTTTCTCTTCCTTGTTCCTGTGTACAAAATTCATGAGGAAATAGGAAAACTGGCTACACAGTGTTATGTAGAGGTGCTATTGGTGCCTTCCATTCCGTATATTCATAGGAGAACACTGTACTGTTTTGCAGAAATCACCTTATCACATGCTGCTTATTATCCATGGGAAGTAAGTTCTGAGTCTACAGTTAATCTCCAGACCCACAGCTAGCTGTAGGTGCATTAATATGAAAGGTGCCTTTCAATAACCTAGCAATTTTTTTCCATGCTCTTCTGTAACCATGAGCTGGCAGCTACCATTATGGCCGCGATGTGCTGTTCCTGGTCTATGGGAGCGATGGGAAGGGACGTGGGTTGGGCTATCACATCTCTGCCTTTTGGCTGAGATAAGTGAAGTATAACAATTCCATGATTGTCTGATACTAGAACCTAGTCTAAGTAAGCAGCAGCTGTAATTTTGCTGTTTATGGACAGTGGTATCTTGCTTTTCTTGGGGAAAAATACCGCCCATATTTATTTAGAAACTTTAACTTAAACTGGGCTTTTTTTTTTTTCTGGGGACTGCTATGTGGCTGAACTGGTTAGAAACAGCAAAAGAAACTAAGAAAGAGGAAGTAAAATGTGAAGAAAGAAAGAAAGGGAAAATGGGTGGGAAGTTGCCACAGCTTTGAGTCTTAGTCATAACGTTCTCCCTTCTTCATCTTCTTCCTTTTTTTCTTTTAGCTCCTCCGTTCTTTCATCTGTACTCCTCCTTTCTTCTTTCTCCCCATCTGTATGCTGTCCATGCAGTAACCTCTTCTGCATTCTCTTCACACCTGTCTACTGATCTCATTGAATGAGGACTGGTAGTGGCAACTCCCCTTGCAGTAGGGATGTAACCGGTAATCAGTGCCTGGCTCGGCCGGAGCAGATCCCCTCCTCTGCCTGCCTGCACCGGCCAGATTTTTCACACCCCTGAGTGACTTAGGTCAGTGTAACTAAGTGCCAGTGTAGAGGACACTCTGGCAGTGGGAGAGCTTCTTTTGACCAGATAGCTACTCTCTCTCTCTTGCGGGGGGGGGGGGGTGAAACTAAACTAACAGGAAATTTCTTTCCTATTAGTGTAGAGTGTCTTGATAAAAGCGCTGCAGCTGCACAACTGCATTGGTACAACTATGCTGAATCAGTGTTAAACATAGACATGCCCAAATTGTCTCTATTAATAGCAATAAAGATGTCTGATTGTTATGCTTGAGTGGGTTTTCCTCCTAAAAAGAGCTCGAAAGGCAGGAAATTAAAAATAACTCATTTCCTCCACAAAAATGGCAAATTTGTATATTCATTTCAAAATAAGGCACCTTGGTCTGCTCTGTTGTGTGAGAATATGGCCTTCATAGTGCAAAACATGCATTGTTTTCTCTATTTACAACAAAAATTGCATTTCCCAGAGCCTTGAATTGGAATATCTGGCACCCTGATATTCTCTTTTTTAAGAGAGCTGTCGATAACCACTAAAGCACTGAACTGCTTCTCTCTCCGAGCCAGTCCTTTAGCACACAGGGCTCCTGTTCAGTTAACCTCACAATTGTGTTCCTGAGTGTCCAGTGTATTTATACCTACTGGGTCACTATCCCAGGAATATGATACAGAATAACTTTATCTGCCCAGGACCAGTGTCCCTCTCCTTGAGAGCTTGAAGATGGTAATGACTAGACTACCCTGGCGAAGTACTTTTTCAAGTGGTGACATAAATCCACTGAAGACCATGTCATCCATCAGCCAACTGTTTTTGAGTCATACCCTATGTATTTGTCAGTAAAGCTCAACGGCTCTGTCTAATCATCACATCAAGACAACTTGAAAAAGCCAGTTGACCAGTGCCCTGATGATTGCACCTGCTTAATACTGTGAAGCATCTTGAGGCTCCAGTTGTCATTGTGAGAAGTTGGACTTGGTGCTCAATTCTGTCCTGTATCTCAATGGTACAACCCAGAAATCTCTAATTTTCAACTATCCAATCCTGGTTGGGCTTGCTTCCTAAGTAATTGGGCATAATACAAAGCCCTGATGGTATTACTGTGTGCAGTCAACTGTCAAGACCACTTTATCTCAAAGCTACTCACTAAAGTATTTTCTGAAATAGTGGGTCACCTCAGACCACCTTTAAGGAACAGTGGCAACAGGTGGTGTGGGACTGTTTTTGGAGCAATGGCACATTTCTTAGCAGCCAGGCAACTCAGATCTGCGTTTCCTAGACTTTCAGGATTAGTGTTCTCAAATCCTTTAGAATAATCATCTGAACCAAAAGATCCTCCTTCATTAGTGGGATGTGTTGTGGTCATGGACTGTTTAACTTGCATCTTTACTGTTGGGGCTTCCTGCTCCTATGGAGGTCAAGAACTGTGTGCTATTTGGTTATAAAATGCCCTGTTGTGATATTGATGCATGGATGCAGTTAACAGTGACACAATTCCTTGTTTGTGCCATCAGATACCATATACTAGAAGAAATAGCATTAGCTACCAAGTTGATCTATCAAGTAAAGAAGATATCTCTGGTACCAAATTAGCTGACTATCCACTTAGGGAAAGAACAACAGAGCTAAGGCACTCCTGACAAGATGATCCTGGTGTTGGAAGACACATATCCCCTATTGGGGCTGAGGAACTTGGGTGGTCCTTGTTGCATCTTTCAAAAAATAATTGCCACTTCTGAAATGTGTAGATCTTAATCCATACATTTACATTTAATCTGCTATGTGGATCTTAATCCATATATTTACAAGACACTATTTGGTAGAGACTTCCAGATTGAATAACCATTTTGGTAGCACTGATCTGTCATTTGTTTAAGTAGTATTCATACTGCCAGTCTCCAAGCAAACAACTGTTTTGGTGGCAATGTAAAAGAATCACTTTGACATAAGAGCTAATTTTAACATTTAACTGGCTCTTTGAGATGTATTGTGTCTAGGGATTCCATAATCCAGAACCCTTTTCTGATATGAACTTCTCTGGGATTCTGTATTGGTGAATGGGCAGATATCTAGGGTACAGGGACAGTGTGAATAGCTTCTGTGGGTATCACAAATAGAATACATGTAGATAATTCATTTAAAAGAAGCTACGTTTACTGTAAGGGAGGAAACTTCTGTTTTCAGAGGATTACAAAGGAGCTTTACATTGGGGCTGTTAAATGATTTAAAATAACTCAATCATAAGATTAAAAAGTCACAATTGCATTGTTAAACAATAATAGAATACCAATTTATATTTATGAAAATTTTGAATGTTTTCTACATTTGCTAATGTATGTCAATTACAACATAGATAAAATGCTATGCCAAAGGCCTGTTTTCACCTGTTTTTACTTTGTAAATAAGTGGGCATTATCTCCCATAAATGTAGATAAACTTGTTTCTCTTAATGGTTGGCTGAAGGAGGAGTAGGACTGAATTGACTTCATAGTTGCTAAAGTTTTATATTTTGTTTTTTGTGGAGTTATGTGAAGGGGGCGGAAGTAATTCTACATTTGTAAGTTGCACTTTCACTACAGAGATTGTAGTACTTTAATTGAAAAATACTATTACAGATATTTGCACTGTAAAAAGATAAAATGAGCACTGTCACTTTATTCTATAATGTAACTGAAGTCTATTTTTGAATGTAGAAAACATCTAAAATATTCATAAATTTATTTTTTTGTTAATGTGATTAAAACTAATTGTGACTTTTAAAATCTAATTAGTTTTGTGTTGCTTGTTAACTGACAGTCCTACTTTTACATGTACAGTGTTCTGTATCAGAGTTCATCTGAAGATCTTCAGCTTTTAAGGCTTGTATGGACTAAACTGCTTTTTTTAAAATGCAAAAATACTGTTCCTGTATCTTTTTATTTTTGTATATATATCTCCCCTCACTACAAAATTAAATTCCAAGTGCAGTTGATGTGTTTGTAACTTGAAGGATTTTTAAATATTAAAGCCAAGAGGTTTTTGAGAGAGTTGCTTTTACACTCACCAGTATTTTCTTCTTTCCTCCTTTTGTCTTATAAGAATGAAGCCACGAAAAATTAAAGAAGATGATGCTCCAAGAACGATAGCATGTCCTCACAAAGTAAGTGATAATTCTGTCTTAAAGCATTTCAGTGATCAGTCTCTTGGGGAACTGAATTTGGTGTGGTTAATTCTTTCTCTCTTAGGGAAAGAATAAACTGAATATTTCTGTTAAGGCTAAATATTGAGGCCTATTACTTTAAATACAGTCACCTCCTCTTTAGGTGCTTTCTAGGTGCTAAAAGATTTCTACAATTCTTCCAACAAACCGAATTTTGTAATGCAAAAAGGAGCCTTATATGCATGTAAGGGAGGTCATAGGAGGATGGCAGGGCTCTTTGTCCTAGTAATGTAATTTTCCATCCGACACTATGAAGTATGTCGTTAATCCTTTAGACTCAACCCAAACTATACTTCAAGTTTCTGTCTTGCTGTATCTCATCTGATTCGATGATATTGTTAACTTGGAGGATCATTGGAAAACTTCATTCAGTAAAGGTCATGGGTAACTCCCAGCTCAGGTATGTGGATTAGTACAAGAACTAGCTGTGCGGACATTGTGGCAGCGACAGATGCTCAAGCTAGGTACCTGAGCTCAAACTATTACTGGCGGAATTCTGTGATGCTGTGCAATGCAGAATTATGAAGTAAGTAATGTTGCATCTGCAGAATTTCCTTTTTTGTCTCTGCAGAGATAGGCTGCAGATGTGCTGGGTCTTGAGACAGCCAGCCTAAGGCTAGGGGGTTCCCAATAGCTGCACTTAGCACACTCTGAAAGAAGGAAGTGGTGGTGGTGTGCAGGAAATTCTTGCAAGTCTAGGACCACCTACTATCAGGCTCTTTCTCCCTCTGGATCCCTAGGAGAGTGTCTCTTCCCCTATTCCCCACAGGGCTGTAGGAAAGGAAGGGCAGCGAAATGGGAACTGGGTTGTGGGAGGGGAGTCATCTCTCTACTGCTAGGGGAATTTTTGCTGACTGGTATTTTGAAATCCCAAAATAATTGAAACTGGAATGATTATATGTGGTGTTTTTTACCCAATTTTCAGAATTATTTTAAAATATTGTATTCAGAATTACCCCAGGTCTAACTCAAGCCCATCCTGGCTCCAAGATAGTCTGGCTAATGTGAGCCTGCCATAGTGTCCACACAGCTATTTCTAGCACACTAGTGTGAGCCCTTCTAGCACAAGTCTCTGTCCAAGCTATCTCCCAGCTGCATTGTAGATTTACACCTAGGCTATGGCTACACTACATGCTTTGCCGAAAGAGGCAATGCAAATGAAGTGTGGATTAGCATTTTCTCATGCTTCATTTGCATGCTCATTTGTTCTGTTTTTGCGCAAAAACAAACAGTATGGATGTTTCCTTTTTTGCACAAAAACCCCATGCAAGGCATAAGGATTTTGCAAACCCCTTGTGCAAAAACGGAACAAAAGAGTATGCAAATGAAATGCGAGAAAATGCTAATCTGCACTTGATTTGCATTGCCTCTTTCGGCAAAGCATGTAGTGTAGACAAAGCCCTAGAGTCTAGGCGCTCAGTCTTTCCAGACTACTTTACTTCTTTCAAGAGTGATTTTTGTCTTGGATTACCCCCAAATTTCAGTTCACTCAAAACTTAGAAAATCAGACACACAAATGCAAGTATATCAGCACAGTTAACAGACTGCTTACTTATTTTTACCATGAAATCAATTTGAATATTAATATTGTACTTTTATTGTGTAACATACAAAGCAATATTAACAGATTGTTTATGAAATTGTAATTTTGTACTGACTTCACTAGTGTTTCTCATGTAGTCTGTTGTAAAACTAGGCAAATGTCTAGATGATTTGTATCCTCTAAAAAACCTGAGTAGCCCAAGAGGTACAAATTAACCCTGAATGAGAGTCACTGCTCTAGACTACTTAATTATCAGACCTTTCTGTGGCCACTACTTAAAGGAGGGCATTCAGATCCCTTCTCTTAAGGTTAGCACTTCTGTAAAAATGTCTCTTGATAGCTACTATATGCTGTTGTCGTAATACCTGGTCCATAGTAACTTAGAATACTTATTTGATGGGGTGAACTTCTTCTTCTTAAATGGTCCAAGATATATTTCTGAGATCTAGATGTACCCAGCCTTGATATGAAGTCGTTACAAGTTATGGGACTGAGGCTCACACTACCTACATACCAAGAATGATTGCCTGGGCAGATATTTAATAGTGTTCATTGCAGATAAGTAACATGCAGAGAAGATTTTGTTCCATACTAGGCTTGAGCCAGAGTATCCACTCTGGGAGCATTGACCTCCTGTTTAGCATTTAGATGGTGACTTTTACTTTCATGCTTTCAGGATGCAAGTTCACCTTTCCTTAAAACTTGTAGATGGCGACCTACAGTTAAATTATTCTTCTCTAGAGGAATTATTCTTCGCAACTTTGATTAATCTTGCTCTTATTTCTCCGATTTAATTCTGTTTCTAATAAATGTTGTGTTGTCAAGTGGGAGAACAAAAGTAATATTTACTGCTTCTCTTCCACTTCCCCTCCCAAAACAGTTCCTTTATCAATGTAGGAATAGCTGTTAGGACAACTTGGTTACATTTGTGTAACCAAAAAAAAAAAAAACCTCTCAAGACTGTTTCTTCTCTGCACGGAATAGTTAGGATTTTTAAAAACAATATTTCCCTTTCCGGTATGGTTTTTTTTTTTTTCCATCTTGCTCATTTGTGAAGTTCAGCTTTTGAATAAAGACATGGAAATCTGAAAGCCTGTTAGTCAAAAGGATTGTAAAGCTCTTGGGGAAAACATCTATTTAGACATGGTGGCTCCCTGGCTTTTCTGAACTTCAGACGAGTTCAGATACAATTATTGCCAGGTTGATGGAAGTAGCTCCCAAAGAGTGAAGCCTGCAGATTGAAAGGTGCATCTCTCAATCAGTTGCTGTTTTTTGATCTTGTACTTCTCATACAGTTGTATGCTGCTCCCTGTTGTGGTTTATTTTCAGGTACACTCAAAATTTATATTTTGAATCTGAAACCCATTAACAAAACAAGTCACTATGAAAGTGTTTCATGCCTTGAGAGATCTATTGACAAATGAGTTCATGTGTATTCCCATCTTATGTTTGTTCATGAGGAAAGCCCTGGTAGCTAGGTTAACTTAGGTGGGTTGAATTTGTAAGGGTGTCTATCTTTACCATGAAATTCTGTTTTGATCCCACAAATCCATTGCCTCAACTGTTACGCTGGAGTGTGTGTGTGTGTGTGTGTGTGTCACCAAGAAACTCATCCTGTTGATATGTAGGGCCCTGTGAAATACAGGTTGAACCTCTGAAATCAGGATTCTCTGGTCAGCAACATCCATGGTCTGGTAGGAGTATGGATATTGCTGGACCAGAAAGGCCTGGCTGCCCAGTTTCAGAAGTTCATCCCCAGCAAGGCTGGCGACAGCAGGGAGTGCAGCCCTACACCTTGGTAGGGAGCCTTGAGCTCCCCTTGCCTGGCAAACTCTGGCTCGGAACCATTCAGATCCTAAAGGTGCCAGACAAGAGAGGTTCGACCTGTAGTTTCACTGTGGATTTTTGGATTTATGTTCTGATTTCTCCTCTTCCCCTCCCCCCCCCCCCCCCCCCCATTAATCTGTTATGGTCTTTTTAATCAAAATTGTTTGATACATTGACAGTTAAGTAGCCTTACTTATAAATACATTAAAATATTCAGCATTGGGATTGCAGTGGGGGAAAACATGATTTTACACCAAATAAATGTCCTATAAGTTAACAAACATCCAGCAGATACGCAGTAAAAGTAATACTTACTTATTTAGGGCCCTGCATGGACACACGCTTCTATGGCAATGTCTAGACTGCAAGCCTCTTTTGAAAGTGTCTTTCGAAAAAGCCTCTTTGAAAAAGAGCGTCTAGACTAGCGGTAAGCCTCATTTTACGAGGAAGAATTCCTTTTTTCAAAAGAGCTCTTTCGAAAAAAGGCGTTCTTGACCACAAACAGGGCTTTTTCGAGAGAGAGCATCCAGATTGCCTGGGTGCTCTCTTTTGAAAAAGCGATCCGCTTTTTCGAAAAGTTGTGGCTGTCTAGATCATCTTTCGAAATAATCTTTCAAAAGGTTCTTTCGAAAAAACTTCTTTCGAAAGAAGCATGTAGTCTAGATGTATCCTAAATGTGGCTGTTAACTGCAGGGGCAAGCAGATTTTCAAGTGCTGGGAAGAGCAGGATTCCGCATTAATGTTTTGATTCTGAGTGTCGATTCATTTTCATGGTAGCTTGCCAAAAAGACATTAAGGGACCATTTCATAATATAGTTAGCTTGTTTTATATAATGGCATATGTATAAAATATGAAGCGTCTTACTAACATTGTGGCTAGTCATCTTCCTTTTCTAGACTAGTTTTGTAAAGAGATGATTACAAAGAGTCTAGGCTTGCTTACCAGTATATAGGAGGTGTGGCTGCCTTACAATATTTAGATGAGTCTGTCCACTAGGACATGGGATTCAAGAGACACTGGCTCAACTCCTAGATGTCTCTGATTTGCTAGGTGACTTTGTGGGTGTCGTCCTGTGTGCATCAAGTTCCCCACTGTAAAATGGGTATTTATATTGACCACTTTTGGTTAGTCCTTTTAGGGTCTGATGAAAGCACTACATAAAAATTAGGGGGTAATATTAATAAATACTTAACTTCTGTCCCTCATCTAGCTATTGGTTGGTGTTTAGTGGTATTTACAGTTTGCAGGACTGTTGAAAAATACTTATTAAAAAGGATGCTTAGAGAGAGGATGGCAGAAACAGACCAACTAAGAAGAAATAAGAGCACAATTGATTGTAAGAAAGGGGATAGAAGAAATGTGTGGTGAAAGAGATGGGAATTTTAAAGGTAGCATGAATATTGATAAAGTAGGATACCTGGGACAGTAGGATTCTGTAAAAATGGGCCATAATTTTCCAAATCTCGGCAATAATCTAGAATGGGAAGTCAGTAGATTGGGAGTGTGCAGGAAGAGGCTAGCTCAGGCAAGATCTGTTATGACTAAGTAGGACTTCAGCCTAATCTTGTCTTTAGTCTCTTTGCAAATGCAATATTCAAAAAATAAGTGAAATCTGCAGATTCAAGAAGTGGGGGTGGGGGTTGGGTTCCCATTACATGGAGGTCAAAGACTCTTGCTCAGGAGATCTGTAATCTGCCTTCCTATGATGCAGCTACCAGGTTGTGGCCTTTGGGTGGGGGGATGACAGGTGATGGCACATAAGATTAGAAGTTTTTGGACCCACCAGTACCAGATCCTCCTTCCCCCTTCCTAGAAACCATACAGCTGTTACTTTTTTAGTCCTAGTCAATTTGTCAGATTCATTTTGCTCTCAGTGCATTCTTCTGTAGCTGCTGTGCCTTGGAGACCCTCTTGCTTCTTTCTCTGTCAGGAACGGGAAACAGACAAAGAAAGAAGAAAGAGGGACAGTAGGAGATGGACAGAGACAGACAACACTTGCACCAAAGAATATGGGGCCCACCAAAGGTAGCGGTGGACTACCATCATTTTACCTTGGACTACCATGAATTTTTGTTCAGTTTATTCACCTGTGCTTCTGTTAATAGGATATAATCTTATGGGGAAGATGCAGTGTTTATTAATAAAATTTGACTACATGTAGTACACTAATGTTGTTGTATGGGTGAGTAGAGGAGTTTAATTTCCCCCCCACCTCTTAAATTTATATTTATAGTCAGTAGTAAGTTGTGGTGATTTTTGCTGTAAAAGTTCATTATATTTTTAACCTAAGTCAAAGTAAAATGTGTCACTGAGGGGGGATATTTTTTTCCAGGGCCAGCTTCTATTAAGATATTTTTTTCAGGGAGAAGGGGGTAGTAACTAAACTTTCATCTATGAAAACCCTAGAAATTTTATTATCAGAACTTGTTTGTGTGGTGACAAAGTTTATTATTCTCTTTAAGGGATGCACAAAAATGTTCAGGGACAACTCTGCTATGAGGAAGCATCTGCATACTCATGGTCCTCGAGTACACGTATGTGCAGAATGTGGCAAGGCATTTGTGGAGAGCTCCAAACTAAAACGACATCAACTAGTTCATACTGGAGAGAAGCCCTTTCAGGTATGGTCCCTTCTGAGACATACAGATGTTTGCTTTTTTAAAAAAAATTAAACGACAAGAGACTGTGTGCTTACTTGACTTCCCTTCCAAGGAAGCACCTTTTCTCAAAATAAAATTTCATGTGGTGACTCGACATGCAAAATCAAGGCATGATCCAAAGTCTGTTGATACTAAGAGCAGCCTTTCCATTGAATTTACAGGGTTTTGGCTCAGATCCTTAGAGAAGTTAGTCCGAGGCATAAGTTCTCTGGTTACTAATTGTTCATGCTTTGGCAAAATCATGATTGTCTGTTTCAAGGTGTATTTTGGAAATTAGTTGTCTTTGAATATTGTATTTGAGAACTCTTTGCTTCCTTTTTTTAATGTGATGTCTTTTTTTCCAGTGTAAAAAAGGCCTCAGGTTATGCTTGTTAGGATGCATAAATGGAATGTCTTTCACTATTCAGAATCATACTATGTAGCTTGGCAGATCAAGATCACAAAGCTGGACAACAATATATTAATTGTGTGGGATTTTTGTTTAGAGTGGTTTTGGAACCAAATTGCCTGAATACCTTTTACATTAAAATCTACAGTGGGGATGCTAAAACAGTTACCTGTGGGGTGAAAAATTGTTTGTCTCTCCACTTTGTCCCCTGTGTCAGCAGACACTTTTATTTTTCTTGCTCTATTTGATGCACTATTGACTAGATGCTTAACTTTCAAGTTCTGAGTGTTAGCTTACAAATTAAAGCCATCAGCTACCCACTGAATATTCTCTGGTGCTGTGACAGTTAATGTAGGAGATTCTTGAACTCTTGCCACCAGAGGGCCCCAGCCTACTTCCTATGATAAATACCATTAAAAAATTACTGTAGACTCTGAATTATACAACATGTAGAAATAAATGATGCATGTTAGTTAAGAGATCTATTTTTCATTTGTTTCTTCAAGAAACTAATTTGTCACAAGACAAGTGATATTCTAAAAATGAGATTTTTTTTTAATACAAAAACCTCGAAACTTACTATTTTTTTTCTGTTTTTTTTTTTTTTTAAGTCACAAAATATTGTTGCTAGTAGCTATAAGAATTAAGTCCTCAAGTCATTATCTGCATTACTCACCTCTAAGTGATTCTTTAGCTCAGTGGTTAGGGTATTCACCCGAAGATGGGACACATGAATTTAACTCCCTGTTCTACTCAAGGTTGTGTTGGTTACACAGGAAGTGAGACTTGATTAGATTATCAGAGTGATTCCTTTTGGCATTAATCTATAGTTTTCATAGAACTTGATGCCTTGAATTCAGTAAGCTTTTTCTAGAAAGAATATTCCTGTGGCTGTGGACGTTTTTTTGTTAATAAATTTATCTTTTATTTGTAGCTCCCTCTCCCTCCCCAAAGAAGAAAAATCTGATCCAGGCTCTAGCTACTCTGTGTACATTTAAAGACAGTTGAGAAGCTGACTCATGCTATTTTGAGTTGGCAACAACTCATAAAATATTTATCTGAACAGTAGCCCATCTCTCCCCAAAAACAAGGGGGGAATGGCAGAGTCTTTCAGAGCCTCTGAGTTGAATGGAGTCAAGCTGCTTTTTGGAACAGGTGGGAGGGGAGTTACCAAGTTCTAATGTAACTCTTTCCAGCAATCTCCTTTAGAGATTTAAAATCCTGTTTAATCAGTTAACTAATCAACTAATTAAACAGTGGTGAGCAGGAGCTGCTTCTGGCCCCACATGGGGCCGTCAGAGGGGCTGAATTGGCTGGGAGCTGGCAGTCCTCCACCTGTGGTAGGCTGTGGGTTGTTCCCTGGGTACTGGTTAATTGTTACCAGTGAGCATCATCTATTAAGGCTGCTGCTTACCGGGTGACCTGTTAACCAGTTACCTGTTAACATCCCTAATCTCTATTACTCTGCTAAACCAAGCAGGTTCCAATTCTGCCACTCTTTGCAGTTATGGGTGGAAGGCCTAATAGGTAATAGAGAAGTCTGCGGCTTTTTAGACCATCGTGTGTTAGTTCTAACTTCTTCAAAACTCCTCCCAGAAACAAGCATGCAGCTGATGTAGATCAAGAAATGTGGTGTCATGATCAACACAATTCATCACTAAATAAGCTAGCTTTACACTAGCTTCAGTTTCAGGGTTGATGCATGGGTATGCAGTGCTTATAGCTGTAGCTTGTTCTGACTAAAAGGTTGAGGGAAAATTAAAGTGAACAAATTGACCTCAACTATTGGTTGTTTAATAGTATTGTAATGCATAGTATTACTTCCAATTTTCAGTTAAGTCTCTTAATTTTAGCTAAATTTCCTCTTAAGGATGGCGAAGAGGGAGCATGTAGAGTAAGTGCTTGGTTTTTGCAGGCTTGAAGTTTTTTTGTTGAATCCAGAATTATTCTTCATAGTAATCTACTATGTATATTGCAACTAATTTGAGGAAAAAATACCAGTTATCTGTTTTCTCCTTAGGCTTTCACTTAAAAAAAAAAAAAAAAAAATCATGTTAAATGAGATGTAATGAATGATGTGCATATATGCAAAGACCGGCAGATTTTTCTCAGGCAAAGGTATTCTAATTCTGCTATGAGTTTTCAGGGAAAATGTACTGCAGGATCAGGACCTAATGTTGGTAAAGGGAATCCAGTAACGCAAGCAAGAATCTCTTGCTGACTTAACAAGTATCTGTTGCTCCAGTTGAGACTGTTTTTAAGCTATCACCTTTCCTTTCAACAGTGCACGTTTGAAGGATGTGGAAAGCGATTTTCACTGGACTTCAATTTACGCACGCATGTGCGAATTCACACTGGCGACAGGCCCTATGTGTGCCCGTTTGACGGATGTAATAAGAAGTTCGCTCAATCAACTAACCTGAAATCTCACATCTTAACACATGCTAAGGCCAAAAACAACCAGTGAAAGTAAGCGAGAAGAAAGCTCTTGAACTCTCAAAGCATCTTACAGGAGTATGGGAATAAATATGGCTCCCCTTTGTATATTGTTTCTAGGAAAGAATTTTAAAAAAAAAAGAACCCTACCCAGCTAAAGGACACGTTTTGATAAAGTAGTAAATAAATAAATAAAAACTTTAAGATGACGTTGCTAAGATGCTCTACCTTGCTCTGTAATCCAGTTTCAAGAACACGGTGTTTTGTAAAGTGTGCTCCCAACAGGAGGGGACAGTACATGAACTTGCATCAAAAAGAGACAATTCTTTATACAACAGTGCTAAAATTGGACTTCTTTTCACATTCTTATAAATATGAAGCTCACCTGTTGCTTACAATTTTTTTAATTTTGTATTTTCCAAGTGTGCATATTGTACACTTTTTGGGGATATGCTTAGTAATGCTATGTGTGATTTTTCTGGAGGTTGATAACTTTGCTTGCAGTAGATTTTCTTTAAAAGAATGGGCAGTTACATGCATACTTCAAAAGTATTTTCCTGTAAAGAAAAAAGTTATATAGGTTTTGTTTGCTATCTTAATTTTGGTTGTATTCTTTGATGTTAACACATTTTTGTATAATTGTATCGTATAGCTGTAATGAAATCATGTAGTATCGAATATTAGATGTGATTTAATAGTGTTAATCAATTTAAACCCATTTTAGTCACTTTTTTTGGAAAAATACTGCCACATGCTGATGTTCAGTGTAATTTCTCTTTGCCTGTTCAGTTACGGAAAGTGGTGCTCAGTTGTAGAATGTATTGTACAGGCACTGACCTTTTATTAACACCTGATAATATGTACATCCCATGTAATAGAAAGGACAACAATAAAACAGTGGTCCTAAAGAAAAGAGTATGGCAGAAGATAATCTGTAAGCACAGTCTATTTTCATTTTCTTTGTCCAGAATAATTACAGTTCTTGAACCTCCCAGAAATTGGAAGCTTAAATAAAACTCAAGTTTCCTTTACTTGGCATTCAATTACAATGATTTTTGATTAAGTAATACATCTGTAGCAAAACATAATATACCGAAAGTGGTAACTTTAGTCCGAATTGGTGACAGTGATCCTGGATTTGGGAGTGACCTGGACTCCCATTAATTGGGATAATGGAGTTGGAGACTTGGTGGTGTTCTGCCGCCAGAGCCAGCTAATCAGTGGAACAATACAGTGCTTTTCTCCTTAGTCAAGGTAAGGGGTGAATGGAGTAGAGGTGTGTGCATGCCTGCTTCTTTACTTACCCAATGTATGGAGTGGATTTGACTACTGGTGACGTCTGACTACTAAGAAAACTATTTGTTGTTTGGTTGGGCTAGCCTTCAAGTTTGGATCAGGTGCAGTAACGGAGATCTATTTGGAGTAAGGAACAGAAGACCTGAAAATTCCCAATAAAAACACTACATTTTTAACATACACAGTATTCTTTTGATGATCTAATCAGAAGGGATTACTAATTTCGTTACAAATGTTGAGTAAGAAATCTGCATGTTCTGTAGAAATTGTGAAAGAATAACACATACGAGAATATGCACAAAAATGCATGGGTATTGTCTTAAAAGAATTTCCAAAAAAGACTTAACATTCTAAAATATTGGTAAACTTCTCTGCATCTATGTGATAAGAATATAATCCATCAAGATTTTACAAGTTTAAACTTCTGTAAAGCAACTTTTTTCCAAGTTGTTGGATTTCAGTTTCAACTAGCAATGTTAACTACTTGCACAACCAATAAGCCAATTTCCAAGTAGCAAGGATTTTCATCTACAAGTGATTTTATTCCTAAAACAGATCCTGCATCTCTCTGGCTTTGGGAAGTTTTAGGGGTAGAAGAAAAGTGGAGTGTTGGCTAACTACACTGGAGTATCTGAAAGACAATATTAGTTTTGGGATTTTTTTTTTTAATGTGGCTGTTTTTTGGGCATAGCGGTGAATAGTTCATAATTAGCTTCTATTTGCATTTTTCTACAGAAACTGATCATTATAGTTGCATGAATGTGGCATTTCGTTTTCTGAAGGGGACAGCAAGAACTTAATCTAGTGTTAAAATGCAGACATATGCTAAGTAATACTGCATGCATGGTGTCTGAGTATCTTTACCTCAGAAGGTATATTTCTTCCCCCTCTGTGGGAAGTGGTACCTATTTTGTTTGACACTTCTTTTGAGGTTGGTTTCAAATGAAGCAGGCATTGCACTTCATCTTCAGCCAGTTTTGCCACTGGAACAAGAATGCATTTGAGGCCAGGTTATTTAATTTCATTCTGTATTGGTCTGCTATAAACATAACTCATCAGTGTCATCTAGTATGAGTATATATTGTGTATGAGAAAGCAGAGGTCCCATTGAGCAGCTTGGGTCAGAGTATTGGATCTCCTGAGTAGATGCTGACTCATTACTAAATGGGGCATATTCATAACTGTGTTTACATAACTTTGGTGAATGATTAGGAATACCTATAGAATAAACCTTATTTTAATAGCTTCTATAACTAAATTAAATTCACTTCTCGGAGTAGCTTTTAAAAATATAATTGGCACATCTTATTCTTAAAGCTCCACACTTCACTGATTCATCAACTCCCATTGTGGACTTTGAGGATATTGCAAGCAGGAGGAATTCAACACTGCAAGTCTGCTACCCACAAGAACTTGCATCATGCCACCGAGCCTGCAAGCAAGTTGAGGTAAGGGGAGCAAAACTTTGCTGGGGCCCTGTGCTGCTTGTTGGCAGGGAATTTTGGGGGAGGGGCATTAGTCTGTGCCGTATGCATCATGCACATTTGATAACCCAATTATTCTTACACTTCCTGTATTCCAACTGTCTCAGAGAGGGGAAGAACTTATGCTTATGTGTTAGGTCTCTGTTCTCAAAGCATCTGGTCTTGAAATAGTCTTAAACATGCTCCAGGTAATTTGCAAACTGTTTCCACCATTTTCACTTTCAGCCTGCCTTGGGAACATCAGCAAATTTGATGTTGTGTAGGGAGGAGGTAGTCAGTAGGTGGCCAAAGCCCAAATCCAGACTGAGAGCCTTTTTAGCAGATAACTGGGCTCTGGGTTTCAGCCCTGCAGGGGTGTGATTCAGTCCCAAAGCACTTCCTGGAGGACTGAAGCACCAGTTCCTGGTAGGCTGAAGCCCTGAGTCCAAGGATGCTTGCTGTGGGGCTGGAGCCCAAGCAGAGGCATGCTGAGACTTGGGGTTTCAGCCCCACTGGAGGTTCTTGGATCAGCGCTTCAGCTTGGCAGGGAGACATGGGGGGGCCTCTAACATTTATCAAGCTCCAATCTGGTGCACCTGAACTTAAGCTATGACGATGGGAGCCCAGCTGCATGGGTTGACAGCCAAAAGCCAAGTAGCCCCTGGAATGCTACCTGTCCTCCCCAATGAAAATCTAAATGGACACCCCTGGGTCACAGACCCTGGAGTGCGAATGTCCACAATTCCACCCATGCTGCTGAGTCTGCTTATTTCCTGTCTTAGAGAAACCTCTTCTGATTGGGAGTAAGGAAAACAGCCAATCAGGGCTGCTGCAGGAAGCAGATGGTGCTCTCTGTCCCTCAGCAGCTGCCACTTTTACTGGAGAGAGGAAAGAGTTCAATGGCTTGTGGCAGCTCTGAGATTTTCTTCCCTTTTACTTTTAAGACAATGGAAGAGCTCTTGAGCCTCTCCCTCTTCCTCCCTGCATCCCTTCAGTCCTGCTGCAAATTACCACTTCAGCCCTTTCTGGAGTCGTGCTGGGACTTGAGGCTCTTCACCACTCTGAAGCCTCAAGAACTGCAGAAGGTGCAAAGGGGAGCCAACATACTCCCACCTCCAGTGTTTTTGACACTTAAGGTCTCTGTGTACATCATTGTGTTTAAAAACGGCAGCAAAAAAGTGGACGCTGAAAACCCTGAAATTAAAACAGTTAAGTGTTGGTCCACTCTTCTGTTTAATTTGTAAAGAAACGATGTTAAAAGTGGGAACAGCAATCAGCTCTATGAAACGAAGCACATGAATTTTGACCCGGGTTCCTGTTTAAGATCACACTAGATTGCTGAAGGATGCCTCACTAAAGGATGTAGAGTGTGGCTACTGCAACTGAAAACCCTGTTTTGCAGAGATGAAAGGCTCTGATGCCTTCAGACAACTGCCACTTTGACACAACAACTGTTAGGTGCATTGAGATAATGGTGTAGGATGTTTTCAATTAGTTGAAAGAAACTGGAATACTTTCCATGGCAAAGGCTGAATCTTACGATATCAGGGACACAGCATAGCCTAGCACTGGTTGGGGTTTTTTGTTTGGGGTTTTTTTTTGTTTGTTTTTTTTTAATGATAAATTTGGAGGGAGGAGGTCTTCCTTACAACATACCAGTGAGGATTTGTTTAATTCTGTTCAAACTGTTCTATGTAAGTCTGGTTTGAAAGTGACTCAGATTATCAGTTACTACGTATGTTGCTCCTGCCATGATTGATACTCACTGACGGCTCAAAATGCCTGCAAGAGCTGAACTCAATTTGATTTTTCTATCCCTGCATAATCCATCAAACCACACTTTGTGGAAAGCTTAGTGGTATGTTTAAATTAATGTCAGTGGTGATTTAAACTTGTCAACTTCCTTCAGTCTACTGCAACTTGGACACTTCTGAAAGAAAGCTTTTCACCTGTTTGAGGATGACATCTGCTAGTTAACCAGAAAAGTACTAAGAAAGCTGTGGGAAATTCGAGTTCATGTGGAAGATGTAATATTCAAGGGAGAAGAGCAGAAGAAATACAAGCATGAGTACCCTGGTCTTCCTTGTTGGGGTTTGTGTGTGGGGTGTGGTTTTTTTTTTTTGTTGTTGTTGTTTTTGTTTTTTTGTTTGTTAAACATAATTTCTTCAAGAGTGATTTGGAAACTGGGGAGATGCTGCATCTCCCAATGTTGCTAAGCTGCTGGGACACTGTAGATGTGAAACAAATGGCAACATCTCTGGACCAGCCTCTTCAACATGTCCAGCATAGGTTCCAAGAAACTGGAAGTGTTAAAGATCTCTTCCTGTTTTGTAAGCCCATGTGTGGTACAAGCAAATGGCACTTAGTGTGATTAAACAAAAACATCCTTTCCAGATGTTGAATACTACAACTGCAGCTTGCTGAATTACAAGCAGATGAAGCACTTAAGATGCAGCACACTGAAATGACACTTAAACTTTCTAGACAATCCCTGCACTGGACTCCATGTATTCCCACTTGAGGAAGGTGGCATTTAATATTTTGACTGTTTTGGCTTGACATCTGAGTCAGTATTTTCAACATTAAATCATTTTCAACATTTCAATCATTAAATCACGTAATTGCTCCATTCTGACTGACAGTCATCTGTGCAATTACCTTCATCTTGTCTTGATTGACCTCACTTCAAACTTAAAGGCCTTTGTCCAGCAGAGGACATGTTCCCACTTTTTTTTCCAACTGACAGCAAGTACTATAGTTATTTGATTCACACATTTTGTTTTAAATATATGTTGCTGTATAAAATTACATTTTTCAGTACAATTGCTATGGTTGTAACAAGTATTTCATCGTAATTCATAGTCATTCATTCTTTGCTTAATATACATGTAGGTGGGTATATATTTATTATTGGAAAGACTTGAATCAGAGTTCATAGAATACTAGGACTGGAAGGGACCTCAAGTGGTCATCGAGTTCAGTCCCCTGTCCTCATGGCAGGACCCAGTACTGTCTAGACCATCCCTGATAGACATTTATCGAACCTACTCTTAAATATCTCCAGAGGTGGAGATTCCACAACCACCCTAGGCAATTTATTCCAGTGTTTAACCACTGTGTACTTAAGGTTTTTTCAAACTCGTACTAAATGCTGAAAAGTTTTGAATGTTTATTATTATAATATAGGCATATCTGCATATAGATTAGTTTTTGAAAAAACTTGAACCAATTGTTGTGTGTTTAATGCTGATATTTACATCTGTTTGATATTTTACTAAGTACTTTCTCAAAATCTCAGATTAAATTGTTTTTCTGGCTGGGTGGCTGCCCCACACTGCTGGAAGGGCTTAAAGCAGGCTGGAAGGAGCCTGCACGGAGTCCTAGCCAATGGGGGGAAAGGGCTTGGAAGGAGCCAACCAGAGGGCAGCTTGCTAAGGCAGCCCAATATATAAGGAGGTGCTCAGGAGAAGGTGGGGGGGGAGAGAGGAAAGACTGTGGCTTGCCCCTGAGGCAGAGGGGCTAGACCACAGTGGCAGGCGAGACTTGAGGATTGCTTATGCTCCCATCCAGGGCTGACACACCACTGTGGTGAGTACTGCTTAAGGGCAGTGTTCTAAAGAGGACTTTGTGATCTGGGAGTGACATGGGTCCATAGTGGTGACGGGTGAGACACCTACCAGAAGGAGGCACCTGCTGAAGACAGACCTAGTTCCTGAATGACCAGCAGGAGGCACCACAGCTGGGAGTTGTGACCTGTTACAAATCTATCTTGGAGGTTATTTTTAGGTTTTCGAGGGTTTCATTTTATTTTTTTATTTAATTCAGTAAAAATATAAGCAATATAGGCCCTGGGTATACTTCACAGTATTGTATGTGTTCGTTGAACAAAGGCACTTTTCTGGAGTCTGGACCTTCTGTCTTGGGGAACCCCATTGTTAGTCACAGTACAAGTTGAACCTCTCTAGTTCAGGACTCTGTCCAGCCCCAGATGTTGCTGGAGCACTGTGGGGTGAGGGAGGAATGACTAGTAGAAAACCAGCACAGCAGGACCACAAATGTTGCTGGACCAGAGAGTGGGCTGGGAGCAGAGCTTTAGGGCAGCTGGCAACCAGAGCCCAGCTGGGGCAGGCAGCAGGTAACTGGGGCCAGCGTCTAAGAGCAGTCTAGCTCCTATTTTTTTTTAGACATTCATAGTTTTCACACTGGAGTAAGAGCTTTGCAATATCCTAATGAAATCTACTCCCTCAATTTTTGCGTGTATATCAAATAGTCTCAGTCTAGGTGGAAGGATGAATAGTACCACACTGACATGCTAATACAAGGCAGGGTTGTCTCCTGAAGGGAGCCTTGAAGAGCCACAGGCTACATTTCAAAGAGCCACGTGCGGCTCATGAGCCATGGACTGAATAGTCCCCAATAGGTGCTAAAGAGGAGGAACAGAACACAAGAAGTCTCACTTCCCCCAAAATGTGCCGCCTGTGTATTTCCTAGTTCTGTCCAAAAAAGGAGGTTCTTACACTGGGGGATGGGTCCATAAATTCAGTGGAGATGGGAATCCTCTTCAGTCTTTACACTGTAAGAGGCAGATGTTTTGGCTGACTGGACTGGCTCACCAGGTTAGCTTCTTACCCTGAAGGAACTCTTCCAGAACTTTCTCTGCCTCCAAAGGTGGAACAGGCTGAGTTAGCTCCTCTGTAGATGGTAACCTCGTTAATTTTGTCCTCTCATTTTCTTCTTTTTGTGTGCAGTTCTGGTTTTTTAAGCACTGTTAAAATTTTCCCAGAGCTCTGAGAGGTAATTGTGAGGGCTTAAATCAAATGATCCCCTCTGATTATCCCTGATAATGGCTGTAAAGGTATAAAAGAGTGTTGTGCTCAACGCTCTTGGCTGAATGCATTGAAGGAGAAGAGTGTTCATTGTTGCTACCACAGCTAGAAAATAAGGTGCCAGTGTTAATGGAGTGCAGTCACAGATAAGGATGTAAGCAACTAGTTGACTATCCCATAAGCATATGCTTATTGGATAGTCGACTCAACCTGTTCTCTTCCTCTCTCCCCTCCCACGTTTGCCCCCCCAGTTGCTGCCTCTATCAGAGAGGCAGCAAGGGGGGGTGTTGGTGCTGGGGGGGAGCTAGCTTAAAAGCCGGTTTCCCCCAGCACCATCTCCGTGGGGGTGGGGACAGAGGCATAGTGGGGAACTGGCGGTGTTTCCACCTTTGAAATGTAGCAGGAGTGGGGCTCTTGCTACATGTCAAATGCAGAAGCATCACGGACGCAGGCCCCATGCTTCCTGCGTTTGCAGTGCATATTATACATTGTATATTTCAAAAACAAAGCCTGTGCAGGGAGCACAGGGCCAGCTGGGGACTCAGACTGCCCTGGAGGGGGCTCTTGTACATTTCAAAAGCTGGGCGTGCAGGGCCAGTGCGGGACTGCTTGAGTCCCCCTCTGGCCCCATGGTCCCCGCGGTGCTTCTGCCTTTGAAATGTAGCAAGAGCCAGCAGGGGTCTTGATTCATTTCCACTGCGGAGGTCCCCTTATCGACTAATCAAAGTTTATACAAATTGCATTGATTTTGATTAATTGATTAATCTAAATTTAACATCCTTAGTCACAGATAATGTCATGGGCATGCCTTCCTGGTGTGCTGACAAAACCACTGACAGTCGCCTCCTTGCTTTCTGTGGCTTCTCACCACCCTGTCTCTCCCAGCCAAGGCACAGAACTGAGAGAACTACCACTCCCCCAAATAAAAATAAAAGAAAAATACAGACCCTGAATCTTTTCAGGTCTCAGGAGAATGTAGTTTTGGGCCCAGCTTCCAGGAACCCAACCCCCAAATGGGATCAGAATCCCAAATAAATCATTCAGGTAAGCCCCCTTTAACAATGAAAGGAGGATGTACACATTGATTTGTTCCCCCAGGTAACAATTATTTATACCAGGTTTGATAGTAAATAAGTGATTTTTATTAAGTGCAAACAGTAGGATTTAAATGGCTGCAAGTGAAAACAGGCTGAGTTAAGTAGATTACAAATTTAAAATAACAAAAAAAGAGCACAGCTAGTTCTGACCTACTAAAACGGTTCTTATTTCAGCTAAACCTGTAAGCCAGGGAAGATCTTTTTCCCCTGGGACAAAAGACAGAACTATGTAGCACTTTCAAGACTAACAAGATGGTTTATTAGGTGATGAGCTTTCGTGGGCCAGATCCACTTCCTCAGATCAATATGTGGAAGAAAATCGGCACAACCATATATACCAAAGTGATACAATCAAAAAAATGAACGCGTGTGAAATTGACAAATCAAATTTTAGAACAGAGTGGAGGTGAGGGGGGAAGGTTAGTTTCTGTGAGGTAATGACATAGCGGTGATAATTGGGGAAGCTATCTTTGTACTGGGTGAGATAATTAGAGTCTTTGTTTAAACCCATACATAAAGTGTCAAATTTAAGCATGAATGACAATTCTGAAGCTTCTCGTTGAAGTCTGGAGTTAGTCTCTTTGAAGCAATATGCATGTTTTAAGGTCATTGAGGGAATGACCAGTCTGGCTGAAATGGCAGGCAACAAGACTCTCTCACAGAGAGAAAGCTATGTCTGTTTTGTGTGCATTGATTCTTTGGCGAAGTGTCTGAGACGTTTGTCCAATGTACATAGCAGACGGACACTTTAGGCACATGAAGGCATAAATTATATTTCTGGATGAACAGGAATATGTGTTCTTGATCTTGTAACTGGCATGGTTAGGTTCAACAATGGTGTCAGCAGAGTAAATATGTGGACAAAGCTGGCACCGGGGTTTGTCGCAAGGGAAAGTTCCAGGGTTGGTATTAGTGTGATATGTCCTGTGGCTGTTGGTAAGAATCATCCTGAGGTTAGGTGGTTGTCTATAGGAGACTATGGGTCTGTCTCCCAGAGCCTCTCGGAGAGTAGTATCCTGTTCCAGTATAGGTTGTAGTTTATTGATAATGCGTTGGATGGGTTTAAGTTGGGGGCTATAGGTGATGACAAGTGGTGTTCTATTGTTGGTTTTCTTGGGTCTGTCTTGAAGTAGATGGTTTCTGGGTATTCGTCTAGCTCTTTCAATTTGTTTTTTTATTTCTCCGGGTGGGTAATTGAGGTTTAAAAATGCTTGGTAGAGATCCTGAAGTTTCTGGTCTCTGTCAGTGGAATTAGAGCAGATGCGATTGTATCTAAGGGCTTGGCTATAGACGATGGATCGTATGGTGTGTCCTGGATGGGAGCTGGAGGCAGGTAGGTAACTGTAGGAGTCAGTGGGTTTTCTGTAGAGAGTGGTGTCTAATTTACCATTGGTGATTTCTAATGTGGTGTCCAGGAAATGGATCTCTCGTGTAGAATGGTCCAGGCTGAGATTGATGGTGGGATGTAGGTTGTTAAAGTCTCTGTGGAATGTATCCAGTGTTTCTTGGCCATGGGTCCAGATCATAAAGATGTCATCGATGTAGCGTAAGTAGAGAAGGGGTAAAAGGGGACGGGATCTGAGGAAACGTTGTTCTAAGTCAGCCATAAAGATGTTAGCGTACTGTGGGGCCATGCGGGTACCCATGGCTGTGCCGCTGATCTGGAGGTATAAGTTGTCACCAAATTGTTCTCACCCACAATTATTTCCAAAGTTACACAGGTCTGCTACCAGATTGGCAGTGGTATCCTCTGGGGTAGTGTTTCTAATTGCTTGTAATCCGTCTTCATGTGGGATGTTGGTATAGAGAGCTTCTACATCCATGGTAGCAAGGATGGCGTTATCAGGGAGGTTATCGATGTTTTGTAGTTTTCTCAGGAAGTCAGTAGTATCTCGGAGATAGCTGGGAGTGTTGGTTGCGTAGGGTTTGAGAAGAGAGTCTACATAGCTGGATAATCCAGTAGTGAGCGTGCCGATACCTGAGATGATGGGGCGTCCGGGGTGTCCAGGTTTATGGATTTTGGGAAGCAGATAGAACAATCCTGGTCGGGGTTCAGAAGGTGTGTCTGTGTGGATTTGGTCCTGAGTAGAGGTGGGGAGTGTTTTAAGGAGACAGCGTAGTTTCTTTCGGTATTCTGAAGTAGGATTAGAGGAGAGAGGTTTGTAAAATGTGGTGTTGGAGAGTTGTCTAGTTGCCTCCTGGTCATAGTCGGATTTATTCATAATGACCACAGCACCCCCTTTGTCAGCTGGTTTGATTATAATGTCCGGGTTGTTTTTGAGACTCTGGATGGCATAGTGTTCAGCGCAGCTGAGAATGGATGTCACTTGTTGTTTGTGAATAATGTCAGTCTGCGCATTGCTGCAGAAGCATTGTATATAGAAATCCAGATTGTAATTCCGACCATCAGGGGGAGTCCATATAGAATTGTTTTTCTTTTGGTGTTGATAGGCCCCTGGGGTCTCTGGTTCATTCTCTTGGGAGTTGCATGCCAGCCACAGGCAAAGGAACAGCTAGCTTCCCATTGTTTTATAGATTCCACTTTGGATGGGAACTTGAGTTCTCTCCTCCACCTTCTATGGAAAATTACCTGGTCAGACCTACCGGTTGGGATGGTCACATGTATTCCTAAGACTGACCACTGCTTAGCCTCTTTTTTCCTTTGAGTCTGTTTACAGTGATCACTCAGTCTTTGAGGGAAACACACTTGATGGTGTTCATTTGCACATTGAAAACCATAAAGCATTCCATAGTCCATATGTTTAACTTTACTTACAAGAGTGAAACACACACCAAAATAAGAGATACAGATCCAGCAGATTGTGACATTAAAATGGACAGGTTACATGAGGTATTTTGTCCAAAGCATCTGAGTTATGCATATTTGTGTCTATAAGTCAAAAGTTCTCATAGTGGCAGGGGGCTGGTGCCTGGTAGCGATGCGGGATGCAGAGTCACGTGTGCCCTTTGGATTGGGGTGCCAGGTAAGCACTCCACCCCTTCTCTCACATACCCTACAGCATCCTCCCTGACCTGGCAAAACTTTTAATCTGGCATACCATGTTTCCCAAGATTGCCAGACTTAGAGGTTCAAGTGTATCAAAGAAGTGCTCTCTAAGGATTGGAAGAGGGGACTGAGCATTCAGTCATGGGTTTTATTGCTACTGCTGACTACAGTGGGACCTTGAAGTGAAATGGTTTTTGCTTCTCTCCCCTTCCTACTGTAAAACTGGGATAATTGCCTCCCTGTGTCCTGGGATAAAGTATAATGTCTGTTAGTGCACCTTTCTTCTAAGGCTGCCAGTCAACACAGTAATATGTTCCCTAAAACAAATTTGAGAGAGTTTACTGGGATACAGAAACTTTTGAAGTAGAAATTTGCCCCAAACCAGTGTTCTCATCCATCTCATCAAGGAGCTGCCTTGGCAAGGGATAAGGAGCTGACATTTGTATTCCCTTTAAATAAAGAGCACCCCGACTATATGAAGTCATAAGGCATTTAAATATGCCAGTGTATTTTGCTAATAAGTAAAAATGGGAGTTGTTCGTAGCAAAGTTCTGAGGGGGCCTGCTTGGTCCTTTTGATGTGCACTGGTCCACCTAATGAGTCATCATTGGGTCTTGCTAACTGGGTCTGCCCATTCTGTTAAATGGGTCAAAGAAAGGAAATAGTTGCAACAGTTATCCTCCCACGTAACAGGAGCATAGTTTCCAATTCAAAGCTGTACCCTAAACCAGTGCTTAAATTGTCCAGTTTCTTTCTTACAAAGAGAGGGTAGGTGAGGTGTTTGAGACCTAGAACTAAAACTCTCTGTAGGTGGTAGTCTTAGCTGTAGTGGTCAAAACCATAGTTATTTAAATGGAATTTATGACCTTCCCTCACACCCATTTTGTTAATTAGGATGCAAGGCAAAGCTAATAAATAGAAGAAACGGTAGAGCACAGTCCCTTGTTCTGAAAAACTTTTATAGTAGAAAGATAAATTACACACAGTTCTGAGAACTCTTTGGGTTTTTTTTAAATGTAATTTGAGAGCAATGTGTTAGTCTGATGTAGTCCCTCAATTGGCTAGCTGTTAACAGCAGGTGTATATGTCTCCTCCATCTCAGCTGGGGTGAAGGTACACACATTCTATAGCTCTGTGCCTAGTTATCTAGTAATTCTGTTTGACTGACTGCATGGTATTTGAATGCCTTCCTGGAAAACAAAATCCTTTGCAACACAAACACTGAATACTATTGAGAGGTCTTAAGCTACTGCCTAATTTATGTAATAGTTAGAAGCAGCACAAATGTTTGTCAATGTCATCGTTGTATGCAGTGCTGTAGTCTTGATTGTTCCAGTATATTAGAGAGAAAAGAGATCTTCAGCCACTTTGTATTGGATCAACTTCTGCTGGTGAAAGGTGTTAGCCGTTGTGCAGACCTGAAGATAAGCTGTGGAAGTTTGAAAGCGTCTCTTGCCAACAAAGTGGCATAAGGTGGAAAGGCAGTATTTTTTCTTGTCTGTCATAGGGATGTTAGCAAGTAGTCAACTACCCAATAGCATAAGCTTCTCCCTTGCCCCACTGAGGCAGCAAAGGGGGGACATGAGCTGTTGCTGGGGGGAGCCAGCCTAAAAGCCAGTTTCCCCCCAGCACTGGCTCTGTGGTGCTGCCTGCCCCTCCCCCACCACTGCCCCATCAGAGGCAGGTGGGCAGGGGAAGAGGGGAGGCTGCTCCAGCAGCAGCCCCTGTCCACAGGGGTCTCAGCAGGGAGCTGGGCACACTGTGGGCAGGGGCTGGTGCTGGAGCAGCCCTGATGGCCACGAACAGGGGCTGCTGGACTGAGTGCGAGCTGGGTCTGAGCAGTCCTGGCTCTTGCTGGTCTGGGATTCTGCACCTCTACACTTTAAATGGTAGTAAGAGTCTGGCAGCTACCCCTGCTGTGGCTCTGCAGAGTGTAGTCAATACAATTAGATAACTGCAATTTAATTTCCCTAGTCCATCCGTTAGCTGGCTTACAGCTTCGGTTTTGGCTCACACTGGAGCAAGATTGCTGCTTTCACCACCCTGTTAACAGTAGTAAAACAACTTTTGGAGTTCTGTTTGGTTGAGCTTTTTCTAATGGACTTGGCTATGGTGTGGTTTGTGCAAAGTGATGTGCCAACCCTTCAAAGTGTGGCTGTAATTCTTCCTACCCATCACACCCCTTCTTTCCTCTGTGAAACCACTTCTGCTCTGAGGCTGCGTTGCCTCTTTCCATGCCTCCTGCTCTTCCAAGGTGCTATTGCTGCTAGGATAGCTGAAGCAGTCTGGCAATAATTAACAGGTCATGGTTAGTTCTTAGAGCAAACTGATTGATTGCTGTTTCTTTTCATTAATAGTCTTCTATGTGGTTGGGGAACAAAACCAAGTGCAGATAATTGCAGATAATTCAGCTAAGTCAAACGCGTGCCTCCCTTTGCCAAGTATCAGTAAGTACAGTGAGATATGAAGTGCCATGGAGGTCACCCCACTGCTGGTAGTAATTAGATCATGTTCCTTAAGATCACATAATACCCATCTCAGAAGAAGCCTGCTCATCCCAAGTTGGTTTCTCATAAGAACAGCCATACAGGAGTCAGACCAAAGGTCCATCTAGTTCAGTATCCTGTCTGCTTACAGTGGCCAATACTAGATGCCCCAGAGGGAGGGATCACAACAGATAATCCTCATGTGCTCCCTCCTGTCACCCACCTCCAGAGAAACAAGCTAGGGATACCATCCTGCAACACCGCACCCTTTTCTCATCTCCATCAAGTGCAGCATGGTTAGGTTTATAGCCAAGGCAGTAACCAGGTCTATATTTCCTTTAACTGGAATGTAAAAAGCCTTAACAGGGCTTTTTAAATATTCTACCACTAAGTGTGAGGGAGTCCCAGTAACAGTTTGTTTTAACTGTGCATCCTGTTTAGTCTCCTCAGATGTATGATTAGGTTTTAAAAAGTAGCATTACTAGGTTTAGTTTTTCTTCTATAAAAGTTTGCTTTAATAGAAAAGTTTCCCCCCCCCCCCAAAAAAAAAACCCAGCAACTCACCCTCTATTCATATGTGACTGGAAATAAACTAACTTGTGGCTCAAGCATCAACTTACCTCTCATCAACAGGCCTGTGGGTGGAGAATGAGCACAGCTAACAAGAATATGTAAGTAATCAGTACTATAAAAGTAAATAGTAGGCACAGAGCTGTTGTATAAGGAAGTGGTATACCTAGTCACTCTTCTTGAGACTAGCTAATTAACAAGTGTGGAAAATAGCATGGAGGGGGAAGGTTGTTGGATCTAGTAGACAAAATCCCTAATATCAGGATGTCTGGTCACCCTGCTCATCTGGCCACAAACTGTTTTTAAAGATATGTTTCAAGATGCTTACTGGTAAAATGTTGATGTTTTCCGCATGAATGTGAAAGTGGAGCTATGGTAACAAGCCATAACTAGCAGCTGTGTGTGTGTGTTTGGGGGTGGGGTGGGGTAAGAGGGAATAACGTCTTTCAGGTCATAAAAGCAAATTTACACACTTTTGGAAGCAAAGTATTTTAGACCACTCAAAGGTATTTTAAATACAGATGTTACAGAATTACCTCTAGTCATAAAAGGAGCACAGAGGACTGAAGTAAGTTAAAATTTATTTCCTAAATTTATATTAGTCAAATACAGAATGCTATACAAAGGTGTAATTGTCTTCTCTGAATTGTGCATATACATCTTAGACATTTCACATTCAGTTTGAATCCTCAGTGCAAGTAGGCACCAACACACCCAACATACCTCCAAGGTATAAAGAGACATACCAGCTTTACAGGTTTCTCCAGTATATTTTGTTACAGTACAAAATGCTATGAACTGAAAGGGTTTTATTAAAAGCATACACATATTGCACCTGTCCCAAAACAGAAGTAACATGTTCAACATTCACTACCTCAAGGAGCAAGCATGATGCTTTTAATGTGTTTCTCCTTCTCCATGTTTGTGCCATATAATTGTGGTTCTTATTACAAACTTTAAATAACTGTTTCAAGTCACTAAAATAATCCCTCTGAAGCACACTATGAATTACAGTGGATAACAAGGTTCCCTAGAAGCCTTTTCAGTATGACTTCATTTCAAGGTGCTGTAACCAAATGCAAAGTAAATCAGGATGGTGCAGATTAAATTTACCACCATCAAACCCTAATCTCATTTTAGGCATTTCAGCCTAACACCTCCATCCATTACTCCTCCAGAGTATGGAACATCCACCTCTATATAAAAAAGTGACTCTATACAAGTGACCCAACAGTTTAATATTAACAATTTGAGCAGTAACAAAGAAAGGACTGTTACGTATCACTGACTGCCATATTGCTTATTCTGAGAACAGTGGGAGTGGTATGTAGTTACATAAAGCTCCCCAGAAGAATGAAAGCTGCTTGCACGAAAACCAGTTAACATTCCATGCAAGCACACAAATGAATAAAGTGGAAGGTAGAGGCAAATCATGCTCTCAATCTCACCTGCCTTGAGTCTTAACTCTGCAATTTAAAGAAACACATGTAGGGGGGATTCAAATGTTCCCTTTAAGCATAATGAAACAACTGTATAGAAGGAAGAGAAGTTTTATGGAACAGATCAAGTTTTAATGGACTAAAACTAGGCTGGCTACTTAACTAAACTGAAATTTACAATAGCATAGGAGACATATGGCTGAGGGCTACTGTCTTAAAACATAAGTTACCTCTACCACCTGCAGCATAGTATAAACAGGACATGAAGGCTACAGGTATCCCTGTCAAATACAAAAAATGCTCTTGTATTCAAATATGATCTACTTGGTCATTCAAAACATGATTGGAAGAAAACCTGGTTTGATACAAGATTCTTCAGACCACATGTAGCAATATGGCAGCAGTGTCTGTACAGTATGTTTCTAAAGTCAGATCTATACATTGCCTGCATTGTAACACACTTTGATCATTAAAGGCAAACTGCTTACAGAAGTGATGAGATGAAATTCTAAGTAACAGCTTTTATACAGATAAATTGTGTAAATTCTATATAGATAAAACATTTACAAAAAGATTAACAGAAAATAAACATGTAACAGATGTTAGATCACTGAACAATGAATTCATAAGCTTGAAGGCTGCTGGATTGCTGGACCTGCCTCACATTCACGTAGATTCTCTTCTGACCTCATATACATAAGGAACACTGTTACAGTGGCAAAAGTAGCTGCATTGACAGGAAAAGCTCGGAGAAGTGTAGATGTAAGACCCCTTGTAAATACTCTCAAACCTTCCTCATGGTAACTCTTTCTAATACAGTCCAGTATTCCATTGTATTGAACAATTCCTCTGACTCCATCTGCCTGAAGCCGGGACTTGATCACATCCACAGGGTAGGTTGACAGCCAAGATACAATTCCTGACATTCCTCCAGCCAACAACAGTTTGGGGATGATGTAACTATCCTCCACTTCACAACCTAAGTATCTGGTCAAAGAGTCGTATGTCAGGAAGTAAAAGCCAAAGCTTGGTGTCTCTCTCAAGAATGTGGAAACCATGCCCTTGTTGATGCCTCTCAAGCCTTCCTTTTGGTAGATTTTAACCAAGCAGTCCAGAGAATTCTTGTAATTCTTTGACTTTAGATTGTATTCACCTGTTCCCTGAAGTTGCATTCTTGTCTTAGCTAACTCCATAGGACAGCAGATAACACACTGAATGGCTCCTGCTGCTGAACCTGCAAGAAACTGATTTAGAGGAGTGTCTTTTCCAAGAGCACGAATGGTGTTTCCCTGAACGCCAAAAACAAGTGCATTAATGAAGGTAAGTCCCATCATTGGTGACCCAATACCTTTATAAAGTCCAAATGCCTAGAAAATAAAATTAAATAGCTATTTAAGAATAGTGAAATGATTTTCTAAGATGGCACAGAAAAATAAGTGCTTTTACAGTTCCGATACTACTGTTGCTTTGACTTCTCAAAATGTCTGGTAGGGGGAGAGATTCACTTTGTTTGCATTAAGCAGTAGTCTGATCAACAGCTAGAACTCTAAAAAGCATCTCAGTAGAAGGCCAGTGCCAGTTAAATGTTTAAAGTTACTGACTGCAGGGTCAACTGACCATCTGGTCTGACTTCCTGCCTAAACTAGTAACTTGTGGCTGAATTAGTTTCAGAAAGACATCCAATCTTTGTTTAAAGACTTCAAGTCAATGTCTGAAATTTTCCTGTCTGAATCCTGTTACTGCACAATTGGCTTAGAGGAGCTTTTTAGGGGTGGAGCAAAGCTGCAGTGCTCCATCCTTGCCATCCTGTAGAGTGGCACATAGCATAGCTAGGCCTGCTATGCTATGTGCCTCCCTGAATGTTCCTCCATGCCTCACTAAGACCATGCCTTACTGCAGGGGTCAGCAACCTATGGCTCACAAGGGAACCAAATATGTCTCTCTTGGGAGATGCTGGGAGTTCCCTAGGTGGGTGCCTAATTCTGCCCACTTCCTTGTGCAGCAGCGCTCACCTTCCTGGCTGTTCCCAGGGCAGCTGCCACAAGGCCGGTGGCTGCTGGGCCACTCCTGGGGCGGGCTGCATGATCCCATGAGCAGCCACACTGCAGCCCAGGCTCCAGCAGCTGGAGGTGGGCTGTGGTGTGGCTGTCACTGACTGCTGCATTGTGGGTCTGGTTCCAGTTTTTTTTCAGGTCTAGATTAGTTCCAATGCTTTGACAATCTGGTATGAATTTTTGGTGCAAACACTTAACTGTTTATAACAGTATCATTTATCTAATCTCATTAAATGCATCTGTCTTTATATAAAAAGAGTTGGCTACTTACTGATTCCTGTCTAATTATAGACTGAAAGCAGTGGAAGGTCCCACGGTAGAGAGGCTTCTCTATACTTTGGACTTGAAGACGCACCTACAAGAAGTTCAGTGGGAAAAAAATTATTTGCATGGCAAGTTTGATACATTAGTGCTCGGTACCTATATATAGAGAGAGATACTGTAGTGGTGTCTACACAAAGCACGCAGTTAAGATACCAGAGTGCCATAAATGGCTACTTGCAGTCATTTTAGAGGTGTTCAGAGTTAATTGCTTTTGAGACAATGACAAAACCTTTGGGAAAGGGGGAAGCATTGATTAAATCAAGTCCTATTTACAGAAATAGAAAATATTGAGTGCATTTTGAAAGTGCAATGGGGGAAAAGTGGTTATAAGTTTCACCTATGCTAAAAACCAAAGCTGCCGTAATCTAGATTTTAATGATATATTTAACACTTAGGGATGTAATTGAGAATTGTTAGAACTAATCATGAATGTGGCCAATGACATGCTATCAGTCCTCAAATGAACCATTTGAGAATCTCTATATCAAGATTTTCAAGACTGGCCAGTATGTGTGAGTACCCAACTTAAGACACCTTAATGAGAGCTGATTTTTCTTGGGGTGAGCGCTTAACACACTCTGAAAAAATCAAGTACTGCTAAGAGGATTTCAAACTGAGCACCCAAAAATCACAAGGCTCTTCATTAGAAGCCTGGGCCTGCTTTTTATTTTAAAAAAGTGATAACCTAAACTGTTCAATCGGCTTTAAAGCATATTTCTAAGCCATGAGGTGGTAAGTTATCTTTATTCTGATTTACATATACTTCTCATGCAACATACATCACCCTTAGATTTTCTAGACTAAAATGGTATATTTTTGGTCAGAAAGATGCCACCATAACTGATGGTGAGATTGGATAGGATGTGAGAAGGTGGCCCCATATTATATTTAAGCCAGGTCCTGAAGACTCAAATTTGATTCCACCCATCCACCCACTCATTTTGTCTCCTGCATTTCAAAAAAGTTTTACATTGATACACACATGTAAAAAGCCATATTCTAGTAGCTAACACAGATGTAACCTGTTACCCATAAGCATCACCCAGTGATACTTACCAGTAACCAGTTAACCGGCAGCCCAACCTATAGGATCCTGGTTAACTGTAACACTAAATGGGTTAAACAGGATTTTACATCCTAAGTAGCTTTTTATCATGGTAGTTGGAAATAAAGTTCTAGCTTTACCAGAGTGCAGGACTGTGAGCATTTTGAGGGGATACCTATAAGCCGTCCAATATGCTACAATTTCAAAGCAAAAAACCACATTTTAAAAAATTCTAGAGACCAGTAGTTTTCCAATCTTCATGATGGATTCTTGACCCTAGTAACTGCTTAAAGCTCCCACTGGTGTCAATGGAAGATAAAGCAAAGACCACATGTGTGTCAGTTTTTGGCCAGGGCTTTTTGTTGAAGCTTCATAGTTTAGTTTCGCAAGTAAATGTTACTGTTTGAGAAAAATACTGAACTTTTAAACTGGACCATGTAATATGTAAACTAAGTATTATGGGGTCACTTTTAAAGTTTGAACTAGCAAAGCACAAGACCTTTTTCCTGTCTAGAGACCTGCTTAAATCTCATTCTGTACTGAAATTTTATTTAAAGAGATCATAGCATCTTAAACTTTCTACAGATTACTGAATAAATCAATGTGGCATGAAGGATTTATCAGCCCGAATTTGGGACTATTACAAGTAGCAAAGCTGTAAATGAGCTATGAAGCTTATTCAAAATAGTGCTGATAAAGTTTATACTACACTATCATGAATAAGAATTAATTTATTTTTACTGGTAGTATTTTTCATATCCCCTGGCTGTAAAGCCAAGTTACCTTGTTCCAACTGTACAGGGCGTCCTTGCTTTGTCACCCTAGTATATATCCATTCTGCACTAGTCGTTGACACTTGTAGGAACTGAAGCATTAAGTCCTCCCATTCCCCAGTCTTAAGTCATGCCAAAAAAAACCCTAATTTGCGTAATGGAAGTCCGCTGTGGGGAAAATTCCCCACTTTAAGTCCAAATTTTTTGGAATGTATCTTAGACTTATAGCGAGGACAGCCTGTATATTATTTCCAAGGCCTAAAGTTTAAGAACTTTGGATTACACTAACTTAGTGTTTGCAGATAAAAGCTACCAAAAGTGTGCTTTGTAACAAAGTTGGAACCTTTGGTATAATGCAGGGCTACTCATGGGTCACATGCGGCCCATTTGTTTGTGGCCTGCAGTGTGGTTTGGGTTTATGCAGGGCTCACAGGTGGGAGCCAAAACAAAAAAGTAGTCCAGTATAATGGCCTTCTGTTGATACACATTTTAGTAGTTAAATTCCTGGACTGTCATTGCTCATTAAAAGTGCTGTCATATGGGTGGAAGTCAGGTAAATATTGCATTTTATTAATATCAGCAGAACTGACTTAAATAGGGCCTGCTTGTTGTGTTGTCTTGCCTTCATCTTTGTATTCATGCCCATCAGTGTGAAAGAAGATATTTGTATAGGTATATGCAACCACACTTAAATTACAGCCCTCAATGTGCTGAGAGTATCTTTGTGGCCCCCAGAGCTTCCAATTTGAGTAGCCCTGGTATGCTGCTTCAATTTATAGCCTTGACTATGCAGGAGTGAACCTTGACCCTATCAGTGGTACAAGACTGATACTGGCCTGAGGCTTGAGAGGTGGTAGTATTAGGCATAAAACCACCAAGTTTAGAAAGGAGCAGTCCTTTTTTTTCTTTTTTTTTTTTTTTGGGAAATGGCAGCTGTTTGAAGACATGTCAGAACTGGTCAGGGCAGACAGGTATTAACTGGTCTAGTGGAGGTAAATGTTTGATTAAATGCAGTTTAAACATGGCAGTGAGCTATGGATAATGTTTTGAGCTGCAAATAATTTGACACTTCCATACTATGTATTTTGGCTTAGTGTGCAAAGCTACAAAATTATTCTATATCATTAATCTACTGAAATGATCTTCCTTCCTGCACATGACAATTCATGCTAATTTTATACAGGCAGGCCCAAAACTAACTGCATTTAACAGTTTCAAGTTACCACAATTTCAGTATGAATGAACAGCAAAAAAAAAAAAAAAGCAAAAATATTTAGTATGTACAAGTTTGGTGCATTTTAGGTATGTCTAAATAAATACACCCTCCAGATTTAGTGGATCAACTAAAAATCCAGTTGCACAACCTTAAGCACATGGTGAGAAATGCACACCAGAAAATGAGTTTAAGAAGCCTAGACTTAATGTTCCCATTAAAAAGGGATGCTCATACCCCGCTCCCTCCAATTCAGATAACTAGTAGTGGGACCCATCAGTTTAAAACTTAAGGGGGGGGGGAGGAAGGGACTATGTAAGATTGTCTGTTGGAACCAATCATACATTTTGGAATAAATTAAGACCGAGAGAAACAGAAGTGTTCACCTGGTCTATACTTACTAGGTAACTCTCCAGTGATGAGGCTTATCTGTCATCTACAACAAAGTAACACTTTTGCTGTTAATGAAGACAGCCCCTAGCTCAGAAAGTAAAGGCAGTTAAAAGCAACAAAGCAATTTTATACATTACATCAACAAACCAGGGAAAGGAAGTTTGCCACTTCTGAGATTACACTGTTCCAGATTTGTTTTTAGCATGATTTTAGAAATTAATTCTTTCCTATATGTTTCCACCATCCCCACAATCCCACCCTCCCTCTCCCCATGTTTTGGCCCTTATGAAGCATGAGCACTACCAAAAAGTTTTAAATGTTGAGGAGAAAGCAAAATTCTAGCTCTACTGATGCAGCTTTAAGACTGGTTACAGATTCTTCGTATTTTTTTTCCTACTGCACTTCAACAGTGATTATACTAATACAGGTTAGTATTTTATTTCTCAAGTATGGAAAAGTAGGAAAACCTATTTCCTGCATTTGTATGAAAATAAGTGTTACCCTGGATTTAATAAACCAACAGCTATTAAAACAATTATGGAAATGGACAGTATTCCAATTAACTGTCATGATACTTAAGTCTATGGCCAATCCCATTCACTGAGCATTAAATAAACTTTAATTTAAAAAAAGTTTAACTGCTAGTATGTTCAACACTAGAATATCAAACCTTCAGTCTTAGGATATAAAATAGCCATATGCTTATCAGTAATTCCACGGACTTAAAACAGCTCCCAAAACCTGAAATTAAGCAAGTATTTTAACAGTTTCACTTTAGTCAATGAAATTAGAACTATGCCATAAATGTGATTTAAATCTTTGCAGGTGGGGGGGGCCCTAGTATATTTCCTCTGCGTCAGCTTTAAAAAAAGTCACAAATCCAAGTAATACAATAAATGAGTGTTTACACTGACATTCAGCTGAACAGCAAAGATATCCTTAAGTGCTTAACTTTAATATTAAAATAGCTTGCATTGGATAGGAACTTAATGCCCAGTTAGCAAGTCATCTCTAATAAAAAGCATGTGGCTAAAAAACAGAGTGATGCACACATTAATATCTGAAGGTTATTTCCCTTAATTACTGCATGTAGATATCCAGCTTTGTCTTGAACTTAAATATTAGATAGCATGCTCTCTGGAAGAAAGTTTAAGTATTGGGCACCAGTGATTTTAAATATCATGTAATAGGGTAACCATGTAACCATTGAAAATGTCTGTTACACTCACTGCAGGCTCTGTAGCATAAAAATTTAGCTTTTATACTGCAGAGCCCGCAGCAAAGCTTCCCCAGGACCAGGGCCGCAGCTTGAGAGGAAGTGTAACAGACACCAATCACTGATAAGCATCTGCTTACTGGTTGAATTGTCAGTCATGTAAAGTAACCTCCCTATTGGGCACATCTATTGTGAAACTATATTTAGAACCCTGAAAGCTTTCAGATCTCTACTTCATAGCTGCATCTGTGGCTATGAGGATATCTGCAGCTCATTTTTGTGTATGCAAATTTTGTATTTGTGTAGGGCTCTAACTGTATTCTGCCTTCACAGGTGAACTGGACTCAGAGTAAAGCTCTCAAAGTAACTAGACCCCATTTTGAAGTGATTTAAACACTTAGGAGCCTAAGGCTCCTAGACCTTCCAAGAGACGGTCAATTCTGAGAACACTACGCTTTTGCCTAATATGCCTTCTATCTCTAGCTACTTAGATTGACATTTAGGATTCATCAGTATACAATACATACTACTGATAGTCAGTGTCTCCAAACAAAAGCTCAGTTCTAGCTAGGAAGGTAAAATAAAGCCCAAGACAGCATGTCAAATGGTGAAACTATTGCTTCATGCAGTGAATTGTTTTGTTCACTAATGGTATGACTAGTGGCCACTATGACTCACTTATTAATGCTTTCGGAATGAACAGGAAGGTTGTTTTAAAAGGAAAAATTCCAGCTTCTAACAAAACAAGATTAAGTTACAAGAGGGTGTAGGCAGTTTTAGATGTTAGTGATAAACAGCTGCAGAGAAGCAAGCCTGAATCTAAAATTCTTGGCAGTTTAAACCCTGCCCTGGTTTCAATCTTACATTCAGATTATTTTCACTTGCTTTTAAAGATCTGGGACTTCAAGTTTAGAAGACTATTTTAGAAGGACTGCTTCAAGTTTTGGATCACGAGGCTTAAACTTCTGCAATGCCACTTTATAATTTTTTCCTTGTAAATATTTTTGCACTCTTTCTACCTAGCGTGTGTGGAAGTTAAACCTGTTTAAAAAAATCAACCCACCTTTACAGTGTCAAATGGATGTCCTACTAGAACGCCAGCAGCACCTGCAACAAGACAAATGGCAGTTGTAGGAGCTAGTATTTTTACTTTTAAAGCAATGCAACACTACAGTACTCCTAAGAGCAGGTAACACTGTAGGTTCAGGTACTTTTATAGTATAGGCAGGCACATAGAACAAGTTATCAAGGGAAGGAAGTGGTGGATTCTCCATCTCCATGTTTTCATATCAACATTAGATGCTTTTCTAGAAAATATGCTTAGTCAAATAAGTCACTGGGCTAAAGAGAAGGTGGAAAATCTGTGCTATGTGACTCAGGAGGTCAGGCTGTATTATCCAATGATCCCTTCTGGCTATAAAATCTTCATCCTCAGCTGCAAATGTGGTACTGAAGGTATGTCCATGAAGAAGTGATAGGTCTTTGACTGGTTTGTCTGATACTAGTAGACAGGAGCAAAACTGAGAAATCAGCCTGTTTTTCAAGAAGTCTTACTTCAGTCTTTCCAGCTGTGATGGAAAGCAAGTACCCCAAAACCATATGCCTGATAGTATTTGCTTGATTCCTAATCGAAGAAATCCTCAGTACAGCATGGTTAAGCCAAGGGGTAAGAACAATGGAGTTTTGTGGTATCTTAGTGCTTAATAGATTTATTAGGGCATAAGCTTTCATGGATAAAACCCACTTCCTCAAATGAATTGGAGTGGAAGTTACAGGAGTATATAAAAGGAAGCTTGTGTAATGAAGCTAATTAAGTCAGGGTGGAAGTGGGTCATTGACAGCATTTGGTGTGGAGATGTGACTACCAGGAGAGGGGAAACTGCCTTAACCAGTAGGATTGAATAAGGATCTTAAAATTGATAGTACTGAATTCGCAAGTGATTTCCAATTCAGCTGTCTCCCTTTATAATTGTTTTTTTAAATTCTTTTGTAGAAAGATGGCTACTTTTAAGTCCATTATTAAATGTCCAACACTGTCAACTAGGGGTAAGATTCCTTGCCTTCTATTCTGAAGCCTGTGATGAGTGTTTGAGTAATGCTGTATTAAAAAAAAAAAATCTTAGTGCCCAAAGTTCTTTAGTGATTATCCTTACTCATCTAGTTACCATTAGACATTATTTAAATGCTCAGGACTAGTCTATACTTGTAATGCTACTGTAGAGCACTGTGCCACTGCTGACGGAAGCTGTCCCAATCTTCCCTGTCGACAGGGCTAATACCTGAATGGAACGCTGGTTCCTAGAGCCAAGATTGATAACGAAACAAGTATGTGACAAAGGGCCCCTCCTCCCTTCCTCTGCGGGCCGCCTAAGCGCTTATAAGAAAGCGGATTATGCCGCAACTAGGCACGTTTCCCACTAGCGTGATGGAGCAGCCACGAGCGGGGTCTGTGGGCGTGAGAGCTCCGCCGGGTGGGTCGTGCACGGGGCACGGGCAGAACAGAGGCTCGGCACGTCGTGGGCAGGGAGGGGAAAGAGGCTGGGCAGGCGGAGAGGAGCGGGAGGACTCCTAGGCCCACGGCCGGGGGAGTGGGCAGTGCTCAGCCCCCGGTCCCTCCCTTGGCTCTGGGCTGAGCAGCACGAGCGTTTCCGCGGAGAGAAACGTGACTCCAGTGCCCGAGTCGCACCCGGCCCCAGCCGCGGGCAGGCAACGGGTCCAGCCCGGCCCCCGCTCGGAGCCGGAGCCATTCGGAGCGAGCGGAAGCGTCCGGCTCCCGGCGCTGGCAGAGCCAAGCTGCCACGCTAGCAGCAGCCCGCAGGGCGGGGAAGCGCCCGCCAGCGCGTCGCGTCGCGTCCGTCGCCCCCAGGCCCTCCTGTGCGCCCCTCTTCTCCCCCGGCCAGCCCTGGCTCGGCTCCCCCCGCCCCTTACGTAACCGGATCACTGCAGCGATCGCGGGGGGGGGGGGGGGGCTGGGGGGCGCTTCTCTTACCGCCGACGCATCCCGCTAGGAAATCCAGCGCCATCCCGCTCTCCGCGGCCCTCGGCTGTAGGCCCCGCGCGTGCTGCTGCCGCCGCCGCCGCCTCCTCCTCCTCGCTGCGCGGGGGCCCTGGCGCTGCTGCTCCGGCGGCTTGTCCCGCGGCGGTGCAGGGGCCGGCCGCGGGGCTCGGGATCTGTCGAGATCTGAGGCCTCCCGCAGGCGGCGACCCCCGTGCACGATGCGGCGGCGCAGCCTGCCCTGCCCTGCCCTGCCGCTCCGCTCTCGCCCTTTCTATTTCTGATGCTGCCGCGAGGCGGGGGGCACCGGGCCTTATGGGGAAGGGGAAGCCTCCAATCAGCGGCAGCCGGCGAGACAACACCCCCCTCGGGGCCGGCGCTCCGCCCGGCTGCCGATTGGCGGCTCCTTGGGGGTGGCTGCAGCGCCAGGGGAGGAGGCGAAGCGGCGGAGACAAAGACGCCGAGGCGCTGGGATGTTGCGCGCGCTTTGCTCTCGGGGCTGGGCCTCTCGCCGCCAGGTCGGCTGGCAGGCGGGAACCTGCCGTCAGAGCTAGGCTGGCCCGGGGGCAGGGCGGGCTGGCGGGGCTCTGTCAGGCTGGGGCTTCTTGGAACAACGCAGCAGTGTTGCTCCAGCGTGTCGCGCTCGGCTCATGCCCGCTCCGCGTGCACTGAGGATCTCTCAGGGCTGGCTGGGTCACCCTTAAAACTCCCTTGTGGCCGTAATGGGGTAGGACCGGATAGCAAAAGCAGCGTGGGCGCCTAGTAGGGATGCTGCTGGACCAGCATCGCAGTCCCCATGTCCACACTAGGGGGCGGTACCAATTCAACCAGGTTTATAAAAATCGCGCTCCTAACCAAAAGTGGTGCCGGCCTAATGCAGAATGAACGATGTCAGAGAATCGATGGCAGATCATTATCATGGCTTAGACTGTTGGATGCTGTCTTGCATATAAAGCCACCCGGAACCAGATCTAGCTGGGCTTTAGGTCACTAGTTGCTCTGGAGTGCTGTTGCTGGAGCCCTGCAGAGACATGTGCTTAAAGAGACACCCCCCCCCCCCCAACAGCTGTTTCTCTGTTTCTGCTGCCTGCTTGTGGACCTCTCTTGAGGGACAGCAAAGCTTCAGCAGTGCCTGCTGTGGTTGCCCCCTTCTTTTTGTGGACGCCACAGCTTTTTGCCTTTGGTGTGTGCCATGGAGCCGGAGCTGCCCCTAGGCAGGCAACGGATCCACATGGCCATGCTGCAGTTCTTGCAGCACTTGCTTCCAGCTGCCTACATGTTAATGCTAGATGTGGACTCAGAACTCCTCCTCATCACCCTCTGCCTGGCTGGAGCTGCTCCAGTCTGGCTGCCGCATCCCACCATACCCAGAAAGTTCTGGAGGCTGGAGATCAGTTTGGACTGGTGGGACCGGCTGGTCATGGAGCGGTGGGATGACCAGCAGTGGCTGCACAACTTTTGGATGCGCAAGGCCACCTTCCTTGAGCTCTCTGCCTGGCTCATACCTGCCCTTTAGAGATGTGACACCCACCTGCACCCTGCCATCCCTGTGCAGAAGTGCATCGCAATCGCCCTCTGGAAGCTGGCTACCCCAGACAGCTACCGCTCTGTTACCAACCAGTTTGGGGTGGGGAAGTCCACCGTCGGGGCCCTGCTTATGCAGGTAAGGAGCTCGCGGGCTGCAATCCCTGCCTGGAGGGAGGGAGGGTGCTGGATAAGGGGGACCCTCGGGAGAGGAGGGTCTGGGGTCTGTAGGGGGTGGATTGGTGGTGGGGGGGAAAGGCCTGGCCCTGGGGGCTTGTGCAGCCCTGCCCTCACACAGCCCTGCTGCTGGGGGGGGGCGCACAGGCTTGTAGGGGGTGACTTCTGGGAATTTGGGGGGGGCAGAAGAGGGGAAGGGGATGGGCACCTCCCAAGGGCTCACACAATCCCTCTTTTCAGTCTCTGTGGTGTGTGTTTCTTTGTCTCCTTTTGCAGGTCATCCCGGGCCATCAACTCCCTGCTGCTATGCAGAGTCGTTCGTCTCCAGGATCTGGATGCAACTATGGGGGAATTTGCTGTCCTGGGGTTCCTCAACTGTGGGGGAGCCATCAACGGGCTCTGGACTATCAAGAGGACCAGTTTATAAACAGAAAGGACTACTGCTCAGTAGTCCTGGTGGACCACCAGGGCCACTTTACAGACATTTATGTGGGATGGTCAGGCAGAGCACACAATGCCCGAGTTTTTAGGAATTCCAGCCTGTGCACCAAGCTGGAGGCAGGCACCTTTTTCTCCCACCGGGATTTTGCGGTGGGCGAGCACAACATGCCATTGTGCATAGTGGGGGACGCGGCATACTCACTCATGCGCTGTCTGTTGAAGCCCTACACCAGTCACCTAGATCCCAACAAGGACCTTTTCAATGCCCGCCTCAACCGAGCCTGCATGCAGGTGGAGTGTGCCTTCGGGCACCTCAAGGGATGCTTCTGCTGCCTCCTCACCCACCTGGATGTCGGGGAGCGCAATATCCCTGAGGTGGTGGTGCCATGTTGTGTGCTCCACAATATGGCAGGGCTGTGCATTTGAGCAGTCCCGGACTGCTGCTACTCGCCAGGCCCATCAGGCTGAGGTGCGTATCCAGAAGGCCCTGAGGGAGAGCTTCTTTCAGGCCCCCCCGTAACTCTGCCTGCGCCCTTGCAGCTAGCCTGCTTGCAGCTGGGTGTGTCCCCTTCCTCCTGGGAGCAGAATGTGTGCGCCCACGCATGAGGCTGGCAGCACGATCCTGGCCATGTTCAGGGGCTGCCTGCTGTGGCTGCATGCCACACCCTCCCGCTGCACATGATTGCACGTGCACAGACTGCAGCACCATGTGCTGGCCGAGGAGCCCAAGCTACACTGTGCCTCCCTCGCCCTGTGTGTGTGAGAAAGCGAGACCACTCACCTGAAGATCTCTCCCAGACATCCAAGGAGGCCTGGGAGATGTCCTGGCTGGTGCTCACCGGCTCGAGGGACAGGGTGACGGTCCCTGGCTCTTGCTCCTCCTCCAGCTGGGGCTGGCCCTGGCCCGCCAGCACCTCCTCGGGGGCGTCCTCTGGGCAGACGACCACCAGGGTTTCCATCCCTGAGTCCACCACAATGGGGGGAAGGGGAAAAGGTTTCCCCACCCCCCAAGATGTGGTGGAGCTCACTGTAGTAAGGGCAGGTGTGGGTTCCTGCCCCTGAGCTCACTTTGCGCTCAGTGGCCCTGACGTACCCCTGACGGAGTTCCTTCACCTTTGCCTGGACTTGCTCCATGGTCCGGACAGGGTGATCTCGCTCCGCCAGGGATGCAGCCATGCGGGAGAAGATCTCCGCATTGCAGCGCTTGGCCCAGGGATCCTGCAGCGACTTCTCCTTGCCCCCCAACTCGAGGAGGGGCACGATTTCAGGGCCACTCCAGGGGGAGGCACGCCTTTTTGTCCCCCTGGAAGGGCCAGAGGGGTCTCCGGGAGCTTGGCGAGAGGCCATTTGTGGCAGAAGCAGAGCCACGCGGTGAAGGCACCTGCTCCCTGCAAACTTCCTGCCACAAGGCTTGTCCAGGGTGCCTGCAGCTTTAATGGGGGCCAACCGACAGGAACTATAGAGTTGTGATTAACTTGGCCAGAGTGGCCAAGAGGCCACCTGTTTTTTGTGGAGGCCAATTCTTTCTCAAAAACCCCTGCTGAGCATCTACACACCTTTTTGTGCAAGTGCTCTTGCGCAAAAAGGAGTTATTCCTTGTAGAAAGAGGTATACCTACACCACAAAAAGCCCTCTGTTCTGCTGTTCTACTGTAAATTTTCTTGTGCAAAAACATGCTTGAGGTGTGGATGTTCCGCAGGTTTTTGTGCAAAACCAGCTGTTTTTGCACAAAACCCCTGTAGTGTAGACGTAGCCTAAGGCTACAACTATACAGTAGAGCTATTTCAGGATACCAGAGGCCTGTTATATCAAAATATAATGGGCTCGTTATTCCAACGTCCCTGTAAACCTCATTGCATGAGGGATAAGGGATGTTTTGGAATAGTGTTTTATTTAGAAATAACATTGAAATAAGCTATGCAGTTTGCACAGCACAAATCACACAGCTTATTTTGAGGTAAGGGTGCTGTGTAGATACACCCCAAGTGATCCACCCCCCTGTCACCCATTCCCAGCTTCTGACAAATGGAAGGATCAGAGTGGTAAAATGTGTACTTGAAATGCTAGAAAAACTGCCCAATTATTGTAGTGTCAGATAATGGTCCTGACAGTCCTTCCCTGCAGGGTAGCCACCACTCCCTTTCAAAGTGTTGTTAATATAAAATCAGCACTCCCTAGAGAGAGTTAATTGAGATGCTCCAGTGTCCATTTCCCCTCTTTTTAAAAATCTCAATACAGTAGATAGTAGGATATGAAGGAGCAGTTTGAAATAAACCATGCAAATGGCATCAGCAAAGCATTTTCATATTTTTAAAATGCCTTTCCTTGCTGTTTCCCTGTAATAGTCTACACTCCCATACCACTTTCCATCTGAAGATGTGATGGTGTTTCACACACATTATCAGATTCATTTTTGTAGCAGCCCACTGTCACCCCCATTTTAACAGATGGGCAGTTGAGGTTTACAGAGGTTAAGTGAATTGCCCAAAGTCATCCAAGAAGTCTGTGCTGGAGCTAGGAACTGGTGACAGTTCCCTCAGCTTTTGAAACAATGTGTCACAAATGTTCCTCCCCTTGGGAGTGTGAAATCTCTGATATAACATCAGGGTAAAACTGATGTAAAAGAGCAGAGAATCTCAGTCCCTTCCTTCCTTTTTTCCCACGGCATACAGTAGGGTTGCCAGGTGTCCGGTATTCACCCAGACAGTCCAGTATTTTCGCCTCCTGTCCGGTAAAAAAATTCAGAGAATACCGAACACCTGAGATGTCCGGTATTCTCTGAATTTTTCCCTGGCCAGAAGGTGAAAATGCCGGGCACCTGGCAACCCTACAAACACTCAGCTCCCAGCCTCCCCCGCCGTATCCCAACACCCCCCAACCCCAGCCCCCATGCTTACCTGGTTCCCCAAGGCTGCTGGCACAAAATGGCTGCTGGCCAAAAGACCTAGGGGAAGCAATGCTTCCTCTGGGTCTTAGTGCTCAACTGCTCCCCTGTTCCTATCCCTGCACTCACTCTTAAAGGGGACATGCTGTTTTATTTTAATTTTTTTTGGCTTAATAAGTCCTTGGAGTCCTTTTTTTTTTTTTTTCTCAACAACTTTGGTCTCCCCCCCTTTTTTTCCCTTCAACAGAATTTTTTCCCGGTGTTTTTTTTTGGGGGGGAAGGGGGGGGTGTTCGGTATTTTTGTTTCAACCATCTGGCAACCCTAGCATACAGGCTCATAGCTTTGCCATTGTAGGGATGGATTGTCACTCTGTCTGAGCTGTTATCTTATTGGTTTTGTTTGTTTGTATTACTTAAGTTGAAGGAGAAATTAAACCTTTTGTTTTGAGAAACCATTGCATGGACTTTGTAAAAAATTTCATTCCTGGTCCATCCATCCAAATACAGGCCAAGTGTTAGGCCTTACCAACTTGACAGCATTGCTGTAACTCTCTCCTGTTCTGCGTCTTGTGAACAGCATAGTGACATATGCCTGGAGATGATTTTTGATCAGTCTCTTCAGTCAAGAAACTTCCAAAATAAAGTAGGCGGCAGTTGAACTGGTCTGTGCATGCATATGATTTTATCAAGCACAAAGGCCATAGAAAATGGGACGTGGGAAAGATTTCCCCCGGAGGCTGGCCTTGAGGACTAGCAGATAAGGCAGAGGGAGATCAGAGATGAAGAAGTGCATGATGTTCTTTCTCATTGCAGAGTGAATGTTGGTGATAGTTTCCCAGGAGTGTGGTTCTCTGCTCCTGGAAGAGCATTGTGCACTCAAGTGAATCTGACACATTTACATAACCCTGCCCAATCTTCATCTGCACTATAGTGTCTCTTTATTCCCTCTTTTCCCCTTTGTTTTGTATGCTCTTCCTACTCTTCTCACCTGACGGCTGTCTTTAGCCTCTGGTCCTGCATTATTATCCACATGTGGATGTTTTCTTACACTACTGAAATTACTGCAGCACTCCACCCTTCAAATATAATGCAGGATTGGGACCTTGTCTCTCTCTCCCACTTTTGGCTTTGTAAATTCTATCATATTTCCCCTCTGGCTGAGACAGTGTCCCTGCCCACTCTTCATCCACCAAGCAAGCTCCTTGCCTTTCCCTCCTTAAACACGTACATCTTCCTAGCAAAACACATTCAAAATTAAGTGGTGGAATATTGTAAAATGAGTTGTTTCTTGTGAAATAATTTCCCTTGAGCAGGCTCAGTACATATATTTCTTGTGTCCAATTTCATTGAATAGATTTTTCCCCAATCAGTAGAATGGCAGGATTAACATCAGAACTGAAGGTGTTTGAGCACTACAGCTATTCATTGCCTAGATTTGAGCTGTTCTCCTCACCCCTTTACATACCATGTATGGGTCGAAGCACTAGAAATCATTCAAGTTTGATCATCTGAAGGAGAAACTTGAAAATCTTCCCATAGCTTTGAAATTTCTGTGTTTGTTTATTTTAGAGTATAGGGCCAGGGGGAGGAGGTCTGAATTTCCGAGATATTTCTAATGGGATGATGCCGGGGGTTCATAACTATTTGACACCCCAAAGAACAATGAATATGACAGAGGGACTGTGTGTGAGGGACTGAGAGAGAGCTCAGATCTTACAAAGACTCCCTGGTTCAGAAATTTTTATGATAAACCCTGGGAGAGGCTGAGTCATTGGATCATGATCGCTTTCTCCTTTGGGCATGTTTATATTGTGTATCTGTGCCAACATAGCTACATTGTATCCATTAGATTTAATTAGTGTTACTGAAATCTGATGGGATGAGTTGCACAATTGGAATGGTAAAAACAATGGTTATAACCTATTTAGAATGGCTCAAGTGGGAAAAGGACAGGGGGATTGGCACTATGTCATAAATGGCATTACCTGTTTCCAAGTCACCAGGAGCTCTGAAGAATATGATCTTAAATGCAAATTGATGAATATCCTAACACAGTGGTCCCCAACCTTTTGGGGCTGCCGGGTGTCCGGGGGCAGGGCCGCTCATGCGCCGCGTGCCCGGGGCAGGGGCCGCCCATGCACCACGCGCCATGTGCCCTGCGCCCGGGGCCGGCACCATGCATGTGCCGCGTGCCTGGGGCAGGGGCCGCCCATGTGCCATGCGCCTGGGACCAGCACTGCGTATGTGCCACGCGCCCGGGGGTGGGGCTGGCCCAGATTGTTTGGCGGGTGCACATAAATGCCCCGGCGGGCACCATGGCGCCCGCGGGCACCGCGTTGGGGACCACTGTCCTAACAGATAAAGCACAAGATGGGGTACTAGGTGATATGTGCTACAACCCAAAACCCCTAGATGATCGGCTCCTTATGCACCTATCTACAATGTGTGGGGTGGTGGAAAAAAGCTATGTGATCATAGGGGATGTCAATTTGCGTGACATATGCTATGGAGGTTTTATGCAGCCAATACTAAAACATGGAATTTCTAAACATATTAGATGACAGTTTTCTAGCTCAAAACATTTTGTAGGCAACATGGGAATTCTATATTGTACCTTGTCTTGACAAATAAAGAGGAACTGATCATAGAACTAACAATGAATGGTAGCTTAGGAACAAGTATGACTTGTTTACATTTATAATATGATACATAAGTTGGTGCTTTAAAAGGCTCAATTTCACCAAGCAAAAACAATTCTGAGTTAAATCAGCTGGGAGGAAGAATTAAAAGTCAAAAAGTTTGAATGATAATTGAGAATCATTAAGAACACCATATCACATGCCCCAAAGTCACAATTGAAGAAGAAGGCTGTGCTGTCTAAAACCTGATTTAGTGGGAAGAATGAAGGCAGCTGTAAAATAAATAAATACATAAATAAATGCAAATAAAACAATATGCAACAAATGTAAGAAGGGGGAAGTTAATAATAATGACTATAAATCAGAAGTTAGGAATTGTAGAAAACTGGTATTTCTATGTCCAACGGAGTAAAGGACAACAAAGGGCTGTGTCTAGACTGGCCGCTTGAATTTGCGCAAGAACACTGACGATCTAATGTATGATCGTCAATGTTCTTGCGCAAATACAATGACTCTCCCATTCGGGAAAAAGCCCTCTTGCGCAAATGCTTTTGCGCAAGAGGGCCAGTGTAGACAGCTGAGAACAGTTTTGCTCAAAAAAGCCCCGATGGCGAAAATGGCGATCGGGGCTTTCTTGCGCAAAACCGCGTCTAGAGTAGCACAGACGCTTTTCCGCAAAAAGTGCTTTTGCACGAAAGCATCCATGCCAATTTAGATGCTCTTTTCCGCAAATGCTTTTAACGGAAAAACTCTTCCGTTAAAAGTATTTGCGCAAAATCATGCCAGTCTAGACGCAGCCAGGGAGTTTTAAAAATATATTAGAAACAGGAAAAATTCTGACAATGATATTGGTCAATTAGCTGGAAATGATACAATTAATAATAATGCAGAAAAGGCAAAAGTGTTCAATAAATATTTCTGTATCATATTTGGGGAAAACAGATTATATAATCCAATCATATGGTGATGATAACATCCATTAGTATCTCTGGAAGCAATTAAACTGAAGAAATTAAAGTTATACATTTAAAAATCAGCAGGTCTAGATAAATTACATCCAACAGTTTTAAAAGAGCTGTCTGAGAAGCTCTCTGGGCTGTTAATGTTGATTTTCAATTAAGTTTTGGTGCTCTGGGGAAGTTCAAGAAGACTGGAAAAAAGTAACATTTGTGCCAATATTTTAAAAGGGTAAATGGGTGATTATAGACCTGTGAGTCTTACACTGATCCTGGGCAAGATAATGAAGTGGCTGATACAGGACTCAATTAGTAAAGAATTAAAGGAGCATAATGGATTATAAACTGTCTAAGCGATAGGTCTCAAAATGTAACTGTATACAGGGAATCTCAAGTGGGATCATGCAGAGATTGATTCTTGTCCCTACACAATTTAACATTTTTATCAATGACCTGTGAGAAAACATGAAGTCATCACAAATAAAGTTTGTAAATGACCCCCAAATTGGGGGAGGAGTAAATAATGAAGAGAAAAGGTCACTGATATACAGAGATCTGAATTGCTCGGTAAACTGGGTGCAAGCAAATAATGTGTTTTGATATGGCTAAATGTAAAGGTATACATTTTGTTCTTTAGGAACAAAGAATGTAGGCCATTCTTTCCACAATGGGGGACTTTATCATGGGAAGCAGTGACGCTGAAAAAGATGTGAGGGTCATGCTGGACAACCAGCTGACCATGAGCTCCCAGTGTAATTCTGTAAACAAAAGAGCTAAAGTGATCCTATGATACATGAACAGGGGAGCGGCTTTTCTTTTTTTAATCTCTGTTATGGCTACTGCTGTAATACTGTGTCCAGTTCTGGTGTCCATAGTTCAAGAATGTTGATAAACTGGAGAGGGTTCAGAGAAGACCCACAAAAATGATGAAATGATTACATTAGAAAACATGCATTGTAGTGGTAGACTCCAGGAGGTCTATTTAGCTGAACAAAGAGAATGTTAATAGGTGATTCATTACCACTATATAAGTATCTACAGGGGGAACAAATACTTAATAATGTGCTCTTCAGTGCAGTGGAGAGAAGTATAACATGATACAAAAGCTGGAAGCTGGAGATAGACAAACTGAGGCTACACCTGAGGCTGGTTTGAGGGAGCGGAGATCAGTTGATTTATAGGGTCTAGTGAAGTCCTGAATTGGCCACAGATTGTTCTCCGCTTGATCCTGGTACTCTACTGCAGACAAGAAGAGTAAGGAAAGTTAACGAGAGACTGCAGATAGTCAACTCAAGGTACATTGACTCCAGCTACGTTATTCACATAGCTGGAGTTGTAGATCTTAGGTCAACTTACTACAGTAGTGTAGATGTTGCCTCTGACTGGAAATAAGGTATAAAATTTTAACAGTCAGTAATTTACCACTGGAACACTTTCCCAAGGATTCTCCATCACTGGCAATTTTAAAATCAAGATTGGATGTTTCTTCTTCGAGTGATGACTCTGTGGGTGCAGCAGAGCCTCCTGTGTCTGTGACCAGAGATCTGTAGCAGCAGTGCCCATCGGACCACATATATGCACCTCCCCCATCTCTCTCTCTCTCTCTCTCTCTCTGTATATATATCTATATATATCACATACACACCTCCCTTCATTCCTTCTTAGTTTTAATTTTAGTTTTACTATTTCTTCTTCTTCTCTTTGTTAAAAATGTTTTATTCTTTACCCTACTCACTATTTCATAGGTTAGGTTTTCACTTTCCCACTTCTTGCCCTTCCTAACCAGGAAGCTTTTTCCCTTGCCCTTATGCTTGGATCTCCTGGGTTTAAGGGTTTTTTCTCTTGCCAAGGCACCTTCCTGGTAATGGATGGCCACCCACATTGTAGTCACTGTCTGCGACACATCCCACAAAAGCGTTCCCACTGCCACAACTTCACTTCCAAAGCCAGAGAAGTCCAGGACATTTGATTATGGCTTCTCTTCATGGAGAAATAACTATGTTCAGCATTGGACTCAATCCCAGACCCTCCCCCATGTGAATTTACTGCTTTGATGAGAAGAAACAAGCTCCTTCCTCACTCCCTGAGGCACCGCTCATGAGAATACCATCAAGGTTAGTGCATCTGGTCACATTGCGTCTGCTGTTCAAGAATATTTATTTAATGGCTTCCAAAAGATTATGTTCATAAGCTGTTAAATAAGTACTCTTGAACAGGAGCATCTATGTCCCCTGTCCAAAGAAATATATTAAAGTCCGTTGCCTCGACATCCTTGAATGGGGAGTTAGATTGTGGGCCTGTCTGAGTACCTGCAGTACTGTAATGAAACAATTATCTAAATACCCTGATCAGGTCTTGGCACCAACTCTCGCCACTGGAGACCAAGACAGACCAAGTATGGGTTCTACAGCAGTGCTTCTCAACCAGTGGTCCGAGTACCCTTAGGGGTACTGAGAGAAGTCTGGGGGGTACATCAACACAACTGAAATTTGGAGAAAACTGAATTTTTGTTTTAAGTTTTACAGCATTTTATTATTTTTTTGCTCTTTACACCCCAAAATTTCATTGCCCGCCTGGCTACGATTAAGTTGTTTAAACAAATGTGTTGCAATGGTGGAAAAAATGTTGTGTGTCTGAAAACTGTTGGAACTGGGGGTACTTATAATTTTTGTTTTAAAAAAAGGGGTACTTTATACAAAAAGGTTGAGAAACACTGCTCTAGAGCATCAACGAAACTGTTGACACTGATGAAGTAGTTGGCACTGAGCAAGTCCTCAGTACCAAGCAAGTCTTTAGAGCCACCTGCTGGCGGCTCAAGAGAACACATTTCTTCCTGTGCACCAATTCATGCATGGGTGCAGCTAATATTCCTACCTCCTCCCCAGGAGTTCATATACTCTAAAGACCCAATTGCATCTGATATACCTGAGTTACCGCTGTTCAGACATGATCTCTCCCAACTTCCACCCTCTTCATGACATTCTTTCCTTTTCTATTTGAGGACTGCAACCTCTTTGCCCAGGGAGGAGGAGGAAGAAGAAAGAGAAGGAGTGTTCTATCAAACCCTCTTGATTGGGATAGGCACAAATGACTTCCTCTACTGCCGCTGATGACTTCAAGCATTTTCAAGAATTATTTCACTGGACTGAAATCTCCCTCCAGATTCTTTTTGGAGGAAGTGCAAGATCAGCAACATAAACTGCTCAATACCCTGCACACATCCTCCCCCTTCAAAATAGACTCCCTGTTAATGATGTGCCCTTCTTGATACTGCTAAAGCACTCTGACAGATCCTGACATTCATCCCTCTGACCTGCAAATGGGCAGACCAAAAATATTATGTCCCCACAAAGGATATGATTACATGGTTACACACGTGACTTTTTCAGGCTACGTACATCCTCACAGACACAGCCTGCAGAACTCTCATACGTGCCCATGAAAGTTAAGGTCTCGCTACTGTGGTGGACACAGTCCAAGAACATCTGTACAGAGATTCCTTTCCTTTAACCAGCACCTACTGACCATGATCCTAACAACCAACACATTCTTAATTGGTTAGGGAGCACACCTTCACATTCATACAGTGCGGAGTGGGTGGTCCTGAGCCAAATCTACCCTACACATGAACTGCCAAAAGCTGCGAGCTGTCCATAATTTCTACCTCATTTTATCCCTCTGATCTCATTGCACCATCAGGGTCATGGCAGACAAACAGTATCATCTGCATGTTTTATATCAACAGGCAAGGTGAAGTGAGGCCCCACGTTTTTGGAAGGCACTGAAATTATAGAACTGGTGTATCCAACATGACATCACCACCTCAGTACTCATGTCTCTGGACACCAGAACACCACGGTAGACTTGCTGAGCAGGAGAAGTTTCCATAATCGTAAGTGGGAACTGCAAACGAGAATCCTTCAGCTTATATTCAACTCCTAGGGATTCTCCAACATAGACCGTTTTGCCACACCACAAAATAACTGCTGCCTTCAATTGTGCTCCAGGCCTGAAATGGGACGCAGATTTCTGGGAGATGCATTCCTCATCACATGGGCTATTCCCCCTTTTGTTTTAAGTACTTCACAAGATACAGAGGACTGAGCCTGTGTCATCCTTATCACTCCAACATGGCCATGACACATCTGGTATACTTACCTCCTTCTCATGATGATATACACTCTAGTCCCTCTTTGTCAGACTCTAAGACTCCTTTTATAGGATTCAGGTTGCGTCCTCCATCCCAATCCATAACTGCTCCACCTGAAAGCCTGACTCCTTCATGAATCCGGGATTTGGAAATAATCTGTTTTGGAAGCCATTAAATAATTATCTTGAACAGTAGATGTGACATGACTAGACACTCTAACCTCCACAGATGCACTGGATTCCAATGCTGGTGCGCCTCCCATCAAGTCAACACACTGAGCACTCCATTGTTACTTGTCCTGAACTATATTTTACATCTTAAATTACCAGGAGTAATTACTGGCTCCATTTGTGTGCATTTGGCTGCCATCACAACCTTTCACTACCAGATAGATGGCCACTGTGTCTAAATATACCCACTCACAAAAAGTTTCCTGAAGGGTTTCCAAAATCTTTACCTTCACAAACAGGATCCGAGCCTGGTAGAGGACCCTGACTTTGTCCAGTGCTCTGTTCGTAGGCCTGTGTTCGAACCAATGGCAATCAGCTCCTGCTTCACTTATCAATGAAATTGCTATTATCTGCCTGATGGGCTGGTGAAATTAAAGTCTTGTGCCCCCCCCATATACGTTTTCATAAGACAAGTTTATGTCCACACCAAAATTTTTTCCCCAAGGTACGATCCTCTTTCCATCTTAATTAATCTATCATCCTTACTTCTTTCTGAAGCCTCATAAAACCACAGGAGGCAGCACTGCACACCCTGGACATGAGACAAACATTAGCTTTCTACCTGGACGGAACCAAACCTTTCCAAAAATCATCACACTTACTCCTTTCAACAGAGCATGAGTGTTACAGTCCCTCAATGTTCACCAGGCCCTAGTGATACAAGGGCACAGGTTTCTCTAAGAAATGCCTTTCTCAGCAGATCTCACAGGATATACATCTGTCCTACCAACTACACAATTCCCTCCCGGAACTAGAGTACATTCCACCCATTCACGCTCCACCTTCATTGCTTTTCTCAGTAATGTCCCTATTGCTGACATTTACAAAGTTGCCACACAAGTGAGCAGGAACTTTTGCCCATCACTGCACCATCACTCACCACACCACAGCAGATACTCTCCTTGGGTATACTGTCCTGTTACCAGATTTGCCCAAAACTCTGGGGTATGCTCATTTATTAGGATTGCTCTTATGGGACTGGGGGGGAGGTTAACAATTCTATCCGTGTGCTGCTTGTGCTTACTTGTGCTCTCATATGGAGCTGAATTCTCCCTGCTGCCAATTCCCCCTCCCACTGGAGCTCTCCTGCAGGAACTAGGTTTCTCAGGATGGGGTTCTTCCCACCTTAGCAACACACACAGACACTCACACCCACTAACAGAGCACGCCTGAGAAGACTGGGTAATCAGCACTCACAAGTTGACCCCTCATATGTCCATGGACTCAGCAGGCTGGGATTAACAGTAATGCCACACTGCACCCTCATGAGCCCTTGGACTCAGTGGGCTGGCTTAAACAGCACTTTAAGCTGCCATCTTTATATGCCCCCAGGTTCAGCACTTCCCTATCCCCACTTTCACACCACAATCATTCACAGGTAAACCACACGATAAGCAAACCCCACAGGATTTTGGGCACTACAGGGATCTTTAGCTTGGGTACAAGAAGTGTTGTTGCAGAGCGAATGGGGAAGCCAAAACAACACCCCTTGAGGAAGAGTGAGTGAAAGAGAAAGAAAGAGAGAAGAAGCAACCAGCTTAACAATGAAAGTTATTTTTTTTATATATATATAGATATATATATATATATAGGGAGCCAAACACACAAAACAGGTACAATATTAAATCTAAATTGAAACTGATTACAAATGTTAGGGCTAGCTAACCATATAACAGTTTACATAGGGCAGAGTCAGAAGGCTATGCTTGCGGGCGGGGGGGAGGAAGAGAGAGAGAGAGAGAGAGCTCACCACTCCGTGGAGCTTGCACTGATCGGGGTTCCCAGATGGTGATGGGAGCTGGGGTCCAGAGGGCAGGAGACAAGCAGAGCAGAGCCTCCAGCACCATCAGACAGGAGATGAAGAAATCTTAATGGAACTGATGCAGTTTAAATCCAGGTATCAGAACAGTTTTTCTTGGGCAAGGGTAGGAGTTTTTATAGGGATAGGACAATAGTTTGAAGAGAACACTGGATTTGTTTATGGGTAAACAGAGGCGAGACAATAGAGACTGATCACATCTAGTTATGGGTGATGTTCCTTGAACGAGCTCACAATGCAGCTAGGCAGTTTCAGTATTTTGGATGTCAATAGGATCCATTACTAGAATTGGTCTGATAATGACTAATTTGGGTGTGAGCAGCCTGGGTTCATTAGCATCTGGAGCAGAGATTTCCCATCAGGCAGTGCTTCTCTGCTTTCAGTATCCCATAGTTCAGTGCAGTTCCTGCTTTGGAAAATCTGGTCTCCATTTTGTATGCTAATGGAGATATCTCTCTGTGCTATCTTCCATGCAGATGAGGCTGGGGTGTTTCCTTAATTCTATCACCCTTGTCTGAAGCAGTTTAGGTGTTTCTTCCCCAGCCTTTTCATTGCTTTGTCTTTGATTCTTGCAGAGGCCTGGGGGAGGGGGATGGTTTTCCATTAGTGTCACTCCCTGGCTCCCCAAGAGCACAGGGCTGGTAGGTAACAGTCCTATTGTCTGCAGTGAATGATGCTCCAAAGCTCCAACCTTCCTATTAGGGACATTGCTTTCTAGTCACCTTCAGTAGAGCACTCATAAGGACATCATTCAAAAAATAACAGAAAGTTATTCCCCCCATGCAGTAACTGAGGTTCTTGTAATTGTGGGTCGCTATGGGTGCTCCAGTACTCCTCCTGCTTCCCTCTGCTTTGGAGCTTAAATGTAAGCTCTGCAGAAGAGAAGGAATTGGGGAGAGTAGGAGGGTCATATCACACAGTGTTAGATATATGCAGATATATAGATATATAAGGTTAGGAATAAATGGTAAATTTTCAGAGTGGAGAGAGGTAACTAGTGGTGTCCCTCAAGGGTCTGTCTGGGACGAATACTATTCAACTTATTTATAAATGATCTAGAGAAAGGGGTAAACAGTGAGATGGCAAAATTTGCAGATGATACCAAACTGCTCAAGATAGTTAAGACCAAAGCAGACTGTGAAGAGCTTCAAAAAGATCTCACCAAACTAAGTGATTGGGCAACCTAATGGCAAATGAAATTTAATGTTGGTAAATGTAAAGTAATGAACATTGGAAAAAATAATCCCAAGTATACGTACAATATAATGGGGACTATTTTGGCTACAACTACTCAAGAGAGAGATCTTGGAGTCACTGTGGACAGTTCTCTGAAAACATCCACTCAGTGTGCAGCGGCAGTCAAAAAAGCAAATAGAAAGTTAGGAATCATTAAAAAAGGGATAGAGAATAAGACAGAGAATATCTTATTGCCGCTATATAAAACCATAGTACGCCCACATCTTGAATACTGCGTACAGATGTGGTCACTTCATCTCAGAAAAGATGTATTGGTATCATATATATATAGTAGCCCAATGTCTGTGAGTCTGTAACGCTGAAATGGTGGCTGTTCCCTGTGGGCAGTGTTGTTGCCTGAAATGCTGGCTGTTCCCTCTGGGCAGCGCTGTTGCTGAAATGCTGGCTGTTCCCTTTGGGTGGCCCATGCTGCATGGGGAGTGTGGGGCCCAAATGGCCATGTGCGCCGCTTGCTCCCCCGCGGTGGCCCTGCTGAGCGGCGCAGAAGTCAGCCGAGCGCCACGGTGGGCGGGGAAGGGGGGCGGGGCGGTGACGTACATGGCCAGGGGGCGGGGCCTGGATGAGCATGCATCCCCGATGGAGACAGAGGAGAGCGGAGGAGAGCAGAGAGAGAGTGAAAGGCAGGAGGGGGAGAAGAGAAAGAGAGAGATGGAGAGAGAGGCAGGAGGCGGAGGAGAGCTGAGAGAGAGAGGGGGGGAGGCAGTAGGAGAGCGAGAGAGAGAGAGAGAAAGACTGAGCGAGCGAGAGACCGGAGGCTCAGTAGAGAAGAGCGAGATAGAAAGGGAATAGGACGTGGAGGAGAGACCCGGAAATCCTGTCTTATGACGGGCTATTGGCTAGTCAGAAAAGGTTTAGAAAAGGGCAACAAAAATGGTTAGGGATTTGGAATAGGTCCCATATGAAGAGAGATTAAAAAGACATGGATTTTTCAGCTTAGAAAAGAGGAGACTAAGGGGGTGGGGGGATATGATAGAGGTCTATAAAATCATGACTGGTGTAGAAAAAGTGAATAGGGAAAAGTTACTTACTTATTCCCACAATGTAAGAACTAAGGGTCACCAAATGAAATTAATAGGCAGCAGGTTTAAAACAAACAAAAGGAAGCTTTTCTTGACTCAGTGCACAGTCAACCTCTGGAACTCCTTGCTAGAGGATGTGGTGAAGGCTATGACTTTAACAGGGTTCAAAAAAGAGCTAGATAGATTCATGGAAGTTAGATCCATGAATGGCTATTAGCCAGGATGGGTAGGAATGGTGTCCCTTGCCTCTGTTTGTCTGTAAGTGGGTGACAGGAGCGGGATCATGTGAGGATTACCTGTTGTGATCCCTCCTTCTGGGGCATCTGGTATTGGCCACTGTTGGCAGACAGGATACTGGGCTAGATGGACCATTGGTTTGACCCAGTATGGCCGTTCTTATGTTCTTATACTCTTCTTATGTCCCATTCACAACATGAGATGGGAAAAATGCGCATATTCAGTCCAATAGGCAATGCAGATGAATCAGACACATCAGGTACTGCCAAACCAACAGTGGCACACCCATAGAGAAGCACATCTTGAAGAACCTCAGTTACTGCATAGAGTAAATAACTCTCTCTTCTAAAAGCTCTGCTCTAGCAATTAATCTGGGGTAATTCTGTGGCCTGTGTTATACAGGAGGTCAGGCTAGATGAAGATCAGTTCTGGCCTTAGAATTCAAGGATAAGCTGCACAGTTGCAGCTCTAGTTTACACCAGTTCAATGTGTAAACACTTCAGCGTGTAAACACCAGCATATCTACTTTGGTGTAGATACTTCAATACAAATATCTGTAGTCAGTTCCCACAGAAAGGGCTTCTTGTTTGGTAGCAATTCACAGAACTGGTTGCAATTTTTCAAATACTAATTTTCTCTACAAATGGCCTTTTTTCTTAACTGAAATTTTTTGGTAGAAAATTGTTGATCTTCTAAAATGTTCTTTTCTCAGGATATTTGATTTCAGAAAATGATGATTGAAAACCATTATCAAAATGGTTATCCAAATCTTTCATTTATTGTAGCCCCCATTTCAATCACCATTTCAATAAACATGTTTATGATTACAAAAATAAATCAGGATAAATGGATCCATTGTCACCCCATGAAATGACAACAGCATCAACATTTTTTTTTTTTTGCCAGAAGATGTTGTGAAGGTCAAGACCATAACAGGGTTTGAAAAAGACCTAGTTAAATTCATCATGGATAAATCCATCAATGGCTTTTAGCCAGGATGGGATTCCTTGCCTCTGTTTGCCAGAAGATGGGAATGGGCAACGGGACGAATCACTTGATGATTACCTGTTTTGTTCATTCACTCTGAAGCACCAGGTATTTGCCACTGTCATAAGACAGGATACTGGGCTAGATGGCCCATTAGTCTGACCCAGTATCGCCATTCTTATGTTTGTTTTCCTGAGAGGAAAAGAATCACATGTTGACCATCTTTATTCACAGATAGTAAAGTAAAAAATCCTTGATTAGGTTTGTACAGTTCAAGGGTGACATATTTGTTAGACCTAATATTGATGACTTGATATCTGTTAGTCAGAAAATGCCACTAGATAATATTCTCTCTTTCTCTCCCATTTCTAGGTGCAGATGTGGCTTTCAAAATGGTGACAGGACGGTAAGTGATAGCTCTTTGATAGCAGGAGGAATAGAGGGGATTTCTTCATGCAGCTGCTTGCGAAAGAATGATGGAAAGAATGCAAATTAAGACACCCTTTCCTGTACTTGGAAATGTTTGATTAATCACAAAGGTGAAGCACTGTTAATAAATCATGTGGGGTTACTAAATATAACAAGGGATAGCTACTGAATAACTCAGCATGTGTGTAGCAGTGACACTTCTACTTCTTAGGTAATATTTGACTTTTGTCTTTGTGTTCATGCTGTACTTGCATGATACTACATTGTGGAGTAAAAGTTCTCTTCAGTTTGGAAAATAATGTCCCTTTTTAATAAAAACATTAAAAATTGTTATAAATCCTTTGAATCATCGTTAGTTCTTGTCCACGCTCACCTCATTGTAACCTGTGACGTCATAATTGTACAAGGGGACATTGATAAGTATATTCATCTGAACTATGTACTTTAGAGCGACTTTGGGGCTTGTGAAAAGGATGAGAACCACAGCACTGGGGAAGCCCTCAGCTTACCAGTGAAACAGGTATGCCAGAGGTAGAGATAGTTCAATTATCCCCTCAGGCTGGCCTACCAATGTGCCTCACTCAGGCCCACTGACAGAAGTGGGGCAAAGGGGACAGTTGCCCCAGAGCCCAGTGATTCAAAAAGGTCCGGGGCTTCCAATTACCACTTCGGCTACCACAGAATGGTGGTGGCCAGAGCCCCAGGCCCTTTAAATCACTGCTGGAGTGCCACACAGTGCACTCCGAGTGGCTCTAAGGGCGTGACATGCTCCAGGCAGCACTGAGGGCTGGCTTTCCCCAGTTCTGCCCCCGTGCCCAAGGCCTGCCCCTTCCAAGAGCATGGAGCTGGACCCTCACCTTATCCAGGGGCCTGGTATGTCTTCTGAGCCTCCTGGCCTCACTCCAACAGTCCCTTATTTTTTCATCTTTGTACAGCAAGATTGAGAGTTGCTGAGTGTTACAAAAAGCAGCAAAAAAATACCTTGGGTAAGTGTAGGTGAATACTGCTTATTATTACTGATAATAATGAAAAGATAATAATATTGGGAGGATGGGTGGCACAGGAATGCTAAGAAAACAGTTCCTTATTTTTGAAATACACCAGGACCAGGTACAACCTCTGCTAGAAATATATGATTCAGGCCTTGATCCAACAAAGCATATAAGTACACATGCAGCCCTGTTGACACAGCACATGCTTAATTTCTTTGCAGGATCAGTACTTTAGTCTCCCTGATCATTCAGAGTAAATCCAGCCTGCTCCTCTGTAGCTTAGATGCCACCTGGATGTCAGAACTGGTGAGGTTCTACTGTGCAAGACAGGAGGCCGTATGTGGGGATGTGGCATGAGCTGACCTCTCTCCCACTTTGCTTTCTCCTTTCCTCTCCAGTAGGCCTAAGGTCAGTCTTCCATGCACAGCACAAAACAGTTGCCCTCCATTCATGGGCCATTACCGTTCCACTCCCAACTAACCTTATTGAACTGTTTACACTGACAGTGTGTTGTGTTGGCGTCTCTTATCTCACTGAACTTTGCTAGACCTGTCTAAATTTTCAGAGATTAGCTCCTTTAGCCCCACAGTGTCTGAGCATGGAAAAATTGCTATTACCAGTACCCTGCTCTATTAAAGCCACTCTTTTCTCTCCCCCCCAATAATTGGAAAACAAACCAATCCAAATTCCAGAAAATATTCACAATTTATCAGATAAACAATTAACCGATGGTAACATTTAGTTTGCATTTTCTAGCTCAGAAGGGGCCCTGGAGCAGAGCGTCAGTGTTTTTACTGATTAAGCAGCTGATAGCTGTGTTGTGATAGCTACCTTTGATACTGCCTGTTTGATCAGCCAGAATAGTCCAGGTTTAATTCAGGTTACATTTGTTGATGTGGAGGACTAGATGACGTGTGTCCAGAAATGAGGAACAAAGCCATCCATCTCTAGATCATAAACATGAATCTTGTCCAGGTAGAAAATGACTGATTCCGGTTACCTGATGGCCCATCTGAAAACAGCTGGTGGTCTCAGTCTAGTTCCTATTGGATCAGGTGTGCCCAGTGGAATCCACCAGCATCACTACCACCTGAGCTGGCTCTGTGAGCAGAAAGACAAAGAAATGGCAGACGGGCAACCAACTCCCCAGAGTCCTAGAGAATGGTTCCCTCTAGCCCTGGTTTGAGCACAGCAATGAAGTGGCAGGAGGAATAGTGGATATGCAAAGTGTGGCTTCTATTGCTGCTCCCATTTCATCATTAATCACAGCACCCAACCCTGCAGGGACCTTTCTGGTTACTTGATAACCCATCTCTGGTGATTTTTGAGGTCATGTTATAATATGCTTTTGCCTTAACAAGATATCCCCCATTAAACCTTCCACTGACAGCTCATTTAAAATTCCTATGGCATCACTTGGTCTACTCCCTATCTGCTCTGGTGAAGTTGCCTGTGGTCAACAGGAGCGGCCCTAGACTAGCTGCCAGCAACTGGTGCCCTAGGCAAACCATGCAATCGGTGCCCCCTCCTCCAAACCCCTCAACAATATTGCGCCACCATTTGGCGCCCCATTTAACTTGGCACCCTAAGCGACTGCCTAGTTCGCCTATATGGACGGGCCGCCCCTGGTGTGGTCAAACATTATGTAATAGGTCTCTTAGCTGGCTAGCCTAAATTGAAGCATACACTTTATATTTGGAAATGTCCAGTCTCTCTGGATAGACCAGTCATAAGGGATGGGATTTGGGACAAAACAGGCATCTTGGCTGGAGATGTTGTGGAATGTACTAAGCTGAGGGTCAACAGAGAGTGAAATCACAATACAGTACACTGTGCTCCTAGCCTAGGTGAAAAGGCAAACAAAAAAAATGCTGATTGGAATGCCTTATGCATCAATGCACTTGCAATGCCTTGTGTCTATATATGATAGGACATTTTACAAGTGCTAATTACAAGCTGATTGCAGCCAAATTTGTAATGTAACACTATTGACTTTCAATAAATTATACCTGGGATGAAGTCGACACAAGTTCCTTAGCTCAGATTCACCCAAACCAAAGCAAACTGAATAATTTCTCCCTAGCATGGTTTGGAATCTACATGTGCTGTAGCTGTGTACAATGAGCCTCCAAACCCAGTCCCATGATCCACAGAGTCATAATGTATAAGTCTAGCAGAGACCACTGTAAACATAGATTCATCGGAGATTAGGGGTGGAAGAGACCTCTGGAGGTTATTTATTCCAATGCCCTGCTCCAAGCAGGATGAACCCCAGCTAAATCATTCCAGCCAGGGCTTTGGCAAGTCTGCCCTTAAAAACCTCTAAGGATGGAGATTCCACTGCCTCTCTAGGCAACATATTCCAGTGCTTCACCACCCTCCCAGTGAAATAGTTTTCTTTCCCACTGCAACTTGAGACCATTGCTCCTTGTTCTGTCATCACCGAGAAAAGCCTCTCTTCATCCTCTTAGGAATTCCCCTTCAGGTAGTTGAGGGCTGTTATCATATCCCTGGGTAAACTGTTCCAATAGTCGATTACCCTCATTGTTAAATAATTGTGCTTTATTTCCTGTCTCAGTTATGTCTAGCTTCAGCCTCCAACCGTTGGATATTGTTATGCTGTTGTCTGCTAGACTGAAGTGCCCACTGTAGGTGTTTATGCTCTGTGAGCAAGTCATGTGTTAAACTAAATAGCTTGAACTCCTGCATCGATCACTCTACAGCAGGTTTTTCAACTGCTTAATTATCACAGTTCTTCTCTGAACTCTCTCCAGTTTATCAATATCCTTCTTGACTTGTGGACACTAAAACTGGACGTATTGATGTAGTGTGCTGTGTATGTTCATGCAATTAACTCAAAGCACCAGTTTCTAGTGAGCTGGCTGGAAAAAAAATATTTTGAACTTTTTTGGTGGAGAAAAAAGGGGCACATTTTTGCTAACATACACAAAACAGCTAGCTAATCAGGGCACTATTGGGTTTCAACTGCATGTGGATATGCCAAAATGATACATAGTTCATGAAGGGAATCCATGCCAATTTTAGAGCCCTCATGGTTGGGGTTCTGTCAAAGTTGTTCCCCACTCTGGCACAACAAATGCAGAAGTGGGGCCCACAAGAGCACCCCAAAACCTTGTCTTTACAGGCTTTGGTACAAAAACTTCCCTCCTACTATCTGGATTTGGGGAAATCCGCTGCCACCACCCAAGTAATTCCAAGAAACCAGGGAAGAGAGCACTAGGGAAACTTCCTCCCTAAGGTAAAACTCTCTCCTGTCCCAACATCTGTTTTGCTTGGAGTTGGGAAAAACAGAGGGGACCCACAGACAGACCTTCCAGGAAACAAAAATCAACCAGTACCAGTTAATTAAAAAAACCCCCAACTTTTATTATCACATCAAAACTAAAGTTGCAAGCATAGTAAAGTGGCTAGATGGGAAGAGCCACCAGTTGATAAAGATTCTCAGGGAACCCCCTGGCTTAAAACTTAGTTACAGAGGAAGACCAAACACTTAACCAGTTCAGACATTAGTTCCAAATTCCCAACCCAGGAAAACAACAAAACCTGATGGACTACCTAAATTTTTCCCTACTTAAACATTGTAAGAAGTCCATTTTTGGAGAGAGAAGTGTCTTCCATCTCCCTTAATACCTGGAAGAAACTGCTCTGCTTTTCAGACAAAGGAGGGAAAGATAAAGACTCCTTTGTCCCAGTTTGAAATTCCTACCTGCATTGTTACTGGCTGACCAAATACCTGGCTAGGGACAGAGTTAACCCCTTAGTCACCAGGTGCTGGTCAGCACTCCTGCTTATGACTGGGTCTGACATAGTTGGTGTTCTACTAGAGTCATGACCATAGTAGTCAGCAGAAGAGCTCAGCTCCAGGGCCCCCTCAGTTGCTGCATTCCCCAGCACCTCCTGTCCTAAGCATACAAAATAAATCCAGTTTACTCCAACCCCATCCTCAATTGTTGTTTTTTCTGTGCCCTCCCAAAGCACCCATTAGACTGAGGCTTTTTGTAGCCCTCTGTTCCTGTGCGTGCAGTAACTGACAGGAGTTGCGGCAGAAGGCTGCTCTACGAATGCTGTGGGATGTCAGAGCACCCACCAGGCCTTGAAGGGAGAGAGAAGGCATCAGCTCTGCATGGCCAGCATTGCATAAGTTGACCTGTAGATCGGGCTCCCTGCTTCCCATCAGAGTGGAAAGGTTTGTGGGTGGGAAATTGGCACCTGCTTCCATGAAGAGGTCTCCTTCTCCCAAAGAGCTCCCATATGAGAGGTCACCTCCTAGAGCTACAGAGTGCTTCTCTTTTCAGAGACAGCTCCCTGGTGTTTATGAGCACCACTCTGCCATGGCTGATCCCTTCATGTATATCTCTCTCCACCTCTGCTGCTAAGAGTTGGCAAGGGTTAGCTGAGAGCTGTGCAAGGCTGAAGAACCCGGACCATAAGTAGGAAGGTCAAAGTGAATGGCATGGGAAAAGGGGATGGCATGCTTTGCCTTGGCGAGGTCTACACCAGGGGAGAAGGTATGTGAATGGTGTAGCCGGAGTCAACGTACCTGAGGTTGAATTTCCGTGGCGTCTCCACTGTGGGAAGTTGATGAAAGAAACTCTCCCAATGACTTCCCTTACTCTTTGTGACCCAGTGGAGTTGATAGGGGCATAATCAGTGGTTGATTTAGTGGGTCCTTACTAGACATGCTCAATTGAACTTTGGGAGCTCAAGCTCCACAGCATTGATCTCCCAATAAGTGGAGAAAAGCCCTTTGAGTGTGAAGGGAATCTAATTTGAATTAGTGCTTGTGGGTGACTCTTCCAAAATCTCCACTCCTGTATTACTCTGCACCTAGGCAAATGATGGAAAAGATCATCTCCTGTGGTAGTTAATACAACAGGGATGAAGTGGCCTCTCCCTGTTTCTCATCACGGCTGGCCCACAACATTTTGGCACCTGAGGCGGGGAGCTCAAATGATGCCCCCATACGCACATATGCACCAGCAGCAGACACAATTTTCTACACTCTGGGTCCTAGTGGTGCCCCCCCACAGTCCGGCACCTAAGGTGGCCACCTCAGTTTGCCTCACGGTAAGGCCAACCCTGTTCCTCATCATTGTTTTATAAGGCTGGGCATGTAGGGATTTGCAGGGCAAAAGGCACTGGAATAGAGGTTTCAGGTCAATGGTCTGCGTCACCTCTTCATGGGATTATTTATTCACAATATTCCTGGAACCAATTCAATCTTTGTTTCTTCCTGCACATGTATAGTTCATCAAGTTTCCCCAGAGTACATAACCTCTGGAGGAAGGTGGAGTTAGCTGGGTTAGCTTTAATATATTACGAACGATATCATTTCCAAAAGACTTAAGTTGGAGTGTGTGTGGAAAGGTTGAATTTTCCTCCTTGCTTCCTCTACAAGCCCAACATTTGATCAGGACAGTCAAAGCAGCAGACTTTGCGCAGATGGATTTCATTGCTGGGGCCATTGGAGGTAAATAAACACATAAAATAGAATATGACGAAAGCTGTGTTTCCTTTTAATTCACAGGCAGAGTCTAATGCCACAGTGACACTGTTACAATGAAGGGGTTGTCAGTGATTTATTGAGAAACCACCATTTAAAAAAGTATTCTGCTAATTTAATGTAAGGAATCAGCAAACTTAGAAAATGTTAAATGAATATAATTAATCATCTGATTAGCTGAGGTTATTGCTCAGCAACGCTCAGCCTAAGTCCAAAAATACTGAGCAAAACAACATGAAAACCCATATGTGACAGGATATAACAAGATGGAACAAACTGAATGAAGATACTGGCAGGCTCTGCTGGTATAGTGCAGCCTGTTATCTGATATCCTAGGGGATATGAAGTATTGTTAGACAAGCAGGCGTGGAACAACTAAGGTAATTTACAGTATAATTAATAGTGTGGAGAAATGACTATTTCAGTTAGCACAGAGCTTTGGATAACTGACATTTAGAAAACCTTATTTCCAATTTTAGGGGTTATTTCAATGCAGATTTGTTGCATAGCAGCGGTTGATCTGGAAGCAAATTGTTTACCTTTTTTTAAAAAAAAGGCACTGCTTAGTTTTAGATTGGGGGGGGGGGTGCTTATATATATAAAAGTTAGCTTTGTTTTAAACAATGAAACTCAGTCAGCAAAGAATATGGTCTAATTACCTGGGAAATTTTGAGAGAGGAAAACACTAAATGATTAAGATTGATCAGACATAGAGAAATGCAATGTCATCTTTGCTAGAGAGGGTCAGATAAATTTGGCATATGGCTGAGACATATGTTACAAGCAATTCCAACCAGGTTTCCAGATCCTCTGAACTTTGGCAGCCCTTTGCTGGTCAGTTCAGGAGAGGCTTATTGCTCATGTAGAGATTTATATAGGAGAACATACTGAAGGTCTGCCTCTATGTAATAATTGGGGGGTACAGTGTAGGGATGTAGTAGTACAGTTGATTAACCGATTAACCGATAAGCAAAAGCTCATAGGTTAATGCTATAGACTGCACACATTTCCCTCCCCCACCCAACCAGTACATTTTTTAGCAGGCTGGCCAGCAGCCCGGCTCAGTTCTGGCTTATGCCGGGTCCGGGACCTACCCCCGCTGTGGCTCTGCATTTAAAGAGTATTAGGAGCTGGGCGGGCAGGCAGTCCAGCTCAGTTCCAGTTCGCACAGCGTCCAGGAGCACAGACACTGACCCTCTCTCTCCCCTCCCTCAGACAGGGGCTGCTGCCACCCCAAACTGCAGAGGGATCAGAAGGAGCAGCACAGGGTGGCAAGCAGCCAGTCCGCAAAAGGAGCTGGTTTTTAAACTATCTCCCTTCATGGACTAGCTCCCACCTGGCACCCTGCGGTGCTGCCAGCCCCGCCCTTAGGGACTATAGAATAGTCGACTAACCAATAAGAATTCATAAGGTTACCCGACTATTCAGTTAACCGATATTTAACATCCCTAGGTCAGTGAGCCCTGGGTGGGATCTGCGATGACCTCAGGAGCAGGAGAGAGAGATTTAGTCCCTTCATTGTGGTTCCTTTCTCTTCTCTGTTCTCAGTCATTGGACTGTGTGGTGGTTTGGGATCTTGGGCACTGGAGGGATATGGATGACAATGACAAGCTGTGAGAGAGAATCTTTAAGCCTTGTTACCAACTGTCAGATTGGGCAGCAGCTGTGGGAATGGGAATGGCAGGCACTCAGTACTTGTTGGGTCCTGCCCAAGATAGATGCACCAGGGAGATGGCCATCCCTCTGTAATCCAAATTTTTGCTTATTTTAAATGCATCACATTGCAATGCACACAGAATGCTCCTACCTATTCCCTCAGCCAAACTTGCTGCTTTTCTATGCTGTGCACTGCCTATAGAAAGCAAGCTCCTCTGAGAGATTTTTGTCCAATATCTAGAGAGGTTGAATGTAAATCAGTGGGAATTTTGTCTGTGCAAGGACATTAGGAGCTGTCCCAGTACCTTTTATTAGCAGTCTGGTGTGGATGATGCCATTAGCTCTTTGAGGGGCATTTCCCAGATCAGAGATTTCCTCTGAGAACAGATATTTGTGGTTGAATTTTCCGGAGTCCTGCAGTTGATCTATGGCTTGTGTTTGATTCTGGCATTTCTGACAAATGTTAGAGAGTTGAAGTGTCTTGTCGTGTATTTACACATTTCAAAATATGTTGCAAACAACTGAAATGGCAACACAGATAACAACAGTGTTTCTGTTTAATTAACTGCACTCCTGAGACCTTGACCTGTTTTTGCTTTTCGGAGAAAACACTGTATGGCTTCTATTGGAGGATAGCAAAGAGGCTCAGCCCCTTTAAAATCCTGGCTGATGTCTATGGTGAAAATATCCAAGATGATACGTTATCTACAAGCACCAACATGCACAGAACTATTTTGCAGCTCCTCACATGTGCACGTGTACCATGCACATGCACACACCCTATTTCGCAGCTCCTTGCACTGCCATTGCGTCTGACGCTATTGAACAAGTTTAGAATCTAGGGAAGGTCTGAGCACACATTTACACTATAGGAGACATGCCTGAGAGAAATCAGAGGTTGTCTGTTATTTTTTCATTGAAGACCATCTGCATAGTTTGCATCTTCTCAATCCATATCCTCACAGGACTCACAAATATGTTACTTGTCAGGAACTGCTGGTGCAGAGAGGCACAAGCCGGTGTGATAACTGCACACATCAGAAATGAAACAAAATAAACAAACAAAAAATAGATGGATTGGGGATAAAGGCAAGGACTCAGAAGACCTGTGTTCAGTTGCTTACGGGGTGACATTTGCATGTGCCTCAGTTTCTCCATCTGTAAAATGAGACCTGTGATTCTGGTCTCCCTTGTAAAGTGTTTTGAGATCTACTGCTGAAAAGCTCTATACAAGAACTAGGTAGTATTATTAAAACCCAGTGGGTCCTCAACTTGATTGCACTGTTTATTTTCTATCCAACCTACAGCAGCCAGGCACTATCTTATTGAACAGGATCTTTCTATAAGTTCTGCCTCCCCTATGCATTCTAGTCAGAGCTGATCTTGTTTGGTTCTGCTGTGTAAACAGTACAGCTGACTCAGGCTACATCTAGACTGCAGGCTTCTTTTGGAAGAAGCTTTTTTCGGACGAGATCTTCCAAAAAAACTTCTTCTGAAAGAGGGTGTCCACACTGCAAAAGTGCATCGAAAAAGAGATCTGCTTTTTCGAAAGAGAGTGTCCAGACTGAATGGACACTCTCTCGCGTGTAAGCTGTCATTGCTATGGATGGAATGGCCACCTGTGCTCTTTCCTCTTCTTCTGAAAGAACTCCCTCTTCCCCATCCACACATGCCTTTTTGTGAAAGAGCTCTTTCGCAAAAAAGTGTCTTCCTTGTAAAAGGAGGATTACCAATGCTGGAAAACCCCTCTGTTCTTTTGATTTTCTTGCAGAAGAACGCAATTGCAGTGTGGACGTTCCTCAAGTTTTGTCGGAAAAAACGGCCGTTTTTCTGACAAAACTCTGTAGTGTAGACATACCCTCAGGCTCTCATTGTCTAGGGCTGTCTATATATAGTGACAGAGTTCACGGCACTGCAGCCTTCCACAGCCTTTGACAAACTTGGCTGGACACATGTGCTATGTAAAGGCTTCATGCCTTGGGTTCTCAGTCCCTTCAGGAGAACAAAAAGGACACCAGGAATTTGGGAGACTGTGGGGCTTGTAGTGCAGAGAAGAGCCAAAGTGAATCTGTGGGAAATGAGCCAAGGACGGGTATCTGTGCTGCTAACTTCTGTAAAGGCTTCCCCAGTCAGGATTCTGGCCAAGGCTGCAGCCAGTTTGGCATTGAGGAAAAGCTCCGGGCTTTGCTCAGATTTCAAGCCCTGCCCAGGGATGGGGGAATCCCTTTACTAGCTTCTTTCCCCATGTGCTCATCTCCTGGGGAAGAGTAGCCCAGCAGCCTTGCTGCAGGAAGCAGGCTAAGGGCTTCTCCCTCCCTGCCACCAGCTGATACCATTCTTTCAGGAGGGGAGGGAGCAGAAAGAGCCCAGCAATGAAGGGCTTCTCTCCACTCACTACTCACCACCTGCGAGCAACAGGGCAGCTCCTCTCTCCCTGCAGTGTCTGGTCTGGGAAGGGGGAGAAGGGACCTTGTGTAAGCTACACACCTACTGGGTGTGGTGTACTGTCCCACCTATGTGGTGTACATAGCTCACCTTTCTTTGGGGATGTGCTCATGTTTGGGGCTGTGGTGAATCAGTAAAGCAGCCACCATTTTTACTTCTCCCATGTCGCAACTCTGGCCAAAGGCACCAAGATGGCCTTGCTATAAAAGAGCTGAATTTACTACACCCTTTACTTTGTGAATCTCTAGGAAACGTAACAGCAGTATAATTTCCTCAGCTCCCCAAAAGGGTTTATAGTGCACATTAAGACAAGTAAATCAGTTTTCAAAACAACAGGACTAGTCACCATAAAGGTCCCATTGATACGATTCCATTGTCACTGAGCCTGATTTCTTTTGAGGTCACTTGCAGGTCATGTGTTAAGCAGAAGTTAACCATTCTGTGGGCTGTAATATCAAAAAATACTTTGTGTTTAGGTATTGTTGTTGAACGGAGGAGTGAGATATTTCGAACCATCGGCTGAGAAATATGGTGGAACGTAACAGCAGTAATGAAAATCTATTTATTTTTGTTAAGTAAAGAAACATACAAGAAAAAGGTGGCAATGCCCATCCTCCCAAATGGTGACAGTAACTTTGCCTCCTAGAATTATTGAACTTCCAACTCTAGTGACTATTTTAAGACCCAGAAATGTTCCTTGGTTTCTATATTTGGGGCAGACAAATCCCTGATGCATGTTAAAAGCTATGTCTTTACTGTCACCTCTTGGTAATAAAAGTCAGCTGGTTCCCAGGCAAGTTTTGTTGACCAGTGTGATATTGTGTCTACCCCATTCTTATGCCTCCTTGGCACCATCACAGTGGGGTGACCCTTTAAGTTTGCCTAAGCTGAAACAGCAAGGTCAGTTCTGCCACGTTGATTTGCAAAGCACCCACTTGGCTTGTGCTGCATGTTGTCCACAGCATTACCATCCGGACATTGCATCACATCACTGTGCAAGGATTCTAAATTGAGCTTGGCTCCTTTTCAAGGCTGGTTTCCTCGTTAAGCATTAATCCTTTCTTTTTGTTCATCTGTCTTTGCACCATATTGGGGTGTTCACTGCACGTGCAAAACACACAGAAGTGACACTTGCTTTATGGGCTCAATCCTGGAAGGTGCTGGATGCCCTCAACTCTCACTGAGTTGGCTGGGGCTTCCTATGTGGCTCTTGAAGAGTGCTCAAAAATGTGCTCCAACTTTGACCTATGAAGCTATAGAGTGCAATCACCGGCTATCTCTGCTTAGATCAAGATGGGAGTCTTGCTGGCTGGAACCTGTAGCCTCTAAGGACAAACTCTCCTCCATTAACCTCATTCTGTATTATTTAATACTTCTGGTATAATAGCAGAGGGCCCAGAAGGGGTTATTCAGTAACAGCCAGAGGCCTAGGTGTTACCAAGGGGGAGACAGTGTGCCAAATATGAAGGCTTAGTTCTTGCCCCAGAGACTTTACAGTCTAAAACAGGTGTGGGCAATCATTTTTAATTGGGGGGGGGGCCATGCCAAGATTTTGGTAAGTGGTCAAAGGCCACACTTCTGTGCAGGGGGCGCAGGGTCTGGGATGGTGGATGGGGTGTAGAAGGGAGCTTAGGATAGAGGTCTCAGGCGCAGGAGGGAGTGTGGGGTCTGAGAGCGAGAGTTTGGGTGAAGGAGGGGGTTATGATCTGGGGCAGGGGCTTGGGGTGCAGCGTCCAGGAGGGGTTATGGGTGCAGGAGAGGATTCTGGACTTGGGGAGGGGTGTAGGAGAGGGTTCAGGGTCTGGGAGGGAGTTGTGACCTGGAGGAGGCGGGGAGAGGGGATACAGAGGGTTTGGGTGGTGGCCTGAGTAGTTGGGAGGAGAGTGGGGGTGGGGTGCCAGAGGCAGGCTCTGACTGGGAGGTGCTTATCTAGGTGGCTCCCAGCCAGCAGCTCTCCAGGAACCTGAGACAGGATCCCTACCTGTGCTGTGTGGGCTGCTCCACGTGACTCCAGCACAGGTAAGGAGGGAGAGAGCAGGGGCCAGGGGGGAGTGAGGAGGCTTCATTCGCTGCCCCTGCCGTCAGCAAAATTTCTCAGCTCCTATTGGCTGGAAATTGGCCAATGGGAGCTGGGGGATTTTGCCAGGGGGCGGGGACAGCACACAAAGCTTTTGACTCTCTGCCCAGACTGCACAGCAATTAGTGGCCTACTGTTTAAAGTGGCTGCAGCTGCTCTTTAGTGAGTGTGCCGGTGAGGTGGCGGCGGGCTGAATCCGGTCCGCTCGCTGCCTCTTACCCACCCCTGGTCAAAAATGAGAAAGGACATGAAAAAGGCAGGGAAATAGGAAACAAACAACTATTTTCTTGATATCACCTGTTAAAACTCCAGACACAACAAAAGTCCAATGTCAATAGGGTACTGCACAGTCCATGAAATTAGCATTGTGCATAGCATATTCTTAGCAACACCTCTTACTTTGTCTTTTCCAAACCTGGCTTGCCCTATGCTGCTGTTATCTCTAGCATAGGTTTTTTTTTTTTTTTTGGTCATTCTGAAATTTTTCTTTACATTTGTCTCAGCCTCTCTTTTTTTGCATCTTTGTTCTTTGACTTAAGCTTTCTGGTTCCCTACATATTAGAGATATGCTATCAAAAACAACTTGACTTTCTTGAATTAAATTTCACTGCAATTCATTTAATTACTTCCTTTATGTTAGAAAAATGGCCTTGTAATTGTGTACATTTTTAACCTGGTTCAATAAAATGTCTTTCAGGTGGCTTATGTGTTGCTGTAGGTTATCCACTGGATACAGTAAAGGTATTTGTTTGAACTTTACTTCTAAAACTTAACTTTTCTCTCTTGCCCATTTCTCTACATTTCTCCCCATTTAGTAAATCCACTCAATGTGCAGCAGCAGTCAAAAAAGCAAACAGAATGCTAGGAATAATTAAATAAGGGATTGCGAATAAGACAGAGAATATCTTATTGCCTCTATATAAATCCATGGTGTGCCCACATCTTGAATACTACGTACAGATGTGGTTGTCTCATCTCAAAAAAGATATCTTGGCATTGGAAAAAAGTTCAGAAAAGGGCAACACAAGTGATTAGGGATATGGAATGGCAGCCATATGAAGAGAGATTATGACTGGGACCTTTTAGCTTGGAAAAATGATGACTAAGGGGGGATATGATAGAGGTCTATAAAATCATGACTGGTGTGGAAAAAGTAAATAAGGAAAAATAATTTACTTTTCCCCATAACACAAGAACTAGGGATCACTAAATGAAATTAATAGGCAGCAGGTTTAAAACAAACAAAAGGAAGTTTTTCTTCACATAACACACAGTCAACCTGTGGAACTCCTTGCTAGAGGATGTTGTGAAGACCAGGACTTTAACAGTGTTCAAAAAAGAACTAGATAAATTCATGGACAATAGGGCCTTCAATGGCTATTGGCCAGGATGGGCAGGAATGGTGTCCCTAGCTTTTGTTTGTCAGATACTGGGAGTGGGTAACAGGGAATGGATCACTTTATGATTATTTGTTCTGTTCATTCCCTCTGGGGCACTGAGCATTGGCCACTGTCAGAAGACAGGATACAAGGCTAGATGGACCTTTGGTCTGACTCAGTATGGCCATTTGTATGTCCTTATGTGAGTGATGTAACTGAATGCTTTAATATTTTCTTTCAAATTCTTTATACAAATGCATTCCATAATTAACACCTGATAGTGTCTGCGGTCAGTTTGTTTGAGGATAAGATGTTACCGCAAATAAAATAGTGTGGTATTAAAATATTCATTAATATTTTCTGAATGTGTTGTCCTTTATAGGTGAGAGTTCAGACGGAGAGGAGCTATAATGGAATTTGGCACTGCATTCGAGAAACATACAAAGCAGAAAAAGTAAGTACATCTGGTTTAATACATTACATTTATCACAAAGGCAAGTGTAACAAGAGGAACAATGATCCTGTGAACCCACTTGTTAGCAGGTGATGAACCCGCTGGATGATGCTAAATGTGTCATGCTGATTCATATTGCAAGTAGTCCATCAATTCCATTCTAGATAGAAGGGAGAAGAGATCTTAGAAGTGACCAAAGAGAACCTAGCATCTGGAATGGTCAACCCTGAGACTGGACTGTACAAACAGCCAGCCCTGGAGAGAAGACTTAGGTTTGTTAGGCCTCAGAAAATTGGGCTGTAGAGACTGCCGTAACCATTTTATATGTTTAGCTAAAAGCCATCTTGTATAGCAGAAACCATTTCAGCTTTTTGCCTTTGCATGTAGGCCAGAGTGAACTTTCTATCACCCCATGTGCCAGGCCAAGACAGATGTGCTATTGGAATGTGTTAATTGGGCTGGTTTAGACAGGAGAGGTACTCCCTCGTACCTGTCCTCCATCTTGTTGATAAGGCTTTATCTTCCTAGCTTAATTGATGATTTCTGTATTTGAATGCCCTGACGTCAGGCTGTTTGGTCAAGGGTATAAAGATACTATGACGGATTGTATCAGCAGCCTTACTGGGCCTGACTTTGCTGGGTCCACGTTTGGCTCACTTTGCTTTTATTGGCCAATAAAACCATATATTTTAGCCGCGTAAACAGAGTGAAGTTTTTACTTCGACAGGGCCTAGAGAGGTTATGCTAAGACAGTCCCCGAAAGGCTTCTGGGTAGTCTCAGAGCAGAACTTAAGACATGGTAAAAGCAAGGGTGTACCCTAAATACTTGCTTAAGCTCCAAAAGTGAGGACTGCATTCCTGTACTTGCTGTGCTAGGGGAACGGCTTGTCTGAAGAACTGATAAGGAAACTCCCTGTCCTAACTCCCTGTTTCTGTTCTTCATCTGTTCTTACTCCCCATCTCCCTGTTCTCTGGTGCTTGATAAGAAAATTGCTGATGTATTATGGATTGCTTAAAGCCACATTGTATAGTTGGCTAGGTATGCATGAATACTAAAAGTTTCTTACTGATGAAGGGGGGTGGGTTGCTTGGGTAAATAGTCTGTGACGCGACGGAAGTGTCTATATAAACCTACTTGTTACTGAAATCGTGGCTGGTTCTCGGTGGAGACGGGCCGCTCTCTATTGTTGTGTGCACTCTTGAATAAAGAGCTTTGTGATTAGACCTTGCTGGTGTTGCCTGTCTCTTTGCGGTCAGACAACGAACTGAAGCCGTCTGGGTTCGAGTCCCCGACAGGTTGAAGTTTATTTTATTGTTAATTTGTTAAGAAAGCTACCTGCAGGGTCAGGGTAAGTTTTGATTCTACAGTGTATTGATTGTGTTTTAGAGCAGACTTTGGTAGGGTATTTGCATTAAGTACAGGTTATTTCCTTTCTAATCCATTCTTTCTCCTTCTCTCTTTCAAACCAGGTATCCGGATTTTACAAAGGCATGTCACTGTCAGTCTGCACAGTGTCGCTTGTTTCTTCTTTTTCATTTGGCGCTTACAGAAACTTCCTTTATAACATCTGCAGATTAAGATACGGCACTTCAGATGCAAAGCCATCAAAGGTGGACATTTCTGTTGCTGGATGTGCTACTGGTGCTGTTCGGGTAGGTAAATCACAGAAATGGCCACAGAAAATATCCTGTTTCCATATATGTGAAGCTGGAAAGATAGTGAATAGCTTTTGTTCAGTCCTTATAGGAAGATCATTGGAACCCACTGTTTCTAATAACCCTTTGTAATCTTGCAACAGATTTTTTTTTAAAGAAGCTCTACTCTTCCTCTGTTGTGTTCACATATGCTGGTTTGGTTGGTAGAATGACTCAGTCTTCTGGGCATCCGACATTGTTTTTATTTTAGAGAAAAGGATTAAAATATTTAAAAACACTTATCATGAATTACAATTTTATATTTCCTTGCCCCATCTGGTGGACCATTCAGTAAATAATTTTTCATAGCGGGTCACATTATATAGTGCAACTTACTACCCAGATTAATTCAGGAAAATCAAATAGCAAAGATTTCTCATCTCAGTTTAATTTCTCGTATTGTTAATGGCCGTAGTTCCAGCCCACTGGTACATTTATTAGAATTGGTATAATGTACTGTTAACTTACGATTCCCTCCTTCCTTCCCTAATGGCCTGACTACTTGTTCTTATTGTTCATTACGGTCTAATGGGGTTCTGTGCTATACCCCAGTGAACTACCTTTGCCTGCCTCTCATCCCACTGTGTGCCTCATGCTTAGGCGGCTCCACGCTTGAGGTCTTCTGGTTGCTCTATGATGATTTAGGAGGTGCTTAGTTGAATTGGAGGAGGCTGGGAATGGTTAGCCTTAGGCGATCTACTATTGCCTGGAAAAGTCAAGTGTGAAGGCAGGATAATGATGTTAATCCAAATTCTGTGAAAGTTTAAAAGTTGTACGTTTTTTAAATTTCCCAGGTGGTGCTAACATCGCCAACTGAGACAGCTAAAGTTCGAATGCAAACTCAGAAGCAATCACATTACTCAGTTACAGCTTCCCACCTCCCTAAGCCCAAGTATCAAGGTCCTGTGCATTGTCTGAGGATGATAGCAAAGGAGGAAGGCTTTCGAGGCCTATACAAAGGTTGTTCAGCATTACTATGCCGGGACTGCCACTCATTTGCAACATATTTCCTAACCTATAATATGCTATGTGAGTGGCTGACTCCAGCTGGAAAAAATAAACCAGGTATGTGGAAAAAAAGGGCAAGGATATTTTGAGTATACACTCTCTTTACCTATCTCCTCGAAAGTTTGTCTCAGAAAAGGTCCTTATTAAAGGCTGCTGAACATTGGCTTTCATCCACCAAGCTTACAATTATTGCATTTATATAGTGCCATTCATTCAATTGGCTCCCAAAATGATTTATTTACTTAACGCACAATCTATATATAGTAAAATGTGTCTGAGGTGACTATTTTAATGTATCAATAAGTCTTTCAGTGTAGTTTTCATCACTCTCTAATTAGACCCTGCAAGCTAAGCAAAGTAGAGTGGGATTCCTTGAATAAGTGGCATGTAGTGGTCACTCAAAAATGGTTTGTCAGTCAATAGGAATCACATTGCTTAGGAATAAATTCAGCCACCTCTGGGATGAAAGAGGACACATATTTACAAATGCAAAATGATCTTACTAAAGTTGTGTAGGATAGGAAGCAAAAATTGTGATATGTGTTTGAAGATGCAGATGCTATTTACTCTAAAAAGAATGGAACTGAAATTTGAACATGTTGGGGATGACACACCCAGTCTTAGATGATGTGTGAGGGATTGAGGAAACCATCCAGTTTATGGTAGGGCAGCGTTCTGCAGTAATACACTAGGGCTAGGACATTGGTTCTGTACTCAAGCTACAAGGTGCCAAGTAGCTTGAACTCTCATTTGATTAAATCCTTTAACAAAGGATTTAATTTAATCAGAGAGAGCAGCAAGTCCTCAGTCCCTTTCTGGATTGCATTCTAGAGGGGGGCCAGTTAGTGCATCATCACCACCACTTCCTGCAGGATGTGAGTCTTCTTTGAGCAATCTCCCATCTGGGTGGTTTCCTACCCAACTCTGTTTGGGTTGTGAAAGCAGACCAACTTCATGAGACTGTAATTATTCTAAATGTAGCAATCTCTTTCATGCACTCGGAACGCTTAGTTCCCAAGCTATGCACCTTCTTTGCAGATAGCGATGGGGAGGCATTCCAGCAAATAAGACAAAACAATCATTCTACATTCTGCAGCACTGTATGCTCTACATGCTGAGGCTGTAATTTGAAAGCCAAGGCCTTTGCATTATCCCAGACACAGCAACAAAAAATGCCTTAAGGTTCCTAATAGGCAAATAACCCCAAAATGCCTCCCCTCTGGGCTAAGCCTAACTGTGAGATATTTCTGCAAAGATTATTCTTGGGGAGAAAGTTATATAAGAAATTGGAATTGGGAGAGAGGGAGGACTCCAGCTGCAGAGAAACTGAACACCCACGAGTTGGGGACATTCATCATCATGTTCCAGGCAAGTTCCAGGGCAGCTTTAACTACAATGTCTCGAAAACAAATACTATATTAAAATAGGTAAAGTGCCTCCCGCCACATGTCTTACAATGCTACATGAACATTGAGTATGCTGTGAAATCAAAAGGTAGCACACTGAAAATATTGGAACAATATATTGTGATAGATATTCTGTAGAATGCTACTACACCCAATACAAGATAGCTATCTCGAGTAAGAAGTTACAAAGCCTAGTTTCATTAAGAGCACAACTTTGACTTCTTCCCCTTTATGAATTGCATAAATCAGTGGTCACCAACCAGTAGAGCCTTTAGTGGTAGATCCTGGGGCCTATGACAGGGGATCCTGACTACTTTGGCCAGGAGGTTATCAAGTACCAGCACTTCAGCTGCCCTTTCCCACACTGCCTTGCTGCTCCTGCCCTCTGCCTTCGAGCTGCCACCTGTTTGCCTCCTGCTTGCTGTGCAGGGTGGAGGAGACTGAGGAGGGGGACACTGAGATGTTAGGGTGTCCACTTCCCTCCATTCCTGTACCTTCACAAAGTGAGCAGGGTGGGGCCTCAGAGAAGAGATGGGGCAAGGCCAGGGCCTCAGAGAAAGACGGAGGGGAAAGGATATTTGGATTTGAGGTAGACCCTGAATTGACTTAAATTTAAAAAGTGATCTTGTGCTCGAAAAGGTAGGAGACTACTGGCATAAATGGTCAAGCTCACTGCAGATTTATTTAACTTTATTTCAGCATCAGGTCAGGCCCTGGTCACAACTAGAGGCATGATATGAAACTTGATCATATATCAGCAGTGCTGTTTGAATTATTATACAGTTTAAGGGGTTTATATACTGTAGTGATGGGAACAATACAACCTCCTAGAAAGATTAGAATGGTCAGATGTGGCATGATAAATCTATTGGACTGACTGAACTTCAGTTGAAGTCAATGGAAAGTCCATCCGTATGAGGAGACTCTGATCTCACTTACAGTATTGTAATGCTATTGATACCAGTGGTGTTACTTCAGACTTAGAGTGTTGTGAGGTCAGGCACACTGTACAAGGCTAACTGCTAGTAAAACAGTCTCTTTCTGCAGGTTTTTCGCTTCTCCTAAAACTGTTCACAGTGTTAGCTTTGAACAAATAGCTGAAAAAGGTCTCTCTGGAAATGCTTAGCACTGTAACATTACCAAGCTCTGATTAACTACTTCTGCTGTTGGTTCTCTTTTGGCAGACATACCGACTGTGCTTATTTCTGGTGGCAGTGCTGGAGTGTTGGGGTGGGCCGTGGCTACTCCTATGGATGTAATTAAATCGCGGATGCAAGTAGATAACTTGGGACAGTGCAAGTACAGAGGACTCATACACTGCATCAGAGTAAGTGTGAGAGAAGAAGGAATAAGAGTTCTTTTCAAAGGACTTGGATTAAACTGCATTCGTGCTTTTCCTGTGAACATGGTGGTATTTGTAACCTATGAAGCTGTAATGAGACTTGCAGAACGTCTTATGAAGTAAAAGCATATTACATCACTCGGTTCTAAGGTGGCTGCTTCCTCTGAGAAGGCTTTTCATATAACAGATCACGCAGAGAACAGTCCATCAAGAGAGGACTTGAGTGAAATCAGTAGACTTATGGGGAAGAGAAATACAGAACTGGAGAGAAATGGTTGATTACTGTTACACCAAGTCCATCTAGTTGTCTCATCAAGTTGTCTCCTACCCTTATACAAACTTCATCTAACTTGTGTAGCACCCTGTAATCGTGCCTCCGTGAGACACAACTGAAAATATTGAATTCAGGACAAGGTTCTGAAAAATAGGGTAGATACACCCCAACACTGCTGGTTATTTTTTCATAAGATATACCAAGCCAGCAACAAAGGTAAACTTCTGTTTCATCATACTGGCTAACAAGAAGTGAGAAAAGCAATTTCCTTAAGCATTGCAGTCCTTGTATTACCAACAAAACACTGAACTTATTTACGAGTGGTCATTTAAAACCAATTTAATCAAATAAAAGGTTCTTTTGATCCCAAAGGACCCGTCACATACCCAGGTCAATATATAACTCAGATCTTACTCAATAAGAATGCTGTTTCTAAAATCTAAAGATTTATTTATAAAAAAGGTGAGAATAAAAAATGGTGAAAGGAATCAAATACATACAATACTTGCAAAGGTATTGCTTGTTCAGGCTTGTAAAAATGACGGAATAAACTGTTGGCTTGTTAAGTCTCTGGTTGCTTCTAAATCATTGGAAGTTTGTTTGTCTCTTGGTTAGAATGCTCCCATTAGTGTAAGTTCATAGTCCAGAGGTTTGAGCAGGAAAGAGACTGAAGCTGGAAAGAGGCAAAATGGAGATGTTTCTAGCACTTTTATAGGTTCTGCTTTGTGAAGGGAACTCCATTGTTTCAAACAAAGCCTGTAGCACAGCTAGTAGAATATTAAAGGTAAAAGATGGAATTTGGGGTCACATGTCCATGCACCATTCTGCTTAGTCACAATAGAAGCCATTACCTATATTCCAAACAGCACAGTCACAGGAAAGTCTATTCAGCATAGGCGGGCATCTTCCACTGTGAGTTAAATGCAGGCCCGCCGATTGGAGGTGAGGATGGGGAGGGAGCAAAGGGGCAATTGCCCCAGGGCCTGGTGATTCAAAGGGGTATGGGGCTCCCAGCTGCTGCCACTGCTACTGCAAGACTGGTGATGGCCAGAGCCCTAGGCCCTTTAAAGCACAGCTCTCAGGGCTGCCTTGGCCTGGGGGTTGAGAGTGCAGTGTAGTGTGCTCTGAGCAGTGCTGAGGGCTGACTGGTCCCAGTGCAGTCCAACAGACTTACATATGGGACAAAGTGGCAATTCCCTCCACAGGTTTAATTCCCTCCACAGCAGGTAATAAAATCCTAAACATGTGGCTTGAGGACACAGTTCAAGGCTTGGGGGGGAGAGGTGGGTTTGTCTCCCCAACAATCTCCCTGCCTTGAGAACGAAAGGCTGGTACAACTCACTGCACTGCGATGGACCCTCCGCTTCTGAGATGGCGCCGGACTCCTCAGTCATTCGCAGAGGGGATAATTGCTGCTGGCAGGTGTCTTCATGCTGCAGTCAGGCTACATGCTGTACCAGGATGTCCCCTCATCACCAAGGTGTGCAGAGCGCAAGGGGCAGGTTACAAAAACGATACTAAAAATCCCAACTTTAGTCTCCCACCCTAGTGCCTTGCCAGCCTCACAGCAGGACCTGGACCAGCAGCTAGAGCAGTGACACCTTGTGGTGACAGGGAGCTGGAGAGCTAACGCAGCCTGGTAAAGGAGGCGGCGAGGGGTGTTTCCCAGCAAAGCCATCTAAACTGGAAGTTGCCTTGACGAGAAAAGGGACAAGCTGAGGGAGCTTGTGGTCAGTTCTCCTGGGACCCCCTAAGTGCAGTTCTGGGACCAGCTCCCCACACAGTTAGTACTGCTCTGTCTGTGGCTAGCTCCAGACTTCTCCAACATGGCTTCTGTCCCCTCCAGGACTCCCAGGGGCAGACATCTTACTGCCTATTGGTCAGTCTACCTCAGGGAATGACAAAATATGGCCCATGGGCTGAATCCAGCCTGCCAAGCCACCAGATCCAGTGCCCGGCCCAGCAGGAGCCTCAGTCAGGCTCCCTGCCTGCCCTGCCCCGGCACGCTGCTCAGAGCAGCTCTCTGAATGCTTTGAGCACACGTCGTGGGGAGAGGCTTCACATGCTGCCCCCACTCCCAGCACAATCTTGCTGCTCCCATTGACTGGAAACTCGCCAATGGGAGTTGCGTGTTTGCCGGGCAGGCAGTATGCAAAATATCCCTCCCCTTCTGGGCTTGCAGGGTTCAGAACAACGCATGGTCCCCCGCAGCCTGCTGCTCTGAGTGGCATAGGGGGCATAAAAGGCAGGAAGCCCAACTGAAGAACCTGCTGGGCTGCTGGCCAGGAGCTGCCCAGGTAAGCACTTCCTGGCTACACCCTACCTCTGGCATCCAAGCTCCTTCCTCCCCCCAGCCCTCTGCCACCCCTCCTGCACTGCTAGCACCTCCCAGACCCTGCAGCCCAATCCCCTACACCCCTTCCTGCACTTCTGCCCCAGGTCACAACCCCTTCCCAGGCCCTGCATTCCCTCCTGCACTCCTCCTCCAGGTCAGAATCCGCTCCTGCACCCATATGCCCACTCAAGCCCTGCCCGCCCCCGGTCCCTGCCCCAGTTCTCAGCCCAAACCCTTGCACCAGGTTACAACACCCTCCCAGACCCTGCACCCCCTTCTCCAGGTCAGAATCTTTCTTGCACCTATGCCCCTCCCCCTCCTGGACCCCAAACGCTCTTCTGCACCCCAGTTTCCTGCCCTAGGTCACAACACCTTCCGTCACCCAAACTTTCTCCCAAATCTCAGACCTTCTCCTGAACCCAAGCTCTCTTCGGTACCCGACCTTCATCCCAGACCCTGCGCCTCTTCCATTAATATCATGGAAGCATGCAGTTCCCCTGTCAAAAATTATTGCCCACCCCAGTCTAGCTATTCTTCCTGGGCTTGCACTTGTCATTCATTTGACTCTGCCACTCTCCTTTCTCTCAGACACTGCCCCTCCTGCTAGCAGGCACCCTGCTATCCTCCCCAGGACAACAGGGGCCCCCCCGGGCACTCTAAGCAGTGCCTCTCCCTTTTTATTGCCACAGATTCTGAATTTGCCCTTGATTTTCCTTTTATCCCAGGGACAGTGCCACCTCCCTGGGATAGAATGTAGTTGAGCTCCTTGACAGTTACACGGGTTAGCATGCTCAGTCTGTCACCCCTTCTCATTCAATATAATGCTTTTACAAATGCCTGTTCCAAACAGGCTTGCATTGCAGAGCTCTATCCGCTTAACAAATCCACCATGCTGCTATGCCAAATGGATCTCTCCACAAAAGGCAAAAACTGTTTCCTACTCAAATAGGAATTGGTCTTCTCACCAAATGCCTGATTAATAAAACAAACCAACCCACTTTTGCTGTAAGTCTAACACCATACACTATGGCTGCGTCTAGACTGGCAAGTTTTTGCACAAAAGCAGTTGCTTTTGCGCAAAAACTTGCCAGCTGTCTACACTGGCCTCTTGAATTTGCACGAGAACACTGACGATCTAATGTATGATCGTCAGTGTTCTTGCACAAATACAATGACTCTCCCGCTCGGGAAAAAGCCCTCTTGCGCAAATGCTTTTGTGCAAGAGGGCCAGTGTAGACAACTGAGAACCGTTTTGCGCAAAAAAGCCCCGATGGTGAAAATGGCGATCGGGGCTTTTTTGCGCAAAACCGCGTCTAGATTGGCCACAGATGCTTTTGCGCAAAAGCACTTTTGCGCAAAAGCATCTGTGCTAATCTAGACGCTCTTTTCCACAAATGCTTTTAACGGAAAAACTTTTCCGTTAACAGCATTTGCAGAAAATCATGCCAGTCTAGACGCAGCCATAGTATGTGCCATAGAGACAGGTACATTGCAAATACACCAAGCAAAATGTTTTGATTTGTGAATGCTGGGATCCAGGAATTGACTGTTCTGTTTTGCTTAACGTTGCCTTGACATGAGCTATTAATTGCAACTTCAATGATCAGGGAACTATTTATTCTGATAAATTATCCAGGCTGACGGCTGGTTAGCACAAGGAAGACAACACATTTGCTGATTACAAAACATGTTTTGCCAGAAACTGCAGCTTTCTGTGCAAACAGAAGTCTCTTTTCTAACATGAAGCTAATGGCCTTCCACTTAAAGCACTGTTGTGCTAGAGGTGCCAATCTGGTGCTTATATTTTTGTCTTGCTTTTTAATTCCTATTTCTGGAACAATGTTCTCAAGTATTGCCATGTGGTTTCCAGGGTGCATGACACTACGAAGTGAGACAATTCAGCTGAGACTAGTCACAAAGATTGTCATTCTCAGCCACACTTCATTCTGGAGAGCCTTGTTTCCACTTTTGTGTTCCTCTTGTCATATCAGACCCACTGAGATACTGTCGCAAGAGCTTTGATAGCTTTCGTACCCTTAACTACCCCCATATTCTTCTACGAAGGAATTTTACCATCCAATTACAGAGAGAGACTACTTAACTGGAATTCATTTTCAAATGTGACATTGTCAGCTTGGACTTGAATAAAGATATTAACTGGTTAATGCATTACAAAGGCAATTTCTCCTGCCTTTGATATCCACATTTTCACACAAAAAAGATCAGAAATTAAGGATTCCTCCAAGAGGTAATTTCCACATTCAATGAAATTATAGAAGATCCAAACTGGAGGCAACTTTAGGCCTTGCAGAGTTTGAACAAGCACCATCTGGGTCTGATTGAGCCAATCTTACAAGGAGCAGAGAAAGGGGCTAAAAGAAAAATGTGAAATGAAAGTAGATGCCCTCATTAAGTACTGAGAGCTGAAATGAAGAAATTAAACACAGAGACGTATGTCAACTTGTCCTATTTTTTATTATACTGAGATGAACAAAATACCAGCAAACCAAGGAAAAAATGTCAGTTGATAATTATGTTACAAAAGCTTTCATGGATTTCGCGGAAGATTTTGAAGATTCTGTTCTCCCGACCTTTAAAATTCCTCTGGAATTTGACTGACATTTTCCAGTGGAAATTTGAATTTGTCAGTCTCCTTTGGGAAATATTAATCATGCTGCTGTTATATTTAAACTTCAGTTTTCAGAGACATACTTTTTTGTAAGCAAGCACTTTAGTACTTTACTAAAATATACCAGCAAACATGTTTAATTCATTCTGGTTTTACATTAGTTTCTAGTACTCTCCAATTAGTTTTTAAATACAAAATGATTCTTTATGTCTGAGTTAAAAGTTACAGAATTACACACCCAGTTCCATTTTCTCCTACAGTAATTTAGGTTTGTGCTTTGTTTAACTGAAATAAATTAGGATTTATAGTGCTACAGTGCCTGGGAAATCAGCACAAAAAGAAAATTTCTCTGGAACTTCTTCAAAGAAATTAGAAAAATATCAATAATTCAATATAGCTGGATCTTATGAGGAGTACAGATCAAATATGGTTCAAACTGCACTGTGGAAAGATAGAAAGGTCACCATTAAAAATCCACATTAATCAGAGAGGCAACTTTTTACACACAGGCATGGTATTTCACCTTTCTAGTACAGAGAAATACTTTCTCTCTTTAGAGATGACAGGATGGAAGTCAAGTTAGCTTGCCCACAGGCTGGGAAGGAAGATAGATGGAGATTATTTTAATTTTTAAAGACCTGGGAAGTGCTTAGATATTATGGTGATGGATTTTGTAAATGGATAGCTGCTATTAAAGTTGACTTCCATATTCTAAACCCATTGTGATTTTATCTGTGACTAAAATTTAGGCCACTATATTTTCGGAGGAAAAAAACCTTTGTTTTGTAGCCTGTTTTGCAAACTCTTAAACACCTATGTCAAATACTTAGCATAAAGTCTACATAATTAACCTAATTACACCTCATACTTTTTGCAAAGCCAGTTACAAACACACATTTTATTTTCCCTATTTGCTTTAATGATTTTTATTGTCAACATCTTTAAGTTTAACTTTTCCTAACTATATAGTTTGATTTTAGACATAAATTTCCCAAGATTAGGTCAGGGACGAGAATCATTATTTTTCAGCACATGAACAATGAAGTTTAAACAATTGGAAGCAAGATCTGAACTTTAACAAGTTTCGTAATTACCCCCTGGTCCCATGTGGATGTATGTCTGTATCATATTAAAAAAAATACATTCAGCATACTTTTGAGCAGCAGCTGCCAGTTGCACCAATTTGAGACACTGCAGGACAAGGATGCATTGGTGGAATTTTGAGAATGGGAAAGGAGAAACTGTGCATTCTGCCAGCTCTAAGCAGGACTATTAGTACTTCATTTTCTTACACATTAAGGGCCTGATTCAAGTTAATGGAAATGCTCTCATTGACTTCAGCAGGCTTTGGATCAGACTTTTAAAGTTCACTCATTAAACATCTCCTTTTCTATCTCACAATAACCCACTATCTAGTAAGGTATGAAAAAAGTTGGAGTGTACCTTTACATAGCTAAAGGACTACTAGGGCATTGTACACATGTTACAGGCTTCAGTATGTATGGAAGTCCTGACAAATTGATTTTTCAGGGGTTCAAACTGCTTCTTACCTTTCATACCAAATACATAGTATATTGAATCAACTCTTAATGGCTGGAATCCTAGCTACTTTCATTTCATTGTAAATGAATGTCTAATATTACAAGATCACACAGTTTTCAGTGTATTTCAACTGCATTTCTAATTCTGTCATCCAGACAGGTATGAGTCATAACTACACGTAAAATTGTTATAGTTTAGATCCAACTGAAAATGCAGTGTTTTTCAGCAGTATCAAATGTCGACTGATTGTATTGCTATTGCATGTGTTGCGTTAAAGAGTGTGAGGTCTGTTGCTTAAAGAAACAGGACATGGAAATAGTGTATGGGTATTTCAAGGAAGTAGATTTCCTAACAAATGCACAACTTACAACAAATACTCCAGTCTCATGACTGATACAGTAAAACCGAATGAACAAAACCACTAAGTCCCTTTCTGTAGCAGTCACTGAAGGAGTTTTTCAGCATAATTTGAGGCATTGTAGCTCCCAGTAACAGAAAAATAATTGGCATAGCTATAGTAACTTCCATCTGATAAAAACTTTACAATCATTAGTGAATTGGGCCCACTGCACTGTAACAAATGTGAAAATGAAGGAAGAGGAGGTTCTGTGATTTGCCAAAAGGCTGTGGCAGAATCAGCCTGACTCTCAGTTCTCTGCTTTAGCAACAGACACGTGCATCCTTCTTATCTAGTTTAATGTTGGGAACACATTCCTGTACTTTACCCTGTAAAACTCACCTACTATGTGCAATATGTCCCTGAGCAGCCACCATTAAAACTCCGTCCATTAAGCTGAGCTATACAGGACAAAAATGTGGATCCATTAAGAATTTTATTTTTCTTTGAGATATAGACTTTTACTAGCATATATAGAACAATGTACAAGTCAGACTTGGGCATTACAATAGAAATTTTATTATTATTTTTTAAGACTTTCAACTTAAATACTGTAATAGGATCCTCTGCTAAGTAACATGGCTCACCAAAGACTCTGACAGCACTGTAATTTGTGTTACAATGAAACTGATACCTGACCTAATGAGTTTTGGTTTTTAAATACAGATATGAACAATGTCTTTACAATTCTTCCAAACACTCACTGATCATACATTGTACATAACTTGTTAGAAGCAACATTTATAAAGCACTGATTGCAACCTTTACATAATTACGGAGTGATGATATACAACAGAAAACAATTCAGTCTGGTTCCTATCTATTGATAAATTACATCTATATCATTAAAAATCAAATGCCAGTTTCCGTGGAGTCATAAATTGTTTCACCATTTCATCTGTAATTTGTTTGCGTCTCTGCTGATGAGCTGCTATCAAGGGCTGCAGTGTTTCAATAAGCACCTTCTTTAGCTCTCCTGTGAGCAGTGCTCCGCTTGTATAAGCCTGCAAGGAAGTGTCAGTTGTTAAAAACTCATCTGGTCATATGGAAAAGGACCTGAATGTTGAGCAGAATCTCTTGAAAAGCACAGCTCCTGGCCAATACTGAAGTGATACACTTCAGAAGATCACCTGATATCACAGTGGTAGTGTAATTTGCAACATTACCTACTGATTTTTAAAGGGTTAGCACCACAGTACAGCAAGTTTTTAAAATTTAACATGCTTTTGTGAGTAAAACTAAGTGAGCAGAGATTGAACTTGAAAATCCAGTTATTAGCTACAGGAAGCCATTTTTTCCTCCCTAGGATATCAGTATAAACAAAAAGTAGTAGTAGCTGTTGTGAAGTACAAGCTGGCATACCAAAAACTGTTGCTTTTCTTTCATGAGGTTCTACAGAGATTCTATACGTGGATAGAGGATTCTGTTTATATTGAATGGCCCTGAAAGTCTATGTCCACACTAGGAAATATATGTGTTTTGCTAGCAGTGCATTCAACTGCACAGCTGTTAAATGGCTTAGTGGCAAACGTATACAGTACCAAACTCTTCAGCACTGTGTTAGAAACTGTGGCTAACGCTTAGGGCAGCTCAGCCTTGGTTTTGAAGTGGTAATAAAAACAGTTTGGTTTCATCTGCCTTTACTATTAAGCCATTTTTTTGTATTTGTTCAAGCCACAGCTGTTGCTAATACCCAATGGCTACACTTCTTAAAGCCCAAATGTAATTATTCCAATACATTTCAGTGGACTTTTGGTCTTTTAATGACGTTTCACTCAGCTAGGAAGCTGCATCTACAATGACCGTTTTTTGAAACCCTCCCACTCTCTCACTATAGTGGGTGTAGTTTCATTAGTGCTAGGCTAGCTGAGGTATTTTTGTCACCAAATCTGAGACAGCATGGTGGTAAAATCCTGGCAGAAGGTCTATTTGTGCATTAGCACTGGAAGTGCAGTGCTTTGTTGATGCAGTGCTAGGAGATTTTCAGAAAACCTCTCTGAGGAAAGCATGTCCCATTGTGTTCCTGGAACATACAAGGACTTGGCTGCAGTATTCTATGGGGATAATCAACTCCCCTAATTCTGCCTCCTTTCCTGTTCAGGGAAAAGCTGTGGGGAGAGTTTAAGAGAAATTCGCAGCTCCTGGTCTTTCTTACAGCTATTCTGAGTGGAGAAAGTCAAACTAGTGTTGTTACAGTGGTTTTCAGTAGTGAGTAAAGGTACTGCCTGCTTAGACTCATCAATGATCCTTAAAGGCAGAGTGGTGAGAGGGCCCTGCCACAACTCCCGGGACATGGAGTTATTCTAAGAAAGGTTTTTAGAGGGAAATTACTTATATCATCATCAAGATCTTTTCTGTGGATTTTATTATATATAAACAAACATGTAGAAAGCTGAGTTAGTCCATAAAGATCTAAAATAAACTTTTCGCTAACTTTAAAAGCTACAAAGGGTTTAGGAGACAATGGACACGATATAAATATGGTTTATATGCACAATATACTTTAAGTGGGCTCCTTACCTGCTTCATTTTTTCAAGTTTGTCATCATCTTCAAGGAAGAAGGTGAGATACATATAAGAGACATCCACCTCACAGTTACCCCCATACTTCCTGTGTTCTTCAATAGTATCTTTACCTCCAGAGAAGGCATGCTTATTTATCTAGAACAAAAATAATTATTTATTGTATAAATTATGTCAAATAGGGATTGCAGTGTGAACAGTTGATATGGAAGGGCCATAATCACTTATATTAATATTATATACAAAAATTGATCTTTAAGACTAGTTGAGGTGCAAGCAGGAACGTATTTGTGCAAAGCCTTAAAGCCAGGCAATAAGCCTGAGCCTGATGCAGAAGGCAATGGGGAGACATGACTAGGGGAGTGACAAGATGTGAGGAGCAGTACAAGATGATGGTGCACACAATCAGTCCATAAACTGGCCCCTTAGGTCTAATCAAGTTGCATTAAAAATTTACCCAGATTTTCATTAAGAACACCTAGTCGTTTCTGCTGCCACTGTCACCATATGTAAGGAAGGCTATGCATTATTATTATTGTACAAAACTATCTTCATACAAATACTGTAGCAGCAAATTGTTAAGTATATCCTATATTCACCTCACTGAGAAATTAACTTTGAAGGAGAATGAAACAGAACAGACAGATTTTAAAGAGATTAAACAGGTAGGATTTAGTAACTATCATCAGTGATGAGAGAAGGAGAAAGGAGCTGAAGATAATGGTGCAGGCTGGAAAGAGACAGTATCCAGCACCTTCATTTTTGCTATTTTCCTTTTTTAAAAAAGCCTTCTGTTTACAGACGAAATCCTGTTTCGGATTTATTGCTAGTGCTATAACTAGGTATTTTAGTTGTATAAATATCTAACCTGCACATGAATCTTGCTAAGCTCTGGATTTTAAATGATATCTTGTGTAGATGAGATTCATGGGCCAATTATTCGTTGTCCGAAAACAATTTTTTAATCAATTTTGAATTTGCCATCTTCCAGTTTTAAGGCATGTCCCCTCATTCTTGTATTATGAGACAGGGTGAACAGCAGCTCACAATCTGCCTTTTCTAGACCACTCATTATTTTATATATTTTTATCATGTCTGAACATGCACCTCCACAGTAAGGCAAGCAATTCCAGTCTTTTGACTCTTCAAATAAGAATTTTCTCATGCTTTGAATAATTAATGTTTCCAGTCTCTGAATCTCATCCAATTGTGCAATATACTTACAGAAAGGGACGACTGGTACTGAAAGCAGAATTCCAGCAGAGAGCATACCATTGTTTCATATAGTGATATTTTTGGTATAATGCTTCCCCTCATTCCTTAAGTGTGCAAACATTTTTTGAATGCTTCTGCACACTGAGCAAAGGGTTTCATTGAGCTGTCCGCAACAACAAAGTCTTTTTTCTGAGCTGAAGTTAATTTTAAAATCCAGTTACATGTATAAGTAGTTGGGATTACTATGCCATGAATTTACATGTACCATAATGTTGACCAGTCAGCTAGTCCAGTTAGTTCCCTCTCAATATCCTCACAGTCTCAACTAACTGAATTATAGCTTGAACCATCTGCAAATTTTACCACCTCAGTGCTCATACCTTTCTCCAGATCATTAAGAAAGTTATTAAAAATCAGCTCTAGTACAGAATCTTGTGCCGCGAATTTTTTGTCACAATGGATTTTTGCCATTTATTCCTACTCTTGTTTTGTCTCTTAGCCAATTGTTGATAGACAGTACTTTGCCTTTCTCACCAGGACGTCTTAATTGCCTCTTGGGATGAACTTTTTCAAAGGCCTTTGAAAGTTTAAATCAACGTTAATTCTCCTTTATACAAAATTTTACTGACACGTTTGAAAAATTCTATTTTAAGCCATAATTTTTCTTTGCAGAAATGTCTATCATATTGTTATCTGATATTTATAATTCTATCTTTAACTATTGTTTCAACCAGTTGCAGAAATAGGATTTCCTGGGCTACAATACCTTGGATTGCCCCATGAGTGTATCTCAGGGGTGGGCCAAAGGGCCTCTGTGGGCCAGATCTGGCCCACTAAGCAGATTGATCTGGCCCACTGAGGTCCTGCCACTCCCCCATCCCCTATTGCCAATCAGGGCCTAGGGACGGGGGAGTGCGCGGTGCTTAGAGTCAAGCCCGGTGGTTGAGTCTAAGCGCCATGTGCCAGAGGGCAGGGAGCGAGAGACTTTGTGCACCCTCCGCCCCCAGGCCAATCAGGGTCCGGGGGTGGAGGGGAAGCACACAAAGTCTCCTCCTGCCCTGCCCTGCAAGGAGCGCATGGCACTTAGAAGTGCTGTGCGCTCCTTGCAGGATGGGGCAGGGCAGGGCAGGGGGCAGACTTCATGTGCTCTCTCCACCCCCAGGTCCTGATTGGCTTGAGGGTGGGGTGGGAGGGACAGTGCGCAAAGTCTCCTCCCACTGCCAAGAGCGTGTGCCAGTCTCCTCTCTAGGGGGGCAGGGGCAAAGACTTCACACACTTCCCCACCCACAGATCAATCAGGATCTGTGGGCAGGGAAGCACAGAAGTGTCTGGCCCACCCTTTCCACCTGAGACCCCGCCCATTCTGGGGCAACCCAGGGCCTCTTCAAAAATTTCTGAAGTGGCCCCTGTCAAAAATTATTGCCCACCCCTGGTGTATATGTTTCTGAGAGGCTGGAGGGAAACTACTTATATTGTATTTAAATGAATATCACTATTTTAAAAGGTAGGGGTTAAGGTTGTTTCCCCTCTCCCAATAAATTAGAAAAGTTAATCTACCTACTTAATGCCAATTTCTGCATAATTGTGGAATTTTCCCCACACAATGCAAAAGGACACAATGCTGAAGCTGTAATTATAATTCTTAAACAAATACTGATGCCACACACACAGCAGTTTATATGCAGAACCCAGATTCTTCACAGAAAAAAAAACTCATGAAAAAGACTCTAGCTGCTACATTATCTGACAGTTTGTCAAACAGGTTAGGAATGCTGCCTAACCAGCCATACACAACAATTCTTTCTCTGCCTTTGACTGACAATGACCCCTCCTTGATCAACACATGGGGTGAACACTCCTCTTCTGAACACTTAACTTCTTAAGTGCAAGGATGACTCATTCTTTGTGCAAAGTCCACAGCGAATCATGTCACATGCACACACCTTGTCTAATTTAGTCTCCTATCATTATGCATGTATGATTTTCTTCACAATTAAGTGAGTTATGGGAATACATAGGAGAGGAAATAGAAACTCTTTTTAACACCAAAGAGAAGGTTAATGTAATATTTCTGTGCACCAACTAATTAGCTGGAGAAGTGCATGGCAGCAGCAAATCCACTGAGCTGCAATGAAACTTTGGCCTGCCTAGCAACTGTCACTATGTAGCACAGTGATATTTAGTGTCAGAGTAGTCAACAAAGAACAACAAGAACTCTTCATTTGATTTACATCACAGATTGCCAGTCTTTAAAATTATAGATATCTGCTATGTATTTGTGGAATAGGGACATTGCCAGACCTTATTCTTATGGCAAAACTCTGCAGAAACCAGTTGAACAAACAGGATTTTTAGTACATTAAATATTGTTCTGGTAGTTTAGCTGACAGAGCAAAAGATCAGACTAGGTTAGTTATGTTTGTCTGACTCAGTCAATCTCTGAAGATACATCAGAATAAATTCTAAAAAGGAAAAAAAAAGATGTGGATGTAGGGCTGCAGTATGAAATCACCCCTTTAATAAATTATATCTACCAATGTGACATCATGTATGTAGCCTCATGAATTGTGGCCCAATTTTTATTAAAGGGATTTTCATTAAATTTGTTAGTAACCTGTTAAGAATTGCCTTTGGAGAATCTGTTATTGTAACTTTTTCTTTTTGGAACTTTTTTATATAGTGTAACTGAAACCCCATTTTAATCATATTGTAACCGAACCCCATTTTAAACTTTGTATTGCCTTAAATACTGTTTAAAGTTAGGTGTGTGGACAGGAATCAGTCCCTGAAGCCAGCCTGTCTGGAGACCAGCTGACAGCACCACTTTGATGGCTGAAGAACAAAGCAAATGAGCCCTGCAAAATAACCCACCGAAGGGAGAAAGAAAGAGAGACAAAAACTCCATCGAGAAAAGAAGATCAAAGTCCCATCTGCTGTTAATTACTGACTCATGGTCATACAGTGTTTTGGGGCAGTGCGACAGCACAAGATCTGTGGACTAAAACTTATAAAAAGATGGGTGCAAAATTATGGAATTGGGTCTTTCGGTTCTACAATCATCCTCTAGGAGCATCAGTGCACACTAACACGACCCGGCTCCTCTCCTCATGTCTAGACCACCTGGCCAATGAAATAGCATGAGCAACTGAGGCTTGTAATTATATCCCATCTGTAGAACTGTGTGCATGAGTGTCAGTATGTACGCTGGGTAATTTTAATAGTTAGGGATAGTAAATGAATTCTGCCTTCAAAAATAAACGTGGCATATTGCCTTATCCCCCAACAAGGTTCTGCTAGTTCTACAAGTATTAACATGGATATGTTTAAAATAATGGTCAACAACAACAACAACAAAAAAGAGGGCTTATTGTAATCCTCAAGCAAACTATTCCACAGAATATAGAGCTGTATTTGTTTTCCATGTTGTGTAGGTTCTTACCTTTGTCTTTATCTGCTTGGGTGTGTCAGTGAGGAAGATGGAGGAGTTGGGGTCACTAGCACTCATTTTTGTCTGTGCGCCTTGCAGTGCTGGGAAGAAGATTGAATGCAGTAAAGCTGGTTTAAGATATCCAATCCTTGGGGCTACATCCCTGGTCATTCTAAAATAAGGATCCTAGAACAGCCACCAATAAAAGCCTTGAATAAAATGGAATATGCATAGTTCCGAACTGTTTGATTAGAAATGGTTCAGGTTCCAACCAGTGACCTTCAGGAAAAATATCTCATAGAGTCAATTTAAATCAATTAATGAGTGCCTGGGCAATGCCCTTCTGCCACGTACATTGGCTAAACTGAACAGTCTTTATGACAAAGGATTAATGGACACAAATTGGATATTCAAAATGGTATCTCTCAGAAACCTGGTGGGGAACATTTTAACCTGCCCGGACACTCATTAATGGATCTCAAAGTGACTATATTATTACAAAGCAAAAACCAGATGAGGAACTTGCCTTAATTTGCAAATTTGACACCTTTAATCAAGGTTTGAACAAAGACATGAACTGAACAGGCCGCTACATTCTACATCCTAATGACATCAAAAGTTAAGTATCGGGCACTTACAGCCTACTCTATTAGCCTCATTTAGCACGGACACTCCAACTGACAAGATTTTTCCTCCTCCTTTTTCCCCCTCTCCATCCCCTCTTTTTCCTGCTATTTGTTTGTACCTCTGGACCCCTTGCTCTATTCATCTAAACAGGTAGGTTGTGCCCATGATAGCTCATGATATGATCTACATTTTTTATTGGTCTCTAAAGGTGCTGCAGGACCATTTGTTGTTCAAGTTATTTCAGTTACAGACTAACATGGCTACCCCTCTGAAACTTTTATGTTTGTTACTGAGGGTATGTCTAGACTACATGCCTCTGGCGACACAGGCATGAAGATTAGGCTACCCGGCATAGGAAAATGAAGCGGCGATTATTTAAATCGCCGCTTCATTTAAATTTAAATGGCTGCCGCGCTGAGCCGCGCTCATCCCACGAGGCATACCGGGGAGGTCAACAAATGCCTTTGATGTCAACCGCGGAGTGTCCAGATTACTGCGCTGAGCCGACAAACAGCTGATCGGCTCAGCGTGGCAGCCATTTAAATTTAAATGAAGCGGCGATTATTTAAATCGCCACTTCATTTTCCTATGCCGGGTAGCCTAATCTACATGCCTCTGTCACCAGAGGCATGTAGTCTAGACATACCCCAAGTGTCCAGGGAGGTTGAAATGCTCTCCCATTGGTTTTTTCATGTTACTGTTCTTGCCATCATGTGCCAGCAAGGCCCCTCTGTCATGTACATTTGCCAAACTGGAATGTCTCTACACAAAAGGATAAACGGACACAAATCAGATATCAAGAACAGTAACATTGGGAATAAGTGTTGGGAGTGGGCTACTTCCACCCTAATTGAAACAACACTGGTCCTTGGCATAACAATGTAACAGTCCCATCTTTGCATGTGTGTATATATATCCCTGCCAATCGGAAGTTTCCACCTCATGCATCTGGCAAAGTGGGCTCCAGCCCATGAAAACTTATGCCCAAATAATTTGTTAGCTTTTAAGAAGCTACGGGACTTCTTGTTTTTACCTGTAAATGGCTGAAGGTGGGTTATGTTAACTTGTGTAACTAACTATTGGTAATGCTTAGGAAATAGGAGATTATGTCAGAGACATAATCCTTACACAAAGGACAGCTGAGGGCAGGAAGCACCGCCAGCCAGAACGAGGCTGACAAGTTGGATTGGAGCTCTACCAGCGGGCCTGGGCAGCATACTGGTTGGGCTGGCGGCCAAGAGGGGAAGCCCGGGAGAATCTGAGGCCTGACCTTCCCTAGTCCGGCAAACCCCCTTGTTCGGAACTGTTCAGGTCCTGAGGATGCCAAACCAGGGAGCTCCAACCTGTATTAGAATAACCACCAGTTTGGAGGCCTGTCTGCCCCATTCTTTGCATTTTGCCCTAAGTGAGCAATCTCAGCATGGCCCCCTGAGACCTCAGTTATAGGATGTAATGCAATAGCTCGGTACTAGACTTAGGAAACATGAGTTCTATTCCAGGCTCTGCCATGGATATGGTAGGTGATCTTGGGGAAGTCACTTCCTTTTCCTGTGCTTCAGTTTCCCCAGCTGTAAAACAGGGATAATGATATCGATCTTTGTAGTGCTTTGAGTTCTACTGATGAAAAGCACTGTAAGAGCCTGACATTACATGTGACCATAGTACATTCATGTACATTTGCACACTAGGGATTAGTTGGATATCATGACAAGTTCAAGACTTAATGGGAATCCATATGAAATTAGTAAAGTGCCTACAGGGCTCATACAGCCTGCATTATTCCTATTAGGACACAGTACAAGACCTATCCATATTCTCAGACTTCCGCCTAAGGAGGTTGCCTGTGAGATGGAAGTTTTCTAATTTTTTGTCACCTCAAAAAGTCTGATGGGTGCATTTTAAAAATCCCCAAACCACATAAAATAGTTTCTAACCTGATCAATGGCACATGGGATAAGACACTGAATGTCTTTCTTGTCTTTGAAGATTTGTGGAAATGATGAGCTAAAGGATGGAGCAGCTTGGATAGCAGGAAAACTGATCTTCCCTAGGAAAGAACACACTTTTGAACATTTTTATTTGCCCCTTGCCAGTTGAATAACATACAACACACACAAATATTTAGCACTACAGTAAGAGAATTAAGAGTTGTATTATAGAAATGGATTTAGTCTATTACCACATAAAAAAGTGAATGTTTGAGTTCAGCAAGATAGAATTGCTGTCTTTCTAAAAGATATGTTTTAGACCACACCCTGTGAGAAACTGTGCAGACTGTGTGAGTGTGGGGAGTTAGGCTGGCCCTTTCTGGCTTTGGAATCTGTGAATCCCCCTGTTCATTCCCTTCTTTCACAGGCCCTAGGGAGAATAGAAAGCTCCGCACTGCCATCAATATGCTTATTTTTCATTAAGAACATGATTATCATCTAATCTCATGCTTCAGACTTTTCCAAAGATGCCTTTTGCCCTCTCCAGGAGAAGCAAAGGAGATGGGGTGTATTACCTCCTTGCCTGGTTTCCCACGGCTGAGATTCACAGCTCAACTCCCTCTCCAAACTGAAGAGGGGCAATGGTAGATTTCTCCAAACTGGAAAAAGGGTGCTCAGTGTCCCCACATAGCCTAAATAACAGTGGCCATTTATAACAAACCCCGTTTTTTCCCTCCAAAGCCCAGCCAATATGTGGGAATCACATCCTAGAATATAACAAATTCTGAGAAGCTAAAAGAGGCCTGAGAAGTTCGAGAACAGGGCTGGGAACCAGAAACTTGAGTTCTAATCACATCCTTGAGCCTCAAAGCCATTTGGAGCCGTAAGCACCTACAACTATGTGAATGGAAGCTGTGGCTGCTCAGCACCTCTGAAAATCTGGCCTTTAGCACTCTATTTTTCAATCTGAAAAATACAGATAGTGTACTTATACCTTTTTGAGGCTAGATTAAAACCTGGAAAATGCATTTAAGGTAGAAAGTGCTACAGAAATGTTATTATTAGATATTAGTTGTAGCACTGAATTACACAAAGAATTACTCTCTACACTGTGGACATTGCATGAATGTCAACAACTTCTGTATTTCATACTTCATTGCTATCAAGGCCATAAACAGCCGCCCTTACACTGGGAAAACTTACAGTGGTAGCTAAAGGTGTTTTGCCTGAGTAAGGACTCGAGGACTATGTCCTACGTGATCAGTTCAAAATATTATTTGTGCTTCTCTGGTCAGTTTTTCCAATGAGCAGCAGGTGCTAGTCTGTTTACATAATCAAGGTGCCTTTGGTATCACACAAAGTGCAAACAGCAGTCCTTTCCAGTAACTCACATTCATTTTCTTACCAATGCAATCACTGTCTGTAAAGCCAAAGATCCCCTTCACTTGATTAAATGTAACATGTTTCTGAATCTTTGCAATATTCTTGTAGAATCCTGGACTCATTCTGTAAAAAAAGAGGGAGGGATTTAAAGGGGGAGAATTTAATGTCAAAGAGGGGAGACTAATTTTCTGTAATAGCATCTAAACAACACAGATATATTGTTATACCACCGTAGAAGCACTGCTTCTGATATTTATTAATAAATTTAGAACCTAATTTTTTAACAATCTAGATTTAATATTTATGAAGTTTATAGCCTTTTCTCCACAAGCTAACATACTACTTGGTCACTTGGGCTGGCCAAAAATGTTACTTCACAACTGGTTTTCAATGGAAAACTGGGTTTTTAACCAAATTAACTGTTTGCTTTCTGTAGAAAATTTCAGTTTTTTTGTTAAAAAACCCCCTCAAATGCCTGAAAAATCAAAATACTAATAGGTGTCTCTGGGGAATTGAGGTTCAGACACCTCCTGTCTCTGTTCTCCTCTATGGGCTGAGATTCCTGGTGGAGTTTATCTTCTATGATGCATCATTGCCAGGGACTTCTTCCTCTCCAAGAGGGAAGACTGTAGTGTATCATGGGAGACCACAAGTCAGGTTGGCTAATATGGAAAAGGAGCTTGACAAACCAGAACAACAACTTCCATGAAGCACTGCAGCACCATTCCCTATTCAAGAGGAAAAAAAAGACCAGTTATGTTGTTCAGGAATGGCCATCTTCTGGTCTGCAACTAACCTTTGTGCAGCCAGTCCCTATGCTATCATCCCCAAAAGTGAATTTTGCAGCAACAGGACCAGGTAGCTACCATAGAAATGGAAGAAAACAAGATACAGAGAGACACCTTTCTTCAAGAAGAAAGGCTTGGAAGTTCTTTTTGCTACATGAAAAAAAAAAAGAAAAAAAGGAATGTTTTCCTTCAGGGAAGAAGGAGTAGGCAAGTCTAGTGAAAATGTCCAACCCTGTCCCCTAAGTCACCAAGCCCCACATGAACTATCATAGTTTTTATCAATCACCACCATCAGGGTATCTGAACATCTAATTTACACGCCTTCCCTAAGCATCCACGAATAGATTATTTTCTTGCGGAAGAAAATGTAGGTATCTGAATTAATTTTGTTCAAAGTTGGCTTGACTGGCAGGTCTCATTAAGAGAGAAAACCCATATTAAGAGAACCCATATTTTACATGCACAGGCACAAGAAGGCAGTTAGGCCATGTCTACACTAGCAAGTTTATAGAAACTCACAGCTGTACCAATGCAGATGTGTCGCTGTAAAATTACTCTTGTAGACACTCTCCTGTCAACATAATAAATACACCTCAATGAGCTATGTTGGCAGGAGAAGTTCTCCTACTGACATAGTACTGGGCACACTACCATGAATGCTGGCAAAATGTATGTTGCTTAGTGTATGGTTTTTTCACATCCCCTAGTGACATAATTTTTGCTGACATATGTGGATATGGATATGGCCTTAATGTTAACCTTTCAACATTTCTTGCTGAGAGTGTGTGATTTCTTCCCCTTAAATCTTGCATTAGTTCTAAATTTGTCATAGGATATGAAACACTACATACACTTATGTATGCAGTAAGTATACAAGCCTACAAAATGCACTATAAACAAAATATATCTGTTCTTAATCATAACACTTTACAAATGTTTAATTCACTTTCCTTGGAAAGAAGATTAATGGACAATCAACTATATAACCTTACATCTTTGGGAACATTTGTCAATAACTGCAGATGCATGAGAATTTTTAGCAATACTGCAGCCTGAACAACTGTTACTCAGCAGACATTGCTATTTCTGTTCAAGGCTAAAATAGGTCTCCAAATATACTTCAATATGTTTATACAGCATGAGTGTGTTTACATATGGTATGGGTGGAACTTTCACATGAAGTCTGTCTTGTTTTATCTCAGCTCCCACTGAAGTCAATGGGAGTTATACATAGACACGAATGGGAAGAGAGGTAGGCCAATGTAGAGTGCTTTGAAAATCCTTCCTTAAGCATTATTTTTGACATTGGCAGGTAGGAAGAAATGAACTGATTTGTTAGAGATAGTTCACATAATCTTGTTAATTAATCTTTACGATGGAGAGTTTGGGATTTCTCAGCTGCATTGTTCTTCCTCATAACTATATGCTGTGTCTACTGCCATTAAAATTGGTATAAAATACTTGAAGTTTTAGGTCTTGGAAGTTCACAAACTTGCCTGAATATAACCAATTATTATCTTACCCCAAATAGTCAAGATCAGAAAAGATAAAGGTTTTATTGATGTCAAAACCACAGGCTATGATGTCTTTTGCATTTTCCACAGCATATTCAGTAGCTTTCTCAATTGTCAGATCTTTCCACAGGTACTTCTCATCATCAGTCAACTGTACAACCAATGGAACATTAAATACTTCTTGCAGCCATCTAATAGAAATGAAAATAATTTATTTTGTATAACAACTTAAAGCAAATGGATTACACAGCCAAAATATTTAAATTAATTCAGGCAATATAAAAGTTAAGGGGCTTGATTCTCCACGGCTTTATACCTTGTGTAGTAAAATATGCTTATCCAAAATGGATGGAAAATTGTGCCAAACCAGAGATCTTCACTCACTCACCTCAAGACTAGTCCTTTACGTGCATGTGCCATAGAAATAAATGGTTACACAGGGGAGTGGAGAATCAGGCTCAACCATTTGCTATGTTAGGGTATGTCTACACTAGCCCCCTAGATCGATCTAGGGAGGCTAATGAGGGCGACTGAAATTGCAAATGAAGTGCGGGATTTAAATATCCCGCGCTTCATTTGCATGTTCCCGGCCGGTCGCCATTTTAGAAATTGACTAGCCCGAAGTAACTGCCCGCGTCTATACGCGGTAGTGAAATGGGATTCCGAATTAAAGCCCCAAATCAAATTAGCTGTTATTCCTCCTGCAATGAGGTTTACCAGCTAATTCGATTTAGGGCTTTAATTCGGAATCCCATTTCACTGCTGCGTGTAGACGTGGGCAGTTACTTCGGGCTAGTCAATTTCTAAAATGGCGACCGGCTGGGAACATGCAATTGAATCGTGGGATATTTAAATCCCGCGCTTCATTTGCAATTTCGGTCGCCCTCATTAGCCTCCCTAGATTGATCTAGGGGGCTAGTGTAGACATACCCTCAGTGATCACACTGTACTTTTGACTCTTTTCTTTAACAAAGAAAAATGTGCATGCCACATAGGAGAGGTAATGCTGGTGTACAGACAACAACAGACTTACTTTAAGCAGGCCACTGTAAGAGTTTCATTAACAATATTTTTGCATTTAATTTTATATACAGCTGAAATAACACAGATAGTTGTATGACACAGAATCATAGAAGATTAGGGTTGGAAGAGACCTCAGGAGGCTCTTTAGTCTAACCCTCTGCTCAAAATAGGACCAACCCCAGCTAAATCATCCCATGTACCATTTTTATAGCTTTAAACGCTGCTCAAAATTTCAGACGAAAAACAAATATTTATTTAGTAATAAACTAGAAATTTAGATGTCAAAGTTACTTACTTTGTGAAAATAAACGGGATAAGATGACCAACATGCATTGAATCTGAGGAGGGACCTCTACCTGTATAAAGGTAAAAGGGCTTCTTATTTTCATATGCATCAAGAATTTGGTTCATATCTCTAGAAAATAAAATAGAGGAAAAATGGTATGACTTGGAGAATTTTTAATAAAAAAGGTTAAATAAATAAACCTGTAGGTGAATAAATGAGCTCCAAAAGGAACAACTGGCAAGATACAGTAAAAATTTTGAATAGAAAAGTGAAAGCTTTTAAATGCAAAATGTATTCACAAACCAATTATAGTAACTTAAAAAAGTCTTATAAATATATAGTACACTTCATAAGAATTATTTTAAAAAAGAGAAAGTATTGGCTGAGCATATTTAAAATATTCAGTTTAAAAAAATAGAATTATTTAATAGAAAAATGTAGGTTTTGTATATGCACTGTATGATAAATTAAGGCCCCAAGGCTGTGTCTAGACTGCATCCCTCTGCTGAGAGAGGGATGCAAATCAAGCACTTCGGAAGTGAAAATGAGCCCGGGATTTAAATATCCCGGGCTTCATTTGCATACTCACGTTCCGACGCTGCGCCGATCAGGCTCAGTGTCGAAAGTGAAAGTAAAGTGTGGCCACAGCTCTGCCGACAGTGGGGAGCTTTTTCGGCAGTTCCTGCACTCCGAAGTGCTTGATTTGCATTCCTCTCTCGGCAGAGGGATGCAGTCTAGACATAGCCTAAATGTCTATTGGGATCCATGTATCTGTGTTGAGTCTCACTGAAGTCAACAAGGACTCTGCACGAGCCTGGAGGTCTACGCTAGCAGATCCCAATAGAGGAGAGGGGCCTAAACATACACCCATGTTTGCATATTATACTATGTTCAAAGCCTGAAAATGTGCATTCTTGGAATGATAACTTTTCACCTACCAACAAACAAAACAAAAACAAAACCCCAACACCACAACAGAAACCCAACTCCTTCTCCAACCCTCTAATTTCTTACAACAATACAAAACCTTTGAAAGAAGGTTATACTGGAGCCCAAGCAGATTTAGTTCTTGTGATAGTTTATAATGCTTCTGAACCCAGTTCTGTTGTTGCTACATATATGGAATGGATCACACTAAAATATACATGCAATTTACTTTTTAGGAAGCTTTTACTGTTTTTAGTACCTAACTTCAAGAGGAACTCTGAAACTTCAGAACGTCTAGAATTTCAAAAGAAACTGTTCTTTGTTAAAACAGTAAGTTGAAAGAGTATTCTTATTCTTAACATAATTGTATTTTCACTTGCAATCTTCCATGTTATTCATTTATTCAATCACAAGACCATACACAGAAAGTGTGATTTCTTATAATCCATGACTACAGCAAAGGTTTTGCTTTCCCCTTCCAGTTTTTCCCAAACTTCCCCAACTATATTGGGCCATGTTTTACTCCCAGTAATGATTCTGTAAACCAAGAGAAATTTCACTAACTTGAAGCTCTTTTATTTTGGGTTTTTATTGGTATAAATGAGAGCTGGATGTGGCTCTCTGTGGGATATAGGTTGCTCCTGCCAAGATTAATAGAAATTGCATGCACCCTGATCCATATGTTTCTGTGTTTACTTGTCTCTGAATATTATCAGAGGACCAAAAGAAAACCTCACCCACCTATGAGAAAAAAAGATGCCTCTGCGCAGAAAGTGGTGAGGTGTTTTTCCAGTAACTCTCTCTATTCGATTGATTAGCTCTTTATCAATTTTACTGCTTCCAAATCGAACTGAAATAACAAATGCACAACAAATTATAAGTATAGCTAGCTAAAACCCACTCATGGATTTAAACAGAAGATATTGTTCAGGAACAATGGCAAAGAAATCATCAAGTGCATCATATCCTAGGCTTCAGACCTCTAGCTCACACCTGGTTCCAAGTGGAGAGAGCTCTCCCAGAGCTGTGCTGTAGGTAAACCACCTCGACCAAGTGAGTAGCTAAGGGTGCGTCTACACAGCAGGGCTTAATTTGAAATAAGCTACGTCAATTGCGTATCTTATTTTGAAATAGCTTATTTCGAAATAGGGAGAGTCTACACAGCACTTATTTTGAAACAGAGCACTCTTCCTCCAACTTCCCTTATTCCTCATACAATGAGGGTTACAGGCGTCGGAGTAAGAAGTCCTCCAGTTTGACAGTATTTTGACACTATTTCGAAATAACTGACTGCTGTGTAGACGGGACTAAATTATTTCAGAATAGTGTTAGTTATTTCAAAATAGTGTTGCAGTGTAGATGTACCCTAAGAGTGCTGGGAGCTGTTTACACTGGTGTTTTTTTACTGAAACTTGCTGCGCTCGGGGGTGTGTGTGTGTGTGTGTGTTTTTTCTCATCCCTCAATAAGAAAGTTACAGCACCATGAAGACAAGCCCCACCTTGACTATATACAAAGTAAAGAAATATTTTTTCCTTTAACCTCAAGTATTTTTATCTTACAAACTGTAAGAATAAAAGATAAAATAATTTCAATTAGATGCACATTCTTTATGTGGGCTGCATTCCTTCAATTCTAACATTACTTAACCTGGTCGTGGCTCATATACTGTCTGACAATTCAACAGTATGATGACCTTATTTCAGACCCTCTTTAACAATTCTACATGGGCCCCTCGCTGTCCAACTCCCAGGAATCAAGCTGGGGCTTAAATTTGGGCCGTAGTCATAGCGCACTGTGTGCCCCATATTCTGAAAGTTATGTAAACAGTGCAATCACTTCAAAAGTTAAAAAAAAAAAGAACAAAGAATTTTGCTCAAATTTTAAAAACAAATTCACAAAGTAGAGATCAACCTCTGGACATTTTCAGTCTCAAAGATGAATATTTCTGAAAGACACTAACATATAAAGACACAGTATAATGGAAACTGGTCCTACCAACTCTCTCTATGATATTTTACATTAAGAGGTTTTTGTAAGTTACATTAAATGAAATGCAAAGTACTCCACACCTGGGAAGGAGCAATTAGTTTTACACATACAGAATGGGATGCAGCAGTCTAGGAAAGAGTACTGAAGAAAGGGATATAGGGGTCATAGTGGACCACAAGCTAAATATGAGTCAACAGTTTGATGCGGTTGCAAAAAAAAAGCAAACATGATTCTAGGATGCATTAACAGGAGTGACATGAAAAGTCATTCTTCTGCTCTACTCTGCGCTGATTAGGTCTCAGTTGAAGTATTATGTCCAGTTCTGGGCACCACATTTCAAGAAAGATGTGGAGAAATTGGAGAAGGTCCAGAGAAGAGCAACAAGAATGATTAAAGGTCTAGAGAACATGACTTACGAAGGAAGACTGAAAGAATTGGGCTTGTTTAGTTTAGAAAGGAGAAGACTGACAGGGGACATGATAGCGGTTTTCAGGTATCTAAAAGGGTGTCACAAGGAAGAGGGAGAAAAATTGCTCTCCTTGGCCTCTGAGGATAGGACAAAAAGAAATGGGTTTAAACTGCAGCAAGGAAGTTTAATTTGGACATTAGGAAAAACTTCCTAACTGTCAGGGTGGTTAAACACTAGAATAAGTTGCCCAGGGAGGTTGTAGAATCTCCATCTCTGGAGCTATGTAAGAGCAGGTTAGATAGACATCTATCAGGGATGGTCTAGACCAGTGTTTCCCAAATAGTGCTCTGCGGAACCCTGAAGTAAAAGTAAGGGTTCTCTGAGAACCCGATCACTCCTCCCTCCTTCCCTCCCCTCCCCCCCCCGAGCCAGTCTTAGGGGCAGGCGAGCCGGGTGGTCACTTGGGGCCGCCATTTTCAAGGGGCCGCCGCAGTTTTAGGGGTCAGCCAGCATTTTGGGTTTTTTTTGCTTGACCGTTATTCCACCTTTTTTTTTGGTTAATCAGTTTCCCCCCGTTTTTTTTTTTTAAAGGGTTCTGTGGCCAAATAAAATTGAGAAACACTGGTCTAGATGGTACTGGGTCCTGCTGTGAGGGCAGGGGACTGGATTCGGTGACATCTCAAGGTCCCTTCCAGTTCCAGTATTCTATGTTCTATGAAAGTGACACAAGCAAATCATCCTGGCACCACAGACCCCTTCTATTTCAAAATGAGAAAATATAGTAAAATATTTGCTATTTTTACAGCCATTAGAGTCATCTTACAGATGTTAAATTTTAGCAATGATGCTTTTTAAAATGAGAGAGTAGAATACCTATAAGTTTGTCGTAGTCTACACCTTTTGCATTGGATGTCTGCACTGTCCAAGGGTCTACGAAATCCTCATCCTGTGTGATACTGGGGCCATTATTACTCACTGGTGAAAAATCTACTGGAGGAGAACCAGCTTTGTAATCTTGTCCTGTTGCTGTTTTATACTTCACTTTTAATGACAATAACAACTTCACTGCTGCATCAATTTCATCCTGCACCAAGGAAAAATAAGATGGAATTCACTTAAGACAAAGTATGTTACTACAGCTTTACTCCTTAAAAAGCTTACACACATGCATTGACTACAATGGGACTACAGGTTGAACCTCCCTAATCTGGGACTCTCTGTCTAGCAACATCTGTGGTCCGGCTGGGCCAGACGGCATCTAGGAAGCCACTGGTGTCAGTAGGGCCAGGCAGCAGCTGGGGAGCTCACACTCCAGCTGTGGAATCCCTGGTGTGAGCAGTGCTGCCGGCAGTTAGGTGGTTCTGACCAGGAACCCTGGGAAACCTCCAGTGGCAGTGGGGCCAGAGACCAGGCAGCCTGTTTGGGACTTGCCCCTGGCTGAAGCAGGGCTGCTGGAAGTGGGTGGCTAGAATCCCCAGCAACAGTGGGATGGGGTGGCTGGGTGGCCCCAGCTGGGGAACCCGTGGCAGCAGCAGGGCCTGTGGCGGCCAGGTGGCCCCACCTGGGAACCCTGGGAAAGAACCTCTGGCAGTGGGGCCGACAAGGGCCAAGCAGTCCCTGGCGGGAACCCTGGGAGACCGTGGGGGAGTGGGTGGGCAGCCGTGCTGGGCCAGCATTAGTGGGGCCAGTGGCAGGGCAGGGAGCTGAAAGGAGAGGAGCCTGGGAGCGGGGCAGCCAGCAGGGGAGCACTGATCTCCTCTGGTCTGGCAAACTCCGTGGTCTGGGACAGCTCAGGTCCTGAGGGTGCCAGACCAGGGAGGTCCAATCTGTATTCATGTGCTTCAAGTTAAGCAGGATCAGTGGCCAAGTTAAAAGGAAAGGAAGTGGCACGTAGGACAGTTTCTTAATGCTCCTTGTAAGCATATCATAGGAATTTACTATGTAACCTTTGGCAAGTTAATCAAGGCACTCTGTGCTCCACTTTTCCAAATGTAAAAGAGGGACAAAGATATTTACCTGCTTCACAGGGAAGTGGTGAGGATTTAAGAATTGAGTCAGTAGTTATGCTTAGATAAAAGTGCTATACAATTATTATTTTTCTAGAAATACTCCTGTAGTAGATATATTTAACTTTTTTAAATTTGCTAGTACACCTTGATAAACTGTAATACCTTCTTTAAACTTCACATAGTTATTTTATGTTCTATATAATTTAATGTTATTGTAACATCTCATGCATGCACACACTGTTATGTGCTAAGATTTCTTATCAAAGTTTCACTTGAAAAACAAATCTTTAGAGCCAAAACCTGTAGTCATTCCCCATGTAGATCACCTACTGAATTTAAGTCTATTTGCACACAGACTGATGATGGGAAAAGGCATTCAGAGCTAAATGCTGATCCCATTTAGGTTAGTACAAAACTACCTAATGACTTCTAGAAGACTGAGTAGTCCATGTGCTCATACATCAAAAACCACTTTATAAAAATATTACTATAAAATAGTGCTTTGCCTCGAGATTTGGAAAGGTCGGTATTACTACCAACATTTTAAAGTAAGAAAACTGAAATGCAACAAGCCTAATTGACTTAAGCAAGTCAACATAGCAAGTCAGTGGCAGAATTAGAATTAGACCCTAAATTTAGTTACTCACAATTCCTTCTTCAGGAAAAAACAATTTTGGTCATTTTGAGTAAGATAATATTAATAATAATTACAAATTCTGTATTTAACAAAGTATTTTTAAAAGCAAAGATTATTTTATTACTAGAATATTAAAATAGCATCCCAAGACACAAAACTGTTCAATGTGCTAAGAGTAATAAGTTGCAAAATGGAAACAGTTCAACAAATGAAACAAAAATACCGTTGATGCTTTCCCTGCTTTCAGTGATCTGACTTTTTCTCCTTGTGCATTCACTCTTTCAAACAGCTCAAGTGGACTTGAAGTGCAAGAGTCACAGTTCTGAAAGTCTGCCATTTTTCAGGAGTGTAAATTATCCCTTTTATTCACAATCTAAAGTATTTTATCCAGCAGGTTCAAAACAGCTGCAGCAACAGACTGGAGAAGGAGAACAGCAAAGAAATAACGAGATCATAACATTTTGTTTTATTATAATTTTAAAGACTTCTGTTCAAACTCTTTACCCGTCTGACATGATGCCATTTAAATTCACCCATGGAAAGGAATATGTTTGAAGATTCTGTTTTTCAGCACTAGTTTTCTAAAACTAAAGACACTTAGCACAATGGAATCCAGTTTTACACTATATATTTAGACTTCTGAACTAGAGGATGGGGACTGCACTGAAGGAAATAAAATCACAGGTTGATTCATAACACTGTTCCTCTAAAATATATGTATGAGCATTAATTAAATTATGCTCGCTCATTTTATGTCTCAAATTATATTATACTTCTCCCCTTTATACAACCAACCTTGTAAAAAAAAATCAACAAAATATATCTTCAGTTTATAATATATCAACTAAGCTTTTTGTTTTCTTTTTCTCCTGAATCTGTTCTTTGTCCCTTTTAATATTTATTTTTCACTTTACTTAAAATAAAATGGCACATTTATGACAATTAAGTAGAATCTCAAAAGTTATGAACACCTCAGGAATGGAGATTGCTCATAACTCTTAACAATATGTTATGTTATGGTTGTTCTTTCAAAAGTTTACAACTGAACACTGACTGAAATCAGTTTTGATACTTTACTATGTAGAAGAAAAATGCTTTTTACCATCTTAATTTAAATGAAACAGACACAGAAATAACTTCCTTACCTTGTCAAATATTTTATTGAGTGATCTACCTGTCATCTAGTCCCAGGTTCTATAATGAGAGGCTTAGTGACACCCAAAGCATGGAATTGCGACCATGATCATCTTGGCTAATAGCCATTGATCAATTTATCCTCAATTAATTTATGTAATATTTTTTCAATACAGTAACACTTTTGACCTTCACAACAATGAGTGGCAATGAGTTACATAGATTGACTGCGTTGTCTGAAAAGTATTTCCTTATTACATCGTTGAGATGTGGTGACCAGGACTGCATGCAGAATTCAAGGTGTGGGTGTACCATGGGTTTCTATAATGGCAAAATTATATTTTTTGTCTTCTTACTTATTCCTTTCTTAATGGTTCCTAACTAGGGATGTGAAAGATTAATTAGTTAACTGGTAGAGGCTGGAGCAGCTCCCTGCCTACCATGGGCAGAGGGCTGCTCCAGCACTGCAGGGGGCCCACTGCCGACAGGGGCTGCTCTTGTTCAGAGCAGCTCCTGTCTGCGGCATACCCGGGTGCCCCACAGGCAGGAGCTGACCCAACATCCAGAGCTGCTCCAGCAGGGGGCTGGGAGCCAGTAGCCAGCCCCAGGGCAAGGTTGGGTGCAGGAGCTGTGTGGGCTGAGGGCTGCTCCAGCTGGGCTGGAACGGTCTCCAGTCAGAATCCTGCTTTAGTTAGTTAACTGATCAAATGTTAGGCCAACCTAATGTTTAACCAGTTAATGTTTAAATGATTAACCGGGATTTTACATGCCAATAAATCCTGACTAACTTTTTTGACTGCTGCTGCACATTTAGCAGATGTTTTCAAAGAACTATCTACAAAGACTCCAAGATCTCGAGTGGTACCAGCTAATTTAGACCCATCATTTTGTATGTGCTGTTGGGACTATGTTTTTCAATGTGCATTACTTTGTAATTATCAACAGTGAATTTCATGTACCATTTTCTAGCCCAGTCACTCAGTTGAGTGAGATTCCTTTGTAACTCTTCATTGTCAGCTTTGGATGTAACTATTATGAGTTATTTTGTATTGTCTACAAACTTTGCCACCTTATTGTTTACACTTATTCCCAGATCATCTGTTAATATGTAAATAGCATAGTTCCCTCCCAGTATAGATCCTGACTATTTACAGCATAGGGAAGTCTCTTATTAAAAGACCCACAGAGCAGAGACTGACCCAGCATCTCTGTGCACCCGCTTCTCTGTGATGTAAAATGCAGAGTGGCAGCTGGGAGGGCAGAGGGTTGTATGCTGAGTCATAAGCAACCCACGGAGCAGGTACTGACCCAGCAGCTCTGTGAGCTGGCTTCCCTATACAGAGTGGCAGTTGGGGAGATGCAACTAGTCAATAGTGCTCCTGCTTATCGGTTAGTCGACTAGTCACTAACATCCCTAATTCCTACCCTTTATTTCCTATCTTTGAATCAGCTTCTGATTCATGATCGGACCTTCTCTCCTATAACTATTTTGCTTAAGAGCCTTTGGTGATGAATTATGTGAAAGGTTTCTGAAAGTCTGAGTATACTGTACTTACTAGATCACTGTTATCCACATGTTTATTGAGTCCCTCAAAAAACTGTAATAGAATGGCGAGGCAAGAGCTCCCTTAAAACCTGTATTAATTCTTCCCCCAATATACTGTTTTCATACACATGTCTGATCATTTTGTTCTTTACTATACTTTCAACCAATTTGCCTATTATCAAAATTAGGGCTACTTACTGGCTTGTAATTGCCTGGAATGCCTGAAAGTTTTTGAAAAAATTGGCATTGCATTAGCTATTCACAAGTTATTTGGTACAAAGTCTGATTTAAGTGACATGTTACATATCTCAGCTAGTAGTTCTGTGATTTCATATTTGATTTCCTTCAGAATATCTAGTTATGTTGACTTATTACTGTTTAATTTATCAATCTGTTCCAAAACTTCCTGAATTGGCACCTCACATCTGGGACATTTTTTCAGATTTGTCACCTAAAACAAATGACTCAAGTGTGGAAGTCTCTCTTACATCATTTGCAGTGAAGACCAATGGAAAGAAAGCTTCTCTGCAATCGACTTGTCTTCCTTGAGTGCTCCTTTAATACCTCAATCATCCAGTGTCCCTGATTATTCTTTGGCAGGCTTCCTGCTTCTGATGTACTTCAAAAAAATATTTGCTTTTAGTTTTTGAGTCTTTTACTTTTTCTTCAAATTATTTTTAGGCCTGCTTAATTATACTTTTACATGCTACTTGATTTTTTGCTCCTTTTTATTTTCCTCAGTAGGATTTGGCTTCCAATTTTTAAAATATGTCCTTTTGCGTCTAACCACCTCTTTTCCTCTATTTTTAGCTACGGTGGGGTGGGTTTTTGTCCTCTTATTATTTTTTTGGGGGGGATTTATATCATATTTGCATTCTCTAGGATAATGTTTTAAAAACATTTCCATGAAGCTTGTAGGCATTTCATTCTTGTGACTGTTCCTTTTAATTTCTATTTAACTAGCTTCCTGTTTTTTCTGTAGTTCTCCTTTTTGAAGTTAAATGTTATTGTAGTGAGTTTCTTTGAAATGTTCCCCCCTTACAAGGATGTAACATTTAGTTACTTTTTGGTCACTATTGTTGAGTGAGTCACCTATATTCATTTCTTGGATCAAAATCTGTGCTAGAGATATAATAGTGTAGTCGATTAACCGATAAGCCAAAGCTTATAGGTTAATGCTATAGACTACATGCATTTCCCCTGCACCCCCTTGCCAGTAAATTTTTTAGCAGGCTGGCCAGCAGCCCAGCTCAGTCCTCGCTCACACTGGGTCCTGGACCTACCCCTGCTGTGGCTCTGCATTTAAAGTGTTTTAGGAGCTGGGCAGGCAGGCAGCCTGGCTCAGTTCCAGTTCGCACTGGATCCGGGAGCTCAGACCCCCCCGCCCCCACCCCCGAAGTCAGGGGCTGCTGCCATCCCGCACTGCTGCCTTTATCAGAGGCAGAAGCACAGGGCGATAAGCAGCTGATCCACAAGAGGAGCTAGTTTTTAAACTGTCTCCCCTCGTGGACTAGCTCCTGCCTGGCACCCCACGCTGCTGCCGCCCCCGCCCCCGGGGATTATAGAATAGTTGACTGATAAGAATCCATGAAGTTACTTGACTATTCAATTTACCGATATTTAACATGCCTAACCTGTGCATCACTTTGGACTAAATCAAGAATTAACATTTCCCTTGAGCATTCCATGACTAGCTCCTCCAAGAAGCAGTCATTAATAGTGTCCAGAAATTTTCTCTCTCCATCCCAAACTGAGGTGACAAGTTTCCAGTCAATATGGGGATAGTTTAAATCTCTCATTATTATTGGTTTTCTGTTTTTGTAATCTCTCTAATTTCTGTGTTACCATCCTGGTCAGATGGTTGGTAGCATATTCCTGCTGCTATATCCTTATTATTAAAAATATGGAATTTTTATTCATAAAAATGCTACGGTATTGTTTGATTCATTTAAGATTTTGCTGTGTTGCTTTTTTCCCCCCACATATAGCACTGCTTGCCCACCGGCACAACCTATTTTGTCATTCCTATACATTTTGTACTCTGATATTACTGTGTCTCACTGATTATCACTTTTACTAAATTTCTGTGATGCCTACTATTTGAACATCCTTATGTAGCTCAAAGTGACAGTGACCAGTGCTAGATGTTTCAAAGGGAATTTACAAAATAGGGCAATTTCAAATGAGCCAATCCCTGCTGCTCGGTTCCAGCTTCTGGCAGATGGAAATTTATGGATATCTGGACTATTGGGATTTGTTTCTGACCACCTTTGTTAATAGTCACCAATGAACCTATCTAATTATTTTTTGAACCCCATTACACTTTTGGTCTTCACAACATCCCCAGCAATGAGTCCCACAGATGACTCTGCATGGTGTGAAGAAGTACTTCCTTTTGTTTTAAACCTGCTCCCTATTAATTTCATTGAGTGAGCCCTATTTCTTGTGTTGTGTTGAAGGGAAAATGACCCTTTCATTGCTTTCTCCACAGCATTTGTGATTTTAGAGACCTCTACTGTATCCTCCCTTAATAAACTCTTTTCTAAGCTGAACAGTGTAAGTCTTTTTAAATCTCTTTTCTCATAGAAGCAGTTCCTTACGCCCAATAATAGTTGTTGCCCTTTTCAGCATCTTTTCCAATGCTAGCATTTTTTTTGATATGTAGCAATCAGAATTGAACACAAAGGTGCTGAAGTACCATGGATTTATATGGAAGCATTATCAGATTTTATACTTACTATACCTTTCCTAATGGTTCCTAATGTTAGCTTTTTTAACTGCCACTGCACATTGAGCACATCTTTTCAGAACAGATCTGCACTGTTCACTTGGGTATGCAGAGAGTTGTTTCAGCTGTGCCAGTCCTAGAATGTTAAAGACACAAGGTAGATGTGGTAATATCTTTTATTAGATGAAATCCTGTTGATAAAAGAGACAAGTTTTCTAGCTTAAAGAGAAAAAGAGATCTATATAATCACAGAAGCTTGTCTCCCTCACCATCAGAAACAGGGCCAATAAAAGCCATCCCCCCACGGGTAACAGCTGTCAGCATGCTATAGAGCAGTTGTTTTCAACTAGGGGTGTGTGTATCCACAGGAATACACAGAGATCGACCATGGGGTACATCAGCTCATATAGCTATATCCCTAATTTGACAACAGGCTATCAAAAGCACTAGCACATCAGTAAGCGCCATACAGACAGAAGAAACCAAGCACCTGTTCAATGACGTGGTGCTGTGATACAGAATCAGACACAGAAATAAGGAATAAGAGTCTCAGTCAGGTGACACTTGGGGGGAGGAGGAAGGGGACTTGGCTCACAAGATAAATCTGACTCCGAAAGGGGCACAGCAGCCCGGACAGGTTGAGAACCACTGCGCTAGAGCAGGTCCAGACACCCTGTGCGGACTCTGCCAGCTCCGGCAGCGCAGGGACCAGCGCACTCAGGCCTCCCTGCCCGGGTCCTCACCAAGGGAGGGATCCGGCACCGGCCGCCGCTCTGAGGCGTTTCTCTCCCGGCCTCGAGGGCGATGCAGATGAATGAGCCCACAAGGGTGACCGCACACCAGAGCGCGCCCGCAGGCCACCCCGCAGCGCAAGCGAGCCCCGGCCCCCTTACCCTGGCGAGGCCCCGGCTCCTCTTCTCAGCGCCTCTGTCACCCTCAGCACCAGGCACCAGCCCCGCCCAGAGCCGGCGCGTCGCGTTGCTCAACCCTGCCCGGTCGGAAACGCGTCCCCGGGCCGGAACCATTCGCTACCCGCACACGCAGGGCGGCCGGGCGCGTTTCCTCCCAGCAGAGGGAGCGCGACGTTGCCAGCGCTGGGCCGGGAAGCGCTAGGGCGTGACCCGTGGGGGCGATTTGCGCGCGGCCGGGCGCGCTCTGGGGCTGTTAGCAGGGCGGCCCTTGTTTCCCCCCGGCTGCCTTTGGGGGACGGACCCGTCGCTAGCCCCCGCCGTGCGCGTTTCTGGGAACGGGCTCTCGTGGGGTCGCTTCCCCCTCAGGTAACTGACGTGGGTTCCCCGCATAGGCGGGCCACGTGGCGGCCAGGCTCGCCCCGGCGCAGGAGGCGCCTACTCTGTGGGAGGAGCTGCAGGGCCAGGCTGCTGCGCGCGCCCTCGCGGGAGGGCTGAAGGGAGGCTGCTCAGGGCCTGAGGCGCTGGGAGGCTGAACACAGGTTGCTGTGGAGGGGACGGTTTCACCCGCTCACAAGCATTCCGGGTAGTTCTCATTTCAGAAGCTGTTACTTAGGGTCTCGCGGCGGGCTGAGGGCTATGAAGGGGATTTTTTTAATGTTGGCTTTAACTGAAACGTTTAAAGACGTTCGAAAAACAGTCCCGCCGCCCCCACTCTGAGCATCTGGAAAAAGAGGTTTTACTCTGCCTGTGGCCTAACGCTGCCATTCTGGGTGGGAGGCGGCCTTTCTCTTTCGTGGGCTGGGGTGAGACGGACCGGAGGAGATTTGAACGAGCTAAAAGGGTGCCCTGAGATTTTGAAAGGCCTGGTTATCAAAGCTGAGAACGTGCAAACACACTAAGTGTTGGCCCAGGTGGCCAATTAGGTGCCTTATTGGCCTTTTGTGTGTTCAGTTTGTATGTGGCCCCATGTCTCTCCAGCGTAATTTATGCTTAGGTACATGCAATGCATATATTGTGTTTGGAGACTCAGTGTCTAATTCTCATTTAAAAACACATAAGTAAACTTTCCTCATGAAAAAGCCTGTAGAACTACTTAAGCTGCACTAACAACTTAAAAATAGTACCTTGTCAATCCACGCTGCTAACACAATTAGGGCTGTAAAACTGGATAGGCTTATCATTAACCCCAATGGCTTGGCTGGGCAGGTGAACTGGTAGGATCCCACTCCAGCCATGGCAGGCAGAGCTGTCAGCAGAGGCCCCAGCAGTGCCAGCTAGAGCAGCCTCAGTTAATGGTTAACTGGTTACACAATATAACCTGTTACCTCTTAAAACTTATTGACATCCCTATGCATAACTGTTGCAGTACTGTTTGGAAAAAAATCTTAGTTATCTATGGTTCATTATTAAATTGGGAGGATGTATCTGCTTGGGACCTGCAGTAGTCTGTCTTGGGCAGGGGTGGGTAATTTTTTATGCAGGGGGAGCCTCCAAGATTTAAATGGTCAAGGGCTGCAGTTTTCTATGGAGGTTGGATGCAGAAAGAAGTTCGGAGCAGGGGATTGGGGTGCAGGAGTGAATTTTGATCTGGGGGAAGGGTTTAGGAAGGGCAGCAGGGTCTGGGAGGGAGTTGTGACCTGGGGTGGGGCTGGTGACCTCAGGCATGGAGTTGAGAAGCTGGAGGGGGAGGGGGGCCAGAGGCAGGCTCAGCCAGGAGGTGCTTACCTTAGGCAGCTCTGAGCCAGCAGGGACTGTGAGGTAGGCTAGTGGCCTGTTGCACCCTCCAGGCTGCTCAAAATAGCTAGAGGCTTCCTCCATGTGCCTCTCTGCACTGTGTGCCCTTGGTGGGCCAGAAAAGGGAGAAGACTTCATGCACTGCCCCCACCCCAGGCTAATCTCTGGCCCTCAGGGCAGAGGTTGCATGCAAAGTGTCTCCCCCCTCCCAGTATGTGTAGTGCCAGCTGTTTTGAGCAGCCTCCAGCTGCAGCAGACAGTCTGCCTCAGGGTCTTGGTGGGGCCGGCCATGGGCTGGATCAAAAGGCTTGGTGGGCCAAATCCTGCCTGCCCCTGTTCTTGGGTCTGGTACTATGAAATGTTAATGAATTGAATAATTCATTACTAGGCTGTAATCATGCTGAAAAGTGAGCATATTTAGTCTTGAGAAAATAAAAAGGGGGATAAGATAACTGCCATGTTGCCTTTTACACATTTTTCTTTTTTTCTTTGCACAGATGGAATCCCATTTAAATTAACAATTTCATGATGTAGCACAGATTAATTTGGTTGTTTAGGGAATAGTCCCAGTTTTATAAACTTCAGATAAAGATGTGGGTTGCCCTCTAGAGGGAGAAGGTAATTTTTTTATACTTATCACTATACTGGTTTTTAAAACATCTGCAGAATACTTAGCTAACTGTCCTGCAAAGGGATTTGAAAGAACAGACCAGTAGTTCTGGATAGAGTCCTGTTTGAGTCAGTGAGATGCTGTTCAGTAGTAAGGGTTTTTGCTAGGGGACTTTATAGTAAAATAGAGGCACAGCCTAAAGTGTAAAGCTCTCTAGCTTGGAATAAAATGGCATATTAGAGTCCTGCTCTATTTATACCAGAGTTCTCCCCCTTGGAGTGGAGTAGAGGAATGTTTCATGGTGATACCGGGTGGGCTCAGTGTCAACATTCATGGCAGCTGTGCCATTTTCTGCTCTCAACACTCTCTGCACCCAGCACTGGCTCCACTCTGACAGTTGCATTAACCTTCCCCCACTCTGAAAGTTTAAGAGGGGAAGGGCAGGTATTATATTTTTTTTGTCTGGATTTAGGGGGGTGTGCAACCAAAATTGTAACGGTGTGTGTGTGAGGAAAGCACAGCTAAAAAAGTTAGAAAACAGCTGATATATACAAAGGTCTGAATCCTGCAAACAAATATGCATGCAAGTGACTTTATGCATCTCAATAGTCCCATTGAATTCAAATGGACTACTCACATGCATAAGTGCTGAGACAGACAAGTGGACAGGCTGCCACTGCTATGTTCCGTTTAAAAATGCAGAGTGGCAGCGTGAGGGTTGTCCTGAGACCCAGCGGGGGACCACAGAATGAGCCTGCGTCTTTGCATACTGGCTCCTCTCTGTCCCTTTAAGACTACAGGGGCTGGAGGAGTGATTGAGTAGTCGATAGTGCTACCCGATAAGCTCCTCCTTATCAGGTAGTCGACTACTCCTTAATTCATACTAGATACAAGTCTCTAAAAGACGTTTTATTTCAAGCTAGTAGACTTACCTGCTGTTGTCTGGGGGTGGTGGTAGGGCATGCAGGTCCCCTGCCAGTGCACCCTGGGCCCAGCCCAGGGGGGCCAAATAGGCTGGCCAGCTGCAGCTGTACTAGACAACCCAGCAATGCTGGGGGGAGCTGTTGCAGGGGTCACAGTAGTGCTCCTGGGGGCGGGGGGGGCAGATATGGGGAAAGTGGGACTTCCTCCCCCTCCTCTGGTCTGGTGCTGGGGTAGGCAGAGCCACTTAACTGGGCAAGTGACAGGCAAGATGGAGAGCCCAGTCCCCAGATGGCCACTCCTTTGGTGAGGCTGCCCCCACTGGTCTCTTCTTGCAGTACTGCTTCCCAGTCACTTCCCAATCTGTATGTGTGAATACTGTAGAGTAGTGAACCTCAGCCCCAGGGGCTGGATGCAGACCCCGACTTGCCTGGATCCAACCCCTGAGGCTCAGGGCTCCTTCCCAGCAGTGGGGTTCTGTACTTGCATTCGTGCCCTCCCGCTGCCCCACCATGGGGCTGGAGCACTGAAAATCTGCTAGCGTGGTGCCCCTAGGCTCTGGTGTGTAAGGGGAATATGAAGAGTGTCTTTCTCCTCAGTGAGAAGCCACACTTCAGTGAGCAGTGTTCCCTCTAAGCTTCACAGGTGATTAATCAGCCCCGCCCAGTCAGGGGCTCAGGGTGTAGTGCATAGAGCTCACTGACTGGGCAGGGATGATTAATCACCTGTGAAACAGTGCTGCTGCAGAACACTGTCAGTGAGGTGTGTTTTTTTTCCTCTCTCACTTGTGTGGGCCACCCCTCCCCTCGCCTCCCCCTCCCCGACTGATTTTTCTGTTAGGCAGTGGCCCCCAACCCAAAAAAGGTTCCCTGCCCCTCCTGTAGAAGGAGTATTGCCACAAATCTCTTCAGCCAATATTATGGCATGCAAGACCAATTTCAGCTTCTGTCATTGATTACATAAATGGCTAAAATCCATCAAATTACATTTCTGCTCATAGTAAGCAAAAGCGTGTATACTTGTGTTTTCTAGTGACATCAACATGCCTAATAATTTTATGATGACTCTTCTTAAGCCTTTGATGTAAAATTGAAGGTGTTGCTGAATTTACTTGTACAGATTGCCCTTTTAACACATTCTGTGATCCATTTAGCTATTGTGGTTCCTTTTTTCTTCTATCCCTTGGACTCCAATATGATGAAAGAAAAACTGTCACATTGGCTCTGAGTAGTTGTAATTCTGCACAAAATTACTGTGATGGAGTGGCACTCACCTTTCACAAGTTCCCCATTGGGACAAGTGTGTGTGCTTGCAGTCTCTTAGTTCCAGTTCCCTCTTTGATGACTCAGCCCTTCAGCTGAATCGCCATTGTGTGAATCAAACAAAAACTCCTTCCGGGTACAGCTGTAACAAGTACCCATCTCAGTGCCCTTGGTCATGTCCCTTTCCCTACTCAGAGGGAGTGGTGCCCCCAGGGCTTCCTCTCCTGGAAGCAACATCTTGTCTCAAAATCCCATCACAGTCCAGCAATCTCCAATAGCTCTTCACACAGAGCTGTCCACAGTGCTGCTGCTCTCAGCCAAACAGTCTTGCATACCCTGAGGCCTCCAAAAACACTGACTGCTGTCAGTTCCTTCAGCTCCTTTTATGGGCATTTCTGGCCACTGATTGGCTTCTGCCTCTGCAGTCACTCTGGCTTGGAGGACCTATCTATGGCTTCTCTGGGGCAGAGTGTTACAGAGCCATAAGGCTTGCAGCAGGGGACCTGCGAGCCTGGCCAACCCTGTCACAGTTATACATCCCCAACCAACAACATAATTTTTATTATCTTGTTAGAATAGACCTGATGGCAAGTCAGGTTTAAAGTGTGCTGTTATAACTGCATGGATAAATTTGTGCTTTCCTTGTAATCTTTTATATTAGTTTTGTGGAATGCAGCTTATTACCGATGCAAAATCTAACTAATATTAACAAAGATCTTAGAGATACCAAGATGAAAGATGCTCTGGAAGTGCAAGTATAGGTATGTTGAATTAAAGATTAAATTGTATGAGTAAATATGCATGAAAGTGCATAGTTATTTATATTTGCAAAAAATGTTAAGTGATTACAACCTTAAATATTTTATAGTCTGAATTATTAATTCCTTTAATTGCAGATATCAATCATTTTGGAAGATTTCAACACAGAGATTATTGCATTTTGCATATTGGACCAGAATGAATTCATCATTAGTTGCTTATGATGATTCAGATTCTGACACGGAGACTGGAGAGGCTGAAAAACAAAATCTTTCTAGCCCAGAAGCTGGACTTGAAAGTTCTGCTATGAATCCTGTTCAGCATTTTGCATCTGGTGGATTGAACACAAAACCTACACACAAAATGCAGGCTGTTGAGAATATTGACAGTATTGGCAGAAGTATTGTTTGTGAAGGTTCCCCTGCATATAAGATACAGACTAATAACATGGATTTGTCAGCCATTTATCCTTGGAAAGATTATTCTAATCAAGCTAACAAGTTTTCAGGAAATGGCAGTTGCTCTCAGAAGAGAGTAAATCAGGACAAGTGTGTTACCATAAAGGGAATTAGACCCTATGTCCCCAAAAGACTTAGACAAGAAACAACTTCTCAAGTGTATGAAAAAAAAGAATCTGAAAAACAGAGAGAGAGTTGTGCAATTAAAGCTGGTATACCAGAAGAGCAAATTTCCACAAAGGTTTCTGAATTTATTAAACCATATTTAGGGTCTAAGTATAAATCAACTGAAATCCCAAGAAACCTGGTATTTCAGATGTCCAAACACAGTGGTCCAGTTAATAAAATCCAGTGGTGTCCTGTACAAGGATGGAGCCATATGCTTCTCTCCGCTTCTATGGATAAAACTTTCAAGGTAATGTACTTAAATGGTGGAATGGTTTGTGTTATGTAACACTTTACATAGTAAAACAGTTGGGAATGGTTAATACTTTCTGAATGCCCCATTCAACTTCTTTGTCTTCCTGAATCTGATACTTGATCTCGTGTGTGTACTGCCTACTAAGACCTAGACCAGATCCTTTGCAGGACCAGACCCTATTCTAAGGTTGATACTGCAAGCCCTCTCATGCACACAGTCCAGTTTTTCCAGTAGTAATGAAGGATCGCAGGGAGGCTGTGGAATCTCATTGTCTAATCTGCTCTTACAGACCTCCAGTCATCTGTCAGGGATGGTCTAGATCAGTGGTTCTCAATCTGTGGGCTGCATGTGGCCTAGCTGTGTGCTAAAGGCCATCGGGCTTGCATGGCAGGGTCTGGGCTGCCTGCTGGGGTTGGGGTCTCTGGCTGGTCCTATGTAGTTAGGGTCACTGGCTGGGGGTCTGGGGCTTCTGGCCTATCCTGTGTAGTCAGGAGCTTGGGTATGGAGTGAGTGGGGGTAGGGCCTGGGAAAAGTGGCAGAGCAGGGGTGGGGCCTCAGAGAAGGGCTGGGAGAGGGGGAAATTTAAAAATCAAAATGGGAGCCCTTCTTTTGCTGAAGTTTGAGAACTACAGTACTAAAATAAAGCATGCGGAGAGGATTTAGAATCCATATTTCTAAATCAATTCAGTTATTGAACATAACTGTTTTAAGAGTCTAAAGACTATGATAATGGTGCTTTTTAGGACTTCCTATTGATTTTATTAGAATTTACAAAACAGTGCTTCTGTATTGCACACTATCATTTTTTTTTAAATTGAAGAAGCCAAATATACAGCAGTAGCTCTTGGTATGAAATAGGAAAACGATTTTATATGAATTGTCACCCTTTATATTTGATTCTTTAAATTTTTTATTGTAATTTTCAATATATATATTTGTGATAGAAGAATACATCTAAATCCTCATGTAAATAAAGGATGATTTATCAGAAGCTGGGAATGGGTGACAGAGGGGATGGATCATTTGATGATTACCTGTTCTGTGAAACTGCTTGCACCAACATAGTGCATTATCTACTTTCAGAAGTTACCTACTGGGCTAAATGGACCTTTTGGCTGGCCCCGTATAGCCGTTTGTATGATTTTGCAATATTCTCTAGAATACACATAGGGTTTTTTAAAATGCTGGGGCAGATATAGGTTACCTAGCTGCAGGGAACACAAGAGCCCTTTAAATAGAAACAGCTGAAAGAGCTCCCAGCGCCTCTAGCGTGTTGCCGGAGATGCGTGATTCCTTTCATCTGCTTCTGTTTAAAGGGCTCTTGTGTTCCCCGTGGCTGCTAGGTAACACTGCCTGACAGGCCTGGGGAAGGCACGATCCCTTTAAATAGAAGCACATAAGAGGGCTCACAGCTCCCCGCATCTCTTGCCCGTTGCTAGGGAGAAAGAGACGCAAGCCCTTTCAGCTGTTTCTATTTAAAGGGCTTGCGCCTCCCCACAGCTGATAGGCAAGGTGTGAGGAAGATGCAAGCCCTTTAAATAGAAGCATTTAGAAGGGCTTTTGCCCCTCTCCTGCTCCAAGGCAATGCGCTGGAGGCGGGGCCTGGAACTGCCTTGCAGGCTGGATCCAAGCCCTAGGTGGGCTGGATATGGCCCGCTGAGAGGCTTTTGCCCAACCCTGCTGTAGAGCATCACCCTTAAAGTTCTATAGAGCCCTCTGCTCCTGAGGCAAGCAGAGAAGAAAAATCTTTCCTTTCTTATTCTCACCTTTTCTTACAGTCAGTATGTACTTTGGCAACCCTTTGGCAACTCTCCAAAAATATGAAACTGCTTGCACCAACATAGTCATCTTGTTCTATAGAAAGTATAATGTATCAGTTGGTATATCTGATGAGCACAACAGTGAGAGGGCCTTTCCCCTGTTTAACTAAGTACATGCCCACTGTCTTCCCACATTGTTATGGTGGATCTGGTAGACCATTTACAGTCGTTACTGATGCCCAGTATCAGGCTTCCTTTGACCAAAAGATGGAGGTTTGAAATCAGAGTTTTCCTTCTCCTATGTAGGTTGACTTCCTGGACTGAAGAGCCCTTACTTGCCATGAGCTGTCTGGTTATTTTTAAAATGTACTTAATATCTGCCTTTTGCATACCTATTTTTGGTTATAAAACAAACAAAATGCACACCTCTGCCACACACGAAGGATATTTTGTTGGGAGCTTTCATGGGGAGAAAATCCTGGGTGTTGAAGGGCTTTTCAGTTCAGAGGAGAAAGGCATAAAATAAGAATGGCCGTACTGGGTCAGACCAAAGGTCCATCTAGCCCAGTAGCCTGTCTGCCGACAGTGGCCAGCACCAGGTGCCCCAGAGAGGGTGGACCGAAGACAATGATCAAGCGATTTGTCTCCTGCCATCCTTCTCCAGCCTCTGACAAACAGAGGCCAGGGACACCATTTCTATCCCCTGGCTAATAGCCTTTTATGGACCTAACCTCCATGAAATTATCTAGCTTCTCTTTAAACTCTATTATAGTCCTAGCCTTCACAGCCTCCTCTGGCAAGGAGTTCCACAGGTTGACTACATGCTGTGTGAAGAAGAACTTTCTTTTATTAGTTTTAAACCTGCTACCCATTAACTTCATTTGGTGTCCTCTAGTTCTTCTATTATGGGAACTAATAAATAACTTTTCTTTATTCGCCCTCTCCACACCACTCATGATTTTATATACCTCTATCATATCCCCCCTCAGTCTCCTCTTTTCTAAACTGAAAAGTCCCAGTCATTTTAACCTCTCTTCATATGGGACCCGTTCCAAACCCCTAATCATTTTAGTTGCCCTTTTCTGAGCCCTTTCCAAGGCCAAAATATCTTTTTTGAGGTGAGGAGACAACATCTGTACACAGTATTCAAGATGTGGGCGTACCATAGTTTTATACAGGGGCAGTAAGATATTCTGTGTCTTATTTTCTATCCCTTTTTTAATAATTCCTAGCATCCTATTTGCCTCTTTGACCGCCGCTGCACACTGTGTGGAAGTTTTCAGAGAACTATCCACGATAACTCCAAGATCTCTTTCCTGATTTGTCATAGCCAAATAACCAGTAGCAGGAAGCTGAAGGCAGATGAATTTATATGAGAAATTAGGCACAAATTCTGTTTTTTTTTTAAACAGTGTTATCCATCTTGTCTTTATCAGTAAGAAAGGTGAAAGTTTTGGAGATGGAGAAAACAAACAAAATCTAGAATCATCTTTCCCCTAGTGCAATCTTAAATCACTAAGTTGCAATTTTCAAATGAGTTTAAGGGAGTTGGGTGCCCACATCCAATTGATGTCTACATGTTCCCTTCAGCACCTTCAAAAATTCCAGTTTGTATATTATCAAAATGATAATTTGGCAGACATTAAATCACTATGTCGAACAGTCATAGAAATGTAGCCGTGTTAGTCTGGTGTAGCTGAAATAAAAAACGAACAGAATATTAACATATTTAAACATTTTTTAAAAATAAAGCTATATATGTGCAAAAATGCTTTTTGTATCCCACACATCTCCTGGATGTGGTGCACTGTCCTACCGAGTGGCTTCGAGGCCACTTACAGAGAGAATCGTGAATCTGCTCTACAGCCTTAGGCAGCCAGCTTTTAGCTCGTGGTATTCTGCCTGCTGAGAGACTGCGTTGCACTTTCCTGAATAGGGATGGACTTAATCATGTACTCAAGAGCCTTCCTGAATTGGGGCCACAATGTACAACCTATTTAATGACCAATAATGGCAAAAATGCTGTTCTTAGTAACTTTTCAGTAACAAATGCAAAATAAAATTAAGACACTATGGGAGGCTATAAATATTTAAAATAAACCAGCCCAGAGAAGAAAATTAAAATGTTCATTATAGAATAATTCTCAAATGTAATATTAAAAAAACTCCAGTTGTGTGAGACTTCTGAAATATTTTAGATATTAAATTTAAAAAAATCTATTAGCCATAAAGTATAGTTAATTTTTAATAATAAACTAAAAAGTATTTCATTTTATTTCTTAAAAGTAAATGTAGGTTTTTAATAGTGCTTACGATTACCACCTCTGAGATGTTGAAAATCTGGGTACTGACTACCACTCTATCAGCAGAAACAGATCATACTCCAACCAACAAAGTGTCCTAGTGTCAACTATAGCAAATTATTACTAAAATGATTGGGATGTTTTACACACATACGTGCCACATGTGAGTATTGTACTAGAGCTGCACCATATTATTTTGCTTTATCATTTTTCTTATCCTAATATGATGCTTCTGTCTCAGACGACCATGGTGTGAACTGTAGAGCAGGGTTTCTCAACTTTTTTCTTGCTGGGGCCCGCCCTCCTCAACATGCTATAAAAATTCCAGGGCCCAGCGGGGTAGGGGGTGCTGGGGGAGAACTTTGGGTTCTGGCCTCATGGGGAGGCGGGGAGAGAATGGGGTATAAATATAATTTTACTTTTATTGGGGGAGGCAAGGGCTGGTGGTGCTCAGGCCAGCTCTGCACAAGGGGATCCAAGGAGGGGGTGCTACCGTCACCCCCTGACTCATCTCAGCAGGTCACTCATAGGGTTGCCAGGTGTCCAGTATTCACCCGGACAGTCTGGTATTTTTGCCTCCTGTCCGGTAAAAAAATTCAGAGAATACCGGACACCTAAGATGTCCGGTATTTTCTGAAATTTTCCCCTGCCAGGATGCGAAAATGCCGGGCACCTGGCAACCCTACAAACACTCAGTGCCCGGCCTCCCCTCCCCCTTCGAGGCCCCGGCTCCCAACACCCCCAGCCCCCATGCTTACCTGGTTCCCCAAGGCTGCTGGCACAAAATGGCTGCTGGCCAAAAGACCTAGGGGAAGCAATGCTTCCCCTGGGTCTTAGTGCACAACCGCTCCCCTGTTCCTATGCCTGCACTCACTCTTAAAGGGGACATGCTGTTTTAATGCTGTTTTATTTTAATTTGTCTTTTTGGCTTCTTTTTTTTTTTTTTTTTCTCAACAACTTTGGTCCTGTCCCCCCGTTTTTTTCTTCCCTTCAACAGAATTTTTTCCTGGTGCCTTTGTTTTTTTTTGGAAGGGGGGGGGTGTTTGGTATTTTTGTTTCAACCATATGGCAACCCTAGCCACTCAGCCTGTCTGGGCTCTGTGTGTGTGTGTGTGTGTGTGTGTGTGTGTGTGTGTGTGAGAGAGAGAGAGAGAGGGGGGGGGGGGAGTTGCAAACAAAAAATATAACTCTGAGAGAAAAGACAGCTCAGAAAGTTTGAAAACTGCTCATGGCACAGGCAGGGAGTAGCTAGGGGCTATGCAGGTAGGGGAGCAACTAGGGGGGCTGTGTATGGGTGGGGGGTGGCTCCCAGCTTCAGGTCACAGGTGGGAACTGTCCTTCCCTTGCCCCCATCATATTTCATGTTATCAGCAAAACAGTAAAAATACTATCCAAACCAGCTAAAAACCAGGTAGGTGGCAACCCTATTATCTGTAACATCTTTAGCATTTTAACATACTCTCTTGTATGTATCTTTCAAGCCAGTAGGGGGCACAGTTAGATTAAATATGGGCATTACAGGATTCTGAGATTTAATTGTATAAAGGGTTCACTGTCACAGGCCCATGAATCTCCAATCATGTGGAAAGAGCACTTTGTATTATAGGAAATCAGGTAGTGGTGCAGAGCTTAAGGATTTTTTTTCTTTCCAGATGCAAGTTTTTGGAAAAAGTATGTGATTGCAAATGGCGAATTTAAGTTATAAAATGTGGATTTTTCTCACAGTGCCACATTTCTTTAAAATGTGAAATACTAAGAAGTACATAAAGTGCTTATGAAAAGGTCATGTGAATATGAACATTTGAGATCTGTTAGAGAAGATAGAGGAGTATGTAACATGAAGAATAGACAGCCAGAATGGATGATTTATTAATCGGAGCTTCAAGTTTGAAACATTTAGCCTTCTTGGAACCACAGGTTTGAATCCAAGCAATTCTGACTCAGTTCTTTGCCATTCAATGGCAGGATTCATGGTACTAAGTAGACAATTTGTCGGATAGTAAATATTTGTAGGATTCAATTTACATGCCTCAGTCATGCAATTTGATCAATGCAGCCACATCTATATGTTTGCATTGTCCTAGTGAAGTCAGAAAGGCTTCCTGTTAGAATGGGGTCCTGGCAGTGCAGATTAGATTGACCCTGGTTGATCCTGCATAGTTTAGAAAGTTTTTTGTTGTTGTTTTGTTTTTCTAATTACAATAGCCATAAAAGACTATTATTTCAACTTTATATCCGGTGAGAATGCGCAGCCAGATAGCTTTTTGCATTATTTCCTCTTTTTTGTTGTTGTTGTTCATGTGTACTTGAATACTCATACCACCTTAATTTTTTTTATCACAAACTAAGAATGTTCTATTTGGCTGCTTTGGGAAATGGTCTATTTTATTAGGAAAAAATGTATAGTACTTCCAAATTTTAGATCAGGGTTTATATAGGAAAAAAGAAAAAATAATAAACTGTCCTGTGTATTACATTCCAAATAGGAATTTATTCCCATAATATACACATGGAACTTGCTACTTTTGAAGTAATGTATGGAATGTGATATACACTCTGCCTTTAATAAGGAACACAGAATAAGCAGCCCACAACTGTTTCTATGGTCCTTACATTGGGGGTCCTTTATCCATATCACCCTTTCAGATCAATGGTAGAACAAAGGTCAAGGGGCATTTTTCAACTGGTGTCCAATTTACATGTGAAAAGGAAAAATCAAACCTCTTTTGTTTTTCTAGACAGAGTATGAAACACTGTGGAAGGAGAAAGTCCTCCAGGAAAAATAAAATGTCTAAAGTTATGTGTAACTTATGGTGGCGTGTAAAGTACAGATACTGTATGTCCAGCTGCACTGATATAAATAACAGTGTTGATGGTGGGACCTGGTCTACATGCCTGAATCCCCAGGATACATACCTTGCAAAACTCCTTATGTGTAAAAAGGAAAAACTTAAAAAACAACGAAAAGTCTAGTAGCACCTTAAAGACTAACAAAACATGTAGATGGTATCATGAGCTTTCGTCGGCACAACCCACTTTTTCAGAAGGACTTCTAATACTCCAGTCTTCTGAAGAAGTGGGTTGTGCCCACGAAAGCTCATGATACCGTCTACATGTTTTGTTAGTCTTCAAGGTGTTACTAGACTTTTCGTTGTTTTTTAAATTTTTCCTGCTACAGACTAACACGGCTACCCCTCTGAATCTCTATGTAGTTGCTCATATGGTTATCCTGCTGATTTTAGCTGTGTAGTGTTCTAGAGCCTTTCCCCACCACAGTGAAAAGCTTCAGCAGTGGGAAGCTGCTAAAATCTTTTCCTGCTGCCTCTTGGCTGCTAAACATTTTCACTGCAGCACGTAGTGCAGCATGCTGTAGAGAGAAGTGTGGATGCAGCCTTACTTTCGCTGCAGCGTGTGTAGCTATATTTGAAGCCTCCCATGTGTACAGGGATCCATAAAACCATACAGAAAAGAGACAGAATCACAAGGCAGGGGAAAGATGTTGGCTTGGGGCATGCTCTCCCCCAGCCGGATCTGTCCCATCTCTGAACCTTCTACCCCTTCGTGCTCATTAGAGAGGGCTCTCCCCCAGATTCATACAGGAGTATTTCTGGCTGTTCCCCATTGTCAGGGAGCAAGGGGAAAGTACAGTTTGCTCCATTCCTCACACTGGCTGGGAAGCACAGGGGGCAAACAAACCTGGACCTGCCCTAACCAGGGGACATGCACCTCTCCTCTGGCTGTGCCTGCTGGAGTTGCAGCGGCCATGGAGAAAGCAGCTTGGGGACAGGTGAGAAGCACTATGATGAATGAGGGCTGGAGTAGTCCTCTCTCCCTGGGGTAGCTTACATACTGAACCCATCATCTCCATCCCAGAGCGATGATTTAAATGCAGAAAAAAAATAATCGATTTAAGGACCCGAGCAATACCGGGTAAATCTTTTAGTTGCAAATAATTTCGTCAGTCATTTCTCCAACCTGGTGCATTCTGATTTAAGAATGGCAGAAATACAATTGTTTTAAAAAGGACTTGAGGCCTATACTTCATGACTAAAATGATGAAGGAAAGAGAAATAGATTAAATGGTCTTCCTGATTTATTTCAATCAGCATTAATGCATTCCAGATTACTTGGATGTATATGACATGTATTTTAGAACAGTGTCTCCTAACCTTTTCGAGCATACAGACCCCTTTTCAATCTATTAAAATTTTATGGATCCCCAAACAATATAGTTGTTTTCAGACATTCCATTATTGATAATCATTTGAACTGTACAATAGTTAACGTTATCTAAACAAATATAGTAGTACTGAGAGAGAATACAGGGTGTCCACATTGAAGTGCAACAACTTTGAGGTTCCATATATTATTATTGAATAATGCAAACATAAGAATATGTACACAACTCATAAGTAATATGCTTAAGATACATTTGGCATATGGGTACATATTAGCGTACACATTTGACATGCACCATTTGTAGCACAGACTATATCACACTGATCCTCAGTTTCCACACATTTTCAGACTGACACCTCTGATATTAGACACATGGAAGAATATGTGGACAGAGACTTAGATACATGATGTGGTATTTGTGCAAGAGTCAACATTTTCACATTAATACAGAAAAAATTATAATGCTTCAAGGTCGTTATATCTCTGTGTGGACACCCTGTACTTTACTTACTTAGTGAGGTGGCTGGTGCTGTAGAGTGGATGACAGAGTGAGGATGTCTGGTTGGATTGATGACCGTCTCAGCCTTAGATCTGATTCCATGTTCACTCAGCTCTTGTACTTCGATTTTAATGCAACCAGAGTGGAAAATCCAGTCTCACAAACACAAGTTGTTGGAAAAGGCATCTATATTTTGCAGCCTTGTAAGTAAGTTCTGGACACTCAATAACAACTTGTAGCCAAAAGTCAGTCAGGGGCTTTTGTTTGAAGACAGGCTTTAGCAAGTTGTCACATGATAGTTCAGTGAGACTGTCTTGTTCTTGGGATGGCAAACTTGTGTATATGTTGATAGCAAGGGCCACAAATGGGTTTCTGATCGTATCATTATTTGTGTTAGTAACAGGAAAGTACTCTCACAGCTGTACGTTGAGGTTTTGCATGTGCTCTCTGATTTCTCATTTTACATTGTCTGTGAGTTGCAATTCTGAGCTGGCCAAAAAATTGGACAGATTGTGGAAAGAATCATAGTTGGACTGATCAAGTCGAGGTGTCCACAGGCCCAATTTTGTCATGGACATGGAAGATGGTTACAGCCTTTCCCTATAGACTTAGATTAAGCCCATTTAGATATCAGCTAAGTAAGCCAATTTAGCTAGCCAAGGAAAATCAACAAGGTGATGAGAGAGCTCATAATGATGGTCCAGGAAAAAAATCCTCACTTCATCACACAATTCAAACAGGTGCGAGAGAACCTTTCCTCTCAAAAGCTAGCAAACTTCTGTGTGAAGAAGTTGTCTGTGATCACTGCCCATCTCGTCTCACAAAGCAGTGGATAGTCTTGAATTCAGTGGACAGGCCTTGATGAAATTGAAGATCTTCACCAACTCATACAAAACCACCTGTTACCAGCAAGGCACACTGATAATACCCTTAGAGTAAACTGCGTTAACTGACTTGTACACTGCCTTGTCCCAGAAGATAGATCCGGCCTGGAAATACCGTATCTATCACCGGTTGGTCTCTCAAGATGTTAAATAAACACAGACTCCGGTCCAAATTTGAATAATCAATTGAACTGTATTAGATATAACAGATAACACAATAGAACACAACACTAACAGACCAACCCTCACCCTCTGAAAACAGGAGAAAGAACAGAAATAATAAACAGATGTTGTGAATACTCAGTCTGTCTGAGGACTGCAGAAGCTCAAGACCTACAACTCCTTCAGCCTTGTTGGCTGTCAGAGGAGGAACGCTGAGGCGTCCTTGATGTAATGAAGGCACGATGGAGTAGGCCTCTATCTGCACAGCTGAGTTCGCGCACAAGCAGTCTGACAGCACGCCGGAGGGCTTTCGCCACAACGGTAGTAGACGGCTTGTGGAGTCCTGATTGTGTTACCAGGAGCGCAGGTAGCTAAGGCTCACTAACTGGGCTTTCACCACAGCGTGGACCAGAGCACCCTGAGGACGGCAGGCAGGAATGTAACTGGACCAGAAGGGTTAAACAGGGCCTTCACCACAGTCACCTCTGTCTCGGGATCCTCCTTCTCCAAATGGTGGGGAGAGACTGCCGACCAGAGCTTCTTGATCTTGGGGGTTTTAAAGAAGCTGAGGCGGGAAAGTTCTTGGTGGTTGAGTGCAAACAAAGCGTGCCGGGTGCAGACAGGTGGTGCTGGGTGCAGCAGCTGGGCAGTGTGCATAGATGGGGTGCCGTGTGCAAAACACTGTTTTGGCGGCAAAAAGTCCTTACAGGCCTGATGGATTCCATTTTGTATGTCCCATCATGCATCTGCACTCCATTTTGAAACGTTCTTCTCCATTAACCTAAACCTTCTCAACAATCCCCTCCTTGATGGGCTGTTACCAGATGCAACTGGAACAGATCCATCATCTTTTAACCATACGCAGAAATGTAACAGTTGTAACATTGAGTGTATAATATATTCTGAATATAACTTATAACATCATTGCCTCAATACAAGTTACTTTGTTTCTATTAAGTCAAATCTTGCCTTAGTTGGTATGCTAGGTTTACAAGGACAGATGTATACACTCAAACATATTAGATATAGAATAACAATGATTTGCAATATGATACATAATAAAACCGGATTATAAAACAGTGAGCGTAAGCTGATGCCATTCCACCAACTCTTGCTATCATCATCGTCATCCACCCTTTTAACAATTTTCTGGATGTTATCAACCGTATGCTGTACTATCACTCTCATATGTTCGGCTTTACCTTTAAGTTCCTCTACATAGTTGTTCAGTTTCTCATGGCTCATCATACCTTTTACCAATTCTAAATTGGGTCCTACATAAACAGGAGTCAAGTGTTTAAACATTCTAAAATCTTCAAATACCATAGTTTGTTTGATATCATGCATGGTAATATTTACATCGCATCCTAAGACGGAGTGTGTTTTGCACAAACATAAATTCGAAGTTGACGGACTATTGATGGTGTAAAATTGATTGACTAAAAATGTGGGACACTTACTTCTAATGCATACACAATATCTGTCAATTTGCACAATCACGGACCCATTCATGTTGGATATTGAGGGAGCATGTAGGGCGTACTGACATTCCCCTACCTTGGATTTCAGGCACAAGTGTGATTCTTCCCACACACCGGTGGTGCATGTATATCCTAGCTCCTTTTGCTCTGTGCAAGCCTGTAGGTTGACCGTATAATATGAGCCATTGTGCAAATGTACCCATCTTCGATTTTCAATTGGCGTCATGATTGTCTCATTGATGTTAATCCCCAGGTATATTAGAGGATGTATAATCTCAACTGCTGATGCTCCTGACAGCGTTAGTATCTCTAAAGTGACCTGGTCCCAATCAGACTCGTAAACGAAGTTGATCACTCTCCACCAATCTTGGTGATTCTTTTCAAAATCATTGGACTGACTTAATAAGGTTTTCCTCATCTCAATGGGCACTGTTCCTCTTAACCCGTCGCGGATGATACTCTTAGCTAGGTCCAGCAGCCATACTTGCATCTCGATGCAAGCTAAGGCGGTTGATATGTTAGCCTGCAATGTCTCCATGGCGCTTATTATTTCCAAATGGTTTTTGTCTTGGACATTTAGCCATTCAGGCAGTAGTTGGATCAGGTTCATCTGAATGGTGCTCATGGAGGTCGTGACGTCTGCCATGGATGTGGCTAGAGTCGATAATCCATGATTTAGATGACTCAAACTCTGGGCAGTGTAAAACTGGCCTGCTGAATTGAATATCCCTAGTCCAGCGCCTATGCCTCCTATTATTTTCGCAGATGTATCCCTCTTGGTCTTAATATTTTTCTGGTCTACCACACTTCTGTGTAGCCAGCTTCTCCAACCTGATAACAACACATTTACATAATTTAAGCATTGTCTATGAATTAATCCGACGGAGACTTGAAGAGGCATGATTATCTTTCGTACACTGTATTGTGGTTCTACTACCAAATATCTAGATAGATCCCTTTTTACCACAATTGGTCCAATTTGATGTATTTCCGGTGGAAGTGCGACTGTCAGTGAGAATATATGAGTCAATTCAAATAGACTTCGTATGATCCAGACACCGTTATCCTTTTCTGTGATGTTTCTTTTCATGATTGCATAGCATTCGTACCCTATCATATGTGTTCTTCCTTCAAATTTGCAAAACTTGGATGATGAATGTCCGTCTGGGGCTTCATGTCCGTAGGAGCCACATTTTAGCACGATTGTTATAGGTTCTTGGTGTGGTGGGTACACCCATACAGGAACGTTCTTAATATGAGGATTCAAATGGATCATTTGGATGTAGAATTGATTGTCGCCAGGTTTCACGATATTTGAGTTATTGATTTTTAAATATAAGCATTTATTGGCATCCCATTGATCGGATATCTTTTCGCAGTTGATGATGCATCTTATCGGGATCTTTTTCATGCAGTCCACCTGGTCTACATCTACCATCCAATCACAGGTTCCTGCCTCGATACCCATATCGAACCAATTCCTCGTTCTTAGGAAGATATGGTCATCTTTTGCGAGAACAGAAAATGTCAGCTCCACAATACCTTCTCTGGCCCAGAGCACTATGAAATAACACTTGTTATCCCAGTGATAGCCGTACATGATGATAGTTTGTTGAAAGGGTTTGGATTTAGGATTTTCTTCGATTGAAATTCTCCGTTTGCGCCAGACCTGGGATTGAGATGGGATTTCCCAGCTGGAAAGTGGCTGTCCTACTACGGTGCATCGCCAGTGTTCATTTTCTTTAAATAAAAAGGAATCAGTAACTTGTAATCCAAAGATAACTATATACAGAGTGGTCATCCAAGTCCAGATCTTCATTTTCAATACAGTTGGGTCTGGTCCGGTAGTTCAGTCTGGGAAAGGAAATAAAGAGAAAGATGTCAATTTATGGAGGTTGTGTGGCTCTTGAGTCAGTGCCTTTCCACAGCTTTAGTTGAGCACTATGGCACCATTTCTTGATCCTTCTTTTACCTGATGTTACTTCTAACTGGTATACCGTCGGTCCAGCTTTATTCATTATTACATAAGGGCCGGTCCATCTAGGACTTAATGGATGGGCCTTTTCGGAGTAATATTTCAATAACACTTTGTCACCCACATCCCACTCTACAAATTGTAGGTTATCATTCAATCTTTGATCCATTTTGGCTACATTGGTTTTCAGGTTCACCATTACTGCCTTTTGAGTTTCCGATATTACATTCAACAAGGATTTAATAAATTTGTCTGTTACTACTCTTGGTTGGTACTCATCCGGTGGCACCCCTCCTGGTATCCACCACATTTCCGGTGTTCTCATGACTCTTCCAAACATAGCCTCATGTGGAGTAAATCCATGTGAGCTGACGGTGGATCTTAGTGCCATTAATATCAGAGGGAGATGTTTATCCCATTTCTTTCCGGATGCGTCTATGACTTTTCGTAAAGCTGTTTTTAAAGTGCGATTTGTTCTTTCCACTTGTCCGGAGGATTGCGGATGACCTGCAATGTGGAATCTTTGCTTTATGCCCAAGGCAGTGCATAGATGTTTCGTCACTTCTCCGGTGAAATGGGTGCCTTGGTCAGAATCAATTATCCTAGGTAAGCCGAACCTAACAAACGTGTGATTCAGTAGTATTCGGGCGGTTGTTGCTGCTGTGCAGTTTCTGGTTGGAAACGCTTCCACCCACTTGGTGAACGGATCTATAATAACAAGGCAATAGCTGTTTCCTTGCCCTATTCGCGGCAGTGGACCTATATAATCAATCTGTAACCTTTCCCACGGTCCGGTAATATTTTGGTGGAGAAGTGGACCTTTTCTGATTTTAATGTCGGGATTGTTGTGGGCACATGGGAGACAGTTATTGATAAATTGTTCCACATCATCATTCATGTTGGGCCACCATCCTACACTTGAAAGATGTTGCAATGTCTTTTGTGAGCCAAAATGTCCTTGGCTATGAGACAGTTTAATTAATTCCTGTCTAATGCATGTTGGGATGATTAAAACTGGTATAGGATCTTGATTTGAATCTTGATTTCGATCGACCTTAGTGGCCATAATCAATCCTGATGGATGTTTCGTGATTAAATGTTCTTTGTTCTTTCCTGATTTTAATACTCTGGACTTCTGGATCTCTTTCTTGAAGATGTATTATGTCTTTGGAGTCTGGTGGTTCATTGATCATTTGTAGGGCACTGATTTTATTGGTTATGCTATTCCAAACACGATCGGTTAGGGCTGCTTTCTTCGCGAGTTGGTCTACGTGATTATGGATTGCAGATATCTCAGCCTGGTTACGCCTATGAGCTCTCACTTTAAAAAGATAGGTCTTTCCAGTTCTTTCTTGGGCTAACTTCCATACGTACTCAAGATATTCCGCATAAGCGACCGGTTTTCCGTCAGTTGTCATCATGTCTCTATCTTTCCATACCGTCATCCAGTCTATCAGAGCCCTTAAGACCCATTCTGAGTCTGAGCAAATCATAATGTCCGCTTCCTCTGGTGCATGTTCTAAAGCGATAGCAATAGCTATTATTTCAGCCGCTTAAGCTGAGTGGGTTCTCACTGCATATAAATATTCCTGTTGTGATGGGACATGTATTGCAGCGCTTCCAGTTTTGATGACGCCGTCTAAATAGTAGTTGCTTCCATCTACGACCCAGATGTTATTTTGTACTTCAATTTTACAGGATTCGTAGTTCTGAGCTACAATGAATGGTGATTTGGTTTTAGTTGGGAGAATAGGTGGGATTGGACATTCATGATCTTCTTCTCCCTGATCACATAAGGGAAGTGGGATAATGCTAGGATTCTTTATCTTTTCGATGGTAATTTCTTTGTTTAGTAGTGCTAACATCCAGTTAGCCAGTCGGGGGTTGCTGACTCTACCTTTGTTAATCCGTCCCAAGATGACGTATCGGATTGGTGTATGCGTGATCTTTAATACGATGGGAGCTATCCCTATGATGTACTCCCAGTGCTGCATTGCCCATATCATGGCCAGAACCTCTCTCTCGCAGGGTGTAAACTGCTCCTCGACAGATGATAATAGTCTGGAACCGTAAGCCACGGGTTTTGTTGCTGTTCCGTGTTGTTGTAAGAGGACTGCTCCTATGGCCGGGCCTTTAGTTGTTAATTCCAACTGGAATGGTTTCGTCGGATCCGGATATGCCAGAGCAGGAAAGCTTTTTTAAAGCGTGGAAAGCTTCCTGTTCAGTCTTCTCCCATCTCCATTGTTGTGTTTTTCGCAGCAGATTGTATAACGGTTTGGCTATCAGACTAAACCTTTTGATGAAGTCCCGACAGAATCCTACTAAACCGAGGAACGATCTCAGGCTGGTAACATTTGTTGGTGCAGGAATTTTGGAAATTAGTTCATCTCGATCTTTGTCAGGTTCTCTTCCTTGGGGTCCCAGTCTGACTCCTAAATAGGTGACCTCTTGCTTCACTAATTGAGCCTTCTTGGGGTTGATCAAGAATCCATTATTTTGTAAAATTCGAAGCACATCATCTAGTGCTTTTAAGTTGGTATCTCTATCTTTGGTGGCTATCAGGATGTCGTCAACGTAGCTGATGATATACGGAGCATATTCTGAGTGTTTCCACAATGATGCCACAATCTTGTGGCATATGCTCGGCGCATTATGAAATCCTTGTGGGACCCTGGTGAAAGTATATTGGTTGTCGTTATACGTGAAGGCAAACTTGTAGTAGGAATCAGGATGAAGAGGGATAGAGAAGAAAGCATTAGAGATATCCAACACAGTAAACCATGATGCTCCCTCTGCGATACGGGCGATGATTTCCGGGTATTTGGCAACTACTGGGGTCATCCTTGGTGTTACTTGATTCAGGTGGCGATAATCAATTGTGAGCCTCCAAGTAGTGCCGTCTGCTTTCTTCACAGGCCAAATGGGTGCGTTGCAGACACTTTCACAGGGGATGATCACGCCTTGCTGTAGTAATGCTTCAATGGTACTGTGTATTCCGTTTTTAGCTTCTTCCGGGAATCGGTATTGTCGTTGTGGTCTAGGATCAGGTCCCACAACTTTGATTTCTACATCAGTCTTGCCACAGCTCAGCTTGTTTTGAGCAAAAACCGGCAGATGTTTGTTGGTGATGGCTGAGACCTCTTGATCCCATGTAGGAACCTCCATTTTCTCCATGGTCTTGATGGCCCCGATTCTGTGGCTAGATGGAATTATAAAACCATAATCGTTTCTTTCCTCTTTAAATCTAATCAAATAATTCGGAACATCCACAATGATTCGAAACTGTTTGAGCAAATCAATTCCTAGTATTCCTGTTCTGTCCAGAGCTTGTAATCCCAGGGTAACTGTCTTTGTTATATGTCCGATAGTGCATTGAATGTTCGTTACAAAAGGTGTGCTGGTTGTCTTTCCGTTATATGACTGTAGTAGTTTCACATGATTAATAGTTGGGTTTTTTAAATTAGGCATGGCAGTGATGCACATTAAACTAATGGATGCCCCTGTATCCACTAGCATTGGTTGCGTTGTTATTCCAAAGCTTCCCTTCAATGTCACTCGGATGCAGGGTCTTCCCCACTGATCTTGCTGTATGGTGAGTAGGGGCTGGGAAGCCCGGCAGCTTCATTGTTGTTCGTTGCTACAATGTTGCGATGAGGGGCAAGATGACCGACTAGATGGCTGACTTCCGTCGTCCGCACGGCAAGATGGCTGACAAGATGGCTGACTTCCGTCGTCCGCACGGCAAGATGGCCGACTTCCATAATGGTGGACCGGCGCCATGTTGTCACGAGGGACTGCCTCGTAGGCGGCAAGCCTTTTAAAAATTTCGTCTGTGGTTAGGGTTTTAAATTTTTCCCATTTTTCATGCTTGCTTAGCCGCTGGCAGAGGAGCCTTCGCATGATGTTTATGTCCTCTGGCCGTCCGTTAAACAATCTAGGGGGACCACCTAGCCTTTTTTGGTTGGAAAATGGTTTATTTTCAAGGTTTTGGATTGCTGCTACCTTTTTATTTTGATTTTTATAGCTATGGTGAGTTTGTTGATGGAGATCGTATGTCTCCTTCACCTTGTTTTCTAGCACATACAATGGTGTGCTTCTGATGTCAATTGTACCTAAGGCCAATTTAATAGCAGGCAGTAAATCTTGGAAATAAATTTCCTTCAGCTCGGGGGTGTCATATGACAATACATGCCCCCTCAAATCTCCAAAACCATTAATCCAAAATAACAACTTTTTCCGCATCGTATATGTTTCAGGTCTTTCACCATCTTTTTGACACTCAATGTACATACGACCCATCAGGTTGTCATAGGGAAAATACACTTTATAGATGGTTTTTGTATATTTCGTCTAGCCCAACATTCAAATCATGCATCATTGCATACGGCATCATATTATAATCCTCTCCTGACACACACTCTCGCAGCAATAAAATCAGATCTTCATGCACAAGGTTGGGAGTGGTGGCAACCTTTGCTAACCAATCTAGTACTGTATCCCTATTACACACTCCTAGAGATTTCCCTAAGGCTCTGGCCTGTTCAGGAGACAATGGCTTGGTCTCTTTTCTAACCACCGGGTGATTGCTCCCATCAGTGGTAGTGTAGGAGATGGTGATAGGGGCCATGGCATCCCCTCCTGTATAGGCTGGGGGAGCACTCGGGTGTTCACATGAGTCCCCATGATCTCTTTCCATCTCTCTATAACTGTCAGGCTTTATAGCTGACACCAGACCCTTGGCGGTTTGTAGTTGAGCTTTTAAGTTGGCAATTTCAGTCTGGCATGCAGAATGGCTTACTCGCTCATCGGAGGTCTTAGCCTCTTTGAGCAGCTGCCTGACTGCTGCCTGAGTCTCGTGTAGCTCATTGGTGGTGAGGGAGGCTATTCTTTCCGCCTCTACCATTTTAGTGTTATTATCCCTCAACTGATTCTCCAGTTGGAGGACTTGGCTGTTTAGCTTTGTATTTAAAACGGCAAGATTTTCGTTTTCCCGTTTTAAATCCCCGTTCTGTTTTTGCAGCACCTCATTGTTGGCTGCAGCTTGTTCCAATTGCAGCTTTTGTTCCTTCACGCAAGAAGCCAATTCGCGTGAAGCCATAGCTAACCCGTAAATCAATGCTCTTTTTTCGGTATTTCCTAGTGGGAGGGGGCTTAGCCAGAACATATTGCTCCCACAGGGTAGCAAAATTTTGTAAAGTCTCATTTCCCTTAAACGACTCTTTTTTCCAGGGATTAGACCCTTTCCCAAATACAGAGATGGCTGACTCCAAATCACTTTTATTAATCTGGTTAGACCATTTCCGGGTGGTGTTCTTCTGTGCCATCTCCAGCGCTTCAGATACTGCTTACCCAGTATCCGGTTACAAAAAAAAAAACAAGGGCTATGGCGGGGTGGTATAAAAACCACAGTGAAACCCGGGAGGTAAACCTCTATCCCCCAAACCTGTAAATTAGAATTACAGCCAGTCCCCAATACCCAGAGTCGAATGACTCAAATCGAACACAGGCAGGCTAGCGGTAGGGAAGGACTCCTCAGAAAGGTGGCCGGTCCAGCCGGAATTTCACCCCTGAGTTGCCCAGTAAAAAAAACCCGCAGCTCAGGCCTAGTGCCAGGCGTCCCCAGCTCACTACTGAACCGATTAAGAACAAAGTAAAGCAAAAATCCTCCCCGAGTCAAAGGACCGTATACAGTGTTGGTTTTCTGTATTATCTGTTGTATTTATAGCAGCTGGTCTCATATAAGTCTGAGAAAGCTAATATGAACAGAGGACCTGGTCGAGAAATCCCTTCCAGGTCCTGCCGCGGTCGCCAATTCTGTTACCAGCAAGGCACACTGATAATACCCTTAGAGTAAACTGCGTTAACTGACTTGTACACTGCCTTGTCCCAGAAGATAGATCCGGCCTGGAAATACCGTATCTATCACCGGTTGGTCTCTCAAGATGTTAAATAAACACAGACTCCGGTCCAAATTTGAATAATCAATTGAACTGTATTAGATATAACAGATAACACAATAGAACACAACACTAACAGACCAACCCTCACCCTCTGAAAACAGGAGAAAGAACAGAAATAATGAACAGATGTTGTGAATACTCAGTCTGTCTGAGGACTGCAGAAGCTCAGGACCTACAACTCCTTCAGCCTTGTTGGCTGTCAGAGGAGGAACGCTGAGGCGTCCTTGATGTAATGAAGGCACGATGGAGTAGGCCTCTATCTGCACAGCTGAGTTCGCGCACAAGCAGTCTGACAGCATGCCGGAGGGCTTTCGCCACAACGGTAGTAGACGGCTTGTGGAGTCCTGATGGTGTTACCAGGAGCGCAGGTAGCTAAGGCTCACTAACTGGGCTTTCACCACAGCGTGGACCAGAGCACCCTGAGGACGGCAGGCAGGAATGGAACCGGACCAGAAGGGTTAAACAGGGCCTTCACCACAGTCACCTCTGTCTCGGGATCCTCCTTCTCCAAATGGTGGGGAGAGACTGCCGACCAGAGCTTCTTGATCTTGGGGGTTTTAAAGAAGCTGAGGCGGGAAAGTTCTTGGTGGTTGAGTGCAAACAAAGCGTGCCGGGTGCAGACAGGTGGTGCTGGGTGCAGCAGCTGGGCAGTGTGCATAGATGGGGTGCCGTGTGCAAAACACTGTTTTGGCGGCAAAAAGTCCTTACAGGCCTGATGGATTCCATTTTGTATGTCCCATCATGCATCTGCACTCCATTTTGAAACGTTCTTCTCCATTAACCTAAACCTTCTCAACACACCCTTAGGTCCGCAGGCATTTTTTTAACAGCTAGCGCTTCACTGTGAATGTTGCAGTGGATGAATGTAGCTAATGGTGCCACTACTTTAAGTCGAGTGACTACTCTCATGTACTGGCTGGTCATTGTACGAGTCCCATCCGTCCTGATCCCCATACATATTGACGAGTCAATATCATGCTCCCTCTTGAAATTGCTCAACACATCAAAAATAGCCTCGCCAGTTATGTGTCTGAGCAGAGATTTGCAAAAGAGAAAGTTCTCTTGGCTTAAAAACATATTCACCATGTTTTGTTTCAGTGTGCTGCTGAAGATTAGCTGGTTTTAAGCTCTCATTTGACAGCGTCACCTTACAGAGTAAGCATAATGGACACGGTCAGATTCATTGCAAGTCCATGTAAACACTAACTCCAGGTATACATCGCTGTATTTTCGCATTTTCCATTTACTTTGTGTTTGTTTTGAAGTGGAACTCGACATTCCACAACAGTCTCCCGGTTCCTTTCTTTTCAGCATCCCTATCTTGATCAACCCAACTAAAAGCTTCCTGCCACTCTGATAGCTTTTGAATCGTTAGAGCAAGGTGACGTAACATGATCGCGGAACTAAATATTTAATATATATTTGCGATTAACAATATATGAATATTTATTAATTAAAATACATAAGTATTTTTGGGCCCACCCAGCAGCTGCCGGCCAGCAGCACCTAACACCCTGTCCTGTCCTGGAGAGCAGTGTAGTCCCCCCGGCTCCGGGCTGCCACCCTGGCTCCAGGCTGGCTCAGGGTGAAGCCAGCAATAGGAATGCATGGCTCCCCCACTCTGGGCTGACCTGGGGAGAAGCTGGTAGCCAGAGTGTGTGGTCCAAGCCCCTCACCGAACCCTGGAAACACTAGGTAAATCTTCTAGTGCTGTATAAAGTTAGGTGGAAAAAATGCCCTAGTGTGAGTCCAGATAGTCCTAATTTTAGAAGAGAAGAAAAACATTCCAAAACTTAATGCCAAAGTGCTATGTGACCAAAAAATATGGAGGTTGTTGTAATGAAATTTCATCTCAACCTTATTTATGGTGGAACTACTGCACTGTTAGAAGTATATGATTTCCCCTCCTGTCTGGGAGGTTTCTTCATGTGGTGCTTTTGTAGTACTTCTAATACATTAAGCTAGAGATAGGGGCAGGATGTTTTGCTAAGGGTAGGGGGAAGGAGTGTTGGGAGCTTTTCCCATGGCAGTACAGAATACTTTCATCTCCTATAAATGATAGCTACATTTGTAAAGGAATATTTACAGTCCAATTTGGGAAGTATATGTGTGAGGAATGTGGGACATGACACATGATTGGTTGTCTGAACTGCTATAGTATGAACTCTCAATTTCTTTCTCTCAATATAATAACATTTTTATACATCCCTCATGTTGAATTGCTGCTTTATGTGAATTCTAGGAAGGTATAATATATTTAATACTAGCATATTGACCCAGCATTGCTCGGGTCCTTAATTGGGGGGGCTCAGGGCAGTTGGGTGCAGGAGTCAGGGCAGGGGTTTGGGACCTGAGAGTGTGAGGGGTGCTGGAGTCAGAATTGGGGGGTGAGGAGGGGCTCAGGATGGAGTGGTGAGTGCAGGAGTCAGGACAGGGTTGGGAGGAGATAGGTTCTTAAGGCTTGGGGGTGCAGGAGGTTGGTTGTGTGGAGGGACTCAGGGTCAGCCCGGGTGTTGGGGGCTGAGCTGGTTGGCTGGCAGCTTGTTGGGGCATCAGGGCCCATGCTGACTGGCTGGCAGCTCATCAGCATGGGAACCTTACTAAGGTGTAGTGGCCGGCACCATGCAGAGCCCGACTTCCAGCTGGCCTCTCTCTTACTGGTGCGCTTGCCCCCCAGTGGCTATTCTGCAATATAACTGTGGCTGCTAGCATATCCCTCCCTTTCCATTTTATGAGAATTAATTATATTCCGGGTACATCCATTGTCCTGGCACAGCCAAACCCTTACCTTACTTTAATTTATAAGAGGAAGATGCATACCAAATTTGGTGGTCCTAACTCTTGTCATTTAGCAGGAGTTCTTGAACAAACTGACTCACAGACAGACACAGAAACTCTCTCAAATATATAGTAGATTAATGCCATGTATTTTTGCTTTAATCTTCTAAGCCTAGTAAAAATGTCTGAGATTTTCAAAACTGAGTACAGGTTGTACCTCCCTAAACCAGGACTCTCTGGTCAGCCAATATGTGTTGTCCAGCAGGAGCACGGATGTTCTGGACCAGAAAGACCAATGGTATAGGGGCCAACACCTGAGAGCCCTGCTGCTGCTGGGACCCCAGTGGCAAAGGGGCCAGTGGTGTCAGCAGGGCTGGTGTCAGCATCAGCAGGGCCTGGGCCTGTGATAGGAAGGCCGACCAGGGCCAGTGTCAGCCCAATAATAAGGATCTGCGTCTGGCAAGCCCAGCGAAGGCTGGCAGCCCAACTGGGCCACAGGCAGAGGGGCTGGCTGGACTGGAAGCTGAACCAGTGGCAGGGAGGGAGAGAGGGCTGGGGGGGCCAGTGGCAGGGGACCTCCCATAGTCTAGCAAATTCCCTCGTTTGGGACCTGTCTGGTTCTGAGGGTTAGTAATTTTTTATGCCTCTTTTTTGGGGGCCCAACTTGAGACAGTTTAAAGAGGACTGATTTTTCAAAGGGTGGATACCCAGCATTTTCTGAAAATTAGGCCCCACTGTGGTTATTCAAACATAGCAGCCAATAATCACGGAACCTGAAATCACTAGTTGCTTCTGAAAGTCAAGACCATTGTCTCTATATGAGATGCCAAGACAGATGGAAATTGTCCTTTGAAAGATACCCATTTAACAGGTGTATTGAAAATACTTCTAATTCCAAAGCTTTGGTGTCTGTTAGTAGGGAAATATCATCATCATGTAGTGTCATTGAAGAGTAGGTACGCTTTTGATAGTTTCTGATGCTGTGCTGCCTTTTTTTCAGGAACAAGTGTTGAAAAAACCAATGCAAACACATCATTCCTGCATACTGTATTTCCTTTAAAATATTTCAGTCAATAAAAGATAAATCAAGTTAATGTTTTTGCCATTATTGGTTGTAAGTCTTTAGACCTTGCTCCTTATTTCCATCAGGGATCTTGTTTCACTTCATAGTGTTGCCAGTGACAATAGCTGTGTTCCAGTTGTTGTTAAACACACTATTTCCTTTCTGTTTCTTCATAAGAACATAAGAATGGCCGTACTGGGTCAGACCAAAGGTCCATCTAGCCCAGTAGCCTGTCTGCCGACAGTGGCCAGCACCAGGTGCCCCAGAGGGTGTGGACCGAAGAGAATGATCAAGTGATTTGTCTCCTGCCATCCTTCTCCAGCCTCTGACAAACAGAGGCCAGGGACACCATTTCTATCCCCTTCCTTTCCCTTCATGTTGGACTGAACCTAAGGTGTGCAAGAACTGTACACTCTGGTACGTAAACCTTTAAAATATACTCTAAATATACTGTTGTAACAATAACAGCATATACAATTAACTGATTTTAGTTTATTTCTGATGACTTTTAATAACTCACAGAAATTGATCACATTTTATATGCTCCAGAGATATATTAAGTTTCCTTCTTCTGGAGGGAGTATAATCTCATTAGAACTGGTGATTTGGAGCTGGGTCTTGTGTTTTTCTTTATTGAGATGCCATGTGATTCTGGACAAGCCATTTAAATTCTCTCTCTCCCTCTCTCTCACTCCAATAAATTACCTATTTGTAGAACTGATTGAATAATAAGTTACTAATGTACTGTGAGGTTTCATGTTCGCAAAGCACTTGGAAGTCACTGGATCAGAGGTTCTGTATTAAAAACATATTATTTATACTAGCCAGATTTGATGTACATATTTCACAGCCTGCATTACATCAAGAACTATATGAAACTATATTTGTGTTTTCAAAACTGTTTTTCTCTATCTACACTGGAAAGCAAAAATAGCAGATGAGGCTTATATTTCTAGAAGTTTATTCCTATATAATAAGCTGCCTGCCTAGACCTGTTGTGTCATACTGAAAGAAATGGAAACTGAAGTCTTCTGCTCATCCATATAATGAGTGTAGTATTGTCTGTAGAAATGTGAATTTGCTCATCACTATGATTTTACCCTGTCCTGGCAGGATCGCTTGTAAAGTTATTTTAGTTTTCAAGCCAATTCAGTGCTTGGTTTCTCAGATGAAATAGCCAATATAGATGATAATTCTGAGTGTATATGTGTGACATGAATCTATGTTTAAGAACTCAGACCCCCCAACTCATTTCACATAAGTCCATGGATAGCTGTCAATTGATAAGACCTTATCGCTAGTTCACTAGTGATCTGGGCTCTTTTCAAACAAGCGATCAAGTGGTGAGAGCTTTATTACATTACCAGTCCTCTGAGTTGTCCACTTCCAGTCTTCTAGGGGAGATTCATTTTCAAGTCCAACTGTCTTGTCAGTGTTCCTTTAACTGCTGTCAGAATATTTCTAAGACTGATGGTCGATAAGCCTTTTCTCAGAAAATTTCTATTATGTTACATGTGAAAACTCTGAAAACACAGAATTGTGCTCTGTGGAGGTAAATTTTTAATACTAAATTCTAAAATAACAAGTTGCATCCATCATGTCTTGCTTACAGCTCTCCTGGGATGTAATATCAAGAGTGTTAGCAAGACATGAGAAATAATTCTCCTACTTCACTTAGTGCTAGTAAGGTGTCAGGTGGGGTATTGTGTCGAATTCTGAGCACAATAGTTTGGGAGAGCAACAAAAATAATACAGGTTGAATCTCTTTGGTCTGGGATTCCCTGGTCCAGCAATATCCAGACCATGGATGTGGGGTAGTTGGGATCGGGAATTGGCTGGGAGTGGAGCAGGCATGGTGCCAGTCCTGTGGCAGAGGGCAGGGAGACAGGCCAGGGACAGCAGCAGAGCCTCGTGATTGGGGTCGGTGGCCATGATGGGAGAGTCCAGAGGCTGGCAGCAAAGGGGTTGGAAATGACCATCCCCATTCGGCAAACTCCCTCGTTCAGGACTAGTTAGGTTCCGAGGGTACCTATCTTAAAAAATACGGCCTATGAAGAAAGATTGAAAAAAAATCGTTTTTTAGTCTGGAGAAGACTGAGAGAGGAGATAGCCTTCAGGTGAGTAAAAGGTTGTTATAAAGAGTAAGGTGATAAATTGGTCTCCTTAATCATTGAGGAAAGGGCAAGAAAGAATGGGCTTAAATTGCAGCAAAGGAGATTTAGGTTAGACACTAAGAAAAACTTCCTAGGGTAGTTAGGGTACCTAGAGAGTTTGTTGAATCTTCATCATTGGAAGTTTTTAAGAACAGGTTAGTAAAAAACCTGTCAGAGATGGTTGAGATAATACTTCATCTGCCTCAATGCAGGGGACTGTACTGGATGGTAAACCAAGGTTCCTTTGAGTGCTACTTTTCTGTGATCATCAGGGAGCCATCAGAAAACCACTCCTAAGGATGATATGAGATGTACGTCTGATAGAGTGCTGTGTTACTGGTCTTGTGAAATAGCACCATCTCCTTACCATCATTACAGAGCGGCATGGGAGGCTAGAGTGGAAAGGAGAGGATAGTAGGGGGCAAGCAGACTTTCAGAATGATTTTACAAGTGATAGAGAGGCTAGGTTAGTCTCTTTCTAATGCTGAATAGCACTTTAACAAGTAATTCTATTATGGATGTGAACGACTAGTTGACTATCCGATAAGCAAATGCTTATTGGATAGTCGACACTAGTCGACTAGTCGCTTCTCTTCCCCCCCCCCCCTTGCTGCCTCTATCAGAAAGAGGCACCAAGGGGGGAGGGAAGATGAGGGGGTGCTTCAAAGCAGCAACACTGCATGGAACCTGGGGTCTCCTGGGGACTCCCCTGCTGACCCTGGGCTCCATGTGGCATTGCTGCTTTGAAACACTGCATGGAGCCTGATGCTGGGCTCCCCGTGGCATTTCAAAGCGGCAGTGCCGCATAGAGGCTGGTCCCCAGCTGACCCTGGACTCCATGTGGTGCTGCCATTTTGAAATGCCATGGGGAGCACGGGGCTAGCGGGGGACTGCTTGAGTTCTCCCTGCAGCACTTTCACCCTTGAAGTGTAACAATAGCCCTTCAAAGGCAGAGGCACCCTTATCAATTAATCGAATAGTTGATGCAAATTGCATTGACTATTTGATTAGCCAATTAATCTAAATTTAACATCCCTAAATACTATTTAAATATCAGTGAGCCTACTACTTGCTTGGGTAAATGCTCAACATATGTAAGGGTAGGAGATTAAAACACACATGGAGGTGGAGGTTTAAATCTTTTCTTTGGAAGAACTCCCCTTATGTAATCAATTAAAAAAGGATTGATAGCTTGCTGTAGAATTCTGATGGATGATTAAAGAAACCTAAAGGATAGATGTAATTTTGTACTGACTTTTATAGATTTTTAGTGTGCTTTTGTAGAACCCTTGTGGTTTCCACTCCATAAATTCTATAATACTTTCCCACAAATGTTAAACTCTTTAAAAATTCTCTAAAAGTGTAAAAACAAACAAACAATGGTCTTCTGTATCCCAAGATCATTTTTAAAAGAAGGGGAACAAATTTCCTCCCTTTTCTAACTCAGGCTCTGGGTTTCTTAAATGCTATGTTGCTGTGGTTCACAGCCTTGACACTAACAGCTGGCAGACAAGCATGCAGGTCATAGCCTGCCTTCCACTGCTCAGTTACTTTTTGCAGGGTGATCCCAACATCATCCCAGTCCAAATTTCTTCAAAACTGTCTGCCCTGTAGAGTCCAGCCCTTTTGTTGAATACTTGCAGAAGTTAAATTCACTGCTCCTTTAAAGAGACAATACACTGCAGCCTATTAACATAATTGGGGTTGACAAATGCTCCACTTCGGTCAAAGCACTGAGTTGACTTATGGTAAAAGTAAAACAAGTGTGGTGTGTGTGTGTGTTTTTTACAAAAGGAATTATCAATTAGAAGGAATGGAGATAAAAATGGTTACAAACCAACACAAGTAAAAATGATTCTAAGACTCAAAATTAATGTAATCTGCCGGTGGTCGTGGTACATGTAGGTACCAATGACGTAGGGAAGGGTAGGAGAGATGTCCTGGAGGCCAAATTTAGGCTGCTAGGAAAGAGACTGAAATCCAGGACCTCTATGGTGGCATTCTCGGAAATGCTTCCAGTTCCACGTGCAGGGCCAGGTAGGCAGGCAGAGCTTCAGAGTCTCAATGCGTGGATGAGACGATGGTGTAGGGAAGAGGGGTTTGGATTTATTAGGAACTGGGGACACTTTTGGGAGAGGGGGAGCCTATACAGGAAGGATGGGCTCCACCTAAACCAGGGTGGAACCAGACTGCTGGCACTAAACATTAAAAAGGCCGTAGAGCAGTTTTTAAACTAAGAGACGGGGGGAAAGCCGATTGGTGCGGAGATGCATGTAAATCGGAGGGAGACTTCTCTTAGAGGAGAATCCATTGATAGAGATTCTCTAAGCTGTACTCAGAAAGAGAGGAGGGGAGAGGACAAACCATGGGCTAGAGCAGACAAACAACCGCATACAAAGGAATCCAATGCACCAGGGAAGGGCAGACAAATAAGCAGTGGCAAATTTTTAAAGTGCTTCTACACAAATGCTAGGAGTCTGACTAATAAGATGGGTGAACTAGAGTACCTAGTATTAAATGAGGAAATTGACATAATAGGCATCACTGAAACCTGGTGGAATGAGGAAAATCTGTGGGACACAATCATACCGGGATATAAAATATATCGAAAGGATAGAGCAGGCCGGGTGGGTGGCGGAGTGGCACTGTATGTGAAAGATAATGTAGAATCAAATGAAATAAAAATATTAAGTGAATCAACATGTTCAATAGAATCGCTATGGATAGTAATTCCATGCTCCAATAATAAGAAATTAGCAGTAGGGATATATTACCGACCACCTGACCAGGACAATGATACTGACATTGAAATGCTGAGGGAGATTAGAGAGGCTACCAGAATAAAGAACTCTATAATAATGGGGGATTTTAATTATCCCCATATTGACTGGGTACATGTCATCTCAGGAAGAGAAGCGGAGATAAAATTTCTCAATGGCCTAAATGACTGCTTCTTGGAGCAGCTGGTGCAGGAACCCACAAGGGGAGAGGCAATTCTCGATTTAGTCCTGAGTGGAGCGCAGGATCAGGTCCAGGAAATAACCGTTACAGGACCGCTTGGGAATAGTGACCATAATATAATAACATTCAACATTCCTGTGGTGGGTAGAACACCTCAGCAGTCCAGCACCCTGGCATTTAATTTCAAAAAGGGGAATTACACAAAAATGAGGAGGCTAGTTAAACAGAAATTAAAAGGCACAGTGACTAGAGACAAATCCCTGCAAGCTGCATGGAAACTTTTTAAAGACACCATAATAGAGGCCCAACTTAAATATATACCCCAAATTAAAAAACATAGCAAGAGACCTAAAAAAGAGTTACCGTGGCTTAACCACCATGTAAAAGAAGCAGTGAGGGACAAAAAGGCATCTTTTAAGAAGTGGAAGTCCAATCCTAGTGAGATAAATAGAAAGGAACACAAACACTGTCAAATCAAGTGTAAAAATGTAATAAGAAAAGCAAAAAAAGATTTTGAGGAACAGCTAGCCAAAAACTCAAAAAGAAATAACAAAATGTTTAAGTACATTAGAAGCAGGAAGCCTGCTAAAAAACCTGTGGGTCCCCTAGACGATCAAACTATAAAAGGCGCAATCAAGGACGATAAAGCCATTGCGGAGAAACTAAATGATTTCTTTGCTTCAGTCTTCACGGCTGAGGACGTTGGGGAGATTCCCAAATCTGCACCGTCCTTTGTGGGTGATGAATCTGAGGAACTGTCCCGGATTGAAGTGTCATTACAGGAGGTTTTGGAACAAATAGAAAAACTGAATGTTAACAAATCTCTGGGACCGGATGACATTCATCCAAGGGTTCTAAAAGAACTCAAATGGGAAATTGCTGAACTATTATCTGTGGTTTGTAACCTATCCCTTAAATCGGCTTCCGTACCTAATGACTGGAAGGTAGCCAACGTGACACCAATATTTTAAAAGGGCTCTAGAGGCGATCCTGGCAATTACAGACCGGTAAGTCTAACTTCAGTACCAGGCAAATTAGTCAAAACAATAGTAAAGGATAAAATTGTGAAGCATGTAGAAGAACATAATTTGTTGGACAAAAGTCTACATGGTTTCTGTAAAGGGAAATCCTGTCTCACTAATCTATTAGAGTTCTTTGAAGGGGTTAACAAACATGCGGACAAGGGGGATCCAGTGGATGTAGTATACTTAGATTTTCAGAAAGCCTTTGACAAGGTCCCTCACCAAAGGCTCTTGTGTCAATTACATGGCCATGGGATAAGAGGGAAGGTCCTTTCTTGGATTGAGAACTGGTTAAAAGACAGGAAACAAAGGGTAGGAATAAATGGTAAATTTTCAGAATGGAGAGGGGTAACTAGTGGTGTCCCCCAAGGGTCGGTCCTAGGACCAGTCCTGTTCAACTTATTCATAAATGATCTGGAGAAAGGGGTAAGCAGTGAGGTGGTAAAGTTTGCAGATGATACCAAACTGTTTAGGATAGTCAAGACAGAAGCAGACTGTGAGGGACTCCAAGAAGATCTCACCAAACTGAGTGATTGGGCAACAAAATGGCAAATGAAATTTAATGTGGATAAGTGTAAAGTAATGCACATCGGGAAAAATAACCCTAACTATACGTACAGTATGATGGGGGCTAATTTGGCTACGACAAATCAGGAAAGAGATCTTGGAGTTATCGTGGACAGTTCTCTGAAAACTTCCACGCAGTGTGCAGCGGCGGTCAAAAAGGCAAATAGGATGCTAGGAATTATTAAGAAAGGGATAGAAAATAAGACCCAGAATATCTTACTGCCCCTGTATAAAACTATGGTACGCCCACATCTTGAATGCTGTGTACAGATGTGGTCTCCTCACCTCAAAAAAGATATTTTGGCCTTGGAAAGGGTTCAGAAAAGGGCAACTAAAATGATTAGGGGTTTGGAACGGGTCCCATATGAGGAGAGGTTAAAGCGACTGGGACTTTTCAGTTTAGAAAAGAGGAGACTGAGGGGGGATATGATAGAGGTATATAAAATCATGAGTGGTGTGGAGAGGGCCGATAAAGAGAAGTTATTTATTAGTTCCCTAAATAGAAGAACTAGAGGACACCAAATGAAATTAATGGATAGCAGGTTTAAAACTAATAAAAGAAAGTTCTTCTTCACACAGCATATAGTCAGCCTGTGGAACTCCTTGCCAGAGGAGGCTGTGAAGGCTAGGACTGTAATAGAGTTTAAAGAGAAGCTAGATAATTTCATGGAGGTTAGGTCCATAAAAGGCTATTAGCCAGGGGATAAAATGGTGTCCTTGGCCTCTGTTTGTCAGAGGCTGGAGAGGGATGGCAGGAGACAAATCGCTTGATCATTGTCTTCGGTCCACCCTCTCTGGGGCACCTGGTGCTGGCCACTGTCGGCAGACAGGATACTGGGCTAGATGGACCTTTGGTCTGACCCAGTACGGCCATTCTTATGTTCTTATGTTCTAAAGTGCTTGCTTAAGATGGTTTCCCTACTTAGAGCAATTTCTCCAACATGTCTGGCTGTTCCAGCCAGGATTCAGTCTTCCAGAATCAAAGTCTCTTTGGCTCCCCAAGAAACAAATACATTTTGGGTTCTCTCCCATTTCTTTTTATATTCCAGTAAGCCTTTGAAGTGTATTCTTTTGGGAAGTGAGCCCAAACAAAGCATCTCTCTTGCTGCAATGTAGATGCCCTGCTGTCTTCCTAAAATTCAGCTACCTTGTCTCAAGAGGCAGGAAGGTTTCCTTGTGCAGTCTCTATCCTTGTTAAGATTAAGTGATCACCTGTCTCCACTTGGTCTCCTAATGGCTTTGGTAATCTCCCATGTAAATGGGCCTTTCTTTGTCTTTAGTCACACCTTCTTATTTTAGAATGAAGTATCATGAATTGCTCACACTATACGCCACTTTCAAATGCGAAAATTAAAGTGGGCGATAAGTACAGGTGATAGGGCATTTCTCCCATATATATTTATATATAATGTAATTTAAAGACTTATGATTGAGAGTGCCTAGGACCTTCGAAGACCTTAATCCAGCCTTGAATATCAGTGCTTTACTTTCCTGCTGTTAGGGGAGGGAATGTTGCATGTGCTGAGAGATGGCATTACAAGGGTTTTCTTGTGAATGTAATTACTTAGGTAATAAAAATATTTTGCTGCACAGCACTCAGTTGACACACACGGGCTGTCAAACTTGAGTGATTAGCACATTACACTTTGTTAAATAAAGCAGCATGTCAGAGACTTTGTCATAAACAAGATAACCTCCTGAGGTCCCTACTTTTCTATCTTCCCCCATGGAGGCAGGACTAGGCTTTTCATGGAATGAGCATGCATGTAAGAAAAAACAAGGTCGGGTGAACTTTACTAGCCTAGAGTCATCTAGAATCCTTTTATTTAGGTTTTTAAAAACTTGCTAATTACTAAAATACAGAAGCAGTAATATTTAGGTATATTTGCAGAAATGTGTATGAATACATATTTGCCAACAACTGTAATGCTGTTTTTGTCCAAATGTTTGAAAATTTGCCATTTTTAATCTGTTAAATGAGAGAGACTTTTGAATACTCATTGTTGTACTTGTTTAAAATGATCATTGTGTAGGGAGGATTTTAGTTGATAACCAAAACTGACTGTACTGGTATCTAGATAATACAGATCAAGACTTAATAACCAGTTGTTATAAAAGTAATTTTATAGCAGTCAATAACCTACATCAGTAAAATATAGTTCATGGGTGGCAAAAGTGCTTGGCTTTGGCCCCCTTACACAGAAGTGCTTGGAATGCACAGGTGTCTGCAGCATACTGTTTCAGTATGTTATTGCTTAAATATGTTTGAGATCTGTTACAAAGATTTATTTTTTAATTATTTTCTCAGTTGTTTCTGGCAAAGCTGTTGTCAAGGAAACAGAAATCCTTGTAATGCCTTGCTCCACTTTGTCTGATTCATTGACTGGAGATGTCTTGCGTAGTATTTATCCTGATATAAGTAACAGGTGCATTATTCTGCCTCTAAATCAGAGGTAGGGAGCCTTTTTTGGGTTGGGGGCTGCTTACCCACAGAAAAATCAATTGGGGGGCTTCACACAAGTGAGAAGCAAATAAATCAATTTTTTTTTAAAACCCTTCACTGGCGTGGCCCCTGACTGCGACGGAGAAAGACATTTCCCACATTCCCCTCACACACCAGAGCCTTGGGGGGGCCCAGGCTAGTAAATTTTGTGTGCTTCAGCCCCACGTGGAGACAGTAGGGGGACTGGGGCACCAGCGTGGGGGCTAGATCCAGGGAAGCGAGAGGCCGTATCTGGTCCTGGGCCTTAGATTCCTCTCCCCTGCTCTAAATAGTCTCTCTTGAAATGAGTTTATTTCCACGATTATGAATAGCCTCAGCCTGGCCTTTCCATTGATAATAGGTCATTATTCCCCTTTTAAAAGGACAGATATTATTACACAGATGCTGTTTTACACTCCAGGGTCCAAATTCTTCTGTGCTGGGCTGCATACTGGAACACAAAGACCAAGCAGGGAAACACTGCATATTCTCTGGCCTAGGAATATGTTTAAATCTTACAACCCTATTGCAATGATGACCTCATCTGTCTTGATACACTTATGTAATGCCTCCAGGTTTGGGGCACCCGGGAGTTTGTAGAGCAGCATCCCTATAGGAGGGATATTCCTTGGGAAGCTGTATGGCTGCTTCATGGCCCATTTTTGATGGCATAGCTGTTATAAAAAGATTATAGGGAACTGATGAACTTCTTCCTCTTTCTCTTCATGAAACAGCTAGGAAGTGAAGAATTGGAAGAATACAATATGACTGAGGGAAAAATGTGTTCTTCATTTCATATACCAAAGAACACCTACTACATCACCTATGCAAAGAATACCTATAAGCAGGGCTTGACAAACGGCGGTGAAATCTACTCGCCAGCCCCGCACTGTGTATGCGCAAGACCTGCATTGCGCATGCGCAAGACCTGCATTGCGCATGTGCGCGCCGCCAGTGAATGGGACGACCGTCTGAAATCTACTCGCCACGGGCGAGTAGAAACAGCGATTTGTCGAGCCCTGCCTATAAGATATTGAAAATGAAAATGTGGCCTGAAATAAGTGGTACAGTCAAACCCCTGGGTTATGCTTTTTTTTTTCTTTATGATTTATGGAGTAGAGGACTGATAATAAGCATGTATAGGTTTAAAGATTTTTTTCTTGCTTTGGAAATAAAAAACGTATCTTCCTTGTTTTGTTGGGAGTTCTCCCAGGGGCCCTCTCATCCTTAGCTTGAAGGGATGGTGGCATTAAGTTTTTATTTGAAGAAACAGCTTTTCCTGCAGATGCGTACAAGATATCCAGTTAAATAGAAGTTAACAGAGGCAAACAAAAAATATTTTATTATCTGTCTGTATAAAAATCATTCTCTCCCTTAATCAGATGTCACTTCCTTGGTATCAGTGACATCATAAACCCACTACTTCTTCCGTCATACATAAACCCTTTCAGGAAAATCAAAATTGACAAGATTTGAAAAGAAAGGAGAAGGAAAAACTTCTTTTTTGCAAAACCCTTTCAGGCCTTTGTATAATCATGAGAACAAGAGATACACACTAGGGATGTTACATTTTGATTAGGTAATCGAGTAGTCGATGGAATTTTCATTGACTACTCAATTAGTTGATAAGGGGGTGGGTGTGTGTGTGTGCTTTCACAATACCTGCTACATCTCTGTCTTTTAAATGTAGTAAGAGCCGCCCATGGGGCTCTTACTACATTTAAAAGGAAGAGGCACAGCAGTCGGGACCTGACTCAAGTGGGGCCTGCATCAGTCCCCACTCGCGCCATTTCCCCCGCTGTGCCTATGCCTCCCCTGCTCCCCTGTGGAAACAGTGCTTGGTAGGGTTGCCAGATGGTCCCCCCAAAAATACTGGACACGTGGTATTTTGGTCAAGCAAAACAAAACCCCAACGCAGGCTAACCCCACTGTGGGCGCGTCAGAAGCGGGGGTGGGGGGAGTGGCTGGGACTCCTAGCCACTCCCGCCACTCCCTCTAGGTTTCTGATGTGCCAAGAGTGGTGATTGCGGCCCCACCTCCCAGCCTGGGAGTCCCAGCTGGGAGGCGGGGCCGCAATCGGTGCTGGGAGCCTGTGATTGTGCAGAAGCCTGGCAGGGGCAGAGGAGTCCCAGCCACTCCCCCGCCCCTGCCAGGCTTTTGCACAATCACAGGCTCCTAGTGCCGATCATGGCCCCACCTTCCAGCCGCTCCCCCTGCCCAAGCCAGGCTTCCGTCTGGTGTGCAGCCGGAAAAATCAGAGAATACCGGACATTGCACATGTCCGGTATGCTCTGATTTTTTTTACTGGACAAAGAGCGCAAATACCAGACTGTCGGGTAGAATACCGGACACCTGGCAACCCTAGGCTTGCGGGAGCTGGCTTTTAAGCTGGCTCCACCTAGCACTGGCTCCTGCTCCCCCCTTGCTGCCTCTGATTCAGAGGCAGCGGGGTGGGGGGGGGCAATTTGTTGACTAATTGCTTAAATACCTAATGCATACCCCTCATTATGTTTTCCTTTACAGGTCAGCTTCAAGTCATACAGAATAGTCCCTGGGCATGAAGTGTATTGTTTTGCTTTTTCCTTGTTCTGGATACTTAAATAAAAACTTCTTAGAAAGTGTCATGATTTTTAAGCTTTGAAAAAATAACACAATGAGAAGGAATAGTTTTTTGAGTGCTTGCATATGTCCAGTCTACTGTTCGTGTATGCATCCTCTTACAAACAATTTATTGGAGAACATTTTTCCCTCAGCAATACCCATTGGGGCGATTGAGCTCCCTCTGCTGGCACAAGGCATTGCATGCTGGTATAAGAGCATACGACTGTCCCCAGGTCTCCCCCACAATTCCTTCAAATTGCCAAAGACAACTGTCAGAGCAATTTTACAGTAATTACTGTATTTCCCTGAGTCCTTGTACATAGTGCCATCTTTTGTTGTTTCTAGCTAAGATAGTCCTAGTTCATTTATAGTTTTTAACTTGTGTTCCTTGGTACTAGGTTTGATACTGAAACAATGCCACACTCACCAGGGACTGAGTCCTGCAACACTTGCACTAAACCCTTGCTGTTCAGTGACCCACAACTGACCTGCTTACAATGCTTGGGAGGATCCCATATCAATGACAAATGTCACATCTCTAAAGAAGACTTAAATCCCTTATAGAGGATTAGAGCAGTGAGATTCAAGAATTTATTCATGGAGGTAGCACTTCAACCTCCTCCATAATCATCTCACACAGAGAGCATCCTGAGTATTTTGACCTCAGTGTTGTCTGTGCCTTCTAGGTAAGGATGTTAAGAAGCAGGTAATTGACTAATCGTATACTCGATACAATTTGTATTGAGTACACGATTAGTCAATAAGGGCCCCCGCTGCGGCTGCAGCTTTGAAGTTTAAATGTAGTAGGAGCGGGTGGGCAGGGGTAGGTCCAGGACCTGGCACAAGCTGGGATTCAGCAGTCCTGGCTTGCCAGGTCCTGGACCGCTGCACATCTACTTTTTAAATGTAGTAAGAGCCGGGTGGCTGTTACTATATTTAAAAAGCAAAGGCGCAGAGGGGGGGTACCTCCAGGACCCAGCGCAAGCTGGGACTCAGCAGTCCTGGCTCGCACTGGGTTCCAGGTCACTCACCTCTGCCTCCCCTGCACACCCTCCCCCCCCCCATGGAGATGGTGCTATGGGGAACTGGCTTTCAAGCCGCCGCGCCTCCCCCCGCCCCCAGCACTGTCTCCTGTTCTCTCCCCTTGCTGCTTCTGATACAGAGGCAGCAGGGAGGGGAGTGAGTAGTTGAGTAGTGACTCGACTAGTCATTTACATCCCTACTTCTAGGTCCGACTCATCGGTGCTGAAGAAAAGGCTTACAGTTTTCTTCTTAGATACGTAGCCAGGTAAGTACCTAAACCTAGTAGAGGCAGAGACTCCGAGAAATACTCTAGAGAGAGTCTCTCAATGGAGCAAGTTCCAGCTAGAAAGTGAGGTTCACTATTTCCAGAACCTTTGCCAGGTCCATTGAAGTCATCCTTGGAAAAATGTTTGAGGCAGACCCCTTAGCCCCTGCCGTGCTTATCCACTCTGGGGGTATATGCAGTCTCAAAAGACCTATTTATTCTCTCAGTATTAGTATCTCTCGCAGTACATGAAAGCTTGTACTTGGTATCATTGCATGTGGCTCCTACCTCACCATGTCAGGACATCACAGTATTATTACCTACCAAGTCTAGTCAAAGGTCCTGGCAGTCTAAGGTCAAGCCAGTGATTATTTCCCCAATACCTTTTGGGCATTGGGTATCTGTCCCTGGTCCCATCTGGCTTAATGTTCCACTCCCCTTCCACCCCCACTTAGGGATGTAATTGACTAGTTGAGTAGTTCTCAACTAGTTGCTTCTCCCCCCTTGCCTCTATTAGAGGCAGCAAGGGGGGGAGCAGGAGCCAGTGCTGGGGGGAGCTGGCTTAAAAGCTGGTTCCCTGCAGCACTGTCTGCGTGGGGAGTGCAGGGGTGCAGCAGGCAAATGGCGCAAACAGGGACTGAAGCAGTCCACTGCTTGCACCGGTTCTCACTCTGGCTGCTTCAGCCTTTGAGATGTACAAGAGCCCTTCAAGAGCAGAAGCCCTGCAGGGAGCACGGGGCCAGCGGTAGACTCAAGGAGTCCCCAACTTGTGTCCCCAGCATGTGTACAATAAGCTCTTGTTCATTTTGAGGGCTGAAGTGGCTGCAGTGGGGACCGGTGCAAGCGGGGGACTGCTTGAGGCCCCTGCTGGCCCCTCCTTGCAGCGCCCTCCCTTGCTGCCTCTGTTTAAAATGCAAAGCTGCAGTGTAGGTAGCTTCTGGAGCTGGCATGAGCCAGGACTGCTCAGTCTCAGCTCGAGCCAACTCCTGGAGATATCCCCTCTGTGGCTCTACAGAGCAGTCCTATTGACTAATCATATAGTCGATACAAATCCGATTAGCCTGATAACCGCATTTTAACATCCTTACCCCCAGTCCTAGTGTCTGATTCATATGCTTCATTCTCTGACTCACAGGTACATTTGTCTGTGTCCCATCTGAGACGGAGGACATACACTGCCCACAGCTCCCATGTGTCTGTCGAGGGTAACAGTTTCAATGTTGACTTCCAGTCAAAGGACAGTGGCTCGGTCAAGGCTGGATTCTGGGCCCATATTGGTGCCCCATTTTGGGCACTGGGGTGTAATTCCTTTCCTTGTTTGGTATTCCCCACAACCGTCTTATTCTGTCTCTGAGACCTCTCTGAGGTCACCAGCACAGGGTAGATCAGTCTGCACAAGTTCTTACCGACATAAGTACCAAACAGCCAGCTGCTTCTCAGATAGTTTCCCCACTGCACATCAGGGAGCAGCTACCTTCCCTGAATCCTGTGGCCTCCCCTCCTTTGTATCCAGATGAAGAAATGGGGACAGTAAGTGATTTACCACCACCAGAGAATAATAGGGCTTACCAAGACCTATTGAAAAGGGTGGCCTCTGTTCCAAGCAGAGAAGATGAATGAAAGTTCCCACAAGTTGGTGGACATTTTGGTATTGGCAGCCCTGCCAAAGTAGATCTGCCAATCAATGAAGTAATCTTGGATCCAGTCAAAATACGATGACAGATTACCATTCTTCTTGCCTCCCACAGCAAAGTGAGCAGAGAGGAAGTATTCTATCTCCTTTCAAGGGTATGAGTATTTGTATTTCTTCTTCGAGTAGTGTCCCTGTGGGTGCTCCACTACAGGTGTCGGGCTCGTCCCGGCGCTGCAATCCGGAGAGTTTTACCCAGCAGTAGCCCCTGGTGGACTGCGCATGCGCAGAAGCCCCCTTGTGCCGTTCGCACACTTTCTGCGCAGCACGTTCTATCGCCAGTTCCTCCTAACCATCCACGGCTGCAGACAGAGTTGGAACGCACTCCTCTTCAACCTGAAGAGAATTTGAAGTTTTTTCTGTTATTCATTCCGTCCCAGTTTTTCCCCCCCCCCCCACATCGTAGTATAGTTACTTGTTTTAGTTAGTGTTTTAAAAAAAACAAACAAAACAGTTTTTATTCTCGTTCTGTTCGTCCTCAGGCCCATTTGTTTGGCCTGCTGGGTTTTTTTTTCTCTGAAGGACTCATACTACCAGAGTCATGCCTGCGGGGTTCAAAAAATGTGCCTCATGTGGTGACGCGATGCTGGCCTCCGATGGGCACTCCCGGTCTGCCTCTAGACTGGCCTGATTTTCCGCAAATGCTTTTAACGGAAAAGTTTTTTCTGTTAAAAGCATTTGCGGAAGAGAGTGTCTAGATTGGCACGGATGCTTTTGTGCAAAAGCACTTTTTGCGGAAAAGCATCCGTGCCAATCTAGACGCGGTTTTGCGCAAGAAAGCCCCGATCGCCATTTTCACCATCGGGGCTTTTTTGCGCAAAACAGTTTGCACAAGAGGGCTTATCTCTGAGCGGGAGCATCATAGTATTTGCGCAAGAACACTGACAATCTTACATTAGATCGTCAGTGTTCTTGCGCAAATTCAAGTGGCCAGTGTAGACAGCTGGCAAGTTTTTACGCAAAAGCGTCTGCTTTTGCGCAAAAACTTGCCAGTCTAGACGCAGCCCCGATGTATACGCTGTTTGGGAGAGGGGCATATCCCGCAAAAGTGCGGTCATTGCTCAAAATTGACCACCAGGGCCAGACGAGACAGAGAAATGCATCTGAAGATGCTCCTCTTCAATAAGGTGCTCCAGCCTTCGTCTGCAGATGACCTTTCAGAGGCCCCAGCATCACGTAAGCCCCACGAAGGGAAAAGCTCCGCTCCTTCTAGGAGTGTAAGTGCAGGGACGCACCGAGCTCTTCGGCACTCCCACCTAAGCACGGCTGCGATAAATCACCTAAGGGCTGTAGCACGTCGGTGCTGAGCCCAGCGCTCTCCTTGGCACCGCGCTTTGAATCCGCACTGGTGGCAACGGCACGGAGTGCGCGGTTGGCACTGGAGCCACAATCGGCACCATCCGAGCCGGCACCAAGGGCTGCCATAGAGCGCCACGCCCAGCCAGCCGTGGCTACTTCCAAGCCGGTGCCGAGGCGCGAGTCGGTGCTGAGACTCGAGCCGCTGCCGACTCATGAGCTGGCACCAAGAAACGAGCCGGCACCGAGACTCCACCCGGCGCCGAGACATGGGCCGGCATCGAGACCTGATCCGGCACCGGGAGAGAAGCCGGCACCGAAGACCAAGACGGTGCTGAGAGTCGATCCTGTACCGAGGTCACCACGCGCACGCACAACATCCTGCGAACCGACGCCCTGGCACGCGCAACCAGAATCGGCACCGAGGCAGATACATCACAGACAACCGACACCGACATCGCATGCGATAACAGCCGTTCAGTCGGCACTTGAAGCCCAACCATCTAGTCCTTCAGCACACGGTATGGCACCACCATCATTAGCCTCAGTGCCTGCATCACCGTCCAACTCTGCCTCCATCATCTCGGTGCCATGGAGCCCGGTTCCCGTGGCCCCCTTCTCCTGCTACTGGAGTGCCTACAAAAGCCCAGAAGAAAATGCGCCGAGTGCACTCACCTTCCCCCAGCCCTGATAGGGCTGTCTTTTCACCTGAACCTTCACCGACACCTCATCACGGCCGACGAGATTACTATCAACGCTAGCCTTCGCCACGGTATTGGAGATCCCCCGAGACGTTCACTCACACCTTCACATTACCATCGTCATTATTATTCCAGATCTCCATCACGATACTCGATACGGTCATGATCCCCGTTATCACCTTCTCGACTGTGTTACTACTGGCACAGCTACCCTAGTTCTTACTCCCCCGGATATTCGCATCGTGATCAACATCATCGCCCGGATCCCACACGTTACCATGACCATCCGTGTTCTTCCGCCAGACATTCGTCTCCATCACCAGGACGCTGTCAATCATACTCACCTCACCTCCCAACTCAGGACATCATCCCTCCAGCACAACCACCTCCGACGCCTACGGGCGATGATCAAGTATCTGGCCATGGTGGTAAAGCTCATTCCCCTACTGTGGAGTGGCAACCCATCGGTTCTCCGACAGACCTCTCCTCGTCTTCACCGGATAATGCGGTTTTCTATCATGATTCTTCACCTATAGATGATTACAAACAGTTTCAAGAGCTGTTTAAAAGAGTCGCCCACTCACAGAACTTGCACGCCCCGGAAGGTCCTCAAAAACAGCATGCCCTCCTAAGGAATCTCCAACATTCCAGTAGGTCAAAGTTGGCTCTTCCCTTTGACGAGGCGATTCTAGAAATTTCAAATGACATCTGGCACACACCAGCGTCTGTATCCCCAACAAACAAAGGCGCGGACCAAAAGTATTTTGTCGACGCTAAGAACGCCGAATTTCTTTTTACACATCCCCCTCCAAATTCCATTGTTGTTGACGCAGCTCAACAGAAATCAAAGACGACTCAATCAAAGAACACACCCTCTGAGAAGGACGCAAAACGCCTCGACTTGTTCGGTAGGAAGGTTTATTCATCTGCGACAGCGACCCTTAGAATGGCAAATTGTTCTGCTCAGCTCGCCAATCACGACTTCGATAATTATGTCAAGTTGGTTCCATTGATGCAACATCTTCCAGAGTCTAAAAAAGAAATATTCAAAGCATCGTGCAAGAGGGCTACACAGCAGCGTGCACAGCACTTCAGATTTCGCTAGACATCGCTGACTCAGCGTCCCATATGACGGCAATATCGGTCGTAATGCGACGCGCTTCTTGGTTGCACCTTGCTTCTGTGCCTAAGGACTTACAACCCAAAGTGGAGGACCTTCCCTTTCACCACTCTTCTTTGTTCGCTCAAAATACCTATCAGGTCTTCCACTCTGGTAAGGACTCCCGAACTACATTAAGAACACTCGGAATGTATACGCCACCCTTCAGGCGCAGAAGAGCATGGCCCTACAATAGACAAAGGCCCTCCTCCTATATCTCACAGTGATTCAGGCCTAACGACCACAACGACGGCGTCAGCAGCCTATCAAGACACAGACCCAACAACCGTCTCGGCAGCAGGTTTGACGCGCCTGTTGAGGGGCTGCGCACCATTCCCCTTTTAGAGGCTCTCTCTCAAATAACCGGACTAGTCCATCACCGGTTGAGACCCTACTGCTGTCGCTGGTTCGCCATCACTACAGACCGATGAATCAGAGAGATCATAACTTCCGGTCTCTCTCTCCCTTTCGCCACCCTCCCCCCTTCCAACCCTCCTTTCCCGTCCCTTTTCAGGGACCCCTCTCACGAACTCCTGTTGCGACAGGAAGTCGTGCGTCTACTTACCATTGGAGTAGTGGAGATGGTCCCACGTCAATTCAAAGGCAAGGGTTTCTATTCCCGATATTTCCTCACGCAGAAGAAATCCGGCAGATAGAGACCGATCCTCGACCTTCGTGGGCTCAACCGTTATCTAAGAAAACAAAGATTCAAGATGGTTACTCTGGCCTCTATCATTCCAACTCTCACCGAAGGGGATTGGTTCGCGTCCCTCAACCTCCAGGACGCCTATTTTTATGTCTCCATCCACCTAGCCCACAGGAGATTTCTGCGATTTACCCTCGGCAACGATCACTATCAGTACACTGTGCTTCCCTTTGGGCTTTTGGCAGCCCCAAGGGTATTTTCAAAGACCCTGGCAGTCATAGCTGCCTACCTTAGACATTCTGGGATCACGATTTTTCTGTACCTCGACAACTGCCTGATAAGAGCCTACTCAGCAGCCAAGGCACAGAAGGCGGTAGCTACTACCAGGGACACGTTCGAGGCCCTCGGTCTCATCATCAACCTACCAAAGTCCTCCCTGGTTCCATCCCAGTCCATCGATTTTTATCGGAGCAAGACTGGACTCCACGACCGCTACTGTCTACCTACCGGTCGACAGATCTCAAACTATTCAGGATCTAGTGAATGTTCTGCTCACTGCTCCCACGGTTTCTATACTTACTTGTCTCCAGTTGCTAGGCCACATGGCAGCAGCAACCTACATTGTTCCACACACCCGGCTCCACATGTGGTGCCTTCAGCACTGGCTCCTCCTAATCTACAAACCGGCCATCAGCGATACCTGCAAACTTACCTCTATCCCCAACCGTTTGAGGGACTCCCTCGCGTGGTGGCTCGACTCGAACAACACATTAGTAGGCGTTCCCTTCCATGTCCAAGCCCTATCTGTCCAGATCATCATGGATGCATCCCTTATTGGCTGGGGAGCACATATGCAACATCACCAAGTCTAGGGTTTGTGGTCACCTCACGAGTCCCTACTTCATATAAATTTTCTAGAGCTTTGAGCAGTTTTCAACGCATGCCGCCAGTTCATCCGACACTTGCGAGGGACCACTGTACAGATTCTTACGGACAATATATGCACAGTCTACTACATAAATCGACAGGGCGGTGCCAGATCCAGATCCCTGTGTGCAGAGGCCATACGACTATGGAATTAGGCAATTCGGCATGGTATTACACTCACAGCTGTTTACCTCCCCGGCAAGAGCAATACCATTGCAGATGCTCTGAGCAGGACCTTCCATCTGCAACACGAATGGGAACTACTCGACGATGTAGTTCGCGATGTTTTTCAGTCTTGGGAATACCCAGACATAGATCTCTTTGCGACCCGGCGCAACAAAAAGTGTCGCCTTTACTGTTCAAGAGCCGGAATAGGAACAGACTCAAAGGGGGATGCCTTTCTCCTCAATTGGAGAATGTACCGCCTGTTGTATGCCTTCCCACCACTTCCTCTCATACCGAGGGTGATAGGGAAGATACTGACGGATGACGCAATACTGATAACACCGTTTTGGCCCCATCAAACGTGGTTACCACAACTCATGCGGATGTCTTTATCTCAACCCAAACGACTTCCACACGTAAGCAATTTGCTCTTGCAGCAACACGACACTCTCCTGCACCCGAGCATTGACCGCCTTCACCTCACAGCATGGTTCCTGAGTGGCTCCAGGGGTTGGAATTAGCTTGCTCGGAATTAGTGGTGAGAGACGTCTTGATACAGAGCAGATGTCAAACGACCCAAAGGTCTTCCTTTATAAATGGTGTCGTTTCCAGGCCTGGTGCCAGTCACAAAGCATGGACCCTTTGTGCATACCCATTCAACAAATATTGGACTACATTCTTTATCTACATTCTCAGAATTTGGCGGTCGCCTCACTGAAGGTGCATTTAGCTGCAATCTCAGCCTTTCACCCATCTATAGAGAGTGTTTCGGTATTCGCTTATCCTATCTCTAAGAGATTTATGAGGGGCATGGCCAATCTCCATCCACCGTATAAAACTGTTCCGGAGCCGTGGGACCTAACACTGGTCCTTGATACTCTTACCCGCCCATCATTAGAACCTCTAGCAACTTGTGATCTACAGACTCTCACCATGAAGGTTGCTTTTCTTTTAGCTATCACCTTGGCACGAAGAGTCAGTGAGCTAGCGGCCTTGTCGGCCGATCCTCCGTACACGCTGTTTACTCATCAAAGTGGGACAATACGATGCCACCCCTCGTTTCTTCCAAAGGTTAATTCATCGTTCCATATCAACGAGCCCATAGTTTTTCATATGTTTCACCCTAAACCGCACTCCACTCCAGAACATGCACGTTTGCACACCCTGGACATCAGGAGAGTGTTGGCTTTTTATATAGACAGAATGCATCCGTTCCGCAAATCACGACGCCTATTTTTGTCAGTTGCAACTCGTTCAAAAGGTCAACAACTGTCATCTCAGCGTATTTCATCACATATCGTAAACTGTATCACCCGCTGTTATGCACTCCGAAACAAGCCATTGCCCTCTAAGCCTTGGGTGCATTCGACCAGGGCCATGGCCACTTCCACGGCTTTCCTGAAGGATGTTTCCCTATGCAACATTTGCCGTGCGGCAACCTGGTCGTCCATGTCTACATTCGCCAGACATTACGCTCTTGACTGTATCACTACAGCAGATGCAGCAGTGGCTCAGGCAGTGCTCTCCTCCGTGCATAGATAATTCCAAAGCACAACATTACCATTGGGCTACTGCTTCACACTCACCTGTAGTGGAGCACCCACAGGGACACTACTCGAAGAAGAAATTGTTACTCACCTTGTGCAGTAACATCTGTTCTTCGAGATGTGTGTCCCTGTGGGTGCTCCACTACCCGCCCTCCTCCCTGCTTTGGAACCCTTACCATTATATCTTTCAGATGTTCCGGCTAGGAGGAACTGGCGATAGACCGCGCTGCACAGAAAGGGCGCAAATGGCATGAGGTGGCTTCTGCGCATGCGCAGTCCACTGGGGGCTACTGCTGGCTAAAACTCTCCGGATTGCGGCGCTGGGACAAGCCCGACACCTGTAGTGGAGCACCCACGGGGACACACATCTCGAAGAACAGATGTTACTGCACAAGGTGAGTAACAATTTCTTCTTCCCCTCCCCCAGATTCCTTGGTGATTGTAGCTGTTAATGAACAGGAGAGACAAGGATATCAGGTGTCCTTTTTTATATGCTGGGGAATTCCCCAAAAGGACCTGTTTGCAACAAAGGTAAAATTTTTGTCTGCCCTGACCCAAAATTTCTCTCTGGGGTAATCTCTTAATTTCCATTTCAACAAAACAATCTGCTTGCCCCAAGCACATAGGAATGATGAGAGGTTTCATTCATTGGATGTGAGAAGAGCTTTAGCTTTTTATCTGGACTGTACTAGCACTTTAGTTGTTTATTGCAGTTGTGGACGGGCTAACCAGTCTCCACTGAGAGACTCTAGTCCTGGATCTTATCATTCATTTGTTTATGCTACCCGTTTGCTGAGGTAACTCAACCACCATTGGCACATTGCACTAGAGTGCAAGCAACTTCAGCAGCCTTCTAGGCATATGTGTGCATCATTGATATTTGCAAAGCAGCAAAATAAAATCATAGAATCATAGAACCTTAGTATTAGAAGGGGCCACAAGAGACATCTAGTTTAACACTGGCAAAGATGCAGGATATGTTTTGTCTAAACCTGTGGTTCCCAATCTTTTTTTAAACCGTGGACTGGCAAACCCATTCACAGACTTTGGATGGTCATTTTATTTGCATATTTGCATATTCATTACACAAATTCATTTGCATAAAATCATTAGGATCAGAGTTTGCAGATATCTACAGCACTAGAAAAAATTATGTTAAAAGAATTCTTTCCTTTCTTATCTTAACCTACCTCTGTAAACTTTGTTTGAAATGTAATCATGCAAGTGTCACGAGTTGGTCTTTTGTTCCAGTATTCAAAAGCAGCCTGAAAGCTTTTAATCCACCTGAAATTTTGGCGCCACCTCATACACCAGGGGTCGGCAACCTTTTCAAACCAAAGAGCCAAACTACATCAAAATTCAGAACAAGTGGTCAACAAAGAGCCAGTATAAGAATGGCCATTTGCATGACTGAAAATATATAACTTCTTATTGATAATTTACATGATGATTAATAGCATAAATGAAACATTGTACTCACACACTTTTATCTTTTCACATGTTTCTTTGAAGTTTACAGCCCTGGCCCCAGGAGACGCCATGAAGTAGCCCAATCCTGGCCCCCAGAGCCACGTGGTGGCTGCTGGAGCTGAAGTCAGCTGCTGTGCAGTGGCTTAGGGGTCCAGGGCTAGAGTACACCCTGGCCACCTGAGCCAACACAGCATCAGGCTTCAGCCCCAGAGCACCGCAGACAGCCAGCTTCAACTCCAGCAGCTGCCAGTCATGCACCCAAGGTATACCCCAGCCCCATGGGCGTGGCCTGGCGGTGTGCCACAGTCTGGCAGCCAGCGGTTTGCAGCCCAACACTGATTCGTGGACTGGTGGTTAGGAACCACTGGTCTAAACCACCCGAGATAATTGGCTATTCAGCCTCTTTTTGAACACCAAGTTTCATTTCCCTTCTTTCTGATAGTTTTGGGAAGTATTTCCTGAGATTTAATATAAATCTGCTATGCTGTAGTTTGAACCCATTGTCTTGTCTTGCCCTCTATGGCAGGAGAGAACTGTGTTTCTCCATGTTTTTATGTCCATCTTTCAAGTATTTGAAGACTACTATCTTGTCCCCACACTTAATTCCTCTTTTCCAAATTAAACATACCCAGTTCTTTCAGCTTTACTTATATGCTTGCATTCCATCCTTCTGGTCATCTCTGTCTGGATATTCCACTTCCTTTACATCCTTTCTATGCATTGGTGACCAAAATGGGACAAAGTACTCTAACAGTCTTAACCATCTCTGAATAGAGTGGCAGTATCACCTACTGTGGCTTGCATCAACAGAGGCATAGTGCACAACCCAAGATTATATCATCAGTTTTTGCAACAGCATTGCATTGTTGACTCTTGTTGAGGTGGTGATTCACCACAATGCCTAGATCAGGGGTCTCAAACTCCCAGCCCATGGGCCATCGCTGGTTGGAACACTTGTGCAGTCTGTCCTGGAAGTCCTGGGGGCAGAGGGGACTGTTTGTTCACATTTCCCAAGCCCCGCCCCTTCTTCCCATCATCCCGCACCCTCCCCTCATGGCACCCCATCCTCCGAGAGATACGACCTCTGGGATTACCAGGGGGGTCTAGTGCGAGGCAGCAACAGTGATCTGAGAACTCTGTCCTAGATCTTTCTCAGTGGTGTGGTTGCCAAGCCAGTTATCCCCAATTCTTCATTTGTATATTTGTTTTTTCTTCTCTGTGTCGCACCTTATGGTTGTCTTGGTCATCAGAACATGCTTTTGCTTCACATTGTGCTCTTTCCAGAGATTATGCTAACTTTGGATGGGTTGTCTTATAATCACTATTTAAGCAGACTACAAGCCCACCTCCTTGCATGTTTTACTTGTGAGTTAGCTACAGAGGAATGGACATGTGTGAACAAGCAAATAATTAAAAACAGTTACCTACATTTCTGTACTAGTTGGAATTTGAGATGTGTTGCACATATCCATTCCATGACTTGTAGGGTTGCCAGATGGTTTCAGAAAAAATACCAAAGGTCCCCCCCCCCCCAAAAAAAGGACCCCCAGAGTTGTTAAGTAAAAGTAAGCGTGGCCCCTTTAAGAAACGGGTGGTGAGGCTGCCAGCGGCCGCCCACCATTTTACCTCTCTGTGCTGGGCCAGACAGCTCCCCGGGAAGCACTAGGGTTGCCAGGCTGCCTCCGTATTGAGCCGGACAGCTCCGAATTTTCGCCTCCTGGCCGGGAAAAAATCATAAAGTACTGGACATTTTAGGTGTCTGGCATTTTCTGAATTTTTTTTTACCGGACAGGAGACGAAAATACTGAACTGTCCGGGTCAGTACCGGACACCTGGCAACCCTAATGACTTGCGCTCCTTCCCTTCTCTGTCTGAATCTGTCCAGTACAAAGGAAGTGGGAGGGAGGGGTTGGCCCTGCCCTTTTTTTTTTAAACAGTGTGCAATGGCCTGCCAGTAGAGGGAGCTCCAGCAACCCTGGTGGATACCGCTGAAGGAAAAAAAATCTCTGACAACAGCTCCCTAGGATGAGCACTCTCTTCTAAGTAGACGGGGTGAATGAAATGGGCAGAAGAAACAGATCTCAAAGTACAAAAGTTAGGCCACTGGGATTTTTTCTGTTCCTAAATGTAAAGTAATAAATTTCAAGAATGCCTCATCTTTTCAGCAGTTTGAAAAAAAATTATATATAGGTGCCTCTGTATGTGTGTGTGTCAGTTTGTTCTGGAACTCCTTTTAAACAGTAAGAGCTAGGGCTCCCAAATTTGGTATGCAGCTTCCTCTTCTCCTTACTTAAAGCAAGCTCAGAGTTTGGTTTTGCCAGGACAACCAGAAGCTCCAGGAAAGGAACTGTTTTCCATAACATGCAAAGAAAGGGGCTGCTATTTGGAGGGATGTGATATGAGAGGGGCAGCAAGCCTTCAGGGAAGAGCTATTCTATAAAGTGTATACTGTGGGCAGCTGTACCCAGGGAGTGGCCAGAAGGGCTCGGGCTCTGTCATCTTGCCTGTAAGCACGCTGGGTAAGTAGTCCCCATGCCTCAAACCCTTTTCTCCTCTCCCAGTCCTTGGCTGCAATGCTGACTGGGGGTGTGAGGAGGCAGAAAAAAGGCCCCTGGTGGCCAGAGAGTTGGGGAGAGGGAAAACACCATGCTGGAGGGACCCCCCCCCCACACACCTTGAACCCCCCCTTACTGCTGCAACCTCACTCTCGCACTTTCCCCGCCCCCAACCTCCTGCACTGCCCCCTTACATATCCTGAAGGTTGGGCATTGATTCCTGCCCTCCCCTCTTGCCCTGAAGGACCCAGGCAATGCTGGGTAAGATTGCTAATATAATATAATGTTTTGTGTGTGCACACACGCATGCACACATTATAAAGAATTTAAAGTTAAATTAGTGTTCTTTTCAGGAGCATAGCTTCATAGATATGCACGCTCTTCCTCTCTCTGCACATTTATAAAATCTGCTAAGAAAGGTGCAATGTATTTTCCACTTGAGTTTCTTTACCTCTCTTTGTCAGTGCTGTTGTCAAGGCAACCCAAATCTTTGAGAAGCTCTGCCCTCCTCTTTCAGATTCCATGTTAAGAGAGATTATTTCTATCCCAGTGTTAGTAACAAATACATTTGCATTACATTTCTGTTCTTTCTAATGCGTTCATGTGCTTGCTTATTTTTTATTAAAAGCATATTTAATTTCAAGGATCACATAAAATAATTACATATTGAGGATCATAGTCTACGGGAATATCCTAGTTAACATTAGTTTCTTTGTATTAACTTTAGTATAAACAGCATTATCACACACAAATATATTTAAATGTCATTAAGGCAGTGCTAGCCTTTGTGGTCTCAGAGACTGCGGTCCCTTCTAATTTAAGGGGACAAAAAAATGCAATGAAAAATTTCCACATTAATTTAAAAAAAATTCTAGCCCCTTGTGAAGTTAGCCTTCAGAATACAAGCCAATTAGTAGAGTTGAAATCTTGTTTCTGAAATTTTTCTAAAGGTCAAAGATTTTTCAGCTTCCTTGTTACTATGTTAGAGGACATACCTATTAATTCTGACTTTGAGTAGGAGCTGAAAAAGAAGCTACGATACAAAGTCTTGCCACACTAATACAGACTATTATCATTGAAAAATCTTAATTTGATGCAGCATTTGCCTGTGGCATAAGGTGAGCAGAAGCAGCCACTATGGTTCATTCACCACCTGCATTTAGGAGTGGCACAATTGAGCTGCTAGTGGGCTCCTTGCTTACTGCTCTGCATCTATGACAGATCTGGGTTTGGTCCCTGAAGTGCAGCTGCACGTGGTCAATCTCAGCTGCTTGTCTGCTAGGAGAGCAATGTTCCTTCTAATCTTCTCTCCATGTGTAGAATTATTTTTTATGTGCACTGAGGGATGTGCAAGTGTACACCACCAATAAAAAAACCCCTTAGCTGTGGGCATTCGGCTAATATGTGGGGTGGCATTTGAATTTCTCCTTAATGGCTGCACCACCACACAGCTTACAGGAAACACTGTGCAAGAGGTGTCCAGTCTGCAGAGATGGTCAGAAACAAGGACAAAGCAGTTTCCTTGAATAGGAAAAAGGGCAGGCCTTGAAAAGAGGGGGACACAGTAATTCTATAGTTTATAAAAATTGAGATCTTGTTATTTATTCATGTTATTGGCTGTCTGAGATTTTAATAAGAGGAAGGACTAAGTAAAAATAAAAATGGGAAGGATTTAATGTAATGGGAAGGGTGGAAATTACTGGGGAGGATGCGTGCGTCGAGTTAGTGGCCAAGTATTTCACAGTACTGACCCCCCCTGCCCCCAAAAAATGCTAAGCCTTGTCTCTCATTAAGGCCATGAGTCAAACTAAGGGGGTTCTCACCATGTTAGGTAGTTCTGAGGTGTTGCTGGGCATGTGTGTTATCTTGGCAGTGAAGTTATTCTGCTGCACAACTTCTAGTTGCTATTATTTATTAAAAATTTGTTCTTGTTTGAAGACCATGGGAATTTTGTCATTGACTTCAGTTGGTTTGGATTAGGTCTAGATCGGGGTGAAAGTAATTTAAAAATCTTCCCAGTATGGGGGTCCAGCTTTAGGGTTGCCAGATGGCTTCAACAAAAATACCGGACACACTTGACATTACAGTCTACCTTACATCTTATTTAGAAAATACTGTACATTTATATTTTCTCAATTTTTTTCCCAAACAGAAAGCTCAAATACTGGACTGTCTGGTTCAAAACCAGACCCCTGGCAACCCTATTGGCATGGAAGGGGCATGGCTTTGGGCTGATGGGGCAGGTGTGCGCTATATGGAGCCTGCCAGGCCCTTTTAAATTTCTAGGCCCCCTGTGCAGTTTGCCCTTTTGCCATTCCACCCTCATCAACAGCCCTGCGAGATGCAAAATGCTGCCACGTCAGCTGTGTACACCCTGGTACCCACAGGCCATCTTTCTGCCCACTTTCACCTCTGGTCTATATACTGTATAATTTATGTAGTGCCTTTCACCAAAGGACTTTACAAACAATTAGCCTCTCACTCTTGAGACAAATAAGCATTAGTATTTCCCATATTTGCCAAAAGGTGAATATTGATGCAGATGTCAGCTATTTGCCCAGGGTTACACAGCGAGGGTATGTCTACACTTGCCCCCTAGTTCGAACTAGGGAGGCAAATGAAGCATATCGAAGTTGCTAATGAAGCATGGAATTTAAATATCCCGCACTTAATTAGCATATTCGCAGCCAGTCGCCATTTTAAAAAGCCAGTAGCCTGAATTAACTCGCCACGTGTAGATGTGGTAGTCCGATCCAAAACCCTTCCCTTGAATTAACTGTTACTCCTAGTACTGAGTAGACTACTTTTAGTAGTAGTTGGTGGCTAGATCCTACAAGGTATTAGTATCTCCTTCAAAGTGCATATCCAATGATATTACCAACTATTCAATGAGAACTGAGGGGCCTCAAGGCTGGCTATGCTGGGAACCACAGCTCCCTCCCCAACCAGAAATAAACAGGTTTCACTTACAGAAAAACACTCATTACTTAGGAGATTTTTCTGTTTGCTGTAAACTGATCTTGTGCAGCTCTCTGTCCACCCTTCCTGTTTCCTGTAAGAGACTTTTAAAGGGCAGAGGGCTGCCCTTAATCGTCTGTAGTTATCTTGAGGTAACCTTTCAGTTTATAGGAAAAAGGTTTTAATTCTACATATGATATTCTACAGTCTTTTCAGAATTGTCAGGTCTGACTATCACAGGAACTGATGAGACTTTTTTGGAGGACTCTTTTTTATTGGGTCCAAAAAATATTCTGGCTGCTTTTAGAGGATACCAGATTAGTGGCCCACTGACCTGACCCAGCATTTCCTATGCTTCTTTGTTCTTCAGGTTTCAAACATAAAGGATCGCCATTTATAAATTTACGAAATACAACACAACGTTCATGACTGATGTAAACAGGCCAGGAGGCATTCTCTTCAAGAAAGTCTCATGCCTACTCTCTGGAGCCCTAAAAATCCTACATGCCAAGGGAGCTAAAGGAACTCAGATATGAAACTGAAGAAAAACTAAATGCGGTATGTAACCTGGCACTTACATCGGCCTCTGATGGATAGCTAATGTATTTTAAAAAGGCTCCAGAGGCTATCCTGGCAATTATAGGCTGGTAGGCCTAAATCCAATACCAGGCAAATTGGCTGAAATATTATTAGAGAATGATCAGACACAGATTAAAATGATATGTTGAGGAAGAGTCTGTACAGCTTTTGTAAAGGGAGATCATTCCTCAACAATCAATTAGAATTCTTTGGTGGGGGGTCAACTAGCCTGGGTGATGCAGGTGATATAGTATACTTGGATTTTTAGGAAGTCCATTGACAGGCTCCCAAGCCAAAGGCTTTTAAGTAAAGCAGATAGTTATGGGGTTAGAGAGAGGATCTAGTCATGGATCAGTAACTCGTTAAAAGATAGGAAATAAGGTGCAGGAATAAACGGTAAGCTTTCACAGTGGAGAGAACTAAATAATGAGGTCTGACAAGAATTTATACTGGGACCAGTGCTGTTCAACATACTAATAAATAATCTGGAAAAAAGGGTGAACAGTAAGGTGACAGTTTGTAGAAGTTACAAAATTACTCAAAATAGTTAAGTCCAAAGTTAACTGTGCAGAGTTATGAAGGAATTTCACAATTGAATGAATGGACAAGAAATTCACAAATGAAATTCAGTGTTAATGCAAAGTAAAGGCTGTTGGCAAACATAATCCCAACTATACGTACAACATGATGGAATGTAAATTAGGCATTACCACTCAAAGATCTTGGAGTTATCGTGAATTGTGCTCTGAAAGCATATGCTCACTGTGCAGCAGCAGTAATAAAAAAAACTACCAGAACAATTGGAACCATTAGGAAGGCACTATATAAATAAGGGATAGCTCAGTGGTTTGAGCATTGGCCTACTAAACCCAGGGTTGTGAGTTCAATCCTTGAGGGTGCCATGTAGGGATCTGGGGCAAATCTGTCAGGGATGGTACTTGGTCCTGCTGTGAGGACTGGACTCAATGACCTCTCAAGGTCCCTTCCAGCTCTGAGGTAGGTATCTTTGGTATGCTGACAGCATGGATAGTTCATGCAGTTCTGGTTGTCCCATCTCAGAAATATATAAAAACTGGAAAAAATACAGAGAAAGGACATAATTATTAGGGGCATAGAATACCTCTCATATGAGGAGAGTTTAAAAAGGCTGGAACTGTTCATCTTTGAAAAGAGATGCCTTGGGGGCATATGATAGAAATCTATAAAATCATGAATAATGTGGAAAAAGTGACTAAGGAAGTGTTATTTATCCCTCACAGAACACCAGATCTGGGGTCACCCAATAATATTAATAAGCATCAGGTTTAAAACAAACATACAGAAGTACTTCCTTACACAAAGCAGCCAACCTATGGAACTTATTGCCAGATGTTGTGAAGGCCAAAAATATGACTGAGTTCAAAAAAGAATTAGGTCATTTCACAGAGGATTGGTCCATCAATTATTGTTAATCAAGATGGGCACAGATGCTCCAGATATAATTAAGCCTCTTAACGGCCAGAAAGAGAGACTGAATGACAGCATATGGATCATACAGTTGCCCTTTTCTGTTCAAAACTGAGCTGTCTACACTGGCCCTTTTGCGCAAAAGGACTTTTGCCTGAACGGGAGCGTCAAAGTATTTGCGCAAGAAGCACTGATTTCTTACATTAGAACGTCAGTGCTCTTGCGCAAATTCAAGCGGCCAGTGTAGACAGCTGGTTGCTTTTGCGGAAAAACTGGCCAGTCTAGACACAGCCATATTGTTTGACTGGAGTATTATTGGTTCAGCAGATGCACTGTAGGACCTGTCAAATCAGTGTTCCACCTTTTAGTTTGTGGATAAATTGCTCCAGTGATGAGTCTTTTCATTTCCAGGGAAAACATTCTATTAAAAACAAAAAGATGAAAATGCCAAGGCTGTTAATGTTGTCTTGTTACTATTTGAGAATAACTGGATAAGTGCAATCCCTTTTATTTTTTCATCTCCCCTTTTTGGTGGAGGAATTCATACTAAAGAGTTAGAATGAAATAGGAACAATCAGAAAAATTAAGTACTGATTTCTTTACTTAATGAGTAGGAGTCTATCTAAACAGTTACCTTTGGTATCGAGGGACTTTCTTTGCTAAAATCTCTCATGTAAGCTTCTACACACATCTCTATATGAGCAAGTAAGCAAAAGCATCTCATTTTACAAAGTAGCAAAATATCTGATTACAGGTCTAATTCTAGTTTGAGGTGTTTTCAGATACGCTGGAATCAAGGTCTTGCAGCAGATGAATGTAATTATCTTTGTGAATATGCACAGACATATTATGTTCTTTAAACATCACAATTAGAAATAGTGCCATATTGCTAGTTAATTGGCAGTACTTGTGTTTCTGGAATTTCTTACCCACCAAGCAAAATATTTTTTGCATGTATAAATTTAGTAGTTTAAAATTTACAGTTTCTAACCCATTCTTAAAGTACTTCTGTTGCTTAGTCTCTCCGCATTTCACCTTTGGTTTGCACAGATAATCATGTTAATTAATATACCTTAACATTTTACTTTGCCATCTCTGTTTCAGATAGCCAAGACCTTTAGTGGCTAAATCCCAAAGTTTTATAACTATTTTCTCTTATAAAATGTAAGTGGCAAGAGCTTTGTCAGCTTTTAATCATTCAACTTATTCAGAGTCAAGCCATTATGTATTTTATATAGGGCTGTCAATTCACATGCGTTAACGCCTGCGATTAATGCAGGGCAGGATTAACACATTAATTTTTTTAACGCATTAATGCTGCACTGCCCCTTTGAAGTGCCACTCTGGTGCTTCAAAGGGGCAGCGCAACGTGAAGCCTGAGACCCCGTGCTCCACTGCCCCTTTGAAATGCGTGGAAGTGGTATGTTAAAGGGGCAGCCACCTCACAGCCTCCTCTGCACCTTTCAAAGGGGCAGTGGAGCCCAGGGTCAGCTGGGTACTCCTCAGCTGATCCTGGGCTCTGCACGGCATTTCCTCAGAACTCGGGGTCAGCTGCCCCTTTAAAACACCGTCTCTGGCATTTCAAAGGGGCAGTTGCCATGGAGCCCAGGGTCAGTTGGGGACTGCCCAGCTGATCTGGGGCTCCCTGCGCCAGCTGACCCTGGGCTCCACTGCCCTTTTGAAATGCGTGGAGACAGCGTTTTAAAGGGGCAGCTGCTGTGGAGCCCAGAGTCAGATGGGACTGCCCAGCAGACCCCGGGCTCCCTGTGGCATTTCCCCAGATCCCAGGATCAGCTAGGGAGTTCCCAGCTGACTCTGGGTTCCGGGGATGTGCCATGTGGAACCCGGGGTCAGCTGGGGGATCCTCAGCTGACCCCAAGTTCTGCTGAAATGCCACGTGGAATGCCTTGCGCTGCCCCTTGGAAACACCACCTCGGCACTTCAAAGGGGGCAGCGCTGCGTGGAGCCTGAGGTCAGCTGGGGAGTCCAGCTGATCCCGGGCTCCATGCAGAGCTGCCCTGTTGATACGCCAAGGCGGTGTTTCAAAGGGGAGGTGCATATGATTAATTGCACAATTAATGGTGATTAAATTTTTTAATCACTTGACAGCCCTAATTTTATAGTCAACCTCTAGGGCTGGGATATCTGAGCTAAATTTTGGCTACATGTTACAGTGCTGTTGTGGAGGTATACTATCCAGCTGGAGCTCTGGTGGAGTGTGGGCATTGAGATGCAGAGGACACTAAGCTGTGAGGAGAGGTATGTGCATTGGAGGTTAAGGATGAGGCCAAGAGTGATCTAGACAAATTTTGAGGATCGGGCCAAAAGAAATCTGATGAAGTAGCATTTAATTGCACTTTTAATTGCACTTTTCATACTAGAATACCAACTTAAGTTTATTATAGATATTTTGGGATGTTTTCTTCTTTCAAATCTATTGATTTTAATTAACACAGTATACAGTGTTCATTTTATTTACAAATATTTGCATTGTAAAAAAGGTAGAAGAAATATTTCAGTTCACCTTATCCAAGTACTTTAGTGTAGCCTCTTTATCATGAAAATACAACTTACAACTGTTGACTTTTTTTGGTACATAACTGCACTCAAAAACAAAACAATATAAAACTTTACAACCTACAAGTTGAATCATGAAGGGCCATAGAAATGGTTGACATAACATAACAGACCTTGAAACTCTGTCTACAACTGTACCATGCAAACTTCTGTCTGACTTTCAGGTGACAGTGTAAATATGAAGTGGGCAGCATTATCTCCTGTAAATGTAAACAAACTTGTTTTTTCTTAGTGATTAGATGAACAAGTGGAACTGAGTAGACTTATCTAAGATGAATTGAAAAAAATATTGCAGTGCACATATCTATAATAAAATTATACTATTAAGTGTACACTGTATTGTTTATTGTAATTGAAATAAGCATATTTGAAAATGTAGAAAAAAATCCCAAAATATTTATAATAAATATAAATGGGTATTCTATTGTTTAACAGTGTGATTAAAACCATAATCAATCATGACTGGTTTTAATCTGGTTAATTTGCTTTGTGCTAATCAGATGCATTAACTGTGATTGACAGCCCTAGTGTAAACTTCACAAAAACAAATGGGATGTTATTTGCACTGTTTTAACTTATCGGTATACTGTTATAATGTAATAGCAAACATTTTTACGTTGTGTATACCCCTGTGATTAAATAACCTATCAAATGTAAAAGTAGTCTTGTGGAATACAAATTAAGTTTGAGCATTTTTCTGCTAAAATTCTTCAAGTGCATTCCTCACTTAGCCCTCATCTACACTAGGACTTTATTTCAAGGTAACACCCCCGAAGTTGAATTCATAAGCAGAGAATCCACACTACCTGCGTAATTCAAAATCTGTACTCCTGCTTTTCATTAAGAATAATGCTAATTCTGAAATAGTTATTTCAAAATACCAGTCGTGTGGATGCACCGGTGCTGCTTTTTCAAAATAATTGGCCTCCGGAGGCCTCTCAGCTGCAGCTCTGACCGCTGCAGGTGTTCCCACTGCTCTCCTCCTTCTGTGGAGCTCTCAGTGTCCCGGGAAGAGGAGAAGAGCTTCTCGCCCGTTGCCTATGGGAAAGACCAGGACCCGAGGCAGATATGAGCGATCTCAGTGCTCCTTCAGATCTCCCTATCTTCTGCTGCTACTATGGCCTCCACTGCCCAGGGATTCAGGACTGCTCCAGCCTGGATTGGTGCAGAGATCCTGGACCCATTGAGGTGTGTGGCGAGGAGTCTAACCTCCAGGATCTCCTCACTAAGAAAAGGAATGAGAAAGGGCACACCAGGCCACTCGACCAGTGCAGCATGAAAATAAGAGCTGTGGTAAGCCTACCACAAGGCTAGGGAGCAGAGTAGGGGGCACCACACCCCTTCTGCTACTATGAGCAGCTGGATGCCATCCTGGGGGGCGGGGGGGGGGGCAGTCACCTCCCCCACTGTCGTCATTGAGTCTGGCCAGGAAATGCCCAGGGTCAGCCTGCAGGAGGGCAGAGTGGAGGAGGAGGAGAAGGATAAGGAGACCTGCCAGGTGACCATGCCTACCAGCCAGGAGCTGCTCTTCACTTTAGAGCTGGTTCCCTCCTCCCAAGACATGTCTCAGGCTTCTGAGGAGCCTGGGGAGGGCACTTCAAATGAGTGTTCTAACTTTCCCTATCTACAAGCTGGAGCAGGCAAGGGACTGTACGCTCCTCTTTCGGCCTACTTGACTTGGGGGTTGCACAACAACTTTCTTACGTGTGTGCCCATGGAGCACCGGACCAGAGCACTCAATTCGATGACGCTCTCACGCAGGAATCCCTCGGTCCTTCTTACAAGGTTCCTGGAGAGGCTTGTCTTATTCTGGCCTCCATGGTGGGATAGCTTCCCACAAGCAGCTACCACTAAATAGCCTGCGGTCATGGAACCACACAACAGTGCCGCACGTGGCCCATGGTAATGCCCAAACTCAGTCAGCATCAGTTCCTGATCAAGCATGGTGATGTGGAGGAAGCTGATCTTGTTCATGGGAACCTGCCAAGAGGAGGAGGGGAGGGGGGAACCCATTAGCACACTCTCCAGCAAGTGGAGTCTGCCGCTCACATACACCTGCCCTCTTGCCTGCAGGCTCCTGGCCTGGCTGGCACCTTCGCATGCCTGCTTGTTCCTGGGCCATGGGTGATGTGATGCTCCTCTGGGCGGTCTGTGCCCGTACTGGAAAATTCCCACTTTCTAGGTAACACATGGCCTTGTTTGAAGCACATTTCCATCGTCTGAACTGAAACCTTCATGTTTCCGAGTGACAATTCTCCGTAGCAGCATGTGGTTGAGGACCTTGGCTGCCTGCATGAGCATGGCCCCGACTGTGGATTACCCCCATGCTAAACTGGTTTCCACCTGAGCGGTAGCTGTCTAATATGGTGAGCTTCCAGACTGTGATGGCCACATGCTTCTGCATGGGGATGGTGGGTCTCAGTTGGGTGGTCCATCACCTGAGGGCAGGGGCGAGTCACTCACAGAGCTCGAGGAAGGTGGCCTTCCACATGTGGAAGTTCTGCAGCTACTGCTGATCATCCCATCCCTGTGGGACAATGCTGTCCCACTAGTCTCTCTGCCAGAAGTGGTGTTCCATGGTGTTCAGGCAATTGAGGGGCATTTGCAGGAGCACTAGGACCTGGGTGAGTAGGCCCTATGGGCCAGGCTAGGGTTCATCCTCATCTTTATCCTGCTGGAGCAATATGTGGTCAGTTTGGAAGTATGGTGCCATGAGGTGCAGCACGAGGCCTGTGAGCCTGGTACTGCTTTGCAGCAGCTCTGATTTGGTGATGTGAGCGCTGTGGTGTGTGCATGGGTAACCAGAGCACAAGAAGGCACATGCCCACTGCATCCCTGTTCTTCCTTGTGAGGGGGAAGGCAGTAGTGTAGTAGCTTGAGAGTCATGGCCATAGAGAGGTGTCTTGGTGGTGAAACAGACTAAAGTCTAATGATAAGACCATTACAGTAATTTAGGAGTTTATACTTATTAGACTTAAAACAAATTATAAATAGGGCCTCACCAAATTCTCAGTTCAATTGGGTCAGTTTCATAGTCATAGGATTTTAAAAACAGATGCCCTGATTTCACCTCTTTAAATCTGAAATTTCAACATGTTGTAATTGTAGGGGTCCTGACCCCCAAAAAAGAGTTGGGGGGGAGTTGTGTGGTTATTGTAGGAGGGGTTGTGATATGGCTACCCTTATTTCTGTGCTGTTACTGGTGGCAGCACTGCCTGTGCAGCAGGAGAGCAGTGGCTGTTAGCCAGGAGCCCAGCTTTGAAAGCAGTGCAGCTGCCACTAACAGTGCAGCACCCTTAATTCTGCATTACTGACTGCAGAGCTGAGCCTTCAGTCATCTGGCCACCCAACTCTGAAGGCAGTGCAGCAGTAAAGGTGGCAATAGCACAACTGCCTCAATAACTTTGAAACCCCCTTGCAACTCCCTTTTAGGTCAGGACCCCTAATTTGGGAAATACAGATTTCACAGGGGGAGACTAGTATAGCATAGGCTCCAAGCACACAGAAGGCTGGGTTTCACAAGGGAAGACCAGATTTCATGGTCCATGAAGTGTTTGTCCGGGCTGTGAATTTGATATGCCCCTAATTATAGATGATCCCACCAGTTTGGGATATCTGTCATGTTTTCTGCCTGTCTTCCCTGAGGTAGGCACTCACACCTGACAGTGAGACAAACTTTTATTCATAAACTTTGTTAAAATTCAAACCAGTGTACGCATCAATGTTGAGGTAATACTTGGCTTCTGAGGAAGGATTGAATAAATTGAAAGAGAAATTGCAGTGGAAACAGAAATATGCCCAGGTGAAAAACTGAGTTTTGGTGTCTCATAGGAAGTGTACATGAAAACATCTCAATTCATAAAAGTTTATTTTCAGACAATGCAGAGGATAAGAAAACATGTGCAAGGTTGCACACATTACATGCAAATGAACTAACACAAATAAGGATGTAAGCGACTAGTTGACTGCCTGATAAGTATATGCTTATCGGGTAGTCTATGCTTTATTGGGTAGTCAAGTAGTGACTCAACTAGTCAGATCCCTCCCTTCTGCTTCTATCAAGAAGAGGCTCTTGCTGCATTTTGAAGGCAGAAGTGCAGTGGGGAACACGGGACAAGCAGGGACTCAAGCAGTCCCCATTCACCCTGTGATCCCCACTGCTCTTCTGCCTTTTAAATGTAGTAAGAGTCGCGGGTGGCTCTTACTATATTTAAAAGGCAGAGGTGCAGCTGGGATAGTGAGCACCCCACCTTCCCCTATCAGCTAATCAAATAGTTGATGGAAATTCTGCTGACTACTCAATTGCTGATTAATCAAAATTTGACATCCCTAAACAAATGCTTAGAAAAAGATGTTACATTAAATAGTTATGATCTTTGCATTGTTTGGAGAGAAACTGAATAGTCAGTAGCTTCACTGAAACCAGCCATTGTTTCTATGACAGCCATAGGTCTTGCACCATGGGCTTTCAGAAGTTCTCCCCCCCCCCCTAATTATTTTTTAATATTGTGCTTGGGTTATTTAAGTTATACTTGTGCTATGACCTAAAAGCCAATGCTGTCAGCACTCTGACCTCACAAGAATAGTTAGTTTCCCAAAGTCAAATAATGCTTTTATGTTCTGTGACCCAGGTCAGAAATTTCAGACTAAAAGTTACTTGCTGTTGGGAACTTTTTTGTATACAATAGGCTCTCCTTTCTAAAGTTTCAAGGTCAGTCTTTAAAACTGTTAGCCAACCCTAAATATGCCACCCTGTACCCTAGACTAGTGCAATGGTTGAAATTTTGCCAGAGTCAGGGATCTTTCAGACTTCATTTCAGCGTCTCATTTCCAGCTTCCACTTATGTTAAGAGATGTAAGCACACAATGAGGAGAATGTAAACGGCTGCACTGCTTTTTCTAGAGGACATACATTGTAGATTAAAGGGAAGAACATGACTTTCACAGAGGAAGTATCAATGAATGTGTAAAAAGCAATTGACATAGGCCTTTCCTTTTCTTATATTCCATCTATTTGTTTGCATTCTTGGCCCTTATAAAACTTGGCTAACTTTCTTTCCACCATGGAGTCATGGTTTCACGTGTGTTGCGCCTTGTCTGGATGGCCTCCATCCAGACCATTGAATCACTTCCTCAACTTTTAATCACTTTTTAAAGCCCTCTTTTTCTCATCTGTGTATTATGGACTGTTTTGCTGTAAACTGTTTCACTTACTTCATTTTAAGGGTGATTTATTTAGAATTAAAATGTGTTTTGGGAAGAAGGTCTGGTGCAATTCGCCCTGTTCAATCTGCAGTTGGTTGGAAAGGTTCCAGTGAAGGGTAGCTGGAGCCAGTTCTTCCAAATCAAAGGAGAAATGCCAATGGGCTCCAAAGAGAAGGGTTGCTAGAGAGACATTTTGAAGACTGCCTCAGAGCTCTCAGCTGCAACCAGCTTAACCCTAAATTGCATTGCTATTGGAGCAGTGACCAACATAGTAGCCCACAGTGGTGCTTTCAAACAAAGGTTTACCATGATTCCCATACATTATTCCCTGTGTTCTGTTACAGGGGTCGGCAACCTTTTCAAACCAAAGAGCCAAACAACATCAAAATTCAGAACAAGTGGGCAACGAAGAGCCAGTATAAGAATGGCCATTTGCATGACTGAAAATATATAACTTCTTATTGATAATTTACATGATGGTTAATAGCATAAATGAAACATTGTACTCAGACTTTATTTAATAGGACTTCTACTGCTGCATCTTTTTGCACATCTTTGAAGTTCACACTAACTGGTCAAATCCAGCTTCATGCACGCATCCAGGCTGTCTGTCAATCTTATGGCAGGAGTCTGGTTTGGGGTGTGGGCGGTGTGAGGGGCTCAGGGCAGGGGATTTGGGTGTATGATAGACTCTGGCAGAAGGTTGGGGGGTGTGGGGGTGCAGGAATGTTATGGCAGGGGACTGTGGATGTGAAGGGTACAGGAGTTTGGGGATGTGAGGGGCTCAGATGTATGATGGGCTCAGGGTCAGGGTGTGTGTGGGGTGCAGGAGTGTTATGATGCTGCAGCCAGATGAAGGCTGCGCCCCAATTTGGGGCTTGGTGGCCAAGCTTTTTTTAAATAAAATATTATGTCCAACACAAAAGGTTTCAACATTGCCTTTATTTATGGCAGGAGTGGGGAACCTTTTTTGGGTCAAAGGCCACTGACCCAGAGAAAAAAAGTCAGTCAGGGGCCGCACAAGCGAAAAGCCAAAAAACTCACCCTCCAAAAACCTCCCACCCTCAGTGATGTGGCCCCCAACTGAAACACCTCACTCCCCTGGTGGGGAGAGGAGCAGGGAGGACTGAGGTTCAAGGCCTGAGACCAGATTTACTCTTCTGGGGTTCCAGGGTTAGTGGATTTTGTGGGGCCCCCCCAAAGCTCTGGGGTGGGGCAAAAAATGAGGGGTTAAGTGTGGGACAGGGCAGCCAGTGAATGGGATAGGGATGCTGTGGGGGGATCTAGGGGGGCTGAGTTGGACTCCAGAAGAGCCATATCTGGCTCCCTAGTGAGCCATAGGTTGCTGATCCTTGTGTTAGCATATGGAGTTGGGAATTTTCCTTGTATTCCTGACTTCTCCACTGGGTGGTCATGGACAAATCTTTTAACATCTCTGCTTAAATTTCTCCATCAGTAAACTGGGGATAGCACTTGAAGTCACTTTGAGCTTTTTTACAATGAAAAGTGCTAAATTAGTACAAGTTATTAGTGTTAAGTATTGTTTATTGTAGTGCCTAGAAGTCCAAATCATGGATCAGGGCCCGATTATGTTAAGTGCTATGTAAACAGAAAAATGACAAGAGCTTAACATTTTAAGACAAGAGACACCAGATAAACTGGTAATACAGGGAAACAATGAGACAGTACTGCTCAGAATTATAGGCATTGATCTCTGCAACCAAAGTTTCTGACCTCTGCAATATTATATGTACCTGGTTGTTCTTTACAGTAATAGCATTTAGGACATGTTTCACAAGGAAGTACACTAAGCAAAGCTGATTAGTTTAATAAATATTTGACCATCTGTAGGAAGAAATTGTACCATATCAAGTGGACCATTTTTATTACATTACTTAGACATAAAGGCCAACTATTTCCAACTTGGATGCCTAGAGTTAGTCACCTAAGTTGCTATTTCAGACCTACCATCAAAAATGATTTTTGGAGGTATGGAATACCCACAGATCCTCTGAAAATCAGGACACTTAGATTGAGGTGCCGAAAGAAGAACTTATTTAATTAACCCAATTGTACCCAAATTAAAAAAAAAAAAAAAAATGATGAAGATGAGATGTTGTGATCATCTTAATGTAGAATATCCTTGCTTTTGAAATAACTTGTAATTCAGTTTCTTTATGTAGATTGTGTTCCATTTTGTTTGATTTTACAATGATAATAGGACTTGTAATAGAAAGAGTTTGTTGAAATTACACATCAAAATTGTCCTTTAATGTCATCTTAATGGGATCCCTCACATTTTACACTGAAATGGTTATTTCACAGTGGCTTGTGATGGCATCATTTACAGACTCCATAAATTTTGTATTGATTCAATTAATGAATGTGTCAATGAGTCTAAGTCTAAATTCCTATTTTTTGGGAATAAAGAAAGCAGTACTGGGGAAAAAACTGCTTTATACATAGCATCTGTTTTTCAAGCAAGCATTTCTGCTGTCTTAGTATTAGTAAGATACTCAGTATTTATAACATATTAGAAAAAACTTAAGACAAGGAATGGTCTAGTAGCATCTTAAAGACTAACAAAACACGTAGATGGTATCATGAGCTTTCGTGGGCAAAACCCACTTCTTCAGATGACCTGAGTTATCTGAAGAAGTGGGCTGTGCCCATGAAAGCTCATGATACCATCTACATGTTTTGTTAGTCTATAAAGTGCTACCAGACCAAATTATTTCCAGTAACCATGCAGCACATCTCCATCATCATCCATGAACCCACCCCTGCAATCAGCCCTGACGTGTTTTGTTAGTCTTGAAGGTGCTACTAGAGACAATTTGTTGTTTAAGTTTTTCTAGTTACAGGCTAACTCAGCTACCCCTCTGAAGTATAAGATACTAGTTTACATTTATAAGGATATTGTTAACATCACAAGATCATAAAAATCCAGGAGCATTAAGTTGATTCTTTCAAGTTAGGAAATTAGAATTATTTTTTTATCATGACATTGCTGCAAGGTGATCAGCATTATAACTTACTGTGCAACCTATGCTAACAGTATGACAGTGTTAGAGACTTTAAACTGTCATTAACCTATCACTATAACCTCCGATTGTCTTTAAGCCTATGACCACATTTATTTGAAGCAATTATGTTATATTTATGAAAATATCTTAAGTCAGTTATGTAATTCAGAGCCTAGATACTACAGAGATCAACAATATAGGGTGTATACATTTACTATAGATACTAATGCAGCCTTTAATTCAAAGTGCTGACATGAAAGCTAACAACAACACTAAATGTTACAATAATACATAGGTTTTACCCCCTCTGAATTGCCCCAGGGAGTAAAGATGAGGAGGGTTGTCACGGGGTACACTCACCAGCATGGTACCTTCAGCTGGTTGCCTTAGGGAATTAGCTTGTTGTTTCATTGGGCACCTTCCTCCAGTTGGTATCTCCCCATGTTCTTCTTTAACCACGGTATCCTCTTTAGGACACTGCCTTTTGGCAGTGCCCACTCCAGTCTCTCTGCACCTGCTTCGGGGGGGGGGCCCCCCGCAGGGGGGAAGGAAGAAAGATATTGTTTACTCCACTGCACACTCCAGGGACATCCCTTCTTCCAGGGACTCCCAGTTTACCTGTACCCACCTTGTCTCAGTGACTCACTGCCAATCTTCATCTAGCCCCTGCCTCCAGGGGGCAGACTGCAGCCTGTAACAGCCACACATCTCTGGCAAAGGGGTGTGGACCTGTTACCACTGCCTACCATGGCTGCCTCCCGCAGCCCCAGTAGCTTCAGGCCTTACAGTCTGGGGGCTTATTTGGCCAGAGCCTCCCCAGCCCTCCCTGCCTGCCTGCCTTCCCCAGTACTGCTCTACCTCCAGTAGAGCTGACTTCCCTAGCAGTCAGGTCTCTACTGCTCTCTAGCCAGAGCAGCAGTCAGTTCTCTCCTCTGTCCAGGAGTCCTCCTTTATATAGCCCCCAGATGGACCCTCATTAGCAGAGCTGCCTCAGCTGGGGCTTCACTCTCAGCCCTCACTCAGGGCTGGGATTTTGCCCTTAAAGGGCCAATGCAGGGCAAACGCTCTGTCACAAAGTGTCATGACCATTCCTTGTTGTACTGATCTGCAGGGTAACCTTGGAGGGAACATATTGTATCATCTAAAGATGTTTGCATCTCTCTGAAGTACAATATTTATCCAAATGCCTGCTGAGATAGTACACCTCCATATTAACTCAACACAAAATGTTTGTTAGAGGTACAACTTCATCCTAAATAGACAAACCAATGGGTCTGAGTCAGTTTATTTCACTGATCTATATATATTCCTTTGCCTAACAAAAAAATCCCTACCTCTTACTTAAATCCTACCTTAAATTCTAAATGGGCTGGACTGATCCTTCAGCTGGTGTGCCACACAATGTGATGCTTTGAGTTATTGATCAGCTTGATGGTATTAAATATTTGCCTGTAAATTTCTGTATTATGAAATGAAACCTGGATCCAGATTGAGAACTGTATTCTAGCCAAATCCTCTAGATGGGCCACTGTGGTATCAGTAAGATTATTTTAGTTATATCTCTCTGATCCTCTCTTTTATTGTGTTTGAAGAGGATAATAGAGTAACTAATAGACAGTAGTGCTGGAATAATTTGTATAGTGGGGGTACTGAGAACCATTGAACCTATTCGCATAAGATTAAATACGTATTAATTAGGGATGTAAAAGAGTAGTTGATTAGTTGACTACTCGCTACCCCCCCTCCCCCGCTGCTTCTGTTTCAGAGGCAGGAATGTGGGGGAGCAGGTGCTGGAGGAGAGCTGGCTTAAAAGTCGGTTCCCCCCCAGCACTCTCTCCATGGTGTGGAGGGAGGCATAGCAGGCAGAGGTGCAGCGGTCAGGGAACCAGCATGAGCCAGGACTGCTGAGTCCTGGCTTGTGCCAGGTCCCAAACCTACCCCACTGTGGCTTTGCCTTTTAAATGTAGTAAGAGCCGGGAGGACCATCCTTATTAATAATAAGGATGTTAAGAAGTGGGTAACTGGCTAACCATGTACTCAATACAATTTGTATCGAGTACATGATTAGTCAATAAGGAGCCCTGCTGCGGCTTTGCAGTTTAAATGTAGTAGGAGCCGGGTGCGCAGGCAGCCCAGCTCTTACTACATTTAAAAGGCAGAGGCACAGCAGTGTAGGTCCAGGACCTGGCTCACGCTGGGTCTGGGACCTATCCCTGCTTGTGGCTCTGCAGTTTACCTGCTTCTTAACAACCTTACTATTAATAGTGGAGTATCAAGGAGAATGCATATCTAAATCTATATAATTAATGGAGTCTCAATATGTCCTCCATTGTTGTTTTTACAGAGTTTAATATGTAAATTCATGCCCCATTTACAACCAGATAAAACTTTTTTCTCCCAAAATTTGTCTAAAAAATGCAGTTTCAGATTGACTGAAACATTGTGAGTTCATGTTGAAAATTATCTCCAAAGAGCTTCACTTCTGGATATTTACAAAATCTGTTTTGTTCTACACTTTTGCCTCATTTCTGTTCTGAATAGATTCTTATACTGTGCCCATCTTCGTAGTATCATAGGGTATGTCTACACTACAGTGTTATTTCGAAATAGCTTATTTCGAAATAACACATCTACACACAAAATAGCATTTTGCTATTTCGAAATAACGCGTCCACACTGAGTGGACTCTGAATCGCATTTAAGGCTGGCCGGAACCAATTCCAGCAGGGCACCAGGTCAGGACTTCCTGTGTGGGGCTGCTGCCTGAGGCTATTTGAGGTCTGTGCTTAAAGGGGGACCCTCCCCCGGCAGCCAGTTCTCAGGTTTCCCTGCTTGCTTGTCTACCTCGATGAGGGACAGCAAAGCATTTTGTCTCTGCGTGCTCTGGTTGCCCTCACTCGGGACACCACAGCATTCTGCAACATGGAGCTACAGCTGCCCCTGGGCACTCTGGTGCTTCTCTTAGACACGTTGCTGCGAGCCTGGCTGCACTTTCTGCAGGCTGACATCCGGGAGGTCCATTGGGGGGCTGTCAGTATCCAGGAGGCCCTGTGGGAGAGCTTCCACCCTGAGGAGCACTAAGAGCCTCCCTGGTCTGCCCCACTGAGGGCTTGTGCCTCATTCCTCCCTCACATCCTTCCACTTACCCCTCCCTAACCCCCCTTCCTGATGTCAAATAAAATACACATATTTTCATGAACACAAACTCTCTTTATTTAACAAAACTGGGGGGGAGGGAATGAAACTCTGGTGAGACTGGCAAAAGGAGGCGGGAGAGGGGAGAAGAGAGGGTGAGAGAGGGGAGGGGGAAACCTGGGAGGAGGGAGCTGGAAGGGGGAAGCAAGAGAAAGAAGGGGGAGGGGAAGCTCAGGGCTCAGGGTTGGGGGTCTCACCGGACCAACTTGATTGTCATGCAGACCTGCTCCTGGGTTCGCATGTGGCCTTTGGTGGCCAGGCTGGCAGCTATCCTGCCATAGATGGCTGCATTCCTCTGTCTAGTGCAGAGATCATGGACGTTGGGGGCATCCCCCCCAAACCTGAATAAGGTCCATGATCTCCACCCGGGACCAGCAAGGTGTCTGCCTTCTCCGGGCCCTGGCAGGCTCCTGGGAGCTGGCAGACTGCTCCTGGAGAGCGGTGGAGGGCTGGCAGCCAGTGACTTGCTGGCTCATGTTTTGGGGCCACTGGGTCAGGGGCAGTGACTGCTGGCTCTGGGCTGGCGGGCTTGGAGCTGGCACAGGCACTGTGGCCAGAGTCAACCCCTTTAAGGGCTCCGGGGACGGGGGAGGGAGAGGAGTATTCTTGGTTGAGGCTGGAGTGGCCACCAGGGCACCCTGGAAAGCCTGGAGGCCCCCTATTTCGAAATAAGTGTCTACACAGCACTTATTTCGAAATAGCTATTTCAAATTTGGTGTTATTCCTCATAGAATGAGGTTTACCAAATTCGAAATAAGCGCTCCATTATTTCGAATGTATTTTGAAATAGCGGTTTGGCTGTGTAGATGCTAGTAAAGTTATTTTGAAATAAGGGCTGTTATTTCGAAATAACTTTGCTGTGTAGACATACCCCTAGTGCCTTCTAGCAGTGTATTATACAACATGAGTAATAGCTGTCATGATGTTTATACTCTAATCCTGTCCCCATGCTGTCAGTGGAATATCTTGTTTTGTTAGGGTTTTTTAAAAATATTGTAAATTTATTTTAGTGAAATGCACTGTGCACTGGGGCAGTAAGTGCTGTGGTTTGTGATGGCTTTTCATTATTGGGGAATTCATTTCACAGTTTTGAAAAAATGTTCTCTCTCTCCTGGAATTGAAAATAAGTCGTTTGTGTTGCATCCCATACCTCCTGATACGGTCATCACTCTTTTCTCAGGAGACCCAATCAAGTCCCACATGCTTCCAAACCAACTGAGCATGGGCACAGTGTAGTCACTGTTTCTATTTCTGGCATCTGGTCCGCGTAGGCAATTCCAGCTATGTAAAAAATGTAGCTGGAGTCAAGCTGATGTATTTTAAACTGAGCTTCAGTTCTTTTCTCACAGCAGGAGGTCGATGGGAGAAATGCTCCCACTAACGTCCCTTACTCCTCACAAGTAGGAGTACTGGCGTCAATGGGGGCATTTTCAGGTTCGATTTAGCAGATCTTTACTAGACCCTCTAAATCAAACTCTGGAAGATCTACCGCCTTAGCATCGCTCTTCCTGCAAGTGGAGACATGTCCAAGAACTCTAGGAGAGACTCCAAGGCTCAGACCTGTCTTTGACTCCCTTCCTTGTGATGCATGTTACTGCCATTCTAGACCTCAAAATCAGTATATGTGACCTCTTGAGCCCTAACAGTTTTTAGTACACCCTCCCCCACCAAGCGCAAAAAAGCTGTGGGCACTTCAAACTTCTAATTAAGCCTCTTTGAAGCAAACATGATAGGAAAGAAAGGAACACAGGCTTAGCAAAGGAATTTTATAACCATGCTGTCAACCTTTCAGGATAGGCATTGTACCTCCTGCTCTCGCCCTCTTGCAAGTCTTATGTGTGGTGAGGATTGATTCCTCCGTACAAAACAGAATCCTGTCCTATAAGTAAGCCTCTCTTTCTCTGCCTCTTTCTTTCCCTGTGGCTACTGTGAAAGTCTGTCTCCTCTACCCCCTGTTATGGAAAACAGTCCCATTCCCGGGACTTCCCATTTTCCTGGCACAATCAAACACTGACCTTGCTTTAAGTTAGGATAAGAGGAAGCTGCATGCCAAATTTGGGGGCCCTAGCTCTTACACTTGAGGAGGAGTTCTTCAACAAACAGACTCACAGACACATACAGACACACTAAAATATATAGAGAGGTTTAGAATTTGATTTTTTCTTACAGCTTAGCATTCCTAGTGAATACTATTAAAATGAAAAAGACAACCAATCGTGTTGACATTTGCTGCATTCACTTTGCTTTTAATGAGCATTTAATTGTCTTAAATATAGAAACATAATCAACTGTATCTTACTAATTAATAATTGAATACAGTAGAGCTGTTTGACTGTAAATGAGGAAAGAATTTGGCTTTCATGTTTCTTAGATGTTAAATTCTTTCAGGCAGGGACTGTGTGTTTTCTATGTTATGTAAATTGCTTAGCACATGTTAACCATTATATAAATAATAATACAGATCAAGGCTTAGAAAATGAGTAGTTAATTAGGGTAGAAAGAATAACGACTTGGTGAGTTCACAGGCCATTTTTGTTTGAAATGTTCAGCAAGGTTTAGGCTATGTCTACAATGCAATCTTAAGTCAAGTTATGATAGGTCAAGTTACAGTCGTTGCATTAATTAATGCAGTGACTGTGTTAATTACTTCAGTGGCTTTGTACACACTACAGATGCTAAAATGTGTTTAGTTATGTAATTGTGTAATTATGTAATCAGTGGTTATAAGGTTACATGTGGAGTGAGTGCAGGCGGCTCCTGCCTGTAGCCCCACACTGCTGCCTCTGTATCATGCTGTTGCACTGGCTTCCGCCTGGCCCCTTCCCCACACTGCTGCCTCTGATGCATGCTGCTACAGTGGCTCCTGCCTGGCCCCTCCCCCACACTGCTGCCTCTGATACAGAGGCAGCAGCATGTGGGAGGGCAGGCGGCTCTGCGGGAGCCACTGTTTGCAGAGAGCCGGCTTAAAAGCTGGCTCCCTGAGTGCTCTGGCTCCCACCTGCCTCCCATGCTGCTGCCTCTGATACAGAGGCAGCAGTGCATGGGTGGGTGTGGAGGGGGCTGTGTGTAACTGCATGTTAATCAATGAACCTATGCTAAAATGTGTTTAGTTATGTAATTGTGTAATTATGTAATCAGCAGTTATAAGGTTACATGTGGAGTGAGGGCAGGCGGCTCCTGCCTGTAGCCCCACACTGCTGCCTCTGTATCATGCTGTTGCACTGGCTTTCACCTGGCCCCTTCCCCACACTGCTGCCATACTATCCTCCTTCTGTTGGTGGTGTGTGTCCTCACCAGAAGTGCTTCCCCTGACCGAAGAGTGACAGTGTAGAGGAACTGGGAGTGGGGGTTGGAGAGGAAAGCCACCTGGGTATCTCACCTCCGGCAGGAAGATCCATGCCTGGAGTCCAGTCTGCTGCCATGCTCTTACTGGGGTGCCAGTACACCCGTGGGCAGCAGGGCTCCTAGTGCAAAGTGGGGAGCTCAGTCAGCAGCCCAAGCCATGAGGCTAGGGGGCAGCCTAGCTTTGAGTGGAGACTGCAGCAACCCGGCTCGGGAGTTGGGAGCCAGCTTTCTTGTCAATTTCATGGCTTCAGTAGATGACAGCTAACAATGGATGTAAGAAACCCAGTGTCTACACAGACAGTGCTTCACCTTAACTAAATCAACAGAGGCACCGGGCTTATTGTTGAGGTGATTTTATTATGTTGGGACAGCATAGATGACATCAGAAGGAGGAGCATTTCGGTGTGTACACCTCCACCGTTTTATCGACAAAAGCTGATTGTGTAGTACCACAAAGAGTCATAGTATTTCTGTTATTACTTCAAGCCATATGCCATCTGGCTTTCAATTTTCAACTGTAGTCAGATTGTATAAGACAGTGTTGATTGCAGCAGTATAGTAATAATGCAAATCATATCAATAGTTAACCTAATCTCAGATCTGAATTTGCTAGAAATTATTTTTCACGTATTATTTGATAAATTTTGATAGTCATAATATATGATAAACTTTGCATATAGAATGTGTGCCTTGGATTAATGAGGTGTACTGTATGTTTGATAACCTAATCGTAATTACAAATAGCTAATAGTTGCTGTAAATACCTTGTGCCAGGATTCCTATTTGCTACCAACAGAGTTGATTACAGGTGAAGTGTGTGGGAGTTAGGATTGTTTCTCACCAGTGGAAGGAGATGAGAGAGAATAACAGTGGGAAGATCTGACATGCATTGCCACTGAGAACAGTTTATAAATTTTTAGCAAATTATGCTTGCCACAAGAATGCTTATTGTTTTTATTCTCTTGTTAATAAGGCTTTTGACACAATTCCATGTGACATTCTCATAAACAAACTAGGGAAATGCAGACTGTGAAATTACACAAGTGGTTGAAAGACTGTATTCAAAGAGGAGTAGTTGATGATTCGCTGTCAGACTGAGAGGATATACTTAGTGGAGTTCTGCAGGAGCCAGTCCTGGGTCCAGTACTATTCAATATTTTCATTATTGGCTTGGATAATGGAGTGGAGAGTCTTCTCATAAAATTTGCAGATGACAAGAAGCTGAGATGGGTTACAAGCACTTTGGAGGACAAGATTTGAATTCAGAATGACCTTGACAAATTGGAAAATTTGTTTGACTTCAACAGTGTAAAATTGAATAAAAACAAGCGTAAAACACTGCACTTAAGAGAAAAAAAATCAAATGTCCAATTATGAAATAAGGAATAACTATTGTAGGTGGTGATATTATTGAAAGGAATCAGGGTTCTAGTGGATTACAAATTGAGTATCAGTCAACAGCAGGGGTGGGCAATGATTTTTGACGGGGTGCCACTCCATGATTTTGGAAAGTGGCAGAGGGCCACACTCTTCCATGATATTAATGGAGGAGATGCAGGGTCTGGAATGGAGGTTGGGTGCAGAAGGGAGCAAGGAGTAAGGGATTGGGGTGCAGGAGGGAGGTGCAGGGTGTAAGGGATTGGGGGTGCTGGATTCTGGGAAGGAGTTTGGGTGAAGGAGGCAGGCGGTTGTGACCTAGGGCAGGGGACTGGAGCGCTGGGGTTTGGGATGTGACCTAGGGTAGGAGGGTATTGTGATCTGAGGCAGGAGATTGGGGTGCCAGATCTTGGCGGGGGTATGGGTGTAAGAGGGGGCTAGAGGGTTTTGGGTATGTTGAGTGGGGGTGGGGGCAGAAGGTTGGGGCAGGAAAAGGCTGAGGTGCCAGAAGCAGTCTGTGGCCAAGAGACTTACCAGCCAGCAGTCAAACTAGCCTGCCTGCCTGCAGAACTAAGGCTTGCACAGCTTAAAACGTTTCCCAGCCAGCCTGCCTGCTTGCCTGGCCATGTGCTTCATTGAATAACTGAGCCGAGGAGAGGGGGCATGGTTCTTCTTGGCTGCCGGTTATTCAAACAAGCGGCTCCCATTGGCCGGTTTCTGGCTAGAAACCGGCCATTGGGATTGTGCTGGGGGCAGGGCAGTTCCTGAAACTTCCCCTCTCCCCTCCAGTTTTAAAACAGAAACGGAGCCCTGCAGCCACGTTTCTGCACGGCCTGCAGGGCAAGCGGGAGCCTGCGTGGGGCTCTCTGCTGCCTCCATGGGCCGGATCTGGTGGCTTGGTGGGCCAGATCTGGCCCGCAAGCCTTATTTTGCCCAGGACTGGTCAACAGTATGATGCTAATATAATTTAGGGGTTTATTAACAGAAGTGTATGTAAGACATGGGTGCATAATTGTCCCACTTAACTCAATATTGGTGAGGTGTCAGCTGGATTACTGTGTATGAGTGCCAGACGTTAAGAAAGATGTGGAGAGTCCAGAGAAGAGCAACAAAAATGATAAAAGGTTTAGGGAACCTGGCCTATGAGGAAGAGTTAAAAAAAAAAACCTGAGCATTTTTACTCCTGAGAAAAAAAGACTGAAGTCTTCAAATCTTTTAAGGGTTGTTATAAAGAGGATGGGCATCAATTGTTCTCCATGTTCAGCAGAAGTAGTAATGAGCTTAATCTGTAGCAAGGGAAATTTAGATTGTATATTAAAATTTTTTTCCTGACTATAATAGTTGTTAAGTTCTTCACTAGGCTTTGGGAGTTGGGGAAAGTCCATAATTGAATGTTTTTAAAAACAGCTTGGACACACGTCAGGGATGGTCTAAGTTTACTTGGTCAGGGCCAGCTCTAGGTTTTTTGCTGCCCCAAGCAAAAAATTTTTTGGCTGCCCCTTGGCCCGCTGCTGGACAGGCACTGAGGAGGTAAGTGCCCCTTTCACCTTGCAACCTTGTGGCTCTTTGACTCCCACCACGCCCTCCGGCCAAACCCAGCCTACGTCCTGTCTCCCCTCCACACACATCCCCGTCCACACACATCCCGACCCCCCCCTGCTCACCGAACCCAGTTTCCACCTTCTCTCCCCTCCCAGGCAAACCAGACCCCTCAGTGACTGGACCCAGTCCGCCCGCCTTCTCTCCCCCACCTAATACACCCTGTGCCCTCTCTTCCCTCCCAGCCAAACCCGATCCCCACCCCTCCCGACTGGACCCAGTCTGCTCCCCTCTCCCACCTCCCCCCACTGACTGAACTCTGTCTTCTTTCCCTCTCCCGCGTGTCCCTTCCCCACAGCACGCGCGGAAACATTGGAACGCCCTGAGGGAAGGGTGAAAGTGGTTGGGGTCCCCCTACTTCCCTTTCTCTGCAGCTGTAAACACCATTCCCTGGTGTGAAGCCTGGCACCGCAGGCTCTCCTCCCCTGCAAGAGGAGAGAGAGGAGCCACCAGGCCAGGCCTCGCCTGCAGCTACGGTGAGGGACTCTGCAGCCAGCGGCTCCCGGGGGTGCTGCGGATGTACTGAGGGGCCGGTGCGGTAGCGCAGCTGGCTGGCTGCCCTGAGCAAACACCTGGGAGCAGGAGAGAGGCAGAGTGCTGGGTGGGGCGCTGGCTGCGTGCCAGGGTCCAAGCTCCGCGCGGAGCAGGAGGAGGGTCTCCCGAGCTCTCCCGGCGCTGATTAGACAAGAGGCCGGAGGAAAGGGGGTAGGTTGGGGTGTGTGTGTGTGAAATCAACAACAACAAGCAGCGCGGCAGCAGTCGGAGCGGGGACGGTGGCAGGCGGCGCAGACCATGGAGCGCAGCTGCCTGCCCCTGCCGCAGCAGGAAGCAGTAGAAGCCTGGCTGGGCGGTCACTCGGACTTCACCCGCTCTTATTTTGTTCGGAAAGCCCCCCTTCCCCGGGAGCTGCCTCCCCGGGACACCCCCCCCACCACCTTTCCCCTCCTGACAGCTGGCAAAAACAAAACCAACACGCAGCCGCTCTTGTGCCACTGCCACCCAAATTCCCAGCAGCGGGCGCACCCCGGCTCTGCCTTGCTGGCCTGACCCCCGCGGAGCAGGGCGGGGGTGAGGGTCGGGGGGAGCTGCTGCCTCACCCCTCGGCGCGGTTCCCAGTGGCCACAGGCTTTGCGTGCCCCACTGTACACGCTGTCCCAGCCCCCGCGCTTCTCCGGGAAGTGGGAATGCGTCCTGCCGCGTGCCGCTGGCTGTCCCGAGCGGAAAGCCCCACGCGCCCCGTGTCCACAGAGCGGGAAACTTGCATGGGGTGCTTTTCAGGAGCAGCTCCCCCCCCCCAGCAATAGTCCGGGTCGGCTAACCTCTGAGCTCTCTGCGGGCGGGCGGGGCGGGTCACTCGCTGATTCCCAAAGTGCTGCTGCTCTTGGGCTTGACATCTCCGCGGTTGCATGTGCGCCGTGCGCGGCGAGGAGAGGCAAGAGAGGGGCAGAGCGGCCTACGGGCCGGGTGGGTTGCGGGTGGTGGTGAGCCGGTGGGACACTGCATTTGAGGGGAGAGAGCTGGAGAGGGGAGTGGGGGCGGGATCTTGCCAGTTCGGGGCGAGGGGTCGGGGCTGCTTCTGTAGTCAGAGGGGGAAGTAGGGGTTCTCTCCGCGCCCAGCACTGAGGCGCTGACCCTTCTTCCCAGGCGGCCGGGTGGGGCAGCAAGAGCGCGCGCTCCCCCTGCAGGCCGCCAGCTCCGCCGCCCCGCCCATTGCCTTGGGCGGCCACAGGCAGGCCTGCTTCCGCGGTAAGGCTGGCTGGAATGCCGCCCCTAGAAATGTGCTGCCCCAAACACGTGCTTGTTTTGCTGGTGCCTAGAGCCGGCCCTGTACTTGGTCCTGCCTCAGTGCAGAGGACTGGACTAGTTGATTTCAAGGTCTCTTCCAACTGTACATTTCTTCTATTCTGTAAAAATATTTTCATAATTTAAGGGAGTGCAGTATTATTTTAATCCCATGTTCATAGCAAAATCAAATCTGTTAAACTATAGAAAGCTTTCTCAGCTGGGCTAATTGATTTGTTCTAATTTTTTATCAGAAGGCCGAATAATTTAATTACTGCTGTTTTTCAATTTATATTCAGAACTGTCCTTGTTTCTTTTTAAGGTCTGGAATGCTGTAGATACAGGCTGTTGTTTAAAAACATACTCCTGCCACAGTTGTGCTGTTCGAACTGCTCAGTGGTCTTTGTGTGGAAGAAGAATTCTCAGTGGTGGCTTTGATTCTGTGCTTAATTTAACAGATATTGAAACAGGTAAAAGGTTTAAAGTTACATTTTTAATGCTATTTTTCAGCTTCTGCCTGGATAGTGTGCCACGAGACTATTCTCCCATAAGAGCTTAAATCTCAAAATATCAAGGCCAAAATGTGGGTACTTAAATGTGGATATAATTAACTACACTTATGATACTTGAACAGGTGTGCTAATTTTCAGAGGTATTGAACACCTAGAGCCCATTATTTTATATAAGTAGGACTCCATTTCAACAAAGTGCTGAAATTAGGTATAAAAGTCCTCTCTTATTCAGAAGAGCATTAAGCACATGCTTGACTTTGAAGTTGACATCATTGAAACTTACACATGAGATTAAGCATATGCTTAAGTGGCTTGCTAAGTAGGTATGGACTTAAGCATATGCTTAAAGTTAATTAAGTAGATAATATGCTCTGCTCAAGTACTACCTAATTATGTGTGTAGGCTCCTAACTTTAGTACTGAAAGTTTGAAAATTTGTAGAGTCATGAATTTAAGGGTGGATTTCACTTTTGTTACCTCAATGGTCTTGTTTCTAAGGTGCCATTTTTTCCATCAGGCTGCTTTAACAATTGGAAGGGCACATTTAATGAGTCTTCCAGATCTTCCTACATTCTTTGTTTAGTCCATTATTTCATCAGTCCTGCAATGGAATCTATGCAGTTAAATCCTTGCACTTTCATGGAGCCTCATTGACTTCAGTGGGGCTCTGCACGAACACAGCATCCTCCTGTGCCAAGGTAACTGTAAGAGTGGTACTTGTAATAGCGCTTGCCTGCTGAAGAGAGACACTTAATAAATCATGGCCATTTAATTTACATTGAAATATTATTTAACTGTTTTACAAAGTAATTTATTTAATGTGAATATAATTTTATATTTAAAGAGGCTATATTTATAAAGTTGCATCTGTCTAGTAGATTTTTTTTTCCTGATGTAAAATGAAAAACGACCTTGTAAAACAAGTTCTGATGTCTTTTGGAGAGCAGAGTGGCTGCAGATTATGCATGTAACAATTCTCTTCTAAATAATTAGGAAGCTGGACAAAAGACTGAGAGAACTGTTCATACAAGTAATTCAAGAGAAAGTTCCTTTCCCTGCCATAGGAATCGATTTCCCAAGTTTTGTCATGCCACGTGATTTTAAATTCAGTCATGGCTATCAGGTGGTTGCTGTATACTAAGACAGTAAAACATATCTAGTACTGAAATATTGACAATCTTGGAGTATTCAAGCTTCACACAAGTATAAATGAGTTTGCCTGGATGGAATTCTGTGTAGTTAATGTATCAAAATTTTAATTTCAAATCGGCTTTATGATGTCATCCTTTTCCCCCATAGTCTCATTTCAGTATTTTTTTTCATTTTCATTCTAATTTAAAACAACTGTAACTCTAACTGAACCTAATGAGCTTAAATTCCTGTGCAAGCTCAGGAAGTTATGCATATAATGACTGCTATTGCTAATGGGAATTTGACACAAAGTATATTTATTCCAGTGTGCTAAATCAATATGGATGAAATCTCTGTCTGATAAAATGTCAATACAAATTCCTAAGAGATATAATTCTAAGATTATATAGTAATATTTTATGTCTTCCGGCTGCTTGACTTACAGAACTACCATGAATCAATGTTTAAATAGAATTCTTTCTTGAATTAATTATTTTTAGTATTTCTTTTGCCTGTAAGGGTAATTTGAATAATAAAATATTGCCAGCATTTAAGACCCTAGCAAAATGAGTGGCAAATGAGCTGATTTAAAGCTCAGTATGCCAAGTGGAAATGGTATACTTCTAATCTGTTAGGATTTATGAATCTCCGGTATCTTGTAAGGGCCTCATTTTAAGAGGAGGGAGCACCTGTAGCTCCTGTTGACTTAAATTATAGTGTCCATACTTAGAACCTCTGAACATATCAGGCCCAAGATGACTAATCAACCTCCAAAATAGTATACATCCAGCCCAAACTTCCCATTTTCCCACAACTTGTAAAGTTATCCTCTTTGGGTATGTCTACACTACCACCCTAGTTCGAACTAGGGTGGTTAATGTAGGCATTCGAAGTTGCAAATGAAGCCCGGGATTTAAATATCTCGGGCTTCATTTGCATCTTGCCGGGCGGGCGCCATTTTTAAATCCCCTTAGGTCGAACTCTGTGCCCGCGGCTACACGTGGCACAGAGTAGGTAGTTCGAATTAGGATCTCTAATTCGAACACCCGTGGAACGAGGTGTACCGGTAGTTCGAATTAGAGATCCTAATTCGAACTACCTACTCCGTGCCGCGTGTAGCCGCGGGCACGGAGTTCGACCTAAGGGGATTTAAAAATGGCGCCCGCCCGGCAAGATGCAAATGAAGCCCGAGATATTTAAATCCCGGGCTTCATTTGCAACTTCGAATGCCTACATTAACCACCCTAATTCGAACTAGGGTGGTAGTGTAGACATACCCTTTCTCTCCTACATTTTTAGTAACTCTTTCAGAGAAACAGGTCAAGTAGTTTGCAGCTGGAATCCAAATCAGACTGATATAAAAAGTCTCAATTCCATTTGAAAATACTAAGCCAGTTATTAGGATCAGATCTGCATTAATTCACTGAACCATTCATCCCTCCCTACTCTTCATTACTTCTCAGATTTCATCTCAGATTAACTGCAGATAGATGTTACAACTACATCTTCATAAAAGTGACTCATTCTTTTTTGGGCTAGTGTTCTTAATTATCTTTCCTTGCTAGGTTGAACTCACTGTCACTACATTTAAATATAGTGAATGCACACCCATGGTGCCATATAATAATAATGCCACCTGCAATTAGCAGCTTAGCCCTAAACTCTGTTCTTTGTACTTTGTTCTTGCCATTCTGCTTTTTTCCAACTATGTGTATTGAACTTTAATCTCTTTTGTCCTCATTTTCAGTACAGTTTCTGTGTGTGTAAATTGCTATGTTTATGTAGAGGAAGGGAGTATAGCCCAAAATTGTTTTTATCATGTAGATTCCTTTTTTAAAGCTGTAGAAGAGAATTAGCTTTAAAAAAATCCAATATTATATTGGAAGGTTTTTTTGATATTTTATTTTTTCTTTGGATCTAATATTCTTCTACCCTTTATTTTATATCTGTTCTTTTGAAAATGTTCGTATTCTTAGAATATAATGAATCAATGTTATAAATTAAAATTCAAATCCTTGTATGTCAAATGAATTAGCATTTCATATTTATTCTTATTTCCAATATTACAGTCTTTCTGTCTTGTATGCTACTGAAAAATGCAAAGGGTGAAATCCTCATCCTGTTGAAGTCAGAGGAGTGGGGATTTCACCTAAAAAAATATAAAGAACAAAATGTTGTATATTCATGTTTAGTACAAAGCTCTTCTTTAGAATGACATCTAAATTGGTCTATTAATAATGAAAAATTATGTTAATCTTTAGTTTATTGAAACAAAATTTAATGTTTAAAAATAATTTGAGTTGGGGCAAATTAGTATTGATAATGGCACACCCACAAAAATTTGTTGGCAGTCTTGTAACGTCCTCACAGATGAATATTTTTGGTCACATACAGCACCTTTATCTCAAGAAGTTGATAAAGTTGACACCACTTTGGGTGAGATAAGCTTCTTTATTACAGGAAGATAACATGCCAATTAAGTCTCTAGAAATCTTGTTATTAATTTTATATATAACCATTGATTTACCACTTGAATCTCTGGTCTTTGGTAATAAACTTATTCTTATTTACACTTCAAATATATCTGTGTGTTTAGTAGAATTGTGTTCGAAGATCTAATTAATAACTTGGTGTTTACTGTTCTTTTGGGAACAGGAGGCCAAGTAACTCTGTGAGGCTACGTCTAGACTACAAGCCTCTTTCGAAAAAGAGCATCTAGACTACAACCAGTACTTTCGAAAAAGCAAGCCGCTTTTTCGAAAGAGAGCACCCAGGCAGTCTGGATGCTCTCTTTCAAAAAAGCACAGTTTGCATTACATAGCCCCTTTTTTCGAAAGAGCACTTTCGAAAAAAGGCGTTATTCCTCGCAAAACGAGGTTTTCCGCTGTCAAAAAAACTGCCGCATTCTTTCGATTTACTTTCAAAAGAACGCGGCAACAGTCTAGATGCAGGGGAAGTTTTTTCGAAAAAGGCCACTTTTTTCGAAAAAACCCTGTAGTCTAGACACACCCTGAGTGGTCAGTGGAATAGGGACTAGACTTTACAGGGAATGCTCTGAACGCTTGGGGGTTGATGTATGCATATTGAGGGTAGTGTTTGTATTGCCAGAGGTTGATGGTTTTAGGGAGCTGACCCACAGTAGGCACAGATGAGACTTTCCTCACACTAAGGACAGTTAGGGGGTGGATGTGTATCCCTGGAGGGTGTTGTTGTATCCATAAGGGAAATTTTTTCCTAATCCAAATGTTAATGATTGGTTTCTGCCTGAAGCATGAGGGTTTATTAATTGTGGAGATTCTGTATTTTAGAGTTTTGGTTCTAAAATTGTCTGTTGCTTTTTCACATCTGAATTTTACCCATGCTAAGTTGAGTTTTGTGTGCTCACACTGCATTTGTGCACACAAATTAAGTGTGTCCACACAAATCAAAGTGATATTACATGCCAAAATATTGATGTGGAAAATTGCAAAGACCCGTAGAGAGAATGTGTTGACATTGCTTGGAAATTTAGCTTTGTGCATCTATAAGATGTATTATATTTACTAACCAACTTCAGATTTTTCTTAGGTGCCTATTACCAGGTACTTTTGTGCTAAATTAATAATATTGATTGTGTGGATGTGAGGAGTCTGTCTGTGGGAGACTAAAGAGACAATGGAGAAGAGAAGGAAAAGGAGAAAAATGTTACATTAACTGATGCATTGTAATGCTATTAAAAGTAATTTGAGCTCCTGAGAGGAAAGCGACAATGTAACAGCATACAGTAATTGCAAAGTATTATACATAGTACATTTGAAGGGGATAGAGAGCTTTGCATTTGTTGACATAGAAATCCCGTCATTTCTTCAGGAAATGGAAATGACGGACATGAGATAATATATAGACTAATCTTGCAGTCTTTATGCAAGCAAAACTCCCTCTTTATTTAATGGAAGTTTTGCATGTGTAATGGCTATAGGATGGAGACCATAGGACAGGGAGGAGGTTCAACTGATGATGCAAAGAAAATAAATGCAGAGCTCACTCCTACTTTAGTGAGGTTCAAAATAGAGTGTTTGCTTTAATTTTTTTAACTCAGTCGGTCAAAAGTTATCCATTAGTCTGATTTCAAAATGATAGGCTCTGACTTTTAGTATGGCTTACTTTAAAATTGTCATTCATATATTGTAAAATAAGGGCTTGATCCCACAAGCACTTAAATAGGAATTCTCAAGGTTATTCATGTGAGTAGTCCCATCATTTGTGTACTTAATCTTTTGCAAGATAAAAGACTAATACTGTGCTGTAAATTTTAGATTTTTTGTAAAAATACAGCTGACCTGCTTTATTACTCATTGTCAGTGTTTCTTAAATGCACTTTTGTCATCTTTCCAGATTTTTCAACAATATACAAAACATACAGAATGGTTATATAAAAAAGGCAGTTCTGTCATTTTTCAGGGACATGTTTCAATGAACAAATTACACCCTTGTGCAGTGAATGCAACCATAAACATAAGCAATAACATTTCTTACACACAAATTTACTGTAAACGGGTGGAAAATATGTTTTCCATAAGATCTCTAAGGTTGCTTATTTCTGTTTTACACTGCCCTACTTCAGATATAATTTTTCATTATAAAAATGAAACTCTTCTGTTTGCTTTACTAATAATATCACATTTGCAAAACCTTTCCATACTCCAGGAATCAGAGAAAATGTTTTGGTTATTCAGTCGCTCTTTGCTGCTACCTATTTTTCGCTTCCTCTCTCCCCCGTTAACAATTGAGTTGATCCATAATTTACATAAATATAACCACATATTCTATGAATGCATCAAAGGCTATGTTTCCAGAAAGTTAGCAATAAACTTTTAAAATAGTTCTCTGTAGAATGTGTATTACTACTCCTGTATATCACTTATTATTTATGCCTCATACACTTTTTAAACTACTAGCCATTATTTTTAGATGTAATTCATAGGGTCAGCAAACTTTAGTAGGCTATTACTATTTTTCTTTATATTTCTATACCTGTGTGTATATGCACAGCCATAGAAAGACACACACACACACACACACACACACACACACAGAATTTATATATCAGTGAATATTTATATATTAGTATAAGTCAAAAGGAGTACTGTAATCACATATGTAGAATTCCAGCAAAAATAACATTAATTACAAGCCTCGGATGCCATTCAGTCTTTCATATTATGGTAGAGACAATGCTCCATGATGTTCAGAAGTACTTTATTAAGTGCATTTTAAATTGCCTAACATAGCAATGACATTACAGCTCATTAATTTAATATGCATCTCCCTCATAGGTACCAAGGCACTCAATACCCTGGTTTGTGCTACTAAGATTACGTCTAACTTTAAAGGAAAATGTAGATTATATAAAGTAGTTTTAAAAAAATTGATAGGTTTTGTTGCTTGTTTTATTTTATAAAGCTTTATAGAGTCCCTCGGGTAGTAATACTTTGCACTACCAAGTGGGAAACGTAGGTTTGATTTCTTGTCTTGGTGGTTCTGCTGCCATAGTTTATTTATTATTAATTATTTTTTATTTGTGAGAGTGTCCATTTTAGAAGCCACTGGTGATAATCTTTATTATGAAGATAGAATAATGTGCAGTTTACTGAATTGGAATCATTCAGGTGATACCTCAGAAAATGGTGGCATGATTTTTTAAAAGGAACTCAGTGCCTTTGAATGAAGCCCCAAGACTTTTTAATAGTAGGGTTTTGTCTTTGTCTCCTTGACAAAACATTTTCCTCACAGCCATTGCTGAGTAGTAGCATGCTGAAATACTGTTTATCTATCACCCTATACTTGAGATGTGACCACCTTTCATTGGTTTTGCATGCAAAGTATGTAAAGTGCTTTGGAAAGAAAAAGGATGAAAATAATATTTACTTTTTCTGAAGAGTGTTCAGCTTCTTAGCTGGAAAAACCTGTACAGCATACCCAATATTCACATTTTAGGTTCATTTAAGGGTTAAAATTGTTAATGTCCAACTGGATAGCTAGATGATAAGCCTTTATCTCATTTAGCAGGATTTTTAAGATGTAGAAAATACAAGACACTCCCAGGTAATATATTTCCAAAAATGTTACCCTATTATTCAATATTGTAATATGCCATTTGAAATAACTCACCACAAGTGATATTTCCAGTTGTGTTGAGCTTTAGGCTAATTTTGCTCCCACTGAAGACAATGAGAGTGAAGTGGGTCTGGCCCACGAAAGCTCATCACCTAATAAACCATCTTGTTAGTCTTTAAAGTACTGCATAGTCCTGTCTTTTGTTTCAGCAAGACCAGACTAACACTACATCTCTATTATTATTAATCTCAGTGAGAGCAGTTAGGTAAGATGCACTCCATGTGCAGCAGCAGTCGAAAAGCTTACAGAATGTTGGGAATCATTAGGAAAGGATAGATAATAGTACAGAAAAATCATGTAGCCTCTATTTAAGTCCATGGTACGCCCACATCTTGAATACTACGTGTAGATGTGGTTCCCCTATTTCAAAAAAAGAGAGCTTGGAATTGGAAAAGATACAGAAAAAGCAACAAATTGATTAGGTGGTCGGAATAGCTTATATATGAGGAGAGATTAATAAGATTAGGACTTTTCAGCCTGGAAAAGAGACAGTGAACACAGTGGGGTATGGTGGAGGTCTATAAAATCATGACTGATGGCAAGTAAATAAGAAATGTTATTTACTCCTTCTCATAACACAAGATCTAAGAGTCACCAAATGAAATTAATAGGCATCAGGCTTGAAACAAACAAAAGGAACATATACAACATAGTCAACCTGTGGAACTCTTTGCCAGAGGAAGTTGTGAAGGTCAAGACTGTAAGAGACAGGATTTAGAAAAAGAACTATATAAGTTAATGGAGGATAGGTCCACCAATGGCTATTAGCCAGGATGCGCAGAGGTGCAAAACCATGCTCTGAGTGTCCCTAGCCTTTGAGTGCCAGAAGCTGGGAATGGATAACATGAAGGATCGCTTGATAGTCATCTGTTCTGTTCATTCCCTCTGGGATATTTAACACTGGCCACAGTCAAAAGACAGGATACTGGATTTGATGGACCTTTGGTCAGATCCAGTGTGGCTATTCTTATTTATACAGAGTACTTTTGAAATCCGACCGTAATTGGTGACATGCTGTTACACTGGAAGGCCCCCTCCTTTCCCTGATCCAGCCCCTATGCCTGAAGCAGGGAGAAGCCAACTCTTAAAAAAAGAAGTATTCTGTAAAAAAGAAGTATTCTGCAAGGGCCAGCTACACTTCTTTTATGACCCTTTTATTCCAGAAAAGAATAAATGGACTGCATCATATGGCTCAATGGGACATTTTGTCATGTCAATGTGTGTGGACAGGACCAAACCACATTTAAGACTCATACTGAAGGCTTTCAAAGTCCTCTGTGCAAAGAATCACAATGATCAGTCATAACAGATGGAAATTAAGTTAATCTGGTGTCATCATTACTACTTTTTTAATTTGTAGGTTTCATTTAAAAATACTAGAACAAAACTGCCACTATGAAGTTGTATTTTAGAAGAGTGTAAAAATATTAATACAATGGTGAAGTAAATAACAATAGTAAAGGGACAAAATAAGGGAAAACTAAAGGTAAATTAATTCTACTAATATAATTAGTCATATCTACAGTAAAGATTTAATTCTGCTGGCACATTGACACAGTAAATATTTTGGGTGAAATGTTCGCCCCACTGAAGTGGATATCTAAATACAACATTCAGACAAACATCTTGCAGGAATAAAGATCTACATCTTTGTTCAGGAACTCCAGAAGTACAGTGAATACAGATATTCACTTTAACACGCATTTTCTGTTTTATGTCTCAAGTAGCTTTCATTTTTGCTTTATTAACAAAAGGACTAAGCTCCCTCAATTCCCACTGAAGTGTGAGGGAGATGGGGGAAGCTCTGCAGCTAGTAAGAAGTAGTATCTCACTAAATCTGGCCCTGGAAAAATGTTACTGTGTATTTTAATATTACCAGTAGCTTTTGTAAACAAAATTGGATAAAATGTTTGCATAGAAAACGTATCAGTGGTTACTTTTAGCATGCTGGACTAAAAGAAAATTAAAGTTATAATGATCTTTCTTAGCTGTTTCTATTGCAAATGTTGAATATTTAATATGTTGACTAAAGGTCTGTCAATACAGTTCCCTGTCAGTTGTCACTCTATCAAGTATTAGGTAAAGGCTAAGGTCAAGGGTGGGTGGGGAACTTCCGGACCACAGGCTGTCAAGGTTAGCCACTGGTGGGCCACCAGACGGTTGATTTACCTGAGTGTCTGCAGGAATGGCTGCTCACAGCTCCCAGGGGCCGTAGTTCGCCGTTCCCAGCTAATGAGAACTGCAAGCAACTGTGCATGCAGACATTCAGGTAAACAAACTGCCTGGCAGCCTGCCAGTGGTTATCCCTGACAAATTGCAGGCGGCCGGCACACAAGAGAGTCCCCACCCCGGCTTAGGTGAACATGTAGACTAACTGTCATATGAAGTACTGTTATGAGATATTTGAACAAAAATCAAATGCTATAATTAATTGAAGCAGGGCTGGCGAAAGATTTCACCGGGCCCTGGGCAGTGTAAAGAGGGGCTTGATTCTGGGCGCTTAAAATGAATGGGGCTTTCGGCAGAGGAGAGAGGCCGGGGGCAGGTCTCCGGAGCCTGGGTCCTTTTTAATTGCTGGGGCCTGGGACAACTGCCCCCTTTGTCCCCAACCTCATTGGCAGTCCTGAATTGAAGTGATGGCCCTTTGCGATGCTGTATGTGCATCTATGGAAATTTCTGATGATTTAAAGCAGGGGGACTCTACCAGGGCTACATGTACCCATGGGGGAACACAGAAATCTTCCAGGTAGTACATCAACTCATTTAGATGTTTGCCTAATTTTACAGCTGGCTACATAAAATGCACTAGCAAAGTTAGTACAAACTAAAATTTCATACAGACAATGACTTGTTTATAATAGAATCATAGAATACTAGAACTGCAAGGGACCTTGAGAGGTTATATTGCTCTATATCCTATACACTGAACTGTAAGTGCAATATTTATTTTATAATTATATGGAAAAAATGAGAAAGAAAGCTATTTTCCAATAATAGTGTGCTGTGACACTTGTATATTTTTTTTTCTGATTATGTAAGCAAGTAGTTTTTAGTGAAGTGAAAGTTGGGGCTATGCAAGACAAATCAGACTCCTGAAAGGGATCTGGAAAGTTTCAGAACTACTGATTTAAAGTATTCATGAAGTAATACCGTAAAGCACATCTCAAAAAGGTACAGTAAGATTGAGGTATCTGAAGTGTGACACAGAAAAATAAATGCAGCAATACTAGCAAAAAACCAAAGCTAAATCTAATGGAAGGGAGCATGCATAGCCAAAAAATATAATTGTACTGTTGTGGTGATAGATGAGGTATAAAAGCCTGAATATAACAGGATCAACATCAGGGTGAAATGACTGCTAAGAAAGCATTTCTAAGACCAAAAAACATGAATATTGTTCATAAACTATCATGTAAAATAGAGACTGCATAACAGTATACTGCTATAATGGAATACAATTTAATAGCATCAGTAACACTATGAAATGATATGGGAAAGGAAAAGAATAACTCACTGAATATTTAGTTAGGTCAGAATGTAATTAGGTTGGTGGAATTTAGCATGGTGTTGCTCCCATACTCTAACAAATCATGCCATGGGATCTTTAATTAATACAAGTAGTTAGGTCAGTTTTACATTTCATCTGAAAATGGTTCCTCCAGCAGTGCCATGACCTAAATACTTGTCCCTCCCTATATACCTACTGTAATGCTCTACCAGTGTAAAAGGCAACTTACAGCTAAGGGGCAATGATCTGGAAAAAGGCTCAGCAGTGAGGTGGCAACTGTTTTAGACAACACAAATTATTCAAGGTACTTAAAATCCAAAGTATCCTGTGAAGAGTCACAAAGGGATCTCACAAAAAGGGGTGACTGGAGAACAAAGCGCCAGATGAAATTCAGTGTTGATAAATGCAGAGTATTATACATTGGAAAATATAATCCCAACTATACAAACACAATGGTGGGGTCTAATTTAGCAGTTACCACTTACAAAAGAAATCTTGGAGTCATTGTGGATAGTTCTCTGAAAACATCTACTCGGTGGGTAGTGGCAGTCGAGAAAGCTAACAATGTGAGGCACTATTACGAAAAGGATAGATAATAAGATAGTAGATATCATAATGTCAATACATAAATCCATGGTATTTCCATACCTTGAATATTGCATGCAGTTCTGGTCACCCCATCTCAAAAAAAGATATATTAGCGTTGGAAAGGGCACAGAGAGAGGCAACAAAATTAATAAAGGGTATTGGACAGGTTCCTATGAAGAGATGTTATAAAGACTATGCCTGTTCAGCTAGGAAGAGATGATGAAAGAGGAGGGATGTGATAGAAGTCTATAGAATCATGAATGGTGTGGAGAACATGCATAAGGAAGTGTATTTACCACTTCATATAACACAAGAACAGCCATCACCAAATGAAATTAATATGCAGCAGAATTAAAACAAACAAAAGGAATTACTTATTTATGCAGTGCACGGGCAACCTGTGGTACAGATTACCAGGAGATGGTATGAAGGCCAAAACTGTAACAAGTTGAAAAAAGAATTAGATAAGTTCATGGAAAGGTCCATCAGTGGCTACTTGCCAAGGTGGTCAGGAATGCAACCGTATGCCCTCAGTGTCGCTAGCCTCTGATTTCCAGAAGCTGGGAGTGGACAACATGGGATGGATCAATCGATGATTGTCCTGCTAATTCCTTCTGAAGTGTCTGTCATTGGCCATTGCTGGAAAACAGCATACTAGGCTAGATGGACCATTGGTCTGACTTGCTCCCCATCCCTATATTGAGGATTGAAGAGATGGGGTGGACTAAGGGGAAGTAGAGAGCCCCATGCAATGCTTTATTCTCAGCCCATGGAGAAGTTCTTAGGGCAGTGGTCCCCAAGCTTTTTAAGCACAAGATCACTTTTTGAGTTTAAGTGCAATTCAGTATCTACCTCAAACCCAAAGACCCTTACCCCACCTCCTTCCCGCCCTCTCTGAGGCCCTGCCACTCCTTACTCCATCCTCCATCCTCACTCACTTTTATCAGGCTGGGGACAGGTGTTTGGGGTGCAGGAGAGGTTTAGGACTGGGACTGGGGTTCAGAATGCTGGCTCCAGTTGGGCACCGCTTACCTCAGGTGGCTTCTGGGTGGCGGTGCAGGGGGCTAAGACAGGCTCACCCCTACTCTGGTCCTGCACCATTCCCAAAAGCAGCCAGCAAACTCTCTCCATCCCTGCCCCCCTCTGCTCTGTGGAGATGGGATACAGGGTGGAAGGAGGGGCACCCTGACATCAGCACCCCCCTTTCCTCTTCTTCCTGTGCCCTGCACAGCAAATTGGAGGCTCCCAAGGGTGAGGGGCACCTCCAAGACAGAGGTTACCTGTCAGAGGTTCCAAGATCTACTAGTAGATCCCAATCTACTGGTTAGTGACCACTCCCTTAGGGAATCACTCTAACCCAGCACAATTTAGCATTAACTGAATTACACCGGGGTCTTTCTTACAAGCAAGAAAATGTTGCTTGTAAGCAGAAGTTGCTCTTACAAGGTGTTGCTGCAAACTAGCATCTATTGTATCAGGAGCAATTGCATACAACATGGAACAGAATTAAATAGAAATCCCCAACTCTGTTTGTAAAGTTTTGTGTTTTAAAAATATCTTAATAGTTAAAATGAACATTTTGTAGACTTCTTGTTTAACAAAAAAGTTCATATTCAACTTTTCACACTTTTTAGCCTCTTTATATAAATTTATTTTTTTCCTTTTTTATTGTCTGATAATTTGCTTTTTCCTTTATATCTGGAAATACTTTAGATGTCTGATTATTAAATCATTGTGTTTTGTTTTTCTTTGCTTTTGTGCATGGGCTCTGAGTGAGCACACATAATAAAATCTCACTTTTTGAGAAAGTGACTCAGAATGGCTTATTAGGCTCCCTGGCCATGTAAGACTGGCTAATCCAATCAGAGAGTTGGGATCAATTCCTGTGTCAAAGCCAGTCAGATCACCTCCAGAGTCAAGAAAGTAGTGTGAAAATTTATTACATTTTTACTTTCAATCTAATACAAAAAACGTGTTTTTATAGAACAAAAAATGTTTATTAATAAAGAAAATTGGCCTGAAAGTCTGCTTTGCTTTACATCTGGTGAGGTGCATATTTTTAAGGTGTACAGGATCCCTTGACTTACTCAGTACTCTGGAAAAGTGAGAAAGCAGTGAAGTTGAAAAGTTTGCAGACAATACAAAATTACTCAGTATAGTTAAAGCCAAAGCTGGGTCATTGGACAACAAAATGACTGATGAAATTCAATGTTGATAAGTGCAAAGTAATGCACATTGGAAAACATAAACCCAACTGTACATACATACTGTTGAGGTTAAATTAGCTGCTACAGCTCAAGAAATAGATCTTGTAGTCATCATGGAAATATCTGCTTAATGTGCAGCAGCAATCAAAAAAGTTAATAAAATGTTAGGAATGATTAGAAAAGAGATAGATAATAGGACAGAAAATATTATAATGTCACTATATAAATCCATGATACATGCAAACCTTGAATACTGGGTGAAATACTGGTCATCCTATCTCAAAAAAGATATGTTATAATTGGAAAAAGTACAGAGAAGAGCAACCAAAAATGTCTGAGGGCATGGAACAGCTTCCATATGAAAACAGAGGAAAAACAGTGGGATTGTTCAGTTTAGAAAGAGAAAGAACTAAGGTGATAGGATATTAGCCAAGATGGTCAGAGATACAAACCCATGTTCTGGATATCCTTAAACATCTGACTGCCAGTAAGAGACAACAGGGGATGGATTACTTGATGTTCATCCTGTTGTGTTAATTTCTTTTTAAGTATCTGACACCAGGCACTGTCATTGGACAGAGTCCTGGGCTGAATGGACCATTGGTCTGGCTGTGTTCTTGTGTTAGTGCACACCTATATAATGTATTTTCAGTGTATGTAGTCATTTTATATTCTTGAATGCAGATACCCTATGTAATACAACAGAATAATAAATTGTGAAATTCTGAAAAACTTAAATGCATTTAGCTTAGCATATGTTGCTATTTCAAAATAGTATTATAGTGAACGTACATTTTCATTAATTTGATAAGTGTAACAGTAATGATCTGGACATAAAACCTATAAATTCATGTACCTGAATTTCTTGTGGCATTAAATTTATGACTTGGGAAGTGTTGTTTGCAAGCCAATTGCTATTAAGACACGGGATCCTGTGAAGATTACCATACACAATTAAATTTAGAGAACAGTGTCTCCTTGGGAACAGATATTGTCTTCGTATGAGGGTATGCAAATTATTTTCTGTTGTAAGGGCAAAATTCACTTCTCCTTTACAAAATCAAAGCAAAATCCAAGCTAGCAACTCAGGGGAACTGCATGGGGTTGGTCAGATGGAATTCCACTCCCTGCAACAAACACACATGCAGGCCACCGGATTGCAATACAGCCCCTTCTCTAGCTGTTGGAGTAACAACCACAGGTCCTCTGCACAAGAGTTCCCATCTGTGAGATCTGCATATGTAAACCCTGCATGCCATAAAGTGATACCTTTGTGGAACTCCCATCTGCAGTGTGCAAGTGACTCAGAAGTCTCCCTGCACAAATCTTGTCTCTGCAAAGGCACTTCCCAGCAAATGGTATAGCAGGCCAAGGGTAAGATGAATTTCACCTAAATGGAATAAAGTTACTTCAATTCCAGATTTTTTCAGAAATTTAAAACAGTCCCATGTGTTTGTTACCATTGATTTTTGGCAACCTACATTATATTTTATTTATTTGTTTGCTATATAAAACAAGTGTAGAATTTTATTTAATAAGAGTATATTCATGTTTAAATTTTAACCCTGTTTTTTTCTTTGTATTTTAGGGACACAGGTATTTAGCAGCAAAAATGATTTTAGGGTCAGCACATTGAAGTTTCATGTTTCTGAGCCTAATATTTTTATTTGTGGAGGATTCAGCCCTGAAGTTAAAGCCTGGGATATAAGGAATTGTAAGGTAACAGATGTCTGATAAATTTCTTGTTCTCCAGATTATTAACTTGTCTGAAGGGTGGGGAGTGTGGGTAGGTAATAGGACTTTGTTTTTGAATGGGTAGGGTATAATTAGAAAATAAGAATATGTTTTTGTCACTGTTACTTGCTATGTGTTAAAAGGAAATAAGTCAGTGTTTGTGCTCTGTTTAGATAAAAAACTTATATTTAAAATATTAAAAAAAAAGCCTTTTCTTGTTCTGAGAACTATACAGTACAGTGACTGTTGGAAGATGAAACTGTCAGAAACTAACGAGTAATGCATTTTCACTAGTACATATTGGTGAATAGATAGGAAAAAGCTGCCGCGCAGCTCAGAGGGAACACTGATTATGAGATCATTTTAAAAACTGATATACTTGTCAGTATCTTTGAAGTTGGTAAAAATATTTTCTGTGTCATAGTTAGGGATGTCAGCATGTGGTGGTCTACACAATTAACTGATAAGTCTGGGTTTATTGGTTAATCCTGTATTAGCATCAACAAGAGTGGGGGAGGCGGGAGCTGGTGCTTGTGGGGAGCCAGTTTTTAAGGTGGCTGCCCGCAAGCACTGTATCTTATGGAGCCGCCTGCCCCTCCCCACCCCTGCGCTGCTGCCTCTGAGCCAGTTCCCCACCTGTATCGTCTCATGCAGAGCTGCCTGCCCTCCCTGTGCTACTGCTTCTCTATCAGAGGCATCAGCTGGGGGTAAGAAGAGGGCGGTCAGAAGCCGATACATGTGGAGAGCAGATTTTTAAGCTGGCTCGCCACGTGTGCCTTCCCTCCCTTGCTGCCTCTCACCCGGGGAGGAGGGAGGGCGGCAGGCAGGAGCTGCCGGTGCTCGGGGAAACCGGCACAGCTGGAGCAGCTGCCTGCCTGCGTCATGCGGGGGAGCTGCTCCAGCCCCATTGGGCCACTGGTTTACCAGTTAGCTGGTTAATCCATGACATCCCTAATTTGCAAAAGTCTTAAGGAAACCAGGTACACAGTTAGCCTGATTTTTCTTACTTCTAATAGTATGGATAGTGTACAACTGAATTAAACAGGGCTACCAGCTTATTTGAGAGTAAGGAGATGGTAATTTTTGAACTAATGGTGTGTGTGTCCATCTGTCCGTCCAGTCCCTGGGGAGGGGGAGCAGCAGGATGGGTGGGTGGCCACAGGAGTGGCAGGAGCAGCCACTGTACCATGGCCCCTAGTAGCTGTTGCTGCTGGCCCCTGGGACCTCCTCCCAGAGCAGCCCCTTTCCTGGTCTCCTCAGAGCAGTGCACCACCTGCTGTCCCCTCCCCTCCCCACCCTCCGCTAATATTTAGAGAGGGATATACAGTTCATGTCATGGAGAGGCTACAGGCAATGGAATTTGTTTAATGTCCATGACCTATCCATGACTAACGTGTAGCCTTAGCTGGGAGCTTCCTCTTGTAGCTTAGGGTATGTCTACACTACAGCACTAATTCGAACTAACTTAATTCGAATTAGTTAATTCGAACTAAGCTAATTCGAACTAGTGCATCTAGACCTAAAAACCAATTTGAATTAGCGTTTTGCTAATTCGAACTAGCATGTCCACATGGAGTGGACCCTGAACCGAAGTTAAGGTTGGCTGGAACCAGTGCCAGCAGGGCATCAGGTTAGGGCTTAGAGCGTGGAGCTGCTGCCTCAGGCTAGCCGAGGGCTGTGCTTAAAGGGACCCGACCCCCACCCTGGACAGACAGTTCTCAGGGTTCCCCGCTTGTTTGTCTACCTTGATGAGGGACAGCAAAGCAGTCCTGACTTGGAGTGCCCACGTTTGGCACATCAGAGCACTCGGCCATCTGCCCGGCTGCACTTGCCGCAGGCTGCCATCCGGGGGGGGGAGGGGGGCGGTCATTCTGGGGACTGTCAGGATCCAGGAGGCCCTGCAGGAGAGCTTCCACCCCGAGGAACCTGCAGAGCCACACCAGTCCTCCCCATCGGGGGCTCGTGCCCCATTCCTCCCTCACCTCCTTCCACTTACCCCTCCCTAGCCCCCCTTCCTAATGTAAAAAATAAAGGACACGTGTTCAAAAATAGAAACTCTCTTTATTTAACAAAACTGGGGGTGGCGGGATTAACCTCTGGGGAGACTGGAAAAAGGAGGTGGGAGAGGGGAAGAGAGAGGGTGGGAGAGGGGAGGTGGAAACCTGGGAGGAGGGAGCTGGAAGGGGGAAGCCAGGGGAAGAAGGAGGAGGGGAAGTCTAAAACTATGGTACGCCATATCTTCAGTATTGTGTAGAGATGTGGTCTCCTCACCTCAAAAAAGATATTTTGGCCTTGGAAAGGGTTCAGAAAAGGATAACTAAAATGATTAGGGGTTTGGAACAGGTCCCATATGAAGAGAGGCTAAAGAGACTGGGACTTTTCAGCTTAGAAAAGAGGAGACTGAGGGGGGATATGATAGAGGTCTATAAAATCATGAGTGGTGTGGAGAGGGTGCATAAAGAAAAGTTCTTCATTAGTTCCCATAATAGAAGGACTAGAGGACACCAGATGAAATGAATGGGTAGCAGGCTTCAAACTAATAAAAGAAAGTTCTTCTTCACAAAGCAAATAGTCAACCTGTGGAACTCCTTGCCACAGGAGGCTGTGCAGCCTAGAACTATAACAGAGTTTAAAGAGAAGTTAGATAAAGTCATGGAGGTTGGGTCCATGGAGTGCTATTAGCCAGGGGGTAGGAACGGTGTCCCTGGCCTCTGTTTGTGGAAGGCTGGAGATGGATGGCACGAGACAAATGGCTTGGTCATTGTCTTTGGTCCATCCCCTCCGGGGTACCTGGTGTTGGCCGCTGTTGGCAGACAGGCTACTGGGCTAGATGGACCTTTGGTCTGACCCAGTACGGCCGTTCTTATGTTCTTATGTTCTAAGCTCAGGGTCAGGAGTCTCACTGGACCAACTTGATTTCATGCAAACCTGCTCCTGGGTTCGCATGTGGCCTTTGGTGGCCAGGCTGGCAGCTATCCTGCCCTAGACGGCCGCATTCCTGTGCCTAGTGCGGAGATTGTGGACGTTGGAGGCCTCCCCCCAAACCTGGATGAGGTCCACGATCTCCGCACTAGACCAGGCGGGCGCCCGCCTCTTGCGGCCCCGGGCAGGCTCCTGGGAGCCACCAGCCTGGTCCTGGGAAGAGGGGGAGGGCTGGGTGGCAGCGAGTGGCTGGCTCATGCCGTGCCAGGTGTAGGGTCTGCTGGCTGGATGCTGGCAGGCTTGCACCTGGCACGGGCACCGTAGCCAGACCGTGGCCCTTTAAGGGCTCCGGGGCTGGGAGGGGGGCAGAAGAGTTTCCTTGGCTTGGCCCAGAGTGGCCACCAGGGCAAGCTGGGAAGGGCTAGCCTCCAACTAGTTCGAATTAAGTGTCTACACAGCTCTTAATTCGAACTACTTAATTCGAACTAGGCGTTAGTCCTCGTAGAATGAGGTTTACCTAGTTCGAATTAAGTGCTCCGCTAGTTCGAATTAAGTTCGAACTAGCGGTTTGCGTGTGTAGCGCCTATGAAAGTTAATTCGAACTAACGGCTGTTAGTTCGAATTAACTTTGTAGTGTAGACATACCCTTAATGTGTAATGTCTTATAAAGACAGAATCAGGATCATTGTTGCAAAGCCTCCTGTTACTTTTCAAAGTGTCAGTTTGCCATAGAACAGTGTGTTGATTAAACATTAGTTACTAATATTTAATGTCCCCTGTCCCATAACATTTAATATTTTGGTGCAGATTCCTTTTCACATATATTAGCTTCTTTATTGTTCCCGTGATACAAAAAGCATGCTTTCATTTTCTTTTCCATCTTGTACTCTTATGTTCATATTCAAGACTGGATAAAATGTCTTGTCAAATATTTCACTTTTTGTTCTGTTATATAATATGTTCCATTTACTCTTAATTAAAATAAGTGGCTGGGATCTCTTTCCACTTAGTTACAATTATGATGCAAATGTCCTGCAGAGCTGTATAGTGTTTTCTTCTTTCATGATAAGATCTTCCCATAGTATTCTTGGTCTTACATATTTGCTGCAGCTTTGGTCCTGTTTTGCCTCAAATTGTATCTTCAAGTGTTTCAAATTGTTATCAACTTGGAGGAGCAAGTGATAGCTGTGTGGATGAAGAAATGGTTGGGGTTTTTTTGGTTGTTTCCTTCATTACATCACTGATAACCTTTCTGAGAAGAATTCTGTCATCCTAGTCATTGTCTCTCAGAGTGGTAGTTTTACTACGCTGACAAAAGTCTCTTCTGTCGCTGCAGTAAATGTAATTGCAGTGATGGCACTGTAGTACTTGTGGTATAGGCATATCCCTACTATACATTACCCTTATTATACACTGGAAGCTTAGTTTCAGTGGTCATTTTTCAGAGTGTATTTTTTTGGGGTGTGTTTAATGTGCTGGTTTTTAGCAAATCTTAAACTTACATTTCCAGGGCCAAGTAGCCATCATATTTTGAATGTCCTTTAAACAACCTGAAATTTATCTGACTCCTGCACCTGCAATTTTGTGATGAACTCTGGGAACATATTATAGGAAGAATATTGGCACAGTAGAGGGTGTTCAGAGAAGAGCAAATTAATAGGAAAGTATTAGCTAAATAGATGTATAAAAGCAATGTCAAATGGATTGCTTTTTGTGGGAATAACTGTAAATATGATTTAGTATTAACAATTCATTGTCCGAGAATTAATATATACCAAAAAAGGGGATTTTAAGTCTTAGATGTAATGATACAATAGCAGGTTTGTTGCAATCTTTCACACACTGAAACCTGGAACTATTGCTATTGCAAACTGGCTAACTAGAAACAAAAATGTCAAATCTATGCTATATCAAAACATTGAAGGATAGATTTTGCGTACACCGAGTGCTGCCTTTCTCCATAAGACATCCTGTTGATTTTTTGAGTGTAGAGTAAGGTGCTACTCATTATGAGTAAGGCTAGAGTTTTTGCGCAGAAACTCGCAGAGCGTCCATACTACAAGTGCGTTTTTGCACAAGAAAAAGTACAGTAGATCATCAGAAGACAGGGCTTTTTGCGCAAGAGTTATTCCTCTTTCTACAAGGAATAAGCCTTTTTGCGCAAGAGCTCTTGCGCAAAAAGGCGTATGTGGATGGACAACAGGGGTTTCTTGCACAAGAGCTCTGTTTCTGTGAATGGCAATCAGAGCTTTCTTGAGCAAGAGCATCCATGGCAAAAAGTTCTTGTGCAAGAAGCCTGCAGTGTAGACATAGCCTAAGGTTGGCAAAATCTGGCCTTTAGTTGATGTGGCTAAAGCCAACATAAATCAAAAATCTTCAAAGTAAAGCCAACCCATGTTTCATAGAGAAATGCAGGGCTGCAGGTTGCAGCTTGTTAACGGCTTGATTAATGGTGAAGTATAAACACATACCTCACAAGTACATAGGCTAGTTATCCAAGCTGATATAGTGAAGAAAGAACAAATGCGTACTGATTCAGAAGTTAGAGATTTAATATACAGTTATTTCATTCTGCTGGTACTGAACCAAGCTTTGTCTACTGATGAACCGATTATTCAAATGACATTATATTGCTGTATTATGGGCTGATTAAATAAGGTTATAAAATCATTGGAGATCATATAAAGACTTCACGCTAGAGATGTAAATAGGTAAACAGTTTACTTCCATCCTCCGTCAGGGACTGCTTATCAGACTGAATCCTCCTGTCTATCAGATTCCTTAACCCCTTTTCAGTATAGAATTGGGGTGAACATCCCATCACAGGCCCCACAGGAGCTTTGCAAAGACCTCAGAATGGATGCTGCCAGAACAGAAGGTACAGAGGAAAAAACACACACACAGTAATCCAAAGAGAGTTTAAAATATAAAAATCTCTCCGGGACCTAAAAGAAAAAGATTTAACACAGCTGTAAGAAGTTTACTGGTGAAAATAAAAGGGGCTCTTGGAGCCAAGCCGAAGTATCCAGATCTCACTTCCTTATTCAATGCAGGTTTTCCTGTCTATGAAATGGATCACTGATGATATCAACTTTTAGCCAGTGTACATAGGTGAACCACTGAACATTAAGTATGCTTTCTGCCAGGAGATGAGGCTATTAAATTGGCACATGAGTTGCGTTTTGTGACTCACCCTCTGATAGCCAAGTAAACAAACAGGAAGTCCAGTGGGAAGTGTAACAATTGCAAATTTGTAAGAATTCTGAAGTTCTCAGGCAAACTGAAATTCAGTGAATTTGTGACAAACCCTCTATAGTTAACTGGTCAGTTGAATTACTTAACAACTGTGAGAGAGCTTGCATTGAGTCCCTAATTACAATGGGGCATCAGAGCACCATCCCAGGGTCAGAAAGTCAAAGTCCTTTCAGGTATTCATAATTCAGTCCATTCAGGTATTTGTGGTATTCATTTAAAAGTTGAAATATATTCCCCCCTTGTCCCCCATGCTGCCAAACAACTCTGCTGACCAGTGTATGGCCTTGTCCACACTTGTGGTGGCATGTGGTGTACATCTAGCAGCACATTTTAATGAAAAGCAGCCTGCTTTCATACTGTTGTATGTAGCTATGCATTGCAGTCAAAGGCTCCAACAGCGGGGACGCTATACTGCTAAATGTGAGAGGCACTGCTTAGATATGCAGAGAGCCATATAGGATACTTACAGTAAAGTTATGGCATCCCTTTATTTGTCTAAGCCCCCATTTACACTGCTCTTTATACCCATGCTAATGCATACCTTAGCATGGGTATAAAAAGCAGTGCGCTACCATGTATACGCTGACTTAAAAGTACACATAGCCTATGAATGCAGGTTAGTGCCTTAGTTCAGTCTACTTACATTCCCCTGGAAACAACTGGGTGGTATCTGAGCTATAGCCTTCATTGCTCCCAAAACTTCAGCCAATCTTTAGCCTTGCAACAATGAGGTGGAATCCTTAATCAGTCCAGTTTCCCTGCATGGCCACATAAGCACTAGTCATAATCTAATGCTACATTTTGTATAATGTATCTATCCTCATGTTGATACAGTATATAGGAGCATAACTAGAGTTAATGGGATGAAATTCAGAGGAAAAATTCAGGATGAAATATATAACCAAAAAGCTTTTCCTGATGGTGTGATGTTCCAAGCTATAGAACAGTCTCCCTAGAGAGTTGGTGGAAGCAGTAATGTTTAGGACTTTTAAAACTAGACTGAACACAACACAAGAAAATTTATGGAACAATGGAAACAATTCAGCATTAGCATAGGAATGGACAAAATAAAAATATATCTTTTATTTTCATGTCTTTTTGTCTTCTGATTTATAAAATAATACATAATTATACTTTTGAAGTTTAAGAAAAATCAGTTATAGCTATATGTGCAAGAGAGAGCTTATTCATAACATTGTTATTACAGTTCTCAGTGTTTGAATCTCATTAAAGGACTTTTAAAAGCTAATACATTTATAACGTGCAAATGCAGTGTTGTTTCCTTGGAAACATTCTAGTACAATTGCTTTATGATGAACCATATTCATTTTAAGAATTGTGTAGTGAGAAGCCTGTATAAACTGGTGGAGATGTTTGTGCTCTTGTGGTTTCTGTAGAAACAGCCTAAGCATAATCATATTCAGATCACATTGGGTAGAAAAATGTAATGTTTTAGTAATGTGATACTTTGTGGGAGGGAGACAAAGATTATTCCTCTTTCAAGGGCAGAAATCCTTATTGAGTCTGTGGGTAAGATCGTCAAAGGAAGATGGAGCAGAGGCATTTGTTAATCCATAACAGTATTTGTGTATAAGTGTCTTAATTTACACAGTGATCCTTTCTGCATGTGAAAATACACTTCTGTAATGGATACAAAAGTTGCATGCACAGCAGTGAGCTGTTTAGTAAGAATAGGGAGGGAAATAGGGTGGAGCAGCTTGCAGGATCAGAATCTTAGGGCTTGTCTATGTATGGAGTTATTCAGTAGCTATTCTTGAATAACCCCTTGTGTAGATAAGGCCTTTGTGTTAACACCTTCAGATGTAACTTGTAAAAGTGCATAATGAAGTGTTGCTTTATCATTCGGAGGACTCATTCAGCATTCTGTAGTGCAGGGGTGGAGAACCTCAGGCCCGGGGGCTGGATGTGGCCCTCAGCTTGCCTGGATCTGGTTCCGGAGGCTCAGGGTCCCTCCCCCCCCCAGAATTGGGGAGCCTGTGCTGGTGCTTCAGACCCCCTGCTGCCATCTTGGGGGTGGAGTGCACAAAATCTACTAGGCTGTTCTCCCCTCCACCCGCCCCCCAGGCTCTGATGTGGAATGTGGAGAGTATCTTTCTCCTTCTCAGTTGGGGGCCACAGTGAGCATTTTTTTTCTCCACTTCTCACTTGTGTGCGGCCCCCAACAGATTTTTCTGTGGTTCAGTGGCTTAGGGCCCAAAAAAGGTTCCCCGCACATGCTGTTGTGCATTAAACAGGAAAATAAAAAATATTATTTCTCCACCAGTTTCATTGTCCTTTCCAAAGAAAATGCTTAAAACATGTGATTTCACGCTCTTTATAGTGTCAACCAACTTGAAGTTTAGTTAAAAAAAAAAAAAAAAAAAAAAAAAGTAAATTTGATGTCCATTTTTAATTTGTCTCTGTAACCTACAAACATTTTACTGTGAAAGTCAGATTAGGCATTCAGCATTTTATCTACATCTGCATATTTTTTAAAGTATGCTTTATGTGCCTCAGTAGTCAAGATTTTGTTTCTCAAAACAGAAGAAAATTAGCCAACAGTGCCATCAGAACAACCACCCTCCTGTATGCCTTCAGTGGCATCCAGGAAAACCCATCCTGGGTTTATGCTATAGTATTCTAACCCAAAGGAATATATTTTTGTGGAAGATAAAGCTATAGAGTTTCTGACCTTTCTCTCCATGACATTACCATCTGTTTCAATAATTAAAATTGCCATTAAAATTCTGCAGATTGAGAACAGAAACATAAGTGGATTTGTCATTTGCTCTTGTAAGTGCTTTGTTCTGGTCTTTAAATGTGATGAAAGTTAATAAGGCAAATAGGATTTTGCAGTCACAACAAAACATAGGAAGATGTAATGTTAATATAAGTTATAACATGATTGAAATGAAATATTTCACATTATGAAAATATATCATGTAAAATGTGCTGAGATATCATTTGGCAAATGATTAAGTATAAATGAAATGCTTTCTATTGTATTAGAGAAAACTCTTGTACACTGTGCAAATTAACTTTTTCTTATGCTGAAATGGAGTTTCTTATTTGTATTAGTGTAGCATCATGAAGTCTCAAATGAGATTAGGGCAAGGGTGGGAGCAGGGGTGGATCAGGAGCAAACGCTGGGGGAAGTTGTGGGGGAATGGGTCCTCAGGGGGTGGTTGCTGGATTGCTCAATTGCAGGGACCAGTTGGTCGACAGTGGTAGTGTATGCCACGCGCATGCTCTGGGTCTGCTGGGACAGCTCCTGCCAGATGGTGGGAGGTGTGTGTGAGTGGCAAATGCCACTTGCTGGGGAAGGTGCTACTGGGGTTCCCTTCTCTTCCTCCCCCGGCAGGTTCCCATGCAGGGGCTCGGTGTCTTCTGTCTTTCCACGCTTGACTGGAAGCAGATGCTGTCCTGAGAGTGCAGGCATGACCACGTACCATGTGCAGTACTGCTGTGGGTATCCATGACCCCAGCCTCCTTAATGATGGCGTATGGTGGGAGGGTATCCCATCATGGACTTGGGAGTAAGGCAGGCCTTTCCAGAACTCCTGTGACTGGTTTCTGTGTGGCAGCCTCAAGTGGCTGTCTTGCTTTGGACTGGTGTTCCATGTGTACCCACATGTACAGGCTGCTGTGCGATCCCCAGGCCGAGAAGGCCAAGTGAGGAGCATGCCGCCCGCCACCTCCCCCCGTGTGTGTCTAGGGAAAGTAATGGAAATCACCTGATGGGACTTCCTCGTCCGAACCCTGGGAGACATCCTGGGGGGAGGGTGCCGGCTCCAGGGAGACGATGACCTCCTGGGTGGTGGGCATCGTGTCCTGGCTGGCCTCCTCTTTCTTCTCCATCTCCTCCTCCTCCTCCTCATCCGCAGCCCAGCCCTCCTGGAAGCTGATGACTGGTGTCTTCAGGCCAGAGTCAATGATGGGAGAAGAAGGGACCAACTCCTCCTTCCAGGATGCGGTGCAGCTGCTTGAAATAGTAGCACAACTGGGGTGCCACCCTAGAGCAGGAACTGCATTCCCTAGCCTTTATGTAGGCCTGTATAAGTTCTTTTGTTTTCATCTGCACCTGCTCCTGGGTGCACATGTGGCCTTTCTAGCCTAGACTGGTGGCCATCTGGCCGTAGACTTTGGCGATCCAGTGCCTGGTGCAGAGATCCTGGAGGTTAGTCTCCTCTCCCCAGACCACAATGAGATTCAGGATCTGTGCACCAGATCAGGAAGGGGCCTTCTTCTTCCACTCCTGGCCTGGGGCTTGGGAGCTGGCTCCTGGCTCACTAGCAATCCTGGGGAGCTTGGTGGGAGTGCAGGGGTCTGCCATTGCTGCATATAGGACTGGTGCTGTGTGGCACAGAGCTGGGAGGGTTGGTGTGGTGCCACAAGCAGTTTCCCCTGTGGCTGCAGCTTTCAAGGCTGTAGGGGAAGGGAAACTATAGAGGTTTGAGGGGTGTGGACAGAGTGGGTACCGGGGCAGCTGTGAGGAGCCCTGTAGGTCAATTATTTTGAAATAAGTGCAGTTGCGCCATCCACACTCACTCTATTTCAAAATAGCAATTTTGAAATAGGCATTATTCCTCGTGAAATGAGGGTTTATTATTTCAAAAGAAGATGCCCATTATTTCAAAATAATTTTGAAATAATATGCTTGCTTTGTGGACGCTCACCTTGTTATTTTGAAATAACTCTGTAGTGTAGCCGTGCCCTATGTGACTTTCCTAAGGCCACACAAACAGTCTGTGGGAGTTCTGGGATTTGAACACAGATGTCTCCTAAGAAAAATGACAACACAGGACCATTCTTCTTCCTCATGGCTTATATAAATCCTGAGTAATGGGACTTTATGAATGTGAAATGCATCTACGCTGTGGGGTTGCCATTCTGGGGCCAGCATGCAGTTCACTTTATATGAGACTTCAAATTTTAAAAAATCATATATCACTATACATAATGCACTGCATACACTTCATGCAAAGAAATGCAATGGACCAACAAAAATAAGTCTCTTAAATTCAGCCTTACTAAATGCTATTCATATCACCAAGATTATTAGAATCTATTTGAAAATGCTTTCATTTGCTTAAATCTTCTTCTTCGAATGTCGTGTTCAACGCTATATTTCTTCGTCAAAGTTGGATGTCCAAGCTCTCCAGCCAGTGAACAGCGTTGCTGGTTAGATTGTGGATATCCGCCAATGAGCCAGTGAATTTTCGTGTTGGACATTCCGCAACAATGTGATGCATAGTTTGCGGACTGCCACAATCACAAAGTGGAGATGGCAACAAATTCCACTTACGCAGTAGATAACCGCATCTGCCCTGACCAGTCCTAAGCCGGTTTAGGACACACCACAGTCTCTGGGGAAGATCGAAGCCTTTCTGCTCAGTGGTGGGATCCGACACAAGATGTTTGTTTGGGACGTCTACTTTCTGCCATTCCGCTCGCCATAGTTCCTTGACATTGGCCGTGACTTCTTTCGCTCGCTGCCAAGGAGACTTACGGGATTTTAGACACTATGTTGGTGGCTGATCAAAGTATTTCTGGATGGGAAGAGGTTGGCTGCTGCGGTTGATACGTTGGTATAATCTACATTCCTGATCCTGTCGACAAATGCTGGGTGGGGCAACGTTTGCCAGCGGCAGTAACCATTCTATGGCAGTGGGCTTTAAAGTTCCCATTATCCCGTTATAAGTAGTTTGCTTAAATTACTTTTCTTGAAGAATGCCTGCAGCCATGAACTCTGCCTTAGTAAGGGAGTTGCATCATTATGTGGGATTTTGTTGATACCAGAAGTGTTTTTTGTTGGGAAATGTTGAGACTGTGCTAGTGGACTATATGTTTTCGATGTCTTGTGTATAATAAATGTGCAAATGAAAAAAGCAGCAAAAGAGTTCATTAACAATGATAGGTAGCAGGGTAGACTAACTGACATTTTGCCTAAGCTGGTATCATCGAGCATATTAAATTAAAATAAACAAGTTTAATTATGAGTGCTCTTCCGACTAAGGATATTGCAGTTATTTACTGTTGCAAAAGATCTTGAAAAGTGAAATTGAAATGTAGATATTAGGGATGTTGGATATCATTTAATTTAATAATTATGGAACTACATCAAATCTTAGTGGTTACATGATTATTTGATGGTCCTTGGGGACGGGGCTGGCAGCCATTATGCTCCCGGCCCCACTCCTGGGGAACTCCATGCCACCCTGCGCTGCTGCCTTTGATACAAAGTCAGCAGTGTGGGGTGGGAGCCAGTCTGCGATGGAAGCCGGTTTAAAAACTGGCTGCCCACACAGATACAGAGGCAGCAGTGCAGGGTGACGGCAGTCCCTGTCTGGGGGGGGCCCAAGCTCCCCGTGGACAGAGGCTGCTCCGCCATTCCACAGAGCAGCCTCTGTCCATGATGAGCCTGGGCCCACCATGGACAGAGGATGCTCCATGGCAGTAGCTCCTCTCCATGGGGGACCTGCGCTCCCCACGGGCAGGCGGGATGCCAGCATAGACTCTGTCCCCAGCCCCAGTGCTGCTGCCTCTGTTAGAGAGGCAACAGCGGTGTCGGGGGGAGGTGGCTCCACAAAGCTGGTGCTCATGGGGAATGGGCTTTTAAGCTGGCACCCCATGAGAACTAGCTCCTGCCTGCTCCCCCCACCCCTGATGCTACCTCTGTGGGAGGCAGCAAAGGGGATGGGGGGTGGGCAGGTGGCTCTGCGGAGCTGGCATGTGCGGAGAGCCTCCTTAAAAACTGGCTCCCTGTGTGTACCAGCTCCTGCCTGTCCCCCTCACCCACCACCCTGCTGCTTCTTTATCAGAGGCAGCAATGCAGGGGTTGGAGAAGCATGCTGTTCCACTGGATCCAGTGCTTGTGGCTTAAAAGCCAGCTCTCCACAGGCACTGGCCCCAGCCTCCTGTCTCCCCCTCCCTCCTTTGCTGCCTTTGAAATAGCCCAGGCTTATCAGTTAATCATTTACACAACTGTACGCTAACATCCCTAGTATATATCTTGATCTCAATTACAAACCAAAATATTACTTCATTGGTTCTTAGTTGCTTTGTTTACTTAAGAATTTTTCTTAAAGTAAAAGAGCAGCTTTTCATTTTTTTTTGCCTTTAGAACCTAGATTATAAAAATTACATGCATTTTTGTGTATTACAGAATTGTGGCTTGATATTGTTTTAATTTGGTGAAGAGGGTAATGTCCTTTCTCTATCACCTCCCTAAAATTCCATAGCTCCTTTCTTTGCCCTTGGGATCCCATTTAGTGTTTACCAATCTTTTGACTTTTCCCGTAGGGTATGGATATGCTGCCTCTGCAGCACTGGTGGTCTCTCTTGTCTTAGAAAATTAAATCATCCATGCTAGAAATCAAAACTTGGAACTCTGAGGGTATGTCTACACAGCAAAGTTATTTTGAAATAACAGCCGTTATTTCGAAATAACTTTACCAGCGTCTACACAGCCAAACTGCTAGTTCGAAATTAAATGGAAATAGCGGAGGGCTTATTTTGAAATTGGTAAACTTCATTCCACGAGGAATAGTGCCAATTTCGAAATTGCTGTTTCGAAATAAGCACTGTGTAGATACTTATTTCGAAATAGGGGGCCTCCAGCCCTTCCCAGGGTGCCCTGGTAGCCACTCTGGGCTCAACCAAGAAAACTCCTCTTCCTCTCCCCCTCCTGGAGCTGTTAAAGGGGTAGACTCTGGCCACAGTGCCTGTGCCAGCTCCAAGCCTGCCAGCCCAGAGCCAGCAGTCACTGCCCCTGACCCAGTGGCCCTAGCATGAGCCAGGCAGCCAGTGCCAGCCAGCCCTCCACCGCTTCCTCAGAACCAGTCTGCCAGCTCCCAGGAGCCTGCCATGGGCCGGAAAAAGCAAGTGCCTTCCTGGTCCAGTGCGGAGATCAGGTACCTAATTCAGGTTTGGGGGGATGCCTCCAACGTCCATGATCTCTGCACTAAATGGAGGAACGCAACCGTCTACAGGCAGATGGCTGCCAGCCTGGCCAGCAAAGGCCACATGTGAACCCAGGAGCAGGTTTGCATGAAAACAAAGGAGCTGCGACAGGCGAATGCCAGGGCCACAGGGGGCAGCTCCCAACCAGGGACAGACCCAGACCCCAGCCCCTATTTTGATGCCGTGGACTGCATCCTGGGGGGCAGGATGGTCCATGCCCCCCAAGTGGTCATCGACCCTGGGGCAGAGCTTGCTGCTTCCTGCTGCTCCAGCCCCTGCTGCCTCCCCAGCTACCGCTCCTCCTCCCACTCCTTCTCCCCCTCCCGCTTCTTCCTTCCCACCCTCCCCACACCCCCAGGGACACCGAGGCCCCCGCACCTGCGGTGCTGGGAGACAGTTGGGCCGGCAAGACCCCCAACCCTGAGCCCTGAGCTTCTCTTCCCCCTTCCTCCCCTTGCCTCCCCCTGCCAGCTCCCTCCTCCCAGGTTTCCCCCTCCCCTCCCTCCCCTCCCCTCTCCCACCCTCCCTCCTGCGCTCTCCCACCTTCTTTCCCCAGTCTCACCTCAGTTTCATTCCCCTCCCCACCCCAGTTTTGTTCAGTAAAGACGCTTTGTTGTAATGAACACATGTCTTTTATTGTACAGCAGGAAGGGGGGTTAGGGAGGGGTAAGTGGAAGGATGTGAGGGAAGAATGAGGCACAAGCCCCCAGTGCGGCACATCAGGGAGACTGTTACTGGCTGCAGAACGTGCTGCCAGGCTCGCAGCAACACGTCCAGGAGAAGCACCAGAGTGCCCAGGGGCGGCTCTGGCTCCATGCTGGAGAGTGCTGTGGTGTCCTGAGTGAGGGCAACCAGAGCACAGAGAAAAAAATGCTTTGCTGTCCCTCAGCAAGGTAGGCAAGCAAGCAGGAAACCTTAGAATTGGCTGTCCGGGGGGGTCCCTTTAAGCACAGGTCTCAGATACCTTGTGTGGCTGCTGCCTGAGGCTAACTCCTGACCTGATGCCCTGCCAGAACTGGTTCCAGCCAGTCTTAAATGCGATTCAGCGTCCTATCAGTGTGGACGCGCTATTTCGAAATAGCAAAACTCTATTTCAAAATGCATTTTGTGTGTAGATGTGTTATTTCGAAATAAGATATTCAAAATAACTTATTTTGAAATAACGCTTTAGTGTAGACATATCCTCAGTTTTAAAATCAGACTGGAGCATGGTAGCCGCCAAATTGAGACTCTTAGCACTTTATTCCAACACCATTTTATTTGTGGTTGTCCTTAAAACTCTCTGAACATACTCTTATCATCAGTTCTCCTCCATATCACAAAGCAGCTTCCTCTAATGATGCTTCCTTCAAAATATATGGGATATTATGCATCTAGAGTATTGCAGTTATTGCTGCAATATTGGCAGCTAGAATCACCTACTAGCAAAATCACTATGCAATATGCAACCTTACATAATATCTAACTGATAAGTATTAACTCACAATGAACAATGGGACAATTAGTCCAATTTTCTAAGACTTTCAGAATGCAGTAGATCAGAAATGGTATTGTGCCCTGAAGTACTATAAAGAAATTTAAAAGGTTGAAATGTAAGCAGGTTTGTGGGCACACATGTATTTTTGAAAACAGCTTCATATATGTTTTCATTATGTACAAATCTATATGAATAATTAAAATATAAGGCCCCAGATTTAAATTAAATTCCTTCGGTTTTACCCCAGTGTAACTGAGATTAAAATTTGGCCTGTGTTCTTATTTGGTGAAAGAAAAACTTCTATTTGGTGATGTAATTATTGCCCATTGAACACAAGGATGATGGTACATGAGTGCATCTCGAGCTGTAATATTGCCCCAATAAAACTGTACAAGAGTGGCAGTAAGGTAGTTAACTAGCATGCTTGATCATCAGTGAGAACTTCTTCATACTTCCCTCCAGCCCCCTTCCCATTTTAAGTTTAGTTACACATTAGCAATGATTCCTGGGAATTTTTGAAGTTTTTTTTAGCATCATTAGTTTCAGAGAGCACTGTTATTTCCTGATTAAAGTGGTTAGTATTTGGAATTGAATTGTTCAGAGACCAGTAAGAAAAACCTGTTGCTCAGAGATGAAAAAAGCAGATTGCCTCCCCCTTTTCTGGCCATTATTTGTTCTTTAAGCCATTTAAAATGGCTGAATCTGGCTCTGAGTGGTCAGCTGAGAATAGGAAAGCTCCCAGCTGATGTAAAGCATTGTAGCCTGCTCTTATGCCAAGTACCCCTGTCTCTGATGTAGTGCCCACCTCCAGGCACTCCCAACCTCAGGGAGTGAGGGGAAAGTGCACAGTTTGCTGCATTCCTCACTCTGGCTGGGGAGTGCAGGGAGCATGGAGAGACACTTCTCACATGGTCCCAAGTTACTGGGGCAGTCCTCTTTCCCTGGGGCAGCCTGCATACTGAACCCAGCCTGCTCATCCCCAGCAATGATTCCAATGAAGCATGTACATTTTCATTTTATTTTCCAACCCCCCCCAACAATTAATTAAGTACCTGAGCAATTCCAGGTAAATCTTCTAGTATTTAGTGCTTTCGTGGATAATTCTATAAAGACGTTAAATAAAAAATGTGTCCACTTAAGAAGAAATTGATAGACAAAAGCAACATGGCAATTGTTCTGTTCTCCCTTGAGTGCTTGTTTATGTGCATTCCGATCAGATGGGTGCACACATGCATGCAAGGAAGCTGGAAAATTTTGGCCTAGCTGCAACAGTCGAGTCAGTCTAGGTGCCCTTTGGAGTGGCACTGACATAGCACTTGATATGTAGCCTTGCTGACCCGTTAACCTTCCTTCAGTTCCTTCTTACCACCCAATGACTGCAGGCGCTCCGAACAGCAGCTAGTGTAAATAGTTGAATAGTATTGTTCCAGTTTGTAGTTAGTTGTTAATATCAAGCTTATGCCAAAAAATGACCCCCACACTGAATGTTTGAAGTGTCTGAGTGAGGGTCACCAAAAAGAGAAGTGCCACATCAGTAAAAGCTTTCGCCCTGGGACATTGAGGCCACACTTCACGCACAATTCAATCCGGGGCTGGCTGACCTGACTTGTAGCACCTCTTTCTCGGTGCAGAGCTCTCTGGTGCCAAGGACTTTTGATATGGCATCAAGTAAGGAACAGCATCAATATGACAACGACCATAGGGGGAGTCCATGCAAATCTACCTCCCCTGTGCTTGAGAAGAAGCAGAGGCATGAAAGGAGCAGGTCTTCCAGTCTCCAGAGGAAGCAGGCTGCGAGGCACCAGCCACAGAAGCAGACCAACATGGCACCTATGAATACATTGACTCATGCCCCACAGGAGGTCCAGTTGAGTCCAACCCATCATCACTCCCTGGACCAGCATGGCAGGGAGCATGTGCATGCCAGGAGCCAACACGTACCTGCAGAGCAGAGTTTAACTATAACAAACCAATAAGCTAATGCTTATTAGTTAACCGGTTAAACTCTTACATCCCTACACCAGACCTTTTGTACACACATAACAGGGTGTTATGTATTAGTGATGACAGACAATATAACAATGATGTTCTATATCAACAAATGGGGATGCATGCTCCTCTCACCTGTGCAGAGAAGCCCTTCTTCTATGGGACTTTTGTATTGAACATTCAGTCCACCTGCAAGCATTTTACATTCCTGGAGCGTAGAACAAGTTGGAAGGAGACCTCAGCAGCTTTTTCCATGGACATGAGTGGTTTCTTTTCTCAGGGATGGCCAACTTACTCTTTCAAAGGTGGGGCACTCCTCAAGTTGGTTGGTTTACTACATTCCACAACAGGAAGTATTACCAGTTTTGCTTGTTAGAACCACAGTCCGGGATCTTGAAGCAACACATTCCTCCTCTCGTGAGAAGGCCGTCTTGTCTACACTTTCACTCCAATTCCATTGGTTCACAGAGCACTCCTCAAAATCAAGAGGGATCGAGCATAGATCATATTAATAGTGCTAGGGATGTGTTAGTGTATACATTTAAATGGTTAACTGATGAGCCTGGGCTCATCGGTTAACCCTCATGGTTCCATGTAAGGCCCTCCCCCACTGCCTGTGTTTCAGAGGTGGAGGGAGGGAAGGAGGCAGGAGCCAGTGCTCGCAGGGAGCCAGCTTTTAAGCTGGCCCCCTGCACATACCGGCTCCTGCAGAGCTGCCTGTGCCCCACCCACTCCCACCTGTCCCCCTGCGCTGCTACCTCTGTATCAGAGGCAGCAGCATGGGTGGGGTGACAGATGAGTCCGTGGGAGCCAGTGCTAGCGGGGAGCTGCTTCCCCCCTCCGCATGTAAACGTGTAGCTGCGGTTACAAATATATTAAAAAATCTGCTTTTTAACATCACTAAATAGTGCCAGCCTGGTCTTGTCAGCACTGCTATGTATCCTCTTGGACATGTCAGCGGAAGTGCCAATCCCACTTCCTCTTTACTCAGACCTGCTGAAAGAAGACCAAGGTCATTTCCGGCATCTGAACCTTGAGTCCTTACATTTCACAGCCTGGAAGTTCTGTGGCTGAATCCCAGGGAGCTCCTCGCTTAAACCAAGTTCATCAAGTCTGGGCAGTAGGAAACCCTCCACAAGAACCACGTTTCTGGCCAAGTGGAAGAGGTTTTACATTTGGGCATCACAGTTTGGTTCATCTCCTGTGTAAGCACCAGTGCCACTTGTTCTACCCTACTTATTTAATCTGAAGCAGCAAGGTTTCTTGATTTCATCTAAAAGGTTCCACCTGGCCGTCATGTAAGCATTCCACCCTGGTGTGGAAGCCCACACCGTGTTTTCTGACCCCATAGTTAATCAGTTCTTGACAGGTCTAGACATATTATATCCACAGATATGTCAGCTGGTCCCTCCATTGGACCTAAGGCAAGTCCTGTCAACGTCCTCCATTTGAACCACTGGCTGTATGTTCATTGTTTTACCTCTCCTATAAGGAAGCTTTTCTGATGGCTATCACCTCGTTCAGAACGGTGTCAGAACTCAGGGCCCTAACATCAGAGTCCCCCTACATCATGTTCTCTTTAAGAACAAGCTACATTTAAGACCTCATCCTGCATTCCTCTCTAAGGTGGTCTCTCATTTCCACATCAATCATGACATATTCCTCCTGGTGTTTTATCCTAAACCGCATTCTGGGACTCAGGAAAAGAGACTCCACACCCTGGATGTACACAGGGTACTGTTTTTTATTATTGCAAGAACTAGACCATTCAGAAAATCGGTCCCGTTGCAGATAGGATGAAAGGCCAGCTTGTGTCTTCTCAATAGATCTCCTCCTGGATAGTCTTCTGTATCCACGTATGCTACAGACTTGCATTATGGCACGTTCTACCAGGGCACAGGCTTCATCCACGGCATTTCTTGCTCACGTCTGAACTCATGAGATATTCAGTTATCCATCCACACGTTCACTGCACATTATGCAATCACTCAGCAGCCGGAGATGATGTGGCCTTTGGCAAGGAAGTACTCCAGTCAGGCCGTGGCTCTGACCCCACGTCCTAAAGCTTAGGTCTGTGATTCACTTAATTGGAATGCACATGAATAAGCACTCAAAGAAGAAAAAAACGGTTACTCAGCTTTCGTAACTGTTGTTCTTCGAGATGTGGTGTTCATGTCCATTCCAAAACCCACTCTTCTACCTCTCAGTTGGACTATTGCCAAGAAGGAACTGGGGGATTAGCAGGTCACCAAGGCTATAAATCGAGCACCATGTCAGTGCCATCTAGGAGCCGTGTAGGCAGATGCGATGGTTGCTGCTAGGCAAAAAATCTCCTGTTTCCATGCACGTGTGTGTGACACACCTGATTAGAATGGACATGAGCAATACATCTTGAAGAACAGTTATGAAACGTGAATAACCATTTTTTTTCTTTCTGGAGCAGATAAAGATTATCATTCAGGAGAACAAGTTAGCTCTATAGCAAGTGATTTTTGATTTCCCAAATCCAGTTTGAAGAGCTGTGTAAAATGAGATATCAAACTGCATTTTCCATTAAGCAGCACATAGATGCATCTATTTTTAAAATTTGCCAGTGAACATGTAAAAACCGATCAACAATGGCAGATTAGTTATGGGTGTAAACTAATTTTTGCATAGATGTCCATTTTAATTATTTCCCCACTTTTTGACCTTTCTCCTCATTGAAGGTATGCTCTCTTACTCCGTGGATCCCAAAATGTATGTAAAGAGAATTGCATGTGGCAGCCCTAGAGTATGCCATACTTATGTTCTGTGTAAATATGTATATTAAGTAAAGGCTTCAAACAAACATTGTATTGCTGAGGACCCAAATGTGTTTGAGTTAAAACCTCTGACATTTTAAAAAATAGAAAACTGCCACTTTGGATTTCTATTTAAGATTTTCATTCATTGTTCCCTTTTACACTGAGTTAGCCTTTGTCCCTTCATGCAGCCTCTCTCCTTCCATGTGTCCGTTTTGTGCATCTACATTCTCTGATCTCTCCAACTGTCATGGTTAGAATTTGACTCCTCTTTAAAGATTCCTGTTGCTAGGTAACCATCTCTTCCATTTCCTGTTCTGTCTGGGTGCTAGAATGCCCCTTTTGCATTAATAGCCTCTTGATCCTTTTTATGTGATTTTTCCCTTAGTTTAAATAATTTCCAGTTTTGCTGCAAGCACTAGAGATTCCTTATATTTTATGATTCCTCATTCAGAAAACAGCTATAGTATGTAGGAGTTTTGGATTATTTTTTTTTTAAATACTCCTAACAGTTTACTTTCCCTTGCAATACTGTACAGAGTTATCCATACATAGTTTTCACAGAATTATAAAGCAAAGGTTAAATATGCAATTATCATTTTGGGCTTTAAAAAGCTTAATTGCCTTTTCTTTTGTGTAAGATTCCTAGGAATTTAAGTTTGAAGGGAACACATTCACTTTTTCACCATCTAAAAAGGCAAACCGATTGCTGAAAATTATGTAAAGTTTGCAGACCGCAGGCTTACAGCTTGTTGATTTTGTTACAATGTATGAGCACTACCTGCATGATCCAGCGTCTACAACTAATTGCAAGTATTACATTTCCCAGCAGATGAGACAAAGCATGTGAACAGTTGGAGCAGCTGCTCCCATATCTGTATGTAATGAGATGAAAGGTATCCAGGGTGTCTCACAGTAGAGACCAGGGGAGGCAGTTTTATAAGTGTATATTTAATTTTCACTAGTTTGTTTAAAATGTGGTCAGAGATGGTTAGGTGAAAGATTTGATTGATACTCGTCATTTTTTTTTTTGACATTTTAAAATCCTTGGGTTTTAGATGTTAATTTATTAAAGGAAACAGCTTGTGTTGACCTACAACAATACAGGGGCTAATCAGTTGAGTCACTACTGTCAATCTAAATGTGCAATTGGAGTATCATTCTCTGAGCAGCTGGGCAGCACTTTCACTGTCTATTATTACAAAAATATTCAAAGTTAAGATGATGATAAGGATCTTACTCAAAATCTGGATTTCATTGCTTTAGTTGCTTTATGTCTAACTGTATCGTAACTGTTATGTTTTTTCAGTTTTTACATTATATATTTCCATTTATATTGTCCCTTTCAGTCAATCAACCAGCTCACTGTACTGTGAGTGAAAGAGGGAAAATTTAGGCAAAGACACAGGGGCAGACCCTTTTAAACAATACCATAGATCTTAAAGGTCAAGAGAAGACCTAGATCTCAGTGAAAGAGCCATCAACAATGTTCAGCTTAGCCTCAGAAGGTGAGGAAGCTGAGGAGATCCTGACTGGTCAAACCTGTAGCACTATAGAGTCCAGCTGTTTCACCCTTGATGGCTAATTCCATATACATGTTGAACCTCTAAAATACAGGACTCTCTGGTCTACTCTAGCCATGAATATTGCTAGACCAGAAAGACCTAACTTGCCAGGTTCAGAAATGCAGCCCTGCGCTCCCCAGGTAAATACCCTATCCCCTAGACCAGTGTTTCGCAACCTTTTTGATTATAAAGTACTCCTTTAAAAAAATTATAAGTACCTCCAGTCTAACCCAATGCCCTCACCCCTCCCACAGAGCCAGGCACCCCCAGCCCCTCCGCTCCAACCCAATGCCCATTCCCTCCCACAGAGCCAGGCACCCCCAGCCCCTCTGCTCCAACCTAATGCAACCTCCCCTCCCCCAGAGCCAGGCAGCCCCAGATTCTTTTATTAACACCCTGGGTCTCACCGGAGCCACCGCTGCAGCCACGTGCTTCTCCCTCCAGGTGTTGGGGCATGTGTGCAGAGCGGCCGTGAACTGTCCAGGAGCGTGGCTCCAAAAGACAGTCGAACATTCCCTTGAAGGCAGGTGCTGCTGCCCCCTTCCCAAATCCTGGACATTTTTTGTGCTTTAATAAAGCTGGCCGGAATGCAATTTAACATGGGAAAATGAGGACATGTCTGGGAAAAACCAGACGAATGGTAACTCTACCTTTGAAGTGCCCACTCCTGCCGCCCGGCCCTGCCTTGGTGGCTTGTCTGCAGGGAACAAGTAGCCCGCCAGTTTCAGGCTTGCCGCATGGGGCTATGTGCTCCCACCCCAGCCCGGGGCCTCCCTTGCGTGGTGCCCGGGTGCAACTGTCCCTCCATTCCCCACTCACTACACCACTGGCCAAATCTGCCCCCCCAACTTGTAACTACCCAGGGTCTCACTGGAGCCACTGCTGCTGCAGCTACGCACTTTTCTCACCAGGCGCTGGGGCCTGTGCGCAGAGCAGCTGTTAACGTTCAGGCACGCAGCTCCGAACATTCAATTTGACAGGCACATGCTGCCACTCCCTCCCCAATCCCCTTTTCAGGGCAAAATCCCGGACATTTTTTGCCAAATTTCACTTGTGTCGACGTACCCCCCAGACCTCTCTTGCATACCCCTAAGGGTACGCGTACCACTGGTTGAGAAACACTGCCGTAGGCTACTCCAGAACCCACCCCAACTCCATACCTTCAGGGCATCCCTTATGCTGCCTTACTAATGCAAGAGCCAGCTCCATCTCTGGTGCTGGGGAGGCTCAGCCCCAGTGGACTGGCGTGGTGGGGGATGCAGGCAGCGGGGAACATAGTCCCAGCCAGGGCTGGAGGCAGCAGAGTCAGCGGCTGGGTGTACAGCCCCGGCCAGTGCTATGTGGGGTGGGTGCAGCTCTGGGTGGGGCTGGCGATGGGGAGTGCAGCCCTGGCAGGGGCTGGAGGCAGCAGGGCTGCTGGCCCCTAGCCAGAGTTGGTGCGGTGTGGGGGTGCAACCTTGGCCAGAACTGGCGCAATGTGGGGCTAGAGACAGCAGGGCTGGCAACAGGGAGCGCAGCCCCGGCCAGGAGTGGAGCATACATCCAGGTGGGGAACCTTGACCTCCCCTGGTCCGACAAACTCCATTGTTTGGGACCACTCAGGTACTGAGGGTGCTAAACTAAGGAGGTCCCATCTATACCATCTCTCTTGCTTTTCATACCAGTGCATTATGTTGGTATGAAAAAGCAAGAGAGAAAAGTGGCATATAGGATTAGTGTGTTATAATGGAGCTTTTTTGAGGGTTTCTGACTCTACAAAGCTTCTCTGCATGTTTTGGTAGCTGGAGACAGGGTTTTACATACCTTTACTATGCTTCTCATTTCTGGTGGAGCACCTCTAATAAGTTTGCCTTTACTTCACAGGCAAACTATCTCACTGATTGGCATTACTGTCAGAAAGTATTTCCAGATAGCCAAGCTAAGCCAACAAATTTGAAAATTAACAAAACTATGTAATAACTAATTGTCAGCTTTCTTTGATACAGATTTTGCCTTGCAAGTGAGTAAAAAAATCTTTCAGTAAATGGAAAATCATTTCCATATCCCACAGATGTGTAGCATGGCTTCTTATATATTTCTTTCCTCACAGACCATAATCAGTATCATAATTATTTTTTTCAGAAAATACTTTACATTTCAGTTCCTTTGCAGTAGTTCTGAAAGATACAGATATTTCCTTTATTGTTCTTAAACAAGAAGTCTTCATGCTGCTGTGCTATTGGAGTGAGGACCTTTGGGTGAAAATCTTACTCCAAAGCAATGGGAGTATTAGTCTAGCATCTACCACATACTTTTAAGGAAGGAGCAAGGACCAGTAGCATAAGACTGATGGAGGTTAAAGTTTTAGGGTATCTTCAATGCACTGTCCTCAAAGTGGCCTGTGAAGTTTCCAAGAGCAATTAAAAAGGTATCTCTTTGTTCCTCATAAATCCAATTTCATTTAAATTAGGTCTCTTATGCACCATATGCAAGAACTAGTTTGTACTGGAACCCACGCGAAAAAAAATTATTTTAAAAATCCAGCACAAAATTACTCTATTACTGGATTTTTAAAATATATTTTTCCTGTGGGTTTCAGTACAAACTAGTGGTCTGATCACACAGTCCACAATCTGCTTCCTTGTGTGGAAATTCATTACACTCTCATAGCAGCAGCCATCTCTGGGCACATGTAACACATTTAAAACATCATGAGCTATTCTGGGCAAAACCCACTTCATTAGATTTTGCCCTCGAAAGCTCATACTGTCATATTTATTTGTTAGTCTCTAAGGTGCCACAGGACTACTCATTGTTTTTAAAGATACAGACTAACATGGCTACCCCTCTGAGGCTTTTTAACATTTAAAACAGTTTAGCTATATATACAGTATTATTAGTGAGAGGTAAACACCAGAATATATTCCATCAGTTGACTGAGATAAATTCCTGTTTTAATACCTGTCAATCAAATCTTGGGCCTATGTCAAAGTGCACTAAACATCATGAGAGCTGTTCACTGCCATGTGTGCTGGTTCTGCACTGGATTTATTGACCCTCATAATAGTTGGTCCTAGAGAATCAAAAGGGGGAAAGAGACCCAGCCTCACTGTCTCTGTAGAAAAAAACAACAAATGGTCTGGTAGCACTTTATAGACTAACAAAACATGTAGATGGTATCATGAGCTTTCGTGGGCACAGCCCACTTCTTCAGATGACCAGAATTATGAGTTGGGGATATGAAAACTCGAAATAAATAGGAGAGGGGAAGGGGAGGGGGGAGAGAAAGAAAAAGGGAAGGGGGGTGGGAGACAGAGCATCACCCCTCAAAAAATGAGGAGTAATGTTAGTTCGAACCAAGGGGTTTGATTCGTACGAAAGCGTCCCGGAATGCACTTCCTGGTTCAAATCAGCTGGCGAGCGGAATAGTGCGCGGGTGAGATTATGCTAATAAAGCGTGGGATATTTAAATCCCTGCTTCATTAGCAATTTCGGTTGGCTACATTTGCATCTCTAGTTCGAACTAGGGAGCAAGTGTAGACGTGGCCTCACAGACTAACTCAGCTATCCCCTGAAACTGTCTCTATAGAACTCACCAATCTCCACAGTGACCACTTCCAAAGCTGTTCAACTTATCCTTTGGAAGGCACTGCTTCCTTTTATGCCAGCTGTGAACTCTCTGGCTACCATTTATGGTAGTTGGTAGGTGGAATCACAGATGCTGCCTCTAGGAAGAGGAGTGATTGAGCCAACTTTGTGGGGTCTTTGGCCCTCAAGACTTGTGTTGGATTCCACAGCTACAGTTCCTGAGTACTTTTGATGCACTAGCAAATGGCATGAAATTTAGCATTAAATGTATAAAATAAAAAGGGGCATAAAGTGGCACTAACAAGTGTCTGTTTCCTTGTTGCTGCAACAAAGAGGCTAATCTCTTAAAAAGGTTTGATAGAAGTTTATAAGAAAATAATGAAATACAGTAATTCCTCATTTAACATGTGCCCGCTTAACATGTTTTCACGATAGCACGATTTTTTTTTTAGAGAATGTTTTTTGAATTACACAACCATCCCTGGAATAACATGATTTCCCCAGCCGGCCCGTTGCCGGCGGCTGCACGGGGTTTCCCCGGCCTCCCTGCAAAGCAGCAGGGGGTTTGCCGCTCGCCGCGTCATTCCCCGGCGACCCCCTCTCACCAGACGCAGTGTGGGTCCCGGCAGACCTGTCACAGGGGCATACTCCCAACCCAATTCCCCTCCCCTCTCCTCCCCTTCCTATCCCCAGAGCCAAACACCTCCCCTCCCTGCTCTAACCCAGTCCCCTTTTTCCCCCAACCTTATGTCCCGGTCCCAACAGACACCACGGCTTGAAACGCAACCCCCACCTTTTCCATTATTTTCAATGGGAAAATTGATCCTGCATAACACGTTTTCACTTAACACGATCATTTTCTGAAACATATCTATAGTGTTAAATGAGGAATTGCTGTAATGCTCCCTATTATATATTATTTAATTTTCCATTATGTGTTATTAAATACATATCGTGTGAGGTTATAATAATGGTTCCTTGATAAACAGATATAATACAGCACCATTTAAACACAAGCGTTCTACTCTGTTATCCTATATCTGTATTTAAAAAATATGCTTTATGTGGCTTTAATGCCATGGTGCCCAAAAGTTTCCTGTCATGCTCCTCTGCCCCATCACCAGTAATAGAATCTGTTCATGTCTCTCCCTCCCCATTAGTGCACAACCAAGGCTTCCTCAGCATAGATATTTGGACTGAAGGGGCAGAACTGGGGTCAGAATTGGGGATGGGGGAGGAGCTGGGCCTAGAGGTGGAGTTGGCCTGGTGAGTACGTGGAGGAGTGAAGGGCAGTACTAGGCCTGGGATGGAGCAGGGGATGGAGTAGGGATGTAAGTGACTAATTGACTACCCGATAAGCATATACTCACCGGGTAGTCAAGTAGTGACTTAACTAGTCGCTCCCTGCTGCCTCTGTCAGAGAGAGGCAGCAAGGCGGGGGAGCAGGAGCTAGTGCTGGGGGGAGCTGGCTTAAAAGACGGTTCCCTCCAGCACTGTCTCCATGCGGGAGGGGGGGCGGTAGGAGAGACAGAGGCACACCGTGTTCCCTTCTGCTCTTCTGCCTTTTAAATGTAATAAGAGCCACGGGCAGTTCATGCTACATTTAAAAGGCAGAGGCGCAGCTGAGATAGCGAGTGCCCCACCTCCCCCATTGACTAATAGAGTAGTCGATGGAAATTCCATCAACTACTTGATTAGCTAATTAATCGAAATTTAACATCCCTAGGATAGAGTGGAGCTGTGCCTGGGGGCAGAGTGGGGCTGGAGACCACTGTTTTAATGGCATACCCGAGTTTATGTTATGAAAATATACTTGTCACAGCTTTAAATGCCCTCACTTAACAGTGTGAAATAGAATCTGTCCCAGCATAATGGGTGTTCTTGTTACATAGGTGATAAAAACCTACAAAGCAGCAGTACAACAGACCTTGGATGTCCTCTTCCTTCCTGAAGGAAAAGAATTTCTTACAAGCACAGATGCAGTAAGCCGGGACTCAGCTGACCGCACGATCATTGCATGGGATTTCCACAGCTCTGCAAAGATCTCCAACCAGATATTTCATGTAGGGGTAACAATTATTATTTGAATGCTGATTTAGTATAGTACATTGTGAGCAGAATAAAAAGCTTTTGGTTTTTTTAGGAACTGCTGTGAATTATTGACCAATTTTGCCACAAATAGGGATGAATGGAGCTTGTATTAAATCACAGTACTTATGTACAATTTGAAATAAGCTAATATAACCTTACTGTGATGTGTAAAATGCAACTTACTAAGAAGTGAGAACTATTGTTCTATTTTAGGAACCGTTATTTATTCTCTGTAACTATGAGTGAAGTCACCTAGAGAATTGTGAGTGCCCTCCTTGGAAAAGGATTTTCATTTCACTGGCTAGTTACTGACATTTGAGCTAGGGTTAGGCAGGTACACAGGTAGAAATGTCAGTGTGTCCTGCCAATTGTGTACCAAAGTATTTGTTACAGTATCACCTTTCCCTTTCCAATACTTTTCCCAAGACTGCAGAAATGATATATTTAGGCTGATCACAGATGAAGGATTTTATCAATTAAATGTTTGATCAATAACATGGTATATGCATGTAAATACATAGCAAAGGATAATAGCAGAGGCAAAATGGTGCTGGCAAAATAATTACTTCAGCAAACACAGGTATAGTATTCTTTGCAATATGTAGCAGTCCAAACAAGTAATTCATTTACCTGTTCAATTGTCAAAAAATGCTTGCAGCTTCACGACACTTAGGCTTTGTCTATCTACACTACAAAGTTTTGTCACCAAAAACTGCCTTTTGGTGTCAAAACATTCAGATATACACATTACAGTGTGACTTTTGTCAGAGAAAAACATCCAGTTTCTGTGACAAAAAACTTCTACCCCTCCTCCCTTTATTGTCAACAAAGAGCCAGTGGGGACACTGCTGGTTGTTTTGTCTACAGAACTGGCTTTGGGCAGTATCCCACAATGCCTGCCCCAATGGCTCTGCTCAGTGTTTTGATCTCTGCTGTCTGACAGGCATGCACCCGTCCCCTTTCAGAATTCTGGGAAGTATCTGACAGCTGAGTGAGCTGCTCTGTTTGGGGAAGCAAACAAAGAACAAATTATTGGACTGCTCCTTTTCTGTCCTGCATGAAGAGCACAGCAGCAGGCAGGGTGCTGCTGCAGGGGAGGGTATAGGCTGCTGTGTTGCTTTCACGTTCCTCAGCACAGAAAACTCACAGAGCTACTCATGATGCCACTGCCAGCAGCTGAGGGGGCTGAGAGAGAACTTGGAAGGAATCCCAAGATGCAATGATTAGCTCTGCCTTCCCACTTCACTGCACTGTGGGATACATACCCACAGTGGATTGCTCATACTGTCGAAGAGACCACGGGACCTTTAGTCTTCTCAGAGGCTGCTTGAGTGCTTTTGAACTAAAACTGCCTTAGTAAAGGGAAAAAAGGGAATAATTCTTCCCTATGCATTTGCTCAGCTTCCACTCAGCCCAGCTCGTTAAGATAGACAGACATCAGATTTAATATTTACCCCATGTAAACTTTCAGGAGAGTGTATTGAGAAAATTGGGCATGGATGACTTTAAGTTTCTTCATGGTTACATATCTAAAATAGGTCAGTGCTCTCCCATCTTCTGATTATTCAGATATGTTATATCTACAAAAGACTGCTTGATTAATTTGAACAAGACTATATTTCTAGCAACAAAAATACAGGAATGTTGTCTTCTCAACTATTTTTTAGGAGCGTTATACCTGTCCGAGTCTTACGCTGCACCCTAGAGAACCTGCATTTGTTGCTCAGACAAATGGAAACTACATGGCGTTGTTTTCTACCCAACGACCATACAAAATCAACAAAAGGAAAAGATATGAAGGGCATAAGGTATTATTCTTCACTGGGAACTTAAAATATTTACGACTATAAGTAATATAACACAATTTCTGTTCCCTTAACATGTCTGCTGATACTGTTGATTTACAAATAAGGATAGACATTAATTGACTTGCTTCTTTTTCTGTCTGGTTTCCTGTAATGTAGTTAGTTAGAATGATACAAATATGAAGACAATGGATTGGGGATTGAAATAATGGAAGACTCTGTGAATTGTTAATAGCTTCACCAATTATTCATTGACTAGTGCTAACAATTTAAGGTTGTAATAAATCTGTTGGAATAAACACCTGGGGAAATAATTAGAGCATTTTGTGTAAAAGAGACATTTTTAGTATATTGCTGCATTTTCAAGAGGTTAAATTAAATTTCCCTAATAGCATATTGATATACACTCTTAATCTTCACTCTTTACAGGTAGAAGGATTTGCAGTGGGCTGTGAATTTTCTCCAGATGGAAAGCTTCTAGTGACAGGAAGTTCAGAGGGAAAAGTATTTTTCTATAACTATCACACTGCTAGAATAATTCAAACGTTGTCTGCACATAACGAAGCATGTGTGAGTGCAACTTTTCATCCAGTCCTTCCATCACTTCTTGCAACGTGTGATTGGACTGGAGATATCAAGATTTGGCAATAATAAAACAAAGTTACCTTTCATAGTGACTCCAGCTAGACCACTTTGAAGACATGAGTGGTGGTGTTTCTTAACAAATAAATCAGTGTATATAATTTGAATATTTCTTGTAACTTTGAGGTAGTCAGTCATTTTGTATATTCCATGTCAGGCTTCTAAGAGTAGGATTTTCAAAAGTCTGTAGAGCTGGTGTAAGTCTGGAAGTTACTAAGAGTTATGCTAACAGATGATATTTTCAAAAAACCTCAGTAAGATTTAAGATTAAATCTCTTTTTTTAATCATGTGATGCTTAATGGGGTAAAAAGCATGCTTTGTGGTAAATATTAAATTATACCAAAAAATTAAAAAAACATTTTCAGATGACTGCAGGTCTCTGCATGTCCAACTCCTTGCTGCTCTTTATGAGGTTAGCACTAGAGTGTTCAGGGAAATATAATATTTTACTTTTATAGCATAACTATTCAATCCAAAAGTTTTCTACTTCCATGCAGTTTAGGATCACTATGTTGGAGAAATCCTCCAAAGTGTAAAAGATGTCTACAGACCTCTGTTAATTTATTTTTTTAGGGTGCGTCTACACAGCACAGATATTTTGAAATAACTGACGTTATTTTGAAATAACAATGCGAGCATCTACGCAGCAATTCCATTATTTCGAAATAATTTTGAAATGACCGCTTATTCCGACTTCTGTAAGTCTCATTCCATTAGGAATAATGCCTATTCTGAAATAGCTATTTCAGAATAGGGTGTGTGTAGACGCAGCCACTGGAGTTATTTCGAAATAAGGGGCCTCCAGGAAATCCCACAGGTGCCCTGCTGGCCACTCTGTCCACACACATCAGAACTTCATAGGGGAAAGGGCTTGTGGCAGAAAGCAGGCCCTCATAGCCCTCTCTCATTCTCAGGGAGCACTTTGCCAGCTCCCAGGAGCATGCCAGGTGTCACAAGAGGTGAGCGTTTTCCTGTTCTGGGGTGGAGATCCTGGCCCCTAGGTTTGGGGCGAGGAGGAAAACCTCCAGGATCTCCGCACCAGATGGCACAATGCCGAAATCTGTGGCTGCGTGGCTGACAGCCTGACCTCAAAGGGCCACATCAGGACCCAAGAGCAGGTCCGGATGAATGTTAAGGAGCTCCACCAGTAGTATGCCAGGGTGAGAGTGCAGCTCTCACTCCAGGACAGAACCATACTCCTGCCCCTATTATCAGGACCTGCACCGCATTCTGGGGAGAGGTGCAGTCCCTTTCTGCCGGGTGGTTGACTCAGGCCCTTAGTGGGGAAGCCCAGTGGAGAGTGTCATGGGGTCCTTGTGAGAAACTCTCCTTCAGGGCCTCCCGGATGTACACACCCCCTTGATGAGCCTGCCAGATGGCAGCTGTGCGTGGCTGCTTAAAGGCCTTGCTGACCCGGCCAGCCTTTGCCACCCACCCAGGAGGAATGTGACTCAGCTGAGTGACGCAGTTTCTCAGGACGTTCAAAAGGGCTGGCGCACAGGAGCTGGAGCTGGTTTTTGTGCTTTGCGGCTCTGCGGTGACCACTAGGCTGGAGCAGCAGCACAAGCTCCCAGCTGCATTGGGGAGAAGAGGGAGGGCTGAGCTCGGGCCATGGACCACGTGGGAGGTGGCCACGGACCACTAGTGGTCCGTTGACCACACTTTGAGAACCACTGATCTCGCAGTACTTGGGATTTTTCCCTCCCAAATGCAGGACTCTGCACTTGTCCTTGTTGAACCTCATCAGATTTCTTTTGGTCCAATTCTCCAATTTGTCTAGGTCACTCTGGGCCCTATCCCTGTGTTTGTGTTGCTTGGTCTTGGGATAACTACATTACTCTTGGGCTACGTCTACACTACAGGTTTCTTGCGCAAGTATTGTTTTGTGCAAGAGTTCTTGTGCAAAAGGTCTTCCACAAGAGCGCGTCCATACTGCCATGTGCTTTTGCACAAGAGCGTCCATGGCAGTGTGGACGCTCTCTTGCACAAGAAAGCTCTGATGGCCATTTTAGCCATAGGGGTTTCTTGCACAAGAAAATCATGTTGCCTGTCTACACTGCCTTCTTGTGGAAGAGCTCTTGTGCAAGAGGACTTATTCCTCGCGGGGAGAAGAATAACTCTTCCGGAAGAAGCCCTGTTTTCCAACGCTGTACTGTAAATTTACTTGCGCAAGAACATGAGTGCAGTGTAAACATCCGGCAAGTTTTTGCGCAAGAACAGCTGTTGTGCAAAAAGCCTGCAGTGTAGATGTAGCCTTATAGTATTTTTTTTACCATTGAATTACTGATTACACTCCCAACCTCAGCTCTGTATCAGTATAGTTGTTTACCTTAGAATAAGGATTGTGAATTTGGTTCGCATCTGCCAGATTAGTTTAGGGAACTAGTTTAAATAATGTGTGATCATTCTGGACAGTAAATTGTCTCTTTCTGCAAAAATATTGATGCAAAATGCATAATGCATGTATAACAGTAATTCTTTTTCACATGTACCATTGTGTTATTTTGCTGATTTAATCCTCCTTGACACAAATATAACAGTTCATTACAGTTCTTTGTGTGCTCAGTTGTAACATTCCAGTGAATGGCAGATTTTAATCCAAGCAATCACAAAAACTGGAACATGGTGTTTTAGCAAGCGAAAACAATTCTTTTTGTTTGCAGTTCAGAACCATACCTGGGGTCCAGTCACCTCGAAATTTTTAGACTGTGTGACATCTGCCTCCAGATTTTATGGGCTAAGATCTCTAGTTTTAATTTGCTTGCCAGCAGTGCCAACAAATAGGTTGCAAATTGGATGTAGAGGCTTGAATTTGAGCTGAGCAGGCAACATATACTAACCAGTAATTGTTCAGAGTATTCTCAATTCTAAGACCTTTCACAGTGCCCTGGATTTTTAATTTCTTTAGAAATTTTACAAATGTCCTACTAGATCACAGGGAAGATTGGTCCAGCCCCAGCTGTGACTAATTCACTGCCTCCCAGCTGAGGTGTGGGGTTAGGGTGCCAGGTGATAGCCATCAAGAGCATAGTTGAGCTGAAGGGCTGCAAGGGGTGGACTCCTGTAGTAGGCCATGGAACAGGGGAAAGAACCCTGCTACAAAGTATAGGCAGCTGATATGGAGAGTGAGAATTGCAGGGAGACTCCAGTGGTTTGGTGTTGGGCCAGAGCAAGGACTGGAGAGGCATAGGGAAGATGTGGAACCTCCCCTGGGAATGGTAGGCCATCTTGGGCAGAGGTTTTGACTAAGTTTCTGCGTAATCAATAAGGCCCTGAAATGGATGGGTATAAAATTGAGCTTTCCTGGGCTGAGAAGCTAGCTGCACAGCTCAATGTATGGATCACCTGGATCGATAGGTCTTCAGCTATCGTTAAGACTGCGCCGATCACAACATGTCTACCATTCTTCTCGCATTCTTGCCTTTCTTCTCCACATTTGTCCAAAACATTTAACAATGTCATCTTCCCGTCTTCTTGGAGGCCGACTGGGTGGTCTTTTCTGTTCTTGCGGGTACCACTCAGCAATAATTGCGGTCCACCTATTGTCTAGGAGCCGTGCTGTGTGACCTGCCCATCGCATTTTTTATGTCTGCTTGCCACAATAATATCTTTCATGCCGCTGCATTCTCTGATCATTTCATTTGGAATACGATCCAGAAGGGAAATTCCCAACATAGCTTGCTCCATTGCCCTTTCAGCTACCAGTAGTCGCTGATCTTCTCTCTTTGTCAGTGCCCACATTTCACTGCCATACAACATGGCTGGCAGCACTGTTGAATTGAAGATATTTGTACGTGTGGTCTTATCGATTTTTCCTTTGAGGATGTCCTTGATGGAATTGAATGCACACCATTCCTGCCTGAATCCTTCGCGAGAGTTCTTTGTTCGGGTCTTGGCACATATTAACTCCTTGGCCCAAATATATGTACTGTTCCACTTCTTCGATTTCTTCTCCTGTTATCGTTATTTGGGCTTTTGTAAGACGTCTGATCACATGTATTTCATTTTGCAGTGGTTCATTTTCAGACCGACCTGACTGCATTTCTTGTCAAGTCTTCGTAGCATGCTCTGCAGTTGGTTGGTGCTTTCGGCAATTAATACAATGTCGTCCGCGAGTCTGAGATGAGATAATCATTCTCTGTTTATGTTGACACCACTCCTCCAATTGATCTTGTTCATAACCATTTCGAGGCATGCAGTGAATAGTTTTGGTGAAATCGTATCTCCTTGCTTCACACCTTTCTCGATTGGGATACGGAGGGGAGTTTCGAGGAGAGTAATATCTGTTGTACATCCAGTATTCGCTTCCTTCAACAAATTGATGTATTGTGTGTTAATGCCCTGCTCTGCGAGTGCCTTTAATATTGCGTTGAACTCGACGCTATCGAAGGCCTTTTCATAGTCGACGAAAGCAATGCACAGCAGAAGGTTGTATTCCCTCACTCTTTCTAGGAGCTGGCTACGGGTAAATATATAGTCAATCGTGCTGAAATTTCTTCAAAACCCTGCCTGCTCTCTCGGCTGTTGTTCATTCAAGCTCTGCAAAAGTCGGTTTGTTACCACCTTTGTAAAGAGCTTGTAAATATGAGAGAGTAGGCATATAGGGCAGTAATTCTTAAGATTTTCTCGATCGCCCTTCTTGTGCAGCAAGATGGTATTCAACTCCTTCCAGCTTGATGGTATTTTTCCTTCTTCAAGATATCGACTGAATCTTAAAGCAAGGGCCTTCCAAAGTTTTATGCCTCCTGCAGAAATCATTTCTGACCTTATTCCATCTTTGCCTGGAGCTTTTCCCCTCTTCATCTGGTATAGTGCGCTTTGGATTTCACTGACTATTACTGGGGGGACGCGTTCTTCTGACATGTATGGAAAACAGCTTAAAGCTCTTCAAAGGCAGCATCTGGTATATCTCCTGTACCTAATCAGTGTTCTTTTAAGAAATTAAATCTCAAAATGTAGACTGCATTGGCATCAGATCTCCAAGAATGGCTGGAGTTTTTATTACCTGTAAGAACTGTGTTATTTTGTCTGAACTTTGCACTGATTATGATCACAACATGTTTTGTGAACATCTTTACTCATTAGGAACTGATTAAAATCTAGACTGAAATTTCTTGATTGACTTTGTCTTCACACTGTGGTGTCAATTAAGTTGTCAATATGAACTGAAAACAAGTTCTACAGTCAACACACATTGTGGTTGATCCATCTCTTAGGTAAAAAGTACTTCTTGGGCTGCAAACAAGGATTGATGTGATTAGCTGAAGTTTTTGAAATGCAGTAAATTGTTAGTGAAATTTATTTTATTCATAATAAGGTAATATCACATGTCTTAATGTTGGCTGTGGGCGAGGTTCCAGGTTACTAGGAAAATCTTCAGAGTATATTATGTATTACAAAGGAACTTCCGTTTTGGCAGTATTTAAAAGGACCATAGCTGAACACTGTGATTAAATTAACAGTGATAGTTTGAAGTGGCCAGCACTGTGGGAATAAATCAAGCCCACCTCTTTTTATTTTTAACACTTAATTTCCATGGGCTTTTAAAAAAAACCCAAATGATTATTGTGTTAGCTATTAATGAAGGCATAATTTAACATGGGTGACAAAGGAGCTTTACCATCCTTCTCCCTCTGTCCCTGAGGACTTGGAGATGGTCATTAGGATGCAAGAGCCCACTCTACCCTTCAGCTGCAATATTGGTTATGAAGATGCTCTGCCTCACCACTGTCGCCTGGATTGGAAAAATAGTGCAATGGGTGTGTTTTGTAGCAGAAAACAGATTTGTTTAAATTTCAAAGACTATTGCAGAACAAAGCAAAACCAGCACATGCCAAAGTCATGGAGTCAGTAGCTTTCTCTTATCCTGATGGTAAGACAGTGTTTGTTTTCTGAGAATGTTGGTTGAGATGTTTACATTTTCATTTAGCTGGACCTTCACTTCAAAGTATCTGTCCTGGTGTCTCTAGCTAATTCCTCCTGCCCCATCATTCTTATTTCATCCTCAGTCTCTTCTTCATTCTCCTCGTTCATCACCTTCCTCTTTGCTTTAAAACACATTATAGTCTTCTACAACCTCTTCAGTAGATCATTCTTGTCCCACATTCCTCCTTCTCAGTGCCTATGTCCTCAAATGATTGAGTCTACTCTCGCTGTATTCATTCTCCAGTAACTCTCTTCTTGATCCCCTACTATCCGGCTTTTGCTTCTTTCATTCCCTTCTAACTCATTACCAAGAAAACCAGAGACCAGTTCTTGGTCAAATTTGCCACCTCTACCATGGTTGATTACAGTCTTGTTCTGCAGATTCTCCTCTTTTGTTTTCTAAAACTCAGTACTATTGTTTTCTCTTTCCACTTCGACTTGATTCTTTGGCATTTCCTTTTAGTGGTTTTTTTTATCCTCTCTTCTTTGCTCTTGATTTCTCATGTTCCCAGTGGGAGTCTGTCCTTAGCCATCTTCCCATCTCATTCTGTCCTTGCTGATAAATCCCATGTCTTGCTCTTCTGTCTCTCTGAAATCTCCTCAAGACATCTTGCCACCACCACCTCAAAACCTGGAATAATGGGGAACTAAACTTAAATTGATCTCAAAGGAAATTTGTCATTGAAAGACCCTCCACTGTTAGTTTCATCCTTACTCTCTCTCTGAAATTCATGTGTTCCCTGTGCAAAGTCTGAGTAACTCTGTTCTGTATGGCACCTGCTATACATACTAGAAGCCTATGAAGGGGAATATTGTATACAACCCCTCTTCTTCTACAACGTGAAGGTTTAGAGACACTGGGTCCATGTCCCAATCCCTGCATCCTCCTATTTGGAGCCCATCCACATCACGGGGCAATAGAGCCCACATACGGGGCAATAGAGTCCACTGCAAGGTCATTCTGTCTGTGCCCTGCCTGGGGCTACTGTGGAGCTCTGTGTGAAAGCCCTTTTGAAAGCCTTTGCACACAGCTGAAATTCACCCTATGAGAATGCTCCAAGTTATTCAAATCTGGTAATTTGTCAGGAAAATATCAAGAGCTAGTTCAGTTTGGACCACCTGTTTGTCTCTTATTTTCTTCAGTACAGCCACAGCGCCCAGGTAATGTTCCTACCTCTGAACTGACTAAAGCACCTACAAATTGTCTGAAGCGTATCCTCCCAGCAGCAATTTATATAAATAGAAAATTGCTTGAAAGAGCTGCAGAACGCTGTGCCTGGTGCAGGTCTGTTTACCTTGCTTACCATATATTGTGTATTGTAGGTGTCATCTGAACTACTAATCTGCACTTAAACCTACATTCTGAGCTTCAGTGATACAGCCCCTCTGCACGGGACTTCTGGGTTTCCCTGTGAGAGCAGTCTAGATGCCGCAGAGTGGGAAGTCTGGATCACTTGTGCCTTCTCCAATGAGAGAAGCAAGAGTAATAGATTGTAAACCAAGTTTGCCTTTTAGAATCATGTGTATTAGATTAAATTTTTCTTCTGGGTTAAATGGGCAAAATGTGACAAAATTCAACCACTGGTTTTGTATTTTGAATAAATCTCCTGGGTTTTATTGATATTTTGTAGTTAAAATTCAACAGTAGTCAGAAAAGTATGTGTGTCTAGTTTGTGTGTGTTTTTCTGGCATCTATGGGTATGTCTACACTGCATTCCTCTTTCGAGAGAGGAATGCAAATGCAGCCGAGTGAAATTGCAAATGAAGCGCAGATTTGAATTTCCCGTGCTTCATTTGCTTAATGGCGTCCGGGCGCTTTTTTGAAATACCCTATTTCGGAAAAACCCCCGCTGTCTAGACGGGGTTATTTTGAGAAAAAACCCTTTTTTCGAAATAACCCTTACTCCTTAAAAAATGAGGTTTAAGGGTTATTTCGAAAGAAGGTTTTTCCCTATAGCTCCAAATCTTCCAAGAGCTGGTATCCCTCCATCCCCTTTGTTTGCTCATTCTAGAATGAGCAACTAATAAAGGTTGGAAGCTTGCTAGTAGAGACACTGCTCCCCCATCTTTGTGCCATACTGTCTCAGGTGGAATGGGTAGAGTCACTTAAGTTGTCTCCCCAAAATTAAAGAGCAGAAGCTGATGGTAAAGCATTCTCTGTGAAGGGTCCTTGGCTCTGGAACATGTCCCCCTATCCTACCTCAGTCAAACATAACTTTGTTGACCTTCAGTGCACAATGTATGACGCTTCTATTTGTGTGGGCTGCTATGGAGATGGGCCTTGTGAGAACTCAGTTGCCTGTTATACAAGTGCCATGATTATTGGACTGAGACATTAACCCTGGAAGGGGGAAACACAGATGGTGGTGTAGCCGGAGGGCTGAGACACAAAGAGGGTGCTGTGGGTCCTGTGGCTGCAAGAGGGGCTGCAGGCAGATGCAGCGATGGAATGAAAGTGTACAAGCTGTGGACAGAGAGCATCAGCCTCAAGCAAATCCCCAGTGTGATCAGGAGGTGGTGCAAATGCAACAATGAGTGATGTACCCCATGCCAACCCCGTTCCCTAATATACAATTCAACTGTTCTTTGTCTTTTGAGATGCGTGGATGGGACAGCCTGACTCCTTCAGGGTGGCTGTCAACATGTTGTATCAATTTGCCCAGCAGAGGATTTCCTTAATGGGGACCAACATCAAAAATAGAACTGGTTGGACTGCAAAATGTTTAGTCAAACAAAATTTCAGCCATAAACTGAAAAATGTTGCATTTGGCAGGTTTTGGTTTTCCAGTCAAAAATATGTTTGACACTTCCCATGAGAAGCTTTATTTAATCAAAACCCTGATTTTCAACTATAAGAACAGCCATACTGGGTTAGACCAATGGTAGTCGTAGCCCAGAATTCTGTCTTCTGACGGTGGCCGGTGCCAGCTGCTTCAGAGAGAATGAATAGGACAGAGCAATTTATTGAGGGATCCATCCCCTGTCCTCGAATTTCAGCTTCTGCAGTCAGAGGCTTAGGGACACCCAGAACGTGTGGTTGCCTCCCTGACCATCCTCCACAATAGACCCTGAGCCAATGAGGGACCTTTTCTCCACATACATATCTAATTCTTTTTTGAACATAGTTATACTTTTGGCCTTCACAGTATCCCCTGGCAATGACTTCCAAAGGCTGTGTGTTGAACCATCCCTATCGTGACCCAGGTCTCTGCTAATCAAGGGTAGCTCTTAACCCAGAGAAGTACTTCATAGAAATTTCCAGATATGTGACCAGATTCCGACATAAGAATTTGAAAGAAGAAAATTGTGACACTAATTTCAGTAAATGAAGGATTAAAATATCAATGGGCTCTTCAAACTTTCTCCAAGGGAGATGTTATTTTTTCTTAATATCAGAACTTAAATTTTGTTTCTGAAACTAATAGCTCTGTTATCATTTCTAACATTCATAATTAAACATTAATTTCTCCCTAACTGCTTATATTTCAAGCTTCTACAGTCCTACTGTTTTGAGCAATTACTCTTTTAAATGTCAGCAATGGAAATTTGTGAAGATAAAGTAATAAAACTTTAAAATACACTTAATCTTACTGATGTGGTTTCTTATAATCAGACAGGGCTTGAGACAACTCCCGCAAAGCTAATAGGAGATATATATGGAACAATCTAAATTGCAATGAAGTTTCTTTCCAAGCAGTCTTTGTTGCATGGTGTGACCTACTTGAGCTCAGCTCATAGGCTTCTACCATCTCCACTTCTCTGCATCTTGTTTGTCACGTGGTCCTGCTGTGAATCCTGTGACTGTGTTTAAAAATCCCTTTTAATTTTATTATTGCTTGTTTCTCTTCCCCTAATCTCTACTTGTCTATTTGTCTTTAGAGCTCCCCAGGGTAGTAACTGTGACTTGTTGAACATCTGGAAAGCACCTTATGGACACTTCTGCAAACAAATTATATATAGAAGGATTCTACATGATTTCAGTCAAATGTATTTAATTCACAGTATATGTGCTAAAATACACAGTAATGGTAGTTTAATCTGGACAGTTATGTACGTATAGGGAATATCTTTATCCATGCTATGCCAAGCCAAACATATGCACGCCCCAAAGCTTTTCAGAGCCATGCTCATTAAGGGCTTGCTCCTCTGTGTCAAGCTCTTAGTCCACAAAGTAAGCATGGTCAGAAGTCACCAGTGTGTGGTGTCCTGGCAGATATCTTGCTCTATTCACTGATGATAACTGTTTGGCAGCATGTGTGTGCTCCTCCTGTATATTGCACTGGTTCCGTGCAGAGAGCCAGCACAGCAGACTCCGAGAGACCCCCGAAAGACCGCAAAATCAAATAAGGGATGAAGGCACCCAAGCCAGGTTTACTGTAAATGAAACATGGTCTTACCTCCCCAGAGCAGATGTCTACAGTCACGCTAGCACATGTATGCTTGTTACAATGGCTCAGCTCAGTCAGCAGCGGGATTTTCCACTGCCCCAGAGGCCAGCCAAAGACAGCCCGTCTGCGACATCTTTATTCAAAGATAAAAACAAGATCTTCTTTGAGTGCTTATTGATGTGCATTCCCATCAGTGCCCCATCTGTAAGAGTTTAAGGATTTTGAGCAGAGACTTAGGATCCTACTCATAGGATTGGGGGCAAAGTGCAGCCTCCATCTGGGGCTGGCAAACTCGGTGTGCAGCTTGTGTTCATTGGTGCAAAGTGTGGATGATGCACAGTGTGGAGCTGAACAGGGATCAGCACTGACATGGTGCCAACCTGTTTGTCATTCTGAACTGATTGTTATTATGCAAGTTTGCATACTGAATCTGTTTCTTTAGAACATGTTTATATTTAGGTAAAAGGTGCCTATAGAAAGATTTCTGATTTGTTTTCTAGGGGGTTTTGAGTGATAATTTTTTAGTATATAAAAAACTTATTTTTCAGTTCTCAGGTGGAACTTCTTTGCAGAAAGAATGAAACATCTGGTTAAAAGGTACTTTATACCTTAGGAAACTGACATTCCAATATTTTATTTATATATAATATCTTAAAAGTGAATGGCAGAAAATACACATATTACTACTATCTGAACTGTAATATCTATTCTCATAAATGGGTTGCTTGCAGATACACAAATAAAAGTGAATGCTCCAACAAGACTTTAGGCTGTTTATCTCTCTTTTTTTTTTTCAGACCAGCTGTGAAACTTATGTTTTCTAAATGAGTTTTATTTGACTGCTAACTGAGAATAGATTGCCATAAAATATTTTGCTGTATGCTAATAAGGATCAAAATGACTAGTTTATTTACTACATAACATCTCTTCTATCCTAATTTGCCAAAATTCCTGAGTGTAAATCTAATGAATGTGGTGAACAAATACAATATTACATAGTCAAGTGTGTATCATGCATGAATAGTGTTCAAAGCTCTTAGTAATTTGGTATGTGTGATATCATGAAATAGAATCGTACCCTAGGATGGGAAGAGGCATAATTGTCAGTAAATTCACTATAATACATCACCTCTGCCTGCACATACTGCTAAGCCGACGTTCAGAGAGCTTGGAAAAACAGCTTTGCATATTGGACCTGTTGTGTGATTAGAGAATGCTGATAAATATTGAAACAATACAGTTCAAAGGGAAGCAGATAATTCCAGTCCAACCAGCAGGACAATGCAGTATGAAAACAGTAAACTGAGGCAACGGAAGAGCTCAGTTTGCTGATTGAAGCTATTGGATGGGCTCGCTGTCCTACACCACTATAAATTAGGAGTAATTGTGGTGAAGTCAGTGGAGTTGCATTGTGCACCATTTCTTGCTTTGTCACATCCCTCCACGTTCCTGTGGTGTGTTTTTAGTCAAATGACATGTGGTACAGATATTATAAATGAGATAAATGCATCCAGCAACTTCCAAGCACTTCATAGAGTCTAAATACTGAACACATTGTTATAAATTCAATAGCCATCTTAACCATACTAACATATAGGTGAAACAGGCTAGTTTCTAGCAATGAATTTGTTGGTTGCTTGCCTGAGGCTTAAAGCCTTGGCAAGAACTAGTATTTGCTTGCCAGTGCCACATCCCATGCTTAAAAAATTAAACATTTTTATAGTATTGCCCAGTGCAGTGTTTCTCAAAGTCGTCCGTGAAACCACTTTGAGAAATCTGTTAACTGGCCACTCTGGTTTGTTTATTATCTGGTTTGTTTACCAGCACTGTGTCCATGGAGCCCTGCTGCTCCGACTGGCTTCTGTTTGCTGCTTGCAGCCAATGGAAGCCACAGGAAGCAGCGTGGGCCAGGCTGCCACTTCCTGCAGCTCCCCTACGCTACAGACGGTGAAATGGAGCCAATCAGAGCTGCGAGGCTCCATGGCCACAGCGCAGGTAAGTAAACACGCCAGAGCAATCAGTGAACAGGTTTCTCAAAGTGGTTTCACGTAACACTTTGAGAAACACTGGCCTAGAGAACTTTGTGGGGAGTGGAACTGCTTGGTGTACATTAGGAATAGGATACGCTGACCTGGTTATATACTAATTTAGTGTAATAGGGAGCTGTAAAGAAAAACAAGCAGGAAGAACGGCTCAAGATAAGTCACACCTCAGCAAACACTTGTGGGTTGTTAAGGGCCAATGCCAGACCCATTGTCTCTGAGGACTTCTGGCTTATTGGCTTTCTGAGCCTACAGCCTTGGATAGGCCAAAGGCTGTAGTGCAGAAGAATAAAAAATTTTAAAAGATTTTGCCTCTGGAAAGTGGGTAGCTGCACAGCGGCTGAGCCACTGGAGCATTCTGGCATGTCTGAAACAATCTGGTCTGCCTAGGCTGTCATCAGCTGTTACATAAGATGGACATGTGTGTAGATTGTTTTAAAATCCCTTTTCTGCAAATGCAATGTTACTTGTTTTAAAATGACCAGCATGTTTGGTTTCTGAAGGCTGTCTGCAAGTAGTTGTGATTAGTGACCAGTCTCCTAAAGTCAAGAACTAGGCCTCCCAACTCAGTCAGATCTGCCAGGTGGAAAGGGTGGTTGGCACACATGGTGCTGTAGCTCAGGGCCTAGTGCAGGAGTGGCTGACCCATTTAACAAAGAGAGCCAAAACAGCGGCGGAAAAAATGCGAAGAGCTGCACCAGAATTGTGAAGCAAAAAAAATAATAATTTTTTTTAAAAGGAGGCTGCCCCTTTAAGATGGCTGCCATCTTGGGCAACATTTTTAAAACCCTGCAGCTCCGACCCGGTAAGCACAGGGAAGCCGGGGGACCTGGCAGGGGGCAGAGGCCGTTGGGGAGGGGGCCGCAGGAGCGGCTTTGCAAGCTGCACTTTTGGGAGGCAAGAGCTGCATGTGGCTCGCGAGCCACGGGCCACTGCTGGCCTAGTATAACAGTGGACAATCATGGAATTCCACCCAGAGAGAAGGAAAGGCACCTGAGAGCTCAGAGAGACCAAGAAGAGGACAACAGTGATAAACCCATTCAAGACTGGGACCCTGTTGTGCCAAGCATTGTATAATTACATTGTATGGGACAATCTCTTCTCTGGTGAGCTTATAATGGTAAATAAATCAGAAGTAAGAACAATCCTTCTTTTACAGAGAGGAAACTGAGACACAGAGAGATGTGTCTTGTCCAAGGTCACAGAGGAAATATATTAGCAGATAGTGGGAATTAAATCTACATCTTCTGGGTGGTGAATCTCAGTTCTTAATCACAAAACCATTCTTCTTTGTAGAATAGGAGAAATTCAAGCCTCAATGGAGAGTGCTGTTAGACATTACAAGTAAATATATGCTGAAACACAAATTTGTCAGGTGCAAGGTTCTGGTGTCCCTGGCAATACTGTATTAGGAACAGCTGAAGTAAAAGGAGTAATGCAGTTTCCCACTGTCAATTGGCACCGGAGTAGTACAGACCCCAACACTCATGTCTTGGCAAATGAGGGGGTTTTGTTTGTTTGAGTTTGTTTTGAGATCCCCTTTAATAAGCAAATAGCAGTGAGGCAGGTAGGTGACCTTAACAAGCACCCAAATAAGAAATCTAGTTTATTTGGCACTCTGCAATACTAACAAAGGCATTTCATCAGCAGCACCCACTGAATTAGGGAGCAAAAATAGCTCAGGGTCTTTCTGAATTGTGGTTTCATGTAAATTATTGTGTTTCTGCACCATAAGCAATGACTTTATGAACTCTGAGATCATAATAATGAGCTATCTACAGGTAGAATCTTTCAGTTAGGCCATTTCTGTGGGAATAACAACAGCTCTTCTCTTCCTGAAAGCATTCCATCTTTGGGATGATTTTCCATCCAATGACAAATTTCGGGTCATTGCAGGAGAGACTGACAGACTCTAGCCTTAGCAAAAGCCATACTATTGTTGTTTTTGTAACATTATATTTTCCTCCTAATGTAGAATTATATGTTTAAGAAAAGGCAAACAAAGGAACACAAGCATGTGTGTTGCTAAAAGCTCTCTTCCAGAGACATTTCTTTAATGTGTTTTAAAGAGCAGGGTGACACAATAAATATTGTGACTAGAATGTCTTATAGTGATACTGTGCTGGTGCAGCTATAGTCCTGGGTCTACTTCTGTTCCATTATCAACCACTATAACTTGTCAGAAAAAAAATCAGTCTGGCTCAAAACAATAATTCACAAGGTCTCAGCTGGGGAGCAATTATTTTTGTTCTCAGAGCAAACTTTGAAATAAAACAAACTGTTCTTTGATCTGAACACAAACTGCAGAAAGGTTAGTGTTTTAGATGGTTTTTTGGGGTTAGTGGATTTTTATGAATTCTTGTTCTTTCAGCTCCCAATCTAGTCCTCCTTAATCTCCAATGTCCATGGGGTTGTAGGACTGGAAGGGGCCTCCTGAATCACTGAGTCCAGTTTTCTGCTGTTGAAGGAACCTCACCGTACTACCCCATTCATAAACATTATCAAACTCCATCTTATAACCAGTTAAGAGTAGTGGGGGCAAACAACCTATTGGAAGGCAGTTCCAGAATTTCCCACCTCAGGTAGTTAGTAATACATGTAGTACATTATCAGAAAGGCTCCCTGAGAGAGATTTCTGTATGGCAGTATAGGAGCAAGGATGATCTAGTGGTTATGATGGTGATCTAGAGTCCCTGGGTCTGATTCCCCGTTCCTCTAAATGCTTCCTGAATGACCTTGGGCAAGTCACTTGGTCTGTCTATGCCTCTGCTCCCCATCTGTAAAATAGGGAGCACTGCCCTATTTCACAGGGATGTTGAGATTATGAGGAGTTCAGATACTGTGGTAATGAGCGACTATATGTAGAATAACCAAAGCTCAGTTTAATGGGTCATGCACCCTGAATTTTGCCTCCTAACTGTGATGGGGCGTCCCAGCACCACACTGACCAAGGGAAGGCTAATCAGACCTGCTGGGCTGAGAAGGCCCCTCCCCCGAGGCCCTGTTGGGCATGCTCCAACTGCAGGGCTGGTATAAAGGCCAGAGGAGCAGCTCAGTTAGGGCTGACCGCCAAAGGGGAAGGAGCTCCTGCCGGACCACAGGAAAAGCCAGAGCTACAGCCCCAACCACCACGCCAACAGCAGCCTACACACCGACCGCGGCTTACAGCTACCCTAGCGCCCACTGAGCCACCAGCAGCCACCACGCCCCCCCAGCACCACCTCACCCAACAACGACGCTGTGCCAGCCACCAGACCAGCCGCCGAACCAGCCGCCGTGGATGGGGTAGGAAGTAGCCCAGGGCAGGGAGCAGGAGGTGACCCGGAGTGCTTGGTGCATTTTGGGGAGGATTCCCCACCGAGCCAGTGGTGGGAACCACCCGCCACTCATAGGGCCCTGGGCCGGGGTCCAGTGGAGAGGGAGGGCCTGGACCCCCCTTCCCCGCCACACCATATAGAACCCCGATAGGGGGCAATTAGAGACTTGGCCACTGGGCCATATTGAACCCTGGTAGGGGGCGATTAGAGACTCGGCCCCTGGGCCATAGTGACCCCGAGGCCTGGGGCATGTGCAGTCCTGTGACACTAACCATTAAAGATTGCTTATGCATTAGTGGGTGTATCACCAGTCCTCTGCCAAGAGTGTCCCTATCTCATTCACCATCAGGTCACAGAGACTCCTCCAGATGTGAGATCTAGATGGGGGCTGGACCCTTAACAGATGGTGTCCCCATCTCTCTCTATGGCAGACAGCTCATTTAGTAAATAATATGAGCTGAAGTAGCACCATAACTGCCATAGCCACAGGCCAGGCACATCTTAAATCTTCTTGCAGAACCTTCCAGCCAGACAGTGGGCATTCTGTGAAGCTCTCTTACATATTGCCTCTGAATTTAGCCCAGTGCCTATGGGCTTTGGAGCAGACCCAGCGTATGGTGAAAATGGCTTTGTCTTTTGGCTCTTTGGGTATTTCTGCACTGCAGTATAAGCCTAGGGTTAGCAGAACTTAAGTTAAGAGACCCTGGGTTTGTTAACCTATAGCTTGAGTGGCTACATTAATTTGTAGCCTCGGCTAGGAGTTGTTGAACCTTATGTTCCAACCCAGGATTCTAGCATCTAAACTGCATTATATGGACCCCCGTCCAACTACCCACATCCCAGACTTCCTAGTGCCTTCCCAAAATGTGACCACTCTAGTCTCTCGTTCATGGTGCAGCGTGGGAAAATTGGACTGTCCAGAGGACAAAGAAAAGTTGACTCCATGAGATTGTGGGATATTTTGGGCAGACCCTCAAAGCACAAGTCCAATGGGGCAGTGTCCACACTAGATAGCTACAGGGTTTAAACCCTGGGTCATGGTTTGAATCAGGGTCAGACCCTCTACTCCTATGGGCTTCTTGACTCTGGGTCTGAGTTCTGCGTTAGTTTGATTTGTGCACAGTTGAAAGGAGGGTTAAGCTTCAGCCTGACTTTGAACCCTGGCCTTGTACTGTAGTGTAGACATACAAAACCTGCCACTAGGGTATGTTGTGTGGCATAACAGATAGCTGGAAGATAATGAGGGTTGCTGACAGCCATTGGTGTTAGAAACCAAGGAGAGTAATTAGTCTAGGATCTGCTGCTGTTTCTATTTTTAAATCCTCGATCACTCATTGCTAAGATGGATGTAATAGTTGGGAGAAATATCATTGCAGCTCAGTAGGTTGGATGCATCTGCTCAGATGTGTATATTACAAAGAAAAAATGCTAGTTGAATGAATGAGATTAAAAATGAATTGTTTAGTGTGTGTGTGGGGGGGTGTAAACCAGAAGAAACATATATATGATGAGTATAGTATAGTATTAACCAGAGCTAATCAAGGCTACAGCCACACACTGAACAATGAGGATAGAAAAATATCAAATAGCTGCTCATTTATTGAACACTATCCACACTGGGCACTGGAAGAGGCAAGAGTCCCGGGGGAAATAATTTGTGATCATGTAATTAAAGGCTATCATAAGGCTACTCACAAGGGACTCAAGGTTGCACAGGCTACCTTAATTCTTATCGATATAATTGGGTTCTCCTCCCAAAATATGGGGAAAAGACAAAAAGAAGAGAAAAACAAAGGGAGAGAATGGGGGGGGGGGAGAAGGGAAGAAGGGTGGTGAAACTAGAGTAACATCTTGGAATTAATCAAAGTTACTCCAAATCTGTTCACATTTGTCTGAAGTCCCACTTCTCTGAAACATTACTTGCTCTTCAGCTGCTGGGTCAGCCAAATTGCTGTCAGACTTGCATCCTGGAAAGTAGCCAGGTCTTCCATCGGCATTTTGAGTCACATGGCTGCAAGCATGGCACTTAGACACCCAAGCTTTCCATAAGGTAGAGTGTTTCCAAGTTGATGGGATTTATTCCAAAACACAGTTATGGGAAGTAATTTTTAAGGTGTCTATTATCATATTAACTTTCCTGCCTGCTTTTAGCCACTCACCTGCAGCTTAAGAGGGAGCAATTGCATGTCTGGTGAGTCTCCAGATTCTGCCTTTTACACAGCATTTATTCTTAGTTTTTCTTTTGTTTAGTCATATTATTTCCGGTTGTGTTTGGAAGGGATATTACATCTTCCCCCAAGAACTCCTACTTTGGGGGCATTACCACTCTGGGTTATGCTGGAGACCGCAGAGTTTACACCCTGCCAGACCTGCTACAGACCTTTTCCCTGTAGTGACAAGCATTAGAGCTGCCTTCACTGTCTCAGACATACCCAAGTCTTGTCGAAGTGGAAGGTCTGCATAGGGTTTAAGTCAGGTTTCAGAAAGACACAGGCTAGACTGAACCTCCTTCTGATGGAGTATTCATTAGCCCCAATGATGTCTGCCTCCCTTCACCACCATCCTCATCATCAGCCTCAACATCCCAGACTGCCCCCATGGCAGCAGCACCTTCAGAGGTTAGGACTTCTGTATTGCCAAGAGGCAATGGTTCTTCCCTTAAGGGATTCGGAGGCAATACGCACACAAATTGGGTGAAGGCTTAAAGATTTTACTAAGCAAATATTAAGGTTAAATACAGTGCTTAATATTAGAGTAAAATACAATCAAGCAAACCTTAGAATAAAATGCAATGCTTATTAAGAAAGTACAATACTTATTAAACCTAAACAAATCTTAGAAGAAAATCTTAGGATAGGATACAATGCTTATTAAGCCTAAGCCTATCTTAAAGTAAAATGCAATGCTTACTAAGAAAGTACAATGCTTATTAAGCCTAAGCAAGCCTCAAAATAAAATGCAATGCATACGTCCCTTCTGCTGTTGGGAACCCCCTGAAGAAGGACAGCGGACAGACCCCAGTGGCCGGTACGTAGCACCTCCTGCGGCTTCAGTCTACGCCGAGGTTCCAATGTTAGGAATATCCCCGGCACTTATATACGATTGGATCTACAGTAATCACCCCTGTTGTTTTGAGAACCTAACAAGATCGTTGATACATTGCATATTTTCCCACATCCAATAATTAGCTTGTTGATACTTTGCATGTTTTCCCAGGCCAAATACTTAGCATTATCAGGTGAGAAACATTCAGCAAAGATAGCTGTGATCTTCCCAAGCCCTCCTGCACTCCCATACCAGATGCATGGCTTTGGGACCTGTCCCAGAACTGTTGAAAGTCAACAGTGCATTCCTACACTGAGCAAACAGCCAACTCTTTGAGAATAACAAAAGAATAATAAGAAGCAAGAAGCACAAATGGCTGTCTAGAGCATCTAGGCCTTACAGGAGATGCAGGCATAAAAGGAATGATTGTAGTACACCACCTAATTTCCTCGACCTCACAATCATCTTCTGCATTTCCACTACAACTTCTATGAAGAAGCAGCCTCTTTCTCCCTTCTGGAGAGCCTGAGAAGGGGCAGTCACCCTATAAATCACCTTCTAATGTCCCACAAGGGAAACATTTGAGGCTCTATCTGTGCATGGTACAAAGCCAGTACTATTGCACAAGAAATGGTGTGTAGAGAAGTCGTCTTGCTGATAGCACAGGGAGGAGCCTGCTTTGGTACCAATGCTTCCAGGCACTGAGAAATGCACAAACCTCCTTCACAAGCCCTGGTACCTATCATCTCCCTTTCACCAGGCTTTCAAGGTTTAAAGAAGCTCTACAAGCCACACTGGTACCATGTTCACCATCTGGGTACTGCCAAGCCTTGGTCCTGACTCAGTCTTCTGGGTACTGTAGCCTTCCAGATCTTTTCCTAGAGGATTGGCGATAGCAGTGTCTCCCCTTTAACTGCTTTCAATAAGGGCCTATTCCCTGGTCTGGCCTAAATGGATTGAATCTGACTCAAATCACCTGTCTTCAGTACTAGTACCTGTCTCTGAAGTTTCCTCTGCCCAGGAGAAGATGCTGCTTCAGCATGAGATCTTGGTACAGGGTACTTTTTTGGCACCTCACCACATGCAGGACTCTGAAGAAGTGCATTCAGACCCCACCAGATGTCCTAGAGTTATGGTCTCTGACTAGCCTTGGGGACTCCTTCTTTGCCCATTCTCCCAGTGGGCTTACGTGAATCCCAGTTTTATAAGGTTGTATACAGAAAGAGAACCCAATACCTAACAGTGCTGCATCATTCCAAGGCACAATTGACTACCCTTTGATACCACAGGACTGTCCTCTGGCACCACATGATCTCCCTCAGATAACTTTATAGTCCCTTGGCACTGGGAGACACCCAATAGCAGCAGGAACTTGTCCCCCATCAGCTAAGTCCTCCTTCCCTGAGGACATAGTAATGCCTACACCATCTTCTTACGTCAACAACTCTTGGCCTTTCAAAGCCTCATGAAACATCTAGTGGAATCCTTCCAGATCACAGCAGAGAAAGTCCTGGAGTCTCAACACTCCTTGATGGGCATTTTGAATATCAGCTGTCAGGGAAAGACTGGTCTCCCAATACCTGCCACTGTCTAGACTACCTGTAAGTGGGCAGATTAAAAAATACTGCATTCTGGACGTCTATTGGAACTTCTATTTTTCCCACATCACTCCAAATTCCTTGGTGATGGATGCAGCTAATGAAAGGAATTGGCAAACCCATTACAGATTTGTATGACAAGGAGTCTGTTTAGCTATCCCGGGTAGGAAATGCTACTCCTTGGTGGCTCTCCAATTTTTTTGTGACAAACTAACAAGCCCTGTTGGCATCTGTATTAGTCATATTTCACCAAATTCACTCATTTCATGGAACATCTGTCACAGGATCAGAAGGAACAATTTCAGGCTTTCATTTCAGAGGGTAACTGATAGCCAAAACCACTGTTCTAGATGACACAGACATGGGTTCTAGATCCCAAGGCATGGCGATGGTTATGTGGAGAGCATCCTGACTGCAGTCTTCCAACCTCTCAAAAGAAGTACAGAATTCAGCTAAAGACTTTCCCTTCGAAAGACCCAAGCTTTTTAGTGCTTATATGAATACTTCCCACCACATTCTAAAGGATTTGAGAAGCATCGTACAGTTGCTGCAAATTTACATTCTTGCACAAAGGAGACAGTTAAATAGGTTTCAAGTCTCAGTGGTCTAATTGGTTCCAGTAAACCTACAACTAAGGTTTCCTAGACTTTTCAAGGAAGTCATCTCAGAAAAGGGGATCTCGTCCTTCTTTAGCAATGTCATCTGCATCTCTTTCTAAGAAACAATCTTGACTTCTTGGTTGAGGACCTTAAGCAACCTACTTTTCCAGATTCTGTGCTAATTGATTCCATCCAATTCCCTTTGAAGATTGTGTGTCTCCCTGTCTCCTTGCCTGGGAACAGATTACCTCAGACAAATGGATTTTGAAGGTGATTATTGTGGGATATTCCTTCCATTTCCACACTATTCCTGCTGCCCACACACTTTCCCCATCTCACAAAGACCTCTAGAAAAAAGAGGTCCAAGATCACCTACTCTTGGGGGGATGGAGGCAGAGGATGGGGACCAGTCAGAAACACAATCACGTACATACTTTTTCAGCATTTCCGGATGACAGTGTTAGCCATTATAATCCAATTCCTAGATGGGGAACACTGGTTCTTTACTTTCAACCTTCAGGATGCCTTACTCCATGTAGTTTTGAACCGTCCCACAATCGCTTCTTATGCAACAAAGCTCAGAATCCTACCAGTCCTTCCTTTTGGAATCTCTATGGACCCCAAAGTCTTCTCAACCTCAGTCCAAGTATATATTTTTTTATATATAAGGCAACACCTCCTCCCTTTTCCCCCTGCTTGTCTTTCCTGAGCAAGCTGTCCCCTTCTATATGAATATTCCAGTCATGTATATTATGCCACCAAGTGTTTGTGATGCCAACTATGTCAAAGTTCTGTTTATTTACTAGCATTGAGTTTTTCCTGCTTATTCCTCATTCTTCTCACATTAGTATATGGATAACTAAGATACTGATTTGATTTTGCCCACCAAGTTCTATCCTGTCTCTCTTTTATCCCTGCTATTACAGCCCGTGCTATCCCCAATTTCTGACCCTTCTTCCAGTTCTTCATGTTATTTACTTACCTGTGTCATTGGCCCCTGAAGAACCTAGTTTAAAGCCCTCCTCACTGGTTTAGCCAGTCTGTATTCAAATATACTCTTCCTCTTCTTTATAGGTGAACCCCACCTCTGCTTAATAGTCCTTCTTCCTGGTATAGCATCACATGGTCAAAGAAGCCAAAGTTCTCCTGGTGACACAATATTTGCAGGCAAGAATTCACCTCCAGGATGCATCCATCTCTGCCTGGGCTCCTACCCTTGACTGGAAAGACTGATCTTTGGATAAGAGCATTTGTCCAAAACAGAGAACAGAAGTAGTAGCTGAAATGTGAGGTGAATTCTAGCTGTGTAAATGGATAGGTCGTGGCTAAGAGATCTCCTGCAGAAAGAATTGGCAAGATTTAGACAAAGCCAGAATGTAAGGACCTACAGAGAAGTCTCAGTCATGGAAGACAACCAGGTTACAGGCCTACATGACAGGCAGGGTGGCAGTGTTATCTATCGTCCTCAAGAAAGGAGGTAGCGAGGATGGTTTTAAAGGAAAGATTAAAAGCTCTATTTTAGCCATGTGGAGCTTGAGCTGAAGGTTAGCTATGAGCAAAGAGATGTCAGGGAGACAGACCAAGATTTTTGTTTGGACAGGAGGCGGCAGGTATAGGGTATGGAGGCAGATCTGTGAGCGAGCACAAATATTCAGTCTAAGTATTTGCCCATCTGTTTTTATATCAGTAGCATTATATAAAGTTTTCATTCCTTCCTACTTACCACTTTCCTTATCTTTCTTGTTAAAGACCATATCTATAAATCTTCAGTCATTGTTAGACCCATTATTAATTCCAACTGACTTCTTATTTCTGTTTCTCTCCAGTATTTAATTCCCTTTGAATGCATTTGTGAGTTCTCGTTCCCCTTCTGCTTTTTTGGTAGGCTAAAACGAACATGGCCAAATTCAGCCCTACTAGAAATGAGTGCACTGCTGGTGATGGAGTTACATCCATTCTCATCCCACGCTGACACCTTTGTAGTACTATGTGTCTGGGTGTTGTCCCTCCCTGCAACTTTACATGGAGGACATGAAGATATGTAAAACCCAAAAGAATAACCCATACTGAGCCACTCCTGTGCTTTCCCAGCACTCCCTGCCCTGTCTTCTGATCAGTCAGCCCTCGGCCTCCCTCCACTGAACACCAAACTCTTCTTTTTAAGGTCTGAAGTTGAAACAGCTGGTAGTGCCTTCCTCAGCTACTATTAAATTCTGGCTATAAATTAATCCCTGCAATTTAAGACTGCTGTCTGGCTGAGCTGGGTCTTGTTCACAGCTGAAGACAGGTTACAACAGGGGTGTGGATCCATGTTACAGTGTTCAAGGATACCAGAGAGGTGGCTCAGTAGCTAGTGTCATACAGACAATGGCCCCATTTCTCCTTTCTTCATTCCAAACTGTCTTTGCACCTTCCAAACTGCATCACTGAAGGGGCCTGCCTCGTCCCCAGCAGGAGTTAAAGTAGTACACCCCCAGGGCTGCTCTATGTTATAGCCACAACAGCCCACTATGAGCCATTTGCCAGCTGAGACTAGCCAGAGTGCAAGACACACCCCATCTCTCACCACATCACTGCCAGTTGTGCTGGATCTGGCAGTGCAGCCTTTGATGAGCCATTCTGGTAGCTTTACTGGTGCTGGAGAACTTCCTTACACAGAGGAGTATTTTCCTAAGACCAGATTCATTCCCTCTGTAGCTCTCTACATGGTATAGAGCATTTAGGGTGGAGAAGAGAATTAAGTCTACTGGCAGTCAATGCTCCAACTTGTGTAGCAGACTAATGTCACTATTAATGCCAGCTGTTGGTTTAATGAGTAATCTGGGTACAGCATTTTCAGTAAACTCTATTCCAGGCAGAATCAGTGGTCAAATGACTTTGCTTCAGCCTCAAAACTTAGAGAGCAAAGTTATTTTTTCCACTGACTAGAAAGCAGAAGACGCATTATTTTTAAGCTGTGGAAGATAAACTGTGTCCAAAGAGATTTAATAAAAGGCTGTCTGCTAATAACTTCCACTTAAATTTCACTGTCCTAATGGACCTGAGGTGAGAACTGAACATTATAGCTCTTCTAGTTCAGCTTGCCCCCTCATTTGGTTTAGAATGCTTTTTAGGGTTCTTCTGTTTCCTTTTATCTGCTACTCAAAATGCATTTCAGCAGATAACAGCTTCACGTTTGCTAGCAACACAGATTGCCAAAAAGAAACTGTTCCTCTCTGCAAAGTGAAGATGGTATTAAAAATTTAAGCATCAGTATAAAGCTCTGGGTGCATTCTTGCTTTTGATGCTGGTTACAATGATCGCTCCTGCAGTGTTTCAAATTTGTGATGACAAATGCATTGGAAAGAGATTTTTTTTTTGAGGTGAGGAGACCCCCCTGCTGACTGAATAAGGTGCGTGTACTAACCTTAGTGTGAGTGGGTTTGCTTGACCATGTGGTGGGTGTTTTTTTTTTTTTTTTTTTTTTTAATTTTCAGGTTATTTCAGTTATTGGGTCAGTTGGAGTGAAGGCCTTAAAAGCCAGAAGCTAAGCAACTAGGGTACTGCAAACAGGAAAGTTTGAGAGGAAGTTTGTAAGAGGGAGTCCTAGTATAGCCACTATGGTTAGGAAGGGCCACATTGCCTGTGTCAACACTGCTTCTATCACCTCCACCTGCCCTTGTGCCTCTATCCAGATCCTGGTGTGGCTTGCAGAGACTGTGGCCTGTATTTCCTCACTCTCAGAAAACCAGGCTGGGGGGACTGTCCAGTGTGAAAGGTTCCTGCTGATGGAAAGTCTCAGTAAGTAGGTGGGTGAGATAGAGGAGGAGGTAGCTAGGCTGAGGAGCAATCATCAAGGATGAAGAAGCTATCCCACTACAGAGGACCACTGTCACACCATTAGGGGAGGAAGAAATGGCTCTGTCGCAGGGAGGCGACTGGCTGTTGGTTAATTCTGACAGCAGGAAGTGCTCCCTCCTTATTCCAAACAGTCCCCATGGTGGTGGAGAACCATTACATGGCCCTGGATATGAGAGATGAGGAATCACCCCTTAAGGTGGCGGAGGAGAAGCCATGTACTCCCAAGGCTGAGATCTGCAGCCATTGCTCCCAGGAGGAGACGTAAGGTAGTGGTGATTGGACATGGCATCCTGAGAGGTATGCTACTTGCCAGGGGGCTGTATCTGAGATGTTGCAGAGGGATGGTTGAGGAACATCCAGCTCTCTGGTTACTACTCCATGCTACTCATTCATGTGGGCACCAATGATACTGAAAAGTATGACCCTCAGCAAATCAGAAGTGACTACGGAGCTCTGGGGGTAGGGGATTTTGGAGTTCCAAGCCTAAGCTACCTGTCTTTACTTTCAAGACCTTTCACAAACTATTCCTGCCTTACCAGTCCTCTCTCAATTGATATCAAGAAGTTGACTCCTCCCTCAAATCCACCTGTGTCTCTGAGCTTTATTGCCCCTCAGGCTTGAGAGAAGCACTCTGTAAACATTCCCAAAGCTACCTCATTAGGCTCCTTCAAACTCCTTGGTCGTGATGCCCCCAAAATCTTGACTTAGTAAGCTGCTGGTGTGCTAACATCCCTGCTGCTCGGACTGACCTATAGTGTTTCATTGTTGCTTTGTACTCCCCCCTCAGTCTGTATATATCCACAGCTGCTTTCCTTATACCTGCAGACCTATCAAATGTATTGTCCAATTTGGTCAATTTCACAGTTGTAGGATTTTTAAAATAGTAAATTTCATTATTTCAGCTATTTACATCTGAAATGTCACTGTGTGTAATTGTAGGCATTCTGACTCAAAAGGAGTTGTGGGGCAGTGACAAGGTTATTGCAGAAGAGTTTGCAATACCTCTACCCTTACTTCTGTGCTGCTGGTGACAATAGTGTTGCCTTCAGAGCTGGGCAGCTAGAGAGCGGTGGCTGCTTGCCAGAAGCCTAGCTCTGAAGGCAGCACAGAAGAGAGGGTGGCAATACCACAACTCCTCACCCCCTAAAAGAACCTTGCTTATCCCCCTGAAACTCCCTTTTGGGTCAGGACCCCCAATATCAGAAATGCTGGTGTCCCCCATGAAATCTGGTCTTTTGTGTGCATTTGCCCTATATTATGCAGATTTCATGGGAGGAGACCCGATTTCATGGTTTATGATGTGATTTTTCATAGCTGTGAATTTGTAGGGCCCTATTTATACTTAAACTGTAAGCTTTCCAGCTGTTTGTTCTGTGTTTGCACAGTGCTGAGCAGACTGGAGTCCTGGTCCATCACTGGGGCTCCCAAATGCTATGGCAATGCAAATTAAAAATAGTAAAATAATGAATATATGCAAATCAGCAGGGTCAGGTTAACTACATGCTGTCCATTAACATGATTAGGGACTGGCATTAGACCCAGGATAACATTTTCAAAATGACTTGGGCATTTAGGAGCGAATGGAGCCTAAGGGTACGTCTAGATTGTGGCGCTATTTCAGGATATTGGAAGTATCCCAAACTGGCAATGCTGCATCTTTAAATGCTCCCACTATTTCCCGAAATAGCAGGAGCGCTATTGCAGCATCCCCATAACTCACGTTCTATGAGGGTTAAGGGATTTGTTGGAATAGTGCCTTATTTTGAAATTTGGTAATGTCTACACAGCGCCAAATTTCAAAATAAGCTCTGTTGACCTATATTCAGAATAAGCTGCATAATTTGCATAGTGCAAATTGCATAGCTTATTCCAACAGAAGGGTGCTGTCTAGATGCACCCTAAGTCTAATTGGAAGTGAATGGAATTTAGGCTCTTACATGCATAAATTACTTCTGAAAATGGGTCTTAGTCTCCTAAATACTTTTGAGGATCTGAGTCTCAGGCCCTTTTGAAAATTTTATCCCCAGTCTTATTTTACAATTTTGTCAATGATCTGAAAACACAATGAATAAGACATAATGTTAATTCATTCACAGCTGATGCTAAATTGGAATCTGTAGCAAACCTCAGTAAGGATTGAGAAATAGTACAAACTGTCCATGATTTTAATCACTTTGGGTCGATGTGAAACCATATTTCCTCACCTGGAACAGCCAAATACTGTACAACTGGAGAGAAGAGTAATTGCAAATACAATAGGGTGGAGAAGTTTGAAAGATAAGGAGTAAGAGCAGACAGGAGGATAGAGCTGATGAGATATTTATGATATGACAGTGGTGAAAAATATCAGTTCATAGAATTAAAGGCCAGAAGGGGCCATTGGATCATTTAATCTGATCTCCAGTATCTCGCAGACCATGAAATATTACCCATATACGCTGGTACTGATCCTAATAAATTGTTTGTCTTAAGCAAATTGGATTACAAGCATCCAGGCTTGATTTGAAGACATCAGGAGATGGAGAATCCACCATTTCCATTGGTAGTTTGTTTCAGTGGTTATGTAACCTCACTGTTAATATTTTTGTGCTAAATTTCTATTTTGAATGGATGTGGCTTCAATTTGCAGCTGTTGTTTCCTGTTATGCCTCTTTTTTTCCATCTAGGTTAAAGAGCTCTTTGGTATCCAGCATTTTCTCCTGAAGAAGGCACTTCTACACTGCAATCAATCACCTCTCAATCTTTTTATGATTGAGTTCTTTAAGGCTTTTACTAGGAGGCATTTTCTCCTGCCCTTTAAGAGCATTTATTCTTTTGAACAATCTCATTTAGTGGCATAGATTTTTATTTTCCCTATAATTCATTTGACTTCTATGCCTTCAGATTTGTAGCTAACCTTTTGGATGCCAGTATAAATTTCTTTATCTTACTGAAGTGTTTCTTATTTCTCAGGTGGTTTTTACTGCTCTGAGTGCATACTTTCTTGTAACTCACTTTTGGTTCATTCTAGTCCTGTTTGTGTCTCGCAGTTATTAGTAGTCTGCCCCATTACATTCTCTGGAGTTAATTTCTATTTGCCTTGATGGCATGCTGCATCTCCTGCTCCACTAAACTGTTGAGAATGCTCTAATTTGTATTTGTTTCTCCACCATTATTGCTGGTAGTGATTGAAAGAATTAATCAAAGTGAAAAGCCTGCTTGCTCTATGTACATAGAAGTCTTTCATGCAAGTTTGATGTCCCTGAACTTTTGCCATGAAAGGGACTACACTGTTAAATGGCTTCCCATATTAGCAAAGTTCTGTTTCCTGTGGAAGAAAAGTAGGTTCACTCCTAGCTTGGAAGGAGCCATTCTGGAGGAAATCCTAGGTTACCGGACTTTGAGCAGAGCTATAACATCATACACCAACTGAGGAGTTGTCCCTTTGTGTTGCTGGATTCATATAATGTTGCAGATCTACCAGAAACAACATGCTCCAAAAAATCAGATTTTCAATAATAGAAGGATGAAAATAAGATGCTCCAGGAGTTACTCGTCTTTCAGAGACCATCCTGACTTGTAAGCGTCCTTCGAGAGAGCACTGCATGGATTGTGGACTCTGTTTAGAGAAAATTAGAGGATTAACCTAGCATTACTTGGGTCCTTAACTCAAATAAGTTTGTTTTTCTTCATTTAAATCATTGTTTCTTTTGGGGGGGCTGAGAATGAGGGGTTCAGTGCACAGGTTGCCCAGGGGAGAGAGGACAACCACAGCCTCTCTCACCCCAGCAGCTTGGGGCCAGGTGAGAAGTGCCCATTCCATGGCCACTGAAGCTTGCACAGCTGGGGGAGGGATCCATGTTGTCCAGTTCAGGGACAGACAGACACACGAACAGGCTCTCTCTGAGGGTATGTCTACACAGCAAAGTTATTTCGAAATAACAGCCAAACCGCTATTTCGAAATTAATTCAAAATAGCGGAGCGCTTATTTCGAATTTGGTAAACCTCATTCTACGAGGAATAATGCCAAATTCGAAATAGCTATTTCAAAATAATTGCTGTGTAGACACTTATTTTGAAATAGGGGGCCTCCAGCCTTCCCAGGGTGCTCTGGTGGCTACTCCAGCCTCAACCAAGAACACTTCTCTTCCTCCCCCCCACCCTCCGGAGCCCTTAAAGGGGTAGACTCTGGCCACAGTGCCTGTGCCAGCTCCAAGCCTGCCAGCCCAGAGCCAGCAGTCACTGCCCCTGACCCAGTGGCCCCAAAACATGAGCCAGCAAGCCACTGGCAGCCAGCTCTCCACCGCTCCCTAGGAGCAGTCTACCAGCTCCCAGGCGCCTGCCAGGGCCCGGAGAAGGCAGGCACCTTCCTGGTCCAGGGTGGAGATCATGGACCTTATTCAGGTTTGGGGGCGATGCCCCCAACATCCATGATCTCCACACTAGATGGAGGAACATGGCTGTCTATGGCAGGATAGCTGCCAGCCTGGCCACCAAAGGCCACATGCGAACCCAGGAGCAGGTTTGCATGACAATCAAGTTGGTCTGGCAAGACCCCGAGCCCTGAGCGTCCCCTCCCCCTTCTTCCCCTAGCTTCCCCCTTCTAGTTCCCTCCTCCCAGGTTTACCCCTCCCCTGTCCCACCCTCTCTCCTCCCCTCTGCTGCCTCCTTTCCCCTGTCTCACCAGAGTTTCATTCCCCCCCCCCCCCGTTTTGTTAAATAAAGAGAGTTTGTGTTCATGAAAATATGTGTATTTTATTTGACATCAGGAAGGGGGGTTAGGGAGGGGTAAGTGGAAGGATGTGAGGGAGGAATGAGGCACAAGCCCTCAGTGGGGCAGACCAAGGAGGCTCTTAGTGCTCCTCAAGGTGGAAGCTCTCCCGCAGGGCCTCCTGGATACTGACAGCCCCCCTATGGACCTCCCGGATGGCAGCCTGCAGAAAGTGCAGCTAAGCTTGCAGCAACGTGTCCAAGAGAAGCACCAGAGCACCCAGGGGCAGCTCTGGCTCCATGTTGCAGAGTGCTGTGGTGTCCCGAGTGAGGGCAACCAGAGCACGCAGAGACAAAATGCTTTGCTGTCCCTCATTGAGGTAGACAAGCAAGCAGGGAAACCTGAGAACTGGCTGTCCGGGGGGGTCCCTTTAAGCACAGGCCTCAGATAGCCTCAGGCAGCAGCCCCACACAGTAAGTCCTGACCTGGTGCCCTGCTGGAACTTGTTCCGGCCACCCTTAAATGCTATTCAGAGTCCACTCAGTGTGGACGTGCTATTTCAAAATAGCAAAATGCTATTTCGAAATGCATTTTGTGTGTAGATGCGTTATTTCAAAATAACTATTTTGCAATAAGATATTTCGAAATAACACTGCAGTGTAGACATACCCTCAGATGTATAGTAGATGGCTGTCCCTTTTTCCATGTCTGTCCCCATCTCTGGCCTCTTCCTGCCCCTCACCCTCCGGAGCCCTTAAAGGGGTAGACTCTGGCCACAGTGCCTGTGCCAGCTCCAAGCCTGCCAGCCCAGAGCCAGCAGTCACTGCCCCTGACCCAGTGGCCCCAAAACATGAGCCAGCAAGCCACTGGCAGCCAGCTCTCCACCGCTCCCTAGGAGCAGTCTACCAGCTCCCAGGCGCCTGCCAGGGCCCGGAGAAGGCAGGCACCTTCCTGGTCCAGGGTGGAGATCATGGACCTTATTCAGGTTTGGGGGCGATGCCCCCAACATCCATGATCTCCACACTAGATGGAGGAACATGGCTGTCTATGGCAGGATAGCTGCCAGCCTGGCCACCAAAGGCCACATGCGAACCCAGGAGCAGGTTTGCATGACAATCAAGTTGGTCTGGCAAGACCCCGAGCCCTGAGCTTCCCCTCCCCCTTCTTCCCCTTGCTTCCCCCTTCTAGTTCCCTCCTCCCAGGTTTACCCCTCCCCTGTCCCACCCTCTCTCCTCCCCTCTGCTGCCTCCTTTCCCCTGTCTCACCAGAGTTTCATTCCCCCCCCCCGTTTTGTTAAATAAAGAGAGTTTGTGTTCATGAAAATATGTGTATTTTATTTGACATCAGGAAGGGGGGTTAGGGAGGGGTAAGTGGAAGGATGTGAGGGAGGAATGAGGCACAAGCCCTCAGTGGGGCAGACCAAGGAGGCTCTTAGTGCTCCTCAAGGTGGAAGCTCTCCCGCAGGGCCTCCTGGATACTGACAGCCCCCCTATGGACCTCCCGGATGGCAGCCTGCAGAAAGTGCAGCTAAGCTTGCAGCAACGTGTCCAAGAGAAGCACCAGAGCACCCAGGGGCAGCTCTGGCTCCATGTTGCAGAGTGCTGTGGTGTCCCGAGTGAGGGCAACCAGAGCACGCAGAGACAAAATGCTTTGCTGTCCCTCATTGAGGTAGACAAGCAAGCAGGGAAACCTGAGAACTGGCTGTCCGGGGGGGTCCCTTTAAGCACAGGCCTCAGATAGCCTCAGGCAGCAGCCCCACACAGTAAGTCCTGACCTGGTGCCCTGCTGGAACTTGTTCCGGCCACCCTTAAATGCTATTCAGAGTCCACTCAGTGTGGACGTGCTATTTCAAAATAGCAAAATGCTATTTCGAAATGCATTTTGTGTGTAGATGCGTTATTTCAAAATAACTATTTTGCAATAAGATATTTCGAAATAACACTGCAGTGTAGACATACCCTCAGATGTATAGTAGATGGCTGTCCCTTTTTCCATGTCTGTCCCCATCTCTGGCCTCTTCCTGCCCCTCTGTGGTCATTCTGCAGTCAGAGCCGGCCCAAGCTATGGGCTGACCGGGCGACAGCCCGGGGTGCCCAATTGTGAGGGGCGTCGCGCGGTGCTGCCGGGCCAGGTGGGGGTGGGGCTGTGCATGCGCCGTGTGCCAGGGGGCAGGGCCACGCATGCGCCACGTGCCCGGGGACAGGGCCACGCGCCTGGGGCCCAGGGCAACAGAATGGCTCGGGTCGGCCCTGTCTGCAGTATAACTCCCTCCTACCAGACCCCTCCATTTCTATTTTATGAGAGACATTTGAATTTCAGGCACATCCCATTGTCTTGGCACATCCAAGCCCTGACCTTGCTTTAAGTTATGATAAGAGGAAGCTGCATACTTTTTAGGAGGAGTTCTTGAACAGGCCAACTCACAGACAGATGGACAGAGAGACACATTTCTAAAATATATAGTGAGACTAGTTGAATATCCATTTAAGTTCAATATAAGTAGATGCTCCATAACTAAACACGGTATTAGGCATGTACCTCTCATAGCCTACTCTATTTTAGCTAGTGTTAAAAATACTCCTCCTTTTAAATCCTCAGTAACTAATGGGTCTATCCTTAAGTCATGTTCTTTGTGAGATGATAAAGCATAGCACTGATAATACCATAGTGTTCCAGATGAATGGAAAATTAATCTATAGCAAAAATTTTAAAAAGTGATAGTTTTGAAAGTAGCATAAAGTTGTCCAGTTTCCTTTAGTGACCTCTAACTGCCTACATCAAGGAGATGTTCAGTGATTTGATTCTAAGCTAAAATAAATAAGAATTATAAATGTGTAAAAACCCAAAACAAATGAACATAAAAACACCTCAGAGGCACAAACTGGTATCCCAATTTTCTTACATTTTAGACCTCTCATGGACCAATTGCTAGAGATGGGAACCTGCTAATCAAAACTACAATTGTTAGAAAAATGAAAAAAATAGTTTCATGAAAAGAAAATACAGTTTTTGATCATTTGAAATTGACCCATTTTATATTAAAAACCCTGAATTTTTAATTTTTTCTTGATGTTTTGATTAAAAACATGATCAAAATGATTATCACCATTTTCTGTTTACTAAAAATCTTATTTTCAAGAAATGGAAAATGGCAGGAAACTTTTTGGTAATGTTTTTAATATACATTTGATAAATTCAACTGAAAATATCAGAATTTTATTTTTATGAAAATAAAACCAAAGTGATTGTATTGACAGTTTTTTACACGAAAAAAATGTTTTAAGACAAAAGGTTATTTTATAATTAAAAATATTTGTTCAAAAATGTTGGCCTAATTTAGTCTACAGTCTTGCCTACTAGCATGCATAAACAGAGTTTAAATATATTGGATGTTCCTTTACCACATTTGAATGAGGTATGCAAGCAAGGTGTTACACTACATTAGCATGAAAGAATAGTAAAATATTTTTAAAAAGCAAACACACAAAAGGTTGTAGAGTACCGGTTGAACCACTGTAGTCTGGCACCCTCGGGACCTGACTGGTTCTAAAAGAGAGAATTTTCTGGAACACAGAGGTCAGTATTGTCTAGCAGCATTACCAACACTTCCACTGCTTGCTGGATTGTTGGCAGACATTTAGGGGTAAGTTAGAGCTAAATAACAGCACAGAACACTGAGAGCTAGGACTGGCGGCTGTAAACAAACTTTATGAGACAGGGGAAAGTTGATAACACCCATGAAAAGTGGACATTCTGCTAACTAAAATCATACTAGATGATGGATGTTTCTGGACCAGAGAGTTCTGAACTAGGGAGGTTCAACCTGTGCAAACCTGATTCTTCATAACTTGCTCAGGGTAGGCGTTACATAAATATCAAATGATTAAATAATAATAAAAAGAAAGAAATCTGGGCTTCTGATTCAGTGAATATGAAAATGTACTGGGCTGAGAATTAACTATTGACTTACACAATGCAGAGGTCAATTTTTACCTCTTGCTCTAAATCTTCATATGCAGTGAACCAAGAAATCAATGCATGTCTCATTCAAATATGTTATAACCATTTTTAAAGACTGGTTGCAATTTTATGTCCCTGAATGAGCTGACAGTAAGAATTGTTTTTCAGGTTCCATTAGCCTTTTAAGGTTAGAGGGTTAGGAAAGCTTTTATTTACCTTGGCTCTGAGTCTGTCATACTTATTCATACTGGTCACAGGGTATGTTATGCCATGAGCAATTCAATAGACTTCAGTAGGTCTAGTCTCAGAATAAGGTGCTACTTAATATAAGTAAGGATGGCAAAATGCAAAATGTGATATTTTTTTTTTTGGTTAACATTGTCCCAAGAAGCAATATTATTGCCCTTCAAAGAACAATGGGAACGACGTAATGCCAGATTTTTTGAAGAGCTCAGCAACTACTTAGGTAGATAAATAAGGGCCAGTTTTAAAGAGCAGAGAACAATGGGGGCTATTGGGACTGTGTGCTTGAAAACCTGGCCTTGAGTGACTCATCAGACTCAGAAGTTTTCAGCCGAATGAGACAATATTTTCTAGTATGTAATATGAATTACATGGTTAGTGACGTTTCCTGAGGACTATTTAGCTTTTCACTCTGAGTTCATTGGCTATTGGCTCTATATTGCCCTCCAGTGGAGGGCAACCAAAATGATTAGGGGGCTGGAGCACATACCCTACGAGGAGAGGCTGAGGGATTTGGGCTTATTTAGTCTGCAGAAGAGAAGAGTGAGGGGGGATTTGATAGCAGCCTTCAACTTCCTGAAGGGAGGTTCCGGAGAAGATGGAACAAGGCTGTTCTCAGTAGTGACGGATGGCAGAACAAGGAGCAATGGTCTCAAGTTACAGTGGGGGCAGTCTAGGTTGGATATTAGGAAAAACTATTTCAGGAGGAGGGTGGTGAAGTACTGGAATGGGTTACCTAGGGAGGTGGTGGAATCTCCACCCCTAGAGGTTTTTAAGTCCTGGCTTGACAAAATCCTGGCTGGGATTAGTTAGGGTTGGTCCTACTTTGGTCCTCCTGAGGTCTCTTCCAGCCCTAGGATTCTATGATTTTATATTGCTCTAAATAAGGGTCCACTACTCAGGAGCATCATAAAAGTATGTGAGGTTATAAACTATATGAAATGAACTCCATGGATATGACTGGGTGACTTAAGGACAGAAAGCCATATTCTACCACCCTTCCTAAAGCTTTGTGTAATATGTTATTCCATAAGTACTCCCATTAAAGATGAAGGTGAAGTCCATGGGACTCTTTCATGTGTCCCTTTCCTCTTGTTGTTTCTTCTATCTGCCTTCTGCTTCTCTATACAGTACATTGGTAAGTGGAAAGATTGCAAGAAAGAGGAAATGCTTACGGGCAAATGCAAAAATTATGAAGTGAAACCCTGGCTCCACTGAAGTCAATGGCAAAACTCTTGTTGACTTCAATGAGCCAGGATTTTACTGTATGTCTTTAAATATGTCTATCCTTTAAAAATACTGAACCACACATGAAACATGGATTGAGTCCGGTTAGAGAACATGCCATCCCTAAAGGAATTGATTTGAGAAAGTTGCAAGTGACTGAAGCAGGCGTGTGAAAGGAGGGGGGTGTTTTCACCACTAGCTACAGTACTCTTTACTGACGTATTATCAATTAAAACCTATTCAAATGGATATGAAGGACCAAATTCACCCCCTTAGTGGTACATTCCTTTCCCACTGAAGCCAACTGAGGGTGACACAAGTGTACGTTTGAACAAGATTAAATTACATGGTTGGATTGAATTTCCTCTTCCAAATTATATTTGGGAGTGGTCAATTTGAAAGAGCTTTGTGTAACGGACTATATCTTAATTGTGAGACTGTATTTCACCAATTTAAGACTTACCTTTTAATGCTGCTTTGATCTCTGTGAATTCTTTCACCATTGACCCTCACTAGTGATAATAGAGCTATTTTGTCTTGTCCTCTTTCAGCCCATTTTTTGCTACTTGTAATGAAATCATACTTGCTCCTGTCATCCCTATTTTGTAGAACTCATCTGTGCCTGAGATTTTCATTCTACTCATTCAAAAAGACAAACAAGGAGAAAGTGCCGCAAAGGCAATTGGTAAACATACATTTATTGTATTTTGTCTTATCTGAGATTTTCTTTCAGGGGAGGGTGTATGTGTTAAATAGGGCCTGATTCTTTGATAACAGAAGGTGTTGAGTAACCCCAGCAGAATGCTGGGGTGGCATAAAATCCCACTGAATTTAATTTGACCCCTTTCAGGATCGATCCCACAAAGAACAATTGTGAATAATTGCAAAATATATTTTAAAGAGGACAAAATCAAAATATTTCCACTGGTGTCTTTTATTAAGTAATGCAAAATACAGTACTAATTATGACACTTCATGCATTTTAGACAATATAAATGCAAGCCTACAGAAAATATGTGATCAAGAAACCCTCAATTACTTTGAGGTAGTATACAAGGGAAAGTAGGAAAGCAGAAACACAATGGAGTAAAAGAACAAAATATTTGTATCACTTTGTGTGTACATTTTTCACTCATAAATACATTTGTATGAAAGAACTTAGGGTTCATTTCGATTCTCATTTAAAAATATACTTCTTTAAATTCACCATTCTCATACCTTTCAGATTCACATGATACAGAGTTGATGGTATCTTACTGAGGGGGTTTGATTTTTGTCATCACAATGATGATTTTACCCTCTTCCTCCAAGAGTTCAGGCACTGATGGCCTCATGCACAAAAATAAATAAGAAACCTGCTTGAAGGAAAAAGGTTGCTGCTCAAATAGCTCAGATTAAGGATAATCTAATAAATACCATTTCGTTTATAAAAATATTTCAGGTTTATAAAAGGGGGGAAAGGGTGGTCTTCCAGATGGAAAGAATGTTGTGTGAAAAATGCTGTGTAATGGTTTTGTACAGATTGTTGTTTTAAACATACAGTACCATTATGAATATATAATAATCCTGTTTCTTAGAACCCTGTCGTTCAAAAGAACTATCAAATGTTGTTGTTTTTTCTTATTGCAATTTTGGAAGATACCTAATTTAGAAGGGTTCCATATAATTGTGCTTTTGTAAGACTGTCCTTCCGACTTAGACCAGTACTCCCAGTCCGTTGAAACTGCTGTTGTTTGCTGTGAAGACCTGAATGGCTCCCTTGCTCCATGGAAGACTGATGGATCTCTGAAGCCTCCACTGAACTCTGGTTGAGGGATTCTGCTGAGCTGTTTGGGCTTACATCAACGTATTCTCTTTTCAACACTGGGCTACTCTCGATATTTTTGCTACTGCATAACTGCATTGTGATCCTGTCATTTTTTTGGTCTCGTGGGTCTTTTGTTTTGTAAGAAGGCAATTTGTCCTGTTTACAGCTCGTGCTGATGTCAATGTTCAGGCCACTATCTGTTCTGAGGAAGCAAGAATCCACAAGTCTACTTTGACAGATATCTTCTCCCTCTGAGAAGCTGTCTCCTTTGTAAGCAGCATAGATGGGGCTTGTTCGGCTCTCTGCTTTTTTTACAGGGCTGCTATAATACTGCTCTGAAAAGCTACAGGGTGATAGTCTGCCAGTGTTCCTGTAAGAATATGCACCAATGTCCTCTACACTCAGCTGCCTCCACCGCCCTGGTAAGTCTTCTTCTGAAAGATGGCTGCTCCTGCAGTCATTACGCATTTTCTGAGTGGCCAATGCCTGTTGTGTTGTTATGGCTGAGAAATGAAAAGGCTCATTAGCATAAGGTGGCAGAGTCCTAGTAAAAGTGGGAGAGTTCTCATTGTTGTCAGCAAGTTCCATTTGCTGCACGGATTTTGACTTGGCAAACCTTGGACTTCCCTGATGTTCATAACTAGAACATGACTTTCTTTCAAACATTTCATCTCTGCTGCTCAGGTAGATCGCTTGCTGGGAGGCTGTCAGAGTGCTGGCCTGGGCGTTTTCTTTTTCCTCAGATGTGACACTGAAACTGGAGTAGGAGCTAGAGGTTGGTAAAGAGGTAACATATTCTGGGAAGGCTTCATGAGAGAAGCTAGAATGGAAGCCATCTTCTTCTACAGTACTGTCAGTAGAGTTCTGGGACCTCAGAAATCCAACATCTTTCACCTGCATGTCAACACTTTGTCTCCTTTCCCTTCTCCTCTCCTCAGGGCAGTAAAGGGCGGTGTCACTGCAGTAGATGTCAGACTTGTACTGGGGCCTTTGGCCAAGCTTCCCATCAGAGTCCTGAAAAGAGTGATCCCTTGCTGACGTGCTTGATAGATGTGAAGACAAGCTGGTTGGGTCTGGTTTCTCCAGTACCTTAGCGATGACGCAAGTTGGTATGTTATCGGCAAATGATGTGTGACACAAAGGGACAGAAAGGCTGCACCCGTGCTTTTCCAAATGGAGGCTGACTCTCTCCTGAAAGTCAGATGGCAACTGTAACATAGAGAGGTGGAAGGGAGAAGGAAAATAGGAAGAAGGTCATTAATGCTGTCTAGCTATGCTGATGGAGCACAGATGAATGAGTGGACTACTGATATTATTTATTTCAGTGTACACAAAGTGTTCATCATTGCAGCCCAATTGATGTCAATGAGCTGTGCCAGTTTATACCAACTGAGAATCTAGCTCTTGGATTCTTGATTCCCACACACTGATCCTTTTGAGATTCACTCGTCACTGTTACTATACATTTTTACAACTACGACCAAATACCAGACATCAAGTTCTTTTTCAGATATACAGTAGTTAACTTGTGAAAGCTTACTGAGTGCATTATATTACTAAATAAGATTATTACTAAATAAATAGCTGTATTTCTTACAGCAACATAAGGAGCAGGCCCAGATTAACTCTTTTCTAGGGGGCCCTGGGCTAGAAGATTTTGTAGGGGCCTCTAGGCTCTGGAATGGGACCAGAAACGAGGGGTTCAGTATGTGGGAGGGGGCCCAACCCTATATACTGGAAGGGAGGGTAGGGTGCAGGAGCAGGCTACAGGTGGAAGTGGGGGGGTGGGTCTGGGCATGAGGTATGGTGGAGGAGTTGGCTGGGGGTGGAGGGAGCAGTCTGGAAGGGAGGGAGCCTTGGGGTGCTTACCTGGCACACCTACCATTTGGTGGGGGAAACAGGTGGTTCCACACAACCCTGTTCTTACAGACACAACCCCTGCCACTTCCGTTGGCTGTGATTCCCAACCAATGGGAGTGGTGGGGGAAAAGCCTTCAGAACTTCCCTGTGCTATTGGAAATGCACGCGACTCCAACCAAGGAGAGGAGGGGGAATGGCAGTGTGCTGAGCTGGCCAGAAATGTAGCACACAGGGACTTCAGTGGCTGCATTCCAGGGTCTCGGGCTAAGGTGTCCTCCCCCTTAGCCCAGAGCCCTGAGCTACAGCCCCTAAAGCCCTTTTCGTAATCCGGCCCTGATAAAGGTTCCTTCAAGTATTGAAGTGAGTATCCCTATTACTCTAATGAGCACTATGGAGAAGGATTTCACATTGTATAACATATGGTTCCTCATTTCCCAGCTTCACTTGAGAGTTTTTATACCTGGCGTAACCCAGAGACCTCTAGGCATTCAAAATATGACCTGATGTGAAATGGCAAGCTTGTTAGCTGGGTGTAAGATGACGGTTCTTTTTCATCTGTACTACTTCCATCATATTTTAAGTTAATTTGCATGTTTTTAATTTAATCCATATATCCTCTGTTTGCAACAAGATATGTAATATTTCTGATACTCTGGCACATAGAAATATTAGTAATTGTAACTACAGATGCAACAAAGATTGAAAGAACAAGTTGTAAAACAAGACCAAGTAAATCACCATAAAGGTGTGGCTACTATTGCAAAAGAAACAGATTGTTTAGCGTGAAACTACCATGCTGGACAGGCGCCATTTTTGTTAGAACATACTGCAATATTTACTCTACTGTTTGATCTATTTTGTGCCTGATTTATACTACGAAGTATTTTAAGGAAAGAACTATTGACCTCTTTTGGGCTATCACATAGTAGGAGGTGGCATGACTAAAATGGTATTGTATTCGTGGTATGCCATGCCACAGCTCACATTCTTGTGTCATCTAAAATTGCTTGTTCGTGGATTTGTCAAGATATCCAGTGATTTGCAACACATCCTCATGTTTCTCTTTTAAAGAGATAATTGCTCTTCACAATGTACTCAGAGTTGCTGAGTAATAAATGCTTGCACTGAGAAATGGAGCATTTGCCTCTTCTGCTGAATGGACGACAGTTTTGGAAATTGGAGGGGGGGAACCCCAAACAAACAGAAACCCAACTAACCAACCAACAGAGCCCCTCCCGCACCACCCTGAATATTTTTCAGTAAAGTGGAATACTGGGTTTATTTAGGGGCCAATCCTGGGAATACTTGGCACTGTGTTCAGGGCTTACATTATTGCTTTCAGGTGCAATCATTTGCAGGATGAGGACATTAGATAATTTGGAAGCTTTTTTCCAGTAAATCACTGTCCTTATTGACCAGACAATTTCATTTACCAGATGTATTTGGGCTCTCTGAGCATTACACTGATGTTGAACTAGTCAATACATCTAACATTTAGTTTTCTGCTAGACTGTCATAGAACTGCATATATGAGGCTATCTGAAAGCACTGTGCTAACGAAACTGCTGGAAAAAGTTGGTGTCTTATTAGTAATGACCTCTGCCATACAAACACACATGGTGGAGGTACCGCCCAGTGTAAGACAGTCCCAAAAGTTAGAAAAAGACCAATCTCTTGCATTGAGATACCCATCTATATGGGTTGAAGAATGAGAATAGACCAGCAAGTGCTTGATCCAGCTCCTGTTAAATCCCACTGATCTCAGTGACAATAGGGCCCAGCCAAAAGTGTCTCAGAGGTATGAGATGATTTAAAAGCCTGGAGTGAAACTCCATCCTTACTGACGTCAGTGACAGTCTCATTGACTTTAGTGAGTAAAGGCAGGATTTCCCCTAAGGTTGTGGATGTATAGCTAAAAGTTCATGGTTCCCCTCATTTTTGTACCATGCCATGACATAAATACAGCCCTAGTCATGATTTTTTTTAACCATTTGTTTCCATTTGAAAGTGTCAGTTTCTCAAACTTTACACTCTGGAAATCAAAGAAGGTTTTCTGGTTGCCTTAGAAAAAGATGTTCTCTCCCATTATCTTGTTTTTAAAATTGATTTTTGTAGTGTAGTTGCATGTACTGGGAAATAGCTTCAGAGGGAAAATTGATCCCGAAAAGACTCCTTGCAGCCTGCAGGATTTTTGTTTCTTTTTATCATTTTACATTTTAGTGGCCAGAGCTTTCTTGTGCTTTGATTAGGCTAAAATTTTCCTTTTGTACAAGATTGATGCAGGCCCATTCCAGAGCTTTCGAAAATGAAACTCTCATCAAGTTTCACCTGAAGCTGGGATTTGGTTAATAATTCTTGCAGCTGCAGGGATATTGGAATAATTTTTATAGTGCAGCTGCTGAAAGCCATTGAAAAAAATGGTAAGCCCTGTACATAATTGACATCACATCAAAGCCTGGGCATGCTGCCACACCCTTGGCATTCTTAGACCTGTGCTCAGCTGTACAGAAAATCAACAGGTACATCCGGCCCTTTCTGTTTCTTAAAGGAGAAAAAAAAAGCAGAGCTTTAAAGGCAAACAGGCGTGGGGATTGATCATGCAGAATATTCTATTTTCCAAGAAACATTATTTCTTTGTATATTCAGTAAGTTTGGTCACATTACCTCAGAAAGCTTATGTGCCCTGTCGTAATTCTTGCTGCACTGGAGCAGCTGAGCAGCTAAATTGCAGTCCTTTCTATAGAGCTCCTAAAAAACAAACAAACAAAAAAGCCTGATTTTTATGGCTTGCATCTAACCTAAGGCTTTGTTTCTTGCTCCTATTTCTGGGTAAACTGTGTATGTTTTACTCTGGGAAGCTACAGAGATCATTTTATTTTTCTAATTCATTAGGTTTCTGTTTTTCTTACTTGCTCCTGAAAAGATGCTCAGCTGGTTATCAGAGGAAAGGTCATGGAGAAAAGGGGACCAGAAAGAGAAATTTGAAACAGTTTTACTTAAAAAACATCGGTCTGCAACCGAGACTATTGGGTGAATACTTACCATTGGGAACTCAGCATTACATAATAAGCATGCCTGAGAGATTGAGTACTGTAATAAAGGTGAACTATACAGTGAAAAGGACATTTGATTTAAGAATAAATATTCTGTCTTGAATATCCCCAAAGCACTTGGATACCACTTTAGAGATACCTGAAACAGTCTCATCTGTTTGTAGGGGGAAATTCATCATAGAAATTTAGTTTTAGCTTTGTTTTTTAATTTTTTTATTTCTTTCTTTCCAGTATTTCCCTTAGTGCCTCCTGGTTCAATAACAAATATGCAAGAATGCCTCATTTGGTGACATCAAATATTATGACTTGCAATGAGACTTATGATATTTGCAATTTAATTGCATTCTGCACTACATTTGATGAATCAGGAAGTAGCAAGAGGATTTCACACAGAGGAAAAATAAATAAATAGGTTAGTTATATCACTCTGTGCTGATTGGCTCCTGCAACCTGTCTAGTGTGGGAATCCAGAACAGAAATCTGTGCTTAACTCTATATTCAGTTTTGCTTTGTACTGTTGTAGTGCACATGACTGTCTTCCGATGTAGCACTTATAGATATGTCTACAGTCTCTGTAAAGATGCTATTACAGGCAAAGCTTATTTTTGGAAGTAAGACCTATACTTATTTAAAGATATGGCACAGAAAGGATTAAAACCCCTCTAGACACTTGCAGAACTTGTGAACATTTTATAACGTTTATAGAGAAAACATGTTTATGATTAAAATAGCTTCTTTTTTCCTGGGTGCTAATTGCGTAATTCACTTGCACACAGACTTCTTCATTCTATTTATTCTCTTAGCTCTGGTCTACACTATTATTATTTCGAAATAACCCTCCCAAGATTGAATTTTTAAGCAGAGCATCCACACTACCAAGATTGTTATTTTAAAATAAGGGGCCATGGAATTCAAAATCTGTACTCCTGCTTTCATCAGGAGTAATGCTAATTCTGGAAATAGTTATTTTGAAATAATAGTAGCGTGGATGTTCCAGTGCCACTATTTCAAAATAATGACCCCCAGAGTAATTCAAAATAATTACTCCCAAGTGCTTTCCTGGGGCTCTAATCCAAAGTAGCGTGTCTACATTAATGTTGCCTGCCTCGGACTAATTTTGATGCTTCCCCGTAGTGAGGACATGCGCATTCGAATTTGTTAAATCAGGAGTTCTTAAGTCAAATTTAGTAATTTTGAAATAGTTTCCTAGTGTAGACATGGCCTTGAAAAACAACATGTACATTTTCTGTGAAAAGAACAAGGGGGAAAAGTCTTTTTTCTGAATACCTCTTTTGAGATAATCTGCAAAATCAGTGCTATAAGAAGTTCCTGGGATCAGCTTGCTATGAATGTGAAAAAAACAGAAATAGATTTTCTTTGATCCTGTTGGATTTACATCTGCAGATTCAACTGCTCTCAAACAATGTTGGCAAACTATGATGTTTTATTTTATTTTATTTTGCTTACTATATACTTCTCACTCTGTCTCAAATATAAAGAGTAAAAAAAGGGAATAACTGTTACCAAGTAATTCTGTTTTTAATTTTATATTATTGAATAAGCCCCTTCCTCTGAAAAACAGATGCAAACAGTAGGAATCCAAAATTTTAATTTTAAAAACAAAATCTCTGTTGCATGTGCGTGTGGTTCTGGCATATGTAACATATATATCGTACCTCCAACCCCATTTCTACACAATACAGAAACAAACACAGCTCCTTTAGGTTCCTAATGGCACAATTTGACACTCAAGCATGAAATCGTTCAGAAGTCTTACCCCTTATTTCAAGACTGGCTGCTTCATTCACTGTGAAAACATGGCCATGGAAAGTGTAGTACACATTTTTGAGACTTTTTAAAATTTAAACATCCTCAAAAATGTATAAAAAATGTATGTCGAAAATCACGTTACTTGAATGTAGTGGATGTACCTTATCCCCTAGGTGTCAGGATACACTACCAGACTGGGATCAATCAACTGTTTGCATACAATGTTAATTTGGATGGGAACCAGCCAGGAGTGCAGCAAGTAGAGCAATAACCAATAAGTGGCATCGGAGGAGAGGGGGGGTCCCATATTCCATCACATATTTTCTGAATTAAGGTATTGTTCACCATAGTGTGTGGGCAAATTCCAAGCATTTAAGAAATAGCAGGGCAATGACACACTCTTTGTCTCATAAGGGTCTGTTGCTCAATAGCTTCTCTAGTGACTAATTATGTATAATATGGAAGATCTATATAGCAGTTCTTGAGCAAAGTACATGGGGCCAAATTCAGCCTTCAGGTTCACCAGTGTAGCTCCATCACCAAAGGGCAAGATTTTGCCCATCATGTCTCGCTCTGGGATATGAGGAGATGAGTATAAGCCTCAGTTTTGGCTGGGGCCACTGACCTCCGATGTAATATAACTACTGAATAATAATAGTGATAATAACAACAATTTCTTGGAACATGCTCCATATTCCAGTTCAACCCAATATGACTATTCTGAAACCACCACAATTGACAATTGTGATTGGTTCACATGTGGGATCGAATGCTGCTCTCATGCAATCCTATTAATGACAGTGGAGTTGCAGGGGTGTAACCGTGGGCAGATGTTTATTCAATTTCATTTTAATTGCACCATAATTAAACCACTATCTCTGTAACCACAATTAAGCTTATTGTCCTTATAGGGTCCTTTTAGTTACAGACATTAGAATAATGGGAATAACAAATTTATTCTATTTTTTTGTCACTCTTATAGAGGTACAAATTAAGGGCCAGATTTTGAACACCTTGTTCCCATTAGTAAGAGGTTACTTATCTGAGAGTCCTATTAAATTTGATGGGGCTATTTGAGGGATAAGATATCTCAGATATGACTAAGGGTTCATAATTATACATATAGGACAATACAAGAATGTCCTAACAATAATATAATGTTTTCACTAGCATAAGTATTTTTCTTAATATTGCCATCTGGGGAGTGAGTTTATAATTAACTAAACACATGCAGTCTGGCCCTCTTTGCCATCTCGTTTGAAGTTTGTACAGCAGCACGATTTCATGAGCTTGTTTGCCAGTTTCAAAAGGTCTGATCATTTTCAGCAGTATGTAATGAGATGCATGACAGTGGAAAAGGAGATTCCATGTTTCATTTCATACAGAGACAGATACAGCAGTACGCCATGAGCTAGCCTATGGAAAACCTAAATTCTGAGGGTGAAGTGGGTCAGTCCTGCAACCGCTCCTCATGAGAATAGTATTTACTAATGTTAGGAGTTCCATCCCAATGAGTAAGGATTGGCTGATCTCATCTCTTTTGTGAAATGAAAAAATCAAATGAAAAGTAGTAACGTTTAGGGCCCTATGCTGGGACTGTAATCATCTGCCGAATTCTTTTAGATGTTTAAGTGTGATGCAGGATGCTCACTATATAATACCTAGGGACATATTTTTCCATCAGTTTGCTCAGTGACCACCGCTGAATCTTATGAAAAACCCAATAGCAAAATAATGCTTTTTAGAAATATTTAGAAAGCTGCATTAAAACTATGTTTAAAATAGTGTCCCTAAATCTTTATAATTTTTTTGCATGGAAGAAAAACCATAAGGCACAGTAATAGCAACACAGTAATTAAACTCTAAGAGAAGCTAAAATCATCCAGTGAAAGAAATTCCAAACATAGTAATGTTTCTGATCCTAGGATTGACAAGTCACATTTACTGTAAATAATAGGTAATGATTCTATAATTACATATAAAATGTATTGCCTAATTCATATTCATACATAATCTTTAGAAGAAGCCATAATTAAATACTTACATTGTCTTCTGATAACTTATCTATTGTCACCTTGGCTTCTATTAAATGATTATTGAGTGCTATTATTTCATGGCTTAAGGCCCTTTTTTCCTCTTCGTAATGTTGACCCTGCATATAAAAATGGATTGGTCAGTATTTTTTCCATTGTGATATAATTCCTGAAAAATACTCATAGCATGATGCCATTTTTAAAGCCAGAGAGATGCACAGCATAAACCAAACATGTTCCCTTCAGGCTGCCAGATAAGCTGCTACTTTCACTCCGCACACTAGGCAATCTGCTGTAAAAATGTGAAGGCCAAACTTATTCACAACAACAACAGCAAAATTAGAGAATAGGAGCTAAATTGCAAACGAAAGACCATCTGGATTGATCATCCTCCACTATCCCTAGTTTGCACTGGAGTTTCTAATCGTGGGAGGAGGATCAACCCTGGTTTTCTCTCTTAACAAAGTCTCCAAAAAATGTTCCAATCACATTATTTGCTCTCCTCTTCATAAAGTGGGAGGAGCCAATAATTACAGAAAATAACAGGGCCATTTAATTTTGTGGACAGATGAATCAGACTGTTTGTTTTTAAAGTTCATTTCCAAGATGAGTGGTTTGCCTGATGGAAGGAGAGTGGAACATGCTCAGGAGTAAGAGAAAATATAATATGATTTGAACTTTTTGCTCTATGCTTTCTTTTCTGCCTATGGTCTGATCCCATTGCAAGGATAACCATGATGTTTGTAGCAACTTTTTTTGATTGTAAACAAATCAGCACCAAAGGTAAGGAGTAACTGCCCTTAAACGGATTTGTTGCCTCTTAATACTTCAGCATTTCTTCTGCTATGCAGAATAAAAAGTATTAACTTCATTCTGTAGATGGGGCGCAGAGAGATTGTGACTTGCCCAAAATCACATAGGCTGTGGCAGAGATGGTAACTGGGAACCCAGATCCATCTTTCCTCGCAAAAGTCAAAACCATCTCAAGGCAATATAGGTATGTCTTCACTGCACCCAGAATGAGTCTGCCAGCCTGGGTCCACAGACTTGTGCTAATGGGCCTTGTGCTAGGGTAGAGAGTGCTTTGACATTTAGAGCCCTGTGTGGATCAAAACCTGGTATCTGCATCTGCAAAAATGATCCATGGATGTCGGCTATATAACCATGGATATAAAGAGGATATCTGCAATTATGCAGGGTTCTAGATACAAAATTTGTATCCACAAAAATAAGCTGTGGATATCCACATCCATGCATATAAAGTGGATAACTGCTGATTTGCAGGGCAAATATTGCAGCTTGGGCTCTGAAGCCCATTTTCCGTCCTCCGGACTTCAGAGCTCAAACTCCAGCTGGAGCCACAACATCTACACACCTATTTTTGGCTCCCTTGCGTGAGCCTTGTTAGCACGAGTCTGCGGAACTGGGTAGGAGGCTTGCTAGCAGATGCAATGTAGACAGTCTCTAGGAGTCTTTTCATTAACTTCAACAGACTGTGAATCAGGCTGTACCTCAGACAAAATGGATTGCAAAGTAAGCTTTGCCTGCATAAAGACTGCTCGGTTAGGCTCTCAGAGCAGTGGGGTGAGAGATCCCAATCACAGTAACTTAGGTCTTTCATTGTGATCCCTTCAGTGTAGCTGAAGAGAGAAAAACACAAGACAAACCTGAGACGTTATGCTGGGAACACTGCCCCTTCACCAAGATACTGCTCACAGAAATTATCTAGTAGGATCTTTTTGTTAAAAAGCAGCATGGCAAACAAGAGTACTAGGAAAGAGAATCACTGGCCAACTTTTCTGCTTTGATTCCTCACACTAGCCATGGGTCCAGGACCCTGTTTTTTCACTCTAGATTTCTTTTAAAAAGCCGTGAAGGGTTTTCTTCCTCCAGCAAACTGTATTAGATAGTTAAATTTCCCAAGCACCATGTGTGTCAGTGTGACAGAGTCAGGAAAAGTCTTCTTTTGCTACAGACTCAGCATTGTCTGATAATTGACAGCAATGGGAGCTGGGTGTCCTGAGGGCAGTGAACAAATATCAAGGTTAATTATCTGGTTGTGGAGCAGGCGGCTACAATAAAAAGAGATTATTAAAGCAGAAAGTGGTGATCTTCACATACTAAGCAGCTCTTCAAAGAGAAGCACATTCTAAAATCATTGAAGGGAACTTGGTGCTTGTTTTAAAAAATGTCAGGCTGACTGAAGCTCCCATCATAAGAAAAAGGGGGGGGGGGATAGGTCAGCCAATGATTCAAACTCATCTGAAGAAGTGGGTTTTCTCCACAAAAGCACATGATACTATATATGTATTTTCGTTAGTCTCTAAAATGCCATAGGACCACTCATTGTTTTTAAAGTTACAGACTAACATGGCTTCCCCTCTCAGACTTTAGGACAGACAATGACAGGCTGAGATTCTCCAGCTGGTGTCAGCTTTTTCAGCCTGTCCTGTCATCCTGACCTGGTTCAGTTTCCACGATCATTCTGGCCTTGGCTTGGCCGAGCACACTGCCAGTCTTCTAGTGCCGGTGTTGGTGATGGCTTGTATGTATGTAGTGGAAGAGCCAACCAATAAAATATTCAAATGCTGCTGAGTCTTATATTTCAAAAGAGACTAAGGCATGTAGAAACAACAAGGAGTCCTGTGGCACCTTAAGGACTAACTGATTTATTTCGGCATAAGCTTTCGTGGGCTGACAAAGTGGGTCTTTACCCATGAAAGCTTATGCCCAAATAAATCTGTTAGGGCATGTCTACACTAGGAAATTATTTTGAAGTAACTTATTTAGAAATAATAACTCCCAAAATAACTATTTTGAAATAGTATGTCCACACAACAGGGAAGCTTCGAAATTAGTCCAAGGGAGGCTCCCTTAATATGGATGCACAACTTTGACTTAGAGCCCCAGGAAGCACTGGGAAGTAATTACTTTGAATGACCCTGGGGAGTAGTTATTTCGAAATAGCAGCAGTAGGGCATCCACACTAACACTATTTTGAAATGAAATAAGTGTTATTCCTCATAGAAAACAGGAGTTATTATTTTGAAATAACTAGCCCCTTATTTCAAAATAATGGGCTTGGTAGTGTGGACACTCTGCTTGTTACTTTGAAATAAGTCCCTTGTGTAGACCAGGGTTTAGTCCTTAAGGTGCCACAGGACTCCTCGTTGTTTTTGTAGACACAGACTAACAAGGCAACCCCTCTGATACTAAGGCTGTGTCTAGACTGCGGAGTTAAATCGGAAAAAGATACACAAATTGCAAACTTCAATTTGCATATCTTTTTCCATTTTTTTTCGGAAGAGGCTTTTCTGAAATTTGGCCAGTCTACACAGGGCCAAATTTTGGAAAAACCTTTTCTTTCAGAACATCCCTTATTCCTCATACAATGAGGAATACAGGGATGGCGAAAGAACTCATCCGCTTTTTTGGAAACTGTTCCGAAAAAGCAGATGTGTTCCTTGGACGTGGCAGAGCTTTTCCGGGAAAAGCTCTGCAGTGTAGACATAGCCTACCTAACACAGAGGTGGCCAACCCACGGGTCACGAGCTGCATGTGGCTCTTCACCCCTGAAAGTGTGGCTCGCAAAACCTCCCCTGCCGCTCGCGAAGTCGCCCCATGTGCCCCTACAAACGCCCCCCCCCCCCGTGCTCACCAGGTGCAGAGGAGCTGTCTGGCGTGGCAAAATGGTGTCAGCAAGATGGCGTCGGGTGTCAGGAGCCTGATGTGGCCAAAAAGCCTAACCTGTGGGTTTTAAAGGGGCAGTGTCCTTTTTTTTCCTCAACAATTCTGGTGCGGCTCTTCGCATTTTTTCTGCCATTGTTTTGGCCCTCTTTGTTTAATGGGTTGGCCACCCCGGCCTAATGCCTGTAGGAGCCTTTCTGGACTCCGATGGGTCAGATTTTGAGAGACATTTAGGTGCCTATCTGAATGGAAGTTTTGTGCCTAAGCACTTTTGTGAATCTCACTAGGCACCTTTAAGTGCCTAAATGCCTTTAGAAATCTGTCCCCTAGTCACTCTAGGGCCAGATTTTTCAAAGGCATTTAGGTGTCTAAAATGCATTAGGCATTTGGTGAGAGTTACAAATCCAACCAGAAAATCAAGGGGAGTGAAGCATCCAGCCTGCTTAAGTCACTTTTGAAAATCCAAATATGTACCTATCTGTGTTTCCAGGTATTTAAATGCCTTTGAAAATCTGGCTGTAGGTTCCTAAGTCAGTTAGGTGCTTTTGAAAATTTTACACAAGCTCTATTATATACAGGTTTAATTTTTAAGATATCCCAGTATATGGTAGATACAATGAACTAAATACTACTTGCAGCTGATGAGTTCGCACCCAGTTGGGTTCTCATTTGCTCTCAGTCCCCCTGACTTCAATAGTTGTTACTCCTCAACAATGGAACTGAACTGGGCCCCACTGTGTTTTCCAGTGTTGGAAGGTTTTGGACAAACTCTGATTTATACCCTGTATCAATGGCTGACTGGCAGATGAAAGTGATCTGGCAGCAATACCTTCCACTACATTGAATCATACAGAATAAGGTTGAATAATGGTTTACACTTTAATTTAGTTACTGAGAAACCTTGTCACTGACATTTTCCAGCCTTGGTGTCTGCCCATATGTGACCATTTTTTTTAATTTCATGGATTTATTCATTAGAGATTCCATTATTAATGTCAGCAGTCCTGAAGCAGAGAGATAGGGACAAATTCTCTCCCTGGTGTCAATTAGCACAGCTCTATTGAAGTCAATGGTGTTTATACTAAAAGTGAATTTGGTGCACAATGCCAACACGACACAATATCAGGCTTAGCAAAGAGGTGTGGGGTGCTGTGTGTCCAGCAGGTCTGCTGACAGGAATTCTGGGCCCCAGGCACATATCTATGGGCCTTCTGTCCCCCTCCCTCAGAGGGAGCCACAAGCCACACTCCTCCCTGCCCAAAGAAACTCCAAGCACCACACCTCAGAGGACCCCTCTGGTTGGTTGCTGTCCCATCTCCCACCTGCCTGGAGGTGCCCCTCCTACCCTCCTTCCCTTCTTTGCCCCCCCAAGTCTCCTCTGCAGAGCTCTATCCTCCAGTAGTCTTGTGCCCACCCTCGGTCCCTTTCTTCCAGCTGTCCTTGCCTAGCCCTGCCTGCACCCCTCTGCTCTTTTGTCTTCCCAACCCAGTTCCTCTGTCCCCCTGTCCCCTCAAACCCTGCAGTCCTATGCCCAGCAATACCTCCAGAACTTGGCTCCTTCTCTCTTTCCAGCATGGCTTTCACCCTCTGTTCCCAGTCTGGCAGCGGCGGATATAGGTCAGGGCGAGCGGGGCAGCTGCCCCAGGCCCCGCGCTTCAATAGGCCCCGCGCCCTGGGCCCTGCAAAACTCTCATCCGCCCCTGCAGTCTGGCTTTCCCCTCCCCACTCATTTGGATTGGCATCATTATATATATATATATATATATATATAAATAGTTTTACATCTAAATAAATAAAAATCATCCATCAAAGTAAGGAGAAGTTCAATCTCCTGTCCTGGCCAGGAGGTTCCCATTCTCAGCTCCTATTTCCTCTGCTCCTGACCCAGAGCTTCAGTCTCCTGAACTAGAGAGCTGAGAAGATGCCCTACGAGCCTAGGCTATGCTCTGTGGTAAGGGTCGCTCTAGGCAGGATCTCTGCTTGAAACCTGAAATCCCCAGGGGAGTGTTCAAAATTTATAGTCTCCCAAAACCACCCATGGTCATAAATTCAGAATTATGCCTGGGAAGCATAGGACAATGTTCTGGCCATAGGATCCTATGACCAGTAATGATAGGCCAGCAGCCAGAGACCCACCCCAGCCAAGGGGCAGCAGGCAGGGAGCCAGAACCCTCACCACCCAAAAATCAAGGGGCAAGAAGCAGCCAGAACTTAACACTTTTATCATCTAGTGGCCCAGCCAGAGCATCTCTAAGTGATGACAGGATGCAGCCAGCTCCCCTTCCAGCCCAGAGCTAGCAGCAGGAAGTATGAGGGCTAGCAACCTGACCACAGTCCTCCAACCAGTGGCAGAGAAGGAACAATCAGGGGTGGAGTCTCAAAGAACAGCCTGAGTTTTGAGAGCACCAAACTCAAAAAGACTGCAGAGTCAGCCAGGAACACATTTCCTGTGTTTCCAACGCTTGTTCCATGCTGCAGTCACGTCCAACTTAAATTCTGCTTATGTACGACATTTGCCGTCACTTACATAAATGAGGCAATGCATATTAATCAAACATGCAAATTGAGGCATTGAGTCATTTGCATACAATCTTTAGATTTCTGGACCTTGAGCCGTAACAGGTAAGAAAATACACGTGAGGCAGAAGTACAACATACCACATCTTTGTTATAGTTTGACAGGTTGTTAGGATGTCTGGTGCAGTTTCCAAAAGCACTCCACATTAGTCTAATTATGCAGTGCAAGCAGAGAGAGACCAGTCCTAAGGATTTTTGAAGATCCCACCCCTATTATTCCTAGGATAATAAGTGGCTAGTTCATTATTTAAAAATAATGAAATTGGATGAATGCCACTGTGCTTGCACTAGTGACAAAAGCTGATTCTGTTCTCTGTCAGATGGGGTTAATGGTGTTTCAGTACAGTTCTCAATGGAGAGCAAACCTTAATAGACACATAACTGTCAGTCGTTCTGCAGCAGAGACCTCAGAATATACAGGGATTAGAACTAAGGATGTTAAGGACTAGTCGACTAGTAGACTATCCAATAAGCAAATGCTTATCGGATAGTCGAGTCGACTAGTTGATTCTCCCAGCCTGCTGCCTCCATCAGATAGAGGCAGCAAAGGAAGGGGAAGAGAGGGTTCTTCAAAGCGGCAGCACCTCATGGAGCCCATACCCGGGCTCTGTGCAGTGCTGCCGCTTTGAAATGCCGACTGTCGCCCAGGCTCCAGCGCGGTGTTTCAAAGTGCATGGAGCCCGGGATCAGCTGGGGAGTCCCCAGCTGATCCTGGGCTCCACGTGGCATTTCAAAGCGTCAGTGCGGCATGGAGCCTGGGGTCAGCGGTGGACTCTGAGTCCCCTGCTGATCCCAGGCTCCATGAGGGTGCTTCCACTTTAAAATGCACAAGAGCCCCCAGGGACTCTTGTGTATTTCAAAGGGTAAGCGGCCTCATGGAGCACGGAGTCAGCAGGCCTTCCCATTGGCCCCGAGCTGCACGCAGAGTTGTGCATTCCTCCTTTGAAATGTACAAGAGCCCCAGCTAGGGCTCTTGTACATTTCAAAGGAGGAATGTGGAAGTGCCTATTGACTAGTCAAGTAGTCGATGGAAATTCCATTGACTACTCGAGTAGTAAATTACTCGTTTGTTAACATCCTTAACTAGAACCACTTCAGGTCCTAAAGAAGCAGGAACCTTCAGGTCAAATGTGACAACCTTACAACTAACATCTGGCTTCAAGTATCACTATGCAGCGCATAAATGATTGTGTCAAATGAAGGGTTTCCCCCCAAAAATAGTGCTTGGGTTTGTCTTCAGATTAATGAACCATTTATATTTGGTGGGGTAGAATAAGAATAATCATATTTAGACTATCTGCTTTTTGTTTTTCATGTGCATAACTTTAAATAGGCATCAAGATTTTAATGGATTAGGAATATAAATGAGCATCAAAAGCTGAACAAAATGACCTACTTACTACTCTAATTGTTTGCTAGTGGGTCTGTGAAAGCTCAGACTATTGTCCTTCAAAGTAAGTGAAGTCAGAGTCTCTTTGCTACTAACTTTTAGACACACTTTGATTTGAAGGACAATGATTCCAGCAGCTGGAGGAATTCCTCCAATAAAGTTCTGTCATCCTCAGAGTCAATATCACTTGCTGACTTCCTTGCCGTCCATGGGGAGCTTCGGGGTGTGCACAGACCCTTTGAAATCAGTCCCATTGATGCAAATGAAAGGTCTGTGGAAAGGCCTGTGGAAATGTCACATTCAATTTGGGACATATGCAAATCCTGTTTTTGATGTTCCCTTAAGGGGACCACTTTGCAAACCCCATTTGTGCAGGCATTCTATCCTCTCAAAACTGAGCAGTGATGGATGCCATCCAACACTTGTTACAACTTTAACTGCCTAAAATGAGCTGAAAAAAGGCAGCTGGTCAAGAGCCTGATATTTATCTTAGTGTTTAAGTAATCTAGGTCAATCCTAGTGGATTTCTTCTTAAGTATTTTCATATTTTCTTAAAAAACAGCTTGGGGTCTGGGTAACAAGATGTTAGAATGAGTTGGTCATCACTACATAACTGGCTATGATAATTTTTTCCCAAAGGGCATTTGTAGTGTGGATGTGCTATTTCAAAATAGCTATTTTGAGCATTATTATTCCTAAATAGCTTATTCCGAAATAAGCACATAGTGTAGACGTACCTATAGTGTGTTACTAATATTCAGTTACTTTTATATTGCACCTAGAGCTGATATTGGTAACCACAGGCTTTATATTGTACTTAGAGGTGGCATTGAGTAACCACAGATTTACTTAAACAGAATGAGTCTTTGTAGGAGGAAATATGCAGAGTCACAGATAAGCATCTCAACGCTAATTGACTTTCAAGGGGTAATAGACACCTACCTGACTTTTGTCTTGAAAATCTCAGCCATAATGAGGGTAAGACACTTTGTTCATGCAAATAATTTGTAATAATACTGAGAAATTTCACAGAGGTAGTAGCCATGGTAGTCTGTTTCAGCAAAAACAATGAAGAGTCCTTTGGCACCTTAAAGAGAAAGGGTATGTCTACACTAGCCCCCTAGTTCGAACTAAGGAGGCTAATGTAGGCATTCAAAGTTGCAAATCAAGCCCGGGATTTAAATATCCCGCACTTGATTTGCATCTTCCCGGCCGGTCGCCATTTTTGAAATTTACAAGTCCGGACTAACTGCCCGCATCTACACGCAGCAGGGACCCGGTAGTTCGAAATAAAGCCGCATTCCAGGAGGAATAACAGGTAGTTCAAACTAGGGATTTATTTTGAAAATCCTGTGCTTTGGTGTCTACACATGGACTTCAGAGTCTAACTACAAGGCTAATATTTTGAAAACTTTGGCTGATTAGTACATGTAATAAAGTTCTAGCTGAACATGAGTGAAATGCTAAGTTGTGATGCTGTCTAGCAGGTTGCCTGTATTAGATCAGTTCAAAGATGTTAATGGCATTGTCTGTTGATTGTCAGCATATTACATTACGTATGCCCTATAATTAGCTAACTCTATAGCAAAGTGTGTGTATAGTTGGGTGTTAGAACTTCATGAATACTAATGAATGATACCTGTATTGTTTCACTTATTGCAGGCAATTGCATTATGAATATCACTGTAACTCAATTAGTTGTGAATACCAGGATATAGAATGTTATCTTCAAAGCAAGGGTTATTGTGTTCAGCAGTGGAAATTAACAGACTCAGTCTGTGATTGCTATTCATCAAAACCCATGTGGATAAAGACAACTGTTCACATTGTCTTCTGTGAGCAGCATCTATAAATATTGGTTTAAAGGAATGATCCTGCATCTCTGGACTGATAGATTCTGACAGGGTGGAACACTAAGCGATTGGATAAAGATGTTCAAAATTATTTGGGGTAACCCTGAGAGTCTTTTGGAAAACTAGCAGATCTCTGCTATCATATTGGATTTACAAGCTTTGACATACCTGCTGATGTATTTTATCTGCTTTAGACTTTCAGTAACTCTAATTTCTGTTCTTAGCTAATAAACTTTAATTATTTTACTAGGGAAACTGGCTGTCAGTGTTGCCTTTGGAGTCAGATCCAGAGTATCTATTGACCTGGGCCAAGTGACTGGTCCTTTGGGGTTGGAAGTAACCTAATGTGAAGTTATTTTTTATTTTAACTTTCATCACAAAGCCCCAGTTCATCTAATAAAGAGGGGCTAGACAGACTAAGGATATTGTCTATGGCTCCACTGTAATCCAGTAGTGCACATTTGTTACTGGCTTGATAAAATCTAATTCTAAAATAAACCACAAGTCTGGGGTGCCAGCCCTATTTTCTGACAATGTGACCTGTGATTGGCACTCTTTGGGTAAACCATATCAGACGGTGTGACATAAGTATTGAGCTCTTTCTGAGCAAAGCTTCTATGTACTGCATGATACTTAGAGGCACTAATTTACAAATGGAAGCATTACTTTAATTAAATAATTAAAATGGATTAACAAATATCCAATCATGTTTTTTAACTGTAATTCTTAGGAAGCACAGTTAAAGCACAGCTATGGAATTGTTTTACTTTGCCTCTGGGGTTATGAATCATTAATATTTTTAGTGTCATTGAACATTTGTAGGAGATAGCTGTCACATTCCCAGCCTCCACCCCTAATTTTTTCAAATTTAGCAGTGACTCTCTAATTTCAGATGTTAAATAGTCCACAGAAGGTTATGAAGTGCATTAAATTAATCTCTGTTTTTTTCACCTCTTCAGACCCAAATTTGACCTGAAGACCATATCTTGAATATATTTACCACCGGTCATATAGTCAGTGAATATATTTACCACCAGTCATTTATAGTAACAAGCACTATGCCAGGTGGCAATGTTTATAGAATCAAGCACTTAGTAAGAATGGGAAATGGTTTGCCAGCTGGCATTAGTAACCTCTGAGCCAGTGTTCCCTGTAATCTGGGTGCTTATGTGGCTGCTCAGGAGAAATTCAGATGCCTCCCCACTGATTAGCAGAGTGTCCACAGCTAGATTTTTTGTTTCTAATGGTGGTGCCCATTCACACATGCTTTGGTGCACAAAAAAATTTATTTTACATATGGATGGAAAAAATGTAATGCAGAGAGTTTAAGTGAACTTCCTTGGAGGGAGGTGGGACTCCTAATTCCGATTCCCTTGCTCTTCCCAGTGGATCGTTCAATAGCAACAACAGCAAAATGTCCAAATTTTTGTGGAAATTCAGATCTGTTTTTCAGAGCCCTAATTTGGTGTCATCTAAACCAGCCATTCTTTGAGGATTGGATTACACATGACCAGTCGCTGCCTGGGGCATTCACAGTTTTTGCCACTCCTAGGGTATGTCTAGACTACATGGCTCCGTTGATGGAGCCATGTAAACTAGTTTACCCGGCATAGGCAAAGAAGCGGGGATTTAAATAATCCCCGCTTCATTAAAATAAACATGGCCGCCGCGCTGTGCCGACGATCAGCTGATCCGGCACAGCGCGGCAGTCTAGATGCGGATCTGTCGCCTGGGGAAGCCTTTGCTGACCAATCCTGTAAACCTCATTTCACGAGGCATAAGGGATCGGTCAGCAAAGGCTTTCCCAGCCAACAGATCTGCGTCTAGACTGACGATCGTCAGCTGATCGTCGGCACAGCGTGGCGGCCATGTTTATTTTAATGAAGCGGGGATTATTTAAATCCCCGCTTCTTTGACTATGCCGGGTAAACTAGTTTACATGGCTCCGTCGACGGAGCCATGTAGTCTAGACATACCCCTACAGTGCATGTCACAATATAATTTCTATGGAAGGTGGAATCTGGAATATCAATTTGGGAAATCAGTGGGATTTCATGTGCGGTATTCAAAGGATCTTTATAGTGTTTCCACAGTTCACTCAGCAGCCCTTTTGTCAAGACATCTGTTTTTTGTGGAGAAATATGGGCTCTCCTTCTTACCCTGCTGTTTATTATATTTTAGTGCAGTGGCTGTAGCAACTAAAATAGCCTCCACTTTGAATAGATACTATTTTTGTATTTTAATTCTATGTAAGGCGTCCTTTTAGCAGGATATAAAGTGACAGGGCAATAGCTTCATTTCCTAAAATACCAACCAAGCATGGGAATCTGTGAACTTATTGTCATAAATATACCAACATTGTGGAAGCAGTTGCCAGCATCTCATTGAATTGGGGCATAGATTAATAGAGAGCTAGGAACACGCACATGAATCATAGCAAGATTATAAATGCAACATTAAATCAGGCAAAATATATATTGTAGATGCACTGGCTGAAATCCTGCTCTGGCAGAAATCAATGGATGGTTTACCACTGATATCAATGGGCAAAGATTTTACTGTGGGTCTGTGCTAAGTCAGGTCACAGAGGTTTGTGTGAGTTCTTTTATCCTTTTTAGTTTGTATGGTTTTGCAGTTGTTAAGTTATGCTTCAACTTTAAGGACTTGACTACACTGGGAGATCACATTGTGTTACACCACAGCCTTAATTAGCCATGATAGCTAATATAGTGTCAAATTCTCAAGGAAATAGGGATTCAGATGACCATGATTAACTGGAATTCTTAAGAGGACAATGTTAAACATGAGAACAGCAGGGACGGAGTCATGTTCAATTTTGTGTTAGACAGCACAGTTCTCTGGGGTGTGTTCTAACATGATGTAAATTTCTTTAGATTGAAACAAAATCCTGTTTCATTCAGACCTTCAGAGGAAAACAAATGGCCAGGGTTTGTCTGTTGTAGAAACCACACAAAACCACTAAGTTTCATGTAATTTCTACTTGGAAATATAAATCAACCCAGAATCTCCCTAACCAAATGCTAAACTCTCTTGTATCTTACTGAGGCCTCTATCTTTGACACTATAGGTTCAGAAAAGGCTCTATCCGGTGGTAACAGTTATGAAACGGCAGTGGGATGAAGGTATTTCTGTTCACTTTAGCTAATGTAAAACTGTGAACCTAATATAATTCCTACAAATATAGATTAAAAACTTTCTTGGCAAAATCTTTAGCTCATAGAATTTGGCATGGCTCAGTTAAAGATAATGGAAATATACTGCTTTACAGAGCTGAGAGTTGGGACTCAATATTTAAAGTAGGAATGTCCAATAATGCAGGAAACAGCTTGATAACATCTATCAAGTCTGGACATCAAACATAGGGAGACAAAGGGAACAGCAGGTGTTTCCTGTAATGCTTTTTAGATAAGCTCTGCTTTTTTTCTGTGGTTGAAAAAGACATCATTTTAGTATGTATGTTCATCTTGTGAAAACCAGATGTCTACGGGTAACCAAAGGAGCTGTAGAAAATTCCTGCTAATCTCCATGCTTCTGATTGAAGCTCTGATCTTCCTGCTCTGATATACGCCATCAAAGTGCACTTTCTGTTGCTATTATCATAAAAATGGCAATGATGGGGATTACACAGCCAATTCATATTAAGAGAGATTTTCAAACATTTTCAGGGAATTTGAAACACTGTTTTCAAGTTTCTTTGCTCAGTTTACATATCCTGAATAAGTACAATTGTCTGCAGCTACCAAAGCAAGAACTAAAAATCACTAATTCATTCGGACAATTTATTCATCACCTATAGTCCCCAACTTAAACCCCTCCAATGCATTATCAATAACCTACAACCTATACTGGAAAAGGATACTAAACTCCGAGAGGCTCTGGGGGATAGACCATAGTCTCCTATAGACAACCACCTAACCTCAGGAAGATTCTTACCAACAACCACAGGACATACCACATTAATACCAACACTGGAATTTTCCTTTGCAACAAACCCCGTTGCCAACTTTGTCCACATATTTACTCTGGTGACACCATCACTGGACCTAACCATGTCAGTTATATGATCAAGAACACATATTCCTGTTCATCCAGAAATATAATTTATGCCATCATGTGCCAACAGTGTCCTTCTGCTATGTATATTGGACAAACTTCTCAGACACTTCGCCAAAGAATCAATGCCCACAAATCAGACCTCAGACATCTTCACAAGGAAAAACCAGTTGCTTTTCATTTCAGCCTACTTGGACATAGTCTTAATGACCTTACTACATGCATCTTACTTCAAAGAGACTTTAACACCAGATTACAGAGGGAAACTTCAGAACTTTCTTTCATGCTTAAATTTGACACTTTACGAATGGGCCTTAACAAAGATGCTAATTATCTTAACCATTACAAAGATAGCTTCCCACTTATCACCCCTGATTAGCCATTCATTAACTCAAATAGCTATTCCCTTCCATCCTCTCCCTCACCCCACCTTCTGTACTAAATCTGAATTGTCAGTTTAATAATGTGTTCACTTTTTTTCATTGTATTCCTTTGGTATATATGGTCATGCCAATTCTCTTCCAGAATATGATCTGAGGAAGTGGGTCTGGCCCACGAAAGCTCATCACCTATTAAACCATCTTGTTAGTCTTTAAGGTGCTACATAGTTTGTCCTTTTGTTTTAGCAAGATCAGACTAACAGGGCTACCTCTCTATTACTATTCATTAGGATAATGGGAGAGTCACTCATAATGTTTCTAAGGTAGCCCTTCTATGGAGATCCTGCCTTGCTTAAACTTAATATAATTTCGAGCAATACAAGTACTCATTTTGCTTGTGGTAGTTGTTGCCTCTGCATGCTACATGCACATAAATAACAGTAATAAATGACCACTGAGGCAAATCAAGAGCAAAGCAGATATAGCTTTTTCCAGGGGAGAAAGAATGAGGAGAGAGATGCATAGCCTTTGACAAAAAATATAGTCCATGTTGCTTTCAAGTAATATATACCCTACAGTCTCTACATGCTGGCTAGGCTCATATCACTTACTTGATGGAGAATGTAAGTGGAATTCTTTTTTTTTTTTTGGCCTTCACTTTTGGGTCTTGTGGGTATTCAGAAAGAAGGAAGCTGACAGAAGAGCTGTTTGTTCCATAAAGACTACCTTTTCAAAATGGTGTGTATTTTTTTTAGAATGTTTCCCATTAAAAACATAGAGACTGTAAAGGACTTGGGGGGAGCTGCTGTGTAGCACTTTATGAATGCTATATATGACTTATATGGAGGAATTTGTTGGTATAGTTTAATGCACAAAGTTGGCAACAAAGGGTACGCCTACACTGCAACACTATTTTGAAATAACTAGCGCTATTCCGAAATAACTTAGTCTGTGTCTACACAGCAGGCAGTTATTTCGAAATAAGGTCAAAATACTGACAAGCTGGAGGACTTCTTACTCCGACTTCTGTAACTCTCATTGTACGAGGAATAAGGGAAGTCAGAGGAAGAGTGCTGTATTTCAAAATAAGTGCTGTTTAGACGTTTCCTATTTTGAAATAAGCTATTTCGAAATAAGATATGCAATTGACATAGCTCAATTTGCATAGCTTATTTCGAGTTAAGCCCTGCAGTATAGATGCACCCTAAGATGTCTACAGAGAAAAACACCTCCCAGTAATCACTTCAATGCTTGAGCTATTATTGGTGAAAAACCTATTTCTTTGGCTCCAGCTAAGTTACATATCATGTTTTGCTGAGATTGGGAGCCAAAAGATAAGGGCAATGAAGAGTTAAAAGAACATCCTTTGCCCAGAGCTCAAGCAATTCTTTTGGAGATATTCATGGGGAACAGGACACCCAAAGATCATGCTAGAGAATCTGGAGCAGGCTGGCCTTCCTAAGGTTCTAGCACCAGGGGATGGTAAGTCTTAGGTAAGTAAAACTTGCATACTGACTGTTTATTGTTAACATCTTTTTTTCTCTTATGCTATGCTATGTACCTACTACTAAGCTTAAACAATTCTTTGGGTTAAAGGGGCTGCTGTACAGAAAATCCCAACAGGAAGAGCTGTAGGCCAAGCACAGTTGATTCAAAGAGTACAAGACCTGATCTAAGAATGGATGATTTGTGGGATTCCAACCTGAGAAAGGTGCAGACATAGGCCTGAGGGGGCTGTGCCAAGAAAGACTCAAGAGGAATCAGAGGAGCAGCTAATCCTGTAGCATGACAGTGACTTTTGACATGAAAACTGAAGATGGGAAGATTTACCTCTAGAAGAATGAGGTTGCAGCTCTAATGATACAAAATAAATATTCAGTGTTTAAGAAATAAACCTTAGGGTCCAAATGAGGTAGATGTATTTATTTGCACAAAGAATAAATGTGTGGTATACATGGAATAAACATGAGATAAACTTATTCCGGGTGTAATGCTATGGACTTCAAAGACCTAATGAGTGAAAGAGAGCTCTTCTGAAGCCAATGAAATTGCACCTAATTACACAATCTATTAATTTGGCCCCAAGACTACAATGTAAATGTTTACTATAATCTCAAAAGTGAGAGATAAGTGCAGTACTTAGAAGGAAAGAGGGGAGGGTCTCCTAGCCACTGTTCATTCTCATCTGTTCTGTGTGGACTATTCAATGATTAATTTTCAGTGTTTTGTAGAGATTTAATTTTCTTTTTTATAGACTCCATCAATAACGCTCTCTTCTATCAAAGTGAAATCTCAAGAAAAACAATAATCACCCAGTGAATTGTCTATTGGTAGAGAATATGTATACTCTCTCACAAGCTCCACCCGCCATATTTGTATACATTCCAAAAGCGTGCGGTAATAATGTAGTTCTGTTCAAACTTGTGCATACCTTAATTCTCATCCTAGTACACCATGATCTCAGTCTCAGCACAGCACAAATCTGAAAAGGCTCTGTTCGAAACAAGGGACAGCCTAACTGGCAAAGACTTACAAACAAACAAGGAGGGGACACAAAACAAAACAAAACAAAAAACCCCCACACAAACAAAAAAAAAGCAGGCAGGGTGGGGGCATGTCCTGCAATCTAAACAGAACAAGAACAAAATCTAGCAGCGGAAATACAACCTATTTTATTGTATCTCTTTAAATAAACAGCTGTTCTATCCATGATGCATCCCTAACCGCCAGATGTGTAGTGAATGTGTTACCATTCTGCCCATAATCAAACAAAATATTGTTTAGATTTATATATTTTACTGAGGATTCACTGCAGTAATCCAGTAATACTGAGTATTTGCTGTAGTTAGTTTACACCAATTGAGGATGTAGCCCTGAATACCCCTCCACCCATTCACACAAAAATGTGATGAACGGAGAGACTGAAACCCACAAATAATGACAAAAGAATGTTTAATGAACAATAGAGTGATGCCAATTTATACCAGCTGGTGATCTGGCTTTTAGAATGTGAGGTTCAGTATTGGCCATTTGTACACTGACATTCAAAAAGTATTTTTTTACTTCTTTGTCGAGTATTTTATATGGGTTTGCAGCAAAATTGGTACCCAGAAAAATCTATGTATTTATAAGCTTATTCAACTAGCAGAGGCCTGATTAAAAAATATTCTCCTTTATTGGAAATGGAAGAAACAAAGTGAAATTGGTCTATTTATTTACTGGGCATTTGTCAAATTACAAAACAGCAAAGCGAGAACCTGTAGAGACTGGTGCACAGAATGTATCAACCTCCTGATTGCACTTTTTGATGTATTACTGTGTCATCTTGGCTTTGCTCTGCATTAATTCCCAAGGCATTCATCTTTTTTTCAACACCGCTTCATAATGCTAATAAAGCCTGGCTTTCAGAAATACCATTACAATTATAGTAAAGAGTAATTAGCAATTCATGATATTTGTGCTACGGCTTATCAGATATTTGTTTGAAGTGGTTTACTATTTTCAGCCTGCCAAAGCCACAGGCATAGGATGTAGTCTGTGGAGATAAATTTATGGTATTAAATATGTCAGAATATTCACTTTTTGGGAGGGACAGGGAAAATAAGTTGTTGATCTGTCTTGCACCTGCAGGCCTTATCTACTGCAGAAATGCAGTTCTTCCAGTTAAAGATGACGGTGGCAAAAACTGTGTATCAAGATGGAAACAGTCTTTGTCATGATGGGTAGATGGCAGGATGAAAAGATGAAAGGAGAGATGGCAGCCATGTATAAACTGGATGGGCTGAGATGAGAAGTACTTGCTGTTTGTTTTTCTCTGGATTTCGCTGTATACCCATCCAATGTTAAACAGCTTACATGGTCATAGCCAAATGAATATAGATGTCTGTGTGTGGATCTTTGAACAGAATTATTGGCATTTTTTCCTGCTTTATACTTAATAAAGTAAAAAAGCTGGGCACTTTGATGGGTGGCATGGCTAGAGAACTTGGGGAGGTAGGGATGAAGTTGCTTCTTCTAAAACTCCAAGAAAATAGGTCTCCAGGACATCACTGTCCACTAGAGCTGGACTGGAAACAATTTCTCATTCTGCAAAAGTTTTTGAGATTTCCCCATTCCATGCTAGAACCTTTATATGCTTTGATATCATGCTGAATCAAGGACTTGAACCTGGTCTCCCACTTCCTTGGTAAAGAACTCTTACTACTGAGCTAGCAGCTATTTTGGGTTATGACCTCTCTCCCACCCTTTTTTATTAGAAAATTCACAACTATTTCTACTCTCCACCCTGCCAGGCATCTTGGTCATCTGCCCTTAGTATTATATTCGTGGGGATTCCTATTCCACTAATTGTTGTCTACTGGGGTTTGGGGCTTCTGAAAATAAAAGGTGTTTTCATGCCCAATATTTATTTCATCCAGCAGTCAGATAACTGGAGTCCTGTTTGAACAGAACCCATTTAAATGAGTCCTGCAACTCTCAGTTCTTTATGTAGTACATGTCCTCTTTCTTTTTAGCAAATATGTTGTCATGGCAATGAACAGAAACCGGAGAGAGTGAGTACTACCCAGGGAGACTGCAGGGTCTGCACATTCACATTTGCAGGTTTAGCTCTCTTTATAATGGCTGAATACCAGAAGTGTGGGGCTCAGATGCAGCATTCCACCCCACAGGTTTGGGAGTCCTTGCAGCTGGGGTTTTGGCTTAAGACTTTACTTATATGGGGATGTGGAGAGAGATTTGGCAGTTTCTCTGAATAAAGTAGTAAATGAATGAAGAAGGAACTTTGAAACTTGTAAATCATTAATATTCATCACAAATCACATTAATATGCAAATGCATTTTAATTAGATTCAGCTACACCAGCAAAGGTCAATCTCTCATTCTGACTAAACAAAACTAAAAACAGAGTATTTACTATGCTTTGTTCTGCTGTGCAGCTGTTATGATATTCATTTCCTAGCCACTTTTGACACTTTCTCTTACTAAGAAGGTGGGCAGCAGGCAAATGAGGCTTCCTCCTGATTTTTCTCTGCTGTCTCAAAATAGACGGCTTAGCTGATATCTCTTTGATTAGCAAAGATATTTATTGTTCAGCAACCACTTTTCATTTGTGCTATGGCTGATGTCAATCTGCAGTAGGATCCTATGCTGAAATTTCCTCCCCATTATGGACCCTATGGTCTTGTGGGTAAGGCATGGCATGGTGCCTGGAAGATCTTAGTTCATATTCCTGATTCTGCTACAGACTTCCTGTGGGATCTTGCCATCTTGGGCAAGTTAATCACTGCCTCAGCTCCTCATGTAGAAGAAGAGAATAGTGCTTTCTTCCTTCCACCAGTTAGATCCTAACCTCTCCATGGCAGGGACTAGCTGTTACTATGTATATATGTCCAGCACGCTAGCATGAAGATTCTGGGAGCTGATGCAATACTATAATTAAGTTGTATATTTCTACCTTTAGACTACAGATAAATATACAATCAGAAACCATTCTTTTTTTAATCAGATCCATGTACACATGGCCATGCATATGTATACATCTTTGCATGTGCCACCGTCACCTATGTATTTAGTATAAATTTGAATGTCCAGTGGAAAGATTTCAAATCTAGTTTATATATTAGCAGTGTAAATAGTTCAGGCTGGTTAGTACAGGGAATGTGCATTTATGAGTCTTTTCTGAGTGAATTAGCCCCTCAGGGTTGGTTTTTTTGCCCAAATCTCCATTATCTATTTTGGATAGCCTCACTTCAGTAGTGCTGTCTAAGATTTTTTCCCAGTCAACTCAAACTCCTTGGAATTTGAGTTGAGAAGAAATCCTCATAACCAGTTGTTCTTTGGTGGAGAGTGAGGAAAGTTCATTAAGGTAAATGGTTCCATTCAAACCTCCAGGCTCCGCGCTTCCAAAAGACCCAGCTAAATATAACAGCTTCTTTAGCAGTGCTCCCATTCAAACCTCTCCTTGCTAAATGTAATAATGTTAAATAACTAATGTGAAAAATAAAACTGTAAAAAAAGGAAAAGAGTCATTATGTAAATTGCTTGAGTGTAGAGAGAATTTTGCTCTGAAGTCTGTTAATACCTCACTCATGTCTCATTTTCTTCCTAATTCAGCTTTCCCCAGAGCTGTTTTAGATGTAGCTGTTTGTAGCATTTTCCCATGGTTTTAGTGCTGGCACTTAGCTGCTGCTGGGTGGATGGACTCATTAGACCAATTTCCCAGAAGACTGATGATACAGATTAGGTTGTCATCAATCACATGCAGCTTTGCTGGACACAGCCATACAGTAATATGGCAGCCATGTTTCTGAGTCACTACTTTTGCTGAATGCTATGGTTCTACTCATCCTGCAGGAAAGCTGGACACTCAGTAGATTAAGTCTTGCTGCAGAGAAATTAGAGCAGGTTTTTTGGCCTGAGTACTGGGACCCAAGTGAGGAGGAAACAAAATGCTGGACCCATTTATGTGTAGGTTTGCATTGCATGTGGAAACCAGTGTCCATATATGCCCCTAAAGTTATACAGACCAACTCCTACTTCTGCCTATTCTTTGGGCAGCTATCTGAAAAAAGCCTTTTTACTTTGACACAGTAATGTCCTAGGAATACCTTCCTCTCTGTGTTTGCACCCCTTTTCTTTTGCCACGATGACTTGTAACCATGTTGAAATGGGATGGAACGAAGATTTGCTTGCGTTTATTTTTGCATGTGACCACAAGAACATGAGAAAGGCCATATGGGGTCAGACCAAAGTTCCATCTTGCCTGATATCCTGTCTTCCAACAATGGCCAATCCAGGTGCTTCAGAGGGAATGAACAGAACAGGTAATCATCAAGTGGTCCATTCCCAACGTCTGGCAAATAGGGACTAGGAACACATCCGTGCCCATGCTGGCTAATAGCTAGTGATGGATCTCTCTTCCATGAATGTATCTGTTTCTTTTTGAACCTTATTATAGTCTTGCCCTTCAGAACATCCCCTGGAAAAGAATTCCACAGATTCACTGTATATTGTATGAAAAATATTTCTTTTTATTTGTTTTAAACTGGCTGCTTATTAATTTCATTATTAATTTCAAGTTCTTGTGTTATGAGGAGTAAATAATACTTCCCTATTTACTTTCTCTACGCTAGTCATAATTTCATAGACCTCTAACATATTCTCCTTACTTGTCTCTTTTTTAAGGTGAAAAGACTTATAAATCTCTTCTCATATGGAAGCTCCTCATATGGAAGACTCCTAATCATTTTTGTTGTTCTTTTCTGTACCTTTTATAATTCCAATATATCTTTCTTGAGACGGGGCAACCACATATGCATGCAGTAGTCAAGATGTGGGCATACCAGGGATTTATATAGAGGCAATATGTTATTTTCTGTCTTATTATTTATCCCTTTCATAATGATACTCAACATCCTGTCATTTTTTTTGACTGCTGCTACACACTGAATGGATGTTTTCAGAGAACTATCCACAATGATTCCAAGATCTCTTTCTTGAGATGTAATAGCTAATTTAGTCCCCATCATATTATATGTATATGGGATTATATTTTCCAATGTGCATTACTTTGCATTTATCATTATTAAATGTCATCTCTCATTTTGTTGCCCAGTCATCCAGGTTTGTGAGATCCTTATGTAGCTCTTCACATTTTGCTTTGGACTTAATTACCTTGAGTAGTTTTGTATCATCTGCAGCTTTTGCCACTTCACTATTTATCCCTTTTCCCAGATTATTTATGAATATGTTGAAAAGGATTGGTTCTAGAACAGACCCCTAGAGGACACCACTATTTATTACTGTTTAGTTCATCAGTTTGTTCCAAAATCTCCTCTAATGACACCTCAGTCTGGAACAGTTCCTCTGATTTGTCACCTACACAGAATCTTCCTCACATCCCCAGCCATGAAAACTGATGTAAAGAGTTCATTCAGTGTTTCTGCAATAGCTTTATTGTCCTTGAGTTCTCCTTTAGCATTTTGATTGTCTAGTGTCCCCATTGATTGTTTAACAGGCTTCCTATTTCTGATGTACTTACATTTTTTCCCTATAACTTTTTGAGTGTTTGGCTCTTCAAAATTATTTTTGGCCTTCCTATTTATATTTTTACACTTCACTTGCGAGAGAGTTTTATTTTCCTCAATAGGATTTAATTTCCACTTTTTAAATGATTCCTTTTTGCTTCCCAATTCTTCTTTTACTTTGTTATTTAGCCACGGTGGCACTTTTTTTGGTCCTTTATGATTTTTATTTTGGGCTATACATTTAAACTGAGCCTCTATTATAGTGTCTTTGAAGTTTCCATACAGCTTTCAGGGATTTCACTTGTGGCACTGTACCTTTTAATTTCTGTTTAACTAACTTCCTCATTTTTGTATAATTCCCCTTTCTGAAATTAAATTCTACCATAGTGGACTGTTGTGGTGCCCCCATGGTTGTTAAATTTAATTATGCTAGGATCACTAGTACCAAGTGGTTCAGCTACTGTCACCTCTTGGACCAGATCCAGTGATCTACTTAGGCCTAAATCTAGAATTGTCTCTGCTCTTGTAGGTTCCAGGGATAGCTGCTCGAAGAAGCTGTCATTTGAGGTGTCAAGAAACTTCATCTCTGCATCCTATCCTGAGGTGACAGTCAATATGGGGATAGTGTAAATTCCCCATTATTTTTGAGTTTTTTTTTATTTTACTAGCTTCTCGAATCTCCCTGAGTATTTCACAATTAGTATTGCTGTCCTGGTCAGGTGGCTGTATATCTCTATTGTAATTCTTATTATTATTCAAGTGTGGAATTACTATTCCTGAGGATTCTATAATGCAGTTTGGTGCAGTTAAGATTTTTACTTCATTTGACTCTATGCTTTGATCCACATACAGTGTCATTCCCTCACCAGCATGACCTGTTCTATATTTTGTACTCTAGTATTACTATGTCCTATCAATTAGTCTCATTCCACCAAGTTTCTGTGATACCTACTATATCAATATCCTCATTTAATATGAGACACTCAAGTTCACCTATCTTACTATTTAGACTTCTAGCATTTGAATGTAAGCGAAGTCTGAACAAGCTGTCTCCTGACATCTTGTTGACAAGCTGTGGAAGAGGATGTCAAAAGCTGACCTCATTTGCATGGGCACACCCACCCTGTCTAGGTGCTTAGCATGATGGGATTGCTTGCCCAAATGATCACTTTGGCTTGTGTTGGATCCCTAGTGTCCTTGTTATTAGAGCAGGAGTAATAAAGTATAGTTATCCTTGCTGTATGAATTGAGGGCAGCAGAACTGTGCATGCCAAATCAGGATTGAGGGACTACCCTCCAGTAAAGGACATTTGCTTGGCAAGGGATATGGGTTCCAAAGACTAGTGAGCTGAGAGATGACAGGTACTTGTATGTGGGCTTTATTGAAGGATACCAGATATCATTTCACTGGTCCTCTCTCCACTATGTAATAGAGATAATTAGATTCAACTGAGAGTCTTGTTGCACCCCACAGAGCTGAAATCACTGACCCCTTAGTCTAACCATTAGACCTGCTTTGAGACAGAGTCTCTAATGCAAGAGACTTCCCAGTGTGCACTAGCAGTGAGACTTCCCCATTAACAGCTGAAATCACTGAAAGCTATGTTAAGTGGGGGGACCTGATGACATCCTGGATTGGCTAGCAGAGCAGCCAGCAGAGCAGAGCAGCATGCCAATCAACTGGCATGGTGGCTGGTGAAGCAGAACAGCAAGTGAGTACCTGGGCAACGGAGCGAGTAAAGTGCCTTCGTGCCTTCTTCCACCTAGGGCAAAAGGTGAACTCTGCAGATGCATCTCTGGGTCTGCACTGATCAAGGACAACAACTGAATGGGTTGCAGAGAAGGAATGGGTACGTTTAAGGGAATTTTGATTGCTGGATTCAAGAACTGAGAAAAAAGCATTCTTCCCAACTTACTTGGTTTATGTTTGTGAACCCTGTTTGCGGTGTTTTCCCAAATTAATGCCAGGTTACTCCTCTTCTTAAATTAAAAGTTTCTTTTTTACACTCAGACTCTGCTTTCGAGAAGGTTAGTATTGCCTCTTGGAGGCTCTCAGGGGGTGGTAAGTAATTGTCCCAGGTTACTGGGTTGGGGCTTGAATTGGTTTTGAGTTGTATTGTGGAAGAGGAACCTCTAGATATTGAAACCAGCCTTGTTGCTACGAATTCCAACAGACAGAAGAATTACATGCATATAAGCACTTAAAATCTTCACATTTTAGTTGTCTGCCATCTGAGTTTGATTTGATTAATAGCTATACTCGAAATAGAGCTGTTTAGGCTCAAACAAAAGCATTATTGATAGTTTGAATCCAGCAAAAAAGGGAATAAAATCTCCTGGACCTCTTATTCTGTTGGCAGCTCTGACATTGTCTTTGTAAGCTGGTGGGCTACAAGTCCAGGAAAGTACCAGTGCTACTCCTACACTCATTTGAGGGCTTTGCCACAGAGCTCAGTTTATTGATTAAACACGGAAACATATAAGTTGCACAAAAAGAAAGTGATTAGTCTTCACAGAGGCTAGTCCCCTTGCCTCTCTCCTCCCTGTAAAAAGTCCTTCTTGGAGGCATGTGATAGGAAGGTAACCTTTATCCTGGATGCTGCACCTTGTCACTTGTTCTTAGTGACAACACCATTTATCTGTTTTAGCTCCATTTATCTGTTATAGCTCTGTTTTAGAGCTGATTGTTACCTTTCTATTCTTCTCATTGTGGTGATATGAACTGAGCATGTTCCCTTGCCAATATTATTGAAAGGGAGACAAAAACCATCCTTTTTACAGAGAACGACTGGGTTCCAGTGTACTGGTATTTGTGTGTTCACCTTGGAACTGTTTTTGGGTGGCTATCCACAGGAAGAGCAAGGAAAGCAGAGTGGGCAATTCAGCAGTTATCCTCTAGAAAAGGTTCAGGATTCGGTCAGTAGAGATGTAGGCTTCCTCCTCCAAATAGCAGACATGCTTTCCCTGAAATAAACTTATGAGGTGGCAGCGAACAGGAGAGGTCGAGGAGAGAACAAGGCCCCTGGTCTGTCTTCCCCATTTCAGCAAAGTACATGTATTGGTGTCTACCATGGAGTGCCAAAAAACATGCTTATGTCAAATCCACAGCATGGCTGGCTTCTAGTCTTGACACTATCTGCCTTGGTCAGTATAAATGCTTAGTCATGTCTTGTGTTTTATTAGTGGAGGAAAGTTCACAGGCTTCAGGTCCCCCTTTCTTCATCTAAACTCCCATTCAAACATGAGAGGAAAGTCTTAAAATTTTCCTCCACGATACTGGATAGGAAGATTCCTGGGTTCCATCCTCCCCCTGTGTCAGAAGACTCTTGCTGACATCCATGGAAGTGAGTTACTCAGAGCCATGGAAGTGAGTCACATCCATGGAAGTGAGTTACTCAGAGCCTGCAGTGGAAGGACACCCTTCTCTCACACATTTCCCAGTGTCCTGAAATTACTTCGTATCTTGGCCGAAAGGTTTTAGAATACTCCAGGGTATAAAACAGTGTTTGGTTTAGCCACATTTTTAATCTGGGTAGAAATATATTTAACCAGCGCTAAAAAAGTTGCAGCACCTGTGTACCCAGTGGTTTGGGTGAGAATAAAACTCCCTCCCAAGAGAAGCTTTGGAAGAACTGGTCCCTATTATTTTCATAACTAATTACTTAATGAACTACAGGTTAGACCTCCCTTTTCCAGCACCCTCAGGTCCCAAATAAGGGAGTTTTCCAGACATGGGGAGATCAGTTCTGACCCACACCTGGCTCCACTCCTGGTTCCAGCTGCCACTCACTGGCCGCTGGCCTCTTGGACTGGCTGCTGCTGCCCACCCCACTCAGGCTGCCAGCCCTGGCCATGCAGGCTTCATTTCATGGTTCTCTGTGTGTGGGACATGCCCCTGCCACAGTAATGAATTAATGCAACTTGCACTGCTTGCATCATTGTTTCTTTATGCTTGTTAGCCAGCTGGGATAATGAATGAAAATTTCTTCCAAATAGTCAAAAAATGAGTTGAAAGAAACTAAAAGAGGAACAAAGACAAAGAGACAGTAAATGCTCCTGGTGAAGAGCTACTGGCAATTAACTGCAATTTTACATAATGTGTAGGAATAACTCTCTAATTTCTGGGTGCCTTCTTGACCTAGAGCCAAAGGAATGAACTTTTTAAGACTGACCAGTGCTATGGTAAGTTGTGAAGGTTTATGAGCCCGTCGCTTTGGGAGTGTGCTACTTCTACTGAACATGTTGGTGTAGACTCTACTTTTGTGAGTCTGTAGCCCACCATCAAGGACATTCATGATCCAGGCCATCATGGTTTAGAGCACAAAGGCGACAACTAAAACACATCACATCTTAGCTATGAGATCGGCAGCCAAAAGATCTGAAGTGCTCCATGGGGCCAGTCCAATGATGCCTGATGGGCCACACCGGAGACCCAAGGATGAGCTTTGTGAGTGGATCTTGGAATAGGCTGACCAATGGGTATCTAAGAAGGTCTAGCTGAGACAATGTAATGATTGATTGACTGTAGCCCTGATGATTCTTGAGGCTGAGAATCTTTTACCTCTCACAAGAGGTAACAGTGGAGTAACAGTTAATTTGAACTAAGGAGTTAGCTCGAATTAACGTTTAACTGCCGCGTCTAGCCGCGGGCAGTTAGTTCGGACTAAGGGGGATTTAAAAATGGCGGCGCCCGGGAACGTGCAAATGAAGCCCAGGATATTTAAATCCCGGGCTTCATTTGCAACTCTGGTTGCCCTCATTTGCCTACCTAGCTCGAACTAACGAGCTAGTGTAGACATACCCTAATGTACTTTCAATAAAAGTCTCTGCAAAGCATGGAAAAGATGATGGATACCATCTCTACAACAAGCTTTTAATTCTCATGTTTATATTCGTGAATTCCATTTTAACCATATTGTGTGTTTAGTGACATCACTCTGAGGGTTAATTACTGCTTTCAACTGATTCGTTTATTTTCCAATATAGCTCTTTGGGGGGGAAATGTAACACACTGTGGTACATTGAATTGTTGTTCATTTGTTCTCATTGTAATCTATTGTTTCCTTTCTATACTATACATGCACTTCAATTACAAATGCCAAAATCATTTAACAGAGTCTCCTTCCTGCAGAGGTGAGGTAAGGCTATGTGTAGGCTGTACTACATCCTTTGGCTTTTGGAAAATGCAGTTTAGGTACAATAATCACTCCAGTGGCAAGTTGAGACAGTTGAAAGTAAAACCTTTTTAGAACATTGATTACTGAAAAATGTAAGTACTGTAAGAGCTACTGAGCCACTCAACCAATCATGGAAAAGGTAGGAAAGCTGTGAAGAATGGACTTGACAGAAAATCTTGTGGTTCAGAAATGCTTTGGTAGATGTCTATGGTTTTACTCTCAGTTCAAAAGTGCACATAATCTCTGCTTAGTGTGAGCTATTCTAATGATATTTTGATAAAAATGATTGAATATAGAACAGTTTAAATTCAAGTTTTTGAGCCCATCAGTTGATGTAAATTGCCATAGATTCATTGGAGTCAATGAAGTACCCTAATATATAACAGCAGGGGGATCTGCCCTGCAAATGAAAAAAGTAAATTTCTCACAAAAGGGGCTACCCGAATAGCAAATCCTGCATAGTTCATTACAGGAAACGAGGCTTTAGGGATCGTGCTCTTGCTTATCATTTGATGTCTGTCTTTTCATGCCAGAAGCGTCAGCACTTCACTCGTGTTGCTTCTAAACAACTCTGTGAAACGTTTAGGATCTCTGTACAAAAGAGATTATTCTAGTGCCAAGTTATTATTAGAAACTTGTGAACACATGTGCATAACACTTCATTGATGTATATACATAAAAAAATTTCCCATGGGACAACAGTGACATCATCATGTCACTCTGCATCCCACTGCCCTTCTGCCCTCAGATGCCCTGCCTCCTCCCTTCCTCCCCTGCCCTGGTGCCGCAAGGCTGGTGTTGTGTGCCCTCACCCCCTCCTGGGGGGGGCCCGCAGCCACATGCCCTCCCCACTCTCCTGTGCTCTCGGGGTTGGGGGGAGCCATGAGCCACACACCTTCCCCCCCTCTCCACACCCCCAGCCCCATCACACACACCTTTGCCTGAGACCCCACATCCCCAGATCCCCACTTCCCCCCTTTGGCTGAGACCCTACACCCCCAGCCCACTCACTCATACCCTCTCAACCTGAGACCCCACAACCCCACCCCCCTCACTCACCACCCTGCTAAGACCTCACATCCTCAGCCCCCTCACTCACCACCCTGCTGAGACCCTGCACCCCCAGCCCTCTCACTCTCCCCTTCCACCGAGACCCAGTACCCCCAGCCTGTTTCTGCCCCTCTCCCCTGGCCAGACACTTACTCCCAGCCTGCTCCTGCACCCTTCCCTTGGCAAGACACCCACTCCCAGGATATGTCTACACTAGCCCCCTACTTCGATCTAGGGAGGCTAATGAGGGCGACCGAAATTGCAAATGAAGCGCGGGATTTAAATATCCCATGCTTCATTAGCATGTTCCCGGCCGGTCGCCATTTTAGAAATTGACTAGCCCGAAGTAACTGCCCGCGTCTACACGCGGCAGTGAAACGGGATTCCGAATTAAAGCCCTAAATCGAATTAGCTGTTAAACCTCATTCCAGGAGGAATAACAGCTAATTCGATTTAGGGCTTTAATTCAGAATCTCATTTCACTGCTGCTTGTAGACGTGGGCAGTTACTTTGGGCTAATCAATTTCTAAAATGGCGACCGGCCAGGAACATGCTAATGAAGCGTGGGATATTTCAATCCCGCGCTTCATTTGCAATTTCGGTCGCCCTCATTAGCCTCCCTAGATTGAACTAGGGGGCTAGTGTAGACATACCCCCAGAGAAGGGGGTTGGTGAGCATAGTGAGCAGGGGGCACAACCCCCTTAGTTATTAATTATTAATTATTTTTATTAAGTGAAGTTCTATGCATGTGTGTTCACAGCTTCCTAACTTATTATCTCTTGTGAGATCCTAGCAAGGGGTCTGAAGAGCTGAAGAGGGGGAGTCATAGCAGAACTTTGGAGTTCCTATATGCGCTCTACCCTTTATCTCCTGATTCTCTTCTTTGGTATGGGTTAGCTATGTGCAGCTGTTGAGAAATCTAGAGTCTTAGTCTTGACCTCAGCCAAACCCTGGTATCTAATCCAATCTGTTTGGCTTCTCATACCTCACCTGTTAGCAGTACTTTATAAGTAGATTGCTGCATCCATTATCCTTTTATCCCTCTGTGGTGTGAGCTGGCTATATGTATCGCACAGAGACACTGAGCTCTGGGAATCCTTTTTGTCTAACCTAATCCATCTGGCTTCTCCTGTCATTTTGCCATTCTTCTGTCTACTATGGCTTCTTTTCCTCTGCTTCTTTGCAGTTTTTCAAAATGGCCAGTTTGTGGGCGGGGTGTACTGGCTTGTGCAGGCTGGCATGCTGCATTCTCTATTCATACTGAGAAGTTGTACCCCATTTGCTGGTCCTTTTCCTGGCTTCTTGTAATTTAATTTCCTGTCTAAAGAGCTGAGACATCATTTGCTTTCCAGCCTTTCACATCTCTGTATTGAAGTAAATGTCTGAAGTGGAGAAGTGTTGAAGAGTTGTAATGATTGTGACTAGCCATAAATAATGTGTGTGACAAGGGTTAAGACAGTCATTGATTGTCAAGTCCATTCCTTTATTCTTCTGCCAGCCTACCTTATGTCCTATTCTAGTCTGTCACTCTAAATAAGAGTGAATAAATTCTACATGTGTGGATATATGTATATGGTGAATCAGAGGCTAACCTCCAGATGACCTAACAGCGTAGGAGCAACAATGCACACTGCTACACAGGGACCAAGGTCCAGGAGCAGCCATAAGTCTGACTCTCAGGCTACCGGGGTTGTCAGGTGTGGTCTGGATCAAAACAAATTTAAATGTCACTCAAACTCTTGAAGTCCTTCAATATTTGATACAAATTCTGCTGCACTATATCACATAAAGTGGTTCAGTGCAATCAACAACAATAAGCAAATACAACTTAGATGGGGCTACTATAAGGTGGGTGCATAACAGGCGGGATAACCATTCTCAGAGAGTAGTTATTAACAGTTCACAGTCATGCTGGAAGGGCATAACAAGTTGGGTTCTGCAGGGGTCTGTTCTGGAACTGGTTCTGTTCAATATCTTCATCAATGATTTAGATGATGGCACAGACAGTACGATTATTAAGTATGCAGATGAGACCAAGCTGGGAGGGGTTGCAACTGATTTGGAGGATAGGGTCAACATTCAAAATGATCTGGACAAACTGGAGAAGTGGTCTGAGGTAAATAGGATGAAGTTTAATAAGGATAAATGCAAAGTGCTCCAAAATATATATATTTGGTCATTGTGGGAGGGAATGGCATCTACATGTTTTGTTAGTCTTTAAAGTGCCACCAGACTATTTGTTGTTTTTTAAGTTTATCCTGTACAGACTAACTCGGCTACCCCTCTGAACCCTATGTAATGTTATCTATATGCCTTCAGGAGTCCAGTTTGAGCTGCTTACTGCAGTGAGGCTAGAAAATGCAATGAGATGCTATGGGCATCTCTTTCCAGAAACATTTTCTACTTTTGTCTGGTTTCTTTCAAGGTCAACATTGATCTCAAAATCCATACTTTCCAGTAGGTTGAAAACACCAGGATGATTTTGAAATAATGGCCTCGTTTTCATAGGAAACACAATAGGAATGCAACCTGTGAACAAATCATGGCACTTGGGGTTTGATTTAAGACCTTGAGCCATCTAGCACAGAAATCTACCTTTCCTGGGTTTTTTGGAATGAAAAATGTTGCTCTTCATTAATCAAGTAATTGCACGGTTTTGGGCTTGTTTCTCCACAGATTTTTAAGGGCAGAAGGAACTGTTGTAATCATCTAGTCTGAGCTGCTGCTTAATACAGGCCATTAAATGTTACCCATTTACTCCCGTAGTGGAGGAACTCATTCTTCCTTGACAATGCTGAGGGTCTCTGTAATTTAGAAACTGATCTGACATTTCATCAGGTGGTTTTTACCACCCTGAAAGCTGATTCTCTGTCTGCGTATTCAGGGTACAGTTGCAATAAGACCCATCACAGCTACGTTTCAAGACATGAGTAGCTGAAGATTGTCATCTGATGACATTGTGCTCCCTGGGCTGGGTGCACTGTGAAACTATGCCCATAGCCTCTTGGCATGATAGAATCTTTTGATTGCTTGAGGGACTCCCCCTTTGATCATCCCTTGGAAAAACTTTGAGAGGCTCCTGAAGGCAGCACACTCAGACAGGTTGTCATGAAGGTGGACACAAAATGAGGTCAACAGTGGAGTGGGGAATGGAACTGGAGGGAAGGGAGAAGAGGGGAGATGGAGTGAAATGTGATATTAAGGTAGAAAGATGTCTAAATACATCTTTCTAAATATGTCTAAATGCATGCTAATTTTCACTGAATAAGCACACGCTTGCTAGAGATTCAATACTGAGAGCCTGAATGCATTCTTTGTAGGAACCAAAGCAGTTAAATAATGCAGCAGTCTAAATCCTTCCTTCCACAGTTGATTCTCTTTTGCTATATATCAGCAGTTCCTGTTTTAATGGAGTTGCCAGGGTGGACTTAAGGGAGCTGAAGTCTGAGCCCCACTGCCTGGGGCTGAAGCAGAGACCTGAGGGCTTCAACCTTGGATGGCAGGGCTCAGGTTATAGGTCCCTCTCTGGGGCCAGTAGGTCTTAGGTGGGCTCAATCTTCAGCCTCCCCTTTCAGGGGTCACATAGTAATCTTTGTTGTCAGAAAGGAATCACTATGCACTGAAGTTTGAGAACCTCTGCCTGATATAAAGGGACCTAAGATATCAGCCTGCTAATAATCTATACTGATCTATTTAATTTGAGTTATTATAAATCCCTAATTAGAATGGTAACCCCTGGGAACACCTATTCCTAATGCATTTTAGCAGCAACACTCATCTACATCTAAGCTTGTGGCCCTCGCCAGCAGCCCTTAAATGTACAACAGAAAAGATGGCAGCTGATGTTTAATTTTGGATAATGAACATTAGAATCATATTTACATTACTAAGTTAAGTACTGTCATTTCAAGAGCATCTGAGCTCTGAGTTATGGAATTGTCTTGAAGAGCTGGAGCAGAGTCAGAGCCAGTGGCCCCAACTTTGGGTGAGTGAGCAAGAATTGGGGGTGGGAGAGGAGAACAGGAGAGGTGGAGGGAGCAAGCCCTGGCCCCGCTCCCCAGCCAGGGTGGAGCAGTGCAAGACTCGGTGCCCTGACCCTGCTTGCAGCACCAGGGGAGACCAGTGCAAGCCCCGGTCCCACTCCCCAGCTGGAGCACAGTGGTGCAAGCCCTGGCACCCCAGCTGGCTTCCTGGGTGGAGCAGGGTAACCTCCAGCAGCCTGGCCCCTTTCTAGGCCTGGCCAAAGGGTTTGTGGGGCCCGAGGCAGGATGCTGGGAGGGGGGCTCCGGGCCCAGCCGGTGCATAGTGAATACAGCGCAGCGCAGGGCCCCAAAAACGCAGGGCCCAAGGCATTTGCCTTTCTCACCTTGCCCTAAGGCCGGGCCTGCCCCTTTTCCTGGCCGGCTCACCAGGAATACCACGTAAGCCCCTGTGCTCTGATCTCGCTAACTGGAGCGCCAGGCAGGCTGGCAGTGGGTGGGCGTGGGTGGAAAGTGGGTGGGCCATGGCCCACTCAGGCCCACCTGTGGCCCTTAATCACGGTAAGATGCTGTCCAAGTGTTCAGTAAGGGGAAAGGATAGATTAGACCAGCAGAACACTAAGATCTTGATCATCAGCTAACAGACACCAGGCTTCATCCCTGCCAACACTTTAAATAGAACTGTGTTTTTGTAACCAGCTTCTGGCACCCATGAAACCCAGTTACAAGAAATGTGGTTGAGTTGTGGCCACACAGCAGACTGTTTTCAGAACACCACCATTTAGCAGCTGTGCATTCTGCAACACCTAGAGCTTTCTTCAAGCTATGAGAGTTTTTTGTGCTTCTTTTTCCTGTAGCTAGGCTGGTTTTAAAAAATGTGGTCAGAAGGTTTAACAGCATGAAGAATCTCCACATTCCACTTGTCTATCATGCAAAAACATGATACTTTGCTCAAACTTCTCCTAACAGCTCATTTTCATGTAGAGAATAAACATGAAAAACTTCAGGTCCCAGGGTGGATGTTTAAAAAAGTTATGAGCAGACAAAATAGGTGATAATATTAAGATAAATTTTGCAAACTTAACTGTAGTGGGGACTAGTAAATGAATGCTATACAAGCTAGTTACACAGCACTTCTTCCAAGGAGAATTACTTTAAAAAAATCTCTATTGTAACTATTAAAATGTCACTGCACAGATGGTGAGTAAACCAACTTATCAAGCATGTTCTTTTGAGATTGAACAGGATTTTTCAAATAAACATGCAGTAGAAATACAAATTATACCAAGATGATTATATATACAGAATATATGTATGGGATGTTGTGTTTAATCCCACTGATGTGCTGCAGTCACACTTGTTCTTCCAGTGGTCCTGATTCAGGAAAGAACTCAAGCATATGTTTAAGTCTATCTTCATTAAGCGAAAAACTTAGCCCGGTCTACATGAGGACCTTATTCCAAAATAACCTCCTCCAAGTTCCAATTTATAAGTGGTGCATCCACACTACTGAGCCTGTTATTTTGAAATAACGGGCCATGGAATTTGAACTCTGTACTCCTGCTTTTCATGAGGAGTTCTGCTGATTCTGAAAGAGTAATTTAGAAATAGCAGTCGTGTGGATGCTCTGGTGCCACTAATTTGAACTTACTGGCCTCCAGGAGGCCTCCTGCAGCTCCCAGGGGTGCTTCCTGGGGCTCTAAGTCCAAGGTAGTGCGTCTACATTAACGGAGCCTGCATTGGACTAATTTCAATGCTTCTCCGTAGTGAGGACATGCTAGTTCGAATTTGTTAAACTGGGAGTTCTTAAATTGAATTTAATAATTTCAAAATAGTTTCCTAGTGTAGACATGGCCTATGGAACAAGATTGAGATCCAGTCAGACTTACACATATACCTAAAGTTATGCTCTGGGCCTGATTTTCAGCACCGACAATCAGAGCTCGATTTTTAGTAAGTATCAGCCCCATATAAATTCTAAAGTGTGAAGCTATATTTTCCAAAGCGCTTAGCACACTGGGAACAAAAAGTCTTTCAAAGACTGGGGAACTGTTGAGTGCTGAGGTATCTTGAAATTTTGGCTCAAAAACCATGTAAGAAATATTTGTTGTGTTGCTTGATGCAGTCCTAGAACATGTTCAGATACTGAAGTGAGTAGGGTGTCATAAGAACATGAACAAAAGAGGATAACATGCATCTGGTAGATCACAAAATTGAATTCAACTTCTGCTATAATGAAAAAGCTAGAGACTGCTTTTTAGATTGGAAACTTTTTAAGGCAAGGGCCTTATTTATGTGTATATTCATACAGTGTTTCCTGATCAGTGCCTTCTCACTGACAAATAAACACAAGGTATTGTGGCTACAAAATTCAAAGAACTTGATAGATTTTTGACAGCATAGCCTGGGGAATTAAGCATAGATTTGGGTGTGACTTTGCATACTTTTCCCCTTTATAAAATGGAAATATTGATAAGATTTAGAGATGGATCTTTAAGAGCAAGTTGTAGGGATTAGTTATTTTTGTGTGTGTGGTATTGTTAAAGCTCTAAAAAAGTCTAGAAATTCTAGGAATTCAAAAAGGTGGAAAATCCCATCTTATTTGGGGTCTCTTCCTTTAGGGTCCTGGGTGTTAGGGTAGGGTCTAGGATTGTCCTGCAGTCTTCAGTGATTAAAGATTAATCTTTAATTAAAGATTGTCATGTGATGAAACATCCAGGAATAATTCCAGCCACAATTGGGCACCTTATCAAGTGCCCTCCCCTTGAAATGACTTGGTTAGGATTTGGGAGGCATCCAGTACTTTACGGAAAGTGCCTCATTGGCTGGTGTGACAGAGGAGAAAAATGTCTCCCTGAAATAAATTCTTGTTCTGGGCCTCTGACTGTTTCAGCAGTGAGTTTTACTTTGCCTATGATGTTTGTTAAAATCACTAATTTTTCCTAACCTGCCCAACTGAGATCCACTATTATTGCTGATCATACTGTAGAATTATGGATCTAGAACAAAGTAGTGACTGGCACTGTGTTTTCACCTGATTCAAGTTTCTAGTGGATAGACAATACAGCAGCTCTTTGTCTGACTTCATAGGTGTAACTCACACAATATTATACTGCCTGCTGTTTGGGGAAGGGAAAAAAGAGAGAGAGGAAAAATGTCTTTCAGCTGAGCTACTTGCAACTAGACTAACTAATCAATTGCATTTCTCAGTTACATGTCTTCAAAGAGGCCTAAAAGAGACAGGCTTTAGTCCTCTTTATTAACCTGACAGTATCTTAAACAATTAATGAATTTTGTTAGTTCTACTACCCTAAACAAAGGTCCCTTTTAAGCATAGTTGGAACACTTTAAGCATGTGTGTCTTGGCTGAGGCACCAGACAACGAATTGTGGATCTCCAGAGCTGAGAGCTTGAGAGAGGGTTATACATCTTCCATGAACACCTACCAAAAGTGCTACATAGTTTTTCCTTTTGTTTTAGCAAGATCAGACTAACACGGCTATCTCTCTATTACTACCAAACAGTTTGTTACACATAGTCACGTAGGATTATTTAGATGCTTAAAATGAAGGATGTGACAGAGTATTCAGCACTGATGGTAGAATCACAGGGAGAGCAGAGACCACAAAAGTCATCTAACCCAATCCCCTGCCAAGATGCAGGGTTTGTTAAATCTAAACCAAGCACGACAGATGGCTAGCCAGCCTCCTTCTGAAAAGCTTTGGTGAAGGAGCTTCCACAACCTCTCTAGGTAGCCTGTTCCATTGTCCCACTGTTATTACAGTTAAGACATTTTAACTACTGGAAAGCTCACCATTCCTTCTGCCTTACCACAGATGGTAAAGCAGCACCTTGGAGACTGCTACTTTGTAGTGTAGGATAAGTTAAACCTGAATGAGACCTTCCCACCCACCAGGTCCCTACTCTGAGCTGGTTTGCTAAAGGTAATTTTAGCTGGTTGTATTATATTAAAACAGCACGAGGACTCCAACTAGTCTTATAGGAACTAATTAACAGGAAGTGTTTCATAAACATGCCACTGAAAGCAAATATTTATCCTTAACTTTGTTTCTTTGACAAAATTATTTTTATCTTGATTGAGGGGGGGAGGAGGTAGATACAGTTACTGATTCCCTGCATCTCTTAATTAGACTTCTTAAAGTTTAGATCAAAAGCATTCTGTTCCATAGTAGAGTCTATAGGGATTCATGGAGATGAGATTAAACCTTTTATGGATAACTAGCAGCATTAGCTTTGAGGCTTGTAAAAAAGGATGATCTCTTAAACTACCTGCAGCCCTTAAGAGGGGCTTCACAATCTGAGGATTAATTTGGACTGCATATTTCAAGTCCACTTGAAACCTTTAACCCTTTGCTCATCAGACCAGAAAATAACCTGTTCAGGTAAGGGGGCCCCGTAATAAACACTTTCCTCATTTGGAGGGGCTTTTCAGTTCTTTTACAGCCTCTGTGAGCTTCAAGCTCATAGGAACTTATGTATAGTACAGTCTGGCAGTTTAAGTAGGGTTGTGGGAACAGTGTTAGGAATACCTAAACAAATAAAATGGAACTTGTTTGTTCATAAGTTTAATAGCATTTATCTTGCCTTTTAAAAGAAAACAGCAGCTTTTATTGCTCAGCAGAGATTATACCATTGCTAAAGGTAGATGTTTTAGCTACTTCCTCTACCTAGCGTGGATCACAGGGAAAAATGCAATGTACTATATCAGGGCTACTCAACGTGTGGTCCGCAGGCTGCATGAGGCCCACGGCCCGTTTGCGGCACGCGGTGCAGTTTGGGCTTATGTGGGGCTCAACACATGGCCCGCGGGTGGGAACCTTTGAACATGGCCTCCACTGGGAACATGCTCCACAACGGCAAGGTGTCTCCCAGGCAGGGTGAGCACTGAAAGACACAAACAGACGGGCTGGCTGGAACAGACAGGTACAGGGTGTCTGCATTTCTAGCCCCAGGGAAGAGGTACTGGGAGCACTGGGGCATTGTGGGAAGTGCTGGCTGCTTAGCCTTGCGGTCAGAGCCTGAGAGGCGCTGATTGGCTCACACTGGTCCCTTGTGGGTCCAGTGCAGCAACTTAAGACTTAATCTTTGTATTCATGCCTGTCAGTGTGAAAGAAGCTATTTGCATATATATTTGCATGTATATGCAACCACACTTAAGTTGCGGCCCTCCGTGTGTGCTGTGAGTATTATTGTGGCCCCTGGGGATTCCAAAGTTGAGTAGCCCTGTACTATATTCTATTTACTACCTTCCTTGTGCTAGCTAAATACTAACTGATAGAGCAAAATGGAGCAGGATTTTTAATGTTTAAAATGTGGTGATAGAAAAGGAACTGTGCATAAACGGCACCCATTGCTCAGCAAATTTGGTTCCTGCTTGTCTTTTGAGCCAAAGGTCCCAATTAAGATAAGTGTTTCGTTGTACCTGGTGTTGTACAAACTAAGACATGAGCAGTACTGTAAAAGCTTATAAACTAAATGGATAATACAGAGAAACAATAGTGGATGACAACATATAAACAAAACATCAGTGAAATATCTTGTTAGTTACATTGCTCCTTCATCCCTCTTTTTGCATGTCTCAGCAAAAAAGCTGCCCTAATTTTTAACTTGCCCTCCCTGTACAAATAGATTCATGGTCAATGTTGTGAGGGTGGGGAGGAAAAAATCTGAAAACCAAGAACTTTGGGCTGAAAACTTAAAAACTTTTACTTCAGACATGCCAATGTGGTGCCTCCTGGGAACTTCAGTTCAGATGCCACATGCTGCCATTCTCTTCCATGAGCTGGGCTCTGTGATTACAGTACATCTCCCATGGTACACCATGATATCCCTTGTTGAGCCACTGTAGTGCATCATGGGACATCCTGGTTGTGGCGCATCATGGGAGATGTAGTTCAGCTGGAGAAGGCAGCCGTTTGAGGAGAGTAGGGGCTTGAGGCACCCAAACAATTCTCCTGAGGCACAGTGATGGGACTTTTGATTCACAAGGGGTTTTTTTTGGTTTTCAGCTGAAAACAGAAATAATTTTGGTTTTGAAGTGTTTGATTTTTTTCCCCTGGAAAGTTGAAAATTTCCTGGAAAGCAGACACTTTTGCAAAATTTTTCCTTTTGTCAAAAATTTTCCATTTGCAAAACATGTTAGACAGATTTTTTTTTTTTGCCCAGAAATTCTAAAGGTCTCATGGCCTCTCCTGCCCTTCTGCAGTGTTTAATAGGGGGAAGCAGAGCTGCAGTTGCTAAGGAGTGGCTAGGGATGGGGAAAAAGAGTTCCTTGGACTGCTTCCTGATATAGCTTCTCCTGACTGCTACAAACCTTATTGGCACAAATACCTTCTTCCAATTTCTGAAGGGGTTGGAGTGGTTCCAAATTCCATTCTGAGGGCTACCATCGTTCACAGTTGGGATCAGTGTGGCCTCTGCTGTCCTTGCTAGCAGTTTCAGCCTCCCTTTTTCCTCATCCCCACTCCCACATTTAGGGATGCCTCCCATCTCCCATCTCAGTCCTTCTTAACTCGTGGAACTTTTTCAGGCTTGTGTATTAGCAGCATGTGTGAAATTCCCCTGGTATATTTTCCTGTAGTAAACTTCTTTTTCTGAAAGTAAGGTGCTTTGGGGCAGTGGCCCTAAGCCAATGAAGCCAAGCAATTAAGATCTCCCCTCTTATCCATAACATAAAAGAAAACATTCAGATTAAAAGTGTGTGGTAGTCTATTTGCAAAAGCATGATCACTAGACGGTGATATAAATTATAGGTTGGTGTAACTAAATGAGCATAAACCTGCGGTAATGATTTGCTGAAGTATCAAGAGAGTAAGGTGTTTTGAGAAAAAGCAACCAAAGAGAAAGGTGTATGGTTTGTCTTACAGCTCCTGTTGCTTAGTTTTCCTGATTCTTCCCCTTTGGCATGCAAGTTATTCAGCTTGCACTGAGGGGGCTAAACCTCTGTCCCAGTGAAGTTGTGGAATTTTGGGAATAGGATTTGGCTCAGTAGCACCAATTTATGACACAGCATGTGTCATCATTTATGCCATACTGTAGATTTAGCCCCCAATCCCTGAGTTCCCTATAGCATTGAAATAGCAAATGTATAACAATAGTTAACTGCAGAGTCTCTATTATGGATGTTGATAGGGGAGCCAGAAAGGACACACCTTGACTTTCAGAATACAGGTTCAGTTTCAGAAAAAATACCTCTGAGACTGAGCAAATTAATCTAGAAACCACTTACAGTTAGTGAAGATTAAGCCTGGAATCTTATTTTTCAACATTTTCCCCTTAACTGAAAACTGCAAATTTCATTTTATAGGGAAGGTGTGAAGCTACCTCTGGCTTCATAGGTCAAGATCAACTTATTTAAACTCCACTTGGAAGCCAACAGACTGCCCATGCAGATCATGGGGGCAGAAAGGAGGCAGGTCCCAAAGACAAGTCCTCAAAGAAGAAGAGCAGAAAGAAGAGATTTCCATTCCTTTTTGATGATTTTAATATCCATTTTCACTTAATATTATGCAAATGAATATATGGCAATAAGAAGCTTATAATACATCTTGCTCTTTTGGGACCAGTGCATAAATTCATAGGCTCACTTCCCCTGGTTGATACTGCAGGCTGATGTAGCTAGCTGATTTGTTTCCTTTTAGGTAAAAAATCTTGCCATGGGAGGAAAAAATGAAGAAGTCTAAGCAATTAGGATGATATTCACCTCAGGGCAAGGAGCATGAACAAAGTTCTGCTAACTGCTTAAGCCCTGAATTAATGACTTAAAAGGGTATTAAGTGATGCACAGGGCTTTGTGTTGACTATGTATATTCTGGTGAATTTTCCCCATTAAGCATATGAGGACTTGTACTGCACTATAGAGCTCTGAATCATACAACAGACATTTCCTGTATCAGAGTAGATGAAGTCATCATCTTAGACCCCGGTAACACGAAACTTTCCAGCAACAAAGAATGGATTAACTCTGGAGCCTTGAAGTTTAGAGGCTTACAAGACTGTGCAATAATTCAGTTTTTAAAAAAAGTTTCTCCTTTAATTTCTTTCTTATAAACATTGGGTATGTATGGTAGCTGAGCGATGATGGACAATCAGAAGCTGTTGAAAATTAGCTGCACATTAAACAGTGAAAAATCACATGGAATCAGTTTACTATTGGGACTTGCCTCTTAGTATGTTAATGTCTTAAGTAATGGAAGCTCCTTCCATTAGCCCAGACATCAACTACAAAAGCTACTTCACATTCATAGTTACTTGAGGCCCTTGTAATGATCCAGAGAAAAACTTTGCATTTGCTACTAAAGTTCACCATAATCATTTGTGTGTCTTTCTTTCTATGTGTGCTAAAAAGCCAGCACCCAAATTAAGCTACCACATGCCATTTGTAGCACTTGAGCATGAATTGATGAAGTTCCGATCTGGTTTCTGAACGAAAGGCTTGACACCCATAATCTATGACTTATTTCTCTAATGCTCTACCTGCTCTGCTGCTGGGTTTAAGAGCTCGTTTGCCAACAAATCAGGGGGTGCACCCAGAGGCAGCAATCAGGCAACCTAGAGGCTAGTCGTGTTCTTCTTGTTGCCTAGAGACAGGCTTTGCTGCTGGCCCTGATTCCTGACATTCTTCCGTCAGTGCTGCTATTTATGGGAGAGACACAGGTCAAGGCTGAATGTATTATACCAGTATTTCTCAACCAGTGGTATGAGTACCCTTAGGGGTACTCTAGAGAAGTCTGGGGGGTACTTCAACACAACTGAAATTTGGAGAAAACTGAATTTTTGTCTTAATTTTTACAATGCTTTATTATTTTTGTACTTTTTACACCCAAAAATTTCATCGCCCACCTGGCTACAATTCAGTTGTTTAAACAAATGTGTTGCAATGGTAGAAAAAAATTTTGTGTGTCTGAAAACTGTTGGAACTGGGGGTACTTCTAATTTTTTTTTTCAAAAAAGGGGTACTTCTAAATTTTTTTTTGAAAAAGGGGTATTTTATAAAAAAAGGAAACACCATATTATACTATAGCTTTCTGCACAGTGGAATACAGTGACAGAGTAAAGTATATGTTTGTTGATACCACTGAATTTAACAAGGTTCAGATACCGTTTGTATGTTTAATGTCTAAGTCTAAAACTTTGAGTACTTGCTTAAAGGGCACAGTCAGTTTGAAAATTATGGGCAATGGGGCTGACAGAGTCTCCAGGCTCTGTGCAAGGTGAGGGGTGGGTGCCTGGCTCCACACTTCCAGAAGGGGTGGGGCTGTAGGCAGAAGGGGCGGGGCTAGCTCCCCCAGGAAGTCCTCAGTGCTGCCTGAAGTGCACCATGCCTCCATCAGGCAGCCCTCAGTGCTGCCCACAATGTGCTACATAGGGCTCCAGCAGCAGGTTAAAAAGCCCAGGGTTTCGGCCACTGCTGCTTCCACAGTAACAATGGTGGCATCTGGGAACCCCAAGCTCTTTTGAATAGCTGGTCCCTAGTGCAGTGCCCCCTTTGTCCTCTGATTATATGGGTCAGATCCTCATTTGCTCCTGAGCTCCACTCAGTGCTCCTATGGGGAGTGAAAAGATCATTGGCTGAACCCTAGCCCAGGGGTTCCCAAACTTTTTGACACAGGGACCAGTAAATCCATTCATGAGCTTTGGGAGGACTGGTAACATTCATGTGCATATTTGCATATTCATTAAGCAAATGATGAATATTCAGATAAGTTGTTTCTGGTCCTCCCAAAGCCCCCAGTGCCAGCATTAGCAAAGCTTTTGATACGGTCACCTGCAATATTCTTGCCAGCAAGTTAAGGGAATATGGATTGGATAAATGGACTGTAAGATGGATAGAAAGCTGGCTAGACCAGGGTTTCCCAAACTTTTTACTTTAGTTGGAACCCGTTTTTTTTCAGTACTGTTTTTTGCAGCCCAAAAATATAAATGCATATAAAAAAAAGAATTAAAAATGAATAAATTTTCAGTGTTTCACCCAGCTGCATCCTCCGCCCAGCCTGGGCCAGGGCTTGGGGGACCCAGCGCCGCATGGGCACTCCAGGAGGCGGGAGCAGGAGCAGATTGGGGGTAGGGTATCTGGCTAGGAGGGACGGTACAAGGAGGGGTAGGGTTGCCAGGTATCCAGTTTTGTACCGGACAGTCTGGTATTTGAGGGTTCTGTCCGGGAAACAAATAGAGAAAATACGGGACATATAAAATGTCAGGTATTTTCTAATTAGGTACGTTTTATTATTATTATTAGGTGTATCAGTCTGTAGCTGAGAACTGCCTGGCTGGTAGATGTGCTCACGCTGCGTGAGTGTGTCTACCAGACAGACAGTTCGCAACTACTCGAGGGAGGCTATGGAGGGGAGAGGGGGGAGCAAACGGAATCCCCGGGGCCAGACTCACTCATGTGCCTGGGTCAGTCCTGCTTCCTGCCGGCCGATTCGCTGCCCCTCCCCCCGGCTTCTCCTCCCGATCTCCCCCATCAAGCCCTGCTGCACCTGTCCAGCCCTGCTTCTGGTGGCTGGTTCTCATAGACTCATAGACTTTAAGGTCAGAAGGGACCATTATGATCATCTAGTCTGACCCCCTGCACAATGCAGGCCACAGAATCTCACCCACCCACTCCTAGAATAATCCTCTCACCTATATCTCAGATATTGAAGTCCTTGAAACAATGGTTCAAAGACCCCAAGATGCAGAGAATCCTCCAGCTGTGATCTGTACCCCATGCTACAGAGGAAGGCGAAAAACCTCCAGGGCCTCTGCCAATCTACCCTGGAGGAAAATTCCTTCCCGACCCCAAATATGGCGATCAGCTAAACCCTGAGCATGTGGGCAGGACTCACCAGCCAGACACCCAGAAAGTTCTCTATAGTAACTCCTATCATCCCTCCATTGACCTATTTACCACTGATAATGAATGGTCAATTAGTTACCAAGATCATGTTATCTCATCAAACCATCCCCTTCATAAACCCATCTAGTTTAATCTTGAAGCCAGATAGATCTTTTGCCCCCACTACTTCCCTTGGAAGGCCGTTCCAGAACCTCACTCCTCTAATGGTTAGAAACCTTCGTCTAATCTCAAGTCTAAACTTCCTACTAGCCAGCTTATATCCATTTGTTCTTGTGTCCACATTGGTATTAAGCTTAAATAATTCCTCTCCCTCCCTGGTATTTTTCCCTCTGATATATTTAAAGAATGCAATCATGTCCCCCCTCAGCCTTCTTTTGGTTAAGGTGAACAAGCCAAGCTCCTTGAATCTCGTTTCATAAGACAGGTTTTCCATTCCTCGGATCATCCTAGTGGCCCTTCTTTGTACCTGTTCTAGTTTGAATTCATCCTTCTTAAACATGGGAGACCAGAACTGCACACAGTATCCCAAATGGGGTCTCACCAATGCCTTGTATAATGGCACTAACACCTCCTTATCCCTACTGGAAATACCTTGCCTAATACATCCCAAGACCATATTAGCCTTTTTCACGGCCATGTCACAATGGCGGCTCATAGTCATCCTATAATCAACCAGGACTCCGAGGTCCTTCTCCTCCTCCGTTACTTCCAACTGATGTGTCCCCAGCTTATAACTAAAATTCTTGTTATTAATCCCTAAATGCATAACCTTACACTTCTCACTATTAAATTTCATCCTATTGCTATCACTCCAATTTACAAGGTCATCCAGATCTTCCTGTATGATATCCCGATCCTTTTCTGAATTGGCAATACCTCCCAACTTTGTGTCATCCGCAAATTTTATCAGAACACTTCCACTTTTGGTGCCAAGGTCAGCAATAAAAAGATTAAATAAAATTGGCCCCAAAACTGATCCCTGAGGAACTCCGCTAGTAACCTTCCTCCAACCTGACAGTTCACCTTTCAATATGACCTGCTGTAGTCTCCCCTTTAACTAGTTGCTTATCCACCTCTCAACTTTCATATTAATCCTTATTTTTTCCAATTTAACCAATAATTCCCCATATGGTACTGTATCAAATGCCTTACTAAAGTCGAGGTAGATTAGATCCACTACATTTCCTTTATCTAAAAAATCTGTTACTTTCTCAAAAAAGGAGATCAGGTTGGTTTGGCACGATCTACCTTTTGTAAAACCATGTTGTAATTTGTCCCAATTGCCATTAGCCTCAATGTCTCTAACTACTTTCTCCTTCAAAACTTTTTCCAAGATCTTGCATACTACAGATGTCAAACTAACAGGCCTATAGTTACCCGGGTCGCTTTTTTTTCCTTTCTTAAAAATAGGAACTATATTAGCAATTCTCCAGTCAAATGGTACAACCCCTGAGTTTAGAGATTTATTAAAAATTTTTGCTAATGGACTTGCAATTTCATGTGCCAGTTCCTTTAATATTCTTGGATGAAGATTATCTGGGTCCCCTGATTTACTCCCATTAAGCTGTTCAAGTTTGGCTTTTACCTCGGATATGGTAATATCTACCTCCATATCCTTAGTCCCATTTGTTATGTTACCATTATCCCTAAGCTCTTCATTAGCCTCATTAAAGACTGAAGCAAAATATTTGTTTAGATATTGGGCCATTCCTAAATTATCCTTAACCTCCACTCTATCCTTAGTAATTAGCGGTCCTACTCCTTCTTTTTCTGTTTTTTTCCTATTTATATGGCTATAAAACCTTTTACTATTGGTTTTAATTCCCTTTGCAAGGTCCAACTCTACCTGACTTTTAGCCTCTCTCACTTTGTCCCTACATGCTCTAACCTCAATAAGATAGCTTTCTTTACTGATCCCTCCCATCTTCCACTCCTTATATGCTTTCTGCTTTTTCTTAATCACCTCTCTGAGATGCTTGCTCATCCAGCTTGGTCTAACACACCTGCCTATAATTTTTTTCCCTTTTCTTGGGATACAGGCTTCTGACAGCTTCTGCAACTTTAACTTAAAATAATCCCAGGCCTCCTCCACCTCAAGATCCATAATTTCTTTAGTCCAATCAACTTCCCTAACTAATTTCCTTAATTTATTAAAGTTAGCCCTTTTGAAATCAAAAACCCTAGTCTCAGATTTATTTTTGTTTATCCTTCCATTTAATTTGAACTGTATTAGCTCATGATCACTCGAGCCAAGATTGTCCCCTACAACCATTTCATCTATGAGGTCCTCGCTACTCACCAAAACCAAATCTAAAATAGCATCCCCCCTTGTTGGTTCAGCAACTACTTGATGAAGGAATTCATCAGCTATCACATTTAGGAAAATCTGAGCCCTATTATTATTACTAGCACTTGTTCTCCAATCTATATCTGGAAAGTTGAAGTCTCCCATGATTACGCAGTTTCCATGAGTATTTACTTCATTAAAAACATTAAAGAGGTCTCTATCCATATCCAAATCGGATCCTGGTGGTCTATAACACACCCCAAGCACTATCCCAGGGGAGGATCTGATAGTTTTCTTCCCCAATGTGATTTTTGCCCAAACAGACTCTGTCTTCTCCATTCCATCACTTTTTATTTCTTTACAATCTACCTCATCTTTGATATACAATGCGACTCCACCACCTTTACCCTTATTTCTGTCTTTCCTAAACAGCACATACCCTTCAATACCTGTACTCCAATCATGCCTAGTATTCCACCATGTTTCTGTTATTCCTATAATATCTGGTTTCACTTCCTGGACCAATAGCTCTAGTTCCTCCATTTTGTTACCTAGGCTCCTCGCATTGGTGTACAAACATCTTAATTTTTGCTCACTCACATTCTTTACCCAATCTGGCATGGACGTTGTACCTCCAATATGACCTATTAGACGAGTATCCACCCTACCCTTCCTCATGTACATTCTCCTACCCCCCGCTATATCCTTTCTTACTTAGGCAGTGGTGTTTTCCTCCCTCTCAGTGTTAAAATCTGGTGTAGAGATTACCTGGACATCTCCCAACCGTCTCCCCCAAATTCCTAGTTTAAAGCTCTCTTAATCAGTTGAGCCAGCCTCCATCCTAGAAGTCTATTTCCCTCCCTACTTAGGTGAAGTCCATCCTGAGAGAACAGTCCTCTGTCCATAAGTGCCTCCCAGTGACCATACATCCCAAAGCCCTCCTTATAGCACCACTGCCTAAGCCATCTATTGATCATCATAATCCTGTCACATCTTAGTTGCCCTTCTCTAGGAACAGGCAGAATGCCACTAAAGATCACCTGAGCCTCAATTTCCTTGAGCGTCCTCCCCAGCCTAGCATAGTCTCCCTTAATTCGTTCCAGCAAGAATCTAGCCGTATCATTTGTTCCTACATGAAGGATGATCAATGGATTCCTTCCTGCTCCCTTAATAATCCTCTTCAATCTCAGTTCCACATCCCGTATCTTAGCACCTGGCAGACAGCACACCCTTCTATTCTCTGGATCAGCTCTGGTTACAGGCCTATCTATTCTTCTCAATAAGGAGTCCCCAATCACGTAGACCTGCCTTTTCCTAGTGACAGTGCGATTCTCTGGTCTATCTCTTGCTTCCTCTGGCTGCAAGTCCTTGCCATTCCTGTTTTCCCTTGTAATCCTCTTTAACCCATCCTGTATCCTCCTGATGCTCATTATTGGTATTGTCTCCATTAACTCTTCCCCTTTATCTATGGGACTAGCCACTCTTCTCTTCTTCCTTACCCTTCCATCTTCATTATCTACCTGCTGTACCCCTTCTTCATTCTCCAACTCCACATGCCTGTTCTTGAGCTCTATTTTTCCTTCACTGACCCATCTTTTCCTCTGCCTGGTTCTCTTAGTCACATGCTTCCACTGTCCATTTTCTTCGCCCAGCAGTCCCCCCTCTGAGGCCCTTGATCCTGCTTCCATCTGCATATCTAAACTTTCCCCTTCAGCCACGTCATGCCTTTGCTCCATCATCTGCTCAAACCCCCTTCTAAACTCGACCAGAGTTTCCACCTGCATCTCCAGTTCTCGGATCTTTTCTTCCATCAGCTCTATCAGGCGGCACTTCATGCAAACAAAATTCCTTTCAGGTAACCCCTCCAGAATCATGTACATACCGCAGCTACCACATCCAATCATCCTCCTTGTGTTCTCTACTACTTGGGCCATGGCCACTACTGCCTCTATGTTTTATCTACTTTCTCACCAAAATCCTATTAGTCCAGTGAACACAAAAACAAACCAAAACACCCCCCCCACAGCAAAAACAAACCCCAAACAAGTCCCAATATCCAATCTCCCTTTACAAACTCCCACTCAAACTCCCCTGTTTACAGCTCTGTTTGCTGGCTCCTGTGCCGCTGCAGCTATCTCCCATCCTCCTGCTCATGATCTCTCCCGTCCAGTCCCAATTTTTTGTATACTACATCACATTGCACCTGCATGTCTACCCCACATGTGATGTCTTAGAAGAAAATAACATTAGATCACGCCATATGTCTTCCTGCAACATATCATTAGAGCTATCCACATGGTATATCTTAGGAGAAGGAAGAAAGGGAATTCTGTCATCTACAAACTGTTGTAATTGGGAAAGACTTGGTAGATATCTCCAACATTCTGACAGATATGTTTCCAAGCAGCATAGTAGCCATGTTGGTCCCAGGATATTACAAAGATACGGTGGGTGAGGCAACATCTTTTAAAGGACCAAATTCTGTTGGTGATAGAGACGAGCTTTCGAGTTCACAGATGAGCTCTGTGTAAGGTCAAAAGCTTGCCTCTCTCCCAAATAGAAGCTGGTCCTACAAAAAGATGTCTCTGTTGATATATTCCTAGATTTTTTTCCTGCTCTTGCCTCAACAGTAGTGATTCATACTTTGATTACTTCAGGGGTTTGTTATTACCATTACTAATTTTACAGGCTTCCTAAAAGACTGCATCCTGTACTCCATGTTGCCTTGAAGGTTTCCAACTAATATTTTTCTAGTCCTGCAGTTCTTGCATTGACCTTACCCATCCCCAAAATAAACTTGGCTGTGTCTAGACTGGCCAGTTTTTCCGCAAAAGCAGCTGCTTTTGCGGAAAAACTTGCCAGCTGTCTACACTGGCCTCTTGAATTTGCTCAAGAGCACTGACGTTCTAATGTAAGAAAATCAGTGCTTCTTGCACAAATACTTTGACGCTCCTGTTCGAGCAAAAGTCCTTTTGCGCAAAAGCTTTTGCGCAAAAGGGCCAGTGTAGCTCAGTTTTGTTTTGCGCAAAAAAGCCCCAATGGCTAAAATGGCGATCGGGGCTTTCTTGCGCAAAAGCGCGTCTAGATTGGCCACGGATGCTTTTGCGCAAAAAGTGCTTTTGCGCAAAAGCGTCCATGCCAATCTAGATGCTCTCTTGCGCAAATACTTTTAATGGAAAACTTTTCCATTAAAAGCATTTGCGCAAATTCATGCCAGTCTAGACGCAGCCCTTGTGTATGTACTGTATTTTAAGAACCTCAGCATTCCCAAATTCACTATCATTCAGAATTTCTTATGTACTCTAATACTGCCTTAATACTTAATTATATTGGCCTTTGGTGATCTCTAACACTAGAGATTGTCTTTTCACTCAAGAGCTTATATCCCAATGGCTCAAAAGTCCTTCTTGTGTAGCACAGTTCTTCTGAGAAGGTTATGATTGAGATCTTCTATTTAATTTGGCTTTTACTTAAATATTTTTGCTGTTGAATTTTAATTCTTTGTATGATACCTTGTCTGAAAGACACTGTACAACAGTAATCTAAATGATTGATTTGGCTTCTATAAAAGCTGTCACACACTAAAGATTTATATAAAATTCTAAGGGAATCTGTTGTGATCATATTAAATAGTCTGGTTTCTTCAAGCAAATCATGTCAGAAATTGACAATAACTAAAGACATTAGAACTACAAGATAACAAAAATTAGCATGTTCTCTTCTGCTTGGCACCTTTCTTTGTGATTGGATGGGGTTTAGACATGGTTGACACCTATTTCAGGAATTTTAGCCAGTCTATGCCAACTCACTCTGACAACATTCCTTGTGTTCACAATCACTGAGTTGTAGGGCATTTACAGCAGTTTATAACATCAGTCTGCTGATTCCCAGCCTTCCTACTAATGAGCTTTTTATACACAGCTTTTCATGGCAAAGCTATTGCCTATTTCCTCAATGGCCATCATTCACCATAACAAACTTTCCATCCCCAGAAACTCCCCTTCCTGTTTTCTTGGCAAGTGCTCACTTATCATCTGGCCAGGTGAGAATAGCTGCTCCAGGGAGTAAACAATCTGTTTGCAGCAATTCTGAGCTTCTGGAGCTGATCATTGTTTGGAGAGAGGGGGCTGTATCCCCCTCCACAAAGCCTATAGCCAAAATGGAGAGAGCTGCACTGTGGGATAGCTGCCCTCAGGGCACTACTGTCATCTGTGATGGAAGTGCTGCAAATGTAAACACCCCCCTCCATGCCTTTGGAAGTATGCAGATACACAAACCAGCACTTTTCTTTTACCTGTTCACTATCACTGGTAAAATGGACAGTGCAAAAACTTTGCAAATGTAGACATAGCCTAACCTAAGTAACTCACTAAACAGGAAAAACTTCACTTAATGCAAAATGCTGGATTCCTACAGAAAATGTGATCTCCTGTCCATCAGGAAGGATTATTGAATCTAAATGGGCCATTGTGGAACTAAGACTTTGTTGATTACTTCTCCCAGAGCCCTGCAGAGGTTATATGCTCAAGCCCTGGGCCCCTTCCAACTTGAATGCTGTGGGAAGAGAATAAAAATGTCTTTTCAGGAGAATTTATCATTCCTATGTTTCTTGAACCCTGAGGGCAAGGATTTCTAAGCATAAGTAGGGATTCCCAACTGTTTAGCTTGGGTTAGGGTTAGAAACGTATACAGTTTACTTATTATAAAAGTTTTCAATGTTATTTGGAATTTAAGACTGTAATTCATTTGCGTGTACGTTACCAGCTTTAAGTTTATAAATAACTCCTATTTCCTCCCTATTAGTTAGTTTGTTATAGGATTGGCTATCATCCTTGTCTTTGAAAGATCTAGGTGGAATTGACCTCGGTTAAGTGGCTGGTCCTTTGAGGGTGGGAGCAACCTGGATATTGTTGTGTGCCATGTTACTATGGGTACGTCTATACTGCAGGGCTTAACTGGAAATAAGCTATGCAAATTGTGCTATGTCAATTGCGAAGCTTATTTTGAAATAGGGAGCGTCTACACAGCACTTATTTTGAAACAGAGCTCTCTTCCTCCGACTTCCCTTATTCCTCATACAGTGAAGGTTACAGGGGTCAGAGTAAGAAGTCCTCCAGACTGACAGTATTTTGACACTATTTCGAAATAACTGCCTGTATAGATGTGGACTAAGTTATTTCAGAATAGTGTTGCAGTGTAGACATACCCTTAATCTGTGTTGGTCCCAGAATGTTAGAGACCCACGGCGGGTGAGGTAATATCTTTTACTGGTCTTACTTCTGTCTGCACTATTCAAAAGCTCATCTTTCTTACCAGTGTTCCCTGTAAGCTGAGCACTTGGGCAGTCAAATGCTGCCCACCTGATTATCAGAGTGCCCACAACACCCACAGGTGGCAGCATGTGTTTCTACTGGTGGTGCACATCTGCACATACACAACACAATTTATTCTGTACATGGATGGAAAAAAATAGAGGGAACAATGGTGCAGAAGCACACAAACTCTCTGAGGAGATCTTTGCAGGGATTGTTTCCCGCAGAGCATCCTCCTGAAGGTATACTCATGGGAGGGGATGATCCAGGTCTAGACTATTTGCAAATGAGAGCTTCTCCAATTTTGCTTTACAAACCACAGGGCCTACCTGTTCTCATAGAATCATAGATTCCTAGGGTTGGAAGAGACCTTAGAAGTTCATCGAGTCCAACCCCTGGCTATGGAGCTGGCACCTGCATTAGGAAGGCAGGATAGGAGAGCCGCTGAAGGTGGCATGGGTTCTGGAATAGCCTAGAGGATAGGGCATTAGGCTAGGGTGCATAGGGTGGTGGGCTTGAGTCTGGTCCCCCCTCAGCATCAAAGGGCCCACCTACCCTAGGAGTGACCAGACAGCTAACACAGGATAAGGGACCCTATGAAGGTAGGGAGGAGAGGTGGGCCACTGGAGTGGCCTAGGGGATAAGGTATTTGCCTGGGGAGCACAGGCAGGATAAGGGACCTGCTAACAGTGGCATGGGTTGGGCTCTGGAGTGGCTTAGGAGATGCAGCATGCAGCTGAGGAGGGGAAGGTAGGGTGGTAGGCTCAAGTCCCCCCCCACCCCCGTGGTCCACTCCCAACTATGTTATTCCAGCCAGGGCTTTGTCAAGATAGGACTCAAAAACTGTTAGGGATGGAGATTCCACCACCTCCCTAGGTCACCTCTAGGGATGGAGATTCAGTTTCACACAGCTTCCAAGTTCTGCAGAGCCTTTGTGTAATTGGAGTTAAGTCTGATCTCTCCTTCAGTAATGGAACAAGGATTTTTATACCACCAGATCTAGCTATAGTAGCTTTTTTAACTTAAAAAACCCTGCTGGAATTACATACAGGAGGCAAAGTATGTGCTTTTGCATCCTACTAAGTTTAAAATTACTTTTTTCTTATATGTACACAGTACTCAGTCACACAGCAGTACCCTTTAGCAACTTTTATTGAGGTCAGTAGAAGCAACTCATCTCCAGAGGTAGAGAATTGCTCCTTGTACAAGCACAAATATTTAGACAAACTGTATAAAGAAAAACCTACTCTCATATAATCATAAACATTATTGGCTCACTGAAAGAACACCTCATTATCATCTCGCTCTTAATTTAATAGTGCTTGACTGTCTAATAAATACAAAAACCATATGCTAGAAAAAGGAGAGACAGTTCTGTCCTTGATGAAAACTGGCATCCTCTGCCTGCACATTTTGATTATAATTCTTAGCTTTTTTTTTTTTTAAATAATGACTCAAATATTTACCATCTTAATTACATTTAGGAGTAAAATGACATTTAGTAATTTTTGCATGTATCTCTTAACACTACTTTGTGTTTTCTTCTCTATCAACCAATAACTATATTTTGAACACATCTTAGATCCCACTGTGTATTTAACTGAATACTTTTTGAAACATGTCAATATCCAGAAACTTCAAAGTAGGCATGTGGGGTGGGTCATTTCCAAAGAGCTAGGTCAATTGTAAACACCCAGTGCTATGAGTTCAACATTGAACATTTTTGATAATCCCAGTTCAGATTTTCATAACAATATCCAGCTCTTGTATAGTATTTCTCCTCAATAGCTTTCAATGTGCTTTTCAAGGTAGGTTAGTATTATTACTCCTATTTTAGAGATGGGGAAACTGAGGCACAGGGAAGTGCTATGACTTGCCCATGGTCACTGAGAAGGCCAGTGGTAGAGTAAAGAATAGAATGCACTGCTCCTGAACCTTATTTCAATTTGTTTTCCCACTAGGCCACACTGTCTCACATAACCAAAGACCATTTTCTTAAATACATAGAGGCATACCTTCTAGGCTCCTTTTATCTGTGTGGATATACACATTTCCAGATTCCCCTCCTCCCGCACCACTATGTATTGAACTTGCATATATAAAAGTTGGCACACAACTGTGCACCTAAAATAAAGCCTGTATTTCCAACTTCCTCTTAAAGAAAAGCTGTCAAGTCTTGTTCCTCAGAGTAGCCATCTCATTAAAGGTTTATATAAGTTATAACTGGGCTGAAATCTCAGCTGGTGCAAATCAGGAAGTCAGCGGAGCTATGCTAATTCATAACAGCTGAGAGTCTATTCCCTATGTAGTACCCTCTGCAAAGAGCACATATTAACTATCTGTCACTTGAACCTCATTTCTCTTGCTTTGCACATCCTATTAGTCTCCCATTTGACAGGACACACTGCTTTCTGTTAGAGTATATGTATTAAAAATTCAACAGCTAGATCATGGAAAAAAAAAAGCGCCTTACTTTTCTATTCTACTGCTGGACTATGGAATTAAAAATGCTTTTGCACACATTTAAAGCCACTCTTTCTGACCTGCTCTTTGTCCTCTCCTTTCTTTTGGTCCAATTAGCGCTTGTGTTTGGAATCTTTCAAATTTTGCAAGCTTTTGGCTTTTCACTCTTTTGAACTAGCAGTGTGTGAAGAAACAGATCCAGTTCATTCATTAGGGTCAAAGCTTCCCAGCTTTCCTCTTGATCCTTCACTTCCTTAGCACATTAAGATTTTGCTACTTCAGTGTTTCAAAATTATTGTTTTAGGAGGATTTTCACAATGTTATGTCATTTTGCAACTTGTGTCATGTTGGGTGTTTTTACAATGGGGCCAATCACTCCCTAGCACCAAGCCTGAGCAGTCAGGCTTCACATAATGAAGGTCCATGAAGCTTGAGAGTTAAATCACTCTCTTCCCAGCCCCAGACAAAACCATGGGGATTCTAACTAAATTTCTAGGCTGCAGTGGTATTTCCAGCACCAGTGCCCCTTACATGGTTGAGAGTGGCCAGCAAATCCCTCAGATCATAGATATTTCAACTCTCCTCCATGGCTAAGAACGGGAAGACCTAGGGGAGCAGAGCGCCTTGGTGCATATGTAATGTCTTGTACACACTGTCACTTTGGCTGGTGTGACTTATGTCGCTTGGGGGTGTGAATAAACCACATGAATTACACCAACCTAAGTTCTGGCATGGACAGTGCTATGTTGGGGGGAGAACTTTTCCCCCTGACATAGTTATCAACTCTTGGAGAGGTGGTTTTATTATGCTGATGGGAGAGCTCTCTCCCATTAGCACAGAGTGTCTCTAACAGACTTACTGCACTTCTAGTGTAGACTAGCCCTAAATCAGACTCTCTGTATGGAAAAATCTAATCCTGTCCTCAGCCTTGTGCAGCAGATGACCACTGGTTCCAGTGTGGTCAGAGTCCTTCAATAAAGCATGATATTAATCTGTTTTCATGCAATTAATGAAGAGGTAGGTAATGCATTAAATTCTCCTTATAACTGCACTAAATCACCTCAAAGAAGAGCAAATATGGAAACTCAGTATGCAGATGAAATATCAGTAGTGGAAATAGTTAGCAGATCTATATCCCTTGTGAAGTCTGACCAATATATATGCTGAGCTAGTATCTATCTAGCAGGCACATTATTAATATATATTATTCACACGTCATATATTAATATATATTAAGCACATAATATCAATATAAATAGTATGTGTTTATATTTATTTCTAGCACATATATGGCCTATATTTGCCTTCATCTTTCTATAATCCTATTCCTTTATGGTAAGTATCCCATAACATGTTACAAAGCTGGAGTCCGCTTTGTTATTAGAAAATTAGAAACTTGACAAAAACACATTTAATGTTCTACCCTAGTACAAGATGGGGAGGTGCCTTCACAGATCAACATCTGGAATATGTGTTCAAAACAAAATTATAAGGAGTACACCATGATCCAAGAAAAGCAAGGTAGAAAGATAATTGGTTACATCTAGCCCAAGATGTACCTTGTTCCTTCTAAGCAGAGTGGGTGTAAAAAGGCTAGATTTAGGGGTGTGAGTCTGGAAGCACAACTTGTGTGAATTTAACATTGTTTCCTGGAAATTGATATTGTATAACAAATTGCTTCCTGGAAATTGATATTGTATTGAACTCCCCTGCCCTCCCCAGCTCTATACTTCTACTGACATGCCTGAAATTAGTTATTTGATCTCTTGAATAGATTTCATAACAAACCAAAGTGTAGACAAGTGTCTAACTATAGAATTTACCAACAATTTCAGGGTTCCTGCACCTCTTTTCTTTTCCACTTAAAGCATTTTCTAGCTCTTATTTTTCATCTCTTGCTATTTATTCAGGGAAATGAATTCCTACGAGCTGAGAAATAGGAAGCAGGGGCAAAACCCTGTAGTTAGGGTTTAATCAAAACCTCACTTGAAGGGAGAAAAACAATTGCTTTTGTCACTGGCAAGTAAGATGAGCCTCATTCAGAAAAATATCCTATCTGATAATGTTTTTAAAAAATGGTAATTTCCATTGCTAAAATGACTGTGCAAACTGGTAGAAGAGCAAAATGAGTACGGGGGTACTTCTCCAATCACATTTTGAATGAGCAAGAGGGCAGCCTTTGTCCATGGCTTAAGTGTCTTTGAGCTAGGCCTGTTCGATGCCTTTCATTTGGCTCCTACCACTATAGGCACGATGCCTGCTCCTCACACTCTAAAGAGGACACATGCAAGCAATAGGGGAGGAGTGGAGACAGTTGAGAGCAGGGGGATGTCCTTTATCCTTAGCTAGGCTAAGGACAAAAATCTCAACCCTGTTCCACTCTCACTGTGGAGCCATGGAAGCTGCATTGATGTGGCCCTCACACAAGGGCACCATTTTGGGAAGGCAGGAGGGGCAGCAGCCGTGTGCTCCAGGACACAGTTTGCTTTTCATCCCATTCCCTGTACTATCAGGGAGTGAAGGGAGCTCGCCAGCCAGGGGCATGCGTGGAATGCAAGTACTTTCACCTCACTCCCTGATAGTCCAGGAACGGGATGAAAAGAAAGCCACATCCTGCATCGCATGGCTGCTGCCCCTCTTACCATTCCCAAAATGGTGCCCTTACCCTCACCCCCTGCACCAGTGATGCCAGAAGAAGGCTACAGCTCGTACACATAGGGACACTGACAGCCTCCGCAGGCCTCTTGGCAAGCTATGTGTGTGGAGGGGCAGCTCCATGTTCCTGGAAGGGGAGGGGATTGAGGCAGAAGGGGTGGGGCAAGTGCAGTTTATCCTCCACTCTGCACGAACCACTCTTCCCAGTCCTGAGAGCTGCATGGAGCGCATGGCGCAGTGCTCCAGCAGTGATTTAAAGGGTCCAGGGCTTCTGCAGTAGTGGCAGTTGAGAGCCCCAGGCTCCTTAGACTTGTTGGGCCCTGCAATTGCCCCCTTGACCTCCCTCATTTGCAGGCCAGCCAGACACTGGAATAGTACCTGCATCTGGCCTCTGTTGGAGAAGAGGGTTTTCCCTTTCTTGCACTTCAGCTGTATAAAGCTAGGTTACTTGCGCTGAAGTAAATATCTCTACCTGGACCAGCTTCTGTTGGTGAAAGAGACAAGCTTACACAGAACTCTTCTTCAGATCTAGGAAATTAACCCAGAGTGTCACAACTAAATACAAGGTGGGATAGCTTGTTTAGCAAAAGTAGTTAGCACAACTCCAGGGGCCATTCCAGGTCAAGTGGCATATTAGCACCTTTCTAGCTAGGGGAAGGAAAATGGTGTGGCTGTAAGTGGTTACAGATTGTTGTAATAAGCCATAAATCTAGTCTGTCCATTCAGTCCATGATTTTTAGTGTCTAGCCACTGCTGAGGCCTGACAGGTGGGTCAGTAGCAAGCTGATCACTGAAGCCTCAATTAGCTTCCCTAGTGACTGCCAACTGAGCAATGAGCTAGTCAGTAGGAGAGGCTGGGGAGGTAAGGAAATAATTAGCCCTCAACTGGCTAACCTGATAAAAGCTAGGATGGAAGTATTATAAGTGAAAGGGGGTGGTTGGTGCTTGCTGAGTCTTTAAGCTGAAAAATTCTAACATAGAGGACTCTGGCTATGTCTATACTGGTGGGTTCTTGTGCAAGAGTTCCTGAGCAAGAGCTCTTGCACAAGAACATGTCCACACAGCCATGTGCTTTTGTGCAATCTAGATGCGGTTTTACGCAAGAAAGCCCCGATGGCCATTTTCGCAATCAGGGCTTTTTTGCGCAAAACAAATCTGAGCTGTCTACACTGGCCCTTTTGCGCAAAAGGACTTTTGCCCGAATGGGAGCGTCAAAGTATTTGCGCAAGAAGCACTGATTTCTTACATTAGAACGTCAGTGCTTTTGCGCAAATTCAAGCGGCCAGTGTAGACAGCTGGCAAGTTTTTCCGCAAAAGCAACTGCTTTTGCGGAAAAACTTGTCAGTCTAGACACAGCCCAAGAGTGCTTCATCATTGGGGTCTAGGCCATACACCATTCAGCTGTGCTCAACTTACCTCCCATCAACAGGAAGGAAAACAGCTGATTTTACACTCCCCTTCCTCCTCTTTCAATCCTAGTGCTGCCAGGAGTAGGGAGCACCCAGAAAAATACAGAGAAGCCTGATACGCAGGTGGCTGCTGGCTCTGGAGGTTGCTACTAGCTGCACAGTTCACAGAAAATCCCTGTCTTGTGACAAGAGTAATGGAGAAAGGTAGGGTGTAGCTCTATGTTCCCTAGATATCTCCTGTGCCACAGGAATTTCAATGTAACTATCTAAGCTATGCTACTTTGCACTGCCAGAGCAGAATTCTTTTAGCCCCATTTCTTTATTTTTTGGAGATCTAATAAAACTGAAACCATCCTTCTGTCTGCTCATTAGTGAGCTGATTAGGGGATTGATCTCACCTTATTCAAAGGAGTTTAATGTAGGTTCATTTGATAACTTGGACATCTTTGATAGCGTTTGATCTGCTTTCCTTACATTTTGTGGAATATTATTTTCATTTGATGTCTAATTTTTGCATGTGCTCATATTTCTGTATACTTGCTCAATGAAATTGAAAGAAAACCATTAGAATAGTTAAAAAGTAGTTTTGAACTATAGGACAGAACAACCAACAGTTGCATTGTCATGTTATGTTCACTTAGTTCTGCAAAATGTAACATTAATTTTTGTGGTAAAACACAACCAATAACTGCTAGTTTGCCTAATAATAGAGTAAGAGTTATAGAACCCTGCTAGTACATATGATGCATTCAATAAACAAATTTCAGTTTACATCTTGTACTGAGAGACCTGAGCTAAATTTGTCAGGGATTTTCATTGACTTTTTTTCTGGCCAGTACCTGGATAACTATAAAGAAGCTATGTATTTATTTGAAGCTTACACAACTGACTGATAACCACTAATGTATTTTTTGATTTAATAATCACACATTCCTTAACTGAACTTGATTTAGTCAGACAGAGCATATAATTAAATCATGTTTTTCTGATCCCCCATAATGCCAGATGGTGCTGTAGCATGTTTACTAAGGTAGAGTCAAAATATACTCCCCCCTGCACTGAGTAAACTGGCTTAAGTTAATTAATTTTTTAAGTCCTCCATTGTATTGCAAGTTCTTTTAGGATGAATTTGGCATCAGTATCATACTTTTATTTGAACTTGGGTTTTCATTCTAAAAACAACCATTGAACTTGTGGCTTATACTCTCTTATTTATCAAAATAAAGATATTTTCACTTGAATATGCCATGCAATCATTAGGAAGTGTGGCATTGCTGCAAATAAGGGTTTTGAGACTGTCATTATACACCTGCTTGTGAAATCAATATAGTGCTGACCATAAAATAACAAAGCAAGTTACTTTAGAGATGATTCAGAAAGGGATGTAATCCTAGGAGTTATTGAGATTAGTGTGAATAACATGGAGATACGTTAAGTATATTTAACCACTGTAGTTTTGATTTGTAGAGGGTGTAAGTCCTTAAGAAACAGAAACAAATGATTGTCTCTCCATGGGCTTTCAATAACCATTCTCTTAGGGAATGATACTATAGCTTGAAAGTGTTACTAGGATGATTTCATGTGTAAACATTGGTAACTTCTTATTCAAAAGAGAAGGTTAGCAATTTCAGCAGAATTGCTCTCTGAAGGCCATTTCTTTAAAACATTGAACAAGAGGTCATGGAATAAATCTGTATTAAGCATGAGAATTAGATAAATGCAAGTGCAAATAGGTACTTGTTCATACGATTTGCATGTAACTTTAACTTTTGTTTTCCTTAATGTTATGTATAGAAGGATGGAGTTATTGAACTAATTGTCCAAATCTGTGTTCATTAGAGATAATTTCAAGATACAAAGATGGAATGCTGATCAAGATTAAAAATCTCATGGGGACTGGGGGTGTTCAGGTTTACCGTACTTGAACATCTTTATTAATGATAAGAGGACCTGGATGGAGTAGATTTGCTACAAGTGCACTTTCTATATCCCTGAACCACACTTTAGAACTATTTTGCAATTTAGGGATGTGGAAACAAAGAAGGTGGCAATTAATGCCTTAAAACTGAATTATGGACCCAATCTAATTGTGGGGCAAGGTGGGTGAGGTAATCTCCTCTTATTGAACTAGCATCTGTTCAGGAGAGAGATAAAGTTGCAAGCTCAGAATTGTCTCTCTCAGCAATAGACATTCGTTCAATAAAAGAGATTACCTCACCCATTTTGTGTGTCTAATATCCTGGGACCAACACAGCTACAACAACACTGCCTACACCAATCTGTGTCCATCAGAGTTAAGTTATAGAATTTAAACTTATTAATAATAGCCAGTATGCCATTTGATTAAAAATGACCTTGGGCAGACTCTGATTTCTGTTCTCTATATCTGAACACTACAGCATTATTTAAAGGTAACATGGAAGGGTCTTAGTGATTTATCTAAGGCTTTGGATCTCATGTTCTCATGTCTGAGTGGAAGAAATACTTGCTGTTGACTTCATACATACTAGAAAAGGCCTCATAAAAGTTTGTTTCCTTGACTACCGAATGACACAGGCTCAAAAGTTAATTTGCATGGTGGTTAAAATTGTGGATAATTAATAACATCACAGAAAGAAATGGTGTTAGAGAGTGTGCTAAAATGCAGCTTATTAAGAGACTGACTAATATTGGGTATTTTTCCTGTAGGGTGTAAGCTTGCTTCTATTGACTTCAACAACTTTGCCATTCAGGGGTAGGATCTGGTCTATGTAGTTTAGTTCAGTTACAGAGAAATAATCATAGCTCAGTGTTACACTGAGCTCATCAGGAAAATGGAAATAAAAAGTATTTCAAGTGAAATAGAATTGACCTAACATGAAATTTTTTGTCACCTCTGTTCAGGCTACCTAGAGCTTGGACGTGCAAGAGAAAGCAGGCCCTGTACCCTATTTATTCTACTTCCTATGGGCCAGTTATCTCCACCTCTTGGAGCAGGCAGCCAGGATGGATAAGGGAGGGAACCCCAACATGTTCACCAACACAACTGAACAAGTGACGGGTGTCCTCATTTGAGACTGGTATAGGTCAGCAACAAATTACTAATGCTCCCCTCTGCAACAGAAGAAGGGGAGGGAAGTACTTGAGCTTCTGAGTGGTGCCTCCGAAAACTATTCTTGTCATGACACTGCTTACATGCCACCACTTGCTCAGGATTGTTGCTAAAGGGATGCTCTAACCCTAGGTAAAGATATGTGAAAAGGTGGTCTGAAACAATGGTGCAAAATAAGAAAACATATGTGCACACCCGTTGAAAGTTCACTGGAGATTTGGTCTTTGTCTCTTTTTTTTCTACCCTCTTCTTCTCTCTCTTTTAATTCCAGTCCTAGATTACATCTGTAGCATTCTGTTAGAAGTTCTTTTCCTGTTCATAACTGGTTTAGCCTGTTCTCACAGGGATAGTTCTCTGCAGAACTAGTTGCTTCCAGCTTTAGTTATGTTTATAACTGGATGTAATTAGTTCTGTTTTACAGATCTACATAAGTTTTTATATCACACTTACCACTGTTGTATGAGCGCCTTCCAATAGTGTGTTAAGCAACCTGACCACACATTTGTCTTGCCTTTCTTCTTTTGTCAGACAAACTTCTGTTTGGTGGGGTTGTCTCTCTCACACTGTTCCAATAAAAGATATTATCTCACCCACCTTGTCTCATATCCTGAAACTAACCCAGCAGCAAAAGTACTGCAAACAGATTTGTTGTCTCTTTTCCAGAGGAAGCATGTGCCTTTATTATTTTTTTGCAAAATATATTTATTGCCATGTGCTTATGGTACAGAAAGAAAGGTTAGATTACTTACCCTTGCCTTTAGCCATGCCATTCAGATAAAACCTTACATATAGTGTTCATTTGATATCACTTTCCCACCACTGTGACACTGTTTGAAGAAAGATACTAATAAAATGAAATGTAGGGGGTAAGAGTCTTTTCTTGAGCCAGCTGGTCTACCTCCTGCTCTGTGTTGCTGCTGTTTCTAATTACAAGCAAATTTTGTTAATTTCATTTTAATGTCCTTGCATATCAGTGAATTTAAATGAACAGCCTGGATTCCTAGGGTAGAGCAATGCTGGGTAATAATATACTAAATGCATTTTAGCTGGAGGGACAAGAGATGGTGCTGATTCACGATAATTCCCTTGTGTCAATGTAATAGCATTTTCCAAGAATGTTACAATGACATTAGCTTGAAAGAAGAAATATTTGTTTCCTGTAAAAGAGGCAAGTACCTAACTCTGTAGTGAATAGAAAAGATGCTGCTGGAGACAGTCACTGTAATAATAAAATGGACAAATGTCATAATAATGATTCTATATGATTCTCAAAGTGTACAGGATTCAATTATGAGAGATCCAATAATCAAGCTAACCTTTCTCTCTCTCTCTCTCTCTCTCTCTCTCTCTTTATATGTCCCCCCTACAAGTCATTATCGTCTTTCTTTCTCGATTAATTTCATACTCCCTCCTGTGCAGTAAAAATTACATTGCTTTGAACTCTGTGGCTGCTGGGCTGTCTGTTTCTGTAGGGAGTTTTTTCCTTCCTTTAAAAATAGATTTTTGGAAACAATTGACAGAAACCACTGCTAGAGACAGGGAACTGGGCTAAATGGATCAGTGGTCCATTCAGATATGTTCTATGTTAGGTTATTATGGTGTGTCTACACAGCACAGTTATTTCGAAATAAGTGATGTTATTTCGAAATAACAATGCGAGTGTCTACAAAACAATTCTGTGATTTTGAAATAAATTTGAAATAATGGACAGCTTATTCCGACTTCTGTAAACCTCATTCCACAAGGAATAATGCCTATTCCAAAACAGCTATTTTGAATTAGCTGTCATGTGGACGCTCCACTGCTGCTATTTTGAAATAGCTCCTCCTGCGGGCCATTCAAACTAATTACTCCCCAGTGCCCCCTGAGGTTCTAGTTCGAGGTAGCATGTCCCCATTAGGGAAGCCTGCTTTGGACTAATTTTGAGGCTTCCCTGTAGTGTAGATGTGCTATTTCAAAATAAGCTATTTCAGAGTGTTTCTTCCAGAATAGCTTATTTTGAAATAAGTGTGCAATGTAGACGTACCCTTAGTAACACTGACTTTCTATTTTTCATCTGTACTAATAAAAAAGGAATAAAATTAAAATCTCCAACTCTGCCTGTCATGTATCAATATCCTAGAGGCTATGTGGTCCAGTAGATAGGGCACTGGACTGGGACTCAGAAGATATGGCTTACAGTCTCAGCTCTGCTACTGGACTGCTAAATGACCTTGGCCAAGTCACTTCGCTATCCCTGAGTCTGTAAAACTGAGTTGCTGATTCTTCTCTCACCTTGTGAAGCATTTGAGATGACAAGTGCTACATTAGAGTGAGGTATTATTCTTAGGTTTTATTTGGGATGAGGTACACCAGCAATTGCTGGTAGCCAGTGTCGTCCTAGTTACGAACAATGGGCAAATATCCATATGCAGGGATTTCTCTGCATCACTTTCATCCTACTGACTCTGAGCTCTGGGAGGGGTCAGCAGCTGGCCATTAAGATGATTTTGATCCTTCAGCAGAGGCTGACCCCTGGATGGTTGCAATAGTCAAAAATACCTTTGTCTCCAGAACTCTTGCTCCTATAATCCCACAAGACGCCATTCTCTCCCCCCTGCCATTCAATGTGTGTGTCAAACTGCTGCACATGGTGGCTGTAGGACACCAAAGCCTTTAACATCAATTATATTCATGTGGCAGCCATCACTTTAAATGCAAGCAGCAGGTTGCCCCAGTCCATGAATGATAATGGCACCTGGATGATGAATAGCTGGTTGAAGATAAAGCTAAGTAAGACATTGTTGATTCAAGCAAGAAGAGGAAACATAATATCACTTTCAGTAAAGGAGTATTTGCCCCCATTCCTTTATCAAAACGTTATGCAGTCTAGAGGATTTCCTGGATTCACAAATGGTGACAATGGAGCAGGGTTGGTATTTTAAATGAGCCTAAGTGTGTTAGGTGCCTAACTCCATTACATGGGATTTGGGCACATGACTCTCTTATGCTTCTTTTGGAAATTCCATGTGAAATTAGATCCTGTTTTTTCTCTCTCTCTCTGTCTCTGACACACGCACGCGCACGGTTGTGGAAATTCAGGTGCCAGGAAGAAATGGAAGATTTGGAGAACTCAGTAAACAGGGACCTATCTCTGGATATTTTAAAAACAACTGTAATTAAATATTCTCTGGAAATTGGAACCACCTGGTCATTTTACCCGGAAGCAGAGAGAATCCAAAAACCCATTCAAATGTTTAGTAAATATAGAGCATTCACAATCTGGAAATAGAACCAGGAGACATGCAGCATGCTGGAAAGTGAGGCAGACCTGCTCTGCAATTCATACTACGCACAGGAAATTAAAAGTGAGATGCCTTCTGTCACCATGCAAAACAACGTGATGGGAGAGGCTCTGTACTTCTGCAGGCTGTCAGAATTAGTGAAAGATGTCCTACTTGTGTGGGGGGTGGTAGAAGAAAAGTTCTGATTTTCTGAGAGAAGAGGGACACTTTAGAAACAATCTACCATTGTGTCATTTTCAGCCACTGAGTCAAGTGCTGCAATATAAAATGGTGTAAGTGGATTGATCCCACATGTCCATTACAAATGAAAACTAACTCCTGTACCCACAAATACAGAATGAAAAATATGAGTCTGTGCCTGCTCAAGACATGTGCGTGAAACAGCTGATGTGCACACAAGTCACAGATTTGTGCATGGATATGCATCTACATCTCCGCAATAATGACAGGTGCATGCAACTTGGGACAGGGTAATTTGTGTGTGCAAAAGTTCTCTTGCAATGTTGTGGTGGGCTGTTAAAAGTTTGGTCTTGGGTGTATTCATCTTTGGCAACAATTGTCATGTTGGTGAGGTCACTAAAATGGATTTGGAGAGAGAAATGGAATGCAGGGTGGATTTGTGGGGGGAAGAGGGAGTGTGTGTGAGTGATAAATACAGGTTTTGGGAGCAAAGAAAAGTGGCTCCAAGATAAAAAGGAAAGGTGTAATACATCTAGGAAATTAGATTCTTCAATAGCTATTTTTTTATGAATTACTTGTTTTGATAGTATTTTCAGGAATTTCTTTCCAAAAATGATTTTTTTTAAGAAGTTTTCTTGATTCGAGGAAAAGTACACTTTCTCTGGCTACATCTAAACTGCTGCTTTTTATCGGAAAAAGGTACGCAATTTGCGTACCTTTTCTGATAGTTTTGTCGGAAGAGGCTTTTCTGAAATTGGCCCAGCTACACTGGACTAAATTTTGGAAAAATCTCCTCTTTCGGAAGAGCTCTTCTTCCTTATGGAACAAGGAAGACAGGGCTTCCAAAAGAGCATCTGCTCTTCTGCAAAAAATGTGGGAAGAGCAGATGCGTTCCCTGGATGTGGCAGAGTTTTTCTGGGATACCAGAGGAATCCCAGAAAAACTCTGTAGTCTAGACATAGCCTCTGGGGTTTGTCTTGACTGAATATTCCCCTCTAAATGTCTGAAAATTCACAACTATTCTCATGGAATGTGAGAAAATGAGCCTGTCAGGTAGAGCTGACTCTGTTTTCTCGTCTTTGGCATTCCAATCCCTTAAAGTATATTTAGGTCACCTCCATTTCACTTTCATGGGGCATTCAGCAAAAAGAAAAAATGCACGTGCTTCTTCAGAAGAAAAAATGAGGTACTCTAAATCACTCCAATTGCTCAGTCACCTTCAAAGTTGTCATTCTTTATGCAGGAACAAAATCACATGCTGCGTTTTCATAGTACTTCGGATATGTCAGAAATAGCCTGACATTTCCTTGTGGTAGCCATGTTCCACTTTTTTATTTAAATACTAATGGCTCATTGATAGCTGTCATGGGAAAATCAGGCACAGATTTTGATTCTAAAGTCAATGCCTTGGCTCACTAGAGAGACAAAAGCGGGTGAGGTAATATCTTTTTATCAGCCTATTGCCTTGCTTCACCCAATTTGTTAGATATTTATATGCAAAACCTGAGGTTTCCAACCAGATTCATCGTTTCTTCCCCTGACTCTTCAGTTCCACTGCTCTGACCTCTAACAAGTTGAGCTTTTTGGGGGTTCTCTGGCCATTCTCAAAAACTGGAAAAAAATAATTTCAGGTCAAATCAAAAGTTGAATGTTTCATTTTTTGACTATTTTAAAACATTTGAGTTAGTTTTTAAAAACTAAAAGAAAATTTTGAAACAAATTGTTTTGACCTGAACATTGAAATGCTTTATTTAAAAATGTCAACTTTATTATTTTTGGACTTTTTTTAGTTTTTTTTTTTTTTTCCCCCAACTGAAACAATACGGCTACACTGTTTTCTTTCTTTCTTTCTTTCTTTTTTTTTTTTGTAAGAGGTATGCAAATAGTGCTCTCATTTGTATAGCTTCTGTTTTTTCCTCTGGAAGAGGCTTTTCCACCATTTGGCCCCATCTACACGGGGTCTAATGTCAGAAAAAAAACCCTCTTTTGAAATCCCCTGTAAACCTCGTTTTATGAGGAAGAGGGGGCCAAATGGTGGAAAAGCCTCTTTTGGGGGGAAAAAAAAGGAAGAAAGTATGCAAATGCGAGGGCTATTTGCATACCTCGTCCAAAAAAAAAAAAATCCATCAGTGTAGCCGTACCCTATGTGAAACTAGAGCTGTAGCTAGGCATTTTGAGGTTCTGCGTGAGCAGGCGTATTTGTGCCCACTACCATTTTTTAAAAAGATTATATGAGTTAGGAAATTATAGAATAATGATAATGCATTTAGTTTTGCATATTGGTACACTAGGTAGACAATAAAAGAAACTTACAGAAAATTTTAGGTGCTACATTCATTTTCACACAATCCTTTAATTTCTCTATAGTGTCCTATAACATTTAAGGAAACACGTTGATAGGTACTGAAAAATAACATGGGATTGAAAATAATCATAACATAATATGGATACTGCAATGACTTAATGACTTGAATTAAAGTCAGAAAAATATAAAGTTGTATTTTCTTTTTAAAAGAAGAGATGTTGGATGTTTCTCATAACCCCACAGTAAGACTGTGATTAGAGTAAATAGTCACCTCTTTCAGGGTGCATCTACACTGCACCATAGGTCAAAATAAGATACACAGTTTGCGTAGCCCAAATTGCATATCTTATTTTGATGTTATTTCGAAGTACCTTATTTTGAAATTTGGTGCTGTCTACACAGTACTTATTTTGAAATAAATTGCTATTCCAAAATGTCTTACTCCTTGTGGAGTAAGGTTTACAGGGACATTGGAATAGCAAGCCTGTTATATTTTGAAATAACAGGTGCGCTCGAGATGTAGAATAGCTATTCTGGGATACCTCTGGTATTCTGAAATAGCACTGCTGTGAACATATGGAGATATACCTATCTCATAGAACTGGAAGGGACCTTGAGAGGTCATCAAGTCCAGTCCCCTACCCTCATGGCAGGACCAAGTACCATCCCTGACAGATTTGCCCCAGATCCCTAAATGGCCCCCTCAAGGATTGACCTCTCAACCCTGGGTTCAGCAAGCCAATGAGCAACCCCCCGATGTAGATGTAACCAATATAACCTATATGTAGGTGTAACCTATATGACACAGTAGAAAATAAAAGGAACTGAAGAATAAACAAAGAATAAATTTGCCATGCAGTTGGATTATCTTGCAATTGAATTAGCACCATAGTATCTGACTCTGTATTAGCAGAAGCTGTCCGTTTTCTAACCTTCATATGATGGACAGAGCCTATTTTTTGGGGGGGAGGGTATAAGATTTCCATTTTGAACCTTTTGCATTCTGATTTTATTTTTCTAGGAATACTATTGATTCTTATTACAATATTATGGTTGGCTTATACCTGATCATTTCTCTTGCTGAATCCTGCCAAGAAAATTGTGATTATGTCCCTTTAAAGGTAAAGGAGTACAGCAGCAGTGCTTGTTTGTGTAAAGCCAGTGTGAGAAGTATCATTCAGTTGGGGAAGCTATATTGTGACATCTGATAAAAGGAATGACACATCCTGCATGTTGGCAGGGGGCTAGAATAGATGATCCTTGCAGTCTCTCTTAACCCTATGGTTTTATGACATTTGACTTCTAGCCAGAAAGGCCTCTCATACATCAGGGTGGAGGCAGAAGAAAGTGTGTCTGTGGTGACTGTGAAATTTAGCATGAGATAATGCTGATGTCATGGTTATAGTGATTAGATGGACGTATCACCAAGGCAGGGCTTGTGAAAAATTTTGCCAGGGCCCGGGCAGTGTGGTGGGGGACTTGGCTCTGGGTCCCCCAGAAAGGGGTGGGGCTAGGGACAGTCATCCTACAGTATCACCTGCGCTGTGTCGGATCTCCTCCACCCAGTCCTCAGCACCACCCGGACAGCACTGCTGTGGCATCAATTTAAAGGAACCCAGAGCATTTAAATCCTTGGGCCCTGGGGCAACTGCTTCCTTTTGTGCCCCATCCCCACCCCATTGGCCCTTAACCGAGGTGATGGCCCTGGTCTTGTAGAGAACGAAGTGATTATTGTCCTCTACTCAGCACTACTGAGGTCACAACTGGAGAATTTCATCCAGTTTTCGGGTCCCCATTACAGAAAGGATGTGGACAAATTGGAGAGAGTCCAGCGAAGGGCAATGAAAATGATTAGGGGGCTGGGACACATGACTTATGAGGAGCGGCTGAGGAAACTGGGCTTATTCAGGATGTGTCTACACTTACACTTGCTCAATAAACTTTTGTCACTCACAGGTGTGTTACCACCTGCCTCCCGGAATGACAAAGTTTTGCCATGGCAAGAGCATGTGGGAATGCTGCTTTATTGGCAGGAGTGCTCTCCTGACAACAAAGTGAAACCTGGTCATTGGGGGTAGAAGTATTTTGTCAGAAAAAGGGCTAACAAACAGCATTCATACGTGCTAACTTTTAGAGACAGGGCCCTTAGTCTGCAGAAGAGAAAAGTGAAGGGGGATTTGATAGCAGCCTTCAACTACCTAAAGGGGGATTCTAAAGAGAATGGTAATAGGCTATTCTCAGTGGTGGCAGATGACAGCCCAAGGAGTAATGGTCTCAAGTTGCAGTCGGGCAGGAAGGGCTAGGTTGGATATTAAGAGAACTGTTTCACTCTGAGGATGGTTACTTAAAATGGGTTACCTAGAGAGATGGTGGAATCTCCAATTTAAGAGACTTTTAAGGCCTGACTTGACAAAGTCCTGTCTGGGATGATTTAATTGTGGTTGGTCCTGCTTTGAGCTGTGGATTGGACTAGATTATCTTCTATAACTGCGTGATTCTAAACAAACAACCAACCCTCTCAACCATGCTTATAGTTCTCCCCATTACTGTACACTGATTCAACAGATATTCTAAGATCCAGGATGATGTTTGGGATTATTGCATGTTGTGTGTAGGTAATTGTGTTGGTGTGTGTGGGGGGCATGAGCTGGGAGATTTGTGTTGATCTGTGCAGATGGCAATGGACCCCAAGTAATCTACCTGTGCAATCTCCTTCTTTTAACCAAATTAAATTGTTGTATGCAAATTTGCTATAGATTAATGGTTGTGGGTGGATGAGTTTCCTCTGATATCCCAATGCATGGTACAGATACATGCCTTACTATAGCTGTATAACACATAGGTGTAATTTGTAATGTCAAAATGGTGAAGAAATTAAACCTGGACAATAAAGACTGAAAAACCGAATGATTTGAACCTGATGATATTCTAAATAAAAAGAGCTCTCAACTATGCTTGCAACTGTTTCATTGCTTCACCCTGACTCAAGATATTCTAGGCTTCAGAATGACCTTCTTGGAATCTTATTCTATAGATAGTGAATTTTATCCTGCACACACAAAGATTTTAACTAACTTTATGGACTTTACACAGAAAGAGAACCAGCCCTAGGCGTAGAACACTGCAACAATTTAACTGTCCCTAGCATCTCTACACAACATTTGGGAGAGAATGTGAAGAAGAATATTAAAATTAGAGGGGGGATTTAGATAGGCAGAAAATAATTACCTAAGGTCAAACTATATTATGCTTTTAATAAAAAGCTCTCTGGTTTTTATACTGTGGCTTTTTTTTTTATCAGTCACATCATTGGAAGTTGTTGTGGTTGTTTTATTGAAATAGCTTTCAGCTCATGTGACTTCATGGCCATGAAATAGAAGTATCCAGACCAGATCAAAGGGAAAGAAGGATTTTTAAACTGAATGGCAACTCTGCCTCCCCACTTTGCAACAGCTCAACATCACACAATGTCTCAGTGAAGCAAATGTCTGATAATATCATGGCCACAAAATATAGCCTTTATTTAGCTGGCTGGCAGCTGGGTATTTGGGAAGAAAGAGTGAAACATTTCTTTGACAGGTTGCTTAAGAAAATAATTGGTGGCTGTTTGAAGTTGCTGGAGGTTTAGAATGTTGGAAGTAGTCCTGGAGGAAATGAACTAGTCAGTGGACAAAGGGAAGATGTGAGGCCATCAACGCTGACTCCATCGGGGCTCCAATGCTGGAGCACCTACAAAAAATAAGTGGGTGCCCAGCACCCACCAGCTACAGCTGATCACTGGAATCTCCCGTTAGCTGATCACCAATTTGGAGAGGGCAGAGAGCAACAAGTGGTGGGCTAGTGGGGGCACTGAGAAAGGAAGTGGAGAAGGGGTAGGAAGAGACAAAGCACAGGCCTGGGGGAAGAAATGCCACAAGGGCAGAAAGATGGGGAGTGAGGGTGCAGCTTTGGGGAAAGAGGTGAAGTGGTGGTGGGTGGGGCTTCAGGGTAGATTGTGGGTAAAGCACCCCTGGGGAAAAATAAAAGTAAATGCCCATAACTGAGAGAGCCAAACGTACATGATAAATTTGCTTATTGTGAGTTAATTTATCCCATGTATCCCCAGGTCACCACATAACACTGCAGTTAAATGAAAATCACCTCCACACTCCACATACTGTATGTATACATAAATATATTGTAGACCTGCGATGGGCTTAAATTCTGTCATTTTCTAACCTTGTATAGCTAAGAGCAGCCTTACCCACTGGATAATTCCAGTTTTCCTGTAACAACCAGCTATTGATTCTGGCCCTCAAAGATGCCAAGGCAGCACCTTAGAATTGTGACATTTTTAATTACAGAAAAGCTATTTTAGACTCTTTTTTTTTTTTTTTAAAGATCATGGCTTCCTCTGCGCACCTGCGCTCATGGAGCCAGATTTTCTTAGGCATTTAGCGGAATGTTCAACAGCCCCTATCTCCTTCTTTAGGTGCCTGAAATATCTTTTGAAAATCTGGTCCATGGTAAATGAGCCCTGGTCTACAGTAGGGAGTTATTTCGAAATAACAAGCAGTGCATCCACGCTACCAAGCCCGTTGTTTAGAAATAAGGGGCTGGTTATTCCTACTTTCCTGGAGGAATAAAACTTATTTCAAAATAGTTATTTTGAATAGAGGTAGTGTAGATGCTCAACTGCTGCTATTTCAAAATAACTACTCCCCAGAATCATTCGAAGTAATTACTCCCCAGTGCTTCCTGGGGCTCTAAGTCGAGGTAGTATGTCCACATAGAGCCTGTCTTGGACTAATTTTGAGGATTCCCTTATTTCAAAATAATTTCCAAGTATAGACATGTCCTAAGGCACCAGGCTTTATATTTAGTGATGCTTCTCTCTTCTCCAATTCTTAAATCCCTTAAACATTATAAAGTATTTGTTCTCTAACATATGGGGCTTGGGATGGTATAAAGGCTTTATCAGTATTCATTTGGGATGGTCTGTATAAACTGCTCAGCATTCTGCCATTGATGTGTGGCAAGGTCATGCCAAGCCAATGTGTTACTCAAACTAACTTCATGGGAAATTAGTGAATGTCAGTAATAGCTGGAACTAGAAGAGATACAGTGTTTAATTAAATAGCCTGTGACAATCACAACACAACATTGCAGCGCTCTTCATGTTTTTTGTCTGCCTCTTAATGGAAAAGAATTCAGAATTATAATGCTTAATGATTTACAAAGATTATTTGTATTTTATTTCTCTACAAGTTGATGCTGTCAGAAGCATGAAAATATTCTCCAAATCCAGATCTTGACTGATAACAACAGGTATTTGTAGCAGTGGCATATGTGGTTTCTGATGGCCTTTTAGTATGAATTTAGTATAGCAGTGCTTATTTAGACCAAAATACTATTAATTTCTTTGTCTAAAGAAGGACCAAATCTTTCAACCTTTAGCCACATTCAGCATGGATACTGTGGACTACCTTTTGTTCAGGAATTGGACGCTGAGTTGGGCAACAATGCCTGGTTAGTGTCGTAAGGTTGTTTTTAAAAATTGTTTTTAATAATTGATAGGTCAGTATTTAAAAGCAAGCACAGTATAGGAGAAAAAATAGCTGATACACAAAGAAAAATCTCAGGGTTTTTTTTCTGTTAAATGCCACTTTCAACAACACTAGGCTCAAGTGGATTTGAAATTCCAAGTTTTTCCAAAATAGGGTAGATATTAGATTTTTTTTTTTAACTTTGTCTATCTAACATTTTTTCCTTTCTATTTTTTTGGGAGGAGAGGGGGACAGGGTAGAGGCAAAAACATAGCAAACTTATGCCCCCATCCTGCACCAGCAAAGAAGCATGTCGCTCCTCAACTTCACACACAAATTTCTTTTTAAAATCTTCCTAAAAATGAATATCCTCTTAAAATAGCATTAATAAATAAACACCATCATTAATGAAATTACAAGTTTTTACATCTCCAAGCAAAGTGTGACAGAATGGTCACATGGTTTATTCATCATATTCATAGATACAGAGGCCCATACCTGATGCAATAATTTTCCCCCTCTCTGTTATTAACTGGTTTATAGCAGTAGACCAATGTGAACAAAGAATTTACAAATGCATGCATTCTGACATGAATATACTGAGATTGCTTGATAGTTATGACAGGATATGAAAATTAAGACACTCCAAGCTCAATTAAGTTACATAATAAAGCTGAGTAAATGTACCAAAGAAGCATGAAAAATTCTTCAGTTTGATAATTTGGATTGCCTCATTTAAATCTTTTCTTAATTAAAATCTAAATATTGCAAATCTAAGGAAAAAGAAGTTCTTAGCCAAATTAACCAGAATTCTTTTAAAGACAAGATTGTTGCGCCAGATCATCAACCAATATAAATTGACATATCTTCATTGAAATTAATAGAACAATACAGATGTACACCAGCTGTGTGGCTGGATCATCGTATTTATAAAGTCATGCACCCTAGTTTAGTATACCCCTGTGTACAGCACAAGCTTAATCATACCATTTACGCAGCCCTTTGTCCCTGTAGCTTAAGATACATAAACATATATTTAAAATTAAAAATAACTTACCATCCTGTAAAGTTTATCTTCCAAGTCCTGATTAATTCTTTGTAAGGCTAGGTAATTGTTTTGTATCCTAAAACAAAGATGATATGATGTAATGTAATTAGACGTGTTTGCATATTTTTACCTGTATTTTTGCACCTCACAATAAATACAGGCTCCCATTAATATTAAAGTATATTTACTTTTCATTTCTGCTGCCTATTAATGATTATGAGTTTAAAGTCCAAGGCTTTAAAAATACTTTTACCATCCACTTCCAGGGAAGACCACTTTGTCATATTTACATGCTGCGTATAATTAGAAGCAAATTGTTCCAGAAACTCTAAACGCACTAAAACCAGTGACATGCCCCTTCGCAAGTATGCATGGAGCACCAAGATGTAGGAACCTACACAAAGAGACTGTATTCTGTATACCATGCTTAGGAATTGTGATGATAGTCGGGGGACAGGCATGCTTTGTAGATCAACAACTACATGGATTCACTAACCAATCCCACAAGCTACTGCACATTTTGAAACTGCAGATACAGCCACATAAATTGTCACTGGATGGCTTTAAGAGAATTCCTTCTCCTGCTAGGCCCCATTGTCTTAGGCTTGGTGCAGGGAACAAAGCTTTGCCCTGAAAAGGAGGGATAGACATTTTTATTAACATAACAGGATGGGTCGGGGCACAGGAAACAGAAGCTTACTATTTAGTCAGAAGTTACATACTCCAGAAAGTTTATCAACTTCTCCAAGCTGTTTCATTGGTAACTTTAGTGTTCTAGGAGACAAGCTGCCTAGAATCTGCTCTATAGGAGACATCAGCCATTAGTAAAATAATAGTAACTTGACTTCATTTTTCCACACCCTAAGGGATGGTGGTGTCCTGTTACACAAGCACATAACAGCCCATCAGTATGCACTTCTATATTCAGGTAGGGGCCATTGTCAACTTACTGTTCCGTTTGAAAAGTTTATCTAAATGCCTCCCATATCCCTGCCTTGGATATCTCATGGGAATAGACCCGAAGTTTTCTTCACTAAAATGTATTGGGCAATGGAGCCTCTTGTGGTCAGAAGTTACCCATGGGGAGTCCTGACAGATATCTTGCTCTGTCCAATGATGATAACCATTTGGTTACATATGTGTGCTCCCCCTAAATGTTGCACTGGCTCTGCACAGGAATCCAGTTCGGCAGACTCGGAGAGAACTCCCAAAGACCACAAAATCGGAAAAAGGACAAAGGCATCCAAGCCAGGTTTATTGTCAAACAAAACAGTCTCCAGCTCCTCAGATCAGATGTCTACATTTCTGCTAGTACATACATGCACCCTGACAATGGACTCAATCAGTGGGATCTCCCAGGCTGAACAAGGATGGCCCCTCTAAGATATATTTTTATGCACAGATTAAAAAAACTTGCACATCATTCCTGATATATTAGGTTGCCACCCTCTGATGTACTTAGATACCACTCATTACCTTGTACATGGAGGTTTGATCAAAACATTTCTATCTATCATGCTGTCATTTTAAACCCTGTCCTGAACCTGGGTCGGTATGTCCCTGTTATCATGGGTAGTGTGTTGGTACCAAGATGTTTCTTAATGAGGTGTTCTGTTACCATCTCTCAGGAATGTGTTTATGGCCTGTGCCTAGTATCAATTAAGTATAAGTGTTCCTGCAATATCAACCCTGTTCATGCTAAGTTCTGTGAACAGGCCCTGCTACTTGCTCATAGCTTAACTTTGCTTTATATTAGCAAAGTCTTGACCATTGTTGCGTAGGCTTCAACCTTACAGCTTATGCCTTAGGCCCTGATCTTACTAGACCTTCAGAGGGGTAGCTGAGTTAGTCTGTAACAGGAAAAACTTAAAAAACAACAAATAGTCTGGTACAGTGCTTTTTTTGTAAGGAAAAAAAAAAAAAAAAAAAGCCGTGCCAGGGGCCGAAATGCGGTCACGGCCCCTTTAAGAGCAGTGTGTCCCGGGTGGGCTTTCATCGGGAGCCAAGCCACCCCAGGAAACAGGAAATAGGTGCTGATACGCCAGAGAGGAATCCCATTCAATTCAAGTAAGATGGGGAATAGGTGCCGGTACGCCGTCCTGGGGCGTAGTGTCACAAAAAAACCACTGGTCTGGTAGCACTTTAAAGACTAACAAAACATGTAGATGGTATCATGAGCTTTCGTGGGCACAACCCACTTCTTCAGATGACCAGAGTGTTAATAGTGAACTTGGATCTAGTGAACAACTGGGCCTAGGCTGAGAGATCTGCATCTGAATTGAGCTGCCCCAAGGTACAGAGGGCCTAGAAACAATGGTTTTGGTTTGACCAATTAAAGAGATATGGGAAATGAGGACTGAACTATGGAGTCAAACTGCCTCAGAGTTGGGGTCAGGGAGGGTCAGGCCTATCTCTGATTTACAAAAATAGATTGGCATTTCAGATCTTTTTGCATTGCTTTGTGCTGTGAAGATTATCCTTCCAATTAGAGACTGCACCAGTGGATTATAATTCTGGGACTGCTTTTCCTATGTGCACAGAATTATTTAGGGATTGTAGCATAGGGAGAATAGAATTTAGATGTTAAGATGTGTCATACAGATTTGTGCAGAAAAATTATGCCCCTAGTAAAGCCATGGAAAAAGGAGGACTTCTCTATAAGGGAAATTCCCACTGCAAAGGTGGGGGGGGGGAACTGTCAACCGAAGGCCTTTAAGCCCTATTTTGAGACCCTAAAGTAGGCTAAGATGCTGTACATGCCATTTGCTGGCACAGTGCCCAGAGGTGAACTTCACCCTCGTAGGCTACAGCTACACTACGAACTTTTTCCAGAAAAGGAAATACAAATAGAGCGCTCATTTGCATATCTTGCACTCTCATTTGCATATTATCTTCTGATCCTTTTTGTGGAAGAGGTTTTTGCGCAAAAAAGCACTGTGTAGAGGGTGCCTTTTTGCACAAAAAACCCCTTTTGCGCAAGATCCCTCCTTCCTCAAAAATTGAGGAAAGTTGCACGTATAGAACACAAGCTGATGCTTCTATAATTCATTATTTATCTATGGTGTTCAGCTGGGGGCATGCCATGGAGAGTAGCTGATCTCTCTGGCTTTGCTCCTAAGACAGCACAGACTTGAATCTACACTGTTTTGCTATTGACTTCAAAGAGCACAAGATCAATCCCATTAACACAACTTTCCCTGTGACACACAATATTCTCCTGTGGGCTGTAAAATTTTGGTTGTTGGGCTGAGGGTGGATGCTGGATAGTGTTAGTGGCCTGTGATAGAAAAGGAGGTCAGACTAGGGCCTGGTCTGCACCAGGAATTCACATCTCTGATGATGCACTTACGCCAACCTAACTCCTGAGGCAAGCTGTGCTCGACTGTCAGGAGAATTTAGGGACAGACTTTGTTTGGCCCAGGGAGGCATCTCCAGGTCTCCCAAAGGGGTGGGATCTGATGAGGAAGGGCAGGGCCGGGGGCTAGCTTCCCTCAGCCCAACCCTTTAGCATTGCCTGGAGTGCACAGTCCAGGACTGCGGCTACTGCCTCTGCCAAGAGCTCCAGATCCTTTTAAATCACTGGTCCCAGAGCAGCTGCCCTCTTTGCCCCTGCCTGTCAGTGGCCCTGCTTTCATCCAAGTTACCACCTTGTGGGAAGCTAGAATACCTACACCGACAGGAGGGGTTCTCCCATCAGCATAGAGTCTTCATGGAAGTGCTACAGCAGCACTGCTGAGTGGCGTCACCGTGCTGAGGTAGCGGTTTCTGTGTAGACAAGCCCTATATGATCTGGTGGTCCCTTGTAACATTAAACTCTACTCCTCTGATGGTGTCCCCACTCTGTGGGGTGCAGTAGGAATGTGCCATGACTCCCTGCTTCTCCTACTCTGTCTCCCCACTCCATACCCATTCAGTTTGGCTCTAACTGTGATACCTAGAAAGATACTGGAACAAATGATTAACCAATCATTTTGTCAACACTTAGAGAAGGAATGGGAACCTTTTTTGGGTCAGGGGCCACTGATACACAGAAAAATCAGTCAAGGCCTGCACACAGGTGAGAAGTGGCCCCCCGATTGAGAAGGAGAAAGACACTTCTCACTTTCCCCTCATACACCAGAGCCAAGGAGGTCTAGCCTAATAGATTTTTGTTGTGTTCTAGCCCCACACTGGGGCAGTTGGAGGGCTAGAGAGCCAGTGCAGGCTCCCCAATGCTGGGGGGGGGGGAGGGGGATGAGCCTTGGGGGCTGGATCCAAGCAACCTGAGATTCCCCACCCCTGACCGAGAGGTAATAAACAGTAGTCAACATGGATTTGTCAAGAACAAATCATACCAAACCACTTTACTTTCCTTCTTTTGCAGTATTAGTGTATGGGGGAAAGCAATAGATGAGATACATTTTGACTTTAGTAAGGCTTTTGACAGTCCCACATGAGTTTCTCATAAGCATGTTAGGGAAATGTGGTCTAGATAAAATTACTATAAGGAAGGTGCCTAACTGGTTGTAAGACCAGAGTAATTATCCAACTGGGGTGGAGGGAGGAGGAATGTGTCCAATGGTGAGTTTGCAGAGGTCTGCCCTTGGTCTGGTACTATTCAATATTTTTACTCATGACTTGGATAATGGAATGGAGATTATGGTTATAGACTCTATGGATGACACTACACTGGAAGGGATTTTAAGCACTTTAGAGGACAGGATTAGAATTCAAAACAACCAATGAGAACTAGTCTAAAATAAACAAAATGCAATTCAATAAGATGCAGAATACTGCACGTAGGAAGGAAAAATCAAATGTACAACTACAGCAAGAAGAATAATTGGCTAGTTGGTAGTGCCTCTAAAAAGTGTCTGGAGTTACAGTGGATCACAAATTGTTTGAAAATTATGATACAATTGTGAAAAAAGGCTAATATAATTGCAGGGTGTCTTAACAGAGTGTTGTGTGTAGGACACAGGAGGTTACTGTCCCACTTTATTTGACACTGATGAAGTCTCAGCTGGAGTACATGTCCAGTTCTGGGCACTACACTTAAGAAAAGATGGACACAAACTGAACAGTGCCCAAAGGAAGAGATACAAAAACGATACAAGTTTTAGAAAGCTTGATTGATAAGGAAATATACTGGGCAAGATTAGTCTTGAGAAAAGAAGATGGGGTGAGGGAATCTAATAACAGTGTTCACATATGTTCCCTATGTCCATAGAAGGTAGGACAAGAAGTAATTGGCTTAACCTTCATCAAAGGAGATTTTCCAAATATGTAGAAGCATAATCGAACCCTGGAATAAGCTTTTAAGTGAGGCTGTGGAATCCCCATCACTGAAGGTTTTAAACAAGAGGTTAGACAAACACCTCTCAGGGTAATGTAGGTAACTTGATCCTGCCTTGGAGAAGAGGGCTGGATTAGATGACCGCTCAGGGTCTCTTCCAGCTCCCTGTTTCTATGAATAAGTCTCCACAATATAGAAGGAGCTGAGCTTCAGAAAGTGTTTCTATTGAGAAATGTATGCAAAGGTAATAAAAATGAAGTAGATAAACACATGTACACATAAAACCCAAACTGGAAAAATAAAAGACCCATGGGGCCAAAAGAAGTGTCAGTACTGTGAATGGGGAAGGGGAAATGGACTCAGAAATATATGGAAAAAAGCATTACAAGTATGAAAGGAAAAGAATGTAATAAAATTAAATAAAATCTTTTGGCAATACCTTTAAAAATAAAGCAGGAGTAGGGAAAATTAATCTGAGCTGCAATGAGCAAATGAACAAATGGTAACAGAGCCCCACTTGTAGAAAAAAACATTTACCCATATGGTTTGAATTTTGCAGCGTCCAAGATTTTTAAATTGTAAATCTGGCAGCTTTGTATATTTCAGTGGTAACTGAGTTGATTGAGCTATGAATTGCCTTTTACAAAGAATGAATTATTTGATGTGGCCCTGTTAATTTATTATATATTTGGTGCCTCTGTGCACTGTAGTAAATTCAAATTGTACGACACCCCTGTTCTCCATGTGTGGTTGTGTGCATGCATGCAGTACAACTGCTCATACGCTTAACATTACGCACATGTTTCTCAGGGTCTAAGAAAAAAAATTCAGAAAATCACTACCATTAAATATATGTATAATCTAATGTAGCAGCAAATACCTTCTACTTGCATGGTAAAATTCATCCCTGTGCAGAGAATTCATACGAAGCTTGTGCACTGTGACCTCAAAATGTTGGTTAAATGGAGCATAGGCCTTGTTCTGCTGGTTCTCTGCATGGGAGGGAATTTTGCCTAGATAGCAGTTCTGCTTTAAAGAGTGACTGTACAAATGTCACTTTATTATTCAGCAGGTTTGTTCCTTGTCTGAACTCTAAAGTTTTATCTACTTTCTTACAAAAACAAGATGTTTTTTCTCCTACTACCACTGCAGAGCTAACGTAGCTGTGAGGCCCCTGTTCAGGAACTTACTTAAAATACATCCTGAAGTCCATCCCTCTATAGCAAAGCACTTAAACACATATGTTTAAGTGGATTTTACTCCTTGTGCATCAACAGATTTCTACTCTAAATCCTCCAGTGGGAGACAATGGGTTTTGTACATTGGTTACTGAAGGCATAATTTGAAGATAGCGGATTTGTACAGGCATGGGTGGAGACCTCATTTGACCAGCAGAATTTTTATTTCTTGTTGGGGTGCAAAAGAAGGGATGATTGCAGCAGGGCTCTTTGAGCCCAGGTTGAGTTTTCAGGACTTTCTAGGTTTACTTGTCCCAGCAACAGCACAGGGGGCTGGATTTAATGACTTCTCGAGGTCCCTAGCAGTCCTCCATTGCAATGATTCTATGAAATGGAAATCATTGTGGGGAACCCAGAACGGCACAAAGCCATCTCAGCCACTTTTCAAAGCAGAACTGTGGTTTAAGGGTGGGAATTTCAAAATCGTTCTGCATTTGGTCAAACTCTGCCCTCTGATGTCAATGGGAGTTTTAGCACTGAATTCATTAGGAACAGTTAAGGTCAACATGATGTGCTTTGAAAATCCTAATCCTTTGCAGAATGATATCACGTCATCTTAATGTGCCCTCCCTAAATAGGCGATAGATGTATTTAAAACAGAAACAAAAATACAATTTGTTTTGGCTTTACTGTAGATTAAATTAAAGGGGTGGGTGGGAAGCTTTTGGTAAGGAGTAGAAAAGCAATGGCTAATGGGGCATCCAGCCTCTAAGGAGAACCCTGCTCACAGCAGCAGTAAAAGGACAGGAATATATTTTACTGTACAAGTGGGATCATGTTACTCTCTGCTTATCTAATATAGTTTGCATTTACCTTTCTCGTCCTTTTGAAATGAACAACGTGGGAGATACATTCTTGGTGTTATAATGTTGCTCTTATTGTTTTTACACACTGATCTTCAGATGGCTATATTTGCTGACACTCTTTTAGATCATATTTTTGTTTAAAATGTTATCTTTTTCCAGTTTGGGGAAACTAGGGCTATGTCTACACAATGGGGGTATCCCAGAAAAACTCTGCCGCGTCCAGGGAATGCATCTGCTCTTCCGAAATTTTTTTTGGAAGAGCAGACATGCTCTTTCGGAAGCCCTGTATTCCTCATTTTATGAGGAATAAGGGCTCTTCTGAAAGAGGAGGTTTTTCCGACATTTGGCCCCATGTAGACAGGCCAAATGTCGGAAAAGCCTCTTCTGAAAAAGGAATTGGAAAAATGTACACAAATTGTAGTTCGCAATTTGTGTACCTTTTTCCAAACTGCCCCCCCAGCAGTGTAGACATAGCCTATGTGTTTATCTCACCATATTTTTTTTTAAGGTTTTCCTATTCTCAATAGAAACAATTTTTAAAGCTCACCTTGTAAAGTATTTTGGGCTTCCCACATAAGTCTTCGGAGGAAAAATCACCTGCCTGGAACACAATTTTTTTTTTTTGCATAAATTTTCTTCATAATACAAAACAACAACCAAGCAAAGTATTAGAAAAACACTTATATTCATTTGATTTTAATACTTTCCACTGATAACATTATTTGCAATAAATGGAACACTTTTTCAGAGGTTCTGAACATCCACAGCATCCACTGAACCTGTTCCATTATGCACCAATGTCACCAGCAGTCTCTTCATTAAACAAGGACTGGATCTGCTCATTAACCTGCACTGAAGTACTGGGTGCTCAGCACTTTAGAAAATCACGCCCTTCCTATATAAACAACCACTCTACATGCCTGATATTGTTATTTTTACTCTGGCATCACTCCCAATGACTGCATGATTAGCCTTTTTATAGAGCTCCTTCTCAGAGCCAAATGTATACAGGTTGACCCTATCTAGTCTGGCACCCTTGGGACCTGACTGGTGCTGAACCAGACAATTTACTGAACTATGGGAGGTCAATATTGTGGTGAGTGGGTCTCTTTATTTTTATCTCACCAAGGTGAATTAATGGAACACTTGCAATGATGCTTAATAATATATGACTCTACTGATATTCTCCATATAAGCCTATGCCTAACCAAGGCTTATTAGCTCTCTTTATAACAAAATGTTAGTGTTCTTACACAATTTTACTATATTGGCACAAAGAAATAAGCAAAGTATAAAAAACATGCTTAGGCTTAGCATCATTATCAGCACTTCCACTTTTTACTGGGCTCTTAGACGACATTTTGAGGTAAATTAGAGCTAAATAACAGCACAGAACACTGAAAGCCAGGACTGGTGGCTGTAAACAAAGTTGATCGGACCACGGGAAACTTGGACACACCCACAATAAATGGGTATTCAGCTAACTAAAATCATGACAGACTACAGATGTTGCCAGACCAGAGAGTGCCAGATTAGAGAGAATCAATCTGTACTATAAATAAGCAGAGATGGAAGAGGAAAAAGAGCAAATGTGAAGTGGGTTTTATGGCAGAAGATAGTTATACTTAAATACAGAGACATGTTCCTATAAATATTTGAGTATCGTGAATGAGTTACCTGTATGATCTTTTAAAAATCACATCAAAATGTAGCATTTCAGATGAATTTCCAGTCTGGATACACATTTCATGTGCTTTTTAATAACATGACTTAAATATCTAAATTATACTTTAAGCAGGATATGCTTGAAGAAAAACATTATTTCAAATCCAGAAATTGCCAGATATTCCCTATTCTATACCTGAACCTCTCACTTGTACTTCTTCAGGAAAAGTAATTTAATGTACAGTCATACAGGTGGTTAACATTGCAATTTACCTGAAAACAATGTGAAAGAATTTGAAGAAAACTGCACTTAGAATGGCAGTACTTTGAACTGCTCTGATATAAGTGAAATGATAGGAAGAGAGGGGGAAAAAGTGCTGTCAACAGATAAGCAGTCTGGAGGAGCTGACAGCCTATGTAGAAGCCTGTAGACAGGAAAATCATGTAAATTGGTGCATACTGTATCTCAAATGTAGGCCTTGATTCAGGAAAGCATGTGTCTAACACATGCTAACACAATTTCCTATTACAAGTCTTTATTTATAGCAATTATATGTTATCACTTATATTAATGCTACAGACCAATTAAGAAATGTTATGGAAGAGTTCTGTTTCTACTTGGAAAGGTACTCTTGTTACCTGCATTAGGTGTAATGAACTGTCCATTTTCCTCTACATCATGATAATGCCTTCAGGACATGTTCAACTGTTATTTTTTAGCATGAATAAATGAATCTTTTGGTTCAGAGTTTTTCAAAATTAACAATGTTAAGAGTCATGTATACACTTAAAGTAAGAGCATGCTCCCTTTAATATCAATGCGGACTACATTATTATTTATACTAATTAGGCCCTAAATTTTGAATAGCTCTGTGCCTTTTTTTCTGCACAGTTTGTATTACTTTTAAATAGAAGGCTTTTTGTTTCATGTCCTACATTTTGGACATAAATGTAACATGTTTTACCACACCATGATATGAAACTTTATATCATTTCATATACTGAACATACGCTTTGGCCTAATTCTGATCTTACACTAGTGTAAATGCAGAATAATTCAACTAATGTCAATATATTTACACTGGACTTAAGAAAATTTGGATATCCATTGTGTTTATAATAAGTGAGCATGTAAACATTACAAAGACTACATATATCTATATCTATAAAACTAGAATATTTTCCTGGCCTTGCTTAGATCCTTAACTCAATTAATTTTTGTTTTTTGGAAAACAAAATGCTGAGGCTGGGGCGTTTGGTATGCAGGCTGGGGAGAGAGGAGAACCCTCCACCCTCTCTCACCCCAGCAACTTGGGGCCAGGTGAGAAGCATCTCTCGATGGCTACTGCAGCTCTAGAAGGCACAGCCAGAGGAGGGGTGGTACTTGTGTTTCCCAACTGGGGCAGGTCCAGGTTTGTCTGCCCTCTGAGCTCCCCAGCCAGAGTGAAGAGTGCAGCAAACCATGCACTTTCACCTGGGAGAACTGCCAGAAATGTTCCTGTATGAATCAAAGGGGGGAGCTTCCATTTCCCCCGCCCTCCTTAAAAGACACCTTGGGTGGAGGAGGGGAGAGGGTGGCTCGGGGCAGTCCTGGAAAGGCGGGCACCTCTAGCCAGCCCCTATCACCTGCCTGGTGATTCTGTCTCTCTTCTGTATAGTTTTATGAGAAGCAGTTCCATTCCAGGTATATCCCATTTTCCTGGTACAACCAAACCCTTGCTTTTAAGTTATGATAAGAGGAAGGTGCATACCAAATTTGGTTAGGAGGAATTCTTGAACAGACGGACAGACAAACTCATTCACTCACTCACTCAGACAGACAAATTCTCTCAAATATATAGTAGATGTATATGACATTAATTAAATAAAGTTTACATAACGTGTATGTGTATGGTATGTAACACATACATATATGTATGTGTGTGTAATGTGTACTATAAGCATGTTTTATAATTAATGGAGTACATATCTATATATTAAGCAAAATAGTTTGTATACTCTTAGTGCAATTTATTCATTTTAAAAATTACTCACCTTCTCAATTTTTCGGTTACTTTTTCAAGTTCTTCCTGAGCACGTCTCAATTCAATTTCAAGGTACTGGCGTGTAGAATCAAATTCTGTTTCAAGCATTTCCAGTTTGTGGGTAGTGTAGGATAGGCGCTTCCGTAATTCCCCCTTCTGTTCTTGCAAAGTACTGGAAGAATAAACACTGGAGCTATAGCATTTAGAAGTTCTGGAAGAGTATTTAATGATCCACTATTTTTAAGTGGCCTCATTATTCATATTTCCCAAAAATATGGATTTGTAGTGAGAAAGAGAACAGTACTTATTCATTTACCAATTTTGATGATTTTGTTTTAAATTATCATCTTGACAATATCTCTACATCCACCCTTTTTTGTAGGACACCCATTACTGGTATCCAAATGCCATCATAGGACGTTTTGTAGAAGCATTTACAAAATATAACACATTTTAAAACACATAAAAACCAATTTTTTTATGTGCTGTCTTTTATTTGTAAATGATCTAAAAATGCTTTGTGCTATGTAGAAACAGCCTCAATTCTCAATCTATAAAATAATAATATAATAATAATTAATAATTTGGCATTATCTGGTTAGATTATCTACTTTTCAAGTCAGGGACTGTCTCTAACTTTGTCTGTAAATTGTACAGCAAAATAAGGTCCTGGTACAAAGATGGAATCCCCAGCTGCTAGTGTAATGTAACAATAGTATAGAGATTCTGATAGTACTTCATTGAAGCTTTGAGTATAAGCTCAGGTCCTGATCTGGAACTTGAATCCACTATGACATAGTGGCACAAGCGCTAGCATGTAAATCACACTGTCCTCATAACAGAGCGGCTTGCCCCTTTCAGAGCCCAGAGTTCTTAGGCCAGTCAGCCCTGTTCAATGAACCCTACCTTGCTACATCTGCACTAGATGTTGGGTTTAAGAGAAAGGAAGCCCAGCAGTGGAGAATTGTCTGGAGAACAGAGCAGATTACAAGCAGCAGCCAGTGGAAGACTCCAAGTAGAGAAGTCTAGTAGTGGCTCCTCAAGAAAGAACAGGGAGCAAACTAAACACACCTTCAGGGGAAGTGGGGGGAGTAGGGATTGAGAGGGGAGTTGGTAAGCAGCCTAGGAAGGACAAAAACTGAGCAAAGGGATTGGGCAAAAGAGAGAGAAGACAGACTCTTGGGGAAGGACTGTTTGAGACAAGGGGAATTATTTTGAGTTTTGATAGCTGGTGGGTCACTGCAGCCAGCTAATTCAACAGATGGAATAGGCCAAAACTCAGTGTGGGGAAGTGCTGAGATGCTGGGTCTCGCCATGTGGGTGTGCTCTAGGACAGTGTGCCTTGTATTATCATCATACTTACTTTTAATATATGCTAAATATGACATTTCCTAAAATTAGGCTTGACTTCCAGTTCCTTTAATGTCAATGGCAAAACTATCAATGTCAAAGGAACAAGATTTTGAATGTAAATACAGCTTATGCCTGTAACACGATCCAATGTGCAGGGGCCTGATAAAAATGTCAAGGGGCAACATACCACTGACTAAATGCCACTTATAGTATTACCAGTTTCAAGAGAGCAGAATCACCCAAAATCATGAGACCAGGGCTTACATTTTTGATTTAATAATCAATTAATGTTTTAAGCTGTCTCTTGACTTTTTTAACTCCCCTCTAGTCCTACATCAATGTGTCTGACATGATTGAAAAGTCAACCTTAAACGCGCACACAAATGTATCTCCCTGGCTGCTCAGATGGAGATTCCATTCATCCAGTCTTCACTCATAAGTGATAATGTCTCAGTAGAGAGATAAGATGGGTGAGATAATACCTTTTACTGGACCAACTTCTGTTGGTGAGAGAGAGGGAAGATTTTGAGCTTACACAGAACTCTGCTTTAGGCCCGATTGTTAGCATAAGTAGTTGACTCATACTTCAAGGCACCAGTCAAAGGGAAGTGACCCATTAACAACCTCCCAGTCACGGGGGGAGAGGGGAAGGAAAGGAGGGGTTGGAATCATGGAATCATAGAATACTAGAACTGGAAGGGGCCTCTAGAGATCATCAAGTCCAGTCCCCTGCCCTCATGGCAGAACCAAACACCAAAAAGATCATCCCTGATAGATGTTAATAGACAGGAAATGAGGAGAGGAGCTGTGTAAGTGATAAATCCAGTATCTCTCTTTAGTCCAAGATTTTGTGTTTAGCAAGTTATGAACTTAAGCTCCCAGGCTCTTATTTTGAAAGGATTGTTGCAGGTTTCCTTGAGGATGGGGACTGATAGGTCAGATACAGAGTGATCATTTTGAGAATCATGCTGATATGGTGCTTAACCACACTGTGGGACTGGGTCAGCATTTGCAAGAAATAATTCCCTGAATCTTCCCCCTATTATTTCTCTGCCCAAGACTGAGCAGTGCTCCTACCTCCCACTTCTCTGAACCCACACACTTGGTCCCTATTTCTCTTTCCTTCCCCTCACATCCCCTGCAACCCATTCCCCTGTAACTCCTAGATTGCCTCTTCTTCTCCCATGCCCATCCTCTTTCACTTTTACAGGATCTGTGCTGCTCCTCATAGTCTGTGTCCTGTCAAACCCTCCTGAACCAAGTGGCAGCCATTTTGACTGTGATTGTGTCTTCACTCTCACTGAAAACAGTGGGAGGTGGCAGCCATCTTTATTAAGTGCAGCCTCACTTCCACAAACAGGTAGACAGTAGGGAAAGAGGACCACTTTAGCATCATTGAGAGTAATAGGAGGTGATGGCCATATCGAATCGAAAGGCATCAACTCATGAATTTCCTTTATCATGTTTTCATGACATAGGTAAAATCCATCCCAGCATTGCTGGGGTGAAGATAAAATTGTGAGTTGGCAATACTGCACTTATTTGACTTGACTTTAATATGCTGGCTCTCACTGGCGTTTCTTCTTTTTGTTACAAAAATAACCTAGGTATATTAAAGGAGAAAAGCTTTCAAAAACCCTGCTTACTGCAACAGAGTAACCTACATCTTGGAACTAGCCTAATGTTTTGCCAACATGGTGTTCTATTTTTATTCCATTTTTTTGCATGATTACAGTTGTACTTGGCTTACCATGAGTAATTACACTATTTTAAAAATAATATATCCTAATTCAGGCAGCAAATGCTTCTCTGCTTAACAGAGTCATCTGGATGTCTATTTTTCCTCTTCTTCCTGAAAGATGAATCAGTATCTTGAAGGAACTGTAAACTGAATATATGCCTTAATTGAAAGTGCATAGTGAATCTTTCCGTGGACTTCAGTGCATTTTGGAACAGATCCCTAGTGGATGTTTATAGGGAAAAAATCCTTACACCAGTTCCTCAAATGCATGATGAGCATACCCTCTTAATGCTAGAGAACACTGTGTTTTAATTCAGGATTTAATTACATGCATTCACAGTTCTTCATTGCATGGTATATATTCTTTATTATAATTAGCAAAAACCAGGAAAATTAATTGGGTAGGAAAAATAATTTAATGGGCCTATTCTCATTTCCCTCTTACACACTCCTTACATTAAAGCATCAAGAAAAAGATGAAAAATCAAGAGGCAGGAAAGACACATTTGCTAACAACTTCAAAGGCCATGGCCATGTTTATACTTAAAAATTATGTTGACCTAAGTTAGCTAAGCATACAGCTGCTGCCAGTACACTGCCTTCAGCCCCTCAAAACGCCAGGCTCAGGCGTTTCAAAGCATTGGTGCTGCAAGGAGCTGACCCCGGGTTTTATGCGGCACTGCCCCTATGAAACACCATGGCAGCATTTCAAAGAGCAGCGCCTCATGGAGCCTGGGGTCAGCTGGAGACTTCCTAGCTGACCCCGGGCTCCCTGCAGCATTTCCCTAGCTGACTGCCTAGCTGACCCCAGATTCTGGGGAAATGCCGTGCAGAATCTGAGATTAGTCCCCAGCTGACCCCAGGCTCCTCACGGCATTTCCACGGAACCTGGGATCAGCCTAGGATTAGTCCCCAGTTGATCCTGGACTCCATGTGGCATTTCAAAGAGGTAGCACAGCATGGAGCCCGGGGTCAGCGGGGTACTCTGAGTCCCTTGTTGACCCCAGGCTCCATGAGGGTGCTTCTGCTTTGAAATGCACAAGAGCCCCTGTTGGGGACTCTTGTACATTTCAAAGCTGGCATGCCATGTGCAGCCTGGGGCCAGTGGGAAGTCCCGCTGACTCCGGGCTCCACGCGGGTGCTTCCGCTTTGAAATGCACAAGAGCCCCTCTGGGTGCTCTTGTGCATTTCAAGAGGTAAGTGCCCTCGTGGAACCTGGAGTCAGCAGGACTTCCCGCTGGCCCCAGGTTGCAGACGGAGATCCGCATTCCTCCTTTGAAATGCTCTTGTACATTTCAAAGGAGGAATGTGGAAGTGCCTATTGACTAGTTGAGTAGTGGGTGGAAATTCTATCGAGTAGTTGACTAGTAAATTACCCGCTAGTTAACATCCTTAGTGTACACTTAGCTCCTTGAGTTGTCAGTGTGTGTATATTTGTGGTATACTAGGTGTATTTGTGTCAGTGCAGAATGCAGTACAGCATAGGTAGGTATCCCACTATGCAACTTGCCACATTCCAGTGCAGGATCTTTTGGGAATTTCTAGCAATGCTGGATGGGGCCAAAACTAGTTGTGCAAGGGAGACTGAGAACATGGGTCAGTTTCCCAAAATATGGCGTTCTCCATCCCATAATTTCATCCATAGCCCATAACATTTCATGCCTTATTTTGAAAGTCCCACAAACCTTCATAGTCGACCATTTCTGACAGAAGCACTGGAGCTGTGAATGTTGCAAGCACTGGGCACCTGATCCTACAGTATTTGCAGAGCCACAAAAGGAACTCTAAGGAATATAATGATTTCTTGGAGGAGAGATTGTAATGGGACATAGAAAGAAACAATTCAATGGCATTCATGTAGCAGCTGGACATGGGGGAACACTGGTTCTGGGCATGAAAAACAAGCACTGACTTGTGAGATTGCATCGCTATGCAGGTTTGGGATGACAAGCAGTGGCTACAGAACTTTTGGATGTAAGGCCATATTCATTCCTGGATCTTTGTCGAACTTGCCCCAGCCCTCCAGTGCAGGGACACCGAAACAAGTGCTGCACTGAGAAGTGAGAGTTGATTGCCGTGTGAAAACCTGCAATGCCAGATTGCTACCGGATTGTAGGAACTCCTTATGCTACATGGAATGTTGAGGAGGTGTATAGGGAGGTCCCAATGCAGAGTTGTGGAGGGGTTGCAGACAGTGGCAAGCATGACATTTTTGAACTTGCAGCTCTGCCAGAGTCTGAAGCATCTCTGTTTGCTGTTTTAGGATTACTTGGTGTTGTAAATCCATCACAGAGGGTGTTGTCATTCATGTGTGCTGGGCCATTGATCACCTCCTGCTGTACAGACGGTGACTCTGGATGATGTGCAGGACACAGTGAATGATTTTTGCAGCAATGAGGATACCTAAACTGTGTTGAGGCAATAAATGACACACTTATCCCTGTTTTAGCACCTTGCCATAGAGTACATCAAGAGAAAGGCTACTTTTCTATGGTTGTACATGTGCTGGTGGATCACTGGAGATGCTTTACCAACATCATTGTAGGTGGAGCTGGGAAGGTACACGACACGTGTCTTTAGGAACACAGAACTATTCAGAAAACTGCAAGCAGGGACTTGCTTTCCTGACCAGCAGATTACCATTGCAGCTTGACAGCACAAAGGAATGCTCCAATTATAGGCTCAGCAGGAACAGAATGATAGTTGAATACATGTTTGGTCATCTGAAGGGTCACTGGCATTGTTTACTTAAAAGATTGCACCTAAGTGAGAAAAATATCCCAATGGCTAGAGTTGCCTGCTGTGTACTGCATAATATATGTGAAGCAAAATGAGAAACATTTCCACTGGGGTGCAGGGTGGAGGAGAAGCAGCTGTCTGCTGAATTTGAACAGCCACATATAAGGGGGCTATAAGGAGAGTTCAAAATAGAGCTAAATGGCTCAGGGAGGCTTTGGAAGACCATTTTAATAGTGAGCCAGAGCATCGTGTATTTCTGTAATGTGTTCTACCTGGCCTTGTTCTTCTGTGGCTCAGAATGAATCGTGTAGTGATTACTGTGTATGTAAGGATCCAACATTGTCAATACACCTATTAAAATTATTTGTGAATTGTGTTCTGTGACACAGTGCAATAACAGGAAATTGATTACTGTCGGATCTGCTCCTCACCAGCCATTGTGAAATAAAATAGAAGAATTATGGTCCAAAAATAGAATTTTATTCTGTAAAACAAACTAGGCAAATAAAAAATACTTAGCTCTTAATTTATTAAGGGAACAGAACTTATGACAGGGAAAGAACAACCTTTTTCGTTTCCAGTTCATATACACAAACTATGTCTTTCACAGGTCAATGTCTGTGAAGCTGTTACTTTCTTTTGTGCTGCTGTGGGTGTTGTGGCAGGGATGGTGCAGGAACTCCTTATCCCACATGGACTGTTGAGGAGGTGTATAGGGAGGTCCCAATGCTGAGTTGTGTATGGGCTGCAGATGGTGGCAAGCATGGGACTTTTGAACTTGCAGATCTACCAGAGTCTGAAGCATCTCTGTTTGCTGTCTGAGAAGCACAAGCATCTCCCGTGGAATGTCCCTATCCTTTTCTTGCACCTTTCTCCTCTCCATATTGTCCTCAGCCACTGTCCATTGGCTCAGGTGTTCTGCAGGTATGGAGAGGGAGATTCTGATGGCTGCAATGGTTGCAGCTGCAGATACAACACACAATTTACCATTATCAGTGTGTTCACACCAGAAATCAAAACTTAAGATGCTGAACTCACTCCCCTTGCTCTTCAAAACTGTAAGCACTATATTTCCACTGCAGCTCGGGACTGATGGAGCATGGCATCAGTCATAGCATTAGCCATGCTGAGTATGGCCCTTAGAGAGGGTGGGGGAAATGAGAACCTGATTACAGTGGTACAGGGCAATGGAACTGAATACTGGCACCATTTTCCTCGGGTGATGGTGATTTTAGCTGCTACCCTTGGGAGTGAGAAAACAGGGGCAGAGAGAGCACAGCTAGAGCTGGCATCCTAATGCTGCCTGAGCTCATATGCTGCTAGTGTGTATACTGTAATGCTGCCTGCTGCAGCTATCCCTGACTGACATAGGAAAGTGTCCTACCACAGAGGAAGAAATAGGGCGGCCCGCAGCAGAAACCTTCAGCCAGGGATTGCAGAGCACCCAACATAAAAGTTTCATCAAGATCTCTGTGGTGGGTTTCCAGGCCATTCCACTGCACATAAACAAATGGCTTCATGTGGCTCCCGCTGCCTAACTCTAGCAAACAGCAGTGAAAAGCAAATAGCAGCTCTATCTCTTAGTTGTTCCGCTACCTCTTGTAGCACAAGGTAAAATGGGGAAATCAAAAGAGGCATCCTGCTAATTTGGGGGTTCCTTCCCTGTAATTTGAAAGTAAACAGCACACTCACCAGAGATTCCTTCCCCTTCATCAGATTCGCTCATGCTCAACTGTTGGGACAGGCTGGACTGGGGTGGTGTCAAAAAAAGGTCCTGGTTTGCTGTACAACTGGATTCCCCAGTCACCTGTCCCCCATATTCCTCCTCCTTCTCCACCTCCTCACTGTTCATGGAAGAAGCCTGGCACTCAGCCTCCTCAGGATGCTCTTGAGGGTGGTGATAATGTCTCTGCCAAGGATGATATGTAGGGTTTTGTAAAAGTGGCAGGTCTATGACTTTGTACCAGATTGAGCGCTGGCCTCCCTGGTTATGGTTTTCATGCAGCAACGATGTTGGTTCCTGTTGTAGCCCTTCTCCTGCATCCCCTGAGCAATCTGCACATAGATGTCAACATTTCTGTGGCTGGTTTAAGCCGTGACTACAAAGTCTCTTTTCTCTACAGGTCCAGGAGATCCAACACTTCCTGTGTACTCCAGGCAGGAGCACAATCTGGTCAGGTGGGCAGTTACAATCAACAATGCAGAGCTGTTAGGTGTGTTTGCTAAGGTGGGCAACCAAGAAAAGGAATTTCAAAAATTTGCAGAGCTTTAAAGGGGAAGACTTCCTGTCTACCTGATCCCTGGCCAGTGAAGTTCACAAAGGTGACCATGGCTGTCAGTGCAGGGCATTGTGGGACAGCACCTGGAGGCCAGTAACAGGCAATATAAATAACTCAGGCTATGCCTACACTACCAGGTTATTTTGAAATAAGTTATTTCAGGAATTATTATTTTGAAATAACTATTTCAAATTAAGTTTATTCCTCTTCATAAGCAGGAGTTATTATTTTGAAATAACAGGCTTGGTAGAGTGGATGCTCACCTTGTTATTTAGAAATAAGGGGAGTTACTTTGAAATAACTCCCCAGTGTAGACATGCCCTCAGTGTCTACACTGACCCTTTGTCAAACTAATTACATTGATCCTGACTGTATGGTACTTGAGGAGGTGGTCTTGTTAAGTTCACATAGCAGGGGACTTTTGTTGGCAGGAGCCAAATTTAATTGAAGCACTTCCACAGCTAGGTTGATGTGAGCTGCTTTGCTTCAACCTAACCAAATAGTGTAGACCAGGCCTAAGTGCAAATATGTAGCCCCTTTTGCAGTACCGCTCAGAAAGATTCTAATCCTGCAATTCCTTCCTTCCCAAAACTCACATCTTCTCCAACAATAAGTTTAGAATGAGCAAGGAATGGCAAAATAGAATCCAAAATCCAAGGAAGGAATAACTGTTGCATCAGTGGTTCTTCATTTCTGCTAATGATCTCTAAAGCACTTCTGTGTGGTAACTAATAGTTTCTAAACCATTATCCATTTTGATTAGCTAAAATCTCTCTCTAAAATATGGACTATCAATACGTTTCTAAATATCTATCCTGTCTACAGGGAACCTCTCGCAGCAGGATGTTTTTATTTTGCCTCGTGTTTGCAGACCTTTCATCACATTATTCTCAGCAAATGGCTCTGTTCCAAAATCTAATACATAGTTTATCAATATGCTTATATGTAGGGTGACCCTATCTTCCTATGCTGAATGCAGGATACCTGATAAAATTACATGTATTCAAGTGAGTTCATTGTCAATCAATCACAACTGTGCAGTACAAATGTTCAAATTAACATCAAATTGACTGAGCCCCTATTAAAAATAAATATTGAGTAGCTAGTGTCTTCATTTAGCTTCTTATTTTTAAGGTTTTCATGGAGAGAAGTGACACACACATACTCCCATTCAGCTCTCTCACAGGGAGATGCCTGTGACTGACCAGCTTGACCCAACCCTCCCTGCTCAGTGCTCTCCACCCTCCATGCCTGGCTGGGCTGCTGGCATGGACCCACCTCTACTGGTACCTGGTGTTGCATCTTCTCAAGGCAATATGCATGTGCGTGTGTGGGGGGGCCTGCTGGGTCACAGCTCCTCCTCCCTAGATTTGTCAGGATTCACACCAGAGCATGGCCAGCAGCAGCCTTTCAGCACTGTGCAAGAGGGAAGGGATGGGAGCTGCTACCAGCTACATACAGGTGTGGGTTGGGGTAAGAATGACTTGGCTCATGCTTTTGCAGAGGCCATCTCTTCCCTCTCCACACCCCCACTCACCTGTGGTTGGAAGCAGTGTGTCCTTCCCTGCCTGGGTAGTGTCAAAAGGCAACTAATATCTCCAAGCTGCTGCTGGCTGCTGACATTAGCCAGGGAACAGGGGGTGGCTGGGTTAAGTGTGGACAGGAAGGGGTTAAGCCCTAAGGCCGCATTGTGCTCCAGGGCTCAGAGAATCTGTCTGGGTGGGCTTCAGTGAACCTGGCCAGAGAGGTGACTAAGGGACAGCGCAGCCCAGCATGTCCTAAGGGCAGGTGGGGGCAGTGTGTGAAGAGGGTGCTATGCCCTTGCCTGAGGGGCTGCTGTGGAGCCTGCAGGATTGGAGCGCAAACAAGCTGGAAATAGCTTCCTCTCCGCCACTGCAGAGCTTAGCTGAGGGGCAGAGAAGCTTCCCTGTGCCAGCGCTGTGCGGGGCTTTGGTAGATGCAGGGCTTGGCTCCTCCTGGCCAGTGCCCTGGGCCTCAGGGTCTCTTTGGGTGCCAGCCAAGCCACGGTACATCTAGACAGCAAGCGTCTTTCGAAAGAGAGCATCCACACCTGAAAAACTGGATTAAAAAAAAATCTGCTTTTTCGAAAGAGAGCATCCAGACTGCATGGATGCTCTCTTGAAAGAAAGCCCTGATTGCTATTCACAGAATGGCCACCAGGGCACCTGTGCTTTTTTGACTGCCTCTTCTTTCAAAAAATGTCCCTGTTCTGCATCCACACATGCCTTTTTTCGAAAGAGCTTTTTCGAAAAAGTCATTCTTCCTCATAATTTGAGGTCTACCAATGTTGAAAAACCTCCTGCATTCTTTCGATTTAATTTAGAAAGAACATGATTGTAGATGAAGTTTTTTTCAAAAAAACAATGTAGTCTAGACATACCCCCAGAGGCAGTGGGGGAAGGAAGGGGCCTGCCAGCCAGGCTGTTAGTGAGTGGAATGATCCGACCAGGGGATGGTTCTCTGCACAGTGCTGGGAGTGGGGCACACCCTGCTGGAGAGGATAAAGAGGAGTAACAGGGCTGCCCTATGCACAGGCACATCAGGGAAAGGACAGTGAGAAGGGAAGCATGTAATGGGCCATTTGGTGGGCAACAGAGGTGACACTTAACTGGCCACTGCCAGCCCATACTCACCAGCCCCCCAAAGCAAGCAGCCAGTGCTCGCTGGAAGCGGGGAGGTGGAATGTGGTGAGAGCCAGCTGGCCAAGACTGGCATGCAGTTGGGATTGCACTCACAATAAGGTAAGCAGCAAGCCCCGCATGTTGCAGCTTTGCCCGATCACCAGCTTTGCACTCTGACCCCCATTGTTGGCTGCTAGTGGGTGGGCAGCTGATGAGCAAGGATCTGGCCAGCAGTAGGATGCACCAGTGTTGATGGGAGGGGAGAAACAGAAAATATGGGACAAATTGCCCATTTAAAAAAAAAGTCAGGATAAATGCAGGAACACTTAAACACAGGACTGTCCTTTTAAAAATGATGCATCTGGTCACCCTACTTATGTAAAAGTAAAGCAAACATGAAAAACTCCACTAGCACTGTCATGTGTGTCCATGACCACTGTGGACACCCAGACATGTTAGTACTGGCCCATCCAGTTCTGGAATAGATCCTTCTGAAGACATGCCTAGGCTTTGGGATACCCTAGAGGGGATAGGGAGCTCTGTGGAACTCCTTTCCAATGTCTTCAGAATCATACTATGCCTGGGATTAAAGGGTCAATTCCTAGCAAAGATTCTGAGACAACTCAGGATGTCAGCATCAACTTCCTCTCTAGTGGGACATGCTCAACTTCACTCCATTCTGCCCCAGACCCCACCCTTACGCCACCCCTTCCCCAAGCCTCTTCCCTGCCTCCTCCCCGTTTGGGGTTGACCGCACACTGGTTGGGAAACACTGTTCTATTCTATATTTACTATCAGCAATCAAAGGCTCTTATCGGCTCAAATTGGAACATGATGAATAAAATTACAGCTTTCAGGAATAAATGTAAAACCCAAAGTTACTGAATGAAGTCTCTTCACCAGGCAGTCCAGTTTCCCTGATGTGCTGAGAACTGAAGAGGACAAGACTTACCCAAATAACAGTGAGCAATGGGGAATCCAAATCTCTATTTTGGGGAATATTTTATTCTGTCAAACACCAAGGAATCCAGCGTGCAGCATAGCTGATGGGGAGGAAATAACTTAGAGCTATTAATCATTATATTCATACTGTATCATAAGCAGCGCTGCTAGCTATGCCAGTCTCTGCAATTTATATAATTCTCCTGCATAGAAAATCTGAGTCAGATCTCCAAAGAGTGATTTAATATTTCTGTTAACTTGATTTGTATCTGGAGTCTTCAAAATGCATCTCCAGCTCTTTTTATCAAGATAGCGAGTTTTGCTGAAGACACACTTTTCAGGGTTAAATACCTGAGTGAAATGAAGCAGTATATATGAGACAGATGAATGTGCCACACAAAAAAAAAAAAATCAGAAGGCTTATGGCTTACGTCAGAAGTGACTAACGAAGTCTAATTAGAGAGACAAGGTGGGTGAGGTAATATTTTTATTGGACCTGCTTCTGCTGGGGAAAGAGACAAACTTTCTTCTGAAGAGGAGCTCTGTGTAGCAAAGCTTGTCTCTTTCCCCCATGTGACAGGGGGTGTAACCCCTGCAGTAGAGTGAAAGGGTTAAGGAAGGGCTCTGGGTTCAGACAACCTGCCCCTGCTGCCCCTGTAGTACATGGTCCAGGTGGAGATGGGGCTTAAAAAGCACCTGACTAGGTAGGACCTGCCCTAGGAGCTTCTAAGGGTATGGAAGCTGCTCTTCTGAGCAGAGAGGAGCCAATCTGCTAGAAGCCAGACTGACTAGAGGGACTATGTTTGTTCTACATTATCTTGGTTACAGTCTGAACAAGTTTGAATTATAGAGTGGAAGGGCAAGAAATGGCCCAGAGAGGACTGTATTAAGGTGCTCCTGGGTGCCTGGTGTTGGCTACTCCCACAGGGCTATAGGCCAGATCCTGGTGGAGCGGGAGGGCCCAGGCTCCCCTGCTACCCTTTACCCACTAGATGCCACCCCCATCATGCCAACCATTATACCTCGACAGAAGCTGATCCATTAAAATGTATTACCTCACTCTCCCCCAGCTCCACTTTGCAGTGTTGTTATAGCTGTGAGACAAACTCTTAGTACAGAGGAAGTCTAAACTATCATAATCTATATTTTCTTCCCCTCCCCCAATTTATCCTACTTAGATTCTCTTTAGAGTCTAGACTGACTTCCTTATCAACTGACATATTTAAATAGATTGTAGCGAAAGGCTGTAAGCTGCTCAATTTTTCTGTCAAATATGGAATTTGATGGAAACTTTTCTCCATCAAAAGTGCTATTTTGTCAAACCTGAAATTTTTTTTTAGTAACATTTAGATTTCAGTGAACATATCACTCAGTACCAGGATGGAATATCTTTAGAGAAGGTGGGAAGAGACTGTTCTACTCCTGAGTAGCCAAGCGCCTAGGGTGAATCTACACAGCAGGGCTTAATTTGAAATAAGCTACATCAATTGCGTACCTTATTTTGAAATAACTTTATTTCAAAATTGGGAGCTTCTACAGAGCACTTATTTTGAAATAGAGCAGTCTTCCTCTGACTTCCCTTACTCCTCATACAATGAGGTTTACAGAAGTTGGAGTAAGAAGTCCTCCAGCTTGACAGTATTTCGATGATATTTTGAAATAACTGCCCGCTCTGTAGATGTGGACTAAGTTATTTTGAAATAAAGCTAGTTATTTCAAAATAATGTTTGTGTAGACGTACTCTTAGGCTATGTCTGCACTACAAGGTTTTTGCTCAAAAACCTGCGGAGCGTCCACACCTCAAGTGTGTTTTTGCACAAGAAAATCTATAGTCAATCGACAGAACAGAGGGCTTTTTGTGGTGTAGGTATACCTCTTTCTATGAGGCATAACTCCTTTTTGCACAAGAGTTCTTGCATAAAAAGGTGTGTGTGGACGTTCAACAGGGGTTTCTTGCTCAAAAAGAGCCTGTCACAAAAAGCACAGGTGATCTGATGGCCATTCCATGAATGGCAAGCAGAACTTTCTTGCAGAAGAGTGTTCATGCAGTGTGGACGCGCTCTTGTGCAAAAGCACAGAAATGGTCTGGTGGGTGCCATGGCGCCCACGGGCACCGCGTTGGGGACCACTGATCTAGAACATCCCTGTAGATGCCTATCTAACCTGCTCTTAAATATCTCCAGAGATGGAGATTCCACAACCTCTCTAGGCAATTTATTCCAGTGTTTAACCATCCTGACCCTGTACTGTATTCTCTTGTTGTTTACTTTTCTCTATTATCCAGTCTTAAAAATTCTAGTCATCAAATCAGAGGGAAAAAAATCCACTAGAAGAGCAATCGTACACCAAGCATCACAAACTTTTTACTTCCGTTATTTGTGAATAACCCAAAGGCTGATATATGTTTGCATAAACTATTTGGTAAAAACTTGTGAAAAACAGAATTACCTTTGCAGCATAAGGATGATTCACAAAGAGGAGGAAGGGCTGAGTCTGTCAGATCATTCATTTGTAACAAGTAGCTCAACTTGCCTAACAAAGACTCTTGGGAAGTTGCCTGTCTCTGTTGCGAGTCAGTTTAAGTTGTTATTATGAACACTGACTATTTTTTATATTTTTTTAATGCCAGAGAAACTCCCATCGGTCTGCCCTCTATTTCCCTAGGGAATTCAGACTTGTAAGTCATGAGTAAGAAGAAGAAAATGGCAAAAGAATAAGAAATGGGGATAACAAAATTAAAGGTAGACCTCTAGGCAGTTCATAAAGCATCCCTGATTCTCACCAAATTGCCTTAACACAACTTCTCCAGGAGTCAGAGTTGACAATGATTGTTTTGGCTTGCAGTTAAAAAAAAGTACTTCTTTCAGTCCCTCAGGCTATTAGAAATTAAGACCTGCCACATCAGCTCTGGTACCTATAATGTTAATGGTTCCTCCTTCATCTTCTACTTTCTTTTCTTTAGGTTTATTCTTGATCTATCTAGAATAGCTTGAGAGCCACACTGAAACATTGTTACAACTCTGCTAAGGGGAAGCTCATTTGATCACTCACACACTACCCATTTTGTTTTTTGCCTATCTTAAATGTTCATTTTCAGGATCAGAAAGCTTTGTGCCTGTCAGAATACAGCACGTAGTAAGGATGTGTATAGTACCATGAACACAGGCATATTGAATCTTCTTTTATCACTTTCTTTAAAAGGATGGGGCGGGCGGGGGGGAGTGTGTGCGGAATCTATGGAAAGATGCTTTGCCATAAGGAAAGAGAACCAACTACTGTCCTACTTCAGACATAGCATCCAGATTCAAAGAACTTGCTAGATAGAGGGTCCCAAGCTCTTTCTTTCTTTCTTTTTCAGCACCAGCCCCCTGCTAATCCCCTAGGCTATGTCATTCACTGGAGGGGGCTTGGAGGAAGATGTAGAATGGGGTAGGGCGGGAAAGGGGTGGAGAAGGAGTGGGGAGGGAAGTGGAGTGTGGGAGGGATAGGAGTAGAACAGGGGCGAGGGGTCCCGAGTCTTGCACCCATCTAGGGACAGCCCTGCTGGGTGTATCTGTGGGGTGTCTGGCTGGGAGATGGGGCTGGTGCTACCCCATATGCAGCGCACAGCTGAGTAGGACACCATAAAATTTCATGGTCCCCTATGTGATTATGTATTTTGCATATCGGTAGGGAGATAAGCTGTGGAGCTTACACAGAGCTCTTCAAGTCTGGGTAATATACTCAGTGTTCACACTCTCAAAGAGTTCTGTGTAAGCTTGAAAGTTTGTCTCTTTCACCAGCCCAAGTTGGTCAAATAGAAGATATGACACCAACCTTGTCTCACAGCTACACCAACACTGCATACAACAGTGGAAGATGTTGAATTTTGTCTCATGACAGGCATTTACAAAAGTCTAAGTGGAAGGGCTATGTATATATTCTTCTGGCTCTGGGAGAAGACATCTGAGGTTGGTTCTGGAAGGAGTTAGAAAGAACAATGTTTCCTTCTGCACTCCGCATGTAGAGTGTATCGATATATAAATAGGTTTCATTTACTCATTGTCCTTTTTAATATTTATACTTGCACTCTAGTCACCTTTCACGGAAAAAAGTCACAAGCAATTTGTGTTATACTCAAAATATGAATATACAGGGCTAACCTTTAGAAAGTAAACATCTTCCAACAATTACTGTAGAATTGGATCAGAGATAATATGGCTGTTGCCTAGACTGGGAAATAGCAGTGGCATTTTAGATGCCTTGGGTGATAACTATTGGTAAATATTGAAATTCTACTGGCAATTGCTCCAGAACTGTTATGTATCATTCTACAATTTCTGTCATCCAGGGTGTCTAGACTACACCTCTCTGTCGACAGAGAGATGTAGATTAGGCACATCGAAATTGCTAATGAAGCAGGGATTTAAATTTCCCATGCCTCATTAGCATAAACATGGCCGCCGCTTTTTTTCGAAACGGAGTTTTTTGAAAAAAATGGCAGTCTAGAAACGGATCTGTTGAAAATAAAGCCTTTTTCGACAGATCCTAGAAACCTCATTTTTTGAGGAATACAGGATCTGTAGAAAAAGGCTTTATTTTCGACAGATCCGTGTCTAGACTGCTGGGGTTTTTTTTCCCCCCAAAAAACCCCGTTTTGGAAAAAAAGTGGCGGCAATGTTTATGCTAATGAGGTGCGGGATATTTAAATCCCTGCTTCATTAGCAATTTCGATGTGCCTAATCTACATCTCTCTGTCGACAGAGAGGTGTAGTCTAGACATAGCCCCAATGGCTGTGTTCTATAACCCAAACAGTATGCTGAGAGAAAGAAGATGAGTAACAGGGACTTCTGGGCCAGGTTTCTGGAAGCACAATAATAAATATCCCCAGTTTGTAGACACCAAGAATACCAAAGCTCAAAAGTGTGAGTTAAAAAACACTATTTAGCCTGAAGAATCTATGTCCTGTAAATGTAATTCAGATTCCCCAGGAACTAATGCGGCTCTCAGTTACATATACATTATATGAAATAAAAAGAATAAAATTGTGAAGCATGTAGAAGAACATAATTTGTTGGACAAAAGTCAACATGGTTTCTGTAAAGGGAAATCCTGTCTCACTAATCTATTAGAGTTCTTTGAAGGGGTTAACAAACATGCGGACAAAGGGGATCCAGTAGATATAGTATACTTAGATTTTCAGAAAGCCTTTGACGAGGTCCCTCACCAAAGGCTCTTGTGTAAATTACATGGCCATGGGATAAGAGGGAAGGTCCTTTCTTGGATTGAGAACTGGTTAAAAGACAGGAAACAAAGGGTAGGAATAAATGGTAAATTTTCAGAATGGAGAGGGGTAACTAGTGGTGTCCCCCAAGGGTCGGTCCTAGGACCAATCCTGTTCAACTTATTCATAAATGATCTGGAGAAATGGGTAAGCAGTGAGGTGGTAAAGTTTGCAGATGATACCAAACTGTTTAGAATAGTCAAGACAGAAGCAGACTGTGAGGGACTCCAAGAAGATCTCACCAAACTGAGTGATTGGGCAACAAAATAGCAAATGAAATTTAATGTGGATAAGTGTAAAGTAATGCACATCAGGAAAAATAACCCCAACTATACGTACAGTATGATGGGGGCTAATTTGGCTATGACAAATCAGGAAAGAGATCTTGGAGTTATCGTGGACAGTTCTCTGAAAACTTCCACGCAGTGTGCAGCGGCGGTCAAAAAGGCAAATAGGATGCTAGGAATTATTAAGAAAGGGATAGAAAATAAGACCCAGAATATCTTACTGCCCCTGTATAAAACTATGGTACGCCCACATCTTGAATACTGTGTACAGATGTGGTCTCCTCACCTCAAAAAAGATATTTTGGCCTTGGAAAGGGTTCAGAAAAGGGCAACTAAAATGATTAGGGGTTTGAAACGGGTCCCATATGAGGAGAGGTTAAAGCGACTGGGACTTTTCAGTTTAGAAAAGAGGAGACTGAGGGGGGATATGATAGAGGTATATAAAATCATGAGTGGTGTGGAGAGGGCCAATAAAGAAAAGTTATTTATTAGTCCCCTAAATAGAAGAACTAGAGGACACCAAATGAAATTAATGGGTAGCAGGTTTAAAACTAATAAAAGAAAGTTCTTCTTCACACAGCGTGTAGTCAGCCTGTGGAACTCCTTGCCAGAGGAGGCTGTGAAGGCTAGGACTATAATAGAGTTTAAAGAGAAGCTAGATAATTTCATGGAGGTTAGGTCCATAAAAGGCTATTAGCCAGGGGATAAAATGGTGTCCTTGGCCTCTGTTTGTCAGAGGCTGGAGAGGGATGGCAGGAGACAAATCGCTTGATCATTGTCTTCAGTCCACCCTCTCTGGGGCACCTGGTGCTGGCCACTGTCGGCAGACAGGATACTGGGCTAGATGGACCTTTGGTCTGACCCAGTACAGCCATTCTTATGTTCTTATGTTCTTATACTCATTGAGTTGAATGGGAGTAGTAAAAGCTTACCTGAGTGCAGAAATGGCCCCAATGTTACCTGAATGAAATGTGTGTGGCTGAGTATTTAAAAGAATCTTCAGTTTGCTGACATTTGCAAATGATTTTCAGCTAGGTGATCAACTTGCTATTATGGCAAATCAGATACGTACTGTCATCATGAGCTCATTATTTTGATCCTCACCTCCCTGTTTTATATACTGCACTGTACTATTTTAGGTCTTGCAAACTGACAAGTTTCCTATTCTGCAAGAATCTAAATGAGTACATCTCTAGCAAGTCTGACTGCTCAGCATGTTGTGAAATCAGTTCAAAACTGTTCTCCCAGTTCCAATCCATGACTTATTCGTTGAACAGTGGGTGGTTTATTCTACACACTCAGCTCTATTGGCTTTTCAGAATAGGGTTAAATTCTGTCTTCTCCTGTGTAGATACACTGGAGAAAAGGTGGGGCAGGAAACCTCCCCTCCCTCTCACCAAGGAACTGGTCAATAGCTGTCCATAAGCAGGCTAGCAAGCTGTGGATTGCCATACAGTTCCAGATGCTCAGGCAAACCCATGAAGCCCTGTTTATCAGTGGGTGTGAAAAGTACTGTACAGCAAGCTCCTGCACAGGGAGTCTGTCTGCATTAGCCAGGACAGGAAGCAGAGATGCCCTGAAGCAAAGTTATTCTCATATTTGGACCATGGTAAAATTATAAGTCATCTGCAGTGATGTAATTTAAGCCATTTCCCCAGTATTTGACATATTCACCAAGCATGGAAGTCCATTTGTTAAATGGTTATTCCCCCATCTTCATTAAACCCTATCATATACGATATGCCAAGAAGTATATGAAGAATCCTAGATATATTTTTTTCTTGCACTAAGAGCTCGGTAAGTGTGGGAAACCACAACATTTCACTGAAGAAACCTTCCATTATTTTGTTGTCTTATGAATTTTCCACTTTGAATACTTGTCCCAGTGAAAATTTTATAGGAGTGAACAGTATTACTTCTAGGTACCTGCAACTTTTAGGTGGATACCAGCAAAAGGAACAAAGGGGAAATCCATGAAGATAGTAGGAGAAAATGAAAGACAAGCATGGGGAAAAAATGGAAAACATCATTAGTTTAGTTTACTTTAGACAATGTTCTACGTAGACGCATCAAGCTAAAATTATTCATGACTGCTCCATGCAAGTCTGTCCCCAGTATATCTTTTAATCATCTATGCATCTGTTGATTTGAGAGAACCTGACTCATGGAGACCAAAGAGTAAAAGAACACACAAAAAAACAGATCTAGAAATATGTAAATATTGGCAATTTAAAAATGTAATCTGGTCAAATTACTATTGCATCAATAATGGATGAAATTTGTATGTATTTGTCATAATCACACTAAAATAAAAGCTATTAATTGAGGCTATGACTACACTGCAGGGTTTTTCGGGGATACCGCTGGTATCTAGGAAAAACTCCACCGCACCCAAGGAATGCATTTGCTCTTCCACTTTTTTGTGTGGAAGATCAAACGTGCTCTTTGGGGGGAGCCCTGTATACCTTGTTATATAAGGGATAAGGGCTCCACTGGAAGAGGAGGCTTTTCTGCCATTTGTCCCCATCTAGACTGGGCCAAATGCAGAAAAGCCTCTTCCAGAAAAGCGATCGGAAAAAGCTACACAAATTGTGGCGCGCAATTTGTGTAGCTTTTTCCAACAAAGGACAGTAGTGTAGACCTAGCCTAACAGTAGGAAGGAATCTGAAAATATTGCAGCTTTTATACACACTGGTAGTAATTACTACAGGCTGCCATGAGACAATCACCTAAAATAATGTCAAATGATCTTGCAGCTATTTCCCTGATGTAGAAATATTGTACAGTTGGGGTGTAAGCAACTAAAGGCTGACATGAAGAAAAGACACAAGTTACTGACATCACTTGGAAAGTTGGAAAGAAAACATAACTTAACAAAACATCACTTTTTAATTACCTGTCCCAGAGGGTAGGTGAAGATTTTGCGAGCCTGCCCTGGAGAATTCTAGGTTGCCATAGGCAAGTTGGCACCCAGGAATTTCGTACCCTGCAGCATGAATAGAGGATAAACCGTGGCTAGGTATGGCTCATAAGGTATCTGCATGGAAACCTAGCTAGATAACCTGCTTGTAAGCAGGTTATGGCATAATTTGAATATTTAAGTAATATAATGAAATTCAAACTATATTACCTTAAAGCAATTCTAAATCTACACACAAGATGTTGTTTCAACCCACGTCTTTGTTGGTTATTTTACGTGAGACCTGTTGTCGGTCACAAAGATTTGTAGGCCCAAACTCATCCTGGGTCTAAATGTGTGCATCTCCATTGACTTCACTAGAGCAGCACCTGCTCAGTAATTAGAGCTTTTAGTTGCACTGTATGACATCAAATTAAACTGATTAACATTTCATATCAAATGAGCCAACTTTTGTGCATTGTGGCGGTAGTATGTTTAATAGTTTTAATTAAAACTGGGCTGAAATTCAAGTTCTGCATTCTATGTACTGTGTGTATCCAACCACAGAAGAAAAATAGCTGTACCATGTTTGGTGAAAATGGAAAACATAAAAGAGAATAAACCTGAACAAGCAACATAAGCCACGATTAACACTCAACAGAAGCAGATTCAGAGGCAACAAAAGGACAACAGGTAGGTACATCATCAACAGGAACTCCTATACAACCATTTATCACTGCCCGACATTAACATCAAGCAGTGCTGGGAAGACAGGCTATTTCCCAGTATTCTAGTCCTTATTCAGGCAAATTCCTACGAAAGTCAATGGGAGTTTTTCCTGAGTAATATCTGAGTAAGAACTATAGACTTTGGCCCTACAAGCTGAGTCTGGGTTGTTCTCCTGCATGCCTTAAATATCTGATAATGCAGCCTAATACTTCTTGGCATGGAAACAAAGACTGTGATTTTGTTCATGTAATTACTATTCATATTTAACAACCAAGAATGTTTATATAGCTTACAATATATCTCATGGCAAATGACAACATGTACAGGATATCCTACTTTCCAGCGTTCATAATTAATGAGTACTTAGTATTACAAGGAACATCAGCTTGTGTTTTATAGGCTTCTCTATACGTAGTGGGATACATATTCAAAACAGCATGTAATTGCTGTACCTGAATAACCCTGCAAAGGGATATCTAAACAGAACTAGAACAGTAGCGTAAAGGACAATCTTGAGGATTTCTGCTGTTCGAGTAAAGTGAATCTGGCAACAGCTACATCTCAAAAGCAGTGCACTTTGAATACTCTGATGAACAGTGCTATGTAAGCGCACCTAATTACCACAGTAGCAGCCTTGTGCCAAATCCTGAGGTGCTGAGCCCTTCCTCAGATAACTCCCATTGAGCACTGCAGTAAAATTCTGCTCAGTCAAATCAGTGAAATCCTTCCATATTGATGTAGAGCTATCTGAGAACAGAATTTGGTCCAATGGGACTTTGCCAAAGTAAAAGGTGAAAGATTTATACGATCTGAAGAGAAATAATATAATTAAGAAAAACTCTCTGGATTATAAAGTGTGTGTGTGTGTGTGTGTGTGTGTGTGTGTAAGTTTTTCCTGCCAGGGGACAGAATGACATCATCTGTCATCAGCATCAACAGGCTCTCTCAGAGAGAGGGGAATAGATGAGTATAGCAAGCAGGGGGCACAGGCCCCTAGTATCCATTAAAGTTGTTACTATATGCTTTACCCACATTAACTAATAGCTGCTGCTGCTGCTAATATCCATTGTTTGAGTGTGTGGGCAGCAGACTGATTCCTTTACTTGTGAAAATAAGGGCCACAGCCTGCCATTTAACTAGGAATTTAAAACTAAAATTCCCCTTCTGAAATTGAAGAATTGTGCAAAGCAACTCTTAAGCTCTGTATCAAAATGCCAGCTCTGCATCACCATTCAGAGAAATCTGATGAGAGAGTTCTTTAAAAGAACCCTGAATGATCTAGATGATTCATAGATGAGGGAATAATCCTACTGATGTTCTAATGTAACCAATGCACAGGACAATTTTATGTGCAGCTCACAATTAACAATTGATTGAAGAAAGTGCTGTAGTTTTGCTGTCTTGCCATGAGGGCTGGTATGATTCCAATATTCTAAGCATCTTAATGAATAATAACTGAAATGATGCCTAACCATGCTGGAATGTGAAAAATTAAATACTCTAGTGTAAATAAGAGAAGAGCTTATTAGTTTCTAGATATCTTCATGTTTCGGCTGATGATTAAACATAGAGAAGTTTATCATTTTACAAGGTCAGCTGATGTTTCTTGTTTTGAGGCAAGTGTTGGGGTGTGATGGCTTAGCCAGCAGTAACGCATCTCTGGTAAACTTTCCTATTTCTCTGAGATCTCGTGATTAGTTAGCTGTAGTATACACTATGGAGTTATTTTGAATGAGCTCCCCTTATTTTGAAATAACAAGCAAAGCATCCACACTACCAAGCCTGTTATTTCAAAATAAGGGGCTGGTTATTTCGAAATAATAACTCCTGCTTTCCATGAGGAATAGTACTTATTTTGAAACAGTTATTTCAAAATAGTGGTAGTGTGGATGCTCCACTGCTGCTATTTCAAAATAACTACTTCCCAGAGACAAAGGAATTACTCCCCAGTCCTTCCTGGACCTCTAAGTTGAGATAGCATGTCCACATTAAGGGAGCCTGCCTCGGACTAATTTTGAGGCTTCCCCATACTGTGGACGTGCTATTTCAAACTAGTTATTTTGGGAGTTATTTCAAAATAATTTCCTAGGGTAGACATGCCCTTAGGGACTAGATGATGCTTTAGGCATAGCCCAGAACAGTGATATATAAGCTGCTCTATCCCAGGACTGAGTAGCACTGAGGCACAAATGAACCCCACTTGTCTTGTTCTGAAAGGGGGAGAGGACTGAGGAGCAAGAAGGGAAATCGGATAAATTACAGTCACCTTTGAAATGGTGTCGTTTGTATTCTTTTCCTCTCCTCTCTGAACATGCATGGACACCTAGTCTGGCCAGCAAGGAGGTGGAGTCACAAAAATGTCCCCTCTCCACTCCTTTGCTGAAAGAAGGAAGTATTCAAGACATATAGGCTGGTTCTGTACCAGACCCAAAATCAGGGCATGCCTGTCTTAGCTGAGCAGAGGTGTATACATGCCCCTTTGCCAGAATATATACCTTGTTTCCATGCTCAGTTGAGTTGGAGATGGGCATAGTCTAGCTAGTACTTAATTGACAGTAACAGGGTTTATAAAAAGCAAGACTCACAGCCTCTGAGAAGCTTGTTTTCTCTCAGTTTGGACTCTGTTATGGATCGTGTGTGTGCAAACATCTGAGGATGTAAAAATAAAGGACAGAGTGGGGGTCAGTGGATTTTTCTTCATCACTCTATTTTACAGGTTAGACAAAGAGGAAAATTAAAAAAGGAGGCAAGGAGAAATGTCTAACTTTCACTGAACATTTGTTCTGAGTGCTTTTTTAGTGAGCTGCCAATCTTATGTTTAATTGTTTCTGACTTTGCCTTCTTGCAGTGATTAGACCACTTTTAATTAATTAACATATGTGTAATTAGTTACTTTATAAACACCAACACTTATGGAATTTCTTCTGTGCTCACATTCTTATCACGTGCTGACTGAAAAAAAAATAACCTCCATCGGAGTACAAATTAATTTCCTCAATTTGAAAGAGGTTTCACTGCAGCCTCTATTTTGTATATGCAGATCTACAGGTACATAACTGGAGACTGCATAAGACTGGCCTACATCACACAATGCACTGTCTCAATGCCTTATTCTTTGCAGGAAAATTTGGGACAGACAATGGTGAGTACATGCTTCAGACATCTATGAACCTATGGCTTCCCCTCACCACTGAAAAAACAGAAGAGTCTACTCAAAGTTGTAACATACCCATGCTTCGAACTGGAGACAGTGTGTTGTGTTTCTAGGTTTCTGCTGAGAAGTTGGACTTGGTCTGGCATGGAAAAAGGCTCTAAAAAAGGCAAAGAAAATTACACTGATGGGACTTCAGTGGCCATAAGGCCACTTGAACTATGTGCTCTGGGTAGTGGCTCCTGGTTCTATGTTACAGTTCAGGATAACTGCACTTATATTCCTTTGAAGAGTTAGCAAAGGCTCCCTTGATTAGGCATCCAGCTCTCCAGCCATTGCCTCTCTTAGGTGGAGATTCAAATCTCATTCTATTTGGACCCATTCTGATATTGTCTGGCTGATCAGCTGATCAGTTCCCTGCCTTCCCTGGGTTACTCCCAGAAGAGACAGGCTGCTAAAACAGACCTGCTTGAAGAAACTCTTTCCTCCAGGTACTTTATGGGAAATCCATTTCACACATCTTATTCCAAAGAGTCATTTGGAGTTCCTAACAGTTAGGCAAGTCCATAACGTTGGTTTGGATAAAGCTGGACTCTTCAGATTGTCACATCACCTTCCATACAAAAGTGGGTATGGATAGAATATATCCTGGCATCCGAGGGAAAGAAACCCTTTTGGCTTATTGCTTGAACAGGTATATTCCCTGGATAGCCTTTCTGCTATTACCTTTCATAAATGCATATGTCAATTATGCACATCTAGCATACGTCCTTCAAAAATCCATGCAAAGTCATAATAAGCCATGGGACTCAGATTTCAAATACCCCTTTCTACTTTCTTACCCCATAATGTTTGGGGGGTTAACTTGAGACCTGGTTTCCCACCAGGTTTCTAGGGAATTTATTTGTGCTATCTCTATGGCCCCAGTGGTTTAACTGCCTCAGTGATGAACTGAGGCCCCTTCCACCCTACGATACCATCAGCCACCATCGTTTGGACCAAAGCATTAAATATGTCAGGGCTGCCTCCCTGTGGAACAACTTTCAACTTTTGCCTAACTTGGGAAAGGAGACTGGTAAGGACCTTTTTTTTTTTTTTTTTTACAGTCTGTGTCTTACTTTTTTTTCTTCATGCAGTGCATGTCCCAGGAGTGTATAAGGATGTCTGTGGATGCTTGGTCTCAGTTTCAGACTGATAAATTCTGAGAGCTCACCTGGTTGTCAATATGGATTCATTAGTGATAGCCCCCAACAAGTCTGTAATCCTGGCTTGCAACAACTCAAATTGTGGGCTTGGTAGCCCCCTGTAGTAGGCTCTCTGAGTCTGATTTGCTTGGTGTGCATGTGTCAAATGGAGGTACTAACATATGGCAATGGGATGTGTGGGAATGAATTGGGCAGAAGTTGTGATACTAGGTGGCTGGTTGTTGGTGTGTGTGACCAAGCTAGTTGTTGGCACCCCTTTGGCCAGTTTACAGTGCAGTTAAAAGGATAAAACAAATGGTTCCCAGAACTAAAAGAAATGAGATTTTGCTGAATAGTCTTTGTTCTCATGAGATTGTGACTTCCCATCCACAAAACACCTTGTGGCCTTTGTGGGCTTGGGTAAGACCTTGCAGTCCTCATGGGCTGAGGACACAACCTTTCTGGATGAGGGGAGGCTGGTAGGAATCAGAACAAACTGGGTCCTGGGGACAGGCTAAGGAAATATGGTAGGTGCCCTGTCTCTTTTGCACAAGCTACAGATTATATGGTAGGAACCTTGTGATGCCCACACCAGAACCACCTAAATGCTTGGAATAGGAAATACCTGGTGATGGGCAGGTAGTTTCCCCTCCTCTGTATTTAAAATTCATCCATGTGTCTGCCTGAAAGCTGTTATTCCAGTGCATGGCACAGTCATGTGGAGTTGTTGGGATGGGGCATGTCGATCAGAGCTCTACTTTGCCTGCTTCCCAGGTGACACTGTACCTGCCCCTGGAGTTTACACCAGCAGTAAAAGTTGGAGTAGTTCTCTCCCGCTCTAACTTCCACTGGGGCTGGGTAAGTGAGGATCAGAAAGCTATAACTGACTCGCTGTATCCTCCTGTGCTTGGATGTAGTGGTGAACTGGGTTGTGACTAGATGTACAAACCCCACATTGACAGGAAGAGGCTAGTGAGACATTGTGCTGAGGTAGCCCCACACTGCCAATCATACATGGTAGGAAGGAAGGCTGACCAGGGAGAGACTAAAGTTGCTCCTGAAACAGTAGGAGTTACCCTCATACTAGGAACCACCCCAGATCTGTGAGGAGTCCAGAAAACCCACAGGCAAGCCTGATGGGGCAGGGCTGAATTGGTTAATCTGATGCCCCTGAGGAAAGGCAGTGCCTTAGACTTCCTTTGCCTTTCTACTAACCCCAGGTGGGGCTTGGTTTGTGTTTGATCTGAACTTTTGCTCTCCTCCTCACTCCCAAAAGCAAAGGAAGTAGCCCTACAAAGATGAGGTCACTATCAAGACTAGGAGGCTGTGGCCTGTACTAGGCCAACCTGTGATGGAAAGTGGGTGTGTCGAGGGATTGCAGCCCAGCTAGAGAAGCACCCCAGAGGGACTCTTTTTACAAAGAGGTAGAGAATGAGGACCCATTCAGGCCACATATTGTGAACTTTGACTTAGCAGTGGCACTGGGTTACACGAAGATCAAAGATGCCAGTCTCAGATACTTAGATCTATCCGAGGAGAGATAGATAGGCATTTCCAGGAGAAGAGGTACGCACTGGGTACATGCCTTGGGTGAGAACCCAGAAGTTTAAAGTCCACTGCTGGGAGTGGTTGAGGCCAGAGTTCCATAAGGGTGAATAGGTGGTGGAATTCATTCTCACTGAGCAAGATCTTGCTTGCTTCAGGTTGGATGTTAGGACCTTGAAGGAGAAAGTGAGCCTTATGAAGAATTGTCTAGTTGCCGATAACCCTACTGAGATACCCAGATACTGATTGTTGGCAGACAAAGGAATTCACTGGGAGACAGTGACCTGCAGCATGGGACCTGACTCGCTCCCACTAGGACCCTGATTCTTGGAGCAAAGCAGCAAAGAAAGGAGACAATTGGAGAAGGAATGCCTGTCCCCCAGCCCCATTGTCTCTGCTCGGTAGGTATCATGTGGAGACCCAAGTGAAGTCAGACTGACAGAAGTGCATCCTCCAGTGCTCTCTCCAACATCTGCACTATTGGGTGGGAAGTCTTTCTCCTGCAGACAGACAGGTCATTGCTGCAGAGACTGTCCCTGCATGTAATGTGACTGGGGGAAGCATGGACTGCAGAGGCTAGGTCATGCAAGAAGGGCCCAGTGGAGATAGTGGTCCAAGTGGAGTGGGGGAAGGAAAGGAGGTGATAGCACTGGTATTCTCAGAATTTAGACTATTAGCTAATATTGGTGAGCTCCAACCACACTACTGGCCCAATGACAAGGGCTTTTTTTAGGTACTGTGCCAGCTGGGCCCCGTAGATTACGAGATATGGTACTCAAGGAAAAGGAGAAAAACACAAATCTATTTACTCAAGGACAAGCAGAATAGGGAGGCCCTTTTTATCACTTGAAGCACATTAGACAGTTCCTGGGATTGGTAAGGTAACACAGGGTGATTAATGCTAAACTTTGCCACCATTGCAGCCCCTCTTACTGACCACATGAAGGAGGGAAGACCATGGAAGGTACAGTGTTCTGATTCTTGTAATAAGGCCTTTGTGAAAAGGCATAATCAGTAATATAAAAGGAAGTGAATGTGAGGATCATACAATGATACTTGCCTCTACAACCGTACTGGCACTAAATGTTCCACAGAACCAGAGAGACCTGTAAAAATCCCCGCTTCTTTTCTCAGAGTGCAGTTGCTACAAATGTTAAGAACGGCATGTCTACCACAGAACACAACTCTCTGGGGTCAGTTTTGAGAGGCAGGGAATATAAACCCAGAACTGATGGGGAAGGGGCTTGGGGGAGACCGGTTATGTCTAGACTGCAGGCTTCTTTCGGAAGAAACTTTTCCGGAAGAGATCTTGTGAAAAAATTTCTTCTGAAAGAGAGCATCCACACTGCCAAAGCGCATCGAAAAAGCAATCTGCTTTTTCTAAAGATAGCGTCCAATCAACGTGGACTCTATCTAGCATTTAAGTTGTGATAACTATGGACGGAGTGACCACGAGGGCACCTGTGTTTTTTCCTGGAGGCCACTTCTTTGGAAAAAACCCTGCTCTTCCCCATCTACATACGCCTTTTTCCAAAAGAGCTCTTTCAGAAAGAGGTTTACTGCTGTTGGAAAAAACCCCTCTGTTCTTTCGATTTTTTTTTTCCAAAAGAACGTGATTGCAGTGTGAATGTAATTGAAGTTTTTTTGGAAAAACAGCCGTTTTTCTGAAAAAACTCTGTAATGTAGACATAGCCTCAGAGTGGTAGCCTTGACCACCTGGCCCTGCCAGTCAGGCATGGTAAGGAGTAGTGCTTTAAAAGGAGAAAGTTGCAGTATGAAAAGTGGGGAAGCCCTGAGAAGGGAGTCAGTTTTTCATCTTAGGCCAGAAACCACCCCAGCTCTATGAGGAGTCCAGAGAACCCAGGAAGCAAGCCACATAGAGAGGGACTGACCTGGCTATTCAACCATAAGGATTCCAGCAAAGCTGCTGCCAGGCATCCCTGAAGTAAAGGTTGTGCCTCACACTTTGACGGGCTTGGTTTGTGTTGACATAAAATTTTGCTTTTCCCCTACTCAAAAGCAAAGTAAGCAGCCCCACAAAGACGAGGCCACTACCAGGGCCAGGAGACTGTGGCCTGTACTCAGCCAACCCTGTAATGGAAACTGGGCATGGTGAGGAGCCCTAGCTCAGTTAGGGAGGTACCAAAGAGGTACTCTGTTTATATGGGGCGTTTGAGTTTTGGGATTCAGATGAACTCAAAACTCAAAGAAGAATTTGACTGCCACAAATCTATCTATACAGCTAAAGTGCACTGGGAAGCTTTACCAAACTTGATAGGAAGGTTTGCCAAACCTGGTGCAAAATGAAAGTGATATAGTATTATTGCCAATATGGGAAGAGATCCTACCCTAGGAATGCTAGGTCCATGCATTCTGTACTGCATACAGCTAGCAGTTTCCACGTAACATGCTTGCTAAAAACATATTAAGGGAATAAGTAAATTAATGTCCTGCTACACAATGGAGAAATATTAATTTCACACGCTCGCTCTTGCTTCTCAGTGTCTCTTGTTTCATGCTTTGCTACTAAGTCCTGCATAATTGCTCAAACACGAGTTAATACAGAGAAATACTCTCTGCTCTGAATATGACAGATCTTGGCTTACAAAACTCCCCTAAAGGGATTTAATAACATCCTGTCTCAGATAATCAGCATCAATCGTAGTCACTCTAATCCAATTTGCAAGTGCAAGGTTGAGAGATAATGAATGATTATACAATTTATTTATTTGCCTGGCATATAAATATGAAAATATATTTAGCAGCATTCCTAACTTTCATAGGAAATCACGTGCTTTTCTAGTCTGCAATACATATGTTATCTTCCATCCAAAAGAAATTATAAATTTTGATAGAGGGGGAATAGAAAATGTTATCAGGTCAGTGACCATTTTTTGCCCTTCCAAAAGGACTAGCTTTTAAAACAATATAACCAACACAGTCTACTTAAAAGTAATATTTTATAGTTATCATATATACCACTGTACTTTCCTACATGAAAAATGTCATCCTCTATAAATAGCCTGATTAAATGCAGATAAAACGTCCTGATTGTTACAGTGAAATATTATACTGTAGCATGATAATATCATTCATCTTTCTGTGCCTTCTCTTTTTTTCAAAGCTTTATTGATTCTTAATGTCTCCAGGCCTTTCCACACAGCAGTTTCCTTAGCCTCCTGCTCTGAGGGTGATGGAACTGAGACACATTCTGACGTCAGGTGAGGACTTACTCCATGCATACTACTATATTAACCTTGTTTTCAAGTTTTCTACAAGACAAACTGTCAGCCTCTTACATTCAATATGTTACTCTGAATACAGTCTTCAACCCAGCTGCCAGGAACCACATGAGATACTTTGAGACCAGCAGTCACTTTGCAAGCAAGTCCAAGATATTTGGTCAATTATCTATGCACACTACATTAATTCACTGTCCTGCAAGAACCAATAGCCGCTTTTCTGTTTGAGAGTGGACGATGACAGATCCTTTTATGTCTGAGACAGACTAAGAAGAGCTGCTTTGCAACTAGCATATTTAAGTAATAATGTTATGGGAGAGGAAAACACAATGGAAAAGAGAAAGTTGGAGTAAAGCTAAGACTTCAGATAAGCGTCAAAGATGTTCAGCTTACAAGAAGAGATGTGAAGATATTTACAAGCAACAGTGAGGATGATAGTGTTTCTCCTGCCTCCTGAGGGCTGGACATTTCACAGTTGCTCCTTTCTCAGATTTTCCAAGGCTTAGGTGAATAATTGTGTGAGCAGACATACACAATGTGAATAATTATTGGCCTGATTTTGCCACCCTTGTTTTTACTCTCAAAAGGAATAGGGCAGTAAGGCACAGCAGTAAAGTACTACTCACCAGGAGTAAAGATGTTAAAATCAGGTTGTATATTAGGGCAGGGTAAAACTGACTCCTTTTTTGAAGCAGTGCTGAAATGAAGGGGCTGTGAATGGACACATACATGAAGACATCTGCCACCAGGATTAACTCAAGCTCTGACATTATATTTCATATATATCCCATAAAATAAGTTAAAGCATAATTTCTGCCATTTTTTGCTTTAATAATGGTCTGCTACTTTAAGTGCATATATTCAATTTGATGGAACTTATTAGATCTTTTTCAGAATGTTAATACAAACTTGAATCTTAAAATGACTTAAATAGTAGATATGGCAAGTTGTGGACACCTAGGCCCAGATCCACAAAAGTTTCAGTGGAAGTTAGGGAACCAAATACATTTCTGGATCTGTGCCCCTTGTTTTGACTGTTAATGCTTGTTCTGTTTTCTGGAGCCTTTTAAAAGCTATGAAACTAGAATACTTGGGGTAAAGATCAAAAGTGTTCTGAGGTGTTATGGGAAAGCGACTGTGATGAATCTGCTTGTTTCCTCCTGTGAGGAGGGTTATGACTTATGAGGCAGAGGGGATACCAGGTAAATTGTGAGACGTGGTACTTAGTATTTTTCTAGTACTCAATATTGTTCAAAGCATAGCTTCAGCTATCTTCAGTTGCATTTGTAAACACTCAGCACCTTCTGCAGATCTGGTCCCAGGTGTCTCATGCTGTGTACCCAGAAAATGAAGAACATTCAGTTTAGTGACCTACTGTTCAAGATTTTTTATTTAAGGCCCGGGTTAAGTGGTTTTGCCCAGCATCCTAAAAGAACTCTGTGGCAAAGGCAGGGATAGAATCCAGTTCTCCAGCATGTTAGTCAACTGCCTTAACATCCGTTCTCTTCCTGAAGTGTCTTATCTCATTACCTATACACCTTCCAAGTGTCATTGTGTCTATGCCAATCAGCAAGAATTCCCGGGCAACAAGTTTCCTTCTGCTTGGGGCTCAGTTGGAGCATGTCTTCAAGCCCCAGTCAGATAACTGCTTCATTTGAAGTCAGCAAGGCCACTTCCAACAAGATTGTATATGAACGGTAGCTATGCATAGTTTTGAGTAGCCAAAGTCAGAATACGCAACAGGGGAATGGAGAAACTGATAGTTCTGGTATATGTTAATAGGGTCAGTCTCCAAGATGTAATAGACTTGGTGTGATTGTGTAGACCAGGCCCTGAGGCCCCCATGATAGAGACTTGTGTCCTTGCCACACCTTGCTCCAGAAAAAGGACCATAGAGAGGTTTTCCATGGAGGCTAGAGTGGCTGCAGAGAAAGTGGCTAATCAGGGGTCAAGAAGGCCTACAAAAGGGAGCTGAAGAACAGACTTGGAGTCAGTGTCACTAGAGCTTTCAAGGTGTGCAGACTCTGTGGCTTGGCTGAGGAAGCTGTCTCCAGAAGGGAAAGCCCTGGAGGCACCAGTCTCTCTCAGTGGGGGAGCAGACTAAGAGGGGACTGATGAACTGAGGTAAAGCCCTGAGCTAGGGGCAAGAAGTTGTTTCCAAGAGGGAAAGTCCTGGAGGCATCACTGTCTCCGAATGGGGAAACAGACCTAAGAGACAAACTAAAAGGGACACTAGCAGAGGGCACCGGGATGGGCCCCTGTTAAAGTGTATACCCCAGATGGGGTTTGTATGATCACACAAGGTATGACTCCGCAGGGGGGCTGAGTGGCTGAAAGGCTTTTAAAAGAGAGAGCGCAGGCATATGCATATGGCCACATGGGGTGCTCATGGGAGGTGAGTGCCACCCCATTTTACTTGGTTTGTAGTCAGACAATGGTCAGAGAAAGCTGGGGGTGAAAGAGAACATTTGGGCCCTATGTCCTTCAATAAATCCATGGGGATGTACATCCATACCTATGAGGCAAGTCCAGGTAACGATACATATTGATATCACTCAAAGAGGGGTCACCCCAAACTTAGTGTACCCTGGATAACTGTACAAGACTGGTAGTTCTTCTGAGAACTGATGGGATTAGGTTGAGGGGAGAAGTCCCAGAGGGGAAAGAGGGAGAAGCAGAAGACACAGTGACAGGAGATCCCCAGGCTCAGTTGGGTGTGGTAGAGACAATGACCCAGAGGAAGGACCCCATGTCAGCAGTTACTGATGACCATGCTCATGTTCCCAGAGGGGCTTGAGATGAGGACCAACATACTCCACCCCAACATAGACCTGCTTTTGAGCCAAACTGACTTAATCACTGAGCAACAGAGTGAGATGTCATTGAGCTAGGCCTATGAACAGCTCACCCAGGTCAGTGATGAAGTCCCAGACCCATCATTCTTGAGACAAGGGCCACACTATAATTTACAAAGGGAAAATATTTGAGGAGGTGAAAGACCTGCAGATGGGCACGTTTGAGTGGAACTCCTTATTCCCCATAAGTTTTGAAGGGAGATGTTAAAATAGGCCCATGTGATACCCTGTGGAGGACAACTCGGGTGGGGAGAAACACTGAAAAGGTGACCCAAGATTCAATTGGTTGCAATATCAAAATTCAGCTCTAGGCCATGCCACACGTCAATGAATTGCTGCAGAGTTGGGGGCTGCCTAGGATAGTTCCCTCTAAGGTGTGCTGTGGTAGCCACATGACCTGGTCACTGGGGCCACATGGTGGAGCGGGGCAGCTCTGGGTACCGGACTGCTTGGGTGGCAAGCAGTATGGCAGAGTCAGGCTGTTCTAGGCCCAGGGCTGCTGGGGAGAGCTGTGTGTTGGGTGGCGGCGGCCCCGGCTGGGGCCAGAGCTAGAGTGGCGTGTTGGGCGACGGTGGCCCCGCCAGCTCCAAGTCTGGGGAAGGCGCTTTGCCAGCTGTAGTGGGGCAGGCTGTACTCCTGGGGCTCACAAGGCACCATCTGCAGCGCTCGGCTCAGGAGTGGGGTGGGGTGTGGCGTACGGGGCAGCCTGCAGACTGGGAAAGGTGTGCAGAGGGCTCGCAGGGAACTTCCCTTCATGAATATTACAGATGTTAAATGAAAGAAATCATTTAGATCACAGACCTGCTTTGCAGGTGATTGTTTTTAATAAACGTACGTTTTGACAAACAGCAAAGTTTTAAAATCGGAATATTACCAACCCTGTTTATTACTCAAGACAGCTAAAAGCTATCCTTAAATTGTATAGAAAGAATGGATGGAAAATCTTAGTGGGAACACTGCGGCACATATTCACCCTTGACCTAAGCTGAGGGGAAATGGCACGTATCCCTTGCTCCAGAAAGTAGAAAATAGATGGCCCTCTATAGTCCCTGGGCTTATTCAAGTTTAGAATCCTGCCCTGCAGTTTGCATTGTCTGTGGCTATGTTCCAGAGACTGAAGGATAAGGTACTGTGCCAACATAGTCAGTATGTGGCTGCTTATGTTAACAATACCATCATTTATAGCACAACATGGGTCAACTACATAGAACATGTCATAGCAGTTCTACAAGCATTCTGTTAGGCTGGGCTAACCCTCTGGCTAGTGGAGTACTATAGTTGTTTCATTGCGTGGGAGGGCACAAGGAGGCATGTGCCCCAAATGCCATGGGAGGGAGGGTGAGGAGCCAGCCTGCAGTCAGCTCCAATATACTAACGGGGCTCTGTCACCTGCAGCAGAGGTCTACCCCCTGCACTCACCAGCAGTAGTGGGCCAAGCAGAGCAACAGCCCCAGCTCATGCAGTCCTCCAGTGGTGGCACTTGGGGAAGGGGCAGGACTGCCCCAAACTCACCAGCAGGAAGTGAAGTGATGTGGCATGAGCTGGGGCCACATTGCTCCACTTGCCCTACTGCTGCTGGTGAGAATGTATGGGGGAGGGAGGGAGGCCAACCCGTGCTGGTAGCCCCTTCTGCCCCCATTCACCAGTTGCTTTCGAACCAGTTAGTGACCGATCATATGCCCCTCCAATGACTACAATCCATGAAGGACCACAGCCCTCGAGCCATGTGGTAGTATTTGTCCCTGCAGCTGCACCTCTTTGAAATACTGCATCTAGCCAGTAAAGACCAGAAAAATGTGGACTTCTTTTCATGAGATCAGGTGGTGGTGGTGATGTTGGGGGACGCTGTTAACCCAAGTAAACTTGGTGACTCAAATTGAGTGGGAGGGTGTGTGACAGGATCTAGAGCCTCACAATGAACTTAGAGCAATACTGGGCTAAGAAGACCCCACCCTTCAACAGGTGCAGGGCATGTTTCAAGTGGAGGAACAGTTTAGAAGAACACTGGTAGCCTGAGAAAAGGGTGGGGGTAGGAATGAGCTGTATATGGTACCAAGAAGAAAGGTTTATGCTGAGAGCTGTGCTAGGAGCGGCAATAGCTTTGTAAAGATTGCTCTAGGAGCAGAGACTTGATAGTTTTGTTTGCTGAAAACCCTAAATGAAGATGGTTGAACAAGATACTAAAAATATGTTTCCTTCCCCTTCCCCACCAAAGTCATGTGTCTATACTGGGATAAAAGACCCGTGGCACAGCTGCAGCTGGCTTGCGTCAGATGACCTGGGTTCATGGGCTAAAAAAATTTCTGTATTGACTTTTGCGCTAGGGCTAGAGCCCAAGCTCTAGGACTTTCACCTTCACAGGGTCACAAAACTTGGGTTCCAACCTGAGCCTGAACATTTACACAATGATTTTTCAGCCCAGATCCTGAGCCCTGTGAGCTCAAGCCAGCTGGCCCAGGCCAGACATACCTAAACATAAGAGACTAGGGAGAAATAACTAAATCAGTGACCACAGCCTCAACTGAGGCATTCCAGACTGGTAGGATGAGTCCCAGAGGAAAACATAATTTGGAATAGGGAAATTTCCTTGAGAATCACTGCTTTCCAGGATAGTCTCCTATCCTGTAATATAATTAGCTCTAGCAAAATGCATATTGTTTGCTTGTAGTCAGCATACCAAATGATTCGGAGTGCTCTGTACCAGTGACCTATGCAGTCTTCATTGTTTACTAGTCTCCCCATCTTTGTGTTATCCAGAGACTTTCTCACGAATCAGGTTTTTTTCAGTGACTTAAAAGAAAAAAATCAATAGCATAGTAGCCTTGTTTTGAATCTTGCTAGAGGTTATTGCTATAGATCAGGACTGAGGCACACTGGTAGAGAGATGTGGAGAGCTTAAGGACACCTTCTCTAGTGGTGTCCAACACTGAACATTTTCCGATGTCTAAATAGGTTCCAGATTGTCCATCTGACCCCCTTAGGTGCACAAGATTTACTAGCAGACATGAAGAGATGTGGAATTTAGCAGCTAGCTGAGTCCAACTTGATTACATTTGCAGGAAAAAAAACAGGTGCAGAAGCCATGCAGCTATAAAAAAAAATGTAGTGAAAACCAGTCAGACTGTATTTGATTATTTCTTTGCAGAGTCCATTAATATTCTCTTTTCAGTCTTGTGCTTGTAAAGCTGATCTTTTGTGTACTGTGAAAAGCATTAGGCAGGTAGCTTGCTTGCTTACAGCACAGAAACCTTTATTTTATACTTGCTGGTACTGAGGTAAGGATGTCCAGGCTCTTCGGTAATAATAGGTCATTTCAAAGTTATATCTAGTGAACAAAAACTGTGCTCCTGACAGTTCACTTAAGCAGTGAATTCTTAGACTCAATACTAAATAACAGTTCTTAATGGATATCTAGAACCCTACAGTGCCACTTAAGAAATAGGTTATTGTGACAAAGAAATAACAATGTTAATTACATAATACTGAGCTATTTTTTATTACTCATATTTTACTTCAGCAAAATCTCAGATTAAATCCTGAAATGCTTATTCAATTTATTTGCTGCTTAGAAGTTGTTCAAGTATTATTGTGTGTTTTTAAAATATTCTTAGTAATTTCTTGTGAGTAACATATTGAAACAGCACATTATGCTACTCACTCATATTGTGTGTGATCTACAGCTAATTCACACGGGAATTGCATTTTGGTGTTTGAAACCTTCACCAAATCTTTCAGGGTTTATACGTATGTAAGTGATATGTGAGTAATTTGTAAGGTCTTTGTTTGTTTGTGTTTGTACAGCACCTAGCACAATTGCATCACTGCCTGAGATTGGAGACTTATAGGTGCTACTGCAACGCAAGAAGTAATTAACTGCCAATGACCTTTCCTTTTTTAAACACTAGTTAATATATGAGGCTGGAATCATATGCCACCCAAACAAATGGAGATAGTCCCAGTTAACTTAACACAGCTTATTTCCTGTGGAAGATATTTAATTTGAAAATCAGTTTATTATCCCTTGATTGCATATGTAGTAAGATGAGGGCCTGAAACAAAAGCCCATGTAGTGCAGGCCTGGTTTGAGTCCTGAGGGCTAACAATGGATAAAACTTGGCTAATATAAAGCAAAGCTAAGCTTTGAGCAAGAAGCAGGCCCCTGCTCACAGAACTTGGCACAAACAGGGCTGAGAGTATAAAATACTAATTGGTAATAGGTCCAGGTGTAGAATTGGTATGGACTGTAAAACAGTAATTGGTACTGGTCATAAGATGAAAGCACATTCCAAAAGGATGGTACCACCAGCTCATTAAAAAAAGACCTTGGTACCCACACTCCCCATAGATACCAACCCAGGTTCAGGAAAGGGTCTAAGCTGATGGCATGATGGATAGAGATGTTCTAATCGAACCCTGAGGTACAGGGTGATAGGTGGTATCTAAGTAGCATCAGAGGGTGGTAACCTGACACGTCAGGAGTGATGTGTAACTCGTTTGTGCCTGTATATGAAGTGGTGTCTTGGGGGGACAGTCTTTGTCCAGCCGAGGGGGCAGTGGGACCTCCCACTGATTGAGCTGAGTCTATTGCTATGGGGTACATATACGTAGTGGTTCAGTAGAGTCCTGAACTACTGTACTGTACTTCGCTTAACAATAAACCTGGCCGGGTGCCTTTGATCCTTATCTGATTTGTGGTCTTTGGGGGCTTTCTTGGAGTCTGCTGTGTTAACTAATTGTGCAAGTCAACACAGCACACATCATTGAGCACGCACACATGGGTTTTCATCACTGATGGAGTAGGAGACCTCTCAGGACACTATGTCAGTAAATCCTGACCTACTACATCAGTGACCTTACTACAGCATAGACTGTAGAATGATTGGTAATAAGACACTTCACCTCTCCTACCTTTTGTTTGTTTTATCTATTTAGACTGTAAATTCATCAGGGAAGGGAAGTGTTTCACCATATATTGTGACTTGTGATTATACACACTGCACCAGGCCTACCTATTGGGGAGGTGGGATAAAGGGGGCAGTTGCCCCATGGCTCTGTGATTCAAATGGGCCCAGGACTCCTGGCTGCCACCACTGTTACTCTGGCAGTGGTGGCGGCTGAAGCCCCAGGCCCTTTAAATCACTACTGAGTGCTGTGTAGTGCCTTCCAGGCAGCTCTTAGGGCTGTCTGGCATGGTGAGGGTACTGTGCCATGCAAACTGAGGGGTTCTGAGGATTGGGGAAGGCACCACACTCCAGGCAGTGCAGAGGGTTGGCTGCCCCGGGCCCAACCTTTCTGCCTGAGGCCCTGCCCCTTCAGGGAAGCGGAGCCGCACCTCCTTTCCCAGGGGGCTGCGGAGACTGTTGGTGCCCCTGCACTGCACAACTGAGAGGGAGACTCTGGCTACTATTGTTATACAAAGAAATAATTATACAGGAAAAAATTCTAGAAGGGTCACTTTGGTGTGTGGGAGACAGCTGCTTCTGAGGAAGCAGTGGGCAAAACAAGACTGGAGAACATCTGAGAGAGGGTGGCTCTAGAGGTGTGGGGGAATTTTTTTTTTGGAGGCATCATGGATGAAATTGATCCCCAGGAGCATGAAGACTGGCTAGTGGGAGGATTTGGAATGATTCTGGATGCTTTCCTAAACTGGATGAAGTGGTTGGTGGTAGATGTGTTCAGATGAATAAAAAGCCTGTAGGCCAGTTATATTAGTGTCTGAAACACTTACTGTATCTGGATAAAGGCCCATCCTACTCTCTGAAAGCACTTCAGCAAAAACTTTCACAAAAACCACCAGGTGTAAGCAATTAGTGCACAATTAAATCTATTATGAACTGCCTGAATTATCCTTAAAAAACAAAACAAAAAACCCTAAACAAACCAGCTGTTGTGGAACATGTCTTATTTAGCAATTAAAAAAAATCTGTGGTCAAGTGGGACTTACTACTACTTACTACTTGGTTAATACCTGTCATGCTGATTTGTATACTATCTTGAAAGAAAGAACTGTATTTTCAACAGAAAAAAATTTCATTCTTTATCTAGGTATACATTGTGGCGGTCAGGGATGGCAGGCAGTTTACTCTGGGCAATTTGTAACTAAAGCTACATTAAGACTATTTGAATAGCACCTCAGATTACATTCTAGGTGCTATTTTGGGTACAACAAGCTACTATTAACAAATCTTACATTTTAGAGAGAACCTCTAAACATGAAGGATTTCTGAAATATGCTATTAACTACTCTTCAGCACACATGCCATGAGAGTTTGGATCATGCAAAGGGCTGAACACTGTTCAGAAGAAGCTCAGCTGTTTACATGCTCAGACCCTAAACTCAGGTGTGCTTTTCACAATACTCATCACTGACCTAACTCTTACTTCCACGGATGCCAAGAGCACTTCACTGAGAGCATATTTAGGCTAACATTGAAAACTACTGGAAATCCCATCCTTAAATTCTATGTGGCTCCCCCTTCTTGCTTTTTATTTCTAGGGTGGCTAGAGGTAGTGGATTACCCTTCTTCCTCAGTTTCTCAGACTTTTTTGGTAGAGTGCTATATATGATGGATGTAAATAATTAATCATTTTGGCTTAAAGTGCCCTTATGACTCCTTACATTTATTTAAAAGTGCTCCTATAAAACTGAGAGGCCTAACTTTAATTTGCCCTCTAATGTTATGTCTAAAACAGGGGTGGGCAATATCCCAAATCAAAGGTAGGCATGTCTAATTGTGCTTTTCTTCTTTGTCTAATTGTGCTTTTCTGCTCCTTGAGGCCATGTCTACACTAGGAGATTAGTCCGAATTTACTAAGTTCGACTTCTGGGCACCCGATTTTACAAATTTGAAGTTCTGTGTCCTCACTACAGGGAAGAATCGAATGTAGTCTGAGGCAGGCTCCGTTAATGTGGGCATGCCACCTCAGACTTATAGCCCCAGGAAGCACTCTGGGGAGCTGCGGGAGGCTTCCCAGAGGCCAATAAGTTTGAATTAGTGGCACTGGAGCGTCCACACTAACGTTACTTTGGACTTACAAGTTTGGGAATAGCATTATTCCTCATGAAAAGCAGGAGTACAGAGTTCGAATTTCACAGCCCCTTATTCCGGAATAAAGGATTTGGTGGTGTGGATGCATCATTTATAAATTCAACCTTGGGGAGCTAATTTCAAACTAAGGTTCTAGTTGAAGCAATTTGGGGGAAGGTGCAAGAAACCCCCTGTGTTCTCCACCTTTCCCATTAAGCCCCCATGCAGCAGCCTGCTACAACTAATTCTGGAACTCCCTGAATATAGACACTGCTCCCTCCATATACATGGTGGCATGCAAGACAGCCCAATACAGTCAGACAGAATACAGGGTGACAGCTTTTGCTCTGCAGTATAACGCTGGCCACCATTCTGGCTAACTCTGGGAATAATTCTGCACTTAGGGTCTATAATTAATTGTACATTGGCCTGTGCCTTAAAGGCATAACTGAAGCAATAGCATGACATTTTGGGCCTTAATGAGATCAGTGACAAAACTCCCATTTGACTTCAATTAGTCAGAATTTCACTATTGACTTATTTTTTTTAGTTTCTGTGCAACTTTGAAACAAAGCCATACCACTCCCAGAAGGTTTCCTGGCTAATATTTCTGATAATTGCATAAACTGTCTTCTCAACACTAGAAGGGTCACTTCTTTCAACTCATTCCCAGCTACAAATAGCCTTGTCTTCTCCCCCACTTCTTGGTACACAAACCACCTGTGAACCCAATCCTGGAAGTGCCCAACACCCTCACCTCTTTCCAGTTGTGATGTGTTGACAACAGTGTTTAAAATTACAGTTATCGCTTCAAGAGTAAGGGTCTTTCCTGGTCTTGTTTGCAGTCAAGGGCTCTGTAGGGAAATGTGTGATCAAAGTCAGTCTACAAGGAGCCAGCATGGAGTAAAGTGGGGATGAGTTGTATCTTTCTGTTTTGAAGTGTAGCCTGCTTTGTCTCTTTCTGCTTTGAGGTTCTTGGGTGGTGTTCTGAATTCTAAGAAATAAGGTAGTGTTACCTCCCAGCCTTCCAGATGGAATATTCTATATTTTTATCTAAATTTTGCTTGCATTCTATGAACACAAACACCAACCAGGCCCCAGACTGCCAAAAGAAACATGGGGATTGCCACTGAGGTTGATGTAAGAACATAAGAATGGCCATACTGGGTCAGACCAAAGGTCCATCTAGCCCAGTAGCCTGTCTGCCGACAGTGGCCAGCACCAGGTGCCCCAGAAGGGTGGACCGAAGACAATGATCAAGTGATTTGTCTCCTGCCATCCTTCTCCAGCCTCTGACAAACAGAGGCCAGGGACACCATTTCTATCCCCTGGCTAATAGCCTTTTATGGACCTAACCTCCATGAAATTATCTAGCTTCTCTTTAAACTCTGTTATAGTCCTAGCCTCCACAGCCTCCTCTGGCAAGGAGTTCCACAGGTTGACTACACGCTGTGTGAAGAAGAACTTTTATTAGTTTTAAACCTGCTACCCATTAACTTCATTTGGTGTCCTCTAGTTCTTCTATTATGGGAACTAATAAATAACTTTTCTTTATTCGCCCTCTCCACACCACTCATGATTTTATATACCTCTATCATATCCCCCGTCAGTCTCCTCTTTTCTAAACTGAAAAGTCCCAGTCGCTTTAACCTCTCTTCATATGGGACCCGTTCCAAACCCCTAATCATTTTAGTTGCCCTTTTCTGAACCCTTTCCAAGGCCAAAATATCTTTTTTGAGGTGAGGAGACCACATCTGTACACAGTATTCCAGATGTGGGCGTACCATAGTTTTATACAGGGGCAGTAAGATATTCTGGGTCTTATTTTCTATCCCTTTCTTAATAATTCCTAGCATCCTATTTGCCTTTTTGACCGCCACTGCACACTGTGTGGAAGTTTTCAGAGAATTATCCACGATAACTCCAAGATCTCTTTCCTGATTTGTCATAGCCAAATTAGCCCCCATCATACTGTTGGGATTATTTTTCCCAATGTGCATTACTTTGCACTTATCCACATTAAATTTCATTTGCCATTTTGTTGCCCAATCACTCAGTTTGGCGAGATCTTTTTGGAGTCCCTCACAGTCTGCTTCTGTTTTGACTATCCTAAACAGTTTGGTATCATCCGCAAACTTTACCACCTCACTGCTTACCCCTTTCTCCAGATCACTTATGAATAAGTTGAACAGGATTGGTCCCAGGACTGACCCTTGGGGGACACCACTAGTTACCCCTCTCCATTCTGAAAATTTACCATTTATTCCTACCCTTTATTTCCTGTCTTTTAACCAGTTCTCAATCCATGAAAGGACCTTCCCTCTTATCCCATGGCAATGTGATTTACACAAGAGCCTTTGGTGAGGGACCTCGTCAAAGGCTTTCTGAAAAATCTAAGTGTACTATATCTACTGGATCCCCCTTGTCTGCATGTTTGTTAACCCCTTCAAAGAACTCTAACAGATTAGTAAGACAGGATTTCCCTTTACAGAAACCATGTTGACTTTTGTCCAACAAATTATGTTCTTCTATGTGCCTCACAATTTTATTCTTTACTATTGTTTTGACCAATTTGCCCGGTACTGAAGTTAGACTTACCAGTCTGTAATTGCCAGAATATTGATAGTTTGAGACTGGGAAAAAAAAATAGAAAAGTTTTCAGCCCATGTTCTTTGCTCTTGTCTTGGAATCGGGCTTTAGAAGGATTAGAGATAAAAGTGAAGGGTAAGGGGAGCTGTCGAAACTAACTGGTAGGAGAGGAAAACTAAATAACAATTATTGAAGTGTTCAGCTGATCATTAGCTACATACAGGTCTGGTTTAAAGTGGATTTCAAAGTTGAAGATCAATGTCTTGCGTTGCTAATAGGCAGCGGGAATAACTCACGATACACAAGGCTGTATTCTGTAACTCTTCTAAAGTGCTGTGCTGTCATTTCAAGCATCACTAAATATTTCATTACATTTTATGGCAAATACAAATGGAAATGAGAGGTTGAGAAAGTTTATCTTCCTTAGACTGGAAGGCTTTTTATTTAAGCAGGGTCTTTCTTGCCAATATGTATGGATAGGGTGAAAGTATTGGTATCTTTCTTCCTTTTGCCTCCAATGTTCAATTTCAGGTTCTTTTCAATATTTTTTTAAAGACAGTAATTTGCTGAGGGAGTTTTTACCAAGCTGATGTCAGCTGGGTTACAATTAACCATATGTCTTTTCCTGGGGTTGAATGGAGACAGCACAAGTGAATACATAGGTTTAAAACAAGCTGAGGTCTCAGTAAGGTCCCGTAAATACAAGATTAATTTTGGGAAGCTAGGTGGCAATTCTACCAAGTATTCCACCACTTTTCTGCTCATTTATTACCTCAGAAGTTAAACAAGGATTAAAAACCAAATAGGAAGTATGCAAAAGAATTTGTAATCTTTCAGCCTTTTCGAGCACAGTTGATAGTCCATTCTGTTCAGCCCTGCCATGATACATACAAATGAATAAAAGAACAAGACCTTTCTTCTCTGAGTATGGGAACAGTGTATCCTAAAATAGTTTTTCTGTTGTTGTGAGAGACAGATGATCATATGCACTGAAGATCTCACTCTCTAAAGTGAATTTAGATTTTAGTGAAAGGTGCCAGACATCTGCTGAAACTGATAGTCCTTTGAGCAGAGAAAAGCATTTCCAGCCCTATCCATACCTGGAGGGGTAACTACTTTTAGGAATGGGAAGATAGGCCACCACAGGTGTTCCACAGTCCTTGGCCTCTGTTTAATTATGAGTAGGCTCTTCCCTAGGGCCTATGTTGTGTATGCACACTCATACAGTTGTCATCCACTGGTGGTGGGAGTGGGGCTTATTAAAACTGTTCTCTTTGGGAAGGCCCAGAGCTGGAAACAGAGGCAGGTAGGCTGTGGGGTTGGGAAAGATGAGGGAGTGGTCAAAGGGAGCATGTACATCAGGAAGAGTGAGCTGAAAGAAGCCTGTCACAGATAAAGTATCCCAACTGCTGGAGGGGAGAAATAGCTTTGGAAGAAGCCCTTGGCAAAGGCCATTAAAACCAATGGGAAATAAAAAGTGTCAGGAGGAAAATCTCAGGAGAACTGAGCTGCTGCAGGAAAAAGGGAGGGCTCAGAAGGTCTCTGAAAGGGGATGATAGTAGCCTCGAAATCCTAGGTGAGTCATTTGTGTGTGATCAGTTGGTGAGAGAGAGGGCAGGAGAAACCCCCGTGAGTAGGGCTGGTCCTAACCAATTAGTGGCCCTGGGCTAAGCAAAAAAAAACAAACAAAAAACCCGCCGGGGAAAACTTGTCGCCTGTCCCCCCTAAGACCAGCTCTGCCCATGAGAAGATCCCCATGGCAACAACAAACATTAAGGGAACGGAGACATGACTTGGCACAGATACCCTGCCTTTTAACAGTTCAGGACGCACTCACCGTCCTCATACACTCTGGTGGTGTGTGCACAGCATGGGGCACTCTAGACCAGTTTTTCTCAACCAGTGGTACAAGTACCCTTAGAAGTACTTGAGACATCTGGGGGCCGGGGAGAGGTACATCAGCACAACTGAAATTTGGAAAAAACTGAATTTTTGTTTTAAGTTTTATAGTGCTTTATTATTTTTGTACTTTTTATACCCCCAAAAATTTCATTGCCTGCCCGGCTACGATTGTTGTTTAAACAAATGTGTTGCAATGGTAGGAAAAAAAAACTGTAGGTCCTGGGGGTACTTATAATTTTTTTTAAAGGGGATACTTTATAAAAAAAAAAAAAAAAAGGTTGAGAAACACTGCTCTAGACAGCCAGGGATGTGCAGAGTGAGCAGCAGGCCCAGAGCTCTGTCATTCTCTCTTCCTCCCAGAGGGAGACCTTTACCAAAGGAAGGCCCCTGTAGCTGAAGGGTGTCTGAACTAGTCCTGCTCAGTTCCTCTTAGTATATGTTACAAGAAGCTGCAGCCTCAGCTCGTGTAAATGGCTCCACTGCAGTCCATAGTATTTTGTACTATTTAGAAATAAGAGGCCAGGTAGAAAGAAGTGCACAGTCCTGAGTTTTAACCCCAACTTTACATCTGAATTGTGCAGAAAATCACGTTACTGAAAAGCTACATGCCTCAGTTGCCCCATCTGCCACCTGGAAATAATGCTACAGCTGAGTATGTCATCAGGGAGAATAACTTATCCTGTAGGGTAAAACTTTTCATACTTGACTGCCTAAACATAGGCACTGAAATCCATATTTAGGCACTTCCCTATTAGAGGCCTGACTTTCAGCAGTGTGGTGCCTTAGATAAAAGTTCAAAGCATTTCAGTTGCTCTGTATGTCCAGCTTGAGGGCTTTATGGAATAATAAATTTTATCAGGTCATGATGAAACCTTTTGTTACTGCACTTAGTAATCATAGAAAAAAGTCCCTCTTCTCCACTTGATGGGCAGGTGGGCATTACTGCTAATGGAAGCTATGCACATGTAAGCACAAGACACATACAATACCTATGCTTCTCTATGGTACTCATGAAATAATTAGGTGTACGTAAATGCTGAATGAACTAAACTCCAATATTTACTGCAGAGAACAAGCTACGAAGGCAAGCTTCTGGCCAAATAACATTGACACTGTATCATCCAATGAAGGAATGCAGAGCTAATATGAAAAATAAGATACAGCACCATGTGTTCACTGATTTTTGTTTTTTACGATGGGTCTACTGCAGGGGTAGCCCCTTTCTCCCTGCATAAGAGACAGTTATAATACTACCATCACTAGAGAGACTAGTGGAGCTGATGTGATGGACACCAATTTGAACAATATCAGGTTTGAACAAGGACCCTGCAGAACTAAGCTCAAGCGAACAAGACCCACAGTTAACAAACCAGACTGTCAAGCTGAGAGCTGTAACAAACATGTAGATTGGGCACAGAATGGGATGTGGAAAAACCTTCTGAAAAATGGCCTACACTTATACAGCTGAATCTCCCTGTAGTGGGATGGTTACCTCGCTCCAGGCATAAAAAGGGTTAAAGCAGCCCTGGGAGAGGGCTGTAGCTAGACGCCAATCATGAGAGGCCTTGCAGAAGCCAATCAAAGCCCAGGAGGTTTGTATAAAAGAGATGGTCAGCCAGGCTGAGCACATTCTTTTTCCAGCCCTGGAGGGAGAAGGGCCTAGCTGCCTGTTAGCCAGGGTACCACAGTCAGAGCAGTGCTGGGGAAAGGCAGAATGAGCCAGAGGATCTTCAGCTTGAGTAGTCCCACGCTGAGGTCCAGTAACAGGGGCCTGGGGAGTACTAAGGATGCAAGAAAGCCACCAGGGTAGGCAAAGGCAGCAGGTCCCCCTCCCCTTGTCTATGGTGAGTGGCCATGTCAGACTGCAGTTTGCCCCTGAGTAAGGGGCTAGATGATGACAGGCAGTAGGGTCACTGAGGCAAGGTGGGTATAGGAGGTTGTGGGGGAGGTTCCTTGAGGGAGAGGACTCCAGAGTGTGGGGACACTGCTGTGGGGCAGTACCTGGAGGTTACACTCTCGGGGTCATGATGGACACATGACCAGAAGTAAAAGGTGTCATGTGACACCCCCCCACCCCCCAAGACTTTTCCCACCATCCTATCAATAGGGATGAGTTTGGCCTCCACCAAACCCCCCTCATGCAACTATCCTGCAATTGCATTAACCCAATGTGTGTGACATTAACTCAGGGGCAAGAGGGCGAAGAGGCTGGGGGAAGTGTTCCTTCTAAGAGTTTCCTCCCATAAGCAGAATGAATATTGTGTTGTGCACCAGTACCGAGTTCATGTGGCTTGTTTGGATGTGCCACTGTGGCACCCAAGTTACTAATAAATCTCTTATAAACCTCTACCTTTTCCCTCTGCTGCTATGTCTCCTCCCCTTCCTCCATCAGCTCCCCTGGTGCCTGCTGCCCCCCAACCCCTCACCCTCCTCACTGCCCTCAGCCCTCCTGGGACCTGCCCCCCTACACCAGCCCTTCTCTCCCCCCTGTGCCCATTTCTCCAGTAGCCCCACTCTGATCATGTGTAGCTACCTATCCTCATCCCCTCTCCTAACACCTCCCTGCCTCTCTCCTCTGTGCTGGTCCCTCCCCTGCAGGTGTCTGCCCTTCTGCTTCACCCCAAGAATCCCCTGGCACCTGCACCTTCCCTTACCCCAGCACCCACCTGATGCCTCCCCCTTCCCTCACTGCCCCTGCCCACTTGCCCTCTTTTCCCCTGATGCCCACCCCCTCACCACCCTCTGCCCCTGTTCTCCTCATGCCCCTCTGTGCCCTCACACTTGACTTGCTCCATCCCCGCCTTCCTCATGCCCACCCCTCCTTTCAAGCCTTCTCCCAGCACCTCCCTTTCCCCCTCTTGCTCCCAATGCTCTTACCCTCTCCTCTCCCTGCATCACCCTGTCCCCTCCCACCTCCCACTGACACCTCCCCTCCTGCCCTTTTCCTCATTGTCTCCACTTGGCCCCCTGGCATTTGTCTCTCCTCCACCCGGTCGCTTCCCCTTTCCCTTTCTTCTTCTGTGCTGCCCCCTCCCCTCAGCACAAGCCCCTTTCTCCTCCCCCACCTTCTGCCTTCAGTTTGCAGGTCTGGAGTCTGTCATCGGGCCCCAGAAGTCCCTGCAGGCCTGGCCGCAACTGCTTCCGGGGCTCCAGACCACTTGCCGGGCCTGGAGCTGGGCCGCGTGGTGCTAATTTTACTGAAGTCCCCGCACCAGCTTTGGCTCCCATTATCAGGAACGGGAGGGGGGGGAAGCTCCCCCACTCCCCAGAACCGCCATGCAGAGCACAGCTGTGTAAGCAGGTCCGTGCACTGCCACTCCCCCAGCGGAGTGGGAAGGGGTGGGGGGGGGAGGGTGAGAGAGGGCCATGCAGAGAGCGCACCAGCAGAGCCCGAACATACCCTGCTATGCAGCGCACCAGCCGGGCTCTGTTCTGTCTCTGCCAGGACTCTGGCAGCAGCTCCCAGGAGAGGCTTGCCGGGTTTATCCCGCTCCTCCTCCAGCAGCCGGCCATTCGGATGACAGCCCACCGGGAAATTCCCGGTATCCCACCGGGCCAGTCTGCCCCTGGCCTGACCCCACTGTCAAACGCCCACTGGCTTCACCAGCCCTGAATCCTGGCTACTGCCGGGTCCTGATGGGCCTCAGGGTGCAATTGGCTCCACTGGCTTGGGGCCCCATTGCTTGTGGGCTCTGTAGTCTCCTGGCTCTGCTGGCTCCATTACCACCTGAGGTCCCACCACCAGCCTGGAGCTCAGTAGCTGCCCCCAGCAGTGGCCCTAGTCTGGGGCAGTGAGGGGCTAGCATTGCTAACTCTCCCGGACCTGACAGATTAGACTGCATTGCTGTGAATGGTGTCCAGTTTAGAAAAGTTATCAACCATCAGAGGGGCATGAACAGCTGTGATGAGGGGCATAATGTAACCCACACACCTAATGTGGTTCACTGTCCCACTTACAGCAAGAGATAAGAACAAGGGAGCGCTACAGCCTAAGCTGAGAACCAGCTGGCTTTAAAGCTCAAGCTGTAGTGGCTCCTACACTAATCTCCAGAGGTCTCAGGTTCAAATCTGCTTTGTGGTGGTTACAATAACCCAGCACCACCACCCTAAATATTGTTCTAGCACCACTAAGCATAGGGAAATGATTCAGTTATGTGAGGCTGTATAGGAGTTCTTGGGGAGGAAAGCAAGGCAGGAAGACTTCATGGGTGGAAATGGGTTTTAAAGAGGAATTTGAAGAAAAAGAGGCTGCTTGGAAGACCTGAAGTTTGATTGCCCCCTCACCTCTGACTTAAACTGGGGTAAAACAGGAATAAATCCTTTGTAATTGGTGTTACAGCCATAGATGCAGGCTTCTTCTAGGCCCAGGGGATGCTCAACCACGTCCCCCAAGCCTCTTCTAGTCCCTGACCAACCCTGCCTTCACTCCATCCCTTCCCCCAACTCCCCTCCCCAAGCGTGCTCCATCCCCACTCTTCCCCCTTCCTCCTAATCCTCCTTCATGCTGTGAAAGAGCTGATTGTGGTAGGCAGGAGGTGTTGGGAGGGAGGTGCTAGCTGCTGTGAGGTGCTGGGGTATGTGGAGGGGAGCTGAGCATCTGGTAACTTTTTCCTGTGGGTTCTCCAGCCCCACAGAATCGACACCTGTGGTTACAGTGGTAGATGAGGTAATTCAGGCCCATGAAGTGGAAGCTCCACTCAAGCACAGGGGACGCAAAAAACCAGGAATCCAAGGGGAAAGCAGGAGTGAAGGGAGTAAGAACAGTGATTTGCTGGGGGTCCGATTATGCTGGTGAGAGCTTGAATGTAAAGAGCGGAAAGGCAAGAAACCAACAGGAGAATTCTAGAATTATAAAATGAGGTTTAAGGGTTATTTTGAAAGAAGGGTTTTATCTCGAAATAACCGCATCTGCACAGCATTTTTTATTTTGAAAGAGGGTATTTCAAAATAGCGTCCGGATGCGATTTTGCAAATGAAGCACGGGAAATTCAAATCCCTGCTTCATTTGCAATTTTGCTCGCCTGCATTTGCATTCCTCTCTCAAAAGAGGAATGCAGTGTAGACATACACTTTGTGCTCCCCTACCCCTAGCCAGACCTCCCTCCTGCCTGTCCCGCTGCCACATGGGGCTTCCTCTGGTGCACAGGGCCATTCCGCTTCCAACCAGACTGACGTGACCTCTGTGCCAATCAGTGGCTGTAGTTTCTCAGAGGGGCAGGCTACTGGCGAGGACCCGGATGCTGCGGCCCAATGGACGGGACCTTGGACCAACTGGTGGCGAAGGGGATTGTAGGGGTTGTAGTCACAGATGGGGCCTGTGCGCCAGCTGTGTTCTGTGCATGCTCAGCCTGAACCTCCACCCCTGCTGGGTGCTTCACGCTCAGTTTCGATTTCTTGCCAGTGTGGAAGTGGCCATTCCTGCTGGGTCCTAGCGCCGTCCTTCCCTTTGCTGCTAAATTGGCGCCCCTCTAATGTGGAGCCCGGGGAAAACTGCCCCTCCCCCATCCTCCTCACTACGCCACTGCATCCTTCTTTGTCAAGCTTTGCTAGTAGGCAGTGCGGTACTGTCTATATTTAAAAATAAATTATTCTCCTTAGCCTGTAACACATCCTCTGTTCCACAAGCCCCCGGACCGATGGAGAATCCATTCACTTTTTAGTTTTTAGTATGTGTTTAGTTATGGTTATTTGAAAATTTTAGTTCAACGAAGGCAGTAATAGCATAGGACAAACTCATGATGTATCTTACATCCCTAGGAAGTTTTATGCCTTGCTCTTGACACATACACAATATATTATTTACCGCACAGAATTCAACTTGAAGGTACATGAGTTGGGTGAAGATCTTAGACGGGTCTGGGGCAAAAAAGTTTTGTATCCAAGGCAAAACTCTGATCACCTGAAGTATTTTTATGAGCCATATAGATTAATAATCTCTGATAACATTGCTGTAGCAGAATCCAGACAGGTCGATTCAACCACAAAGAGGGAAATTGTCCCAATCCTTCCTTATGTTTGCTATTTGGAATTCTAACAGAGAAGAGTTCATGTAGCCTCTCTAGCACATCACTGGCCTGGCCATGCTTTCCTTGGTCAATGGGAATGCCTGGGGGTGTGTGTGACACTCTGGCAGTCACTGTGTGTAGTTATTTGCTTCCAGCAGTTTCATTGATTGCTAGGTTTATTGACACGACATTCTCACCAGTCAATGCCTGATATTTTTAGACTGATCTTTGAATCTCAAGTGGGCTTGTTTATGGCAGTACATTTTGTAATGCTTGTGCACAGAAGCTTGGGATAGTGCTACTGCAGTGTAAAGCACTTATATCTCCTCTTTGTGTATTGTAAGGTGAACTCAGAATCAGGCTTTTCTGGATTATAGAAACAGTTTTTCTCATTGTTGGAAAAAGGCATTTTTGTATTAAGGCATAGAGGTGATTGGATCCTTGATAGACTAAATCCAGATTAAAGACTCAATCAAAGGAAAAGGTTCTACTTTCCTTGAAGAGGATAACTGATATGTCATGGCGGAAATTGAAATGAATAGTTTTTATTTTGGGGGTGTTATTGGAGAGCCTTTCATATATTGACGTACTGTCACATTTATGGGTATTTAAAAAAAAAATTAGCTGCCTAGACTTCCATATTGGGTACTCTTCATAACATAACTGTATTTAAAAAAAATACAAGAAACAAAATAGGAGCATAAAAAGACAAAGCCATGATAGTCGTCAAGACTTATTGCCTTACCAGTACATTTAATTCATTGTGTTAAATCATTTTGCACTTTGTGTAGGTGGTCTTGTAACCCTGACATGGCAAGTTCTTGCCTGTATATCTGGGTAACAATATTAGAGAGGTACTTGAACTTAAAGAAATATTGTATGCTGCTTTTGATGATTATATATGGACTTTTGCACACTGCTTTGTGTGCAAGACATGTTTTACAGTATAAACCCCTTGAAGATCATGCCTGTTCTATAACGGGGCTATGGTGAATATCCTTTCCCTGGGAAATGATGGCTAAATGTTAATAGTTGCAGAAGTGACTGATAAAAAGAAGGAACATCAAATACGTATGAGCATGAAAGAAGATGATGTCACTGAGTTCTGAGCAATAAACTATTCCATGCAACGGTATGTCATAGCAATTAAATTTCTCCTGCATTCTCAGCTTTATCTAATCTATTTATCTAACATGCCAGTTGAATTACACCTATTGTGGTAGTATTTAAACACCAATACTGCCTAACACAGGGGTGGGCAATAAAACGGCATTGGTTCACTAAGGGTTAACCCCTGATGGACCACTGCCGCTATATTTATCTGAGCCTATGCAGGTGTGGGCAATTGCAGCTCCTGTTGGCCAGGAACAGCGATCTGTGGCCATCTGGAGCTGTGATCCCCTGTGCCTGCAGAGGTGCAGGGAAATATGGCAGTGTGGGGGCTCACACTGGTGGACTGGATGTGGCCCACATGCTGGTATTTGCCTTTGGCCTACCAGTATGACTAGGTCATTTTATATTTCCTGTAATTTATACACTTCTGATTTTCAAATTGGTACTAACTGAAAGTCTGTTTAGCTAATTGAATTAAAATATGAAAGCTCAACAACTGTAAACAAGAGTAAAAATGAATGGGAAGAGTAGCCACATAATTTCAATGTGCTGGAATAATGAAGTTTAAAGTGAAGTTTCACACAATGATTAATTAATGCACTATAGTTCCTGTTGAGTAATTATATTCAATAAAGGTTGCTTCATACAACTTTAGACAATATTTAATAAAAAAAATGAAATCAAGGGCACATCATAATGTGCTGCTTTTTTTTTTTTTTTTTAAATACAAGAGACTTCTACAAAGATGTTAACTGTAGCTTATAATAAGGTGCTTATGCAGGTTCAGAGGAGAGGTGGGAGTTGGGAATCTATTTGCTCTTCAGGAAGATTTTTATGATTCAACAATAAGCCACCTCTGGGAGGAATAACTTACAGTATCCAGAGAGGGGATGACTCTATCTGAGTTGGGAAATTACACCAGCCCTCTGCATTTTTGTTTAAGAACTTAGCCAGTGGCTTCAAGTAGCTCTCAACTCCTTTTACTGGTCTACCACCTATTGAAGCAGCTAATCATCCTGGGTTTAATCCAAAGTCCAGTGACATCAGACAGGTTGCCAATAACCATTTTGGGGAAAAGGACACTCTGCTAAATTCTGTGACTGAATTTCAAAGTCCTATTCAGACTAACATGGAGATGAGATTGAAAGCTGTACTGTGATTTAAGAAGAAACATTCTGGAGAAAAAGCTTTTGTTGCAGCATCCATTTTTGTCTCCTTCGGCACCTTCTTGGTTTTGTGTCCATGAAGCAGATCTGCGATATTATGGGAGGGGAAGCTTGCTGGCCCCCTTTCTGCCTGTTATGCAGGGAGCAGAGTAGATGCCCTGCAATGGTGGAAAAGAGGCTACATATTTTAGGGTGTGTCTACACAGCAAAGTTATTTTGGAATAACGGCTGTTATTTTGAAATAACTATGCGAGCATCTACACAGCGATTCCATTATTTTGAAATAATTTTGAAATAACGGACGGCTTATTCCGACTTCCGTACACCTCATTCTATGAAGAATAATGCCTATTGTGAAATAGCTATTTCGAAATAAAGCGTGTGTAGATGCTCCACTTCTGCTATTTCAAAATAGCCCCTCACCAGGGCCATTCTAAGTTATTCCTCCTGAGGTTCTAAATCGAGATAGCACGTCTACAGTAGGGAAGCCTGCCTCGGACTAATTTTGAGGCTTCTCTGCAGTGTCGATGTGCTATTTTAAAATAAGCTATTTTGGAATAACTATTCCAGAATAGCTTATTCCGAAATAACCATGTAGTGTAGACGTAGCCCTGGAGTGCCACATGGTCACAGAAGAACCAACCAGTCAGCTAAGCATGTATCTTCCCTGGCCCTACCATCTCCTTAATTACAATGACACTTTTATTAGCGTTCAACCTACTGTTGTAATAAACCTCCCAGAAGCTGCCTAAATGTACTGAGTTCGTTTGTACTCTTCCTTGACAGGATCATCTCTGCCAAGCAACCCACCTTTTGATCCCTTGAGAGACCACTTAGTTAAATCTGTCTAACTGCTTTTGTGTTTAGTTCTCGGGGCCATATTCTGGTCTTATTTGCACCCATACAACTTTATAGACTTTGATGTGGTTGTGGATGTCATCAAAACCAGAATTTCATTCTTCACTTTTATAAGGTGAAGCTAAAATTTTGTTTAATCTACACATCAAGAATAAAATCCTTCTCATAAAGACTAATCTTTCTCTAAAATGAGTGAATGCACCAGCATGATTATGCACTAAAATCTGGGCATCTGTTCACCAAAAAGGTAATGAGATAAGAAGTTATCTGTGCATATATTTGTGTTCAAATTTAGCAGTACACTTGTATCTGCCCATCCCTAACAGTACTGCCCCAAAATTTCTAAATTAAACTAGAAAAGCCCATCGCAACTTTCTGGATGAAAAGTTTTTGTTTAAAAAGAAATAATTATAGGGTTTTTGTAACACGGATTGGACTGGGTATTTATTAGACATTATTCTGAATGGAAACTTAGTACACAAATCATAAATATTTGTTCCCTAAATAGAATTCTATAACAAGTTCTGCCAAAATTGGATCTAATTTTTGGTTTATCCCAGGCTCTGTCCTATAACATCAGGACAGCCACTGAAATCAACGGGGGCTCCAGTGCATAAAAGTCTTATGGGACTGGGCCCTTATTTCATTATCTAGTTTCCAACTGTGGCCCAGAACAGAATTAAAGCTGGTCAAAGGCACATTTATTTGCAGGTATTTTTACAGAGGCTGCAAACTTTCTTATGACAAACATTTCTGATTAGCTCTGTACATGGTCAAGAATTCCTGAAAATTATTTACATTTTTTTGTTACACTGAGGTTTTTCACTTAAATCAAACTTTCAATGGAAAAAAAAATCAAACTCAAGGACATTGTTGACCAGCTCTCCTTAGATCCTTTAGATGATGTACAACTCCGTAATGAACCCAGAATAAATGTGCAAAGCTATATCATGGGGGAGCATGTCTGAGCCCAGCTGACAATCATCATGTGTCATAATAATTCTTACAGTAGCAGCCTACATGCAATTTTTGGGTTTGTCAAGGAGAACACATTTATCTTCCAACCTTGAGCTGTGTGTTTAGTTCCTCACTCAGCATGGCTGCAGGATTTGTTCATTCTCCTTCTGGGTTCCATCTCTTCCAACTTCTTAACTGGCTTGACTGTTGATTAGGGGCACTTGTTTCTGATGTATCTGCTGCTAGAGCAAAACACCACATGTGCACAAGGAGCCAGCCTATGAAAACAGCAAGGTTGATGCTAGCAGAACTGAGCTGCTCTCATACCAGTCATCTCCTGGTGAGCTGCCCCAGGAAGGCATTTCTCCCATCCCACCATTTCAGAGGTGAGGGGCAGAGTTCCCTGCTAAAGCTGCAGAATTAAACATGGGAATGCTGTTTGTGGCTCTCTGCTCTGTGGCTTTGAAATGTGTGTGGGGATCTTTTTTTAAAAAGGGTGGCCAACTGACAAACGGTTCCAGGAGATTATTTTTTTTATATACAGCATGACGTAATCTCATTTTCTTCAGCTGCCCTATTAAAATCTCCATGATTGCTTTTGATAGTCATCAGGAGATTGATGACGATTCTGGGAGACTCCAGGCCAATTCTGAAGGGGTAGCAACTCTGGCCTGGAGGCAGTTGGACATGGCGGGGCATGTGAGACATTTCTACTTATGATGTGATGGTTGCAAAGCAGGGAGGTACCCCATTTTGGTAACAAACAAGAATCCAGGGATGTCTAGATTGGAGCCAGAAATTTTAGAATGCAAGTGGGTATCTTCACAGAAAACAGCTGAAAATTGGGAGGAGCTGGATATGTACACACATGGGAAGGGAGGATGGAGCATCACTCATCAGTGGGCTCTTAGAGCAGCAACCTTGTTGTTCTGACAGGCTGCTGTTCTACATATGCTGGGTTCTGTGCTGGCAGCAGTGATAGCAACTATCTTGGAACTCCCACACACGTACTATAGAATCAATCTAATTTTTAGGCTAATCCATGCCATTGTAACTGCAGATGCTCTCTAATTCATATAAAGATGCAATGCTGTTCTTGTTTTAAATTCCATGTGTAAAATGTTCATTTGCTAATTATGTGCTAACCATTGTCTTCCAAACTATCCAATGACTCGCTGAGTCAGAGAGGCAAGGGAAAGATACTGTCACAGAGATAATCATCGATGTGTCTTTGTCCTTTTGTCTTTCTTCTTACTTATTCTGCTAATACTTTGCATGCTGCTCTAGCATCTTTCATCTGATGGATGTCAAAGCACCAGCAGCATTCATTAGCCAAGCATCCCATCATGCTTGTATTGTGTGTCAGTATTATCTGCACTATAGGGGGTGGATAAATGAACACAACAGCTGACTGGGCTTCAGAATCCTTAATAACTTGACCTCAGTAGTCTTTTGTTCATACACCTGAATCTGATATGTTGAAATGCCAATAGGGAAAAAATGTAGCATAGTTCTATTAGTGCCCTATTTCAGCCGAATAAACTTCAAGAAGCATTTCAGCAATTCACTGTGGTAACTATTCTCAATAGCCCCCATACTTGAGCTGTTTTGTGTTCCAGAATGAATATAATTATCTCACTAACTAGTTATATTTTTGTTTAATAGGCTGAAGGCAATGTTATGCACTCTTTGAATAGCCATGGACAAAACCTTCCCACAAAGGTCTGTCCAATGTTTCACAGAAACAGATTTCCTGCTACTTCTCTCACCTCCCCCTTCCAGAAATCCCTGAATAGGAAAAGATGGTGGTGGTGTGGGAATGCAAGGAGATTCTCTCAACTTGTTTACCCTTTGGTAACAGGTGACTGGAATTCTCACAGCAAAAATTAGTTCCTGTTGCTTTCTAATATCTCTCAGGGTTCCCATGAAAAATCAGGTAGGGTGAGGGAAGGGAATATTTGGTGACTGGGTCTGAGTTGAAGTAGGAAAATAATGAACCACTTCCTCAGAGCTGGACTTCTTCCATCCTCCAACAAGCCTCAGGATGCTCATAAAGGTACCTAAGGTATTAGGAATAATACTGAAGATCAATGGATGGTGGCGAGGGTAATAAACATTCATCTTTTGAAGTCTGATTACAATGAATTCTGGTTAGAGTTCCATGAACTAACAGTGCTTGGCTTGCAAATTTTCACCTTAGTTATGTTTCAATGCTGTTACATTGGCATAGAACAGAAGTAATAAAGCAGTGAATCCAGGCTTATTGTTTAAAAATATAATTCCTACTTTTATTCACAGTGAGCTCTCAGAATGCTAGGCTGAGCATAATAGCCCCAACTTCCCTTCCAAACAACTTCTGTATGCATGGCTTAAACTACAAGGAGGAGCTTTGTTGTTTCTATTTAGCAGATAACGCTACTTCCATTGTATTTCCACCTTACAAATACAACTTTTGAAAAACATGTTCATGATCAAGCTTTTTCCTGATTAATATGGCAATTATGTTAAAATGTCAGATGATGCAGAATTAACAATTCAGAAAAAACCTCAGTTATGGATATTTGCACATTGATAGCTTTCTGTTCCAAGATCTCCAAGTGCTTTACAAGCATTGATGGATTAAAGTTCTCCACTGCCTCCGTGAGGTTGGGGAAAATGCACAGAATTTTTGTGACTTGCTTGAAGGTATACAACTCCCCCATATTTGCTAGAACTTGGGAGTGAATCTGTCACCTGACTGCTAGCATTTTGCTTTAAATACAATACCATCTTAGTCTTTATTATATAAAACACTGGTTCAAAATTTCCAGTGCCAAGCTGAAGTCAGTGGGTCCTGAGAATCCCTAGCACTTGCCAAAATCAGATACTGCTTGATTAAAGTTGGGCAATCAAACTCAGTGAACACTTTCTTACACTAGCATCCATTACCCTTTCTTTTGCTGTTACATGATTGATCTTAATTTCAGTAATTAAAGCATGACTGCAATAATTAGTTCCTGTTGCTTCCTAATATCTCTCTGGGTTCCCAGGCAAAATCAGGTAGGGAGAGGGAAGGAAATATTTGGTGACATGGTCTAAGTTAAAGCAGGAAGATAATGAACCACTTCCTCAGTGCTGGACTCCTTCAATGTCCTAATCTACCAGTGCTGAAGAAAACTAGCAGAGTAAGAATGGAGAGTGGAAATTGAATGATTTATGTAAAAGCACTTCCCTGAGTAAATGTAGATATCTCCTGTATTTGCTGATTCTGCCTGATGGCTGTAAGTTCTTCTGTCTTAGTTAGCTTTTACTTAACTGTCCTCTAGATAAATTTGGTGACTAATAATAAAGACATTAGTTAATCCTAGGCTTGACAGTGTATTAAATTATTTAGCAAAGACTTGCCAGACAAAGCTCAGCTTGATTTTGGGCATACTTTAGTGTGAGTTCAAATTCATACATACACTTAACAGACAGAACTTCAAACAGTACAGTCATTACAGATGACAGAATTACTACATAGAAACTAAACTTTTACAGGTTGGGCCTCGCTGCTCCAGCATCATCGGGACCTGACTGGTCCCAAACAAGAGAATTTGCTGGATCAGGGGAAGTCTCCTGCCACCAGCCCCCAAGGCCGTCATCTGTTGCTGGCAGGCAACCTTGCCTCGGCCACTGCCCCCACCCTGGCTGGGCTGCTTGCCCAGCTACTGCTGGCTGCTTGGGTGCCACAGTCTCTGGCTCCTGTTGTAGGGCTCCATTCATATGCGGCTGGGAGCAGCCATGGGGATTGGGCTCTGACCCTGGCCCTGTGCAGACAGGGAAAGCTGTGGGGCTTTGACCCCAGGGCTCTACACAGCTGGGGAGAAGCTGTGGGGCTCTGGCCCTGTCTCCATGCAGCCCCAACCCAGCCCCGAACAGCTGGTAGAAGCCTCGGGGCCCTGTCCTCATCCCTGCACAGCCCCAGCCTGGCCCTGCAGAGCTGGGGTAAGCCATGGGTCTCCATTCCCATCCCTGCATTCCTAGGGGCTGCTGGAGGGCTCTGGAGCTGGTACTGTGCTGCCCCCAGCTGGGCTACTGACTCTGATGTCCTGTCTGACTGGCCCTCGTGACCTTAGGCTCCCGGACTCTCTGCTCCAGGAGCACCCATCATCCTGCTGGACTACGGATGTTGCTGGACCAGAGAGTCCTGGATTTTGGAGGTACAACCTGTATTTATGCATTTTTAGACAGTGTGATAAAATGTGCTTCTGTCCCCAGATTCATATAAACACTGTTTTTATATATGGAAATAACTACATTTCCACAGTCGTCTTCAGCTCATGGTAGGTTTTAAACAACTGCAGTTGGCTGATCTCAAATTAACTTTGTGAGGTCTGCACAAGCCAATAATTTGTTTGTTTTTTAGCTAATTCACACGTAATGAGCTAGATATCCCATGACAAGTAGCTGTCACTGTAGGAAATACAGCAGAAAGCATCTAAGGATGTGGGAATGATAAATCATGATTCTACTATTTTGAATACAGCACGTTCAGGATACAAATATGTTATAAGGATAAATTAGGAGCAGGAACATTGTCAATCTACACTGGCAACTGAGTCAGAAATGTTAGCTCTGCTTGTCATCATCATTAGTAGCTCACAGCTGTAGGAATGACAAACAGAAAAATATTGGCAAATCTCATTTTTATATTTTGTAGCAAGATTTAAGGATTCTTTCATGAAATGGAGCTGGAAATGCAAAGACTTAGTTGGGTAGTTCAGGTCCATTTCAGCATTACCAGATATATACAACAGAATTTTAGCTACAAAACTATTGCCAAAGTCTATTTACAGTCAGAATATCTACAATGTTATTTGAGGGTTTCCTTCTATTCCCATCAACCAGTGACGATTAATTGATATCTACCACATGTTTCTGGATTTTTTTTTTTTGGCTAACCTTTTTCTTAATTGTTTTTAGCCACATCTGTATAACAGATTTCAGTTTCTTCCAGAATGGAAATCTACCATGATGTATATACAGATCTGCTAAAAATGGATAGGCACTTTTTTTTTCCTTATGAAAGTTCATAGACAAACACAGAAGCTATACTGGAGTTAAAGAGACACCTCTCCTGAGGAACGCTTTTTTTCATTTAGACAGATAATATGCAACTTTATAGCCTATAAGGGAAAACATTTAGAAACTCATGGAATTTAAAAATCTATGTCTTATTAACTAAATGTCTTAACACTTTAAATTTACAAGTAGATTATGGTAAAAGGATAGGCAAATGAGAATCTACAGTTACAGAAACAAGAATATCAAACTCTAAAAGGGTACATTCCTTTTAACAAGATGTACCTATTATCCAGATTTACCTGTAATATTTATAATACTCAAGACAAACTACTTCTTTGGTAAATGCCCTTTATTTCGATCATCCCTATTATCTACATACTACTTAAGTGCTACAGCCTTGTATGTATTTACTTTTCCTGGAAAGGATATTGAGCTACAGTCTTGTGGGCTCACTGCAGACAAGTTTGGAGAGAGTAGGGGTTTGGGAGCCCTCTATACCTCTAATATCCTAGGCCTGTCTGTACTGGCCCCCGTATGGAGTTGGAGGTGGTGGTGGTTCTAACTTACGCCAGTTGCATAAATGGTCATACACCACCTTTGAATCAAGCAGCCCTGTCCTACTTGCTGTTTTCCCCAACACATGCCTTAAGCCCAGTGTAAGATTTACAACTCCACAACTTCTTTAGCAACTGAGATCTGTGCTCACTGGGAAGTTCCAGATCTGTTTCCTCTGTACCACCTAAGCTGTGCATAGGATTGTGATAAAAATGAGAATTTGGCCCAGCACATCAGATTAAGTCCTCTCCTCCCTCATTAACTGGCCTTGACATTTGAGTTTGATAGTACCTTACCCAAACCCATGAAAGCTATGATAAAATTCTAACCTATATTGTACTGTTCATACACTAGGTGACACCATGTGTAACATACTATACCTAAACAGTTACTAGGTAGAATAACAAGCATATTGAAATATCTTAAAGAAAATATATATGCATATGTCTCTGGAGTGGAAGCTCTGTAACCAGTTCATATCCAAGGCATCTTAACTGCAAGAGGAGCAAAGAGAGAGGAGGAAAGTGACAACAAAGGTTGCAAGAGGAAGGGGGAAAAAGGCAATAAAGGTTGCAATACAGCTTAATTCAAAAGGCCACTTTTCAGTGCCCCAGAGAACTTCCGCTTTCACAGACTTTCAGAGTGAACACCGTGAAAGCAATTTTTTTTTAAGTTTTCTCATTGCAACCAAACTCCATAAGGAAACTGGAGACATGCAGGGATGCTATTTAGTTTATGCTATGAGAAAGTCCGACAATCTTTAAATCTTTTACCTTTTTTACTGAAGACCCCCAAAGATGACTGTGAATGGGTTCTGGCAAGGTTTGATGCATACTTTATACCTTGAGAAATGTGGTTAATGAAAGGGCATGTTTTTACCAGAGCATTCAAGAAACAGGAGAATATGAAACTTATCAAAGTTTTATATGCATTTGTTGGAAACTGATTTTTAGGCCTGCAAAATATGAACATACGAGAAAATATTAGCCATGTGGCTTTCAAATAAAAATCTTTTATAGCAGCTACAATTTAATATACTTAACTCTACACATGGCTATTCAAATAGGAAAAAAAGCAGTCGGAGCTGGTAAACAGAAAAATTAAGAGCAACTTTGCCAAACTTGAAAATAAGAAAATAACTTAGACTTTGTCTATGCTGGCAATTGAGCAACAAAGCTTTTGTCATTCATAGGTGCTTAATTGCCCCTCCCCCCATCTTTGCTGAGGCAAGTGCTAATGTAAACAGTGCTTTTTTGGCAGGAGTGCTCTCCTGTGAACAAAGCAAACACTGCTTGTGGAGCTAGTGCTGTCAAATAGCATGTATACTGCCCAACTTCTAGCGACACTGTCACTAAAAGCTGTGTAGTGTAGACATAGCCTTAGAAACTCTAAACAGACACAGAGTAAGTGCTAAAAGCAATTATAAGATCCTTAAGGCTAACAGCGACCAATGCCTGGCTAACTACAAAGCCTTTAATTCTAAATGCACAAGATATGGGAAGATTCACAGCCCAATGATGCATGTCCACCAAAAGGTACAAGATGGTAATAAATGCATAAAATATGGATATTTTGCAGCTGTTTGCTGCACAAAAGTAGTCAGGGAGTTGACTCATTGCAAGCAATCAAAACACTTTGTTTCCAGTATCTATCAAATGTGATGACAGAGCCTGCCCGGATAGTGAAACTGAATATTCAGAGACTAGTAACTTCAAAATGTATTCAGGAACAGATGTGACAGTACTCTCACAAAGGACTTACAATCCCTCTCAGAGCTGAAGTAAACCTACAGCCATTAGAGCCCTGACTAGCCTTGGAGGTATTCAGAACTGCATGCCCCAATTCACCACTGAAACAACTTAAAGACAAAATCTTTGCATTCATAGTCCAGCAAAACTCCTGAGGGGAAGTTTATTTTCTAATGTTGGAACAGATGTACTAATCTCCAAAGTGACCAGGCATGAAGAGAGTGGTCAAATTGCATGAAAAGCTCCCTTCCCACCTCCCTTACAAACACTTTTACAATGGACACCACTCAGTTGAAGAATTTCTGGTTCTAGAACCTGGTGACTGTTTTGTGTTACACTGACTGGAGAAAAAGGATAGAGAAATACAGCTGTTTTAAAGAAAAACAATTGATCATCCAGATCATGTGATATTTGAAACAGAGAGTGGAAAGCTTAGCAGAAACAATTGACATCTATCTGTTCAATAGAATAGTCATAGAACTTCACAAGTGGTTGATGCAGAACAAAAACATTACTCAAAGATTTCAAGCCATCCATGGTCAAGTCTAACTGTAAGCAGAGTCTGAATGAACTTTCTATTGACATCTAGTGGTGAGCTGTGGACGAGCACTTCAGGAGCTAATCTCATTTGCATGGGCACACCCACCCAACGTAGGTGTTCAGCCCATGGGACTGCTTGCCTCAAATGATCACTTTTGGTTGGCATTGGATCTCCACTCTCCTTGTTAGAGCAGAAGTAATAAAGGGTTGTTATCTGTGGTGTGTGAAACGAAGGCAGAAAAACTGTGCCCAACATACCCCAATGGAGGGACTCACTCTCAACTAAACAGCACTCACTAGGCAGGGGACATGGCTTTCAAAACCCATTAAGTTGAAAAAGAGGTTGGGGATAGTATTTGTGTTTGGTGGAATAAATCTTGTGTTGCTCCAAACCCTATTTTATTTTGCTTTTCTCCAGAATATAGTAACACAGCTAAGTTAGACTCAATTGGGAGTCTTGTTATATGCTGTAGAGCTGAAATTACTGGTGCTTCAGTCTCAGGACTATTTTAAGACAATGTTTCAGATGCAAGAAGTCTGCTCAGTGTGTACCAGCAGTGAGTCTGCCCCACTGCCAGCTGAGAGACGAAACTATTGAGAGCTGGGTTGTTGAGGGGGAGGGCTGAAGGCATCTGGGTGGAGTGACATAAGCAGCAGGGCAGCTGGCAGGGACACATTGATGGCTGGAGGTGAAGAGTGGCATGGCCAGCAGGGTAACTGGCGAGCGCCCAAGCAGCCAAGTGTGCAAAGTGCCTCTTTTCCCCCCTGCTACCAAGACTTGGAGGTGAAGTTTGGAGATGAACTTCTGAACCCTGGGACTGCATTGGCAAAGGACAGCAACTATGAGTAGGGTGCAAAAAAGGGATGGTCCCATTAAAAGGACTTTTGGGCTGCTGGACCTAGGAACCTGATGGGGAAAGGGCATTGCCCAGCTTACTGGAGCTGGGTCTTTTGGGCTCGTGGATTGTTTATGAACCCTACTTGTGGCTTTTCTCAAACTAATGCTGAATTACTTCTCTCCTTTTATTAAAGTATTTTTTGCTACACTCTGATTGTGAGAGAGACAGTGTTGTCTCTTAGTGGCACCCAAGGGGTGTGTGTAATTGTCCCAGGTTACTGGATGGGGGCTTGAAACAGTTGGTGTTGTATTGTTAAAAAGGAACCCCTAGATACTGAACTCAGCCCTTGGTGCTACCAACTTAGACTGGCAAAAGGGTTACATAACTATGGGCAACTGAATGTCCAAGTTGCTATAAGAATGGCCGTACTGGGTCAGACCAAAGGTCCATCTAGCCCAGTAGCCTGTCTGCCGACAGTGGCCAGCACCAGGTGCCCCAGAGAGGGTGGACTGAAGACAATGATCAAGCGATTTGTCTCCTGCCATCCCTCTCCAGCCTCTGACAAACAGAGGCCAAGGACACCATTTTATCCCCTGGCTAATAGCCTTTTATGGACCTAACCTCCATGAAATTATCTAGCTTCTCTTTAAACTCTATTATAGTCCTAGCCTTCACAGCCTCCTCTGGCAAGGAGTTCCACAGGCTGACTACACACTGTGTGAAGAAGAACTTTCTTTTATTAGTTTTAAACCTGCTACCCATTAATTTCATTTGGTGTCATCTAGTTCTTCTATTTAGGGAACTAATAAATAACTTCTCTTTATCGGCCCTCTCCACACCACTCATGATTTTATATACCTCTATCATATCCCCCCTCAGTCTCCTCTTTTCTAAACTGAAAAGTCCCAGTCGCTTTAACCTCTCCTCATATGGGACCCGTTCCAAACCCCTAATCATTTTAGTTGCCCTTTTCTGAACCCTTTCCAAGGCCAAAATATCTTTTTTGAGGTGAGGAGACCACATCTGTACACAGTATTCAAGATGTGGGCGTACCATAGTTTTATACAGGGGCAGTAAGATATTCTGGGTCTTATTTTCTATCCCTTTCTTAATAATTCCGAGCATCCTATTTGCCTTTTTGACCGCCGCTGCACACTGCGTGGAAGTTTTCAGAGAACTGTCCACGATAACTCCAAGATCTCTTTCCTGATTTGTCGTAGCCAAATTAGCCCCCATCATACTGTACGTACAGTTGGGGTTATTTTTCCCGATGTGCATTACTTTACACTTATCCACATTAAATTTCATTTGCCATTTTGTTGCCCAATCACTCAGTTTGGTGAGATCTTCTTGGAGTCCCTCACAGTCTGCTTCTGTCTTGACTATCCTAAACAGTTTGGTATCATCTGCAAACTTTACCACCTCACTGCTTACCCCTTTCTCCAGATCATTTATGAATAAGTTGAACAGGACTGGTCCTAGGACCAACCCTTGGGGGACACCACTAGTTACCCCTCTCCATTCTGAAAATTTACCATTTATTCCTACCCTTTGTTTCCTGTCTTTTAACCAGTTCTCAATCCAAGAAAGGACCTTCCCTCTTATCCCATGGCCATGTAATTGACACAAGAGCCTTTGGTGAGGGACCTTGTCAAAGGCTTTCTGAAAATCTAAGTATACTACATCCACTGGATCCCCCTTGTCCGCATGTTTGTTAACCCCTTCAAAGAACTCTAATAGATTAGTGAGACAGGATTTCCCTTTACAGAAACCATGTAGACTTTTGTCCAACAAATTATGTTCTTCTACATGCTTCACAATTTTATCCTTTACTATTGTTTCGACTAATTTGCCCGGTACTGAAGTTAGACTTACCGGTCTGTAATTGCCAGGATCGCCTCTAGAGCCCTTTTAAAATATTGGTGTCACATTGGCTACCTTCCAGTCATTAGGTACAGAAGCCGATTTAAGGGATAGGTTACAAACTACAGATAATAGTTCAGCAATTTCCCATTTGAGTTCTTTTAGAACCCTTGGATGAATGCCATCTGGTCCCAGAGATTTGTTAACATTAAGTTTTTCTATTTGTTCCAAAACCTCCTGTAATGACACTTCAATCCGGGACAGTTCCTCAGATTCATCACCCACAAAGGACGGTGCAGATTTGGGAATCTCCCCAACGTCCTCAGCCGTGAAGACTGAAGCAAAGAAATCATTTAGTTTCTCCGCAATGGCTTTATCGTCCTTGATTGCGCCTTTTATAGTTTGATCGTCTAGGGGACCCACAGGTTTTTTAGCAGGCTTCCTGCTTCTAATGTACTTAAAAAACATTTTGTTATTTCTTTTCGAGTTTTTGGCTAGCTGTTCCTCAAAATCTTTTTTTGCTTTTCTTATTACATTTTTACACTTGATTTGACAGTGTTTGTGTTCCTTTCTATTTATCTCACTAGGATTGGACTTCCACTTCTTAAAAGATGCCTTTTTGTCCCTCACTGCTTCTTTTACATGGTGGTTAAGCCACGGTGACTCTTTTTTAGGTCTCTTGCTATGTTTTTTAATTTGGGGTATACATTTAAGTTGGGCCTCTATTATGGTGTCTTTAAAAAGTTTCCATGCAGCTTGCAGGGATTTGGCTCTAGTCACTGTGCCTTTTAATTTGTGTTTAACTAGCCTCCTCATTTTTGTGTAATTCCCCTTTTTGAAATTAAATGCCAGGGTGCTGGATTGCTGAGGTGTTCTACCCACCACAGGAATGTTGAATGTTATTATATTATGGTCACTATTCCCAAGCGGTCCTGTAACGGTTATTTCCTGGACCTGATCCTGTGCTCCACTCAGGACTAAATCGAGAATTGCCTCTCCCCTTGTGGGTTCCTGCACCAGCTGCTCCAAGAAGCAGTCATTTAGGCCATTGAGAAATTTTATCTCCGCTTCTCTTCCTGAGGTGACATGTACCCAGTCAATATGGGGATAATTAAAATCCCCCATTATTATAGAGTTCTTTATTTTGGTAGCCTCTCTAATCTCCCTCAGCATTTCAATGTCAGTATCGCTGTCCTGGTCAGGTGGTCGGTAATATATCCCTACTGCTAATTTCTTATTATTGGAGCATGGAATTACTATCCATAGCGATTCTATTGAACATGTTGATTCACTTAATATTTTTATTTCATTTGATTCTACATTATCTTTCACATACAGTGCCACTCCGCCACCCACCCGGCCTGCTCTATCCTTTCGATATATTTTATATCCCGGTATGATTGTATCCCACAGATTTTCCTCATTCCACCAGGTTTCAGTGATGCCTATTATGTCATTTAATACTAGGTACTCTAGTTCACCCATCTTATTAGTCAGACTCCTAGCATTTGTGTAGAAGCACTTTAAAAATTTGCCACTGCTTATTTGTCTGCCCTTCCCTGGTGCATTGGATTCCTTTGTATGCGGTTGTTTGTCTGCTCTGGCCCATGGTTTGCCCTCTCCCCTCCTCTCTTTCTGACTACAGCTTAGAGAATCTCTATCAATGGATTCTCCTCTAAGAGAAGTATCCATCCGATTTATGTGCATCTCCGCACCAATCGGCTTTCCCCCATCTCTTAGTTTAAAAACTGCTCTACGGCCTTTTTAATGTTTAGTGCCAGCAGTCTGGTTCCACCCTGGTTTAGGTGGAGCCCATCCTTCCTGTACAGGCTCCCCCTCTCCCAAAAGTGTCTCCAGTTCCTAATAAATCCAAACCCCTCTTCCCTACACCATCGTCTCATCCATGCATTGAGACTCTGAAGCTCTGCCTGCCTACCTGGCCCTGCACGTGGAACTGGAAGCATTTCCGAGAATGCCACCATAGAGGTCCTGGATTTCAGTCTCTTTCCTAGCAGCCTAAATTTGGCCTCCAGGACATCTCTCCTATCCTTCCCCACGTCATTGGTACCTACATGTACCACGACCACCGGCTCCTCACCAGCACTACACATAAGTCTATCTAGATGCCTCGAGAGATCCGCAACCTTCGCACCAGGCAGGCAAGTGACCATACGGTTCTCCCGGTCATCACAAACCCAACTATCTATGTTTCTAACAATCGAATCACCCACTACTAACACCTGCCTCTTCCTAACTGGCATTCCCTCCCCCTCACAGGTATCCTCAGTGCGAGAGGATACCGCAACATCCTCTGGGAGGAGGGTCCCAACTACGGGATGGTTTCCCTCTGCTCCCATTGAATGCTCTGTTCCCTTGAGACTTTCATCCTCCTTAAGAGCACTGGGGCTCTCAGACTGGAGGTGGGACAGTACTACAGTGTCCCAGAAAGTCTCATCAACATATCTCTCTGCCTCCCTTAGCTCCTCCAGTTCAGCCACCCTGGCCTCCAAAGCCTGAACCCCGTCTCTGAGGGTCAGGAGCTTCTTGCAACGGGTGCACACACATGCCACCCGCCCACAGGGCAGGTAATCATACATGTTACACTCGACGCAATAAACAGGATAGCCCCCACTCTGCTGCTGGGCTTCTGTCTCCATTTTTCTAGTGAGTAAGTTTAAGCAGAAACTGGGATTTTTTAAGCCTCTGGAATATAGATTATTATAAGAGTTATGTTTTAAAGAAGGTCAGAAGTCCCTAGTGCCCTCTAACCTCCCCCCTCTAAACTCCCTCTCCAAACTCCCTGTTAGCTGTTCCTGTTCGCAAGCTCCCTGGTCACTGAGTCACAGGCTTATATAGCTCTGGTAGCCCCTCCCCCTGACTGAGGCTCAGCCAATTAACAGAGGCTTCTAGATTTCAAACCTTTTAGAAGCTCCTGCAAACAAACAAACCAACCAACCACACAAACACAAGCTCAGCACACAGCAAATAACTCCCCCCCCCACACACAAACACACACTCCAGAGAGCCACTTACCACAAGGGTCCCGTTTTTACTCCTCTTTTACCTGGAGAACTCCCTCTCCAAACTCCCTGTTAGCTGTTCCTGTTCGCAAGTCATCTAATTAGAAAACCAGTATGTTTCAGAGACACTGCACAGTCTGAACAATACTGAACTTTAAAGATCATGGGAGAGTTAAGTTTTACATTCCTGTGATTTAAAAAATTTAAAGGGAGTGATCCTGTGGCACCTTAGAAACTAACAAAAATATATAGAATCATGAGCTTTCAGGGGCAAAACCTTCCAATTCATCTCATGAAGTGGGTTTTGCCCATGAAATCTCATGATTCTATATATTTTGGTAAGTCTCTAGGGTGCTACGGGACCACTCATAGTCTGTAACTTTAAAAACAAACATGGCTACCCCTCTGAGAAAATTTAAAGGGGAGATGCAGTACTAAACTGTTTTGTAATATTCCACCATTAGATGGAACAGTGTGTAACATGCTTTAGCTAATAGCTAGAGCAATGAGTATAATGTCCGAGAATACACCTTCATGTATGTCTCTGGTGTGGGAGCTCTGTAATCAGTCCATATTCAGTACATGACAGAAATGCTACACCTCTCATATCAGGACTCATTTCTGGGACTTCCCTGCCATAAGTTTGTTTGGTTGAAAGATAAAAAGGGCTCCAAGGTGAATGGGTCAGCAAAAAGGGGAACAACAAATAGTTCACAGTTGCTCTGAGTTTGAGAAGAGAAAAGCCATGATGGGGCTGGACAGTACAGTGGTGTGTTGCATAGGAATATGACAAGAAGGTGGGAATGTCTGGTGTCTAGGTCAGTGGTTTTCAACCTGTGTCCACTTCCATTTGAAATGTTCATGGGTCTCATAAGAGAAAAGGTTGAAAACCACTGGTCTAGGTACCTATGACACCTCCCTCCCCCCCAACCTCCGGTAGCTAAGTACCCTTACAAACTTTAATCCATTTTTCCTCACAACACTCATGTGTGAGTTAGCAAAGTATTGTTATTCCTATTGTACAAATAGGAAATGGTGAGGCACAGAGACTGAAGACCAGATTTTTAAAGCTATTTAGGCTGGTGAAGATGCAGATGGGTGCTTTTGAAAATCCCACCAGACATTTAGGTGTCCACTTCCACTGCGAGTTTGAAACCCCGCTAGAAGCCTACTGGCATCTTTAAAAATACCTTTGAAAAAATTGGCCCTCAACACTTTGCTAAAGGTTACACAGGAAATCTGTGGCAGAAGAGAACCTTGGTCTCCCAAGACCCAGTACCTTAACCACAGAATCACTCCACTCTTCTCTCTCAATGGTATTCATTCTGTAACTGCTGAAAGCACCTGTGCTAAGGGAGTCTGTCAACATACTGAAGAGCTTGCAGTTGATAAGGAACTTTTCAGGGGGGCAGAGGCACAGAATATAGTTGAACTGCTGTATGAGGAGGGTGGAGAGGGAGGAAAGACTGAGAACAGGAGAGCTCAGGCACTGCTTGTGGTCTGTTGAAGACTGTCGGAATTATAATCTATCAGTTTGAGTGCAAGGGTTACCTTGCCCTGCTTGCATGTAGATGGCTGTGTAGCAAGGTGTGCTAGCAGATGTATTGAGAAGAGAACCTGTGGCATAAGCCCTTGAAGCAGAGGTCTGGGATAAGGCAGAAGCTGTTCCCAGAATCTGACTAAGAAGTGCTAATCACAGAGCACCCACACAATCACATCTTGATATCCAGTACAGGGGGAGAGCCAGGATGCAGCTCAGCTGGGTTGCAAGTGGGGGCTGGGAGCTGGCACACGGCTCATCTGGTCTGTGGGGAGGGGGATGGCGCATGGCTCATCTGGTCTGTGAGGAGGGTGGGGGCTGGTGGGTGGCTCATCTGGGCTGTGGGGGGAGCCAGCACGCGGCTCAGTTAGGTTGCGAGGGGGAGGTGCCAGGAGCCAGCATGCAGCTTGGCTGCCCAGAGGATGGAGCCAGGAAGCCTGTGCATGTGTGTTTGGGGTGGGGGTGGGGGGTCACCACCAGGGGCTCTGAAATGACCTCCTCTGGTGTGGAAAAAATCCCTCATCCAGGACCAGTCACTTTCCCAGGGTGCCAGACCAGGGAGGTCCAACCTGTTGTACCAAAACATTCTGATATCAAGACTGGCACAAAAACATTTCCAAGGACAACAGTAAAATGCTGAGCTCTCCTAAAAGATAAGATCAGGATGACAGTGTTCAATGGAGATGTTGGCTTGATTAAAACATGTACAAGGTGATGTCAGAGGGCAGTCCTAACTTGTTTGTATCAGGTTATAAAACTGGATCTCAGAGGAAGTATCTTTGGCCAGCCTAGGAGGCAGTGGAAAATCCTGACATTGACTGTGCTGAATCCATTGTCATTGGCATACATGTCTTAGTATCCTAGTAGAGTCTGCCAGGTGCTATTATCATGTTTTGTTAACACTAAACCTGGCCTGGTGTCATGGTCCCTTAACAAATCTTGTGGTTATTGGGTGGTGTGCGCCAGGTCTGCCATACTAGCTGTCTGTGTGGGGTAACACATAAAGGGCACATGCACACACAGCCAAACGTCAGCCAACATTATCATTCATTCTCAATGTTAAGAAATAAAGAAGAGTTAGGTTGTAGCCTTCCAGGAAGAGTATTTCTGTTTTTGTCTCGTGTGTGTGCGTATGCTGTGAACATAACAGTGCTATGTGCTGAGGAGCTAAACTCTGCAGTGGCTCTCTACTGGAGTGTCAATGGAAGAAAGAAGGAAGACTACAGTGTAGTAAGATTGTGGCCACAGCACAGATCTTCTGGGTGAAACCTTATATGAAGAAAATACACTAGAAATTATTTTTATGATCTTATGCCTGTGTGGGACAAGTACAGGCAGCCCCCGACTTGCGACGTGATTGGTTCCTGGGGAAGGGTCTCAAGTCGGGGGCATTGTAACTCGAACCCTCATTTACGATAGGCGTCATGTGCTGTCATAAATGTGGGCCGAGGATGTACGTTTTTGGCCTCTTTCGCACTTACAAAAATGGTTGTAAGTGCGGGGAGTTGCAACTCGGGCGGTCGCATCTCGGGGGTTTCCTGTACCTGGTCTAACAATGTGATTCACATGAGTGAACATCTGCATCAGTGTAAAACCCCACTGATATCAAAGGGACTGTAAAGAGGTGCATTCATAGAATCCATTCATAGAATCATAGAACACTAGAACTGGAAGGGACCCAAGAGGACACTGAGCCCAGTCGCCTGCCCTCATGGGCAGGCACTGGGCCTAGGACTTCATATGTAGTTTTCTCACGGGAAGATTGGTTGTTCTAGCTTTTGAGCTGTGGTCTCATTTCCCCTGAGTATGTCAACATTAGAGATCATTGCCTCTGTGACTTGGATTATTGCACCAGTGTTTTTCATTTTTATTCTGCTTTCAGTGTGTCTGGCTCTCATTTGATCTTTCATGTTTATTTGCCCCTCATGTCACTGTAAATCAAAATGATAAAGTGCCATTGCTGCTAGCAATCTGAGTTGGAGAATATGTAATTAATTTAAAATCAAGAAAAATCTCCCCACTTTAATAACACTCTGGATTATAACATCATAGAAATACAATGCTGGAAGGGATCTCAAGAGGCCATGTAGTGCACAGAGGTAGAACCAAATGTACCTAGACCATTCCTGACAGGTTTTGTCTAACTTGTTCTTAAAAACCTCCAACAATGGGGTCCCACAACCTCCCTTGGATGCCTATTCTAGTGCTTAATTAGCCTTATAGCTAACCCTGCCTTTCCCCTCCCCCCCCCACACCTCTGGTATCTGATCTAAACCTCCCTTACTGCAGATTAAGCCATCATTTCTCCTCCACTTTCAGTCAACTTGGAGAGCAATTGATCATCATCCTCATTTTGATAATCCTTAACGTATTTAAAGACTGTTAAATGAGACTAGATATGGCAATTTCCTGTAATATCCTTTGAAAGATCTTATTGTATGATAGGCTGGGCATGTAGGTAACCTCTCTATGGGACAGAGGTGATAGATTTGAGATCTGAGTTCAGAAGACTATATGGAATATGTGCTAGATCAACATGGACTTTTGGGACAATAAATGTTAAGTGAACTTCCTGGGAAATCTCCATAGAGAGATTACGGCAAGTCTTTAACTTTGATTACGCAACATCCCTACCTTTTGAAGATCTCGTCTGAGGGAGAGAGTCATTGTCTGCTGATTATCTGTTACAGAAGGCCAAGATGGAAGGCCCGAGCAGTATAAAGAAATGGTTGAATTGCCCAGTCTCTGGTCTGAATCTAAATCTAAGACAGAAGAATTTTAACTATGAAGAAAAACAAGTTGTGGAGTTTGAAGGACTAAAGCCTATCACAACCCTGGGTTGGAGATGGGCAAACTGTCTAGCCTGTGTGTAAAATCTTTTATTATTTAAATGTTTTCTCTGTAATGCCTCTGCCTTAAGAGAAACTGTGCTTGCATTGAAGGACCTATATGGTAACTTGTAACTCTGGATACTATATTAGTCTCAGAAAGTCTGGCTTGATGGGAATATCACAGTGTAAGGCACGAAGATTTCTGGTCAGTCAGAAGAGAGACAAAGTTCTCTGCCCAAGAAAGGTGACATCTGCAAGCTGAAAACCTAAAGTGGAGTCCCTTAGAGGATTGCAATTGAGAGTATTGCTGCAGTTGCCCTGAAACTATCACAGTCAGGTTCCCCCCCTCAGGCTACGACTACACTATGAACTTTTTCTGGAAGAAGAAATACAAATGGAGCTCTAATATGCATATCTCATGCTCTCATTTGCATATTCTCTTCCGATCCTTTTTGTGGAAGAGGTTTTTTCGCAAAAAAATGCTGTGTGGATGGCGCCTTTTTGTGCAAGAACCCTTATTAAGGGAATAAGGGTTCTTGCACAAAAGGGTTTTTTTGCACAAAAAGGCGCCATCCACACAGCACTTTTTTACGCAAAAACCTCTTCTGCAAAAAGGATCGGAAGAAAATATGCAAATGAGTGTGATATGCAAATTAGAGCTCCATTTGCATTTCCCCTTCCGGAAGAAGTCTGTAGTGTAGCTGTAGCCTCAGTCTTTTCTCAAGACTAAACATGGCCAGTTTTTCAACCTTCCTTCCTAGGTCAGGTTTTCTAAACCTTTCCTTATTTTTGTTGCTCTCTTCTGCACTTTCTCCATTTCGTCCACATCTTTCCTAAAGTGTGGTGCCTAGGACTGGACACAGTATTATAGCTGAGGCCTCATGGTACTGAATATAGTGAGACAATTAATTATCCACTGTGTCATGAATACAACACTCCTCTTAATATATCCTATAATATTAGCCATTTGAATAACTGCGTCACACTGACTCACACTCCACATGTGATTAACTATAATCCCAGATCCTTTTCAGCCAGACTAACACCTAGCCAGTTATTCCCCATTTTTTGTTGAATGTGTGATTATTTTTCTTTCCTAACTTTGTACCTTACACAATTTAATCTTGATTTCAGACCAATTCTGCTATCTGCCAAACTTACTCTGAATTCTAATCTTGTCCTTCAGAGTGCTGTCAATCCCACATTTTAGTGTTACCCACAGATTTCATTAACATACTATTCCCTCAATTATCCAAATCATTAATGAAAATATTAAATAGTACTATATCCAGGACAGACTCCTGCAGGCCCCATTAGATATCCTCCCAGTTTGATAGCCAACTGTTGATAACTACTCTGAGTATAGTCTTTCAATCAGTTTTTGTATTCATCTTTTACGTTTTATATCCATCCTCTCTGAAGTCTAATTGAGATCATGCAAAACATTTCTTGCCTAAATCATCCACTACTATTGCTTGCTATTGAATACTCCACTGTGTCTGGGCTCATGAATATGATATGAATATATATATATATACACACACACACACCTTTTCCCACTTCTGGTCACTAGAGATTAACCCAGTGGGGTTGCAAAGCATTTATACTTTGGTTGTTCACTTACATCTGTATGAAATTTTGGAATATGCTTTTGTGTGTGTAAGAGCTTGTTTTTGATTAAATTCATTTTAAAGAACCCATGTTCTACCACTTAATTGTTACAGAATTAGAACTATATTTATGCCATGAGTAATACATCCTGATGGGCAGGTGCAATAGCGGTTAGAAATTGTTAAATATATATGTGTAATGTCATTTCTAGTGCATATGATTGCTCTATTTAAATGCTACCCCTGATGTAGCACTTTCTCATCTTCCTCCTTACTTAGTATCTACTTCGTGGTCGAGCAAACTGTCAGTGTACATTACTGTAACTGCTCAATGTTCTCTATCTGCAGGCCAATTTAGAATCTAAGTTTGGAAGCCAGATTAAAGTTTGCTATAGCTTAGTAAATCTAACATCTATATGTTTAATACAACATTAAGCATAAAGACCCGGAGGTGTTTCTGGAAGACTAGTCTTTTAAAAAACCCATAAATAACGTTTAGCCCTTCAAATTTCCCCTACCAAAAGCTAAGTTTTCAGAAGGAAGAAAGGACCATGATTGCCATTCAGTACTTCATGGCACCTTCTGGCTTCTACATCTCTAAGAAGGGATTATCTATCTCCTTGAGATAGAGACATCTGCTAAAATGATGATAAACTCCATCATGACAAAAAACATGCTCACCAATTGCCCATTTCAATCTCCTAAGAATGCCCCTAAGTGTCTTGTTCAAACTTGACCTTTATGCCACTTTGTGGCAATAAATAAGGACACTTCACTTAAATTTAGATCAGTTGATTTTCATTTGAGCTCCTCTCCCTTGATTACCTGTGCTCCTAAGTGGTTTCCTGTCTGTTATGTAGTAGCCACCACAGATTCCAAGTAAAAAGTCAAAAGACTACAAGTCCCATTTTGCACAAATCTGACACATGCTGATTCTTGCTTGGCTATAGAGCTGTCAGTGGATCTATCAACAAGTGAAGAAAGAAACCTAAGACCCTTCACAAATGCTTCTGTAAAGAATTTCACACCAAGTGTTAATATGCATTGATCTGAGATTAAGGCCATTTTCAGTGGTTTAGTAGTAAGACTGTAGAACTAAAATCATGTGTAGTGATTATATGAATGTTGTTAAACAAGAAGGAAAACTTGTTGGGATCCTTAATTTTAGAGTAAACTTACAAAGAGCTTTGTCTGGACAAAGCATCACACACTTCACCTGAAAAGCAGAATGGCCACATACATGCAGGGAATCAACTTTTAACAATCCTACAGCCACTTAGGGTACGTCTACACAGGAACATTATTTCAAAATAATTAGTGTTATTTCAAAATAACTTAGTCCGCATTTACACAGCAGGCAGTTATTTTGAAATAATGTTGAAATACTGTAAAGCTAGAGGACTTCTTACTCTGACTCCTGTAACCCTCATTGTATGAGGAATCGGAGGAAGAGTGCTCTATTTCAAAATAAGTGCTGTGTAGACGCTCCCAATTTCAAAATAAGCTACGCAATTGATGTAGCTCAATTTGCGTAGCTTATTTCGAGGTAAGCCCTGCAGTGTAGACGCACCCTTAGAGTGCAGCCCTTATTGGAAAAAACATCTCATGCTTTGTGCAGGTTATGCCTTTCTTTCAGACAAATTCTAGAAAGTATGTCTATACCTGTTTCTGATTCCTCTGAATACTCTCCTGTTTTGCATACTGTACCCTTATTTGGCCTTGAGCCTTCGTTATCATCTTAAATAATTTCGGTCTTGCTGGATTTTATTTTAACCCCCTGCCACAATGGGAGTGGGTGGTGATTTGCTGTATTCCAAGTCAGTCCATCTGGACATATTCAAAAATCAATTTGCAAATTAAATTGCCTACACCTTGTCAGTGACAACTAGAAGCACGTTTACACTTCCACAGATCCGACTTTGTGAGTGTGAACAGCAATGCACCCCCAAGCACAGTACTGTAACTCACTTGTGTGGACCCTGGGAGTGCAAATAATTTTCCTAATTTACATTAATGGAGTCTGGTTTGAAGAGGACTCCATTAATGCAAAGTAGGAATCTTTTTAGTCATGCTCACAGAACCTTTGCTCATGGGTATTACAGCACAGTCCTGCAGTGAGTGTTTCTGTTCACCTGCCTGCAAAGTGAGCTGTGGGGTATAGAACAGAAGTGCCTTTAAATTTGCAAATGTAAATGGCTATAATAATGTAAAAGAGACAGACCATGTCCATTTTCTAATCAAATTGTTTTGTAGCAACAACAGGTGGTTACATCATAGTTAATTGTTAAACAAAGCCTACTCTATCTTGGTTTGCACATTGGCCTGTTTCTGTCTTTCAACTGACTGTGGGCCTCTGTTTGCAATCTTTATCCTTTAAAAACAGAAAAATTTCTTATTGTGACTGCTGATGTCAAATTGGTATAACTCTATACATCTTACTCTGGCTTGACTGCTAACCTGCATTTCCCCAGCCATCTTTGATCAGAGCACTAACCGATGACACATTCAAACTGAGGCTCAAGCACTACTGGTAGTTTAAGTTATAAATAATCAGAGCTGCCTATAATTTTCCCAATTTTGTTTTTCCCGAGGAAAAAATCTATTTTCTAGCAATAACTTTCCTGAAACTGTAGAACTGATTTAAATAACTTCAACCACAAAAAGGGACATAGGTGTCTCAAATTTTGTGGAAAAGTATTCCTGTTTCTTTGTGACCAGCTGAACTAACAATAATAATGCTCAGTCATGTACTTGTCTCTTCCTACCTCTCTGTCTCCAAGCATTACCTATAAGGCTGTATTAAGGAGGCACACCCCTTTCCTCTGTGACTCACTGTAAAGCTCCACTTGATAGATTAGCAGTACAATGCACACTCTTGAATCAGTTCAGTTCTTTGTTCCATTCCCAGTCATCTCCTGTGACAACTCTCCTCTGTTCTACCTGGTGTAACTCAACCTGGCCCCATCCTGTCTCCTTCTCTCTGTCAACTTTTCTGCTTGCTGGATGCTTTTAATTGCCTTGTACCACTTACGCTTGTTCTGTGTCTCTGGGCAATATGATTTTCCCCAGCCTAAGACCAACAAACTTCAACTGTTATTTTAACGGAGTGGGTAATTAACCACCAAAACAATATACGAAGAGTGGTGGATTCTCCATGACTTGCAATTTTAAAATCAAGACTGGATTTTTTTCCCCCTAAAAGCTGTACTCTAGGAATCATTTTGGGAAAGTTCTATGACCTGTGTTTTGTGGGAGGTTGAACTAAGTCAAAATCATCCTTTTAGCCAGGGAATCTATCAAAAAATACCTACCTGCAGCAGTGACAATGTAACAGCTTAATGCATTCTGTTTCTTCATCCCTGTGAGGATTTGCCTGAGCCCTCAGCCTGCTTACTGTCTGTAATATCTCCTTGAAGATTTAGTTATAAGGGATAGTTGTGTCAGGGATGAGACAGTGAGAACTGAGTAGTTTAGAACTCCCATTAACAGGATTAAATGGCATGGCATTAGGAACACCAGTGGCTTCAGAAGCCTGTCTATACTAGGGCTCTCACTGTTGCAAAGACTGCTGGAGCTGTCCAGTGGTGAAATTCTTGTTTAAACAAATAGTAATTAGAGGAGGTAGGAGAAAGAGAGCAAACTACAGAGGAGGGCAAGGCAGAATGGAAGGAACTTAGTGACAAGCAGATATATATATGCTAGCATGTGAAGAGAACTGCAACAGGTGGTGGGAAGGTAGCATGATCTAATGGACATGTATGCGTTCATTTTTTTACTTAACTACAATAAGAAAATCAGTGCCTGGGAGTCATTGGCCAGCTTTTAAAAATGCACTAATCAATAAACAGACCCATCAGTTATCCCAGATTAGTTCAACTATCCAGTAATAAGGCAGAGTATGAGAAATCAGGAGAGACTGGTTCTAGTACTGGCTCTGTAAGTGTGGTCTTTGGGCAAATCAGTTCATCTCATTTTTGTCATCTTTAATGTGAAAATCAGAGCTGCTCACCTCGCAGGGTGGTTGAGACTTTAAGACGTTTTACAGAAATGACTGACTTGAGTTCCTTGGGTGAATTGTCATAGAAGTCCTATTACTTTCATGATTATTACAACTAATGTTAAAAAGAATGTAAAAATCTCAATAGGGAACCAACCACATAGTTACTGCTCCATGCACTATGATTTAACGAATTACTTGCCATGATCTTGCTGTACCAGTGATGTGAATAGGAGGTGCAAAAAAGGCATTACCAGAAGGAGTCATCAATTTAAACCTTTGGTATAGGGACATATAATACATCTTGTTTCTGTATTGTGTCGGTCTAAAATTGATTCCTGGTGTGTCTGGATTGCCATTATAAATTTAGAGATATACTTGGATATCTTTATTCAGGTTGAACAGTATCTAACTGAACAAATAGTCCCATTGACCTTAGGAGGATTGCCTGTAGAAAAAAAGACTATCCCATGTGGGGAAAGCTATCAGAATCTGGCCTGTGGGTCAGTTTTCACCTCTGAATCTGAATGCACGATCATTTGAGTTGCCACATCTTGGGGCACTGAAAAACATGGATGTGCAAGGCTGAAAGCATGAAAAATAAAACAACTAGGTAATGCTAAATACAATTATATTTAATTTATGCTCAGTTTTATAGATCACCCCAAATATGTGGCACTCAGCATATTAGTAACCTAAACAGAAGTGAACATAATGTGCATTTCAAAATTCTGCTTTGTTACATACCATAGGTCTGAAACGTCCAGCCCTTCTTGGTAGATACATTTTAGCAATGAATCCAAAATTGTGCTTAAAAGGTTGTACTCAGAAGTAATTAACGTTTAAAGTGTCTGTATAAACATGCACACCCAACCTACATAAATGCTGATCCCCAAGAGGTTTGTGATTAATAGTTAGCTTTGCTTCCTGCCTAATATATTGGCACCTCTAGCTATTGTAAACACTATTCTATACAGCTAAGGATTCTTCACAGTGTGAAGATTTCATTTAGCAATTATTTTTCCAGCGGAAATTTTACAGAAAAATAGCATGCTTCCACTTATGTAGGAAGTTTGCCACATGCCAGACTAAATTCTGAAAATCTCCTGCTCTCCTTCTCCTCCTATCCCCATCCGCCTGTCTGATTGGAATTCTAGCCTACAGTTGGGGTGGTCAGGGTACAACACAGAGGGTGACCACCCTGACCCCTTGAGAGCAGCAAGTGGAATTCTTTTTGAGCTACGGGATGTGAGCGAAATCTCTCCACATCAGTTTCCTGGCCTCTGCTGCCACAGCATGCCCAGTTGGAGTAGCGAGAGGTTGGACATAACACTGGAGTGTGGGTTTCTTGAATATTAGTATTGAGCACTACTGCAAGCCGACTGTCTGGGCCAACAGAACACCGCAATCATTCCAGTGCATGGCAGATCTCTAGGTCAGCAGTTGTCTGTCTTGTGGGACTGACTGAGACACTAAAGGCCATTTCAGTTGCACTGGGTTTGCTCCAATACAGTAGGACTTCTTTAAGCTCAGGTTTTAAAATCTTCGGGTATTTGGTTCTGAGGCTTCCCAAGGGCTGCCATTTGAATATGCCCGATGGATTTTTGTGCTTATTTCCGATATTTAAAAGGCTTATTTTTGAAATGGGGAATAGAATGCAAGAAGACAGGTGAGATGCAGATAAACATGATTCTCTTTCTCACCCCCCCCCCCACTTCTCCCTCTGTCCTGGCACCCACCTCCTTCTTCCCACCTTAGCTCAGCTGCTGGCATTCTACTCCATGCTGCTCACATTGCCAGCAGCCCCTCCCAGATGCTGATGTATGACACCTGCCTTTGCAGCTTCACACCCAGTGGATGGGGCAGAAGCTGGTGGCAGAAGAGGCAGAGCGCAGTGTGTGCATATGCAAGGCGGGATAGGAATGGCTCTGATCATGATACTGTACTTGTCCTCATATGCCAACTGTCAAGAAACCCTCTCAGCTACATGCAACACATAAGAACATAAGAATGGCCATACTGGGTCAGACCAAAGGTCCATCTAGCCTAGTAGCCTGTCTGCCGACAGTGGCCAGCACCAGGTGCCCCATCTAGTCTGCCAGACTAGAGTTATTCAACACAGGTTGAATATCTCTAGTCTGGCACCCTCAGGAACTGACTGATGCCAAATCAGAGAATTTGCCAGACCATGGGAGGTCAATATTGTCTAGAAATATCACCAGCACTTCTACTGCTTACTGGGCTGTTAGAGGACAAGTAGAGGTAAATTTGAGCTAAATAACAGCACAGAACACTGAGTGCCAGGACTGGTGGCTGTAAATAAACTTTATGGGACTGTGGGAAACTTGGCCACACCCAGGATAAGTGGACATCCGGCTAACTAAAATCATGCCAGACCACAGATGTCGATGGACCAGAGCGCTGGACTAGAGAGGTTCAACCTGTACTGTACTGTAGTACTGATGAAACCAAGGACATTGGCCTTAAGGTGCTGAGCATACTCCACCTGTTTAGGCTGCAGCAGTGTAACTTTCGCCAAGTAGCTGCCAATGACCACCTATATTAGCCTACTGTCCTACTCCTAAGCCCCTCTAGGGCAGACAGAGCTTATGGTGAGTTATGCAATGGAAACAAATGGCTGCTTTGTAAAATAATATATATATATATATATATATATATATATAGTGTAAACAAAAAGCTACAAATGTCAAGAAACTATTGTACAGACTGACCCTGCTCTCACAGCAGTCAATAGCAAAACACCCATTTACTTCAGCGGCAGTGACATTGGGCTAGTAGGGTTTGACTTTTTTTTTTTGTGGTAGATCCATGCACAGAGTGACTAACTTCAATGAAGTTTCATGTGCATGGCAGCTGCAACATCCATTCCCCAAATGTTCATATCCTTAGGTTAATGTTTTCTAGTCAGCTGCTAAGTATCTCATGTCAGAACACAATTTTGCCTTTGTTGTATTTATTTCTGAATTCATTCTTCTCCTAGGCTCTACAGCTTATTATTTGCAAATACAGACAGAGCTGTGTTTGTTAAACAAGCATCAAGACATACTTAGAGGGGGAAAGTATTTGTAGATGTCTCCATATCTGTGCACACAAGTAGAAAAACAAACAATTATTTACCTGCCCTATTAAGCAATTTGTGCATGAAAATATGGGTGTGCATTTGTCACAGGGGTTTGTCTCATTACAGTCAAAGTTTTGTTTAATGCATGGCCAGATCTCAAGGTTCTTACTCAGTCGTTACTCAGGCCAAACTTGCATTAACTTGAGGATTTGTCCCACTTATGTATATTCTTTGGTATATAGATAACCACACTATATCACACCAGTGTATTATCAAGCCGACAGATTAGACCCCTTTGATTCCCATGAGACACACTGCATGGAAATGTAAAATCAGCACCAACGTAATTAATAAATTATACCAGGAACTTCCAAAATATACATCTTGATCAAATACACAGTCACTCTTTTCCAACTAACACTCTACCAAGGGACTGTGTTGTGCTTCCTGCCCAGAATTCTCCAAATGCTAACTTCAGACCTTGGTTTCTCTTACAACTTCACATTACTGCCTTTCCCTAGTTGTTCCTGGAATACTGCAACTTCCCTTAATTTGCTTAACAAACTTAGTAGCTTTTTAAAAGTGAATACATCTAAGATTTGTGCTTTATCGGTTAGCCCTCTTGTTCATACTGCCTCAGTAGGTCCTGAGAATAAATTTGAGCTTGCTAGCTGAAAACAAATTGAAAGTCTTGTAGATATAATCGGACATGAAAATAAACCTTGTAAAATTCTTTAAGGATAATCAATAGTTCAGTATTTCCATATATCAGTCGATAATGTGGATTGTATTTAGTAGGCTGTATTTGATTAAAAATGGCTACAATTCATGCTCTCTCTTTTTTTTTTCTTTACAACACAAACAAAAGCAATATCCCCCAAAGCAGGCTTACATTTTGACATGAGATGGGAAACTTATATATTTATAAAAGCCATCTCCCTTTGCTTAAAGCAGGAAGCTGTGCTCATAAACTGGTACAGTATAACAACATTTGAAACACAGAAGAGACAAGATTTATCTGGGCAATCAAGAAATATAAAACAGAAATCAACACCAATATTACAGCATTACATTGAAACAAACCACAGTAATTAGATGCTTTGAGAGTCAGGTCTGTATTTTCATTAGGTTTTTTTTTTTTTTTGAATGAATTATTGATTCACCTTTCTCATTAAAACAGAGTGGCATACTCTTGCACTAAATGGACAAGTGACTATAACATTTATATAATCCGATATACTCTGCACCTGGTAATGAAAACATGTTTGTGTGCAGAGTATCCCTTCTGAATTAACGTGTCTGCAAAACAAATTTACTAGCCTAACCACATTCACTTTCTATTGTCTTTAAACCACAGATCTCCTCTGACACATTATCATGCAATCCAATTTTTCACACTCATCATATTAAGCAAAATTTTCTGAAGACCCTATGTTACCTATGATGCACTAGAATATTTCTTGACTATAATGAGATGTAAATAAACTGTCTGACTTACCTTATTTTCTCCATTTCTGTCGCAGAGGCCTACAAGAAATCAAATAAAAGGAGCAAGTGAATGAAGGAAAACATTCATTCTGCAGATTTATGCATAGTTTAGGCTTTCCAAATGGCTTTTCGACAAGTGTCTACAAAGCGACAGAAAGCAAATCCCACATCTGCATTAGCAGAAAATAACGTGGACAGATTAATTCAGAAATAATGCAGCACGCTGCAGAAAGACTGTATACCCAGGAGCCATGGGCAACAGAATGAGTCAGTTGTAGCGCTGAGGCAGAAAATGAAAAAGCAAGTAACAGGTTACTGTGCCTATTGGATTTCATAGGAAAAAGTTGAAATGCAGAGCTAGCCTGTGCATAGTAAGCACTATGGAAAGCATTCTGCTGGCTGTTGAAATTAAGTGATTTAATCTTGCATTAATTTGAGTTCAGTTAACCTGTTTCACAGATATCTTGACAGATGGAATGGACACACATATAGTATTCTTAGTAGGAGGTTTGGGTAATCAAATTAGTTTTTCTAAGTAATATTTGGTCTTTACATTTGGCACCTCAGTGCATGTATCCTTTACATTAACTCTTTCATACCTGTGTAGCAATTTCACAGCTGGGAACTTCTTTAGAGTTTTGTTTCCTTTTTATCATATTTCTAGCATAGAATTCTATTAACTCTTTGATATGTTTACCATAGCTCTAGGGCAGAACTGTTTATTAACTCGTGGATGCCCGCTTACTGGATCTATAATCTTGAGCCCTATAAACACATAATTCATGCTTACTCCACAAGTAGCCTATAATTTCATTAACCCTTTGGATTTCTGTTTACAATATATATGCTACAGAACACTGTTAACTCTTTGATTTCTGCTTATTCATAGTATAGAACCTTATTAACCTCCCTGAATTCTTTTATTTTTATCAATAGCATTGAATATTATTAACCCTTTGGTTTCCTAGTCATCATCATCTAGTATATGATGTCTGCTACTTGCCATACCAATAGCACATCACCTCATTAATCCTTTGAGCTCATGTTTTTTGTAAGTAAGGAATGAAAACTTGGAGCAATTCTGAAATTACCAGGTTTTGAGATCAATTTTACTTAAGTTCCAGCATACTGAAATCTCACACTGAAGGCATTGCTTCTTAATCATGAGTTCTTTGATATTAATGATTGATTAACCATCGTATTAAATATAAAATAGATAAACATTAAAAAATGGATAAATGCAAATATAACTATTAGACAACAGGATTTACTTGTCAAATATCCAGGAAAAGATTCAAAGTGGCAAACTGGGTTTCTCTGTGTTACTTTTTCCTCCTTCTGTTCATATACTTTTGATTTGCCCATTACATAAAGTCATCAGTCATGCCTATGGATACATAATAATCTGAGGAAATGTACGAAGAATCGTAAAGAATCTAGTGTTTTATTCTTGACTGTATCCTGATAGACAAGATGCCAGCTGCAGGAAAAAAAAACCTTCTAGCTCCATTCTCATGGATGTAATGGATATAATGCAGTTACAGCATGTTTCCTGAATGAAACCCTGGGACAGTCAGTGGTAAATCCCTGACTGTGTGATAAAAAAATTATCTTAGGGTCCATGATTGCTTTCTCTAATCATATCTTCACATCTTAATAATAACCCTGTTTTTGTGCAGTTTGCATGAACTGGTAGTTTAAGTGGGGCTTGTTTAAATATTGACCTCGGGGGTTTTTCCTTGGGTGTGGAATTCTGTTGTATTTTGGTGCCAAAAAGACCTTGAGGTCAAGGGAGAATGACATAGCTCCTTTCAGGGCTCTTCAGTACTGCTCTGAATGGGTCACTGCATGCCACCAAGGGCTGAGTTCATTGCTTCCATTATGCAGCTAGTTTTTGCTGGTATCAGGGGAAAGTGACGGACCTTTAGGTAATTTTCTGGTACTTTTTGTTTTCTAGCTTTATTCATGGGGCTAGGGGATGGTTTTGTCAGTGTAGTTAAAATGAAGGACTGAGAATAAAGAGTTCTGGGCACTTTTTCTGGCTGTGCTATTAACCTAATGTGTGAATTTAGGTGAGAGACTTACTTTGTTTTGTCCCAGCTTCCCTCATTTGTAAAGCGGGAATAATTACATTTGCCTACTATACCTTTCAGATTTCAGGGGCCGTGACACACTTTGTATGGCCGTGAATTTGGTAGGGCCTTACTGATTATAGATAACCTGTGTATTGAATAAATCAGTTTCCAGAGAATTAGCTATTCAGGTGCCAAAGTACCTTTCAAGATGTCTTCGGGATTAGACTGAACTTTAATCCATGCTAATTTTAATAGAACCAGATGAATTATACAATTGCATTTGATTGGCTTCCTCATAATGAATGGAATACATGAATTTGTACTAAGCAAAAAGTATTTCCATGAGATTTTCCAGGGGAAAATATTAAGAAAGTTCAGCTTTTAAATGTAATATTTTGCACACATTGAACAAGAATTGATTTATTAATTTCTTTGTGAACTAGGAGATATCACATAGCACAAGAATTCTTTACCACCAAAAGTTTTTCTGTTATGACTGAATAATTTAAGGCTCAAATTCCTCTCCTAAGTGAAAACTGAGGAGATCTGAAGCTTTCCTCTTGAAACTTGGCGAGGTCTAGGGATTTCTGCAGAATCATAAGAGAAAAATAAATTTCTAGTATAATTCTCATTTTATAAGCCTTTTTGTCTTTCAAACCAAGTACCTCAAACTTCTATGAGTGTCATAGAAATCAGAAGGGAGATCATAAATATTTTTCACATGTAAGCTAGGGATTTTCCCATGCATACTTAGGAAAATGTTACCATTTCCTGTTTTATCACACAGTATTATCAGGATTTGTATATTGCTTCCTTAATTGAACATTAACACTTTAAATCTCAGAGCTAGATCAGCAGCAGGTATTTATCAGTCAAGATCCTGTGAAGATGAGCTTTGATGATCTACATCAGGTAAGGGTCTGCGCTGACTCACTCAGTCTGGCTACATCTACACTGGCGCGTTCTCACGCAAAAACTCTTTTGCGGAAGAGTTCTTTTGCAAAAACTCTTCCAGAAGAGAGTGTCTACACTGGCATGTGCTTTTGTGCAAGAGCATCCATGCCAGTGTAGACGCTCTCTTGCGCAAGAAAGCTCTGATGGCCATTTTAACCATAGGGCTTTCTTGCGCAAGAAATTCATGTTGCTTGTCTGCACTGCCCTCTTCTGGAAGAGCTCTTGCACAAGAGGGCTTATTCCTGAGCGGGAGCATCAGAGTTCTTGTGCAATAAGCCCTGATTTTGTACATTAGAACATTAGTTTACTTGCGCAAGAACACACGGCCAGTGTAGACAGGCAGCAAGTTTTCGCGCAAGAGCGGCCGCTTTTGCGCGAGATTGCGCCAGTGTAGACACAGCCAGTGGGTTCAACTCATTGCCTTTTTACACAGTACTCTCACTTGTCCTCATTGTTTTCTGTGTTGTTATGGAGCAGATTCTCAGCTGGTGTCAATTATACTCCATTTATTTCAGTTAAACTACATATCAATTTATGCCAGTTGAGGATTTGCCTCCAGGTTTCTGGTTCTACTTAGCAAACAATCCAGGGAAACCTGCACAAGAGGCCACCCATATTAGACAACAAATAGTGCCCTCCTACGAGGCCATTTAAGGGGTCCCAAAGGCACATAAGAACATAAGAATGGTCATACTGGGTCAGAGCAAAGGTCCATCCAGCCCAGTATCCTGTCTTCAAACAGTGGCCAATACCAGATGCCCCAAAGGGAGTGAACAAAACAGGTAATCATCATGTGATCCCTCTCCTGTCATCTATTTCCAGCCTCTGACAACAGAAGCTAGCGACACCATTCCTACCCATTGAGGCCAATAGCCATTGATGTACCTAACCTCCATGAATTTATCTAGTTCTTTTTTGAACCCTGTTAAATTCCTGGTCTTCACAACATCCTCTGGCAAGGAGTTCCACAGGTTGACTGTGTGCTGCATGAAGAAAAACTTCCTTTTGTTTGTTTTAAACCCACTACCTATTAATTTGGTGACCCCTAGTTCTTGTACCCACTGAGTACAATTATGCTCCACCTTATAAGCAGACCATCTCGGTTAATCAGCTTTTATACATGCTGTATGCTCTTTCCTAAGCTCAGACTTAATCTGTGCTGTATTTGTCTCATCTGGTTTGCTAATCATTCATTATTTGATTACACTGGCATCGAGTGGGTCCAGTTGAGACTGGGCCCCCACTGTGCTAGGAGGTGTACAAATATCTAGTAAAGTGTAGCTCCTGCCCTGAAGAGCTTGTAAGCTGAAATGTCACACAAACAGATGTATGCTTAGCCTGATATAACTTTCTCTGCCGTGCTGGGACACAACAGCGGGGCTTGTGTTTGGTTTGTTTACTATTTTTCAGTGTCCTACTATGCCCCAGGACTACAAAAGGTTAAAATAAAATGGTGTCACAGCATTATATATCCCAGTCACCATTCTACAGTGCACATGCGGCAAGCTTGGCTTCAGATTGACCTCTCAAGGAACCATGCATCTGAAAATATTGTGAATTGATGCCAAGGAGCAAGAAAGAAATGAAATCAAATAGACCACCTGAAGTACATATCTCTTAAGCTAGCACTTGGCACTATTTACCTTACATTGCTAATATACATGCGTGGGTGTATATAATGTATACATTGTTAACTCAGAAGTGAAGTTTAAAATTACAGCAAGGTATTTCAGCACAGTGGCTTAAAACATTTTAAAAGGTTGCATTTGTCAAAGAGGTGTCTGAGATAGACTAGGAAATAACTTTGGTATTGCAAGTACCACTGTGCAGTGACATTTGGCAGATACTGAGTTGGTGGGTGACCATTATAATATCCTCTGAGAACAAAAGCCTGGATGAAGCACAAGAACATGAGAATCATAAGATAGCTGACATAAACTTATGTATGTTTATGTACATCTATGATTACATACGGGAGATGAATATAATGGAATAATTTATTTTCCCTATTTGTATATAGTACTATAGAAATTCTGCACCCTATATTCTTGACTAATACATTGCGTATGTATCTATAACTAAGTGTTCCCACATCATAATATTGTTATGGCATGAGTCACCATGTGGTGCTGTTGCACATAGTTTTAAAAACATTTCTTAGCACATGAACACCGAACATTTCTTCAAAGAATGAACACATTGTTTTGTGTGTTTATTTAGAGGGAAGCTGTGGCAAGCAGCAAGAGAATTTGCTCTTTGATTTAAATTCCCAATCAGAGTCCGTTCTCAAGGCAAAGTAGCTTCCAGGGAACTGTGCAGCAATGTTTGGGCTGAAATTCCTGGAAGAGGGGAATTGCCTGGGTTATTTGTGGCACCCCTGTTCAAGAACTAGTGTTTATAGAACAATATAAACGAATTGCACTAATAATATATCTGGATGCTATGCCACTGATATCTCTTGTAAAAGGAATCTGACTTGCAAGGACTCAACACCAACTGTCACACAGCAGAGCGGTAACCATATGCATTTGATTCACACTCTCTTTATCCCAGTCCCAACCAACATTTATCATACTTCAAAGCTAAGCCAATGATGCTATGCTTATTTCTGGAGCAGTGGGTGCTCTATTTAATTAAAAAGCAATTGGCCTGTGATATATCATTTGGGTTTGTGCCTGCAATTGTTTTAAGAAGAAAACCTTACTTAACTGATAAAAGCATGAGATCAGAGGTTTAATATTAAGGAGATCTTTGATCTTCCTCTTCCAAATGAGCCTTTTCTGGTTTTTTTTTAGATATGCTCTAGTTCAAATGGAATAATTTTGCAGATATGCTCTAGCCTGCGTTTATATAGGAAATTAGACTAGATGATCAAAATGGGCCCTTCTGGCCCTGGAATCTATAAAGGAAATGGCATTATTGTCCAGACATTATGGAAAAGATTTAAAACAAAAACCCAGTCTGATTCTGCAGTTAGCTGGGAGGCAGAAGTGCTAGGTTACCTTAATTAAGGGAAATGGTTCAAATTACCCCTCTGGCAAATGTGTCAGTAAGAAGAGGTAGAAAACAGAGGATCAAATTCCTAGAAGTGCTGTCAGTTGATGCTAGTACTATTTTCACTTTTAGAAATCAATCCTTTTATGTACATGATTGCCTGTGATAGCAGGGGACTGGATCATTAAATCCAGGACATCCCTTCCAGTCTGGTGTCCCTTTATTGACGTAATCCCCATTGACATTAAAGAGTAAATGTATGCAAAAAGGAGAGAACAGGCTGTTTAGTAAGATGTTTAAGATTTGTAGTTTTAAAACTATTTGAATAACATCCAGGGTTAAAAATTGAAACTTGTAATTTCATTTGGAGGTTTTATAGCAAGACCAGGTCTTCCTGGTTCTATTCTGGACTCTGCCACTAACTAACAATTTGAGTGTAACCACACTGGCCCCAATTCAACATATCACCTATATACAGAAAACTTTAAACATGGGGCTTAAGCATATACTTCTGCATGTACATGAGCTTCTGTGCCTTGTATATTCAATTGTAAAATAGGTCTTAATAATACCCATCTGAGTGGGTAGTTGATGCTCACAAGACTAATTAATTAAAGTTTGTAAATGTCTTCCCCTACATACTTGGAGGTGTGTTGGGGGCTTTGGGAACATACAGACTGAGTAATCAAAAGGTACTTGCATGACAATTACTGTCCAGTTTTGCCCCCTCCCCCGCCTCACCAGAAAAAATGCAGACAAATTGGAATGAGTCCAGCAGAGGGCAACAAAAATTATTAGGGGACTGGGGTGCATGACTTCTGAGGAGAGGCTGAGGGAACTCTCCTTATTTAGTCTGCAGAAGAGAAGAGTTAGGGAGGATCTGATAACAGGATTCACTACCTGAAGGGAGGTTTCAAAGAGGATGGTGATAGGCTGTTCTCAGTGGTGGCAGATAAAAGAATAAGAAGCAATGGTCTCAGGTTGCAGGGTGAGGTTTAGGTTGGCTGTTAGGAAAAACTATTTCACTAAGGTCATGCCTACACTAGGAGATTATTTCAAATTTACTACATTCAATGACTGGGCACCTGATTCTACAAATTCAAAGTTCCATGTCCTCACTATGGGGAAGAATTGAATGTAGAATGTGGCAGTCTCCATTAACGTGGACATAGTACCTCAGACTCAGAGCCCCAGGAAGCACGCTGGGGGAGGGTTACCAGATGGTTTAAAAAAAATACCAGATGCACTTGATCTCGGATGTGGGGGGGGGGGGCGAGTTGGAGGGAGCGGGGCTGGCCAGGGGGGAACCGGCTGCCGGGGAGCGGGGCTGGCCTGGGAGCACGCAGATCTCAGGGTGCTGCCTGTCCTGTGCACAGTCCCGGTGGGGCACACAGGCGAGTCCGGCCCCGGGGATTCCATCCCACCCCCCTCCTCTCTATTGTGTAGTTGCATACTACCTGGCTTGTAGTCATGCTCACACAGTGTGAGCATGTCTACCAGCCAGGTAGTACACAACTACGTACTGATACTCATGATAATAATAAAAATTGAATTAGAAAATACCAGACATTTATATGTCGGGTATTTTCTCAATTTGTTTCCCGGACAGAAAGCTGAAATACCAGACTGTCCAGTTCAAAACTGGACACCTGGAAAACCTACTCTGGGGAGCTGTGGGTGGCCTCTCGGAGGCCAAATAGTTCAAATTAGTGGCACCAGAGTGTCCACACTAATGTTATTTCAGACTCACACGTTCAGGAATAGTGTTATTCCTCATGAAAAGCAGGACTACAGAGTTCGAATTCCACGGACCCTTATTCTGGAATAACGGGCTTGGTAGTGTGGATGCATTACTTACAAAATTGACCTTGGGGGACTAATTGCAGACGAAGGTCCTAATGCAGATCAGGCCCAAGAGGATGGTGAAGCTCTGAAATGAGTTTCCTAGGGAGGTGGTGGACTTTCCATCTTTAAGGCCAGGTTTGAGAAAGCCCTGGCTGGGATGATTTAGTTGGGGTTGGTCCTGTTTTGAGTGGAGGGTTGGGCTAGAAGACCTCCTGAGATCTTTTCCAACCCTAATCTATGATTCTATGACTCCATTACTGTTGTGTCTGAGCACCTCACAATCTTTACAGTATTTGTCCTCACAACACCCCTGCAAGGTAGGAAAGTGCTATTAATCCCATTTGATTGGTAGCTGTGGCACGGAGGGGCTAAGTGACTTGCCCAAGTTCAAAGAGAGAGCCTGAAGTAGAGAAGGGACTTGGAGCTAGGGCTCCCAAATCTTCAGCTTGCCCATACTTTCTATTATTTTCAGTTTAGGCAGGCTCTGCTCTTCCATGTACTCTCACAAGGGTCAGTCTCAATCTAGCCCTAATGTTCTAGTAAATCATGTGCATTCTAAACAGGTAGCACAAAAGTCTGCAAGCTACACACCTTAATTATCAAAGATTTTGGCCTTTTGCAAAGCTTCAAGGCTATTTATTATGTCCTGTACAATCTTTGTAAAATGTTTGAATAAGGCGAGCTTTGTGCTGGACTTAGATGGTGTCTTAATTGCTACAAGGCCATATTAGGTCTTTTCAGATTCAGTGTGTTCTGCTTTAATATTCTTCAGCAGTGCTTGTTTCCTGTACGTGTAAAGGAGTCTGTTCTTGCTCTTATACTAAAGTTGTTAAGTTTTATTGTGGATACATTAAATCAGGCTCTGGACATTCCTTTGTCAAAAAAGAAGCTGTAATGTTAAAATTACATCTGGCTTCTCACAGATGTCATGTTTCTCATGAACATTTAGCCAATATTATCTAGTGGTTTCACTTGCCTGTCTTTACTTAGGCAATGCTATTTTTAGTTAGTTTGGATCCAGTTGGATTTAAATAGTCTAGTTGTCAAGGCAAGAAAAAGAAAATGGTTAAGGTTGAATTTGTCAATGATTCAGCCATTCTTGTTGTAACTAATGCTATTCACAATGCCCACAGGGAAGGAGGCAGATGCCATATTCTGAATGGGGGACACACCTGTAATATAATAGTTGTATTGTACTATGGGATTTGAGAACTAAATGTGTATCAAATATATTTATAAGCCAGCCACAATCACTAACGATGAGAGGCATTATCGAGTGAGTTTCTCTGAATGCTATGGGTAAGATCTTTTTTCTTTTGCAGTCAATGGCAAAACTTCCACTGACTTCAGTGGGCTCAGGCTTTTCTCTCATATCCCATTTCTTTCATATAACTTTAGAGTTTTTGTATACAACAGGCACAAAAGTGGCATGAAGTCAGCTTTGATTTCAGATAAATGGTGCAGAAACAGAACATTATCCTATCATGGCACTGAATGAGAAATATAAAGATTAAGTACAGTATCCAGGGCCCAATTCAAAGCCTAGAGGAAGTCAATGGAAAGACTGACCTGACTAGGTTTTGGAGGGTGTGAGATTATGTTGAGAGAACTAAAAGTCTAACACCTAGAGTAATAAAAGTTCTTTTTGTCTCTCTAGTCCATGCAGAACATAGAACCTTCACCGGTGCCATCCTTTTTTGGTAGTCTCCTATTGCAGTCTTAGCTTCTTCCATGCCATTTTGATAGTTTTCAAATACTCTTCTAGTGTGCATTTCCATGTCATTCTTGGTCTACCTTACTGCCTCTTCTCCTTAGGGTTCCACTCCAATTGCTTTGGTTGTTTAGATCTTTCCTCCATACACACACTAGCCATCCCGATTTTTTGTTCTTTAATTCTCTTTCTCATCAGTTTGTTTTGTCTTCCAACATTCTTTGTTTGTGATTTTTTTAAAATGGGCATCTGATACTGAGGATTTGACTGTTTCTGAGAACATGGAGTTTAGATAGTAAGGTCTTTATAAGTCTCCAAGGTTCAGTGCCATATAGTAAGACTGACTTTACTGGAGTTGAATATTCAAAACTTAGTTTGGAAGGCAACGTTTCTGTTCCTCCAGATTGGTTTTAGAGTTGTAAAAGCTTGTCTGGCTTCCACTATTCTGGCTTTAATATCTTCATCCGTTCCATCTGTTGTTATTACAAAACTGCCAAGATAAATGAAATATGAGGTCTCTTTCATGCCATTCCCAGATAATATTATTGGTGGTTGTTGTTGATGCTCACCATTTTAGTTTTCTTGATGTTGATTTTCCATCCTGGAGATCATTTTCCATCCCAGAAATCATTTGTTTTCATTTGATAATGTCATCTGCGAAGTCAAGATCTGCAGATTTCTCTAAGTCAAGTCATAGAATCATAGAAGAATAGGGTTGGAAGAGACCTCAGAAGGTCATCTAATCCAGTCCACTGCTCAAATCAGAACCAACCACAACTAAATCATCCCAGCCAGGGCTTTGTCAAGTCAAATGTATGTCCCTTGATTGTTCTATATTCCCTCTCATTATCCAAGCTATTACAGTAAAAGGTTGTGGGTGACATAATATGTTGCCTGACACTGTAGTAACATCAAATGGCTTGGTCAGTTCATTTTTAATATTTTCATAGAAATACTGAATGATCACAAATTTCGGAGAGATTGCATGCAGTGTAACAATTTCCATAAAATGGTTCTATCCTGTGTATAAGAGACTTTTTTGGAAATGACTAACCTTCATCTAGAGTTATTCATTTGATAGTCCTATGATGATCCTTAGGGTTGTATTGATAGATAATTGCCCATGTCTGAACCCTGCCTGTTCTTGTCATAACCTTAATTCTATCACTTAGGCTATATCTACACTGCGGGTTTTTTGCAGAAGAGGAAATGCAAATGGAGTGCTCATTTGCATATCTTCTTCTCATCCTTTTTGCAGAAAAGGTTTTGTGCTAAAAAGCCCTGTGTAGACGGGGCCATTTGTCGGAAAAAAACTCTTTTGCGCAAGAGCCTGTAAACCTCATTTTTTGAGGAAAAAGGGATCTTGCACAAAAGGGGGTTTTCTGACAAATGGCCCCATCTACACAGGGCTTTTTATCGCAAAAACCTCTTCCGCAAAAAGGATCGGAAGAAGATACGCAAATGAGAGCGTGAGATATGCAAATAAGCACTCCATTTGCATTTCCTCTTCCACAAAAAACCCGCAGTGTAGATGTAGCCTCAGTCTTCTAGAATAATGAGGAGTCCTATGGTATCTTAAAAGCTAATAGATTTATTTGGGCATAATTTTTCATGGCTAAAAACCATTTTGTCAGATTCATGAATGGATGAGTTGCTACTCCATGTGTCTGACAAAGTGTTTTTTTACCCACAAAAGATTATGTACAAATAAATATGTTAAACTGTAAAGTGACACAGGACTGCTTGTTATTTTTGCAAATACAGACTAACACTGCTGCCTCTCTGAGAGTTAAGCTATGTCTACACTGCAGAGCTTTTCCAGGATACCGGAGGTATCCCGGAAAATTCTGCCACATCCAAGGACTGTTTTCGGAAAAAAAATTTCGGAAAAGCAGATGCATTTTTTTGGCATCCCTGTAAACCTCGTGCTATGAGGAAGAAGGGAAGTTCGGAAAGAGGATTTTTTTTCCAGCATTTGGCCCCATGTAGATGGGCCAAATGTCAGAAAAGCCTCTTTTGGAAGAAAAGCAGAAAAAGATACACAAATTGTGGTCAGAATTTGCGTATCTTTTTCTGACTTTTTCCCTGCAGTGTAGACCTAGCCTTAGTCTTTTTTTTTATACATTGCTTGGGATAGATGGCAATTCAATGCTCGTCCAGTTTTTACACTGATCAAGGTCTTCTTTCTTTGGCAGCTTCACTATTTCTTTTCTTTCTTCTCGTATCTTTTGTAAGGGCATGTCTATACTAGGAAATTATTTCAAAATACCTTCGTTCAAAATAATAATGCCCAAATACCTATATTGAAATAGTATGTCCATGCTACAGGTAAGCCTCGAAATTAGTCTGAGGAAGGCTCCCTTAATGTGGATGTAGTATCTCGACTTAGCACCCCAGAAAGCACTGGGGAGTAATTATTCTGAATGACTCTGAGGAGTAGTTATTTCAGAATAGCAGCAGTAGAGCATCCACGCTACCACTATTTCAAAATAACTATTTCAAAATATGTGTTATTCCTCATGGAAAACAGGCATTCATATTTCAGAATAACCAGCCCCTTATTTTGAAATAATGGGGTTGGTAGTGTGGAAGCTCCACTTGTTATTTCAAAATAAGCAGAGTTATTTTTAAATAACTCCCTAGTTTAGACCCGGGGCTAAGAAACCTATCAAATGTCTACTGTGTTCAAGTCTGCCATAAGAACCTCCGTTGGAATATTATCATCTGGAACTTCCCAGACTTCTAGAGAAATAAAAGCTATATGTCCCTTATTAGGTGAAGAAAGCATTATCTACTCTATTAATATATAGATCTGCAAAGCAGTCCTAAAGTCACTGATCCAATACAGGACTTAGGCACATGCATAACTTTGAGTAAATGAGTTGTTCCATTGGGTTTTCATGGTTAGCACAATTTGTCAAAGAACACAACCAGAAACTAAACATCAAATCTTAAACAGTGAATTCTGAGGAAAAAAATCTTAGTGGTTGAGGGAACCAGCTAATAAAAAGCTTGGATTTAGATGGCATTTGACTTCTCTTTCCATTATTTCAGTGAATCTAAAAATAGTAAATGTGGTCAGTCAGAGCACAGAACTCCATAATGGCAACTGGCATTAGTTTGCACATGCTGGGATCTATCTGTATCTGCCTGCAAAGAAATGCATTGGGTGGTAATGAGCAGGGCACACTGAATCTCACAATGAGCTCTGTGTGAGTGAATCCTGGCCATGGTATGTTACATGGGATTTGATGTTGCAATTCCGATGCAAGTGAAACTTTCATTGAAGCCAGTTTCTCCCAGATGATTTTAATGTGACTCTGCCTCCATGAGTACTGCAGAATCCAGCTCAATATGTTTCAACAAAGCTTGCTCTGCCTTGCTAAATCAAATGTCAGGAAACAAATGGTAGTCAGTCAAGTATGGACAATTTAAAGAATGTAAATAAATACACACCTGGTGAAATTAAACTAAATTTGGCATTTGTAGAACTGCAGACTATTAAAGTTACTCTGTCTTGTTCTGCCAGACATGAGAATCTAATTTTTTTTGCCAGGGTATTATATGCAACTTGGAAGATTTAAAGGATTGAAATAACAGTCTCCTAGCAACAACATATCCCCTGACTCTACTCTTTGATAACCATTAAAATATATGTTAATGGCACTTGATATTATGAAATGAAATGTTGGGTTCCATAACTAATGAAATGACGAATTTTGATGTATATGTTCAGTTCAGAACAACAATACATAGGGCTGGAATTGCAACATGGTTACTAGGATACCTCCATGTAGTTTATATTGCCAGCAATTTGTTTAGTTACTCATTAATGGATCCCAATACTGCAAATACTTAGACACCTAAGTATACACATGAGGAACCCCATTGAACTTGAGACTACTCATGTGCTTAAGTGTTTGGAGCATTAGGGTCTTAATAGCTGCATCTTGGCTTGTGTGCATTCTAACCTTATTTTTTCCCCTTGGTGCCTCTGTGTCTAATTAGGGAATCATTTTTGACAATCCGAGAACAGGGAATCAAGGAATTCAAAAACTAATAGCAAAATTCTGCACTAAGATCCTCATGGGAAATTTTGATTGATAAAATCCTCTTCCCTGGCATTCACAGGAGTGCCTCACCCCTGTGATAAACAGTATATCATTCAAAATGCAGCTCTGAGATCAATAATGTAGAAAAGGAGGAACAAACATGTTAATTGACACCACCTCCCCCCCAAAACTAAGTCAGTTTATAAAAGGAGCAGCTATAGCAGCTTGCCAGAAGACTTCAAAAAAGGTGCACAGCTATAAACCAGCACAGACCACAAGACTGCATTTAGGGATGGTGCATTACTGTTTTTAAAAGGGGGAAGCAGGAAGGACCATGACTCCAGAAAGAACTGGTCAAAATGTTTTGAAATAAATATTGACCAAAAAAGGGGGGGAGGGAGGTGAAGGGGAAGAGGGGAAGTTTTCTTCATTAAAATTTCAAAAGTTTTTCTATTTCAAAAGTTTCTGATGATCTATTTCTAACAGGAGTGCAGTCAAGAAAGTGCTAAAAGAAAAAGGAACAAAGAAAACTGGTTTTCATAAATGTAGATTTCAGTAAAACTGATTATCTGTATGGAAAAGACCTACATAACTTAAAATAAAACAATCTGGGCTATAGAACTGTATAGGACATTTCCAAAAACTATACAAATGCTATTAAAGAGCAAGGATGGTCCAGGGGCTAGGGAAACAGCAGAAGATGTAAAAAACTCATGTTCAAGTCCCCTGTGCCATTACAAACTTTAAATGGATTACACAAATTTACATGTAATCGATCTTTGCCTCAGTTTACAATCTGTAAAATGTGGGAATAGCACTTCCCTTCCTCAGAGGGGTGTTGGAAGGACAATTAAGGACATAAGAAAGGCCATTCAGGGACAGACCAATGGTCCATCTAACACTATTTGACAGCAGCTAGTGCCAGATGTTTAAAAGAGAGTGAACGGAACAGGGCAATTATCAAGTGATCCATCTCCTTTCAGCTACTCTTAGCTGATAGCAATCAGAAGTTTAAGGACAACCAGGCTACGTCTACACTGCAAGTGTTTTGCGGAAGAGGAAATGCAAATGGAGCACTCATTTGCATATCTCACACTCTCATTTGCATGTCTCCTTCCAATCGTTTTTGCGGAAGAGGTTTTTGCGATTAAAAAGCCCTGTGTAGACAGGGCCGTTTGTCAGGAAAAAAACCCTTCTGCGCAAGAGCCTGTAAACCTCATTTTTTGAGGAATAAGGGATCTTGCTGGAAGGGATCTCATAGGAAGAAGTTATGTAAATGAGTGCTCAAGATATGCAAATGAGCACTCCATTTGCATTTCCTCTTTTGCAAAACACCCGCAGTGTAGACATAGCCCGGAGTATGGGGTTGTATCCCTGAATATCTTGGCTAATAATCATTGATGGAGCTATCCTCCAGGAACATCTCTCTTTTTTGAACCCAGTTATATTTTTGGCCTTTGCAACATTCCCTGGTGATGAGCTCCGCTAGTTGACTGAGTTGTGTGAAATGGTATTTTATATTTATTTTAAACCCGCTCCCTATTAATTTCATTGGGTGATCCTGGTAGGTGTTATGTAAAGGAGTAACTAGCACTTCCTTATTTAATTTCTTCACGTCATTCATGTTCATCATTCTATTATATCGCTACTTGGTCTTCTCTTTTCTAAACTGATCAGTCCCAGTCTTTTTAATTTCCCCTATCTGGAAGTTGTACCATACGCTTAGTCATTTTTCTTGCCCTTCTCTGTACTTTTTCCATTTCTAATGATCTTTTTTTGAGATGGGTTGACCAGAACTGCATGCAATGTTCAAGGTATGGCCCTACCATGGGTTCATGCAGGAGCATTATGATAATTTTGTCTTCTGTTTCCTAATGGTACCTAATATTCTGTTATCTTTTTAAACTGCTGCTGCATCTAAATACCTGAAATAGATTCTTTAGGTTTTAGAGTAATTTCTGTAAAACCCCATTAAGTATCTGCAGTGACCCATTAGGTTCATCCTTATTACATTCTGTAAGACTTTTTTTCTGTGAGGAATCATCCTTTTTGCAGGACAGCTCTGTTATTTTTCTTACCCAAAAAGAATAACCATACATTTTTGGCCAGAAGAGACAAAGAGCAAATGTAAAGTGTCCATGAGAGAGCACAATTTGTTTGTCTCCCTCAGAATGGGCTGCATCTGACCATCCTGGACAGTGTTCTGGGGCTAAATAGCAATGTAGACAATCCCTCTCGGGTTTTGAGACCTGCCACTTTGCCAGGTTTCAGAGCCTGAGATCCACCCCAAGCAGAAATGCCTCTACTGCTCAGCCCATAGTGTGACCCAGACCCGTGCCTGGACATAGGCTCTGAGACTCGCTGCTGTGGTTATTTTTTTTCTGCGGTGCCAATGTGGCAGATCCTTGCAACTGGAAAGAAGAACAGCACTCCTATGCCTGATGCTGGGAGGGAGTTTTGCCATTTAATATCCTGTTACAATAAATTGTAAGGGAAAGTAAATTTTTCTTTCATCAGCTATTTTGAGTGTGCTGTCAATAGACTCAGACTGCCAACTGATTACAGTAATGGTGTAAGAAGAAAGCTACTTACAAATTGCATTTGTAAGTATAAAAACAAGATCATAAACTGGCCTAAAATGTTCCTGGGTCTGTATCCCACTGCTAAAATAGCTAAAATGATAGAATTTCATGACTCTGAATAAGTGCTTTTCTTCCCCATTCAGAGATTCTTCCCTCCTTTAATACCTATACCATTATTTGATACAAAAGTAAGATTTTTCTGCATCGTGGAAGCAGTGTGATTTCTTTAGCTACATTGTTAGTGACATTCCAGATGCTATGCACACACTTTCTTTTGGGTCTCTGCCTTACCTAGACTTGAGTGACATCTGAGCCACGGAGCATATATAAATTGCTGCAGGTGCAAGAGATCATTGTTCCATTCACATCTCACATGGCTGCAATAGGGAGAAGTGGAACAGAAGGCTGAAACTTAAGTAGAAATCATAAGGAGGGCATGGTGAGAAGAATGGGAAATGTCATACAATGGCATCCTATACCAGAAAATAGGTTCTGTTGTGCTTATGAAGGATGTGTGGTAGAGGTACATTATCCCTTTTGTCATGCATCATGCAGCCCTTTGTTGGGCTACAGGATTCTGATGTGTGCCAGTTTTTTGGTGTGTAATGTAGGGTGAGGAGCTGCACTTGCTGTAAATATAGGAATTGCAAAACCATTGAAAGGGAAGGATTCTGGGAGTTGCTTTGCATGATGTCCTTGACTCCTCACCCCCAAGCAGGCCTTTGTATCCTAACCCCCTTTCCCTCCTTCTGAAATTGCAGAGGACTCTGCTATAATCCCATTCTAGCTCCTTTTGTGGTGGTGCGGGGAGGGGGGAGGGACGATGAGAGTGCACTGCCTAAAGTGGTTTTTTTGTAAGGAGGGGACAGAACATGGTGTCGCTGGAATTGATTTTGCCCCACACCCACACTCTCTCCACAATCCTGTAAACTCTTTTTGGAGTCATCAGCAGGCAGTTGCTGGCATGGTCTGGGTGATTGCTTCCTTGTGGCCCATTTGATCTCCTCAGTTGCTATTCAGCTAGGATGGAACCTGTCACCTCTGCCAACACATGGTAGAGTTGCTCCCTCTCCTGTCAGGATATGCTGGGGCCCTAAGTCCAATTTAGTAGCTAGAGGGATGGAGCCACACAGAAGAAGATGAGGATGGTTTCTTCACACTTCTGAAAGCCTGCTCAGGATCTGTGCAGGAATTCACTTTTGCAGTTCTTATTTTACAGATGAGGAACTGAGGCACAGAGAGAATAAGTGACTGGCCCAAGGGGACACAGGAAGTCTGTGGAAGGGCTAAGACTGAATCCAGGTATCCCAAAGGCAGATTTGACCAAGGAGAGACATGAAATTAGGTTAGATGATAGAAAATGGTTTTATCTCTTTTAAATATTGTTGATAGCAATCAAAAGTTTTTTTTAGAAACAGCTCTCAATTTCTGTCTTTTTGGACTACCCCACAGAATTTGACAAGAAGTGAATCTCTCCTACATTCAAATAGAGACCTTTAGAATGGTTATTGATTCCTATTAAATTTCCTAAGGGCTTTCCACAAGGATACTGTGCCTCTAAATATTTAAGAACATTGATAATGAAAATACCGTAATATTTTCAGAACAAATCCAGATCTTACTGTCATTGACTTCAGTGTGCAGGGTCAGCCACTTAACTTGGACAATCCAGCTGCTTGTATCTGGGGTGGGGGCGGGGGCGGGGAAGGGGGAAAGGAGAGGGTGATGAGTATCTTCAGAATTCCTCTGTATTCAATATCACCAGGAGACTGACTCTGGGCATCAAGATAATTAGTGTGCACAGGAGGACAGGGATAATTCCTTCCCAAGATCCCAGCACAACGCACCAGGTTGCAGAATAGGCCATGTTTGACAGGGAAGCTAGTAAACTAATAAACAATATTACTTAAATACTTGTTACCACTCACTAACATCCAGCTAAAGGGAAAATCAAGGAATGGTTAATTAGAAACTGTCTTTTATTTTTAAGAACCCAAAATGGAGGGAGAATCAGAGGATGGTCCTGTGGCTAAGGAAGTGGACTGAGACTCAAGAATCTGGGTTCAGTTCTTGGAGATTTCCGACATCCTCCTGTGTCATCTTGAGCACCCCAGTTTAGTAAATGTTTATGCATATACTTTATTTAGATGGGAGGTCTGACTGAAGTCAAGCATTTGCAGGTCCAGGCCTGATTGTACCTCCGTAATATGGATACCTCCTTTCTCCTGCCTTTGTTCTGTTAGGGCAGTGTTTCTTAGAGTAGTCAGCAAAATCACTTTGAGAAACCTGCTAACTGGCCACTCCGGTGTATTTATTTACCAGATCCGTGGCCACGGAGGCTCACAGCTCCCATTGGCTCCGGTTCGCCATTTGCCGCCAAGGGGAGCTCTAGGAAGCAGCATGGGCCAGGCTGCTGCTTCCTGTGGTTCCCCTGAGCTGCTAACAATGAACTGGAGCCAATGGGAGCCACAAGGCTCTGTGGTCACAGAGCTGGTAAATAAACACACCAGAGCAGCATGTCAGAAGTTTCGCGGACTACTTTGAGAAACACTCTGTTAGAGTTACCTGCCCCAAAGAGCATATAGTCCCTCACTATGTTTATAAAATATCTTGCACAGTGGTGCCCCAATCTCAGGGAACATGTACATTCCACCATCCTGACAACAAGAGTGTATGAGGGGATTACATATCCTGCATGCTGCCTTAGCATGGTTATAAATAGCAGTATAGATAGTGAGGCAATGGTTGGGCAAGTATAAATATACCTCAACACTATGGGAGACATATTCTACATGCCCACACAGTGTCTGTCCTGCCTCCATTGCTATTGTTAGCAGTGTACTGTCCAGCTCCGGAGACACAGCAGCAGTCTTTCCCCACCCCAGGGAAAGGCTTGGGCAGCTCCTTGTAGCCAAAACCTTTCCCCATAGACTCTGTCAGTTGGGAGGCATTCATTGACATGTGGCTACAGACCATAGTGCAGACACATCTTGCTTTTCACTGTAGCATGTAGCTACATGTGCCCACCAGTGTTGTACAATTTAGACATACCGTCCCGTACAATTCTGTATTAATAATCTGTGGCTAGATACCAAGAGAAATGATGGGCTAGTAGTTTATATCTCTGTTCCACCTATTTTCAATTTTCCGCTCTGACACAGATTTCCTTTGTCACCTTGGGAAAGCCATTTAGTCTGTCTCAGTTCTCTATTTGTAAAATGGTGATAACAGAATTTCTCTATCTTCCAGGCAAGCAACGAGGATAAATATTTTCATGGATTGGGAGGCAGGAATGTCTTATAAATACTTAGATAGGTTCACTAAGCCCCTTTTACACTATTCCAGTAGGGTATATGGACCTTAATTTGGGTATAAAGGACATTGAAGGACCCTTTACAGTATCAAAGGCATGTAAGGATCCTAAGTGTAAGCAAGAATCAAGCCCTGAATTTTAAACAATGGTTTGCTCCTGCACACAAATAAACAAAGCCCATCAATTTGTTGAAAAATGTGTATCGAATCTACAAAGGATCAAGCTTAAATTCAGTGCTGAAAAACTCACTAACAAATGAATTTGACTGCTAACACAGGAAATGCAGGATGCAGACAATAAATAATAGTTACCCAACCACGTAACATGTGACTATGTTTATATTAAATTCTTTTGTTGGTGTCGAAACCCAGGAGCATACTGCTGAAGCCCAAGATGGAATTTAATCATATGGTTCAGCTGTAAAATCTATTGTTCATTCATTTTAACAATAGATGTGCGAGGCACTGAGGTGCACTACCAGGGAGATGAGAGTTGTCACCAACATGACAAGATAAAGAATCCAGCAAGATAAAAAGTTTCAGATGAAAGTTAAAAGTATGGGAGAGAAACAAATAGAAACAAGAGAACTAAAATAGTAAAAGGAAAGATTTTCCATGAGTAAGCCAGAAAGAAAGGTTTATGGCAGTAATATATGTATGGCTGGAACATATCCTGATCCTTTGACCTCTGTGAGGCCAGATGTCAATGTGAGCTTTGTCACTGAGTATTGTAGACCCTGGATTTAACCGCCGCTACATAGGAGATTCCACCTTCCAGCCACTTACCCGAAGGATGGACATGATTTGGCCATCCCTATGCAGTCACACATTCATAAAAAAAAAAAACCATACTCTTTTAAAAGTGACAGAGAGAGAAGTATTGTTGACTTCTCATTTGCTATTAGTATCTCATTTGCTATTAGTAATAATAATAGTTTGCTATTAGTAATAATAATAGTCATATTTGATACTTTAATAGGGCCAATTTCACAAAGTTGAAAACAATTGAGCCAAATCAGCTAGAAGGGAAAAATTAACCAGAAATATGTGAATGATAAAGTGTTCTTAAATGATTCCCAATTATTAGGTGCCCCCAAAGCCACAGTCCCATTATAGAAGACTGTATTAGTTTAAAAAAACAACAACCTGGTTTGTAGGGGAAGTGAAGGCAGCTGTAATTTTTTAAACTTAACATATGGGGAAAAAAGAGGGAAGTTGATAAATGAGTGCAAATCAGAAGTTAAGAATTGTAGAAAATTGGTAAACAAAGTGAAGGGGAATATGAGGAAAAAGCCAGGCCGAGCAGATTTAAAGACTATAACAATTTAAAAAAAAAATATATTGGGAACAAATAATCCTGACAATGGTATTGGACCATTACTAGATGGAAATGTAGAATTATGAATATAGAAAAGACAACATGTTCCATAAGTATGTCTGTTCTCTATATCATAGTGAGAACACTTTCTGTTCCATTAGTGTTTTCTGGAGCATGTTAAACAGAAGCTACTAAAGTTAGATGTTTTAAAATTAGCAGAGCTAGATCACTTGTATCAAAAAATTTAGAGTGGTCTAAGGCACTCTCTGGACCATTAATATTGATTAGTTTCAGTAAGTCTTGGAGCACTAGAGAAGTTCCAGAAGATAGGAAGAAAGCTAATGTGCCAATTTTTAAAAAAGGGTACATGAGATAAGTCAGGTAATTAAAGGCCTGTCAGTCTGACATTAATCTTAGGCAAGGTAGTTGAGCAGCTGATATGAGATTCAGTAAAGAATTAAAGGATATAATATAATTAATGCAAATCAGCATGATTTTATGGTAAACTGATCCATCAAATTTTATCTTTTTTATGCAATTGAAAGTTTGATGATAAAGGCAATAGTATTGATGTAACATACTTTGACTTATATAAAATCTTTGTCTGGAACATACCAGCAATTTATAGAGCTACATAAGGCCAGATAGTGATAGAGATGCAGCCGTGTTAGTCTGGTGTAGCTGAAACAAAAGACAGAACTATGTAGCACTTTCAAGACTAACAAGATGGTTTATTAGGTGATGAGCTTTTGTGGGCCAGACCCACTTCCTCATATCAATATGTGGAAGAAAATCGGCACAACCATATATACCAAAGTGATACAATCAAAAAAATGAATGCATGTGAAATTGACAAATCAAATTTTAGAACAGAGTGGAGGTGAGGGGGGAAGGTTAATTTCTGTGAGGTAATGACATAGGGGTGATAATAGGAGAAGTTTCTGTGAGGTAATGACATTTCCTGGACACCACAGTACAAATCACCAATGGTAAATTAGACACCACTCTCTACAGACAACCCACTGACTTCTACAGTTACCTACATGCCTCCAGCTCCCATCCAGGACACACCATACGATCCATCGTCTATAGCCAAGCCCTTAGATACAATCGCATCTGCTCTAATTCCACTGACAGAGACCAGAAACTTCAGGATCTCTACCAAGCATTTTTAAATCTCAGTTACCCACCCGGAGAAATAAAAAAACAATTGAAAGAGCCAGACGAATACCCAGAAACCATCTACTTCAAGACAGACCCAGGAAAACCAACAATAGAACACCACTTGTCATCACCTATAGCCCCCAACTTAAACCCGTCCAATGCATTATCAATAAACTACAACCTATACTGGAACAGGATACTACTCTCCGAGAGGCTCTGGGAGACAGACCCATAGTCTCCTATAGACAACCACCTAACCTCAGGATGATTCTTACCAACAACCACAGGACATATCACACTAATACCAACCCTGGAACTTTCCCTTGTGACAAACCCCGGTGCCAGCTTTGTCCACATATTTACTCTGCTGACACCATTGTTGGACCTAACCATGCCAGTTACAAGATCAAGAACACATATTCCTGTTCATCCAGAAATATAATTTATGCCATCATGTGCCTAAAGTGTCCGTCTGCTATGTACATTGGACAAACGTCTCAGACACTTCGCCAAAGAATCAATGCATGCAAAACAGACATAAGACTCTCTCACAGAGAGAAAGCTGTTGCTTGCCATTTCAGCCAGACTGGTCATTCCCTCAGTGACCTTAAAACATGCATATTGCTTCAAAGAGACTTTAACTCCAGACTTCAACGAGAAGCTTCAGAATTGTCATTCATGCTTAAATTGGACACTTTATGTATGGGTTTAAACAAAGACTCTAATTATCTCACCCATTACAAAGATAGCTTCCCCAGTTATCACCCCTAATGTCATTACCTCACAGAAACTTCCCCTATTATTACCCCTATGTCATTACCTCACAGAAACTAACCTTCCCCCCTCACTCCCACTCTGTTCTAAAATTTGATTTGTCAATTTCACACGCGTTCATTTTTTTGATTGTATCACTTTGGTATATATGGTTGTGCCGATTTTCTTCCACACATTGATCTGAGGAAGTGGGTCTGGCCCACGAAAGCTCATCACCTAATAAACCATCTTGTTAGTCTTGAAAGTGCTACATAGTTCTGTCTTTTGATAAGGCCAGATAGTGACTCCCTTACTTCACAAGACACCAATAAAACTACTTTTGGGTATGTCTACACTGCAAAGTTAATTCAAAATAACAGCTGTTATTTCGAATTAACTTTAATAGGGTCTATACATGCAAACCGCTATTTCAAAATTAATTCGAAATAGCGGAGTGCTTAATTCGAATTTGGTAAACCTCATTCTACAAGGAGTAACGCCAAATTCGAAATAGCTAATTTGAAATAAGTGCTGTGTAGACACTTAATTTGAATTAGCTGGCCTCCAGCCCTTCCCAGTTTCCCCTGGTGGCCACTCTGGGCCAAACCAGAAAAACTCCTCTCCTCTCCCCCAGCCCCGGAGCCCTTAAAGGGGTAGACTCTGGCCAGACTGCACGTGCCAGATCCAGGCCTGTCAGCAGTCTCTGCCCCTGACCCAGTGGCCCCACCATGAGCCGGGCAGCCAGTGCCAGCTAGCTGTCCCACGCCCAGTCCCCCAGCACCCAGGAGCCAGCCACAGGTCATAGACGCTGTGCTCCCTCCTGGACTAGTGAGGAGATCATGGACCCCATTGAGGTTTGGGGGCAGGCCCCCAATGTCCATGATTTCCACACTAGATGGAGGAACGTGGCTGTCTACGGCCGCATAGCTGCCACCATAGCCCAGAAAGGCCACAGGAGCACCCAGGAGCAGGTGCGCCTGAAAATTAAAGAGCTGTGGCAGGGGTACACCAGGGCCACTCGGGGCAGCTCCTCAGCAGGGGCAGACACCTGCCCCTATTTTGATGCCCTGGACTGCATCCTGGGGGGTGAGACGGTACGTGCCACCCTGGGGGGCAGCGAGCTGGGACCGGAGGACCCTGACCAGGGCGCAGAGGAGGAGCCGCCACGCCAGCAGGACCCCTGAGCAATCCCAGGAGAGAAGTCAGCAGGGTTGTCCGGGGAGGCCACACCATGTAAGTGCCATCACTGTCCCCTTCCCAGGGGCGCAGGGAGGGAGACCAGGGACCGCGCACGTGACCCTTGCTTACCACACATCACGCAGCAACCTGTGCATGTGCGAGCACATGCCATGCCACCCCTGGGCAGGTGTACCCATCTGCAGACCCTGGTGCAGAGTGTGCTGCCTTGTGCCACTACAGTGCCTGCTGCCCCCCGCAGCTACTGTTCCTCCTCCCACTTCTTCTCCCCCTCCCGCCTCTCTCTCCTCAACCTCCTCACCCTTCTCCTCAATCTCCACACCCCACTCCTCAACTTCCACACCCTCCTCCCCATCCTCCCGGGGACGCCGAGGCCCCCGCACCTGCCGTGCTGGGAGACATGTGGCCCGACGAGACCCCCACCCCTGAGCGCTGAGCTTCCCCGCCCCCTTCCTACCCTTGCTTCCCCCTTCCAGCTCCCTCCTCCCAGTTTCCCTCTCCCCTCTCCCACCCTCTCTCCTCCCGTCTCTCGCCTCCTTTCCCCAGTCTCCCCAGAGGTTCATCCCCCCCCCCGCCATTTTGTTAAATAAACATAGTTTCTATTCTTGAAAAAAAGTGTCTTTTATTTGACATCAGGTAGTGGGGGCTAGGGAGGGGTAAGTGGAAGAATGTGAGGGAGGAATGGGGCACGAGCCCCCAGTGGGGAGGACCAGGGAGGCTCTTAGTGTTCCTTGGGGTGGACGCTCTCCCACAGGGCCTCCTGGATCCTGACAGCCCCCACTGGACCCCCTGGATGGCAGCCTGCAGTGAGTGCAGCCAGGCTGATGGCAACGACCCCATGGGATGCACTGGCATGCCCAGGGGCAGCTCTGGCTCCATGTGGCCGAGTGCTTTGCTGTCCCTTATCAAGGTAGACAAGGTAGCATGGAACCCTGAGAACTGTCTGTCTGGGGTGGGGGTAGGGTCCCTTTAAGCAGGGAGCTTAGTTAGCCTCAGGCAGCAGCCCCACACACTAAGTCCTAACCTAATGCCCTGTGGGCACTGGTTCCGGCCAGCCTTAACTTTGGTTCAGGGTCCACTCAGTGTGGACGTGCTATTTCGAAATAGCAAAACGCTATTTTGAAATAGGTTTTGTGTGTAGATGCGTTAATTCGAATTAGCTTAATTCAAATTAATTATTTCGAATTAAGTTAACTCGAATTAACGCTGTAGTGTAGACATACCCTTTCAGAGTAAGAGACTTGCAACATGAATAAGAGTGCCAAAAGCTGGCCCATGATGCTTTTCATCTTATACTTTCCCCCTTTAATACAACTGAATATCCTATTAATTCCTTGTGACTGCCACAGTGCAGTGAACTGGTGGTTTCATTTTCTGTTTGGGAAGATGGGAACTACTTGGTTTGGAGGAGACACTAAAAGATGCCATAGAAGAATACAAAACAATGAGCTGCATAGAGATGATATGCTGGTGATAACTTGGTAACCCTGGTTCTGCAGCCTTCATGCCTTACTCTTCTATAGTTAAACAACAAATTTCCACCAAGTTATGATTCATGCCCTGCTGAATCACACCATGAAACCAATCTCTTAGAATGGCCTATACTAGATGCATCAGTGGAAGATACAAGAAATGGTATAGTGAACAAGTGTGACAACTTTTCCATTAGGAATGTTTCTTAATTTGTTAGTCTACAGTTGGCTTATGGCTTGAGGGTTTACATTCCTCCGAGACAAACATTTGTCTACCTACTAAACTGTGGATATTTGTGTCCTCCAAATAAATGTCCAATTGTGTTCTTCAACCTACCAATATCATTGGCACTCTTGTGGCAGAGTCCTACAAAGGAGTTATGTATTGAGTAAAATGTTTCCTTTTATCAGTTTTAAATGTATCGCCTTTAATTTTATTGAAAGTTTCATTATTCTTGTATTATAAGAGGCTAAAATGGTGCAACTTATTTACCAGCTCTAAACCATTCGTTATTTTCTATACCTCTGATGTTTCTTGAAACTAAACAGTTTCAACCTTGTCATGCTCTACACAAACAGAAGCTTTCCAAACTTTTACTAGGTTTCATTGTGTGTAGATCTGAAGTCCTATTTCTGCACTGCCATTTTTGAAATAAGGTAACCAAAATATACCCAGTATCAAATTCAGCACATCTGCAATTTGACCTAAGGGTCAGGGCAGGGATGATCAGAGCCAGAATCAGGCAACTACCAGGATGTCTGCCAACCACAGATCAAGCAAGGCTCAGAACCAATGCAGCAGCAGTCAGGAACTCTCAGTTGTTCAGACAACTTCCTGTGCCTCCTTTAGGCCTAACCATGTTATTTAAGCCAGTCAGTGGACCACTCATCACCCCAATCAGGATCATTATGGGTGCTGCCTCTCGAGTAGGTCAGATTTCTGCTAGCTCATCACTTCTAGTAATTCTGTGAGAGCTGCCAGAGTGTGAGGGTTGCCTGAGAACCCGTGGGCCTTTAGACCAGGTACTCTAGGTGAGGAGGAAGCATTGCTTTATAGAATATGAAAAATATATATTTTCGATCCTAATCTTTATACATAATAACATGTTCTCTACTTTTCTGATGACTCCTCCATGCTGAGTGGAGTAGTTTCCATTGAGCTGTCCACAAAGATATTTTGGTCTATTCCCTGCATTTTTTTTTACAGTTAATTTAGAGCACCGCTGAAATTATTCTTTCCAGCACATTACTGTGCACTGAAAACCAGGGAATTTTATCTGCCTTTTAGCTACCCATCCACCTAGGTTTGCAAGTTGCTTTTGTAACTTCTCACTGTTGTCTTTAATCTTCACTAACCCAAACAGTTTTGTGCCTGCTTCAAATTTTGCCACCTTTTAATCCCCCTTTTCCACATAATTTAAAGCCTTCCTCTATGCTCAATCTTCTCATCTACACATTGTTACATGGAGTTCTTTTGTTTAGCTGGCTCTGTGTGTGATACTGGAGATAATTAAAAAAAGCTGCCACATGGGTCCTCAAAAGACATCTTTTCTCTAGTAACCTAAGATCTGCTTCCAGGACCTCCTTTCTATGCATTCATGATGGCCACTACTTCAGTCCACAGCACTCTCCAGATGTCTTGTGTTCTCTACCAGTTTACACTTCACAGGGAAGTTACTGAATATATTCTCATGAATGTTATATGCCCAGCTATCAAAATGTCTAATTATCATATCCCTTGTCACCATATCTTGTCTACATCTAACAAATATAAGCCCCATCTCCTGGAGATTCATCTGACAATGTGAGCAGTGTTCCACGTCCTCAAGGCATTTATTCAGTCATCAATATATATAAGTTTTTTAAAGTTCATTGTTCTTGTCTGCCCTGAACTTCCTCTGCTGGAATGGAATACAAGAAAATACATTTTTATTTCGTCAGAACTACTGATAAAAAGCAAATATGCTATAGCCTAACTCAAGGTTCCAGTATCAGTTATAACATTTACTTCCCCATATATTTTGTAACCATGTGCCTTTTATACTGTGGGGTAACTATAATACCAGCATTATAGGTTTTTAAACAGCTTAGGAGGCATCTTCAGTTAAGAAACAAAATATCTGAGCTAAGAATGGAAGTTTTTTTAAGGGTGGCAGATTGTTTTAATCTAATAGAGACAGATAAGGCAGGAAAGGTAAGGGATGGCTATTTCAAAGCCATTGAAAAAGAGTACACTACTAAATATTATTTGTGACAATAGAGAGGAATCTTAGAGTAGACAGCCATGGCATTTCCATTGGGGCAGAATAAGGTTAAATCAATAGGCCATTACACCTAATGTTAAATCAATACTCTATTATCAACTTCTCTTCCTATTTTTTTGGCCAACGAGCATAAATCCTGCTTAAAACATATTAGGAACAACAACAGCTAAAAACCTATTGATTGGATTGTTGAGAAGTTGACGTTGCAATTATAAACACGGCAATATGTTTTCCAGGAACACTACTTGTGCCGAATGGGCAAAACCACATAAAATAACAAGGCCAAGATTTTAAAACTGTAACCAGTGATTGTGGTTGCTTAATTTTGGGGGGCTCAACTTGAGACACACAAAAGTGGCCTTATTTTCACAAATTGCTGAGCATATCGCTACCTCTGAAAATCAGTTCCCTTCAGTGTGTCTGAAGATGGGTGCTCAGATATTGGGATGTCTAAAGTTACTCATCCCTTTTGAAAATTTTGGCCTGGGTGTGAATCAGATATTAAGGCACAATGTAACAATCAAAATAATTGAAAAGCTACCCACTTAAACATGTAGCTAGTTCAGAAGGAAAAGAGGACAGAAAATGTTGCTCTATTTGATCAACAGCCTGAAGATAAAATCCTATAAAGGAGAAACTGCTGCACAGCTACCATTCAGAATTCTTGAGGAAATGACTTACTTGAAATGATCGTAAATAGAGCTCCCCTCCCCCCAGCAAAGTGAATAAAGGGAAGAAGCTTTTTCCTGTGACTATAGAAAATAAAATGGTAACATGACTGTTTGTTAAAAAACAAAGTGATTAAGCATGATTCTTTGAAATGTTAAAAAAATCCTTTTATAGCAAGATATTACAAATCAGGTCAAATTAATAACTTATGCAGATAGAATTTTAAGCAAGCTGTTGCTTTGAAGAAATTGCTACCTGTATACTAAGTAGTTTAGTTAAATAAATTATCATGTATGAGGCTTTGAAGTTTGGAATATTTATCAAACTATTTCAAATCAGGCCTGGGCAATTATTAATAAACTAGACATTCACAAAAACAAGTTATTTTTAACTGAAGACAATTGTTGGCATTCTTCGTTGTCAGAAATTTAGGAGTCTAGCTCTCCCTAAAACTATGAACTCTATTTTGTCCATATAAGTTGTCATCAATGCTATGATTTTTTCAAAAGCTTCAAAATGGGGAAGCTAAATAATTTCCTGTTCGGAAAATAAAGGGTTAAATCATCAAAAGTTGGTACCGAAATGTACATGGGTACCTGTTTCCTGTATAAATTCCATATTTGTATATGTGTGTGTAAGAAGAATCCAGAACAGGCATATACCAATATGCATATGCACATTTTTGCTTGTGCACATTGTTCCTATATATTTGTTTGCTTCAGTTTGGCTGTCAAAGAAAGCACTGTTCACCAGAGTAAGTGTTTGCAGGATAATATTCTAAGACCCACTGCTTTGACTTTGACTTCAGGTTCTCAGTAAAGAGCAGCTCCAAAGTACGTATAATATAGTATTTTACCCTAGCAACAACAGCAAGACTCTTCAGTCTAATTCCTGCTCATGGAAATCATCATCATCTTCAAAGTATGTTTCTTCCAATAATGAGGAAGTAGCTCTTTAGTCCGGCCCATCCTACTTAAAACCCAGTGGTAATCTCAGTTGTACATTTGACTACATGTATTCCAAAAAAATCAGTAGTTGCCTCCCATCCAGTAATGAAATTGCCATAATAAAAATGAAATTTTAAAAGAAATTAATCTTGGCTTATGTTTGCCTTCTGTTTTCTAAGCCTTTAAGGTGCACTTATTTAATGGTTTCAAGCTTTTCTCCACAGAAATGATGGATAGCAATATACTTCCTTGTAATGAAAGCTGAGATTCTCACGTGCTCTCTTGAGTCCAGCATCTGAGGCTTCAAGAAAAAACATCTAACTATTGCAAGTGTTAGTAACTCTGTTTGTAGTTAGTACAGAGCATTAAAGAGAGGGAATAAATTAGAGTGGCAAGAAGACGACAATGATGAGTTACATTAAGAATGAAGTTGGCCAGCTGCTTAACAGTTCTGTAAACACTCTCTTGATTGGGGCCCCTCTTCATTGCCACTTAAAATCCTCTTCCATGACAGAATCAACGAAGTCTGAGTTATAGCCTCCTTAATTAATTACATGTACGGCTGGGACTGGCAGTGGCAGCAATATGCAGTATGTTCAGGGATCCCCATATCCTCTTTCTGTGGTACTAATCAGAATTAGCCACAAGAAGGCTGATATTCTCTGCTCTGTGCTGACTGTCCTTCTAGGTGTCCCTTGGTGGCAGCAGGGGTTCTGTACCCTGCAGCATATCAGCCTTTTAGAGATAATGCGCATCATCTCAGTGTCATTGTCTACTGGGGCATTATTAGCTCCACACTCAAATGACAGTTACCCAATGAATTCTGCTGAAAACAAATGTTCTTAACTTCCCTGTGCAATACTCCTGTCACAGTTACCAGGATAACTACACCTCTGATCTGGTCCATCTGCACCCTGTCTCTCTAGTTCTTTCGCTCTCAGACAGGGCTTGGAGCAGCAGTACTCTGGGAATAACCATGATTTTCTTAGCAGGTTTGTGTTAGGCGCAGAAGCTGCAGTTCTGTTCCCTCTGGGAGCAATGACAGTGGTATCTGGAAACCAGAGACACTTGTTAAAGCCAAGTATTATTTATTTAGAACAAAACAATGGAAGAGAAAACATCTTAAACAATAAGCTAGTTTATACATATTCCAGCCTTTTCCTAAAGCTTACCACTCCCTGACAGGCCTGCTGATGGGGGTTGGATGGGATAAGGGGAAGAGGGCAATGGCTCTAGGCCCCAGCAATTCAAAAGGGCCAAGGCCTCCTGGCTACCACTACTGTGGAAGTGGTGGCTGAAGCCCTGGGCCCTTTAAATCACCACCAGAGCCCCAGATGGTGCACTCCAGGTGGCAGTGAAGGGGTGGGAAAGGTGGGATAGCCTCCAACCCTGCCCCTTCCATCTGATATCCTGCCCCTTCTAGGAGTGCAGAGCCACCCCCTCACCTTGCTCAGAGGTTTGGTAATTCTGTCAGCCCTCCTACATCTTAGAAAGGCCCAAATCCTTTAGACTCCTTCCATGTCAGCCTGTCTTCCTATACCAATGGTTTTCAGCCTGCAGTCTGCAAACCACTGGGGAATCCACAAATTGTGTTCGATTTCTAAAGGGGTCCACCCCTCCATTTGAAATTTTTTAGGGGACTGCAAATGAAAAAAATGATTGAAAACCCAAGGCAGTTTCTAACAAGTGACCAACAGCTCCTTAGAAAGGTGTTTTTTAACAGTTCAGTTTCTTTTGATCCCTTCATTCCCAGCATTAGCAGAATAGCTGAGTCATTTCAGCCTAGGGCCTGGAAGCATGTCATTGCCCTGTAATTGCCTTCCCAATATTTGCTGGGAGGTTGCTTATCTATCATTATTGCATTGCTTCCCAGGCTGTTATTCCCACAGCCCTTTATTAAGCTAGAATAATCCATTCATGTAGGAAAGCCTTATATCTCACTGATGAGGTCACGTGCAATGGTCATAAAATTATTACAGCTCAATGTTCTTAAATAATTACATTGCATCACTACACCTGTGTCAACTTCCTTTTCCACTATACAGTTTAAATATAGAGGTGCAGTATTTTTTATTACAAGCTGTATCACAAGTCTTGGACAGAGCCCAAGCAAAACAGAACCATTTAATATGGCAGTCAGAATCAGAACATTCCTATGAAACAAGAGACCCAGATATTTTGGTTTGCTTTTCAGTAAGAGATCCACAATCACGCCTGCCGCCAGAGGGGGCAAAGTGGGCAGTTGCCCTGGGGCCTGGTGATTCCAAGGGGCCCAGGTTGCCAGGCCACCGTCACTGAGTCGGTGGGAGTCTCAGCCCCCTTTGAATTGCTGCTGGAGGGGGCATGGCTCTGAGGGCTTGGAGGAGCACACCGCAGTCTGGGCAGTGCTGAAGGCTGGATGGCCTGGTCCTGCTCCTCCTACCTAAGGTCCCACACTTTCCAGGGACACAGGTCACACCCTCATCTTGCCCTGAGGTTCACGGCAGCTGTCAGCCCCGCTGTCCACAATGGATTCAATAGCAAATTACTTTGTGTGATAAAATCAAGATGCTCAACCTATGTATTTCAGGAACTAGACTGATCACCACATAGGTCAGGGACTGCACATTTATTGAGTATGGTACACAATTCATATTGCACTTTTTATGTGAAGATCTCAAAATACTTTATACAATTTTTTCCCTATTTTATAAACAGGGAAACCAAGTCAGAGAATTTAGGGCCCAGATTTTTAAAGGTATTAAGCAATCAAATTCCAGTTAAAATCAAAGTCATATGGCAAGTCAGTGAAGGAAGCACAAAATAAAACCCAGTCTGATGTCCTATTCCCTAAAGCAGAGCATCTGATTATGGAAAGAAGTTGCCTTCTTCTGAGGTGTCACATGCTTTCCACTGTAAGATACCAGAATTCATGGACTGATGTCTGATATGAAATGCAAAACTGTATATTTCTACAATCAGTCTGAGCTACATTTCACAACAAAGCTTTCCCATAAAGCACGATTAAAAGAATAATCAGCAATGAGGCAGCTAACAATTGCTTCTCAAGAGAAAGAAAGTATTTGAAAGCAGACTGCTTGCTAGCTCTGTCTTCTTGTCACATTAAAGCAACACACGTATACCTTTGTAACATTCCATTACAGCTAAAAGGACATACTGTAGCATTTATTACTGCTATAATGGAGTCATAATTTTCAGAAATGCATGGAGCAAACCACTGATCTATTGTACTGAAATAGCAGAGTCCAAAGTAAAGTTAACCAGTAACCAGTAGCTTTCCTTCTGCTCCTATAAGTTTAATTAGAGGGAAAAATACTTATTACAGTATCTAGTTATCATGATGTCTAATTAAGTATTAGGTTACTAAATAATGACTCAGCTATAGGTTTTGTTTGTTTTTACCTGTTTTGCAAAGTGAGAACTAAAACTTTCTCCTCAGCACCAGGTTTAATTTTTTTTTATGGCAAAGCTGAATTGACTCAATAGTATATAGCCTCCACCAACTACAATTTCTCAATACTAGCAGTTTATATCCTCTCCTTCTGCCCTGTCTCTTTCAGGTAAAGTAACAGCATCTTTTTACTAATATTCCATTTCCCCAAAGCAAATCACATTATTTTTTTACCTTGACACATGAATTTCTCAGAAATCTTTCCCCTTTCTTTATCAAAGCTCTTGCACATTTATAAAAAGTGTGGAGTTATTTCTTCCATCTTACAGAGTGCACATAGTCCATCTGTGTGTCTTTTTATTGGAAAAATATTTTTTTTGTTTATGCCACAGTGACCAGTTAATACACCAAACAAAAGCACCTCATTTGTGCTATCCAGGCCCTGAAGTATATCATAATCCTCAACTCTGAGGCACAACTTAATTTTTTTTCATAAATCCATTTTTTGCAATTCTTCTTTTAATTTTTTTTTCTGTATTAGGGTTTTGAATTCCTGTTTACTCAAGGGCATGTCTATGTCAGTCCTTGAATGTCTTACAGCATTTTTAGCTGCTTTGTCTGCCATTTTGTTCCCTGTTATTCCAATATGTGCTGGGATCTAAGCTAAATGCTACATGTATCCCCATCTGCACTAAGTATGTTATTAGAAATAAAACTTCTTTGCTTAAATCACTTCTACATACTGAGACACTCTTTTTATTAACATAAGCCCTGAGATTGAATCAGAAAAATGATTGCTACTGCTGGGCATACATCCCGGATCCAACTTAGCGCTAGTGTTATTGCTATTAGTTCTGCTGTCGTATCTGACTAGGTAACTGACATCCTTTTAGATGTACTGATTCCCAATTTTGGAATACTATATGCTTCCCTGCTCTTCCTGGCTTTTCCCCCCTTAACCTATCTGCATTCATTTGACAAAACTGGCTCAACTTCTTAACTATATACAGATACACTTTGCTTTTAATACCCTCTGTCTTTTTACCCCTAAGTTTATAAAATGAATCTAAATCCATATTTGGACATACAGCTTTCCATCCATAACTCTTTTTCCCCATGACTAGAAGTATTTTGACTTCTTTCAGCTTTGCCTTGTCTTTCAGCTCTTACAGCCACACTTTAATTTGGACAGCATGAGGCGTTCTAACATTCTGTGTTATAGTTCACCTATCAAATTCCCAACAATCCTCATTATCCCCACTACTCTCAGCATTTTAACTCTCATTAACTTTTGCCCAGAAAGTTAGGCCTAATAGTTTCACACATTATTACCCCATCACTAGTGTGCAAATAAGACTTGTAATAAATGCACCACACAGATTTAATACAAGCCCAGGCACTAGCAATTCTTTTTTTTTTTTAAGTTTTGATTGTAATGCTGACCCAAAAGCTTGGTAGCCACAGTTAATAACTGGCCTGATTAAGGCAGTGCATACCATCAGCAGTGTTTTTTTGTCTGTCCCCAAGACCCAGCATGACTTTTAAGCAGGTTAATTCTTCTTGCACCTTTACCTTTAAATTACTTTGGAAATATCATATACATTATGTTAATCTCAAATGTAACCCTTAAGAATTTGATTCTTTTTAACTATTTGTATTATTCTCCGTGCAGATGCAGTTTACATTACTTTGTAGCTTTCATTTTTGGAAAGACCAGTCTTTTGGTTTGAGTAAAGGATTTCCCCACTCAGAGGGTCTTTTGGAACACTTTGTTGATTCTGCTTTCTGCCACCTCAATATTCCTGCTCTTAACCCAAAGAGTACAATCATCTAGGAATAGTAATAGAGATGTAGCCGTGTTAGTCTGGCAAGACCTGTCTTTTGTTTAATCTAGGAATAGCGTGACAGCTATCCCAGCACTTACTTGATTTAGGAAATCAGGGTATGTCTACACTACAAAGTTCATTCGAACTAACAGCTGTTAGTTCGAATTAACTTTCATAGGCGCTACACACGCAAACCACTAGTTCGAACTTAATTCGAACTAGCGGAGCACTTAATTCGAACTAGGTAAACCTCAATCTACGAGGACTAACGCCTAGTTCGAATTAAGTAGTTTGAATTAAGGGCTGTGTAGCCACTTAATTCAAACTAGTTGGAGGCTAGCTCTTCCCAGCTTGCCCTGGTGGCCACTCTGGGCCAAGACAGGGAAACTCTTCTGCCCCCCTCCTGGCCCGGAGCCCTTAAAGGGGCACGGTCTGGCTACTGTGCCCATGCCAGGTGCAAGCTTGCCAGCACCCAGCCAGCAGACCCTGCACCTGGCACGGCATGAGCCAGCCACCTGCTGCCACCCAGCCCTCCGCCTCTTCCCAGGACCAGGCTGGCGGCTCCCAGGAGCCTGCCCGGGGCCTCAAGAGGCGGGCACCCGCCTGGTCTAGTGTGGAGATCGTGGACCTCATTGAGGTTTGGGGGGAGACCTCCAACGTCCACGACTTCCGCACTAGGCACAGGAATGCGGCCATCTAGGGTAGGATAGCCGCCAGCCTGGCCACCAAAGGCCACATGCAAACCCAGGAGCAGGTCTGCATGAAAATCGAGTTGGTCCAGTGAGACCCCTGACCCTGAGCTTAGAACATAAGAACATAAGAAGGGCCGTACTGGGTCAGACCAAAGGTCCATCTAGCCCAGTAGCCTGTCTCTCGACAGTAGCCAACACCAGGTACCCCAGAGGGGATGGACCGAAGACAATGACCAAGCCATTTGTCTCGTGCCATCCATCTCCAGCCTTCCACAAACAGAGGCCAGGGACACCATTCCTGCCCCCTGGCTAATAGCACTCTATGGACCCAACCTCCATGACTTTATCTAACTTCTCTTTAAACTCTGTTATAGTTCTAGCCTTCACAGTCTCCTCGGGCAAGGAGTTCCACAGGTTGACTATTTGCTGTGTGAAGAAGAACTTTCTTTTATTAGTTTGAAGCCTGCTACCCATTCATTTCATTTGGTGTCCTCTAGTCCTTATATTATGGGAACTAATGAAGAACTTTTCTTTATGCATCCTCTCCACACCACTCATGATTTTATAGACCTCTATCATATCCCCCCCAGTCTCCTCTTTTCTAAGCTGAAAAGTCCCAGTCTCTTTAGCCTCTCTTCATATGGGACCTGTTCCAAACCCCTAATTATTTTAGTTGCCCTTTTCTGAACCCTTTCCAAGGCCAAAATATCTTTTTTGAGGTGAGGAGACCACATCTCTACACAATTCTGAAGATATGGCGTACCATAGTTTTAGACTTCCCCTCCTCCTTCTTCCCCTGGCTTCCCCCTTCCAGCTCCCTCCTCCCAGGTTTCCACCTCCCCTCTCCCACCCTCTCTCTTCCCCTCTCCCACCTCCTTTTCCCAGTCTCCCCAGAGGTTAATCCGCCCACCCCCAGTTTTGTTAAATAAAGAGAGTTTCTATTTTTGAACACGTATCCTTTATTTTTTACATCAGGAAGGGGGGCTAGGGAGGGGTAAGTGGAAGGAGGTGAGGGAGGAATGGGGCACGAGCCCCTGATGGGGAGGACTGGGGTGGCTCTGCGGGCTCCTCAGGGTGGAAGCTCTCCTGCAGGGCCTCCTAGATCCTGACAGCCCCCCGATTGACACCCCCGGATGGCAGCCTGCGGCAAGTGAAGCCGGGCTGATGGCTGAGTGCTGTGATGTGCCGAGTGTGGGCACTCAGGGCACTCCAAGACAGGACTGCTTTGCTGTCCCTCATCGAGGTAGACAAGCAAGCAGGGAACCCTGAGAACTGTCTGTCCGGGGTGGGGGTCGGGTCCCTTTAAGCACAGCCCTTGGCTAGCCTGAGGCAGCAGCTCCACACTCTAAGTCCTAACCTGATGCCCTGCCGGCACTGGTTCCGGCCAGCCTTAACTTCGGTTCAGGGTCCGCTCAATGTGGACATGCTAGTTCAAATTAGCAAAATGCTAATTCGAATTAGTTTTTAGGTCTAGATGCACTAGTTCAAATTAGCTTAGTTCGAATTAACTAATTCGAATTAAGTTAGTTTGAATTAGTGCTGTAGTGTAGACATACCCTCACTTATTTTAATTTTAAGTAAGGTAGGGCTGCTAATACTTTCCTGTGGTGCACCATTTTAAATATATTTGTGTGACGGGACGGGCGGCCTCCTCCCTGTGGAGGCAGACCCACCCCGCACTGACCCCGCAGTCGTGCTCGCGCTCCTGCGGGCGGCCCGGGAAGTGCGGGTGGCGTGCGGCCCTTGTACCGCCGCCGCCGCTCAGCTGAGAGGTGGGGGCGGAGCCGGGGCGGAATGCCGGCCGGCGTGCCGGAGCCGGGGCGCTGCACATGACCCGTGACATGCGCGGCGGTTTACGTCACGCTGGGGGGACTCCGGCGTGGGCCTTTTAAAACCCGAAGAAGAGGTAGGAAGTGGGGGAGGGCACCCGGGGAGAGGAAGGACACCGAGAGAGAAGGCGAGGAGGGAGCAGGTTAGCCGGGGAGGGAATAACCCGGGGAGAGAGCCCGCTCCGGGGAGGGGTTGCCCTGGACTGTGAACCAGATCCGCGAAGACTACAGTGGGTCTAGGGAGTGACTGTGGGATAGGAAGTAGCCCAGGGCGGAGCGTGGAGCTGGTGAGCCGGTGCGTTGCGGGCGTTAGCCCCGCCGGCTGGACAGGTTCCAGCGAACCTGTCCTTAGGGCCCTGGGCTGGGGCCCGTGAGAGAGGGCAGGCCCGGGCCCCCCTACCCCCACACCGCAGTGATAACAAGCGAACAAAGCACATAGTAACAGGCCTGAGCACCCGAGAGACACTAAGAACCTACCCCGGGTCGGGGAAAATGCAAGTGGGGGTGGCTGAGTACGTGCCTGATGGAGCAGGGCTGCCACCCCGCTTGTACAATTTGACATAACTTTTCTAATTCTGACCTGCATGGCCTTCACTCAGAAATTCTTCATTCCTTCCAAACATCCTTCCCCTTAGCTCTTGTGGACCCACATTGTATACTAAGATTTCCCACAATAGCATGTCATATGTTCAACAGCTGTCATGAAAGACTTTTTTGTATTTCGGTTTTTAATTTAGCAATGCAATCATGAATGCATCTTCCTCTCCTAAAATCACTCTGCACTTTATCTATAATGCCATTGTTTTCCAAATCAGCAGCCATCTTTCATTTACCATTCCCTCCAGAATTTTACCTAAACAGGACACAAAGGCAATTGTTCCATATTAGGCATCCATTTTTGTGGCTAGTTTGCCAGAGTTTTGTATTGGAATTACTAGTGCTTGTTGCCACCCTATTAGTATCACTCCTTTTCCCCATATAGTGTTACATAATTCCAGGATAACCCTCAAAATGCTGAAACTTAAAAAACAACAAATAGTCTTGCAGCACCTTAAAGACTAACAAAACATGTAGATGGTATCATGAACTTTTGTGGGCACAACCCATTTCTTCAGATGAATGGAGTTATTAAAGGTCCAGTTTTGAAATGAATAGGGGATGGGTGGGGAGAGAAGGGAGAAAAAAAAGGGTGGGGGTGGGGAGAGGGGAGAGAAATAGTCAATTAGAGTCTCCATGCTACATGAAGCTGATAGAAAAGTTGCAAATTGTTCTTAAGTATCCATTGTTTAGTTTTTTCATGTCATTAGAATCTTGAATGTAGCAGGCCATCTAGCCAATGTCTTTATTCATACTTCAAACTGCCGTTAGAGATTTAAACATTGTAACTTATATTATCTTTCTATGATGATCTAGTCTTGCTGATATCAATAGATTTCTTAGATTCTTACATATAAAGTCATTAATTCAGAATAGTATCTTCATGTTTACCAAAGCTGGATAATAGATCATGGTTACCTTCTGCGAATTATCTTTTAATCTAATAGAAAATTTCACTTTAGTTTTGTCATGACACATTCCTTGGAAAGTTTTTTCTTAATTTCTCCTTTCACATTTTCAGAACTTCCAACTATGTTGTCAATCCCAATAGGACCTGAAATGTGGTTATTCTTAGTCTGAATTCTTCTGATTTGCCTGTATATTTTGGATGTCTTAGTATTTGTTTATGCACTCACAGTACTTCTTCTTACTCTCTTTACCTTCGTTTATAATTCTTTGTGCTTCTCTCTTCCTTTGGTTGTACTTCATTAGGTCTTCACAATTCATGGTACTTTTCGCTTTTTTATAGGCTCTGTTCCTTTCTTTTGACATTTTCCACTCCTCATTCCACATGGGAGTTTTTAGTCTGGGGGTACATCAATCTTTAGCTACAGTAGTTATTACTATTAATCCCTTTGTTATGCTGTAATTGGAATTCTCTATGTTGTCACACACACAATGATTGTTCACCAGTTCTGTACATTTACTTGTAAATAGCTCCCATTTAACTTTCTTAAAAATCCAGATGGGTATTTTCCCTTGCCTACAACCTTACCTTGTATATTCCTTTTTTGCAGTTGCATTTATTTGTTATAATTACCAGGACTAAGCAGGGAAAGATAACATCTGCTGCATTAAATCTAGTTGTAGTGCCATTATTTAAAGCCACTAGATTGTTTTTAATGAACTTCTCTAAACATGCACCATTTTAATCAATTGTCTGTCTTCTGCACAATTTATTATGACTGTTTAGGTTGCTGCATATAATATATGGACATTTAGCATTCTCTGCTATTTCTTGTAGTTTCTCAGAACTTCCTAAATTCCCATGTGGGTTATAAATATTATAAATCCCTAAAGAAACATTATTCTTCTGCATTGAGATCTCAACAGCATTATATAATAGGCTTACTTCTTCATTATCTATGGCTATGTAGATTAATCTTTCTCTTATGAAGGTATAAAGGCTGCTTCTTCATCTTAGTTTTTAGTCTTGCCTTTAGTTTTAGTCTAGTTGGAATTTTAGAAGTGAGCTTTTCAACCAACCTTATTTCTAAGATGTACATACATCTGGTTTAGTTTAGTTTTCATTTCCAGGATATTTTCTTTTAGTTTTTGATCACTCTATCCAACTATGTGCATTCCAATTCAAGATTGATCTCCATAGTCATATTTCACCATTAACCATTCAATTTTCCATGAATACAGTCCAGTGACAAGCTGCTAATATACAAGTAATTTTACACTGCCCTGGCTGTAATTTCTTTTTTTGTTTGTTTTTTTCCCAGCTTGTAATGTACAATTTAACACGTCTATCAAATTCAATAAACCTTTTCTATGATTAGATCACTATTCTTTCTGCAGTGTTTATCATATTTATAGAATGAGGCTGTGCCTGCAGTTCCTCTTGTCCTTTGCAGATCTTATATCCTCCAACTGATGCTTTGAGAGTCTCCTTACAGCAGTGTTTCTTAAACTGTGTTCTGTGGCACACCAGTGTGCCGCGAGGCAGTCGAAGGTGTGCTGCGGAGAACTACAGAATTCAAAATGGCCACCCTTAAAGCGGCAGGCAACCTTTTTTTGTTTGTTTTTGCTCAATAACTTCCCCCGGACCCTTTTTTCCTCAATAACTTTCCCCCACGACTCTTCCCCCCCCAAACCTTTTTTTTCCTCAACAAAAAATCCTTGGTGTTCCCCATTAAAAAAAATATTGTTTGTTGTTCCTCAGTCTTAAAAAGTTTAAGAAACACTGCCTTACAGCTGTGTAGACAGTACCAAAAGCAGAGTTAAGCTACTTCGTCTTCAGCTACGCAATTAATGTAGCTGAATTTGCATATCTTATTTCAACTTTGTCCTGTAGTGTAAACATACCCTTACTCACTAACACTTTATCTTCCCCCGTATTTTCTCATTCTCTCATCATTGGGCAGCTCTAATAGTAATCTGTATACTATCTCCTTTACTTCAGTCAAATTGTTTGGTAGCTGGAAACTTGCTTTAACTTTCCCTAGCATTTGACTTTTTTAGCAGTTTATCAGCTCGCTCATTGTTTTACATTCAACCAGAAGATCACCATCTCACAGCTCTTACAATAATCTCTATGCTTTTTTAAAAAAACAGTCAGCTACTTTCACAGGGATAACATCATTTAATCTTATTTCTTTGGCTAGAGTTCTTACAATTATAAGACTTTTTGCTTTATTTCCTTCCTTAGATTTGCTTTTTTGCTGATCTCATCATCTGATTCTGGTTCTGCTCTTACTCTGTCCTCCCCTATTTTTTGAATGTCTGTTCTCTCTCTAATAGATTCTTCTTCAGTTTCGAGAGTAACTTCATCTCCCATCAGCTCAGTCCAGACCAGCTATGCCAGCCAGCCTCACATCTCCTATAACTTTCCCCCAAAGTAGCAGAGATTAATTTCCTTATAGAGAAGTAAAGAACACTGAAAAAGGGAAACTGAAAAAAGGGGGAAGACCCAAATTAGACAACTGATACAGCAATATTGCTGCTAAAATACTAGCCACAGCCAGTAGTACCTATAACACTGGTTCCTGGACATGAAGTTTGGGAATTAAATACTCCTGAGTTATTGTAGTGCCTAAAAAAATATGGTTTATCAATACAAGTAATTAACTAAACAAACATACAGTTCCTCAGCTCAGGGGTAAACAGTTTCTACTGAAATAAAAACTTAGCTACTGGTAAAATGCTGTTTATAGTTGCACACTATCTGAAAGAGTAAGAAAGCCCTGTATACGAAAGCCAAACACTCCTTCCTCCATGCCACTTCCTGCAACGGTAACACCCTTTTGCCCTCAGTGCCTACACTTTAACCACTAATGACTAGTAGAGGGTATAAATCCACCCCTCATTTTACAGATAAAATAAGCAACCCCCAACCCAGCTACCAAGGTGCTTCTCATTTCCTGTTACAATGACTAGAAACTTGTTCTCTTTGGTAGACTCCTGGGAGTTCCAGAGTTGTAGTCCTTCACCTTGAACAGTTCAATCCCTAAGTGATCCAGCACACATACAATGGCAAGTTGAATGGGAAATTTAGGGGTGGGGAATGAGGATTTCTATCAAATATGCCACTGGGGTAATTGGAGAAAAAATGGTGGGCTAAGTTCTGCTCCCAAAAAACTCTCTATAAAGTCAATGGGAAATTAAATTAATGGTAGCTGCATGGGTTGAACTGATGGCACAATTTCACATAATGTGACATTTAAATTAATTTTGGTTTGGCTCTAATTCTCATTGCTGCTTCTCTTTTAATTGTATTTTCAATTAGCTGACCCAGTATAGTCATTTAGTTATCTCATTGGTATAACTGCGCTGGCTTAATGTCCGGTTTACGTTTGCCGCAAAAAGACAGTGAAAGAGGCTTTGCTACCTGCCCCGCTCCCAGTGAGCCAGCATGTAACCTACAGTGGGGAGGGGGTGGTGGAGCACCCACCTACAGTGGCTGCTCCAGCCCCTACTGGTTAACCAGAACCTATAAGTCTCACCCATTAAGGTTAACATTTTACATCCCTATATGAAATGCCCCTTAAGACTGTAATCCCCACTAGAGTTCTATAGCTAAATACAGACACGTGGGGGAAGTTTCAGTACAATCTGTTATCTACTCATAATTTCATTTAAATCACTGATGAATAATAACTTTGATGCTTTTCATTTTTTTGTAGCTTAAAAATTCTCAAATTCCTCTTCTTTTTTCAAAAACACAGTTCCAGGTACTCAATGACCATTTTTTATGGGTCATTCCATATGGTTTATGAAAATGTGCTTATGAATATGACATAAGTGGAATATGCTTTATTCATGATACTTCATGTGACATATCGGTGGAAAGGTTATAATCTGTTGAATACAGTTATCCTATTTGTATACATGTATCATTACTGTATTTGAATTTAGAGATATGAAGTATAAACCTGTACCATCATGTTAAGTGAAGGCCAATAGCAGTACTCAAAAGAACTTGATGGCCCAATATTCAGGACATGATCTGTGAAGAGTCGTGTTTTAACGGTAAGCCTGAGAGGAGGGGCTATCATTGGTCCTACCAAGACAAGTGGCCATATCACCTAATGCTGGGATCCACCTTGCTGAACTTTTCCACTGAAAGTGATAAAAAAGTTTAAAATAAACACAAAAAAAGGATTCCCGCCTTTTAAAAAACCTATATAAAGGCAGGAAGCCAAATAACGCGGGGTAATACATGTGACCAGTTTTTAGTGTACTAAGCTTAGCTTGCATGTTCGGTTTTATTTTGTTTAGTAACCTACACTGTTTTAACTTAAAAAAAAACAAGGAATAGTCTTGCAGCACTTTAAGGACTAACAAAACATGTAGATGGTATCATGAGCTTTCATGGGCACAACCCATTTCTGCTATCTCTTATGACCACTTAAATTCTACTTTTTTTACTTAATAAAATCACTTTTGTTTTTTAATAAACCCAGTGTAAGCAAATGTTACCTGGTGGTGGAGAGCAAGGATTCTGTGCATATCTCTCTTTACCCTGAGAGAGGGCGAATATGAGCTTACCTTGTATAAAACTTTATACGGAGTAAGACACATTTATCTGGGGGTCAGGTCCCATTGAGGCTGTGTGTTTGGGTGCTGAGGCAAGTCCCTTTGGCTGAGCCTTCCCAGAGCTGATCTGAACTCAGTGTCAGTATTATATTGCAAAGGGCTATGACCCTAACTGTGTCAACTGTGAAGGAGGCCAGAGAACCTGGCTCAGCAGGGCACAGTTGAGGGGTGCCTAGTAGGACAGGAAGGTAGGCTCAGTGGTATTTCAGCATATCATGTGACAGTTTCAAGGGGATCTCTGTGACCGAATCCATGACATGGTTAACTTGTTCCTGGCATAGTTGTCCAGGGAGAGGGCTATAAGACTACATCTACACTTCAAGGTTTTTGCACAAAATGGCTGTTTTTGTGCAAAAACCTGTGGAGTGTCCACACCACAAATGTGCTTTTGTGCAAGTAAATAAGCAGTAAAACGGCAGAACAGAGGCCTTTTGCTGGTGTAGGTAAACCTCCTTCTATGAGGCATAACACCCATTTGCACTACAGCTATTGCACAAAAAGGCAGGTGTGGATGCTCCAAAGGGGTTTCTTGCACAAGAAACCTCTATGGGAAAAAGCACAGGTGCTCTGATGGCCATTCTGTGAATGGCCATCACAGCTTTTTTGCGCAAGAGCGTCCATGCAGTGTGGACACTCTCCTATGCAAAAGCACATCACTTTTGTGATGAGCTTTGAGGTGTGGATGTGTTTTTGCGCAAGAACTCTTCCACGAAAGACTTCTTGCACAAAAACCTTGCAGTGTAGACGTAGCCTAAGGGTTTTGCTACTAGAGTGTTAGAAAGATGATTATCTGGGGAAGAAAGATTTTTAATCCAGACTGCTTGCTTATGGTCCTTTATGTTTGATTTGTGGTTATAAAGATTATCCAGTGATGATCATGCCTTGCTGCTTGTTGATTGTTTTGTTTCTGCTCATTCATCCCACTAGCTTCTTGTTGCCTGACTATGATTCAGCTTTGGATATCCAGAAGTAAGCTGTGTCTAGTACATTGTGTGAGTTTCTTCTGCAAAGAAAGCTGGTTGACCTCTGCTGAAGTAAGGGTTTGAAGGCATTGATATGAATTTTGAATAGCTGTACAGTTGGATCATGTTTGTGCGTACAAATATTGGGAATGGCCATTTTTTGGGTGAACATCTTTATTCTCAGGGGAATATGAGTATGTGTGTTTGAAGAAGATTCTTATTTATTTCATCAGTATTCTTATTTAAAAAGCTGCAAATAGCCAGTCAGGAAGAGCTTCCCATGAGACTTGAGATTAATCTCGCACCTCCAGGGTTGAACAATAAAAGCACAGAATTCATGAACACTGTGGTCTCAGAAATTAGGAGGTGTTTGCAAAAGACTTGCAAACAGAAATGTGTCAGCTAGATCATTGGTGAAGACTAATTTATCTCTGATAGATGCTATTTATCTGATGCTCTGTCACTTTAAATTCCAAGAAATTCTGGAATGCCTTTTGTGTGAGAGAACAGAAAAGAGTTGGTTATAATAATGCCTTTTTACTGTTTTTATTCAGGCTGCAGGTAGTACCTTGTATTTAATGGCTCTGAAACATAGCCTTCTACAAGAGAAAGTTCTTCTTCATGGCTTACCCTCACCTACACTGCGACTGGTTCCTGTATCATCAGTGCTATTCACAAAGCTCACCCTCCCCTGATATTTAGGCATCTACATTTCTTCTGGTGGCCAGCACAAAGCCAACTAAGTCCTGGTACTGCCAAGGTGTTAGGCACCTATCTCACTGCTAAAAGTTTCCTTGCCTATTTCAGCTGTGGGGCCAGATCCCATAGGCATGCTCACTGCACATCCACTCCACACGAAAGACAGTTTAGAGGAGCAGATGGTAGTGGAATGCCTCAGTCAGTTGAATATTCCAGTGACTAAAATATTCACCTACAATGTGGGAGACCTGGGTTCAAATTTCCATGTTTCCTGATCCATAGTAGAGGCATAACTGCAGGTTTTCCTGAGGGGGCACTCCACCAACATATTTTTCATGAAAAATGACTGCCTTGGCTTATGTCCATAAATCCATAAGAAGATTCCCATAGGTTTATCAAACTGGAAGAGCTTGCAGGAACAATTTTAGAGCAGGAGCATGCTGATGGAAACCATCTATTTGGTATTTATTACTCCTAGTCAGAGGGTGTGGCAGCACTCCTGACACCTCTACTTCCAGCACCACTGGAGATAAATGCTAAGGCTATTTGAGTGGCAGGGCTTAGGTCACTCCACTTTCCTTGGCATCAACTATTGGCTACCTTGGACAGCTCCTCACTCAGTGTTCTAGCTTCAATGAATCCCCCTTTTAGGCATCTAACTCTCCCTGTGCATTGTATAGGTAGCCTGGATTCCTAATTGGGGCTATGAATTCCACTGGGTGTCAGAGCTAGATGTTGTAATGCTTACTGTTAACCTAAGTCCTACTCATGTCACTGACCCTGAACTTTAAACTGACATGTGGTGTGTCCATCTTTAACTTATGCATCCACTCCCTCCCAACAAGCTCCAGGAGGTTTTCTTTCCTTTTTGTTTTGAGAAAGGAAAGAAAAGGACCTAGGGATTACAGTGGATGAGAAGCTGGATACGAGTCAACAGTGTGCCCTTATAGCCAAGAGGGCTAAGGGCATATTAGGGTGCATTAGGAGGAGCATTGCCAGCAGATCTAGAGAAGTGATTATTCTTATTTGGCGCTGGTGAGGACACATCTGGAGTACTACATCCCATTCTGGGGCCTCCATTACAGAAAGGATGTGGATGCATTGGAGAAAGTCCAGCGAATAGAATAGAGACCGTCAATTCAGAGCTCCTAAGCAAAGGGATGCTTGCTGAAACAAATACCCTTGAACCTGCAGGGCTGGCCCACAATATTTTGGCACCTGAGGCAGGGAGCTCCCAAGCCCCCTCGCTTGGGCCAAAACTTTGAAAGGTCTCAATTCTGCCTTCTTCCTGTTCTACTCCTCTCATGGCATTCCACCATCTCTGTGCATCTAGAGCAGAGAGAATACATATGCACCAGCAGTAGACACAATTTTCTACATTCTGGGTCCTAGTGGCGCCCCCCTCCCCCCCACAGTCTGGCACCTGAGGTGGCTGCCTCAGTTCACCTCATGGTAAGGCCAGCCCTGTGCACCTGGTCCATCCCCTTCTGACTGAACTTAGTATAAAAAGTATTCTTTTAAAATACAAAAGGTCATTCTGAATGGTCTCTGTCCTGTTTCCCCCATACCAAGCCAAACAAAAACTTAGTCCTCATAGTTCTCTGGCTGTAACAATAATGCAACAAGTTGTCAAGGAGTGGGGAAGAGCAGGTAGGGAGCATAGTAGGTGTCAGAAATATCCACACTTTATATAACCACTCCAGTCTCTAGTCTAACTCCTCAAGGCTTCTGCACTTGAACTGTCAATGCTACTTTTGAGAATTAGAGTTTTAAGACTAAGGTTTCTAATGTAATTCTGAAATCTACATAGCACCAAGACCTTGATATGTCAGACTACCTAAAAGATGGATTACTTAAAACCCAACTGTTGCTGAAAGTACAGGAATATTAATCTCTCTCTCTCTCTAATTCTCCACTAATACCTGTGGTGATGGATTCAGTTTTGGAAGTAAATCTTTATTTTGTTCACAGGGGAATTGGTGAGGCATTACAACCATTTTTCTGTTAATTGCATTCTGGAAGACTCTGAAATTCCAGAGAATGAGTTGTACAAAAATGTAAATAATGCAAAATGCAAGGGTACCATTTTGGGACTGCTGGGAGGAGAGGGCTACAGCCAGGCATACTAGGATGCTGCTTGCTCTTTCTCCTCTTCCCCTCACTATCAGGGAGCAAGAGAAAAGTACACAGCTTGCATCATATATTCCTGTGCCCCTTCCCCTCACCAACTGGGAATGAGAGAAATGCATGCAAGCTGTGTACTTTCTGCCTGATAGGGAGGGAAAGGAAAGAAAAGTGCACAGTATTTTGGCATGCATGGCTATAGTACCCTTGCCTTCCAAAATGGTACCCTTGTTCATGCAAATGCCACAACACAGCAAGCTTTTACCGCTGGGATTTCCCTTGCACTCTAAGCAAGAAGAGTGCCTCCTCTGGCACTACTCAGGTTTTCACTATGCAGGCAAGGGTAAGTTACTGTGACACTGATTCCCTCTTAGCCTAAGAGATTCACCCCAAACTGCAATCCATCTGTTTGTGTGATACCAAAAGGCCATAGTAGGGAAAGATATCAATAACAGTCACTGAATATGGGCTGAAACTGCCTAGTGACCCTTTTAAAAACTGATCTCTAAGTTATACCAGAGGAAAATCTGTGCCAGAGAATACTTATCAGTACCTAAAAACCAATGATTTCTTATATTTGCTATCCCATTCCTCCTCCCTATTTTCCTTTGGTTAACTGTTCAGTCTGCTGGAAGACTAGGTGGATACATAGTCACAACAACACTGCATGTATTCAGTTTGCAGTCATGTTATAAACCAGTGTTTCTCAACCTTTTTTTTATTAAGCACCCCTTTTTTTAAAAAAAAGTACCCCCAGTACCTACAGTTTTCAGACACACAAGATTTTTTTCTACCATTGTAACACATTTGTTTAAACAACTTAATCATAGCCGGGCGGGCGATGAAATTGTTGGGTGTAAAAAGTATGAAAATAATAAAGCACTGTAAAACAAAACAAAAATTCAGTTTTCTCCAAATTTCAGTTGTGTTGACATACCCCCCCAGAATTCTCTCAAGTACCCCAAAGGGTACTCATACCACTGGTTGAGAAACACTGTTATAGAAAACAGTCAGCTACATAGACTGGTAGCATTTATTTTGCTGTAAAAACACTGTTTCTTCGTACATGCACCATCTCAGCCAAAGGCAAACTGCACAATTGGGAAATGTTTGTTGGCAAGAGATGGGGTACATATCATGAACAAAACTGCAGTAGAATCCCACCAAACATAGGTTCCACTACATTGCTTTCCTTTATGCCACATGTTGAGAGATACTGAAGACAGTGTGAATTGTAAGGGCCTAGCATCACTCAATCTAGTACATGATTTTCCCTTTACTAAGTGCCTGTCTGGAGGTAAACTGTAGACCTAGAAGGAAAATGCTTTTTCCTCCTGTGGGAAAATTGATTTTTCAGCAAAGGACCAAAAATGGGGAAATTTTTATCTGAAAGCCAAAAAGCAGACCTCTTTCTGTGAAAAATTTAGCCAATCAACACACCAATTTTCCATTGCCAAGCAGCTTAGACAGAAAATTTCTTACCCATTTGCTGTGTGCTGGCTTGCAGCTATCCATGCATTTTAAAATAGCTGCTGATCTAGTCTTTATGTGACAGCTGGAGAAAAATGTAATTGACCATATACATCTTGTGTTGAATCCTTGAGCTTTTTGCACTGTAGTCAAGAAAACACAGATTCCATTAGTAAACAATGGAGAGGTTTTGGAGTAGCCAAGGAGAACTCTAAACACAATCTGTTTATCTTGTTTCTTTCTATAACAGAACCCCAGGTGCTGCTGCTCAAAAATTTTTCTATTGGTATATCCTGCAATACATGATGGTTATGAATAGTACGGGCAAAGGAGCTGATTCTGGCTTTATCATGACAAGAGGAATAATTTAACATTATTCCTCAAAAGATGGAATTGCGCTTACATGGCAGCACCAGTCACACAGAAAAAGCAGTGGCAGAAGATCGAGTGCCCCATATTTATGAGTCATGCTTTGAAGTGCAAGGGTGGGAAGTGGTGGTGAGTTTAATAATTACCTGCTCTGTTAAATTGTTCTGTTACTATCAGGCATAGTGTTGTTTTCATAGCTAGCAAGTGAGTCACTGAGGGGTTACATGGCAGGAGTCATTATTTTTACCATGACTTTTGAGCATAAATTCCTATAACTCTAGGCGCTCCTGCTATAAGGCCTTGTGTATACCTGAGGTTGCAAGAGAACACACAGTGAATGCATGAGATACATGGGAAACTATTCATTAGCACTTCATTATAATTGGGTATTAGCCCTACCATACTGGCAGTTTCACAGGGTGCAGTGTGGGAAAGCACTAGATTAGAGAAATTAGTGGGTGTTGACATAAAATTCAAAGCCAAGTTTTTCTAATTATTCACTTAATCTTCAGAAACACCTAGTATGGCCTGATCCCACTGACCAAGGTTCAGGGGTATAACTTTGAGCACCCAAATTTGATGATTTTGGCATATAGCTTTTTTGGGATGATACAGGACTATGCAAGATACAGTATGCAGAGATCATAGTACCATAGCAAAGGTTGAGGCATTGTGATTTAAATTCACTTTTTTAGGAAGACAACAAAAATGCTTATTATAATAAAACTGAAATAGGTGGTGTCACTCCCTATATTGTGAAAGGAATCAGCCATTTTATTTTTTCACATATTTGACAGAAGGAAGAAGCCACTGTCCTGCATATATTAATATGTGTTTGGACAATAAGCTAGAAATTACCAAGAGCTGTAGGGTCTTTTCTGAGATACAAAACAGAGGGGAGCAAAACTTAGCAATTTACTACCAAAATAATAAGGCAGGAAAGCAGCCATGATACTAGAGGGGAAAAAAGGTAGTTACATGGCATTATCCCATTACCACTTACATGATTAAGCATTAGAAATCTTACAGTGATAAGCTCCTGGAGTCTGTTTATTTAATTTAACAAAGAGAAGGTTAATAGATGAGTTGATTGCTGTGTATAAGCATCGACAAAGGGGACAAATATTTGCTAATGGGCTCTTCAGTCTAGCAGGGAAAGGTATAACATGATCCAATGGCTTGAAATAGAGGCTAGACCAATTCAGACTGGAAAGAAGGCTCAAATTTTGACCAGGGATTAACCATAGCACACTTTACCAAGGGTTGTGGAGGATTCTTATAATCAAGACTGGATGTTTTTCTAAAAGATTTTACTCTAGGATTGTTTTGGGGTAATTCTCTGACCTGTGTTTTGTAGATTAAACTTGAGTATCACAATGTTTCCTGTAAGGCTTTAGAATCATAAGAAGTTGTATAAACAACTATAGAATTTAAATGTTGTCAGTCCGTATAAATGTCTATTTTATTATTATAATTCTTTCAACTTTTAGAACATTTTAATCTTTTATTTATTCAGGGGGAGAGGAAAGCATATGATAGTCTGTCTAATTCATATTTCACTAAGATGTACTTTTTTAATAAAAAATTGCAGATAGTGTTTCTTCACTTGAGCAACAGAAAATGAATGTTCTATTGTACACACTGGATGGAATCATTTGATTTTCCAGCTCCCAGGCCAGGTTTTGGACTATGGTCTTTGGGGGATCAGCTGTGGTCACCTCAACAGACCTGTAGTGCAAACAGCAATAGAAATGTAGGGCTGGAACAAACCTTGAGAAGTCATGATGTACGTGGAGGCAGGACCAAATAATCTAACCACCCCTGATGGGTGTTTGTCCAGTCTGTTCTTAAAAATCACCAATTAAGGGATTTTACATCTTCCCTTGGAAGCCTATTCCACTGTTTAACTACCTTATAGTCAGAAGGTTGTTTTTCTTATCTATATGACATAAATCTCCCATGTTGCTGATTAATCCCATTTCTTCTTGTCCTGCCTTTAGTGAACATGGAGAAAAATTGATCACCATCTTCTTTATAACAGAACTTTAACAGATTTGAAGTCTGTTATCAAGTCCTTACCCCGCCACCTTCCACCCCTGTTTGTTTTTTATCATTAAGCATGCCCAGTATTTTAAGCTTTCCTCATAGGTTAGTTTTTCTAAGTCCCCTCCCCTTCTCTCCAGAGAAGTGCTTTTTGTTATTTCTCAGCCTGGCAATACAGTCATGTCACTTCAGGCATGCCATTGACTTACAAAGTTTACTTATTGTGTTATTTTTCTGCATGTTCTTCCAATAGCCCCATATTAAATTCAGACAGGAACTTCTAATAACCTGCCAAAATTATACAGTAACTTTATCTCACAGGAAGGAGCCCCAAGCAAGTGAATGGGGCTGTATGTAAGGTTTTTCCTCCTCCACCACTCCTTTTTCACACATTTCTGTCTTCAGCATGGCTTGCTGCTATAAGATGCATGTTAAACGTTAAATGACTAGATTTAGAGCCGGCTGATGCTTAAATTGAATAATTAAAATTTTAAGTAGGCTGATGCTTACGTTAACTGATTGGAATTATAAAGCACTCAACGAACATTTAGTCACTCATACTACTCGGTTGGCTGAATGTTCCTAGTCTCTCAGGTCTGTGTAGAGAGTGGTTTTGTGCAATGGAAAAGATGATGTGACAAGTGGCTAATTGAAACGTCAAAGAAAACATGATTCCTGCCATACAATCTGATCTGAGGCCTATTGAGGTTACCTCTTTTTATGCAAAGGCTCTTTCACTTTCTGTGCCAGGGTTGTGACCTGCTTTGGAAAATGCAGCTTCTCTTTATTTCATTATCTCCCACCCTTCAGGCTCTCTTTGATTCAGTAGATAGATAACATCCAAGGGCACCCTATACAATCCTTAGCCTGGGTTGCTGATACTTACGTTAAATGACTAGAGTTAGAAGAAGCTCACTGGAAGCATGGGGGTGTTGCCCACTGCATGGAATAGGCAGACCTTCTGTATTCTTCACATGCAAACCTCTCATGAGCAACACTTGATATGGAAACGGATCTTTTGAGAGCCCATTGCTTTAACAGCTGTCTGTTTAAAAAGTACAGTCTCTGGGCTAATGTAGTTTTTTAGCAGGCCTGCAATTAATGCTCCTGGAGCATAATTACTTTATGGATCAGTTCAGAGTTCTGCAGTGTAGGGTGTCTGACAACCCTATTCAATAACAATTAAAAAGCTACTGCGACCAAGATTTAAAAATAAGGTAATACATCAATTTAATTTGTTGCCAGTCAGTGTCAACAGCCTCAGCCCAGAACAATTTCTCTCTCTTTCCCTTTTCTTAATCTAGCTTTTTACAATATCCAGAAAGGAATCTCTTCTGCTAGACCTGTTAATGCCAGTCACTTAAACCTCGAGAGATGATCTGCAACAAAAGCATAAACATGATGAATTTTGCTTCACCTAGTCCTGCTTTCAGAGAATGGATGAGGAAAGGAGTGGTAGGATGTACATTGCCTTCCCTGTCCCTCTCCCCCCACCTCAGCCCACCCCGTATTTCCTGCAGATGGTGTCTTCAGCTTCTGAAAAGGACCCCTCTGTTGGGACGTCTTCAGTGCAGCAAGGAGTGAACCTTCTGTCCTTGGTAGACAGCTTTGGCTCAGAGCTGGAGTGTTAGCCAATACTGTTGCCTGTGCTGCCACATCCATACTGCTATTTTCAGAGTGTTAGTGTAACCTATACACCTGTTCTGTGTGGTTCACTGTCACATGTAGTGTCACTCAGACCTCTTATAGAGAGAAAGAATGAGTTTCCCCTATAGCCGTAGGCTACATCTAGACTGCAGAGTTAAATAGGAAAAAGATATGCAATTTGTGGTATGCAAATTGTGTATCTTTTTTTGATGTTCTTTCGAAAGCACATCAAATTTCAGAAAAACCTGCTCTTTTGACACATCCCTTATGCCTCATAGAATGAGGTTTACAGGGATGGTGAAAGAGTGCATCCGTTTTTCTGAAATTTTTTTTGGAAAAGTGGACGCGTTGCTTAGACGTGGCATTGCTTTTCTAGGATACCTCTGGTATCCTGGAAAAGCGCTGCAGCCTAGACATAGCCATAGTTGTGAGCAAGCTGGCTTTTATCTCATGTGTTAGAGGCCCATGCACAAAATTGCAGAGGTTCCAGGTTCAGTTCCGCCTGTTGGCATTACACTAACTTACACTGAGCTGTCATGAGTCTGTCTAGGCAGGCTGGGAGGTTTGCTTCCTGCTGCAGTGTACACATACCCAGTATCATACTCTACTTAGGGAATAAGGTTCAGCAAACAATTAAGACCCACCCAACGGAGACTTTAACTGCAATTCCCACATAATTGTATCAATACTCTCAGTACTGTTAAATCTACATAACCAAAAGAAGTAATTTGAGAGAATCTCACCATGCTTGTACTTTGAGATAGAGAAGCAAACTTTCTGGCTGGCATATCACTGACTTGAGAAATCATGGTTTCTGCAGGCAGCTCAGGACTTGCTCTATATGAGATACCATTGCCAAATCGTCCTGTATCAAGAGACACAGACTTCTCAAGCTTGTGTTTTCCTGCCTTGACCACAGTGTCATCACTTCTTAAGCTTTCCAGCTCTGTCTTCTGAAGACCTTTCTTGACTGGAGCATTCTCTTTCCAGCTTTCAGAAGACTTTTTCTTAATATGTAAATCCTCCAGGCTTCTCCCGCTGGACCTACAGGTATTTTTCAACTTAGCAGCTCTAAACGCCTTCAGGCTCATGGGATCGAGTACTCTGAGAGTAACTTCATTAAGAAACTGAGAGAACCTGAGCTTTGCTTCAATTTTTTCTTCCACAATAGAGACAGAGCTCGATGATCCCTGACTCATGAGACTCAAGTCAGATGCAGATGAGCTGCTTTTGGTTTGCACCTTCCTGTGCCTGTGAAGCTTGTGGCTGGCGTTTCCCACTGGATATAGGGATGAGTGCTCCTGACCAGGGTTTTTTTCACCCCCATTTGGGTGGTGCTTTAGTTGATAGCATTGGTAGCCTTCATCTTTATTTTTGCTGTTAACAAGGTTTTCAGCTTTTGACCTAGTGCTACTCTGTAATTCAAAGCTTTCGTCGCTGGAGCTGTGGGGTTTAGCATAACTGTCTGTCATTAAAATGCCTGAAAGTATCCCCTCAAAGTCACGTCCTGCTCCAGGTACATGTGGAAAAGCAGAGGCACAGCATGCTCTTTCCTCAGCCATCGCTCCAGGCCCCTCCTGCTTAATCGGTCTGCCATGCGCAATGCTTTCTGAACCCGTTGACAGTGCCTCCATGTATCTGTATGCATTGGCGTGTAAGCTGTCACCAACAAAGTGGCAGTCCCCTACATACTTGCCTAGCCATACAAAACAGAAGCCTCGCTCTGACTCCTCCAGCCTCCACATTTTATCACATATCCTGCAGAACAGCATCAATAGCACATTTGCATTGCTTTAATTAGTCCTACTGATCAACTAAATCTATAGCACATATAAATATTCCAGGGTATTGAGTGCATGGGCCTCATTGATCCAGAGTAGCATATAATAGATTCCTGGTTGTTGAACTGTGAACCAATCTACAATAATGTAAATCAATTCTTTCCAAGTCAGGTTTAGGGTGATTCTGTTGGAGGGCTTTTTAAAATCAGATAACAGAAGGTCATATTATAGTTCCCTTGTCCTAATGCTATTAATGTGCTCTGTTCCATTTGAAAGTCAGTTGCAGATCTATGAGTCCCTAACAGCAAAGAGAGAAAAGTATTCTTAATTTTCTGCCTACTGTCTCTCTACATTAAAATGTAATGGCCATTAATTTTAAAACAAAAAATTAGAGGCAAGGTTCCATAATGTAAACTGAATAGAAGAGAAGGCAACAGGAGAACTTGCATTTTTAGAGTTCCTTGATTTGAGGTTCTCCAAATTCTTTTACAAATGTTCACGATTCTTAATTCTTCCACCTCCTCTGGGATGGGGAATAAAAGATGTTTCTGTTGCATGACTTTGCAGTCTCCTATTACAGCCACCTTTTGCAGACATGGAGGCTTGGATGTTTCAGATAAGATTTGCATTGGATTCAAATCAGAAACGAACATTTCTAACCTTCAGAGGAGTGGAATTCTGGAGCAGCCTCCCAGGGGGATTAGTGGGAGGAAAACCCCCAACTGGCTCCATGTCTGAGTTTGATATGTGTATGGGAAAGGATGGTATGATGAAACTCCCGACAGTGGCATGGAGCTCATCGGCAACTGCTCACAGAAAATTTATCTCCAATGGTAAATTGATGGAACTCGAGATGGGGAGGGCTCTGAGCAGAGCCATCCCACTCACAGGACAGTTTTGGGCAGCTGCCTCAGGTCCTGCACTTTTGAGGGCCCCACAGCAGCCGCCCCAATTGTTCGATGGATGGGACCCATGGGATTACCTGGGCTGAGGGCCTGGCGTGGTGGCAGCAGGAGTCACCACCCCACACTCACCTCAGCAGCAGGAGCTGGAGCAGCCCAGCAGCCCACTCTGCTGTGCTCCACCACTCTCTCCTGCCCCACTATGTGCTGCTTCCTGCTGCCCCAGAGAAGCTAGGCACAGTGTGTTGGGAGGGCAGCACAGTGAGGCGGAGCAAGCTGCCAGGCTGCTTCAGCTTCCTGCTGCCTGTGTGGTGAGTTGGGGAGAGGGGAAACTCCTGCTGCCACCGTGCTAAACTCCCATAATTCCCTGGGCTGCATTGCTTGGGGAGGGGGTAGGGCTTGACCCTGCTGCAGTGGGAGGAGGGTTGTCCTAGGCCCTGCACCCACCTCGGGATGGCCCGAGCTCTGAATTATTATAGACAACTCTCTCCCGGGTGTCTGACTACATGCTCAAGGTCTAGCTGAGCTAACTGGGGTTAGGAAGGAATTTCCCCTGGGCCAGATTAGTAGAAATGAGAGAATTCACTTTGCAGCCTGAATTTAAGCCCGACTTCAATGATCTAACACACATCTCTGCATATTTATTGTGGCCCACTAAAGCAAGTGGGAGTGTCCAAAGATGCAGAGGTCTGGCCTAATGCACCCCAGCACTTTTGAGTCTGGCAAAATGCAAGCTGTGGCCTGCTGCAATTTAAAACATGTATTTACTTATAAGTTCCAGAAATTCAGCAAGAGTCTCACTCAAAACAGACCATTTAATAGCTCACATATGTTTGGAGGGGAGCTGGTTTTATGCTTATAAGAAGCACATGGGCTCTTTACAGGGGGAAAAGGCAATACACTGCATTTATTGAGAATACAATGGCAAAGCAGTTAGCATATGCTGACACAGACACACACATACACACACACACTCACTGTACCACCAATCGATGTTATATTTACCAATCCATGGCTTGTGGCCTATCAGATTGATCACACACAGAGGAGCAGGAGTCTATCAGTCCAGATTGATGCTCCAGCCTTGGCAGGACATTCCCCAAAATTATGGCAAAGCAGCTCCTTTTTATAGCAGTTTTCCATCATTGGGATAAGTTTTGCACGGCTATGCTGTTTTTCTGATGGATGTTTGTTATCTCTGGTTGTTTCTCTTGCTCCTTATCTTCTTTGTTCTGCCATGCTAAGTTGGTTTCGATCACGAATATCTTGTCCCAGTTGGTAAATGATTGCCTTCTTTCAGAGTCGTCAATCTGCCCACTGCTTACATCTCGATGGGGACATACAGCACTCTCTGGTGCCTTTATGTCTGTCCTCGGCTTTTCCCTAGAACATCTGGTCCAGTGGCCTTCACACTTATCTCTTTACACACACATTCCTTGATCACACAAAACAGCGTTTATTGCTTTCTTACAGAGAAGCAATTTTTCTTATAGAGAACAAGAACATCAAGTTACAATTTAAAACCCCCCAATCATCATACCCTTTTACATTTTTCACAATACTAATTTTAAAACTTAAAACAAAATTATAAGAATCTATTCTTGCCTTGGAATCAGATTTAGACACAATATTCTGGCTGTTGCACCTTTACCAATGGTAAGGGAAAGGTCCTTTCTGCTTTCAGAAAGGGTGGCTGGCAGAGTACAGTGAGGCACATTACTTTGCATAGTTACATTTTAGCTGCAAGACCATATTATTATTCATGTGGGATTGAGCACTGTCATGCATGAACAAGGGTCTCTGCATGAGAAGCACTAATCTAGCTACCCACTACTGATTTCATAGTGTGATTGTGAAAAAGGCTATTATAACCAACAACCTAAGTGATTTTTCTCTTTTCCTCAATCTGTGGCCCATGTGTGTAGTCAGGCATAATGTTCTTTGTGTGTACAAGGGAACAAGAGGTTGAGGTTGCTAAAGATTTGTAGTCCTGATTATCTCCCCACTTATTTCCCTAAACTGTTTCCCATCTTCCTGAGAAATTCAACACTCCAGTGACTTTTTCAGGCACTGCTTCTTTTATAAAAGTTACCTTGTCCAGTCAGGAAATGGGGCCCACATCATGTGACCCAGAGTTGAACTGCACAGAACAAATGCTCAGTTTTAAATATTAAATATTCTGTTGAGTACTAGCTACAAGCTGTTCATTAAAACACGACAGATTCAAATATACTCATAATTAGCATTTAACAATCACAAATGATATATTCATGTTTGATTGACGGACAGCCCTTAGATAGAGAAATGGGACAAATACCAAGAAAATGTTTGCTCTTCTTGTTTTTGACTGTTTGATCGGCTCTGCATTGGGTTGAATGGGTCTTCAGCATTTCATACCAGGACAGAATTCCTTTGAAATGACAGACTCCTTTTCCTTGAGTGTCACTGGAATGGTTTGGGAATTCATAACACAGATACTTTCACATGCATCTACTTAAAATATGGCTAAGTCAGCTGTTACCCAAAGTTGATAGGGCCACTGATGGGGGAGGAAAGGAGGCAGCTGTCCCAGGACTTGGTAATTTAAAATAGCCCTGGTCTCTGGGCTGCTACCACAGTAGCAGCAGTTGCAGAAGCCCTGGGCCCTTTAAATTGCTGCTGGAGCTCTGAATGGCATGGTCCAGGCAGTGCTAACAGTTGGCTGGGGGAGTCTAGCCCCTAACTGTGCCCCTTCTGCCTGAGTCCTTGCCCCTTCTGGGGAGCCTGGAGCCAAGGCTCCTCCCCCGACTTTGCTCAGGGCCTGATGAAGTCTGTCACCAGCCCTGATTGATACCATACAATAACTTTCCGGTGACCCATGTGAAGTTAGTTTCTCAGTCAAGTCCCTCTTGAGTATCTGCATCATGAAAATAATTGCCACCAGTGACACTGGACATGGAAAAGCCCAATATTAAATTAGCACGTGCATAAGTGTCTGTAGCACTGAACCCTGATACTAATTCACACAATGGAATAACTTCAGTTACTTAATTTCCATATGGTATATGATCTCTATAAAGTGTTCCACTCTTAAAACTATTTGCCATAGAGAGCTAAATCTTCAAAAGCATTTGAATGCCTTTGAAGACTTTGCTCATAAAGGATTTCTTTCTCCTGTGCAGTGGATACATCTGTGAATAGTAATGTGGTGGTGTAGCAATCCAGGCAATATTTTTCAAAAGAAGTAACATTAGAGAGCTATATTAACAGTTTAAATGTTTTACTATTTCTTGTTCTAATATTCCTTTCCTAGTTGCATGATTGCCTGGTTTCTACATGAGCTATTCTAAAGCCATTTTAATAAACTCAGACATTATTTTAAGGGAGAACTAAAGGTATCAATCTTAAAACACTTTCAAATGCTGGAGCCAGATTCTCAGTTCTTGTAAATTAGTGTAACCCTGTTGACATCAATTGAATCACTGAGTCAGTTGGAAGCCACATGGACTAAGTGGAACAGGAATGCACTGGGAATAAAAAGACATGTTTTCTGTTCCCAGCTCTGCCACTGACCTGTTGTGCATGTCACTTCACCTCTTTTGCCTTACACCCATTATTGGTTTTGAATATTTAGATTGTAGTATATCTGGGACAGATACTCTTGTTATGTGTTGGCACAGAGCCCTCTGCAACGAGGTCCAATCTCACTGGTGACCTTTAGGCACTTCTGTAATGCAAATAGTACTGATAACTGAAATATTGAACTAGGCTCAGGTGCATCCAATTTGTTTCTTACCTATGGATTTGTTTAAACCTTCCGTTATCTCTTTTACATTAACAAAAGAAGTGTATATAAGACAACACTTAGGTATCTTTCTTTCATACCTGTTTCTGATTCAACTTTCACTGTAATATCTGAGTTCACATTTTAAATGAGCATCTCAAAATTAGATATTCCATTGGACTAGTCTGATATCTCAGATGCTCCAGAACGATGACTTCTGGAGCACGTCTGTTGAACCTATTATGAGCCGGAGGCTTTAGCAGGCATATAAATTTTTTAAAGGTTAATTTACGCTTATTTATGAGCTGAATGCAATTTACCCAGATGCTATGCACACCTGCAGGTTTTGAATGAAGTTGGAGCAGGACAAAATAGCTATTTCCAAAGATTAATTGATTCAGAGGCATATCTCTGCAGAGCACAGTTCAAAGAGCTGAAATTAGTTTTCTTTGAGGTAACTTTTTCTACATTTCTGTTTTTTTTTTTAAATAACAGTAATGTTTTTAACCTTTGGGAGGCTTTATTTTCCTGCCAATAGTATCAAAAGCAAATGGAAGTTCTCCTTTGTAGCCACACTAAAAGAACTGCAGTAGGTTGTTATGACAACTGGAAATTTCTTAGAGTATCACTCAGGAAAATGTTTTCATTTTGGGGTCAGGGCTGTTAAATGTTGTTAGCATTAACGCTTGTTAGCTATTACTTTTTGTTCTTTAGCATCACAAAGATTTTACATACTTGAAACTATATATTTTCAGAGCCGGATAAAAATATTCTCCATCAATCTACTATTTCTTTTGTTTAAACACAACTACAAATTTCACTGCTAACAAGGTGCTAATAAGTATTGCGTTGATTCACGTAACCAAGTTTTTAAAACTGACTATAAACAATAACTGATATGTGCCCATTCCAAATAAAGTAGTGCAGTGCTCTATACTATATGCTGGTGTCTTCATCTCTGTAGAGTACTCCTCCCTTCTAATAGGGTCCAGGGCAAAAGAACATAGACTTCATTAAAACTATTAAGGGTTCCTCCCAGTTGCTGACTGTAACTGGAGCCTGTCGTCTTCAGAACTGTAGCATGTCCAGGGCCATCAGCATCACTTTTCTCCTTTTATTATTTCATCTGTGGCATCAGTACGATACTGATTGTCTCTCTCCAAACACTCTATTCTTTCTTCAGTGCTGACACCTACCCTTTTCCTTCCTTTCACTGTCTCCGTCTTCCTTTCTGCCCCATCTCTGCTCTTATGATCTGTACCTCTTTCTATTTCCATCTTTCTTCTTTCATGTCCTTATCTCCTGCTCACCTGTGCAATCCCCCTTTCCCAGTCTACTTTTTCAACCTGTTACATTCACTGTAATGAACTGAAGGTTACCTTGAATGAATTCTACTATTTACTCTACTGCACACTACACCTCACTAAGGCTGCTTGAAGGCTGGATCTATTGAAATTCCATACATAGACTTTAGGGCTCTGGAGCTGATCCTGAATGCAGCATAAATTTCACACCACTAAAAGCTAACTAGACCATCTTTTATAGAGCAGGTATTCATAATGGACAGGCCATGATGTGAACTTCACCTGTGGTCATCTATTAAAATGCATCATGATTCACTACCCTCTCACTTCCTCGGTGCCAACTCTGCCCACATATATACACCAGCAACACCATCACAGGACCTAACCAGATCAGCCACACCATCACTGGTTCATTCTCCTGCACATCTACTAACGTAATATACGCCATCATGTGCCAACAGTGCCCCTCTGCTATATACATCGGCCAAACTGGACAGTCCCTACGCAAAAGAATAAATGGACACAAATCAGATATTAGGAATGGCAATATACAAAAACCTGTAGGAGAACACTTCAGTCTCCCTGGACACACAATTGCAGATCTAAAGGTAGCCATCCTGCAGCAAAAAAACTTCAAGACCAGACTTCAAAGAGAAACAGCTGAGCTACAGTTCATCTTCAAGTTTGATACTGCCAACTCAGGATTAAACAAAGACAGTGAATGGCTAGCTAACTACAAAAGCAGTTTCTCCTCTCTTGGTGTTCACACCTCCAGATCAGCTACTAGAAGTGGGCCTCATCCTCCCTTATTGGATTCACCTCGTTATCTCTAGCCTGATTCTGGCCCGCATATTTATACCTGCCTCTGGAAATTTCCACTACATGCATCTGACGAAGTGGGTCTTTGCCCATGAAAGCTTATGCTCCAACAATTCTGTTAGTCTATAAGGTGCCACAGGACTCCTCGCCACTTTTACCCTCTCACTGAAAGTATTTCATCCCTCGTGAATACTCCAGTACAACCTGGTCTCTTTCTCATTATTTTACAAGGTCCTGTAGCCATTAGAACCAATAGAATGGTGGACTTGCTGCTCCCTTCCAAAACTCAGCTGCCAAATAGAACCAGTTAACACGTTAAACTGGAATTTCCTTTAGGGACATGAATTGTTGTTAGTATTTGTTAGAATGAAAACAAGGCAAATTGTCACTGATAGTGAATGAAACAATTCTGGATTCTGAAAATGACTGATATTGAAATTCAATGGAAAACACTCTACCGGGGTTGTAATATATGTCTTCCATACTTGTTTTCAGGCTTGGCAGGATTTGTTTTAGGTCAATACATGTTGCTAAATGTCAGTTTCAGCTGCAATGGAGAAATCAGTGGAAAAATATTGATTGGTAATGGCTGGCAGGAATGCAGCTTCTCTCCTTCCCTGCCCCTGTAGGGTATGGATGTTGCTGGCTCTGCAGGAGTGCATGTCATAGTCCTGGCGAGGGTCTCTGCACTGCCCCACCAGAACTGCAGTCTTCCCAGCACCTTGCACATGCAAGACTCAGGTGTCATCAGCTCTGCAGTCATGCAGGGAGCCCTTTGCTGTTGGGCTGTCATGGCCCCCTGCTCTCTCACTCACCAGCCAGGGATGTGGGAACCATGCCTGGACAAAAATTGTTCAGCAGCACCCTGCAGCTGGGGGTGGCTCCTACTCCTTGCAGTCCTGGCCAGGAATCTCTGCACCATGAGGCCAGGACTTCAGCTCCCCATTGATCCTAGTGTCTTATGACCCTGCTGTCACTGCTTCCCTAATCCCAACTCTGTCCCTCATGCTTCATTTCCAGCAACTGTAAAATCATAACAAGGAAAAATTATAAAAAAGAAAACATTGATATGAATTGTCAAAATTAGGGAGAATAAAGAAGAAAATCAAATTCTGCCAAGCCTGCTTGCATCCTAGCAGATGAAAATGGACGGGGAAGAGGAGAATCTCACCAACAAGCCATCATAAGAGTAGAAAATTTTAATTCTTTGGTCCATAATTAATCCATTTTTCTATTTTCCTCCTTTCATATAAGGGACGAGAATGTGACAGAGGTCAAACTGGCCTAAATGTACCTGACTTGGTTGATGAAAGCACAGAATGCCAGAACTGTTGCGAGACTAACGTTGTATGGGATTGTTTATAACCCTAGATAAATGACAGACTTGCAATTCAATTAAGAAAAGGCTTTGCACAGCCCCAACTTTTCAACTGGTTCATTGGTGCACGAATAGCACGCCATTCAAACAAACAAATCATAGCAGGGGAAAGCAATCTAGGCCTGACTTTTCCACGCTGCCTTAATTATAGTAATGATAGAACAAATTACAGGTCTTGAGGAAGCAGGGGGCCTGACTTACTTGCTTGTTCACTCAGTCTGAAGCAGACACTGATGTGCAAGTCATGGTCTGTTTCATATGACTACCCCAGTCAGCATCTGTATAAACTGATAGCCAGTTATGTTGTTTGAACTATATTATAATTTGGCTTAGAAAGAAAATTTCAGGGATGAGTTACTCTGTTGTCTGCCTCCTGAATGTACTTTTAGTATTCATAGAACTGAACACTAAAACGAGCGTCAGTATTATCTGAACTTAAGCGTCCTTGGTCAAGGGATAGCCTATTTCCCAACTGCAATAATGACAATGTTACAGGGGCATGACATAGGGGACTGAAAAAGTTGCAGTATTGCATAGCTGAGCAGAGCAGTTTTAGAAATGTTTGCTTCCATGTTTGGTATCTGCACAATGAATATTATCTCGGCCTGCCCTAAAACCCAATCTTCATATTCTGTATAGAATCAGATCAACGGATATTATTCAGTTTGAACCTCTGTGATCTGTGACTCTCTGGTCTGACAGGACCATGGATGGTGTGGACCAGAGAAGCCCAGCCACAGAGGTTACCGGGAGCTAGGAGCTCAGCTGGTGGTTTGTATATAACTGCTTCCTGTAGCGATGTGCTACCGGTATTGTTACAGGCAGCAGCTATATATAAACCGCCAGTGGACTGGAGGCAGGGAGCCCGGCCTGGACGGCAGTTGGATCAGGGCCAGGTGGCAGCCACCACCAGCTGGGACAGGGAAGCCCCTGGGGATGGGGGTATGGAACTGCTGCTGGCCAGGGGCAGGGAAGTGCCTGTGGTAGGTAGGAAGCATAGAGATGCTACTGGCTGGTGGCAGGGAGTCCCACCGGCCAGGGGCAGGGCAGCAGCCAGGATTGGAGCCCCGCCTGTAGCTGGTGGCAGTGCACTGGCCATGCTGGAGGCCAGGATGGAAGCCCCGGGAGAGCCCAAGGCCTGACCTTCCCTCGTCTGGCAAACTCTCTCCTTCAGGAACACTCAGGTCCTGAGGGTGCCAGACCATGGAGGTCCAACCTGTATTGTCTTTGGTACAGATATCAATGGGGATAGTGGCTCTTTAAAAGTGGTAGTATCAAGATCTTCACTTTGCCACAGGGATTCCGTGGTATGCAGAGTGTGGATTACACTGGAGTAAATGCTGTGGGCATGTCTATCTATTCTCCAGAGGTGCATCTTGATGCAGGTACCATTCCTTGGCCCAGACTTCTCAATCAATCAAGTCCTACTCTCTGTAGCCACTGATGGCTCCCTCCTAGCTTTCCTCCATTCATATGAGTCCTGAACACATTTGGGCAAATATTTGTGTCCTTCACCACAACTCCATGGAGAACAATCCAGAGACATCTTGTGTGTACAACCAAAAACATCTCCCTCATTTCATTTATGATCCATATCTTTGTAGATCACATGTAGCTCATGCCCAAAAGTCAGGCTTGGATGGTTAGTGGCTGCTTTTTGGCAAATAATGTTTTTTGGAGACTTTGAAGTACATTGGAAACCTACTGAAAAAATGTTTCATTGAAAAAATGTCCTTTTTTGTTTAAATTGGATATAAATATTATGAACTGGAAAACAAAGTGTGTGTGTGTGTGTGTGTGTGTGTGTTTGCCTTCTGAGTTGGTATGCCTCTTTTAATTTACCTGTCCTGAAGAAATTGGAGGATAGAAAAAGAGCCTGTGTGTATGATAACTGCTAATACCCCAGAATTAATTGTATGCCTACAAAAGGAACAACAGTTCCATGCTGGAGGTGGAAACTGCAACACATTCAGCTATCTCCTATAGCTAGGTGATTAAAATTTTACATTATAATTGGCTCTGTGGATCAATTTTAATAATGAATACAAACAGAATGTGTCTCCTGGCACCATCCTATGCATCTGCCTTTCAATGAAACTACACAACTAAAATCTCATAAAATAATAAATAGCTAAAAATTCTGAAACCCATTTCAAGGCTTTGCTGAAGATTTTTTCAAAATCTTGATGCCTTAATTAACAGTGACACAATTCTCAAGCCCAGCTGAGATTAGACGCCTGAGGGTATGTCTACACTGTGGGTTAAAGTCCAGTTTAGATACGCAACTTCAGCTACATTAATTGCATAGCTGAAGTCAAAGTACCTTAACTTCGCTTTAGGCACTGTCTACGTAGCAGGAAGTCAAAGGAAGAACACTCTTCCATTGATATCCCTTACTCCTTGTGAAATGAAGGTTACAGAAGTTGGAGTAAGAAGCCCATTATTTTGAAATTATTTTGAAATGAGCTTGCTGTGTAGACATGCACGCAGTTATTTCAAAATAACATGAGTTATTTTGAAATAAGTATGCAGTGTAGACATAGCCTGAGTGTCCTTCAGAAGCAAAACTCATTCTTAGTGTTGCTGACTCAAACCTTATGATAATTCTTGCCTTCCTTTAAGCACCAGCTCCTGGAGTCATGCTAACTATGAGAGAATTTCTACTTACTAAAATTTCTAGCCCTCATAGTTGTGGAGAAAATCATGGAATTGTGTCTTCCCCCATCCCTACTACACCTGAAATCACAAGGCCAATAAAAATTCCAATGTTTGTTTTCTTATTTTTAAAAGTTTCAAGGTGTTTTAGAAGAAAGACTGATAATTTTTGACCAACTTGGATTGGCGGGTGCTACCATGTCCTTTCCCTGTGAGCCTCCTAGATGTAAAAAAGCTGTTTCTTCTGACTGAAAAGGAATGGCAATATGCCTAACAGAAATGAAATGCCCGTATGCCACTTGAATTTGTAATACTCTTTCTTTTCTGTCACATCACACTGCATGTCCTGATTTGTGTTGAACTATCACTAGTGGAGGGAACCACTATGGCACAGCTGTCAAGAGTTCAGCCCATAATTAACTCAAAAGCTACCAAAATTTCTCTTATGCCAAGAATTCTCTACAGACCCTAATTTGCAGATGCTTACTCTTGTGTCCAGAGGAAATAGGGATTGTTCACCATAATCCTATGCCGGGGTTTTGTTCCTTCTCATTACATTTATTCGTTATCAATCTGTGTGCATAATCCTCCAATGATTTTCCATCTCTGTTATACAATAAATAAAGGAATGGATGCTCTAGTTCCATTCTTCAGCATAATTTGAGAAAAGGTGCTTTAAAGCATGTCTGCATATAAAAGAGTTGAACTGATATTGTGTGTGTCTCTTAGAAGGTATTGTTATGAATAATCTGAAAATAACCAGGAGAAATAAATCAACCTCTTTCCCATTGGTTTTGCAACATGCTAGAAGGCTGACTGGCATCAGAGGAAAGTATTTGGATATTTTCCCTATAATAAATTAGTTATTTGAATAGTTGGCTTATACAAGCAATATAATTTTTCCATACATAAAATGTGTTGCTGAAGGATGTTGGAAAAAATGTTGTGATAGCAGTTCATCAGTAGCAGAGATGCAGCATGTTGTATGTTTATGTAGTTACAGTGAATTTCTACACTACACACATTGCTCATTCACTATTGATGGATCATGTGACATGTTAACTGAACCTAAGCGGCTAGTAAGCAAGCTATTAAGCAAAAAAAGTATATGTACGTTACAGTAATTGTGTAGAGACCCTTAGCTTATCCGTTGCAATGACTTTCTTTTTAACTTCCCACTACAACTGTTGTGACATACACATAAAAAAATGCAGTAAACACTACTCCTTTTGCCTTTAATTCTCCTGACTCCACCTCACTTCATCGGGTGCTGATGAACATGTCTGGTAAGCTATACAAATACTTATGAGGAAGGCAGGCTACCATTTGTGCCGTTTGTTTTGGCAAGTGAACTTGGTTTTATGCTGTCTTGCATACAAATGAATTCATCGATACATGAAAGCTAATGTTAACATTTAGCAACAATTGACTAATATCTTGTATAATTCAACAGGCTTCCACTATAAACATTCTCTTCCAATATTTAATACAAATGATTAAGTATTGCTTAATATGTATGCATCAGCATTGTTATTATTTGGATAAAATGCCAGAATGACCCCCCACCCCTTTTAGATAAAAATCACTTTCCTAATTTCATACTTAATGGCCAGTAGGGATCCTTGATGCACATTCCATTTATAATGACAGCACATAGGCTTGTTTCATTATATGCATGATGCAGATGAAAGGTGAAGAATTCTTTATAAAAAAACCCTATTATGACAGCTAATTATAAATCATTCAATTAGCTTTCTAGCATTGCAGCTCTGGGCAGCTGCATCCATGTAATTTGCCATCTTAATATATTAAATGTTTCCTTTTTTTAAAGGCAATAATGTCTGCCAAATGAAACAGCAGAACACATTAAATCATATTAAAACAAGCAGTTCAGATATCAGATTGCAGCACGATGGGCTGAGGAGTTTGGCTGCCTGTTATACATTTTAAATGAAGAAATATGCATGCTGTACATGAAAGGAGAATACTTACTTGAGAAGGATTCTGCAGCTTCGGTTCTGCTAGTCCACAGACTGAAATGATGAAGCCAGATTTAGAAGTAGCTTATTAAGTGCATGCCGCTTCAACAGTTACAGCTTTTTTTTTTAACTGAAAGACAGAATTGCTTTCTTTTAAGGAAACCAGCTGAGAGTGAATTCTTGTCTGTGCTGCTGTGAGCGCTGCATAGCCATGTCAGCAACCTCGAAAAAACTCAAGTCATCCCACTATTTACTGGTTGGAGCTTTCCTATGTTGTCACAAACTTTAATGGTATCAAAAAGGGTCACAGCATAGCACCAATGTAGAAAATCACTAGTTAATCACAATCAAGTGAGACTGACACTGAGTCAATGCTTTAAGGGTGTGTCTACACTGCATCCATAGCTCATAGGCAATTTGAGCTATGCAAATTGCATAGCTAATTTGAGTCTATTTCAAAACAGCTTATTTCAGAATTTGGCGCTGTCTACAAAACACTTATTTTGAAATAAACCACTATTCCAAAATGTCCCTTGCTCCTCATGGAATGAGGTTTACAGGGACATCAGAATAGCGAGCTCTTTATATTTCGAAATAATGGGTATGCTCAAAAGACACGGAATAGCTATTTTGGGATACCAGAGGTATCCCAAATAGCTCCGCAGTGTAGATGTAACCTAAGAGTCCCATGACTGCTTTGCTCAGTTTCTGGGTTTTTAGTATGGGTCCTAGTCAAAGGGTTTCTAAAAGTCCAAGTACACAACATCCACTGGATAATTTTGTCCACATGTTTGTCAACTCCCTTAAAGAATTCTAAAATATTTCTGAGGCATGAGTTCCACTTACAAATGCCATGTTGCTTCTTCCCCAACATACTATGTTCATCTATGGGTCTGATTATTTTGTTCTTTAGTATAGTTTTAACCAATGTACCTGATATTGAAGTTAGATTTACCAACCATGTAATTGCCAGGATTGCCTTGGAGCCTTTAAAAAAAGTGGGGTCTACATTAGCTAACTCTCCAATTGTCTGCTACAGAAACTGATTTAAGTGGTAAATTACATACACATTTAATAACTACAATTTCCCATTTGAGTTCCTTGAGAATGCTTGAGTGAATACAATCTTATCCGGGTAACTTATTTATCAGTTTGTTCAAAAACCTTCTCTACTTATACCTCAGTCAGGGACAATTCCTCAGATCCTAAAAAGAATGTCTCAGGTATAGCAGATGGCCTTCTCTTCCTTCTCTTTTAGCATCTCGATCATACAATGGTCCCACTGGGTGTTTGGCGGGCTTCCTGCTTCTGATTTACTTACAAAAATTGCTATTAGTTTTGTACCTTATGTTTTCTGCTCTTCAAATTATTGGTGGCCTGCTTAATTATACTTTTACACCTGATATGTCAGACTTCATTCTTTCTATTTTCCGCAATAGAGTTTGACTTCCCATAATTAAAGGATTTCTGTTTTTTTGCCTCTAGCCAGTCTTATTTTGTTTAGTCATGATTGCATATTTTTGGTCCTCTCCCCCCCTCACCCGTGTTGGAATTTACATTTAGTCTAAGCCTGTATTTTGGTGCTTAAAATTTGTTTCCATGCAGCTTGCTGTCATTTCACTTTTGTGACTGTTCCTTTTAATTTCCATTTGACTCCCTGATAACCCTGATTAAAGAAGCATCTCACGCAGACCAGCAGTTCTCAAGCTGGGGTCCGTGACCTCATGTAGGTCTCTGAGCCCTTTGAGGGGGGCCATGAAACTCTGCTGCTGAAACCTAGTTCCCTGAGCCTCAGTGTCTCCCCTTCTGCAGGGCTGAAGCCCAGACCCTCAGCATGTCCTGCCCTGTTGGACTAAGGTAGGAGTGGTGTGGGGCTGAGGCCTGAGCTCCTCCCATCCCACAGCCAGCAGCGGCACGAGACTGAAACCCCAAGCTCCCCACCTGCAGTTGAGAGCAGTATGGGGATGAAGCCCCAAGATCCTCCCTGCAAAGTCAGGAGCACCACGGGACTGAATCCCTGACATGGGCACAAACCTTGAGCCCATAGGCAGAATTGATGGGACTCAAGGGAATTGCCCTCCCAAACTGCAGTGTCATACCCAGAGTCAGGGGGGTGGAGGCGGCACTCCTTCACTGCACCCCACTGTGCAGAGCTGGCCAGAGCCCTGCTGGCCCTTGCTCCCCCACCAGATAGTCAAACTATGCTTATGCCCAAGGGTTTCCATCCTGGCCCAGAGCCCCAAGTCCCCACCCACCCCTTCCTGGGCCCCAGAGTTTTTCTAGCATGTTGAGGGGGTCCTCAGAAAAAAAAAGGTTGAGTACCCATGCCATCTATGACTTTAACTGGACAAGTGTATAAAGTTTAATCTTTCAGGCCTTATGCAGTTAAAATGCCCATTGATTAAGCTCTGCGATTCACATTCTTTAGTGCAACTGGTTCTGTCTGGGCATTTATTCTGGTCAAGCCTTAACCAAGCAATGCAGGAACTGCCCTATCCAGATTATATTGCTTTATATAGCATATGAAGCACAATTAAGAAATGCAGCATCCTGCTGCATCTTTGATCTTCAGGGGTATAGGTAACTGGTGCCTGCGAGGGGACAGGGTTCAGGGAGGGCCACCCAGAGGAACAAGGTGGGGGCATAAGGTAGCACCCCATTTAGCAATCAAAATTGTGGCGGGGGAGAAAGGGGCAGTACAGCTCCAGGATGCTAACAGAAGTTGCCTATGTTCAGAAGCAAAATTTTTCACTGGCCTCAATCAAGCCTCTGTTTGTAGATGGATAAACGATTGGTAAATGCAACTTTGCTGAACACAGGTGTTCATATACAAACCCAACTTTAATTGTGCCCACGACATAAGGTTTTGCTTCTGTAAATTGTTACCCATACATAAGTGCACAAAAATGGACACCAGTGACTTGTGCTTCAGAGTGAGTGAAAGAACACGGTGATTTATTGATTGATTCATCCCCTGTCATCCAGATTCCATCAGTCAGGGGTTTAGGGACACCCAGAGCATGGGGTTGTGTTCCTGACCATCCTATCTAATAGCAATTGATGGGCCTATCCTCCACAAACTTATCTAGTTCTTTTTGAACACACTTACATTTATGGCCCTCACAACATCTCCTGGCAAGAGTTCCACAGGTTGACTCTGCATTGTGTGAAGTAGTTCCTTAGGTTTGTTTTTGACTGCTGCTGCCCATTGAGCAGATATTTTCAGAGAGCTGTACACAATATCTCCAAAATCCCTTTCTTGAGTGATAATAGTTAATATAGACCCCCTCATTTTGTATGTATTTTGGGATTATGTTTTCCAATGTACATTACTTCAAGTTTATTAACACTAAATTTCTTCTCCCACTTTCTTGCCCAGTCACCCAGTTTAATGAGCTCCCTTTGAAACTCTTCACAATCAGTGTTGGGCTTAACTATCATGAGTAATTTGTATAATCTGCAAATTTTGCCATCTCACTATTTACCCCCTTTTCTAGATCATTTTCTAATATGTATAACAGCATCGGTCCCAGAACAGATTCTTGGATGACCCTGCTATTTTCCCATCTTCAGTCTTAGAACTGACCATTTATTCTTACATTTTGTTTCCTATTTTTAATTCATAAAGACTTCAGTTGCACTTGGGCTGGGTAGATCCCTCCCTCCCCATTGCAAAATGGCCTCCATCAGTGGGCAGTACTACTTCTCCATTCACAAACTGAGTCCAGAACTACTAATTCCAAAGAATTGTTACTAAAGTCATCTCATGAGAGTAAAGGGCACTTTCTTAAACACAAGGACAGATCTTCCACACTGCTCAGAGATTAAAAAATCCCTCCCTGATTCCACCCAAGTTGGATGAGTCCTTATGTGTTGGTCTTTAATAGTTTAGGTCCTCTCAAACCTCCTGAACATGAACATATGGTGCAAAAAAGTAAGGGTCTGTCAGTACTGACTTCAGTTCTGACCCTTAAGGCCAATGATCGGCATCCAGTGACTCCATAGAGAAGTCCAGGCTAGGCTCTGCTCTAGATCAGTCTGTCTTCACCATCCACAATAACCAGGGATGTACCAGATATGTGGGTCTTGACTACCTGGACACATTGGATGTACTTCTCCGGAAACTATATTTGCCCTACGTTAGCCACAATCTTCTTTCTTTTTGGGTCTAGCCATACTTGGAGACATTGCAACATCAGAAGAAACAACCAAATGCAAGAGATGGGAGTGTTCCTCTTTCCTATCCAGCCAGAGCATTTATTGACTGGGGCCAGAAGTTCCAAAACAGTATCCTCCTCCTTGCTAGAGGAGGCTATTGCACCTGATGACCACAGATTGAGCTCCAGATTCAGCTTAAGGAGTTCCATGATACTCAGCATATGCTACTATATATTTTTAGCCTTCTGATGCTAGCAGAGTGGCCCTTCCAGCCCAGCCAGCCAGGATAGATTGGCATACTCCTATTTCCTGCATTGCTGCCCAAAAAAAGATTTTAAGGATGTTATTTTATACCAGCCAAGGGAATGGTGTTCCTGTTTGTACACCCAGCACCCTAGGAAGTAGGTTTAGTCAGTGACCCTATTCCTGCTCTGTTAGTTAACTTCCTTGTGTCAACAAATTAAAATCCACGTTGACTCTCCAGAGACTATATGGGAGTAACTTCAGACTCGACCTAAGCATGGCCTACTTTCCTATGGAAAGATTCCCAACCATGAACTTGATAAGACAAGTCATCCACAGGTCAGATCATGGTCGGGGTGGTCTGTTCCTATTAAGCCATATGACCTTCTGTACTTACATAATACCATTTGCCAAGCTCCATCTCTATTGCCTACAGGCCTAGCTCTGGTCTGTTTACTTACCCTGGTATTTGTGTTGTCTTTGTTGGGTAAAAATTCCCTCTGAAGTCAAAGCTTCTTTTGTTTGGCTGATGAACCTGGAATAAGTGCATATCAGAATCCCTTTTCTTTGCATCCACATTTGACATAGCCATTATCATGGACACATCCCTTGTAGGATAAGGAGCCCATATGGATGGCCACATCATGCAAGACACTTGAACACTTTGGGAGGCCAGGATGCATAGCAGCCTACTAGAACTCAGAGCAGTCTGCATTGCATTCGTTCTACTCATTCAGTCCTGGTCTATCCAGATAGTGAATGTTTTCTGCACAAACAGGGTGGAGCAAAATAGCTTTCTTTCTGTGCAAAGGCAGACATCTTCTAGAACTAGTGTGCAACAGGGCAACTTGTCCACAAAAGCTCATGCTACTATATATATATATTGTTAGTCTCTAAGATGCTACAGGGTCGGGGCAACATTTGGCAACATACCTGCCATATGTACAGAAATCTCTGGTAGACAAATCTGAGCATGCACTTTTCCACAGACCACAAATGGGAGATGTACAATTCTTCTATGAACAAGATATTCACCCAGTGGGGAACACTATCATGTCGCCTGTTAGCCTTCCGCACAAAAAAGAAATGTCCCCTATATTGTTCTAGAGCAACTCTAGGCCAGGGGTCCATGGGTGCTGCCCTTCTGCTATATTGGATGGACTCCCATAAGCACTACTACCATATGTTGTGTGAAAAGTATGCCATGACAAAGCTCAGGTAATTCTCATTGCTCCCAGACAATTTTGGTTTTCAAATGTCAGTGCAACTTCCCATCAGCATCCATCTGTTCCTGGATCCTTTCACTCAAGAGAGTGATAAGACCAAACAACCCAGACCAGGGTCTCCTCTTCATCTCACAGCCTCATATTGGGATCTGCATCAGACCTAGAGCATTCATGCTGAGAGGCCATCCAATCTACTGTCAATCAAAACTGAAAGGACTCCACCAGGAGTTCTATCTTGCAAAATGGAGTCCTTTCACACCTGAGCATAACAGAACCAATTGCCCCAAAATCCATAGGTATTCTTGTTATTTTAGCCAGCCTGATCACTCTCAAGATGCCAGGTCTCTCTATTTGCTTGTAGGTGGACTTGTAATGATTTACCAGTGCTTTCCAGCCTCCAGTTGAAGATTATATTGTTTTTATTCATCCAACAGCAATCAGCTTTCTGGACAGGTATTGTGCTTCAGGGACATGTGAGGTGGCCCAGTTATGCTTCTGAAGGGCCTGGAGTTCATGCTCCCTTCTCCAATCAGTTGATGGGAAAGAAATGTGAGCATAAGCCATATGGGAGCTCTTGCTGTAGCCAGGACTCAAGAAGACCATAGACTGAAACTTGTTTGACCCCTGCACACACTCTCCTCCATCCTCATGCTCTTGTGCAGGGGAAAGCCAGACTATGTGCTTAGTGGAAAATTCTGTGGGCAACATTAGCATGTAGTGAGGTGAAGCAAAACAAATTACACTTCTCAGGGACTACCGAATCAAAAGCACTGCAATTAACCAAAATAAACCATCCTCCCCTTCTGCTGCCTCTATACCTGCACATTCATTTCTGTTTTCCCATTTGCAGGGAGCCAAGGCTGTTCAGCTGGGACCCAAACAAGGGTTCTTTCACTTTGTGCCCCTCCCTGCACACATTCATCCCATTGTAAATGCCTGTGCGGGAAACATGAAGCAATTGAAAGGGTATAAAGTGAATGGTTTGCACAGCCAGTGAGCTGGGGAAAGCTGTACAATTTATGATCACTAGTCTGGCTGAGCAAACTGCAATTTGATTGATTCTAAATATATTTTGCAGAACACAGCTGTCTAACCATTCATTGCTTCTTATTTCCCTCTCCACATGTTCCTCTTCTCTCAGTCAAATAATCACTAGCAATTGCCCGAGTAGCAGCAGGAAGTGAAAATACAGGTGAACCCCTCTCTTTTGTTTATAGTAACAGCAACTAAAATTGTTACTTCAAAAACTTAGCATTCATATGTGAGTTGAAATATCCACCATAAAGGGAGTTGGGCAGGACTAGATGATTCAGGGGACTGACCACAGGGAGCATTTCATTTGTAAAGGCCCCATCCTTTTAAGGTTAATGGCAAAACCTTAATCCCAGACTAATACTCTTATTTACACAGAGTAGTTGTGAAGTTCCATTGAAGTGAGTGGAACTATTAGTGGAGTCATTGATTACCAAATGTGAATAAGGGCAGTGTAATGTGATGTTCACTAACCCCAAGTGGCCTTAGTTTCATGTTATCCACTTAAAAAACATCCCTTCTTGGAATCAGCACAATGAATGGGTTCCATTATTTGACATTTGCATCACATGCCCACAAAAGCTGTGCAAAACTCACTGATCTTCTTACCAAGCATTCAGCTATAGTTTTTTTCCAAACTTGCAAACTTAATTGCTAAAGATTCACTAGTGTAACCCCCTATCCTGGAACATCCTTGGCCTCAAAGGTGGCAGAGTCCCTTGTACTTCCTTCCTTTGGGATTGTCTGGCTTCCTCCCCCCCACCTTTGAACCAATAGGCTTATGTCAGTCTCAGGCCCTTTTTACCAGGAGAATCCAAAAATGGCTGTCTCTCTTTCTGCTGAGAAGAGCTATCCTTAGCTGCCTCCTCCTTTAAGGAGCTTCCCTGGGTACAGCCTGGCACACCAATCAAATTCTTGGGTGAGGTAGTTATTGCATTCTGCAGACAATTTATAACAAGCTACCATTCACACGTGAACTAATCCTTTCCTCCCCTGCATTTATCATTCTCCACACATAGTCTTCTATCTACACATCAATCACGCTCAACTTTCAGCAGCTTGGCTGTTGTACGCCTACACAAAGCTTCCCACAGCTTTCATTCATTTCACATATGTACCAGCATCTAAACAACTCTGAACATTAGAGTACACAAGAAACAAGTTATTAATGAAAACGGTTGTTGGGAGGCATTTGGTTTGTTGGGACAGTATTATTCTTTACTCCAGAAGTTTAGGGCCTGAGTTAGTTCATGTCCTGGGTTGTTTTGCTGCTGTTGCTGCTACCACCACCACCACCATCATCTCCAACTTTGAAGATGTACATATTTTGTTAAAAGCAATACAAAATGACCTCACTGGGGTCCAGGAAATTGACAGAACCTTGTGAAAAATGGGAAATATGGAAAAAACACACTAAAGCAATTGATTGCAATACATCTTGACTCATGTTCAGTTCTGCCAGCCATGTACCCTCTTACTTATTGCAACCTTGCATTTTAAATCGAGTAGGCCAACACTAGAAAAAAAAAACTTCTAAGGAAACTGATATGATTATATAATCTATTAACTATTTATCTTGTACAGTCTTTTGTCTGTTGTTTTGAAACTTAATGGCTATTCAACCAGATTGTACTCCTTCCACCGTCTGTAACAAACTCTCTACTCAATGTGTTGTGAGTTTTTCTTCAGAAATGTAACAGTATCTCTTTCACTTTTAAACCCGTGTATTAAGAATATTAAATTCTGATTAGGCTAGGCTTATAGAAGACTTCTTCCCCACAGTGTTAGCTACTATTTGTAAGGAAAACAACTGAATAATTGAGTCTACCAGTGCCAACTTTATTTGCACAAAAGGTGTACCCTTCAAGCTTCTACAGCCAGTCTCTTCTGAAGCTAGCTTGACTTGTGTGATGGGGTGTGTCAAGGCTCTTACCACTCTGAATGCAAAAGGTGGGGGCCTGCAGGAGAGCTTCAAAATCTTGCTTCTACAGGCACTGGTTACCAAAACTTTCCCCTGGAATCCTAATACACAGATTTTGGGGAATTTGCTGCCACCATCAAGTGCTTTGATTCCTTAAAAAAAAAAAAAAAAAAAAAATCAGGGGTGAACACTTAAAATCACCCCTAGGGGTACTCCAAGCTCCTTTGCCCCAAAAGAGCTTGAAAAAGAAAAGAGAAAAACAAGCTGCAGTCCCTGGTAGCTGACCCCTCAGTCAGAGGCATGCAGACACACACAGACAGACCTTCCAGGACACAAGAATCAAATCATCACTTTGAGGTGATTTTTATTACAAAACAAAAGATAAACTTGATAAAGCATACTTGGTTGTTTCTTTAATTTGTTTTCCTTAGTTGCTCTAACATCTATCAGAGAAAATTCTTGGCACTATGGTTAGATGGTAGTCAATGGGGAGGGGAAGCATAGATTCACACAGAGCAGTTCAAACCAAACCACAAAATAAAGAAAAATTACCCTGAATAGAACTGGACTCACATATCGCCGGTACTCACTTTTGATTTTCTCTTTGTTCAGTGCACTCCCATGCCCTGAATTGTGTGTGTGTTTGGGGGTGGGGGGCATGGTAATCCTGCCTGGGTTTAAATCATTCTTTGTCTCAACTCATGGTTTAACTCTCCCCAACAAAGAAAGCAGGCAGGAAACCTATATCCAATTCAAATTTCAACCCTCTATCTCAATTGGTTCTCCCATCCCCCTGGCTGACACCTTTGCTAGGTACCTTAATCCCTTAGTCACCAGGTGCTGGTCAGGATTCCTCCTGTTTATGACAGGGCATCTGCCCTGCATTGGTACCTATAAGGGTCAGTCTAGGGAGGCTGAGTGTTAGGCAGCCACAGGTGTGGCTGCAGATAATTAAGGGCCAGTTGGGGCTGTATAAATAAGGGCTCCTGGGCTATGTCTACACTACGTGCTTCTTGTGCAAGAAGCCTTTTGTGCAGGAGTGTTTGCACAAAAACTTCTTTCACAAGAGCATGTCCACATCTCAAAGCACATCGCAAAAGCCATGTGCTTTTGTGCAAGAGAGTGTCCACACTGCATGGATGCTCTTGCACAAGAAAGCTCTGATGGCCATTCCCGGAATGGCCATCAGAGCACCTGTGCTTTTTCCCATAGGGGTTTCTTGTGTAAGAAACCCCTCTGGAGCCTCCACACTTGTCTTCCTGTGCAAAAGCTGTAGCGCTAAAAGCAGTTATGCCTCAGAAAAGGAGGTTTACCTATGGTGGAAAAAGCCCTCAGGTCTGCCATTTAACGGCCCATTAAATTGTGCAAGAGCTCATTTGAGGTGTGGACGCTCCGCAGATTTTTGCACAAAAACAGCTGTTTTTGCGCAAAAACTTTGTACTGTAGACATAGCTCTGGAGTGGAGGAAAACATTTACACTTGCTCCAGCTGTGGAGCAGGAGAGACCTGACTGCTAGGGAAGCTAGAGGCTTCCTGAGACAGCGCAGTACTGGGGAAAGACAGGTAGAGCCAGGGAGCTCTGGCCTGACCCCACTCCTAGGCTTCAGGGCTGGAGGGTACTAGGGTTGCAGGGAGATGGCCAAGATCAAAGAAAGCAGCAGTTCCACACCCCCTTGCCCAATGATGAGTGGCCATTTCAGATTGCAGCTGGCCTCTGTGGCAGAGGCTAAGTGATGACTGGCAGTGGGTTACTGAGGCAAGGTGGGTATAGAGGGATGGGAGTTGCCTGAGGGGGAGGAACCCAGAGTGTGGGGGCAATGTGGCGGGGCAGTACTCAGACAGGAAGGTGCTGTGGTCTGGGAGGGACATGTGTCCTAATGTAAGGTGGAAGAACAGATAACCGTAGATGAGACAGGTTGGAAGCAGGAGCTCCAGTGCTGAGCAGAGCTAATTCCTGCATGACCAGCAGGAAGCACTATAGCGGTGAGTCACACCATGTTACAACATGCTATTATAAAAGCTTGACTCAAGGCAAAGCAAGATCTCCCTCTTTCTACACATCTCAAGACTGGCTAGGTGCATATGTGGGTATGCACTATGTCAGATGAAGCGAGAGAACAAGATGTCAAAGTCATACATGTCTATTTTTGTTTTTGTGGGAGGAAGCATATGCAATAAGTATAGTATTTCAGGGATTATTGCCATTCTAATTATGTTAATCCTACTCATAGGCCATGTCTCTGATTATTTTTATTAAATAGTAAAATTTGTAATAGAGTGCAGACCAGAAAGGTTACTTGGGCTGTAGATTCAAAGATAGTAGAACAACTCCCCAGAATCATGGGGGGAGGGAGGGGAAGGGAGAAAATTACTCAGTGGGTCAGAGGATCCCAGAAGATTGTCCAGCTAATGCTTATGTATCCAAGCCAATTTTAAAACTTGAAAGTTGATCAGTTTGGTTGAGTGAGAAAATTCAATTTGAGATGGAATTTTTGGGAGACGCATATAAACTAGCATCACATATACTTTTTAAAGACATCTTTTGAGCAATCTCATGTCTTTAAATGCCTAGAAGGGACTATGATGAACAAACAGCTTCCACCATGGATGTTAACTCCCTAAAATACCTTTGAAACCCACAACCTTATTAATCTCTTCCCTACTGTCTAGGATCAGAATGGAGATGCAGTACATAAATCCAATCATTGGGATAGGGCTTTGAATTTTTGGAGCAGAACAGAATTTTTTATAAAGATCCAAAGGAAGTCTTGTTGGTTTTTAATTATTATTTCTAGATCTCTGATCTTTTATGCTATCTGCAGGGATTAATGTAGGAGCGGTACAGCCCTGAGCCTAGTTTGCTAGCAATCTCCCTGATTTATCACCTTGTGGGAATAAAATCTATGTCTAGCTGGAACTAATCTATTTGGAGCTCCTTTTGTCAACCAGAGCATTAAAACTCAGCTTGGTGTCATCTAGGTTGTCTTTGATGTGTAAATTGAGCAAAGTTCTTTTTTTCTTATTCTTGAATCCTAAGTCTCTTGATTTGTTCATGTTTTGAAGAGGGATACAAAATTACATATCCTTTGTGAAATATCTTGTCTTCCAAATAAAGGAGGTTGCTATCACTAACAGAGTGTGTCCCTGCAAGCAGTTTGTATTCATATGGCTTGTTTTTTAAAATAAGCCTTTCAATGAGGAACTTCAGCTGAGCATTTTCCCTCCAGAGTGGGTTGAGTTTTAATATTAGATAAAATATAGCCTGGTCTGAAATGCCCATTTTGCGCATCAACCATTTAGTGAACTACAGTGCTTGACATAAACATGTAGTATATTGACCATAAAATGAAGAGGTGATAGAGGTACAGGGAAAGTGTTATTGGTAATCCTTGTTGGGATATGTAAAATTGAATAGGGTTCTGGGATAACTATACATCAGTGGGTAAGGGGTCTAGCCAGAATAGGTATTGCCATTGCCCTTTTACCATGTTTTTCCCCTTTGTCCTGGCAACCTAGAAGATGGTTGCACTGAACAATGTCTTGTTTTGTCTTTGCACTTGTCCGTAAAAACATTTTCAGGGTTGAAGCACTTTCTTCCTCCCTATAAGCTGCTGATGAAGACAGTATGTAATGCTGATTCAACTAAAAACCAGTAAACAATGAACAGCTACTTATTAATATTCATTGCATAGGAGTTAACATCACTAAAGTTTTTAGGAAAAGTAATGATAGATATGTGAATTAACATACTAAAGTAGATAAAAGGATGTAATTGTTGCCAATCTGTTGCCACTCAGATGTTGTGTTGAATGTCCAAGGTAAACGTGTGTGGGCAATAAAGCAGTTCATTTACCCCGTCCGCTCCTGTGTCGCCTGTTTCTTCTCTAACAATCCTTTTAAATGTCAATGTCCACCAGTGCAAAGTCTTGATTTAAGTTCAGTAGAGGTTTTCATGAGCTTGTAATGCTGGAAGATCTATGCATGAAGGTGACTTTCCAGTTCTAAAGTCATCCTGTAGGACAATATACACAGTGACTGATGTACCAACTGGGTCAGATTCTCCTGTGTGCTGCACTGCATCACTAGCTTTTGGACATTTCTCAATCTTTTCCTTGAGCTGCCAACCACACTTCAGCAACCTTGGAATCTGGAATTAGTCTAAGTATGTTCTTTGCTTGATAATTATTTCTGATGATCACCAGATGTGAATAAAACCCCTCTTTTAAATACAGGAGTTGTGAGCAAAGTTCCCTCAAAGCTGTACAGCCCCGCAGCTGCTTAATCCGCCCTGCCCAGCTGGGGGCTCAGGGCTCCATTCATGGAGCTGCCTGACTGAATAGGGCTGATTAAGCACTTGTGGGGCCGTTCTGCCACACAGCTTAGAAGGAACTTTGGATGTGAGGTGGGATATGGTCCATGAAGTGCTGCATTCTATGCTAAATGTCTTCTCTTTATTGGATGCTATTGCAACTCAGGTTCCACAGAGAGAATCAGGCAAAAGCAAAACAATCTCAGACACAAATTATGAAGGCTCTTGCAATTTCTCGTTCTGTGGTCCTGAGACTATTCTGTTGCTGGTGGTGGTTGGGGTGAGGTGAGGTAATGTTATGGCTTTTGCTGTGGTAGAAAGTTGGGTACACTGAGAACCTCTGCTTCCAAATGCTGACACTAGTTCTGCAGCTTCTCTGCTAACACGTTAAAGAGTACAGTCTGTATTTTCATCTGTTGTCTAGAAAGTCACTTTTAGTAGGATCCTCCAGGGTGAATTTACTGATATCCAGTGTTGGTTCTCTTGTTTTTCAGGGGTAATCATATGCACATCTAGGTTCCACAGTCATTTCACATCACCTCAGTGAAAGCAGGAAGGTAGCTCTTCCTTCCACCCTGCAGACAATAAAGGGCTGCTTGTATGGTGAAAAGGTGGTGGGAGTACAACCTATATATTAAATTGTACCATGGTTACTGAACTCAAGGTTTCTGGGTGGCTTTATCAACCCAAGAGGGCCCAGCACCATCCTATCACATGAAGCCACAGTGTTAACCTCCCCTACAAGTCAGTCTTAATCTTCTCATCAAGTGGAAACAATTGGCTGCAATTTAGAACGACATAATATCGTCTGACTCTAAATATAGATGTGGTCCTTTGGAAGCAGCCAATCCAAGATGCATCCAGTCAACCTTAGTCATGATTGATCTAGTTATTAACTTGTTCTACTGAAGGAAAAAGATAGGGGTTGAGGCAATAAATCATATAGATCATCCGCCAAAGCACAAGTTCTGTGCCATCTATAATAGACGTGGGCCTCAGCAAAACAAATTAGGATTTTCTAAGGGTCCTGAGGCAATTAGGTGTCCTGAAAATCCCACCCGAAGTTTGGATCCAGATCTGAACCTTGGCAGTAAAGACCAGCTGAGATCATCAGATTTGGATCTGAACTTTCCCCAGATATTTTAGAATATTACAGGATAGCCCTTTACCTCTTTGTCCACACAGGGTGCTATTTCAGAACTTCCATATGGCTCTTAGTAAAGCTACACTTCACAGTATATTTTCACAGCTATAGTTTGCAGATATCAGCTACCTGAGAAGCTACATAAATATCCCTTAAATCTATTATTTGGAGACGATTTTATCTTAATAGCTATTTTTCAGTATGCTAACAAAACCACCTGATTCTGTATCGTCAAGGGGATTATAATGAGGCCAACAGCCTTGAAAGATACAGAACAGAAATTCAGAAACAGGATGGCAAAAGCAGGCGCAGATATGTTGATGGTAGATGGAAGTGAAGTAGGAAGAATAGAGGAGTACTTATTTACTGGTCCAAGCATCACCATGCCATGAGAGTTATTTGTAGTACAAAAATATGGTGTGACTGCTGAGGAGCTTTACTGATGTTCTCCAGGTTAGAATAGTACCGCCTTCAGAGAGGTCATTTTGGTTCTGCTCATTTAACAATAGCAAAGAAAGTATCCTACACATGTATAGAACTGGTGGCATCTGAAAATCAAACAGGAAATATAACTCGGTGAACAATGATGATTTTGTGGTAGATGACAGGTCAGATAATGTTTTTATTTGTTTTGCTATTTTTAAAAGCAGCTTTAAAAATTCACATCCTATGTAGTGAGTTGTTAGCTTTTTTCAAAATTAAGTTTTACTGTGCAATGACAAAGAGGATTTGGGAAACTGTAAGCCATTTGACCTAAATTGGGTATCTTGATGATAAGCTGTCATGGGACAAGAGGGAAGGTCCTCTCGTGGACTGATAGTTGATTAAAAGACAGGAAACAAAGGGTAGGAATAAATGGTCAGTTTTCAAAATGGAAAGAGGTAACTAGTGGTGTCCCACAGGGGTCTGTACTGGGACCAATCCTAGTCAATATATTCATAAATGACCTGGAGAATGGGGCAAACAGTGAGGTGGCAAAATTTGCAGATTATTCTAAACTGATCAAGATTGATTGTGAAGAGCTTCAAAAGGATCTCACAAAATTAGGTAAGTGGGCAACAAAAGGGCAGATGAATTTTAAATGTTGATAAATGCAAAGTAATGCATATTGGAAAGCATAATCTCAACTATATATACAAAACAATGGGGACTAAATTATAGTTCTCTGAAAACATTCACTCAGGGCACGTCTACACAGCAGGGCTAAAGTCAAATTATGCTACACAACTTGAGCTACGTCTATTGCATAGCTTAAGTCGAAATAGCTTAATTCGGCTTTTGGCGCTGTGTACACAGCAGGAAGTTGAAGGAAAAACACTCTTCCTTTGACTTTCCTTACTCCTTGTGAAATGAGGGTTACCATGAGTCAGAGTAAGGAGTACTCCAGCTCAACATTATTTCGAAATAAGGCTGGTAGTGTGGACACACTCTTTGTTATTTCGGAATAAATCAGTTATTCTGAAATAACACTGCTGTATAGATGTACCCTCAGTGTGCAGCAGCTGTCAAAAAAAGCAAACAGCATGTTAGGAATTATTAAAAAAGGGCTAGAGAATAACAGAGAAAATTTTATCATCTCTGTATAAATCCATGGTACATCCACATATTATACTGCAGGCAGATGCAGTTGCCTCATCTAAAAAAAGATATCTTGGCATTGGAAAAAGTTCAGAAAAGGGCAACAAAAATGATTAGGGGTTTGGAATGGCTTCCATATGAGGAGAGATTAATAAGACTAGGACTTTTCAGCTTAGAAAAGAGGAGACTAAGGAGAAGGATATGATAGAGGTCTATAAAGTCATTAGTGGTGCTGAGAATGTAAATAAGAAAAAGTAATTTATTACATAAGAACTAGGGGTCACTAAATGAAATCAATAGGTAGCTTCAGGTTTAAAACAAACAAAAGGAAATATTTCTTCACATAATGCACAGCCAAACTGTGGAATTCCTTGTTAGAGGATGTTGTGAAAACCAGACTTTAACAGGGTTAAAAAAAACAACCTAAATACATTCATGGAGGATAGGTCATCAACAGCTATTGATGGGTAGGAATGGTGTTCCTAGCCTTTGTTTGTCAGAAGCTGGGAATAGGTGACAGGTAAGAGGGTCACTTAATTACCTGTTCTGTTCATTCCCTCAGGGGCATCTGGCATTGGCCACTGTCAGAAGACAAGATACTGGGTAGACGGCTCTTTGGTCTGACCCAGTATGGCTGTCCTTGTGTTCTTATGAACAAATCAGCAATGAGTTTGTAAGCCCCTACAGCATAATAGGGCTTAAGGAATAGCCAGCATGGATTTATCAAGAACAAATTATGCTAAACCAACCTAATTTCCTTGTTTGTCAGAGTTACTCCTCTAGTGGATGAGGGGAGCACTAGATGTGATAGATCCTGACTTTAGTAAGGCTTTTCACATAGTCCTGCATGACATTCTCATAAACAATCTAGGGAAATGTGGTCTAATGGAATAAATTATTATAAAGTTGGGTGTATGTCTGGTTGAAAGACAGCACTCAAAGACTGATTATCAATGGTTTGCTGTCAAACTGGGAGGATGTAGCTGGTGGGATCCTGCTGGAATTAGTCTTGGATCCTGGCATTCAATATTGTAATTAATGGATAATGGAGTGCGCTTATAAAATGAATAGATGACACCAAGCAGAGAGATGTTGCAAGTGCTTTGGAGGAAAAGATTAGAATTCAAAATGATCTTGAGAAATTAGAGACTTGGTCTGAATTCAACAACATGAAAATCAGTAAAGGCAAGTGCATAATAATTTACATAGGAAGTAAAAGTCAAATGTACTACAAAATAACTGGCTAAGTGGCAGCATTGCTGAACAGGATCTGGGGGGTTCTAGTAGATCCCAAATTGAATATGAATTAACAATGTGATGCAGTTGCAAAAAAGTTTAATATATTAACCAGAGTGTTATATAGAAGGCCTGGGAGGTAATTGCCCCATTCCATTCAATCCTGATGAAGACTCCCTGTTTATCTCTTCTGCTTATTCAAATCATAAAGCTGTTAGAAAACTTTGGAGAGAACAGAGCTCTTCTGTTCATAACAGGTATTTTGATTTGTGATTTAATACTACGTATTGCTCTAGAAATGAGCTATTGACTTCTGAATTCATTGTGAGTGTGATAATTAAAACACCTACTTCTATTTCGATTGACTAAAGATGCCAGAACACAGACCAGGCAGTATACCGTTGCAAATAATATTCTGTCTACGATCTGTATTTAATTATATTAGTCTATTATTTTTTTCTGGGAGCAGACAAAGATCTACCTAGCAAGTGCAGTTGTTAAGAAATCCCAGTGGGCACTTTGATTCTTCAGTACACAATACTAAATCTATTTAAAAGAGACAGAGGGAGAAAGGGAGCAAGCTTAGGGATTATGGTATGACCATGATCTTAAAAGTAATCTTGTCAATTCTTGCAGGGAAAGTTAAGCATTTATATGAAAGGACAAGAGCTACCAGATCGTGTAGATGCTATGGTGATAGGCAGGGGTATGAAACCTAGAGAACAGAATAACAAATGTAATGACAAGTCTATATATTTCAGATTAACTGTCTTCAAAATTCCATTTGCTTTAAATAACCCAATGCACCAACAACACAATGTAATGAATGCACTCATGCTACTATAAGGTGAATGCAAAACTGATTAGGGTTCCGCAAGGGCCTGTTTTGGGACTGGTTTGGTTCAATATCGTCATCAACAATTTAGATCATGCATAGAGTACAATTATTAAGTTTGAAGATGATACCACGCTGGGAGGGGTTGCAAGTGCTTTGGAGGACAGGGTCAAAATTCAAAATGATCTGGACAAAATGGAGAAATGCTCTGAGGTAAGTAGGATGAAGTTTAATAAGGACAGAAGAAGTGCATATCTGTTGGACAGATTCAAGGACAACAACAGGGGTACTCCTGGAGTCAGCTAGAAGTTTTGTCTCAAGACAGAGTGAAGTGGAGGAGATTTGTAGATGACCTATGCTCCACTCGGAGTACAAGGGTTTAAGAAGAATCTTAATAAGGACAAATGCGAAGTACTCCACGTAGGAAGGAACAATCAGTTTCAAACATACAGAATGGGAAGTGACTGTCTAGGAAGGAGTACTGCTGAAAGGGATTTAGGGGTATTAGTGGCCCACAAGCTAAGTATGAGTCATCAGTGTGACACTTAGAAAAAAAACCAAACGTGATTCTGGGATGCATTAACAGGAGTGTTGTGAGCAAGATACAAGAAGTCATTCTGAGCACTCTACTCTGCTGATTAGGCCTCAAGTGGAGTATTGTGTCCAGTTCTGGGCACCACATTTCAAGAAAGATGTGGAGAAATTGGAGAATGTCCAGAGAAGAGCAACAAAAATTATTAAAGGTCTAGAAAACATGACCTATGAGGGAAAACAAAAAGAACTGGGCTTGTTTAGTTTAGAAAAGAGACGAGTGAGCGGGGACATGATAGCAGTTTTCAAGTATTTAAAAGGGTGTTACAAGGAGGAGGGAGAAAATTTGTTCTCTTTAGCCTCCGGTGATAGGATAAAAAGCAATGGGCTTAAATTGCAGGAAGGGAAGTTTAGATTGGACATTAGGAAAAACTTCCCTACAGCCAGGGTGGTTAAACACTGGAATAAATTGCCTAGGGATGTTTTGGAATCTCCATCACTGGAGATATTTAAGAGCAGGTGGGATAGAAATCTATCAAGGATGATCTAGCTGGTGCTTGGTCCTGCTGTGAGGGCAGGGGATAGGACTCAATGTCCTCTCAAATTCTTTCCAGTTCTAGTATTCTGTGATTCTATGAAAGGAGAATGTACCGTAACCTATCTCTAATCAGAGTGGGTCTTGTCCCTGACTAGTAGCTAGCCCCTGTATAGAGATTTATGTCAGCTTCAGCCTCTAACTTGAAACAGTAGCTTACTATTTCAGTCCTCACAAATGACCCAGCCAGGAGCATTTCCTGTGTCTCTGGGTCTGATTTCATTCTCTTCCCTCGCTAATATATTGTTGTTAAAAAACACATTTGATCATAACCTTGCACAGCCTTTGCAAAGTACTGTCTCTTTCCTATATTGGTTGTTGGTATTATTATTACTGTTATGTATTGGGTTACCTAACTGGCAGCCCTATTAAAGATGCATATATATAGATGTTGAGAGAGGGGGGAACAAACATTCAAAATCCTAATAAAGTAAATTATATATTCAAAAATCAATTATTTCAAGTACTCCATAAAAGATATAGTAAGCAGTTACTAGGGAGAAAGAAAAATGGTATCTGTTGTAAGAAATTGATGGTTAAAAGGAAGGTTGAGGATTATGTGCAGAATTTATGATTGGGAATATGGCAAATAGGAACTTCATGGAAGGATTAATATAGAATCGTTGTAAAGTTGTGCTAAAAGAAAATTAAGGCCAAGGACAGCTGATTTGTGGAGCTAATGAAGGACGTGGTGCATAAATGTTGATCTAGGCTCATGTACTTATTTTTTTCTTTTTAATTTATTAAAACATTTCACAGGCGCTAGTGCAGGAATACGAAGGTAAGTATTTTTTTAAGATGTCTTGTACAGCTATGTGAAAATATCACATAGTGATTTTTCAGGTGTGCTCAGTGCTGGCTCATCTGTGCTCCCATTGGAGAGTGAAGAGATTTTAGTGTACTTGTGGCAACGCCCAGCAGCCCAATCATAGATTAAGCCCCTTGTAGTAGTTCGAGTCAGCAGGAGGACGCGCTGACTCATGGTATTCCCCAAGTCTGGAGATTCAAGGGCCTCACTGCCGGCCAACTAACGGTTCTAGTGACCCACCTGGTTCAGGGACGGACGGTAACTAACAGCTAACCCGTAGGCTGGGGGGGAGGGGACTGGGGGTTGGAGGCCGGGCCCTGGGTCAGGGCCGGGCAACAAGTTAACAGTTAAACAGTAGTCTGGTGGGCTGCACAACAATTCATGAGCCCCTGCCTTGGGTCAGGGCAAAGCAAAGCAATGAATAACGAGTCAAGCAAGAGGAAAGTCCAATGGTGCAGGCCTGTTTGCAGGCAGTGCCCGGGGTCGGGTCTCCTTAGAGCCAACAAGCACATGGGATTTGCCCCACAGGGGGAGTCTGCCACCCAGGGAAAGGGGTGCCGGGGGTGGGGGGAATGCGGGCCTTCCCTACGCCACCACATCCCAGCCCAGGGCCCTAGTAGTGGCAGCCCAGCAGCCACTGGATCAGCGGGGCTCCCAGCCATAATGCACCGTCAGGGTCAGTGGGTCAGCGGAGCTCTGAGACGTAGCGTGCTGCCCAACCAACCTCCATATCCTCAGCCGCCTCAAGGTCGGCTGTCCCTGGGCCACTTCCCTGTTTCCCCGGGGGGCCTACCTGGTTCGGAGGTCACTCCTTGGGGTCAGCTAGGGATGGCGGCAGTGGCAGTGTGTCCATTGGCTCAGGATCTGGGTCGGTTAAAGGTCCAGGCGGTCCGGCCCACCTGGCTGGGCCCTGGAGATGCTCAGGGGGAGGGAGAGGGTCCGGGTTGACTGGTGGATCCAAGCGGTGGCTCCTGCCGGCGTGTCTTGGGATCCGGCTCCAGCTGCAGTCGGCATGGTCTAGGCCTCAGCTCAGAGCCTGGTAACGGCCTGGGTGGCCCAACCCAGAAGTCCACTGGAGAGCAGCATAGCAAGGCCCTCTGATGCTGGGGCTGGGGGCGGGGGGAGCCTCTGCCCTGCTCGGTGGCTGAGCCCTAACTGAGCTGGGAGCTTCCCTTCTTATACTCCCAGCCCTGGCTTCCTGTTTCCTGTGGGTGGGGCTGGGTGACTCTGGCGCTGCCCATCAAGAGGTTTTAAGGGGAGTTTCCTCCTCTGAGTCAGTGGGAGGCCATGCTGACTCACTACACTCCATCCCCTCCCCTCAGGGCCAGTCTCAGGTCTCCAAGGCTGGATTCAGACTCTTCCCCTGGACAGGAGAAAAAGTCAGCATTTCTGTGTTCCTTACCGGCTCGGTGACGGATTGAGAAGGCGTATTGCTGTAGGGTCAGGTACCAGCGTGTAAGATGTGCGTTGGTGTCTTTTATGTGATGTAGCCACTGTAGCGGGACGTGGTCTGTCACAAGGACAAAGGGAGTACCTAATAAATAGTAACGGAGGGTCTCAATGGCCCATTTGACAGCAAGAGCCTCTTTTTCAATTTTGGAGTATTTGCACTCCCGTGGGAACAGCTTTCTACTCAAATATAGGATGGGATGTTCATCTCCATCCACTTCCTGTGAGAGGACTGCCCCCAAGCCTACTTCTGAGGCATCTGTCTGTAGCTCAAACTCCTTCTCAAAGTCTGGGCTAAAAAGCACCGGTTCCTGTGACAGGACCCTTTTCACCTTCCGAAAAGCCTCCTCACACTCAGTAGTAAACCTAACCTGTCAGGGGCTGTCCTTCTTCAGGAGAGAGGTGAGGGGGGCAGTAATAGTCGCAAATTGAGGGACAAAACATCGATAATAGCCAGCCAGGCCAAGAAATTGTCTTACCTGGCATTTAGTCCGGGAAGCTGGCCAGTCTTGTAATGCTTGTACCTTTCTGATAAGTGGTCGGATCTGTCCTCTGCCTAGCATGTACCCCAAATAGGTTGTTTCTTGCCAACCCACCCTACTTTTTTTGGGTTGGCTGTGAGCCCCACCCATTGTAGTGTCTGGAGGATGGCTGTTACCTGCCTCACGTGTGTGTCCCAGTCTTTGTTGTATATTATGACGTCATCTAAATATGCTGCCGCATATTGGGTATGGGTGCTTTAGAGGCAAACCATTAGTCGCTGAAATGTAGCTGGAGCCCCATGTAACCCAAAAGGCATCCTCATGAAGTGGTAAAGACTGGTGGGAGTGGCAAAGGCCGTCTTTTCTCGAGATTGTGGATCAAGGGGTATTTGCCAATACCCTTCTGACAAGTCCAAACGTGGTAATGTATTTGGCCGTCCCTAGGCGTTCCAACAATTCGTCCACTCGTGGCATTGGATCTGCATCAAACTTAGAAACAACGTTCACCTTGTGGAAGTTGATGCAAAAATGCCAGGTTCCATCCAGCTTAGACACCAATACGAACGGGCTCCGCCACTCACTCTGGGAGAGTTCTATCACCCCCAGTTCTAGTATAGTCTGGGCTTCCCTCTGGATGGCTTCCCTCCTTTGTCGGGGTAGAGGGCACATTGCTTCCCGGACCACTGTCCCTGGGGTCATCTGGATCTTATGATAGATAGATATCCATCGTGTATCCTGGATGTGCGGTAAACATCTCGTGGAAGGAGTCCAGCAGATGGCGGGCATCTGCACATTGTCGGGGAGAGATGGTATTCCCAAGTGCCGGTTCCTTTGCTGGCTCCCTGGTATCCAGGTCAGCTACCTGCGGCCCCAAGGCAGGATCTGGTGGATGAGGGGCTATCATTAATCCCTCTCAGACCTGCCAAGGTTTTAAAAGATTTACATGATATATTTGCTTTTTTCGGGTGATCAGGCTGATGGATCTCATAAGTCACGGGCCCAACCTGGCAGATCACCTCATAGGAACCCCACCAACGGACGAAGAGCTTCAACTCCTCTGATGGCAGGAGCAATATTACCTTCTCCCTGGGTGAAAGGTCCATTCATGAGCCCCTTTATTATACTGGTTTTCTTGGGATCTTTGGGCTGCTCGGAGGTTTTCCTGGGCCAGCACTCCAACCAACACAAGGTGATCCCACAAGTTGAGTACATATTTCAGCAAATTCTGGGAGATCAGCTGCCTCTGTTCCCACTCGTCCCGCACTAGGTCGAGAATGCCCCAAGGTTACCACCCATACAGCAGTTTAAAAGGCGAAAAGTGTGTTGAGGCCTGGGGTACCTCACATATAGCTAAAAGCAGTGGCGGTAGCATCTGGTCCCATTGTCATAGCTCTTGTGGTGGAAACCTTTGCAACATCTCCTTAAGTGTTCTATTGAAGCGCTCCACAAGCCCATCTGTCTGGGGATGGTAAACCGACATTTGAAATTTCTTTATGCCTAACAGGGCACATACTTGTTGCAAGAGTTGTGACGTGAAATTTGTGCCCTGATCAGTCAAGAGTTCCCGAGGGAGTCCTACCCACAAAAACCTTTACCATCTCAGCTGAAATGGTCCGAGCGTGAGTATTCCGGAGGGGAATAGCTTCGGGAAACCTGGTTGCATAGTCCAATAAAACTAAAATATACGTGTACCCGGCCGTACTCTTTGGCAGGGGACCCACTAGGTCCATGGCCACTCATTCAAACGGTGTGCCCATCATCGGGAGAGGAACCAGGGGAGCCTTTGGGCCTCGTGCGCTTGTCGCAAGCTGACATCTGGGACACGTATTACAATAGTCTCTAACATCGTAGCAGACCCCTGGCCACAAAAACCGTGACAGGACCCGAGCAAGTGTCTTCTGAAACCCCAGTTGCCCCACAGCTGGGATGTCGTTCACTAGCTGCAAAACCGCCCTCCGGTGACAATGGTGTACTACCTGCTGAGTCCGCTCCTCCTGGGTCTGAGGGTCCTTGGCCACCCGATAAATTAGTCCTACTTTTACTGCTTGCAAACTGGGTTGTTTTTAGTTTTTAGTTGTTGACTGGTCTGTGCATTTCATAACTTGCATTTCTCTTGTGCTTAAATTTAATTCTTTGAGAAGTGAGTTCTAAAAAGCCTAACCTGTCATGTCCGGAGTAATTGTCCTGATGGTGGCCCGTGACCACCTCAAAGTGGGGTCACTGTCTAGCCTTTTGGGCATCCTTTACTACCCCATTAATCTGTGTCACTTGTTCAAATGCTCGGGCCAATGTGGGGTCCTCCGTTGGTCCCAGCTAAAGTCTGCACTGGGGCCCAGGATGGAGATCCCTGAGTCCCTAAGGGTTGTGTGTGTGGGGGGGGGGGAGGGACTGAATTTCACCCACTACCTCCATTTTAGCAGGTTCTACTATTGCCTTCTTGGGAGTTCCACTATCTCGGTCGTTATCCTCCACTGCAACTTCCTCTAGAGCATTCTGTATTTCTGACTGTCCTACACTGACCTCCCATAACAGTTCTCCAAAAGTGGGCCAGTTGCGCCCCGGGATCATGGGATAGGCTAAGGTGGGAGCCACCCCCACCGCCATTTCTACTGTTACCCTTTTTACTGTTAGGGGTATCTGGACTCAGGGATAAGTCCGGATGTCTCCATGTATGCACTGAAGTTTTACCTCGCCTTCGCTCAGTCTGAGATCAGGGAGTATCCATCACTGGACCAGTGTTTGCCACAACCTGAATCAAGAAGGGCCACCCACTGTTTAGCCCCTAGTGTAACGTCCACTGTTAACTTAAGCGGAGACCGGGGGCAAGTGCGGGGCTCCCAGCACATACTTGCCCAAAGTTACAATCAATGTTGGTGCAGTCTCGCTGCAGATGCCCATACTGGCCACAGGAAAAGCATGGTCCTAGTCCTGTCAGCCCTGGCCGGCTGGAGTCTTCTTGCGGGTGCCAGTCCCAGCTTTGATTTCCTTTGGGTGTCATATTGGACATCGCTGGGTGCAGAGCCCTAGTTGACCGGCTGTGGGGTCAAGCTTGGCCCCCAGCCCTTACCTCCGAGGAGGGGCTCTCTCTTGGGGCCCAGCTTTCAGGCTTACCCCCACAGGGGTCAATTCAGGTGAGGTTAGCCCCATTCTGGGACCTGGACCCATTGGTGCTTCAGTGGCTAAGAAGTCCTCCATAAGGGTTATGGCTGCACTCAGTGTTGTGGGTTGGTGGAGGAGAACCCAGGCTCAGCCTTGGGGAGGCAGGATGTGAATCAATTGCTCCAGGGCAATTTCCTCGGTCAGCTCGAGTGCTGTTCGGTGTTCCAGGTGGAGCCAACAGCTGCCCAGGTCCCGCATTTTCTCGGCCACCGCCCGCGGATGAGCCCCCGGGGGATAGGTCATCAGTCGGAGGTGCCGTCGAAAACTATCCAGGGTCAGGTCTAATGCATCAAAGATGGCTGCCTTCACCTGCTCATACTCTCAGGCAGCCTCCAGGGGAAGGCCTCTATATGCCGTCTGCGCAAGGCCCATCAAGTATGGGGCCAAGATAGCCGCCCACTGTCCCCTGGGCCACCCAGTGACAGTAACAACACTCTCAAAGGTCTCTAGGAAGGCCTCAGAGTTGTCTTCGGGGCCCATTTTTGATAGCCAGATTGGTGGACCAGTGGTCAACAGGTCTCTGCTGTCTCCTGTTGGGGGGTTTCTCGATTGGGGCACTAAGGGTGTGTCTAGACTACACGGATCCGTCGACGGAGCCATGTAGATGAGTTTACTAGACATAGCAAAAATGAAGCGGCGATTTAAATAATCGTGCTTCATTTACATCAAAATGGCCACCGCGCTGTGCCGACGATCAGCTGATCCAGCACAGTGGGGCAGTCTAGATGTGCCACGGTCGAGAAGGGAAGCCTTTGTCGACTGCCTCGTGAAACAAGGTTTACTGGAGCGGTCGACAAGGGTTTCCCTTGTTGACTGCAGCGTATCTAGACTGCCCCACTGTGCAGGATCAGCTGATCATCGGCACAGCGTGGCAGCCATTTTTATGTAAATGAAGCGCAATTATTTAAATCACTGCTTCATTTTGCTACGTCTAGTAAACTCATCTACATGGCTCCATCAACGGAGCTGCGTAGTCTAGATACACCCTAAGGCTGCCAGCCGCTCTTGTTGTTCACAGTGCTGTGTTGCCAGCTGCTGGAGTAACTGCTGCTGCTGAGCAGCAAGCTGCTGCACCAGTGTCTGTTGCTGTTGCTGCTGGTTCTCCACCAGGAATTTGACCAGCTGCTCCATGTCTATTCAGGTCTCAAAACTAGTCTCTTAATATGCACAGAATTTCAACACACATCCCCTTAACAGCAAGGGGTTGGGCGTACCCACATTCTCCACCACGTGTAGTAGTTTGAGTCAACGGGAGGCCACGCTGACTCACGGTATTCCCCAAGTCTGGAGCCTCAAAGGCCTTACTGCTGGCCAATTAACGGTTCTAGTGACCCGCCTGGTTCAGGGACGGGCAGTAACTAAGGGTACGTCTACACTAGCCTCCTAGTTTGAACTAGGGAGGCTAATGAGGGCGACCGAAATTGCTAATGAAGCACGGGATTTAAATATCCCGTGCTTGATTAGCATAATCCAGGCCAGTCGCCATTTTGGAAACTGACTAGCCCAAAGTAACTGCCCACGTCTACACACGGCAGAGAAGCGGGATTCCGAGATAAGCCCCTTAGTTCGAATTAACTGTTACTCCTTGTGGAATGAGGTTTAACAGTTAATTCGAACTAAGGGGTTTATCTCGGAATCCCGCTTCTCTGCTGCGTGTAGACGCAGGCAGTTACTTCGGGCTAGTCAGTTTCCAAAATGGCGACCATCCGGGATTATGCTAATCAAGCACAGGATATTTAAATCCCGTGCTTCATTAGCAATTTTGGTCGCTCTCATTAGCCTCCCTAGTTTGAACTAGGGGGCTAGTGTCGATGTACCCTAACAGTTAACCCATAGTCTGGAGGTCTCTCCCCCAAAGTGGGGGAGGAGGGGCAGGGCAGGCTCTGGGTCAGAGCTGGGCAGCAAGTTAACAGTTAAACAGTAGTCTGATGGGCTGCACAACAGTTCATGAGCCCCTGCCCTGGGTCAGGGCAAAGCAAAGCAATGAATAACGAGTCAAGCAATAGGAAAGTCCAATGGCACAGGCCTGTTTGCAGGCAGCTCCAGGGGTTGGGTCTCCTTGCTAGCGGAAAGCCAACAAGCACAGGGGATTTGCCCCACAGGAGGAGTCTGCCACCCAGGGAAAGGGGTGGCGGGGGGGATGCGGGCCCTCCCTATGTTACTGCGTCCCAGCCCAGGGCCCTAGTAGTGGCAGCCCGGCAGCCACTGGATCAGCAGGGCTCCCGGCCGTAACACGCCGTCCGGGTCAGTGGGTCAGTGGGGCTCCGAGCCGCAGCATGCTGCCCAGCCAACCTCCATATCCTCAGCCGCCCCAAGGTTGGCTGTCCCTGGGCCACTTCCCTGTTCCCCCGGGGGGCCTACCTGGCTCGGAGGTCGCTCCTCGGTGTCAGCTAAGGATGGCGACAGTGGCAGCTTGTCCATCGGCTCAGGATCCAGGTCGGTTAAAGATCCAGGCGGTCCGGCCCACTTGGCTGGGCCCTGGAGACACTCAGGGGGTCCAGGTTGAGTGGTGGGTCCAAGTGGCGGCTCCCGCCGGCATGTCTCGAAATCCAGGTCCAGCTGCAGTTGGCTTGGTCTAGGCCTCAGCTCAGGGCCTGGTAACGGCCCGGGTGGCCCAACCCAGTCGTCCACTGGAGAGCAGCGTAGCAAGGCCCTCTGACGCAGGGGTTGGGGGAGAGCCTCTGCCCTGCTTGGTGGCTAAGCCCTAACTGAGCTGGGAGTTTCCCTTCTTATACTCCCAACCCTGGCTTCCTGTTTCCTGTGGGCGGAGCTGGGTGACTCTGGCGCTGCCCACCAAGGGGTTTTTAGGGGAGTTTCCTCTTCTGAGTCAGCGGGAGGCCATGCTGACTCACTACACCCCTGTTGTGCTAAGTGCTCTGCAAACATCCCAATGCTGGGACCCTACATTTTATGATACAAATGAATATCAATCTGCATTTTGTAAATCCAGTACACTGACATCCCTTATCTAGGTAACACCCGTAATTAATTCAATACAATGTGTTTTTTAAAAATAACCATTAATTGCACATTAGAGTGCCGAACATAGGGGGACACCACTGCACTCCTCTGGGGCAGAGGTGCCCTGCCTGCCACTGCCCTGATCCACTGCTGCTCCTATCTCTTTCTTTCAGTCCTTGGAGCCACCCCTGGCTAAGCTGCATTGGGCTGGGAGCCTCCTGTCTGCTGCAAAGAGTGGGGGTGGAGAGGGCTGATATTGGGGTGTCACCCTCTTTCCACCTATGTACCCTGCACTGCCAAGGTGGGGTCAGAGAACAGGGGGACACTGTCTCCTGTCATTGCTTGTTCAGGAGCTGGGCCAGCCTTGAGGCGGGTGTGGTGGACCACTGCTCAAGGTGTTGTGCTCAGGGGAGTATATTGAAAACAGGGTTGCTCCTTCTCACCCTGCTGCTTTGCTCTGCAGCTGCCACTGTTTCTACCTCAACCTCCCCTGCCTTGGTGCCATCCTTGACTAAGCTGCTCGGGACCTGGAGCGTCTAATCACTCTCACACACCGCCCCTAACACGCACAGTATCTATTTCTCTTTCACACACAAGCCCCTCCCCCGCCACACATATTCCCTGCTCCACCCCTAGAATCCACAAATATGTAAGTAAATAGCATGCTACTGTTTGATGGTGTGATGAAAACCTATGATTCACCACAACTTTTTTTAATCTCCTGATTAATCTCGATAAATTTTTTTAATCTTTTGACAGTCCTAAACTAAATCAAGGAACTTTAATCCATCACACTAGAGGGCAATGCCTCCAAATGTAATCCAGACAAATTCTGCTACACCATCACTTGGAATGAGTTGGTAATCAGAAAGCTCAGCAAACATGATACTGTAATGAAAGTGAGGCTATAAAATTCAACAAGGTCCAACCGTATTATATTTATGCTCAGTACAAAAACTGAATATTATACACTGTTAGCTCATTTATCTGAATATAAACTTGCACTTTCATATTTACAAATGGATAGCCTACAAAAGCTTAGTGCTGTATTTCTGGGGAAACGACACAATATGTTACCATTATGTGCAGAAATAATGTCAATATTAAAAAGACAAAAATCCTCCTACTTCAGGCAAGCAGAGCTCTGCAAACACATCCACTCTGTCTCTCTTGTCTGAAATTGGGCAATGTCTTGATTAACCTAGCATAAGGCTGTTTGCAGAGTTAATAATAATAAGCCTACAGACTACCAATGGCAATTTAAACAAGCCAGGGTCTATGATTAGATACTTCCAAGTCTAAACCCGATAGTTACTGGCCCCATAGGCTCACCATGCTACACATACGCCAAACCAGTGTTGATAGGCACGCTCCCAAAGCACCCTTGTTTCATAAATTAAAGCTGCCCCACCTCTGGAGGAATGGACACGGAGGTCAGTGTGGAGAGTAGTACATGTTCTCACTCAGGAGCAAATGTACCTACTGAGGCAGCTGTCCCATTTTGGACAGAGGGTAAAACTTCCTTTTGAGGAAGGATGATCTAGTGGTTAGGGAGCCTTGAGATATTCCTCTTCAATTCTTGCTGTGTGATTCCAGGCAAGTTGCTTAGCCTCTCTGTGCCTCATCTGTACCCCTAAATGTATTAAATATTACAAGGTGTTTAGACGCTACCATGAAAGGGCTATAGAGACAATATAGATAAAAAACATATTCCCATGGGACCATGCCAGATTAACTGTATCCATTATGTTTGGGTCAGAATTTGTGATAAAAAAAATACCAGGCCACAGAAGTGATAAAAGAATTGATATTAATAATGCTCATTGCCAAGTGTCCCATGTCACAAGCTGTACATCAGACATACTATGGGAAGGTTCTCAGTCCTGGTCTGGATAGTTTATAGCAGGGAAAATTCTCTCAGAGCAGGAATGGAAGTAGACAGCCATCGGCTCTTTTCTAAGCACCCCCTATAAAGCTTTTCTATAAGAGAGTGTGCTCTAGGCTTCACAACATAATGTTGCAGATACTAGACAAGACAGTACTGCTGCCAGTGGGAAAATGGGGACAGAGCTGTGTTTAAAGCCAAGAATCCTCCCCTCTCTCCCTTAGGCTGCAAACTCTGAGCTGCACTTCTAAGAAGTGTAACATATAATCTCACCCTGCTTTTTTTTTTCTGGGGACTGAGTGGAAATAAGAATTTACAGCTAGATTTGACAAGGTAATATGGGGAGCACTAGGCAGCAAAGATTGTGGGAGTGTCTGTTCCTTTTCCTTTCTTGTCTGCCTCATGGCTGCTTTCTCTAGATACTGGCACCGTTCGCTTTTTTTTCTTTGTATAGGGCTGATTGGAAAATGCTGTGTATTTTCCATTAAAATGTTGAAGGAAATGAAGAGAAAAGTGAATTTAAAAATTTGCATACACTGAAACGTATTGACATGAAAACATCTTAATATTTCAGTTACTGGCTTTCCGCTTCCCTCTTGTTTCAGTGGAAGGTACGGGGAAGGGAAATAAAGAGAGTGCATTGAAAAAACAACTTCCATTTTGATCCAAATTGATATAAAAAATGTTTGCCAAAAACTTGAAATTTTTGAACAGTATAGAAATAAATTGTGAAAACACTTCTGCTGTTCCAGTGGGCTGTCTATTCAGACACAGATTTTCACTGAAAAAAATTTTGAGCCGATCTGCTTTTAGGAAGTTTTGATTTTTGTTTTTCTAAATTCAGAAAATGAGAGTATTTCAGAAAGCTCACAAGTTCAGTGGGAATCAATCAGCAAGTCCTTTAAAACTGGCGAAGATCTACATTTCAGAATTTATAATCATATTCCTTTTCTATGCTTTGTGCTCAGCTATGACCAAATTCTCATAGCCAAAGTAAAGGTCATGTAAAGCCCCAAATGTAGAGGAACCACTATAATTCTGCAGCATATGTGGGTAGACAGGGTATGCAGATCCTCCAGAAGAGGTTTGTACTCCCTGAATACTGTCTCTGTGTCATTTATCCAAGGATAGAATACTTCTGGGAGACTTCTGCATGGTGGCTGGGGCTCCCACCTGAGGCTGCCATTATTTTTTCATGTAAAAATCACAAATTCTGTGTAGAGGAAAAATAAAATTATGCGGGGACCATTCATTCTGTGAAAATTTTGCATTGCACAGTGGTGCAGAATTACAGTAGATGTAATACAATGCCTGGGGACCAAACAATGGAACTATACTATGGTATGTTGTAGTTGCAGAGTTAACTTGGGTAATTGGCACTCAGGTCTGAACAGCTGGGTTGGCCTGGCCTGTGTCTGAGCAACCACACTGCAAAGTTATACCTGAGTTACTGTGTCCTGACTGGTGCTGTACTCCCCTCTGTGTGGGGCTGTGATGTCTTGGGCATGCATTCCACAGTTCTTTGTGCTTAGGTAAGCTGATCTGTTCTTATTCTTTCCTAGTAATTTGTGAGAGAACTGGTCTGTCATCATGGGCATATGGGAAGGAATTGTGGGTTGGCACTGGAGGACTTCATTGTAAAGTGGGCCGGTTACCAACCTGAATGAAAAGTGCATCTGGGTCTTAACCTATAGTTTCAGACTAGTCAGCTAGCCCAGATGGAATGCACCACCAAACTTGAGTGAAACTGTTTTGTGAATGGACAGGAGGAGGGTGAGTTGTAACACCTAAGTAAAGCACTGGATTAACAATCTGTGAACACATTCTATATGGATATGTGTTCGCAGCAAAAGCTGGGCATGGGCTACCTTACCTGAGACAGCTTGAATCCAACTAGTGTAATTGCAACCATGAAGATGGTGTAGCATGGGCTTTTCAGAGCAGGTAGTAAAGCCTGACATGTTGAGTATATAGGTGCCTTGCTAGCCCACTTTGAAGCCCGTGTTGCACCATCTTTTCTAGTATTGTTACTCACACTAATTAGATCCTAGCTAGCTCAGGTCATGTAACCTGTGCATTGCACTACATGGGTTCACTGTTTTTGCAGTATAGAAATGCCCTGTGGCTGTCTGCATCCACTCATGAAAGACAACTGCATGTACAGAAGAAAGGCATAATGGCCATGGAGACCACTACACCCCTGTGCATGATTCTGGTCAAGGAGTTGCTCTGCCATCATTCCACAACCTGGGAGGAGGAGGAAGAATTTCCCATCTCTTGACTGGAATGGGAGTCCTCTCACCATGCTTTGGGTAGGGTATTATATGAGGCCATACCAAATCTCACCTAATCTTATGGTTTTTACAAATCCAGATATGAATTATTCTTAGACTATTCTGTAACATTCTGTGGTGCTAGAAGGATTCTGGTAATGATTGTGTTTAATGGGGGAGGAGGGAAGTAAGTACAATATCGGGGGCTGGGGAGGGAGGAAAGAGTGAGTTTTTCAAGAATGCAGATTATTCCCTGTATGCACTTACCAGCTGCTGAAAAACCTTCAATGGTAGCATGACAGACACAAAAACAAGAGTACTAATTACTGGAGCCACATGCTAGTTTCAGAACATGAAGAATATGATTGCAGGAAGACTACTTCATCATTCAGTCTGACCAGGAATCATTTAGGTCAAACCCATGTCATGATCAAATTCCAACCAGGGTTAGTTCATTTTGCCTGTGTAAAACTTTCCTTTTCTAATTTCAGTTTCATAAGGAATTGCTTGAATAGTGTGGTGCTCGTTAACAGTTACTGCATTCTGTTCCAGAGGGGTCTGCATTGCAGTGATGGATGAAATGATCTCTGTGTGAAAAAATGTTTATTTTAGTATATAAAAGAGCTTGGAATCATTATTAATTGAGTACCAGCACTGGCTCAGTACAGTACAAACATACATTTTGTTCCAAAAGAATGAAAGCCTTTAATATAGAAATAAGATGTTGTTGTTATGTTCTAAGTGCCCCTCCCCCTCTACCTTTTTGCTGCTTTACCATCAGTTCCTCTCTGGCCTCTGTTATTATTCGGTAGCACACCTTGGCTCCCTACAGGGAAGAGTCTTTGGCTGATAATTTATATTGCACTCTCCTGCATGTCTTTACTTGCCATGTGCTGTGAAATGGGCTCTGCTGTCACCAGTCCTGGGTTTGGGGAGCTCCTGAATGAGGGCTCCATGTTTATACTTTCTTGTTGCCTGGCTTGGATACACTTCAGCAATCCTGCTGATGGTACCTCCGAAAAATTCCTCCTTCTCCTCAGCATGTGCACGAGATCAAGACAGACCAGACCAAAGGAAAGGAAGGATTGTTGTTATGCTAACTAGCTAGCACTTGACTAAGCTATTGTAAGTAAGTTTATTACAAAACATGGACTTCCCTTTTCTGGATGTGTTGTACCTCTTGAATTGTTATACCGTATAGAGGAACCAGTCTTTCTATCACCCTCTCCCTTCCTCTCCCCATATATTTCTAGCCCATAGCCTTGAGTTATTAAAACTCCTAGGGAATCAGGGCCACTCTCAAAAATCAACTTCACTGAGCTCTTAATTCAGGTTTCTTTTAATGATACAGTATAGTGTATTACTCAACCCCCATTTAGGTACCCACTTGACATACATCCACAGAAAATGGCTCCTTCACAAATCTGTTTGTCTCACTATCTGCAAGGCTGGACACACACAAGTCCAGAACCTTCTTCCACCGAAGTAATGAGCAAAGGGAGACAGAGAAGCCTCTTAGAAAGTCATTCCTTATGGCTACATCTTGATGTATACCAAAAACCACAGGGGTCCTACTGAGTCACGTTGCAGTCTCCTCTCTCAGGCTATGTCTACAGTGCATGCTTATTTTGAAATAATAGAGTGCGCGTCTACACAGCAAGGCCGTTATTTTGAAATAATTTTGAAATAACCAGCTTCTTACTCCTCGTGAAATGAGGTTTACAGGAATTGGAATAAGGGAAGTCAAAGGAAGAGTGTGCTTCCTTCGACTTCCTGCTCCGTAGACAGTGCCAAAAACTGAGTTAAGGCACTTCAACTTCAGCTATGCAATTAACATAGCCAAAGTTGTGTATCTTAACTCATCTTTAGCCCGCTGTGTAGACATACCCTCAGACAGTACAGCCTGACTGGAGTAGCAGCTTTGTAGTTATAAAATGTGTTGTTTTTTTCACTAAACATTTCATCACAACCTATTTTCATTATTCTTGACTCTCGGATAATCAATGGGCTTTTGTACAGAATCAAAATTAAACGTTGATTTTTATTTTTTCTTTTCTTTGTTGACCTCATTTAGCTCAGATAGAATCCAGGGCTCCAACAAATTAGGCCCTTGTGAGTGGTGTTTTCCTGAGCTCCAAGAAGGAAAAAGATTATTTGAGTGTGTCTCCCCTTAGTGGCCTTTTATATCTCATGTAATATTAATCTCCCCCTCCCAATAAATGCCGTTACCTCAAATATATTAAACGCTTTTGAAAGAATAACTTAATCAACTCCCTCACTTTGTGTTCTGTTTTCCATTTTAGCTTATACTTAAGATTCTTCAATAAAAGAGGCCTAATTTTAATATGGACTAGGAAGCCTATCTTGAATATTTTGGCTGTCTAACTAGTGTAAAGCTCGTTTAGATACATAGAATAGTATTCGACAGCAGTGATAAATGGAACCTCAGAAGGTTTGGCTTAACTAATCACTCTGAAGTTTGGATAAACCTCATGGGACTGAAAAAGTAGGCTGGGCATCTCAGGAGTCCTGGCCTCCTTATGAAATGTTCAGGATTTTTTGCTTCCATTCTCAGCCAGAAATGTAGTGTGTTATATTCACACTGCAATTCAAGGGTGAATGAGTTCTAGAATGTATGCACAGAGGCTAAACTGTAGTCCACTACCCTTATTACAAATACTTGTGTAGTTGTTTAATTGTAAGCATGCAAGTGATCCCAGTGACTGCGGAAGGGTTTGCAGGATTGGTTTAGATGGGAGCGGCACTGCTATTTCCTAAGAATGCATGCGGTCCCTGAAAAGTGAAAGATTTGGGCATCTTTTTTTACTCCTCTATCCATTAGAGTAATCTGAACCAGTGTCAGCTGGAAATCTCTTTCTGTTAGAGCTTGTGTACGGTAGACAGCTTTGTAGTTCAGATTACAAAAAATTTCAGCTATAGTTGCTGATAAGTATTTGAACATTTCTCGCTTGGGCCTGAAATCTGTTGAATGACCATCAACCTAGCTTTAAGTTGTATAAAATTGGAAATTATATCTCTTCTGCCGGAAAAAATATTGCCACACCTACAATACTTCCACACAGGTAACTCAACAGTGACAGTACTTTGAAACTAAGTCGCTGATCCGTTAGCTGGCTAGGGAGCTGATTTATTGATTTCAGTCATGCTCTGTGGAAACAAGGATCTAGCTGCATGGAACCAGATGCAAGACCGGTGCCTTGGTTTGTAAATGGTGCCCATTTTGGATTATATCCATGGGCAAGGTTGTGAAATATAATGCAATATTACCGTGCTTAAGAACTGAAAAATCATGAGATTGGCTTGAAAAAAATTGAGAGATTGCAACTTTAGGCCCTTCTTATTTGCCTCCTGTTTTGGAGCCTTAAGCCTTCACATTTCCAAGCTTTCCTCTGCAACCATTTGGGCTAAAAACTTACTTTTCATATTCCAAATGAAAGCTGAGTTTCTCATATAATCACAAGACTCCTTCAGATGTAGCTTTAACAAAAACACCAGACTTTGCAAGTCTTTCACTAAAGCAGTGAGAGTTAGTAGCACTGATTAATAATGAAAGCAATTTTAAAATATGATTCAGCCTAGCCAACGAGTACCAGCCAAAATTACTGGTAGAGCCAGTTCACAATTTTCTGACAAACAATTTTTAGTCAGAAAATGCTGATTGAACAATCTGAATGTTCTTCAGGAACATGTTGATCTTGTTTGATGCTGGCTGGCTGCCAGCTTGGCCATCCATTTCCCCAGGAGCCCTGACTCATCAGCAGTCTGGATTTTTGGTGGCATAGCTGGAGGTCTGTTTGGACTCTCAGCCTCCATGGGCTACTTGACTAGCAGGCATCTGGGGGTGCCACAAATGGGAAGCCTTCTTGTTTGTCAGGTGGGCTGCCATGGAGCCAAAATACCCCGTCTAGATTATCTCCAAATGAAATTTTTCTAGCCTTTCCTTCTTGGCCCCTCCCCCACAAATTAATAACAGTCAAGATTGGGAAACAAACCATTTTTCTGTTCCAGCTTGGAACACATTTTTGTAAAAGACCAATTTTGTGGGAGGGACTGGCAAATTCTGTTCCCACACAGCTGTGATGCAGTTCCATTTTAAATGTTTGCTTAAAGCAGGATTTTTCTACATGCAGTTTTTGTACAACTTTAACTGGGTTTGAAACCACTGAAGTTGAAACAGTACAATGCCCCTAGTGTGAATGCAGTTTTACTAGTGTAAAGGTGCTATGTATACTGGTATAAGTGGAGACTGGGCTGTTGGGACTATAAAATTCATGCTCCAACCAAAATAGTTAAATTGGTACAAAAACCATGCTTGTGATCTGAGCTACACACAAAACAATCTTCCAAAAATCAAGAACAAGATAAGATTATAGGTAGCTGGGGGGGAAGGGGAAAGGGGAGAGTCTGTGGATCTCAGGAATGCAGTCTCTCCACAGCCTCTGGTGCATTATGCAAAATAAATCCTTTCATTTAGTAACAATTACATTTCTCCTCTTTTTGGTTGCCAAGATTGTGTTTGCCTAAAAAATCTCATATATTAGCAATGGCAAAGGTATAAACAAAACCCCTGCCCTATTCCATTCTTCTCCTTTGAGGAATGAACTTAAACTCAGTGCGCACTAAGGTGAATAGTAATGGGAAATTTAACTCCCGCACCTCCTTTTTAAAAAGAAGAGGGAACACAAAGGGGAACTACTATGTGTGGAGATCTACCCACTTCTTGCATGAGAAAGTGACTCATATCTCAGTGGCATCTCCCCCATCTCCCTCCTGATGACCCTCTTGAATCCTTTCCAAGGAATGAAATATCCATAAGGAGGAAGGAGAAAGGAGCAGGGAAAGGCGGGAATGCATACTGTCTCCATTTGAAGATGAGGCAGGAAAAATTATACAATTTAGGGCAAAGTTTTGGATCCACCTACCGTAGAAATAGGAACAAGGGAACTGCCATAATGTTCCTAGAATTATGGTTCTAGACAAGTAGCCTGATTTTTACAGTGACAATATATCTGGAATTTCTGAGAAGTGCAGGAAGCTTGATAGTGGATGAGTATGGAATAATGTGTCCATAGAAGTTTTATCTTAGCCCACCCTCCCATCACTTAGTGTTTAGCTTAGTAGGAGCTGGCCATCAAGTCCATATTCAGAGCCAAATATCCTGAAGGTTTGGGGATGTCTGGATCCATGGTTTTGATTTGAGTCCATCTCTAGTAATTAGTTTGGCTCCATCTTGCTTATTAATATAGTTACTGAGTGTATTGTACTGTGTTTAGTACAGCAATTTGTGCATTATAGTTAAATATTTATCCAAGGAGAAATGGGGCTCTTACCAACCAGGCAATGTTAAAGGTGCTTATTTGCCATTTGATAACATACAAAAATGAATGGCTTCTCTCTGTAGCTCCTGAACTCTTCTGAAAGGTCTCCTATTGCTAGGGAAATATTTTCCCTTCTGTCAAACCATCTTCGTCTCCTGTCTTGATTTATAACTTACCATTTGTGAGCATCATCTGGAAATGAAAAGTAATACAATGCCATCAAGCTTTTACTAGTAGTGTACAGAATAAGATGATGTCTATTACTGTTGACAGGAAGATAAACTGATCTATGAATAAAAGCATCATAACTGATCAAGAGTTCCTGTTTTACAGCTGCTACCAGAGAACCTTCTCAAAATACTGTATCTCTTTCTGGTTACTCAATTTGTTTTACTATGTTGCTTGCCAAAAGTCTTTAATGGTTCAGGGAAAAAGCTAAGATCAGTAACATAACCAGGAGAGCAACATTGGAGAGATTTGGAAAAGTAGACAATGTGACACAAGGGAAGAAATAAGCCTTTCCAAGCTTCAAGGTAGCATGAAGCAGGAAGAGAATTTGAGATCAAGAGAAGTAAGTGAAGAAAGCAATAAGAAGTGGTGAAGAAGGATGGCCTATTAGTTTAAAAGTGGAATTAGCCTAGGACTTGAGACTACCACAGATTTCCTTTATGACCCATGGGCAAGTCACTAAGGCCTAGGGATTTAGGTTGTTGCTGCATTCAGCATTGCAATGCCTCAGGGTATGTCTACACTGTATTCCTCTTTTGAGAGAGGAATGCAAATGCAGCTGAGTGAAATTGCAAATGAAACGTGGATTTGAATTTCCCGTGCTTCATTTGCATAATCGCATTCGGCCACTTTTTCGAAATACCCTATTTTGAAAAAAGAAACGGTGTCTAGACAGTGATTTCGAAAGAAAACCCTTCTTTCGAAATTACCCTTAAACCTCATTTTATGAGGAGTAAGGGTAATTTCAAGAGAAGGATTTTCTTTCAAAATAACTGCATCTAGACAGTGTTTCTTTTTTCAAAATAGGGTATTTTGAAAAAGTGGCCGGACGTGATTATGCAAATGAAGGGCGGGAAATTCAAATCCGCGCTTCATTTGCAATTTCACTCAGCTGCATTTGCATTCCTCTCTCAAAAGAGGAATGCAGTGTAGACATACCCTAACTGATTTAAGGCCAAATCTCATTTTCAAAAGAGATTTAGGCAGTAAAAAGCTAAAATTCCATTGACAATGAATGGCATTGACAATGTGACTTAGGCTCTTAAATCTGCCAGACATTACAATGCTGAGCACAGCAGCACCTAAATACCTTTTAAAAACCTGGATCTAAGCCTCACTCTGCATCAGTTCCCCATCTGGGGTAAGAGCACTTCCCTACCTTACAGAGGAATAAGGATGATAAATACATTACAGACTGTGACAGTCTGATACCATGGTGATGGGCATCATGTAATTTTGTAGGACTGATAAATATAGAAGAGTATTCAGCATGGAATGGAAGAGCATGTGCAGACTGAGATTAGTGATGTCAGAAGGTTCAGAAGATTATTATGTATTTTATTATAGTTTTTTTTTAATGTATTATTCATTGTAAGAGGGAAGAAACCTGAGGAACATGTATATATGCTGTCTGCATATTGTTCATATATATTTCTAGTGTGCCAACCACTGGTAACTATGTGCCTAAATATAGATAATGTTAACATTATAAAAGGGAAAATGAGATAAAATCAGTGTAACTCATTAATATTCAGAGCAATGTGGGATTTTAGCTGCTAGGCACTCATTGATTTTAATGAGATTCATGTTGGTAAAAACTCTGTACAGCATTTTGAAAAGGCACCCTTGATTGGAAATATTCTGAACACTTGGCTGCCCATGCAATCCTACATCTCCACAGCTCTGTATCCAACTCAGTAAAACATCCTGGATCCAAAGTGTGCATGTATTCACAGCCTGCTATGGAGTGGACAAAACTGCCATGCAAGTGTCAAAACTCACACAGATTTCAATCCCATAAGTCTCTCCATCATTCCATGATAATTTCCATTCAAGGCTACATTTCCAAAATGTTGTCAGAGGATTATAATTATTTCATTGCCCTCCATCTGGGGTCAAATTCTGATGTCATATTCACACTTTGTGCCAAACTAATACTGTACTCACACGTGACTGGAGCTATTTTTAGAATGAGGCAGTACTGTTAAAAATGAGTTAGGACAGTGGCAGGCAACCTGCAGCCTGATGGCCATATGTGGCCCATCAGGGCTCTGAGTGGCCAGCGAGACATTGTGTATATCATTGCCATGTACAGGGTTGCCAGATTCCACTGTTTTCTGTCCATGTCATTTTTTCCCTACCACTATTACTAACGTGGCAAGCACATAAAGCAAGGGCATATGAAGCGAGGTGCATGCTGATTGTACACAACATTGACGTAAGAGTGGTGTGCTCCCACTGCATCCAATCAAAGCGCTGCTACTGTTCAGTCAGTGTAGGAGCAGGTTTTTAACCCACTGTAGCCAGTAGCCCTTTGATATATAGGTAAAACCTTAAACTATGGTCTGTGGCTAAGCTGTCCCCCAGAAGCCTGCTGTTCAGTTGGAGCAAAGAGACAAGGCCTAGCAGGCCTAGCTGAAGACAAAACAGATAACAGGAAGCTTGGAGAAAACAGGGCGGACACAGAAAAGCAGCCCTGTCTGTTTATAAGCTAGGCAGCACAACACCAAATGGAAAGCCATAATTGGATACCACTATCATGAATTTCACACATACACTCAAGGTTATAGCCCTGCGAGGTTGTAGCCAGACATGAACCCCATCTTGTTTCCCCCCCCCCCAGAGAGCAAGAGAAAGGCAGTCAGCCTTTGATGCCCTGGGAACGTAGGGGTGCTGCTTGTCCCTGACTCTAATAAACAGAAACCAGACAGTAAATGGGCTAGCTGACGACCAGGGGGCCTCCTGCCGCCCTGATGGCTAGCACCAGTAATTGACACACCTACACTGTCCCAGGAGAGGAATCTCCGCCCATCACATACTAGAAGTGCCCATTGTCTGCATTTTCCCAGGTGTGAATTATGCTTTGCACCCTTCCTGGGAAACTTGGCATTCAAAGCCATTTTCCCTAATTGGCCACTTGAGACCAGGAAGAAGCCTACGTGATCCAAGGGGTATAAAGATGGGTTTAGTAGCCCACCCCATTTGAGCTCCAATCATCTATACCTGCTGGCAGGTATTGGTTGTCTCTCGAGGTCTGCGGGACGCCCAACCTCGCCCTACTTCTTCCTGAGGGATTGAGAGAAAGACGCTGGCCACGCCAAGTCTGGAACGCAGGGGTGAGAATATATACCTGCTAGGTGTCTATTTTGCATGCATTTAATAAGAGCTCAGAGAACCAAAAGGGTTTCATGGTACCTGTAAGTGACTTATTAGTGTAATTTCTGTCCTGTCCTTTGTAGTGGCTGTGTTATCTGTAACACAGTAATAGCATTTAACAGCTAAGTTTACCCTGTAACAAAAAAATAGTAACTGTTTAAGCTATGACCTGACTCCTTCAGTTGCTGTAACAGAACCAAGCACAATTTTAAAAAGAACTCCAGCCGGTCATAAGGGACAGATATAGGGAGAGCTTGAGCGTTGGATTGTGTCACTTCCAGGGGACAGATCCGTTGGGGCATCTCTCAGCCTCCCCAGGCTGCCCGCTGCGAAGGGATCGTGTATCCTAGCAGTCAAAATCTGAGGTGTAATAAGCTCTCTGTAAACTGGAAACATAGCTCTCTGGAAACTCTGTAAGCTCTCTGGAAACTCTGGGGCGTCTGTCGGCCTGTTGGCTGCCCGCCACGAAAGGATCCCGATCCTAGCGGTAAAGACACGGACGTTAAACTCCTCGGGGCACCCGTCAGTCTCACCTAGACTGCCCACTGCGACGGGGCCTTGTGTCTCAGCAGTTGAAGACTCGGGTGTAACATACACACATGCACTGCCCTGACCACCGGCTGACAGAGGTGCCCCACAGTCTGCATGGGAATGAGACACCCAGCTGCCCTCCCAATTGTTGCTAAAGAACTAGAGATAGTGCCCCCCTTTCACGAGCCCAACTTGCTAATTTACCAAAGACATATTATAAACCATTGCTGCTGCGTACCTTACTTTGTTTTGTTTTTTGCTTTATACCTGTAGACAAGCACCTATGGACCACACCTATCAGGAAGGCACCATTACCACTCCTATGCATCCCGATCGGAATGTAGCTATGCCTCGCACTTTTTGGGGGGAGAGGGGACATATACTTGTGTTTAGCAATTGTGTTAACCTGAGCCATGGGTGGAGTTACTATGTAATCTTTTAGACTTTCGGCTTATTGGCTCGTAATATCTTGCTGCTAGAACCTATCCAGGGGCTTGGGAACTCCCCGACCCGTCATTTCTTTCTCTGTCCATCAGCTCTCTATATAGTCCATTGTAATCATTTACTTGTGATTTGCAGTGTTCGCTGAGCCCAAGTGGCAAGCTGGCACTCCGCCAGTGTTGTGTGTAATAAACCCTCCTGCTTGAATCTACATGGTGTCCACATTTTTGGTTTCCAACAGTCAGCACACTCTGCAAATTCTAGGTACACAAGTGCAGTTAGCAAAACTACCCTATTCTAGGAGGCTGTCTTGATTACAACAGTCTTGCAGCCCATGGAGATGAAGGAAGGCCACTCATGCAGGCCACTCACTAGCAAAGATTGCCCATCACTGAGTTAGGGTAGCTGAATCCATCTCACAGGGACAAGTCTGATCTCTGATTTGAAAATGAGCTGAATATTTTCAGCTGCCAGTAATGCCAATGGGAGCTGGGGATGTTCAGAATCTTTGAATCTCTAGCCCTAGGCAAGTGCCCAATTCTGCTTCCATTAATTTCAGTCAGATCAACACAGGGCTCCAAATAGGTGAATAGTTAGCTTTTGGTCTGATCCTGCTGCCACAGACTAGATTTCTAGCCTGCATCCTGTATAGAATTTTCCCTCCAGAGTTTGGTGTGTTTGGGTATGGGCTTTTCTTCATGTCAAATTCTATACTACAGGGGGTAGTGATCAATGACTTGATGTCAGGATGGCGGTCGGTTTCTAGCGGAGTGCCCCAAGGTTTGGTTCTGGGACCGGTTTTGTTCAACATCTTTATTAATTACCTGGATGAGGGGATGGATTTCACCCTCAGTAAGTTTGTGGATGACACTAAGCTAGGGGGAGAGATAGATATGCTGGAGGGCAGGGTCCAGAGTGACTTAGACAGATTGGAGGATTGGGCCACAAGAAATCTGATGAGGTTCAACAAGGACAAGTATAGATTCCTGCACTTGGGACGGAAGAATCCCAAGCATTGTTACAGGCTGGGGACCAACTGGCTAAGTAGCAGTTCTGAAGAAAAGGACCTGGGGATTACAGTGGATGAGAAGCTGGACATGAGTCAACAGTGTGCCCTTGTAGCCAAGAAGGCTAATGGCATATTAGGTTGCATTAAGAGGAGCATTGCCAGTCGATCCAGAGATGTGATTATTCCTCTTTACTCGGCTCTGGTGAGGCCACATCTGGAGTATTGTGTCCAGTTCTGGGCCCCCAATTATAGGAAGGATGTGGATGCATTGGAGAGGGTCCAGTGGAGGACAACCAAAATGATTAGGGGGCTGGAGCATATGACCTACGAGGAGAGGCTGAGGGAGTTGGGTCTATTTAGTCTGCAGAAGAGAAGAGTGAGGGGGGATTTGATAGCAGCCTTCAACTTCCTGAAGGGAGGTTCCAAAGAGGGTGGAGAAAGGCTGTTCACAGTAGTGATGGATGGCGGAACAAGGAACAATGGTTTCAAGTTGCAGTGGGAGAGGTCCAGGTTGGATATTAGGAAAAACTATTTCACTAGGAGGGTGGTGAAGCACTGGAATGGGTTACCTAGGGAAGTAGTGGAATCTCCATCCCTACAGGTGTTTAAGTCTCGGCTTGACAAAGCCCTGGCTGGGTTGATTTAACTGGGATTGGTCCTTCCTTGGGCAGGGGTCTGGACTTGATGGCCTTCTAAGGTCTCTTCCAGCTCTATGATTCTATGATTCTATTACAAACATTGAGAGAGCGCTGGTCCTTTCCCTGACTCTGTTACTGAGTAGCCATGTGACCTAAGGTTTACAAACTATCCCATCTGTAAAATGGGGATAAGGGCTCTTACCTGTTACCTACCAGCCCTATACTCTTGGGGAGCCAGGGAGTGACACATGGAAAACCATCCCCTTCCTTCCCGTAGGCCTCTGCTTGAATCAGACAAACCAAGGAAAAGGCCGGGGAAGACACACCTAAACTAATTACGGAAACACCCCAGCCTCATCTGCATTGAAGATAGAACAGAGGGACATTTCATTAGCATACAGAATGGAGACCAGCTCTTCCAAAGCAGGAACCGCACTGACCTATGGAATACGGAAAGCAGAGAAGCACTGCCTGATAGGAAATCTCTGCTCCAGATGCTAATGAACCCAAGCCTGCTCATAACCAAATTAGTCATTATCAGACCAATTCTAGTAATGGATCCTATTGACATCCAAAATACTTAAATTGCCTAGCTGCATTATGAGCTCCTTCAAGGAACATCACCCATAACCAGGTGTGATCAGTCTCTATTGTCTCACCCCTGTTTACCCATAAACAAATCCAGTGTTCTCTTTGAACTATTGTCCTATTCCTATAAAAACTACCCTTGCCCAAGAAAAGCTTTTTGATACCTGGATTTAAACTGCATCAGTTCCATTGAGACTTCTTCATCTCCTGTCTGATCGTGCTGGGGGCTCTGCTCTGCTTGTCTCCTGCCCTCTGGACCCCCAGCTCCCATCACCATCTGGGAACCCCGATCAGTGCAAGCTCCACGGAGTGGTGAGGTCTCTCTCTCTCTCTCTGCCCTCCCACCCCCCAACTACCTCTCTCTAATCATAGCCTCCTGACTCTTCCCTATGTAAACTGTTATATGGTTAACTAGCCCTAACATTTGTAATCAGTTTCAATTTAGATTTAATATTGTAACTGTTTTGTGTGTCTGGCTCCCTATATATATATTCACTACCCAGAAATAAATAACTTTCATTGTTAAGCTGGTTGCTTCTCTCTCTTTCTTTCTCTTTCGCTCATTCTTCCTCAAGGGGTGTTGTTTTGGCTTCCTTATTTGCTCTGCAACAACGCTTCTTGTACCCAAGCTAAAGATTCCTGAAGTGCCCAAAATCCTGTGGGGTTTGCTCATTATGCGGTTTACCTGAGAATGATTGTGGTGTGAAATTGGGGATAAGGAAGTGCTGAACCTGGGGGCATATGAGGATGGCAGCTTAAAGTGCTGTTTAATCCAGCCCACTGAGTCCAAAGGCTCATGAGGGTGCAGTGTGGCATTGCTGTTAAACCTAGCCTTCTCAGTCCAGGGACATATGAGGGGTCAGCTTGTGAGTGCTGATTACCCAGTCCTCTCAGGCATGCTCTGTTAGTGGGTGTGAGTGTCTGTGTGTGTTGCTAAGGTGGGAAGAACCCCATCCTGAGAAACCTAGTTCCTGCAGGAGAGCTCCAGTGGGAGGGGGAATTAGCAGCAGGGAAAATTCAGCTCCATATGAAAGCACAAGTAAGCACAAGCAGCACACTGATAGAATTGTTAACCTCCCCCCCAGTCCCATAAGAGTAACCCGAATAAATGAGCATTGGAGATTTAACATCTCCAATGGCGTGAAACAGGGCTGCGTACTCGCCCCGGTGCTTTTTAACCTGTTCCTCACTCAAATCCTCGTGCATGCTGTCAGAGACCTAGATCTTGGTATTTACATCAGATACCGTTTGGATAGTTCACTGTTTGATTTGAGACACCTTACTGCAAAGACCAAGACACTGGAGAGGCTTATCACCGAAGCACTGTTTGCTGATGACTGCGCCCTTATGGCACACCAAGAGAACCACCTGCAGACCATCATTGACTGGTTCTCTGAAGCATCTAAACTATTTGGTCTTGCAATTAGCCTTGGAAAGACAGAAGTCCTCTTCCAGCCTGCACCAAACAGTGCTCCTGCACAGCCATGCATCACTATCGATGGCACACAATTGAAGGTAGTGGACAGCTTTAAGTACCTGGGCAGCACAATATCAAGCGATGGATCCCTTGACAAAGAGATTACAGCGAGGATCCAGAAAGCCAGTCAGGCTCTTGGGAGATTGCGTATGAAAGTTCTCCAGCACAAAGATATTCGCCTTTCAACTAAACTCAAGGTATATAATGCCATGAGCCTCACCTCTCTCCTGTATGGCTGTGAAACATGGATCCTGTACCATAGGCACATCAAGCGGATGGAGCGGTTTCACATGCGCTCCCTACAATCAGTCATGTGAGTACACTGGCAGGACCGAATGACTAACCAAGAAGTGGTTGATAGAGCTAGTTCCACAAGCATCAAAGCCAAGATCCTCCAGACCCAGCTTCAATGGTTTGGCCATGTTCTCCACGTGGACGAAAGCAGGATCCTGAGGCAGCTGTTCTATGGGGAGCTGGTACATGCTAGTTGCAAACAGGGACGCCTGAGGAAGAGGTATAAGGAGAACCTGAAGACCAACTTGCAGTGGACAGGCCTTCAAACTCGACAGTTTGAACTAGCTGCTGCAGACAGGACTAATTGGCATTCCCTTATGAGGAAAGCAGTGACAAAGTTTGAGGATGACTGCCGCCAATGCCTCGCAGCTGCATGTGAAAGACGACATAGAGCTATCCTGTCTTGACAACCGGCGTCCCATGCCCTATCTGTAACTGCATGTGTGCTTCGAACTTTGGGCTCTGGAGCCACATGCGTTTCCACAAATGAAATGCACAATATGTCTTCCTCGGCTCCCGAGAGACAACCAACAACAACCCCAGAGTATTGGGCAAATCTGGTAACATGCCCATCCCTGAAAAGTGCTTTGAAATGTATGGATCAGAAATGCCATACAAATGTGCATTGGGTTTAGTGTCTAATTCCCAAGCAAGCATCTACAAGAGGACGAACCCCAGGATCCTCCTTTATAGCAAGATTCTGTCACATCTTCCAGCAGAGAACAAAGGTTTAGCAGGCTTTTTACATGGCAATGAAATACCAACCACGTGGGAAGATCTCCTTACATCATGGCTTTGGAAGAGAAAAGGGGACCTGCCATGATTAAAATCACTGTCAAGTGTCCAAGCTGTCTTCCTTCCAGTGTTTATTCAGGATGCATTTTCAGTGCAGCTGGGAAAGCAGTTACTCACTGATGAGCAAGGCAGGCTGTACATTTGGGAAAAAAATAGATGATTTGACAGACTTAAGCTTCAAATAGGGATAATTTTTATCCAGAAGGTGCTATTGATGATACAAATGCTGACAGAAAATTTGACACCGTGATGATGGTTTGGTAATGACAGCTCACGATGAGGGACTGCAGTGTGGTAATATTCAGTCTTCTGAACGTTAATTCCTTGGAACAAGAGCAACACTTACAAACCTTCCTTGATTTGAAGAAGACAACCAAAGACCCGGCAACAGTAATACTGCAGAGTGAAAAATAGCTTAAACTTTCCCTTTGGTTGAGGAAATGCCTCCCATTATGGCTAGAAAGAAGAAAGTGGCTGGATAGAGCTTTGCAAATGAAGGGGAATATATTATGACTGAATTTCTGTGTGCTTCATTTACAAACTTTGCTTCCCTGCTTGCCAATTCAGAACCAGTTCTACGACTCAGTTCAAAAGGAAGGGGTTTGTACATGTGTGCTCTAAGTAATTTAAAGATCAATGTAACCTAGATTGAAAATGCATATCTGAATCCTTGTATAGGGCGGCCAGGTGGCCAGCTTTCAACCACAGAGTCCAATCAAAAAGGGAACTTGGTGGTGTCTGGTCAGATCTACTGACTGGAAACCCAAAATCCAGCTACTGGGCGTGGGGAGCTCCCAAGTCATCACCTGTACCAGTCCCTACTCAGCCAGGGCTACCTTCCACCTGTACTGGGCAGCTGTATCTCCCAGCCCTGGCTCTGCAAGCAAATCCCTCCTGACCCAGGCAGGGAGTGTGGGAGAGGGGAAGAGCAGCGAGCGATGGGGAGATGGGGAAAGAAGAGTGAGAAGGGAGTGATGGACAAGGTGGGGAAGGCCCTCGTGGGAAAGAAGTCAGGCAGGGGAGGTTCCAGCACTCCTTCTGAAGTGTCTGGTTTTTATATTATGGGACACAGGGGAGGTTTTGTGGTAGTAAAGACCCAGTTCCCAGACAGCAAGAGTTGGTGCCGTCAGCTCTGGCACCACAAAAGGCACCACTGAGTCCAGCACAAAGTGACTCTGGCAGGGCAGTGCCAGGTGGAGGCATGGGAGTCAACCTCTGCCCCAGACACTTTTGAGGCCACAAGGGATCTCACAGAAATGACTGCAGTCCAGCCCCTGATCATCTGGGACAAGCCTCTGGTACTGGGGAGACTGACCCCATCCAGTGGGAAGCCCTCAGTGATGCAGTGCTCTCACTCTCTGGATTGGCACCATGCCCAGCATTGCTCCCAAATGTCATTGCCATGTCACTCCTCGGCACCATGCCTAGCAGGAACACACCTGGCACTGGGGGCACAGAGATTGATCTCCCTGGCACCAAGCATGCCCTGGCACCAGTCCGTAATGGCTGCAAAAGCAGCACCAGAATGCAGAAGCCAAGACTGGGTAATTGGTGCCAGTCTCCCTCCCCAGACCATCAGCATCAGCCATCGACGAGATTGTTATGGCACTGGTCTCTGCTACTTAGTCACAGGACGGAGGCTGGCCCATGGAACCTCAGCACCACTGTGGTCTTCACCCTTAGGCTCATCAGAATCCACCACCAACTTCTACTATTCAAGGTGCAATCAGCACATGTTGAGCATGTGCTGAAGGGGCGTTGGTTTGCTTTGGCAGCCACAGCGGCAACCCTCCATGCGATAGCCCTTCTGGACTCCCTCCAGGGGCTCTAGATCAATGATGGGAGACCCTCCTTCCCAGTCACCTAAAGCTAGACTTGATCCTGGGGATCCAAAGCAGCCCTCTCTAGGCCAAATTCACAAACCCACACCCAAAGAGCCTACCCAAGACCTGCTGGCACCTCCTGAGATATCAGTCTATGAGGACCCAGAGCAGTCTAAGAACAGCCCAGGTAGCCTGAGGGCCAGGAAGACCCTGTACCACCACTGGTGACCTCATCTTCCTCACCTGGTGAGGCAGTAGCAGTAGCATCAGTTGTGGGGCCTCCACCACTGACCACAGGACCTCCTCCCTCAAATTGCCCACAAGTGGGCTTGCAGGTGGAAGGAATCATGGAAGCAGAGGATCCAGTGGTGGACATCTTTGCTCTGAAAAGACCTTCCTGGGTATCATTGTCATTGATAAAAACCATCCAGGAAAAAAGTTTCCAATGTCTGTGCATGCGACCCATGCACACCTGATTGGAATGGATGTGAACAACAAAACCCTAAGAACAACAGTTATGAGAATGTGAGTAACTTTTGTTTTTTCCTGACTAATTGTTCTGTGTAAACTCCAGAGTTGGCAGAGAAATCTTGTGCTATGACCACAAGAAAATTCAGTTAGTGAAAACATCTAGAAAATGTGAAATTATAATTTTTTCTGTAATCAATTTTAGAACATGGAGGTGTGATGTATTATTTACATGTGAGCAAAACAGAGGGCTCTCTGGAGCCTGAATTCTGATGCTGTCATTATAGCATTTCTTGAACTCCTACATTAAATATCATCGGTATGCAAACATTGTTCTGAGCAGCTACTTAAAGGATCCAGTTACTCCTAGTTGGCTCTGTAACATGGGATGTAATTAAAAGTTCAGTGCTCTAGTGTCCAATTAGAGATCCTATATTTTGTTATTTATTTATGGTTACCTTTTTTTATACTGGCAGAGAATGATATGCTAGCCCTCTCACAATATCACAGGAGAAAGAAATTGGACTCTATCCATTCCTCAATCCTAACACTTGGCTTGTTAGAGCTGAATTAACCTGATGGTAATTGCTATGCTGTGGTGAGGGCATTATGTAGAGATATACATTTGTTTTCTTGAAGTTGGTTTAAAGAAATATTTTATGTTACTTTTCATAGAATAAATGTTAAGACAGAAAAATTGTAATACCCAGTCTTAATTCTAACCATCAGCAGCAAAAATAGCTAAACCTTTCTATTTACATTGAAATACAGTAGCCTAGATAATCTCTGCTTTAACAGCAAAAATTCCTGGATTCTCAAGTACATATTGTTTTAGGCAGAGCTGGTAGCACCACTGATTAATATTAAGATTGATCGACATGTCTCATTATGAGAGTGGTTTCAGTGGCTTATAGCTCTGCCATGCAATAGGTATTTGTGTCACAATGAACTTTTTTAGAAAATGTAATAAAATGGTTGTGAGAACAAAACTAGGAGAAAATATATTTGTTCTTCTTTGAGTGATGGTCCCTATGTGTATTCTACATGTGGAGAATGCCCCTGAGTTTGGAGATTTTTAATAAACAGTATCTGTTGATCTTGGGGTTCAAGAATTGCTTTTCCTGCCCCCATTCCTTTTCAGGGATACATAACCCCCAGTGCTGCCTTTGCTGCTGCCTACGTGAGGCTCACATCATGGCCAAGTGCAACATTTGCCCCTCTTTTCCTCCCAGAGCATTTGAGGGTGAAAAGCTGAGACTTAAAAACAACTAATGGAGAGGATTAGGAAATTCCAATCAAATTGGGTAGAGGAGATCTCCTGTACATCAGCCTCAAACAACAGGCATGATCCTCCTGAACACAAGCTCAAGAGTCAAGGCTAAGATTGACAGTCTAAGGGGAAGGCTTTTTATGAGAATAGGAAGGCACTCTCCCAAGCATAGAGACAAATCACTTCTTCCCAAGCTGCTCTGAGATCCCTCCCTGACTCCTACAAACTTGGGAGGTCCTCAAGCATGAATCCTAAAGAACTGAGTCTGAGTAAATCTCCTCTGTAAAGCATGGATCATTTGGTTCTGCCCAGAAAACAGAAAGACAGACATCAACCTCCTCTCCCACTGAAGTCCAGATTAAACCTTGTGCCAATATTGTCGCAGCACCAGAGGGATCAGACATCAATTCTGAACAGGATGAGTTCTGGATCCAATGGTTCCACAAACCAATTCATCCACTACTCTGGGGCACACCAAAACCTGTGTTTTTCTGGAGGACATTTTTGCTCTTCTCTGTTCTCGCCTCAGGTCTGTCTTTATTCTGAAACTTAGTTACTCCAGAGAAGGAATTTATTCAGAAGACAGGGAGCTGGTCTCTCCTCTCTCATATACCCAACCATTGGTACCATCAGTTCTGCCATTAGTTTGGGATCCAACTTTCTCCTCCAACGAATCAGATGTTTCCCAAGAGTCCTTGCACTGCTGTACAGAAATGGGTCTGGACAGACACTCTAAGAGATTGGTATTTTGTCTGTCAACCAGATATGACTTTCCAAAATATGTGGATGTAAAGGTGTAACTGTATACAATCTTTATCATTGCTGAAGATAACCAAACATAAATCAAAAGACAATGAAAAGTATAAGCTTCCAGACGCAATGAATTATCTCTATATAGACATCATATAAGAGAAGATAATTTTCAGAAAGCCATGGGAAAGTGTAGACAAGAAATAATTGGAGAATACTGACAGAAGTTACAATAGCGTACAGATCCCAGCTTAGGCTATGTCTACACTACAGGGGTTTTGCACAAAAACAGCTGGTTTTGTACAAAAACCTGCAGCTTGTCCACACCTCAAGCGCGTTTTTGTACAAGTAAATTTACAGTCAATCAACAGAACAGAGAGCTTTTTGCAGTATAGGTATTCCGCTTTCTACGAGGAATAACTCCTTTTTGCACAAGACCTCTTGCACAAAAAGGTGTGTGTGGACAGGCAGCAGCATTTTTTGCGCAAGAATTGGCCTCCAGGAAAAAAAACAGGTGGTCTCTTGGCCACTCTGTCCAAGTTAGTCAGAACTCTATAGTTCCTGTCTGCTGGCCCCCCTTAAAGCTGCAGACACCCTGGACAAGCCTTGTGACAGGAAGTTTGGAGCGAGTAGGTGCCTTCACTGCGCAGCTCTGCTTCAGCCACAATGGTCGACCAGCAAGCTCAGAACTGGTTCTGGGTGGTTTTATATGCGAGAGTGTCCAATGAGTGTTGACGCTTTCTTGTGCAAAAGTACATCGCTTTTGCGATGCGCTTTTGTAGTGTGGACGCGGTCTTGCGCAAGAAGCTTTTGCGGACGATCTCTGCCACAAAAAGCTTCTTGTACAAGAAGCCTGCAGTGTAGACGTAGCCTTAGTCTGTGTTCACAAGCTCAGTCCCATAATACCTCTGTGAAGTAAACAAGGATATTAATATATCCATTGTTTATGTTAGGAAACCACAGCCCAGAGAGACTGAGCCTTTCTCTAGGTTACACAAGAGGCAATGCTGGAGATAGGTTTGTCCCAAGTAGTCAGTTCTAAGGGATAAATCTGGCTGGTGAAAAACTCCAGGGGTGTTCTGTGGTTAAGACACAGCACTAGTTAAATTCTAAACTTAAGTGACATATGATGAAAGATGTCTATCTCAGCTATCACATACTTTGGAATATTCTCTGCTCTCCCCTACCTGAAAATCAGGCACCTTTTAAGTGTATCTCAAATTGGGAACTAGTCACTTTTTGAAAATCTTGGACCCAAACTTTATTTCCTGGCTACATTTTCATGGTCTGTGTCAAGATTCCAAATATTATTACCCCTATTACATGACTTGGTCATAGCTTCTGATGTCAGTAGACAATCACAGAAGTTTTATTTTTAAAATGGAATATGGTCTCCAAATTATTAACCAGTTTTATGGCTTTTCTGTATCAATATCTGGCCCAGATTAACATAATATCTTGAACCATCTGAAAGCAATATTTTGGTTCTATACAAGGTTTTTTTAACAGGAAAGAGCTGTTCAGTTCCAGTAATGGACAAATTATATTGTTCTTCCATTAATATTCATGATGCTCAAAAGAACAAACATCTAAATTGTTTTCTTTATGGCATCTAGCAGAGCATGATTATCTAAGGAATGATTCACAAACACTTGAAGGTTTTCCTTTGCCAAGAAATGCTAATATGACTCTGCCCCCTTTTAATCTGCCTACTCTGGTTTTTTTATAATAAATGAGGTTGCATATTGTACACGTTTTACAGAATGACAGAGTCACTGAATAGGAAAATTAAGTCCAATGCCTAGTGCAAAATGACGTCCAAATGTTGATGTCCGTGTGGACTGCTGTGGGCTTGTAATTTGGTGTGCAGAAAGATAGACTGTGAGTTGCCCTTGTTCATCAGTACTGACATGAGTCAGAAGCCCCTTTACTCCTCTTCCTTAGTTTCAGCAGCTCATAGACATTTATTATACTGGTCCATGCCTTCACTGAAGGAAGTAAGCTGGCAAAAATGGTGTGTTGGGGGGGTTGGTAGGAAGGAGAATCAAGACAGAGTGAAGGCCCTTTTGCACTGGCCTGTGGAGAATGGGTGTTGTACTGGTGGCAAGGGTAAGCACACTGGTAAGTGGTAAGTGGATGGAGCACATTGATTACCCTGGTGAGAATTGTTATAAGGTCATGCATAAGTTTGGACAAACCAAGATGTTATTTGGCCCAGGGTACTTGACATGAGTGAAATGTTACCATAAGTGTTCTTGTAGTTGAGTAAACTTGTTTGTAACAGCTATATAAGACAGAGGCTATATTTAAATTGAAGATCTCCAAATGTGCTAGCAAGAGGCAATTAGAGGAAAATGGGCAAAAAGTCCCTGTGCAGAGAAACATGTCAAAGTGACATAGTCAGATGTGCACAGTTAGTGCATAATCAGTGGTAATAAATTAATAAGAAAACAGAAATAATGACATGAAAACTTGGATAGCAAAAGGTTGTGCCAATGGAATTTCATGCATGAGTTTTATGACATATGTAAGATACTAAGTATTCATGATACTGAATGGTGCAATGGGAAATGGATCAGAGGTCATGAACCCCCTCCAACTTTTAAATTGTGCCCTGCAGTATCAAAAGTCATATGTTGCTTCTGCAGAGAGTAAAGAATATTAGTCTTTCAGACCAAATGGTCCATCCCAACCTCTGATTCTATACTCTCACATTCTCCTGCACATACTCATTTTGCTACTGCAAAGAGCCATTTCTCCCTATCAGTCAAGCTTAACTGCTCACTTTCAGCTTTTCCTGAAAGGAACAGAGAAGCTGCTGAGCACTGATAACTGGGAAAGGGCCCAATTCAATGCAACTGGAATTTGGCCATTGGCTTCAAGTAATGAAAGAATCACTGGGTGTGTTGACTTCAGTGGGAGGTGCGTTTGCTCAGTCCCATGCAGGTTTAGTTCATTTCTGTGTACAAATAGCAATAGATACAAGCCCAGGTTAGCAATGAACAAATCTAGGTCTGCAAAACTGGAGGTCAATTCATCCTTCCTACATCTGAGGCGACTCTTACTACATCTAAAGGAGCATTTTTTAGTCTTTAGATCAGAATCTTAAAATGTACTCTGGATGAGTTCTGAGGCACAGCAAAATTTGAGAAATTCTGAAACTAGACTACTTCTGAAGCCAGCCAGAAGCACATTCTTGCATTTGCCCATTTGTTACTCAGAAAAAGTATTATATGCAAGTGTCGCTTGCAGCTCTTTGAAAAGCATCAGCAATATGACCTGCCATTCATTTCTCTTGCTGATTTTTTTTTTCAAACTCCCTTGTTTAAACTCCATGACAGACGTGCTGGATAAGAACATTTAGTTTCAATACTCAGTGTGAATCACTTGTTTTAACTCTATTTTTAAAATGTTCTGATCCATATAGCCTACTTATTCTATTTAAAATTATAAACATGCTTAAAGAGTGCTTATTTGTGTGGTGTAGGTGTCCTGACATAGCTTGAAATTGCATATTAAACAGCAATCTGAGCTGACCTACCACAAATTTCCAACCTACTGTCTCAAGCAATTCCACATCGCTACAATTAAAGTTATAATTCTCCTTCATTTTCAAATGAGCGGGGGGGGGGGGGGGGGAAAGGGGGGCGGGGAGAAGGCATACTGAGCCTTTCATGTCCTGAAGATCATCAAATGTGAGGCTATTTCAGACTAAGGCTCTAGACCAGGGATGGGCAAAATATGGCTCGCAGGCCAAATTCAGCCAGCAAGCATTTTTCTCTAGCCTGCCATGACCCTCTTGGCCAGGCCAGAGGACAATGTCTTGTGGCCCAGCAAGGTGCTGATGTAGTCTGCCTACCTGCCGTGGCCCCAACCACGCTGATCCTGGAAGTGCTGTGGCTGGCTGCTTCTGGTAACCAGCCAATGGGTGCTGTGGGGGAAGTGTTTGCAGGCACATGCAGCATGCGGGCACCCACTCCCCCCTGCACTCCTAGGCTTTGTCTACACTGCCGGCTTTTGCCAGCAGAGAGTATGCAAATGAAGCGCTTATTAACATTTTGTCATGCTTCATTTGCTTAATATAGTCAAGCCGTTTTTGCACAAGGTTTTTTTTGCGCAAAAACAAGCAGTGTGGACATTTCCTTTTTGCTCAAAAAGACCTTTTTGCACAAGACCCTTATTCCTCTTGAGGATCTTGCACAAAAAGGGTTTTTTGCGCAAAATTGGCTAGACTATTATGCACACGAAGCGTGACAAAATGCTAATCAGTGATTCATTTGCATACTCATTTGCCAGCAATACCTAGCAGGAGCCTGAGTACTCCATTACCATATTTTACCAAAATATATCTTCCTGTATGCCTTGTCTTTATACTCCTTTATATATATCATGCTCTTCTGTCTAAGATAACCAACTATTTCTGTTACCTTTACCCAATGATGTAAAGGTTTTTAATCCTATCAATCTTATATACAATTAGTAGTCTTTGATACTAAGATAAATATCCAATGGTCTCTTTTTGCATTTTCTCAGACTTGGTGCATACCCGTGAAAGAGCTAGGAACAATGAATATATCTAAGCAATTTTGTGGTGGAAAATACATTTGTATAGCCTGTGATTAGGAAAATCATTAATACATCTTAAAGATCTAACAATAAAAATGTTTTGCAAAATATTCATATCCTCTCATACAGGTTTTAAAGAAGCAACTGTGAACTAAATCTTGAATTATTCTAAGGTTCTCCCATTCTTGATTTCTAATTTTCTCCTTTGTAATGGTTCAGTCTTCTTATAATCTTCTTTCTTCTGCACTGTCTTTCACCTGTTGATGGTCCTGGGAATTGATTCATCATGAGGGAATCCCAAGCTTATATAAAAAGGAAATCTATCCATAGAAACCATAAACCTAGTTCCAGGTGACCTACCCATAGAACTCTAACCCTACAGCAGGGAACCTTACCCATACAAACCCTAAGCCGGGAGGGGGGCCGGATCCCTTCTCTTAGAAATCCTAACCCTAGAGCAGGAAGCCCTACCAATAATAATCCTAACCAGGGGCGGCCTGTGGATATAGGCAACCTCGGCAGTTGCCTAGGGCGCTGCGTTTAACGCGGTGCCCAATGATGACGTCACACCATTGAGGGCTATGGAGGCGGGGGCACCAATCGCGCATTCCGCCTAGGGCGCCAGTGGCCGGCAGCTCTCCTCGAGCCGCTCCTGATCCTAACCATAGGGAAGGGATCCCTACCCATAGGAACCCTAACTCTAGCTCCATGTGCCCTCCCCTTAGGAACCCTAATCCTAGGATGGTGACCTCTCATCTTAGAAACCCTAACTCTAGGATGGGGAGCACTTCACTTAGAAACCCTAATCCTAAGAGGAGGGAGTCATCCCCTTAGAAATCCTGACTCTAGAGGAGGGAGCCCTACTCATAATAATCCTAACTCTAGGGGAAGGAGCCCTACTCATAGAAACCCTGACCCTAGCTCCAAAAGGCCTACCCATAGGAACCCTAACCCTGGATCCAAGTGACACACCAATAGGAACCATAACCCTAGAGCAGGGATCCATACCCGTAGGAACCCTAATTCCAGCTCCATGTGGCCTATCCATTGGAACTGTAACTCCAAGGCTGGGAGGCCTAACCATAGGAACCCTAATCCTAGCTCCAAGTGACCTATAATAGGGTTAATGTTTGAAAAGTTAGGGCACCCCCACCACAAGATTAGAGTTGCTATGGCTAGACCAGTTGGAGCTAGGGTTGGGGTTCCTATAGATAGGGCTCCCTGCCAGTGTTCCCTCTAAGCTGTGTTACTGCTTAGAGGGAACACTGGCATAGGTGATTAATCATCCCCTCCCAATCAGTTAACTACCTGCATGGAGCCTTGAGCCTCTGACTGGGTGGGGCTGATTGATCACCTGTGAAGCTGTGCTGCTTCACAGTTTAGAGTGAACACTGCACCCCACCCTACGGTTTGGATTCCTATGGGTAGGGTTTCCTGCCCTAGAGTTGGGTTCCTATGGGTAGGGCTTCCCACCCTAGGATTGGGGTTCCCATGGATAGACCACTTGGAGCTAAGGATGGGATTCCCATGGATAGAGCTCCATGCCCTAGGGTTGGGCTCTGTCATGGGTAGGCCACCTGGAGCTAGGGTTGGGCCTCAGGGGTAGGGTGCCATGCCCGAGGGTAAGATTGCCTATAGGTAGGACATTAAGAGCTAGGGTTAGGGTTCCTAAGGGTAGGGCTCTCTGCCCTAGGGTTAGGGTTCCTATGGGTAGGGCCCATGAGTTAGGGTTAGGATTCCTATGGATAGGGCTCCCTGCCTTAGCATTAGGGTTCCTATGAGTAGGCCACTTGGAGGCAGGGATAGGGTTCCTATGGATAGGTTTCCCTACCCTTAAATTTGGGTTCCAGAGGGTAGAGCTCCCAGATCTAGGGCTAGGGTTCCTACGGGAAGGGTACACCACTGTAGGGTTAGGGTTCCTATGTGTATGCCACTTAGAGTTATAGTTAGGGTTCCTATGGATAGGTCTCCTCAACTTACGTTTAGGTTTCCTGTGGATAGGGGTCCCTGCACTAGGGTTAGTGTTCCTAGGGGTAGGCCACTTGGAGCTAGGGTTGGGCTTCCTATGGTTAGAGCTTCTCGCCCTACAGTTAGGGTTCCTATAGGTAGGGTTCCTGTCCCTAGGGTTAGGGTTCCTATGGGTAGGCCACTTGGAGCTAAGATTAGGGTTCCTGTGGGTAGGGTTCCCTGCCCTAGGGTTAGAGTTCCTAGGGGTAGGGCTCCCTGCCTATAGGGCTGGGTTTCCTATGGGTAGGCCACTTGGAGCTAGGGTTAGAGTTTTCTGTGGGTATGGCTCTCTGCCTCAGTGTTAGGGTTCCGATGGATGGGTCCCTCCCTAGGGGTAGGTTTCCTGTGGGTAGGTCACTGGGACCTCGGGTTAGGGTTCTATAGGTAGGGCTCCCCGGCCTGTGGTTAGGGTACATATTGGTAGGCCATTCAGAGCTAGAATTAGAGTGCCTATGATTAGGGCTTCCTGCCCTAGGGTTAGGGTTCCCATGAGTAGGGCTCCCCACCCTATAGTTAAGGTTGCTACAGGTGTTTGGTTCCCCATGGATTGGCCATTTGGAGCTAGGGATAGGGTTCTCATGTGTATACTTCTTGGAGCTTGAGTAGGCCCTACTGTTATGGTTCCTCTGAGTAGGCCACTTGGAGTTAGGCTTAGGTTTCTTATCAGAAGTTCTTCCCACCCTAGGGTTAGGGTTCCTATGTGTATGGCTCCCCGCCCTAGGGATAGGTTTCCCATTGTGTAGGCCACTTGGATCTATGGCTAGGATTTCTATCGGTAGGGCTCCCTGCCCTAGTGTTTGGGTTCCTATGGGTAGACCTCCCTGCGGGAGTGCTAGGGTTCCTGTGGGTAGGGGTCTCTACCCTAGGGTTGATCTTCCTGTGGGTATGCCACTTGAAACTAGGGTTAGGGTTCATATAGGTAGTGCTCCCCTCCCTACTGTTAGGTTCCTATGGGTACGGCTCCCTATGCCAGAGTTTAGTTTCCTATGGCTACAGCTCCCTGCCTTATACCTAGGGTTCCTATGGGTAGGGCCCCCTCCCTAGGGTTAGGGTTCCAATGGGTAGGCTACTTGGAGCTTGGGTTTCGGATCCTATGGGTAGCATTCCCTGCCCTAGGGTTAGTGTTCCTATGCATAGGGCTCTCTGCCGTAGAGTTAGGGTTCCTAAGGGTAAGGTTCCCAGCCCTACGGTTAGTCTTCCTATAGGTAGGGCTCCCCACCCTAGGGTTAAGGTTCCTATGGGTAGGGCTGCCCATCCTAGGGTTAGGGTTCTTATGGGTAGGCCGCTGGGAGCTAGGGTTAGGGTTTCTATGGGTACCACTCCCCGTTCTAGGGTTAGGGTTCCTATCAGCAGCGGTTCCCACCCTAGGTTTAGTGTTCCTAGGGGTAGACCATTGGGACATAGGGTTAGGGTTCCTACGGGGAGGGCAATTGGAACTGGGGTTCCCTGTCCTAGGGATACAGTTCTGAAGGGTAAGCCACTTGGAGCCAGTGTTAGGGTTCCTATGTGTAGGCCACTTGGAGTTAGGGTAAGGGTTCCTATGGGTAGGCCATTGGGAGGTAGGGATAGGTTTTTGTATGGGTACGCTTCTTGGAGCCAGGAGTAAGGTTCCTTTGGGGAGGGGGTCCGCGCCTTAGGGTTAAGGTTTCCATAGGTAGGCTATTAGAGCTAGGGATAGGGTTCCTATGGTTAGGCTACTTGGAGCTTGGGTTAGAGTTCCTCTGGGTAGGGCACTTGGAGCTAGTGTTAGGATTCCTATGGCAGGGCTCCCCACCCTAGGGTTAGCATTCTGATGGGTAGGCCAGTTGGAGCTAGGGATATAGTAGGGATCTCCTAGGGTCAGGGTTCCTCTGGGTAGGAGGTTGCTACCTAGGGTTAAGGTTCCTATAAATATGCTGCTTGGATCTAGGGGCTTGGTTTCCTATGGGTAGGGTTCTCTGCTCTAGGGCAGGGTTCCTATGGGTAGGCCATTGGGAGCCAGGTATATGGTTCATTTGAGTGAGCCGCTTTGAGCTAGGGAGGGTGTTACCACGGGGAGTGTTCCCTGCCCTAGGCTTAGAGATCTGATGGGAAGGCCAGTTGGAGGTAAGGTTAGGATTCCTATGACCAGGGCACTCAGGCCTAGGGTTAGTGTCCCTATGGATAGGTTACTTGGAGCTAGGTATTTGATTTCTATGGGTAGGACTCCCCAAAAGGGTTTGGTTTTAAATGGGTTGGCCAGCTGGAGCTAGGGGTAGGGTTCCTATAGGTAGGGCTCCCCACCGTGGAGTTAGGGTTCCTATTTGTAGGCCATTTGGAGCTAGGCTTAGGTTTCCTATTGAGAGCTCTTTCCACCCTCGGATTAGGGTTACTATGGGTCAGGCTCCCCGCCCTAGGGTTAGGGCTACTATAGGTAGGCCACATGGAACTAGATGTAGATTTCTTATGGATAGGGTTTCCTGCCCTAGAGATACAATTCCTATGGGTAGGCCACTTGGAGCTTGGGTTAGGGTCCTATGGGTAGGGCCCCCCACCCTAAGGCTACCATTCTGATTGGTAGGCCAGTTGGAGCTAGGAATACGGTTCCCATGGATAGGGCTCCTAGCCTTAGGCTTAGGGTTCCTATGGTTAGGGTTTCTAGACCTAGGTTTAGGGTTCCTTTGGATAGAACTCCCCACCCTAGGGCTAGGGTTCATATGTGTAGGCCATTTGGAGCGAGAGTAAGGGTTCCTATGGGTAGGGCGCCCAGCCCCTGGGATAGGGTTCCTATAGGTTGCACTCCCAGCCCTAGGGATAGGGTTCCTAGTCCTAGGGATAGGGTTCTCATGGGTAGGGCTCCTCACCCAGGGGTTGGGGTTCCCATGGGTAGGCCACTTGGCAGCAGGTTGGGCTTCCCATGATTAGGGCTTCCTGTCCTAGGGTTGGGATTCCCATGTGTAGGGCTTCCTGTCCTAGGTTTAGGGTTACTATGCTCCAACCCTAGTGTTGGGGTTCCAATGGGTAGGGCTCCACACCCTAGGGTTTTGGGTCCCATGGGTAGGCCACTTGAAGCTAGATTTAGACTTCCTATTGGTCAGACTCCTCGTCCTGGGATTAGGGTTTTTAAGGGTCGGCCACTTGGAGAAAGGGATAGGTTTTCTATGAGCAGGGCTTCCCACCCCAGGTTTAGTGTTTCTATATGTAGATCACTTGGGCTAGAATTAGGGTTCCTATGACATGGTTTCTCATAGGACTACTAATCCAGGATGGGGAGCCCTGCTCATAGAAAACCTATCCCGTAGGTCCCTAACCCCATCTTCAAGTGGCCTACCTATAGGTACCCTAAGTGTAGGGCAGGAAGTCGTATCCATAGGAAGCAGTGTTACCTCTAACATTTTGTATCCTTGGGCAAGTTGAAATTTTTTATGTGCAACAGCAATATTGAGGTAGTTTGTGGATGTGCACGACCAATACAAACAAAATTTGTGAAATCTTTGTGATTTTACATATATATAAAATGTTTTTTTAAACAGTCCATTGTTGTGGAAGAATATATATTAAAACAAGGGATAGTTAACAAGGAGCAATGCTTACAATATTTAATATGAACTCAAATAAAAAAGAAAATTAACACTACCCTGGGAGTACATGTATCATCCTTTTTAACAACTCAAGTTAACAAACATACCAAAATGCATATTATCCACACATAGCTCAGCTTTAAGATGCTAAAAAAACTGAGTCAACTAGAAAAGTCATGCTCTCTTAGCAAATACTAATGCAGTATTTTCTGACATTGGAAAGGAGAGTAAAATGCCTTCACTAAGACTTATACAATTATCTGGGGAATGTGTAGTATCCATGGTAGACAAGGACAAGTGAAACAGAGACCTATAAAAACAGATACAAATTCTCCCAGTTTGAAACTTTCACCTTGTGTGTGTCACCAACTCAGAGTAGAAGCCCTAGAACAAATTAACACATGGCCTCAGAATTTGTAGACAGATGCATATTTCAAAGAGGTTGCAAATAAAGTTTCATCCTACAAAACAATTAGCATCACACCTAGTACTTGCTACTTCTGATTCATAAGAGCCCAAAACTCTACCACATAGCAAAGATCTGTCCTTAATGAAATACAATACACCATGTATTAATTAGTAACACAGGATTTTTTTAAAAATCATTAAGATCAGAGTTTTAGATATCTGCACCATCCCAAAAAATTCTGTGAAAAGAATCATTTTCTTTCTTACCTTAAGCCATTAACACCTATGTAAATTTTGTTTGAAATGTAATCATGCAAATGTCCTCCTGGCGCATACACTCCATGAAGCCTGTTTTCCCCTCCACCCCTCCATCCAACCCAGCCAGACAGAGAGGACTGCAATCTGGACTGCATCAAGTGAATCAAGACACCCCAAACAAATTCTCCCCTGCCTCTACCTCACTGCACAGATGCCAGCACCCACCTACCTCCCCTTTCCCCCACCTACCCCCATGAAATCTGCTCCCCCAGCCCAGCAGGCTGGTGGGATAAAATCCTGCTTCTCAAACTAGCTGGGAGTCAGGACACAGCACAAACTCTCCACCCCTCCCCCACCTCATCCCAAGATACACAGAACAAACGAACTCTCCACTTTCACCTAGCCCCAATGCCAGTATCCTCGCTTTCCCCCACCTACCCCATGCAGTCAGCTTCCCCCCGTCCCTCTCCTTCCCAGCCCAGGAAGCTTGAGGAGAGTGCTGGGTTTCTGCCTTTGCCTCTCTCCCCATGCAGAAGGGACTCTTCAAACACCTCTCCCCACTGGCTCCCCCCAGCCAATTACTCCCTCTCTCATTTTCCTCCTCCCAAACTCCTTTACCTTACAACTCTGCTCCAAACCACTTATTACTTCCTTCCTTCCCTCCTCCTTACCTGCTCTTGGAGTGCCTCCATTTGAAGCTACTCAGGGAGACACCCCTTCCCCCCGCTGGTGAGTTGAGGTTACTGCCTGCGCAGGAACTCTGAGCCTCTGCATGGGGTTCATTAAAGGGTTACACAGCTTACAGAGAACTTAGGTGGGAAGCCCTACCCATAACTCTAGTTCCAAGTGGCCTTCCTATACAGACCCTAACCCTAAGGTGGGGAGCCCTATCCTTTCAAACCCTAACCCTAGGACAGGAAGCCCTACCCATAGGAATGCTAACCTTAGGGTGGGGATCCCTATCCATAAGAACGCTAATTCTAGCTCCAAGTGGCCTACCATTGGTAACCCTAACCCTAAGGCAAGGAATCCCAACCTATAGGAACCCTAACCCTAGGGTGGGGAGACCTACCCATAGAAATTGTAACCTTAGGGTGGGGAGACCTACCCATAGGAACACATATGCTAGCTCCAGGTGGTCTACCCATAGGAACACAAAATGGGCAACAAAATGGCAAATGAAATTTAATGTGGATAAGTGTAAAGTAATGCACATCGGGAAAAATAACCCCAACTATACGTACAGTATGATGGGGGCTAATTTGGCTACGACAAATCAGGAAAAAGATCTTGGAGTTATCGTGGACAGTTCTCTGAAAACTTCCACACAGTGTGCAGCAGCAGTCAAAAAGGCAAATAGGATGCTAGGAATTATTAAGAAAGGGATAGAAAATAAGACCCAGAATATCCTACTGCCCCTGTATAAAACTATGGTACGCCCACATCTTGAATACCGTGTACAGATGTGGTCTCCTCACCTCAAAAAAGATATTTTGGCCTTGGAAAGGGTTCAGAAAAGGGCAACTAAAATGATTAGGGGTTTGGAACGGGTCCCATATGAGGAGAGGCTAAAGAGACTGGGACTTTTCAGTTTAGAAAAGAGGAGACTGACGGGGGATATGATAGAGGTATATAAAATCATGAGTGGTGTGGAGAGGGCCAATAAAGAGAAGTTATTTATTTGTTCCCTAAATAGAAGAACTAGAGGACACCAAATGAAATTAATGGATAGCAGGTTTAAAACTAATAAAAGAAAGTTCTTCTTCACACAGCGTGTAGTCAGCCTGTGGAACTCCTTGCCAGAGGAGGCTGTGAAGGCTAGGACTATAATAGAGTTTAAAGAGAAGCTAGATAATTTCATGGAGGTTAGGTCCATAAAAGGCTATTAGCCAGGGGATAAAATGGTGTCCTTGGCCTCTGTTTGTCAGAGGCTGGAGAGGGATGGCAGGAGACAAATCGCTTGATCATTGTCTTCGGTCCACCCTCTCTGGGGCACCTGGTGCTGGCCACTGTCGGCAGACAGGCTACTGGGCTAGATGGACCTTTGGTCTGACCCAGTACGGCCATTCTTATGTTCTTAACATATACGCTAGCTCCAGGTGGTCTACCCATAGGAACCTTAATCTTAGGGCTGGGAGCCCTACCCCTAAGAACTCTAACTCTAGCTCCATAGGAGCCCAATCCCTAGGGTGGGCAGACCTACCCATAGAAATTGTAACCCTAGGGCAGCGAGCCGAACCCATAGAAACCCATACTCTAGCTCCAAGTTGTCTACCCATAGGAGCCCTAATCTTAGGGCTGGGAGTCTTACCCCTAAGAACCCCAACTCTAGCTCCATAGGAGCCCTATCCATATGATTGGGAGGCCTACCATAGGAACCCTAAACCTAGCTAGAAATGAGCTACCCATAGGAAGCATAACCCTAGTTCCAAGTGAAATGAGTTACTGTTTTGAAAACAGACATAGCAAAGCAAATTCTGGATTTCTAAATCACAGCAAATAAGGCTAGAAGCCCTTGTCATGAAGAGGATAATCAGGCTTTTCCAGCTGTCTCATTGGGACTTCCATTTGTGTATATTAGACTTTTGTTTTTTTCCCCATTGCAAGATATATTGCTTCCTTATTAAATGAGCAAATACAAGACTTTTCCTATATGCAATCAGTGAGTTTTTAATCATCACCCCCACTGATCATTCTACTCTGGTCCTCTTCTAAAGCAGGGGGACACGTGCCTGTGTTTTGTTGTGTAATTAATAATGACATTTTTTGTGTGAGTTAGGGACATAAATAGATTCTAGTCCCAGTTGGCATTCCAACAGAGAACACACATATACACCACTGATACAGTGTTTTGTTAGATCAAATTAAGAGTCAGACCATAACTTTCACATGGAATGTTGTATATGGGCACCACTCAGATCTGCAAGACAAAAACTTTGATGGGCATTGGGACGCAGAGCTGGAACCAGAATAAAAAGAGAATGAGGTTTACTTTCAGTCTATTTCCTACAGCCTATCTTTCAAATAGGATTTGCCAGGAATATTATTTGTAATATGTCACTCATGAACCAAAACTTTGGGCCATATCCTGAGATCCTTACATAATTTGTGCCTTTTGCTTATACAGGAAAACACTCTGTGATTTCAATGAAGCCTTCAAATTCAGCTCAAATCGTCAGTGTGGTGACTATACAACTGGTGTGAAGGAAATGCTGTTGCAAATCCACTGACTTCCATTTGGAGGTTGCCATGAAAATGTATACAGTTATGCAAGCAATTTCAAAATACTGTTAAATGACATGAGAACCCTGGGTAGTCAGAAAGATGGACTCTATCAAATCCCTGGCTGTGGAGTGGAGAAGCTGACTGCAATGGCGTTATGCCAGGGAATGTGCATATACCTATTCAAGTAACAGAATATATTCTACACATGTTGTCTAGTAAAAGCTTTCCACATGCAGCCAGAGATAATGCAGGTATGTAATAATTAAGAGCACAGTTTGTTCCTGCTAAGAGCAACTGTGAATGAGGAGCAATGCTGAGATGCAATGAAATCAAAAGAGAAATCACGCCTGCCTGACAAGGGTTCAGTCCTTTCCAGAGCTCTTCTGCAAAGGGGGTGGCCACATCCATTTCTAACCCACTAACAGAGCACCTGGCCAGCCCCTTGGGAAGCTGCTTTCTCTCAAGCTTGTGTGAGATGGCCAGTGCTTGCAAGGGCATATGTGCTCTGTTGCTGTTTACAAAAGGGGGATAGCTTCATGAGCCCATTATTGAATTAAGGTTATTTGAGCAATTAAAAGTCTGGTCAGCAATGCAGCAGGGGCTCAGGGCATAGGCAGGCTTCCTATGTGCCCTGGCTCTGCGCCGCTCTCAGAAGCAGCCACCAGGTTCCTGCAGCCCTAGGTGGAGAGATTGACAGGGAGGGTCGTGTAATGCCCCCACCTTAAGTTCTGGCTCTGCAGCTGCCATTGGTTAGACATTGTGGGGGTGGAGCCTATGGGTGCGAGAGCATCATGCGGAGCCTCCCTTGTCACCCATGCACCTACGGGCCACAGAGACCTGGCAGCTACTTCCTGGGAGCTGTGTTAAGTGGTACCAGGACTTTGCATCCCAACCCTCTTCCATAGCCTGAAGGTGAGCACAAGATTTTGTGTGTGTGTGAGTGTAGGCCCTGCAAATCTATCATGGAGTAGCAGCAGTGAGCCCCCCAAATGCATACTTGTAGACATTTGCTGTAGGGTGAGGTAGGATTTTTAGATAACTGCCCAGTAAGATGCAGGGGGAAGCTCAACTCTCTGAGTTATTATAGTAGGTTCCCTGCAGATTTAGGTAGACCCTGTTGCATTTGTTCAACTCAAGTCTCACTTTCAACTTTTTCTTTGCAACTAGAAGCAAAGAAGCATACTTTTTTTTTTTTTTTTTTTTTTTTTAAGTACAAGCCAAGTTTATGGTCTCATCATATGACCCTAGAAGCTGGGACTCTAGGGCTAGGTCTACACTCACGGCTTCTTGCGCAAGAAATATGCAAATGAGGCTGAGTGTGGAATATCACCGAGCCTCATTTGCATACCTAATAAGCCGCCATTTTTTTAGAAGGAGCTGTCTACACTGCCCCTTCTGGTGCAAGAAAAACCCTCTTGCGCAATGCTGCTACGTCGATTATTTTCAGGAATAAAGACATTGCGCAAGAGGGTTTTTCTTGCGCAAGAAGGGGCAGTGTAGACAGGTACTTCTGGCACAAGAGCCTCTTCTGCAAAAATGGCAGCTCATAAGGTATGCAAATGAGGCTCAGCAATATTCCACACAGCCTCATTTGCATATTTCTCACGTAAGAAGCCGCGAATGTAGTCATAGCCTAGTTGTGGCCTTAGGTTCCTGTTCCTTAACTGAGACCCTCCCAACCAGAGGTGCTGGATCTAGGGATGTGGGAGGTGCTAGCACAGCCCCTGGCTTGAAGTGGTTTGCATTATAAACACAGTTGGTTCAATGACTCTTAGCACCCCCATTATAAAAATTGTTCCAGTGACCCTGCTCCCAACCCTATGTGATGGAATATGTCAATGAACTAAACTTCTTGGATCTACTGGTCCCATAAGAAATCAGAGAAATGACGACATAGAATGTTCTTTATCTTTTTTTTCCGGTTCAGGAGAACTAAAAAAAACCAGTGGAAAACCAAATGCAAGGCTAATGCATACTGTAGTATTACAACCAAAGAAAGAACCAGAAATCAAAGCTGAGCAAATAAGTGACTTCAGTCCAGGGGGCCAAACCCAACAATTGGGAAAAAAAAGCTTAGCGTCAACCAAAAATGATTTTTCTTTTGTTTTTCCTTAACAAAATTACTCCTCCCTTTTTTGTTTCTGATCAAAGCAAGCATTTTTTCAACTCCCACCTCTAGATTTTTCAGGGCACAGATTTAGTTTTATTTTGCATGTTTTACCCTCCATTTTTTGTTAAAAATTAACTAAATTGCATCTGGATTAGGCCTTTAATAAATAAATAAAGTTTTGCCAAGCCAGATGATGTTTCCTAAGCAATATTTCCTTGGCTCATAGCTATAAAAATTCTGGAATCAACATGGGGAAAAGACAGATGGGTGCTGACAGCAGATAGGCTACAAAAAAAACCTCACAGAGTGAAGAAACAGGATCTTAGTCTGCTTTTTGCAGAAGAGAGTGTGGGTGGGCTAAGATGGCATAAGGAAGAAAATGTACTTTTTTATTAATCAGTTTGTGAAGAATCTGTATTTGATACACAAACCAGAATAGCTAGTAGGCACAAACCAGTAAAATGGGTCAAAAATAACCCTCTGTACATGTGTGTGAGAGAGCTCCTCCCCTGCCCCCCCAATGGTAACATTGTAATATGCAGCTTGAATGGTTTTGATAGAATAAGATTGGTTAGATCCGAGTGAATTTTGGATCATCACACTAGTTGGTTTTTGTCCTGAGGGTGAAGATCAAATATGTCAATGTGACTAGATTCGGCCCATCAACTTAATGATGCATTAAGGAAGCTATAAGATCCTGCTCACCAGTGTTTCAGGCTCTCTAGGTTCGGTGGGGACAACACATGCTGCTTGGCTTTCAGGCTAGTTATGGAAAACTCTGCCTGGAGCTACACAATGGCTATGTCTAGACTGGCATGATTTTGTGCAAATGCTTTTAACGGAAAAGTTTTTCCGTTAAAAGCATTTGCGCAAGAGAGCATCTAGATTGGCATGGACGCTTTTGCGCAAAAGCACTTTTTGCGCAAAAGTGTCCGTGCCAATCTAGACGTGGTTTTGTGCAAGAAAGCCCCGATCGCCATTTTCGCGCTCGGGGCTTTTTTGCACAAAACAAATCTGAGTTGTCTACACTGGCCCTTTTGCGCAAAAGCTTTTGCACAAAAGGACTTTTGCCCGAACGGGAGCGTCAAAGTATGCGCGCAAGAAGCACTGATTTCTTACATTAGAACGTCAGTGCTCTTGCGCAAATTCAAGCGGCCAGTGTAGACAGCTGGCAAGTTTTTGCACAAAAGCGGCTGCTTTTGCACAAAATCATGCCAGTCTAGACGCAGCCAATGTGTATAGCCAAATATCCATGTGTTTCCTGTTAAGTACAGGGCAGGAAGGTGGGGAAACTCTATTTTTATTAAGTAGAGCAAAAGGAAAATGAAATCTATATTATTAGTCATACTTATCAGAGACTGATTAATATCTCTGCAAGGAAGAATGAAGGGAAAATTTGTAAGCCCAGAACACCCACAGGCCATTCAATTGCTTTTAGTTAATTTCTTTGTGTAAGTGGGGGAATGGTCCCACTATTGTGGGGAACTTCCCTGGCGTCTATACTACCCCCGTGAAATGGACCAGCGAAAGGATCTGAGTCCCCGCCCCCACTTCTTTTACTCAAAGGCCTCCCTGACTGTGAGGGCTCCCCTTCCACTCTCCTGAGTAGCAGAGTCCTCGAAATCCCAACAAGGGTGGGCCCAGGTTTTCTGGGGCTTAATCCCTGACCTTGTAGGCAGGGGCTAGGGTGTCCCCACTCCGGGGTGCTCTCTTCACACTGCATGCTTTCTTGACCCACTGATCATTACATACAGTTCAAAGTGAATACAATTTATTAAACAGCAACTGATTAAAAAGAAAAGAATAAGGAAAAAATGAGAAAGGTTAAAAGAGAACACATAGTCCTGCTCTGTAGCACGGGGACATCACAAACAGCAGTTTGCAGAGTGTAAGGACAGTTCACAGACTGTTCCTTATAGGTCCCAGGGTTCTTTCTCAGGCCCTAGCTGTGCTGCGGGGGGGGAGCTGCAGGTTGGACACGCTTGCTCTGGCAGTGACCACACAACTTCAGGCTCTAGGTGGCAGGACCCTTCTCCAAGTTGGAGTTACAATCCCTCTTCAAGGCTGGCCTGCAGGGCCTCTTGACTGGTGGTGTCTCCCTGCCCAGAGCCTCTCCCCCCCACTTTGTTGGTCCCAGCAGCTCACCACACCCAGCTGCAGACTGTGCTGCTTTGCCAGCCTCCAGCTCCTTGTGTTGCTTCTCTGACCCCTTTGGCTCTCTGGTCACTGCAGGTCTGCTTCTCACCGCAGGGTCTGCGCTCCTTGGGCTGCGTGTGTCTGGCTCTGTCACTGCAGGGCTTCCCCTCAGCACAGCTTGCACTCCTTGGGCTGTGTGTGTCTGGCTGACACTGCAGAACTGCCCCTCAGCACAGCTTGCACTCCTTGGGCTGTGTGTGTCTGGCTCTGACACTGCAGGGCTTCCCCTCAGCACAGCTTGCACTCCTTGGGCTGTGTGTGTCTGGTTCTGTCACTGCAGGGCTTCCCCTCAGCACAGCTTGCACTCCTTGGGCTGTGTGTGTCTGGCTCTGACACTGCAGAACTGCCCCTCAGCACAGCTTGCACTCCTTGGGCTGTGTGTGTCTGGTTCTGTCACTGCAGGACTTCCCCTCAGCACAGCTTGCACTCCTTGGGCTGTGTGTGTCTGGCTCTGACACTGCAGGACTTCCCCTCAGCACAGCTTGCACTCCTTGGGCTGTGTGTGTCTGGCTCTGACACTGCAGGACTTCCCCTCAGCACAGCTTGCACTCCTCGGGCTGTGTGTGTCTGGCTCTGACACTGCAGAACTGCCCCTCAGCACAGCTTGCACTCCTTGGGCTGTGTGTGTCTGGTTCTGTCACTGCAGAACTGCCCCTCAGCACAGCTTGCACTCCTTGGGCTGTGTGTGTCTGGCTCTGACACTGCAGAACTGCCCCTCAGCACAGCTTGCACTCCTTGGGCTGTGTGTGTCTGGCTCTGACACTGCAGAACTGCCCCTCAGCACAGCTTGCACTCCTTGGGCTGTGTGTGTCTGGCTCTGACACTGCAGAACTGCCCCTCAGCACAGCTTGCACTCCTCGGGCTGTGTGTGTCTGGCTCTGACACTGCAGAACTGCCCCTCAGCACAGCTTGCACTCCTCGGGCTGTGTGTGTCTGGCTCTGACACTGCAGAACTGCCCCTCAGCACAGCTTGCTCTTCTTGCTGCTCTTCTTAGCTCTCTCTCCTCTTCTCAGAGAGATCCAGAAAATCCCAGTTCACATGGAGGATGGGACTTGGCCTCCTAATTTCCTCATTGGCCTGTCCAACCTGTCAATCAGGCTGAGCAGGAGTGTCGGCCTCTTTCCATTGTCCCTGGGGTCTGTCAGTCTTAGGGCCCTGATTTCTCATGTACCCTTCCCCTTTTGGTACTGGTAGCTGGCCAACCAAAAACTCCCACTGAGTTTTAGTAAGGGGCTAACAGTTCCCTTACATTTGGACTTCTCAGTCCAGCAGCACTTCTGGAGTGGCAAATTTACAGCTAGCAAATGAGTAACTGTGACAGGGTATCTGTCCTGCACTGGCCCCACTACGGGTTAATACAGCCCTGGGAAAGGACTGGGTCTTTATAACAGCCAATTAGGCCCCTTGTAAATAGGGGCTCCTGGGGAGGAAGAGACTCTTGCTCCAGCAGTAGAGCAGGAAGGACCTGGCTGCTGGTAAGCTAGAGAGGGCACCTTAAGACAAGATGTGCTGGGGAAAGGCAGGCAGAGCTGGGGAGCTCTGGCCAGGCAAACTCTCAAGGCCTGAGGATACTAGAGAGGCAGCTAGGGCAGCAGAAGGTTCACCCCCTTGCCAATGATGAGTGGCCATTGCAGATTATAGTTTGCCCCTGGGGCAGGGGCTAGATGACTGGTAGCTGGTCACTGAGGCAAGTTGGGTAGAGGGGATTTGGGATTCCATGGGAGGGGAGCATCCCAGAATTAGGGTTGCCAGGTGTCCTGTATTGAACCGGACAGTTCGGTATTTTCGCCTCCTGTCCGGTAAAACAATTCAGAAAATACCAGACAGCTAAATGTGATTTCTGATTTTTTTTCCTGGCCAGGAGGCAAAAATCCCAGGTTGTCCGGCTCAATACGGAGGCAGCCTGGCAACCCTAGAGCTTACCGGGTTCCGCAGGGGAGCTGTTCGGCCCAGCGCAGGGAGGTAAGATGGTGGCCGCCTACTGGCCGCCTATTAGGGCCAAAAAGCCTCACTACGCGTTTCTTAAAGGAGCGATGCTGTTTTTTTGTTTGTTTTTGTTTTTTGCTTAACAACTCTTGGGGTCCCTTTTTTTTTTGTTCAGTATTTTTTCTGAAACCATCTGGCAACCCTACCCAGAATGCAGAAAGACAGGTAGCTGAGGGCAAGGCACAAGTCAGCACAAGGTGCTCTGATGCTAAAGAGCTAATTCCCGAGGAGACCGGCCAGAGGTGCTTCAGCAGTGAGTTATGACCCGTTACACTAACCAAAACCCAGAAAAGCCAGTAGCCCAAAAATAACTACTTCAAATTCTTCTATTTCTGGGACTTAAGGGATACACCTATTATCAGTTAAAGTGTCTCTATTTAATTAAATGTTTAGCAGGAAGGTTCAGAAGAGTCACCATGTGCCCACTTCCTGTTGAATTTTATAGTTTTGGGAAGCTAACTCTCTTAGGCTTCTTTGAAAATTCCAGCCAAAAAAAAAAAGTTTAGATTATTTTGCCCCTCAATTATGCCTGGATTTAATACTGTATAAACACTGTTGAGCATTCTGGAACATCATGTGCCACCAAGATCTTAATAGCACAGGCCAAGAAGTAAAGGATACATATACATGTGCACAGATGGTGAGTCTCTGCCCTTCCTGCTGTATTTAGTTAGCTGAATTGTTAAGCACCCATTGCTGAATAATCTAAACAAAATAATATCATCTAACACCATTTTAAATCCTCTTGAAAACCAATAATTTTGATAAAGGACTTGATGCCTGGACCTTCCTAGTGTGGTCAAGAGTATGAGATTTGCATGAATTAAATACTGAGGGGGAGTGTCTAACCCTAACTTTTGGGTTATGTGGCAGGGTGGACTAGGTCTGGAGGCCCCCTTCTGGAGGCCCCCTTCATTCTGCCTCAGACTAGAGCAGCAAGAACTCCTCCATGCAGCCTAGAATGACTGCAGAGGAGCAGTCAATCACATGGGCCGATGAAGCAACCAACAAGGGTCCAGAATAAAAATCGAGCAGAGAAGTTTAGTTGCTGTGTGGTCCACAGGGCTGATGAGAGACTCTGCTGCATTCAGGAGGGAGTTGGCTCTGTGTCCCTGGAAGAAGCAGGACTGGGGACTAGCCTCCCCAGTCAGCTCTTCAGCACTGTTGGTGGCTCCAGTGGAAACTTAAAGAGCCCAGGGTTCTGACTGCTGCCACTGTTAAGGTAGTGGTGGTAGTGGCTGGGAGCTCAGGCCCTTTTAAATTGCCAGGCCCTCGGGTAGCTTCCCCCTTTGATACCTGCCCCATTGGCAAACCTGGTGGAGTTCATGGAGTGAAGATCAGATGACTGGCTGGTGGGAAGAGTAGTAGTACAATGTGCTCCATACAGAGCTCACTGCAAAAAGGAATGAAGGCCAGGGGGACTGAGTACAGAAACCAGTCCAGGTTAGTGAGGATACCAAGACAAGCTCCAGCTGGGTGGTTGAGGAAGACGCTGCCTCTGGAGAAGCCTTAGCCCATACGAAGGCTGGAAGAAGAACTTGGATTGTATACCCTGAAAGGGGGAACATTGGTGCGGCTTGGCCAGAGGGCTGAGTTGCTGAAGAATTGACAAGAGAACCATCTGCAGTATATCGCTAAATTATTAGATTAGACAGGTAAGGATTTTCCTTCTTTTCATTATGACTTCTACCACAATAGTACAATTCTCCACCTGACTTACCAGGGCTGCGGGTAGGAAGTTATGCTCATGGGACCATAAAAGCATCTTTGTTCCTTTGGTTCTAAAGATCACTTGCTAGAGAGTAACTGCTCCAGAAGTTGTGAGAGGACAGCTGGGAACCATGTCAATACCAAGGACAGTAGGTCTTCCTGGGGTGATTTCAGGATCATTTCATTCTGTCCTCCCTGCACTCAGGCCTTCAGTGTACAATGAATGATACCCATTGACATATGGCTAAATGTTTTAAATCGGGGTGGGGAACCTCAGGCCTGTGGGCTAGATGTGGCCCCCTGCTTGCCTGGCCCTGGCCCCTGAGACTCAGGGCTCCCTCCAGCATTGGGAAGTCCATGCTGGTGCTCCAGTCCACCAGCCACCCACTGCGGGGCTGGAGCACACAAATCTATTAGCCTGGGCCTCTCAAGGCTCTGGTGTGCAAGGGGAATATGGGGAGTGCCTCTCCTTCTCAGCCGGGGGCCACTTCAGTGAGGGTTTGGAGGTTTTTTTGCTTCTCACTTGTGTGCGGACCCGAAATGATTTTTCTGTGGATCAGCAGCTCATGGCCCAAAAAAGGTTCCCCACCCCTGTTTTAGATGCTAACAAATAAGGCCTACTTTCTTTGAAACTGATGTGATTTCTAGGACAAGCTATCCCTCTGTGCCAGCACTGCTTCAAAAAACCATAAACCTCTTGAGTACATCTGTTTGTGTGCACAGTTGGTGCCAGAACAGGTCAAACAATGGTGATGATACATATTATTTTTCCTTGTTCTAATGTTTTTCTTGGCGTGGCATTCTCTTCATAAAACTATGCCTTGCTGAAATCGAAGTTACTTTCACTCTTCAGTCATCTGTCCTTTCTGCTTCTCATAGGAATTAAGAACAGTGAATTTCCAAGAATATCCAGCACATTCCTGGAGGGCTATAGAAAGACTCTTGTTACTTCAAACACGAACACTCTGTATATATTTTCTAAATGCTACCCTGACCCCATTCAGGCCTACATTTTCAGGAACACCCAACTTTTTATGTCTAACTTGAGTGTGCGAGTGCTCACTATTTTCATAGAATTATAGGACTTGAAGGGACGTTTAGAGGCCATCTAGTCTAGTCCCCTGAACTCAAGGCAAGAATAAGTATTATTTAGACCATTCCTGACAGGTGTTCATCTCACTTGCTCTTAAAAATCTCTAATGATGAAGATTCCACAATCTCCCTATGCAACTTATTCCAGTGCTTAACCCGCTTAACCACCCTGACAGGAAGTTTTTCCTAATGTCCAACCTAAACAGTTCTTGCTGCAATTTAAGTCCATTGCTTCTTGTCATATCTCTGGAGGGCAAGAAGAACAATTATTTTCCCTCTTCCTTGTAACAATCTTTTAGGCACTTGAAAGCTGTTATCATGTCCCCTCTTAGTCTTCTCTTTTCCATACTAAACAAACCACTTTTTTTAATCTTCCTCTACCGGGCATATTTTCTAGATCTTTAATCATTTTTGTTGCTCTTCTATGAACTTTTTCCAATTTCGCCATGTCTTTCCTGAAATGTGGTGCCCAGAACTGGACACACTACTCTAGTTGAGGCCTAATTAGTGTGGAGTAGGGTGGAAGAATTACTTCCTATGTCTTCTTTACAACACTCCTGCTAATATATCCAGAATGATGTTTGCTTTTTTTTGTTTGTTTTTGTTTGTTTGTTTGTTTGTTTTTTTAAAACAGTGCAGGGCCATTCCAACCAGTGTTTGTGCACCAGCACCCCCTCTCCTGAGGGAAGAGAAATCACTCTCCTGGAAGGTATGGAGGCAGCAGCTGTGATGGGCAGCCAGCTCTCCTAGATGGGATGCCATTTGCTACAATGGCATCTGGTCCGGGAGAGTTGACAACGGTTGGGCAAGGCAGGGAGGGAAGCTCATCTGCAGCCTCAGGGCAGCAGCCAGGAGGCCGGAGTAGAGGCAAGCAGTAGGAGCGTTATCTGGAGGAGCAGAAGGTGGCTGTGCTGGAAACCGGAGAGAAACAGTGCTTTGGAAGGGAAATGGCTACTTCTCTCCAGCCACTGGTTGTACAACTGCCCCTATCCCTCCAGAATCCTCTGCTTGTCACCATCTGGTGAGTAAGGCCATGGGGGTGGGGTGGCCAGGGGATGGAGCTCGGGACAGCAGGACTGGCATTGAATCTGTGGGGAGATGCCTGTCTAGTGAATGGAGATGGAGGCTGCCAGAGCCCTAGCACTGAGCCTGTGGGAGTGGGGGAGGGAGGGCCTGGCCAGGGCATGGGGATAGTGCTGTCATAGCCAGTGCTGCTCGCGATCCCATCCCTAAATATCTGCAGCATAGGGCATCAAAATATGTAATGGTGCCTCACATGGTTGAACACGCTGCATATGCCTAAAGATGGCCCTGTGACTGTGTTACATTGTTGACTCAGATTTAGCTTGTGGTCCACAATGACCCCCAGATCCCTTTCTGCAGTACTCCTTCCTAGGCAGTCATATCACATTCTGTATGTGTTTAACTGACTGTTCCTTCTGAAGCAGAGCATTTTGCATTTGTCCATACTGAATTTCATCCTATTTACTTCAGACCATTTCTCCAGTTTGTCCAGATCATTTTGAATTTTAATCCTGTCATCCAAAGCACTCACAACTCCTCCCATCTTGGCATCATCTGCAAACTTTATAAATGTGCTCTCTGTCATTATCTAAATCATTGATGAAGATATTGAACGGAACTAGACCCAGAATTGAACCCTGTAGGACCCAACTCGTTATGTCCTTCCAGCATGACTGTGATCCACTGATAACTATTCTCTGGGAATGGTTTTCCAACCAGTTTTGCAGTCACCTTATAGTAGATATGTTTAAGTTGGATTTCCTTAGTCTGTTTGAGAAGACTGTATCAAATACCGTATTAAAGTCTAGATAGACCACACCTACTGCTCCCCCTCTATCCACAAGACTCGTTACCCTCTCAAAGAAAGCTATCAGGTTGGTTTGACATGACTTGTTCTTGGCAAATCCACGCTGTTACTTATCACTTTATGTTGATATTTGCAAATTGCATATTTGATTTGCTCCATTACCTTTCTGGAGACAGAAATTAAGATGACTGACTGGTATGTATTTCAGTGGGTTGTCCTTCTTTCCCCTTTTATAGATGGGCTCTATATTTGCCCTTTTTCCAGTCTTCTAGATTCTCTTCTGTCTTTCATGACTTTTCAAAAATAATCAGATTATAAACTGAACCACTCTAATCTGGCACTCTTTAGTCTGACAACATCTGTGGTCCGGCATCATCTTAGTTAGCAGGATGTCCAGTTACCAAAGGTGTGGTCATGTTTCCCGTGGTCCCATAAAGTTTGTTTACAGCCACCAGTCCTGGCTCTCAGTATTCTGTGCTGTTATTTAGCTCTATTTTACCCCTAAATGTCTTTTAAGAGCCTAGTTAGCGGTGGAAGTGGTGATAATGTTGTTAGACAATATTGAGCTGTCGTGGTTCAGCAAATTCTGTTTCAGCAATAGTCCGGACCTGAGAGTGCTGGACTTGAGAGGTTCAACCTGTAAAACTTTTAAATTGTCTGAGTCTGGGCACCCCAAAACCTCAGCACTCTAAAGCCAAGGCACCCCAAATCACCAATCACTTATGAGAATGTAAGCCTCTATTTGGAAATGGCCTCCTTTTAGATACCATTAATATGCAATTTTTCTCCTTGCTAATGCTTGGAAGTCTGCTACTTTGGATTAATCCTGGGCTAAGATTGTTTTGTGAGGAGAGATTTGGGCTTCTGCTTTGGCTGGTGCTGGACAATATTTCACCTTCTGAGTTTCAGAAATTATGCCCCACAGGGGAATGGTTCTATTTCAGATATCAGATTGATCTCCTGGACTCCAGCCTGGGAGTCTTAGCAGCATCATGTAACTTGTCAAAACAAATCCATGCTGTTTGCACTTTCTACTTTTATCCACTTGCATTCTAACTGCATATAAAGACTTACATTTACTCATAGAATTTTACTTCTCAAGTCAATGAACTTTGTCATTCACTGGAAAAAACTCCAGAATCCCCCAATGCTTCCAGGTAAACACTTTCTTTTCTTTAGACCTTTCTTGGCTATTTGATCCCCAAATGGAAGAAATTCAGCACAAAACAGTAACCTTGTATATCTTCTGACCAGACCCAAAGAGAGCGCTTTGATTTGTCAAGTTAGAAAATGAGCCAACGGTAAAGTTCAGATACAGCTTAACATACAAGCTTTCTCCATGTGTTCAGATCTAAGGACTGGCTTAGAGCTAACTTGGTTCCACTTGTCTGCATCAGTTGCACATACGTAGCCCCTTGAATGTACTGCACTCCATTGATTCCAGAACAACTAGAGGCAGCAGAGTAGTGGGTATTGAAAAGAAGACAACTTCTATACTGATAGTCTGTCCATTGCAGCATATCAAGTGAGACCTTCTTAATATTCTCAGTCTATCAAGGGACTATCAATAATGGGCTCAAAGCTGTGGTGGTATAATACATTCATGTTGTTCTCTTTGTTTCACTGGAGCTAGGCTTTATTTACGGTGGCCAGGGATTAGGCCCAACATTCACAAATGAACATTGTAGCAGTTGTATGTAATAATTTCTGAATTGCTTTTCCATTCACTTTCTGCAGTCAGATTTCAGACCAGACTTGAAGGTTCATTGTGTCTGCAAGGAATTTAAAACAAAGGCTAAGGCAGCTGGCCAGTGTTATCACTATGCCAATATTCCAGCAGCAGCTGGGAAGAAACAGAACTCAGAACAATGAACCATGCTATAATGTTCCATTGTACTTTCTTGAGAAAATCATAATCCTAGGCTACTAATAGAGAGATACTGATATGAATTTGTGCGAAGTATGCCAAATTAAAGCCAAGTGTCAAGAGGTGCAACTCTACTGAATTCAATGTAGCTACATCTGTTTATACCAGAGATAAATTTGGCCAAGCATATCTTGCTTAGAACTGAATACATTTTGGAGTTTATAAAACAGCATTCTTTATCTTTTTCTGAAAGCTAAAGCAAGTGAAATTCTATTATTTATAAGACCGAACTCCCACAAGCATAAAACAACAAGTTTTATGTCAAGTAAAATGAATCTTGAAGAGAAAAGGGAATTTTTTTAAAAAAAGTTGCACCTAACTGTGCATGAACTGCAAAATGTATATAAAAATTAATTTTTTATGTCCCCTTGGTATTTCTGATCCTTATGGAGCTTGCAAACCTAATTTATGACATTGTCAGCATAGGTCAGTCCTACAGACTGTAAACTGGTTCAAATTAGCTTTTTACAAACAAGTATGGAGAAAAACCATCTGAGTAGAGACTTTTCAAGAAAAGAATTACATTGACCAGAATTTGTCACTGTTCTAATTTGACTGCATGTGCAGTCACACATGCATTATGGGTGCACTTTGAGCACAGGATAAAATTACATTGAGGTGCATGTCTTTATCTGGTGTGAAAAATCATATTTCCATTGGAGGTATGACTGTTTACCCCAGCTGAATATCAGCCTCCCTTGTGCTTTTATGACAAGTTGTCCAAGTGTAACATGAACCATTTTCCCCTTAGTTTCCACTATCAACAGAGGACTGTTCTCTAATGTGTAGCCCAGAGGGTTGGCCTGCATGTTTGTTGATATACCTCTTCCTATGCGTGTGACTGTTTTTTGTAATAGATTTATAGATTTGTATTAGAATAATTTTGGCCATAATGCAAGGAACCTACAGGCCACATCTTGTAGGCTGAGCTAAAGCAAGCTAGCATACATATGTTTGGGACCTTTAGCCTAGATAAGTGATTAATTAAAATCAAGATAGACCTTTTGCATGGATCAGGGGTGAGCAAAATATGGCCCATAGGCTGGATCCATTCCACCACTATCCTGTGGCTCAGTAGAAGCGTCAAGCAGTCTCCCTCCTCGTAATGCCAACAGGTGGAACCAGACCTGGGATCTCTGGAGCTTAGTGCATGAGCCTCTATAGCTGGAGCTAAAAGCTAGCTGGCTCTCAGCTAAGGCTGTAGAGCAGACTCATTTGTTCTTTCTCTGTCAGTGAGCTAAGTGCCATTCCATGGGATAGTGCGCCATGCCGAGTAAGTGTGTGGGTTACATCCACATACCACTCAAAGTGGCCAGCTGCAGGGAGCCATGTGCTCGCTGTATGCCACACGCCCCTCAGGGCGGGGGGTTTGTGTGCTGCACTGGAGGGTGCAGGCAATCTCACAGCTCAGCCCATGGGAGCTGCTTGTGGTGTAGACAGTGTACAAAGGACCCCAAAGGGATGTGCAGAGAGCAGATGGCCCCTGCATGCGGGTGTATTACGCAGGGAGCCTGCCTGAAGCTCATATTGGGCAGCTGGCCAGGAGCTACCTAAAGTAAGCACTTCTCAGACGGAGCCTGCACCTGGCACCCTGTCCCCTTCCCTCAACCATCTGCCCAGGTCACAACCCAAACCCTCAGCACCCATAGCCCTTTCCAGACCCTGCACCCCTATTCTCCCAGGTCACACACTCCTCCTGCCCTACCTAGGTCATAGCTAAAATGCTCTGCACCCCCTCCTACACCACTGTCCAAGGTCACAACCCCCTCCCAGACTCTGCACCCCTCCCTTAGGCCCCTCTTCCAGATCACAGTCCTCTTCTGCACCTATACCTCCTCCTTACCCAGAACCCCTTCCTATATCCCAGTCTCCTATCCTGAGCTCCCTTCTGCACACAGCCTCCATCCCAGATCCCGTACCTCTGCCATTAATATCATGGAAGAATGAGGCCCTTGATCACTTACCAAATTCTTGGAGTTGCACCAAGCAAACATTATTGTCCACTCCTGACATAGATTGTGACCTAAGTTTATGCCACCTTTAAACATAACAGATGCACAACTAAACATGGAAATAACTGGTTATAAGAATGGTCATATTGGGTCAGACCAAAGGTCCATCTAGCCCAGTATCCTATCTTCTGACAGTGGCTAATGCCAGGTGCCCCAGAGGGAATGAACAGTACAGGCAATCATCAAGTGATCCATTCCCGGCTTCTGACAAACTGAGGCTTGAGGGACCATTTCTGCCCATCCTGGCTAATAGCCATTGATGGAGCTATCCTCCATGAATTTAACTCTTTTTTTTAAACCTGTTAGGGTATGTCTACACTGCCACCCTAGTTTGAACTAGGGTGGCTAATGTAGGCATTCGAAGTTGCAAATGAAGCCCGGGATTTAAATATCCCGGGCTTCGTTTGCATCTTGCCGGGCGGGCGCCATTTTTAAATCCCCTTAGGTCGAACTCCGTGCCCGCGGCTACACGCGACACGGAGTAGGTAGTTCGAATTAGGATCTCTAATTCGAACTACCGGTACACCTCATGGAACGAGGTGTATCGGTAGTTCGAATTAGAGATCCTAATTCGAACTACCTACTCCGTGCCGCGTGTAGCCGCGGGCACGGAGTTCGACCTAAGGGGATTTAAAAATGGCGCCCGCCCGGCAAGATGCAAACGAAGCCCGGGATATTTAAATCCCGGGCTTCATTTGCAACTTCGAATGCCTACATTAGCCACCCTAGTTCGAACTAAAGTGGCAGTGTAGACATACCCTTAGAGACTTGGACTTCAACATCCTCCAGCAAAGAGTTCCACAGGTTTACTGTGTTGTGTGAAGAAGTATTTCTTGTTCGTTTTGAAACCTACTACCTATTAATTACATACGGCAACCCCAAGATATTTTGTTATGGGAAGGAGTAAATAACTTTTCTTTATTCACTTTTTCCACACCAGGCATGATTTTATAGACCTTTGTCATATCCCCCTAAGCCATCACTTTTCCTAGATGAGAATTGTTATTAAACAGTGTTATTAATCTTACCTCATATGGCAGCTGTTCCATGCCCCTACTCATTTTGCTGCCCTTTTCTGAACTTTTTCTAATGACAAGATATCTTTTTTTGAGGTGAATCAACCACATCTGCACTCAGTATTCAAGATGTGTCAAGTCCAGGGAGCTAGATTCGATGACCTCCTGAGGTCTCTTTCAGCCCTCTGATTCTATGTGGGCTTACCCTGCATTTATATAGAGGCATTAAGATAATGTCTTATTCTCTCCCCATTTCTTAATGATTCCTAACATTCTGTTTGCTTCTTTACTGCTGCTGCACATTTAGTGGATGTTTTCAGGGAACTATTCACAGTGACTCAAAGATCTCTCTTGAGTAGTAATAGCTAATCTTTGGTTCAGTTTATTTCTGTGATATGAAGTTATGTACCCTGAAAAAAAGTTCCACCTGACACAAAATACAACTCATCTTCTTAGCAATGCAGGTGGCTGGACATATGACTCTGGTGCTCCACCCACTGCTTTTGGCCCCACCTTGAACAAATACAAAGTCCAATCTAAGATCTCTGTCCTTCTAATCAAAAACCTAGATAGTAAGTGGTAAAATATATTCTGAAACAGTATGCAAATTACAGATGGAAGACAGTAGTAGCCATGGAAACATCACCTAAATATAAGGACTTGCAGTTTATTTTCTATTCCGCTGATTAGAACTTTAGCCATTCTATAGCACAGGTACTTCTGTAACTTAGGAAAATTCAGTACTTCTACATTAGGAAAATTCAGTCTTCCGATGGTTGTTCTGCAATTTGTTAATGTGCTGCATTACAGTAAAAAAAAAAAACATTTATGCCAAATAGCTATTGCTAATTCACTATTCGTTCCCAGTTCAGAATCCCAAATGGACTCATCTTGTACTTGTACTTAGGCAAAGCTCTCATTGAAATGGGGTATGTAAATAGAGCTTGTTTCAAGTTATTCAAACCATTTAGGCAATGAATTTTGCACAGTGTCGATGGATAGCAGTCTTCAAAAGTATTCATTGTTCAAAATGATTAAATAGTTCTTTGCCTACACCTTGTTGACAGACAATTAATTAAGAGTGTGAGCTTCACTGGGTTGGGATGTACAAGGTCTGAGTTTTATCCCCACCTCTGCTACAAGCCTGCTGTGTCACCTTGGGCAAGTCACTTCACTCCTGTGTGCCTTCATTTCCCTAGCTGTAAAATGAGGATAATGGCACTTACCTTGAGAGCTGGGTGGGAAATGGTTTCTCATCCTCCAAAAATTCTCAAGGCATCAAAATCTAGTTCTGTTTAGGACAAAACAAGGCGCTTCCCTTTAGGGTAGGGGTTGTGGTGCTGAGTCCAAATAATAGGGAAAGGACTATCCTGGTCTGTTTCTCCTTGCCAGTGCCCTGGAGTGGTAGTACATGGGTGTAGACACACCTTTAGCCTGTCACTTGGTGGTATTGGTGTGACTCTCAACTCCAGTACACATAGTAGCTATACATGTTCATATTCATAAGCAATTTTCATACAGAATATGGATGGGCCAGTGACATTGTGCCTAAAAATAAAAATTCTGCACAGTATTTTAAAATTCTGCAAATATTGTTTGTCAAATAAATGTGGAGGCTCCAGCATGGCATTGGGACACAGGATCACTGTGCAGCCCTGGCCCCTGGGATGAATAATCCTCAGATGCTAGACCCAACCCTGACATAGAATTAGAGCAGGCTTGCCCCAGAAGCATCCCAGATGCACCACGGGTGGGTAGGTGTACTCAGCAAGGTAGGATCCAAGTGTGGAGGGATTCAGGTGTGGAATGAAAGGGTTCTGTGTGGGCACTCCCTGTGGGATCTGGGTGCAGGTAGGATCTGGAAGCTCAAGGTCTTGTTGCAGGGGTGGGAGGGATCTGCATGCAGTGGCAATGGGGCGCTGCAAGGGAGTCCAGATGAAGGTAGTAGGGATTCAGCAGGGATGTGTGTGGGGGGTAGGGGGTGGATAGAGCTCAGCGGGGGAGCGAGGGGGTCTAGAGGTGGAGGACTCAAGGCCACACCCCAGCCATACTAAGAATCACATGGGCATCTGTGGGGAACTGCAGTATGGACCTTTCACTTTTCTCAGGCAGTGAGGACATGGACTGCAGCTCCACGACCCCATCCCGTGGCTGGAGTTTGGTTGGGTCAGGTAAGAACTGCACAGGCAACTGTGGGGAGTTGTCATGGACCCTTTATCTCCATCTGCCATGGACAGTGTGGGGACATGGGCAGGGAGCTGCTTTTGGCCACCTGCTACTCTCGGTCTGGGGGTCCATGCATGTCCCACAAATGCCTGGGCTCCCAGCCAAATTCCAGTAGCTGCTGGCCTAGCCAGGGCTTCAGGCCTGGGGGAGAAGAGGAGGGGAAAGAGAATGATCTAAGAGTCCTGATCTAAGAATACTTATGAATGTCCAGTTACCACCTTTAGCGTTGAGAGGTCCTTTGTCCCAGGATCAGGCCCAGTATTTAAATATTCTATGATTGGGAACTCTGATGTACGTGGTTACAACACTCACATTATAGGAATTCTTGTATATTTATAAATATAGTTTGTGAATACAGTTATCAATGTCACAAGCACCCCAATTTAATAAAATAGGGAACGTACATTTATACTTCTGCACCATATACACACACTGTTCCTTCTAGAACAACCTGAGGTATTAGCCATCATCTTCCTCATCACCTGCACCTTCCCCATCATCACCAGGGGCCATCATTCTGGCGCCTCCTAAGGCAGGGGTGGGCAATAATTTTTGCCCGGGGGCCACTTCAAAAATTTTGCCCCTTTGCCCCCCCTTCCCACTAGGCACCCATGCCCTGGAAGAGGCTTGGAGCGCTCGCCCACCCTCAGGCCAGTCAGGGAGTACAAGGCACTCTGAAGTTCTGCGGGCTACTTGCAGGGCTGGGGCAGGGCGAAGGAAGCTTCACGCAGCTCCCCCTGCTCCCAGGCCCTAATTGGCCTGAGGGTGGGGAAGAGTGTGAAGCCTCCTCCGCTCTCCCCCCCCGCCCCTGCGAGCAGCGCATGGCGCTTCTAAGTGCCACGTGCTGCTCGCAGGGCAGGAGGAGGTTTCACACGCTTCTCCCCCCCCCAGCCAATTAAGGCCTGGGGGCGGGGGAGTGCCCGAAGCCTTCTCCGCTCTGCCCCCGCCCTGTGAGCAGCACCCCGCGCTGCGTGCTGCTCACAGGGTGGGGGCAGAGCAGAGAAGGCTTCAGGTGCTCCCCCGCCCCCAGGCCATAATTGGCTTGGGGGCAGGGGAGCAGCAGGGCCTCTGCAGGCTGGATCCGGCCCGCGGAGGCCCTTTTGCCCACCCCTGCCCTAAGGACTACATCTTCTACTCATAGCACCTGGCTGGGATGCCACTTTTCTAATATGCTATGCTAACATTGTTATCTTTGATGCATATTCAGTAGGGGAGGTTTCCTTTTTTCCTTATTTGTATTTCCTCACCTTATTAATGGTGAACTGTCTTTTTTCCTATAGGTCAGCATATCATTGATGTCAGCTTACTATCATATTTGTCAATTCGTTACCGTGGGCCTTTTGTGATTCTTTTACATTTGTTGATATTTCTGTCCTACCCAGTTATTTGGTCTCGTTTTAACTGGTTATTTTGGGTTTTTCTACGTAATGATGTACCTGCTAAGTTTGAAGGTATTCTCGGAAGCCCCTATACCATGGAAAGTCACTCTATCTTACTACCGTCTATCTAGGTGAAAGGTCCCAAACATATGGAAGTAGTCTCTTGCTATCTGGGTGAAAGATCCCATACAAAAATATGAACTTTGCCTTAGCTCAACATATAGGACATGGCCTGTAAGTCCTTTGTGTTACAGCCAAACTGCCAATATAAACCTAACGTAACTCATGGTCTGGTTATATGTTTATTATAACAAGGAAATAATTCATTTATATATCTATAGGCAAGCAAGCAAGTTAGCCCTGTGGGCTACAGTCTGCTGTGGGAAAAAGTGGATGAGTCTGGTCTCCCCACCCCACTCCTGATCCAGCACCACTGACCCAATGAGAGCTAGCATGAGTACATCTGCTCAAACTGGGAGTCACATCCTACACTCCAAGTGTATATAGATTTATCCTGAATCTGTGCGATATAGGAGGCTATGTCTAAACTACAGGCTTTTTGCGCAAAACTGGCTCTTTTTGCACAAAAACCCACGGAGCATCCACACTTCAAGTGCATTTTTGCAGAAGAAAATTTACAGTAGAACGGCAGTGGGTATACCTCTTTCGACGAGGAATAACTCCTTTTTGCACAAGAGTTCTTACTCAGAAAGGTGTGTGTGGATGCTCAACAGGGGTTTGTTGCGCAAAAGAGCTTATCAGAAAAAGCACAGGTGCTCTCATGGCCATTCTGTTAATGGCAATTAGAGCTTTCTTGCGCAAGAGCGTCCATGCAGTGTGGACACTCTTGCGCAAAAGCGCATCTCTTTTGTGATGAGCTTTTGTAATGTGGACGTGCACAAAGATCTCTTCCGCAAAAAGCTTTTTGCGCAAGAAGCCTGTAGTGTAGACATAGCCGGAGTGTGGCTACTACCTCACTCTACTCCAGCAGCAACCTGCTGTTCACAATGCAGTCCATAGTAATGATGCTTCTGGTTTGGCTTTGCATTGCGTTGGAACACTCAGGGTGTGTCTAGACTACGGGTTTTTTTTGAAAAAGTGGCCTTTTTTCGAAAAAACTTCACCTGCATCTAGACTGCAGCCACATTCTTTCTAAAGTAAATCGAAAGAACGCGGCATTTTTTTTGACCATGGTAAACCTCATTTTACGAGGAAGAACACCTTTTTTCGAAAGTGCTCTTTTGAAAAAAGGCGTCCTTGACCGCAAACAGGGCTTTTTCGAAAGAGAGCATCCAGACTGCCTGCATGCTCTCTTTCAAAAAAGCGGCTCACTTTTTTGAAAGCAGTGGTTGCAGTCTAGACACTCTCTTTTGAAAGAGGCTTTTTCTTTCAAAAAAGCCTCTTTCGAAAGAGGCTTGTAGTCTAGACGTAGCCTCAGTGATTTTCAACAGGCTGCTAAAAATTTCCTCAGGAACTTGAGTGATAGGAAATACCTGATGTCTTGGCAAAAGCTTAATGAAATTCCATGGGTAAAGAGTGATTCCCTATCCTGAATATCAGTGCTGTGCTGCAAACAATGGAGGGGTGAAGGTGTGTCAGGAAAAAAAGCTCCCAAGAATCTTCCTGTTATGGGAAGTATGAGGCAATCTAAAACCAAGTTTGTCACCAGCTGTACCTACAGTTAGGGCCATAATCCATGGACTTTCAATGACTTCAGTGGGGGCACCAGGAGGTACAAGGAGTTCATTGCTGAGGTAGGGTTTATATTTATATTATTAACAATGGTCCCATTGGCAGAGATATGTCTAACACAAATTTGTTACACATTTGCATCTTTCACTGTAAAATAGAAAGTTAATTTAAATTTTAATAACTCAAAACCCACAGTGTTCACAAGGATGAAATTATAGATTTCTTTTTCTTCTTCTTTTGTCCCCAAGGCTTTTCCAGTAGACTGGTATCATTCTAACTTAAATTGCTGACTGTATTTCCAGTGAACATTATGATAAATTGATTTTAGCTGTAAATCTTAATTTGATAATTTCTCATAGCTCAATGTGTTGATTCAGATCTAAAATTAGATCTGAAACAAAAACAGGTTAAAATGGTAAAACTTTGAATTAATAAAGGTCATACACATTGCAGCTTATAACAACTGTGGAGAAATGCTATCATTAAATTTAACTGCACAAATAAGCCATTCAGTGTATGCATGACAGTTTTCTTTTTTATTATTGTACAACACATCAGAAAATAACATTTTATTAAAATATGCAGTTAGAATTAAAGTATGGCATTTTTACACTTAGAAGAAAATCATGCAATTATTATTCCCTCTAACATAAGGTATAGCTCTTTATTTCGACAGAATTGTGAAATTTTGCTTGGGACACTTTATTTGTAGATTTTATACAGAGAAGGGATATTCTCAGGAACCTCTGGAGAACCCAAGGACTCCTTTTGCCATGGCCTGAAAAGATGGTAAAGTAAAGGAATCCCTAAAAGCAGGAAAAATAATTAGATGTAAATGTTTGCTGCTAGATGGCCCTTATTGATGAGAAATTGAATGGGTTCTTTTGGCTGCAGGGGTCCCTGCACATCCTGATTCTGAATTAGATGCTGTAATTGTTCAGCAGTGCCACTATAGAACACAGTTTTTTGGTAATTCTGCCTTGACTGTTATAAACCAAGAATTCTCTTCTCTTCAGGGATGTAATTCAGACTCTATTGCAATCAATAAGAGTTTTGTCACATACTTCAGCTGAGGCCAAAATTTCATTCCTGGTGAACATCAAATTCGGGGCCTAGGTATTCCGCTATGTGCCTAAATGTCTTAAAAGTCTGGTTTTTGGATGCCCAACTGAGCAATTTTTATGCACATTTTTGTGTTGTAGTTGCTCTAAAGTCAGCTTGGCTGGTGCCAGGAGAACTGTGGGGGCATGTTTAATGTCCCCCATCAGAAAAGGAGTAACTATGTTTGCTGGGTTGTCTTTTATAGCAGCAATCTCACTGTCTGCATTCAACGTACATAATAAACAATACTGATAGCAACTGTAAAGCAATGCAGTGGTTTCCTGTATCTTGCAGGTAGCATTCCCAGACCCATAACACAGTTTAGCTAAAGTCTGAATGAAGAAAATACATTGTCTTAGAAAAGAGCATTTACATAAGTTGGTAACCTGCCTTGAGTCTTCTCCAATATAGCCCCATTATACTGAGTGTGATCCCGCTTCACCTTTACTAAAAGATGTAGGCCAATAAGGTCAAATTCATTAAGGTCAACTTTTTAGCACCTGATTTTGTAATGTCAAAGGTGCATGCCCCCACTGTGTGCAAGAATTTCACATAGTTCAAAGTGGGATGTCCCCAGTAGGGTGACTACCGTTGACTTTGAGAGCGATGTACTATAGGTAGCTATCCCACATTGCCTGCACTCTTTTGTTATGCTCCCACTGAACACTGGGACCAATACTGTGCAGCAGGTGGTTCTGGGTACATGTCGTCAGTGTTCCATGTTGCATTTGTTTCCTCCCTCTCTCCTGCCCCCGCTTGAAAGCAATGGCAAACAGTCTTTTTGCACCCTACTTTCCCTTGGAGCTGCCACAGCAGCATAAGCATAGAACCTATGGTGGATCCCATTGAGCATCATGATGATGTCTTAATGCTGGAGTACATCCACAAGGTCCACCGGAATGAGGAGGAATCTCAGGAGGCCATGAACATACTGTTCTCAGAATCACTTGAGTTGAGGAACTGGCAAATGCCGCCACATTTGATTCTGTGGACACAGTGAAAGACTAGTTCTGGTGCTGTGAGACAAGCAGAGACTGGTGGGACTGCATTGTGGTGCAGGTATGGGATGATCAGTAGTGGCTTCAAAACTTCCATATGCGTAAGCCACTTTCATGGAAGCTTGTGAATTTTTTTTCCCCTTTCTGGAGCACAAGAATACCAGAGTGAGACTCATTCTTACAGTGGAGAAATGCATAGCAATTGGCCTGTGGAAGCTTGCAATGCCAGATAGCTACTGGTCAGTTGGGAATCAATCTGGAGTGGAGAAGTATACAGTGGGAGCTGTTGTGATCCAAATAGCCAAGGCAATCAATACCCTTCTATGGAGGGCAGTGACTCTTGGAAACCTGGAGGATAGTGGAGTGCTTTGCCATGCTGGGGTTCCCTAACTCTGGTGGGGTGATAGATGGAACACACATCCCCATCTTGGCACCTGACCACCTTGCCAAGGAGTACTTCTTGATGGTGTTGGTGAATCACAAGGGCCATGTAGCATGGTTGGGAAAGGTGTATGATACACACATCTTTAGGATTCATGCCTCTTTGACAAGCTGCAACCTGGGACTTTTTCCCCAGACCAGAAAATTACCATCAAGCATTGAAATGCCAATAGTGACCCTTGGCAACCCAGCCTACCCCTTGCTCCTGTGGCTCATGAAACTGTGCGTTGGCAGCCTGGACCACAGCAAGGAGCAGTTCAACTACAGGCTGAGCAAGTGCAGAATGGTGGTAGAATGTGCTTTTGGGCATTTAAAGGGAAGGTTCCGCAGTCTACTGACTAGGTTAGACCTCTGTGAATGCAACTTTCCCACTGTGGTGGCAGCCTGCTGTGTGCTCCATAATAATTGTGAGGCTAAGAGGGAAAGTTATTTGTCAGGGTGGGAGGCTGAGGAAGAGTGCCTACCCATGGATTTTGAGCAAACAGACACCAGGGCAATAAGGAGAGCACAGCGAGGGACAGTGTAAATTAGAGGCTTTGAAAGACCATTTTATGAATGTCCAGTTTTGGGAGTCATGCATGTTGCTCTCAATGAAGTGCTCCTGCATTTGGTGTGCTTGCCTTTATACTCCATCTCCCTTTTCTACATAAGCAATAAAGAGACTGTTCAGAAATCATGCATTTTTATTTAGAGAAAACAGCAGAGACAGAATAGGAGTTCAAGGTGGGAGCTTTGGGGGAGTGGGAGTGATCACAATTATGAGGACAGCCTTTTGCTTTATGACACATCTCTGGGTGTTGAGTGCAAGGCTGCCCTTGACTTCACCCTCATGTTCTAGAGCCCCTGGGAGAGGACACTATGGAACTTGGTGAGGAGGGAGTGTTGGTCTACAAGGGCTGAAGGGGGTATCTGTGCATTTAGGCATCTGGGACAGCTGCCAGGCAGTCCATCACATCCACCATAGATGACAATACTCTCTTCTGGTGCTTCACTTCCAGTTCCCTGCATGCTCTCCTGTCCTCGTGATCTGCTCACCTCTCCAACAGCACATTCCTCCACTCACTTAAGTGCTCCCTGTCCAAGTGGGTGGATTGCATTTGCTTCTTGAACATGTCATCCCTAGTCTGTCTTTGCCAGTGGATTTGTGCCAGCTAGACAGCTTACAAGGCCGGGGGAGTGCACATTAGGGTCATTGCTGTTCCCACTGTAATGAAAAGTGAAGGGCAGACTTTACAGGATATACACTGTTGAGCGTAAAACCTAATTTCTTAGCATAAAGGGAAAGTCTGCCAAAAGACAATAGGGATGTGCTATATGCAGGGCCACAGTTATACTTTAAAGTGGCCGCTATGCAACAAATACAACTCAGTGTTCTTAGTGGAACAGCTGGACTCAGTTTGGTGGCAGGCATGGTAAGGGACAAGCCTGAAAACAGGAGGGAGTCTGTGCGTGATGGCAGAGCAGGGGCTCACACAGTGCCTGTGTGTTCAGCACCCCCCATTTGCCAGGAGAATGCAACTTTCCCTTCCCACAGGAGCAGGAGGGAGTGGGGATGGTGTCTGGATGTGGTGGCAGGGCAGTGCTAGGGCTCAAGCCTTGCTTCATTGGGGATGAGAAAATGGAGGTTTACTGAAGAGGCATCAGCTAATAGCTTCCCCTTCCTGCTTCATCCAGGTTGCTAGGCGAGATATTGGTCTTCTCCGAATCACACAGAGTGATAGGAAGCAGATGCTAACTGAATGTGGACAGAAACCTGGACCTTACACTGCAATGCTTTGTGCTGCAATGACACCAGACTATTTACTGCTGGCTTAGCATGGAAAGGTGTCCTGCTGTGGAGGACGGAATAAAACAGGCCTCTCCAGAAACCTTGTGAGAAGGATGAAAGAGTTCCTCTGAGAGCTCTATGGAGGATTCCCCCTCCATCTCCAGACATGTTAACAAACTGTTCCAGGGAAACCCTGCTGTGTAAGCATAGTGGTTGCCACAGATCACACACGATTGCTTTAACTCACTTTTAGCAAGATAAAAAAATATAAACTCACCAGAAGTGCCCTCCTTGGGATCAGTGCCCGACTGTGAGATGTCCAGGGAAAGGTAGATTGTCTCAAAGGTTATAAAATATTCTTAGCTCTCCTTGACATTGGCTGCCCCACTTGCCTGCTGACCATTCTCTTCCTCCTCCTCCTTCTCCATGCTGCTGCCTGAGGTTGACTCCTTTATCTTTGTCTCCTTTGTCTTTTGGCACAACTACATAAGCTCCTTTATTTTCAAACAGCACTATTGGATATCCCTGCTGTATCCTTTCTCCTCCCTGTCCTTTGCGATCTTGGCATAGATATCAGTATTTCTTTTGCTGGTTGGTAGTTCTGCGAGAACAGATTCCGCTCGCCACACAGCAATGTGGTCTATGATCTCCATGCTAGTGCTCTTCTGTGATCCTGGAAACTCATGGAACCCGTGGTCTGTTGTGCTGTGCAAGTGTGCTGCCTGCTCTCAAAATTGCTCGTTACACAGGCCACACAGGAAATGAAATTCAAAATTTCCCAGGCCTTTTCCTATTCACCTGGAGAGCTGTAGAGTTGAAAGTCCTGGCCAGAACAGTCACCACAGGACACAGTGAGAAACCTCCCAGAGGCCAAGAATGTCCAGTTTTGCACTGCAGTAAAATCAACCATTCGAGGTGGAATTTAGTGGTTACTCCTTGGGAAAGCCATATAGAAATTGACTTTAATGGCCCTTAAAGTCAACAGAATAGGCTTGGTGGTGGAGACTCATTGTTGAGAAAATCAATCTAACATGGCTAAGTTTGACCTAAAGTCAGTGTAGACCAGGCCCTAGTTTTTGTCAGTCCTTTGAATAGTCATTGAAGGTTGGCTTCATTTGATGTGGTCTTTCCTATATATTTTTTGAACAAGTACATTGAAGACACTAATATAAAACAAACTTTAATATAAGATGTGCTGTAGCAAGAAGCTTTTAGGGAACCAGGTTTGTATGTTTCATAACATGCCACATGAATTCCACAGCTAAAAATTCCCTTCTAGCCCCAATAAAGTCAGTTTTGGGGCTTGCTTAGAGATGTGTGAGCCCCTCGGGAGGATAGAACACCAACTTCAGAAACATTTCGGGTTCAGTCAAGTACAACAAGTGCTGAGCTAATGTTGTAATGCTGAGAATTCTGTATGTCTTCATTTCTTCTCTGTAGAGCTGGTCAGATAACAAATACTGTTGGCAAATCATTCACCAGTTGACAGAAAATTGTTTGAAAACTCCATCAGAAGGTTATTTCTTAGATTTAAATGATTGGACCACCTATAGAGCTGGTCATATGAGCATCTGTAGTGGCATAAATGACAAATGTTCTGTAAATTATACTGTTCTGGAATATTAGCAAGTCAGTTCTATCCTTCAGCCCCCCAAATACTTCTTCACAATGATTCTCCTTCCTGTGGAAAAGGGCTGGCTATTACAGCTGAGCAAGAGCTGGATTTTCCATTAAACAGGAAATTTCACTATTTTGAAACTTCTTCCATTCTGAAATGCAACAAATTTAAAACATTTTAGAATGAATTTGTTTATTATTTTCATTTGGGGCCTATCAAAACTTTTCCTCCTTATTTCAACCATCTTAAACTTTTTAAAAAATGTATGTCATTCAAAAATTAATTTTGAAATAAAATATCACATGGAGTCTGAAAATGTCCATATTTTGACAGTCAAAATTAAGGGGGTTTTAAAATTAAAATTTCATTGAAATCCACAAATCTTCTGAAAGGTTTAGATTTAAATGAAAAGTATTTTTGTGGGGGTGGTCTGCTGGCTGCATCACTTTCCAGAACCCATTAAGGATGCTGGAGGGGTCATGACAGAAAGGGAAATATGATGCTTCTGCACCATTGTATGCACCCTCTTCTAACAGCATAAATCTGCTAGGAGACTTGAAACATTCTGTTATGTCTCCCCCTTTAAGTTGTACATTCATAAATTTCACACTCTCACTGGTTTTGAAATTCATTACATATCAGTCTCTATCTCTGAAACATACTGACTTTTCTAATTATGCAACCTAAACATGTAGGAACTTGCTCATCTGGTTGTCCATTAGTTGCAATGACTGGCTGTGGCTGGTTTGTAATCCTTTTCTGTCTTGTTCTGCATCTGTAGAGTTTGCTGTATTGATTGTTCTTTCTGGGGAAAAAACTGTAGATGTTGACAGTTTCTATTGAACTTTGTACTCTGTCTTCTGGATCACATTGCTGAGGTCTTTCCTTTATGACAGCTAGAATTATTTTACCTTTTCTCCATCCAAGTTGATGTGAACCTCATCACCTGATTCTAGACCTGCCAGTTATGAGTGTCATTTTATGAGCACTTTTACAACAGCTCTTTGTTATCCCATTTTGCTATTCTCATCATGTCTGGCCACTTAGAACTAGACTTTTTTCCAATGTTGGAACAGTAGTTCTGACTTGCCTTCCCATCAGGAACTGTGCTGGACTATACTGGTGTTGATGGTAACTCTGAAGAGAAAGGGGTTTCTTGCTATAGGATTTTCTCAGCTGCCTACACAGCTCTTTCTGCCTTTCCAATCACTTGTGCCTGCTAGTACTATGATCAAAATCATATTGTGTTTAGAATTAAATTCTGCTTCAGTGAATTATGGTCCATTGTCTGTCTGGAATACTGGATTGAGTGTAAATGCACTTTAATTTCTTGATAATATGGAAACATGTTATGTGTTTCAGGTATGTCATTTCTTTATACGTGAAAATTGCAGCAGAAGCGGTAGAGGTTTAGGTTGGATATTAAGAAAAACTTCCTGTCAAAGTGGTTAAGAACTAGAATACATTTGCCAGGGATGTTGTGGAATCTCCTTCATTGGATATTTTTAAGAGCAGGTTAGATAAACACCTGTCAGGGATGATCTAGACAATGCTTGGTCCTGCCATGAGTGCAGGGGACTGGACTTGATGACCACTAAAGGTCCTTTCCAGCTCTGATTCTGTGACTGAAGCAAAACATACTGTTTTAGGTAAAATATCAAACAAACGGATTTTAAGTGATTATAAGAAATAAGTGTACAGATCAAAATTACACAAAAAATAAAAAGTATAATTGCAATCTGAGGTCTAAAAACTAGATTTGAATTAACCAGTGTCTTAACCTGACAAGAACATAAAAATTGTCCAATACTGGGTCAGATCAAAGATCCATCTAGCACAGTATCCTGTCTTCTGACAGTAGCCAACGCCAGATGTCCCAGAAGGCATGAACAGAACAGGTAATTATCAAAGGATACATCTGTTAACCATTCCAAGCTTCTGGCAAACAGAGGCTAGGGACACCAACACTGCCTCCCTTCCCCCAAAAAAGGGAGAGCTTGCTTCACTGGGAATCAAACCCACACTGTAGCAATGAAAGGCCAAAATCCTCACTATGCCACAAAACAAGCAGGTCACAGCTTTTCCATACACAGATTAGAAATCCCCTTCAGCCTGGGACCATCTCCCCAGTTCAGTCTTTGTTCTCCAAACATGTGTCCAGATGTTGAGTTGTGGGGGGAGGAAAGCCAAAAGATTATGTCTCTTCCCCTCCTTTACAGGTTCCTCTAGCTTATTGGAATGATCTTTCGCTATGATGTGAGTCAAACAGGGTCCATTTTCTACATGTTCCCTCTGAGAAGCATATATACGGATGCATGGGGTAGTGCTTGGTGGTGTGGATTCTCCTTAATGGAATAGCCATGCTGTTAGGCTTTTCCATTGTTGCACCTGAAAGACTGGTAGTGGGTGTTCCCAACCTTAAAACATATTTCATTAACATTCACATAGCAAAACTTCATAACTTGCTGTACAATGATAGCACGTACAATCCAGCAGGATATTAATATTCAATAATCAAGATTTTTAAAATACCTTACAAGGCATACTTTGTATAAAACGTATCATCATTATATGATAGTGGTGAATATGGAGGATCTAGCTGCTTCTATCAAGTACCGAAAGCCACAACATCACACTGTGCAAGACAAAATGGCATCTTCTGCATACTATGGCTCATTGAAATACCATCTGCTTGTGGTGTGACTCCACTTGGGATCACAACCCATAGTTTGGGAACAGCTGGATAAGGTTAACAATCTCTTCAATTGTAGCTGCTGTGAAAGGTTTTTATCTGTTAACTCAATCACCAGTCTGTCTGATATTCTTACATTTTGCATTCCCAAAATCAAAAATTTCAGACAGAGTACTCAGAACTTTCATAAAACATTCAACACTTCCCACTGGTACTTGAATTCTCTTATGAAAACAAGCTCTTTTATAAACCCCATTTCTCTGAGGTATAAAGTATGCATCAAACACAGTCTAAAGCCTTTCATAATCATCTTTAGACCATCTACAGTAAAGTAAAAGGATTTTAAAATATGCTTTGCTTGTTTCTCCATGGCATAAAGAACATACCTTTGTATCCTCAGTTTCTTTGTGGAGCTTGGTAGCAATGCAAAATCTTGTTTCCAGTCCCAATCACTGTGAAAGCTGAAATTCTCTGGGGGCACAGAAGAGTACCATGTTTGAGATCCTGCAGCCTTTGTTGCATTGTTCTGTCTGTTTGCAATCTTTGTTGCTACTTTCCTTCTTAATCCCACTGATGCCTCCATGGCACGTTCTTCTGGCATAGCTAGTATGAACTGGTCACAGAGCTTGCTTATACCCACCAGTTGTGCTCATTGTAAGTTGCTTTAATAAGCCTAATATGCTGCCAGGTATGGCTGAGGTTAATTTAAATAAGGTATTTTACAGAACATCACCTAGTGCCTGGACAGTATAATACAATGTAGCATTCCATAACAGCAGTGGTTCTCAACCTAATTACCATTGTGCAGGGCTATCCTTATGCTTCCTGGTGCCCTACACAGTCAAAGCACCTGACCCACCACCCTGTGGGGTAGGGGATGGCAGCTGCTCGGCAGGTGGGCTATACTCAGAGCTTTGGGGGCCCAGGGCAAGGAGCTTTGGGAGGCACAGAAGGGCTGCAGTGGACAACAGTAGGGCAGTAAGGCTGGCAGGGGAGCAGGAAGGAAGCATCAGGCAAGGAGCAGCATGAGGTGCAGGCTGGAGGTAGAGGAGGGGGTTGCCAGGCAGCTGGGCATGGGTGGCAGTTTCCTCTTCTGAGGGAAGGGGAAAAAGCTGGTGAGCAGCAGCTGGGTGCAACTGGTGTGGGTGGGTGGGTGGGGGGGAGTAGGGAATGGCGTTGGCCACCAGAGCCAGCACTGCCCATGCCTTGCTGTCCCCTCCAAGCAGTGGCCCCAGGAATATGCAGCACACAAATGTAGTGGTGCCCTATGAAGCTGCAAATGCCCCTGTATGGCCCCGAGTCATCTGGTCATGGCTCTCCCACAGGCTGCAGATTGAGAACCACTCCATTAGAGATCATACAGGAATGCAGAGGCTCCCACTAAAGATTTGCCATAAGGCTTGGCCTTTTTTTCAACCATGTTTTCATGATGGTTCCTCAAAGTGTTTACAACCTTTATTGAAAGACGCTTTCCATTCAGATCTGTTTGTGGCTGTGTCTTCTGTTGCTGCAGCATGAGGTGAAATTCTGCTTAAGAACTTCAAGTATTTTGTTTTCTGCCCCTCCTGTGCTTGTCATGGAAAACTTTCTTTTTCATCCATTCTGGTAACGTGATCTGCTCAGCTAAGATGAGCTTTGATGATCATAGCCTTGATGCTGGGTGCTTTTGGTCATAGTATCATAGAATACTAGGACTGGAAGGGACCTCAGGAGGTCATAGAGTCCAGTCCCCTGTCCTCATGGCAGGACCCAGTACTGTCTAGATCATCCCTGATATACATTTATCTAACCTACTCTTAAATATTTCCAGAGATGGAGATTCCACAACCTCCCTTTATTCCAGTGTTTAGCCACCCTAACAGTTAGGAACTTTTTCCTAATGCCCAACCTAAACCTCCCTTGCTGCAGTTTAAGCCCATTGCTTCTTGTTCTATCCTCAGAGGCCAGGAAGAACAAGTTCTCTCCCTCCTCCTTGTGACACCCTTTTAGGTACCTGAAAACCGCTATCATGTCCCCTCTCAATCTTCTCTTTTCCAAACTAAACAAGCCCAATTCTTTCAGTGTTCCTTCATAGGTTATAACAAAAAACAGGACTATGTAGCACTTTAAAGACTAACAAGATGGTTTATTAGGTGATGAGCTTTCGTGGGCCAGACCCACTTCCTCAGATCAAATAGTGGAAGAAAATTGTCACAACCATATATACCAAAGGATACAATTAAAAAAATGAACACATATGAAAAGGACAAATCAAATTTCAGAACAGAAGGGGGGCGGGGGGCGGGAGGTAAATGTCTGTGAGCTAATGATATTAGAGGTGATAATTGGGGAAGCTATCCTATCAAAGAAATCTATCAGTTTGGTTTGACATCATTTGTTCTTTACAAATCCATGCTGGCTGTTCCCTATCACCTTATTATCTTCCACGTGTTTGTAGATGATTTCCTTAATTACTTGCTCCATTATCTTCCCTGGCATAGAAGTTAAACTGACTGGTCTGTAGTTTCCTGAGTTGTTTTTATTTCCCTTTTTATAGATGGGCACTATATTTGCCCTTATCCAGTCTTCTGGACTCTCTCCTTACTTCCATGATTTTTCTAAGATGACAGCTAAAGGCTCAGATACCTCCTCTATCAATCAGTTCCTTAAGTATTCTAGAATGTATTTCATCAAGCCCTGGTGACTTGCAGACCTCTAACTTTTCTAAGTGATTTTTAACTTGCTCTTTTCTTATTTTATCTTCTAAACCTACCCCCTTCCCACTAGCATTCACTATGTTAGGCATTCCTTCATCAGACTTCTCGGTGAAGACTGAAACAAAGAAGTCATTAAGCATCTCTGCCATTTCCAAGGTTCCTGTTACTGTTTCTCCCTCCTCACTGAGCAATGGGCCTACCCTGTCCTTGGTCTTCCTCTTGCTTCTAATATATTTATAGAATGTCTTCTTGTTTCCCTTTAAGCCGGTAGCTGAGTTGAGCTCGTTTTGTGCCTTTGCCTTTCTAATCTTGCCCCTGCATTCCTGTGTTGTTTGCCTATATTCATCCTTTGTAATTTGTCCTAGTTTCCATTTTTTATATGACTCCTTTTTTATTTTTAGATCATACAAGATCTCCTGGTTGATCCAAGGCAGTCTTTTGCCATATTTTCTATCTTTCCTACGCAGCGGAATAGCTTGCTTTTGGGCCCTTAATAATGTCCCTTTGAAAAACTGCCAACTCTCTTCAGTAGTTTTTCCCCTCAGTTTGCTTCCCATGGGACCTTACCTACCAGCTCTCTGAGCTTACCAAAATCTGCCTTCCTGAAATCCATTGTCTCCAATTTGCCATCCTCCCTTCTACCATACCTTAGAATCATGAACTCTATGATTTCATGATCACTTTCCCCCAAGCTACCTTCCATTTTCAAATTCTCAACCAGTTCCTTCCTATTTGTTAAAATCAAATCTAGAACAGCTTCCCCCCAGTAGCTTTTTCAACCTTCTGAAATAAAAAGTTGTCTTCAATGCAGTCCAAAAACTTATTGGATTGTCTGTGCCCCACTGAGTTAGTTTCCCAACATATATCTGGATAGTTGAAGTCCCCCATCACCACCAAATCTTGCGCTTTGGATGATTTTGTTAGTTGTTTAAAAAAAGCCTCGTCCACCCCTTCTGCCTGGGTAGGTGGCCTGTAGTAGACCCCCTAGCATGACATCACCCTTGTTTTTTACCCCATTTAGCCTAACCCAGAGACTCTCAACACATCCGTCTCCTATGTCCATCTCCACCTCAGTCCAAGTGTGTACATTTTTAATATATAAGGCAACACCTCCTCCCTTTTTTCCCCGCCTGTCCTTCCTGAGAAAGCTGTACCCTTCTATACCAATATTCCAATCGTGTGTATTATCCCACCAAGTCTCTGTGATGCCAATGATGTCATAGTTGTATTTATTTATTAGCACTTCCAGTTCTTCCTGCTTATTACCCATACTTCTTGCATTTGTATATAGGCATCTAAGATACTGATTTGATCTTGCCTCCCAGTTCTGCCTTGTCCCTCCTTTCTCTCTGCTATTATAGCCCACATTCCCTCCCATTTCCAACCCATCTCCCAGGTCTCCATGTTCTTCACTTACCTGTGGGCTTTGGTCACCTGTCCCCGTCGAACCTAGTTTAAAGCCCTCCTTACTAGGTTAGCCGGTCTGTATCCAAATATGGTCTTCCAAATATGCTAATGTTTGAGACTTTGTCTTGCCAGTATAGAGTGGAGACAGCCCATGTAAGATTTTTTTCATGTTACTTAATGTGTCTGTAGTAAACTGTCCGTATTTCAGTATGCTTTATAAATATGTGAGATACTCGTCAAATAACATGTGCCTGTGGAATTAATGTGATTACTGACTTGCAGCCTCTGCTTACTAATAAAAAAAGGTATGTTTGTTGTTTATGTTATTTTGACAGCAGGCAGGTGTTCTCTGAAACTGTCAAAGACCACACAAACATTTGCTTTTAGTTAAGAGTGGCAACCATGGATACATCAGGAAAATTGTTGTTATTAATTATGCTGATTGAACCCAAAGTAATTTCACTCAAGTCACTCCAGAGTTACTCCAGATTTACACCTGGATAACTTGAGAGCAGAATTTCTTCATCACATTTTTGTTGGGTCTTTACAGCACAGACTTTTTTATATCCCCCGTGATGGTGTTTGATACTGTTAATAACTATATTGATGTTGTCCAATATTTGGAATTTCTGTATTAAGCTCATTGGTTAAAATTTTACCCTAACAAAATATCTTTGCTAGCTAGTTGTGTGAGTGTATGTGTGTTCACTTTAAATTTATGGCATCAAATCTAAGTGGTCAGTTATCATTCAAAATCTGAGGAAGTGGGTCTGGCCCACGAAAGCTCATCATCTAATAAACCATCTTGTTAGTCTTTAAAGTGCTACATAGTCCTGTTTTTTGTTTCATCTAGAAAAAGAACAATGATACACTTCTGTGCACTCACATGCAATTTAGCAAGATTAGCTAGATGGTTTCCATTTCCAAAAAAACTAAAAGAGTAATCAATTTACAACTGCATTTTCACGAACTCCTGCATTGGACATTTGATCTCAATTGTATTGCTGAGTAGTGTTGGGATAGGATTGTTCACAAGAGTGGTGGCAAAATTAACAAACATTGTCCACTATTGTATTTATACACTGAATATTTTGACTGAAGCCGCAATTTTGCTATCAGTCAATTCAAGAAGTAGTATTTGTTTGGCTCCAGAGTATCTCTCACCCTTTACTGTATGCTTTGAATTAATTAGGGTAACAGAACGTGTAAAAAAATATCTGTAAGCTTTCATTGCCAACCGTTAATGAAAAGTCTACAAACACTGCCAGATTTTTAAAGTGTTCTCTTGAGCCACAGGCTTGTCAAAGGTTTGATGAACCTTTGATTCTTTGGCGAAGCGTCTGAGACGTTTGTCCAATGTACATAGCAGATGGACACTGTCGGCACATTTGGCTTTGCCAAAGAATCAATGCACACAAAACGGATATCAGACAGTATCACAAAGAGAAAACAGTTTCTTGCCATTTTAACCAGAAAGGGGATTGTCTCAATGACTTGATTACCTGCATACTGCTTCAAAGACATTTTCACACCAGGCTTGAAAGAGAAACCTCTGAACTGTCATTCATGCTTAAATTTGACACTTTACGCCGGGGTCTCAACAAAGACTCTAATTATCTTACCCATTACAAAGATAGCTTCCCCAATTATCACCTCTAATATCATTAGCTCACAGACATTTACCTCCCCCCCCTTATCCGCCCTCTGTTCTGAAATTTGATTTGTCCTTTTTTATGTGTTCACTTTTTTTGATTGTATCCCTTTGGTATATATGGTCATGCCTATTTTCTTCCACAATTTGATCTGAGGAAGTGGGTCTGGCCCACGAAAGCTCATCATCTAATAAACCATCTCGTTAGTCTTTAAAGTGCTACATAGTCCTGTTTTTTGTTTCAGCTAGACTAGACTAACACGGCTACATCTCTATTACTTTTTCTAGATGTCTATCATGTTAGCCATGTCATAAGAAACCCCCCCCCCATAACTTCACATTAGAAAACTTCCAGTGCTTGCTTCAGAGAACTCGTTAAAGGTTGGGATTCCCAAAGAGAAGTGCATATGCCTGCTATTAAAAGTCAGTGGAAATTGGATGGCTAAATCCCTTAGCTTCCTTTAGAAAATCTCAGATGTGGAACTCTGAAGTGAATGTGATGCTGGTATGAGCTGTAATGTATGTACACCGGGGTGGGCCAGATCCAGTCTGTGGAGGCCCTGCTGCTCCCCCACCCTCAGGGCAATTACAGTCTGGGGGCGGGGGAGCGTGCGAAGCTTTCTCTGCTCTGCTCCTGCCCTGCAAGCAGCGCGCGGCACTTCCAAGTGGCGCATGCTCCTGGCAGGGTGGGAGGAGGCTTTGTGTGCTCCCCCACCCCCAGACCCTAACTGGCCTGGGGGTGGGGGAGCATGCAAAACCTCTTCCCGCCCTGCCAGGAGCACGTGGCGCTTTGAAGCACCGCACACTGCTCCCGGGGCGTAGCGGGGGGGAGAGTGGAGGATGCTTCGCACCTCCCCTACCCCCAGGCCTTAATTGGCCTAGGGACCGGGGAGTGAGGGAAGTTCCCCCCCATGCCAGGGGCATGGGCACTTTGGGGGATCGTGGGGTGGAAGCAAAGGCACTTCCTCACCCCCAGACCAATCATTGTCTGGGGGGTGGGAAACCTGGAAATATCATGACCCCGCCCCTTCCACTTGATTCCCCACCCCATTTGCTTGATGCTCCGCCCCTTCCTGTGCGGCCCAGGGCTACTTCAAAAATTTCCAAAGTGGCCCCCGGCAAAAAATTATTGCCCACCCCTTATGTACACTTTTGCCTTTGGCAAATTTAGGTTGCACAAGTTAGTAAATCTTTTTTTTTTCCTGAGATGGCAAGATTAGTATATCTCACAAATAGAAACATGAAGGCTTTACTTAAAATCCACATAAATTCAAGCATAAGTACAATAATACAAAAAGACTCCTATTACAAAACACGCCCTAGGGCTGACTTACAACCTTACATAGCTCATTAGTAATAAAGATGAAGAGAAGAATAAGTTTAGAATAACATAAGTGGCTTTGATGGTAATGAGGCTTCCTCCCTTCTGTCATCCCTCATGTCTCAGCTAAGGGTTGGTCTGACAATCTTTTATAATCCTTTCCCCTTATATCCCCACACATCTCCGGGACCGTATTTGATTTAGGTCCCGTATGAGGTATTCCAGGGAACCATAATTAGGTTTCCAGCTACTAGCATAAAGCTATTTGTGTAATTTCATTTCCCAGTAGTTTCTATATGTAAATGTGGCTTCGCCATGGTTACATGTGTCAAAACAAAGAAACAAACCCTAGAAATCATTAGTTTAAACTAACACTGTTCTTTCGTGGTTTTGTTTACCACAACATATATATTGCTAGGATTGCCAACTGTAGAAATGCAAACACCCTTGCCCTGACCCCCTCCAAGACCCCTTCCTTTCTCTGAGGCCTTGCTCCCTCTTGCTCTCCCCCCAACCTCACTAAGGCCTTGTCTACACAACAAAGTTTTGTCCGCAAAGGTGATGCTGCTTTAATTAAAGTACTTTAATTAAAACCACTGTTTCTTATGCACACTAGTTCTTTGTATTGTCAGAGTGCATCCACTGTGCAACTTGCTTGCTGGGTGCTTACTAGATTGTAATTAAGCTTATTACAAATTTATTGTATTATATTTGTGTTTCCCTGTTAGTGTTGTTATAACATTTCTTAAGCATTTTAATTTATAACTCATAGACTGACAATTTTTTTTAAGTATGGACCTTCTAAAATCAGGTCAGAGATTAAAGGTCGGCAAGAACTTTAAATATACAGATTAAACCTCTGTGGTCCAGCAACATCCACGGTCCAGCAGGGCCACAGATGTTGCGGGACTACAGAGTCCCAGTGGCAGAGGTTGTCAGCAGCTCACAGAGGGGCAGCCAAGCCTATGGGGCACCAGAGTCTGCAGCTGGTGGGACAGGAAAGCTGGAGGGGGGACCAGAGCGTGTGGAGCAGTGGAGCCTGCAGGGCTGCCGGGAGCTGAGGAGAGAATCCCTGGTGGCTCAGGAAAGAAGCTCAGTAGGGAGGCTGGCACCCCCCATTCCAGACTTCCCCTAGTCTGGCAAACTTCCTTGTCCAGGACCGGTCAGGTCCCAAAGGTGCTGGACCAGGAAGGTCCAACCCATATTGTACTTCCTTTTGAAGAACTCATACCGTCTTTTAATATATCCCTAAAACTTGTCTGAATTATGCTACAAATCAATATAATCCCTAGAAGTGTTGTTTGTATCTGGCTGTAAAAGACGCCACGTGCCTGAGAAAACAATAACCTGTCTTTCAACAAACCATGGACACAGCTAATATTTGACACTATGTAGTTATACAACATCGCCCATATGTTGGCAGACTTTTACTGTGCAGGAAAGGTCAGTGAATTGGAACTAGTGGATGACGAGGACAGAAGAGCAGAGTGTGAGACAGAATTCTACATGTTTGACAGCAGTGGTTGTTGAAACTCTTGAAAAAGCCAATACTCAGCTGACCGCTGCTTCCAGGTTGAGACTTGTACATCAAAGTTAAAAGCATAATCGTGAGAAGAAAGCCGGCTCCATCTATAACAAAGATTAAGCAAAAAAGCAAGGTTTTAAAGAGGTGAAACAGCCAGGAGGCACGATGACACTGGAAAAAGACGTAGTTAAGGCTAGAATTGTTGATAAGGCATTTAGAGAAAGAGGGACAAACTAATTCCTGGTTCAATTGCATTGTCATTGCTCAGACCTAGGTGCTGAGGATCACCCAAGATTGAAAATGCACATACCCTTAGCTGCTTCTGAAAACTGTAACACCAGGCTGTGCATCTATAAAGCCTTTTGTAGAAGGAAGGGCCACATTTACAAAGGTATTAAGTGCCTAAAAATGCAAGTTGGTGCCTAATATGATTTAGAAAACCATGTAAACAAATTGGGTTTTTAACTGACTTTGGCATTTTTGTAAAACACGTTAGGCTTCAGCCTGCATCTTTCAGTTTCTAAATACTCTTGTAAACCTGACCCCCACACAGTGCATCTCCAGGTCTTGCACCTGGGAGCTATTTTTATTGCTATGCACCTGCATGAGGTTTGGTCCTAAACTCCTTATTTAAGCATTAACTTCAAGAAGTGATTTACTTCCTGTATTATGCTCTTGTAGTGTTTTTGTTGCAGATTGCTATTTAACAGCTGCTGTGTTTCACCTTTGTGATGGCAGCATTCTATCATTTGGCTAAGGATTCATAAACAGGGTGTTTTGCATCATTTTGCACTGGTTTACAAACACTTTGGGAACTTTTCAGATACAGTTTCATACAGATGCACATCATTACCATGAGTCATGGAGGCAAGAGATGAACACCAAAGTATTTGGGCATTTTGATCTGATTTGTGGAAGCATCCAGATTAAGTCTAGATGCTTTTTAGAAGCTTTTCTTGACATATTTGAATCTCTTGGGCTGGGAATGCAATTTGCTGGTACAGTGACAGGGTCAGTCACACTTCTGGGTCCCAGACCCCTGGTCAGTCTACTACCCATAGTCTAGGTATGGTGGACCAAGCCCTGCCTGCCCTTGCTGGGATTGGACTTCTGTTCTCCAGCTAAAAGGGTATGAAGCAGATGCCCCTAGGTCAGCCTGGGCTGGGCAACCAGTCCTCCCCAGCTACTGGCTGGAGTCTCAGGCTACTTGGAGAAGGGAGCCCAAATGCTCTCTGTCAGAGCCCCTCAGCTTCCCCTGTGGTCTCTGGCAATGCTGATATCCTCTTTCTCTCACTTCTCTCACTCTCACTCTCACTCTCACTCTCACTCTCACTCTCATCAGTTATAAATTCCTCTCCACTTCTACTATCCCTGCCTCCTCCCACCTATAGGGAAGGCTTATAAAGAGGTCCCCTGGCGGTCTCAAGTGAAATCAGCTGGCCCTTACTCGATTTATAGCAGCCCTGCCCCTGATAACTCCAGGTCAACTGTTCTCAGCTGCCCTGAATTAGGCTCTGGCTAATTAAGAGAGGGTTTTCTGCCTTTTTTTTTTTTTTAGAGTTGCCTCTTCCCCTTCTAATCTAATCTTCCAGCCTGACCTTGTCACAGTACTTTCTGATTTTTTTTTAATGAAAAAAACAGTTCTTCTTTCAACACTGCAGTATTTTTGCTTCCTGTGCCAACCTAAAGACAAGAACTGCAGAAAGGTTAAAATTCTGATTTAAAAGCAAAAAGTAGCCATTTTTTTCAGGTACTAAAAAGTTTGAGTGCAGTTTGGTTCATGTGTCAGGTGATAACTTGGGTATACCTCTCTCAAAAAAAGGCAGTTTTCTGATGTCTATGGAGACATCTACACTGCATAGTTATTTCGGAATAAGCATTCTGGAAGAGATTTTCTGGAATAGCTTATTTTGAAATAGTGCGTCTACACAAAATGCATTTTGAAATAGCGCTTAGCTATTTTGAAAGAGAGTGTCCATACCGATTGGACACGGAATCACATTTAAGGCCACCCGGAACCAGTTCAGGCAGGGCATCTGGTCAGTAGTTACTTCATGTGGCTGCTGCTTGAGGCTATCTGAGGCTTGTGCTTAAAGGGACCCCCTTGAACAGCCATTTCTCAGGTTTCTCTGCTTGCTTTCCTACCTCTCTGAGGCACAGCAAAGCATTTTCTCTTCTTGCTCTGGTTGCCCTGCTTCAGGACACCACAGCACTAAGACTGTGGGCATACCCGTGTGCCATGTGTGGGACTGCTGAGTGTGTCTGTGTGTTTGTGTTAACGTCCCTGCCTCCTTCTAGAGATGGCTTGTGGAGGGTGTCCCACGTCAGGGTCAGGAGCATGGCAGGCCTCTCCAGACACCCTGTGGCCAATAACACAAGGATCCTCTGTGGCAGACTCCTGGGGCCGTGTGACCGGGAGCGGCACGGCACATGCTCCCACTTGCACAGGCTGTTGCATGATCCACAGCCAGCAAGGGCCAAGCGTGGAGAGCCCAGTCCCTCCCCTCCCCCACCATCCTCTTCACCCCCTGTATGAAAGGAAAGTGATGGCACTCACATGACATACCTTCCCCGGCCTCGGATGATGCCTGGGACATGTCCACAAGGAGGCTTTTGGGCTCCTGGGTCAGCTGGGTGGTGAAGCTGGCCTCATCCGGGTCCTGCTCTTCCTCCTACTCGTCTCTCCCCCCTGCGAGGACGACAGGTATCTTTGAGCCCAGAGTCTACAACTGGGGGGGGAGGAACTGCCCTGCCCCCCAGGATGTGGTCCAGTGGTCCAGCTCCTTAAAATAAGGGCAGCTTTGGGTCTCTGCCCCAGAGCAGGTGTTGCCCTCCCTGGCCCTGGCATATGCCTGGTGGAGCTCTTTAACCTTCATCTGCACCTGTTCTTGGGTGTGGATGTGACCTGTAGTGGCCAGGCTGTCAGCCATCCGGACATAGACGTCCACATTTCTGCATCTAGTACAGAGATCCTGGAGGTTGGTCTTGTCCCCCCAAACCTCAATAAGGTCCAGGATCTCCGCACCAGACCAGGAAGGTGCATGTCTTTTCCGTCCCCTGCCAGGCTCCTGGGAGCTGTCTGACTGTTCCCTGGGAGCAGAGGAGGGCTAAGTCGGAACATCAGACTGGCTCATTGTGGGGGCACAGCGAGTCAGGTACAGCTATAGGGTAGCTCAGGGCTGTCAAGCCTGCTGCAAGCTACAAACCCTTTCTGCAGAGGCTGCAGCTTTAAGGGCTCTGGGCGGGAGGGATAGACTTTTGCTGAGTTTCAAAATGATTTTGAAATAGCAGTTTTGCTGTGTAGACGCTTGCATAGTTATTTCAGAATAACGGCCATTATTCTGAAATAACTTTGCTGTGTAGACATACCCTATGAAAACTGACAAAGCATGATTACAGCATTCTATGGCATGCTTAAACCCATTAAATCTCTTATTTCAAGTGGGCAACTCACAAATTTTAAACTGGTTTCAGGGAGGTAGGCGTATTATGGGGAAAAAAAAACCAAGGCGTCCAGTGGCATTTTGTTAGACTAACAAATTTATTAGGGTATTTAGATTAATGTTCTGCATAAATAGAGGTTCTCCAACTGTTCCAGTGCTAAGGGCTATGCAAGCAATGAGATAGACAGGAGTTAGAATGATACCTGAGTTCAGTACCTGAAGTAAGATTTTTTTTTCATTAGGCCTTGTCAACAGAGGAATATTTGCAACTACATGCACAGGTGTAAAATTAACTCAAACGTAAAAAAATATATATTTTGACACGTGCATACAGTTGAGTGTAACTGATCTTTTGTATTTGAAAGTGCCTGATTCATACATATAATCACAGTGCTTGTACACACCAGTTAGGGGCACACAACTGATTACTATCATCTTTGAAAATCAGGCCTTTGGCTTAAAACAAACATAACAAAGTTCTTCACACAATCATAGCCAATGTGTGGAATTTGTTGTCAGGGTTTGTTATGAAGGACAACAGTATAACTGGATTCAGAAAATAACTAGATCATTTCATGGAGGATAGGTCCAAATAGGCCCAAGTTGGGCAGCAACACAACCTACAAGGTATGTCCCTAAATCTCCTACTGCCAGAAGCTGGGACTGGACAACAGGATGGATCGCTTGGTAATTTTCCTGTCCTGTTCATTCCATTGTCAGAGAACAGGCTGCTAGGTGGAATGAACCATTGTTCTAACCCAGTATATCACTCTTACGTTCTTGCATTATATTAACACTTGTGCAGTAGAATAGTGATAGAGATGCAGCCGTGTTAATCTGGTCTAGCTGAAACAAAAGACAGGACTATGCAGCACTTTAAAGACTAACAAGATGGTTTATTAGGTGATGAGCTTTCGTGGGCCAGACCCACTTCCTCAGATCAATTTGTGGAAGAAAATTGGCACGAGCATATATACCAACGTGATACAATAAAAAAAAAGTGAACACATATAAAATTGACAAATCAAATTTTAAAAGAGAGTAGGGGTGAGGGGGGAAGGTTAGTGTCTGTGAGGTAATGACATTAGGGGTGATAATTGGGGAAGCTATCTTTGTAATGGGTGAGATAATTAGCATCTTTGTTGAGACTCATACATAAAGTGTCAAATTTAAGCATGAATGACAGTTCTGAGGCTTCTCTTTGAAGTCTGGAGTTAAAATGTCTTTGAAGCAATATGCATGTTTTAAGGTCATTGAGAGAATGGTCAGTCTGGTTAAAATGGCAAGCAACAATTTTCTCTCTGTGAGAGAGCCTGATGTCTGTTTTATGTGCATTGATTCTTTGGTGAAGTGTCTGAGAAGTTTGTCCAATATACATAGCAGACGGACACTTTAGGCACATGATGGCATAAATTATATTTCTGGATGAACAGGAACATGTGTTCTTGATCTTGTAACTGGCATGGTTAGCTCCAATAATGGTGTCAGTAGAGTAAATATGTGGACAAAGCTGGCACCGGGGTTTGTTGCAAGGGAAAGTTCCAGGGTTGGCGTTAGTGTGATATGTCCTGTAGTTGTTTGTAAGAATCATCCTGAGGTTAGGTGGTTGTCTATAGGAGACTATGGGTCTGTGCAGTAGGCATTCCAAACATACCACCTCTGAGATAATGACTATATATATGCAATAAAAAACTTTAAAAAAAAACAAAACGTATCCCTCCATCCCCTGGTAGATGATTATGTGAGGTGCACTTATAGGTGTTTCCTCACCTTTAATCCAAAGGAAATAAAGCTGTTAAGATTTGGTGATATGAAAAAGAGAAAGTTGCATTCTGTTCTAATTAATTATATTTCTCCATGGCCAGTGGTGCTACTTTCAGCCTCATTTTTCTTTTTTAGTTTTTTTCAGTAATTTGTATGAATCTCTATTACCCACTATGACTGATAATCAATAAGGCCAGAGTTTAATTAATTAAACTTGCATTTCCTACTGTTTCATTCAGTTTCAGTTGGCATTCTCAATATTGTACCTGAAAGAAACATTTACCATGTCTTTCAAATCACACCAAAATGGTTAGAAAAAAGATATTCTTTCATTCCAACCTCAGAGGTAATGGTGGGAGTAAATCTGCCTCTGTGAATTAGATTATTCAGTAATTGGGAATTTTCATAGATTCACAAATTGCTAAGGCCAGAAGGGACCATTGTATTTGTGTACAAGGGAACTTTTGTGTAGCAGACTATTAAATTTACCCAGTTAACCTGGCACTGAGCCCAGTAACAGTGTTTGGCAAAGGCAACCCATTTTGATTCAGGGACCTCAAGAGATAAAAAAGTGGCTAATCTGGGGTCACTACGAATATCAAAAGGTGTGGAGTCTGTCTTTGTAATGTGTAAGATAATTATCATCTCAATTAAGGCCCATTCGCAACGTGTCAAATTTTAGCAAAAATAAAAGTTCTGAGGTCTCCCTCTGTAATCTGGTGTTAAAGTCTCTTTGTTGTAAAATGCATTTTGTCAGGTCTTTAAGAGAATGACCAATTTGATTGAAATGCTGGCTGACAGGTTTGTGTGTGTGGAGATTTCTGATGTCTGATCTGTGAGCATTAATTCTTTGGCAAAGTGACTGACCATTTTGTCCACTGTACATCGCAGAGGGGCATTGTTGGCACATAATGGCATATATATGACCATCTGGTAGTGACCCCAGATTAGCCACTTAATTTACTCTTACAGTAAGCAATTTCCTCCTTCCTTGTTGCTCCCCCCCCCCTTCTCACCTCCACCTTCTGTTCTATGTAATTTTTTTACCTTCTTTCATTGTATCCCTCTGTTATAAAATGGTCATGCCTATTCACTTCAAAATATGATCCGAAGAAGTGGGTCTACCCCATGAAAGCTCATCACCTAATAAACTATTTTGTTAGTCTTTAAAGTGCTACATGACTGCTTTTTTGTTTTACCAAGATCAGAGTAACACAGCTACCTCTCTGTGACTATTCATCTGCTAGATTAAAGATACTATTAGTACCCCAAATTTCCTCCTTGTGGTGTTCTTATGCACTGTAAAGAAGCCACCTCTCAATCTCCTTTTTGATAACCTAAACAGATTGTGCTCCGCCGAATCAATTGTACTCAGTTCTCCTCTGTTTGGGCAATTAGCCGTTCTGAAGCACTGTTTGGGAATGACCTCTGGTTGCCTATATTGAATGTGATTGCTCTGGGATCATGACCTGATTACAAACTTCTCGTTCAGTGATGAATTCATCTTTATCTGCCACAATGAGGTCCAGAATAGTTACCTCATGTCTGAAGCAATACCTTTTTTGTTAGAAAATTATCCTATAGCCTTTCTAAAAATTACAACGATATTTTACTGCTTGGGTGCATTGGGCCGTCCCCCAAATGGAAGTCCCCAGTAACACAATCTTTCTTCCCACATATTACAGAATGTGTTTAAGGAGTAACTGATTGGCTGTTGTGTTGTCTGGTTTGACTTCCTGCTCTGTAACAGATGCCCAACAGCACCTCTCCTGAGGTTTCTTAGCATATGAATCACTACTCATTGAAAACCCTGAAGCAAGCAATATCTCTAAAAAGGTTTCCCACTTGCCTATTTTACCCATTCAGTAGTCCCAGTCATGCAAATCATCCCACCTGGGTTCAGTAATACCACTTATATCAGTTTTCTATTTCCTGTCTAGTCTCCTAATAACACCCCCCACACACCTTGTGTTTTAATTTATCCCCTTTTGGCCACTCCAACTCATCCCCAGCAAAGAATATTAGCCCTACTGCCTGTAAGAATCAGGATGTACCATTTGTGCTGCCTACTTCTCTCAAAGGAATGTGGCCAAAAGGTCCACCCTACAGGCCACAGAGCCAGTATCTCCAATATTTTCTGCCATTTGCCTTCTCTTGCTCATAGGGCCAGAAGGATCTCAGAATAAGATCACTTGGACTTTCCTCTTCTTCAGCTACCTTCCAAGATCCCTGAAATCTTCTATGATCTATATAGTTTCCCATGATGCTGTCATCAGTTTCAATGTATTATCACCACTGGAGACTGGCTGACCTTATGATACTGTAGGTAAATCTTATAGTAATATCTCAGGTTTTCTGTCCCAGGATAGAGCACATTGTTCTGTTGTCTTTGTGTCCCTGCTGAATTCTCTGTCCACTTTTCTTAATATGGAGTCATGGATGATGATTGCTTACCTTCTTAAGTGGTTGGTACCTGCTTGCTTAATACTGCAAAGATACCCATCAAATATATCCCCTGTAGCTATATGTTCTTCTAGAAAACAGTTCTTCCATACCTGACTTGGTGCGTAACTGATAATGATTCGATAGTTCTAGCCTGATGGAATGCCTGCTGGTTTTATTTTTCTAGTTTTGAAGCAGAAAAGTCATTTTGTGACAGTGCTTCCTTCAGTTCTGAGAGCCTGATTTTGACATGACATGGAAGTAAAAGAGGAGTGCCTCACGTGAAGGCAACAGGCCTGATTTTCCTTTCACTTGAAAAATGTTTCTCTCATTGTAATTCCATCAGTCTCAAAATAGTTTGTTGGTTTACACCAGAGTCAGCAAGAGGAGAATCAGGCCCTATATATGTTGTCAGAGAACCATTGAAAAAAAATTATTAAAGCTAATCTTTCAAAGAAAGTTCACATAATACAAGTTAAAACAGAAGGCAATGTACATTGCGGTCTATCTTGGGTTATGAGAGATTACAAGTATTGGTTTATACAGTTCACTAGATACATAGTGTACAAAACTAGCATATCCCAGATTAAGGTGGGTGAGTTTTCATACTACAAGGCAAAGTCAGCCTAATGAGTGCACTCACCCTAACCCCATTGTGCAGTCTTGGAACAAATGACTAGCTGGAAGTTTATGGCTGCATTTCCTGATGCTTTCACACTTTAGTTCCTTGTCTGTGCAAATCCATTTAGCAAAGAGACACACTGCATTAGAAGAGAAGCCTATAGCAAACAAAAGAAAAAGTGGATAAATTCATCCCCAAATTTATTCAGGATAATGAACTCAAAGCTTAAATTGAGAATGAACCCTTGAGAAATGAGCAACCTGACACAGACATATAAACTTGACTATGGCAACAGTTAAAAATAGTAGAAAAGTAACAGAGAGGCTGTGTTGTTCATTATGTTAAACACTTGATTAAATGCAATAAAGCAGCATTTCCCAAACTACGGGCTGTGGCCCGGTACCAGGCCGCGGGAAAAAAATACCGGGCCTCAGCGTGGCTGCCGGGAAGGGAGCAGAGCGGGGTGGGCTGGGAGGAGGTGGGGGGAGGAATCGGCCGCTGGGAAGCAGGGTTGGGGGCAGTAGGGCTGTCCCGCAGAGATCCGGGCAGGCGGGTGCGCGGGTGGCGAAAGCAGGGCTGGGGGCAGCGGGGCTGTCTTGTGGAGATCTGGGCAGGCGGGCGGGCGGGCAGCAAAAGCAGTGCTGGGGGCCAGCAGGGCTGTCCCGCGGAGATCTGGGCGGGCGGTCAGCAGAAGCAGGGTTGGAGGTAGCGGGGCTGTCCGGCGGAGATCGGGGAGGGCAGGCGGCGGAACCAGGGCTGGACAGGAGTCGGGGGGGCTGGCCGGGGGAGCGGGGGCTGACCGGGGGAGATTGGTGGGGGGCATGGGGAACCGGCCACCGGAAGCAGGGCTGGATGGGGGCAGCAGGGCTGGACTGGGGAGATCGGGAGGAGAAGGGCAGGGGGAGCGGGACTGACCTGGGCACATGCAGACCCTGCAGACCCTGGCAGATGAGTGAGTCTGGCCGGGGATTCCATTTTGCCCCCCCCCCCCACATACCCTCCCTCGAGTAGTTGCAAACTGCCTGGCAGTTAGACACACTCAGGCAGCGTGAGCACATCTACCAGCCAGGCAGTTCGCAGCTGACGGACGGATACACCTAATTATAATAAAACTTACCTAATTAGAAAATACCAGGCAGCTCCCATTGCCTCTGGTTTGCTGTATGCAGTCCAGAGGAGCCGCAGGAAGTGGCATGGGCTGGGCCACTGCTTCCCGCAGCTCCCCTTGTCTGCAAATGGCAGAACTGGTTAGTAAACACACTGGAGCGTCCAGAATGCAGGTTTCTCAACTTGGTTTCATAGACCACTTTGAGAAACACTGCAATACAGGGAGGGCTGATGTAGACAGGCTGCTGATGGTTGCCACCAATTTAACTGCCTTGTCATCTGTTCTGAGAAGAGTTATCTTCCTGGGTGGATAACCCATTCTGATTGCTGTGTAAGGAGTAGAATATTCATCAGCTGGAATCACTGTAAAGTTTGCATCACCGTTAGCAAATTTGTAAAGGTATGAAACTGACAGGATTCCATAAAACTAACTTTAAAAATGTTGGAGTCATTTAATAAAAAATGAGCTCGCTTCTGCCCATGACCATAGTATCTGAGCTCCTTGCACAAAAAGTCCACAGTAGTACATGGAGTCTCTAGCTCTTCTCTTTTTGGGGGGTGAGCACTCTGCTTGGGAGTCTTAGGGTTCTGTGGGATTGAAGAGCATAAGAACAGCCCTACAAGGGTCCATGTAGCCCAGTATCTTGTCTTCCAACAGTGGCCAGTTCCAGGTGCTCCAGAGAGAATGAACAGAACAGATAATCATCAAGTGATCCCTCTTGTGTTGCCCAATCTCAGCCCTGACAAATAGAGTCTAGGGACATCACCCCTGTCCATCTTGGCTAATAACCACTGATGGGCCTATCCTCCATGAATTTATCTAGTTGTTATTTGAACCCTTTTAAAGTCCTGGTCTTCACAACATCCTCTGGCGAGGAGTTCCACAAGTCAATTATGCATTGTATGAATAAAATACTTCCTCTTTGTTTTTAAACCTGCTGCCTATTAATTTCATTTGGTGTTTCCTAGTTCTTGTGTTGTGGAGAAAATAACTTTTCCTTATTTACTTCCTCCACAGTAGTCATGATTTTATAGATATCTATCATGACCCCCCCTTAGTTATCTCTTTTCTAAGTCCCAGTCTTATTAATTTTTTTGTGTTTGCATTAATTTTGGAGTAGCTGTCTGGGCAGATGAAGCTATCATTGGGAATGCCATTCTTTGTATGGTGGAAAGATTTTTATGAAAAAGAAGGCTTCGCAGTGTCTCCTAAAAATTCATGAGGGGGAAATTTCTATAAATTTTTATTTTAATGCAAAGATAAATATTGATTCAGTCACATTCATGACCATGTCTATGTGTTTGCTTTCCACTACTGTTTGAAATCTTTGAGCTTTTCTATCACAGATAGGGCAATGAATGTTCACCAAATGAGAATTTTGTATTTGCACTTGATTGTAATAGTCACAATTTCAGCTGAGCAGCATGATTGCTTTAGTGCCAATGGCAATGGGAGCTGACTGCCTGAAGCTGAGATAAGTTGCTGTCAGGGGAAGCGTTGATGATGGACTCCAACAGCATTTCAGCCACCTTCAGGGCTGCCAACAGGCCAGCAGTATCCTGGGACAGAGTGACACAGACTCAAACTGTCTCATATGAACCTTGACTATTGTCAGCGCTGAGCTTCAGATCATCAGTGCAGCACCTTTCATCAGCATTTAAATTTAAAAGTGAAAAAGAAAAAAAGTATGAGTCAACTTCAGTGTGACCGGACTGACTAGAACAATATTTGACGCTGTCACCTTTATTTATAAGTGCATAGTGGATGTACAGGTGTTGTGGAGATAAGGATAGTATAAGGATTTGTACTGAATAGCGTATCATGGAATCTATTTTCTCCTTTTTATTGTACCTCACACTCTGTTTAACCCTTTGAGCTAAATACACCCGCATTGCTTGCACATGCAGAGCTTCCATTTTATTCTGCTGGTATTTTGTGCAAAACTTCATGTCAGAATACGGCACTTATAACTGCAGAAAAGCAGAGGAGAGAGAGGTAAACACACTGGTGAAGGAGTTCACATGCAGTGGCATCTCCCAGCCTTGCAATCAATAAGTTACAGCTTCATGATGTCATCCATTCCACCTGCTGGAGGGCTGCCAATAGCCACCTCTTCTGTTAATCTGGTCCCAGAAGCATTGATGAAACCCCTCCACTCTCCTCTGTCTGAGGATGGAGGAGTTGTCTCTTTCCTAGCATCTGGTATAGCAACCCCAGTGTCATTTCCCACCTTCTTTAAGGGTCTTTTCATCAGCTTCCAGCTCTGATTTATCAGTGAAGCAGAACTCTTACTGAACAATTTTCTGCACTGGGTGCCTGCCAAGCTGCTACAAAATTGAATTCTGATCTACCATTTTGACCCCTAGGCTGCTGAGAGTAAGGCAAAAGCCCCATGCTGCCCAGGCTAATCTTTCAGTAAGGAAAAAAATCCTACCTAGCCCCCACAAAATGATTAGTGGGATGTCTGATCAAGACCTCTAAGATCCCCTCCTATCCTAATACCAAATGAAAGAGGAGGAGATTTTTCCTTTCTGCATAGAATGACCCCACTAGAGTAAAGAGGAAGTTTAATATTTCCTCCCATTAAGTACAGGGTAAGCAATGGGCTTTTGTTGTGCCTTTGTGTCTTGCTAATTAGCATAGAGCCTTTCCCTCTTCAAGAACGTGAGGGGACTGTGTGGCTCCAGGGAATAGAGTGTGGGGGGAGTGTAGTCTTTAAAAAGGGACCAAGGAATTTCTTTCCCCTGCTGGCCCAGGCAAAGCCTCCAGCCAACTTCTAAAGTTGTGGGGAGATGGGATGCGTTGTCCATAGCTTCACCCACATAATGTTTTCCACAAGTGTAAACTGACATCCTTGGAAAAGTGGTATGTGGAGATGTGACAGTATTTTAATGCTGTCTGAAACATTACGCTGAACTCAGAATAACAGCAATAAAGCAACGCAAAAATAGAACAGTCAGGATTAGTAATCTTTATAGCAGAGGGGCATCTAAAAGCCCATGATCAAGGTTCAGGGTCCCATTGTAATGGACTCTCAAACATAGGTTTTGGGGTTTTTTGTTTTTAAAGGCTGAAATACTAAACTAAATCAATGGGACCAAGATTTCACCCCTAACTCCAGAGACTTTACAATCTAGGTTTATGACCAGACATAAGGTGGTTAAAACAGAAAAGTGTGTGTGTGTGTGTTTGAGTGAGAGGGGGAGAGTGAGGATGGAGTAGTGGTCAAACAATCATAGCTTGGTGTAATAATGAGTATGCTCCAGTTTCCTCTGCCTAGCCTTTGTCATAGCAGTTGGTTACTAAGAGATGCACTTACATTTTATGTGGCTCCATTGATTTTAATATTAGGATTTACTCACACTGTACCAATATCATCCTTGATACAACGGGGTTTATACTAAGCATATATCAAATGCCTTAATTTTAAGAACACTATTAGTTTCTTATTCAAGCTGCAAGGGAATCTAAAATACTGTGATGCTAGACAGGAGTATTTAGAAAGGCAGGTGGAAAACAGATTTAGCACTGTTGAGAATGACCCTGACAATGTACATAGTATTTACATAATGTCTGCGATATAACATGAGGTTTGTCACAATCAATAATGTATATCAGCACTGCCCCTCTGGAAAGCTCTGTATTGAATGCTGCATAACTTCAGGGAAAATATGTGGAAGTTCCTATGTGAAGTTACTTTTTTTCTTTGCTTTTGAATGAAGTCTAAAATGATTTACTGAAAGGTTATGAATTCTTGCCCATGTGTGCATTGTGCAGCTCTGAATACAGGAAGTCACTGGCAGCTGCATGAAGCAGGGAATTTAGTGGATCTTAAATTATGGCCCCCTTGGAAAAGTTGCTCAGCTGAAGATGTGGATCATCTTGATGGATTGTGTTCTAAGAGTGTGGACCAGCAATGGGCAATCTAGGTTAGTGAATGGGCTGCTTGAGTGGTCCTACTTCATCTCAGTGGGCTGCAAGATTGTTGTAACCAAGATGGTTTCCAGGCTTAGAGTAGTTTTGCTAATTGCACTTGCATACCTAGAATTTGCAGAGTGTGCTGACTGAACCACAGCAGCACTCTGAATACAGACGGAGCACATGGCTCTCACAGTCAGTGTTATGTGCAGTCAGCATGCACCTCATTCCACGTGCCCTGCTTTATGTGTGTATCACATTAGTAATATTGGTAGGAAAAAAATATGTGGATAGAAACCAGTGGAATTGAAGGCAACAGTAAGCAAAATGTTTTGTGGGCCACACACAGAACCAGGTTGCCTACCACTGGTGTGGATGAGGTATAGTCTACTCGCCCAGCCTCTAAATGGATCATTTTCTCTCTCTAGGAATTGATTGTGTGAGGAGTATGTGTAGGGGGCTAGTTTGGGATATAACAGACACTAATTTATGCAGCTTTTGTAGGATATAATCTAACCTGCTTGGGGTTCTGTTATACCTATGGCTTGGTGGCAGCTAGAACATTGCCCTTCAAATGCAGAGTGCAGTATTTTAATGGTTATTTCTCTAAGCGTGGCTAATAATCATATTTGCAGAGAAAGGAATAGAGAATAGTGGTTCTACTGAGAGAAATGCATCTGGCAAGGTGAGAGTACGACAACACTGCCATATATATTTTTTAAGTGTGCCACCCATCAGGTAGGTGGCTGTTATAGAAAGCATGCTGAAGAGTAGTTCAAGGCTGTAAGATGCTGGAGAAACTTGAATGAGCTACAGATATCCTTTTAGAAGGGAAAAGGTTCAAACGTCATACCCTATCCACAGCTCTCTTGACCTAAGCTCACCAGGTTTGCTGGGAATGTCATACTTCTCTGCACAAAAAATACATTATCCAATCATACTCCATGTAAAGTATAATGTAGAAAGAATCGATTAAATCTACTGGACAAAATATTGCCACACATTTTAAGCAAGGAAGTAAGTTTCTGATGTTTTTCAAATGTCTTTTCTGAAGGTGAAAAGTTGTGACTATGGAGTAATGGACCTTCTACCCCTTTCAAGTATCGTTTGCTGCAGACATGTAATGTTTATTTTCCCACTCATCTAGGAATTTGTAATAAAATTCCAAATCCGGCTATTTATATGTGGTGGCACTTTAAATAAAGCAATAGCTCTTTAATATTTATTTAAATAAAACATTAGCTTGTCAATATTTCATTAACTCCCAGCATTTCCATGCCAGCTAGCCTAGCAGGAGGTATTGTATTGTACTGCAATGACACTGTATAAAAGAGTCTGTATGTAACTGGAGAGGTTTGTTCAGTGGCAAAAATCTGCATGAACAATTTCACTGTGAAGTTTATTGCTTTCCTCTGAATGTGTGGGTGTGATAGAGAGAGAAAACATGTAGTGCCTTGAGCTGATGGTTTATTTCAGGGTGTTCTGTAGAACTGCTTCACACCCCTAAATTTTAGTTAATCCTCCACAAGATTCTGACTCCATAGGATTCTGAGCTAAACTGCGAAGGGCTGTTAGGCAGGCTTGATCGCTGTCTATGCACAGCCTGCACCCTGCACTTGCACATGTTGTGTGTTCCTGGCTAAAATCCTACAGATTCAGTTAAGAGCTCTTATCTGCTGGTCCTGCTCCGTGGTATGTGTGAAGGCAAGTTGGACCCTGATGGAGTTCAGAGACAGCGGTCCCTGTTCTCCTTCAGCACAAGAGAAGGCTCTTTGCAGTTTCACACCTCCTCCCCCAGACATGCTAAGTCTGAGAGGACTATGCTATGAGAATTGGATCCAGAGAAGAAAACAATTCATGAGCAATGAAAATACTGCTGGAAAGGAGGATGCTGCTTTTCAAAGGCCATGTGCCATTAAAAAAAACATTCTGGGAGTGGGACCAGAGAACTCTTCCCAACAGAAGTGCTGTGTCAGCTGGCAGCCTATGTAAGTTTTGATTTGCTTTTACAGGTTATTTGTTCTGTTCTGTAGCCATGTACTCTATGCCAACAGGACATCACACACAGCAGAAGAAATAGAAATTGACAGTGACCTATGGAACTTTTCATAAGGCAACCGCTGGCTGGGTAGACAACAAAACTATCAGAACCAAGATAGGGTCTGTGCCCATTCCTAGACATCAGAATTGTGACAGTAGTTCTGCTCAAGGAGAAAGTACTTTTCAGACCATCAAATGGAAATTCCAGCCTCTGTTCTGTGCCATTGTAAAAATCATGGGGTATGTCTAGACTACTACAGAGCTTTTCCGGGATGCCGGAGGTTTTCCACTTTTCGGAAAAGAAAGTCAGAAAAGCGGACATGTTTTGTCGGCATCCCTGTAAAACTCGTTTCATGAGGAAGAAGGGAAGTTCAGAAAGAGGGTTTTTTTCTGACATTTGGCCCCGTGTAGACAGGCCAAATGTCGGAAAAGCCTCTTTCAGAAGAAAAACTGAAAAAGATACGCAAATTGCGGTTCACAATTTGCATATCTTTTTCCGACTTTCCCCGGCAGTGTAGACATAGCCATGTATTTTTACTCAAGCTTTCAATTTAGGGGTTAAGTTTGTGGAAGTGATTAGAAAGGCAGGGATTGCAAGAAATGTTTGGTCCAAGCTGGGTGTGTTTCCGGGATGCTAGTTTATGCAGCAGATTAATTCTTATGCAGTGCAAAGGGTTGCATGGATACCGTTTTCTGCTCACTCATAAGATGCTGAGATGGATGATGCTGCATGCCCAGCTAAGTCCATAATCAGAATCAGCATACTCATATTTCCAGAGATGAGATCTAATGGATTTAACAATTTGTGCTTATGTGCCTTAAGCATAGCTGCAATTAATGGGTGCAGTTACTGTCATTAGGCATGTAGTAGGGATGGCCAAGCTTCTTTCAGATCCTGCCCAGGAGCTGTTCTGCAGTCTCTTTATTCTCCCCCATGCTCCTAGACTCCCATTGGTTGAAAAGGTCCCCAGGAAAGTTCAGTTAGAGAAGGAGAGCTAAGGTTAGTACCTCAGAAACTGAGAGAAGGTGCAGGGAAATTGGAATTTGGATACAATAGAGACACTTGGATAGTTCAGGCAGACAACAATTCATGGTGCTCATAACTTGCCTTACTGTGGTGCCTAGATGCTCTGTGGTGACTAAGATCTTATTTCATTTCACTAGGCACAGTAAGTACAGGCAGTACCTGCCCTAAAGAAATGTATCTGGAGCTGACCTAATGGGTCCTGAGAGAGAGTGCAGGAGCAGAAGAGTAACAGCAAACTATCTATCATGACTTGATGAAATCATCAGCAAATACAACTTTCTGTAAACTCAAAAAAGAAAAAGAAAAAAACCCAGGGCCTAGCTCCAGGCAACAAAACTGCAGAAGCCCCTTGAAACTCAGAGACCAAAACAGGAATGACTATTTTTGCTCTATTGAGTTTTGCAGGTGGCTCTGTTAGAGTCATTAATGAAACCATAATGAAGGCTACTGAGGTATCTCAACAAATGATATCAATATAAACAAAAGACTGGATTGTGTCTGATGCAGGTGCACCTATGAGAAGGACTAAGAATTCTCCCTTTAGGCCCCCTCGCAGGTCACCTTCAACTTGGATTCAGCCACAAAGGAATAAGTGGGAACTTCATGCCTGTATATTCTTCTTGGAACAGATGAGCAGGGAATGGGTAGATTTAAGACCTTGTGTAATGAGTGAAGGTAAACTCTAATACTCCTCTCCCCTCTCCTCCCAGGTCAGAATATCGAAGCAAGCATCCAAGGTGACCTCACTTGCTGCTGATACAGGCTGGTAACAAACAATTCTCCTGGGAAACAAGGAGAAAGCACATTAGTAATTGTGCATCAAGGGGTGCAGCTGAGTCAAACTGCTTCCTGGGATGCTACAGTTAAGATACCTAAAGTCATTATCTAGCCTAAAATAACTTAGTGTTGAAATTTAGAAGTCTATAGAGAATCCATAGTAGTAGGTAAGTTTTTAATTTGCTAATCTTCTCTTCTCTTTTTATGGAAGCTGATCTGTTCTTACACAATAACCCCATTGTATTTATTGGTATGTGCTAAAATTACTTCAAAGAAATGTTCAAAGCATTGCACTGAAGAGCAGCACACATTAAAGACCTGCTAATATCTCATGGAAAATTTATGAAAATCTTCCTTATTTAGAAAATATGGTACATGAGCAGTACTATTTCTCTATTTTCCTTCTCCTGTTCTTTATGACTAGGGACAGTTGTGAAGTATAAGGAGGTTTGTTTTTTTTTTTAACTAAAAGTTGATCTGTTCTCATTGCATAATCCTCATGTGAAGTCAATCCATCTTTAGAGATGATTAGTTGCTGTGGAGATGATTGATGCACAAACAGAGTATTATATCTTCAACAGAAAATAAAAAGCAGAAGATCAACACCCCTTCAGATTACTCCTGAAGACTCACTTTTTTCTGTTAATTCTCAACCACTGACCTCCTCTCCAATGCTCCTGCCTCGCCTAGAGAAAGATATTTTTTCTATTATAATACAACATATTATATATACAAAGAGCAAATGAATATTTCACATGAATGATATTAATTTTAGATCAAGATAGAACAAAAGTAAAGTCTTTATGAAAGAGCATGGGTGCATCTCTACATTGATTGTTCTGATATGAATACAAAATGGCTGCCTTTTTTGGACAGTAGAGATTTCAGAATTCAACACACACAAAGCAAAGTCATAACATTCTTCATAATTAAACACACTATGATATAGGGAAAATGAAATTAATAAACAGTTAAATAACAAATCAGATTTTTAAAAAGTTTCAAAGCAATAAAGGTCATACCAGAACACCATTATCTAGTAGTGAAAAACAATGAAAGAAACCCCATATAATCCATAAACAGACCTCTCTCTAGCATAATAATTTTCTCAAAGGTTTTCTGTCCAGCACCAGCAGTAGCTTAAACACTGCTGGCTAGCCAGGTTTAATACATTTCTGCCACCTAATATAATTCTTTGAAAATTTAACCTTTAGAGTAGCATCAGTAATCAGCCTATGTCATGTCGCCCTGTCAAATGAAAAGTTAGTAATAAAGAACATTTGATTTAGCTGAACTGTTCAAATACAAGCCCACTGAAAGAGTTTGAAATGGAGATGTTAAAGCTAATAGACAGCTTTTTATCCTCTCTTTATGTCTATCTTGCCAGTGGTGTAGAAGGCAGACGAAGTTATACCCATAGGAAAGGCAATAATTATGAGATTTATCTTTAAAAAACAAGAAAAGCATATAGTTGCAGGAGCAAATACTTCATGTGCAATAAGCATAGGGAATATAAGCATTCATGGTAAAGAAGAGTGCAGGGCTTTTCATTTATCACACTGACAAACAGCTGTGCAAGCAAACTGCCTCACAATGCTTTCTCTAATAAGAAAAGATGCCTTTTTCTGTTATTGCATCTGTTCTTAACTGGGCCATTTGTATTCATTTAAAAAAACATGATTACGCTACATGCTTGGTGTAGTTATTTAGAGGAATTATCGGGTTTCTATAGAGGGCAGTACATTAAACTGAGAACTAAGTGATTATATTAATATTTATAGGGAGAGCCACATGTTTCACATTCAGCCATGTTGTGGCGTATTTTAGCAATACGAAAGAATATTGACTTCAGATCAAGTTTCATGTATAAATGAGCATTAATTACACAGTGGAAGGTCCATGGAAGTATAGTGAGTTCTTCTGAAGTTTTTTTTTTAAGCCAATGTTGTCAGGTGCAAAATTGCTTATGATAACTGGAGCGCCACAAATTCTCCAGACTCCCCTGCCACACTGTTGTCCCTGTGGCTAGATCTCCCTGTTCCTGGGGTCTGTGGTCCAGGAACTCTGTGGTCTTGTCAGACCATGAATATTGCTGGACGAGAGAGTCCCAGTTTAGGGAGGTACAACCTGTAGCTTCAACGTCTAGCCATTGAATCATGCCATACTTGTTTCTGCTAAATGGGAGGAGGCAAAGGTAATTTTCCTCTCCCTCAGCCTCAGAGCACAGTCACCTTGTCAGATATAGCAGGGTGCACATTACATCTTCCTGCATCAGGTTTCCTGATTTTGGTCCCCCAACTGAAATGGGGGAGGAAGGGAAAGGTTTCTCCAATAACATTGGAAAAAGAGGTATAAATTCCACCTTGAGATTTCCTGAAGCCACACCACTGAGAATGGCATAAAATCTGTGGCTATTTATATGCAGATGTTAGTTTTCATCCTGATGCAGTGAAAAACGTTTGGATTTCCGTGTCTTTTTGTTTTGCACATAAATATGTATATTATTTATCCCAGTGTTGCTGCTCTCCCCCACCCTCGAAATGATAGCAATTGATGTTCAAATAAGGCATGTGATATGAGACAAAAACCCAGATGAATCATGTTTGTGCAGTATTCTCTTCCTCTTTATTCCCTTTCTGTTTCTGACTTCCTTTTCTTTTCTTTCTGCATACAAAGCTCAGTCCAAGCAGAATCTCTCCTGCTATATGTGTGGGCGGCCAATCTGGTTTTCTCCCAAGGTGACAGCTGCTTGCTTTTCATCAAGGAATATGACTGCCCTCACCTGGTGAGAACATCAGTTGAAAAATTGCCATTGCACTGATCTACTGAATATAAGTGTTACTTTCAGGAATAACACTGGAATGATGACTTTAGAGCAGAGGGTCGCACATTGCACATGGCCACAGTTGCTAAAAGCAGCATTTAAACATAGCTCCTGCTGTGCAAGGCTTATTTTAAAACAAAGTCTATGGGTTTGATTTTACTTGGCTCAATTTTTTTTTAAAAAAAGCCCTGCACTAGACATTGTTTCATTGAGACTAATCTGAATTTTACGATCTGCATTTTATTTTTCACATTTCAATGTGTGTTTACAATTATTGATAAAGTTATGTCTCTGTGAAGAACTGGTTGGAGAAATTTTGATGCAACCATATTTTGTCAGAATACAGAGTTACCTGTGTATATGAAACAAAAGACAGGACTATGCAGCACTTTAAAGACTAACAAGATGGTGTATTATCACCTAATAAACCATCTTGTTAGTCTTTAAAGTACTGCATAGTCCTGTCTTTTGTTTCAGCTAGACCAGACTAACACAGCTACATCTCTATTACTGTTCTATGTATATGAGTCTGTTCTAGAATAACCAATAGACTATTGAATTGGCAGAACAGGGACTTGAACCTGGGTCCATACAGTTCCTGGTGAGGGCTCTCATACTTCAACAATTGGCTGCTGTAGGCTGGGCATGATGTTCTCTTCTTATGTGGGGGGGAAAATAGAAAAAAAATTCTTGGGTTCATTCCAGTATCAAATGAAAACAAATATCAAAATCTCAACTTTTTTGGCGGAAAAAGGGTTCTTGTTTGTCTAACCAGTTTTAGTTATAATACAACATTTTTAAAAGGTCAAAATCAGATCAAAATAAAATGTTACAATTGATCCCAAATCAGGTTTCCCCCTCCCAGAATTTTACATTTCATGGAATTTTCAAATGTTGGTTTCCATTCTGATTCAGAACAAAGCTAAATTTTGAAATCTAAAAATCCTTTGCAAAATGGCTTTGTACTGTACAGTGTAAAAAATGTGAACCATTCATTTGGATGGCATTTTAATTTTCCAAACACACACAGTGAATTAACACTACCACAGTATAAAATGATTCAGTATTATGTCAAGGATCCTCTGCTTTAGCATAGTATAGATTTTGAATCCTCTTGTTGATACTGCTGTGCAGAATGGAATACTTAAGGAATCCCATTCTTCTTTGAACATTGACATTTCAGAGTTACATAGAATTCCTTGGAATTCCTTGGAATGTTATAGAGCAATCAATCTATGGAGGTGGGGTGGGGAATGATAACATTTTAAGCATGAACTTGTTTATCCCTATTTAGCAAAGCATTAACCCTGGTGCGTAGCTTTATTTCTGTGCTTGCATCCCATTAAAGCCACTGGGTATTAAGCATGTGCTTTGCTGAATACAAATGGTTCGTTGAACTGGAGCCTCTATCCTGTCATAACTCCTGGATAATGTGGCTTCTCAAGGTTTTGGGGCAGAGTATAACCTATCATGAACAGCTTGAGTATGTAAATAATTTCTGAGGACACTTTTCCCTGGCTTACATATTAGACTAAGGGTTTTCAAATACTGGATCTCAGCTTGTAAGGGCAAGCCACTAGCTGGCAGCAAGACACTTTGCATACCTGCACCTCTGTAGGTAAGGCATTCGCAGCTCCTATTGGCCCCAGATTGCTGTTCCCAGCCTGTGGGAAGTGCAGATCAAAACACTACTTTCCACGGCTCCCATTGGCCAGCAATGGTGATCTGTGGCCAATGGGTGCTGTTATTGCCTGTACCTGTGGCGGCACAGGTAAACAAAGCATCTTGCAGCCAGCTAGTAGCTTGCCCTAACAAGCTACGACCCAGAGTTTGAAAACTCCTAGATTAGAGTATTGAGGAGCCCCTCAATCTAATAATGTTTGGTTTAGGGCCAAATCTGCATCAATCTTTGGCATCAGCAAATCACCCATATAATACATTATACCATAAAACTCAATGTCCTTTTAATCGCAGTCTCTTGCCACACCACAGAGTCCTGAGTTGTTACTAGCTATCAGAGAGAAATGAACAGGCCCTCTGTTGTATCATGCAAGCAAGGTACTAACAAACTTCAACAGGCCTCACCAAAGGTGAAACCTCTTTACAAAGCTGCTGCTGCCCCCTCTGTAGCTCTCACTTAGCCTTAGCTCCTCTCCTCCCCCCTCCTTCCTGTTTCCTGTGCTTCTAGACTCCCAACAGCCAGTGCTCCCAGTTCTAATCATTACAAGCAGCATCTAAAACATCACACCCTCCAATCGTGTGTGTGTGTGTGTGTGTGTGTGTGTAAAGGAGGTAGTTGCCCTGCTGCCTGGCAGTGGTGACAGCTGGAGCCCCCGGCCCTTTCAATTGCTATTGGAGCACCACTCAGGGTGCTCCGTGTGGCTCTGAGGGCTGAGACGGCGGGATGTGCCACTCTTTGGGTAGTGCGGAGGGCTGACTATCCCTGGTCCCATTCCTTCTGCCTGAAGCCCCACCCCTTCTGGGAGCACAGAGCCACACACCCCTCACCTTGCTCAGGTGCCCTCAGAGGCTGTCAATGCCCTGGGAAATCACAAGTAATGCGCTAGTTTCAGTATAGCGAAATTGCCTTCAACTACCTCATTGCAAAATCTTTATTTTTCTTTTTCCAGGAAGAACATTTTGAAAGATTACAAAGAGATTAATTAGTGAGCTTGTTTGTCTGAAAGTTAATAGATACAATGCTAAAACAGAATAAGTACAACTTTTAGCTAGTTCACCAAAAATCATACATAAGTTCAGGTAAGTCATGATTTTTCAGGGGTCCCACATCTAGACAAAATTCTTTGTCGTGTCTATCCCTGAGGAAAGATGACCACGAGGGATGTTTATTCAAATGACACATGGGGGAAATACAAAATATATTTTTTAATTATAGATATTGTTATCTTTTTATGATTTGAGTAGTCGGCCAAAATTTAGGGCCCTGAAATTGTTTCTATAAACAGAAGAAATTGATGCTGGAACCAGATATGTTTGATGCAGTCCTTTTTATTTTCAGGGAATGAACAAATTTCTGTTTCCTTGAACAAAGTAGGAATCAGACAGGAGATAGCTTCTTGGCATATTGTTCCAAGCTTCATTCAGCACGACTTGGCCAAAAAGCACTCTGTTGGAGGCTTTCTCAAGGCCACAATGCCACTGCTTGTTTGAGTTTTGTCTTTGGCTTCCTGATCCTTCTCTGCATGTTTCTGTGTTTTTTTCTCACTTTCCTCATCTATCTCTACTAAAACAATATCCATCAAAACCTTTTCGCCCACATGTGCCTTGCCATGTGCCCTTTGTTGTAGATGGTGTGATATGTGCCTGTGTTTTCAGTGCACTGCTATTGTTTTAGCATTCTGGTTCTAGAAAAGTAATAGAGATGTAGCCCTGTTAGTCTGGTCTTCCTGAAACAAAAGACAGGACTATGCAGCACTTTAATAAACCATCTTGTTAGTCTTTAAAGTGCTGCATAGTCCTGTCTTCTGGTTCTAGAAAAGCACTGAATTGTTTCTTACAGGCTTCACAAATGAACGGTGGCTGTTAAACCCAATCTCACTGAAACTAATGGGTTTAACTCAGCCTATAATGATATGTATAAAAGGTACAAATGCTATGCATATATATTTGTAACATATTTGATAGGCTTTAAGTGCTAGTGTTATGCCTGTTTCATCTACTGGTTCTGCCCCGGATGCCTGTACCAGCTCTAGCAAGTACTGCTGCTTGAGAATTGGACTTTCTAGTTACTCATGGTACAGCTTGACTCACAGTAATTGAATTGCTTTGGCACTTGCATCGTCATTTTTCAAGATGGATGATTGCAACATAGAACAGGGATTTTAAAACTTGGGTCACGGGCCCACCTGGGGGGACCGTAAGATGCTTTTGTTTATCTAAGCACCCATTGGCTGCAATTCACTGTTTCCAGCCAAGGAAGTTGCGAGAAGCAGCGGTCCAGCCCATTCCACTTTCCTCAGCTGCCCTAGATTGAAAATGGAAAATCAAAGTCAGTGGGAGCTGCGAGGCTTTGTGCCTATGGATGCTTCGATGAACAAAGCATTTGAAGCCTACCAGTGGCTTACCTGGTGAGCCTGCAACCCAAATTTGAAAATCTCTGACCTAGAATGTATGTTTTAAAATACTGAAACCTCTTTTGAGATCTTGATCTTGGGGGAATCTTGGCTGCTAAAGTTATTGTGAAGTTGAAGCCGGAACAGATTCCTGTTCATTTGCTGTCTGTTTCTCAATGGTAGTTAACTTCAGAGGTGCTTTGGAGAGTCCCACTAAGTGTTTATCTGCATCTTCAGGCTCCAGAATCACTTTAAAAATCTGGTCCTATGACAACAACATCAGGGTCAATGAATTTACAAAGCCAGAAGTCACTGTCCAGTAAAATAAAAGTTTCCCTGTGCTTGTCATCATGTCAAGGCCACTCAAAAGCTGATTATTTGTGTGTGTGTGTGTGGGCGGAGAGGGGATAGGAACATAAGAACATAAAAACAGCCATACTGGGTCAGACCAACGGTCCATCCAGCCCAGTATCCTGTCTGCTTTCAGTGGCCAATACTAGCTGCCCCAGAGGGAGGGAACACAACAGGTAATCCTCATGCGATCCCTCCCCTGTCACCCATCTCCAAAGAAACAGAGGCTAGGGACACCATTCCTATCCATCCTGGCTAATAGCCATTGATGGACCTAAACTCCATGAATCTATCTAGCTCTTTTTTGAACCCTGTTAAAGTCCTAGCCTTCACCACATCCTCTGGCAAGGAGTTCCACAGGTTGACTGTGTGCTGAGTGAAGAAAAACTTTATTTCGTTTGTTTTAAACCTGCTGCCTATTAATTTCATTTGGGCTATGTCTAAACTGCATTCCTCTCTCGAAAGAGGAATGCAAATGAAGCAGATAGAAAATTCAAATGAAGCGTGGATTTGCAAATCTCATGCTTCATTTGCATAATCATGTCAGAGAGCTTTTTCAAAAAAGGGATTTTTGAAAACCCCCCCGCAGTCTAGACAGGGTTTTTTTGAAAAATAAACCCCTTTTTTGAAAGAACCCATACACCTAATTTTTTCTGGAGTACGGGTTCTTTCAAAAAAGGGGTGGTTTTTTTTTGAAAGAACCCCCTCTAGACTATGGGTTTTTTTCAAAAAAACATTTTTGAAAAAGCGCTCTCACGCAATTATGCAAATGAAGCGTGAGATTTGCAAATCCATGCTTCATTTGAATTTTCGATCTGCTTCATTTGCATTCCTCTTTCGAGAGAGGAATGCAGTCTAGACGAGCTCTTGGTGACCCCTAGTTCTTATATTGTGGGAATAAGTAAATGAGGATATATCTGTTACACTACACAGAGGTGGGGGATTGTCCTTGAGGCTGAGTCAAAGCTTCTGTTGCAATGCAGACAAACTCTAAGATCCTTGAATATAAAGGGTATGGTTTCGTGATGGATATGGACTAGATGGGGAAGCTTAGGAGAGGAGGGTTGGTGCACTTGTATTTGAATGACTGAGTGAGAAGACATGTCTGTGTTCTAAGCAGAATGGTGTTTGCACATGACTGGCACTGGGGATGCAGGAGGGTGTTGCAGTGATCAAGGCAGGCCTATGGATAAATGGGCCAGGACATATGCAGAAGTAGAAGCAGATGTGGGCTATCTTGTGGAGGTGGCAGTAGGCTGATTTCTACAGAATAGCAGAGTGAGGTGCTAATTTGAGATAAAGGGTCAATGTCAAGGATGACTCCAAGATTTTGGAACTCAGAAGAGATCAGAGTTGAAGTGGTTAGTGACGTAACTGGATGTATTTCTTGTGCCAACTGAGTATCAATGACATTCAGTTGAGGAGATGGAGCCAGGTGTTGATGTGTATGAAACAGGTGGAGTAGGAGTCGAAGGAAGGGCTGTATGTAATAAGATATTTAAAGGTAACTGGGTGCCTTAAATGTACAAGTGGTAGTTGAGAGTCCCTGGGTTACCTGAAAAATAGAGTTTAATGATAATTTGGGATGAAAAATAATCCCAAAAGTATAAATAGAAAAGCCGATAACTGTCTGGCCCTGAGCCACATTCATTCTTTGAGCAAAAAGTACAGTAGTTTGACAATTATTTAAAAATGCCCTGAGGCATAGCTGAGAACTGCTAATCTGTAGCTCATGGATATGCATCATCAAGGTCTATACGTGGTCGCTTATAAGGCTGACAATTTACAGGATGTTTGTCTAAGATACCATTGTATATTTTCACCATGACTGTTCTTTGAATAGAGGCCATTCAGTAGTAGCCTGATGTCTCCATGGACTACCTTCCATACATGGCCAGGGAGAAAAGGTATAATCTGATGCTACTCAAGGGATGCAGCTAAAGCCCAGAGTTCAGAAATATATTATTAGAAAGTGGCTGGAAACAAACACTCAAGCTATGGAGGAGTGGCTTAAAGAAGCTTATCAGTGCTACTCTTTGGAGGAGGGTGTTTATGCAACTTGGAAGGAATGGAACACTCACTTTACTGCTTGGCTCCTATTCACAGCTCTGTTGGAATTGCTAACACATACAGTCAAATATTTGGATGCAGATGACCTGGATGATTAAACTTTGAAAAACATTAGGATTAATTATCTCCTGTATACATCTCCTCATCCAAGCTGTTGTGCAGTCTGCTGCTGCAGACTATTTTGGAACTGAATCCATTTCAGCAGTAGGGTGAAGTGAGCTGTCCGTGTAGTCTGTAACTTGCCCTTGAGAGACCGCTGAATCAAAACTGTTTACATAAACGCACAGAATTATGTAGTTATTGTGGGCCAGATTGTGGAGTTCGACCTCTCTGTTACTCAGAGTTGTAGTTCCACTCAGTGGCAGATTTCCACAGCATTACGCACATGAGCAAATGTTCATCAGCATGAGTAAGAGCGCCTCAGTCTGTCTCTCTATTATCTCTGTTTGTCTAATAATAAATTTTATTATTAAAATAAGCACAAGTTCACCACAGAATTTTGCCTTATTTGTAACATACCCAAAAGTGACATAGGCACCCCACTGACCTGTCATGCATGGCCAGAAGAAGGTATAGTCTAGAAAGCGTGACATAACAAGTGATAGTAAGAATGAACAAGGAAGGGAATGAGAACAGGCTGGTCAGGATTAGATAAATAAGATCACACACTGAATTAGGTCTTGTGCACTCCTTTTTTGACAAATGTGATAATCAAATAAAGCAAAAAAAAAATTAGTTTATTTCTGATATTTTCTCCCTTGAAGCTTCTACACATTTAAGGCCATATTAAGATACTACTTATTCACATTGAGTAGTACTTGCTTCCAAGCACAATTCATTGAAATTAAAACTGACCCTTTGCCTTCAATGGTTAATACATGTAATTAACACATTTTTTCCATCCCCCTTTTATAATACTTAATTTTAGCTCATTTACTAAAATAAGCAAGTATACTTTATTGTTCAAAATGTAAGGATCTGAACTTAGAAAAATTAACATACAAAATTAACTATGTGCTGAGTGGTTTTGTGGTTTTTCCATGAAATTATTAATGGTGCATAAAGTTAAGCGGGTGTCTAAGTGTTTGTAGGATTTAAATGAAATATTGTTAACATAGCAAATCATAAGTTTTGTAGTGTTTTCAGTTTTGCTTATAAAACTTGACATTTCTTGTCTTAGTAATATGATGGAATTGGGTTATACCAGCCTTTAACAGGCAATTAACATCCACTGGATATGTCAAAACCAAAGAAAGAGGTAATCCTGATGAGATAGAACTGAGAGTTTTAGATATATTGTTCAATCTATGTAATACATTGTAAAGATATAAAGCTGTCCTTTTGGTGTAAATGAAAATAATCTTTGGGTACATCTACACAGCAACATTATTTTGAAATAACTAGTGTTATTTCAAAATAACTTAGTCCGCATCTACACAGCAGGCAGTTATTTTGAAATAATGTTGAAATACTATCAAGCTGGTGGACTTCTTACTCCAACTCCTGTAATCCTCATTGTATGAGGAGTTAGGGAAGTCAGAGGAAAAGTGCTCTATTTCACAATAAGTGCTGTGTAGACGCTCCCAATTTAAAAATAAGTTATTTTGAAATAAGTTATGCAATTGACATAGCTCAATTTGCGTAGCTTATATTGAGTTAAGCCTTACTGTATAGATGCACCCTTTTATTATTCCACTTGAATGCTAAAGTAAATCTTATTGTTTCTGGTTTCAAGTATGAAAGACTTGCAATTGCTTCATGATTCAGCCATCTTGTAAATTACAGAAAATATGAAACAGACACATAATATATACTTGCCAATTGCACAATTGTTATAGAAATCTTTGATATTTTCTTAAGGAGAAAACTAATGTAAAGATTATTGAATAATAGTCAATAAATAGATTTTATAAAAAATATTTTTACAATGTAGCACATTTGGACTTCAATACTGAAACACTTAACAACCATACGAGTAGTCCTATTGCAATCACAGTTTCTTCAGAGAAAATCCATGTCCTCTGATAATTTTTTCAAGAAGTATGGTTAACCACTGAGTTCTGTGGGGATGCATTCTCGCTTAAAGTTGAGCAAGTGTGTCAGTGCCTATGGAATATGGACATTTTTCTTTGAATATTCACAAATATCTCTCTCTTTCAAAGAAGGAAAACCCATATCTTCCTATTTGTGACAGAGCTCAAGATTTGTTTGACAAGTTTAACCATGATTATGAAGGATTTATCATTTTGTGTAGTTATTTTGGCATAGTTATTTTGTTTCACTGAGAGTTTCTATATCGCTGGTTCTCAAACATTTTTTGTGTGTGGACCACTTGAAAATTGCTGAGGGTCTTAGCGGATCACTTAATGATCTTTCCAAATGTTGTTTGTACTGTGAGCTAACTATTATGCAGAGCACTGGCTAAAAGTGCTATATTAAAACCCCCTAACTTTTTTGTTCTACAAATAAAAGCATCTTACTCATATTTTAATATCAGTTGTCTTCTTACCCTTCTAATGTGTTGGGTGTGCCTGTTTCTGTGAGCAAAATTCAGGGAAACTGAGTGACATGTTTGCTGTTGTAGCCTATAACAGGTTCAGCTTTCATTCTGCTTTTGGATTTGGATTTGGATTTGGATTTGAGGGTGGTAAGTGATGAAAATCCTGTGTCACATAGGTAACATAGTACCAAATGGCATCAGAAAATGAACTGTTTTGTCTGCAAACTCTGGGCATTCTCCAGTTCTTTGAATCCAGAGCTCAGTTAGAAAATGTCTTTTGAATTCTGACTGTAATGTTTCATTGCAAGAAAGCTTCAGCAAGCACTCTGATGCCTGACGGGACAAACCAAAGAGCAGATAATGGATTTCAAGCCTCAGAAGATTATGTATCCAGTTGTTTGGTTCAGCTTCTTCTGGAAAGTGATCTTCAAAGTGTTTCTTAAGAGCAACAAGATGTTCTTTGATGCTATTTTTTGTTTTGTTAAGAACCAGTTCATTTCAGACAGAAAACCTTCCAATCTTGGAATTTTAGGCCTTGTCTATACTTACCTGCACTGTCAAATTAGTTCAGCTACACAAATAGCATAACTGAAATTGGTATACTCACCATGCCATCTTATGTGAATTAAGGTCAATGGGGGCTGCTCTCCCATTGATACCAGCTACTCTTCTCGCCTTGATGGAGTACCAGCATCAATGGGAACATTCCTGGAGATTGATTTATCATGTCTACAGCAGAAGCAATAAATTAACGGCCAGTGGATGGACCATGGTAGCGTCGATCTACCATGAAGTGTAGACAAGGGCTTAGAGAGAAGTATCTGTGGACCACCTGCATGGAACTTGGTCCATGTATCACAGAGTGAGAACCTCTGGTCTACACTGCAATTAGACACTCATGCCTGATCGGTGCCAGCTGACTTGGCCTAAGAGGTTTAGGCTAAGGGACTGTTTAATTGTGGTGTAGACATTTGGACTTGGAGAGTGAACTCTGGGGACCCATCCATCTCTCAGGGTTCTAGAGCCTGGGCTCCAGCCTGAACCTGAATGTCCACACTGCAGTTAAGCTGGTCCTTAGCCTAACCCATGTTAGCCTGAGTCATCTGGCCTGGCTTCAGTTTTTAATCACAGTGTAGACATACCTTTGATGACATAAATCTAAATTTGCACCATCATTGTGGTTTCCCTCAAAAGAGGCACTGGGTGTTATAAAGAAGGCTGAGAAAAATCTAAATTTCTTCTCTCACATGACAGCTGTAGGTACCAATCTTGAATATTATGTTATTGCGTCTCAGAGATTATACTAGTGAAGGTTTTTGCAACCTGTACAAAAGTATTTTATAGGTACTGATCCAAACCTCATTGAATATTGTGGAAAGATTCCCACTCCTTTCAACAGGCTTTGAAACAAGCCCATAATGTATTCCTGCATTTTTATGTTTCTTCTCTCTCTGTTATGTTATATAGAATCATAATTTAGGTTAGGCTGTTAATACTTGAGAATATGTGTTGATTGATCATTCTGAGGTTGAAAAAGATACTCTGTTGAAGGAAGGAAGGAAGAGAAAACACAAGTAATGTTCATTAGTCCACACTCAATGGCTGCTGCATCCCAGAGACATCCCAGAGGATGAATTGGGTTTGTGAATGCATGAAAGGAGCCCTTGGAACTTAAGGATACCATGGTAGAGTGATGCACTACTGCAAAAACTAGTTGGCGCAACATGATATCAGCATTTATGTATGTATTTTATTATTCTTTAAAGAAAGGGTTTTCTCTATTCCTCTCTCTTTCTCTTTTTGCTGTTTTATTGGAAAATTAATACACTGTACTGTATTCAGTTATATTGATTTTATGATGGTTAACAAGAGTTATGAGTGAAAGTGGATATTCTATTATTGTCATTTTACATCACTGGGCCAGTAGAGATTCTTTTGTGCATTAGTTAGACTAACTTAATCGCATAAGCACGGTTACAGCAAATGTGAATAATATTTGCCAGATTCTGTGGTGACTGTAGCTGCTCCTTTAGCTCAGCTGGCAGAGCATCAAATCTTAGTCTCCCATGATCAATTTTTCTCAAATGTTTATGCATTTATCATTCATAATTATCTGCTGTGTATATTTACTGTAGTGTGTTACAGCCTGGTGTGCAACTGTCCACATAAAAGCATCATAACAAGAAGCTTGAAGAGTAAAACAGGAGTTACAGAAATCTCTATTACAGTATCTGTTGTTCTGCTAGTGTGAGCAAGATGAGCAATATTTCCTCAATATTTATCGTACTGCATATAATTGCATTCTGATATTAGCTTTGGGTGAAATTAATCCATGTGCCCACATTCTATGCACTACTTCAGGTCTAATTAAGCTTTGTTTTCAGATGTTAAGTGAGCCCAAAGTAGTCTATGGACTTTCTTTGAGCCCTCTGCGCAGGTGTAAGTATCATTCTGTGGTAGCATATACCATAGTAAAGGCTTCAAAACCCAATTCTAAGTCTTTGTTTTTACTCACTGCATTTGGTCTCCAATAAAAGATGAATTTTATTTAGAAAATTAAAGCAATCATTCAGTTGAGTTATATAAAATTGGGGGAATACTTTAAAAATATTATTACACTTTTATTTTTCATTCAGCTCTCTTTAACCCAGCTGAATGATGAAATTAAAAATTTTGAACTCTTAGAGCAATGCTCATTTTGGTGTAAGTCTACTTTTTCATGATTTTCTAACTGGATGTAAAATTTGGAAAAAAGCAAAAGAGTGAAAAGCAAGGTTTCCCCCCTCCATTTCCTTACTTGTTTAGTGGGAGAAAAAAGGAAGGAAATGTTAATAAATAACTTTTTTAAAAGAATGGTGGTTAAGGGGAAGGTTGGCCAACAGTTAAAACTGAAACATTTGATTTTTTTTTCAGTTTTCAAAAACTTGAAACAAAATTACATTTCCAAGTTGAAACTAAACAATGTTTTGTCCTGTTTCCAAATGTCAGTTTAAAGCAACATTTTTCATTTTGAAATGTCTGATAAGAAAGGAGAAAAGTTTAATTGAAATCAACATTTTCCGCTGTAGTATTTTTATATAAATAACACCACATTTTATGCCAGAAAACTATTTTCATGCAAAAAAAGTCAACAAGTTTGTTATCGGGACTCTGCCAACAAAATGTAATTCAATGTAGTGCTGCTTCATTAACTCAAACCTGCATAAAACTGTGTTGAGCAGCAGTCCAGTCAAACATGGACACCCTCTTCTAACTCTAAGTGCTACATAGTCCTGTTTCTTGTCTCTTCTAACTCAGTTCACTTCATTACATTTACAGGTGGAGCTGTCAGCACCATCTATTATTAACATAGCCAGACATTTCCCATGATGAATCCCAGTTTTCAAAGGCTTATAACTTTTCCATAAAAACAGCCATACTGGGTCAGACCAAAGGTCCATCTAGCCCACTATCCTGTCTTCTGACAGTGGCCAATGCCAGGTGCCCCAGAGGGTAATCATCAAGTGAGCTATTCTAGCTTCTGATAAACAGAGGGTAGGGGCACACTCCTGCCCATCCAGGTTAATAGCCGTTGACAGACCTAATCTCCAGGAATTTATCTAACTCATTTTGAAATCTCTTAAAGTCCTGGCCTTCACAATATCCTCTGGCAAGGTGTTCCACAGGTTGACTGTGCGTTCTGTAAAGAAATACTTCCTTTTGTTTGTTTAAAACCTGCTGCCTATTAATTTCATTTAGTGACCCCTAGTTTTTTGTGTTATGGTAAGGAGTAAATAACTTTTCCTTATTTACTTTCTCCACCCTAGTCATGATTTTATGAACCTCTATCATGTCCCCCTTAGTTGTCTCTTTTCCATGATGAAAAGTACCCGTCTTATTAATCTCTCCTTATAAGGACAGCCATTCTGTACCCTTAATTTTTGTTACCCTTTTCTGAATCTTTTCCAATTCCCATATATCTTTTTATGAGATGAGGAGACCACATCTGCACACAGTATTCAAAATGCTGTCATAACACAGATTTATACAGAGGCAATATGGTATTCTCTGTCTTATTGTGTATCCCTTTCTTAACGATTCCCAACATTCTGTTTGCTTTTTTGACTGCTGCTGCACATTAATGCCAGAATTAAACCATTTGGGCTGAAATTTTCCACCTTAATATGCCTGCCTCAGGCTGACTTTTTTTTTTTGCGGGGGGGAATTCAGCCAAATCTGTTCACCCATTCCAGAAATGAGGCTAGGGAAAAACACATTGTTTTGCTCATGTTAACAACAACAAATCTGAAGATCTTTTCTAGGGAAGATTTAGTGCCTCCATGCTTTGGAATGGGAACTTGAAAATTGAGAGTCGGGAAGCCTTTGTGGCAGGGTTGGGCTTTTTTCCATCCTCATGAAATTCTTCTGTATTTGGTCAAGTTATTAGCATTTGAAAAATAGCAGCTAGACATGGTTAGTAAAGACTTGTGAGAGCTTAGCACCTAATATCCCCAAAGAGTTTATCTTCATTGAATGTGCTCTTGCTCCTAGCGTGAACCACACTGCACATGCACAGAATGCTAACCTTCCCTTGCCCAGGGGTACAGTGGATCAGAAGGACTTTTCGGGTCATTGATCCCTTGGGAAGGTGGGGCCTGATCCAGAAATGAGGACAAGAAGCCTGTCTCTCCTGTGTCTTCAGTGACCACTCTGTTGGCACTCAGCAGAATGGAAGAAGAAGCCACCTGATTTGAATGCAGAATGGATAAATCCAAACCGGAGGGCTAGGAAAGGAGTAGATTGGGACAAAATGTCTGCTGAGACAGATTGCAGGGATGGAAGAGAAACTGTGACTGGGTGTTGGAAGAGGGAAACTGGGACTGGTTGGGCAAGGAGACTGGGAACAGGTAATGGGAGGTGAGATTAGGACAGTTGAGTAAGGAGGATGGAACTGGGAATTATGTGTATGGGTGGCAATGGAAGAGATGGACCACGAGCTGGTGAGGGAAATGGAGGGAAGGGGAACATATTATGCAGTCATTTAGTTCAAGACTATCAGTCATACAGGAGCAAATTTAAGGTTACACAGGCAACCATAATTCTGCCATTTCCTAACTTCTGAAGGCTTGACATTGCAACCTTAATATTTTTAACATAGTTTTTGTGAGTGTAACACATTTATATAGTGCCTGTAGCCTATCTTCCTAAGAGAGGCAGGAGCCTTGTCACCTCTGTTCCCTTTGTCACATTTCAAACTAAACCCTTTCTGGGAAATATTGTCCAAATGAAGGCAGTTTCTGTAGCTAAGTTTGAGGTTTATATTTGGAATCACTAGATGCCCTATTGCAGAATGATTTAGCTGCTTATGAGCTGACTGGAATATCAATGTGGTCTTGAATAGCAAATACACATAAAAGGACAATACCCTCAAATTACTCAGTGTTCTGATTTCATTCTCTTAACTGTAGAAAAGTTGGCTCCTTTTGTGCCACATATAAAAAATAGACTTGTCTCCTCCATCTGGTTACTCACCGTGTCCCATGAAGGGATGAATCTTTAGACAGAATATATGCGCTGTGTAAAACATGCCTCACTGATTTTTTTCCTCTGCTCATCTTTATTTTTGAGATGGGGCTGCACTTTACTGCACTGAGAGAGTCTAATTCATTTCACACAGCTTTTATAATGAAAAGCTTGTGGAACAGTAACACTGTCTGACTACATGTTTCGTTTGCTAGTGTGCTTTTTCAGTTAAAGAGCACACGCCTTTACCAGGGCCCTATGTTGGCTGAAGAAGCATCAATCCTCAGGGGGTCCGTAAGTAAAAGCAACGTGCAAATAGAACAGCTGCCCTTTTGGCTGACACAGTGATGAGTGAGTGGGGGACCTTCAAAGCTAAAAGCATGAGCTGCTACAGCTTGAGCTATAGAGCCAATGCTCTGTGAACAGGGACTGTAACTATTTATATCTTCTGGGTATAGGCACAGAGTGAACCTCTAACACCAGTCACCAGTGTGTTCCAAGTGTCGTTATCCTAACGGGATTGTGAGAGCACCCTGGAACCAGTGGTGCTGGAACAATTTTTATAGTGGTGGCGCTGAAGGTGGAAACCATGTATTTTGGCTTGTTATTACTGCTTCAAGCCAAGGGGTGCAGCAGCTCCCCCAGCACTCCTGGTTTTAGTACCTATGGCTGGGACAACCATACCCATATTCTCAAGAGACTAATATGGATGCTTTGATGCATGGGATATGGTAAATATGCTTTCTCAGTTATCTTTTCTGAAAGGTTTCTCGTTTACAAGAGTCTTATCTGGGAAATGGAATTTAAAAAAAAAACCCTATGTTTGAATAGTGCAAGAGATGCTGATGCAAACTGACAGATGCCAAGATTCAAATAGAGACTGCCACTCCTTGATTAAACTCGTGTAATTGGCCCATTTATTTTCATATGATCATGAATTAGCCAGTAGTGTCAGCCTTAATTGAATTTACTTTCAGCGTGTGCCACAATGTGACTTTATTTAATCACATTACACAAGCTATTGCCTATTCCATGGAGAAAATGTCATGGTTTGGGGTTTCTTTTGTCTGAGTTAGACACCATTCATAAGATTTTGCTGGGTGGCTGTTACCAAACATTCCAGCTGTCCAGACATGTGATGATGAAGCATCCCCTCTTATACCAACTGATCTGGGTTCTGTGCAGGTTCAGAGCAGAATGGCAAAGGTGTCTTTATACCACCTTTGTGTTTCCCTGGTCTAGGGACTTCAGTTCTCTTGGTTGGTTTCTTGCGTAAACTGGAGCTTTTCTGAACCACCTGTAGCCAAAAGGGACCATTGCAGAAGCCAGGAATCAGCAAGACATAAGAATGTTTTGGTCACATGACTTGAAATTCTGGCTTGGGCTTACGAGCTGCTATAGTAGGGAAATCCTTCACTAGCTCATTAAAAGGGCTCTCATGTCCCTTTGCATAATGAATTTGGTTCCTCAGAGGGCAGAATCTGGTGTACAGAATGTAGCCATAAAAAAGCGGTTATTGGTTAGGGACCAAGCACTTCTCTAAATGCACTAAGCTTTTCTTTGGTATGTCCGCATCTTGAAAACTTTATTTGACTTCTGGATCTGATTTTTGGGTCAGTCTCAACCCTACCTTTTTTCTGCATATAATTTTGTGGGTGTAACTAGCAACATTTTGGAGGCCTTAGTAGCTGATCTGCAGACACAAACATATAGTAAGAACTCCAGCTTACATGAATGATGCCAAAAACATTTGCATGAGCCAAAATAGAACCATTATTTAATGTGCCAGCCAAGTGCTGTGCAAAAAGGGAGAGAGGATTTATAGATCTGTCCCTTCACCCAGAACTCTTAGAATCAAACAAACTGGAACCACTATGCTAGGAATAAAACAACCTTTTCTGTGTCATCCTACTGTAGGATGGAGTAATAGAATAGTAAGGGTCTTCCACTGCTACAAATGTCAAAGCAGGATGTGTTCCTGAATCAATGTGCTATAACAAAGACTTTATTTCTGTAATACTATAGTAATACCGTGACTACTTATAAGTCCATTTTTGTCATCATGATTTTCACTAGGACCACTAGGATTTAAAAAAGAGAGAGATAAATTCATGGAGGATAGGTTCATCAATGGCTATTAGTCAGGATGGGCAGAGATGTGTCACTAGCCTCTGCCAGAAGCTTGGAATCAGTGACAAGGGATGGCTCACTTGATGATTACTTGTTCTGTTGATTCCCTCCCACTTAGCCATTTCAGAAGACAGGATACTGGACTAGATGGACATTTGGTCTGACCCAATATGGCTATTCTTCTGTTCTTTACAATTTAACAAAGACAAAGATAATAGAAATCAGATCATTCAGGGTTAAATTCAAATACCCTCTGCTGTTTGTATTAAAATCCAATTCTGAGCAGCTTTTATGAGTCTGAGATCTTTGATACAGTTGAGCAGTGAATGCCATTGGATGGAAGGTAGTGGTACACATACAGGACATTATCACTCACCAAGAGATGCTTTCCATTGACTTTAATGGCTGCTTGGTAGGGTCCCAAGTTCATTCCTTACAATACCAGAGATGATTAATGTAGATTTAGCCAGTCCAGTCTGATTGAAATTGGTGCATTAGAGTGGGAGTAACCTGCTGTAACATTACTGACCTGCTACATTATGACTGGCTTAAAATATGACCTGATAGCTATGCTAATCAGTTTATCTATAATAGTTCAAACCATCACGCTTTTTAAAAGATTGAATAATGTGATTGCAGATTTTTTTTCACTTTTTATTGATGCATTGTTTTTTATTAGTGAACTAGGGATCTTAGTTGGTTCACATGCTGTGGCTTCAGTTGTGTATAATATTTTATAATTGTTTTGCATTATATATTTAGAACTTGGTCCTGCTCTCAGCTGTGCATGACCACATGCTTCAGCTGAGTTCCACGTGAACAGAATTATAGCAGCAGCTTGAGCTGTTGGAATCCATTGCAGGTGACATTCGTCCCTTTGCAAAGGGCCTGTATGAGCCCCAGGTACCACTAAAGTGCTTCTTCAGCTCTCTTGTGAGGATTTGTGTGGCTAATTGACTGTATGCCAGCACTGTGTTTGGAATGAATTGAATCTGTGGTGCATTGCATGAAAGAAATGTCCTTCACTCACGTTGTAAATCAGTTTTTTTTAATTTTTTCTGAGAAAAGGTCACAATGGATGGAGAAAGGCTGTTCTCAGTAGTGACGGATGACAGAACAAGGAGCAATGGTCTTAAGTTGTGGTGGGAGAGGTCCAGGTTGGATATTAGGAAAAACTATTTCACTAGGAAAGTGGTGAAACACTGGAATGGGTTACCTAGGGAAGTAGTGGAGTCTCCATCCCTAGAGGTATTTAAGTCTCAGCTTGACAAAGCCCTGACTGGGTTGATCTAATTGGGATTGGTCCTGCCTAGAGCAGGGGGCTGGACTTGATGACCTCCTGAAGTCTCTTTCAGCTCTATGGTTCTGTGATTCTATGATTCAGTGCAATGGGTCTGAACCCAAATCCTGAGAATATACATTCACAAAAATAGGAAAGTTCAGAATTAGCTCTAAATCCAAACGCTGCAGTTGCTGTCTTCAGTATAATCTGCCACATCAAAATGCTAGGGCAGAACACCTGGAATGTTGGGGAAAAAATTGGACCTGCTGTTGAACTTTGCAGCTAAGTGGAATAGAATTAGTTCAGAAAAGCTCTCTAATGAGCTCAGCTGCAACCCTTGCCCAGACCCCAATTCAGCAAAGCCCTGAAGCATGTTGAATATTACTGTTAACTTCAGTGGAAGTTTTACCTGAATAATGATTGAGTCAGGACCCTGGAATGTGCCCCATGTTTGTTATCCATAGTAGCAATTTTTTTCGGGTAAGAGTCTATGATCTAAAACTCCATTCCAATATTTTCATTTAATTTAGTGGAATTACCCTATTGTAACTTGTTTTACCTGTTTGCTACAATGTTTTACCCTGTGTTTATATGGATGCTGACAGTACATTCAAATACTTGTTCACTACCTTTTATTTACCTTATATCTATTAAGTTTATTAATGCATTGTTCTCAGAAAGTTATTGCATAATTTTTCTCTAATGTATGACAGTGAACTGTGTTTGGAGATTTTATGTTCTTATATGAAAATGATTGTTCAATACTATGTGGGAAAATCATTATTTGGAAATTATATATCCCAGTTGTTTCTATGGAAACACATTGTCACATTATGCAAATGAAATAGGAGCTATGGAAAAAATAAAGATATTTTTTTCTTTTAGCATGGAAAGCCCATATATTGGAAGAGTAACTCTTTGCAAATTTTTGCAAAAAGTTCAATAGCAATATTTGGCCATATTCATCCGTGGCACAATTTCAGACCAGGGAAGTATTTGTCCTATTGTGCAATGGAGATTCAGAAGCTAGATGGAGTGCTGTGATTATAAAACATGCATAGTGTTAACTAGCAATCACACGACAGATTAACATCTTTTTTTACTGCTGGCATAGGCCAGCACATCCTACGTACTCACTGAGGACTGTGTCCATGCTGAGTTTCCTGTTTCAGACATTTATAGTTTTTGTTCTAGCCTTGTCTAATGTATTGTGGTCAGAATCATTTATAATGGGTGCTTCTTTCTCCACTCTCATCACATCCAAAAACCATGGAGGGATGGGATGTAAGGGCTGGCATATTATTAGAGTATTGCAAAGTGACTTAGATTTCAGTGCTTCCGTAGAAAGGTCCCTGGCATGCAAGCAAGAACAGGAAACTCCTTAAAATGACAAGCTATCACTTGAAGTATAATACAGTGTTTCATACTCCACAGTTCTATTCCCAAGTTCTGCCACCAATTTAAGGCTCCATCCTGCTCTCATTGGAGTCCATAGCAAATCTTCCTTTGACTTCAATTGTTCAAGATCAGGCTTTTGTTGCAAAAGCTGAAACAGTGGACCAGTCTCTGAGGACTGCAGTGAAGGAGTAACAGAAAGCAACACTGGCTCAGAGGGTGGTCAATTACTCTTCATCCAGACCAGGGGAGCAACAGACCAGGGCCTTTTGGGTACTAGGGGTAGGGCTGGGACAGCCAGCCCTGAGCATCTGCCAGGACCCCAGCCCTCAGAGACAGCCGACACGTTGTGCAGAGCTCCAACAGCCATTTAAAAGGCCCGGGGCTCTGGTTGCCACTGCTGGGGTGATAGCAGCAGTGGCGGCCAGGATCCTCAGTCCCTTTTGAACCGCTGGGCTCCAGGACAACTGTCCACTTTGATCCTCCTCCTCACTCCCCATTGGCAGGCCTGGTCCAGACTCATTTTTATCCACCACATAAGTTACTGCAGCCCCGTGGCAGTAGTAACCTTGTGCTCAGTATGGAGATACACTTAGAACAGGAGTTCCTAAACTGCCCTATTTCATTGTTTTGTTGTATCTTTTGAGGGGGATGGCTAGGGGTGTGTAAAAGGAAGTAAGTGTAAGTGCTTTTCCTATCATCTATTTTATGTTGTATGTAGGGGGGAGGGAGAGATGGAGCAACCAGAATGCATTGTAGATATGTACTAGACTAGGACTCAGGACATCATGGATCTATTCTTGGCTCTGCCACTGGCCTGATGGGTGACTATGGACAACTCATTTCACCTCTCTGAGCCTCTGTTTCCTCTCCCACCATTTGTCTGCCTTGTCTATTTTGACTGCATATGTTTGGGGGAGGAGCTGCCTCTTATGTGTATATATTGCACCTGCCTTTAGTTGAGTCCATTCATCAATAGGAGTATCCTGACAGATCTCCTGCAGAAACTTGTTTAAAATGGCAATTATTTTTGTGGGAAACTTTTTGTTTGAAATAATTGTTTTCAAAATTTCTCATGTTTTTGTCAAAAAAACTCAAACCTAAAAACCCCCCGTTTTCACAAGCAAATCAGAAGGTCAAAATTTCAGTTGTCAATCTTCTGATTTTTTTCATGAACCATCCAGAGAAGTTTGACCAAAATAATTATTTTCCATGAAAATTCTCTTTTTATTTATAAATCCATTTTGATCCGAGCTGGTCCAGATTCATGGGTCCTGTTCAGAGCTCCCAGTGGGCACTAGAGATTACTATAGGGAGGAATGCATTCCCTCACTGGTATCCGCATGGCACTATGTGTAATCAGTGCTTCTCTATCATCTCTTAGATTGTAATTATACTAGGTCTTTTCAAGTGCCCTCCACAATATACTAAATACTTAATCAGCTTTTATATGCACAAACTGTGCACACACTTATAATGTGTCACTCCTTTTTTGAAAATCAATGAAGCACTTACTTTCAAGAATATGTGGGGTTAATGGAAATTGTGAGCTACTTTTTTCTATCATGGGCAAAACTTAGAAAACCCTGCATTTGCACACACAGATCTAGTAATTGAATTGTTTATTTGAAAGTGGCATTATTCATTTTTTGTCTATGCATACTTGGAAATATATACTCAAGTGTGTACCTTTCTCACTGATGTTTGTGAAGTTTAATAAAAACTAAGTAAATTATTCTGATATGAGATTAAACTGGTTTAATTTCATATTGCATTGCATGTGGACAATTAATCTATCACTTTCTGGAGATATGCTAGTTCATAATATAAATTAGTATAAGAGAAATATACAGATAGAATGCAGTTAAATATACATCTTTCTATATAGGTACAGTACAGTATATATAAAGCTAACTATTACATTCATTTGGAAAATACAATTTAAATTATTTTGTGAAAATTACATTCTGATGCTATTTAGATAAAAATAACTCCAGAAGAGTGCAATGCTGTATGTGTACATGGGTGTCCTATTTTTATTTAAGAGCAAACCAGGTAATAGAAAAAAAGAATATATCCAGTTCTAAGAATGGGCTGACTCATTAGAGAGCTTTGAATCTCTGCTGAGCTGTGGATATTTAAGGTATAGAGTAGTAGCTCCTGAAGTAGCAACCATGAGATGGTCACATAAGAAATTTAAAATAGTAAGTTACTGCTGGATGCCGCTACAGGTTTAACTTACACCCTACAGTGACTGTTAATCATAAAAACACTGAGCCAGTCTGTTGAAAACATCAATCCATAGAAAAAGGTCTAACATTGAAGTTTAAATGGCTATACAGAGAATTCTATACACAGAAAACAATTTACTGAGCGCTTTGCATCTTGTAATACTATTTTAGGGTAAGAAATTCTTATACTATTACTCGCATGGTTATTCATTTAATTGATTTTAACAGATCCAAGCTAACGTTTACTGTTGATAAGGTGAATGGCTGATGTGATCAGTAGTTCATTTGAGTAATATTATACTACAACATTGCTTCCAATCATCAAATATGGAAGGGAAGTCACACTGAAATTGTAAAATGGACACGCAGAAGGAGTTTCAGAAATCTTTCTTTAATAGCTCTTAATCTCACTCAGTCTTATCATTTATTGCTAATTCAGCTTCCTCCTGCCACCCACAGCTAACTGTGCCTGCATGAGTTCTTAAATTGACAACAGATTAGAAAGGTGAAGATGTCTGGATTAGGAGTATTCTGTCTAGGAGGAAATTTAATGTGGTAATAGACTTCTCGTTAAAAAAAAAAATAGCAAAGTATTGACTTACAGTGGATGGCTTTTCCAGGTTTGGAGTGTTAGTAGCAGCTGTTGCTTTTGTCTCTCAGTTTTCTTTTTCCATGTACTGTGTTTATGTTATGAGTATGTATACATGGAGAAATTTGCAATTGAGTTCAAAGCAGTTGTGAAATATGATTTGATGACTGTGTGCGGCCCTAGTTGCAATAGTTCCTAAATGTAAAACTCCTTGCATGAATATGTTGTTGTTAACCTAAATCTACAAGTGATGACATTCTGCAGTACCATATTAAGTTAGATAACAATTATACTGAATGCTAAGAAATCAAGGAACAGGCTGATTTCAAAGAAATTGTTCCAGATTTTCATGCAATTCTGCTTCAGATTCTGGATCTAAATGTAGGGAGCTTAAAAGGATCTAAATGTAGGGAGCTTAAAAGGATAACAACACAGCACAATGCATGATTTGTAACACAGAGGTCTGCAATGGTAGCTTTCCTGAAATGTGGAGATTTTACCTAATGTCTATATTTATATGAATTTTAATTTTTGGGGAAAAAATCAGAGTAATTGCACACAAGCACAGCATTTTCCGTGTTTTATGATTGTATTTTCATTAGCAATATAAAATGGAAATTGTTTGTTGTTTTGGGTTCATCAGAAATAAAAAAAATATGCTGTTAGGTGGACTGGTTTACCCTTACCATACAGTTACATGGAGTCTTGTTTTAAGACTAGGGAGGGCACACCTGACATTTTAGCCATAATTTGGTTGACATGGAGTATTATTTTGCCTTACTGTGAAACAGCGCTTTTTGTAAGACTCACACATCTTAGGAAGACAGACCTTAAGCACAGTTAGCTAGCTATGTGCATTTTTAAAAATGCAGGACCTGGAAAGAAGTTGGAAAAAAGGGCTGATGACAAAATATCATGAAGTTTGTAACCAAAGGTTCTCTCAAGCTAGTGTCACTGGGCAGCCTGTTAATATTTCCAGTAACACACTCAGCACATTTCCTCTGCACGGCCTCAGTTGGCATTTGTGTCAGAGCTACCAGTGTTTAGAATCCATGTCTTCCTGACTTTTAGTCCTGGACTCTGATCACAAAACTGCCTCTCCTTTACTCTACTCACCTTCATTGCAGAAAGTGTTGCTCCTTTGACCTATCCCTACATATTTATACTTGTTTTCTTTATTTAAACTATCCTTTAAACATGACACAGTATGGCATGGGGAGCCAGTGATTGATTTCACAGTATGCTACATCAGGGATATGCTTGGCCTGAGGTGACTGTACAATTTCAAGAATATGTCCCCTTTAATTTTAATATCTTATATTCAAGTAGTTATGGTAGTTTGATCTTCTGCTTTGACCTTTATATTTCACTATTCAGAATTTTAATTGGTTGACTATCTGGTTCTCTGTTTATAGACTCACAAACCTCCCGCCCAATGAGTGGGATTATAACTTACATGAAAAAGGTCAGTATGGTACATGATTATCATGCGCACTCAGGCATGCATAAACACGAATATATTTATAAGCATTTAAGAATTGATATGTCAGGCTGCTGAGGTACTGCTTGGGGTAAAAGCAGCACAGCCCCTGCAGAACTACATGCTGAAGTGTAACATTGCACCGAGAGTATGATGTGTTCTCTGCCTTTGGCAGAAAGAAGTAAGACGCAGAAGTCTTCTGTTTCTTTACATAATAAATATTCATTCTGGGCTTTTTGTCACTTAAATAGGGACTATACAAAAGAGATGATGACCTAAAGAAAAACATATTTTATTCTGCTGGTGTGGATTGCAGCTCTGCTTTGAATTTTTAATTCAAAACAATCCAGATAAAGATTGGAAAAGAATGGAGCCTCCAACCTAATGTGTCAGCTTCTAAATTGAAGAGGAAAGCTATTGGTTTTATTTCCCCAGACCTGCACGAGCCCTTACAATTTTGTTTCCAGATTGAATCTAAAACTAGAGTCCTTTCCCCTACTCCACTTTAGAAATGGCCAAAAATCTGAGAAGAGACATTCCTGTGAGATTTTTTTGGCCCGAAAATGATGGAATCTTGTGAGTTTATGAAATCTTGTTACATTTCCATTTTGGGCCAAAAATCTCTTAAAGATGTAAGTAACATCTAATTGGAACATGAACTTCAGATCTGATTTGGTCATGAATCTGAAACCCAAATCCCAACCTAAACTTTGTATATGAACATTTTTTAAAGGGCTTGTCTATATGGGGACATTATAGCAGGTATATAGTAGGACGTGATTTTAAAGTGCTATAGCTATACTGGTATAACCCCCTACGTAGACACTTTTATTATGATATAAGTGAGTGTCTTTCATTTTAGCTTTGTAACAGAACTCAGAAAAGGACTGGGAACAGGGTCAAGAGGATGAACTGGATAGAAGCTCTTAATGCAAGGAAACCTCTTAGTTTGGTGAGGACTTTTTAGTTTGGACTTTTGGTATGTGGGAAGGGATTTTGTTTGTGAGTTGGCTGAAGGGCTAAGTTGCTTCTCCAGCACAGATTGCTGTGTATAGAGCCATGGAGACCCAACTCAGGGAGGGAAAACTGAGGCAAGGCATGCTAACAGAACCTTGTTTGGTCAATAAGAGGTACTACAGAACAATCACTTCCCAGTGATAAATTGGTTCAGTTGGTGGGATCATGAGACCCCCTATCCCATCAAGGGGGGGATTATGGGGTAGAGAGGTACATGTGCTTTCTTTGGCTGAGGAACATCCACTTTGCTAGGCTGATGTACTGAGGAGCAGGATGTATCTGATGAACCTCTTCCAGAACAAAAAGAAAGAAATGGAAGACATTCTTTGCCTGCTGGTGACACAACAAAGGCAGACACAAGCAATCCTCTTGCAGCTCTTGCAGGACCGACAGAAACAGCAGAAGCAGAAAGTACAACAGCTCCAGTCAGGGAGAACCCCCTGGTCTCCTTTAGATTCAGAAAGGTAGGGCACATAAAGAGGGTTTTCCCTTGAAGACAGGAATAGGCAAGTCCCTTGGGATGGAATGACTCTTGTGTGGGATCATAGTGCAAATTAAAAATATCTGTCCCACGAAGAGCTTGAATTTGGGAGAGGCGGAAATGGACTGTAGCAAGAGGATAGCTGGGGGCCTAGCAATAAAGTGCAGCAGCTGAGCTTTGAAACTTAGTTGTGGCAGATGAAGCCAGATGTCACAACTTGGTTCGGTGATGTGGTGGGAGCCCCAAGGGGTTAAAGCCGACTACCCAGTGAAAACTACTGGATGATGGTGAAACAAATGATTTTTTTTTATTAAACAGAATGGTTCTTTTATCAAAAATCAAATCACTTTTAAATGAGTTTTAAAACAAGCAATTGCCTAGTGCTTTTACAGGAGGGAAAAACTGAACCAAACTGCACTTAACTGATTACAAACTTTGTGATTATAATTCGATTATATCAAATCACTATCTCTAATTCGTTTAAGGCAGCACAGCATGCAAGCAAAAAATACAAACAAACAAAGCCAATATAATAATAATAAAAACTCCGTCCACAGCCAGTCCCTCTATGGTTATTTTAGGGCAGCTGGTGGAGTTAGTCATTGATCTACCTCTACAACTTAACAACTCCTGGGTTTTTATTTCTAACACTTATACTTGGCCTAAATACAACACTATTACACAACACAAGATTATACAATTTACACAGTGTGGTTAATAGGACTCAGTTATACTCTACAGAATTACACAGTGAGATTAACACGATTCAACTATTAACCAAACCAATAAAAAATATATTTAAGCGATACTTACAAATCCAGCAATGATAACAGCATAAAAACACTCAAGAACTCGGAGCATGCTTAGGACTCGTGCACCCCTATTTTTGACTCGGAGGGGTGGGGAGGCAGCGTCAGGGTGATCAATCCTTCAGCCGGGCAAAAAAGACACGTGCCCTCAACACTTGGAACCTCTCTGAACAAAGGGGTTGAGGGTCTTTTATAACATAACCTCATGTCCGGTACCATATTAGGGTCTGTACTTTGGCAGGGCCTAATAGGCTGGTAATGAGGTAATGTGCAATATTGCCCTATAGGATTTTTCATGATGCCCGCCTGATGGCCCCATGGACAGTGCCTGATGTGGGCATGGTCAGTGTGCATGACAGTTGCCTCTTATCTCTTTATGCCTACCTCCCTACTTCAAGGACCGGTCAAGTCTTATCTATCTCTTGCAGCTGTGCTCTATCTTCTCATGCTCACCTCCCTGTTCTTTGATGCCTACAAGGTAAAATTTGGTTCACTGAAAGCTGCATTGTGCACTTACAAGTTATGCTTTCTCAGAGAGTGTCAGTGGCCTACATTTTCTGTGAGGGACCTTTGTGTGGCAGAATGGGCAATGCGTGCGCGAGGCCGTGGTCAAAAGGACCTGCTCTGTGACATCAGAGAGGAACCAGTTTGAGGAGGAGCTGACTTAAGAACAGGAGGGCAAGGAAGGATTTCAGATTTCTGCCCTTCCCCTGAAGGAGAAAAAGTTCAGGTTTTGACTTTTAAGTTTGTTGTGATTTTTCCAAAGTGCTAAGCCACTTCTCCAGGACAGACCAGTGTGTGGAGAGACAAGGAGACCCCACCCTATAAGGAGGGAAATGAAGGCAGGTAGTGTTGGCAGCACCACACTCAGCCAGCAGGGGGCACTATGGGGCAGCCACAAATCTATCACAAACTCATGTTGCTTTGCAAGCATTTTAAGAAAAACCGAAATAGCCACTTTTATTCTGAAATAAGTGTGTCCATACAAGGGAGCTAAGTAGATACAGCTAGAGTTGTTCAGTTATACCAGGATAATTGGAAAAATCACCCTCATAGACAAGCTCCAATTCTGTGATCCTTTCTAGCATTGTTGACTCCTTAGAAGTACAGTATCTTACTGTAACAGAAAAAAGTTGAGTGAACAAGTCAATGATGAGGCTGTATGTCCCTAGCAGATATTGAACACAGCTAAGCAAATGCAACACAATCATTCTCAATGGGTATGCACTCAAATTTGAAGGTGTATTTGTTTGGCCAGAACATAAAAAAGACATATTTGAATTTTACTTACACAGGTCAAGGAGAGTGAATTTGAAACGTAATAATTAATTTTAAGCAGAAAGTAAATGTTAAACTTACCGTGATAGGTTTTGGCACAGGACAGGACATATTTTAAAAGAAATGAGAAACAGCAAGGAGGAAAAAACTACAAACCCTCCTGACCCTGAAGCAGTTAAATGAACCAGAGAAGTTCTTACTGGATACTTTGCAACCTGGCTTTTGCATGTGTTCACAATTAACTTCTGTGCCTGTGGTGAAAAAGATACATTTAAAACTTTGAATTCCCCCAGGAAATTTACCTAAGTTTCTAGGAATAATGCTTCGGCCAGAATTCATGTGTGTCAGAAATGAAAAGGTTTAAAATGTTCCATTCTTTCCTAAGTTATACTTAGAGACTGAGGCTATGTCTACACTACAGAATTTTTTCAGAAAAAAAACTGTGTTTCCGAAAAAACTTCACTTACATCCACACTGCAATCGTGATCATTCAAAAAACACCCGAAAGAACAGAAGGGTTTTTTCAGTATTGGTAAACCTCTTTCTACAAGGAAGAAGCCTTTTTCTGAAAGAGTTCTTTCAGAAAAAGGCGTGTGTGGATGGGGAAGAGGGAGTTCTTTCAAAAGAAGAGGAAAGAGGAAAAAGCACAGTGCCCTGGTGGCCACTCCATCCATAGTAATCTCAGATTAAATGTGAGATAGCGTCCATTCAGTGTGGACGCTCTCTTTCAAAAAAGCAGATTGCTTTTTCGATGCACTTTTGCAGTGTGGACACTCTTTCAGAAGTTTTTTCAGAAGATCTCTGCCAGAAAAGCTTCTTCCGAAAGATGCCTGCAGTCTAGACAGGCGATGTGGCTTATGTTGATCTAATCAGGGAACAGAAACAATGCCATGAGGCCTGAGTGACCAGTCTCTAACCAACATAATTTTTAATTTGCCATTCAGAGTTTTTCCTGTTCATATTAATTCTTAAAGTATAAAATAAAAGCTAACTAATTTTATGGGTTTCAGAGGGGTAGCCGAGTTAGTCTGTAACAGGAAAAACTTAAAAAACAACAAATAGTTTAGTAGCACCTTAAAGATTAACAAAACATGTAGATGGTATCATGAGCTTTCATGGGTGCAACCCACTTCTTCAGATGACTGTTGAAGTTTTATGGGAGGAGGGGAAGAGAGAAGGTTTGGAATAAAAAATTGGAATTGCAATCTGTCTAGGCATTGCATGAACAAGTTAAATCCCTCATAAATAATTTACTGACAATTATTCTTTGTTATATTACTGATATTAGAATGGAGCAAAGTAAGAGTTTAATAGTGAATATGAAAAATGGATGGACACTAAACTCATCATATGTTTCTAATTTAAATAACAAAAGGAAAAAATAAAATACTATATCCATGTGCAACTTCATTTGTTGCTGCATGGTTTGCCAGTATGCTGTCAGGCTACAGCAAGTGGAAGCTGGTATAAAGTAGGCTGTGCTGGTGTAACCCACATACCTATGGGTGTGGTTCATTCTTCTATGTAGTGGCACTTAAACCACTTACAGCTCCAGAGTTCCCAGGTTTAAATCCACCCAGTGGCAGTTACAAGGACAGAACAGAGGGACCATGTAATTGTGAATTAATCACGGATATATCCCACATTTATGGCTCTGGCAAAATAAGAGCCACCCATCAATCTCTTGCCCATTCTTAGATCCAGATTCAAATCAAATGGTTTCCGAAGGTTTGTTTCATCTTCCATTCTGTGAGCAAGATGTGGAGAGCTTTGACAGTCCTCATCCTCCTCTTTCTCCAAGTTATGTGACTCTCGTACTGTCTTCTAAGAACCCTCCGCCTACAGAAGCCTATATACCCCCTTCATTGCAATCTGTATTCTGTGGACTTTTAAACTGCACAAGAGCAGTGATGGCCAAACTCTTAACTGTAGAGTATTAATGTAACAGTGAAAAAATGTTATATCTGAGTGACTTAGGAAGCAGAAGTTGTCTATTGTTCTGGCTCCAAAGAAACAGGAGGAGAGAATGGATCCTCATGTCACCATATGAAGAACGAGAGCAGGGCGCTGCTGATTATTGGATGAAAATGATAGAACATGATAAAAGGGTACTGGGACTTCACCACCGTGAAAGAGAACAGGATAGGTGGTGAGGAGACCAGGTCTCCTGATGTTAAAGAAGTGTTGTGCTGAGCAAGGTCCTTGCACACCTAGTTAAAACTTCTGAGCTATTCCCCTCTCCTTGCATAACTGTTCAAGGGCTTTTGTTTCAAAACTGTGGTCTACTCATGTCTATTTTTTAATCCTTAAAAACTCTTAATATCAAGTTTAAATTTTAATAGTGTTGAGTTATGATCTATATGTCCAACTGACCTGTGGCAAATGAATCCTGCCAACTATGCCAAATGTCACGCTGTCTGGAGAGGCTTATTAGCAAGAATACCAACCATAGGGCAGACTGTTAAGCAACGGGGCACAAACCTCACACTAGTTGTGAGTTCTATACTTAGATTTCACCAACCAAATAACAAGTGTAAACTCAGGCACTACAACAGCCTTAAGATGGAGTTATAGATTGTCCTCTTGGGCATTGTGTTCTATCTTGCCACCCAGGCAAGCTTGACACTGTGAAAGATGGTCACTTTACGCCAAAAATCACAAAATATTTATGTTACTCCCAGTCCCAAAGCACCAGTCACATACTCCAATGTGTACTTTAGTGCACACACCAAAGACAATGCTTGTAGCCCATCCTACAGTAAGTGAATTGAGGATTTATTAGCTAAGAAAAAGAAATGAGAGTTAATTATAAGTTTAAAAGGAGTAAACATACACACACAAATGAATTGCAGACTTATTTGTTAAAGCTGTTGAAATATGCCAAGTCTATAAATCTTTGGGGGCTAACTCAGGTTAATTCTGGGGAGCTCTTGCTTATGTTTAGGAATATTTGCCCCTTAAAGTCCAAATAGCATAAAATGACCTTAATTCCTTCAGCTTGTGGTTTTTTATCCTGATCTCCCTAGAATACAAGCTGACCAGATGAGTGCTCCTGCACTCCCTTCATATTCATAAGTCCTCTTTGATAGTTTACAAAGGCTCATTTGGATTCAATAGACTTTCCTGATTGACTGGGATAACCCCTCCTCATGGGTGCAAATTTGTATTTCATGTCTGATGATGTTTCTTTCCTGACTAGATTTACAATTTCATAGCAAACATTTTTACAGTTACAGAACAAACACTTAAGTGTTACCTTATAGCATGGGATACTGATGATATAAGCGAGATTAATGCATGTAGAATCTTATGAGCACGTCATAAAGTCTGAACACATTGTTACATGTGTAATACCTATTTTAACAATACTAATAGGTGAGTCAGACTGTTTTCCACCTATGCATTTGATAGTGTTCACATGAAACCTAGGGACTTTGGTATGAGTTGACAACTAGTCTGACAGCATCACAGGTTGAGTAAAAGAGATGAAGTAACTTATGTAAGCAGAGGAGGTCACTCTGTTCAGATCACGGCTCTATAGTTGCCAATAAACATTCAAATTTCTTGGTGCTTATTGGAACCAAATCTGAATGCTGAACTTGCTGAGATTTGGCTGTCACCTAGTGTGCCTCAACGCTTAAATATGAAATGAAATACCAGAAACAATGAGCTGTGAGATGAGGTAGAGGGAAATTCTCGGATGGGTGAAATTAAACCTCTTCAAAAATAGGAGAGCCACAGACACATTCCATTCCATAGCATACAAATATTTTCTGTCATTATTTAATTTCAGGGGAGGAGCCAAAGTAAATGCACATTGTTACGTTTTATCTGCTCATCAGTATACGTGTTAGTACATGCGGCATTTTTGCTTATTCATTTCATTCAGCATCCCAGCTTTTACCTACTTGAAATGAAGGCACAAACACAGAAGACAGTTCATGAAAATAAATTGACATCCCTCAAGCACTAATTTATTTATTGGAGCTATGTAATGTCTAGTCAGGTACTGATATTGCCGTAATTTATTCCACTTGCTTACTTTATATTTGTTGTGTCATCACAAACTTGCACTTATTGCCAGCATCTGAGTATGGGAATTAATGAATATGCAAAACATACTGGTATTGTTTATTGCCATGAGCAATGAATGTCTTGTAAATCCCACTGTGGTGTCTGGTCTTGCTTATCTGACTTCAGTTTCTGTGTTACTGTGATTATTTTGTGTTATCTTCATGCTGTAATTTACATTTGTCTTGTTCTGTAGGTCTCTCATATGACTGTTGTGTATATCTGTTAATATTAAATTACAAGTCATGGTGCATCAAATGTGATCATTACTTTAGCACAGATACTAGATAATAAAAGAGAATGTGCTTTCACAATTCAATGGGAAAGACAACGTATTATAAGTTTAAAAATTGCATAGTGTGTTCAAAGCTAGATAGAGCAAAACATGTATGGCTATAATGATATGATAATTGATTCTGAGCACTTTTGTAACCTACCAGAGATTTTTAATTTGTGTGTTTCTTTCAAATTGTTTGTAATCCAGTGAAAACGTCTGTCTTTTTGTTGTAACTAGATCTTCTTTTTATAAAATGTGATAATTCATTGTTTAGACATAACAGTCAAGATTTTTAAGTGTGCTTTTGAGTGTCCAGCTTGAGCTATCTTAAATAGGCCTCTTTTATACAGTTACGTTCCATTAGCAGACCATCTTTGGATTTTGGCTTCATTACCAAAATTGTACCCCACTCTGATGCAATCCAAGTATTTGCAAATTCTTCCTGAATCCCCCAAATGTTGTACAGCATTATTTAATGATAAGTCTGTCTAACCTTTTATCCCAGCTTTAGATTTAATTTTTTTCATGGAAGTTAACCTTTTAAGTTCATGCAATCCCCTTCTCCCCTCATAATTTGTTTTATTTGATTGACTTTGGACCAGAAGTCTTCAGATTCATTGTCAACTGTGGGGTCTATTTTAGTCTCCCAGTCATCTTGAAGAAGTTCCTTGGTTGTCTTCACTTCTCACCCTGAGTGTATCTATTAGCCATTATACTTTGTGGCAGGGCAGTGCCCTGCCCTGGCCCTTTAAAGGGCTGAGAGTAGGGAGTTGGGAAGCCCAGCTGGAGGCAATAAGAACAGCTCCTAGGAGGCAGAAAGGGAGATCTACCTGCCTGCTGTGCTGGAGGGAGAGTAGTGGAGACTTGAGTGCTGGGGAAGTAAGAGGCTCCCTGGAAGAGGGCAGGACTGGGGAGGCTATGGCAGGATGAACCCAGGCTACCTGGCCTGAGGCCCAGCGCTGCAAGGAGGCAGTCACGAAGGGCTGGGGCTAGCATGGAGGCAGCCCTAAAAGGCCAGGCTGTGAAGGAGGCAGCTGTGGCTAGCATGGAGGCAGCTGTGGAAGACACGGGGTGCTTGAGCCAGAGAAGCCCCAGGCTGTAAGACCAGGAGGCAGTATTGCAGGAGGCAACCGGGCAGGCAGAGGCATGCCTGTGGCCAGGGAGGAGGGGCCTGGATATACTGTGGTGTGCCCAGAGGGGCTATTGAGGGACTGGCACTGGGCCACTGAGGCTGGGATGGTGTGGAGGGAACTGGGTGTTTCCAGGACAGAAGAACTGGGGGTCCTAGGGAGTAGGGAGGACCTTGGACTAAAGAACAGCAATGACATGCTGCCCCCCCCCCCAGAAGGGGGTGTGGACTAAGAATGGAGTGGTCACTGCCGGACGGCAGTGCCCCGAAGACCAACACCACGCCCCAAGGGGGAGCGTCAGTGGTGGAACAGCCAGCTACTTCCCCCAAAAGCCACCTTGAGGGAAGAAGCTGTGCAGAAAAAGTGAGTGAACCCGCTACAACTTGTTTATATTTTTATTTAAGGATCATACAGCCATACATGACCTTTCATTCTGTGGGATCCTGAAAAATTTTGCAGGCTATATTCAGGGATCACTTCATGACCACTGAAATCCTCTAAATGAATGTTGTCATCTGTATAGCAGTGCACAGAAGCACCTAAACAAGTTAGCAAAGAAATACAGAACACGTTATCCTCTAAAATAGCAGTGGATCATTAGGTTGGCAAAATATAGTGGCCCACTTTAGCTTGATTCTCTGACTTCCCCAATCTTTGAAAGAATGGTTGAAATCTTCAGTGCACCTAGGATTAATTGCTGTTGACTCTCTAAAGTAGGTCTGGCTTCTCAGAAGAGCAGGAAAATGGGAGTGGGCACTTGGATCTGGTGATAGTTAGAGAGCAAGGGGAGGAAACTCAGAACAGCCAGTCCTAACAAGATTTGCCCTGGTATTCTTATGGTGGTGTTGTGTAATTAGTTGAACCAGACATCAGGACTTGTTGAAAAGTGAGTAGCTTTTGATGAGGGCTCATCCAGTTTATATGTGCCAGGATGAATACCTTTATGCTCAGATAACATGCAAATGTCATCTTTTAATAGCCCGAAGTGGTAAGAATCTCTCTTAAATCTTCCCTGTAAAACAATACCTATAGCAGTCTAGCATCATCTAATAGCACAGAGTGCTGGCTGAATACATCTCAGAGGGAAGGTGTCCATTTATTGTTAAGTTGGCTAAGGTGCTCCTCCTGGGATGGCATACAAGAGAATGAGCGTTCCTCCTCAAGCTCCCCTGTTGAACAAAGGAAATAAATGGTTTTGCCACATTATAGCTATTGAAGGACATTATTTTAAGTGTCTGAGTTAAAATATAGCCAATTAAGAAATACACATTGTATTCAAATGTAACAGCTGAATACATGGGAATGAATTTGACTTTAAGAAATGTTGCTCATGTACCCCCATTTAAGGAATTATTTATATGATGCTAAACAGGAGGCAAGAAGAATCATGCTCCACCCCCAGGATTAAAGAAGTGGTTGAGAGGGTTAGCAAGAATTTAAAACAAATGGCGGGGGAGACTGTTGTGGTGACCCCCCATAGCAATAGCAATTTTTAATTTGCCTTGTATTCAATTGTGGTGATCCTGATGTTTCAGGTTGTGGTGGTGGTTTTTTGCTGGGTAGTAAAGAAAATCAATCATCTGCAAAGCTTGCACAATGGGTCTTTCCTGAAGGAGACCACATGAAGTCTGAAAATTAAGGGTGCCAGTAAGAAGATCGCTGCTGGGTCTCAACTGTGACCCTTGAGTCTAGGTTGGGCCACCTCACTAGAAACCTATTCAACTCATTATAAAGAAGGTCTTCACATGATGCAACCTTCAAAGAGGAGATTAAGGGGAAGATTGAGACTGTAACAAAACACTTAAGCCACTGTCAGTAACAGGAATATTAACTGTTAGTTTAGCTGCTTTTGGCCGTAAATGTAATAGACCTTTGTACCTTAGCACAACTAGGCAAGTCATGAAGAGAGGTGGAGCAGCCATGATAATTCTCTTAAGGTCCCCAGCATCAGACAGAAGGCTGACCACTGGAAGGCTGTTGCTGTTACCACTCAACCTCTCCAGATCTTTGGGGTACTCTATAACCTATTGGGTTTGTATGTGCTGGAGACTAAAGTAGAAGCTTTAAGTGAAAAAGCACTCTGGTGTTTTACTGCTTGTCCCAACTATGTCAGATGGACATGCAATGCCTCCATTGATTTATTTCCTGATACTGCCTTGCAAAGATTAATATTACCAAGAGCATTGGGTATAGAAGATCTTTGGTAACAATCCCTTTCCACCTACTCCCCACCCAATTTCTTGAACAGGAGAAATACTGGACACACAACACCTGTTCTTCCTGCATCTAGAACTTTGTTTCCAAACAGCAAGCAAGGGGTTTGAGGCAGGACCTCACTACTCCTTCCCACACTTTGTTTCATGTACTACATGCAGAGAACTAATAGGAAAGGACTCCATGCTTCTAAAACTGAGCATGTTCTTTATGAATAGAACTATCTGTAGAGTTGTTGCAACAGTAGCCAGCATTCCAGCCATGTGTATGCAAATAGTTTTCCTGCTTCCTTCTTCAACATCTTCCCTCCTGCAACATGTGCACCTCCATTTAAGTTCCATGAAGGTTCTTACTCACATGGCCATGTAGGATGAGGGCATATTCTAACCTCTAAAGTTTATCCACATTTATGGATCACCTGTGGATCATCTATTTGCCCAACCCTTTTTGATAATGCTATTGTTCTAATAGGCAGAAGCCTAATACAAAATTATGGTGAGAGGCATGAAAATTATCTCAAAGTATAGTAAGACAGAGGTTGAGCAGGGCAATGAAGGAGGGAATGAAATAATCAGGAGTGACAGGGAGAAGATTAAACTTCTGTAACTTGTTTATTATATCCAGGAAATGTAAGAACCAAGGTAGAAGGAATAAACAAAGATAGAGAAGTGGGACATAGAAGTGTGTAACTAGTTCATCAAGGAAAACTTGGAACCAGTGTATGGCACAGTTGAGAGACTTCGTATATAATACTTACAAGGACTTCAATCTGTATTATTTATAAGTTTCTGATTAAACTGAATAGGAGGGGGGGATCACATGTTAGTTAACTCTGCCCTTTAGTTCCAACACAATTTGAACTCTACCACTGATTGAATAAGAATTTTAATTCTTTCGCTCAAGGATTTGGTTGGCTACCAGGCCAGCCAATGGGGGTAAAGGGAGTAGTTGTCCTAGGGCCCAGAGATTCAAAAGGGCTCAAGGCTCCCTGCTGCTGCTGCAGCCAGAGCCCCAGGCACTTCAAATCACCACCAGAGTGTGATGCACCTTCCCTTCCCCGTGCTGGAAGAGTTGCGTGAAGTGTAGAGTGCTCTACACTTCATGCAGCTCTTCCATCGGGGGGGGGGGGGGGGAAGAGGTGTGCCGCACTCTGGGAGTGCACAGTCAGCCCCCACAACCACCTTGCCTGGGAGCCCACACAGGCAGTTGGTTCCCCTGCTGGCTGGCTCTTGCTTGCATGCTAAGTGTCAAACTATGGCCATATGTGAGGTCAGGAAACAACTTCCCTCAAGTCAGTTTGTCAATGACCTTAAGGGGCGGGACTGCCTTCCTTAGCAGCATTTCATTTTACAGAATTACTGGGTATATCTCACTTAATCATTTCATTGCCTCAGGCACCAATGTACTTAGTACCTCCTAATCTCTGCTTGTGGCATGTATCTAGTCTCCTGTGGGCTATAATAGTTTGGTTTAATTTTGGTGGTTTGGGTTTAGCAACTTCTTTCTGTTCCTTCCCAGCTGTAGCTAGTGGGAAGATGAATGTCTACCTGTACAGTGCTGCAGCAGCACAGCTGGGCTGATGAAGCTATGCAGCTGCAGCACATCTGGTGAAGATGCTCTATGGCAATGGAAGAGAGCTCTCCTGTTGGTATAATAAAACCTCCTTTGTGAGCGGGTTAGCTATGTTGGCAGGAGAAGCTCTCCCATGTACATAGCACTGTCCACTATGTATGTTAGTTTATATTACAATTATTATAACACAATTTTCCTAATGTAACCCACACACCACCTGGGTGTCATTCACTTCCAATGTAGTGGCACTTATAACACCTAACCAGACAGAGAATGAGTGTGCTCTACAGCCTTGGCTAAGAGCCAGCAGGCTTTTAGCTCAAGCTGTAGAGGTTCATGCACAAGGCTCCAGAGTTCCCAGCTTCATTTGCAGACTAAAGGTTGTTAAAGAGGCTAATGAAAAATGTATTTTGTCTGGAAACTGGTGACAGAGGGATCACATGATTACCTGTTGTGTTCCCTCCCCGTGGGGCATCTGGTATTGGCCACTGTCGGCAGACAGGATTCTGGGCTAAATGGACCTTTGGTCTGACCCAGTATGGCCATTCTTATGTTCTTATTTTTTATGCTTAAAGATTATTATTAATAATAACATTAATGTTGTTAATATTATCAGATTTTTTTATCCTTACTCATGATTTTTTAATGCATGGGATTGGTAATATTTGAATGAGAGGTGAAGTCAGAGTACAAATGGGAAACAATTCTAAATTATGTTGATGACATTAAAATCTTAACTAGTAATCAAGTAACCTGTGATTATGAAGCTTACTTTCATGCTTCCCCTTGGCCCTTTTACAACAGGTCAGCTTGAACTAAGGGTATGTCTACACTACCACCCTAGTTCGAACTAGGGTGGCTAATGTAGGCATTCGAAGTTGCAGTTATAACTTAATAAATGCATACAGTCTGAATCATCTGGGACAAAGAGGTAATGAAGATATAAGGGAATTTTGGTATAGAACAGCAAATTAGCCTGAATGGCTCTCAACCCACAAATTTAGCCCGCAGCTACATGCGGCACGGAGTAGGTTGTTCGAATTAGGATCTCTAATTCGAACTACCGGTACTCCACGAGTAGATCCTAATTCGAACTACCTACTCCGTGCCGCGTGTAGCCGCGGGCACGGAGTTCGAACTAAGGGCATTTAAAAATGGCGCCCACCCGGCAAGATGCAAATGAAGCCCGGGATATTTAAATCCCGGGCTTCATTTGCAACTTCGAATGCCTACATTAGCCACCCTAGTTTGAACTAGGGTGGCAGTGTAGACATACCCTAAAGGAGTAACTTCTTTAGGTGGCAGTTGTAGTAGATGCTTTCCCTTCCAAGTTTGGGACTACTTCAAGGGTACAAACATTCAGTCTCCTACAGTGATTTATGCAAGCATCTTGAGAGCATTATGAATTGTTTTCAGGCTTTTTACAATTTTTTGTACATTGATTGATTACTTTAGTAAGGGTCTGTTAGATTATTTTATAAATTGTAAATAATAGGAACATATAGTTCAAAGCTCTTGTGACAAAACATGTGTCTGCAAACTTCTATGTATCAACAGCAGCGCAGTGTAGTTCTTATTCAGAAGATAAAATTCTATCTACACCACTTGCATAATGTCATTCACAGTACACGGCTCCACTCCCAGGCAAATTTTTGCATTTACCGCCCCCATACTGATCAACTCAGGAGAATTCGCCTGACTGCAAAGGGGAGCCTGATCTAGCTGGCTAATTAAAAGCAAGCTATAGAACACACTTGTTTTACAAATGATGAAACACAGCCCCAAACAGTGGGAGACTGAATCTTGCTCTGTATTTCAAACCAATAGACCTGCCAGCGTACAGGTGCATTGGGCTTTGCAGTGGGAAGAAAAGAGAGGAGGGAGTGCAGGATGTGGGAAGACTATAGAGCAGGCTGAGAGTTTTTACCTGAATCTCCATAATCCCTGCTGGGCGCCTACTTCCTAATTCTTCCTTCTGAATCCCATCATTCCCGGATTCAACACCACCTTACAACTAATCTTTTCATCTGCCCCCATTTTTATGGAGAAATCCTACTGAATGTAATGATCTTAGCTATAAACTGGTGCAGTTCTCTAGTATAGTAACTATAGAGTTTAATTCTCTATCAAATAAATAGATTGGTATGTCACTCTTTATTAATCTTTATTGCTTTTTTTGAGTATTTTCTCTACTACCTAATTGCTTTCATGCCTAATAAATTGAACAGGATTTTTCAACAGGAGAGTAGTCTAAATCCCCTTTCCAGTTACTTCACAGGCCTGTTCCCTCAAGCATCTGTTGGTGCATGTGGCTGCTTCCCCCTCAAACACAGAAGGGGTATAGTGACAATCTTTTATTATTCTTTGTATTTTCTGGAAAGGACAGGAAGTGGCCCATGGCAGAGAGAAACCACACCCTCACTCAGAGCACTGCTACATCCAATAATTTGGAGAGATTGGTTTAGGGTGAGAAATGGGGATGAAAATGCATTGATTCCTGCAGCCACATTGAAAGCATTAGCCTGGGTGGCATGATCCCTCCTTAGGACCCTCAAGATCTATGCTGATGCAATTCCACTGTTTCTTGGTGATAGTTTAAAGATGTCTCCACAGGGAGGGGTGTGGGAGGTAGTGTCCTCTTGAATTAGTTCACATGAATAGCTAATACAGGTTAAAATAGCAGTGAAGACATGGCAACTTAAACTAGCAGCCTAGGTTTCAACTCAAGCCGCTAACCTGAATTAAAAGCAGAGCTGCTGTGACTTCACCTCTATTTTAACCCAAGCTAGCTAATGCAGTTCAGTTAATCTGAAATAAAAACACTTATTTTCAATGTAGACATACACAAAGTGGCATAGGCAAAAGTGACACACAACAATATTCAATGCCAAAAAATGCATCAGAGAAGCTCCACATACATTTGCAAACTTCTTCCTGATACATGGGGCTTTTAGACTGCATATTTTTGTCACTGAAATTATTTATTTTATATTGCAGCAGTTTATAAGATGCTTACAACATCTTGGGAGGAGAAGAATCCCTGGGCCAGATTCTTATCTCAGATGTGTGGTTTTAACACCACTGTGACCCAGTAGAGTCCAGGTGGATTAGCTCTGAAATACATTGATGAGAGAAGAGAATTTTCTAAGCATGCAAGAAACAGATTATACACTGTTTGGACTGTATGATTCCTGCTGTCTGGAGCATGTGTGTGGGTAACACAATCAAGACAATCCATTTGCTAGAGTGGGCAATGAGCCAGTGTATGACAGATTGCTTGGAGGTTCAGTTTAGGGTAACATTTATCTTTCAGCCATAGAACATGACTGTCTGTGCAAGCTAAGTTCAGTGTTATCTAAATTTGTGGGTTGAGAGCCATTCAGGCTAATTTGCTGTTCTATACCAAAATTCCCTTATATCTTCATTACCTCTTTGTCCCAGATGATTCAGATTGTATGCATTTATTAAGTTATAACTGCAAGTTTGTTTTGACCACACAAGTCATTTGACAAAATTACACACAAGATGCAAAATAAATCTAGAGTTAGAGCTCTATTCACCTGAAATGTGGACATGAAATAGATTATTTTTGTGTGGTGTGGATCAGAGGTAACAATTAATATAAAATATATTGTACATGGCTGAGAGACTGAGAGAAACAGTGTTGTTGTAAGACAACAGAGTCAGAATTTTCTTGCTGAGCCCTTCCTGTTTGTTTGGAGATGACTGTCTATGAAGATTTCTGAGGTACAAATGACAAGATATGGCTAGTCATATTCATAATCAGAATTTTGTCCCTTAAAAGAGGATAACCAGGCTTTCAATCCGAATATCTTCATTATGCTTCTGCTTGATACAAAATTAAAATTTAAATTCACTTTGAATTTAGGATATAATGCTCCCTTGAAGAACTTTATAATAATGAAATTAGCAGTTTGTAAATTGACCATGCTCATTTTTCCATCATTTTAAAACACTATTTTTTATGCTATGAAGAGGAAAGGGTCAGTCTGCTTTAGCTGAATTTGACCACAGCCAGGGTTTTTTGCCCTTTTTTTTTCTTTAAGGCTCTGTTTATGGTTAAGCATAGGTTAAAGTGATTTTTTTAAACTGTGAAATAATATTTTGTATTTTTTAAAGCTCCTTCCCTCCAAAGATTGCTAAATACTTTATAAATTCAAATGGATTCAACCTCACAATTTTCACTGTTTTACATATAGAAATCATGAGTCATAGAAAGGCAAAATGACTTGCCTCAGTCATGTAGGAAATCTGTGACTGAGTGGGGAATGGAATTCAGAACTCTTGACTCTTCATAGTTGTGGAGCAGCTCCAAAAAGCCTTTCATTTTCTTCCATTTTTATTGGTTACTGTGTATGAGGCATTCAATTTCTAGCCCAGTAATTGAGTATTTTATATTCTCTTTAGTTATATATGGTTTGATTCGGGGGGGGAGGGGTCCTGAGAGATGAGAATGATTCCATTTTTAATTACTGTATGTACTTGTTCATGTGCTGAATTTTTTTGGTAAAGTGAAACATCAAAGGGCAGAGATCTGCTTATCAATCAGTCTGTTTTTATCAGATCAGAAGTCATCAAACTTTGGCTCCTGGCCTGTCAGGGTAAGCTGCTGGTGCGCTCAGATGTTTTCTGTATTTGGCACATCCACAGGTATGGAGCCCCTCAGCTTCCAGTGGCTTCTGTTCCCAAACAACACGAGTGGTGGGGAAGTGGCATCCAGCATGTTCCTCAGCCAGTGGCTTACCCAGATCGGCTGGGAGCTAAACTTGCTAACTCTGCTGTATATTTTAAAAGTTGGAATGAGGAGAAACATGCAAAAGTTTTTTAGTAGATTTATTTTAATGTAACCTGTTGTATTAACTGAACAAATCTATAAAAGTTAGATGCCTGCAAGTCACCAGGGCCTGATGAAATGCATTCTAGACTACTCAAGGAGCTGATAGAGGAGGTATCTGAGCCTCTAGCTATCATCTTTGGAAAATCATGGGAGACAGGAGAGATTCCAGAAGACTGGAAAAGGGCAAATATAGTGCCCATTTATAAAAAAGAAATAAAAACAACCCAGGAAACTACAGACCAGTTAGTTTAACTTCTGTGCCAGGGAAGATAATGGAGCAAGTAATTAAGGAAATCATCTGTAAACACCTGGAGGGTGGCAAGGTGATAGAGAACAGCCAGCATGGATTTGCAAAGAACAAATCATGTCAAACTAATCTGATAGCTTTCTTTGATAGGATAACGAGCCTTGTGGATAGGGAGAAGCGGTGGATGTGGTATACCTAGACTTTAGTAAGGCGTTTGATATGGTCTCGCATGATATTCTTATCAATAAACTAGGCAAATACAACTTAGATGGGGCTACTATAAGGTGGGTGCATAACTGGCTGGATAACCGTACTCAGAGTAGTTATTAATGGTTCACAATCCTGCTGGAAAGGTATAACAAATGGGGTTCCGCAGGGGTCTGTTTTGGGACCGGCTCTGTTCAATATCTTCATCAACAATTTAGATATTGGCATAGAAAGTACGCTTATTAAGTTTGCAGATGATACCAAGCTGGGAGGGGTTGCAACTGCTCTGGAGGATAGGGTCATAATTCAAAATGATCTGGACAAATTACCTCAGACCATTTCTCCAAACAGGATGAAGTTTAATAAAGACAAATGCGAAGTGCTCCCCTTAGGAAGGAACGATCAGTTTCACACATACAGAATGGGAAGCGACTGTCTAGGAAGGAGTACGGCAGAAAGGGATCTAGGAGTTGTAGTGGACCACAAGCTGAATGAGTCAGCAGTGTGATGCTGTTGCAAAAAAAGCTAACATGATTCTGGGATGCATTAACAGGTATGTTGTGAGCAAGACCCGAGAAGTCATTCTTCCGCTCTACTCTGCGCTGGTTAGGCCTCAGTTGGAGTATTGTGTCCAGTTCTGGGCACTGCATTTCAAGAAAGATGTGGAGAAATTGGAGAGGGTCCAGAGAAGAGCAACAAGAATGATTAAAGCTCTAGAGAACATGACCTATGAAGGAAGGCTGAAAGAATTGGGTTTGTTTAGTTTAGAAAAGAAGACTCGGGGGGGACATGATAGCCATTTTCAGGTATCTAAAAGGGTGTCATAAGGAGGAGGGAGAAAATTTGTTCATCTTGGCCTCTGAGGATAGAATAAGAAGCAATGGGCTTAAACTGCAACAAGGGAGGTTTAGGTTGGACATTTAGGAACTTTTTCCTACTGTCAGGGTAGTCAAACGCTGGAATAAATTGCTCAGGGAGGTTGTGGAATCTCCGTCTCTGGAGATATTTAAGAGTAGGTTAGATAAATGTCTATCAGGGATGGTCTAGCCAGTATTTGGTCCTGCCATGAGGGCAGGGGACTGGACTCGATGACCTCTCGAGGTCCCTTCCAGTCCTAGTATTCTATGAAATATATATTTACATCTTCAAAATTACAGGAAATGTTTTAAATATCCATTTACTGATTTTAAAATCTCATATCACTAATGTACTCATATAAAGTCTTAAAATACTTCAAAGTCCAAATCAGTCTCCAATTCAGCAAATAGTTCATTAAACCTGACTTCAGTCATAGATGCTCTTACATTATTACTGTAGAAGTCAACAGTACTGTCTTCAGGCTCAGCTTCCTTATCAGCCTCATTGTGTCACCAGGAAATACATCATTGTCTGCTGTCCCATCAAGTGCATTGCGGATATAGAAAAATTATTTCAGAAATTCTATCACTTCTGATTGACTCCTACGTGTCTTTGAAACACTGGGCTACCAGATTGATTTGGGGTTTCAAAAGATTTCCAACTTTTGCCAATTTTGCCATGCCTGAGCACATCCAGTCAAACCACATTTTGCATAGCCTGTCTTTAAACGGTTTGTTCAGGCAGACATTGAACATTTGTAGACCAGAAATTAAGTCTCCAGGTATTACAGCCAAATTAGTTTTCCTTTTTTTGGCCATGTGTTTCACCTCATCTGTCTTGTGTACCCTGATCATGTCCCAAATGAGCCTAGCACATTTATTGAAAAGTGTTCCTGGTCTCTTATTCCACACTTTTCCAGCTATTCAGTAGTTCCACTTTCATCCTTCATATGCGTGCACAATGACACCTGCAGGAAATTTCATGTTTTTAGGCAAGACTTTTCTTTTAAAAATAACAGGACAGAGCTTTGATCCATTAGCTAAACATGATAAAACCACAGTAAAAAGGATTTTTTTCATGACCACTGGTTTTAATTAAAACTCTTTTTTAACCAACACCAGTTACCATTCTGTTGCTCAGGAAATCAAATGTCATTGGCATTTCATCCATATTTCCTATTTGTGACAGTTTACATGCATATTCTTTTCAATGTCTTATAATAAACCTTTGAAGAGATTCAATTTTTTTCTTCCAGATCTCTAGGCAGCTTCTGTGCTATCTTTGTTCACTGTCAAAGACAGAGATTATGACGGTTCATGAAGCAGGTGCACCAACCCACTGATATGACAAACATTGTTGGCTTTACTGACTTGTGTTTTCGACATTTGCAGAGCACACAGACAAATTCTAGTTCTAGTGGTGAGGTACCCATTTTGTCGACATTCAACAACCCAAACATTGAGATCTTTCTCCAGCTGAGGCAATGAAGTGTACTTGGTTGGAATATTTTTCTTGCTTCTTGACACGTGTTTCAGTGTGGTGGTTTTTTCCCATTTTCTTACCTGCTTCGCATTGACACAGAATTCACAAGCAGCAATGCAATTGTTTGCTTCTTCATATTCAACAGCTTTACATTGCATCATAAGCAGACCCTTTTCTTTTGATTTCACTGTTGTTCATTTTAAATACTAATCTGAAAATCTTTACTTACAGGGTTTTTAGTTTATAATTTAGTTATAAATTTTGTAGGACTTTAGATAATGTCACATGCTTCATCTCAGTCAAAATTGTTCTTTGTTTGAAAGCACTCTTGAAGATTGGAGTATCTGTGGCAATGACAGGCTATTTAAATTTTATGACCGATTCCATCAATTCTGCACATTATATTTTCAGATTGGCTAGAGACTTAGGTGATCCAGTGGCTGACATGCATGAAGAGATGAAATTACATAGTGGCAGACTGACTGTAGTACTATCCTTCACTGTATTTTTTTGATTGGCTTGTAAGGTTTAACCTTCTGTGAAATGCATGGGTCATATTTCATGCAAATTTCATGGGTCAAATTTCATACTGCTCTTTTAGCATTCATTTCAAATCAATCTGTCCCACTAAACAAAGCCTTTTCAACTTTAAATGGCTATAATAATGATGACAAATTATTTTATGATCCATATAAGTACGTGCTATAAAAATACTGGTAATTATAAACTAGTCTTGTAGTAGAATGATATTAGGAAAAGCAAACAGCTAGCACTAGGAAAATTGAACTTTAGGGTAGTATGCTTTTTAAGTGACTTGTTTATATGGGCATGAGCTGAGAAATGTTATCAATATCTACTTATATTAATATTTTATCTCAAATATAATATAATATACAATTTAAGTAAAACTAAACTTTAGCCCATTTTTTAAAGAAGCAAGTCCACAACTGACATTCCATCATCAGTGATCTACAACAGGAGTCAGCAAACTTTGGCTCCTGGCCCATGAGGGTAAGCATGCCATGACATTTTGTTTTCCTGAAGTGTCTGTAGTCATGGAGTCCCTTAGCTCCCATTGGCTATGATTCGACATTCCCAGCCTATGGGAGCTGAGGGCAGCGGCATGGACCAAGGGATGTACACTTTCCACAGTTCGCGTTGGCTGGTAACACTGAATCACAAACACACTGAGAGGTGGAGGGTTCCATGCGTGCCGATGCTCCAGGTAAACAAAATGTCCCAGCGTGCCAGTGGCTCTACCCTGACAGGCTGGGAACTGAATTCTGCCAACCCCTGAAATATAGGATTGGCTTATGAAAGGGTCCTAGGGATTTGCTATTTTTACCTATCCATCTTGGAGGCGTTGGATTATGAACAAACGGGCTAATGGATGAGTGTATACACTAATCTAAAATACTGCTTTTATACTTTAGTTTTAAAAGACGGTAGGATGTGTAACCCATACAGGCCCCGAAAGGGTTAACAGGGCCATCCTAGAGGAGTATGGGGCCAGAGGTAAATCACTTGTATGGGACCCCTCTTAGTATTTTTTACACAGACAAAGGGGCCCTGATCCACCTCCCTCAACCTGCAAACTTCCCCATCCCCTGCAATTAGGAACTAGCAGTGCTCCTCTTTCCCAGTGCAATTAATTCCTGTCCCCCTAACACAGGAAACCTTCCCAGCCCCTACCCCCAGACCTCTAGAGTAGGGACCAGCAGACTGCAGTACACAGTACTTCCCCCTCCCAATGTAACCCACCCCCGAAATACTATACCTTGCCCAGGAAGAATTCATATGCCTAATTTGCTCCTTCCCGCACAAAGACTGATTACATGCTCATCAAAAAAGGCAAATTGCCACCACCCATGACTCACAAAATGTAGCACCCTCCATCAGGCATTATTCCAAAACTCCTTTTGTCTAATGGGGATTGATTTATTCTTAGTTATGTTAACCTATGGTGGGGTGAGTTCACACCATCTGTCTCAGTCAAAACAATGATGTCAGGCTATGACTCATCCAGACATTCAGTACCTCACTTTCTATAAATACAGAAGGGAACAGGTTTGGGGGATCCCTCGGTCAAATGACACCAAATTTGGGTCAGCAGTGACTCTGCACTGCCAGAACGAAGTTTTCCAGGACTCCAGCACTTGTGTTGCGTTCTAAAGCTCATAAAATGATAGGAGTCAGTAGAAACACTCTGTTTTTCTAGTAATTTGCCAGTCCTGGTTGCAGATGTGTGGGACTGTAGGTCCTATTCTGCAGGAAGGAGAACCCCAAGGCTGGAGCCTGCTGCTGGAGAGCTGAAAAGGGTAAGGAGGACCCTGAGGCTAGGAGTGATAAGGGCTGGCTCCCCTCATGGCAAGGACCCCTCCCCCCCCATCCAGTGCTGGGAGAGGAGAGAAGAGACAGTGGAAGGCAAGGTGTGGAACATGGGGTGGGGGGGAAGACACAGAGACTGGCTGTTGGTCACCTGTGCTAGCAGCGGGGGGCCTGTTCAGTAGGACTGTACTGGGAAAGGGTGCCTCTTAGTTGGAAACCTGGAAGGGTAGGGTCAGGATGAGCTTGCTCTGTGCAGGCTGCTGGAATGGCACCAGTGGAAGGGATAAAGGGGAGCACTAGGATCCTGCAGCAGCCAGCTCCAGAGGCTGGCAGAGCTGTGCACGGGAGCACTGCAGGTCTGCTGCAAAGGAAGGACTGCAGACAAGAAAAATAAGCAAAATGCCCAGCCTGGGGGGGGGGGGGAGGGAGGGCTCAGGTCTGATTCCTGTTGCTGGCACCAAGCCTCCTGCTAGTCCCCTCTCTGACAGACATGTGCCCAAAGTACAGAGCTTCCCAATGCATGGACCCCCAGGGTGCTTGCTCCAGTCCATCTTCTGCATGTTAATGTGGGCCTGAGGGGCCAATTAGAGTACCTGGCTGCACCTGGAGGGAAAGTCATTTGAGCAAGAGGCTCAGCTGGGTCAGAGCTGTCTAGACTATAGCCAGGAAGTTTGTAGTAGGAGTCCTTGAGCACAGATGCTAGGGACACTGCCTCACCCCTGGGCTTCAAGTAGTAGTAGTAACCCATATATGTAGTTTCTGCCTTTACTGCTCCCACCACAAATTATTCCAGCACAACTCTTCTTCAGGGAGAGAGTTTGCATTCACATGGCCAGAGGAGCTGAGTCACAAAGAAGTAGTCCTCCATAGAGAGGGTGACTATGTGAGGAAAGGGGTTTCAAACGGAGGGAGCTAATCCCAAGATTTCAGCCACAAGGAGGTGCCCCTCCTGGTGAGAGAACCCCATCACAGTGTGTTGCAAAAATAACATGTAAACTGCTTACGTAACAAGTACAAACTGTATGACTCTTTATTCAACAATGTAACCTTTAGAGCTCTCATTTAAATTGTACTAACGTGTTGCCTCAGAGTCTAAATCCTCTATAGGACCTGGTACCATTAAGTAGTCTGCTCAGATAGCATTAGTGCTAACAGTGAAATCATGTTCAGAAGCTTCAGGGGGTAGCCGAGTTAGTCTGTACACGACTATTTTATTTTGGGTCTGCACATCCTAAACTCAAAACTCCGGTCATCTGAAGAAGTGGGCTGTGCCCACAAAACCTCATGATACCACCTACATATATTGTTAGTCTATAAAGTGCTACCAGACTATTTGTTGGGGTTTTTTTTAAGTGAAATCATGGTTACCTACAACTGTGCACATTATATAAAAAATATAATTAGAGTGCTCTGGTGGTCTGCACTTGAAATTGGCTTTCACTGCACACTTCTGTGCCAGCAGAGGCTGGGAATAATATTAACAACATTGTGCACTTTGATAGCATTTTTCATCCAACAATATTAAAAAGCTTAACAGAAGCAGGTAAATAATGTTATCTGCATTTGAGATGAATAGCATAGAAAGGTCGTGGCCTATGACCACTATGAGAATTGGTCACCCTGTTAGTCTGTATCTACAAAACCAAAAGAGTCCTGTGGCACCTTAAACTAACAGATTTATATAGGCATAAGCTTTCATGGGTAAAAACCACTTCGTCAGATGCAAGATTCAGAGGCAGAATAAAATCCAAGGCCTGAGTTCCAGTCCTCTGCTTTAACCGTTAACCTAGGTGCACAGTGCTGTGGTAACACAATGAAGCCAGCACAATAATTTTTCAGAAGCACTGTTGTTATCTCCAATGGTCTCTTAAAGTAGCTTGGCGCTAATCTTCTGGAGCAAAGCTGCCCTGAAGCTGTCCTATCTGGACACAGTGAATCCCCTTTGAGCAATTGAAAATTCAGGTGGCAGCGGGGGTGCTTGAACAAATTGTATAGTAGAAATGCTGAGAGCCATTGAACTAAATGTTAACCCTGTATCTGATGGAAATCACTTTGAGCCACAGGGTACAGTAGCTCCCCTCGTTCCAGCACAAATGGGTGGCATAGCTCCACCCTAGAGATGCCTATACCATGCTAGCTAAGGATTGGGAGTGGGCAGTCAGGAAGATGGAATAATACAATCTTTGCTGACACCGTCCTCTGGTTATATGACAAGCAAGATGTCTCTGGTGTGGATAATCTGGCCCTAGATGTAGCATTCTTGTCAACCAAAGTTCTATGGTCCCATATGAGGCAAATGAAAAGAAGAATTATGTGCAAACAGTGGGAAAGCCAAAGGATCTTCCCTTTCCCTGCATAACAAATTCTACAGCTTAGCTTTTTATATACAATAGCAAATAATAAAATTAAATATCAGCATAAGTTATAAGTGAAGAAACTCAGTTCCAAGTGTGCCTCCCAGCATGATCAAACCATAAGATTCAGGAAATCACCAACACACTAAAGACTAGATTCTGAAACCATGCTTGTATTGGTAAGGGAGAGAAAATGTGCAACATGAAACACTTTGCCAACAAGTTTTGGTGAGGTCATGATTTCATCCAGGACACATTTCCTTCTTGGGAGTGAGATCTACTAGAACGTAAAACAGACTCCAAAGCCAGTAGTCAAAGCCCCATTAACTGATATATTTAAAACTAGTCCAGATTGCTGCTCTATAAGGACTATTCGTGCATTTGCAAAGCAATGGACTATATGGCCTAACAGATGCTTTATCAGAAGATAAAGAAAAGTAAGTTGTGAAGGTTTCCATTAAATTAGCAAAGTTATATGGAAATATTCATGTAGCAGATTATTTTGAGCCCAAAGCATCCCCATGCAGCTTTGCATCATCTCTAAAATAGAACTGAGAAGAGTGAGGCTGTCAAGAGTGAAATGTGAGACCAGGACCTTCATCTGGTTGCTGACCAGGCTGAATTATGAGGTCGGCTATTGTGAAAGATATATGTAACATATTACGTACCCAAACCGACATTAAATGAAAGTTAGCAGGGCTGTGAATCAAACACTCCAAGTTAAGAAATGCCAAAATAAAGGTTACCTGTGCAATCATAGTTTGGACCCTGGTGCATTTGCATTATGATAGTCTTTAACTACACAATCACATACTTTTTTCACAGAACCCTGTCTCTCAGACTGTCTACACTGCCCAAAAAAAAGCAGAAGAGGATATGCAAATAGTGCACTCATTTGAATATCTTCTTCCGATTCTTTTTGCGAAGAGGTTTTGCTGCTAAAAAGCCCTGTGTAGACGGGGCCATTTGTCGGAAAAAAACCCTTTTTCTCAAGATCCCTTATTCCTCAAAAATAAAGGTTTACAGGATCTTGTGAGAGAGGGTTCTCCCCCCCCCCCCCCCAAAAATGGCCCTGTCTACACAGGGCTTTTTAGTGACAAAACCTCTACCGCAAAAAGAATTGGAAGAAGATATGCAAATGGTGTGCTCATTAGCATATCCTCTTTGGCAAAAAAAACCCCGCAGTGTAGACATAGCCTCATTCAGGGCACAGGATGCGTGGTGCTCATTTAGGGTGTGTCCACACTGCACCCTTAGCTCAAAATAAGCTACGCAATTTGAGCTACACAAATTGCGTAGCTTATTTCGAGTTAATTTCAAAATAGTTTTTCATAATTTGGCTCTGTCTATACAGAGCCAAATTTCGAAATAAACCACTATTCCAAAATGTCCCTTAATCCTCATGGAATGAAGTTTACAGGGATATAGGAATAGCAAGACTGTTATATTTCAAAATAATGGTCTTGTTTCAAAGATATGGAATAGCTATTTTGGGATACTTCCAGTATCCCAAAATAGCGTGTTAGTATAGATGTTCCCTTACTGAGCAGCTTTTCAGTATTTTGTTTTTCCTTATTTGTGACCATGGACCTTATTTACTGAATGTTATTGAAAACTTCGGCTTTTCTATCATGCTTGTCACTATAGTATCAAAATGCTTCACAAACATTTAGTTAATCTTCACAATACCCTTGTTAAGTGGCAGAATGATGATATCCTCATTTTACAGATGGGCACAAATGTTAAAGTTGAAAGTGTTCACTAATTTTTTTTGGAGGGGGGCAATTTGAAACACCTAGGATCTGATTTTTCAGAATATTTAGCATTATATAGCACTCTATGTATTCAAAGGTCAGCCCTCATTGACTTCAGTTGCAATCGGGTACATGGAAAATGAAGAACACACAGCTAGTGACTGTAAAAAATCTTGTGGTTTTTTTTTAGATGACAAACCAGTGAATAAAAAGGTACTAAAACTTTAACAAAACAAACTGGAGAGCTTCTGTAGGGAGTGGCTGACACACAGCCATGCAGTGTTCCCAATCCCCACATCAGGGGCCATTTCCAAATTCCTGTGTCATAATACTGTCCTTTTTGAAAAAAGTCTGAGAGGGGTAGCCATGTTAGTCTGTAACTTTAAAAACAATGAGTAGTCCTGTGGCACCTTAGGCTACATCTACACTGCTCTGCAGTTCGAAATAAGATACGCAATTTGAGTAGCTCATATTGCGTATCTTATTTCATAATTTGCCGCTGTCTACACAGCGCCAAATTTTGAAATACCCTGCTATTCTGAAATGTCCCTTACTCCTATGGAATGAGGTTTACAGGGATGTCAGAATAGTGAGTCCAAAATAATGGCCTTGCTATTAAGATGCGGGATAGCATATCCCAAAATAGTGTTGCAGTGTAGACATAGCCTTAGACTAACAAATATATACGATCACGAACTTTTATAGATAAAACCCACTTCAACAGATGAGTTGGGAGAGTGTCTCTAAATTGTAATCTACAAACATCTCTACATCTTTCCTCTTAAAGAAAAACAAATTATATATGAATGAGTTTTATTTATATATATAAAAACAGCTAACAACAATGTAATAACACATGCATTCATTTCTCAACCCATGTAGACCATTTTCTTAAACCCAATAGGTCAACTACCTATCAAACTACCTAGAGGAGAGTTACCAGCATATCACTCTCAGTGAGTCTTTACCGCTCGCTTTCCTCAAATACCACTTCTCCAGGCAGGTTAGCAATTCTCTATAGGGTACATCTAGACAGCAGAGCTATTTTGGGATTCTGTGTCTTTTACATGCACCCGTTATTTCAAAATCTATTTTGAAATAACAGGTGTTCTATTCTGGCACCCCTTTAACCCTCATTTCATGAGGGTTAAGGGATGTCTCAAAATAGCACATTATTTCAAAATTTGGCTATGTGTAGATAACGCTAAATTTTTAAATAAGCTATTTCGCAATACATTCAGAATAAGCTATGCAATTTACATAGCACTAATTGTGTAGCTTATTCCGAGATAGGGTGCATCTAGACAGCACCCTTATGTGTCTTTAGTACATTTAATTTCTGGTTCTGATGTTTGCAGTATCAGCCTTTCATTAGTGTGTGAACTGCTCTCTTGTTCCTTGACAGTTTCTCCTTTGTGTGTAGATGATCAGTCAGATGGGAAATGCCAGAGTCCACATCAATTGTCTAGGTGTTGGAACTTGATTACCCAAGTATCCCTTTGATTATGGTGAAATGTGGCCCCCCTGGTATGTCTGGATTACATAGAACCTTGGATGCATTGGCCCCAGGTATTAGAGGTGTGATTTTTTTCAGGCACATGTCACTTGGGCTAAGAGAAAGGTCACTGGCCCTTTTGTCAAAATAATGTTTCACCTCCCACTTCTTATTTTTCTTCATCTTCTGTATATTTTCCTTGTTATGTGATTTCAGGAAGTTATCAGTTACTGGTAAGTTAGATAGTAATAGAGATGTAGCTGTGTTAGTCTGGTCTTGCTGAAACAAAAGACAGGACTATGCAGCATAATAAACCATCTTGTTAGTCTTTGAAGTGCTGCATAGTCCTGTCTTTTGTTTTGGTAAGTTAGATGTCCTTCTTCTCATTAGCTTTTCTCCAGCCCAGCTGTTATTCTCCAGAAGTGTACCTTGGTAAATCAATAAAACTTTATACAAATATCCTCATTGTCAAAAGGCTTTCACAAGCCTTTCCACAAGTCCATTCGATAGGGGACAGTTTGCACTGGATGAAAATCTCAATCTGTGGCAAATTTCCCTAAACCAGCACTGGAAAATTGCAGCCTATTACCTTTAAAGACTTCATCTGGAATTCTATGTCTGGAGAAGATTCCCGTTCTGCCAGTTGTCACTGATTTACTATTAGCACTGTGCAGTGTGCAAATTTCTGAATACAGAGAATAATAATCTGTAACTGTTAAATAATGCTTTATTTGCCAGATGGATAAATCAGAGCCAACCTTTGCATAAGGCCTTGGTGAATCTGAATGAGGTCTCAGTGGCTCTGCTTGTTAGCATGGCCTGTATTTCATGCATGAAAAGCAGTTTTCTACCACATGATGTCGTGACTGATCCAAGGCCAATATAGTACTACTACTTGTGCTCATTGTTTTCACTTCTCAGTTCCTAAATGACCCTCGTGGATCTTCCATAGCATTTCTTTTCAGAGACTTATTAGAATTACAATCTGACTGTCCTTGAAAATTATCCCATTTATCGCAGTAAGTTCATATCTGCAGTGCCAATTTTCTGTTACACTTGGACAGCAACTGCTTATATCTTCAGGCCAGCCTTTAAAAATCACTTCTTTAAGGATTTCAAATGATTCATCTTTCTCCAGTTCCTGTCTTACATGTCGCAATGTCTTGTTAATTATGGGAATTAACTTTACAGGCAGATCTACATAGGCTCACATCTCTGTTTCTAAAGTCTTCTCTGGTTTCACGGGAGTGAGCCACTTCTCTGGAAAGTGCATCTGCAGTGAACATGAATTTACCAGGTATGTAGGTCACAACCAAATCACACTTTTGCAGCTTTATCATTATTCTTTGAATTCTTACATTACCATCATTAGCTGTTTGCAAAATAGCGCGCTCAGGTGCTTGTGATCCATTTCAGCTTTCACTGCTTCTCCAGAAATACACTGATTGCATCTCTCAGGGTACATCTAGACTACAGAGCTTTTCCGGGATACACTGCTTCTTATATCAGTTGTTGTTTTTAAACCTGCCCATAATTTCCTGCTGTTCTGCACCCTGATGCCATTCGTTGTTGTTCTTTAGGAGTTTTATCAAATCTGCTGCTTCGGTAGATAGAGCAGGTCTGAATTTTCTTAGAATTAACCATTCCTAGGAACTGTGGAATATCAGTTACTGGAGACATGACATCACTTCAGAGGCTGAAATCTTTTTCTTCACAGGTGTGACGGTGACGCCCCGGTGCCCCGCACGCCAACCGCGTTGGCATTCTGGGGAGAAGCGGTCATGTTGCTCTGGCCCCGGATTTGCTGCACCTGCTCCGCAGCTGCCAGGGAATATGATGCGGATGCTCCAGCACCCCACCCGCCCGTAGCACCATCCCTGGTGTTCGGGGGGGGGGAAGTGGCGGTGGTGCGCCAGCCTAGCACTGGACATGCAATCTCCACAGTGGCCAGGGACATTGGCCTGTGCTCACGCGCCGAAGAGCAAGAAGGGGGAGGGGCCAAGGCCAGCGGCACAGATCTCCCCACGTCAGACACAGCCCTGGTGGCATGTTTAAAAGAAGCGCTGCCGCCGCGAGAGAGGGGTTGCCCAGCGTAGAGGATGGGAGCGACTGTGAGGAGAGAAGGAAAGTAGGAAGCGGCCCAGGACGTGGCTTTTGGACTTGCCCATGGGTTGGTGTGTTGTGGGTTTTAACCCCACCAACCGGACCAGGGAGCCCAAACCTGGTTCTTAGGGCCCTGGGCTGGGGGGAGAAAGGGTGGGCCCAAGCCCCTCTACCTTCCCCAGCTGCTTACTGTCTGAGAAGGCCTTAGTTGCGAGGGACATAGCGGGAGGCTGCCGGCGGACTAGGCCTGTCCAGCGGGCTGGTGGCCCGCCCAGATGCAGAGGACATTTGGTGATGCCCGGGAGGGTGGAGTGACGGTGGGTGGAGGAAGGACCTCTCTGGGTGGCCTTCTGCCTGCCTGGTTGCAACAGGTTTTACACCTTCCTTGGAAATAATATCCTTAACAAAAGTCAATACTGTAATTCCTAAAAACATTTCTATCTATTTAGTTTGAGGTTTGCCGCTCTAGTTGCATGGGGGACTTCCTGAGTCTATGTTCATGTTCCTCTTTCATTGAGCCACAAATGATGACGACATTCACTGAAGTATCAACACCATTAGTATGTTCATGGATCATATGTATGGATTTGTGGTACACTTCTCCTGCTAAAGCTATGACAAAGGGTAAGTGTAAGAATTTGTATCTTCCAAATGGGGTATTAAATGTGCGTAATTTTCAGCTTCCTTCAGGTAATTTTAGTTGCCAAAAATCTGAGGATGCATCCAGTTTGCTGAAATATTGAACATTAGAAGATTTACCAGGCATTGCTAAGGTCTTAACTCAAATAAGTTTTTTCTCTCTTCATTTAAATCATTGCACTGGGGTGGGCCTGGGGATGAGGAATTCAGTATGCAGGCTTCCCTGGGGAGAGAGAACAACCCCAACCCTCTCTCTCTGCAGGAGCTTGAAAAGCACCTGTCCATGGCAGCTGCAGTGGGCACAGCCAGGAGAGGAGTGCATGTACCCAGGCTGGGGGAGAGACAAATAGATACATAAAAAGACAAACTCCCTGACATATATAGTAGATAGCTGTCCCTTTCTCCACTCCTGTCTAGGGATGTGAATGACTAGTTGACACACTAATTGACTAAACACTTCTCCCTGCCCCTTGCTGCCTATATCAGAAAGAGGCAGCAAGGGGTGGGGAGAAGAGGAGGGGCTGCTTCAAAGTGGCCAGACCCTGGGCTCCACGTGGCACTGCCACTTTGAAACACTGCGAGCATCCGCAGCTGGCTTGGGTTGCATGCAGTGTTTCATAGCGGCAGTGCCACATGGAGCCCGGGGTCAGCTGGGGACTCTGACATCAGGCTCCATGCAGTGCTGCCATTTTGAAATGCCATGGGGAGCACAGGGCCAGCAGGGGACTGGTTGAGTCCCCTGCTGGCCTCATGCTCCCTGCAGTGCTTTCACCTTTGAAGTGTAGCAACAGCCCTGGGGCTATTGCTTTACTTTAAAGGTGGGGGCACCCATATTGACTGATCAAATAGTCGATGCAAATTTCATTGACTATTTGACTAGCCAATTAATCTAAATTTAACATCCCTACTCCTGTCTCCTGCTGGCCTGGTGGAGCTACAGCTGTCCTGGTTCCCATCTCTTGTCCCTTGCTTCCCCCTGTAATCATTCTGCAATGTAACTGCTCCCCTTATCAAACTCCTCCCTTGCCATTTTATGAGAATCAATCAAATTCCAGGCACATCACCTTTAAGTTACGATAAGAGGAAACTGCATACTAAATTTGGTCCTAATTCTTACCATAGAGGAGGAGTTCTTGAACAAATGGACTCAGACAAACACATGTTTCTAAAATTTTTAGTAAGATTTGCAAATTGTGCCATGATCTCTTTTCTTGGTGGTAGGTTCAAATGTTCTCTTTTTACAGATCTGTTGAGGTCTCTCAGATACGCGTATGCATAGTTGGCCATTACTTTTCTCCATGATGGCTAGGGAGCACATCCATTCTGTTGGCTTCTCAATTTTTTGTATTACTTTCATTGCTTCCATCCTTGCAAGCTCAGCCTTGAGTTTATCTCCAAGTGCAAATTTCACATTTCCACATGGACAGATAACTGGAATGCTCTGCTTGTTTATCTGCTTATATCTTCACCCTGCAAGCAACGTGACCCTTGAAATAAGTCAAGATATTCCAGAAAAAAGTGCCTGAGCCAGGTTCAATATGACTTTGGAGCAAGAGCACCCATTTTGCCAGACTGAGCTTCTCACTTGAAGCCAGGCTGAAAATTGCTATCATTCCTTTTGGCACTGCAATGAACAGGAGATTGGTGTTTTTATGGTTGATGCTAGCAATGCACCTCCTTTCACTGGTATATTTGTTCCAGGATAATCGGATACTTTTATTTTTTGGGTCCCAGTTTTTTTACTTATTTTTAGTCTCTCATAATCTTGCTCAGACAGATAATAAACCTGAGTTCCGGTATCCACTTTTAGGGGGGAAATTCATCCATTCACTGGAATAGGCAGTATGTAATCCCTCTCATCAGACTTGGTAGGTCCCAGTATGTCCTCAACCAGATTGTCATAAACTGAATTTGAGTTTTCAGCATTTGGGATCTGCAGCATTTTGAAAATTATTTCCCACAAACTTACAATGGAGTTTCCCAAAGGCAACACGTTTGTTTGGGGTCATGCTGTGATCCATACCTTCCATATTACCATCTGTGTCTTCCCTCTAGCAGTGGTTTTCGTAGCAAGTTGTCATTCCACTTTCTGATTTGACCTATTCTGGCTGTTTTAATACCTTATACATGGATAACCCCGTATGGTGAATTCAGTTCTTTGGCTTGTGTTTTCACAATTTCTGCTATCATATATATATATTTCAAGAGCATTTTCTAAAATTATATCCCCTTCACAAAGCAGTCTCAACACATTTTCCTTAATGCCCCCAAATGATTCTGTCTCTGACCTGAGACTCTGTCAACAAACCAAAGTCACAGGTTTTACCAAGTTTCTTTAATTTTGGGACATATTGTGCTATGGTGTCATGAGTTTTCTGCATGTATGTAAAAATACTTTCTCTCAAAGGTCTCATGCCTTTTTGGCAGATAATGTTCCTTAAGTTTAGACAGCATTTTATTTAACTTCATACTTAAAGTTGTTATGAATATCCAATGCTTCCTCCCCAACAACATGCAAAAAGATGGATGATTTCATTTTATCGTCTTTCTCCTCTGCCCCTATGACCGCTAAATACCGTTCAAATCTGTCTGAAATTTTACCAGTTCTCTGCAACATTTCCTGACAGTTGCAGACTACAAGGCAGTTGGAACTCCTCCATTTTGGCTCCTCCCCCTCTCCCTTTTTCTTAAGCTAGTCAAGCTACTGTTGTAGCAAAAGCCTCTGTACTTGGTATTCCACATGCTCTTCTGGTACCTCCCTTTGTCTCTGTGTTCCATTGCTAACACAGGAGTTAATTTCAATATCATTGAATGAGAAGGAAACTACAGCACTTCTGACAGCATGTCTGACAACATCTTGGGGTTCATTAAATAACCAGTGAATGAAAAAGGACTAAAACTTTAATAAAGTAATATGGAGAGCTTCTGTAGGGAGCTGCTGCACACAGCCATGTAGTGTTCCCAAGCCCTACCTGCAAGACATCTCCAAATTCCCATGTTCATAATATTGTCCCTTATGAGGGAACATCTCTAAATTATAATCTATAAACATACCTCTGCAATGACCATCTGTGAAAAGTGACTTGCCCAGCATTACCTAGGATATCTGTGTCAGACAGAGATAGAAGACAATTCTACTGAGAATGAGACCATTCTTTCTCTTCTGGCATGCCCTTATTCGTTACATTAAGTAAATCTTTTGTTCCCAATCATTTGCTTAATATAAGTGTTGCCTAAATCTACACTGTGATCTAAAATGTGTTTGATAAATCTGCTAATACTACTTTATCCCTGTATCTTCACACAACTGTTATCATAGGGTAGAAGAGACAATATTTTAGAATCTCTGCACCCAACATTTTTGAAGCCAGAATCTTTTATTTTGCAGAGCAGTCTTTTATTTCCCCTTCATTCTGTGCACACATTTTATACATAATGACCAGAAACAGTAACATATATCCATAATTCTGGATATACTAAGCTGTTTGTATTTTAAAGTAGCAAGCACATTGAAGTCATGAAAGTTTCTTCCTTTTGTTGTGACCAGTTGCGGTGTTTTAACATTTGATCCAAATCCTGCCATCTGATCCAAATGGGTAGACCCTTATTATCATGCAGAATCCTATTGAAGTCACTGTGGCATTATACAGATATATAGACCATCCTTGTAAATCCCATGTCTGGCTCGGAGCCTTAGTTCTCTTTTGTAAAACTGGGTATGATGTCGTCTTACCAGATCCATGTTCCCTGTGCACATTTGGTGCCACGAGGTGACTCTGCTTGTTCTGTTTTCTGCACAAAAAAGTTTGTCTGTCTGACTTCAGCAGCAGAATCAAGAATGCTGGCTTCAACCTACAAAGGGCAGAGTGTAACCATTTTCTATTAGCTTCATAGCAGTAGAGGTAGCTCAGGATTTCACAGCAGGTGTTCAGTACTACCTTGCATAACAGGGGCCTTAAGCCTCACACTCCAGTAAGGAGATGAATAATACTAGAATTGTCAAGACCTGGCCAATGGATTGTTACCTTAAAGTTAACTAGAAGGGAAAAAAATGTACTTTTATTGCCACGTGCCCTTCACTCAACATGTTATTCACTTCAGAAATTAACTGATTTGAAATGTTTTTATTTTGATTTCACATGCCCTGGAATCGTGACATCTGGTTCCTTCTTTTCAGCATCATCTTTTCAGTTGGATTACTCATTTACTTAGAGCCAAACATGTATTAAGTGCTTTCCTGGTCTGGGTTCTTCTGAATCTTCTTTGGAACACTGCAGTGCTCCAGCAGGGCTTCCTGATAGTTGTGTAGCCCAGGAGAGAAGGGAGTTGGCACTGAAGTCAAGCTTGAAATTGTGTAACAAAATATGCAATTAATTGTACTGTTCCATTTACTTAAAAAAAACAACCCAATTCCAAGTAGGGGTGGTCAAAACCCAGACTGGATGCTCTTTAGGGAATTCCAGGGGCGGTGTAGTTTTTTTTTAAATAATTCCATTTTAGAATTTCAGGTAGAATGAAAGGAGTCCAGAATTTTAATTTAAGAATAATAGAAAGGACACTGTCTTAACTATTTCAAAGAAACATGAATAAAGGTCCCCAACAGAGTGACCAGATAGCAAGTGTGAAAGAACAGCTGGGGTGAGGGGGATGCATTGGCACCTATATATGACCAAACCCTGAATATTAGGTTATCCCTATGAAATTGAGACATCTGGTCACCCTAGTCCCTAAGCTGTCCAGTGTTGTGAATGCCCGCCTGATGAGCTGCCAAAACCCACAAGCCTGGAAGTCCCTGACAGCCCTGCTTGATTCAGAGCTACTAGGCTCCTGGTTTCTCTGAAGGGTGTCTTGAGTACTTCGGTTCAGGTCAGAGTCCCAGCACTGCAGCAGCCCATGAAGGCATGACAGTATTCACTCATTCCCACAGAACAATTAGATGTTGACAAATTGCTACTTTTTGACAGAAAAATGTTCCTTAAAGAAACTATACAATTAGTTCCAATAGCAAGACACTGGATTTATAAAAATAAATCATGCATGGTTTTCAGATATGAATTTACCCTTTTGAAGAAAGAAAAGAAAGACCTGCTCCATAGTTGTTGCATTCATTTTACATAAGATATGCTACAAAACAGTATCTCCTGTTTCCAGGAACAGGGCTAACCCTAGTACAATATCTTTGTCCTAAAATGTGAGGAGAATAACTATGATAAATGGCTTTGATAATTTCTTCTTCAGAATCATACTTTAACTCCAGCATGACAGTACTGCTTCTCACTGTCAGAGCCACTTAGTTAGTCATTAGTCAAAAGATATGTCTATACTGACCTCTCAGGGTATGATAGCAGCTTGGGTACACCTACCTGAGAGAGGTTTAATCCAGCTAGCTCAGGTACTGGAGCAGCAAAGCCATGTCAACAAGGGCTTCACAGTGTGGGTTGTGCAAGATTACTTTGCACAATTACTCAGGGCTAGCCTGGGCGGAAGCATGTTCTGTACCAGATCATAACTAGCCTGGGTACGTGTACACAAGTTGAAATCACACACACACACACACATGAGTGACTGCAGAGTCGAGATACCCACAGACAACTACAAAAGCATGGAATGTATTTATTAGTGATTGATACATATCGAGGTCAACATACATGAATCCTAGGAGCCCATGCCTAACAGGGTGTAACAGAGCTATGGCTTATGACAGGCCAGTAGTCTCTTTAAAGGGACTCCTTATCTCATCATATTTACTAACTGTAAAGGTGGGGGTTTTGCTTTTACTTTAAAATCCCCCCCCCCCCCATCTCACACACACACTCTTACTTTTTCCACTGATTAAACTTTAACTTCTGTGTGCAGGGGAGGAAATGAGTGCTGTTACTCATAGTTGAATGTTTGGGAGCTAAGATGCAACGGGGCACATGCAAATAGTCAGATTGCTAGGGAAGCTAGATAGTTCAGAAAGATCAGGGCACCTAATTCTTCCTTCAGTTATGCTGGTAAGCAGACAAATAGGACAGACAGAGAGGTAGAGGAGGGAAAAAATCAGGATTCTTGTACCCCTCTGATACATTAGCTTTTAAATAGTATTCCGCAGACTTAAACTTTTATATGACACCATAAGCTTGAGGAATCCATGATTTTGGAAAGGAAAATGGGATAATGTTCTCTTGCATTACTCTTAACCCTGAAATAAACATTTGTCATCTAATAATTCACACACTGATGAAACCAACCTGTTTTCTGGGGCAACTGTGATATTCGTGTCATGAGGTTGCATGACTCCTCACTCAAACCCTCGAAAAGTGCATCATGTAGGGCCATATGCTGCTACAGGGCTTCTGGCTGAATATCACTGAACTAAGCCAGAAATAAAATATTACAACATACACCCCCTCTTGAGCCATGAGCTCCCTTGATGTGAATGGCCACGTGTCAGGAAGTCAGTATAGTGACAATGGGATAACCCTGATCCACATAGATTGATATAAATTAGGGAATGTAACATTTTTTTAGCTTTGGAAATGTTGCCATCAGAATGCAGAACCCAGCATTTGTTGTGCATGTGCTAGAAGCCAAAGGTATTAACTTGTCTGCTATCTCAGAGGAATCTGCAAAGGTAAAACCTATAATTCAAGGATTCACGATTAAAGCAATAAAATGTGATCTGTTTTTCTCAATAATTTCTGCACCAAGGTTAACTTGACTTATGAGCTCTCCAGGGTCTCAACTGGAATAAAAATAAATGTTATAGTGAATATTATTGCCTTATACTTTTTACATATTTATTGACTCATGCTAGTCTGCATAAGCTTATGTATAGTTGATTGCGTTAAACACACATTTCTTATCCTGAAGAAATGTAATGCAGAACACAGATATTCAATGAGAGGAAAAGATATGTTGAAAAGGGAAATGTCAAAGCAAGTCTCTCTCTATGCAGCACTGGTAAGAGCACATCTCTGACACAGTTCTGAACAGCTTGACTGAAGATGGCTATTGAAAAGCTGGAGAGAATTCAAAGAAGGAATAAAGTAATTAATGAACAACCACCTCCAGAACATCTGCCGTTTTGGGAGAAATCCATAGAGAAGGTGAAGGCTGAATTATTCCCAGGGACAGCTGGAGGGATGTGGACTCATATTTTCTAGTCTTGTTTCAAACCCTGGGACAATGTGGAGATGATACTGATTTCTGCAATCAGGTGCTCTCTGAATTATGAATTTGTCATAGCTACTCATAATAGTTTATTTCATCAGCAGGTTTTTAATACTGTAAATGTGACTAGCATCCCATAGTTATTTCAGGGACTAACTGAATGTATGGAGAGTGGTTCTACTAATTTATTTTTAGTACAGATGTCCAAATGCTCTTTTGTATTCAGCCCTGTAGGCACTGATCTTGTTACCATTTTGGACATGAAACCACGATGCAGTTCTCAGGGCTGGGGCAAGAGGCCCAGCGCACTGGGCAGCACTAAAAGCACACTAGCCCACAGGCAGCCATGTTCAGGGCAGTGCTTAGGGCTGTGTTCCCTGGCCCCATCCCTTCCACCTGAGTCCCTGCCTCTTCTGGCAGGGTGGAGCTCGGTCCCTACACACACCTTACCCTGCGACCCACGGAGGCTGTCATACCCCCACCAGTGTGTCTGCTGGGAGTCCCTCCATATACCCCAGCACCCTGCAACCACAACTGTACTCAGTCCCTAAACTTCTGTCCCTTGGCTGCCACCTTAGCTCTTCCCACTGGACTGCCACCCTGTTTGCCTCAGCAAGATCGCTGCAGCTTCTCTGCTGGGAGGTCATCCTTAGGGGATCATCCCTCGCCCTGACCCTCTCTCACTGTTCCCCTGTGTCTAGCTCTCCAGTGGGAACATCTCACTAAGTAACCTTCTCTGTTGCTCTCCCTTCCTTCATACCCCTATAGCTTAGGGTAGGAAGGCACCTCACTCTGCTCCTGTTGCTGCTGTTCCTCCTTCAGCCATCTGATACTGACTTAGGTATACCAGCCAGCAAAGCCTTCTAGCCATGCTTCTGCCTTCAGCCTTCTCCCTGGAACCATTTTCTGCTTCTTTCCAGGAGTCTCCCAGTCTCTTGATCTCTGCAAGCTCTTACTTGCCCTTCCTGACTGAACCACCTTCTCTAACTCACACTAAAACTCCAGCTCCTTCATTGAATATTTTATAGCCCCAGGCTAAGGGTGGGCAATAATTTTTGGTGGTGGTGGTGGTGGGGGGGCACTCCAAGAATTTGGTAAGTAGACAAGGGTTGCACTCTTCCATGATATTAATGGAGATGATGCGGAGTGTAGGATGGAGGTTGGGTGCAGAAGGGGTAAGGGCTTGGTGTACAGGAGTGGGTATGGGATCCAGGAGAGAATTTGGATGAAGAAGGGGGTTGTGACCTGGGGCAGAGGACTGGAGTGCAGGAAGGGGTGCAGGATCCGGGGGTAAGGGGGTATATGTGCAGGCAAGGATTCTGACTTGGAGAGGAGTGTAGGTGAAGGTGCAGGATCTGGGAAGGGGTTGTAATTTGGGGGAGGGGATAGAGGTGCAGGGCTTGGTAGGGGGTATGGGTGCAAGAAAGGATTCTGACCTGGAGGAGGGGTACAGGAGGAAGTGCAGAGTCTTGGAGGAGATTGTTGTGATCTGGGGCAGGAGTGCAGAAGAGGGTGTGGGTATTTGAGTTGTGACCAACGGTAGGGGATTAGGGTGTAAGGTCTGCAAGGGGTGTGTGAGGTGAGGTGTAAGAGGGGATGCAGGATTTGGGAAGGGGCATGGGTGCAGGAATGGAGGAGCAGAGGGTTTGGGTTATGTGGGGTAGCGTGCAAGAAAGGGGGCTGATGATTGATAAGGGGTTAAGGTGCCAGAAGCAGGCTCTGGTCAGGAAGCACTTACCTGGACAGCTCCTGGCCAGCAGCCCAGCTGGTTCCTTAGCTTCCATGCCCCCAGCACAAGTCAGAGCAGCTGCAGGAGCCATGTATACTGCTCTGAACTGAATGCTTTGAGCCTGGGAGAGGAGAGGAGGAATACATCATATGCTGCCTATCCTGCAAACAGGCAGCTCCTATTGGCCAGAAACTGGCCAATGAAAGCTGCAAGATTTTGCTGGGGGGCAAGGCAGCATGAGAAACCTCTCCCTCACTCCCTGTGCTTGCAGGGTTCAGAGAGCCTGCCAGCCAGCTTTTCTGAGTACCAAGTGAGAGCAGGGCAGGCTGGGAGGTGGCTGAAGCTCCTGTGGGCCAGATTTGGCAGGTTGGTGGGCCACATCTGGCCCATGAAGCATATTTTGCCCAGCCCTGCTCTAGGCATTCCCCCACTCACTTAACTGGCCAAGTGGGAGCACCCACTCTAACAAAGGGAAGCTGAACCTACTTCATTTACTGGGCCCAGTCACTCTATAGCCTTATGGAATCCCATGTTTTCAGCAGTTTAGCTTTTTTCCATCCTCAAAATGTTTTGTGGTGATTCTATCCTGATGCAGAGCTTCTCAGAGCCTTCTGTGCCTTTGTAACCTCCAGAATGGTTTGTTATATGCTGTTGTGTTTAGGGCTACCCTTAAAACCCACTTACAAATCATAACTGCTGTTGCAACATGATTGCTCAAGGTCCTTCACCTCCATGTGCTGGCAATACCCAGGCTCTCTGATTAGGTTCTTATATCATACCCATCACTATTGTATTTCAGCACCCAAAGCTGCAATGACAGTGTGTTATTCTGCAAGTGTGCTTATTAGTATTTAGAGTCCTTTGATTAGGTGCCACCTGTCTCCTCCCCCATGTCAACAGCCAAAAATTATGGTTGGCATTTGGGATGTTATAACCATACAACATGGACAATGCAGATTTTATTCCCATATATCTCTGCTGCATGGAGAAGGGCAAGCAAGGGAGCCACCATCATCATCACTAGGAGTTTTAATGGAGGAAGGTAGTTTTATAATTTATTCAGAGCCCTGTCCGCCAAGGCTGCCTAGTAAGGCAAAATTCAACACATCACCTGCCACTGCCTCATACTGAGATGAGTTTTGGAGATGCACTCACCCATTCCAGGACCCCCAGCTTATATCACTGTCTCTGGCAGACTTTTCCACTGTTGTAAATTTTACAGATGGTGGCTGGAGGAAAACCAGGTAGCGAAATGGGCACTTTCCTTGTGTTTGGCACAGAAGTATTGGTTTTTAAAAAATAGTTTCAAACAAGTAATCATTATAATTAAAGACAGTAATAATTTGGTCTGGTGTGGTTTTTTTTTTTTTTTTTTTTTAAACCACAAAACTTGGTTGTGGGTGAATGAATGTAACAGCAAAATAGCCACTATACCTCAGAGAAAAGTCCTTCCTATGGGTATTCTAAGAAACTCCAGAGCAGTTATAAAACTACTGTAATGAGGTGGCACTCAGCTCTCGCAAGCGCTTCCTCTCACTGAGTGTGCCTGCGTTCTCTCAGTCCGAAAGCCTCTTTGGGTGTGCAATCAAACAAAATCCCTTCTGGGATACTCATCCATCAGGGGGCCTATCTCAATGCCCTCTGTAGTGTGTCTCTTCAGTCTGTCCCCCACTCAGAAGAGAGTGGTGCCTGCGGGGCTTCCCTTCATGGAAGCAGTGGGCCTGGTCCTTACTGCAGGACTTTGTCTCCAAGTCCCAGCATAGTTCATCACTCTGGCATAAGCTCGCCGAAGGGAGCTGTCCAAGGTGCTGCTGCTGCTCTCAGGCCTTGTCTATACTGGGAGGTTAGGTCGGACTTAGCCACGTTGGGTCAATTTTTCTAAAAAAGGAGTACAAATGATCAAGCCCATTCTGTTGACCTAATGGGCTGTTAAAGTCGATTTCTGTATTTCTGCTTTCATAGAACACTAGAACTGGAAGGGACCTCGAGAGGTCATCGAGTCCCATCCCCTGCCCTCACAGCAGGACCAAGCACTGTCTAGATCATCCCTGACAGATGTCTGTCTTACCTCCTTTTAAATATCTCCAGTGATGGAGATTCCGCAGCTTTCCTAGGCAATTTATTCCAGTGTTTAACCACCCTGACAGTTAGTAAGTTTTTCTTAATGTCCAACCTAAACCTCCCTTGCTGCAATTTAAGCCCATTGCTTCTTGTCCTATCATGAGAGGCCAAGGAGAACAATTTTTCTCCCTCCTTCCTGTAATACCCTTTTAGATACTTGAAAACCGCGATTATGTCCCCTCTTAGTCTTCTCTTTTCTAAACTAAAAATGCCCAATTCTGTAAGTCTTCCCTCATTTAACAAATGACACTTTACAATATATCTCTTGTAAAGTCTGGTCTTCACTTTTCGTTACTGTGGGAACAACAGTCAGCCTGCTGTGTACTCCCCCAGCCCTGCCAGCTGTCTGCCTGGCACAAATCCACAGGTGAAAATGGACTAGGGAAGAGAATTCTTGCACACAGTGGGGACATGCACTTTTGACTTTACAAAATCGGTTGTTAAAAGTCAACCTTAATAAATTTGACATTATTTCATAGTGTAGCCATGGGCTCAACCAGCCTGTCTTCCAGTCTGCATCCCTTGAACTTCAAAAAGAACAGATTGCTGCCTGGTCCTGCAGCTCCTTTTATATGGCCTTCCTGGCCCCTGATTGGCTGATTCCTCCTCTGCCACTCTAGACTTTTTGGAGGCCCTCTTTATGGCTCTTTTGGGGCAGAGTATGGCAAGGCCACAGAGCCTCCATCAGGAGGCCTCAGGGGTGTACCCTGTCACAATTACCCATTTGTTTGGGCTTAGCCTATCACAGGAAACATTTAGTATTACTAAACGAGCCAGAGAGAAGCTTTTTGTTCCACAAATCATAAAAATAGCAAACTGCCTATTTTGCCATTTCAAATTTGGAATTCTGTTGCTTCATTGTGTCCCATGTGAATTATTCATTAAAGCAAGACTGAGATCTCACAGTGTGAAAACATTTCTGACAGTTTCTCAGACTGATTTCAGAGAATGTTCTGGGTAATAAATGGCCTCAAGAAAGGTAACAGCATTAACCCTCAATCCTAGGTACCAGAGATCTCCTTTAGTGCTTCAGTACAGACTAGATCAATCTTAAAATCTGTATTCCACCAAAATATTGATTGCCCATTTATCTTTAGTTAATTATTGTTCAAAACAGAAAATGACATTGGTTACTTACTTACCCTGCACCCCAAATCACAAACTGAAACATTAACAAGTCCCAAGGTAAAATTCCTCTGATGTCAGTGGTGAAGTTTTTTCATAGTTGAAGTGATTTAGGCTTGTTGTGAGGCTGGTATTTGTCTGCATCATCTTGTAAATGGGAAGCATAGGTACTGGAACTAAGGGTGCTGCCACACTGCTTGGCTTGAAGTGGTTTCTATCTTATACAGAGTTTTACTGTGGCTCACAGTGTAACTGCCACAAGGCAGATTCAAACCTAGGACCTCAGTATAGGGACCGCTACAGCTTGAGGTACAAAGTCAGCTGGCTCTCAGATTAGGCTTGTTCTTATCTCTTGCTGTAAGTGGTCTAAGTGTCACTACATGGGACAGTGAACCATATGAGGGATGTGTCTAGACAGCACCCTTATGTCGGAATAAACTACACAATTTGTGCTATGCAAATTGCGTAACTTATTCTGAGTCTAGGTTGAAAGAGCTTATTTTGAAATTTGGTGCTGTGTAGACAGCTCCAGATTTCAAAATAAGGCACTATTCCAACAAATTCCTTAACCCTCGTGGAATGAGGGTTACAGGGACGCCAGAATAGCGTGCCCTCTATTTTGGGAGATAGCAGGAACGTTTAAAGATGCGGCGTTGCTATTTCGGGATACTTCTGGTATCCTGGAATAGTGCCACAGTCTAGACGTACCCTTAATGTGTGGGTTACCAATCCCCCCCCAGTATACAAATGGTTCCCACTCACTTGTGGGTAAGTGCATTCATCCATACTCAGGCATAAGCAAATTTCCAGAAGCCCCAAGAAGCATAAAGAAAATTGTAGGAAAGATTTAGTTTCTAAATCCCTGTGCTGTTTCCTAACAGGCTATGAATACAAATGAAGATTAGTCATATTTCCACTGAGTCAGACACCCTGGAATGAAAGGTGATCCATCCCTTGTCACCCATTCCCCACTTCTGGTTAACAGAGGCTAGGGACACCATCCATGCCCATGCCAGCTAATAGCCATTGATCTACAGTCCTCCATGAATTTATCTATACCTGAAGTAAGAGTTCTTGAAGCTTGAAAGTTTGTACCACATCTACCCTGTCTCTCTTCAGACAGTATAATCTTGATAAAATGCCTTCCATCTTAAAGTTGATAATGGATTTATCAGTAGGGGACACAGCTCCTCCATCCATTTGAACACACAAGAGTTTTTCCACTCTTAAGTCCTTGTTTTATTGAGTACAAAGCACACATCAAAATAGCAATATTATAGAGCACCCAAGCTATATTTATCCAAAGTCTGAGATAGTGTTGAGTGTTTAGTAGCAGGGTTCTGATGTCCAGGGTAGCTGTCAGACTCCACACACATCAAAATCCTCTCAGAAGAATTTCTCCAAAGTATCCCCAAAGTGCACACACCAACTAAACTCTTTTATATGTATCTCAAAACAAGGCATAACCCCTAGTCCTAATCTGCACTAGGGAGTTATTTCAAAATACCCCCCCTTATTTCAAAATAATAAGCGGAGTGTCCATACTATGAAGCCTGTTATTTCAAAATAAAGGGCTGATTATTTCAAAATCTGTAGTTCTCCTTTCCTTGGGGAATAAGCTTGTTTCAAAATAGTTATTTTGGGAGCTATTATTTTGAATGTAGTTATTTTGAAATAATTTCCTAGTGTAGACATGCCTTTAGTGGGCTGACTGTTTTCCTAGCAATACCAAAGACATCTTCTAACAAGAAATTTACAAGTACAGATACCTAGACTCAAGGTTAGTTATCCACATTCCATTTTTATTCTCACTAATCTGCTGTTTTACTTTATCTATCTTTCTTAGTAATACTGCAGCTATGTAGTTGTTTTTGTCTGCTTAGGCAAGGTTGCATTCCTTCTGACTATGCGGTTTCCTTGCTTCCAGTTTATACTAAGTGCACAAGATGGTTGAGCTATGTTAAGTTCAGGTTAAGTCCAGTTCTCTCATAACAATGGAACCTACAGAAATATATACGATCTTTTGACACGCTCTTTTCATCAGTCATTAAATAGACAAAAGAATATATTTTAGTAATTGTTTCTTTTTCAGACAGCTAGGCAGTGATTTTGAATGCTTCAATTAGACTTAGAAAAAGACAGTGATTGGGAAGAGAAGTTTAATATGTACATTTATTTTTAACCGTTTTATCATCAGGTGTATTGTAATACTTGTAGACCAAAAAGTACAAATAAGACAGCCTAATTATTGATGATCAAATATACTTCCCACAGCATTTTTGACAGCTGTAACTTCCATTTGTTCAAGAGAAGTTATTACAGTTGATGACTTTCTAAAGCTCTTCACATTTCCAAACCAGTCTTAAAGAATTTGTCCAGGATTTCAATCCATTGAAATGCAACATTTGTATATACTGTATTAAATTCCTTGATAAATACACTGTAGGAAGAACCCAACAAATAAGAGTGTATATAAAAGCTACATGGGGACCAGTGTAATAAAAATTAAGCCAAGAGACATGGGACCAATTTCTAGGTCCAGATTAAGTGCCTTTGTACTAATCCAGTGCACTACCATAGCCTAGCTAACCACAATATTTTAAGAAGTGGTAAATGAGTTGACCAAGTAACTATAGGCCTGTCAGTCTGACGTCAATCCCAGCAAGTTAAATGAGTGGCTAATATTAACTCAATTAATAAAGAATTAAAGAAATATAATCAATGTAGATTTATGGAAAATAGATCCTGTCAACCTAATTTATCTTTTTTTTTTTCAATGAGATTACAAGTTTGGTTGTTGAGTTAATATACTTAGACTTCTGTCAGACATTTGATTTGGTACTGCCTGATATCGTGATTTAAAAAAAATCTAAAATGCATAAAAATAATATGGTGTTAGCGGACTGGGTCATAGACAGTCATGCCCAGTGGTCCGAGTCCAAATGCAAGAGCAGTGGTTGAGAGAATCAGAATCATGAGTCAGAGCCATAGGTCAGAACAAAATTACCAGGAGACAGAGAAATCAGTAGCAGGGCTGGTTCTGAGGCAGAGCAAGACTGGAACAGGATGGGAGCAAAGCTGGGAGCGGGGCAGGATCTGGAACTAAGGAGAATCAGGGCAGGAACGGGGCATGAAGAGGCATGCATGGGGAGGTGTAGAATAGATGGGTGTGTGCCTTTAGCAGCCAATGAGGTGCTATTGCTGCTAGGTTTAAGAATGGGTCTACTGGCTTCCTCGGCTAATCAGACAGGTTGGTCCCTCACACAGACTAGTTGGCTTGGTAGAACATCAGACATACTGAGCAGGCATAGCTGAGTGCCTTACGACTGACAGTACTCTGCTGCTCCACAGAGGGTGCCCTGTGGGTGCCCTCAAGCCTACTTTCTTTGAGTGGTCTTTGTGAAATGCCTACAACAGATATGGGACATGGATGTGATTTGCTGGTTCCCAGGAATCCTCATATAGGTTGTAACCCTCCCAGTTCACCAAGCATTGGAGGTGCCTTCTGACTTAGTGGGAGTTGAGGATTGGCCAAATTATATACTCATTGTATCATTGGACAGTTCCGTGGGGATGAAGATGGAGGAGGGCTGGAGTGATGAGAAGGACTCCTCTCTGTATAAATTTAGAACAAAGACATGAAATATGGGGTATATCTTCAGGAACTTGGGTGATTACAATGAATGTTAATGGCTTGGTCTGTGCAACAGTCTTGAAAGGGCCCAAATATTGCTGGCCCAGTTTGGCTGAGGGCTGAATAGATTTTAAGATTATGGGTGGGCAGCCAGACAATTTCCTATGGCAAAGTTGAGGGAAACCTGGTGTTCCTAGTCAGAATGACATTTATGTGCTTCCTTGGCTGCTTATAAGTGTTCTTTGAGTTCCTGGTGTGCCTGGTGGAGATGGGTAGCTAGTTCTGTGACAGCTGGTATTGGAGAGTTCATGGAAATATCCAGAAGAAAGCAGGGGTGAAAACTATAGTTGGAGAAAAATGGGCTTTGCGGGACAGAGGCATGTGTGGCATTATTGTAAGCAAGCTCAGCACATGGTAACACAGTTCAAGAAGCAGCACAGGAATTATTCAAGAATCTGTCTGACTTACTCAATTTCTCCAGAAGTGTGTGGATGGTAGACAGTGGAGAGAAGGGGCTCAATCTCCAGAAGTTTTAGACATTCCTGTCAGAACTGAGAAATGAACTGAGAAAACTATGATCTGACATAAAGCTTGATGACGATCTATGTAGCTGAAAAATCTTTTTCCAGGAAGTGGCAAGCTGTTTCCTGGGTAGAAGGTAAAGTGCTATTTTGGTTAAAAGGGGGACCACAGATAGGATTATTGTATGATGGAAGGTGAAAGCTTCACAATAAAGTCAATAGAAATGGTAGCCCACAGTTGAGTTGGAATGGGCAAGGGTTGAAGACCTCAGAGTGGTTTTGAGCAGACACACTTGGTCCAGGCACATGGTTCATGGGATTTTATTTAGCTCTTGATTGAGCTGTGCAATCATGACCACTAGAAATTCCTTGTGATTAGGCTTCAGGTCTTGAGGTGGCTGAAATGCCCTGCAAGGGGTGCATCATGACATGACTTCATAACTTATAGCCGTGATTGCCCCTTTAGAGCATAGATGTGATCTTTATGGTAGAGGACTCTATCTTGGAACCTGAACCTGGGGGCCGGTAGGGCATCAGTATTCTCCAGAGTTTGGCAGACCTGTGCAGTGAAGGTGGCATTGGGTAACATGGCACAAAGTGACTCCATTAAGTTGTTGTCTACTCTGCCATTGATGAAGTGGGATGCCTTGAAAAACATAAATGGAGTTTTCTAACCCAGTTCCAAATACTTGACATTACAGGATAGGGTAATAACCTTCCAATTGCCTGCTCCTGGGCAGTACGTGAGTATGAAGTTAAATGTGGTGAAGAAAATGCACCAACATATCAGTTGCTGGTTTAGGTGCTAGTGAAATCTAGGAACTGTTGGATCCTGCAGGTGTCCTTTGGTGTAGACCAATCAAAGATGGCCACCATATTGTGAGGCTATATGGTTAATCCCATGGAAGAAATAATGTAATCGAGGAATTCTATTGTATCCTGGTCATATTCATATTTTCTGAGCTTCAAAACAGATGATGTTGGCAAAGTCTTTCTAGAATGCTGCAGACATGCTGATCATGAGAAGCCTGATTGTCAGAAAAGATGACTATGTCATCCAGATAAATGACAACATAGCAGAATAACACATCCCTTGGCCACTGTTGGAATATAGTATGCTGGGCTAGATGGATCTTTGGTCTAACCCAGTAAGGCCGTTCTTATGTTGTTATGATGTATCAGGACCCACTCATTCATGGTGAAGGTATTGAGGATGAGTAGGAATGCCACCCCAGACCAGACTCCCATAGCTGGGTGTGGGGTTTAGGCTTTCTCTGACCGAGAATGGAGATTAGCAGGATCACCCAACACACAGTGTCCTGGTTCTCCACAATATAGGCATAGTCCCAATGCCTGACACTGTCTTCACACAGCATAGCTTCATGAGTTAAAGTGGCAGGGAAGACACTCAAGATTGGTGAGCAGGAGATGCTATTGCTGGCAGAATATAGGAAGCTCTTGGTGACATTCCATCAGGTAGCTGTCTGTCTTGATGCTGAGGTCAATCCAAAGTCCAAAATGTGTGGAGAGTCCTCGTGGGCCAACTCATGTTTTATGTTGTTATTTAAGCTGAAGTGAAAATAAAATTGCTGCATATCCTTGTTCCATTCAGTATTCTCTACCAAGCAGTAGAAATCTGCTACATGTTTAGCAAAAAACTGACCTTCCTGCTGCAATACCTGAAGGGTGGCCTTGGGAGTACAGTCACAACTAGGGCTGTCAATAATCACAGCCATGGTTTGAATGATGTCTTCAAGCTTCCCCAGGAGCAGGCTTGCTTTCTCTAGGAATGGGGATTCCCAGGCCAGAACTTGCCTAATCTGTATTGGACAGTGGGGAACAACTGCAGGTTCTGGCATTAATTAAGAAACCCACAAAATATGCCCCCATCACCTTCCCCTGATTCCTATCAGGCAGGGGAATCTTCGGGGTTCATGTGGATGGAGCTGAGGGTAGTGCTGCCTGTCTGTGCAGTGCACTGCTCTGTGCTTGTATGCATGCAGCATAGTGGCTGGGGCCTGCAGGGTTTGTAAAATACCCCATATTCCTGGTAGGGAAATACTGGCTAGAGGGGATCCATAGCAGCTGCCAATCTGGACCTCTTGTCAGCCTAGTTCCCTTCTGTTTACCTGTGCTGCTCAAACCATCAGGAGACCAGGCAATAACAGTCAGGCCTAGTGGTCAGAGTCCAAATGCCAGAGCCGCACATTTAAAACATGCTTAATCTCATTGATTTTAATGGGACTTAAGCCCACATTTAAAGTTGAACACGTTCTTTGCTGAATTGGGATGGTGGAGTGAACTGAGAGACCTTATCCACTGCTCAAAATCATAGCAATCATAGTTCTCTGCCAGCAATAGAAGTCAAGTTTCCCAGCATGTGTTCAGAGCACTGGAACCTTTCATGTAAAATTATTTTAGTTATTACAAAAATACTTTTATTGGGGTAGCAAATTAGAATATGGATAACTATCCTGAAAGTAAAAGGTTTCATGATTGAGTTTAATGCCTCAGCTGTTCTAGTTCCATGAGTAATTTACCTTTATTACAAAATCAAAGGGATATAATGTTTTACAGAGTGATTACTTTTCTTCTTCTGGTTTTATTGCTACAAGGGTTATATTTAATTATTTTTATTGCTGAACTCTAGTAACCATATCTGTGTTATACTTACTGTTTTTTTTAAACAATAAAGCCAGTATAGAAGCATTGCCCCAGGTATGCATAAGTACCTTCTGGTTTGATAGAACTTGAATATGGTGAGTAGAAAATCTCATGATCATACACAGAGAACTACTTTCATCTAAGTTTAAGATAGGATTCAATCTCAATTCAGTTTGAATAAGACCCCAAAATCATGGTTATTTTTTTCCAGCTATTACTGTGAATTACAGTGTATCTCACTTAGTTCCTATGGCTAAAACCCAAGAAATAATAGTAATACTATGTCGCCAATAGGGCCATTTTTCAGCAAAGCACTCAAACGCATTCATAGATCAATTCCTATTCCGCAAAGCACTTAAAGGACTTTTTTAAGTATTGGGTCTTAACTGACTTGTTCAAGGTTACAAAGCAAGTCTGTGTCACCACCTGGAGTTCTCCTGATGGTCTCTCCCCTCCTTTCACCACAAAACCACCCTTCTCTGTAGGTGAGTAATCTTTCTATTTTTCCTATATGATTTCTATTTCATAATGAACCCTGCACATTAGTTGGATTATGATTAAGGGGATTATTGTACTTTTGCTTTAATACTCGTGAAGTGCTTCTCTTCAATTGACTGCTTGCTTAATTTTTGGGTCATAGCGTACTAGACCACAAAGTAATAAACAAAATGTGGCACAGCATGACATAAAAGTGATTTGTGATTTTCAGAATCATTACTAAAACTATGATGGCCATGGTCACTGACAGCATGGGCTGGACCTAAAATAATTAATATTATTTTTCTATGCTGTTTCAATTTCTAATATACTGAATTATTTTGGAAAAGAGCAGTTCTTAGCACAATTTTTGCAACATGCTTTGTTGAGCTAAATGAAGTGATGACACGTCACATTCCACAGATAGCATGATAACCCACCAGCTGAAGAGGGAGTCTGCTTCTTTTTTTGTTCATTCCTAGCTAAATCAATTGGTGGGCCAGCCAACAAGCTTCTAACTAGAGCATTGGTAAAGAGGGACATAAAGAAAATATATAAGAATAGAATAGATTATATTCTTATAGGCTTGTCTGCACTACCAGGTTATTTCAAAATAAAGTATTTTGAAATAGTAACTCCTGAAATAACTCTTTTGAAATAAGCTTATTCCTCTTCACAAGCAGGAGTTGTTATTTTGAAATTACAAGCCCATTATTTCAAAATAACAGGCTTGGTAGTGTGGATGCTCACCTTATTTCAAAATCAGGGGAGTTATTGGGCTCATCTAGGCTACGCTAAAGTGTTGAAAGAGGATATGCAAATTCCGATCTCACTTTCAAAAGCAGAACTTTTAAAAGTGAAAGTAGTTTGGACGCGGCTTTTTCGGCGAAACGCGCCCCCCTTTTCGAAAAACTGCTCTTCCTCAAAAAATGAGGTTTACGTGGCTTTTTGAAAAGGGGGGGGAGTCGCCAAAAAAACCATGTCCAAACTACTTTCACTTTTGAAAGCTCTGCTTTCAAAAGTGAAATCGGAAGAAGATATGCAAATTCCACCGGAATTTGCATATCCTCTTTCGACACTTTAGCATAGTCTAGATGAGCCCATTTCGAAATAACTCCCCAGTGTAGACTGAAGAATATTTGTAATGTTTCATTGCTGGCCTATGTTTTTCAATACACATTGTTTTAACAAATGAAACTGAGGGAAAGAACTTCTAATTTTAAAAAAGTTCAGAAGAAAGTACGTCTCTTGCATATAGGCCCTGCTTTGGCAAAGTACTTAAGCACACGTTTAACTTTAAGCACATGAGTATTCAATGGAAATTCTCAGATCAAGCACATGACAAAGCGCTTTGTCAGATAAGGACCACAGTCTTCTGGATATGTGCAGGGCAGGATTTACATCTTATGCAGCTTTACGCACAGCATCTTCAGCACCCTCTTGTCTAAAGCTGACTTTCGTGTTGCACAGTTTTAGAGATTGTGTGCTTCTAGAATGCCAGCACCTCTAGGCACATGCCTGCTGTGCCTAATTGGAAATCCAGTCCTGCGTATGTGTTTTAATTTTACTTTGGCGATGTGCTGCGCGTTGCATATATTAAGGAATGGGGTAATGGGTTTCCTTTATTGTGAATGCATAATTTCCAGTAATAGTTGCCAGCCAAAACAGGTGCACCATATTAATGAGAACTCATGGGAGTAGCAATGTTTGTATCTTTCATATACCTGTCACAGATTGAATTGATTGACTAAAACTGAATAAGAAACCAAACCTGCCTCTTCTCCCAAGATTTCATTGTTGTCTTATGGAACAGTAGCTTATTTTCTCCTTATTTTTTGTAGAATTGGTCAATTTTTGTGCTTATAATTTTTGTGCAAATATTTTCATGGTTCATCAAATAATTTGGATGACAATTAGTTTACTCCGTGTTTAGCCAAATGAGCAAATACAACAAGTCAAATAAAACATGTGATGAGTATTGTTAATATTTGCCGAGTAACTGATTTTTTTCCAACATGGTCTAATTATTTATGCTAATGATCATATTATTAGAGCTCATATTAGAGTTCATATTGGATCATATTAACAATGACTTCATAGGTAATTGAATAGTTACATTGTGCACATTAAGTATATCTAGCTAAATAATGCCTACTATTTTGTTGATCTATTGCCTAATTCATAAGAATGGGAAGAAAATAACTTATAGGAGCCTTAGAATCCATTTGTTTCAAATAATTCTTCAGGATCTAATCCAATTTCCTCATGGAAAAACTTTTGTCAAGGGAAACTGGTTTGGGCCATCTATTATTTACCATTTTAAAGAACTAATGACTGCAGACCAGAAACATGTGGAGGTTAATCAGGATGGAAGATTATTGAAGCAACTGATATCAAAAGGCAATTGGAATTGCTTCTGGAAAAAGTACTGATGAAAAAGCAAGATGAGATTGGGATAGGCTAAAGGACAGGCATGCTGGGTTGGATGGTACTTCCACTTTCTCGGTCCAATTTTTCAGGCAGCTTGAACACACATGCCAATTTTCTGTTCACAACTGATTGCTCCTGAAAAAGCACAGCTGGCTGACTTTCCCATGCAAGTGGATGTGAGTACAAAACAGGATTCAAACCCATTCTGCATTTCTCAGTGATTTATGCTGGCAAAAGTGGGAGCACAAAAGTAGAAGTGGGGACTGAAAGTCAGACAAAGCAAAATATGATTGAGTTAAAGCAGAAGAGTTCAAGGGAGATCATGGGTACCTAATGGGAATTGTGCTATTGCCTTCACTGTGACCATTATTTCACCCCATAAATGTATCAATTAGTCTTTAGGGTGTAAATTCTGGTATTTGTACACAATCAGGAGAGGGGGGAAATGGCCACAAAAAATTAGTGGGTAGCATGATGACTCAGTAGTAGCCCAAATGATGATATAGGCAGCAACAACAGGACAGCAATCTGTTATTATCAGTCCTCTTTGCTATGAGTTATTAAAAATGGCACTATGGCACGGGTGCCATGTAGTTTGCTGTATATATTCAGAGTTTAGATTGTCAATGGGGTGGGCAATCTAAGGTTTGCTTAAGAGCTGCTGGCACAAAATTCACAATTTGTAATTTCCCAACCTTTTGGTTGTATAAAATGATTTTGGGAGTGTAAACTTTATGGTCGATAATCAAATCTAGGCTAATATTCTGAGGGGAAAATCAGGGTAACGATCCGTGATCCATCTAAATTATTAATGCTGCTTAGCATTTTCTGATATTACATGACTTTCCAGTATGCAGTTGTCTGATGTACTGTGCTCTTACCGGGCTTGACTCTGCAAGGCCCTGAGCACTCAGGCCTTCATCCAGGAATGCATTTAAGCCTATGCTTATCTTTAAGTGCATTATTGAATTCAGTGGAACAACTCACATGCTATATCAGGACCAAAGTGCTCAGGACCCATTTTTCTTTATTTTACATCTGATATAGGAAACATAAATGACTTTTCAGGCGTTTTTGAAAAATAACAGCAACTCAGAGCAGCTCTTTTTATATAAATACTGTGGTCAGCTATTCCACCGCAATGATTTGTACTTCAGGAAACATATGGGAAAGTTCGACTACCATGGAAAGTGAATTATCATTTTATTAAGTAATATAAATACCTTAGCGGAAGCAGAGACCCTAACCTTCCTGTTATGGGAACATGAAAATGTTTGATTTTAGTGGTGGGTGAAACTCAAAATGAGGGGGCCATGTACATTTTTGTGTTTTTTTTTTTAAACTAAGATGAGGCACTTCCAAACTTTTGAATGATGAATCATGTAAACCTCCATGTTTCTTTAATGCCATTTTCATGTTCATATTTACGATATTTTGCCATCATTCAAAGGGTTAAACAGTAAAAATGGCCCTGGAAAGAGCTGACAGAAGCCAGAGTGAGTGTTGCTTGTGGGCACACTACTGGTGTCAGGGAATTCAACCATAGCTGCACAACAAAAAGCCCCCCAAGGTTAGAGGGCAGATGTTGACAGAACCCTTCACCCGCTTTCTGGGAGATCCCCAGAACCTGTTGCTTTTGCTACCTGTGTCAACAGCTCTTCATCTTTTGATAATTGAATCACAATAGAGAGTAAGGCCTTGTTGCACAATCTCCTTCTCTCAGATTGGTTATAAATAGTATTTCACCAGATGTATGTTTGCAGCTAGTGTCATAACGTAACTGTGCCTGCCAAGCATGCTATTGCTTGTTCTTTGTTACGTGCAGTGTTGCTTAGAGTTTGTCACTGCTTTAAGAAGAAAGTAAAAGTTCTTCGCGTCACATGTTGATATGGATGTTCTGTCTTGGTTACCAGACAGGTACACAGGGGTTTTAATGGACAACCAGCACCCATTCCCTTTCTTTTTCATTTAGCATTTTCTCCTTTGAATTTTAATTCTCCATAGGATGAGCCAAAAACAACATGCTTTGTCTTCTCCTCTTCCACTACTGCAATCTTGGATTCAGATAACTCAGCAGTCTGTGTCTTGGATATACTGGGTGGAAAAAAGTCCGTTACCACTTGTAGAAACAGATATTAGCACTGGATTGATGAAAAGTAAAAACTGTGCCATTTTTGGAACACCTGTGATTGAAGGGCAATTTTTCAGAAATCAAATTGTTTTCCCAGCTGGCTTAAAACCTCTACTGGGTTCCATAATGGGGTGGACTAGGCCTTGAGGCTCCCTGCTGGGAGTCGCATGGCCCTGCTACACTCCACTACAGAAAAGGGCAGTGGATTGTGTCCTCCAAGTTACCTAGTGGAGAGAGTCCTCCAAAGTTCCTGCTTAGTACTAGATTAGGAACCTTGCAATCCAGCTGGACCAAACAAGGATACCATAACGGTAAATGTCTGAGTCCAGGAAGGTCTATTGGACATTTTGGACTATCTATCTCCAAATGCAGTTGTTTATTTTGCACATGCATGACTCTGCCAGAAGGCTGAGTCACCAAAGACCTGCCTGACAAGTGCAGCAGCTGACAAGAGGCATCGTGAGCAGCAAGAAAAAGCCTTCAGGCATGCACACACATGACCAGGGGGTGCTCACGTGAGATGAGTGTCCCCCAATTAATGAACCACATTTGAAGAGGCTATGTAATAAGGCAACAAGGGACTATTTAATTGCAATTGAATAGGGTAAAAATTAAACCTTGGTAGCTAAATTATGAACTGCTGTCAAATAATCAACACCCCCTCACCTGCTCAAATCTCTCTCAGTAAAATATACATCAAAATTAATCCTCATTGATATTAAATAGGATTGTCATGGTGTAAATGAGAACAACATTTGGACTTAAGCTTTTAAGGAACTTGTTTGTAATTGGTTTTTTTTCCTCCTTCCTCTCGGTCAATTCGTTTGTCAATATTCTGGTTATCTTTAGGCTAGGCAATTTTTGTCCTCCAGATCAGCATGACTAATGCACTACACAACGCAATATGTGAAGGAGGTGGACAGCCCTTGGTGGGGAAAGAGCAGGTTAGGAACTATTTAGAAAAGCTAAACATACACAACTCCATGGGTCCGGATTTAATGCATCCGAGGGTTCTAAGGGAGTTGGCAAATGTCATTGCAGAGACTTTGGCCATTGTCTTTGAAAACTCGTGGAGATCGGGAGAGATCCCAGATAACTGGAAAAAGGCAAATGTAGTGCCTATCTTTTAAAAAGGGAAGAAGGACAATCCTGGGAACTACAGACCAGTCAGCCGTACCTCAGTCCCTGGAAAAATCATGGAGGGGATCCTCAAGGAATCCACTCTGAAGCACTTGGAAGAGGGGAAAGTGATCAGGAATAGTCAACATGGATTCACAAAGGGCAAGTCATGCCTCACCAATTTGATTAGCTTCTATGATGAGGTAACTGGCTTTGTGGATATGAGGAAGTCAATGGATGTGATATACCTTGACTTTAGCAAAGCTTTTGATACAGTCTCCCACAATGTTCTTGCCAGCAAATTAAGGCAGTATGGAATGGATAAATGGACTGTAAGATGGATAGATAGCTGGCTGGAATGTTGGGCCCAACGGGTTGTGATCAACGGCTCGATGTCAGGTTGGCAGTCGGTTTCTAGCGGAGTGCCCCAAGGATTGGTTCTAGCACGGGTTTTGTTCAACTTCTTTATTAATGACCCGGATGAGGGAATGGACTGCACCCTCAGCAAGTTTGCAGATGACACTAAGCTAGGGGGAGAGGTAGATATGCTGGAGGGCAGGAATAGGGTCCAGAGTGACCTAGACAGATTAGAGGATTGGGTTAAAAGAAATCTGATGAGGTTCAATAAGGACAAGTGTAGAGTCCTGCACTTAGGACGGAAGAATCCCAAGCACTGGGGACCAACTGGCTAAGCAGCAGTTCTGCAGAAAAGGACGTGGGGATTACAGTGGATGAGAAGCTGGATATGAGTCAACAGTGTGCCCTTGTAGCCAAGAAGGCTAATGGCATATTAGGTTGCATTAGGAGGAGCACTGCCAGCAGATCTAGAGAAGTGATTATTCCCCTTTATTTTGCTTTAGTGAGGCCACATCTGGAGTATTGTGTCCAGCTCTGGGCCCCCCACTATAGAAAGGATGTGGACGCACTGGAGAGGGTCCAGTGGAGGGCAACCAGAATGATTAAGGGGCTGGAGCGCATGACCTATAAGGAGAGGCTGAGGGATTTGGGTTTGTTTAGTCTGCGGAAGAGAAGAGTGAGCGGGGATTTGATAGCAGCCTTCAACTTCCTGAAGGGAGGTTCAAAGAGGATGGAGAGAGGCTGTTCTCAGTAGTGATGGATGGCAGAACAAGGAGCAATGGTCTCAAGTTACAGTGGGGGAGGTCTAGGTTGGATATTAGGAAAAGCTATTTCACTAGGAGGGTGGTGAAGTACTGGAATGGGTTACCTAGGGAGGTGATGGAATCTCCACCCCTAGAGGTTTTTAAGTCTTGGATTGACAAAGCCCTGGCTGGGTTGATTTAGTTGGGATTGGTCCTGCCTTGGGCAGGGGGCTGGACTTGATGACCTTGTGAGGTCTCTTCTAGCTCTATGAATGCTGGGTCAAGAAAATACTGCTGCCTTCCAGCTGCTTCCTGTGCTGTAACTCCCAGAGTATTTTTTAAACCCATGTATTGGTGAATGCCACCTCATAAAGAATCCATTGCTCAATGTTTTCACAGTGAAATATCTGAGGAAATATTTTCCATATCTCTTGCTTTGATGTTCACCTTTTGCATTGTGGTGAACAACCCCACTTTATACAGGAGAAGGGGGACCTGTACTTGCCCTTCATTGCAGCATGTGCAGTTCCATTGAAATTTGAGCCTTAGTCCATAGAAGTTTAATGTAAAATTTGTTTCAGTTCAGAGTGCTCTTCTAAGGCTTTATGTGCGGCGTAAGCCCCATTTAACATGGTGTGAAGAGACTAAATGGGACATAATGCAGAGAGGGCGTGTGTAATAGATACAGTGAATGGTGGGAAATGGAAATAATTTCCCGCCTTTTGCAAAATTTTAAAAGTATCAGGAAATTGTTTTAGGTTTTTAATTGAATGGGGCCATAAACATCTTGTCATCTGTGCTGCTTTTTTTGCTGTCTGCCATTCAAACATGAAAACAGAGTACCCTTGTCCGTATAATATTCAGGCTGCATTAACTTCTTGACAGATTCAACAAATGCTTCAGAAAGGACTCAACATGCGTTTCTCTCCTGACCCTCATCTCCCCAGCTGTGAATCCCCAAGTCTGTGTAGGATCTGGGTCAGAGGACATTGTGTTGCAGAGATAACTGTCTCTCCGCTTCTACTTTCACCCTCTATGAATCTGCATAGGCTTTATGGGAAGCTGAGAGTTCCAATTCTATAAAAATGCTCAAAGAAAAATTAGGTGCAGTGTTGTAGCTGTGTTGGTGCCAGGATATAAAAGAGACAAGGTAGGTGAGACAGTATAATTGTATTGGATTATCATCCATTGATGGAATGTTCATGTTTTCAGGGTAGACACCTACATATCTGAAAACGACCAACTTTCCGCCCACAAAAGTTGGTCCAGTAAAACATATTACCTCACATACCTTTCAAAATTAAAACTGTGTTAGGGTATGTCTAGACTGTGGTGCTATTTCAGAATACTGGACGTATCCCAAAATAGCAATACCACATCTATAAATGTTCCCGCTATTTCCCGAAATAGAGGGTGCACTATTCCAGCTTCCCTGTAACCGGTTAAGGGATTTGTCAGAATAGTGCCTTATTTTGAAATTTGGCACTGTCTACACAGCGCCAAATTTCAAAATAAGCTCTTTCGACCTAGATTCTGAATAAGCTACGCAATTTGCATAGCACAAATTGCATAACTTATTCCAACAGAAGGGTGCTGTCTGGATGCACCCTTAAGGGGGCAGAAATGAAAATATTGGGGGAAGAAGAGAGAGTTTTAAACTTCCAGACATCTGAATTCACCTGGGTTAGTTAATCCCCCTTTGCAAAATGACTGGCCAACAGCAAACAGCTTCATTGACTAATTGCCCATGGAACTAATGAAAAAGATTTAGAGTTCAATATGAAAGCAAATAGCACTCCACTGGATTTGATTTATTAGGCAAACGTTTGGCACATCCTACCGTGGCCTCTGTATATGTGTAGGTTCAATCAAATTAAAAGTGCTGAAGTTCAGAAGAAAAGGTTAAAGTATAAATTATCCAAGTCTTGATTATATAACTCCGACAGGTGGAACGGAACCTGTGACCTCTGGAGCTTAATGAATGAGCCTCTACAGCTCAAGCGAAAAGGCAGCTGACTCTCGACTAAGGCTGTAGAGGAAACTTGGTCCATCTAGGGATGTTAAGAAGCATGTAATTAAAAAATGTTGTAGACTGCACGATTAATCAATAAGGGTTTGCATTGCAAGCACTCAGTGTTGGCTCACGCCAGGTCTCACCATCTACCCCTGCTGTGGCTCTTCATTACAAGCCCTTTAAGAGCTGGTGTGCGGGCAGGCTGGCTCAGTCCTGGCTCACATTGGGTCCCAGCAACTACCCTCACTGTAGCTCTGCATTTCAAGACCTTTAAGAGCCAGTTTTAAGCCCTTTAAGGTGCAGCTACGTGGGACAGCACTCCACAACCAGTACACGCAAAAGGCATCTCCTTCTTAGAGTGAAATCTGATATTAACACTTCCTAGGCATAATAGGGAGTCAATCCAGCCAGACTCATGTTTACTTCCCTAGGCATTGCATCAGGCCCAATCTCTACCAAAATTACTTTAAAAAATTGCCATACAAAAATGGAGTTAAGATGCTGCATTGCTACTATTAAAACCTGGTTTTCTCAGGTAATAGCTATGGTCCAAATCCTGTAACCCTAACTTTAAAAATAATTCCCAATCCACCCAAGAATCCCTTAATAAAAGATGCCAGATTTAATCCAGTAATGATTTTAATGTAAAATATTGATACAATTCTTTCCTTCTATGTTACAGATAAAAGATGCTGAAAGCTTCTTAACTCCTATTTCCCTATCACTCACCATGGCTCTGAAACTTCTGCTTTTATAATGAAATACAATGTATGAAACTCTCACAAAAGATCCTACCATCCATGACTCTGATTTATTGTAGTTACATAATCAGACTATAATATTTAATCATTTAGTAAATTATTTAAATTGATAATACATAGAATTATAATTCTTTATTGTCAAAGACTGGCTCTTTAGGAAGAGAGTAACTAAATAATCTGTGCTTAATGGAGTAGTTTCAAAGGACAGAAAAGGAGGGGGAATATTTAAACTTAATTCCAAATTATTGATTTATTACAGTTTCTATCCATAGATTTTCTATAGCTTTTTAAACTCTATCATACAATGAATTATGCTTTTATTTTTTCAGTCACATAACATCACATAGCTTCATTTAATTGTTCTGGACTGGACTGTAAGTACCCAAACTTGTTCCCAATATAGGGTTTGACAAAACCTATTTGATTTCAGCAGGGTTGGGCACAGGATCAGTATTTGCTGAATAGAAGAATTAAGTTGATGCTAAAATACCTTCCCTTTAGATTCCCTTGAGATACACTAAGTAGTTTGCTGCACATCAAATTTAGTATCTGAGCTGCATTTGAGGAAGCAAATCTGATCTTCCAGGGGTATGTAGCTCAGGCTAAATGAGAATTATACAAGACAAATCCAACTCTGGCATAACTTTAGTGAAAATGCACCTATAAACTGTAAAGCTGAAACTGGTTCTTTCAGGTGAATTCCATTTTAATCTTAAACAAAACAAAGAAAAATGATCCAATAAGTAAATAGAGAGAGAGAGAGAGAGAGAGAGAGAGAGAGAGAGAGAGAGAGAGAGAGAAGAGCCCTGGTCTTTCTACAGCACACAAGATCCTACAAGCCAGAATGTGAGAACACAAGAATTCCCATCAGAAAAACCCATCTTTACTGTAAACATTTAACTGAACCAGAGATCTAAACAAATTACAAGTAACACAGTTCAGTGTGTATCCACACAACAGATTTTCCACCAGCACAACTGTGTTTTAAGCATCTGCATCTAGCACACTTCCAACATATTTTGTGTCAGTGCATTCTGGGAAAATCTGAGCAGCTATCCCATAGTGCATCAGCAGACGATAGAGATCATACAGACAAATTGACATGACTGGCACATGAAGCAATGCACTCTGGGGAGTCCTACTGCATTGAGCTGTAAGGAAGGAGAACCAGCCAAACCATTAACACAAGTCTGGTAAGCAGGGCCGGCCCACAACATTTTGGCACCTGAGGCGGGGAGCTCAAATGACGCCTCCATTCCCCCTCGCTTGGGCCAAAACTTTGAAAGGTCTCAATTCTGCCTTCTTCCTGTTCTACTCCTCTCATGGTACTGCAGAGAGAATACATATGCACCAGCAGCAGACACAATTTTCTACACTCTGGGTCCTAGTGGCGCCCCCCCCTCCACAGTCTGGCACCTGAGGCGGCCGCCTCAGTTCACCTCATGGTAAGGCCAGCCCTGCTGGTGAGGGGGTGCTGTTCACTCTGAACAAAGCAAAAAATCTGATGAACCGGTTACAGCAAGAAACTCTCATCTCACTGTTGTTTATCTTCTACATTTTGCCTTCAGTAGTTGCTTCTGTGAGAGGGAGAATCAATAAATGCTGATAGACTGGCACTGGCATGAATTTGACACTGGCATGAATTTACAGAACTGGCTGGGAAAGACTTTTTGTTGTTTCCACTGTTAGGTTAAATTGGTTTTGGGAGTGGCAATAATTTTAATCATCTCTGGTTGAGGGTTGGCAGGGAATTAGGTCTGGAGTCAGGATGACTGAGGGTCTAGTTGGCTGATATAGAGGATCAGTATTTCTGTTTTAGTTGAAGTCAATCAAAAGCTTACTGTCAATATATTCACTCTGCTGTTAGTATGTTGACTGTCTGCCTCAGTTCCTGCTGCCCCAGCCATGAGCTGGCTCATGGCATTACCCATAATCTACTACCTTCCATCAACAAAAACAGGCTTTGAAAGAGTTGGGAGGTGCGTGCGTGTCTGTGCTCAGAAGTTTTGCCCATTGCTGAAGGACACTATAGAAGCTGAACAGCTTTATTATTAAAGCTAAAAAGCTTTTTTTGGGGGGGGGGTGCTAAATTGTTTGGTTGTACTCAACAAAATGACTTCTAAATATACTTAGTATTCATTTCCTTTCCAGCACTGAAATCTGTTTTGCCTTGGTGTCTTGCCAACTACAGCTACTTTCTAGAAGCTACTTAATTTGGGGACTATTGCATGCCATAGTCTGTAATATTTCATTCTGAAAGTCTCATGAGCAGCTGTAACTACTAAGAAGTGTCACGAATCAGTCTGGTACAGAAAAAAAATCTTTTGACTATTTTCTACAAACCAGACCCAGAGTACTAGGAAGCACTGTAGTTTACCAGGACTTTCAAAGACAAATGAATGTGTATTGCATCACCTCTTGTGGACTCTTTGGCTTTGTATTAATGGTCAAAAGGATGCATTTTTTTCAATTGTGCTAGGTCAGTGTAGTCAACTCAGTATGATTAAGAATCCCATTAAGATGCAGGCCAGCACATTTGAAGCTGTGGTAGCTGGCTGTGTTGTAACCAAAGGGACAGTCTCATCAGCACAGCTTTTGGAATCAATGAAACTTGCTCAGATTATAAATCAAAATGGAGTGCCTCTTTGGCAAATGTTAAGAATGTTCCCAGCTGTATTTAAAATCCATTGTGATGGGACAAGAGAACTGGCTTCAGCAACTGAAGTAGATTCAGCCCTCCTTCCCCAAATGCCAGAACAAGTGCTCCCACCTGGCCAATGAACAGGGCAGGGCAACATCCAGGATTATAAAGGTAAAAGACATGGGGGATCCAGTGACTTAGAGCTGCCTGAGTGAGGGTGAGGAAGGGCAGATGAGAGCTGCCAAAGGCAAGGATGAAGGCAAGAAGAGCAGCAAGAGGGGTTTTCTGGCTTGCATTTTGAAGCTAGAAGGCTAGTGCAGAAGGACTAGAGTGTACACTTGCATGGAATTACTTGGGACTTGGAAAGGGGGAACTGAGCCAAGAATGCCTTGTACGCCATGGTCTGCCTCTAGAGGGTGCTCCACATGGGGCTTCATGTAATGACATCCATCAAAGAAGGCAAGTGGTCAGTTGAGAAGAATAAGGTAGCTACTCCATTCTAATAACAACTGTGTAGAATCATGAACAGCACAGGCAAGTCATTGTGTAAAACTTCCTCCCTTAGCTCTGCCTCTGTGCATGGCAGTTCCAGCCTGCCTCATCCTTAAGTGTACAGGGTTACTAAAGTGTATGGACAAATGGCTGCACAGGGTTGTGGCTCCATTCCTGAAAAAACATTTCTGCATGGAGTCTCAACAGGAGAGTGCTCAGGTGAAGGTGTCAATGCAGGCAGTCCTTTGGTGCCTAAGCTGTGACCATCAGACTCATTTCCAAATGTGCCTTATTCAGGAGTTGAAGTGAGTCCTGCATGAGTGAGAGGCTAATACGACAACCTACTGTTCCATCTTGGGCCAAGAACTCCATGTCACTACAATCAGTCCTAGCATAGTGCCCCTTTGACTGCAGTTGTGGGTGACATATCAGGAGAAAGGGGGCACCTCTGTCCTCAGCTGTCAGCCTCATGCAGAAATAACAGTTCATAACTTCTCTCTGAGGTTAGAAATTTTCTTCCTTAGCTTCTGGACACTCCAGGTGCAGTTTTTTCTCTAGGATCTTGGCTTGTTCTCTGTTTGGCTTGGCAACTGGCATGTTAACTTCATGCTGCAAGCAAATCCAGGTGATGACATAACCTAATTAATTTTCTGTTTTAAAAAATAAAATTAAAAAGTTCACCTATTTTAATTGTCACCATCACTAGGCCCTGCAGAGAAGGCTGTCAGCCCTCAATCAAGCATAACCCCTCTGTCTCTCATATTAATTACAGCTTTGTGGTAGAGCCATAAACTATTTTGAAATCCAATCCATTACAGTAACACCTAAGTGAATATAAATGTACCAGATTTCAGATACTTTTTCTTTCCATTATTTGCAATTAAAGTCAATGGCCTCTCTCCCATCTTTGTCAGGTGAGTAAAGTCCCCGGTGGATGATTAAATGAGAAGAGATCTGCTAATCACACCCTCCACAGGATAATATTCATTGCCAGTGAATCATAAAGTGGTTTAAAAGTAAAAATGCCAAAAGAAAGAAAAAAAAGCTGCTTTTTTTTTTTTATAAATTGTGGCTTCAGAAACACATAGAGCCCTGTTCTCTGAGTGTCATCCATTTACCTGAACAGAGCTACACCTATTTACACAACCGAGAATTTGGCCTTCCCATAGTGTAGTATATTTTGTCACCTTATGTGACTAGGTGCTATGTACCATATTGTCAATGAACACTTTACAAGACAAATTATTCTTATTGTAATTGAAATTCTTTCCCCAATAATTATTTCCCCTTTCCCCCACTCACACAAACACACATTCTTCCCTGCTAAAAATATCACACATAATTTCTACTTGATGGGGTTTGGACTCGATTACTTCCTGAGGTCTCTTCCAACCCTATTATTCTATGATTTTATACTCTACATAGAAATACTGCTGAGGTGTTCTCTGCCAGTAGTCTCTTTTGGGGCTTCAAGGAAGGGCTGTCAATGCTACATATATTGTATCTGCAATTTCAAATGTCTTGCTCATATCTTCAGTTCGGTTGTATATCAAATTAACATGAGAAAGATGCAAGAATCTGTAAGACACAGTTGATACTAAAACCTTTTAATATATTTCTCCTCTTGGCTGTCTGGTGTTGATTTTTTTTAAAATCCCTTTGTTGTCTGCAGTTGTCAGTGTTTCATATTTCATCTAGTTTGCTTTCAGTACTTAGAAAAGTGTCCAAGTTTTCACAAAACAGTCCTTGCAAACAAATTAGGTGTTAAAGTTTGTGCTTTTAGTGTGTGTGTGGAGGGGAGGAAGCTGTTTTGGGGTTAAGGAAGCAAATTGGGTTCACAGGAAATGAGGACATTCAAAACTATGAGTTTTGCCGCAAGTGCCCATGCAAATGAAGCGCAGATTAGCATTTTCTTGTGCTTCATTTGCATACTCTTTTGATCCATTTTTGCACTAGGGGTTTTTGCGCAAAAACAGGCAGTGTGGCCGTTGCCGTTTTGTGCAAAAACCCCTTTTTCCTCAAGATCCTTGTTTGCCTGTCTCAGAAAGGCATAAGGATCTTGCAGGAAAAGGGATTTTTGCGCAAAACAGCCATGGCCACACTGCCTGTTTTTGCGCAAAACCCCCTAGTGCAATAACGGAACGAAAGAGAGTATGCAAATGAAGCGTGAGAAAATGCTAATCCACACTTCATTTGCAGAGGCTCTTGCAGCAAAACTCATAGTGTAGCCATAGCCTCAGGATAAAATTTTCACCCACTGCACTCACTCTCATGGGCTTTTTGTGGGAACTTACAGATATTTGTCCTCCATGCAACCTGATCATTAGCCTCAAAGAATATTTTGGCCACTGGATACATGTATTTTGCAGATTCAATTTTTTTCCCTATTCTTTCCTTTCTGAGGGCATGTCTACACTGCACAGGTTTTCAAATGGTGAAAAAGCCTCTTCTGGAAAAGCAATCAGAAAAATTGTGGAGAGCAATTTGCGTAGCTTTTTCTGAAAAAACCCTATAATGTAGACCTAGCCTGAGAGAGCGTTGTTTTCTGTTACCTGTTCCAAAAGACAGTATCCCTGTTTTTTGTAGAAATTTGAAAATTTCTAATGTCATCCCTCCTGTTCATCATATATATGACTTGGCAGCAGAGATGGTAAGATGCTTTGAGCTGATTTATTTCATCACTTTGCTAGTGACATACACAGCTCTCAGAGAGGTGGTCATGTTATTCTGTTTTAGCAAAAACAAGAAGTCTGCTGGTACTTTAAAGACTAATGTTTATTAGGGCATAAACTTTCATGAGATACAATTCACTACTTCAGATGTTTGAAGAGAAAAGAAAAAAGGGAGGGATACAGAGGTGGAAGTATGACATCAGTGCTAATTAAATCAGAGTGGATGTGGCTCACTTCCAACAATGATTAGAAGGTGAGAGTACCTGAAGGGGAAATTACCTATTGTAATGAGAAAGCCATTCCATATTTCTATTTAAACCTCTTTTGAGGTTATCAGATTTGCCTATGAATTCCAGCTCAGCAGGTTCTCTCTGCAGTCTATTTTTGAAGATTTTTTTTGCCCGAGAATGGCAACTTGCAAGTCAGTAACTGTGTGTCCAGGGAGGGAAAAATGCTCCTCCACTGTTTTTTGTATGTTGCAATTCATGATGTCTGATTTGTGTCCATTTATTCTTTTGCATAGAGACAGTCCAGTTTGGCCAATGTACATGGCAGAGAGGCATTGCTGGTACATGATTGTCTATATGGCTTTAGTAGATGTGCACGTGAATGAGCCATTGATGGTATAGAGGATGTGGTTAGGTGCTGTGATGGTATCACCAGGGTAGATGTGTGGACAGAGTTGGCAACAGGGTTTGTTGCAGAGATTGGTTTCTGGGTTGGTGTTTCCGTTGTGGGTTGTGAGTTGGTGGTGAGCTCACTTGTCTACAGATGGTGCAGGTTCCTTGCTTTCCCAATGTGTCTCTGAGATTATCTGTAGGAGTGCAGCAGAGGCAGGCATCATGACCTGGATTCTGTTCCATTAAGGCTACTATGTCTTAATTATTTGAGATCAGCGACTGGACAGACACCTGGTGGCCTCAGGATGGGGACATACAAAGGTGGTTGCAAGACTCAGCTATTCAAAGAGACCTTTATTTATTCTAGAAGTTCAAATCCTTTTCTTTAGGAACACCTTGTAAACAGAAACCTCAGCAGCATCCCGCTACAAGTCAGCCTCATCTTTCAGCAGAAGCAGCAGCAGCACACACTATGAACACTCCAGGGCTCACTCAGTGAAGGGGCTTACTTACTATGTACTCAGTCTATTCCTAAAGGGGGGAAGGTCCCATTTCTTTTATTATGTCATTTATATCAGTCTTAACCAAAGCCAGAAGTTTAAAGGGAAGGAGCTTCCTCTGTCTCATCGTTCATCTAGTTCACGTACACTAGGTCAGCCATAGTTTGGCCTTTAATTCCATTCATATGACCGGAACATTTACACCATAATATGAAAGACAGATATAGAAAGGCAAGGTTACCAGGGACAAAATAATCTTGAAAGTTCCCACCTAGGTTTCTAAATATCACCTGTTTCTTTCCGTCTTTGGCAGGCTTAATGCCTCCCTCCATGCCACAACCAGAATTAGCGCTCTGATCGAGACCACGTAATGCAGAAAGCAGAAGTGTCGTTTTGCTCTGCTCTTCCACTGTGACGCCATTCCAATGTTACTTATAGAATGTGCTGCACATCGGGGGAGGGGGGGCGGGCGGGCGGGAATCTATTTATGATCATCTCATGATACTGGAGACGCACTTAATAAAACTAATCCTTTCCTTGAAACAAATTCTTTGACACAGTGACTATGTTCTCTTTCAAATAAAATACAATACATATGACCAACATTTTCTTTCTGATGTTTTCTTCCTCATTTTGAGGAACCCTCCCAGATATGGAGAGGCCATGCATGACTCCAAACAAATAGATCTCAAATGAACTAAGAGCAAGAGTGCATATGGGCCTTCTGTTCAGGGTGGGTGGCTATGAAGAGGCTACCTAGCCAGAAACTGCAACTACCTGCCCACTGTTTAGAAATGCTCTTTGGACCCCTCTGAACATGAGTGTACAGTGACGTTGTTTGTGGGTGAGCTAGGAAAATGGCAGGGACATCATTACTAGCTACTTCAAAGATCCACTGCCTATAAACCCCACATAGATGTGGACTCGGCAATCCACAACCTATGGAATTGAGCTGGATGGCTCTGAGTGATGCCTTCTGTGGGGAAGTTAACAAATGGACTTTTGTCACTTGCAGATCTCTGGAAACATCCCTGTTGCAGTCCTCACTTGGCCCTGTCAGAGAGAGCTGGATTTACTCAGTCTGTGTGAGTGATGGGTCTTTCATCCAATAGGCATGCCTGCTGTATTTTTAACTGCTCCTCCTTAATTGCTGATGGGATTAATTATCTATTAAGTGAAGGAGAAACTATTATTGGTTCCTATAGCAAAATTTGCTGACATGCATGAAGTTGGGAAGTGGATTTTTATTTGCCTGTGGATGAAATCAATGAAAAGCCAAGGTTTGCTTGTTTTCTTGTTCTCTGTATGAAATTCTGCACACATTTCTATGTATTGATGTACTTTCATTCTGTAAGCCCAGGACAAGTATAGGTTACAAGTGTCTCCTTGCAAAATATTTATTGTTTTAGGCAGCTTCATGTCCTCTACCTTGAATTCCTCACATGAGTTTTCAGAGAGAGCAACATGATTAAAATATTATCTTTAGAAGATGTTGCTCATATGTATTGCATTTTATTTGAAAGAGAACATAGTCACTGTGTCAAAGAGTTTGATTCAAGGAAAGGATTAGTTTTATTACGTGTCAACACCTACACATTAAAGGTCGAAGTTTTTAAAAGAGCACCCAACTTGGGACCATAACTTGTGCCTGCCAAGTTTGCCCCCATCCTGCTTGCAGCTCCAAGTCTATTGGATCTGAATTTTTGCATGGCTATCTATCGGAGTGTGAGCAGTCGATAAGGAACTACTCAGATTTACACCTGCAATCCATTGCTGCAGGCAAATATTTTGTTGATACAAATTGTACCTGCAAAACAGAGCCTGGTCTCAGCTCTATGAGAACTTGCTTCAGTTTTTAAAATTATCTGTAAATACTAGTGCCCCCATATTGAAAGAGCCTATACTATTAGCTATGTATTTATTCTTTAGTGCTTTTTTTTTTCTATTGAATTCTGCATTTTCAGGAACAACTGCTGCTCAGTTACAACTACATAACTTGGACTCCATAACTGTAACAGAGAACAGGATTTCACTCTTCTAACTTTCCATTTATCTTTGTATAACTCACTGTAATTATTATGATCAGCTTGCTAGTTGCAGTAGAACTGTGTCCCCAGGGCAGTCTGGAAACATGCAATTTCTTCTGAAGATTTCTTTATTTGGATGACCAAATTCTCTAAGATCACGCTGTGAACAGAGAATTTGGTCACTCATTGAATCAGATGAGAAGCATCAACAAAATGAAAGTGGGACATGTTGTGTACCATGCACAGCTTCCCCCCCATGCTTTATTAAAATTGGCTTATGAGTATGAATATGCACAATTCAAAAATGCAAAATAGGTCATGTAAAATGTCATTTTAAAAGTTGTGATCACTGAATCTGCATATTCTGTATGTACATGTATCTTTCTTGTATGTGAAGTTAGAAATATTAAGTGGGACCTATTTTATTAGCACAGGTATTCTAGTAAAAACCATTAGTGCTACTTTAGGAATGTAATGGCTCTGTGATCAAGACAACAACCTGTGAATGGTTTTATTTTTCCTGTAAGCCCAAACTGTGGTTGGTCCTAGAAAGACATGTGACCATGCCCCTGGTACTGGATAGAGTGGCTAGACACCAACGGCACATCTACACAGCAGCGCTAAAGCCGAAATAAGCTATGCAACTGGAGCTACATCCCTTGTGTGGCTTAAGTTGAAATAGCTTATTTCAGCTTTTCTTGCTGTGTAGACAGCAAGAAGTCCGAGAAAGAGCACTCTTCCTCTGACTTCCCTTACTCCTCATAAAATGAGGGTTACTGGAGTCAGAGTAAGAAGTCCTCCAGTTATGTCAAAATAATTGCTTGTAGTGTAGACACGGACTATGTTATTTCAGAATAACGTCAGTTATTCTGACATAACATTGCTGCATAGACATATCCTCAGTCACATGAAGGGTAGCACCATTCAGTCCTCGCTATTCCAAAATAATTCTGGATAACATCGGTTATTCCAAAATAACACTGCTGTGTAGACACACCCCAAGAGACCATCTCTTGCCACCCAATATACTTGCTGGAAAGATATATGACTGAACAGGGTGAAGAACTGGGCCCAAGCTAGGGGTCTGCCTAGCTTGTGAAAGAGATTGTTAAAACAACTGTTAGGGTAAGAATTTGCTTGTAACAATTTTCTTAGTGTATTAAGATTAGCTGGCATGTTTTGTTTTGGCTTAGAAACTTACTTTTATCTGTCTGATTTTACTTTCAATCACATAAATCCTACTTTTTATATTTAATAAAATACTTTTGTTAATCATCAAGCCCGGTGTAAATAATTGTTATCTGGAGGGAGCAACCAGTATGCATATCTCTCTTTCTTTGCTACAGAGGGAAAACATATACGCTTTTTCTGTGTCAACCTTTTATACAGAGTAAGACAGATTTATTTGGGGGTTTGGTTCTTTTTAGGGGCTGTGTTCCTGGGTGCTGTTAGCAGCCTTTTAGCTGACCCTTCTCAGAGCTGAGATGGTTCAGTGTCTGTGTTGCTCTTCTGGGGACTGTTACCCCAGTGCTGTGCTTTGGCTGGGGAAGACCAGAGCTTCTGGCCAAGCAAGACAGGATAAAAGGGTGCTCCACAAAGTAGGTTGGTGGGCTCAGTGGTGTGACCAGCACATCAAGTGACAACCCCAAAGGGACCCCTGTGATCCAACCCATAGCATACAGCTTGTTGACAGGAGTCTGGGGATGACCTGAGCCAAACTAATGCCCTACCAAAAGCACATGGATCAGAGCTGGGTCACTCAGACACACAAAAATGATAAGCAAATGCATACAACATAAATCTGGAAAAGGCAAACAAGAATACCCTTTCAGTAGCTATTGGAGCCTTTCTATAGCTCTGGGTTACTTTAACTGATTGCCCACCCCAAGGTGAGGCTTTATACCTACTTTAATGTTTGAGAGGTTAGCCCTCAAGATCAGCTATAGTATAGGCTATCAAGAGTACAGGGACCTCAAAGGCACAACAGAGACCACATGGTGCTCTTTCTATAATAAAGCTGTATATTATTCAATTAAATGGTATGCACACTGCAGTCAGGTAAAGAAGAGAGAGAGACCAATATGAAACTCATAAGATCTGCATTACTTACACCGCACCCTTTGGAAATACTGGCTATGTGAGTCCTCCTCAGCATTGTCAGTGGTCATCATCCTGGTATCTTCACCACCACTTCACAAAGGCTGGAATACAACTTTACTGTGGTGCCGACTGGAGTTCATACATATTATAAAGATTTTAGCTACTTTTTCTTATTTGAACTTCCATGCACCACACCTTTAGAAGTGCCCTGTTTATGATAGGCTAACTCATTAGTCACCCTTACACTTATTAACATTTGTCACTTTACAACCATAGTAGCAAGTAGCTAAGGATGTCACTAACATTTCTCCCCTGCTATCAAGGGTCATCTTGAGGTATCTACTCAGACATTGTTAAACTAAGCAACTTTCAAAACATCAGCATAACGCAACACAGACACGAGCTCAGCAGATTTATTATTTATTTACTTATGCTAACTTATCCTAAGACCTAATTTGGCTAAAGTAAATACCTTAGGGTGCATCTACACAGCAGGGCTTAACTCAAAATAAGCTACGCAAATTGAGCTACATCAATTGCATATCTTATTTCGAAATAGGGGGCATCTATACAGCACTTATTTTGAAATAGAGTACTCTTCCTTGGACTTCCCTTGCTCCTCATACAATGAGGGTTACAGGAGTCAGAGTAAGAAGTCCTCCAGTTTGGCAGTATTTTGACACTATTTCGAAATAACTGCCTGTTGTATAGATGCCGTTATTTTAGAATAGTGCTAGTTATTTCAAAATAGTGTTGCAGTATAGACATACCCCCCAGACGCCTGAGGTCTGTAAGCCCCATGTTGTACATTACTTTTTATGTTTCACCTCTATATCCAAGATATACCTGAGCTTTCAACCTTAGCTACACTATGAATGGGGCCTTCTTCAGCAAAATGCTTAAACATACTTAATTTTAAGCATGTGCTTGAGTCTGTCCCTCTTCAGAAAACACTTCAGCAGATACTTATATTTGAGCATGTGCTCAAATATTTGCTGACTTTGGCGTCAAAAGGATGATGATGATTCTCATGGCCAAATGACCTGAGGCTCCATTGTATCATTATTATTACTGTTTGTATAATTGTGGCACCGAGGAGGCCCCATCAAGGCTCACGGCCCCACTGTTGTATAAACATACAGCAACATAGTAGTTCCTGCCCAAAAGATGTTGATCTGTTCTATTTGTGATTCTTGATATGTTTATAAGCTTGAATAACAAAGAATGACTGACATGAAAAAAATAACCTCCCATTTATGTAGAGATTCTTTAGCAAGCTGAACTCTACGTTTTCTTATAAAAGATGGGTCATGTTCATTCCTCATCCTGGGCCTCGTATGCCTCACCTTGCCCAAAGAGCACCCAGGGTAATTAGAATCTGGCCTGAAGATGGGTAGAGCACGGTTTAGCATTTGAAAACCAACATGATTTAGGAGCATAAGTCTCACTAGAAAAGTGATTCATGAAGAAAGTTAGGATATGTCTACACTACAGCGTTATTTCGAAATATTTTATTTCGAAATAGTTAATTCGAAATAACACGTCTACACGCAAAATGTATTTCGAAATAGTGTTTTGCTATTTTGAAATAGCACATCCACACATTGAGTGGATGCTGAATCGCATTTAAGGCTGGCTGGAACCAGGTCCAGCAGGGCATTAGGTCAGGAGTTACTTTGTGTGGCTGCTGCCTGAGGCTATCTGAGGCCTGTGCTTAAAGGGGCCCCCCCCGGACAGCCAGTTCTCAGGTTTCCCTGCTTGCTTGTCTACCTCGATGAGGGACAGCAAAGCATTTTGTCTCTGTGTGCTCTGGTTGCCCTCACTCGGGACACCACAGCATTCTGCAACATGGAGCCAGAACTGCCCCTGGGCACTCTGGTGCTTCTTGTGGACATGTTGCTGTGAGCCTGGCTGCACTTTCTGCAGGCTGCCATCCGGGAGGTCCATCGGGGGGCTGTCAGTATCCAGGAGACCCTGAGGGAGAGCTTCCACCCTGAGGAGCACTAAGAGCCTCCCTGGTCTGCCCCACTGGGGGCTTGTGCCTCATTCCTCCCTCACGTCCTTCCACTTACCCCTCCCTAACCCCCCCTTCCTGATGTCAAATAAAATACATGTATTTTCATGAACACAAACTGTCTTTATTTAACAGAACAGGGGGGAGGGGAATGAAACTCTGGTGAGACTGGGGAAAGGAGGCAGGAGGGGGAGAAGAGAGGGTGGGAAAGGGGAGGGGGAAACCTGGGAGGAGGAAGCTGGAAGGGGGAAGAAGGGGGAGGGGAAGCTCAGGGCTCAGGGTTGGGGGTCTCACCAGACCAACTTGATTTTCATGTGAACCTGCTCCTGGGTTCTCATGTGGCCTTTGGTGGCCAGGCTGGCAGCTATCCTGCCATAGATGGCCACGTTCCTCTATCTAGTGCAGAGATCATGGATGTTGGGGGCATCCCCCCCAAACCTGAATAAGGTCCATGATCTCCACCCTGGACCAGGAAGGCGCCCACCTTCTCTGGGCCCTGGCAGGCTCCTGGGAGCTGGCAGACTGCTCCTGAGGAGCAGTGGAGGGCTGGCTGCCAGTGGCTTGCTGGCTCATGTTTTGGGGCCACTGGGTCGGGGCAGTGACTGCTGGCTCTGGGCTGGCAGGCTTGGAGCTGGCACAGGCACTGGCACTGTGGCCAGAGTCAACCCCTTTAAGGGCTGGGGACGGGGGGAGGGAGAGGAGTGTTCTTGGTTGAGGCTGGAGTGGCCACCAGGGCACCCTGGGAAGGCTGGAGGCCCCCTATTTCGATATAAGTGTCTACACAGCAATTATTTCAAAATAGCTATTTCGAATTTGGCATTATTCCTCATGGAATGAGGTTTACCAAATTCGAAATAAGCGCTCTGCTATTTCAAATTAATTTCGAAATAGCCGTTTGGCTGTGTAGATGCTAGTAAAGTTATTTCGAAATAAGGGCTGTTGTTTTAAAATAATTTTGCTGTGTAGACGTACCCTAAGATGTACCTAAATAGGTAAAATAATAAATTCACCACCTTTATAGCACTGGGCTTCAGTACAGCCACACCATTGATTATGACTCATGTGCTGAGACAATGGAATTTAACTCCAAGTAAGAGTTTATGCACCGAAGATTTATAAGGGAAATTCTGCAGAAAAGCACTATCTCAGGTGCTCTGCTGTAAGCGGTCTCAATATCTTTATTGGAAGCAATAATTGGTGGAAGGCAGGGATAATAAAGGGCTATCAAACAATGAGCCAGTGCTGAGGAAGTGAGTGTGGCTATGGTTTGCAGAGAGGATGTCACTCTGAGAGCCTGGTTCTATTTCAACTTATCTAATTTTATGGCTGGTTTTTTTTCTTGGTCAGCCTTTTATTCTTTTTGACCACAAGACTGGCTCCTGCAAGCATTTTTTATTCCTGATTCAAATGAAACAACAGGAGCATGTTACTAGCCAGAATGTAGTTACCCCAAAATTGTCCAGGACAGTGATACTCACCTAAGTGGTCAGAATTTTAGTTCCTTAGATGGGGCCATTAAACCTACTGTAGGAAAAAAGCATGAATGAAAGGGTGTATGGAACAGGATAACCTGCTCCTTTAAGGGCCAGACACCAATGGGCCACTCAGCCCTGTTCATTTAGCCCTGCCCTGCTACATCTGTGGTGAGTGTGGGATTTAAGAAGAAGAAAGCCCAGCAGTTAGTCTGGCTGGGGAGAAGAGCCCCACTCTGGAGTGCCGTCTAGGTAAGGAGAATGGATAGCCTGCTTTGGTGTGAGACAAGAAGCTGGGCTCAAGCTAGCAAGTAGCTGAGGGTTGCCAGAGGCTCTTGGTGGGAGGATTGACCTGACCCGATGATTGGAATCCTGAACCTGGCAGCGAGATAGGATACTACTGCTGGGAGCCTGCCTTTAGGAAGGGGGAAATCAGCTTACCTTAAGCCATTCTTGGCACTGTTCCCACAGTGGGAGGCCAACAAGAGCAAATGTTTCCGTCAGCTTCCCTTACTCCTCATAAAAGCAGGAGTACCCTCTGCTGGCGGGGACACTCTCTGAGTTTGATGTAGCTAGACTTGCTAAATTGAACTCTGGAAGATCAATTGCAGCAGACTAGATCTTCCGCAGACTGGAGACAAGGTCTAAGAATTTCCAGATGTAGCATCAGTTCTGGACTGTGTTAAAGAATATAAATAGCTGTAGAAAGAATACACAATAAATGTGGTCTCATCAGCTGAAATGTTTATTTGATTCTGATGTAATAAATTGGTATGAGCCTATTTCATTTACTACTTAATATTAGTGTTGTTTATATAGTATTATGGGTATGCACCTTAACCTCTGATGATAGGACAAGAAGCAATGGGCTTAAATTGCAGGAAGGGAAGTTTAGCTTGGACATTAGAAAAAACTTCCTGTCAGGCTGGTTAAGCACTGCAATAAATTGCCTAGGGAAGTTGTGGAATCTCCATCATTGGAGACTTTTAAGAGCAGGTTAGATAAACACCTATCAGGGATGATCTAGATGGTGCTTGGTCCTGCCATAAGTACAAGGGACTAGATATGATGAATTCCAGTTCTATGAATCTATGGCTGGTGAACTGATGCATTTCATTTTTTAAAAAGATACTATCCCTGCCCCCTTTGAATTTACAATCATGTGACAATTTCCTGTATTCCTGAACAGTGAAGACTCCATTAAACACCAATCTGTCCAAAGGAAATTGTTATGTTTTATAAAGAGTTATCTTCCTGATCATCTTTTGATCAAGGCAGAGCTCCATCACAATTATAACTGCTTGTTGTTTACCTTGTAGGGTTTTTCTTCTTGCTTCTTTTACTGTAACCAATGTACCTTCAGCTTCACAAACAAAGGGTATGTCTAAACTTCATCCCTTTTTCAATAAAGGGATGTAAATTAGACATATTGAAATTGTAAATGAAGCCAGGATTTGAATTTCCTGTGATTCATTTGCATAATGGCGGTTGTGGCTTTTTTTCAAAAAGCTGCTCTTCGAAAAAAACCTGCGGTCAAGACGGGGATCTTTCAACAGAAATGCCCCGTTTCAAAAGATCCTGTAACCCTCATTTTTTGGGTTACAGGATCTTTCAAAACGGGGCATTTCTGTCAAAAGATCCCCGTCTTGACCCCGGGGTGTGGTGTGGTGTGTGTGTGTGGTTTTTTGTTTGTTTTGTTTTGTTTTTTTTGAAAAGTGGCTTTCTGAAAAAAAGCTGTGGCCGCCATTATGCAAATGAAGTGCAGGAAATTTAAATCCAGGCTTCATTTATAATTTCGATATGTCTAATTTACATCCCTTTATCGAAAAAGGGATGTAATTTAGATATACCCAAAGCCTCAAGAAGAAAAATGTCTAATAAAAAGGCTGCTCTTTTGTTTTTGGAAGAGCTGATTGCTGTGCGAAATATTGATACTCTGCACACTGCCAAGAAATGACAAGGGATAGGTTAAAATCTGCTAAGCATTTAGAGTCTTAAGATAATTTCCTACAAAAGAGATTGATTTCAAAGAGCTTTGAAATCATAGTACAGTAGCCCTTCTGTCAGAGTGCTGTAACTGAGAGTCCTATAATGAAGGTGTAATTAGGTTATACTTATTCATATGCTTAACAGCATTAAGACAAGTATAATTATAGCATGTGTTAAACCTCCATTTGAAAAGTGTTTGAAATCTATTCGGTGAATACAGTAACTGGTAGGAAGCTTTTGTTAGTGGTTGGCTTTTTTCTCTTGTTTATGCAACAGGATAAGAACACAAATTCCAAAAACTTTATCTTGAAGTTAAGATTGTGAATTTCATTTCAAAAGAAGTAGAATTAAACACAACCGGGTGAGAGGGGAATGGAAATCACAAGCTAAACAATTGTGTCATCAGCCTCAATATCCAGCAAGCTAAACAATGGTGTCATCAGCCTCAATATCCAGTTCATGCATGCAAATGATTAAATTGCAGCATCCAAACAACTTTCACTCTGTTTCTAAGGCTATATCTACACTGCGGCACTATTTCAGGATACTGGAAGTATCCCGAAATAGCTATTCTGCATCTTTCGAGCATATCCATTATTTTGAAATATTCTGGTATCCCTGTAACCCTCATTCCATGGGGGTTAAGGGATGTTTCGGAATAGCACTTTATTTCAAAGTTTGGCACTGTGTAGACAGCACCAAATTTCAAAATAAGCTATGCAATTTGTGTAGCTTATTACAAGGTAAGGGTGCAGTGTAGACACACCCTAAGATTGTTGCTATTTTAGTGCCCTATCCTAACTTCCACTGAAGTCCCTAGTAATTTTTCCTTTGACTCTACTGGGATTTTAACCAAGCCCTTTCCTACCTCTTAACATTTTCTGAATGGGGATAATTGAGTGCATATTATTTGTTCTGCAGTGTTAGATTAATGGTTGTGAACAATTCCTGATTTTAATTTAATGGACATTCTTATGACCTTCGGTAAATTATGTTTAATCTGTATTCATAGCATGGCTTTGTCTAATGATATTTGCTCAATTAGGTGTACAGTATATGAAATTATTTTGCCCAGTAGGAAAAGATTGCCATTTTGATGTGAAATTTCAACGTGTATTGTTTCATGAAGGGTACTAAAACAATCTCAGATGACATACTAATGGGTAAAGTAGTTTGGATTATATGGCTTGTTTATGAATAAGTCAAAGATATTGAAGTTTTTATGTAGAGATCTGAAAGAAAGTTATTGATCTGTCATGGACAAATAAAGTCTGTTTCCATTTTGTAATTATTGTGAGTGTTTTTACAGCTCAGAGTTAAGGTTATTTCTCTGCTGTTCACTGACAGTGTTTCAGCTTAGGGATCTGTGTGTTTAGAAGTACCTTTCTTTTACAATTATGATGTCTAGTTCCTGCTGCTTTTGTGTGAAAAGCTCTGTACTCTGTCTGGCGAAAGCAGGGCATACAATATTATATACTGATTTTGATATAATTCAACAAGTTATTTTGTCCTGCAACCAATCAGACCAGCATTCAAACCCCTTAGAGTATGTCACTGTGTAGAAGTTCTTTAGCTGATTGGCACCTTGATCTGAACACCCAGGTTACTCTATCTTAGGTGTGAGTAGCAACACTGCAAAACCAACCTCGAGTTACAGTGTCCTTTCTGGTGCTGATGTGTCTCACCATGACATCTGGGGGCAAATTTCATTGCTCTTGATGCAGCAGTAAACTGAATGGTGGTTTGATTCTTTCCCACTTGAAGAACTTGTCTGTGTTTCCAAGCCTCAGGGGGATTGTGGAAAGGCTCTGGAAGTGAGATCAGGAACAGTCAACATGGATTCACCAAGGACAAGTCACGCCTGACCACCTCAATTTTCTATGATTAGCTAACAGGCTCTGTGGATATGGAAAAAGTGATGGATGTAATACACCTTGACTTTTGCAAAGCTTTTGATACAGCATCCCACAGTATCCTTCCAGCAAGTTGAAGAAGTATGGCCTAGATGTATGGACTATAAGGTGGATAGAAAACTGGCTAAATCCTCTGGCTCAGTGGGTAGTGATCAACAACTTAATGTCTAGTTGGCAGCCAGTATCATGTGGAGTCCCCAGGGGTCAGTCCTGGAGCTAGTTTTGTTCAACATCCTCATTAATGATCTAGATGATGTGTGGATTGCTCCACCAACAACTCTGTGGGGGGGAGTGTGATGGGGCGTACCCACCCTGCACTGGTCAGGTTAACTCCACCCTGAGGGCGAAAGAGGCCACACCCCATTAGCTTACTGGGCATGCTCAGGCTGCTCTAATATAAAAGGGCTGGTAGCTAGAGGGAGAGGACATGCTGAGCCAGATCCCTGCAAGCCCTAGCGCTTACCCAGAGGCCAGGACGTACCACACAAACTGAGGACAGGATGTTTCTTGAGACCTTGTTGGGTTTGGCGGAAAGGAGCAGTACCTAAAATAAAGAGGGACATGGTGAAACAGGCCTACCAGTGAGCCAAGAAGCAGGAAGCAGCCCTGGAGCGGCAACAGCAACTGGGGTGAGTGAGCTGCTGGTGAGCAGTCTGTGTGTTGCAGTTTGGATTCCCCGCTGACTCAGGGGCATGAGCAGGCCCCCAGAGTGTTGGGGTCTAGATTCGGGTGTGAGCAAGCCACTAGAGTCAGAGTGTTGTGGTCAGGAATTCCCACTGATTCCATGGTGTGAGCAAGCCACTAACAGGACCCTAGGCCGGGGTCCAGTTGCGTGGGAGGGCCTAGACCTTACTGGGGGATACGTACTTTGCTCTTAGGGTATGTCTACACTGCATTCCTCTTTCGAGAGAGGAATGCAAATGCAGGTGAGCAAAATTGCAAATGAAGCGCAAATTTGAATTTCCTGTGCTTCATTTGCATAATTGCATCCAGGCGCTATTTCGAAATACCCTGTTTTGAAAAAAGAAATGCTGTCTAGATGTGGTTATTTTGAACGAAAACCCTTCTTTAGAAATTACCCTTACTCCTTATAAAATGCGGTTTAAGGGTAATTTCGAAAGAAGGGGTTTCTTTTGAAATAACCGCGTTTAGACAGCGTTTCTTTTTTCGAAATAGAGTATTTCGAAATAGCGCCCAGACGCGATTATGCAAATGAAGTATGGGAAATTCAAATCCGCGCTTCATTTGCAATTTTGCTCACCTGCATTTGCATTCCGCTCTCGAAAGAGGAATGAAGTGCAGACATACCCTCTGACTGACTAACTCTCTAACAGACTACTAACTTTGGATTACAACAGGACTATTGAACTGAGTTGTCCTGACTCCGGAGGGCAAACCATAGATTTTGACTTGTGGGTCATGGGGAGGAACCTTGGACTGAGCAGCCCGGGAAAAGGGGGTGAGCATTGGATCTCAAACCTTGGGTCACTTTGGGGGATGCTATTGGACGGGGCCCTCCTATCGATAGGGGTGAGTCAATAAGCTAATTCCCAAGACTACCAGCTGGAGGCACCATGGGGGTGAGGCCACCCCATGACAGGGAGGTAGATAAGATGGGGGGTAGAGATAGGATCCAGAGTAACCTAGACAAATTGTAGGATTGGGCCAAAAGAAATCTGATGATGATCAGTAAGGACAAGTGCAGAGTCCTGCACTTAGGAAGGAAGAATCCCAAGCATTGCTGCAGGCTGATCACCAAATGCGAAAGTGGCAGTTCTGCAGAAAAGGACCTGGGGATTACGGTAGATGAAGAGTTGGATTTGGTCAACAACGTGCCCTTGTTGGCAAGAAGACTGATGGAATATTGGGCTACATTAATAGGAGCATAGCCAGCAGCTTGAGGGAACTGATTATTGCCCTCTATTCGGCACTGGTAAGGCCACATCTGAAGTATTGCATACAGTTGTGGGGCCTTCTTCTATAAAAAGGATGTGGACATATGGGAGAGAGTCCAGCAGAAGGCAATGAAAATGACTGGGGGGGGGGGGAGTGCTGGAGCACATGGCTTCTGAGGGAACTGGGCTTAGTCTGCAGAAGAGTGAGGGGGGATTTGATAGCAGCCTCCAGCTCCCTGAAGGGGGGTTCAAAAGAGGTTGGAGCTAGGCACTAGAGGCAGATGACAGAATGAGGAGCAATGGTCTTAGATTAAAGTATGGAAGGACTAGGTTGGACATTAGTGAAAAAGACTTTACTAGGATGGTGCTGTAGCAGTGGGATGAGTTATGAAGGGAGGTGGTGGAATCTCCATTCTTAAAGATTTTTTAGGCCAGGCTTGACACAGCCTTGGCTGGGATGATTTAGTTGTGGTTGGTTCTGTACTGAGCAGGGATTGGACTACAGGCAAGGGTTGGTGACCCCCGGCATGCATGCCACAGGTAGCAGATAAGCTGATTTTTACTGGCATGTGGGGTGGGAGCTCAACCCCACCACTCCTCCCCCACACAGCGAAAGCCTGCACTGCCCCTTGAGCCTTGTGGTTGGTGCACAGCCACAGAACGAGCTCCAGGGGCAGGCGGGGAGGCTGCAGACTGGGCTGAGCATCAGCCAGCGGTCAGTGCTCTTCCCCTTCTCTACCTGCCCAACTCCATCGTAGAAGTGATCTGACAGAAGCAGCAGTGAGCCTGTCAAAGCAGGTTAGCTGCTGCTGCTGGTGAACACATGGGGCTCAGCTGGGCAAGCTCCAGTAGCTGGGGCTTGGGCCACGTGTGCTGCTCCTTTTGTAGCAGGGCCAAGGCCGGGATAGGAGGCTGCTCCTGGGCGGCCGGGACCAGGGCTTGAGCCATGTGGCCACTCCTCAAGTAATGGACCCACGGTAGTGGGGCAGAGGCAGCCTGGCAACCCAGCTGGGGACAGGGGCAGCACGTGTGTGACTGCATGGGATGAGTGGGGCAAATAGGGTGGGTGGGTGCTAGCATTGGGGTGAGGTGGAGGCAGGGGACAGTTTATTTGGGACATCTGACTGAACACTCAGAGGCTTGTGTGCTGCTTAAAGTATCAGAGTACGAGCCCGAGATCAGAGAACTCAGCAAGACAAAGCAATGTCAAGCTTCACACTAACCAGTAAGATCTCTGCATCTTTATTTATTTATTAAGGAAGATGCTGTAATTAGGACTATTATTGACTTTAAAAAGTATCGCCGGCACTCAGACCCATACATACAGGTGAATAAGTTAAATCTCTGCACACCATTCTGAAAGGTTGCTGTCCCCTGTCTTGAGGTGTCTTCCAACCCTAATCTCCTATGATTCTCTGGCTAGTACCATTGTAATAATTTTGCCTCCATCCTCTTTGAGGATGGACAGATTTCCAGCATGCCTGAAAGTAGCCCAGTCCAGCAAACTTGCTAGGGTTGAACACACCATTAAACTTGGTTGAGAGTTATTCTGTGTAGTGATGGGGATAGGTGGGTTAGAGATGACAACTACCAGTGTAAGAGTCTGAGTTAACTTTGAAATGAAAGTGCCACAACAGTTTTTCTGCCCCAGGGACAGTGTTCAGGGGTAGCAGGAGGGTCTGGGGTCCCACACCATAGGAGGCATTGTGAAGCTAAGTTGCTCAGGCTGTGGTTTCCACTAAGTGGGCTTGAGGTCCTGGGCTACAGGCCCATTCCAATAGGGATTCAGCTTTCTGTCCTGGGCCCTACCAAGTCTAATCCCAGCCATGCTTGCCAGAACCCCTGAAAGTCCAAGAGGCCTGGACTCCTAGTTGCAAACTACTGCTCTACATGACCATACCATCCACTGCTAAGCGCAAGGAGCCTGGAATGCAAAAGGGTCATGTGCCTATCTAAGGATACTGAAGACCACACCACTTGCAAATAGAGAGAGGGAAATGCTCACACCCTTAGGTAGTTAAAATAGAGAGGTTTTTTTCCCTATGTGTAAAACATTTTCTGGCACTGAGAATAAACACTCTGGCTTCCAGGACCTGGACATATTACTGTTGAAGAATAACAGCTGTTTGTTCACTGTGAATATATTGTTCCTATCCAGCAGATGCATGAAATGTAAATGAGCAAGTCTCCGTTTCTCAGTAGACTAAGCAGGGGTTTAGACAGCTAATTTATGTTCACTTATTCCAGCATGCAAATGTGTCCATTATCCTTTATGCATAAAGAAAAATACTTGCTAGATGAGAGAGATGCATCAGAATGAGAAATGAGAGAAGCCACTTGTATAGTCACTTTGATTCTCCACCATTAAGGCCTCTTATTTTAAAAGGAATATGTTTTCTATATTTGGTATCGTGCCTATTGATCAGGGTAGGAGCTTCTTCCCCATTCTTCAGTGCTCTCTCTACTTATGGTGGTCCTAAGCAGCACCAAAAGCACAGTCACAATTCAGTGCTCTCATGTAGTGCTCAGCAACCTCTTGCTGTATGAGTCTGCTTGTGTATAGCCTCTCAGCTGGGTCTGAGCAGTGAAATATCGCTTTCTCTGCCACCTAGCGAGCAGCACAAAATGTGCCAGCATAGGGAAGGACAAAGAGGCTGGGGGAATCATCTGGAGGTAGGGAGAGGGGGAGAGAGAAAGTGAGAGCAGAAGAATATAGTTTGAGCAGTTGAGCAAGGGGAAAGATCATAAGGAAAATAGTGGAAGAAATACAGTATTAAAAGTTGTAGGGGGAGGAGTGGGGAGTGGGAGATAGCCCAACCCAACAGTGACAGAACTGGGTTTCTCGTGCGAAGGGCCCTTTGAGGAGGGGGAGTAACTACCAAAGCCCCAGGTGAGTGTGACTGCCAGTGAGGGAACAGGCCCAAACTGAAGAGAGGAGGCTACAGGGAGGGAGGATCTATCTGTGGGATGTCTGTCCTTTGGGAACTTTGGGCTGAAGCAGATTGCTCCAGGCTGTTCAAAGAACCTTAAAACATTTCATAAAATAAAGATGAGATTACGAAATTAAGCCCTGTGGGATTAATATGGAGTTCTGTACAAGTACCACTCAATATTAGACTGAATTGCCAGTATAGGAGCAATGGCACTTGCAGATTTCTGCAGAGTTGTAACAGGGTTCAGGATTAGTTTGGACTCCTGATCTCAAAGACTGAATTGCGCTTATCTTCTTTCCCCTCCCCCGGGCCAACTGCTGCTGTCCCATTTTGGTCATATTGAAAACCAGGACATGAAGCAGCCAGCAGGAGAAGGGGCAGAATGGAACGAGCTCCAGGAAATGAAACAGAGCTGGGAACTGATTCTGGGGAAACAAAGGAGTGAGAAATTGACACTCCGCCCAACTGCCTCCTTGTGGAGCCTCCTTTTATGACCCTGTGAGGATTCGATCAGGTTTCTATTTGGCCATATGTGATAGCCTGTGGCACGTGCTGCTTTTTTTCACAGCCCAGTCTAACTCCCTTTCCAGTTAAGGAAGGCCCTCATTGCCTTAAGTGAGAATTGGATTGAAGCCTAGAGGAGGAATAAGGTTCATATTATTGTGCATTTCTCCATCTATAAGTCAAACTGTCCCACACCAGAATGTATTCAACAGCTGGCGCCCTTGCCCCTCCTTGAGCTCTTGCATACACTCGGAGCAGCTCCAGCTCATAAGGCAGGACCATGGATGCTGGTGTGAAATACTGTAGTCCCATCCTCTTGAGTAGACCTCTGCACCCATGCCCAGCCCCAGGACTCATATGCATGGATATCATTTCAGAAATGGGGCCTAATCAGGTCCATTTCATCATGAGAGATGCGCTAAATCAAATCAATGGAGACATGTATATATGGTATGAAGACTTTTCTGCAGAATCAATGACATGATGAATGTATGAAAATAATCCAGTTTGTTGCCTCCTCAATAATCCAGTAAGGATGTGTGAAATTAATATTTCTATAATTGGTTATCAAATCTATTTGTACATCTTGCTAGAAAATTCAGTGCAGACTGCGAGTGCCATGTAATGAATTAAGAAACATGCAGGGTTTTTTCTGCTTTTCAAAACTCTCCTGTAAGATAAATCAATCATTGTGTAGAAGATGCCATTTATTACCCTTTATACTAAAACTACCATGGGATTGTCTCATAGTTACACTTCATCTTTGTTTTTTCCCTCTTATTTGTATAATTGTTCTAAGGAGCTATGGTGAATAAATAATATCAAGAAATTTTAAAAAGCCATTGTTATAGTGAAGCAGCATTCTGAAACACCAAATAATTGTGTAGAATTTGTAAATTTTTAACTTGCATGCTGTGAGAATGATCAGATATTGATGACTTACCTGCTATTAAGAGTTTGTATTTGTCCCATACTTCCCTGGAAATGTGTTAATTTTAAATAATGTTCTAGATTTTGCCTATGCCTTTAATACCTCCAAGTAATTAATTTCAATGCAGGTAGGATTGACTGTGTAGATCAATTGGAATTTTATCACTTTTATAAAAATGAGCTCTCTAATGAGACAATGGAACTGGTTGGACGGTGGGTGTGGGTTTTTTTCCTTCAGAAAATTTAGACTGTGTCTAACCATCACAAACATAAAAACTAGGGAGAAATATCATTTTTGACAGCTGTTTGTATTTTGCATTTTTTTGATGGAAAAAGTATATAAAGGCTTTTAAGGAAAGCAGACACTTTCTGTGGGAATCTTAATTTAGATTAAAATCAAAATTTCCACCAAATTGTTTTGATGGAAACTGTTTGGCTCACTCTACAAGACACTGATTTCTAGAATTTTATTTACACTAATTATGACTGTTCCTTATACAGCCATTGCATAGTGGGGATTACAAACAGATTTGGTTATGGAGCTGCAGTTTTCACATATCAGAACACAAGCTTTGTGAACAGAATTCTGGTTTTCTTTCAGAATACAGAGTCAGTGTTCTCACTTGTTTTCCATAGTTATTAAGAGATCCAACAAAGTAATATGTTTCTGCACCAACAGGGCTTTGTTCTCCAGCTGTATGTTCATGAATGTGTTTTTGCTTTATATCTCTTTGCAATTTTGGGAGTGGATTAAGCTCACTTACGTTACTTTTCTCCAAACAGTTTCTGCCACTGCTGTACAAGATAGTATTTCAACTCTTGTTAGACCAGTTTACATCCCAAGTAATAACAGTATTTACTTCTGAGCAGATAGTCTAAATTCACAAGTATAAATAGAGCAGAATATAGGATCCTGGTTAAGTAAGGTAAGTAAGGTGCAAAACACAGGTGACTTGTGGTAGTACTCAAAAGGTGCACTTCCCCCCTGTATCTGTGCCAAAACTAATTGCTGAATGGGATACACCCACTTGCCTCCTTGTCCCTTTGGGTGGCCCTCCTTGCACTCCCTCCCCTGCAGGTGTAACCCACATGCCTACTGGGTGTGGTTCACTGTTCCTTTTAGTGGCACTTAGCCTACTTACAGAGAGAAAGAATGAGTTTCCTCTACAGCCTTAGCTGAGAGCCATCTGGCTTTTAGCTCAAGCAGTGGAGGCTCATGCACTAGGCTCTAGAGGTCCCAGGTTTGCGTTTGCCTGTTGGTGTTACACAGGCATCAGTCATACCTGCCGTGAAAAAAAGCTCACAGCTGCCTAAATCAGGTGAGATACACACAATGCAGGTGAATTCTTGGCAGGCATAAAGCCAGTGGTGCCAGTTTTAAATCTCTCTCTCTTTGACACTGCTTAATGTTTGGGGCAGTGAGAGGACAGGCCAGAAGTGAAGGGCATGGCTCTAGAACATGATGCATATGGGCATTGTCTTACCAACCAATTGCCAAAGAGACCCTTCCAGCTCATCTAACTTAGAGCAGTCACTTGTACCTGGTCATCAGGATGGTGTACCCTGAGTGGTGGTCAGATGAGTGGTTCAGCGTTATCTCTGTCTTCCCCTCCCCCCATACCTAATAAATCAAGATTGAGCTTGATGCAAGCCAGAATCCCGCTCATAGTTACATGCTTCTTTCACTTTCCCCCTCCTAAACTGGGTTTGTGGAAGGTTTATGTCTGCACAGCTTCTGTGCAAGCCTTGGAAGGGCTGGCTGACATCAAAAAGTTTAACTCTCTCTTTCTCTGGCCATGGTGAATCAGTTTCTCAAATTAAAGGCAAGACCTGCTGTGAAACAGAAAATGTTTAACAACTTCAGGAATTCCTCAAAGCTACCATACCAATCAATTTGATACCTGTGGCTTCCCACTGAAAGCAAATGACAATTTCATGGTGGCTCAGTGACAGCACAGGGATGTATAAATTTAAAAAAATGCTCTTTATTCATCTGTCATTGTTAAGTGACCATATTATGTCTGCATAAAAGGAAAGGGAAAATGATTTTTAAAGCTAAACTGTTGAAAGCAATCGGGCATTTAGATCCATAAAACATGGGAATCATCTGTGGAATGATGATTTTTTTTCTATTTAAAAAGTAAATTGTGTTGTGTTAGTAACTCTTAAAAGATATTATATTTGAACTGAATTTTTGTTCTGGAAAATAACTGTTTCCTGGATGACTAGTTCAGAAATGTGGTCACCCAGGTAGCTAAATCCTTAATGTCATCTGAACATGGTCACTGAACAAACTAACGCCTCTTAAATCAGAATTGTTTTCATCATTAGGAAGAGGGCCATTGGATAAGTCATTTCTACTATAAGAACAGCAGCTTGTGAAGCATGTGAACGCAGGAATTCTGCAAGCAAAATCTATTTGAAAAGTGGTAATTTAATTGCATGCATAGGTCAGGGGTGGGCAAAATTTTGTGATGAGGGGCCATTCCAGGATTTTGGTAAGTGGTCAAGTGCTGCACTTTTTTACAGAGGTGGGGCAGGGTCTGGGATGGAGATTGGATGCAGAAGGGAGACTGGGATGCAGGAGAATGTGTGGGGTCTGAGAGGGAGTTTGGTGAAGGAGGAGGTTGTGACCTGGGGCTGGAGATTGGGGTGCAGAATCTTGGAGGGAATATGGGTGCAGAAGAGGATTATATCCTGGGGGAGGAATGTAGGAGCAGGTGCAGGTTTTGGGAGGGAGTTGTGACCCGGTGTAGAGGGTTTGGGTAGTGACCTGGGCTGGGGGATTAGGGTGCAGGGCCTGGGAGGGGATATGGGTGCAGGAAAGGACTCTGGCCTGGGGAAGAGGTGCAGGAGAGGGTGCAGGGTCTGGGAAGAAGTTGGAGTGCAGGAGGGGGTGGGTTGGCAAAGGCAGGCTCTGGCCAGGAGGTGCTTACCTAAGCAGCTCCTGGCCAGCAGCACTCTCATACAGGCTTCCCTACCTACCAGCAGCCCCAAGCCACTCAAAATGGCTGGCTGTTCCATGTGACTCACTGTGCTGCAAGGGGAAACTTTGCATGCTGCCCCTGTGCTCAGCAGAATCTCTGGGCTCTTAGTGGCTGGAAACTGGCTCCCCACTCACCCCTGCAGCTGAGAGAACCATAGGGAGCAGTCAGCCACTTTGAGCAGCTGCTGCTCCATGACACAAGGGTGGGCCATTGGTAGGCTGTATCCTTCCCATCCCTGGTGTAGGTAGTAATCACTATTTGTTTCTATTGTCAACGTATTCTGAGACTAAATAGAGAAAGAACCTTCCTGGGGACTGACCCAGTACTGCGAAATATGTTCCCCAGGGAATATCAGAAACCTCACCACATACCCCTTTAACCACCACTCCCTACCCCCTCCAGCACAACCCACTTGCAGTTGCCCTTGGTCAGAGAAGACCCAGAGTTCAGAAGTGCATTCACATGACACCTCCCAGCCATGCGTGGGGGAGGGAAAGGCACTGCCATTGCTCACTCCACTATTGCCCCCTCTGTTGCAACCTCCTGTCACTTAACACAGCTCTGTGATTTCAGCAGTGAGCAGGGAAACTCTCTGCTAGTGCAGTGGGCAGTCTTTCATCTCCACCCTCTTTCCCCCGTACCCTTGGCACCCTGTTTAGCAAGTGCAATTCACTTGAGAGTGAACCCCTCAATCAGGGCACACCAAACATAGTTCTGCTCCCCTTGAGTCACACAACAAGGATAATGACACTTTATTTCCATTGTGTGATCATTTGGGCAAAGCAGCTCCATCATGGGTGGATGTGTCTCCATGCAAACTGTCAACTCCTAAAGTCTTCTCCCCCACTTCACAGCTAGCTGTCAGGGGAGACCCTGCTTAAAACTCATTTCCCTCCCAAAGTGAACTGTAACATTATTTTTGTGTTTGCTATATCTCTTGCATATTTATCCCTTTTATTGTCCTTCTTCCATTCAATTTATTCCACTCTACTTTTTTGGAGGCAGACAGAATGATGACACTATTTACAATTATTGGCAGAATATTATGCTGAGTTTAGGCATGGCTGTTTACTTTTCCATACATTACTCATGATTGCACACGCATGCAGAGCCCCTACTTACTCATCAGAATTAATTTTCTTCAGCATGTTCTGTATTGAAAATCACCAACATAATTTTTCAGTAGTTACTGATATCTTTATTTCTCAAAGGCCCCTCTCATGATATGTTGGATTAATTGGCTCCAGAGCTGCCCATTACCTGTTTTTACAAATTGTGGGAAATCCATCTTCATGTGGTGAAAACTGGCCTAGCTCCATTTATTCAACAGAGTGAGGCTTATTTACACCATCTTAGGATTTAGTGTCTCTCTCTTCATATTTCAGGGAAGCACATAGAAAAGTTATATTCAGGTTGGCGTGTTTCTAAGCTATTCTTCATAGCAAATGCTTTTAAGTACACAAAGCTTGATCATCAGATGTGGCTGAGATCACAAAAGTGGCACCACACGTGACTCCCTAGTCCTACCATTGGCTGGGAGACATTTCAGATCCATCATAACTCAGAGCAATCTCAAGACTGCTCTAACGTATGCCCACAGCTCCATGAGGTCCTTCCAGTCTCCAGGGACAGATGGAGTGAAAGATGTTCTACTTATATCCTCTGACCTCCAGCCCTTTCTTCACAGGAAGCTGCTACTTTTCATGGTGTGAAATGCTTTTCTGGAGCAGAGGCTTGGCCAGCATCAGGATAAGAAACATGTCTCTCTTTTAAAATGTCCTTGAATACCAATGTAGTGTCAGCAATTCTTTATGGACAAAAACTCTCAAAATTCACAAGATGAAATTTGCTATACAGCAAAGTAATAAAAGATGTAAGAGAAAAATGGATAACAGATGAAAATCCTTGATGTATGATATCTTGAGGACTCTGATTAAACTAAAAATAAATGAACTGTAGAAGCAGAATGATACACTAATTTTTATCTTAATGATGGAATGAAACCCAGGGCATAGTAAGAAATAGCCTCTAGCATCTGAGACAGGGAGATGAATTGATAGACTTACTAGTACTAATGCAATTCATAAATTCCAGGGCCAGAGGGGAACATTGTGATCATCTAGTCTAACCTCCTCTATAACTGTCAAAGTACAGCACCTTAATAAATCAGTCCCCTAACTCTCTTTGCTTCACATCTGTAAAGTGATGCTGATAATACCAGTTTACATGCCTTGTAGGACTGCTATGAAGATTAAATAAAGTGTGAAGCAGAATAGTAATATTACAGTACATATTAATGTGTTTGTGCATATTAAACAACACAATTCATAGAGGATTTGCCCTTTTACTCTAATTTTCAAAATGCCGATATTTTAATTGAAGTTAAACTGAAGGAATTGAAGTAATTTATAGCATAGGGTTAAAATTTTAGTTGATTTTTAATTAAGGGAAGCATAGCTGAAATGGAACATCACTTGTGTTCTTTAAGTGGTAAATGATTGTAGTTTTTTAAAAACAAATAATTGCTAGTGCCCTACAAACCATGTTAGAACTTTAATCATGAGAAACTATCTAAGTTTCCTTTAGCAGATTTTAATCAATAGCTGAATACACACACATTGTTTATTGGACAAAATTTGTCCTTGGCTTCCAATTTTCCACATACAACTGATGAATCTTTTAAAAGTATGCTCACAAAATTAGAGAATGCCAGAAAAGGGCTTTATAAAAATAGTTGCTATAGTACCACATTTCTACAGCCTTCATCTGTGAATTGAACAGAAGTTGCTCCCAGGATAAGCTCTCATTCATCTGATGAAAATAAGGAGAGATGAAATGCTGATCTGATAATGAGCGTGGTGGGTAGTCCAAGGAACTGCAATTTGTCTGGGTGAATGGTGAAGGTTCCCAATTGGATTGAGTAACAGCCAAGGTAATGCAGTGGAAATTTGCTCACACTTGTTGAGGCACCTAGCAACAAAAACAAGGGGAGAGTTCACAGATGTATAGTTTTCAAGGCCAGAAGAGACAGTTGCAATTGTCTGGTCTGACCTCTTCCTAACAAGTCATAGAACTTCCACAAAATAATTCCTGGATAATCATCCAGGGCATGTCTATACTACAGAAAAGAACAACCCTCCAGAGACTGATCCACTAGTGTTTGATTTAGCGGGGCTAGTGTGCTCCCGTCGGCCATCCTCAGTGTACATGCTGTGGCGGCTCAGCTTTTGTGTAGCTGGATGGTGTACCTTAAGCTGACTTGCCTGGTCTAGTGTAAAGCAGGCCCCAGGCTCCAGAGAGGTAAGCTCTATTTTGATTTTAAAATTCAGTGTTGGAGAATCCATTGCAACCCTTCATAAATAGTTCCAATGGTTAATTATTCTCATTTTTTAAAATCTCCTCTCAAAGCTGTGTAATGGGGTGAGGGGGAGAGGGCCTGGCCAGGGCTTCCCTCACCTCCTCCCCACCCCCACTGTAGATTAGCACACAGGGCAAGTGCCCAGAGGGTCCCCCTAGTCAATATGGGACCCTCAAGAAAAATGGGCACCCAAGCAGACAACCCAAACAGCAGAGTAGAAGCCCCAAGCTCATCTGAGTGTGCTGGCAGAAGCCACACTGAGCAGGCAGCAGAGGGAAGCCCTAAGGCCTGGCAGAGAACACACCAGGTGGGCAACAGAGGGAAGAGCAGTGCTGGATGTGTGAAGGAGGTTCTGTGGTCTGCAGGTGGAGATGATGTCTGTGCTCCCTCAACACACTGGGGTCAGTAGTGCTAACTGGGGACTGCCTTCAGTGGCACCCCCATCTTCCCCTCCTCCATACTTTTAATATCCCCCTCAGCAATGTCTGCCTTCCCAATCCCTCAATATCATAAGAACATAAGACTGGCCATACTGGGTCAGACCAAAAGTCCATCCAGCCTAGTACCCTGTCTGCTGATAGTGGCCAATGCCAGGTGTCCCTGCTCAGGTAACTTGCACAGGGCCCCATACATCCTACAGATGGCCATGCCTGTAGGGCAAAGAAGAGCAGAGGTCCTAGAAACTAAATTTAGATTACTTGGAAAACTCCCATATCTATACTTACTGGAGATTGACACTGCTGCGATCTATGCAGCAGGGCCCAATTTAGCAGGCCTACTAAAGACTAGCTAAATTGACTGCAGCTTGACAGGTCTACACAGATATTCCTCTAGAACAAGAAGAGTAAGAGAGGTTGGTAGGAGAGTATCTCCTGTTGACACAGGATGGTATAGACACTGCAGTAAGTTAAACTAAGCTATGTTGACTTCAGTTACATTATTTGAGTGGCATAACTTACGTTGACTTATCCTAACATCGTGAGAGTTCCTATCATAGCTTCCTATTAAATGCTTCAGGTTCCTGCCACAAGGGCAATTAGACAAGGAAAACCCACCAGGATACATGCTTAGGGTGGTCTAAATCTCTGTTAGAAGAAAAGATTTTCTGAAGAAATGAGGCCAAGTGATCTTTTTGGTTTAATGAAAGTTTATTTGTAAAGTATTTTCCCTTTGGTAGCAATAGAAGCTTCTCATGCCAGGCAGAGTATACATTGCTTCTCCACTTCTGCATCAGATACAGGCCCATCTTTACCCACTTCTTTAAATTGTATAGGGGCATATCTACATGTCTCTTAATGTCTGCTTTCAGATGTCAACAGCTAGCACTGTATGCTAAATTTCAGGGGGTAGCCGAGTTAGTCTGTACAGGATAAACTTAAACAACAACAAATGATCTGGTAGCACTTTATAGACTAACAAAACATGTAGATAGTATCATGAGAAACTCTGGTCATCTGAAGAAGTGGGCTGTGCCCACGAAAGCTCATGATACCATCTACATGTTTTGTTAATCTATAAAGTGCTACCAGACCATTTGTTTGTTGTTTTTTAAGTATATGTTAAGTGTTTTTTTTCTCCTGCCACAATATTCATGAAGTTCAGCTTTTGTTTCTGTAATCCCTAGTTGGTTTTCTGCATATACTTTGATTGCAGTGTTATGTTAATTTTAAAAACCCACCTGGTTCAGCCAGTCTCTCCTCAAATAAACACTCACTGCATTCTGTGCCTTTGTCTACATGTCAGACACCTACGTTACCATAATGGATGTCAATGCAAATTCTGTTACAATGACAGTGGAAGATTCATTTAAATTATTTTTATTTAAGATATCCCCAGCTCACAACAGCTTAGTAGCAAGGCTGCTCTGAACCAGTGTTCCCTGCATGGTAACACATTGCCATAGCAACCAAACAAATGGGTCATCCTACTCTGGCTCCATTTCATGGTTACATAGAGTACAAGAGAAATTGCTGCAAGAGTGTGAATGTATGTTTGTTACTGTTGAAGAATGGGCCAGATTCCATTCTGTGAGTACCACATACCTCTGCAGGTGTGGAGTACCACATGTGTGCATGCGTGTACGCACGCACACACACACACACACACACACACACGCACGCACACACACCCCTTGGCTTGGAGGAAGAAGAACAATATTCCTGGGGGTGAAGCCCACCACAAGGAACTAGCAACTATCCCCTTCCTGCACTGAAGCATTGCAGGTACCAAGAAGCACAGCAGAAGGAGTTCAGATGGTCCTGAGGAGAAGAGGGCTTTTTTGTGTGCAATTTCCTATATCAAAAGAACATTATTAAGGTTGCAAAGTCAAGCACTTAAAACTTAGGAAACATAAAAAATAAGGTTGTCTGTGCAATCTTAATTCAGCTCTCGTGTGTACAGTGGACCTACTCTGGGATAAATCAGAGTTGTGTAGCATAGGAGGATATTGTCTGTGGGACCTCTGCTTCATTTGTTGCGGTACTTGGAAGATGGGTACTTTTTGTGGGTAATGGGACAGGTGTTACAGTAAGCCAACCTCCTAACCATGGGGGAGGAACCACTGAAGGAAAAGAGGAACAAGGGTGAGGTTAAAAGATGAACATGGGGGAACCAAAAGGGGATATTGAACAGAGAACCCCTGACAATGCCCACTGCTACTCTAAGCTGTCTAGTGAGTCAATGGACAATGCCCAGAGGAACTCTGCCTGGAGGCATGATTGGACAAGGGTCAGAAATAGGCTCTCCCATTGCTGCATAGCATCTTGGAAGGAGTCTAATGAATGAGGCAGCAGGCTGAAGGGAGAGCAAGGCATACATCATGGTTAAGGAAATGGTCTGGTAGCACTTTATCAGACCATTTGCTTGCTGTTTTTTTTCTGTAACAGACTAACTCGGCTACCCCCTGAAGATCATGGTTAAGGGACTTGAATGCAGCCCTGGTGAACTAGATTCTATCCCTTCCTGAGAACCAGAGTTCCTCTGTTGTGCTGGAACCAAACTTCCATAGGTCACTAGTTGTGTGTTTCTTATTTTCTGGGCACCTCACTTGAGATCCTGGGGTTTCTCTGAAGAGAACTCACATTGATGACAAGGGGTGCTGTAATCTGAACATATATAGTGCTTTGTAATGCTAGGCATTCTGAAAAATCAAGTCATCACCCCAAATTGCCAGAAAAATTTTATCTTAACCACTTTGTACCTCAAAAAATATTCCATGTTTGGGAAGCACTTGGGGTATGTCTAGACTACATGGCTCCATCAATGGAGACATGTAAACTAGTTTACCCGGCATAGGCAAAGAAGCGGGGATTTAAATAATCCCCGCTTCATTAAAATAAACATGGCCGCCACGCTGTGCCGACGATCAGCTGATCCGGCACAGTGCGGCAGTCTAGACGCGGATCTGTCAGCTGGGGAAGCCTTTGCTGACCGATCCTGTAAATCTCGTTTCTCGAGGCATAAGGGATCGGTCAGCAAAGGCTTCCCCAGCCGACAGAGCCACATCTAGACTGCCGCGCTGTGCCGGATCAGCTGATCGTTGGCACAGCGCGGTGGCCATGTTTATTTTAATGAAGCGGGGATTATTTAAATCCCCGTTTCTTTGACTATGATGGGTAAACTAGTTTACATGGCAACAAAGCCATGTAGTCTAGACGTACCCTTAGATACTAATGAGTGCCCATGAGAAACTAATAATTCTCAGAACAGGGTATTAATATTGTACAGTAAATAACACATGGGACCATACACATTTGAATACCTGCTCATTAAGTATGCACTGAATTGGGCTACCTGATCATGTAATCAAACCACCACATAATTGTTTAGGCACAAGCAGGCCTAAATAAATTCTCGCATTTCCTAACTTTAGAATTCTTAACTTCACAACTTTAATAGTGTTCTTTTAACACAATTGGGGGGTTATTATATAATGCTCAAACCCAAAACAAGCTCTGTAGAGCTAACTTGCTTCTTGCCAGCTATCACCATTATCGTTTTACAATGATTTTGTGGAATCTTTCCCATCAACCTTTTCTCTGGCTTTTGTCTGCTTCTGTTTTTGAAAGCTCTTTGGGGCAAGATAAATATCTTTCTGTATGTTCACAGTGTGCTCAGAACATTCATGCCACAATCCTGATTGGGGTCTCTGGATGTTATTGAAATATAAATATTAAATTATTATTTATTTGTAGTGTTGCAATATCTAAGCCCCTAGTCATGGAACAGGTCCTCACTGTGCTAGGTAATATACATACATAGAAGAAGACAGTCTTCTCTGAAAAGACTGCAGTCAAAGCATAAGACAAGGGAAAACAAGGATACAGCAGTTAGAGTTATTATATCTAAAAATAAAACATAAAAATAGTTACACCACTGTAAATCAGGAATCTGTCTCTGGATATGAACCAGTGTAATGGAGAGCATACCATCCATTTCCCATCACACTTGGTCACCAACATTATTCTGTCCTGCCAGTCAAGGGAAATATTTTTTATTTATATACAGTTTATTAAATGCCTTTGGTTGTTACTTACAGGAAGGGGCATTTGAGCCAGTGATCTAATGTGTGACAGCTTGTCTGCTCCAATTCCAGTCTCTGGAGCACTGCACTCCATTGAATTCTCCCACTAATTTTCTGTATGGGTAATTAATTTCTAAAGGAAACTGGAGAATTGGTCAAAAGACATGTTTGCAACAGAGAAAAGCGCCCTATCAGAAAAACTGAACTGCTCACTGTAGCTGCATTATGCAGCAGAAGTAGCCCAGGGGCTTTATAACACATTTCTATTTGAAGATGGGAGGGGAAAATCAGTTTTGATGAAAATGCCTGAGGATGGTTACACTCAGAAGAGAAATATCACCTTTAAGCATGTGTTCAACATCCGCACACAACATGCAGATGAAACACTTAATTATTTTAAATGCAAGTACTCTGGAAACTGTGAATATGAATAGCTTAAAGATGGTATGATTCATGATAGCAGGAAAGAGAATAATTATAAAAGATAAAACTCCAAAATGACTACTAAATAGTACATGGAGATGGGCCTTCCAGGAGAGAATCAGTGGCCCAGGCTCAGGAAGCTGAGAATAGTATCACTCGTAACATGAATAGGCAAGGTCTTCCCTGCCAGAAGCAGCCTGGCCTAGGTATAGATGATGCAGCTGAACTCTGTATTCTATTCCAATTATATACTGACATAAAATGAATAGTTCTTATTTGAGTGTATATCCCCATGGGTGCTCCACTATGGGATGTGCACATGCTTGTGTGCCCTCAACCGGAGAGTGCAAGGTAGTGTCCGTGAACAGGGCCAGCAGAGTACACTACTAAGGGAATGTCCCCTAGTTGTAGAAGTTGTAGTAATAAGAGGGCCTGACAATGAAGGCTGGTGTGAGGCCTAAGGCCTGAACAGTCAATGCTTTGCTAACATAAAGCAAAGCTAAGCTGTGAGCAAAAGGCAGGTCCTGGTCACAGAAATTCGGCAAGGACAGAGCTGCTGATATTACAGAAACACAATACTTAGGAGGTACTAGAGACAGGTCATGCACATAAACATTCCAGGAGGATGGTAACCGAACATCTCGCTGCAGAAACAACTTGGTACCACTACACTCCCCATAGATAACAAGGACATACTGACCCAGGTTCAGCACAGGGTCAGGATGATAGCATGATGGATGGTGATGTTTTGATCAAACCATCATGTACAAGGTAATGGGTGGTATCTAGGTACGTCAGGGGGTGTCGACCTAATATGTTTAAGGTAGCACCTTGATATGTAAGAAGTGATGTGTAACTTGTTTGTGTCTGTGTATGAAAGTGTATCTTAGAGAGGCTGTCTTGTCCAGCCGAGGGGATAGCGGAAACTCCTTGCCACTAACTGAGCTGAGTCCATTGCCAGGGCATACGTATGTACTAGTGTAAAGTGTTGGCGTCTGGTCTAGACACCCTGGGTGCTAGAGATCATATGTCATTTGACAATAAACCTGGTTCCAGTGCCTTCGCACCTTGTCTGATTTGTGGTTATTGGGGGCTCTCAGAAGTCTGTGGTGGTAGTTACCTGCACAGAGCCTGCACAGCATTTGGAGAGAGCACACGTATACATGCAGCCAAACTATTATCAACACTGAAGGGAGCAGAACAGAGGCAAGAGCACCATACCGGTGGTGGTGTCTGACTACAGAAGTGTTCACTTTCCATGCACCCCACACTCCATACATTGGTTTTGACATCCCAAGTGTCTGCTGGAACTTTACCAGTGGGACCAAGACCTCCAAGAAAAAGAAGCATAATTCCCTGAACAGGGAAATGAAGAAGAGGGATAGGTCAGCCAATACAACTCACTCTCAGGAGAACTTGCATCCCCAAGAAAGGTATCACTGAGGCTTTGTCTGTATCTGGTGCCAAAGTGGTAGTGCCACATAATAAGTCCTGCATGGACAAGCCCTCTGCTCTCAGAGCACCAACTTTGTCAGCACTCTGAGACACCTCTTGGAATCACGACATATGCAGATCTACTACACAGCTCCAGTACCATTATCTTATCACAGCTGTGGATTCAGAGAAGATCCAGCAACCTCTTCATTCCTGCATTTGCCATCTTCTTGCTGATTGATATTCCCAGCTCTGTACTGACCTTGGATTTGGCCATTGGTCAAGGGAGGGCAATAAGCTGAAGGCGGTTCACCAGGGTTGGCTCCCTGGCAGGCTGCCGCTGCTTTATTTACCTGCGCCTCCCCAGGTATGGGTGATTGCAACTCGCATTGGCTGTAGATTACCATTTCCAGGCAGTGGGAGCTGCAGGAAGCAACACAGACTGAGACACTTCTTCCCGCAGCTTCCATTGGCTAGGCACGGGAATAAAAAGTATCACATACACTGACTGTTCAGAGGGTATATGCACTGTACCTAATTCATAACACTGAAAAAAGAGGAGGTAAAAAGATAGTGTACTTTACAAAATAGAGCATTGGCTTTTGCCAAAAATGGGTGAAACATTTTTGAACTTGATTGGATTTTATATTCTGCAAATCTCCTTGGTATTTCTCAGAATACTGGGCACTCTTTTTAATCTGTAAAATTCATGCTCTGTAAAGTAGCAATTTGAAGGAAGCATTTTCTAGCACTGAAAGATATTATAAATGATGGCTTTGAAAGGGTGATCCTGGATAAACTAATCCAAACACCTGCTTCAAGCAGTGAGAGTCTTATATTACTCTTTCCATAAACGTACTTAACCTTTCCTTAAAGACATCCAATTATTTTGCCTTCTCTCCATTTGGCAAACAGTCCCACTGTTTGATTGACCTCACCGGTAAAGAAGGTTTATATATATCTAAGCTAAATTAATCTTTCTTTCAACTTTATTTCTGGCTATTACATCAGTCCACCATGAATGCTTCTTTTCCCACCTCTGTCTTTTTCCCTTTTATATATTCAGTTCATAAAGACAATATGCCCCCATCTTTAAGTGTTCCTCCTTTTTTTCAAGCTAAACAAATGTAGCTCCTTCATTCTTACAAGACCTGGAAATACATATTGCCTTTCACTGAAGCCCTCTGCATCATTAGACCACACTTGAACAGAAGAACCTAGAAATGTTTTCAGTATTCCCATCTAGAGACTTACCACTACAGTATAAAATGATGATGAAATCTTTCGAGCTCTCCAAAAGATGCCTTTCTACATACACCCTAGAAAGGAATTAGCCTACTAAGGTCTTGGTTTTTGTTTTATGAAGGGTTATTTCTTTCTTGAGTATGTTTATTAGTTTCCTAATTTATATTTGTGGCAGTGTATTATTCTTTCAATAGATTTTCCTTCCATTTTGTGACAGTTTCTTCTGTTGATAAACTACCTTATTAGAAATGACATGGGGGATTCTTTGTGTTAATTTCTTGATTGTATTTTTTGCCTGTTGGTTCTGTCTTTCTATCAGTGACAGACATTGTGTGAACTCCTGACCCTACTGGAGTCTACGATAACTTTGCCACTGGGATCAGGATTTTATCTGGTGAGCTTACGGAAATGGCCAACAGTGTTTTCTGACCTGTATTAATAGACTGATGGGTGGCACTGTTGTTTAACACTGGCTAGCGTGTGAGGTTAAAGTTTATAGTGGGTGTTGAGGGCAGCATTTTGTTTCAACTACAATGGCTGTGATTGTTTCTGTTCCACTGGGAAAACAATAATCCTGTCCAAAATATGTTGGCAGTTTGGAGGTAATCCATGTGTTTTTGTAGGTTAGCTTTTGTTTTTGCAGAGAGACAAATTAAGTTTGCAGCTAATAGCCATAAAAAGCAGTATAGTTCACAGCCTGATCTTGTACCACTGAAGCCAGTGGGAGCTCTGCTATTGACTTGAGCAAAAATAGACCCAAGCCTGGGAGCAGGGAACAAAGCAGCAGTGCTGCCTGAAAGGAGAGGAGTGAGATGAATGGTTCTGTTGGCTCAGATTGGCTCGATCCTTATTAGAGCAGCTTTTCTTTATTGACAACACTGCTCATGGGTTATAGAGTATAATATTAAATATCATCTTCTACTGTGGTTCAAACCAGGAGGTTTATCAGCCAATATATCCCCCAAAGAAACTGTGTCTGTGTGTGTTTGTAATAATGTCTCTGGCTGAGGAGCGCCACGTGACGGATAAAGGTAAGGTGTACACACTGATATTATTAAAGCTGTCAGCTGTCTTTGATGCCATTGTTCACAAGGCACTGCTGACTTGTCAGTGGGATAAGACTGCTTTAGAATTGATTTTTTTTCTCCTTTCCTTTCAGAGAGCTGTTGAGTGAATCTCCATTTTCTTCTCACCCAGGGCTCCCATATGTGATGCCCCACATGGCTCCTTCTTGTTACCTCTCAAAATACATGTATACAGAGACTATAATGAGGTCTTTGGGAGCTGCAGTATCATTGACATGCTGATGATGATCTGTTGTCTCCTTCTTACTGAACCCAGAATCTGTAGTCTCTAGATTCTTAGAGTATTTAAATGAAATTGGGAACTGAATATCAACAAATTGGCTGAGTCTCTCTCCAGACAAGACATAAGTGATATGTGACAGGTTCCAAGGGCACTCCTTAGACCAGACTCCAAAGGATTAATTCTGCAGCCACTTACCCCTGGCCTATTAGAGAAAGCGGGGAAAATATAAAGGGGTACCTGGGAGACTTAGGAGCTTTGCCTATAGGTCTGTAAATGGAGATTGTTGGTTGTAATTCCTGTCTTTGTTTTACAACTACTGCTGATGTTGTTCTATTTGGACTTCTTTATAAAATCTCATAAAGATGACCCTGGGATGAAAGGATGCCTGAGAGCTGCCTGTTCTATTTTATGGGCTGAGAAATCAGTGTACCAACCACCATATTAGCAGGTAGAGGAGGCACCTGGAGCAGTGGATGGATCCCCCCCACAATGGCAGCTCACAGCTTCAAGACTTCTCTGGGCCTTTTGCTGCTTTTGGATTCTCAGTTCCCAAAAGTGAACTTTGATACCCATTTTTGTATGTGACTGACCAAGAGGTTGAGGAATTTCCTGTCCTATCCTGACTCAGCTACTATAATCTTTGCTTTTGACACCACCGTGATGGATTCCCATAATATATTTTTCCTAAGTAAACTTCTGTAGGCTAACCAGAAGTTTCTGCTAGTGCTCAGGCTAAGTATCCATCTTCTAAAACTGATGGAATGATGGGACCTTAAAAAAAGGTTATTCATTAATTTCTAGGTGCTAGTTCAGGGTGTTGAGTGCAATCCTTAAATCCTTGAATGGTCTGAGATCTGGATACCTGAAATCGACCACTTAGTTCATTTCCTGTTATGTTAGCAAAGACTAGGGAAGATGCTTTGCTTTTCAGCTAGAAAGAGTAAACCTTTCTAAGAACAGCAATGGGATAGTCTTAGGGGAACTCACTAAAGTTTGCCAGAATCCAAATCTGACAGTTTTTAGTGAATGTGGAAAAGACTAGGGAGGACTGAGTGAGTGTTTCTGACAGGTGGATGTATTTACTGAGCTAAGTAGCAATGGTTTGCTGTTTGGTTGCTCAGGTGGGATAATATAGAGAGGAGAACTATTTTTTATTCATTGAATATTGGAAATTCTAGGTTGAAAGTTTGCTTGGATTTAAACCTCCACTTAAGAAGGAGGGAGTCTGACCTCCAAGATTTCAAACTTGCAGGATTATTTTAGGTGGTCTTTAGCTCAAAGACAGAAAAAGGGATTTATTTCCTAATTCAACTAATCACAGAGGCACATGTGACATAAAATGGCTGTGAAAAATAGAGCATTTTTGCATTAAAGCATCTGTATACACATGTAGAAATATTGGAAACGAGAAAGATTTTTTTTAAATGAGTAAATGTAAGATTATCATAAATGTCAAATATCAGTGCAGCCTATATTCAACAGCAGAGACAGAAAGAGAGGGGAGGATTGTCATATGTCAAAAGTGTTTTCAAGTACCCAGGAGATCACATAAATTGACCATGATGAGTGTGGTGGTAAAAACTATGAATTAACACATAAATAATTAAAAATAATGGCTATCGTAGACACTTTTTGCAGACTATCAGGATTGGAGGAGAGAAAATAAAATCTTCCAGAATCAACTATCCAAGTATTTGCAACCACAGGCTATCATACTTATGCGGGTTTTAACTACCCAGATTATCTGTTGTATAAAAAATACAGCCAAACATGCAGATTAAAAGATATCTCCTATGTAATATAAAAACAATTTTTGATATATAATACCCAAACTTTCACCCTGCATAAACTCCTGACCAGTAGCATATAAATGGTTGAGTGTGAGAGTGAAAACAGAACGCTTGGCATGAGTTACTGGCCCTCATTTTAGTAATGAATGGGTTCACAGAGTAAGAGTATATGAGAAATGCCCAGTATCTTCCCTTCTCTCAGGATGGAATTCTGCAGTTCTTCTACTCTTAGACTAGGTATTTGCGTTCACAGCATCTCGTGTGCAATCTGCTTCCTTAGTGGATATGATGTGTGAAAGTCTTTCCTTCAGGAGCTGTGACCAAAAGACTTTTCCAAACAAAGTATTGTTTAATCTCAACAGTAGAAAGAAAGCAAAACAAGGGAGAAGGCTTCTGCACATACTTCTTTGTTACTTACAGCTTTAGGTAGGCTCATCTTACTCCAGACTCCCATACCACTGGAAACGGGTTCATTCTATTCCTGAGCAGTCTCTGTCTCCCTCTTCCATGTTCTTCAGGGGCTGTGGTTTAGCACCCCAAAGTCATTTTTTCCAGCTTTTCCCACTTAGCTCCCTACTGATGAACTCAACCTATTTTGGGAGTAAAACTAGATATCTGATTTGTCATTAAGTGCCAATAATTAATCGATTGTATATGTGCAAGTACCCCTACTTGAATTAATTTCTTGTGTCATTGTGTTGTTTGCTTATAGAATCAATCAAACAATAAACTATTTCTGGCAGCTCTGTTTTTAACATAAATGTTAAGAACTTAGCAAATAAGGTATGATGGAAAGAAGCATTAAATCAACAAGTGAGGAAATAGTGGGCTGGGGAATCTTTAAAGTCACTAATTAAAGCATAGCAGATAACACTTTCTTTAAAGGAGGGCTGCAAGTACAACCATATTGAGCCATTCTGGCTGTAAGCACAGTAGGTAGCTCACATGACAATCGCAGGAAAACACAGTCAGTTGAAGGTGACCCTTCAACTGGAAAGGAGATTTGTTTGTATTGAGATATAATGAAGGACTTTAAACGTTTTTACCCTTAAAAAATGTCATGTGTCAAATTTGGTCTTCCCTGTTTTTTGTTTGGGGGGAGGGGGAGGAGATTGAACCCTACTTGGAAGACTAGAAATCTGGAGTTGGAGCTTTCTCTGTCCTCATTTGAGGAGTAAAGATTACCGCTTCCCCAAATAAAACATCTACCCAACTATATTTGGGCAGCTGGATTAAATACCCCATAACAAACACAAGAGTTTAAACAGTAATAGAGATGTAGCGGTGTTAGTCTAGTCTAGCTGAAACAAAAAACAGGACTATGTAGCACTTTAAAGACCATCTTGTTAGTCTTTAAAGTGCTACATAGTCCTGTTTTTTGTTTCAGCAAGAGTTTAAACCTAACTAAAGCTCCCTTCTACTAGAGTTGCCTGGATTTCATTTCCTTGTAACGTCATAATCCCAGTAATTCTTCAGTTCTCCCCAGCAAAATCAGGCCCCAGAAAACCTACTAGTTCTAGCGGAAAAGTAACTAGAGGCTGGGGAAAAGGGCTTTCCTTCTCAACCTTCCCCCCAGAATCTCCAGAATGACTGAGAGCTGCCTCTGAGCACAGTAAGGAAACGAGAAAGGTGGCAGAGTCGTGATAGTTTCCTTTGCAGGGCGCTTTTCAATGTGAAGGGGAAAGACAAAGGGTCAGGGGGTCCCCCGACGTGGCAGCCACCCTGGAGGATGTGGCTGTAACCATGGAGGTGGGCTCCTGGCCGGGTTATTCTGCAACTCTCCCGACTGGGTGAGAAGAGGCCGAGGAGAGGGGGACGCGGGCCGCATCGTTGCCTGGCTGCTGGAGAGACCCTGCGGGCGCTCAATCGGAGCACGAAGCGCGCGGGGCTCTGGCCGGGCTGCCCGCTGGTCGCTCTCCTGAAGCGAGCGGGGAAGGGAGCGGGACGGGACGGGACGGGCCCCCTCTGCTCTGGCTGCCGTGGCGCGGTCAGCCCCGCTAGCTGCGCGGAGCTGCACGCAGCCCCGAAGCCAAATCAATCCCTGCCCCCCTCGCGCGGAGCGGGGAGGAGGGGGGGTCGGGTGTGGATGCGATGGGGGGCGGGCAGGGGAGGCTGGAGGGAAGTCACGGCAGGGGGGAGGCCTCTGCGCTCTCCCCCGCCCCTCTGCCTTTCACGTGGAAGTTTAATTATAAGCCGGATCCCGAGCGTGCCCGGCGAGCCTGTGCCAAGGCGGGGCGGGAGCTTGCTACGCTCTGCAGCACAGACGGAGGCTCCGCGCCCGCTGCTGCAGAGGGGCGGCCGGGACACCCCAGCGGTGCCAGCAGACGCCCCGAGTGGGGGGGGGGGGAGGGGCAGAGCCCGTCTGGGCGTGTGGGGAGCAGCCCGGCGCTCCGGGCCACCCGGGCATGAGCCGCGGGGCTTAGGTGGGCAGCGCGCCCCTGCTCTGCGGGGGGATGGATTTCCGGGCTGTCGCTTCAATCTGCTGCTGCTTCGCCCTCGTCCTCCCCGTTAGCCAAGGTAAGAAGAGCGCGATGGCCCGGCGAGGGAGCGGCGCTTCTGTCACTCGCTGAAAGTTCCGCCGGCCGAGGCGTTGTGTGTGACTGGGCTGAGTGTGCCCAGCTCCTCCTCGGGGGCGCTGCAGAGAGGGCGCATCGGGGATGTGCCGGTGCCTTTATATCCGTGAAGGAGAGCGGCTCAGGCGCGCGCACACGGAGGGCGAATTTGGGAAGGTTTGTCACTAGGTCAGGCAGACACACTTGCACCTGCCGTTTATAATAAACTTTCCTTTGGCCACGGTAGCCCGGAAAGCAGCAATTGACCGATTACTACAGTTTGCAGAAGGCCCCGTGTTTGCTGTTGTAGTCTCGGGGCGCAGTCGATGGCGCGAATGGAGAAGAAACCTTGCAATCTTAGAACAAGTAACAGCTATGAAAGCTTTCCAACGGCCGTCTCACGCTATTTTTTAAAGACCCGAGTATTTATTTACACGACGTATGTTTTTTCTGGATCAAGTTCCTTCCAAGTTCTCATTTTCTGTTATTGATTTGTAGATACTATTCTTCTCATTGAGAGCGGGCAGGGGTTTGTCTTGCAACTTAATTATTTCAAAAGTTAATGATTGCGTTTGAGATTAATATTATTGAGCAGATTACATTCAATTGTCTGCAAATAACACGTGACGTTTTGTTTATTTAACCTTTGTCATTGTGCACTTTAATCAAAATTAGTGTTTCTTCATAACACAGCTTTATTGAATGGATTGAACATTTGTACTATCAATTTTTAGAAAGCAAATTATTTCTAACTAAAGATACTTTTGTACTACCGGTAGCTGTAAATAGTATAATTAGAGTAGAATGGGATGTGCTAGATCATTTGGACCTTTTATGTAATTTTCAGTTTTATGTAAATTGGTAATATTGCAGAAATGTTGCATGTGCTCAAGTGGTTTCACGTGTACAGTTCTGAGGAACTTCCATTCCAGTTATCTAGTAAGTGTATTAGTGGAAATGCTATGAGATATCTTTATTTAAAAACATGTTTTATTTTTAGACTGTGAACAAATATTAATTTTGTACATTTTGGTTGGATTTAAAGCATCGGTAATCTACACAGAATGTGGTGATATGGGTCTTTTTAGTGCAAATACTTTACAAATCTCTTTTCCAGGTGTTGCTTGTAAACCTGGCTGCCACCCAGTGAATGGATTTTGTGAAGTTCCCAGTGAATGCAGGTAAAGAGATTTACCAGCTGAGCTTATTAGTGAAGGGACTGGTTGCTTCAATAATGCTTGATTCTTGAAAAATAAAGACAGAAATTAAAATGATTTGCCAGCTGAAATGGTGATGTAAGAAAACCGCTTCCCCTTAACAGACTGTAACTTAGAATTGTGTAACATATTAAAGAAACCTGGATGCCCCTCAGAATGAATATTTCTGTCAAATATCCTAGGAGCCACCTGTGCCTTTAAAAAGGAGAACAGCCTGGTAATTATTTTTTTTAAAATCTATATCTTGTCTTATATCTATTTCAGGTGTCAACCTGGGTGGCAAGGAGCTCTCTGTAATCAGTGTGTTCCTTTTCCTGGTTGTGTGCATGGCAGCTGTGCCAAACCATGGCAGTGTGTCTGTGAAGAAGGATGGGTTGGCAGCCTTTGTGATATAGGTTTGCAAATACTTTCCTTTAATAGATCAACAATTTCCCAGAGATTAAATGATCACAGCTCCATCTGGTGTTGGAAATATGTAAAAGCTCTTCCCTAGATTTCTGAATATTTGTCCCAAAACATCATGAGAATCTTTTTTGGAGGGCTGGGGGCAGAGGGGAAACATCCTATGCATTCACATCTTAAGTGAAAAAAACATAAAATATTGTGTTTAGTATAGTCCTGGGTGTTGACATTAGAACTATGTATAAAACCCTAATTCCATTTTAACTCTGTCACATGCAGATGGTAAACAATAAATTCTATACTGGCTCTATAAAGGTAAAAGGTCCTCCTGGGTGTGTTAAATCAGTTGCAATAATTAATTATACAACATTTCATGCATATGTTAGTATAAGTTGAAATAAATATACAAGTTTGTTGCTTGACTAAATATTTCCTAACAAAGGATTTGAATGTAACTATTGGAAAATGTAGCACTTAATTCTTTCCTCACTCACTGTAGATTAAAAGAAATTCCGATGATTCAATAGAGCTGCATTGGTGTTAAACCAATGTAAAAGGAGAACTGGGCTAATGTTTTTGCCAGTCTTCTAGGTTTCATCATTTTCTGGTTTATCATAAGTTAATTTGTTGCTGTGTACAGTAACTTGTTGTTCAAGAAATCATTCTTATTCATTTAGCAGTTCTCATTGAGGATATGAAAATCTCTTAAGTGACTTAGAACCAAAATGCCATCATCTTTTAATTAAACTTGGGCTCATATGAGCCAGATTTTCAAAGTTATTTAGATACCAGAGATGCAGATAGGGACCTAAAGAGATTTGAGAAGCATGTAGGTTCTCTTTTTTTTTGAAAATCCTACTATGCACCTATTTGGATCTTTAGGAACCTAAATACCATTGAAAATCTGTCCCTTTTAAAAATGGAACTTGGTCACTTGCAATCAATGGGCGTTAGGAACCTGGTTGTCACTTCTGAAAATAACATTTAGTTTTCTATCTAGATCTTGAGGCACCAAATACTTAAATCTGTCACTAAGTCAGTTTTGAAAATAACTTAGGTAGATTTGAAAATGTTGGCCATTATCTTTCGATCATGCTTGATATTACTAAATATACAGACGTGCAAAAATTATTTCACTAAACTCTAGGGGTATGGCTACACTATTGCGCTTATTTCGAAATAAGCTATTTCGGAATAACAACTCCTAAAATAGCTTTCTTGAAATAGCACATCCACACTGCAGGGAAGCCTCAAAATTAGTTGGAGGCAGGCTCCCTTAATGTGGACCCGCTATCCCGATTTAAAATCCCAGGAAGCACTGGGGAGTATTATTTCTAATAGCTTTGGGAAGGAGCTATTTTGAAATAGCAGTAGTGGAGTGTCCACACTACCACTATTTTGAAATAGGCATTATTCCTCATGAAATTAGGGTTTATTATTCTGGAATAAGAAGCCTGTTATTTTGAAATAACCAGTGGTATGAGTACCCTAAAGGGTACTCAAGAGAAGTCTGGGGGGTATGTCAACACAACTGAAATTTGGAGAAAACTGAATTTTTGTTTTAAGTTTTACAGTGCTTTATTGTTTTTGTACTTTTTACAGCCAAAAATTTAATTGCCTGCCCAGCTATGATTAAGTTGTTTAAACAAATGTGTTGCAATGGTAGAAAAAAATTGTGTCTGAAAACTGTAGGTACTGGGGGTACTTATAATTTTTTTTTAAAAGGGGGGTACTTATAATTTTTTGTTTGAAAAAGGGGTACTTTTTTTAAAAAAGGTTGAGAAACACTGTTCTAGGAGTCCGGTTTTGCCAACTTGAATATAGAACCAGTCAAGAACGTATTAAGAAGACTCAGAATGGTAGAATTAGCTGTTGGTCCAATGTCTGGACATACAAGGTTTATTGAAAACCATGTCACCCCAATGGATTTAGCTGGTTGGACATGGTCTCCCATTCATAATGGGTCAGCAGAGAAAAGCTTCCTCCCTGTTATCAGATAGCCTGTACACATGATTGTTGTGATCCCATAAAGCAATTTAACATGAAATGGAGCAACTAACTCAGACATTGTGATGAAGTTGTGATGAATTGCTTATAACTCATTAACACATATCACCAATCCAGATTTAATCAGGTTAGGAGAGAGAGAGAGGAAATTCCACAGAACAAATAGGAGACTGCTGCCCAACTTGGTTGGGATGGTTAGCTTGTATGAACAATTGACTTTCATATGGAAATACTAAAGCCAATTCAGCACTTCAATATAAAATACTATAAAGGAATCCCTCCTTAATACTATCTTTGCATCAGAGAAATGGAGACAACCGCTGTTACATTTTCACAAGCAAATGGACCTAAATTGGCATAGCAGCTCAAATCAATGGTCCATGAAACTGAGCAGTGCCATGTGTTTATTAACAAAGTGCAAGAAACCCTTCAGTAAACTGCTAATGGGGAAGTGTATTCCTAGTACAAACAATTAGTAATTGCTGAAGCACGGCAGGTTCTCTCTTTGTATATACTATTTTAATTCTGTGTAAAATAATTGTAGATATTCTTATCCATGTAAAAAATCTAATCCTTTTCTGAATTATTAGCTATTAGCCAGGATGGGCAGGAATGGTGTCTCTAGCCTCTGTTTGTCAGAAACTGGGAATTAATAACAAGGGATAGAGCACTTGATGATTACCTGTTCTGTTCTTTCCTTCTGGGGCACCTGGCATTGGCTACTGTTGGAAGACAGGATACTGGGGTAGATGGGCCTTTGGTCTCACTCAGTATGGCTGTTCTTACGTTCTTATGAATTCTCTTACGTTCTGGATCTGAGTTATCACTTATGGCAAGAAATTCCACAGCTCATTAATCATAGGAGAGAAGAATGGGGGGAAATAGAGAAAAATGGGGGGGAGAGGTGTTAAATAGCAAATATATTTGTATAGGCTCAAAGACTGTATGTCATTTTCCTAGTTAGTGAGCTGTTATACATCTTATTTTCTTTAAAGTTATTAGATGTGTGTCTGTTTCAGGGTATCTCCTTTCTCATGTATCAAGCTTGCCAAAGTGGGCACACAACACTCCTGCAAAAAGTAGTCAAGGCTATTTTGGTCCTTATGGAAACTTCCATTTACACATAAAAATTTACATAACATGGTAGTGTGGCAATTGGGACAGAGTAAGATAGTGGAAAATAGGCCCCTATATAGGGGCGAAGCATTTTACTATAATTGTAGCTGGACAAAATTTATAGTTATAGTTAATATTTTACATTGCCTCGTGATATTCATCTAGGTTCACATTATCCTGTGGGTTTTGGTGAGAAGTAGAATTTATTACTCACCTCATCTTTATTTATCACTGGAGAAACCTGGAGAAATTTCTAAATATACCATTTTTAGATTGTCCAGTGCTTTATCTGACTTATTTTCATGGAGTAATTGGGAATGTGAGATGGTGTTTATAGTAATTGGTAGCTCTTCCCTTAGCTCTAACTTTTTATTGTTAAGATTACTTATTTATAGAGAGAAGCAATCCAAGTATATTTCACAAAGTGAGAGTTAATGGGTAGGGAACAAGGCGACAGAGCCTACAAAGTAACTGAATAATTCATCTTCTATTAGACAGAATAAATCAAAATATATGCAATGTAGGATGAAGTACCTTTAAAAATGCACTTAGTCTTTTTGCATTGTTTATTATTTAATGGCTCTTATATGACAAAGTAGGCCCTGATTTCTCATATGCAAAATACTTTAACCTCACAACTAATAATGTTTTGATGTAACAAACTGTTTATTTTTAACACAGATATTCATCCATGTTCTTCAAAACCCTGTACTAATAATGCAACATGCATAGAGACTGGAGATGGTGGATATATTTGTTTGTGCGCCAAGGGATTTACAGGAAAAAACTGCCATCTGAAAAAAGGGCCCTGCATTATTAATGGGTAAATATTGATTTCTGATATAAATATACAGTCCTGCTAATTTTTTCTGTGTTTTTTTTTTTAACTAAAAGTGTTTGCTATGTAGCATATAACTTTACAGCCTGGATGATAGTTTAGTTTCTAGCCTATTTGTTTCTTGTCTCAAATCTACTAATTCTGAACTATTCCTATTATATAAATATGGTCAAATTTTTAGCATGAATTTGTGTGCATAATTTGAACTTCAGATATACAAAAGTACACTTATTGTAATAGTATTAGGTTTGGGCATATTTTACAATCTCAATTTATAAACATCAAAAGAATGTTGATGGGGCTCTTAATAAATAAGTAAACTAACAATCCAATTAAGGTCAAAAGAGCAGTAGCCAACCAGCAATCTCCCTCAGCCCAAAAGAACTCTGTCTACAACATCAATGTATTTGAACTCCCTCAAAACTCTGCACCCAGTGTAGAGGCTAAAAAAAAGGAGACATTCTCATTAAATCAGCAGAGGAAGACAAGGGCTTGGATGGGCAAACACTGCTTCATCAGGCCAGAGAGAGGAGGGAGTTTCTGTCCTCTTGCCACCCATATTCCTCCTAGCCCAAGCCTCTCTGCTCTGCTAAACCCACCAAACCTCAGACTTCCCAAAATGCCTGTCCAAATTGATGTGCTTGGCAGCATGCTCTAAGGGACATTGCAGCGGGGTGTGTGCTTCCCAGCTATGTGCTAGCTTTGCTTGAACTAGTGTCGCTGGGGATAGCACAGGCCACAGCTTGACAAGCTGCCTGAGTACAAACCCACCTGGCCTCCCGGTACTGGAACTCAAGTGGCTAGCCAGAGACACTGCCTGTGCTACCCTGGCTACATGGCTATTTTAGCACATTAGCTCAAGCAGACTTAGCATGTATCACACCCACTCTGGCTGTGAAGCACACTCTGGGTATGTCTAGACTACATGGCTCCATCGACGGAGCCATGTAAACAAGTTTACCCAGCATAGGCAAAGAAGCGGGGATTTAAATAATCCCCGCTTCATTAAAATAAACATGGCCGCCGCGCTGTGCCGACGATCAGCTGATCCGGCACAGCGCGGCAGTCTAGACGCGGATCGGTCGGCTGGGGAAACCTTTGCCAACCGATCCTGTAAGCCTCGTTTCACAAGGCATAAGGGATCGGTTGGCAAAGGCTTCCCCAGCCGACTGATCCGCGTCTAGACTGCCGCGCTGTGCCGGATCAGCTGATCGTCGGCACAGCGCGGCGGCCATGTTTATTTTAATGAAGCGGGGATTATTTAAATCCCCACTTCTTTGCCTATGCCGGGTAAACTAGTTTACATGGCTCCGTCGATGGAGCCATGTAGTCTAGACATACCCTCTGTGTTGTAAGGTAAATCGTATATAATGCACAAATTATAGGAAATTAATACCAGTAAACAAGGTCAATCAAGAATATAATGCCTAAAATATGGATACATACTTAATTAAAACAGGTAACAAAAGATTTGGAAAGATAAACATTAAGAGGCTGAAATAGCAATGAGGCGTTAGAATGAATATAATTTAATGAAATTCAAGATTTTATTCATTGACAAAGTCTGGCAGTATTCTGATACAATAAACTCTATGTACAGTATGGTATTTCATTAATGGCTGAGATCAAATTGCCGTGGGGAAAATAGACTTTTAGGAATGAACTTATTCATTGTGACTCTTGTCTTATTGTGGCTTTTTCACTGCACATTTTGTCCATGACTCAGCTGTCGTTTGGTTCTAATGTTATAGCTGGGACATAACTGTTTGAAAAATTATGAAAAAATGGTGAATAATTGTTGATGAAATTTGAAAATATCCATCCAGCTCTAGGAGGAATCTATTCCCTATCAAGAGTTTTCTCACATTCTTCTAGTATCTGAGGGCCTGTAATCTTCATTCATTTTATTATGGAGCAGCAGGAGCTTCACTACAGTTACAGCTGCTACCAACATCCACTATAAAATGCTGGCTTAGCCTCCCCAGGGCTTTGGCTTGGAAAACTGTCTTAGCCTGAAAGCTGGCGGATTTCCCCTGAGGATGAAGCAGAATATTTCTGCAAAGCCTGAAGAAAATTAATCAATCTATGTGTTATAAACCACTTTAAAAATAATTACCCTGATTTGAAACATTGACTTGTTAAAGGTTTCCTTGTCTCCCTTTAGCTCAACAATGGTGTGTTACAACTCTTAGCCTTTTTGTGTGGGTAAATCTCTTTGGAATGTTCTGCTCTCATTATCTTTGAAAAAAAGTGGGTTGTAATTGAGAAAACAAATATTCATTTTGTATAAGGCTGTGACCCAAATATGCTACAGAGTTTTGTTGGAAAAACGGCCATTTTTCTGACAAAATCTGAGTTACATCCACACTGCAAGAGCGTTCTTTCGACAGTAAATCAAAAGAACAGAGGGATTTTTGTGCAATTGGTATTTTGTGCAATTGGTATTCCTCATTCGATGAGGAAGAAGCCTTTTTGCGAAAGAGCTCTTTCGCAAAAAGGTGTGTGTAGATGGGGAAGAGGGAGTTTTTTCGGAAGAAGAGGGAAGAGGAAAAAGCACAGGTGCCCTAGTGGCCATTTTGTCCATAGCAATCACTGCTTACATGCAAGATAGCGTCCAGGCAGTCTGGACGCCATCTTTTGAAAAAGCACATCGCTTTTTTGATGCACTTTTGCAGTGTGGATGCTCTCTTTTGAAAGAAGTTTTTTTGGAAGAGCTGATGGCTCTTGCTGAAATGCTCAAGGTACAGCTGATCACTGTATTTGGGATTGGGAAGGAATTTTCCCCCTGTGTCTGATTGGCAGAGAGCCTGAGAGTTTTTTGCCTTTATCTGCAGGATAGGGAACAGTCACTTACAGGTTTTAACTAGTTTAAATGGATTCTGTGTAACCTGAAGTCTTAAAATAATGATTTGAGGACTTCAGTAACTCAGCCAGAGGCTATGCATCTATTACATGAATGAGGCTATGTCTAGACTTCCAGCTTCTTTCCGAAAAAGCTTTTCCAGAAGAGATCGTCCGGAAAAAATTCTTCTGAAAGAGAGCGTCCACACCGCAAAAGCGCATTGAAAAAGTGATCTGCTTTTTTGAAAGATAGCGTCCACACTGAATGAACACTAAATCGCATTTCAGCTGTGATTACTATGGACAGAGTGGCCACCAGGGCACCTGTGCTTTTTCCTCTTTTCTCTTTTTTCAAAAGAACTCCCTCTTCCCTGTCCACACACGCCTTTTTCCGAAAGAGCTCTTTTGGAAAAAGGCTTCTTCTTTGTAGAATGAGGATTACCAATGTTGGAAAACCCCCTCTGTTCTTTTGATTTTCTTTTGGAAGAATGCAATTGCAGTGTGGACGCAATTGAAGTTGTCGGAAAAACGTTTGTTTTTCCGAAAAAATTCTGTGGTCTAGACATACCCTGAGTGAGTGAGGTTGTGTGACCTGCAATGTGCAGAAGGCCAAACTAGATGATAATGATGGTCCCTTCTGACCTTAAAGTCCATGAGTCTATAACTTTGTTCGAAACTTGTGCTCTATATCAGTAGGAGATGTTTGCCATTGACTTCAGTGGAGCCAGGTTGGGCATTTTGTATAGATGTGAGTATTTTGCCATCATTGAAAATTACAACCAGCCAATGTAAGGCCATGGGGTAGTCAGCAATGGAACTGGTGACATAACACAAGCCTAACACAGATCTTCATTTAGCTCAGATAGTAAAGGTTTGGCTTTTAGGAGATGGAGGACACCATTCCAATCACTTCTCATAAGCATGTGTTTTGTACAGCATTTAGGACAATGCGTGTCTGCTCTGTTTGGGGGTCTCTGGGTGCCACTGTAATATATTGAAACTGATGAGATTCAGGGCTACTTGTACCTTGGACCCCTTCTCTGTTCTGAGTGCACCCCGGGAGATGTCCCTTACCTTTCTCTGGGGTGAAACCACAATTTTCCCACACTTGCACTTCAGCACCATGTGGCCTGGCCTGACTGCGTTTTTGCACCTGCAAGTCTTCCCTTTGAGGGCTTGTGATCAGTGGTAAATAGAAGAACTAGACAGCTTTCTTACAAAAAAGTCTTGTTTAATCTGAACAGTAACAACAAAGAAAGCATAAGAGAATTTTTTTTAAAACAAACAAAAAAGGTCTACAATCTGTCTGTCTTAATGCGTAGGAAAATGTAACTCCTTTAGAACCACAAGTAGGTGTCTGTCGCTTTGTCAGGCAGGTATCACTCTATCAATTACACTTGGGTCAAATGATGAAAATTATTTTCACAGTTGTAACAGCTAGAGCCAACTTTTTTAAAATGAGAGCAGAGAACAATGTAGTGGTCTAGCAATATTCCCTTGGCCACCAGTTCATGCACCACTTTTTGTGAAACCATGTTAAAGGGTGAGTGTTTAATACAGTAGAATTGCAGCTGTCTTCCTAGTGAGATTAACATTATTATTATTATAATAAGTAATATATTAAACTTAACCTTATGTGAATACTAATAGCAATAATAATGTGTTCTTAAAATTGCCCAGGGTTTCTCTAAATAATGTTCTTCTTTGTTTTACACATGCAATATTCAGATGATGATCTCACACTCCTTATTCTGTCCCCTGCTTTCCTCCAAACTCCCAAAGAAGTTGGTGAATTGTCCCATTCTAAATACAAGGGCTCAAATCCTCCCTTTCCCGATAATGAATTTTGACTGTTTTTTTTCCTGACACCTTAAAACTTACTTTGATCTGAGAGAGGCTACTGAACTGATCAGGGTACCTTCTCATCACACTGTTTCCCGCAGACCATGGATGAAACATTTAATCCTGTCATTCTGTTTTAACCAGACACTACAATGTGGCTTGTAATCTACCTTCTAGCTCCCATAATTACCCCCCAAACCTCACCAATCTCTCTCTACTAACTGTACTTTACTTCTGGTGGAAACAATGAGCAAGCAATCTTTTCCTGTACCAGAGTAGACAGGTACTTCTGGGGAACACCTTAGTGTTTCACTCCCACAGGAAAATTACGTCTGCAGGGGAGCTGCAAGATGACTGCTTCTCAAATGAAATTACAGAGGGTATGTTTACATTGCAGTACAAGTGCAGGACTGGTGGGACTCCAGTCTGCAGACCTGGATTTATAGGCAATGTGAGGAATCTTGACAGTCTATCCTGGACATTACAGGAAGTTGTTGCACCTTTCCAAATTGTAAAGAGAACTTGCGGAGCCATTGTTTGAAGCCTGGAGCCATCAACATGAAGCCATCAAAGGCCTTCTCTCGCTTGCACTTTCTCTTCTGTTTCAGCAACCAGGCACTGCATCCTTGAGATGCTGGTGGACATTCCAGTGCCAGTTGCTGATCTACTGAAGGTGCCTGAAAGTGGAGGAGGATATCGATATGGAAGAATGGAACTGACTGCTACTGTTCATGACTTTCAATGTAGTCATTGAGGTTCTATGTAGACCAGTACTTCTGGACCAGAACCTCAAGCACAGAGTGATGGGACCACAACATCGCAGGGACCTGAGATGACCAGCAGTGGGTCCAGAAATTTTTCATGACGAAAGCTACATATCTGTGAGCAACACACCAGGATAGCAATACTTGCTTCTCAAGGAGCACATGAGTACATAAACTGAAGAGAGTGCTGCTCCACTACTATACAGATCCTTGTGGACCACTGAGGGCTATTTATAAAGGCTAGCATGGACAACACTGGAAAAGGTCAAGTTTCTCAAATGACTTAGGAATCTACACTCAATTACAGGCTGATATAAAATTCCGATGAAATGATTCTCATAAATTGAGTTACTGTACTCACTGTTATCCTGGGGGACACGACGTATCCCTTTTTGCCTTGGCTTATGAAACCATATTCCAATCTCAGAGGGACTGGCAAAAGAAAATTCTCTCAGCAGGTGCAGAATAGTGGTTAAAAGGTCATTTGTCAGAATGAAATCCCATGAGTGCCATTTACAGACATGTTTGGATGCTTGGATCATCTGTGCTATCTGCTGTGTTATTATGGTTTGCTGTGTTCTTCATAATATGGTTGAAGCCAAAGCTGTGCCATTTACCCCTCAAGGATGCTGGCAGTAGTGGATCGCTGTGCCAGTACTCTTAAACAGAAAGTGTGCTTATCACAGCTCAGGTAGAATTCAACCTGGCAATACAAATCAAGGAAATAGTGTTCCCACAAAATGGACTTGTGTGGTCCAATGGAAGAGGATTTGGGGATTAACAGTGGATGAGAAGCTAGATATGAGTCAACAGTGTACACTTGTAGCCAAGAAGGCTAACGGCATACTGGGATTAATGCACAATGCATTAGTAGGAGTATTGCCAACAGACCTAGGGAAGTGATTATTCACCTTTATGCGGCACTGATGAGGCCACATCTGGAATATTGCATCCAATTCTGGTTCCCCCATTACAGAAATTATGTGTGCGCATTGGAGAGAGTCCAGCAGAGGGCAACAAAAATTATTAGCGGGATAGAACAGATGGCTTATGAGGAGAGGCTGAGGGATTTGGACTTACTTAGTCTACAGAAGAATAGAGTGAGAGGGATTTGATAGCAGCCTTCAGATACCTGAAGGGAGGTTCCAAAGAGGATGGAGAGAGGCTGTTCTCCGTGGTGACAGATGACAAAACAAGGAGCAATAGTCTCAAGTTGCAGTAGGGGAGGTCTAGGTTGGTTATTAGGAAAAACTGTTTCACTAGGAGGGTGATGAAGCCCTGGAATGGGTTACCTAGGGAGGTGGTAGAATCTCCATCCCTAGAGGTTTTTAAGTCCCAGCTTAACAAAGCCCTGGCTGGGATGATTTAGTTGGGATTGGTCCTGCTTTTAGCAGGCAGTTGGACTCAATGATCTTCTGCAGTCTCTTCCAAACCCATGATTCTAAGAGGGAGAATTGTAAGTTTATGAATGTTCTTGAACAATCTTTACAGTAAATGAGGTACTGTTGCATCACGCAAGAAATACGTGTTGGCCGGGTGCTATGCATTGTTATTATGAATGACGTGACTGCTTATGAACTGGCTAAAATTGTAGGTTTATTATATGGCTTAATGTAGACAAGCGTGTTGAGACCAGGCCTACTGATGGTGAGGCAAAGGAGCAACTGCCCCAGGGTCTGGCAATTCATAAGGGCCTGGACTCATGGCTATTGCTACTGCTACTGCTGCTGCCACTGCCACCTGCCCTGCCACCTTCACTCCAGGCCCCTACGGGAGCACAGCGCTGCCCTCCTTCACCTTGCCCAGGGGCCTGGCCATTCTAACCCCTCACCCCCAATTGAGAAAAAGTGATTCCATGCAACTTCCTAGCTGTCCCTTAGCATGTGTACACCTCGGGCAAGGGGCAAGATGATGGTGAGTTCCCAGAAGTGTGATTCTTGTCCCTGACTTTTCAGTAGTCAGGCTTGAGTAACTAAATCTGTTCCCTGCATCAGTCCCTGCACCAGAGAATCCCCAGCACTGCCAGCTTCTTTGCTGTTGGCAGCAATGTATGGCTAATTCTGGAACTCTTGCTGAAGATGAACTGTTCAGTTGCCTGACCACAGAGATTAACCAAATCTGACCATGCTCCCCTGACCAGCTAGCTGCATGTTAGGCAGATGCCTCCTTTGTTTTGGTGGCCATTACAAATGCAGGAGAAGGTTCATTCTGCTTGCAGCTTAATGGTCAGAACAAAATGGAAGGTTTGAATGCTAAACAGCTGTACTTGAGCCAATGCTGTTGCTTCCATTTCCTGGGAGCCCATCGGCCAGTGTTGGGATAGAAAGATCAAAGGATACTATCCCATGGGATGGAGGATAGCATTGGTGGACTCTCAGGACCTGAGTCTGTACCTGAGCTATGCCCACACTGCAATATGATGGATTTTTGGGGCCTGAGCGCTTTCAGAACTCAGCCCCAACTCCTTTGCTCTTGCAGGGTCATGGGACTGGAGTCTATGCTAGACAAAATTGTGTCTAGACAGAAGGAGGATTTGGGTTTGATTCTGAGTCTTACATCACCATGCAGACATATCTTGAGAGTCTGCAAAACTGACTCTGCCGCCTCCAGAGATACAGGAATACTAAGGGAACATCTACCACCTGCTCATTCCTCTGCAGCTTATGCTTCTGATGCAGTCCAACTTTCCAGTCATCAATAGGTTTCCTACAGCCATCCAAAGTCCCAGTATGGAAATACATTATGGCTGGGTCATTTAGCCAGTTGCAAATATTAATCGTGTGTGTATGTAGCTGCAGCATGTGATGTGATGTTCAATGCCTTGCTTATTGGGTCTCCAACTATAAACACATTATTTTTAAATAACCTTTTGAGCAATCTTTTCAAATACTGGTATAGCGCCCCCTCTTCCCCTGGTTACCTTCTTTAAGGCCAATCTGCTTACAAGTTTTGATGGATAGGTCTGGGTTCTTCTGGATCCCGCCACCCACTCAACTTTATTTTTTCCTATGGATTTATTTGGCGGTGCCTCCACCCCCCCTCACTCCTTCCTGGCAGGGTCACCAGGGCAGCTTGGGAGGAAAATTCTAACCCAGGGTAATCCCCACGTACTTGCCAGATAGTTGGAGACTCCCATAAAATAACACAAACACTATATTAAACATAATTATATGTTGACATATAATTATATGGAGACAAATATAACATAACAAGGTAAAACACTATTTTTAGGTTCACCGGTGCCCAGCAACTGTAAGATTAGTGTCCCGTTGGTACGTGTACTTTGTTGGGGCCCTTGATGACTTTTGACCACAAAATTATTCTCTGCAGTGGTTTAGCAGTGGGGCTGACTGGGTCCAGTACAGCCCAAAGGATTCACAAGTGGGAGAAGGTGGTAAATCCCTCCACAGGTTTAATATGCAGCAGGTTATAAAATCCCCAAACAAATTCTCTGACTTACTAACTAAAAGATGGTGCACTCACACACTCCATGAATGAGCCTCAGGTTCAGATATGACTCAGTCACTCAGAGGGGCTGGTCTCTTCTGGCAGGGATCTTCTTCAGGCAGGAATCAGGCTGCTTTGGTCTCAGAATTTTGCCTCACCACAAAAGGGTGCAAGACTCAAGGTGCAGGCCACACAACTGTACTAAAATTCAAACTGTAATCTCCTACCCCAGCATTCAGACACACGCACAGCAGGCAGCAGCCCCGAACCAGCAGACAGAGCAGAGCTTACCATGCGGTGACTGGTCTCACCCAGGGAGCTGGAGAGCCAACTCAGCCTGGCTGGGGAAGCCTCCCAGCAAACTCCACAAACTGGGAATCAACAGTGGAGAAATAAAACCCAGCTGAGGGATCCTGCCTTCAGGTCCCTAGAGGCAGGGCCGGCCTGAGCCCTTTTGGCGCCCCAGGCCCGGGCACACGGCACCGCCCCCAGGTGCACAGCGCATGCGTGGGCCTTTCCCCCCAGGGTGTGCGGGCCCGCCCCCAGGGCGCCTGGCGCATGCGCGAGCCAACCACAGCCACTGGCGTGCAGCCCGGGGCCCACTCCCAGGGCGCACGGCGCATGCGCTGCCCAGCCTGGCTATTGCTGCTGGCGCGCGCGCCGGGCCGTGCAGGGCCCTGCGGCCGTAGGGGGAAGGGCGCTGCTGGCCGGCGCCGTGGGGCCGGTGCTGCGGGAGCTGGGCGCGTGGCGCCTGCTGGTAGCTGTAAGGGATGCCGCACGCCCCTTACAGCTGCCATCAGGCGCCCCCCCCATCGGTTGGCGCCCCGGGCAGCTGCCCGGCTCGCCCATGCCTCAGTCCAGCCCTGCCTAGAGGCTAGTTCTCAGGGGGGAACCCTGCATGCAGGCCTGGGGCTTACTAGCTCCCACACAGCCAGCCCTCCCCTTGCCCTGGCTGGCTCCAGACTCCTTCAACAATGGCTTCTCCTCCCCATTCTGAACTACTTGGAGGGGCATCTCACTCCCTATGGGTTGCCGGGCGGACTCTGACCCTGGTAGGGAGGGGGAGCCAAGGCAAACTCAGTGTGCCTCTCCCTGAGCTGCCAGCAGACAGAGCCCCAGGAATCTAGGTAATCTCCTTGGGGGTTACACTCTCCCTGGGCGAAAGTTCTTGCTGTCGTCGGCAAGGGTCATTTAACCACAACACAAACATGCAAGGTCCTTTTCATCAGGTAATAGCAGACATTGCTTAGTGGACAATAAATATTTGCCAGTAAGTAGGTATTGCTGTGTCCACATACAATATTAATTTAAAACAACATTAAATTGTTATTCAATTTACATTAATAACATTCTTACTATATTGAAATAAATGACTTAACCTTGGAGTCTCCATTGTTAACTATCAGACACAAACAATAATAGGCCACCCACACCCATCTATTTACTAAGTGCAAAGGGACAGAGGTGGAGGACCCTGGAACGTCTTAAGTGAGTTTCTGTACAGGTTTTCGCTCTCGTTCTGAATGTTGAAGTGCAGGAGCTTCTTCATTCTCAGGGCTCTCAGCAGTAATGGCTGCAGGACAATCAATGATTTCCCTCTCTGCAGGTTGCATGGCTTCTCCCACATCCTCTACAGGTGGAACCATCCTAGCTGGTAAACCACTTGCCTCTTCAGGCGGTGCCAGCAGGCAGGGATTACCATGCTGTATTGTTGACTGAGGGGGTACAAATGGTGCAGCTTCAGGGTTAAGTATTTGAGCTAGAGGAGGCTCAGATTCTCCCTCTAACAGTTTCTACCTCTCATAGCTGCTCATGAAGCATAGGAGGCATTGGATAATAGGGGAAGAATTCCACCTCACTGCTACTCTGTGAATGAGGATCATTTTCTCCAGGGGAGGTTAAAGACTCACTGTCTGCCTCCTCAGCAGATTCAAGTTGTGCAGTAAGGGTTCTTCCTGCAGGAACTTGCTTCCTTAGTCTTGAACCAGTAATGGGTCACCGGGCAGACTCTGTCCCTGGTAGGGAGGAGGAGCCAAGGCAAACTCAGTGTGCCTCTCCCTGAGCTGCCAGCAGACAGACCCCCCAGGAATCTCGGTAATCTCTTTGGGGGTTACACTGGCAAGTACTGTGCTAAATGCCTTTAGAAATATGTAATGCTTGAGTCCTGTCCAGGTAAATGACTTTTCAATGTATGAAAACTAAATGTGTTTTCTAATCTGGGCATTGCAAGTTTTGCTGTTGTATGTTACATTATCATGAAAAAAAAAAGAGATGGAAATTAATTTGCAACCTCTTGCACAAGATTTCTGTTCTGCCACAGCACAAGTAATGGACAAAATTATGCTGCAAATAACAACGCAGCTTTAGCACAGCTTTTGATAGTCACCCACAATATTCTTGCCAGCAAGTTAAGGGAATATGGATTAGATAAATGGACTGTACGATGGATAGAAAGCTGGTTAGACCAGGGTTTCCCAAAATTTTTACTTTAATTGGAACCCATTTTTTTCAGTACTGTTTTTTGCAGCCCCCAAATACAAATGCATATAAAAAAAAAAGAATGAAAAATGAATAAATTTTCACTGTTTCACTCGGCTGCATCCTCCGCCCAGCCCAGGCCAAGTCTTGGGGGACCTGGTGCCACACGGGCACTCCGAGAGGCAGGAACAGGAGCAGATTGGGATAGGGGATCTGGCTAGGAGGGAGGGTGCAAGGAGGGGACTTGGGTAGAATTGGACCTCCTTGGTCTGGCACCCTCTGGACCTGAATGGTCCCAGATGAGGGATTTTTTGGACCAGGGGAGGTCATTTCAGGGCTCCTGGTTCCCCCCCTCCCCACTAGGCTTCTTTGCACCTCCCTCCCCTGCAACCCAGCTGAGCTGCCCACCCCCGCTGGTTCCCTGCACGTCCCCCAAAACCATCCCCCACAATCCAAGGGAATGCAGCACCAGTTCCCTGCAGCCTCTCTCAGCCCAGATGAGCTGCCCTTCTGTTCCCTATGCCCATCCACCTCAGCCCAGTTGAGCCCCAAACTGGTTCCCCCACAGCATAGCTGAGCCCTGTATCTCTGCACCTCACCCCAAACCCCACAGAGCAGCTGAGCCCAGCTCTGATTTCCTGCCCCTCCCTTCCTCCCTCCCGTTGAGTCTAGCCCCGGGTTCCCGGCACCTCCCTCCTCCTACAGCCAAATTGAGCTCTGAGCTCCGCACCTCCCCCCGCCCTGCAGCCCAGCCCAGCACCCCGCACCTCCTCACTCTCGCAGCCCAGCTGAGCTCCGTTTCCCTGCACCTTCCCCCAAACTGTGCAGACATGCTGAGTCCAGTACTGATTCTCTGCCCCTCTCTGCCTCCCCTTGAGGCCAGTGCCGGATTCCCGGCACCTCCCTCCTTCTTTAACCCAGGTGAGCCCAGCACCCCGCATCTTTCCCCCCCCCCGCCACAGCCCAGCCTGGCGCCCCCCCAGCATGGTGCCCAGAGGCGCCCAGGTACAACTGCCTCCCCCGCTCCCCCCTCGCTACGCCTCTGCCGGGAGCCCAAAACATCTGGCTGGATCCTCTGCCCAGCCCGGCCAAGAGCTTGGAGGACCCGGCACCATATGGGCACTCCAGGAGCCCGGAACACCCCGGTAGCCACGCTGAGGCCCAGTATTTTTTTCCCACGGACCGGTACCGGGCTGCTGCCCATAGTTTGGGAAACACTGGCCTAGTCCAAGAAACACTGTTCCCTCTTTTAGGGTATATATGGCCCAACAGGCTTAGTCCAAAAAGCTCTGTGGTCTCCCTCTGGAAGGCTCTCTGGCCTGAAGGCCCTATGCCTCTGGTGAGTCTCCCCGGCTGTCAGGGAGGTACAGGGACCCGGGCCCTCCCACTCCACCAGGTCCCAACCCAGGGCTCTGTTGGCAATGAACGCTTCCACTGCCTGCTCAGCAGGGCATCCTGCCGAAACGCGCTGAGCTTCTGGAGGGACAAACCTCCGCCCTGGGCCACTTCCTACCATCCCTGGTGTCGGGGCTGTTGCTGAGGCTGCGATGGCTGCTTCCTGGGCTGCAGCTCCTGGGGCAGCTGTAACTGCAGCAGTGGCTCCCTGGGCTGCAGCTCCTGGGGCGGCTGCAACGGGGAATGTTCAGGAGCTCTGGCCTGAGCTCCTTCCCTGCTGGCAGTCCCTCCCGACTGAGCTGCTCCCCTGGCTTTTATACAGCTCCAGCAGCTGGAGCATGCCCAGTCTGGAAAGAAGGGTGGGACTTCCTTTGCCCACAGAGTCTTAGCTCCTCCCTTCCCCCCCCCCCCAGTGCGGGGCATATCCACCCCGTCACAATAGCCAACTCCAAGGCACAAAACAATCTTAAGCAGTTGTAAAACTAGGTCAGATGCTTCAGCTTCTGTCCATTCTATAAGCAATTTAACTTGTAATATTAATTCAATTAATTCAACTTGTAGCTATTAGTAATACCTGTTGTTTTTCTGACACCTTTTGCAAGGCCTCCTGGTACTCTTGCCTACATACTAACAGTCTTTTACCATTTCCAGGTTCTTGGAACATTTAGGCCTCTGTATTAACATTTCTAAATTAACTTGCTTAACTTAGAATAGTTTGTAGGTAATAACGTATTCATTTCCCAATTCTGATGTTCAGGGTTACATTGGGTATCAGCAAATACAAATATTTCTGGAAGAAAAATTCCTGAAACAAGATCACCATGAATATTTTCAGTGTTATATTGAATCAATCTGAGTAGCTCATAGCTCTGTTTTTGCACTCCTTCCCCATTACTTTCCTTTAACTTGCTGCCACCCTAGCTCTGCTGAGTGCTCTGAGCTTGTACTAAGTACAATGTTCCTCTAATAGTTTTTGAGTGAATTTAGTACCAGTGAAAGAAGCTGAATTGATATTCTTGGAGGATGATGTCCTCTTCCCTTCCACAGAAATGGTGTAACAAAACAACCTGTAACTTCTTCCACTGATGTGAATGAACCCCCTCTAGAACTGAGAGTATTGTTCATTTTCCTAGTCCCTTGGCTTTTCCATGAAGGCAATCAAGGAGGATGTTAACAAGGCTGGCTTTTTCACTGTGAACACTTCTCTAGTAGGAATCATCATCATCATCAACCATGGGATCAACGCCCGTTGGTGTCCGATGCCTCCCTCACTATTTCCTTCCATCTTTCCCTTGTCATTCATTCTGCAGATATGCCCAAATAGCTGTAACTTCCGTTGTATAACCTTCTGCAATAGGTTCTCTTTTGGCTGTATCTTCCTATATAATTCCTCGTTGGTGACCTTCTGCATCCATCCTGTTCTCAGGATCTTTCTATAACAACTCCTCTCGAAGGCCAATATCCTTCTCTTTGAATCTTTCGTTGTCACCCATGTCTCACATCCGTACAACATGCTGCTAAATACACACATTTTGAAGATGCTCAGCTTCGTTCCTAAGCTAATCGCTTTACTTTTCCAGATCTTATCCATCGCCTTCAAACTCACTCTTTCTTTCGCTATTCTAGTCACTATTTCCTTCTTACAGTCTAGATCATACATCATGCTGCTCCCCAAATATGTGAACTTCTCTACATTCTCTAGTATCTACACTGATCTTCCTTCCTATTTCCTTATCTCCAAATATCATTGTCTTTGTTTTATCGATATTCATAATCAGTCCATACTGCTTCCCTTCCTCATTTAGCACCTGCACCGCTCTCACTAGCTTCTCTTCATCTTCCTCGATGATAACTATATCATCCGGGAACCTGTTGGAATCAGGTAATTTCACACAGGCAACCAACCAACCAAGAGATAGACACTACTGACATGTCAAGTTTGGGACTTAAATTTGCCTTAACTCCCGATTTTACAAAATCAAAATAGTGTGTCCCCACCATGGAAAAGCCTTGAAATTAGTCCGAGGCAGGTGCCATTAATGTGGCTGCACTACCTCTACTTAGGGTACGTATAGACTGGCAGGTTTTTCCGGAATACCAGAGGTATCCAGGAAAAACTCCGCCGCGTCCAGGAAACGCGTTTGCTCTTCTGCTTTTTTTTTTCAGAAGAGGAAACACACTCTTTCAGGGAGCCCTGTATACCTCATTCTATGAAGAATAAGGGCTCCTCTGAAAGAGGAGGCTTTTCTGCCATTTGGCCCCATCTAGACAGGGCCAAATGGTGGAAGAGCCTCCTTTGGAAAAGCAATTGGAAAAAGCTACACAAATTGCGTTATGCAATTTGCGTAGCTTTTTCCAAAAAATGGTGATAGTGCAGACCTAGCCTTAGAGCCCCAGCAAGCACTGGGGAGTAATTAGTTTGAATTACTCTGGGGGGTAGTTATTTTGAAATAGCAGCACCGTAGCATCTTTACTAATGCTATTTTGAGAAAAGCAAGAGTACAGATTTAAAAATAAGTAGCCCCTTATTTTGAAATAACAGCTTTGGTGGTGTGGACGCTCCACTTATAAATTCAACTTAAGGAGGGTTATTTTGAAATAAATCCCCAGTGTAGACTAGGGCTAAATGGGAAGAGGTCCATATCCCTGTTACTGTTTTCCTGAGCTACTGCCACCCCATTTCCTTTGAAATAACAATTTTGATTGAATATGATTACTTTTGTCAGAAGTAATCATATTTATTCTCACTTAATTTATTCAAATAACAAGGGAAATGTTTGTATTGTTTTCAGTGTTTTGAGGTTTCAAAGTGCCCAGAATTTTTCCAGGCTTTCAAAAGTACAGACCATGACAATGCTATTGACATACAATAAAAATAAATTTCTCTACATCAGACTATTATGCTTGTTGATGTTTTATATTGACTATTTAATGCCTATGTATTTTGACCATATAGTGAGGAAAAATAAAGCTATGTTGGTGATATCTTTGTTCATTCTTCAGGTCACTAGATCTAACACACTGGGAAACTTAATTTCAAAAGCAGTTTTGAGGTAGGATTTGTGCATTAGGATTTGTGGAAGAGATTGTAATCAACATGGGAGTATTAGAGGAACAGTGTATATTGATTAAGATGCTGCACAACATTCATTCTTGATGCAACTCCATTGATGTCAGTGACAGTCCATCAGAAATTGATGTGGCTCAATACCTAGTAAAGAAAATAACCCCTTTTAAATTATCTGAAATGTTGCTTATTGCATTTAAATGTTCTTTAAACTCCTATCTGTTTTTGTCTTGTGTTCCAGCTCTCCCTGTCAGAATGGGGGAACATGTGTTGATGATAATGGATTTGCGGCTCATGCCTCCTGTTTGTGCCTTCCAAGTTTTTCTGGCAATTTTTGTGAAATAGATATAGATGACTGTGAACCCAACCCATGTGACAATGGAGGAACATGCACGGATATTGGTAGAGGCTTCAACTGCCATTGCCCTATTGGCTATATGGGCCAGTCCTGCAACAGCCATGTCCTATTCTGTGCTAGCAGCCCATGTGAGAATGGAGGAACATGTCATGAGCATCCTGAAGGAAGATTTGAATGTGTTTGTAAGCCAGAATTTGTTGGTGTAACCTGTACCTATCCCAGCAGAAACACAAGTCTCCATGGTATGAATACAGAGGCCAAAACTGGGCAGCGTTATAATCTACCCCCAAATGCTCATCCCAAGTCAGTTCATCACCAAGAACATAAAGTCTTGAAAATAACAATGAAAGAAACAATCCAAAACACAGACCCCTTACTTAATAAAAGTCAGTTGATATGCTTCATTGTTCTGGGCTTGCTTACATGTCTTGTTGTGTTGGGTACAACTGCAATTGTATTTTTCTCCAAATGTGAAATATGGCTTGCTAATGCCAAATATAGCCATCTCCTACGCAAGAAAAAGAATTGTTTTCTTCAATCTAATAATGGGGAAAATCTTTCAGTTAACATAATTTTCCCAGAGAAGATCAAACTTACTAACTACACTAAGAACTATACTGACATCTAGACTCCTTGAAAGCCTTGCAGCAACTTGCAGAGTTTTGTAGCAATATGTAAAGTTTATTGAATGTGTTACCTGTTCCTGGCTTCAATGTTTGTGGATACATTTGCTGCCATTTGTGATGGGAAGTACAGAAAAATATGTTGTATCTCAGTTGCCCGGTGAATTTCTCATTCCCCAAATAAAACTTTAATATAATCAGATTACAGAGCAAGGAATGTTCTTTTTTTTTTCAAATGCAGCTATATTTGGTAAAATAAAATAAATTTGCCACAAGAAAAGTTTTCAGCGTTATTGCATTGTGTAAGCTTGTTAGGCAAATATGGTACTGGTAAATTACATGCCAGTGCTTATTTTTTAATAAACAGTAATTAAGGGCTGTTTAGGCTTATTTATTAGTTTTGTGAATTCTAGCATGCTATGGCAAATGTGCCACAGGCATTAACATATAGTACTTCCTCTCACCATGACAGTCATTTTAGAAACTGATCACAATCTGGCGCATTGTTCTGAAACTTTATGTCTATTAAACAAATGTAGCCAATGTATTAAATAAGTAGAGGAGGGGAAAACCTTTCAAATTATGTGAAGATGATAGTTTTGCTTTTGTGCTTAAGACCAGTGTTTGACCATTAATGGAGACAGTGCTTTGTCCTCTGCTGCAGTGCTACCCCATATAAGAAGGACAAACTTTGGCTGGTGCCATACATGGCAACAGAAAGTGACTTCATCAGCCCATACCTCAGAGTTCTCTGGAGGCAAATCAATGTAGCCAGTGGATCAAATTGATCGCAGTAGCTGTGCTCTGCCTATAGCAACTATGGCTATGCTGCCACCCTTGTTAAATGGATAGAAGACATGATTGGATCTATTTGCTGGCCAGGTTTAGAATGAAATGGGAAGAGTACCAAGGGATAGGTCTAGGGTTACCATATTTCCCTAAGGGAACTACAGGACAACCAATAAATTGCTCTGATTTGAGTTCAACAGCAATCAATCAGAACTGTGCAGTACAAATGTTCAAAACATCATTAAGTTGATTGAGCCCCCCATTAAAAGACACATGGCATTATTATCTGTCTCTATATTTTAGAAATGTGCATCCGTCTGCCTGTCTGTCCATGACTCCATTTGTTCAAAAACTCCTCCTAAATAGTAAGAGCTAGGACCACCAAACTTGGTATTCATCTTCTTCTTATCCTAACTCAAAACAAGGCCAGGAAAAGGGAATGTGCCTGGACTTCTATTGTTTTCCATAACATGGATAATGGGGAGCTGATAGGAGAAGAGCTACTGCAGAGTGACCACTGGGGGCAACTGCACAGCAAGACAGTGGCCAGATGGGTCCAGGGCATACCATCTTGCAGGTCATTGCAACAGGTAAGTGTCCCCCCTACTCTACCCACCCCCAGCCTGGACTGCAGTGCCAGATGTGGGGGAGGGGGAGGGAGAGTCCTGCTGACTACCAGGTCTACTGCTGTGGCTCCCCTGGGAACCACCACAGGGCTGGACAGTGCAAACCCCTCCAACGAGAGTAGAGGCCAAGGGTGGGCACTTAGTCCCAGGTCTCCCCCAAAGGGATTGCTGGGGGATGGGATTGCTGGCCTGCTGGGGGAGATGGAGACCCTCCCAGAAGCCATTAGCTGGGGGGACTGGCCAGCCAGGCATCCAGACAGACCCCCCCCCCTAGGAATTACTGGCTGGGGGGACTGGGCAGTGCAGCCCCAGCCCCCTGGGATGAGCCACTGCTGCTTTCCCATCCCATCCTCCCCCCTCCACCCGGTACTCCAGAAGAAGCCGCAGTTGGAGGAGCAACACCATCGCCCCCATGGGCAGCCCTGGAACCCCCCCCCCCACCCTGAGTCCTCTACTCTGAGCCCCTTATCCTGATTCCTGCACACCCCATGCTCTGAACCCCCTTTGCCCCCCCCCCCATCCCCTGCCTATATTTATACACTTGCACAGGAAAGGACACCAAAACAATTGGAAGACGGTCAGCTGCTGTTTGTAGCAGTTTTTATGAATGATGTGAGCACTGCAACACAAAACCAAAGATCTCTCCCCATAGTTTGACTTGCAGTTTTCACCATACATTGTTTTTCCCAGCACGTTTAGCACCACCAACATTTCTATTGGTATTGTCTGCACACAGCCCAACAAGCTTTTCACTCAGAAAAGGCGTCTCAATCACTTGGAATAGAAATCTGCACTGCGTATCCGAAGTTTCACATGGTAGGGAAGAAAATTCAATACTGTTTGTGTTTACCTCATCGGAGGGAGCAGCTAAGGCCAGCCCACAGGGTCGGGAGGGGGCAGTTAGGGACTATGTGGGGCCAAGAGGTAGCACAGAGGGCAGGGAGGGAGTAGCTAGGGGTTGTGGGCTGATAGGAGGATAGCTGAGGGTTTATAGAAGGGGTATATAGAGACTGCGTGCCAGGAGAGCTTTGTGGTCCCTCTGTTTCCTGAGGACTCTGCCAGACATGAAGCTGGGTCCCCCACCCCGTGTCTCTTACTGGCTGTGAGAGTAAAGGGGGCTGGGAGCAGAGAGGCAGCTTCAACCCCCTGCACCAGCTGTAGTGGCAGGAGAGGAGGGAACCGCACGGCTGCTTGTGCCAAGGCACCAGCTAGAGGAGCAGTTACCCCGCTCTGCCTGGCTCTGGCTTCTCACCTCTAAACTGGCCAGTGGACAGGGAAGGAGGAGGGATGGGCCTGCCTCTGGGACTGCCCTTACTTCCACTGAAATTTGGGGAGGCGACATCCCCAGCATCCACCAGCTCTGCCCTCTGCAGGGGCTTCTGCTGCATGCGGAGCTCCAGGGATTCAAGATTCAGCCTGCTGCTCCTGGCTTCAGTTTTGGGGGGGTGGGGGTACGGATCAGGACTTCAGCCCCTCAGTGCTTGCTTTCAGCCCTGCATGGGGTTGCCGGGGCTTGTGGCTTCAGCCCTTGGGGGAAGTGAGTGCGGGGGATCGGGGCTTCTGCTCGGGTGGGAGGAGGGTGCCAGGGATTGGGGCTGCTACCCTGGGGGGGGAGGGGCACACTTCAGCCTGGGTGATACTGGAGATTCAGGGGTGCACCACGGATCAGGGCTTCAGCCTTAGAGTGCTGGGAATTCAGTGTGGGAAGAGCCCCATCCAGGGCCAGCCCATAACATTTTGGCACCTGAGGCGGGGAGCTCAAATGACGCCCCCCATGCCCCCTCGCTTGGGCCAAAACTTTGAAAGGTCTCAATTCTGCCTTCTTCCTGTTCTACTCCTCTCATGGTACTGCAGAGAGAATACATATGCACCAGCAGCAGACACAATTTTCTACACTCTGGGTCCTAGTGGCGCCCCCCTCCCCCCGGTCCTCCTCCCACAGTCTGGCACCTGAGGCAGCCACCTCAGTTTGCCTCATGGTAAGGCCAGCCCTGGCCCCCATCTATTGTAAACAGGCTGCCGCTCTTTCTGCCTCTGAACCCTGCATGAGACCGCCACCTGCTGGCCACAGCCTGCTGCATTCACCGGCCAGCCACAAACAGGCAGCTGCAGCTGTGCTGATGGCACCTGTCCAGCCGGGGGGGGGGAGGGGGGAACGGACACACGCCAGAGCTGAAAATATGGGACCATTCACCCATTTTTTAAAAACAGTTGAAACACTTGCAAGAGGGCTTAAATATAGGACCGATGGTCACCCTCGATAGGTCCCGCTTCTCCCTGGCTGTACTACTGTTCCTTAGCTAGCCAGAGTGATGTGAGCTGAATACCTCTTGCTTCTCACAATTGTTGATTTAAATTTCCTGAGGCTTCTCACGCTGCTAGTCCCACTTGATTAGAACCCAGCTCTCTTCGCCCTAGTTATATATGTTGGGAACGTTGTTTTTAGGTGGTTGTAGGTTTGTCTGATGACCTGTTCATTGTGTCAGGAAAGAATATTTCACAGCAAGCTATATTGGCTAATGCCCAGTGGGTTTTCTTGCCCTTTGCCCATTCCATCAGACACAGATAGATTAAATAATAATAGGATTTAGAAATGTAATATTAGGAACTGTATGAATGTTTACTTGATCTCAACTTGTAGCTAATGTCCAATGTGGCTCTAAAGGCCAACACCCAGTAATGAGCCCCCCTGAGATTTTGTTGGTAGGAAAAGGGAAGAGATGATGTCTTTGGAGCCCAAAGTCCCTCACTGGTACCTTTTGTCTCCTTCATGGGGGCCAGGGAGGCATGTGTGAGAGGATTCAGCAAGCAAGCTTAAGTTTGCTAGTGGTGGCCTATTGCTTAACGTTCATCCTTGTATCTGTCCTCATTCATTTGCATATCCCAGTCAAGGAGCCTCTGCTATTCTAGCTTTAGGGTAAAGGTCTCTCTAGTTTAATGCCTGTGGTTATTCCACTTATTTTAGATATACAGTCTCTTTCTGTATCTCTCCACTGGATGCTGCCTCCATAAATTCCTCCACTGACAGTAACATGACTTTAATCAGCCAAATCCATGAGAATTTGCTCAAGGTCTTCATCAGCCCTTCTCTACAGATGCCAGCCAAATTTAAGTAGAGCTATAACTGGCTTTCCTTTAAATACTCCATTCTGTGTCTGAATGAAGCATACAAGAGCTAGGCTTGTGTTCAGCCAGAGTGCTTACCATACATTCACATATGCCTTTAAATCTGCATTTCACTAAGTCATGGAGATTGACATGATGGTTTTATGTAACCTGGAGGACAGCAGCTTCACATCAAGCAATTTTAATTCTCCATACAGGCTTCTTTGCTCTTTTTTCCTCATCAGTAAGGAGACTACATTTTCAAGGCTCAAAAGCAACATGGTAAATGTTTACAGGGTTGAGAAGGGTACAAGATTATTTTTTTAACTGATTTGCTACAGATGTCTTTAGGAGCTGTTATCTAACAATTTATTTCCCCCCTGCCCCAAGATAACAAAGTTTAATGTCATCCAAAATGTCTAATAATTATCCTAGTCACAAATTCACCAACAGCTGCTTAGAATGCTCATTAAACTCAGCTCCTTATTTATATATGTAAAAAATAAGTTAGCTTGCCACCAGTGCCATCCCTGGAGGGGATGTGGGGCCCAGGACAAATGGGAGGGACACAAAGGGGGCATCAGCTAAAGGGGACATGTGACCCACCCCAAATACTCCTCCCCACCCCACCCCCTGAACTCCCTGTGCCCTCCTCCTCCCACGATACCTGGGTGGGGCTCTATTCTCCTTCCACTGCACTGGAGATTTCTGAGGCGCAGGGCCCCCCCAGCATCTCAGCAGTGAAAGAAGCAGTTCTTCTGGTTAGCTATGCTGCCCCCCCACCAGCCATTCCATGCAGTGGCATCTCCTGGGATCTGTACAGCCCTGCCAGAGGACAGGGCGGGGGGTGATGCTGGGATCAGTATCAGGCAACCTCACTCCTGGGAGCAATGTCTCTACATTCTGTCTCTTTCACCACTGCCCTGGGGTTCAGAACTGAGCTGCTAGGATCTCCCAGGAACTGCAGTGGCAAATGGAACAGAAGATGAAACCTCCCACTGGCCTCATGCCAGGAGCAGGCAGCTTTTCTGGTGTGACTGTTTTGGGGGTTCCCAGCCACACCCTCAGCCCTGTCTGCCAGTGGAGCTGTACAGACACCAGCAGACACAGTTGCACGGGAGGGTTAGGGAATCATACAGCTACTGCTGGAGACTGAGCCCAAGTTCCACACACTGAAGCATGGGGTCCCCCAAAGCATGGGGCCCAGAGAAGTCACCCCAATTCACTATACCCAAGTTCTGCTTGCTACCATCAAATTTTTCTGATGAGATTGTGTCTGTTAATTGCTATGAACTACGTAACAGTCATTCAACTAATCTCAATATTTACATACACTCTGGCATTACTCTGGTGCAAAGATTAGAACCAATAGGAAAAGCAGGGAGTGCTTCTGGAGAAAAATTTGATCAAGGACAGAAAATACTTTCCTGGAACATATCTGTTTGGTCAAAAACCCTACTTGTATTTCAAAAAAAAGTTGAAATGAAAATTTTTTTACAAACCTTAGCAAAGTAAGCGGTGAGAGATGACAGTAGAGGGCAAGCATCAAAGCATGATGAGCATAATTAACGAGCAAGTCGCTGGCCATTTATTTGTAAATGTGATGTACAATATAGTATATTCTAATATGTGAGCTTCTCAGTACCACAAATGCACAAGGTGTTTGGAGTTAGCACTAAAGCTCCACCCAGCTGAACGGGTCCTAAGCCAGTATTCTTGTTGGTTGTGTCTAGACTGGCAAGTTTTTCCGCAAAAGTGACCGCTTTTGCGGAAAAACTTGCCAGCTGTCTAGACTGGCTGCTTGAATTTGCGCAAGAACTCTGACGATCTAATGTATGATCGTCAGTGTACTTGCGCAAATACACTGACTCTCCCTTTCGGGAAAAAGCCCGCTTGCGCAAATGCTTTTGCGCAAGAGGGCCAGTGTAGACAGCTGAGAACCGTTTTGCACAAAAAAGCCCCGATGGCAAAAATGGCAATCGGGGCTTTCTTGCGCAAAACCACGTCTAGAGTGGCACGGATGCTTTTCCGCAAAAAGTGCTTTTGCAGAAAAGCGTCCGTGCCAATCTAGACGCTCTTTTCCGCAAATGCTTTCAACGGAAAAACATTTCCGTTAAAAGCATTTGCGGAAAATCATGCCAGTCTAGACGCAGCTGTTCAGTTGGTATTCTAGTTCCACTGCTAGCATTGAACCCAACAGCCTGCTCTAATGAGCCAGACGCAAAGAAGAGATTTATGTCTGTTCTTGCCATTCTTGGCAACAGAATTAACAGGTAACAGTTGGGTTTGGTATTGTAAGCATGTTTTCCAATTAGAGCTGCTGTTTCCATGATGTAATGCAATACAGCTGTTTCTTATCCTGCCCATTACAATTTTCTTTCCCATTACAACTGGTATCACAACATCCTCTTAATGAATTTAACTGCCATCAAAAGTCATATTTTCACTATTGGAACATTCATTTCTTTCTACTTCACATAACAAAAGGGTGGGGTTCTCACTGAAAGTTTCACAAGAACATTTAATTTTGTCACTGAATTTCAAGTTCCTTAATTATTCAGCAGGCTGAAATCTCTTGTTCAGAAACACTTGGCATACAGGTTTCTAGACAGGCACCCTGGGGACCTGGCCAGTGCCAAACCAGAGAATTTGTCAAACCACGGGAGGTCAATATTGTCTAGCAGCATTACAAATATGTCCACTGCTTATTGGTCTCTTAAAAGTCATTTAGGGGTAAATTAGAGCTAAATAACAGCACAGAACACTGAGAGCCAGACTGGTGGTTGAAAACAAATTTTATGGAATGGTGGGAAACTTGGTCACATCTATGATAAGTGGACATCTGGCTAACTAAAATTTTGCAAGAACCATGGATGTTGCCGGACCAGAGAGTGCCAGGCTAGAGAGGTTCATCCTGTGAATGTGTGATGCTTGTGTGATGGAGATTTTTCCGTTAAAAGCATTTGCGGAAAATTATGCCAGTCTAGATGTAGCCGATGTGTTCTAGATGGATGGGCACTGATAACTGACTAAAAAGATGCTGGATGGCCACTTCTCTTCATTTTAATTGTTGATCACTCTAACCAGTAGCCATAATGTACGTCCCTGCTCATAATATACAGACACCTCTCTGCACAGTTAGTATACTGTAACAGAGTCTGTTCATCCCTCTGTGCCCCTTTGTGGCCAGGCATCGTGTCACAGCTCTCTCGGGCCTAGCGCCCCCTGCTGATCACCATTCCAGCACTGTGGTGGTTTCTCTGCCAATAACTCATCCAGTGACTCTGCCCTCCAGCCAAGTCACAGCTGTCTATACTAAAAATCCCCACAATGTCTTTAACACAAAACAAATCCTGCCACCCACTCTGGGGCTCTTCCTCAGTCAGTCCTTGGTTTGGCTTGCTGGCCTCAGCAGCCATTGTTGAGGGCTTATACACTCTGGCTGCGTCTAGACTGGCAAGTTTTTGCACAAAATGTATTTTTTGTTTGTTTATTTGGGAACCAAAATGAAAAATCAAGGGGAGGAGGAATCTCATTTGAGATGCATTTCAGTTCAAATATCAAACTGAACAGCTTTTAAAAAAGTCTTAACTATCAAAATACATCAGTCAATGCAAAACAATCTTTATTACGTCTTTTGTTTTGATTCAGTAGTTTCATTAAGGCACCTTTCTTTTTAGGTATTAATTTTTAAATGGTCCCAGTTTGAAATTGAAATGCTATTTTGAATCAAAGGCTAAGCAAAGAGAGTCCACTTTTTTTTTTTAAAGGTAACAGTCAAAACAAAATGTTTCAATTCTTGTCAAATCGGTTTCTTTTAAACCAAACCATATTGTGAATTTTTCTTGAATTCAGTAAACTTCGTGCCCTGTAAAGTGCTTTTTTTCAATGAAAAAACAGTAAAAAAATGTTGCCCTGCTCTAGCAGTCACACAGTAATATGCTCACATTAATTCATAATTTCATAACTTTCCATTTACCTATCTTGATCATCCTTTTACCTTACATTTGTACATCCCTATACACATGATGCAGACAGAGTCTTTTGAGAAAGTTTAACATTTCATAGAATCGTAGAACACTAGAACTGGAAGGGACCTCGAGAGGTCATCAAGTCCAGTCCCCTGCCCTTGTGGCAGGACCCAGTACCATCTAGACCAGTGTTTCTCAACCTTTTTTTTTATAAAAGTACCCCTTTTTAAAAAAAATTATAAGTATCCCCCCCAGTACCTACAGTTTTCAGACACACACATTTTTTTTCTACCATTGCAACACATTTGTTTAAACAACTTAATCGTAGCTGGGTGGGCAATGAAATTTTTGGGTGTAAAAAGTACAAAAATAATAAACTGCTGTAAAACTTACAACAAAATTTCAGTTTTCTCCAAATTTCAGTTGTGTTGATGTACCCCCCAGACTTTTCTTGAATACCCCTAAGGGTTACCACTGGTTGAGAAACACTGATCTAGACCATCCCTGATAGATGTCTGTCTAACCTGGTCTTAAATAGCTCCAGAGATGGAGATTTCACAACGTCCCTAGGCAACTCATTCCAGTGTTTAACCACCCTGATAGCTAGGAAGTTTTTCCTCATGTCCAACCTAAACCTCCCTTGCTGCAGTTTAAGCCCATTGCTTCTTGTCCTATCCTCAGAGGCTAAGGAGAACAATTTTTTCTCCCTCTTCCTTGTGACACCCTTTTAGATACCTGAAAAATGCTATCATGTCCCCTCTCCATCTTCCACTTTCCAAACTAAACAAGCCCAATTCTTTTAGTCTTCCTTCATAGGTCAGGTTCTCTAGACCTTTAATCTCTCCTGGACCTGAAATCTCTCCTGTGTTCCGTGATTTTTCAAAGATGATAGCTAAAGGCTCAGATACCTCCTCTATCAGCTCCTTGAGTATTCTAGAATGCATTTCATCAGGCCTTGGTGACTTGCAGACATCTAACTTTTCTAAGTGATTTTTAACTTGTTCTTTTTTAATTTTATCTTCTAAACATACCCCTTCCCACTAGCATTCACTGTGTTAGGCATTCCTTCATCAGCAGACTTCTTGGTGAAGACCGAAATAATGACTTCTTTGTTGATGATGAAGGAATGCCTAACATAATGAATGCTAGTGGGAAGGGCATAGGTTTAGAAGATAAAATAAAATAAAAAAAAAGAAGTTAAAAATCACTTAGAAAAGTTAGATGTCTGCAAGTCACCAGGGCCTGCTGAAATGCATCCTAGAATACTCAAGGAGCTGATAGAGGAGGTATCTGAGCCTTTAGCTATCATCTTTGAAAATCATGGAGGACATTTCTTAACTATCTGAATAGGCTCACTGGGTCCCATAGCACCTTCTCTTTAGTCAAAATGCCTCGGTTTTTAAAAAAACATAGATAGACTGAAGCAATGTGGTCAATACTGTGCTTTTGTACACCAGGATAGGACAAGTATTATAGTCTCAATTTCTCTGAACATGTCCCTTGCCCTCAGCTACTGTTTAAGTACCCAGGGAGGCCAAACTGGTTTGTGAGCCACATGCAGCTTTTCTACAGCTAAATGTAGCTTGTGCAGTTCCTGGTGTCCACATTATCCACCTACCAAAGTAGGGGAGAATTGGGGCTTCTGTCTTGTGTGAGGTGATGGGGCTAGGAGCTTCTGTCCAGCAGAGAGGGAGGTCTTAGAGCTTCATTGGGGTGTGCCTGCTGGGGCTGAAACCCCAAGCCCCAGTGGGCATGTCCCTGCACTCGCCTTTGGAAGGTTGTTGTATGTGGCCTGGAGGCAGAGGTGAAAGTAAGGGGGTGCACCCTGGTGAACAGCTCCAGCAAGAGCTGGCTGAACTACTGCAAAAGCCAGCAGGGAGCTATTTAAAGAGTTGGCAGGGACCCAGGTTGCAATAGGACAGTACCTGTAAGAAATTTTAAATTACTTTCATCACTCCTTGGAGGGTCAGTAAGTTTGGCTATCCCTGTTGTATGAATGAAAACACTGGTTTATTTGCTAAAAATCAAACACTGTATGTGTATACAGATTATGTCCACTAGGTGGCAGTATTTGAACATGAAACTATTTTCAATCCCTTCATCATTGTCCTGTGCTGCACTTTCTCTTTACAGTAGATGGGTTTAAACCTAGCCAGGCAAAGGTTTCTAGCCCCACTGTGGTCCAAGGGTGAATCAGAATCTGATTTTAAATATCTTGGTTCTCATGTACATTAAATTCCCATTCACTTGGCCAGCAACAACAAAGCCAAAACTGTCCCCATCTTGACATAAGAAGCCAGCAAACGTCCCTCTGCATCCTTGTTGTTCTCATGGCAATACCTCAGAACAGGGCCTTGCTTACTGAGGTGTAAATGGAGACACAAAGCAGTATAATTAATAACAGCTTTAAGACCTTACCAGAATAAGAATTCATAATGTGAGCCTGTTGTCATCCTACTTTAATGTATTTATTTATTGTAAGAGAAATGCAGGATTTTGCTGTGCAATTTGGTTATACAATTTCTCTGTTCTTTAACAACAATAAATAGCAATTCTAGTCATTCCACCGGCAAAAGTTTTCAGCACACAAACAGAATATGATACATCAAATCCCAAAATAAAACAAAATTGCCTTAACAAAGAATACCTCAAATGTACAGCCAGGAAAAGGAAATGGTAAAACAATACTTCTAGAAAAGGTGAATATTTTTCCTACATGTTTCTTCCTCAGCATTGTATGACGGTACTTCAGGAGATGCAACAAGCAAGTTATTTACCCAATGACCTTTAAGTCCTTCTTAAAAGACCACTTATGTCAGATTACAGTGAACCAAGATGATTTTTGTGTATGAATTGCCTTTTGTCCCGTTCCTCTAAATTCTGTCTCCTTGTCCATTAGTCACTAGAGATCACAAGCAACTTAGAGCATAGACCAGACTTTTTTGGTGTTTGGAAAGTGCCTAGCATATCATGGGTGCTACTATAAGTAAATGACCAAGGGTGGCAGTAGATGGCGTCACTCTGGTATTTTGTGTATTTTATAATGGAAATATAACCAATCACATGGCAATATCTTCCACTAGCAAAGGTGTTTGCAAGGATTTTGCTTATGACTACTATGTGCCCCTTTATGTTCATCTGCAAAGAAGGAATTATTCATGCTGGGCTGAATTGCATGGTATAAGTCAGGGTCTTTGGTTTCAGAGAACTATAACAATTGTGAGTGTGTATTGATTTTGTACAATAAATTGAGCAATATATTTACATGCACAGCAAGTTTAGTTGATATGATCTTTTATGACTCAGTCACATCCAATCATCACATAAACTAAGAGCTTTATTATACATCGAGCTGGTAGTGTTATATTTAAAGTTGCCTAACTTCCTCTTGTAAAACCCTGTCTTCAGTTGCTTATAATCATTCAGGGCCAAATTTTCCATTCTGGGTGTCTGCCTCAGTCTAAACTTTTATTTATTTTTATTGGAAAGTTTTTCAGTTAAACAGTTCAGTGAGAACCAAATGAGGGGAAAATGCAATGTTTCACCCCTGTTTTTAAAAAGATAAATCTTACAGCCCTTTTATTGAGAAGCTCTAGTGCTTCTATACTTTGGAGAAGGGACTTGATATTTTCCTAAGTGTTATTACTTCTAAATTTTGAGTGTTTGACTTTGCAACATTAATGTACTGGTAACACAATTCTGTGTTATGGTTTTAACTATTGCATTAAAAGAAACCACCAAACTGTTTGAAGTGTGCGCAAGCACTACTCATATTGATAGATCCCAAGAGGGGCTGAATAATTGGAATGGCCAGGACCAGAATCTCTCTTCTTATAAAGTAGAAATGAAGCTCACCTACTAATACAGAATCCAGATGCAGATGGAGATGAGAGAGATTTGTACTGGGACTTTTATTCAGGTGCATCTCTAATACAAAAGAGATCTGTTTTTTTGTTACAGGTTGAACCTGTCTAGTCTGGCAGTCTCTGAGGCTACGTCTACACTGCAGAGCTATTTTGGGATACCGCTGGAAGAAGACTGTAAGTTACACAAACGTAGACTCCCTATAGACTTATTCTCGCCTCTGAATTTAGAACATAAGAACATAAGAATGGCCGTACTGGATCAGACCAAAGGCCCATCTAGCCCAGTAGCCTGTCTGCTGACAGTGGCCCAGTGCCAGGTGACCCGGACGGGGTGGACCGAAGACAATGATCAAGCGATTTGTCTCGTGCCATCCATCTCTAGCCTCTGACAAACAGAGGCCAGGGACACCATTCCTACCCCCTGGCTAATAGCCTTTTATGGACCTAACCTCCATGAAATTATCTAGCTTCTCTTTAAACTCTGTTATAGTCCTAGCCTTCACAGCCTCCTCTGGCAAGGAGTTCCACAGGTTGACTATGCACTGTGTGAAGAAGAACTTTCGCTTATTAGTTTTAAACCTGCTATCCATTAATTTCATTTGGTGTCCTCTAGTCCTTATATTATGGGAACTAATGAATAACTTTTCTTCATTCACTCTCTCCACACCACTCATGATTTTATATACCTCTATCATATCCCCCTTCAGTCTCCTCTTTTCCAAACTGAAAAGTCCCAGTCGCTTTAGCCTCTCCTCATTTGGGACCCATTCCAAAGCCCTGATCATTTTAGTTGCCCTTTTCTGAACCCTTTCCAAGGCCAAAATATCTTTTTTGAGGTGAGGAGACCACATCTGTACACAGTACTCAAGATGTGGGCGTACCATAGTTTTATACAGGGGCAGTAAGATATTCTGGGTCTTATTTTCTACCCTTTTCTTAATAATTCCTAACATCCTATTTGCCTTTTTGACCGCCACTGCACACTGTGTGGACGTTTTCAGAGAACTATCCACGATAACTCCAAGATCTCTTTCCTGATTTGTCGTAGCCAAATTAGCCCCCACCATATTATATGTATAGTTGGGGTTATTTTTGCCAACGTGCATTACTTTACACTTATCCACATTAAACTTCATTTGCCATTTTGTTGCCCAATCACTCAGTTTTGTGAGATATTTTTGAAGTTCTTCACAGTCTGCTACTGTCTTGACTATCTTAAACAGTTTAGTATCATCTGCAAACTTTACTACCTCACTGCTTGCCTCTTTCTCTAGATCATTTATGAATAAGTTGAATAGGATTGGTCCCAGGACTGACCCTTGGGGGACACCACTCGTTACCCCTCTCCATTCTGAAAATTTACCATTTATTCCTACCCTTTGTTTCCTGTCTTTTAACCAGTTCTCAATCCATGAAAGGACCTTCCCTCTTATCCCGTGACAATGTAATTTACACAAGAGCCTTTGGTGAGGGACTTTGTCAAAGGCTTTCTGAAAATCTAAGTATACTATATCTACTGGATCCCCCTTGTCCACATGTTTGTTAACCCCTTCAAAGAACTCTAATAGATTAGTAAGACATGATTTCCCTTTTTGGCCCCAGAAAGTCTATGGTCCACTGCTGTGTTTTTATCTCTGACATTTTCACAACCAAAATAAAAATGTTACATCTATAGTAATTAAATCTGAAAATCTATGCAGAAATCTGTTCACCGGCACCGGTATCAAGAAAAAATGCAAAGTAAGACTTGCCTGTTTTGGCTGCCAATGGACTGCCTTCGCCTACATGATAAGATTTCTTGATTTGGCAACCTGGGAAAAAGTGTATTTTTGTAAGTGTTATTGGAACAGACCACTATCTGAAAGAAGACCTCTTTGGTAAATCATCACAAAGGTGAACAGGAGACTGTGATGAGCTGAGCCAGCCTATTCTGCCAGTCACAGTCCCCTTTACTTGGGCTTGCTGGGTCAGGCTCACAAGCCTCTTCCATCCAAGCACACAGACAGGACCAAAATCAGCTGCAGAATGATACAGACACTGAGATCGGCTCTGGGAAGGCTCAGTTTAAGGGACTTGCCAATGGTGTTCACCTCCCTTGGAGTACAAAGCCAGCATTATATTAAATTGACCTCTTCCCTCACTGTGGACGAAAGTATGCACAACTTCCTGCCCCTCCATTTAGAAATTATATAAACTGGGTAATATTATTAACAAGAGAAGTTTATAACTACAAAAAGTTATATGGAAGTGCAAATTGAACAAATCAGATTACTAAGAAAATAATGCAAAACATGCAATCTAAGACAGAGTCACTAAAGAAATCGGTTACAAACAGTAATTCCTCACCCTGGATATTGTTTTAGGTAGAATCTTTCACAGGCCAGAGGTGTCATTCTAGCCTGGGTCCAGCAGTTCTCCCCCCCCCCCCCACCCTCACACACACACCTTGGTCCAAGTCCTTTTGTTTCCAAGTGTTACCAAGTATCTCTCTGTGGGGAGACAGAGAAGAAAACTGAAGACCATGATTGTTTTCCTCCCCAACCTTATAGAGAATTTCCATTAGGTGGGACTCTTGTGTGTGATCCCCCCACCTACCAGAGGAACAGTTCAACGGTCCAGGATGGAGGTTAGTATCTGGTGACTAGGTCTCCTGACACTGTAACATCACAGTGTTCATGTGTCAGTGGCAGTATAAAGGAAGGCCAAGATTTTTCACAGTCCATTGTCGGCCATCAGCCCTGTCTGGCTTTTCCATTGTTGTACCTGAAGTATTAGCAGTGCATGTCACCCAAAGTAGCATAGTTGTAAAACAGTCAATATTCCTAACTTCAGATACAAATATGATATATGCATATGAATAAGAAATCATATTCAGTAAATCAAAACCTCGCCAAAGATACTTTACTCTACCTAATGTACATCAGTTATGTCATATTCATATCATAAGCATATTTTATAGAGAATATGGAGAGTAATGTCAGAAGGTGCTTTTTTGAAAATAAAGGCAGAGTTGAATATATACGTCCCTGCTATACATCCAAGATACATTCCAAAAAAGGTGGACATATAGTGAACGATGTTACAGCCAAAAGAGAACCTACTGCAGAAGGTTATACAACAGAAGTTATAGCTATTTGGGCATATCTGCAGAATGAACGAAACACGAAAAGTTAAGACCCTGGTATTCGGCATAATGGATGGTCCAAATAGGAGAGGCAGACCCCACAAAGAATGGGTAGATGATATAGTAGATTGGTGTGAAGCTAGTCTACAGAAACTAAGCCACTCTGCACTGGACAGGGAAAGATGGAAGGAAATAGTGAGGGAGGCATCGGACACCAACGGGCTTCGAGCCCATGGTTGTTGATGATGATGTATGATGATGTAAAACAGGGAATTTTTTTCCTGTGGCTGACTTCTGTTTGCACAAATTGGTCTTTTTTTTTTTTTAATTTATTTTGTGCAATGTAAGAGCACGGAATGGGAGGACTTATAACACAACAGTTCCTACATGCGTCAATGATGCTAGTGTGGAACTGACATATACCGGGGCAATGTATAGAGGAGATGCCCTGTACACTGATTGTGTGAAAATATTTGATGTCCGTGAATAGTAAAAAGATAGAAGAGCAATGAAACAGACAGATGAATAGTTCATTCACATGACGCCTGAACAGTGAGAGCTCAGTATTGTACTGTTTAGACAAACTTCTTTTAATTTTCATTTACAGTAAAAGATACAGGAATTGTTAATAGAGCTCAGTTAATAATAGATTTTGCAGTTTGGTGGCCAAAGTAAAAATTCCAGGAAAAAATAGCCCTTTTTTTTACCCTTGTTTGTTTAGCTAAATCTAGCTAAATTTCGAAATGAAAGGATGTTTCAGTTGAAAAAGTTGAAAATGTCAACATGAAACATTTTTAATTTTTCAGAAATCAGTTTCTGAACTTATTTATATTTTTTACCAAATTCATGAAAATTTAAACTGCATTTTTCAGCTAATAGGTGTTGATGAAAATTCATGCAACTCTAGTTGGAAGGTGTTCAACTTTCCTGTGTCTAGTCAGAAAAATTATCTACTCATAAAAACATGTAGTGAGAAGAAGGACAGGTAGATAATGTGACTATTTTTGCAGCCTTTGCTCTGCTACATAATGGATTAAAGCAAACTGATCCTGGGTTACAGGATGGGGACCAAGATGTAATTATGAGTGGAGTGTTCATAGAGTCTAAGACCAGAAGGGACCATTGTGATTATCTACTGTAACCTCCTGTAGAATACAGGCTATAGAATTCCGGGAGCAGATATTTCAGAAAAACATCCAATCTTGATTTTAAAATTTTCAGTGACAGAGAATCCATTAGGACCCTTGGTAAAATGTTCCAGTGGTTAATTACCCTCCTGTTAGACTCAAAATAAAGTGAAAATCTGAATTTGTCTAACATCAACATCCAGCCACTGCTCATATGATATCTCTCTCTGCTAAACATTTGTTCCCCATACACATATAGTCATCCCTTAATCTTTTCTTTGTTAAGCTAGATGGATTTAGCTTCTCAATTCTATCACTGTAAAGAATATTTTCTAATCCTTTAATCACTCTCATGGTTTTTCCTCTGAAACCAATTTAACATCATCCTTCTTGAATTGTGGGCACCAGCACTGGTCACAGGATTCCAGCAGTGGTTGCACCAGTGCTAAATCCAATGGTAAAATATGTGTATGCACTCCAGGACTTCATTAGCTTTTTCAGCCAATAGTATTACATTCGGAGCTAATATTCAATTGATTATTCACCACAACCCCCAAATCTTTTTCACAGTCATTGCATCCCAAGGTATTTCCCCATTCTGTAAGTATGGCCTACACTCTGATTCACAGATGTATATATTTACATTTAGCTGTATTAAAACACACATTATTTGCTTGGTAAACTGGGTGCAAACAATCTGAATCAGTGAGCTGTCTTCTTTGTTACTTGCCACTCCCCCAATTTTTGTGTCATCTGAAGACTTTCAATTATGAGTTTTATATTTCCGTCCAGGTCATGGATACAGGAAATAAATCGCATAGGGCTAAGACCAATCCCTGAAAGACCCTACTGGACACATAGCTGCCCAATGATGATTCTCTGGTCTCAAAATATAACTGTGAAAAATCACTTCACCAGTTTTTAATTCTTTTTAACATGTGCACTGTTAAGATTATATTATTCTAGGTTTTTAATCAAAATGGCATGTTACCAAAACATGTCACATGTTACCAATCGTTTTACCAAAACAAACCCCTTACAGAAGTCTATTACATCAACACTCTTACCTACTAAATTGGCAATCGCATAAATTTGGACAGGATCTATTTTCCATAAATGCACATTGATCTGTATTTAATGATAGTTCCCTCCTTTAGACTTTTTATTAATCAAGTCCCATATTAGCTGCTCCATTACCTTGTTGAAGATCGATATCAGGCTGACAAGCAAATAATTACCCAAACCATCTTCTTATCCTTTTAAAAAAATGGCACATTAGTTTTCTCCCAGTCTTCTGGAACTTCCCCAGTATGCCAAGAGTGATTGATAACCAACATCAGCAATCCAGCAAGCTGCGCTGCCAGCTCTTTTAAAACTCTGGGTTGCAAGTAATCTGGACCTGCTGATTCAGAAAATGTTGATCTTTAGTAGCCTTTGTTTAACATCATGTAGAGACACTAGTGGAACAGAAACAGTGTTATCCTCATCATGTGATTAAACTGGATCATCTATTTTTTCCTCAGATATAGAACAGAAATATGTATTTAATTCTTCTGATTTTTGCTGCATTATTATTGATGATTCTACCATTGCCATCTAGTAACAGACCAACACCATTATCAGGATTCTTTTTGTTCCTAATTTATTTTAAAAATTCCTCCTTTTTGTACTTAATTCTGCTGCCTATAGATTTTTTTTATATCCCTTGGCTTCTCTTATCAATTTTCTACAATTCTTCTTTTTTTATATTCATTAACATCAATTTTCCATTTCTCCCATCAATTACACATTATTCTGTTTGGTTTTAATATTTATTTTCATTTCCTCTTTATACCAGATTTGCGTGTGTGTTTGTTTTTAAACAGCACAGACTTCTTCCTCAGCTGTGGGATTGAGGCATTTTGGACATATAATAAGGAGTTCTTAAATGATTCTCTATCATCATTCATATTTTTGGTTAAATTCTTCCTCTTAGCTAATTTGGTTCATAATTGTTTACAGCTCTGGATAATAATCGTGCTCTATAGATATGTGTGTAAATAATAAATTAATCTTAATGTTATTCTGCTTATACATTATAAATGTCATCAAGACATGATGATTTGTACCTAACCTACTTATTAACTCCTATTTCTGTGATTGGGTCCTCTTTCGTCTGTAAGAATTCCCCTATATTGGCTGCAACACTTTTGAGAACTATTCCAGGGATGTTTTAGTAATGTAAGCATGAGAACTCCAGTATATGTTCCTTGGATTGAGGCTCCCCTGATCAGACAGATTTTGTTCCCCACACACACTTGTCCACACAACTGGACATACCAGTTGAGACAAAATGATATTTGAGCTTAATCGTCACCCAGAACTCGACCTGTACCTTGAGTTCTTTTTGGTCATATTTTTCATTGTTTCATTTTGGAAACAACTGGAAGTAGAAATCCCAAACCCAGCCAGAATACATGTTTTGGGGAGATCTTTATTTTGCTTTTGTAGAGCAGAGGTTTTAATACAAATCCAAACTGGTAGGTGCTTTTTAAAAGTGATTTTCTGAGGTTCTCCAGCCACTTGTACTGTAAGACAATTTATGATAGGCTGAAGCATCTAAGCACACTTTTGGATATAGTATAAATTATAATAACTGTAGTACTGAATTATAAATTGGCTATATTTATTCTATCAATAAAAGCCATTAATCTGAATAATCTAATGTTCTATGTCATTTGTCTCATTAGTCTAGATATGCTCTACCAGAATGAATTAGCTGTTTATAATAAGTCAAAACTTTGCTTTTGTCCAACTTTGACCTTGTTTAGCTGCCTTTTTTCTTTCCTTCCTTATTTATTTAGTAATAGTATGTATGCAATGAGCAAAAATCTGCAAGGAAAAGTCTCTTTGTAAATGATGATTCTTATCAGGTAGATTGTGAAGTTTGTGTGCTGTTTCAGAGTTCTGCATTTCTTATTATATTCAGAACACCATGGCAACATGCTTCTCCTGCAGATCCCTGTGGAAAAAAACAGAACAGTTAACTGAAGTCCACAGCACACGGTTTATTCATGATAAAATATGGTCCGATGTATAAATGTGTTGGTTGGCCTACTTGAGATTCAGCACATCTCTATTTTTAGTTTTAGCGATAGAATTCTACAAAGACATGCTTCACTAAGCAAAGGCAATGCCTCATGTATTTTGCTGGGCAAAGGTTTGCTGTATTAGTACCACCATGAAAACTTTCTCTGTTAGAAAAGTGATTTGTGGCCTTTAATTCATCCTATGTGCTAGGGAAAGATGGTTAATAGACTAAAAACCTAAGCCAATAAAACATAAAACCTCACTGGTTAGTGGAAGAAAACTAATTGTACATATAAGTAGTGTAGGATGTATGACCAGCCCAAACATAAGATCTTTCCTCTGCTCCCATGTAGATCAGACCAAAGCACATTTTTTTGGTCATATTGTAGAAACCCCAAACCACTATGAGCACAATCTATGGCTGTTTGTACATACCTGAGAGCAACCAGGGCAAACTTAGCCAAATAACTAACTAGATAATAAGTAGACTAATCCCAAACATGTCTCCAAACTATATGCCTTATCTGAGGAAAGGCTTGTGGCCTAATTTTAGACCAAAACACATTGCGCTCTGGATCCTCCATGCTACAGAACAAATATGGGATCTAGACACTACTAGCCTCTTCATCAGGAAATTAGTTGGCCTACACAAAGCTATTTTTATTCTCTAACTGGTCCAAACTAATACAAGAAATACAAGAAGCAGCCCAGAAAGTGAAGATTTATGCAACTGAGCTATCCCTTCTATCACAAACCACCACTCTTAGCATTTGTAGTTATAGATTCTCCCCCATGTCCGTTGCTGAATTTGTCATCCCAGGACTGGAGTACTTCCCATTTTTCCTTGCATTGCAGCTGATCATGTGGATGCAACAGGTTCAGGGACCTATCTTACTAATGTCTCCATTTTAAAAGCCCTTGTGTGTCTAGCCAGAGATCGGCATTGAATTCTAACGTCCCTTTGAGAGTTTAATAGTCCTTGAGTTGGTTTCTATCTTGCTGGCAGCTTAGGTGCCATTTGTCACGCTAAATCCTGCTCCTGACAGGTCCCTTCCTTATATTATGCAGGTGAAGCTAATAGAAATAGAAGAACAGCTAGAGGATATCTGCAGGATAGAATGTTCTCCTCGGTGACTTCAGGACTACATTTGTCATCTAGGGACAAGCCAAGACAGAACACCCAGGAGGCTTCCTGAACAGTCACTGGGAGACCCATTTGGTGCCACTGGTCATCTTGCCACTTAGGCAAGGTGGAATCATACAACTTCACACTGTCAGAAGAGGATAAAATATCCCTGATGCAAATTTGGGCATGACTGACGTGAGGGACTAATTTTACCTTTGGGGCAGAGACTGCAAAGCTAGGGAATGTTGAAGAAGCAGCCATGGAAGCTATGTTTTTAAAAAAATTAAACAGGCCCCTGAGGTTTTTTAAAGCTATGCAGCAGAGGCAGATCACATTCGGGTTTCCTTTAAACACTACTGCACTCACCTCCCCATATTTCAGTAAGAAAACCTAGGTACAATTTTCAAAAGCTGAACTTTTGTAAACCACAAATCTTCTGTCATAAATTTAGACAGACTAGAAATGTGCTTGAGAATTTGTAGCGATTCATGCCATCTGGCATTTGTCAGCCTTCCCTATTCCCTTCCCCCTGCTAATGCAACACACAGAAACTGGACCTTTCGTATTTAGTTACCGGAAATGTTAAAATGTTGGTGTCTGGAATTTCTTAAAAAATTGTTAAGAAGCCAAAACATTGCAATAGTACAGTGCCTGCGTCTCAGGATCCCAAAGCCCTTGGCAAACATTAATAATGATTATTGTACCCTGTGTGGTCCATATTACTATCCTCCCTGCCCAAACTCTCCTAGGAGACAGTGAAACTCCATGGTCTCTGCTAAGACCAGTGGCTGCCAGAAATTGCCCCAAACATTTCTTAAAAGGGAATTTAAATATAATCACTACTTAACTAACATGGAGGCACCTATGAAGTAAAACTTAGTGAAACCACCTTTTATTATCTGAATGGAATTTGGGAGTGTCATTTTCTCTGAGGGAAAAAAACAATTATTTTGGTCTGAAAACATTTATGACTATTCTAGAATTTTGTGATTTTTTTTCCTTCTCTGAATTTTTGCTGCTTCGTTACTTTAGCAATGTAAGCCACATGTGCAACAACATGCAATAGAAGCCAAATAAGAAAAGCGTCCACTCCTGATGTTGATCAGTGCAAGTATAGAAACACAGCCAAATATTCATTCGTGCTTAGCTGAAAGGCTGCACAGGATGTACCAAGAGCAGGTAGAGCAATGTAAATCTGATGTTAATTTAAAGAAATGTGTGTGAACAACTGTACAGAACATTTCCCTAGTAGGTTTGTGAACATCACTGTGGTCCAACATGTTCCCTCTGGGAGACCAGTGTAAATCCAGAACAATGCCATTGAATTTAGAGGAAAAAATTCAAATTTCCACCAGTTTCACTTAGTGGTAGAGTCCTCAGTTCCTATTAATATCACCTACCTTCCCAGGAGGTTCAGAACAACTTGGAAGAATTCATCCTTAGAGAAGAACTTGGCTTAATATAATATTTGAGATGGAAAAGTGAAACTTAACAGACCCTTTACTTGTGTATATTCCAAACAGCAGGTCAGAAAATGGAGCCTATTAACTTTCAGTATAAACAGGTCAAGAAATGCCAAGTCCTGGTTAGTGGAAAGGGTAATGCAATTTATGAGCCTTATGATGGATCTTTTGTGCCTCCAGATTTTAACTAGCTCTTACGGAGTCCTCCTGAGTGATGAGAGGTTTTCTGCCACAATCTATCTTAGTGCTGTAAGTTTGCACAGCAGGGGATTTGGTTGCCACTGCAACATTGTCAGCTTTGGATGAAAAAATGCTAGTGGGGGGGGGGGGGGAGTGCTACAAATCACACTTTTTACATTCCAAAATAATAGCAAATTAACTGGAAAAGTCATGTGCTAAATCTCTGAAACTTTGAGACACTCAACAGGCAATAACAACAAACTGCTGGGTGAAACTTCAGTATTCAAAGAGAGATTTTCCTCCACAGCAGTTGCCAAATGTCTGCATGGTTCTGGCATTTCAAGTTTCTCCTCTATCCTTCACCATGATTCCATTGTACCAGTACCCCTGTCCTCTGGGATTTCTAGTTACTACTCTACTTCTCATTTAGGGATTTCTCCATTTCCCCTTGCTACCTGCTTTCAGGATGGCTAGAGGGATTTTTATTATTGATTTAATAGCTATTTGGGTTGGAAGAGTCAACAGGTCATCTTATCCATCCACCTCTTCCCCCTCTTCCACAATATGGTAGCACCTTGAGGCCCCAACCAAGATCAAAGCCCCATTGTAGTAGGTGCTATACAGACACAACATGCCACAGAATGTTCCCTGCTGAGCTTACAATTAAAATTGACAAGACTGTAAAGGGTGGAAAAGAGGAAGCATTATGCCCATGCTATAGACAGGATCTGAGGAGGACTTGCCGAAGGTGGATTGAATGCAGATGTTTAGTGACTTCACTCCAAGATCACCCCTCATCTTCCAAAGTGATCACATCTAAACATTCTGTTAGTGCTATTATACAGGTTTCCTAATAGAGCAAGCAAAAGAATGGTATGATCGTTACCTTCTCTTTTCAGAACTCAGTCATGTCAGCTCTGTTTGAATCTATTTGACCCCATCCGTGTGCCTGTTCCAACACAGATTCTAAACCCAAAGCTCCCACATAATAGACATCAGTGCAGTGAGCTTGTTATTTACCTTTATGTTGCATTTTCAAATGAAATTAAATGTATCTGTCTGCAGATAAGATTCTGCCTGATATAAAACAGAATAAAAATGTTTTTATGTTCATAACTTTTTAGCTCCAAGAATCTGTTCAGCGTGTTAAAAATGAAACCACTACAGATAGATATTTCTTTCAATTACTGTGAAAGCATGTAACAAATCCTCTGGCATGCCAAGAACCAGGCATCAAAGTGCTTATATAGTCTATTAAGGGTGCTTAATTGCTTACATATTCTATTAAGTGGTTCAATATTGTAGCGAGAAGGACAGGAAAAATACAATGGTTTGTCCCTCCCATCGCCTCCTTTAGATGAGTCAACAGGTCATCTTGAGGATTGACAAGTTGTATTTTTCCTACTCTCCCCTCAGTACTAAACCACTGAATAAAATTGGTAAGTGTTTGAGCTCTGATGCATAGTTCTTAGCATGCAAAGGATTTCTTACACGTTTTGATGATTTGGAGTGGTTAGTAGGTTATTCCACTTCTCTCCATTGACACGGCACATGTGATAGAAACTTAGTATACAAACTTTTGCTTCATTTTGATGTACAGGAATTGATACTACTTTTGTTTCTTCCTGTTACCTCCGAAACTGTCAGTGAAATTAAACACAGATGTAACTAAGAGGATGCAGGTGTCGGCTTTTAGTCTGCCAAAAGGACTCTGTCATTTAAATGTTCTCAATTTCAGCATTATCTTTGGGTCCAGCTGATCCTCACTCAGGGTGAGTTGGGGGTGTAAAGAGGGCTTTACAGTGCCTCAGTCCTTGAGCTAGCTGGGGCTACAGCAAGTCAGAGCAATCTCAGACTCTATCTTGTGCTGAACCAGGGAGACATTTAGTAGACAGAGGTCAATGGAGCAGAGCAGCCCTCCATCCAAGCTCCTGTGTGAGCTACACCTGTCCCTATACCATGTGAGGATTCCCCTCTGTTGAAGCAATACAAAGATGCCCAGGATTTAGCCCTTTGATTCCCTGTTTTTCGCTTTCAGATGAATCCACACATAAGCTCTAGATGCTTCCTCCCAGAACTCTGAAGATGTTTGAAATGTAAGTCCAAATGTTGTGGCTCTTGTTCATCTTTTCTTTCGGGCTTTGACACTTCTCTCACTTTACTCCGGTTTTGTCCCAATGTAACTTTAGTGAAGTTGCTTCACCTTTTTGGGCCTGGGTAACAGGCAAAACATACTCTTCTGACTCTTCTTTCTAAAGAAAAGAGCCAGACACTGGTACTTCAAATGGAAGAAATTGCAGACATATTGTTGAAAGGTTCTGTTTTTCAATATTTATCTCAGATGAGGGTCTCTTTTCAACTATGCCTGCTTACAATAGTGAATCATGCTGGCTAAGGTACTGGATGGGAAACATGTTCTTAAGCCCTGTTTCTAATTTTAGAGTAGAGATTTATTCTCTGCTCATTTAAAACTTTACTCAATAGCATTATAAAAGGCTCTTGAAAGAGGTCACTGAACAGTCAGCCCAGCCTTGATAAAACTTGTGTTTGCCTCATTAACATGTATGCACTCAATGTTTGCAAAGTTTCTTTTCTTCATATTCCCAAGTACAGTTTTGGCCAGTTCTCAGCCTGTAAGTGTGCTGATTTGGAACAGCCTTTAACTACACCATTGATTCTACACAACAGCAAGCATTCAGACCCTCACCCTCCAGCTCTACAGGAATTTTCTCTTCTAACTGTTTGCAGTCAAATTTTGGTGCATGCCAGAAAATCTACAGACAAAAGAAGGGGCAAGGAGTTCAGTCTCCTGTAGGCTGTAATGCTTTGGTTTATTTTTGATTGTTGGGTTAGTATGTGGGTTCTAGATGGTGTTGGTGGCCTGTGAGGTACAGGAGGTCAGACTAGATCATATGATGCTCCTTTCTAGCTCTAAACTCTAAAATTCTGTTCTTACAATGATTCTGGCTCTAGCTCTCCATGGGCCTGATCCACAGTGAGAGACTAAAAGTTCAATCTGTTTCAGGCCCACTGATGTGGGGAAGGGGAAGGGCAACTGTCCAGGGCCTGGCAATTTCAAAGAGCCCAAGGCTGTTGGCCACTGCTGCTGCTACTGAAGTGGCTGGTGCCCCGGGCCCTTTAAATAACTGCTGGAGCCCCATGCAGTGTTATCTGGACAGCGTTAAGGGATGGATGGGGGACATGGCACAGTCCAGGTGGTGCTTAGGGCTGGCTGCCCCAGCCTTGCCCCTTCTTCCCAAGGCTCTGCCCCGTCTGGGAGCCTGAGGCCACTCCTACCCCACACCTTTCCCAGGGCCCCAGCAATTCTGTCAGCCCCCCGATCTGTTTAGATTTTCCAAGAGAAGGTTAAGAAGTGGCTTGATCACAGTCTACAATTACCTACACAAGGAACCAGTTTTTAATACTAGATGGCTCTATAATCTAGCAGACAAAAATCATAATGAGCCCCAATGTTGGGCAACTGAAGCTAGATAAATTAAGGTTAGCAGTAAAGCACAGGTTTTTTTAACAGTGAATGTAATTAACCATTGGATCAGCTTCCCAAGCGATGTGAAGGAATCTCCAACACCTCAAGTCTTTATGTTGAGACAGGACAGCCTTTCATTAGAGAGATGATAGCTCAATCAAAAGTTTAGTTTGATGCAGTAATTATTGGGTGAAACACTATAGCCTGTGTTACGAAGGAGGTCAGACTAGACTATCAAAATGGTCCCCTCTGGTCCTAACATCTGTGCAACTATGAAAAAGCTCATTTAAATGACTAGAAGTTTTTCTATTAACTTTATCAGGACGGGAGCAGATGGGGGGGGGCACACAAAGGGGACGGTTGCCGTGGAGACCACTGATTCAGAAGGGCCCAGGGCTCCTAGTGCTGCCACCATTACCACAGGAGCAGTGGTGGCTGGAGCCCTGGGTCCTCTAAAATGCTGCTAGAGCGCACTCCAAGCAGCATTGAGGGGGAGGGCAGCACAGCACACTCCAGCCAGAGCTGAGGGTTGACTACCCTCAGCCCCGCCTCTTCCATCCGAGGCCCTGCCCCTTCTAGGCATATGGAGGACCCGCCCCCTTGCCCAGGAGCTCAGCAAGTCTCAGTGCCCCTATCCCTGGGCTGTTCTCTGTTGAGGTATTGAAGCTTGTAGTGTGTGTATGCTCTTTGGTTTAGCACTGGGAGCTACATACACACACTCCAAGCACATTCTTCATGCGCCAACAACCTTATCTGTTGCATACTGAAGTCAAGGAACATATGCTATTGACACAGGCATGGAACCAAGTTCCAAATTGAAATAACCTTTACAGAGGCATTGGCTGTGCTTTTTGCCATTGCTGATCTACAGTGACACTATTTGGGCAACTATATATCTCTACATTGGTCACAGTTCCATATTCGAGGCAGAACTGGGCACCCATGAGTGCTTAGTAACTGAGTGAAATAATTAACTGTGTCCCTTTTAAATTTATGCATGAATAAATTATAGTTCACAGGAGAATCAGTTTATGTATTTAGTGCTAGTCATGTCAGCAAGAATATTTATACATTCTATTTATAACTGAAATTTCAATGTATTAAAATGAGTGAGCGTCACTGGGCTGGGGGTGTTTCTCATTTAGTTTGGGGGTTACTTTGTTTTACCCTCTTCACAGACATATCATAATAGTGCCTTTTAAAAATAATGTGTGTTTATATATCCCTTTCCATAGAGGGTCTCAAAGCACTTCATAAACAGCAGTTCACAAAACCCCTGTTGCTAAGGATCATTCTGACCACCATAGAGATGAGGAGACTAAGGCACAGAGAAGTTAAATAATCTGCTTTCAGATTGGCAGAGCCTGGAACATAATCTAGGGGTTCATAATCTCAGTCCCTTATTCTAGTTATTAGACAATGTCTCCTCCCTTTAAAACCTTTATTAGTTGTGGCTCTCCATATCACCCCTGGAGAAACTAGTCAAAAAGGAAAAGTAGTTTACATTCATAACAGAACAGTGAGAGAGAGGTTTTTCATTAAATACCAGTGCACCCACCAGGCCATGAAAATACAATGAAGCTCCAGAAGGGTACCTCATGAATCAATTAGTCCAGATTTTTGTTGATCTTCTATGACTTTCTTACAGTTTGAAATCATCTCTCTAACCCTGAGATCTCCAGAACTTCATGAAATATCTTAGATGGGATGGTATAAAGGACTTTGGCTTCCCTAGCCTCTGACAAAATGTTCTCTGTATGCAGTTCAGAACTTTTTGTAGCTATGCAAAGCTCCCTCACCTCTCATCCACAGTGTTCATTGCCATTCTATACCCCCCTTTTCCAGTTTATTTAATAAAACGTAGAAAATGAAGCCCACATCATCCTCCCTACTACAGAAATATACTTATCAGACCTAAGTTAGATTCCCAAGTTCCCCATGCAGTTTATGGAGAGAGTCAGTGCCAAAGGAAGGGAACCTCAGAAGCCAGTGAGCTGAGTGAGGAGCTGCCTACGAGATCTAGGAAGAAAACACAGAGGAATGAAGTAAGAATAAGACCAAATCCTGATGGAAATTTAGGTGCCCACAGAATGAGTGTGCATGTGGCCACAGAATTGAGTGTGCATGTGTTGTGGCGGGGGGGGGGGGGAAGAGGTTCAGAATGGCAGTGACCCATAACAAATGGAGAGGCAAGTGCCTAAATACCCTTATGCATCTGAGCCTTGTTCCCTTAAGTATCACATAAATCAATTTAAGAGGGACAGCATGTAGCTCTAACATCAGTGAGAAACAATGTGGTGCATCTAGTCTAGCACCCATTTAATTGGGTGCCCTGTCCTCTGACAGAAGTTTAGTTCTGAAATATTCTGTTTACATGATCGTATCTTTACATCACTTTAATAAATAATACTACTAGAGAGGCAGGAGGGTTTGGGGTCGGATCCAGGTTTGACTCCATGCTGTCCCACAGCCTTCCTGGCTGATAATGGCAAGTCACTTAATCTGTCTGTGCTTTACATCCCCTTTTGTAAAATGTGAGTAATAATATTTCCTTTAAATTTCCTTGCCTATTTAGATGGTAAATTGTTCTCTTACTATATGTATGTGCAGGGCGTAGCACAGTTGAACTCTACCTTGTTTGGGGCCTCTAGAGGCTGGTATAATATAACAGAATTATTATGTTTCAGAGAAGAATGTAGTCAAAGATCTTGTGGAAGAGGAATAAAGATTTCCCAGACCACAGAGGTTGTAAGTTCATAGTACACATTTGGTAGGCGTCTTATCTAATAACTTCTGTTCTTTTAGCTTCACAGAGTTTTAGGCCAGAAGGCACTACCGTATAATAGTTTGACCTCATGTGTATCACAGGCCACCTAATGCCACCCAAACATCCAAACACCAAATTCATCAACCAGAATTAGACCAAAGTATCACAGCCCTCCAGAGACTAGTGTGTGTCACAGACAGAACAGGAGGGACTGAAGTACACCAGTGCCCAAGGCCCATGCATAGCATAACATATATCCAGATAATCCCAGCAAGTAACCCATACTGCAGAAGAAGGTGAACACCCCAAAGTCACTGCCAATCTGAGCAGGGCAAAATTTCTTCCCCTCGTATGTTGTTCAGTTAGACCATGAGCATGTGAGCAAGATTCACCAGCCAAGCACATGCAAAAGAGAATTCTCCATACCACCTCAGTGCATTGGCCCTTCCCATCCAGTGTTCCACATCCTATAAGGGCAATCTCTGATGCTTCAGATGAAGGAGGGAAAAAAGCAAAACAAACAAAAAACACCACAAAATACAGTGATGGGAATATTCATTGAAGTATGAGATTTTAGTAACACGTCACGAAAGGGAAGGGAACCCAATCCCCTGTCAATCCCAATCCCCCTTCCCTGCCACCACAAGTAATCCCACCACCATATAATCCCACTCATAAATATATCTAGCTCTTAATATTCTACTTACACATTAAACTTCTTGGGGTGGGGATCATGCCTTATGTTGTGTCTCGATACCATATCAAGAATCCCATTGGTACATAGCAGTAATAAATACTGACAATTCTCTTACTTTGACCAAACCATTGACCCCAAATTTGTCATACCTATGCAACACGGTTTAACGGCTGTGAAGTTTACTACAAATAGCAATGTATACTGAACATAAGAATGGCCATACTGTGTCAGACCTAAGGTCCATCTAGCCCAGTATTCTGTCAGTGGTCAGTGCTCAGTGCCCCAAAAGGGAATGAACAGAACAGGCAAACATAAAGTGATCCCACCTCTGTTGCCCATTCCCAGCTTCTGACAAACAGAGGCTAGGCACACCATTTGTACCCATCCTGGCTAATAGCCATTAATGGACCTAACCTCCATGAATGTATCCAGTTCTTTTTTGAACTCTGTTAAAGTCCTGGCCTTCACAACATCCTGTGGTAAGGAGTTCCAATTGACTGTGCATTGCATGAAGTAGTACTTCCTTTTTTTGTTTTGTTTTGCTTTAAACCTGCTACCTTTTGATTTCATTTAGTTCTTATGTTATGGGAACAAGTAAATAACTTTTCCTTATTCATTTTCTTCACACCAGTTGTGACTTCATAGACCTCTATCACATTTCCCCTCATCCCTCCCACTGGATGTGCAAAAATAAATGAATTGTATACTGGAATTGAATGTGCAGCAGAGGCATAATCAAAGTGAGTGGCAAGAAAGTAGATTTTCTTGGAAGCATTTTGGATGGATTGCAGAAGGGCCATGTTAGTATCAAGAAGATCTGGGAGATGGACATTATTGTATTTGAGTCAGGAGATAGATGAGTGAGTTAGTCTTTGGTTACATAAAGGAAGGGATGAATTTTTTTACACATTATGGAGGAAATCAAGGCAGGATTTGGTCACCACCTGAATTTAAGGATTGAATGAGGAGAAATTTAGGTTACACTTTTCTAAAATGATCTCTCATTTATCTTCAATATCCATCTAAGATGGACTTTATGAACGTCCATTAAATATAATGACTTATCTAGTGATGAACAAATCATCTGCAGAAAATGTTGCAAGCATCATTCATAGCTGTTATGGGGTATTAACGTTTTTGTTACATGACCTTGGTTGCTACAGTACCTGCTAGCAGAAATAAAACATAGCAATCCTGCCAGCTTCAATTAGACTAGCAAGATATGTCTTTCCCAAGGCTGTTTAGCCAGGTTAGCTATTAACACAAAACAGAAACTGAAGGGTTACTGCTATTTCTGACTAATTATCTGTTCCTGAAATGAAGAGGTAAAATTCTGGAAAGAATTTAAACTCATCATTATTAACATACCTAAAAACAGAAAATAAAAAAACCTGATTTTAAAAGATCCCCAATTATCTGGCTACTTTTAGAAATGGAATCTTAAGCTGCAGAGACTCATGAAAACAAAGGTTACAGAGATTAGCTTTGTAAAGCACTTGAATTTGTTAAGAACAAAGGCACAAGAGGGGAATTTTGGCAAGCAAATGCAACATGCTTTTCTTTATTCAACAGGTAGGAAGCATGTGACCTCACGCTAGGCTAGCTATTTCTGTCAGCTATGTGCTCTGTTTCTAGTCATATAAATAAGACATTTTAATAAAAGTAATCCTTTAAAACCTTCCAAATCTAAACTTTCAAACATGTATTTGTATGAAAGAGAGGCCAGCTTAATTATGTGTGTCTTTGTCAAAATAATAAATATTTTAATCTCTTGGAGATTTTTTTCTGTTAAGATTAATAATCCATTTAACCCTTTTTGACTAATATTATGGATACCAAAGTGCTGTAGGCATAAAAACCTAGGTTCAACCTGGACAGTGTTCATGTATTTGTCAGGACATATATATTGTTTTTTTCCCAGCAAATTGAGTGAAATATATTATTCCTGATGTTAGGAAGGCAAATGTCCTTCCCTTTCCTTTAATTATTCTATTTCATTACAGAATTTGTATTGATTTTATAATAATTAGAACAGTACAATAAAGGAATAAATGAGCTAGGGAGTATGTGAATTGCACCATCAAGTCACAGCTTTGCAAGAGCTCTGTGAAACATTGTTCCTTAGAGAGCTATACAGTTGTTAAGTAGATTGTTCACAGCCAATTCACTATGAGTTTATCAGTGTTCAAAATTCAGACCAGCTTGGTTAGTTTTTACAGAGGCTTAAGTCACTTCACATTGCTTCTATTCCCTAAGAATGGTGCCAGTGCTGACATTTCTAAATTAAGCATTCCATTCCATGGATATAGTCTTTAATGTCTTCTTAAAATTTAATATTTCAGCAAACATTCTTGCCAGTAAAATTGCACACTAGACTAGACTTCCCAAATTGTGGTTCATAGAACACTTGATGAAGCTCTTCTACAGAAAGTCCTTCTTTTTTGTCTCCAGCTGCTAAATTGCATTCCATGATGTTAAAAATAAATTAAACATGCTGTGATTCTCAATTTTCCATGTATACAATTGCTATAGTTGCCACAAGCATATTATCTAAAAAGAGAGATGGTCCACTTAATCACAATTGGTGGGAGAAGATAGTCTATGAGACAATCTCTCTGATAAGGTGGTTAATACTATGACTAAATTGGTGAACTGCTCTAGAGAACAAATAGAAATACATATCTGAAGCACATTACATTTATAGGCATAAGCAGTTAGAGAAGTGTGTTGAAATTTTTGCTTGGTTCTTGCTTCTTCATCATCTCCATGTCTTGCCTTGCATTCTGAATTCTATTTCTTTTCCTCATATGCCAAATAATGCTGACTCGTCATTTAAGATTATTTAAGATTAATCTTTTTCTGTTGAAATATCTCACCGAAACACTTCAGAGCTATGTGTGATTATCCAAGGTGAAAACGTCATGCACTGTAACATCTGAACTGTATTGTCTGCTCATCGTGCCATGAGCTCTTTACTGGGCTTTGCTGCACTTGAAAATGGTGCTAAGCAGAAGAATGGACTTCAAGCTGTGGTCTGCAGATCCTAGGGGTCCGCAGACTACGTCTAAGTGGTTTGTGACAGGTTGTCATTGCCATGGAACATCTGTTTTCAACTGGTGGTTTGCAGACTCCTGGGTTCTGTAGTGTAGAAGGCCACATCGCTCTTCAAAATGTTTTGTGGTAATGAAAATAATGATCCCAATAACACTATATAACAAGTCTACATTGAGTAAAATCCTGGCCTTAGTGATGTCAATCACAAAAGGATTTCACTCCTTTGCAGTTATGGTTTAGTTGCTCAGCAATTAAAGTGCAATTATACCACGCTTATTCTTTTTGGTGGGTGAGAGGTCCCTGTGATTATTAGTAATTCATAGAACTGAAAAGTTCAATATCTGACAGAGTATACTCACAGTATAATGACTCTAATAGAATATGTATTAAGAAGCCATATGTTAACCTGCCAGTTATATCAATGTGTTATAATCCCATATTATTTTCTGGCAAGCTTGCAGTGTAATTACATTGCAACTGTTACCTATGTAGGCTTCACCCTGATTACAGTGTGACCATGTATGAATTCCTCAATCATTTGTACTGCTTCCATTTGAGTCTCTATTATTCATCCAATATTATTCTCAACTGCAGCAATAAAAATCTAACCTGATAATCTAGGATAGCATGAACATATTTTTGCCCAGGAGGAAGAATTAGAATTAGTAACACTTTAGGGTATGGCTAGACTATAAGAGTTTTTCTGGGATACCGGAAGTATCCTGAAAAAAACTTTTCTGCATCCAGGGACGCATTTGCTCTTCCGTGTTTTTTCTGAAAGAGCAAATGCGCTCTTTCAGAAGTCCATGTATTCCTCGTTCTATGAGGAATAAGGGGGCTTCCGAAAGAGGGTTTTTCCCCAACATTTGGCCCAGTCTAGAAGGGCCAAATGTCAGAAAAGCCTCTTCTGACAAAAGGATCGAAAAAAGTGGCAGTGTAGCCATACCCTTAGTAGTGGTCAGTAGACTATCATGTCTAAAGGTTGATACAAAAGAGTATTTTTTTCATTAGTTCTAAATATAATTCCCTTTAACTTCATCACATTCCCTACCTTGATATTTTATTATGGCACAGAGCGAAAGAAAAGGACTAATCTATTCTGATTATGCAACATACTTATTATAAAAAGAATTTGGACCCCAGCCATATTTTTGGAAATCAACCATTTCAATGGACAAGTCTGTGTTATTTAAAAATTATTGTTACCATCTAGGCCAGTATCCTGTCTTCTGACAGTGGCTGGTGCCAGACACTTCAGAGAAGGTGAACACAATAGGGCAATTTATCGAGTGAGCCATCCTCTGACATCCAGTCCCAGCTTGTAGCAGTCAGAAGTTTAGAGACACTTAGGCTGTGTCTACATTGGCATGATTTTGCGCAAAAGCGCCCACTTTTGTACAAAAACATGCTGCCTGTCTACACTGGCGTGGAGTTCTTGTGCAAGAACACTGATGTTCTAATGTGTGAAATCAGTGCTTCTTGCGCAAGAACTATGATGCTACTGCTCAGGAATAAGCCCTCTTGTGCAACTGTTCTTGCGCAAGAGGCCAGTGTAGACAGGCAACATGAATTTCTTGCGCAAGAAAGCCCGATGGCTAAAATGGCCATCAGAGCTTTCTTGCGCAAGGGAGCATCTACACTGGCACGGATGCTTTTGCGCAAAAGCACATCTCTTGCGCAAAAGCACATGCCAGTGTAGACGCTCTCTTGTGCAAATACTTTAACGCAAAAACTCTTGCGTTAAAAGTATTTGCGCAAAATCTTGCCAATGTAGACGTAGCCTTAGAGCATAAGGTAATGTCCCTGATCATCTTGGCTACTAACCATTGATAGACCTATCCTCCATTATCTAATTCTGTCTTGAAGCTACTTAAATTTGGCCTCAGAACATCCCCTGGAAATGAATTACATAGGTTGATAGTGTGTTTGTATGCAGAAATACTTCCTTATGTTCGTTTTGAAACTGCTGCCTATTAATTTCATCAGGTGACCTCTAGTTCTTGTGTTAAGTGAATGGGGAAATAACACTTCCATATTAACTTTCTTCATACTATTCATGATTTTACAGAACTTTATCATATTCCATCTACAGGTTTTCCCTTTTCTAAATTGAACGTTTCCAATCTTTTTTCTCTCTCCTCATATGGAAGCTGTTACAGATCTCTAATAATTTCCTGTTGTCCTTCTCCATACTTTTTCCAATTCTATTAAATTTGTTTGAGATGGGGGCACTCAGTATTCAAGGTGGGCGTGCTATAGGTTTCTACGGGAGTATAATGTTCTTTGTGTTATTATCTATCCCTTTTCATAATGATTCCTAACATTCTGTTAGTGTTTTTGACAGCTGCTGGACACTGAGCAGATGTTTTTAGAGGACTCTCCAGGAAGACTCCAAGCTGTCTTTCTTAACTGGTAACAACTAATTTAGACCCCATCCTTTTGAATGTATGATTGGGATAATGTTTTCTGATGTTAATTACTTTGCATTTATCAACAGTGAATTTCATCTGCCATGTTCTTGCTAAGCCACCCAACTTTGTGAGATCCCTTTGTAACTCTTTGCAACAAACTTTGGACTTAACTATCTTGAGTAATTTTGTATCATCTGCAAACTTTACCCACCTCACTATTTAACCCTTTCCCAGATCATTTTTGAATGTGTGAACAGCACTGGTCTCAGTTCAGATCCTTTGTGGACTCCACTATTTAACTCTCTCCACTGTGAAAACTAACCATTTATTCCTGCCTTCTGTTTCCTATCTTTTAACCAGTTATTGATCCATGAAAGGACCTTCTCTGTTATCCCATGGCTACTTATATTGCTTAACAACCTTTGGTGACAAATTTTATGAAAGGCTTTCTGAAAGTATACTTTCAGATGGGATCACCCAAGTTCACCTGCGTATTAACCCCTCAAAGAATTCCCTTGCCCAAGCTGTATTGACTTTTCCCCAACATATTGTGTTCATCTACGTGTTTGATAATTCTGTTCTGTACTATAGTTTCAGTTTGCCGGTATTGAAATAAAGCTTACTGGCCTGCAATTGTCAGGATTGCCTCTGAAGACTTTTTAAAACATTGGCATCACATGAGCTATCCAACTGTCCTTTGCTACAGAGGCTGATTTAAATGATAGGTTACATACCACAGAGTGTCTACAGATATAGCAGCAATATACTATTAATCAGTTCCCTAGAAACAGAATGCAAGCTCTCCTTTAGTGGAGGACATGTTTACATTTTGTTAAACAAATTTTTATAATCTTTTCCAACAATGTGTTTCCATCAAGATGGCACCTAGCTATTTACTGCATAAACCTGGCATCTTCTCTGCTGCTTCAGCAACCTTGTCTACTTGGCTGCTTCACAAATTTGTTTCTATTTGCGTGAAAAACTGTTTTCAAAGGATGTTCAGTATTTTTCTTTTCTTTTCACATATTCCCTCTAGTTCAGCCATCTGTGCAAAATTAACAGTTCCATAGTTGCTTATTAGTGATTTTATTTGCTTGATTAAAAATTTCTTATTTGTTAGAGTCTCTTTATTTCTGAAGTACGGGTAGAATGTTCAAAACCACTTGAGTGACTTAGGACTTGGTTTCACAGAAAAAGTGACTAAATTTCACAGAAAACCAATGGCCCTTTGTAGTCAGACACACAGCAGTAAGCAAGCCATATTTATTTATTTAACATTTACACAGTGGGAGAATCTAAAGGCCTCAAACAGACTGGCACCCTATTATGCAAGGCACTATACAAATAGTCTTTTCCTGGGGCCTTACAGTCCGCATTCCCACTAGTTTCCCAATACAGCCAGTGGGCATGGAGGCAATTCCACAGAAATCTATTCCCAGTTGGTAGAACTGCTCCAGTTCTGGTATCTACAGTTAAAGTCCAGTGTTGATAAAGCAGAAACAAGCTACACAAACGATGGAAGGATTGGAAAACATGCTTTATAGCAGTGCTTCTCAAAGTGGTCCATGGACCCACACTGAGAAAGCTGCTAACAGGCTGCTCCAGTTTGTTTACTTACTGGCTCCACAGCCACAGAGCTTTATAAAATCTTACGAGGGGACTAAATATTTGATACTCAGCTCATCAGGTTAGCAGATAGAGGTATAACAAGATCCAATGACTGGAAGTTGAAGCTAGACCATTCAGACTGGAAATAAAGCAAACAAATTTGAATAGAGTAATCAACCACTGGAACAAGTTACTAAAAGTTGTAGTTGATTTTCCATCTCTGGTAAATGTTAAGTCCAAAAGGATTTTTTTTAAATACTCTAGTTCAAAAAGGAATTATTTGGGGGGGAAGGTCTCTAACCTGTATTATACAGGAGGTCAGACAAGATGATTACAATGATCCCTTCTGTCCTTGAAATCTATGAGTCTGTGAGGTATACACAGATTCACTGTGTGATGTTGAAAGAGCCATATTTAATACAGGGTCACACAATTAATTCCTCATGTATAGTTGGAACATCTGGTTAGGCCTGAGACATTAAGCTCTTTTCCGGGATACTGGAGGTATCCTGGAAAAGCTATGCCGTGTCCAAGGTACATGTCCGCTTTTCTGAAATTTTTTTTGGAAAAGCGGATGCAGTTTTTCCGGTAAACCTCATTTTACAAGGAAGAAGGGATGTGTCAAAGAGGAGTTTTTTCCAAAACTTGGTGCCGTGTAGACATACCAAATTTCGGAAAAGCCTCTTGAGAGAAAAGCAGAAAAAGATGTGCAAATTGTGGTTCACAATTTGCATAACTTTTTCTGACTTTTCTTTGTAGTGTAGACATAGCCTTGGTAGTGAACAGGTGAGTTTCAGAGAGCCCGTTCCTCAGACTCTGGTAGTGAAATAAGTTGGTCAAACCAAACCATTAAGAGTTTAAAAAAAATTAAAATCCAAACAAAGTGAGAGCAGCTCCTCTGAACTTTCATATGATGCCTGCTGCTCCACAGAGACCTGAGGCCTGCCCCACTCTTTAATATTCAATAGAGCCCTACAGTCAACAGAGGCTGCAGGTTCAACATGCAATTCTTCATCCTCCTGCTAAGATCAGTGGCCTTATGGTTGTTATAGACTCTGAATAATAAGGCATTACATTATAGAAGACTGTTGTGCAGCTGGAGCAAAGGAAGATCAGAATCAAAGTAATATATGGGCATTGCGGGAAATAAGGCACAGAATAGCTAAGGGCAGGCTTTATGGTGGAGGGGTTTTGTGGGGGAGGTAGGCCAACTAGAGAAAACTTGGGCCTGATTTCAGAAGTGCGCTCAGTAGTATCTGGAACTCCAAAGACAGTCAATACACTCAATGGCAAGTTGTAGAAAAGATTCATTTCTGAGTAGGAAATGACAAAATCCCTTCTCAGGACTCACTTCAAATCTGGAAACTGAAGGCTTGGGCCATTATACCTGCTTCCAAAAATATATATTTTCCAGCTCTAACCCAAGTAAGACCTGCTGAGGGACCCATCCTACAGGATGAGGTTGTAAAGGACTGCTGAGCTGTATGATGATAAATGAGTGGCTATTAAAGCTCTGAGTAAAAAATGGACTTCAACACATGTCAGACCTGAACATTCCACTAGTCACACTGATGCAGCTGCTAAAAACAAAGCAGGAAGTTGCCTATGTATTCCAAAGAACAGTATCTACAATGAGTGACAACCAATTTCTTAGCACATATGGAGAACAGACAGAACCTGTTGATGTTGCATATGTGGATTTTGGTTCCCAGAAAGATTTACTACTCACCAGTCACAATATGCAGTCAGCAGCAAGCAAACTTCTGGATGTTTGCAGGACTGCCATGGTTAAGCTAATGACCTGAAAGGTAAAGAAAGAATCTTGCAGCAAACAAAGTCCTTGGGAGAAGGCTGGGGGCAGGGGGAGGGTGAATTACCAACAAAGATCAACAGTCTCATCTCACCAACCCTCTCCCTCCAGTCACATGTGAAAAGAAAACACTTGGTCAAACAAAATCTTACTGAAAGAAATGTGAAAACAACATCATCATTGCTCACAAAATAGAGAACCCTAATGCAAAAGCAAGATGCACACCCTTTCTGACACAGGTTCATCCAAGGGCTTGTAAAATTTGGAGGCAGGTGATTATAAGGAACACTAATCAAAACATTTGCCTCTAATGAGGGTGCTATTTGCAGTGGCTTGACCCAGCTTTCATCACTGCCATAACACTGTAATTACTCTGCTAGACACTCATGGGAGGTCTAAAAGTAGAGAAGAGTAAAAATTTTCAGATGAATAGTTTTATTCAACTACAAGAAAAAAACTGTCAGTGGACCCAAACCTATCTGTGCATTTCATACAAAGAGTTTTGGCCATTTACAAAACAACCAGAAGAGGTGGAGCTGCAGCTGCCACTGCCTTCGCTTACCTATCTTTTATAACCATTTATCCAGGGATTGCAGAGGTAGAAAATCCAGGTCCTGCTCTGGAACAAAACCTATTTAAAATTTGTGGAACTGCCACCAAAGTGAAAAATCAGTTATTCTCCAAGCTCTACTTGTGCCAATAGGGAGGGGACATGTCCTTATGGGCTGAGTGAGACTCATTGCTCTCTCCTCAGCAGGGAATTGCTGCTGTTGCTGAGGGGGAAGTGCCCCCCTGAGCCAGGCAACTCCGTGCGCAAGTCCTAGCCCCTGGCTGGGCGGGGCTCATTAAGTTGCTATGGGGCTACACTACCACTCAGCTTAGAGGGAACACTGGTTCCTCCCCCAGAGGGTATCCTTGGTACATTAGGTTATTGTGACATCATTGGGAAGGATAGATTCAACTGTGGGATTGTTTCCTTTGGCTCCAGCTTGATGTTCTCCTTCCCTTAGCCTTTCATCTGCTTTCACAGTCCAGAGGCTGGCAGACTGTACTGTGTCCCTGAAAGTCTCCCTGTGTCACCTCTTTGTCTCCCTTAGCTCTTTCACTTCAGCCAATCTGGCACCAGCAACCCACACTGTGTCTCCGTGGGACATGAACTGTTTGCACCAAATGCTCACATATACCATCAACTATATATGCTGCAATAAGTGCAATACCTCGGTAGCTCCCACTTTGTTGCTGGACTTGTGCTAGCATTAATTTTACTCATGCAGGGATTTTGTTTTGCTTTGTTTTATGGGGAGCAGGGTTATTGGTCTATGTTTAGATGCATCTGGCTCTTAGTTGCCCTCCTTTACCTGGAGAACTCCCTCACAAAGCTCCCCTCTTTGTTCCTTCTGTTCACTAGTTCCTTTGGTCACTTGGCATTTTAAACCTCTGTCAAGTTGTGTTAGCCCCACTCCCTTCAGAATTATTTTCAATCAGAAGTGCAGGATTAATTAGCTTTCAAATGACCTAGCTAGATCATATGTCTGATTGCTATCGGGCATCCAAGGAGTGCACTAACCAAACTACACTACATTAATACCCCAGAGGCTATATCTAGACTGCAGGCTTCTTTCAGAAGAAGCTTTTCCGGAAGAGATCTTCTGAAAAAACTTCTTCTGAAAAGAGCATCCACACTGCCTGCCAAAGTGCATTGAAAAAGTGATCTGCTTTTTTGAAAGATAGCATCCACACTGAATGGATGCTATCTTGCATGTAAGCTGTGATTACTATGGATGGAGTGGCTCCCAGGGCACCTGTGCTTTTTCCTGGAGGCTTCTTCTTTTGAAAAAACTCCCTCTTCCGCACCCACACACACCTTTTTCCGAAAGAGCTCTTTTGGAAAAGGCATTCTTCCTTGTAGAATGATGTTTTCCAATGTCAGAAAAAGCCCTCTGTTCTTTCAATTTTCTTTCAAAAGAATACAATAGCAGTGTGGACATAAGTGAAGTTTTTTTGGAAAAACTGCCATTTTTCCAAACCCCCACCCCTGCAATCTAGACACACCCAAATACAGCATATGCTACTGTTGGAATACCTGATATTTGTGTCAGGGATAGCATTATTTTGGCTGGGGCTGAGACATTCAAAAATGCTCCTCAGTTTGTGTTTTCACATATTTAAAGTATCTTTAACATTAAAACTATATATATATATATATATATATATATAAAATGCACAAGGGTCAGGAAATGAAAGTACTGTATTTCTCACACTAGCATGATCTCTTTCACACTGTGCACTCAGCATGTGCAGTACTCTCTTCACCCAAGTTAACTTTAATAAACAGTGTTTCTTCCCAGCCTCTCAACATGAGATACTGTGGAACATTTACTGACCGCCTATGGAGATCTCTGTGTGTAGCAGTTTGTATTAGTATGGCGATTCAGTCGTAGAATTGGTACAAATGTTTATGGCAAAAATTCCATTTAGTCAAAACTGAAACATTTGGGAAGGAGAGGTTCTCAAAATAAACCACTAGGCTAAGCAAATTTCCCAACTCAGAAAGCTCAGGTGTCAGTCTGAAAATGAACATTTCAACACAATTCTGGTTTTGTGATATCATTTGAAAAGTTTTGGTTTTGTTCCAAAGTAGAACAAAAACCAATTTCAGAACTTCAGAAGTGACCATTAAACAGAGTTGTTGTACTCCAGTCATGGCATGTATGTCTGCTTCTCCCACAGCCATTTCCTTGTCTGTGCAGATCTGTGTCATTCTCCTCTCTGTGTTCAAGTTTTACTTTAAGACAAACTTTTGTAACAGCAGCAAGAAATGATAGCTCTTTATTTAACTAAGCGACAGATGCCATTTCCTTAACCTCGCCTTGCCCTAGCTTCCACTGTGTATGCATGTAATCTCCTTGCAGTTACTTTATGTTTCCTGTTCCCTCATCTTTTGTCATGTCTATGGAAGATCCTTGAAGAAGGACTACAACTTGTTTCAATTTTGGAACACATCACTCACTACTTTGGGTGCTCTTAGAAATAATGCCTGTGAAGTGTAATCTTTATATATTAAGAATGTGAACTTAGTATCTCGTAGGCCAGATTCTGGGGGTTTTACTCTAGTCTTAGAACTTCAAGATCTGATCAATTTTTGAGCAGCTGAGAATTTTCTATCCATGACTATGTCTTGCCCAAGTCCCACATTTTTCTACAGGTGTTTTTCAGATAGTTGGCACTGCCGCTGACTGTATTAATGTGTCACCTTTCGCAAGTCATGTCATCTTTCCAGGCATGAGTTCCTCCAGCAGTAAAACAGGGATGATGATATTTTGTTTTCCTTTGTACAGTTATGGATAGAAATTACTACATAAAAGCTAAGTTGTTCTCAAATATTATTTAATTCTACTGAAAAGTTTACTGCTTCTGAAGGTGATGCAAAAAACAGTGGAATTTGAGCATTTTGCAATGGGACTCTAAGTAACCCTCTGTTAAAATATGAAATTCAAGGAGTATCGGTCCATCAATGGCTATTAGCCAGGATAGCCAGGGATGCAAAACTATGCTCTGAAGTGTCCTTAGCCTTTTTTTGCCAGAATGTTGGCTTGGACAACAGGGGATGGATCACTTGATGATTACATGTTCTATTTATTCCCTCTGAAGCACCTGGCATTGGCCACTGTTGGAAGGCAAGGTACTGGGCTAGAGGGACCACTGGTCCCTCTTAGGGACCATGGCCATTTTTATGAAGTCTTATGGCACTTTATTTGTGTTTGAATCATCCATAATGACTGTTTGCGGGTCTCTCACAACAGGTGGTGAGGGCTATGGGGGTATGTCTAGACTACATGGCTCCATCAATGGAGCCATGTAGATGAGGTTACAAGACATAGGAAAATGAAGTGGCGATTTAAATAATCGCCGCTTCATTTACATCAAAATTGCTGCTGCGCTGTGCTGTTCAGCTGTTTGGCGGCACAGCGGGGCAGTCTGGACGCGCCACGGTCAACAAGGGAAGCCTTTGTCGACCACTCCATTATGCCTCGTGAAATGAGGTTTCCTGGATCAGTTGACAAAGGCTTCCCTTGTCGAATGCGGCGCGTCCAGACTGCCCGCTGTGCCGCCAAACAGCTGATCAGCACAGCATGGCGGCCATTTTGATGTAAATGAAGCGGCGATTATTTAAATCGCCGCTTCATTTTCCTATGTCTAGTAAACTCATCTACATGGCTCTGTCGACGGAGCCATATAGTCTAGACATACCCTAGCTGTACTATTCCTCTAACTATACCATAGGATACTGATTATGCCAAATCTTGTGGGAGGCAATTGGAGACCAGTATCTTGATTAATTTACTGCAGCTTCTTAGCTCCCAGCCCCAGGGCTTCATACAACAAGAGCAGTTTGTGTCTTCTGCAGTGGGAATAGGACGTTACCATAGGAAATCCTCCTTGAAGGTCCCAGCTCTCCTGGTAAGGAGAGATTTGGCAACAGCACCATCCAAGTGCAGACAAATGGATCTTGAAAAGCTCCTCCTGGTCCTGTCTACCTACTAGAGTGAGGCTATAGTGCCAGAAATATAAGTGAGTTACTATTTTATAGCTAGGGCCCTGCCAATTTCACGGCTGTGAAAAATGTTTCACTGTGTTTCATTTTATTTCATGAAATAAGATCTTCCCTGTGAAATCTGATGTCTCCTTGTTCCAAGGAGCAGCCCATCAAAGGGGACTTCTTAACTCCAACTGAGCAGAACAGGGGAGATAAGACCCTCTACCTTTTGGAACCTCCTGTGGTTGCAGGAAGTGGTGCAGTTGCTGCTTTCAAACTGTATCTCTGAAGGCAGTACAGAAGTGAGGGTGGCAATCCCATGACCTCTCTACAACAGGTTTGTGCCTCCCTCCTCCCCTCCCCCACATCTCCATGATTCAGGACCCCCTGGTTGCAATAGTATGGAATTTTAAGTTTAAACAGATGATGAAAATGTTAAAATTATAAATTTTCAAATTCCATGGCCATGAAATTGGACACATTTGACCATGAATTCAGCAGGGCCCTATTTATAGCCTCAGAAGTCATGATGATGTCAAAAGTTCCAGACCTTGGTTTGTTTTCTGGGGGTTGAGAGATTGACTGATGGGTGGGTGCTGTGAAAGAATGGAGGGAGAGATAATTGAGTGTGGGGGGGGGCAAGTTAAGACTGTTTCTGGTTGCATCTTCACAGTCTCAGACTGCAAAAACATTCCTGATTAATGGACTTTCTGCCTCTTTTGCCTGACAACTGCAGGGAACTATCACTGCCCCCAGAACAGGAGTCAAGAAAGCATGAGGAAAAATTATTTTACTATTAGGGTGGTGAGGCACTGGAATGTGTTACAAATTGTTTAATGATTGAATGCTTATGCTCATGTACAACCTGTAATACTGTCAACTGTATTGAAATAATGTGCCTGAACTCATGTATGTCTATGTATATCTATGCTTAAATCTCAATGGTAACTGTTAGCTTCATCTGTCAATTTGAAAACCATGGCTGTATGATGAATTTGCACGTGGCCTAACTGACTATGTAATTTTGAAATTCTATGAATAGTCATGATAATGACTGTTATGTAAATATCAGTGTGACACCCAATCATTTTGAATTTGTGTAAATAAGCATCCCATCTTAACCAATCAATTCAAATCTAAGCCTCAAGACTATGCATGAGCTCTGCCTTTATAAGTCCACGCAACGCCAGTTTCTGGGTTCTTCGGGGCGTCGGGCTTAGTGTAGGTCTAGCTTAGTGCATGAGTGAATTGTATGAGAGAGGTCTAAAGTCTTGTCCTAGCTGCATGAGTGAGGTCTAGAACCTTATAGAAAGAAGATAGACAGAAGATTTATTCTTCTTCTCCACGTTAGGTTAGGTTTAGTTATTTAATTTAGCTTTATAGATAGATTAGATTTCGTCTTCGTGTCTGTCCGTCAGGCAGCGTCGGTCCATGCACGTCGGCTGTCGTCATGTCTGTTCGGCAGGCGCGGCGCGAATTAGTTAAGGTTTTATTTTAGGATAGTTTAAGAGTAGGTTAGATTGAGAGTCTAGCGTCAATCACCGTTCCAGCTGCCTCCGAAGTGCAGGAAGAGAGAAGTGGACAGAGACTGTGCGGAAGGCAAGTCAACCTCCATCGCTCTCAACCAGCCTTTGAGGGATCTCCTTGGCTGTTCCTCTCCTGCGGCTTTAAATTAACCAAAGGATAGTAGGTCGCCAAGCGTCGGCACTGTCATCCGTCGAGGGACTCCTGGTTGTTCCTCTCCCGAGGTCCGAAAGGACTAACGGATCGAGGTCGCCAGCATCACACCAATCGTCCCCGCGCCACTTGACTCTGTTAAGTATTGTTTATCTTAAAAGGGGACTTCCCCCTACCTGTTAAGTTTGAGATTTGTAGTTAATATAGTCCTGTTGTTGTAAAATCTATCCAAATTGTTAAGTTTTTATTTACACGCCACATCTTTGGGTAAAACAATTTAACCGGTGATAGATACAGTATTCAGAATCACACCTTTAACATCTCAGTACTAATTAGGCTAATCAGGTATAGTTAATTATAAGTTGTTGTGACCTCATAAGGGTTACAGAAAGTGGCGACCGCGGCAGGACCCTGATACATTGTTTCTTACCCATTGATAATTTGTAACTACTGTGAAAATCTCAAACTTAGCAAGTAGGATGTTGCTTGGGGGTGGAACTGTGCGGGATTAGTTAGGTAGAGGGTGTTATAGTGAAAGAGGGAATTTAGGCTGGGAACTGGCCACTCCTAGTTTTAAATCTCCAATTTTCTGTACCCTGAAGCCTTTCTTTCCTAGTAACGTTCCCCTGCCAACCGCCATCACCGTCCCATTAGTTTAAATCCTTAGTCTGAAAGATAGTTTGTGTTAAGATAGTTCGAACGAAGATAGTTCGCAAAGTAGCATAGTTTGATTTAGTATATCAAACTAAAGTCTTAGTTCTGTTGAGTTATATAGAACTAAGCCTGGGTGGTACACCCAGACCCCTAACTCAACCTAAGAGAGTAGGTGGGTTAGAAGAGTTCAGGACTAGGGGAGCAGTGCGAACTAAGGGACTAGTTCAGGACTGGGAGTAGTCCGAGCTAAGGTTAGTTCGAGTTAAGGATAGATTGAACTAACCAAGTCCCTAGAACATTCGTGGCAAGATGCCATTGTAGGGACGGGGCGCCATTTTAACAAGTCCCTAGAACATTCAAGGACGTTCCACCATTTTGTATTTGGAACATTCGGGGTTGCCGCGGCAACCCAACCCAACCCAACCCACTATTTTAAACCCCTTTCAGGGTTTTTCTTTCTGAACTTTTTCAGCTATTAGCTGCGGTGTGCCAGCGCGCACTAGTAGGCTTAAGAGAGAATTCTGCAGGACAGAGGATTTGCAACCCTGATGTTTCTGAATAACCCAGAATTGCTCTCAGGTTCTTTTCCTTATTAAATTGTAAGTAAGGCAATTTAATAAATTAGCTGCCATGGCTGCCAAAAGGATCCCGAAGATCTTCGGTGTAACAGGAAGCAAGCCAGTGGAGCGGTCTTATAAAACTTTTCTTGAAATGGACATTGCTTTACTCATGGGCAATACTAAGACCTGGGATGTACAAGACCTCAAGGGAGAAGACTCCCTCATAAACTTTACCAAAATGTGGGAACATTTTGTCACCACAAAGCCAAAACCCTCCAAGAAAATAAAGAAAAGGTCACTGATTCAAGGGTTGGCCTTAGTCACCAATGAGCTTAACAGTCAAACCAAAGCACTATCCAAACAGTTAAAAGACTCTTTGGAAGTTCGTCTTGGTCAAGATGTGACAATTATACAGTTGGGCAATGAAATCAAAGCAAAAGACCTTAAAATCGAAAAACTTTGCTCACAGCGAGATGCATTAAATACACAAATAGAGGAGGTGTTAAAGAAGTGTACTGATTTGGAAACCAACCTCCATGGGCAAGTAGCGATGCTCAATGACTCAAAAGCTACCGTCAGACATCTCCTGAGTGAGGCAAGGCAGTGCAAACCATCTAGTGTGGATCACATGCAGTGTCGCACGGAAATTGAGAGACTCAAACAGCAATTGGGTTTGGCCTGAGGTTTTGTCTCGGCCATTAACCCAAACATCGATGACAATGAAGTGTATAAATACCCTGCACAAGAGAATGCAGGAGGGGTGTGCTGCCCACCAGTAGGGAGTGATGTAGTTCAAGGTATTTTGGAACCTATAATAACTACTGAGGTATATCACGCTGGGGACACACAACCTACTGTCCGATACGAAAAACGAGTATTAACACCTGAACAGGCTAAAGCCATAGGTCAGAACCTGGGCCCTTGCCGCAGACATAATACCATTAATTGGATGGCAAAATTATCTAAAGCAAATCTAATGCCAGAAGATATCATTGTGGTAATGAGGGAGTGTCTGTTGATTGAAGATTTGATGGCACTACCCCCTGATATCATAAATAATGCCAGCCCAGATCTGATTAAATTATATGAGGCCATATATAACCTTTTCTACTCAAATGATAGCATTATTGGGAGGTATTACGCGGACAGACAGCTAGAGAATGAAAGGCCTGAACTATATTTTATTAGAAAACAACTGCAACAGTGTCCGGCAGGCCTAGGGGAAGTCAAAAATGGCAATGTAAATTATGATACCCTTGGCTATAAAAAGTTGCTATTTTATGGCCTGCTTCCATCTATAAAAGCTATGTTGAGCTCCCTGGACTATGTAAACACGCCCTTAGAAGAACTGGAGCGGCGAATTCGCGAAGTGTACGACTGGCAACATCAGGCTGGTCTAATAAAGCCTCCAGTACCAGCATCAAGGAAGGTTGCTGAAATAAAGGACATTAGACCACCCATGCCAGCCAGAAGGAGAGCTCCACCTCCCCCACCAGGGAGAAGGCCAAATCAAAATCGGTTCCAGATCAAGACAGACACGCAAAATCTACAACAACTGCCTTTCCAGTCGACAAAAATGTTCAAAGGCAGACGAGATGAACTAGCCATAACTCGTCAAGTGTTAGCCGATCGTCTAGCACGGTATCTCCCTTGGGAGAAGGTAAAGGCTATGAATATCGACCAGATCTTCATAGAATTAGCAAAAGTCGAAAAAGACACTCCAGATCACCCAGAAGCTCCTATCAGCAGCGTTGAGATATTGAATCATCCAATGCAGCAGACATCCAATATAAGATACTGAGGAGGCTGAGCCTTGCCTCAGCCCCTAAAGACTATAACAAACATCAAATTTGACCTATATGGAAGACTGACGATTATGGTCAAATTAAGAGGCAGGTTCGGGAGAACATCCCAAAGAATGCTTGTGGATACAGGGGGGTCCACGAGTATTATCTGTACAAGATCCTCTCCTATTAATACTAAACAATCGACTATTATCTACTCTAAAACGTTACAGTCATATAATGGCAAGATATCAAGAGTTCCCTTTGCATCAGACATCCAATGCAAAGTTGGGACTGAGGAAGTTAACCTACCAATCGGTTTACAAAACTTAGATGGAGTTGGCATTATGAGTGTCGACCTACTGAAAGAATTCGGCTTCATCATTGATTTGCCTAATAGATGAATTCTGCAAGTACACAAGGCAGATGAGGATGTAACAGCAATCATCCCAAGTGTCCATCGTTTGGGGGTGTTAAAGGCAAATGAAGACCTGCAGATGCCCTCCTGGGAGGCAGATATCCAGGAGGTAGTTAACAAACATCTGACTGTATGTGCCACCCATAAACTAAGTTGTGGAAAGACTATCGAAGTCGTGGACGTTCCTGGTCCGGATCCGAAACCGCAGAAACAATATCGATACCCTGCGGAGGCAGCACAAGGCGTAGAGGAGACCATCCAAAATCTGGTCTACCAAGGAGTATTAGTCAAGACACAGAGTTCCTGCAATTCTCCCATCTGGCCAGTCATCAAGGCAGATGGTAAGACCTGGAGATTGACAGTGGACTATTGAGAAGTGAATAAAGTAACTCCTCGAATGGCTCCAGTAGTGGCCAAATTCCCTGAAATCATGGCCCAAATCGCTGAGGGTGCCCGGTGGTTCTCGATTATTGACATCTCAAATGCATTCTTTTCAATACCGATCACATCAAAATCACAACATAAGTTTGCATTTACGTTTCGGGACCAGCAATACACCTTCACACGACTTCCACAAGGGTTCCACAATTTGCCCACCATCTGCCATAGAGTGATCCGAAGTGTGCTTAAGGACATTCCATCTGCTAAAAACGTGATGTCCTATGTAGACGACATCTTGATTGTAACCAAAGATCGGCCAATCCATCTAAAGGTGCTGGAGGAAGTTTTGACGGCTCTGAAACAAGCTGGGTTTCTCATCAACCCTCAAAAAGCACAGCTTGTAAAGAAGGAGGTGAACTATCTAGGTGTACATCTTGGCCAGGAAGGCAGAAGACCTGACCAAGCCAGAGTGGAACTGATTTCCAAGTTATCAGCTCCCTCGGACGTGCACAGCCTCCGAATGTTCCTGGGCTTAATTGGGTTTTGCCGGGATTTTATTGAAGAGTTTGGCAAGAACGCCCGACCCCTCTATAAGTTACTGAACAAAAGGCAAGATTGGGACTGGGGCCCGGAGCAGGAACAGGCCTTTTATAATCTTAAAACTTCATTGATGCAAGCACCAGCATTGGCGTACCCCAGTCCCGAAAAAGAATACCATTTGTCCCTGACAACGGGCAAAGAAGCATTGGGCGCTGTACTGATGCAACAGCAAGGTACATCTCTAAAGCCAGTGGCTTATGGCTCAAGAACCCTCTCCGGCGTGGAACAGCAATACTCGCCGTGTGAGAAAGAGGTTCTGGCTCTGACATGGGCGCTAATCCACTGGGAATACCTCACTGGAAAGGCTCCCATCGTCTTGAAAACCAGTCATACACCTGTCCGGTATATTATCTCCAGCCAAGCAAACAACGGCCGAGTGAGCCATCCGAGGTTGGCGCAGTGGACGCTAACTCTAATGAACCATCAGATTAAGGTTGAGCTGACAAAAGCACCATCATTGGTCCCAACTATCTTCTGTCAACCAACAAGACCAGAAGACATACATGTCTGTCCAATTCCGGAACAGAGTGTGTCTAAATATAAATCGCCATTTGACCTACTGCTCAAATATGAGGAAGTTCAAGAAAGAACTGGGCAGAATATTTGGGTAGTGGATGGTAGCTGCTACAGGAAAGATGGCCAAGTAATAACAGGTGCTGCTGCACTGTACATATCTTCTCAAAAGAAGATTTTAAAATCGGTATCCGTACCATCAGCACAAGCAGCGGAAATCATTGCCATCGTTCTAGCTTTAGAGAACGCAAGTGATGAAGAGCATATCACTATCTGCACAGACTCAGACTGGGTGCTGAGATCCTTCATTGATTGGATGGTTGTCTGGAAAGAGCGGAGTATGTGCACAAATGACAACCGTCCTGTAAAGCATGCCGAGTTACTAAATTATGCATGGAGTCTGGCAGAAACACGGAAAGGGAAGACCTACCTGTTTAAAGTTCGTGCACATCGTAAAGATCAACAGGAAATTTCTGTGTTAAACAACCAAGTGGATCAATTGGCAAAGCAAGCAGCCACATTGGGCGAAAGGTCTTTATGGAATTTACCATCACAGCAAGGTAAAATCGATGCGGTAGAGATAGTGCCACCGCTTAAAGACACACTTAATATTGTCAAAGTTCAAGAATCAGATTGAGAAGTAATGAAGCTTTTACAACAAGGACGCTTCAAAGACCACACCATCAAAAGACATGTGCTGGGACCAATAATGGCTCAGGAAATTGTAGATGGCCACGAGACAGGGACTCCAGTTCTGGTGATGCCCACAGTCTTAAGACAAGATCTAGTCGAACTAGTGCACGCACAAGGGCATTTTGGCATGGATAAGACCGTCTCGCGTATCAAGACAGTAGCACGGTGGCCTCAGATTCGTGCGGATGCTGAGCACTATATAAACAACTGCTTGAAATGTACTCAGAATAATCCCAAGCCTAGAAATAATCAGATCCCGCTACAGCACCAGTCAATCGATGGACCCTGGAGGAGACTCCAGATAGACTACATTGGTCCATTGCTGAGGATGGGAAGAGGCAACGAATATTGTTTAGTGATAATCGATACTTTCACTAAATGGATTGAGGCAATAGCAACGAGAAATTGCACAGCCAAGACAATGGCTCGTGTGCTACTCAATGAAGTTTTCGCGAGATATGGATTACCATCTGTGATCGATAGTGACCAGGGATCACATTTTACTGCCGAGATCATCAAACAACTCTGCGTGGCGCTAGGGGTGAAGCAACGATTCCATATTGCGGGACATCCACAGTCATCCAGACTAGTAGAAAGGTCTAACAGAGTAATTAAAACTGCTCTAAGAAAGGTAGTGGAAACATCAGGAAAACAGTGGGATGTACATCTCCCACTGATATTGATGGCAATGAGATCGACCATGGGGTCAATGAGTTATTCTCCCCACGAAGTCCTCTTTGGAAGACCCATGAGGACCCCCGAGATGTGGTGGGTCGAAGGAGGAGTGCCACCTGATAGTTTCCAACCACGGATAAAAACTACTGACTACCTTAAGCAATTATTAGAAACGTTGCATGATATTCAACAGACTGTGGCATCACAATTACACAGTAACATCAAGAAGATGGACAAGAGACTGGGGGGAAGAGCTAAAGTTTCACGAATGGAGTGTCGGTGATAAAGTTCTCTATTGTCACTTCAGTGAAAAGAGCCACCCATTGAGCCCAAGGTGGATGGGCCCTTGCTTTATAGTCAACAAGGCGGGGCCTACTGTCTATCAAATAGAGATTGTCACCAAACGCAACAGAAAGATCCTGAAATGGTTCCACTCATCACAACTAAAAGAGTGGAAAGGGAACTAGGAGTGGCCAGGAGTAGATTAGCAGAGAGGAGGGGTAGAACATCGGACTGTTGAAAAAAAAAATTAAATCAGTATCTTGTTATATTTTTCAGAGCAGAACAACAATGGGAGTTAGACATCAGTATTACCTTATGTATTATATGACATTAGCTTTAGCCAGTTTATGGGCAGTTACACTAGGCGGTGAAACACCTGAAGGCACGTATAAAGCTCAAAGGCAAATAAAAGATTACAAAGAAGGGATTGAAGAATCTTATACTAATACATTGACATTAGGGCAAGACGAGGTGTGGAGATGCCGCACTGGAGACGTTCCTTTGAAGTATTGGAACATTAAGACCACTGCCCGAGATGAGTCTCTTTTAGATCATTTTGTCTGGACAGAAATGTCATCTGTGAATCCCATCTTCAATTCAAAACAAACTGAGTCTTTTAGTTATCAACCAAGAGATGAGAGATGGCAAGCTAAGATACCAGTTTATGCTGCCCAACGTATCACTCTCAGGGTCGTCCAGAATCACCAGCATTGTCATCTGGAGATCCGAGATGAGAGAGAGGGTTATCTTGCTGTATATTTTGTCGTTAAATACGATAATACCCAGCGGACAGAAAGTAACGTCCCTGGTTGGTTAGACGCCACTGTCTATACCATCTATGGAAGGTGCAGATGGTCTTTCACAGCCGGAAACTTATGTGTCAACGGCAGTACGACTAGATGCTTGACCGCTTGTCAAAAGGTACTGCCTAAATGGTCTGGGTCCACTTGTATTTACATGGACGTGCTGTACACTTCAATAATAAAAATGGGTCAAGTGACATGGGTTATAAAGCTGTACCATGATCACAATGTCACAGATAACATTCCAGTATTAGTGACCTCCCCCATTGGAGTAGTCATGACCATCTTCCTAAACTGTGACATAAATCCAAGACCTAATGTACTGCACCATTATGAAAGGTCTCCTAGTTGCGAGTTGGATCCGCAACCTGCAATGTTTGTCTGTGTGGGCTATTTCGTTGATAACATCACGGAATCTGGCACCTGGGTGATATCAGGTATCTTTGGCATAAGACATCATGCCAAGATACTGGTAGCAAAATCTCCCCAGGAATACGAGATGGGTCCATACGTAGTAAAAATTAATATTGCCAGACAAGTGTTGATCGAGCCGAAATATCAGATAAAATGGATACATGTACCCTTGCAGGTTACTACCACCAGCATAAATCCATCCTGTCAAAAATTTGTGAGACCTCTGATGGATGGATGGGAAAAGTGGTCGTTATCAATTGCCTCTCTCAAAACATCAGCTCATTCTCGAGGCAGGCATGACTTGGTAGATAAAATGCTGGGCAGTCTTGGTACCGGCGTAGGCATGGCATCTGCCATAGATAACGCGAGACTGGCTAAAAACCTTGCCAAGGTTGCCTCAGGGGCACAAGATATGGTCCACCCGATAGAAGAATCAATCCTGGGATTGGACAAAGTCCAGCTTAATGTGGCAGAACTGTGACCAATCTGGATAAAATCTCAGGAAGAGGATCACTTAAAATTGAGCCAAGCTATGCAGGGTATCCAAAACGAAACTGCGTTGGCCTTAGCCTGTGTCCAAATCCAGAATATGTTGTTAGAATTAGTCCGAAACATCATACGTGAAGCACTCACAGGCCATCTTCCTATTGAGATTGCCATGCTGGTTAAGAACATGTTCTCTCCATTTGAAAAGGAAAATCAGGATCTGTGGACCATATTGCATTCAGAGTTTGATCCCGCACTGAATACTCTACACCTGGTATTATTAACAGTAGTGGATGCCCGAAAAGAATCAATATTCCCAATAGCTACTCTAGGAATGTTTGTCAATGGCTCGGTACTTATGCCAACATTAGATCGAGCGTGGGCATATAAAACCAGTGAGGGTACCTTTGATGCAGTTAACATGCAAGCCTGCATTGAACACCCCAAAATGGGTTATACCTGCACGACTGGTTTATGGGCTCAAGGTAACTTGTGCCTAAATTCATACGAGGGAGAGTGCAATTACGAACTCCGCCCAGTACTGCTAGAAAACAACAATACGGTAGTAATTCAAGTGGATCGGTCATGCTTCTGCATCCGCAGTCTATGCCCTAAGTTCACAGTAAACAGGTTCTATATTGTAAAAATGCCAATGAGAATGAACTTGTGTCTCTGTAAAGTGTTCGAAATTAAAGGTTGTGACATCAATTTGGCATTTACAGAAACCTCTTATCAGAACATTACTGCCAGGTATGCCATCATTGAGACGGTGACCCCAATATCTTTGGGTCCAAGTCTAGAAGCGATAAAGTCCATGATGATCCACTCGAACTTAAAAAATATCATTAATAATATTCATAATATCAGTGAAAGGGTACACATAGTGGTTCAACACGCCACAAACGAAATTGTTAATATGGGCAAACGGATGCAGTTCAAAACCAAATGGTGGCAGGTAGTATTTGGCAACATCTTTGGAGACATTTCTAAAATCAGCATAACATCTTTACTAACTAACCCTCTGAGCATTCTGTATATTGTTGTGGCGATATTGACAATCCATATACTGGTGTTAACCATTTTTGTCTGCTGTCCACACCGCAGGTCCACACCCATCTTTGCATTCAATCCAGTGTGAGCGATGAACATCTACGTTTCTCCTCCGATGTGCATCGAGAAGGGGAAATGTTACAAATTGTTTAATGATTGAATGCTTATGCTCATGTACAACCTGTAATATTGTCAGCTGTATTGAAATAATGTGCCTGAACTCATGTATGTCTATGTATATCTATGCTTAAATCTCAATGGTAACTGTTAACTTCATCTGTCAATTTGAAAACCATGGCTGTATGATGAATTTGCACGTGGCCTAACTGACAATGACTGTTATGTAAATATCAGTGTGACACCCAATCATTTTGAATGTGTGTAAATAAGCATCCCATCTTAACCAATCAATTCAAATCTAAGCTTCATGACTATGCATGAGCCCTGCCTTTATAAGTCCACGCAACGCCAGTTTCTGGGTTCGTCGGGGCGTCGGGCTTAGTGTAGGTCTAGCTTAGTGCATGAGTGAATTGTATGAGAGAGGTCTAAAGTCTTGTCCTAAGTGCATGAGTGAGGTCTAGAACCTTATGGAAAGAAGATAGACGGAAGGTTTATTCTTCTTCTCCACGTTAGGGTAGGTTTAGTTATGTAGTTTAGCTTTATAGATAGATTAGATTTTGTCTTCGTGTCTGTCCGTCAGGCAGCGTCAGTCCATGCACGTTGGCTGTCGTCGTGTCTGTTCAGCGGGCGCATCGCGAATTAGTTAAGGTTTTATTTTAGGATAGTTTAAGAGTAGGTTAGATTGAGAGTCTAGCGTCAATCACCATTCCAGCTGCCTCCAAAGTGCAGGAAGAGAGAAGTGGACAGAGACTGTGCGGAAGGCAAGTCAACCTCCATCGCCCTCAACCAGCCTTCGAGGGATCGCCTTGGCTGTTCCTCTCCTGCGGCTTTAAATTAACCAAAGGATAGTAGGTCGCCAAGCGTCGGCACTGTCATCCGTCGAGGGACTCCTGGTTGTTCCTCTCCCGAGGCCCGAAAGGACCAACGGATCGAGGTCGCCAACATCACACCAATCGTCCCCGCGCCACTTGACTCTGTTAAGTATTGTTTATCTTAAAAGGGGACTTCCCCCTACCTGTTAAGTTTGAGATTTGTAGTTAATATAGTCCTGTTGTTGTAAAATCTATCCAAATTGTTAAGTTTTTATTTACGCACCACATCTTTGGGTAAAACAATTTAACCGGTGATAGATACGGTATTCAGAATCGCACCTTTAACATCTCAGTACTAATTAGGCTAATCAGGTATAGTTAATTATAAGTTGTTGTGACCCCATAAGGGTTACCAATGGGTTACCTATGGAGGTTGTAGAATCTCTCCATCCCTAGAGGTTTTTAAGTCCTGGCTTCACAAAGCCCTGGCTGGGATGATTTAGTTTAGGTCTGTTCCAGCCCTATGATTCTATGATTCTAGGACTCATGAAGCCACAGTGGCCTCTTAGTTCTATGTGGGTCAGACACCTGTGAGCTGGGAGTGGCCTTAGCATCTGAGGTGATTGTGGGGATTGTGAGTATTTTTAAATTATTAATAATGGCCACGTGGGACTGCTTACTAGTGATGAAAGGAATAAACTAAGCTAGCAAAATAAAACAATAGGCTCAAAGGAGAGTGATATTCAGGGAGTTCAGAGGTTATAGTTTTAGGGGGCATTTTAGAATAACTATTAAAACAACAATTCAGTCCTTTGGAACTGTCCATTTTTTTTCTGTGCCTGTGTGGGCTCAAGATATTATTAACATGACCACATTTCTCCATCCTCCCTGCACCCTTGTTTGTTTCCTTTGCATGTTGTCTCTGGTCTTTAATTAGACTTTAAACAAATAGGGATGATGACAATGTCTTCCTATGTATTTGTACCATTCCTACTACAATGGGGCCCTGATCCAGATGAGACCATTAGATACCACCATCACAATAAATCAATTAACTCCTGTTACTAGGGACAAGGATCTGTGTGCTATCTTGAGCGACATGTGTTCATCAGCTTCACAACAAGCAAACACAATGGACTCTTCTAAATGGAATGAAAGTAGTTCAGCCACAAGTTGCTTGGAGAGGTGCAAAAATTCCTTGGATGAAATGCCATGACCTGAGTAACACAGGAAGTCAGACTTGATGACCACAATGGTGCCTTGTGGCATTAAAATATATAAATCTCTGAAGTGGTTTAAACATCAAAAGTACTTTCCTTTCATTTGGGGATCATGAGTTGGCTGAACTTTTTGATCTAAACCACTTCACCCATCCCACTTTTTGAAACAGCAGAATTACCTTCAACTCCCTTTTAATCCCATGGGGCAGTCCTTACTCTATCAAAACTCCTATTTAGTTGCTGTTGAATGGAGCTCGTATTAAAGCCATATGGAATATCTGTTTGCTCTCTTTTCAGATTTGTCACATAACATCTGTGTTGAATTTAACAAGTTCCCCATATTTCATAACCCAAAAGAAACCCTCAACACACTACAAATTAAGAACAAATACATACCATACATCATTCAGATGCATCCCTTATCCTGTGGTTTTGCGGTGCTCTGGAATTCATTGGCAGTGAATACAAATGACTGCAATGGAAATACTTCCTGAGCATCACAACTGTTGTCAATAACTGGAGTCACCCATTAAACTCCCCAGGCATTGACTCTCAATTGCCTACTCTTTTCCTCATGCATGAATTCTAAATATCTCAGACAGGTTTCCCAAACCTCAAGGGGGTAGAGCCAGTATTAAAATCAGACAGCTTGCTGGGACCATCCATAGTGGAAAAACTAGACCCAACATTGTTTACATTTGAAGACAGTAACCCAATATGACTGTCACAAATTTATACCATATCTAACTAAGACTATCTTGATTGTGCTCCCCCGAGCAACAATTCATTGTGGAAACATTGGTGTGGACATCTTGTAAGCTCTTTTGTAAGTTTGTCAGCCAGTCAAAAGGCAGAAACAAAAGCATGTGACTAAGTTGTCCAATAAATGCCATTATAAATATAGTATAACAAACGTGAATAATTGTTGAACAGCCTATATTCTCCTGACTTAGCTATGAGGCAATATGGATTTGGCTCTGGTCTCAAGGGTGCTGAAAAAATTTGTATAGTAGGGATGCTGACACCAGTGTTCCCTCTAAATTGCAAGGCAGCACAGCTTCATAGGTGATTAATCAGCCCCACCCAGTCAGAGGCTCAGGGCTCAGTGCACTGAGCTGACTGACTTGGCGGGGGTGATTAATCACCTGTGAAGCTGCGCTGCCCTCACAACTTAGAGGGAACTCTGGTTGACACCCAATGAACCAAAGTGGCTTACCCCACATATGACGAAAGCCAATTCAAGTCAGGGGCTGGTGCCACACTCCCAATACCCTAGTTCCAGCACCTATGCCAAGACTGGCACTCCAGACACCCATGTTTGCTTCCCAGCTATGCCACTGAGCCCTGTGCAGCCTTGGGCAAGTCAGCTGACCTACCTCTGCTTCTGTTAACCTTCCTTTCCCTTGTCCATTTACCCTCTGACGGGGGCAGGAAAGTGGGAAATTCTCATGGGGCCCAGTGATTCCAATGGGTTTGGGGCTGTAACAGCAGCTGGAGCCCTGGGCCCTTTAGAATTGCCACCGGAACTCCAGCCAACTCTGAGGGCCAATGTCAGGGGTGGCGGGAGGCCCATGGTCCAGGCAGCACTGAGGGCTGGTTGCCCAAGACCTGCCCCTTTTGCCCAAGGCACCGCCTCTTCCAGGAGCATGGATTTCCCCCGCCTCCCCCACCCCCGCTCCCGCCCTGCCCAGGAACCTGGCAATCCAGTCGGTCCCCCTGCTATTTACATTGTAAATGCTTTGTCTTTCCCAATGTATCTGTATTGTGCCTAGGACAATGGGGCCCTAATTTTGGGTGGGGCATATTGCTATAAAAATGTTAATCAAATGTTTTCAACCATTAATGCTTTTGTAGAAATCATAGTTTGGGGATAATTTGTGAACAGGAAAAAGGATTAAATTTGTCAAATCAATTATTTATTACTCAAATAAATTATTCATTGCTCACGTGAGTAGTCCCAACCACATGAATGACAATAGGAGGAGTGGACTTAAAATCCTTGTATACCTACTGTAAGTGAAAATTTCCCTTCTTAAATAAATGTGCAGTTCACTAAACTAACCTGCAGAGAGCAGCACTATTTAAGTTTATGTTCATCTTGACAAATTTTAGTTATTGTGTTACTGTGCATAAAACTGTAATGTACTGTACATTAAATGTATGACTGTGTTACTGTAGTCACGCTGACTCACTGCCAATGCATTTTAATGTAAATTCAACCCCAAAAAGAATGTATTGGAATGACGTATGTATTTGTTTTTAATTTGCAGTACATTGAGGTTTTCTTTTGGGCTGTGATATATAGGAAACTTGTAAAATTCAACACAGATGTTAAATGATTTCACTCAGAAAATTTAATTATGTGTCTTTAACAAGGTCCTCATTCAATTAAATATTTCCCTCTTGCCACCTAAAATGGTATTTCACCTGGCCAGCAGATTCATAATTAAATCAGCCCACCTGCAGAGGTCATTTCATACAAATGAGAATACCATTATGTAAGAGCCATTGTTTCTGGCTGACTCTTCCCTTTTCCTGGCACCTCATGAGGTTTTTAAGTCTAGCATTATTTCAGCTCATCTCTTTATGGTGACCGCTGCTCTGTTGTATTGGATTTAAGCAATCTGTTTTAAGCAAGTTGACTAACATGGGTGTGGTGGGGATAACCAGGAGAGCAAGGAAAATCTGCCTATCTGTGACATTATACCAATTATCCCTCAAGGTTGTAGTCCTTTCTCATCACCCCTCCTTCTGTCTCCAGCAGAGGGACCGGCTTCAAGTGAGGTCCTTACACTGTCCTGAACATGGGACCTGCTTCTTGCTACTGATTCCTGACAACAAGCATCCCCAAATCAGGTAGGCAAGATACAGGATCATAGTTCACACTACCTCATCTCCACACTGGCCAGTGGAGCCACCTGGTCATGGAGAGAAGTTCACACTGTGCCCTACTAAGAGGCGCTACAGCCAGTGTACTCCCTTACTGTTCTGAGAAGATCAGGGATATACGGTTATCAATCACTCAGTGTTCTCCTTAGGGTAGAGCATATCTGCACTGCTCTCTACTCAAGATTGTAGGCACAATCTGGCCCTCAAAATGTCTGGTGTCCTGCACTAATGAAGAACATGTTCCCCTGAGAAAACATTCTAATTAGGGATGGCTCAAGTTAAAATGTGGCACTTTTTGAAGTGGCATCTTGCAAGCAAAAAGTGAGTCATGAATGGCCATGCAGGAGAATTTTTGCACAAACTACACACACAATGTTTGTATTGCCATAGACTTTTCCCATCCCTGTTCTAATTGTGTTAATTTAACATTGTGCCTCAAATAAGAGCTCACAAAAAAGTGATCCCAGGGGCTGAAAATAAAAGTGGCTTCACAGCTCTCTATGAACCAAAGAGCAAGAAGTAAAAAATCTTGTCCCAACTCCCTCTACCATTCTGTGGGCCATAATGTAATGACAACAAACATGGAAATCTTTACTGTACTGTAAGGCCCCTTTTCTGTCTTCATTTGACCCCTTCATTTGCTCTTGGCCTTGAGCACATCTGGTTCCTTGGCAAATACATTAGTACAACTTAGAACTAGGTAAGTTCTGCAATACATTTTCCATGCATATTCTTTCTGCTATTTAAACAAAATAGTTTTGAATGAGCTCATGCCCCAATAGTGTTCACCTTCTAAGAATATTCTAACGATCAGGTTAGTGAGTAAGAAAGTTTCACATCAAAATAGCAGAAGTGAATTATATTTTGCTAAATTCTCACAAAGAGAATTTCAAATTAAAGTTTCATGTGTTCATACCTATCTATGCTCATCCAGGTAGGGAAGAGGCTCAATACCCAGTGTGCACTCAACACATGACAAATTACAAACATTCAGTGCTCACAATGGATGTTATGCAGCAGATTTGCAAATCAAGAGTCAGTCACTGATGACTTGGGGAATAAATCTGAACAACAAATAAATCTAAAGAGAATCCCAGCCTATTCCCAGACAACTTGTAAAACAGAATCTGATTGAATAAATGTTTTTTTACAAACAAGCTTTGCTGCCAATAATTCTCCTCCCAAGTCCCAAGGTGCATGTGACAGTGGAGGAAATATGGTGACATGATTACAGCAGGGTACTGGGACTCACAATTCTTAGGGTTTCCTCCAGGGTGAGCTGCCATCAACTAATGCAGAATACAATGACACAAGGAGCAGGGCTACTGCCTACCGAGAGCCATTGTGCTCGCTTGGAAAAACATTCCAGTTGGGGATGGATCATGGCACTTATAAAGTGGCGCTTTTTACAGTGGTGTCTTAAAAGTGACAAGTGAGTCATGAATGGCTGTGCAGGAGACTGCATCCATTGGGGATGGATCATGTGACTGGCTGCATATGTGAGCACAGACTTAGGGGATGTTTACACTACACAGCTTTTAGCTACATGGCTGTGTTGACACAGCCGTGTCACTAAAAGTCAGGCAGTGTAAACACTGTTTGTGGCAAAAGACAAAAAACTTCCATCCCCAGGAGCAGCATTTGCTTTGTCGACAGGAGAGCACCCCTGCCGAGAAAGCACTGTTTATTCTAGTACTTGCCATTTTGGGCAGGGGAGGGAGAGCGGGAAATAAGCACCTGTGAAAGACAAAAGCTTTGCCGCTCAACTGCCAACTGCCAGAGAAAGCCTAAGACTGAGAAAACAACGTTTTTACGTTCTTCTGGACTAAAGTTAACTGAATGATCTCGAGTGATAACTTACTATTCAGGTAGTTTGGTCTGATTGGCTTCAATTGTAGCAGCTCAGCAACATCTTGTCTCTCACAATGCACAGACACTTCATCAGGTACACACAGACACAGGGATGCTAGAAAAATATGTATAATGGGAGTGCTGAGAGCCATTGGACAATCCTCTATATGATGGAAACAACTTCAATCCTGAGGCCCCCCAAACACTTCATTGCAGTACCTATGCACAGAGCATACAAGAAGTATAAACAGCTTCTGCATCCTAGAATGCCACATTCCCTGTTATGTGCATCTTGCTCTTCTCTTCCTTAACAATATCCTCATCCTCTTTTCCCCTACCCCGCTTTCCTCCACCACTGTATCTTCAGACACTGGAATGGGACACTGCAGGGCATGCATGTACAGATGAATCTGCACCGCACAGGTGTAGCATGTTGCAAATAGAAACTCAAGCTAAAAAGTAGTGTGTGTTAAGGCAGGACAGTGGGTGCAAAGGATCCTGTAATAACAAGAGCCCTTTGGCATGGTAAGCCGCCTCCCTAGTAGCAGGAGAAAGGCCTAAGAGAGACATAAAGTTAAGCACCTCATTAGCCTGAGGAAAAGAATGCTTATGCTGTGTCACCTCAAATGCACCCATTCTCTACTCATACTTCATCTCTCCTTTTTAATGACACTATTGAGAGTAACGGAGCCAGCATACAAGAAACCCACGATTTATTGCTGTACAGTGCAGAGAACTATGCCTAGCACTCAAGTCTGATTTGTGCCAATGCATAGCCTTGGCTTACACTTGCTCTGAAGTTGAACAGTCTTTTCTTCTATCTAATCTAATGTATCTATCTTTGTACTCACATGGCCTCCATTATCATGGCATCTGAGTCCCTCACAACCATATTAATGTATTTATCCTCACAGCATCCCTGTGAGCTAGGGCAATGCTATTCAGCATATACTACAGTAGTAAGGTATGCCATGTCAGATCAAGGCAAGGATGACATATTTATATTATCCCATCCTAAATCAAAGCCTCTTCTTCAGCATCCCTAATACACATTCAGTTGTGATACACACCTTCTTGTCTGCCTCACTGGAGACTTGTTCCTCATCAACCTGCAGAGTTATAACATAAGAAGAGCCATACTGGATTAGACCAATGAGTCATCTAACCCAGAATCCTGTCTCTGCCACTTGGAGAATGAGGTTATGTCCCTTACTTTCTTGGCTAATAATAATTGATGGACCTATCCTTCTTGGTCTTCCCGGAGCATGGAGATCAGATGAGATGAGTAGTTTGTGGTGCAAGATATAGATGCTTATAACAATGTATTATGTGACCAAACACTGCTTCTTGGCTATGCATCTCATACAAGGTATATTTTTTTCATATCACAGTGCATTTCCTCATTATTTGATGCATCTGCAGGACTAATAGCAGTGATATGCTTGTATCACAGCAATACCATGTATGGCGCCTATGATTCTCACTAAAATATATATTGTGGTCTCTATGCCTTCAGTAAATGACTAGCACTATCTAAAATTTGTGTGATTTCTGTTTATGAAATGCCAGCCAAGATATTACATGCCATTAATTAGGTGTGGCTTGGCAAGTAGTGCCAGCTTTTCCATTCACTGACATGCCTGGCACATGTAACTGAATGTGGCAGGAAACTGTTACATTGCTGATGGTATGTATCATACTTGTGGGTCCTGACTTTACATAGGGCTCAGCTGTTTTTCCGACTACTGTACTACCCTCTTTTTCCTAGCTTGCTGAGGTGTGAATTTTGTAGGGACAAGGCAGTTCATGGTTATTTTCCTGTATGGTTGGGAACACCCCATGTTAAGCTGCCATGAGTGTTTGACTATATCTGATCACTTTTATGAAAAATTCTCTCTAGAAGATGAGAATGAGACATACAGATGCATACAGACACCCTCTCTGAGTTGGCAACCAGTTTGGGAAGGTGTGGAAAGGTATATTCCCTGGGGATTGTTTGCAATATACTTGATGTTCCTTTATTTAGCATTTGTTATTTTCCTATGACCTTAGAGTTAGTGAATCAATAGGTAAGTATAGAAATGTGACCACTCATGCAACTGTCTAGTATCCCTTAATAAGTTAAGGAGGCTGGGTAAAAATTAAATGGTCAGAAAGTTTTTTCTGAGAGAGATTGTCTTCTCCCTTCCTCTCCCCCGCACAAATTTCAAGACAGCAGAATCTTTGTTAGTGGTTACTCAGGTAAACATTGGTCCTTTATAATTGAACCATGTCTCTTTTTGGAGACCATCTAGAGGAAATATGAAAGGGTCATGAGAGATCTGTATGGAGGACAGAAGCATGGAAGGAACAACACAGATAACTTGACAAGTCTGCTAATCCGCCTTGTGAATTTCCTATAAGGATTTAAACAGCTAGCCATTGGTGGTTGAATTTTCACCTACATCTCTAACTAGGAAATGTCATGTAAAACGGAAGTTCAGATACATCGCTCCCATGTGCCAGCTTTTTCATTGCAGAAAAGAAGAGTAATTTTAAGAGTTGGGTTTTTGTGCATGGTAGAGATTCTCTGCTTGAAATAATAGCAGACAAGTTAAGTGGCTTGGAATACAGCATGGTGAACACTGGTTTTAAGCTCTGTGCACACGTGAAGGGTACATGTCATTTTACCTATCAATTGTACAGCAAATCTGGTAAACCTATGAATTACAAAGTGTTCTCCTTGAAAAATAGCATTGCATAATATGTTGTTTTACTACTGCACGTAGTAAAAAATCATTCTTAGGTCCCAAAGCCAGAAAAAACAACACATGAAAGGACAAACTGACTACAAGTTCACTGCTTTGGATATAAAAAGGTATCTGGCAAGATGTTGTCATTTTTAGTACATGTGTTTTTCATTTAAATTAGTTCATGTAAGGTTATTTCAAGGGGAGAAAAAATAATGTGATAAATCTCCTTAGGAATTAGAGCTGTGCGATTTTGGGAAACTCGCTGGGCAAGCCAGCTTGTTTTGTCCGCCAAATTCAAGGGGCTCAAGAGTCTAATGAGAGCTTAATTAAAATCAATCTGAAAAAATTAAGCACTTTAAAAGTATTGTTTGGGGGAATCACAAAAAACTCAGGCCACACAAAGTTACTCATTTATTGCTTTGAAATTTTGTTCTGTGAACATTTTTCTCTCTTCATCTCTAGGCCTCTCTTACTATCTCTTCTTTCTCCATAGAAAAGGAAACACATCAATGAAAGTGGTGTTTGGAGAGCCTCAATCAAAGCTTCTCTCATCTCCTCCTTTCTTTCCTCAGTTCCCCATTGCTGTTAGAAACAGGATTTAAGTAATAATGTCAGACTTTAGGTGCCCTTCCCCTCTCCGAATCAATGGAAGTCTTTTCACTGATTTCAATGGGCTTTGAATCTTCTGCACCCAAAAGTCCCATTGAAGTCATTAGGAGTTAAAGATGCTCCATCTCTTTCAGAATCAGGCTCTATATAGAGAGTCTCCGTTTCCAGAAAAGTCTTGGGCTTTCCTTCCACTCAGTAAATCTAACCCGTTCGTTCCAAATGAGCTCTCTGTCTAATGGCTTGTTCTGAAACTGAGTATTTATCTTTCACATCAGCAATTCCCTCAGCACATCTGTTTAGAGAAGTTTGAACTCCTATAAACTCAATGACACAGCTGTGGGGGCTTGTTTTGTGTTCACTGCAGGCCTGATTGTACTCCTACAATATATCAGTGTAAATAAAGAGTAATTCAGTGGAAGCCAATGGAGTTCCACCAGTGTAAACAACATAATCAAAACTAGAGTCAGACCTTATGAGAATAACATGCGGAGGGAGTGAGGAGGGAATGTTATCACATAGCGATTACAATAGGCCCTTGGAGTTATCTCTATCCATAGAGGTCCAGTTATCTTCAATTAATTCTATATGTATTTTTATATGTAACAACTGTAGCTGAGATAGAACAAGAATGTGTATGGTCTATTGACAAATGACTTTTTGTTTTCTTCTTTGTTTCTTTTTATTTTTCTTCTTTTGCCAGGAAGAGGAAACATAAAATATAAAAATGCCTCTTAGGGATGGAAAAAGCTACTTCCTGGTGAGGTTAATTCTGAGCACAGAACTTTGTGAATCCAGTTTTGTTTTATTATAATTTTATTTTGTAACCAAGCAGAAACAACAATTGGACAGATGCTCGTGCAGTGCTCGACTCTTTTTCTCCAAAATGAAGCTGCTCTAATGAGAGATTGAATCAGCCAAGCCAGTGGGTGTCAGATACCTCTGAAGGTGGATAACTTTGGTGGATAAGTTGAGTGCTTAATGAAAGAATGTACCTTCTAGATGCCACAGCAAAACTGTGTTCTTGAAAACCATTTGCTGAGATGCCACAATGAAAGCAGAAGATCCACAACAGGAGGCTGGCCCAGGCAGAATGCTAAAGGATGATGCCCTTCACAGAAATACCACATTTTGTTCTTATTCGAAAGCATTATGTTGTCCTGGAATCTTAAGATTCTACTATCTTGCACAAGATTTCCTTCTCTTCAGGCTGAATTCCACTGAATAACTGGAAACCTGCTTCTGTATCTACATCCATTTTCTCCATTGCTGTAAAGGCCATTACGTTTAATGGGACTAACTCCAAACTTACAGCACTGTGATCAAGAGATGTATTGGCCCACTGAATCCCTGTGAAGATGACACTTCCTTCCTGCAGGGTCAGTCGGACATTAAAGCTCTAGCATTAGATGTAAATGCAACATTGAATTGTTTATATTTTGCCCTCTGTCTGTTACTGCTCTCTTACAGAGTTGCATTCATTTACTCGCACCTCTGACTGATGAGGAGAAATGATTTGAAGAGAGGTTTCCCACCCCTCAGAAGAGAGCTCTAACCACTGGGCTATGGGATACTCTGATTTATGTCTGCTACAATCTCTCCTGTTAAAATTGTTCTGCTTTGGCTAAATAATTGAGTAATCAAAGCAGAGGGACAAGACCCCGGGTTTCCTGCCTCCCAGATGGGTTCTCTCTCTTTCGACCCTAATGACGTTGTAGAAGTGACAATAGCTTCCTCTTCAAGCAACAATACCAGATGCAATGGAGTTTGCTGCTTACCTCAGAGTTAATATTATGTGTTGTTTGAAGAGGTGAAAGCAAGCAGGTGCACCCTTGTGCGCAGCTCCAGAAAGAGCTTGCTGAGCTGCAGCAAAAAGCTAGCAAGGAGCTATTTAAAGACCTGGCAGGGACCTGGGTCGTAATAGGACACTACCTGTAAGAAATGTTAAGTTACTTTCACCACTGATTGCCCTAGTTTTTCCTTTCCTAAATATTATTTATCAAAATATTTGCAAATACAATATTTTGCATGGCAAGCCAAGTAAGGAAAAAAGCCACCAACAGCCAAGACTTTCATTTTACATAGAAATTTCAGGGGTTGAGTGCATGGTGGGTTTTCCCCCATTGCTTTGGTTGCTAGCCTTCATTTTTAAGCAAAATTGTTGTTTTCTGTAAGGCTCAGCTGAGGAAATCCAGCCAGCCAGCCATCCTTTAGAGAGTTCAGTCACATTCTTACATCAGTTCAGGGTAACTAATGGCAGTCTTATTGTATTTCTTAAACAATGACTCCATCTATTTTTTAATTGCCTTTGAAAACAAATCTTTCCTTCTTTGCCTATAACTCTTCATTGCTCTTTCTTGTTCTCCCTCCTTACTCTGTTATTTATTACTAGCAGATTTACCCAGCATTGCCGGGCATTGCCAAAACAGATCACAACTCCAAATTTCTCTGTTTTATCTCGTTCTCTGTAAGGTTTATTGAGAAGCAATCCTATTCCAGGTTCATCCTATTTTTTCTAGTTTATCTTGGTTCAGTCTCTTAAAACATTTGCTCAGTTAAGTCAATTTTAATGACTGTACTTGCTTTGGTGATTCTGTCTCTCTTCTGTTTGGTTTTATGAGAAGTAATCCCATTCTAGGCACATCCTGTTTTCCTGGCACAACCAAACTCTTATGTTGCTTTAAGTTATGATCAGAGGAAGCTGTATACCAAATTTGGTGGTCTCAGTGCTTACCGTTTAGGAGGAGTGCTTGATCAAACGAACTCTCTAAAATATACAGTAGATTTAACTCTTTGAAGATCCTATAGCAAGTGAAGGTGACTTGGGATGGTGACTTTGCATATGGGGATGCATATAGTTGCTGACAATGTAAATCATGCAGAGTATGATCAGAAGAGCCAAAATTAATTCTCAATTATACCTTGAACCACTATATTTCTTTGGAAATACATAGAACCTAATCACCTTGTACTGTCCTCTTAACTATGCAGAATGTGATGGAATGAAGCTTTTGTGGAGCAAGAAGTGGAGTGCCTAAAGCATTTGTTGACAAAATGGTCTGTCAATCATCCAGAGAAACATGGGAGGGGCTTCCCTCCCTCACAAAGAGTTTGCTGTAAGAAAGCCCTCTATAAAACACCCTGACTTCCAGTTGGCAGTCTGAATTGCAGAAGGAAGGATTGCTGGGAGGAACATGGGCCTGCTGGTTGTATAGCTAATCTTGCACATCTTTGGGGTCTCTAAAATTGTGCTGGCTATCTTACAAGTTGTCAGATGAGATGCCTCCTGTTATCAGTGCCATATGCAGTGTTAATTTTGATTTGGAGTATAAGAAAAGATTAGACTTTTGTTTTCAAATCTCATTAAAGAGGTTCACTTTGAGGTCTGGGCAAGTGTTGGGAATGGTAAGGAGAGTTTATCTCATCTGCTCCTACTAAAATTTTAGCAAATGTGTGTTTGACCTTTGTACCACTGAAATGCCTCTTCATGAGCTCAAGTCAGCAACTGCCAATTTAAAAGCTTTGCCCACTCTAACCTATTTGCCACCACACACCTGCAAGTATGTTTAGTATCTCGAAAGATAAACTTGCCAAAACAATAGAATGGGTGAGTTAGAGCTATATCAAAAACCTAACAGCGGGTCAGTCAACCGCATAAACATGCCATAAAAATATCACTCTAAGAAAATTGAAATTAAATTCCATTATTGGTATGTCCAACAACGCCCATGCCTGGGACATCCATTTGTCATTTTTCCAGGAAAATTTTTTCAAAGTCTTTAAAGTTTGTTGTATTTATTGGAGTTTTGATGTGGCATTTATGTGTATTTATGTAACTTCTGTAAATCTGTTGCTAATTTTTACATTTTCTTTATTATTCCATTGTCCGATGCCCTCTGGCTACTTTTAATAAAATGTCACATTATGACTAACGTTTACTGTCCTCCCTCAGAGACTCCTTTGTCTCACAAGTAAAGAAGATTTGCCAACTGAGGGTCTAACGTAGCATTCTTTTGGCATCCAAAGTACCCATCAAAATCTATGGGACATTTGAGTCCACTAGAAATGTAGAACAGGCCTTAAGTCACTCTGGTGTTGGACCAAGCACATTAGGCGTACACACATGCTTGGGACATTGGAGAGGGATTGTGCTGCTGGGGCATAATGTTCCACATTGCTACTAACTCAGAACAGTTACCAAGCATAACGATGGCTATATTGTAGCAAACCAGTGGTCTTAAACCACTTCTAACACTGTCCTTTAACAGTGGCCAGTGCATAGGAGGGAATGACTAGAACAGGGCAATTTCAAGTAATCCATCCCTGTCAACCAGTCCCAGCTTCTGGCAGTTGGAGATTAAAGGACACCCAGAGCATGGAGTTGCATCCCTGATCATTTAGACTAATAGCCACTGATGGACTTATTCTCCATGAACTTAACTCATTCTTTTGAACCCCACTTATACTCTGGCCTTCATAACAACCATTGGTAACAAGTTCCACAGACTAACTGTGCATTGTGAAGAAATACTTCCTTATGTTTGTTGTTAAACCTGCTGCTTATTAATTTCATCAAGTGACCCCTGGTTCTTGTGTTATATAAAGAGGTAAATAACACTTCTTTAGTCACTTCCACTCATCATTCTGTATTTTATAAACCTCTATCCTATCCCCTCCCCATCCCCCATCTCCTTTATAAGCTGCGTAGTCCCAGTCTTTTAAATGGTTCCTCAGATGCATGCTATTCCATTGAACCCGGCCCTGCAACCAGAAAAGATGCCAACTCTGCCCACATATCTACACTGACGAATTCATCACTGGAGCAAACAACACAAGCCACAGAATCAAGGGGTCATTTGACTGCTCATCTAGTAATTTGATCTATGCCATCAAATGCCAACAGTGCCCCTCTACTATATATATTGGTCAAACTGGACATTCTCTATGGGAAAGAATCAATGGACACAAATTGGATATACGTAAAGAAAATACTCAGAAGCCAGTGGCAGAACATTTCTGTTTACCTAACCATAATCTCACAGCTCTGAAGGTAGCAGTCTTATCACAGGCCAGTCCCTCAAGCCAAATACACAGGGAAATCTTGGAATTACAATACAGATGCAAATTCAATTCAATTACTAATGGGTTTAATCAAGATATGGGGTGGTGGACCTTTTATCACTGAAGGTGCTAACAGCTTTCTGAATGGTATCCTTCCTGCTTTACCAATCTATCCACTGACTTTGATCTACTCAGGTTTAGCACCCTTTCTCCTGATATATTATGTATAGAGGTAGGGGGGTGGGCGACAGAGCATCTTTCTCTCCCCCCCCCCTCCCCCCACACTTCCCTTCTCCTATTTATTTCGAGTTTTCTTATCCCCTAGTCATAACTCCGGTCATCTGAAGAAGTGGGCTGTGTCCATGAAAACTCATGATACCATCTACATGTTTTGTTAGTCTATAAAGTGCTACCAGACCATTTGCTTGCTGTTTTTTCCTAACAATTTTTGTTACCCTTATTTGTACTTTTCTTAATATATATCTTCTAATGTATCTTTTTTTTTTAGATGGGACAACCAGAGCTGGATGTACCATGGATCTATGTAGCAGCATTATGGTATTTTCTGTCTTCATACCTATCTCTTTCCTAATCATTCCTAACATGCTGTTAGTATTTTTGACTGCCGCTAAAGATGCTTTCGTGGACTGTCTATGGTGACTCCAAGATCTCTTCTTGAATGGTAATGGCTAATTTAGACATCATTATTTTGTAGGCATAGCTAGGATTATTTTGATCCCCCTCCTCCCTGCCACACACACACTATTTACATACATCGATGAAGATATTGAACAGACCCGGTCCCAAAACAGACCCCTGCATAACCCCAGGTGTTTCACTTGTAAGCTTATAAATATTTAGATGCTTGCCTTAATATGTTTTATATTAATGGAACTCTTTTATGTTTAACTGTTCCTCACTAGCTCCTACTTGTACATTACCAACTTCTTTCCTATCTTCCTTACTAGGATAGAGAGCTCACCCTTTAATAACTTCTTCCTTAGAGATGTCTCTGTCCATACCATGCGCTTTTCCACACATGATGGATTTCCTTCAGCCATTAATTTAAAAAATCCTTTACAATCTTTTTAATTTTACACACCTACAATCTGGTTCATTTTGGTTTAGGTAAAAATCATCCTTCCTGTGTAGGTTCCTCCTTTCTAAATGGTTCCTCAGTTCTTACTTAACCTAAATCTCTCCTCCCAACACCATTGTCTCAACCATACATTGTAATTCTGCCTGTCTTCCTGGCCCTGTATGTGGAACTGGAATTATTTTGGAGAATGCTATCATGGAGGTCTTTGACTTTGTCTTACCTAGCAGCCTAAATATGCGATCCAGGACTTCTCTTCTTCCTTCCTTATGCCATTAGTGCCTACTATGTGTTTCATGACCACCAACTCCTCCCCAGGACTATACATAGGTCTGCCTAGAGACCTTGTGACATCTGTAACCTTCACACCCAACACGCAATTCACAATGTAGTTCTCCAGTCATCACAAATTCAGCTATCAATATTTCTAGTAACTGAATCCCCCATTACATTACTTTGCTCTTCCTCAAGGCTGGGGTTCCCTCCTCAGAAGGGGTATCCTCAGTGTGAGTGGATATTGTGACCACAGCTGAAAAGAAGGTCCCAATTATGGGGTTTTGCCCTCTCTTTCAGCTTGATGTTCTCATCTCCTGAGGCTTTCATCCTCCTTTACATCACAGAGGCTGGCAGACTGGGGGTTGGAGGACTACTCTATTGTGTTTCTGTAAGTCACCTTTATATACCCCACTGTCTCACTTAGCAACTCCAGTTCAGCCACTTGGGCCTCAAGAGCCCACACTGTATCTCTGAGGGTCATGAGCTGCTTTCACCAAAGCACACATACACCGCCTGTCCATAGGGCAGGTAATTGTATACACTCATTCATATTATGTGCACATATTATTAGACCTGTTCATAGTAACAGCTGAACAAGAAAAGCAAGCTGAAATCTCTTAACCAGTACAGTTCTCTGTGGAGGCCAACACCAGCACTTCTGTTCTCTCCTCCTGCAGTAGAAGAGTCTCTCCATGGTCCTTGGGGACAGGGCATTAAAGTTTGACCATGCAAAGCATCAGAGCAGCCTGACCTTCCCGTGCATCCAGTGGCTGGGAAATAAAATAATGAGCACTCCTGGGGGAAAATATTGCTAACCCCAGCATTAAAAAAATTGAGAGTCATGCCATAAAAAAAAGTATTTTGTTTATTTATTTATTTAAATATTTTTACCCCGCCTTTCTATTTAAAATATTCAAGGCAGTTTACAAAAAAACCACAATATAAATATATATAAAAATTTAAACTATGAGACCCCAGAGGGACATAACCAGATAAACACATATAGAGAGGAGGAACACACACATACAGACTCAAACATTACTAAAAGCACAAATAAAAAAGGTGGCTTTTGCCTGACGCCGAAACAACGCTAGCGTTGGCACTATGCGAATATCCCGAGGAAGAGAATTCCACAGCCTGGGAGCAAAAGCTGAGAATGCCCTGTTCCACGGAGATGTTAATCTTATCTCCACAAGTGGGGAAACATGAAGCAAAGCCTCCCCAGCTGTCCTCAATCCCCGGGCAGGATCATATGGGAGAAGACAGTCCTTCAGATACCCCGGACCCAACTCATTTAAGACTTTATACGTCATAACTAAAACCTTAAATTGTGCCTGGAAACAAACCAGAAGCCAGTGCAGCTGCCGAATGCCATTATGCACTGGCATAATGGCATAATAAAAAATCATGAGTTTGGCTTAAAAATCATTTTAGAGCGCTCATTATTTACCTGTTGAGTATATTATGCTTCACATTTTCATGCTTTTATTGATGACCATGAGGGTTAAAAACTTTTTTAATGAAAGCTGAGCTTCTCATGCCTCTTTAAGAAAAACATCAAACCCTCACATTAAAAATCACAATGAACTGTCAATACTGAGGATGTGTTCGCAGAGGGAAAATGGGAACTTCCTCCTTTGACCAGAATAATAAAATATTATAAAATAATCCTTAATATTTGAGGAAATGAAGCATTCATGAAACACATCAAACCACTAAAACTTTAGAAAACTCCTCACTAGGGATGTAAGGGTATGTCTACACTACAGCACTAATTCGAACTAACTTCATTCGAATTAGTTAATTCGAACTAAGCTAATTCGAACTAACGCATCTAGACCCAAAAACTAATTCGAATTAGCATTTTGCTAATTCGAACTAGCGCGTCCACACTGATTGGATGCTGGGTCGCATTTAAGGGCAGCTGAAACCGGTTCCGGCAGGGCATCAGGTCAGTAGTTGCTTTGTGTGGCTGCTGTCTGAGGCTATCTGAGGCTCGTGCTTAAAGGGACCCCCCCGGACAGCCGGTTCTCAGCTTCTCCGCTTGCTTGCCTACCTCGCCGAGGGACAGCAAAGTGTTTTCCTCTGCGCCTGCCTGTGTCGGTGGTTCCCTTTGGGGACGCCGCCGCAGTTGGCAACATGGAGCCAGAGCTCGCCCTGGGCATTCTGCTCCAGTTTTTGGACTTGCTGCTGCAAGCCTGCCAGCAATGGCTGGAGGCTGCCTGGCACCATCTGGTGCACGTCAGCCCCCTGCCTCTCCACCTGGCCTCCCTGGGGACCATGGAGGAGCCGCAGCAGCGCCCGGATGCCAGCATGCCACGCCGCATCTGGCGTCTGGACACCAGCAGCGACCAGTGGGACCGCATCATCCTGGAGCGCTGGGGAGACAGACAGTGGACCCAGAACATCAGGATGAAGAGGGACACCTTCCTGGAGCTCTGCGAGTGGCTCGCCCCTGCTCTGCAGCGACGGGACACTCGCATGAGGCCTGCCATCCCCCTCCAGAAGCGTGTGGCCATCGCCCTCTGGAAGCTCTCCACGCCGGACAGATACTGATCCGTCGGGAACCAGTTCGGCATGGGGACATCCACCGTCAGAGCAGTACTCATGCAGGTATGGCACTCACTGCCCACTGGGCCGGAGGGAAGGAGGGGCTGCAAGGAGGGAATGGGCCACCCCAGGGAAAATGGGGGCGGGGGAGGAGGTGACAGTGCCCCGCATGGGAGGGTTTGGTCTGTCCCGGCCGTACTACAGGCCGCCCGCGGTGGCCAGGATCGCAGTGGGGGTTGCTTCTGGGAGTGGGGCACGGGGCAGTGCCAGGGAACAAACACTCCCAGCCACCCGGGCGCCCCAGTAATTCGCGGTTTGCTGTGTCTCTCTGCAGGTGGTCAAGGCCATCAACCGGGTGCTGCTCCGCAGGGTGGTCCGCCTCGCCGATCCGGACGCCATCATCCAGGGGTTCGGCGCCCTCGGCTTCCCCAACTGTGGGGGGGCCATCGACGGGACGCACATCCCCATCCGTGCCCCGGAACACCAGGCCTCCCAGTACATCAACCGCAAGGGGTACTTCTCCATCCTCCTGCAGGCCATGTCTGACCACCGGGGCCTGGTCCGACCAGGCACACGACGCCAGGGTGTTCCGCAACTCCTCCGTGTGCCAGAGGCTGCACGCCGGAACCTTCTTCCCCGACCGCCACATCAAGGTCGGGGATGTGGACATGCCCATCTGCCTGGTGGGGGATGCGGCCTACAGGGAGTTTGGAGAGGGAGTTCTCCAGGTAAAAGAGGAGTAAAAACGGGACCGTTGTGGTAAGTGGCTGTCTGGAGTATGTGTTTGTGTGTGGGGGAGTTATTTGCTGTGTGCTGAGCTTGTGTTTGTGTGTTTGGTTGGTTTGTTTGTTTGTTTGAAGGAGCTTCTAAAAGGTTTGAAATCTAGAAGCCTCTGTTAATTGGCTGAGCCTCAGTCAGGGGGAGGGGCTACCAGAGCTATATAAGCCTGTGACTCAGCGACCAGGGAGCTTGTGACCAGGGAGTTTGGAGAGGGAGGTTAGAGGGCACGAGGGACTTCTGACCTTCTTTAAAACATAACTCTTATAATAATCGATATTCCAAAGGTTTAAAAAGAATCCCAGTTTCTGCTTAAACTTATTCATTGGAAAAATGGAGACAGAAGCCCAGCAGCAGAGTGGGGGCTATCCTGTTTATTGCGTCGAGTGTAACATGTATGATTACCTGCCCTGTGGGCGGGTGGCGTATGTGTGCACCCGCTGCAAGGAGCTCCTGACCCTCAGAGACCGGGTTCGGGCTTTGGAGGCCAGGATGGCTGAACTGGAGGAGCTAAGGGAGGTAGAGAGATATGTTGATGAGACTTTCCGGGACATTGTAGTACTGTCCCACCTCCAGTCTGAGAGCCCCAGTGCTCTTAAGGAAGATGAAAGTCTCAAGCGAACAGAGCATTCAATGGGAGCAGAGGGAAACCATCCCGTAGTTGGGATCCTCCTCCCAGAGGATGTTGCGGTATCCTCTCGCACTGAGGGGGAGGGAATGCCAGTTAAGAAGAGGCAGGTGTTAGTAGTGGGTGATTCGATTGTTAGAAACATAGATAGTTGGGTTTGTGATGACCGGGAGAACCGTATGGTCACTTGCCTGCCTGGTGCAAAGGTTGCGGATCTCTCGAGGCATCTAGATAGACTTATGCGTAGTGCTGGGGAGGAGCCAGTGGTCGTGGTACATGTAGGTACCAATGACGTAGGGAAGGGTAGGAGAGATGTCCTGGAGGCCAAATTTAGGCTGCTAGGAAAGAGACTGAGATCCAGGACCTCTATGGTGGCATTCTCGGAAATGCTTCCAGTTCCACGCGCAGGGCCAGGTAGGCAGGCAGAGCTTCAGAGTCTCAATGCGTGGATGAGACGATGGTGGAGGGAAGAGGGGTTTAAATTTATTAGGAACTGGGGACACTTTTGGGAGAGGGGGAGCCTATACAGGAAGGATGGGCTCCACCTAAACCAGGGTGGAACCAGACTGCTGGCACTAAACATTAAAAAGGCCGTAGAGCAGTTTTTAAACTAAGAGATGGGGGAAAGCCGATTGGTGCGGAGATGCACGTAAATCGGAGGGAGACTCCTCTTAGAGGAGAATCCATTGATAGAGATTCTCTAAGCTGTAGTCAGAAAGAGAGGAGGGGAGAGGGCAAACCATGGGCCAGAGCAGACAAACAACTGCATACAAAGTAATCCAATGCACCAGGAAAGGGCAGACAAATAAGCAGTGGCAAATTTTTAAAGTGCTTCTACACAAATGCTAGGAGTCTGACTAATAAGATGGGTGAACTAGAGTACCTAGTATTAAATGAGGAGATTGACATAATAGGCATCACTGAAACCTGGTGGAATGAGGAAAATCTGTGGGACACAATCATACCGGGATATAAAATATATCGAAAGGATAGAGCAGGCCGGGTGGGTGGTGGAGTGGCACTGTATGTGAAAGATAATGTAGAATCAAATGAAATAAACATATTAAGTGAATCAACATGTTCAATAGAATCGCTATGGATAGTAATTCCATGCTCCAATAATAAGAAATTAGCAGTAGGGATATATTACCGACCACCTGACCAGGACAGCGATACTGACATTGAAATGCTGAGGGAGATTAGAGAGGCTACCAGAATAAAGAACTCTATAATAATGGGGGATTTTAATTATCCCCATATTGACTGGGTACATGTCACCTCAGGAAGAGAAGCGGAGATAAAATTTCTCAGTGGCCTAAATGACTGCTTCTTGGAGCAGCTGGTGCAGGAACCCACAAGGGGAGAGGCAATTCTCGATTTAGTCCTGAGTGGAGCGCAGGATCAGGTCCAGGAAATAACCGTTACAGGACCGCTTGGGAATAGTGACCATAATATAATAACATTCAACATTCATGTGGTCGGTAGAACACCTCAGCAGTCCAGCACCCTTGCATTTAATTTCAAAAAGGGGAATTACACAAAAATGAGGAGGCTAGTTAAACAGAAATTAAAAGGCACAGTGACTAGAGCCAAATCCCTGCAAGCTGCATGGAAACTTTTTAAAGACACCATAATAGAGGCCCAACTTAAATGTATGCCCCAAATTTAAAAACATAGCAAGAGACCTAAAAATGTGTCACCGTGGCTTAACCACCATGTAAAAGAAGCAGTGAGGGACAAAAAGGCATCTTTTAAGAAGTGGAAGTCCAATCCTAGTGAGATAAATAGAAAGGAACATAAACACTGTCAAATCAAGTGTAAAAATGTAATAAGAAAAGCAAAAAAAGATTTTGAGGAACAGCTAGCCAAAAACTCAAAGAGAAATAACAAAATGTTTTTTAAGTACATTAGAAGCAGGAAGCCTGCTAAAAAACCTGTGGGTCCCCTAGATGATCGAACTATAAAAGGCGCAATCAAGGACGATAAAGCCATTGAGGAGAAACTAAATGATTTCTTTGCTTCAGTCTTCACGGCTGAGGACGTTGGGGAGATTCCCAAATCTGCAACGTCCTTTGTGGGTGATGAATCTGAGGTACTGTCCCGGATCGAAGTGTCATTAGAGGAGGTTTTGGAACAAATAGAAAAACTTAATGTTAACAAATCTCCGGGACCGGATGGCATTCATCCAAGGGTTCTAAAAGAACTCAAATGGGAAATTGCTGAACTATTATCTGTGGTTTGTAACCTATCCCTTAAATCGGCTTCCGTACCTAATGACTGGAAGGTAGCCAACATGACACCAATATTTAAAAAGGGCTCTAGAGGCGATCCGGGCAATTACAGACCAGTAAGTCTAACTTCAGTACCGGGCAAATTAGTCGAAACAATAGGAAAGAATAAAATTGTGAAGCATGTAGAAGAACATAATTTGTTGGACAAAAGTCAACATGGTTTCTGTAAAGGGAAATCCTGTCTTACTAATCTGTTAGAGTTCTTTGAAGGGGTTAACAAACATGCGGACAAGGGGGATCCAGTAGATATAGTATACTTAGATTTTCAGAAAGCCTTTGACAAGGTCCCTCACCAAAGGCTCTTGTGTAAATTACATGGCCATGGGATAAGAGGGAAGGTCCTTTCTTGGAATGAGAACTGGTTAAAAGACAGGAAACAAAGGGTAGGAATAAATGGTACATTTTCAGAATGGAGAGGGGTAACTAGTGGTGTCCCCCAAGGGTCAGTCCTAGGACCAATCCTGTTCAACTTATTCATAAATGATCTGGAGAAAGGGGTAAGCAGTGAGGTGGTAAAGTTCGCAGATGATACCAAACTGTTTAGGATAGTCAAGACAGAAGCAGACTGTGAGGGACTCCAAGAAGAGCTCACCAAACTGAGTGATTGGGCAACAAAATGGCAAATGAAATTTAATGTGGATAAGTGTAAAGTAATGCACATCGGGAAAAATAACCCCAACTATACGTACAGTATGATGGGGGCTAATTTGGCTACGACAAATCAGGAAAGAGATCTTGGAGTTATCGTGGACAGTTCTCTGAAAACTTCCACACAGTGTGCAGCAGCAGTCAAAAAGGCAAATAGGATGCTAGGAATTATTAAGAAAGGGATAGAAAATAAGACCCAGAATATCCTACTGCCCCTGTATAAAACTATGGTACGCCCACATCTTGAATACCGTGTACAGATGTGGTCTCCTCACCTCAAAAAAGATATTTTGGCCTTGGAAAGGGTTCAGCAAAGGGCAACTAAAATGATTAGAGGTTTGGAACGGGTCCCATATGAGGAGAGGCTAAAGAGACTGGGACTTTTCAGTTTAGAAAAAAGGAGACTGAGGGGGGATATGATCGAGGTATATAAAATCATGAGTGGTGTGGAGAGGGCCGATAAAGAGAAGTTATTTATTAGTTCCCTAAACAGAAGAACTAGAGGACACCAAATGAAATTAATGGGTAGCAGGTTTAAAACTAATAAAAGAAAGTTCTTCTTCACACAGCGTGTAGTCAGCCTGTGGAACTCCTTGCCAGAGGAGGCTGTGAAGGCTAGGACTATAATAGAGTTTAAAGAGAAGCTAGATAATTTCATGGAGGTTAGGTCCATAAAAGGCTATTAGCCAGGGGATAAAATGGTGTCCTTGGCCTCTGTTTGTCAGAGGCTGGAGAGGGATGGCAGGAGACAAATCGCTTGATCATTGTCTTCGGTCCACCCTCTCTGGGGCACCTGGTGCTGGCCACTGTCGGCAGACAGGATACTGGGCTAGATGGACCTTTGGTCTGACCTCGTACGGCCATTCTTATGTTCTTATGTTCTTACCTCCTACAGCCCTGGCTGATGAAGCCGTACACGGGGCACCTCAACCCCTCCCGCCAGGCCTTCAATGCCAGGCTCACCAGGGCCCGCATTGTGGTTGAGGGGGCCTTCTGACGACTGAAAGCCAGATTTAGGTGCCTCCTCACCCGCCTCAACCTCGCCGAGCACAATATCCCTCCCGTGGTGGCAGCATGTTGCGTGCTGCACAGTTTGTGCGAGCGGAAGGGAGAGGCTTTCCTGCCAGCGTGGATGGCTGAGGCTGAGCGCATGGCTGGCTACTACGCTCAGCCCCACACCGCCACCGTCTGGGAAGCCCAGCGGGGGGCTATCCAGATCCGGGAAGCCCTGCGGGAGAACCTTCCTGGTGGAGGAGGAGGACTGAACTCTCCCTGCATGCCCCATTGGGGCCTTCTTCCACCCTCCCCTCCTTCCTCTTTCCCCTCCCTAACCCCCCTTCCTAATGTTAAAGACACCTGTTTTGCAAACAACAATCTCTTTTTATTGTACATAATTGGGGTGGGGGGAGGGGGGAATGAAGGTGGGAGCAGGGAGGGGGAAACCTGGGAGGAGGGAGCTGGAAGGGGGAGGAAGGGGAGGAAGGGAAGGGAAAGCTCAGGGTTGGGGGTCCTGCTGGCTCTCCCGTCTCGCAGCACTGCGGGTGCGGGGGCGTCGGGGGGGGGGGAGTGGGTGTGGAGGGTGGGGCAGGAGGGATGGGGGGTGTGGAGGAAGCGAGAAGGGGAGCAGGGGTGGGAGGAGGAGCGAGAGCTGGGGCGGCCGCAGGGGCTGGAGCAGGAGGAGGCAGGAGGCGGCCGCAGGGGCTGGAGCAGGAGGAGGCAGGAGGAGGCGGCCGCAGGGGCTGGAGCAGGAGGAGGCAGGGTTTGGAGGTGGCCTCTGAGGGCACGGCCCTGCTCCTCCAGCGCCTCCAAGCTCCGCTGCCGCAGCTTCAAGTCCTCCCAGACCCAGTGGTCCTGGGTGCGGAGCTGGTGCTCCAGTAGCCGCAGGTGCCGCCGGTGGTAGTCCTCCAGGTTCCTGGTGTGCCTGCTGGCCTGGGTGCGGGTGGCTGTTGCAGGCGGGGTGGTGCGCCCTGCAGTCCCAGTGCTGCAGCTGTGGTGGAACAAGAGCAGTGATCAGTTCTCCCTGGGGACACAGTGGGTGAAACCCAGCCCCCCTGTGCAAGGCGAGGTCAGCGTCTGGGGAACAAGCCAGGGCCCCTGCATGACACCCAGCTGCTGCTCCATGGTGGGCAAGGCCCAGGTGCACGGTCCCTGGGCTCCCTCTCCACCCACCCCCCCGTACACATAGGGGAGCATGATGGCACTCACATGTGGAGCCCTCCTCAGCCTCGGACGACACAGCCGATGTGCTCTGTGGGATGCCTCGGGGGTCCTGGGTCCTGGGCAGGCTCCCTGCAGGCTCCTGGCTCTCAGCATCCTCCTCCTCCTCCTCGGTGTCAGGGACTGGTCCCTCTGCCCTGGGGTCGATCACCACCCGGGGGGCATGGACTGCGTGAGCCCCCAGGATGTGGTCCAGGGCCTCATAATGAGGGCATGCCTCCGAGTCGGCCCCTGGCTGGGAGGCCCTGGAGTAGGCCTGCTGCAGGTCCTTGATTTTGCAGTGGACCTGCTCCCGGGTCCGCATGTAGCCTCTGGTGGCCAGGCTGGCAGCCATGCGGCTGTAGATGGCCGCGTTCCTGTGGCTAGTGCGGAGATCGTGGACATTGGAGGCTTCCCCCCAAACCTCGATGAGGTCCACGATCTCCACACTAGACCAGGTGGGCACCCGCCTCTTGCGGCCCCAGGCAGGCTCCTGGGAGCCGCAAGCCTGGTCCTGGGAAGAGGCGGAGGGCTGGGTGGCAGCGGGTGGCTGGCTCATGCCGTGCCAGGTGCAGGGTCTGCTGGCTGGGTGCTGGCAGGCTTGCAGCTGGCACGAGCACTGTAGCCAGACCGTGCCCCTTTAACAGCTCCGGGGCCGGGAGGCAGGCAGAAGAGTTTCCCTGGCTTGGCCCAGAGTGGCCACCAGGGCAAGCTGGGAAGGGCTAGCCTCCAACTAGTTCGAATTAAGTGGCTACACAGCCCTTAATTCGAACTACTTAATTTGAACTAGGCGTTAGTCCTCGTAGAATGAGGTTTACCTAGTTCGAATTAAGCACTCCGCTAGTTCGAATTAAGTTCGAACTAGCGGTTTGCATGTGTAGCGCCTATGAAAGTTAATTCAAACTAACGTCTGTTAGTTCGAATTAACTTGTTAGTGTAGACATACCCTTCGTGACTAGTTGACTATCGGATAAGCAAAATCTTATCAGATAGTTATCTAATCCCTCGACTAATCTCTTCCCCCCATTACTGCCTCTATCAGAGGCAGCAAGGGTGGGGGAGCTGGAGGGAACTGGCTTAAAAGCAGGACACCCCATGTGACGACGCGTCGGGGTTCCCCAACTCCTGCACCCCCGTAGTGGCACAAAGAGACTCCACCAGCCAGTAGAATAGAGGGAGTTTATTGCTTCTCCAGGATACAGCACAGCATAGATGTAATCTGGTTACAGGGCCAGGCCTAGGATGCCTCAGCTCCTCTTGGGATGGGGGAGACTGGGCCTCTAAATCCCAGCCCCTCTTTGCTCAGGGTGCTTCCTCCATGATTCCAGACAGAAACTACCTCTCCCTTCCAGCCCTGCCCCCAGCCAGGGCTCCACTCCACTCCTTCCCATTGTTCCGCTCCCTGGGAGATAACTCGTTGGACAGGTTTAGAGTCCCCTTGCATAATGACTCATCCCCTGCCCTGCTGGGCCATGCTACAGACAGCAGCCAGCGGAGGTCACCCACAGCCCACTGCCCAGCGTAGCAACCAGCAAGGTACCCCCCACTACATCACACCCCAGCACAAGGGCAGAGGAGACGGGGGTACCGGGGACTGGGCATGAGCCAGGAATCAGCTGATTCTTGGCTTGTGCCTAGTCCCAGACACGCCTCTTTTTTTTAAATGTATTAAGAGCTGACAGGCTCTTAATACATTTAAATGGCTAACGCGCATTGTGGGGGACACAGCGTGAGCTGGGACAGCTGATTCCCAGCTCACACAGAGTCCCTCCCACTGCCCACAAGCCTTTTAAATGGATTAAGAGCCTATAGGCTCTTAATCCATTTAAAAGGCAGAGCTGCAGTAAGGTTAGCTCCCAGGCCAGGAGCTAACCCTGCTGCAGCTCTCTGCTTATCAACTAATCGCAGTGGCATAGCGAGGGGGCGGAGTTGACCCCAGGTGCCACACTAGGGCAAGCGCAGGGAGAACAGCACGGGCGGGTCTGACATGGCGGCAGCTGCTGTGGTGGGATGAGGCAGTCCCAGACCCACCCGTGCCATTCTCCCTGCGCTCGCCCTAGTGCGGTGCCCGGGGGCAACTGCCCCCTCTCGCTACTCCACTGACTAATCGACTAGTTGATGGAAAATCTGTTGATTAGTTGGTTAAACTAAATTTAACATTCCCTACTCCTCACAGGTTAAGTGAATTGACATGCTTTAAAAATAGCTTATCTATGTAACTTTCTTAGGCATAGCTCTGTGCATAAACTGTACCTCCATAAGAGTAGGACTATGAAGCACTGTGCCTTAGAGATAACCATCCTTACCCATACACAGGATAAACAATTGTGTAGGGCACACAAAAAATTGGGAGCATCTCTGGGTCTTAATGTCCTCTTCCTATCCCCGTGCTGTGGCTCTTCTTCCTCCAGACAGGTTCTAGTTAACTTAAAAGTGAAAAAGCAGAGCTATTAGCAGAACATTGGACCCATGAAAAAGTCATTCACATAGTAATGAAACCATTTAACAGGCATTTGCCAACTGCCAGTTTCTGAATTTACTGCATTAGTCGACAAGACCTTAGTTTAAATTTTGTTGGAAAAATATTTCATTAGTGTGTTGCTAAAGATTATACAATCACATCTCTAAAAAATCATCCTCTCCCCAGTTGCCAACAGGCACAAGGGCATGAGTTTAATAGTACTGCAGAGGGCACCATAAATCCTAAGGATGGCCCTGAATCTCAGTTCTTGCTCAGAAGGAGGTGTAAGCTTTTATCCCTTTTATCATAAAGCAGCAGCTTACTTTCCTTTGCGTGACCAGCCAGATGCTCTCAGTAGTTAGTAGGGACGTTGCTCCCACTGTCTGCTCCCTCTCTTCACAGATACCAGAGAGAGCCTCCTTTCCCTCTCAGGAAGTCACACTCTGAGAAGGATGAAGCATTGAAGTGAGGGAGGCCTGTACCACCTTTTACTCACTGTGACAGTCTTGTCACAATTCTATTCTATTCAAATTCTTATACCACTCTTGTCACCATAATATCCAAGCACCTGCCAGTAGTGCATAAAGCAAAATGACTAATATCTGTTATGTGAGGTCCATTTACTTTTCCACTGTACTCTAGTGGAGAGTAGTGTTTGGGTAGGTTTCAAGTTTTTGTTCTAATTGTACATGCTGCTCTGTGTTTATATTAGAAAAGGCCAATTCAAAGAAGTGCCTCCTTCCACTTCTAGCAGAGACGTGGCCCTCAAGTTCTGTGAAACTTTTTTTCCATAGTCAGGGACCAGCTTCCATGAAAGCTTTGCCCCTTGCACAGGCAAGTGTTACCCTTTTGGAGTAAATGCCTTTGTGTCTGAGGAGTGGTGTAGTCAGAGCTTTAGACAATCTTTGTGAAATCCTGGGCGCAGGCCACTGAGCTCCTTGAAGATAAGGACAGAGATCTTGAAAGTGATGTGATATTTTTTGGGAATATCAAAAATATCAAATCTCTTTTTGGGAGAGATTTGATGTGCTCATGGTAGTCCATGTTGCTAATGAGATATAGTGAATAGTTCAGCACTAAGTGGAGTTTCCTAGGGGGCTGAGGGTGTAGTGCCAAGAGACATTACTTTCCTCTGGGCTGAGTGGGAGGCAAAACCCAGGCGTGTGGAGAAGCAGAAGACCTTAAAACGTGAAATTCTGTTGCCGCGCGCGCGCGCGCGCCACACACACACACAAATCCCACGTGCTCTGCTTTAGGTGATGGTTTTGCAGGAGAAGCACAGAACTCTTAGAATTTAAAACTCATATATGTATTCTATTAGGGTATGTCTATACAACAAAGTTATTTTGAAATAATAGCTGTTATTTCAAAATAACTGTACTAGTGTCTACACAAGCCAACCACTATTTCGAAATTATTTTGAAATAGCAGAGGGCTTATTTTGAAATTGGTAAATCTCATTCTACGAGGAATAGCACCTATTTCGAATTAGCTATTTCAAAATAGGCGCTGTGTAGACAGGGAATAGGGGCTATTTTGAAATAGGGGGGCCTCCAGCCCTTCCCAGGGTGCCTTAGTGGCCACTCTGGGCACAAATAGGAAAACTCTTCTCTTCCCTCCCCCTCCTGGAACCCTTAAAAGGGGAGAGTCTGGCCACAGTCTTTTGTGGCTAGCACCAGGCCTGCCAGCACAGAGCCACTCTGCTGCTGCCCCTGACCCAGGCCGCAGCATGAGCGAGCAAGCCACTGGCAGCCAGCTCTCCACTGCTCCCCAGGACCAGTCTGCCAGCTCCCAGGAGCCTGCCAGGGGCCGGAGAAGATTTGGGGGGATGCCGCCAATGTCCATGATCTCCGCACTAGACAGAGGAACGCGGCCGTCTCCAGGCAGATGGCTGCCAGCCTGGCCAACAAAGGCCACATCCAAACCCAGGAGCAGGTTCGGATGAAAATCAAGGAGCTGCGGCAGGCATATACCAGGACCACAGGGGGCAGCTCCCAACCAGAGGCAGATCCAGAGAGCTTCCCCTATTTGGATGCCCTGGACCACATCTTGGGGAGTGGGACAGTCCGTGCCCCCGAGGTGGTCATCGACCCTGGGGCAGAGGGCCCTGACCACAGCACGGAGGAGGAGGAGGAGGGCCAGGAGCCGCAGGAACCCGGAGGGAGCGTGCCGCGCAGCCAGGGCCCCTGAGCCATCCCAGCGGACCCGCCGCCGGTGTCATCCGAGGCCGATGAGGAAACATGTGAGTGCCATCACTGTCCCCTTATTCAGGGGCGGGAGGGGAGGGAGACCAGGGACTGTGCGCATGGGCCCTGCTGACCATGGATCATGCAGCAACGCGTGTGTGAAGAAACATGACATGCTCCTGAACCCAGGGTGGGACACAGCAGGACACCCTCCCTCCACAAGCCCCCTCTACACAGAGGCAGAGGAAATCTCCCCCCCGCCACACACACACACACACACCTACACTGATGCAGCACAGGGGTATGGGTGCTGTCTCGGGGCAGCTCCCATTCCCGGGGGTAGCAGGTCATCCTGAACATGGCCTCTGTGCAAGCACGTTGGCTCTGATGGTGTGGAGAACTGTTGTCCTCGCTTGCAGAGAGGGGCTGGGCTTCACCCACTGTGTCCCCAGGGAGAACCTACCACTTCTCTTGTTTCTCCACAGCCGCACCAGCTGCGAGTGCAGAGCGCACCACCCTGCCCAGGACATCCTCCTGCACCCGAGCACGCTGCAGGCTCACCCATGCACAAGAGGACTACTAGCGGCAGCCACTGGGGGCACTGCGAGCCCTGCACCGCACCCTCGACCACTGGGTGCAAGAAGGCCTGTAGCTCCAGCGGGAGAGCTGGCGGGAGCAGCTTGCCCAGGGCCGTGCCATCTGCAACCACCTGCAGACTCTGATGCAGAGATTGCTGCCTCCTGCCGCTCCAGCCCCTGCTGTCTCCCCAGCTACCGCTCCAACTCCCTCTCCTTCTCCCCCTCCCACTTCTCCCTCCACACTCTCCCCACCTCCCAGGGACACTGAGGCATCTGCACCCGTGGTACTGGGAGACAGTTGGGCCGGCGAGACCCCAATCCTGAGCCCTGAGCTTCTCCCTCCCCTTGCCTCCCCCTCCTCCCAGTTTTCCCCCTCCCCTCTCTCACCCGCTCTCTCCCCCTCTCCCACTTTCTTTCCCCAGTCTCACCTGAGTTTCATTCCCCCATCACCCCAGTTTTGTTCAATAAAGAGACTTTTCATGAACACGTGTCTTATTTTACATCAGGAAGAGAGGTTAGGGAGGGGTAAGTGGAAGGAGTTGAGGGAGGAATGAGGCACAAGCCCCCAGCGGGGCACACCAGGGACACTGTTACTGCTCCTCTGGGTGGAAGCTCTCCCGCAGGGCCTCCCAGATACGGACAGCCCCCCGATGAACCTCCCGGATGGTAGCCTTGTGTGGCTGTGTGTACAGGCCAGCCAAGTGGTTGGCCTCTGCCATCCAGACTGGCAGGAAAGCCTCCCCCTTCTGCTCACGCAAATTGTGCAGCATGCAGCACGTTGCCACCACGTGCGGAACTTTCCACTCTGAGAGGTCCAGGAGGGTGAGGAGGCATCTAAAACAGGCCTTCAGCCAGCCAAAGACACCCTCCACTACGATGCGGGCCTTGCTCAGCCTGGCATTAAATGCCTGTCAGGAAGGGTTGAGGTGTCCCGTTTAGGGCTTCATGAGCCAGGGTTGTAGAGTATAGGCTGCATCCCCCACCAGGCATACAGGCATGTCCACATCTCTGACTGTGATGTGGCAGTCGGGAAAGAAAGTCCCAGTGTGCAGCCTCTGGCACATGGAGGAGTTGCAGTAGACCCGCGCGTCGTGTGCTCTGCCAGACCAGCCGACATTGATGTCCACAAAGTGGCCATGGTGGTCAGACACAGCCTGCAGGATGACGGAAAAGTATCCCTTCCAGTTGATGTAGAGGGAGGCCTGGTGGTCCGGGGCATGGATGGCGATGTGTGTCCCATCGATAAGCCCCGCCGCAGTTGGGGAAGCCTAGGGCGCCAAACCCCTCGATGAGTGTGTTGACATTGGTGAGGCGGATGACTCTGCGGAGCAGCACTCTGTAGATGGCCTTGACCACCTGCAGAAGGACACACAAAACAGAGTCACTGGGGTGCCAGAGTGGCTGAGAGTGCCCCCTCCCCACCACTGCCCCACTCCCCCATTCCGCAGGAGCAACCCCCTCTGTAATCCTGGCCACCACGGGCAGTCCTTAGTGCAGGCGGGACAGAACAAACCCCCCCAGGAGAGGACTTTCACCATCTCCCCCCCGTTTTCCCTAGGGCAGCCCATTCCCTCCTTGCACCCCCACCTCCTGTCACAGTGGCCGGAGATTGCCATACCTGCATGACGATGGTGGATCTACCCACACCGAACTGGTTTGCCATGGATCAGTAGCTATCTGGTGTGAAGAGCTTCCATAGGGCGATGGCCACACACTTCTGGAGGGGAATGACGGGCCTCATGTTCGTGTCCCATCGCCACAGAGCAGGGGCAAGCCACTCACAGAGCTCCAGGAAGGTGTCCTCCTTCATTCTGAAGCTCTGGGTCCATTGTTAGTCTCCCCAGTGCTCCAGGACGATGTGGTCCCACCAGTCGGTGCTGGTGTCCAGACGCCAGATGCGGCAGGGCACGCTGGCATCCAGGAGCTGCAGCTGCTCCTCCACATACCCCAGGAGGGTCTGGAAGAAGGCCTGGGGGGTTGGGTTGTTGCAGATCCTGTGAGGCAGCCTACAGAAAGTGCTGCCGGGCTCGCAGCAACACGTCCCAGAGAAGCACCAGAGTGCCCAGGGGCAGCTCCGGCTCCATGCTGCAGAGTCCTGTGGTGTCCAGAGTGAGGTCAACCAGAGCACGCAGAGGAAAAAAGGCTTTGCTGTAACTCAGTGAGGTAGGCAAGCAAGCAGGGAAACCTGAGAACTGGCTGTCCGGTGGGAGGCGGAGGGGCGGGTCCCTTTAAGGACAGGCCTCAGATACCTTGTGTGGCTGCTGCCCGAGGCTAACTCCTAACCTGATGCCCTGCCAGAACCGGTTCCAGCTGGCCTTAAATGCGATTCAGCATCCAATCAGTGTGGACGTGCTATTTCGAAATATCAAAACGCTATTTCAAAATGCATTTTGTGTCTAGACACGTTATTTCAAAATAAGATATTTCACAATAACTATTTCGAAATTAGATATTCTGAAATAATGCTGTAGTGTAGACACACCCTTAGGGAGGAGAAGCTCAGGGCTCAAGGTTGGGGGTCTCGCCGGCCCAACTGTCTCCCAGCACCATGGGTGCAGGGGCTTTGGCATCTCCGGGGAGGGTGGAGAAGGTATGGAGGAAGAAGCGGAAGGGGGAGAAGGAGGAGGAGCGGTAGCTGGGCAATCTCTGCACCAGGGTCTGCAGGTGGTTGCAGATGGCATGGCCCTGGGCAAGCTGCTCCCGCCGGAGCTGCAGGTTTTCCTGCACCCAGTGGTCGAGGGTGCAGTGCAGGGCTCGCAGTGCCCCTAAGGGCTGCCGCTGGTAGTCCTCTTGTGCATGGGTGAGCCTGCAGAGTGCTCGGGTGCAGGAGGATGTCCTGGGCGGGGTGGTGTGCCCTGCACTCGCAGCTGGTGTGGCTGTGGAGAAACAAGAGAAGTGGTCAGTTCTCCCTGGGGACACAGTGGGTGAATCCCAGCCCCCCTCTGCAAGCGAGGACAACAGTTCTCTGCACCATCAGAGCCGATGTGCTTGCACAGAGGCCATGTTCAGGATGACCTGCTATCCCCAGGAGTGGGAGCTGCCCCGGGACTGCACCCATGCCCCTGTGCTGTATATAGTGTGGGTGTGGGTGTGGCAGGGGAGATGTCCCCTGCCTCTGTGTAGAGGGGGCTTGTGGAGGGAGGGCGACCTGCTGTGTCCCACCCTGGGTTCAGGAGCATGTCATGTCTCTTCACACACGTGTGTGGCTAACAGGCCAAGGCCCCTGAGTGGCAGCCAGCTGGGGCCACATGCCCAGGGGTGGCACAGCACATGCTCGCACGTGCACAGGTTGCTGCGTGATCTGTGGTCAGCAAGGCCCACGCACATGGTCCCTGGTCTCTTCCCCCACCCCCTATAAGGGGACAGTGATGTCACTCACATGGTGTTGCCTCCCCGGATGACACCGGTGACAGCTCTGCTGGGAAGGCTCGGGGGGTCCTGGCTGCGCGGCATGCTCCCTCCGGGTTCCTGCGGCTCCTGGCCCTCCTCCGCCTCCTTCTCCATGCCCTGGTCAGGGCTCTCTGCCCCAGGATCGATTACCACCTGGGGGGCACAGACTGGCTAGCCCCCGCCCCCCCCCAGGATGTGGTCCAGGGCATCCAAATAGGGGCAGCTCTCTGGGTCTGCCCCTGGTTGTGAGCTGCCCCCTGTGGTCCTGGCATACGCCTGCTGCAGCTCCTTAATTTTCATCCGACCTGCTCCTGGGTTTGGATGCAGCCTTTGGTGGCCAGGCTGGCAGCCATCCTGCCGTAGATGGCCGCATTCCTCCGGCTAGTGCGGAGATCATGGACATTGGAGGCATCCCCCAAACCTCAAATCAGGTCCATGATCTCCGCACTGGACCAGGAAGGCACCCGCCTTCTCCAGCCCCTGGCAGGCTCCTGGGAGCTGGGAGACTGGTCCTGGGGAGCAGTGGAGGGCTGGCTGGCACTGGCTGGCTGGGGCCACTGGGTCAGGGGTAGCGACTGCTGGCTCTGGGCTGGCAGGCCTGGAGCTGGCACAGGCACTGTGGCCAGACTCTACCCCTTTAAGGGCTCTGGGGAGGGGGGGAGGAGAGGAGTTTTCCTGGATGGGGCCAGAGTGGTCAGCAGGGCACCCTGAGAAGGGCTGGAGGCCCCCTATTTCGAAATAAGCATCTACACAGCGCTTATTTCGAAACAGCAATTTCAAAATAGGCGCTATTCCTCGTGGAATGAGGTTTACCAATTTTGAAATAAGCCCTCCACTATTTCGAATTAATTTAGAAATAGCGGTTGGCTTGTGTAGACGCTAGAACAGTTATTTTGAAATAACAGCTGTTATTTCGAAATAACTTTCCTGTGTAGACATACCCTTAGATACAAATGCTGCTCTTGGTCACATTAATATAAAATATAATTTTATTTATGATTTGTATGACAGCACACCTGAGATTGGGGAGGCCCACTGTGCTGGGCACAGTACATACACATAGAATCACATAGACTCTGCCTTTAAGAACTTACAGTCAGAATTGACAGAGTAGGAGTGGACGCAAAATTGAATTTTCAAGGTCACCCAGCAGCTCAGTGGTAGAAGCAAGAATGGAATCTAGGCCTCCTGTCTCCAGTGCAGAGTCTTTTCTGCCAGACCACACTGCTTCCCCTTGCACTTAATAGAAGAATTTTGGATTTGGAGTAGTGTAAATGAGAGTAGACTGATGCCTTTAATGATTTGGGATCTCATGAAGTTTTTAAATAACCTTATTATTTAAAAGCTTCAGGGGGTAGCCAAGTTAGTCTGTTACAGAAAAAAACAACAAATGGTCTGGTAGCACTTTATAGACTAACAAAACATGTAGATGGTATGGATACCATCTACAGCTACATGTAGACTACAAGCCTCTTTCAAAAGAGGCTTTTCTGAAAAAATCTTTCAAAAAAGCCTCTTTGGAAAGAGAGCATCTAGACTAAAAGCAGATTTTTTGAAAAATCAAGCCGCTTTTTCGAAAGAGTCTAGACATTCTCTTTCAAAAAAGCACAGTTTGCATTCAATAGCGCCTTTTTTCGAAAGAGTACTTTCGAAAAAAGGCGTTATTCCTCATAAAATGAGGTTTATCACGATCAAAAAAACTGCCACGTTCTTTCGATTTATTTTTGAAAGAATGTGGCTGCAGTCTAGATGCAGGTGAAGTTTTTTAGAAAAAAGGCTAATTTTTTCAAAAAAATCCTGTAGTCTAGACATACCCTACGGCTGCAGCTAGATTGGCATGATTTTCCGGAAATGCTTTTAATGGAAAAGCTTTCCGTTAAAAGCATTTTCGGAACAGAGAGTCTAGATTGGCACGGACGCTTTTCCACAAAAGCACTTTTTGCGGAAAAGCGTCCCTGGCCAATCTAGACGCGCTTTTGCGCAAGAAAGCCCCGATTGCCATTTTAGCCATTGGGGCTTTTTTGCGCAAAACAATACCATGTTGTCTACACTGGCCCTCTTGCACAAAAGCATTTGGGCAAGAGGGCTTTTGCCCAAACGGGAGCAGCATAGTATTTGCGCAAGAACACTGACGATCATACATGAGATCGTCAGTGTTCTTGCGGAAATTCAAGCGGCCAGTGTAGACAGATAGCAAGTTTTTCCAGAAAAGCGGCTGATTTTCCGGAAAAACTGGCCAGTCTAGACACAGCCTACATGTTTTGTTAGGCTATAAAGTGCTACCAGACCATTTTTTTGTTTTTTTCTTATTATTTAAAGCATTTAACTTCACTTTTAAATGAATGTATGTTTACTTTTAAGGATTCTGTCTTAGAGGCACTGTTAAAACCAGAAGAGGGTATGTCAGCTGCTCTGTGAGAAACATAGGACATTGAAGTGACAGTGAGCAAGAAAACAAATAAGCCTTGTTAAGACGAGGACACACCCATTTTCCACCTCTTTTTTGGCTGCTGGCTACATAACTCACTTGCATGCAAAAGAAATAAATTTATGTATCGTGCAGCGTACACATGTACTTTATTTGGGATGATGTGTGATCAACTGAATTTACATAAACAACATAAAAGCTTTGCAATATAAAATGTTCAAGATGAATTTTATGCCCCAATATTTTGACAAGTAATGATGGTTCTTTGATAGCATTTCCCCCCACATTTCACAGTTATTCATAAAGTCATATGGAGTCTGAATATGCAATAAATGAAATCATACCTACTGACATACTTAAAAATCGAGGTTTTACCGGGGAGACAGAAAATGTTTAAATAATAAGCATATAAAAAAATGCTGTGGAAGCAGGTTGCACTGGTTAAGAAATTAAAAAGGAGAAATACAAGCAGAAAAAAGGAACATACTGATGTGCTAATAAAAAGAAAAGTTGGAGTGTTAATCTGACCTGACACCACTGTAAATTCTAGACATGGCAAACAGTCTAAAACCAATTGCTCAAACAGTAATACTAATAAAAGCAATATTTTTTAAAATTTTATTTATCAAAATAACTGGGTTCATTTTGTTTTTTCTTGCCTGCTTAAAATAGAAGTGAACTAACATGGTTTCTGGATTTGGAAGAAAGCTGGGGGAAATAAAGGGAAGTACAGAAATCAAAATATTTACTGTTAGCTTTTATCTGTTTGTCATATCCTCTCTCTTTCCTCCAATCATTTGGATGCTTATCTTCAGGGAACTATTAAGCTTCTTGTGGTTAACCCATCATTAATAGAAAATGCCCTGCATATAAGTTGTGTCACAAGTGGTTTGCATTACTTCTGTGTCAATTACCCATCACAAGATCAATGGACTCAGATGTAATATCTGGATGTTACATGCCACAAACATTTAAAACAGAAGACTTTACTCTTACTAAAACATTTTCATTAAAATTTTGAACCCACTTAATCAATGATTACTTTCCATAGTAACTTTTTGGTAATCCTGATACTAAAGCTCTTTGGTGTGCAATTATTATTATTTATATTGCACCGGCACCCAGAGTGTTATGCAGTGTATAAACTTAGAGGTAGTTATGGTCCCTGTCTCAGAGTTTGGAATAGATATCTCTTTCATTCTCTCTTTATTAAGGATAATGTAATGCAAATTATTTTAAAAGGTTTGAGAAGTGATCCTGACTATTACAGGCTGGTAAGCCTAATTTAAGTACCAGGAAATCTGGTTCACTTTATAGTAAAGGCTAGAATTATCAGCCACATAAATGAACAGGATATGTTAGGGAATTGTCAACATGGCATTTGTAAAGGGAAATCATGCCTCACCAATCTATTAGAATTCTTTAGTGGGTCAACAAGTATGTGGACAATTCTGATCCACTGGATAAAGTATACTTGAATTTTCAGAAAGCCTTTCACAAGGTCCCTCATCAAAGGGTCTTAGGTAAACAGAGATATGGAATAAAAGGGAAGGTCTTCTCATGGATCAGTAACAGGTTAAAAGACAGGAAACAAAGAATAAGCAGAAAAGGTCAGTTTCTAGAGTGATGAGAAATAAATAGATCTGTGCTGGGATGAGTGCTGTTGTTATTGAATTAAAAATAAACACATGCAATACAATTGACAGTAAGGAGTCTTTGAAGACTATGCCAGCTCTTAATCTCATGTTCTAGCTATACCTTCAAGACTCAGAGTCTTTATTAACCAAAAAAAATCATACACGGAGGACATGGGTTCCCTGGAAGCTGCATGGGAACTGTTTAAAGACACCATACTAGAGGCCCAACTTAAATGTATACCCCAAATAAAAAAACACAGTAAGAGACCTAACAAAGAACCACCATGGCTAAACAGCCATGTTAAACAGGCAGTGAGAGAGAAAAGGGCAGCTTTTAAAAAGTGGAAGTCAAATCCTAGTGAGGAAAATAGAAAGGAACATAAACACTCCCAAATTAAGTGTCATAATGTAGTAAGAAAAGCCAAAAAAGAGTTTGAGGAACAGCTAGCCAAAAATTCAAAAAATGATAGTAAAATGTTTTTTAAATACATTAGAAGCAGGAAGCCCGCTAAAAAAGCAGTGGGGCCCTTGGATGATAAAGATATAAAAGGAGCGATCAAGGAAGACAGTGCCATTGCGGAGCGATTAAATGATTTCTTTGCTTCAGTCTTCACGGCTGAGGATGTTACAGAGGTTCCTAAATCTGAGCCAGCCTTTTTAGGTGACAAATCTGAGGAACTCACTCAGATTGAAGTGACATTAGAGGAGGTTATGGAATTAATTGATAAGCTGAATAGTAACAAGTCTCCGGGACCAGACGGCATTCACCCAAGGGTTCTGAAAGAACTCAAATGTGAAATTGCGGAGTTATTAACAGTGGTTTGTAACCTATCCTTTAAATCCACTTTGGTACCAAATGACTGGAAGATGGCCAATATAACACCAATATTTAAAAAAGGCTCTAGAGGAGATCCTGGCAATTATAGACCGATAAGTTTAACATCAGTACCAGGCAAATTAGTAGAAACACTAGTAAAGAGTAAAATTGCAAGGCACATAGAAGAGCACGAATTGTTGGGCAAAAGTCAGCATGGTTTCTGCAGAGGGAAGTCGTGTCTAACTAATCTGTTAGAATTCTTTGAAGGGGTTAATAAACATGCGGACAAGGGGCACCCAGTGGATATAATATACCTAGATTTCCAGAAAGCCTTTGACACGGTCCCACACCAAAGGCTTTTACGTAAATTAGGTGGTCATGGGATAGGAGGAAAGGTCCTTTCATGGATCAAGAATTGGTTACAAGACAGAAAACAAAGGGTGGGAATAAATGGTAAATTTTCACAATGGAGGAGGGTAACTAGTGGTGTTCCCCAGGGGTCAGTACTGGGACCAATCCTGTTCAACTTGTTCATCAATGATCTAGAAAATGAGGTAAGCAGTGAGGTGGCCAAGTTTGCAGATGACACAAAGTTGTTCAGGACAGTCAAAAGCAAAAGGGATTGTGAAGAACTACAAAAAGATCTCAGCAAACTGAGTGATTGGGCAGCAAAATGGCAAATGAAATTTAATGTGGGTAAGTGTAAGGTAATGCATGTTGGAAAAAATAACCCAAATTACACGTACTACATGATGGGGTCAAATTTAGCTACGACAGATCAGGAAAGGGATCTTGGAGTTATAGTGGATAGTTCTATGAAGACATCCACGCAGTGTGCAGCGGCAGTTAGTAAGGCAAATAGGATGTTAGGAATTATTAAAAAAGGGATAGATAATAAGACAAAAGGTATCATACTTCCCCTATATAAAATTATGGTACGCCCACATCTCGAGTACTGCGTGCAGATGTGGTCTCCTCACCTCAAAAAATATATTGGCATTAGAAAAGGTTCAGAAAAGGGCGACTAAGATGATTAGGGGCTTGGAAAGGGTCCCATATGGGGAGAGGCTAGAGAGACTGGGACTTTTCAGTTTGGAAAAAAGGCGATTGAGGGGCGATATGATAGAGGTATATAAAATCATGAATGGTGTGGAGAAAGTAATTATGGAAAAGGTAAATAATTTTTCTCATAATACAAGAACTAGGGGACACCAAATGAAATTGATGGGTAGTAGGTTCAAAACTAATAAAAGGAAATTTTTCTTCACACAGCGCACAGTCAACCTGTGGAACTCCTTGCCCGAGGAGGCTGTGAAGGCCAGGACTCGATTAGGGTTTAAAAAAGAGCTTGATAAATTTTTGCAGGTTAGGTCCATAAATGGCTATTAGCCAGGGATAAAGTATGGTGCCCTAGCCTTCATAACAAGGGCAGGAGATGGATGGCAGGAGATAAATCACTTGATCATTGTCTTCTGTTCTCCTTCTCTGGGGCACCTGGCATTGGCCACCGTCGGCAGATGGGATGCTGGGCTCGATGGACCTTTGGTCTGACCCAGTATGGCCATTCTTATGTTCTTATGTTCTTATGGGTTGAGGAAGTTTGTGAAGTATCTCTGTTACACCCTGTACTTCAGGGGGGTTAATCCAGAGGATCCAAGTTAAAGTGATATGTCAATAAATGCTTCACCTGTATGTGACCAGCAGGTTATCTTGATCTTGTAGGACCTAGAATGAAACTACCCCGCTTCATCACTGAAAGAGGTATATAATGCATCTCCTCTCTATCCACTCTTACAATATGATTTAGGGGCTGCTGATCTGTAGATCAGAATGATTCCAGACAGTGATTTTTTTTTAAGGCACTGAAGATAAAAATTGAATCTCTGGGTCAAAATGATTCATGCTTTTTAGGTATCCAATGCGGAGGGCACTGTTTTTCTCTGAAGGGTAGAATGATGAGCTCAAGAGCTCCATTAGGAGGCTAATTTCATTACTTCTCTTCCAATCCACATCCATAAAGAAGTGTTATTGTTTGCATTGGAACCAATGAGAGGTATGAGAGATAATATCACCAAGACAGCCAGGTGTTTTGCCAAAGCCCCATATAAATGTCTTGATCATTTTATTTAATCTCTTAAAATAAAATGGTGAAATGATGATACGTAGTCCAGTCAAAATGTACAAACAGGTAAGGAAGACATTTGTCTTAACCGGTTTCATTTTCTCCCAGAAGCTCAAAGAGAGCACTCACCACCAACTGTCTTCTGCCAACCCTGGAAGGATGGGTTCTAACATCATTCTTACAATTTTTTTCCAGATTGCTTGGTACTATCCCCAAGTATTTAATTGCCTCTGACTACCTAGCAAAGTTTGTCTGAAAGAAAGCCCCACTTTGAGGCAGCTAAGAGATTTAAAGTAGCTCCATCTTTCTCCAATGCTATAGCTCAGAAATTTGAACCACAGTCTTGGATTAATGCTTCAAGGGCTGAGATTGTGGGTTTGGGTTTCATTATAAACCAAAGAGCATCACTGGCATTTAATATAAAATAGTACTCCAGTGGGCCAAACTGGACAGCATGAATAGTTGGATCAGAGTGTATAGTACTCACCATGGGCTATAGGGGCATACTGAACAAGAGAATGGCCAATGGACAAACCCTGTCCCAGTGCCTTTGCAAAGATTCAATTAATCTAAAATTATGCCATAAATCTCCATGGGGGATAGACTGTGTATTCCCAGTTCACTTAATCAAAGGCCTTTGTTTCATCCAAGGCGAGAAGTGTTTAGGGATCAGGGACATCAAACCACACTGCTATTATGTCTACTAACTGTCTTAAGCTGTCCAAGCCATGCTAGGCTTTAATAAATCCCATCTGCTTTGGATATATGATATTGGGCACAGCTTCTTCCAGTCTACCTCCAAAACTTTGTGCCAATGTCTTCTCATCAGTATTAATTAGAGAGATTGGTCAGGATCTCATGTCTTGCTCTACCCAGAGTGGAAATAACTAAAATTAAGGCCTCCCTTGCAGTGCAGAGAAAAAGTACCTTCCTGCAGGGACTTGTAGAAGAGGGCAAGCAGATTGCCTGCAAAGAGTTCAGAAAAATATTTACAAAAATCAGTGGGGTTGCCATATGGGCTGGGAGCCTTACCCACTTTTATGAATCTTAGGGCTTCAATAATCTCAGCTGATGACGTGGCATAGAAGTTCTCTTTCTGGGCCAAAGGGTTGGAGCATTTGTATTTTAGGAAAGAAAGTTGCCAGTGCCTCATGTGAAGGAATAGACTCAAAATTGCATAGATCATTGTAAAAACATTAAAGAAATGTTTATAACTTTAGGTACAGAACATATTAAATTAGGTTTACCCGAGGTTCCATTAATGCTTATGGTTGTTCTTTGCTGTGCACAGTGCACTAGCAGGCTACCTGCTTTCTTCTTTGGTTAAGTCTTTGTCTTAACCAAAAAGACAAAAGCGTATTGAGGTCATATCCATTCCTACACAAAGTGTGTAGGAATTCTGAGGAAGGATTTCTGGTCTAGCTCCTTGACTTTTCTTTCAAGGAACACCATGTTATCCTTCTGTTCCCCTTCCCTCCCATTTTTTAGCTGCATTAAATCTCATAATTCTGTTTCTAAGAAAGGCCTTTAATGTTTCCCCAAAAAAGCTTGCTTGAGGGATTTGAGGGCTCATTGGTATCCAGGAAGAGGCCCACTTCCTTTTTCATAAACATCTTGAAACTGAAGTCTAAGAGCAGCAAGGTATTAAATCTGCATTTACATTATCGCTTATCTACTGTGTGAGAAGTAAATTGCAGGGCAAGATCTGCATGGTGAAAGATCACCATTGTATGTGTTGAAGTAGCTGACTGAAGTAGCTTTGCTGAAATTAAGGGGGGGGGAAGCTAATCCATGAACACATTGTAAGGGCAGGGGAGAAAAATATGTAATGTCTTCCTGTTGAGTTCTCACTCCTCCAAACATCACATAGTCCTAAGTCAAGTATCCTGGATTCCAGTGGTATTCTGGATCTGGTTTGCTTACCATTGCTATGGAACTATTGATCTATTGGTTTTCAAATCTCGTTAGCGTCCCCTGCATTTATGATGGAGCTGTATCTTCAACACAGCAAAGAATCTATGAAAAAAGTCTTAAGCTCATTCAAATAGCTGGCACGACAAATGCAGGAGTTGGGGGCCCACAAGAGCACTCTAAAACCTTGCCTCTACAGGCTCTGGTACAAAAACTTCCCCCCACAAAATCCTAATACCCAGATTTTGGGGGACCCGCTGCTACCACCCAAGTAATTCCAAGAAAAATCAGGGAAGGGAATCACTTGGGAAATCCCCTCCCTATGGTAAAACTCTCCCCCTACCCCAACCTCCATTTTATTTGGGCTTGGGGAAAACAGAGGGGAATCCACAGACAACAATGGACTCTGCCCTTGTAACTAGGCACTGAGACCTAAGGACACAATAATCAACCAATACTGGTTAATTAGAAAAAAAACCCAACTTTTATTACCAAAACAAACCTTACCTACAGTTGCAAGCATGGTAAATTGGCTAGATGGAAGGAGCCACCATTTGATATAGATACTCAGGGGAAAACCCCTGGGTTGTAAGGCTTAGTTACAAAAGAGAAAAAAAACACTTAGCAAGCTCAGACATTATTTCCAAATCCCCAAATAAGGAAAACAATAAACCCTCATGGACTATCTAAACTTTTCCCTATTTTACACATTTCAAGAAGTCCGTTCTTGGAGAGAGAAGCATCTTCCATCTCCCACAACAGCTGGGAGAAACTGCTCTGAATCTCAAACAAAGAAGAGAGAGAGAAAAACCCCTCTTTTCTCGTTTGAATTTCCTACCTGCATTGTTATTGGCTAACCACCCAATACCTTGTTAGGCACCTGAATTAACCCCTTAGTCACCAGGTGCTGGTCAGCACTCCTGATTATGACAGTGGCTTTGAATATCAGAGCCCAGAAACTGTATGTTAAAAAAGGCATGTGTTTTCTATCATAAATAGATGGCTATTTCTGTCCCCAAAGATGAGTTTTAAAATTCCTTCCTTGCTGTGACAAAACAGGTCGGTCTCTCCTTTCATAACATGTATGTGGGCTCTGCAATTGGAAAATAAGTTGAAACAGTTTGATCTTGCCTTTTATAAATACTAGCATTACCCATCCCATTGTGACGGTAGACATATGTATGGTCTCCTCCCACCCTGCTGTTCCTGGGGGGTGGGGAGGCTTGGGCTGGCTCAGGCCATGCAGCCGCCTCCCTTTCCACTGCTCCAGGGCACAGGAGGCTGGATCCACATGGCCTCCTCCCTCACCGCTGCTCTTGGGGCTGGGGAGACTTGGGCCTGCTCAGGCTATGGGGCCTCCTCCCTCCCCGCTGCTCCCAGTGGCGGGCAGGGAGGCTCGGTCCATGCATCCTCTTCCTTCTCCACTGCTCCCAGGGGCAGGAGGTTGGGGCTGTGCATCCTCTTCCCTCCCCACTGCCCTGGGGATGCAGGGGCAGGCGCACACTCTTTCCCTCCCTGTGGTGGTGGTGGGATGCACGCACATGGCCTCTTCCCTCCCCAGTGCTCCTGGGGCCAGGAATGGCTAGCTCAGGCTGTGGGACTTTTTCCCTCCCCACTGCTCCTGTGGGTAGAGGGGGTTGGGGCCATGCCCTCCCTCTCCACTGCTCCAGGGATACTGGGACATGCATGCACACACTCTTCCCCTCCCCATGGTGGGGGCAGGGCCTCAGAGGAGGGACAGGTCTGTAGGTGGGGCTGGGGGCCTGCCTCCCCCGAGAAACTTCTCAAGTCTTCTTGAGTCTTCTCAAATGTTCTCTGTGACAGACGGCATGACAGACACCTCTCCTTTTATAATAATATAGAATACATGCCTTTTAGGCATATGCTGCAGGCTAGCCACATGCTGTGTCAAGTAGTGTAACCCAATCTCCTACTATCCATATTCAAAACCCTGAAGTACATGGATAGACATGGGCTGAAACCATGCTGGCATGCTTGGCTAAGGGTCTAGGACAAAGCATGTGTTGAACCAGACTTTGGCTACCCCCAACACACTTTGCAGTACGGAGACAGCATGTGTCTGGGTTCATGTTTAGATAGTCTCCAATGCTATGCCCACAATTCCCTGTGCCTGAAAAGCTACAGCCACTCTGCCTACTCATACCTGTGCCTTCCACCATGTACTCAGTTTTACCTGCTGGCTTATGTACAAACATTTAACCCTTCTTTTCCCCATGGCCTTTTCTCATTTCTGTATAGCTTTGCTAAGCTCTGCCAGGCTGCATGATGCCCACCAGCCAACATGCTGCCAGCTGATTGGAGGAGCAATCTAGGGTGCAACACACCATGTATCAAGATTTTTGGGAGATGCACCCAAAACATTCACTTGCAGGAGGTACAGATGATGATCTGAAGTTTAGACCCGAAGAAGTGGATGAAAGTGCTTAGTGAAGACCACCAAATGAGCCTATGTCAGAGCAGCGGGCAGAGTTCCAGCAAGAGAGAATGGAGCTGGAAGTTGACGATCAATCAATGCAGCCTGATGAACTAATACGCATTGCAGTGAGTTTTCCAAGGATCTGTGTAGAGAAGGGCCTGTGGCATAGCTCAAGGAACAAGTGGCACAGAAACTGGATCCACATCCAACTAAGTGCCAGCTGCCATCTGTATTACCACCATGTGGAGAAACAGTAACATGAGACATAGTGGGGGGTTTTGTTTTGGCTTGGGGCTTTTTGTTTAGGGAGGATATTATTGAGACATTTTCTTGGGAAATCTCAAACCTGCCCCAACTCAGTGCAAGAGAGAAAATTTTCTGGCGCTAAACTGGGTGACAGCTTCCTGTCGCCCCAATGTGTTAACCTCCCCAAATGTGTTACAGGTAACACTTTGGACACCCTAGTTCTCTGGAAGACCATTCCCCTGGAGTACCAAGACCTTGTCACTGGACAGCAACAGAAATTACCAAGTTCATTATCTCCAAAGCAACAATGTACACACACCAGTTTGTCTGATCCAACTAAGAATATACACATAGCTTAATATTATAGCACTGAGACCTACTTATGAGAAAACAAAGCTAGATGGAGAGCTGAGTGCTGCTAAGCAAAGACAGTAGAAACAGATATGGTTACAAATAAAAAAAAAGTATAACACATAATTTTCTCACTCTGAATGTTTTTCTGTAGAGCTTGCTGATTTTCAATCAAACCAGGAGCTCTATTTTCATGATTCTCAAAGTCCTATCAGAGGTCTCCTCAGTAAACAGATAATAATGTATTTTTGCTTCACCTTAAAACTCATTGTTTAGACCAGTGACCTTGGTCTCTCATGTTGACATCACATTCCTCCATCAACATATTGACTTAATATGCAAATAGTCCTTTGTGCTAGCTTATCCTGCTCACTTTCCATCAGACATCTAAGCAGGCAAGTAAATCAACATTCCTTTTTGCAGGAAAAACTTATCAACACTGCCTGATACATAATGTAAACACATTTTTAGTATACACACAATGTCTTGCATGACACACGTTCATACATATTGCAACACTTATGATAACCACTATGATGTAAACTTTTGATACTGCTCATGACGCTATTTATAAATACTATGTCAGACATGTGTTAGCTGTAGTGCGTTTGTCAGGCTCCATAGTGGTTGCTGTCACATGACAGTGAACTCTTTACCAGTTGGCATACCCATGGTGTGATGGGTTTAGTTTTGCCTGAAGGAGGAAGCCATTATGTTTCCCTGGCCCCCCTTTTCCTTTCCCATCCACCAACACACATGATGCAAGACAGATTCTAAGCAGGGGGAATATATGCAAACATAAAGCTAATGACTCTTTTAAACTGTTTCTATAATTATTCTTTACAAAAAAAGAAAATGTTACTGGCTTGGCAAACATGAGTGCATGTCTTTGTCAGGCACGCTAATAGACTAATATAGATTTATACCTTAGCCAGCATTAAAACAATGTCCCACACAGTATGGATTATAAATTCCAGCAGCTGTATTAAGTGATCAAGTCCATTTTGGTTTTGTCCTTTTACAATACGCTGCAAGTGGGTGGATGGATGAAATCACCTCTACCATTAAAAAGCTCTTGCATCCCAGTTCCGCATCCTGTTAATGTTTGCCTGAAATTCCTCCGACTCCTGGAAGGTGAGGCTTGATAACTTTCCAGTCTAGAAAAGCTCAGGACAGTCTCTTGGCTTCCTGGGCAGAACAAACTTATCAGCTCTCTCCATTCCATGATATGCTGCTGATCAGTTACCAAGAGATGAAAAAAATCTCCTTTGCAAGATTCTGCCTGCAGCTTGGAAATTTTGGTCTCTCTTACATTCTAGGCTCTCCGGACCTTGCTATTACTCACTCTCCCCAACCAGAAATAATGTGGAAGCCAATACTAGCTGTCCCAACCGCTCTGCCAAAAAAACAGATTTCTCCCCTCCCCCACATTTTTAAAGACCAGATTATTCTCAGATCTTGTCTTTGATCTGGGTCTGTCACTAGAAGGAACATCTGAATAGCCCAGTGCTTGAATATAATGAAAGTTTCAAATGGTGGCCAGTTTCCCCTCTAATTTTTCTCACCCCTGTGTGGAGTGAATTTTGTTATGTGCACCAATATGTATCACACATCACCTCCATATCGGTGCACATAAAAAATTCATGGGGCCAAGGGTTCTGAATGTGGGAGAGGACTCAGGCCTAGAGTTAAGGGTTGGGGTGCAGGAGTGTGAGGGTTCTGGCTGCAGTTCTGGGTTCTGGGTGAAGCCAAGGATGAGGGACTCAGAGTGGAGACAAATGAGGGGTCCAAGGGTGTTGAGGCTCCTGCTGGGAGTGCAAGCTCTGGGGTGGGGACAGGTTGAGGAGTTTGGGATGAAGAAGGGTGCTCGGTGACGCAGTGAAGACAGGGGACTCCCTCCATCTCTCTCTTCTTGCAACAGCACCTGGGCTGGGAGGGAAAATTACTTCTCCCCACTGTGGCAGCTCCAGGTTTGGAACTACAGGATAAGCACCCTTCCCCAGCCCTGGCAGGTTCCAGCTGGGACTAGGTTGTAGCTCGGGAAGGACACCCCAGCCATGGCAGGGAGGGGTTCGGGGACCAGGCCCCTTTGGCCACAGCAGGGGATGGGAATCCAGGCCTAGGCTTCTCTGGCTGTGGTGTGGTTGGCTCCAGGGCCAAACCACCCTGGCTGCAGTAGGGCAGGGCAGGAGAGGAACTCTGGGGGTCAGGCCATGGCAGGGGTGCGTCAGGGTTGGGCCACCACATCCGCAGTTGTGTTCAGCCTGGGAGCGAAGCGCTGGGTTCAGGCTGATTCTCCCCTGGCCCGGGCAGGCTGAAGGCCAGACTAAGTTGGGGTTGGGGTGGCCCTGCTCCAGCTGGCAGATCCTCACCTTGGGTTCCCTGAGTACCATGCTGCTTACAGAAAACTGATGCTCTAAGCCCCTGAATTCCAGCTGTACCCCAGGGCCTCCACCTGTAGCTAGAGCCCTCACACTGCTGCACCCCACCTCCTTAACCCAGGGCTGAGCCCTCTCTCACATTCAGAGCCCTTTAGCCCTTCCCATGCCACATGAATTTTTTGTGTGTCACATACATCCCTTCCATACTGGTACCTATAACAAAAATCATTCCGCTCAGAGGTGGGAAACATTAGAGGGTACACTGGTGGAGAGTTATGAACAGTTTCATAAAGGTTTCTGTGGAAAAGGCTCATTCTCCTGCAATAAACTGCAAACCAATTCGTAGAACAGCCCCAACTGAATGGGTGGTACAAATGCTGGGATATGCTTCCAGATATCCTAGTAACTGAGATACGAGGAGTGTGTGGCACTGCAGAGGTTCAAAAGTAGGCTTGGCTACCATGTGCCCATTGTTAACAGAATTGTATAAATCCTTGTTATTGATAACTTGAATGCTTGTGCAATTGTACAATCTGTGAATAGTAGTGTCACATTTATTGAAATAATGAGCCTAATAGGAATCAATGTATATCCACTACTGTATGTTGATTACATCACTCCATATTCCATTCTGGAAAATATTGCTGTGTCACTGTACTGATACTGTCAACTGATCGTTTGAGTTTGAAATTGCATAAATATGTATGAGATGAAACGTTATGTCATGATTATTAATTTGTTATTGGTTAGTAACCAATAGATTTAAAATCATGTAAATTAGCATCCTCTCTTAACCAATGAATTTAAAGTAGAACCCTCACGAATATTTATAAGCCCAGCTTATAAAAGTGTGAGCAACGCCCGTTTCAAGAGTTGCGTCAGGCTTAGGCATAGGCTTAGGTTAAGCTAAGCTAGAGGGTATGAGAGGATTGCGTAATTGTCACAGGAAAGAGTGATTGTGTTTAAGTAGTTAAGTTAAGGTTAAGTCAGGCGGAAGGCTTGAACTTAACATTATAGGTTTAGTTAGGTAGTTTAGAAATTCAGATAGTTTAGACCACGTCGTCGAGTCTGTCCGTCAGGTCGCATCGGTCCACGCATGTCGGCCGTCGTCGAGTCTGTTCTGCGGGCACGTCGTGCTTTAGATAGAGTTTTATTTTAGGATAAGGTTAGAATAGGTTAGTTAGAGAGTCTAGGTCGACCATCGCCTGTTCCAGCTGCCTCCAAAGTGCAGGAAGAAGGACGAGGGATCCAGCGGAAGGCGAATCCACCACTCCTGATTCCAGCACTTCGAGAGACTCCTGGTTGTTCCTCTCTGAGGGCCCAGAAGGACCCAAAGATTGAGGTCGCCAGCATCGGTGTCGTCACCCAGCGAGGGACTCCTGGCTGTTCCTCTCCCGAGGCTCGGAAGAGCCAACGGATCGAGGTCACCAGCATCTCACCAATCGCCCGCGCCATAGACTCTGGTAGTGTACTTTATTGTTGTGATTAACCTTTGTATTTTGCTTGTTTGACAATATAGTCTTGTGGTTTAAATTTATCAAAAGTGTAACATCTTTATTTCAATACGCCACGGACCAGAGGGAAGGGGAACCGGTGATAGATACGGATTGGGAGTCACGCCTTAAGATAGCCCAATTGGATAAAGACTAATTGGCTTTAGTTAAATTATACGTTGAACACTCTCCGTTGTGTGAGGTCAACACCATGGGCATGTAAGCCAGAATGCAGCTACACACTGCAGTGTAGACATACCCTAAAAGTCAGAAAGGTAGCCAGGGTCCTCATAAATTTGGTGTAGTTGAACTAAAATCAAAGATGGCTCTGGCTTTCATTTCCACTCCAAAGGATTCCAAATTTTTGTAGCTTGGGACAGTATTTGTTTCTATTTCTGTCAGCAGCTTTATATACAACATCCCCCAAGTACAATCTAGACTGTCACACTGCTGGGTACCCAGGGTGCCTTTTATACTATTTTGCTGGTGAAAAGCAGACTCTGTGGGCTCTGTTCACACAGCCATTAGCATGTAAAAGCACACCCCACCCAGCTACATGAGTGCTTTTTCAGCCACTCATGAATTATACACAGGATGATACCTGTAGATTCAGGGCCTCAGCCTTATGCCCCAGAAATATGCATCTTGCACTGTCCAGCACACTACTGCACAGAGCAAGCTCATTAATAGTTCATCATTTTTTTCTAAGAAAATGAATATGCCCAGCCTTCATTATCCTCGGAGAGGATCCCCTAAACATTTCAATAAAACCACACTGATTTAGATAATACAACACATTTATTAACCAGGGAAAGGTAGATTGTAAGTGGTTATAGTGTTTCAGGCATAAAAGTCAGAACTGATTACCAAAGAAATAGAAGACAAAGCCCCAATCTCATTTGTAAACTTTTCTTTGAAGAGTAAGATTATAAAGGAAAAAGGTATCTCTCACCCAAAAAATTTCAGCAGTCCCCATGTTAACTGGAAAGAAACTCCCTACATACATACCCAGATAGGTCAATAATGGTTCCTTGTCTTTCTAGTGATCTTGCAGCCATTAGAAGAGTTGGGGGAAAGACATAATAGGAAAGCCATTATCTCTTATTTTATACCCTCCTCTTCTCCTTGGGGAATACACCCCACTGCGGTGCAGAGTATCAGTATGTGGTATATGTGGAATTCATGCATCTTTCAAAAGAATTGTAATTTTCTTGTTCAAACATTCTATACATGCGAAGTTTGAGCTGTCTTTGGGACGGACATGCACATCTTTGTTTTCAGTACCTCCTAATGCTAAATGATTGCTTTAGCAGTTGTTCATTTTTGAACACCTGTGGTCTGCCCTTTGTTGACTCTGAGGCTCTCTGTTTGGCTATGTCTACATTACAGGGTTTTTGCTCAAAAACCAGAGGAGCATCCACACCTGAAGTGTGTTTTTGCGCAAAAAAAAAAAAATACAGTAAATCGACAGGACAGAGGGCTTTTGCTGGTAGAGTTACTCCTCTCCCCACAAGGAATAACTCCTTTTTGCGCTACTACTCTTGTGCAAAAAGGCAGATGTGGACTCTCCACAGAGGTTTCTTGCACAAAAGAGCCTAGGTACTCTGATGGCCATTCTGTTAATGGCAATCAGAGCTCTCTTTCACAAAAGCACATCACTTTTGCGATGCACTTTTGAGGTGTGGATTCGCTTTTGCAAAAGAAGTTTTTACGGAAGATCTCTTCTGCAAAAAGCTTCTTGCGCAAAAACCCTGCAGTGTAGGCAAAGCCTTTTAGTAACAAACATAAAGCAAAATCTCATAACAAAATATACAATCTCAATACACACATTTTAATAGGACAATGGTGTTCAGCTGATTATGACATTTCAAGTGATACTTCTGTTAGGGCTGATCTCCACTCTGGCAATCTGAGTGCAGAAGGTGGGGGGCCTGTAAAGACCTTAAATACCATGCCTCTAAAGGCTCCTCAGAGTCGCAGATTTACTGACTTTGTGGGGTAGCTGCCACTACCAAGTGAAACAAAAGAAAACCATTTTTTCTTGAACCTAGAAGCATTCGGACTTCTTCCAGAGGGGTACCCCAAGCTCCTTTACTACAAGAGAGCTTGAAAAACAAAGAGAAAACAAACTGCAGTCTCTGGTAGCTGATCGCTCATCTTAGGCAGGCAGAGAGACACACAGAACCCCTGTTCCTTTCCAGGACACAAGAATCAAACCATCACCTTAAAAAAAGTGATTTTTAATAACAAAACAAAAGATATGCTTGATAAAGCATACTTGATTGCCAGGTGTTACAGAGCAACTCAATAAAACAAATTAAAACACAGAGAAAATCTCTGGGAACGAGTCTTAGATAGTGAATGGGGGAGAAGAGGCATGGATTCACACAGAGAAGTTCAAACCAAACCACAGAAAATAAAGAAAAATACCCTAATCACAACTAAATACACATTTCCCTTTATTTACTCATGATCCCTTCCTGGTTCAGTCCACTTCCATGCCCAAAATTCCTTGGGGGCATAGTAGTCATGTCTGCATTTAAATCAGTCTGTATCTCTCAACTTCTGGTTTAACTTCCCCATACAAAGAAAGCAGGAAAGGTATCTTGTACAATTCAAATTTCAGCACTGTATCCCTATTGGTTCTTTTGGCCCCCTGCCAACACCTTGCTAGCTATCTGAGTTTAACCCCTTAGTCAACAGGTGCTTACCAGTACTCCTCCTATCCATCACAACTTCATAAGGCATACTTTGTACAAATTATATAATTTACATAAAAAGTGGTAAACATGGGGTATGAGGTATCCAATATGTCTGATGTGATTTTCTTAATGTTCTACTTGCCAATACTACTGCATGCAAAGGTACACCTCTCACCAACTTTTCTTGGACTTCACTGTGAAGTTACTACAAGCCCTGTGAAAGGTATAATTGGGTTTCTCAAGGAGCACACCAAAGACCAGAGACTCCTCTTGGTGCCAAGGGAAGTAATCTGCACCATACCATTGCCTAGTGTCAATTATTTCCCTCTCTATGTTAGTTCATCAAGAGCTGTAGCATCAAAGCTGTACCTACCGCTGCATATCCATACACCTGCACAGAAGGAGCCCAATGGAGGCAGCCCTTCCTCTCCTGCTGAAATTCATGTTGCAGTTAGTCCACACAGGAAAAGGGGGACCTGATGCCCCTTACTCCTTTGTACAGTCACATATGACAAACCATAATCTTGTCCTTCATTGATAAATTTGGACCTGATTCTGTGGCCATTTTTTGATCAGAGCTCTCACTAAGATCAGAATCAGCCCTATGTCCACAATCCTGCAAAAATGCACACATGCTTTGATTTATGAGCTGCGAACAGGTCCAGTGAAGTTAATGTGACTTCTCACAGGGCATAATGTTAAGCACATGAATATTATGTGTGTTTCCAGGACCAGGACCTTTTCCTGTTATCTAGCAAGAATACACAAAATAAGAGTAAATATGCTCTTGCCAAATGTGTTGTGAAACCTTCATTTCCTTACATTGTATCTAGATTTGTAACAGATGACAAACAGCTTCCGCATCACTTTGATCATTACAAAAATAAAAGCACTGGTCCAAACCTTATTATAAGGCAATAAAAGAGTATTTAAAATGTACTCCCTCCAGAATCTTATCATGCAGGAAAACAGAATGCACAATTCACTACATGCTCTTATTTTGTTATCAAATGTTATATTCATGAAGAGAAATTGCTTAAGAGAGCAAGACTGCACATAAATTGACTAATTTAGCAGCACTTTTTTCATAGCAGAGATGCAATAAAGAACTCTTAAATCTCCTGATCTAATGCAAGAGAAAATATTCTGTTTTCCTGGAAGAGTAACAATATAATTTAAGTGAAGAGAATACAAGTTAACGACTTAAGGGGGAAAAGGGTATAATATAGATTTACTAAACTGTGTAACGTTGTAATACATAAAATATTTCTGTTTAAAATATTTAGCTAATATATTTACGATTATATAAAAAGCTCATGAAACTAATGCATTTTAATTTCTCGAGGTGTTCTAGTCCAACTATTTCTGAGAAGACATAGCTATCTCAAAATGCTGATTAGTTGCAGTGTTTGTATTTCCAGTGTGACATCAATGTTGTTAGATTGCTGCTATACTATAGTTCTGACTGCCAGAAGTTTGAATTTTGTTCACAAACTAGGGTAACTACTGCTCAGCATGTGTTTCATGTTCTCCCTATCATTAGAAGATATAGTGGTGTTAAAGCCAACAGCTAGAAAGCCTGCCTCTTTAGCCAGCCCCAGCTCGTTAAAGTTTGATTTAATTTAATAAAAGAGGTATCAAATAGCTAGGCTTACTCAACTTTATAATAAAAGATTATTAATCAATGAGTAAGAGAGCCTAGTATGGTATCCTATCCATCTGAAAGACGCAGCGCAGTAGTCAGAATGTCTCAAAATTTGAGCTTTACTTTACTTCTTTGTATACTCAGTTTGTTACAACAGACAAGGGTTTCAGAATGTCTTTTCATTACTTTAAACCTAATATATCATTCTCCCTTATCTTTTTACATGTTTTTGGAAACTTTTTGCTTGGCTTGCACAGACTCTGCAGTAAACAGGATAGAGATTGTAACTAGTTTATTACCTTGTTTTGATCATAGCATTCCAAGATTCAACACAAATTTACAAGCATTTTTCACCAAGTATAGCTTGGTACATTTGGCATGTTAGCTTAAGCATCAATAAAATTGTTTGTCTTGTCTTTTCCTCAGTACCTAATACTGAAATTACACTAATCTACATCTTTCCTTCATTAAACATAAGTAAAAAACTCCTTTTGGGGGAATGTTGAACATGAATACAATTCATAGTTATATAAATACATACATGATATTATATATAATACTGAAAATTATATTGATCAACACTATAAACCTTACAGACTTTCTCTTATCTGGCTTCATACATATTCTGTAAGACTCAGAAGGTAAGTAGTATAGCTGAGCATAGCAATATATCAAAAGTTTGGCAGGTTGAGTGTATTTCTCAAGAATCATTGAATTATTTTGCTGTGTACCACAAGGATCATGCAAAGTCTACATCACCTAACTATAATATAGTTTTAGAGTTATATAATTCAGCATTGTAAATATAACATACTATACTTACTCACATTTGGCTACTCTCTTATTTTGGTTATATAATATCTCCTTATTTAATCACATGTATGGCTACAGCAACAACCCTTGCATGATTTGAGTAATACATTTTGCTTGTGAGTTGCCTACATCTATGTTCTATTAGTTAGCAATAAGCAAGTTAGCTTCCTGTTCAATAATTCTGTTAGTGAATTCTGTTAGTGAAAGCTGTTTCCCCAAAATACATTGTTTACAAGATTCAGTTTCACAAATTTTGACAAAGTCCATTCCTCATCTGTCTCCATAACTGTCCCTGTGGCTCTTAGCAAAGTATGTCATTAAAAATTTACAAGCTGTGGTTTTCCATTTTGCCAAGGTGCCTTGGCTTATTTCAGTCAATGGGCTATTGAAAGTCATACTCTCCTCCTTCCCCCAGGAGATTTACCAATACAAGCCATGGTGTCAGGTAAGGTCATACCAGGGTTTGTTCCTAAGAGAAAATAATTACTGAGCAATCACTAATTACCCTCAGCTCACATTACAGTCAAGCTGGAACCCTGTGTCACCCCACATGGGAGTGCCCTAATACCAGATGACAGGTCTAGTGGTATTTTGTGAGGCCCGCATCTACTTTTTTTAAAGACAGTCCCCTGTTTTATAACTTTTTAGTGGAAACCTGCACTACAAATACAACATAGAACCATGCAAACTGTTTGAATTAATAGATTTTCCTCTGCTCTATAAAATAAGGCCACCTGCCTACTTTAAAAACTGGGTTTAAAAAAACTCAATTTCATAACTGGTGCTACACAAGAGCAGACAACGAGAGAGACAATGAGTGAGACCTGAAGACAAGCTCTGTGTAGCTCAAAAGCTTGTATCTATCTATCATCAACAGAAGTTGGCCCAATAAAAGATATTATTTCACCTATCTCCTCTCATATTCTGGTAATTGCAGGTGGCTACAATGATACTGCAAACAACCTTGGAAGATATCAAATTTTGCAGGTTAAAATGGAAACTTTACAACATGAAGAAGAAGGAAGCCAGACTAAACAGTGTCATCGACTTCCTGAGCAATGGAAGACAAAAACCAAAAGAAGAGCTCTGTGTGGCTCAAAATCTTCTATGTTCCATCAACAAAATTTGTTCCAATAAAATATATCTCACTTACCTTGTCTCTCATACCCTAGGAACAACATGTCTAAAACAACACTGTAGAGAATGAACAGAATTATAAAATCACTAGCCTGTAAATGAGCTTGGCAGATGACTCATATCTCTGCCTGTTACCATTTTATGCGGACATATTTAAATTTAAATGCGGTTCCTTACCATCCTATGAGTGTGCAGGTCACCAAATGCTGCAGATTAGTGAAGTTATACTGCACAAATTGTGAGAACTGGAGAAACTGAACTTCCTATGCATCCCAAAGCATAACTCCATGGAGGCTCCATCTGTGTCAGAGAGAAAGAGTGTTTTGAGACAAGCCATGGGCATGACCACGGGGATAATCATTCTTCTCTAGAGATGAGGAGCTCAATTAGCTAAGGAGGGTAACAGAGCTCAAAGGCTGTTGTAGAGCATCTGAATGTGATTCTGCTGATGCTCTATAGCCTGTGAAGGAGGATCCCATCTGCCAGTTCCCCACAGGCACCTCTGCACAAACGCTATTTATTTAGGCTTTGCATTGGGACAAAGGATTTGATCAAAAGCTGGAGTCAATGGTTAGGAGTGGTGATAAGAAACTAACTTGCTCTCCAGTTCTTGTTTCCATGGGAGAATTTTAAATGAATCACTTTAATGTGTTTTTCAAGCTTCACAGCTAATGTATTGTATTTGAATGCTATTAATGTAGTTAAATAACCACTAAAAGAGAATGCTTATAGTTTGCTATAAATACTGTTTTAACAAATGCCTTTCTTAAACAAAAACACATAAATCGTTGGGACATATTTTGAGTCAATTCAGTAACAATGCTTCTTCCAAAGCCTAGATATTCATTATTTGTAGAATACAGCTTTTCCTTTCTTTGAGGTGCCCATTTCCACATCTTAAATCATAATCATCAAACACGCATCAACAGCTTATTCTTTACATATACCCTACATTCCTTCAATACTGAGAAAAAGAACATTGCTTCCAAGCTGAGCCAGAAAACAGAACTACACATATTCCAAATGTGAAGTGAGGGAAATAGATTCTTGTTCAGGAACCTGTCCAAAATGAATTGAACGTGGTACAGCTGCAACATAATAAAAAGAAATGTTGGAATCCATGGCCAGCCTTTCCTCTGTATTACAGCCTATGCCAGAGTTCTTAACTCTTCACATACTCCTTGGAAAAGTCGGTACATTTCCCATCCAGCCTCTGAACTCAGAAACCAATAGAAGGAGGTTAACAATTCCCAAAGCCTGGACTACATCCTCAGCTCCATAGAACTGATATAGTGCCACTGAATTCAAGTGTGCATCAATGAAGTCAGTGGAGCAACACCAAACACAGGATACATCTTTCTGATTTTGGAGACGCTTCTATAGCATTAAAATCAGAGACTTCCAGAAACAGACTTCAAGGATGGCAACAGACAGTGGTTTGTGTGAGTTTCAGAATGCAAGATGACTGATTGACATCCCTGGCTATGGCACAAGTTACAACACAGGCAAAACAAGGAGAGAAGTTTCCTCAACTTGCGGACTCCTGGGTTTTATTCCCCACTTGGTACAAATTACCCTGAATATTGTAAGAAAAAAATGTGTATAGATTGGGAGATACAGAAATGTGTTGGGAATAGGTTTGAAAAGCAGGTTATGGAATAGAAATCATAGGGCAAAGGACTGCAAGAGGCTTCATAAGTCATCAAGTCCAATCTACTGATATTGCATGCAACCTCACCATATAATCCCATTTTTAAATTGACCAAGCTTCATTTTAAAACCAAAGCAGGTTGTTTGCCTCAACTACTCCTACTACCTAACTCCTCTAGCCATTAGAAACCTTTTTCTAATTTCCAATCCAAATTTGTTCATGGCTACTTCATATTCATTTGTTCTTGTATCAACATCATGCTTTCTCTTAAATAGTTCTTCTCTCTCCCTGTTGTTTACTTCCCTGATGTATTTATAGAGGACAAGCAGATTCCTGCCAGCCTTCAGTTTACTAGGCTACACACCATACTCTCTCTTTCAATCTCCCGTTTTTAGTCGGACTCTCCATTCCCTCAGTCCTCCAAGCAGCTCTTTTCTGCATCTGTTCCAGCTGGAATTCATCTTTCTTGAACAAAGCTAACTAGAATTATACACAGTATTCTAGATGTGATCTTACCAGAGAGACTTCTGCAATGGCATTCATAGTTCCCTAGCTTTACTGGAATTACCTTACCTGATACATCCTGTGATCGTATTTGCTTTATTTACAGACATATCATGTTGATGGCTCATAATCATTCTGTGATCAGCTAGAACACCAACACCTTTGTCCTCAGCTCCTTCTTATTTCCATCTGATGAGCTCCCAGTTTATAGCAGAAATTCTTATTAATCTGTACGTGCATGATTATTAAATTTCATCTCATTTCTACTACTACATCTTCTTTTTTTTCTTATATAATATTCCAGTTTTCTGGTGTACTAACAATGCCTTCCAACTTAGTGTCTTCAGCAAATATCATTAGCACATACCTACTTTTTGTGCCAAGGTCATTAATGAAAATATTAAATATATCCTAAGACAGATCCTTGAGGCCCTAGTAACTTCCTTCTAGACCGACAGTTCTCCATTCAGCCCAACACACTGTCATCTTCCCTTTAGTCAGGTCCTTATCCTTCTTATAATTCTTGTACTAATCCCCATCTGCTCCATCTTAACTAACATTTTTTTTCATGTGGTACCAGTTGAAATGCTTTACTGATATCCAGATGGATTAGATTTAATGACTTTTCCTTGCCTAAAAATTCAGTTATCAAAGAAAGATACATTTATCTGGCATGATCTACCTTTCATAAATTCCTTTTGCATTTTCCATTTACCTTTATGCTTTATTATTCTTTACTTCAAAAGTTATTCTACCTGCATACTCTTGAAGCAACATTAACATGGCTGTGGCTGTGCAGTTCGCTCCCTAAATATTAGGAACTATTCTTTAGTCAGACTCTCCATGCCACCTCAGCTGATTTGATAGAATCACATAAAATCCTTGCTACTTGCCTTGCCTTTTCAAATGCCAGTTCTTTCAGTGTTCTGAGACAGAGTTTATTCTGCTACCCTGACTGAAACGCATTAAGCTCTCAGAATTTTGTCTCTTCCTCAGATGCGATGATTTCCATTTCTATTCACTCATTGCTGTGAGCCATCCTGCCTTTACCCCTATGTTCCACATCATCCTTACTAAAATAGGCAAAACATTCATTTAGTTTTGGAGACCATATCTAGATTAGCCATATAAACAAAAAGAAGACAAGAGGAGAAGAAATCAGACCACTATGCCACCACAATGGGATACAGATTAAGGATAAAGAACTTTTATCTGTTTAAAATTCCCTTGCAATACATAAATCAGCCTGACTTTTGGCAGTTCTCACTTTATTCCTTCACTCTTTGAACTCCAAGGGTGTGTATACACAGCAAAGTTTTTCAGAATAACGGCCATTATTCCGAAATAACTATGTGAGTGTCTACACAGCAATTCTGTTATTTTGAAATTATTTTGAAATAACGGATGACTTATTCCAACTTCTGCAAACCTCATTCTATGAAGAATAACATTTATTCTGAAATAGCTATTTCAAAATAAGGTGTGTATAGATGCTCCACTTTGGCTATTTCAAAATATCCCCTCACCAGGGCCATTCTAAGTTATTCCTCCTGGGGCACTAAGTCAAGAAAGCACGTCTACATTAGGGAAGCCTGCCTCAGACTAATTTTGAGACTTCCCTGCAGTATAGATGTGCTATTTTGAAGTAAGCTGTTTTGGAATAACTATTCTAGAATAGCTTATTCCGAAATAACTTTGCAGTGCAGACGTAGCCCAAAAGATAGCATTCCATGCAGATCAGTCTCTTCAACCATTCCTTGTAGGCTCTCTGCTTTCTTCTAATATTTTCTTTTATAATATTTTTGAGGTGGTTATTCATTCATTTAGGTCTGGAGCCTTTCCCTTCAATTTTCTCCTCTTGCTTGGGATGCAACAAAGATAATTTTAGAACCTCTGACTTAAAGAAATTCCAAGTTCTTCCCCATTTAAGTCCTTATGTTCTACAATTCCGATGGTTAAAACACAGCCAAGCTTTGATTTTGACAGCTGCTAAGAAATAAGATGTGTGGGAGCAATCTGAGGCGGAGATGCGGAGTACCACATCCTCCTCAGGTTTGGATAAAATTCTTTTGAGATCAGTGACTCTGCCTCATGCCCCCCAGGTGGGCTTTTGGTACAGAAGCCAAGCTCCCAGAGAGGAGAAAGTGTGCAGATGAGTGCAGTCACAAGGCTGCATACACACTTCTCTGCTTCCCTGTATCCCAATTGTGCAGGTATTCTCAATGTCATGGGCTTTCTGCTGGTCAGAGTGTCAGGGCTTCCAGGTTGTTCCATAGGAAGGGATTGGACTCACTGCCAAGTGAGCGGGAGCCGACTCTGTGAATGGAGAGACAGAGAGCTCCCTAACCAATAAAACAGGAAAACCTACATGCATTAAAACAACAATATGCAGTTGAACACCAGCAGTGGCTACAGCAGCCTATTTGACTTTTGGGTTATAAATATTATAACAGTTGTCCTGCATGTACCTATTGCAGTAAGATGTCAGACATCAGCTTTATAGTTATTTGTATTGCTGTAGCACCTTAGGATTCCCAGTTAAGGATTGTGTTTCCATTGTGCTAGGCAAGATACCAATAAGTAAATAAGAAGACATATTTGTTAGTTACCAATAAGAAAATAAGAAGACATACTCTGCTCAAGGGAGTTGATGACTTAGGACCCAGATCCTACAATAACAAGTGTTCAGGTGGACTGTTATGCCTGCATAAAATAAGAAATTCCTGACTTCATTGGAGCTTCATGTGATCAGGGACTAGGTGAAAGAATTTACCCACTAGGAACCTGATCCATGAAATCACTTTATGATATGCTTATACCCATCCCTGCTCAGGACAGCACTTAACTTTAAACACACTATTGCATGCTGTCGTGGGTATGGAAGCTTTCCTGAATATGGTGAGATGATTTGTTTCTTTAGCATATAGATATTTTAAAAAAATCCCTTTCCAGTCAAAAACATTACTCAATGTTATGCTAAAAAATGACTTAGTATGTTACATTGGAAGCTGACAGGAGTAAGATGACACCAACTATGCAGCAATATTGTACAAAGTCTCCATTACAACATTTAGCAAGTCTATAAAACATGAAACTTCATTTATTTCAACGTTTTCCATAATAGTTCTTTTAACGGATCGTCTCCCCTGAATAGCCTCTTGATTTTTTTATTTGACCCTTTTTTCTCATAAAAACAATCTGTCCTTGAAGCTTCCTTTGTTTTCATTTTCCAAACTGTATTTTAAAATCAAATGTAAAATATAATCTTGTGTGTGGATGATAACAAATCAATAGCAAATATCTTCCATTATGCAAACAAAAGTATTGTGCAAATTTCATATACCACAGAATTAACCCCCTTTTTACTGCAACTTTTAATTAGGAAAAATGGTCACAGAATCCAAAAGATCAAGTGTTATGGGGATTCAGAAACATGTTAAGGCCTGGAGCAGCCACACAAGGCTAATGTCTGTAAAGGCACAAGTGATCTTTTATTCCTAGATAATTACCTCTACATTGTGACTAGATTATAGCTCTGCTTGGAAAAAATTTGAACTCCTGGCAGTCAAATATCACCAAAGAATGCAAGCTCCCAGTTGGTGTGTATCTGTGTGTTTTGTTTTTGTTTTTTAATATACATCTTAGTCAATTTAAAGTTATTTAAACAGATGTCATCAACTTTCTCATGCTCTCGTCCTTATTGTGGCCTATACACATGCCATCTCCCAAGTTAGCATCTTAACCTGTTCCTTATTGGGTGTTTTTTATTTATTTGTTTATTCCCTCTCATGTTCAAAAACTGTCGACTATGACTTTTATGCAGAGATGCTGCTCATAAAGATCCGAACTCCTGGCAAACAGAGTTCTTCCAAGAATGCATACTCACTGCCATTTAGCCATTAGGCTTGCAAGGAGGACTGAGCAAATATGCCACTAAATCGATGGGCCAATAGAATCTTTAAAACTGTTCCAACTGCAAGAGCTAACTGAGCTGTTGAAAGCATAAGGTAACACTAGAATTGAAATAACTACATTTTATGACCTCATGCTGAATGTGGGTGTTTTATTTTGCTAGTTTTGGGGGGTGGATTGGAATGTGTTTAAGCCAAGGATTGATTATTAAGGACAAAGGGATAGGGGGAGCATGGATAGAGCCCCAAAGGAAGATATTTAAATGGACATGAGTCAAGATCAAATATTTTACATGCCTTTTATTTTCCCTATGGAATCAAGATGGCTGGGAGTGGAAGTGGGGGAAGAAGGAAAGATCACACCCTAAAAAAGTAAATTTCTATTTTATTTCTTTTGAATAGTTGGGAGACAGAGAGAGGGGGTGAGGTCTCCACTGACTTTATTCAGGCTATCCCTTGGTTTATAAGATTGGCAACAACTTCTATTTTTAAAAATCAGACTGCTTTTCAGGCAGGTTTTTTCAACGTTTTCTTGTTTTATGGGGTTTGGAGAAAGATCCTGGCTAGAAATGTCCAGAAGAAAGTGTTTTCAGTCTTTGGAGGTTAATAATTCCTGGAAAAAACTTCTGGCAAACTCCACCTCACCGAAATTTCACAGAAAATGTTTGTTTGAATTTGAACAGTTTAAATTAGTTTCTTGTGTTTGTGTCTTTACCTAGTGGAAGTATGAATTGTGTGTTGGTTTTTACACATAAAGTTAAGCAACACTGCCAACACATACAGCACTCTTCTCTCTGAAATATTTTATTTATTTACCCTGGAGTCTGAAGACAGCTTAGAGACATGTCTCTTGCCAGTGTATTTTGCAGTGGTATTTGCAGAGCTGTCCTTTTTTTTTTTAAACTTGGTTTGCATTTATTTCCTAGACTCATGCAGAGATGTAACTTTCAGTAATACGTCTCTTAAATATGTTTAATATTGCTGCCATTTGCATGGTAACCAACGTGGCAAGCAATCTTCAATGGAAGAGGCCTCGCAGGACTGCAATGTATAGCAGGCCCAACACCTACAAATTTCAACAGGAATTTACTGTTATAACCTTTGGTTAAAAATAAAGAGCAACAACCTATTGCTTTATATGTGCCAGACTGGTTTCCTGCAGTGACTCATTCATTTTCTACTCTGTTCAGTTTCTGAAAAAGCAAATAACCAGTAAGTGAGAGGACTCAACATGATACATATGTGATATGAATGATGTGTAGAGAGGGTCCAAATCATATCTAGATTCACATTGAGCCTGATCATTATTTACTTCTAATCTCATCAAATTCAGCCCAGTTTTCAACTTTTGTATCATGGGATGTGAGCTCAAGAGTTTTGATGCAGACGTCTCTCTACTGTGGACGAATTTTGAAAAATCATAGAAATGTAGGCCTGAAAGGGAACTCGACATGTCATCTGGTCTAGGCCCCAGAACTAAGACAGAACTACGTAGCTGGAGTCAGCTTACTGTACTCCTCACAACTGCAACTGCGAGTACTGGCACCAACCAGAACCACCCTCAGGCTGTGTCTACATTGGCGCAATCTCACGCAAAAGTGGCCGCTCTTGCGCAAAAACTTGCTGCCTGTCTACACTGGCCGCGAGTTCTTGCGCAAGTACACAGACGTTCTAATATATGAAATCAGGGCTTCTTGCGCCAGAACTCTGATGCTCCCGGTCAGGAATAAGCCCTTTTGCGCAACTGTTCTTGCGCAAGAGGCCAGTGTAAACAGGCAACATAAATTGCGTGCGCAAGAAAGCCCTGTGGTTAAAATGGCCATCAGAGCTTTCTTGCGCAAGAGAGCGTCTATACTGGCATGGATGCTCTTGCGCAAAAGCACATGCCAGTATAGACGCTCTCTTCTGGAAGAGTTTTTGCAGAAGAACTCTTCCGTAAAAGAGGTTTTGTGCAAGATCACACCAGTGTAGACATAGCCTCAGTGTTCAATTTAGTGGATCTTAACTAGATCTCCTAAATCGAATGTCAGAAGATACATCAGAAGATCACAGTGTCAAGTGGAGACTCGTTGCCTATTATCTCAATCATCCCTGATGGGTGTTTTTCTAACTTCTTTTTAAAACTTTCCAATGATGAAGATTCCACAGCCTTCCTAGGTAATTTGTTTCATTGCTTAACTACATCACAGTTAGGAAGTTACATCTTCTTAGGTACTTACATCTTGCTAGGTGCAATTTAAGCCCATTACTTTTTGTCCTGTCCTCAATGGATAAAGAGAACAATTTATCATTCTCCTCTATAACAACCTTTAACAAACTTGAAGACTGTTACCATCTCCCCTCTTAGTCTTCTCTTCTACAGACTAAACAACCTCAGTTTTTTTTAATCTTTCCTCTTAGGTTATGTTTTTTAAATCTTCAATCATTTTTGTTGCTCTCCCTTAGACTTTTTCCAATTTGTCCACATCACTCCTGAAGTGTGCTGCCCAGAACTGGATACAGTACTTCATCTGAGGCCTTATCAGTAACGAGTAGAGTACAACTTCTTGTAAACTATAGTTTAACTGACTGGTAAACTTTAGTTTTTAAAAAACAATGAACTTGTAGTAATGATGTTTCACTTGAAAAAGTGAAATTCCATCAGCAATGTTACCTTTTCCCAAAATGTATCATAAAAGTAGGCTAACTGCCATATAACCACACATAAAAAAAGAAGTGGATTAAAAACAAAAACCCCAACATACTATCTTGACGCATCCACTTCACACTTGACACATCCATATCAGTTAGTTGTTTTGGAAAACGTAACATCGAGCTATAATTTACTCTCACTCAGCACTTTAAGAAATTATTGTAATCCATTACAAGTAATATTCAATGTAACTGGGCCAGTTTACACCAGCTGAGGATCTGACCCTCATCCAGGAAAATTTTTTGAAAGCGAGTATGATCTCCTAAGGCAATAGTTCAGTACCAGAAGAATGAATCGTGCCAATAACAAAAATAAAAAGGAAAAAATATTCTGACTTGACAAGGAGAAAATGAGACATTCCAAAGCATTTCAGGATAACCACACACTGAGTGAAAAAGAAGCCATTTCAGAAAGTACACCCAACACAAAAGATAGCACTGCTCAGAACACTAGATGCACTCCCTTATATTAAAAACAACCCACCAATCTATCAACACAACTTCAACTACACTAAGTATTTTTCCATCATTTACCAAGTTTTTCAAAACGTCAAGGCATACTACAAGCCAAATAGAAAATCAAATATGTAGTGTGAATGCAAGCCTGCTGATGGGGTTGGGGAGGGCGGGAAGAGTGGAGGGGGAAAGCAAGCAGTTGCTTGGAGGCCCAGCCATTCAAAGGGCCCGGCACTTCTGGCTGCCACCACAGCTACTGCAGCAGCAGCTGGAGCCCCAGATCCTTTAAATTGCTATCAGAGAGCAGCATGGCACACTCTGCGTGGCTCTGAGGGCTAGGGGGGACACCCTGTACTCTGGGCGGAGCGCCAGGCTGGCTGTCTCAGGCCCCACTCCTTCTGCCCAGCCACTTCCGGGAGCACGGAGTCTCCCCTCTCCTCCTCCTCCTTTCCCCCCTCTCCCACCCTGCATCTTGTGCAGGGGACCACAAAGGCTGTGTGAATGTTTTATACATATACACATACACGCAAATCTGACAGCATTTCATGGTAACATGTTAATGTTTTCCCTTTTAACAAGAATAAAGCTCACAAGTTAGAACACTAGCCTTATCCCATTTCTATCCGATTTCTAGTTATCTATTAATCACAACATTTTCTTATTTTCAATATTGTTCAGTAGAAAGTTATAGCATATGTGCCTTTTACTTTTTTTCCTCTCATGCTTCTTACTATGCTATACATCAAAATGTGATTGGTTCAAGCATTTACAAAATCTTCTGAGTAAAAAAGTTTGTTCTGGCTAGCACACAGTCCTATGTACCATGAGAATAGAGACCCTGATATCATGTTCATTTCAGATTAAACCTCTTAAACATATGCAAGACTTTTTTGCAGCATAGGGTGGAAAAGAGCTAGAAGACAATATTGCATGAGAAAGAACGCTAACATGACAGGAAACAAAGTCCAGGCTGTATTTTAAAGAAGCCTTATTAAAGGCACAGGAATAAACCATCCCAATGTGCAGTAAGAAAAGTGAATATAGTAGGTGACCAACTTGGCTTAACAGTGAAAACTTCAGTGAGCTTAAGCACAAAAAAGAAGCTTACAAGTTTCCACTTCTTGGACAGTTGACTAGGGAAGAATACAAATATATTGATCAAGCATGCAGGGATGTAATCAGGAAGGCCACAGCACAATTGGAATTGCAGCTAGCAAGGGATGTGAAAGGTAACAAAAAAAGGCTTCTACTGGCAGTTCAGCAATATGAAGGTGTCCAGGGAAAGTGTGGGACCCTTACTGGGTGAGGGAGGTAACCTAGTGACAGGTAATGTGGGAAAAGCTGAAATAGTCAATGGTTTTTTTTTTGCCTGTCTTCACAGACAATGTTAGCTCCCAGACTGCTGCACTGGGCAAAACAGTATGGGCAGGAGGTGGGCAACCCTCAGTGGAGGAAGAACAGGTTAAAAACGATTTAGAAAAAAACTGGACAGACATAAATCCATGGGACTGGACCTAATGCATCCGAGTAGTAGGAGTGAGTGAAACGAAACCTGAATTAATGCATAATTATAGCAAAAGAACCAGGCCACCATGACTTTTTGTTTAGGGATGGGTCAGAGTCAGGAAGAGTAGAATCAAATAGGAACCCAAATCTGTACTTCCCCAAATGTTGTACACATTTTGACTGACTCATTATCTCAGTTCAGAATTATGAAACTTGAACTTGGAGCTGCAACGTGGCCACCATCTTTGATTTAATTAGCAATTAAAAGGAATCTAGGCCACCATTTTAGAAATAGAGCTGTCAGCAAGGAAGGTAAGAAAGGGCTAACAAACTAAGGAATCCGCACCACCATCATGGACATTGGGTGTAGAGGATACTAACAGCCCATACGCCCCTCAGTAATGAAAGGTCAGCTGTTTTCCTCACACCCCAACCACATTTACCATCATGGTATTATCATGGAGATTATTCTTGCTCTTGGGCAGCTAGGTAGTGAGAGGGGATCCACATTTTGCAGGATCAGCCTGTGTCAGCTTTCTTCAATGGAAGCCTTGTGCCTTTGTACAGTTGTATTTCTTTTTACTCATTTCTTACAACTTAAAATCAAGTGCAATAAAACTCAAATTAAAGAAAACTAAATGTTATTACATTCTTTGCCTGGCAGATCATCTAAAAGAACTATTTGAAAGTTTACCAAATAGATGCAGCAATGATATTTTCCAGACTCTGGTTTTATCATATTGTTTAAAGCAATGATATATGGATTTTGACCATTATTAGTGAGATAACAACCAGTCAGAGGACGTAAAGTTTGTTAGTTTTATTGTTGTGGCTGAATTTATTTTCTCATTCTACCTATGCCTGTCAAGATAGTTTTCAGTTGTAGAAAAACTGCTCAGTTTCACTTCTTTCTGTTTCCTAAAAACAGATGGGTCCAAATCTTCCCTCAAACTAAAAGGAATTAAAGCTTGTATTATGTGAGGGCAAAATTAGATCCATTTGACTTTACAGACTAGTTTGTACATTCTTTGACATCTTAGAATACATATGTCTATATCAACATTTTATTTTTATATCATAACAAAAATTCAAAAAAATTAAGTTACAGATTTGCCCAAAGAAGATGCTAAGATTTTGTATGAGACCTTCACAGACACATGGTTTATGGTTCCCTTTTGAAATTTTACTGGTCTCACATTATGAAGTAAAATAATCGATGATGGTTCTTAATATTTTAACAGATATTACTGATGCTTGGGAGTAATCTACAATATGCATACATATTGTTATCTTTTCATAAATTTGAATTTTCAGATTGCACCTATTTTAGTATATTATTTATGATGCTCGTAAATAAGCTCTTATCTTGCTCCAAAGAAAGTAAGCGGGCTGGAAATATGTCCAAACATACCTCTCTCTAGATCTGCTTCCATTAACTTAAATAACTAAATTAGGGGGACCAGTTGTCATGATTTTATAGGAACAGTGAACACGGTTCCCTGTGAACTGTGCACTTGTACAGCTGCTAAATAAAGATTAAAATTCTGCCTAGCTGAGCGCCCACAGCTAGGTTTTTTGTTGCACATTCGCACATACCTCTGTGCATATAAAAATTAGTCTACACATGGATGGAAAAAATCCACACATGAATGGAGAAGATTAGAGGGAATATTGGGACAGTCCCTATAAAATTCAGAGCTTTGCTATTTGATCACTATAAATTAAATCAACTTTAGTCTATACTGTGGCTGTTCCTCAGTTTTCCCTAACAGTCCCTTATGACCTTTATCCTAGTGCCCCGGACCTCAGACATTCAAAACTTGTATGTGCCTGGCTTGCAACAAACAGAACTCTGACACCAGGCAAAATCAGGAGTTAATTTAGACCACACACTCTGATATGAGAGTCCTGTTTGCTATGAGCTTCAAGCTCATTCAGGACATGCTCCATTAAGTGAACAAAGTTTCTAAATAAGGCTCTGGAATCTGCTTCCTGTTACAATACATCAGAAAGGAGCCTTTGCCCTTAAGACAATGGGTGTCAAATTCTGTACCAGGAGCAAAATGTGCTATTCATTTTCTGCCTAAATCCTAAAATGGTTACATTATGTGAGATTTCAACACTGAAAAATCCAAATTCAAACTCTAGCCCTGATTTGGCTTCAGACCAGCCTAAATCTGTTCCAGAATGAAACAGTGCCTCCTCATCCATTTCAAATAACTATAGAAAGTGACTGTTGAGAATACCACATTACTAGAGCAAGGAGAAGTCATCTATCATAAAACCAAACAGGATCCCTCAGAGCTCTTGTATGTCCAAGGAGTAATTTGCTATGCTCTTGCATGTCCAGTTATTGGTGAGAACACCTCTCATGATCCATGCATGAGATCCCAATGAGTTGTCATGAGGTGGAATGGATGTGATGTCATTGTATTTCCAAAAATCTACTTAAAGGAGCCTACCTTGAAAAGCTATTATTGGAATCTTAGGGCTCCAAAAATAATTAAACTCCAAGGCTGCGTCTAGACTGGCATGATTTTGCGCAAATACTTTTAACGGAAAAGTCTTTCCGTTAAAAGTATTTGCGCAAGAGAGTGTCTACACTGGCACGGATGCTTTTGCGCAAATGCACATGCCAGTGTAGACGCTCTCTTGCGCAAGAAAGCTCCGATGGCCATTTTAGCCATCGGGCTTTCTTGCGCAAGAAATTAACATTGCTGTCTACACCGGCCTCTTGCACAAGTATTCTTGCACAAGAGGGCTTATCCCTGAGCGGGAGCGTCAGAGTATTTGCGCAAGAAGCACTGATTTTGTACATTACAACGTCAGTGTTCTTGCGCAAATACTCGCGCCCAATGTAGACAGGCGGCAAGATTTTGCGGAAAAGCGACTGCTTTTGCGCAAAATCTTGCCAATGTAGACACAGCCCAACAGTACTTGCCTGTTCCAATTTCCTGTTTATCGATCCAAGCTCATTTTTTAGGATGTGATTTCTTTGTCTTGTCTTGTGATACCACTCCCCAGAAGTGTTTATTTCCTCAAACTAAGTACATTTTGTGTAACATACAACCTCTCAGAGGAGATTCTTCACTGCAAACTTACCTTTTTTAGGATAGAAAAGGCCATAAGACCAAACCATTACCGGATTAATACTGACTAATAATGACATAAAATTATTCTCGTCCAGTTTGAAGAGTTATGATTGCCAGAATAAATGAGGCTTTACACTAAAGATTTGAATAGCATCTTAGGTTTTTATCATCCAGGAAAACCCTGGTTGTCTAAAAAATAAATAAATAAATCCAGGTATAGATCAGCTAAGGCTCAAAAAACTCTTTACAAAAAAAAGCCTGCTGTCAAAGTATTGGGGGTTAGGTTTTCATCATGACAAGTACCTGCATTTGTTGTCATCTAGATCAGTATTTCTCAACCAATGGTACGAGTACTCTTAGGGGTACCTGAGAGAAGTCCGGGGGGTATGTCAACACAACTGAAATTTGGAGAAAACTGGGGGCTTTTTAAGTTATATAGCGCTTTATTATTTTTGTACTTTTTACACCCAAAAATTTCATCATCCACCAGGCTACGATTAAGTTGTTTAAACAAACATGTTGCAATGGTAAAAAAAAAATTTGCATGTCTGAAAACTGTTAGGTACTGGGGGTACTTATAATTTTTTTTAAAGGGGTACTTTATAAAAAAAGATTGAGAAACACTGATCTAGATGTCTAAGAGCCTGACTTGTAGTTACAAGAAAGTACTAAGCTGAAAATAACCTATAAACTGCAGGGGCAACACTGGGCTTGCACATCATATACAAAATAGGAAGCTGGGTAGAAAGTTTTGACCATAATACTGTACACTAGAAAAGCAGCTACAGTTTATTTGGAGACATTTCAGATTTACCTTTGTTCAGTTATTTTAAGATGGGTTTAAAACCAAAGTATGGAAAATGCATCTTAAAAACAATAAAAATAATAATGATCATGGATAACTACCTTTTTGTAACTTGTTCTTTCAGTTGTGTTGCTCATGTCCATTCCATTTTAGGTATGGGAATGACCACATGCACAGTTGTCGGAGATTTCAGCTTTAGCGGTGTCCATAGGGCCGGCTGTGGTACCCTCTGGAGGTGCACTCCCATGTGGTGATTATATCAGGCACCGCCAGCCCTGTGCCCTCTCAGTTCCTTCTTGACAGCAACTCTGACAGAGGAGGGTATGGGGAATAAGAAATGGAATGGACATGAGCAACACTTCTCAAAGAATAACAGTTGTGGAAAGGTAGGTAACTGTTTCTTCTTCTTTGAGTGTTTGTTCAAGTTGATTCCATTTTAGGTAACTCATAAGTAGTATCTACAGATTGAGGGCTCTGAGTTCACAGCTTAGCAGCTTGCAGCACTGACCTATGGAAGCCAGCATCATCTTGGGCCTGCTGGGTCAGCACATTGTGAGACATAAAGGCATGGACTGATAGCTAGTTGGCTGCTTTACAGATATCCTGGATAGCCACGTGGGCCAGAAAGGCTATTGGAGAAGCCTGTGCCCGGGTAGAATGGGTGGTGACTACCACTGGGGATAGCAGAAGTAAATGGAAGTAATGATCCAAGAAGAAATTCTTTGAATAGGCAAGCTTTCATTCTGTTGGCCTCAGTGATGAATAATTGTGTTGACTTATGGAATGGCTTGGTCCTCTCAATGTAAAAGGCCAGAGCCCTCCTGATATCCAGGGTGTGGAGCCCATGCTCCTCCTCTGACTTGAGCAGCTTCAGAAAGACGACCAGTAAGTGAATGTTCTCACTTAAATGAAACTGAGAGAGTACCTTGGAAAGAAAAACTGAGTGTAGCCTTAGCTGGACCTTGTTCTTGCACAAGGCTGTGTACAGCAGTTCTGAGGTGAGCACCAAAGTCTCAGATACTTGGCAGGCTTATGCCACTGTGACCAGGAATGCCACCTCCCAGGAAAGGAGAAGGAGAGAGCAGGAAGCCAGAGGCTTGAAGGGAGGATCCATGAGCTGCAACAGCACCAGATTCAAATCTCATGGTGGGACAGGGTCCTTGACTTGCAGGTAGAGGCACACTAGACCAATAAAGGAATCTGTCCATAATATCCTGAGCAAAAACTGATCTGCTGTCAAACAGGCTGAGATGGCCACTCGATGGACCTTGGGGTGATGAGAGGGACAACCCCTGGAGCTTGACATGCAGGACTTATTGAGGAATAAGCTGCAGCAAAACCTGCTCAGCATGAACACCTTTGTCGGCAATCCAGCAGGTGAATCCCTTCCACTTGGCCAGGTCAGTAACTCTGGTGGACGGCTTCCCACTCACTTCCCAATAGGGTGAACTGAACCTGAGCTAAACACTGCTGTTCTTGTGCATTTAGCCATGTAGTGGCTAGCCATCAGAGGTAATGCCGCCATGTTGGGGTGCAAAAGATTGCCATGGTTGTGGGACAACAGGTCTCACTTGAGCGGTAGCTGGAACTGAGTTGCCACCAAGAGGTCCAACAGAGTGCTGAACCAGTGTTGGTATGGTCATACCTGTTCTATGGTCACACGCTGTCCTATTTAATCTTTATGAGGACCCTGGGTAGCAACAGCACCTAAAGGAAGGTGTACATCAGAATCCCCAACCATGGGAGCAGAAAAGTGTCCAACAGAGATCCCCTGTCCATGCAATCAAGCAGAAGATGTGGCATTCCCTGTCCTGCCTGGTTGTGAACAGTTCCACCCAGGGAGTTCCCACCTGTAGAAGATGGAACTGACCACCTCAGGATGAAGGGACCACTTGTGGTGAGATGAGAACATCCTGCTGAGGCTCTCTCCCCAAAGCATTCTTGGTCCCTGAAGATGAATGGCCATGAGATGGATATTGTGCTGCAAACAGAAGTTCCAGAGCCAGGGGGCTTCCTGGCAGAGGGCAGACGACCTGACTCTGCCCCACTTGTTGATAAACAAGACCTTAAGCCACTCTGTCTTAAATGTAAGGTAGAAAGGCTTGGCAGACTAGTCGAACTGCTCTGAGTTTCCTGACTTTGATATGCAGAGAATGACTGGACCAGCCACTTAGAGTGCTGAGAGTACCCAGGTGGACTTCTTGTGATGCTGGGCCCTCGTATTTGTATGTAATATGGTTTTGAATATGAATATGCATAACTCGATATTATTTATTTATGCCAGAGGGTTCCCTTTGGATACTGCTAAGGTAGAAATGTCTGACAACTGTGCACAAGGGCACGCATACACCTACAATGGAATCAGCCTGAACAAGCACTTGAACAATTCACACTTTGCACTTACATTTTGTTACATCTCTTTAGTACTACTCAGAGAAGGCTCTTATTCAGACTCAATTAAAAAAGACGGAGCAATCAGGAAACATTTCATTGGCCCATGAGGCTCGGTACTGAATTTAATGGAAGTTTTGCCTGAGGGAGTACTGAGGCATCAATTCTGCGTCAGAATCTTCCAGCACAGACCTCAATGTTAATTCAGATCAGGCACAAAGTCAACATTAGCAGACCCCAGTACAGAATCAGGACTTCTGTAAATTCTTCCAATTTGAAATTAATCTTCACAAGTTTCCACCTCACAATCCCTATTAGGTACTGTAGTCAAGGACTACCAGTGAGCCACAGAGTGGTTATGTTATTTACATAAGGCCACACAGAATGTCATAAATAAAGTGGGGCTAGAACTCTGGAGATCCTGGCGACCAATCCTATGTCAGACCACTAGAATGTACGGGTTCTGAAGTGGTTAGGACATAAGCCAACAAAAGCCAAAATGTTTTAGGATAATTGGCACTATGATTCTCATGAAGTTTTTACAATTATTTTATTATATTTTGAGTGGTGTACCAGAATATCCTATCTTGGAAGGACATAGCCACATATATTCACATGTATTTTTATAGCTCTAAATATCAGTCTGAAAAATTAGCAGTTAAAAGAAACTTTTAAATCTTTCACAAAGTAAATTAAAGTTTTAAAAACAATTTTTAAAATTCCATCATCTATACCAACCAAAATTTAATATATTTCACATTTCTCTCTTTCTCTGCATATTGAGACCATATATATGCTCACCAATAAATTTGGCTATGCAGACAGTGGCAGATACTACTGATTCTACTGACATAGCTATTTTTAAAAGTCCCACAAAGGAAGGGAAATGGCTCTAAAATTTTTCACATGGTCATCAACTCTTGGGACAAAAACAATTTATTGATATGTATTCCACGTGTTATTCTACAGCCTTCAGGGAGGCAATATGTCTGTGAAGCGTAAAGGAAACAGGATAAAAAAATTGCTTGAAAAAATCATAGGAAAATTTATTTCATGCTGACAATATTAAGTCCTAGAAGAGTTTTGCGGGCTGGGACTTTTGGAGAACTGTGCAAAAGCTTGAAACAGGGCCTCTGGCTCCCTAGTGGCAAAGTTAGAGTAATGTTATAGGAATGTTGGTGTTTTCTGAACAAAAGACTTCAGCGGCTGATCACTGGTCCCTTTCCCTCCCCACTATTCCTTATTCTGCAGAAATGTCATTTACTTAATCAGAATTAATAGGCTAGATTAGTATGTGACCCAAAAATGCAACATATCTGTATTTGGATGTACTCTCAAGCACAAACTCAGCATGCCCTTGCTTAGAAAATATTCACTTTGGAACATTGGACTGTTGGGACCCCAAGTACTGCTGGGGCATTTGGGGCAGGAGGGTTGAGGGGAGCAGAAGTGTGCTTGCAAAAGCTAGAGATTAAACACTGTGCTCCAAAGGACAACACCACACAACGAATAGGGTCAAAAAATGACACCCTCTCCCCAAAATAGCTAACAACAACTCAGTGAAGGAAAAGTGTAAACAAAAAGAATGGTCAAAGAGAGTTTAAAAACTTCTAGAAGGATGGACACAACTTTATTTTATTCTACAGGGTTGTGATTTTCCAAAACGATTTTGATTGCCTTCATTATTGGATGTTCACATTGATACCTCTGAAGTGCTGAACACTTTAAAAGCCTCTTTTTAAATCTGACGTCCTGAAGATGTCTCAATTGGAGCCCAAATTGGAGGAGGCATTCAGAATTCCTCTTGGCCTTAATGTGATAGGACCCCCCACACCAAAGAAATCCAAATCCTAAACTGGACTCCCGTCAGCCTCTCCATCCCGGGAAGAGTCTTTTACTCTAAGGCTGAACTAAAGGAATGCCTAGTATGTCAACTGATGGTAGTTACTATTAATACTTTCACATTACTGGCTATCAACCTTAAATATCTCTCATGTGGAAAGAGAAAAAACAACAACTTGTAAGCCATAAAGAAAGGGTAAAAAAAAAGTACTTTGGCTTCTCAAAGAGATGATAATATATGAATTCGAGGCTGCAGCAGGTTATTTTAGTTTAGTTTTGTTATAACTGTGTTCCTTTGGTAATCCCGGAAGCACGGCAAGAATTAATTTCAAACAAGGATCTTTATTGTTTGCATAGCTGAGTCTTCTATTTAGTTAAAAAAACAACATGTTTGTTGTTTTTTATATTTAACTTTCCTTGAAAAATTATGAATTAAATTAAGGGAAAATATTTTGCAAAACTCAAAAGCTTAGTGAAACATTCAGTTTTTTAACATATTGTATTTTATGTCTGTATTTTGAAAATATTTCTCACTAGAAGACTTACCAGCATTACTCCGGTCCTTAACTCAAATACGTTTTTTTTTTCTTTATTTAAAATTTTAAATCATTGTTCTGGGGTGGGATGGAAATAAGAGGTTCAGTATGCAGACTTCCCCAGGGAAGAAAAAAAACTAATCCAGCCCTCCCTAACTGCAGTAGCTTGGGACCAAGTAAGAAGCACCTCTCCATGGCCACTGCAGCTCCAGAAAGCATAGCCAGGAGAGGGGTATATGTCCCCTGGCTGGGGGACAGAGAGACACAGACACTGACAGTCACACATATAAATGCTCTGAAATATATAGTAGATAGCTGCCCCTTTTTCCATCCCTGCCCTCTGCTGCCCCAATGGGGTTAGAGTTATCCTGGTCCCCATTTCTGGCCCTTGCTGTCTCCATGTGGTCATTATACAGTATAACTGTCCCTGCTTTCCATTTCGTATCTCCTGCTGCCCCCATGTGGTCATTATATAGCAGAACCCTCACTTTCCATTTTATGAGAAAAAATCCCATTTGAGGCACATCCCATTTTCCTGGGACAACCAAACCCTTACCTTACTTTAAGTTATGATAAGAGAAAGCTGCATACCAAATTTGGTGGTCCTAACTCTTACTGTTTCAGAGTTCTTAACAGGTAGACACACACGCTCACAAACAGACAAATTCTTTCCAATATATAATAGATATACTATGAGATTTTTACTTAGGAGTGTCTCCTAAGTATAAACATCAAAGTGGCACGTCTTTAAGTTATCCTTTAGCAAGTCCTTGTAATGCTTCCATTGTCTTCCCACATTACGGGAATCCTTCTTTCAGCTGAGAAAACAGGACCTGTTTTGGGAGGTGGTGGTCTGGCATCTGAACAACGTGACCAGTCCAGCGAAGTTACTGAGAGATGATCATTGTCTCGATACTGGTGGTCTTTATCTCTTCCAGAACACTAATATTAGTGTGCCTGTCTTCCCATGTGATCTTCAAGATCTTGCAGAGGCAGCATTGATACCACCTCTCAAGGTCTTTTAAGTGATGTCTGTAGGTTGTCCGGGTTTCAGACCCACACAATAGTGTTGGGAGAATGACAGCTTGATAGACCAGAAGCTTAGTATCTGTTTGAATGTCGTGATCTTCAAAAACTCTGTGCCATAAACAAGCAAAAGCTGCACTGGCGCAGCTCAGACGATGTTGGATTTCTAAATCAGTATCTGCCTTGGATGAAAGCTAATGTCGAAGGTAGAGAAAATGATCAACATTCTCCAGTGCCTCTCCATTGATTTTAACAGATGGGGCATATGTACCTCATTTGGAGAAGGAAGATGGAGTACTTTGGTCTTCTTGATGTTGAGGGTGAGACCAAGATATGCATAAGCATCAGCAAACACATTCAAGATAGCTTGAAGATCTCTCTCAGAATGGGCAAAAACTGCATTGTCATCAGCATATTGAAGTTCCTTGATAGATGTGATGAAAATCTTACTCTTAGCTTTCAGCCTGCTAAGCCTAAACAGCTTTCCATCCATTCTGTAGATTATTTCAATGCCAGCTGGGAGCTTCCCAGCAATTAGGTAAAAAATTACGGCAATAAAGACTGTGAACCTGATTGAGGCAATGATACAGCCCTGTTTGACTCCTGTTTGTACTTTGAAAGGTTCATTCTGGGCACCAGTGCTATTCAGTACAGTCGCTTTCATGTTGTTATGAAGCAACTTTATGACATTGATGTAATTATCAGGACAGCCAATCTTCAAAAGTGCAGTCCAAAGGGTACAGCGATTCACTGAGTCAAAGGCTTAAGTTAGATCAGTAAAAGCCATGTGCAGTGGTCAGTTTTGTGCCTGACACTTTTCTTGCAGCTGCTGTGCAATGAAGATCATATCCACAGTTCTGCAACATAGTCAGAAGCCACTCTGTGACTCCGATAAAATTTCTTCTGATGGGGCAGAAGATGGTTTACAAGGACCCATGCCAGAACTTTCCATACAACAGCAAGGAGAGAAATACCATGATAGTTTCCACAGTTTGCTTTATCCCCTTTCTTAAAGAGGGTAACAATCAAGGCATCCCTCATTTCACTAGATTGCTCCTCCTTTATCCAAAGATTTTCCCTGGATAAACCTTGATTGTATGGAGTAAGCTGTGCTATAAAGAACAAGCTTGTGAGAGGCCTGTCTGAGGTGTCAGTTAGTATCAATGAAAGGCTTATGACATTCTGACTGAGGCTCACCAAAAACCAACAGACTCAGACCTATGGAAAGGAACAATCAGGAAAGAAGGAGTGGGCAAAACCAACTCAAATAGAATCCTGCTCCTAACCAAGTGTGCTGAACATGAACTTATCATCATTAACACCCTTTCTCGACAAAAGGACAAGTACAAAACATCTTGGAGACACCCATATTCAAAGCACTGGCATCTGGTTGACTATGCCATAGTTTGTGCTCGAGATCGTAGTGACGTACTTCTCACTACAGCAATGACAAGTGCTGATAACTGTTGGACTGATCATCACCTCATTCAATCCACAATGAAAATTAAGATCACCCCCAAATGGAGGCTGCAAAAGAAGCAGATCAGGTGCAAGCTGAAGGTTCAAGATCTGAAGGACCCCATGGCTACGTCTAGACTGCAGACTTCTTTTGGAAGAAGCTTTTTTCAGAAGAGATCTTCCAGAAAAACTTCTTCTGAAAGAGAGTGTCCACACTGCAAAAGTACATTGAAAAAGCAATCTGTTATTTCAAAAGAGAGTGTCCAGACTGAACAGACACTCTCTCTCACATGTAAGCTGTGATTGCTATGAATGAAATGGCCACCAGGGCACCTGTGCTTTTTCTTCTTTCCTCTTCTTCTGAAAGAACTCCCTCTTCCCTGTCCACATATGCTGGAAAAACCCCTCTATTCTTTCAATTTTCTTGTGGAAGAATGCAATTGCAGTGTGGACGTTCCTCAAGTTTTGTCAGAAAAACAGACGTTTTTTCCGACAAAACTCTGTAGTGTAGACATACCCCATTAAGTGTGACCATTTCCAAGCAGTCTTAGAAGAAAAGCTCCCATCAGTTTCCGGAAGATCTTGAATGAGGAACATTCAAGCCAACTGAAAGCAGTAATTATCAATGCCTGGAGGAAAACATAAGCTACCAAACCAGAAAACATCAGGACTGGTTTGATGAAAATGATGTTGAAATCAAGCAACTCATCAATGAGAAGAGAAAGGCATTTTGTGCTTGGCACAATGATATAAATTACAATAAAAAGAGAGAAGCCCATGCTAAGATGAGGGCAGAAGTCCAACATAAAACCAGAGAACTCAAGAACAAATGCTGGACTGAGGAAGTGCAAGAACTCCAACATTTCACGGACGTCCATAATACATGTGGTTTCTTTCGTGCCATTAAGGCTGTTTATGGGCCAACTTGTCATAGCATGAACCCCCTTCGCTTGAAGGATACAACCACACTTTTGAAGGACAACAAAGCCATTAATTTTCATTGGAAAGAACATTTTGAAGATCTTCTTTATCATACGTCCATGGCTGGAGATGAAGTTCTTGAGCCTTCTAGGAATGTGCTCGGCCTCCTCAAATGTGCCCACAGCCTTCTAGGAATGTGCTTAGTGACTCTCCCAATTTGCATGAGGTATACATTGCCATCAAGCAGCTGAAGAACAACAAGGCAGCAGGTCCAGATGGGATCCCTACTGAAATCTTTAAAGACAGTGGACCAGAGTTAATTCGGCAGCTTAGGCTATTGTAATACTATTGGTTTAGAGCAGTGTTTCTGAAAGTGCTCCATGAAACTACTTTGAGAAACACATTAACTGGCCACCCCGGTTTATTTACTGGCACAGTGGCCACGGAGCCTCATGGCTCTCATTGGCTCCATTTCATCCTTTGCAGCCAAGGGGAGCTGTGGGAAGTGGCATGGGCTGGGCCACCGCTTCTCGCTGCTCCGCTTGGCTGCAAAGAACAAAACGGAGCCAATGGGAGCCGCAAGGGTCCGTGGCCGCAGAGCCAGTAAATAAACAAACTGGGGCAGCCAGTTAATGTGTTTCTCAAAGTGGTTTCGTGGAACACTTTCAGAAACACTGGTTTAGAGGACTAACCATACATCACAAGTGAGGAGCAGCAGATATCTGAAACAAACAGTCAATCTATAATCTGAAAAATTATTTTCTAAATCCACTTCCATTGAATGTGTGTTAATTGTAAGTCAATAACAAATAACTAATTCACTAACCACAAAAGAGGCTGCCTTTGTAACAGATAAACTAAGTCTACACTGCACATTTATTTGAAAATAAGCTATTTCGGAAGATATCTTGCAAAATAGTTTATTTTGAAATAGCGCATCTACACACCAAATGCGCATCGAAATAGCGCTTAGCTATTTCAAAACAGAGTGTCCAAAATGAATAGCATTTAAGGCCACCCGGAACCATTTCACTTCATGTGGCTGCTACTTGAGGCTATCTGAGGCTCTTGCTTAAAGGGACTCCCCTGTACAGCAGTGTCTCAGGCTTTTTTCCTTTGTCTACCTCCTTGAGGGACAGCAAAGCCTTTTCTTTTGCCAGCTGTGGTTGCCCTTGTGGACACCTCAGCTTGCCAGCCATGGAGCCAGAGCTGCCTCTGGGCAGTTTACAGCTATTACAGCTTGTGCTGCAAGTCATACAGAAGTTTCTGCAGGCTGCACCCAAGCCCCGCAGGAACCCAACCCCCAGTTCCTCTGAGGCTATGTCTAGACTGCAAAGAAAAGTCGGAAAAAGATACACAATTTGTGAAGCGCAATTTGCGTTTCTTTTTCCGCTTTGTTTTTGGAAGAGGCTTTTCTGAAATTTGGTCCATCTACATGGGGCCAAATTTCAGAAAAACCTCCTCTTTCAGAACATCCCTTCTTCCTCATACAATGAGGAATACAGGCATGCCAAAAGAACATGTCCGCTTTTTTGGAAACTGTTCCGAAAAAGTGGACATGTTCCTTGGATGCAGCATAGCTTTTCTGGGATATCTCCAGTATCCCGGAAAAGCTCTCCAGTGTAGACATAGCCTGCGAGACCCTTCTCAGATCTCTGTGGGCACGGCTCATTCAGCTGGATCCCACCTGCCCTTCCCTGCGCACCATGTACCACTACTTCTGGTGTTTGGACACCAGTGCCGACTGTTAGGACCAGCTCATCATGGAGCAGTGGGGAGAAGAGTGGATCCAGAATTTCAGGATGAGGAAGGACATGTTTCTGGAGCTCTGTGAGTGGCTTGCCCCTGCCCTCAGGCAACGGGACACTCACAAAAAACCTGTCATCCCCCAGAAGTGTGTTGCCATCGCCCTGTGGAAGCTCACCACACCAGACAGCTACTGATCCATCAGGAATCAGTTTGATGTGGGGAGATCAACCATCGGGGCTGTGCTCATGCAGGTATGTCACTCCCGGGCTATTGTCCCAGGAGGGGGGTGGACTGCTGGAATGGGGTTTCCTAGGGAAAGAGGTGGTGGGAATGGGGGTGCAAGCCCCCTCCCAGGAGATTTTTTCAGAACTGCCCTCACAAAGCCTTGCCAGGTGATGAGGTATGTGGAGGGTTGCTTCTGGTGTGTGTATGGGAGGAACAAGGGGATGGGCTGAGGGACCTCTGAAGGGCTCTGGTAACCCTATGATTCTCTGTTTGCCTCCTTCTGTTGGTGGTGCAAGCCATCAACACCATCCTGCTGCAGAGGGTCATCCACTTTGGCAACATGGACACCATCATTGCCAGTTTTGCCATCATGGGCTTCCCCAACTGCAGAGGGTTATTGATGAAATCCACATCGCCTTCTGAGCCCGTGACCACTGGGCATCTCTCTACATCAACTGGAAGCGATACTTTTCTATGGCCCTGCAGGCCATCAAGGACCACTGGGGCCAGTTTATGGAGATCTACGTTGGGAGGTTAGGGAAGGTGCATGTGACAGGGCATTTGCCCTTTAAGGTCAAACCCCAGCCCTGAGGAAGGGCTGAGAGTAAAGCCCCAGCTGAAGCAGGTCTTGCTAATTAGGGCCCAGCTGGGGGCTATATAATGAAGGACTCCTGGAGGAGTGGGAGAACTGACTGTGGCTCTGGACAGAGAGTAGCAGGGACCTGACTGCTGGGGAAGCAGGAGGCTTCCTGGTGGGGCAGCAGGTGCACACCCTCCTTTGCCAGTGATGAGTGGCCATTACAGACTGCAGTTGGCCCCTGAGGCAGGGGTTAGATGAAGAGTGGCAGTGGGTCCCTGAGGCAAAGAGGATACAGGGAGGACCCTGGATACATGTGGAGGAAATAACACCCCCCCCGGAAGGGGACACAGAGAGACCGGAGTGGGCCCTGCCGGAGGGCAGTGTCCTGAAGAGGACACCGTGGACAAGAGGAACACGGGGAGACACCACCTAGAGGGGTGGCGCCAGGGTGGTGAATGAGCCCCATGACAGTGCACAATACCCACATCTTTCGCAACTCAAATGTCTTTGAGAAGCTGCACACCAGAACATTTTTCCCCTCACTGCACCATCAGGGTCGGAGACATGCACCTGCCCATATGCATGGTGGGGGACCCAGCCTACAATCTCTTGTCCTGGCTCATGAAGCCATACACTGACCACCTCGACCACTTCTGGGAATGGTTCAATGCCAGGCTCAGCAGGGCCCGCATGGTCACTGAGGGCACCTTCAGGCATTTGAAGGTACAGTTCAAATGCCTCCTCACCCGGCTGGACCTCAGGGAGTGCAACATCCTGCACGTGGTGGCTGCGTGTTGTGTGCTCCACAATATTTGTGAGCAGAAGGGAGACATATTCCTGCCACGATGGAGGGGCGGAGGCAGACTGCAACGGCACGGCCTTTGAGCAGCTGTGCACAGCTGCCATTTGGCAGGTCCAAAGGGCCGTGTGCATCTGGGAAGCCCTGAGGGAGAGTTTCTCACAAGGGTCCCAGTGACACTCTTCCCTGGGCCTCCCCACTAGGGACCTGTGCATCACCCCTCACTGCCTTTCCTCCAACATCCCTCCTTCCTCCCCCCCACTCACTGCTGACATAATAAAACAGACAATTTGTGTATGGAAAAAATAAAATCGCTGTTTCGTTTTATTTGGAGTCAAAATAATTGGGGAGAGAGTGGGAAAAGAACCTGGCAGATGGGAGGAGAGAGCGGGTAGGAGGGGGGATGAGAACCTTCAAGGGGGGAGGAGGGAACAGAAAGGGAGAGGAGTGGTGAGGAAAGTCTCAGGGCTGTGGCTGGGAGTGGCGCCTGGCTGTGGTGATCCCACTGCCATGGGTGCGGGGGCCATGGAGTCCACAGGGAGAGGGTGTTGGGGAAGAAGCAGGAGTGGGAAGAGGAGCTACAGCGAGAGCAGGAGTGGGAGCAGGAGCAGGCAACATGCTGGCAATGAGGGATTGCACGGCCACGCACATGGTGCGGCTCTGCTCCAGCAGCTCCCACCAGGTGTCTCACCACAGATGGATATCTTTCTGAAGGCTGCCATCAGTGATCTGCTCCAGGGATTGGAGAGCCACAAGGTGCTCCCTCTGGATTTCGTTCATAGGTCTCCGGCAACTGCGGGTCCCTCGGATTTGGGAGGCTGTCCTGGGTGGTCTCGACTGCCCCCCCTCACAGTTGGTCCAGCTGTGTAAAATAAAAACAGTCAGTCATCTCAGGGGACATTGTGCATGAAGCCCAGCCCTCAACTGTGAGCCGAGAGCGACAGTTATCAACTGAGTCGAAGGTGACATGCTTTGAGCAAGGCCATGTGAGCTCTGGCCTGTGAGCCCATTCCTACAGGGGCCCAGATGTCCCCAGGGGGAACCTCACTACTCCCACGTCCCAAGGACAAGCAGGCATGTGAAGGTGCCAGCCAGAACGAGATCCTGTGGGCCTGAGGGGGCCACGAAGTGGGTAGGCTTCTCTCCATGCCATGCACATGCTGGGTCCAGGAATGGCAGTGTCCCACAGGGAGAGGACTTGTATCCCTATCTGCTTGAGGAGAGCAGGGCAGGGTGCCAGGGGTGAGGTGTGTGTGAGCAGCAGACACTCCAGCACCTTACTGCACTGTCCCCAGGAGTGGATGTTGCCCCAAGAGTGCGGGCATGCCCACGTGCTGTGTGTGGGACTGTTGAGTGAATGTGTGTGTGTGCGTGTGTGTGTGTACATCTTTGTGTGTGTCTCAATGTCTCCAGCCTCCTTCTAGAGGTGGCTTGTGGAGGGAAGGTGTCCCACCCTAGTGTCAGGAGTATAGCAGGCCTCTCCAGACACCAAAGGGTCCTCTATGGCAGCCTACTTGTGGTGTGTGGCCAGGAGCGGTGTGGCACATGGTCCCATGTGCACAGGCTGCTGCACGATCCCCCAGGCTGCCTAGCGAGGAGTGACCAGCTACCCCTCACCACCAACCACCTCCACCCCCTGTGCAAAAGGAACGTGACGGCACTCACATGTGCCTTACCTGGCCTTGGACGATGCCTAGGACACATCTATAGCATGGGGTACCAGCTCCAGGGTCAAGATGGTCATCGTGTTAGCATCATTTGGTTCCTCCTTCTCCTCCTCATTTCTGTCCCTCGGGAGGACGATGACGGGCGTCTCGAGCCCCGAGTCCACTATCAGGGTGGGTGAAGGAACTGCCCCCCAGGATGCGGTCCAGGTCCTCTTCGTAGGGTGGGGTTCTGCCTGGAGCAGGAACTGCTCTCCCTGGCCCTGACATATGCCTGGCAGAGCTCTTTCACTTTATTCTGCACTTGCTCCTGGGTGTGGATCTGTCCTTTGGTGGCCAGACTCTCGGCCATGCAGCCATAGACATTGGCATTCCTGCACCTGCTGTGGAGATCCTGGAGGTTGGTAGCGTCACTCCCCAAACCTCAATAAGGTCCAGGATCCCTGCACCAGACCAGGAAGGTACGTATCTCTTTCAGCCCAAGGCAGGCACCTGGGAGCTGTCTGACTGCTCCCTGGGAGCAGTTGGGGGCTGGGTGGGAGCATCAGACTGGCTCATGTTGCCCAAAGGGAAGCTGTGGCAGCTGCAGAGTGGCTCAGGGCTGTCAGGGCCTCCTGTCTGCCACAATCCCTTTCCCCTGAGGCTGCAGTTTTAAGGTCTCCTGGGGAAGGGGGGACTATAGAGTTTGGATGAGTATGGACAGAGCAGCCAGCAGGGAACCTTGGGAAAGGCTGGAGGCCCCTTATTTCAAAATAACTGCAGCTGCCCCTATTTCAAAATAGCTATTTCAGAAGAGACATTTATTCCTCACAGAATGAGGTATACCAATGCCGAAATAAGCCGCCCATTATTTCGAAATAACGCTATTGCTGTGTAGATGCTCACATAGTTATTTCAGAATAATTGCCATTATTCCAAAATAACTTTGCTGTGTAGACATACCCATAATGGTCCGCATCTGCATCAGTTGCATGGATCCCCATGAACTTCATAATTTATGGTATGAATTTAAGGCCCCTTTACTCATTTATTTCATAATACAGGTCTTATATACCTGTGGAATCAAAAGAAAATCTTGGAGGAATACAAGACAGTTAATCTGGTGTAGTCAAATATAAGGATGTTTTAGAGGAAACATCTGAGAACTGTATCCCAGCAATTGTGCAGTCATTTATCCTCAAAGGTAGTGACTTCAGTGGGAGTTAGCCCTTAATTATGTTTAAAGATCTGTGCTTTAGTGCTCAAAAACTAAGCTTCAAGGGGTGAAATCCTGGCTCCACTGAAGTCAATGGGAGTTTTGCCATTAATTTCAGTGGGCCTGGATTTCAGCCTAGGTGTATTTGCTTTTTTAGGAGTATGTTTCACAGGGAATAAATTGCATCGATGAATGGCGGTGCTTCTGGACTGGACTCACTTTTTGTTTGTGGCTTCATCTGAGAAGTTTCTCATGTATCATGCCCTGAAAGGGTGCCAAATAGAAAGTGCCTAATAGGACCTCAGTGGAAAGACTCACATTGACTTCATGGGGCTTTGACTAGGCCCAAAGTTGGGTGCTTAATGAAGAAATTATTGTTCAAGCCTTTTTTTCAAAAATTATGGGTGAACCTCATTCAATAACTTCTGATAAGTAACTTTATTAGACCTGGGTAAGAAGTCCAATAAACTATTCACAAGCACCTGTTAGACTTCAAAAGAAAACTTCAAACATATATTTTACTTGAAATGTTGCCCAGAATTCATTGAGTAATGTATTTGATAAGTTCAGAAGTTATTTATTCAGTTCTAATATTTGTGAATTATTCACCCCACTTGCATTAAGTGGGAGACTGTGGAGGTGAGGACTAGGCGAATAATTTACTCACGTATCTCATAATAGATCACACCATTGGTTGAATAAATTTTTTGACAAACATCATTTGCCCAGCTCTAGTGCAGAATTAGTATTTGGGTCCCGTTCCACTAGGTACTCCAGCAGATGCCTTTTAGGGCATGAGTAGTCCTATGGACATCAACGGATCTATTCATATGTATTTTAAGTCAGACACATGCTTCAGTAAGTGCCCTGCTGGATCTGGACTTTAGAGACTGATCACAAACACTAAGAAGTGCTGTGACTCATAGCTGGGCTGATAAACGTTTTATACTAAGCTGTCACATAGCATTTGATATTTACAGTTCTTAAAGCACTTTACAAAGGAGGGCAGGATCATTACCTCTATGTTAGAGATGGTGAAACAGAGACACAGTGTCTTACCCTAGGTCATCCAGCATGTCCTTCATTCTCATCTATCTTCCCAGGGGGATGTGTCAGTGACTCTTTGAACTTCCCCTCCATTTGAGCCTTAGGATGACGTAAATTAAATATGATGTACTGCACGGAAAACATTCCCTCCACTTGGACCTCCCTCATTCCTCACTTTTAATTTATTGGCCACCCACCCCTCTTTTTTCTTTTTGTTGTTGTCCAAATTTCCCCATTTCCATCATGTTTTCATATTAAACAACACTTATTTGGCAGAGAGTATAAACACTGTACCTCAACAGATGTTTTTAGTGTCAGTGCACGAAATGGCCACACGCTGATGCGGTTCTGTTTGGCACAGTTTCTTGTCTGGCGAGACTAAGGCTGCAAGAATATATTCATTTGACTGCTGGTTTCTTTTTGTCATGGGTATTTTTCCCTCGATTCCCTCTCAAGACACTGATAATTTTGTGCAACTCACCCTTTCTTTGCTTATGACTCCCCTTGGGCTCATTTTGACCTGACTTTACTTTACAGCTCCTCTCCCTACACACTAGATTCCAATGTACTGTTTACTCAGAACGCATTTCGAGGATCACTCTAGCATTTACCAACTCTTTCCATGTGTCTCAGTATCACTACTATTCTCCAAAATGTATTGCAATGCGGGCATATGTATCTAAATAGTTAGGGCCTCAATGAGTAATACGCACAAGCTCAACAGTTTTTCTATTTACTCAGCTGGTCATGTTCTTGTATTAGGTTTCCCCTCCTCTCCTCCCAGTAGTGCTTGAAACAGGGAATAGGTTATATAATAGTAAAATAAAAACATGCCTTTTAGGAAGGCATACAGGCTTGATGCTGAAGAACCTCCCTTTCCAAATTGCCTCACTTCTCTGCACATCTCAGAGTCCATAATCTGAACAAATTCTTCTGGTTTTCAGTTGCAGGTGTTCCCCCAGGTGATCGTGCCAGAGAGAAGTTGTGTGAGGTTAGGGAAACCTAGCACTGGAGGGGAGCAAATAAACTTGAAATAAATTACTGGTGGTCTTCAGTGCTCGCCCATTGCAAAAAAAAAAAAAAAAATCAAATCACCACTGGCTAATAGTTATCAAATGGTGGTCTCTGAGAAACCGCAGCATTTCCCGAGGCTGGCGTCAGGAAATAACTGTGGTGCTCTGGATATTGTGACACAGTAGCTGCTAGTCAATGTTGGCTTTTTAACTGGCAATCGCCATAATGGTGGATTGTTGGGGGCTTTTTGCTTTTAGTTACCTGAAAACAGAACACGTTTGTATGTGAGCTGCACAAGGTGGAAAGCAGAGAATCCAACAAATCTCTATCTTGGACAAGCAAGTTACATTTGGGCCGATTTTCAGAGCAGCGGAGCACCTGCAACTCCCAGGGAGTGTGACTGCTCTGAAAAATCAGCCCTACTATTTCTTGAATAGACTTTTACCTTTACATTGGTTCCCACTGTATGCCAAAGAGGATACAAATCATAGAATCATAGAACCATAGAGCTGAAAGAGACCTCAGGAGGTCATCAAGTCCAGCCCCCTGCTCTAGGCAGGACCAATCCCAACTAGATGAACCCAGTCAGGGCTTTGTCAATCCGAGACTTAAATACCTCTAGGGATGGAGACTCCACTACTTCCCTAGGTAACCCATTCCAGTGTTTCACCACTCTCCTAGTGAAATAGTTTTTCCTAATATCCAACCTGGACCTCTCCCACCATAACTTAAGACCATTGCTCCTTGTTCTGCCATCCGTCACTACTGAGAACAGCCTTTCTCCATCCTCTTTGGAACCTCCCTTCAGGAAGTTGAAGGCTGCTATCAAATCCCCCCTCACTCTTCGCTTCTGCAGACTAAACAGACCCAACTCCCTCACTCTGTCCTCATAGGTCATACGCTCCAGCCTCCTAATCATTTTGGTTGTCCTCCACTGGACCCTCTCCAATGCGTCCACATCCTTTTTGTAGTGGGGGGCCCAGAACTGGACACAATACCAGATGTGGCCTCACCAGAGCCGAATAAAGGGGAATAGTGACATCTCTGGATCTGCTGGCAATGCTCCTCTTAATGCAACCTAATATGCCATTAGCCTTCTTGGCTACAAGGGCACACTATTGACTCATATCCAGCTTCTCATCCACTGTAACCCCCAGGGCCTTTTCTGCAGAACTACTACTTAGCTGGTTGGTCCCCAGCCTGTAACAATGCTTGGGATTCTTCCGTCCCAAGTGCAGGACTCTGCACTTATCCTTGTTGAACCTCATCAGATTTCTTGTGGCCCAATCCTCCAATTTGTCTAAGTCACTCTGGACTCTATCTCTGCCCTCCAGTGTATCTACCTCTCTAGCTCAGTGTCATCTGCAAACTTGCTGAGGGTGCAATCCATCCCCTCATCCAGGTCATTAATAAAGATATTGAACAAAACCGGTCCCAGAACCGAACCTCGGGGCACTCCACTAGCGCTCCGAATTCTTGGGTCCTTCCCAGCGCTACATAATCCGCAGTAACCCGCTCAAGGTCATTCTTGGCCGTATCGTTAGTTCCGACGTGGAGAAGAAGGAAGGAGTAGCGATCCGAAGGTTTGATCAGCTTGGTAAGCCTCTCAGTCACATCCTGAATTCGAGCTCCCGGTAAGCAGCACACCTCTCAAGATTCCAGGTCCAGACGGCAGATGGATGGCTCAGTCCCTCTTAGGAGGGAGTCCCCGACCACCACCACCCGTCGTCTTCTTTTGGGGGTGGTGGTTGTGGAACCCCCATCCCTAGGACTACGCATCCCATGCCTTCCAGTAGATGGTGTTCCCTTGCGGTTTCTTCCTTGTGAGGTCCCTTCGAAAGCATTCACCACCGCAGAGCCTGTGGAGAGAGCCTGAAAGCGATTACTTACCTCTATAGCATTGGAGGATTCCCGTGCTGGCCTTTTTCCCCTTCTAGAAGTTACATGCTGCCAGTTCTCTTCCTGGTCCTGTACTGCCCTCTCTGGCTCTTCCGCCTGCCATGCTTGTAGGATTAAACGCTGCCTTCTATCGAGGAAGTCTTCATCTTCTCTGATGGAGCGTAGGGTTGACAATTGGGCCTCCAGTCCTCTAATTTTTTCTTCCAAAATGGCGACCAGCTTGCACCACGTGCAGATGAAATCCGTTCTTTCTTCAGGAGGAAGACAAACATGGCACACGCTGTGCAGGTAACAACAGCAGACCTATCACCATCCATCTCTGCTGTCCTGGAAAAAGGATTAAAGGAGGCAAGAGAGCCTCACGCCCTTCCCAACTCCCTCTCTAAACTCCCTGTTAGCACTCACCTGTTCGCAAGTTCCTTGGTCGCTTGCCCACTGCCTTATAAAGCCCTGGACTGCCTGAAAGTCCCTCCCCCTACCAAGGCTCAGCCAATCAGTAGAGGCTTCTAGAATTCAAACTTTAATTAGAAGCCAACAGTTTCCACCTGCCACTCACAGCACACACTCCATGAAGGAGAGGGTGAGGGGAAAGGGAAAGTTTAAAAAAAAAAAAAAAAAGCCTCACTCCCAAACAGGGGGAAAAAAACAAACAAAAAATACACCAACCCTCACAACACAAGCTCATCACACAGCAAGAAAGCCCCAAACACAACACTCACTTCCCTCAAGAGTCCTGTATCTCCTTCTCCTCTACCTGGAGAACTCCCTCTCTAAAGCCTCACTCACAAACACAGGAAAAAAAAAACCACACCAACACAACACCAAACAAACCACCACACACCAACCCTCACTCATAAACACAAGCTCAGCACACAGTAAGAAAGCCCCAACAACACCACACACTTCCCTCAAGAGTCCTGTATCTGCTTCTCCTTTACCTGGAGAACTCCCTCTCTAAACTCCCTGTTAGCACTCACCTGTTCGCAAAGTGAAATGAGGCAAAAAATCCCCTCATGACAGTAGTAAAGCATGAAGGTGGAAACACCACAGACCCCCCAGCACAGGAATGCAGTGGGGATCCAAGAGGAGAAAGAGGAATCTTGGTCTCTTGAGGGGAAAGAAGGGCAGAAGGGTCTCAGCAGATCTTTCATCCACAGACAGTCTACTTACCCAGACCCAGCTCCATACTTCCCAGAATCCTGAGTGCCATAGATAGCTGGTGGCTAAGGCTTGAGGCTGCTTAGCCCCTACATCCCAAATCTATTTTCTGAGCTGCTCCACCATCTATGCCCATGCCCAGCTTGGCAGGTATGGCACGAGGGCCAGGAAGGAGGGGGCTGTAAAATTGTGGGTGAAGGGCTCTGCCTGTGCACTGTATTCCTGGCAGTGGAGCTAGATTCCTCAGTCCCAGCAGGAAACACTGGTTCCTGAGCACAGTTTCTTGGCAAGGTTCACTGAGACTTCTGGAAGAAGTGGAGAGATCCTCAGGGAATTAGGTGGAGGAGAATATGAGTCATAGGAAACGTAACCTGGGTCCCCTAATTAGTAAAATTCTGGTTGCCCTCTGACCCCACCTCCTTGGAATGGAGGGGTTCCCAGCAGGGGCAGAAAGAGGTAAAGCTTAGAATGTGTTAATAGGAGGTAAATAGGATGAAATTTAATAAGGACAAATGCAAAGTACTCCACACAGGAAGGAACAATCTGTTTCACATATACAGAATAGGAAACAACTGTCTCGGAAGGAGTACTGCAGAAAGGGATCTAGGGGTCATAGTGGACCACAAGCTAAATATGAGTCAACAGTGTGGCACTGTTACAAAAAAGCAAACATGATTCTAGGATGCATTAACAGGAGTGTTGTGAGCAAGACACGAGAAGTCATTCTTCCATTCTACTATGCACCGATTAGGCCTCAATCGGAGTATTGTGTCTATTCTGGGCACCATATTTCAAGAAAGATGTGGAAAAATTGGAGAATGTCCAGAGAAGAGCAACAAAAATGATCAGAAGTCTAGAGAACATGAGCTATGAGGGAAGACTGAAAGAACTCTGTTTAGTTTAGAAAGGAGAAGATTGAGAGGGGACATGATAGTGGTTTTCACGTATCTAAAAGGGTGTCACAAGAGGAAGGAGAAAAATTGTTCTCCTTGGCCTCTGATGATTGGACAAGAAGCAATGGGCTTAAACTGCAGCAAGGGAGGATTTTGGTTGGACATTAGGAAAAATTTCCTGTCAGGGTGGTTAAACACTGGAATAAAATGCCTATCTGGAGATATCTACGAGCAGATTAGATAGACATCTATCAGTGATGGTCTAGACAGTGCTTGGTCCTGCCATGACAGCAGTTGATTAGACTTGATGACCTCTCAAGATCCCTTCCAATTCTGGTGTTCTGTGATGCTAAACCAGGAGCTAATGCTGCCTAGATATGCACTTCCACCCCACTTTCCTGTGGTTAAACTGATTAATGGAAGTATAGCTTCCCGGACAGCAACACTGCCAAGTCACAGGATAATACAGGGAACATCTCAGAGTGGCATCCCTGCTGCAGAGCCAGACCTTCACTTCCTGTGGTAGGTCTGAGTTCTGTGGGGTTTATATGCTGTACCTCTTCCTCCTCAGAGGGGTCCCAAATCCCTCCTCACTGTTGGGGATCTTTGGGCAGTGACTTTCCGATGTTTCCTGGGTCTCTTAGCCACCTCCTCTGGATTTTTGCTGCATGAGGGTACAGTACAGTCTTAGCCATTATTTAAAGGGCTGGGGTGTAAAAGTACAGGCTGGCCCACGCAGCATTCTGAAGTAAGGCTTATCTGCACTACAACAGACACCAACATGGTTCCCTTCAGTGTCAGACATACAAGTTTCATTGTTCCAGCTGTTTTTCTCTCAAACAAATGTTTATTTTGGAAAAAGGCAGGAAGATTCAATTCTCCACTTGTGGTTTTGTTTCCTTTTGTCTGTTTCCTGTTCTGCTAGGAAACAGATATACTGCAGCTTCTTTTTTCAAATCTATGCCTGGGAAATTGGGTAGAGATAATGTTTAATATCCTCCTATCCTCTAGCTATCGAAATACATTTCCTCTTATTTCTAGTGGCCAGATTCTAAGAGGTGCAGAGCACCAGCAAATCAAGGACAGCATCTCTGACTATATAGTTTAGAAAAGGATCCAGTGAATTCCTCTTGCCCAGCCCCAAAAAGGCTGCAATAACAACGCCACTGGTGAACGTGAGGCAGTTGTCCCAAGGGCATTAGAAGAGGGCAGCATCAGGGCCATTAACATGAGCAGTAATTCTCCCACATTAACAGTCATACATGAACCCCTGGTAAAGCTGAAGTAAACAGAACCTCCATGGAGAACCTATGCCAAGGTGTCAGACTGTTCCTGCACACTCTAGTTATAAAAATGAAGAGCCCCAGCATGGCTGCCTTGCTGTCAAGATTACAGTTGTTGGCATGTAGCAGCATCAGCACACAACCTCATCCCCTGGTAGCTTTTTGACCATTGCTCCCACACAGATAAGGGGCACAGGCAATACTGTGAACTCCCATGAAGTGTGCCACAACTAATTTACCCCTCAGCATCATGCAGGAGCAGCAAAGTCAGCTGCATTCTCACTTTGATGCAATCCTGCCTCTGATATCCAAGCTTTGTAGAAGATGGCAAATAACAAGTATCTAAATAAACAAATGAAGTCATTGTCAGTCTGGAGGGAGAAAGATGCGATCAAGGACAACTGATCTCCAGGCCCTCAAGCATGGTAGCATGCTACTGACTGATGTCAAACACCACAAATGCAAATTATTAACAACATACAAGATCAGATATCCAGCTCTCATGAATTTCAGTAGTTCTGCCATCATGATAAATCCATGTCAGACCCAGCATAATGATGCCCTTTGATTGACATCAGATGCCCCCGATTGACATCCCAGAGATGTCAAAGGACATCATTATTCTGATTATAACATGGATTTATGTAGAGACAGTTCCTTCTCCAAATTGGATAAGAAGTGAACCTCAAGGTGAATCCAATTTAAGTGGAGGAGCATCAGGTTTAATTACCATGTAGTTCAATGTAGTGAGATCTATTGGTAGATCTAGCGAGATCGAAAAGCAGGATTTGAATGAATCACATTATTTATTAAAAATAAAATTCAGAAATGTTACTTATTACTAACATGTCAGAGACATTAGTATGAAAACCAAATGTACTAGCAGCACAGATTATTAGGAAGGCAAGACAAAGCTAAGTGAATAATGGAAAACAGAGGTGTGCTTGTACTAAGAGGTCCGTGTGGTTATGCCTTTTGCTAAAGATTTCCGAATACTGTAATTATAAACAAATGCTTCATATGAATGCAAATATGAAATATGTTAATTGTTACATCCACTGTTGGAGGCTTTTTATTTAACTCATTTTCAAAAAGCATCTTCCAGTAGAAATGTACTATTTTTGGCAAGGAGTTCAAATTCAGGTAAATGTATATATACACAATAAATATTTTATTAGGGTCAGAAATACATAACAAAATACTTTCATATAAGTACATATTTGCCAAGGGCAAAGATTAGGTCACATGGGTTAGTTTAGGCCTATTGTAATCATTTACATACATAACAAGCAGAAATGGAACCAATTAGGACAAACAATAAAACTTCAGTAAGGAGAAAATTTGGTGGTTTGCTAATCTGGCATCTTTTCTCAGTTTAAGTAATGAAGGGTAGCCAAGTGCCCACACAATTGTATGTATCATTTTAAGGCTAGTCATTTTTTCCATGGCTAAATTGTTACAAAGTTCAGTAAGAAATCTGTCAGTGTCTCAGTACTCAGCTCTTATAGCATTTCTCATCTGTAAATCTCAAACATTTTACAGAGAAGGATAAGTATCATTCAACCTATTTTATGTAATCTATTTTCTAAATACAGATTTTAAAATAATAATCTGGAGTGGACTAAACAGAAGTACTTTCTCTATACACGGGTATAACAAAAAACAGAATCTGACCTGCATCTTTAAACTTAACAGATAACCTACAATATCCACGTCTCTGAAAAGAGCAAACAACGGCTATATAAATTATAAAAACCTGGAATGTTTGAAAATCAAGTTACACTTTATGATTTCATGTAAAATCATACAAATACTGAAGCACTTGTTTATAGCTTGGTCTTCATTAATTTAATGCATTTCATACTTTGCAATCCAAGTTTGTCAGTCCTTGAATCTGAATTGAATTCTCTGTAGAGAACGACAGCTCTCTAATCACAGCTGAAATGTCATTATAGTTTTAAAATATTAACAATCTTCAAGATTGGAAATATATAAAAAGAGATGATTAATTGTTATCTATTACCACCATGAAGCAAACCCTTGGGAAAACATTAAACATCTATCAGAGATAGATGCACGGTCCTTCTGTAAGGGCAGGGGACTGGTCTTGACCTCTCAAGGACCCTTCCAGTTCTAGTATTCCATGATTAGAATAGTCAAAATAATTCCAGCTTTGTGTTTTATATGTACTTATCCCTTTTTTTATTTGCATTTATTTCAGAATTTTGTAATGTATCCATCAAAGGATTGCCAGGGACTTTTCCATATTTTCAAGCCATATTCAGAACTCATTGACAAGTGTTGACTTAATAGATTATGTTGTAATAATAGGCTGTGGCCAGTGTTTCCAACACTTAGGGCATGTCTACGCTAGGAAATTTCTTCAAAATAACTTATTTTGAAATAAGCTTATTCCCCAAGGAATGCAGGAATTATTACTTTGAAATAACCAGCTCCTTATTTTGAAATAACGGGGTCAGAAGTGTGGATGCTGTGTTTGTTATATCAAAATAAGGGGAGTTATTTAGAAATAACTTATTTAGAAATAACTCCCCTTATTTTGAGATAACAAGCAGAGCATCCACTCTTCCAAGCCTGTTATTTCAAAATAAGAGGCTGTTATTTCTAAATAACTCCCTAATGTAGACCAGGGCTAAGTGTCCTAATGGTAGGTCTTCACTACATTCCCATTTAGCCCTCCCAGGCCACTTGTTTAGATGGCTTCATTTAAGTAACTAAATTTCAGCACCCAGTGTAAAATGCTTGCCACACATTTACTAAATAACAAAGGCCTCCTCCTTAAAAAGAGCCTACTGAAGCCAGTGAGAATTTAGACATTGAATTCCAAAGGCACAGGACTGGGCCCAAAGAATGGACTGTGTAGCAGCTTTTGTTCTGAGGTTAGGTTCTTTTCTACACTAAAAGACTGAAAACTAAAGTTAATAAATTCTCTTCCTGTCCAGCCATTTGCCCATAATAGAACAATTAATGTTGGGACCTGGATTCAAGTTTCTATTCTGAATAAGACAGAGCAGGAATTTGAACCTAGATATCCTCCACATGTGCTCTAGGCTGCACAAAGAGGAAGCACAACAACCTTTGTGGGGATTTGCTGTGTTCTGACCACATACACCAGACTGGGCCCTGCTGTGAGATAGTGATGGAACACCTAGTTTGTGACTCTTATCAGGGCTTAGGGGTGAGCGGGGCTGGATTACACCTTAGGTGCCCCTATGTGCAGCACGTTCAGCACCCCTTGGGCTACAGCTGACTTTCATGTTGCACACAGTTTTAGAAGGGTAAGGCGCCCCCATAACACCATGCCTCTAGGTACATGCTTCTTGTGCCTAATTTAAAATCTGGGCCTGGGTGTGCTGTACGTACAAAGCTATTTCAGCAACACAGGACTTAGGTGGCTGTGCACATGCTCATCAGCAGAATTTCAGGCATCTGCAGGATTAGTTTACAGCTGAGAAGTGGTTTTGTGAAGGCCAGGGGTGCCTAAAAGTTTGAATTAGGTACCTAAAATGGCAGGTAGGTGCCTACATTCCCCTTCTGAATCTAGCTCCCATGCTTCATTTCTGGGTAGTTGAGATTATTTCAAGAATGTAGGATCTAATGTATAACAGAGGGAATTTTTCCATTAACTTTAAGGGGAGCAGAATCAGGACTTTTTTGGTTTTACAGTCAAGTAGAATGCACAAAGCATATATTTGGCATCTGATGCAGCATATATTAGAATAATGGCCTAATAAACCATGTCTTAGAAGATCACCATCCCTTTTACATATAATGTAGCAGGTTTTCAAATTGAAAATGCAAAAGTGAAAATATTGCTGCCAGTGCAGCTACACAACTTTCTTTGGAATATACAGAATTAAAGGTGAAAATTAACTTTGCTCTCTTCAATATTTCAAGTAAAGGCAGCCTAACTAGCAAAGGCATCCAGGATAAACAAGCACTGGCTTGCAAAGTTGGGCAGCTTGTGAAGAGACATGCAGAGTGTTATCCTTCTTCGAGAATGTTTTTTAAAATTCATCTAAGGGTATCAAGTATTTAGCATCATTAATGTTCCAACTCATTTTTAAATAAAAAAATGCACTAAACATTACTCGTTCCAAGCTTGTCCCAGAATAAAATCAAAACTGCTGTTTTTGTCAAAGTCTATGAAAAATATAGCCACTGTAGACAATACAAAAAGAATTAAAGTTTTCACATTACTGTTTTTCATTTCCACTTTTCCAACTCCCCTGCAAGTGCCAATAGCTGAAAATGTATCTGACTGTAAAACACACTGTGTTCTAAAACACATGGGGGTGAGTGACAACAAGAAATCCTTTGCTAACTTTTGCATTTTTCCATAGGCTAATCATTACCCTGTGGTGCAATGTACATCATTTAGCTATATAATAATACAGCTATGAGTATGTGATTATCCCCAATCACTGTCTAATTGGACACATCAGGCTCTTTGCTTTTGTCTATTCACTATTTAAACTGTAGGTTATAAACATAGGTCACTTGTGCATAAATAACAATTTTGGAAGAAGAAATGTTAACATAATTGGAACCACTCTCACCCTTCCCAGTGCCCCTGCCTCCCCCCATCCCACTTCAGTCTCAATAACTCCTTGCAGACCATAGATTAATTAAAATGGGAAATATAGCTTCAGCGTACTTGCTGCAACGCATACAACGTGTCAATCAACTATTACTATATACCTGTAAGCAGGGTCCAAATCAGTGCTTTCATTTCAACTAGCTGGAATGGGAAAGAAATCCTGGGTGTTTAAAGAACAAGGTTCTGGATGTGTGTGTATATAAATACAGTTCACTCAGTTTGCTTAGGCCAACTAGATATTCAACTTTTACAGTGGTGTTCTGCCTATTGTAAACCAGTTTGGCTGTTGTGGGGTCAGGAATTGAGAGATATGATCACCAATGCCTGCAGTTATTGTGGGAATGCAGAAAAGTCAGGTCGTGTTTTACTCAGTCCAAACGAGAGAAATTGTCAGTGTAAATAACCTCATATGGACAAGGCTTCCCCTGCCAAAACTTTGTGGAGTTAACTGGGGAAGGCAGGACTCAATCAGCAGACTGGATGCCCCCCCCACACATAAGCAGTAAGACTGGTTCAACCTGTTTCTAACCCCTGTTCTAATGACAGAACTAGAACAGACTCCATAAGCAGTCTCTTGTTATTTTATATTTACTTCAGTGGATGCTGGAATTTCTTGTGGCTGATTGGCTCTGGGCCAAACCTAGTGATTTTAGCTCCTGGCCCAACGCACAAATCCACCACGAGCCAGCAGAAGATGCGATGAGCGGCCAGCCAGAGAAGCAGCAGCACAATTAGCAGCCAGACAATAATGAGTGGCCAGCAGGGCAGCGATGGAGAGGTGCAATGAGCAGCCAGGAAAGCGGCAGCAGTAAGGTGAGACAACTGGCCAGCAAGGCGGCGGCAGAAAGCAGTGAGAAGTGGATGGCAAGTGACCAGTGGAGTGATAAGATGCCTCCTTACCGACCCCCATTCAGGATGGCAGGTGAACTCTGCAGATGCACCTCTGAACTCTGGGTCTGTGAGTGGAGTTCACAGAAGGGTTGGTCATGCGAAGGGGACATTTACATTGCTGCACTTGAGAACCCAAGAGGAAAAGCACATTGCCCAACCTGCTTGGGGTGAGACCATTACTCATGGTATTGGTTATGAACCATTTGTACTGTTTTCCCAAATTAATGCCATGTTACTTCCCTCCCCTTTTATTAAAGGTTTCTTTTCTACACTTAGACTCTGTGCTTGTAAGTGGAGAAACACTGCCTTTCAGAGGCACCCAGGGGTGTTGTGTGAATTTCCCAGGTTGCCAGGTGGGAGCTCAAGCCAGTTCTGTGTTGGATGGATGGAGAGGAACCCCTAGATATTGAACCAGGCCCTGGCTGCTACTGGTGCTACCTGACAGAAGGGTTACATATCATATGTATTGGCCCAAATCTTGTCCTCCCTTGTGTTTTCCCCCCCCCCCCCCCATCATATAATTTATTAGAACCATGCAGCAATGCCAACAGAAAAACAAGTGCTTTTGGGAAAAAGTCATTTTTCTCAATGCTATGCCAGTCTTGCAAACTATTCTGCAAGGGGAAGATCCTCATGATAGCATTGAAGTCAGGGGGTCTCCACTTGGGCATAGATATTCATTCACATGTAACAGATTACAGGATTGGAGCATTAGGCTATCATTTTCAAGAATAACTAGTGATTTTGGGTTCCTCACTTTCTCGGTGCCTAGGGTGAAGTATCTTAAATGGGTACAGATTTTCAGAAAGGCTGAGCACCCTTCTGGTGAAACATAAAGCCCTTTCAAGGTCCAGCAAATTGAGCATGTAAATATAATGTCACCTAAATGGAGTAGCTCAAAAAATTAGTTTTGAAAAGTTAGTCTGAGTCTCCAACATTAGCAAGCTCAAAAATTAAGGCAGCATGTGTATGTTGCATATGCAAACATACAAGTTGACAGCCTCCGCAGGCCCCTGGCTCTTTGCTCCCAGAAATGGTGGGGCCTTGGGCAGAAGGGGTGGGGCCAGGAGCAGCCAGCTCTCTACACCACCTGAAGTGCAGCATGCCACCAGCCCCCAGCCTTTAGAGCCTCACAGAGTGTGTGGGCATGGCACTACAGCGGCGATTTAAAGCCATAACACCATTTCAGATTGGAGGGGGGGGGGAGGAGAGGCAGCTTTAACCATGATTCCATTCCAGAGGCTACTTAAGCACTTGAACCCCACCCCACCCCACCCCTTTTTTTTTTTGCATGTGATAACTTAGAAATTAGCAGATAGGAACAGTGTTCCGAATTCTTATATAAAGAAAAAATATACTAATTAAAGCAATATTTTAAATTTAGTCATAAATTTAGAACATTCAACAGCAAGATATTTCCCATTCCAAATCTTGAGGTGCCAATTTTGGAGCCTTAATACAAGTTTGATACTTTGTACACTAACTTTAGTAGAGATATATACAATCCGCTTAAAGTCTGCTTAGCCTTGCAATTATTATTTTTTTTAAATGTCTTTTGGTCCAAATTGTGAAGAAGAGAATGAAACAGTTAATTTCTTAAAAGTAAATAAATTACTGAAAAACAAACCACACTCCAGATTGGAAGGAGATTCTTAGTGTGTTGCTCAAAGGATTTGACAGTATAAACATCACCTCTATGACATTCACTGAAAGTACTAGAGTTTGTGAGACTCTGCCACCCTCAGAAATATTAAAGAATAAGTAAACAGGAGCTAAGCTTACTTACCAGTTGGAAGAGAAATACATACAGCACAAGCAGACATACAGCTGTAAAATGGCTGGCTGCTTAGGGCAGCATTTGTTTCTAACTGCATATGTAAAAATAACAGCAGCTTTTAAAAAGGTGTTCTGGGAAAAATCCTAGAATTATAAAGTGCAATTGCAACCAGTTGAGGAATCAACATTTGTGTGTAACAGCCTGTATGGCCCTACCTGGTAATCTGACCCAAAGCCCTTTGTAGTCAAAGGAAAGACTCAGACAAGTGGGACTAAATAGAATAGGTGCCCATGCAGGGGTATTGCCATTCCCCCCAAAATTCGAGAGTTGGAAAAAAATGGGAAAGCTTTAAGTGTAATTTAAGCAATGTTTGTGGTGTGACAGCTCATGTTTGTTTCTTGACAGTAGGAACCATCCCAGGTGGTCATTTTTCAGCTCTGCTGCTCTTGCAGCAAAGCATTGAAACATTCCAAGTTGGGAAACTTGAAGAGGGCAGCCCTGCCTAAACAACTCAGTGTCTCCTGGTATTAAAGGGCTTATTCCTCCCAGCTTTTGTAACATAACAACCTGTGAGGCTGAGGGCAAATCGTGATGAAATCTGCAATCATCATCTTCTGAGCTTCCTTCTCCACCCACCATTGCCTCAGCCTGCTTGTCTCAATGAATTTGAAAAAAGTGCTGCAGAAGCTCCCAGCCCTGCTATTGGATCTACCAGATACACCTCTGTATTCTGGTTGGTAAAGCAAAGAACAGCCCCCAAAGAGGATGGGAGGAGAGAAGAGTGAACTAGCTTTTCAGTCAGTGACTGAGCCTGGGCTGTGGGGTGAGAGCCTGCAGAGGAGAAGCTACCTATGTTGCTGTTGGCTGGCTGGTGAGGGGAGAAAAGGAAGCTAAGGGATGCAAGCAAGCAAGCAGTAAGCTGACTGCTCACCTTTGTGTTTTGCATTTCCTGTTGCAGTTCTTTCTGTTCGTGCCAATAATGGCACCAGGAGCTCTGATTCTAACCCAGCTGCTCCTGCATGGGCTGGGCAAGGCTCTATCAAGCACAACAAAAAACCCAGGCTTAGCCTTTATTTGTGCTTCATGAGCCTGCATTTCTTTCACCCCACTTAGCTAAAAGGAGGGGGAGAGGAATAAACAAAGAGCTGCCTGGATTGTTCTCAAAAGGGAGGCAGAAGAAAGAGTCCTGATATGGTAAGAAACTTAGGGAGGTTGCAGCCCTCTTACCCCCTCCCCTTAAATGGCACCCTTGTCAAAGCCCTTTACCCTCCCCGTTGGCATACCTGCACACGCACACACGCACGCACTCACGCACGCACTATGTGGCATGGCACGCAGGTTCTAGCAGCACAAGTTTCAGGTGATAGGATTATTTGTAAGCGATAGGAAAAGCCACAAGTGAAGATATAAAAATGACGAATATGGCCGGGGGTGACGGGCCACTGTCCCAAGGTACAGAGTGTCACACCTTTCAAATAAGAGTTATAACCCAACTTTCATAGGCAGCAAAACATATGCCTTTTAAATACTTGGCCTATTTGAACTTAAAAAAAAAAACCTCTTAAGTTTCACAGCTGAATTAGAGTGCTAATAAACTTGCCACTTCACTGGCACAAGTTAGTTCTTAATTCAGTATAATTCATCCTTAAGGAAGAAGGTAGAAAATTGGAAAATAATCTGAACTAAATTAATTCTGCTTAGCTCATTTCCCCTTACATCTGACTCCTTATTTTATTTAGTACTTAATTCTTTTTTTTAGCTCTGTACTCATGGATATTATTTTTCAAGTTGTAAAAGTTGGATGGATTAGTACATACCTGGATGCATGCTAGAGCAATGTCAACATTGCAAAGGTCTCATGCAGTATCTCTTTAAATTGAATTATTCAATAACTTAAAACAGTTTTTCCCCCACTGATGAAAAATGTAAGTGTCCATATTTGAAACCCCATTACAAGAATGCACCAACCTTTTTTAAGGCTGAAACGTAGATAAGCATGACTAAGAAAAGATGGCAAAATAATGCTGATAATTTTTACCAGATGTATTTGGAAGACTGAAGAGTGAAGATGGTTTCCATGCAGAACTATGTAGTTGCAGTGATGTGTCAGGTGAACTGAAATGGAGGAAATTACATGGTCAAGCCTTAGATCAAAGTTTGCATCTCTAGCACCAAATTATGCCAAGGGAACAGGAGCGATAGTGTGTGATTTAATGGCCAATCACAAGCCATATGCGACAAAGAAATTGCTGTAAACAGTTTATAAATGATCCCTCAGTGAATGGACAAATTTGTAATGGTCACAGTCTTTAAAATAGTTCTAGGGTCAGATGCTGCTGCTTCTTTCAACAACAGGATACAACCTTCAAATGTGTGTAGCTTCTAGACAATATGAGCCAGCCAGATCCCCTGCAGGTGGCAATCTGGCTTCACACATTTAGGTGAGAATACTAAGCCAGTACATTATTATCAATGCACTGTAGGCAGAAAACTTTTGACAGGATGAAGTAAATCCCGTAGGAAATCCTTTATTTGCAAAATTCAATGTAAAAACACAGAATGACTATTTGTAAGTCAATTTTTAGTGCAGTAAACCTGTAACAGAAACTCATTTTCTTTGTATTTTAGTAACATACAAGGAAAGTACAATAGGATCATGTTAAATGAAGTCATAAATGATTGTGCATAGCTGTCCTGTATTTAATGTTTAAGTCCATATTGCTGATATCTCCTTGTTTAGGGAATTCAGGCTTATAAGGGTATGTCATGTGCCATTCACTAACCTGAAGTCTGAGTTAAAGCCTAGCTGCTGCAGCTGGTTTGAAGCATCTATGGGCCTGGGAACTGCAGGGATGTTTTATTAAAAAGACAGTAATCATAGCATTCTGTACAATTTAATTGGCTAGAGTAATTTCATGATTGCAGTTAGCTTGACTAAGGCACATTGCTCCAATTATGTACATCATCAGTACATATGCAAAGATAAAAACTACCTATATAATCAGGACAACTTAAAATATTCCTGATTATATAGGCAGTTTCTGTGATTACAATTAGTCTGTGGGAGTTATTTCCCATTAAAGGTCCCCTTACATGATGAAGAATGGCTATTTTAAAGGTAAAATAGGTTAATAGCTTTTAAGGCCATTGTGGTCATCTGGCCTGACCTACTGTCTTAACACAGGGACCTCCTCCTAAAGAGGAGTATAAAAATATTGCTTGATCATGAAGGGGTGTAATCAGGAAGGCCAGAATGCAATTGGAGTTGCAGCTAGCAAGATATGGGAAGCACAAGAAGGGTTTTGCAGGTAGGATAGGAATAAAAAGATGGTCAGGGAAAGTATGGGACTCTTACTGAATGGGGCAGGCAGCCTATTGACAGATGATGTGGAAAAAGCTGATGTTCTCAATACTTTTTTTGCTTCAGTCTTCACAGACATCAGTTCCCAGACTGCTGAATTGGGCAGCATAGTAAGGGGAGGAGGTGAGCAACCCTCAGCTTTTTTTTAAAAAGCTGGACATGCACAGGTCCATGGGGACAGATCCAATGTATCGGAGGGTTCTGAGGGAGTTGGCTGATGTAATTGCAGAGCCATTGGCCATTATCTTTGTAAGCTCATGCTGACTGGGGGAGGTCCCAGACAAATAATGAAAAAAGGCAAATAATACAGGCAAACCCTGACTTACAACATCCCAACTTACGACCCTCTGCATTTACAACAGCATATGATGCAGACTCCACGCATCAGTACCAGTGCTGGCCTGCAGTGGGTGGTGTTTGAACTGGCACCCTGCCAGGCTGGGGCCTTGCCCTGGGCCCTGATCGGCACCACCGTGGGCCTGGGACTTTTGCATGGCCTGTCTCTAGTGACTGCCCTGCTCCAGCCCAGTGTGGCCTCTCAAGCCCAGCACGCTGGGGACTACAAATCCCAGGAGGTAAAGCGGGCGGCTGTTTCTCCCACCGGGTGGCCTCATGTGAATCACAGTGGGAGGGACTGGGAGCTGTGGCTGGCTTTGTTACAGTAGCGCCCCACCTGGTTGTATTTTTAGGGTATGAAATGGGTTTCTAGGAATGGAACCACCGCATGAGTTCAACTTATTCATAAATGATCTGGAGAAAGGGGTAAGCAGTGAGGTGGTAAAGTTTGCAGATGATACCAAACTGTTTAGGATAGTCAAGACAGAAGCAGACTGTGAGGGACTCCAAAAAGATCTCGCCAAACTGAGTGATTGGGCAACAAAATGGCAAATGAAATGTAATGTGGATAAGTAATGCACATTGGGAAAAATAACCCCAACTATATGTACAGTATGATGGGGGCTAACTTGGCTATGACAAATCAGGAAAGAGATCTTGGAGTTATCGTGGACAGTTCTCTGAAAACTTCCACACAGTGTGCAGTGGCAGTCAAAAAGGCAAATAGGATGCTAGGAATTATTAAGAAAAGGATAGAAAATAAGACACAGAATATCTTACTGCCCCTGTATAAAACTATGGTACACCCACATCTTGAATACTGTGTACAGATGTGGTCTCCTCACCTCAAAAAAGATATTTTGGCCTTGGAAAGGGTTCAGAAAAGGGCAACTAAAATGATTAGGGGTTTGGAACGGGTCCCATATGAAGAGAGGTTAAAACGACTGGGACTTTTCAGTTTAGAAAAGAGGAGACTGAGGGGGGATATGATAGAGGTATATAAAATCATGAGTGGTGTGGAGAGGGCCGATAAAGAAAAGTTATTTATTAGTTCCCATAATAGAAGAACTAGAGGACAGCAAATGAAGTTAATGGGTAGCAGGTTTAAAACTAATACAAGAAAGTTCTTCTTCACGCAGCGTGTAGTCAACCTGTGGAACTCCTTGCCAGAGGAGGCTGTGAAGGCTAGGACTAACAGAGTTTAAAGAGAAGCTAGATAATTTCATGGAGGTTAGGTCCATAAAAGGCTATTAGCCAGGGGATAGAAATGGTGTCCCTGGCCTCTGTTTGTCAGAGGCTGGAGAAGGATGGCAGGAGACAAATCGCTTGATCATTGTCTTCGGTCCACTCTCTCTGGGGCACCTGGTGCTTGCTGGCCACTGTCGGCAGGCAGGCTACTGGGCTAGATGGACCTTTGGTCTGACCCAGTATGGCCATTCTTATGTTCTTATTTATAACATTGCGCCTATGGGAAATAAGAGTTCGACTTATGACAGTTCTCCAGGAACCAATTAGGTTGAAAGTGCAGGGGCTGCCTGCACTCATCTTTTAAAAAGGGAACGAAAATCCAGGGGACTAGAAACAAGTCAGCCTCACCTCAATCCCCAGAAAAATCACAGAGCACGTTCTCAAGGAATCTGTTCTGATATACTTTGAGGAGAGGAAGGTAATCAGGAATAGTCAAAATGGATTTCCCAAGGGCGAGTCATGCCTGACCAACTTAATTGTCTTCTATGATGAGATAACTGGCTTTGTGGATATGGGGAATGTGATGGATGTGATATACCTTGACTTTAGCAAAGCTTTTTATGTGGGCTCCCACAATATTCTTGCCTGGATGAGAAGCTGGATATGAATCAACAGTGTACTATTGATGCCAAGAATGCTAACAGTAGACTGGGCTGCATTAGTAGAAGCATTGCCAGCAGGTCAAGCGAAGTGATTATTCCCCTCATTAAGGACTGGTGAGGTCACATCTGAAGTATTATGTCCAGTTTTGGGGGTCCCATTACACAAAGGATGTGGACAAAGTGGAGGGAGTCCAATGGAGGGTGACAAAAATGACAGAGTATTGGGGTACATGACTTATGAGGAGAGGTTAAGGGAACTGGGCTTATTTGGTCTGCAGAACAGAAGGGTGAGGGGGATTTGATGGCAACCTTCAACTCCCTGAAGGGGGGTTCCAAAGAGGATGTTCTCAGTAGTGGCAAATAACAAAATAAGAAGCAATGGTCTCATGTTGTGCTGGGGTAGATCTACGTTGCATATTAGGGAAAAAAAATGAATAATAATGAAATCTCCATCCTTAAAGTTTTTTAAGGCCAGACTTGTCAAAGCCCTGGATGGGATGATATAGCTGGGGTTGGTCCTGCTTTGAGCAGTGGGTTGGACTAGATGACTTTCTGAGGTCTCTTCCAACTCTAATCTTCCATGATTCTATGAACACAGGCCATAAGAATCATAGGAATGATGGATGAGGACCATATACATGGAGGAAGTTATGTTCCTCCTCAATGAACTGTTTTTAATTACTGCCTTACTACAGCTATGTAGACATAATTTTTATTGCTCAGTGTGTCATCTGTAAGGATGTACATATGTTACTGGTTGGGTTATACTATTTTCTCTGGAAAGGTAATTGAACACTGATGTTAAACTAGGCATATAAAGGCTGTCAATTTGTTGTAAATATAGTTTTATAATCCCCTGTGTTTGATACACAATTTTCATTGTTCATCTTAGTCCAGTGTCATATTTTTAAATACGATTTGGGCAAAATTAGTTATGTCCTTGGAATCATGAGTTAAAACATGCAATTTTCCCATATACTCCTAAGTGCTAAAATACTTCAAAAAAGGCTAAAGCTAGAAACTTCACATTTGAATTGCTTTGCTGCCCTAAACAAGGATTGGTGAAAGAATTTAGGTTGAACACCAAGTAGTTTAGCAGTCCTAACTCATAAATATTTAAAATTGGCAAGTTTGGACCTGACATATATATACACACCTTAGAGCAACACAAAATGTTGATTTGCAAATAAGGACGTGTTTGTTAAAGCCTCATTTAAGGTTCTTTCTATTAAGGATAACTAACCATCTCAGTTTAAAGTGTCCACATTTCTCTCAATTTCTTTCTTTCTTTATAATAACCTGGTTCTGCAAGGCATTGAGAAGCTCCTGCAAGGATGAAGTCATTGGGAATTGAAGGCACTCTGTCTTGGAAAAGTAAGCCCAGTGTGAAATTAAGAACACAAAAATAAGTAGATCAATTGCCTGTTTGGAAACCCCTCTTTGCTAGTAACAGTTTGAGCTAAGCTCACAAAAAGGCCATGTCTATACTTATGGGAAGATTGAAGCTCTGGAGGTCAATCTTCTGGCATTCAATTTAGTGGATCTAGTATAGACCTGTAAATCGAATGCTGAGGGCAGCTCCTGCCAGCGTCCAGTACTCCTACTATAGACGAGGCCAAAGTGAACAGCTAATGAAACAGCTTCTTTTTCCACTGTACAAATAGTTTAATATCGAACTTGGCACTAGGGTTGCTAGATGGTTTAACCAAAAATACTGAACACCCCTTCCCCGCACAAAAAAAAAAAAATCACAGGGGAAAAAATTCTGTTGAGGAAAAAAAAAAAAGGAGACCAAAGTTTGTTTTTTTGGTTTTTTTTTTTTTTTTGGCTCAACAAAAGGACCCTGAAAGTTTAGGCAAAAAAAAAAAAAAACAAAACACAAAAACAAAAACAAAAAGTGTGGCCCCTTTAAGAAATGCTTTTGAGGCTTTTGGGCCCTAACAGGCTGCCAACGGCCATCCACCATCTTGTCTTCCTGCTCCAGGCCAGACAGCTCCTCTGCAGAACCAGGTAAGCACCCAGTATTTTCACCTCCTAGCTGGGAAAAAAAAAAAAAAAAAAAAAAATCAGAAAATACCAAACATTTTAGGTGTCCAGTATTTTCTGAATTTTTTTTACCGGACAGGAGGTGAAAATATCAGACTGTCCAGGTCAATACCGGACACCTAGCAACCCCATTTGGCACTGCTGTCCATCATGTGGATCATAGATATACTAACACCTAAGTTCTAAATAGGAAGTGTAACCCCCTTTTTCCTTCCCGGGTTACTCGGGAGCAGGTCATACTCACAGGTGTGCCTGGGTGCCTGACAGTTTTAACATAAAAGGAGATCCTGAGTACCCCAGTAGTGATGTTGTTTAGTTGGGGAAACCCTATCCACCCCCTTGCTGCTGTCCCTTACTCATAAAGAACATATAATGGCGGAGTCTCCACTTGGCTGGCCCTGTCCACACTTAATGGTGTGCCTTGGGAGCCTCCAGGAATAAAATTCCAGCAATAATCTGGATCTAGCTCCAGAACAACAATTACAAATCATAAAATAGTATATATCTGATAGATTACAGTAGAAAGAACAACCTTTACTTAACAATTTAAAGAAAACAGAATTTAACAGATTAACACTAACAAAGTACACTGAAATAATAGGAACGTATCTATCTGGCATTTGCACTGCCACTGTTTATCACACCCCAAAGAATTCACTCCTCAGGATTCACAGTACCATACACTTGCTTGCGTGGGTGCGCTTGACGATTTTGCAGCTGGAGTGGATGATTCTAGTCTCCTTCTGTGTGCTGGGTGCAGAGTACTACTTCTAGCCACAGGTACAGCCAAATGGCAATCAGAAGCAGCCTGCTAGATTCCAGTCTCAACGGCTCTGAATCCAAGTCTGTAGCTTCAACCTAACAGCTCCTGGACTGGCTAAAACTCCTCCACAGAAGCCTGACTCCTTTTTTCCAAAAAACAAAGGGAAGAGTCCACAGACTGCTGAGAGTCTCTCTCCACACACATGGAGAGACCCAGACTCCCCAACAAAAAACAAACTTCCTTCCTGGTTTCCTCAAGGGCTCATGGGAATTGTAGTCTCTGGGACTAGATTGCAGCACACAGGATCTTCCCAGAAAATAAGCAGTAAGGGGACTACAGAAGCACTCACTGTGATAGCTTGGATCATAGGTATTAGTTGAATGAATGTTAAGAAACATCAAAATTCTGGAATGATTTGGATCTGAATTCAAACAATGCATCTCATCTATCTTCGGAAAACTTCAGATCTGGATCCCTGCTCAGCTCTGGCTCCAAGCTTTTTAATTCCATCTTTACCTTCTGTAAATTGTCTCTTCCATCCTATTAGGCATTTGCATATTCCTGCCAGTAACAGCATTTAAATAATTTCTCAATTTATTTCAGACTTCTATGACTGATTATTGATGTGCAGAGTGTTTTCCACAGTACAGTACTTGCTTTCTGAACCTTAAAAAAAAAAATCTATATCCAAGGTGTAGTTTTTGTGTCCAAGCTTTTATTTCAGCTCACTCAAATTATTTCAGTGAAGAAAATATTTCTTAGAACATCAAAAAATATTAATTTTGGTGTCCTTTGTTTACATCCATTCAGGTGGCCACTTAACCAAACACTTCATAAAAGTATTGTGCTTAATTTACAAAGAACCTTTATTCAATGAAGCAGCAGAGCGCCCTGTTGGCCTACTTAGCTGTATACATAACAGACATCTGGAAAAATGCTCTAATTCAATATTGCAAAATAGCCTAGGAAAAATCAGAAGTTCTTCTCTCTATAGGCAGTTATAATCCAGACTGACATCATTCGGATGATTGTGGAGGATAGATTAATTATTTTTTCTGTTTACTGTTGAAGACCTCCTTTTCTCACTTCTATGCATATCCATGTTGTTATAATAAAATAAAAGTTCCAGCAAGTACTCCCCACCAAATCCAGAAAAAATGTCTTAGGTCAATTTTCAATTGTTCATTCTGTATTTTATTTATCGGCACAAAAATAGATTTATTGTGGGTTAGTTTTCTCTCGTGCTATCTTGTGCTGCTTTTATTTTCCTACCATGGGGTCACCTCATCCTTATTTAACATGGTTACATTCACATTTCAGTCTGTAACCTTTGCCATTGTTTTTTCTTAATAAAAAAAGATGCTGCACTATTTCTGTGGCTTAATTTTCCACCGAAACTATTCTAATTTAGTGTGACTCAATAGTTACTTGAGATTGCCTAAGATTTTTCCCCTGACAAACCAAAGAGAAAAATATTGATAAAATATGAAGCATGAGGATTTTACTGTCAATATTTGACTGTATATAAAGTTGGAAGTTGTTTAAGTTATTCTACTTTATTATTCTGCTGGAAATGTAATATTTCTCTCCCAGCCTTTCCCAAATATACTCTGTATGCAATTAACAATTTTAAATATTTATCTCACACTCAGATTTCTTGCAGCCCCACTTCCTCTATGTAAGAGTGGAGTCTTTATAGTCCAAAGGACCTGGTGGGTTCTGAAATTTTATGCATGCTGTCAGTACAGCCATTCAGCAACAGTGAAATCACTAATTCTGAAGAAAGCCAGGCTTTCATTTGGATCACATATTGCAGACCAGAGAATATATTTATTAAAAATAATTTAATATTTATTTATATTCATCAACAGATGGTAAAGCAGCATAAGAAGAAACAGAAGGAAGAGCAGTTTTGCACAGAAAAGTCTGCATTAAATTTATGCTTCTAAATCTAAGTACATGTTTTTGATTGCGCTCTCTCGCGCCTTGGCCCATGCCCCTTTACCACTGGCATCACATATCAGTGATAGGAAAGAATATGAGGACCTAGGTAAGCAGATAAAACCAGCACATTTTCTTGTCAGAGAAGTTTCCTCAGAGCAGCCTACTTTGGCCATATGGCTACAGGAGTAAACACCAGAGCAGGCTGTCTCCCCCAATTATTTAATCTCCTATTGCTGTCTCCTTCAGGACTAAAGCATTTGCACTCCTGGTCCCTCTCACCCTCACTAAACTCTTTGGATGCCATTGCATTATCACTTCTAGCAAACTTTTTCTCTCACTTCTGGGGTAGCCTGTCCTCTCCAACTACATAATGTTCATCCACTACTTCAAAACACATTCACTCTCTGCTGCAAATTCCACTGATCAAATTCTGCCCTCAGTAACACCTGGATACCTTTTGGGCATACCTTGAACAACATTAATATATTTTACCTCTAAGTACTACATGATAACCCTTCCCACAGACTCAAATTTTGTGTATACTTCTTGGCAAGAAACAGCATCTTTGGTAAAGCAGATTTCCTTGAGTTCAGCCAGCACAGTACAATACCACCCAGAAGGATAGATATATTTTCTGTGACCCTACTGTAAACAAAATAAAGGAATAACTCAAACTTGCCCTGGCAATCATTTCTGTCATCTGGAAAGTGGTGTCTGCCAGAAATCATGCTTTATAATGCACAATCCAGTTTAAAGGATATTTTTCCCCTAGAAAGTATGGCACCATGAGACCCAGAACTGAGAGAACTCGAAAGTGCATTGACTAGGAAACTCAGCTTGTGATGAAATGTACTTGTATCAGTTATATCCCTGTCAGCTACTTCTTGGATAACTGTCAGAAAGAGGCTCTAAATTGTATTGTTACCACGTTGCCCTCAACTTGCTACCCATTTATGGGATTATGCCAGGTATAAGAGAAGTTAGCATATTGAGAAGGTGGCAGAGAAGAAGAACACAAAGAAATGGGAAGATTTGGGTAAGGAAAACTAGTTGTATGTGTTCTGAGCTCTCAACCACAGTGCATAAATTCAAGTTGTCTGTAATCAGCAGTAAAGGTTACACTAATCTTTGTCATGACTCATAGCCTCATCTACTGACCCCAGCCATGTTATGTAAAGACAATTTTCTTCATCTTAATGCATGTTCCTTTGGACAATTTACTACAGATGTGGAAGGAAACCTCAGCCCAGCATGAAAACAAAGAGTTGTTTAGTAATTATTTTAAGCATTCGTATAAAATTACAAAGTGTACGAGTGTGTCTAAAAAAATTTGTTTTTGAACTATTTTATGTGTATCATAATTTTTAAACTCACCAAAAGCTACATTTGAAGAAAGACTTAAATTAAGAGCAGAATGGCTAAAAGAGTAGAATCTCTTTTTGTTGTGACGCTATCTGCAAAATGTAAAATTACTTTAAAGAAATGAGCCAAAATCAAAACCTTTGTTTCAACCAACTTTGAAGGGTGTCCAAAATCCAAACACTATACAAATTATTCCAGCTTGCAACTCATCGTCTGCCTTGTCTGTTTAATTGTAAACTCTTCAGGGGCATGTCTATACTTAGGAGAAAAATCTTCTAGTGTTTGATCTGGCGGGACTAGTATAGACTCCTAAATTAAATGCCGAGGGCAGCCACTTCCCATGTCTGGTACTACTCCTTCTGCAAGGAGGAAGGAATGTTGACAGGAATGTGTGCTCCCGTTGTCCTCCTGCTGTGTGGATGCCACAATGGCTCGTCTTAAGGTAAGCCAACTCTAGCTGCATATTTTGCATAGTTGAAGTTGCGTACCTTAAGCCGACTTGCCTGGTCTAGTATAGACCAGGCCCAGATGAAGACTCTTACATCTACATCACTTATCACAATGAGACCGTAATCTGGGTTGGGGGTTCTAGACAACAATTCTGCCACCACTAGCAATGTTTTTTCCTACCATTATTATGTTGATTAGCAACCACTAACTAGATTTGCTTAATGTTAATATATGCAGTAATGCATATTTCTAACCTGCATTCTAAAAGGTGAATCTATTGGTATCCAGAACACCCAACAGCTTGAAATTTCATGCAACTGTCTTTGATCCTGTTCCCAACATCCCTGTCCTAGATGAAGCAGAACCTTTCCCAGATTCAGAGCCACCAAGAGGGATGGCGGGGAGATAAGGGGTAATTTGCCCTGGACTCCCAAACCAAGTTCTGTTGTGATCTGGTGCACAGGGTCATAATGCTACTCTGCCTATCAAGGGGCATCCAGACGTTGTGTACTAGTTTACAGTGCCAATCAAATGTGGCCCATCTGCCCCTCCCTCTCCATCTGTGGAGATGCAGATGGACCAAATCTGAGTGGCACTGCATCCTGCTTTAGCCACTTGAGTTGTTGGGAGATATGGGTTATTGCATCATAAAGGTTACTGACAGTAATGAGGGTTTGAAAGTGGTGCATTATAATACAAGTGTATATGTATTCATAGCTCACTCTAGAGGCTTCCCCATATGCAGAGTAAGAGCATGCTACCAGTACCATCTAAAGAGTTACTTCTTTAGTTTAAGGGATAGACCACAATGTTTTCAGGGTTCAAGGTTTTATCCCTGCAGGTGACCCTTGGTGGATGGTTGTTTCAAATCAATCCCAGGAGAGAAAGAAACAAATAGCCCTAGTGAAGTAGTCCAACAGGGCATATTAATTTATCCCTTGTGATCTATTATGAAGGAGTACTGGTAAAAGAAGTTCCATATTGCATTGTAAGTTTTTGGGGCAAGAGCTGGGGTTTTTTTGTTTGTTTGTCCTGCATATAACAAATGGGATTGCTGATCCAAAATTGAGTCTAGGATTTGATTCAGTGCAAATAACAGCACATTAGTAATCTGGTAGAAATAAAAAATAAACTTCAGTGAAAGTGAACTGCAATTCCATCCATTTGACAAAGTTCATGCAATTCCCATTTCAAGGAAGGTAAAATAATAATCACACAGAGCAGAGAATTAACTAGAGTGTTTTCATTTCTAAGAAGCAGCAGTCTACAAGAGGCTTTGGTCAACTTTTGTTGCTAGTTGGTGGTTCTTAAAAAAAAAAGTTCACACTTACTTGGGAATGAGAAGAGGAATTTTCAAGTGTAAAACTGACAAGGTGAAGCAAGAGCAACCCTATCTGTGGTGAAATAAACAACAAATCGTCTGGTAGCACTTTATAGACTAACAAAACATGTAGATGGTATCATGAGCTTTCGTGGGCACAGCCCACTTCTTCATGTTTTGTTAGTCTGTAAAGTGCTACCAGACTATTTGTTGTTTTTTTCTATAACAGACTAACTCAGCTACCCCCTGAAGCTCCTGTGGTGAAATAGTGTGAGTAAATTCGTATGACAAAATCAGTTTATCAGAGTGATAATAGTAGCTATTTATAATATTTACACTGCTTTTCTTTTTCAGAGAAGTTCTAGTAAGTACAATATAAAGATGTTAAGAGTTATATTTTGCCTATTTTCTTTTGTACATCTGTTATCTTGCTGTAGCCAATTTTCCCTGAAAAATTGATGTTTTGTTGAAGCACATCCAGTAGCTGCACAGCTGTGCTGCTGTGCAGAATAGCAATCAATTACTCAACATTCAGTGTACAGTATAAACCTTGGGAAAGAGGCTAGATCATGCCTCCAAATATCAAGACCATCTGACCAAACCACTGCTCCAGCAGGGTTTTTTGTTGTTGTTATGTTTTGTTACACAAATAGAGCAAAAAGACAGAAACTCATCCACTTTTCATAGTGCGGCATTATAACAACATACATTCCCTTCTCACTGGCTTTGGTTTACCCTCCTGGGCAATCCACAGAAACTAACTAAATTAACATTCAGGAATCATCCCTCGAGAGATAATATTGCCACAAATGACTGTCTAAAAATCTTCGTTGTGCATTTTTGTTAACTTGAGCTTACATATATTAAGGTTATTTATATTAATATGTAAAACACACTTTTAGCTAACTCTCATACAACTAAATCTAAGATGATCTTGCCAGATATTAGCCCGTGAGACTAGCGCAATACCTATTGCAGAGTTCATGCCTTGTCACTATTCTTTCCATTTAATTACCTTTTTGTTTCTGCTGGACAGCCTCTGCTACTTTATTTTCCCAAATAACGTTCCAGGCCACACGTGAACCAAAATGGGTCCATTCTTTGGAAGTGGATATGGAAATCCCTGCACAATTTGTTAAATTTTCCTTCTCTACTAGAGGAAAAAGTTCACTCTGCAGCTTTGTCTACACTGCCCCCTCTTGTGCAAAAAAATATGCAAATGAGGCAAAGAGTGGAATATTGCCATGCCTCATTTGCATAATTAATGAGGTTCCGTTTTTGCACAAGAGGCTTTTGCGCAAAAAGGAGCCATCTACACAGCTCCTTTTTGTGCAAAAACCCCCTCTTGCACAAGAGCCATTCTTCCTGAAAAAAAGAATGAAGAATGGCTCTTGCACAAGAGGGGGGGTTTTGCACAAAAAGGAGCCGTGTAGACGGCTCCTTTTTGTGGAAAAGCCTCGTGCAAAAACAGAGCCTCATTAATTATGCAAATGAGTCACGGCGATATTCCACGCTTCACCTCATTTGCATTTTTTTGCACAAGAGGGGGCAGTGTAGCCATAGCCTACATGTTTACACGGGAAGTAAGATGGGCTTATCACTGCTGTTCACAAAGTCCTGGAATACAATCTAGACACAGGATAATAAAAATGTAAAGCTCAAGAAGTTATCAAGTCCTGACCCCTGTAATGAGGCAGGGCCAATTAAAATTAGACCATCCCTGGCAAATGTTTACCCAACCTGTTCTTTAATACCTCCAGTGATGGGTATTCTGCAACCAATCTCCTTTGGAAGCCTATTCCAGGGCTTAACTATCCTCGTAGTTAGAAAATTCTCCTAATATCCAACCTAAATCTCCCTTGATGTAGATTAAGTCCCATTACTTCTTGCCCTCCCTTCAGTAGACGTGGAGAACAATTGATCACAGTCCTTTTTATGACATTCTTTAACATATTAAAAAACTATTATCAGACCCCTTCTCAGTCTTCTTTTCTCAACTGCTCAGGGGATTTTTTAAAATTTTTCCTCATAGGTCAGGTTATCTAAACCTTTTTTGTTTTGTTTTGTTCTCCCCTGGAATCTCTCCTTTCTCTCTATTGCCTGTGAGTAGCCCATGTTCTTGCTATGCTGCAGCTGCTACTGCCTCAAGAACCCCACAACTCATGCACCTCCTTTGTACCTGGACCTTCCTTCCATATCACAAATTCAGAGGATGATTATGAAAATGTTGGATAGAGTTCAGTTTGGAAGCGACTGAGAATCCTTTTGATTTGCTGTATCGTTTGATGCAATGTTGACATGACACCAAACTCCTTTGCAAATGATGCTGTTCATATTAACAATCAGAAAAAATACATATATGCAATATACATAGTAGCTGTGGGCTGTCTAACTATTATTCAGGAAGGTGTTATATTATCTTTGGGGAAAATACTGATGACCAGGGAACACCAGAATATTTTAGAGATTGTTAAATTGGTGGCAATATAGTTGGAGGACTCATAATTTGTCTTAATAATAATAAAAACCCTAAGATTAAACTTAGTAGTATTCTAGACTGAAAAATCCTATTAAGGGCATATTATGTGTTAAAGTAGCTAATTAAATATGGCCCAGTTTACATATATTACCAGATAGACAGAATCGCAAAGGATTTTTATTGTGGTGAGGCTGAGCACTGCTACATCTAACTTTGAGGCGCTAGATTTGCAGAAGGATTTAGGTCTAAACTGCTACTTTTGGCTCCTAAATCCCAGAATCAGGCACTACTGGATTTGCAAAGCCCCATGCCTAGTTGCCCCCAAATCTTGCAGGTGCCTAAAACTGCTTAGCATCTAAATTATTGTAGTAATGGTTCCCTAGGCCCCATGTTTCAGCTCTGAGCGTGTGCATGCCTCCCTATGCCTGGCACCTGGATGCCTAAGTCCCAGTGTACAAATCGGGGGAAGATGTGATCCTCTGCCTAAGTCATCTGCAGGTCACAATTCGATATGTATACTCAGACCTACCGGACAGAGCCACTACAGGCAAGCTTACACACAACAGCCAAGGTGAGGAGGCCTGTCTTATAACTTGTGTCCCAATGCTTATGGTACTCACTTCAGATAAGGGAAATTCCCCAGTTTGTTTCCTCGTCCACCTGCGGTGGAAGAGGGATTTGAACAGGGATCTACACCTCTGAATTGAGTGCCATAACCATTGGGGATATTCTGATATGGGGAGAGGTCTCAGTCTCTCCTGTTGAAGTTCTGTTGTGGATAGTAAATAAAAAATGTTAGTGGAGCAAGAGGATGGGATCCTGGGTCTTCCACCAGCCACATGAGTATTCATTCATACAGGTTTGTGTTCTCTCCTCTCTCCTTTCACAATTACCTACTCTCTGCTATTTTCAAAGGCTCGAAGGTGAGCACTTGCTTCCTTGAGAGAAAGGAAGCTACTGTGCTACATGCGGCTGCCAGAGTAGGTGCTGAAACTAAGACTGTAGGGGTGCTGTAGCACCCCTTGGTTTAAGATGATTTCCTTTATATAAGGGATTTCCAGTTTGGTACAACAGCTGTCAGCACTCCCACTATAAAAATTGTTCCAGCACCTCTAGATGTCAGCACCTGGTGATGAGTGGATGCCCTTCATGCTGCCTAAACTAGAGAGTCACTGTAGGACAATTGCAGGAGGGAATAGGAAGTGACTTGGGGAAGGTAGCCTTAAGCACCCCTGGCTGTCAGATCACTTGATATCCCACAAAGGGCCATAGGTTGGAGCATGGTGGAGTGGGAGGGCTAGGACCATGCAAGTCATGGCCCGAAGTACTTAGGGGATACTCCCCTATCAACCACCCTCTGAGCAAGGACTGTCACACCCTTGTGCTCTTTCCTACTACACTCATATCATTAAAATAAAGGAAAAGTGCATCTGTAGTAAATGAGAGAAACATCTTTAAAAATTAGCAGCAGAGTTCCTGTCCCACCAGATTAAGGGTGTGTCTAGACTACAGGGTTTTTTCGAAAAAAGTAGCCTTTTTTTGAAAAAACTTCCCCTGCGTCTAGACTGCTGCTGCGTTCTTTTGAAACTAAATCAAAAGAGTGCGGCAGCATGTGAGAAGGTCTAGAAAAGTATTTTAATTACAGAAGAATCCCAAGGAAATCACTAAGATCCGATCTGTGTTTTTCTAATAGGCTTGTTTCTTTATTAGAAAAACCTTTTTTTTAAGGCCCATCCTGTATTGTCTGTTTTGTGCTGCTCCCTCTCCTGTTCAGGCTGTGTAACTCAAGATGTAACAGGAGGAAGGAAATTGTAGACTTTTTTTTTTTTTACATTTTAAAACACCACAATAGGGAGATCAGAAATGGGATCCCTTACTGATTTGCTTTACCTGACAAATGCAGAACAAGCCTAAAGTTTCCAATCTGCAATACCCCATGTTTTTAAAATTACAAGCCTAAGAGGTTTGTTTGGCATGAAATGAAAACCACTAACAAATTGCTAGTGGTAAAACATTGCATGAACATTGTTTCTTGCAAAATATTGGAAATAACTATTGTAGCATTACTCAACAGTTAAGCAACCTCTGTTTACTGTAAGTATTAGCTGCCTGAACAACGTGTACTGCATACGTACATTCACTCCCTTTGGATCCAAAATCCTAAATGGTCACGTGGACCATAAAAACAAAACGTCAGTGAACAAGTCCTTTTTCTAACTGGCTTGATGTCTGTAGCTGGAAGGGACTGCTACCTTCCAAAGTCACTAAAGAGAATCATGTTTTTTAAAGTATACAAATAGTTCTAAGCATATATGTCATTTAGAGGAAAATATGATTTGCTTACACTTGCTGTTTCAGGCATCCAGCCAAATTATGCAGTGTACAATGTACCGGAATGTGCATGATGGTATGCACTAAGCGATCATGTATTTATTTAAGTCCTCACAGGACATTCAGACAGTCATTGTGGAATGGTCCTACAACTCCTTGGGGTTGGAAACACATTTGGTGTTGGAAACACATGTATGACCCCCTCTTCCCTTAATGCATGAAGTAAAGAATTTGAAGAAATTGAAGAATTCCCCCATGAATGAAGGAATTCAGTGCAGTTCAGTACAATGATAGGAGAAGATAAACTCACTTAAACTTTTACCCATTTACTCTATATAGAGCCTGATTCTGCAAAGTTCCGAGTGCCTCCAGTTCCCATGGGCTTCACTGGGAATTCAGATTGCTCTGGACTTCTCAGGAAGTATTCAGAACTTATCAGGACTGGTTCCATACTTTCTCTGGTATATTTCAATATGGTAATTAGAGAGGGACCTGGTTTCTAACCACAAGTCCAATCTCCTGCCAAGTTTTCTTCCTTTTTTTTTTAATTTTTGGAGGGGTTTAAAATGGACATAGGAAAGGTTTTCAGATTTTACTCTCCCCCCCCCCCCCATTTCAAAACTGCTTCTATAGTTTTGGTTCCAGTTGGAATCTAAAACTAAAAGGGTCTGTTTACCAAAACCAGTGTTGTTGCAGCCCAAGATGCAGAGAACAGCCTTCTACCCATCACTTGATTTTGAGGCAAAAATCTTAGAAGAATGGGTCACAAGTTTTGGATGCAAATCAAACCTAAATACAAAGTATCACCATGGATCTTCCTGAATTTGAACCACACCATAAAAAAAAATCTGGTCAGGATCCAAACATGTCTTCTTTGAATCATCTGTTATTGCTGTATATAGTGCTACTTCTATGCAATATCTGGAAAAATAATATTTCAATTCAAAGATATCAGGGGCCAAATTTTGACTTATACCAGTGAAACAGTGAAAATAATTTTGTTTTTAATACAGTAATTTAATTTAAATGCATTTTCTGAATTTTGTAAATGTGTCTGAAATAATTTCTTACATGCTGAAAACTAAATTGCCTATGACATATTTGTCTTTTATAATTTGAACAAGCATTGATTACTTCTTTCTTTTTTCAGTGGTTTGTTAGATGAAATTAACATGGACCTTTTAGTTTAAGTTTGGGTTCTCATGATTCCTTCCTCATTTCCAAACTTAACTTTGACAAATACACTTGAGCAAGGGATTTCATAAAATGAGCTTGAAGTTTTTCTTTATTTTTTGATCAACTCTACATGCATTCACTAATAGCAAAAAACAGTTCTCAGAATACAAGTTTGTTGTTTAACTTCCCTCACTGGTGAGTGGCTGATTCTGCAACTTCAGTGCAGAAATTATTACAGGCCCTATATAAACAAGGCTAGACTTATACTTCCATGAATTTTCTGGAAAGTAGGGAGTAATACAGTAGGTTTACATTGTAAATTAAGTTACAGAATGTGACAACATAGTCTGCAAATGACAATGCAAACTACAGTAAAATAGAGATACAGAACTGCCTCTGGTTGAAAAATTATTGAATACGTTGGACCAGGGAACAAGAATACAGAAAACTGAGGGTTGGCAGGTGGGCGAATTCCCTACTAGACTAAACCAGATTGAAAGTAGGTCAGATTTTCCCTTTTGAAAATGAGGATAAGGAACATAACTCTGTGTGACATGTGATCCATTATATTTAATTTTCTTTATATGCATCATCTCCCAGGAGCCTTGTAGATTGAAAATCTTGGTTTCTATAGCTATGGCAATTATCTAAAACTAAGACTATAGAGTTACCTGCAATCATTTTCATTACACATTATTGTAAGGATCTGTTATTATGGGTCCCTGTTCCCCCTTGTTTTAAAATTTGGCTGCTAAAATTAGCTCCAGCTGAAACTTGGAACACATCCTCAGACAAGCTTTACTGAAAATATATCCTGAACCTGACTGAAACTTTACTCATGTAAAGTTCTGCCAGGTGGCGTTGGCAGGAGCAAGGACTGGGATAAAATGACTAGGGGTTCCTCTTAAGTGGAACAAAAGACCACTGGTTTAAGCTCCCACCAAAAAAAGCAGGATCACTTAATATCTTCCTTGGGTACTCTTACTAGTTGATAGTTCCTCACCCAGAAACACTGAGTCTGTGCATGAAAAAAGCAGAGTATTACTGGGGAAAAAGGAACAAAACATCAACTTGGAAAGTGGGTCACAAGTTCTTGATGCCGACAATAGATCAACATTTATATTAAGAATAATAGATGGGTGAAATCTAATTGTAACAGGGGTTCCCAGTAGATACCTTTGATTCAGGATAAATGTAAAAAGTAATTAAGCTTTTTTATGGACTAGATAGCTGAAACAATATGAGACTCCACTCAACATACAAGCCACATGTAAAGCTGGAGAAAGAGTTGATCCCTGCAGCCTGGGTGTTTTCTCTGTGGTCAGCATGCACATGCATGGTATTACAGACTGGATTTTGTTAGCTGGAACATTTGGAGGGGGGAGGAGTAGGCGGTATTGTTTGATGGAGAGTTCTGTGTGGGGGGGTACGTGGCACTATTTTGGGATACTTCCGGTATCCCCAAATAGCTATTCTGCATCTTTTAAGCAAGCCCGTTATTTGGAAATATAACGGGCTCGCTATTCTGACATCCCTGTAACCTCGTTCCACAAGGATTAAGGAACATTTCTAAATTTAGCACTATGTAGATAGCACCAAATTACAAAATAAGCTATTTCAAAATTGACTTGAAACAAAGTTCGCAACTTGCATAGCTTATTTTGAGCTAAGGATGCACCCTTTATGTGTTGTTTGATGGTGCACCATGTTTGTGTTTTCAAATCAGTGGAGGGAGAAATATAGAATGCTTAAGCAAAGTTCTTGATACTAGAGGTTTACTCTTTGCAACAAGTCAGGTACCGTTTTTTCCTCTCTCTCTCCTCTCAGTTTAGTTCCACAGCCTCACCAATTCAATGTTCATGTACAGTTCTGGTGACTTCTCAAAGTGTCATTTGGAGGATTTCTGGGCAGAAAGCTTATGCAGATGAACTCTTTCTAGAGTGTTACTTTTCTTTGTTAAACAGATGATGGCAGACAGCTCCGTCCTCTATGAAGCTTTTGTATACTCTTTCCCCTCTTCAACAATAGAATGTTACTGTGAACTCCCGCCTTTAACAACCTGCATGAAACTTTAAGGGAGCAACACAGGCTGCAAGAGCAAGATTTTGGAGGAGGCATAAGAAATCAGTTTGTGTACATAGCTGGAATGCTAACTGCATTTGCAGCCATTCTGTAAACAGTTTTGTCAATAAAGAGACAGGTTAATTTTAGGAACAGTCTTCTCATCTTTATTACCAGCATGTGGTATGCTTAACATCTACCCTCTACATCTAGATGAGACAGGTCTTACACTTACTATCTGTGCACCATTTTAGGCATGTTACCATATACAAAAATTGAAGTAGTGTAAGAGAGAGAAAAATCACCATGCTGTCTAATATGGTTCTTTTGAAACTGTCTGATAACTCTGAATGAGAGTTGAAAAACTGAGTTCTAGCGACTGCATAGTTAATTGCTGTAGATGAGTGGTGAAGCTGTAGGATCAGTTAAGCCAGGGTAACAGAACTTGGTATCTTCAAGGATCATGGAGGAGTTGAACAGAACTGACAGAGATGGAAGTCTATTGTGCAAGGAAACTGACGAACCTCCAACAAGAAATTTATACAATAGGACCCTCCTTTCACAGTGACTCTATATACCTCAAGTAACCCTCTTAGAAAAAAAATACCAGGACCCTCAGCCAGCTTTCAGATGCCTCTGTTGAAACCTAAACTTTACGCTCTACCAGATGGAAAGAGTGACATAACTTCTCTACCCAACGAGCACCCCCAGAAAGGAATTAGGACACTGAACAACATAATTTTTCCTATTTCCCTTTTGCTCCAGGGTCTGACAGTAGGATAATTTATTGCAACCCTTGAACACAAGCAGTTTGCTTACTGTCATGCTGGTCAACAAATGAAAGTGCAGAACCAAGGCTTACCTGCTCCTCACCTCATCACTCATTTTCACAGAATATCTAGGCTGCAAGGGCTACAATCCACACTCAAACTGAGATCCAGGTAGGCCAAGTAAGGAGATACAGTGGAGTCAAACGTGACTGCCTCTCTCTCCCCAGCACAACTGAGTGAGAGAAAGAATCTCCGGGCTACACAGGCAGAATATGGGAAGGCATTAGTCAGGAAGGAAATCCATTGTTTGCCAACCATGGATGGAATTTGTATGCTCAATTGGGAAGGCAACTGTAATCAGAGAGTGAGGCTCAACAATACATGATGCCTTGAATCCAATACTTGGTTTGAGTGAGTTTGAGACTAAATGCAAATAGTCCGTACTGTTCTGCCTATATGTAAGAGTGACAGAACAATGATCAGAAACCAATTCCCACCCCACCAGAGTACTGAATTTGGAATTTTATATCCAGCAACTCAGGCCCCTCCAGCATTGAGAATCTCCTGTAGTTTTACTGTATAATACTCAATGAACATTTACATTCTGATACCACAATTTACAGAGGCTTCCATAACATACTCTAGTGACCTGATGGAAAGGAGGCTATTAAAACTACATAGGCTTTTATTGGAAGTGGTGGCATTTTGTGGGGGAAAAAAAAAAAAAAAACACCTAACCCTACCAGCGGTTTTGATACTATAAAAATAATACATGTGGCATTTTAAAAATGGAAGTCCATATACTCAGCCAGTATAAATTGGTATAGCTCCACCAAAGCCCATTTACTGAGACAAAGCCCTCAAAATCATGAGGCTGGTTTATATTTATGTTTTTAAATCTCCTGGTGCCAGTCTTGGGTTTCACATTTTCAAACTTCACTGTGCAACCTTGAAGGCTGGAAAGACTTTTTATTAAAAAATGAAAGCTGAGAATCTCATGTCAGCACATGCCTCCAGGACCTGGGGCTTTATGAAAAGTAATACATATAAGATTCCTAATAAAATTGTCAGAGTAGGGGATGCTGCCAATATAACTAAAATCTGAATCTGGTCCCTGGTATCATCCTTACATCTGAAATTTTGTTCCTAGTTTGTCCAACTTTTAAATGATACATCATTTGTAATTTCTCTTTCTTTCTGTTATACAGGCCATCCTCACTATAAGTCCAAGATACGTTCCAAAAAGGAGGAGGTTACTCACCTCTTGTAACTGACATTCTTTGAGATGAGTGTCCCTGGGGTTGCTCCACATGAGGTGTAGAGCGTCCCAGCTCCTCTGGATGGAGTTTCTTCAGCAGTGTCTCGGAGGGGGCCGTGCATGTGCGGCCCCCGCCTCCCTTTAGTTCCTTCTCTATCTGGAACCCAGTGAAGGAGCGTGATTGTTTTTTTTTTTTTTTAAAAGGTTTCCGAAGTAGAGGGGAGGGTAGCGGAGCACCCCGAGGGATGCTCATCTCGAAGAATGTCAGTTACAGGAGGTGAGTAACCTCCTCTTCTCCTTCCAGAGGCATCCCTTGGGGTGCTCCACATGAGGTGACTACAAGCAGTCTATCTTATGGAGGTAAGGACTTCAGATCGGGTAAGTAGGCTGTTTGGAGGACAGCTTTTGCTACTTTAGTGTGTCGTAAAGGACCCGAAGCGAGAGAGTTGTGTTTTGCAAAAGTGTGATCCGAGGACCATGTTGCTGCTGCACAAATGTCCTCCAGTGGAACCTTCTTGAGGTATGCGACCGAGGTTGCCACTGCTCTTGTAGAGTGCACTCTGATTGGAGCAGGTGGAGGTAAGTCATTAAGTGAGTAGCAGATATTGATACACTCCGAGATCCAATGGTATAGTCTTTGTGATGATATTTTCTCCCCCATGTTATGCTTTGCAATGGAAACAAACAGGTGTGGGGAGGATCTGAATGATTTTATGTCAAGTCAATATAGAAGGAGAGCGCTCTTTTGACATCCAGAGTGTGCATCTGTGCTTCAAAGGTGTTGGAATGGGGCTTTGGGAAAAAACACAGGTAGGTGTATTGTTTCATTGATGTGAAAGGCTGTGCAGAACTTAGATAAAAATTTCGGGTGCAGCCACATGGACACTCTGTCTTTAAGAAAAATGGTGAAGGGTGGACCAGACATGAGAGTGGCCAGTTTGCTTACTCTGCATGCTGAGGTGATAGCCACTAGGAATGCGGTTTTAAGCGTTAAGTGGAGTAAGAAGCATGTGGCCATAGGTTCAAAGGGTGGCTTTGTTAATGCTGTCAGGACTAGGTGGAGGTCCCATGGTTCGTGTGGGGGTGATAGCTGCTAGGTGCACTCTAATTGAGGCTAAGGAGAAACGAGACAGCTTTAGGTGCAGCAAGTATTCCAGAATTACTGGGAGTGGGGCTGTTTGCGGCAGTATATTGCGGTCACTGGACCAGTGTGTAAAATGCGTCCATTTACCATATATGTTTTCCTTGTTGCAGGAGCTCTGCTGTGCAGGAGGACCTCCTGGACTTGCTGGGAACACTGGTGCTCTATGCCAGTGAACCACTGAGGTGCCACGCTTTTATATGGAGCATCGAGAGTTGAGGGTGAGATGTCCTGATCTGCAGATGATAGAGGATGTAAGGTACCTGCGGTAATGTGATTGGATGGCTTTGTGTCATCCTGAGTAGTAGAGGAAACCAAGGTTGGCGCGGCCAGCACAGAGCTATGAGGATGATATTTGCTTTGTCCCTCCGTATCTTTATGATGACTCTGTTGAGGAGGGGAAAGGGAGGGAATGCGTATCGAAGGGGTGCATTCTATGTCAGAATCAGAGCGTCCCCTAAGGAATGTTTTCCCATGTCTGCTCTGGAGCAATACATTGTGCATTTTCTGTTAGATCTGGTGGCAAACAGATCTATTCAGGGATGGCCCCATTGGCTGAATATTTCTCGCAGGATTATATGGTCCATCTCCCATTCGTGTTCCTGGGGGAGGGCTCTGTTTAGGGCGTCTGCTGTCGTATTGAGCGCCCCGGGTAGATGGCAAGCACATAATTGTATATCCCGTGCTATGGCCCAGTTCCAAAGGGCTATGGCTTCTCTGCACAGGGGCTGAGACCGTGCTCCACCTTGTTGGTTTACATAGAACATGCATGCCATTTTGTCCATGCAGACACAGACGTGTATACCTTTTGTTTAAGGGAGCAGTTTTTGACATGCTAGGCGGACAGCTCTGAGTTCTAAAATATTTATATGCAGAGCACATGCCGCAGAAGACCATAGGCCTTGAGTTGTTCTTCCTTCCATGTGAGCGCCCCAGCCTGTGAGTGAGGCATCCATAGTGATGACCACTTTGGGCTCTGTGGATTGGAAGGGTGTGCCTATAGTTAGGTTGGACGCCTCTGTCCACCATTTTAATGATGCCTTGACTGATGGAGGCATTGTTAGTCTCTTTGGGTATGTCGAGACTACGTGGCTCTGACGCCAGAGCCATGTAGATTAGTTTACTAGATATACCCAAATGAAGCCGCGATTTAAATAATCGCGGCTTCATTTACATGAAAATGGCTGCCATGCTGTGCCCGGGGAGGGGGTGGGGGGAAAATCAGCTGTCCTGGCACAGCGGGGCAGTCTTGACGCACCGTGGTCGACAGGGAAGCCTCTGTCAACTGCTCCGCTATGCCTCATGAAACAAGGTTTACCGGAGCGGTCGACAGAGGCTTCCCTGTCGACCGCGGCGCATCTAGACTGCCCCGCTGTGCCGGGACAGCTGATCCCCAGCACAGCGCGGCAGCCATTTTCATGTAAATGAAGCCGCGATTATTTAAATCGCGGCTTCATTTGGGTATATCTAGTAAACTAATCTACATGGCTCTGGTGACAGAGCCATGTAGTCTAGACATGCCCTCTCTCAGTGAATGAATGTTTGGTTTGTACTGGGTTAGGAGCCAGCCTTGGAGACACCTCATAAATAATCTCACGTTAGGCACCACCGGGTTGCAGGAAGCCATATGGCCGAGAAGTCAGAGGCAGTCGAGTGCGGTGACTGTAGGCATGTCCTGGAGGGATAGTGTCTGGTGCCTGATGTGATTGGCTCTGTCAGGAGGGACGGAGGCTGTGAGAGTTAAGGTGTGCCCCAATAAATTGGATGGTCTGTGAGGGTGTGATTTGGGGTGTTTCACTAGACGTTCTAGAGAGTGAAAACAGTCTAGCACCATGTGAGTGTGTTGATGGCACTCGTGTCTGGACCTTGCTTTTACTAGGCAGTCATCCAGGTAGGGGTATATGGTAATTCCTTGTCTCCTGAGGTGGGCAGTGCCTGCTGCTAGGATCTTGGAAAATACTCAGAGCTCTGGAGAGTCCGAAGGGTAGGACCATGTACTGAAAATGGTTTGAACTTAAAGTGAAACGGAGAAAACGTCTATGAGATGGTTTAATAGAAATATGCATCTTGTAAGTCGAGAGAGGAAAACCAGTTGCCCATCTCCAGAGCTGAAATAATTATATTTAGGGTAACCATCTTAAACCTCTGTTTTTTTTATTAAGCTGTTTAGGGATCTGAGGTCTAGGATGGGTCTCCACCCACCAGTCCTCTTTTCTATGAGAAAATAATGGGAATAGAAACCTGTTCTGTGGAATTGCGGTGGAACCGGGTCTATGGCTCCTATATGTAACAGGTGATCTATCTCTTGTTGTAAAATGATCTCATGACATCCGTCCCTCTTTAGGGACCCGATAGGAGATTGGGGTGGGGGGAAAGAAAGGGGATGATATACCCTAGAGAGATAGTTCGTAGTACCCATTTGTCTGAGGTAATTAATTCCCATTGATGAAGGAAGGGGAGTAAATGAAACTGAGTTTGGAAGGGTTCTAGGATTCTGGAGATGGTGCTCTGCTTTTCGATCTCTTGACTATATTTTCAAATTTGCTTATTGGATTGCCCTGGATGGTTGGGGCTATTAGTCTGGGACCGTTGTCTCTGCTGCCTATTTTGACCCTGCTGTTGGTAAGGGGGTTGTTCTTGTCTGTGGTACTGGAAAGGGGACTGCTGGTACCTTGGTCTGTGGTATGGTTGGTACCTATATTGTCTTGTTCTTGTTGCAGGAGCCTGGATACCCAAGGATCAGAGAATGGCTCTGGAGTCCTTCCTGGATTGAAGAACTTCATTGGTCTTTGAGGAAAAAACAGTTTTCCCCTTCAAATGGCAAATCTTCCACACCTGTCTGTAGCTATTGTGGGAAGGCCAAAGAGTTGTACCAAGAGACCTACCACATAGTAACAGCTGTAGCCATCGACCTTGTGGCTGTGTCTGCTGCATCGAGCGCCACTTACAGTGCTATATGCGAAATTGCCTGTCCCTCGGAGACAATGGCTTTGAAATGCAGTTTTTTGCTTTCTGGCAGATCATCAATAAATGTGTTCATTTTCATGTAATTGTTGTAGTTGTATTTACTAAGTAGGGCTGAATAATTTGCTACCCTCAGCTGGAGTGTGGCTGAAGCGTATACTCTTTTGCCAAATGCATCTAATCTCTTGTTCTCCTTATCAGATGGGATTGAGCGATTTTGCTGCTTGTTTCTCTGCTGTGCAGCATCCACCCCAAGGGAATTGGGGCAGGGGGGGATGTGTGAAGAGAAATTCAGATCCCTTGGGCAGCAGAAAATACTTTCAGTCCGCCTTTCTGCTTGTAGGAGGAAAGTGTTTGCCATAAAGCTTTTGCAGGTTGGAGAATGACTGGCTTGAGAGGGAGAGCAATTTTTGATGATGAACTGGATTGTAAGATGTTAGTGCGCTTGTGGGGAGTATCTTGTACTTCCTCCACATAGATATTTAGGTCTTGCGCCACCCGTTTAAATAAGTCTTGAAAAGAGGAGACATCCTCTGAAGTGTTAGCAGAGGGAGGTGGGATTGCTTCCCCTGTATCAGCTAGTGATGATGTGAGCCAAAGATCCCGTGGCTGACATAGGGGAGTATTGGCTGTCATTATCACTCCTTGTAGTGTCTGTGAGGAGATTCAGTGGAGCATGAAAGAGTTATCTATATGTTTAGTCTTACTTAATCTCTTTGTGCTGTTGTAGAGGATGGTTCCACATTTGCCACTGTGGAGGGTATGCCACAGGTGGGGGCATCCACAGATAGGGAACCCAGGGGGTCATTTGCACTCTAAGAAGGTCCGGTTCCATGTAACTGTGTCCCCAGTGCCCCTTGTGATTGAGGGGACAGCTGTGGTGAGAAAGCTTCAAAATCCTCTCCCTCTTCATGTGAGAAGGGAGAGTGCGGATCTGAGTCCTCAGAAAGCAGTGACTGAATGTATCTATCTTCACTCAATAAAAGGGAGTGAAGAGTTGAGTCGATCTGCAAATCTTTATTCTCCCTGTAGGTGACCAGGGGAGTTTGTGATATGGAGGGCTGTGCTAACTGAGAGGAGCCCATATTTACTACAGAGCTGAGAGGGAGAGCTAGAGCCCCTAATTGTTGAGGGGAAGGGGCAGTATTCACAGAATGCTCTATCCCTTCTCTAGGTGCCATCGTGAAAGGTTGAGATACCAGTGTAGCTGTCATAATGGTCAGTGTTACCGGAGTTTGAGACTAGCACAGAATGGCATGTTGCCTTTAAGTGCAGTGTTTGAAGTGCTTTCTGGCTTACTACGCTGTTCACCCAAAGTACCTGGGCAGTCAAACATGCTCAGATCGTTCTTATCTGAGTGGTCTGACTTTTTCACCTCAGAATGGCTCCTGGTGGGTTGCTGAGGTAATGAACTTGCCCTTCTTTTAGAAGGCTTAGGCTTATCCTTGTTGGCTTTTGAGCTCTGCCCAGAGGCTGGGTCAGCGGCACATCTCTTGCTGTTATCCTTGTGGAGCGTTATCAGTTTAAGCTCTGTGTGAGAGCTGGGTTTCATTTTTAACACAATAGGGTCAAGCTCTCTGAGAATGAGCGCTCCCCAAACTCTTCAGGCAGGCGTCATCGGCGGTAGACATCATGTCCTTGCAGAGTGTGCAGCGTTTGAAGCTGGGAGAGCTCATATCAGCTTGTAGGCTATGGCAGCGGTTCAAACCCCACACTGCTTTTTTTGAAGTACTACTATTCTAATCTAACTAAGAAAAAATGGTGAGAACAGTAACAAGAACGGCTAACTAACTACCTTAACAACTAGGTATGTTGAGGGGAGGAGAGCACTGCCAAGTTCCATCTGCAGCTGGGGACAGTAGAAAGGAACTGAAGGGAGGTGGGGGCTGTGCATGCCCATAGCTAGCGAGGGAGCCCATGTGATTCATGCACCACACATGCACAGCCCCCTCCGAGACACTGCTGAAGAAACTCCATCCAGAGGCGCTGGGATGCTCTACACCTCATGTGGAGCACCCCCAGGAGCACTTGGACTTCTAGCGAAACAACTTAAGGGGGAATTTTTTTCCCCAGGGGCTGACTTCTATTTGCTCAAATTGGGGGGTGGGTTTTGCAACTTAAGAGCAGGGAATGGGAGGACTTGATGCTTGTAGGAACTAATGCATTAACGACTTTAGGGTAGAATGGATGTATACTGGGTGACTTATAATGGGGATGCCCTGTAATAGATTCCTTCTTAAAATCATTAAGACAGACTCCTTGCCCTCAGGGGATTTTGAACGTAAACACTGTACTCTTGTAACACATTTTACAAAAGCATAGCACATTCTTTTTTCTGGAGGGGTGAGGGAAATGAAGGGGGTGAAAGTGGAAAGCTGTTTTCCATCAGTAATCAGGTGTAATGGAGGACTACCCTGTGACCACATTCATAATTCACTCCTAGGGCTTCATTGATGTTTAAACATTACTTGAGTTGCCTCAAGTGATAAACCTGAAACAAAAGTCTGGACTAGTGCAGCACTTTAAAGACTAACAAGATGGTTTATTAGGTGATGAGCTTTTGTGGGCCAGACCCATGAAAGCTCATCACCTAATAAACCATCTTGTTAGTCTTTAAAGTGCTGCATAGTCCTGTTTTTTGTTTCCGCTAGACCAGACTAACACAGCTACATCTCTATTACTATTCTACATGTAAGTGATAAACCTGTGTGTTACAAACAGGCAAAGCCAGCTAGATCACAGGCTATTACAGAATACCCAGTTATACCACAACAGCCTCAGAGGTTCGGCAGATTATTAGTACTTCTATATTGCACTTCTTCAAAAAGAGATTTGTAGTAATTCTTAACTGCAGTGTAAGCTTCTGAGCACCTAAAGTAATATTGACACCTATCAGTGAGCCATTATTTTGCTTCTCAACCCATCTAGCCACGAATTACATGAAACAGTCAGCAGTTGCCCTCCTCCCCAACCAGTAATCACAATGACACGAAAGCAATGCAGAGAGGTGTAAAGCCTTTATCTGAGAAAATTCTACTGTCATTTCACTTGTGAGTTTTGTTCAAAACAAGGTTCCTTTTGAAACTATATGTTGTACATTTGCTGCAATCACTTTAATCAGTAGCACTTTTAAACTTAATAGCAGGAACATTTAAAATACATTAAAAACCTGTAAATGCAACTATTGTTTTTTTTAAATATACTTGTGCCTTCCTCTCCCCAGTCTTTTGAAGACAGTTGAACGAAGGTCTCAGATCTGATGTACATATTGTTGTTTATTTTATAAAGCCAGCTTGACTGACACAATGACTCCTAAAAGCCAAGTTTGGAGATCAGATTTTTTTTTTTTTTTTTAAGCAACAATGACATTGGATACTGCCAGAGACATTTGCCTCCTCCATTTTGAAATGCCAAGTTGGCTCTGGAAGACAGCAAAAAGCCACTTTTGTAAAAAAAAAAAAACAAAAACAAAAAAATTCTGAAGTGGGCTATTGTATGCTTCCAACTACAGATCATAGATTTTGCTGCTGCAAATCAGACCCCCAAAGACATGGCTAATGCTGTCACTTTTTTCTACTGTTTGCAAAATGCTGCTAAAGAGTTCATACACACAGGCTGTAGAAAATGTCCCTAAAGTGATGCAGTATCCTGGAGCTATTGCAGCTTACAAGCACCCTGCTTTTGTTGAATAATAAGGACTTTGGGAGGGAAGGTATGAGTGTTCAAAGGCACAAAGGGCATTTAGATGCAAGTCAGTGGCAGTTGGGTACCTAACTGCCTTCTATACCTTTAAAAAAAAAAAACCTCCTCCCCATCAATTCTAAGCAATCATGACCACACAAGTTGTTCCTTTTGCAACATCCTGGAGACTCAAAATCACCCTATCAAATCTGTGTAGATAAGATAATTAAAAGGGCTACAGAGGGATGCTGGAACAGAAAGCATAGGAACACAGGGCTAGAAGGGACCTTCAGAAGTGATCAAATCCAACTTTCTTCACTATGGCAGGACCAAGAAAATAGCCATGACATGTTGGTCCAACCTTTTAAAAAAAAAAAAAAAAAAAAAAAAACTGATATGGGGATTTCACCACTTGCCTTGGAAGTCTACTCCAGTGCCGAACTGCCCTTATAGTTAGAAAGATTTTCCTTAATATCTAACCTACACTTCCTTTGCTGCAGATTAAGCCCACCACTTCTTGTCCTATCTTCAGTGGATATGGACAACTGAGCACAGTCCTCTTTATAACAGCCCTTAATGTATGTGAAGACTGTTATTCCCCCCCCCACCCCTACACCTGTTTCTTCTTTTCCGGACTAAACACAGTTTTTGTAATTGTTCCTCATACATCATGTTTTCTAGATCTTTAATTTTTTGTTTTCCACTGAACTTTCTTCAATTTCTCCACTTTCCTAACACAGTACTCCAACTCAAGCTTACCAGTGTAGAGTAGACAAAGACAATTACCTCCCCTATCTTATATTCAGAGGCCTGTCATGTATACCCTCGAATTATATTAGCTTTTTTGCAACAGTATTATATTGATTCACACTCAATTTGTGATCCATTATAATCCCCAGATCCTTTTCAGCAGTACTTCCCCCTCACCAATTATTCCTCATTTTGTAGCTATGTACTTAATTTTTCCTTCCGAAGCATAGTACTTACCACTTAGTTTTACTGAACTTCTTCTTGTTCAATTCAGAACAGTTCTCCAATTTGTCAAGATCCTTTTGAATGCTAATTCTGTCCTCCAAAGTGCTTATAACACCTCCAAGCTTAGTGTCATCTGAAGGTTTTACAAGCATACTTTCCACTCCATTTTCTGATTCGTTAACCATGAAAAATATTGGGTAATAGCAGAACAAGGATTACCCCTATAGGGCCCCTCTGTATAAGCCAACTCAGAAAACTACTGATAATTCTTTGAGTGTTATTTTTCAATCACTTATGCACCCATTATAGTCATTCCATCTAGACTACATTTTCCTATTGCTTATGAAAATGTTGTGTCAGACTAAGTTATAAGCCTTACTAAAGTGAAGATTATCATGTCTACTGCTTCCCACCATTCAGTTAACCGCCTAGCTCACCCGCCCCTAAAACCTGGAGGAAATAATGTTGGTTTGACATTATTTGTTCCTGACAAATCTATGTGGGCTATTCCTTGCAATTCATTGTCCTCCAGGTACTTACAAATTAATAGTTTAATAATTTGTTCCCATCTCTTTCCAGGTATCAAAGTTAGAATCAGAGGCTCTCTCTGACCCTCCATACTGCCTCTTATCTTTTCTAGAGGCCAAAGTCACAGCTTACTGAGCCATTCTCATCACTGGCAAAGTTAAAGATTGGGGTGAAACTCTTCCCTAATCCTGGCCTCCCTTACCAGAAGCAGACTTTTTAGTGGTGTGAGGAGGGTTGCGGGGAACACGGGCCCACCCACTACTTCAGGTTCCAGCCCAGGGACCCTAGGTAGCAGCAACTGATGGGGTTTTCCCCTCTAGCCCCAATATAGCAGCTTTTTCCCTAGGGCCATTTCCCCACACATTCCCCTAGCACCTTTTCCCTGGTACCTGAGCAAAAATCTTTCCTGCTTCAGCACACTCTCTCCTTTCTCAGCAACACACTTCCTCCTTTCAGTCCTTCAGTCTTCTCCTTCCCCCTCCCTTACCTGAGGGGAAACTTTTTAAAGTAACCCAACAATCCTCTATTGGCTGCAGATGCCTAATTAGCCTGCTACTTCAGGTAAGCTCTTAATTAGCTTCAGGTGCCTACCTGCCTTGATTATGTGGCAACATTCCCTGGCAGTTTATTCCAGGAACAGAAAAGCATTCACCCAGCTTCTGATATGTCTACCCTGCACCAAGCTATTATAGCCAGCTGCCCTCGGTCTGTCACAAAGCATAGAGCCAATGCTCCTAACTTCAAATACAAAAATGATGCATGAATACAAATGGCATAATTATAATCCATGAATTGTAAGCTCTTCATAGGTGTCTCACTTGGCACATTTTGTACAAGATTAATTGCAAACACGTAACAGTAATCTATATGGTCATACTGTAATCAAACAACATCACAATGTGTCACACATTAATTATGTACATGCATAATTCTCAAGGATTAGGAGCCCAAGTTTCATGCCTGGGGCCTGTGCAACTAAGAGGTGATTGAGATTCCACCACCGTCCAGTCAGTCTGAGCAGCTGAGTGTGGGTGAGCCTCATGCAAGGGAAAGGACCCCTCACCTTATGTAACACAGCTATTGACTTTACATAAGTTTACTTATGCTACAAGACACAAATACAACAAAGATGTAGAGCTGTTCATCTGCTTTTCCATTTCCCTGTGCAGGGCAGGGGAGAGGAGATGTAGAGCACTCTGTTTAAGTCTCTTGAATTCTCCTCAGAGATCTCAATGAAACTTTTATGGAGGTGCTCTGCAATCCTCCTGAAAGTTTCTAGGGATGGCAGCCTCATTTCTTTCTCTGTGGGAGGATGCTTTCCCATACCACATAGCAATAATCTCAACAGGCACCACTGCACTACGCAAGCTAGCAGCATTCAGGCCCAGGCTACCAGCTGTGCACTGTGTTGTTACCCTCAAGGTTGAGAGATCAGCTAAAGTCATCACTCCTGGAGACAATACTGCCAGTATCGAGTGCCACTGCCCTATACTCGTAGTTTCATGTAACTGAGCAATTCCTGCCATCACCCCGGCAGAGAATTCCGATAGAGCAACCCCTTATCCACTCCCACCCCCATCCCCAGTATTCCACATGGCACCAGGAATCAGAGAATCCTAGGGCTTGAAGAGACCTCAGGAGGTCATCAAGTCCTGCACCCGGCCCAAAGCAGGACCAATCCCAATTCAATCATCCCAGCCAGGGCTTTGTCAAGCCAAGACTTAAAAACCTCTAGGGATGGAGATCCCACCACCTCCCTAGGTAACCCATTCCAGTGCTTCACCACCATCCTAGTGAAATAGTTGTTCCTAATATCCAACCTAGATCTCCCCCACCGTAACTTGAGACCATTAGGAGCTGCATTCCTATCGCTACCATTCAACATTGAGGGATATAAAGACAACCACAATTTCACATACGCTGAGCTGAGAGCCAGGGTTGATGTATGTATAGCTAAAATGGACATGAATGTTCCTTCCCCTTCTTTAAGCTGTTCCATAAATTATTTAACTTGCATTGCATTTTAAGTGTTTATATTACTCAATAAAACTTTACAGTTTGGAAAATAATTAATCTTTATAAGTTCCAAACAAACATATACTACAGAATGCCTGGCAGAACTGAAATCATCCATTTGGTTGTTATTTTACACTGTGACATAACTCATAGGATCAGTGACAGTGTAATAATCATAAGTATACAGAAACCATCACAAAATTAATAGGGTCATTGTCTATTATTTTCATATATGTGCACACAGGCCCCCAAATTGCAGGGCCCAGTAAAGCATAATCCATTCCACGTCACTGTGGTTTGCTGTTAAAACACTCTTTCAAATCCTCTGAGCTTTATAACTCCATGCTGAGCTTTTCTGATAGCTGAGTTTGAACAGCTAAATACAAGGGCTAACAACTGGTACACTTCTGCCTCCACCCCAGCAACATCTTTTCTGCCTTTGCTTCACAGATACGATGCAGTACACAGAAGGCAACTATAAGCATTGGGATATTTTTCTCACTGAGAAAATGCCAGCATCCCTTCATTGCATCAAAAGCACTTCAGCTGATATCCTGCACCTGCTAAACCAGTAGGGGAATCTTTCCTTTCTCTAGATGCACACTACTGCAAGATGGTCTAGTGCCAAAATAGGAATATTCATGCCATCCATCATCTCCCATCACTGTCCAGGAACCTCATTGCTGAAAATCCACTGCCAAAAATCAGTCCTGCCTTGCACGTGGCAATTAATGGCCCTAAACACTTGCATGACAATGGCCCCCCACATGCATTTTCCAACTCCAAATCATTTCCTACTAACCAGTACCAATATGGCTTTGCAAGTTTTAACTGTGATCACCACTCACTTCTCCATTGTCAGTGAAGCTCTCATTCTGGTGTCCCTCCATGAGAAGGCTGGGGTGAGCTTAGTATATAGATCCAGGAATGAGACACTGTGCATCCAAAAGTTCTGCAACCACTGCTTGTCACTGCAAGCCAGCATTACGATGTGATCTTACAAGTCAGTGCTCATTTCTTTGGTCCAGAAGAGATGTTCCATCATTTGCAACTGCTCTATGAATGCCTCCAACAATCTTAGATTAGTTCTCACTTAGTCCCACAGCAGTCATCCCTCCAGGAAATAGCCATGTTTCCTGCAAGTGTTCTTGCAGCTCTGCAAATAGCATAGAATTGTGTTTCCTTTGCTTGCAACATTCATAATAGTGCAGAGCCATGCTCTATCAGAGATGGCCAACGGAAACAAATCCTGTGTGAGTTAGTAAGATTTTCAAAATAGGCATGAAAATTATGGGACAGAGTTGGCACTATGGGGTGGAGAAAGTAGCATGATGGGAACTTAACCCCGCAGCCCAGGTTGTCCCAGCATGGCTCATTTCTGCCCCATCATGTATTGCCAAAACTACCCAAAGGACCCACATTGGGATACCTACCCATGATGTACCACAGTGTGCATTCAAACAAACACTGCCAGTGAGTAGATGCAAATGTAAAGAGACAATATGCATATGCAGAAATGACATACTAACTGTAGTGACTTTATGCTGACATAACTTGCTGATATAAGTTATCTGTCCATATCATGTAGAGGCAGATTTTGGAAGTATTTTAAGCTCCTAAAGATGCAGCTAGGTGCCTAATGGGATCTTCAAAAATATCTAGGCTCCCATGAGTGTTAGCCATTTAGGTGCTTCTGAAAAAATCATACTAGGTGTCTAAATCTCTTTACAGTTCTGGCCGCTGGGCCTTGTGTTGCTGAACAGTGCAATTCATAATTACTTTTAAAAATCTGGTCCTTCAGGGCCTAAATTCCACTGACTTTCAAAGAGACTTAAACTCTTAAGGCACAAATCCTCAAAGGTATTTAGGTGCTTAATGCCTGTGCCAAGTGCTCCAGGCACTTTTGAAAACGGGACATAGGAGCTTTGGGAGATTTTATCAATTATTCCAGATTTGACTTTTATTTTGTTTCTCTTTGCTTAAAAAAAATAGGAAATTTCCCTAGCAGGTGTCTGCAGGCCACCACTATGTCCTCTGTGGAAGATGCATGATATAGCTCAGAACAGCTCACAAACTATTAAACTAATGCACAAAGATTATTAAAAATAACTTATATTTTATATTAACTTTGCGACCGGGTGCTCGCGAACAGGGTGAGTGCTAACAGGAGGGAGTTTTGAGAGGCTCTCCTGGAGGAGGAGAAGGAAGGAGCAAACTAAAGCACCTTGGGGCCGTGTGCTCAGGCACTATTTGGTGTCCGGGAGGTGGGCGGGCGTTAGCCCGCCCACATCAAAAGGACCTCCCCCCAGCCTGTGGGGAGGACCACAGAACCCAGGAGAACCAACTAATTACTGGGGACAAATAATGAAAAAAAACAGGGACGGGTGTAAGGGTCAAAGGGCTAAAACGAGGGAGCCGGATGGGGATACCGAGCAGAGAACCCCGGACAGCGCCCACTGCTCCCCGAAGGTCTCGAGAGAGCCAGCGGACGCTGCCCATTGGGACTCTGCCCGGATACGTGAGCGGATACAGCAACGGAAATAGGCCCCACAGTCGCAGGCCCCTCCCCCGGCCAACCTCTTTTCCCTGGTTTTATAGATTGCCAATTTGGCAATTGCCAGGAGGAGGTTGACCAGGAGGTCCCGCGACTTTGTGGGGCCACGGATGGGGTGTGCGTAAATTAACAAGTGGGGGGAAAAATGCAGCCAGAACCTCAACAGGAGGTTCTGGAGGAGCCGAAAGAGGGGCTGTAACCTGGCGCACTCGAGGTAGATGTGCGCCAGGGTCTCCCTCACGCCACAAAAGAGGCACGTTTCGGAGGTGGGGGTGAACCGCGCCAAGTACACGCCCGTGCTCACCGCGCCGTGCAGGATTCTCCAGCAGATGTCCCCGGTGGGTCGTGGAACCAAAGTCGAATAGAGGCTGGCCCACCGGGGCTGCCCACCCTCTATTGATGGTAGGAGGTCCCGCCACTTGGTGTCTGGGCGGGACACGAGGGTGGGGAAGTGGAGCGTGTGAAGCACGAGCGTGTACAGGTGACTCTTTGGCGCGGTTCGGAAGGGGACTGGCTGCAGCGAGTGCAGCCGGCTCAGGTGACGAAGGGGAGGAGGTCGGGAAGGTACGCGGGGCTGGGGGCCAATGGAGAGATCGGGAGGGCCGGGGGTAAGGGGTGGGCGGGGTGCACCCTCTCGCAGGACTTTGTTTAGGTACACCCGAGCAGTGGGCGGCAAAGCGTCCTTCACCTCCTGAAGTACGCGCCGGGGAGTACGTAGGGTGGAGAGCCCCATGCGCTGGGCGAGCGCCTGAGGATCCACCCAGTCTCCCCGGTCGTAGTCCAGGAGGTCTCCGACTCTGGTGACTTCTGCCAGGACCAACCTCTGGCGCACCAAGGGGGACTCCGCCGCCTGCACACGTAGATGGGGATTGTGTAGCAGGGGCTCCGCGAGGAGGTCTGCCCCCACGGTGGCTCCCAAGGACCTGGTCGCTGCAAGCAGCTTCCAGGTCCGGAGGAGGTCCTGGTAGAAGGCCGGCAGCCCGGAGAGATCTCGCGGAAGACCTCTCAGATAAAGGAGCTGCCGGTCGTATCGGAGCCCTCGGAGGCGGCGAAGGAAAGCGTGTGCAAGCGTGCTCCATGCCGGACTACCTGCATCAAATAGGAGTCTCTGCAGGGCCCGGAGGCGGAGGACGTGAACCCGCGTGCGCAAACACGTCAGGCCCTGCCCTCCCTCCTCCAGGGGGAGATGGAGAACCCCTGCAGAGACCCAATGCAGTCCTGGCCAGATGAACCGCAGCATGAGCTGCTGGATACGGACCAGGAGGCCCGGGGGCGGGACCAGGGCGCCGAGGCGGTGCCAGAGCATGGACAGGACCAATTGGTTGAGTACCAGTACCCTCCCACGCAGGGAGAGGCACCGGAGCAGTCCCGTCCATCTCTGCAACCGCTCGACCACCCTGGCCTCTAAACCTTGCCAGTTCTCCGGCGGGGAGGGATGCGTGGCAGAAAGAAAAACGCCGAGATAGAGCAGCGGACCCGCGCTCCACCTGATGGCCTGAAGCGCGGGTGGGAGGGAGCCCGCCTGCCACCCGGCCCCTACTACCAGGCCAGAGCTCTTGACCCAGTTGACCCGGGCGGAGGAGGCCGCCGAGTAGACGGCTTGGCAAGCCTCCACCCGCGCCAGGTCTCCCGGGTCCTGGACCACGAGGAGCACGTCGTCGGCATACGCCGACAGGACCAGCCTCGTCTCCGGCTCACGGAGCACCAACCCCGTCAACCTCTTGTGAAGGAGACGGAGGAAGGGCTCTATGGCCAGAGCGTACAGCTGGCCCGACAGCGGACAGCCTTGACGTACTCCCCGCCCGAAGCTGACCGGTGCGGTCAGGGTCCAGTTGAGCTTGACCAAGCACTCTGCGGAGGCGTACAGCACCTGGAGAAACCCCACAAAATGGGGCCCGAAGCCGAAGGCCCGCAGGGTGCCCAGGAGGTACCCGTGGTCCATCCGGTCGAACGCCTTCTCCTGATCCAAGGACAGGAGGGCGAACGACAGACCGTCCCTACACCCGAGCTCTAAGAGATCCCGGACCAGAAAGAGGTTGTCGAAGATGGTTCGGCCCGGGACGGTGTAGGTCTGGTCTGGATGGACCACGTCCGCCAGCACGGACTTCAACCTTCGGGAGATGGCTTTGGCGACAATTTTATAGTCCGTGCTGAGGAGCGAGACGGGACGCCAATTCCTCAGATCGCGGAGGTCCCCCGTCTTGGGCAGCAAGGCGATCACGGCTCGCCTGCACGATACAGGGAGGACCCCGCTCTCCAAGGACTCGGCCCAGACGCTAGCAAGGTCCGGGCCGAGGACGTCCCAGAACACGCGGTAGAACTCCACGGTCAGCCCGTCCATGCCCGGGGATTTATTGGTGGGCATGAGACGGAGGGCTTCCGAGAACTCGGCCAGAGAGAGAGGCAGCTCTAGCCGGTCCCGGTCACCCGCGCTGACCGTCGGGAGTTCGTTCCAGAGAACCCTGCGGGCGTTGGCGTCGGTCGGATCCGGGGAGAAGAGAGAGGCGTAGAAGGCGCGAGCCCTCTCGCGCATCTCCACTGGATCCGTGAGGGGGGTGCCGTCCTCCGCCAGAAGGCAGAGGACGTGTTTTTTGGCCCCCCTCTTTTTCTCCAGGGCGTAGAAGAAGCGGGAGCCTCGATCCATCTCCCGAAGGAGGCGGATGCGAGAACGAACAAAGGCACCCCGGGCTCGAAGGTCCTCGAGGGCCCGGAGCTCCTCCCGCTTCTCCCGGTACGCTCCGCAGAGGGGCGGATCCTCGGGGCCGGTGGCCAGCCGCTTCTCTAGCTCTAAAACCTCCCGTTCCAACTGCTCTATCGCCGCATCCCTCCGCCGGCTGGCCCCCCGGGCGTAGTCACGGCCGAAGAGCCGCGTGCGCACCTTCCCCACATCCCACCACCGCCGCGCCGAGGGAAAGGCGCACCGCCGCCCGCGCCAGGCCAGCCAGAACTCCCGGAAGGACGCTACGAAGCCCACGTCCTCCAGCAGGCTGTTATTGAAATGCCAATAGGCTGGCCCCGGCCTCTCCGAGGAAAGAGAAGCCCGTACGGCCACCAAGTGGTGGTCCGAGAAAGGGGCCGGCCGAATGCCGGAGGAGTGGGCCCGGAAGAGATGATGACGAGACACAAATGCGGTCCAACTGGGAGTGGAAAGACTGACGACCCGCCACCTGGACGTAGGTAAACACCGTTTCCTCGCCCAGGTGGAGGTCTCGCCAGACGTCCACCAGGGAGTGATGGTCTATTATCTCCCTGAGGACGTCCGCGGCGGCCGGGCACTGCTCGAGCCCCGTACGGTCCCGCTCCTCGAGGGTGCAGTTGAAGTCTCCGCCCAGGACCAGGCACTCGCGAGGATCCAAAGTGCCGAGGAAGGCCGACGCCTGCCGAAAGAAGCGGAGCCTCTCCGGGGCGGACGTCGGGGCGTAGATGTTGACGAGATTTAGTGTCAGCCCTTCCGTCCGAACCCGGAGATGCAGCAGGCGACCCTGCACGACCTCGGCGGTCCCCAGCACCTCGGGCTGCAGGTTCGGGGAGAACAGGGTAGCCACCCCGGCTTGACGGGCCGACAGGTGGCTAAAATAAACCCTGTCCCCCCACTCCAGCCGCCAGCTAGCCTCGGTGGCCGGAGCTGTGTGGGTCTCCTGGAGGAATATGACGGAGTACCTGCCCCTCCGGAGGAAGGAGAGGACCTGACACCTACGGAGGCCCGACCCGCAGCCCCGGGTGTTTAGAGTGGCAAAGATGAGCGGTGGCATCGAGAGGGCTGGGGAAGATCCTGATTGGCAGGAGTGCCGACGGCCCCCATCGGGCCCCGCAGCAAACCGCGACCGTTCCCAAAAGTGAGCAGGGCGTCACGGAAGCTGCGGACCCGCTGGTAAGCCGCGGCCCCCCGCCGCCCGGTCCCTTTCCCCTCCCGCAAGAGGGCTCTGACTATTTGCAAAATGAGATGAAAATCTCCCCAGCGCTGAAGGGCGAGAGCGACCTTGTTCTTGGAGCCACGGATGTCTTCCAAGAAAACACGCATCTCGCCCTTCAGCGCATCTGGCGTCGGGGCCTCGGGCCCTCGAACGCCTTGGGGCCAGACCCCTCCGTGAGCCCCGCGACCCATCGGCACGGGGACGCAGGGCGTTTGAGGTCCCTGCTGAGAGGACAGTGGCGGAGGGAGATCAGCCCCAGATGTGCTGGGAGCAGAAGAAACGAAAACCGCCTCCCGGGGGCCAACGTCTGGACTAAACGTGGCAACCCCAGGGGCGGCAGTAACAGAGTAAGGGGAGGAAAAGAGTTCAGGGAGGGGATCGAGAAAAGGAGGGAGACGAGGAAGGAGAGTAGGGGGAGGAAGAGGTGAGGGATTAGGGAAGAGACAAGAATGGCGGGGAGGAGGAAGAGGGGTGGGAAACTCGATTGAGAGGGCGTTTGAATAGGGAGCAGGAGAAGGAGCAGGGCGAGATGCCTCAGCAGAGGAGGCACCGGGGTGCGGTGCCTCCTCGCAGCGCAGAGAATCGATGGCAGCGGTAGGGGTAGTTATAGTCTCCCCAGCGCTGGGCTCCAGTGCCACAGAGAGTGCAGCACCGGAGGCCTCAGCGCCGGGGGTGACAGATATTAACGGGATCTCCCGCCCGCTGAGAGCCTCAAGGGTTTCCGCGGCCGCGGTGTTGTCGATGGCCGGGCAGACGGTCGCACCCCGGGGCAACTCAGAGGCAGGGAGAAGGGATAGCAGCGGGTCGGAAGGGGAAGGAGAGGTCAGTTGTTGTCCCTCCAGGACCTGATGATCCCCCTCTGAGGCAGCCGGGGTCAGCCCCAAAGCCTCCACCTCCTGAGAGAGGAAGGCGAGCCCGCCGCCCGCCACCAGGTGCTGATCTCTGTCGGTGGCAAGGTCAGCGGCTGCCCCCTCAGTGGAGGCGGGAACAGTGGGAGCATCCTCCATGGACACCCCCTCTTGCAGGGACCCCAGGAGGGAGGTGTTCACCTCTCCCGCGTCCGCCGCAGTCACCTCGACCGCTTCGTGGTGCTGTGAATCGCTTGCGGGCTCAGAGGGTGGAATGGCTCCAGCGTCCACCCCCATGGGTACAGGGAGGTTGTCCTCCCCCTCAGAGGGCGGGGTGGAACGCCGAGCACGCTTTCGGCGCTTCCCCATTGCGAGCTCCCATCCCTCGGAGGAAGAGGGCTGGGCCTGAATGGAGGAAGAGCCAGGGGACAAGGGCAGCGTCGGGGGGGCAAGGGTAGATGGGGGCTGGGCAGCAGGGGAAAAGGATACCTCCCCCCGAGGTAGGTTCTGCCCGAGTCCCGTCACTGACCCCGCCGCCCTCTCCTCCGCGGGCCCAGCCTTGCCGCTTTTGGCGGTGGCAGCATCAGCACCCGCACGCTCGTCTGGGCCCTGCGGAACCCGAGCGGGATTGACGACGGTCACGGTTGGAGGAGGGGCGACCCCAGGGTCCGGACCGTCAGGGCCACCGGCGATGGTAGGGCCGGTGCCCTCCCGGGCATCGGGGGTCCCGGGTGCCTCTCCAAACCGGGCCAGGGGGCAGTCCCTTCGGACGTGCCCCGTCGCCCGACAGAGAAAACACCGGGCCTCCCCCATGGTGTAGTACACCCGGTACCGGGCCCCTTGATGGGGCACCAGAAATGACCCTTCCAGGGCTTCTCCGCCACGTCCCGTCGGCAGTAGTAGGATTTGTACCTGCCGGCGAAAGGAAAGGACGTGGCGGAGGGTCGGGTCTTTACAGCCCAGAGGAAGGGGACTCAGGACTGACAGAGGCCTCCCCAGGGTGGAGAGGAAAGGCAGTAGGGCGGCATTGGGGAGGAAGGGAGGAACAGAGGACAAAACCACCCGTACGCCCAGGTCCTCCAAAGGCTCGAGGGGAACGTGGACTCCCCCCACCGCCAAACCCCTTTCCACCGCCTTCTGGGCGGCGGCCTCGGACGCCAGGAAGAAGACCACCTTCCCGAACATCTTAGAGGCCGCCACCACGGCCGCGGGCCCCACCACGCGTGCCAACGCCCGCACGTAGGTCTCCACGTGGGGCGAGGCCACCACCAGGAGACAACGGACCCCGTGCCTCCTGGTCAGGGTGGGAAAGGGGCCGCGGCCGCCGGGGATGGTATTCCGGGAGGCAGCTTGGGAGGCGACAGGCGGGGGGGTGGCGGCCACCTGGGCGTACGCCCTGGGGCCCGGGACACCGTTGCCCCCAGAGCTGGTGGAAGGAACAGGGGAGTGGGAAGGAGGGGGAGCCGCGGCCAACATGTGGGTCGCGGCCGGGGAGTGAGCCCTCGCCTCAGGAGGTTTTGCCTTCCGGGCGGGGCTCTTGCCCTTTTTGGTCCCCAGGCCCTTCCTACCCTTCAGGGGGGCATTCTTGATGGTAGCCGGAGGTGCCGCGGCAGAAGCGGTCGAGGCCCCGGGGTCCTCGTCCATGTCCGCCCCCTGTACCGTAGTGACGGGGGGCCCGGCAGCCTCAGAGGAGTTGTTTTTAGGGCGGGGTGGGGAAGGTTCTGCAGGGGTGTCATCCGACAACCCCTTCGTTGTGGTCATGGGTAGGGAGGAAAGGACAAAACAAACAATTAGGGGAGAACCAAAAAAACACCAGGGAAGGGAACAGGGAGAGAAAGAGGAGGGGAGGAAGGAGATTTACCACTCCCCCCCACTCGGCTGGAAGTGGGGTGGGAGGGTGATAATTCAGAAGAAAGGGAAGGGGAAAAGGTGTAAGGAATACAGCTCCCAGCACAGAATGGAAAGAGTGGCTCCTCCGGCTGCACTGGGGAGATGAGGGGTAAATAATCATTAAAAGGACATGGGGACAAGTGAAGCTGTGTGTGTGGGAAGAGTAACTAAAAGGAGGGGGAAGCTCAAGCGCCTAACAAAAGAAAGCGGGGGGGGGGAAGCACTGGCACCCAAAGGGGTGGATGGGACAAGCAGTGGAGTGGGAAGACAGGTAGTTAAAGGATGCCTGTTCAAGGGCGGGAAGAGGGAGGAGACACTGCTGAGGGAAAGGGAAACAGTGTACCCACAGGCACCTGAGCAGCAGGCCCACAGTACCTGCTGCAAGGCCCAGAAGAGCAGAGAAGGGCAAGGAGACAAGCAGTGGAGCCGAGAATGGAAAGGCCCCTACAGCAGCTGGGGCTTGGAGAGGGAGCAGCAGGAGAAGTGTGAGGGCCGATGAACTAGGGGGAGGTAAGCCACCCCCTGCCCTCAGCACCCCAAAGGAGCTGCACCAGCCCCCCCACCCAGGAGCCCTGATGGAAAGGGCCCCTAATCTCCCCTCCCCAGCACCAGGCAGGCTGTGGGGAGAGGGAAACCCCAGGGGCTGCTTTAAAGCAGCCCCCTTACCGTCTCTTCTTTGGGGAGAGCAGCAGCAGCAGGAAAGATGAAGGTCCGGCCTGCCAAGGTGGAGAAAAAGGGGGGGGGTCAAAATAGACCCCCAAGAAAATGGGAGCCGTGTGCTCAGGCAGGCAGTTGGAAGCTGACCAGGCTTGAATTGAAACACCGTGTGCTGATTGGCTGAGCTGTAGGCAGAGGGAGGAGCTATCAGGGAGGCCGAGCACTTAAACCCTGCTGGTAAGCAACCAGGGAGCTTTGCGACCGGGTGCTCGCGAACAGGAGGGAGTTTTGAGAGGGGAGTTTAGAGGGGGAGCTTGGGGGGAGCCAGTGACTTCTATTGCCCTTAAACTAAATCCTTTATAACAACCTCTATCTGAAACATTTAATTAACCCTCATATATAATTAGAGTAGGAAATGGAGGCAGAAGCCCAGCGGCAGAGTGGGGGCTATCCTGTTTATTGTGTCGAGTGCAGTATGTATGACTACCTACCCGGTGGGTGGGTGGCGTATGTGTGCGCTCGATGCAAGGAGCTCCTGGCCCTCAGAGACAGAGTGCGTGCTTTGGAGGCCAGGGTGGCTGAACTGGAGGAGCTAAGGAAGGCAGAGGTGTTTGTGGATGAGACTTTCTGGGACATAGTAGGGCTGTCCCACCTCCAATCTGACAGTCCTGATGCTATTACGGAGGATGAAAGGCTCAGGGAAGGAAAGCAGTCAATGGGAGCAGAGGAAAACCATCCCATAGTTGGGACCCTCCTTCCAGAGGGTGATGTTGTATCCTCTTGTGCCGAGGATACTTCTCCGGGGGAGGGAGCTCCAGCTGTTAGGAAGAAGCAGGTTTTAGTAGTGGGGGATTCGATCATTACAAATATAGATAGTTGGGTTTGTGATGACCGGGAGAACCGTATGGTTACTTGCCTGCCTGGTGCGAAGGTTGCGGATCTCTCGAGGCATCTAGACAGACTTATGGGCAGTGCTGGGGAGGAGCCGGTCGTCGTGGTACATGTTGGTACCAATGACATAGGGAAGGGTAGAAGAGATGTTCTGGAGGCCAAATTTAGGTTACTAGGAAAGAGACTGAAATCCAGAACATCTTTGGTGGCATTCTCTGAAATGCTTCCAGTTCCACGCGCAGGGCCAGATAGACAGGCAGAACTTCAGAGTCTCAATGCGTGGATGAGACGATGGTGCAGGGAAGAGGGGTTTAGATTTATTAGGAACTGGGGACACTTTTGGGAGAGGGGGAGCCTATACAGGAAGGATGGGCTCCACCTAAATCAAGGTGGATCCAGACTGCTGGCATTAAACATTAAAAAGGTCGTAGAGCAGTTTTTAAACTAAGAGGTGGGGGAAAGCCGATTGGTGCGGGGGAGCACCTGGATCGGACGGAGACTTCTCTTACACGAGGCTCCATAGGTAGGGATTTCCTAGAAGTTAGTCAGATAGGGAACGTGGGAAATAATATATGGGCAAGATCAGATGTGAAACAATCGTGCATAAAAAAATCCAATGTGTCTGTGAAAGGCAGACATATAAATAGTGGTAGTTTTCTAACATGCTTTTACACTAATGCTAGGAGTCTGTCTAATAAGATGGGTGAACTGGAGTACCTCATATCAAAGGAGGAAGTTGACATAATAGGCATCTCAGAAACATGGTGGAATGAGGACAATCAGTGGGACACTATCATACCGGGATATAAATTATATCGGAAAGACAGAACAGGTCGTGCGGGTGGCGGAGTGGTACTATATGTGAAGGATAATATAGAATCAAATGAAGTAAAAATCCTAAAGAAATCAAAATGTTCCATAGAATCATTATGGATAACAATTCATTCCTCTAATATGAATATGGCATTAGGAATATATTACCGACCACCTAACCAGGACAGTGATAGTGATGCTGAAATGATAAGGGAGATTAGAGAGGCTACCAAAATAAAAAACACAGTAATAGGAGATTTCAATTATCCCCATATTGATTGAGTGCATGTCACCTCAGGACAGGATTCAGAGACTAAATTTCTTGATGCCTTAAATGACTGCTTCTTGGAGCAGCTAGTACAGGAACCCACAAGGGGAGAGTCGTTTCTCGACCTAGTCTTGACTGGAACGCAGGATCTGGTCCAAGAGGTAACTGTTACTGGACCGCTTGGAAATAGTGACCACAATATAATAACTTTTAATATTCCTGTGTTGGGAAGAACACCGCAGCGGTCAAACACTCTGGCATTTAATTTCAAAAAGGGGAATTACACTAAAATGAGGAAGCTAGTTAAACGGAAACTAAAAGGGAGAGTAATTAAACTAAAATCCCTGGAAGCTGCATGGGAACTGTTTAAAGACACCATACTAGAGGCCCAACTTAAATGTATACCCCAAATAAAAAAAAACACAGTAAGAGACCTAACAAAGAACCACCATGGCTAAACAGCCATGTTAAAAAGGCAGTGAGAGAGAAAAGGGCAGCTTTTAAAAAGTGGAAGTCAAATCCTAGTGAGGAAAATAGAAAGGAACATAAACACTCCCAAATTAAGTGTCATAATGTAGTAAGAAAAGCCAAAAAAGAGTTTGAGGAACAGCTAGCCAAAAATTCAAAAAATGATAGTAAAATGTTTTTTAAATACATTAGAAGCAGGAAGCCCGCTAAAAAAGCAGTGGGGCCCTTGGATGATAAAGATATAAAAGGAGCGATCAAGGAAGACAGTGCCATTGCGGAGCGATTAAATGATTTCTTTGCTTCAGTCTTCACAGCTGAGGATGTTACAGAGGTTCCTAAATCTGAGCCAGCCTTTTTAGGTGACAAATCTGAGGAACTCACTCAGATTGAAGTGACATTAGAGGAGGTTATGGAATTAATTGATAAGCTGAATAGTAACAAGTCTCCGGGACCAGATGGCATTCACCCAAGGGTTCTGAAAGAACTCAAATGTGAAATTGCGGAGTTATTAACAGTGGTTTGTAACCTATCCTTTAAATCCACTTTGGTACCAAATGACTGGAAGATGGCCAATATAACACCAATATTTAAAAAAGGCTCTAGAGGAGATCCTGGCAATTATAGACCGATAAGTTTAACATCAGTACCAGGCAAATTAGTAGAAACACTAGTAAAGAGTAAAATTGCAAGGCACATAGAAGAGCACGAATTGTTGGGCAAAAGTCAGCATGGTTTCTGCAGAGGGAAGTCGTGTCTAACTAATCTGTTAGAATTCTTTGAAGGGGTTAATAAACATGCGGACAAGGGGCACCCAGTGGATATAATATACCTAGATTTCCAGAAAGCCTTTGACACGGTCCCACACCAAAGGCTTTTACGTAAATTAGGTGGTCATGGGATAGGAGGAAAGGTCCTTTCATGGATCAAGAATTGGTTAAAAGACAGAAAACAAAGGGTGGGAATAAATGGTAAATTTTCACAATGGAGGAGGGTAACTAGTGGTGTTCCCCAGGGGTCAGTACTGGGACCAATCCTGTTCAACTTGTTCATCAATGATCTAGAAAATGAGGTAAGCAGTGAGGTGGCCAAGTTTGCAGATGACACAAAGTTGTTCAGGACAGTCAAAAGCAAAAGGGATTGTGAAGAACTACAAAAAGATCTCAGCAAACTGAGTGATTGGGCAGCAAAATGGCAAATGAAATTTAATGTGGGTAAGTGTAAGGTAATGCATGTTGGAAAAAATAACCCAAATTACACGTACTACATGATGGGGTCAAATTTAGCTACGACAGATCAGGAAAGGGATCTTGGAGTTATAGTGGATAGTTCTATGAAGACATCCACGCAGTGTGCAGCGGCAGTTAGTAAGGCAAATAGGATGTTAGGAATTATTAAAAAAGGGATAGATAATAAGACAAAAGGTATCATACTTCCCCTATATAAAATTATGGTACGCCCACATCTCGAGTACTGCGTGCAGATGTGGTGGTCTCACCTCAAAAAATATATTGGCATTAGAAAAGGTTCAGAAAAGGGCGACTAAGATGATTAGGGGCTTGGAAAGGGTCCCATATGGGGAGAGGCTAGAGAGACTGGGACTTTTCAGTTTGGAAAAAAGGCGATTGAGGGGCGATATGATAGAGGTATATAAAATCATGAATGGTGTGGAGAAAGTGATTATGGAAAAGGTAAATAATTTTTCTCATAATACAAGAACTAGGGGACACCAAATGAAATTGATGGGTAGTAGGTTCAAAACTAATAAAAGGAAATTTTTCTTCACACAGCGCACAGTCAACCTGTGGAACTCCTTGCCCGAGGAGGCTGTGAAGGCCAGGACTCGATTAGGGTTTAAAAAAGAGCTTGATAAATTTTTGCAGGTTAGGTCCATAAATGGCTATTAGCCAGGGATAAAGTATGGTGCCCTAGCCTTCATAACAAGGGCAGGAGATGGATGGCAGGAGATAAATCACTTGATCATTGTCTTCTGTTCTCCTTCTCTGGGGCACCTGGCATTGGCCACCGTCGGCAGATGGGATGCTGGGCTCGATGGACCTTTGGTCTGACCCAGTATGGCCATTCTTATGTTATATGAAGAGCCAAAGGGAAGCAGAAAGACCAAGATTAATTATCTTGTCTCTGCATGATGCTTTTTTAAAGACAGGTGGGATTATTAATCTTTTAAACAGTGACAATATGCTTCACACTGTACAAGATACAAATCAGGATAATGCTAGTATTGTCTAAAAGATGTTGATAAAGCAGGATGTAGTGGGAGATGCAGACGATCATCAACTAAGAACAGATGGGACCATTTTGGTCATCTAATCTGACTTTCTGCGTAACACAGACAATAGAACTTCCACTAAATAATCCATAGATCATATATTTTAGAAAATATCCAATCTTAATTTGCAAGTCACTGGAGATAGAGAATCCATTATAACCATTGGTTAGTTGTTCCAATGATCAGTTACCTTCACTGTTAAAAATCAACACCTTAACTCAGAATTTGTCTAGATTCAACTTCCAGTCCTTGGATCTTGTTATATCTTTGTCCCCTAGATTGAAGAACTTTTTATCAAATATTTGCTCCCCATGCAGGTATTTATATATACTGCACTCAGATCACCTCTTAAACTTCTTTCTTGTTAAGGTACATAGATTGAACTCCATGAGACTATCCCTGTAATGCAGTGATGGGTAACTTAGGCTAGAGAGTGGGCCACGAGTGGCCTTCCTTCATCTCAGTGGGCTGCAAGATTGTCGTAATCAAGAGGGTCCCCTAGGATACATTAGTTTTGCTAACTGCATGCATATCTAGAATTTGTGGGGTGTGCCAACTGGACCATAGCAGTGCTTTCTTTGGATGCAGAAATACATGGCTCTTGCAATCAATGTTGTGTGCAGTTAGCACACACCTCACTTCACATGCCCTTACTTTACATACATGTAACTAATACTGGTAGAAAAAAAGTTTATGCAGAATGAAACCAGCAGAATGTGACAACCCTGTGTGTGGGTAACAGTAAGAAAAATGTGTCTCAGGCCACCACTGCTGTAAGGTACATTTCAATCATTTAATCAGTCTCATGATTCTTGTCTGAACCCTCTAATCTATCAACATCCCTTCTGATTTGTGTACATCAGAACTGGACACAGTATTCCAATAGCAGTAGCACTGGAGCCAAATATGAAGGTGCTATAACCTCTTTAGTCCTACTTGAGAGTCCATTCTTTCAACATTGAAAGACTTACTATTTTGGAGACCTGTCCTCTTTGTTATTTACCAATCCTCCAATTTGGGCCATTTGCAAACTAATGTTAATTTATAACTAAATTTCATTGCATTTAATAAAATGCTGAGGGTATAAGTGATATTTGACTGATGTCAGTTAGCAATTATGAGCCTCAAGGTAGGAAGGAATTTGAATGAGAAGATATGGCCTGGGGACTAGGATTCAGAGGTTGCTCTAAGCATAGAAAGCAGAATGGAAGAAGATCCAGAGATGGAATTTGGAGTTGCTACAGCATGCGAGATCACTTATGTATAATTTCTCAGCATATATAAAAATATACATATGTTGTTCAGCAACATATTTATGGCTTTGGTACATGCACAGCAACCTCTCTGGTCCATTCCTGCATGACATACAGTACAGTGGCAACATGAATTATTGACACAATGGCTTCATACATCCTCCTATTTTATTTAAATTGTGCAGTAACTACACTAATTCTAGTGAAAACATCAGCATGGACACAGTGAGCCAATTTTTTAAAGGGGCCCTAAACAGGGCTCTAAAAGTGTATCAGAGACAACTCAGGCATCCAAAATTGCAGGAGAAATTTTGGAAGCCTTCCTGTGAAACAGTGGCCAGTAAATTACACAATCGCTACAGCATGTTATATAATCATAGAATCATAGAGTTGGAAGAGACGTCCGGATGTCATTAGGTCCACCCCCCCCCCCCCCGCTAAAAGCAGGATCAATCCCAACTAAATCATCCCAACCAGGTTTGTCATCAAGATAGGACTTAAAAGCCTCTAGGGATGGAGATTCCACCACCTCCCTAGGTAACCCATTCTAGTACTTCACCACCCTCCTAGTGAAATATATCTCAGATAACTATCCAGTTTAAGAATTATAGAGATTAGACAGAAATATGTACATACTAATGTTCTCAGCAGAAATCTCTTTTCCTGTTTGGAAAACAAAATCAACATTTTTCCTATAAATAAATTGTGTTGCTTAGCATCACATGTGCCATAATCTGGGATACTGCTGAATACTCAGGCTAGATTCAATTTAAAAGACAATCTGCCCAGCTTTCCTTCCTTGAAACAATGCATGTGTACCTAAAGAGCATAAAAGAACAGCTTCTGATACCTTATATGGAGAGAAAGAAAAAACAATTTGTTGCTGAATCAGGCCTTGGAGCATAACCTTGTCTTCAATGGTGAGTGGTTAGGATTTTGTGGCTTTCGTCCACAGGTTAAAAATAATTCTAAAGCACGCCACACTGTTGTTGGGGAGAAAGGAGGAGGGAGAATTAAGCATTTGGCAAAGAAATGTTAGTGGTAGTCACAAAGCCCTGAAAATAAAACAGGTTTGAATTAGGACTCTGATTTTTAATGAATTTCAGTATAATTTGTATCAAATTAGCATTTGTGTAACACCAAGTGTTATATGGCACAAACCTCAAGCACACACAAGCAGATGAGGAGTGACATTTTCTTTAGATCCTTTCACCTTACAATGGTTTATGTTTATTACACTGCCGTGTATAACACTTTAAAATTCCTGCAGAAATGTATCCTATGCAGCTTCCACGTAGTTTTTGGATTGAAATAACAGCTTCCAATAGCCTGATTCTCAGCTCATCTATGCCTGTTTGCCACCTATTCAACTTCACTAGAATTGTTCTGGGGGGGGAATGAAATGAGAATCAGGTCCAGCTAGCCTCATTTGATGGAATGATGTGACAAAACTATTGAATAAAAACTGAATGAATCTGCAGTTAGGTCCTGATCCAGCAGGATGTGTCAGCACTTGCTGAACTGGATGCACATGAGTCATCCCATGGACTTCACTGGAATCACTTAAGCACTGTGTGTGTTTGTTATTTTGCTAGACAGGGACCTTACACAGCACTCTCTCAAAACCAGCCCTTTAACTAGGTTCTTAGTAAGATCAGCCAACCTCTTGCATTCTGCCAGCATTGTATACAAATTCTTACTGTTTTTCTGTAAACATTGCTCTCTGTGCAAAACTGTTAATAGAAAGAGTCCAGCATTGCCTGGGATTTTCATGCACTCCAATGCCAAAGTACTTTAAGAACCTGTGCATTAGTTGTAGACATGACCTCAGCTAACCCAAGAAAAGCCACAGGCATGTCCCCTTTCCCTGTTGGCAGCTACTTTAATTGGCAGGTTCACAATGAACACTTTTGTTTGCATCCTAAACATGCAGAACAATTAAAATGTTTGATACTTTCATCTTGAGAGTGCAGCAGTAATACCATTTTATATAAGCCAAGTCTGTTACATTTAAATAGCAACAGTCAAACACGTAAGGAAAGTGTTTTGCAAGGATTCACAAGGTTCACTTTTTTAAAGAAATAAGAAATTATTTTTGTTTTAAAATAGAAATTCTGTTTATGTTCCATTGCATTGCTCTGCTATATTGCTATTCTTTGGCAAAAATTACAATGTCTACTGTCCTCTGCTGGATGAAATCAAAATTGCTTATTTGTATTCCATAGACCATACACTGCCAACACCTAATGGAGATTCTCCTTTCTCTCAAAGGCAGGGTGGGAGTTGTGCTCCATGGAGCAAGAGGATCTGAATTTTTAATGGTGCCATATGACATTCCTAGTGGTAATGGTATGGCGCATGTTGACAGCTGTGAAGTATTAGACTGTTACAAGAAGAAAATGGAATAGAATAGATTTTGGCTTTACATCGTGCATATTATCATGTTCCCAGAGCACTTAAAAGTGCTTTGCAGAGCAATAAATCAGATCTTGGTGGTGCAGTAAGTATGCACAGGCAGCTGTGTTTTCAGTAACTATCCACACGTAGCAAAGGAGCAATGTTTTAGTACTGTATATGATTTATTGGCAATAAGCATGTTGGACAGCCACCAAGTCACACTGAAAGTCTCTAAACCTATGTGAGAAATACTTGATCCTACAACTATTTACAAGTACAAACCCTTCATTTACCTACTAGAATTGAAATCTTATGAAGGGACATTTGCAGGTGGACTTCTAATGAAGTAGCACTAAGCCTTCCTACCTGATTTGTGCATGAGAATAAACAAAGTAATGCACTTTGTACTTCCAGCTGGTTACATGGGCAAATTTGGCACATACAGCTTCAGAAGTCAGAGCTAATTCTTTTTCCTTCATCTTATTTGGTAAGTAATTTGGCTGTGAATGTCCTTGTTTTTCCAATGGCACTAGTCATGTTAAAAGAAAGAAAGAAAAAGTCAAATAGCATACTCAGCGATGTTTCCTTTTCCACTGCAGCTTATAGATTTAATACAAAATATTCAAACATGGATTTATCCAGGCTCTTCAACCTAGCTCACCAGCCTACCAAGTTGGTTGACTGGTGGGGCTCCTTGACTAGTTGAGAAATTCCGTAAAAGTTCTCCTCCAAAGGATTTTTTCTTCAAAAATTTTGCAGAAATGTTTACCATTCTGACTTTTCAGTCCAATTATGTGCAAAAGTCATTCAAAATTGCAACATCTCCTGTGGCATGGAAGTTCCAGTCAGCGCATATCCTACTTCCCATTGCCTCAAAGTGCTGGTCGATATGTTTACTATCTTTTAAAAGGCACATTATTCCCACATTAAATCACAGCACCCTTTGAAAGCCATTTTTTTATTTGCTATCTGATGGGTTGTAATTCTACCATCTCGCACCAATAAGGACCACTGCCGAGCTGTGCTACCCAGAGCAGGATATAAGAACATAAGAATGGCCATATTGGGTCAGCCCAAAGGTCCATCTAATCCAGTATCCCTGTCTTCTGACAGTGTCCAATGCCAGATGCCCCAAAGGAGTGAACAGAACCGAAACATCAAATGATCCCTCTCCTATCACGCATTTCCAGCCCCTGACAAACAGAGGCTAGGGACACCATTCCTACCAATCCTGGCAAATAAATATTGATGGACCTAACCTCCATGAATTTATCTAGTTATTTTTTGAATCTTGTTAATGTCCTGTCTTCACAACATCCTCTGGCAAGGAGTTCCACAGCTTGACTGCACTGCGTGAAGAAATACTTCCTGTTTCTTTTAAATTGTTTTAAACCTGCTACCTATTAATTTCATTTGGTGACCCCTAATACTTATATCATGAGAACAAGTAAATAACTTCCTTGTTCACTTTGTCCATAACTGTCATGCTTTTATAGACCTCTATCACAATCCACCTTAATCTCCTCCTTTCTAAAATGAAAAGTTGCAGTCTTTTCAATCTCTCTTCATATGGCATCTGTTCCAACCCCTAATCATTTTTGCTGTCCTTTTCTGAACCTTTTCCAATGTCAAGATATCTTTTTTGAGATGAGGCAACCACACCTGCATGCAGTATTCAAGATGTGGGCATATCATGGATTTATACAGAGGCAGTAAAATATTTGCTGTCTAATTCTCTATTCCTAGCATTCTGTTTGCTTTTTTGACTGCTGCTGCACATTGAATGGATGTTTTCAGAGAACTATCCACAATAATTCCAAGATCTCTCTCTTGAGTGGTAATAGCTAAATTAGTCCATTTTGTAGGTATAGTTGGGATTATTTTTTCCAGTGTGCATTACCTTGCATTTATCAACATTAAAATTAATTTGCCATTTTGTTGCCCAACCACCTAGTTTAGTGAGACAGGGCAGGAACTGGATTGTTACTTCAAGAATCAATTAGTCGCTACTTCTCCCTTTCTTCAGATGAGCATGTCCTAGCTCTGGTGCACAGGTCAGCACACTGGAGTTAATACTCTGTCCACACTCCAGCCATATTTTGCCCATTCATCTGCATGAGAAGGGGAGTAGCAGCCTGGTGGTACCTGCTGTCCTCCACATCCAGGGTAGACAAGGGGGCATCTCTCCCCCCCGCCCCCCCCGTGGGACAACAGAGTGACATCATGTCATCTGCAGCCTCATGCCACTGCCCACTTCCACCTCTGTCCTCAGCAGCTTGCTATAGCCAGCCTCAATGCTGTCCCCTCTGGGCATGGGTTGCTCCAGCTCCCACTTCACGCCACAGGGGCTGCATCATTGGGGAGGAGTTCCTGGGGCTGGGTCCTCTCCATCATCTGAGCCCAACCCACCCTGGGCCACCCCATGACCCCTTCACCATCTGAGCCCAACCCCTCCCCTCTTGGGCCATGCCAGGTCCCCTCCGCCATCTGGCCTCAACCAGCCTTCCGTCCAGGTCATGCCGGATCCCCTCCTCTATCCAAGTCCTCCCCCTGGGCCATGCTGGGTCCCCTCTGCCATCTGAGCCACCCACCAATCTCTGGGCCACACCAGGTCCCCTGTCATCTGAGCCTGACTCCTTCCCCCGGGCTGTGCCAGGTCCCCTCCACCATCTGAGCATGACTCCCTCCCCACCCCCCCGGCTACCCCATGTTCCCTCCACCATGTGATCCCAACTCCCCCCCTCAGGTCACCACGTATCCCCTCCATCATCTGATCCCAACCCCATCGCAACCCCTCAACCCTCCCACTGAGACCCTGCACCCCCAGCCCTCTCCTGCCCCCTGCCCTCTGGCCAGACACCTACCCCCAGCCTGCTTCTGCACCCTCCCCCCGGCCAGACACCTACCCTCAAAGAGAGAGGGGGTTGGCTAACATAGCAAGCAGGGGGTGCAGCCCCCTAGTTCTCTTTGGCTATGTCTACACGACCAGGTTATTTCAAAATAACTTATTTTGAAACAATAACTCCTGAAATAACTACTTTGAAATAAGCTTATTCCTCTTCACAAGCTGGAGTTGCTATTTCAACATAACAAGCCCATTATTTCAAAATAGGCTTGGTAGTATGGACGCTCACCTTGTTATTTTGAAATAAGGGGAGTTATTTCAAAACAACTCCCCAGTGTAGACATGCCCTTTCACAGTTGCACATCTGGGTTTACAATAGAGCCCTATATTAACCGTCTTTATTGATCTTACCTATCCTTTTTTCTGTCTGAGGGTTAATCACCACCTCTAATACCTTATCTTCAGACACATGTGTAAAAGGCCATGCTGTTGGCTTAGCTCAACTATTTCTGAACATTCCAGGCATGGATTTCCAAACAAATGTTGTATAATAGATCCTTAGCTGCTGTAAAAAGTATAAATATCTGGTGTTTAAAGTTGCCTAGTGAATTTACACATTGAACTGTAATGTTTTTAAAAACGGTTATAAGCCACAGTTTTTCAAACACTTATGCACATGTTTAAGCTGGTGAGCAGTCCTATTGTCTTCAGCAGGGTTACTCAGGGTTTTAATGTTAAGCATGAGCACAAGTGTTTGTAGGACTGTAGTCAGTCTTCTTGTAATTCTTATTCTGAAAAATATTCAGTTTAGACTTCAGGTATGCTTGTCACAATAATCAAATCAGACACTTCTATGCAGATAAATGTTTCATTCAAAATAAAAATAAGTCAGATTTAGAAACAAATTAAACTGATATAAGATTTAATTACATGTAAAAAGGCAAGTGGGATTAGCATCAAGGCTGAAAGTCCATTTTTAAGCTACTCTCTGGCTTGGCTATAGAAAGAAGAGAAGTTGTATGTGAAAAATCAAGGATTGTTTATAGACTACCTTGAAAATCCAGGGTGCTTCCTGCACTTGTGCCCTGGCTCAAAGCTCATGGCAGTCGACAAAGAATTTTATTGAATTTACAGGCTTTGGATCAGGCACTGATGGCTTACATGGCACTGTACAAAACAGAAGACACAAACTCTGCCCAGGGAGCCTACACTCTAAATAGACCACAAAATACATTGAGAGACCTGCAGTGTGTTAGAGCAATTTTTTTAAAACTAATGGATTAATAAATTAGCATATGTAGCTTTAAAAATCACTGAATTTTTGGGGACATGTTTGAAAGGAGAGAGGATTTGACTGACATACTGGGCTAGAGAGAAAGTTCTAGTCTTCAGGAAGCTGGGGAAAAGGCTGCATGAAAAATGTGTGAGAGAAAAAGGAGAAAAACACTCCACAAGTGGAGCTATAATGTGGTGGTGGAGCAGAGTGACTGGGGAGTAGCAAGAATTTTGAATGTCAATATTTTTGTTATTAATATCATTATTAACATTGTTTTCTGAGTGAGGGTGAATACAGTAACATTTACATTTGTTCCCAGAAAAGCCTTCTTATGCAAATAAATCAGGCTCATTCTATCACTTCCTGAACATGCTAACATCAGATCTATGGAAGTAAATTTACAGGACAGCAAGAAACAAACCTTATTTCACAGTAGTCAAACACTCCTGCTGGTTTTCTGTTCACAGATAATGGAGAAACAAAAACAAAACAAAATAAAAAGACTACAGACATATTACCAGCAGTGTAAGAAATGGCATGTGCAAAATGTACAGTACAGTAAGTGTGCTACAGGGACTCTTCCAATCCATAGCCATCATCAACCGTCTTCTGTGGTTTGGCACATCAAATATTGCTATAGAGTCAACTTTACCATTTTAATAGCCCTGGCTTGATACCAAGACAATATTGTACATTACTTGTCAATCTTACAGCTTCCTTCTGACCTTATCTCCCCCTACAGTCCAATATGTAAAAGTGCCAATAAAATACATGACATTAATTTCAATGTCTTTCAAAATATTATGAAATAGGTATCAGAAAGCTTTCTGGCAAACTGACTGGAAACACTTTGTACAAAAAATGCTTTTTGACAGCATGTAATGTAAAATCAGAACTGGGAACCCCTCTGAAGCGCTGTTCAGAGCATGATTTTCCCAGTGCCTGCCCCTTTTCCTTTGGTTTAGATTATCTTTCCACTTAAGGGGGGATGGTTTTGTTTTTTATGACATACACTGATACTAAGGAAACAGGCACCTTGTAACCCCCTAAAATAGTTAGAAATAATGTTTTACAAGAAGTGATAAGGGAGATCTATGCTAGGCAATGCACATATCAATTTGTTTTAGGTTAGAACTCCCTGTTGATTATATCAATGGCTGATGTTCAAATAGTACATCTCTCAAATAAAACTGCTCTTAGATAAGTGCAACTCTCCTGGTATTTCCTATCTAGGGACTGTAGCATGAAATCCTTATGTGTTAATACATCATGAGCACTTTGACAGCACATCAAGTTTTTTTTTTCTAATGTAATACAATGCCTGACCCCAAGAGGGGATTAGCTCAGCTCACATGAAGTTTGCTTCTTCCTAGCCTAACAAAAATCCTGAAATATTAAGTAAAGTTTGTAAAAAGGCAGCATGACCTGGTCATTAGAAAGGAACAAAGAAGAACTCATGGGTCCTATCTGCTCTCTCACATTAGTAGCTTATTCATTAATTCATAAAATAAGACCTGAAGGGATCAATATGATCATCTATTCTGACCTTCTCCCTAAAATTTTCTCCCAGTGATTCCTGTAATTAGACAAGCTTGAGCAAGCTACTTTAATCCAATTTCTAAGTTGATGTATGCAAAAATACAAGCACACTTAAGTGCTGACTTGTACACATGTAACTGGAGGATCTGTGCACCTGTAACACACACTGGCCACGTGACATCATGTCCCTTGCTAGTAGATAACCTACTAATGCTAGCAGTTAATGGACCGACACCTTTAATGTAAGTGTTAAGGCATGTCTACATTAGGAAATTATTTAAATATAACTAAATTTGACTTAACTCCCAATTTTACAAAATCTAAATAGCGTGTCCGCACTACGGGGAAGTCTCAAAATTAGTCTGACAAAGGCGCCATTAATGTGAATGTGCTACCTCAGCTTAGAGGCCCAGAAAGCACCGCACGTAATTAGTTCGAATTCCTCTGGGGAGTAGTTATTTCAAAATAACTACTCCCCAGAGTAATGTCCCTACTAATGAGGAATGCAGCAGTACAGATTTTGAAATGAGCAGCCCATTATTTTGAAATAACGGGCTGGGTAATGTGGACACTCCGCTTATAAATTTGATCTAAGGAGGGTTATTTTGAAATAACACCCTAGTGTAGACCAGGGCTTAGCGGCCAGTGTTGTGCTAATGACTCTAATGGTTTGAACCTTGCTGACCACTGACATGCCTATGAGTAACTCTGACTTATTCACACACCATTTTTGCATAGCTAATTGTGGATGCTTAAAAGTGCAAGCACCCTTTTAAAAAAAATGGGGATCTTAAATGTGGATCTTAAATTTGATCTAAGGGGGGTTGTAGCGGGGTACCCCTACCACCACAGCGCCACCAGCCATCAATCCGGGGAATTAGCTTGGACAGCAGGTGGCAGGGTCCTTTTCGGGACACTGCCCTGCGGCAGTGCCAACAACCGCCTCTAAATTTTCCCCTTCTGGGGGAAAATAGTTCATGGCCCCAGCCTTGCTTCAGGTCCGGGGTGAGGGGCAATAGTTCAGGGGCCCAGCCTTAACTCAGGTCCAGGCCACGGGGAAGCAGTTCATCATATACTCCAGTTTCTCGGCTCACAGTTCTGGGCAGGGCTACAGTCCTAGTCCTGCCCCTTTAAAAGGTCCAGTCTGACTCCCGGTCAGCACCAAAGCACAGTAGGTAAGCCTGAGCCCTCAAGCAGGCGGGGTAACAAATACCAGGTACAGGCCCAGGCCCTCGAGCAGGGCAGGGCAATAAACACAAAAAGCCAAGCCCAGGCCCTCATGCAGGGTGGGGCAGTACACAAACTGCCAGCCCAGCCCTAGCTCAGGGCGGGGCAGCAAATGGCAGCCAGGCCCTGGTGCAAGGCATGGCTGCAAACAAACACATCAGTTTGTAGGAGCTCCTAGTTCAGGCACTGGGCAGGTAACGTCTCTGCTGCAGGGGCGAGGGGAAGACTGCCACCCAGTTGGCGGGTGGGCGCACAGGCCCAACCACTCCACTGCACCCCAACCCGGGGCCCTGGATGCAGCAGTGCTGCTGCTACTGGCTCAGCAGGGCTCTAGCCTGCAACTTGCTAGCCTAGGGCTGCTATCAGCCCATGCTACCCCCGGGCCACTTCTCATCTCCCCCTTCGCAAGTACCTGTACCTCCAGCAGGTCTGTCAGGGAGTCGAGGGTGGTGTCATCCCAGCAGGGTCCAGGCAGCCTGATCCAGGCTTTGGGGAATTGGACCTTCTGCAGGGTCCCTGTAGCAGCTGTCCGTAGGTCCTCTAGCTCATCAGGCCCCAGCAGAGCCCTGGGCTCCTCTGGGTCAGAAGGAAGCTCCACTGGCTGGCTTGGCCAAGCCTCAGCAGCCCTGGCAGGGAAGTCTTTACTGGCCTTAGGGAAGTCAGCTGTGGGAGGCCCCAACCTCCTTAGCCAAGAGCTCTGGCCAGGCCTCTGTTTCCCTCAGAGGCTAGCTCCTTACTGAGCTCCCTGGCAGGGTTCTTATAGTCCTAGCCACGCCCCTTGGCTTCCAGTCAGGTGAGGGGGCGGGGCTAGGCTGTGCCCAAAACGGCTCCCAGAGGGGTCCCTTTGCCTCTGGCTTAGCTCGCCCACTTCCTGGGTTTTCAAATAGTCTGGCTCACACCACTCTAGAGAAGGAGAAAAGGCAGCAGGGTCTGCTCTTCCTTCTCCCGCTCCCGCTCCCGCTCCCGCACCAGCTGGGGCTCTCCCTGCTCCACCCAGCCACCACCTCTGTGCTGAGGCCTCTGTGCTGCTGGACCTGCTCCTCCTAGACACTGCCGCTTCTCACCACCACCGGCTGCTGCTGCTGCTGTTGCCTGAGGGGAGACGGGGGGGCCTGCTGGCTGCCCCCCCTCTCCCCTCCTCCACTCCAGAGGAAGAGGACCCCACCGGCACCACCACCCAGTGGCCTTTCCCACCTGGCTGCTGCCGCCGTACCACCTGCACCCCACCGAGGGAGACTAGAAGTCAGTTGGACTGTGGAGGGGGTCTGTTTGCTAGAACTGAGCTTTTCATCTGCTCTTGGGGTGGTGGTAGACTGAGATACCAAGAGGGGGGCTGGGGGTGAGGCGTAGAGCCTTCCCCCCGGTCCAGCTGCCACCCCCCCATACCACCACCCCCACGACCCCCTCCACCAACCTTTGCACTACCAGGACTCGCTCCTTGGTGGGGCTGGCTGTTCCTCCCTGCTTTTTGCCATCTGGGACTGTCCCGCTGCAGCAGTGGGCGAGGACTGAGCCTCCCACAAGCGCTCGTGGGTGTGCTTCCACCCCGCCCTTGGACTTGGCCCCCCTCCCTCAGCAGTGTTTGGTTGGGGGGCCCCCCTCACTCTTGCTCTCCCCACCCTACCCCCACTGCAGAAGCCTTGCCCACCCCGCCCCAGTAGCCAGTTCTCTTTCCCCCTCCCTCCCTCAGTTTGCTGACCGACCCCGCCCAGCCTCAGTTTGTTTTACCTGCCCCGCCCGCATTCAGTTAGTGTTTTGATTCCCGGCCCCCGCCTTGCCCAGCCCCATCTTGTTCACCCAGTGCCCCTCTTCCCAGTCTCCCAGGAGTCTTCTAGCCCTACCCAGAGTTTCGGTCCCCGCCCCGAGTGCTTGTGTCCCCCCCTCCCCTTTTTAGTTAGCCCCCCTGCACATTGCACCCCCCCTCGACAGCCGCATAGTCCCCCTTGATACCCCAGTGCAGCCGGAGGAGCCGGCCCCCGCCCTGCATCTGTTACTTTGCCCCCTGCCTGCCCTGCCAGCGCCCTCCTCCTCTGCTTCCAGCCTTGCGGGGAGGAGTGGTTGCTGGCCTCTCGGTTCCCCTCATTTCCATCCTGCCCTTCCTGATTCCCTCCCTCCCTGCAGTCAGTCGGCGGGAGGGAGTGGTTGTCTCTCCCCTTCCCCCTCCCTCCCCAATCGCGCACCCCTTCCCTCACGTTCCTTCCCTCCGCAATAGCGCCCTCCTCCTCTGCCACAGCCTCAGCAGGGAGGAGAGGCTGCAAACCCCCCCTTTCTCAGTTGCCCCCCTCCGAAACCAGTGCCCCCCCTCCTCCCTGCCCTCTCCCTCACGGACACCCTCCTCCCCTGCCTGCTGTTTGGTGGGGAGGAGTGGTTAACCCTTGCCCTCCCTTCCTGCCATCTGTGCCTCCCTCCTCCTTCCCCACATGATGGAGGAAACCCCTTCCCTTGTCAACCCCACGGTCTCCCCGTTGCCACCGGGCCCAAAGAATGCTGCGGCTGACCTCCCAACCCCAGGCCCGAGCTCCGCCGCTGCCACGACCGATGCTCCCCCAAATCCGGGAGCAGCTTCCACCTCGGCCGGAAAAAAGGGCCGGGGGGGGAAGAAAGGCAAGGGCCCGGCCCCGAAGGCCAAACCCCCCACGGCTGAGGCTGCCCCGCCCGCTGTGGCCCCATCGTCCGCCACAGCCCCTCCTTCCCCTGCTGTTCCCTCCACCAGCTCTGGGGGAAATCCACCCACGGCCCCCAGAGCGTACGCCCAGGTGGCCGCTGCCGCCCCCCCACATGCCGGGTCATCTGCCCATACCGCTGCCTCCAGCGCCATCCCTGGTGGCCGAGGTCCCTTTCCCACTCTGACCAGGAGGCATGGTGTTCGCTGCCTCCTGGTCGCCGCCTCACCCCACGTCGAAACTTACGTGCGGGCGTTGGTGAGGGTGGTGGGGGCCTCGGCCGTGGTGGCGGCCTCCAAGATGTACGGCAAGGTGGTGTTCTTCCTTGCCTCGGAGGCCGCCGCCCAGGAGGCGGTGGAGAGGGGCCTGGCGGTGGGGGGCGTGCATGTGCCCCTCGAGCCATTGGAGGACCTGGGCGTACGGGTGGTTCTCACTTCCGTCCCGCCCTTCCTCCCCAATGCTGCCCTGTTGCCTTCCCTCTCCACCCTGGGGAAGCCAATTTCCGTTATCAGCCCTCTCCCGTTGGGCTGTAAGGACCCCGCCCTCCGCCACGTCTTGTCATTCCGCCGGCAGGTGCAACTGCAAATGCCGCCGGCGGCGCGTGGTGGGGTGGCGCTCGAGGGGTCCTTTATGGTGCCCTACCAGGGGGCCCTCTACCGGGTCCACTATTCTTCGGGGGAGGCCCGGTGCTTCCTCTGCCGGGCGATGGGGCACGTCCGGAGGGACTGTCCCTTGGCCCGGTCGGAGGAGGCGCCCGGGACCCCCGGGACCCGGGAGGACGCCGGCCTTACCACCGCCGGCCCCCCTGGAAGTCCGGCCTCCGCGGCTGCCCCTCCTCCAACCGACGGCTCTGCTCGGCAGCCGAAGGCGTCCCCTCCGGCGTGCCCGAGCGAGCAGGCGGGCCCTGACTCCATTCGATCTGTTTCTGCAGGGCCCGAGGAGGAGAGGGTGGCGCGGTTGCCGCCGGGCGAGGGAGAGGGCTCTCCCCAGGTGGAGGTCACCCTACCCTCCTCTTTCCCTCCCTTGCCTCAACGCCCTCCCCGAAAACAAACTGCGCCCCCTGGCCTTGCCCCTGCTGACCAGCCCTCCACCTCCACCTCGGAGGGCTGGACGCTCGTTCGGGGGAAGCGCAAAGCCCGCCCTTCGCGGGCTCAATCTCCCCCCTCCGATGGGGAGGGCGGGAAGGCCCCCCTCCGAAAGATCTCGAGGGGGGCCAGCGCTGCCGAGAACGCCCCCGACGAGCTTCAGCAGGAGGCGCCGGACGAGGCGGCCGTGGCAGCGAGGGGGGACGACGTCGCCCCCCTGTGGAGCCCCTCCAAGAGGAGGCCTCGGGTGGAGCCCCCCCGGCCCCGGCTCCAGCTGAGCCCTCCCCCGCTCTGGCTGAGGTAATTGTTGCCTTGGCGGCCGCGGGGGGGGGGCTCCGGGGCCGAGGGGATGGAACTTGATCTCCTCAAAGATGGAGCTGAGGCCCTGGGTCTGACCCCGCTCGCTCAGGGGGAGGACGACCCTCCGCCAGCGGGCCTCGGTCTGGGCGGCGACTCCGCGGCGCCGCCCCCTCCCCCTCCCAATCCCAACTCCGTGTCCCAGGTGGCCGACCCCGTCCTCACACTTGGAGCGCCCCTGATATTGCCCACTGGCCCGGCCGACTCGAGCGCCAGAGCCGATGCCGCCGAGCCCTTAGGGGCGACGGCTGGTGCCGAGTGGCCGGGTCTTGAGTCTGGGGACGCCCCCTTTCCCGCAACCGAGGCGGGGCGGTCATCTCCCCTTCCCGCTGGGGGCCCAGCAGAAGACACCGCTCTGGCCGACGCTGAGGTATCTATTCCAACCTCGTCACCTGAACCCGGCGTCGGCGTGGGCCCCCTTCCTGTTCCTGCTCCCGATTCCCAGGTCCCCATTCGGGAGGTGCCGCAGCCCGGTGGGATAGCCACCGGAGACCCCTACCCAGACCCTGCCCGGGATTCCGATCCTCTCCCGTGTCCCGATCCTCCCCCCACCCCTGTTTCCGCCCTTTATGAACCCATCTCCAGCCCCGAGTCCTCCCCTGTCCCTGACTCCCCTCCAACCCCCACCTCTTCCCTGCTTCCCAACCCCGACCCACCGTCCGGCTCAGAGCCCATTCCTTCTCCCGCCCCTACCGTGAAGAACATTCCTCCGCTGCCGTCCCCCCGTTCCTTTCCCACCCCGGCCCCTGCCGCAACACCAGATCCACCCCCATCGTCCCCCCAAACGTCCGCTAGTGCCGCTCCCACGGGGGCCGTCTCGTTCCCGCTGGCCGCGGGCGGCCCTCAGGGGGCGGTATTTGTATCCCCGGTCCCCAACCCGTTAGGGGCTGCCTTGTTCCCTCCGCCGCCCCCTCCCTTGCCGGAGTCGGGGACGGGCAGCGCGGCGCCATCGGTGTCGGCGCCGCGTTGGGGATCGGATCCCTGTTTGCCCGCCTCTGTGGCCCGTGAGCTCCACCCGGGGGCCCGGACGGAGAAGAATCCTGGTTCCCCCTTAGCGCTGAGGGGCGAGCTGCGCCAATTCCTCGCGGATAACCGCGGGGTAAAAGGGAAGGTGCAGCTCGCCCTCCAGCGCTGGGGGGATTTCCATCCCATCCTCCAGGCCACTAGAGCCCTGTTGCAGGAGGGGAGAGGGACCGATAGGCAGGGCGACGCGGCCTACCGCTGGACCCGCAGATTTCGAGACGCGCTCCTGACCTTCGGGGCGGAGTGCGGTCTGCTGCGGGACCTGCGGGGGGCCGACGATCGTCCTGCCCGTGAGGATCCACCCCAGCCCTCTCGATGAAGTACACCACTATCGCGACGTTGAATGCCCGGGGCTGTAGGGCGGGTCTCCGCAGGAGCCGGGTGCTCTCCTTCCTTCGGGAGGGGGGGTACTCGGTGGCCTTCCTGCAGGAGACCCACACGACTCCGGCCGTCGAGGCTGGCTGGCGGCTGGAGTGGGGGGACGGGGTATATTTTAGCCACCTCGGCGCCCGCTCGGCCGGGGTGGCCACCCTGTTCTCCCCTGCCCTACGGCCCGAGGTGCTGGGGACGGCCGAGGTTGTCCCGGGCCGCCTGCTGCACGTCCGGGCCCGCGTGGAGGGGCTGACGTTGAACCTGGTCAACGTCTACGCCCCGAACGCGGGCCCGGACCAGGTCACCTTTTATCGGCAGGCGGCCACCTTCCTCGGCACTCTGGATCCTCGCGAGTGTCTGGTCCTGGGCGGGGATTTCAACACCACCCTCGATGACCGGGACCGTGTAGGACTCGCGAACTGCCAGGCCGCAGCAGGCGTCCTCAGGGAGATCGTGGATCACCACTCCCTGGTGGACGTCTGGCGAGACCACCACCCGGACGACAACACCACCTTCACCTACGTCCGGGTGGGGGACCATCGGTCGAGCCACTCCCGGTTGGATCGCATTTACCTCTCCCGCTTCCATCTGGCACGAGCCCACTCCTCCAGCATCCGGCCGGCCCCGTTCACGGACCACCATTTGGTGGCCGTGAAAGCCTCTCTGAATTCGGAGAGGCTGGGGCCGGCCTATTGGCACTTTAATTACAGCTTGCTGAAGGACGTGGGCTTCGTGGCGTCCTTCCGGGAGTTCTGGCTGGCCTGGCGGGGGCAGCGGCCCGCCTTTCCCTCGGCGCGGCGATGGTGGGACGTGGGGAAGGTGCGCGCCCGGCTCTTCTGCCGCGACTACTCTCGGGGCGCCAGCCGGCGGAGAGATGCGGCGATAGAGCAGCTGGAACGGGAGGTCTTGAAGCTTGAGAGGCGTCTGGCATCTGCCCCCGAGGATCCACTCCTCCGCGAGGCGTACCGGGAGAGGCGGGAGGAGCTCCGGGCCCTGGAAGATCACAGGGCCCGGGGCGCCTTCGTTCGATCTCGCATCCAGCTCCTTCGGGAGATGGATCGCGGCTCCCGCTTCTTCTACGCCCTGGAGAAAAGGAGGGGGGCCAAAAAGCACGTCACCTGCCTTTTGGCGGAGGACGGCACCCCCCTCACGGACCCGGTGGAGATGCGTGGAAGGGCCAGGGCCTTCTACGCCAGTTTGTTCTCCCCGGATCCGACCGAAGCCGACGCCTGCAAGGTGCTCTGGACCGAGCTCCCGACGGTCAGCGAGGGCGACCGAGACCGGCTGGAGATGCCTCTCACTCTGGCCGAGTTCTCGGAAGCCCTCCGTCTCATGCCCAACAATAAAAGCCCGGGCATGGACGGGCTGACCGTGGAGTTTTACCGCGTGTTCTGGGACGTCCTCGGCCCGGACCTCGTCACCGTCTGGGCCGAGTCCTTGGAGAGCGGGGTCCTCCCTCTGTCGTGCAGGCGAGCCGTGCTCGCCTTGCTGCCGAAGAAGGGGGACCTCCGCGACCTTCGGAATTGGCGTCCCGTCTCGCTCCTCAGCACGGACTATAAGGTCGTAGCGAAAGCCATCTCGCTGCGACTGCGGTCCGTGCTGGCGGACGTCATCCATCCCGACCAGACCTACACCGTCCCGGGCCGTAGCATTTTTGATAACTTGTATTTGGTCCGGGATCTCTTGGAGCTCGGGTGTAGGGACGGCTTGTCGTTCGCCCTCCTGTCCCTGGACCAGGAGAAGGCGTTCGACAGGATGGATCACGGGTATCTCCTGGGCACCCTGCGGGCCTTCGGCTTCGGGCCCCGTTTTGTGGGTTTTCTCCGGGTGCTGTACGCCCTCGCGGAGTGTTTGGTCAGGCTCAACTGGACCCTGACCAAGCCGGTCAGCTTCGGGCGGGGGGTACGTCAGGGGTGTCCGCTGTCGGGCCAGCTGTACGCTCTGGCGATCGAGCCCTTCCTCCGTCCCCTCCGTCGGAGGTTGACGGGGTTGGTGCTCCGAGAGCCGGAGCTGCGGCTGGTCCTGTAGGCGTACGCCGATGACGTGCTCCTCGTGGTCCAGGACCCGGACGATCTGGCGCGGGTAGAGGCCTGCCAAGCCGTCTATTCGGCAGCCTCCTCCGCCCGGGTCAACTGGGTCAAGAGCTCTGGCCTGGTGGTCGGGGACGGGTGGCGGGCCGGCTCCCTCCCACCCGCGCTTCAGGCCATCAGGTGGAGCGCAGGTCCGCTGCTCTATCTGGGCGTTTATTTATCCGCCACGCATCCTTCTCCGCCGGAAAACTGGCAAGGTTTGGACACCAGGGTGGGTGAGCGGTTGCGGAGATGGGCAGGACTGCTCCGGTGTGTCTCCCTTCGCGGGAGGGCACTGGTGCTGAATCAGCTGGTCCTGTCCATGCTCTGGCACCGGCTCAACACCCTGCGCCCTGCCCCGGAGGTTCTGGCCAAGCTCCAGAGGACAGCTTTGGAGTTCCTTTGGCCAGGACTGCACTGGGTCTCTGCAGGGGTCTTGTCTCTCCCCTTGGAGGAGGGGGGCCAGGGCCTGGTCTGCGTACGCAGCCAGGTCTGGACCTTCCGCCTCCAGGCCCTGCAGAGACCCCTCTTTAGTGCAGGTAGTCCGGCATGGAGCACTTTGGCGTGCGCCTTCCTCCGCTGCCTCCGAGGGCTCCGATACGACCGGCAGCTCTTTTTTATCCACCCGAGGGGTCTTCCGCGAGACTTCTCTGAGGTGCCAGAATTCTACCAGGACCTCCTCCAGACCTGGAAGCTGTTCTCGGCGACCAGGTCCGTTGTAGCCGCCGAGGGAGGAGACCTCCTCGCGGAGCCCCTGCTCCGCAATCCAGCCTTGTGCCTGCAGGTGGCGGAGTCTCCCTCGGTGCGCAGGAGGCTGATCCTGGCAGAAACCACCATGATCGGAGACCTCCTGGACTACGACAAGGGGGACTGGGTGGATCCCCGAGCGTTCGCTCGGCACATGGGACTCTCCACCCCCCGAACCCCTCTGCGCCTACTCCAGGAGGTGAAGGCGGCTCTGCCGAGGCCTGCTCTCACCCTCTCGCACGGACCGCTGCAGGAAGTCATCCCCCGCCCCTCCCTTACTGCAAACCCTCCGTCCCTTTTTATCGGGCCCCTGTTCCGCGGGCCCCCCCGGCCTCCCCACCCTTGGACCCCCAGCCGGCTGCAAAAGTTGCAGCCGGTTTGCTTTCGAACCGCGCCTAGAGAACATCTGTACACGCTCGTGCTCCACACCTTGTATTTCCCTACCCTCGTGTCCCGCCCCGATACCAAATGGCGGGACTACTTAAGACCTGTTGAGGGTGGGGAACCCTGATGGGCCAGCGTATATTCCACCTTAATCCTGCGGCCCATCGGGGATATCAGTTGGCGGCTCCTTCGCGGAACCGTGAGCACGGGCGTGTACCTGGCGCGGTTCACCCCCATCCTGGACACCTACCCTTTCTGCGGTGTGAGGGAAAACCTGGCGCATGCCTACCTCGAATGCGCCAGGTTGCAGCCCCTATTCTGGCTCCTCCAGAACCTCTTACTGAGGTTCTGGCTGCACTTTTCCCCACACCTTTTCCTTTATGCACACCCAATCCGTGGCCCCACAAAGTCGCGGGACCTCCTCATCAACCTCCTCCTGGCTTTGGCCAAAGCCACCATTTATAATACCAGGGAGAGGATGCTAGACGAGGGGGTTCCCTGTGACTGTGGGGCCTACTTCCGTTCATCCCTAGCATCACGTATCCGGGCAGAGTTCCTCTGGGCGGCATCCACTGGCTCCATCGACAGCTTTGAGGAGCAGTGGGCGCTGTCCGGGGTTCTCTGCTCGGTGTCCCCATCCGGTTCTCTTCTTTTGACCCTGTGACCCGCACCCCCTGACCGTGTTTTTCATTATTTGTCCCAAGTATTTCATTGAACCCCAGGTCCAGTCGTCCCTCCTTCAAGGCTGGGGGAGGGGCTTTTAGAAGTGGGCGGGCTTTGCCCGCCCACTTCCTGGGTTTCAAATAGAGCCCCACTACAGGGGTTATTTTGAAATAACACCCTAGTGTAGACCAGGGCTTAGCGGCCAGTGTTGTGCTAATGATTCTAATGGTTTGAACCTTGCTGACCATTGACACGCCTATGAGTAACTCTGACTTATTCACACACACCATTTTTGCATAGCTAATTGTGGATGTTTAAAAGTGCAAGCACCCTTTTAAAAAAAAGTGGATCTGTGCTTCAGTTCACCAGGCTTCATGTGGGTACAATATTTAACCAGCCTCACAAGGAGTTGAGGCATTAATGTAGAGCACTTTGAGATCCTATTATGAAAGATGCTATATAAATGCAAAGTATTTCTATTTTAGATGAGGTCTCCACTAGGGTTTTAGATATGAGCTTCTCATAAAGGGTATGTCTACACTACAGAGAAGATCAAAGCTGCTACTGTTGATCTTCCAGGGTTTGAATTAGCAGTCTAGTTAAGACAGCTAATTCGAACTGAGAGGCACTCCAGTCGATGCCAGTAGCCCTGCTTCCATAAGGAATAAGGGAAGTCAAAGGGAGAGTGTTCTCTCTTTGACTTCCTATGGTGTAGACAGCACTAAAATTCGACTTATGGCACCTCAACTACGTAATTAACATAGCTGAAGTTGGATATCTTAATTGACCTTATCCCATAGTCTAGATATACCCTAAGATAGGCTATATTCACAGCTTATATTAGTAGAAGCACTCCTCTTTTGAAATGCTGACAAACAATGATATTACTGCTCTTCTAGGTTGTGTCTGCACAGGAAAGTTATCTCGGAATAATGGCTACTATTCCAAAATAACTATGCAAGCACCTACACAACAATTGAGTTATTTCAAAATAACGGATGGCTTATTCTGACTTCTGTAAACCTCATTCAATGAAGAATAATGCCTATCCCGAAATAGCTATTTTGAAATAAGGCGTGTGTAGATGTTCCACTTCTGCTATTTTGAAATAGCCCTCACCACGGCCGTTGTAAGTTATTCCTTCTGGGGCTCTAAATCATGGCTACATCTACATTGGCATGATCTTGCGCAAATGCTCTTTAACGCAAGAGTTCTTGAGTTAAAGTGGTTGCGCAAGAGAGCGTCTATATTGGCCGGGACTCATCGTAAGAACGATGCGCTTTTGCGCAAGAGAGCGTCTACATTGGTGGGACGCTCTTGCGCAAAAGCAGGAGCCCGGAACCATTTTGGAGAGGGCAAAAGGGCACCAGCCCTTTCCAGGGGTGGGGGCTGGAGCTCCTTTGAGACACGTGCTAAAAGGGATCTCCCCGGACAGCCGTTTCTCTCCTGCTGCGAGCTTTAGGACCTCTTGCAGGGACTGACAGTCATAGCAGTTCTAGTTGTGGTTGCCCTCTACCTTGTTGGACACCACAGCCTTGTGCCTTAGTGCCATTAGCTGATTTTTTTTTTATCTCAGCTCTCTTCTTGTGCCATGGAGCCAGGGGTGGCCTTGTGCCTGCTCTGGCCCCTTCTGGCCATTTTGGAGTGTATGCAGCTGCTGCTCCATGCTGCTGCACTCCTCGTCCAGGACCTCGAGGCGCAGGTCGCTCTGGACTCCCTCACCAGGGAGGCCATGGCGTCCCTGTGGCATCCCCACCCCACCGTGGAGAGGCCCTTGTGGAGACTGGACACCAGTATCGACTGGTGGGACCGGCTGGTCCTGGGGCAATGGGACGACCAGCAATGGCTCCGGAACTTTCGCATGCGAAAGCAAACATTCCTGGAGCTATGTGCCTGGCTCACCCCTGCGCTCCAGAGAAGCACCACCCAGCTGCAGGCACCCATCCCCATTGTCAAGAGGGTCACCATTGCCATCTGGAAGCTGGCCACCCCGGACAGCTACCGATCGGTGGCACACCAGTTCGGGGTGGGCAGATCGACCATCAGTGCCGTCGTCATGCAGGTAAGTCCTGGGGAGGGTGCTGCACTCCATGACCAAGGGCAGGCAAGTCTCCAGGCTGGGGCAATGGGGAATGCCCCGTCACCCAGGGGTTTGGGCCGTCCCTCCCTTGCACAGGCCTGCTGGTGGGGGGGGGGGGTGGCCCATGGGGCGAGGGGGCCCTGGTGTGTGTGAGTGTGAGGACAGAGGGCATCACGGGGGAGGTGGGAACCCCCCAAGGGAGCATGCATTCACCCTGCCTTATGTGATGCATTCCCCTGTGTTTCTGTGCACCCTTCTGCAGGTCGTCCATGTCATCAACGACGTCCTGCTCCAGCGAGTTATCCGCCTGCGGGACGTGGAGGCTATGGTGGCCAGCTTTGCTGCCCTGGGGTTCCCCAACTGCAAGGGAGCCCCGGATGCAACCCACATACTCGTCCGTGCCTCGGAGCATCTAGCGGCCCATTTCATAAACTGCAAGGGGTATTTCTCCATTGTACTCCAGGTGCTCGTGGACCACCGTGGCCGCTTCCTGGACATTTATGCGGGCTGGTCCAGCAGGGCACACAATGCCCACATTCTCTGAAACTCCGCCCTGTTTGGCAGGCTGGAGGCAGGCACTTGCTTCCCCCAGCGGGAATTTACTGTTGGGGACGTGCCCATGCCCATTTGTGTTGTGGGGGACACGGCCTACCCCCTGCTGCCTTGGTTAATGTAGCCCTACACGGGGCGGACAGACCACAACCGGGCACGGTTCAACGACCGCCTCAACCACGCCCGCAACCAGGTGGAGTGTGCCTTCGGCCGTCTGAAAGCCCAGTTTTGCTGTTTGCTCACCCGTCTGGAGATGGGTGAGCGGAATGTCCTCGAGGTAGTGGCTGCATGCTGTGTGCTCTACAACATCGTGGAGCAGAAGGGGGAGGCCTTCCTCCCGGCATGGATGGCAGGCGAGGGGCAGGCCTTCAAACAGCCCTGCACAGCTGCCATCTGCCAGGCGCACCATGATGGGCTGCGCATCTGGGAGGCCCTGATGGAGATGTTCTCCCAGGCCCCACAGTAGGGTCGCCTCTGTCTCCCTTGACATCTCCCTCTCATCCCCAACCCTTCCCTCCCCTTACCTCCCAATAAACAACCAACATAGTTTTTTTTGGAAAACAACGTCTTGGAACTTTTTATTTACAATGGGGGGACGTAGGGTGGGAGGGGGGAGGAGGCTACTGCTGGGAGGGGTGGCCCCTGCGACTGCCTCTGCGGGGGCGGACCACTACGTGTGGTTCAGGCCGCATCGGGGCAGGCAGCATGGGGAGGTGAGCAGGAGGGGCAGGAGGAGGGGGAATTGCAGGAGCAGGAGGGGCAGCAGGAGGTGGGGGCACAGGCATTGGTATGGGAGCGATGGCGGGTGCATGGGGCAATGCCATGCCCTGACGCACTGTGTGCCCATTGTGGGCGGTGAGGGCAGTGATGGCATCGCCGATGCATTCACACCGGGCCTGGAAGCAGCCCCAGGCCTGCTGGTGCCACTCCAGGTCCGCCTCCACCCAGCGTGTGATGGCCGCCTCAATCCCTTTGATGGCCTGGACGTGCCGCCAAAGGAGTTGGTCCTGCCACCGGACCCGCCAGCTTGGTGCCTGGGTGGTTGGAGGTGCTGCTGCTGCCACAGGGCTGGAGGGTCCCCCGCTCCTGCTTGGTCCCACTGCAGGGAACAGAGGAAAGGATGGGTCAGTCAGGCAGCCCGGCCACCATCCCCACACCCCATGCCCTCCACCCCTGAACCCAGGTGACACCACAGAACTGTGGCTTGGGCCCACTCGTTCCCCCCCCTGTGTTGTATGTTTTCATACAGGACCACCCCCAGAGTAGGGTGCTCCTCCCCATGTATTGTAAGCACCAGTCTGTGTTAACCTGTGGAACTCCATGCTGGGGAGGCTGTGAAGGCTTTAGGCTAATCAATGGTGTTTGACAGGGAGCAAGATGAATCCCCACACAGTGCCTGGGAGCATATATGGCAGACGTGGTCTGGGCTCTCAGATCCCCATCACGTGGATGTCTCCTGGACGGAACAAGGGGTGACTGGGGAGTGTACCATCCTTGCAGCGAAACTCAGGTGGCCCTAGGGCCAGCCCGAGAACTTCCCCCTCCCCCTCCCGCTAGCCCTCTACACACATAGCCCAGGGACACGTGTGGCCCCAGTGAGGACTTCCCTCAGGGGGCCAGCCAAGGCACCGGGAGTAGGCGAGGGGCTTAGTGGGGGCCACGCTCACAGGGCTGTCGCTGCGGGTTTCCCAGGAGCAGCTGGCTGTGCCGCACATCCAGGCATGGAACAGTGTGCTGTTCTGTGTTCTGCACCCTTCGGGAGGTGTGGGCTCTGGCCTGAGCCCCTGGGGCCCTGGCTGGTTCCAGCCCGCATCCACCCCTTCCCCCCTGGTCCGGATGTGTGTGAGCAGCATGGTCCCAGGCGTGCCCTGGAGCTGCCTGCTGCGGTTGCACATGCTGCATACTGGTAATGCTACACAGCGTGCAGCTCATGCTGCCTGAGTGATGCTCCCTTCCCCCTCCCCCCCAGGCACCAGCTCCTCCCCGCCCTTGTGAGTGCAACGTGCAACACTCACCAATGGATCCTTCCCCAGCCTCCGATGACACACGGGAGACGTCTGGGCTGCCTGAGAGGACCTCCAGCTGAAGGGTCACGCTGCTCTCCTCCTCCTCCGACCCACTGGGCAGCTCCTCCTCATCCCCTGCCTCACTGGGCCTGGTGACAGGGGGGCGCCTGCTGCTGTCCACTGGCACCGATGATCCCTGGAGTGCTGCCTCTCCCAGGATGGCGTGGAGCCGCTGGTAATGAGGGCAGGTGTTGGCTCTGGCCCCCTGGCCCGGACATAGCCCAGGCACAGCTCCTTGACCTTAGCCTGGACCTGCTTGAGGGTCTGGGCTGGATGACCCTGGTCGGAGAGTGCCTGGGCCATGCGGCGGAAGATGTCCGCATTCCTCTGACGGGCACAGATGGTGTGGAGGGCCTCTTCGTCGGCCCAGAGGTCCAGGAGGGCCTCGATTTCCCCTGGGGACCAGGAAGGGGTGTGCCGCTTTGTGCCCCTTGGGGCCTCCTGCACTGGGGGTGCAGGTTGTTGTCCCCCCCCGGAGCGGCCATCCTGGGTGGTCTGGCGGCTGTTGGAGGGAGCAGAGCTGGGTGGCAGAGGTGCTTCTGCCTCGTGGCCTCTGCAGGCTGCGTCTGCCTTTAAGGGGGCTTGGGTTACCAGGAAGTCCAGAGCTGCCTGCGCGTACAGAGCGTCCAAGCAGCCACTAGGGCTTTTTTCCATTTGGATGGCTCTTGCACAAAATCTCTTGGCTGCCTGTCTACACTGACCTCTTGCGCAAGAACAGTTGCACAAAAGGGCTTCTTCTTGAGCAGGAGCATCAGAGTTCTTGTGCAAGAAGCACTGATTTCACACATTAGAACGCCAGTGTAGTTGTGCAAGAACTCGCAGCCAGGGTAGACAGGCAGCAAGTTTTTGCGCAAAAGCAGCTGCTTTTGTGCAAGATCGCGCCAATGTAGATGTAGCCCATTGGTTTCCAAACTGGGGGGTGCACCCCCCTGGGGGGACATGAAGAAATTCCAAGGGGGGGGCGTGAGGTGACCCAGCTCCACCCTAATTTCCCCCACCCTAAGAAAGAGCCCACACTGGCGCTACCTCCTGTGAAAATGGAGGTAGTGCCAGCTTCCTGCAGCGTGGGGGAGAAGTCCTGCAGCTGCATGCCAGGTCCGAGTCTCAGGAAGCGCGTGCACTGCTTTCCCCCTCCCCAAACAGCCGGCACATTTCCTGAAACACCAGCTCTGTCATCCCGCTGGGGACTTCCTGCCTCTGCTTCCTGCCTGTGGGAGGGGAGGGGAGGGGGGGGGAGTAGGTGTCCCAGGACCACGCCAGCTGCAACTGCTCAGGAAGCTCACACTGCCATGGGGAGCGGAGGAGCAGGGCAGGTGCTGCCTGAGCAGTTGGAGCTGGTGCCGTTCCAAGACTCCTATTCCCCCCTCATGCAGGAAGGCATCAGGGGAAAGGAAGTCCCCGGCAGCATGACAGAGCCAGCATTTCAGGAAACGTGCCGGCTGTTTGGGGAGGGGGAAAGCAGCGTACGCCCTTTCTGAGACCCAAACCTGGCACGCAGATATGGGACCCCCAGGTACTAGCCAGGCAGTCCCTGTCCCCTCCCCCACCCACATTCGCACCAATATACTGCCTCCCCTCCCCCCGACCAGACCCCCACGAGTACCCTGCCCAGACTCCCACAAGTACCCTGGTCTCCCTGCCCAGACCCTCATGAGTACCCTGCCCCCTCTGCCCCACCTGCCCAGACCCCCACAAGTACCCTACCCAGGGCCCCAACAGCAACATGCCTCCTGGCCAGACTCCCACCAGCACCCTGTCCCCTGCTCAGGGCCCCACCTGCCCCATGCCTAGACACCACCAGCACCCTGCCTCTGCCTCGGGGCCAGACACCCACTAGCACTCTGCTCCTGCCTCCTAGCCAGACACCCACCAGCACCCTACTCCTGCTCCCTCCCTCCTGGCCAGACATCTATCCCCATCTTGCTCTTGTACCCTATTTTCCACCCAGATTTTGCACCCCACCCCTATCCCACTTCACTGGCACACTGGATCGCCTGTCCCGCACACTGGATCCCTCATTTTTGGTCTCACCTCAGAGTATAGAGGGGCCCACAAATTCCACTAATCCTGGAACCCCAGAAGAGTTAATCTGGTCTGAGGCTTGAACCTCAGTCCTACCTACCCTCCCCACATGGGGCTGGGGTGCCAGGTGAGGGAGGTGTCTCGGTTAGGGCCACATCAGTGAGGCTTGAGGGGTATGGGGGGGGTTGGTTTTTTGCATTTCACTTGTGTGTTCCCTGACTGATTTTTCTGTGCGTCAGTGACCCCTGACCCAAAACAGGTTCCCCACCCCTCCCATAAATAAAGACAATGCTGAAATGTTTGTGTTGGACATATTTTATTTAAAAACGAAGCCTGGCCAACAAGCCCCCAGTTGGGGCCAAGTCCCCATCTGGCTGCAGCATCATAACACCCCTGTATCCCCACACACAGCCCAACCCTGAGCCTCTCATACACCTGAACTCTCTATCCTGAGCCTCTCACATCCCCAGTCTTCTGCCACAACACTACTGCACAATCCACACACTGCAAATCTGTGTCCTGTGCCCATCATACTCCCAATTCCCCTGCCCTGAGCCCCTCATACACCCCAACCTGAACTCCTGCACCCTCACGTCCACAAGCCTGTGGTTTGCTCAGCACCCGCAACCCTCCACCTGACGCCAACACTCTCCAGCCTGGAGCCCCCTCCCTGAGCCAGCAGCCCCTTCTCCACCTCCTACTGCACCCAAATTCCCTCCCAGAGCTTGCACCTTTCACCCCTTCCCACAGCCAAATCCCTCATTCCCTCATTTCAAACCTAGGATTTCCTAACTCGTGAAGAAAATGTAGCATCATCTTTCACATTAAATTCATTTTGTTTCTGCTATTTATGTTAAATTACATTTGTATTAAATTTTTGTGCCAAGAAAAACTATTTGTGTTTATTTTTAATTTTAAATTACAAATTGAATTTTTTGTTAAAAGAGGGGTTGGATAATGGTAAAGAAGAGGTGGGGAGCCGTGAGGGTTTCTCAAAAATCAAAAAGGGGGCATGATGCCAAAAAGTTTGAGAACCAGTTCTCTAAATCAAGATAGCACACCTACATTAGGGAAGCCTGTCTCGAACTAATTTTGAGGCTTCCCTGCAGTGTAGATGTTCTATTTTGAAATAAGCAATTTCAGATAACTATTCTGGAATAGCTTAATTCGAAATAACTGTGCAGTGTAGACATAGCCATAGAAGGCTAGGAGAAAGTCTGTGTTATTATGAGACAAGGACTGTGTGTCTGTCTGAGGGATATCTCAATCTAGAAAACATTTTTACAAGATGCATTAGTGTATGTAGAAGTATTACTGAAGAAAGAACAGTTACTTACCTCGTAACTGATTCTCCGAGATGTGTTGCTCATGTCCAGTCCAATATAGGTGTGTGCGTGCAGCATGCATGCACCGTCGGAAGCTTTTCCCTCAGCAGTACCCTTAGGGCCAGCAGGGGAGCCCCCTGGAGTGGCGCCAGTATATCGGCCCATATATACCCCTGCTGGCCCCCTCACCGGAATACTCCGGAGAGAGGGCAGCAGGTGGGGATTTGGAATGGATATGAGCAACATATCTTGAAGAATCACAGTTACGAGGTAAGTAACCGTTCTTTCTTCTTTGAGTGATTGCTCATGTGCATTCCAATATAGGTGACTCCAAAGCAGAACCTATGGAGGAGGGCCGGATGTTGAAGCCACAGAGGAGTGGAGGACTGCCCTGCCCAAGGCAGCATCTTCCCTGGCTTGATGCGTTAGCGCATAGTGATTGGCAAAGGTATGGACAGAGGACCATGTAGCGGCTCTGCAGATGTCCAAGATGGGAACCTGTGCCATGAAAGTGGTGGAGGCTGCCATAGCTCTCATGGAGTGCGCTCTAAGGGGTGGAGCTGGTACCCCTGCCAGGGCATAGCACTCTTTGATACAAGTGGTTATCCAGGAGGAGATCCGCTGGGAGGACACAGGTTGGCCCCTCACCTGTTCCGCGATGGCCACAAAGAGTTGCAGTGACTTCCTGAATGGTTTTGTCCTGTCTAAATAAAAGGCTAATGCTCTATGCACATCCAAAGTGTGTAAAGCCTGTTCTTTCCCAGACGCGTGCAGCTTGGGTAAAAGACCGGCAGGAAAATATCCTGGGAGGTGTGGAAAGAAGACACCACCTTGGGCAGAAAAGCTGGGTGGGGGCAGAGCCTAACCTTGTCTTTGAAAAACACCGTGTAGGGGAGATCCAATGTAAGCGCCCTGAGTTTGGATACTCTCCTGGCTGATGTGAGTGCCACCAGAAGAGATACCTTATAAGATAGGTATAGGAGAGAACACGTCGCTAACAGTTCGAACGGGGGTTCCATGAGTTTGGAAAGGACCAGGTTTAGGTCCCACTGGGGGACAGGCTGGTGAACGTGTGGGTAGAGCCGATTCAACCCTTTCAGAAACCTGTTGACCATTGGGTTAGCAAACAGGGTTTTCCCCCCTTCCCGCAGGTGGAAGGCCAAAATGGCCACCAAGTGAACCTTGATGGAGGACGAAGAGAGGTCCTGGAGCCTGAGATCCAACAGGTAATCCAGGATCAGGGGGATTGTAGCCCGCCTTGGGTGCACCCCCTTCTGGGAAGCCCAGATGCAGAACCGCTTCCACTTAGCAAGGTACGTGGTCCTAGTGGAGGGCTTCCTGCTACCCAGCAGGACTTCCTGAACCCGTTCTGAGCTCCTCTGCCATCAACCACAGAGCTTCCACACTGTCAAGTGCAGCAAATGCAGATCTGGGTGACGGAGCTGGCCCAAGTCCTGAGATATCAGGTCCGGGAGCAGCGAGAGGGTCATGCGTCTCTCACATGACAGGTTGAGGAGGGTTGAAAACCAGTGTTGCCTGGGCCATGCCGGGGCGATTAGAATCAGGGATGCCCTGAATTCCCGCACTCTGAGGAGGACACTGTGAATTAGCGGGAATGGCGGGAAGGCATACAGCAGGCCCTGCGGACAGAGGAGGAGGAGAGCATCTCCCAGGGAACCCTTGTGGGCACTTCTTATTCTGTCCTGTGGTGAACAGGTCTAGATGGGGAGACCCACACACACGGAAGACAGATTGAGCTACATCCCACCTCAAGGACCATTCATGTCCTGCAAAGGATCTGCTCAACTTGTCTGCCAGGATGTTTTGGGAACCAGGAGGTACGAGGCTATCGGGTGGATATCCTCCCCGATGCAGAGGTCCCACAGGCGAATCGCTTCCAAGCACAGGCGAGGAGAATGAGCCTGTTTATATATGCCACCGCTGTCATGTTGTCTGACAGGATGAGGGCAGCCTTGCCCCTGAGGTGGGGAAGGAAAACTGCACAAGCCAGTCGGACTGCCTGGAGCTCCCTGATGTTGATATGCAGGGAGATCTCGTCCACAGACCACATACCTTGTGTGTGTAGGTCTCCTAAGTGGGCTCCCCAGCCCGTGTCCGATGCGTCTGTGACCAGGCGGATGGATGGCACTGGTCTGGAGAATGGGACTCCTGCACAGACCTCTGCCTGGTGGGTCCACTAGTCCAGCACAAGGAGGATGGGGCTGGGAACCATCAGCACTCTGTCCCATGAGTGAGTGGACAGGTTGTGGACTCACAACAACCACATCTGTAACGGGCACATGCGCAGTCTGGTGTACTGCACTACATAAGTGCAGGCGGCCATGAGGCCCAGGAGACGCATGCAGCTCCGGGCAGTGGTCACTGGAAAATTCTGGAGCACTCTGACTGCCATCTCTATTGTGAGGAACCGAGAGTTGGGTAAAGAGGCCTTCACTGACAGAGAGTCCAGGCTTGCACCCACAAACTCTATTATCAGAGTAGGAGTTAGGGTTGATTTGTCCAGATTTAGCAGGAGGCCTAAGTCATCGAAAAGTGTGCGGACTATGGTGATGTGGTCTTTCATCTGAGTCTCTGAGATCCCCCTACGGAGCCAGTCATCTAGGTAGAGGAACACCTGGACGCCCCTTTTCCTGAGCGCGGCAGCCACCATCGCCATGCATTTGGTGAAGACCTGAGGGGCCATGGAAATACCAAAGGGGAGGGCCATGAATTGGTAGTGGTCCGCGCCCAGAGTAAATCAGAGGAACCTGCGGTGGTGGGGGGTGATTGAAATGTAGAAGTAAGCATCTTTCAAGTCGAGGGCAGCGTACCAGTCTCCGGGGGCTAACGAGGGAATTATAGGGTACGTCTAGACTACAGGCTTTTGTCGACAGAGGCTTTGTCGACAGATACTGTCGACAAATAGCATCTAGACTACATCCAGTTCTGTCGACAAAGCAAGCCGCTTTGTTGACATGACAGTTAGACGCAAAGGACAGTATAGATGCAATAACACCTTCTGTCGACAGAACTCTGTCGACAAAAGGAGTTATTCCTCGTAGAATGAGGTTTACCGCTGTCGACAAAACTTCCGAGTTCTGTCGATGTTATATCAACAGAACTTGGCAGGAGTGCAGACGCAGGTATAACTTTGTCGACAAAAGTCCACTTTTGTCGACAAAACCCTATAGTCTAGACACATCCATAGACGCCAGAGTCATCATTTTGAATTTTGCTTTGGCGATAAAGGAATTGAGGGCTCTGAGGTCCAGGATGGGCCAGAGGCCCCCTTTTGCCTTTGGGACCAGAAAGTAGCGGGAATAGAACCCCCTGTCCCGAAACTCGGGGAGAACGCCCCTATCATAAGGAGATGTTGGACCTCCTCTTGAAGCAGAGGCTCGTGAGAGGGGTCCTTGAAAAGGGACGGGGTAGGGGGTTGGGTAGGAGAGGGCGAGTGAAAAGGGATTACATAACCCCTTTCCACTATCTCCAGCACCCATCAGTCTGACGTAACAGAACGCCAGGCCTGGAGGAAGTGGGATAAACGGTCCCAGAAAATTAGAGGGGAGACTGGTAAGATGACCTCGGGGTCTCATCTAAAACCTTGATGGGGGCCTGGGGGCTTGTTAGGGGGCCCCTGGTTGTTATCTGGGGCTGGGCATGGCCGGCACCTCTTGTTCCTGCCATTGGCACTCCTGCCCCTACATCGGATGAAATCGGGGTGTGGGCCCTCTAGGAACATTCCTATTCAAGTATGAACGGCTCTGGGTGGCCGGGGTGTGCAAGACCAAGGATTTCAGCGTCGCCCTGGTATCTTTTAGGCTTTGAAGCCTCTGGCCAGTCTGCTCTGAAAAGAGCGAGGGGCCCTCGAAAGGGAGGTCCTGAATGGTGTTTTGGAGCTCCAGTGGCACCCCAGAATCCTGGAGCCATGAGCTACGGTGCAGGACCACCCTGGTGGCCAGCACCCGAGGTGCAGCGTCGGCCAAGTCGAGAGCCTCTTGGAGAGCCCCTCTGGAGATTGCTCTCCCCTCTTCGTGGAGAGCCTTGTACTCCAAGCGGGAGACTCTGGGGAGCAAGTCCATAAACTTGTCCATGGACGCCCAGGTGTTGAAGGCATAATGGGACAAGATGACTTGCTGGTTGGCGATGAGGCATTGGATGCCCCCAGATGTGTAGACCTTCCTGCCCAGTAGGTCAGTCTTTTTGGCCTCCCTGTTCTTAGGGGTGGCAGCGGGCTGCCCTTGTCTCTCTCTTTGATTGAAGACTTGCACCAACAAAGAGCCTGGGGGAGGGTGAGAGAAGAGGTGTTCGTTACCCTCTTGGGGGACAAAATACCTCCTTTCCGCACACTTGTCAGTTGGGGGAATGGAGGCAGGGGTTTGCTACAAGGCTGATGAGATTTTGGCTACCGTTCTGTTGATTGGCAGAGCCACTCTAGAGGGAGTGTCGGCGTGCAGGATGTCGATGGTAGGGTCCGAGTCATCGGAGACCTTCTCCACTTGTACTCCCAAACTTTGGGCCAGGCAGCGGAGTAGGTCCTGATGGGCCCTAACATCCATGGAGGGCATGGACGGAGTGAAGTCGGCTAGCGCCTCGTCCAGGGAGGAAGATGACCCCTTCTGCACTTCACCCACAGGGGCATCCGTGTGTCCTGGATTGTCCAAGGTGGCCGTGGACGAAGAGGGGGGAGGTTGGCTCCCCCCTGGACCTGGGGATGACTGGCCTGGAGGTAACGAGCTGCCCGAGGTAGGGGACCTGACCAAAGGTGTCACTGACGGAGGAACTTGTGGGCCCAAAGAGACAGAAGCCGGTCTGGGAGGATCCACACCCTGGCTTTGGTGGTATGCCCAGGGGGTCCAGAAGGGCCACTGCACCGGAGGCTGGGGGGGGGGGCCACGTTTGCTGTACCATGGGCACCGGGACCAGTTGAGCCCACTGTTGTTGGTACAGGTGCGGAGGAGTACGGTGCCGGGAACAGTGCTGGGAGTGGAAGCGATGCCGCGAGCGAGACCTGGAACCCCTTGAGGACCAGACGGATTCCACCTTGGAGTCAGACGAGTACTCCGAGGTGGACCACGGAAGTGCCGACGCGGATGCTGACGAGGCTGCGATGTGCCGGGACATGGACTCTGGCTTGCCACGGTGCCGAGATGGTGGGGGAGTCCTGCATGGAGGTAGGTGCCAGTGGGCCCTGGATCGGCAGCGGTCTTAGGTGATGATGCCGCACTGAGTCTGGTGCCACGTCCTGCGACAGTACCGGGGGGTACCGGTGCCTCGATGACCGGTGCCGCATACGGTGCCATAGGGGTCAGGCGATGTTGTCTGCCCTCATGCAATGGGTCTTTGGGCACCATGGAAGGGGAGCGGTGCCAAGGGTCCCCGTGCCACTTGGAAGGTGCCGCGGTGGGAGAAGAGGGGGATGACTCAATGAGGACCCTTGCTGCCTCCAAGGCCTCCGGTGTGGATGGGTCTGGGAAGTCCTCTGAAGGGCTAACATCCCTTCGCTGGGAGGCAGGCCCACCCAACCTAGAAGGCCCAGGCTCTGGGCTCGTTGGCACCACGTGCCCCACTGTAGGGCGCATGGATGGTGCGTGCCTAGGTGGGGACCGACCCGTTAGGCCACCTCTTCTTCTGTGGTGCCGGTGATTGAGAATGGTGCCAGGCTCTGCGGTGCCGGAGAGGCACAGTGCACTGAGCCATTGCATGCTGATGCCAGTGCGCTGTGGGAGGCCGGTGCCGAGTCCGGTGCCAGTGCCGGCCAAAGTGCTGCCTCCATTAGGAGGATCTTAAGGTGCGACTCCCGTTCACACTTAGTCCTGGGCTTAAATGCCTTGCAAATTTTACAGGCTTCTGTAAGGTGTGTTTCTCCCAGACACTTTAAGCACAAGGAGTGTGAATTTCCACACGGCATAGGCCTATTGCACTTTTTGCAGGGCTTAAAGCCTTGCGGGCCAGGGCACACCGTGGCAGGGTGCAATCAAAGAAAAAACAATGAAAAGTCTGTAACTTAATTTGCAGGTACTTAGCTGAAGATTAACTAAAAGAAGGAGAAGAACAATGAAGACAACGGCGGTAAGAAGGAACTGAGTAGGTGAGGGGGCTAGCAGGAGTATATATGGACCAATATACTGGCACCACTCCAGGGGGCTCCCTTGCTGGCCCTAAGGGTACTGCTGAGGGAAAAGCTTCTGACGGCGTGTTCATGCTGCACGCATACACCTATATTGGAATGCACATGAGCAATCACTCGAAGAAGAAGAATAAAATACTTGTCCAGGCTGCTGTGCAATAGCAAAAGCACAAAGGACATTTATGGAAATATTAAACAAACCACCAAGGAAACAAGCACTGGATCTCAATCAGTAAAATACCAGCATTGAGCCCCACAAAATACAGACAAAAGACCACAGTCAGCCTACAAATGACAGGGGAGAAATTTACCCTGGAGTTGTGTAATGCAAACAGGCAGAACCAAACCTGGAACCTCTGGAGCTTAGTGCATGGGTCTCTACAGCTTGAGCTAAAAAGCCAGCTAGCTCTCAGCTGAGGCGGTAAAGGAAATTTCTTCTCTCTCTCTATAAGTGGTCTAGGTGCTGCTACATGAGACAGTACACCACTCCTAGTAAGTGTGTGGGTTACAGCTGGTACTGTTATCACCCTCTCCCAGGGTGTCTGGCAAGAAGAAGATAACATGGAGGCACTACTGGAAATCCCATTGATAAAGCTGAATCAATGCAACTCCTGGCTACTAATCTGAGCTTTCCCTCACCATCCTACAGCAAATCTGCCAAGAGGGGTCATTAGCAGTAGTAGAGAAGAAGGTAGTGAAGTCTCCATGTCCATACAAGCTATGGAGTGCCAACCAGGTGATGAATGGTGATGTCATGCAGTGTAGTTGGTTGGCCCGCCCGGAGGGGTTCCTCCTCCTCCGGCTCAGTGGGCGGCCACTCCGACCCACTGTGCTGCCCCTTTAAGACCAACCCCGTTGGTCCACCGGGAGCGGTCCAGCTCTTAGTTCAAGGTGTGGCAGCAGCAAACCACTCACAGTTATAAAGAGCAGCCAGGCCCGCAGTCCAGGGCGTGGCAACAAACAAACACAGTTACAAAGAGTGGCCAGGCCCTCAGTCCAGGGCGTGGCAACAAACAACCACAGTCCGTTGTCAGGCGGGGCCAGGCCCTCAGTTCAGGGCGTGGCAACAAACAACCGGTGGGTAGCTCCTTGTTCAGGAGGGGTGCAGGTGGATCGCCTGTGGCAGTGGCAAGGAGGGAGAGACTGCCACCCAATAGGTGGGTGGCAGGGGGGGCTCAGGCCCACCCACTCCACTGCGCCCCGGCCCAGGGCCCTAGGGCAGCCGTGCAGGCTGCTTCAGCTCGGCGGGGGGCTCCGGCCCGAAACGCGCTGGCCTAGGGGCCTTTAACAGCCCCCACTACCCCTGGGCCACTTCCGTTCTCCCCCTCGGGTGGTACCTGGACATCGGGCAGAGGAGACTGGGAGTCCAGGAGGGTCTCGTCCCACCGGGGTGGTCCGGTCCAGTCCTCGGCCACTTGCAGGTCACTAGGGCTCAGCTGGACTCCAGGGGCCGGCAGATTCGGGCGGTTGAGCCAGGCCGCCGGGTCAGGGTCCGTGGAAGTCCCCGGCGGTGCCTCCGGTCGAGGTAGCTGGGGCCGATTCTCCCGGTCCTGGGGCTGGCGCTGGGGCACAGGCTCAGGCTGGCCTTTCGGCTCCTCCATCGCTTCTGGGAAGGTAGGCCGGTTACGCTGGGCCTCCACCTCCCAGGCAGGGAGCCAACGGTCTACCTCTGGGCCCCGGCAAGTAGGAGGCCCGGGCCAGGCCTCAGTCCCTACTTCCCAACCTGGGAGTCCAGAGGAGGCCTCTAGCCTCTCGGCTGCCTGGGCTTTTATAGTCCTGGGCCTGCCCCCGGGCTTCTGGTCAGGTGATAGGGCGGGGTTAGCCTCAGCCCAACATGGTGTCTGGAGGGGTTCCTCCTCCTCCGGCTCAGTGGGCAGCCATTCCGACCCACTACATGCAGTCACTCTCCATTGGGAACATGACACCAGGCCACTGACCAACCATCACATGGTAATGACTAGGGGTTACAGCAGTGGTGGGCAATAATTTTTGAAGGGGGGGACACTTCACCAATTTCAGAAGCGTCCACAGACCAACCCGGAAGGTGCGGGGCCTCAAGCAGAAGGGGCAGGACCTTGGGTGGAAGGGTGCTGTAAAAAGACGCCAATATGTTTTTTACACAACAAAGTAATTAAATTTTAATAATAATTAACTGCATACAACATTATCCAAAGATTATCATAGAAGGCAACACTTGTAGCATTTGTAATAACAACAACACTAACACTAAACTTTTAGTTACATCAGTGCAGAGCGGACACAGTTCACCAGGGGTTAGCCCCGACAGGCCACCAATGCTTTATTTACATTCACCTCCACTAGTACAGCCGTGTGAACCTCCCATTCACCGTGGAGCACCATCTCTAGCCAATGGGCACTTCTTGAATTGGGACACCATATCCTACAGTTCACATGGTCTAGGACTGGTGATCCACAGCCAAAATGAGCTTTAAATGGCCATATCTGCAGAGGCACAGGTTAATAAGCACTGGCAGAAGCCACATCCGACTTATTGCCCATCTGAGCTTAATGCAACTTATGTGCATTACATTTAAGTGTAAAAAAATGCAACTCAGTGTGAAGAAGAAAGTCTGTTTTGGACATTAACAAGAGACGTGAAGTCAGGTGTCATTTCTGATGTTGCAATACGGAGCACTACGGCAAGGTGGTCATCAGTGATAGAAGATCTGTTCTTAGTTTTATTTGAATTTCATCACAGAAAATGTCTGCTCGCAGATGTAAGTTGATCCGAACAATATAAGCAACTTTTGAGCATAAGCTTTGACCTTTGGAAAGCTTTGCTCATTGAGAGATGTGTAAAATTCCAGAAGTGATGTTGATTTGAATTGCTTTGCAAGCAAGGCATCACTCTACAAGTCAATAAGTTCAATTTGGAGGTCACTTGGAGTACTGTCCACTACATATGTGAAAGGGGAGGAAAACAAAGCCATGACCCCTACTTCTAACCTATTGCCTGGCAGCTGCCCGGCAGGCACAAGCCCTCTGAATAGAAGCAGTTGAAAGGGCTCACACCTCTGGGCAGCTCCCAGGCAACCAGCCAGTAGGGCAGAGCTGTGAGCTCTTTCCAATTACTTCTGTTTAAAGGGCTCGCAGCCACCCAGCATGCGAGCCCTTTAAATAGAAGCAGTTGAAAGGGCTCACATCTCTGGCTTCCTAACAACTCATTAGAGGCTGGGGGAGCTGCAAGCCCTTTTAAGTGCTTTTATTTAAAAGGCTGACACCTTCCCTGTGCCTGTCAGGCAACCCGTTACCTAGCAGCTGGGGAACACAAGAGCCCTTTAAATAGAAACAGCTGAAAGGGCTTGCAGCTTTCCACACCTCTAGTGCAGTGTTTCTCAATTTTGTTTGGCCATGGAACCCTTTTAAACTCGAAAGAATTTTGCAGAAGCCCCAATAACGGTCTTATATATGGAGCTGAAAAAGTAGACCACAAATAAGTAAGGATAATAATAAACAAATGCTAAAGAAGGTCATGATATGTAGATTAATTTATCATAGTCAATTTATATTTGTCACGGTTAAATTTTTAAATACAAGAAATCACGCGACTATACTGAAGTAAAGTATTTGTGGGAGCACTGCCTGCGCACTCCCATACAAGCAACTGGTTTGACAGCTGAAGCTTTGACTTTGTCCAACGCGGTGCTAGTATATTCGTATTCAGTCACCTACGTGATGCATGCTCCCTGAGAATGAGTAGGGGGATTTACGGTGGTATATAACAGGTGATTGCACCACTGACTGACTGTGCGCACAGCGCTGAGTAGTGACATTATCGTCCCCACTCTCTGGCTAAGCTGGCATTACACAGGGACACTGATCGTGGCAAACACAAATGAAAATTGTTTTCAATAAAATTCATAAATGCTTAAATATTTTTTTTAAAATCATAAATTGTTATTGTAATGGAATTTTCTCACGGAACCCTTATTTTCACTTTGCGGAATCTTGGGGTTTCACAGAACACCATTTGGGAAACACTGCTCTAGTACATTGCCAGATACCTAGGATCCATTTGAGTTGTTTCTATTTAAAGGGCTCTCCTGTTTCCCCAGCTGCTAGGCAAGGCATTGCCTAGCACCCCTGGGGAAGGCACAAGCCCTTTACATAGAAACAGCTGAAAGAGATCGCAGCTCCCCGTGCCTCTAGCTCGTTGCTGGGGAGCCAGAGATACCAGCCCGTTCAGCTGTTTCTATGTAAAGGGCTTGTGCCTTCCCCGTGCTAGGCAAGGCGCGGGGAAGATGTGAGCCCTTTAAATAGAAGCAGTTTAAAGAGCTCGTGCCCCTCTCCTGCTCCGAGGCAACAAGCTAGGAGGCGGGGCCTGAAACTGCCTCACGGGCCGAATCTGGCCCGCTGAGAGGCTTTTGTCCACCCCTGGGCTAGAGTCTCAGCTGGTGTCAGCTGACAATTTCACTGGCTTCAATTTTCACCAGCTCAGGATCTGGTTGTAAACAGGTTTAGAAAATGAAATAGTATCACAAATTCCCCCGACACAAACAATTGCTTGTCACCACTTTTGAAATCTTCTCACTAGCTCTGGTAGACCTTCCGCTGACCTAGCTGGATTCAAGTCTGTGACCGAGACTCTTTTGCTTATTACCACTACCTTAAATTCTCCAGTCTCCATTCTTTCATTTTTCAAGTAAAATTTCTGCAATAAATAAAAAGTACAAGAAAGGTGTATGGGGAGCCCAGGAGGATGAATGTTCAGAGCTAGAAACGTAAAGTTTGAAAGAAGGACTTATACTACAGCTTTTATTCTGAAAAAAATGTGATGGAAAAAATTTAAGCATACACAGCACACATAAGGACTTTATCAGCACTAAGTCTTATTGTTATTCTATGCCTGTCAATGTGTCCCTAAAGAACTTGTTAGTTCTCATAGATTTGAGTCTCTATGGCAACTGCTTTTATTATTAAGAATTAGTTTTAAAAAATAGTTGTTTAATATATTCCAGGTTGTTCTAGGTCATTTCTACTTGGAAATCTTTTTCCTACCCAGTGGTGTCTGTTCCCTTGCCTCAGATTGAACAAGTTCACGGAGTTGTGCTACCTTTAGAAATAGGACATTTCTAAACTGAAGCTGCAGTGACCCACCTTCCTAAAATGAAATACCCTTGGATCTGTAGAGGACCTGAGAGTCCCTATACCAGCCCCACTCTTTTCGGCCTGGTCTACACTAAGATTTTACATTGACTTTAGCCCCCTATGGTTGATTTTCTAAGCGATGCATCCACACTAATAAGCCTGTTGGGTTGACCTTAAGGGCCACGGAAGTTGATTTCTGTACTCCTGCTTTTCAGGCGGAATAATGCTAGGGTAGATGCAGCAATGCTGGAAAGTCAATACCATGGGCCTCTGGGAGGTCTCCCACAGCTTAACATAAGAATGGCCATACTGGGTCAGACCAAAGGTCCATCTACCCAGTATCTTGTCTGCCGACAGTGGCCAATACCAGATGCCCCAGAGGGTGGGAATACAACAGGAAATCCTCACGTGATCCCTCCCCTGTCACCCACCTCCATAGAAAGAGAAGCTAGGAACACCATTCCTACCCACCTGGCTAACAGCCATTGATGGACCTAACTTCCATGAATCTATCTAGCTCTTTTTTGAACCCTGTTAAAGTCCTAGCTTTCACCTCATCCTCTGGCAAGGAGTTCCGCAGGTTGACTGTGCACTGAGTGAAGAAAAAAACTTCCTTTTGCTTGTTTTAAACCTGCTGCCTATTAATTTCATTTGGTGAAATTTCATTTCTTATATTGTGGGAATAAGTAAATAACTTTTCCTTATTCACTTTTTCCACACCAGAGCTTCCTGCTCAGACCACTCTGGTCACAACTTGTGTCTCTATTGCTTTCCTACTGAGCTCAAAAAAGACCTGGGAACAAAGACCGGTGGCAAGTCCATTATGAGCAAGCAGCACACCACAGCAAACATGCAGATGGCATCGAACAATCCCAATAACAGTGTGACAACATCAAGGACTTCTGCTCCCAAGGGATCCAGTTCCCAGGAGCACAAGAGTGCCTGCTTGGAGTATCCAGGAGATGTTAGACCTCACTGAGGTAGGGGGATGAAGCCATCTTCAATGAGCTTCAAACCAGGAGGAAGAATGCCGAGATATATGGCAGGATTGCAAGCTATATGGGGGCAAAAAGATATTCCAGGGACATGCAGTGGTACAGAGTGAAAAAATCAAGGAATTGCACCAGTCCTACCACAAGGCAAAGGAGGAGAGTGGATAGTCTGGGAAAGCACCTCACATGTGCCACTTCTACGACCAGATGGACACCATTTTGGGGGGTGACTGGGACAACATCTATTATGTACTGTGCAAACCCCCCAAAAGACATGGCCTGTACCCCAGACAGCAAGTATCATTATGTCATGTGGCCTAATAAAGGCCATGGAGCTCATCCAGTTACTCCGATACTAAGACCGATAACTTACCTACGATATAAACACATCTTCCAGAAAGGCAACCAGTCTTGATTTGAAGACTTCAAGAGAAGGTGAATTCAGTGATAAGAACAGGTTATTACAAAGGCTGACAATGTGCATAAACTGATAGCTATAAGATATTGCATAAGGAATAAATATAGACCAGTAAACCTTGCTTGCTCTCTACCAAGCCATTGCCAATTAGCAGTTTTACACAGACGTACTGGTGAATGTTAGTCCTGAGAAGGATCTGGAGGAGGATAGGTTAGTGGCTTTGTGAACTACATGTATGGAACAGCTTTGAAGAAAGCCAGGAGATACTTGTGAAAGAACTGGACAGTCAAGCTGATGAGACTGCCATAACTGGTACAGCAGGAGGAAGCTGTGTATGGCTAGTCATAGTAAAAGACACTCTTCCCTCACTCAGTGAAACGCCTCTCATCCCCTTCAGGCTGCCATCTATCTCATTTAAGTGAGTTTATTTCCATTGGCTCTTCCTAACATGTTCGTAATATCATTTCCTTTTTAAGTTACCAAGCAATAGATTTTTAGCAAGAATGTCATGATATATTACTCTGTGGAAAGTGTGTACAGCGGAGCACAAAACAGAGGAAAGTATAAGCAGACTGTGTGTGGAATTGCTTTAAAAACCTATGTAAGAGAATGCTCTCCTTCCTACAGGTTACTTGCACCATCCTCTAGAAAGGCTACAATTATTTATCCTATTGAATTCTACTGGACAGTCCAGAATTTGTATAGATGTGTCTATAGGACTTTCACATATAGTGCCTCAGGAGAGGGTGTGTGAGACAAATGAATAGGGGAGAAGGTATTTCAATACTGGCTCCAGTCTGTCTGCTATGGAAATGGCCATCAGTAAGCATTTCTCACACTACCTCATAAAATTGATTCTGCTGGGAATAAAAATGCCTGGAGATAGTGGTTTTCCAGTTTAGCTTCCACTCTGCTAAGCACAGCCCCAGGGTAGGTTCCACTGGCTCTTGCATAGAGCACATTCCTTTTCCCCATGAAGCACAAGTCTCTCCTTGTTTTGCGTTGACATTTTACTACATTTTGACAATGTTGAATGAATGTAAAATTAATATACTGAACTCTAGCAGTTTTTGTTTCTAAACACCAGGTGGCACAGTGAAATTCAGTAACAGGGCTTTAGGCCAAGAACCAGCTGTTTTGGTTATAACCACCTTAGGCAGCCACACATGAAAACTTCACTTATGTTACTTTTCTCATGTTTCCAAAGCCTAGAATCTATGGTTCTTATATAGACCCACCAAGATGGTGGGTGAGGTTCTGTGGTCAGGGATATGCAGGTCAGACTAGATGATCATGATGGTCCCTTTTAGCCTTAAAGTCTATGAGCAATCTCTCATCTGTGGGCAAGATACTAGCTCACCCTATTTACTCATACAAGCAAACTAGGGGGCATACGACATTCCTTTAAACCTGTGGGTGGATTTACCCACATCACAAACCACAGCACAGGACCATGAGCGGCACTCATGGGCAAACAGTCCCTTACCAGCATTTGTAAATGAGATGTGGGTGGAGCCTTGCCTCCACCCGAAAGCACAAGCCAAGAGAGCTGTGCATGCATACTGTTGCTATCTCAGTCATAATTTCTTCCCTGATCAGCTCCTGGGGCAGAAGACCACATGCTTCTAGCTATGGGCTGGCAACTGTCAATCCAGTCTTTAAGTGATGCCACTGTGGAATACTTATGTTAAGTAATACGCTAACTCCTGGCCCACCCTAGGGGATAAGTTTCAGTTAAGATACACAACTTCAGCTACATTAATTGCGTAGCTTAAATCGAAGTATCTTAATTCAAATTTTGATACCGTCCATACTGCAGGAAGTCAAAGAGAACACACTTTCCCTTCAAATTCCCTTACTCCTCATAGAAGCAGGACTATCAGCATCGACGGGAGTGCCCTCTCAATTCAAATTATTGTGTCTTCACTAGACCCACTAATTCAAACCCCGGAAGATCAACTGCAGCTATTTTGATCTTATCTGTAGGGTAGGCATGGCCTAAGAGAAAAGATTAAATAAACCTACTATTGCAATAAGACATATTTCTTGCCAACTGGATGCCTCCTTACATTGATTTAACATTTTTTATACTAAACATTTTGAAATGATTACAGTATATGAAGTTTCATCTGTTTGTCTCCCTTCCCACACATTGCCCTTGACTGATTTTAAACCTTCTCTATACCAAGTGCCTGATAAAATAAGAACATTTAGGCCAATTTAAAAAAAAATCTTTAAATTCATAAGCGTCTCAGAACAACTCTTTTATTCCACAATAGCCAGAAAACTTGACATTACAAAGACATGCAACCATTGTAACATCTATTTGTTTTGGTCATGTGCGGTGTACAAGTACATAGAAAATCTGGCCCATATTTAAAACTTTTTAGTGTTCTTCTCAGAAATACATATTGGTCTTAAAAAAAACAACAAACCACCATTACACAGGATGAATGAATATTCTCTTTGTTAAAAATGTTCACATTCTCTACTGGAGAGGAACAACTTCCAGCTACCAATTAATCTGCACTCTGGTTCAAGGACACAATTATTTACTTATAGTCTTGGAATGCAAAATATTGAGAACACATTATTACCAGGATAGTAACAACAATGAAGGGGTGTTTGAGGTCCAAAGAACTCAGGTGAACTTCTTAAAAGTCTCCATAAAATCTGTATGAATTTTCTCTCATTAACTAACACTGACATTATCACTGCTTTTCCAGGAAAGACTAAAAGTGTCTCTCACCTTAAATAAGCTTACTGTTTTCACACAAAATATTGTTTCCCTCTGAAGCCCTTTAATACTTTATTCACATGCATTAAGAGGAGAATGCTTTATGTCTCTTCATGTGTTTAGAGCGAAAATCTAGTCTTCTTCCCAGGAATATTTTTTCTAACTTGATATTTCTAACTTGAAAGTTTCTCATTTGGCCGGTGGGTGTATCACTGTACACTAATATTACACTTCAGACTTTCCAGAATGCTAATTCCTATTTTTAAAACATTTTGTTTTTATTTGTCATATAGAGCATTTGCTCCTGGAAGCTAACACCACAGGAGAAAAGAAATTCTCTCAGCAACACAATTACAGCAAAAAGTTATATACAAATTACTGGGGTCAGGAATTTGGGCCCCTATTATCTTGCTGGCAAGCGGAAAAAGATTTTGTGATGACCTCAAAATTCAGTCCTTGTTCTGGTAAAGAATTTAGGCACAAGATGGAAAGAGACTTTGTGTGTGTGTGTGTGTGGAAAGAGACTTTGTGTGTGTGTGCGAGAGAGAGAGAGAGAGAGATTTCAACCCTCCTGACTAAAGCAAACTGCTGTCTTTGTAGCAGAGGAGGAGTGATGGGATGATGTTTGGGGGAAAGCTCACAGGAGTATTCAAGTAAGACTCTAGCTCCCAGTGACTTCAGCAGGATTTGTTGGAACTCAATGAGTGTTGGATCAAATCTTTAACCTATTCCCTAATTTTTTTTAAGCTATTGGAGATTTAAAAACCAGGTCCAGCCAAGCAGCATTCTGCACAGGATCAAATAGAGAGACAAAAGTGTTATTAAGCCACTTTTGCAATTCTCCAGTCCTAGGGATACCTAGTTTTGGCCATGTCTCCTATGTTATGGGATGCCCACTTGGGATTCTCTTCATAAAAGGGAATTCCTGTCATGCAATCTGCTGTCCAACTGCTTCACACTACAAGTGCAATGGGAAGCAACCAGATTGTAGGGCAGAAATGGGGCCAAATATGTACGTGGTGTTGTATATGCTCCAAAAAACATGAAGTAAGAAACCATTCCAAGAGTCTCATAAAATACAAAGCAGCACATTTCATCCTACAGGAAATTCCAGTATTTCAACCTTTATTTTTACCCCAGATCAGGATGAAAAATTGAAATATATAACTTTTTTGCAGAATGAAATATTCTAAAAAAGTTTATCCTGGGATGTTGCAACATTTCATTTTGACATCCCTAATTAAAACAGAACATCACAATCTCCTAACTTAAATGTTTCATTTTAGTTTAAAAACAATGAGTTGTCCTATGGCATCTTTTAGGGTGTGTCTAGACTACAGGGTTTTGTCGACAAAAGTGGACTTTTGTCGACAAAACTATACCTGCATCTACACTACCGCCGAGTTCTGTCGACATAACGTCGACAGAACTCGGCAGTTTTATCAATGGCGGTAAACCTCATTCTACAAGGAATAATGCCTTTTGTCGACAGAGTTCTGTCGACAGAAGGCGTTATTGCATCTACACTGGCCTTTGCGTCTACACTCTCATGTCAACAAAGCGGTTTGCTTTGTCGACAGAACTGGATGTAGTCTAGACACTCTTTGTTGACAGAAGCTTTATCGACAGTATCTATCGACAAAGCCTCTGTCGACAAAAGCCTGTAGTCTAGACATACCCTTAGAGTCTAACAAATATGTATATAGTATGATGAGCTTTCATGGGCATCTGAAGAAGTGGGTTTTGCCCGTGAAAGTTCATGATACTATGTATATTTTTGTTAATCTCATAAGTGCCATAGGACTGCTCTTTTTTTTTTTAAGTTACAGACTAACATGGCTACCCCTCTGAGTCATTTTAGTTTGTTGAACTTACCCAAAATATTTTATTTTGGGTCAGTTCAACATTAAACTGCATGTACTTATGATGCCACATTCCCTCATGACTGTTGTGGTTCAGGAGATAGATGGGCTAGACTATCTTATGGACTGGACTCCCCGACCAGTCTAGAGTTCCCATGATGCAACCACAGTCATGAGTCTCATGATACATCATGCAATTCAGTTAACAGGGAGTCCACATGGCATCATGAAGGAGATAGTCTACCAGGGAATCCATGCTACAGGAAAGAATGGAGACCTGATATATAGCTCTAGTGATGCAATGTGGCACAATGAGGAAAATATAGTTTAATATTCAATTGACTTGAAATGAACCAGTTTAGTTCAATTCAACAAACCAAATTATTCTGATTTAAGCTGACACAAACCAAAAATATTTCATTTTGATTTTTAAGATAGAAAATTAATGTTTTTTTAAAATTCAAAATTGGAGAAAATTTATTTTGCAGAAACTGTATTTTCTTTTAAAAAATCATACCAACAGTAACCTCCCAACGCAGCTCTATGATGTTTTATTGGGCTGTGACAGATCTAAGCCAGCAACCTGCCACACTCTGGTGGAAGGCAGGTATACAGGGCACTGGATAAGTGGTTTTCTCTTTCCACAGTAAACTACTAGAGCCTGCTGCAATAAAATTAAGGCAGGAAAACACCTGGGACTAATTAACTAGATTGCTCCCTCAGGCAAGTCGCACAACACCTGCAGCCAATTACAGCCAGTGGAGTTGCTTTAAAAGTCCTATCCCTAGGTAAGGAGAGGGGGGAGACAACGAGTGATGGAAGAGAAGGAGAAAGGGAGGAACAAGAAGAAGAAGAAGAAGAAGAAAAGTTGTGTGTGAGCTGAGAGCTGGTTAACAGGTACCAGAGGGAGACATTTTAGAGGGGTTGTTTGGGGAAGTGGCCCAGGGAAAAAGCTGCCAAGTCAGAAGGAAAAACAACCTTGACTGCTGCTGCCACTTTAGGGTCCCTGGACCAGAACCCAGAGTAGTGGGTGGGCCTGGGTTCCCCCCAGACCTTCCACCATACCATCACAGAGCCTGTCTCAAGAAGGGAGACCAGGACTATCAAGGGGTTTCACCCCAAAATCATGGACTAGCTTGTAATGAATATGGCTCACTAAGCTGTGGACCTTGCCTCCTGAAAAGGGAAAGGGGTTGTGTATTCGACCACAGCGAGTTTCTGAGGCTAATATTACCTGCCAGTAGCGCGAGACCCATGGGCACAGCCAGAACTTTGTTACAGGGCATATATGTTCAAAGCAAGCAAATTTCAGACTTGCACAAAAATGTATTCATAGGAACCATATTTTAATCCTACATGATTAAAAAACAGCACCAAGAGTGCTCAAACTCATCCAAATCAATGAGTAGAAACAATCTATGTACCAGAAACTGATTAATTACAATTAAGCCTCACTACCTCACATTCAAATATATAATCAATGTTTACAGAGAATTTTTTGCAACCATTCAATCTTCAGAGTAAAATTTGTTGCAAAAGTTGGCTATATCTGAATAACAAATAATTCACAGAAATAACAATCTACTTTGACATATAGTAAGCAAGCAGAGCCAAATTTGTCAAGTAAATTATTCACTATAAGTTATTTACCCTGTTCCACTAATATGTATCAAACAAATTACGGTTCAAGAACAAACCCTGTCTGATCTTCGCTTTGAATTTCAGTATAATCACTTGGTCAAAAGAAATGAGCACTTTTGAGGCTGTCACTTGGATAATATCACATGCGTAAGAAAATAAATTTTCTCTAAGCTAATTTTTAGAGAATAAGCTTATCCTAAACAATATAACTTTTCAAAAAAAATCAAACATGACCTTAAAAAAACAAGTGACATGACTATCAAAATAATGGGAAGTTTTGGAAGGAAAAGGTTATTATAATTGTTAAACAAAGAAATGTTTGTTGCAGAGTGTAAATATTGTAGGCACAGCACTGTTGCAAATTGATATCAAATGTTGCAAAGAAAGTTGAGAAGAGAAATATGGACATTTTGAGATCTCTAATTTGGATCTGAGCCTGAGCTTTGAGAACTGTGCAACAAAAAATCTTGAACTACTAATTCTTTGAATTCCTTTGTCTTCTTCAAGCACATATTGGGAGCCAGATTCATCAGTACTCTTGACCCATAACTGAATTGATTCAATGCTATTTTGGATAGCACTACATCCAACCAACTCAGATTGCTAAAGAGTGAATATAGCAGTCAGAATTATTTTTCAGATCATAAGACATCATTAAGGATTTCTGACATTCTTAAACAGCAGCAGACCCTTACTTATTTGGAGCTTGATATAATTCACAGCTGTTGCCCATTTCACTTGTTTTTTAGACCATTTTTATTTTAAAAAAATCAAAGACTCTATCCAAAACCAACCACATACCATGTCTTGGACCTATGAAAGAGAGACACTAAAAATCAATAGTTTATTAATCACAAACAACCACTATTTCTTGTAGACAAAATGGAATAACTTTTAATTAAATACATTCATTACTATACCCGTGTTGCCAATTTTTAGTCTCCTGATAGTTGGTGTTCTTCTCAAAGCCCCCCATGTGCAGGAGACAAATGATTACTTAAGAATCTCATCTTTAATTATTTTAAAAAAGTGTTTCTGCAATTTTTTGTTGTGGAGAAAAACTGAAACACGTGAAGCAAGTTCACCACAATTGCACAGAAACCAGAAAACAAATAAAAAGAATCCCAACTTTATTTTTAATTTAGAGGTTTTTGGGGGGAAGGGAGACTGATTCATTATTTTTAATGCTTGGGTGGCAATATTGCTATATGTAATACTGAAGAATAAATTATCAGAACTTAAATAAGAAACCCATAAATTGCCAAGATAACAACTGTAAAAAAAAAATCAGTAACATAGTCAGTGAAGAGATCCAACTAATGAAGAACTCTTCTAACAAGGCAGTGGTTTCATCTTGACCACAAAGTCAATTCAGGCTGTTACTCAAGTGTCTATCTCCCCTAACCTGAGTCCTGGTCCATACACAAAAACCTCCCTCTCAAGAGGATTTGCTGCTTCAAAGCTAGTAGAGGAAATGTTCTATTTCAACTCTATCTTAGCTGCCCTGCTTAACTAAAAATGAAAGCTGAAAAAACGGATCATGAATTTCTTGAGGTTCGTGTGATAAAGACATTTAACGTTCTTAATCAGCTTTTTGAGTTTAAACGTACACAGTTAAAACACTGGGCTTGGATGAAGAGTAAACTGAAAGATAAGAGACCAAGGAATTGTTTTTACTTGTAGAAGATCCAAAGTTATATGTACCCTGGTGAATGAAGAGAGGCAAGAAAATATGATGAGGAGGCATGTACTTTGAGAAGCAATGCCCTACTATGGCTATGTCTACACTGGCGCGATCTTGTGCCAGAAATATGCAAATGAGGCTAAGCGTGGAATATCGCCGAGCCTCATTTGCATATCTAATGAGCCACCATTTTTGCGGAAGAGGCTCTTGCGCCAGAAGGAGCTGTCTGCACTGCCCCTTCTTGCGCAAGAAAAACCCTCTTGCGCAATGCCGCTATGCTGATTATTCAGGAATAACGGCATTGCGCAAGAGGGTTTTTCTTGCGCAAGAAGGGGCAGTGTAGACAGCTCTTTCTGGTGCAAGAGCCTCCTTTGCAAAAATGGCAGCTCATTAGATATGCAAATGAGGCTCGGCAATATTCCACGCTTAGCCTCATTTGCATATCTCTGGTGCAAGATCGCGCCAGTGTAGACATAGCCTATGTGTACAAAAGGTTCCCTTGGGCCTGTCAGTATGTATAAAGAACAAGCACTGACCATAAGTAAAAAAATGGCTTATTAACAGGACATAGAATTGTGTTATAGTGCAATTACATAAACACTGATCAGCGAACTTACTCTGGAGAGCTGAAAATGTTTGGAAATTTGCTGAGGAAATTGACTAGGACAGTTCAAAAATATTTTAAAATAATTTGTCTCCAGAGTAAAAAACTTGAATAACTCAAAGGAATAATCAACAGCGACAAGAGATGGAAGAAAAACACGGAATCTATTGATATTGTGTCAAAACAATGTATTCACTATGAAGATGAGATCCCTAAAATGAAAAAAATGCTGTGCAAGCTATGTTGTTAATAGCTTCTGTTCCCTTTCAGTGTTTTCCTACTATAAACATTTGGGACCGATCCTTAGCTGGCATTCGTAGACATAGCTTCAATGACACACAGTCCTCCATTAGCTAAATTGTTTACTAATTACTTTTCTTTGCCATTTGTCTATCAAGAGAAATACGATGGGCACCTAGAAAAAGACACTGAGTAGCACTCTCAACTACATGATTGTTAGGTGCACCTTTCCTGATAGGATGAGAGACCTGTTTTGATGGTTGGACCATAGTAGTTGATGGAGCCTGAGAATTTCATGAGGGAGAATATTTTTCTGCTAGATTTTGGTAGACTTTATAACTATATTTTGTTCTTCACCACCAATAGGGTGGCAACTACGCTTCTTTTTCCCTTCCTTTACCCATCCAGATCACCCTGGTTGATGGACAGCTTGTGCCAAAGGCAGTAGGAAGGAATCATACCGAAGAGCAGCAATGCATAAGATTCATTTCAAATCTCACTGCACACGGCATAATACTTTAAAAACTCTTACCCTGTAGCTATGTGGGAAATATTTCTGTGCCTTAACCTTAGCATTCACAAAATCTTGGAGGACAGATTTGTTTGGGGCTGTAGATAGCCTAGTTAATCCGGGCTGTCTCTGCTAAGTGGCTGATCTGAATTCCTCCTGTTGTGAGGAAATTTCTTGTTATTTTGCAGATAAAAATCAAATGATTTGGAACAAGCTGTCTTTGTCTATGGGGGCAGAGCAATATTTTGAGAGGGCAAATGCCAATAAATTCTCTGCTTTACTTTTGGCTAATGTTACTCACTGAGCTACCAAAAAAATGTTGGGAGAACTTCATGGCTTTGGATTTATATGCACTTTGAATTTATTTCTCTCTTGGTTGGTGAGGTCTAGTAAGGAAATGCTAGTTCCATTGATTGTAGAGATGATCCTTGCCTCTCTTAGGGAGGGCAGGCAAAATTTTGCTCTTTATGAAGCATTGGTGAAGCCTTTGTTCAAAGAACTATCACTTGACATACTGTCCAGTTACAATACCGGTCCAGTCTCTCATTCTTGGCCAACATCATTGACAAAGATGAGCAGAAGCAACTCTTACAGTGTGCAGGTCCCAGTGTGTGTGCATATGGGTGGGGGGGCATTAGAGACAGAATTGGTTGTTCTAGTCATTTAGGTTCTCTTCATCATGGATGAAGCCCTGATATTAGCTATATCATTAGTCACTGACACCACTGATTGTGAGATGACGTTAGGGATTACCACCTTGCCAGTATCTGACTAGTTTGGCCAATTTTTTTATGGATTTGCCAATTGCCAGCTCAGTTGCTGGAGCTAGGGTGCTACAGGTCCTGCCACAACTCTTGGCTAAAGTGGTTTCTATCATGTACAGAGTTTACCGTTTGGTTCAATGGCTCTCAGCACCTCCTTTACACAAATTGTTCCAGCACCCTTGGATGCCAGGAGAATAATTTAGTCTGACAGAGGGTTTTTTTATGTGGGTCTAAAGAGTTGCCTCATTATCACAATACACTGGGATATGTACTATTAAAAGTTTCTGTGGCCTGTTAAAGATTCTGCAGTGTTCTCATTTCTGTAGTTTAAGAAAATGTTATCAATAGGTGTTCTCTCCCTAGATTAGGTCTGGGAAACCTAAGGCCTAGGGGCCAGATGCAGCCCCCTGCTTGCCTGAATCCGGTCCCCGAGGCTCAGGGCTCTCCTCCCCCTCCCCCTCCCCCCTCCAGCACTGGGGAGCCCAATTTGCACTCCAGCCCTCCTCACCGCTGTCTCACTGTGAGTCTGGAGCACACAAAATCTACTAATTCTGCCCCCTCCCCCCCCCCCCCCGCTCTGGTGTGCGAAGAGAATGTGGAGAGTGTATTTCTCCTTCTCAGTTGGGGGCCATGTCAGTGAAGCTTTGGTTTTTCTTTTTTCCTTCTCACTTGTGCGCAGCCCCCAACTGAGTTTTCTGTGTGTCAGTGGTCCCGGACCCAAAAAAGGTTCCTCACCCCTGCTCCAGATTCTAGCTGTTGAAGGGAAGGGGAATTGTGAAATTGTTGTGAAATTGCTTTGTGGTGTAGCATTGTGGGTTTGCCTTGGGGGGGGGGGGCTTTTTTGCATTTCAAAGGTGCTAACCTTAGATTATGTGAATGGGGATTCAGCCCCTACTGGCTGTTGACAGAGCATTTTGGCTTCATTCTTTCCTCTGAGAGATAGCAGAGAATGAGAGTGGCCTATTGCTCCTCACACTCAAGAAACCTCAAATGTGGGGTGCTGTAAGTTTCAACCTTGTCTCTCCCCTCGCTTGACTTGTAGACAAGCCTGTTTACAGGGAGGAGGGGGGCAAAGGGGACAATTGCTCAGAAACTCAAAAGGCCTGGGACTCTTGGCTGCTACCACCACTACTGTAGTAGCAGTGGTGACTGGACCCCTGGGCCCTTTAAATCGCTGCCAGAGCACCAGGCAGCATGCTCTGGGCAATGTGGTGCAATCCAGGTGGTGTGGAGGGCTGGCTACCCCCAGCCCCACCCTTTCCACCCAAGGCCCCAACCCTTCAGGGAGTGGGGTGCCAGCCCCTCACCTCACCTTGCCCAGGGGCAATTCTGTCACCCTTTCCCCCCCCCCCACTTGTGGACCATAGGTTGGGGTGTTTTCAGTGTGCAGATGTATCTCGCCCCCCCATCTCTATTTCTTTCACATTCAACCCAGATAATGCAGTCAAATGCTTTTCTCAGTACCTGGCTAGAGCTCTGCGCAGGTAGAAAAAAAAATCTGCATCTGCCAGGACCAACCAGCAGTCTGACCCATGATCCACATGCATCTGCAGCAGCAAGTCATTTCACAAGGGCTAGTCACGGGAAGCGGGAAGGGTGGGAGAGAGCGAGTGGGGTCTTGCAGGAAAGAGGCAGTGCAAGGGGGAAACTGGGGCTAGAGCAGGGCCGGGGTCCCAAGGAGTAGATACAGTGCAGAGTGATGGGCTGAGGGAAAGGAGCATTGCATCCTGTGCTGCTTTCAGGAGCTCACGAGCGATGGCACATAGCAGCAGCAGCACTGTGTGGTGGGGTGAGGTGCCAGGGCCCCGTCTGCTCCAGTCCATATGGTTGTGGGAGGCCCTGCTGCCTGGGAGCTGGCAGACCAGGACTGGGAGTGAAGCCAGTAGTTCTGGGCCAGGCCATGGTGGGGAAGCTAGTGTGGCCTAGGGGCCCCAGCTGCAGGACAGGCAAGCAAATGCTGCACAGCCTTGACTCCAACCTTCCACCTAGCTCCAGCCATTAGCTTCTGGCTGCCAACCCCAAGCACACAGTGCCCCCCTGGCTGCCTGAGCCAGATGCCATGGGCCAGGTGCCATAAGTGAGTAGATCCCTTCATGGTTGTATCTGTATCCAAGCCACTATGCCCAAAAGTGATCTGTGGATATGAAGCAGATATCTGAGGATTTGCAGGGCTCTAAGTACAAGGGTATGGATGACAGAGAGACGGCTAAGGATCAGGCCAAACAAAACCCAGCTGATGACAACATGTTGGGGGGAAGAACCAGAGAAAATGACAGAATTCATAATCAGCTTACTTTTTATTTGTCTGAGGGCATCTGTCCACCATACGCTACCTGAATCCATAGCTTAGGGATGCTAGATAACCAGAGAGAAGTGGTATTTTGTTTAAATAGTAATACTAGCATAATAAAGTGTTAATAACTTCAGTGGAAGCTGACAAATATTCAGTAACTCACAAGACTGAGACTTTTGGATGGTCTTCACTGCAAGTTACTGCATGGCAAGACAAAGCATGAATCCGGCTTGTGCACTAACATTCCAGCTGCACACTGCTACAGTGCTCCAAAAGCCCCAGAGTGCAATGCAATGAACATAGTTTGCTCAATGGTGTGTTTCACAAAGGACCAAGTTCTTTGCAATCTTACCAAAAGGCTGGATTGCCACAGCCCTTTCTTGGCCACCCATGGGACTAAACTCCTTAGTCACCTCTGGTCACTCCTCCAGGAGTGACTAGCTGCTGAAAGGACAATAGGGCCTCCTGACCTAAGTCCTCCACCCTGTGAGCATGTGACCATAGAAGGGGTAGGGGGGACATGCAGTGGCAAGGCCTGGGAGAAGCTCTGCCTCAATCCTCCCTGCCCACTAGCCCAAGCAGCTGGCCAGGCACAAAGGGAGAATAAACTGTTCCGTTGAAAAAGGGGGTAAAGCACCTTTCTCCTACTGCAGAACAAGGGAGTAGGAGGGGAAGAATCCATCCCTCTCTGGGTCACAGTTCATTCTCTCATCTGCTCCTGGGGCAGTGCAGCAACACACTGCCATTCAGGGGACAGATTCTAGCACTAGGTGATCAGTACCAATGACTACACTGTGTCAAACTTAAAAAAAAAAAAAAAAAAAAAAAAAAACCAATCCCCCAGACAGAGACAGAACAGGATTTTCTTAAAGCATCTCACATCAGAGTAGGAAATAACAGAGCTATCTTTGAAAGCACTGAACAGCAAAAGATCCAGAGACATAATAATAAACTATGTAAACATAATAAACCGTTTCAAAGCAGAAGAAAGGTTGGGACATGGGGTGGGAGGAACAGTATAGCCCTTGCTGTTTTGACTGGCATTACTGCATCTCTCTGACAGGTCAGTAGGTTAGGATTTTGTTCTGAATCAGTCATTCCTCCCTGAAGAGGGGAAGCGTCTTTGTTGCTATTAGCAAGAAGAGAACCAAAGACCATGATTTCAAAGCAAAATATTTTTAATCAGCAGCTTTTTTCACCATATGTTAATTCTAGGAAGCAGCCAGGGATTTAGTAATAAACACAATGGAAAAGAAATTGCAGTTGGTGGGCTCATGTCAACAAAAAGTTTATCCTGCACCAGTGGTTTTCAACCCATGGTCCAGACATCCAGGGGAGTCTTCACACTAGCTACACTGCAGGCTTCTTGCGCAAGAACTTTTTGCAGAAGAGATCTTCTGCAAAAAGTTCTTGCGCAAGAGTGCATCCACACTGCCATGTGCTTTTGTGCAAGAGAGTGTCCACACTGCCATGGACACCCTTGCGCAAGAAAGTTCTGATGGCCATTCACAGAATGGCCATCAGAGCACCTGTGCTTTTTCTGATAGGGGTTTCTTGCACGAGAAACCCGTGCTGTCCGTCCACACACACCTTTTTGTGCAAGAGCTCTTGTGCAAAAAGGCTTATTCCTCGTAGAAAGAATAAGTCCTCTTGCGCAAAAAGCCTTGTCTTCTGACGATCTACTGTACTTTCTCTTGCGCAAAAACGCGCTTGTAGTATGGATGCTCCGCGAGTTTTTGTGCAAAAAACTCTGCAGTGTAGAGTTTGAAATTTTTAGGGGTCAGAAAATGAAGAAAGGTTGAAAACCACTGTCATAAACAAACATTATTATCCTAGACAGGAAGTCACTGAATACCTTATGGTGGCCCACAAGACCTACCTCTTGAAATTTGACAATATGAGGATTAGTTCCTTCTTTTCTGCATGCTACAGGGATCAAAATCAGCCTTGTAAACTAACCATGATTACAACCTTAACTATACAAAGACAGTCATCTCCCTTTAATACGAGACACACACCTGTAGAATGTAGACTGGAATTCTGATCCTCCTGCAAAACAGACTATTGCCCATCTGAGTTGAAGAAACTTTTCTGGCTACCAGCTGCAAAAGTTCTGTTCCATTTTTTCTAAGCTTCAACCAGCCAATAGAGGGCAAAATACTCACACATGCTGAGCCCTATCTTGCTCCCTCTGAAATAAATGGTAAAAAGCTATTATGCTCACTGGGAGCAAAGCCGTCCTCAGAACTAACCACAACAAAACTTGTCGTCAACTTCGTTTCATTTTCTTCAAATATGGCTAGCACATGAGATTTCAAAGAGATATGACAGTACAGAACGTTTTTGAAGTAAAGCAACACAAAACATTAGACAAAACGGATTATTTCCTGTCAGAGAAAACTTGTGATTCACAGCAACTCAAAAACTATTTCACGAATTTTCTTGAAACTTTGCAAAAACATTCTGCTTTGCTTTTAGGAAAAATCTGGAAATTTTCAGGTTAAATCAGTTTTCCAAAGAGAAGTATAGGAGAAGCTAAAGTGGGGCTTTATAATTAGGTGTGGCAGGATTTGACTTATTTTTAGTAATTTCAACTAATGATATCAATGTTTATTTAAGTATTTTAATAGATTGAAATTTTCAAAGTTGTGGGAAATGATGGGGGAATCAGACAATTATTTAATGAATCAAATTATTTAATGAATCAAAAAGTCAAAGCCTTAAAACACAATTTGTTATTATCACATGAAAATATACAAACTAAATATCCATTAATCAAACTTTAATAAGTTCTCAAGTAGCATTTTTCTTATTTTGCCTATTTGTAATGGTCAGTTATCATTTTTTCATCAGTTTGTGTGTGTACAGTAAAATCAATGTTTACCAATAAAAATCAAATCCTTCCAAGCCTATTTATAACGGAAACTGCTCACATTGCTTGAACTGTGAAGAGGCTTCTACTTTTTCATAACTCGACAGCAATTGCAAAATACTCTGTGGACTATTAATGCAGATGGAGCATCATAGAACTAATATATTCTTTAGCATGATCAGGGACAAAGATATTATGTGAGAAAGTGATGTTTCCAGGTGTCGTGGAGATGATACGCCCTGACACATGTCAGGGTAAGGAAGAGACGTATCACAGCACCATGGTCAAGTATAAAGGGTGACCCACATCTTGGAACTACGGGATCCAGTGTCCGCGTCTTTTATGGAATCCGTCCAACAATCCCCTGCAGAGTCACTAGAGCAATGCCCTGCAGTCATGGCAGTGTGGCCCAATGACCAGAGTCACTAGAATGATCTCCTGTGGTCAGGGCAGTGCAGCCAAACAATCGAAGTCACTAGAGCAATCCCCTGCAGTCATGGCAGTGCGGCCCAATGGCCAGAGTCACAACACAGCAGGCTGGGCCACCACCCAAAGGTAGGTGTTGGCCAGAGTAGGGGAACCAGGGCCCTCCCCCTCCACTGTGTCCTGACCCACAGCCCTGTCAATTGCAGACTCACCAGCCATGGGCTTGGCAGGAATCCACCTGCAACACACCAAGTGTTTAAGCCAGTTCTAATAATGTTTTTCCCCTAACAACTCCTAGGTCTGTTCCTACCTGAGTCTATTAAGTCTGTGGTGTCTGTGGGCTGGTGGTCTCTGCACTCAGTGTGATGTTTCCCATCTGGATGCCTAGATCTGGTCCTGTTTGGCTGGCCTCCAAGCCTTGGAGAATCAGAGGTCCATTTGCTGGAGCTCATAGTACACCTCCTTCTCCTTCAGCACTCTGCCCAGACTGAGCTTCTCTCGGCCTTTTACACCCTGGTTCCAACTGTGTGTGCCCAGCAAAACGAGAGAGGTGTGGCTTCTTCTAACAACAAATATGGGTTAACTCCTGGTGTGCCAGTGCAGGGCTGATACACAGGTTATTTAGTTTCTAATTATTAAAAGAAACTCCACAGAGATGGCTATATCTTTCAGTAAGATATGTTTTGCCTATCTAGTAGATTTGTTAACCTTGCTAAATCTGAAAAAATCATATAAGAGAAACAAATCTCTGTGACTATTGATACCTTGATGGCAGAAACAGGTGATCACTGAGTATCCTATGCAGCCTACACATTTTATTCAGTCAACTAGCAAAACCTCTTTAAGAATATTCCAAGTATCAATACGGTGTATCTCCTAAACATATTTAACTTGTTAGTGACATGGCTAAATCATTGGGATCACAGTACCATAAGGTCTTCTGAGTTTAGAAAACCAAGTCTTCATTGGTCTTATGTTACAGTCAATGAGTGATGTTTTATTAACATGTATTTTTAAAAGTCCCTTGGGAAGGACACCATTGACTTTCAATGGGAAATGGTTAACTAAACTCACTAGGTTCCTTTGAAAATCCTAGCTGACATCTTTAAAAAGTAGGGATTGTGGCAAAGGTATCTAGATTAGGAGCAAAAATTCTACAGCATTTATTTCAGAATCATTGTTTGTTCTTAAAAAGAACCTGCTGCCAATTTGATTAAACAATCTTCTAATGCTTGAGTAAGTTGTTTGGTATTTTCTGTTAATTAGAATTAACACCCCCCTTTTTCATTAACAATTCAGATAACCTGTCCATTCAGCATTTAGTTTTTTGGTCAAATACATTTCCCATAATGAAATAAATTCTTGGCTTCTTTACTACTTTTTATAAGTAAGCAATTGTTTGTTTTTACAGTGATTCATTCCCTTAATATTACAGGTTGAACCTTTCTAATCCAGCACTCTCTGGTCTGGCAACATCCTTGGTCTGGAATAATTCAAATTAGCTGGATGTCCACTTACCATGGATGTGGCCAAGTTTCCTGTGGCTCCATAAAGTTTGTTTACAGCTATCAGTTCTGGCTCTTAGTGTTCTGTGCTGTTATTTAGCTCTAATTTACCCCTGAATGTCTTCTAAAAGACCAGTAAACAGTGGAAGTGTTGGAAATGCTGCTAGACAATATTGACCTCCCATGGTTCAGCAAATTATAAATATAAATGAATATTAGAACTGGAAGGGACCTTGAAAGGTCATCAAGTCCAGTCCCCTACCTTCACAGCTGGACCAAGTACCATCCCTGACAGATTTTGCCCCAGATCCCTAAATGGCCTCCTCAAAGACTGAACCCTGGGTTTAGCAGGCCAATGCTCAAATCACTGAGCTATACCTCTCTGGTTTGACACCAGCCAGGTCCCTAGGGTGCCAACCTAGAGAGATTCACCCTATAATAGAATCCTGTTTTTTATGAGACTTAGTTTACATTGTGAAAAAAGAAGAGACCTAAACATGAAGAAATTATAATCACCATCAGTGTAATTAATAAGGTTTCCTATAGAGCACCATGGTATCTATCCATAATGTAGTTATAGAAGCAAAAACCATTAAAAAAGAAACATTTCCAATATGAATTCAGATCACTGATTGTAAAATAGGACAGTCATGGTAGAAAAAACAATCCTAACTTTCTATACAATATAATTTGAAAAGATTAAGTCACAAACTGAGAGGCAGAGATGGAATAGAAAAGTAGTACAATGATAGTAAAACTACCCCATACTGACAATTCAGCATTACAGTAATGACACTGCCCTCATAAGAGTTACCAGCCCCTATTTTAATAAACAGTTGGCCATTTCTCAGAGGCAGGTGATTTGTGTAGGCAAGGAAGTCACTGCCTGCTGTGTTTCCACTGGATAATAAGACAAGTCATTGGGAAGAGTGACTGGTAAATGGAACTAAAAACAAAGGAATAGAATATAGCAGAAAGGACTCTCTCTACTTACCCCTCTGCACTCCTTTTTTGAGGTCTCTTTTTTCACACCATTGCTATAAAATTCCACACACACACCACTCCACCCTCACCTCCAGTGATTTGCTCTGCAAACTCAATTAGGAGAGAAAGAGATGGGGGATCAAGGGAAAAATCAGAGGAGCAAGAAGAGGATGAATGTAATATAAAGTTTAAAATGTGTGTACCACAGAGGCGCATGTGAGGGACCAGAATTAAAACCTGATAAAAATACTTTCATTTTTAAAGGTTTTTCAGATGGTTGTTTGTAAACTGGAGGAGGAATAAGGTTTTCATGACACTAAGACAGTGTAATAAATGTATGTTACATCAGCAGATACCGAGCAACACATGAGGTAAAGCAAGTTATTGAAAAAATAAAATCTATAAAGATTTAACTTAATGTTTGTATCCTTTCATATAATAGTGTTCCACAAAATAAAATGAGACATTTCTTCATAATTATTAAGATCTAACATTACATAACACATTCTATCCCAAAGACTGCAATAATACAACACAAACTACAACTAAACAGGAATCACTTCACCCCATTTGTGAAATATTTGCATCTCTAAAGTGAAACAAGACAGCTGGTTTAACCATAAGCTGCACCTCAGACTAATCTAGAAGAAGCAGTAAAAATAACCTTGCCAATTGAAACTGAAGAAGCTATTTTGGACAACACAATGTGATTATACATATTGTAATTTGGCAAGGATATTGGCTTTGGGTGGGTGTAAGGGGAGGAATCTCTGTAGACCTGCAAACAGTGCAAAGGGATATCCAAGGAGGCCAAATTTTCAAAAGCTAAAAGCCCACTTAAGCATATAAAAAACATGTGCATAAATTGTATGTCCACACTTGCCAAAATGGCAGATGCACATGGGAGGGGAGTATATGCACCAGCTGCTAGTTTGCATTCTCAGTGGCCCTCTGAGCATGAAAAAAACCCAATGTTTGGGCTCAGTTGAAGAAGTGGTGTGCCTACATTTGCACACACAAATCTATTCTTTAGAAATTTGGCCCGTAGTGAACAAAAGTCTGGATCTCAGTTTTATGTTTCATCCTAAGAGAGTACCGCAACAGCAAAAGCCTAACACCACAATGGATTGTTCATGTAGTAGGGACTCAGAGAAAAGTGAAGCCAGCACCACTTCTTGCAGCACCTGGATTGGATGGCTTCCATCCAAATATTCTAAAAAGAGTTGGGACAACAAAGAAACCTGTGGAGCTAAAACTGGATTTAGGAGGTGAAATGATACCTGCATCTTAGCTTTTATTTCATCTTTGGCCATCTTTAGTGGACCCTCTAGACCTTCCCAAACCCACCAAATGGAATATTGATACATCAGAAGACATCTGGTAGTCTTCATTAAACATGTTCATCGTGTTCAGTGACATCCATTCTGCAGGGAATCATTAGCTGAGGCTGTTCAAAACAAGCCAGCTGTTGGCCCAGCTGGAGTAAGCATTCAGACATGACTTGAAGAAATCAGAAAAGGTGATAAATGCATGTTTCTCTCAAATGAATCAAGAAGTGCCTTTACTAGCAGAAAGCCAGGCATTCAAAAAGAAGTGGGAAAGAAAGTGTTGCCAGCTGAAGATTGCATGTGTATATAGTTGGCTGTTCAAAATTATTTCCATGGGACCATTTCTGGATCAGGAAGGTGGCAAGGGGAAGATCTGTCAGCTCAAACTCTCCATCCCCAAGCAGCTCTCTTCTAGACGCAACAGCCAAAAAATAGTTCTATGGCTTGCATGAGATTTATGTTGGATAACTCAGTCAAGTGCCAAACCAAGATTCTTGACTTTGTACAGCCTCTATATTGCAGGGAGCTGTGTTCTTTGAAGATAAGAGGGAGACAGGTTTTTTTGCATACATTTATACTGTAAATAAGACCATATTTACAGAGAATTTACTACAGGAGCAACTCCCTCACCAGACTCTTAGCAATTCAGCTTTGATGATTACACTCTAGCAAAGATTATATTAGACCCAGAAATATATAATAATTGAAAATTAGAAATTATATTTTAGGTGTAGCTCCCCATTTTCTAGAATTATCACCTGATCTTCAATCTAAACAGACAAATTTTATTAAAGTTAAAATTTAGCACTTATTTAATGCTTTACATTTTTACATGATATAGAAATAATGGCTGAGTTATCCTCTTAATACACTTGTGAATTAATTAAGTGTCAGTTTCTGATGCCATCACTCACACTGAATAGTTACTTACTGCATAAATTGTCTTGTTGAAGTCAATGGCACTGCCTGTGAAATAAGAGTCTATTCAAATTGAGGTACAATATAAAATCTGGAGCCTTCAGCTATTTACAGAGTAAGATGCTGAGAGAGGGGAGTTAATGCCCACAGTTTTAAAAAGTGGCTTCTAGTGATGCAACAAGTTCTTTGAGAGCTTCCTATCTCTGAAAATCAAGTTCTTCCTGTATCAAATTGGATACCCCCAACTACAAGCCACTTCTGAAAATAAGGCTATGTCTACACTCGCGGTTTCTTGCGCAAGTATGGCCGTTCTTGCACAAGAATCTGCAGAGCGTCCACACTGCCCGCCCGCTCTTGCACAAGGAAATTTACAGTACGGCGTGGTAAGAGAGGGCTCCTTGCGCAAGAGCTATGCTCTTTTTTAACAGGTGTAAGCCCTCTTGCGCAGGAGCTCTTGCTCAAGAGGGCAGCGTGGATGCTCGGCAGGGGTTTCTTGCGCAAGAAAGCCCTATGGCTAAAATGGCTCTCAGAGCTTTCTTGCGCAAGAGAGCGTCCACACTGCCATGGGCGCTCTTGCGCAAAAGCACAGCGCACACATGGCAGTGTGGACGTTTTCTTGCGCAAGACTTCTTGCACAAGAACCCTTGCGCAAGAAGCCGCCAGTGTAGACATAGCCTAACTGAAGATCACAATGAATGAATAGAAGAGTTGGAATTAAAGCTCAAGAGCTCCTAACCCCCTGCCCAAAGTCTTCTAAAAGACAGGTTCTCAAACAAGGATAAATGTACCCTTCAGGGTACACAGAGTTCTTCCAAGGCAATATATCAGCTCATCTAGATATTTCCCTAGTCTTAGAACAGGCTACATAAAAAGCATTAGTGAAGTAAGGACAAACTAAAATTTAATACAGATGAAATGTTTATACTACTCTATAAACCATATACTGAAATATAAGTACCATATTTATATTCTGATTGACTTATTTGATAATTATATGATAAAATGAGAAAGTAAGCAATTTTTCAGTAATGTGCTGTGACTCCTCTGAATTGTTATGTCTGACTTTGTAAGCAAGTAGTTTTTAAGTGAGGTGAAACCTGTGGGTATGCAAGACAAATCAGACTCTTGAAAGGGGAATAGTAGCCAGGAAAGGTTGAGAATCACTGTTCTAGAATATACAGTGTGCCTCCACACAGAAACAGAAGTGAGAGGTCAAAGAGATTATTATACAGTGATGGGTAAAATGACACTAAGTGCTTATGTCCCCTCATCTTTGTAACATTCTATACCTTACATTTTTGAGACACTGTTCAGGTTTTCATCGTATAACTTTAATTGCTGTTAATGGTACTCACACAGAACTGTTGGAAAATTTTAAGGTAATATAAAACAAGTCTATATCCCCTTATTTCAAAATAACAAGGTGAGTATACACATTATCAAGCCCGTTATTTTGAAATAACCAGATTGTTACTTCGAAATAAAAACTCCTGCTTGTGAGGAGGAATAACACTTATTTCTAAATTGTTATTTAGAAATGGTATTAGCGTGGATGCTCAGCTGCTGTTATTTTGAAAGGATTGGCCGCCAGAGGCCTCTCACAGCTGCCCTTGTGGCCACTCTGGCCACAGCCCTGACCACTCCACTGCTCTCATTCTCCTGCAGATTTTAAAGCTGCAGGCAGTAGGGAAAGGGCTTGTGGCACCACATGAATCCTGCTAGCCCCGTGCTACACAGCAGCCTTCACTGCATCCATGGCAGACCCCAGCACTCCCTCTGAGCCCCCCAGCTGCCAGCACACTTGTAGCACCCTTTGATGCCCCTGGCAGGGTGAAAGAGGGCACCAGCCTGGACTGGTGCAGAGCCAACATCCAGAATCTCTGCACTAAGAAATCTATTGCAGGATGGCTGCCAGCCTGGCCCAGAAGGGGCACAGCAGGATGCAGTACCAGATCTGTATGAAAATTAAGGAGCTTTGGCAGGCCTACCCCAAAGCCAGGGAGCAAACTTCACACTCTGGGGTGCCAATGCACAGCTACAGCTACTCTAAGCAGCTGAATGGCTTCCTGGGAGAGGAGCCGGTCACCCCCCTGCCATCATCAACTCTGGACAGGACATGCCCCGTCATCAGCCTCCATGAGGGCACGGTTGTGGAAGAGGAGGAGGAGGAGGAGGAGGAGAAGAAGGAGAAGGAGCAGGCTCGCCTGGACACCATGCCCACAAGGCAGGAGCTCATCATCAGCCTGGAGCCGGTCTCCCCTCCCACCATGTCTCCCAGGGATCAGACAAACCCCGAAAAAGCACTGCAGGAAAGTTCTATAACTTTCTCGACAAACATGCGGGGGCAGGTAGTGGGCAGTGAGGGGCTGCATGCTCCTCACTCGGCCTTCTTAGCCTGGGGCTCACAAGACAGCTTGTGCATGTGGCTGCACATGGTGTGCCAGTCCAGAGCACTCAGTCCCATGATGCTCTCACACAGGAACCCCTTGCTCCTTCTCACAATGTTCCTGGAGAGGCTTGCCTTACTCCGGCCTCCATGATGAGACACCTTCCCACAACAAGTCACCACTAAGGAGGCTGGGGTCATCAAACCACACAGCAGTGCTGCACATGGCACAGGCTCATGCGGATGCACTCGAACAGCATCTGCTCCCGGTCAAGCATAGTCTCCTAGCCTAGCCAGCACATTCCCATGCCTGCTTGTCCCTGGGACGTGGGGGTAGTGAGGCTCCCAGGGATGTCTGTGCCCCTGCAGGAATATGCCTGCTGTTTAGGCAACAGATGGCCTTGCTCAAAGCACATCACCATTGTCTGAATCAAGACCTTGGTGTCAGCTCAGCGATTAGGGCTAGGCTTCATGCACAGTGTTTCCTGGGAAGACTGCCCTTGTCACTTTTCATCACAGCTGGCCCAGCTGCGAGCATGATACGTCCACCACCTCCCACACTATCTTCCTGACCCCATGAGATCTGCAGGCGGAGGCAAATTCATGAGGAACTGGTGTGGGAACACCTGGACTGCCTCTGTTCCCTCAGCCACAGTTCTGATGAGGAGTGCCCAGAGTGGGTCACCAACCATGAGCTGAGGAAGACCATGTGGGGGCAGTTGTCATGCCAGCATTTGCTCCTCCGTAACATCCGTCATGTTATTATTTCAAAATAACTTATTTTGAAATAATTTCCCAGTGTAGACTAGAGATGTGAAGAGTAGTCAACTACCTGATAAGCTTATGCTTAACAGGTAGTTGAGTGGACTACTCGCTTCCCCCTCACCTTGCTCCCTCTGTCTCAATGTAACTGAAAAGATAACCAGGCTCATAATCTTTATAAAAATAAAAGTGGGCACAGCCTGTATTTGAGGCATTACTTTGTAAATGTCAGCTTGTGGCACTATCAATGACTTGTAACGAGATTTCTTGGCTGATAAGAGAAAGACCCTATAGCTTGTCTGCCTTTCCAAACCCCAACTAGAATTAGAAATAGAAATAATTTATATATAAAATCCTCTTCTCTAGCTTCTAAGAGAAATAGCTTGATTGGAAACTAGGATTTGTTGGCATACGTGATGTATGAAATGGAGAGAAGGCTAAGCTGAAGGGAATCTTGCTTGGTACTCACACTGTGCAAAAGCAAATGCAATACAGTAATTCCTCATTTAACACTATAGATGCATTTCTGAAAATGTTCATGCTAAGCGAAAATGTGCTATGCGGGGTCAATTTTCCCATTAAAAATAATGGAAAAGTTGGGGGTTCCTTTTCAGATGGTGCTGGCAAAGTCAATTTTTGGTGGTGCTGGGTCATCAACGTCAACATTAGATATCTAGCAACACAAGATAACTAGCAACACAAGTCGCCGCAGTTTGTTAAAACACAAAGATAAACACGTGCTGTGACCACGTGTATTCATCCACTCATGCGTATTACCACTGTTTTCACCAGCTTATACCACTGCACAAAGTAGTCTGCCACTTGATTATTTTTGTGTTATTTTGGGGACGGTCGTGTTATTCGAAAAACATTCCCTAAAAAAAAATTTGTGGTATTGCAAAAACATGTTAAGCGGGCACATATTAAATGAGTAATTACTGTAGTTTGAAAAGGCAGTTACTCACCTGTGCAGTAACTGACATTCTTCAAGATGAGTGTCCCTGTGAGTGTTCTACATCAGGTCGGTGCACTGCTGCTGCACTGAGGATCAGAGTCTTCAGAGCGTGTCCTCGGAGCTGCGCATGCGCGCGCCTCTAAACACACACTCCTACTGAGCAGATATCGTGCATGCACGAGCCTCCCCCTCTTCCCCTCTACCTCAGAGAAAGACTCCCTGGAGAGGCCAGAGCTCCGAAGTAGAAGCAAGGAAGGGAGGGTACTGGAGCACCTACAGGGACACTCATCTCGAAGAACATCAGTTACTGCGCAGGTGACTAACCTCCTTTTCTTTGAGAGATGTCTCCATGGGTGTTCCACATCAGGTGATTACAAAGCTATATGAATTTATGGGGGCAGGGACTTCGGAACTGGCATAAAAGAAGTGGAAAGGACTGCCTTGGGGACTTAAGTTCTGATGGGATCCCTGAGTAAGTGCGTAGATCTTTGTGAATGTCTGGTCCGTGTCCATGTAGTGGCCCTGCAAACATCCATCGTGGGAACCTTGTGAAAGAAATGCTATTGAGGTAGATATGGCTCTAGTAGAGTGTGCCCGTATGGTCATCAGAAGATTGACATTGGACAGAGTATAACAGAGTCTGATACAGTCAGATATCCAGTGCGAAAGTCTTTGAGATGAAATAGATTGTCCTTTGTTACGGTTTGCTATGGAAATGAATAACCTAGGAGAAGACCTAAAGTGCTTAGTACGATGTAAGTAAAAAGAAAGAAAGTGCTCTACGCAGGTCTAGAGAGTGCATTTTTTACTCAAAGGAGTTAGCATGAGGTTTGGGGAAAAACGTGGATAGGTTTATCACTTGATTGAGATGGAAGAATGATTGTATCTTAGGGAGGAATCGGGGGTGGGTGTGAAACATCACTTTGCCCTTGAAAAAGGTAGTGTATATCCCACGAATGCTGCAATTTCTCCTACCTGTCTGGCTGAAGTGATGGCTATGAGAAAGGCTGTTTTCATACATAAGTGCAGTAATGAATTGGTAGCCATTGGTTCAAATGGAGGGCATGTAAGTGCATTTAAGACCAGATACAGGACCCAAGGCTCCTCAGGTGGAACCACCTCTGGGTAAAGTGCTTGTAAACTTTGCAGGAATCTCTTAGTGAGAGGATGTGCAAAAATTGAGGAGTCAGCTATCTTGAGCTGAAATGTTGTTATAGCAGCCAGATGGACCTACCTTGACAGAACTAGTAGCAAGGCCTGATTATTTAAAGCACAGCAGGTAGTCAAGGATATGGGTATAGGGGCTGTAGACAGAGTGACCTGATGGTCTAAATACCATATGGTAAACCCCTTCCATTTTTGAGAGTATGTCTTGCGGGTGCTCTGAGCTCTGCTATGCAGTAAGAGGCATTGTACCTACTGTGAACATTCTAATTCTTGCTCAGAGAACCATCTAGGAACCACACTTTGAGGTGTAATGTGCAGATTGGGGTGACTGGTCTGAGTTCCTGGTTGGAAGAGAAGATCCAGGGTGTGAGGCAATGGTATTGGAGCTGTGCAGGACATCCTTGTCAAGAATGGGAATCAAGGTTAGCGTGACCATGAAGGGGCTATGAGAATTAGTCACGTATTGTCTGTTCTTGTCTTGTGTACAACTTTGTTCATTAGAGGTATGGGAGGGAAAGTGTAGACGAGATGAGATGACCAGCTGAGTAGGAAGGCATCACCCATGGAGCCCTTCCCTATACCCGCTCTGGAACAAAAGTGATGGCACTTTTTGTTGAATTGAGTGGCGAAAAGATCTATGGTGGGGTGACCCTATAGGTGAAAAATTTGTGATAGAACACCTGGGTTGATCTGCCACTTGTGATTGGTGGGGAGAGCCCTGCTGAGTGCATCGGCCATAGTATTGAGTGTGCCTGGAAGATGGAAAGTGATAATTTTTATACCGGGCCTTAGGCACCAGTTCCAAAGCATCATGGACTCCATACATAGGGCATGTGATTGGGTCCCGCCCTAACAATTTATATAAAACATAGCTGGAACATTGTTGGTATATAGCCTGATATGATTGTTGACAATAAAAGAAAGGAATCACTCACATGCATATCTTACTGCACGAAGTTCCAGAACGTTTATGTGAATGTTTCTTTCTGTGTTGTACCATAAACCCTGAGCTGTGTGGTGTTGGAGATGTGCGCCCCACCCCATGGGAAAAGCATGTGTCATCATGGAAATGGATGGTTCTGGTGCGAGAAATGGGACTCCTGAGCATAGGTTCCATTGAATTGTCCACCAGTGGAGGGATTGTTTTACTGTTAGAAGGAGCAACAGGGATTTTGACAGAGGATGAATGTCGGGTTTGTACAAGTGTCTGAGCCAACCCTGCAGACACCTCATGTACAGGCATGCGTTGTTCACAACAAAATTGCATGTGGCCATCTGGCCCAGGAGCTGCTGGCACTTGTGAGCCATTACTTTGGGGGCTGGCTGCAAGTTTTGTATGAGCTGCCCTATCTTTGGAAGTGCTCTGTGGGGAACGACACAATGGCTCGCATAGTATCTAGTTAGGCTCCTATTAACTGAATTTTCTGGGTGGAGTGCAATGTTGATTTCAGTTTGTCTACACTGCTGGCTTTGCCAGCAGAGCCTATGCAAATGAAGCATGGTTTAGCATTTTGCCGCACTTCATTTGCATAACTTATTCAAGCCTCTCCCGGAGAGGCATAAGGATCTTGCGCAAAACAGGTATTTTGCACACAAAAAAGTTTTTGCGCAAAAATGGCTTGAATAAATTATACAAATGCAGCATGGCAAAATGCTAATCCGCACTTCATTTGTATAGGCTCTGCTGGCAAAGCCGGCAGTGTAGACGTAGCCCAAGGGATTGGAAGATATGCCTAGTGATAGACGTTCTGCTATGCGAGTTGAGTTTGGAGCATACTTTGAAGAAGCAGCCATCCAGGTAAGGATTCTTTCAAGAACACTCTTGAGGCAGTGGAAAGGTCAAATGGTAGGACCTTGTACTGGTAGTGTTGGGAACCTAAAACAAAGCGAAGAAAATGTCTATGAACTGGGTGGATGGAAATGTGAAAATATACATTTTGCAAGTTCAGGGACAAAAACCAGTCACCCTGTTCCAACGCTGAGATAATGGTAGCAAGTATCACCATCTTATTCTGTTTTCTTACAAATTTGTTCAGTGCTCTTAAATATAGAATGGGTTGCCGTCCTCCCAACTTCTTCACCATCAGGAAATAATGGGAATAAAAATCCTTCCCCATGAAGTGCTGAGGAACTATTTCTATTGTTCCTAGATGTAGGATGTGTTCCACCTCCTGTTGGAGAAGAGTCTTGTGAGAGTGGTCCCTGAAGAGGGATGGAGTAGGGGAATGGGAAGGGGGTACAGACATGAAAGGAATAGTGTATCCATGCTTAATTATTTTGAGCAACTATCTATCCAATGTTATTTTTTGCCAATTTTTATAGAATGGAAGAAGATGGTGCTGGAAGAGCTTGTGAGACAATGGTGGTGTTGGAATAGGTGAGAGGCTCTCTTGACTTTCGAGCTGTTGTTCAAATTTGCTTGCTGGGCTGCTGCAGTTGTTGCATGTTATTAGAAGGTGGACGTCATTGTTGGGACCTATTTCTATTACAATGTTGTTGCTGTAGTTCCTATCCAGGACAATTATAGGTATACTGAGGGTATTGTGGTCTGGAATAAGGATGATACCTGACCTGTAATCTTCTAGGTGCCGGACTGTGAATACCAAGTGATCTGAGGGTTGCTCTGGAATCTTTAATTGAGTGCAACACATCACTGGTATTGGCAGCAAAGAGCTTCTCACCATCAAATGGGAGATCTTCTACAGTGGACTGGATTTCCCTGGGAAAAGAGGCTGAACTGAGCCAAAAGGCTCGCCTCATGACCACTGCAGTTGCTGTCGAATGTGTGGCTGTATCAGCAGCATCTAAGGCTGTTTGTAGGGCTATCCTAGAAATTGTATGTCTTTCTGCTATCATGGCTTTAAATTGTTGTTTCTTAGCTTCTGGAATGTCTGAAATAAAATAATTGAACCAAAGTAGATTCTGTGATCATATTTGCTCAACAGTGCAGCACAGTTTGTCACTCGAAGTTGGAATGTGGAAGACATAAACCTTACGGCCAAGCAAATCCAACCTCTTGCTATCCCCATCTGAGTGTGTGGATCTAAACCGCTGCTGCTTACTTTTCTGATGAGCGGCCTCTACCACAAGTGAATTTGGTGCAGGATGCATGAAAAGAAATTTGGATCCCTTATGTAGGACATAGTACTTTTTGTCTTCTCTTTTGCATGTGGGGATGGCAGTGACAGGTGTTTGACAAATAGTTTTAGCAGGCTCCATGATTGTGGAATTAGTGGGTAACGCTATTTTGGACGACATGAAAAATGTCTATCAGTTCATGTTGGTTCTCAGCCACCTCCTGCAGTGGGATGTTCAGCTCTGAGGAGACGTGCTTGAACAGGTCCTGGAAATGGGAGAAGTTGTCAGTTGGAGGAAGAGGCATGACTGCTTCATCTGACAATGAAGATTGGTTAGTGTCAGATGACGTATCAGGGGATGGGTCACTGTGGCTGTCCTCAGTGGCTTTCTGATGCTGCAGAGGTGATTGTGGTGGAGGAGATTGTTGGGATACAGTATGGCACTTCTTTGCATAATGATATCTATGACATGACTGCCAGGGCCTCCAATATTGCTTGTATGCATATGGCATCAGAGGTAGCATCCACGGGTTACCATATCAGGGTGGCATGTCCCTATGCTTAGCATATGGTGGATGGGTTCTGGCAGAATAAACAGAGTGGTCTGTCAGAGGGGAGTTGTGCAGAGAAAACACAACATCAACATCCTCATCCAAATCACTAGAGAATCTCTCTGCAGAGAAAGTAGGTTGTGGTGCCAGGGTGCCCGGGGAGTGGTCAGTGCCGAGAAAAGGCGAATTAAAGGTAAAAGAGGAGTAAAAGCGGGACCCTTGTGGTAAGTGGCTGTCTGGAGTGTGTGTTTGTGTGTGGGGGAGTTATTTGCTGTGTGCTGAGCTTGTGTTTGTGTGTTTGGTTGGTTGGTTTGTTTGTTTGAAGGAGCTTCTAAAAGGTTTGAAATCTAGAAGCCTCTGTTAATTGGCTGAGCTTCAGTCAGGGGGAGGGGCTACCAGAGCTATATAAGCCTGTGACTCAGCGACCAGGGAGCTTGCGAACAGGAACAGCTAAGAGGGAGTTTAGAGGGGGAGGTTAGAGGGCACTAGGGACTTCTGACCTTCTTAAAAACAACTCTTATAATAATCTATATTCCAGAGGTTTAAAAAGAATCCCAGTTTCTGCTTAAACTTATTCATTGGAAAAATGGAGACAGAAGCCCAGCAGCAGAGTGGGGGCTATCCTGTTTATTGTGTCGAGTGTAACATGTATGATTACCTGCCCTGTGGGCGGGTGGCGTATGTGTGCACCCGTTGCAAGGAGCTCCTGACCCTCAGAGACCGGGTTCGGGCTTTGGAGGCCAGGATGGCTGAACTGGAGGAGCTAAGGGAGGTAGAGAGATATGTTGATGAGACTTTCCGGGACATTGTAGTACTGTCCCACCTCCAGTCTGAGAGCCCCAGTGCTCTTAAGGAGGATGAAAGTCTCAAGGGAACAGAGCATTCAATGGGAGCAGAGGGAAACCATCCCGTAGTTGGGACCCTCCTCCCAGAGGATGTTGTGGTATCCTCTCGCACTGAGGATACCTGTGAGGGGGAGGGAATGCCAGTTAGGAAGAGGCAGGTGTTAGTAGTGGGTGATTCAATTGTTAGAAACATAGATAGTTGGGTTTGTGATGACCGGGAGAACCGTATGGTCACTTGCCTGCCTGGTGCGAAGGTTGCGGATCTCTCGAGGCATCTAGATAGACTTATGCATAGTGCTGGGGAGGAGCCGGTGGTCGTGGTACATGTAGGTACCAATGACGTAGGGAAGGGTAGGAGAGATGTCCTGGAGGCCAAATTTAGGCTGCTAGGAAAGAGACTGAAATCCAGGACCTCTATGGTGGCATTCTCGGAAATGCTTCCAGTTCCACGCGCAGGGCCAGGTAGGCAGGCAGAGCTTCAGAGTCTCAATGCGTGGATAAGACGATAGTGTAGGGAAGAGGGGTTTGGATTTATTAGGAACTGGGGACACTTTTGGGAGAGGGGGAGCCTATACAGGAAGGATGGGCTCCACCTAAACCAGGGTGGAACCAGACTGCTGGCACTAAACATTAAAAAGGCCGTAGAGCAGTTTTTAAACTAAGAGATGGGGGAAGGCCGATTGGTGCGGAGATGCACATAAATCGGATGGAGACTTCTCTTAGAGGAGAATCCATTGATAGAGATTCTCTAAGCTGTAGTCAGAAAGAGAGGAGGGGAGAGGACAAACCATGGGCCAGAGCAGACAAACAACCGCATACAAAGGAATCCAATGCACCAGGGAAGGGCAGACAAATAAGCAGTGGCAAATTTTTAAAGTGCTTCTACACAAATGCTAGGAGTCTGACTAATAAGATGGGTGAACTAGAGTACCTAGTATTAAATGAGGAGATTGACATAATAGGCATCACTGAAACCTGGTGGAATGAGGAAAATCTGTGGGACACAATCATACCGGGATATAAAATATATCGAAAGGATAGAGCAGGCCAGGTGGGTGGTGGAGTGGCACTGTATGTGAAAGATAATGTAGAATCAAATGAAATAAAAATAAGTGAATCAACATGTTCAATAGAATCGCTATGGATAGTAATTACATGCTCCAATAATAAGAAATTAGCAGTAGGGATATATTACCGACCACCTGACCAGGACAGTGATACTGACATTGAAATGCTGAGGGAGATTAGAGAGGCTACCAAAATAAAGAACTCTATAATAATGGGGGATTTTAATTATCCCCATATTGACTGGGTACATGTCACCTCAGGAAGAGAAGCGGAGATAAAATTTCTCAATGGCCTAAATGACTGCTTCTTGGAGCAGCTGGTGCAGGAACCCACAAGGGGAGAGGCAATTCTCGATTTAGTCCTGAGTGGAGCGCAGGATCAGGTCCAGGAAATAACCGTTACAGGACCGCTTGGGAATAGTGACCATAATATAATAACATTCAACATTCCTGTGGTGGGTAGAACACCTCAGCAGTCCAGCACCCTGGCATTTAATTTCAAAAAGGGGAATTACACAAAAATGAGGAGGCTAATTAAACACAAATTAAAAGGCACAGTGACTAGAGCCAAATCCCTGCAAGCTGCATGGAAACTTTTTAAAGACACCATAATAGAGGCCCAACTTAAATGTATACCCCAAATTAAAACACATAGCAAGAGACCTAAAAATGTGTCACCGTGGCTTAACCGCCATGTAAAAGAAGCAGTGAGGGACAAAAAGGCATCTTTTAAGAAGTGGAAGTCCAATCCTAGTGAGATAAATAGAAAGGAACATAAACACTGTCAAATCAAGTGTAAAAATGTAATAAGAAAAGCAAAAAAAGATTTTGAGGAACAGCTAGCCAAAAACTCAAAAAGAAATAACAAAATGTTTTTTAAGTACATTAGAAGCAGGAAGCCTGCTAAAAAACCTGTGGGTCCCCTAGACGATCGAACTATAAAAGGCGCAATCAAGGACGATAAAGCCATTGCGGAGAAACTAAATGATTTCTTTGCTTCAGTCTTCACGGCTGAGGACGTTGGGGAGATTCCCAAATCTGCACCGTCCTTTGTGGGTGATGAATCTGAGGAACTGTCCCGCATTGAAGTGTCATTAGAGGAGCTTTTGGAACAAATAGAAAAACTTAATGTTAACAAATCTCCGGGACCGGATGGCATTCATCCAAGGGTTCTAAAAGAACTCAAATGGGAAATTGCTGAACTATTATCTGTGGTTTGTAACCTATCCCTTAAATCGGCTTCCGTACCTAATGACTGGAAGGTAGCCAACGTGACACCAATATTTAAAAAGGGCTCTAGAGGCGATCCGGGCAATTACAGACCGGTAAGTCTAACTTCAGTACCGGGCAAATTAGTCAAAACAATAGTAAAGAATAAAATTGTGAAGCATGTAGAAGAACATAATTTGTTGGACAAAAGTCAACATGGTTTCTGTAAAGGGAAATCCTGTCTTACTAATCTATTAGAGTTCTCTGAAGGGGTTAACAAACATGCGGACAAGGGGGATCCAGTAGATATAGTATACTTAGATTTTCAGAAAGCCTTTGACAAGGTCCCTCACCAAAGGCTCTTGTGTAAATTACATGGCCATGGGATAAGAGGGAAGGTCCTTTCTTGGACTGAGAACTGGTTAAAAGACAGGAAACAAAGGGTAGGAATAAATGGTAAATTTTCAGAATGGAGAGGGGTAACTAGTGGTGTCCCCCAAGGGTCGGTCCTAGGACCAATCCTGTTCAACTTATTCATAAATGATCTGGAGAAAGGGGTAAGCAGTGAGGTGGTAAAGTTTGCAGATGATACCAAACTGTTTAGGATAGTCAAGACAGAAGCAGACTGTGAGGGACTCCAAGAAGATCTCACCAAACTGAATGATTGGGCAACAAAATGGCAAATGAAATTTAATGTGGATAAGTGTAAAGTAATGCACGTCGGAAAAAATAACCCCAACTATACGTACAGTATGATGGGGGCTAATTTGGCTACGACAAATCAGGAAAGAGATCTTGGAGTTATCGTGGATAGTTCTCTGAAAACTTCCACACAGTGTGCAGCAGCAGTCAAAAAGGCAAATAGGATGCTCGGAATTATTAAGAAAGGGATAGAAAATAAGACACAGAATATCTTACTGCCCCTATATAAAACTATGGTACGCCCACATCTTGAATACTGCGTACAGATGTGGTCTCCTCACCTCAAAAAAGATATTTTGGCCTTGGAAAGGGTTCAGAAAAGGGCAACTAAAATGATTAGGGGTTTGGAACGGGTCCCATATGAGGAGAGGCTAAAGAGACTAGGACTTTTCAGTTTAGAAAAGAGGAGACTGAGGGGGGATATGAGAGAGGTATATAAAATCATGAGTGGTGTGGAGAGGGCCGATAAAGAGAAGTTATTTATTAGTTCCCTAAATAGAAGAACTAGAGGACACCAAATGAAATTAATGGGTCGCAGGTTTAAAACTAATAAAAGAAAGTTCTTCTTCACACAGCGTGTAGTCAGCCTGTGGAACTCCTTGCCAGAGGAGGCTGTGAAGGCTAGGACTATAATAGAGTTTAAAGAGAAGCTAGATAATTTCATGGAGGTTAGGTCCATAAAAGGCTATTAGCCAGGGGATAAAATGGTGTCCTTGGCCTCTGTTTGTCAGAGGCTGGAGAGGGATGGCAGGAGACAAATCGCTTGATCATTGTCTTCGGTCCACCCTCTCTGGGGCACCTGGTGCTGGCCACTGTCAGCAGACAGGATACTGGGCTAGATGGACCTTTGGTCTGACCCAGTACGGTCATTCTTATGTTCTTATGTTCTAAAGGTGGATGATACCATCAGGTCTTTGTGTTGTGTGTACTGTTGAGCTGGAGTTGACAGTGCGGTGGTTGGCTGCACCAAGGCAATTTGCGGTGCCAGATGGATTCTCAGTGCCAAGAGCACTGGTGATGTGGTCAGTGCCATTACGGAACCGGCTGATGGCATGTGGTTGTAATCGGCACCAGGGTTGAATGAGGTGCTGGTACAATGTTGGGTGGTGCCGCATGATGAGAGGCAGGCAACTTGGAGCGTGTAGCCTCAGTGCAGGATTTTGAAGAACCCACCCTCGTCATAGTGCTGGCAGTGCCAAATTCATCCAGTGCATCGTATGTGCTAAGACATGGAGGCACCACTGTATTTGGCACCGCAGGAGTTGGTGAGTGCCTTTTGGGAGCCATGGCATCCTGAAGTAAAGAAGAAGCCTTCTTTTTTGCAGTCTTTTTGTCCTTTTGCACCTGTTGGGACTCAGAATCTTGCCCTGGGTCTGAGGCAGGATGTAGAGATTTTTCTAAAAGTATCAGCTTCAGCCATAAGTCTCTATCTTGGTGAGCTCTAGAGTTTAATTTCGCACAGTGGGGGCATTTCTGCAACACATGGGCTTCCCCAAAGCAGCGGACACACTGTGCATGTCCATCAGACACTGGGATGGAGTCGTTGCAGGAGGAACAATGCTTAAATCCCAATAAGTGGGTATAATTGTCAGAATCTAATTAATTAAGAGAAACTGGAGGGAAAAAATGTTTTTTAAATTATGGACTATTAACTCCTAACTCTAAACTAACTATGAACTAACTAAACAGATAACAAACAGGGTTGAAAGAGGGTTACTTATCGAACAATGTGGAATGAGGTAAGGAACACTGCCGAGTTCTGTCTCTGGCCAGAGGCAGTAGAGAAGGAACTGAGGGATGGAGAAGGCTCACGCATGCACAATGCCTGCACAGTAGGAGCACACAGCTGGAGGCATGCACACGCACAGCCCCAGGAACACTGCTCTGAAGACTCTGATCCTTCGTGCTGCAGTGGCAGTGCACTGACCTGACGTGAAGCACCCACAGGGACATCTCTCAAAGAAGAAGCATAGTTATTCAGATTTGCATTCACAAAAGAGAGACAGAGACAGAGAGAATCCCAAATACTCATCCACACAAATAGCCCCATTTTTCAAGTCAGCTTCCAAATGTATGAGTCCAAGTTTGTGTTTCTAATTGCAGGATACTACTAGCTGCATAGCTGACACATGGCTCTGACCAGCACACCAAGCTGCAGTTTCCATCTGCAAATGGCACTCTGAAGCTTGTAACTTCAATGAAGAGTAACAACTGACAGGAAAGTTGCTGCATCTCTGAAAATGAAACTCAAAGTCTAGCGTATGCATTCAGGGTTCTTTTCAATGTACTTAAAATAAATTAGAAAGATTTTTTTCCTTATGAGGAAATACTGCTAGCAAACATTATTGTTAGTAAATATCCCAAACCACAAGGGGGGTTGCATTATCCCATCTGTGCTAATTCTGAACAGCATGAACATAACACACACCACAGCCTCTTTGCCAAAAATAGTTTTGGTCTCTCTGCCTGGGTCTGTGTTGTTCTCACTTGAAAGAGACAGCAAGACCTACTGCTGATTTAAGGCGTGTAGGGGCTAGACACCATGAGATGGTGCAAAATGCTGAACATAGTCAGATCTGTCATAATCAGGGCACCCAGCCTACACAACTTGACACTGGGCTTGTTTCCATAATTGCAGCTATTCTGTGTGTGGTACATGTGCTAATATTTTGAGTCATGTGCTCATATTGTGACTACTGATGCAAAGTATTTTCATATTGGAATCAGGGTAGATTGTCTTTGGTGAAGCTGCCCATCTGGAAGTTTCAGACTTTGTGCATTTATTTTCACAAGGATTTCTACACATCAAATGTTTCTGGTTTTAAAAAAATGTTCATGTGTATTTTGAATATATAATAGTTATGTAAATACTTGTCAAGTGCTAAATAACAAAACAAAAATAAGCTTTTGGGCCTGTTTATTCTAACAGTTTCATTATTTACAGATAGGGGAACAGATTGTCAAGCAGCAGTCAAATACCCACCACCTAAAGGGTTTGCAATAGAAGGATTACCATCTCTGCAATATGCAAGGGGGAACAATGCAATTAATGTATAACAATACGGCAAATAATTTTCCAACCAGCAACAGCAGAGACCACTCCAATGGTTTTCACATACTTCACCTTGGAAAAGTATAGATTTTTCCTTAATGGCAAGTAAATCAAATTATCTTTAAAAAAATGTTTGGGAAGAAGGATAACCAATAGCTGAGAGGAAGTTACTTTTAACTAGCTGAGTAAGATATGGGCTGAAAAGATGTTTAAATCCAAAACTTAGCTAAGTTGAGAGCTAAGGTTTGAGTTAGATGACACCAAAATCTTGCATGCTGCTCTTTCATGATTTCAGCCACAATAGTTAGAAGTTTGTTGCAATCAACTGTTTCCACCTTTCTGGGTTCATACAAGATTTATTGTGGAACCAAAGGACAACTTGACAATAGGTTCCTTTTTATTTGAATCTATCCCAGAATCAAAACAGTAGCTGGAGGCTCAGATTGGGAATATCAGATTCAAATCCTCCTAAATTTGGAATGGCTTCACACATTCTGCTATTCAGTTTTAGCCTCTCTTTCATTGTAATAGTTCTTATCAATTAAAATTAAGCCTTTGCAAGTCAAAATAAAAAAATTACAGCTTGTTACTCAAAAATGTGCATAATGCTTAGAACTGGGGACAGCTCTAAACTTCAGTGCCAATCAAACAGAGCCTTGGGTTGAAGGCTGATACAGCCAGCATGCTGTTAGAACTCCCTCTACCCCATCAGGCTTCCCTTAAGACTTGTCTCCACTACGCCAGGGATCATCACTGCAAAGATCAATCCACTGGCTGTTGATTTATCACGTCAGCTTAGATGTGATAAATAGATCTCTGAACGCTCTCTCCTCGACTCCAGTACTCTACCAGGACGAGAAGAGTAGCTGGCGTCAACAGGAGAGCAGCTCCCACTGACCTTACCACACATGACGCCACAATAAGTATGTCGACTTCAGCTACACTATTTGCATAGCTGAAAGCACATAGATTAGAACAACAGTGGGGATTAGTGTACAGAAGGCCTTACTCACTCAGCAAGTCCTGCCCACTGCCAAACACATCTGAGGGAAGCGGGCATGCTGGGATGGGGAGATGAAGCTGCAGGAGGTATGGTTCACTTCCAAATGCTGCAAACCAAACTGCAGGATGCAAGTCACTCTGTGGAAACTGAAACACTCAGGCTACATCTGCACTGGCAGCTTCTTGCGCAAGAACTGTTTTGCGGAAGAGTTCCTGCGCAAAAAGTCTTCCACAAGAGAGCGTCTACACTGGCATGTGCTTTTGCGCAAGAGATGTGCTTTTGCGCAAGAGCATCTATGGCAGTGTGGATGCTCTCTTGCGCAAGAAAGCTCTGATGGCCATTTTAGCCACAGGGGTTTCTTGAGCAAGAAATTCATGTTGCCTATCTACACCGCCCTCTTGCGCAAGAGCTCTTGTGCAAGAGGGCTTATTCCTCGTGGGGAGAGGAATAACTCTTCCGGAAGAAGCCGTTTTCCTATGCATGTGCAGTGTAGATACCCAGAAGTTTTTGCGCAAAAACAGCTGTTCTTGTGCAAGAAGCCACCAGTGTAGATGTAGCCTCAGGGTTCAGGCAAGCCAAATTATCCCCTCCACTACATGTGGGTAAGCAGGCGAGGCCTTCACATTTATATTTATTTTTAGACACATAAAATGTGTGCAACACATTTCTCTAGGTGCCTTTTCACAACACATTGGAAGAATAGCACAATAAACAATCAAGTCAATGCAACGTCAGTTAATGGACTCAACTCCAAGCCCAGTTTAAAGGACTCATTCAAAATGCTACTTGGGGGAAATATCCTAACCCTTTTTGAATCACTCTGTTGGCAAAATGGTGAGCAAATAGATGGGCCTGTCAGTATGTGCTGGAGATTAACAGTCTCAGACCTGTTCAGATCATCAAGTTAATTCAATAACTGAGGACCCTGCACTAAGAATGCCCTGCTAGCAAAGCTCTAATGGTTAGACCTTAAAGCTGACAGTTCAGGTATCCCAGCAGATCTCAGCTGCTAGGGAAGGACATAAAGACCATGATTCTCTGCTACATTCTGGCAGCTCTGTGCCATTCCACAAGCACAGGTGGCCCTGGGTGGGGGAGGCGGGGGATCCTCCTAGGGTGGTGTGGTATAAACATAGCATAATAGGCCCTCTTCCAGTCCCTTTCAGGGCTGCAGGAGTAGGCATGTAATCAGGAGAAAAAAGCATGGCTGGAGCTTCCGTGTCACCTTTACACCCTTCTAGTGAACTGTGCTTTTTTATTCCTTGGCCACAGCCAAGAGTCAGAGCTCTAGGCTCTAAGATATCCAGAACCAAAAGCATAAAAGGCTTGATAAATTAAAACCAATGCTTAAACATGACCCAACAATTAATTGCCGCAAATGCAGAGCACAGGGATAATATGTTCATTGCAAGAAACAGAATCTGCATCAGTGGTGGAGTGACAAAGGAATGAATCATGGTGACAGTTTCTCACTGAAGAAAAGTTACAATCATCTAAGTACACATAGAAAAGCCTTTATTGATGACAAGTTCTGCATGTTAACTTAAACTCAGACTAGGATTCAGTAGCACACTGAGAGCTTGTCCACAGATCAAAGTAATGTGTTCTATGGGGGTGAGTTCTAAAGTGTACTAATGTGTTACAACATTCATTACTCTGTGTATACTCTGCCGATCAAGGGGCCAACAGAATTTCTGGGCCCCGGGCCAGATGGGGGAGGCCGGCTCTCAGGCGAAAGGGGCAGGGCCAGAGCAAGCCTCACCCCTGCCAGTGCTTTAGCGCTGCCTGGAGCACATCACCCGGGGTTCTGGACTGTGCTAAGCAGGGCTCCAGCAATGATTTTAAAAGCCCATGGCTACAGCCATCACTGCCACAATAATCGCAGCTGGGAGCCCCGGGCCCTTTCGAATAGCCACGCATTGGGGCAGTTGCCCCCTTTACCCTCCTCTGTCGGCAGGCCTGCTGCTGGTGTGCTTTAATGTAATATCATTTGAAACAGTCCCCAGGCTCCCAGCCATGTCTACGTTACACCAACGTGGAGTGTCTAGAGCCACGTACTCACTTGCTTATTCAGAATTAGACACATGCGCACACACACCAGTGTATTTAGCATGCCTCCAAAGTCTTATATTCTGCTTCTGAGTTTAGTTCACTTGAACAGCTGGCCACATGGAAGCAAAGGGGTTAATGAAATGATGAATTTTATGTTAAATTTATTCCTGAAAGCTCTGCCACAAATTACACTGTGGTATTTTTCTCCTGCATATTGCTAGCCAAGAGGCATAAAGGTAACTGTGTTTATATTTCCCATATGTTAAACTACATCTCACTTCAGACCATATGATTTGGCTTTAAGGCAGCATCACATCAGCTAAACCATAAATGTGTTCAATATTAAAACTGTATATCATGCAAAATAAAAAAGAGCTTTGTTTGCTACTTCAATATGTACAATAGTTATTTTATAGGGTGATTTTTAGTAGAGGGGAAGAGGGTCTAGTTTGCTCTTACAGCCAAACGGACATAAGAATCCTTCCTTTCACCCCATTACTCTAAGGAAGGATATCTGCCACTGCCAAGGAGGCACTTAATGGCTGTGACTTAGTGGTTTGGGCAAGGATTTCACTCACTTTTTCATTGCTGGCAGTATTTGCCAATCCAAGCACATTAAAATACTACAGTATTTTACAGTGATTGCCCCCACAACACTAGAGAATCTGTAATATAGCCTGCACCATTTGGAATCATTATTTGCAGTGCTTTTTTTCCAAAGGAAGAGTCATCCCATTACAGATTAAAGGCTGGCTTGCGCATGCCCTGCCTGATTTAAGCAGCTCTGGTAACACAACCATGCTCGGGCTGACACTGTCAGCAAACAACATCATATAACATATAATCTCAATAATGCAGAACACAATGCTATTCACAGCCTCAAAAACAATTCTAATATCATAATCAAAGAGGCTGATAAAGGGGCACTGTAGTCATCATGAACAGAACAGATTACGAACAGAAAGCAACCAGACAACTCACCAACACCAGATTCTACAAGCCTCTCTCCTGTGATCCCACTAAAGAATTCCAAAAAAACCTGAATCAACTGCTCATTAAGCTCCCTGATGCTGCTCAGGACCAAATTTATACTAACACCCTCCCTAATCCCAGACCAGGAGTTTTCTATCTGCTACCTAAGACACACAAAACTGGAAGTTCTGGATGACCCATCATCTCAAGCATTGGCACAGTCACAATAGGATTATCTGTCTATATTGACTCTCTCCTCTGACCGTATGCTACTAGCACTGCTAGTTATCTTCAAAACACCACCAACTTCCTGAGGAAACTACAAAACATCAGTAATCTTCTTGAAAACACCATCCTGGCCACCATGGATGTAGAAGTTTTTTACACCAACATTCCACATGAAGACGGATTACAGGCTATCAGGAACACCATCCCCGATGACACCACTGCACACCTGGTTACACAGCTCTGCAACTGTGTCCTCACCCACAACTACTTCAGATTCAGAGACAATTTTTATCTTCAAGTCAGCGGCACAGCCATGGGCACCTGCATGGCCCCACAATATGCCAACAACTTTATGGCTGACTTTGAACAACATTTCCTCAGCTCTCATCCCTTACCCTTACTCTATTTACACTACATCGATGACATCGTCATCATATGGACCAACGGGAAAGAGACCCTGGAAGAATTTCACAGGGATTTCAACAACTTCCACCGCACCATCAACCTCAGTCTGGATCAATCCACATGAGAGATCCACTTCCTTGACACTACAGTACAATTAAATGATGGACAAATTTCCACCACCCTATATCAGAAACCTATCAACTGCTACACTTACCTTCATGCCTCTAGCTTCCATCCCAGACACATTTCTCAACCTATTGTATACAGCCAAGCACTAAGATACAACTGGATTTGCTCCAATCCCACAAACAGACAAACACCTACAGAATCTTTATAGGGCATTCTTAAAACTGAAATACCCACCCGGAGAAGTGAAAAAACAGATCGATAGAGCCAGAAAAGTACCCATGAACTACTTCAAGACAGGGCCAAAAGAGAAAACAACAGAATTCCACTGGTCATCACCTACAGTCCACAACTTAAACCCCTCCAACACATTATCAACAATCTATAACCTATCCTGGAAAATGACCCCTCACTCTCAGAGGCCTTGGGGAAAAGAACAGTCCTCACCTACAGACAATCCCCTAACCTCAAACAAATTTTTTCCAGCAACCACACAGCACACACCTCCATCATAATCATGCAGGAACCCACACCTGCAATCAGCCCCGGTGCTAACTCTGCCCACACATCTACACAAGCGATTTCATCACTGGACCCAACAACATCAGCCACTACATCAGGGGCACATTTAACTGCACATCCACTAATGTGATCTATGCCATCAAATGCCAGCAGTGCACTACTACCATGTATATTGGCCAAACTGGAAAGTCCCTACGGGAAAGAATTAATGGACACAAATCAGATATCTGTAAAGGCAATAGACAGAAACCTGTTGGAGAACACTTTAACCTGCCTGAGCACTCATTAATGGATCTCCAAGTCACTGTGTTGTTTCAGGCCAAATTCCAGAAGCCAAATACTCAGGGAAGGGTTGGAACTTTACTTCATTTACAAGTTTAATTTTTATGTGAATGGAATGAACAGAGACATGAGCTGGCTCACACACTACCTTCCACATCCTAATGACTTAACTAACCAACCAAACAATGGAGGTGCTAATTGTTCTTATCAGCCTCTTGTAACTACTTGAACACTCTACTCACCATCTCCTTTTTCTCTCTCTCTTTTTTTCCTCCTCACCCCCTCCCTCTTCCCTTATTTATTCTTGGATCTGGACTTCTAATACTACAGTCACCTGAAGAAGTGGTTTGTGCCCACAAAAGCTCATGATACCATCTACATGTTTTGTTAGTCTTTAAGGTGCTACTAGTCTATTTGTTGTTTAAGTTTTTCCTGTTACAGACTAACTCGGCTACCCCTCTGAAGCTTTCTAACAAGTTATTTAGGGAATCTCTGGGAGACAGGAGATACTGTTAGGACTCATGCTCCGGTGAAGGAAAGGGGATGTGGTAGGGGCATTCTTAAACCAGTTCACTGGCATTCTGCCAAGCACAAATTAGAGCAACCATAATGTTGTTCTAAAATTACATTGTGACCAAAACCACCACGAGCTCTCATCCCCTCTTTTGGTCTTTTAGTTTCCCCCCTTGCGTTCACACACACCATAGCCTGATTACAATAGAACTTACTGTGAAAAGACACCTTTTCCCAGACCCCTTGACTGGGACTGAGAGGAAAGTAAATTCCAGAAACTTTTGCCCTTCAACATCTCTCACCATTATGGGATTTTCATTGTGACAGGGCATTCCATATGCTTTATGAAAATAGACTTATGATACAAATATGTCATAACCCGAGCACACTTGATACATATCATTGGAAAGGTTGTAATTTAGTGAATATGATTATTCAATCTGTATAATTTTTGTAGATTAAGTTAAAAATATTGACCTGGTTTTCTGTAATTTCATATTTGCTGCTTTGGGCTACACCCACTGCTGACACTTCATGTACAACAAGGAAAGAGGCCACAGAGCTGATGGTCTATCAGCAACAGATAATGAACTGTAAAAGAGCTTAACTTTTCTGGGAACCTGTGGGGCAGCATGTGAGGAATAGCTACATAGACATAAGACCATGTCACCTGATACTGGAATCCATCTTGAGTTCTGTAATTTTCCATGAAAAGCTGGGGAGGGGGGTGTCAAACTTGAAACAAAGGACTCCTGCCTTATGCAAATCCTATTTAAGAGGGGAGAGTGAGGTAATACTGGTTGCGAGTTCTCCCCCGCTACCCCACCCAAGATGACTGCTGGAAATAACTAAGACTGAAAGGGGGGAATGGACTGAGTCCAGGCTGAAAGGGTGTCTGGCCTGTGAAGATTATTAGAACATCATGTACGGTGAGATCTAACATGCTGCTAGTTTCTTCAGTGTATTAAGCTTAGCTGGTGTGTTTGTTTACTTTGTTGTTACTTATTTTGTTCTGTCACCTGCCTCTTATGACTCCTTAAATCCTATCTTTTGCACTTAATAAAATCATTTTTTTTTTTGTAATAAATCCAGTGTAAGTAATTACTACCTGGAGGAGCTAGAAACCTGTGCATATCTCTGTTTACAGTGAGAAAGAGGGCTCTATATAGTAGAAGATGGATTTATTTAGGGTTTAGCTCTGAGAAGGGCTGTGTACTTGAGTGCTGGGAAATGGTCTCACACTATACTGCTTTCAGTCTTGTCTGCAGCTTTCGGGGTGTGGTCCTATCCTTGTGTTTCAGCTGAAGCAGTCTGGAGAGATAAGCTCAACAAGACAAGGTTACAGGGTTCCCAGACTGTCAAGTGGAAGGAGGCTCACTAGGGTCTCAGCACATCAGGCGATAGATAGTCTGAATGGGGGTCCCAAACCAACATACTCATCTCCTTTAAAATGTGAAATTACCCTGACAAAAGTAATCCTAACCAAAGTCAAGTTTTATTAAAACCAGAGAAAATAGAATCAAAACAAAAAGTGTTTGCTGAACTAAGTACAAGCTTTAGTATTTGCTGAACTACATTCTCAGTAACTATATTAGGTGCCAGCATAGCAATGCAGAACTAAACCAATAGCCCTCATGTATCCAAGAGAGAGAGGAGAAAGAGAGAAACCAACATCGGAAAACACTTAACACAGTTGAGATGTATAATATTGTTGATATAATACCATATCTCCATTTTTACAATTTCCATCTTTACACACAGCTCCTCTTATAATTCATGTATAAAACAAAAGAAACTCTTAAGGATACACAGTAACAGCAGCATATTCCTGAGGATGTTCTAACATTGGAACTTTCTCAGGGACAAGGGTTAGTTGACTTATTGCATGTGTTCTGTAAAGCTGTGAAAGAACTCTTAGAACATAACGAGTGATAAATGATAATGAAGGAGACCGTTTTGCATTAGCACGAGTCAAACCAAACTCTACCTTTATTGATGATGTCCCATTGGCACAAATTTTCTCCTATATCAGTATAGAGGACGAGGCAACAAAATATTCAAGACATTTTTACTATTTATATATATAACCGTAACTTCTTTCATAAAAATCCTTAAAAGTATTGTTCTCATAGGGTCCAGTTCAGCAACTACTTCAATGGGATTAAGCATGTGCTTACATAAATATATTTATAATATTCCAGGTAATTGCTGTACAGACATTGCACCACCATGACACAATCCTCACTATTTTCACTAGGGCTAGGGGAAGTCATTAAATGCCACATAATTTCTACCACATTCTCATTCTTTGCAATCTTTCTTGTTCACAGGAGTCCTGGGATTCAGGCCCTGGGTTTTAACAAATGTAGAAACCTCTCCCAGGGTCTGATACAAGACACACATTGACTTCCACATTCAAAGGAAAGCTTTTATGAAGGTGGTCCCATAGAGCTGAATCTTTGTTTAAATAATGGATAAAGGATCTATTTACCAAAAGAGATGAGGTGTAATCATAATCAGTATATACTGAATTCTGTTTTGCCCCTCATACAGAGTAATTCCAGAGTTTTGTTAGGAAGTTGCAAAATAGTACACTAAGCAGAACTGGATTGGGCAGAGAGATCAACAGCTTCTGCAGGTCCCTGGATAAGGAGGTCTGGGGGTGAGGCTGGCTTCAGACCCTGGAAGGGGCAGGGCATTGGGTAGAAGGGCAGGTGCAGAGCAGCCAGCCATCTATGCCACCCAGATCATGACACTGTCCCCTCCCCAGCCCTCAGAGCTGTGTAGAGTGCACAGAGCAATGCTCCCGCAGCAATATAAAGGGCCCAGGGATCTAGCTGCTGCCACTTCACCAATAGCAGCAGTAGCAACTGGGAGCTCCAGGTTCCTTTGACTCACCAGGCCCCGGGACAATTGCCCCTTTGCCCCCTCTGTCAGTAGGCCTGTGACTGGAGAAAGAGATTCCAAAAGTCTGGCAGATAATCCCTTGGTCATTTCAATAAAGATTAAATTTACAGTTTATTCAGAGCCAAATAACTTGACTAGTTTTGTGGCATCCGTGCATACACACATAAACTCTCCCTCTCTTTCACACACACACACACACACACACACACACCACCTACCCACAGCTCTAAATCCCAGGCTTAAGTTTGCTTCTGATTTCCCAAACAACTCAAATTATTAATAGTGTTGTTATTGATTAACCCTTCCAGTCATCGCTAAAGGGCAGGTTCACCTTTAGTTAAAGCTGAAATGATCAGGATGGCCAGAATCATCCTGGAATCATCCCTATTTGTCTGTCCAGATGAGATGAAGAACTCAACCATAGCAGCATTAGACTACCCTTTGGACATAAGAGGAAGTTACTCACCTTTGCAGCAACTGATTTTCTTTGAGATGAATGTCCCCGTGGATACTCCACATCAGGTTGGTGCACCACCGCCAAGCCCATTCTCTGGAGTCTTCAAAGCAGTATCCCGGGGGCTGTGGATGTGCGCACCTCTAGCCGCATGCTCCTAGCGTGCAGGTGTCACATGTGGAAGGCTCCCTTCAGTTCCTTCTCTACCCCAGAAAGGTATAGGCCCTCATGGAGGCCAGAATTCCAAAGTAAAGGGAAGGAAGGGAGGATAGTGGAACACCCACGGAGACACTCATCTCAAAGAACGTCAGTTACTTCAAAGGTGAGTAACCTCCTCTTCGAAAGAAACGTCCTATGGGTGCTCCACATCAGGTGACTGTAAAGTTGTATCTCTCTAAGGAGGTAGGGAATTCGGATCTGACATGAATGAAGTAGATAGTACTTCCTTAGGGAATTTAAGGTTAGAGAAAGGTCCTTGAGAGAGTGCGTAGTGCTTTGCAAGTGTGTATGTTCTGATGACCAAGTAGCGGCTATGCAAATATCTGCTATAGGGACCTTTTGTAGACATGTCACTGAGGTAGACACGGCTCTAGTTGAGTATACCCTTATACTGTCAGGAGGATTAGCACCTGATAAAGAATAGCAAAGTCTTATACAGTCTGAAATCCAGTGAGTCACTGAGCTGAGATGGCTTCGTCTTTCTTGTGATTCGCTATGGAGACAACAGTCTAGAAGAGGACCGGAATGGTTTTGTGCATTGTATATAAAAAGAAAGTGCCCTGCGTAATCAGGAGTGTGCATGTTTGATTCAAATGAGTTAGTGTGGAGTTTTGGAAAAAATGTAGGGAGGTATATAGTCTGATTCAAGTGAAAGGACGATCATACTTTTGGAAAAAACTTGGGATTACCGTGTAAAGTCACCTTGTCTTTGAAAAAGGTGGTATAAGGGGGGTCTGCCACGAGTGTGGCAATTTCTCCCACCCATCTGGCCAACGTAATGGCTATGAGAAAGGCCGTTTTCATTGAAAGGTGCACAGAGAGCAGGTGGTCATTGGCTCAAATGGAGGTCTGGTAAGAGTATTTAAAACCAGGTGGAGATCTCAAGAATGTGCTGGAGAGGTCACATCGGGATAAAGCACTTGTAGGCCTTTGATGAATATCTTAGTGAGAGGATGTGCAAATATTGCGGTATCATCTATTTTGAGGTGAAAAGTGGTAATAGCAGCAAGATGTACCTTGATGGAACACAGCACAAGGCCAACTTGTTTAAGGTGCAACAAATAGTCCAAAATTAGAGGCAATGGGGATGCAGACAGGATAGCATGACAATGTGCCCACCATATTGAAAATCTTTTCCACTTCTGAAGGTATGTTTTATGAGTGTTTTGGGCTCTGCTGTGCAAGAGGACACATTGAACCTGTGCAGAACACTCTAACTCTTGCACGGAAAACCATTGAGGAGCCAAGAATTCAGATTCAGCATGTGGAGATTGGGATGGCTGTTCATATTTCTGGGCTGATAAAGGAGATCAAGGTTGCAAGGCAGGGGAGTTGGTGGTATGTAAGCCATTTTGAACAGAAAGGGAAACTGAGGTTGCCATGGCCAAAAAGGTGCTATCGGAATTAATTGTGCCTTCTCCGTTTGTGCCTTGATCACAACCCTGTTGATGAGAGGTATGAGAGGAAAGTATATAGGAAGTGAAGTGATCACTTGATCAGGAAAGCATCCCCAAGAGAACCCTTCCCTATGCTAGCTCTGGAGCAAAACTGCAGACACTTGTTGTTCTGGGTGGCAAAGAGGTCTATGATGGGGTGACCCCATTGTTGGAAAATCCACAAATGGATAGCTGGGTTGAGTTGCCACTTGAGTTTCGTGGGCAGCGTCCTGCTTAGAGCATCGGCCGTGGTACTGAGGTGGCCAGGAAGGCACACAACAGTGATATATATGCCATATTTCAGGCACCAAGTCCAAAGTGTGATTGCTTCCATACACAGTGAGTGTGATTGAGCTCCACTCTGACAGTTTATATAAAACATTTCAGCAACATTGTCTACGTATAGTCTCACAGGATTTTGTTGATTAAAGGGAGAAATAGTTCACAGTGTATCTTACCACCCGCAGTTCTAGTACATTGATGTGAAGACCTCTCTCTTTGTTGGACCACAATCCTGAGCCATGTGGTGATGCAAGTGTATGCCCCATCCCATAAAGGATGCATCTGTCATCATGGAAATGGATGGTTCTGCTGTAAGGAACAGAACGCCAGAACACAGATTTTTCTGTGTCAACCACCAGAGAAAAGACTTCTTTACTGAGGGTGGGATGATGAGGGACTTTGATAATAGATGGATGTTGGGCTTGTAGATTGTCCTGAGCCACTCCTACAGATACCTCATGGGCAAATTAGAATTTTTTTACCATGAAGTTGCAAGCTGCCATATGTCCCAATAGTTGAAGGCAGTCATGGCTGTAATTTTGGGAGAGGACTGCAGAATCCTGACTAAGTCCACGATTTTGTGAAAATCCTCCATTCGGAAGGGAAGTGTGGAGTCGAAGTAAGCACCTATGAACTGGATCTTTTGATTAGCAAACAAATGTGACTTCTTTTTGTTTATCTGTAGACCAAGAGGTTGGAAGACATCTTCTGTGATGGAGAGGGAGCATCGAGCATCGGATTCGGAGCATGCTTTGAGGAGACAGTAGTCAAGGTAAGGAAATATAATTACAGACTGTTTCTGCAGATATGCTGTAATGACTGATAGCACCTTTGAGAAAACTCTCAAAGCTGTTGAAAGGCCAAATGGCAAGACCTTGTACTGGTAGTGTTGAGTACCTAAAAGAAATCATCTATGAGCAGGATGGATGGAAATGTGAAAATATGCATCTTGCAAGTTGATGGACAAAAGCAAGTCACCTCTTTCCAGTGCTGGTATGATGGTGGCAAGTGTTACCATCTTAAACTTTTGCTTCTTAACGAATTTGTTCAATGCTCATAAATCAAGGATGGGTAGCCATCTTCTCTACTTCTCCATGAGGAAGTAATGGGAATAAAAACCTTTCCCCTTGTACTTGTAAAAGATGTCCAACCTCCTGTTGGAGAAGATCCTCATGAGAGTGGTCCCTGAAGAGGGACTGGGTAGGGGAATGAGAAGGGGGTGTCAACATAAAGGGAATAGTAGTACATCTGAGCTTGATTATTTGTAGAAGCCATTTATTGGATGTTATCCTTTTCCAGGTGTTAAAATATGGCAGAAGACAGGGCTAGAACAGCTTAGAGGGTATAGAAGGCACTGAAATGGGCAAAAGGTTTTCACAACTCTTGACATAAGTCTCGGATTTGCTTATTAGAAGGTTGCAGTTGCTGAGAACTGTTAGATGACTGGCATCATTGTTGACCCTAGCCTCTCGTGAAGTTCTTTTGGTGCTGCTCTTGCCTGTTGTATTGAGAAGTATATTGAGGGTATCTAGGTCTAGGATATGGTATCTGGGTCTAGGCTGTAGTAGAGCATATATTGTCTTCTTATGGTATTTGCAGGATTGTGGATACCAAGAGATTGGAGCATTGCTCTAGAATCCTTCATGGAATGCAACACTTCATTAGTGTTGGCTGCGAATAGTTTCTGCCTGTCAAATGGAAGGTTTTCTACAGTAGACTGGATCTCTCAGGGAAGACTGCAGACTGAACCATGAAGCCCTTTTATGACTAGGGCTGTTGTGGTAGACCGAGCTGCTGTATCAGCAACATCTAGGGCATCTTGGAGTGTCATCCTGGTATTGCATGACCCACCATAATCATGACTTTAAATTGCTGCTTCTTTGTCTAAGGAATATCTGAAATAAATAATTTAATCTTGACTTACTGACACTGTATAATTTGCCACTAGGAATTGTAACGTGGACAACATGTAACTTTTCAGCCAAAGAGATCCAGCCTTTTGCTGTCACGATCCGATGGGGTTGATGTAAAGTGCTGCTGCTTCGTCTTCTTCTGAGCTTCTAACACTACTAAAGGGTTTGGTGCAGGGTGGATAAAACGAAACTCTGATCCTTTTGGAGGAACGTAAAGTTTTTTGTCAACCCACTTGCATGTTGGAGTGGCCGTTGCTAGTATTTGCTAGATGGTCTTTGCTGGTTCCATAATGGCAGGATTAATCGGTAAAGCTATCTTGGAAGTGAAAAGGGTTAATAAAATGTCAGTCAATTCATGTTGGTTCTCTGACACATACTGTATGGCCGTGGTCACCAACCGGTAGATCACGATCTACCGGTCAATCTCAGGGGCTCTAAGAGTCGCTCTTGAGCCCTCTCTGAACTGCGCGCCTGCGCAGTACATTTAAATTTGATTTCCTCATTTGAGGAGCAGCTACTCACCAAGCAACAACACAGGTGAGTAGCTGCGCGGAATGGTGGGAGCTGGGCGGTCGGGAGGGCTGAAACACCCTGGCCAGCTGGCTGTGGCTTTCAGCTGAAAGAGGCTGCCCCGTGCTCCAGCTGATCAGGCGGCTTCTTCTCTGTGCCTGCCCACGTGGAGCGTGGTGCACCTTGGCTGAGCGCCATGGCCAGCTGGCCGGGCAGCCGCTTCTCTTCGCTCCAGCCCTGCTGCCCTGTGCTCAGCCCAGGGAGGCTGCACCTAGCTCCCGCTGTGCTGGAGTAAGCTTCCCGGGCTGAGCGCAGGGCAGCCGGGCTGGAGCAAAGAGAAGCGGCTGCCCGGCCAGCTGGCCATGGCGCTCAGCCAGGGTGCACCGTGCTCCACGTGGGCTGGTGCAGAGGGGAAGCTGCCTGGCCAGCTGGCTGTGGCGTTCAGCCCGGAGGAGGCTGAACCGCGCTCCAGCTGATCGGGCGGCTTCGCCTCTGCGCCTGTCCACGTGGAGCGTGGGGCACCCTGGCTGAGCGCCATGCCGTTTCTCTTCGTTCTAGCTCTGCTGCCCTGCGCTCAACCCAGGGAGGCTGCGCCTAGCTCTAGCTGTGCTGGAGCAAAAGATGAACGGCTTCCCAAGGATCCTGGCGCAGCCTCCCGGACTGAGTGCAGGGCAGCAGGGCTAGAGCGAAGCGAAGGGGCTGCCCGGCCATGGCGCTCAGCTAGGGTGCACCAGCTCCAGGTGGGCTGGTGAAGAGGGGAAGCTGCCTGGCCATGGCACTCAGCCAGGGATTTCCCTCCCTCCTCCCCCCCATGGGGGCATATATCCCCCTGAATTTCCCCAACACCCCCCAGTTTTGTGAGCTATGATGCCATACAGCCCACCTTCACCCTCACGGTCTCACCCCTCATCGGCCCTGATACCTCCCCCCCCCCTTGTAAATTTGAACAATCCCCTTAATTTCAATTCATGGGGAGGCTACTGTGTTCAGCTCAGGTGCACCATGCTCCACGTGGGCTGACAGAGGAAAAGCCACCCCATCAGGTGGAGTGGGGCAGCTGAATGCCACAGCCAACTGGCCAGGCAGCTTCCCCTCTGTGCCATATTCTAGGAGCCTCAGTCTCTCCCCAGACATAGACCTGCCTTCTGGGGAGTTTTCCTCAGTGCCTGGTAATGAGAATGGAATCTCTGCTGCTTTTCCTTTCCCTGTCCTCTCCCAGGCCAGGTGTAGCTGGTCCCGTCCAGCCCAGTGACAGTAAAGCCTGGAGAGGCCCTTATATTGACCTATTCTGTCTTGAGTGTATCCATCATTGATAGCAGCTATGATTCTAACTGGGTCTAGTGGGGTCCTACGAGAGGCCTGGGGCCCGGTGAAGCTGTCCCTGCTGGGTTCCAGCTCCAGCAGACCACACTGACTCGCATGCACAAATAAATCATGAAAATTTTAAATTCTAAATCCAAACAGCTGTAAAAGCTGTGTTCGGTCTGTCCATGACAATATCACCACACTGTACCAAAACACAAATATCACACATTTGGTAGTTTAGTGCTATCTTGCTTTTTATTTTAGCTCTACCTCCCTGGCTGGCGATAAACATGAATGGCAAACCTAGGCCACCTAAGAAATCAAAAATGTACAACTTCCACATGGAGTGGGAACATGAATTTCTGTTCACAAATATAAAAGATAAGAGAGTATGCTTGATATGTCCTCAAAGTTTATCATTAAGTAAAAGGAGCAATTTGGAACGACACCGCACAACAGTACATAGTAAATTCAAGGATAGTTTTCTCTTGAACAGCATGCTACGTACAAAGAAAGTTGAACTGAAGGCCATTTTGAAAGCTCGACAGTCATTATTTTTTAAACCAGCAGCAAAAGGCAAGGCCTGCACTGAAGCATCATTTCGTATTTGCCATTTGCTGGCAAAACATAAGAAATCATTCACAGATGGCAAAATAATTAAAGCAGCAATGATTGTGGCAGCTGACTCTTTATTCAAAGATTTTAAAAACAAAGAAGAAATAATGACAGCGATCCAGGGCGTGTCACTTGGTGCTTCCACAGTAGCAAGAAGAGTGGAATCTTTGTCAGAAGATGTCTTTCAGCAACTACAGCAGGACCTGAAGGACTGAAAATGCTTCTCACTGCAGTTTGACGAGTCTATTGACATGACCGACACTGCCCAGCTGATTGTTTTTGTGCGTATGGTTTTTAAGGATATGACAATTAAAGAGGATCTTCTCACCCTTTTGCCCCTTAAAGAGAGAACAAGACGTGAGGATATATACAACACATTCAAAAGGTATGTGCTTGAGAAAAACATTCCAATCAAGAAATTGGTTTCCATCACAACAGATGGTGCACCAGCCATGCTTGGTGCAAATGCGGGCTTTGTTGCATTTTGCAGGAATGATCCTGATTTCCCTTCTTTTGTCAATTATCAATGTATAATCCACCAGCAAGGATTAGCAAGTAAAGTTATGGACTTCTCTCATATAATGAAAGTAATTGTTAAGATTGTAAACTCAATTCGAGCAAGACCCCTTCAGCACCGCCTATTTAAATCCTTACTCAACGAACTGGATGCTGCCTATGGTTAACTAATCCTCCATGCTGATGTGAGGTGGTTAAGTCGAGGAAAGGTCCTGCAAAGATTTTTAGAGCTGATGCCTGAAATTAACACTTTTCTTAAATCAAGGAATGAAGCGTACAGTGAGCTGTCAGATAGTGCATGGTTGCTAGACTTTGGGTTCCTTACAGATATGACATCAAAACTGAATGAGTTGAACTGTGAACTTCAGGGAAAGGACAGAGACTTAACACATATGCTCAGTGCTGTGAATGCATTCAAATTGAAACTGGGCCTACGGTCCTCCGAATTAGAGAATAAAAGACTGCATGACTTCCCAAGTTTGGGGGGAATACTAGAAAAAATTAATGAGAAAGAAAAATGGTTCCACCCAGAAAACTTCTGTGCACACCTGAAGAAATTAGCAGAGGAATTCAACAGGAGATTTCAGGAATTAGATGTGATGGAACCAATTGTCATGTTTGTCTTAAATCCATTCCTTCAAGTAGAAGACATTCGCAGCTTGGCTACCAAATTTCATCAGGTGTTTCATTTACAAAGCAATGGACTTAATATGGAGATAATTACTATGCAAAATGATAGTAAGCTGAAAGTCAGAGCAAGGGACAGTGATTTTTGGAGAATGGTAAACAGGGAAAAATATCCACTTCTATCATCTTGTGCTTTCAAAGTGAAGGCTTACTTTGGCTCCACATATCTCTGAGAGACAGCATTTTCCCAATTAAAGATAATCAAGTCCAAGTATTGCACCCGCCTCACAGATGCCCATCTGATGGACTGTATACGACTAGCAATCTCAGACTACAACCCAGACTTCAAGACACTGGCAGATACTGTTCAGTCACAGGGTCACACTGAGGCTGTGTCTACACTGGCATGATCTTGTGCAAAAACTCTTTTGTGGAAGAGTTCTTCTGCAAAAACTCTTCCAGAAGAGAGCGTCTACACTGGCATGTGCTTTTGCACAAGAGATGTGCTTTTGCGCAAGAGCATCCATGCCAGTATAGACGCTCTCTTTTGCAAGAAAGCTCTGATGGCCATTTTAACCATAGGGCTTTCTTGCGCAAGAAATTCATGTTGCCTGTCTACACTGGCCTCTTGCGCAAGAACAGTTGCGCAAAACGGCTTAATCCTGAGTGGGAGCATCAGAGTTCTTGCGCAAGAAGCCCTGATTGCATACATTAGAATGTCAGTTTACTTGCGCAAGAACACACAGCCAGTGTAGACAGGCAGCAAGTTTTTGCGCAAGAGCGGCCGCTTTTGCACAAGATCGCACCAGTGTAGACATAGCCTGAGACTTTGTTGTTGGAGGAAAAAATATATAATTATCAATACTTGATTTTAGATTTACAAAATAGCAGAGAACAAAATGTATAATTGTAAATGCTTCATTTTACACTTAAATAGCATGAATTAAAAACAGACCATTTATTTCATAACTATAAACATGTGATTTTAATTTTATATATTGCATACTTTAAAAAGAAACTGTATAACAGAGTGTATAAGGGCTGGGGATAGCAAGTGATGGACAGGAGAATAGAGAGGGCGTGGCTTCAAGGAAGGGGTGGGGCTTCAAGGAAGGGGTGGGGCGGTAGATCTTCACCTTTCTGAGATTTAAAAAGTGATCTTGGGTGTAAAAAGGTTGGAGACCACTGCTGTATGGGGATATTGAGTTCAGCAGATACACATTTAAAAAGATCTTGAAACTGTGAGAAATTGTCTCCTGTTGTGGGAAGAGGAGGCATCTGCGCTTTGTCTGGGAGGACGATTCATTGGCATTAGGCGATGTATCCAGTGAAGGATCAGATTGCTCCCCTTGTATTGCATGTTGATGTTGAGGAGATGGGGAATGCTGTGAAGGGAACAGTTGAGGCACAGAAGGGCATGTGTGGGATTTATGGAGCTTCTGGTGAGGCTGCCAGGGGCTCCAATACTGCTACTGTGGGTACGGCACGGGTGGCGGCATCCATGGGTTGTTATACCAGCGTGGCATGTTTCAGTGTTTGGAGTGTGGAGGATGAGTCCTGGCTGAGTATACGGAATAATCAGTGGGAGGGGCATTGTTAGGAGAAAACATCACATCCACATCCACATCCTCATCAGAGTCACTAGAAAATCTCTCTGGTGATATATCCGGTCTCAGTGCTGGAGTACCAGGAGAAATGTTGGTGCCCAGGAAAGGTGAATTGAAAGTTGAAGAAACCAGGAGGTCTCTATGTTGTGTGTACTGCTGTGCTGGTGTCAATGGTGCCATTGCTGGCTGCACCAATGCCGCTTGTGGTGCCGTATGATGTCTCGGCACCAGGTGGCCAGGCGATGCACTCAGTGTTGTGGCAGTGCCTGTAGCAGTGCCTGTAGCAGTGCCAGAAGTAGTGCTCGACACTGGAGCCAGTTGCAGTGCCGGCAAAGTACTATCGGTTCCAGTAGGTGCCAGCAGTGCCAGCAGGTGCTGTGACATTCTAGGCAGGCAACTTAAAGCTTGAGGCCTCAGAGCAGGATTTTGTATGACCCGCTTTTGTGTCAGTGCTGGCAATGCCAGATACACCTGGAGCATCAGAAGTACTTAATTGTGGTACTGGAGTTGCTGTCGGCACTGGAGACAAGCACTTAGGTGCCCAAGCCTCCTGAGATGATAAGAAGGTGCATTCCTTTGAGGATTTTTTATCCTTTTGAGCCTGGGGCTTATCGTGCTACTGACCCGGGTCTGAAGCTGGTCTTAGCGACTTTTTTAGTAGAATCAGCTTAAGGCATAAATCTCTGTCACGCAGCGCTCTGGCCTTCAGTTTAGCAGAGTGAGGGCATTTCTGTGAAACATGCCTTGCCGAGAAAGCGGACACATTGAGTGTGTCCATTTGACACAGGAATAGAATCCTTACATGAGGAACAGAGCTTAAAACCTGGGGAGCTGGGCATGGTGCAGGCTACCACTATCTAACTATGGGAACAAAGAACTTGGAAGAACTTTTTTTAACTAGAAAAAAGAGTTAAAAAGAGAAAACTAACTACAGGTAAGGGACATTAAATAAACATATTCTGCAGAGACTTTTCTGCCTCTCACTTTAAAGCTGAAACAGGAGTCAGTCACAGAACCAAGGGGAACATGTTCTTGGCCAGCTCATGCATGTGCAAACCCATAAGAATCATAAAATCATAGAATACTAGAATTGGAAGGGACCTCAAGAGGTCATCAAGTCCAGTCCCCTGCCCGTACGGCAGGACCAAGCACTGTCTAGATCATCCCTGATAGATGACTATCCAACTTGCTTTTAAATGTCTCCAGTGATGGAGATTCCACAGCCTCCCTATGCAACTTATTCCAGTGTTTAACCCGCCTGACAGTTAGGAAGTATTTCCTAATGTCCAATATAAATCTCCCTTGCTGCAGTTTAAGTCCATTGTTTCTTGTCCTATCATTAGAGGCCAAGAACAATTTTTTTCCCTCCTCCTTATAACACCCTTTTAGATACTTGAAAACTGCTATCATGTCCCCTCTCAGTCTTCTCTTTTCTAAGCTAAACAAGCCCAATTCTTTCAGTCTTCCCTCATAGCTCATGTTTTCTAGACCTTTTATCATTTTTGTTGCTCTTCTCTGGACCATCTCCAATTTCTGCAGATGTTTCTTGAAATGTGGTGCCCAAAACTGGACACAATATTCCAACTAAGGCCTAATCAGTGCAGAGTAGAGCAGAAGAATGACTTCTCATGTCTTGCTCACAATACTGGTTTTTGACAAGGGATATTCCAGCCTAAAAAACATCAGCTGCAATATTTAGGCACAATTTTGACTCTGTAATTAAAGGAGGGTACAAAATAGCTAGAACAGTTTTTGTGGATACATATGCACCATTTAGTCACCTAAGTCACCTAATCACCTGACTCACATCCAACACTCAGAGTTAGGTACCTACAGTAAATGGCTGCAAATATACTAATAACTGCCTGTGTGCAAAAGCAAAACTACAAAACAAAATTGTACCTACTATATTGGATGAGGATCCAGGCTAAAACTCAGGGACTCTTATCAAAACTCATTTTTTACCATGATACTTTGTACTATAACAGTTATATGTACCATACTTATATGTGCTTTTGTTTTTGTTACAAATATGTATAAAGTAGAGCTGGTTGGAATATGGGATTATTTTTTTACTGCAGAACTTTTTTTTAATCAAAAATGCAATCTTTTGTTATTTGACACCCAAAACCCAAACTTTTTTCTCTTAAAAAAAAAAAAGCAATTTGGGGCTTTCAAAAATGGAATATTTTCAAGGAAGTAGACACTTTCTGTGAAAAGTTTTGATTGTTCAAAAACCCAATTTTTCATCAAAAGAGGTTATGATGGAAAAAGTTTGACTAGCCATGGAAAAAGTCAGTTCTTCTAATTTCCCTTTTTTAAAAAAGGGTCTTTGTTATTTGGTGAATTAACTTATATGAATCTATCATTATTGTAAACTGTGCTCATTAAATTCAACATTCAAACAATTACCAGCCCTTACATAGGTAAAACCAGGGAGGAGTCACTGGAACGTCTGGAAAACAATTAAATAGCATATGCCCCTGGGATTTTTCACTCTTCAAAGTTCAGTGTTCAAAATTCTCAGTTACTTACCTATATACTGATGAGTGCTTAGGTTGTATCAATAACCATAATGTAAGTCCACCAGCTGTGTCAAAGGAACTGAGTATTACACCATTGTCCCACAATAGTTGTAAAACTTCTTGTAAGCAAATGGATCCCTAGTGATGTGTAAACTCTATCCATATATGTACTATTGCTTTAGGGTAACATTTTTCAAAAGTATTTGACTTAAGAGTCCAAATCATATTTTTAGAATTGGCTTAGACTTCCAGGGCCATGTTTTAAAGGTATTTAAGCACCAAACTCCCACTGATACCTTTAAAAAATCTGGGCCTTAGGAGCCTACATCTCAATACTAGGCTCCTTTTGAAAATTTTACTCTGTGTCTGTCCAAATTTAGTTGATGGAATTGAAGTGCGTGTAATTGTCCACTAAGGATGCATAAAAGCTAATGGGAATATCTAAATGAGAGACTTGGACATCATGTTAAGATGCCCCGTCTCTGTAGAACTAGCAGATGCACTGGTGCTGGTAGGGTTGCCAGATGGTTTAACAAAAAATACCGAACACCACTGCTCCCCCCCAAAAAAAACCACCTGGGAAAAATTCTGTTGAGAAAAAAAAAGGGGGGGAGACCAAAGTTGTTGAGCAAAAAAAAAGGACCCCGAGAATTGTTAAGCAAAAAAAAAAAACCCCCCAAAACAGCGTGGCCCCTTTAAGAAATGCTTTGCTTTTGATCCTTTTTGGCTCTAACAGGCTGCCGGTGGCCACCCACCATTTTGCTTCCCTGCTCTGGGCCGAACTGCTCCCCTATGGAACCCCGTAAGCATCCAGGATTTTCACCTCCTGGCTGGGAAAAAACAATCAGAAAATATCGGGCATTTTAGGTGTCTGGTAGTTTCTGATTTTTTTTTTACCGGACAGGAGGCGAAAATACCAGACTGTCCGGTTCAATACCGGACACCTGGCAACCCTACACCCAAGCCACCTTTGCTAAAGAGCTGCTGGTGCAACACTAAACCGAGCCCTGCTCTCAGACCTGAAGAAGAGCTCTGTGTATTGCTTGGTTCTTACCAGTGCTCCCTGCCCATAAAAGGGAGCCTTCATCACAAAGCACCTGAGTCCAGCCCAGCTCCACTCCCCACAGCCCAATTACACTGCTCAGAGCGGGCGGGGGTCAGGCCCTGTGTGGCTACTACCAAGAGCCACCAAGCTGGGAATGACAGGGGAGGCAGCAGAGCCTGCTCTGCAAAGCAACCGCCTGCTACCCAAAGCAGAAAGGCAGACCCCAGAGCAAAGCAATAGCAGGGCGGGAGGCCGGGGGGTGGGGGGGGCAGCTACGGTGAACTCTGAACTCAGACAGCAGGCGTGGGTTGGAAAGTGACTCCCCCATAGCCAGGTCTTTGGTGGCCCAGTGGGAAGAGGCAGAAACTCTACCCAGTCAGTTTTGGCCGAGAGCTGATGGAAGGTGCCTAAACGCAACCACAAAGCGCCTGCGGGCTTCTCTCCCAGACTATGGCTGTACAACGTGCTTGAACAGCGCTCAGGAGCACGGACAGGGCTCCTCCTCCTCCCCAAGGTGTCACTCCTACATCAGACGCAAGGAGACGCAACCAGCTGAGGGCTCCCAGCGCCGATCATGGCCCCGCCTCCCCAGTCACTCCCCCCGCCCGGGCGCCCAGACGGAAAAGCAGAAAATACCAGACATTGCACATATCCGGTATTTTCTGAATTTTTTTACTGGACAGAGGGCACAAAAAATGGACTGTCCAGTTGAATACTGGACACCTGGTAACCCTAGGTGCTCGTTGGGTCTTCATGTAAAATAATGGGGAGGAGGGTTGGGGTTGTTTTGCAAAATAAAAGGAAAATGTACATGCTTTATTTAAATGATTGTATTTTTCAAAAATGAAGGAAAAATGAAGTGTGCCTTAATAAAAGGAGGAAAGCGATCCAGACATTAGATAAAGCTTGTTGGTAGACAATATTAGCAGTTTTTCTGCCTTTTGCTAGACTAAAAAAGGGTGGAGTGCAGGAGTGAGGGCAAGGGGATGGGAGGGTTAGAGGGACTCAGAGCAATGGATGAAGGGTGTTGGAATAAATGCACAGGGTTTGGTCAGGATAGAGGATGGGGTACAGAAGTCAAGGCCGGAGTCCAGGTATGGTGGGGCTGAGGGAAGGGGCTGGGAGTGCTAGAGTTAGGGCAGAGGGTAGCAGGCTCGGGTGGGGGAGCAGGAGTGAGAGCAGGGGGATGGGAGAGTTGGGGGAGCTAAGAGCAGGGGGTGGAGAGTGCTGGAGTGAGGGCAGGAGATTGGGTGTTCAGGGCACAGGCTGTTAGCTCAAAGCAGGGCGAAGCGGATGGAGGGCTCAGAATAGGGGACGGGGGTGCAGGAGTGAGGGCACAGGGTGGGAGGTGCAGGACTCAGAACAGGGGGCCCAGGGCAGTGGGTTGGGAGGCTGGGGGAAGGGGACTTACTGGAGCTGCCCAGGGCAGCAAGAGTGGCACTGCTGAAGCAGTAGTTCTTCTGAGTGGAAGTGACTGTGCTCTCTGGCTGGTGGCTCCTCCTGGGGGCTGGGGCTACACTAATACTTATTATCCAGGATGAGTAGGGATGGTGTCCTAGCCTGTTTGTCAGAGGCTGGAAATGGGTGACAGGAGAGAGATCACTTGATGATTACCTGTTCCGTTCACTCCCTCTGGGACATCTGGCATTGGCCACTGTTGGAAGACAGGATACTGGGCTAGATGGACTGTTGGCCATTCTTATGTCCCCAGCCAGCAGTTCTTCCCAGGAGAGCTGGGACTGTGTGGGCCATCCCTGCGTCCAGCTTGTTCAGGGTGGGGGAGTGGAGCTCTGTGGGCTATCCCCAGCCTCCTGCGCCCTGCCCCCCAGCATCCAGCCTGTCCAGGGGATAGGCAGGGCTCCAGGGGCTGGCCCTGGCATCCAGTGGCCTGCCTCTGCCCTGAAGCTATTCTAGGGAGGAGGGGGTGAGGCTCTAAGGGCAGCCATGGCCTTCAGCGGCCTGCCTCTGCCCTGAAGCTATTCTAGGGAGGAGGGGGTGAGGCTCTAAGGGCAGCCCTGGCCTTCAGCTACCTCTCCACCCTGCAGCCTGTCCAGGGAGGCAGTGATGGGGAGTCTGGTCTTGGCCTCTAGCTTCCCCTCGCCCAGCCTGCAGCCTGTCTGTTGGGAAGGGGGTGAGGCTTTGTGGGCTGGCAGCAGCCTTCAGCTGCCCCCGCTTCTGAGTCTGCAGCCTGTACGGGGTCGGGCCATGGTTCCTGGCCCCGGCTTCTCCTTGGGAGGGGGCCTCTCCATTGTAGGAGGGGGCCGGGCCCAATTCCCAGACTCTTATGAGGGGGTATATCCTAGGGGGTGTCTCCTGGGTGGGGCCAGCCTATGCTTCCCAACCTTGGGGTGGTCCAGGGGGGTCAAAGACAGGGGGCTGATGGTCAGAGGGGCTCACCCCATCCAGTACTGATTGGAGTAGGGGGGCCACTTACCCAGCCCCCAACTAACCAGTCTCCTTCTGGTGTGGCTGCCCCCAGTGGTTACTCTGCAGCTGTCCCCAGTGGTCGCTGCCCCCAATGGTCACTCTGCAATTTAGCATTCTCCCTCTTTTCCCCCCTCCCTTTAACTTGTTCTGAAAAATATTCCCATTCTAGGCTCTTCCCATTTTCCTAGCACAGCCAAACCCTGACCTCGCTTCAAGTTCAGGTAAGAGGAAGCTGCATACCAAATTTGTTGGTCTTAGCTCTTATAATTTAGGAGGAGTTCTTGAACAAATGGACTCAGACAGACAGACACAAACTCTCAAAGATAAAAAGATAAAGATAGATAGATGTTTGAGAAGGATCTCAAATACCTCTTTTCCTTTGTACCACTTATTAATTTCAGATTTTCACAAGTATGCATGTCATTTATACTCAAGGAAAGGTGGTTTTGTTGGAATGGGGAAAAGCAAACTTTACTCAGTTTTTACAGTAAATGCACAGAAAGCTAATACAAAGAGGATTAAAAAGTTATTAATAAATCCTTTAGAAACCATAATTTCACCTCCCAAGACCACATTTACCAATAGAACCAGAACACATGAATTTCTTCAGTTGGATCTAAGAGCTGATATTTTTCCATTTAAAATCCATTTGAAAAATGCATCCTAGAATGCAATTTACTTGATTTCTACCTGAATGATACTTCTGCATCGGCATAACAATGCCTCAGTATTTGCTGATCCATGCTAATAAATGTCTTAAACTTTTACTTTTCACTGAAGAATGAGAACTCTGAAGCCATGTCCTCTTTCAAATTCTGGGTCACATAAAGCCACAAAGATTTGTCCTATATGGCTACAGTAAATACTCATAAATAGCTCAGTAGTGATTTCAAATAAAAATATTTATTCTTGACAACATGCTAAAAACAACATGAAGGATGAAATTTAAAAAGTCACCCACATGTTATCATGGGTCAAGCTCTTTATTTTGGAACCCTAATCTATATCTTCCAACTTTTGCCCACTTGCCTGGCATTCCTATAAAGGCCTTTTTCTCAGTTTGGCAGCCTTTGGGATCTTTAACAACAGTAACTCCTGTTTTCCAAATCCCTTACCTCCACACAGCCACTCTGTAACAGTTGTACATCTACCCACACATTTCTTTTTGAGCATTAGTTGACTGTTCCAGTTTGTACACTCTTCTGTTGATCCCAGCTTTCCACTAGGAACATTAGGACAGCCATACTGGGTCAGACCAATGGTCCATCTAGTTGCTCCAGCATCAGCTTGCACAGACTCTCACTGGCTGATCCAGCCATGGGACTCTGCCTGCACCCCACTTCTAGGAAGTTTGGTCTCAGCGCTCCAAAGGCAGCAGACCAGTGTGCCTCTACCGAGAAGTGACCCACATCACATCCAGCATTTCTTGCCCCTTGCATAGTAAGCATTTTTAAAGGAGGCTTAGCCTCCCCAAACCTCTTGTACATGCTACCCATGCACATCTTTCAAAAGATGAACAAGTCACTATGACTGAGATCAATCCACCATGACAGTGATACCCAGAATAATACAACAAATTATCCTACAGGATAATAGGGTTAAGTAATAGCTCATGTGGATTTGTCAAGAACAAATCATGCCCGACTAAACCAATTTCCTTTTTTGACAGAATGTCTGGCCGAGTAGCTGTGATAGAAATAATTTTAGTAAGGATTTTGACATGTCCCACGACAGTCTCATAACGAAACTAGGGAAATGTGGTCCAGAGGAAGTTACTATAAGGTGGATGCAAAACTGGTTCAATTAGTAGTCACTGATGGTTTACTATCAAAATGGGAGATGGCAGAGATATGTCTAGTGGTGTTCCACAGAGCTTAGCCCCAGGTTTGCTACTAGTCAATATTTGCTTTAATGACTTGAAGGAAAAAATGGAAAATATGCTTGTAATGGCATTGACTCACCAGTAAGGCAACACCTCCTGGCTGCACTGGGATTAACTCCTTGCAGGTCCAATGCCCCCTTTTATTGCTTGCTCATGCATCCAAAAGCCCCTCTCTCTAGCTTAAGAGTTCTCTTTATGCTTTGGTTGCTCTCTTTTCATGGCTTGGCCTTCCACCCAGGACACTGTGTACTTTCCTCTTTCAGACAGACTATTGACTAAACTATGCCAGTTTACTCCAGGTTCGAGCTCAGGGACCCTCTAATCAGCTGCTATGGTCTGTAACATCCCATTTTGCTGTGGTTTCCCTGAACCTTTTCTTACTCTGCCTCTTTCATGCTTCTTGGTAAACCCTTCCTTCAGGGCCTGGATCCTCAGTTTCCACTCTCCTCCTGAGTTCCCTCTCTAATGTCCTAAGAGTAGATGCACACTCCCTCACTTCAGCCCCTATCCATGGCAAACTTCCTGGTTTTATATCTTACCCAGCTTCTTCCTCAGCTGGGCTTTATAAGCCATTAGTCATTTTCAAACAAACCAGACTCTCAAACCTTATAGGTAGACCTCATCACCTAGCCCCATCTAGACCATGTTAACTCCATCAGCCTGCTTAATTTGCCAGTGTTCTATTTTCCTTCACTTGCATGTAACCCAGGAGTAGCATTGGGGTCTACAATAGATCCATGGATCTCTGTTTATTCTGTACTTTTATCTATTTCTACTTCTTTGTGGAGATTGCTTTACTTTTTTTTTTTAAATAAAAAAGACACAGTGAGGGGAACAGTGGCTAATGAGACTGCCTGCACAGCACACAGCTCAGTTTTATGGAGGCCTCCACCAAAATGACGATAGCCTGGAAAATCTAAATACTTGCCTTTATTTTAATGGAAAGCAAAAAACCCAAATGCATTCTCCTTTATGATGCTGCCTCCAAAGAGCCCCACTGTGGGAGTCCATAGCCCTAAATTATACATACCCTCCCTTTCACAATGATCTGGCTCATATTTTCCTGATCATTGGGATGATATACCATGGGATCTTCAGGCCTATAGTCCTTTGTCTTCAGCATTACTAGTATTCTCAATGAGGTTTGTTGACAAGAGACCACAGATTCCTTCTCCCTCTACACAAAATCACCTCCTTTAAACAAGGAAAAGTCTCCACCCCCTTTTCTCTGTCTCTGAGTAAGAACTGATGGGATAATCCACCCTTCTGTACCTCATCTCCAGCTTGAAATTGTCCTCATTGCTTCCTCCTGTCTTCTGAGTGACGCCAGTAAGGCAAATTGTGTATCCATGGCTCTTGATATTCACTTAACAGCTTTGCCTAGGAAACCAAACTATTGACATTGTAGAGAAATTAAACAATAATGTCACTGAGGATTTGTTGGGTTTGTAAAAACTGGTTAAAGAGGCCTGCAGCAATCCTGCCTCCATTTCTTTCTCAAAGAAATCTGGTTCTTTATACCTGCTCTCCAAGGAAGGATCTGATTTATTTTTCCAGAATCCCACTCTGAGATCACTTGTTTGGTACTTCTGATGAAAATGAGAAGCCTAAAGTTGGGAAGGTGTCATCAAATAAATGACTGGATGTGTTTGGAAGAAAGGTTTATTTCTTTGGCTGACTTGATGTTGAGAGCTGCCAATTATTAGGCAGTTATGGCCAGACACTATTTTTCACTCTACTCCAAAGCTGCCTCTTTCTTGCATCCACCACATTACTGAAAACAAAACCTGGAATTTCAGGAGGAATTCAAGAAAGGCCAGGAGGCGTCTGAACATTTCCTGAGAGTATATTTTGCAATTTTGGACATCACTGCTAGGACTTTGGCTACAGCTGTCTCAGAAGACATTTTTGGCTCAGGAATTCTGATAATTTCTCTACGGTCTAAGCTAAAGTTATGAATTTGCTTTTTAGAAGGCAAACACTCCTTCAGCTCCAAGACAGTCTAGATCTTGGAAAAGATACCTACAAATCCCAAAGACAGTCAAGTTTCTGGGTCTTGATTCAGGCTGTTTCCCATAAGAAACACTTATTTTGATTCCATAAAGGACAATTACAACAGTCCTCCTTGGAACCTGGATACTCACACAACTTGGAAAGCCTCTTCCTCCTTAGCCTCCTCAGTTATTGGCAAGGTTGCATCTAGCTAACTATTCAGAGGAAGCAGCAAAGGACTCAGAACTAGGTTTGGAGTATCCAAATCCTTGTCGGTCTTCCTTTGTTACCTCACCTTTTAGGCACCATTTGTCTCACATTTTTAAGGCCTAGCAAGCCATTTCTTTTGTTCATTGGGTCCTAGAAGTTTTCGAACTGGGGTATCATTTCCATTTCAAAGTTATGCCGAAATATAACTATGTATTTCCTTCTTACGATAGTGTCTTGAGACTAGAGAAGTCTGGATCTCATTGATAAAAAAAGACACGGTGAACCAAAGGTTTACCAGGGCCAGCAAGTCTATCTGTATGTGGACAATTTTACAATGAGTAGTTCATGCCTTGCCTGGGCTACCATGGGAACCAAGAGGTGGCAATCTGTAGTTCCTTTGGCATTGTTCACCATCCTCAATGCTCTACCTGAAAGGCACAGTCTAGCCCTCTATTCATGCCATTCAATGGGGCTGTTGTAAACCACAACAGAGTAGCATGACTGTCTGTGGGCTGCTTCACAACCCAGAATAGTCAAAGTACAGTTTAAGCATTCTCTCTCCTACCCCCAGTAAGTCCCTGTGCTTGAACAAGGAGCCCTTATGACTACTTCACAGCTTGTCTGCACCACAATCTGGCGCCGAGGGGGAAATTACATTTATTTAATGCAAGTCCTATTATTGCAAGTCCAATTTAGTGCAAGTCCTACCTTACAACTAACAGTGTGTAAATTGGCACAGAATGTGTCTTTGTGCCCCTTAAACTAGGCTTTTCTTATTCTTGTTCTGTCTTGAGAATAGAAATGTTTATTGATTTGTACCTCATTTGCAATTTACCATGTACCATAATTAAAGTCAATAATAAATTTATCCCAGAGATTTCCAGGGTAATTGCCTTGAAAAGGCCCTTGAAGACTTTTTCTTCAGATGTCCATGTGGTCAAGATTATTTTATTTGCAGGATCGTTTACCAGACTCAGCAGTCCAGAGATGTGGCCAGGAATTGATGACAAGCGTTATTACCAATAGATCTGAAAAACTAAGCATGTCATTCTTGCCAGTGTATCTTAATTGCATTTAGTCTGACACACAGCAATTTGCCTCTATTCCACTGCAGCTGTAAACTATTATCTATGACAAAGGGGCTGATTTTCAAACTAATAAATATGATGACTGTTATGAGAGCTTTACCATTATCACATGATGTGCATGAAGTCTTTAAATTCATTCCCTGCTGTGAGGCTGAACTATTATTTGGAGAAGGGGAAGGTTATGTGAGGACAGAAAATCTCTTAGTCAGAGTGTGTAATGCCTGAAAGTATTCCAGCTCTCATCTAAGCGCTAAGAATTTGAGAGACCAGCAAGTTGTACTTACTGCACACTATGGCATATCTAATACAGTTCTCCTTGACAATGATCTAAACATATTTCCACCCCCACCTACATTCATAGCCCCAAAAACCTTTTCTGGGCCTCTAGATAACTGGCCAGTTCATGAGTAATGAGATCTCTTTACGCAGGAGGTATTCAGAATGACGCACACGGCATGTAGTCTACACATGTTCTGAACTGAAGTCATACGGGCAAACCATAGGGAAAGCCAGCTGTCAATCTCATGTCTGTACAAAAAGGGTAAATTACATTTCTAGTTTTTTGTGAAGCACAGCTATGTACTTGACACATTTATAAAGTGGAATGCTATAAGGAGTGCAATCATGTAAAATAAACCCTATTCAGATTGTTGTGTGTAAATTAAGATTAAAACCAATAAAACCCATAGTTTATATACTACCCCTTTTGTGGTTTCTTTTCCCAGTGTCATAGGATGGGATGTATTTTAATACTAGAAGCTTGAAATCATAACTATTCAATAAAAATGATCATAATACCCTCTGGTTTCTCTTTTCAATCACATCCCTCCTCCCCACTGCTGTGGGAACAACCTTCACCCTTCTGACAGAAGAGCCATGTGAAACCTCAGCCAGAGAAGGGGTCAGTCTGGTAATTTTACATAACAAATTCATCTGCAACAAAAAATAAACAACAGCTTCTCAAATGTAGAAGCTAAAATAGGGAAAGAACAAGTTAAAAATTAGACAAGTTAGATGTCTTTAAGTCATCAGTGCCTAGTAAAATCCATCTTCGAATACTCAAAGAGTTGATTGAGGAGATATCTGAGCTCTTATCTTTGAAAAGTCATGAAATATGGGAGAGTTTCAGAAGACTAGAAAAAAACTTTTGCCCAGGATCCTGTAAACCTTATTTTTTGAGGAATAAGGGATCTTGCGCAAAAGGGTTTTTTCCGAAAAATGGCCCCGTCTACACTGTGGTTTTTTTCGCAAAAACCTCTTCCGCAAAAAGGATCGGAAGAGAATATGCAAATGAGAGCATGAGATTTACAAATGAGCACTTCATTTGCATTTCCTCTTCCTCAAAACTGCCATAGTGTAGCTGCAGCCTCAATGTTAGGTGTTGAGGGATACTAATATCTTGCTGAACATCTGAAACTCACAGCCTTTCATGTCCTACAAGATTGTTATCTAGGAAATTGGCCCCCAAGGTCATGTCTTTGCTGGGCTGCCAGAGTTACAGTTTATCAGACAAAAAAGACTGTCTGGATAAAAGATATTGCTAGATTCCTGCTGAAATACTCAAGCTTCTGATATGCCTACCTGCAGTAATGTTTGTGGGTTTTTTTCTTGTTGTTGTTGCATAAAGATGTGTAAATTCTTTCACATTTAGAAGCTAAGTAAGGTGATCAAAACTTCATATTATATGTCTCTTCTGCAGATGATGAATTCTGTTACATGAAAGACAGTTAGAGTCTAGAGTGGCATTAAAGATGTTCCCACATTTTTCAGCAATGTAGCTATAAGTCAGGCTGTATCCAAAGAGAAAGGAATAGCATTTGATCTTGAAAGCAGCCAGATAGTCTCTAAGGGTGCGTCTACACAGCAGCTTTATTTCGGAATAACGGATGTTATTCCGAAATAACTTTGAGAGCATCTACACATCAAGCCCATTATTTCAAAATAATAATAATAATGGGCGGCTTATTCTGACTTCTGTAAACCTCATTCCACAAGGAATAACACTCATTCCAAAAAACAACGAGAAGTCCTGTGGCACCTTATAGACTAACAGATTTATTGGAGCATAAGCTTTCGTAGGCAAAGACCCACTTCATCAGATGCATGTAGTGGAAATTCCAGAGGCAGGTATAAATATACAGGCACATGAAAAGAAAGGTGTACCAATCAAGAGGAAGGCCAGATAATGAGGTCAATTCAGTCAGGGAGGATGTGGCCCACTTCTAGCAGCTGATGTGGAGGTGTGAACACCAAGAGAGGAGATACAGCTTTTGTAGATGGCTAGCCATTCACAGTCTTTGTTTAATACTAAATTGATAGTGTCAAGTTTGCAAATGAATTATAGCTCTGCAGTTTCTCTTTGAAGTCTGTTTTTGAAGGGTTTTTTTTTGCAGGAGGGCTACTTTTAAATCTGCTACTGTGTGTCCAGGGAGATCGAAGTGTTCTCCTACAGGTTTTTGTATGTTGCCGTTCTTGATATCTGATTTGTGTCCGTATATTCTTTTACATAGGGACTGTCCAGTTTGGCCAATGTATATGGCAGAGGGACATTGCTGGCACATGATGGCATATATTACATTGGCAGATGTGCAAGAGAATGAGCCCGTGATGGTATGGCTGACGTGGTTTGGTCCTGTGATGGTGTTGCTGGTGTAGATATGTGGGCAGAGTTGGCACCGAGGTTTGTTGCAGGGATTGGTTCCTGAGTTAGAGTTACTGTGGTGTGGTGTATAGTTGCTGGTAAGAATTTGCTTCAGGTTGGTGGGCTGTCTGTAGGTGAGGACTGGTCTGCCTCCCAAGTTCTGTGAGAGGGAGGGTATGTCTACACTACAAAGTTAATTCGAACTAACAGCTGTTAGTTCGAATTAACTTTCATAGGCGCTACACATGCAAACCGCTAGTTCGAACTTAATTCCAACTAGTGGAGGGCTTAATTCGAACTCGGTAAACCTCATTCTACGAGGACTAACGCCTAGTTCGAATTAAGTAGTTCAAATTAAGGGCTGTGTAGCCACTTAATTCAAACTAGTTGGAGGCTAGCTCTTCCCAGCTTGCCCTGGTGGCCACTCTGGGCCAAGCCAGGGAAACTCTTCTGCCCCCCTCCCGGCCCCGAAGCCCTTAAAGGGGCACGGTCTGGCTACAGTGCCCATGCCAGGTGCAAGCCTGCCAGCACCCAGCCAGCAGACCCTGCACTTGGCACGGCATGAGCCAGCCACCCGCTGCCACCCAGCCCTCCGCCTCTTCCCAGGACCAGGCTGGCGGCTCCCAGAAGCCTGCCCGGGGCCGCAAGAGGCGGGTGCCCACCTGGTCTAGTGTGGAGATCGTGGACCTCATCGAGGTTTGGGGGGGGGCCTCCAACGTCCACGACCTCCGCACTAGGCACAGGAATGAGGCTGTCTAGGGCAGGATAACTGCCAGCCTGGCCACCAAAGGCCACATGCGAACCCAGGAGCAGGGTTGCATGAAAATCAAGTTGGTCCAGTGAGACCCCCGACCCTGAGCCCTGAGCTTAGAACATAAGAACGGCCGTACTGGGTCAGACCAAAGGTCCATCTAGCCCAGTAGCCTGTCTGCCGACAGCGGCCAACACCAGGTACCCCGGAGGGGATGGACCAAAGACAATGACCAAGCCATTTGTCTCGTGCCATCCATCTCCAGCCTTCCACAAACAGAGGCCAGGGACACCATTCCTACCCCCTGGCTAACATGGACCCAACCTCCATGAATTTATCTAACTTCTCTTTAAACTCTGTTCTAGTTCTAGCCTTCACAGCCTCCTGTGGCAAGGAGTTCCACAGGTGACTATTTCCTTTGTGAAGAAGAACTTTCTTTTATTAGTTTGAAGCCTGCTACCCATTCATTTCATTTGGTGTCCTCTAGTCCTTATATTATGGGAACTAATGAAGAACTTTTCTTTATGCACCCTCTCCACACCACTCATGATTTTACAGACCTCTATCATACCCCCCCCCCTCAGTCTCCTCTTTTCTAAGCTGAAAAGTCCCAGTCTCTTTAGCCTCTCTTCATATGGGACCAGTTCCAAACCCCTAATCATTTTAGTTGCCCTTTTCTGAACCCTTTCCAAGGCCAAAATATCTTTTTTGAGGTGAGGAGACCACATCTCTACACAATACTGAAGATATGGCATACCATAGTTTTAGACTTCCCCTCCTCCTTCTTCCCCTGGCTTCCCACTTCCAGCTCCCTCCTCCCAGGTTTCCCCCTCCCCTTTCCCACCCTTTCTCTTCCCCTCTCCCACCTCCTTTTCCCAGTCTCCCCAGAGGTTAATCCCCCCCACCCCCAGTTTTGTTAAATAAAGAGAGTTTCTATTTTTGAACACGTGTCCTTTATTTTTTACATCAGGAATGGGGGCTAGGGAGGGGTAAGTGGAAGGAGGTGAGGGAGAAATGGGGCACGAGCCCCCGATGGGGAGGACTGGGGTGGCTCTGCGGGCTCCTCGGGGTGGAAGCTCTCCTGCAGGGCCTCCTGGATCCTGACAGCCCCCCGATTGACACCCCTGGATGGCAGCCTGCGGCAAGTGCAGCCGGGCTGATGGCCGAGTGCTGTGATGTGCCGAGTGTGGGCACTCAGGGCACTCCAAGACAGGACTGCTTTGCTGTCCCTCATCGAGTTAGACAAGCAAGCGGGGAACTCTGAGAACTGTCTGTCTGGGGTGGGGCTTTAAGCACAGCCCTTGGCTAGCCTGAGGCAGCAGCTCCACACTCTAAGTCCTGGTTCCGGCCAGCCTTAACTTTGGTTCAGGGTCCACTCAATGTGGACATGCTAGTTCGAATTAGCAAAATGCTAATTCGAATTAGTTTTTAGGTCTAGATGCACTAGTTCGAATTAGCTTAGTTCGAATTAACTAATTCGAATTAAGTTAGTTCGAATTAGTGCTGTAGTGTAGACATACCCAGAGGGATTATTGTCCAGGATGGGCTGTAGATCACTGATGATGTGTTGGAGAGGTTTTAGCTGGAGACTGTAGGTGATGGCCAGTGGTGTTCTATTATTTTCTTTGTTGGGCTTGTCTTGTAGCAGGAGGCTCTTGGGTACATGTCTGGCTCTGTCAATCTGTTTCCTCACTTCCTCGGGCAGGTATTGTAGTTTTAAGAATGCTTGGTGAAGATCTTGTAGGTGTTTGTCTCTGTCTGAGGGGACAAATGTGGTTGTACCTTCGTGCTTGGCTGTAGACAATGGATCATGTGGTGTGTCTGGGATAGAAGCTGGAGGCATGTAGGTAAGCATAGTCAGTAGTTTTTCAGTATAGGGTGGTGTTTATGTGACCATCACTTATTCGTACTGTAGTGTCCAGGAAGTGGATCTCTTTTGTAGAATGGTCCAGGTTGAAGTTGATGGTGGGGTGGAAACTGTTGAAATCACAGTGGAATTCTTCCAGAGCCTCCTTCCCACGGGTCCAGATGATGAAGATGCCATCAATGTAGCGTAAGCAGAGGAGGGGCACTAGTGGATGAGAGCTGAGGAAGCGTTGTTCCAGGTCAGCCATAAAAGTGTTGCCATATTGTGGAGCCATGTGGGTGCCCATAGTGGTGCCACTGGTTTGAAGGTATAAATTGTCTCCAAATCTGAAATAGTTGTGTGTGAGGATAAAATCACAGAGCTCAGCCACTAGTAGTACTATGGCATCATCAGGAATACCGTTCCTGACAGCTTGTATTCTATCTACGTGTGGGATGTTGGTATAGAGAGCCAATTGCTATTTTGGAATAATGCCGGTGTAGACAGGGCGGCTGGTGTTATTTCGAAATAAGGGGCTTCCAGGAAATCCCACATGTGCCCTGCTGTCCACACTCAGCACAACTCTATATTTCCCCCTTCCCTGCAGCCCTTAAAGCTGCAGGCAGAAGGGAAAGGGCTCATGGCAGGAAGCTGGCCCTGACAGCTCTGAGCCACCCAGCAGCTGCCACAGCCTTGAATTTGGCCAACATAAGTGATACTGTTGCTCCCTCCGAGCCCTCCACTGCTCCTAGGGTGCAGTCAGACAGCTCCTAGGACCCTACCAGGTGCCAAAAGAGGCATGTGCCTTCCTGGTCTGGTATGGAGATCATGGCCCTCACTGAGGTCCGGGGCAAGGAGGAAAACCTCCAGGATCTCCGCACCAGATGAAGGAACACAGGTGTATATGGCCACATGGCCAATAGCCTGGCCACAAAGGGCCACATCTGCACCCAAAGTAAAGGAGCTGAGACAGGCCTATGCCAGGGCCAGGGAGCGCAGTTCCTGCTCTGGAGCTGAACCCCACACATGCCCCATTACACAGTCCTGCACCACTTCCTGGGGGGCGGGTCAGTCCCCCGTCATCCCCCTCCCCCCCCCGAGGTAGTGGACTCAGGGTTGGAGACGCCCGTCATCGCCCTCCCAAGGGACAGAGATGCAGCGGAGGAGAAGGAAGAGGTGGAAAAGGAGGACCTGGATAAGGCCAGAACCATCACCATGCTGGTCCTGGAGCCGGTACCTCATGCCCTGGATGTGTCCCGGGCATTGTCCAAGGCTGGGGAAGGCCCTTCAGGTGGGTGCCATTACTTTCCCTACACACACAGGGTGGAGGTGGCGGGTGGCGAGGGGTTGGTGCATGCTCCTTGCTCGGCCTTCTCCCCCTAGGGATTGTGCAGCAGCCTGTGCATGTGGATGTACATGCAGCGCCGATCTGGGTCACAAAGCCCCAGGAGGCTGCACCAGAGGACCCTTGTGCTATTGGTCACAGGGTTTGGCCACATGGTTTGGGGAGGCCTGCAACACTCCTGACACCTGGGTGGGACACCCTCTCAGCACAAGCCACTACTAGAAGGAGGCTGGGGACATGGAGACACACACACACGCAAACAAACGCTCAGGAGTGCCACAATGGCACACAGGCATGTTCATACATTCAAGGCAGCACCCACTCTCAGGGACAGCACAGCAAGGCACAGGAGTGTCTGCTGCTCACACACATCTCCCCCCAACACCTTGTCCTCCTCTCCTCCAGCAGGCAGGGATACAAGTCTTCTCCCTGTGGGACACTAGCACTGCCAGACCTGGTATGTGCACAGCATGGAGGGAAGCCCAGCTGTCCCATGGCTCCCCTCCCACCCGCAGGTTCCCAGTCTGGCTGGCACTTTCCCATGCCTGCTTATTCCCGGGACGTGGGGGTAGTGAGGCTCCCCCCAGGGACATCTGGGCCCCTGCAGGAAAGGGCCCGCTGTCCAGGCCACAAATGGCCTTGCTACAAGCACATCACCTTCATCTGGCCCGAGAACTGTTGGTCTCAGCTCACAGATGAGGGTAAGGCTTCAGGCATCTCTTGGGATGACTCGCCATTTCTCTGTTCTCCACAGCCAGACAGGCTGCGAGAGGGGGGCGGTTGACACCACACGGGCCAGACTCCCGACACCAGGTGACCCACAGGTGCTGGAGAACCCAGAAGGAACTCCTGCAGGAACACATCTCTGCACTCCGATCCCTGCAGGACACCCTGGACTGGAGACTGAAGGAGGACGTCCGGCTGTGGCAAGAGACCTGAAGGGAGTTGCTGGAACAGGGCCGCACCACGTGCATGGCAGTTCAAGCGCTCACTGTCGGCATGGTACCTGCTCCTGCTCCTGTTCCACCTCGTGTTCCTGCCCTTGTTCTAGGTCCAACCACAGCTCCTGCTCTTGCTTCTCCCCCTAGACCTCCTCCCACCCTGTAGCCGCCGAGGTCCCCGCACACAAGGTCCCCGCACCAGAGTCAGGCACCACTTCCAGTCCCAGCTCTGACTCACCCTTCCGCCCTCTTCCAGCTCCCTCCTCCCCCTCCAAGGTTCTCATCCCCCCTCCTACTTCTCTCCCCACTCTCCTCCCCTCTCCCACATTCTTTTCCTGGTCCCTCCTCAGTTTCTTATACCCCAAATAAAAAAACAAAGAGTTAATTTTTTTCCAAAATAAAAAGTGTGTTTTATTGTCTCTGTATGGGCCAGGTCCCCTCTTGGTATAAACTGGCATAGCTGAATTGACACAAGTGGAGCTTAGCTGATTTACATCAGCTGAGGATCTGCCTATATCACTTTTACAACGTAAACTAATGTGTATTTGGGCCTGAATTGTGAAATGATGCCCTGCCTCCAAATTTTCACAAAATGTGAGAGAATGCAGTTCCAGGGCTTTGGTTCAGCCCATTGCAGAGACTAAGGGCTGCCATAAAGTTGGAATGCAGAAGTGTATTTCACCAAATGTCAAGTGTGTTCAAGCCCACCTCTGACATAAAGCAAACAATCAAAACAAACTGATACTTTGTTCAGTCCTCCCAACCAACAGAGGGAGCTCAGCTAGCTGTGAAGGTAGTTGGCCTTGATGCTGCACTTCCAGCACCTACAGAACTCCCACTGGATCCAATAAAAATTTTCAATATTTCATTCTGGACTACAAAAGTAAAATACTGGATCTTTTACCCAGAAGGCTGGAGCCACATTGAATATCAGTGTCTGTAGAAGGCAACACCCAGATGTAAGAGTGACTCATTCACAGCCATGATATTTGACAGACAAACAGAATGACTTTAATCAGACATTTCCATTTTGTTAATAATGCTCAATAAAAACAGATGAGCCTCCTGGATTACAACAGTTGGTATTAATCTTACAAATGTAATAAGCCACTGCCATAGTTAGGGAGACAGAATGCATTATTTTAGCTAATTTGTTTAGAGAACATAAGATGTCATTGAAATAGTAAGGCTAAAAACTAAATAATTGTTTAAATGCTCCTGAATTTTACTAAGTAGCAGTCTCTGAAAATACAGAGACACAGAAAGTAGTTAGAATGGGAAACATTTTCAAAAGTGCATAAGTCCCATTTGCAAAGTAAACAAAGCACTTAAGAGCCACTCCTATTGACTTTGAAAATGGGATGTAGGTGCTGAAGTCATTTATATGCTTGTAAAAATGTTCCCTAAAGTCCATTTATTATGCCATCAAATTACAAAAAGATACTGTGGCTGAGAAATTTCCAAACTCCTATTGGACATTTATGTAGCTCTGAAAATATTAGTTTATACTGTCAAGATGCTACATAACCATTACACCCAAGCTATACAAACAGCATGATTATAATTTATTATTTATTTGGCAATAGCATCTAGAAGTCCCAGGCAGGATCAGAACCTCATTGTCCAAGGTGCTGTATAAACAAGTAAAAGGAGACAATCTCTCCTCCAAAAAGATCATATGCACTTTCCAGACATTAATATATATCGTACTAAGATACAAAAATACATACAGAGGCTAGTAAACACACAGGAGATCTCAACGTTGTTTTGTCTTCGTTTTCTTTCTTTTTAGGTTCTTCATCCCCCTCCATTTTAGTCAATGCTAAACACATAGAGATAATTAAAGAAGAGGGACCTCAAAGTGTTTGACACTGTCAGTTGTGTAGTTCCTGTTTCCCTTCACTGACTGGACCAAGCAACTATCCAGCCCATCACTACGTCCTGGCCCAGCTTGTAGAGGTCTTTTGGCTCAGGTTGTAGAGGTCTGTATCTTTGTAGCTGAATGTCCCAAGTACTAGCCTACATTTTGAAGAATATGGTGCCAGTATGTGTGTCTAGCTCTAGTTTGTTACATGAGGCACATTCTTTATGTGCAGCACTGAGAGGTGGGTGATACATGATGCCTCCTTATTTTCATAATCAGAGTATAATTAATGTTATTCAGTATCATGGGGAGAATAGGACAGATGGAATCCATCACTGGGAAATGGGAGCAGCACATGAGTTATTTTTTCAGTCAGCTGCTTTCAGCTGTTTTAGTGTCTGCTGCACATGCACGCACACTCTCTGTCAATGAAAAGCCAGTGGAGTTGCTCCAGGTTTACAGTGGTGTGACTTAGAGCAGAATTTGGCCCTAAGTCTCTCACTGGCACAGATTTCTTTACTTTTTTATTTATTAAAACTTAGTGCTTCATAACCTCCGGGAACATGCAAAATCAGTATAAAACAGTAATTAAAACAACCCACAATTGACTAGATTTGTCTGGATAAAGTGAGTTGTGGTCCCACTCCCTAGAAGGGCCTCTGACTAGTCATCCTTCTCTTCCATCATGGCATTCAAATCTGAAAACTGTTAGCAAGAAGGCTTCTGTTGATCTTAGCTGCTGGGAGATTTCTCCCCAGTTCAGCCTTGAGCCCATCTCATACACTTGAAAATAAACTTCTATAGTTAAAGAGATGCTTAGACTGATGCAAACACATTTCATGCTTCAGGGAACAGACCAATAACCTGCCAAGGTCAGGAAGTAACACAAACAAACACAAATCAGCATTGTACAGTTGGCAAGATGTACTTTGGCCTGTGGAGCTTGAGTTCCTCTAAAAACATCGCGCCTTGTTTGTAACCAGATACCGTATGTGTGTCATGATGAACAAGTTATGATGCATTTGGTTTACTTCACACAATACCTCTCATTTCAGTCATTCATAACTGCTTAGGAGTCAGAGCTATTTGAGTCAACTGCCCCTCTTCATCAGATGGCGTTTTTATGGCTCTTCAGCACCCTTCTGACTTCATAATTTACTGTGAAGATTGATCCCGTGGGGAGCCACGATTGGCCTGCAGTTTTATCAAGGTGGGGAAAATGTCATGAATACCATATTTTTCCTGTTTGTCCATGACTGGCCTTTGTGTCCATGATTTTAATAAACTCTTTTTTTAGGGGCAACTGTTGCCATGGGAATGGTCCCAACCTGGCCCATGTAATTTTAGCACACCTCAAGTTTGGACTGTGACTGTTCCACGTTTTGTGATTAAAACTGCTGCAGCCATAGACATAAACTTTTAGAGTAGGTTACACTGCACAAAAACAAAAATACACTGCAGCAGCAAGTCTCCGAGCTCACCCAGCTCTACAATCTCAGGCTGGCACTATGGCACTAAAATGAGCAGTGTAGACATGCCCCTCTGTGCCCAAGTCTGTAGACCCAGTCTGAGACTTGCTGGCTTGGGGAGGGGAGCAGGGAGATGGTTGTGGTATAGACATATACTTAGTAATCTGGTCACCAGAGGTATAAAATGCTAAGGAGTAGATCATTGTACAGAGGAGAAACATTTTCCCAACACAAGGTGGAGACTTCATAAAACATAATTAGAGGGTCGATGTTGCACTGCATGAAGCAAGAATCAAAGATCAAATGCACAACTAAAGATCAGTGGGAGCACTAGCAGGCACCTCCTGGCAAGTTAAAAACCACTCCACACTCTATATGGTGAATGAGGACCTGTTCCTACACCCCCGCTGCATAGCACATAACAGGGTGAGGATTAGGCATGCCTGGGGCCACTGAACTGAGCCGTGATCTATTGTATGGTAATGAGTTGCTGGGTAGCTATTGCTCAGGAAAACCAGTGCTCCCAGAGGAAGCAACAAAAGAGCTGACCACAGGACTCCACTGCCTACCTCCCAAAATGCTAAGCAGCATGGCATTGAACTGAGCACCCCTACTGACTCTCCCCTCTATTCTCATATAAGATGGAGACCCAAATAGATAAAAAGAATAACTGAGCTTCCAATTAGTTGATCCTGAACTCCCCAAGAATGTTAAGTTGGAGGATATTTTATAGACTTTTAATGTTGGAAAGACCCAAATAACAATCCGATTAATCTCAACACAATAAAGCTTTTAATCTAACATATCAGCAAATTCCTATTTCTCCATTTTCTAACAAAAATAACAACACTTTTGTTGCCAGTGCATTAATAAGATCCTATTTCTGCTCAGGGACTGAATCAAACCTTTGTTCTTCACAGCAAAGGATTAAGAAGGTTGCTATTTTGGTAATGAGATGGGGTAGAGGTACTTACATTGCAGCTGAGAACTAGGCTGGGTGCCTGAGAAGGGAATAAACACAGTTACCTCAAATGAACTTTATACTTCTAATCAGTATATCAACCTCTGTTAGTGTGATGCATATAATTAACAATAAAAGAGTGACTATTCATGAATAATTACAATTTGATAGAGTGTTTAAGCTCATTTGCAAAATGTGCCTTACGTTGTGTAGAAAGTCATGAATACAGATTACAAGATGACAAAAAAACAGGAGAAAGTTAGTTACTTTCAGGGTAGTTTACTGGTCAGCTTTTTTTTTTTTTTTTTCATGCCAGAGCTAATTTCTTCAGGATGTCTCACCTCGTTAATGGCATGTAATGGAAAAATTGTCAGAAGAACAGAACAGAAAAAAAAGGTGGCAGAAAAACAACACATGCACAAGGACATTCAGCAAACACTCCAGAAGAAATAGCAAATCAGGGAGCTCAGATCCAAATCTTAGGGCACGACCTAGATGCCCAAATTGATTGAGCAAACTTTGTGAGACTGGAGAAGGAGGCACTGACCTGTAAAAATGAAAGCAACTCTCTGAAAACATTAGTCATGTCAAAAATATGTTGTTTATAGTTATCATAACAAAATGTTTGTGCTTGGTTAAACAAACATATTTGGTATATGCAATCGTTGTAAGTAAAACATTTCCCAAAGGGTACATCCATAGTATGACACTGTGGTTGGAAGTTAGAAAACATTTAAAATTACAGAGGGATTCACTTCTTGCACTTACAAATGGAAATATTTAGATGTGGAGTACAAAAATGAGGAGGCTAGTTAAACAGAAATTAAAAGGCACAGTGACTAGAGCCAAATCCCTGCAAGCTGCATGGAAACTTTTTAAAGACACCATAATAGAGGCCCAACTTAAATGTATACCCCAAATTAAAAAACATAGCAAGAGACCTAAAAAAGTGTCACCGTGGCTTAACCGCCATGTAAAAGAAGCAGTGAGGGACAAAAAGGCATCTTTTAAGAAGTGGAAGTCCAATCCTAGTGAGATAAATAGAAAGGAACATAAACACTGTCAAATCAAGTGTAAAAATGTAATAAGAAAAGCAAAAAAAGATTTTGAGGAACAGCTAGCCAAAAACTCAAAAAGAAATAACAAAATGTTTTTTAAGTACATTAGAAGCAGGAAGCCTGCTAAAAAACCTGTGGGTCCCCTAGACGATCGAACTATAAAAGGCGCAATCAAGGACGATAAAGCCATTGCGGAGAAACTAAATGATTTCTTTGCTTCAGTCTTCACGGCTGAGGACGTTGGGGAGATTCCCAAATCTGCACCGTCCTTTGTGGGTGATGAATCTGAGGAACTGTCCTGCATTGAAGTGTCATTACAAGAGGTTTTGGAACAAATAGAAAAACTTAATGTTAACAAACCTCCGGGACCGGATGGCATTCATCCAAGGGTTCTAAAAGAACTCAAATGGGAAATTGCTGAACTATTATCTGTGGTTTGTAACCTATCCCTTAAATCGGCTTCTGTACCTAATGACTGGAAGGTAGCCAACGTGACACCAATATTTAAAAAGGGCTCTAGAGGCGATCCGGGCAATTACAGACCGGTAAGTCTAACTTCAATACCGGGCAAATTAGTCGAAACAATAGGAAAGAATAAAATTGTGAAGCATGTAGAAGAACATAATTTGTTGGACAAAAGTCAACATGGTTTCTGTAAAGGGAAATCCTGTCTCACTAATCTATTAGAGTTCTTTGAAGGGGTTAACAAACATGCGGACAAGGGGGATCCAGTAGATATAGTATACTTATATTTTCAGAAAGCCTTTGACAAGGTCCCTCACCAAAGGCTCTTGTGTAAATTACATGGCCATGGGATAAGAGTGAAGGTCCTTTCTTGGATTGAGAACTGGTTAAAAGACAGGAAACAAAGGGTAGGAATAAATGGTAAATTTTCAGAATGGAGAGGGGTAACTAGTGGTGTCCCCCAAGGGTCGGTCCTAGGACCAATCCTGTTCAACTTATTCATAAATGATCTGGAGAAAGGGGTAAGCAGTGAGGTGGTAAAGTTTGCAGATGATACCAAACTGTTTAGGATATTAAAGCAGAAGCAGACTGTGAGGAACTCCAAGAAGATCTCACCAAACTGAGTGATTGGGCAACAAAATGGCAAATGAAATTTAATGTGGATAAGTGTAAAGTAATGCACATCGGGAAAAATAACCCCAACTATACGTACAGTATGATGGGGGCTAATTTGGCTACGACAAATCAGGAAAGAGATCTTGGAGTTATCGTGGACAGTTCTCTGAAAACTTCCACACAGTGTGCAGCAGCAGTCAAAAAGGCAAATAGGATGCTAGGAATTATTAAGAAAGGGATAGAAAATAAGACCCAGAATATCTTACTGCCCCTGTATAAAACTATGGTACGCCCACATTTTGAATACTGTGTACAGATGTGGTCTCCTCACCTCAAAAAAGGTATTTTGGCCTTGGAAAGGGTTCAGAAAAGGGCAACTAAAATGATTAGGGGTTTGGAACGGGTCCCATATGAGGAGAGGTTAAAGCAACTGGGACTTTTCAGTTTAGAAGAGAGGAGACTGAGGGGGGATATGATAGAGGTATATAAAATCATGAGTGGTGTGGAGAGGGCCGATAAAGAAAAGTTATTTATTAGTTCCCTAAATAGAAGAACTAGAGGACACCAAATGAAATTAATGGGTAGCAGGTTTAAAACTAATAAAAGAAAGTTCTTCTTCACACAGTGTGTAGTCAGCCTGTGGAACTCCTTGCCAGAGGAGGCTATGAAGGCTAGGACTATAATAGAGTTTAAAGAGAAGCTAGATAATTTCATGGAGGTTAGGTCCATAAAAGGCTATTAGCCAGGGGATAAAATGGTGTCCTTGGCCTCTGTTTGTCAGAGGCTGGAGAGGGATGGCAGGAGACAAATCACTTGATCATTGTCTTCGGTCCATCCTCTCTGGGGCACCTGGTGCTGGCCACTGTCGGCAGACAGGATACTGGGCTAGATGGACCTTTGGTCTGACCCAGTACGGCCATTCTTATGTTCTTATATAAAAATTTCTAAATAAAATGTTGCAACAGAATCTGGTATCATCTTCTGAAATAGCAAAAGTAGGCAGAGCAAGATACTTGCCTCAATATTTTACTCATATTCTGCCTCTTCGTGGGCTACTGTCATTATAATTGGCCCTGTAAATATAATAAAAATGCAGCAATTTGCTAAATTACACCCTGTATGTAATAGTAAAGTGCATTCTATTCATATTTTTGAAAAGCCCAACATAATGAAAAGCAATGCCAGAAATGAGCAGAATGTCAAAACCAAATCAATCCGCTGGTCATTTCTGACATCCGGTAGAAATTTTTACATCTGTAGAAGCTTTCCCTCCTCAGTTAATCGGACAAAGAGTTGACCAATAATAAGGATAGGGCACCAAAAAAATTGGTATTTAGATATCAGTAGAATTACTAGAATCTGGCTGCAGAAGTCCAGAGGAACCTCAGGGGAAGAGAAGTTATGCTTACAAGTTATGCTTTAGTCAGTCACAATGTATTTACCTCAATACAAAGATAAGTGGGTGAAATTTAATGGTCTGTGATACAAAGGAGGTCAGAAAACGTGATCTTATGGTGATCATTCTGTGCTTAAACACTATGCATCTATAGAACATAAATAGTTTCATAAGGACCCGTACATGCCCACTTCCCATTTTGGTCTCTACCTGTTAAAATCCTTATTACAGATGGCTTTAAAAAAAAGCATGAAACTAGAAAGAACAGTCTGAGTGTCAATGCAAATTTAGCATATGCAGCATGGAACCACTGCAGCATCACAATTTATGTCTTTTGCAGTGTCATGTAGAGTTGAAACACATGGAGATGAAACAAAATAGCCCCCTCTATGTTTTTAAGGACAGATTTGTTTTAAATATGATTAACTCCCATATGGTAGCAGAAATACACTGGCTTGCACCTTTGTAAATTTTCAAATGAGGCCTCTGAAGCTCTGATCCTGTGATTAGATCCATATAAGTGCAATCTTGCATGGAAGCAGAGGTTTCACTGGTGGAACAAAGTTACACCTATGCAGATATAATTGCTGGATTGGAACCTAAAATTACATATTCAGGTTTTAATTTTCCATCTTCCATGCCTGTGGTTTGCACATGTCCAGCAAATGCTCAGTTCTCTGACTATGTGACTGTCACAGAAATAGTTTGGAAACACTCCCTAAAAGGAAAGGGCATTTTGGGTGCATGAAGAATTTGGGATCTGATGCTCAACGTGGCAAACCTGCATCTGCGATAGCTGGTCTGTGAAAAACTGAGGATGCGTCTTTATGGACTTTGGGTGAAGTCTCATGGAAAATGTTTCTAAACCCAGTTCCTCCTTTCTTTTCTCTGCAAAGGAAAGCTCATAGGCATCTCCCTTGATTTTCACAGGACTTTTCTAGAAGCAGAATGCCACTCAGGGCACGTCTACACAGCAGGGCTAAAACCGAAGTAAGCTACGCAACTTGAGCTACATCAATTGCGTAGCTTAAGTTGAAATAGCTTATTTCAGCTTTTGGCTCTGTCTACACAGCAGGAAATCTGAGTTAGAGCACTCTTCCTCCCACTTCCCGTACTCCTCATAAAATGAGGGTTACAAGGAGTAAGAAGTCGTCCCGCTTGACATTATTTCGACATTATGTCAAAATAACTGCATGCTGTGTAGACGCGGACTATGTCATTCTGACATAACTCTGCTGTGTAGATACAGCCTCAGTCACATTAAGGGTAGCATCATCCAGTCCTCACTATTTTTTATTGTTTTCAAAAAATACAGCCCATTAACTAGGGTTTGGGGTTTGTTTTTTTAAGAAACTTAACAGTATTGTTTCATCTCTGTGAAATAAAGTTTGTTTCAAACTTGCCTTAAATGTATTTTGATCTCATCCCCAGTGCACTAGGTACACAGTGAGCTATGAATGAGGACAGTCTGAGCATCTTTGTGGCCCTCTCCTACTGTATTGTAAATTACAATAACACCACAACCACCTCACAACTGAGGATCTCAGTGCTTTCCAGCCATTCAAGGGGTAAGCCTCCACACTGGGATGAAACAGTTATGTATGCATCATAATCCTCATTTTATAGAGATGGAGGGTGGGTGGGGGGAAGCAGAGTTTAAAGAATCAAATTTCTGCATCCTCTGCTTTGTCGGTTGAGGTCTGAGCACCCACATTCAAAGCAATTCTTAAAGATTGGGGCCCATGGAAGAGTCAAGACTAGAATCTAGGTTTCCCAATGATCAGACCTACACTTTGAATTCTAGAATATCATTCCCCTCACTTTCTATAGTGCTTTGTAGCAAGTTGGAGCTATAAGAGAGGAATTAGCAACCTTCAGAGTCTTTTATACTATGTTAAATGTATGGCTTCTTTAATGTTTCCTTTTTCAAAAGTGGCAATATAAACTAACTGAGTATGCTCTTAGGAGAGCTTTTGGCAGAGGTACATGATAATCTGGTGCCAAACCTCCTCTTTGGCATGTAGGAAGAAACAGACTTCAGTTCTACATAAAGGCAAGACCTTTGGAAAGGGTTTTAAATATTTCTCATAACAAGAAGAGGAGAGTTATCTTGAAATTAAGAATACCCTCCAGAACTGCAATCCAACCTTAAAATATCACAGACGGTTTAACTGAGTTTCCTGATTAAAGTATTAAAAACAATTAAGACAAGATATGCCCCAATTCTAAGATATCATCCACTTAACACTACTTTATATATTCATAGCACTGGACAGGCATTAGTAAATAATGCTCACAACACTTCTGTGTGAGGTACATATGAAAATGATTATTATTATATGGGGAAAATGGGAAAAAAAGACAAAGTGATTTGTCCAAGGAGTCTGTGGCAGAGCCAGGATTAAAACTCAAAACCTCCTGACTCCCAACTCAGTGTTCCTTGAGCATGCTACCTTCCCAAAAAAAACTCACGACAGGTTGGACCACCCTTGTCCGGCACCCTTGGGACCTGACCTGTCCCAAATGAGGAAATTTGCCAGAGATGGGAAGGTCCCCTGCCACTGGCCTCCCAGGACGCTCCCCCTCCCTGTAGTTGGCTCTGCTCCAGCCCCACTGCCACTGGGTTCCAACATGCAGAGCTTGGACTTGGGCTCTGGACTGCTAGTACTCCCTAGGATGGAGCTCCCCAGCCTATGTGGCCCCACTTCTCCCGTCCCCCACACCCAACCAGGGATTCCCACCTAGGATGGGGCTTGCCTGTCCCACTGCTGCCCTGCGCAGCCGGGGTTCCCCCAGGATGGAGCTCCCCAGTCATGTGGCCCTTTTTCTCCCCAGGGATGGGGTTCACACTCCCAGGTACCAGGGCTCTCTGATCCAGCAACATCCATGGTCCTGTTGGACCACAGATGTTGCCAGACCAGAGAATCTCAAATTTTGGAGATTCAACCTGTATTCAAACAGCTAGGAAAGAAAATTCAGTCCTGTATTTTATTTTTAAGATGAGTCCTTTAATGTTTAAAAATAGCATTAAAAAGGAGAAGCTACTTCAGATAATATCAATTATACAGGAAATTTAGGAAGGAATAGCCAATGATGTATAAGAGACATTGCAGTTAAAATTTACTGGTGCTATCACCTCTTCAACTGCTTTCAGAAAAAGATGCAGCATCTAAATTCTGGAGTAAGAAGAGTTTCTCGGTTGTCCAAACAAGTACCAGCTTAACATTGTTTTGGTTTGTTAACTAAAACATTGCTGTTGCCTTATAAAATGTTTGCATTTGCACAAGCTTAATAACTGAGAGAGCATTTCAGTTATATACGATCGTTTCTTTCAACATGCATATGTGTGACAACATAAACAGTAAACATCCAAAATGTGTGTCTGTTTTTCCAGTACACACACTGGTGTGGCATTTACAAACTATCATGAATATGATTAAAATAAATTAAATGGATTATGATAATAATTTGAAAACTTTGGGGGGAACGGGACAGAGGAAGGGAGGGAGAGAAGAAGGTTATTATTTTTCTCTGAACATTTTTGCCCTTCTAGATTTGTTTTCAAGTTCCAGTTTGGTTTTGTCTAACTCTTGATTTTTTTCCCCTGTGATTCTGTCACTCCTTAACTTTCTTGTTCTGTTCCCCTCTGGTTTGTTTTTTGTTCCTTTCTGTCTTCTCACATTTGGCATGTCTTCTGCCCCACAATGAAGAGAAGTCCGCTGATACTTAAAGCCCTCCGTGGGAGTGTCAGTAGGTTTCAGAGTTAACAGCCCAGTAAGATAGATGAGGGAGTTCACATGTATCAGCGTTATGGTGTCAGGCTCTTTGCTGACTCAGGCAGAAAACATTAAAAGGTCATACTCAGGTCACATTTTTCCAGTTTTTCTTCATAACCATGAAGATTAGAAACTTTTTTTAGCAGAAGCCAAAATAGTGATATGATTATGTGACTCTGGGAACTAGAGCTTTAGACCTGGGCTTCTGCCTTAGTTCAGCCCTGGACTCTAGCAATGTAGTCACTCTGAGAAAGAGGACATACCTCTGTTCAATTACTTGTCCCTCCAGCAAAACTGAATAGTTGAAAATTTTTCAAGAACATCACTGCAATTAGCAGTGGTTAAACCCAAGGCGTACAGTATTTCACTAAGGAATGTACCAGTAGCTGGTTATATAAAGGACTTCGGTTAAAGTATACAGAAAATCCCAAATACTGTTTAGGTTCAGGATGTTTTGTTTTTGAGTTTTGCAATTTGAGTCCCAATCTGATTTTGAGAAAAGAGAAAACAAAAACAAAAAGGTCTTGGTTCACTAATAACTGTGGCTACATGCAGTTGTTCTGAGGAACTAAACAGGAATTGAGTCTAAGAATCAAAAAGCAGGTTCTTCAGCCCCAAAGTCATTGATTAGCTATTCTGCTGCATTTCTCCAAATGGTTTTCCAGCTTAACGTATACTGCAGTCTTTCCCAATGGCTAAACCTAACAAATTAGCACAAAAAATAACATTTCCAGTCAAAGTTTCAATGATGTTTCCCAGCAAAGTTGAATCTCCTATTTGCAGAGGTGGTAAGTGTCATTGTAAAATTGGCTTGATTTCTTCCAGTATTCATCTACTTTGTAAATGGGTATAGTGGTGCAATGCAGAACACATGGATAGATAGGGTCCTTTACATTCTAGATCAAATAGAATATATGGGACAATAGCTCAAGCGCAGCAAGTTGCAGAGAGAGAGAAGAAAGATTTGCCTAAAAAGGCTTCATGGACTAAAAGGGATTTAAAAGGTAAGGGAGAGAAGTGAGATCCTGTGCTACTGGTAGGTGTAACAAGAAGGAGGAGCAAAACCAAAAGTGGGAGAAGGATGTGAAAGGGTGTAGATAAAAGATAGAACATCAAGAAGCAATATGGGGGGAAAGAATGAAGTAAGCGCAGATAGGAGCAGAGGTAAAGTTGTAAAGAGATTTTAATGCCAGGACAAGCAAACAGAATTTATTGTGGAATAGGGAAAGCCATTAAAATGAGGAGACGCTGTATCTAATTCATAAGAATGGCCATAGGTCAGATCAAAGGTCCATCTAGCCCACTATCCTGTCTTCCAACAGTGGTCAGTGCCAGGTGCCCCAGAGGGAATGAACAAACATATTTATCAAGTGATCCATTCCCTGTAGTTCATTCCCAGCTTCTGACAAATAGAGACTAGAGACACCATCCCTGCCCATCCTGGCTAATAGCCATTGATGGACTCTATTGACATGTTGGGCTTTGGATCAAGCCCTAAATTCGGAAGAACTAAAACCAAACCCCTAGGGGAAATCCTGGCTCCAATGAAGTTAACTGGAGAATTGGTGTTGTTTTTAGAATCACTACCTGAGAGGGAAGAGTTGCTTTTTACTAATGCTTCAATCCATACTGTGAAAATAAATTGAACAGAGCACTGTCATCATAAACATTAATTTCCTCTAGAGAGCCACATAAATTACTGTTAGAAACAGGCAAACCTATTGTAAGCAGCGTACATGCAAAATGCCCACATTGACGTATAGCTGGGTGAATTCTGCATTTGCTCTAGGGATCCTGTTCTCTCCTATGTTTATGCCCACAGCAACATTTGAGTTTACAATCCCTACACAGACTATTTAGATGAGTTTATGTTTTACTATTTTATCAAAGAAGGAACATTCACAATATTTACAGGAGGAAAAACGTTTATCCTCTTTTATGTAGACTTATTTTCTTAGCATGGGATTAAAAACACATTTGAAAAACTTTGTCTTCTACTTTAAAAAAATCAGCAGATGTTTTTTAGATGAGCTACATTGTTTGTTGTTTTCCTAAGATGTCCAAAACACAAACCTCATTTAACCCCTAGAGAAGTGACATAGAATTGACAATGATGTACACAACACATTCAACAAATGGTCACTCCTGCTGGTCTTTAGACATCTGGGGCCTAATTTGCAATTATTTGCATTTGCAGAGCAAATTGTGGGCTTTAATAGGAGCACATCTCCTAAGTTGATGCGGAATTAATTTTCAAAGGGTGCCATGCACCATAAATCCTATTGCGTGATTACTATAAACATGCAAACAAAAGGATGAGAAAGAGCGTTGTCTGCTAATGGATGTGAAGTTATGAATTTCAATTGTTACAACATGTGATTAATTTACATGTTCAAATTAAGTCTTCATTTTTGCATGTTTAATTATGAAGTTTTTGAAAGGATGGGTGTGCTAGATCATAAGCAGCATTTGGGAAAAAGCTTGGCACTTGTAACTTGCTTGTCCTTGTTTAAAAGGTTCTCATTACATCATGGAATAAAAAAGTTAGAGGAAGGAAAGTCTCTTTTCCCAGCTAACAGTGCACACAAGTCAAGAACTCTCCTCTTTTTTCACATTTTCCAGGAAAACTTATATCAAAGATATCTCTTTGACAAGCAAAGTGCATGGAAAATCAGTGAGGTCTACAGAATGGATCTGGAAAGTCTAAGGCTACGCTCAATGTGGTGGTCAATATTTAAACACAGTTTTACAATTCCTGCTGTCAGAATTCTTTCCAACACTTTCAAAAGAGAGCCCAACTATTAGCTAAGGTTCACTTCAGAATGCATCCATGGGTTTTGTTGATATTTAGAACCCTGCAAATCCACAGGATATCCACTTTCTATCCGTGCGTACCCAGGGATGCAGATACGAATACAAATTTTGTATCTGCACAGGGCTCTATCAATATGCAGCTCACAAGTACTAATCAATCTGTTATAGTTTCCTCACTGAAAAACAGCTATTGCTGCAAAGAAGAGACATATTGGGTTGACCTTATAAATTGCTCAGGGTGCTAGAAATTGTACATCCATTTCATTAGAAAGTGGTTCAGACTGAAAATCTTCCCTTTTAATGATGCAACGGACACAATGCAACAAAAGTAAAAGTAAAATGCTCAGGCAAGTATCAGAGTTTATCCATTCACAGGCTTTTGGAAACTTCTCAGATTAAAAGACATAAGAAGGTATGAAAACATTACATGATGTACACACAAAAATATATAGCATAACTTACATATAAGTAGCTTCAGTTCTACATTGCATCTCCCTAATTCTGGACTATTCTGGGGGCCACAGTTGCCCTCAGTGTATGTTATAGAAGTCGTCAGGGTTACTTTTATTTAAGGCAGTGAGCTGCTTCACAGGCTACTTCAACCCCCTTGGGATACATCTACCCTGTGGGCTCAAGTCAAATTAAGATACGCAAGTTCAGCTACATTAATTGCATAGCTGAAGTCAAAGTACCTTAACTTGGCTTTTGGGGCTGTCCACACTGCAGGAAGTCAAATGAAGAACATTCTTCCTTCAACTTCCCTTTCTCCTCGTGAAATGAGGGTTACAGATGTCAGAGTAAAAAGCCCATCATTTCGAAATGATTTCGAAATAATGGGCTTGCTGTGTAATGCTGCTGTGTAGACATGCTCTTGTCATTCTAACCCCAATGGCTATCAGAGTCATAAGAAAGCTCCAGAAGACACCAGAGCATAGCCCAGATAGCTCTGAATTCACATAGACCCATATAAGAATTGCTTCCTGCTGAATCATCAGAAATGTACAGAGATCCCTAATAAAAATACTTTTAAAAAAATGACAAGTAGTCCTGTAGCACCTTAGAGATTAACAAAAAAAAGATAGTATCATGAATTTTCATGGGCACAACCCACTTCTTCAGATGAGTTTGCTCCACCCATCTGAAGAAGTGGAATGTGCCCACAAAAGATGACGATACTATATAATTTTGTTAGTCTCTAAGGTGCTACAGGACCACTCGTTTTTTTAAGTTTTTTTTAAGTTACAGACTAACCCAGCTACCCTTCTGAGACTTTTAGACATCCCTAATGGCAGTCAGTGTGTTATCATCACAACTCAGAGACTTCAATTACTAATTCTCAAAAGCAATAGATAGTAATGTCACCCAAAGATGGTCCCTAAAGTTCATAGCATGGTCAGTTACAGCAAGTCAGGGCCCTCACCTGAATACGTCCCATTTTTCAGTATCCCTTTGTAGCATACCCATTAATTATAATCATCATCATAATAGAATTGTCCTATGTTATTGTTCAGAGGGTCCCATCAATATTACAGTCCTGTTGTGCTAGATGCTGCATTTGCCCCCAAAAATGTACAGTCTACTTTAAGATAAGATTTTAAAATGTGGGTGTAAAATAAATCTGGCTGAAATTTTACATTCAAAACTTCTTTTTCTTTTAAAAAAACTAATATTTTTGAAAAAATATTTTCATGGACATTTTTCATTTTTTCCAAATGTTCTTTTTGGTACATTTTTGGGGGAAATGTGTTTTTGAAGAGAAAAATTAAACAGAATAAATTAAAAATCTTCTGAGTTTGGGATTTTTTCCCCCTTACAACCTCATTTTTGGAGGGGGGGCAGAAGAGAAGTGGGTGAGGAGGAAAAAAGCAAGAGAAAAATGCAAACTGAAAAACCATTGGTTTCTTGGGGTTTTTTCAAAAATGTATAAATGTTAGACAAAAAAATGAACAGATACATGCTGGCCTTGAATAATTTTTAAAATCAAATGTAAGAAATAATTGAATTAAAATTATAACAGAAGACCCGAGTGCCTATCTACCTGGCTTTTGGCATTGGCAGAATAGCTGGTGGAAATATTATGGTTGGGTTTTGTTTGTGTTTTGTTTTGTTGTTCATTTTGTTTGGTTCATTGTTTTATTTTATTGGTTTTGCTTTTTTCATCTCAAATTTGCAATATTAATCTGAAATTTTCAATATTTTTGACATTTTTGAACATTTCAGGTATTTCTACATTAGATCTGTGGTACACTACATGATGTATTTTGGTTTGGGTTACTCATATGTTCTTGTATTCTGGAGTATTATTTTTCCACACTGAAAATTTGAGGATTATTGACTGATTGATTTATTCATTCATTTATTGATTGATTTATTGGTTTGTTGATTTCACCACAAATTCAGAGGTTGGGTGGGGGAAGAAGAACTAAATAGGTACACTATATTATCTTTGTTTTTCATGTATCACCTGCCAGCAGCAGGATTAAGGAGATAAAGCAAATTTTCTTCTATGAAATTGCAAATTGAAATTGTCCACAAGTGTGGTTTGCACATCATGGGAGCTGCAAGAAACACATGGCAAAGACCTCTAAACACCCTCACTAATGAAGCATGAGGCGGGTCTTCCAAAAGGACATTTCCACCCCTTCAGTGCTGAGAAATTCCAAGGAAAACCTTTGCCAATGGTGATGAACTGATTTAACTCCGGCAAAGTTGTACTACTTTTCAGAAATGCTAATAAACACAAGCATAACCTAGTCAGATGATAGATAGATACTTCTCTCTGGAGGTACATGACAGCAACAGTAAGAAAATGAAATATGGTTTTTATATTTGAAACTCAGCTGATTATTAACTCAGCCAATTTGCGTGGCCCTCTTCTGATTTATTTTTGTTTTAAAATAATGATGACATCAACTGATATAGTATAATGTAATGAAATGTGGCATAAATAAACTCTCAAGCAGGATACATATTACATGAACAATAGTAACACTGATTTCTTTTAATATGAATCTACAATGAGATCTATAAGGGAGAGAGAAAAACAGTTACTCACCTCTCGTCACTGCTGTTCTTCAAGGTATGTTCGTCATTGTCCATGTCCATTCCAAGCAGGTGTGTGCATGCACAAGTACATGGTAGCTGGAAGATTCTTCCCTAGCAGCATCTGTTAGGTCAGTTTGGATGCTTCCTGGAGTCACATCTTCATGGTTCAATACAGAGCCCTGAAGACCCATCCTGCCACTCAGTTCCTTCTTGCTGGCTACTCCAACAAAGGGGTAGAGAGGAGGGTATTGGAATGAACATGAACAACACATTTTGAAGAACACAACCTACGAGAGGTACGTAACCATTTTTCTTCTTTGAGTGCTTGTTGATACCAATCTGGTGACTCATTAGCCTCAGTTCTAGGACACAGGCTTTGAGCCAACTACTGACTGGAGCACTGCTTGCCCAAAGCCCGCATTGTCTCTGGCCTGCTGGGTAGTCCCATAGTGAATGGCAAACATTTGGGTGGAGGCCCATGTCATTCCTCCGCAGATCTCCTGAGTGGGAACCTCAGCCAGGAATGCTGCTGATGAAAACTCCGAAGTGCAAAGTGTAGTAAATGGTGGTGTGGAAACTCCCGCCAGATTGTAGTACTCACGAATACAGGACACTATCTATGAGGAGATATGTTGCAATGACACAGGCAGACCTCTCATTCTGTCTGCCACTGCCACAAATAACTGGGTGGACTTTCTGAATGGTTTCATTCTCTTGATGTAAAAGGCCAGTACCCTACAGACATCAAGAGAGTGTAGACTGGTTTTAATGAGAGGCAAAGCCACCATCAAGGGCCCTTCAGAGGCCATAATGTCCACCATGGGAACCATATCCTCAGGAATCTCCTCTGCCTTCATTTCAGGTTCTGGGCCACCCTCCTAAGCAGGTCTTGATAGGCCCTAGTGTCCATAGCAGGTAGAGTGGTGGTGATGCCTGCTACCCCCACATCCAGGGAGGATGAGGACAATGCCCTAGAAGACTCCTCCAGCTCCCTGGGATCCCCTTGTGCCACTTGAGAGATGCAGGAAATGGCAGTAGTACCCAGTGTTGCAGCCATTTTCCAACTTGGTCTTGTGCATTCCTACCCCATGGAGGTGTCCGGGCTACAGATGTGGCCAATGGAGGGATTCGTGCTTCCAACACCACTGACAGGGACCTAGAACTCAGACCCTGGACTTGGTGGTAGGCCCATAATATCCAAAAGGCACGAGGTACTCTTCATCTTGCCTCAGGTAGTGCTGGGAATGGTGCCAGAAATGGCACCAGCTTCACCTAGAAGCATAGGAATCCACCTCTGACTCTAAGGAGAAGTCTGAATCTGAACAGAGTGGGGTAAAATGAGAGAGCACCAGAGACTGGAGCAGTCACAAAGGTGATCAGTACTGCAAGTACTGCTTGCCCCTATGTTGGATCAGTATTGGTGCTAATGCCAATGATGTTCCCAAATCACAGGTCTGTGAAGCAAGGAACTGCGCCATCATGCCAATCAACTCACTGGCCACCTCGAATATGCCCAGCATGGAGGGAACATCCAAGTCCTCTTCTACAATGGGACCAGACTCAACAGACCTCCATGAGATGCTGGAGTCAATGGCACCAGTCTAAGCAGGCCTAAGGGTGGGTGTCTCCATGTGGGAGACAACCCACTGGCACTTGCCTGCTCCATTGCCCTAGCAAGGAAGCACCTCTTGTCATCTCTCTTCTTGTGTGGCACTGGCAATTGCGAACAGTGCCTTGCCCCAGAGCTGGTCATTGGTGCCAGGAAATGGCAGTCCCATGGCCATCAAGTCTTTCCTCTGTGCAGAAGCCTCCCATTTCAAGGCTGGTGCATTGTGCACCAAAGTGCCCAGCACCATGCTGGATACCACCTGGGATGGTTGGGGTTGAAGTGCTGACTCCATTAGAAAGAGCTTTAAGTGAAAGTCCCATTCCCAACCTCCATGCAGATTTTACACTTATCAGACTGGTGTTCCGCTCCGAGACCCACACAGCTTGAAGCCCTGAGACCGAGGCATGTCTCAGTCCCCAGGATGGGAATTAAGTAGTGGGAAGGAGGAACTCCCAACTAAAACTTAACTAGTATGCTTGTCACTAATTATAACTTTATCACTAACCATAACTTTCAAGTTATTTACAAGAGGAAAAATGAGAGTCCACTAGGGATTCACTTTCTAATGCAAGAGAGGAGCCATGCCAAGGACCATCACTGGTAAGAAGAAGTAACTGAAGAGGCAGCAGGCTGTCAGGGGGCCAACATACTTGGGCAGGAAGGTGCCACTCCAGGGGACTCCAGAGCTGATCCAATGAATACCTCAAGGAAAAAACCTTCCAATGATCATGCACATGGCACACCTACTTGGAATGGACATGAGCAATCACTCAAAGAAGAACTAAAGCAAAGCAGTGGTCCTACTGTTGTATAATATGCAGACAGCCTTTGTAATCAATTATCCCCACTTTTTATGAGCCCATTTACAAAAGGGTCTCCTCCATGATGCGAGAATTGGACATTCACCTTTAAGATGCCAAAGCAGCATGACAAAGGATACTGTGATAGAACATGTTTAATCCCTGTATACACCATATGATGAGTCTGTTGTCAAATGGAACCCAAGTTACAAAATATCATCAATAAATATAAGCGCATTATCACCTGCAAATGACAAAAATGATCATACATTACTCATTATATGGCCATCACCAGTTTGTTTTTGATTCAGGAATGGCAACATGTCAGAGTGAATAGCTTGGAATAAATAGATTGGATTTCACATTCCACGATGCTGACTGCAAATTCAAAGTGTTTACAATGCAGTCATGTTTGGCACTGATTTTACACTATGAAACTTACCGTATGTAATCATGTAAACATCACCAGCACTCACCTTGTCCTGCAAAGAGCATTTATTCTCTCACTTGGAAGTCCAGGGTATTAAGCATTAACCAAAGTAAATAAGGAAAGTCAGAATCATAAAGCACCATCTCATGTTAACAGGCATCCTATATGAGTTCAGAGCCAAGTACTGAACACTTCCATATGAACATAAGAACGGACATACTGTATCAGACCAAAGGTCCATCTAGCCCAGTATCCTGTCTTCCAACAGTGGCCAATGCCAGATGCCCCAGAGGGAGTGAACAGAGGGAGGGTAATCATCAAGTGATCCCTTTCCTGTCATCCATTTCCAGCCCCTGACAAACAGAGGCTAGGACTCCACTCCTACCCATTCTGGCTAAAAAGTATTGATGGACCTAACCTCCATATATGTATGTAGTTTTTCTTTGAACCCTGTTAAAACCCTGGTCTTCACAACCAGGGCCAGCCAGAGGCATTCTGGCGCCCCAGGCACGAGTGTGTGGCGCCGCCCCCGGGCGCACAGCACATGCGCGGGCCTGCCTGTGGGGAGCGGGCCCGCCCCCCTAGGGTGCGCAGGCCTGCCCCCGGGGCACACGGCGCATGCGCGGCCCGACTATGGCCACTGGCGCGTGGCCCAGGGCCCGCCCCCGGGGCACACGCCGCAAGCGCGGCCCAGTCCGGCCCGGCTGTCGCTGCTGGCGCATGTGCCGGGCCGTGCAGGGCCCCGCGGCTGTGGGGGGAGGGCGCTGCTGGCTGGTGCCACGGGGATGGGGCGGGCCAGCGCTGCGGGAGCCGGGCGCACGGCGCCTGATGGCAGCTATAAGGGACGCCGCGCGCCCCTTACAGCTGCCATCAGGCGCCCCCCATCAGTTGGTGCCCCAGGCAGCTGCCCGGCTTGCCCATCCCTTAATCTGGCCCTGTTCACAACATCCTCTGACAAGGAGTTCCACGTGTTGACTGTGCACTGTGTGAAGAAAAACTTCCTTTTCTTTTTTTTTAAACCTGCTACCTATTAATTTCATTTGGAGAACCCCTAGTTCTTATGTTATGGGAACAAGTAACTAACTTTTCCTTATTCACTTTTTCCATACCTGTCATGATTTTATAGACTTCTATCATATATCCCCCCTTAGTCTCCACTTTTCTAAGATGAAAAGTCCCAGATTTTTTAATCTCTTTTCATATGGCACCTGTTCCAAACCCCTAATCATTTTTGTTGCCCTTTTCTGAACCTTTTCCAATGCCAAGATATCTTTTTTGAGATGAGGCAACCACATCTGCACACAATATTCAAGATGTGGGCATACCATGTATTTATATAGAAGCAATAAAATATTCTCTGTTTTATTGTCTATCCCTTTTTTAATGATTCCTAACATTCTATTTGCTTTTTTGACTGCTGCTGCACATTGAATAGGTGTTTTCAGAAAACTATACACAATGATTCCAAGATATCTCTCTTGAGTGGTTACAGCTAAATTAGTCCTCATCATTTTGTATGTATAGCTGGGATTATTTTTTCCAATGTGCATTACTTTGCATTTATCAACATTAAAATTCATTTGCCATTTTGTGGCCCAATCTCCTAGTTTTATGAGCTCCTTTGGAAGCTCTTCACAGTCTGTTTTGTTCTTAAATATCTTGAGCAGTTTAATATCATCTGCAAATTTTGCCACCTCACTATTTACCCCTTTCTTCAGAACATTTATAAATGGGTTAAATAGGATTGGTCCCAGTACAGACCCTTGGGGGATACCGCTAGTTACCTCTCTCCATTCTGAAAACTGACCATTTATTCCTATCCTTTGTTTCCTGTCTTTTAACCAGTTAGTCCATGAGAGGACCTTACCTCTTATCCCATGACAACTTACTTTCCTTAAGAGCCTTTGGTGAGGGCCCTTGTCCATTGGATACTTCTTGTCCACATACTTGTTGACTCCCTCAAAGAACTCTAGTAGATTAGGAAAGCATGATGTCCCTTTACAGAAACCATGTTGACTTTTCTCCAACAAATTATGTTCATCTATGCGTCTGACAATTCTATTCTTAACTATAGTTTTAACTAATTTGCCCGGTACTGATGTTAGACTTACCGGTCTGTAATTGCCAGGATCACCTCCAGAGCCCTTTTAAAATATTGGCGTCACATTAGCTATCTTCCAATCATTAGAAGATAATGTCTAATGTCAGTACTGGGCAGAAAATGATATAAAGGATAGGTTACAAACCACAGGTAAGAGTTCCGCAATTTCACATTTCAGAACTCTTGGGTAAATGCCATCTGGTCCTGGTGACTTGTTACTGTTTAGTTTATCAATTTGTTCCAAAACCTCCTCTAAAGAAACTTCAATCTGGGACAATTCCTCAGATTTGTCACCTAAAAAGAATGGCTCAGGTTTGGGAATCTCCCTCACATCCTCAGCTGTGAAGACGAAAGCAAAGAATTAATTTAAGGTCTTCACAATGACCTTATCGCCTTTGAGTGCACTGGAGGAATCAAATATCCAAGTCACAACAGCTGCTAGGGAAACCAGCCAGTACACTGGTAAATATACTGTTGGTGCTACAGTCTGCCTGAATAGTTTTACTACACCACAGCTTCCTGTCACCATGATACAGTGTGTGGCTCTTGGAGGCACTGAATCCATTCAAGTGCACACGGTGCATCCGGGACATTTGGAAGAGCAGCCACTCTCATAAATCTTATCTTCCCATGTTGTTTTTCCTCTACTCACTGTGGGAAAGCGATTTATGTTTGGGAGGGTGGCCTGCTAGCAAGAAAGCCTCAAAACATCTTGTCAAGAAGGAGAGTGACAGATGTGTTGTGGCATCTACTACCCATTGAGAAGGCTGGGTTCCTAGAACTGAGAGAGACAAGTAGTGTTTGTAAGTACTGAATGTTTGTAAGTAGTGTTTGTAAGTGTCAAAGTACTAACACTCTCTCTGGCATTATAAAGGTCAATACGGACTGAGAAATACAGATCCAACTCAGACTCTCTGTTTAGTGAAAACTTTCCAGTGCATTCTTCCTGAGGCACAAGTTCAGACTGCTAAGATTCTCCACATCAATATTCTGGTCTGATATGGCCCCTTTGAGCCATGTATGTGGTTTCCAAACAGCTGGATTCAAGCCATATGAAAACCTTCCTAGGGAAGAGAACTCTCTGTTGGCATTATGCCATCAGAGCCCTCTCCTTTGCCAGCTAGCACCCCTCAGTCCTGGCAGAAGGATGATGCAGGGGGCAGAGAAAAGGTGCTGGAGAGATCCACTCTGCCCCACTGAACTGACATAAAACTGGAATAACCCAGTGATGAATCAGTCGCACTGTGCTCTCCTATGGAGACCTTCATTTTATCCTCATTAGTTGTGGTAGTCTCCGTTAATCTAAAAGGAAATTTTATAATTATAATAAGTATATATAAAAATAATTTTATATTGAAATTATTTGTTTTGCCTTTATTTTCTGTAGGAAAACAATTGCTCATCTTGCCATCCATGATGATAAAAACAAGGGCAGCAAGACCCTGTCAACATGAAACAATCAGCCAGCAAAGCGATCCAGTTGCACAACAAAATCCTTTTCATCCCTGCTCCCCCCCTATCCTTCCCAAACACCTCCCCAGAAAGCTGGGCTTTGCAGCATGCCCTGAAAGCTAACAAGTTCAGGCTTACTTGACCCTTGCCCTGAACCAAGCAGATAACATGGCTTGTCTTTCTTATCATATTTAGAGTGTGATACAAATTATATATTAATTAAATATTAATCAAGCCACAAGATTGGCTGATTGGACAATTACCCTAACACCAACTGATAAGCAGAATATAGTTGTCAAACAGTGGATATATCCTGCTCTCTACTAAAGCTATGAAAATAATAAAATTGGGAGGTTGCTGACAATTCTGCAACTAAATCAGGAGACAAAAATCATATAGGCAGAACAAAATCTTTTACCTTGGTTTTGTGTATTTTTAATGTTTCTAATTTTTCTAAAATAAAATTAAAGACAATTTCTTAACAGTCATTTCAAATCCAAAATTGAAATGTTTCATTTGGGAAATGTTTCAACAAAACATTGATTCTTTTTATTCAGATTTCATTTTACGCATTTTAGTTTCCAAAACAATGCAGTGAAATCTACATGAATTTGCTAAAAGTTTCAGTGTTGCCAGATATGTATTTTTACCAAAGAAAAGTTTGAATCAAAGGAATTTTTTTCAGCTCTACTCTTCATTATGTTCCTCAAAAATATAACCAAGTTCATCAGAATCTAGACACTAGTAATTTATCTTAAGTAAGGCTGGTCAAAAATGTTGCCTCAACTTACATATTTGATGAGAAAATTGGCTATTTGACATAAAAACCACTGATTTTTTTGCTGGAGAACTAAAAATATGACAGCTAAGTTTTATCTGTTTCCTAGCAATTTTTTATTGAAATATTTTAAGTTTTTGGCAGTTTTCCAATGACAACTTTGGGGTATTGGTAGTTTTCAGGTAACAATTTTCAGCCAATAATTTCTCAAAAAAGCAACAAAATGTTTGTGGAAGAGGAGAATTTCTAGAATATCAGTGGGAAATAATATATTTTAAGTTGATTTACAAGCCTTTCATTTGTAACATTGACAGGGTTTCATTGCACAAGCTTAGATAAGTCACTGGTTAATAGGCTGCTGTCTCTTTCAAGAATACTTTGGGTCTGTATCAGAACTTTAATAAACTGCTGCACCTCTTGAGAGGGGAAAACACTGAAGCCATAGGCCTGAGCAGGAGGGACAAAATGGAGCTTTGAGCCACCTCTGTGTGAGTTCTGTACTACAGGTTGAAACTATCTAAACCATAACTTTTCGGTCTGGTAACATCAGTGATCTGGCACAGATGTTACAGGACCAGAGAGCCCCGGTGGAGGGCCAGCAGCAGGGAGCCCTGTGGGGTCAGTAGGGCAGAGGGCTGCCAGCATCAAGTTGCCGATGGAGCTACCCAGCATGCAGCAGCGGGGCTGCCCAGCGAGGCTGGGAAACCCAGTGTGTGACTGCCTGGCAGGGCGAGGAGCCGCAGCGGTGGTGGCAACTACCCATGTGGACCAGGAACTGCAGCAGTGGCAGCTATCCACCAAGGTCGGGAGCCCCAGCAAGTGCCTGCCTAGTGGGGTTGGCAGGGCAGCGGGGCAGTAGGCGGGGAGCTGGCCGGGAAACTGGACCAGAGTTGGAGGGGCTGGTGGCAGCGGGGCCAGAAATGACCTCCTCTGGTCCAGCAAAATCCCTCATCTGGGACCAGACAGGTCCTGAGTGTCAGACCAGAGAGGTCCAACCTGTACTTCAAAGGCCTCTGGCATAAATTTCTGTTCTGGCCACTGTCTGAAGTCAAGTATCAGAGGGGTACCCATGTTAGTCTGAATCTGCATAAACAACAAGAAGTCCTGTGGCACCTTAGAGACTAACAGATTTATTGGGGCATAAGCTTTTGTGGGCAAAGACCCACTTTGTCAGATGCATCAGATGACATGTATCTGACGAAGTGGGTCTTTGCCCACGAAAGCTTATGCTCCAATAAACCTGTTAGTCTATAAGGTGCCACAGGACTTCTTGTTGTTTGTCTGAAGACAGAATACTGTGCTAGATGGATCTATGGCAGGGGTGGGCAAAAGGGCCTCCGCAGGCTGGATCTGGCCCATGGAGACCCTGCTGCTCCCCTCACCCCCAGGCCAATTAGAGCCTTGAGGCGGGGGAGTGCTCGCAGGGTGGGGGCAGAGTGGAGAAGGCTTTGCATGCTCCCCTGTGCCCAGGCCTTAACTGGCCTAGGGGCGGGGGAGTGCGCGAAGCCTCCTCCTGCCTTGCCAGGAGCACGTGGCACTTTGAAGCACTGAGCGCTGCTCGCAGGGCAGGGGGAGAAGCTTCCTTCGCTGTGCCCCGACCCTGCGAGGGGCCTGTGGCACTTCAAAGTGCCACATGCTCCTCGCAGGGCGGGAGGAGGCTTCTCGCTCTCGCCCACCCCCAGGCCCTGATTAGCCTGGCAGCGGGGGAGCATGCCAAGCCTGTTCCAGGGCATGGGTGCCTAGTGGGAAGGGGGGGCAAAGGGGCTCCGCCCACCCCCAGACCAGTCATGGTCTGGGGGTGGGGTAGTCCTGCCCCTTCCCATTTAGGCCCCACTCCGTCCCATTTAAGCACCGCCCCTTCCGGGGTGGCCTGGGGCCACTTCAAAAATTTTTGAAGTGTCCCCCGGGCAAAAATTATTGCCCACCCCTGGTCTGACCCAATATGGTCATTCTTATCTAAAAATTAATTATAATAATAAAAATGTTGAGAACAGAAACTCCCCAAGATAATAACTGGTCAAGAAAACAACAATGTGAGGTAATATGATAGAGGTATATAAAATCACAAGTGGTGTGGAGAGGGTGAATAAAGAAAAGTTATTTATGAGTTCCCATAAATAGAAGAACTAGAGGACACGAAATGAAATTAATGGGTAGCAGGTTTAAAACTAATAAAAGAAAGTTCTTCTTCACACAGCGCACAGTCAACCTGTGGAACTCCTTGCCAGAGAAGGCTGTGAAGGCTAGGACTATAACAGGGTATATTTACACTAGCGCCCTAGTTCGAACTAGGGTGGCTAATGTAGGCATTCGAACTTGCAAATGAAGCCTGGGATTTAAATATCCCAGGCTTCATTTGCATGTTCCCGGGAGGGCGCCATTTTTAAATGCCCCGTAGTTCGAACTGACTGCCCGCGGCTACATGTGGCAGTCAGAAGTTAATCCGAACTAAGTCCTTAGTTCAGATTAACTGTTACTCCTCCTGCAATGAGGTGTAACAGTTAATCTGAACTAAGGACTTAGTTCGGATTAACTTCTGACTGCCCCGTGTAGCCGCGAGCAGTCAGTTTGAACTACGGGGCATTTAAAAATGGCGCCCGTCCGGGAACATGCAAATGAAGCCCGGGATATTTAAATCCCAGGCTTCATTTGCAAGTTCGAATGCCTACATTAGCCTCCCTAGTTCGAACTAGGGGCCTAGTGTAGACATACCCGCAGGCTGTGTCTAGACTGGCAAGTTTTTCCACAAAAGCAGCCGCTTTTGCGGAAAAACTTGCCAGCTGTCTAGACTGGCTGCTTGAATTTGCGCAAGAACACTGACGATCTAATGTATGATCGTCAGTGTTCTTGCGCAAATACAATGACTCTCCCGTTCAGGAAAAAGCCCTCTTGCGCAAATGCTTTTGCGCAAGAGGGCCAGTGTAGACAGCTGAGAACCGTTTTGCGCAAAAAAGCCCCGATGGCAAAAATGGCGATCAGGGCTTTCTTGCGCAAAACCACATCTAGAGTGGCACGGACACTTTTCCACAAAAAGTGCTTTTGCGCAAAAGCGTCCGTGCCGATTTAGACGCTCTTTTCCGCAAATGCTTTTAACGGAAAAACTTTTCCGTTAAAAGCATTTGCAGAAAATCATGCCAGTCTAGACGCAGCCACAGAGTTTAAAGAGAAGCTAGATAATTTCATGGAGGTTAGGTCCATAAAAGGCTATTAGCCAGGGGATAGAAATAGTGTCCCTGGCCTCTGTTTGTCAGACGCTGGAGATGGATGGCACGAGACAAATCGCTTGATCATTGTCTTTGGTCCACTCCCTCTGGGGCACCTGGTGCTAGCCACTGTCAGCAGACAGGCTACTGGGCTAGATGGACCTTTGGTCTGACCCAGTACGGCCATTCTTATGTTCTTATGTAATGACCTTGGCAAATAATACATTTTAAAAATCTTGGGCTACTAGGAAACGTGTATTTAAATAAGTCCCCCAGTCAGAAATCTAGCATTCTGGAACAAAGTCACTAAACCATAGTCTAACAAACAAATGTTCATTTAACATGCCCTTCACTTTTTTCTCCATTACACCCCACTCACAGTTGTCCTTCGTCAGTGGAGACTCAGAGTTCAGAGGTGCTTTCAGGTAAGTCCACATCCCAAATATGGGGGAAGGCATCTTGATCATTCCTCTGGCCACTCACCAGTCACTCTGGCTATTGTTGTTTGTTGTGCCACTGTTCACTCCACCACTCAATTTCCAGTGGCCTTACACCATCACCTTCTGCTGTCACCTGCCACTGGGATCTCTACAAGTTTGACCTGAGATTCAAACTCCCCATGATTTAAGCTCTCAGTGAAGGAACCTCGCTGCTAGTGCAAACTGAGCAGTCCCTTCCACAAAAACACTGTCCCAGAGTGTGACTAAGTACTTATACCTGGTTATCAGTGACTTCAGCTCTAGTGGTCACTACAAAGCAAAAGACTTTCTATGGAGCCTAATAAGCTCTGTCTTTAAACAGTCAACAGAGACAGATCAAATTGTGCCTGTGATTCTAGGACAGATCATCAAGCAAAACACCTTTCTCTCCACTGGAATCTCGCATCAGAATCCCTTGCATAGCCGGTGCATTTCATATGAAGTAGATATCCCCAATTAAGACAGGCGAAATACGGTTCTGCTGCCCTTTACTCATACAATAAGGATAACAACATTTCCCTCCTCCCGCCCTGGCATTCAACTGATTTGTAACCCAAAGCCAGCCAAAACTGATCACTTGGGCAACAGCGATGTAACTTGTTGACAACTGGAGGGAGGGCTGGGGGGAAATTCAGGGAAGATTCCCCTGTTCATAATTCTGAGGTTCTACTGTCCTTGGCCCCATGGGTAATAGATGCAGCCACGGCTGGGGGAGGCAGGCCCCTAGCCCCACCTACAGTCCTGCCCCCTCTGCTGAGGCCCTGCCTCCACCACAGGGAGAGGAGGAGGCAGAACACCGTGCCGAGTGAGTGCTCCCCTCCCACCACCACGGGGAGGGGAAGAGCATGCGTACCCAGCCTCCCTGGAGAACCAGAGAGGGAAGAGACCATGTCGCCCGAGCCTCCCCAGCCCTCGGAACATGGGGAGGGTGGGTGGCACGCATCCCCAGCCAGGAGCAGTGGGGAGTGCGGGCATGGGGGGCAGAAAGACTCTGCCCCCAGAACACCTACAGCAGGCATTCTTAGAGTGGAGTGTGGGCAGGGTCATGCTACTGGAGGCCAATGCTTGGCCCTCTGGCCAAATTATTTAACCCACTCCTTCCAGGACTACAAAATCCAATACAACCACTTTCCAAATGCCTTCTCTGGACAGAGTTTAGCCCCAGGTCACAGCTCCATACCACTACACTAGTGACTGACAGGAGAACCTAGCGCCCCTCGCTACACCATGTTCCAGTGTAGGGACCCTAGAACCAGCAATCCAGGTGTGCTGAGTCCCCATCCCTGTTTCCCTTGGCTCTTACTACCCAGCCTTGCTTTCTTCCTTTGCCTGTTTTTCAGTATACCACAGGAGCACACTCTACTCCCCATGTCTACTTCACCCCATCCTAGCCTTGTGCTAGATCTTACTGCAGGGCAGGATCTCAGGTCTTAATCAGCCCCTGAAATTTCCAGGGACGGTCTTACAGGTGGGCAACATGGGCGACTGTCCAGGGTGCATTGGTCAGAGGGGAACCATGGTCAAGAGTCAAAGAGCAGAGCAGGATTGGGGTGTATGGCCCTGGATGGGAGCTCAGGGCAATGTATGGGGAGCCTATGGCCCAGGAATAATGGATGAGGTGAGAAGCCCAGGAAGGCAGTGGGGCCAAAGGCAATGGGAAGATGGTAGTCTTCAACTTCCTTAAGGTGGATTTCAAAGAGAATGGAAAGGGGCTGTTGTCAGTGGTGACAGATGACAGAATGAGGAGCAATGGTCTCAAGTTGAAGTGGGGGAGGTCTAGAGGTTGGATATTAAGAAAAACTGTTTCACTAGGAAGGTGGTAGAGCACTGGAATGGGTTACCTAGGGAGGTGGTAGAATCCCCATTCCTAAAGGTTTTTAAGTCCCAGTTTGACAAAGCCCTGCCTGGATGATTTAGCTGGGATTGGTCCTGCTTTTAGCAGAGGATTGGACTCAATGATCTCCTGAGGTCTCTTCAAACCTTATGATTCAATGGCTGGGAACTCCAAAAAGACAGCGGGGGCTGTGGGAGTGGGTGGGAAGATAGCAAGCCAGGGACATCAAAATACACGTTTGCGCAAGTGACATTTTTCATAAGGCAGGCTTGCTGGTCCTTGACAACCTTCCTCATCTAAGACAATGACTGCAGGCTCCTTCCCCTGAATCCTCTTCTTTCTTTTTCTTTCTTTTCCTGTCATTTATGGCACAGCAGTTTCAGCATGTGAGGCTACAACTGCCACCTATCACAGTTTTCGAATGAGCAAAAAACAATCCTCTCTCCCAGTCCCATGTCCTTTAAAAGCAAAGCAATGTTTTTGTAATTTTACCCGACTTTGCCGGTACTCTGACCAGACCCTTCAGACTGTATTCTTTTACCCTGAGGCCTCTCAGTTCTTCATAAAGGGGTTTTTTCCTGTGTGATTCACCCTACATTGCCTGAGCAGATGTTTCTTGGACTCTGCATGTGTCCCACAACCCATCTTTGTGCTTATTTAGTAAATATAAATTACCATTCAGTTCACTGTGACCTGTTCGTGCTCTAAATATAGTTATTTCGCTTCTTCTATCATAGCAATTAAGTATACCATTATCCTCAAATTAGGACAACTTTCACAGAACCATTATTCTTTTTTTCTCTTTGGTCCATCATTCTTCCCATTCCTTTTTAACTTCTGTCTTAACAAAACATTTGGGCTATGTCTACACTCGCGGCTTCTTGCGCAAGTACGGCCGTTCTTGCGCAAGAATCCACAGAGCGTCCACACTGCCCACCTGCTCTCGCGCAAGGAAATTTACAGTACGGCGTGGTAAGAGAGGGCTTCTTGCACAAGAGCTACGCTCTTTTCTAACAGGTGTAAGCCCTCTTGCGCAGGAGCTCTTGCGCAAGAGGGCAGTGTGGATGCTCGGCAGGGATTTCTTGTGCAAGAGAGCCCTATGGCTAAAATGGCCATCAGAGTTTTCTTGCACAAGAGAGCGTCCACACTGCCATGGGCGCTCTTGCGCAAAAGCACAGCACGCACATGGCAGTGTGGACGTTTTCTTGCACAAGACTTCTTGCACAAGAACCCTTGTGCAAGATGTTCTTGCGCAAGAAGCTGCCACTGTAGACATAGCCAGGAAGTCCTCTTTACTTAGAGGTATTTTTATAGTGTCCTCCTAATTTTTAACGCATATTTTGCTGCTTTATCTGCCATTTCATTGGCTAGTATCCAGACATGCATCAGAATCCATACTATTACTGTAGATCAGAGCTACTCAACACGTGGCCTGTGGGCTGCATGCGGCCCGCAGCCTGTTTGTTTGCGGCCCACGGTGCAGTTTGGGTTTATGCAGGGCTCAACATGCAGCCTGCGGGTGGGATCCTTTGAACATGGCCTCCACTGGGAACATGCTCCACAACAGCGAGTCAATAGAATGGTCTTCTGTTGATATGCTGTTTAGTAGTTAAACTCCTGGACTGTCATTGCTCATTAAAAGTGCTGTCATATGGGTGGAAATTGGGTAAATATTGCATTTTATTAATATCAGCAGAACTGACTTAAATGGGGCCTGTGTGTTGTGTAGTCTTGCCTTAATCTTTGTATTCATATCTGTCAGTGTGAAATAAGCTATTTGCATATATTTGCATATACATGCACCCACACTTCAGTTGCGGCCCCTCGGCATGTGCTGAGAGTATCATTGTGGCTCCTGGGGCTTCCAAAGTTGAGTAGCCCTGCTGTAGGTGATATAATTGTATTATCTGGATAGTATGACAGAGTCAGGTCAGATGGCTATAGAAGAGTACTCGAAAGGATATATGTTAGCCCTAGAGTAAGTAGGTCTCTGTTCCCTGGATAAACTGGCAGGGGCTGTCCGAGAACCGGCAAGAACTTTCAAGAAACTGTGTGGACAATCAGGCCAGTTAGAACACCTGGAGCCAATCAGGAGCCTTCCAGAGGCTAGAGAGTCAGGCTATTCAGACCAGATGGGGCCTATCAAGAACCAGTTGAGACTGCTTTAACGGGGCTCCTCTTCTGTTAGTTTAGACGAGCCAAAGTTCTGAGAGTGAGAGGCGTCTGTCTGGGTGAGAGCTGGGAGCTGCAAGTCAGGCAGAGTGTGTTGGAGAAGCAGGATAAGCTGCTCAGGTACCAGAGGAAAGGTACTAGGAGGGACTGTTTGAGGAAGTGGCCCAGGGAAGAATTTGTCAGACAGGGAGTAGAACAAATCCCATCTGTTGCTGCTGCCTTAGGGTCCCCAGGCTGGAACCTGGAGTAGTGAGTAGGCCTGGGTTCCCCCCAACCCTCCCGACACCACTACAGTGTCTGTCCCTGGACAGGGAGACCAGAACTATAGAGGAGCTTCACCAGCCCGCCTCCCCATATCCTGGACTAGTCTGTGATGAGTATGACTCAGCAGGCTGCAAATCCTGCCTCTACTAAAGAGAAAAAAGCTGTGTGATGGGACACAGAGAGTCTCTGAGGCTGAATACTATCAGCCAAAAGCACAGGACCCACAGGCAGAGCCAGAGCTCTGCTGCAATAAGAACAATATTTCATTGATGAAGTCACTCCTGCTCTCCAAGATTCTCTTTGTAATTGCCATTATACCCAAAGCTAAGATTTTGTCATGGTTATTTAATTAAAAATCACCAACATGTCACAGGCAATAAAGAAAAATTCTGAGAAGCCCATTACCTGTCCCAGACTTTTACTAAAAATATTCATAAAAAAAATGGGAAGGGGCTGGTTAGGGAGCTGCTGGGGTCCCCCTGCTGCCTGCAGCAGCAAGGAGTAGCTGGACTCCCCATGCTGCATTCAGTGGTAGGTAAATGCTGAGGTCCCCATACCACCTAATGCAGTGGGAAACTGCTGGGGTCAGCTTGCCTGCTGTGGCAGCTGGGGGTTATGGGGTCCCATTATCTCCAATGGCAGCCAGAAGCTGAAGAGATCCCCCTGCCCTCCTATGGCATTGGGGAACTACAGGTGCCCCTTCCCCACTGAGGTGGATGGGAGCTGCAGGTACCCCACTGAGGGGTGTCCCTATCTCCTGCAGTGGCTGGGAGTGGTGGGGCCCTTCATCACCCACAGTTTCCAGAAGCTGAAGTCTACAACATCTGTGACTTCCATGACAAAATTGTAGCATTAGTTATACCCAATAAAGAATCAGACAGGATAGCAGTCATAGTTGGCACAAACCTGAATAAGGGAAGTATGCCCAAGAATGCCCATCAATTTGTGCACAAGTATAAACATTAGGCTGCTTTTGGAGGAACACTTTCTGTGTCTCAGGAAGCTGGGGAAGCTGCCTCTTCTCCCCCCAGCCCATAGGCCAGAGGAGCTGCTTATCCCTACCAGGATCCCAGGGCTGGTGGAGCTTGGTCTGCCCTGGCAGCTGGAGGAGCTAGCTTTCCCCTGGTGGCCTCAGGATCAGAGGAGCTCTCATCCTCCGCGTGGGGCTGTAGGAGTTCACTCTCCCCACCCCAGCCCCAGAGAAGTGCTGTGTCCCTGCTAACTGGGGGACATGCCCCCTAAACCTGCTCCACCCCACCCTCTGTACTTCCTTACTAGGGCTACCTGTGGCACAGGACATGGTGCAGAGGGACAACAGCCACCACATGCCCACTACTCCCTGTCTCACAAAGCTAAATGAGGCACAGGTGGGCAGAGCTGGGGGATGCAATGGAGCCAGGACTCTGCCACACAAGAAGCTGGCCAGCAATACTGAGTCGATACAAAGAAGGAAGTAATCTGTGTCGGGTAAAAGGGTAGCACGTGCTATTTGTCCTATGAAGCAAGACGAGAATCAGAGTCCAAGTTGACTCTCAGAGTCACAGCTGAATCACTGCTCTGTTCATGGTGCAGCACAGCTATGCACTTGCAGCAGACTGTAAAGGAACAATCGAACCCTAATGAGTGCTACTTTTTGTGGGAGAAAGGTGCATGCAACAAATAGGACACAAGGATGAGCGGGCGAGACAGCTGCCAATTTTCTTTTAATTAGTTAATTGCTATTGATAGCCATTGCTAATTAAAAATGCTCCAATGTTAACTCTTTTGCATGTTTTACTGTACAGATACTGTTTTATACTCTGTGCCATAACCAGACTTTGTACAACAAGACATTGTATGATTTCCAGGTAATTCTGAGGCATGATGTTGGTATTTTGTGAAAAGATAATTTGCAATTTGTGGATTAAGAGAAGTGTTTAATGGTCATTCCTTTAGGCTTGGAAAACAACAGCCCTATGATATTTTATAGGCAGGCTTCTACCATAGTATTATTCCACTCTGCCCTGTCACGTCAGAATTGCTCTGCTACTTGACTTTCCAGTATCCACCTACTGCTCCCGAGGACAAATTATACAAAGGTGTGCTGGATTTTATAATACACATATTGGAGCTTTGACAAATGTTCACAATAAAACCTAAAGTAACACAAAACTCATCTTAAAACTAACATGAAGGGCTTGTCTTTCGCAGCAGCATCAATTTAGCAGGTCTGGTGAAGACACGACAGGTCAAGCACTTTCCTGTCAACTTCAGTACTCCACCTTCTAAAAGGTAAGTCAGCAGGAGAGTGCCTCCTGCCAACATAGGGTGACACCGCATTAGGTCGATGCAAGCTGTATTGCTTAGGGGGTGATTTTTTCACACCCAAGTTGCTATGCAACTTATAACAACTTAAGCAGCAATGGAGACCAGGACTAAGTTTGCCAAAAAGTTCACTGAGATTTAAAAATGTTCCAAATAAATCCAAGCACAAGTTTTTAAGTGAATCAGAAGCACTGAGATCACAAAATGATCACAAAATCATGATATTTAAGTATGTGTCAAATCAACTTTTCAAATATATGCATGTTCTAGGGCATCCAACTGGCTCTGGTATGTGGATCCCAATGTGCATGTGCAAACCCTAAGAGGGGTTCACATCTGCAAACATCTTCAAGCATCTATGAGTGCATCTACACAGAAGGGCTTAACTCAAAATAAGCTATGCAAATTGAGCTACATCAATTGTGTAGCTTATTTCGAAATTGGGAGTGTCTACACAGCATTTATTTTGAAATAGAGCACTCTTCCTCCAATTTCCCTTACTCCTCGTACAATGAGGGTTACAGGAATCGGAGTAAGAAGTCCTCCAGCTTGAAAATATTTCAATATTATTTCGAAATAACTGCCTGCTGTGTAGACATGGACTAAGTTATTTGAAATAATGTTGCTGTGTAGACATACCCTATTTGAATATATGATAAGCCTGCAGAGTCCCATACTGAGATGAAACTTCACTGCTTAGGTAAATCGTAACTGATTTTCTTACAGGCACAATGATAGTGAATCAAGTCCTTGTGCTGCCTACTGCAGGCCCACTTATTGCCATTTTTTAAAAATGTGGCCTACTTTAAATTTTAGTTTAATTTCCTGAGATGGCTTTTTATTGTTGTTTCCTATATAGTCTTATCCATTGAGTAATGCCATTGAAACCAGCTTCTACTACCTTGGCAAATTTTGTAATAATTCACACTTTAGATAGTGAAATAAAATGAAAGAATGAAAACTTGCAATATGAAAATCTTCACAAAAGATCAGTTCCTGCAAGCTTTTCACATGGAAGTAGACCCATTAGAGTCAATGAAACTACTCACATAACTGAGGCTAGAGCTTGTGGTTCAAATGTTTTAGAAGCAAAACACAATGAAAATAAAATATAGCAAATTCTTACTAATGTACAACTGAATATAATATTATATAACCATTAAAGCTGTAGGATTAGACCAGTTGATGATATGCTCAAGTTTATTCACAAGTTATCAAGCTTGATGCAGTATTACTGGGTATTATACAGGAGGTCAGACTAGATGATCATAAAAGTCCCTTCAGACCCCAATATAGATGAATCTATTAAAATTCACTTGCCATTTTTGCATAATAACAACAGTTTATTGTATTTTCCTTTAACTTCTCTTCCCTCAAACTCTTTGTGCCAAATCCTATGTGACTCATGAAAATCATCCCCATTGATCTTAAAGGGGCTAATCAAAGAAATAAGGCAAGCAGGATTTGCCTATTTATCATAGATACTTTATGCAAGTATTCATTCCACTTCAGTTTATAGGAGGAAGGTTGCTACAAATCCTACTATGACTAAGCTTAGGTTAAAGCAGCAATGACAATTAACTTACTTTTGTTACATTAAGATGACAGGGAATATTACTTTAAACTAGCATTTTGGAACTAATGGGTTTATATCTTCCCCTGGAAAACTGTTTTCAGCAAGACCATGGAATGATTGGTTACTGGTGTTGTTGCTGTTACAAAAGAACAAGGATTGATCACTGTTTCAAACTTCAGGATGGAGAAAGTTACACTTTATTATAAGATTTATAGAATAAATTCTCAGATTAGATTTTTTTCCAGCTAATCAAATTTGGCCGAGTCAATGATGAATACAGGGAGAGTCAATGATGAATCAGAACCATACTACATCCTCATTAGACCATGTTTGCAATGTTTTCTGGGATGCTCTACTTTGCTGTATTAGGACAATTTTCTTGTTTTTTCCAGCTCCAAAACAGAACAATAATGACAGCAGTGTCCAAAAAAAATTTCTTATAATTAACTAAGTTGTGTAACGTTACCAGGATATCAGGAAAGGGGCCAAAGAATTTCACATTGTAAAACTGGGCATATCATCAGATACAGCAATTTTGATCACATCTTCAGACTAGTCTGATTTTATAAGTTTTCCCAACCCTCTTTCAGCCAAAAGTATTTGAGATGCCATCTGGTTCTAATGATACAAAACTAAAATATTCAGTCTCCTTTTCACTACACTACATTAAAGATTAAAACATCAATAGAATACAGTCCATTCTTTTTCTATCATATCATTAACATTTTTATTATTTTTGGCTAATTTAGATTATATTTTATAAATACTAATGGACATACATTTTCATTTAAGTATTATAGTACATGATATAGAGAGCCTGAATCTCTACTCCTGATTCACAGTCCATGGAAGGTTATGGGAGTCTTTCCATTGACATCAATGAATGTTGGATCAGGCCCTTATTGTGTGTGAGACTGGAATTTGGACCACAGAGCACAGCGTGTTAAAGAATTTATAAGATTTAAATGTTTATTCCAAAGGGAAAAGGTTCAAATTATACTTACAGTAGCTACTATAATTACCAGCAAACAGGATCCAATCTTGCATTCCTTGCATACTCAATATCCACATAGAAGTTAATTGGAGTTTTGGCTCTGTAAAAGGAATGCAACATCAAGTTTCTGATAAAGAAATACTTTAAAATAAATAGGTTTTTATAAAAGATACAATCAGTATCCATTATACTTTATGTAAATATGCTAGTTGGGTGCAATTTTCTGCCTATTACAAGTTAGTCTATGTCTACACATTCCTGCAATGCAGACTGTGAGGGGGATGTGAACTGCCACGTGTTAGCGCTATAAGTCCCCCACATGGACACTGCATGTGTGAATTAAAAGGCACCTAAGTTTGCATTAGCATAGTCCTCTTGGAACAGGACTAAGTTGAGGTGAATTAGGTGCTTTTTAACTCATGCCTGCAGCATCCACATGAGAGAGTTATAGCACAGTATGCTGCAATTCACATCCCTGTTGTCTGAACTGTGGGGCCATGTAGCTAAGCCCTTATGTTTCCAACAGCAATTGCAAGTCATGGGAGTTGGATGCCCAGATTATCTACCTTCCTCTAAATATGGCCCATCATATCTGAACTCAATAATTACAGTTTTCAGATTCCTTAAGTTTCTTTGTTGATCTTATAAAGATGGCAGTCCTGCAGGTAGTAACAGAGGCCAAGAGGGATAACTAGAGTCCACAAATACCTAAATAAGAAGCCAGATTTTCAAAAGTGCTGAGCAACACTGAGGTCAAGGCACATATTTAGGTGCATAAACATGGACTTAGGAATCCATATTTAGGTATCCATATTTGAAAACCTTGGCCAAAGTGCTGTGTACTATATTGATATTTGTGTAGATTGCTAGATGATGATGATGATGATGTTAGCCCCAAACAGAATCAGGATCCCATTACGCTGAGCACCGTACACACATAAATGAAAAGTCAGTCTCTGCTTCAAGAGCTAAAATCACGTACAACATTTAAGGAAAATCAACAAAAAATACAACTTCCTATTTGTCAAAATAATATTAGTTTTACTCTAGTAGGTAAACATTGCCTTCTATGTACCTACCTTAGCCCTCTCAAGTGTTTCTATTGCTATCCTGCAGGGGCAAAATCCTGACCCTACTGATGCCAACAGCAAGATTTGCCACTGGCTTCAAAGGCACCAGAAGTGTTTATATAATATAACTGAGATCCATAAGGTATTCTCCAAAGTTAATTTCACAGTGTATTCTGCTCTGTAGCTCCCCTAGGGTCTAAGAGTTCTTTTAGGATAGGCTTGCCTTTGTTTCTCCCTTCCCTTTAAATGGTAGTTTTCCATCTGACTATTACAAAACAGTTAATACATATAGTTCCAAATCCTGCATTCCCTACTCAGTTCTTTTCAAAAGGAGCTTTGCCTGAGTAAAAAGGGTCTGAGAGAGGCTCGCAGGAATTGGCCTACATAGAGTTAAATGCTAGCTGTTGTTGTTGTTCTCCATGAGTGCATTTAAGGTTTTGGGAACAAACAATAAAATGAACAGCTGAACAACTTTAATCATGGCCCAGTTCCTAGTTACAATTATTTTTAAGCTATCCCTGAATTTCTCTGAATTTCTTCCCAATGAAAAAAAATATGCAAAACTTAAAGGAATACTCTTATTAAATAAATGGTTTTCAAATGTGACCTGCCATAGCAGCTGATCTGAATTCAGGAGTAACTGCTCCTTGTAATTTATGTGTTAGCTGCACATAAACAGATATAATTTTGAAGCTGTTACATGTTCCACATACTTCTGAAACAGGTTCTATGGGAAAATGTATTTTCCTAGGCAAGTAAACAGAGATGCCTCTGCATCACACTCGTCACCAGCAACAGAATATAAGACTATTCAAATAGCCAACCCACTCAGCTAGAGTGAGGTCTGAACACAAGCATCACTTCAGTTCTCATGAATGGGATACATCATCCTGTCCACATTTCAAAATACATATGCAGGGGAAAGAATATCTGAATACGCTCTCAACTTTCCTAGATACTTCTCTGTCACTTGGAATGAAGGCACTACACATAAAAGAAATGATGTGCAATTATATGCTACTTAACCAGCATGCCTGAAAAGCTCCCCCACCTCCCACCCAAGTACCTTCTTCCCAACAGATAACTGAATGTTAGAGATGGAGTTGGTCCTAAGATGCTAAGACATTAGAACAGACTGTAAATCAGGGGAAAATATATCATTTTTCTCTTAAGACCCCCTTCTTCATTCAGGCCCTCATCCAAAGCACACTGAAGACAATATGAAGATTCCTGTGGACTTTAACATTTATTAATAATTATTATTTATTTGTATTACAGTAGCACCTAGAGACTCCAACCAAGATTGTGGCCCATTGTACAAGGTGCTGTACAAACATACAGAAGGGATAGTCCCTACATTAAATATCTTACAATTTAAAAAGGCAATAGAGACATAACATGACAGAAGAAACAGAGAAGTGACGTGACTAGTACAAGATTGCAAAGCAGGAGTAGCAAAGGCAGGAAGAGAATCCAGGTGGAAAGGTAAAAAGAATACCATTCTTCTGGGGTCAGAGGCCTGCAGCTGGCTGATTATCCCAGTCTTCTGCACTTGGGCAAAGAGATGGAACTTAACTGCCTGATCCTTATAAAAGAAGGCAACAGGGAAATTGAGTGAAGAGATAGCAATAAACTCCAGAAAGCTGGGTGGCCTGTGGCCATGTGCCCAATCGACTGCTGCTGAAGCAGCTGCAGAGAGGAATTGCTCCAGGATCCAAATGGACAGAAGGGAGACTGTATGAAGTCCTTTTATTATGGAGGCTATGAGGTAAGAGCCAGGAAGTTTTGGGTTGTTGAGCTTACTGGTGTGAAAGACTGACTTGGGGAAGGGATTACTCAGCCTGCACAGACTTTGAGGAACATGTCTGTGTGATTTTGATTTGTTGGTTAAAAAGGCTTGAAATAAAAACAGTTAACCATGCTAGATACTACTTCCCCTTAATCTGGGGCTACGTCTACACTACAGGGTTTTTTCACTGCATCCAGGGAACGCATCTGCTCTTCCGCTTGCTTGCTTGCTGCTGCTGCTGCTGCTTTTTTTTTTTTTTTTTTTTTTTTTTTTTGCGGAACAGCAGACACGCTCTTTCAGAAGCTCTGTCTCCACGAGGACGAAGGGCTCTTCCAAAAGAGAAGGCTTTTCCAAAATTTAGCCCAGTGTATATGGGCCAAATTTTGGAAAAGCCTCTTCCGAAAAAACTATCGGAAAAAGGTACACAAATTGCAGAGCACAATTTGCATACCTTTTTCTGACAGTTCATTGTAGTGTAGACATAGCCTGTGTGAGAGCTTTAGACAGAACTATACCAGGGAGTGAGCTGGCTCAGCATGAACAAAACCTGATCTAGTAAGAGGAAGGTACTACGTGATAGGCCCGAGTCTGTTACACTGGGTTTCGTGACTCCTAGTCCAGGGCCCTATCCATCATGGTTCCTGCCAATGAACTTTAGGTCACCCCATCTGTGTAGTAGATGGATAATGGACTAGTGAATGAGACCATCATCCAGCCACTGAACAGTAATGAGCAGCTACCTCAGGGATTTCACATCATCCAAATTGTATACCGTGGTTCAGGGCCTGAACAAGGCCTATGAACAATTTACATCAACATGTGGCTAATATTTTCATGTTTTCAACCATGTGAGACAAAAACACTTATGCCCCTAATATAAATATAGCTCTTGGATTTTTAGATTTGAAAGAACTCCTATAGATGCAGTTTTAAACACAAGTCATTATAATGTTTAGAACTTTCATTCAGTCTACTCAGGTTTTTGCATTTCACTCAACTTGGAGAGAAAAATCTGACCATTTGGTTTCACTTTCTTGTTTTTAGGTTGAAATTTTCAATGATATCTAGGGCATACGGACTCCTCTCACTATGAAAATTTCAACCAGTGACTACACTGCATAGTTATGGCACAGAACTGTAATATTTAAATAGAAATAGCCATTTTCTTGTATTTTTAAATTATTCCTAAACACAGTTCTGTTCACAATAGTAAATCTGTTCCTCAGTGTACCTCTACCCAAAATGCCCTCTGATTTTTGGATTGAAACTACTCAATAACATCCTTTTAAAGACAATCATTTTGAAAATAAGAGATCATGAACTTAAACTCTGGGCAACAGGACAAGCCCGTAAACAATTCAGGCAGTTTCTTTATACAAAGTTTGGTTGGAATATTGAACAAACTGCAAAAAGTTATGCAGCCAACAATAAAAGTAAGTTGTGTACATTAATTCAAGAAAGAGTTGGATGATGTTTTGGAAAAGAAGGAAATACTATGGTACAACAGTCACTAGCTCTGTTTTGTTGTGATGATGATGACTAGAGCATTTTAAGTATTTCATTAACACAACAAAATTAGCAAACTTTGCGGGTCTGATCACAGAGATTGATCCTTATGAGTTTAAGAATCAGTCCAGACAGCTCTTTTGCAAGACTGTGACCATGTTTTTACTCTTTCTCTCTCTGTCTCTCTGTGTGTGTGTCTCTCTCTCACACACACATATACACATCTCTCTTTTGAGATGGGGTGGGGTGGGGGGGAGGAGAAAAAGAATAGAGCCTAGCAAGACAGATTAGAAAGTTCAGATAATATAGTTAAGGATGAATGGATGGATGGATGGATAATTCGATGAATAGTGGTAGAACAGAAAGGCAACTTGGTCATGATCTCAGCAGTACTCACATGGTCACCAGCAATTACACAAATGCACAACAGGAAGGTTATTGAAGAGAATTAATGAAGGAATTAAACAAAAAGGAAAGTGCAAATTAAATGTGCATAAATAGACTCGTGCCACAATAAAGCTTATATAAAGCTATTTCTCTTAGACAGACTGGTTGTTCTTGTTTTCAAGAGATGTAGAAGGACAAAACATTCACCCACAACGGATGGGAAAAGGAACAAAGAAAATATAATGTGCTGAAATCTCAAACATTTCCTGTACAAAGCAGAGAATCAAGGGACAGAAGGATTTATGGCAGCAATGACATTCCATCCTTCAGATGAGTTGTCTCCCCCTCTGCCATCATTTTGGTGCTGAGTGCCAAAAACAAAAGCAACGGTGCTGACAAATTTCATTATACAACCACAAAAAATTGCAAATGGGTGTGGCCGTAGCTCATAACAGAAATAATAAAATCAAATATGTTGGGGTATGTCTACACTGGGGTGCTTATTTTGGGAGACTTCTGGTACCCCAAAATAGCTATTTCACGTCTTTTGAAATAACGGTCGCACTATTCCAATGTCTCTGTAAACTTAATTCCACAAGGATTAAGGGACATTTCGAATAGCAGTTTATTTTGAAATTTGGCACTGTGTAGACAGTGCCAAATTACAAAATAAGCTACGCAATTTGCATAGCTCAAATTGCGTAGCTTATTTGGAGTTAAGGTTGCAGTGTAGATGCACCCTGGGATATGGAAAAGAGCTATTACCATCCAGTCCATTTTTCCACCAATGCAGGCTGTTCCTCACAGCACATCTTTTAGGGCACATCTAAACTACTCTAGAAATACTCCAAAATAGCTTATTTCGACATAGCGCATCTACACAGCAAATGCCCATCAAAATAGCACTGAGCTATTTCAAAATAGAGCATCCACACTCACTGGGTGCTGAATCACATTTAAGGCCACCCGGAAGCACTTCAGGCAGAGCATCTTCCTGGAGCTGTTGCTTGAGGCTATCTGAGGCTCGAGCTTAAAGGAGCTCCCCCCCAACAGCCACGTCTCAGGTTTTTCTCCTTTGCCTACCTCATTGAGGGACAGCAAAGCCTTTCCTTTGCCTGCTGTGGTTCCCCTTTTGGATACCTCAGCTCTCTAGCCATGGAGCCAGACCTGCCTCCCAGCAGTCGACGGCTCTTCTCTATGTTGGTGCACCTCCTGCTGCAGTTTCTGCAGGCTGCCTTCCAGGCCCTGGAGGAACAGGATCCCCAGCTCACTGTGGGGCAATTCCTCTCTACTCTCCGGACGCTGTTCATGCAGCTTGACCCCACACACCCTTCCCTGCACATCATGCACTGCCACTTCTGGCGACTGGACACCAGCTCCAACAGGTGGGACTGGATCATCCTGGAGCGGTAGAGCGACCAGCAGTGGCTCCAGAATTTCCATATGCGGAAGGACACCTTTCTGGAGCTGTGTGAGTGGCTCATCCCTACACTCAGGGGACAGGACACTCACATGAGACTTGCCATCCCCCTCCAGAGGCGGGTTGCCATCGCCATGTGGAAGCTCGCCATGCTGTACAACTACCTATCCATCAGGAACAAGCTCAGCATGGGGAGATTGACCATCAGGGCCATTGTTATGCAGGTATGGCACTCTTGGGCTATTGTCCCAAGAGGGTGCTGAACTGAACTGCTGGAGTGCGGTTCCCTAGGCAAGGTGGGGAGATGGTGGTGGGTGGGGGAGTGGCTGGAATCCCTCCCCCTTGGAGGTTTTTCAGTCCCGCCTTCACAAGGCCCTGACAGGGAATGGTGCAAGTCAGGATTGCTCCTGGTATGGGGGGCAGGGGGGTGGAACTCAGGGACCTCCCTAGGGCCCTGGCCACCCTGTGATTCTCTGTGTGTCTCCTACAAGTGGTGAGGGCCATCAACACGATCCTGCTGCACAGGGTCATCCACCTGGGTGATGTGGACTCCATCATTACCGGCTTTGTCACCATGGACTTCCCCAAATGTGGGAGTGCTACTGACTGCACCCACATTAATCAGAAGGGTGTGAAAGCAGGCTCTTTTCTGGCCAGGCCTCATGCGTATGGCCTCCTAGCCCAGGATCACCTTCCCCTCAAACCAAAAGTCCTGCACTATGTGACTTAAGCAGGAGCAAAAAGCCAGGCAGATAAGGGTCATGCAAAGTTCGCGCTGGCCAAGAACCATCTCACCCCCTCCCCTTCCCCCTCAGTCCTATCACTAGGCAGACAGAACCTCTTAAGCCTATCACTGTGAAGCGCGGGAAAGCTTTAGCTCTGTCTATATAACAGCTTCCCCTCCTGCATTAAGTTGAGGGTTCCCGAAAATTTGGAAGGCAGTACATGAGCCAGGTCTGAGGGCTGATCACCCGAGGACCCCCTCCCGCTCACCGAATCAACCAAATCTTCTGCAGAGCGTAAAGAATAACGAATATGCTGTTTTCTCTGTTGTCCTTTGTGTGTCTGATAAGTGTGAGTACTCTTGCTGTTTAGTGTTAGTATGAAGTTTGCTAAATAATAGTGATAGGAGTAAGTTTGTTAAAGGATTGTTAAATAGTGTTAAGAGTTAGATAGATGTTAGACCTTATGAGTGAGATTAATGTAAATATAACTGTTAAAAATCCCTGGGTTGTTATGGATAATTACTTGGACTTAGAAAGACCTCAAGGAATTCTCCTTTATTGCATTACATTCTGTTTACTGTTGCTGTTAATAGTTATTTGGCGCCCGCGCCTGTAAAAACTGTTAAATAGAAAGTTATGGTTAAAAAACACTTTAATAAAAATTTAAAAGATATTCAGTACAAGGGTGCCTGTTTCTGCACTTCCCGGGGGCTGGCCACATTCCCGAACCTTCCACTGTACACAACAGCTGCACAGGGTCACCAACTTGGGTGATGTGGACTCCATCATTACCGGCTTTGCCACCATGGACTTCCCCAAATGTGGGAGTGCTACTGACTGCACCCACATTAATCAGAAGGGGTACTTTTTGATGGTCTTGCAGGCCCTCGTCGACCACCTCAGCTAGTTCACCGACATCTACATCAGTGGTCAAGGAAGGTGCACGATGCACATGTCTTCCAAAATTCCAGCCTGTTCCAGAAGCTGCATGCCAGCCTAGCCTCTGCTCCCCTGACTCATGATGCCCTACACCAGACACCTTGATCCCACCAAGAAATGTTATAACACCAGGTTCAGCAAGGCCCATATTGTTGTGGAGGACACCTTTGAGCATCTCAAGGGGAAGTTCCATTGTCTCCTCACCCAGCTGGACCTCGGCGAACAGAATGTCCCCCAAATGGTGGCAATGTGCTGTGTCCTCCACAGCCTTTGTGAAAGCAAGGGGAAAGACGTTCTTGCCAGGGTGGGGGACAGAGGCTGACAAGATCAACAGGGTCTTTGAGCAGCCATGCACGGCTGCTGTCTGTCAGACCCATCTGGGGGCTGTGCAAATCCAGAAGGCCCTGAGGGGAAGGGAGGCTATAAAGTTCTGGTGAGTGTGGACAGAGCAGCCAGCAGGGCACCTGTGGGATTTCCTAGAGGCCCCTTATTTCAAAATAACTCCAGATGCCTTGTCTACATGTGTGCTATTCCAAAACAGCTATTTTGGAACAGGCATTATTCCTTGTAGAATGAGGGTTACAGAATCTGAAATAAGACACTCGTTATTTTGAAATTATTTCAAAATAGCAGGCTTGTTCTGTAGATGCTCATGTAGTTATTTTGGAATAACATCTGTTATTTCAGAATAATGCTACTGTGTAGATGTGCCCTTAGTGTTCTCTCCAACCTAATTTTAAAAGTCTCAAGGGATAAGACTATGATGTGGTGTTCCATATGCTTCATGAAAATGTGTTTATGATAAAAGTATGACATAACTGACATATGCTTTATGCAATATGGCTCAAGTAAGGTATAATCGGAAAGGTTATGATTTATTGAATATGATTGTCCCGTTTATAAGCATGTATCATTTTTATACTTGAAATTAGGAACATTAAACTGTGTATCTGTATTTCACATTTGCTGCTTTGGGTCACTCCTACTGCTTACACTTCAGGGACTACAATAGAAACACCAGACAGGGTTTGATGGCCTATTGGCTTGTACAATGCTTTGTAAAAAGGCTTGGTCTTCCTGTGGATGTTCCATAGTGCTACTGACTAGTGGATGACAAAGTCAGGTGATGTGGTCACCTGCCACTAACCTACATCATGGCCTGTTGAACTGCTGCACAGGGAGTTAGGGGGAATCAAACAAAGGTTTTCCACCTTTTGAATATTTCATTTAAGGCACGGAATGAAAATAATGAGGGTCTTCAGCTTGCTTTACCTCTGCCCCTCCACCCCAAAGAGATATTTAAAAACACCTGGAAACAAAAGGACTTGAACTGAAGCGGGGGAGAAGAACTGCCTGACCCAGGGTATAGGAGGTATCTCTGGCCTGTGAAGGACTCTACCTAAAACCATATCTAGGGTGAGAAATTATTATTTGTAACCACATTCTTTAGTGAACTTAGGTTAGTTTGCGTACTTTGTATTATTTTCTGAGTAATCTGCTTTGTTCTGTTTGCTACCTCTTTAACAACTTAAAATACGTGTTTTCATGGTTAATAAACTTATTTCTGGTTTATAATATAACCCTGTGTATGCAATTTCTAACTGGTGGGAGGTAAGAGGCTGTGCATAGCTTGCTTCACATTTTGGAAGGAGGTGAACTTCATGTAACTTTGGGATTGTACCCCAAGAGGGGGAGAACATCCCGGCGCTGTTCTCAGTGTCTGTATTTTCTGCAGCTGGGGGTGGCCCTGCCTGTTGTGCTTTGCTAGAAGAGGCTTTAGTGCCTGGCTCAGCAAGCTAGGGCTTAAGGTAGCTTCAGGTTGGCAGAATAGGGTGACTCAGTAGTATCTCAGCACCTCCGCTGGCATCCTGGTGTTCCAAACCATTACAAAGGCTGCCCCCACTATCTCTCTTGGGATACTTTTCTATGAACTAATAGAGCAATAGAAAATTATATAGGCCGAAAACCAACATTGTCAAGGAAAACATGACACAGCATTATGCATTGCTAATACCTTTGCATGAGTATACTCTTTTCCCTTAGAATTCAGCAGTAATTCCTGAGGAAAGAAAAAGGACAAGATTGAAGATGAAGCAAACAACTCTTCCTACCAAACCAAATAGTATGCAATTAATAGATAAACCTGAATCAGAACCAGACAAAATCCAATATGCTACGGGACTGCTAATATCATCAAATTATATCACATATCCTGAAGGTAAAAGCTATGGTGTTTAAACTAAGCCATGGAGTGGATTTACCAGAGGAGGTTTTTTTTTTTATTTGATCCAAACATTTATCAGCATTTTAGAATTAGTTACTGGAGTTCATCCTACAAAATTGTAAATTATGACTGAGTGGCACTGGCTGGGGCTGCCTTTAATTTCACTCAAATGAGCTGCAGTCCAGTGAGCTGCAGTCACTTGATCTTTGAAGAAACAACACTAACATCAAATCAAGATGTGTTCTTACTCCATAGCTTATAAGAACGCAGGGATATTACTTTAAACCACTGGTTCTCAAGCAGGGTACATAGAGGTCTAACGGGGGCACATCAGCTCTCCTAGATGTTTGTCTGGTTTTAGTGGGTCAGTAATAGTGTGTCTGATTTTGTGAATAATTTAAGTGACATGAAACTTGGTGTATGCAAAACAGATCAGACTTCTGAAGGGGATTTAGTAGTCTGGAAAGGTTGACTCTACTACATAATGGATAGTAGCGGTGTTGACTCAGCACCCCAAAAAACAGAACTCTGCTCTAAGAGGATGAAAAGGATAAGATCTATTAATCCTGAAGGTATCACACCAAAGGGGTTTGTGATAGGCTAAAGTCTCTGTATGCAAAAGTGCTACAGATGAAAAATTGAAATCAATGCTGGCATAAGAAAATGCTAATAGACAATAGAACTCCCATGGAGCAAGGACTCTATATATTATTAGAAGAAGCAGAGACCTAGGGTACAGCTACACTGGCGCGGGAGGGGGGTTCAGAAGAGGTATGCAAATAGCACTCTCATTTGCATACCTTCTTTCCTTTTTTTTCCCAGAAGAAACTTTTCTGCCATTTGACCCCTTCTACACGGGGCCAAAGGTTGGGAAAAAACCCTCTTTCAAAAGGCCCTGTAAAAGCCTCTTCCAGGAAAAAAACGGAAGAAGGTATGCAAATGTGAGCGCTATTTGCATACCTCTTCCGAAACACCCCCCCCCCCCAGTGTAGCCGCACCTCTAGAGGGAATGGAGGTCAAATATTAAACTGATCAAATATTAAAAAGAAAGACTGCAAACACATAAAGCAGAAAGAACCAGAAATAACATCTGTAAGTAGTGCTAGCAATGAAGAACAATGGGAGGATGGTGCCTGCACACATTTATTATTGCCAAATAGCCCAAAAAGAAAACCAACATCATTGCTATGGTATTTTCTTCACAAGCTCTAAAGGACAGCAGCAACTGAATTGGTTGTTTGTGTTAAAGTGTCAATAAAGGAAAGAACAAAGTGATGGGAACATCTGCTTTGAGAAGCCACTTGAAAAATAATTATGCAACAGCACGTGAAAACCATCTGTTGAACATGCTGCTGTCCACCAGTCAGGAAGAAAAGAGACAGAAAGAAAATATATAAGCAAGGTCAGGAGACCTTTGTGGCAGGTTTACTTCTAGCAGACCAGTCATTACCCCATCTAAGCATGAAGCCAAGTTTAAGATGAGTAGGAGAAATAAGTGATAGGAGCAGAATCAAGAAGGATTGTACAGTAGACAAGTTACCCAAAACATGGTATGACTGTTACTAAATAATGACTAAAAACTACACCAGAAACCATGGTTAGTCTGTGTACTCATCTTGAGAACTAACAAATGCTTCCTCTCATTTGTAGAAACAAAGATTCATGAGGCTTTCTGTACAAACACGGCAATTCTATTACAGCAGCAGAACCCACTTGACCTTAGGTACGGAATCCCAGATTTGTGTAAATTTCTTCACATAGCAGTGTGGCTCTGAAATTAAGTGAATTAAGGAAAATACACTGAACCTTTAATATGGGGAAACCATTGCTGAAATCCTAGCCCAAATGACTGCAATGGAACCTAGATTTCACCCCATTACTTGAGATCTAATCCTGCAAAGTGCTGAACTATTTTATCTCCTAAAGACTCCAGTATTGAGTCCTCAGTTGCTTCCTCAGAATTGGAGGGTGTGTAATTATTCACTGAAGGTTACTGTACATTTCCTAAGAAATTTCAACCAAGGAACTCTGATTCCATATCCCTGTTTGTTCTTACCGCAGCAGTAAACAGCACATTTCTCCTCTTCAAGCAGCCTTTTAGTGATATCAGCTCTCCCATCTGTCCTGGATTCATTGCTTCTAATAACAAGGTTAACTTAAATTATGCTTTCATAGCACGCTGACCCATGTGTTGTCATGATTTACACATTTCTTAAGTTTGATTTCCTGGTTCTTATGTAACTCACGTACCTACTGGGGATGGTTCACTGTCCCATGCAGTCACACTGAGACCACTTACAGAGAGAAAGTGTTTGTACTCTACAATCATAACTGAGAAGCAGCTGGCTTTTTGCTCAAGTGGTAGAGGCTCATGCACTAAGTACCAGAGGTTGCAGGTTTGTTTCCTGTCGGCATTACACTTACACACCCATTTTGCATTCTCTTGTGCCATTCCTTTGCCACTCCTCCCATGTTAAAAGTAATGCTTGCACCGTGTTAGAAAACAGGAACCTTTTGGTTCAGCATTTCATTATGGATAGACTTTTCACAAAGATATGTGTACGCTCCCTTTTACTACAGGAGCCTTTGATTTTTACTGGGAGGATCCTTTGTGCTGCAATCTAGCCCTAGAGACTACAACTCCCATGAACCCTTGGGGAAAAGGAGGGAATGGTGGCTCTTCCACGCAGGGAAGAAGAGTTGGTAGGCTGCATTTTGGAGAGAGCAGCCAGACTGCTGATGTGGAGGCTTTTTCCAGTCCAGGAGCCACTGCTGGAAACTAGAGCCTGCTGGGACTTGAAGCTAGCAGGCTGCTTTAGCGTAGTTGGTGTGATTGTCCCTGGAGGGGAGAGACTTTGGCTGTGCCTGTGGCTGAGAAGGGCCTGCATAATACTGCATAGAAGGAAAAGCACTGCCTGGGACAGAGCACAGACAATAGACTGACTCTGGGTCCAAAGAGAGACAGAATGACCAGCCCAGTGAACCAGAGCTGCTGGCATTTGGTGGGGCCTGCTCCTGTGGAAGAGGAATTTTGCAGCTGGCTGATCAGCTTTTACTGACCTACACAGAACCTGTATAGTGCTGTCTCCACTCCAGCTGCAGACCTTCAAGTGTGCCCATGCAAGCAAAAGTGAATCCAGGAGTGCACACTCAGGGGCGGGATAAATGGTGGCAGTGTAAATGCCAGTTAGATAAGTTTCCTTTATTTCTGTGTACTTTGCTAATTGACTTTATTCACTTTTAATCTGTTAAACCCTGTTTCTTTAAATTGTTAAGTAAAGATGTGTTAATTCTAATTTAACCAGCTGGACATATATTATTTATAATTGATGTTTTTGGAGTTAGATACAGATTATTACTGGAGACTCCCAAGGCACACCATTAAGGGTGTATGTACAGGGCCAGCCTGGTGGAGGCAACCGCCATTGTATATTTTTTTAGGAGCAACGGACAGCAGTAAGTGGGTGATAGAAAATCCACAACTATACAACATCACCACTGGGGTACTCAAGATCTCCTTTTATGTTAAAAACATCAGGCACCCAGGCGAACATCGCCTGCTCCCGAGTAACCCAGGAAGGAAAGAGGGGGTTACTTATGGAAAGGTGAGGAAGGGTCATTCTGAACTGGACACCTTTACAGTGGCATCTTGTGATAAGCATGCATACCATTCATAGAACAGCATCAGTAAGATCATTCTTTTAGAGAAAAGGAGCTTTTAAAAAAGTAATTTCAAATTCCTTTGTTGCAAGGAATTTAATGAATAGTATGTTCACCACTGGGAAAGACGCCCTTCATGTAAGGCTGTTTGAAAGCAAAGAAGGATATCCTGGACAAGAGCAGATCTCTCAATCCTTTCAAAGTTATCTAAAATATTTAGTGTAACTAATTTCTTCAGTTTCAATTGCATAAGATATTCTTCTCTTCCTGCTAAAGAGTCTCTTCACTGAAATCATTGGGAGATCTCCCCATCGCCATCCAGGGACTTTCAAAAAGGCTTTCAAAAGGTGAAATATATGATTAGCATGGGCTGCTAAATAGCTGCTGCATTTTGCCTCAGAGGTGGACATATTTCAGTAGTGAGTGAAGTGATTTTTTTATATACAGTATAGTGTGTAAAGTGAACATAAGAATGCCCATACTGAGTCAGACCAAAAGTCCATCTAGCCCACTATCCTGCCTGCTGACAGTGTTTTGAGATCCCTTGCATTGTAGGATACTATAGGAATTAGTAGGTTATTATAGCCATAAAACAATAAACCAACATTTACCACATTGGTTCTTCAATTGCTAACAGAAGAAATAAAGGAAAAAACAAAAAAAAATTTGAACAGTTTGAAAATAAATTGAAGGCAGCTTTTTTATTCACTCTGAATGTCTCAGGAAATTGTCTTTTCAAAACAAAGGCTTGTTATAAGATTAATCTCTATTTCGCCTTTGCTTATTTTTATAAATAAAGAATTCTTTATGAAACACTGCAGCCCACTACTAGTCTCAGTCCTTTCCTGAAGTATCAACAGTGACTAATGTGGTGATTTACCAAATGTTTTCTTTTCTTTGTGTATTTTTAAATGAGGAAAAAAAACTCAATCCCAAACATAAGGGTTTGCTAAAAGCCATGGTTTGCCTTCTAAAACTGTTTTCTGAGAAGCAAAAACCAAACTCTATCAGACTCTGTGGAATTTGTAATGGGGGAAGAGGAGGAACATAAGTATATCCCATAACACTCCTAAGGTGTTCCAGAATAAGATCAGTGAGCCAAATCTTAAACCACCTCTTGCTGCAGCATGCAGCATATCTCTCACTTCAGCCTCAAGGAAGAAAATATGGCTAAAATGTGGGAACATTAAAAATACAACAATAAAGGAAGATCTTTGCAATATATAGCTGTTCAAAGTGGTAAATGAGAAAGCTCTGCCTGCTGTTCTTCAGAAAATGGCTCCTAGGAGGACAGGAAGATATTCCACGACATGGATAGCTACAATTTTTCTCAATTAAGGACTGATAAATTTGGCCCAAACAACTCATATCTGGAGCTGTGCTTTTTTTTTTTTGAGCAGTTTGAAATTCCAGTCAACCCAAGACTACATAAATTCTTATCATATGATGCCTGAACAGAAAAATGTAAACATTTCAGAAAGGCTGAAGTAAAACATGAAAGGTTGACAATCTCTCTGGGCCCCTGGGCAAAGTGAGGAGGTTCCACTCCAAACTCCTGGAAGGGGTGGTGCCTCAGGCAGAAGAAGTGGGGCCAGACAGACAGCTGTCGGTGCTACCCAATCCGCCGTGTGCTCCCCGCCAGTCCTCAGTGCTGCCTGAAGCACATCGCATGGCACTCCAGCAGTGATTTGAATTGTCCGAAGCTCCGGATGCCTTTGTTGCTGAGGTAGCAGTGGCAGCGGTCAGGAGCCCCAGTCTCTTGAATCACTGGGCCCTGGGTCAGTTGCCCTCCTTTCCATCCCTGTCTGTGAGCCTGGTTTTTATTCACCAAAAAATGATAATTTTTTTCATTCCAATTAAACCTTTTTAGAATTGCCAGTGAACTGAAAAATCAATTATTCACCCCATGCTAATCATTTCTGAATTTCTGTTCTTGAGATTTGAATGGAGGGAAACCACCAAAATGACAGCCAAACTAATGTTTTCACTAAGTAAGATACTTCTTGTTTTTGTGTTCAGAACTATGTATAAATCTATACTATGAAATGGGATTACAAGTTTGTTTTTGGTATCTGGCAAGTGCAGCCATTGGCATGAAGACAGAATTTCTTCAATTAATATACATCATACAAGTCAGTCGGAGTCCTGTGTCCTTTATTCTGATCAATATTGATTGTGTAACACACGCAGACCCTTTCCTTCCTACGTTATGTGGGAGAAGGCAACTGTCACCTGTGTGCCCAGGCACCTGATCTTGTTGATAGTAAACAGAAGATCCTGAGTTCCCCACTAGTGATGTTGGATAGGTGGAAATCATCTATACCCCCAGCAGCAGTCCTTTTATTTGTAAAGGAATCTAACTCTGCACAGCCTTCACCAGATTACACTCCTGGGAGTCTCCAGGAACAAACTTGAGCTAATCTAAGCAATGGGTCTGACTCAAAAGTACCAAATATAAGGGAACAGTAGTTACAGGGAACACTGATCACAACCAATTTAAATCAGCAGGGGTCACTTCAATAAATCAATTAATAACTGATGTTTACAGGCCTGGCACCTAGTTAGAGAATCAGACCACTTTGTCTCTTCTCAGAGTCAGGCAACTGCTCAAAGGTTCTCTCCTTTACCCCTTCTCTTGCAAGCACTTTCCCAAACAACAAAGATGGTGGTCATTCACTGCAGACCCACCTCAGTCATTTCCAGGCACAGCAACGCTCTCTGCCTTGGCTCCAAGGACACTACCAACAGCCTGTTAGGCTCCCTGCTTGATCGTAGCCCCACCAGACTCTCAGCAATAGCTCCTGGCTTAGACAGACCTCCACAAAGCAATCTCAGCTCCCCTCCAAGATGCAGACCAACACACTCTCCCTGAAACCCATGGAAGTGGAACTCCCCTTCTCCCCCTGGCATCATGAGATTTATAGTCTCCAAGGCTGGATTGCAGGATCTTCCCAACTGAAACCTCCCAATTAAGTTCAGAGGCCCCTCTAGTAGAGGGTGCCTACAACTGCCTTAAAGAAAATTATTAAATATTTCTATCTGTAACTATAGAAGCCATTTAGCTCAAGGCAGACTAATAGGAGGTGTAATTCAAGGGTGATGCAGGACTAAAACTCATTATTCAAATGCTGCTAGTCACTACCATGTATTATGCAAGTTCATGTAGGGGCTACAGTCGTTAGATGGGTAACAAGATCACCTACTTGTTTCTCTGAAAATGATAGGCATGCACTCAATCACTGTAAAAGAAAGGAACTGAATAATATTAACATGGTGGGCAATAGGCCTAGTCACATAAATAAAAGCAAGTGGAATTGGAACCACTATGTCAATCAGTCTGAGCAGCTGAAAACTCCATGGGAAATTCTGGCCCCACTGAAAACAATGAGTGCTTCACCATTGACTGCAGCGGGGCCAGAATTTCACTCCCTGTATATTTGGTGTAAGGAAGACACTGCCCCCTGCTGTGTTGAAAGGAAGAAGACTGACTAGCAGAGGGGAACACAATTCACTTGAGGAGCCTGCATCTGTAAATTAAAATAGCAGCTGGGGCCACAATAGGGGCATGTAATCAAAATAAATAAAAAGTTATCAATAGAACTCTGACTCTTAGTAGCCTTCTGAGTAAAAACATCCCCTTTGAGGCTATGTCTACACTCGCGGCTTCTTGCGCGAGTAATATGCAAATGAGGCTAAGCATGGATTATCGCCGAGCCTCATTTGCATACCTAATGAGCCACCTTTTTTTTCAGAAGAGGCTCTCGCGCAAGGAGAGTCTACACTGACCCTTCTTGCGCACGAAAAACCCTCTTGCGTAATGCCGTTCTTCCTGAAAAGTAATAGGTGTAACGGCATTGCGCAAGAGGGTTTTTCTTGCGCAAGAAGGGGCAGTGTAGACGCTCCTTCTTGCGCAAGAGCCTCTTCTGAAAAAAATGGTGGCTCATTAGGTATGCAAATGAGGCTCGGCGATATTCCACGCTTAGCCTCATTTGCATATTACTCGCGCAAGAAGCCGCGAGTGTAGACATAGCCTTAGTCTCCCCCTGTCTGCTTTTAGACAGCGCAAGGAAGACCAATGGCAAGTTGAAGATAATGAGCCTTCACTTGTTCCTGTCCATGTCCACTCAAAAATCCTCTAAGAATTTCAAACTGGTCTGGTTATTATGTTCTGATCCATCTTTTCCCATCAGAGAGCAAGGAAAGAGCCTATCAACCCCTTAGCCTACTAACAACAAACCCTTTGCCTGCCAAATTTTCATGCTGTGTCCTAGTCACCTAACCCATGTTCCAGAACCGCTAAGAATAACTTACATTTCTTACAACTAACATAACCAGTGCAAGGGCAAATGTAGCTCCTCATCCAGGGGAGTGGGCTGATGATCTGGGGTTCTGTAATGATCACTGCAGGCAACATCTCCATCAATAAGTGGCTCTGTATCTTCATCTTAGGGTACGTCTAGACTACAGGCTTTTGTTGACAGAAGTTTTGTCGACAGAATCTGTCGACAAAGAGCGTCTAGACTACATCAAGCAGATAGACAAAACTATTCGCTTTGTTGACAGAGAGCATCCAGACTGCTGGACACTCTGACGACAGAAGAAAGTACCCGGAACTGCTTCTGCCAGGTCACAGGGGCAGCATGTACTTCCTGGTGCTGCTGCCTGCCCTTTGCAGAGACGCGTGCTAAAAGGGACCCCCCCAACTAGCCATTGCTCTGCTGCTGCAGCTGCCTTGCTTACCTCCTAGAGGGACAGCAAAGGTTCTGCAGTGCTTGCTTGGAGTGCCCTGCTTCCTGGCACAGCACAGCAGTGTGATTTTTTTTTTGGAAGGTTTTTCCAAACTTTCGTTTGCCATGGAGCGAGAGCTGCCCCTGGGCAGGCGCTGGCCCCACTCCACGGTGGTTCAAATGCTGCTGCAACTGCATGAAACTTTCATGCTGTTAATGCCTGGTCCGGATCCTGAACCCACACTGGAGCCCCTCCTTCAGGATGCAGCAGCACTGTTCCTGCCTCCGAACTTTTTCCCAGAGAGGCGATTTTGGAGGATGGAAACAAGTAGGGACTGGTGGGACCGGCTCGTAATGGAGCAGTGGGATGATCAGGCTTGGCTCCAAAACTTCAGGATGCGGAAGTCCACCTTCCTGGAGCTCTGCAACTGGCTTGCTCCCACCCTGCAACGACAGGACACCCACCTGCGCCCTGCCATCCCGCTGGAGAAGAGGGTAGCTATTGCCCTCTGGAAGCTGGCCACTCCTGATAGCTACCGGTCAGTGGGACACCAGTTTGGTGTGGGGAGATCTACTGTTGGCGCCGTGTTGATGGAGGTAAGTCCCTCGGGGGTGGGGGGGGGGCAGTCCATGAGGGGTAAGGGGACTGTAACAGAAAAAGGGTGGGTGGGGGGCAATGGAGGGGAGGTGGTGGAGGGCTCCTGTGCCTTACACCACCATACTGCTGGGAGCAATCACTGGGGGATGGGGGGGTGGAATACTGGGGTCTTGGGTGGGGAGGGTCTCCCAAGGACTTTGGCAACCCCTCTTACTTCATATTCTGTGTGTGTGTCTATTTCTGCAGGTGGTGAGGGCCATCAACTCACAGCTGCTGAAACGGATTGTCCGCCTCGGAGACCTAGACACCATCATGGCCGGTTTTGCAGGGCTGGGATTCCCAAACTGCGGAGGAGCGCTCGATGGAATGCACATTCCCATCTGTGCACCACCCCGTTGAGCCGCCCGGTATATCAACAGAAAAGGGTACTTTTCCATTGTGCTGCAGGCCCTGGTTGACCACCGTGGACTATTTACGGACCTTTGTGTGGGGTGGTCGGGCCAGGCACGTGCTGCTCAGATCTTCCGCAATTCGCACCTGTACGAAAGGCTGCAGACAGGAACCTTCTTCCCCCAGCGAACCTTTGCTATTGGGGACGTAGAGATGCCAGTCTGCATTGTGGCCGATGCGGCATACCCCCTCATGCCCTGGCTTATGAAGCCATACACAGGGCATCTGACCCCGAGCAGGGAAGTGTTTAACACGCACCTGACACACACACGTTTACAGGTGGAATGCGCATTTGGCCAGCTGAAGGGAAGGTTTAGGTGCCTGCTAACTCGCCTTGACATGAGGGAACACAATATCCCAGAGGTGGTGGCAGCATGTTGCATCCTCCACAACCTGGTGGAGAGCAAAGGGGAGGCCTTCCTCCCAGTTTGGGGGCCAATGGCTGAAGTGGAGGGGAGGCGGTTTGCGCAGCCTTGGACAGCTGCTGTTCGCCAAGCCCATCAGGTGGGGGTTCGCATCCGGGAGGCTCTGCGTGAGCGCTTCTCAGCTGGAGCCCAATGATTCCCCAAGGTATTCCCAATGGGGCCTGTGGGCCTGGGCCCCCCTGTCCCAAAACCTTCCCTCCCATAATCCATCCCTGCATCAGCCTCCGAACAGTTAAGACACACACATCATGTTAAATATGAAAAATATAATGTTTATTAACAAGTAACATTAGAATTAGGAACTGTTATAAAACATAGAATTGTTCAACAACTGTTAAAAAATAAACTTTTTTTGGAACTATTAACCTGTGTTTATAACTGTGGTAGGAGGGGGGATTTCAACCTGGAGGGAGAGAGGGAGGCAGGGCAGACAACTTAAGGGTAATGGCGGTATTGCCTGGGCCGCAAGGCTTTGCCACCTCTTATCCGTGGACCCTCCCATCCTCGGGCTCGAGTCAGGGCTGCAGATGACTCTGCTCTAGTGGAGGGGGGGCAGGGCTGGAGGGGTGGCAGGGGCTGAGGGAGAGGAAGGGGTGGCAGGGGCTGAGGGAGAGGAAGGGGGGTCAGAGGGGGCTGGAGCTGGATGGGCAGGAGGAGTCCCCAGGGGGGAGAGGACCTGGCACAGCCAGGGCCTCCCGGACGGTGGCACACATTGCGCTCCACTGTGGTAGGAAGTCCTCAAGCAGGCAATTATGCCAGCGAGCCTTCTCCCTGGTTCTTTTGGCCATGGTCTCCTGCATTTTGGCCATGGTCCCTTCAATGTTCTCCATCACCTCCACATGCCTCCGCAAAAGGTCATTATAGGCCCTCCAATGCCTGCGGGTGCTGTGGAACCGGGTGGGTGGTGGCACAGGTGTCGCTCGGCGGTCAGCAGCAGCAGGTCCGGCTGTGGAGGAGAAGAGGGAGAACCGATCAGTGTTAGGAATTTACACACAAGTCCTTACAACAAGGGATGGGAATGTTGTTACTGGTAGGCCACATCTGGCCCTGCCAGCCGCCTTGGCTGCACAGGGGCCCTGTTGTGGCTAGGGCAATGTCCGCCTTCACCCCCTACATCCTCCCCCCCTCCACCATGGCCGTCCAGGCCAGATCAGTGTTCAGCCACAGTAGGACAGGGGCCTGCAGCACCTTGGGTTTCCCATGGCCCCCACCCACATATCCACCACCTGTCCGCCTGCTTGCACATGCACAGAGAGATGCAAGCTGTCCAGGAGGACCAAGACGTGCACATTGCTCTGCATCCTCTCTGCTCCCACCTCCCCTGTTCTGTGTCTGTGACCCTGACTGCACTCACCTGATGTTCCTTCACCAGCGTCAGAGGATGCCTGTGAGGCTTCCTGGGTGTCCGGGACAGGCTGCAGAGTCAGGGTCAGGGTGTCCTCCGTCTGCTCCTCATCCTCATCCTCCTCCTCCACATCTTCCCTGGGGACCTCCTGCCGGCTCTGCTGCACCGGTGTGTGCAACCCTGTCTGCATGAGCACCGGTGCAGACATAGGTTCCTGGCCTCCCAGGATGCGATCCAGCTCATTAGAATAGGCGCAGTGCACCAGGGCTGCACCTGATGCTGAGCTCTGCTCTCGGGCCTTCACGTATCCCTGCCGAAGCTCTTTGACTTTCGCCCGGACCTGTTGCAGTGTCCTGGGGTGGTGCCCTTTATTGGACAGCCCCTGAGCCATGCGGCTGTAGATGCTGGCGTTCCTGCTCCAGGTGTGCAGGGCCTGGACTGCTTCCTCCTCCCCCCACAGTTCAAGTAGTGTCAGAACCTCTGACCCTGACCAGGCTGGGGCTCTCTATTTCTCGCCTGAGAGAACTTGGGCTGGCTCCCTCGAAGGTCCTTGGAGGCCTCATGGCTCTGGAGCTGCACACATGGCCACGTGCAAGTGAAGCTGGGAGAGCTGTGTGCTGACAGGCTTCCTCTGTGGCCAGCTTCCTGTCACAATGCCTGCCAGGGATGTCTGTGCCTTTAAAACATGGCTACAGACAGGAACAAGAAGAGGTTTTTCCTGAAGAAGGACTGGCCAGCTTGGGGTTTCCTTGGAGGTCTTTTTCTGTCGACAAAAGAAACCCCAGCGTCCAGACTGCCCTTTTTGTCGACAGAACTCTGTCAACAAAGGCGTTATATCTCGTAAAATGAGATTTACCCGCATTGACAAAACTGTTGAGTTCTGTCTACGTTATGTCGACAGAACTCAGCGGTAGTGTAGATGCAGGTATAGTTTTGTCGACAAAAGTGGACTTTTGTTGACAAAACCCTGTAGTCTAGACACACCTTAGTGTTAAGTGTTCAGAAGTCCTGCCAGCATGTGCTGGAGTTGTTACCTGCAGTGTTCCAATAAGCCATTTAATTTTCATAAGCAAATATTAGTGGTGGCAGAAGCCAAGATGGCAAATGCACTTTTGCCTGAGGAGAAATTTACTAGACAGGCAGATGAGACTGGAATCTGTTAGTGCTTGACAGATTTTGCTCTCTGTGAATGAGTAGACCGATGAAAAAGCAGCCCAGAACCTAGAGGGTCTTTGGATGGTGATGCCAAAACCTTTTACAGCTTTCTGGTATAGGAAGACAGTTGCACAAAGATTTGTATGACTGCTATAAGCAGGAACTGACCTTTTAGAAATATAAGAAGCATATAGACCCCACAACACTTCTTATATTTACAGTTACAGAATGGAACAAAATTACAGGATGAATAGAGGCTTCCCCAAACACTTTTTGTTCCCCAGAAAGAATGCTAAGACTAAATTCATGGGCACAGAAAATTCCAAGGGAAATCTTCAAACTCATTTTAAGTGCAGTTTTCAAAATTGTGGCCTGTTTCACATATGCCATTTTAAAGCATCTTTCCATCACTATATTAGCATGCTAACTATTGTTGTTTTGGGCATAGACAAAGAGTTTGACTAATTCATTTTGGTTAATTTCTAGCTGTAAACTCATCCCTGCCTTTGGAAAAGACAACAACATTAAGGGTGCTTCTACACAGCACACTAAACTCGAAATAAGAAATGCAATTTGCACTATGCAAATTGCACATCTTATTTCAAAACAGCTTATTTTGAAATTTGGCGTGTCTACACAGTGCCAAATTTTGAAATAATGTATTATTTTGAGACATCTCTTAACCCTTGTGGAACAAGGTTTACAGGGATGCCAGAATAGTGTGCCCATTATTTTGAAATATATTTCAAAATGATGGGTGTGTTTCAAAGACATGGAGTAGCTATTTTGGGATACCTCTGGTATCCCAAAATAGTCCCGCTGTCTAGTTGTACCCTAAAACAATACAGGTAAATTGTATCCAGTTCCTGCATGGATAGTTCAATACAGATGCCCAAAGAGGCATTTCTCACAAACTCACCCTCAAACCCCCTTTCCTCATCAATGGGGAACAAACTTGAGTTTTCAGCAACAAAAGTACAGACATATGCCTCTGAACCTAAAGAAATAACTTCATTAGCTAACAGAAGTAGCAGGCTGTTACCCTTTATGGAATAGACATTAACCCATCTTGCCTACTTCTTTAAATTCATAGATATTTAAGAACAGAAGGATCCATTATGATCATCTAGTCTGACCTGCATAGCACAGACAACAAAATTCACCCAGAAATTTCTTCATCAAGCTTATTACTTGTGTTTTAGATATAGCCCTTTAGAAAACTATCCATTCTTGACTTAAAGGCTTTAAGTTATGGAAAATCCAGCACTAATAAGTTTTTCTACTGGCTAATTATCTTTATTGCTAAAAATGTTCCCTTTATTTCTAATCTGAATTTGTCTAGCTTCAGTTTCCAACTATTGTCTCCCAGTATGCCTTTTCTGTTAGGCTAATGTCTACACTGAAACGCTATTTTAGGATACCAGAGTATCCCAAAATAGCTATCCCACGTCTTCACAGCAAGCCCATTATTTTGAAATATAATGGGCTCACTGTTCTGATGTTCCTGTAAACCTCTTCCACGAGGAGTAAGAGACGTTTTGGAATAGTGGGTTATTTCGAAATTTGGCACTGTGTAGACAGCGCCAAATTACGAAATATGCTATTTCAAAATAAGATTGAAATAAGATACGCAATTTGTGTAGTTCAAATTGTGTATCTTATTTTGAGCTATGGTGCAGTGTAGATGCACTCCTAGATGAAGCATTGACTATGATCAGAAATTTCATCATGAGGGTACCAGTTGAATGTGATCAAGTGTTACACCTTAAACTTTCACTTGAGCAAACTAAATAAATAGAGCTCAGGATCACCAGAACAGGGGGGAGCCAGGGGACCATGGCCTTCCTACTTTTTACTGGCTATAAGGGTGAGTAACAGGGGGAGGAGTTGAGAGGAGAGTGAGTGGTGGGAGTCTTTGGGGAAAGAGGTGGCTCAGGAGCAGGGCCTCAAAGAAGAGATGGCACATGGGAGAGACCTCAGGGGAAGAGGTAGTGCAGGGATGGAGGCTTGATAGAGATGGGAAGAGGAGGCAGGGCAGGGAAAGGCCATGCTTTGGCTGCCAGTGCCCCCCACTTTAGGGAGCTTCGGCTGCTACTGGTAAAGCTTCTTAAGTCTCTCACTATAAGTCATGTTTTCCAAACCACATATTATTCTTGTAGCTCTTTTCTGAATCTTTTCCAGCTTTTCAACATCCTTTTTAAGTGTAGGCATCAGAATTAAATACAGATTTCAGTATTGGTCTGACCAACTCCATATGCAGAGGTAATACCACTTTCCTACTCCTACTTGATATTCCCCTGCTTATATATCCACCAAGGTTCATGTCAACCCTTTTTAACTTGTTTGGCTGCTTACCATTATCCCTAAGTCCTTGCTACAGTTCCCCATCTTGTAAGTGTGACCCACATTCCTTTTTCCTGGATGTTTGACCTCACATTTGACTGTGTTAAAATACGTATTGTTCAAAACACCCCATTTTACTAATCAATTCAGAGTGAACTGTATACCTGACCTATTCCTGACATTTACCCCTCCATCTATTTTTGTGCTTTCTGCATATTTTACCTGTAATCATATACATAGTAGCCCAATGTCTGTGAGTCTGTAACGCTGACGTACACGGCCCCGCCCCTGGCCATGTACGTCAGCGCCCCGCCCCCTCCCCTCTCTCCATGGCAGCTTGGCTGAGTGCTGCGCCGCTCAGCTGGGCTGCGGTGGGGGAACATTTGGGGAGCGCGGAGCGTTTGGGGACCGCTTGCCGCCGCTTGCTCCCCCGCCGCAGCCCAGCTGAGTGGCACAGCACTCAGCCGAGCCGCCACGGAGGGAGGGGAAGGGGACAGGGCGCTGCCGTACACAGCCAGGGGGTGGGGCCGTGTACGTCACCGCCCCCCCTTCCCTTCCTGCCGTGGCGCTCAGCTGAGTGCTGCATCCCTCAGCCAGGCCGCCGCGGGGGAGCATTTGGGCTCCCCCGCGGCGGCCCGGCTGAGCGCGCAGCACTCAGCTGAGTGCCATGGCGGGGGAGAAAGGGGGGGCGGGGCGGTGACGTACACAGCCCCACCCTCTGGCTGTGTACGTCACCGCCCCGCCCCTCCTCCCCCGTAGCGGCCCGGCAACACTCAGCCGAGCCGCCACAGAGGGAGAGGAAGGGGGCGGGGCGGTGACGAACACGGCCAGGGGGCGGGGCCGTGTACGTCACCGCCCCCCCTTCTCCTCCTGCCGTGGTGCTCAGCTGAGTGCTGCGTCCCTCAGCCGGGTGCCGCGGGGGAGCGCACACCACCCCGCCCTCCTCCCTTGTGGCGGCCTGGCTGAGCAGGCAGCACTCAGCCGAGCGCCACGGCGGGAGGGGAGAGGTGGAGGGGAAAGAGAGGCAGGAGGAGGAGGAGAAGAGAAAGGGAGAGTGAGAGGCAGGAGGGGGAGAAGAGAAAGAAAGAGATGGAGAGAGAGGCAGAAGGCGAGAGAGGCAGGAGGCGGAGGAGAGCTGAGAGAGAGAGGGGGAGGCAGTAGGAGGAGAGAGAGAGAGAGAGACGGAGCGAGAGACCGGAGGCTCAGGAGAGAAGAGCAAGGTGGAGGAGAGACCTGAAAATCCCGTCTTATGACGGGCTAATTGGCTAGTTATTTTAGATTTCCTTCCCAAGCATGGAAAAAAAGGTTGAGCAGTATTGGGCCAAGAATGGATTTCTCTGGGATGCCACTAGAAACACACCCATTGGCTGAGGGTTCTTCCTTTAAAATTGCTTTTGTGACCTATCTATTAACTTATTTAGTAGTTTTTAATCCATTTGATACAGGCTATCTTGATGATGCATAGTCCTTTTATTTAAAAAAAATCCTAATGGGACGTGGGGGTAAGTCAAATGCCTTACAGAAAATCTAAGTATATTATGTAAACATTTATCAACCAAATCTAGTGTGCTACACTTTCATCCTTTACAACAGAAGTTCATCTTGAATAGTTGAGGGCCACAGAAATTCAAATTATTCTAGGACCCACCACTTTGTAACAAACCTCCACCACAGGTTGACAGCAGGAATACAACCCTGGACCTCCTCTGCCAAAACCACAAGTCTCTGCTATGCAAGCTAAATGACTTGTCTGCACCATGTTTGTTTGTTAGAAAATATCTGCTTTCACTTCTTCATTGTTATAGAGTGTTTATTTGTAGAAAACTAATTTGATTAAATAAAGTATACAGCAGAATCCATGCATTGGGTAAGCTGCAGTTCTATCTCACACAGCATTAAGTCAGTTTTAAGAAGACAGTATATGGAGGCTATATAGTATAGAGGGTCTATGACAGAAGTTTGTCTGTTAATACCATATATTTGTAATATGTTCTAAGAGATGAGTCTCATTTTATTACCCTCTGAATGCCTCTGCTACCTTTCTAGTATCTCTCAGCACACTGATTACCACACTACTCCCCTGATTGCCTCTCAATATACCTCTTTTTCTATTGATATTAAACTAAGACCATTCACAGCTATAATAGGATCACAGATAATGTGGGAGGGCTACACTAATGCATGTAAAAATGTCACGTGTAAGAACACCACATGCACAATTAATAAAGAACTCTGAAATTTTTCCCTTAAGTTTTGTGGTATCTGTCTAGTTTTCTGAAAATATATCTACTGTTGATGAGAAAAAGGCAGGCACCAGTGGAGATATTTTTATGAAAGATTTATTTCCCAGACATATTTGTGCCGGCTTCTCTCCTAAACCACTGAAAATAGGCTCCATTTTTACAAAATACCAGCATCCACAACAGTGAAAATGTAATAAGCTAAGGCTGCCCGTAATACTTCAGAGCAGACTCAACCGGCATTTTGCCATTTATACAACACACACTTTAATAAAGTTTTGAATCAAAAAGATAGTTAAACTCTAGCCCCAGCCTATATATCACATTTATTCAAGGACAGCAAAGATTTATTATAAAACTACCTTATCTCACCTTACAAAAATATATAAGCAAAGGACTCACTATGGAGCCTACCCAGTCTCCCCTCTTCTAGGAAGAAAGGCTGGGAGCACCATGGATTCAGGGCTCTCATTACTGCAGTAAAGGGAGGGAGTGTGTTACATCAATATACAGCCTTCCTCCAGCTGTTCTGGAAATATGGTGATGGATTCTAGGGAGCTGATATTCATTCCTCCTACTTAATACAAGGACCTTGAGATATGGCAGAGGAGATGAAAGGAAAAAAGGGGAGGGGACTCCATCAGCTTGTGAGATGAGCTTACAGAACTTCCCTCAGGGGGATGAGGAATGATGCCTTTCTTTGTATAGAGCAACAAAAGACCGCATTCTTAAAGGCGGTTAGGTTCCTAACTTCAGTTGATTTCAGTAGAGGTTAGGTGCCTAAATGCCTCGGCGGATCTGGCCCCATTACACTTGTCTTTAAAACTACCTGAACACGCCAAGTCAAATCCAACCCTTGGTGGAACTCTACTGATTATTTCATTTTATTGTTGTTGGGTTTTTTGTTTTTTGTTTTTTTTTTTGGGGGGGGGGGGTTCAGCTTCATGTAAAAGGAAAAAATCACTTCAATTTGCACTGTATTCTCCCCCTAACTCACTCTGGGTCTACATGTGGTGAACACAATGAGAAGAGTCCTCCTTGCAGAGGCTCAGGATGCTATAAAAGAAACAGATTTAGAAGCTGAAGCTGAAGCTGGGTATAAGGGACGATGAACCTGATTCTCTTCTCTCTTAAACCCACATGAACGGGATAACTCAGTGGAAGTCAATGGAGTTAAACTAGTGTAAATAAGAAGCAAATCAAGCTGTATCCTTCTGATAGCAGAAGCAGGCCCAATTCTGATCTCAGTTTAGACGAGTGTCACTGAAGACTAATTCCACTGACTTCAGTGAAATTACCCCAGTTTCATACTGTTGTAACTGAGAACAGATTCACCCCTAGACAACACTGACAGAAAAGTAGTCAATTTACAAATCTTCTGCATCATCTTTTAGAAGAGTTAAATTATACTACAGGAGCCAGCTATTTGAATGCAGAACGATTATTTAGAAACAGATCTTTTCATTTCTAATGTAGGGAACTGGTTCAAATCCAGTTCAAGCCCAGATCAGAAAGTAGCAAATGAAGTCCTGTGATAGCAGTTTGGTATCCAGTGTCAAAGTATCTGGTAATCTCAGTCCACAGCTGGATGAATAGGCAACCACTATAACAGTAGACATTCTTACTACATATTGAACCTCTCTAGTCCAAAACTCTCTGGTACAGAAACATCTGTGGTCTGGAATGATTTTAGTTAGCCAGATGTCCACTTTTCATGGGTGTGACCAAGTTTCCCACGGTCCTATAAAGTTTGTTTACAGCCATCACTCTTAACTCCCAGTGTTCTGTGCTGTTATTGTGCTCTAATTTACCCCTAAATGTCCTCTAACAGCCCACCAAGCAGTGGAAGTGTTGGTAATGCTGCTAGACAATACTGACCTCCATGGTCCGGAAAATTCTCTAGTTCAGAACTGGTCAGGTCCCAAGGGTGCCAGACGAGAGAGGTTCAATCTGTAGTAGTCCAAATAGATGTGCTAATTCTTCAATGGGCTGCAAGACTCATATTCTTCTGACTTCCCTAGAACACTTTTTTATAGTGCCTCCATTAGTTTATCCATTCTTCAGATGTTTTTGTTAATAAACAGCAAAGAAAAACAGTATTTGTGGGATTTTTAATACATTGCAGAAGAAAACACATCTGCAACGTGAACCTAATGCACTGAGCTGTCCATGTGAGTAACTACATTTTAATAAAATAAATGTGTAGCCATTTCCAAGGTCTACTGATGTGGATCATAAACATGATTGCGTCATTTTTTGTTATTAACAAATATACATAATTAAACAATTTACTGTCCATTAGCCTCAGTTGCCCTGCACCAGGGCATGGAAACACTTTAAACAAAACCCAAAGCACTTGCAAGGTTCCCTTTAAACCCCATGGTGAGGTACTCCAGCTTCTATACAGGGAAACCTTCATACTTCCTGTACCCCATAAACAGTGTTTCTACAAGGGTAAAACAGAGGCTACAGGGAATAGTGGGATAGGCTCAGAAATGGGAAATAAGGATACTGATCCAAGATATGCCAGTGATTCATTGTGTAGCCTTAGGAAAAACATTTAAATTCTTTGCTTCAGTTTCTACATCTGTAAAATTGAGGTAATAAGTGCTTGCCTCACAGAGTTGTTCAAAAAGTGATATACAACTATCAAGAACTATCAAGCCTCAGTGTTGATGGGACAAGGTTAGGATAAGTCCATGAGATGCTAATATAATGTGTATAAGAACCAGCCACTAGAGGGAGTACACAGGTAGTTAAAGAAATATATTGCTATTCCGTATACTATATTGTGTGTTGTTGGCAACTGTGGAAAATGTGGGTCCGTGGTGCTATTTCCAGGTTATATGCATGTTGCCTGAATAAAAAGACTGTTAATACTCTAAGACATTAGAGTATATTTGGGTTACACTATAACATAGAACGAGAAGGTGGAGCTGAACAAGAAAGAAAACATCAAGATAGAAAAAAATCAAGGAAATCTTCTGTAAGTAAGGCCTACAAAATCCTTACAAGCACAGGGGAAATGACTGCAACATCGATGGCTAAATTAAATTTGGTAGTGGTTGAACTGGAGCATTCTATATGGGACAAACATCCAGCTACCTATTTAATAGATTATACTATGTAACAATGAGTCAGGGACTATTTATCTTACTTTCATTTTTATGTGGAATCTGAAATGCATTACTATTGTTGTTGATTTGGTAAATTATGTAATTATTTAAAAGAGGGGAATGTTACAATGTGTATAAGAAATCAGCCACTAGGGGGAGCAGACAGATAGACATGAATATGTGATTCCTGGCTTTTTGCCTGATTGTGTGGTGCATCACTGGCAGCAGGATCATGGGGTGGGGGGGAAAGGAGGTCTCGGTGTAGCTACTGACAAGGTACATGTGTTGCCTGAATAACACTAATAATACTCTAAAAAGTTACACTATAACAGTCCATACTATTATGGTCCAGGTGACACTTTACTAGTTGACCCCCAGGAAACATAAGGAACCTGCTGCTACCATTCCCTATGCTGCAAGATTCTCCATTACTTAGAGAGTGGCTATGCCATATGAAATATGTATCTTGGGAAATCAAAGAGTTTGTCTCCATTCCACAGCCCACCCTGGCTGTCTCCTCCCTGCTGTGGTTTTCCTAAGGGTTCAAAACGTGTTCTTTTTCGGACTGGAAGGAAGAATCAAGACAAACAGGGAAGCCAAGCCAAATTAAGATCACAAATTCATGCAGCCTTCACAGGACTCACTGATCTCCCAGGAAGCAGGATTTCAGACCTTACTTGGATTTCTTAATAAACAAACTCCCATGAGTTTTCAATGCATAAACATTACCAACTTTCCTTTTTTTAAATGTTTCTTCTGAAAGGGAGCAGGACTGATTCCTTGGAGAGATAACACTTTTTATCTACAGGGATTTTGTAAACAAATTGATCCAGATGTTTTGCTTTGGAAATCTCCAGGCATAGTTAATTAATCTTTGCAACATCAACACTTCATTTCCTCCTTTGCAGCTAACACGTCAAAACAGCCCATTTTTTAAAGAAAATAAGTGAAATGTTACATTAACATTAGAGAAGATCATTCCAAGGTTTTCCTTAATAAAAAAAATCACCTTCCTATACATACATAAATTCAGTGACAAACAACAGTTTCCAGAAAGAATAAAGATCAAATATATTAAGATTCTAAAATTTGGGTTCTTTTATCCACTGAAAAGGTATCAAATAAATGTTCAGATTTTAATTTTTTCCTTCTTTTGCTATATGATTTGAAGCATTTTATCTTTTATTTTTTAAAAACAACATACAAGTGAGATTGTAATGGACTCCAAGTTATACGTAAACAAAATAATCTAATCTGCCATTAAGGTAAAAATAAAAGGAAAGAAAGAGTTACATGAGGTAACAAAAAGCATTGGTCCCTAGATCCCTACAAAAATTAATAAGTAACAACTGAACCTTTCTCCCTGCATTTATTATTATCATACCTAATAAGATGCTTCTCGAAACTTAACTGTATGAAAAAGTACATAGTATAATTTTGTTAGCTGAGTGCCAATGTTGAACAACACATCCATTAACTTTCAAGATGTAATTGGTTTTCAGACAGAAGGGCGAGACCAATATGGAGGTCCGCAAATGGAGAAGCCCTTGAAAAAAATCATAATTCTAAGTACATATACTGCACCAAATAACTTTTTAGCTGAGTTCAGTTGACATTCCATTTAACCTGTCAATTTCTCAGTGCTATCAAAGTAATCTGTCATAATTATAGGTTTGTTGAGAGTCACATGCTGAGAAATACAGCAAAAGGTTTGCTCTCTGCATTCCCTGAATGGAAATATTTGCTTTAAAATGAAGTCATCTAATACAGCTGTAGCTTTCCAGTTACTAAAAGGACTGTGAGATCAACTGAGTGCACAGCAACAGATTACATAGCAGGTGGCTTCAGGCTAACTCTAAACAGTATCCTCATGTAGCTTTGTAAAGTGGGATGCAGATAACTCCTCTAATGAGTTTGAAAGACTGTCTGGTCACTTGGTTGTACACAAGGTTTACCAGGTCAAGGTCTAGGATCACAGCTTTTAATTACAATCTATTAAATAATCTGTAGTTGTTGAAGATGTAACCAGAACATCTACCAGGGCTATTGCATCTAATTATTAAACAACTGTGCCCAAGCCCTCTCCCTACAACCTGTAAAATCTACACTAAGACACTGCAAATGGAAATAAAACAAATGAAAAACAGGTAAATCTGAGGACATAGCAGAAAAATTGAAGTCGTTCTGTATCACATTCTCTGTGTAAAGAGCACCAATTTTAACATATAGCTAAACAATTTAGAAGGCAAATTTTAAAAGATTTAAATGAAAAATGAACAAATAATGAAATAAACATTTTTATACTTATTTCATAACCTATATTTATTGCAAGCATATTTCAGTGAGCAGGGCTATGGGGATATTATGCTGTGGCTGACTGCCAGAACAGGATTTGGAGAGAGATACCCACACAGAGACTGGTTTACTGGTGTGCTGGGAATGCCCTGTGTACTCCATTCTGAGCCACTAGCACAGAGAGCACTTCAGCGGTATGAGCAGACTGAGCCAGCAAGGCTCCAAGTGTGTTGTAGGGAAATAACAGGCTCAGTCTCTGGCAGACAGGTCATGGCCACTCAATTTAAAACATGAGCGCTGAACTGAGTTGTAAAGTTTACATTTCAGGGCAAGGAATAATAGAATGCAATGCTAAGCACAGTCCTACTCTGCAAAATCAAGAGATGGATTTCTGAGGTTCCCTTTAAATATAACTGCAATATGGTGGAAAAATCCCAAGAGGCTTTTTTTCTCACCACTTGAAGCACCCCAAAATTCAGGTGCCCTCAATCATAGTCAAACTTATTGGATCAGCAACTGGCTTTGGAGAATGAAAGTCTCTCAAAATCTACAAAAAGAACAGGATTTCTTATAAGCTTTCTGATACCCCCTGGTTGTTTCCAGCCCAAAAATTACCTGGGCAACAACTTTTCCTGCAGTATTTTAGAATGGCTGCTTCCAGTCCTACAGGAACCAGGAAATGCATGGGCACAAAAATGCAAAAGGCATTAATCAAACTTTTCTGAACCTCAAAAATACCACATTTTAGACAAGGTGATTTTATCTGAACCTGGCTATCCATTCCTAGTGGACAGACAACTGAAACATTTTCTTTGTTCTCTTGGTTCTCACGATCTGGAACTAAAATGGGGGCGTATTTACAGGTAACAGAGCCTCCTCCGTACTGTGCTGTTTGCAGGTTGATCATATGTTCAAAGCAACAAGCAAACTGATCAAGGCTACCATGTGGAAGTATGGGGTGGGATAACGGAAAGGTGAAGGGAAAGGGCTTCCCTCATCCCAGTCTCATTCCTCTCCCCCTTTCAGGATGAAAAATGGGATTATGTTACAGTAGAGAGCCAAGTGGGAGAAAAATGTGTTCTATTGTTTTATCTCCATTTAGCTCTTACCCACCTGTCCTCCCACCACCACCACATCAGCTCACCTTCACCTTTATTCATTGACTACCATGTAACATTCCCAGCTTCAGAACCCTGCTCCCCATACCTCAGCCCAGGCTGAGAAACTCCTCTTCTCCCAAACTTGTCTGTTTGAGACCTGGTGAAACAGCAGCAAAAGTCACAAGGAGGCACTGTAGCAGGAAGCATGTGCAAGGGGAAACTATTCCCTATCTCCACAGATCACTGTGACAGTTACTGTTACCATCTCTACTGCCTGGCGCCAGCGTGCGGCAAGGCTGTGTGCCTATGTACTTCAGGAGAGGACTTCTGTTGGGAACCAGTACTCCAGTCACATCACAAGGCCCCTGGTGGCAACAGATGCTGCAGCCTGGAGTACATCAGCCACATTTCAGACCCTACAGCATCTGTAATGTAGAAACATGCAGGAGCACTGTTGATGGAACCTATCCCTGTCATCCACAAATGCTCACTTCCCTTCCTCCCCACCATACCACGTCCTTGTTCTTTCAGACCTTAACAGCTTTCATTTCCTGTTCCATGACTCCCTTTAGGTAAGAGATGCAGAGCTGGATATGCAATATCCTCACTAACCAAGAACAGAGGTGAAGGCGCATGTCAGGAGAAAAATGGAGCTCTTCATCCATTGGTTATTGCTCAGTAATTAGGATTTATGCATTGGAAAAATCCAATTCCTGACACTGAGGAGTTAATAAAAACATGAGAAATGTCTGGAAAATTGGAAAAACTGGTATAATTGTCTAAGTAAGAAAACTAGGACATCTGGCCATTTCCCCAAGGATTGTTATTATGCACCACAATCATTTCAGCAGGAGGCAAGCTGGGGATGAAGGAAGGCAGTTTGAAAATGAAGGAAAGCCATAGAAGAATAACACTGTTTTCAAATTCCCAAGATTGTTCTGCTGTTGCCTCCTGAGAGAAAGCAGACTCGCTTCAGGGCAAGCTAGACAACTTTACTGTGCACTTCTTAAAAGTGTGATTTATAATTATTACACTGGGGCTGAATCCACGAAGGGTGCGATGCTAACGTATCAGTGCCCTGGCTCTCTTTTGCATAATCACTCACGCCAGTGTAAAGTGCATGTAAAATACTACCATTCTGCCATGGCTGCATTTTGACACTCTCCTGCGAGAGTCACAAGGTCAGGGCAAGAAAGTATCAACTTCCAGGCCTGCAGAGCATATAACATGTATCTGTAGGGAAGGAGGAGTCCCCAACATATTTGTGTCTCCTAGACAATCTCCAGACCACACAAGGGAAACTAATGAGTCACTTGTCCTTCTTTCACTGGCAATTTTATGAGACGTGCAAGAAAAAATTTTCACAAAGTGAGATATCAGTTAACATTTGTATGTTGTTTCATGTTGTGGTTTTTGTTTGTGTATTTTTGCACTGTGATAGTTTGTGACATTGGCATTTTGGTAATTTTATGGGTTAGTTTCTGTTTTGCAAAGCACAGTGATCATTCATGACTTCTAGATAGGATGCAGCAGTTAACTTGTTGACAACTGATGTTACTGCCTTTCTCTTATGCAAAGTGCCTGCAATGTTGATATACCTCAGAACACATGAACTACAGCGTAGTCACGAAGAGATAGATTCACAAACAGACGTAAGTGCCTAACAGTCACTTTAGGCACCCAACACTCTAGATCAGGCACTAGTGGAGTTCATAAAACCCTCACCCAGATGCTGCTGAACCCTGTGGGTGCCTACATTTCTACTGTGAACATTCCATACCCATCTGAGTTGGTACCTTCATGCCATTGGTGCTCCACTCTAGGCACCTAAGCTGCAGTGCAATGGACAAACAAGGGGAAGATAGTTATGCCTCAGCCTAAGTTACCTGTGGAACCCAACCCCAGAAGGCAAGTTCAGATCCCACTTACTAAATGGAAGTGGGGGGGAGGAAGCATAACTTTCAGACCAGCAATTAGCATTCAACTAGGATGTAGGAGACACCAATACAAGGCCCCATTCTGTCCACCTCTCAGGTGTGTGCCCTAGCTACAGGGCTATTGTACATGCTAATGTTGGTGTCTCTCTTGTTGAAGCTGGTCCATTTTGGATTTGCATAATTAAAGAATCATTTGGTCAAAGAGAGAAAGAACAAGCATGTGAATGACTCTAGACTGCAGCACTCACCCAGGACGTGGGTGACCCCAGATCCAGTCTCTCTGTTACAGTGACTCTTTAATTAGTTATCCAAAGAGAAACAACTTAAATAGAATAGAGTGGCCCAACATCAAGGTATCTCATAGCCATTAGCTTGGGGCAAATACCTCAGAGATGGGTTCATGGATCACATACATCACAATCCCTAGCAGCCATCAGGCCTGACAACAGGGGTGGGGAGCAAAGAGCGCAACTGCCCCAGGGCCTGGTGATTCAAAAAGGCCTGGGCTTCCTGGCCGCAGCGGCTGTCATTGAGACAGTGGCCACTAGAGCACTGCACAGCATTCTCCGGGGGTCTTCGAGAGCTGCCTGGGCAGGGATGCAGTGTGGCATGGTGTGTTATGTGTGGTGCTGAAGGCTACCGGCCCTCCCAGACCCTGCCCTTCCACCCAAGAGCCCACCCCTTCTGGGAGTACAGCGTTGAGGCCCCACCACCTTGCCCAGGGGATCGGCAAATCTGTTGGCTCCCTGGCAGCAATAGGTGCCTCCTTCCAGCACAGGAATTTAACTCCTTGAGAGGGGTGTGGCTTAAGACATACACCACTGCCCCTTCCTGGCTGGCTCCCTGCCTAGTGTGCTGGCTAGCTTTTGTGAATCCTATTTTAGGCTCCTGGTCCCTATATTCAATGTGGAAGAAGCATGAGTGCCTAACTCAGGCTTTGTGAATCCCAGTGATTTCTTAGGTGCTGGAACACTCAGAATTGCAGCACAGAAATTGCTTTGTGAATCTAGCCCATTGTAATTACAACGATGTCCTAATATTTATATTAAAAATTACTACTAAATCATATAACTGGAAGCCTAACTTAAGCCTGAATTACTTTGAATTAACTCCTTGGTCTGAGTTAATTCAGATACTTTTTAGAAATCTGATACATGAACTATGTGGAAATTATACTAGAAGTATTCTGAAGATAAATGATGTGATTCATATAAGACCACAAAATCTGAGATCAAAACTTGCCTATATAGCTGGAGGAGAACAGTAATGCCTCACACTTTTCAACCATCTATCTCAGTGCACTTGATAAAGAAAGGTAGATATCATTATCCACATTTTATACATAGTGAAACTAAGGCTGAAGAGGTGAGGTGACTCACCAAATCACAAAACAAGTCATGTGCAAAGCTGGGTAAGTATAAACTTGGTCTCATGACCCTGGCCTACATTAAGGAGTTATTTCGAAATAACGCCCCTTATTTTGAAATAACAAAGGGAGCATCTATACTACCAAGCCTGTTATTTCGAAATAAGGGGCTGGTTACTTTGAAATAATAACTCCTGCTTTCCACGAGGAATAACACTTATTTCAAAATAGTTATTTTGAAATAGCGATAGTGCGGAAATAACTACTCCCCAAAGTCATTCAGAGTAATTACTCCCCAGTGATTTCTGGGGCTCTAAGTTGAGATAGTGCCTCCACATTAAGGGAGCCTGCCTTGGACTAATTTTGAGGCTTCCCTGTAATGTGGACATGCTATTTCAAAATAGTTATTTCAGGAGTTATTATTTTGAATTTAGTTATTTTGAAATAATTTCCTAATATAGACTTGCCCATGTTCCCAATCCAGTACCCTATCCAATAGATTTCATTGTCTCCTCTTTTTCTACTTGTTTTTAACATTAGAAATTCCTGTCTTATCTACCCTAGATAACTCTCTGGTGATTAATTAGATGAATGATATCATAACAATCAAGAGATGAAAGCTAAACAATTGAGAGAGAAAAGGATCCATACTTAGGATATTTTAAACCTTTTGCTTTTTTCATTTGTTTTCCTTTGTTTTGTTTTTAATGCCCATTTGCCTTCAGTGATTAAGGGAAGCTTTGAATAAAGATTGTCTTTGTTAAAGATTCAGCATCTTCACCCCCTCAATTATGGTGTGAGAGAAATATCCTTTTACATATGAAGGAAATCCTCCAGCATAACAATAACAAAGCAGATTTGGCATTTCTGATATGTCGAAACTAAAGCAGAAAATCATAGTTAAAAAAATAAGAACATAAGAATGGCCATACTGGGTCAGACCTAAGGTCCATCTAGCCCAGTATCATGTCTGCCGACAGTGGCCAATATCAAATGCCCCAGAGGGAAGGATCACAACAGGTAATCCTCACGTGATCCCTCCCCTGTCACCCAATTCCAGAGAAACAGAGGCTAGGGATACCATTCCTACCCATCCTGGCTAATAGCCATTGATGGACCTAACCTCCATAAATCTATCTAGCTCTTTTTTGATAGATTCAAATAGGAGAAAAAATGTCTCCCATTCTTTATATGCTGTACATCAGAAAAAAGGGCACTAGGAAAATTTAAAACAAAAACAAAAACTTTGCAAGTCTCCTTTAAAGAGGCATCATTAACTTGGAATCTAGTTCCATTTGTTTGCTTTTGTTCTTTTTAAGTGTTAAAAGTATTTTCATGTTATAATGGCTCCTGAATCTCATGACCAATTGGTGTCATGGAACTGGAATCCATGCTTAATAGCTGTGTCTAGACATTGTGGACATAAATATAGATCCACAACCCCTTGCCCGACACCTCACTGCAGCCTTCTAGGCTGCCTACATGAGATTGCTAGAGAGAACAGATCAACCATCTGTAGGTGACATGCAGATAACATTGTGTGACCACTCTTTTTGCCATGCCCAAAATAGCTCTGCCTTTCTTGGACACAGCCCTCAGCCAAGGCTTAAGCAGTGCATATGGCACCATACCAAGAGGGAATTTCACCAAAATACAGTTAAATGCAGAATGCAACAAGCTCACAATCGGGTGGAGAAATATCAGAATATTTGTATTTTCTCTCTTCCTTTCCACTTATCAGTATGCTAGTGTTACAGGGAAGCAGAGCAGGTAAAACTTTTCCAGAAGTGAGATGTACAAATTGCTGTAGTCCCCTTTAGAACTAGCTTATATGCATGTTTGCCACTGCCCTCTACTGGACAGAACCAGCCCTATTAGTGTGTATCAATATGCAAAGGTGCTCTAGTTCTTACTACTGATGGCTAGCAGGCAACCTGAGATGATAATGGCCTGTGGTTTTGACACAGCTGTCTGTGTGTTCAGAAGTCTAAAATGGGGATGGGAGAGTTAAATATTTATAGGGTTTTGTTCTTAAAATCCTCAAAAAGTTACAAGGGTTTGGGGGGGTGGGGGCTTTTCAAACCCCTGAAGTGACAGCTGCTAATGTGTGAAAGAAACCTTGGCTTGTTTCACTTTTGGGCAGAGGAGCCCATATCTCGCTTAGTATTATTTTATAACTTTATTTGCAGTTTTAGATACATAACAGCTACCTACAAGAGTTTGAAATAAAAGAGTTAAATTGACTGGCTCTGGTCTAGGTGTGCATTTGTGCAGGGAAGGTGCAAGGAGTTTTCCCCCTGCAACTTCCCCTATACTCTTGACACAGGAGCCAATTATGATGACAGATCACTCTGGAGATCACAAGAAAGGAAAGAAACGGAGCCCTAGCTACCCCCTCTCTACATCCGTTAACAGAGCTGGCTGGACACACAGGTCTGAACACACTGCATATTACCCCTGTGTATTAGCAAGCTCCAAGATCAATCTCTGCTGTCCCAGAACAGTCCCTATGGTAATGTGATTCTATACAACCCTTCATTCAGGGGCTATATAACTATAATGCAGGCATAGGCAAAATACCCTCCACAGGCCGGATTCAGCCCGCCACGCCACCAGATCTGGCTCGTGGATGCAGCGGGGAGCCTTAGGCAGATTCCCTGCCTGTTTTATCCCCACCCCACCTGCCACCCCTGCTGATCGGCTCTGTTTGAAACACGCATTGCTCCCGCCTCCAGCACAATTTCCATTGGCTGGTTTCCAGATCCCACACTTTCTCCTTCACGCCAGTCTCTTACTGCAAGCTCCCTTCTGCACCCAACCTCCATCCCAGACCCCACCCCTTCTCCATTAATATGGAAGAATGCAGCCCTTGACCACTTTCCAAATTCTTAGAGTGGCCCACATCAAAAATTATTACCCACCCCTTCTATAATCCCTAGCTCTTATTTAGTCCTTTTCATCAGCAAATCTCAAAGGATTTTACCAAAGTGAGTAGTCCTGAGGCACCTTAGAGACTAACCAAAATACATAGAATCATGAGCTTTCATGGGTAAAACCCACTTCATCAGATGAATTGGAGTGGAAATAACAGAAACCAAGATATATATAACAGCAGAAGAAATGGTTGCTTACCTTGTAATTGTTGTTCCTGGTGATGTGTTGCTCATGTCCATTCCAGTTAGGTATGTGCCAATGTTCCCTCTAAGATTTTCCATCCATGAGCGGAGTGAGTTTTTTCTTGTGCACCAATACTGACATCATGTGCGCTTGTTCGGATGTGTGCCACCATAGCACCCACCAGTTCCTAACACAATATATATATATTTAAATTGTTATGGAAGAAAAAATACTAAAACAAGGGATAATTAACAAGGTACAGGACCCTGCACAGACATACCCTGAAAACCACCAGCATGGCACCCAGTCTTACTCCCACCCAGCCTTTCTCCCACCTTTCTTATACTCATGGGCTCTCCAGCCCCTGCAGCCCCATCCTGTGCACTCTTTACCACTAACCCTGCATTGTGCCCCCCTTGTCCCTAACATGTGCACAATGCCCCCTTCATCCTAATCCCTACACTTTCCTCCCAGCCCAATCCAGTCAAAAAAGTGTAGTAATCTGTAAAACAAAAAAATTAATATATCATCCATCCCCATTGACTCTAAAAGCTCATTCTGCAGTTGCAAGTTTATGACATTAAGGAAATGAATTTAGGGATATCACCAAAAAATATCATCCAGCTCTTTTTCTTCAGTTCACATTACTACACATTACATGGTATATAATCTAATTATTGATCAAATTTCTTATAATATCTGCATGCTTAAGACCCCCTGTGAATCACAGAAAAGTCCCTTTAATTTGTCATCATCAAAAGGATATTTCTCTCACACCATCAATTGATTTAGCATCAGTACAAAACAATCAATATTCATTAAATGTTTAGTTGCCTCTATGCAGTGTGTGTGTGTGTGTGTGTGTGTGTGTGTGTGTGTGTGAGAGAGAGAGAGAGAGCGAGAGAGAGAAAGAGAGAGAGATTGAAATTCTGTATTTGTGCATTTGGTTTTAATTCCTTGAGTCTAGTACTTTCCATTTGTCCTTGCTGAATTTCTTATCTCTACAATTTCTCTGATCTCCCCAGTTCTCTAATTTATCAAGATCCCTTTGAATTTTTGCAACCCCACCCCTGGCCAGCTTTGTATCACCTGCAAATTTGATTAATATGCTCTCATTCCTACATTCAGGGTCATTCCTAAAGATAGTAAACACCACAAGACCCAGAATAAATCCCTATAGAATCCCAATAAAGACCTCCTTCCAATCTGACATTGTCCCATTAATAGCTATTTTTTCCAAACACTAGAAAATTCAGCAGTTGCCATCAGTTAGCACATAGTGTTATCTGAGGTAGCACAGTCATCTCATGCTCTGTGGTAACTTTTGGCAAATACTGACTATTTTTAAAATGGGGAACACTGTAACAGAGACAAAAGACATGTCTTCTCCACCAACAAAGGCAAATGACATGAGGCTATCAACAGAAAACTGAATGAAACAAAGCACCTTCTATAGTAATGACTAAACTTGTGGTGGTTCAGTGAGTTGGCTTTCTCCTAGAGGCTCTATGTTGTGTTCCAGAACCTCAACTTTCATTAAAAAATGTTTAAAAAATGTTTAAAAGCCTTAATTATTGCAAAGATACCCTTCAAAAATAAACTACAAGTTGAACCGCCCTGGTCTGGCATCCTTGGGACCTCAGGGAATTTGCCAGACCAGGGGGGGTCAATGCACCCAAGTCTCCACATTTCCTCCTGGCTGCCCAATGCAGTCTCTGGCTCTGCTCTTCTCATGGGGGATGAGGTTCCACTACCCCCCTATCCTCCCATGGCTCTGCTGTCACCCAGGGATCTGCTCCCCACTTCCTGCTCTGCTGTTGCCTGGTGGCCCCACTGCTGATGGATTCTCTCCGGTGGTCCTGATTCCCATGCCCGGAGCTCTGCGCTCCACACAACAGCCCTGCTGCCACCAGGGGCTCTCCCCAGTGGCTCCATGCTTGGAGCTCTGCGCTCCACTCAGCAGCCCCGCTGCTGCCAATGACTCTCTGCAGCAGCCCCACTGCAGCTCAGGACTCCCACACTCCGCCTGGCCATGTGACAACTGCATCTGAACCGAGGCTGTGGTGATATTTTTAGCACACCGGTCCTGGCCCAGGAGCAGCTGCACCACGGCCCCAGCTGCAGTCCCGGAACACTGGGCAGCCGTCTGCCATGTGGCCTGCCCTGGGGAGCAGCTAGGGTCATAGCTGCTGGGGCCAGGACCACGGTACTAAAAATAGCACCATGGCCCCGTCCCCAGCAGCTGCCATGCAGCCGCAGCTCCAGCTATTCCTGGGGGCACAGCCATATGGTGGGCGGATGCTCCATGTGCTAGGACTGCAACTAGGGCTGCGGTGCTATTTTTAGTACTGCGGCCCAGGCTCCACCTCCAGCAGCCTCTACATGGGCTGCTTGGTGGCTGCCCAGCTACTCCTGGGCAGGGCAGCCACCCACCACATGGCCCGCCCCCAGGAGCAGCTGGAGCTGCAGCTGCATGGCTTTGCTGAGGAGGTGGGCAGGACTGAAATTTTTGGTGTGCGCCCACACACGTGCACATCTCAGAGAAAACCCTGATGGGCACGCACCGCGTGCACAGATCCCAGAGCATTTTTCCCTTAGCAGTATCCAGTAGCCAGCCATGGAGCCCCCTGGAGTGGTGCCACTATATCAGCCCTCCATCCCCTCAGTTCCTTCTTGCCAGAATCCTCCGACAAAGGGGAGGCGGGTGGGATTTGGAATGGACATGAGCAACACATCTCAAAGAACAACAGTTATGAGGTAAGTAACCATTTCTTCTTCTTCTAGTGGTTACTCATGTCCTTTTCAGTTAGGTGACTCCCTAGCAATACCACTGGAGGCGGTAATCAGAGACTAATCTGTAATGGACTGCAACACAGCCCTACCAAAGGCTGTGTCCTCTCTGGCCTGCTGCCCAATAGCATAATGGCTTGTGAATGTATGTATAGAGGACCACGTGGCTGCTCTGTAAATATCTAGAATAGGCACCTGCGCAACAAAGGCCATCGATGAGGCTTGCACCATCGTGGAGTGGGCTGTAAGCAGGGGCTCTGGCATATTAGTCAGGTCATAAAAGGTGCTATGTGGGATGTGATCCAAGAGGACAAACATTGTGCTGAGACTGGGAGGCCCTTCATCAGCTCAGCTATGGAATAAAGAGTTGCAGTAACCTACAAAACTCTCTCGTCCTATCTACGTAAAAGGCTAAAACTCTCCTGACATCTAAGGAGTGCAGGGACCACTCTTTGGATTTGAATGCAGTTTCAGGAAGAAAACTGGAAGGTAGGTATCTGGGGACATGTGGAAGTGAGAAACTACTTTCAGGAGAAATGACAGGTGGGGACAGAGCCCCACACTATCATTGAAGAAAATCATATACAGAGGCTCAGACATGAGGGCCTTCGACTCCGAAACTCTCCTGACCGATGTAATGGCCACTAAAAAGGTTACCTTTCACAAAAGGTGTTTTAAAGAGCAAGTAGCTAAGGGCTCAAACTAAGGATGTTAAATTGCGGTTAATTGACTAGTCGAGTAGTCGATGGAATTTCCATCGACTACTCGACTGGTCGATAAGCCCTTCCCTACTGGGGCTCTTGTACATTTCAAAGGAGGAAGTCCCGCTGACTCCAAGCTGCACGCGGTGTGCCATCTTTGAAATGTACAAGAGTCCCCAGCAGGGATTCAGTCCCCTGCTGACCCCAGGCTCTATGCTGCGCTGCAGTCGCATGGAGCCCGGAGTCATCTGGGGAGTTCCCAGCTGACCCTGGGTTCAGCGCAGCATTTCCATAGAACCCGGGGTCAGCTGAGGACTCCCCAGCTGATCCTGGTTCTGCTGAAATGCCACACGGAGCCCGGGATCAGCTGGGGACTCCCCAACTGGCCCCGGGCTCCACAGCACTGGCCCTTTGAACACTGCTTCTGCATTTCAGAGGGGCAGCGCCGCACAGCTGAGCCGGGGATCAGCTGTGTGGTGGCTGTCTCTTTGAAATGCCACCTTAGGGTGGTGGTGCCACAGGAGGCGGAGCCTGAGTGAAGTTGCCCTCACCCTCGACTGGGGGCCTCACCATGACCTTATGGGTGGGCTGTTCAGCCTGCGACGTTGGAGCCCTTGGCAGGGGGGTGGCAAATGGCATGCCCCTGGGGTGTGTGGCTACTGAAACGGATCTTTAGCAGGGGTGGGCAATAATTTTTGAACGAGGTCCACTTCAAAAAATTTTGAAGGGGTCACGGGATGCCCCGGAATGGGTGGGACCTCAAATGGAAGGGGAGGGGCCTTGGACAGAGGGGGTGGGTCTTTAAATTGCAGGAGTTGAAAGGGTTCACACCTCCCTTGTGGCTCCCAAGCATCACATTAGCAGGGGATGGGAGCTGCAAGCCCTTTCAATTCCTGCTATTTAAAAGGCTTGCTGCTCCCAACCTTGCTGCTAGCACGTTGCCTGGGAAACTGGGATGCTAGAGCCCTTTCAACCGGTTCCATCCCTGGCTCAGCTATGCGGCGCTGCCACTTTGAAGTACCCCTTCTTCCCTCCCCCCTTTGCTGTCTCTATCTGACAGAGGCAGCACGCAGGGGGGCGGGAATCGACTAGTCCAGCATTTGCTTATCAGATAGTCAACTAGTCAACTAGTCCTTAACATCCTTAGTTCAGACTACAAGGGTGTGAATTGCAATGTGCACCAAAGTTCTGTGCTGTAACCTCCTCAAGTGGATGCTGTAGGCACAAACTAAAAGGTTCCTAGTTCACATTACTATAGTACATTAATTTATTTAGTGTACCAATTTATAGATCATGCTTCTTTCTGGAAGTGTAGTATATTAATGTGAACTAGGAACCTTTCAGTTCATGCCCACAGCATCCACACGGGGGAGTTACAATGCAGCACTCTGGTGCTCAGTGCTATTCACACCCCAGATTACAAGGCAATGTAAACATAGCCTTAGATAAACACAGTTTGCAAAGAATTAGTTGTTTTATAAAATGCCTGTTTACCCCTCAAGGCCATGAATAAATTTATGACACTAATAAAAAGGGAGTGAAAATAAATAAAAGCAGCTTTAAATTAAAGCAGATTAAGTTTTACAAATGTGTTATAAACCAGATAAACATGTACAGACTTTGCAAGTTTGGGTTTAGGGTAACCTTCTTCTGTATTTTACAATATTCTTAATGTTTTTTAAATGTAAGCAATCTGTTTTTTTCTTAAACATCATGCTCTTTGTTCCACAATTTGGTAAAACAAATTCCCCTTTAAACCACTGCTTAAGCCACACACAAAAAAAGATGGAAGAACAATTAATTTAAGTTTCATATCCATGCAGTTGTATAGGCTGTTGTGTTTTGAACTACAGTATGTCACTGCTTAGCAGCCTATCTGTATATTTGCACCTGCATGTAGAAATGGGGAAACCCTGGGGGATTTTGCCCCAGAAAGCTGAGGATAATTAAAGGAGAATGGAGATGAGTTGGAGCACTTTATTTGTGTCACAAAATCATCACTGTGCCATTTGAAAGCTATCAATAGAGCATTTGAAGAGGAAAATACAGTCATACCACTTTCCTGTCTTTCATCATCATCACATCTGACACTGGGTTCCTTCCCTCTGTTTCAGACCTTCTGTTCTAACTCCTCTCCTCATGAAACTATCACTAACTGTCTAACTATAGTCCTATATCCCCTTTTCCTTTCATCTCAGTACCCCTTGGCCATGCTCTTTATTATCAGTGTTTCAATATCCTCTCCTCTACTTCATTCCTTGACCCCATCCAGTCTGTTGATGCCCTCTCCACTTCACTAAATTTGGCCCCACAAACATAAATACAAACTCCTTAGCATCAATCTGCTCACCACTCACTAAGCGCGTCTACACTAGGAAATTATTTCAAAATAACTAAATTTGAAATAATAACTCCCAAAATAATTATTTCGAAATACTGTGTCCCCACTATGGGGGAGCCTCAAAATTAGTCTGAGGCAGGCTCCATTATTGGGTACACACTACCTCGATTTAGAGCCCCAGGAAGCACTGGGGAGTAATTACTTAGAATGACTCTGGGGCTATGTGTAACAGCAGTGTTATTTCGGAATAACTGGTGTTATTCCAAAATAACAAAGTCCGCGTCTACACTACAAGCAGTTATTTCGACATAATGTCAAAATAATGTTGAGCTAGAGGACTTCTTACTCTGACTCCCGTAATCCTCATTGTACAAGGCAAGGCGTGAGGGAAGTCAGAGGAAGAATGTTCTTTCTCGGACTTCCTGCTGCGTCGACAGCACCAAAAGCCAAAATAAGCTATTTCAACTTAAGCTACGCAATTGACGTAGCTCAAGTTGTGTAGCTTATTTCAGCTTTAGCCCTGCTGTGTAGACGTGCCCTGGGGAGTAGTTATTTCAAAATAGCAGCAGCAGAGCATCCACACTAATGCTATTTTGAAATAAATATTTCAAAATAAGCATTATTCCCCAAGGAAAGCAGAAGTACAGATTTCAAAATAACCAGCCTGTTTTTTTCAAAATAACGGGCTTGGTAGTGTGGACACTCTGCTTATTATTCTGAAATAAGGGTGGTTACTTCAAAATAACACCCTAGTGTAGACCAGGGCTTAGTGGAGAGGTTTGGATGTTTGGGCACACTGTTGATAGGTGCAGAACTGTTAAACTTGGCTAGGGATGCAGGTTGTTATTTATTCAGCATAGACAAAATCCTGATGTTCACACTGAGACAAAAATTCCCATTGGTAGACTTAATTGGAGTTTTGCCTGACTGAAAAAAAAAATGAGTGAGTGCTTTATGATTTGGTGCAATATAATTAAGAGATTGACAGCTTCCTAGATTTAGAGCAGTGTAATTTGATCTTCCTGTTTACGGCACGGTACAAATTGCTCATTGGCTAAATAACAGGATTGTCTAATCCTAATTGTAATCTGTTCTGTCTCATATTTGTTTGTATGTTTAGCCACATTGTTTTTGGAGGATTTCACTTATAATGCTGAGGAGACTGCTGCTGTTAATATTCTCTTTCCTGGCTAGTCTGTCATTTCAAGTCAATGTCTCCTACAGGCTGGGATTTCATCAAAATGTGTCTCAAAAAGTGTTCTGTAAGCTTTTGTGGTAAGTCGCGAGTGGGGGGAAAAAAGCTTCAGCCAGTGGACATGAGTTTGTGGGGCTTGCTTTACAGAGCTAAAAATCGTAGTGGAGATGTTTCTTCTGTTCAGGGTGGAGCTCCAGCTTCAGACACATCCCACTTACCAGGTTTCCAAGCCCAAAATCTAACCTGAGCAGAAACATCTACATTGCTGTTTTTAGCCTTGTAGCACAAGCCCCCCGAGCCTGAGTCTGTACACCCAGGCTCTGAGACTTACTGCTAGGAATTCATTTGAATTATAAATATACTCTTCATATGTTTCACCAAAAAGTTTAGACTTACGGATAGCCTCATAAAACTTTCGTGGTGACCTACTTTCTCATACATCTCCTGCATAAATGGAGACTGAGTGCATTCTGCTGATGTTCACTGGAATTCTCTCCAGGTAGCAAAGTGTGTTTTCTGAAGGACAGCTGCCCAGAAAGTCTATTCTTTGGTGTCCTGAAATTTTCTGAGGTGCTGTGACTTATATTAATGAATTATTAGTTGTAGTTATGTATCTTATTATAGCATATAGGCACCCTCATCATAGACCACATCCCCATTGTAAAAGATGCTGTACAAACACAGAACTAGAAGACAGTCACTGACACAACTAGGCAGATCTGTGAGTTATCAGCAAAGAAAGGGTAATTTAATTCACTTTAGATCTGAATTTTTACAGTTAATTAATATCTACAATTCTAAAATTGCCATAATCATTCTTCCTTTTCAAATTTGTGTTTGTTTCCATCTAGCTGTGGTTTCACGGAAAATGTAAAGGGTTGAAGTCTGCTGCAAGGAATGTTTCATAGAAAAGACATGGACGTTTTGATATCCAGGACCAGAGCCTAGCTAACATAAATCAGCAGGTCTACATTGACTTGAGTCATGCACTTCTAATTTATGCCAGCTGTGGAACTGACCCCCAATTTCTTTATGTTTCCCAATCAGTACAGAAATTCTAACCCAAATGTTATCTGGGGTGTGTGCTTTGATCTTTGCAGAATCTATAAAAATTATTGATTTCATGCCTTTCTCCATGCTCAGCAATGTGTGTGGAATCAGATAACCATGTATTAAGCAGACTGCCTGATAGTATGTGGAGAAACGTGACAGAGCCAGAAGCTTGCATTTGATTCTTCTCTCCAAATACCTGTTGTGATGTCGAGTAAGATCTAAGGCCTGCTTAAAGCAATATAGAGAATAGGCACAAAATCAAAGGAAAATAAGATTTTTTTCTTTGCATATTTACTAGTTCTTCTATAGTGATCAAAGGGTGCTCTGTTCTGAACTGAATTTTAAAAAAAATGTAAGGAAGCAGTTACAGTTCCTGGTTCTACTAAACATCTGTGAAAGCAAGTCCTCTCATTAGATTGTTTGGCAATTTCAAACCTTCATCTTCTGAACGCCTGCTGGAAATTCTCTTTCACGTTGAGTTTGGGGTACAAAGAATGAGATTAATCTTTGGCCAGTGTATGTACACTGAGTAAAGAAATCTGCTTGCTTCTGTTTCTTTGAACACTAAGATTCTTTTATTCACATCATCCAACTAAGTGATGAGCTAATTTTGAGAGGTGTATTTCATTCACTTCTCCAGATATTTGGCCTAAACCAGAGAACTCCCTGCAGTGTTTACAATGATTTTTGAAAGAACATAGCTGAATTACATCTGAAGCCAAAAGTAATGTGCTGTCATACCAGCATCTACGGGATTAAATATAATAAGAGTAACCAAAAATAAAGTTTTAGAGGGGTAGCCAAGTTAGTCTGTAACAGGAAAAACTTAAAAAACAACGAATAGTCTAGTAGCACCTTAAAGACTAACAAAACATGTAGATGGCATCATGAGCTTTCGTAGGCAAAACCCACTTCTTCAGATGACCGGAGTATAATAAGTCCAGATCCAAGAATAAATAAGGGAAGGGCAGGGAAGGTAAAAGGGGAGGGGAGGAAGAAAAAGAGAGACAGTGAGTAGATAGTGCAAATAGTTACAAAAGGCTGTTAAGAACCATGAGCACCTCCGTTGTTTGGTTGGTGTTTAAGTCATTAAAAGGTGGAAGATAGTGTGCGAGCGAGCCATCCTATATCCGGGTTCAGACCATTAGCATAAGAATTAAACTTGTGAATGAAGTTAAGTTCCAATCCTTCTCTGTGTATTTGGCTTGTGGAATTGGTCTGAAACAACACAGCAACTTGGAGATCCATTAATGACTGTCCAGGAAGATTAAAGTGTTCTCCAGCAGGTTTTTGTGTGTTGCCTTTTCAGATATGTGATTTGTGTCCATTAATTCTTTCCTGTAGAGATTGTCCAGTTTGGCAAAAAATAAAGTGTATTATACAGATTACCAGAGACTCTATAAACACAATGGATCTGTTACTCCGCAGTCCTGCATTTAGTGCAGTCATTTACACCTATGCAAAAAGAATGTAAAGTTTTCCAACCAGACTTCTAATGATTTATAAACAGTTTGCACAAAGGCAAATTACTACACAGGGGTTCAAGGATGTACAAAATCAAGCCTTCTTTCTCCAAATCACCCTACTTGACTGAACAAATTATCAAAACCTTCAGAGGAGTAGATGAGTTAGTCTGTAACTGGAAAAACTTAAAAAACAACAAATAGTCTAACAGAACCTTAAAGACTAACAAAATATGTTGATGGTATCATGAGCTTTCGTGGGTACAATCCACTTCTTCAGATGAATGGAGTTATTAAAAGTCCAGTTCCAAAATAAATAGGGGGTGGGGGAAGAAGGAAGAAAAAAATAGTGAATGAGGGTATGTCTACACTACAAAGTTAATTCGAACTAACAGCCATTAGTTCGACTTAACTTTAATAGGGGCTACACATACAAACCGCTAGTTCGAATTTAAATCGAACTAGCGGAGCGCTTAATTCGAAATAGGTAAACCTCATTCTACGAGGACTAACGCCTAGTTTGAATTAAGTAGTTTGAATTAAGGGCTATGTAGCCACTTAATTCGAACTAGTTGGAGGCTAGCCCTTCCCAGGTTGCCCTGGTGGCCACTCTGGGCCAAACCAGGGAAACTCTTCTGCCCCCCTCCCGGCCCCAGAGCCCTTAAAGGGGCACGGTCTGGCTACAGTGCTTGTGCCAGTTGCAAGCCTGCCAGCACCCAGCCAGCAGACCCTGCACCTGGCACGGCATGAGCCAGCCACCCGCTGCCACCCAGCCCTCCGCCTCTTCCCAGGACCAGGCTGGTGGCTCCCGGGAGCCTGCCCGGGGCTGCAAGAGGCGGGCGCCCGCCTGGTCTAGTGTGGAGATTGTGGACCTCATCGAGGTTTGGAGGGAGGCCTCCAACATCCACGATCTCCGCACTAGGCACAGGAATGCGGCCGTCTACAGCCGCATGGCTGCTAGCCTGGCCACCAAAGGCCACATGCGAACCCAGGAGCAGGTTTGCATGAAAATCAAGTTGGTCCAGTGAGACACCCGACCCAGAGCCCTGAGCTTAGAACATAAAAACATAAGAACGGCCGTACTGGGTCAGACCAAAGGTCCATCTACCCTGGTAGCCTGTCTGCCGACAGCGGCCAACACCAGGTACCCTGGAGGGGATGGACCGAAGACAATGACCAAGTGATTTGTCTCGTGCCATCCATCTCCAGCCTTCCACAAACAGAGGCCAGGGACATCATTCCTACCCCCTGGCTAATAGCACTCCATGTACCCAACGTCCATGAATTTATCTAACTTCTCTTTAAACTCTGTTATAGTTCTAGCCTTCACAGCCTCCTGTAGCAAGGAGTTCCACAGGTTGACTATGTGCTGTGTGAAGAAGAACTTTCGCTTATTAGTTTTAAACCTGCTGCCCATTAATTCCATTTGGTGTCCTCTAGTCCTTATATTATGGGAACTAATGAAGAACTTTTCTTTATGCACCCTCTCCACACCACTCATGATTTTATATACCTCTATCATATCCCCCCTCAGTCTCCTCTTTTCTAAGCTGAAAAGTCCCAGTCTCTTTAGCCTCTCTTCATATGGGACCTGTTCCAAACCCCTAATCATTTTAGTTGCCCTTTTCTGAACCCTTTCCAAGGCCAAAATATCTTTTTTGAGGTGAGGAGACCACATCTCTACACAATACTGAAGATATGGCGTACCATAGTTTTAGACTTCCCCTCCTCCTTCTTCCCCTGGCTTCCCCCTTCCAGCTCCCTCCTCCCAGGTTTCCCCCTCCCCTCTCCCACCCTCTCTCTTCCCCTCTCCCACCTCCTTTTCCCAGTCTCCCCAGAGGTTAATCCTCCCCCTCCCCGCCCCAGTTTTGTTAAATAAAGAGAGTTTCTATTTTTGAACACACGTGTCCTTTGTTTTTTACATCAGGAAGGGGGGCTAGGGACAGGTAAGTGAAAGGAGGTGAGGGAGGAATGGGGTACGAGCCCCCGATGGGGAGGACTGGGGTGGCTCTGCGGGCTCCTCGGGGTGGAAGCTCTCCTGCAGGGCCTCCTAGATCCTGACAGCCCCCCGATTGACACCCCCCCCGGATGGCAGCCTGCGGCAAGCGCAGCCGGGCTGATGGCTGAGTGTTGTGATGTGCCGAGTGTGGGCACTCAGGGCACTCCAAGACAGGACTGCTTTGCTGTCCCTCATCGAGTTAGACAAGCAAGCGGGGAACCCTGAGAACTGTCTGTCCGGGGTGGGGGTCGGGTCCGTTTAAGCACAGCCCTCGGCTAGCCTGAGGCAGCAGCTCCATACTCTAGGTCCTAACCTGATGCCCTGCCGGCACTGGTTCTGGCCAGCCTTAACTTCGGTTCAGGGTCCGCTCAATGTGGACATGCTATTTCGAATTAGCAAAACGCTAATTCGAATTAGTTTTTAGGTCTAGATGCACTAACTCGAATTAGCTTATTTTGAATTAACTAATTCGAATTAAGTTAGTTCAAATTAGTGCTGTAGTGTAGACATACCCTTAGAGTGCTCATGTTAAGAACAATTTGCACCTTCTCTATCAGCTTCATGTAACATGAACACTCTAATTCATTATTTTTTCCCTTCCTTCTCCCCCACTCATCCCCTATTTATTTTGGAACTGGACTTTTAATAACTCCATTCATCTGAAGAAATGGGTTGTACCCACAAAAACTCATAATACCATCTACATGTTTTGTTAGTGTTTAAGGTGCTGCTTGTTGTTTTTTAAGTTTGAACAAATGATGTTTAATAGCAGGCCACTCTCTCTACAAGTTCCCTGCTCTTGTAAGAGGACAATATGAAAAACACATTCCCTGATAAACACTATACTTTAAAAGGCTCAAACAAATAAATCAACTTAGTATGTTATGAAAGAATTAAAAAATACAAACATATTTTGCTGTTTTCATTAAGACTATTTTTTTCCTTATTGGACTGCTTTATTTGCTTTCTGCTAAAATTCAAGATGCCCCAAGAAAGCAGGGTTCTACCCACAAAAGCTCATGGTTCTATATATTTTTGTTAGTCTCTAAGGCCATGTCTACACTATAGAGAAGATCAAAGCTGCCGCAGTCGATCTTCCAAGGTTCAAATTAGTGGGAATTAGTGAAGACACACTAATTTGAACTGAGAGGGCACCCGTCGACACTGGTAGTTCTTCTCCAATGAGGAGTAAGGTAAGTCGACTGTGCCAAAATTCGATTTAAGATACTCTGACTCCAGCTACGCAATTAACGTAGCTGGAGTTGCATATCTTAGTTCAAACTTATCCCCTAGTGTAGACCTAGCCTAAGGTGCCACAGGACTTCTCATTGTTTTTAAAGTTACAGACTAACATGGCTACCCCTCTGAGACTAATAAACCCACAGGTTATTTATGTAATTGACAATTGTTATTTCCAAGCAAATGGCTGGTGGATGCCACTTCGCTAATTAAGGGGAAAGAAATGTTTCTTATGACACTAGCCTTATAGGAATTAACAGCAATAGTGGTTTAACAATCAGAAGCAACACTTTAAAATTTTTTAAATAACTATTTCTTTAGCATTTTTAAAAGTCTCATAGGGTTAGCCATGTTAGTCTGCAACTTTAAAAACAATGAGTAGTCCTGTGGCACCTTAGAGGCTAACAAATCTCTCTCTCTCGCTCGCTCGCTCTCCATCTATCTCTCTATCTCTACAGATAGAGATAGAGATAGAGATAGAGACAGATAATATCATGTGTTTTCGTGGGCAAAATCCACTTCTTCAGATGATCTCATCTGAAGAAGTGGGTTCTGCCTACAAAAGCACATGATACTGTTTTTTTTGTTGGCCTCTAAGGTGCCACAGGACTACTCATTATTTCCATCTCATTTACCAGCTCAGAATGGCCAATCTATTGGATAGTAAATTAATGGGGCTTCTGACCTTTTGAATTTTGCTGCACCGAGTAAAATGGGCACAAGTCAGTTTTAAAGAAGCAGAACATGCATTGGCTTGGAACTGCAGAATCAATAGTGTGTTGATGGGAATCTGAATCAGTCAAAGAAATGTACTAGAGTGTTTTTGGTTTTGTGTTTTGTTTTCTAATGAGCAGGCCCACACTGAGTGCCTTTCACAACAGAGTTCCGTCAGTGTGTAGTGAAATGTGAACTGCCGGAAATACTAGCTGCAAATACATTTGTACTTTGTTCTCCAATTACACTTCAGTTCATCTGTTATGTCATTGAGAAAAAACAGCCTTGACATTATAGTTAATATTTTATCCAGGATGACTCTGGTAAAGAGAAGGCTGGGTATAACTGTTCCTTTGAGAACAACATCAGAGTTACATTTGTAGTATAATAAATATACAGTAATTTTTTCAGAACCACAGGAAATTAATTGTTCATTTTTCCTGGCATACCAGGAATGTGGATCCTACGTTTTCTTACTTTGATTAAAGACAAGAGTTGCTGCCCACAGCCAAGTACATATGAGGATACAAAGAAAAATATTATTGGCAAAGGGTAATAGCATGAGTTGGTGCATGTGTCTGGTAGCTCATGCCAACAAAACTGAGTCTTCGTACTGTTAAAAAGTTATTCCAGAATAATGTTTCTATGGGCTAAATTCTTCTTTTATTACTTTGTGTTCTGACTGGGGGTAAAAAAATGCTACAGTGGTGTTATTAATAGGAGGATTAGAGCCAGGATATTAAATCTATCGTTGTAACAGTCTGTCTTTGTATTTTTGTCATACAAGATGCCGAATAATGATCAGATATAAAGAAACATGTGAAATAGACAGGAGAATATTCTCAAAAGGAAACATGCATTTGTTCAATTTGAATATATTTGAGACCACTCTACAACATAATGCCAATAATACTAGATATGTTTGCTATGCAATAAAAATACATTCATAAAGTAAACCCCTGATGAAAATGCGTCGTGTAGTTACAATAGGGGTGGGCAATAATTTTCACGGGGGGGGGGGGGAGGACGCTTCACAAATTTTGGTATGTGTTTGCAGTCCAGCTCCGGCCCCCCAAAAGGGGAGCCTCAAGCAGAATGGGTGGGGCTGAGAGAGAGAGAGTGTGTGAGAGAGAGAGAGCGAGAGAGAGAGAGACAATGTAGGTGAGAGAGAGACTTTATGACACAGATTGGATGTGTGTGGCACAGAGACCGGGAGGGTGCATGTGGCAGTGTGTAAGTGACAGTGATTATATGTTCGTGGCACAGAAACAGTGTGGCACAGACTGGGTGTGTGACAGTGACACAGAGTGTGAATGTGCTGACTCAGTTTCTGAGAGAAGCCACACTCTGTCTTTTTAAGAGAAAACTGTCCTGCCCAGTGGTCTTTCCCCACCCCTGTTCTAAGTCACACACTTTAGAGTGGAGCAGCTCTGCTGCCTGTGTGTTTCCATCTAGGACCCCCCTGCTCTGCACCTACCTTCAGCACTTCCCTCTTTCCTTCACCTTCTCCCGCCACCCCACACACACATCCCCTCATCCCTCTGTACAGCTAGCAGGAGAATTCTGGAAGCAGCTCGGCTGTAGGGTGGAGCAGGGTGAAGGGAGGGGCAGCTGAACACATGGTGCCCACTGTAAGTACTCATGCTCTGCTAATCAGGTGGGCAGGCTGGAGAGAAATGCTTGGAGGGCCGGATCCGGCCTCCGGGCCTCAATTTGCCCATCCCTGAGTTACAACCTCAAATTTCAAGTGAAAACATTAATTGTAAAATATCCAACATTTTGTTTTCAGTGTAAGAGTCAAATTAAGCTTTGTAAAATCAAAGACCTTTGCCAAGCTATGTATCAGTAATGAAATTATATTTTTTTAGGTGCAACTCTTACTTTGACAAAATATTTTTTTTTAAAGCTCACTAAAAAATGGTTACTTACCTCTCATAACTATTGTTCTTCGAGTGATTGCTCATGTCCATTCCATGTATGCACACACCCTGTGCACAGATCATCGGAAGGTTTTTCCCTCAGCGGTATCCATTGGGCCAGCAGGGAAGCCCCTTGGAGTAGTGCCCATATATCCGTGCATATTCACCCCTGCTGGACCTCCACCCCCTCAGTTCCTTCTTGCCAGAATTCTCTGATGAAGGGGAAGTGGGTAGGATTTGGAATGGACATGAGCAACACATCTCAAAGAACAACAGTTACGAGAGGTAATTAACAGTTTTTTCTTCTTCAAGTGATTGTTCATGTCCATTCCATGTAGGTGATTCCAAAGCAGGACCCCTGAAGGTCAGAGACTTAACTTTCAATGGAACATAGTATTGTCCTACCAAGGGCCACATCGTCCCTGGCCTGGTGCGCTAAAGCATCATGGTTAACAAAGGTGTGAAATGAGGACCAGGTAGCTGTCCTATAAATGTCCAGGATAGGCACCTGAGAAATGAAAGCAGCCAAGGAGGCCTGGGCCCTAGTAGAGTGGGCCGTAAGGGGTGGGTCTGGAAGCCCAGGCAAATCATAGCAAGCCTTAAGGAGGTAGAATCTCATCCACAATGAGATATGCTGAATTACTGTTGGAATCGAAAATATTCCATCAACATATCTTGACTTTATCATCCGCATTACAGAAAATTCTACCATTTCCACTTAATAATAGACTCATGCCACTGTTAGGATTCTTTTAGTTTCTGATACAATTTTTAAAACTTTTTGTTGTCCTTAATGCTGCAGGCAATAAATTGTTCCTTGTGACCTCTTGCTTCTCTTATCTATTTTCTATAATACCTAGCTTCTGTATTATATTCATTCATATCAATTTCCTCTTTCTTCCATCTGTTATATAAATTATATTTAGAGCCACTTTTGTTTTCCCTCTAAGGCAGGCTAGTTATTAACCAGTGTGTCCTCCTTTCTCTATTAGGATGTTATGAAGAGCTCCTTCTTGTCCCATTCCCTGTGTAGTGTTTATGTTCTTTGTAAGGTCTTCAGATCTAGAACTGTGGCCTGCTCTACAGTACAAAGTTAGGCCAATATAAGTCACTTTGTCTAGACCTAGCAGATCACTTAAATTTGTCTCATAGAAAGAGGAATAACTCTTGCGCAAAAAGCCCTGTGTTCTTACGATTTCCTGTACTTTTTCTTGAGCAAGAACGCGCTTGTAGTGCAGATGCTCCACAAGTTTTTGCGCAAAAAAAGCCATTTTTGCGCAAAAACTCTGCAGTGTAGACGTAGCCTGAGTGACAACAGATATTGTGTTGCCTATGTTGACCCTAACTGCAGCTGTCTTGCAGCTGTTCCACAATGTCTGACACTGAGGCTATGTCTACACTGCACAGTTATTTAGGAATAAACTATTCCGGAATAGTTATTCCGAAATAGCTTACTTTGAAATAGCACATCTACACTGCACGGAAGCCTCAAAATTAGTCCAAGGCAGGCTTTCCTAATGTAGAAGTGCTATCTCAATTTAGAGCCCCAGGAGGAATAACTTAGAATAGCCCTGGTGAGGGGCTATTTCGAAATAGCAGAAGCGGTGCATCTACACACGCCTTATTTCAAAATAGCTATTTTGGAATAGGTGTTATGCTTTGTAGAATGAGGTTTAGAGAAGTTGGAATAAGCTGTCCATTATTTTGAAATAATGGAATTGCTGTGTAGATGCTTGCATAGTTATTTCGGAATAATGGCCATTATTCCGAAATAACTTTGCTGTGTAGGCACACCCTGAGTGCTCTGGTTACAGTAATGATCTCCATTGCACAGGGATCACATAGACTGGAAGGCCTTCTTCCCATTTAAATCCCTGACAAATTTTTATATGCCTTTTTCTGACTGTCCAGCCTGCGGCACACATAGCAGCTCTTCCTTGTGGTATACTAGTGCCCAGCTGACCATGCCAGCTACATGCTCCAAATATGCCCCAACTTGGAGACCACGGGAGATATTGGATCTTCTCGGCCTGTGGGGAGAGGAAGTAGAGCGCTAACATTGCTAGAAACCAGCCATAGAAACATAGATCTCTACGAGCAGATGACAGGGACCAGCAGCAGTGCAGCATGAATGTGAAGGAACTGGAGCAGGCATACCACAAGGAAAAGGAGTCCAGCCATCAGTCTGATGCTGAGCTGCAAATCTGTCTCTTTTCTGAAGAGCTGCATGCTATATTTGCTACCCTACAAACCACTGTTAATACCTCTGAGAAGTCTGAGCCACGGCCAGACTTGAACCGTGAGGATGAGGAAGAGATAAAGGAGGATGAGGAACATACAACCAGGAGGCCGTGCTGTGCCATGAGCCAGCACCAGTCTGAGACTCCATTGCAATGAGCCAGGCCCAGCCACTGAGCATGAAGAGTCGCTCTCAGCAACAAGGAGAGTTACTCTCAACTTTTCATTTCATGGCAGAGTCAGGCAAGGAGAGTCATGAGGAGCAGTTTGTGTATGTGCTGTGGGATGTCCACTGAATCCTGGTGAGTGATCTCAGTGAAACTTTCACAGCGGTGCTCTGCATCCTCTCTTGAAGATTTCAAGTGAAGGCAGCCTCATTTCTTCCTCCACAGTAGGCCGCCCCACACCAGCCAGTAATAACCTTAGCAGGCATCATTGCAATACACAGGCTAGCAGCATACAGGTCTGGGAATCTTCAGGTTGCTAGCAGCAGCTGTGCTCTCTCTGCCTTTGTCTCTGCCTCAGAAATGATATATCAGCTAAAATCACCACCACCTGTGGAAAATGTGGCTGGCACTGCCCTATAGGCAAAGCTTAATGCAACTGAGTAATTCCCTTATCCCTGGTGCACTCATCACAGTCAGTGCTGTGAGTATCCCTGTGCAGATGCACTCCCGAGCAAGCATGTCAATAAGAAGGTCTTGTTTAAAACTTTTGAGGAGCAAGAGAGTTCTTAATCTTGAGTTTCATTTTCTCTTGTGACTGTACTGACTATGCCACCTCAGTCTGTTTTATCTGCACCTGCTGCCATTTCAGCCACAAGGGATTCCCCCTCCACGCCTATAGAATCCAGAGCCAGATGTGGAGGAGGAAGAAGAGGACTCAGGACAACAAATTCAATAAGATCCTTTGAGCCAGGGCTGCATCAGACCATGAGCACACAGCCTATAGGGTGTACATGGTAAACATCCTGGAGAAAGAAGAGTGGAGAGGAGAAAGGTACAGGACAAGGAGAAGAAGGTACACCAGGATATAATGAGGTTCCTTCTGCAACAAATACAGATGCTACAGACTGTTGTGGACTTACAGGTTCAACAAGCCTGGACTCACCTCCCTCTGCAGTCCCTAGAGAACTCCACTTCACTGCCTCCCGACAGTCTTCAACAGCATTCCATCAGGGGCCTCATCTCTACTACAACCACTCTGTTCCAGGAAACATTAAAGACAGCCACAGTGTTACACACTCAGACCTATGAGAGCCAGGGTTGGTGTACACGTAGCTAAAATGGACATGAATGTTCCTTGCCCTTCATAAATTGTGTTCTCTTAATTCATTAAACTTTTAATTTTATTTCCCTTAAAATTGCACTGATTTTTCTTTTCACTGATTTTGTTACAAAACAAAATTCTATAATTTGGAACACAATTCATCTTTATTGGTTCATAACATATGCTACAGAGTGTCTAGCAATTCTGAAAGTAACCAATTATTTTTTACTGTATAATGTGACATAATTCATAGGATCAATAACTAACACAGTATAATAACAATCCATATACAGTAAGCACCACAAAATGAATAGGTGCATTGGTAGTGTTATATTCATACATGCACCCCAAATACCACACAATTCTTAACAGGCTCCACAACAGCAGGGCCAGGCAGAGCACAGTACACAACAATGCATTACTATGGCTCAGTGTTAAAAGTGATTTTTTTAAAGCCTCCTTGAACTGAAGAATAGTTCCACCCTAGCAGCCCTTGTGTATAGCTGTTCAAACTCAGCAGACAGCAACTTCACCTCTAACCCCACTGTAACTTTTCCCCTTTTGTTTCACAGGTGTTATGGGAGGACACAGCAGGCAGCTATAACCATTAGGATATTTTTTTCATTGAGGTTCAATCTTGTGAGTAAACAATGCCAGTGTCCCCTCAATTGACCAAAAGCACATTCATCTGTCATTCTGCACCTGTCAAGCTGATAGCTGGATCTTTCCTTTGCTGGTGGCATGGTTTCATAAGCCAGGAAAGCTGGGGTTAGGTTGGGTCACCTAGGATCATTACTGGCATTTCAATATTACCAGTAGTAATCTGCAATTCATGAAAAAAGTCCTTACTTGCAGCATTTTGAACAGTCCTATATTCTTAAAAGAGCATCATGCACCTTCCATGACTAGTCCACAATAATGTCAGTAAAGCATCCCTAGAGATACTTGCATAACCACAGAACAGTAGCTATTACTGTTGATGTGTTCTGTGGCAAGGTGGTCAGGTGCTAAAATAGGGATCTGCTTAAGATGTGGATTGTTCCATCACAGTTTGGGAACCACATTGCTGAAGATCCAGCTGCTATGTCCTGCACAGAGCTCAGAGATACAGTCCTGTGAAGCAGGAGGTGAATAGTAACCCTGCACATTTATATGACCACAGCCCCTCTAGTACAATTCCAAAATGATTTCCTACTGGCACGTAGCAGTCTGGTATTGCAAGTTTCCACAATACAATCACCACTCACTCCTCCACTGTCAGTGCAACTCTGATTTTGGTGTCCCAGCTAGGGCAAACTCAGCACATAGACCGAGGAATGTGCTCTTAAGCTTCCAAAACTTCTGCAGCCACTAGTCATCACCCCAAGCCTGCATTTCAGTGCAAACTCACCAGTCAGTGCTCATCTCTTGGGCCTATCTGCAGCTGCTCCATGAATGCCACCAACTTGAATTAGTTCTTGCTATTTCCCACAGCAATGTGTCCTTCACAAAATCATCAGGTCCCCCCTGATTATGTTCTTCTTGCAGCTCTGCAAATACCAGAGGATTGTGCACCTCGTGACTGAAATGCTTACAAGAGTCCAAATCTGTGCTGGCTCCATGCTTCTGTCAGAATGTTGGGCAAGTTTACAGGATTTTGAAAAAAGACACAGATGTTATGGAATATAGAGAAAGTTATGGGATGGCGTCAACTGTATGGTGGCACCATGACCTCTTGATCCCAGTCACCACCAATAAACTCATTTTGGCCTCAGCATGCATTGCCAAAACTTCCCAGAATGGCAACGCGTTGCACCCAAGGTTGCCTACTCAGGGTGCACAGCCCTATGCATCAATACAAGCACTCCTGGTGAGCATGCACACTACAGACATAAGGAGCAAGTATGCATCTACACAAGAAATATACTAACTGCATCAGATTTATGCCGATTTAACATGTGTCGACCAAAGTTACAGTAGTAGACCTATCTGTCCTGAATTTCATTATATGTTTGGAAACTACCTATCTCATTGCACGTAACAGCATAACCTGTATCATAAATCATAATAAATCGACATGTCTCTGGGTTCCAAACAGTAGGAAGTGTCAAAATAAGGAAAAAAGGCTGTTTTAATGATCATCTCTGCGAGGGACACGAAATAGAAGATCCAGAAAACTCTTGGGAAAGTCTGTTTGCACAATAATTAACAGCCAGTTTTGCAAATCCTGTAATATACGAACATCACAAACAAACTGACAAGTACAAAATGTTTGTATTAAAGGGGTTTGGGGAGAAGAAATCAGAAGTCCCAGACAAACACAGAAGTAGCAACAGATATAGAGGTGGTGGCTGTGGCTGCAGCTAAGGTCACAGAAAGGGATTTGGATACAAAGCCATGACCATTTTACCCTGATGTAGCACAGGTGATGGGTGCCCATATTCTTGGGCCAATGCTTCAGAAACACCAGAGCTGCTGTCTTGCCCAGAGAAAAGAAGGACCTTAATAAAAGAGAATGCTCATTTGCATTACGGTTGGAGGCTGGACACAGTTTCAGCCCAGGAACAATAAAGACATGTGGGAAAGGAGAGCTGGCTATATCTCTGAACTTGACAGCAGCATAGCACAAAATGAAAATGCCCTTTGAAACAACTTGGAGAGCTGTGTCAGCTGACTCAGGCTTGCAGGGCTCAGGCAGGGGGCCATAATATTGCAGGGTAGACATTTGGCTTGGGCTACAGCCCAAGCTCTGGGACTTCTGGGGGCAGGAGGATCCCACAGCCCAGGTTCCAGCCTAACCAAAAATATCTGCACTGCAATTTTATAGCACTACAACCCAAGCCTTGTGAGATTAGCCAGCACTGGGTATTTTATTGTCCTGTACCCTAAAATGTTGCGCCCCTGAAAGATCACTGTTATCTCTAAATTTACCCTTTTCTGTTGCTCCCCATGATAAATTGTTTCCTCACTGTTGCTACCAACCTTCATTAGTACAAGATGTAGCCCAGATGTCTGGGAAAGTCAATAACAAAAACTATAAAGACCAAGAATCCCTGTAAATCAGCATAGCTCTGGCATTTCTGTTTCTGGTCCCTGAAGAAGTCACCATTGGAACAGTCAGTACAGTTATGTTGATTTATACCAGTTTTCTTTATTAAGTTTTATATACTTTCATGAAGCTATTGATATGCTGCTACTGTTAAAACAGTGTAAAAATGCTGTAAAAATTCAATGGAGTTTTTCCAGTTGACACCAGCTCAGGCTCTTGCCCTAAGAGCTTTGGACATTCTAATCAAGCAGAATTCTACACAGACCTTGCAAAGATGCATGACCATACTCTGCACAACAGTGAAGAGTCAAGCCTCAGGTGTAATTCCACTGGGATATAAATAAACACATCCACTACTGTGAGCAGGTGAATCTCCAACTAGGACAAAGGGTACCATGCCTTGCAGACTGAACAAGATGGCAGGTTAAATATTCAAATGATCATTGGGAAATGATGTTTTAATGGCAGTTGCTCTCACTGATTCAACAATCTGACCACAGAAAAACAACTGAAACTTCCATTTTAGAAAGGCATTGGACAAAAGAGGCACACAGACAACTGGCTAGACAGGATTTTGTAGTAGATATGGCTGCATAATGGAAGAAAGCTTTTTCTTTTTAAAAAAAGACAGCAAAAGTGGGGAAAATAAAGTGTCTCATATACATGCCATCAATTGCAGTCAAGTTCCAGTTCAAAGACTATCAGTATCACTTTCCTCCCCAAGGCTCGTCTAGGTCATTATAACCTTTGCTAAGCAGAAGTACCACAGCTGGTGATAAAAAGTAGATTACAAGTATATTTGTTGCACAGAGTTTAGAATGAAAAGAATCAAAATTGCCCAGGGTTATAACCATGACTGCAGTTAATTTAATTTGCTGTTCAGAAGTATTCTTTTTTGTTCTAGGCAGGTGATATGGTGTGATTCATACAAAAAATTAAGTTACATTTTGTAGAGACTACACCCATCATATTACAGGATCCGAAACATCAGCAACCTCTCTGACAAACTAAAACCCTGGGAAAATTGTGCAAACTTGTCCTCATTTGACCAAACTTTGTTTGTGACACAATGGATTAATGCATTAGCCCTTCACATTTAAAGAGCCTGGTTTAAATCGGTCTTCAGGGAAATGAGTTTAATGGTCTAAATTTAGCCTCTAGTAAAAATTTATCCACATAAAGAAAGCAACACCACATAATTCTGCACATTCAAGTGTAAATTGGCAGACTGCTCAATAGCACACAAGTCTGAAAGAGCAGAGGTGGTGTAGGTCAGTATAAGGGGGACTGCCAGACCAAAATAGGAAACATGAACAGTGCCTGCACCGTGCCTGGTTCTCACCAGAGCCATCATTCATCCCTCACTTTCAGGAACACTTATCCCTACATTTTCAAAGCAGCATATGGGGATTTAGCCATATAATGACACACCTGAGTACTCTTTTTGAACATTGCAGGAGTAACTACCATGAAATATTTGTCCGTTCAAAAAAAAAAATTCAGCTGAACTTCAACCAAAACTATAAAGCAAAGCATGGGCTTTATCCACTTAACCCAAAAGCCAAAGGACACAAAAAGGACAGAGTAAAAACAATGAGATTGTAAAATGAGCCTCAGTATTGGCGGAAAGGTATTGATAATCCTTAATTTATGTTAGAAAGAGGAAGCCATGCTAGTTATTGAGTGCTGTGATTTGCAGGTGTTGTAATTCATGCTTAGTCATCATTTATTGCCACTGTTACTTATGCTCTGAAACACTCTCTGACTTTGCTTGGTTGTCATTCAGGAAAAGCCCACTGACATTAGTAGCAGTTTTGCCTCATTAAGGACTGAGCATACACAGAAGACCGTCTTCTGAAAACTCTTCTCACATTGGATAGCACCATGAGTGGTCCTACTGAAGTCAACTGCACTATTCGTGGGTAAAGCACTGTTCAGAGGCCTGGACTAATACTTCACAATCCAGTCCATGTAAGCAGTAAATAGAGCTCTCTCAAGAGCAAAGCAGGGACCAAACTCTGACTCAGCATCACAATTCAGCTCCTGCTTCCCTCGTGTTCCCTGAAGGAACTAATCTGTCCCCGTCCTCTCCATGGCATTGCCTACTTTCCCATATATACTAGCTCAGCTATGCTGGTCAGCAAAGTATGTGGGGATGAGGTGGGCTGAGTCATCAGCAGCCCACCACCAATTTCTGCCCCCACCACCCTGGGTGGAGCAAGGTGCATAGCCTAAGCTGAGGAGTAAAGGAGTTCCTTATTCCTTTGTGTGAGTGTGCAGCGGGGTCACAATAGAGCTCACAATAAGAAAGGCATTCAGAATCTCGTGTCACTGTAATTTCCCAGTTGCATTGTTTCTATTGTCCATGCCACCCATTTTTAGATTCTGGTGCTAATTATGGTACCTCTATGTGCAATTGCCACCAAATCTTCCTTTATTTCTATTGTTACTTCTACTATTTCTCTTGACCATAAAGATACTCTAGATTCTGTTATTTCTGCAGTTGGTGTCCACTTTCTCTTTACAGTCTGTTGTTTCAAGATACTTTGATCTCTGGGTGCAGTTTCTGTTGTGCAAATCAATGTACTTTCTAAGTTGCATTGTTTCTACTGTAGCTACTAAGGTGCACAACTGAAACAATCAGATACTACTTGATACCAGAGAAAAAGATGTAAAAATTGATGTGGATATAATTTCCTACCATAAAATGAGGTTTCAACAACAACAACCATTTTGAAATGTTTTTATTTTCACCAAAATTTGTCAATTTGTAATGGTGTGTTAAAAGAAAAAAATCCCAAAATAATTTCAAAATTTTCCCATTCATAATTGTGAGGAAAATCCCATTTTTTAATGTTTAACTTTTTCACCTACTAAAATAGAGGAGGAAGAGAAGAGGAGGAGAGGGATTTTTAAAGGAAAGAAAGTGGGATTCTTCCCATCAAAAGCAAACCCAAAGTATTTCATTCCTTTAAAAAATTAAAAACTTCATTAAATATTTCAATTGAAATTTAAAAAAAATCTGATAAATTAAACAAACTTACTTTTATCTGTTCTACCCAATATATGAATGCATAGAAATTGTAATGAGTGTGTGTCATTTTACAAGTGGAACAGCATAATATATTTAGGGTTGCCAGGTGTCTGGTATTCACCCAGACAGTCCGGTATTTTCACCTTCTGTCTGGTAAAAAAAAATTCAGAAAATACTGGACACCTAAAATGTCCGGTATTTTCTGATTTTTTTCCCAGCCAGGAGGCAAAAATACCGGACACCTGGCAACCCTACGACACACTTGCCAACTGGGCCCAGCCCCGAGCCCCCGACACCCCCAGCCCCCTGGACCTCCTGCTTACCTGGTTCTGCAGGGAAGCTGCATTCTGGCTTGATCAAGAAAAGAAAATGGCCACTGGCAAAAAGCCTAAAGACCAAGGGGAAGCAATGACTTCCCTGGGTCTTAGTGCTCAACAGCTCCCCTGTTCCTATCCTAGGCTGACTCTGCACACACTCTGAAAGGGGCCGTGCTGTTTTAATGCTGTTTTATTATTTAATTTTTTTTTTTTTTTGCTCAACAACTTTGGTCTCCCCCCTTGTTTTGCCCCTCAACAGAATTTTTTCCCTGGTGGTTGTTTTTTTGGGAGGTGGGGATGTTCAGTATTTTTGGTTAAACCATCTGGCAACCCTAAATACATTATCAAAATTGCATAGTATATATGCATTTTACTTGGGCAGCAGCCATGTGAAATATAGGCACAAATATACCTGTTAATCTTGGCAGAAAAGATTTACAAGGATACTACTCTTAACACATGTAGATACAGACCTACATGTACACAAAACATGGAAAGAAACTATAGAAAAAAGCAGGAGCAGCTTCCAAAGAGTTTTGTTCTTTAATCTGCTTAAAGAACAATTGTTAAAAAATATGATTGCATCTCTCTGAAAATAATCAACTGCTGCCAAGGCAAACTGCCAACTCCACAGAATTCAAAATGTGTCAAGGAACATATGTGATGGAAAGGGGAGTGAAGGATTATGTTTTGTGCAAGGAATAATCTGCAGAATCTGCCCCATTTTTGTTGATACTAGTCAAATAAAAACATATTAAAATATTTTACTTTTTTCATGAATATACTTATTGTCTGCAAACAGCGCAAAGTATCGACGAAAAAGAGTCATCTACCTATATATTCCTACACTGGGAAACAATGTTCATTAAAAAAATCCACTGAGCTAATGCTAAGCTAGGCCTTCAAAGGAGTACGTACAGAGGAAAGCCATAAATACAGACATAAATTCATTTCAGATTTTTGACAATTTTAGATTTGTTTAAGAGATATTTGCTAATAAAATTTCAGTTCAAAGTTGTGTTATTGAAGCTGTTTCTACATCTTTAAACACTTGGAGAAGTTTGTTCTTGGCTAACAGTTTGAATCATACATCATACAAGAGCTTTGCACAAACAATGATCAAAACAAACTGTAAGAGTAATCAGGAAATGGCTAAACAAAAGAAAGAAAGGATAATGATGAAATGTTGATTTGCCCCTGTGTGGCAACCTTAAGGAACCTGTACAGAGCGGATGTCACATTTTTTTTATCAATGCATGTACCACAATTTGCTTTTGGCAAACATTGCTAAACTACTGCTGTTTTTCATGAAGTCAATGAAGACTGAGTTAGATAATGAGCTGGCATGCACTTTTCAAATGTTTACTGTGTTCCTTAAAGTAAGGGGACATGCTGGTTCTTAAACTAATTTGGGTTTTTGTTGTTGGTTCCCCTGGCCGCTACTCGCCCCCCTTTTCTCCCTTGTCTTTGGAATAAACAAAAATATTTTTAAATGTATCAAAAGATTCAGTTATACAAGTGTAGACTCAGAAGATTCCAAGTAGCAAACAATTGGTTCATGTCAATAGCCATATTAAATTCATCTGTTTTCTTTGTAGTTAACACTGAAAGAAGAAACAAAACTAAAATCTGTCTACTCAGGGTAAATGTAGCAGAAATATACTGTCTGAATGATAAGACATTCCACAGACAATGTAGTCTTTTACTTCTGAGTTTTGTTTTCTTTACTTTGTTTTGTTTTTGGAGGGGGAAACAATGGTAGCAGCAATTGCTTGTAAGGGGAAACTGCACCCACCTTGCTAAATACAGTGTTCAGAAAGAGTATATATGGGAATTTCCCACCCTTTGTTAACTAGGAATTTGATTTGAAAATGCAGTTTTTAATTAAAATTGGCATTTCCCGGCTTCATGCTGGCATTGTCTATCTTGTTAAACAGTGAGCTCATTTGTGATTCCAACAATGTCCAATCCCATTGTCAGAGGTGATAAATCAGTTCCCACCCCACTTTCTCTGTGCCAAATCCTGCAATCTGTACTCCAGACTTGAGTTTGATCCTTTTGTAATGAATGGGAGATTTGCCTTTGTGAGGACTAAGCAAAGACTGCAAGATTTGGTCTTGTTATGAGAAGACTCTATAGGACTCAGCCTTTAATATTTTTAAGTTTTAGTTCCTATAAAAAGTTCTTGCCAAACTCTACTGTATGATGCTTCCCTTCAGTATATCTACACATGAAATTATACCAGATAAACCATAGTGGTTTAAGAACCTTTGGTGGTTGCACTTTAAAAGTCCATTCTATTTCTGAAAGATTCTACCATTTTCTGAGAAAATGTTGCTGGAAACAGGAATCTCTCTAACACTAGCATGAACTTTTTAAGTGAAACCATTGTAGATGGATAGATAAGGATAGTTAATGAAGCAATATTTGTACTATGGTCTTAACAGATTTTATGTAACAAACAATGTTGCTTGTCTCATTTACTTATACACCCATATTAATAAAAATCCCTTTGACAATCCCTCTGAAGTTACCATTTCATTCTGGTTTGGAAGTTTCAGAGTTAGGCATACAATCAAGCTCCCATTGAAGAAAAATGGTAAAATTCACACTGAGTTCATTAGGTGGGAAATCAAACTGAAAGAGGTAATCACAATTATCTCTATTTTGATCTTTTTTATAGGATGGATGATGCTTTTAAAAAAAGAAAAATCATCAGTTGCTTACAAATTCACATACTCTGATAGCTTTTGTTTAACAAAATAGTGTTGCCTTTTAAAAAATGACATGAAATTATGTGCCATGCAAGGAATTCTAAATAAAAATGTGCTCAATCTGCCAAAGTAAGAAAATGCAAAATATATAGCAATGCTGATGAAGATGCTGAATTCAGGTTAGTGGCTAGCTACCAATGATTTCCCCGGTTAGCCAATCAAATGGTTGTTGGCTTTTGAAAGAAAATTCAAAAGCTACATCTCTAACAAATGGCCAACCAGGGAGCAAACAAAGTAGGACAAATTCATGGTATTTATACAAAATAAATTTGTATGTATAACTTAAAGTAGTTACCAAAGCTAAACAATCTTTTATTAAAAATCTACTGCATGGGAGTAATCCCAGTGCAGGACTTCAGTACTCCTAAATCATTGCAGTTTGGTGCCTTTTGCGGACTGAAATTTCAGCATCAGAAAATCAGTGTTTCTGGCCTTCTAATGTTATTCCAAAAAATGCTTTATTTCAAAGGCTACATTTAAGGGAATGAGTCACATTTAGAGACAACTGTACTAGGTCACTGTTCTCTGCCTTATGTCTCCTACTCTCCTGATCAGAACCACATCAGTTCTGCTGTGTTCAAAGCAGTTTAAGGCTCTTCCTGGGGCTGAAGGACTTTGTCCTAAGAGGAAGATAACTGAAATACTTCTCTGATATATTGTATTTACCGAGGGACAACCTACTCTAAATTCTCAATGACTGAGGGACAAACTATACACATTGCCATATTTGCTTTCCACAAGCTACCCTTAGTATAATCTTTTATGAGTGCTGTACCCAAATATGTGGATGCTAAATCTTTAACTATATTGCTGCTCCATTAACCTTGTTTTGGGATACTGCAGATTATGTACTATATGCATTTTTATGATTTTCAAACCAAACTTTGTACTTTTGGATAATTTAAGTATTATACCCAGATGTACAGACACGCTCGCCTTAACCTGTGTATTATATAATTTTAACATTAGTTTAAAATTAAAATCTCAAGCTACCGAGATCTTCTTGAGTTCTACCAAGTCTGATGTGCCCTGGGGATGGCGCATTGTGGTCCATGTGATGCTGAAAGCTGGCTTGGGTCTGAATGTGCATGGAGGGGCTGGATATTATTTGGTGGAACCATATGCATCTGTGAATCAGAGGCAACCAGATGCAAAGAGCCGCCAGGAAAGCCAACAGCAATAGGACTCTTGGAGTATGGGTGAAAGAGTTTGGAGTGCAGGTGATGTTATCTTCAACCTTTCTGGTCAAGAGAGAGACAGATGTCTCCTGGAAATCAATGCCTGACTGTGAAGATGGCATTGTGAGGAGGGCTTTGGATTCTTTGACAATGGGATGATGTTCCAGGAAGGACTGCTAAGCAGAGATGGGGTCCATTTATCAAGGAAACAGCAGAGAATATTTGGATACAGATGGACTAACCTAGTGAGGAGGGCTTTAAACTAGGTTTGATGAGGGCAGATGACCAAAAGCCCAGAGGTAAGACAAAAACATGGGACCTGGGAAAATGGACAGAATTTGGGGAAAAGCATGGGCTGTAATAGCAGGGATAAAGGAGAGACAAGAAAGAACTAGGGGGGAATCAAATCAATATCTTAGCTACCAATATACGAATGCAAGAAGTTTGGGCAATAAGCAGGAAGAATGCTAATAAATACAAGTAAATAAACACAATTATCATAAAGTTTTCAGAAGCTTCAGAGGGGTAGCCGAATTAGTCTGTAACTGGAAAAACTTAAAAAACAACAGAAAGTCTAGCAGCCCCTTAAAGACTAACAGAAAATGTAGACAGTATCATGAGCTTTCGTGGGTACAACCCACTTCTTCAGATGAAGTTTTCAGAGGTAGCCATGTTAGTCGGTTTCAGCGAAAACAACAAGGAATCTGGTGGCACCTTAAAGACATGAAGAAAAGGCATAAAGGAAAAAGAAACAGTAGGGATACAGAGATAGGAGCATTACATCAGAAATAATTCAATGAGGGTGGATGTGGATAAGAAGGTGAGAATACCTAAAGTGGGAAATTACTAATGGTTATGAGCGAGCAAACTCAAGAGAATGTATAGGTAAGATTCCATAGGAAACAAGTCTAAGAGGGAAAACAACTGAAGACAGTTGGCACTTTTTCAGACACACATTATTAAGGGTACAAGAGAAAATTGATCCATTGCACAGGAAAGATAGGAAGTACAGCAAGAGACCTACCTGGCTTAACCAGAATATCTTGAATGATCTAAAAATCAAAAAAGAATCCTACAAAAAAGTGGAAACTAGGTCAAATTACAAAGTATTAATATAAACAAGCAACACAAGAATGTGAGGGCAAAATTAGAAAGTCCAAGGCACAGAACAAGATCAAACTAGCTAGAGACATAAAGGGTAACAAGAAAACATTATTCATATAAATTAGGGTGCATTTACACAACACAGTTATTTAGAAATAACTGATGTTATTTCGAAATAACAATGCAAGGGTATGTCTACACTACAAAGTTAATTCGAACTAACAGCTGTTAGTTCGAATTAACTTTCATAGGCGCTATACACGCAAACCGCTAGTTCGAATTTAAATCGAACTAGCGGAGCGCTTAATTCGAACTAGGTAAACCTCATTCTATGAGGACTAACGCCTAGTTCAAATTAAGTAGTTCGAATTAAGGGCTGTGTAGCCACTTAATTCGAACTAGTGGGAGGCTAGCCCTTCCCAGGTTGCCCTGGTGGCCACTCTGGGCCAAGCCAGGGAAACTCGTCTGCCCCCCTCCCGGCCCCGGAGCCCTTAAAGGGCCACGGTCTGGCTACGGTGCCCGTGCCAGGTGCAAGCCTGCTAGCACCCAGCCAGCAGACCCTGCACCTGGCAGGGCATGAGCCAGCCTCCCGCTGCCACCCAGCCCCTCCGCCTCTTCCCAGGACCAGGCTGGCGGCTCCCAGGAGCCTGCTCAGGGCCGCAAGAGGCAGGCACCCTCCTGGTCTAGTGCGGAGATCGTGGACCTCATCGAGGTTTGGGGGAAAGCCTCCAACGTCCACGATCTCCGCACTAGCCACAGGAACGCGGCCGTCTACAGCCGCATGGCTGCCAGCCTGGCCACCAGAGGCCACATGCGGACCCGGGAGCAGGTCCGCTGCAAAATTAAGGACCTGTGGCAGTCCTACTCCAGGGCCTCCCAGCCAGGGGCCGACCCGGAGGCATGCCCTCATTATGAGGCCCTGGACCACATCCTGGGGGCTCACACAGTCCATGCCCCCCGGGTGGTGATCAACCCCGGGGCAGAGGGACCTGTCCCTGACACCGAGGAGGAGGAGGAAGACACCGAGAGCCAGGAGCTTGCAGGGAGCCTGCCCAGGACCCAGGACCCCCGAGGCATCCCACAGAGCACATCGGCTGTGTCGTCCGAGGCCGAGGGGGGCTCCACATGTGAGTGCCATCATGCTCCCCTTATGTGTACGGGGAGGTGTGGGGAGAGGGATCCCAGGAACCGTGCACCTGGGCCTTGCCCACCATGGAGCAGCAGCTAGGTGTCATGCAGGGGCCCTGGCCCGTTCCCCACACGCCGACCTCGCCTTGCAGAGGGGGGCTGGGGGGCTGTGTCCCCAGGGAGAACTGATCACTGCTCTTGTTTCACCACAGCCACAGCACCTGGGACTGCAAGGCGCACCACCACACCTGCAACAGCCACCCGCACCCGGGCCAGCAGGCGCACCAGGAACTTGGAGGAGTACCACCGGCGGCACCTGCGGCAACCGGAGCACCAGCTCCGCACCCAGGACCACTGGGTCCGGGAGGACCTGCGGCTGTGGCAGCAGACCTTGGAGGCACTGGAGGAGCAGGGCCGTGCCCTCAGAGGCCACCTCCAGACCCTGGTGGACAGGTTCCTGGCCTCCTGCTGCTCCGGCCCCTGCGGCCGCCCCAGCTCTCGCTCCTCCTCCCACCTCTGCTCCCCTTCCCGCTTCCTCCACACCCCCCGTCCCTCCTGCCCCACCCTCCACACCCACTCCCCGCCGACACCCCCGCACCCGCAGTGCTGCGAGACGGGAGAGCCAGCAGGACCCCCAACCCTGAGCTTTCCCTTCCCTTCCTCCCCTTCCAGCTCCCTCCTCCCAGGTTTCTCCCTCCCCTCTCCCACCCTCATTCCCCCCTCCCCCCACCCCAGTTATGTACAATAAAAAGAGATTGTTCTTTGCAAAACAGGTGTCTTTATTTAACATTAGGAAGGGGGGTTAGGGAGGGGAAAGGGGAAGGAGGGGAGGGTGGAAGAAGGCCCCAGTGGGGCATGCAGGGAGAGTTCAGTCCTCCTCCTCCACCAGGAAGGTCTCCCGCAGGGCTTCCCGGATCTGGACGGCCCCCCGCTGGGCCTCCCGGACGGCGGCGGTGTGGGGCTGAGCGTAGTGGCCAGCCATGCGCTCAGCCTCAGCCATCCAGGCTGGCAGGAAAGCCTCCCCCTTCCGCTCACACAAATTGTGCAGCACGCAACATGCTGCCACCACGGGAGGGATATTGTGCTCGGCGAGGTCGAGGCAGGTGAGGAGGCACCTAAATCTGGCTTTCAGTCGTCCGAAGGCCCCCTCGACCACAATGCGGGCCCTCGTGAGCCTGGCATTGAAGGCCTGGCGGGAGGGGTTGAGGTGCCCCGTGTACGGCTTCATCAGCCAGGGCTGTAAGGGATAGGCCGCATCCCCCACCAGGCAGACAGGCATGTCCACGTCCCCGACCCTGATGTGGCGGTCGGGGAAGAAGGTCCCGGCGTGCAGCCTCTGGCACACGGAGGAGTTGTGGAACACCCTGGTGTCGTGTGCCTTGCCGGACCAGCCCACATTAATGTCCGTGAACTGGCCCCGGTGGTCAGACACGGCCTGCAGGAGGACGGAGAAGTACCCCTTGCAGTTGATGTACTGGGAGGCCTGGTGTTCCGGGGCACGGATGGGGATGTGCGTCCCGTCGATGGCCCCCCCGCAGTTGGGGAAGCTGAGGGCGCTGAACCCCTGGATGATGGCGTCTGGATCGGCGAGGCGGACCACCCTGCGGAGCAGCACCCGGTTGATGGCCTTGACCACCTGCAGAGAGACACAGCAAACTGTGAATCACTGGGGCGCCCGGGTGGCTGGGAGTGTTTGTTCCCTGGCACTGCCCCGCGCCCCACTCCCAGAAGCAACCCCCGCTGCGATCCTGGCCGCCGCTGGTGGCCTGTAGTACGGGCGGGACAGACCGAACCCTCCCATGCGGGGCACTGTCGCCTCCTCCCCCGCCCCCATTTTCCCTGGGGCGGCCCATTCCCTCCTTGCAGCCCCCTTCCTCCCCAGCCCAGTGGCCGGTGAGTGCCGTACCTGCATGAGTACTGCTCCGACGGTGGATCTCCCCACGCCGAACTGGTTCCCGATGGATCGGTAGCTGTCCGGCGTGGAGAGCTTCCAGAGGGCGATGGCCACACGCTTCTGGAGGGGGATGGCGGGCCTCATGTGAGTGTCCCGTTGCCGCAGAGCAGGGGCGAGCCACTCGCAGAGCTCCAGGAAGGTGTCCCTCTTCATCCTGATGTTCTGGGTCCACTGTCTGTCTCCCCAGCGCTCCACGACGATGCGGTCCCACCAGTCGCTGCTGGTGTCCAGACACCAGATGTGGCGGGGCATGCTGGCCTCCGGGCGCTGCTGCGACTCCTCCATGGCCCCCAGGGAGGCCAGGTGTAGAGGCAGGGGGCTGACGTGCACCAGGTAGTGCCAGGCAGCCTCCAGCCATTGCTGGCAGGCTTGCAGCAGCAAGTCCAAAAACTGGAGCAGAATGCCCAGGGCGAGCTCTGGCTCCATGGTGCCAACTGCGGCGGCATCCCCAATGGGAACCACCGACACAGGCAGGCGCAGAGGAAAACGCTTTGCTGTCCCTCGGCGAGGTAGGCAAACAAGTGGAGAAGCTGAGAACCGGCTGTCCGGGGGGGTCCCTTTAAGCACGAGCCTCAGATAGCCTCAGACAGCAGCCACACAAAGCAACTACTGACCTGATGCCCTGCCGGAACCGGTTTCAGCTGCCCTTAAATGCGACCCAGCGTCCAATCAGCGTGGACGCGCTAGTTCGAATTAGCAAAACGCTAATTCGAATTAGTTTTTGGGTCTAGATGCGTTAGTTCGAATTACCTTAGTTCGAATTAACTAATTCTACTAAGTTAGTTCGAATTAACTTTGTAGTGTAGACATACCCCAAGTGTCTACACAGCAATTCCATTATTCTGAAATAAATTCAAAATAACAGATGGCTTATTCTAACTTCTGTAAACTTCATCCATGAGGAATAACGCCTATTCCAAAATAGCTATTTTGAAATAGTTGTAGTGTGGACCACTGCCGCTATTTCAAAATAGCTCCTCCCCAGGGCCATTCAAACTAATTATAGCCAGTGCCTCCTGGGACTCTAAATCAAGGTAGCATGTCCACATTAGGAAGGCCTGCCTCAGACTAATTTTGAGGCTTTCCTGTAGTGTAGATGTACTATTTTGAAATAAGCTGTTTTGGAGTATTTCTTCCGGAATAGCTTATTTTGAAATAAGTGTGCCATGTAGACATACCCTTAGATGCAAGAGGAAGACCAAGTGCAGGCTAGGCATGTTACTCAGTGAAAAGGGAAAAACAATAATAGAAAACGTGGAAATAGAAGAGGTGCTAAACAACTTCGTTCCAATTTTCACCAAGAAGTTTGGTGGCAAGTGGACACCTAACAGCGAATACCAGTGAAAATGGGATTGATTCAGAAGCTAAAATAGAGAAAGAACAAGTTAAAAATTACTCAGGGTATGTCTTGACTACATGGCTCCGTCGATGGAGCCATGTAAACTAGTTTACCCAACACAGTCAATGAAGCAGGGATTTAAATAATCCTTGCTTCATTAAAATAAAAATGGCCGCCATGCTGTGCCGACAATCAGCTGATCTGGCACAGCGCGGCAGTCTAGAGGCGGATCGGTCGACAAGGGAAGCCTTTGTCAACTGCTCCCTTATGCCTCGTGAAACAAGGTTTACAGGAGCGGTCGACAAAGGCTTCCCTTGTCGACCAATCCGCGTCTAGACTGCCGCGCTGTGCCGGATCAGCTGATTGTCAGCACAGCACGGCGGCCATTTTTATTTTAATGAAGCGGGGATTATTTAAATCCCCGCTTCATTGACTATGTCGGGTAAACTAGTTTACATGGCTCCGTTGACGGAGCCATGTAGTCTAGACATACCCTCAGACAAGTTATATGTCTTCAGGTCACCAGGGCCTGATTAAATGAAGCCTAGAATACTCAGTGAACTGATTGAGGAGATATCTGAGACATTAGCTATCATCTTTGAAAAGATACACCACCCTAAAGCTCCCATTGGCCTGTTTCCAGATGGTGCTGGGGGGGGCACAGTGAGCGGAGCTCATCAAGTCAAGGGACGCACATGGAGAGACACACTTACCTCAGCAAACAGCCATTTTGAAGGGTGGGGAGAGCCGTAGCAAGCAAGCAGCCTGGTTGAGTACCACGTTGGGCCATGGGACATTAGCAGCCCAAAGAGTCAAGGTGGGCCGTATTTTGCCTATCCCTGGTCTAGATGGTGCTTGATCCTACCATCAGTGCAAGAGACTAGATTTGATGACCTCTCAAGGTTCCTTCTGGTCCTGTGACTCTATGATTCTATGAAAGCCAATAGGCAACAAGTAAAGCCCTGAGAGAAAGCCAAAAGAGCTTTTTTGGACAGAGTGCAGTCTGGAAAGAACCCTAGAAATGTTAGCAAAGACATTGACTTCTCTTTGATTTCTGCTGTGATCAGGAATTTGTTTTCATTATTTGTAAATAAACAGGACTGCAGCAAAGAAATACCTGACTCCATGATAAACGTCTAATAGAAATAAACCTCAAGGCCCTGAATAATGGAAACTGCTCAGGCTAAAAACAGGTGACATGAATTTGGGGCCTCTGTATTGCAATTTGTTGTGTGCTGGTGCAATGCTGTGCCCACATAGGCTCCCATGGAAATCAATGGGAAAAAGTGTGGATACTACAGTCCATCTCTATGCAACAAATTGAGGACTCATGGCCTTCAGAGTTATTAAGACCAGTAGAAGCTTTTTATCACATCTAGGGTTGCCAGGTGTCCGGTATTGAACCGGAAACTCCAGTATTTTCGCCTCCTGTCTGGTAAAAACATTCAGAAAATACCGGACACCTAAAATGTCGGTACTTTCTGATTTTTTTCCCAGCCAGGAGATGAAAATCCCGGGTGCTTACCAGGTTCTGCAGGGGAGGTGTCTGGCCCGGCGCAGGGAGGCAAGATGGCAGGTGGCCACTGGCAGCCTGTTAGGGCCAAAAAGCCTCAAAACTGTTTCTTAAAGGGGCCCTTTAAGAAAAAAGAATTTTTTCCCCGATGGGTTTTTTTGTGGGGGGGAGGGGTAGGTGTTCAGTATTTTTGGTTAAACCATCTGGCAACCCTAATGACATCCCCTCCTTCAAAACTGAATTTCCTAAAAGCATGATTCCTGTTGCAAATTAGCTCACAACAATATTATTGAGAGAGGCAAGGTTGAAGAAGGAATGTCTTTTATTGGACTAATTTCTGTTAATGAAAGAGACCAGCTTTCAAGTTCCACAAAGCTCTTTTTCAGAACCTTCCCCAGACCTGAAATAGAGCTCTGTGGAACTCGAAAGTTTGTCTCATTCACTAACAGAAGTTGGTCTAATATAAGATATTAACCCTACCAACTTGTCTCTCTAATAGCCTGGGACCAACACAACTCCACCACTGCAAACAATGAAATTATTATTAAGTGGAGTTTGTTGAAATTCAGGAACAACAGTTGAACATTTCCAGTGACTGTTTTCCCTCTTTATAGGTCTGTCACCTGTTTGTTTAGTCACATCAGGAATGAATACAGGAGAACACCACCCCCAATCTGTTTTGGTCTCAACATATTAAGTGATTAAAAGAAAATCAGTGGGTCCTGTGAAAAAAATTGCATATTTCAAAGGAGCTTTAATAAGCAGTGGATGGTGTCTTGGCAACTTTTTGGGGAGAGAGACAGTGTGGGGAGAACAAAGCTGAAGTGAATAAGAACTGTCTTCCAACCACTCTCAGGGGAAATTGATTCTAAAGGAACAATTTAACAAGCCTTGAAAGTTTTGAAGTCAGAATGTGAGAAAATTTTTGGTTGAGTGAAATCTGTCCAATCCAAAGAGTTGATTCAGACAGGAAGTCATACCAAATTATATATGGATGACCTATGTTTTTAAAGAAGTTATTCATTACTAAAACTTTCATTTGAATTGGGTAAATAAGACATAGTGATGGTATAAAACAGTTATTTAGTAATTAAAATTTAAATTCAAAAGCTCATGTGTTACATTAATACCGTGTGAAAAATATTTTTAAATTTCCAGTAGAAATATAGATAAAGATTTTGAAAGGCAAACAGAATTTGGCATGAATCTTGTTTTATGCAGATAGAGCCTGATCGAACTCAAAGAACTTCCACTGAGCACAGTTTAGATCAAACTCTGTTAATTGGCTGAGCCTCAGTCAGGGGGAGGGGCTACCAGGGCTTTATAAGCTGTGAGTCAGCGACCGGGGAGCTTGAACAGGAGCAGCTAACAGGGAGTTTGGAGAGGGAGTTTAGAGGGGGAGGTTAGAAGGCGCTAGTGACTTCTGACCTTCTTTAAACATAACTTTTATAATAATCTATAGTCCAGACATTTAATACGCCCAGTTTATACTTAAACTTATTCATAAGAAAAATGGAGACAGAAGCCCAGCAGCAGAATGGGGGCTATCCTGTTTATTGCGTCGAGTGTAGCATGTATGATTACCTGCCCTGTGGGTGGGTGGCGTATGTGTGCACTCATTGCAAGGAGCTCCTGACCATCAAAGACCGAGTTTGGGCTTTGGAGGCCAGGGTGACTGAACTGGAGGAGCTAAGGGAGGTAGAGAGCTATGTTGATGAGACTTTCCGGGACACTGTAGTACTGTCCCACCTCCAGTCTGAGAGCCCCAGTGCTCTTAAAGAGGATGAAAGTCTCAAGGGAACAGAGCATTCAATGGGAGCAGAGGGAAACCATCCCGTAGTTGGGACCCTCCTTTCAGAGGATGTTGCGGTATCCTCTCTCACTGAGGATACCTCTGAGGGGGAGGGAACACCAGCTGTTAGGAAGAGGCAGGTGTTAGTAGTGGGTGATTTGATCATTAGGAACATAGATAGTTGGATTTGTGATGACTGGGAGAACTGTATGGTCACTTGCCTGCCTGGTGCGAAGGTTGTGGATCTCTCAAGGCATCTAGATAAACTTATGTGTAGTGCTGGGGAGGAGCCAGTGGTCGTGGTACATGTAGGTACCAATGACGTAGGGAAGGGTAGGAGAGATGTCCTGGAGGCCAAATTTAGGTTGCTAGGAAAGAGACTGAAATCCAGGACCTCTATGGTGGCATTCTCAGAAATGCTTCCAGTTCCATGTGCAGGGCCAGGTAGGCAGGCAGAGCATCAGAGTCTCAACGCATGGATGAGACGATGGTGTAGGGAAGAGGGGTTTAGATTTATTAGGAACTGGGGACACTTTTGGGAGAGGGGGAGCCTATACAGGAAGGATGGGCTCCACCTAAACCAGGGTGGAACCAGACTGCTGGCATTAAACATTAAAAAGGCCGTAGAGCAGTTTTTAAACTAAGAGATGGGGGAAGGCCGATTGGTGTGGAGATGCACATAAATCGGATGGAGACTTCTCTTAGAGGAGAATCCATTGATAGAGATTCTCTAAGCTGTAGTCAGAAAGAGAGGAGGGGAGAGGACAAACCATGGGCCAGAGCAGACAGACAACCGCATATAAAGGAATCCAATGCATCAGGGAAGGGCAGACAAATAAGCAGTGGCAAATTTTTAAAGTGCTCCTACACAAATTCTAGGAGTCTGACTAATAAGATGGGTGAACTAGAGTCCCTTGTATTAAAGGAGGAGATTGACATAATCGGCATCACTGAAACCTGGTGGAATGAGGAAAATCTGTGGGACACAATCATACCGGGATATAAAATATATCGGAAGGACAGAGCAGGCCGGGTGGGTGGCGGAGTGGCACCGTATGTGAAAGATAATGTAGAATCAAATGAAATAAAAATATTAAATGAATCAACATGTTCAATAGAATCGCTATGGATAGTAATTCCATGCTCCAATAATAAGAAATTAGCAGTAGGGATATATTATCGACCACCTGACCAGGACAGTGATACTGACATTGAAATGCTGAGGGAGATTAGAGAGGCTACCAAAATAAAGAACTCTATAATAATGGGGGATTTTAATTATCCCCATATTGACTGGATACATGTCACCTCAGGAAGAGAAGCGGAGATAAAATTTCTCAATGGCTTAAATGACTGCTTCTTGCAGCAGCTGGTACAGGAACCCACAAGGGGAGAGGCAATTCTCGATTTAGTCCTGAGTGGAGCACAGGATCAGGTCCAGGAGATAACCATTACAGGATCGCTTGAGAATAGTGACCATAATATAATAACATTTAACATTCCTGTGGTGGGAAGAACACCTCCGCAGTCCAGCACTTTGGCATTTAATTTCAAAAAAGGGAATTACACAAAAATCAGGAGGTTAGTTAAACAGAAATTAAAAGGCACAGTGACTAGAGCCAAATCCCTGCAAGCTGCATGGAAACTTTTTAAAGACACCATAATAGAGGCCCAACTTAAATGTATACCCCAAATTAAAAAACATAGCAAGAGACCTAAAAAAGAGTCACCGTGGCTTAACCACCATGTAAAAGAAGCAGTGAGGGACAAAAAGGCATCTTTTAAGAAGTGGAAGTCCAATCCTAGTGAGATAAATAGAAAAGAACATAAACACTGTCAAATCAAGTGTAAAAATTTAATAAGAAAAGCAAAAAAAGATTGAGGAACAGCTAGCCAAAAACTCAAAGAAATAACAAAATGTTTTTTAAGTACATTAGAATCAGAAAGCCTGCTAAAAAACCTGTGGGTCCCCTAGACGATCGAGATATACAAGGAGCAATCAAGGACAATAAAGCCATTGCGGAGAAACTAAATGATTTCTTTGCTTCAGTCTTCACAGCTGAGGACATTAGGGAGATTTCCAAATCTGCACCGTCCTTTGTGGGTGATGAATCTGAGGAACTGTCCCAGATTGAAGTGTCATTAGAGGAGGTTTTGGAACAAATAGAAAAACTTAATGTCAACAAATCTCCGGGACCGGATGGCATTCATCCAAGGGTTCTAAAAGAACTCAAATGGGAAATTGCTGAACTATTATCTGTGGTTTGTAACCTATCCTTTAAATCGGCTTCCGTACCTAATGACTGGAAGGTAGCTAACGTGACCCCAATATTTTAAAAGGGCTTTAGAGGCGATCCTGGCAATTACAGATTGGTAAGTCTAACTTCAGTACCGGGCAAATTAGTCGAAACAATAGTAAAAAATAAAATTGTGAGGCACGTAGAAGAACATAATTCGTTGGACAAAAGTCAACATGGTTTCTGTAAAGGGAAATCATGTCTTACTAATCTATTAGAGTTCTTTGAAGGGGTTAACAAACATGCAGACAAGAGGGATCCTGTAGATATAGTATACTTAGATTTTCAGAAAGCCTTGGACAAGATCCCTCACCAAAGGCTCTTGTGTAAATTACATGGCCATGGGATAAGAGGGAAGGTCCTTTCATGGATTGAGAACTGGTTAAAAGACAGGAAACAAAGGGTAGGAATAAATGGTAAATTTTCAGAATGGAGAAGGGTAACTAGTGGTGTCCCCCAAGGGTCAGTCCTGGGACCAATCCTGTTCAACTTATTCATAAATGATCTGGAGAAAGGGGTAAGCAGTGAGGTGGTAAAGTTTGCGGATGATACCAAACTGCTTAGGATAGTCAAGACAGAAGCAGACTGTGAGGGACTCCAAAAAGATCTCGCCAAACTGAGTGATTGGGCAACAAAATGGCAAATGAAATTTAATGTGGATAAGTGTAAAGTAATGCACATTGGGAAAAATAATCCCAGCTATACGTACAGTATGATGGGGGCTAATTTGGCTATGACAAATCAGGAAAGATCTTGGAGTTATCATGGATAGTTCTCTGAAAACTTCCACACAGTGTGCAGTGGCGGTCAAAAAGGCAAATAGGATGCTAGGAATTATTAAGAAAGGGATAGAAAATAAGACACAGAATATCTTACTGCCCCTGTATAAAACTATGGTACGCCCACATCTTGAGTACTGTGTACAGATGCGGTCTCCTCACCTCAAAAAAGATATTTTGGCCTTGGAAAGGGTTCAGAAAAGGGCAACTAAAATGATTAGGGGTTTGGAACGGGTCCCATATGAATAGAGGTTAAAACGACTGGGACTTTTCAGTTTAGAAAAGAGGAGACTGAGGGGAGATATGAGAGAGGTATATAAAATCATGAGTGGTGTGGAGAGGGCGAATAAAGAAAAGTTATTTATTAGTTCCCATAATAGAAGAACTAAAGGACAGCAAATAAAGTTAATGGGTAGCAGGTTTAAAACTAATACAAGAAAGTTCTTCTTCACACAGCGTGTAGTCAACCTGTGGAACTCCTTGCCAGAGGAAGCTGTGAAGGCTAGGACTATAACAGAGTTTAAAGAGAAGCTAGATAATTTCATGGAGGTTAAGTCCATAAAAGGCTATTAGCCAGGGGATAGAAATGGTGTCCCTGGCCTCTGTTTGTCAGAGGCTGGAGAAGGATGGCAGGAGACAAATCGCTTGATCATTGTCTTCGGTCCACCCTCTGTGGGGCACCTGGTGCTGGCCACTGTCGGCAGACAGGCTACTGGGCTAGATGGACCTTTGGTCTGACCCAGTACGGCCATTCTTATGTTCTTATGTTCTAACTCAGAAGTAAGTATGAATTATGTGACGGCTTCAAGGTTTGATCCACATATTTTTTAAAATATATTTGTGCACAAATACAAGGACTACAAAAAATAAATAAGATCAGCTGTAAGTGATACTTGCTATATTACTGAACTTTGTCCTAGAAGTGAGCATAACTGAAAGTCAGGAGGAATTTGAATTTTATAGTGGATTCAATCTGTGTGTGTGTGTGTGTGTGTGTGTGTGTGTGTGTGTGTGTGTGTGTGTGTGTGTGTGTGTGTGTGTGTGTGTGTGTGTGTGTGTGTGTGTGTGTGTGTGAGAGAGAGAGAGAGAGAGAGAGAGAGAGAGAGAGAGAGAGAGAAAAGAACATAAAAACAGCCATACTATGTCAGACCAATGGCCCATCTAGACTGGTATCCTATGTTAGGACAGTGGCCAAGTGTCAGGAGAAGGTGAAGGAGTGGAAGCATGCAGATATGTCAAAAGTGTTTTACAAGATTAGTGAAATACAATATGATAACAGTCTCTTGGAAATATTTTGATTAAGGATACAGTCAGTTTCAAAAAAAAAAAAAAGGAGAAAATTTATTGGACGCCTACAACCTTGAGGGATGCAGGTCAAGAAAAGTAAAAATCCTGAGGCCAGGTACTCAAGAGTTTGGAAATCCCAATTTACTGTACACATGAGGGATTTCAAATGGTCTGGTATCTGTTTAGTGACAAATACAGCCAAACCTGGACGATCTAAATTACTGCAAATTTTAAACTTCATAATCCAGAAAGATAATTCAATTAGAGTAGAAGCCATTCTGGATATATTTCTTCCCATGCAGGAGACAGTAACGGTCATCTCAGGGTAAATAGAAGTTTGGTAAATAATTATGATTAGGCTCCGTGTCTGTCACAGATTCCATCGTTTTCCACGACCTCCATGACTTTTGCAGCAGCTAGTGTGCCTGACCCCAAGGCTTAATCCAAGCAACTAGCTCAGGAGCCTCGAGAACATCCATAGCAGCTGTTGATGGAGTGAATCTGCAGCCAGCCGCTCAGTTGGCCCTGTAGCCAGCTGCACCGGCAACTGTTCGGGCAGTCCTGGGCAGCTGGCTCCAGAAGACTGCCCAAGCAGCGGTCCAGTGTGTTTGGCCATGGGAACCACCCAAGCAGCGGTCTCTGGGGTGTCTGGAGCAGCTGCTACTCTGGTTGCCCACAGTAGCTGGTCCCACTGGCCCCACCCGCCACCCCTTGTGGTACACCCTTTCCAGCAATGGCTGCCCCAAGATTTAGTCAGGGTTATTTATAGTAAAAGTCATGCACACATCACAGGCCATGAATTTTTGTTTATTGCCTATGATCCCTGTCCATGACTTTTACTAACAATACCCATGATTCAATCATAATCTTAATTATGATCCAGAATTTCAAATCAACCTACTAACGAGTAGGTTCATAAAACACAGCAGTAAATTGGTAGTAGATTTCTAACAAACACCTATTAAATTTTAGGGAAAAATTTTCAAGTGTAACGACAGAGTCTGCATGTTCAATCTCACTCTACTTAAAGGGGCTTGATTCTTAGAGGATCAGTGCTTTCTGTAAACTAGGCTTTACACAAACAATTCCTAACAGAGGAAGAAACTGGAACAGAGAAGGTAAGTGATTTGCACCAGGTCACTTTCACCAGTAGACAAATGTAGAAATCGAACCCAGGATGGTGACTGTGGTCTGCTATCCACTAGCCAACAGTCCCACCTATTTAACATGCTAGAGCACCACATATGTTTTTAAACATTACTCAGCACACATTTAAATACTTTGCTCAGATCCAGCAAAGAATTTAATCTTCTAAATATTGTGTCTATCTCTTTCATAAGCTCCTCTTAAGACAACTGCAAAATATTGCTAATAATTTTGAGTTAATGGTGTATTTAGAAGGTCATGTAAGGCTACTGCTTGGAGGATTAAAAGATTTTCTTTCTTCCAGAGCCCTTTTTGTTGTAAGCAACCAAGGTAATATAAATCAAGGGTTTATTCAGTCGAACCAGGACAAAGCAATGGAGTCGAGCTGTGAGACCTTGAAGCAAGAACACATCAGACCAGCAAATTTATAAAAAAAAGTTTCTCCAAATTCACCAGGCTACTGAGCCAAAGTTAAGCTGAATTTTTAAAATTCTCCATTCTTTTAAATTAAGGCCAACAGGAGGCATCTTGTTTTTTAGTTATTCATCTGACATTCTCTTATGGATACCCTCGTAAAGCACCATGGATAAAGCATGGTAATTGGCAAGACACTTGAGTCTAGGATGACCATATTTCTCTATGCCCAATACAGTACACCGGGGTGGGGGGGCTGCCAGTGCTTGGGGCTTTAGCCCAAAGGGGAGGGCTGCTGGCACTCAGGGCTTCAGCTCCACAGTGGGGAGAGGGGAAGCTGCCAGAATTCAGGGCTTCAACCCTGCAGCAGCAGGTGGGAAGGGAGGAGAGTTGCCTGCGCTTGGGGCTCCAGCCCCACAGTGGAAAGGGAGGAAGGAGCCACTGGCGCTCAGGGCTTCAGCTCCACAGTGGAGTGGGGAAGGAGCCGCTGGCTCTTGGGGCTCCAGCATCTGAAGCGCCAAGCACCAGTGGCTCCTTGCCCACCTTGCACCGCTGCGGGAATGAAGTTCACTCCTGCAACATGCAGGGTGGCGAGGGGAAGAGGGGAGCCACCAGTGCTCGGGGCTTCAGCCCTACAGTGGAGGGGGAGGAGGAAATGGGATGAGGAGGGGGTGCTGCAGCGGGGGATGCCGAGGTGGGGCATGGTAGGGACTGCCTGGTAACAGAGCTTCAGCCCCACAGTGAGGGCCACATGGAAACGGGGCTGCAGCTAGTAATGGGGATGACAGAGAACATAGTTTCCACCCTGGGGGGGGACACTGATGGTCAGAGCTTCAGCCCCATGTTCTGGAAAGGCTGGCAGACTTCCACCCTTCTTTAGGGTGTCGAGAGAGGGAAGACCCTACCACCTGGTTTCTTTCTATGTTTCCCCCTTGGTATTCTGCCTGACTCCAGACACCATGTGCTGGTGCCTGCTTTACCACCAGCCACAAATAGGAAGCTGCTGCAGTTGCGCTGGTGAACTCAAGGACCAGCAGGGACATGCAAATACAGGACATTTTGCGCCTTTTTTAAAAAAAAAGTTAGGACACCTGGAAGGCATCAAAAATATGGTGCAGTCCCGGTAAAAACAGGATGGATGGTCACCCTACTTGAGTCACTAACACATCTAGGAGTTTCTGGCCCATACATACTTGTTTGCTTAATAGCTAGCCAGATTTTCAGGGGGATGAATGAGAGATTTCACATGATTGTTGCTCAGAAATAGTTGTCCATTGGCACTAATGACATAATTAATTATTCCCTCTAACAAGTGTTTATTAATTATTTGCATGTGGAAATACATATGTAAGCCACACAGTGTGGTTCTCTGTCCTCCTTAGAACTGAGTGAATAATTGATCTTTTGATTCAAAGGCCACACCAAAAAATCTCCTCCCCCCCAATCTGGTTTAGTCTGAATTAATGTCTTCCTCTCATCAAAACAACCAAAAATGGCAAAATTTCATTTTAGGCTTTTTGTTTTATTTCAATTGCTTTTGAAAAGCTCTGACATTCTCACAAAAAACTCCCTTTTTTCCTGCCAGAATTATTCACTGAATTAGATGCACATTTGTAAATAATTTAAATGCTTTGAAAATGCACTTTTTGGTAAATTTGCTATTTGCCAAAAAAAAAAATGTACTCAGCCCTCCTCTAGTAGCCAGAATAGAGGTTTATAAATCTGCTGCTGACTTTAAGCTGACAAAGTTGTGTCTTTTAGCTCAAGCAGTAAAGTCTCGGATTCCGTCTAGCCTACAGAGTTTTTCCGGGATACCGCAGGTATCCTGGAAAAGCTCAGCTGCATCCAAGGAACACATCTGCTTTTCCGAAAAAAAATTAAGAAAGGCAGATGCTTTTTTTCAGCATCCCTGTAAACCTCGTTCTACAAGGAAGAAGGGATGTTCCGAAAGATACTTTTTTCCCGACATTTGGCTCGGTGTAGATGGGACAATTGTCGGAAAAGCTTCTTTTGGAAGAAGAGCGGAAAAAGATAAGCAAATTGAGGTTCACAATTTGCGTATCTTTTTCCGATGGAACTTTGTAGTCTAGACACAGCCTCACCTACAGATCCAGAGGCCTACCTCTATTTCTGCTGCCCACAATCCACCCAGAGATATCACATTTCAAGAGTTTGCCTGTAGTGGGAGTTAAACTGTGACCCCACCCCGGGGTACCACATTATACGTACATGCTTAGGGCTTAATCCTATCCAGGCTGGATTGGTGAAAGGGACTAGAGACGCTGCTCAATATGTCCTCTGCTATCAGAATCTTGTGAACAGGACAACTTAGGGAGTATGCACTGAGATACACCTTTGGCTGCTTGCATCTGATCACAGAATATATATTAACTGCACATCAAGCTCACTTGGGGATGTATATTAAATATCTTCTCTCCTAACTCTCTCAGGGTGCATCTACACTGCACTATAACTCGATATAAGATATGTAATTTGAGTTTTGCAAATTGATTATCTTATTTCAATGCTATTTCCAATTTTGAAATAAAGTGCAATTCCAAAACGTCCCTTACTCCTTGTAGAATGGGGTTTACAGGGACGTCGGAATAGCAAGCCCGAAATAACAGGTTTGCTGTGAAGACGCAGGAAAGCTAATTTGGGGTACTCCAGGATCCCGAAATAGCGTTGCAGTATAGACGTACCCTCAGGAGCTATGGAGAGATTTTGCCATATGTGCTTTAGAAGAAAAGGCATCCTCTTACCTCCCATGCCTTTGTGCAGCACAGAGCAGGACTTTATATTGAACAAGATGGAGTACAGAACACAGCACATTTTAAAACAGATTTGCAAATTCCAGCCAACATGATAAACATCTCAAGGATTCCTGAACTGAAGGTCTCCTTAATTCATGCAGTTACAAGTGACCATAAAAGCCTAAAGTCTCATAATAGAATCTTGTGCCAAAAGCATTGCTAGAACCTTTGTAGCTGTACCAATGGTCTACATATTGTAAGAGGTCCTTATAGACTTTCATTTGTATTTTTAACCATTGTCTGGAAAAAATGCAAAAGAATTTGACATAGCAAGTATATATAAATGTAAGGTATGGCAATGAGGTTCAATTTCGATCCCGAATCCTGCAGTCATTCCATGTATTTAACTCCCACTGAAGTCAATGATATTTAAGTGTGAACTGGTCTCCAGTCCCAAAACGCTCACATTTTAATCAGTTCAACACGTAGGCCTCCCAGACTTGTGTGTATATCACACCTTTATACATTCATCACAACCCCCAGCAATGCCTAGATATAGTGAATGTTATGAAGACTGATGGTAAGTAAAAAATCTGGTGTGGCTTTAAGTCAAGTCCTAACCGTTTTTGTGGGTAGTTTGTGTATTAATAAGTTAGTGCTGTAAGGAAAAGTATTAATGATAACAGGATAAATTCAATATCAATCAAAAGATCTTGCCCTCTGAAATAGTCATGTTAAAATTAGAATTAGGCAGCCTCAGAGCTGTGACTGTGTATGTTCCAAAGTTCATTGCTAATAATACAACATATCTGGGAATAAATCAAAACTTAATAAATCTTGTCCTTAATATAATCTTCAGTCCTATGACATTTTCTGTTCCTCTCAAGCCTTAAAATTGACCTCCAAAATACACAAATTGCAGCTTTCCCTTCTATATGTTCCCAATCTAACAAAGCACTTAAGAATATGAGCAGTCCCATTGAACAGGGTTAATAATGTGGTTTTGAAATGCCACAGCAAAATGTCATTTGAACCGAAGTCAATGGAAGTACTCACATGCCTAAACTTAAGTACACACGTAAGTGGTTTGCTGGATCAGAGACTATACATTTAGACAATTTCCAAATGAGTTTGCTTGACCATAATGAAATGGCTGGGGAAAAACAGAAGCAAATCTGTGTAAATGCCTACTACCACAAGTCAAGACATTCAGAAATGGGATCTAGACAATGTGCGACTTAACCCTGTAAATAGTACTGTCAGTTTAGACACTGCAACTTTGTGAACAGATGTTCTGAAATATTATCAATAGGATTACTGTAGAATTTACCCATCATAAATCAGCATCTCCAATGGCATTCCTGCTGGGCAGTTAATATCTCCTGCTTCTACTGTTCAGTCCACACAGTAGTTCACATGAGGATGAGTGAGCTTACTACTGCTTGAGATGACAGTTTGATGCAGCCTTTCAAGGCCACGTTGGCTTAGCCTAAGTTGCCCTTGTTTAAGGTCACACACCAAATGGTTCCAGTGAGCAGTGAGTGTTGTACACGTGAACCACTGCAACGATCAGAAGACACACTTGTTAAACACAATTTAAATCCATTTATCACTTACATTAAAATAATGATCATTATCTATCAAGTGCTAACACTGCTCAGCATGGTGCAGGCATACAAAATGTTGCAGTCCCTGTGTGCAAAGTTTATGGCCTAGATCAGTCATAGACAAAACACCTAATGCATAATGCATGGGTACAGCAGTATAAGCTTGAAGCAGTGAAAAAAAAACCCTCAATGTCAAGAATGTTAGCAAAGTTGTTATAATTTTTACCCTGCATTGTACTTTAGAGCCTATCTGGTACCATATACCTCCACTAAGAAATGAGGCTCAGCCATACCAAATCCACCTAACATCCACTAGACCAGCTGGCACAAAATAATATTAGATGGACTCACTAGCAGCTTCTTCCAGAGAGCAGTTATAGAACCACAGGTGCTGTAAACAAGAAACGTATCTGAAAGGGACTGAGATGGAAGATAATTGGGTGAATTCCAGAAGAAAAAAAAAAGCATTTATGTGCATCCACTTGTTATTGTAACTAGTCCCCTGTGGAGAAGGAGCTCTGACTTCAGATTGAAATTTCTACTTGGTTATGTAAGTTTTCCCCTTTTCAATCATTTTCCACAGCAAAAAATGTGCCAGCTTACCTCAGCCAGATATTTCCCAGAAACTCAGAGCAACCAATCCTGATGACCTCTCCATTACAAGGATTCTTTTATTTCTGTAAATCATAATTGTGAATAGAGAATCCCAAGTTAAGCAACTGTCTGCTCACCCAGCACTAGGAGACTGAGGCATTCCTGAACAGATTCTTAAAAGAGGTCATCATGTTCTGACTATGAGGAAAATTTGGACCATATCCCGGTGCTTAAATGGGAGTTGTTCTGACTCAATTCTAGAAGACCTTTTTTGATTTGCAGTACAAGAGCTTGAAAACTTGGGCTTCTCCCCCAAAGATCGATGGTAGCCAAGGTGGAAGGACACCAACATCCCAAACATCTCATAAAGAACCCAGCTGAAGAACCCAGTGGTTTTTTCACTCGTATGGAAAATATAGTCCACTTTGATTTGCATCCATACAGCAGGTGCATCCACCTTTTCCATAAATGAAGATTAAGACAAAATTCTATTTAAGACTGGGGAGGCAGACTCAAACTATGGAACATTTTGTCAATCAATGTCCTAAACAATCATATCCTACTAGAATCTCTGCCATCTACGTTGCGTCACCTGAAGAAATTCATTGGATTCTCAACCTACATTTGGACATCTAATATTGCTGTTTCTAGACCACATGAAAGAATGAGAATGGAAGCGGAGCTCTTCTCAAAAACATGAGCAATAACTAAATTCAAAATAATAACTCCCAAAATAACAAAATCAAAATAGCATGTCCATACTATGGGGTAGCCTCAAAATTAGTCAAAGGCAGCCTCCGTTACTGTGGATGCGCTACCTTGACTTAGAGCCCGAAGAAGCACTGGGGAGTAATTACTTCAAATTACTCTGGGGAGTAGTTATTTTGAAATAGCAGCAGCAGAGTATCCACACTAACGGTATTTTGAAATAACTATTTTGAAATAAGCATTATTCCCTGAGGACAGCAGGAGTACAGATTTTGAAATAATCAGCCCATTATTTCAAAATAACGGACTTGGTAATGTGGACGCTCCATTTATTATTTTGAAATGAGGGTTATTTTGAAATAACTTCTTAGTGCAGACCAGGGCTGAGTTACAAAGTTCTAGTACCTTCATTTTTAAAGATCATGAGGCCTGGTGTAAATTGTCATGGCTCCACTGATGCCAACATATCTGACAGTTTACACCAGCTGAGGATCTACCCCAAGATGGTGTGCATCTGCCTGGGTATACAAAAGAAAGTAGAAGAAATAATCTGCCCTTCTTTCCAGATCCCTTTTTTCCCCTTTTGCAGGGACCAATTATTTCTCCAGTCTGTTTTTTCTCCTAATTTCAGAGACAACTCCCTGGTAGTGCCCAGTGGGCACTAGCCCGAACAAAAGGAGCAGGGTAAAGCCAGTCCATGTCCATAGGCCACAGGCCATAGTCCAGGCTGGCTGGATGCACTGGGAAGCAAATACATACTGTGCCCTGATAGGGAGTTATGCAGCAGGTATATTCCCCAGCACGCCATGGTGCCTCACCACAACTGTGTGTTGTGTAGATTCAATGTCAACCCTGAGGTGACTGAACACCACCCACACCAAAAAGTATGGTTCTGTTCAGGAAACATGTCCACAAGCTTACATATTTATAGAAACGTTTGGACAGTTCACCCATCCCTTCTTCCCCTTCTATGCACTGATCACTACTATTCTCTGGATGAAATCAGCAGCTGTGAGAGGCAGAGAAGAAAGGGCAACATTTTTTTCTATTTTGAAGCTTCTGTCTCTTTGTGCCATTGGGAAGCTATGTGAGCAATAATACCACTGTCCAGAACCAGTCAGCTTTTCCCACTGCTGTGACTTACTCTTTGGAACACACATATTGTATGCAATGTAAAAGTCAACCAAAGTCTACACATTCTAAATTAAAGCACTTTAAACAGACATGTACTCAGAAACAGAGCTACAATCATGTACTGTACTTTGTGTGCTTTAATAGTGCACGTAATACAGTTCACTGTAATAACTGCTCAATACTCAGGTTTCTAGCACGTTTGGAGGATATAGACAGGAATTAAATTTCAGTCCTGGAACTTGTACTGGAGTACAGCCAGTCCCATGTGATTTATAAAAGATTCCCCTGTCAGAATGATGTGTCCTGCTGTCTTGATGCCTTGACCAAGTTTCCTGAGGTTCTTATTATTATTAAGGTCCCAAGTGAAGTATTTTAATCTAGCATCATCCATACTGAAGCTCCAGTTAGAACCTTTGAAGTTCTTTCTCCATCATGCATATCATTTAATGTCATCTCTGTTTGTATATTTAGTCTTCTGCTATATAAAATGGAATAAGGCAATTTCAAAATAGATAATGGAAAAATACAAATTTATAGCAAAATAGCAACCATCACCAACCCACCAAATTACAACTATTAACTGTAACCCAGTGTTCAGAAGAAAAGCCTATTTTTAGCCCATTTCTAAATATTCTTCAATTCTACATTTCTGTAAAAAAAAAAATCTATGGTTCTCTGCAAATTACATTAATGTCCCTCAATATACATATTCTCTGTTTACATTTATGTTTCACAGCTGTCCTTGAAACTGAACTGTGGTCATCCATGTTTGTTCATATTTATGGATTTACTGGTTTTTTGTGTTTGTTTTTACTTTCCCCTAGTTACTGTGTGTGGGAGTATCAGAGTGACAATATGTCAGAGTATTTGGAATAAAAACAGTAAGAAAAAGTGGAATTTTTGAGTGTTTTGCATTCTCATAAACGCCCTTCTAATTTTTCAGAAAGCTATTTAAAGACTAAGAAAAATTAATCTCTTTTATAAAGTAGAAAATATTTTTAGGGTTATTAAGTAGCCTCTACACTCTCATGGAAATTATTGGTCCCGTTACTTCAGCGGTAAGCCTTAGCCAGCAGATGGTGAATGCACCCTTCACTCAAACAATCTGCAAATCACACAACACTGCATGGTTCTCCTACCACCCACACATAATATAGTCCTATCCCGGCAGGATTCCCAAGGAAGAAGATGCACCAGGAAACATCTGTGATTTTCACTTGCTGCACTGAAAGGGCAGAAGTTGTCCAGGAAAATAGAATCATATGTTCAGAGACACTATGTTCTTAGGGTATAACTACACTGCACTTAAACAGCCACACCTGGCTCATGTCACTTGGTCTGAAGGGGCTCCGGCTATTGGGCTATGTAATTCTGGTTTAGATATCCGGGCTCAGGTGGGAGTCCAGACTCTGGGACTCCATGGGGGAGATGGGCCCCATAGTCCAGGTTCCAGCCCAAGCCCTAATGTCTACACTGCAATTAAACAGCTCCCTAACCCACGCCCCAGGCCAGCCATGGGTGTTTATGTGGACTGTAGATATACCCTTTGAGACTGAATGGCATACATGTGAGGACTGATATTTTAAAAGCCACCCTTAAATGATCTGAATACTAACTCCCCTTAAAAGCAATATCAATTGGGCATACCCATCACTTAGTAAGTGTCCAACCAAACCTGTCCCTTCTACCTTCACCCCATTGGCTAACACTGCTGGTGACATTTTTGAGAGGGATATGCTGCAAAAAGAGGGGAACACGCTAGAAGGAACCCAGAACTTAGAGTTTTGACAGTACAGTCTGGATTCTAGTTTAAAAGTCAGATTCTTCAAAAAACTCCAAAGATGTAAAAACATCAATAAAATCACTGTAACCAGTTAAACCAGGTGAACGGCTGTTTTGTGTCTCTAGAGTGACTCAAATAAAGTATGTTGACCAAAAAAGTTTTGACACAGGAGAAAAATCCACATTTTCATGAATAAAGTTTTTATTTTTCCAAAGACTAATTTATTGTGTCAAAGAAGCTATCATGCTTCACTATCCTCTAGCGATAATTTGATCTTACTCAGGAAATCGTAAAAACGATTGAATCTGATTTTATGATAGCTCTTTTTTTGCTTTATTTAAGTGACACCAAACAATCACGCAAACACAATAATTTTCCATGGGCTCTTTTATTCAATTTTACAACTGAACTTACCGAGATACAAGAAAGACAAGGTACTTGTTCAGGACCACACAGAGTGAGGTTCATGTCTGCATACAAAGGAGAATTCTTAGTGCATGTTTGGGACCAGATCTTGTGTTCTTTGCACAACCAGTTCTCCCACAAACTTCACTGTGTGTTTAACTGGTATGACTTCAGTGGAAGACTTGTGGGTTTCTCAGGAACACAAGATCAAGCCTTCAGAGATGGACCCCTCTTGCAGATTTCATTATTAGAAAGCATGCTGCCTCTTGCATAAGCCACTTTTCTTAGGAGGTTAAAAAGTCAGGCCTGACTGAAATATTGCATTCAGGTTCTCTGTCCTGAAGTCAAATGCTTCATATCTGAATCCTTACCATTACAAAAAACAAAACTAGCAACCTTGTATCATGGCAAATAAATCAAAATGAACATTTTCCAATGTTCTCTAATGAGAAAAAAAAAGTCCAGCCTTTTCATGCCAAAAATCTGGTAATGTGAACCAGAGGATTTGGATGCATTCAGACTAGTTGGTTATATGCAAGCAGGTAAGGGAAATGATCATGGGATCACCAAATCAAAGCCAAATCATGGCAGCAACTGAAGGCTGTACATTATATTGAGTCACATTCTATCAGATGGACCTCACTCGAGACAACTAGAGCTTTTGACCATAAAAAGGAATGCCTAAAGCCGTGGTGTCCAACACACTAGCCACTAGTCACATGTGGTTATTTGGTTGCTTGAGTTTGGCTAGTTTGCTATAGTGGCTACTGCTCCTGACTTGGTTGGACACCACGGGCCTAAAGAATTATTTTGTTTTGGAAATTCCAGCTAGCTCGCTCTTCACGATTAACTTTGCAGGAGGGTGTTTAACCTTTGAACCAGGGCACAACAGGACGCACCTCAGTAATCTGAATTGTAAAGAGCCCTTAAACACTTGCTTTCCTGAAAGCTGTTGTGAGAGTGAGGATTAACTATTATGGCCCAGATTGTAGCCAGCCCTGACATGGGTGCACAGTGTATAGGAGCGTGCAATAAACATTCACTCACTCACTGTCATTAACTGCCATTAATGAAGAACAGATTACAGGCTCCCTGGCACAAGGGCTGCTTGTACAGCACCTAGCACAGTGGAGCTAGCCACAGATCCAGAACGCGCCCTCCACTGAGCAAAAAAGAGATTGTTCCCCTGTTAACCTCTGGCCCCAACAGTGAGGGGAGTAGGTCTGCCAAAGAAAGCAGCGCTGGCTGGCTATGGTGGGGAGCACAGGTTCCTAGAAGTATACAAGTTCTCTCCACCCCACATGCCAAGAAGCTCCTAAATGCTTAACGTCTGCTAAAATTCTCCCTGGGGTGATGCAACGGCATGCTGTCCCTAGTAAGTTTGGTCCAATATCGCCTGGCCCTTAATTGTCTATGCTTGAACTAAGTTGTAATTTTAGTGCTATCAGAAAAAAGAGAGTTACTCACCCTGTGTAGTAACAGTGGTTCTTTGAGATGTGTGTCCCTGTGGGTGCTCCACTCTGGATGCTGGTGTGTCTTCACACCAGTGACCAGACATTTTTCTAGCAGTACCCTGCCATGCCCTGCACATGTCACAGCATCTCCTCGTGCCATTGGTGTCTGTCAGGTGCATGCACAGCATGGCCCCTCCGTTCCTTCTCTACCCTAGTTGTAAGCCACCAAAAGACTCCAAATAGGGGGAAAAGGGAGAGAAGTGGAGCACCCATGGGGGGACACATCTTGAAGAACCCCCATTACTACACAGGGTGAGTATCTCTCTTTTCTTCTTTGGTGCTCCACTCTGGCTGACTACAGAGCTATGTTCATATCGTGGAGGTGGGTTTTGAGCCCTGTCCCTGGGATTGAGGACAGCACCGCTGTGCTCCTAGGAGTGGCCACCATGTCTGGATCCTAGGCACAGGGACAGCCAGACAGCTCTGCATGGTGCACGCTGACTGTACCCCCAGGCACTGTCCCCCGCAGCTACCAACGGTTGCAGTTCCTGGCCAATGGGAGCTGAGGAGGCAGTGCTTGAGGTAGGGGCAACATGCAGAGCTTCCCTGGCCACCCTAAAGGCCTGACATGCTGGCCGTTTCCAGGAGATGTGCGGTAGCCCTCCTGAGCTGCCAACTTTTAATACTCCAATCAGCAGTGCAGCCTGGAACCGCCAGGCTCCTTTTTTGACTGATACCTGGCAGTCCTAAAATAGTCCTTAAACATGTTTAGAACATAAGAACATAAGAATGGCCGTACTGGGTCAGACCAAAGGTCCATCTAGCCCAGTATCCTGTCTGCCGACGGTTGCCAGCACCAGGTGCCCCAGAGAGGGTGGACCGAAGACAATGATCAAGCGATTTGTCTCCTGCCATCCCTCTCCAGCCTCTGACAAACAGAGGCCAAGGATAACATTTTATCCCCTGCCTAATAGCCTTTTATGGACCTAACCTCCATGAAATTATCTAGCTTCTCTTTAAACTCTATTATAGTCCTAGCCTTCACAGCCTCCTATGGCAAGGAGTTCCACAGGCTGACTACACGCTGTGTGAAGAAGAACTTTCTTTTATTAGTTTTAAACCTGCTACCCATTAATTTCATTTGATGTCCTCTAGTTCTTCTATTTAGGGAACTAATAAATAACTTTTCTTTATCGGCCCTCTCCACACCACTCATGATTTTATATACCTCTATCATATCTCCCCTCAGTCTCCTCTTTTCTAAACTGAAAAGTCCCAGTCGCTTTAACCTCTCTTCATATGGGACCCATTCCAAACCCCTAATCATTTTAGTTGCCCTTTTCTGAACCCTTTCCAAGGCCAAAATATCTTTTTTGAGGTGAGGAGACCGCATCTGTACACAGTATTCAAGATGTGGGCGTACCATAGTTTTATACAGGGGCAGTAAGATATTCTGGATCTTATTTTCTATCCCTTTCTTAATAATTCCTAGCATCCTATTTGCCTTTTTGACTGCCGCTGCACACTGTGTGGAAGTTTTCAGAGAACTGTCCACGATAACTCCAAGATCTCTTTCCTGATTTGTCGTAGCCAAATTAGCCCCCATCATACTGTACGTATAGTTGGGGTTATTTTTCCCGATGTGCATTACTTTACACTTATCCACATTAAATTTCATTTGCCATTCTGTTGCCCAATCACTCCGTTTGGTGAGATCTTCTTGGAGTCCCTCACAGTTTGCTTCTGCTTTAATATCCTAAACAGTTTGGTATCATCTGCAAACTTTACCACCTCACTGCTTACCCCTTTCTCCAGATCATTTATGAATAAGTTGAACAGGATTGGTCCTAGGACCGACCCTTGGGGGACACCACTAGTTACCCCTCTCCATTCTGAAAATTTACCATTTATTCCTACCCTTTGTTTCCTGTCTTTTAACCAGTTCTCAATCCAAGAAAGGACCTTCCCTCTTATCCCATGGCCATGTAATTTACACAAGAGCCTTTGGTGAGGGACCTTGTCAAAGGCTTTCTGAAAATCTAAGTATACTATATCTATTGGATCCCCCTTGTCCGCATGTTTGTTAACCCCTTCAAAGAACTCTAATAGATTAGTGAGACAGGATTTCCCTTTACAGAAACTATGTTGACTTTTGTCCAACAAATTATGTTCTTCTACATGCTTCACAATTTTATTCTTTCCTATTGTTTCGACTAATTTGCCCGGTATTGAAGTTAGACTTACCGGTCTGTAATTGCCCGGATCGCCTCTAGAGCCCTTTTTAAATATTGGTGTCACGTTGGCTACCTTCCAGTCATTAGGTACGGAAGCCGATTTAAGGGATAGGTTACAAACCACAGATAATAGTTCAGCAATTTCCCATTTGAGTTCTTTTAGAACCCTTGGATGAATGCCATCCGGTCCCGGAGATTTGTTAACATTAAGTTTTTCTATTTGTTCCAAAACCTCCTCTAATGACACTTCAATGCGGGACAGTTCCTCAGATTCATCACCCACAAAGGACGGTGCAGATTTGGGAATCTCCCCAACGTCCTCAGCCGTGAAGACTGAAGCAAAGAAATCATTTAGTTTCTCTGCAATGGCTTTATCGTCCTTGACTGCGGCTTTTTATAGTTCGATCGTCTAGGGGACCCACAGGCTTTTTAGCAGGCTTCCTGCTTCTAATGTACTTAAAAAACATTTTGTTATTTCTTTTTGAGTTTTTGGCTAGCTGTTCCTCAAAATCTTTTTTTGCTTTTCTTATTACATTTTTACACTTGATTTGACAGTTTGATATATGTATTTACATAAGAGAATACAGTGGCTGCATATACTTGTCAGTAAAGTATTTATTATAGCTGTCTCATCACTGATAAATATAATTTCCATAAAAGAGCTGCTTAAATAGTTAAGCTAATTTGTTAGGTCCCAATTCAAAAAAGCATTTACACACGTTTCCTTTTAAATATGTATTTAAATGCCATTTACTTCAGTGGGACTACAGTAGTTGTTTGCCTGTTGTTCTGAACAACGGAAATTTCCACGAAGTGTAAATTCACATGGATACCTGAAAATAATTTTGGAGAATGAGGCCTACCTGCAAGAATAGCTATGAAAGGCAAAATTATAGCTAAAGGGCTGAATGACCATCAGCTTTCTTAATGCAGTGATTAACAAGAGAACATTTTTTGCAAAAAGTCCTGGTTCAGGGCATTTTTGTACACACATGTTGTCTGTTTCTTAATAGAGGTCCCAGCCCTGAATTCCTTAGACAGCAAAAACTCCCACTGATCTCTTTAGGAGATTTAGTTGCAGTAGTAATATAGGACTTGGCCTAAAGGGGAAAAAGGTTAGTAATGTGTTAGAAACATGTTAAAGTTTATTAATGAACACAACACAAACCCATTCACAAGAGATATGGGAAGAGAGGGTGCAGATGGGGGAAATAAAAGCCAATTGCAACAGCTTAAGGCAACATGTAAGAAAAGGCAAAACAGGTTGCTACAGAAGTGGCTCACAAAATGTTAACCCTCCCAACCAAACGCAGGTGTGCTTACAGGCAGCAGCAAAAAAGTCAGTCAAAATGTCATTGCTCACTATATTTTCTATTACATGTGTTTAGTTAAGATAACCTTTTATCTTGTGTCTCGGTTACTGCAACATCCTTCTCTCTCTGGCCTTGACAAATATAAACTTGCCCCCTCATATCCTTTCAAAATCTTGCTGCAAAGTCATTTTCCTAGCTTGGCCCTTTGAGCATGTCACCTCTTTCTTTGCATCCCTTCGCATGCTGGAACTCCTTCATTGCAACAATCATAAGCTACTTGATTCACTTTCAAGGACTGTTATGACTTAGCCCCACCCTACTTATAATTACTTGTTCAGTCTCACTTACAACTTGGCCATTACCCCAGCATCCATCACTCCTTGTTAAAGTGTCAGACATTTTCTCCCATGCTGCCCCTTATACCTGGGAGAAGCTGCCTGTAAGCATTCACAAAGCTACCTCCGTATCCTCCTTCACATCGTTCCTTAAAACTCCTTTGTCATGAGATCTACAAAAACACGTCAACAGTTAGGCTGGTGGGGTGCTGATGCAACAGCCTCGCAGGCCAATGCTGTCTCATCACTCCCTTGGCCTCCCTCATCTGTCTATCTGTAACCCACCTACTGTCCCTTGTCACGTTCTGTGTTAGTACAGTGCCTAGCTACTATAATACAAATGGAAGGAAGGAAGGAAGGAGACTCTGTTTGAAGCCCATGCTGATGTAACAACTATGTATATTAAACTATCTTTACATACACAAAAGCACAGAAGCCAGGAAATGGAGAACTGAGTGCCCCATCCTCTTTCTGTTCAAGTGATTAGACTTTTGCCATCACTTTCAATGGGAGTATAAGTGGCCCCCTAAGGCTGACATCGCCATTTTGACCCACTGTGTCCTTGAACTGCAAATGACATGATCCTCTCTCAGAGAGCGCAGAACAGAGGTTAGTCCTATTACATATCCTAGGAACAACTTCACCTCTGGAAAAAAAACTTAAAAAACAATGAGTGGTCCAGTAGCACCTTAGAGACTAACAAAAAATATATATAGTATCATGAGCTTTCGTGGGCACAACCCACTTCTTCAGATGAGTGAAGCAAAAGGCACAGAAACCCTAACATTTAAACCCCAGAAAAAGAGGGGAGAGAGGGAAAGAGGAAACCTGTCAATTATAGTGTCCATGATAAATTGACATGTGGTTTTTTACAGATTTTAAATCTTTGGGATATTAAGTCTTTGGGAGTTATCCCCAACTATGAACTACAGCAGTACAGGCAGATTCTGAATCCCCTGTTCCACTGGTAAATTATAGCATCAATGACACCCATGATTTCACTTGGGCTACTTATACAATTGACAGCTTACAAGGAGCTGACAATTTGGTCTTAAATTTGCCCCCACACTTCACAGAAATCACTTTTCTAATTTGCAATCCATTGTCACTTTTAGAGTTTCTTGAAGCATACCTGCTTTGAAGTATCTAACTTCCACTGAATAGCATTCACATTTCAGACTGCTTCCCTCTTCCTAGTTTGTGTGCTTATTTTGACAGATTGGTTTCCTGCTCTTGATCTGTTTCATGTCATTAATTTTCAGAGGAGTATACTGGTGCAAATGAAGATTTCTGCTGAAAAGTGATGATGCAATATTACAAACACCAGCAAAGACTCAGAGTGGCAGGTGGCTGCCCAAGGTCCAAAACAACCTGTACAGGAAATGGGGATGAAGAGAACAAGAATATACAGGTGAAATATAAGGGCACTAGGAGGAGTTAGTTTTCTTTCCTCTTGCAATGGTCATAGCTAAAGGTTGAGGACTGACTCCACAGCCACCCTCAATACTGGGGTTTACCCATTACAAGCCCATTTGACCTGGGCTTGTATTATGGTGCTAAAAATAACAGCACATTCCACTTGGACCAGAGCTCAGATACTGAAATCCAGTGAGGGTAGAGAACCTCAGGGTGCAGGCTCCAGCCTGAAAGGAATGTCTGCACTGCTATTTTTAGGGTAATAGTGTAAGCCCCATGAGCCTGCGTCAGCGGGCACAGACTCAAACACCACAGGGCATTTTTTTACTGTCTAGATACACCTTTTGACTAGGCTTCAAAGTTGCACTGATTCATAATAACCCAAAAGATGTCCTGCCAGCTAGAGATTACTGGGCCACAGTAGTGTTCTGCCCACACTCCATGCTCCCAACACACACACAAACACACACACACGCTAAGGAATAGGCAAGCACTAGTTTTAGAAGAATTAGATTTTTATCTGTAAATGTCAGTAGATTGGATTTCACTGTACCTACATAAACTGATAACTAAAATGAAATTTTCAGATAGGCAATGAAGGACAAAGGTGCTTGAGAACTTACTAGTGTTTGATTTAAGAATATTTATTATTCTGTATTTTGAAACGGGACATTGTCAATTTGTGTTTTAATGGTTATAAATCTCTTAACTTTTTTATTCTTAATGTCCACTGTCATTAAAAAACTCTTGTCTGAAACTCTGCCTATAATTCCCTGAAATTCTGAAAATGATAAAAAAAATGAACATATACTTAAAAATAAACATTGGTGTAGCCATCTCTAATCCAGTTGAGGGTACTCCAGAGCCAGAGGTCTGCTAAGCCTGCCTTCTCCAGATGGAGAAGTACAAAGTAGACAGTGCATGAGGAATCAGAATCTGGCCTTCAGCATTTTCCAGCAGTTACTATGCAGAAGCCTCTGAAATAGTTAAAACAGGAAATTATAGGCAACTATGTAGTAGCTAAACCTCCCACAAAAAAATTACCAAAAAAATGAAAAACATTCAGTTTGGGTCAAAATTTTTCTTCAAAAATGTATTGAAAATTTTTCTAGTTTGGAGCCAATTTTAATAAAAAATTGAACAATTTTCAGTTTTCTTTTGGATAAAAACCTGACATTTTAATTTGAAAATTTGATAGTTCCTGTAGAAATTTCAGTTTTGACAAAAAGCAATTTTAAATGAAAAGATATCAACCAACTCCAGTGACAGTTATTGGTTACTGCTGGCTTTTTAATTTGTACGACTCTGCATTATTACATGCTTTTCAGAATGATATATGTCTTTATCTTTAATGGTCCCCAGGCAACTTATCACCAATTCTAACCATTCCCTAATCATGCTCCTGCCTTTATCTAATATTGGACTCTATGGCCCATTGGGCTGATCCAGTACAGCAATTCTTGTTATACCCTTTTCTTTTATTCCATGTTGCTCCATAATTTTGTGTTCTCAGTTATTCATCCTTTTATCCAACTTTATTAACATTAGCTGTCCGTGAGCAGTGCAAACAATATAGGAAATCTCAAGTGTAGGAGTTAAGAACTCTGAAAAAACACTCCAAGTTCTCCACTAAACTGTTTTGCACCTAAGGAAACCAAGTCCTGAATTAGAAGTTTCATTGGGGGGAGGGTGGAAACTACATTCCCCATAATGCATCATAAACCCAACTTTGACATTTCTCAATGCAACACTTTATTAGCCAAACACTATATTATTATGACTCATGTCAAAATAAGCATTATTAAATCTGGGTCAAAAACTAAATGAACCATCTTAAAACTACTTAACTTCAAAATCTCTACTGAAAATAAAATAAGCCAAGATACTTATCATACTTCAGCAGCCTTGGTCTCTGAAGTAAGTCTTATGCTTGATTTCCTTTTGCCAACAAGATTAATTTTTGGACAATCTTTTTTCAATACAAATGTTTATTCACTTATGCCGGGGAGGACCTATTCTTGGAGCCTTCTCAAAATTAAAGTTTACAAAGAAATATGCAACCAAAGCGGAACGTCTCATGCATAGTGTCTGATTCAAATTTGTTTCTGAAGGAGAAATGTGACCTCAAAATCTAAAGCATGATTATGTTAGGATTTCCATCAAAATTTTAGCAAAGCATTGTTTACTAATATTATATAACCCAAAATCAAATGGACACACCCTCCAGGAGGCTGACAACAGGTGTCTCCAGCCCAGGGTCCACAACGGGGGGAGGGGCGGTGGGGAGGACTGACCTCCCTCCCAGGATGCGGTGGAGCTGCTCGTAATAGGGGCAGGTGTGGGGTGCCACCCCTGAGCAGGTGTGGGGTGCCAGTCTCTGGCCTTGATGTATGCCTGCTTCAGCTCCTTGACTTTCAGGCGCACCTGCTCCTGGGTGCACATGTGGCCCTTCTGACCCAGGCTGTTGGCCATTCAGCCATAGATGTCAGTGTTCCTGTGCCTCATGTGGGGATCCTGGAGGTTTGCCTCCTCTCCCCAAACCTCAGTGAGATCCTACTGTGTGGCACGGTGCTAGCAGGGCTTGCGTTGTCCCACAAACTGTTTTCCCTGTGGCTGCACCTTTAAGGGCTGCAGGGGAAGGGGAACTATAGAGTTCTAATGAGGGTGGACAGAGTGGCCACCAAAGCAGCTGTGAGAATCTCTGGAGGCCATTTATTTTGAAATAACCACAGCTGCGCTATTTACACACACCCTATTTCAAAATAACTATTTTGAAACAGGCATTATTCCTCATGAAATGAGGGTTACAGATATCAGAATAAGAAGCCCGTTATTTCAAAATTATTTTGAAATAACGGGATTGCTGTGCAGATGCTTACCTTGTAATTTCGAAATAACGTGAGTTATTTCAAAATAATGCTGCATGTAGCCAGGCCCTAAGGTGCCACAGGATTACTCATTGTTTTTAGAGGCTGCTATTAAACATAGCAGCTCCTTCAAATTTCTTGGAATAAAATCCATTTGTGTGCAAACTGATGGGGTTTTCTAAGTCCAGTCCTTCCCTAAGATGAATAAAACGAATAGCCCAAATTTTGCCCTCATTTACATCTATGCAGCACTGTTGATGTTAATGGTTGATGGTAATAGAGTTGCATGAATGTAACTGTGACTGAATTTGATCCCATAATTTTTGCATGTGATGGTACTTTTACCCTCTGCAGAAAAGGGAGATAACTCTAAGATTTTATGTTTCACATTAAACTGAGAAGTTAAACTGAAAAAATATTTCTGAAAAATGTTCCTTATTTTTCTATGACTTCATTTGGCTACTGTTAGTTAACACCTGAGAGAATAGGATGTTCCTGTTTCATTGCACAGTGGAATCTTTATGCCGAGGGATCAGAAACAGAGATTTTATTTTAAGTGTATCCTTACACAGATTATACAGAAATATTTTAAATGTTTGAAAATCAAGGGAAATGGCATTCTGGATAAAATAACAAATATGAAATTACACAGTCACCATTGATAGTGAGTCAAATTCACTTCTCACTCACTGTGTAAATCAGGAGCAATGCCATTGAAATCAATGGAGTTTAATTGCTATAAACACAAAGGGTAAAATCCTGATCCCATTGAAAAATTGCAAAATTCCCCCTGACTTCAGTGGAGCCAGAATTTCATCCATTGCATTTGACATCAGAATCAGGCCCAGTATACATACCTCACAAGTGCCCCTGAAACATTGCTCTTAGTGTCCTACTGACCTTTGTGTTTTAAACGTAAACTGTACTTCCCACTCTAAAGTAAACCCCATGCTAAGGTAGAACTCACATTGTTTACTGTCTGGCTGTATAGATGTCTGGCACAGATTGCAAAGTACAGTAGCACCAAAAAAAAAAAAAAAAAGTGTTCCATGCATATACGCAAAAGCGCCCTAGGTGGATTTCATCATACATTGTGCATCTGAAACTAAAATCGGGGCTTTAATGACTTTTACACTATTCATGGTTTGCAAGAGGCCTGTTACCATGTGAATAAATATCTCATGGTTGATTCTGATCTCACATTAGTGTAACACCATTGGCTACCATGGGTTTATTTCTCATTTACACCACATAGATGAGATCAGGATGTTTTTTCTTTCCACATAGTACATAAAATTGCCTTACCAAATCAGGGCACTGATTTGTCTAACCTAGCATCCTGTCTGGCAGCAACTAGCACTGGATGCTTCAGAGGACATGCAAGAAATTCCATAGTGGACTATGATTGAACTATTTCCCTCCCATTTTGCAAAAGAATGCCACAGCCTATACATTGCACAGAGCTCACCAACACACTCAAAAAAGCCAAAATTTTAGTCTTGATAGAACAAATGTGTTGTTAAGTCCAGAGCAATGAAAAATCAAAGTTCCATTAGCTTACTGTTTGTCCAAACAAAGGCAGGGAGGTCATTTACTGTTTCTGCAGTAATGGGCTGTGCAGCATTAACTGATGTCAGAAATTTAAGCTATATTTAGTTTAGATAAGCTAGTGATATAGAATCACAGTATAATTACCCAAGCTAACAAATCCAGATGCGATACTGCACAGAGGGCAAACTTCAGTGTGACCACTGAGGACATTGCCAGTACAGTGCCAAAAGAACACTACTATTACTCTAGCTATCACATCCACAATTAGCACCCAGCTTGGGCTCTGCTGTAAATTTTAAATCCTGTGTCACAGCCCACTTACTGCCAATGCCAATCAGATAAAGCAAAATAGACCTACTATGGCAGTAGTAACTACCTCCCTGTTCTACCATTGCAAATGCCACATTATGGCATCCCAGGGATCTTTTACAGAGAGACGGATCATGTTTCCCTCCTTGCTGGAAAGTGTATGTAATGTCTTCATGCCCACTGCACACTGACTTAGGAGTCTTTTGGGACAAAACCTTTCTGCAAATGTTTTCTAAACCTTTTTTTTTTTTTTTTTTTTAACATACAGAATAAACTCAAACCACTTTTCCTAAGGCTGCCCCTGCAAACAGAAGCATTCTCTTCATGTTCAGCTGCAGAAAGAACAGCACATGACTCCTCCTATGAAGATAGCTTAAAACAGGGAAATCCTCATGACAGGCTTAATACAGAGGGCCATTTCTTCAGCTTCTGTCAATCCTGGTCATGCCATTAAAGACAATTATGTGGCACCAATTTATAGCATTAGGCCTAAAGATTAAAAAGAAAGATTGGGAGAGTGTACTGTGGGCCTCTTCATGCTCGGCTGCACACTATATACCAGGGTGCGAATAAGAACATACCTGACACTTCACAATTTGTTTACCATAAAAGCTTTTCAATTGCTGGCCTGCTCACAGCAACATGATGTCTAAAATTATTTTCTCTTAGGCCAAGTCTACACTGTAACTTTCTGGCTCAAAGGGTTGCCAGGTGTCCAGTTTTGAACCGGACAGTCCAGCATTGGAGCTTTCTATTTGGGAAACAAATTGAGAAAACATAAATGAGAAAATAGAAATCTCTGGTATTTTCTAAATAAGAGGTAACGTAGATTGTGATGTAATGTCAAGTGTGTTGAAACCATCTGGCAACCCTACTGGCTCAGGGGGTGAAAAAACACACACATACCCTGAGCACAGCAAGTTACAGCGCTGTAAAGTGACAGTGTGAACCAGGCTACAGCGATCTCCCAACTCTCTCATGCTGTGTCCACACTTTTAGTTTAAAGCATTGCCATGGCTCCTCTTTATACTCTTAAGGGTAGACAAGGCCTTAGATCGTGCAATTGTACAGTAGCCAGTAAATTCTAGGGCAATTTGCAAGAGACAATCTACAGGCCTATTTTGCAAACACTTACTACCAAGTAGGGTGACCAGATATTAAGTGTGCAAAATCAGGATAGGAGAGGGGTAATAGTTGCCTATATAAGGCAAAACACCTAATATCAGGATGGTCCTGATAATATCCAATATCTGGTCACCCTTTTATCAAGTATAGTTGTTGCTACTGTGAAGAGCCCTGCTAGATATGCTCACTGTAGTAAGCAATGCACTCAGCGAGTATTTGCAGGACCAGAACCCTTAACATTCTAAGCCAGATAATAGCCTTTGCTCCCGTTAAGCAGTACTTTACTCTGCAAGTGACCCCACTGACATTCTCCATCAGCCATTTGAGAATTTGACCCTATACAAATAGAAGCACATTGATACCCAAGCTTGTTCAGCTATGAATCACATGAAGGTGTCTACTGTTAAAATTCCTTAATATTTAGTATGAGTTAGCAAAAGTGCAGTAGCAGGCACAATAATGATATTTTATCACATTAAAAGGGTAAAGGGTTAAGAAGAGTGACAGACTTGCTGCCAAACAAATGTTACAGTTCGCATAACAAAGAACTTCCTTTGTAACAGGATGGGTAAAAAGTTATTCAACTGTTTATTATAAGATCATTGCATTCTTGGGCTGACTGGCAAGATTAAAATTTCACCATTTAACAGCAATGCATAAAGAACAAACAGATTGACAGAAAACAGCAACGTTGTGCTAACATTTTTTTCCCAAGAACATATGTTTAGGAACTGCCAAATCTCAGTGTAAAAGGGATCGTTTGTGGAAACTACAGGATACAACTATCTGCAAATACATATTTTTCCCTCCTTGCTGGTCATTGCCCCACTTTGACTTTTTGACTGAGACCATCTTCTCCTACAGCATCAAACTCTACTCGCCTTACTCAAGTGAGCACTTCCTGAAGTCAGTGGAACCCCTTTTCTGGCAGTAAAAGAAATCAGATTTAATTCTAGGTGTCACACTTTCTGGAGTGGCTCACAACCATGAGTGTCAGCCTCAGGGCACAAAATCAAAAGGCAGGGCAGAAACCCCAAACTGGTGGCATGTTCTGTAATTAGATTTCACCAAACTAATAACAACTTGAACTCCTAGGCTATGTCTATACTGCACTGTTTTGCGCCAAATAGTATGCAAATGAGGCAAAGCGTGGAATATCAACATGCCTCATTTGCATAATTAGAGCGGCTGCTTTTTGCGCAAGAGGCTTTTGAGCAAAAAGGAGACGTCTACACTGCTCCTTTTTGCGCAAAAACCTACTCTTGCGCAAGAGCCGTTCTTCCGCATTTTTTTCCAGGAAGAACAGCTCTTGCGCAAGAGGGGGTTTTTCTGCAAAAAGGAGCAGTGCAGGGGTACGTCTATACTGTGCTGTTTTGCGCAAGAAATATGCAAATGAGGCAAAGCATGGAATATCATTGCACCTCATTTGCATAATTAATGAGCGGCCACTTTTTGTGCAAGAGGCTTTTGAGCAAAAAGGAGCCGTCTACATGGCTCCTTTTTGAGCAAAAACCCCTTCTTGCGCAAGAGCCTTTCTTCCGCTTTTTTTCAGAAAGAATGGCTCTTGCGCAAGAGAGGGGTTTTGCGCAAAAAGGAGCCATGTAGATGGCTCTTTTTTGTGCAAAAGCCTCTTGTGCAAAAGGCGGCCGCTCTTTAATTATGCAAATGAGGCGTGCCGATATTCCACACTTCGCCTCATTTGCCTATTTCTTGCACAAAACAGCTCAGTATAGACATAGCCTAGATGTCTCCTTTTTGCGCAAAAGCCTCTTGCGCAAAAAGCAGCCACTCATTAATTTTGAAAATGAGGGGTGCCAATATTCCACGCTTCGCCTCATTTGCATATTTCTTGTGCAAAACACAGCAGTATAGATGTAGCCCTAAAGTGCCAGTACAGTGATGCCATGGGGTAACAGACAGCCCCCCTTGGGCATTCCAATCTATCTTGCCACCCAGGCAACTTGGACTACGTGGTAGATAGTCACTTTACACCAAAAACCACAAAAATGTTCAGGTTACACCCTGTGTTAAAGAATCAGTTGCTGCATGCAAATCTCAAACTAAAGACAATGCCTGTAGCCAATCCTGTAATAAACTCACTAAATGTTTATTAATTAAGAGAAGAAACAGGAGTTATTATTTACGAGGTTAAAACAGGAATCAAACACACAGAAATGAGTGGCAGTTTTAGATTTTAAAATGTAATATGAGCTTTATAATAAGCAGCTCTATATGTTCTATAAGGCTGACCCATGACAAGCAGCATGAGAACCTTTTGCTTATGTTTAGGCATCTATTCCCCAAAGAGTCCAGACAGCATAAAAGAATCCTTTTCTCCTTGTCAAGGATTTTTATCCCCCTCCCCCATCACAGAATCCTAGCTGATGGGATAAGCACTCCTACACATAACCCCTTCCTGGGTGAGCAGGGGGAGCAATCGATAAGTCTTTGTCCTACAATGACCCATTTGGATTCAATAGTCCTTCCTGATGGGCAGGAGATCACACCTCTTGAGGTACGCTAATATTTCACACTTGGTAATGTTTCTCCCCAACTGTGGGGAATTTAAAGTCTTAACAAACATTGTTATAGTTACAGAGCAAACATTTCAACATCATAAAGTGGGATACCAAGATTATAGTAGGATTAATACAGGCACCACCATAAAAATGCTCCATAAAGTCTAAACCCCAAACGCAGCGTTCTAACTCTAATATCTATTCTGGTAATGATAACACACAGGCAAGTCGGACTCATTTCCATGTATTCATAAGTGTTCAGAGAGGCCAAGGGATCTCAGCATGAACTAGGACTTTGTCTGCTAGGACCTTGTACTGTATGCCAGTGTCGCACTGGGATTCTATCTCCTGCCTAATATGAACTACTCTTGCACGGAATTAGGAACACCAGAGCATATGGACTCCACAGCTGGTCGCTCTGAACAATGTGCTAGGGCATCGAAGGCAGGGAGCCTGCCCAAAGGTCCTGCTAGGCTGCTGGCTGGGAGCCACCTAAGTAAGTGTCTCCCAGCCAGAGCCTACACCTGGCACTCCACCTTCTTCCTCCCCCCAACCCTCTGCTCTTCCGCCTGCACCCCTGCACCATGTAACACAAATCATCTGCACCCCTCCTGCACCCTACTCCCCCAGACCCTGCATGCCAACCCCCTACCCCAGGTCACAATCCAAACCTCTGCACCTCCTCCTACACTGCTGCCTCAAGCCATCACCCCATCCCAGACCCTGCACCCCCTTCTATACCCCTCTTCCAGGTCAGAATTCTCTCCTGCACCCATATCCCTTCCTGGATACTGCACCCCCTTCTACACCTTAATCACCTGCTCAAGGTCACCACCCCCTCCTTCACCCAAACTCCCTCCCAGACCCCACACTCCCTCCTGCATCCCAATCCCCTACCCTGAGTTCCCATGTATACCTGGCCTCCATCCCAAACCCCGTATCTCCTCCATTAATATCATGGACGGGTGCACCTCTTGACCACTTACAAAATTCTTGGAGTGTCCCCCATCAAAAATTATTGCCCACCCCTGCTTCAGTGGCTTTGGATCAAGCTCTAAAAGATTATTTGTGTGCAGTCTCCAGTTTCCCTTGGTTTCCCAGTTTCCCTCGGTTTATTTAAAGAACCATTTCCCTGAAGTCCAGGCAGCAAGTCACCATTATTTTTTGTAAAGACATTGTGTTAGGATAATAGTTCTGGTTTGATTCAATATTCCTGTTAGCCAGAGTGTCAACCCTTGCTACAAATTACACCCAAGCAGAAATCCATCACAGAGTAATCAATCACCATAAAATAATAAAACTTCCAAACTATGGAAGAGTGGGCTGCCAAACTCTTTCAACAGCCCGCGCTCTGGCTCTACTTGGAAATAACATTCATGTAGTAGATCATTGCTCCTTTTTGACCTGAACACTTAGTCAAATTTCAAGGCTTGGATGGTCCAGTTGGGAGTAGAAATGAATGGAAGGTATTTATTTGATGTAATTTTGTTTATTTACAAAGATATACAAAATCCCATGTCTCTGAATGCAGGAGAAACCAAGAACAAAAAGAGCAATTTCTTAGCTTCGAGACCCAGCCCTCTTTAGCCAACAGCAGACCCAAAAGCTCTCTCTTTAGCTTTTCCCAGGGTCACATTGTGCTCATGGATTATTCCCAGGATTTCTGGGTTTTTTTACCTCTGCCTCTCCCCCTGTTCTTGGTTTGGATGTGTTCTCACAGGGCGTGTCTTCATGTACAGCACTACAGCGGCCCAGCTGCACAGGTTCAGCTCTGCCATTGTTGCATTTTAGTTTTCCCATGAATTTCAGATGCTATTCTAACATTGAACCAAGGACTTCTCAAGCTAAAAGCTGCCACAGCTTGAGCTGACGAGCCATATACCACTAAGTGGGCCTGCAATAGGCTCATATCCTCACAGGGTGAGGCTCAGAGAGAGAGCAATGAAAAACATTCTCTAATGGTTACAAAAGTACCACAAGATCAGACTTATGCGTGCAAATGATCTTTGGACATGTCCTACCTTAGAAGTGCCAGGAACAAGCAGCCCCCATGGAACACCAAAGAAGACAGCAATTTCAAGATGTGATGATGCCACCTAAAATAAATAAACAAATAAATAAATAGCTTCCTTCAGTCACCTTTCACATAACCATCTAAAGACCAAGTCCAGTGAAGCACTAAGCAATGGGATGACAATAGAAGTGAAGAGTGATCAGCATCTCTCAGGAGCTGCTCTGCACATCACAGGATCCACCCTTATACTTTTGATGACATGGAAGCAGATACATTGCCAGGATGCTAGATTTCCACAATCACATGTCAGTCAGCAGCAGTAATATCACTTCTACCAATGAACCAGGGGAGGGATTTGGGATTCTGATGTCACCTTCAAGGACAGGAAATCCCATCATTTTCATTCCACCTGTGAACATGTCTGATAAAACTCTTTCAGTTGGAGGCCAAACCTAACATCTTGTGTATAGCTTTTACTCTTCCTCTGGTGGAGAAGTAAGAAGCCTGGTGTAGCTAGGATTTATGGCTGGAGAGAGTGGTAGAATAGCTCTAGAAGCTGATCCTGCAATGTGCTAAACACCTACTGTTTCTACAGCAGTCACTCACAGAGTTTTTTCTGTCCTTCTGTCCCTACAATGGCATATATGCCCTTACTATTAAAGGCATTATCCACTTGTTTTCAGAGATAGATGCTTTCTTATTGCCTCCATTTATTTTAATATTATATTAAAGTCATATTTGTTCTCTCATAACTACACAGGAACATAAAAACAGCTATACTGGGTCAGACCAAAGTTCCATCCATCCCAGTATGCTGTCCTTTGACAGTGGCCAATGCCCAGAACTTCAGAAGGCATGAACTGAACCAGTAATTATCAAGCGATCCATTCTCTGTCACCAATTCCCAAGATCATGTGTTTTACTGATTGCATGACTGTGATGGGGTGGCCCAGGCCAAATAACTTCAACCCTATGTTTCTGAAATCATTGTTGGTACAGTCCATTCACCAATCCTTGGTAACACATCGAAGTTGGTCACTTTAGCCCACCAGCATCACCAGGTATTCTCCACAAACATCCCTGATGGAATGCATTAAGTTTCCTATTGTGAGCTTCTAGCATTTGCTACAATTCATAAGTATACAGCTATCTGGCTACCACAATGATATTTTATAATTTCATCTTAGTTCTTGCGTGAATCTTGTTTTTCCAACCATTTGCTAGTCTTGAAAAAGCTCCTGTTGCTCTCTCAATTCTTGCTTCTACCTTCTTATGGAATTGGCCACCAGCACTGATTATGCTTCCAGGATATAAAAACTCATTAACCATGCCATACTCATCACTATCAATACACTATCACTGCCAACTCCTCTTTTACTTATCATGACTTTCATTTTCTTTTGTTTTTTAATCCTATTTTGGCAGCCTCACATTCGCATGGGTAGTAGTCTTTTTCATGGCACTTTCATCTAACACAACGTCAAGTACAAATGAAAATCTTGAAATTTTCCTCTTTGCTACGTAATTCATGTTATCTACCTTTGACATTGCTCTTCACATCCCATAATCTACCACAGTGCCAAAAAGGGGTGATTAAATGTAGCCCTACTGCCCTCCAGTGACAATAGCAAACCAGCTCATCTCTCCACTTTTTGTCCTTAGAAAAACACTTTAAAATTTTCATACAGCACGAAGCTTAGTATTATGTTTCTAAATAGCCCATGTTGTTGCAAAATTTACCACTGCAATGTTCTATGAGTGCAGTTGAAAGCGTTGGTGAAATCTACAAAGTGGACAACTAATCTTCTCTGGCAGGCAAGCCCTTTCTCAATCAGTCATCTGAAGGTAATGATTAGAGCTGTTGATTAATTGCAGTTAACTCATGCAATTAACTAAAAAAATTAATTGCAATTAATCACAGTTTTGATTGCACTGTTAAACAATACACTACCAATTGAAATGTACTAAATATTTTGGATGTTTTTCTATATTTTCAAATATAATGATTTCAGTTACAACATATTTTTCCTGTCATCTTCTTGTCTTGTTTCATTTTGAAAATGGACAACAAGCAGGAAGTTTAACTGTTTTAGCCATTTCAAACTCATTTGTATTTCGCTTCAGGCATGATTTAATCAGTTACAGTTTAATCAGTTTTTTTCTCCAGAGAAATTCAACTTTACACTTGCCATTTACACTCACCCCCTACATTACTGAATTCCAATGGCATTTATCTTATCAAAGCCCTTTCTTGGAGTGGTAACACCATGCTTTAGGTGATATGCAGAAGTTTTAGGCCATACCAGGTGGTGGTGTTGAAAGGATTTACCAACTGACTTCAACACCACTAATTAAAAATTGCAGAATGCTTTTAATCTCCAAATGATGACAAAAGTTAAGATTTCCCACTACCAATTCATGGAAAATACTTTCACGCTAACTTGGCAGTTTAAAAATGAGTAGACCTGTGGCACCTTAAAGACTAGTATCATGAGCTTTCATGGGCAAAACCCACTTCATCCGATGAGCTAGAAAGGAATAATAGAAACCCAGAATAATAGAAAAAGAAGGAGTTAAGTTATCTGTCAGTTGTAAGACTGGTGCTAATGAGGCTAATTAAGCGGGCTGGAAGTGTCCCATGTTTAGCTTTTGATGTAAAAATTTGGTGTTAAATTCAGGGAAGACTGGCTTTATAATACAACATCCAGTTAATGTCTTTGTTCAAGCCCAGGAAAACAGTGTCAAATTTGCAGATGAATGTCAATTCCACATCTCTATAATTGGCTGGTGAAATTCCTTTGTAGAAGAATGGCTACTTTTAAAACCATGATTGAGTGACCAGGAAGGTTAAAATATTCTCCTACAGATTTCTGTGTTACCATTTCTGATGTCTGATTTGTATCCATTTATTCTTTGCCATAGGGACTGTCCAGTTTGGCCAATATATATGGTAGTGGGGCATTGCTGGCACTTGATGGCATATACCACATTAGAGGATATGCAGTTTTATGAGACCCTGATGTTGTGACTTTTGTGATTAGGTCCTGTGATGATGTCACTTGTATAGATACGTGGACAGACAACGGGGTTTGTTGCAAGGGAAGGTTCTTGGGTGAGTATATCTGAGGTGTGATGTGTGGCTGCTGAAAAGTATTTGCTTCAGGTTAGGGAGTTGTAGGTGAGGACTGGCCTGCCTCCCAAGGCTGTTGAGAGTGAGGGATGTTTTCCAGGAGAGGTTGTAGATTGTCATTGATGCGCTGGAAGGGTTTAAGATGGGGACTATAGGTGATGACAAGTGGTGTTCTGTTATTTTCCTTGTTGGGAAAATAATATATTTAATTGGACCAATTTCTGTTGATAAGAAAGACAAGCCTTCGGAAGTTGGACCAATAAAAGTTGTTACTTCACCCACCTTATCTCCCTAATATCCTAGAACAAACACAGCTACAACAACACTCCTGTAGTACCAGTGAGAACTGTGTGTAGTTTTAAGAATATAAGAAGTTCAGTTTAAGTCAATAGGTAGGTACTACTCACTACCTATGTTTACAGGATCAAGGCTTAAAAGTCTCAGTTTCCCTAATGCACATACACTCATTAAGCACAACACTTCAGCTGTAACAGGACACTCAGATGCCAGGCTGAAAAATACCTTTAAAATGCAACAGAGACAAACCCTCTCCTTCTGCTGGACAGTTATAAAGGCATCTCCACAGATCTAAAAGGACTTGTGTTGACTGACTTTCTTCTGCCACTGCCTCTGTGCCCTAGTTCCTTTTCTATTGTAAAGAACTTGTACAGATTTCTAAACAAGTAGTCTTGCAGCATGTAAACTGGTTATAATCACTAGTGTCTGGGGCACTAAAAGTCTCTAGACATAAAAAATTAAACTTCATGTTATAATCCAAAGCAATGGAACGACTACACTTCTATCTCCACTGGGAACCAAGTGCAAGCTGTTCCAGAAGAAAAAGCTTTTACTGCTGATATATGAATTTTAAGAGACAAGGGGGAGCAAGCAAAAGCTGTTTCGTCAAATACTGTGATAGAAAATTGCAAGAAAAAATGCCATAATATATGATGGAAAATAGATGCATTTACTGAAAATTTTAACTCTTTCATTGTTAGTGAGGTTGAAAGCCATTACATTATTCCCCTGTACTTTATATTCTATTTGCTCTGTCCTAGACAAACCAAATATTTGAGTCCTCTTTAAAGTTTGTTTCAGTGCAAAATTCCCCTTAGACAGTTATACAACTTTCATAACCAAGCAGAAAGATAGGGTTCAGTGGGTGGCACACAGTTGAGGACCGGGACAGGAGTGAAGCCAGCAGCCAGGGTACCAGACCAGCAGACAGGATCCCAGGTGAAATGCCTGGAGCAGAGTCCCAGACACGTGACCAGCTGGCGGGGCTCCCGGCACAGGGTCAGTAGCCAGCGCCAGGAGCAAAGCTGGATGTGCTCCCTCCCCGCCCCATGGGGGCTGGCTGACCCAGGCCCCCCCCTGGGCTCCCCTGAATGATCCTCTATACCCCTCAGGGGGGTGCCCCTGACAGTTTGGGGGCTTCTGGCAATGATTGTCTGGTTTCACACACATCATTGTTACTGGGACACTTAATGTACTGGATGAGATATACCTCATTTTGTCACTCACATTTGTAGGAACCATAGATCTTGAAAGGTATATTATGGGGAGTACTGATCATTGTAGCAATGAAGATATGTCTGGAGGTTTTGCATCTATTGTTCTGATGAGGGACTGGTGGCACTGAACAGGTGTGTCCTGGTCTGTAGGGAGCTAACTTCTGATGAAGAGTTGGCAAGGTTGGGGGGAGAGGGGGTTAATGGTCAGAAGAGAGGAATCAGGAAAGACTTCTTGCAGGAAGTGATCCCCATCACATATGGATTTTAGCTGTTTGACAATACCCAATATGGGTTCTAATATGGGGTGAAGCAGGAGTGTGTGATCAGTGGGAGTAACTTTTCTGTATTGGAACAGATTCTTCTAAGGCAGAGGTGTAATAAAATGGTGGTGGTTAGCCATAGATTCAACCCTGGTGGGCCGCTGCTGCTAAATTTACCTGCGCCTCTGCAGGTTCAAGCAATTACCATTCCCGTTGGCCCTGGATCACTATTCCTGGCCAATGGGAGCTGCGGGAAGCAGTGCAGACAGGTACACCACTTCCTGCAGCTCCCATTGGCCAGGAACAGTGATTCACAGCCAAAAGGAGCTGCAATCATCTATACTTGCAGAGGCGCAAGTTAAGTAAATATAGCAGCGCCAGCCTGCCAAGAGCTAGCCTTCGGCTATGTCTACACACAGGGGAGCTGTTTCAGGATACTTCCGGTATCCCAAAATAGCTATTCCGCATCTTAAGAGCAAACCCGTTTTATTGAAATATAACGGGCTCGCTATGCCTATGTCCCTGTAAACCTCATTGCACATGGGATAAGGGATGTTTTGGAATAGCACCTTATTTCAATATAACATTGACATAAGCTACGCAATTTGTGTAGTGCAGATTGCATAGCTTATTTCGAGGTAAGGGTGCTGTATAGATGCACCCTTGGTGAACTGGATCTGGCCTGTGGGCTGGTATTTGCCCACCCCTATTTTAGGATACTACTACACTACTGGGAAGCCTCAAAAGTACTCTGAGGCAGGCTTCCCTAATGTGGACATGCTATCTCAAATTAGAGCCCCAGGACGCACTGGGGAGTAATTACTTTGAATGGCACTGGGGAGGAGCTATTTTGAAATAGCAGCTATGGAGCGTCCATTCTACTGCTATTCCAAAATAACTATTTCAGAATAGGTGTTATTCCTCATGGAATGAGGTTTACAGAAGTCAGAATAAACCGTCTGTTATTTCGAATTTATTCCAAAATATGGAATTGCTGTGTAGACGCTCACATTGTTATTCCAGAATAACGCTACTGTGTAGACACACCCAGAGACTAAAGGATAGAGCCACAAAAGGGACATAGGTGCAGCACTGCAACACCTGACTTTTAGCATCCATCTGCCTAATGGAATGGACAGATTAGGCAATGGGGATTCCTATATGATGCACAGGGAGAATTGGGCACCTAAGAATAGGACAGAAAAAAAGCCAAGAGAACTCAGCAAAGAGCTACCTAAGTTAGCCAATTGGTAATGCTGAGGAGGGGGTGTGACGTAAGGCCCACCCCTCAACAGAACATAGGAACCTGAGTATGAGCTGCAGGGAGCATCTGTCATGACTCAGGAGTCACAGGTAGGAACCCTCTTCTGGAATTAGACACCTGAGCCCTTTCTTACTAGTAATGTAAGACAGCAGACTTACACTGGAGCACTCTCCTAGGCTGTGGAGAAGCTGGTCCTGTTCCCCATGCCAGAGTGGGAGCAGGGATGTGAACCCACATATTGTAGCTCTCAGGAGAGTGCTAATCAGTGAGATATGGTCTATTCTGGGGTGGGACCCATAACCTCTCCTTTTGAAAATGTTCCACTTTGTATAAATAATAAAATAGCCATTGGAACACGTGCTTGAACTCAGGCTCCCACTTCCCAGGGGAGTGACCTAACCACTGAGCTAGAGAATATTTCTCTGGCCCAGTGAATATTTAAATAATTCTACTAAGTGGGAAACTCTGAACATGCCATGACCCAGTAATTAGGACACTTGCTTGAGAAATGGGAAACATGAGTTTAAATCCTTCCTCCAAATTGAAAGCTAGGTAGGTTGCTTACCTTGGGAATTTAACTGAAGCTCTGACTAAGAAATCAGAGTGAAAAATCACACTAGATGTTGGCTTCCTACGATCTAAGGATTAGAAAACAGCCCTCTAAGGGTGTGTCTTCACAGCACCCTAAACTCGAAATAAGATAAGTAATTTGCGCTATACAAATTGCGTATCTTATTTCAATTGAATTTCAAAATAGCTAATTTCAAAATTTGGCACGTCTACACAGCACCAAATTTTGAAATAACACACTATTTCGAGACATCCTTTAGCTCTTGTGGAACAAGAGTTATAGAGAAGCCAGAATAGCACACCTGTTATTTAAAAAAAATATATTTCTAAATAACGGGCGTGTTTATAAGTTGCAAGGTAGCTATTTTGGGACACCTGTGGTATCCCGAAATAGCCCCACTGTCTAGACATACCCTAAGAGCGCAATCTATTTATCTTAACAAATAAAATGTTAAGTGGTGATTTGATTACTGAAAGTATTTACATGGGGAACAAATCTTCAATAATGGACTCTTCAATATGGCAGAGAAAGAGATAATATGATACAGTGGCTAGAAGCTGAAGGTAGATAACTTCAGAAGGAAAACAAGGCATAAATTAATGATGAGCATAATTATCTATTGGAACTGTTTACTCAAGGTTGTGTGGATTCTCAATCACTGACCATTTTTTATTCAAGATTGAATGTCTTTTCTAAAAGATGCATTCTTAGAATTATTTTGGAGAAATTCTATTGTCTAAGCTATACAGGAGGTCTGACAAGACAATCACAATGGTCTTTCTTGACCTTAAAATATATGACTCTCTGGTAATTGTTCTAGTTAGGTCAGAAATACTGCAAAGATATATTTTATTGTGGTGTTGCAGAACTTCTGCTTCCAGCCCCTTTCAAAGCAATGAAATGTAGAGGAAGTTGGCATTGGGAGCCGATATGTTCATGCATTATATAGGAGGGAAGAGAAGAGTAAACAAAACGACAATGTTCTCAATACCTGCTCTCAGAGTGTCTTGTAAATGTGTTTATCGTTTAGACTGCAAGCTACTCAGGGCAAGGACTGTCTTTATTTGTGTTTTATGCATAGCCAAACACATAGTCATAACATACTCATGGATTTTCTGGCACAATTCAAAGATGGATATGTTTGTATTTTTTCCTGAACTGGTATGCCCAATCATGTAATGTTTGGTAAATCTAGGGAAAGAAGCAGCTGGTTTGGTTTAAACTTTGGACTGTTGAAAATTGCCTTTAATCCCTTTCTCCTGTTGTGGTGTCTCTGCTGACTGGGAGTGGAGGCATGTGTTTTTAAACTGATCTTTAGAATAAGGGATAGTAAAGAGGTACAGGTTGAATCTCTGTAGTCCAGGACCCTCGGGACCTGAGCAATGCCAAGCCAGAGAATTTGCCGAACCATGGAAGATTAATAGTGTCTAGCAGCATTACCAACACTTCCACTTCTTACTGGGCTCTTATAAGACATTTAAGGATAAACTGGAGCCAAATAACAGCAAAGAGCACTGAGAGCCAGGACTGGTGGCTGTAAACAAACTTTATGAGACTATCATAAACGTTGCCACACTCATGCATGGTAAGTGGGCATCCAGCTAACTAAAATCATACTGGACCATGAATGTTGCCAGTCCAGAATGTGCCGGACTAGAGAGTTTCAACCTATATTGGCTTTTCTATATCATGCACCACCCTAGTGCCTCACATTTATTTTATTTTATTTTTTTACCTAAAGGCCTCATATAGAACAACATTTTATTAGGCACCACACACATACAAGCAAACACTCCCTGCCCCTTAAAGTTTAGTCTCCACAGTGATGAAGTCCTCCTACTAACCCTGTCCTGGTCTACACTTATTTCAAAATAACGAGAAGAGTGTCCACACTACCAAGCCCATTATTTCGAAATAACAGGTTGGTTATTTTGAAATCTGCACTCCTCCTTTCCTTGGTGAATAGCACTTATTTCAAAATAGGGTTAGTGTGGATGCCCTGCTGCTGCTATTTCGAAATAACTACTCCCCAAAGTAATTTGATGTAATTACTCCGCAGTGTCTCCTGTGGCTCTAAGTCGAGGTAGCACATCCACAATAACAGAGCCTGCCTTGGACTAACTCTGAGGCTCCCGCATAATGGGGACATGCTATTTTGATTTTATTATTTCGGTAGTTGTTATATCAAATTTAGTTATTTTGAAATAATTTCCTAGTATAGAAGTGTCCCCTGTGAAGTGAAGGGACATTATTAGTACTATTTTATAGATGTGAAACAAAGGCATAGAAGACAAGTGACTTAACTGAGATTACACAGGAACTCAGAGCCAGTAAGAGAACCCTGGTATTTTGAGTTCTAGGTTAATCCCTTAACCACAAGACTTTCTATCTTCTTTTAGAATGTAACTATTACAACTTTCTACTAGAAGTCAATGGTTTCAAACTATAGTTACTGCAGAGGGCCCTTTCTGGTGGACCACAGATTTCAATATTCTGGGAGCCAACCAATGGGAGATGGGAGGAAAGCATAGAGGAAGAGACCCAGCAGGAGCAGACTTCTCTCTTACTACACTATAGCTAAAGAACCACAGCTACAAGAGCATTGTAAAATGCTTGCAAATTAGTATTGCTCCTTAGCTACTAAACAACACACATCTATACAGAGTATGCTCTCTCAGTGCAGTATTTGAATTAGGTATTTTAAGGTACTTTAGATGAGCTTAGACTGATTATAAAATTCCTTTCTGAAAATTCTCTTTGATGCTGTGAAATTAGCATGTTTGACACAAAGAATACATGGTCAAGCTTTATAGCCAGATGCCATTTAGAAATAGTATATAAAGGGTTAGTCAAAGGTTAATAACTGTGTATATAACACCTTTCACTGATATGATAATATAACCACCTATAAACATATCACTTGTCCGTAACAAGCTTACAGCAGCTATTATTTATATAAACTCTTGATAACTAGAACTTTGCTATAAAGCTGGTGACAGGATACGTTTTATACTGCCATTATGAATTAAATGATTTGATCACACCCCTCTCAAAATGGCAGGTTGTGCCAAGAGGAGTGCTTATTAAATAAGCAGTAATGATGCTACTTGCACTGGAAAACTCACCCACTGAGGTGAAAAGTGGAACACAGTGAGTTGCCCAGCACTAGTGTATGCTGGAGAGGTTTCATCTCCTGGCTGGTAAGTATAACAATCTATTTGAGGATCAGCCCAAAAAAGGATTTTGATGAAAAGGTGCTTTCCTTTTCTTAATACCAGAAGCTCCATTCATCCCTGCTGGTGGGAGAGGGATTTTAAAAGATACCTCCCCTGTCCCATTGCACGTGAGGAGCGATTAACCCCCAGGAACAGGCAGGTAGTGCTTGCAGTGCTATTCTCCCATAAGACAGCTGTCAGGGGATGCACTGAATCAGCACATTCCCTGGACACTTCCCTTCCTGGGCCAGCTACTCCCATTCTTTGGGCTGCACTGATGGCGAGCCCACAGCAGCTCAGGGAGAGAATTCTTGCACTCCCACAATCTCATTTCCAGTGGACTTTCAGCTGCGGCTCCCTCATAGAATTTTATCTAAGAGCTGGAAAGGGGAAGGTGTGAAAATATTTATTTTATACGTTATCAGAAATTAACTGTAGTCCACATATACCCCCAGGGTCCAGTGCTCTCTGTAAACTGTGTGCACATGCAGTCGCTCAGGAAAAATTCAATGCTGCCCAACTGATTAGCTGAGCACCCACAGCTAGGGTTTTGTTTCTATTGGTGGAGCACATTCACACATATATCGGTGTCCATAAAAATTGTATTCCACACGTGGATGGAAAAAATCGGCACATAGATTGAAAAAGATTAGAGCGAACATTGCCAGGGTCTTATGTTTTCTTCCCACATGTTCACAGCAGGGGTAGATTTTCTGAACTCTGCACAGATACAGTGCATTAGGCACATAGGAATCAGGCAATTTTAATACAGAAAGTATTTCCAGAAGCAAATTATTTAGTAATCCTATCCCTTATAGCCTGTTCACAAAATTCAATGTGGTCCTGTTAAAAGACACTAGACTAGGATGCCAGAAACTTTGGTTCTCATTCTGGCTCTGATACTAAGCTGTTGTGTGATGCTGAAAAATCAATTCACCTCTGCATGCCTCTTACAATCCTTTGTCTGGGTTGATTTATTTGGACTGTAAATTCTTCGTGGCAGGGAATATCATTCACTATATCTTGATGCAATACCAAGTGCTATGAGCCATGATGTTGGCTGAAGCCTCAAATACAAATAACCATAATAATTTGCTTCTGTTCTCCACTATTTTGTAGGGTTGTAGTAGTCCTGCAGCATCAGAGAATCCTTGGAGAAAGGAAAAGTACTGGAAACAGAAGTATGGACAGTTTAGTTGGTGAACATCTTATCCCTCAGATAAATCCTTGAACAAAATGAAGCTATTGTTTCTTTGCAAACAGGACTAAATTCAAATATCCTCACTCACACTGAAGAGCATTTAACATCATGAGACGTCTCACTCGTTTCACTGGGAGTACATGTGGCATAGTGCTACTCTATATGACTAAAAGGTGTCACGGTCTGGGCCACAATGCATAAGGGATTTTCAGGATCAGACCTAAGAAGAAAGAAGGAAAACTAGAGGTTGATGTCACTACTGGGTCAGAATTAAGGTTGCTCAGGACCTTTAAGTCTACATAGACTTACAAATGTTTGGATTTCTTTTAGCAATAATCTGAACTATGAATTTCCTTTACTTCTAATGAAACTTTAACAACACTAGGGAGCTGTGCCCACAGCTTGCTACGCTCGCCAATCCCCCTCTCTCTGACCGCTTTTTGTGCAGCAGGAAGAACTTTAAGAGAGAGAAAGAGAGAGAAGTAGTGTTTTTGTACAATGTTTGTTTTGTGAGGTTCCTTTTGTAGGGGATATTTTTCTTTCTTGTCCTCAAGTTACTATTGTTTCTTTGCAAACTTAACTCCTATTTAGTTTTTTATCCAGGATTCCTTATAATAAATGCGCATTCATGAGTATATGGGAATATTTAATTAAATAAATGAAATTCTTTTCTCTCAGACTTACTTTTCACTATCTTACTACTTGTCATCGCTTATAATTTGGCCAAATTGCACCTCCAGTGAGAAATGCTGGGCATACGAAAAAGAGACATACGAAAAAAAGAGACATAGTTCAACCAAGACAAGATCCCAGGATGTTATTTTCTGCCTGCTGATTGTCTTTCACCACAAACTCCTCCTGCCCTTTTTCCAATCGCAGTCACGCTGGTGGCAGCCTCACATTCCCTGTCTTCCACACAAAACTCCCTCTCCAAACAACCCTTCTTCTGCATACAAACACACACTTCCTCTGGTCTCACTCCATCTACCATAACAAAAACAAACATTTACAGAAATCCAATAAATGACCATAGATTAAAAAAGAGTTAACAAGTATTGTGTCCACATCACCGGGATCACTTCATTGATACACATTCCCTCTCCCCTCCTCATACATATTCAACCTTTCCCCCTTCTGGAGCAGAGACTGTCTTCCTACATGTTTGTGCAGCATATAACATAATTAGTCCCTATTTAGGGTCTTGACAATATAAATAATAAATATATTGTATTTCCCTGTGTGCTACAGACAAGATAATAATCGAAGAAGAAAATATCCACTTGGGAAACTATCACTTAGAAATTATTTTTACCCAGCATTACAAAGTCTCCCTTCTCCAGCTGAATAATCACTCTTTTTTTACCTTATACAAACAAAACGGCAACTTTCCTTACATCATGTCTTATTTCTTCTATCATATGATTAAGAATAATTCTGGAATTGTTTACATGCTATAAAACACCCTTTTCCAGTCAGCTTAGCAATATGCAGGGCCAAGACCTATGTAATGACAATCAACTGAGATATTTCTGGATCTAAGTCTGATAGCAAGCAACTGCACTCCCTGAAACTTTCCCCAGCTCATGGTCATGCATTCACATATATTCACATAATATCTGCAGTGAGACTATGCTTAGATGACAAGCCTAAGAAGAGAGTTAAAGTTGCCTTAAGCTGATGAACAAGGTAGTCACTGTAGTGGCTTTAGCCTACTTTTCAAGAGTACTAGACAAGCATGTGACTCATTTGTAAGTAGAACAGTATTCGCATATAATGCAGAAGGCATGATTTTCCAGAAATTTCAAACAAATCCAAAGAAAATTCATAGGGTGTTTCAGAATTTGTTGATAACTTTTCAATAATTTTCACATTTTCTTTCGCTACGTCAAGGTATTTTTGTTGCTCTGTTATTTACAAAGTGAAGGACTAGAAGGACAATTGCTACTTGGTTACATTCATTCTTTTTCTATATTTTAAATACTTTTATATATTTTGACTAATAACTTCTCCTTGATATGGTTGGGTTTTTTAACATCTTTAGTAATGTCAAGGTGGAGAGACAGACTTGGTCCATGGCCTTGACTCCCAAGCTGTGAGGAATTGTATCAAGCCCAAGCTGTGAGGAATTCCATTAAAGTTAGTAGGAGTTCCACAAATAGATTAGATGGGCTATTCAGCCAGCTTCTATCCTTTTCATTTTCTATAACAATACAATTCTGCTATTCGCACTGGGTAAAATCCTGACTCCCCCACCCCCCACTTCCCCACTACAATCAATGACGCACTATCATTGACTTCAGTGGGGGCTAGGATTTCAGCCAGGAGGGTATAGTTTAATATTGCATACAAGTTAATTGGACTTGCTTTGTATTGAGATCCAAAATGGAGTTATCTCCAAGAATCACAGAATACTGGTCCTCTAAAAATGTTTATCAAAAGAAAGAAGTAGTGATTGGCAAATGATGAATTTATCAGCTCAAATATGTAAGCAGCCATTTCCAATTTTTTCAGATTTTTTCTGCTGCAGTTATATTAACTGTTGCAACATAATTCTAAATTTCTAACCATGCCTCTGTCATTTCTTTTTTTCTTCTCATCCACCTTCCCCCTTAGAATGAGTGCTGAGTGACTTGCAGCTGCAGCCATCAACTTCCCCAGAGGAAACTTCTGTTTTGTAAAATGAACATTTTTTATTTGAGATGCCCTCCATAAACCTTCAACCGTTTTCCATAATTGGGGCTTTCTTTACTACAGGTCACTAGTCTGAATGCATCTTTTAGCCCTTGAAAAAGCACTTCTTGTCCATTTCTAAAATATGCTTTTGTCGTTCTGCACTGAAGTGGAAACTACATTTTTAAATGAAGAAAAGAACGGTGTTTTATTATTTAAAACAGCGAAGGTAAATCTAATTGCTGAAATCCTGGTATTTTACTGTTTTTTTAAAAGGAAATCTTTATGCCAAAAACAGCAATAAAATAGACCAATTCTCAGTTTCCTATGTTACAGCCAACAAACTGATTACATTAGTGGATAACATCAGCTCTTTGGAATTAGGCTGCTAGCTGAGGTGAAGGTCTTATTATAGTTGTGAGTTCACACCATTATGGTTAGCATTGTCAGCATTTCTATTATAACAGCTTCTTTTTTCACAAAGGGTTACGGTGTGCACATAAAAATGAACTTCAGTCTGAAACACTGACGACATGATCCCAGCCCAGGCATTTTTTTTAGCATTTTTTAGACAAATATCTTTGGCTGTTTAAAAGTTCAGCTCTGATCCTGCATTCCCTGCACACTACGAACTTCCTGTGCATATGCAAGGAACACAGGACAGTCCCATGAGTTTAAAAATAAATGTAAATTTAAAAATTGTTTTTAGCTTGTATAATTAAAAATTGGCCTTGAATTCATAATTAAAATGTGTTTAATAATAGCTACAGATTAGGATGCAGTTGCTTGTGGAATTATGCACACAACATAATCAAAATGGGCATTTGTCCTTCACTACGTGCCCTCCATTTGCACAGTTAATATATTCTGCAGTGGATATGGCATGTTTCTTATAACCATTGCAGTGATCACATTATGTGGTACAAATGTCTAATAAGACAACACAAAGATTTGGGTTAGAATTTGTTTGGACAGAAGCAAGAAACTATATAATTCTCAATATGAAGATGTCTGTACCATGCTCTAGTTGGGCCTTGCCATAAAGACTCCATGGAAACCACAAATCGCTAACAGACATATCTGGTAAACCTGCCTGACCATCAGAAGTCCATCGCACTTACGCTCTGTAATTTTCGCTGGCACTACCTCCGATTCCACATCCTTTGCAAAGTCTTGCTCTTCCCTCCCCCTTGGTGCTCCCCTCGCTTTTTTTAGTTTCCTTAATGAACAAGGGTGAAGCTACCTCAATCACCACCTCTTCTTCTGATCTTCACTATAGTATTTCATTTGGGACACTGTGACTGAAACTCTACAGAGTGAAACTCTACAGGGCCAAGAACAAAGCATTCTTATTGGAGGGCCCTGTATTGTAGAATACACCACCACTAGAGGTCAGAAAGAGCCCAAGTCTTGCAATTTGCCAGGCCCCATACAAAACTCATCCTATAAAAAGGTTTTTCATGCAGCTACAGAGAGATCAAACAGCCTGGCAAGATTTCCTACCCCTAACCTCCTTGAAAGACAGCTACAAATAATAATATCAATTCAGAAGGCAGTTTACAATGGAGAATGGACACATATCTAAATGTGATCCTTAATTTTGCAGAGGGCAGCTAAACACGACAGTAAAGGATGCATTAAAAGTCCACACATACAGATCTAGTTATATCAATTGTACTCAGTATACAGGCACAGTTCTAGCACTGTTTGTACCCTAGACTGAGAAATTGTATTTTTTACCAGAGGGCAGCAATGCTTCCTATCAAGCTCAGGCCCCAGGCTAAATTCCCTCTGTGCTCACTTGGTCCAAGAAAGTGGCAGACATCCACCCCATACCTTGCAGGGCCAGTACATTGGCTGACCATTCATGAAGGCAGCACCTTGCTTTGCCACCCATCCACAAATTGCCACTCTGGGCAATCATCTATTTAAAAATTAAAGCTCACTCTTTTTCACTTGTTCAACAGTGCCGGGCCAGCCCAGCCCTGGGAAAATGAGACGGCTTCTGCATGGGCTCACCCATCTTCAACAGCCTTGTCAGCTAAAGCCCATCATGGCTGATGGTGCAGGATCTAGAAAGAACCCAGCTTGACTTTCAGATCCCGGGGGAGCTGGTAGGGCAGGCTGGCAGCAAAGCTCCTCATGGCTTCCAAAAGGAACAGACTTGCCCTGGAAAGCTCTGACTCCGGGAACACCAGCGGGCCTTTGGTTTCCGGTTCCCCAGCAGAAGAAATTGCTCTTAGGAGGCGGCAAAAGCAGAGGAGAGCAGGTGTGTTTCCGGGTGAGGCTGGCAGTCGCTGCCTCCTGAGCTGTTGTGGGCAATGCAAGGGGGGGGGGATGGACCATGCTGCTGGGGGAAGGGGGCTAGGCTGGGGCGGTGCGGATCTCCGGCCCCTGTCCTGCCGCGGAACAAGGTTCTGGGTAAGAAGAGCGGCGCGGCCGAGACTTGTCTCCCGCTCCGCTCAGTGGCGGCTGCTGTGGCCCACGGAGAGTCACCTCCCGGCCGAGGCAGCCTGAGCAGCATCAGTATTCCAGAGACATTGGCAGGCAGACGAGCGCAGGCTTGGAGCCGCCGCTGTCCTCAGATGAACCCGGCACGGCTGCCAGCAGCCGGCTGAGTGCGCGCAAGGCTGGAGCTGGGGCTCCGAGCGCCGGAGGCGGCTAACAGCCTTGGCTGTAGAGTTCTTAGCGATGCCTCTGGCCACATAGATTTAGGCGGGGGGGCCTAGATACGCTCCGCAGAGAGACTGGCAAGGTAAGATTCAAAGGGAGAGACACCCACAGAAAGCTCCCGGCGGCAGCCTCAGGAGAGAAGGGAACAGCGGCGTGGGGGAGCGGGCGGGTCTTTCCTTGCCGGGTGCCCGGCGGAGCGCATGGCGGACCGGCTTCCAGATGTTGGGGCCTGCAATATCTGGAAGCCGGGAGGGTAGCGTCCAGCAGGGCTTGTTTGTAGCGGGTTGGAGCCGCAGAGAGCCGGGTGTTAACAGCAGGGAGAGACTCCTTCGTAAGTGCGTGTCAGCCCCCATGGAGCCCTCCCTCTCCGTAAAGTTGACTAGTGCTGGCCAAAGCCTGCCTGGTACATTTACGGGAGTGGATGGAAGCGGCTGGGGAAGGGGAAAGAGGGACAACCCCTGACTATTTTGCCTGGGGAGGGAAAATAGTGCATAGGAATAACATAACCAGCCCAAAGCCCCTGCTTAAACCCTGCCATCCGCCCCTTTAAAATCAATAACCGCGTGCGTCAGCGACGCGCCGGAGCCACTTGGGCAAAAGGTGTCTTGTTACCTAATGAGCTTATCACCTAAACCTGGAAGCAAATGAAAGAGCAGCGGTGAGGCGCGCAGCAAAATCAGAGCGCCCAGAGGTCTCTGTAGGTTAGCTGTCCTCTCCCCGCATTCTGGCCTAGGTGTCTCCACCGGGGGGGGGGGAGGCAAATCCTTCTCCTTTTAACTCAGGACGAGTTTTGCTTTTGCATCCTGGTCACTGTCCAACCCCATCTCCCGCCCCCAAGCATTTCTCTGCTGGACCAAGCAGGGGCAGGATCTGGGGCTGAGGGAGCATTTCAGCGTCTCTCCTTGCTGATTTCGTTAGTTTCGCCTTCCACCTTTTTTCCTGGCACATAAAACAGGCGACATCTACCTGAGCCACTAACCGAAAGAAACACTTGGAATGCTCCTGCACTCCAAGGATCCTGCACTGAGCATGAGTTATGCTTCGGATCAACTGAAGCTGACTTTTGGTTACGCCTGCACTGAGCGTTGAGGCTAAGCCTTCTAGGGCCTGAGGTGTTCCAGAAATTTAACCCCTAATACAGCGACCCCTTCTGTCCTAATGGAAACTTCCCCTCTGCCCCCTTCATGTTTTCCTGAAAACTGTTTTTCCCCAGTGATTCCAATGGGGTGGAGGTGGGGGCGGGGAGCCGCCCAAATTCGAACACTTCCACTTCGAATTAAACGCAGCAGGAGGGCGAGTCACCCTTGGGAACAGCTGGAACAGTGCCTTTGTGTCTCATCCCCTGGAGGGGGGTGCGACAGACTGTTCAAGAGTGTGATTGAGCGGGGTGGGGGGGGGGTGAGACGGGGTCCTGAAAGCAAACCTGTGGGGCGGTAAATAACTCCTTGGAAGGCACAGCAAGCTTTGGGCAAAGGGGGGCCTTAAAAATTATTCCCTCGCTGCGAGGGGAGGGTGATCACCCTGCCAGGAGTGAGACTTGGTGGGTCTTTACACACGAGTGTAACGTGCGCTAATATTATAACCATCTAGGGCCAGAGCTATGAGAACAATTTTTATAGCGGGCGGTTCTTGCACCAAACTGTAAACCCTGTATATGCTGGAAATCACTTCAAGTCGGATGCAGCATCACACACATCCATTTCTAGTTCCAGCACCTATAAGACTATCGCACGTTACCACAGATCTATGGCAGTTAGTTGTGTCGCCCTCCCCCCTGCAGCTGTCTTGATTCCTTCGCTCCTTTCCCTTCTCCTCTTGCTTTATTCCTGAGACCCACAACACAATAAGAGCCATAATTTAAAATCTATCCAACTATCGCCGGAGCCTGCACCACCCCCGTTCCCGCCCCCTGCAGGGACAGGAAAAGGCACGGTAGGAAAGCGTTTGCAGATTGCGCTCTCCCTAGCTCAGAGCTGGGCAGCGCCTGGTGAAAAGACTTTATCCTCAGATGACACCGTCGGCAGCTCCTCCTCCCCACGCCGCTTCTCTTCCTCTCGCTTCTCTCTCAGCCCTAATTGGGCTCTTGCTAATATGATCACTGCCCAGTTAAATGTTTCTTGATCAATCTTGTTAAGAGAGGATTTCTTTCCCCCGCCCCCAGTCGGTTGTTGGTTAAAAGCCCCGGTTACAGACAAGCGATGGTGATCTATTTGGGGGAGGGGAGAGTTGGTATGTCAAAGCGGTTCCTTTAATGGTGTTTTTGGATCGGTTTCTACGGATTGTTCCTCCTCAGATCAGTCTTGCTGATAAGAACCGCCTTGGTTTTATATAACACGTTGTTTTTTGGTCCTAATCCCAGATCAGAATGTTTCCTTCCTTGCTCGAAATGCCCATTCGCATGATCCGCTGGGTTCCTGGGATGTTTCTTGCCAATTCCTGCACCGGGTGTTATGTTTCGGATCAGTTGAAGCTGGCGTTTGGTTACGCCTTTGAAACGCTGATTGTTAATCATTTAGGCGTAAGAATCAGACTACATAATACCCTGCATTCGAGGAGAATTATTTTAGATACAACATACCCGTAATCACACTGAAAGGTGTAGATATATTTTGCTATTGGTTGATCCTGCGGTTTGTTAATAACATTTGTCACATGCATTAAGGAATGCTACCTAACTCGGGCTCTTTGAGTGGCTCCCTCCCGCTACCTCACTAGCAATTTCTACAACATTGATCTATGCGGCTATAAGACTCGTTGCGCCTCAGTTTGTTTTCTTCTGTGTTTTTCACTGTAACTTTGCCGGTGTCCGTTTTGACTCAGCAAATGTCTTAATTGGAGAATTGTGATCAAGTGTCTATAAAGATACAAGATTTCCGGGAGCTGCGAGGGAGTGTTCCGGGCTTACTGACCTATATAAAGGAACGTGGGGTGGGCTGCTTTGCCTTTCTAGCATCTGATTAATACAAAGGGCTCGTTGGATGATGGGCATTCAATGAATTTCCGTCTATCATTTTTTCCTGTACCCCTACACCAACATATTCGCACTCCCATTGTCCTGTGGATTTCATTCATTACAGACTCGGCCTCTTTGGGTGTAATGGGTTTCTGTTAATTGCACTTCTCAAGTAAATATGTTTGTCACCTATAGATAACTGGAGGATATCAAGAGAGGCACAGGTCACAAGGATAGTGAACAATTTGTCTCCTGTTGACAGAAAAGAGATCCCTTCAATCTAATGCTTGTTGTTCGTTGTATTTTGGTAGTGGCTGGTACAGATTTGCTTTGTTTCGTCCCTCCTCTCCCAGTACCAATTTTGTGTACTGATTTCGAAAAATCAGACTCTCCCCCTCTAATAGAAATAATGTGGACGTTTACCGCATCTGATTATTTCAAAGCACTTTATGCACATCAATGCCTGATGCCTCATACCATCTGATTGACCCCTGTCCTCACATAGCCAGTGTACTTCCTTATCTTTCCTGTACCCAGAGGCCAGGTGACAGCTCTTTAAACGGGCTGGTCTTGAATAAATGTTGAGATCAATAGACTATGGAAAAGGTGTGAAAAATCAAGAAAGAAAGAAAAGGGGGAGGGGGAATGAAAAAGAAAGCCGAGTCCAGAAAGAAACATGCCCTTTTTCTGGCGAAAAGAGGTTTAAAATAGATTATTTTGTGCAATCCAGATCTTCAGCCCCTAAGGGTTGTCTATGGAACCCAAAGAGATGTGGAGGAAAGGAGCGCTCTCTGTGCTTCTTGAGGGCTGGAAAAAGAGCGGAGTGGAGATATACGCACATCGCTTAATAGTGGGGAAAGCGCCAGGCTGAAAGGGACAAGAGGGAAGGTTAGAAAGGAAACCTTCCGTCCCGCAGCTAAGGGATCCCGCCGCTTGGGAGTCCCTGCAGTCGGGAGCAGCGGGTTTGTTTGATGACATTTAGCGCAATTAGAGAGCCCACAAACAAGCACTTGCAGGCATTTGCGCTTCTGGGAGAAGCATGAGGGGGAAAGAGATGTAACCGGTATCACAAGAGAGGGGGGATGCCCGGGGTACTGGGAGAGGGAGCGAATTGTGAATAGTGCCTGCCCGGTTTGTAACTTGCGGCTGCAGTGCGAACAGCGGGCTGGAATCCGGTATCCGCTGCCTCTCAGTAAGCACAGCCCGGGAAAGAGAGTGGGCGGGTACAGATAATGGACTTAAAAGCTGCGTTCATCGCACGACGGGCCAAAAAATATCCCAAGGTGGGGTAAATCGGTTCAGAGCCACTGGCCCCTTGCAGGGGAGCTACAGCGATTTATATTAGCTCGGGGGCCGCAAGAAGCAACAGACTTTGGGTCTGGCTTCCTCCCCCGCCTCCCCTTCTGTCCCTTTCAGCGATTTCTCACCCAAGCCTGCGGGGAGCTGCGTTTGCGCTTCTCGTGCTACTCGAGGGAGCTCACAAGATGCTCTCGACAGGACTCGTACCCCTCCCCCCCGTACCTTGATTTACCCTGCCTTTCCCTTTGCGCCCATAAGCTGTGGGGAGACGTACAAAGGAAAAGCGGATCGCGCTGGAACTGGACGGGTCGGCTCTTTCGAAGAACGAGGCTTTCCTGAGTTGGATTTTATAATCTGTGTATCACTCTAGCCTACAGCGTTTCTGGCTCTTTACACTACGTGCCTGGCGTGCAGGGAAAAGCCGAAACTTTGTTCAAGTCCCAACACGAGACATTTCTTCAAACACAACAATGAAGTCACTACTAATTTGCACCGCTACAGCACGGATTCCACAGCGCTTTACAAACAGGAACGTGCTCTGCCTTCACACCCTTGTTAGATAGCGATCAGTAGCCCATTTTACGTGGGGCTGAATTGTCCCAAGTCCCCCGGTTAGAGAGAGGAATAAATCATACACTCCTCACGCCCATTTCTAGGTTTTAATCCCTTACCACCCTCATTGTCACTGATCCCAATAATCTGAATGATAGTTTTCAGTGGTTTGTCCGGGCTATTTCAAACAAACAAACACGCTCTGTCAGGAAACTGCGACCGACGATGATAGTTCTTAGGTTTTAGGGTGATTTTAAAACAAAACCAACGCTCCTTTGACTTTAATTCGTGGTCCATTCTGGTTTTAAGGCAAATCCGCATGAAGTTTCCCAGCTATTTCTTATTAAGCCGACACAAAAAAATACAGCAATTGTTTTCTTTCCGGGTAGATGAACAGCCCTCTCATGTTTTCAAAACAGACAGAAGATACCAAACTCAAGTCAACTTTGTTTTTCTTACAGAAAGCTGCTCATGCGATTAAGAAGGGAAAGTAAGCAGCAGCTCTGAATTTAAGATCGTTTTCGTTTTAGAAACAACTTGTCACACAAATCTGAAACAGAAACTGTTAACTTCTGTTTGATCTTCAAATGTTATCAAATAGGACTTACAAAGCGGGGGGGGGGGAGAATACTCTGAATGTTTAGGAAAAGGATGGCTCTGTTTTCGTTTCAGGGCAGTAACTTTTAAATAATATTTAACAAAATAATTGACCTTGGTGTTTAAACTACAACTCCCTTCACGTCAATAAACCCACTAGTTTTTTAAAATTCACTATGTGAACTCTAGCATTCATTCTCCTAATCTCACCACAATATTTGTTTCTGTTGAGATTTTTGTTTAGTGAACTCATCAGTGAAAAAGAAAAAGTTGAAAGCCTCCTTGACACTGTGTTAGAGCTCATATATTTTCCTTTTCCCCTGAGAAACAAAAAATAAAAATATATATGGAAGTGACTTTTCTGATGAAAAGAAACAAAAAGTTTTTGGGCAAATTATGGTCTGTCTGCCTCTTAAACATGCATCCTCACTCTTCAAAATATACAACAATCATTCAGTACAAGAAAGATTTTGTGGAATTTATCTTTTAAATTAATTAGGGCTTCAGTCTGTTTTCTGTGTGAAGAAAACAAGGAAATAACTCCAAAAGTAAGTATCATAGTATGCTATTAGGACTGTGTACTTTGCACCATATTCTTCTCTTTATTTGGATCAGAGATCTCCACCTGCAGAAAATGTTGCATAGCTACAGAGTCCTACTCAGATGACCAAAAATGAATATATTTGACCTTATTTCTGTCTTCCTGCACACTCAACTCTTACATAGGAGTTCTGAGTGTGCAGAATCAGTATGCTCCATTGCAAAATGAAGCTCTTCCCTAGTTGTACAATTTTTATACATGGAGGAACATATGTAAATGGGAGTATGTCTACACTGCAGAGTTTTTTCAGAAAAACGGATGTTTTTTCCAGAAAAACTAGACTTATGTCTACACTGCTAGACAGAAAGTCAAAAGAACAGAGGGTTTTTTTCTGATAGCGGTAAACCTCTTTCTACGAGGAAGAAACCTTTTTCTGAAGGCCACTCTATCCACAGTAATCACAACTGAAATGTGAGAGAGCATCCAATCAATGTGGATGCTATCTTTCGAAAAAACAGATTGCTTTTTCATTGTGCTTTTGCTGTGTAGACACTCTCTTCTGGAAAAAGTTTTCTTCTGAAAGAAGCTTACAGTCTAGATATAGCCTGGACCTACATATCACTTGATTCATGTGCTTTTATTCATACTGAGACACTACTTTTGTATGTTTCTATCTCCACCAAGCTCCTCCTATCATGTCAAGAGTCTGATTTGTATCACTGTCAACACAGAACACATCACTAACTGCAAATAACATCATTCAGCGGTCAACAATTGGCCTCTCAATCCAGCACACACACAGCTATCTTAATCATTGGAGGGCCAGGAACTAAAGTACATGATGGTGTTTCACAACTGGAGATGTGACATTATCTTGTAGTTCTGACAGGGTCACATTGATCATGGGATAATGAGTTCCCTTCAATGCCATGAAGAACATTGACACAGGTTAGTATCTGTTGTTTCAAACCACAGGTAATGAATGACAGGGACTACAGGGTTTTTTGTTTGTTTGTTGGGGTTTTTTTTAACAAAGACTGAACTATCAGGCAATGTGGATGTGACTTCACAACCCCAGTAATCTGGGAATGCTTGTAATAGCCATGTCCTAAATCCACCATAATCCATGTGGAACTGCAGTTTTCTGTGCTATGCAGCTGATACTCACATTTGCTTTTCCCTGCTAACTGGTCACACACTATAATAGTATGTCATATAACTTTTCAGCCATGCTGTGCTGTTGTGCCTACATTATTTCTTGCCATTTTAATGGTGTCTTCAAAAATATCCCCATTAGGTCCCAGTTTAATGGCAAGATTGTGCATACTAAGGACAGCTATACATTGGGAGGCTGTGCAGAGCCAAACTGCCTTGAGTGCTGTGTAACCCACACACCTCGTTTGGTTACTGAGCAATGTAAGTGGTACCTAGACCACAGCAACAGTTAAGACCAAGAGACCTCTACAGCATGGGCTGGGAGCCAGCTGGCTTTTAGCTCAGAGGGTAGAGGCTCCTATACTCAGCTCCAGAGGTCCCAGGTTTAAATCCGCCAGGTGGTGATTACAGCTGCACCTCCCAGACTCCTTCACATTGATATACCCTGTGATTGTCAAAGTCTTTAGGTGAGATGTGCGGTTTCCCTATACGCTCCCTATACTCCCCCATCACTTTCCCCATGGTCAAACAACCAAGATGAAGAACATGCCATGTTGATATATTCTTGATATCTGAAGGTTCAAGTGTCATATCTATATCCAAGCAGCCTAAAGCACAAATACAGCAACTTACCGAAGAAACAATGTCTCCACAACCTAAAGGCAGTTCCTGAGGTTTGTTAGTCAAACTGGTCCCTTTTAATGAATTTAGAAAAGATGGATACTAGTGCACCTCTTGCGAAAAAGCTTAAGAAGCAAAGTTTCCCAGTGCTACAACTGGTAAAACTGGAGGAGCTTGGGTTGCCAGAGCAAACAGCAAAGGCAATGCTGACAAACTACATGAAGTGTCTGCAAAACAGCAAGCCTCTGGACTGCCTCCACATGCAGAAGCCTTATAAGCCAGTCACTGTCAAAGCCAATTTTAGAAGTACTTAATGAGGCTGTTAATAACGCTAGAGGCACAACACAGTTTATGTGAACAAACATGGCTGTCGAGTCATACTTTCTATTATTAATTCTTCTACTCCACACACTGCTTCCAAGAACCTGCGAGTGCTCACTATCTCTCTCTGCAGGAAACTTAGCTGACCAGTTAGAGGCATAGGGTACAACAGTGAAAGACTCAGCAGTTAAAAAACTCTCTTAAAAAAAGTGCATACATGGCTGATGAATGCACCAGTGCAAATCAGGAGAGATATAGACAAATTGGAGAAAGTGAGAGGAGATCAACACAAGTGATTACAAGTCTAGAAAACATGAATTTTGAGGAAAGATGGAAAAAATCAGGTTTGTTTAGTCAGGAGCAGAGAAGACTGGGGGGTAACATGTACAGTTTTCAAGTACATAAAAGGTTGTTATAATGAAGAGGAGGGACAGAAATTGTTCATTTTTGTTATCTACTGAGGATAGGATAAGAAGCAGTTGCAACAAGAGAAGTTTAGGTTGGACGCTAGGAAAAAGCTTCCTAACTGTCAGGGTAGTTAAACATGGGAATAAATTGCCAAGGGAAGTTGTGGAATCTCTGTCGTTGGAGATCTTTAAGAGCAGGTTAAATAGTCACCTCTCAGGAATAGTCTAGATAATACTTAGTCCTACTTTGAGTGCAAAATACTTGACAAGAAGACCTCTCAAGGTCCCTTTCAGTCCTCTCTTCAGCTAGCACGAGTACAAGTGCAGAATCTTCAAAACACAAGTTGGATCTCCTTGGTCCAGCACCCTCAGGACCTGAGCAGTCCCGGACCAGGGACTTTGTCATACCAGGGGAGATCAATGCTCCCCTGCTGGCTGCCCCACCGCTAACTCCTCTCCCTGGAGCTCCCAAGACAAGGGTTCCCTGCCATGCCAATGCTGGCTTGGTTGGAGCTCCCTGCCCTGCTGCCCACCCGCTGTTACCAAGGTTTCCCAGGGCTCCCCTGCTGGGCCGCCTGGCTGCTGCCAGCCCCGCTGACTCTAGGGTTCCCTGACCAAGGCTCCCCAGCCACTGCCTGGCCCCGTTGCAGCCAGGGATTTCCAGCGGTTCCCTGGCCAGGGCCACCAGGCCAGACCTTCTACCATTGGGGATTCCCCGGCTGAGCAAGGTTTCTCCAGCTGGACCCAGGCTCCCTAACCCCCGGCTGGCCCTGCTGATGCTGGGGTTCCCAGCCTACCCACTGCTAGCCCAGGCAGAAATCCCTAGTCCCCACATTCTCCCAGCTGGCTCACAGTCCTGACCTCCAGGACTCTTTGGTCTCGCAACTTCTGTGGCCCTGCTGGACCACAGATGTTGCTGGATCAGAGAGTCCCAGATTTGGGAGATTCAACCTGTACATTTAAAAAGCCATAAATTGAATGTCTTCATTGTACTTTTTTTCAACAAGAGTCCAAAAAGACTGAATATCTGGGGAAAATATAGAAGATGCTCTAGGACAGAATTTCAAATTATCCAACCTGGGAAAACCCGCTGGTTTCTCATTAGTGATCTCTGGTTATTGTCTTAAAATTACGCAATTATTACTAGATAGATGTTGGATAGATATAACTATCCAACATCTTGACAGATGAAAGGAGATTAAAAAAGTTGGTCTGTCACTGGTTCTTAGCAACTGTATGGGGAAAAAAACCCAATGCACAAGTTGAAGCACACACTCTGTTTCCTGACTTGTCTAAGGGCTTTAACCAGGTCTCTCTGGAGGCTCTCCATGATGGCTGCACAGTCTTAACCCAGCTTCTCCAAACTGAACAACTGTGAGCAGAATTTTCCGTGCTGAATTTCCTGAGGCCTTGCTTGACCTTGTCACTGTATTGGAGCTTTAGCCTTCCTCTGCTGTTCTTAAGTTGACCACAGAAGACAATCTTGAGGCATACACTCCCTGTGCCCAGCGAGCAAAGTCTGTCAATCTCCTGCATAATCTGTAGGCCAGTTTTCTCAAGGATCTTATTACTGGTGATCCATTGGTCCCAACTAGCTCCAAGGATTTATCTAAGACAGAGGTGGAAACTGTTTAATCTCCACTCCTGCTTGGAGTATGTAACCCTGCTTTCACAACCATAAAGGAGGGTAACAAAGGACACAAGCCAGATAAACAGATATGTGTCCAGGGTTAGCAACTTGTTGTTCCAAATCTCTGAGGCAAGTTTGCCAAAGATAACAGAAACTTTGCTGATTCTGTCATCAAGTTCTCTAACAAAGGTAAATCAGGTGATAAGCCATTATTACTGGCTTTGGAATGTATCTACCAAGATGGGATGGATCTAAATAGTGAAGCTGGTGGACTACTTTTGCTACTATGTTCAGAGAATACAATTACCATTCTCTCCACTTGGGTCATTAAACAATGCCATTCAGGCAACTGATACAGCAGTAGAAGATCTTTGTCCAACAATAGAAGCGACATTTGGATCAGAGAGAAGATATCCGTTGAAAATGTACTGGAAGAAGCAAAGACTTTTCAGAATTTAACTAATGAAAGCACTTTTATATTGAATCCTTAATAAAGAGGACAAGAAGTGTTCGTTTAGATAGCTAAAAAAATACACAGACTTGATTCTTACAAACCAACAACAGTAACTTCTGGATTCTACTCAACCTTTATATAGTTTTACAGATGCCAATCTTATAAAATACCAACTGTTGAGTGGAGTGAGGCACTACCAGCAATAGAGCTGCAATGTGATCAGGACAGAATATAGAACTGGAACATACAATGGAATGTCATACAACAAATGACTAAAGATTTGACTTTAACTTCTTCTTTATTCTCACTAATGGCTTGACCCAGTCTTTGTGCTATATTTCCAGCAATAAAAAGCTATGTCTACACTATGGTGCATCTACACTGCACCATTATTTTGAGATAACTAGCATTATTTCAAAATAACAATGCGAGCGTCTACACAGCCATTCCATTATTTCAAAATAATTTTGAAATAATGGATGGTTTATTCCAAAATCTGTAAACCTCATTCTACGAGGAATAACACCTATTCCGAAATAGCTATTTCAAAATAAGGTATGTGTAGATGCTCCTTTGCTGCTATTTAGAAATAGCCCCTCACCAGGGCCATTCTAAGTTATTCCTCCCCAGTGCCTCCGGGGGCTCTAAATTGAGGTAGCATGTCTACATTAGGGAAGCTTGCGTTGGACTAATTTTGAGGCTTCCCTGTAGTGTAGATGTGCTATTTTGAAATAAGCTATTTTGGAATAACTATTATGGAATAGTTTATTTCAAAATAAGCGTGCAGTGTAAAAATACACAAAGAGATTATTTCAAAATAATAACTCCCAAAATAACTATTTTGAAATAAACTTATTCCCCAAGTAAAAAGGAGTTATTATTTTTTAAATAACCAGCCCATTATTTCAAAATAACAGGCTTGGTAGTGTGGATGCTCTGCTTGTTATTTCAAAATAGGGTCGTTATTTCAAAATAATTCCCCAGTGTCGACATGCCCAAAGTACTAGAAATTATCTCTGGCTACTCTCAGTCACAACAGCTACAGTTGAGTGTTCTCTTTCATCACTGAAGACAGTTGCGTTCTGAAATAAGTTGTCTTTTGCCTCATTATGTGAATGAACTAATGAGCATATCAACTGAAGGCCTGTAAGTACCAGACACCACCAATTTCAATTCTTTTCACCCTCAACCTATTTTGATCCCCATTCAGTAGCAGGGACAATTAAGGGGCTCTAACACTTGTGATTCTCTCATCTTGTATTAGCATCACGTTACCTGCTACCTTAACCCCCACCCCATCGTTTCAATTGAACACAGTATTCTTTACTTTCTTGTCTACACTGTTCCCATGCACAGTTAAACACCAAAATTAAATTTCATCCTATGTTTCAGTGGTGGGTCAAACAAGTCTTAAAGGGAGATCACATAAGCCTGTTTGTAAAGCTTTCTAGGATCTTTCAGTGAGTAAGTCATTATGAAAATGCCTACAATTGCTGATGTTCCCCTAGGTTTAAATTATCCCTTGATAGATATATATCCCTGGCCCTTTTTAAACATTTAACATAGCATCAAGGGACTCTGAGAGCAATGTACAAAACACTCAATTTGCAAATACCAGGACAATGAAGGGGTGATCACTAGCAGCCAGCATGGATTTACTAAGAACAAATCATGCCAAATCTGCTTAATTTCCCTTTTTGATATGGTAACTGGTTTGGGAATAGGGGGAATGTGGTGGACATAATATATCTGGACTTTAGCAGGGCTTTTGATGTGGACATAAGGATTGACAGCTATATATGTGGGTGTGCATGCACACTGAAGCCAATTCCCTTGGTTCACTCCGCTTCCTGGAGTGGTACCAGTGCTGGGTGGGACAGGCCTGCTTAAAGTGGTGTGGGAAGGGGAGAGTAGTGCTGGCTGCTGTTGTGGCAACTTGAGCAAGGAAGCTGTAGCCACTCTGGCATTTGCTGCTGCAGCAATGCAGGTGCTCTCGTTTCTCCCTGTGCTGCTGCTGCGACATCCCCACTGGGGCGGCTGCTGCTGCCACCACCAAGGAAACACCACATACCAGGCTCCCCTACAACCAACCAACCAACCCACACATCCCTACCTTCACCCCCACACACACTTGTCTTCCATCTCCCCTTCCCTATTGCATTTTCCTGTCTTCTCCTAGCCCCACCCCCATCCCTCTTGCGCTGCCCAGTGAAGGCACTCAGAGGGAACAGGTGGGCACTAAGACCCAGAAGGCAGCCTCCAGATGTGGAGGTAGTCACCCTGAGCAGCTGCTCCATCCCACTCTCTGCCTGGACCTGACAGCCAGGACATTTTTGGGGGAGGGCAGCATGGGAAAGGCAGAGAGTCACCTTCCTTTCCCTCTCCAGCAGGCCAATGAGCACACAAGGGAAGCTCAGCACTTGCATAAATTGGGGAGAAGGGAAGTAGCATATTATCTTGCATGCCCTCCATGTCTCACCTCTGTTTGGAGTGGCAATGCCCTCCCTGCACTTTCCGCCAAATTATGCCCAGCACAATCCCTTATGACAATTCTGATAAGTATGATGGAGAAATGTGGGCTCAGCCAAACTAACATTAAAAGGATAAACTGGTTAAACCACAAAAGACAAGTAACTAATGGAATGATGTCAGATTTGAAGGAGGTCTCGAGTGGGGTTCGACAGGGATCTGTTTTGGGTCCAGTGTTATTTATCATCTTTATTAATGACCTGTATGTAAGAATGGAGAACATATTAATTAGATTTGCAGATAATGACACAAAGCTGGAGTAGTTGCAAACACTCTGGAGGATAGCATTAAATTTCAAATGGATCTAGATAAATTGGAGAACTGAGTTCTAGACACCAAAATGAAATTCAACAATGGAAAATGTAAGGTGCTACATTTAAGGAAGAAAAGCCAAATGCATGAATACAGAAAGGAAGGATAATTGGCTTGGCAGCAGTGTTACTGAGAAAGCCCTGGGAGTTGTCGTGGATCACAACTCCATCAAGCAACATGATGCTATTACATTACAAAAAAAAAAAGTGCAATTTTAGATTGCATTAAATTACAAGAGGTGATGGTAGCATTTTAGTAGGCCTCAGCCTTTATACATTCATCAAGGTGTATAAAGAAGATGATATATATAGAAAAGGTGGAAAGAATCCAGATGATCAAAGGGATGGAATGCAAGCCATATGAGCAAAGGCTGAAGGAACTGGGTTTGTTTAGCTTGGAAGAGAGGAGATTAAGAAGGGGGAGGGAGACATGATAACAGTCTTCAAATACTTGAAAGGCTGCCATAAAAAAGATGGAGCAAAGCTGTTTTTTCTGACCACAGAGGGCAGGACAAGAGACAATGGGTTCAAACTACAGCATAGCAGATGTAGATTAAATCTCAGGGGAAATTTCCTAACTGTAAGAACAGTAGGACAAAAGAACAAGCTGTCCAGGGAGGTTGTGGAAGCTGCTTCACTGGACTAGGGGTCACCAAATGAAATTAATAGGTAGCACGCAGTGTTCCCTCTAAGATTTTCCATCCATGAGCGGAGTGAGTTTTGTCTTGTGCACCAATATTGAGGTCATTTGCATTTGTTCGGATGTGTACCATTGTGACACCCACCAGTTACTAACAAATATCTTAGATATATATGTAATGGAAGAAAGAATACTAAAACAAGGAATCATTAACACTTCTACAGCTATTCTCTGCCCCCCACCCCAGGGCCAATAGGGAGCAGATGGGGGACAAGGCACGAGGCAGACCCAAAGGGCTTGCTAGATCCAATGTGAGGAACACATGGAATGAGACCCAGAGCCAGGTGAGGGAGAGGCTACATCAACCAAGGGAAGCATGACTCTTTCCAGAGGGTATCAGAGCTCAGGTTTACAGGGCCTATGTTAATACTGTTCCCCCAGCCTCATTGGGACACATGCACTCTGTCTACCAAGAAACTCATCCAGCCCACCTTCACTCCAATATCTGACCACCTTACAATCGCTAATGCAGGTGGCCTCACAACTGCACACAGGGGAAACTGAGGCATAGCTATGACCATCTAGCATAATAGAATATGACAGCTTTATATACATATTAATTTGACTTCAGAAATTTTTAGCAGATGATCTAATGACTGCACAAACCACACAGGCATATTTTGATCCATTATATTTGGTACATGTGGAGGTTTAGCTTAATTAAACTCAGTCATGTAATGCTTGAATATCTTACCTAACAACAGAGACAGAAAGAAAACTATTTTCAGATACCTTAATAACCATTTTGCAAAGGGGAGAAGCCACAACTTTTGAGCTCTAATCTGCATTCTTTGAAGTCAATGGCAAAACTCTGGTTAACTTCAGTGGTGTAAGACTGCTTCCTTGTTCCATTCCAGTACTTTTTCGTCCCAAATTCTGATTCTCTTCTGCAACATTATTTGAATATATCTGTGATTATGCATGCCAGAGCATGTCAAACTAATTGTATGGTGGACTATGCTGGGTTAAGTAGAATCATATTTAATGTTACTAATTTTCACATTATTTCACCCATAAAAGTCTTTATAGCAGTACTGTATTCCAGAGTCTTTAATTTATTCATGGGATAAATGATTCATATAATTAATTTTCTAGTAAATGTATTCTGAAATTCATCTGTAAGTAGGGAACCCATTCTGTAAAATGGACCTAATTTTCTTCAAAGAGAGAGATTTCCCCCAGCTGCAACTGAAAAGTTTGGAGAGCAGACCCTGTAGTTTTCTACTCATTCAGACAAGGTTTCCTTCTTTTGTTAAGTATTTGGAGATTTAGCAGCTTTATAGGAACTCTTGATGCAACTTGGATTTTGTGTCACTTTATATCTGCAGTTCTTCACATTAATGAAATGTTGTTTATTATCATTTTTTGTTGATGGTGGGACTTAGTTTCTTTTTAGTGCTGAATAAACTTCCTTTGGAAACTTTTGTAATTCCCTATCTCCCAATTTATTGCTGTTAACTAGCCATTTTCACTGGATGGACATTGGTGGGGCAGTTTACTTTTAGACACTGTGTTAATGATTAGGGGATCCTGAAAACTGACATCTTTGCCCTGGCCAGATGCAGCCACCCACCTGCCTGTGGCCCTGGCCTCAGCCGGCCGGAGCCGAGCAGGAAAGAGATTTTAAAAGATCAAATCTCAGTGTCATAGCTGAAAACCTGAATGTTTAGCAACGTCCAGTAATACACAACATTCAAAGAGATTAGTCCAGTTTTTACAAAATCAAACCAAAGTTTGCTTATTCCCTGTAATTTTCAGCCTTAAGCTTTTCAACAATTACAACTCTCACTTGGTTCTTAATTACTCCCCGACAAATCTGTAGTCAGCCTATTGTAGTTTTTGTTTAACAGCTTCAATAGTAAGGATGACAAAGGTCTTGAAAGGGTAGCAAATGTTTTCTAAAGAGGAAAACCTGAGCATCTGAAAATGGATCCTCATGTTTCCTGCACAAAAACTGTCCTGGTAACACAGCATGTTTATTCATGGCAACAGTAATCAGTTAAAACCATTAGTTAGCTCTGGTTTAAAACCATTCACACAGAGGTTTTAGGCTTAAAAATCTAATCACTTGCAAACAGACACTCTGAAAAAAGTCACCTTGCTAACCCATGCTGCTGTAACTATTATTCTCTGTTTGTTAGTTGATCATTTTCCACTTCTACAATTCAAACGTTTCCAAACAGAAGGAGAGCATTGCATATGGGAACATTAATGAGAAGCCGCCTGCTTGACAACCACCATGCAGCCCCAGCCCTGGCTCTGGACAGAGCAGCTGCCCTACCCACCCGCCACGCGTTTTCTCTGGCCCTTGCTGGAGCAGCACCTGCTGCCCACCATGTAGCTCCTCTTGCCTCAGCCAGGGTATCCACCTGCCTTCTGCCATGCTGCTGCACGGCTCAACTTAGGAGGTGAGGGGGGTAGATATTTCCTTGGTGTGCACGCACAAGTGTGCAGCTGTGAAGAAACTCTGGTAGCAGTTTTAAAACAAACAAAAAGAAGTTTTTCTTCGTGCAGTGTGCACTCAACCTGTGGAACTCCTTGCCATAGGATGTTTTGAAGACTAGTACTTTGAACAGGGTTCAAAAAAGAGCTAAATTCATGAAGGTTAGGTCCATCAATGCTTACTAGCCAGAATGTGTTGGAATGATGTCTGTAGCCTCTGTTTGTCAGGGTCTGGAAATGGATGACAGGACATGGATCACTTGATGATTACCTGTTCTGTTAACTCCCTCTGGGGTATCTGGCATTGGCCACTGTCGGAAGACAGTATACTGGGCTAGATGGACCTTTGGTCTGACCCAGTATGGCCATTCTTATGCTCCTACATTTTTAAAAAAAAGAGGCTAAATAGTCATTTGTGTTGGATGGTTTAGACACAAGAAATCCTGCATCTTTGCAGGGAGTTAGACAATGACTCTTGAGATCCCTTCTAATCCTATGGTTTTATGATCCCATGAAAATGTGTGAACCCTACTCTCCCCTTCTCCTCAGCTTTAATAATGTGGTAAATTGAAAGCAGGACAAAGTAAACGAATATGAAAGTTTGGCAGGCTCTGCCTATTCCATTCAAATAGTAACAATTACAGTTACACAAAAATTCAATTACATTCCTTACATTAAAAGTCTGGGGTGGTTTCTTTGGAGCAGAAATAGGCCCATTTCCACATCACTGAGGGTACATCTACACTGCACAGCTATTTCGGGATACCAGAGGTATCCCAAAATAGCTACCCCACACACACGCACAAGCCACCCAGTATTTTGAAATATTTTTCCAAATAATGGATGCACTATTTCGCCATCCCAGTAAATCTCATTTCACAAGGGATAAAGGATGGCTCAAAATAAGTGCATTTGGTGCTGTGTAGATGCACCAAATTTCAAAATAAGCTATTTTGAAATAGGTTTGAAATAGGATATGCAATTTGCATAGTGCAGATTGCATATCTTATTTCAAGTGTAGGGTGCTGTGTAGATGCACCCTGACTGATTAGCTGCACATCTATAGTTAAACTGCAGCCTGACTCTACAGTAAGAATCACTTGTATCCCCTGGTATACCTCTCAGAAAATAACATCTGAAGGCCATCATGAGTACCCAAAAGAGGGTGAATTACAGAGGGCAAGATTGTCACGTTACAAATTGTCTTGATCAGAGGACTGATGTATAGATGCACTGTCCCAGGGGCAGAATAGGGAGGAAATTCTGATTCTGAGTGTCACAATTAGGTCCCCTCACTCAAAACGGAAAGTAATATACTACAGGTTTATACCAGTAGCAGATCATTCTTCTCCATGTTAGATCAGCATAGGTGGTGGTGAGGCAAGTAAAAGCTCCACTCATTCTGCCTATCTACACCCTAGTGGAGGCTTATCTCCTGCCATGTTCTGATATACAGACCTCAGCAGGCCCACCAACATTGGGGCAAAGGGAGCAGTTGCCCCTGGGCCCAGCAATTCAAAGGAACTCAGGGTTCCCAGCCACCACTGCTGCTACTGCAGCCGAATCCCAGAGCCCTTTAAATCGCCACCGGAGCGCCACATGCTCTGGGAAGCTCTGAGGGCTGGAGGGGGAACACTGCAGTCCAAGTGGCACCGAGGGCTGGCTGCCCCCGGTTCCACCTCTGTTGCCCATGGTCCCACCCCTTCCAGGATTGCAGAGTCACCCCCAAAGTTGCCCAGGTGCCCATGGAGGCTGTCGTCTCCCCTGGTCCTCAACAATGCTATGATATGCAATTCACCCAGGAAAATTTTACCCAATGTGTCAGACTAGAGAGAGGAATCTGTGACATACATCACACATGTGGCACATGAGCATAGTTACATCACATTTCCAGATAAACACATCTACCCAGTGTATGCATAGTATGTGATCATATGTTCTCTGTCCTTTGTTATTCATTCATATGATTAGTCTGGTTCTGATTACTTTTTTCAGGCACCCTTACTCCCTTGCATGGGTGCATTGGCCAAACCACAGTCTTGCCCTTAAACTATGCAACAGAGAAAAAAGAATAATCAGAAACAGACTTATCACTTGAATAAATACCAAGGTATAAAGATCAGAAACTGAACTCACGCTGGGTGGGAGATCCATCTGTCTTAAAATGTGATGTAACTATGCTTGCATGCCAGATGTGTGATGAGGGTCACAGATTTCTCTTCTTAGCCCAACTCACTGGGTAAAACTGTGCTAGCCCAAGGAAACCAAAGCTTCTTGAAAACATCATGGTCTGTGTTCGCATGAGAAGTTAGCCTGCATACAACTCGGAAAGAGCAACTGAGGTCCTGTCATTACTGGTTGCGTTAGTGGTACTTACAGTTAGAATTGGCAGTGGTCTGGAAACACAGAGATATGCAACACCGTTGCTATGGATCAGATGTGCACAGGCCCATTTCTTCTCCTGAAGGAGAATGGGAAAACATCGGACACTGGTTTGCTGGGTGAAGTGATAATATAAAGTACCAATAAGCAAGAACACAATGGCAAATTAACCTATAGAAAGAGAGACATACACAGACTGATAATGATCATACTTCTCCGTACCATTAAAGTACATGCACTGTGTCTATCATGGAGGTTCCTCACTCATCTCCCAAGGCTAGCATCCCTGCCTGGGAAAAAGGAGTCTCAAGCCACTAATCAGAGACAGACAACTAGTAGTGAAGTAACTCAGGGTTAAGCAGAAAGAGAGGAGGTGCATGGTGCCAGACTCTGTTGCTTCCAAGACACAAGAATTTTCTGAAATGACTGAGGTTCAGTCCCCACAATGTGCTCATACTTGATCCAGCTACTTTGGCAGTACATATAACTGCCAGTCCTTCACTAAACATCATATTTTATACAACTTCATGGCTTCTACATCCCAGTGGTCCTGCAGCCCTTCATCCAGTAATCTTAATGGCTTTTTATGAGTTTGTGCATGTGGTAAACAATGTGCATATCATCCAAAAAGAATAATCCACTTGTTTCTAATTGTGAGGGACAGATTTTTACTTCTCTTGGGCCCAGTGATGAACAGATGGAAAAGAAGAAAATAATTTTTCATTCTCAATTTGAGTGCACGGTGTGACATACAGAAGAAGAGCACTCCTTCTCTGAAACCGGTGGGAGTGTCCCAACTTTTCATGACTGTCCCTGCGCTTGCCAGATGCACATATTAGGAATTCTGAATCTCCATCTGACTTCTTTGCCCTCACCCTCAACTTTCCAGGCTTTTCATTACAGTAGGATTAAGTATGTGTTAAATCAAGAAAAAAGATATGACAAATGTGAACATGAAAGGAAAACTGAGGATTCCTTACTTCCTACAAGATGTCTGATTTAGCTGCCAGCTTTCCAGGTATTGCCACAGATCTGCATGACTGCTTGGCCTACATTCATCAGTCAGTAGCAGAATTTGTGCAGTTCTACAAACAGCAGATTCCTACACTTACAGGTCGTCATTCATTCCCAGCAAGGACTTCAGTTTTATTGGCATCTAGCCTAGCCATCTATCTGATGAAAAGAGCAAAATCATCCTCTAGTCTTTGTATATCAGCTGACTTCTTTCTGACTTTCATAGTGGAAATTTACAAAGAGATAGGTTGACCTTGCACATCTGTAGCCACATACTCACCCCTAAATAAACTGGATTATAATATTTGCTTACTGTATCCATTGCCATGCTGGCATATACTCAGAACTCATTCCTTGGAACACTACTGAACATTCTGAAATAACAGTTTATAATGAAATGTGTTTGCCAATCATTGCACATTGTACACATGTATGCTCCTAGATGTGGTGGTATTTGAGGGTACATTTGCATTGCAAATATATATATATATATATATATAGTGAGTTGGGAGGGCCCAGTTCAAAGTATATGGGCTTGTGGGGCTCGTGCTATAGGGATAAATATAGCAGTGTGAATATTCCCCTTTGGACTGGAGCCCAGGCTCTGAGACCCACTCTTCTCACCAAGCTGAAGAGCCTGAGATTCAGACCCAGAAGAAGGACTGTCTACACTACAATGTTATTGTCTGGAGTGGGGTAGAAGTAGTGGTGGTGTTTGCAGTGTGGACCTTTGTTCGCATACCTGCATTTTGAGACAGTACATTATCATTCAGGGAAAACACAAATGTATCTACAAGGATGGTGCTGGTGTGGTGCCCAGAGATATACAGAGTTCTTCTAAATGCTGTCAGGCACTGCACTCAGGCTAGAGTTAGTGCAGACATCTTCAGTGGAACATTTGCTGTCAGAAAATGCACTTTCATCTCAATCAAAATGTTTCATGAGAATGTGTGGATTTTAACAATTTCCTTGGGAACAAAGTCAAAATAATTCACTGCAACTTTCTCGTTCAGTTTTGATAAGGTCATTTTCATTTGATAAGGTCATTGTCATGTTTCATTTTAATCACTACAGGTTGTACCTCTAAAATCCAGAATTCTCTGGTCCAGCAACATCTGTGGTCTGGCACAAGCACAGATGTTCTGGGATCAGAGTCCTGGAATGCTGCAAGAGAGGTGTGGGCCCAGGAACTGGCATGTGACTCAGTTGGACTGCGGAAGGAGGGGGCAGGGAGCTGGTGCATGGCTCAGCTGGGCTGCAGGGGTAACCAGGAAGCCCAGTGGGAGGAGGGGCCAGCAGTGGAGGGCCTGCAGCAGGGGGCTTGAAACAACCTCCCCTGGTCTGGAAAAATTCCTTTTCTGGGACCAGTCAGATCCCCAGGATGCTGGACCAGGGAGGTCCAAACTGTATCTCATTTTGTTTTCACTTGTACATTATATGTTGTTATATTTATAGGTGACATTGAATATTAAATACATACATTCAATATTTTACATTAGAACATTTCATCATTATCAAAACAAAGCAATTGGGCATTATGAAAACAGAACATTTTGATAGTTCTGAAGCTTAATTTTTCAAAATTTGCCTTTTGTGGGAAATTGAGAAACTTCATCATTCGTTGTGATTTGGAATGAAACATTTTTAAAATGTCAGAATTTCCCATAGAATAGAATTCCATTTTCCATCCTTCCCTGGTTTGAAACCATTGCTCAGGGCTTGCTACTGTACATAGGGATGAAAAGGAAGAATTCATATCATGCTATCATAATCTCTGTGGGTGCATTCTCACCATGGGCCCTCTAATGTGGCCATTTTTTATCTGTGTCGGAGGTATACAAATGTATGTATATATGCAATCTTTTGTAGCTGCTCTATCAACCAAACGTGGGAGTGAGCACTGAATGAAGGAACTGAGCAAAGCATGGGATAGCAAATGATTCACTAAGCAAGTGTATGTAGAGAGAGTACATCTGGGACAGAAAGGCTAGAATCTTGGGCTACGTCTAAACTACACCCCTCTGTTGGCAGAGGGATGTAAATTAGAAACATCAAAAGTGCAAATGAAGCGGGGGTTTAAATATCTCGCACTTCATTTGCATAATCGCATCTTGGTGCTGTTTCCAACGAGCGCCGTTTTGAAACTGAAACTGCTGTTTAGACACGTTTTTTTTCGACAACAGGGCAATTGGGTGTACAGGATCTTTCGAAAAATCACCCCATTGTTGAAAAAAAGAGTCTAAACCACGGTTTCAGTTTCGAAATGGCACTTGTTCGAAACAGTGCCATGACACGATTATGCAAATGAAGTGCGGGATATTTAAATCCCTGCTTCATTTGCACTTTCGATGTGTCTAATTTACATCCCTCTGCCGACAGAGGGCTGTAGTTTAGACACACCCTTGGACATGGAAGCAGAATAATACAAAACTAGACAAAAGGGACATATGAGAATGTAGCAAGAGAATTTTGGCCCCTATGTACTGAAGTTCCTCTTCAGAAAGAAAATTTAACTTTCCAATACACAGACTAACACAGCTACCCCTCTGAGACTTTTTCCAGTTCCTGCGAGATTTGATTAATCGAGGCTTAGAAAATTGAAATTCCACTGTAATCACTATTCATTTGCCCTTTCCTTCTCATTTACCTTATATCTTGTACAGTTGCTTTACCAACATCTGCAGGGATACCTGCCAGTCACATCCAGAGCAAGGCCACTGCTAATTTCCCCTGACTAAAATGCTGCCAAAGTTAACACTTACTTTTTATTACTAATTTAAGAAAAACTGCAGTAGCAGATGTGCTTTTAGACAAAGTGTAAAATACTATGTAATAACAATAATAGTTTAAATGATGTGACATAATCCAGAGCATAATTATATTGCAGGAAACATTGCCTTGAATTATATAAAGCTTCAAAATACAGTTAAGATTTTGAGTCATATCAAACTCCAGTAATTTTTTTATTAGTCTTATATGATCACCTTTATAAATACTGTACAATAAACCCATCATACCTCTGTTCTAATCCTTAAAATAAGTTGACCTTGACTCCTTCCAAAATGGATTGATTCTTCTTGCTGTCAAACCCAGGTTTTTTATCCTTTTAGGTTAGAATTTTCAAAAGAACCTAAGAAATTGGGTGCCCAGTTCCCATTGACTCGCAACTGGATTTAGACGTTCATCTCCTTCTGACTCCTTTGAAAAATCCCCCCTTATATAGTTAATTGTTTTTTTACCCAATGACAGAAAGGTAGCTAGAACAAGTTTGATCCCATTATGAGAACATGCATTTTGTTGCCCTTTCAGTATTTCATAGTTTTAATATTTAGAAACAACTTTTATTAAATGTCCTTTGTATCAAAAATAAACATGAGAAATTCAGTCACAAAAGAATATTTTTACAAATAGTTAAAATTGCAAAGAAGAGCTTAGAAATGAATGGTTCCTCCAATCTTAAATTACAGAGCTGTGATTGCAGCTCTGTAGAATCACAAAGCTGAGAGGTGGAGAAGAAGTCTTACACTCTCCAGTCTAACAATATAGGATTGTTCCCTAAGGTATGTTTTATCCCTAAGGCACGTTTTATGGTGTTCTGTCCTGTTTGAAAAGTCCAAGCAACAGGTGTTCCCCTTGAATGACTATCTAATATGTCTCTGTCTCAGAAATATACCACAACATGGCTTAGGCCTGCAGCCCCACCTCTCCAGTGCAATAAGTGACTGCAGGATCATATTTTTATTTAATTTTGCTCCATGATTAGGGGCAGATTCTTAGCTAATGTCAATTAGTATAGCTCCTGACTTCAATTAAGCTAATATATACTATACATATACTTGTCAACTTTTACCCTGCTCCTCAAGTCAAATGGGGCTCATTTAGACTCCAATCTAGCAATGCACTTAAGCACCTGCTTAATTTTAAGCACATTAGTAGTTCCACTGATGCCACCTGGTAAAGACAGCTAATGTAATTACAAAGGCAATGGTGAGAGTCAATGGGACTATTCATGTGCTTAGAGTTAAGCATGGGCATAAATACGTTGCTGGATCAAAGCCATAATCTTTCTTTCTGAGCTAGTTTTTCAATCTTATGGATAATTTTTGTTGCACTTGTCTAAATTCCCTCATTTGTCAATACCTTTCTGGTAATATTGAGCCCACAATGGAATGTAACATCACCAGAATCTAACAGGTGGACTACTATCTCTCTCTTCAATGAGATATCTTTACGCAGGCAGGCCATATCACATTGCAAGCGCATATCTAATTTGTTGTCCGCTGCTGTCCCTATTTGCCCCTCCTAATAAATTTCAGATTACCTTTCTTCAGATGCTTGCACTGTTTCATGCTAACCAACATTTTATTTTGTATCCAAGTTTCTACTATACCGAGAGCACTTTGTGTTATTTCTCTGTTGATTGTTGTTTGCATCTCCTCTTGGGTTAGTATCATCAGCAGATTTTACTCTTGTGCTGTTTATGTCTTCTTAATCAAGACATTAAATAGAACCAGACCTAACAACAATCCCTGCCATACCCACAAGCCGTCTCCACCAACTTCAATATACTGCAATCTATCATTGCCCTCCTCTTCAGCCAGTTTTCAGCCCACATGGTAGTGCTCCTATCCAAAACAATTTAAGTTCATTTTCCAAATAAGACTTCATGAGTCAGTATCAAATACTTTACTCAAATCCAAATATATTACATCTACAGGCCTTATATATGCAGTCTACTGGCTGATCTATTTGTCTATCTGTTCATATACTATGTTCATTACTTTAGTATCCAAATAAATTCATGTTGACTTCAGTAGGAGTTCCTTTCATGGAAGTATCTACAGGATGGAATCCTAATTCTATGGCTTTTTAAATCATGTTTATTTGGCAAGATTCATAACTTTTTAAACCCAAGTTGTTTATTGTTCATGGTCCTCTTATTGTCTGCTCCTCCCTTGACATTGATGAGACTCCATGGAGGCACAAGATGAGAAGGATTTAGCACTATATGTTTACCACCATTGCATTGATTTGTAAAGTTTAAAGCCTTAAGGGGCCACTAAAAATATTTAACCTGTTAAATTTCACCAGTCACCCCAGTATTGAGCCTAATACTTTGTATTTGGCTAAAACATCTCTCTCAGAAAGACCTCTATGAAATAATTTAACAATTTACCAAGACTGAATTTTTTCTAAAAGATCTATAACCTGTGTTGTCCAGGAAGTCAGATTAGATGAGCACAAAGGTCCCTTCTGGCCTTGGAATTTATGTTTATTTGCTTGCCCACTAGCAAACAAGAGCTGTTAAAAGGGGAGTTATGTGATAGAGTTCAGAAGGGGAGTTTGTAGGGGGATGGATACACTTAACATTATTAAACTTCTTTAAACAAATACCAAAACCACCTGATTTAAAAAAAAAACACTAACAAAGGAATAAGTTCTATGAGTAAAAAATGAATGCAAGCAGAAGACTAGCAACAGAGTGGCTTTCCAGTTTGTGTGGTTTTGGTGCACGGAGCTCCTGGCCCTTAGAGACCGTGTTCGGTCTTTGGAGATCAGGGTGGCTGAACTGAAGAAGCTAAGTGGGCAGAAAGGAAAATAGATGAGACTTTCCAGGACACAGTAGAATGGTCAATCCTATCTCTGATCAGACAGTATCTGTGCCATTGAGGAGGATGAAAGTCTTAGGGAAGGAGAATATTCAAATGGAGGAGAGGGCCAGGTAGACAGGCAGAACTGTAGAGTATCAATGTATGGATGAGACAATAATATAGGGAGGAGGGGATTAGATTTATTAGGAACTGGGAAAATTTTTGGGAAACGGGGAGTCTATAAAGAAAGAATGGGCTCCACCTAAATCAAATGGAACCAGATTGCTGGCACTTAAAATTTAAAAGGTTGTAGAAGCATTTTTTAAACTAAGTGCTGGGAGAAAGCCAACAAGTGCAGAGGAGCACATCGATCGGAAAGAGACATCCCTTAGGGGAGGCTCTATTAATAGAGATTCTTGGTGTCCTAGTAAAGAGGAGAGGATGGAAGATGATAAAATACAGGTAAAATCTGATGAGAAATAGTTAAAGGAAAGAGTCCTATTCAATCACATCACGTAATGGCAGACTGCTAAATAGTGACAAAATTTTAAAGTGCTTATTATTTAGACTTATAGCGTTTCTATATAAGATGGATGAACTAGAGTGCCTTGTATTAAATGAGGATATTGATATAATAGGCATCACAAAAACTTGGTGGAATGAGAATAATCAATGGGACACAGTAATACCAGGGTACAAAATATATCAAAGTCAGAACAGGTTGTGCTGGTGGGGGCATGGAACTACACGTGAAAGTAACAAATGAAGTAAAAATTGTAAATAAACCAAACTGTTCCATAGAACCTCTATGGATAGTAATTCCATTCTCTGTTAATAAGAATATAGCAGTAGGAATATATTACTGACCACCTGACCAGGATGATGATAGTGGTGAGGAGGCTAGAAAAGCTATAAACATTAAAAGACTCAATAATAATGGGAGATTTCAACTATCCCCATATTGGCTAGGTCTATACTACAGCTTTTTTTTTTTTTTTTTTTAAAGCTACACAAAATTTGCTCCGCATTTTGCACAGCTTTTTCTGATTTTTTTTTTTTTTTTTTTTTTTTTGGAAGAGGCTTTTCTGAAATTTGGCGAAAATCCCCCTCTTTTGGAAGATCCCTTCTTCCTCATGGAAGAGGCAATTCTTGATTTAGTCCTAAGTAGAGCACAGGATCTGGTCCAAGAGATGAATATAGCTGGACCACTTGGAAATAGTAATTATAATATAATTAAATGTAATATCCCTATGGTGGGAAAAAACACCAGAGCAGCCCAAAACTGTGCCCTTTAATTTCAGAAATGGGAACTATACAAATATGAGGATGTTAGTTAAATAGAAATTTAAAGGTACAGTGCCAAAAGTGAAATCCCTACAAGCTTCATGGAAACTTTTTAAAGAGACCATAATAGAGACTCAAATTAAATGTATACACTAAATTAAAAAACATAGTAAGAGACCCAAAAAATACCACTGTAGCTTAATAACCAAGTAAAAGAAGCAGTGGCAGATAAAAAGGCATTGTTTAGAAAGTGGAAGTTAAAGTCTAGTGAGGAAAATAGAAAGAAGCATAAAATCTGGCAAATGAAGTGTAAAAATATAATTAGGGAAGGCAGAAAATAAATTTGAAGAACAGCTAGCTAAAAACTCAGAGTAATAATATTTTTTTAAGTACATCAGAAACAGGAAGCCTGCTAAACAACCAATGGGGCAACTGGAAGATCAAGATACTAAAAGACAAAAAGGCCATTGCAAAGAAACAAAATGAATTCATTCCATCTTCACAGCTGAGGATGTGAGGGAGATTCCCAAACCTGACCCATTCTTTTTAGGTGACAAATTTGAGGAATTGTCCCAGATCGAGGTATCATTAGAGGAAGTTTTATAACAAATTGATAAACTAAACATCAATAAGTCACCAGGTCCAGATGGCATTTACCTAAAAGTTATAAAAGAACTTAAATGTGAAATTGCAGAACTACTAACTGTGGTTTGTAATGTATCCTTTAAATCAGTTTCTGTACCAAATGACTGGAGGATAGCTAATGTGACACCAATTATTAAAAGGGCTCTAGAGGTGATCCTGGCAATTGCAGGCTGATAAGTTTAACTTTAGTATTAGGCAAATTGGTTGCAATTATATTAAAAAACAAAATTGTCAGCTACATGAACATATTTGTTCGGGAAGAGTCAACATGTTTTTTTTCTAAAGGGAATTCAGGCCTTCCCAATCTACAATAATTCTTTGAGGGGGTCAGTAAGCATGTGGACAAGGGGGAATCCAGAGGATATAGTATACTTAGATTTCCAGAAAGTCTTTGACAAGGTCCCTCATCAAAGGCTCTTAAGCAAAGTAAGCTATCATGGCATAAGAGGGAAGGTCTTATCCTGGCTTGATAACTGATTAAAAGATAGGAAATAAAGGGTAGGAACAGTTACTTTTCTGAATGACAATGGGGTGCCCCAGGGGTCTGCACTGGGACCAGTCCTATTCAACATATTCATAAATGATCTGGAGAAAGGAGTAAACAGTGAGGTGACAAAATTTGCAGATGATACAAAACTGCTCAAGATAGTTAAGTCCAAAGCAGATTGAAGCATTTTAAGAGAATTTCACAAAAGTAGGTGACTAGGCAACAAAATGACAAATGAAATACAGTGTTGATAAATGTAAAGTAATGCAATCCCAACTATACATATAAAATGACAGAGGCTAAATTAGCTGTTATCACTTAAGAGAAAGATCTTGCAGTTATTGTGGATACTTCTCTGAAAACATTCACTCAATGTGCAGCAGAAGTCAGAAAAGCACACATAATGTTGAATCATCAATCTGAAAGGGATAGAGAATAAGACAGATCATCTTATTACCTGTATATAAATCCATGGTACACCCACATCTTGAATACTGAGTGCAGATGTGGTTAGCTCATCTCAAAAAAGATACATTGGCATTGGAAAAAGTTCAGAAAAGAGCAACAAAAATGATTGGGGGTATGGAACTGCTGCCATATGAGGAGAGAGTAATAAGACTGGGGCTGTTCAGCTTGTAAAAGAAACGACTAAGATGAGATATGATAGAAGTCTATAAAATTATGACTGGTGTGGAGAAAGGAGAATTATTTATTCCTTTCCATAACACAAGAACTAGGAGGTCACCAAATGAAATTAATAAGTAGAAGATTTAAAACAAACAAAAGGAAGTATTTCTTCACACAATGCACAGCTGACCTGTGGAACTCCTTTCCAAGGATGTTATGAAGGCCAGGAATTTAACAGGATTAAAAAAAAAAGCTAGATAAATTCATGGAGGTATTTCCATCAATGGTTATTAGCCAGGATGGGCAATGATGGTGTCCCTAGCCCAAGAGTGGGCAATAATTTTTGAAGAGGGGCCACTACAAGAATTTGGAAAGTGGTCAAGGACCACACTCTTCCATGATATTAATGGAGGAATTGTGGGGTCTGGGATGGAGTTTGGATGAAGGAAGCAATAGTAACCTGGGGCACTGGACTGGAGTACAGGGGTTTGGATTGTGACTTAGGACAGGAAGGGGTTGTGAACTGGTGTGGAGGGGATTGGGGTACAGGAGGGGGTACAGGGGTTTGGGTTCTGACCTAGAGCAGGGGACTGGTGTGCAGGGGATTGGGGTGTGACCTAGGGAAGGAGATTAGGGTACAGGATGGGGTGCATGGGTTTGGGTTGTGATTTAGGGCAGGGGATTGGGGTGCAGGAGTTTGGATTTTGTCCTAGGGCATGAGGGGATTGTGATCTGGGTCAGGAGATTGGGGTGATGGATCTGGGAGGGGATATGGGTGCAGGAGGGGCAGAGAGTATGGGTACGTGGAGTCAGGGGTAGAGGGTTGGGGAAGGGAGGGATTGGGGTGCCAGAGCCATGTTCTGGCCAGGAGATTTACCTGAGTGACTCCCAGCCAGCAGCCCAGCACATTTCTCAGCTAGCTAGCTAGCCAGCCAACCAGCCAGCCTGCCCCACCCTCACACAGGCTACAGGGTCATTTGCATGTGTGAATAACTATGCGCCAGAGGGGAGGGGACATGGTACTTCATGTCTGCCTGTTATTCAAACAGGCAGCACTCATTGGCTGGTTTCTGGCCAAAAACCAACCAATGGGATTGTGCTGGGGACGGAAGCAGCTCATGAAGCCTTCTCCCCACTTCTCTCTGGGCTCACAGTTTTGAAAGCCACTTTTCTGAGCAGTGTGCGGGTGGGGCAAGGCAAGCAGGGAGCCTGCCTGAGGCTCCTGGCTGTGTCTGCAAGCCAGATCCAATGGCTTGGCAGGCTGGATCTGGCCCACAGGCCATATTTTGCCCAGGCCTGCCCTAGCCTCTGTTTGTCAGAAGCTGGAAATGGCCAACAGGGGATGGCTCATTTGATGATAACCTGTTTTGTTGATTCCCTCTGAAACACCTGGCATTGGCCACTGTCAGAAGACAGAATACTGGGCTAGATGAACATTTGGCCGTTCTTATGACTATTAAATCCTTTTCAGAGTCTCATCTTTGTTTTCCAGGACACAGTCTATCATTCTGTAGCTATTGCCCGTGTTCCCAGATGTATGACCTTGCATTTGGCTGTACTAAAATGTATTTTGTTCCAGCTTACCAAGCAATCCAGATCATTCTGTATGACTGCCCTGTCCTCCTCATTATTATCCCATCCAACAATCTTTGTGTCATCCTCCAATTTTTTCAGCAATGATTTTCTATTTATTTCCATGTTGAATACTGTCAGGCTTAGCACCTATCTCTGTAGAACCCCACTATAAACTCCTACATTTGGTGAGGAACCTCCATTGATGACTACTTTTTGAAATGTCAGCCATTTCAAAATCAATTTAACATAATATTGCGCTCATTTTGAAATACGCATGCCTATACCAAATAGCCTTATTTGCCTATTTGAATAGCTAACTATAGACTTAGGTGTCTAATTTTAGGCACACATTTTTAAAATGTTAGCCTTAGAGAGAAATGATAGCAGTTCTGTTCTGGAAAAAAAAATGGAAGTTAAAGGAGATAGTAATTGTCAGAGTTGCAAATTTTCCTTAAATAACTCAATATAGTTTACATAATTTTTTTTCCTCCTGTTCTTCAATATTTCCCCAGGGACCTATAATTTTTCAAAATTAGTTTGCCGTGGCAGAGTAAATTTTCTTGATAATATTTTTATTATCCTTTGGTGCAGTTTATTCAGTATGATGACCTGAATACTGGATGTTCAGGTTTTCCAAATGTTCCCTCCTCTTTTCTAATGAGTAGGGTTTTTTATATTTGTCAGGGTGTTATTTTCTTATTAACCATTTTTCTATAATTGTCTATATAATTGAAGACAGGTGTTCAAACCAAATTCAGTAGCCCCTCCATTTGTTAATGAGCAGTTCATGTAGTTAAATAAATGTAATAGAGATGTTGTGGATTCTGTTTTCTAAATACTGTGCTTTAAAACACTAGGGATGAAATATTGTCTCCATTGAAGTAAATGGCAAATTTCCCACTGACTTCAGTCCGGCCAGCATTTCACCCCAGGAGACCCTGGGTGGAGGCAAATACTAGAGTAGCACTGTGCAAATAACAGATTTTTCACTTCAGTGGCCAAACTGAAAAATTGGGAAAAAAACAAAACACAGATTGTTTGTTTCAGGTCAACCTGAAACAAACACGTTTAAATTTTTCAGCAAAATGAAATGTCAAAACAGGTTTCTTACCAGTTGTTCAGAAAGAAAATGTGTTTACTTCATTTTTGAGGATTTTAAAACTTTTTTTAAATAAAAGGAGGTGAAATTCCAAAAACAAAATGATTTTCTGAAAATAAAAGTTAAAATGTTTCATTTTTGAAATGCTGAAATAAATAAACTTCTGATATGTTTGGTTTTTCTCAGTTTGTTTGGGTTTTGGTTTTCTCCCAACAAACAACACATCAAAAAAATCAACACGGCTTTATGAATTGTTTTGGCCAAAACAAATCTGCATTTTTCTCACCACATTTTTTGCCCAGCTCTACTATGAGTCAATTCAAGTTGGCTTGTACCATTTATACAAGCACATGGAGCTCTCTTTCTGTCTCTCAGGCCCTGATCTTACAACAGATTCTGCTGCTTAAGGACAACCTCTGCACCAGTAGCTTCCCCAAGGCTTTGTGAACAGAGTCAACTGCAGGATCAGGGCCATGATACATTTATCTTTTTTTCTTTGTTCAGTCCTATCTTTGCAGCCAGCTTTTTAAAATCTATAATTCATTTTTCCATCCACAAAGAGCAAATGTGCCATCAGTCAGGGGTACTTGTCTTTCAGACTAATGAGAACAAGATGGCTAGCACTGCTCCCAGTAGGCAGGCACAAGGCTGTACTCCACCCTTTACATATGCACATACCGAATCACCAGTAGTTTCAGTCCACTTCTAATTTATGAATGGACTTTTCTTCTCCCTGGCAGTCTCTTTCCCTCAATCTATTTGCAGAAGCGCTTATCACCCACCATTTATTTCACTGCCCTTAGCCTTTCCCTACAACCTTAAATGACTAAAGAATCTTATTTGCTTGCCTCCGCTCCCTCTCAAATGTATTTAACTGGAGAACAGAGCAGATCTACCATGGAATACATGTTCAACAGTGCCAACAATGGGTTATTGCCTCCTCCCTTCTCTTGGTCCAACAAGCAATTTTACTTTTTTTTCTATTCATTTCTAGCTTGTCCCTTTTGTTCCTTGCATTTTTGTCTTTGCCACCAGCCCATGAAGCCGACAGAAAATACAACTCCTCAATTAGACTCTGAGGAGCATGCTGGGAATCACAGGTCAGTTTGAAGATTTCTGAGCTAAACTGGGTTATTGTAACTGACAAGATTTCCAGTAAACAAGTTTGGAAATATCAGCATCTCCTGCTCCCTGTGGAGAAGGCCAAATTAGAAAGAGCTAAGATTTCTAATTTCTATTGTGACTCACGCCCATGCTGAGCACATGGTTGATGAGGTCAGCAACAAGGGTTGCTGTGTCTGGGTTATAGAAAAAAATGGACTCTACTAAATGATAAAACAGCTAGAGCAGAATTAAAAAGAGGAAGAGTGTAGAAAGCATAAAGGCCTTTCAATCACAGCAGTAAAGCAGAGGAGATTGGATAATTCTTGGAAGATTAAGCAGAGACAGGTCACAAGGGACATTTTGCACTTCCATTCACCTACACTTTCTATTCCTTAAACACAAGATTCCCCCCCGCCCCAGGAACGTTAAATAAAATCATCTATTCTGCTCAGTTTAAGTGAAAGTGAAATCTCACAGGGTTAGAATAATTTCTCATCTCTGAGTGTAAGTCCAGTTTGAAAATAAAGGGTCTGATCCTAGAAAGCCCTATTGGCGTGAGTGGTCCTTACTCATATTAGCATTTCTATTGCTACAGCAGCCCTATTTCAGGATGACCCCAGCTAGTCAGGATAGCCTTTAAGTAACTGCTTAACTGTAAGTATGCACTTAAGTCTCATCAAAGCCAATGTAACATAGCCATCTTTTTAAGTTATTTCCTGAACCAGGGCCAGGATAAGCAAGGACTACTCATGACAACAAAGGTTTGCAGGATGGGACCAAAACTGTCCCATAGGATTGCTGACTCTGTTACCTCAAGTGGTCAATGTTTTTTATTTATTGAACAAAATGACGTAATTGATGACACTTGCTGAGTTTAGAGCCCACTGACAATACCTCCATCCCACTTTAGCTACCAGGGGAAAAGAGCTGGAATGTCTAATATGCTGTTCAATTTTAAATGCTGATTGTGAAGCATGTCTCCATCTTGCTTTGGTTCTTAACAATCATAAAAGGACAATCTATTGCATTGGGCTCCTTTTCAGCAGGATAGTTCTTGCCAACAGCAGGTTCGGAACTGTCAGTTCTAATTAAAAACTTTGTTTTAAAGATACATTTCACAGTTTATTCCAGTGAGTAAGTTCTTTCACCCTCAGAACTTTTAAATTGCTGGATTGAGCAAAAGGTACTGTTTTCTTTTTAATGATTCCCAAGTAAGGACTTTAATTGTTCTAGCAAGTCAGGATTGATGTTCTGTGTCTGTTCGAGTCACTTTGTTTTAATTGATTATTCATTTAGTATAGACTTTCTAAGTTGTCTCCATTTCTTTGCCAATGGTTTAGAGGGAGGGTTACTAACCATTTTCCTTTCCTTTGTATTGTTATAATACAGGAGTTTAAATGGACAAGGATTAGAATAGCTTCAGAAATTTCAATCAGAAAGCCCTTCTGTAGCCTCAGTTATAACTGATACGCAGCTCAGACAATTTCCATTGGAAATTCTGGAAAAGTAGTATTGTGAAATCCGTATTTTGTAAGCTTATTCCATGTGCAAACAACCGGGAAAACATTCTAATAACCTTTGCATCTCATTCTGATGGCCAGCATTCTGCCATAAAGGGGAGGAGTGGGTGAAATCTTTATTTGCCTGTTAGATTCAATGTGAAAATTTCCTATAAATACTGGCGCCAAGAGTAAATAACTTGTAAAAATACCAGCCATGGAAATATTTTGCACATAAATGGCCAGATTTTGCCTTGGATTACACCCGGGCAATTTCAGGGTATTCAGTCAAGCTGCATGTAAATAAACGAGATTCAACGATTATAAGGCCACAAGGGACCACTGTGTTCCTTCTAATCTGGCCTCCTGCATGACACAAGCCAGTGAACATCCCCATAACCATTTGTGTTTGAATTAGAGCCTCTTTTAGAAAAAAATGTCCAATATTGATTTTAAATGGTCAGTTAATAGAGTAGAATATGACCTGAATTTCTGAATGTCTCATTGCATGATTGTTATGCCTCAAAAAGCAGTTATTGGATACATATGTACATACACTGTATAAGTATTTGATTATATTAATTATTACCAACGAAGGTTAGCCCATTTTAAAAAGTTATCCTGTGTCCTTTCAGAAGATTTTTAAAAACTGACCACATTTAGAGTGCATCTAGATAGCAGCGCTATTTCAGTATCCCAAAATAGCATTCTCCGCATCTTGACAGCACGCCCATTATTTTGAAATAGCTTTCAAAATAATAGGATGCTATTCCAACATACCCGTAAACCTTGTTCCATGAGGATTAAGGGATGTTTCGGAATAGCACTCTATTTTGAAATTTGGTGCTGTGTAGCCAAGCACCAAATTTTGAAATTAACTCGAAATAAGCTACACAATTTGCGTAGCTCAAATTGCATAGGTTATTTCGAGCTACGGGTGCAGTGTAGATGCACCCTTAGTGTCTAGTGATGCAATGTTAGGTTATATCTCATTTTATCACTTATATTTTCTGGGATTAAAGGCAACTAGGGGGCTGTGCCCACTACTCGCTATGCTCGCCAATCCCCCTCTTTCTGGTGGCTTTCACGGTCAGAGAGCCTGATGATGTCATTCTATCACGTGTCAGGAAAAACTTTTATATTTAGAGAGAGAGAGAGAGAGAGAGAGAGAATTAGCTTTCTCCTCTCTGATATATAAAACTCAGTAACTTAGTTACAAAGAATGAATCCTTACAATAACTTTGACATTGACAGATTCACCATGATTTAAATCCCTCTACAACTCTGTTGATATTAGGACATCTGAATTATTTTACATAGCCAATGTTTGTATTTATATAACAGATGTGTACACAATGGTTTCAATGTACAATATACAGTAGGGATTTGCAAAGATTTTATTAGTATACACCACAACTTAACAGAGATACGGTGCCATAGAGTCCTTCCTTCCCATTTGTGATGGCATAGGCCACCTCCTGCTTTTGATGATTGAATAACAGGCCCTATTCTATATAGCTTTTTAATACCACACTAATCACCATAGTACCTGAGAGCCTTTCAGCAGTACATTAAGCATTGTGACTACACATCTGTCATGTGTTTGTTCTCTCATCCTCATCTCAGAGGAAGAAGCATGTGAAGTAAGGTGTCTTGTTTTCATATATTTTTTACTTTGTGTTGTTAAATATACCTGTTGCTATGTGTATCTCAGAGGCAGCAAGGACAAATAAATGTGACTTACAGTTGAAGCAGAAAGTCATGACATTTGTAATAGTCCTACACAGATGAGCTTTGCACTTATCTCTGAGGGTTTCAGTTTTGCCAAAGAAGCTGAGTGACCCCATTTTCCTTCCCTGAGCTTACGTAATCTTTCAGATATTCTGAACCAAAGTATTTTAAATACAAAGGCTGAGTCCTTAAACTTGACACAAAGTGCTATGGGAAGTCAGTATAGAGAGCAGAGGACAGGTGTGATATGCTCAAAGTGATCTGTGTTGCTGAGAAGACATGTTGAAGTACAAAAATACTTGTACTTGCTGTAGTTTCCCAACCACAGAAGACTTTATGCATTGCTGTAGTCCAGTTAAGAGGTTAACATTACCCCAAAAATTTCCACTGGAGACCACCCAGGGTTACTCTAATATAGATTTATTGATTGAGGAATTAACACTCCGCTATATGATTAAACTAAAGAGGACAGAGCTGCCACTAAAGGTTTAAACTAAAGGGGAACCAGCTATTTCTCTCACACACAAACACACCCACACCTTCATTCATTCACACATTCATTCTTGCCCTCAGGCACTCACACAGGCATATGGGTTGCAGAAGGAGCCAAGGCATGTTGGTTCTGGTCATGGCTGAGGAGCTGGTCAGGAAAGAAACTGGCTCCTTCTTCTCAAAAAGAAAAAGGGCTACTGTCACCTGCTGTCTCCTTTTATTGCCTCTGTGCAACCCCTGTGACTCATCCACATTCCTCACCAAGGAGCATGCCCAGACTGCCTTTGATCCTGCAAAGTAGCAGTCTCCTTTGTTTGCTCAGCCTTGATTGGTCTGATGACTCATCACCTGGCTCCAGGTGCTCAGCCTTGCAGTTTCTAATCCCAAACACTCAATAGTCTCCACTCACACACACACACACACACACATTCATATCTCAGCAGTAATCTAGACAAGAACAATGCAATATAACTGGTTATGAAGCCTTCAGTGCTTAGGAAACTCCAATCAGTACAGTAATGCTGCAGCTTTGTCCTTTGCTCTCTTGATTGGCTTCCCATAGAATATGGGAATATCAAATCAACATAGAATATCAAATCAAGTTCATGGTCTCAGGCCTTCTCTTCAAACACTGGGTGGCCTGGGCCCAGGACATCTAAAAGATCATGTAAAGCAGTGACTTTCCACCTTTCAGGAAGTTGGACTTGTCTTGTGTACCTCAAAGTTTCACCTCACTTAAAAACTATTTGCTTACAAATTTCTTGGGCCAGATTCTGCAAGACTTGCTCATGCAGAGTGATATCCTGCCGCACTAGTGGTCCCATTTATTCAGCCCTTTGATACTGCTCAGTTTCAGTACACTCACATTGTATCTTGTTATTCAGTAAAGTTATTCAGAATGTGTACAACTTTTATTGCAATATGGAATTAAATGTCCTTCCATAGTTCTATCAGTAATCTCTGAAAGTCTTATGAATGTAATTTTGTATGCGATACAGCTTTCTGCTTTTTGAGGGAATGCCAGTAAGTATATTTTACTTTTTCACAAATCTGTATTTTTTACTTTTAATATTTACATTTAATGAGCCTCTTGCAGCCAATCTCAGAAATCTGTTGTGGGGGGAGGAGGAGAAGAGTGTGTTTTGTTTTTAACTTATGCTTAAATTGGTTAATTTCAATATTTCTTTTAAAACAGCAGCTAGTCTGTCCCTAGTTAGTCCCATTACTGAAAAAGAATGTTAATGGTATCAGGACATTTTGGGGGGGAGGGTGTTGTACATTTTTATTGAATTCTAGAGACCATCTTTTTAAAATATCACCAGAGCGGCTGGTGCTGCATCCATGCCAGGACCTAGACTAAACCTAAAATAGTCAGTGCAGAGAATATAAGCAGAGGCCACATGTTGAGGGAATCATTCTTGCTAACTCCACCTAGGAAAGAGAAGTTTGAGTGAACATTGTAGTCAGCAAGATCATTGGTAGTGAATTTAGATTGACTTTCAGAGCTGCTGAATAGACACGGTGCCTCCTATTAACTTCAAATAGAGTTGTGGATAAATAGCATCTCTGAAAGTCAGACCACCTGGTTTGTTTGTTTGTTCTTTCAATAGGATGACAATGGACTATTTCAAGGTGTCCTCTTGTCAACAATCAGCCAAGGATTACCTTGCTGACTCGGAACAGCCCAAGAATGGCATGAGCCTCGATCATAAATATGGAACAACCTTATTCAGTGGTGTGGTGTTTGATACTTTTGTGCATCAATGTAAACGGGTAATACCCAACGTGGGATTTTTATTCTGACTGCTACAAAACCTCTTGATTTCACAGACTTGCTTTCACTTTCATTAGTATCATCCTTTTTTCTCATCCATCAGAGCTCATTCTCTTCCAATCTGAGGTACTGGTATTTTATGTACACTAACATTCATGGGGTTTTCCAAGGAAACTGCTTTAAGAATGGGCGATACAAATACATGCACTGGGCCAAATTCATACCAGGTATAGCTCCCTTCCAGCAAATAGGATGGATATGACCTATTATAACTAACTTCTTTTGGTTTCCCTATTGAATAAGCTATTCTTTTTGTGCAAGCTTTCTCTTTCCACAGTTTTTCTGTCTAAATATCAAAGATGGATTTCATATGTATCTTAGGGTGGAACGAGAAGTAACGGTAGTTCGAATTAGAGATCCTAATTCGAACTACCTACTCCGTGCCGCGTGTAGCCGCGGGCACGGAGTTCGAACTAAGGGCATTTAAAAATGGCGCCCGCCCGGCAAGATGCAAATGAAGCCCGGGATATTTAAACCCCGGGCTTCATTTGCAGCTTCGAATGCCTACATTAACCACCCTAGTTCGAACTAGGGTGGTAGTGTAGACATACCCTTAGTGATTTGTACTGGATTGTAGTCACTAGCCATTAAAGTAGCTATTACCTCAAATCTCTGTTTTCAATAAGGCATCTTTTCAAAATGCATGTGTCATTTTAACTAAATAGAAAGTGTGTGTTTCTGAGAGTATGTCTAGACTACATGCCTCTGCCGACAGAGGCATGTAAATTAGACTACCCGACATAGTCAATGAAGCGGAGATTTAAATATCCCCCGCTTCATTAAAATAAAAATGGCCACCACGCTGTGCCGGCTCAGTTGATCATCGGCACAGCGCGGCAGTCAAGACGTGAATCGGTCGACAGGAAACGCTTTTGTCAACTGCTCCTGTAAACCTCATTTCACGAGGCATAAGGGAGCGGTCGACAAAGGCATTCCCTGTCGACTGATCCGCGTCTTGACTGCCGCCGCGCTGTGCCAACCATCAGCTGAGCCAGCACAGCGCGGTGGCCATTTTTATTTTAATGAAGCAGAGGATATTTAAATCCCCGCTTCATTGACTATGTCGGGTAGTCTAATTTACATGCCTCTGTTGGCAGAGGCATGTAGTCTAGACATACCCTGAGATTTGCTTCTTCGGATATTGTCATTGATACTAGGGAAGTTTACCATGTAACACTCAGAAAGAGTATAAGTACCTAATCCACCTTCTAAAGTGAAAAAAGTCATATGGCTAAATGTCCTGTCCCCTTCCTCCAACCTAAAAGGAGATACATATGTAACAGGCCAAAAGCTGCATGTTCCAGGAGGTGATCAGAATCTGCATAATCTGGTTGTGCAAACTGTATGGTATTCAAATGACCGTCTTCACCCCAGAACACACCCCTAGCTTCAAAGAGATGGATTTTATCTCAGTGTGCCTGCCTGCAGTCCTCCTGGCCAGAGATAACTCGCAAACACAAATATACTTTGCATATGTTGAACTCCTTTTGATAGCACCTGCCTGTAACAGCATGTTGTGTCTCATTATCCTTTTCCCATGAACATGAATGTCTCTTTCTCCTTGTGCCCTTCACTACCCTTGTGCTACAGACCCTATGAAAAAAGACTTGTTAAAACCTGACAAAAAAGGATGACCAATAACAGTTTCAGAGGTTGGAAGACTTTCATGGGTCTGTTTGCCACACACATCAGACATAGCACAAAATGACACATATCTTTCTGTAACGAGCTGCAGAGTACATTTGTGATGGATTGTGAGCTTACTTCAAAAGTTAAACTTCCATTTACTCAGTAAGTCAGGAAAAAATGCCAATCAACATTGCAGTATATATTTATGTAATACATTCACTGTCACAGCAAGCTGTTTTGGCAATACCTGTTAATGGGCCCCTTAGGCAAATTATAGCCTACATTACATATCCTGCAATAAACACTAGCTATAAGCACCTTTCCCAGGTAGCAATATATGATTCACTCAAAATACCCCACTTACTTTCTCAGATGCCCATTCCATTTTCTGGCACTGTCATGGTAGCGCACCATGTCCTGCACATCTCAGAAATAGTCAGTTTTTTTTGTGGCGATGCTCAGAATTGCCTTGCTTGTTCCACTTCAGAAACCCATGTTATGCTCAACTAGAGATAGCATTTGGCTCCTGGGATTAGCACCTCAAAAATCAGTAGAAGCAAATACCTTTTGATTAATGGCTCCCCAACTGCCTAGCCAGCAGCTCTTGATTTTTAATATTAGCTTATTTCATATACTATATTTAATATAGGGGACTATGATACTGTGATGCCAAGAATACATATACATAGTTCTGTCTTCTCTCCCTTAAACATTCACATATTTTGCTTAGTCCCCAGAGGACTTATAAAGGTGAATCCAGTCTGACAAAGAAAATGAGAGGGAAATGCCCTATAAAAGGGAAATGCACATACCACACATTTACAATCACAGAGGAGGAATGATGAGACAGAAAGAAAAGGGTTATCTCATGCACCATAAGCATCAGTTTGAAATCTGTTCTATGCCTCAGCTTCTTGGCAAATGTTGAAAAATCAAAAGGGTTGGATGAATGGAGTGGCAAGACTAATTCTAGATAACAAAGTGCTTGAAAAGCATTTCTATTAGATTAAGGAAGCCATTGTATATAGACTACCAAGTAAGTAAGGGCATGTCTACACAGCAGCGTTATTTCAGAATAACTGGTGTTATTTTGAAATAACAAAGTGTGTGTGTACACAGTAAGCCATTATTTTAAAATAATGGGAAGTTGAAGGAAGTGTTCTTCCTTCGACTTCCTGCCACATAGACAATGCCAAAAGCCGAGTTAAGCTATTTCAACCATCTACACAACTGACTGCTGAAATTGTGTAACTTAATTCAACTTGTGCCCTTCTGTGTAGACGTGCACTAAGAGAAACCTAACCTAGATCCAATTGAATTATACCTTCTCTCATACTCTAGTAAACAGTGAATTATTTCAATGGGAGTAAAAGGGATCTTGCTAACATAAGGCAATTTGTATCAACTGATCCCCCAGCTTATCTTGATGTCATGTGGTTTCCAATTTAGATGATACATTACATTGCCATTAAGCCTGCATTACCCAAAAAAAAAAAAAAAGGCTGAAAGAAAACTTTCTTCTGTGCTCTGGATTCTATTAACAGACTGAATTTCCCACTATACTATACCTCTTCCCACATGGCTGGAAGCTGTGAAATAGAGCCACATCATACTCTGAGTACACAAACCCAGTCTCTGCTGCCAACTATTTAACCCCAAATGGCGTCAAAGGGCCCGCTTCCAGCAGTGAAGCATACATTTTTAAGACAGTCATCTAAGCAAGATATTCCCTCTGAACAATGGATGATTGGCAGTTAACATAATGTTTAACTTCTGTCTTTACTCTAGTGCATGTTTATGGCTAAATTGCATTGCTGCTCATTTGTCAACTACACTATCTTGTAGCACAGATGTCATCAGATATCCCTTAGTCACTGTGTCATGATCTCCTTTGGGCTCTTGAGGCAGACTGTGATGCAACACCTCCCATTACTAGATGTGAAAGAATATACTCTGGCATGCTAAAAATGAGCTGATAATGCTCACCCCATCTTGGGGCCCTTTAACAGCCTCTTGAGGAAAGCTGAACCGCTGCCAAGTATTCAAGATGTGCTATGTTGTGTACAATTTGGCTTGCCAAAGAACAACTTCTCTCCTCCCTTACTCCCACCCCCACAGAAAACAAGCAGAAAGTAGATAAGAGGGAAAGAAAAACTGTACATGAATTACTGCAGAAAGAAAAGGCTGAGGTCCTTTAGAGATGATGAGTAAAGAGAAGGAAATCTGGACTGTCTCTTTTTTCCCAGACAGATCTCTGTGTTCTAGAGGACTTCATGTCCAAGTACATGAAGGAGATGGCTCAAAAGAGCACTGAGCTTTCTCTATTTCAGAAACCCAAGGAGAACTACAGCCTAAGGATACGTCTAAACTAATGTTATTTCAAAATAACTTAATCTGCGTCTACACAGCAGGCAGTTATTTCAAAATAACGTCAATAAAGCTGGAGGACTTCTTACTCCGACTCCTATAACCCACATTGTACAAAGAGTAAGAGAAGTGGGAGGAAGAGTGCTCTATTTCGAAATAAGTGCTGGGTAGATGCTCCCAATTTTGAAATAAGCTATGCAATTGAAGTAGCTCAGTTTGCATAGCTTATTTCGAGTTAAGCCCTGCTGTGTGGACACACCCTAACTACCACAGATATAGGATGGAATACTTGTGCAGGCTAACATTCATGTCAGCTTCTGACTAGTGGTGAATTTAATATTAATTATAGGGTTAAAGTCAGATATCCCAGGTAGTAGTTTAGGGTGATTGAGTTTTTGGGGGGAGAGATTGAGTTAATTGTTTTTCCTTTTTTTTTTTTTTTTGTTCATGTTTTATACAGGTACAATGAAATGCTGCTCCTACTCTAAACCTGCTTAAGAAATAGAACCCAGTAGTTCCGAATCAAGGCTTCAGTCCAGCAACACACTTAAGCAAGTATCTCTCTCCCACCTGGAAGAAGTCCCATTAACTAGAAAAAAGCATCTCATATGTCTAAAGTTAAGCTTGTGCGTAAGTGCTTTGCTGGATCCAAGCCTCAAAAATTATTGTTTACTAGGTAAAATTTAGTGTACTTACTTGCAATAGTTTCCAGCTAGATGTATCTATATCATTGCAGAAATAAGAATAATTATTTGACTGCTGGCATGATGGAAGTATTAATTAGTTCAAATTTGCACTGCACTGAAATTTTTATATAGTATTAATAAGTACAAAATGCCAGTAAGAAACCCCTCTAGAGCCCTTTTTAAACATTGGCGTAACACTAGCTATCGTCCAGTCATCTTGTACAGAGACTGATTTAAATGATAGGTTACACACCACAGTTGGTAGTTATGCAATTTCACATATTAGTTCCTTCAGAACTCTTGGGCAAATGCCATCTGGTCCTGGTGACGTATTACTCTTTAGTTTATCAGTTAGTTCCAAAGCCTCCTCTAATGGCACGTCAATCTGGGACAGTTGCTCAAATTTGTCACCTAAAAAGAATGTGTCAGGTTTGGGAATCTCTGTCACATCCTCAGCTGTGAAGACCGATGCAAAGAATTCCTTTAGGTATTCCGCAATTTGTATTAGTATCTCAGTCAGGCTATGTCTAGACCACAGGCTTCTTTTGGAAGAACCTTTTTTTTGGAAGAGATCTTCCGAAAAAACCTCTTCTGAAAGAGAGCATCCACACACAAAAGCACATCGAAAAAGTGATTTGCTTTTTCGAAAGATAATGTACATACTGAATGGATGCTATCTCGCATTTAAGCTGTGATTACTAGGGACAGAGTGGCCACCGGGACACCTGTGCTTTTTCCTCTTTCCTCTTCTTTCAAAAGAACTCCCTCTTCCCTGTCCACACACGCCTTTTTCTGAAAGAGCTCTTTCAGAAAAAGGTTCTTCCTCATAGAAAGAGGATTACCAATGCCGGAAAACCCCCTTTGTTCTTTCAATTTACTTTTGGAAGAATGTGATAGCAGTGTGGATGTAATTCAGGTTTTGTCAGGAAAACGGCTATTTTTCCAACAAAACTCTGTAGTGTAGACATGCCCCTAGTGGCCCCACTGGTTATTTAGAAGGCTTCCTTTCTCTTATGTGCTTTAAAAAGTGTTTACGATTATTTTTTGAGTTATTGGCTAGCTGTTCTTCAAATTCTCTTTTGGCCTTCCTAATTATATTTTTATACTTTAGTTGCTCCTTTCTATTTTCCTCAATAGGATTTAGCTTCCACTTTTTAAACTTTGCATTTTTTTTCTCTAACTGCTTCTTTTGTGTTGTTGTTTAGCCATGGTGGCACTTTTTTGGTTCTCTTTGTGTGTTTTCTAATTTGGGGGATACAGTTAGGTTGATCCTCTATTATAGTGTCTTAAAAAGTTTAAAAGCAGCTTGCAGGGATTTTACTTTTGGCACAGTACCATTTAATTTCTGTTTAACTGTCTTCCTCATTTTTGTATGGTCCTCCTTTCTCAAATTAAATGCTATCATGTTGGGTTGCTGTGGTGTTTTCCCCACCACCGGAATGTTACATTTTATTATACTATGGTCACTGTTACTAAGGAGTTCAATTATATTCCCCTCTTGGATGAAATCCTCTGCTCCATTTAGGATTAAATCAAGAATTGCTTCTCCTCTTGTAGGTTCCATGATTAGCTGCTTCAAGAAACAGTGATTTAAAGGTGTCAAGAAACTTTATCTCTACATCCAGTCCTGAGGTGACACACATCCAATCAATATGGGGATAGTTGAAATCCCCCATTATTATTACTAAGTTTCTTATTTTTCTAATCTCTCTGAGCATTTCACAGTCCCTATCAGCATCCTGGTCAGGTGGTTGGTAATATATCCCTACTGCTACATTCTTATTATTCCAGCATGGAATTACAACCATGGTATGACTTTGTTCTTCTTTATATTGAACAAATATAGAAGTGGGAAGAGCAGCAGAAGTTTTTTAAAAGGTGAGCTATCTCTGAGATGCTCCAGGAAAGGACAAAGGAAAGGCAGCTTGCCAGTAAGGGGAGAAAAGAAGGCTTTAATGAACTGGCCACCGTCATCTCACTACTTCTCAAAAAATATGTAGGACTGTCACTGTGGCTTTTGCTAGGTCTTTTAAAACCAAGGGTCAAACAATGAATGTTTCAGAGGAGAGCTCCTCTTTCCCCTGTAGTTTGTACTTTAACATTTCTTCCCACCTCTAATCTCTGCTCCCCCATCCTCATCCCACCCCATTTAAGAAAAGTGATTCAGTCAAAGGTTAGTTTATGCCAATCTCTAGTATATATGTGTTAGGCAATAGGTGTGACCCTTTCTGAGGTAGGGACTGGGAGGTGGGGAGAGCAGGAAAGATTGCTCTGAGTGTGCGTGGCTGGTGGCCACGTCTTCATAGGCCCATGTATTTGTGCAGTTGCTTTTAATGCCATCCAGTCTTTTCCTTCTGTCCCTAAATGGCCTGTGTTGAAAATGTCCCTGCTTACAGTTGCTCAACTGGAATGAGGACAAGTTGTTTGCAATGGCCCCCTTCCAAATGCTTGTGCTGTAACTTTTGTCTTGACTAGTCTCTGGAGATATCTCTGGAGCGAGTTTCCTGTTCCTCCCATGCATTCCCCCAAAGTGGTGCCTGCTTTTCTTGACCTACCCTCTCAATTTTGTAGCTGGTTCCACCTTTAAATAAACTCTATTACCAAACAGAATTTGTTAACTTCTGCTCACCTAATGCTATCATGTCACACTCTCTTTTGTCAATTCAGATTGAGTTGCAATGGGTCCAGATGTTGCAGGAACAGAAATACCAGGTTACCTTTGGTACTAGCAGGACAGATGGGCACATGACAGCAAAGAGGCTGTGACAGTCTTCTAAGTATTACAGCCGATTTGCCACTTAAATCATTGTGATTAAGATGTACTAACCTACAAAATGTTTTTCTGATGTAAATATTTCTTCTTCCTTGGTTTCTCCTGTCTACTTAGTTTCAGAGAAGAGATGTCCCTTCCCTTTGGTTTAATTAAGTCAGAGGAGGGCGAGGAGAAATAAGTAACATAAGAGAGACCAAGTAAGAGTCTATAGCTCTCAGATCACTGGGCGGATTTATGAACATAGACACATTAATATACATTACACAAGAAAATAATAATTTCCTTTTCTCTATTGGATGTGCATGGCACATAATGTCAATAAGGGTGTATGTGTTATCTGCCTCCTATTGTTTTGTTCATCAACCAAAATCTATTTCTAAAAAGATATGTTAAAAATTACTCAGCAGAGAATCTTCTTTATACTGTGCCATAGCTATACATGTTCCTTTAAGGAAAAAAAGGAGAGAGCCCCTGCCACAAGAGGACCACAAAGTGGCTCAGTTGTGTTCAGGTGCAGAATCTTGTTGAGATGGGGTTGTGGTTAGACTGTTGGGGTGCTGGAAGGGAGTTGAGGTGGAGTTTCAGTTGCTAGCTCCATGCAGGGACACTGAGGCCAGGTTGAGTGGGACTCCTCCCATTTCCTCTCTACTAGCTAAGGGAGCTGACCTGGCCAGGAGTTTGGAACATGCTGCACCCTTCCCAAAGGTTATAGAGCTACTGCTGCCATAAGTAGTTTCAGGCACCTCACCTCCACCCCACACATCACAAAAGCTTGCCCCTTGAGACAGAAATTGCCACTGCAGGGTGAGCATGGTGTGTGTTCATTTTCCAACCCTCCTATCTGTGGTCATCTTTTGTTGGGGTCTGAGATTCAGCTTTTGCTCCAGGTCCCCCTAAAACCTTTGTGTGGCCCTCGCTCCTTGGGGACTCCCTGGATGCAGTATAGCCCTTTCACACACCCCTCCAGAGGGTTTCAGAAACAGAATCTTCAGCCCAGTGTATTCATTACAACCACACAGGCTTAGAACTTTAAACACAAATTAAGTCATGAGTTTTTTAAAAGGAGTTTGCATCAGACTATACTAACACCTCCTACTCTATTTTATATTTTTATTGGATTTGGAAGTATTATTGTAGCCAGTAGAGAGAGAGCCTCCCCCATTCCACCCCCCTCCTGCCCACAGCATTAATGGGCCACTTCACCTTGAATGGTCCATTGAAATGTGTTAACAACTTGTGCTAAACAATCTGTTCCACTCTGAGCACAGGTCCCAGACCTGAGGAAGAGTGTAAGCTCCAAAGTTTGTCCCTCTTTCCAGCAGCAGTTAGGTATTACTTTTTACTGGACCAACCCACCTTCTCTCTGTATTGATTTGGCAAACAGTGATAATCTCCATAACAAATATAGCCTTGTTTTGCAGAGATAATACTCTAGCTTGGTGGTCAACACAACATACTTGGGGAGGGGAGGGGAATGTTCAGCAATTTCAGTCTTGGCAGAAGAGAGAGATTTGATTTGACTCTGCTGTTTTTGGTGGCATGCTAAATCCTTGCTAACTTTTCTTTCAACCTTATCAAGTTGTGCCCCTCTCCAAGTTCAAGTTAGTAGAGTGGGTGCTTGTTCCATATTCCAACTCTCAGAGCCCTAAAATTGTTTGTTTTTACACCAATAGTGCTACTGAGAAAAAACCAAACACATAGGGCTTGCTGATTTATAATTGTAAATGTAATGCACTGCTCATATTGTAAGTTAGCTCACTTGCTTTTTATCATGACCACGTGGCTGTCATTTGGTCAAATAAATGGTAACATTGGATGTGCAGAGAACAGTGCCACCTATCTTCAAAAAAAGTTCTGCTGTGCTTTCAAGCATAGTGGAGATACTTAGAGATATATATTGATGTGCATCATACATCTGAGATCAGAATCTGGCCCTATTGAGTCTTTGGGCCAAATCTCATAGATTTACCTCACAAGTAATTTCACTAAAGTCAATGGGCCTGATTCTATGTCACTATTACACCAGCGTAACTCTGCTTGGAGTAACTCATAGCTAGTGCAAGTTAAGTGATGGGGACTGATCCTCTAAATAGGACTACTTGCATGAGTAAAGGAAGCAGATTTGGTCTTTATCTGACAGATAATTTGCTTACAGGTAGTAGACATAGAAATAAGGACAGATATATTGTAGATGATTTCGAGGGATTATTTAAGGCCTCAATCCCAAATTATGCTGCTAAAAAGAGGAGAGAGATGGCCAGAGAATAAACTCTACTTTACTAAGTGCTCTCTCCCCTTCTTTCCTAGTCCCCACATTTTCAGAGGGATAAAATGGAGATTGCACAATAGCAAGGAGAGGAAATCTGAGAGATCCAGAGTCTTAAAAGAAAACACATCAAAACAATTGATATTTTATGTTTTTCAGAGTTTTCTGGACAGCCAAAATAGCATCTTTTTCTCTCCTCCAACCCCCATTGATTTTAATAAAGGCTGAAAAGGACTCCAGGGTTTAGGGGAAAATGAAAAAAAAAACAAACAACTTAGAGAAATTGGATACAAAACTAAATTGTAGACTCAATGGGGCTCTAAGGGACCCCTACACCACCCTTCTGCACTGTGGCAGGATTGATTTAATTATTCTATAACTGTTCCTGTAGATGGGTATTTAGCCTCGAATAACTCCAACAACAGTGATTGCACAACACCCTTTGGCAGCTTATCCCGTCGTCTAACAGTTCTTCTACAGTTTTGCCTAATATTTAACCTAAAAACTTCCCTCCTGCTTCAGCCAATTATTATTTGTCCTATCCTCAGTGACTAATGAGAATAATTGATCCTTGTCCTCTTTAAAACATTCCTTTATGTTTCCTGTTATGTCCCCCCCACACACTTGTCTTTTCTTTAGGTGAAAGATGCCAAGTTATCTTAACCTTTCCACTTAGATCCTATTTGCCAAACTTCTTACCATCTTTGTTGCACTCTTCTAAACTCTTCAATTGGTCCATGTGTCTTTTTTTTTTTTCATACAGAACTGAATACAGTTACTCCAGTTAAGCTTTAACCAGTGCCAAGCAGAGCGCAATAATTACTTCGGTAACCTGACTGACCCCATCTAATAACAACGGCAAAATGCAGCTTGTAATTAAAATTTTTTTAATAATAATAAAAGCTAATTTCCTTAATGACCAGAACATCCTACTGCTTGACAGACATAAGTTAAGAAACATAAAGGTTATTGTTCATTCTAGGCATCTTTTTCAGTTATATGGTGTATATTGTAATTTGGATTATGTACAGTTTTATGCAGATTAGGAACAGGCTGTACTTCATCTCTTGCACTCTCTCCCACTCCTTTTGTTTCACCCAGACTTCACTTCTGTCTGCTCCTTGTCACCCTGTCTACATTTGTTCAGCTCCACTGCCAGTATTACATTTGGGAGACTTTGTAGACAGCTGCCTTGGGTATTTTTAACACCTTAGCCTATATTAGGTCTTCCAACTTTACTAACTTCAGTGGAGTTGAACCAATAGTGGGAGATATTTGGAAATTTCCCTCATGTAGACAGAATTTTTATCCCTTTTCACCATGCCCATGCTGGCTGGAATAGCTTCCCAGTTAGTATCCAGCCAGCACTCTCCTTCAAAAAAACTCCTGAAAATGCATCTGTTCTGCAAAACATTCCAGCTGTATAGTATGTTCTATATTCATTAACGTGGTACCTGCCTATTGTTTTTGCACTGTATTGTATACCCCAGTGAGTTATAATGTTGTTAAGAGAGGAAGTCTATTCTTTGGCAAACCCTACCTATTATAAAAGGTCATGCACAGTAATATATAAATAACTGCCTGAAAAAAAGCAATGCCCAGAAAATGGACATATAAATTCACTATGATAAAATAAATGTGGATCAAGTTGCAAGGCTAGCAATCTCTCTGACTGCAAACCTAATCTTTGATTATGGCAGCATTTTTGTTGCTTTTGTACTCTACCATTAGGTAGTATAAAACAATAAGTATCATTATTCTTACAGGTTGAACCTCTCTAGTCCGGCACCCTTGGGATCTGACTTGTGCCGAATCAGAAAATTTGCTGAACCACAAGAGGTCAATAATGTCTAGAAGCATTACCAACACCTTCACTCCTTACTGGGCTCTTAGAAGACATTTAGAGGTAAATTAGAGCTAAATAATAGCACAGAACACTGAGCCAGGACTAGTGGCTATAAACAAACTTTATGGGACCATGGGAAATTTGGCTTCACCTATGATAAGTGGACATCCAGCTAACTAAAATCATGTTGGACCATGGATGTTACTAGACTAGAGAGTGCCAGACTAGAGAGGTTCAACCTGTTCTTATTTTTCCATAGGGTCTTGATTAAACTACAGAAGTTCTGCTGGAAAACATGTCAGTGAATGCCTTGCAAGTAAAATAGGTGCAATGATTACGTAGAAAAATAAAAACCTGGCTAAGAGTGTAATATTCTGCTATAAATCTGTAAAATATTAAGTGAAATTCTGCAGTCAGTTATACACATACAAACTCATTGTAGTCCATATGGTTGTGTGTGTAAATGAGGTCAGAATTTGGTTTCAGATAACAACACATCATAACTTACCAGAAGCCACTCTATTAAAAAAGCATAAGTACTTCAAGATTTGGATCCATTAGCCAATATTTCACAAGGCAAAATCATTTCTTTTTTATACATCTTGTACACAGTGCTGTATCAAGGCTTTGTGATATAGACTGGATGAGGTGAAACCTCAATGGAGTCTAAAAAGTAAAGGCAGCTCAGAGAGAAAGAACAAAATCAAGCAGAAATAGTGACTGCAAGTTATTGGCAGGCAACCAAGAGTCAGCTGGTGTCCAGGAGAACAAGAATTTACAAGACCCAGTATATTTGCTTGTTGGGCATTTTCTCCTCCTGCCCCTATTTATTTGTTACAGTGTTCTTGATAAAAATATTGAGCTGAGAAAGATAATCTTTAACCTACCTTACAATGAGACTTGCAAGCATTTTTATAAATAGATTGAAAAGTTATTTTGTGGCTTTTGTAAGTACTGCTCTATGCTCTACACAAAGCCTGTTTTGTAACTTCTTATACAACCGTACTCCTCTATGTGCCACAACAGAGATCACTGGGCTGTCCCACACAAGTACTGCTGTACCTTTGGGGGACTCTTTTATTCTATGTCCTGAACTGGAAGAACACCTCTCAATAGGATGTGCAAACACACTGTTCATGTCCTTTCTGCACTGATAACAGGTGCTGAAGTTACTGTCCAATCTTTAGATTGGAAGTCAATGGAAACTGTGTCATGCATTTCAGTGGGATTAGGATCAAGCCCTTACAATACAGATATAAAGATGCTGAGGGAGGGGATTCTGATGCCACTGAAATAAAGAGAGACAGGGTTTCACCCTATGCACTTTTGAAATTATAACTAAAATAATTGAATTGAATGAATGAAGGTTGTGGGCTGTGCAGGATTGATTCAGCCCTCCCCGAGTGTTCTGTCCTCAGGCTTGTGGGGTTTGTAGGAGTAGAGTAGGAGTGGAGAGAAATCAGACAGATGTCTCTCTCAATCCTGTCTTCTGCTATAAGGAATAAAAGGGGTGAGCCATCCTTGGATCAGAAATTGTGGCTTAACTTAGTTCTTATTTTTAAAATAAATATTGATTATAATTCACCCAAAGGCTAACAAAATACAGTGGGTTTCTACAGCATAGATACTTTTTAGGTACATACTTTTATTATGTAGAAAGTATAAATCATCTCACTCCCCAAGATGCAAGTTTTATCTTTTATGAATGTAAAATGTTCATATTCCCGTAGGAGTAGCACAAGATATATCTGTAGCTCCAATTCCTTAAAACAAGCTTGGGTCATTCTGTCCAGGTCATGCCCTCATGCTACAGATCATTGGATCCAAGAGTGAAACAATACACATGCAGTCAGAAGCTTTTTCACATGGCAAACCTAAAGAGATGCAGACCATGATCTGAGCATTATGAACTGAGTTAAGCAGGCAAGCTGCCTCCCTAAAGAAGAGACAAAAATAGCAAAAGATTTGCTGAGCTAGTGACTTGGCATATGGCAAGTGAATCTTAACTTGGGGGAAGGGTATTTGAGAATCAGCAGAAAAGGCAAGTCTTTGATTTTCATTTAGAGCTTGACCTACAGCTCTTTGGTGTGGAGTCTGCACCTTCTCAGACTTGGTTGTTTAAATAAGCAATGTGGTTTTCAGAGGCATTGAATGCCCAGAATGCACTGGACTCCCAGCCCTGGTCTACACTATGGAGTTATTTCAAAATAACCCCCCTTATTTCAAAATAATAAGCCGAGTGTCCACACTACAAAGTCTGTTATTTCAAAATAATGGGCTGGTTATTTCAAAATCTGTACTCCTGCTTTCCACGGTGAATAACACTTATTTTGAAATGGTTATTTTGAGAGTTATTATTTCAAATTTAGTTATTTTGAAATAATTTCCTAGTGTAAACGTGCCCCAAAAGAACAAGTGGCAGCCTTTCTACATTAGGTACAGATATTTCCTAACATATACACACAAAATAAGATATTTCATTTTGTCTGTCTTGAAACAGGAGGCTGGTGAAGGACGGGGGGGAGGGGAAATTCTATGTTAAAATGCTTTAATGCTCCTTAATATTAATCCTTCAGGCAGAGCTTTGTTGATCTATGCAGAAGGGCTTTCTCCCAAGAGTTCCAGCCAAATGAGCTTTTGCAGAATTCTCTGTTACTGTTCTTTATGAGGGCTTTTCCCAGCCACACTTCCTGCAGTATGGAAAAAGATAACTGGCAGAGGGGAAGGCTGATAAGCACAGTACAGATTATTTAAAATGTGTTCTATGAGACAGAAAGGTCCTCGGAGCATTTTACAAACATTAAAAAACTAATCCTTCCAAACACCCCTTTGCTTTATGGGAGGGGAAACTGAGGCAGATTTACCCAAGTTGTACTGGAAGTCTAGAACAAGAGTGTATATATGTGTAAGGGCTTCACTGGCATTAAACTTACTGAGCATTCTTCTCAAGCCTACTAGGGTGCTCTCAGAAGGATTGCAGATGTATAGAGGCTAATTGTGGCAATCCATGTATCACCTGGAAATTATCAACTTTCAAAGATAATTTGTTTTAGAGATGAGAACTAGCTGCAAAGTCCAGGAGCCTGATTAGCTTCTCACTTACAATGGTACAAATCAAGAAGAACTCAATGGAGTTACATTTGTGTAACTTGTATATGGATAAGAATATACAGAGTTTTTTAATATTAAAAGAAACAATTGCTTTGAAAAGAAAATGAAGCTTCAAGGCATAAGACAACCTCTAACTACTGGGAATTAGGCGGGAACTTTCTTGGCTAACCACCAACTAACTAATGAAGATTTCTTCTGAAACAGCTGGCACTGACCAATGTCAGAGAGAGGATCCTGAACTAGATTGACCACTAGTCTGATTCAGCATGGCAGATCCTGTTTAAAACTGGCATCATAAGAGAATAAGGCTCCAAATCTGGACTTGGATACAGATTTTGAATACCTGAAAACATAAATGAGTTTGGATCTGGGTATTTTGAGTCAGCTCATTATTATAGAAATGAAAAAATATTTGCAAAATCCATATCCAGGTTCCTATTTCTGAACACCCACAAATCCAGGGCCAGTTTCTATCTGGACCTAATTGTCGTTTGTTCTATTCTTGACACATCATCTTTGTTCATGGGAAGTACATGGTGGAAGATATAGTCGATCCAAAAAGTATCTGATTGTGCAGGAGCTTATTAAGGTTCCAGCTCTTAGAAAGGGAGAAGGATATTAACTCCTGGATCACATTCAACTGAAGCACAGATAAGATCTGCTCCCCTTTAAATATACCATTGCTATTGTGCTGTCTGAAAGGACAATATAGAAACAAAAAAACAAAGCATTTGAGAAGTTGATGCCCCAAGTTTTAAAAAAAGTCAAGATTTCCTCCTCTTTCACAAGGGATTTTTTAAAGAAAATGTCCAAACACCAAAAAGCCAAAATTGTAATTTCCAGAGAAACTGGGACTGTAGTCCAACAAAGATTGCAAAATAAAAAGGATTTAAAAAATCCTAATTGTAATAAACTTCAAAAAAGCAGTAAGATAGAGATAAAAATGTAGGAAAAGAACCCTGTTTACAGTCACCTTTAATAAACAATATTGAAGTTTGATGGTGCTATAAAATGGTTTTAAACTTTAGTTACTCATGGAGACATTAAACAGAGTAAGATTGACTCAAGTTTTAGATTTCTAAAAGCAAAACATCTCTAGATCAGTTTCAGGAAAAAGCTTTTGGCCAGCTATAAACTGCTGTCATTTAATAGGGGGGAAAAGAATAACAGAGCCATTACAGTAAAAATATTCTGGTTTGCCATGTTTTGTGTGTGCACATTATTGTTAAATGATGCTCGGGGACTAAGGATGACATAGCAGAGTAGCTCTAGCTGCCTTTGTATTGCTGTGATATATTCATCACCCCCACCACCACACAACCTGAACACCTCACAAATATCAGTACATTTAGATTTACAAACACTCCTGTGAGATAGCAGCATGATTCCCATTTCAGAGATAGGGAGATTGGAAATCCCAATTCTGCAAAACACTTAAATATATGTTTAACTTTAAATCTCTAAGTAGTTCCACTGAAATCAAGTTAGTGGAACATGTGTTTAAGTGCTTTGCTGGACTGAAGACAAAGTGACTTCCCCAAGTCATTCTGAAAGTCTGTGGCAGAGCTGGACAGAAGAGTTCTGAAACAACCTGCCTGCTTTCCTGCCATTGCAGCCAGTCTCTGTTGCAGTCAGGGACTCAAGAGCTTCTAGGGTTGATGGCAGCACTCTAGGCCTATGTCTACACTGGTGGCTTCTTGCACAAGAATATCTTGCACAAGGGTTCTTGTGCAAGAAGTCTTGCGCAAGAAAACGTCCACACTGCCATGTGTGAGCTGTGCTTTTGCGCAAGAGCATCCATGGCAGTGTGGACACTCTCTTGAGCAAGAAAGCTCTGATGGCCATTCTACCCATAGTGCTTTCTTGCGCAAGAAACCCCTGCCGAGCGTCCACACTGCCCTCTTGCGCAAGAGCTCCTGCGCAAGAGGGCTTACACCTGTTAAAAAAGAGCATAGCTCTTGTGCAGGAATCCCTCTCTTACCACGCCATACTGTAAATCTTCTTGCACAAGAACAGGTGGACAGTGTGGACGCTCTGCGGAAGAACGGCCGTTCTTGCGCAATAACCCGCCAGTGTAGACATAGCCTAGGTGGACTGCCATGGAGGCAGGGACCACACTGTCTGTGATAGAAATCCTCTTTGAAATGGAATGGTCTTACTCAACAGAGCTCTACACACAACTTCTGAGTCCCAGGCAAGTGTCTTAGCCACATGACCATTCCTTAGGTTTAGAATGGAATTCATGGATAACAGCAATATAGGATTTCTTAAATAATCTGAAGAAGACATAAAGAATTAAAGAAACTTCAGTCAGAATATTAAGGGGACATCAACACAGCAGGGCTAAAGCCAAAACAAGCTATGGAACTTAAGCTATACAATTGACGTAGCTAAAGTCGAAATAGCTTATTTAGGCTTTTGGCACTGTCTACACAGCCGGAAGTCCGAGGCAGAGCACTCTTCCTCTGACTTCCCTTACTCCTCATAAAATTATGGTTACAGGAGTCAGAGTAAGAAGTCCTCCAGCTCAACATTATTTTGACATTATGTCGAAATAACTGCTTGCTGTGTAGACACTGACTATGTTATTTCAGAATAACGTGAGTTATTCCGAAATAACACTGCTGTGTAGACATACCCGAAGTCCCACTGATTTCACAACTTTGCTGGAATGAGCCCAAGTTCAGGAGGGCAAACTGGCTCAAATAAAGTAAGACCTAATCCAGTCTTTCACTGACTACTAGCACCAAAACGTTTAGGTTTGCTAGCATTTAATTACTTCTTACTTGTATTTATGTACACAATGCGTGCTTTGAGCAGAGACACCACAATGTTGTAACAAAGGCTATTTATGGGATATCTCCAACCTGGCTGGAACAAGAAATTATCAGAAATTGCATCTCAGGGCATTTTTTCCCATGCAGTGTCAACACCAGTTACTTGAATCATCAGAAACTTTTGAGGTTCAGCTGAATGGACTCTTCAAATCTTTTTCTGGTGCTAACGTAAATTCTTACTTTTTATTACTGGAGAGTTAGATTAGTATTTCTGAGCTGGTTATTTTCTGCTTTGAGAAGGCAGCTGGAACTGGTAGACAGTGGTTCTCAAAGTGCAGTCCACAAACCACCAGTGGTCTGCAACCATCTTGCAGGTGGACCACTCCCCTCTCCCCCATGTGGTTGAAACACGTGCTGTTTCCTGCTGAGGAGGAACCGTGAGCCTTACAGACCAGATACAGTTCACAGGGAGGGGAAGCAGTTCTGCGCAATGCTGCTGTCCCTCCCTGTGGCTGGTAGAATGGAAGCACAGGAAACTGCTCACCTGGAAGCTTTCCCCACTGCTCCTGTTGGCCAGAATCACGGCCAATGCAAGCAACAGGTGCTGCCTGAGAGCAGTGGGATGCGCAGAGCTAGGTAAGCACCTCTAATTCCCCTCCAGACCAGACTCCGCACCCCCCCCCCTTGCCTTCACACACACATACCCTCCCACAAAGATCCCATACACTCACCCCACTCCTGCTGTCTTCCTCCCTCCCAGACCTGCACCCCCCACCCCTCTTTTGCACCCTCCCTCTTGCTTAGACCTCTCACTCCCATGTGTACCCTTCCTGCTGTCTAGATCCCCCACCCTCAGCCTGCTCTGTACCCAACCTCCCAGCCAGATCACACCCCCTCACCCTCAGCCCACTTCTGCACTATGCTTCCTACCCAGATCCCCACCCTCAGCCTGTTCCTGCACCCATCCTCTTGGTCAGACCCCACTCTGCTCCTACACCCTAACTCCCACCCAGACCTCAGACCTTTACCCCCTTCGGGTACGTCTACACTAGCTCGTTAGTTCAAGCTAGGTAGGGTAATGAGGGCAACCGGAGTTGCAAATGAAGCCCGGGAATGAGGAGTAATGGTAGTTTGAATTAGGATCTTTAATTCCAACTACCTAGTCCGTGCCGCATGTAGCCGCGGGCACGGAGTTCGGACTAAAGGGGATTTAAAAATGGCGGCGCCCGGGAACATGCAAATGAAGCCCGGGATATTTAAATCCCGGCTTCATTTGCAGCTCCGGTTGCCCTCATTACCCTACCTAGCTCGAACTAACGAGCTAGTGTAGCCGTACCCTTCCACTCCATCTCTCACTCAGATCCTGCATCCCTGTCCCTATCCCACTTCCTGGCAGCCTCCTCCCACACACTGAACCCCACATTTTTGGCCCCACTCTAGGGTCTAGAGAAGCCACAAAATCTACTAGCTCTGGGACCCCAGAAGATTTAATCTGGCCAGTGGGAAGCCTTGAACTTCCATCTTCCCTTCCCTGCCACTCCCCTATCTGTGAGGCTGCAATGCGAGGGGAGTGAGGCATCTCAGTCAGGGAAAACATCAGTGAGGGTTGGGATTTTTATGTCAGTTTGTTTGTTGGGAGTTTTTTTCTTCTAACTTTTGTGTGGCCCCAGACCCAAAGAAGATTCTCCACCCCCATGGCATAAATAAAGACAATGTTGAAACCTTTTGTTTTGGACATAAATTAATATTTTACTTTATTTAAAATGAAGTTTGGTAAACTAGCATGATAAAGTTAAAGAGCTTAATCTGTTTAATGATTTTGATTAATAATATGTACTCCTCCTTATATGATAGCTGAACATTTATGTTTTTATGCTCCACTAGCCTAATATGAATAATTTCATATTTCAGGTATTTAGAGATAAGCAAAGACATTTTGTCATCATGTGTGATTGGCTGGTGGTCCACGAAAAGGTTTGCATTGAGCAGGGTGGGCTATGGAGTGGCCAGGAGGTTGGGTCAGGAATGGGCTGACGGTGGGGAATCTGGGCAGGAGGGAGGTGCAGGAGCAGGGTGAGGGTGCAGGGTCTGGGCAGGACAGAGGGTGGGAGGTGCTTACCTGGCTCCACACACCCTGCTGTTCCTAGTCAGCACCCCCCGCAGCTCCCAGGGTACGTCTAGACTACATGACTCCGTCGACGGAGCCATGTAAAATAGTTTACTCGGCATAGTCAAAGAAGCGGGGATTTAAATAATCCCCGCTTCATTAAAATAAAAATGGCCGCCATGCTGTGCCGATGATCAGCTGATCCAGCACAGCGCGGCAGTCTAGATGCGGCGCGGTCGACAAGGGAAGCCTTTGTCGACCGCTCCGGTAAATCTTGTTTCACGAGGCATGCGGAGCGGTCAACAAAGGCTTCCCTTGTCGACCGCGCCGCATCTAGACTGCCGCACTGTGCTGGATCAGCTGATCGTCAGCACAGCACAGTGGCCATTTTTATTTTAATGAAGCAGGGATTATTTAAATCCCCGCTTCTTTGACTATGCCGAGTAAACTATTTTATATGGCTCAGTTGATGGAGCCATGTAGTCTAGACGTACCCCCATTGACTGGGATTCTGGCCAATGGGAACAGTGGGGAAAGCCTCCAGGTGAGCAGTTTCCTGCGCTGCTATTCCACCAGCCACAGGGTGGGGGAACAGCAGTGTGTAAAGCAGCTTCCTCCCCGATGAGCCGTATCTGGCCTATAAGGCTCGGAGCTCCCCTGGCCCCCTTCCCCACAGCGGGAAGCTGGCTCTGGTGCTCCAAATATGTGGGAGTGGGAGTCACAGGGCTGGAGCTGAACCCTGAGTCTGTGGCCTACCTACAAGATGGTCACAGATCACTAGTGGTCCATGGACCACACTTTGAGAACCACTGCCCTAGAGTGACTTCCAGGTTTTGCTTGAGTAGTCCCTCCAGAGCCTCTGTAGCTGGGGAATGCTTACTTGCCAAATCACCATCAACTGGGGCTAGTGAGTAGGTCACATGTAAGGCTGAGTCTGGCTGGCCTTTAAAGGGCCGGCCAGCCTCTAACAAACCCATGAGGAGCTTGTGCTTGTTACTGTACAACACAGAAGTGATACGCAGTAGATAACAATGGAAGGTGTGTCATTCCCAACTGGTGACAGGGTTTAACAAGCAGACTGGAGGAAGCTACAGAGGTAACAAGATCTGGAAGAGTTTATAAGGGGCAGGGTAACCACAAGGAATGGCTAGATAAAAGGGAGAGAGGAAGAGAGTAGAAATGCAAAGCATTAGGAGGTAAAACTGCTGCACAATGGGGTAAAAACAGGTTTTGTACTGTATGTTCACATGGCCCCATTCTCTAAAGCAGCAGTCACCAAAATATGGTGCACAAGCAATGAATGGCCCACAAATCACTGTGCACAGACAGCTGGCTGGTTGTAGGGGGCTGTTTTCTTTGCCTTGTTTCCAGCTGCTACTTCACATCAAAAAGATTTATTGTATACATTTTGGTTTTCCTTCTCAGCATTCACTGTAGCTGCCACAGAGACATCACAGAGTTGCATGTGGTGAGTCAGCCTATGTGATTGGGACTGGGAGGTGAGCTATTCCAGAAATGATCCTTCTATGTTACATGGGATTGAGGAAGCAAAGTGGTGGTTTGAGGATACAGTTAAATACAAAATCATTGGGCGTATGGACTCAGTATGGTATTCAGTTTCCACAATCCTGGAAATACACAGTTACTATGTCTAGCAAAGAAATTTAGCCAAAGAACATAAGCCTTCAATTCTCACATAGACAAAGTCTCTCCCAGTTTGACTATATACATTTTAATGTAAAAAAAAGCAAAAGATTGAAAGTAAGAATGTATTTCCTCCCTCCAGATACTTAAAGATACAAGAACCGGATAAAAAAATGTATAAAGACCATATAGCCATTAGGATGGGCCGGAGGACACAAATCAAATCCAGATGCTAACTTTTCCAAAGTTAAAGGTGAAGAGGGGAGATTTGGTTTGGTCCGTTATAGATTCAACAGCCGGCAGCAAAATTCAGATCTTGGTTTAAATGTGACCTTCCTCGTGGTCCTTGTGTCTTGGTTCAGGCTCTGTTCTATGAGCATTCTAACAATAAGATATACGCAACCTAAGCTACAATGACCATTCCCAGGGAAAGTGGTCATCACAGACCAAATTTTTCAGCTAGAGCCCTAACCTTACATGCACAAATTGAGTCCCCAGCTATTTGACTTGCATGTGTTGCTATCTGCATGCATATAAAAACATGAGTCTGTTTTGCCTATGCAAAAATTTGCATTTAAGAACTCAGCTGGAGATCTTCTGCAAATTGGAGCTTCTGTGTGAGTAGTATAATTTCCAAAGTCTTTGTAAAGGAAGGAAAGCAAATTTAGCTCCTGGCTTAGAAAAACCTCTTGCACAAGAAAAAACAGTGCTGGACTCCCACACAATCAAACACCCACTAGAAATTATTTGGACACAATTTTTCTGTCAGTCACCATGGTCCATGATCCTTTGGAGACCCCAGGACTCTTACTAGAAGGACTGGGTTTTTTAAATCATTTTAGCATTAGGAATTATGGGGCAATTGCAAAATAGGAATGAAGTATATAGAATGACACTTTGAAATCATTTAACCCACTTCATTTTTTTTTCAACCCTAATTGAAAGCAAATAGAGCAGAGGACTAATATGCCTCATAAGAGCATCCCAGAGCTCAACACTCTCCTCCCACAAGACTGTAACAGATGTCATCATGTGTATGCAGCAGGCCTATTCTCTTCTAAGAATTCACAGCACTCATTCAGGGTCCTGCTCCTTTGTGAAAATTGCCCCATTCCTTGTTGTTGTTGTTTTTCCCCTTGGGCACACTGAATGTTAGACCTAGAACTACCACTAATATCAATAGGAGTCACAAAGCTAAAATCTTGTACCATAATAGATTATAGGCATTCATGTTTATAAAGAAAGAAAGACACAAAGGAAGATAGTTTGGTGGAATAAGAAATGGGCTTAACTAACAGAGTAGCCTAGGTGGTAGAGAACTGAGCTGGGACTTGGGAGAGCTGGGTTTTATTCCTGGCTCTGCCACTGAACTGCTGGGTGATGTGGAGCAAATCACCTCACCACTCAGCTGTAAAATGAAGATAATGATACTGTCCTCTGTAAAGTGCTTTGAGATCAACTGATGAAAAGCACTGTATATACGGTGGGTATTATTAATGATGAAAAGGAAGAAGGGGGCTTACAGGAAAAGAGCCACAGCCATTTTCAAAGTAAAGAAATATTAAGAAAATCTCTTTGAACGGTAAGATGATTTATTAACAGGCATAGATGGCACTTTGCAGAACCCAATACATGGCTGATCTAAATTAGAGTGGGCAGAGCATTTGATAAAATATATGAAACAATCCTACACTAGCAGCTAGAGGAATATTGGCACCAAATAGGATTTTCCCATCTCTAATGCCTACGAGCTCAGAAATGCTGGATAATAGGTGGTGAACGTGATGATGGTAGTTTTTGGGAGAATACAAAATACTGCCATGTGCTGTAAAATAAGCCCTGAAGATGTGACCATGGTTGAATAGTTCCCCTAGCCATGCCCTGCATAAACATCATTTGGATTACTTAAGGCTGCCTTAGCAGCAGTTTTTGCTTGTGGACTCATCTAATCCAGAATATATAGTTTTCATTCCTAGGCTTCACGTTATACTTACGTGTGTGTTTAGTGACCCTTCTTTTTCCATTCTTGCCACTTTGTTATCATATTGCAGGGTATCACCACAGTCTCACACCAAGCTCTTCGTTCCCTTATTTATTTGTATTTCAGCTAGACCTAGGGATACCAATCAAGTATCATGACTAGAGGCAATTCAGGGAATGGGCAGACTGAGTCACATGTCTCCCCCAGATTTATGCAGGGTTAACATGCCCTGCCCTGAAGCCCACTGCATACCACCAGAACTTTGCATTGTACCCACCCCCTTCCCATCAACCATTACATCTTGTCTCTGCTCAGGAGCTTATCACACTAATCATGATACACACTAAAAAGAAAACTCATGCCCCAAAAGAGTCAAGGTCATGACAAGTGGCAACAGGAGAATGAGATAAACAAGCAGAGGAGGAGGAGAGAAGAAGCTGACCATAAAGTGAACAACTTAGTATGCAATAAACAACAAATATTCTTGCAGCATCTTAGAGAATAACCAAAAATGTAGATGGTATCATGAGCTTTTGTGGGCGCAACGCACTTGTTCAGGTGAATTGAGTTTAAGGGGTCCAATTTTCAGATAAATAGCAGAGAGAGGGGATATGGGGAAGAGAGGGAAAAAGAAGAAAAAGCTACATTTATACTGCACCTCTCTTCTGCAAAAGCTTATGCAAATGAAGCATGGATTAGCATATTGCCACGTTTCATTTGCATAATTAGGGGCCGTTTTTGTGGAAGAGGCTTTTGTGCAAAAAGGAGCTGCGTAGACAACTCCTTTTCTGCGCAAAAACCCCCTCTTGTGCAAGAGCCATTCTTCCTGAAAAAATGAGGAAGAACGGCTCTTGCGCAAGAGGGGTTTTTTCTGCAAAAAGGAGCCATCTACACAGCTCCTTTTTGCACAAAAGCCTCTTCCACAAAAACGGCCCCTAATTAATTATGCAAATGAAGCATGGCAATATGCTAATCCATGCTTCATTTGCATAAACTTTTGCGGAAGAGAGGTGCAGTATAGACATAGTCAAAGGGAAAAGGGTATCCATGCTAAATGAAGCTGATAAGAATAATTAGTATCCACTTTATGTACCCTTTGTTTGGTTTTTTATGTCATTATGATGTGGAATGTAGCGGCCATCCAGCCAATGTCTTTGTTTAGACTTCTGTTGTAGGAATCAAACTTGTAAATGAAATTAAGTTCTGTAGTTTCCCTGTGGGGCTGGCTTTTGAAATTGGTTTGAAATAATACAGTGACTTTGAGATCCATTAATGAGTGCCCAGGCAATAAGTGTGCAATAAGTGGGCATGTCTACACTAGGAAATTATTTTGAAATATGTCATTTTACTTAATTCCAGATTTAACAAAATCAAAATAGCATATCCCCACTACAGGGAAGCATCAAAATTAGTTAGAATTATTTCAAAATAGTGCATCCACACTAATTGGAGCCTGCCTTGTACTTAGAACCTCCGGAAGCACTCCGGGGAGGGTACCAGGAAGGCAGACACTTCCTGTGGCTGCTTGGTCAGGCAAGCTGCAACATGTGCTTTCAGGGGCTCCTCTCTATGGCTCCATCTCACACACCACTCCTCCACTGCCTCCCCACATGGGACACAAAATGGACACTGTGCTCTGGTTGCCCTTGCTCATAACATGGAGCCAGAACTGCTGCAAAGCAGTGCTAGGCTCACGGGCCTTGTGTTGCGCCTCATGGCGCAGTACTTCCCACATGCTGCTCCAGCAGGATGAGGAACAGTCCACAAGGCTAAACAGCCTTCATCACCCAGGTCCTAGCGCTCCTGCTGCAACACATGCCCCTCAATCCCCTGGACACCACAGAACACCGCTTCTGGCAGCAGGAGACTAGTTTGGACTGGTGGGACCACATCGTCCTGCAGCTATGGGACGATCAGCAGTGGCTGCAGAACTTATGCATGCAGAAGGCCACCTTCCTTGAGCTCTGTGAGTGGCTCACCCCTGCCTTCAGGTGACCGGGGCACCCGTATGACACCCACCATCCCTGTGCACAACCACATCACTATCACCCCATGGAAGCTTGCCATGCCAGACACCTACCACTCCATTGGCAACCAGTTCATTGCAGGGAATTCCACAGTCAGGGCCGTGCTTCTGCAGGTAGCCAAGGTCATCAACCAGGTGCTGCTATGGAGGGTCATCACTCTGGGGAACGTGGACACCATCATTTATGGCTTTGCCACCATGGGCTTCCCCAATTGCAGGGGGAGCCATAGATGGCACGCATATCCCCATCTTGGCCCCCAACCACCGATCCTTGGACTACATCAACAGGGGTACTTTTCCATGGTGCTGCAGGCCCTCGTGGATCACAAGGAATGCTTCACCAACATAAACATCAACTGGTCGGGGAAGGCGCACAACACCCACATCTTCTGGAACTCATGTCTGCTCTGAAAGATGCATGCCAGCACTTTTTTCCCTGACTGCACTATCAGAATCGGGGAGGTGGATATTCCCATCTGCATCCTGGGTGATGCAGCCTAGCCCTTGCTCCTCTGGCTTCTGAAGCCCTACACAGACAACGTGGACCCCCCCACCAATGAGCACTTCAATGCCAGGCTGAGCAGGTGCCGCATGGTGGTGGAATGTGCGTTTGACCATTTAAAGGAGAGGTTCCAGAGTCTCCTCACCTGTCTGGACCTCAAAGAGTGAAACGTCTCCTTTGTGGTGGCAGCTTGTTGGGTGCTCCACAGCCTTTGTGAGAGCAAGGGGGGAGACTCTTGTACCAGGATTGGGGGCAGAAGCTGACCGTGTGGCCAGGGCATACAAGCAATCGGAGAGCACATCAAGGGGCTGTGCTCATCAGGGAGGCCTTGAGGGAGAGTTTCATCCAAGGCCAGCTGTGAGACTCTCCCCTGTGCCTCTCCACAAGGGACCCCTGCATTCCTTCTGTGTGCCTTTCCTCCTGCATCTCCATCCCCACCCCCTTCCCCTGCCTTCCCACCTCTCCTCCAGAGCAAATAATAAAGCCTTCATTTGTGAAACAACAGGACTGTTTATTGGGAGGATATACAACAGGGGAGGGACTGGGAAAAGAACCTGGAATGGGGAAGGAAGGGAAGGAGGCTCAGGAACGGGGCTAGGACTGATGCCTGCCTCTAGTTGTTTGGAAGGTTTCGGCTGCCTGAGAGGTCCCACTGCCTCGTGTTCTGGGGCCCTGGCAGCCCCTGAGGGAGTTTTTTATTTGGAACACGGGAGAGTGGGCGGGCGAGGTCCGCCCACTTTCTAAAAGCCCCTCCCCCAGCCCTGCGGGAGGGACGACTGGACCCATGTCCAACTAATTACTGGGGACAAACAATAACAAAAGGGGCAAGGAGTGCAGGTTAAAGGTTTATAACTAGGAGACCAGATGGGGACACCGAGCAGAGAACCCCGGACAGTGCCCACTGCTCCTCGAAGCTGTCAAGGGAGCCAGCGGACGCCGCCCAGAGGAACTCTGCCCGGATACGTGACACAAGGGAGGAACGGAAATAGGCCCCACAGTCGCAGGAAACCCCCCCGTCTAGCATCCTCCTCCTGGTGTTATAGATGGCGGCTTTAGCCAAGGCCAGGAGGAGGTTGACGAGGAGGTCCCGCGACTTTGTGGGGCCACTGATAGGGTGTGCGTACAGGAAGAGGTGAGGGGAAAAGTGCAGCCAGAACCTCAATAAGAGGTTCTGAAGGAGCCGGAATAGGGGCTGCAACCTGGCGCATTCGAGGTAAGCGTGCGCCAGGTTCTCCCTCACGCCGCAAAAGGGGCAGGTGTCTGGGATAAGGGTGAACTGCACCAAGTACACGCCCGTGCTCACGGCTCCGTGAAGGAGCCGCCAACTGATGTCCCCGATGGGCCGTGGAATTAGATCGGAATAGATGCTGGCCCATTGGGGTTCCCCACCCTCCATGGGTCTTAGATAGTCCCATCACTTAGTATCGGGGCGGGACATGAGGGTGGGGAAATGCAAGGTGTGGAGCACGAGCGTGTACAGATGTTCTCTAGGCGCAGTTCGAAAGCAAACTGGCTGCAACTTTTGCAGCCGGCTGGGGGTCCAAGGGTGGGAAGGCCGGGGGGGCCCGCGGAACAGGGGCCCGATAAAAAGGGATGGAGGGTTTGCGGGAAGGGAGGGGCGGGGGATACCCTCTTGCACGGACTGCTGCAGGAAGTCGAGAGCGGGCCGCGGCAAAGCCGCCTTCACCTCCTGGAGTAGGCGCAGAGGGGTTCGAGGGGTGGAGAGCCCCATGGGCCGAGCGAGTGCTCGGGGATCCACCCAGTCCCCCCTGTCATAGTCCAGGAGGTCTCCGATCATGGTGGTTTCCGCCAGGATCAGCCTCCGGCGCACCGAGGGAGACTCCGCCACCTGCACGCACAAGGCTGGATTGTGGAGCAGGGGCTCCGCAAGGAGGTCTGCTCTCTCGGCGGCCACAACGGACCTGGTCGCCAAAAACAGCTTCCAGGTCTGGAGGAGGTCCTGGTAGAATTCCGGCAGCTCTGAGAGGTCTCGCGGAAGACCCCTCGGGTGGATAAAAAAGAGCTGCCGGTCGTATCGGAGCCCTCGGAGGCGGCGGAGGAAGGCGCACGCCAAAGTGCTCCATGCCGGACTACCTGCACTAAAGAGGAGTCTCTGCAGGGCCTGGAGGCGGAAGGCCCGGACCTGGCTGCGCACGCAGACCAGGCCCTGGCCCCCCTCCTCCAGGGGGAGAGACAAGACCCCTGCAGAGACCCAGTGCAGTCCTGGCCAAAAGAACTCCAAAGCTGTCCTCTGGAGCTTGGCCAGGACCTCCGGGGCCGGGCGCAGGGTGTTGAGCCGGTGCCAGAGCATGGACAGGACTAACTGATTTAGCACCAGTGCCCTCCCGCGAAGGGAGAGACACCGGAGCAGTCCTGCCCATCTCCGCAACCACTCACCCACCCTAGCGTCCAAACCTTGCCAGTTTTCCGGCGGAGAAGGATGCGTGGCGGATAAATAAACGCCCAGATAGAGCAGCGGACCCGCGCTCCACCTGATGGCCTGAAGCGCGGGTGGGAGGGAGCCGGCCCGCCACCCGTCCCCGACTACCAGGCCAGAGCTCTTGACCCAGTTGACCCGGGCGGAGGAGGCTGCCGAGTAGACGGCTTGGCAGGCCTCCACCCGCGCCAGATCTCCCGGGTCCTGGACCACGAGGAGCACGTCATTGGCGTACGCCGACAGGACCAGCTGCAGCTCCGGCTCTCGGAGCACCAACCCCGTCAACCTCCTACGGAGGAGACGGAGGAAGGGCTCGATCGCCAGAGCGTACAGCTGGCCCGACAGCGGACACCCCTGACGTACCCCCCCGCCCGAAGCTGACCGGCTCGGTCAGGGTCCAGTTGAGCCTGACCAAACACTCCGCGAGGGCGTACAGCACCCGGAGAAAACCCACAAAACGGGGCCCGAAGCCGAAGCCTGAGGGAGTTAGGAGGGGAAGCCATGGGGGTGTGGCAGGGAGGTGGCTGGTGGCCCACTCCATGCACAAGGTCATGCACTCCATCATCGAGGTGAGGGAGGAGCACATGGCCTTGTGCTGGCTCACCAGCTGGTCCCAGGCAGCCTTCTGCTGCTCCCAGACAGAGGCCCTCCTCTGATGGCACTCCTCCTTGAGCCCACAGATGAGGGACTGCAGGCAGGCCATCTGCCCCTGCATGAACTTTCTTCTGCCTGCAGATCCCATGGAGTCAGGTAGATGGTAGGGGAGGTGATGGACACGGCACACTCGCAGCTGAACCAGCTGTGAAGAAAAGTTACAAGGGCAGTCATCCCATGAGACACTGTGCATAAAGCCTAGCCCTAATCTCTGAGCCAACACTGAATGTCTCGGTTCAGATGATGGCAATGTGCTTCAAGCAAGGCCTATGTTGCCTAAATGGCAGGCACTTTTCAACAGGGGCACAGAGGTCCCAGGAAGCATCGCTAAACCCATGGCCCAGGGATAAGCTGGTATGGGAAGGTGGTGGTGAGGCCAGGAGCCTGCAGACAGGAGGGGAGGGAATGGGGTAGCTCAGGTTCTTACTCCTACTGTGTCCCACACATGCCAGGTCTGGCCCTGGCAGCATCCCGCAGAGAGAGAATTTCTATCCCAGCTCACTAGAGGAGAGGGAGGTTGTTAGGGGAGGTGTGTGTGCGCATCAGATGCCGCTTGCCGGAGGGAGTGCTACTGGGTTCCCCTCCTCTCTTCCCCCTTCCCACCCTCACCCCCCATCAGGTTCTCATGCAGGGATCAGTCTCCTCTACATCGCCATGCTTGATTGGGAGCAAACGCTGCCCAAGTGCAGGCATGGCCCTGGGGCGTATGCAGCACTGCCGTGTGTTTCCATGACCCCAGACTCCTTAGTCGTAGCTTGTCGTAGGAAGCTGTCCCACCACAGAGGCCTAAGTAAGGCAGACACGATGACAGGGCAGAGATGACCAGCCCCCCCTCCCAGGATGGCATCCAGCTGCTTGAAGTGGTGGCAGCTGTGCAGTGCCACCCCAGAGCATCCACTCTGCTCCCTGGCCTTGTGGTAGGCCTGTCGGAGCTCCTTCACCTTCATGCGGATCTGGTCAAGGGTCCGATTGTGGTCCTTGTCGACCAGGCTGGCAGTAATCTGGCTGCACATGTCCACATTCTTTTTCCTGGTGCGGACATCCTGGAGATTGGTCTCTTCCCACCAGACCTCAGTGAGGTCCAAGATCTCTGCACCAGCCCAGACTGGAATTCTTCTGCGTCCCTTCCCAGTGGCAGCCAAAGAAGCAGCAGGATGCTTGCAGCTGTGGGAGTCTCTGAGGGAGTACTGGGGTCTGTCATGGCTCCCTCAGATCCTGCTGAGTGGCATGGGGCTGGCAAAGCTGGTCATGAGGGACAAGCCCTTTGCTTTGCTTGGAGTTTTAAGCTCCACAGGAGAAGAGGAGCAGTAGAGATAGCAGGTGTGGCCAGAATGGTCAAAAGTACAGGTGTGAGAGGCCTCTGGAGGCCAATTATTTTGAATTAACAACACCGGATCATCCACACTAATGCTATTTCAAAATAACAATTTTGAAATTAGCATTATTCCCTGAGGAAAGCAGGAGTACAGATTTTTAAATAACCAGCCCATTATTTCGAAGTAACAGCATTGGTAGTGTGGACGCTCCGCTTATTATTTCAAAATAAAGGGGGTTATTTCAAAAAAACTCCCTAGTGTAGACCAGGACAGTGAGAGGTCTCTGCTCTCCACCTGCCTAGATATTCTACCAGCCAACTATAATTGACAGTCCTCTTGCTTTGTCATGGCAATTTTATGAAAAGTTCCTGGGACATCCTAGTACAAAAGGGCAAAAGTTACAGAAACACAAAGTAAAGGAAAGTATTCCAAGAGTCATGTATGTTTGTGTGTCTGGGGGAAGAGCAGGGGGGAGGGTGTTTGTGTGTGTGTAATAAAACTTTTTTATCAGTTTTGGTGTAAATTATGAGAGCAATAATCCTATAATGAAAAGAGAATTGTTTTCTACAGGGTGGTGACTATACCGAATAGAGTTTAAAAATTAGATCAAGGTAGATACTAACAGTGGACAGAAAAAACTTTGCATCTGTTAAGGTTCTTAGCAAAATTTGGTTAGGGCCATCATATCCATCCATCATGGATTCCATAATTCTCATGACAAAAGACTATCCTTAGTCATGAATAAGCATCAGACATGCTGGGGGATGATACCTTGTTGCTATTGGTTATGATCAGACATATAGATTGCTCTGTGCTTTCTGGGCTGTCCTTTCCCCAAGGAGCTTACAGTCTTGTACCATTGACCCTTGTACAATTTTTAATTGCACTTGTATTAAAATTACTTTCTAGTATAGCACAAGTGATTCAGTGTAGCCTTAACATCAAGTTAGTATGTGCCCTGTCTAATGAAGCAAGCATTAAGTAAATCAAAGCAAATATGTAGTAGGGATATTGTTACTGTTTTCCCTGCTACACTCTCCAGTTATTCTCTGAACAATGTGATTTTTAATACTGCAAGGGATGTTTTGACTTTGATTTCACAGGCAAATTTACAAGAAAGGTCTGTGGTATTCTGAGTTTGTGCTAACATTTTTATTTCCTTACCATTACTGCTTTTGTGGACAGTAAAAATCACAGTTCATTTGCACAGAATAAAAAATAATATTTTAAAAGCTTAGAGATTTAGAGTATAATATATCAGGAACTTTGCTTCAAACAACCCACTCCACTATCAGTGTGTTGTGTAATATAAAAGAAAACCCTTTTTCCTTAGAATTGTGTTTGTAATGCTCCAAAATGTGATTGCAAATCACTGCCACAGTTTATCATCATAATTAAATATAATAAAAAAGCCATCAAAACGGCTCACGCTGCTTGCCAGAAACAAACTAACTAAACTTTTGCAGCACAAGGCAAACAATAGACCGCCAAATCTTGCAGCCTTTACTTCACTCTGAGCCAAGCAAGACTCCCACTGGCATCAGTGATGAGTTTTATTTGAGTACCAGAAAGAGCTGGTCAACAGTTTTGAGTTCTTTTACATCAGAATGTGCCAGCAATAACCCCTCTAATAGACATTTCCTTACAAAAAACATGGGATGGCTGGAATTTTGCTGGTTATGAATGTTGGTTCTTTTATCTGTGCAATGCTCTGTATCAAAACATTTCCCAAATATCATTACAAAATGTTGGGATAAATACATTCTTGATGAAATTCCACTGAGTTCAAGAAGGTCACCCAGAAACTGAATATGACCATAGCATGTAGAACTGAAGAGAGCTTTGAGAAGCCCAAAGTATTCCTCTCACAGCTCTAAGTTTGTTGTACCAATAATACAACTATTAACAATTCCCTGCATTCACAGTTACTCACTGGATGATAAGATGGAGCTAGTATCCTGTCCAGAGGGTCTACAATATGGGGCTGTCTCTTGCTTTTGAGAGAACAGCGCCATGTATATGAAGTGGATGAAACTGTCAAACAAGGGCATCTCTGTGTGATGGCCATATTTTCCATCATTAAAATGATATTATAAAGCATTTTATGCTATAAAAGTTTTTCGATACAGGTACTTGAGGAATGTATTGCACTTATTATGGGGCTTTATAGACTGGCACATCACCTGGAAGGCAGCATAGAATAGTGGTTAAAGTAGAGGACAACAGTCAGGAGATTTCATTTCTAGGGAACTTGCTACTGACCTGTTCTGTGGCCTACCCCTTTTGTGACTCAAGTTCCATATCTCCAAGTGGAGATCACAATAGCTACCATTATTTTGCTGAAACAGATAACAAGGCTACCCCTCTGAAAACTGCCATTATAAAATATTTTAAGACATCACATAAAAGCAGCTAAATTCTAAGTAAGTAGTAGCTGTAGTGGTCAGTCAACACATTTTGAACATGTGCCAAAAGATTCTTTGATGAGTATGCATTACATAACTCTAAAAAACAACTAAATGTTCCTTTAGAGCGTGGAACTTGGAGTGCAGAAAGAGCAGTAAACATGAAACACAAAGAGAAAGCCACTGCTAAATAAGGTTACTCTGGCCTGAAACAGATGCATAAATGGTTACTCTCCCAGATTTTATACACAGACAATTGCTTCTAATTTGGCAAGCAGAACGCAGTTCTGGTTTCCAATATGAAAAGAAGCAGAGAATCGGTAAAACTTACTAGCATCCTCCAAATATGTAGGGTGTAGTCCACATAGTGAGGGGCTGAATAAAGAAGTGGCAGAATGCTCCTATCTTCCAAACCTCAGACTAAGAAAAATAAACCCTACAGGCAACAAAGTTGTCTTTGTTCATGAACAGGTCCAACAGATTAAATGGATCCAATGCAAGGAACCAACCCACGAGTAGCTTTGCCAGAGGGGGAAGGTTCAGAAAAAATCTTCTCTCTAAAAGGTTCCTCTAACAGAGTAAGTGTGTGACTATCACATGAGCCTCACAAAGTTGCTGATTCTGGTTTTACACAGTTTAATCTGCACCAATGTCAAAAGAGTTCAGACAGATGAAAGATCAAAAGTAGTCCTAGGATGCAAGGAGGAGACTATCTTTAATCAAGCCACAAGTGCTCAGATTCATGGAAGGTACCTGGAAATGCTTCAGGAAGGCAATTATGTCAAACTGGTTCCCAATGCCAGGTTTTGTCCAATCCTCAGCATTTAGAAAAGCAATAAGCCATGAAAAAAGCAGCCAGTTGGCCATTAAATATAGGAACAATCAAGCAAATCCTCCAGAGGGAGGCTTCTCAATTAACTTTGTGACCTCCAGGAAGACCGAGGGAAAGTGTTGCATCTGAAGTCCTTGACCAAGCATATCACAAACCCATCAGTTCTCATGAGTTTTACTAACAATCTTACTGGAGAGTTACCTGTCATCCATGAACCTGATAGAGGTTCAACATGCTCCTTCTTGCCACCCACTAAACTGTCCTCAAAGTTGCATCATTAGCACCACATTCTTCTTTACACATTATTAGTGATGCCATGGCTGTTTATGAAGGTTCTCATATCACTACTAGCGCTTCTTCTATTTTGCACTCCTCACAACCACTCTTCTCAACCAAATGCCTGGAAGTTTCCATTTAATGGGCTTCTGTCCTTCAAGCAAGTCACAGCAAAAGTAAACCTCTTTCTATGAGGAAGAAGCCTTTTTCTGAAAGAGTTCTTTCGGAAAAAGGCATGTGTGGACAGGGAAAAAGGAGTTATTTCAAAATAAGAGGAAAGAGGAAAAAGCACAGGTGCCCTGATGGCCACTCCATCCATAGTAATCATAGCTTAAATGCGAGATAGTGTCCAATCAGTGTGGAGGCTATCTTTTGAAAAAGCAGATCTTTTTTTTATGTGCTTTTGCTGTGTAGACCCTCTCTTTCGGAAGAAGTTTTTTCAGAAGATCTCTTCTGGAAAAGCTTCTTCTGAAAGAAGCCTGCAGTCAAGACATAGCCTGAGTCATTCATCTGAGCTGTACCCTACATCTGCTCTTAACATTTGCATGGCTTGTGAGTTTCTTATGTCTGAGAGCAGATGTGACGTGTTTTCTTCAATATAGGATTGCAGAAAGGTAGGTCCCTATCCATCCTTCAGTGGGAAACTTTCCATTGATTTTTGGATTGGGTACTTAAAATAGGGTTTGTTTGTGTGTTTATATTATAATGTGACAATTCCTAAAGGCACCGACCAAGATCAGGGTCCCCACTGTGCTAGCCGCTCTCCAAACACATAGGAGAGGATAGTTTCTGTCCAAATGAGTTTACATTGATGTTTTTCTCCTGACTTCATAATTCTCTCTGAAGGCCTTACCATCCTGATGCTAATTGTGGCTGTAATGTTAAGTTTAAAAAAATAATTTATATAAAAGTAAGTTTTGCCCTTTGATTTCCCAAATCAACAACATTAAAAGAGCTTCCAAGTATTAGGGCTTGCTGTTAAGTAAACAAAATACATTGCAATAGAGACATCGCAAACGGGAGATGCTTCAGTCACCATACTTTCTCTCTGTGTAGGCAGAACTTGCTAGAGCAAATCCTGAAGGGTAGTCTGATAGCTGAGTTCTAGCAATCTCCAGTTCATCCATAGATGCAGACAAGCCTGCTATGCTGGATGGCTCCAAGGACAGAAATGATCAGGTAAGACCAATTCTCCTATATGGTCCAAAAATGATTAGGGGGCTGGAGAACATGACTTATGAGGAGAGGCTGAGGGATTTGGGTTTATTTAGTCTACAGAAGAGAAGAGTGAGCGGAGATTTGATAGAAGCCTTTAACTACCTGAAGGGGAGTTCCAAAGAGAATGGAGAGAAGCTGTTCTTAGTAGTGGCAGATGACAGAATGAGGAGCAATAGTGAAGTTGCAGTGGAGTAGGTCTACATTGGATATTAGGAAAAACTATTTTACTAGGAGGGTGGTGAAGCACTGGAATGGGTTACCTAGGAATGTGGTGGAATCTCCATCCCTAGAGGTTTTTAAGTCCCAGCTTGACAAAGCCTTGGCTGGGATGATTTAGTTGGGGTTGGTCCTGCTTTGGGCAGGGGATTGGACTCAATGACCTCCTGAGGTCTCTTCCAGCCCTAGGATTCTATGATTCTATGGTATACAACCTTGGTTTAACTGATCTTTAAGAAATGAGAGCCTGATCTAAAGCACATTTCAAAGGAATTTCCTGAGCAACACATAGCCATCCAAACATAGATACAATATAATGGGGTAGAGCAGTGTTTCCCAAATGGTGTTCTGCGGAACCCAGGGTTCCATGAAGTGAAAATAAGGGTTCTGAGAGAAAATTCCACTACAATAACATTTTATTATTTTAAAAAATAATATTATGTGATTTTTGTTTTTAAATATGTGCAATTGACTTTGTTTAGCATTTGTTTATTATTATCCTTACTTATTTGTGGTCTACTTTTTCAGCTCCATATATAAGACTGTTATTAGGGGGTACACAAAATTCTTTTGAGTTTAAAAGGGTTCCATGGCCAAATAAAATTGGGAAACACTGGGGTAGAAGATCAAAGGAAAAAATCCCCACTATCTTCAACGGGATTTGTATCAGATCCATATTGACAAATCCTAATGTAATTTACCATGCATGATTATTTCACAGATATTCACACTGCAGGTGACCTTCCATAACACATGTTCCCTGGCAGCCTCAGGCTGGGTTTAGACCACGTGCTAGGCTTAATAGTGGATTTTAATTGGGTTCAATAGAACTGAAATTATGATTACCCTAATTGTTCTTCTGCTTCCCCTCCTCTCAATATCTGATCTTAATACAAGTGACCTTTCCTAGTGCCTGGTGAAAAAAATATATTTTTTGAATCATTGCAGACTGAGTTTATCTGAACCCCACTATGTGCAGCTGGACACCAATTTTTTATTATTGTAAATGTAAGAATAATTTCAGACAGAGAACCCAAAATGATTATAGGGATAAGTCACTAAGGGCCTTGCCTGACATTCTGTACAGTCTCTTTTAATCCTAAACACAACACCACATGGATTTAAAAGTAGCCATTCTTCTACAAAGGAATTTCACTAACCAATTACAGAGATAGACTGAAGTACTGGAATTTAGCTACAGATTTGACACTGTTACCCTGGGCCTAAACAAAGACATTAATTGGTTGGTGCATTACAAAGCCAATTTCTCCTGCCATTAACATCTGCATTTCCATATGAAAAGCTATGTATGGGATACATTCTGCTCACTTAATTAGCCTCATTAACACAGGTCCTACAGTTGTCAGGTACAGATCCTACAATTGACAGGTACTTCTTCTGCTGTTTTATATAGATAGATATAGATATATGGGTTTTGCTCATGAAAGCTCATGAGTCTATATATTTTGGTTAGTCTCACAGGCTACGTCTAGACTGCATCCCTCTGTCGACAGAGGGATGCAAATCAAGCACATCAAAATTGCTAATGAAGTCGGGATTAAAATATCCCATGCCTCATTAGCATAAATATGGCTGCCGCTTTTTTTGAAACAGAGTTTTTTCAAAAAAAAATGGCAGTCTAGACACGGATCTGTCGAAAATAAACCGCTTTTCAACAGATCCTGTAAACCTCATTTTTTGAGAAATACAGGATTTGTCAAAAAAGGGTTTATTTTCGACAGGTCCGCGTCTAGACTGCCGGGTTTTTTTAAAAAAACCCTCCGTTTCGGAAAAAAGTGGCGGCCATGTTTATGCTAATGAGGTGTGGGATATTTAAATCCCGGCTTCATTAGCAATTTCGATGTGCCTAATCTACATCTCTCTGTCAACAAAGAGGTGTAGTCTAGACACACCCTAAGATGCCACAGGACCACTTTTTTTAAAGTAACAGACTAACATGGCTACCCCTCAGATTTTTTTAACCACTTGATTTGATTCACACAATCAAATACAGTCCTATAAACTCATTTCCAGTCATCTTTATGCCCTATTTTTATTCCAAATTTTCTTTGGCAAGGTTTAAGAGCTTCTGAAGTGTTTAATAGCTACTTAAAAGAAACAACAAGCACTATTTACAATAGATCTAACCAAGGGAACCTAGACAAGTTATTATGTTTACAAGAAATGAGTGAGTTGGGACAGGATATGCAAGGCACAAGGGATCAATCAAAATGCTGCATGATTCATACACTCATTAGCAAGGTGAAGGCAAAAATGGTCTTAGAAGTTATGGGCAGAATAGTTCAGTAATAGTTCATTTAAGAATATTTAAAAGAGGTGGCTGACATTGCTGGGAGTTGCAGGGGGTCAGCACCTCTGAAAAAAATCAAACCACTTAATTAAATTCCTAGATTTGGATAACTACATCTAGGCAAGCATGTTTGAACCTTTTGGCCATTATTTTATTCTAATAATTATAATGATGCTGAAACAGGATGGAATGTATGAATTCATGAAGGAACAGTAGGAAAAGGTAGAGGATAAAGTGTATCTGTTCTCCTAGGGCCTGACCCGAAGTCCATTGATATCGATGGAATGATTCTCACAGATGTCTTTGGATTTTGGATCAGATTTCAAGAGAGCTTCTCTTTCTGTGAAATGCATTATTTCCCCTCCACTGTTGTTGCCCAATTTGCTTTTCCCTGATGTCAGAACTTTTTCCCAAATATTGGTAATAAATCTTTATAATCTTTGGCCTTTAACTGAGTCTTTCTTCCCCAGCACACTATTGTATTATATGTATGTCTGGATGGCTAAATGTTACTCTGGAAATTACTCATGAAGAATGAATTGCATGGTAATAACCACACTTGTAAGGATGTGTAGGTTGCAGCATCCCATGTGGGTCTTTGTGGTAAATCATAAATTCACATTTCCAGGAAAGTTGCAAAAGTTTTATTTTCTAAGAGGAATATTAATTAGCAAAATCCACATGACCTATCCCATTTCTCCATCCCTTTTTACCCTTTTATGGCCAGTCCAGTGTAGCAGGTAGGAGCCTTAGAACAGATTTTTATGGCAATAATCATTTCATAAATATTATACTCATGTGATTGTTTACTCGTGAGTTCTGTAAGGCTTCTGGGGAACCACATCTTCAGAAGCTGTAGAGTAGCAATGAAACTTCTCAGAAGGCACTACTCCAAACCCAAGACTTCCAATAATCACCATGACTGCCAAACCATTCTGTATGATGCTGTGGCCAGGGCCCTAGTCTAGGATTAAGGAGACCTGGCCTCAATTCCTTGCTCTGCCACAGACTTCCTGTGTGACCATGGGAAAGTCACACAGCCTCTCTGTGTGTTGTAAGGATAAGTACGTTAAAAATGGCGAGGTGCTCAGATAATACTGTGATGAAGGGCATATAAATACCATAGATAAACTAACTATCCTCAAAAAACAATTCTCTGAATTAGGGTAGAGAGACCAAAGCCCCATGATACAAAGATGGCATTGGCTTCTGTGCAGATTCCCCAGACCTAGCATCCTACCCTGTGAAACAGAACCACTCCAGTTTCCACTTTTGCAGAATATTTCTGGCTAAAATGAAATTCATAAAGCTGAGTGGCATGTCTACCACTCACTGAAATTTACTGTTGTCATATACATTAACATTTTCTGATACTTTGTGGATGGGTGAATTGAGGCACAGAGAAATTTAGTGACTTGCCAGAGATGACAGTGCAAGATGATAGCAGAGGTTTCAATAGGACTCAGGTTGCTTGACTCTCAGTCTTCTGTTCCAGCTATTAGACATTACTGCACAATACACTTGATATTCATGTTTGAATCTAGAATAAACTTATTTTTAAAAAATATTTTTAGATTATCTTACCAAAAATATTAGGCACTGAACCCATGTTTAAATAGGTCAGTCTCTCTCAATATCCCAGTAGAAGATGTAAGAATTATTATGTCAATGTTTAATTTTCATTAAAATCAGAATAAATTCTGCTAAGAGTTAATCCACTGAAACACACAACTATGCAGGAAGGGCTCAAGAAGAAGGACAATACAACTTCAAAAGGAGCTAGTTTTGGAGTCATGACCCTACTTTTTGCAATAACTTATGCATCATGAACGTACGTGACTAGCAACAGATAACATCTCACACTCCTAGTTTTAAGTCCTTGAGTGGACAACAGTGTAATTTGAAATTTTTGCATACTGTAAAACTGCAAGAGCTCCATAATCCAAAATATTTTCATACCCAAACTGATGTTTTACCAAATCATTTCCCCATTGTTATGTTACTAAATTATCTCTAATAAATGGCTGGGCTATTCTGATGTTTCTGAGCTCAAAAAAAATCTCTTATTTTTGGAACAGAACTAATGTCAGTGAAAAATAACTATCTATGAGACACAAAAAATGTATTTTCCTAATTCAAATTTCAGCAGACAGCATTTGTCAGAAAGCACCAAATTATAAAGATTTATTGTTACCTTTTTCTTCCCATATCATGCCAGCTTAGTCAGCTATTGCAAGAGTAAATAGCTATTGAAGCCTAGATTGTGAGCTTTCTAGGACAAGGACAGTGTTACTCTCAGTTGTTCAGTGCCTACTATAAATTGGACATAGACCCTGCTTGGGGCCCTTAGGTACTACCAAAATGAAATTGTGAACAATAATAAATTATTTATAAGCAAGGCTGGAATTTCAAAAGAGCTTTGGTGCTCAAATTGCTTTGAAATTCAATGGGAGGAGGGTCCCTAAATCCCTTAGTCTCATCTGAAAACCACAGCCCGAAAATCTGATAAGGTTTGGTTTGGGTTTTCTCTCGGGAGAATGATTAATTCTGTTGGAAATGTAATCTTTCACATCACAGTAGATAACTGTAGTTTATCAAAAGACTAAAAAGGGGAAGGGAAATACAGTTATTTTACTTTGAAGGAAAGTAACCTACCAGTAACATGAAAGAGACACAGTTTCAGTTGAGAGAGACCATAGAATAGTGCCCTTGTCACCTTCCACTTTCAGCCCAAAGCATGAGCCAGAAACAGTGGAAGGCTACAAAGAATTCATTTTGCCAGACATAAGTGGTTGCCTGTTTGGACAGACTTCTTAGTGAATGAATGGACTCCACTAAATATAATGTATTGTGATTTTAGTAAAATACTTGATACCATATCTTATGAAGTTTTATTTGAAAATGAGTTCAAAATGACTTGGATAGAAACACTGTCATATGAATCAAGACCTACCTAACAGACCATAAGCAAAGAGCAGTAAGTGATAATGCAGTACATTGGGGGAGATTTGCAGGAATTGAGGTTTGATTCAATATTATTTCACATCTCAATTACCTGAAAGAATAAGAAACCCTCAGTGAAATTCAATGGGGGTGTTAAAGTGGGGGGAGTTGTGAACAGTCATGAAAGAGGGAGAACTCAGATACTTACGCATATTAGAAACATGGGTTAATTCACTCATATTAGAAACATGAGGAAATTCACTCTGGCAAAATTCAAGATATATAAATAGGAAGAATCAATGGAACACAATCCTGCATAAAGGCACTGTAAGGAAGAAAGAGGAGAAGCAGCAGTGTTGAAAAGAGGTCTAGAGTTAAGTGTGAACAGTATATTTGAGGTGAGATTGCAATGTCACTTCTCCAAGTGGGTATTTTAGATTTTAGTTTTAAGACAGAGACAAACACCTAAAAAATCTTTATCAAGCATTCTTAAAACTAAAATACCCACCTGGAGGAGGGAAGAAACAGAAATAACTATCTATGAGACACAAAAAATGTATTTTCCTAATTCAAATTTCAGCAGACAGCATTTGTCAGAAAGCACCAAATTATAAAGATTTATTGTTACCTTTTTCTTCCCATATCATGCCAGCTTAGTCAGCTATTGCAAGAGTAAATAGCTATTGAAGCCTAGATTGTGAGCTTTCTAGGACAAGGACAGTGTTACTCTCAGTTGTTCAGTGCCTACTATAAATTGGACATAGACCCTGCTTGGGGCCCTTAGGTACTACCAAAATGAAATTGTGAACAATAATAAATTATTTATAAGCAAGGCTGGAATTTCAAAAGAGCTTTGGTGCTCAAATTGCTTTGAAATTCAATGGGAGGAGGGTCCCTAAATCCCTTAGTCTCATCTGAAAACCACAGCCCGAAAATCTGATAAGGTTTGGTTTGGGTTTTCTCTCGGGAGAATGATTAATTCTGTTGGAAATGTAATCTTTCACATCACAGTAGATAACTGTAGTTTATCAAAAGACTAAAAAGGGGAAGGGAAATACAGTTATTTTACTTTGAAGGAAAGTAACCTACCAGTAACATGAAAGAGACACAGTTTCAGTTGAGAGAGACCATAGAATAGTGCCCTTGTCACCTTCCACTTTCAGCCCAAAGCATGAGCCAGAAACAGTGGAAGGCTACAAAGAATTCATTTTGCCAGACATAAGTGGTTGCCTGTTTGGACAGACTTCTTAGTGAATGAATGGACTCCACTAAATATAATGTATTGTGATTTTAGTAAAATACTTGATACCATATCTTATGAAGTTTTATTTGAAAATGAGTTCAAAATGACTTGGATAGAAACACTGTCATATGAATCAAGACCTACCTAACAGACCATAAGCAAAGAGCAGTAAGTGATAATGCAGTACATTGGGGGAGATTTGCAGGAATTGAGGTTTGATTCAATATTATTTCACATCTCAATTACCTGAAAGAATAAGAAACCCTCAGTGAAATTCAATGGGGGTGTTAAAGTGGGGGGAGTTGTGAACAGTCATGAAAGAGGGAGAACTCAGATACTTACGCATATTAGAAACATGGGTTAATTCACTCATATTAGAAACATGAGGAAATTCACTCTGGCAAAATTCAAGATATATAAATAGGAAGAATCAATGGAACACAATCCTGCATAAAGGCACTGTAAGGAAGAAAGAGGAGAAGCAGCAGTGTTGAAAAGAGGTCTAGAGTTAAGTGTGAACAGTATATTTGAGGTGAGATTGCAATGTCACTTCTCCAAGTGGGTATTTTAGATTTTAGTTTTAAGACAGAGACAAACACCTAAAAAATCTTTATCAAGCATTCTTAAAACTAAAATACCCACCTGGAGGAGGGAAGAAACAGATTGACAGAGCCAGATGAGTACCCAGGAGTCACTTACTACAGGATAAGCCCAAAAAGGAAAACAACTGAACTCTACTGGTTATCACCTACAGCCTCCAGATAAAACCCCTCCAGTGCATCATTGACAATCTACAATCTATTCTGAAAAAATGATCCCTCACTCTCACAGACCTTGGGAGACAGGCCAGTCCTCACCTACTGACAGCCCCCCTAAATAAAGCAAATACTCACCAGCCGGCCCACGCACCACAGCACAGAAATCTTTGTCCAGGAACCTATCCCTGCAACAAACCCCATTGCCGATTCAGTCCACATAATGATACAAGTGTGTAGCCGGCCAGAGTAAGTCTCAGGTCCGACACTGGGCTCTCAAGATACAAAATACGCCACACAGGTATCTGTCAAACACAAGCAGTTTATTTCCTGACAGCTAACAGCTGTGCCCCATAAATGGAAGAACAATATAACAAAGAAGCGGCATATCTTACGTCCCTTCCTGCAAGCCTGGGACCCCGGGTAGGCTGCGGACCAAGTGGGAGGTTGTCTCGGCTTCCGAGGCACCAGTACCCAAAGCCCATCGGTGAAGTCCAATTTGCTAGGCTCTGAGGCAGCCTTAAATACAGTTTTCCTGTCTTGTTTGGCAGTTTGAAAATTTCCAGGGATTACTCGTTACATGCTGATGTAGAGCTTAGCTGTTAGTTATCGATCTGGATCTTCTTGTTCTTTGGCCCTGTTTACATGATCAGTACGTTAGGGTAAACAGAACTGTTTATGCGTTCTTGCCCTTTACCCTTATCTTTACTTGTTCTTGCTATACTGGCAACAATGCTTATCTTAAGTGGCGTATGTTCCCGAAGACTTGCTTCTGGTTCATCAGATATAGGAAAAAGGGAAAGGGGGGAAAGAATGCAGGCCTCACCACCCCTAAACTAGCACGTACAAAGTTCTTCCGCAATTGACCACTACATTCCACCCTTGGGTGATGTGGCATGCATTCTACCCCAATACATCCCTTCTAGGGTGTCAGTTGTTCCAGGATGACCTGGTGTTTTACTTGCTGAGCTAGTAGTGTCATACGGAAAGCCAGATGCCTTACATAACAAGCTAATATACTAGTAATAATACAAATAGCTACAAAACCCAATAGTACAATAACAATAGGATGGAGGATCAGATTATATGGAGACTGGATGCTTTTTCATTGGCAAGGGCTCCCTCATAATGTTGCTTTATCCAAGGTCCCGAATGAATACTGGCGTTCCAGGACTGAAGGGTCAGACACGAATCCCACTTGTGTGAACGGGGGGCATGATCCATTCAGCCAGGTCTGGGAGGATCTTTCCACCTGGGAAGTCGATTGCTATCATCCCAAAGGGTTAACTGACAGCACACTTGGAATCAGGAGCACCCACCGCATCCTGGAGGGCTATTCTTGTTTACACAAGCGTGCCTGAGGAAAACATTGCAAAGTGACATCATTAGCAGGGAGGACCCACCATGTAGCCCCTGGGCGATGGTTTCTGCAGCCACTATAGGAGCGGAGTGTCCCAGGCGGGGTAGTATCCAGACCCTCTGCCCAACCTCCTCCACACCCTTAGGTGTACTTTCATCAGGAGGCGAGGTGCTAGGGCCACCCTGACCCTTAAAATGCTCGTGAGGGGTACTGCCTGCTATTAAGCGAGAATTCAGATTACTACAGGCTTGCCCCAACACTGGCTTCCACCCCCACAGAGTATGGGTGGGGGTAAGCTGTCTGATTTGTTCCTTGAGGAGGCCATTAGTGCGCTTCACTAATCCTGCCGCCTGGGGGTGGTATGGGATATGAAATATCCATTTGATGCCGGCTTCACGGGCCCAATCTTGTACTGTGGTCCCAGTGAAGTGGGTGCCTCTGTCAGAGTGGATCTACACCACCAGGCCATATAGTTGCAGCAGCCTGTGCAACCCCATGATGGTACTGTGCTGGGTTGCACGTCGGCAGGGGTGTACCCAGGTGAGGCCACTGTAGGTATCCACAGCAACCAAGACATACTGGCAGCCCCCAGACTTGGGTAGTGGGCCAATGTAATCTACCTGCCAGGCGTGCCCAGGTGTATCTCCTTATGGAATGTGACCTGGAGGCAGTTCAGACAGCTGTCATTGTTTTACATGCTGACAGATACTACATTGCTCGATGGCAGTGTGAGCTTGATCTTTAGTACAGGGAATACCGTGCCTGCTTGCCCACTGGTGGGTGCAGTCCACCCCTGCATGCCCTGCCTGTTGATGCGCCCAAGTAGCTAGGAGAGACAGCTCAGTTCGATCGGGAGCAGTTGTCACTGAGTGTATGGCTGCTAAAGCGTCTACAGCTGCATTCAGTTTTACATCCTCTCCAGGCTTTCGTGTGCGGGCATCTACATGGGACACCTGTATCAGTATGTGGTGGCGGAGGTCCCACAATTCCTGCCAAATAGGGCACCCCAGACTGGGCGTCCATGAATTTGCCAATTATTCTGAGCCCAGTGCCCTGACCAGACTGCTAGACCATTGGCCACTGCCCAGGAATCTGTGTAAAGAGGGCATGTTTCGTCCCCCAACTCTATTGCCTGCTTGCATGCCAGGTGTACAGCCACTAATTCTGCTGGCTGGCTGGACCCTCCTGTGCCTTCTTTAATCATCTGTGTGTTCCAGGTTGGCTTAGGGCAGCAGCTCACCACTTCCGGGCACCCCCCACATATCGGGCAGACCCGTCAGTGAACCAGGCAAACTGTTTCTGCTCGGTTGTCAGAGCACTGTAAGGAGAGCCCCATACTGCTATTCCTTGCAGAGGAGGCAGCTGCTGTGGGCTGGGCTGTTCAGTCTAATCTCCCTCTGGGAGCTGTGCTATTAACTCATGCAAGTGGGAAACCCCTGAGGGTCCAGGCTTAGCTCTCTCCTGGATGTACCACCTCCACTTTAACAGAGTGCTGGCCATAGCTCGACCTGACCGGGGAGCAGCTGTATTTCGCACCCAGCTCATGATAGGGAGCTCGGGGCGCAGCAACACCTGCCGATCCTGAGTGGCATGCTCAGTATCTAATAATGCCAGATAGCAAGCCAGCACCTGCTTCTCAAAGGGAGTGTAATTAGCACTGGCCCCCATCAAAGTCTTGCTCCAAAACCCTAAAGGGACCCGACACCCTTGCTGCATTTGCCATAGGCTCCAGGCAGCTTGGTTCCCCTGGGCGTAGACTTGCAATTCTACAGGACCTGGTTCCCACGGCCCCAAGGCGAGGGCAGTTGCTACTGCTGCCTTTGCTTGCTGAAAAGCCTCTTCTTGCTCATTCTCCCATGTAAAGGTGGCCTTTTTCCTGCTGACCTGGTACAAGGGTCTTAGAATGGCCTGCAGGTGGGGGATAAAGCCCCTCCAATAACCCAGTAAACCAGTAAAGCGCTGTGTTTCCTCTTTTGAAGAGGGCTGAGCTGCACTTAAGATCTTATTCTTTGCAACTTCTGGCATGACACGCTGCTTTCCTGTCCATACTATGCCCAGGAATTTGACATTCTCACTGGGGCCTTGAATCTCATCTCTGTTAACCGCCCACCCATGTTCTTTAAGGTGGTTCAGGATAGCATCCAAAGCTTCTGCTACCTCCTCTTTGGTGCCTCCCTGGATCAACACGTCATCAATATACTGCAAGCACTGGATACCGTAGGGCAGAGAGGGACGGATTTGATCTAAGTCTCAGGTAATCAGCCCGTGGCACAGAGTGGGGGAGTGCAGATACCCCTGTGGCAGCCGGGTGAATGTATACTGCCGGCCATCCCAGGTAAAAGCAAACTGATCCTGTGATTCGGGGGCTAAGGGGATAGAAAAGAAAGCATTTGCAAGATCTATTACTGCTTTCCAACTTCCCCCAAACTGGGCAGCTTGTTCCAATAGGGTAACTACATCCGGTACAGCGTCCGTGAGTGGGGGTGCTACTCGGTTCAGGTTCCGGTAACCAATAGTCATACGCCAGCTGCCATCTGTTTTCTTAACAGGCCAAACAGGACTATTGAAAGGTGACACAGCAGGGCGGATTACACCCGCTCATTCCAGATCTTTAATGGTGGCCATAATTGCTGCTGTTCCCCCCTGGATACGGTATTGCTTGGTATGCACCGGGCGTGGGGGTGGAGGTACAACCACCGGTTCCCACTTAGCATTTCCCACGGTCAGTGCCCAGACACCAAACGCAAAGCGTCCACCTGGCAGGGAGAGCTGCAAGCCCTTTAACACATTCATGCCCAGAATGTATTCACCTCCAGTGTTTGCAATTACAACAGGACAGACTGAGGGGGGAAGATCTCCAATTCCCAATCTTAGGGTAGTTTTAACTGCAGGAAGGTCAGGGCCTCCCAAACCTTGGATTACAATGGGCTGTCCCCTCTGTGGGTTAGGGGTCCCATGGATTACAGTCACTTCTGCCCCAGTGTCCACTAAAGCAGTCACTTTGTGTGGGGTCTGTCCTGCACGATAAATGGTATGGGGAACATATGGCCTCGGGTCTCCCTGGGTGTCCCCCCTGAATCCCAAATATCCCCATCCCATGTGGTGGGGTCCCAATCAGTGGACCGGAGCGCACAGGCCTTCGCCTGTGAAGGCTGGCAGTCTTGGTTGCACTTATACTTCTGATTGGCATAGCGGATAGCCATCACTGGCAGATTCTGACCCATCTCTGCTGTCTGCTTCTGTGTATGCTCTAAAGAGGCTCGCTGTATTCCAGACAGAGCTTTAACCCTGTCCAGTTCCTCCTTAAGCTGTGCCACCTCTCGCTGTAACCCCTCCTTCTCCTCACACACACTGCGGAGCGTGCTGAGAAACAGCCATCCAGCCTGACACACGCCCTTATCCTTCTTGTGGACATCCAACGCCTCCAGCCCCTTTTGGATACTAGCGGGACTGACCCCATCAGCTAGCTCCCCCTCAAACTGCACGGCAGGTGTTACGTCATACCAAGTTTGAGCAACCTAAGCCCAGGCTGATGTGCACGGCTATGCCCTACTACCTCCCTTGCCCATCTGCTTCCCTTTCTTCCACATGCTGAGCGATTTGTACCGAGAGAACCCTGCTCGCTGCACCAAATGTAGCCGGCCAGAGTAAGTCTCGGGTCCGACACTGGGCTCTCAAGATACAAAATACGCCACACAGGTATCTGTCATACACAAGTAGTTTATTTCCTGACAGCTAACAGCTGTGCCCCATAAATGGAAGAACAATATAACAAAGAAGCGGCATATCTTACGTCCCTTCCTCCAAGCCTGGGACCCCGGGTAGGCTGCGGACCAAGTGGGAGGTTGTCTCAGCTTCTGAGGCACCGGTACCCAAAGCCCATCGGTGAAGTCCAATTTGCTAGGCTCTGAGGCAGCCTTAAATACAGTTTTCCTGTCTTGTTTGGCAGTTTGAAAATTTCCAGGGATTACTCGTTACATGCTGATGTAGAGCTTAGCTGTTAGTTATCGATCTGGATCTTCTTTTTCTTTGGCCCTGTTTACGTGTTCAGTACGTTAGGGTAAACAGAATTGTTTATGCGTTCTTGCCCTTTACCCTTATCTTTACTTGTTCTTGCTATACGGGCAACAATGCTTATCTTAAGTGGCGTATGTTCCCGAAGACTTGCTTCTGGTTCATCAGATATAGGGAAAAGGGAAAGGGGGAAAAGAATGCAGGTCTCACCACCCCTAAACTAGCACGTACAAAGTTCTTCCGCAATTGACCACTACAAAGTGACACCATCACAGGACCTAACCACATAAGCCATACCATCAGGGCCTCATCCACCTGCATGTCCACTAACATGATATATGCCATCATGTGCCAGCAATACCCCCTCTGCCATGTATATTGGCCAAACAGACAGTCGCTGTGCCAAAGGATAAATGGATGCAAATCAGACATCAAGAAATGTAACATACAAAAACCAGCAGAAGAACACTTTAACCTCCCAGGACATTCAGTAATGGATTTAAAAGTAGCCATCCTTCTACAAAATTACAAAGTGAAACAGCAGAGTTGCAATTAATTTGAAATTCAGTACAGTCAAATTAGGACTAAATAAGGATTTAGATTGGTTCTCACTACAAAGGCAATTTCCCCTCTCTTGGTATTCACACCTCCTTATCAGCTGCTATGTGTGAGTCACAGCCACGCTGACTAAATTAGTCATTAACACTGGTTCTACACTTGATAAGTAACTTCCTCCTTTTCTTTTATATATATATATCCCTGCCTTTGTAATTTCCACTCCAATTCATCTGAAGAAGTGGGTTTTACCCACAAAAGCTTATGCCCTAATAAATCTGTTAGTCTCTAAGGGTGTGTCTAGACTACATCCCTTTTTCGAGAAAGGGATGTAAATTAGGCATGTCAATATTGCAAATGAAGCCAGGATTTAAATATCTCATGCTTCATTTGCATTATGGCGGCTGCTGCTTTTTTTTGAAACGGGGCTTTTTCGGAAAAAATGGCCGTTTAGATGGGAATCTTTCAAAAATAAAACCCTTTTCAAAAGATCCTGTACTCCTCAAAAAATGGGCATTACAGGATCTTTCGAAAAAGGGTTTTATTTTCAAAAGATTCCTGTCTAAACGGCCGGGTATTTTTTTTTTCCAAAAAAGCCCCATTTCGAAAAAAAAGCGGCAGCCGCCATTATGCAAATGAAGCGCAGGATATTTAAATCCTGGCTTCATTTGCAATATCGACGTGCCTAATTTACATCCCTTTCTCAAAAAAGGGATGTAGTCTAGACACACCCTTAGATGCCACAGGACACCTCAGGTTTTTTAAAGGGTCCTGATTTTCAGAAAATGCTTAGCACCTACACTCCTGAAAAATCAAGACTTTTAAAGTGCCCCAATTTAGGCATCCAAAATTGGAGTCATGTAAGATTACTTTTTAAAATCATGGACAAATCCTTAAACACAGAAGGCCACACTCTGCTCTTAGCAACATGGATATAAGACAGAATATGCCCCACTCTCTGAAGTAAAGAGCAACAGTGCTTTTTAGAAAACTCTTGGCCCCCCCCCCCATAATATTTATATTTAACCAAGATCACTAAAGGCAAATGCAAAATTCTCTCTGATCTAATGAAGGACAAGTATATATAAACACAGAGGAAAAAGAAAAATAGGAAAATGAGTTTCAGTTTGAGATTGCAGAGTAGGGATGAGAGGAGATTTGGCAGACGCACATAAATGCATTGCTGCTGCCCCAAGCTGGCGAGAATTTCAGTGGAAAATAGTCAAATATTTCTGTATACCAACTATACAAAACAAACTAGATTCAACTAAATCTGATTTATGCTAAAGAGTGTGTAGTTAGAGATGCACATGCTGTTCTGTTGATCCCAAAATTAAATTTTGCTGAACTCAAATTTATGTAACACTTATAAAGAGGAATTTCTCTCTATATATTTTTTTAAATCTCTTTTCTGGTAATTTCTTTTTGAAATTGCCCAGTAAGGCAACTCACAGAAAGGATATCTATGGGGAACTGTGATTGCTGCTGCAAATAAATGTATCTTTATACTCTGGTTAAATTAATCAAGCCCTTCACCTAAATGATGGTATATGAAAATAAGGAACATTCAAAAAATAGAAAGAATAGCAAGCCAATCAGCAACAAGATTATTTGTTGTTAATTATAGAGTATGCAATAATAAAACCAGATCATCAACTAAAAATCAAACAGTAATAATATCTATACAGTAAAAATAATAATTTACAACCCTTCAAAGCATCACTCATATAGGGGACTAATTTATAATTGTAAGACATCTGATAACATTGTACTTCATTCATTCTTTTATCACTGAGAAATTCTTCTTATCATTTGACATTAATAAAAATGCAATATTTTTAAAGGGGTGTTAATAGCAGCAATAATAGGAAGGTAGATAATGGACACATAAATATACTAAAATGGATTCATAGCTAACAAAAATGAAATGGCAAGATTATGCAATCTGTGTGGCTGTTCCTCTTGGCTTCACTTTTAATTAAATGACAATGTATTAAGACATAGTAAAATCACTGTTGGTGTCACTGTTTACAAAAGCAAATCCGTCTTTAGGTCATAGTTTGCATTTTCTCGCATTAGTAAACATCAAAATTCATTACTACATCATGGTTATTGAGTGACATGCATTGACCATTTGAGTGAAGGCCTTTGTCAGTAAGGGCATATCTACACTGTAGAGCAAAAGTCAAATTAAAATACGTAACTTCAGTTATGTCAATTGCATAGCTGAAGTTGAAATAGCTCAATTCAGGTTTTGGCACTGTCTACACAGCAGGAAGTCGAAGGAAGAACACTCTTCCTTCGACTTCTTTTACTCCTCATTAAATGAGGGTTACAGGAGTCGGAGTAAGAAGTTCTCCATCTTGACATTATTTCAAAATAATGGCTTACTGTGTAGACGCACACAGTGTTATTTAGAAATAACGTCAGTTATTCTGAAATAACACCACTGTGTAGACATACCCTAAATGTATACATGAAAGAAACCACGAGTACAACTATAACACTTGGCAGAAGTCTCAGCAAAGAGGCCAAAGGACTGCATCCACATGGAGAATGAGCTATCTTCCTATCCTTTATGGTCTCCCCCTATGGATCAGGGTAGAAGCCCACCAACACCACAGTATGAGAAATCTCATCTGGAGAAAAAAATGCTAAATATGGGAATGTGTAACAAGATTCAGAATACAGATTCAGATGGTACTGAATCTATGTCAAATAGAAATTATGTCAACAATTAGTAATAAAGTATAGACGCCCTAGATGCAGAAAGAAAGCACAGAAAGTGAATATGCTTTAGAACAATGGATTCTTTTAAATTAAAAACATGAATTCTTCTGAAAAGATATAAATTGAAGAACATTATTTTTTTACTTTGGTGCATTGATTTCAGCAATCTTTGACACAATATTCACAATCCAGACTCAATTAATTCAACCCTTTTTGATTCAAGACTTCCTGTAATCCAAAACAAGGTCAACCCCTCCAGCATCTATTGCCTTGAAAATTCTGCTCTTAGTCAAAACCTTGATTGCTGCGGCTTACTCAATGTCTCCTATAACATTCAGATGATCAAGGTTACACTGTACTAGTAAGTCACATTAACAGTTTTATCTTATCTAAGTATATGTGATGTGCTGTATTTTCCCCCATTGAAAAATATTTGGTTAATTAAAGATAAAAGTTACATGTTGTACTTCTGTTCATGTTCTTGGCACTTTTATTTTAACAATGGGCCAGATCACGGCCAACCCCTATACAGTCACAAAGGAGCATAAGAGAAAATTAAAATCCAGTTCCCCCACACACCTGTCTGTATAACAATTCATCTCCCCAGGCACAGAGAAGAAAGCAGGGGCTGCATGCCCACCATTTCCCAATCTTACCAAAGTCAGAGGCTCTGTTGGCTTGATTCCATCCCCAAACAACACACTAGCCAATAAAACTGAGCTTACATGGGGTGAATAGTAATCCCCCTAAAATTCTGGTATCAGCACTGCCTACACCATTTGGATCACCAACATGAGAGGCTGCTCAGAGGAGAGCCTTTGTCAGGATCCTGGGTGAAGGTAGACAGGATCTTTGGGAAGCAGAAACTGAAACTAAGGGTCAGAGCTAGCATCAGTCAAGAGTCAAGATGAAGCTCAAAGCCAAAGTCAGAGCCAGGAATCAGGCTGAGAATAAAGGCAGTGTTGGGGTTCTGGAGCTCAATTAGGAGTCCCGGTCCCAATCAGAACTGGTATCAGTAGAGGGAGTTCAAAAGCAAAGCAGTCATGGCAGCTAGCTAGAGATCCACGTTGGTGCCTGGACACTTCCTAGTATGCTCCATAGGCTTATACAATTAACAAGGAGCCAATCAGGGATCAGTAAGACAACTGTCAGTTAGCCCACTTGAGGTGGAACTTCCTGTGGTGTAAAATCTATGCACCTTGTGGGTTCCAGGAGGTAGCCAGGTTATAGCTGCTGACCAGTGCAGTTTGGGGATGTCAGTTACCTAGTCCCGATTCAAGTCCTGCTCATCCTTACACTGCTTCTCAGTTTTACAGTGGTCCTTGAGCTTGTCTTCCTCATGATGGGACTTGAATGTGCCCATGGGCTCTGCTAGACCCTGTGGGCTTAGTTCCTTCTTGATGGGGGGAGGGGAGAGCTGGAAATAAGTGGTGAGTCTCTCTCTTATGCCACCCACTTTGTCAACAAAACAAGAAGTCACTCATTAAATTGTACAAAACTGTTACCCTCCTTCCCCTTCTTGCAGGAAAAATGAAATAACAGTATTGGCATTTAAGTCAGCATCACTGGGCACGATGTAACATCTCACTAAGATAACTGGGGCAGGTCACTAGTCTCAGAGCTGTTGTTTTTGGCTGTCCTCAGATCACTTGGTTCACGTGTTCAAGATTTTCTTCACAAACATAATTGCTAGAGACTGCCATTGTTTATTTGGGAAGATGAGAGGAGTTAATGAAAGCTAAGAATCTAGAGCCTAAGATAGCAACTTCAGATAAATGCTAGTAAAATGTGTCACCACAGTTCAGTCATGCCACTCCCAGTTCAACCCCAGTACTGTCTCATACTTAGGGCTCCATCAACATTCTGAAGCCCATTGAAATCAATGGGACTTTGTCAGTAATAAGCTCCATGACAAGTAGCAAGCACTGATAGAAGAATCAGGCCCAATTATGTCCTGCTGAAAACAGTAATTTTGCCAATGATTCCAAAGGGGTTAGGAGGTATCACAGTCACTGATCCACATGCCCTGGGCCCCAGACATACATTACACAATTCTGTGAGATGCTCCTTGGCCAGCAGAACTGTACTCAGGGCCTGATCCACCACAGAAATAAAAGGAAAATGTCCCATTGACTTCAGTAGTCTATGGATGAGCTCCTAATTCCACTACCTCACTGGCACTCTTCCTGACAGATGTGGAAAAAGGACAAGATTTAATTGGGATCTGCTGTACATGGGGGAAAAAAGTTTACAATGGATTTTATATGACTGCATAGTCCTGATTGTAGAAATCAAGCATGCTGAAATACCAGTCTGTACTAATAATCATTGATAACAAAAATATGATGAACAGAAAACTTATGGCATGACCTGAAAAGGCACTTGAGGCAATTAAAGAATATTATGTTTTAAATTTATATTTCTAATCACCTGAGTGCAAATCCTCAGTGGGTGTAAACTGTCAAAGCCTCCTTCACATTAATGGGGCTCTGACAATTTACACCCACTGAGGATCTGTCCCTCATGATTAGTAGGTGCCAGAGATTATCAAACAAATGTGGTTCCTATTCAGGTCAACATGGTGTCCTGTAAGATCCCATCCTGCAAAACTCCTTTGGCCATAGACAGCAAACTGAACTGTATTTGAAATCAGAATTTTAATTATAATCAGCCTCTCTGAGCCTGCTGCTGGCAGCTATTTTCCTGATGAAAAGGGACAGCTGCTTCCATTGGCAGCCCCATGTCAGTGACTGTTAAACCAGTATTAATGCAGGATGGAAGGAGCGTGAGCACACAGTAGAGGGGTAAGCTAAGGATGAATTCAGAGCCTTACCTCTGAGTGGTTGTTACGCTCAACATTTAAAGTTATTATGCTACTATTTCAATTCCTGGAATTTGTGGTTGTTTTTCCATTTGTTTTTGGCTCAACTGGAGCATAATGCCAATTAAAATTAGATAACGAAGAAAATGTCAGTTTCTCCAAATACATCATTAGCATTTGTGAAAATGTTCCCTCGGTACATATTAAATCCAGGTTTTGTTTGCAGTAAGCAAGCATTTCAAACAGCTGCCCTTCTCAGGATGGACTGAAGAGAATTTGATTCTCTTCACATTTAATATTCAACATTGCTAGCTCTACACATATATTGTTCCCTAAAGCTATGCTACAGCATACCTATTCTCAATAAATACTAGTTTTCTTATTTCAAGTTATTTAAATTGTTTCAAGTAATAACTAGCAAAACACTTACATTCCTGTATAATTAATTGAAAAAAGTGGTAATGAATATAAATGGATTTTTTGTTTTTGTAGACATCAATATTCAAATACAATCAACTGCCCTTAAATTAAGGTTTGCAAAGGCATGGGACCCATGCTAAGCTCCCACAGAGAAGAATAAATCAGAATCCAAAATTTAATATCTGAGTTTGAAATACATGCTTCATCTTTGCTAGATTTTTCTACAGAGCTTTTTAGGAGAAAATGGATTAGCTATATCACATAGTTATACTTATCACATTTTCCCTATAAAGATACTGTACTATTTAGTCTAACGATATCCTTGAAGTTCACAGAAATAAATAATGGTTATTCCTCTAAAAAAAATGGAAAAGAAGCAAAGGTATAACACAGGTTCCCTCTTACTTAAAATAACCAGTTTCACAGAAGTAAGGCTTATTTTGTGTGTGATATATATTTCAACCTGAGCTAGCTAACAAATACTACCAAACTAGCTGTTAAACACTTTGGGTGACATCCTAGCCCTACTGAAATTAATAGGATTTTTGCTTTCATTCCCCGTTTGGTTCTAAGGAATACAGAAGGGAAAGAGTTCTTTGTTAATTAATTAAACTGTAAAATAAAGCTTAACTAAATAAACAGCAAAGTAAATCAAAACATAAGGAAAAATGCAAAGATCAGCAGTAGATGTGAATTTCAATGAATAGTGGATATATAATAGGATAAAGCAGATTTTGCCACTTATAGGCAAAAGGTAATAATCATGTAAGATGCTGAGAAATTTCATCAGAGCATTAAACTATGAGCAGTTTCCTGAGTAAGAGGAAAAATCAGAGAACAAATGCAACTCCCAGACCCTGTTTTGCCAAAGATCTTCTCTTCATCCAAGAACAGAGGAGCTATTAGGTTTACACAATTTTTATGTCAATTAAAATGTTCCATATAAACAATCTATGCTTGTCCAAACGAACAGACTACCATTTCCAAGTCTTTCTGGGCAATAGTTTAGAAAAAAAATACTGTATTACAATTTAAAATAAGCAAATTGCATCTATTTTGGATCAAGTAAAGAATTACATGCTATTCTTCAGTTGAATAGTTCACATTTGTCAGTGTCTTTCTCTCTTGCTGTAACAATCTTTTTCTTATATTATCTCAAACTTGTCTAGAAACTAGCTATAATTCTCTCTATTATTGATTAACAAAGCCTTTCAATTGCATTAAATTAGGAGATTACAAGGTTTATTCCTTCCAATTTTTATATATGTTTTGTCATTAGTAGAATACAACATTGCCAACCACTGACCATAGAAATGGTAAGAATAAACACCAAAAATCTGAGAAGAAGAAAAGGTAACTTCAAGGGAGTATCCTGGAAATTAAGATTTATAAATACCAGGATCTAAAACAAATTTCAGATGTTCCATAATGCCATCTTATATAGCTACAAATAATGGAGTTATGGTCCAAATGTCAGGACAAATTCTCTGGAAAAGTATGCAAACACTTACGTTCAAAGAAAAGCTCTGAAGTGAGCAAATTATTTGAAGAGTTAGTAAGAATACAGACACAATATAATGCATTCTAGAGTTATGCTGAGAAGGCCATTTATTTAACACAGTTCCAGTCTTACTTAAAATTATCGTTTTCACAGAAGTAAGGCTTATTATGTGTATAATATGCATTTTACTGTTGTTTCTGGCTTTGGGCTGATAAAAATACTTAAAAGCTCAGTAGGCTACTCATCTCACTTCCGTGTTCCAAAGTAGTCTAACATTCATGCCTCTCTACTGCATAGTAAACTCCTACATTCTTGTTAAACTATTCATGCCTCAGCTCCACAGCTTACTCAAAAAAATGTTAAACCACTGCTGGATACAATCTTTATATTCTAATAAGAAATGAAGGTTACCATGCAAAAGATTATATTAACCATGATTCCCAAAGATTTCTTCTGGAATAGACATTTGCTTTAATGCAGTGAAATTTCAGTTGCAGGCTAAAATTTCAGCTGTAGATTGAAAACTGAAACATCCATGTTCATTTCAGATGAGGAGCACATCACAGTCTGGAAAATTCAAGGTTTCAAAAACATTACAAAAATGTGTTGAACTCTATCACACTTCCCAAAAGCAATGAGGTTATACCCCAATTTTCATATTCTTCATCACTTTTAGGGTCCTGTTATCTCACTTGCCAGCATGAGTGAAATCCCTACTTCACTGAAATCAGTAGAAGCTCTGCCTTACAGTATAAATTACACTACAAAGTATTTGTGACTCAAGAATCAGCAGCAAACAAAGAAGGACATATCACTTGCCCACAGTAGAAGATGCTCAGTAGTGTGCTGATCACCTTCCAGAGAGCTGGGACCCAGTTTGCCAAGTCACAAGTCAAGTCTTCTTTAGAACAGAAACCACTGGGTAGAATCTTGACAAGATATTGTTGTCATCACAATATTTAGGTGCTGCCATTTAAAAGATGAAGAACTAACCTTATTTCCATTGAGCACATACTGAGTGGTATTAGTTGAATGAACTCTACAGCCAGTGACTACACTTAACACCTGTTATAAAACTCAATTGTACAACACAATGTTTGGCAGAATTTGCCATTGTCTTCTCAGAAGAGTTCCAGACCTAAGCAAACAGTGAGTCCCATTCCTAAGAAAAATCATCTTTCTACATCATGCCTGAAGTCACTGTGAAAAAGGTAGTGAGATTAGCACTGTCCCTCCACTAGTACTTGATTTGTATTCAGTGTGTATAATGCTGCAGGTTAAGTTCAGCTCAATGGAGTTCAATTTCTGGCCTAGGCTGCTGCCTTTGCTATGGAACAAACCACTCTGATAGATATAATTATATTGTGTCACCTTAGCACCAAATCCTATCATCAGTTCTTCACTTCACAGTTCTAAGAGGAGACGGGCTGGCTGCATCTACACTGCCCTCTCTTGCGCAAAAAAATATGCAAATGAGGTGAAGAGTGGAATATCGCCATGCCTCATTTGCGTAATTAATGAGACTCCGTTTTTGCGCAAGAGGCTTTTGCGCAAAAAGGAACCATCTACACTGCTCCTTTTTGTGCAAAAAAACCCCTCTTGTGCAAGAGCCGTTCTTCCTGAAAAAAAGCAGAAGAACAGCTCTTGCGCAAGAGGGGGGTTTTGCGTAAAAATGGAGCCTAATTAATTATGCAAATGAGGCACAGCAATATTCCACTCTTCGCCTCATTTGCATATTTTTTTGCGCAAGAGAGGGCAGTGTAGACGTAGCCATAGTGTTTGAATCAAGTTATTCCACCCTGTAGAATCAGTGCGTATCTTCTGTTCTTTGCAGTCTCTCAGATACCATGCATTACATTAGTGCTTTGAGTGCCAAAAAGTGTACTATTTGAGGGGAGAGGTGCATGTTGAGGGAGGAAGCCTAAATATTCTACATTTCCTTCTCTACCTCCCAAAAATGTATTTCTCTGCTTGAGTCATAAATTATAATAATCAATTTCTGAAGAGCCAGCCTTTTTCTTTATCCCTTAAAATGATGTACAGAACAAAACATTATATCAGCGTTTATCGTACTTCAGAGAAGTGAAATTCATAGTGGAAGATCCCAATACAGGGACAAAAATGGGGCCAGCTAAGATTGTACTAAAGCCCAATGAAAAGAAAATGTTAGGTGAGATGAGATGAGATGAGATGCTAGTCAAGAGACAGCAAGACCAACACTAACTAAGAGTAACTGCGAGTTACTTAGGGGAGGAGACATTGTTTATTTGCAGGTTTCGGTTTCATCCAAAGTTCAGTGAAATTAATATGAATTTTTCCCATCTATTTTACAGTTTCTGTCCTAACATGTTAACTACATGTAACTAAAATGATATGAAATGTGGAGGCTTTTTCCAAAATACATTTAGCTACATGTCAGGACGTTTTACATGCTTTTGCACTGGGAATTACAAAATAGAAAATAAACATGTAAATATACCATTTCAACACATCCCCCAGATCAAAGCAGAACTGATGTTTTTAATTTTAGCTTTTTGAGGTTTTGTTTTTATAAGTTGCTGAATTTATTTTGTAGCAACTGGTGAAAAAACAAACTTTACCACAAAGCTAGAAATCAAATTTACCAAATTAAAAAAAACTAGAACAACAAAAAAACCTCAAAAAGGGAAAAAGAAAATTTAAAGCAGAAACACACATATGTATAATTATACATTTAAACATATATATACATACACACAAGGTTAGTCACTGTTGACCACAGACCACATATGGAAGGGAAAAAACCATTGGTAGCCTGATGTGCTGTTGTAAATATCAATGTTTAGGATAATGTATTTTATGAGCTCTTCACTGCCAAGGACTGGGACAATACAAAAGTTTTCCTTGCTATTGGCAGTACCAGTGTGAATCACCAATTACGACACAGTCCAGAAGTCTTCGTACATTCCAAAGAAATATAGACTCTAGTTCTAATGGCAGGATTTGGTCCCTATTAATTACATCAGTGGCTGAAGAGACCGAAGGCACATGAATGCAACTGAAATTGTGAATAAAGTCCCATTTAATATAAAAGATTCTGGTTACAGATTTAAAAAAAACTATAATGAGCACTGTTACCCCCTTCAGACCCAGGTAGGATGACCAAGGACACTTTTTTGTGAGGGAGGGAAAAAGGTATAGCTGCCTATGTAAAACAAAGCCCCTAATATTGAGACATCAGGTTAGTCTAGACCAGGCATGTCAAACAGGCCTCTGACAGGCCACATGCGGCCCAATGGAAATTTTTTGCAGCCCACCACTACATTTTATAAAATAATAAAGTGCGGCCCGCTGGTTGCTCAGAGCACATGGCCGAGTGCAGATCACAGCTGGCCGACCAGTCGCTCTGCACACAGCACCGCAGTGACTGCTCATGGCGTGCCAGGCCGCTCTGCTCTGGGTGCTCCAGCACATGCTCATGGCCAGCCAGCCACTCTGCACAAGCATCAAGCGCCTGCTCACAGCTGGCCGCTGTGCTCATGCCGCCCCAGCTCCTGAGGAAGAAGTGTGTGGTGGCAGAGCGGCAGCACCGGGACCCAGGCATTAAGTTAAGTGGGGCTGGGCGTGCCTGGCTCTGGGAGGGGGAGGCATTAGGCTGGAGGTGCCTGGCTCTGGGGGAGGGAGGAGGCATTAGGTTAGCGGGGTTTGGGGGTGCCTGGCTCTGGGAGAGGGAGGAGGCATTAGGTTAAGGTGGTTTGGGGGTGCCTGGCTCTGGGGGAGGGAGGAGGCATTAGGTTCGTGGGGTTTGGGGGTGCCTGGCTCTGGGGGAGGGAGGAGACATTAGGTTGGGGGTGCCTGGCTCTGGGGGAGGGAGGAGACATTAGGTTGGGGGGGGCCTGGCTCTGGGGGGCAGGAAGCATTAGATTGGGGGGATCTGGATCTGGGGGAGGGGGAAGGCATTAGGTTAGGGGGGCTGGGAGTGTTTGGCTCTGGGGGACGGAGGAGGCATTGGGTTAGAGGGGGGTGCCTGGCTCTGGGGGAGAGATGAGGCATTGGGTTGGGGGGGGCTCTGGGAGAGCGGAGGGGGATTGGGTTACAACGGGGGGTATAGGAGTGCCTGGTTCTGGGGGAGTGGAGGGGGATATTTTGTTAACATTTTGTTTTTTATTTATTTATTCCCAAATACAATCACAAAATGTATATTAATTTTATATCAATAAATATGTCGATTTTTTGCAGTTGCATGGATATTATATATTTATGCAAAATCTCAAACTTACAAAGTATCTGAAATTTTCAAAGAAGCCTGTTCTGTTTGATTAACCACGGTCTATACTTGTTTTTATTTCAACAAAACAAGTTATGTATCAAATAAAAAATTAAAAAGTACCTTAAATTTATATTTAAATTTAAAAATATTTTATATGGGCAAATAACAATTTTACACATCAAATTATTGCATTATATTAAAACAAGACCTGAACAATTATAAAATATACCTAAAACATAATCTATAATAATAAATAATTATGACTTTCTGATAGAAGTACATTTTCTTTGGTGGCCCTGAAAGTTATCAGTTTTTGTTTGTGTGGCCCTCGGCAGGCTTCGAGTTTGACATGCCTGCTCTAGACCTAAGTGGCTGGCCAAAGTTCCAGGGCATACAGATTGTTTGGGGTGATAAGAAGTTGATGGAGTCAGGTATCTTTGTATAATCTTTGTAAATAAACAGGTTTGCAGCCAAGTCCTCTTTCTCCAATGGCAGAAGAATAAAAAATAGCAAAAGATAGTGTCTTTGCTCAAAATTCCAAGACCCAGCATTCTATCTTTAGGCTTTTCGTAGAGCCATCCTCATAATGCTTATTCAGGTTATGTCTGACTTCCTACCCCTTTTGTTTTTGGGGTGTCTCTCTTCCATTCCCCACACAGGTACGTCTAGACTGCAAGCTTCTTTCAAAAGAAGCTTTTTCGAAAGAGCTCTTTCAATAACGCTTCTTTCAAAAGAGAGCATCCACACCTCAAAACTGGATAAAAAAAGTGATCTGCTTTTTCGAAAGAGCGTCCAGACTGCATGGATGCTCTCTCGAAAGAAAGCCCTGATTGTATTCACAGAATGGCCACCAGGGCACCTGTGCTTTTTTCGATTGCCTCTTCTTTCAAAAAATGTGCCTGTTCTGCGTCCACATGCACCTTTTTTCGAAATATCTCTTTCGAAAAAGGCATTCTTCCTCGTAATTTGAGGTTTACCAATGTCGAAAACCCCTCTGCATTCTTTCAATTTAATTTAGAAAGAATGCGATTGCAGTGTGGACGCGGGTGAAGTTTTTTCAAGAAAAGGGCAGTTTTTTCGAAAAAACAATGTAGTCTAGACATACCCACAGACACATTGCTATTCAAAATAACACCCAGCAAAACTCCTCCATCTACGTGTGCTTTTGCTGTGAGTGAGTTTGAAGTAGAAACTGCTATTATCTCACAAAGGAGCTTAACTGTTTCTTTAGCGTTCTCTAATGCTGGGCAGTAGATACACTCTACTCCACCTTCAGTGACATTTTGCCTACCCCACCTTACCTCGCATCTTAACTTTGCCCATCACCTTGTTGAGACTTAAAATGGTGACACCATAAACAACCAATCCCAGATAGGAAGAAAATAAACAGCGTAACAAAAATGACAAATGATACAAACTTAACTATGTACATAGCGTCCTTCTGCCTGAATATTTTCACATCACCAAAGCTAAATAATTTTACACCCTACCAACTCTCTTTGGAGTTCTTCCCTCCTCATCTGATTGCCTTTCCATCTTCATGGAGGAGCCACTTACAATGTGCTCTTAAAGCATATCTGTTGTTTCTGTGGAAATGACTTTCTGAAATAAACTGAACTCTATATTCTCAAGGGGAATTCGTTACTCTAAGTAGTTTCCCAACCACAGCTTCCACAGCTACATTTTATCTTCAGAGGACAGACACACTGAAATCCTGTCTTGCCCCTCCCCCCCCCCCCCCACCTTCTCAGCTGGTTCTAACATGGAAATTCAGGTTTAGCCCTGAGTTCCAAATGTACCCTATATAGCACATCATTTATTTGGGTTAAAACTGTATAGGGCCCCTCCCAAAGTGGATCCATCTTAGGATTCCTATCTTTCTTTCTCCTAGGATTGTGGAACCAGATCAGGTCCCCTATTTTAAAAATCTCATGTGACCTTACATCATACAGCTTTTTCATCTGACCATAGGCTATCCTTAGATTTTCTATTGCAAAAATATTAGCTTTTTCAGTTTTTTATTGTTTCTATATATTCCAAATGGTCTAAATACCTTTGTTCCTCTTAAGGAATTCTATACATGGGGTTTGCTGAGGTCCTTAACTCAACCCAAACATGAGGAGTGCTGGGATATACTTTGTGCTCTCTGGCTACATCTAGAATGCAAGTTTCTTTCAAAAGAAGGCTTTTTCAGAAGAGATCTTCCAAAAGAACTTCTTTCGAAAGAGCGCGTCCACACACAAAAGTGCATCGAAAAAGCAATCTGCTTTTTCAAAAGAGAACGTCCAGACTGATTGGATGCTCTCTTGCATAAAAGGCCACCCAGAACCGTTTCAGGCAGGGCTTTAGGTCACCAGTTGCTTCCAAGTGCTGGTGCCGGAGCCTTGCAGAGACATGTGCTTAAAGGGACCCCCCTGGACAGCCATTTCTCTGCTTCTGCTGCATGCTTGCCCACCTCTTCAAAGGACGGCAAAGCTCTCACAGTCCCTGCTGTGGTTGCCCTGCTTTTTTGGATGCCACAGCTTTTCTCCTGGTGCCATGGAGCTGGAGCTGTCCCTGAACATGTGATGGCCCCACACGGCCATGCTGCAGTTTTTGCAGCACTTTGTGCCAGCTGCCTTCCTGGTCCTGCACAAGCTCGACCCCAAGCTCATTTTAGGGACCCTCTCCCTGGGTGTGGGTGCTACACTCTGGCAACTGCACCCCACAGTGGAGAGGTGTTTCTGGAGGCTCAACACCAGTTCAGACTGGTGGGACCGGCTGGTCATGGAGCGGTGGGACGACCAGCAGTGGCTCCAAAACTTCTGCATGCAAAAGGCCACCCTTTTGGAGCTATGTGCCTGGCTCGCCCCCGCCCCTCCAGAAAGGCGACACCCACCTGTGGCCCACCATGCCCCTGGAGAAGCGGGTCGCAATTGCCATCTGGAAGTTTGCCACCCCAGAGAGTTACCAGTCGATGGGCAACCAGTTCATCGTGGGGAAGTCCATCGTCAGGGCCCTCCTCATGGAGGTAAGGCACTCTTGGGCTGCAGTCCCTGCAGGGGGGGAGAGTCCTGGAAAAGGGGGACCCTTGGGAAAGGGGAGTTGGGAGCTGTGGGGGGTGGAGTGGGGGTTGGGGGAAGCCCCGTCCCCAAGGGGTTGTGCCATCCTGGCCTCACACAGCCCTGCTTCTGGGGGGGTGGCCTCCTGGGGTATTTGGGGGAGGGGGGGCACCTCCCAGGGGCTCAGACATTCCCCCCTCATTCTGTTTTGTGTGTTTGTTTGTCTCCTTCTGCAGGTTGTGAGGGCCATCAACTTGATCCTGCTGTGGAGAGTCATCCGCCTGGGAGACCTGGACCCGATCATGGCCAGATTTGCTGCCCTGGAGTTCCCGAACTGTGCAGGAGCCATAGATGGGACCCAAATACTGACCCACATACCAGAGCATTGAGTGGCCCAGTATATTAATCAGAAGGGCTACTTCTCCATGGTGCTGCAGGCCCTGGTCAACCACCATGAACACTTCACAGACATTTTTGTCAAGTGGTCGGGCAGGGTACACGATACCCACATGTTTCAGAACTCTAGCCTGTATGGGAAACTGGAGGCAGGGACATTCTTCCCCCACTGTGAACTAGCAGTTGGGGACATGCAGATGCCATTGTGCATCGTGGGGGACGTGGCTTACCCCCTGATGCCGTGGCTTATGAAGCCTTATACCAGACACCTGGACCCCAGCAGGGACTAATTTAATGCCTGCCTGAAAGGAGCCAGGATCCAGGTCAAGTACGCCTTCGGCCACCTCAAGGCGTGGTTCAGGTGCCTGCTGACCCGCCTGGATGTGGGGGAACACAACATCCCTGAGGTGGTCGCGGCATGTTGTATCCTCCACAACATTATGGAGAGGAAGGGGGAGGCCTTCCTCCTGGGGTGAGGGGCAGACGCTGGCCACGAGGGGCGAGCCTTCAAGCAGCCGCAGACAGCTGCCATCCATGAGGCCCTGAGGGAGAGGTTCTCACAAGGACTCTAGTTAAGTCTCCCCAGCGCCTCCCCAACAGGGGCCTCGGGCTTCCTGCCCCATCCCTTTCCCTATACAACCCTTCCCTTTACCCCTTCCCTGACCTCTCAATAAAAACACCTGTTTGGTTTCCAACAAAATGAAGTCTGTATATATCTTTCATTAAAAAAAGGTAGGTGGGGGCTCATAATCTGGAGGGGGAGGGAAGCTTGTAATCTGGAGTAGGGGCTTGTAGTGGTGTGGGGGTGGCTAGATGTGCCACCTCGGGTGCAGAGACCTCATTGGAGTTGGTGTTGGGTGGGTCCAGGGACCACAGGGGGGGTGGGTGGGATAGGAGGCTGGAGCTGGGTCAGGGATGGCGGAGGGGGCATAGGCATCACATGGGAAGGGGGCATGGGTATCACTTGGGGAGGGGGCATGGGCATTGCTTGGTGAAGGAGCAGAGGCATATCATGGGGGCAGAAGGAGGGGGAATGGGCATAGCAGGGATGGCAGGAGGGCAGTAAGCAGGAGGAGCAACAGAAGGCCATCATTTCTCTCATGACACCACACATGCTATCACACCGCTGCATGAGCTGGTCCCGGGCCCGGTTCCGTCACTCAGCTTCCTCACTGATCTTCTGTGCCAGGGTCTGCTGCATGTCATGCAGGATGTTGACATGCTGGCGCATGAGGTCTTCCTGGACCCTAGCGTGCTTTTGGGTCCCCCAGGCTGTGGCAGCTGGCTTGGGTGGTGTGGCTCGCCCCTCAGTCCCGACTGGTCCGATTGTAGAGAACACAAAGAGGGAGAAGCAGTCAGTCATCCATGCAGACACCTCAGGCCAGAGGAGGGGAATGTCCCAGGAACAAGGCCATGTGTGGCCTGCACAGCAGGTCCTGCCTCACAGAGGCTCCGAGGTGCCATGGGGCCCATGCTGCCCACTTCCCACCCCCCCACCCGGCCCATGGACAAGCAGGCAAGGGAAGTGTCCAGCCATAGTGGGATCCCATGGGCAGCAGAGGAGCTGGGAGCAGCCTGGCCCTCCCTGGTGTCCACACACACACCTGCGGCTCGCAACGCTGCCCGTGGGAGTGGGTGATGCCTCGCACGTGCAGGCATGCCTGTATGCTGTGTGCGGCACTCCTCGTGGTGTCTGGGGTTGTGCCTGCGCCCTTGTGGATAGGCTGCTTCCAGCTGTGGCAGGTGCTATGAGGGCACACCCCCCCCCCGGGACCAGACATGCGTGTGGCCTCCTCTCAGCCTGGCGGCAGGATCCCACCCGTGTTCAGGGTCTCCCTGCTGAGTCTGCATGCTGCACACTAATGCTGCATGTGGTTCCACGTGCACAGACTGCAGCACGATGTCCAGCCCAAGCAATGCTCATACCCCACCTCATTTGCGCCTGCCTCCTGTGCCCTGTGTGTGTGACAAACTGAGAGAACTCACCTGAAGATCCCTCCCCAGCATCAGACGAGGCCTGGGAGACATCCTGGCTGACAGGCACCAGCTCCAGGGACAGGCTGATGGTGTCCATCTCCTCCTCCTGCTGGCCCTGGTCCTCTTCCGCTGTGACCTCTGGCCGGGCGATGACAGGAGTCTCGAGGCTGGAGTCCACGACAGCAGGTGGAAAAGACTTTTCCTCAACCTCCCAAGAGTTAGTGCACCTCCTGGTAATATGGACAGGTGTGGAGTCTGCCCCTGAGTGTGAGCTGCGCTCTCGGGCCCTCACATATCCCTGACAGAGCTTTTACCTTACTACGGACCTGTTCCAAGGCCATGTGCTCAAAGATCTCTGTGTTGCAGTGCTTGAAGCGGAGATCCTGCAATGTCTCCTCCTTGCCCCACAGCTCGAGGAGGGACAGGATCTCCACTCTGGACCAGGAGGGTGCCTGCCTCTTGTTCCCCTGGGTGGGTCCTGGGACCCCTGGGGCTGCTCTTTGTGAGGGCCAAGGAGGCTGTGGGGGGCTTGTGGCTCCACTATGGGTGGCAAGGCCTGTGGCAGGGAGAGCCGTGAGGTCAGGGTGCTGCTCTCAGGCCGACTTCCTGCCACAAGGCTTATCCAGGGTGCCTGCAGCTTTAAGAGCTGGCAGGAGACAGGAACTATAGAGTTGTGATTAGTATGGATGGAATGTCCACCAGGGCACCTGTGTTATTTCCTGGAGGCCTCTTCTTTTGACAGAACCATCCTCCCTGTCCACACCCTCTCTTTCGGAAAAAGGCTTCTTCCTTGTAGAAAGAGGAATACTGCTGTCGGAAAAACCCCTCTGTTCTTGCAATTTACTTTCGAAAGAATGTGATTGCAGTGTGGATGTAACTCAAGTTTTGTCGGAAAAACAGCCGTTTTTCCGACAAACTCTGTAGTGTAGACATACCCTCATTGACTGTGTTCTATAAGCTAAGGAATAGGATATGCTGTTCTCAGTCCCCTTTGGTGTCATTCTGTAACCGTAGCCAGCTAAACTTACAGAGTCATCTCTTCATAGTGTGCTCCTTCCCTTGAGCAACTAATACTATGCTCCCCTGGTCATGGCAGTATTTGAAATTATCCTGCACCACATGGCATGAGCAATATTATGTTCTTTCACCCAAGCCTGTGTGTAATTGTGAAATCAGAACACTACAATTTTTCTAACCACATGGCAAGTTGCTTTTCAGGATTCCTGGACCCAAACAGCCATTGCAGGAAAGCATGGTCTGTCCTGACCATAAACTTCTTCCCATATGAAGATGTGATGAAAATGTTCCATATATTTAATCACTAATAGGATTTCTTTTTGAGTGGTGGGATAATTTCTTCCAGGAGAACTTAGACTTTTGCTGTATCAAGCCTCTCAAGACCTTTGTGTCCTTGTGTGAAAGGGGTTTTGAAATATGGGTAGGCCAAGACAGCTGCAGCCACTACAGTTTTTTCAAGTCTGAAAATGCTTCATCACACTCTGCTGACCACTGAAATGTTTTCCATTTCTTAACCAACTAAGCAAAGGTTTTGCAATATTAGCAACCCCACAAATAAACCTCCTGTAATTGGAGCAGAGTCCTACAAAATTCTGCGCATATGTGAGCATGTAGGGAGTCAGCCAGCTCTGGAAAGCTTTTCTGCAGTGGAAATTCCCTCCTCACTAATTGAGTGCCCACAATAAAGGACATCTTTTTGAAACAACTCACATTTATTTAGGTTTAATTTCAGATTGGCATCCTTCAGCTTATCCCCAGACATTTGTAAGCATATCAGTTCTTGTGTGTGGGTTTTAGCATGCATCAGGATATCATCTCGGTACGACAGGCTCAGGGGGGCATGCCATCGAATATACTTTCTCATGGTTCTGGTGCACAATACCAGGCAAAAGCCATCACTTAAAATTGCCACAGACCTTGTCCTGGTGGGAAAGCAATTTTTCCTGTCATTTGTACCATTTCCACTTGCCAATACCAACTTTTAAGATCCAATGTAGAAATCCAGATTGAATGTGCTACAGCATCCAGGGTATCATCTTTTTGTGGTGATGGATAAGAATCCAAGTGACTTTATTTGATTTTCAATAGTCCACACAGAATCTGGGGTTGTCATCCTTTTCCTTAACTGGAATTATACAAAAGGCCCATTTAGGCTTTCCTAATACATTTTCTCAATGGCCTGTAATGCCTTTTTCCTCTTTGCTACTGGTTACTGTTTATTGAGTTGTTTTATGTTCCCCTACTATCAATCTTACGCTAGACTAGTACAGTAATATCTATATCTTTGACAGGGAGAAAAACTCCTGATTCCTTTTCAGAAGTCTTGTAGACTGTTCTGCTGCTCCCCATTTAAGTGTGCACCCTTATGCTGGAACAAGTGCAATGGGGAGTGTACATGGTGCTGCAATGCACACTAATGGGCTATGATTTCTTCAGCACACTAATGTGTTGCACGCTAATTGGTCCATGCAGACACTCTGGTGCACAACAAGAGTTTTCTAGTTTCAAACAACAACAGGTAAAGCACACTGGGGAATTTTTAGTGCACACCACAGCAGGGCCTACATTGACCAATCAGTGTGCAAAACACATTCACATTGCTGCTCCATACAGACATGCCTCAACAGAAACTCTGTGAGCTCACTTTGGCCCCTTTTAGTTTTCTTCTATATCAGCATTTACTAGATCATTTGGTTCCCATTTTGCAACCACAGTTCCCCTCTTTACTATTTGCTGAATGCTTCCAGCAAGCAGCAAATGAATCTGTTCCTGTTTTAAGTGTCACAACAGCTTTAGCAGCTAACATTCCCCCAAGACCGTGGGTCTCAAAACAGGTTTCAATCACTGCCTCTCTTCCTTTTTCTGGAAAGCTACCACAGCATGTAGCTATCACATAATGATTCCTGTTCATGGAAGTGGGAAACTTGTTCACTGTGAGCCAATTACCTACAAACCTTTTGTTTCACCTGGACTGCTACTTTAATGGGAATTTCTGCAGACTAGATTTATAAAACACCAGCCTGGCATTTATTACATAGTTTTTAGCCATAAAAAATCCAAACAATTATCAGCTCATACAGTAGCTTGACTACCCAGACTTCTTATTCTAATATTAGAGATTCAATTTTCAAACCCAAATTTTCCCTGGTCATTGTCTTTATTTGAGGCAATTTGGATCCCCTATTCTCTAAGCTTTTTGAATGTCTGGTTTATTAATGTATTTTTGAGCCAGCATCCATATAGTAGACTCAGAGCTGTATTACAGGGCTCATGGGGATCAGCTTCCCTCTTTTTCACTCGCTGTTGCTTCCTCTTCCTGTTCACGTCTGCAAGGAAAGATTTAAATTCAGTAACAAATTCCATAGTTTCTCAGTGTGTCTTTGAGCTCCCTTTGCTCACCTTAATCCAAAAATCAAAGTCCAGTTGAGTATCTATAAAATGGTCCATTGCCAATTTATCCTGGAAGTCCTCGGTATCTGAATATGCCAAGAACACAAGTCCTCTCAGGTCTTCCATCAGGCCAGGTGGAGTATACCTCTCTCTCCTTCCATAAGGGCTGGAACAAAGGATGCTGCAGCATCCCTGGCTTGAAGTGGTTTCCATTATATCTAGAGTTTACAGCCAATCTCCAAGATACAACCGTATTTGCTCCAATCCCACAAATACCTACATGTTGAACCTCTAAAATCCAGGACTCTCTGGTCCAGCAACATCAGATATTGTTGGACCAGAGAGCCCTGGCTGGCCAGGTTCAGAAGTGCAGCCCAGGCCAGGCTGGTGGTGGGGGATTAGAGCCCCAGCAGGCCGGGGTGGTGGGAAGTACAGCCCTGGTGGGGCCTGGTGGTGGGGAGCGCAGCCCCAGCAGGAGCTGGTGCAATGGGGGGGTGGAGGCAGCAGGGCCAGTGGTAACAATCACAGCCCTGGCCAGAAGAAGAGCTTACAGCTGGGTGGGGAGCCTTAATTTCTCCTGGTCCAGCAAACTCCATTGTTTGGGACCACTCAGGTCCCAAAGGTGCCAGAGCAGCAGGAGCGGCCGAAGGCCGGCTGTGGCAGCTGGCGCCCCAGGCAGAACGCGCGATCGGCGCCCCCGCCTGCAGGGCCGTCAATGGACTGACGTCATCAGTGGGCACCCTGGGCACCCCCGTGACGTCATCAGCGGGCGCCCTGGGCGGTGGCACCCTAGGCAGTGGCTGAGTCCACCTATAGCCACGGGCTGCCCCTGGAGAGCAGGCAGGTCTCACCTGTACAAGATCTTTATCAGGCATTCTTAAAACTTAAATACTCACCTGGGAAAGTGAGAAAACAGACTGACAGAACCAGACAAGTACCCAGAAATCAACTACTTCAGGGCAGGCCCCCAACAAGGAAATAACAGAATACCACTGCTCATCACCTACAACTCCCAGCTTAAACCCCTTCAGCACATCATTGACAATCTACAACCTATAGTGGAAAACAATCCCTCACTCTCAAAGGCCAATCCTCACCTACAGACAACTCCCCAACCTGAAGCAAATACTTTCCAGCAGCCATACATCACACCTCAGCTACACTCACCCAGGAACTTACCCCTGCAACAAATCCCATTGCCAAATCTGTCCACATATCTATACAAGAAACACTATCACAGGCCCTAACCACATAAGCCACAATATCAGAGGCTCATACAACTGCACATCCTTTAATGTGATATGTGCCATCAAGTCCAGCAATGCCCCTCTGCCATGTATGACAAACTGTATGACAAAGGATAAATGGTCACAAATCAGACATCAGAAATGGTAACACACATAAACCTGTAGGGGAACATTTTAACCTGTCTGGTCACTCAGTTATGGATTTAAAAGTAGTTATCCTTCTACAAAGGAAATTCACCAGCCAATTACAGAGAGAGAGTGTTGAATTGGTATTTATCTACAAATTTGACTGTTACCCTGGGCTTGAACAAAGACTTTAACTGGATGTCTCATTATAAAGCCAGTTTCCCCTATCTTTAACAACTGCGTTTTTACATCAAAAGCTAAGAATGGGACACTTCCAGCCCACTTAATTAGCCTCATTAGCACCAGGTACTTTTTTTTTTGCTGTTATATGTATCTTGGTTTCTGTTATTTCCACTCCAGCTAATCTGATGAAGTGAGTTTTACCCACAAAAGCTCATATTATTACATATTTTTGTTAGTCTCTAAGGTGCCACAGGACTACTCATTATTTCTAGGATTTACAGTTTGGTTTAATGGCACCTCCACTGCACAAATTGTTCCAGTGTCACAATATCCTTCTAGTTATATTAGATAGTGTCTAAACTCAACCCCCCCACAATATCCCCTGGAAGTGGGGGTTGAGTTTAGACACTATCTAATATAACTTCACATCAGTATGAAATCTTGCCCACAGATTGTATTTGGAGTCCAGAGCAAAAGAGCGGAGACAGGAGCCATTTATAGCAATTGTTCCTCTGAATAGAAAGCCACCATTCAAAACTACCTCTCAAACTGAAAAAATAAACCAAAGTTGTTTCCAGGGAATGGAAAGTGAGGAATTTCCAGATGCATAAACTGAGACTGAATTTCCAACTTTCCCCCCCATCAACAAGTCTATGTAAAACTCCATATTTTGGTGCTTCAGAGTCATCCCAATGGTCTGTCAGAGAAAAGTTTGTTGATTTTCAAGGTTGCAAAGACCATCTGTTCGCTCAGGTTTTTGTCTGTCAGCTTAGTTAAAAGGAGAGTTCAAGTTTTTTTGCTGGGGGTTTCTTTAGAGCTAACATAATTTGTTATTCTGTTCATTTAGAAGCTTTAATTTGTGGTTTTGAAGATTGTGTAACTGCTCTGAGGGGTGGCAAGAGGCCCATTTGCAAAGTTCAACAATAAGTTTAACAATACAGTAAATAAATGTTCAGTGATTTGCCCTGTACAGAGCACCGTGGCATGCACTATAAGTTATTAGTCCAGGCTCAAAGACAAAGAACAATCCTAGTGCATTAACATGTCTTTATGAGGTGCCTAGTAAAAAGGAGATAAAAATACAGTTCCATTTGGATAACAGAACACTGAATCACTTCACTCACTGATGTCACACATTAAGGATGACCCACAGTTGGCCTCAGGACTGGGGGCACATTATTTTGCAATAGTCTATTCTGGAATAAACTTTCTCCAGGGCTCTCAAAACATTTACATGACCATTAATTTGTGAGGTACTTAAGTATTATTGCCTCCGTTTTACTGGTGGTGAATCTAAGGCAGAGTGTCTGCAGACAAATTGTCAGAAGTATTAACTGAAGTTAATGGGTGCTTCAGGTCCTGAGACCTGCCGAAAATCAGGCACCTGCCATCTTAACTGACCACACAACAACTGAGGCATTCAGAATTAGAGAATACTTTTGAACTTCCAACTGAGAGCAAGTCAGGGGAAATACACAGAGGTTCTGACTGTGAATACTGTGCTCCACCCCACAGATAATACACCACTCATCTACTTAAGGTCTCTCACTCTGTTCCTCTTGATCATGGAAAGGGCCCCTCCCCCCATTACTTTATTTGTTGTCTCTGTCTGTTTGGGTCTTTTAAAGTGAACATTCAGCCTGACTTTTAGTCAATGTTGATTTAGCTTGTTCCATACTGTTACAAACCCCATTGCATGCAGCAAATTCTATTCCAGTCACTTCAGATGAAATCTGGTAATACATTATTTGCTACCTCTTGCCCAGACGATCAAGTAGACAATAAATGGTGTAATTCTTCAAAGGTGGAGGTCAGATACTACTGTGATGGGGAGGCACATACATACCCAGATAAACAAGACAGACCTAGATTTTTGGAGGCTGAGAATTTCTTAGAAAGGATGAGCCAAAATGGTCATGAGATAAAGACACCAAACACACACAGAAGAAGTCTGAGCTCTGTTTCCTTGTTCTGCCACAGCTCAGGAGCAAGCAAATCTTTCTTTGCCTCTGTTTGACATCTGTAAAATGAGGATAAGTAGCATTTCCTTTCTGTTTACATGCTAAGGCTCAGACCCATTTCAGTGGCAGTTAGGAATTAACAAAAATTATCAGGAGTATGGAATGGCTGCAATATGAGTAAAGATTAATAAGACTGGGACTTTTCAGCATGGAAAAGAGACAACTAAAAGGGGGAAATGATAGAGGTCTATACAAACAAGACTGGGGTGGAGAAAATAAAGAAAGAAAAGTTATTTACTTGTTCCAACAAAACAAGAGCTACAGGTCACCAAATGAAATGAATAGGTAGCAGGTTTAAAACCAACAAAGTATTTCTTCCCTCAATGCACAGTCAGCTTGTGGAACTACTAGCCAGAGGATGTTGTGAAGACTAGGACTTTAACAGGGTTCAAAGTTGAGTTAGATAAGTTCATAAAAGAAAGGTCCATCAATAGCTATTAGCCAGGATGGGTAGGAATGGTGTCCCCTAGCCTCTTGTTTGTCAGAAGCTGGGAATGGGTGACAGGGTGGTTCACTTGATGATTACCTGTTCTATTCATTCCCTCTGGAGCACCTGGGATTGGCTCCTGTCAGAAGACAGGATACTGGGCTAGATGGATATTGGATTTGACCCAGTATAGCCATTATTATGGTCTTATATTACCTTTGAGGATTTGGATTTGGGGAGAGGGGGCAAAGATTTATTTCTTGGAGTATACTTGCACCATGGTTAGTACAGCAGAGTTCTGATTCTCAGTTGCAGCCTGAAATGAGGGCAATGTTCAAAGACAGAACATTCCCCCAGGGATCAGAGTGGGTAAAATGAAGAGCAAACAGGTCACAAGTTCACCTCCAATCTGGCACCTGCTTGTCAGTGTGAACTGACACTTGGTCAAGGTGAACTCAAGACTTCTGCTTCCTGCGGCAGACTGAAGAGCCGACGGGGGGTTATGTAAGATTACAATTGGAGAGGCGGCCACGGCTCTGAGAAGAGGGAAGGAGGGTCGCTCCCTTCGCCGCCCGCAGCAGAGCGGGGACCTTTCAGCTTTCGGACAACAGCTACCCCTAGTGGCGAGGAATCGGTTCCCTGACTCTCTCCCCTCTCGCTGATTCCATGCTGTCAACAGGTTTGGGAACGAGAGGCAGCAGCGGTCATTAACGTGGCAAGCGCCCCCGGCCTGTCCCCCGGGACAGACCCGCACGCAGCTGCAGCCCAGCAAGGCCGTTTGCAATCGCTCCCCAGCCGAGGCGCTGGTTCGCGGCTCATCAAAGACGGAGCAAGACTTAAACGTCCTGTGACCAAACGCCCCTGCCGGCGACGGCCCCTTCCAGGGCCAGCCCTCTAGCTTGGACAAGGCAGAAGCCCCCGTGTCCCATCTCCTGACCCGGCAAAGGGGAGGCCATTGCCCCGCGCCTCCGCTAGTCAGCCCGGCTGCAGCTTCTGGGTCCCGAAATGGGGCGGGGGTAGGGCAGAGAAAGCGCATCAATACTCGCTCTCAATGGCAGGGAGCTACTGGCCCTGCCTCCGGGCAGCGAGGTCGTATCTCCCGGCAGCGCCTATGGCAAACACTCCCGCTGCCCCCACACGTGCGCTGCGGCCCCCTCAGTGCTGCACTGTCCCGGGCCGGGAATGGTGCCTGCTCTCTGCCTCTGGAGCCCGACTGCGTCCTGGCTCCCTGCGCCGTGGCACGTCCCTTGCAGCTCACGGCGGGGCTGTAGCCTCCTGCCTCGCTGTGTATTTTTAGGTCACTGGCGCGGAGGGGTAGGTAATCCCCAGGCTTCAGTTCCAAAGGGGCGTGGTCCGGCCGGAGGTGGAGTCACTTTTCATTTAAATCCCTGACTATAAAATGGGCTTAAAGAGAAGCGGGAGCTCAGCTGAGCTGCAAGGAGCCCGGCAGGCAGGCAGGCGTGTGTGGAAGGCGAGCGCCGGAGCCGGAGCCCAGCAGCCCTCAGGATGCTCCACTCCCTCGGCGTTCACACCTTGCAGCTGCTCACCCAGGCCGCTGCCTGCTTCCTCCTGCTGCCCCGCTTCCTGCTCACCGCGCTGATGCTCTGGCTCCTGGATTTTCTGTGCATCCGGAAGAAGGTGCTGCTTATGGGCAGGGCGGATGAGGAAGGCAGCTCTGGCCAGGAGCCACCCTCTGACGACCCCCCGGTCTGCGTGTCCGACTCCAACCGCATGTTCACCCTGGAGTCTCTGAAAGCCGTGTGGCACGGGCAGAAGCTGGACTTCTTCAAGTCGGCGCACGTGGGCTCCTCCGCCCCCAACCCCGAAGTCATCCAGCTGGATGGGCAAAGGCGACTCCGGATCCTTGACTACGCCCGAGGCAAAAGACCTCTGATCCTGAATTTCGGGAGCTGCACTTGACCCCCCTTCATGGCTCGCCTGAGGTCCTTCCAGCGCCTGGCTGCGCACTTCGTGGACATCGCTGACTTCCTGCTGGTGTACATCGAAGAGGCTCACCCTTCCGACGGCTGGGTCAGCTCGGACGCAGCCTACGAGATCCCCAAGCATCAGTGCCTCCAGGACAGGCTGAGGGCGGCTCAGCTGATGCAGGAAGGGGCGCCTGGCTGCCCCCTGGTAGTGGACACCATGGACAATGCTTCCAGCGCTGCCTACGGAGCCTACTTTGAGAGGCTCTACATCATCCAGGAGGAGGTGGTGATGTACCAGGGAGGCCGAGGACCAGAAGGCTACAAGATTTCCGAACTGCGGAGCTGGCTCGACCAGTACAAAAACCGGCTGCAGAGCCCCAGCACGGTGGTCATCCAAGTGTAAAAGGAAATGGCACTGGGGTGGGTGGCGGGGCGGTCGTCCTGCACGGGGGCTGGCAGGCGCTTCTCAGCTCCTTTGCCTCGGGGCTGCAGGCGGCTGACATGCGAGTTTCATGCAAGAAGTGTCACCGCCGCCCCTTCTCTGATCGAATCATGTTGATTTGCCAGGCCAGCTCCGTGCGTGCTGCATGTCCATATGCACCTTGTAAATACCCCTTTTTGTAACAAAGCGTTTCCTATTTTTATGGAGGTTTTTCTAGGGGGAGGGGACTGGGTCCGCGTGTGTGTGAGAAGCTACGTCCTAGGGGTCTCTGGGTGCCCGGCTCACACCAGGTGGGGCTTCTAGTATCTCTGGGTGACGACCGATTTTGAAATGGCTCTCAAAATACCAGGAAATCGAGTCCGATGTTGTTAGATACTAGAAGCGCCACGAGCTGGGGCCAAACGGAATGTCCTATTTATGGAGTCTCTCTTTTTTGTAAAACGGGCGTTCGTTTTTTAAATGAACTTTTTATAGGAATAAAGATCTGGAATAAAGACGCTCCTGCTTGCTCTTGGCTCCCTTGGACGGATCTGATAAGCAATTGAACTCTCTCCCGTATAACCTCTTCCTTTCCCACTAGCCGAGCTGCTGGACGCGCAGGGGGCGATAGGTGGCGGGGGGACGGGCCAGGGCATGGGGGGGGAGAGGAGGCACTGTCAGCGCTTTGCAGGAAACTGCGGGAGGAGGCATTACAGCTTTCTCTGGTGAGACGCACAAATGCGGTAGGGCAGGGGAAACCGCTGGGCTCCGGCTCCGCTAACCCTGGAAAGACTGGGCGGCTGGATCCCAAACGTTGCCAGCCCCCCTTGTTCCTAAGCTCTGTAAAGTTAGGAAGCCGCCGCGGAGCCCCTGACTGCTCTGAGGATCCGGATTCTCCGAGGGGGTAGGCGCGCTCAGGTCATTAAATCCTTTCTGCAGCGCGAAAATACTCCCTGCGGCAGCTTCCAAAGGTGTGCCCCGCTCCAGTGTCCTGTACCGCCCTGCTGTGTTCGGGCACGTGTAACGCCGGTAAAGGCTGGGCAGCCCTTTCCCATCAGCCTAGATCTTAGAGCAGCTCAGGCAGGCCCCGATTCAGCGAAGGTACTTAAGCACCTGCCTCCTTTTAAGCAGCTGAACAATCCAAGGTGGCTACTCATCTGCTTAAACTAAGGCACCTGCTGAAGCACCTCACTCAATCAAGCAACAATCCCTGTCCGAATCAACGGCCGCTGAGCATCCTCTTAGAGCAGACCGACTCCACATGCTCGGTCATATGGGGTGAGGTGGGGGGGGCGGTTTGCTGTATTTTCATGGGTGTGTCATCAATCTGCCAGGCTCACTCGGGACCTACACCTCGGAAAAACAAGACTTGTATTTCAAGTTGCAGGTGTTCATTATTGCATGCTGCTAGGGAGTCCTAACATAAAACCAAACCGGGGAAATAAGTCATTCCCAATGTATGATGAAATCACAAAAGCTAAAACATTCAATTCATCTGACTGCTTAAGTCTAGGAACCCAAGCAGGAATCCAGAGACAACACCTTTAAATGATTATGCCCCTGTATTGTTTGTTTTCTGTCTCGGACATGATCTTTGAAACCCAACAATAAACGATAGAGAGGTTAGAAGAACCTGGCCTCAAATCAGGTAAAAAAGCGGGCACGTTTAGTCTCCAAAAACAGTCTTCAAATACTTTAAGGGCTGTTATAAAGAGGGTGGGGGGGTCAATTGTTTGTAGGGTCTTTAGAGCAATTTTTATAGTGGGGATGCAGGGAAGCACTGAATTAAACCATCAACCTGTATATAAAGGAAACTACTTCAAGCCAACAGGTGCTGCAGCACTCCCTGCATCCTTAGTTTAAGCACCTATGTTCTCCACATCCACTGAAGGTAAGGTACGAAGTAAGGAGATTTAGGTAAAATATTAGGAAATGTTTATTTATCTTCAAAGATAGTTAAGCTCTGGAATAGGCTTTGAAGGGAGATAGTGGAATCCCCATTATTGACGGTTTTAAAAACTGCCTAGACAAACCTATCTTGGTCTAGTTTTACATAATACTCTCTCAGGATAGGGAGCTGGACTAAATGACTCCTCAACGTCCTCTTCAGCCCTACACATCTATGATTCAATAAGAAATGATCATTGGAAATGTATTAATCAAACCAATCAAGACATTTTGGGATGAAGGCATTTTCTTGTAATGTTTTAATAACTCCTTATATAAAAATCTGGTTTAGGAAAGATGATGGTGAGAAACTTAAATTAGTGCTATCTTCCTGATGAAGTGTAAAATAATTTTCCCCATATTAGATTAGACGTACTGAGAACTAGGAAGCCTCTTAGGCTGTGTCTAGACTGGCCAGTTTTTCCAGAAAATCAGCCACTTTTCTGGAAAAACTTGCCATCTGTCTACACTGACAATCTCATGTAAGATTGTCAGTGTTCTTGAGGAAATACTATGCTGCTCCTGTTCGGGCAAAAGCCCTCTTGCGCAAATGCTTTTGCGCAAGAGGGCCAGTGTAGACAACGTGGTATTGTTTTGCGCAAAAAAGCCCCGATGGCTAAAATGGCGATCGGGGCTTTCTTGCGCAAAAGCGCGTCTAGATTGGCCAGGGACGCTTTTCCGCAAAAAGTGCTTTTGCGGAAAAGCGTCCGTGCCAATCTAGATGCTCTTTTCCGCAAATGCTTTTAACGGAAAACTTTTCCATTAAAAGCATTTGCGGAAAACCATGCCCGTCTAGACGCAGCCATCGCTTTTAGGGCAATGTAGGTCCTTTCTGCAAAATAATTGTGCTAACTTTGCAGAAGACTATCTATAAACATATTACAACACTTATCTTTTCGGAAATAGGTTGCATGCAACCACTTCAGGCTTATGGAGTGTATATCTCTTGATTCCCATCATAACTCTACAACCAAAAATATATTGGCCAACATTTTCGTGCATGTGCACCTAAAGATAGGTACTCCAATCAAACGGATCTTAAAGCTGCTGGCTCCCCACAATTCTTAATGATTTCAGTAGGAACTGTCAGTGTTCAGCTTTTCTAAAAATTAGGCCATTTTGCCAAAATATTGAATCATGTGCCTAACTTTAGACATCCACGTTTGAAAATTTTGGACACAGACACTAATTTTTTTTAATATGATGCCTCCCTGCATATTTGCTCAACTCACCATCTTGATAAAGGGAAACTAAGTAACACCATACATTTCATACCTTCCTGAGCTCAATCTATTTGCTGTCACAAGCATTAGTCACACACACAAAGGCAGTTTCCCATGCTGTGGGTGCAGGGGATTATGGATATGGGGTTACTGCTTGTCATAGACATATATGAGCTCTCACACAGCTTCCAAAACTCCAAGGCTGGGTCTAGACTGGCATAATTTTCTGGAAATGCTTTTAATGGAAAAGTTTTCCGTTAAAAGCATTTTCGGAACAGAGCGTCTAGATTGGCACGGATGCTTTTCCGCAAAAGCACTTTTTGCGGAAAAGTGTCCCTGGCCAATCTAGAAGCGCTTTTGCCCAAGAAAGCCCCGATCGCCATTTTAGCCATCGGGGCTTCTTTGTGCAAAACAATACCACGTTGCCTACGCTGGCCCTTTTGCGCAAAAGCTTTGCACAAAAAGGACTTTTGCCCAAACAGGAGCAGCATAGTATTTCCGCAAGAACACTGACGATCATACATGAGATTGTCAGTGTTCTTGCGGAAATTCAAGCGGCCAGTGTAGACAGATGGCAAGTTTTTCCGGAAAAGCAGCTGATTTTCCGGAAAAACTGGCCAGTCTACACACAGCGCAAGTGTAGTTTGGTTTCCAAAGTCAAGTGATGAAGGATGTCTAATCCTACTATCTGCATGAGGGAAATAACTCTTCCAAATTACCCAAAGCACTGCACTCTGCTACAGAACCATCATGATTATTTTAACACTCTTTTCTTTTGATTTGGGCATGGAATCAGGGTAGAAGGATCACCATTAAAGATAAATGTTTCATCTATCTATTGATGCTGCAATCTAAAGTAAAAGATTAATTAATTTTATGAAATGGTCACATTTTATGGATTTTGTTTATCTAGCTCTGGATACATTTAAAGCGTTTAGGTTCAATATTGGAGTTTATCCCCTCATTTTGCAAACCCCTGCCAGAAAACATAAGTTCCTTTCTCCTCCATCATATCCATCACTTTACCTTAGTCTTGTGAACATCAGGTTGCCTCTTCCACAAGGATATCATTCTAAGAGCAATATGTTCAACTTATTTCAAAACTGTGTGTGGGCTGGAAGAAACCTAGCAGTTAGCAATATACTCCCCCAGTTTACAAAGAACAGAAAGAAAGAGAGGCAGCACCTTGAAATAAACTGAACAGATGTGCCTGTCTTGACCCACTTACATGAGAGGGCTCAAGGGAAATAAGACCTGGGATGGGTATCAGTTGATGTTGACATACTCTGATGAAATGCACAGGGTCTCTAGTCTTTCTTAACCATGGGAGTTGGCTTGAATACATTGCTATATTCGTCTTTCAGTGCACTGCTGTGTTACTCTTCTTTCCAGGACCTAACATTTTCCTCACCCATACACGTAACCTGAGCTAATATATGCTGCCTCCTATGACCCCTCCTCACTGGCACTTGACCTCTGGAGTGAGAAAAGAAGTCAAAACTGAAACAAGAGACTTTGGATATCAATTTGAATAAAGAAAACCTAAGACATTACAAGTGTTTGGTGCAAACCAAAGCTATTCCCAATTGTCTCCCTTGCTGATTAGTTTGTAATAACTAAAGAGAAAAATTCTGACCTAATCCATATTTGTGCAATCCTACTTTAACATTAACTTTAGACAATATCACCCTGAGCAGCTTCCTTCGTGTCTTCACTAGAAAATCCTATCACGTTTGAAAACAATGATAAAGAGTCACGTTATCTGCTGCAATACAGTTAGTGTAGATCAGCGTCATATGATTAAATCCTTGTCCCAGGAATGATTAAACACAATTAGCTGGCACCATCCTGCTGACAATTTCAGCATCGGCCAGAAGTTGTGTTCATCATCAGGTTAGCTAACCATGATGAAATACAGATCCCAGCACTTAGACATGAGTAGCTGACATAATGCTGAATACAACCTGCCATGATTCAAACAGACCCATTAATCATGGACAACACTGTGTCGCCTATCTGGGCTCACTGCTCTTCACAGTCTTGTGCCACAGTGTGTGGCTGCACAGTTTACGAAGGCAGAATTTAGCCCATGGAATTGTTTCCAGATTTTAATTTTTCCTTGCTTTGCAATGAAGTTCACCTTCAGCTTTTTCACTCCTCATAGTTCTTAGTCCCATGTTTCTGGCACACTTCAGGTAAAGTCCATTTTGTGCAGCTCGCTAGCTCAGACTCACTTTCATTTTCTGGTCCACAAAATGATTTCCACTCCGACAAAATGTGAAAGACAGTGGTCCCTGTACTTAACTGGCTTCTATAGTTAAAGAATCATGCCTCTAACACACGGTTAGCTATTACTAAACTTTGGTAGAAGGCTATCGGAGGACAAGCATTTTCATCTGTTTGTAAATAAACCAGCTTTCAAATACATATTCTTACTTCTGAACAGACAGTAACTCACTTATTTATCACTTTTCCTTTAACGAACGACAGAAGACAAATTTGCCAGGAATGCCAGGGATACTTGAAAGAGATCACACTTTCCCTTTTGTACAAATCAAAGTTATCTGATCCTGTTATATCCTCCACTCACAATAAATCTTAAGCATACATCTCACTGAGGTTTCTCAGGGAAAGTTGTTTGGATCAGCTTAGAACAATATGCTCCACTTCTGAAGAGCTCTGATGTGTCAGAAATATTTCCAGTTGCTACAGTGTATTGAGTAACATGCTATTTATGAAACACGTTTTATTGTCTTGGTTTTTTTTAACACCCCCCCCCCGTTTAACTGGATGACAAACAGAAGTCAAAAGGGAGCAAAGAGAGAGATCAAACAGAGCACCGTCTAAGCCATGATTACCTGTTCCTGTCAATAGTTATACTCTTAACATAATCACACTTTCAGTGTTCAAGCTTGGAGAGGTAGAATAGGAAGGAACTTGTGGTGTGCGTAAAGGGGATGCTTCCAGACATTAAAACATATAATTGCAATGTAATATAATGGTATCTGGTGCACTTTGAGACACTTCCTACTACTAAATATTCTGTTAATTCTTTTTACAAAATGTAAACAGCAAAAAGCTCATGCAGTTGTTTTCATTAAGAACTACTTACACGGCGCAAACAAGACTATTTAATGAAAAAGAGGCCAAGATCTTACTCATTTAAAAAAAATCTTTTTATTCTTTGTCTTTGAACTTAATTTCAAATGATCAGTAAGAAGAGAGAGAATCAAATCTAATCCAAGGATAAACAGTGATCTAGGTACAAATCTAGAAATCAAACTCTCAAACACTCCTGCAAGCTATTTTTAATCTAACATTAATTTCTTCTATGCTTCCTTCCACTGACAAGGGATATCTACCATTATGTATTTATTACTTGCTTAGTGCTGATAGAGTACATCTGACAGGGTGCGTCTACAGAGCACCCTTACCTTGAAATACACTACACAATTTGCGCTATGCAAATTGCATATCTTATTTTGAGGTAATGTCTAAATAAAGCACTATTCCAAAATGTCCCTTAACCCTCGTGCAATGAGGTTTACAGGGATGTTGGACTACCGAGCCTGTTATATTGTGATATAACAGGCTTGCTCTTAAGATGCAGAATAGCTATTTTGGGATACCGGAGGTATCCCAAAATAGCTCTGCAGTGTAGACATAGCCTCAGAGTACTCAGCTTGATTAAAGGGCAAAAGACTTGATTAAATTATTTCTTACACCAGTTTTACATTGGACTAATTCTGCTGATATCAATGTAGTCACTCCAGATTCACATTGGATCTAACTATGATTAAAATCTGGGTCATTGTGTTTATCTTCTGTAATGATTCAAAACCCCCATTTTTCTACATGAATTACAAATGAGAGTTAGGTATCCCACTCCAGTTGACTTTCAATGGGAATTGAGCACCTAATTGCTTTTATGTCTTTGAAAATCTCTTCCTCTCTGTCCAACCAACAGTCCTGTCAGCACTTTTGGGAAATCATCCCTCCACTTATGCACACTTAACTGAGTATTTCAGGAACCTCCTGTCTGCCATGATTTTCACCTGTCTCCTCCCCAGAAGTCTTAGAGTATGGCCTGTAGCAGTTACTCTTGTAACAGCCTACTGCCAAAATCATCTTAAATATGGCAGTTTATTTTAAAATATCAAAGTTGAGCATTACACTAAATATTCAGTGAGGGAAACAAGGAAACAACCTTGCTAGACAAGGTCAGATCTTCTAGTTAATCTGGATTTAAGCAAGAATTCTTCACTTCTTAGGGCCAGATTTTTCAGCCTTTACTCATTTTTATATTACTTTGCTCCTTTCATCCCATTGAAATCAATCTTATTAGTTCTGGGGGTAAGGGTTTCACAGTCTGGTCCAAGGAGTTTGTGTGTTTCTAACAGAAGCTTTCAGGCCTTTCTTGTGTCTTATGTCTTTCTCAAAGCTCATGGCTCATTCTCTTTCTCTGACTTGTGGCTCTTGTTTATACCATTATATCCAATATTAATTGAATACCCGCATCCCTAAATGGGAAGTATATTTTAAATTTCCTCTCATTTAGCACACCATATTTCATTCTACACATTCTAGATCAGATCTTGGCCTCTGACCTTGACCCCCATATCCTTTGCCATACAACACAAGGAAGATGAAGAGTGTCCATAACACAGTAGCTCAGATCCCTCTAACACAGGGGAAGTCCCCAGTGAGGTAAAGCCAACACGTCCATTGCTATCTCTCCCATCTGCAGGCCTAGAAGGCATTCCTAGATGGGCCATGTGACTAGAGACAGAGAGACATCTATCTTTCAGAGTAATCACTTGGCTGCTCTAAATTACACCATGATCTGGTCTGACCTTCTATAAAGCTAAAGATCAGGTCAGGGGAAAGGTGGTGTAAAGCCATCTTCCTCTACTACCCACTCCATTCAAGGTCATATACCAAACACAACTTGGCTTGGAATGGGTATTTGACCCAGAATCCTGGAATAGTGTTCACTTAGCTTCACATTTGTTACAAGATGCCTTGATTAACCGATTGCTCATTTTCTTGTTTACCATTCTTTTCCCTGGGGGCTTCTTGCTGTTTTTGCCTGATCGGTTAGACACTTTGTAAGTCCCTTATAGTCCTAATATTAGGCTGAATGTACTTATTTAATACATCCAGTTTATATCAGATGTTATCTCTACTGTATAATAAATGATCCATCACAATATTCACACCAGTGAAGCAGCTCACTTCCAATACTACAGTTACTATAGCAAAATAACTAATGTTTTTCCAAAGTCCCAGTGCCTTATATCTATGATATTTTCTATTTCAATGTCTTTCGTTTGATCTCAATAGAAATAGATAATAGAAATAACTCCTGAAATTCTCATGTAGCCCAGAGAGCAAATTTAAAAAAAACAACCTACAAAACCACACATTTTACCTGTTTCTGATATCGTAGTAACAAATTAAAATAGTAGAGTGGTCTCTATTAGGACTTTCTAAAATAGTTTTTAAGGCTTCTGAGCTATGGGCTGAAGAAATTCTGGGAACCATACAATTCCAGGCAAGTTTTTTGATAGCAGCATTTAATATTTGTGATGGACAATCAGGAAAGAATACTGTGTGAAGCTGTTGTCAGCCAGATTCGTAGCACACAGACGGAAAGTACATACTGTGCTACCAATTCCTCAGGCACATGCATACAATTTCAAAAAGAGATCAAAATTAGCCCAAAAGTATTTGGGCAAGGCAGGAATGGGAGTGCATTTTATAAAGGGAACCATTTATTTGAGAAAGTGATAACTATTACAATTTAAGTGAACTACCAGGATTATTTCTTTTTCTCTTATCAATAAAAGTTAGGGTCCTTCTACTAGACTATATGTCAAGTGACGAGCAAATGTCTCTGGAGAAACATGAAGGATCAGGCGGTACTGAATTTGAGTTTTTCTTCACTACTCATTGCAAGTGTGTTTTCATTTTCTGTTGAGTATTTCTTTTCTGTTGTGTATTTCTTTTCTAAAAGATATACCACAGTAAAGTAATTACTATTGTTGGTCTGAGGCAAGTATCAGTAGAAGCAATTAGGAGTCCTGTGGCACCTTTAAGACTAACAGATTGATTTTGGCATAAGCCTTTTGGTCTTTGTCCATGAAAGCTTATGTCTAAATAAATGTTAGTCTTTAAGGTGCCACAGGACTCCTCGTTATTATAGCTCTGTTTTTTCTGATGTTTGTGCAAGTTCATAATTTTTAAAAACTAATGTTTGAATCAAAATGTGGTGTGTAATACAACAATATACAACTGTAGAATGAAGCTGTATTGATAACGTTTTACCTGTTTGACAAGGTTAGGGACATAATAGGAAACAAAAGTAACTGTGGGACAATAAATATCTGGAACAGCCTCCCTCAAGTGATCCACAAGACTATCACCCTCATCTCTTTTAGATACCTTCTCAAAACCATTTGTGCCATAACACCCACAAGAAATTAGCCAATGTTTAATGGCCAGGTTGAGATGCAATTGAGCAGAGAGTGTCAAAATATGGGGGAAGGAAATTCAGTAAAAAAATTCACTAAAAATGTTCTTTTGTTTGTCTGGTTGGTTGTATTTTCAAAGTTTTCTGGCTAGATTTGGCAGGCAGCTGAGGAGGATTTGGAGAACATTAACACTGATTTATTTTTGGAATTTCAAAGCTAAACTATATTCATTGGAAATGTATGTAAATGTAGATAGATAGACAGACGTATGGGAGGGGTATTACCCTTTTCTGGACATCTCAGCCATTCAGTTAACTAAATTGCCTGCAAGGATTAAACCCACAGACAGTGGGTCTCCAGGACATGTTGGCAGGGAGCCAGGAGAGCCAATGGGAAGAGAATGTGTAACTCCAAGGACGTAGGTAGCAAACACCATTCAAAATGCCTCTTGGTGACCTTATCTTAAGTACAAGATCAATCCCCCCTGTCAGGGTCTATCACCTGTGAATTAATTAAGTGCTAAAATAGATCCATTCCTCCCCTGCCTCCCGTGTAGGTGCAATGAAGAAAGAGGAGGTGATGTTCAGGTGCAAACGAGGTAAAATGTTATTTAGGGATTAATTACAAAAGAGGGAGAAATGGGGAGATAACCAGATGCAGATACAACAAACATAAAACAAAACTGGTGATAGTGACAGCAACAAACAGGGGCTTGAAGCTCAGACCCACTAAATCAAACCTTTGGCTCTGCGATTGAAATAGTAAGAAACCCCTAAGTACAGCGACCTCTCTCTCCTCAGGACTTGTTCACGGCGCTGGTGGGGGTGCCCAGGACCTTCTACCCTCAGGCTGATTTAGAGCCCTTGGGGAGGAGCACTGGGGAGTCCCACGATGTTCTGTCCCAGACTGGTGGGTGAAGAGGAGTCGCAGGCTGTCGGTATGGCTAGCAGGTAGTGTGCTGGCGAGGACAGTAATCCTCTTCTTCCTCCTCTGCAGGTGCTGCTGGGGTTGTCCCTCGCCGAAGAGGGTAGAACAGACGGACGCGCGCACTGCTGCCACTATGGCAGACAGCCCTGAGGCTGAGGCAACACAGTCCCATAAAGCCACAAAGACAAGTGAAGTCTGAGAACAGGACCCTCGTGACTGTTTGGCGGGAGGATCCGGTTTAGACTGGTCTCTGAGCGGTCAGTGCCTGAGGAGATCCAACATGGATTCCTAGGTCAAGGGTTACAGACTCCATTTCGGTTGCCCCAGTTACTGATCTAAACACCCTCATAACATTCTATTTTAAACAAGGTAGAACAATTAAACCATATATAAACAAAACTCCCTAACAAGTGTGAGATTTGAATTGCAGAAGTGATCTGTCTGCTGCTTTTTTTGTGTGAGTTTAGAGCAAGAGGGGGAGATATAGACTGAGCCAGGAACAAGGCATGGAACTTCCAGCAATATCCATGCCTAGGAAGAACTAAATTATTTTCTTTATTTTGGGGTTTGGTTGAGCTCCTCTGTGCTAAGCCATGTACACACAACCCTGTACACTGTAACTTTAAACTGAATCCAAGGGAAGCAATTCTCTGTGGTTTTTATTCTGACTTTTTTCAGTTGCTCTGTAACACCTAGGAACTAAGTATGTTTTGCCAAGTATGTCTCCTTTGTTTTGTTAATAAAAATCACCTTTTTAAGACTATGATCTGATTCCTGTGTCCTAGAAGGCAGGAGGTTCTGTATACACATTCCTAAAACTGCCAGGTCAGCTATTAGGAATTAACATTTGTTTTCAAGCTCTCTCCTGAGGCAGGGTTGAAGAGCTTGGGCATACCCTCTCAGAAGAAATTTCCAAGTACATATTTCTGAGTTCTCAAAGGGGTTTTGTGCATTTGGGTGGTGGTAACATACCACCCATGGTCAGGGAATCTATGCCCTTGGGGGTGGGTTAAACCAAAGCCTTTAGGGGCAAGGTATTAAAGTCTTTTAAGGGGCCCCACCTTCTGCACTCAGTGCCAGAGTGGGGAACAGCTTTGGCACGCACAGAGAGAGAGAGAGAGAGAGAGAGAGAGAGAGAGAGAATATTTGATTATTTTTCTTTCCCCCACATTTCATATTTTCCTCCCTTTAGAGCAGGGGTTCCCAAACTTTTTGACACAGGGACCAGTAGATCCATTCACGAGCTTTTGGAGGACCTGTAACATTCATTTGCATATCTGCATATTCATTGAGCAAATGATGAATATTCAAATAAGTTGTTTCTGGTCCTCCCAAAGCCTCCAGTGCCAGTGTTAGCAAAGCTTTTGATACAGTCACCCACAATATTCTTGCCAGCAAGTTAAGGGAATATGGATTGGATAAATGGACTGTAAAATGGATAGAAAGCTGGCTAGATCAGGGTTTCCCAAACTTTTTACTTTAGTTGGAACCCATTTTTTTTTCAGTACTGTTTTTTGCAGCCCAAAAATATAAACGCATATAAAAAAAAGAATGAAAAATGAATAAATTTTCAGTGTTTCACCCGGCTGCATCCTCCACCCAGCCTGGGCCAGGGCTTGGGGGACCCCACGCTGCATGAGCACTCCAGGAGGCGGGAGCTGGAGCAGATTGGGGGTAGGGTATCTGGCTAGGAGGGAGGTTGCAAGGAAGGGTAGGGTTGCCAGGTGTCCGGTTTTGTACCGGACAGTCCGGTATTTGAAGGTTTTGTCCGGGAAAGAAATTGAGAAATTACCAGACATATAAAATGCCTGTTATTTTCTAATTAGGTAAGTTTTATTATAATTAGGTGTATCAGTCCTTAGCTGCGAACTGCCTGGCTGGTAGATGTGCTCACACTGCCTGAGTGTGTCTACCTGCCAGGCAGTTCACAACTACTTGAGGGAGGGTATGTGGGGGGGCGGGGGGCAAAATGGACTCCCCGGCCAGACTCACTTGTCTGCCAGGGTCTGCAGGGTCTGCATGTGCCCAGGTCAGTCCCGCTCCCCCCCCCTTCTCCTCCCTATCTCCCCAGTCCAGCCCTGCTGCCCCCGTCCAGCCCTGCTTCCGGTGGCCGGTTCCCCCTGCCCCACACCAATCTCCCCCGGTCAGCCCCACTCCCCCGACGACTCCCCCAACCAGCCCCGCTGCCCCTGTCCAGCCCTGCTTCCAGCAGCTGGTTCTCCCGTCCTCCTCCTCGTGATCTCCCCCGGCCAGCCCCCCCGGCTCCTGTCCAGCCCGGGTTCTGCCGCCTGCCCTCCCCGATCTCTGCCAGACAGCCCCGCTACCTCCAACCCTGCTTCTGCTGCCTGCCCGCTCCCCCCCCCCACATCTCCGTGGGACAGCCCCACTACCTCCAACCCTGCTTCTGCCGGCCGCCCACCCAGATCTCCGTGGGACAGCCCCGCTGCCCCCCAGCCCAGCTTTTGCCGTCCACCTGCCCGTCTGCCCGGATCTCCACGGAACAACCCCACTGCCCCTAACCCTGCTTCCCGGCGGCCGGTTCTCCCCCCCCCCCACCTCCTCCCAGCCCGCTGCACTCTGCTCCCCTCCTGGCAGCCATGCTGAGGCCCGGTATTTTTTTCCTGCGGCCCGGTACTGGGCCGTGGCCCATAGTTTGGGAAACACTGCCTTAGAGCATTAGCTCTTCAGACGATGGATTTCTTCTGTGGGATAGATACTGCAAAGGAAAGTGCCTAGGCATAAGCCTGCACCCATGCAGAGCCCCACTGATTTCAAGTACAAGCAGGGCTATGCTTAGGTGGATCCATTTATAAGATCTAGGCCTATGGTTCTACAGTAGCAGCCAGCACAAGAGGGCCCTCATTCTGATTGGGTCTGCTGGATGCTATTGTAGCATAAGTATTAAATAACAATGTACATGCATGTTTTGCATGAAGTAATAGATAAGATTCATGCAAAGAACAAGTTTTCCTGTGAGTTTGATAAGCTTCACATCTCACAGACAGCTGGTGGTTTTGCAGATTTGCATTGCATGACAGGACACCTTTAAGCCACTAGGGGCTTTATCCAAAGCACACTGAAGTAGACAGGAGCCTTTCCAATGACTTCAGCAGGCTTTGGCTCTAGCTTTCTAGCATTTAAATGTTAAAAATTTGGTGCTTGCTCTAGCACCTGGGTACTTCTTTGAAAAAGAGTAGGGTGTAGCAAACAAATAAGCTTCAGGGAGATTAATCTTTAACCTGAAACTGGAAGAGAGAGTTTGGGACAGGTCCATGTTCTGTCAACAAGGCTAGGTTGACACTGCACATCTCTTGAGGCAGCATGTAGGGTGTGCCACAGTGAAAAAGCAGGTGGCATCCACACTGAGGTGTGTATTTCCGTGTAAGTCAAAGGTTCTGATGGGGGTAAAGGGGAGGCAGTGGGAAAAGGTTCAACAACAGGGAGCTGCTAGAACTTTCCTCACTGTTTCCCCTGCCAGAACCTTTCACTGCTTGGTTTCTCTGATCTTCAGCACCACATCTGTGAAGTTTAAAGACCAAAGAAATCACCTTTGGCACCAGTGTCCTCTGTGAGCTGTGCAATTGGGCAGCCACTCAGGAGAGATTCAGGTGCCATCCAACTGATTAACAGAGCACCCGCTGCTTCTACAGCAGGCAGCATGTGTTTCTATTGGTGGTGCACATCTGCACATGCTTTCATGCACAAAACACAAATTATTCTGCACATGGATGGAAAAAATTAGAGGGAACATTGTAATAAATTCCAACATATAAGGGATGTCACAGGTTGGTTGACCCTTAAGGGTTCAGCCTGTGACAGTTCACTCCCCCACCCCCATGCACACAGGGCTAATTGCAATCAGTTGGCAATCTGGTTGCTCAAGTTAGTTATCAGACCTCTGAAGAAGAGTTGGGGATTTTCATCTGGAGTTGGGTGATGCCAGTTAGAGAGGAGAGAAGGTGGCAAGTACCATCTCTCTATGAAATACTCCAAGAAAAAGGCTAAGTAGGAAGAGGAAAACAAGCAGGCAGGCTACTCAAAGGGTTAACAAGATGCCTGTCTGGAGGCAGGATCCCTGCTGAGCTACAGCCTGCCTGAACTCCTAATGGGGTGCAGAGTATGTCAGCCAGGCCCGCCCGATGGGGATGTGTGCGTGAAAAGGACAGTTGCCCCAGGGCCCAGCAATTCAAAGAGGCCTGGGGCTCCTGGACAATGACACTGCTACTGTAGTAGCAGTGGCGGACAAAGCTCTGCGCCCTTTAAATTGCTGCCAAATCACTGCACCGTGCTTTCTGGTCAGCTCTGAGGCTGGGGCGGGCACATCGCAGTTTGGGCAGTGCTTGAAGGCTGGCTGTCCCTGGCCCTGCCCCTCCCACCCAAGGCCCTGTTCCTTCTGGGAGCACAGCATTGGCCACCCCCAAGCACGCACATACACCTTGCCCAGGGGTCCACACACCTTGCCCCTGGGATTGTGGGAGGCATAGCACTCTGTGTAGGGAAAGCCTATCACAACTGAGGTGTGGTCTGTGAGGAAAAGGTGGTCTGCTGGGCTAATAGTCTGGCAGTGGTTACATTTTTTGTTATACATTGATAGAAGCTTTGATGTGACTGGAAGACCAAGACACTCCTATGGCCAAAGTACACCGAAAGAAGATGAAGGAAACTCAGGCTAATGGTACTTTAATGCTAGGGTGGGTGTGTTTGTACAGCAGTTTTGCTACAAGGGGTTATAAGTAGAATACAAATTTCCTGCCCATTATATGGGTAATGTGTGGGTAGAACTATACAATAAAAAGGGGATGCTCATTTATGGGAGGTCATGTCAGGGGAAGTGTATGTATTCTTCCCTCACAGCTTGCTGGAAACTGGAAAAATACATCTGTTGAGTGTTACCTTGTGTTCGCTGTCACTTTGATCCTGTTTTAGAGTCTTCTTTGTCTTAATAAAAGCCAGTCCTGAGGAAAGGGATTTAAAATAAACTCTCCTGCAGTTCCTCCTCTGAACTGGTGTATCTGCCTACTGTCCTGGAAGCAATTTCTACTCATTGATTTTAATACCGTATGTGAACATTCAAAAACAGGCATTAAATCAGGATACGTCTTTTTATAATATTTACTGTTGTATCCATCCTGTTGACTGTATCATCACTAGTAAATATAACAACTATGATTTTGGAAAATAAGTGTATGCTCAGACCAGGCTTTTGAGAAAATCAAGAGACAGATAAGGATACCATTGGGGTCTGCACTTATCTCTTTAATATAGCAAAAATAAACATTACTGGATGGGACTAGCTGCTGCTTTGATACAGGCAATCAAGGATGACTGCTGATGGTTGTAAATTCATCATGAAGGACACCACTCTGAATCACTTAGAGTATTTTTGTTTTGTTTTGTTGTGTTTGTTTTGGAAGGACGGTATTTAAATCTCATGTAGGACAATACAGAAGTGCAATATTAACCAATGAGTATTTGGACTGAGCTGTATATCCATAACAGGCTATCCCAGTAAAATGTTTCCAAACTGTGACTTAAACTTACCTGCTACACAGTCCAAGAATGCAAATTATCTTCCTATATTTTAATGACTGATGAAATGTGATATTTGCAATAATTCATTTTCATGGTATGGGTTTTTTTTCCAACCTGTCTACAATCTTACCTGTTGATAGGGGAATCTTATATAACCTTAAGTTGCAGATTTTTGACACCAAGTCTGAGTCTGCAAGTGGCCAAATATATTCAGTGTGGTTTTAAAAAAAATCCTACTCTGAGATCCAAAACAGGATTGGCAATATTAAGATGAATAACTTATGTTAATCACTTAATAAATGCCTCATTTATTATCGACTGACTTGAGTTGGTGCTCAAGATATCTAACAGAATTATTTGTTTAGTCTTTTTTCTGTTCATGTGTCATCCTTGAATTGATATATTTTAAATGTACGCAGAACTCTTCACTGACTAACATGTGAACAAACTACAACCTAGCACTTGTAAGTAAATTGTTTCAACTATCTGCTTATTTATGGGATGTGATCTGCTTATTTATGGGATGTGTCACATCCTATTCTTTTTGTTCTCCCATTAGATGCCCAAAACTTCTTTAAAAGGAAAATAACAAATAGCTAATGAAATTTATTTGGTATGAATAATCATTAATCAAACACTTAAGATTTATGAATACCCAATAGACATTTGGATACTAAAGAACACCTGATGATAGGATGTAAAAATATTTGAGCTTACTCATCTTTTGTAGTATTCATTTAGGTTCCATTCTCAGTACATTGCAGGGTAGGGACCAAAACTGCTTTACAAAGAGGATACAACATAAAACTTTGTTTCATTATTCTTGCAGAACTCTAAATAGTCAGGGCCCTTATGTCTGTCTTTTACTGCATCCATGACATTGCATAACAATTTATTGTACAGTCAAAGAGTTGTAAACAACATTCTAGAAAAGCACATTTACAAAATTGCAGAAATAATGCATGGCAGCTGATAGTTCAAATTGAACATAAGAACGGCCATACTGGGTCAGACCAAAGGTCCATCTAGCCCAGTAGACTGCCTGATGACAGTGGCCAGTACCAGGTGCCCCACAGAGGGTGGACCGAAGACAATGATCAAGCGATTTGTATCCTGCCATCCTTCTCCAGCCTCTGACAAACAGAGGCCAAGGACACCATTTCTATCCCCTGGCTAATAGCCTTTTATGGACTTAACCTCCATGAAATTATCTAGCTTCTCTTTAAACTCTGTTATAGTCCTAGCCTTCACAGCCTCCTCTGGCAAGGAGTTCCACAGGTTGACTACACACTGCATGAAGAAGAACTTTCTTGTATTAGTTTTAAACCTGCTACCCATTAACTTCATTTGGTGTCCTCTAGTTCTTCTATTATGGGAACTAATAAATAACTTTTCTTTATTCGCCCTCTCCACACCACTCATGATTTTATATACCTCTATCATATCTCCCCTCAGTCTCCTCTTTTCTAAACTGAAAAGTCCCAGTCGTTTTAACCTCTCTTCATATGGGACCCATTCCAAACCCCTAATCACTTTAGTTGCCCTTTTCTGAACCCTTTCCAAGGCCAAAATATCTTTTTTGAGGTGAGGAGACCACATCTGTACACAGTATTCAAGATGTGGGCGTACCATAGTTTTATACAGGGGCAGTAAGATATTCTGTGTCTTATTTTCTATCCTTTTCTTAATAATTCCTAGCATCCTATTTGCCTTTTTGACCGCCGCTGCACACTGTGTGGAAGTTTTCAGAGAACTATCCACGATAACTCCAAGATCTCTTTCCTGATTTGTCATAGCCAAATTAGCCCCCATCATACTGTATGGGGTTATTTTTCCCGATGTGCATTACTTTACACTTATCCACATTAAATTTCATTTGCCATTTTGTTGCCCAATCACTCAGTTTGGTGAGATCTTCTTGGAGTCCCTCACAGTCTGCTTCTGTCTTGACTATCCTAAACAGTTTGGTATCATCCGCAAACTTTACCACCTCACTGCTTACCCCTTTCTCCAGATCATTTATGAATAAGTTGAGCAGGATTGGTCCCAGGACTGACCCTTGGGGGACACCACTAGTTACCCCTCTCCATTATGAAAATTTACCATTTATTCCTACCCTTTGTTTCCTGTCTTTTAACCAGTTCTCAATCCATGAAAGGACCTTCCCTCTTATCCCATGGCAATGTAATTTACACAAGAGCCTTTGGTGAGGGACCTTGTCAAAGGCCTTCTGAAAATGTAAGTATACTATATCTACTGGATCCCCCTGGTCTGCATGTTTGTTAACCCCTTCAAAGAACTCTAATAGATTAGTAAGACATGATTTCCCTTTACAGAAACCATGTTGACTTTTGCCCAACAAATTATGTTCTTCTACGTGCCTCACAATTTTATTCTTTACTATTGTTTCAACTAATTTGCCCGGTACTGAAGTTAGACTTACCAGTCTGTAATTGCCAGGATCGCCTTTAGAGCCCTTTTTAAATATTGGTTCACGTTAGCTACCTTCCAGTCATTAGGTACGGAAGCCGATTTAAAGGATAGGTTACAAACCACAGATAATAGTTCAGCAATTTCCCATCTGAGTTCTTTTAGAACCCTCCGGTCCCGGAGATTTGTTGACATTAAGTTTTTCTATTTGTTCCAAAACCTCCTCTAATGACACTTCAATCCGGGACAGTTCCTCAGATTCATCACCCACAAAGGACGGTGCAGATTTGGGAATCTCCCTAACGTCCTCATCCGTGAAGACTGAAGCAAAGAAATCATTTAGTTTCTCCACAGTGGCTTTGTTGTCCTTGATTGCTCCTTTTATATCTCGATCGTCTCTAAATTGGTCTCTAAAAGGTTGAGAATTATTTTAAACAGTTCTTGTAAGCACTGGGGAATTTTTCAAAAATGTCATCTACAACTAGCTTTTACACTTAGGCTATGTCTACACTATGAGCCTCTTGCGGAAGAGCAAATGCAAATGGAGCGCTCATTTGCATAGGTCATTCCCTCATTTGCATTTCTTCTTCCTTTCTCTTTTGCACAAGAGACTTTTGTGCAAAAGCACGCTGTGTAGACAGCGCCTTTTTGCGCAAAAAGCCCCTTTTGCGCAAGAGCCATTCTTCCTCTCAAAGGAGGACACCAGGGCCACAAGGAAAGCACATCAAGGGGCAGTGCTCATCCAGGAGAATTTGAGAAAGAGTTTCATCCAAGGCTAGCTATGAGACTCTCCCCTGGGCCTCTCTATAAGGGGTCCCTGCATTGCCCCTGTGTGCCTTTCCTCCCCACTCCTCCCTTCCCACCTTCCCCCGCAATACAAAAGCCTTTTTTTTTTAAACAAACAAGTCTCTTTATTTGGTGGATATAAAAAAGGGGAGGGACTGGGGAAAGAACCTGGAATGATGGAGCATGGAAGAGAGGGAGGGGGGCTCAGGGATGGGGCTGGGAGTGGCACCCACCTTGGTCAGCTCTGGAGGTTTCAGCTCTCCTGAGGTCCCACCACCCCATGTTCAGAGGCCCCTGGGGGGCTAGGAGGGGAAGCCCCAGAGGCGGAGGCAGGGGCAAGGGCAGGGAGGTGGCTGGTGGCCCCCTTCATGCATGAGGCCAGGCACTCCATCACCAAGATGAGGGAGGAGCACATGGCCTCGCCAGCAGGTGCCAGGCAGCTTTCTATTGCTCCCAGTCAGCCCAATGGCCTGCTCCTGGCACTCATCGCTGAGTCTCTGGTCGAGGGACTGGAGGCAGGCCATCTGCTCCCACAGCAGGTCTTCCCAGGTGTGTTTCCTCCAGAAGATCCCATGGAGTCTGGAGGACGGTGTGGGAGGTGGTGGATGAGCCTCACTCACAGATGGCCCAGCTGTGAAGAAAAGTGACAAGGGCAGTTATCCCAGGAGATACCATGCACGAAGCCCAGCCCTAATCTCTGAGCTGACACTGAAGGTCTCAGTTCAGATGATGGTGATGTGCTTCAAGCAAGGCTATATGTTGCCTAGAATTTCCTGCAAGGACACAGAAGTCCCAGGGAAGCCCATGGCCCAGGGACAAGCAGGCATGGGAAGGTGCCAGCCAGGCCAGGAGCCTGCAGGCGGGGGGGGGGGGTGGCTCAGCCTCTTTCTGTGTCCTTCACACACTGGGTCCAGCACTGGCAGCATCCTACAGAGAGAGAACTTCTATCTCTACCCGGGGGGGAGGGTGCTAGAGGGGTGTGTGTGAGTGGCAGAGGCCGCTTGCTGGAGAGAGTGCTAATTGGATCCCCTCTTCTTCCTCCTCCCATGCAGGGATTTGGTCTCCTCCGCATCACCATGCTTGATTGGGAGGAGATGCTGCCGAAGTGCAGGCATGAGCCTGTGCCATGTGTGGCACTGCTGTGTGTTTCCATGACCCCAGCCTCCTTAGTGGTGGCTTGTTGTGGGAAGGTGTCTTACCATGGAGGCCAGAATAAGGCAACCCTCTCCAGGAACCTTGTGAGAAGGACCAAGGGATTCCTGTGTGTGAGTGTCATGAAGCTGAGAGCTCTGGACTGGAGTAGGCCCAGCAAGGAGCTCCCAGCCCTTCGCAGCCCACTGCCTGCCCCCGCGTGAATATAGGGAAAGTTATAAAATTCATCTGAAGTGCCTTCCCCTGGTTTGTCTGATGCCTGGGAGACATCTTGGGAGGGGGAGACTATCCAGGAGCTGCTTCTCACCCTGGAGCTAGTGGGCATGGTCACCTGGCTGGCCTGCTTCTACTCCTCCTCCTTGTCCTCCCCAACCCCACCCTTGTGGATGATGACGGCGGGAAGGTGACATCGAGCTGGTGCTAGTACTGGCACATGTGCAGTGCTGCCCCAGAGCATTGACTCTGCTCCCTGGCCTTACTGTAGACCTGCTGAAGCTCCTTGATTTTCATGTGGACCTGGTTAAGGATCTGCATATGCCCCTTCTCAGCCAGGCTGGCAGCAGTGTTGTGCTTAGTGGTGTGGAAATCCTGGAGGTTGGTCTCCTCACCCCAGACCCTCTATGAGGTCCAGGATCTCCGGGCCAGACCAGGCTGGTGCTCACTTGTGTCCCTGGGCACTTTCAGCCAAGGGTGCTGCAGGAGTGCTGGCAGCTGTGGGGGGCTCAGAGGGAACACTGGAGTCAGTCATGGCTCTTAGGATTTTGCGGTGTGGCACAGGGCTGGCCAGGCTGTCCTCGTGCTACAAGCCCTTTTCCTGTAGCCTGCTGCTTTAAAAGCTCTGCAGGATAAGGGAGCAATGGAGCTGGCAGGTGTGGCCAGAGCGGCCACCAGTGCAGCTGTGAGAATCCTCTAGATGCCAATTATTTTGAAATAGCAGCAGCTGAGCATCCACACGAATGCTATTTATTTCAAAATAAGCGTTATTCCCCAAGGAAAGCAGGAGTACAGATTTCGAAATCAGCAGCCCATTGTTTCAAAATAACAGGTGTGGTAGTGTGGACACTCCACTTGTTATTTTGAAATGAGGGGAGTTATTTTGAAATAACGCCTTAGTGTATTCTGGGGGTCAGTCTTTAAAAAATTCCGTCTAAGACCAGAAATTCCTTCCAGAATCAGAGAAACCATATTAATTAATTAAGAAGCTTCAGGGTGTAGCCAAGTTAGTCTGTACAGGTAAACTGAAAAAAAAAAAAAAACAACAACAAACGGTCTGTTGGCACTTTACAGACTAACAAAACACGTAGATGGTATTATGAGCTTTCATGGGTTTTATCAAACCAATGCATTCCACATAAAATGTTGGTGTTGATTGACCTGAATTTTTGGAATAAACATTTTTCCTCAAAGTGTTCCTCAGCAGTGGAGTCATTCACTCAGTGGTACAGAGTTAAATTCAGTATATGATGGGCCAACATGCTCATGCATGGCTTCTGCTGAAAAAATGGCAAAGCAGTGGCCAGCATACCTACCTATACAACCAAATTCTCAAAAGCGATGAATCTGCCCTCACCAGTGGAATCACATGTCCTCAGTATGAACAATAATCTATATTGTCTGGCCACTTCTCCCAATTTTCTGTGTCTCTTTCTTCCTTTCCAGATATGTTCTTTCTCCATCACCACCACATTCTTGTGTTTTTATTCTGCTGCTCTCCAGGCTACATTCTGGCATTACAGTGAAACTTCCAAGAATTCCCTTCTTTGAAGTGCTATGAATCACTCTGTAGTCTTCAACAATATTTTTAAAGTCACAAAGTTTTTTTCAATCACTCCTGAGACCCACAAAATAAGTAAGGATATTATCTTGCTAACTTGCAGCCTTGGGATTTTTTTTCTTCTTTTGCCACCCACACACTCTCATCTCTCTCCAGATGCTCTGCTCTCTTAGTAGAGCAGGCGTATGTATGGTACTCAAGCATGCCAGCATCTGACTTCACATTTCAGTTATTTAATTCCTGTAAAAAGCAGAGAGGGATGTTAGGACTAAGACCATGTGGATAGCAGAGAAGAATAGCTTTTTGGGGGTCTAACTTTTTTTAAATAAAATCATAATAAATCATGTTGGATATCCCACTTCCAGCAGCGGACTGTCTGATGTTTCAGAAGTAGGCCAAAATGTACTGGTGCTATCGCGTGCACAAAGAGAAGGAAATTCCTGCCTGACTCCTGCAGGGATCAGATAAAACCTGAAGCAGACAAGTTAGTTATTCTTAATTTAGCAGCATCTGTATTTCTAAATTAAAATGATCACAAGACTATATAGCCTTGTCTAGCTGTTTGAAGGCCCTTCCATTTTAAGGAGACAAAGAGGAGAACCATTCTTAATTTTGGTAAGTTATGGTATATTAATCAGTTACTTCTCATTTTATATTCAGTATTGTCACCTTCCTGTTGGGTCTTAAGGGTACATCTGTGTGTATTACAGGGGACTTACCTGCAATTTGTCTGAGATAAAGGTTCCACACATCAGTGTTGCAGTTTGCATTACAGCTGCTCATGCAACATGCTAAATGGATAAATCTCAGAGCATACATATTTCATGTTTATGAACAGTAAAGTTACAGAGGTCCCTTAAGACAACAGTTATCTGAACAGACCATGACATTTATGAAGAGAGAACTTTGTGCTTGAAGCACTCAGAGGTGGTTGAAAGGCCAGGTAAAGTGGCTAGTAAACACTTCAGTGGGATTAGATAGGATAAAAGGATGAGGCTTAGACTTAAAGTGGTTTGTTAACCATTTGGAAAAACCACACAATTTGTTCTCCAAAAATGACAAAGTTAAATGCAAAATGATTAGTGAACATCCTATGAGAGAGGGACATTGAGGAGGGAGAGAAGAACATTGTTATGATAATGGAGCTTGTCAAGCCAATATGCAGCAACCTCAACAGCAAAGCGCAAAGTCCTCAGACCACCATCAAGTGTGGTCAGAGGGCAGCCAGCAGTGAGGTGTGACATTGTCTGTCTCTGGGCACATCTGCATGTGGAATCTTCTCATTGGCCCCAGGTGTGATGGCTGGCTGTACATTGACCCTGTGCCCATTCAAATTTGGTTCAGAAAGGCTCATGAGTAGTTTGGCAAATCAAAGCAGAATACACACATGGGTGAGTGAATCATTTTATAACAGCCTGGTTTCTGATGTCAGCTGCAGACTATGCAGAAGGCAGGAATGCGTCTGTGTGGTGCTAGTACCAACACAGGGCTAGTCAGATGCAGGACAGGGTGTTGATGGACTCTCACTTCACGGTAATCGTCCTCACGGATCGCATTGATGGTGTCATGGAGATGGTAAGCTATTCACCTCTGCAGGCTCCATGGCAGAGCTGTTGTGTTCACTGTTTCATTACAGGTAATATTCTCATGCCACTGTGCCATAGGAGGGGACCATTGCTGCACACAGATAAGCCATGTAAGGGCCAAGATGGAAGCCACAGTCCTGTAGAATCATAGAACACTAGATCTGGAAGGGACCTCAAGAGGTCATCGAGTCCAGTCCCCTGCCCTCATGCAGGACCCAGTACCATCTAGACCATCCCTGATAGATGTCTAACCAACCTGCTCTTAAATATCTCCAGAGATGGAGATTCCACAATCTCCCTAGGCAACTTATTCCAGTGTTTAACCACCCTGACAGTTAGGAACTTTTTCCTAATGTCCAACCTAAACTTCTCTTGCTGCAGTTTAAGCCCATTACTTCTTGTCCTATCCTCAGAAGCTAAGGAGACATTTTTTTCTCCCTCCTCCTTGTGACACCCTTTTAGATACCTGAAAACCGCTATCATGTCCCCTCTCAGTCTTCTTTCCAAACTAAACAAACCCAGTTCTTTCAGTCTTCCTTCATAGGCCATGTTTGAGACCTTTAATCATTCTTGTTGCTCTTCTCTGGACTATCTCCAATTTCTCCACATCTTTCTTGAAATGTGGTGCCCAGAACTGGACACAGTGCTCCAACTGAGGCCTAATCAGCGTAGAGTAGAGTGGAAGAATTACTTCTCGTGTCTTGCAACACTCCTGTTAATGCATCCCAGAATCATGTTTGCTTTTTTTTTTTTTTTTTGCAACAGCATCACACTGACTCATATTTAACTTGTGGTCCACTATGACCCCTATATCCCTTTCTGCAGTACCCCTTCCTATACAGTTGCTTCCCGTTCTGTATGTATGAGACTGATTGCTCCTTCCTAAGTGGAGTATTTTGCATTTGTCCTTATTAAACTTCATCCTATTTACCTCATACCATTTGTCCAGATGATTTTGAATTATGACCCTATCCTCAAAAGCAGTTGCAACCCCTCCCAGCTTGGTATCATCTGCAAACTTAATAAGCGTACTCTCTACACCAATATCTAAATAGTTGATGAAGATATTGAACAGAATCAGTCCCGAAACAGATCCCTGTGAAACCCTACTTGTTATGCCTTTCCAGCAGGATTGTGAACCATTAATAACTACTCTGAGAACGGTTATCCAGGCAGTGAGCCTCAGTGGTCCAGCTTTGAGTGAAGCTTTTACCTGCCCTTCACAAATATTATAGAGGATACAGTATGCAGCTATAAACATAGGGATGTTGTCATTGGCCAAGTTCAGCTTCCTCTGCAAACATCAGCAAGGGGCTTTTAAACAGCCAAAAGCACACTCCATGGTCATTCTACAACTGCTCAATGCATTGTTGAACTGCTCCTTATTGCTGTCAAGGCTTCTACTGTATGGCTTCATAAGCCATGGCACTAAAGGGTAGGCAGAGTCTTCTAGGATCACAATGGGCGTTTTGACTTCCCCCATGGTGATTTTCTGGTCTGGGAAGAAAGTCCCCATTTACACCTCCCTGAGCAGGCCAGTATTCCAAAAGGTTTGTGTGTCATGCACCTTTCTGGACCAGCCCGTGTTAATATCTCAACATCCCAGGCTTGCATAACAATGTGATCCTACCACTCAGTGTTTGTTTCCCGGGCCTAAAAGTGGCGTTCCCCTGTGGTCAGGACCTCAGCGAATGCAACAAGAAATCCCCTGATGCCTCATCATCACTTTGCAGCTTAAGGAATAACTTGACTGCCATTGGTGATATGTTAGTAAGACCTATCAGCATTTTCTTCAACAGTTTGGGATCCATACCTGTAGACTGAGGAGGTAGAGTACACAGCACAAAAGCTGTTGAAGATAGCATCAAATGCTTATGGAATCACAGTGGTTGTTGGGATACAAAGCACCATGGGGCATTGGGACAGGACCCAGGATGCCCTGCGACCCCCTCCCCCCCATCCACCTTCCCACAAGCCTCAGCAGCAGAGGAGGAAGAGGTTCTCTGTGGGTTAGCTGCCCAGAGTACACCACTCCAAATGCTGCTGCAAGTGCCACAAGTGTAGTAGTCATGTTACTACACTGGCAGCTGACAGTGGAGACACACAACAGCAGTTTCACTGCTGTGCTCTGTGAGCAGCCCTGTAACTGATAGAGCTTTGCATCTGCCAGTGTAGACAAAGCCAGAGTTTCTTAAATATCAGCCTTATTTAAGTGACAAGTACCCACAAGTCCAGTGAACATAACCTGAGCTCCAGAACTCATCTCTCATCATGAGTTTTTAAATAATTAAAGGTCTTGACATAGATTTAAGAGTCTAATTTTAGGTATTCAGGTTTAAATATTCTGGTTTAAGTTTGTGACATAAGAACAGCCATACTGGGTCAGACCAAAGGTCCATCTAGCCCTGTAACCGGTCTTCTGATAGTAGACAATGCCGGGTGCTCCAGAGGGAATGAATAGAACAGGTAATCATCAATTGATCCATCCCCTGTTGTCCATTTGCAGCTTCTGACAAAGAGGCTAGGGCCCTGTCATGGGGTGGCCTGGTGCCCGGGGCACCCCTTGTTGTTCCCCGCAAAATACATCCCCAAATGTCAGGGCTAGTTCAGCCTCTCAGGCTTCGTTCCAAATCTGGTTCACCCCCTATTAGGGTCAGTACAGCCCCTCGGATCTACTCACAAATCTAGTCCACCCTTATTAGGGTAAATACAGCCTCTCCGGCCTAGTCACAGACCCAGCTCCCCTCCCTCAGGGTACAGATGCCCTTGCAGGCCTGACTCACAGGTAGGCCTCCCAACGAGCCTGGGAGCTGGGTTGCCGTGAGGTGGGGGCAGTAGGGGGACCTGGGCCCTCCCACTCCACCAGGTCCCAACCCAGAGCCCTGTTGGCAGCAATAGCATACGCTGCCTGCTCAGCAGGGATTCCACCCGAACTGTGCTGAGCTCCCAGAGGCCAATCCCCCGCCCTGGGCTCCTTCTTACCATCCCTGGGTGTTGTTCCAGTCTTCAGGTGTGGTTCAGCGAGCTGGGGCTGGGGCTGGGGCTGTTGCTGAGGCGGCTGCGGCTGCGGCAGTAGCTTATCAAGAACTCCTAACCAAGTTCCTTCCCCTCTGGCAGTCCACTCCAACTGCCCCATGTAGCCCTCTTTTATCCCAGCACAGCTGGAGCATGCCCAGTAAGCTACAGGGGTGTGGCCTCCCCTACCCTCAGGGTTGAGTTAATCCTTTCCAGTCTAGTGCGGAAGAGACTCACCTCATCACAGGTCCCCATCCATGCCCATCCTGGCTAATAGCTATTGATGGACCTATCCTCCATGAATTTATCTTGCTCTTTTTTGAACCCTGTTACAGTGCTGGCCTTCTCAACATCCTCTGGCAAGGAGTTCCACAGCTTAACTGCACATTGTGTGGAAAAAATACTTCCTTTTATTTGTTTTACACAAACCTGCTGCCTATTAATTTCATTTGGTGTTCCCTAGTTCTTGTGTTCTGGGAAGGAGTAAATAACTCTTCTTTATTCACTTTCTCTACACCAGTCATGATTTTATAGGCCCCTACCATATCCCCCATTAGTTATGTTTTCCAAACTGAAAAGTCCCAGGCTTATTAATCTCTTCTCATATGGCAGCCATTCCATAGCCCTAATAATTTTTATTGCCCTTTTCTGAACAGTTTCCAGTGCCAAGATATCTTTTTTGAGATGAGGTGACCACATACACACATTATTCAAGAACTTATCTAGACGTAATAAGATATTCTCTGTCTTATTCTCTATTCTTTTCTTAATGATTCCCAACATTCTGTTTAGGGTTGCTTTTTGGTTTGGGTTGGTTGGTTGGATTTTTATTTTTGTTTGTTTTTGTTTTTGGAATGCTGCCACACATTGAGTGGATATTTTCAGGAAACTATCCACAGTTACTTCAATATCTCTCTCATGAGTAATAACAGCTATAGTTGGGATTATGTTTTTCAGAATGAATTACTTTGCATTTATCAACATTTAATTTCAATATTTATCAACACTGAATTTCATCTGCCATTTTGGGGGAGGTTTCAGATCTTTGGTAGTTGGTGTCTGTTATTGGCTCAGAGGATTTTCATTTCTTATTACAGATAGAATCTCTCTAGTCCAGTACTCTTGAGTCCCCAACATCCATTGTCTGGCATGATTTTAGCTAGCTGGATGTCCACTTATCATAGGTGTGACCAAGTTTCCCACAGTCCCATAAAATTTGTTTACAACCACCGGTCCTGTCTCTCAGTGTTCTGTGTTATTTAGCTCTAATTTACCCCAAATGTCTTCTAAGTGCCGAGTAAGCAATGAAAGTGTTGGTAATGCTTCTAGACAATATTGACCTGCCATGGTTTGGCAAATTCTCTGGTTAAGCACTTGTCAGGTCCTGAGGGTGCCATACTAGAGAGGTTCAGCCTGTAGTTGCTTTGACTGAAGGGATATCCAGTTAGATTCAAGAGAAAGATTTCTTCATGGCAGCTATGTGTTCCTTATGCAATGCTGCTTTACACCAAGAAGGACATGTGATGCACCTTCCAATGAGAAGGACTAAAATTCACACACATCAGCTAGTAACGTCTTTCGGCATTCCTTACTTCTGCAACTTATTTCTGCCATCATACCAACAACAGTCCAAGAAGATTCAAGCTTATATTTGATGCCTCCAGCAGGACAGGGGTGTTAATACTTCAGTGTAGAGAATGAACTCTGGTCTGAGCAGAGTACCTCAGGCACAGAGAAAGAAATTAAAATTATTGATAATGAATAACCAAAACTTCTGACTCTTTTTGTAACTGCTTTCCCAACAGGGCTTCCTCCAGCTTCTACATAATAATTAAAAGCAGGTTTTGATGGCACCATTTCAGGGAGTTTAAAGCAAGCAGGAATTTATGCAAGTGAGCTATTGCACTTTTTTAACAGCAAGAAGTGAGAACAGAAGAAGCATTTTTTAATCTCCTGATTTAACACACACAAGAAAAGTAGAAAATGGAAACAATGACAGAATCAAGCAAGTTAAGATTAATGTAAACTGTGGAAAGCGGTTATTAAGGTGGGGGTCTGTGATGTAGTGGGGGTACCTTGCTGGTTGCTATGCTGGGCAGTGGCCTGTGGGTGACCCCCACTGGCTGCTGTCTGCAGCACGGCCCAGCAGGGCAGGGGATGAGTCATTATGCAAGGGGGCTTCGAAACTCGTCAGACAGGTATCTCCCATGGAGCGGAACAATGGGAAGGAGGGGGGTGGAGCCCTGGCTGAGGGCAGGGCTGGAAGTGAGTGAGTTAGTTTCTGTCTGGGAACATGGAGAAGACAGCCTAGGGAAAGGGGCTGGAATTTAGGAGCCCAGTCTCCCCCATCTCAAGGGGGGCTGAGGCATCCTAGGCCCGGTTCCTGTAACCAGATGACATCTGTGCTGTGCTGTATCCTGGAGAAGCAATAAACGCCCTCTATTCTACTGGCTGGTGGAGTCTGTCCGTGCCATTACGGGGGGGCAGGAGTCGGGGGACCCCGACGCCTCGTCACAGGGTCCAATTCAGTTTGTTGCCTGATGTTCATCTCGGCTGGCTATTCAACTTCATAGCTTAGACTTCTAGCCCCTTTGAATGCACAGCCAAGCAAAAATGTTCACATTCTCCAGAAGCCACACATACACATTTGGAAAAGAAAGCATATAATGTGATATGAGGGATCATGAATGGACATAAAGGAAACACACACCTTTATTTAGTGAGCTAAACAAACACTTATTTCCTGAACCTGAAAAACATCCAAGTGAATTTCCTTTTCTTGCACAAAATTTAGTTCTATATAGCAGCAACTTCTGTGAATTCAAATTTCTGCAGTCACAAACATAAGTGAAATGTATTATTTTATTCCTTCTTTCTGCATGCTGTAAAATGCCACTCCAACTGCAATATAATTTTTTATAAATGTTCGCAAACTAATCAACAAAAAAAATCCAAAACCCCAAAGTGACTTAGATGCCTAAGTTTCATTGAAAGTCAGTGGGACTTAGACTCCTAAATGGCTCTTGAGAATGGACCTTAGCTGCTTTTGAAAATTCTCCTTTTCAAAGTGATTTATAAATATTGACTAACTCGCAGAACACCTTATGAGGTCAGTTACCAGTACTATTCTGATCTTCCACGGGCAAAACTGAAGAAGAGTCATCTGTTGACTTGCCCATTAGCTGGTATGAGAAGATCTCAGGAATTCCTAACATCCACTTCTGTATTTTGACCACATCTGTCTAGTAACAAGATGCAAGTGTTCTTCTTTGCTTTAAGTGGATGAAATTTATTTGTATGAAAATTGTTGTAAACAACTCCACAATGTCTAAAACCTGTATAGGGGCTGCGTAAGAGGCTTGCTGGACAAGCAGCCATATAGGAGTGTCTTCACTCTATGGAAGAGCCTGTGCACATGTCCTGCCTCAGTAGAGCTAGAAGGCTACACTGAGAGCTGGATCAGGGCAAACTCAAATCAAATATAAACACTAATGCAATACAGTGTCACCAGCATCCCGCACACCCATCAGAGAACAGCTGTGACCATTATCCCAGCCCTAACCCTGATTTCGGGTGGTAGATTTCACCTCCACAATCATTGTATACTCCACTTACATAGAGCTTAGCTGGGCTTTTTGCAGGTGGAATAGATATCACTCTGAGAAACTAGCCCTTTTTCTAATGCTTCTCCTTATGGCCCAGCTCTCTATGTTCTAAATTGATTCTGACTCTGCCTTATATTTCAGTTGAGCATCTGAGCATTCTAGTGGTTGGGTAAGAATTAAAGGGGGAAAGAGCAGAGTAGGAGAATTCTTTGCCCCTCATAGCAGAAGGCAAAGACACACCACAGGGAGTTGATTGATTAATAAAGAAGAAGAGAGACACCTGTGGCATAACTACAAGCCTGCTTTTTTAAAATGTCTTTAACAAGAAAACTAAAGAAAAGTGGTCTAAGCAACTAGAGAGCTATGGAAATTTTGGTAATATAGCTGTTTATAAATAGCAGGTAAGAAGATACCGAGAGACATTGAATAAATGTCAATCAATAGCTTTGGATGGAAGATGCAAGGAACTTCGCTCTTTAACTTCATGAAGAACTGGCAGTTATTTTTGGTATGACAGTGAAAGGCAGGAACTAAGAGTTTGGAAAATAATTGATTTTTCAGTTCTATGATCTTATTCATAGAATCATGAAACTATAGGGCTGGAATGGACCTTGGGAGATCATCTAGTTTTTCCCCATATGCTGAGACAGGACCAAGAATAACTTATACCTTTCAAAGACGGTGTTTGTCCAAGCTGTCCTTAAAAACCTCCAATGAGGGGGATCCCGCAGCTTCCATTGGAAACCTATTTCAGATCTTAACTACTTTTATAGTTTAAAAGATTTTCCTAATATCTAATCTAAATAGCCCTTGCTTCAAATTAATCCCATTACTACTTGTCCTGCTTTGGAGGGGACATGGAGAACAAGTGATCAGTCCTCTTTATAACAGTCCTTAACATATCTGACAATTATCAGGTCCCACCTCAGTCTTAAGACTAAACATGTCCAGGTTTTTTTAAAACTTTTCCTCATAGGTCAGGTTTTCTAAACATTTTATCAATTTAGTTGCTTTCCTCTGGATGCTCTTCAATTTGTCTATGACTTTCTTAAAGTTTCGTGTCCAAAAGTGGACACAATACTCCAGATGAATGTATCAATAACAAGCAGAATAGGACAGCTACACCTGTGTCTTATTCCAACACTCCTGTTTAATTCACCCCAGAATGATATTAGCCTTTTCTGCAACTGTATCCCATTATGGACTCATATTCAATTTGTGATCCACTGTGGTCCTTAGATTGTTGACAGCAGTGGCGGCCCGTCAATATGGTCGCCTGGGACACCAAGATAAATGGCCGTTGAGGGCTTTGGAGGCGGGGGGCGCCGATCGCGCGTTTCACCTAGGGCACCAGTTGCCGGCAGCTCGTCTAGGGACGCTCCTGGTTGACAGCAGTATTGCTATCTAATCAGTTATTCCCCCTTTTGTACTGGTGCATTTAATTATTTTTCCTTCCTTGGAGTAATATTTTGTTCTTGTCTTTACTGAATTTATCTTGTTGATTTCAGTCCAATTCTCCATTTTGTCAAGGTCACTTTGAATTCTAATCCTGTCTTCCAAAATGCTTGCAACCTCTCTCAGCTTAGTGAAATCTGTAGATTTCATAAGCATGCTCTCTATCCCATTGTCTAGTCAATAATGAAAACATTAACTAGTATCATACCCATGACAGACCCCTCCAGGACCCCACTCAATATGTCCTCCCCTGTTCTTGAGACTATATTTCCCTAATTTATTTTTGAGAATGTCATGTGGAACTTGTAAAAAATCTTACTAAAAGCAAGATTATGACATCTGTAGCTTGCACCTTATCCACTTGGCCAGTAACCCAGTCAAAAAAGAAAATTAGGTTGGTTTGTTTGGCAATGATACCTCTAACTTTCCTAAATATCCTTGTGACAGAATGTATCCCTATAGTCATACCCTACATACTATTGTAATCATCTCTGTAGAAAATATTTATGAGCAGTGTTCCCTATCAGCTGAGCACTTGGGCAGCCACCTAGGAGAGAATCAAATGCTGCTCAGTTGATTAGCAGAGTGCCTACAGTCAGCAGCATGTGTTTCTAAAGGTGGCACACATTTGCACATGCCTCAGTACACATAACACAATTTATTCCACACTTAAGTGGAAACAACTATAGGGAACACTGCTTGTAAGGTTTCATTTAAAAACTCATAATTTGCTGGTCATTAAATTTGCTGGTAAAGTATGTGTGGCAATGTTGTATGTAACATAATAGAATCCCACTAACACATGTCCCAAATTGATGTTGGGAAACAGGCCTTTCTTAAACAAAGGAATGTTTGCTTTGCTTAATTTGCATTTAAGCAATAAATAGTGTCATCAAGCAAGAAGGGGAAACAAAGGAAACTCAAACAGGTGAGGAAAAAGCAGCAGGGAATAGCCTTTCCCACTGGCTTTTTGTCTCTCAATACCTAGTGTGACAGGGTCAGTCCCACTCCTGGGTCCCAGACCTCTGTTCAGTCCACAATCTGCAGTCTAGGTATTGCAGCACAGGTTTTGCTTACCGCTTTCAGCATTTTGTGAGGGGCTGTCAGGACAGATGCTTGTGGTCAGCCTAGGCTAGGTTATCAGTCCTCCCGAGCAACCAGTGGGACTCTCTGGTTGCTTGGGAGAAGGGAGCCCAAACACTCCCTGTTGGAGCTCCTCACCTTCCCCCTCCCTTGGCAATGCTGCCATTCTCTTTATCAGTGTCTCTGACTCTAACCTTATCAGTTGTAACTCCTCTCCACCTCCCTCCAAGCTCCTCTTCCACTCTCCTCCTGCACAGGGATCAGATAAACCGGGGATCTTTTTTGAGACGAGGTGACCACATACACACAGTATTCAAGACGTGGGTGTACCATGAACTTATCTAGAGGCAATAAGATATTCTCTGTCTTATTCTCTATCCTTTTCTTAATGATTCCCAACATTCTGTTTAGGGTTGTTTCTAGCCGGGACTGCATTGGGTCTCTGCAGGGGTTCTCCATCTCCCCAGAGGAGGGAGGGCAGGGCTGATGTGTCTGCACACGTGAGTCCATATCCTCTGCCTCCAAGCCCTGCAGAGGCTCCTACATGATGCAGATAGTCCAGCGTGGAGCACGCTGGCACACGCTTTCTGTCGCCACTTCTGAGGGCTCTGATATGACCGGCAGTTCCTTTATTTGAGAGGTCTTCCATGAGACCTCTCTGAGCTGCCGGCCTTCTACCAAGACCTCCTCCAGACCTGGAAGCTGCTTTCAGCAACCAGGTCCTTGGGAGCCACTGTGGGAGCAGACCTCCTTGCCGAGCCCCTGCTACACAATCCCCATCTATGTGTGCAGGTGGCGGAGTCCCCCTCAGTGCACCAGATTCTGGTCCTGGCAGAAGTCACCAGAATCAGAGACCTCCTGGACTACAACCGGGGAGACTGGGTGGATCCTCAGGTGCTCGCCCAGCGCATGGGGCTCTCCACCCTATGTACTCCCTGGCACGTGCTTCAGGAGGTGAAAGACACTTTGATGCCCACTGCTCGGATTTATCTCGACAAGGTCCTGCGAGAGGGTGCACCCTGCTCACCCCTAGCCCTCCTGATCTCTCTATTGGCCCCAAGCCCCGCGTACCTTCCCAGCTGCCTCCCCCTCGTCACCTGAGCCGCACCAAAGAGTCATCTGTACACACTGGTGCTTCACATGCTCCACTTCCCCACCCTCATGTCCAGACACCAAGTGGTGGGACCTCCTCCCACCAGTAGAGGGTGGGGAGCCCCAGTGGGCCAGTCTCTATCCCACCTTGGTTCTACGGCCCACCAGGGACATCAGCTGGAGAATCCTGCATGGTGTTGTGAGCATGGGTGTGGACTTGGCACAGTTCACCCCTGTTCCTGACACTTGCCCCTTCTGTGGTGAGAGGAAGACCCTGGCTCATGTCTACCTCAAGTGCACCAGGTTACAGCCCCTCTTTCGGCTCCTCCAGAACCTCTTGTTGAGGTTCTGGCTGCACTTCTCCCCTCACCTACTAATCTATGCACACTCCATCCATGGCCCCACAAATTCACGGGACTTCCTGGTCAACCTCCTCCTGGCTATCGCCAAGATGGTAATTTATCAAAGCTGTGTGGTGTCGTGGGCATGGAAGCAATGCTTATGAACAAACAGTTTCGCTGGATTGGTCATGTTATGAGGACGGATGATACACAGATACCAAAGATGGTCTTCTATGGCCATCTTGCTCATGGAAAGTGCTCTATCGGTAGTCAATATAAGCACTATAAAGACATCTTAAAGGCCAATATGAAGTCATGCGGCACATCTCCCAATGATTTGGAAACTCTAGTTCAGGACAGATTGTCCTGGCGACAAACCATTATACAGGCTCTTAATTGCTTTGAGAGTCAGCGTATCCAGGCATTGCAGGAAAAGCGGAAGATCCGAAAAGAACATACAGCGCCTGTAGCTGGCGGCTTTTTATGTGATATCTGTAATTGGCTCTGCCGATCAAGGATTGGTTTAGTTGCTCATCAAAGGCATCATAGAAGATGAGATCCGTCGATCGACAGCTCGGTCCAAGAAGAAGAATGTATAAAACCAGGGAGCAGAGATTGGCCGGGGGAGGGGCCTGCAACCGTGGGGCCTATTTCCATTCCTACATCCGCTCATGCATCTGGGCAGAGTTCCACTGGGTGGCGTCTGCTGGCTCTCTCAAGACCTTCAGGGAGCAATGGGCGCTGTCCAGGATTCTCTGCTCAGTGTCCCTATCCGGTTCTCTTGTTTTAGCCCTTTGACCTTCACACCCGTCCCTGTTTTATCTTTATTTGTCCCAAGTAATTATTTGGTTTTCTGGGCTCTGTGGACCCTGCCAGTAGGCTGGGGGGAGGTCCTTTAGATGTGGACAATAGGCACACTAGCTGCAAATATTTTTCAAGAGGTGAACTGAAAATATAAATGGGAGGGACAAACATCTCAAGGCACACTTCTCCCTGCCCATGGCATTCACACACCTGAAGTGAAAAAGGAAGAATTAGCTGGATTCTGGGAGAAGGGGTCTTAATCCAAAAATTTGGACAACAAGATTGCTAAAAGTAAGTGCTGAGAAAACTTTGCTTTGAATTTAACATAGTTAAAGTTAGACACCAGTTGCATTTTATCTTTTTCTTCTATTTATGATTTTTATGCTATTTATACTCATTTAAAATCTCTTTTTAAAAAATTGATAAACTTGTTAAATAAATAATTCAGTGTGTTTGACTCACAGGGTACGTCTACATATCAGGGATAAAATCAAAATAAGCTACGCAACTTCAGCTACGTCAAAACTTCAGCTGAAGTCGAAATAGCTTAATTCGGCTTTTGGCACTGTCTACGCAGCAGGAAGTCAAAGGAAGAACACTCTTCCTTCGACTTCCCTTACTCCTCATGAAATGAGAGTTGCCATGAGTCGCAGTAAGAAGACCTCCAGCTTCACATTATTTTGATATAAAAGCTTGTAGTGTAGATGCGCCTTATGTTACTTCGGAATAATGTCAGTTATTCTGAAATAATGCAGCTGTAGACGTACCCTAAGTGTCTGGCAAACTCCATTTGTAGTGGCAAGTTGTGTGCATAGTATATCTATTAAAGAAATAAAGGGGCTAATATAACACATCTAGGAGACGAATGTGAAGTACAATACGTACATTTCTGGGTGGGGGAATCTAAAACTGGCAGTGTGTTGGGGTCTCCCTGCAGTATAACGAAGACTGGTGAGAATCAGCATGTAATCCAAGTGTGGCTGCCAGGCTGCAGTTGCAAACAAATATTCAGGTGTGGCTTGCATGCTAAAAGGCTGTTTGTGAGCACACCAGATGGGGCCTCCTTCAGCAAGACATGATAAGGTGCCCAAGATTGTATAGCATGGGTGGCACAGCAGCTCATTAATCTAGATTGTTCTCAGGTATATCACAATTCTTTAACTTGTTCTTTCCACGTTCTAATTTGTGTTCCTTCTCCCTTGCTGTCAATATTAATAGTGTTAAGGAACTGATCACACTTAATTTTTTTAGCAAAGATTGAAGCATTACACACCTTGACCTTTTTGGTGTTGTCTGTTATCAGCTCTCCTTCCCTGATAAGTAGTGGGATTACATTTTCCTTCATCTTTATCTGACTTCTAACATATTTAAAGAACCTCTTCTTACTGCCTTTTTACACAATTAACTCATTTTGTGCCTGAGCCTTTTTGATTTTCTCCTTACATTTTTCTGTTATTCTGTTGTGTTCATCTTAGCAGTTCATCCATGTGTCCGTTTTTTGTAGGTTTCATTTTCAGGTCATTAAAGAGCTTCTGATGTGGCCATGTTGGCCTCTTATTCTTCCTATGTTTTTTCTCATCAGAATAATTTGATGTTCTGCCTTTAATATTATGTCTCTCCCAAACTCTTTTTTCCCTTATATTTTCTTCCCAGAGGACCTTATCTACCAGTTGTCTCAATCTGTTAAATCTTGCTGTTTTGAAGTCCATTGTCCTTAGTCTGCTACTCTCAATCTTTCTTTTTCTTAAAATTGTGAAGCTTATCATTTCACAATCACTTTCATCCAAGTTGTCTTCCACCTTCATTTTGGCAATCAATTCCTCTCTAGTAGTCAGAATTGAGTCTAAAATGGCTACCTCCTGATTGCTTCCTCCACCTTTTGAAACAAGAAATTGTCCTCAACACATTCCAAGAAGACATTTTGTGTTTTGCCACATTATTTTTCGAACAGATGTCTGGATATTTAAAGTCCCCCATTACTAGTAGGTCTTGCATTTTAGATATTACTGGATTTTGTTCTAGAAATGCTGCTGCTGTCTCCTCTGATTTGTTGGTCTGTAATAGACCCCTGCCATGATACCATCACTGGTCTTCACCTATAGTCATTCTTTTTATCTTCACCCAGAGACTTCAACTGGTCTTCCTCTAGTGAAATAATTATTAGAGATGTGATAAAGGGGCATTAACATGACAATCTCATCAAATAATATTACTCCAATGAATTATTATTCTAGATACAGATTTGTAAAATAACTTTGGGGGAGAATACATTCCACTCAATTTAGGTAGGATTCACAGCAGCCTTATCTCACAGAGTTTCTGTCATTTACCTGCTCTATCTCTTCACAGTATTATGCACAAGAAGCTTTCATATCCAGCTTGTGGATAGGCAGCTGAATCAGGCCATTTGAATCATCACAGGAATTTTAAAATCAACATTGTTACCATAGCTTTCCATAGCTATCCATTGAGATATAGCCATGAGAGCTTAATTGCACTGAAGTCTACCTGGAACTTCCCATCTGGAAGGTTATGACTAGGTCTGGACTACGGCCCTCTTTCGAAAGAGGAATGTAAATTAGACAGATCGAAATTGCAAATGAAGCCGGGATTTGAATTTCCCGTGCTGCATTTGCATAATGGCGGCCGCGCGTTCTTTCGAAAACAGGTATTTCAAAAGCGAAACCACTGTCTAGATGCGGTTCTTTTGAAAAAAAAACCCTCAAAAAATGAGGAGTACGGGATCTTTCGAAAAAGGGGGCTGTTTTTTGGGAAAGAACCGTGTCTAGACAGCAGTTTCACTTTTGAAATACCTGTTTTCGAAAGAACGCACGGCTGCCATTATGCAAATGCAGCACGGGAAATTCAAATCCAGGCTTCATTTGCAATTTTGATCTGTCTAATTTACATCCCTCTTTCGAAAGAGGGATGTAGCCTAGACCTAGCCATAACCTTCCAGATGGGAAGTTTCAGGTAGTCTTCAGCACAGTTAAGCTCTCATGGCTATATCTCTATGGAAAGCTATGGTAACAATGTTGATTTTAAAATTCCTGTGATGATTCAAATGGCCTGATTCAGCTGCCTATCCAAAAGCTGGGTATGAAAGAGGGATGTAGTTTAGACATGCCCTGAGGGCAACATACCCCCTACAATGAATGAAAATGCGAAAACCATAGGGGACCACATGCAATGACCTCATATCTCTGGATCAGGCCAGAGAATGGCAGTGTGTCTGGACTTCATCCACCATTCCAAACAAGCACATTATCATGGATCCAAAAAGTTGTCCTCCTGGTTTCAAACTGCCACACAGATAAGGACCACACTGAACCACATCTGAACAAACCATGGAAGATACAGCTACTTGACACACAAGTGGAAAATAAAGAATCCCTTTCATGCAGCCATGGTGAGGATCATCAAACCACTAAACACATCATACCACAGAGCCCCAAATATGGATTTGAACAGAAAATGGATGATATCCACAATGCCACAGAGAAATGTTCCAGGAGCAGTCCAGTGGCTGATTAATTATAAAACCCTGAGTCATTCTGGGAAGTTGTAAGCAGGCCCACTGACAGGAGAGGACAAAAGGGGCAATTGCCCTGGGCCCTTTAAATCACCTCTGGAGTGACACATAGCCACTCCAGGTGGCTTTAAGGCAGGGGTTCCCAACCTTTTTCTGTCCCTGTACCCCCTTGGCTTTTAGTAAACCTTCCCATACCCCCTATTCAATATGAAAGGAAATAAATTGTAGACTCTAGAATCCACAACTTTTTTCACTAACACTACTACTTTTGGAATATTTCAATTAGGATAATCTAGTTATTTACCAAGTATTCCCCGTACCCCCTTGACAAGCTTCTCGGACCCCCTGGGGGTACGCGTACCCCAGGTTGGGAACTCCTGCTTTAAAGGCTGGGGGGCCACCACAATCCAAGCAGTGCTGAGAGATGGCTGCCCTGGCCCCACCCCTTCCACCCTGAGAGCTGCCTTTTCTGGGTACATGAAGCTGGGGCCCACCTACTTTGCCCAGTGGCCCAGCATGGCTGTTGGCTTCCCTGGTCATAAGTAAATTGTAGTTCAGGTGGAGATTTAAAAACTTCCTATGATTAGCATTAAAAACAAAAATCTACTTTTATTGGAATCTTGGATTGTAGCTGACCTTTCCTGGAAAATGTTGAAAATCATTTTATTTCAAAACATACAGATTTACACTTCATATGTTTTCTGGATCTTTTTTTCCCTTAAAAACTCATCTGTTGTTTCTGATAAATTATTCCTCTACATGACAATGTAATCCTCATAACAGGACCAATTCTCTCAAGTGCTGAGCACCCAATTTCCATTGAGCTCAGCACCAATCACAATTTGACCCTTTGTGCCATAATAATAATTTAAAATATACCAGTTATGATGTCACAAACTTAGAATAATCACTTCAGGTAGGTAATAAACAGGAGCACGTGGACTGATTAAGAAAGACATTTTCAAAGAAAACATCAATAACAGAAACAGGGAAAGGGAAATATGAATAATATGATTCAGGCAAATTGTTATTAAGTTGTATGCTTTTTGGATTTTTCTGTGAGGCTTCAGAAGATCTCTTTAGAAAGCAGAGCCTCTGCATTTTTCATACACATAGTCTCACTTGATTTTTATTATATGGGTATTGCAAAAATCAGATGTCTTGCCTGAAAGCTCAGGTTTCAATTAATAAGGATATTTTTTCAGATACACAAAAAGAGTGACAGGATTATAGATCCAAATTGTTGGTATTTTAAGAATCTGACAGACTCAGCACCATGTGCCATTCTAGCCTCCCAGTGTATCCTCCGTGGTTAAAATTCTTAAGCACTTTAAATTCTTTTGGTCAGTATTTTTTTTCTTTCGGGGAAGACAAATAAAAGCACATTCCAATAACCATTTACAGTGTACAGAAAATTACAAGACAGTAAAATCACCTCTTTGAAGGTGTTTCCACTGTTTGGACAGCTAAAAAAAAATTGTTCTTTAAAAAAACTGTTTAAATCTAGAATGTAATTATCTGTATTCCAACTTAAATGAAAGATAAATGTATTCCAGTCAGGGTCAGATCCTACAGTGGAAGTTTTGCCTGAGTAAGGATGGCAGGCTCAGGCCATAAATTAAGACAATTTAACAAGCCATTCCAATGGAATAAAACATGAATTAATATATAGGAAGTTTATTTCCAGTTGTGCAGAGTGAATCTCTTTAGAATCACAATGGTCTCGATACCTTACCCAAAAATAATTCAAATGACAATAATCTAAAATTACAATGGACAGCTTGCAAACAGCCAGGATAATAAGACCCCCCCCAGTCAGACTTGGGTACCTGACTGAGATAGGAGACATGAGAGCAATCTGGAGAAGCAGGTCCCTTTCCCAAACCATATCAAATGCCATGGAAGCTTCATTTCAACAAATTCTTCAGATAATAAATTTTCAGCTAAATCTGACTATCGCTATGTAAAAATCAGTTCACAAATGGATGGATAAAACCTACAGCCTAGCGTGGAAATGCCACAGAATGAATTTTCTGACTATTCATTTTGTTGTTCCATACTAGGAATAATCTGTTCTGAAAACAAATCTGTATTGTACCACTTGTGCACCAATTGTATGGATTGTTTGCATTTTTCTTGGGATATGATATTCTTTTTACTGAATTTGCTATTAAGTCAGTTCAACCTCTCAGTTGCTGCTTTTGTCCTCCTTGAATGGTGATTATTATTCAAATTTCTTTTAAATATTAAGAATCCTAACTAATAACTCAGCCCCTTACCTGATTTATTTAGACTAGAGCTGGACCCTTATTTCATGCTACTGAGGGAAGGGAACAAACCTGAGAATAAAGAAATAGAACATTAAAGGGCACATTTTTAAAGCTAAACTTGTAATTGCACAAATATATTTGGCCTAATGGCCATGTGTGATTGCAAATACAAGTACATTGTGGGACAGGTGCCAAAATGCATACTAATACCCATATGCAGTTGGGTGCACCTACCTTTTTATTTAGAACATTTCTAAAAATTAGACTGAACAGCCCCTAGCACAATGGGATTCTGATCATGATAGGGGCTTGTAAATGCAACCATAAATAAATAATAACATACTGATTAGTATTAACAACTAACACTATATACAATTGGATACGTTCTTCACAGTAACTGTATAAAAAACAAGCACCAAAAATACTTTAAAAATCATAATGTCCATGAGCCTGCAAGTCACTTCTGAGACACACACAGAGTGAAATCTGAGCTTATTAACAATAAATGAGAGCCTTGTATAATCAGGGGGCTCCAGGCTGCTTAAACCCCCAGAGGGACTCAAAAAGGGTCCTTTGAGAAATAAGGTTATAGAGATATTAAGTAGGAAAAGTATATCTGTCTCTATCGGCTTCTCCATAGCATTGAACTCAGGCTACAGCTACCTTGTCATTTTTTTGCAGAAGAAGATATGCAAATCATGCTTGCATTTGCATATCTTCTTCCGATTTTTTTTGCAGAAACGGTTTTACTGCTATTTGGCTCCATGTAGACGGGGCCAAATGTCACAAAAAAACCCTCCTTTGCAAGACCCTTTATTCCTCATAAATCGAGGTTTACGGGGTCTTGCAAAAGAGGGTTTTTTTGAGACATTTGGCCCCATCTACAAGGGGCCAAATAGAGGCAAAACCTCTTCCGCAAAAAGAATTGGAAGAAGATATGCAAATGTGAGCGCAATTTGCATATCTTCTTCCATAAAAAAATGGCAGTGTAGCCGTAGCCAGTCTCCTCCTCCAGAAGAAGAGCTTCCTTTGCTGATTTATGGGCGGCATGAAACCTCATGCTATCCACTAAAGAGAAAGCGGCAATGAAATAGATGGCCAAAAAACAGTATAAGCACTAAAAAGTGTCTTAAAAAAATCATGGTACTTGTTTTCAGCTTCTGGGGTCTTGGCAAGATCTCAGGTCACTAGGCCCACTTTTGTGTGCACACTTGAATAATGGGCTTGGTTTAACGACAATAATACCCTGAGTTTTTGCTATCCTAATCCATTGAAGTGGGAATGGATATGATGCCAAAATCAAAGAGTTATGTCCAGAGCCAATGGAAAACCACATATATAAAAACATTATGGAATCCTCAGTTTTTTTGGGTCTTTTGTAATTTTTGCTGCTACCCAATGCATCTGAGCTTCATAATGTAATCAGTGTCCCACCCCAGCCTTGCCGGAAACTACCTCCAGCCCAACAGCAAAAATGTTGGGCTAAATCTTTCCATGGTGTTATTTCATTAACGTCCCTGGAATTACATCAAATAACCATTTGCTCTGTTAATTCTACCCACCATATACATCGGTTCACTGTTATGAGATATAAAAGGAAGAACACAGGCACTGGCTCTGTGGTACGCTAAAGCTGGACTGCTGAGGGTCCCTTCCCCAAACAAAAACAAATATAAACAATGCTGTATGGAGAAGGACCTGACTTCAGAGTCAGAAAAAAAGAGTTTCTATAAATGCGTTTCCTGTCTCTTATGTTCTGCTCTCCCAACTGATTCCTGTTTTCCACTAAAGTCAATGGGAATTGCAGGTGTTTAATACATGTCAAAATTGATCCTTATACTCAGAAATCCTTCCATCCACCAGTGAAATGCAGCCACCTCTCGAGTGAAACTGGAACTGTTTAACAGAAGTAGGTATGATGGCATTACTGACTTTCGCACATGCCCCTGGGTCAGAACCCGGTGGAGTAGGGGGTGGCTGGGTTCCCCTCCCCCTCACAGACACACTTGTTGTGAAGTGTGGCTATTGAAGGCTTGCTCTGCCCAGCCCAGAGGCTACAGACTGTTCTGACCTGCCCAGAGAGTTAGAACACCCAACTGCTATTGCCTGCCCCAGCCAAGAAGCTCAAGGGCCATCAACAATTTTCTCTTTCTCACCCAAGAGCGGTGAACTGATTGTTTGTTTGGCTCCACCAGGGGCCCTGAGCCTTCCTTACTGTAATTGCCTCAGCCCACAGGCAGTCACCACAATTGCATGACAGGCTGTATCAACCTCACTGGACCTAGGGGGGCAGCTCCACTTGGCATGCAGGATCTCCCATGACAATAGGGCACAAAATAAAGCAGCAAGTAGGCAAATGTGGCCAAGACACTGGGGTTAATGCTCCTGCTCTTATGAAAAGTACTATACCGTCTAGTAACCACGACTTTTATAATTCATCTGAAGGACCAAGTAAAACACAAGGAAAATGTGTTGAAGAATAGGAGTCAGGGCTCATCCGAGGGTTGCCAATTCTGACTGGGAGATTTTTTTTCCAATGTGATGTAATGTCATTTTCTTAAAATATCCTATTTAATTTCCCTGATTGCATGTAAAATAGTCCCTGATTTAGATGCTGATTTTGGGAGGCTCCAGGTCAATCCTAGCTCGTCATGACTGCAAAGGACATCCTTCCTCCCCACATCTTCCACTATGTGGGTCTACTCATTAGACCACATGGCTGGTTTTTTCATCCTCTATCTCTAGCACAAAAGTCTCAGGAAGAGAGAGAGAGAGGGAGATATCTTCAGTCTCTGACTACTCTTGACATTTTTTCCAGAAGACTGGTGTTTGCACTGAGCCATCAGGGAGATTCAATCTCCTCCTTATGTCACTCCCATGATCCATCACACATGGTGACCAAGCAAGGATACTTCATAGCTTCTAGATAGGCATTGCACTGGTTTCAGTAGCACTAAATGATGCTGAATGCAGATTAAATAGGACAAATGGAACTTCACTAAACCCTGTGGACTGCTCTGTCTATGTAGCTGAGTTGCTTCCAGCCTAACTCTCCATGTTTCCAAATGCCTAGTGTTCACTCTAATAATCCTGATTCAGTTCCACTGACAGTGCTTCCTTAAAGGTATAAACAAAAGTCTCTAGATTTACAACCTATGTGAAATGCCTATAGAGCATCTGTGAGCCAACATTAGCAAAATCTCCTTTCACTTGATATGCCCCTTGGAAAACATGTAAAATTCTCACAGAAACATGGTAAAAATCTCATAGAAAAATGTGCCTATGGCAATAATCTACAACTTTTTGTAATTGTTTGGGTTATTTCTGGTTTACATTGCAGATGCTGGCATGTGTTGTTCTGTACTTTTTAGTTTTTGTTTTATCATCTTCATTAGGTAACTTTTCCATCTGCATTTCAGAGTGTTATGAATCTTATGGGAGAGTTACACTTTTTATTTTTAAAAATTTTGTGGTTGTTCTCATTCTGGTATTTGGTAACTTTTGCCCTTCACTTATTCTTTTGTATTTTCTTAAGGCAGCAAGCCATTTTTGTGGTGCTATGTGAGCTGTCTTGCCAGAAACATTCTTCTTGCATGTTATACTGTATTGAAATTATGTTCACCACCCATTCAGTATTTGTAAAAAGCTAAGCTGACTAGCATTTGTACACAGAGCTAAATTTTGCCCTCAGTTATACCAGTCAGACATCTATTTGTCTTCCCATTTTCCACTGAAAGAACTTAGTCCAGGCTATATAACATAGTCACCACTATAACAGTGTATATATGAAGTACCTACATATAGTACTACTGCTGTATATACTGCGGTATAGTTTATTATTCAATACAGAGCAATGAGTTCTAACAATATGTTGTTATGTAAGTATATCAACATGTGATTCTCAATCACTGAAAAATGTTCCTGGTAAAGGGGCACAGTTAAGTGGAACCAGATGTTTTGGGGGGGGGGTTTTCGGGGGTGGTGTCTTCCCATGATTGTTAAAGAAGTTTTCAGAATCTGATATAAATAGAAAATGTTTTCATACGTCTTTAAAATTTCAATCAAATCCATTCCTATGAAATGTAATCATTCTCCTGCGGTGCTGGATATTAAAACCCAACAGCCCTGTGACAGTATTCAAGAACTAAAATGTGAAATGGTTTAGAAACAGAATGTGAAACTGACCAGTTTAGTTTAATTACTCAATCTCTAGAGGGGTGAAAAGAGAAATACCACACAACACAAATGGTGAAAAACAACAAGTATTGTAGTTCTAATAACCTATTGTGGAACAGATACAAAACTCTGACCTTAGTGGATAGCCTTCAATGGGCTTTAGATCAGGTCTCTTTCTATTAAACCTTAAACTATATATTTATATATTGAGTCTGTCAGTCTTAGCTACTTTTCAGGGCCTTTATTACCATATCTAAGCACCTTACAATCTTTCATGTATTTATCCTCTCAACATCCATGTGAAAGAGATAAATATTAATATTCTCTGTGTACATAAGGGTAAATGAGACCCAGAGGATTCAGAGACACAAGGGACTCTGGATATATCTATGTGGCAATTATATCTATGTGGCAATAAGGATTGCAGAACCTTATTAATTGATAAACTTAAAAAACAACCAATAGTCTGGTAGCACTTTATAGACTAACAAAACATGTAGATGGTATCATGAGCTTTCATGGGCATAGCCCACTTCTTCAGATGACCAAAAGCTCACGATATCATCTACATATTTTGTTAATCTATAAAGTGCTACCAGACTATAGTTTTTTAAGTTTATCCTGTACAAACTAACTCGGCTACCCCCTGAAGCTTATTAATTGACTCAGGCTTGTGGGGCTTGGGTTGTGACACTAAAAATTGCTGTGCAGATGTTTGGGCTGGAGCCCAAGCTCTGACACCCACCACCCCACACAGGGTTTCGGAGCCTGAATGTCTATGCTTTAATATTTAGCTCTGCTAGTTCAAGTCAGCTGATACAGACCAGCCCCTACTATGCTGTGGGTCCTTTAGTGAAGTGTAGATGTATGTTCCTGAGGCGTTCCCATGCTGACAATCACAGTGCCTAGAAAATCACAGAAAGAACACTGCAATCCACAGAGCCTAAGTAAGGGTATGTCTACACTAGCCCCCTAGTTTGAACTAGGGAGGCTAATGTAGGCATTCGAAGTTGCAAATGAAGCCTGGGATTTAAATATCCCGGGCTTTATTTGCATCTTCCTGTCCGGGCGCCATTTTTAAATCCCCCTAGTCCGAACTAACTGCCCGCGGCTACACGCGGCAGTCAAACGTTAACTCAAACTAAGTCCTTGGAATGAGGTGTAACAGTTAACTCAAACTAAGGACTTAGTTCAAGTTAACGTTTGACTGCCGCGTGTAGCCGAAATACTTAATTCGAAATACTTAATTCGAATTAAGCTTAATTCGAATTAAGCTAATTCGAAATAATGCATCTAGACACAAAAACTAATTCGAAATAGCACGTCCACATTGAGTGGACCCTGAATCGAAGGTAAGGCTGGCCAGAACCAGTGCCAGCAGGGCATCAGGGTCGGACTTAGTGTGTGGGGCTGCTGCCTCAGGCTATCCGAGGTCTGTGCTTAAAGGGACCCTACCCCCCCATTCCGGACAGACAGTACTCAGGTTTCTCTGCTTGCTGGTCTACCTTGCTGAGGGACAGCAAAGCATTTGTGTCTTGGAGTGCTCTGCTTGCCCTCACTCGGGACACCACGGCACTCTGCAACATGGAACCAGACCTGCCCCTGGGCACGCCGGTGCATCTCGTGGGGTGGTTGCCATCAGCCCGGCTGCACTTGCTGCAGGCTGCCATCCGGGAGGTCCATCGGGGGGCTGTTAGGATCCAGGAGGCCCTGCAGAAGAGCGTCCACCCCGAGGAGCCCTCAGAGCCACCCCGGTCCTCCCCACCAGGGGCTCGTGCCCCATTCCTCCCTCACGTCCTTCCACTTACCCCTCCCTAGCCCCCCTTCCTGATGTCAAATAAAATACACATATTTTCAAAAATAGAAAGTGTCTTTATTTAACACAATTGGGGGGGGGAATGAGGAGAGAGAGTGGAAGAGGGGAGGGGGAAAACTGGGAGGAGGGAGCTGGAAGGGGGAAGCAAGGGGAAGAAGGGGGAGGGGAAGCTCAGGGCTCACAGTTGGGGGTCTCGCCAGGCCACATGTCTCCCACACGGTGGGTGCGGGGGCCTCGGCGTCCCCGGGGGGATGGGGAGGAGGGTGTGGAGGTTGAGGAGGGAGAGGCGGGAGGGGGAGGAGGAGCGGGAGATGGAGGAGCAGCAGGCACGGGAGCAGCACGGGGCAGCACGCTCTGCACCAGGGCCTGCAGATGGTGACAGATGGCACGACCCTGGGCAAGCAGCTCCCACTGGAACTCCCGTTCTTCCTGCGCCTGCTGCTCCATGATGCAGGTCTGGTCTCGCAGAGCCGCCAGGTGCCGCTCATGGTACCCCTGCCATGTTGCGGTCGTCCTGCGGAGCCCTCGGGTGCAGGAGCATGTCCCAGATGGAGTGGTGCGCCCTGCACGTGCAGGTGGTGCGGCTGTGGAGAAAGAAGAGAAGTGGTCAGTTCTCCCTGGGGACACAGTGGGTGAAGCCCATCCTCCTCCCCCCGAGGTGAGGATGACCATGGCCGGCACCGTCAGAGCCGTTGTGCTTACCCAGAGGCCATGTTTGGAATGTCCAGCTATCTCTGGGAGTGGGAGGTGCCCCCAGACCGCACCCATGCCCCTGTGCCGTGTATAGTGCGGCCGACGTGCGGGGAGATGTCCCCTGCCTCTGTGTAGAGGGGGCGTGTGAAGGGAGGGCGTCCTGCTGTGTCCCGCCCCGGGGTTAGGAGCGTGTCAGGTCTCTTCACACATGCGTGTGCCTATCGGGCCATGGCCCCTGGGTGTCACGCAGCTGGAGCCACCTGCCCAAGGGTGGCATGGCATGTGCTCGTACATGCACAGGTGGCTGTGTGATCTGTGGGAGGCATGGCCCACGCGCGCGGTCCCTGGTCTCCCTCCCTGCCTCCCCCCCCGGTAGGGGACAGTGCTGGCACTTACCTGGTATGGCCTCCCCGGACGACCCTGCCGACTCCGGTGCCGGGACAGCTGGTGGTGACCCCTCTGCTGCACGCGGGTCAGGGCCCTCAGCTCCCGGCTCACTGCCTCCAGGGCTGGCATGGACCGCCCCGCCCCCCAGGATTCGGTCAAGGGCAGGGAAGTAGGGGCAGGTGTCAGCCCCTGCTGCTGCATCACCTCAGTGGCCCTGGCATATGCCTGCCGCAACTCTTTAATTTTGAGGCGCACCTGCTCCTGGGTGCGCCTGTGGCCTTTTCTGGCCATGGTGGCCGCTATGCGGCCATAGACGACCGCGTTCCTCCACTTAGTGCAGCGATCATGGACGTTGGGGGCCTCCCCCCAAACCTCAATGAGGTCCATGATCTCCTCACTAGTCCATGAGGGCGCGCGCCGTCTACGGCCCCTGGCTGGCCCCTGGGTGCTGGGGGACTGGGCAGGGGACGGCTGGCTGCCACTGGCTGCCATTGTGCAGCCACTGGGTGAGGGTCTGTGGCTGCTGTCAGGCCTGGCTCTCGCACGTAGCCAGTGGCCAGACTCTACCCCTTTAAGGGCCCCAGGACTGGGGGAGAGGAGAGGAGTTTTCCTGGTTGTGCCCAGAGTGGCCACCAGGGGAAACTGGGAAGGGCTGGAGGCCCCCTAATTCGAAATAAGTGTCTACACAGCACTTATTTCGAATTAGCTATTTCGAATTTGGTGTTAATCCTCATAGAATGAGGTTTACCAAATTCGAAATAAGTGCTCCACTATTTCGAATGTATTTCGAAATAGTGGTTTGGCTGTGTAGACGCTATTGAAGTTAATTCGAAATAACTGCTGTTATTTCGAATTAACTTTGTAGTGTAGACATACCCTTAGACTGCAATCCACAAAGCCAGCATACACTGGCTGTATGCTAAGTCAATTCCCTCTCTAATATAGGCACTTTGTCTCTGCTTGCTACCTCCCTTAAGGCACCCAGGTTCCTATATGGGGCAACAATGCACATGTCTTGAGGCCTTCCCTGCCAAGCTAGCTTAGGCGCCTACAGGATTAGTGGCAGCCAAGCAGGAGTTTTATGGGCACCACTGCAATCTACAAATGAGGCTGAGTTGCCTAAGTACCTTTATGGATTCCACTCAGAGAGACTAAGTGACTTTCCCAAGATGATTCAGGAAGCCTAGAGCATAGCAGAGCTAACTCAGGTTTCCCAGATAACAGGGTAGCATTCTAGCCTCTTGGTCATTTATCTCTATGCATTTCACCTATCGCCCTTTGGATGCACAGATTTTTTTAAATCAATCAAATATGTCGATGACATGAGAAGCAGCTCCCCAAAAAATCCATCTGCCTCCACAGCAAACTTCTCCCTGTTTCCCATATTGTAATCTCAATCAGTCCTTCCACTCTCCAGAAAGCACTTTGAAAAACACATATTTCTTACAACTGATGGAGGGGTAGTTGAGCCAAACCTAAGCAGTGATGCAATCTATGAGCCAGATCACAATGCCTGGAGTGAGGAACTGCATCCAGTCGTGTGGGGCAGGGGCCACCAATATGGAGTAGGCAGGCTCATTTTCCACGTACCTTCCTATCACTGCCCATGGCCTTGTACCAGGCCTGCAACCCACCTAGAACCTTCTTGTGTCTTACTAGTGAGTCACAACCCATCCTTTAGGAAACATGGCACACAGGGATTTGTGTGATAATGAAGAGATGCTGCTGTCATTTAATTCAATGCAAGACACATTCAAGGCATCCAAACACACAATGCTTTTCCTCCCCTTATTTACAAGTCATACACATTCTATTTAATTTATTTGGCAAACCATCTCTGGAATCTTTGGTTCCTCCTCAGCATTATGCTTCTAAGACAGCTCTATCTAGAGACTTCATATCTAATGCATACTAACACCTGTCTAAATCCTAGCTAAATACTCTAGACCATGTACACAGTTGTGGTGTTGAACCCAGGAGTTCTCATAAAAGAGGATCAGCTCAGTCTGGAAAAATGCCTGAAAAGTCTTCAGATCTTCAGAAAAAAAAAATAAAACTAGTAAATGTCAGATTTGCATAAATCTTCCAATGGTGATGAAATTGAACATTTCATCAATTGGGTGTTCTGAAACTGTGGCAGCTTAAATGGGGGGTCTTGGGTATAGTTCTTAGCACTACCTTACAGCACAGAGAATTTAGAAATTTCACTGCACTGAAATGATATTAATGTAGATGCATGCCCTGATTCAGCTAAGTGTTTTCTAAGGCTTAGGGACTAAGGCTTAGGGACTCTTACTAAGCTCTTATAAATGGTCAGTATTATCTAGACAGCTCATTAATTGTATAGCTCTAAAAATGAAGAGTTTTTCTCTCCTTAAAGAGGGGTGGACTTCTTTTGTTGAGTACATGAATTATTAGAAATATCTAATCCAGAGTATCCATCTTTTAGATGATTTCAGTCATCTTCTTTAGATGATAGTCTGTCTGGGAATTAAGTGATAAATCTGTCTGCATATTAGAATCCCGTTTTTTGTTTCATGAGAAAGCTAATGCCAAAGAGCCAGTGCTATATTGATTGATAATTGTGGGGCTTTCCCACTATTTTCATCCCCATGCTCAAGAGATATCTTTCCCTCTTCAAGGAACAGTCTCAGATTTTTGTTAGACTCTAAGGCCGTGGTCACCAACCGGTAGATCGCGATCTACCGGTCAATCTCAGGGGCTCTAAGAGTCGCTCTTGAGCCCTCTCTGAACTGCGCGCCTGCACAGCACATTTACATTGGATTTCCTCATTTGAGGAGCAGCTACTCACCGAGCAACAACACAGGTGAGTAGCTGCGCGGAATGGTGGGAGCTGGGAGGTCAGGAGGGCTGAAACACCCCGGCCAGCTGGCTGTGGCTTTCAGCGGAAAGAAGCTGCCCCGCGCTCCAGCTGATCGGCGGCTTCTCCTCTGCGCCTGCCCACGTGGAGCGTGGGGCACCCTGGCTGAGCGCCATGATCAGCTGGCCGGGCAGCCGCTTCTCTTTGCTCCAGCCCGGCTGCCCTGCTCTCAGCCTGGGAAGCTTGCTCCAGCACAGCTGGAGCTAGGCGCAGCCTCCCTGGGCTGAGAGCAGGGCAGCCGGGCTGGAGCGAAGAGAAGCGACTTCTCTTCGCTCCCGCCTGGCTGCCCTGCGGTCAGCCTGGAGGGAGCGCGGGACGGAGGCTTCCCTCCGTGGCTGGTGTAGGGGACTCCCTGCCCCCGAACCTTGTTCCCTCTCCCCTGCCCCAAACCTGTCCCCCGCCCTCCTGCCCCCCTGTTCCCTCTCCCTTGCCCCCTCACCCCTCCGCAGAAACCTGCCCCCCCTGCAGAAACCTGCCCCCCGGCACCCTGCCCCCCCCGCAGAAACCAGTTCCCTCTGCCACCCTGTCCCCTACTGCAGAATCCTGTCCCCCTGCCTTCCCCACTACAGAAACCTGACCCCCTGCTCCCCTCTGCAGAAACCTGTCCCCCCCAGCACCCTGTCCCCTGCTGTAGAAACCTGTCCTTCTGCCACCCTGTCCCCTCTCCCCTGCCCCCACTGGCACCCTGTTCCCTGCCCCAGAACCCACTAGCACCCCTCCCCAGTACTGTGTCCCCTACTCCCAAATGACTTTTCTATGGGTCAATGACCCCTGACTCAAGGCAGGTTCCCTGCCATTTTCATAAATAAAAACAATGCAGAAACTTTTTGTGTTTAACATAGTATTTTATTTAAAAATGAAGCCTGGCCAACAAACCCCCACTTGGGGCCAAGCCCCCATCTGGCCACAACCACTCCTGCATTCCCTCTTCCCCAGACCCTAGATCTGAGCCTATCATACACTGGAACCCCCTACCCTGAGTCCCTCACATACCCCAACCCAAATTCCTGCACCCTCACATCCACAAGCCTGTGGCTTGCTTAGTACCCCAACACTGCCCGGTCTGGAGCCCCCTCCCCGAGCCAGTGTCCCCTTCTCCACCTCCTCCTGCATCCAGATTTCCTCCCAGAGCTTGCACCTCTCACCCCTTCCCACACCCAAATCCCTCATTCCCACCCCAGAGACTACACATCCTGTCTCAACCCAGCGAGGGTCCGGCTGGACTGCAGGAGTTTTTCAGGATTCTGGAGATATCCCAGAAAACTCTTCTGCATCCAGGGATGCGTTTGTTCTTCCGGTTTTTTTAGTGGAAGAGCAAACATGCTCTTTTGGTCACCCCTATATTCCTCTTTCCACAAGGAATAAGGGGGCTTCCAAAAGAAGGGTTTTTTTTCTGACATTTGGTCCAGTCTAGACAGGCCAAATGTTGGAAAAACCTCTTCCTAGAGAAGAATTTAAAAAAAAAAAAAAAAAAAAAAAAAAAAAGCAGCAGTATAAGGATTGGGGATAGCAAGTGATGGAGAGGAGGAGAATAGAGAGGGCGGGGCTTCAAGGAAGGGGTGGGGCAGTAGATCTTGGCTTGGTTTGTCATTTAAAACGTGATCTTGGGTGTAAAAAGGTTGGAGACCACTGCTCTAAGGGTATGTCTAGACTACATGGCTCCGTCAATGGAGCCATGTAGATGAGTTTACTAGACACAGGAAAATGAAGCGGCGATTTAAATAATCACTGCTTCATTTACATCAAAATGGCCACCGTACTGTGCCGATCAGCTGTTTGGCGGCACAGCGGGGCAGTCTGGACGTGCCGCGGTCGACAAGGGAAGCCTTTGTCGACCGCTCCGGTAAACCTCATTCCACAAGGCATAACGGAGCGGTTGACAAAGGCTTCCGTTGTCGACTGCGAAGCGTCCAGACTGCCCCGCTGTGCCACCAAACAGCTGATCGGCACAGCGCGGCAGCCATTTTGATGTAAATGAAGCGGCGATTATTTAAATCGCCGCTTCATTTTCCTGTGTCTAATAAACTCATCTACATGGCTCCGTCGACAGAGCCATGTTGTCTAGACATACCCTAAGGTGCCACAGGACAACTCATTGTTTAAGGAACAGTCTTTAGAGCAGAATTAGGAAGATTTGGGGCCCTTCTGCTACTAAGCAACAGAAGCCTTTGCAAGAGGAGAGCAGTCATTGCTTACAGAGTATCTGTTTGATCCTCTTCCTACAGGCACCAGCATTCCCTGAGAAAAGAAAGGCAGTATTTAGGGGATGTTGTTTGGAAGTAACTATGTTAGAGAGCAAGTTCCTGGCCCTCTTTCTTGCAGGCCACAGTGGCCTTTGGGGCAAGGTAAGCAGAACTGAACAGGAAGTATTTGGGGTTACCAGTAGTGAGGGCACAAGCTCATTGATCCACGTCCCAAAACAGATCCAGTTTGGGGGCAACAAGTAGTCTTCGATAGATGGTGATCAGAAACCACTGACACTCCAATCACACAATCATGGATGAAAGGAAGGCGAATGAACATTTATTGCCTTCAGGAAGCAGGGCTGAGACACTGGAGCTGCCTCCTCTTCCCCAAGGGGAGCCTCAGTGCTGTTGTGACAGATTTGCTTTGCTGGTGCCAGCTTTGCCTGGCTGTTGGTACTGGTCTTTTTCCCACGGTGGAAGTTACTGATTATGCCCAACATATTATCACTGTCTGAACAGGTAACAATTGACTTTTTGGTCACATGACCCAGTATCAACCAGTAAGATTTGTTCATTTGTATCTCCATGTACATGCTTAATGTCAAAGTATGTGAAGAATTTTCCACCTGTGTCAAATGGATTATGGGATATTAGTCTCCAGTCTATGAAAAAGGATTTGCGCTAGGACACATCCATACAACAAAAACACTAGATTTGATTTTTACCTTTACATTTGCCATTACTGTACCTGATCCTTGGTCACAATAAAAACAAAGTCAAAGCTCCCATTGACTTCAGTAGTGCAGAACAGAGGGTATGTCTACACTACAAAGTTAATTCGAACTAACAGCTGTTAGTTCGAATTAACTTTCATAGGCGCTACACACGCAAACCGCTAGTTCGAACTTAATTCGAACTAGCGGAGCGCTTAATTCGAACTAGGTAAACCTCATTCTACAAGGACTAACGCCTAGTTCGAATTAAGTAGTTCGAATTAAGGGCTGTGTAGCCACTTAATTTGAACTAGTGGGAGGCTAGCCCTTCCCAGGTTGCCCTGGTGGCCACTCTGGGCCAAGCCAGGGAAACTCGTCTGCCCGCTTCCCGGCCCCGGAGCCCTTAAAGGGCCACGGTCTGGCTACAGTGCCCGTGCCAGGTGCAAGCCTGCCAGCACCCAGCCAGCAGACCCTGCACCTGGCACAGCACGAGCCAACCACCCGCTGCCACCCAGCCCTCCCCCTCTTCCCAGGACCAGGCTGGCGGCTCCCAGGAGCCTGCCCGGGGCCGCAAGAGGCGGACGCCCGCCTGGTCTAGTGCGGAGATCGTGGACTTCATCCAGGTTTGGGGGGAGGCCTCCAACGTCCACAATCTCTGCACTAGGCACAGGAAAGTGGCCGTCTAGGGCAGGATAGCTGCCAGCCTGGCCACCAAAGGCCACATGCGAACCCAGGAGCAGGGTTGCATGAAAATCAAGTTGGTCCAGTGAGACCCCCGACCCTGAGCTTAGAACATAAGAACATAAGAACGGCCGTACTGGGTCAGACCAATGGTCCATCTCGCCCAGTAACCTGTCTGCCAACAGCGGCCAACACCAGGTACCCCGGAGGGGATGGACCAAAGACAATGGCCAAGCCATTTGTCTTGTGCCATCCATCTCCAGCCTTCCACAAACAGAGGCCAGGGACACCGTTCCTACCCCCTGGCTAACAGCACTCCATGGACCCAACCTCCATGACTTTATCTAACTTCTCTTTAAACTCTGTTCTAGTTCTCACCTTCACAGCCTCCTGTGGCAAGGAGTTCCACAGGTTGACTATTTGCTTTGTGAAGAAGAACTTTCTTTTATTAGTTTGAAGCCTGCTACCCATTCATTTCATTTGGTGTCCTCTAGTCCTTCTATTATGGGAACTAATGAAGAACTTTTCTTTATGCACCCTTGCCACACCACTCATGATTTTATAGACCTCTATCATATCCCCCCTCAGCCTCCTTTTTTCTAAGCTGAAAAGTTCCAGTCTCTTTAGCCTCTCTTCATATGGGACCAGTTCCAAACCCCTAATCATTTTAGTTGCCCTTTTCTGAACCCTTTCCAAGGCCAAAATATCTTTTTTGAGGTGAGGAGACCCCATCTCTACACAATACTGAAGATATGGCGTACCATAGTTTTAGACTTCCCCTCCTCCTTCTTCCCCTGGCTTCCCCCTTCCAGCTCCCTCCTCCCAGGTTTCCACCTCCCCTCTCCCACCCTCTCTCTTCCCCTCTCCCACCTCCTTTTCCCAGTCTCCCCAGAGGTTAATCCCCCACCCCCCACCCTCAGTTTTGTTAAATAAAGAGAGTTTCTATTTTTGAACACACATGTCCTTTATTTTCTACATCAGGAAGGGGGGCTAAGGAAGGGTAAGTGGAAGGAGGTGAGGGAGGAATGGGGCACGAGCCCCCGATGGGGAGGACTGGGGTGGCTCTGCGGGCTCCTCAGGGTGGAAGCTCTCCTGCGGGGCCTCCTGGATCCTGACAGCCCCCCGAATGACCCCCCCCAGATGGCAGCCTGCAGCAAGTGCAGCCGGGCTGATGGCCGAGTGCTGTGATGTGCCGAGTGTGGGCACTCAGGGCACTCCAAGACAGGACTGCTTTGCTGTCCCTCATCGAGGTAGACAAGCAAGCGGGGAACCCTGAGAACTGTCTGTCCGGGGTGGGGGTCGGGTCCCTTTAAGCACAGCCCTCGGCTAGCCTGAGGCAGCAGCTCCACGCTCTAAGTCCTAAGCTGATGCCCTGCCGGCACTGGTTCCGGCCAGCCTTAACTTCGGTTCAGGATCCACTCAATGTGGACATGCTAGTTCGAATTAGCAAAACGCTAATTCGAACTAGTTTTTAAGTCTAGATGCGCTAATTCGAATTAGCTTAGTTCGAATTAACTAATTCAAACTAAGTTAGTTCGAATTAGTGCTGTAGTGTAGACATACCCTGAATCCCTAAATGTGCGGCTAGTATAAGAGGCTATTGTATATTCGATTGAAGGCCATTTGGTCAGTGACAGTACTTTTGCCAAACTATACCCTTAACATAGTTGGGAGGGGACAGTTGAAAGGATTACAAATGAAAACAATTTTTATCAGTTCTCTCTTTCATCCCTACCCATCTCATCAGATCTCCTCATACAAACAGTAAATTACTGACACAGCTGCGGCTAGTACAGAGTGGGTTTGGAATAACCATGCCATTCCATGGCTCAGTCAGAAGCATGCTTTGGATGAAAAATTCAGAAGACGTCTCAAATTCCATACATGGAATTTTTTTCCAAAAATAAAACAAACCCATCTCCCACCTTCGTGGAAAAAAAAAAGAGCAGCACACCAAAATGGGAAATTAAATTGTTCTAGGGTTTAAGAAAGGGTTAGAAAATACGCAAACTACTGCTCTGTGACATTTGACCTGGCCAAAACAGTGGAAAGAATAACCCAGTGTCTGTGTGAAACTAGGGCTTGGATGAGGGCTCAGCTGGCTTTGAATTATTCCAAACAACATAAGAACATGTTGGTGGGACAGGGGAAAGTAGCCAGAAGAGTTGGAGGAATTTCTGTCTGTACTTCTGAGTGAAGGAATGTAACCTCCACTTGCAACACCAGCATGCAATCTAGGTATGCAAAGCAGTGCACTACCTCTTGAAGTGAAAGACTAGAGCCTATGTCTGCGACAGTCTAGGGTGTAATCAAAGAGGCCGTGCCCCATCCTATGCCTGGGCTATATAAACAGGAAGAGGAATGTTCTAGCTGAACAAGAGAGGAGAGTAGAATGCACACAGGCTACAGAGCAGGTGGTTTCCTCTCTGGCTCTTGGAGACTGATCTAACTAGAGAGTTCTGAGGTAGCTGAACCAGAGACCTTATGAACTATGTATTGTAATTGCTCCAGTCCTCAAACCTTATTAAAGATACACCTGCCATTTGTTAATGTGAGCTGGTTTCTGCTTACCTTGGATTGTTAAGCAGTAATAGGGTCACTTTAATTGGGGAAAATTAAGGTGTGTGCATATGCATAGCACACATCTAGCTGCAAGGAAGTCTACAGGAACTGGCTGCACTGTTACACATGGTGCCCAAACAGGACTCCTCTCCCATCCAGGAGGAATGAGAATGCAGCAAAGTGCTTACACAGAAGTTCCAGTCCTAGGCATGGCAAGGTGCACAGCAGCTGTAACAGTGACTGGGGAAGCCGACCTGTCACAAATGCTAAAAGGGAAGGAGACCTGCAACTGGCTGTATGGTTTGTCCCCAAGAAGGGTCTGTCCCAGGTAACCGTAGACTACATACACTGCTAGCTGACACTGGACACTGAGATGCTTGTAGGGTCTAGAGCAATGATTTTCAAAGTTGGGTCACAGGCTTGCCCAGGTAAACTGCTAGCAGGCCTGTGATACTTTGTTTATCTAAGTGTACATAGCCATGGAGCCTCACAGCTCCCATTGGCTGTGGTTCACCATTTCCAGCCAATGGGAACTTCCAGGGTCCATGGCTATGTACACTTAGATAAACAAAGCATCAGCAGTTTACCCAGGAGGGGCTGGGACCCAACTTTGAAAAACACTGGTCTAAATTATAAAAAAATAGTAAGCCCTAGAGAGCAGGAGCCCAGACAGCTGCAGAAGTTGGACAAAGAACAGAGAGACATCATCTTGAGCCAGGATGAGTGATATCCTCTGGATAGTTTGTTTTATGTGCCAGGGAAAAGGGCATGTTAGAAGATCCTGCCCTAGAAGAACTTTAGACTGATGGGCTGTCTTACCAGGAAGTGAGAATTGTAGTCACAGGAAAATCGGGGGTATCCCACAAGCAGATACTGGAGGGGAAAGCAACAGGGACCAAGGCAGGCCCTGGGTTTCAGATTTTTCCCCACTTGACTCTGTCCATAACCTCCCAGCACGAAAGTGTGAGAAGCTTGAATACTCTTGACACAGGAGCCTTAAATAGCCCAATTGCTGCTCCAGAAGGCTTCAGGTTTCCAGGACTGGGGGAACCAGGGCAAAAAAAGAGGAGATCAAAGGTCTCTGGAGTCCAAGGAGATGGAGGTGTTAATGTCTCAGGGGTTATTGAACAGTGATGTAACTTGCAGATGCAGAGACACACTGCTTTCTTACTGAAACTGACTGAGCAAGAGGAACAAATTCAGCAGCTAGAAGATAGGCAGAAAGAGTTGGTTGCAGAAACAGAGAGAAGCTACTTGGTTGTGGCTAAGCTGAGAATGAGTAAAACAGTCTGGTGCTCTTCAAAGGAAGATCCAGGTTAGCCTCAAAGAAGCTCCAGAACCTGCATGAGCACATGGAGGCTGAGATGGTCCAAATGCAGGAGATACTTAAAGCTGATTAATGTGGTAAGTGCCAAGCCCTACACAACTGGGATGGCCCAATGGCCAGAAATGATCATTCTCAGGCTCAAGGAGCACTGACAGTAGAGAAGCAGCAATGGAGGAGCAATAGCAGCAATGACCTAGTGAACAACCAGTTCAAGAAAATAAATCCACTGGTCAGCTAAGTAACTATCGATTTGTTCTTTCCAACTCCTGCAGCTTGGCCTTCAATGTCATCCAAATACCAGTTTTCTCTTGCAACCATGGAAACAAGGATAGCCCGACTGGAAAAGCCGACAGATTTTGAGTCCAAGAAACATCAGGCTGCTTGCCACCAGGAAGCTGTGGTGGGAAAGCAGTTATACAAGGGAAAGTCTACCCAGGAGTTGGAATTGGAAATTGAACAAGCACTACAGCTTGAGAATGAGTGACTCTGGAATAAGTTGCAGGACGTGAGTTGGTCAGTTAAAACACATCTAAAAGTGTGTAATGAAATTTAACTGGTCCAGTTAGAGGAAAAGTAACAAGAAACTCAAGCAGCCCCACATTCAGCTCTTGGAAAATTTAAGTCACTGGAAGGACTAAAGAGGGTGAGGACAGAGATACACAACAAGAGAACTAGTACATGCGATGAAATGGAGAGCACAGCTATAAGGTACCAGGATGCTGGTGCCTTTTAGGTGAGCAGAGTGATGACTCAAATGTTTTAGGAGACTGCTCAAGGGGAGGACTAGATTATCTATCAAAGGACTGGGTATCAACAGGCCAAAATATAGAGGTTGTGTCTATAGTGGAAGTTGCAGTAACAGTGATATCTACTACAGCTGCTTAACACACCTATCTAGTAATAATCTGGAAAGAATTAGAGAATATTACTGCAGCTGAAGTCCATGCACAGGTAATTGTTTTACAGGTCCAAAAAGCAGAGATCTTGTGGGAGCTGAACTAGACACAGTCTTAAAGGGGTCATGTATTGACTCAACAGGACAAGTAGTTGGCTTGCCTGAGGGTAAAGAAGAAACGGGTGAACAACAGCATTTGCTGTTGGAAAGATACTTAGAAAAGCTTCACAAAAATATCCTCTGGCATTACCAGATCATTAAAGCTCAGGATAAGAACGTGGAACTACTGCACATTGAGAGGCAGACCCAAAGAAAGGTTTAAACTCTGGGAAATATGAAATGCAAGATGGGCTGAGAGAGGCAGTATATCAACTCATTGAAAAGAAAAGCCACCATGTGAGTGATGTAGAAACACCCAGGAACTTCAGCTGATTCCTGAAGTATCCTCCCATGAATTTATCCAGGACCTGCCAACATGAAAACATCTAACTTACCTAAATATTCTTTAACCCTTCTTTATTATTTTTAATTGTGTTCTTTCCCCTTGGTTGCTAATATTAATACTGGTCACCATAAATCCTTTAGTGAAGACTGAAGCAAAACAGGCATTAAACTCCTCAGCCTCCTTGATGTAATCATTTATTAGCTCTCCTTCTCTGCTAAATTGTAGCCCTATATTTTCCTTTGTCTTTCTCTTCCTTCTAATGTATAAAGAATCCTTTCCTATTGCATTTTATGTTCCTTGATAAGTGTAAGTCATTTTGTGCCTTAGCCTTTCTGATTTTATTCTTACATAATTGTGCTAGTCTTTTGTACTTCTCCTTAACAATCTGTCGGTGTTTCCTTTTTTTGCAGGATTCCTTTTCCATTTTCAGGCTATTAAAGAGCTCCTGATTAATCATATTGGCCTGTTACTATTCTTCCAATCTCTCCTTCATATTGGGATAATTTGTGGTCGTGCCTTTAATATTGCTCCTTGAGAAACTGCCAGCTCTTCTGAACTCCTTTTTTCCTGAAATTTTCTTCCTATAGGACCATACCTTTAACTTTTGACTGTTACAGTCTGCTTTTTCAAGTCCATTGTCCTTATTTGGCAGCTCTCCTTCCTTTCTTTAGGAGCACAATTTCTATCATTTTAGGATCATCCAAATTGTCTTCCACTTTCAGATTCACTATCCATTTCTCCCTGTTAGTCATAATCAAGTCTAAAATCACTGTCCTTCTAGTTACTTCATCCATTTTCTTAAACAAAACATTGTCCCCACTACATTACAATCACTTATTGCAAATTTACAGTATAATCTTTCCAACAGGTGTCTGGGTAGTTAAAGTTGCCCATTACTACTAGGTCTTGTGTTTTGGATATTACTGTTGTTTGTTCTAGAAATGCTTCATCAATCTTCTCCTTCTGATTTGGTGCTCTATAGGATATCCCTACTATGACATCACCTCTATATTTTACCCCTTTTACCTTCATCCAGAGACTTTCAGCTGCTCTGCCTTTCACCTTCTCGCCTTCTGAACAGATGGACATATTCTTGATGTATAACGTAACACTTCTTCCTTTTTATCCTGCCTGCCCTATTGGATCATGCTGTTTGTTAGGGTGTATTGGCTTTTCCTTGCCACAGGCTATTAAAATGAATTAATTGCAACCCACTCAGAGGAAATTAAGATGGGCACACTCACAGCACCACACAGGCCTGCAAAGGGGTACACTGGGATTGTCTACACCTTTACAATAGGACAGTTGGTTATTATGAGCTGTTTCTCAAAGCTCGGATAGCACATGTGATTAATGTTTTCTTCAATCGGTGCATTGTGGGAAAAGTATGATCTCTTATGTTCAAGGCAGATTCTGTCACAATTATCCACACCTTTGTCACCTCAAGAGCAGATTGTTGTAATAAGCCCTACGGGGAGCAATCCCTTGGGATCATTTGAAGTCAGTGCACAATGCTGTGACTCATTCAACTGGTGGAATTTCACTCCAGGAACACATTATAACAAGGATCTATGCTCTCTGCCAATAAGTGTCTCATTTCAATGTATAAGTGCATTTCAATGCATTGGTTTCAAAAGTGAGCAACTCAAAACTAAATGGCCTGAGCCCACCATGCCTGAGACAGATCTTCTCTCCCAGGCTACATTGACTCAACTGAGATCAGCAGAAGTGCTCAAGCTATATTTCCCTTAATATGAATTAGAAAGAACAGTTGGAAGGGCATCCCCTTGAGCAGGGGTGGGCAATAATTTTTGATGGGGGGGCACTTCAAGATTTTGGAAAGTGGTCAAGAGCCACACTCTTCCATTGTATTAATGGAGGCATGGGGTCTGGGTTGGAGGTTGGCGCAGAAGGGAGCTTGGGGTAAGTGATTTGGGTGCAGGAGGGCCTGTGAGATCTGGGAGGGAGTTTGGCTGAAGGAGATAGTTGTCATCTGGGGCACGCGATTGGTGTGCAGGGGTTTGAGTTGTGACCTAGGGCAAGAGGAGGTTGGGACCTAGGGCAAGGGACTGGGGTGCAGGGTCTGGGAGGGAGTATGGGCTCAGGAGAGGGGCAGAGAGTTTTGGTTATATGGGTATGGGGGCAGAGGGCTGGGGAGGAGAGAGGGGCTGATGTGCCAGAGGCAGGCTCTGGCTGGGAGACTTATCAGTGAGATGATTCCTGGCCAGCAGCCCAGCTCCTTTCTCAGGCAGGAGCCTGCCCTGCCCCCTCACAGGCTGCAGGGCCATGTGCTCTGTGAATAAGAGCCTGAGGGGAGGGAGGATTGGTGCTTCCCATGCTGTCTCTGCTTGAAACAGGCAACTCCCATTGGCCAGAAACCAGCCAATGAGATTGTGCTGGAGACAGGAGCAGCTCCTGAAGCACCACTCGCCCCTCCCTCCTCCCTCCTGCTCACAGTTTGTGAAAAACAAACAGCCCAGCAGCCACTTTTCTGAGTGGTGTGCGGGGGGTGAGACAAACAGGGGAGTCTACAGGCCAGAGTCAGTGGCTTGGAGGGCTGGAGCCAGCCCATGGAGGGTGTTTTGCCCAGGCCTGCTCTATAATCACACCCTATGCCTGAGTGTGATCAACTCAGCATGGTTTTACTATCTGCCAGATAAAGGGACCAAAATGTGAGACAGGAGAACCAAAAAGAGTTCATGGGGGGAACTCCAGCACTATATTGGAGATATGTGCAAGAGCAGCTTCAGAGCTCTTACGGCAGGGAAAGTGGAGTAAAATTGCATTGAGGGAGTGACATATTTGAACTCTTCATAGGAGTCTTTCTGTGCTTTCTGCTGACATATTCATTGAGAAACATTAATGGTGATGAGGGGGAAAGAGAGATCAAATAAGGATAAAGGGCCCGATCCTGGACAATGCTGAACATCTCCTGTGGGTTGCAAACTGCCCTCAAATCCTATTGACTTCAATTATGCCTATAATGGGAACAGAGTGAAGAAATAAGAAGTTAGTGTGTGATGAGAATCTAAGAACTTCATTTGAACCTGTCTTTGGGTTATGGTCAGATGCTTAGGGTCCGAGAAGTACTTAATACAAAAGAACGAATATAGCCACTTTAGTTTTGATCTTGTTCATGTGATAAGAGTTCTAAGAGTTTCCAATCCCTCTGGCAGGTCTACAGACTTCCTAATTATATTTATACAAATTTTGATTCATGTTTCATTATTATTAATGACGGCAAGATCTGAACTTATTAAAGTAAGAAACTGGTGGGATTACTTTGCTCTAGCTTTTATTTGCCATGTGAGCATTTTCCCAGCATTATTCTCTCTTCATATGTTTTACCTTTGTGGATCAAAGCATACTCAGCTTTCCTTGTTTTATGTGAATCTTACTGACATAGAAGCTCAAAGCCTTTTTCTGCCAAAAAATGTAACTGGAGAAATCACGATTGAGTTCAGCTTGTTAAATCTGTTTACTCAATGTGCTTAAGTCTTTTTGGAATTTTTTAAAAAATAAAATATGGATAAGTTTGGGCAATAGGACATGACAAGCAGTACATTTCTGGGGAATTATTCCTGGGAAATAGTTGAGCTGCATAGGACAAGAAATAAGTCCTCAGAAATACACTTCCTGAAATACTATTCTACTTTTATGTAATTAAAATGATGGAAAAATAAAATATTTACCAAAAACTTCAGAGGTTGGTTGACCTATGAGGTGAATTTTTGGTATTTCAAACTTGGATCATATAGTCATATGAACATGCGAAAATAGAAATTGTCATACTGTCTTATCCAGTATCCTGTCCCTGTCAGAAGACAATATCAGATTCTCCTCGGAAACTGTCAGAACCCCACAGTTGGCAGATGTGGGATAATTTGCTCCCCGCGTTAGCTCTTTTGCTGACATCCAATAGTTAGAAATTGGCTTAAACCTGAAGCACTGATATAATATCCCTTCCAAAATGCGTTGAATTTTGATAGCTGTGGATATTCATGACATCCACATAAATATCAGAATCTTGTTAAATTCTTGGCTCCATGATTTCTTGTGGCAGTGAATTCCACAGTTGAATTACATCAGTGGTCACCAACCAGTAGATCAGGATCTACTGGTAGATCTTGTAGCCTCTGACAGGTGATCCCAGCTGGTTTGGCTGGAAGGCTATCAAGTGTCAGCACTCCAGTGGCCCCTCCCCGCACTGCCCTACTGCTCCTGCCCAGAGCCTCAGAGCTGCCCCTTGGGAGCCTCCTGCTTGTTATGCAGGGTGGGGGAGACAGAGGTAGGGGGTGCTGATGTCACTCTGTCCCCCTCCCCCATACCCCATCTTCCCAGAGTGAGGAGGGCAGGGCCTCAGTGAAGGGGTGGGACAGGGGTATTTGGGTTTGAGGTAGATCCTGGACTGACTTAAATTCAGAAAGTGATCTTGTGCTTTAAGAGGTTGGAGTCCACTGAATTACATGTTGTGTGAAAATGTTTCTTTTTATAAGTTTTGAATTGCCCATCTTTGAATTTCATGGACTATCCCTTTGATTTTATGTTATGAGACAAGGGCAATAGAAGCTCATGATCTACCTGTTCTATATCATTAATTGTTTCATATATTTTTATCCTGTTCTCCTCACCTGTTCATCTCCCTTCTAAGATAAACAGTCCCAGTGTTTCTTCATATGACAGTTTATCCATGTCCTTGATCATTCTTGCTCTTCTCTGAACCCTGTCCATTTTTTCAGTATCTTGTTTCAAAAAGCATGACCAACACTGCACACAGTGTTCCAGAAGAGGTCACATTGTTGACTTTTATGAAGGTATTATAATTTTTTATGTTATTCACCATCCCATTCCTTATGTAGTTTAACATCTAATTAGTTTTTCTGACCACAGCTGCAATATTAAACTGACTATAGTGACCCAGCAGGTCCCTTTCTTGGGTTGAGACAGTTAATTTTAGAACCCTGTAAGACAACTACAGTTCCAAGTCACTGCCATAAACACAGTTTATTTTCCATTCAGTAAAAGTACAAGAAAGGAAATGGGACAACATATGGTGATTTAAGAAAATGAGAAATAAGGGGGCAGATGACAAAAAGAAAGGTAAAACAATTTTAAAGTCATCCAGTAGTTTATGGAGTTTGTTGCTCCACTGAACTGAGCAAAAATTGTGACAGACATTTGATGATGAACATTTTGTAATTGAATCTACACATTTGAGGCTATTCAACATTTTTTTAAATGGCAATATTTAATTATTGCATTCATTGCAGGGTTCATATAAGCTCAGCTACTGTATCAATATTATATAAATAGCATTACAGTTACCGAATAAAGCAGAACACTCCATATTATTTAGTCACTTATTATTTATTTTGATTCATAAACATCAGTCTCATTGATTAAAATACACAATACCCAGAACAACTTAAGGGACAGTTCATACAAAAATGTCTGCCAGATCCCTTCAACTCACAGCTTGCCTCTTCCTGGAAGCTTGGGCCGGGGGAGGGGGACAGGGAAGATGGCCTTTGGAGGTCTTTTGCTGGAAGATTTATACACCTAGGCTTTCGTGTAGTGGTGTTCAAACTGGGGCATGTGTCTGACAAGGGGTATGCATTTCATTTAGCAGGACTAGTCATTCTAATTATAAGTATATTATGACCCTCTTTTGGATAGGGATATGTGTTAGATTTACATTACTTGGAAATTGGTACGCAGCTTACAATTTTTGAAAACTACTGTGTTCATGGATCAAAGATATTAGTTAAGTATGAAACCCAATAACTCTAAGGGCAGGCCTGGGCAAAACACCCTCTGTGGGCCACATGCGGCCTGCCAAGCCACCAGATCTAGCCCATGGTGGCAGCAGGGAGCCTCAGGACGATTTCCCTGCTTGTCCCCCTCCGTCCCCCCGCCCCTGCACACCGCTCAGAAAAGCAGCTGCTGGGCCACTTGTTTTTCACAAACTATGAGCATAGGGGAGAAACGAGTGGTGCTTCTCAAGCTGCTCCTGCCCCCAGCACAATTCCATTGGCCAGTTTCTGGCCAATGGGAGTTGCCTGTTTCAAGAAGAGGCAGTGTGCAAAGCACCAAATCCCTCCTCCCCTCAAGCTCTTATTCACAGAGCACATGGCCCTGCAGCCTATGTGGGGACAAGTCAGACTGCTGCCTGAGAAATGAGCTGGGCTGCTGGCCAGGAGTATCACTGGAAAGTCTCCCAGCCAGAGCCTGCCTTTCGCACACCCATCCAGAGCCTCCCTCCCACTTCAGCCCTCTGCTCCCTTGACCCACATAACCGAAACCCTCTGCCCCCTCATGAGCCCATACCCTCTCCCAGACCCTGTATCCCATTTCCCTACCCTAGGTCATAATCCCCTCCTGCTGTAGGTGACAACTCAAACCCCTGCACTCTAATCCCCTGCCCTGGATCACAACCCAAACCCCTGAACTGCCTCCTGCACCCCAGTCTCTTGCCTTAGGTCAAAACCCCCTTCTGCCCTAGGTCACAGCCCAAACCCCTGCCCTCTAATCCCCTGCCCTAAGTCACAGCTCAAACTCCTGCACACCAATTGCGTGCCCCAGGTCACAACTGCCTCCTTCAACCAAACTTCCTCCCAGATCTCACAGGTCCTCCTGCATCTGAATCCTTTACCCCAAGTTCCCTTGTGCACCCAATCTCCATCTGAGACGCCGCACCTCCTCCATTATCTTGGAGTGGTCCCTATCAAAAATGATTGCCCACCCCTGCTATAGAGCTTATTACACACCCAAAGTTACACAGCAAAAGTTACCTCTTCCTTTATATACATTTACACATTACACTGTATTTGCTACACATTTGGGATTGGCTTGGTTACTTTGTAGGAACAAATCCATTTATGCATGCATGCACAGTCAATGCATGTCTTACTTTTTAACTCATCTTTATGTTCCTGACTTATCTGATCTGTTATTTTGTCCATTGTAAATGGTTACCTGAGTATTCCCCCTTATCTTAGCTAATATAGACATTATGTTTCCACCCTTCTGATTAATTTATCTCCCTAATCTTGTTTCCCAATAAATATCCAATTACTAATGTCAAGCTAGTCCTACATATAGCAGCAGTTTAATGTATCATTTGGTCTCCTTTTTCTAAAGTGTTCTATATTTTATATACTAAATCTAAGCAATACCAAAAAAATCTGAAAGATACAATCTATATGCTGCTTCATCAGCTATAGGTACCAAGATATTACTGAAAAAATAGATGTAACTGATTAAAATATTGGAAATATATTTCAAAACTATTGCATAAAATTCAGACGAGTTTGTTTTTCCTGAGAGACTAGTCTATAGTGGTCTGACTGAAGATCGGTGGTTATTTTAAAGCTTGTAAAAGGGACTGAAGGATGCTGGCTTGTAGTTTCACTACATCCAGAAAGAGTTTCTGGTAGATAAAGTATGATTATGTATGGCCTTGTACAAATTTTCAAACCCGATGGCCTGACTTTTTTTCTAAAGCACTGACCAGCTAGAGCTTTCATTGGCTTCTCATTGACAAGATTTGGATCCTTGGGATTTTCTGATAACCAGGTCATGAATGTCTGTAATTAGTAAAAGTGGCTGGATCTAAATAAGAGTCGCTCGAGCTCAGCACCTCTAACAATGCGGTTACTTTTATTTAGCAGACTAAATATGGTTTTACAATTCTTATTTTAGGCATCCAGGTTTGAAAATATTGTCTTTAAGGTTTTGTGTTTCTTTTATAGCATGTGTTAATTTGTATATTTTCTTTCTTCAAATTCCTGTTGAAAATTGTACTGATCAGTATATTGTTTCTGTAATTATACTGAGTCTTTTATTAAACTGGAGTCTGGACTATGAGAGTAACATTGCAGTAAGACTGCTCACTCCTGACTTTAATTATCCAAAATGTTCATAATTTCAAGCAGTCAGGTATAAGAGAGAGAATCTCATTGTTTTTGATGTGGGGGACTCGATTATCCTGATTTGAGAGGGAGGGGGAGAGAAAGTGTACACTCTAAAATTATATAATTTATGCAGTCTTATGACAGTGGTCAATGCCAGGTGCTTCAGGGAGAATGACTAGAACAGGCAGTCATCAAGTGATCCATCCACTGTCATCCATTCCCAGATTCTGGCAAACAGAGGCTAGGAACATTTCAGATAAGAACAATTACTTTTGTAACCTTCATTTGTCAAGTAGGATCAGTAATTTTTAAAAAGTCTGAGATGATATTGCACAATAGACACTCTAAATAAGAGTAGAAATATTTTGCCATTTCTTGGATTATTGTACATCAGCATTTTTATTACTCTGATTTTGAGATGGTAGAGGAACAGATAAGCTGGAAGCAAGAATGCCAGGGAAAAGAAGAATTACAAAGCCAATCATGAAACTGAGAAGATGTAGCTTCATAACTGGAAAAATTAGCCTGGAAAATATCCCAAACTTCTTTTTGGAGGGGATTTTACACAGTGATTAAAGCGATTTTACCCTGGTACCCACTACAAAAAGCAAGAGTAGTACATTGAGAAATGATGCACAGTTTCGTTGAAAGAAAGAGGAGGACAAACATTGAGGCTACCCCTCTGAGACTTTTAAACATTGAGGATGTTCAACAGCTATCTTAGAGGGACTCAGAGGAGGAGTTGGATGTATCTGGGTGTCACAACAGAAGGCTGCTTGGGAAATTCTAATTACTCTTGTGTCCTCAGCACTTCGTTACACTGCAGTCTTCAATGCACAGGTCTAACCTATAGGATATGAACCATGCACTCACTGATAATTCAGATCCAGCAACAAGTGATATCTCCCTGACTAAATATAGGACTCAACTGAGCAGACCAACAGAGAAATCAGTATGGGTTGCAGACTACCTAGATTCCTAGGAATTACTGTTATAAATTTTTATTCAACTAGAGAGAGGAAAGTCATAATGATTAGTATGGACAGCACTTCCACCAGTAAACAATGTTATATCTTTATCTTAGTGGTAAGTTCTTGTCTTACCACTGATCTGAGGGCTTTCCAGGAAGCTCAGTACTGCCTGGGGTGGAATTGGATTCAATTTTTACGTAATTTAAGAGGGAGAGACCAGACAATCATTTAATGATAGAACATGTTGAGATTCAAAAAGTTAAAGCTCTATAACCATAAAAGTACAAATTGTTCATCATTATGTCGAAATATACAAAGTAAATAACTTTAAGTCAAACTCATTTTTCTTATTTTGCTTATCTATACATATTGATCATTAATGGAAATATTTTCCATTTTTCCATTCCATTGCAGTTTGTGCATGCATGGTGAAATTGATATTTACCAATTAAAAGATATAATCCTTCCACGCCTATCTATAAGCAACTATTAAAATAGCTATGCCAGCAAAAAACCTGTGCAGATACAGTTCTGCCAACCAAGTGTTGCTATCATTATAACTAATGTTATTCAGAGAGGCAGTGTTACTCTGCTGGCAGAAAAGCTCCTATCAGCCAAATTCCTGTTAGCATATGCTGTGTCTACACTGGAGAGTTTTGTCCATATGACTATACTGCTATAGCTGTGTTGACAATGCCTGTGTAGTTTAGATTAGCCCTTAAATGGGTAAAGATTGCACTATTAGACTACTCACCCCAAAATGGCCACAGTCAGCAATTAGAATAGTATTGTATTTTATCTGTCTAATCAAATCAATAGGAATTTTGCCCAAACAAAGGTTGTGTGATCTGGCTGACTATTATTTTTCGGTGGATGCTCCATCCTGACTCTGTCTTGAGGCCCCACCCTTGCTCCACCTGTTCCCACCCCTGCTTCACCCTCTCCCCCAGACCTAGTACCCGCTTTTTGCTCCCTCCCCTAATATCCCCCCCTTTCCACCACTGGCTCTTCTCCGCCCTGCCCCAAATGCCTCTCACCAATCACTGAATAAATGATTGGAAACCAGCCTTGGACCACCCAGTAGCTATCTCTGGTGGGTGCTGAGCACCCCCTATTTTTTTACTTGAGCCTTGGAGCACCAACAGAGTCAATGCTTATGATTGGCCTTAATTGGGAGTTTGGTAAAATTAACATGCTGTGACTAATGTTACGGCCTCTTTATACAAGATTAGAGTCACATTCTCAAATCCTGAGGGGAATTTGGCTTAATGGATCACCCTCTTTGATGCTTTTTGGGATCAGAATGGAAAGTGCTAAAAAACACTTATTTGGCAGGAAAATGACCAGATGCACATCTGAGGGAATGAAAATTTCACCACACTTGGGATCAAACAGAAGAAATAAACTGAAAAGTTACAGAGAAGCTGAAGTGTTGTAGCTAAACATATTGATGAGATTGGAGTCAAGTTCTCCAACCCCCATAAGAAATTTAACTCATAACACTTCCCTAGAAGATAATTCTCAAAGTTTCTACTAAAGTTAAATATTTTAGAATATTTCTTTTGAATAGCAAAGTGGCAGGATAATGATATCAGCAATAAACACATTATGAATGGGGAAATAGAATTGTTTTTACTTTAAAAAAATCTGGTCAAAGAAACAATGGTGATCGGATGTTTTCTTTTGAGGCTAAGGAAAGCAACAAAAGCAACAGTTTAATAGTATTGATTAGTTAAATGTTTTTGAATATAAGCCATGTGACTGAAATGGCTTATGATATTGTACAAGAGATTACAAAGTTGCATTTTCAAACTCTGAGGTTGAACATTCATTTTAATGCGTGACTTTCAGGGTATGCCTACAAAGCAAGCAGACACTCACGGCTGGCCCATGCTACCTGATTCAGACTTTCAGGGCTCAGGCAAGCCCACCAATGCGGGAAATTAGAGGGTTCAAATGCCCAGCGCCTGTGATTCAAAAGAGCCTGGGGCTCTGGCTGACATGGCTGCCGCCACTGTGGCAGTGGTGGCAGCCAGAGCCCAAGGCCCTTAAAATCACTGCTGGAGTGCTGCACGGCATGCTCTGAGTGGCTCTGAGGGCTGCTGGGGAGGGGCACATTGCAGCATGCTCTGTGCAGCACTGTGGGCTAGCTGCCCCCAGTCCCTACCCCTTGCAACTGAGACCCCACCCCTTTGCTCAGGTGCCTGACAAGTCTGTCAGCCCCCTTGGGTCTTGAGTTGCAGAACTGTATCTTTGCTGTGTAGACATATCGTACTGACATTGCTTGCTGGAGCCTGGGCTCTAGGACCTTGTGAGGTGGGAGAGACTCAGAACTCAGACACCAACCTGGGCCCAGAAGTCTACACAGCAATGAAGCACCATGAGCCTGTGTCAGCTGGCATGGGCCAGCTGCAGGTTTTCCTTCACTGCGTAGACATACCCACAAATACTTTCAATTAACGCATCTGATGACAAGAAGGACTAGCATGCGTGTCAGAAAAATTAAGATTTAAAAAGAGATTTTATTATTCTAAAGATTATACAATGCAATTAGCTTTTAATGTATGTTTAAGTTATAGCCACAACATTTTGTAACAGTATCTTGCAGTTTAGGATGGCAGGTATACAGATAAGGGCATTTGCTGAAATGTCGTTTTTGGACAGCACCTAGAACATGCATCAATGCTTTCTGTTTCAGGACATCTTGACAGCATCCATCCATTATGAACACATTTTAGCTTTTATAAATTCTAAGAAACATGATTTTGGCTTCATAGCTGCTTGGTCACTTACCAAAATTTTAAACAGCATTCTCGGTAAACAATAATTGCCATGCCAAATCAACCCACTGGTCTGTCTAGTTCTCTGTCCTGGTTCCAGCTGTGGCTAGAAACTGCTGCTTCAGAGGAAGACAATAAAAATAACATAATGCACCTGCCGAATGTGCAGTATAGACAGGAGAGAGAATTCCTGCATGATCCCTGGAGTCTCAGCTTAAAGCATTAACTTTCCTTACAAATAGTTCTCAGGCTCAGATCAGGAGCTCCCTTCTCACACTGGTGAGGAATTATTCACCCAAAATTCATATATTCCAATGCCAGAAAGAACAACTATGATTGTCTAGTCTGACCTACTGCATAAGACAGTCAATAGATCTGCCCCAAAATAATCCCTTGTTGGAAAACATTCTGTCTTGATTTTAACATTGTCAGTGATGGAAAATCCAACCAAACCCTTGGTAAATTATTCTAATGGTTAATTACTCCCCAGACTGAAGGACCCACTATGAGATATTTATCCCCCATGTTGGTATTTATAGACTGTGATCATCACCTTAACCTTCTCTGTGTTAAGCTAATTAGAGAGACACAAAAAGCTCAATCAGTATAACGCACATTTTCTAATATAATCATTCTTGTGGGTCTTTTCTGAACCATCTCCTATTTATCAACATTCTTCTTGAATTGTGGACATCAGAAATGGACACACTATTCCAACGCATACAGAGGTAAAATAACCTCTCCTCCGACTCAAGATTCCCCTGTTTATGCATCCAAAGACTCCTTTTGATCACAGTGTCGCCATGGGAGATCACCTTAAATTGATTATTCACCACACCCCCTAAACCTTTTTCAGAGTCGCTGTTTCCCAGAAAGGAGTCCTCATTCTGTAAGCATGACCCACATTCTTTGTTCCTAGAGGTACACATTTTCATTTAGTTTTATTAAAATGCTTATTTGTCATGCCCAGCTTACCAAGCGACCTGTCCTCTGTATTAGTGACCTGTCCTTTTCATCATTTACTACTCCCCAAATTTTTGTCACATGTAAACTGTATCAGTGATGTTTGTTGTCTTCCAGGTGATTTTTAAAAATGTTAAATAGCATAGAGCCAAGAATGTATTCCTGTGGGACCGCACTGGAAACACCAGTTTGACGATGGGATAATAGTCCCATTGAACTGAATAGGACTAAGTGAGTATGTGACTGCTGAACAAAGTGAGTTAAAGGTGATCCTTTAGACCGTAGTTTGCATTGCTGCTAAACATACTGTCCAACAATTCCATCGTGTCCCATTCTTCTTATAATAGACTGATCTTCTGTTCTGTTTTTGTTTTGTTTTAAGTGAGGACTGATCTGTTTTCCTGATAACACTCATAAATCTGACTGCTTGGGTCAAGTTTTTCTTTAACTCTTATATCTTTCCAGACTTGGGACCTGATCCTGCATCATTATGGGTGCCTGTCTGGAATCTAAAAATTATCTAGCCTTTTTTCCTGTCCGAACCTTAATCCATCAGGCAGCACTATATTAGGAACCATCTCTTCAAAACAATGTGCATTAAATGACTGCATCATTTTAAACTTACTCTGATTTGAATTATTTTTAGTCAAAATCCCTTTGGTTATAGATAATACTTAAATCTTCATTTTTACTGTTTAATTTAATCCTTAAAGACTTCTACAAATGTGCTGCATAAATGTTGGTGCTAAGTATTCAGATACTGTTATTGTTTGTACAGTAAAACATCGCAATCAGGGTAAAGTCAGTGATCATATTTAGTTATGTAAAATGAACCTAAATGTTGATATTTGGATGTACATAACTCTTACATTCTAGATGGTGCTGATGTGTATCCTGAGGTGATGTACCCCAAAAATGTCAATAAATAAGTCAACCATGACTTTCCTCCATTTTTAGCATGATAAAATTGGGATGGGAACCAAAGGCAAAAGGAGGAAAACTGAGGTTTCTCAGAACCCCACTAAATATGCAATAAGAATGCAGAATAGTTATCAATGGGCCAAATTTATTTTTGTCATAATTCCACTGATATGTGGAGTTGCACCAGGGATGAAGTTGGCCCAATATGTTTCTGCCCTGTGAAATGTCCCGTTGACTTCAAAAACAAATAACCCATTTACAGAAACATAGTTGGGGATGGCATGGGGGGGAGGGAGTGACAAATAATTAGGAAAAAATGGAACTTACTGAGTAAACTACTAACACGAATATTTGGGGAAAGATGAAACCAATAGGATGAAGTGATTTAAACTGATAATAATGTTTTAAAAATAGCATCAGGCCAGATACTTGGTAAGAATTCAAAATTTCTGAATGAGAGATGCTCTATTAAAAATGATTTTCACAGGACTTGATCGTATGAGATTCAGCTTACACGTAATGAGACAAGTAACTAACTCTGTGATATGTTTTCCTTCTAATGAATACTTTCTTCCCCTGAAATACTGATTGGTTTCTGTAGCTTCTGTGGCGCTCTTCACTATATTTTGATCATTTGTGTTCAAAATTGGTTAATTTGCAAATACAACTGGACAGTTTTGTAAAAATACAGCTTCATATGGAAGTGAAATTTAGTTATGAAATCCCCTCTACCAACTTTTCTTGGTAGAAATATGTTTTCATCCAGCTTTTTAGGAATCACAATATATTGAGGTTGAGCCGATAATCAAGAGTCTGACTTGGTAGTGGATTCTGCCCTCTACAGTCCTAAATTATAAGGGTTCTGTTTTATGATTGATTTCATTTTTATTGTATTTCGCATGTGGCTTTTAAATATCCTTTTGTTTTAAATTTGATTTGCATAACCTTTTTGTACAATTAGACTAATTTATGAGATAATTCTAAATGATTCCCCAGACAGTAAATCAAGTGAGTCTGCACACAAAGATCCTGGTAACAGTTTATATTTGAATATAATGTATTAATTAATAATAGGCATTACGGATATTAAAAATCTATCTTCTAAGGTTGCTGTGATATTGCTAGTTTCTAATAAAAATGAATGTGATAGTAACAGAAGTCCCTGAACACAGCTTTTCAGGTTCGTTATAGTGGCTCTGCCATGTATTCCCTGTCTGCTTTCTCTAACTTGAGATGCCAGAACCTTTTCTTAAGAATTAATTATTTCCAGGTTTGAAGGTTGCTTTGGGCTGAAAGAAAGAAAAAGAATGCATGGTTGCCACTAGCCCAACTAACACTGAGTGAAAAACAGACTATAACAATCAAGGGACTCCCCAGTGTTTAGCCCCTTAGAATTTTTTAAATTTTCAACTGCAATATGTTGAGTTATACAAGCTGTCTGTTTGCTTGTTGCCTTACTCAGCTCCAGACTGAGATACTCTTACTCACAATGAATAGTATCTTACCCCTTTGACATACCTAGGTAGAATCAGACTAATGAGTACCTGCACCACCACTGTCCAGTAAGCAGGAGACCCTTTACAGTTCCTTGCTACTGTGTCCTTCAGCCTGGACTGCTCACAAACAGTCTTAAGCATGTAAGTCACTCACAGCTATATCTGTGTAGGTGTTTGTGTATGTGCCAGCCAGCCACACCTTGGCTCTTCCCAGTCTTAGTAATGCTGTAGGGTGATCCCAACACACTATGAATTCTAGATTTTCCCCTAGAAATGTATGCCCTGTACTACCCAGCCCTCTCCTGGACAGTACTAATTTACTGAGTCAATTACTGCTCAAAGCAATAATATGCTCATAACTTGTTACCCTAAATGGAGTTAGAAAGACACTTCAACTTAACACAGTGTATCAGATAACAGATTTATTAACTACAAAGAGAGATTTTAAGAATATGAAGAATGAGGCATAAAATGGATACAGGAAAAATAAAATAAAACACAACTAATGCTTAACTTAATAAACTACATTAGATTCAAAGCAGTTTTCTCACCACAAACTTTCAATAGTCTTAGGGTACGTCTACACAGCAACATTATTTTGAAATAACTAGCGCTATTCCAAGGAGCTGATAGAGGAGGTATCTGAGCCTTTAGCGATCATCTTTGGAAAATCATGGAAGATAGGAGAGATTCCAGAAGACTGAAAAAGGGCAAATATAGTGCCCATCTATAAAAAGGGAAATAAGAACAACCCAGGAAACTACAGACCAGTCAGTTTAACTTCTGTGCCAGGAAAAATAATGGAGCAAGTAATTAAGGAATTCATCTGCAAAACACTTGGAAGACAATAAGGTGATAGGGAACAGCCAGCATGGATTTGTAAATAACAAATCATGTCAAACTAATCTGATAGTTTTCTTTGGTAGGATAATGAGTCTTGTGGATAAGGGAGAAGCGGTGGACGTGGTATACCTAGACTTTAGTAACGCATTTGATATGGTCTCGCATGATATTCTTATCAATAAACTAGGCAAATACAACTTAGATGGGGCTACTATAAGGTGGGTGCATAACTGGCTGGATAACCATTTTCAGAGAATAGTTATTAATGGTTCACAATCCTGCTGGAAAGATATAACAAGTGGGGTTTTGCAGGGGTCTGTTTTGGGATCGGTTCTGTTCAATATCTTCATCAACAATTTAAATATCAGCATAGAGAGTATGCTTATTAAGTTTGCAGGTGATACCAAGCTGGGAGGGGTTGCAACTACTTTGGAAGACAGGATCATAATTCAAAATGATCTGGACAAATTGGAGAAATGGTCTGAGGTAAACAGGATGAAGTTTAATAAGGACAAATGCAAAGTGCTCCACTTAGGAAGGAACAATCAGTTTCACACATATAGAATGGGAAGCGACTGTCTAGGAAGGCGTACGGCAGAAAGGGATCTAGGGGCTATAGTGAACCACAAGCTGAATATGAGTCAACAGTGTGATGCTGTTGTAAAAAAAGCAAACATGATTCTGGGATGCATTAACAGGTGTGTTGTGAGCAAGACACGAGAAGTCATTCTTCCGCTCTACTCTGTGCTGATTAGGCTTCAGTTGGAGTACTGTGTCCAGTTCTGGGCACCGCATTTCAAGAAAGATGTGGAGAAATTGGAGAAAGTCCAGAGAAGAGCAACAAGAATGATTAAAGGTCTAGAGAACATGAGCTATGAAGGAAGACTGAAAGAATTGGGCTTGTTTAGTTTGGAAAAGAGAAGATTGAGAGGGGACATGATAGCGGTTTTCAGGTATCTAAAAGGGTGTCACAAGGAGGAGGGAGAAAAATTGTTCTTCCTAGCCTCTGAAGATAGAACAAGAAGTAATGGGCTTAAACTACAGCAAGGGAGGTTTAGGTTGGACATTAGAAAAAAGTTCCTAACTGTCAGGGTGGTTAAACACTGGAATAAATTGCCTAGGGAGGTTGTGGAATCTCCATCTCTGGAGATATTTAAGAGTAGGTTAGATATTTATCTATCAGGGATGGTCTAGCCAGTATTTGGTCCTGCCATGAGGGCAGGGGACTGGACTCGATGACCTCTTGAGGTCCCTTCCAGTCCTAGTATTCTATGATTCTATGATTCCATGATTCCAAAATAACTGAGTCTGTGTCTACACAGCAGGCAGTTATTTCAAAATAGTGTCAAAATACTGTCAAGCTGGAGGACTTCTTACTCCGATTCCTGTAACCCTCATTGAACAAGGAATAAGGGAAGCTGGAGGAAGAGTGCTCTATTTCGAAATAAGTGCTGTGTAGACACTCTCTATTTCGAAATAAGCTATTTCAAAATAAGATGCATAATTGACGTAGCTCAATTTGTGTAGCTTGTTTCAAGTCAAGCCCTGCAGGTACACACACCCTTACGGACCAAGCTTTGTAGGGCAGCTGATTCCTTTTTCTCTTCGGCTGTGTCTAGACTGGCAAGTTTTTCCACAAAAGTGGCCGCTTTTGCGGAAAAATTTGCCAGCTGTCTAGACTGGCCGCTTGAATTTGTGCAAGAACACTGACGATCTAATGTATGATCATCAGTGTTCTTGCGCAAATACTATGATGCTCCCATTCGGGAAAAAGCCCTCTTGCGCAAATGTATTTGCTCAAGAGGGCCAGTGTAGACAGGGGAGGACTGTTTTGCGCAAAAAAGCCCCGATGGCAAAAATGGCGATTGGGGCTTTCTTGCGCAAAACCGCGTCTAGAGTGGCACGGACGTTTTCCGCAAAAAGTGCTTTTGCGCAAAAGCATCCGTGCCAATCTAGACACTCTTTTCCGCAAATGCTTTTAACGGAAAAACTTTTCCGTTAAAAACATTTGCGGAAAATCATGCCAGTCTAGACGCAGCCTTCAGGTGTAGTGTATGCAGTGGGCAGGGAGAGTGAAAGGGTTCCTTGGGTTGCTTGTCCCTCCTTTTTTTACCATATAATGACTGCTTGGGGATTTTAGTCTACTGTATTTCCTGCAGAGAGGGGACTATAACAAAAATACCACCATAACTGATGACCTCCAAAGACTTAAATTAGCAAATAAAACAAACTGTCTTCCAGATCTGAGCTGAGGTTAGGACACTGGCTTTCCTGGCTGAAACCTGTGTGTGTATCTGTTCTGTACACATAAAAAGAATTTCATGTGGCAGAGCTGTCAATTATGCACATTTCTCAATTTTGCATATGACTATTTTGAGAACTTCTGCTTTTTGAAAAGCACTGTAAGAGCTAGGTTATATCACATATTATAAGTAATTTGTATTATCATTGGGGGGTCAACAGAATTGCCAGGTCCCTGGGGTAATGTGGGAGTGGGATTGGCTGGCTCTACAACCTCAGGAGGGGCAGGGCTTTGGATGGAAGCGATAAGGCTGGGGGCTACACTCCTCCAGTCAGCCCTCAGTGCCACCAAGGGCAAGCCGTGCAGAGCTCTGGAGGCAATTTAAAAGCCCTGGGACAGTTGCCCCTACCCTGCCCCCATCCGCAGGCATCTACAAGTCCTAGATATTGACCAAGATCCAATGGTATAAAACAAGAGGCAAAAGAGAAAAATAGATAGAGGTGTACCGGGTCAACAGTGAGACACTATTGGTCAGCATGATAGGCAATAGCTCTTCTAATAACTCTACTATATTTCACCAAAACATGGAGAAAGAAATTATATAGAATAGTTTCCACTGATGTCCTAACTCACTATCTATCACAATGTTATGACCAGGAGCGGCTAGAGGAGAGCTGTCGGCAACTGGTGCCCTAGGCGGAATGCGCAATCGGCGCCCCCGCCTCCATAGCCCTCAATGGCGTTATGTCATCATTGGGCACTGCGTTAAATGTGGCACCCTAGGCAACTGCCGAGGTTGCCTACATCCACGGGCCGCCCCTGGTTATGACTCATAATCAAAAGAACTTTACATTCCAGTATTTCAAATAATTTTTATACTCACACAGTTTTATTTAAGACAATATTCTTACCTATGTAATATATAGCTTTGCACATGTAAATAATTACCCAATATTTAATCAATTTTATAGATTGCTATATGCAGTATTTAATCAATTAAAAGTTCAAAATCTACCCTTTCAAGACAAAAAAACCTTCAAGGTAAAGAAAACCACATACCTTTCAACCCATTTTAAAACCACAAATAGCAGCTGGCAATTTCCATTACCTTCAGTTAGGCACTGAATGAGGATGCATGTTTTCTTTTTTTGTAATGTGGTACCAATTCACTTGTTTACATACAGATCACAAACACTAATAGCAACATTAAAACCCATCTTCTTTTCCCCTTCATTTTATCTCGGTTCTGGTTTATGCAGAGCTTAATGCTGAGTAACCTGGTTGTGCCCTAGGCAGATCAATATTGAAGATAGTTGGACAGATGTGAGTGGGAGTGAAAAGGAATTAGGCCCGCTCCAGGGATCAGTGATGCGCTGATGCTCAAGAGAACAGAGAGTGAAGAAAGGTGAATTCTCTGCTTCGCTTCACCTGAACAGCCCCACCTGAGTCTCCACTAGTTCTCTAGGATACAGGGGTTACTGAAGCCATAAAGGGCATGTCTACACTAGGAAATTATTCAAAATAACTTATTCTAAATAATAACTCCTGAAGTAACTATTTTGAAATAGCGTGTCTATACTACAGAGAAGCCTCAAGATTAGTCCGAGGCAGGCTCCCTTAATGTGGATGTGCTGCCATGACTTAGAGCCCCAGAAAGCACTGGGGAGCAATTACTTTGAATGACTCTGGGGAGTAGTTATTTTGAAATAGCAGCAGTGGAACATCCACACTGCTGCTATTTCGAAATAACTATTTTGAAACAAGTGTTATTCCTTGTGGAAAGCAGGACTTATTATTTCAAAATAACCAGCCCCAGCCCCTTATTTCAAATAATGGGCTTGGTAGTGTGGATGCTCCCCTTGTTATTTCAAAATAAGGAGCGTCAGTTCAAAATAACTCCTTAGTGTAGACCAGGACAAAGAGATTAGTAGTATTCTGAGGGGGGAAAGGATAAGATTTCTTCATACATATGGACTGAGGTCTCTCACTAACATGTTTCTATTTCACAGCGGTTGGCTAAGTAGCTGATTCAGTCTGTTAAGGGGCCATTCACCTGCCACACGGGACATCTGGATAGTACCTGATGTCATTCCCCAATACCTTGACTAGCACAGTGAGATATATATTTGGATAGTTACGCCCACTGAAACTACTGAGATGCAGCTTGGACCAAGGTATTATTGAAATGTAGGGCAGAACTCAAGAGGTCATCTAGTCCAGCCCTCTCCACTGAGGCAAGACAAATTCTACCCAATCCATGCCCGACAGGTGTTCGTCTTAACCTTTGGTGAATGAGAAACTTTTTTTAAAATTAAAGTTCTTTGCTTATCTATCGAACAGTAGAAGCAGCAGTGAACATTTTCACACTTCCCTGTCAATATGCCTCAACTCTGGACTGAGAGACAATTCCTAGAGGTGTGAAGGGATAGTTCACACTCCATTTTCTGTTCAAATTTCGATGATCAGATTGCCAACAAAGCTACATTTAGAGGGTATCTACACGGCAGTCCAAGGTGTGATTGCAGCATAGGTAGACATACCTGCAACAGTAGTGTTGATATAGCAGTACAAGTTTCAGCATGGGCTGTACAAGCATATCAGGGACCTGAAGTACATGCCCATATTGCTAGTCCACGCTGATGGCCATGCTGCCATACCTACACTGCTATTTTTACCTATGCTGGCATAAGTATGTTAACCCAGGCTGAAATCACACCTCAGAGTGTCGTACAGACATACTGTCCTCTGTAATAGTGAAGTTAAAAAGTTTCTGTTCACTGGGAACTGGACTAATATCATCAAGTCAGGCCATATAGGCCATTAGATAGATCAAATAATATTCAGTCACCTTCTACCTGAACTAGAATTAAACAGATAAACTAGAGCTAAGTGGCTCCACATCTTGTTACCAATTTTTGAAACATCCAGTAAATCATATATTTTAAAGTGCCAATGTCTCAACTTTTCATATAACATTGTCAAAGTTTTTAACACTGTACAATGTGAAAAGGATCATATTGGATTTTTTTTGAGGACTTTTACTGGTCATGGATTCTTTACTGAAACCTTTAAAATACCACCCAGCCTTTCCAAAGGAAAGACATTTCTCAGCTAATTATTGCACCTTTAGCTTTGTTCATGATGTTTAATATTTGATATGATCACACTGGAAGTCATTACAGATAACATTGCTGCAGTAAAATACTGCCTGATGAGATTTTGGAAGAAAGATGACAAGTTAATGAGCTCTGTGGTGGCTGCCCATTTAAAAAGCATGTTAGCAGCATATATCAAAAATCCTCTTTGTGCTGTGTGTTGACCTTTACAGGAAAATTTTAATGTCAACAATTCACAATATAATTTAATGATACAACAATGAAAAACTCCCCTATTTATACAAAAATTGGTTTTCTTTAACTTAGTTCATACCAAAATGTAAGAACGGTCATATAAGAACAGACCAATGGTTCTTCTAGCTCAGTATCCTAGTTTCCAAGAGTGGCCAATGCCAGATACTTAAGAGAAAATGAACAGAATCGCAATAATCAATGATCCATCCCCCAGTTCCCTAGTCCTAGCTTCTGATAGAACTTAGGGACAACAAGAACATACAGTTGCATTCTAGATGATCTTGGCTACTAGCCATTGATGGACCTATCCTCCATTAACTTCTTATGCTTTTTTGAACCCATCATACTTTCAGCCTTCACAACATCCCCTGGCTATAAGTTCCACAAATTGACTGTATGTTTTGTCAAGCATTTCCTTATGTTTATTTTAAACCTGCTGCCTATTAATTTTATTGGGTGACCCCTGGTTCCTGTGTTATGTGAAAGGGCAAATAACACTTTGTAATTCACTTTCCCTACACTCTTCATGATTTTATAGGCCTCTATTATATCTCACTTTTCTAAACTAAATAGTGCCAGACTTTTTAATCTCTCCTCATATTCAAGCTGTTCCATACTCCTAATCATTTTAATTGCCATTATCTATATTTTTCCTGTTCTAACATGTCTTTTTTGAGATGGGCAACCAGAATTATGCGCAGTATTCAAGATGTGGGCATCCCATGAGTTTATATAGTGGCATTATTAAAACTACTGTCTTATTATTTATCCACTTCTTAGGCTATGTCTACACTGCAGAGTTTTTGCGCAAAAACGACCATTTTTGCGCAAAAAGCTTGCGGAGCATCCACACCTCAAGTGCGTTTTTGCGCAAGAAAATTTACAGTGAATCAACAGAACAGAAGGGGTTTTGCGCCATAAGTATTCCTCTTTCTATGAGGAATAACTCCTTTTTGCGCAAAAGCTCTTGCACAAAAAGGTGTGCGTGGACAGGAAACGGGGGTTTTGTGCAAAAACAGCCTATCAAAAGAAGCACAGGTGCCCTAGTGGCCATTCTGTGAATGGCAATCAGAGCTTTCTTGCGAGAGAGCGTCCATGCAGTCTGGACGCTCTCTTGCACAAAAGTGCATCGCTTTTCTGATGCACTTTTGCAGGGTGAATGCACTCTTGCACAAGAAGTTTTTGGGAAGACCTCTTCCGCAAAAAGCTTCTTGTGCAAGAAGCCTGCAGTGTAGACATAGCCTTAGTGATTCATAACATTCTGTTTCTTTTTTTGACTGCCAGTGCACATTGATGTTTTCAGAGAACCAGCCATGATGCTCCCAAGATCTTTTTTGAGTGGTAACAGCTAATGTAGACACCATGTGATGGGTGTATAGACCCCATATGGATGAAGAAGGCATCAGAGAGGCCCTGTGTGGGGCTAGCCCTACTCTTCGGCCCTGTCAATCATGTATGGTAGAGATGAAGCCTTCAAAAAGGAGGAAACTCCAGGCAACAGGAGATAAGATCACTCAGAACAGAAAACTACTGAGGTGACACCTGAAGCCACAGGGAAAACTCCCAGTCAGGAGATCTCCACCCTGACACTACAGGGAGTACAGCAAATTCCCAGGGTAAGCCTGACAGGGCGAAGCCAATTCAGCAGTACAGCCAGAATGACTCTTCAAAAACGACAGTGCAGGTGGCCCCTAAACAAAGAAGATACAGGTGGCCTTTTCCCCCTGTGAGCAAAGTCCCCTCTAATCTTTTCCACCCATGTGCAGAATAAATTTTATGTGCACCACCCATAGAAACAAAACCTAGCTGTGGGTACTCTGCTAATCAACTGGGTGGCAGTAGAATCTCTCCTGAGCACCTACATAAGCACCCAACTTACAGGAAACACTGCCTGTGAGTGGCTCCAGGAAAAAGTTACTCTGGGGCACTTAACTTTCCTTTTGATCTCCCATCAGAAGAGACTTAAGGCCCACAAGGGATGAAGTCCACCTTACAAGAATTAAGTAATGGGGGCCTGGGTATAAACCACACAGTGTAATTATCTGGGCATGGCCCTCTGGTATCACCTGCCAGTTTCACCAATTCACTGTTCAAACCCATTTCCAGATCATTTATAAGTATGTTGACCAGCACAGGGCTCAATACAGGTCCTTGGGGATAGGGACCTGTTATTTACCTCTCTTCATCATGAAAAATGAACATGTACCCCTACCTTTTCCGCCTATCTTTTAATCAGTTATGATCCATGAATGGCTGTTCCCTCTTACTCTATGACTGCTTAGTTTGCTTAAGAGACTTCGGTGTGGGCCCTTGTTAAGATTTTCTGCAAGTCAGTACACTATCACTATATAATCATCCGTGTCCACATGCTTAGTGACACCAAGAAAAGGATTAATAGAAAAATATTTCTAGCAAAGCACTTTTTGTCATTTTATCAGAGGAACTACTGGATTCAATGAGCACAAGTGCATTCAAAAAGCAATGAATATATAAGTAGAGATTCAATGGATGTTCCCCTAATGTTAAAACATTTTTCATCATCAATATAATATTACTAAGAATTATTAGGACCATTATATATTCTGGTACATTAAGTGGTATTATACTAAAAATGTCCAGTCCCAGATCTTTATCTCACACAGATAAAGAGGGGAGATGAAGGAGTTTTTAAACTACCTGTGCACTGCCAATTCTGAACTGGTTGTATTCAGGCTAGTCCCCATGTATCAAATCAGAGTAGAGTCAAACCATCTCATAAGGCTCCCTGCCTGCTCAATCTCCCTGATGCATGAGGAGCACATAAGCTCCTAAGGAGTGCACTATACTCCCAACTGTATTGCTGGACAGTTCTACTGGCCAGTGTGATGGTGAGGCCAGTATCATGGTTTTACCCTCTTCCCTCTCTTTCCAGCTCCCATTCTACCAACAGGGATGGAAGACCCATAACTCTCTCCTCCCCAACACACATCTGTCAAAGGGTTAAGTAGACTCTAGCCCAAGAAGATTCAGAATAGCAAAGATAGAACTTTAAATGTGACCTATATACTTTTTACATAGTTTTTTACATATAAAGACATAAAATTCTGTTCACCCACCACCTAGAGAGGTGCATTGTTACTGAGTGAGTAAAACTGTATTTAATTTTCAGGCTCTTCAATTTTTATAGCAAAGGGCAGGCAAGCAGACTAGGCTACTTTGTTTAAATAACAATTTTGTAAGACTGGTTCCAAACTTAACTGGTCCATTTATTTCCTTGAATTACTTTTATATATTCTATGCTGCTCAGTGCTCACTCTTAAGCTGCTCACTGACCGCTTGTTATCTCTCCCTTTTTCTTTATTAAATTATGTGAGTGTTTGTGGGTTCCTGTGTCCTGGGTTTTCTTCCACCAGCACAATCTTTCGCCATGGTCATAGTTGAGTGTTTCGGCACAGACCTCAAGCATTATGTTACCTTAGGCTGAGGACTTAGGTGTACAAACTAGTGATCCTACCAGGGTTGGCCTTACCATGAGACGAACTGAGGTGGCCACCTCAGATGCCAGACTGAGGGGGGGAAAGAGGGGGCACCACTAGGACCCAGAGTGTAGAAAATTGTGTCTGCTGCTGGTGCATATATATTCTCTCTACTCTAGATGCACAGAGATGGTGGAAGGAGGGCACAAGAGACACAACAGGCAGGCAGGAGAAAAGGTGGCATGGGGGCATCATTTGAGCTCCCCGCCTCAGGTGCCAAAATGTTGTGGGCCGGCCCTGTATCCTACCCCATATTGAAATGAAGCACATGGGAAAGAACTGCCATAGAAATTATCACTATGAAAGCCAAATGACCTGTACCTTGGATGCTTTACGGTGTTTGATAAAAATACAGGTAGAACTGATCATACAAGTGATTTAAGTGTATATTCTGATCAGGTTGTTTGTCTCATTAGGTGAACACAATTCCTATTACTGCCATTAACTGTTGAGACATTCCCAGTATGCTATGTAAAATATCCCCAGAATTCACAACACAAATATGAGTACTTTTCTTTCTTTTAAATATTTTATACCAATACAGAATAATGTAAATTAATTGATTTGTTGCTTTAAAAACAAGAATGGTCCTGTGGCACCTTAGAAACTAACCTTAACAAAAATGTACCACTAGAGGGCACTATTGCCATATTGCTTATATCAGAGCCGCTCTACATTAAATATGAGAAATTCAAGATACTTGAGTACTAAAACAAAAGAAGTGAGCATTTATATTTCAGATGCATAGCTTTCAGGCATGTCAAACACTAGAGCTTTCTTCTCATATATGAATAGAAAAATCCCACTGCATAATTGCTCATGATTAGTTTGCTATTTGGTAGCTATTTTATTATTCCCATGAAGTGAAATGACCATCTCACACTGAAACAGATATATGGGCTGTGTGTTCCCATGAGATTTCTGGAGTGGTAGTGAAATATGTGGTTAGCTATGTCAATTTTACTTTTGTTTTGATGCAGAAATGTGACTTCTTGAGATGCCCCTTCTTATTGGTACCAAGGAGTCTCTAAGGACTTGATCCTAAACGTGCTGAGCACGGTAATTACATGTAAATCAATGGAAATTAAAGTTGTTCAGCACCTTATTGGAAACATTTAAGGCCTTTCAAGATGAAGTCCTATAAGGGGGCTTGTTCTGACCAAAAAGGAAAGTTTTTAGCCCATCAGACTAGGGATGTAAGCGACTAGTCGACTTCCCTTCCCTTGCTGTCTCTATCAGAGAGAGTCAGCAAGAGGGGGAGCATGAGCCGGTGCTGTGGTGAGCCAGCTTAAAAGTTCCGCCCAGCACCACGTCCATGGGGGACAGAGACACAGCGGAGAAATGACATTGGTTCCGACTGCTGCACTTCTGCTTTTGAAATGTATAAGAGCCTTATGGGGCTCTTGTACATTTCAAAGACTGAAGCGCTGCAGCGGGAATATGGGGTTAGTGGGGGACTGCTTGAGTCCCTCGCTAGCCCTTGCTCCTTGCAGCGCTTCCGCTTTTGAAATGTACAAGAGCCCTGCTGGACTCTTGTACATTTCAAAGGCTGAAGGGCTGCAGTGAGAACAGGGGGTGAGCAAGGGACTGCTTGAGTCTCCCGCTCAACCCATGCTCCCTTCTGCTTTTCAAAGGCTGAAGCCACAGTTCCGCTCTGTTCATCTGCCTTTTAAATGTACTAAGAACTGCGGGCGGCTCTTACTACCGGTACATTTAAAAGGCTGAGTTGTGGCTCCCCCTTATCAATTAATCAAATAGTCGATGGAAATTCTATCGACTACTCGATTAGCTGATTAATCAAAATTTAACATCCCTACATCACACCACACATACTGATTTTACTTTCTTTAATTGTGTGTTGAACACAAAGGCCATGTCTACAGGAAAGGTCCTCCCACTCCTTAGGTCAGTAGCAGGCAATAACCATTCCATGGGCTTTAAATGCAGTTCAACAGAGTTAACCTCTGTTCAGCCACCACCAGTGTATTTACCTGCACATTCATCATACTTACCATGATGCCAGCTACTCTTCTCATCCTGGTGGAGTATCAGAGCACTTGGAATCGATTTATCACATCTAAGCAGACGCGATAAATCAATGGCCAGTGGATCAATCGGTGCAGTGTCGATCCCTGGATTAGTGGAGCCAAACCTTAGATTGATTTACAGCCATCACATTAATTACTGAAGTAGCTGATGTCTACACTACCCTCCTTCCGCACATGCTTGCCAGGAGTTGTTTCACCAGGGCTCTCAGCTCCATGAAGCTCCCCACCAAGAGCCCAGATACTCTTCAGGGCCTCCCACCTCCCTGCTCCCAGCTGGAAACAAGGGGAAGCTGCCTGAGGTTTCTAGCATAGGGTGAGTAGATCCACACCCAGAGCCTGGTCAGCTGCTGTGCTCGGGGCTGGGAGCTGCGAGCTAGGATACCAGGGGAATAGCAGGGCTCCCAGCAGGGGACAGGAAGCATTGGTGGTAGCACAAGCAAGGATCCTGCATAACAACTCAGTTGGACTAGAAATCCAGAAGCAGCTGGTTTTCTTGTCAATTTCACAGTTCCAGAGGGAACCATGAAATCGACAAGAATGACAGCTAAAAGCCAATATAAGGAACACATGCCTACACAGACACTGTTGTCCTAACTACGCCAACATAAGCCTTACACGTCTTGTTGAGGTGATTTTTTTATATTACCATAACAGTGAAGGAGCATTTCAGTGTGTGCACCTCCACTGTTTTGTCTATTAAATTTGACTTTTGTTGACAAAACTGTGCGGTGTAGACAAGGCCTTAATCCATCCCCCAAATCACGAGTTGTTTCAAACTGTTTCTATATTTTTAAAAATGCTTATTCTCACACCATTCTCTCCATTTCTTCTACGTCATAATACTTACTTTGTATTCATATCAGAGACGCACATTGTGGCTTTAGCTCTTACATAAGTATCAGCATGAAAAATAGTAGTATTTTGGAAAAGAGAAGCTATAATATAATTCCCCTAGGGCAGACATGTACCATAGCCATAGACAATAGATATCATTTATATATGTGTGAATTTACACATACAGTATACAAAAGAATAAACTGGAGATTAGGCATGAGATAGGTGCCTAGACAGAGGTAGCTGTACTTATCCTCATTGGTTGAAATCTGTGGGGCTTCAATGGTGGAAATTTACACCCTAGGGAATTGAGGGGCCTACAAGGTTAGGTAGCAGTGGAGCAAGACTTCTGGGATCTCAGAGGTGCCTAAGGCTACATATACACTACAACTCTATTTCAAGATACAATTGCCAATTATAAATGCCTTTTTGGCTGTCAGTCAAATACAAAATGGATAATCGTTTTGTTGCAAGCAGTTGTCTAGATGATTTTTAGAGAGTTAAGATTATTCTCTAACCATAAACACATGGAAATACATGTTTATAATATTCTTAAAAATAAATCTGAGAACAACTTTCCTTTTGAGATGAAATTTTTCATGGTTTGAGTGCAAAGATGAATATTTTTGTGTGTATATGTGTCTGTTTAGTAAAACTGGACAATTCTGAGTTATAGTTCACATACTTTATTAGCCATTAAATAACTGAAAAAAATTATTTGGCCATAGCTTATAGTAAGGACAGGGCTTTTCCTTCTGTTGTATCTATTTTATAGCTTCATAGTTTACTTCATAGTATAGCTTCATGTCATCATAGTTGTCACGCTTTCTAATGAGATCCAGCAGCTCTCTCTCACTGGGTCTTCCAATATGCTGTGCCTTCCACTTTTGGCACCTTGTAGGTATCTTATTGGTGAGCACACTAGTATCAAGATAAATCAGAGGTTCTCAAATTTTTGTACTCGTAACCCTTTTCACATAGTAAGCCTCAGAGTGCGACACCCTCTCTATATAAATTTAAAAGACTTTTCAATATATTTAATACTATTATAAATGATGGAGGCAAAGTGGGGTTTTGAGTGAAGGTTCACAGCTTGTGATACCCCCTGCATGTAGTAACCTCACAACTCTCTAAGGTGTCCTGACCTCCAGTTTGAGGACCCTTAAAATAAAACCTTTCTTGTGAACAGAAATTATGTACAGAAATGAAGTAACAAAACTTCCTATTACTGTAACTCTGTGCAGATAGAGGCTGCAATTGCCCTGTCCCAGGCTTTTTTGTTTCTGCCTCAACAGGAAATGTGTCACAGAAAACCAAAGACTGTGTTTTGAGTGTGCACAGGAAGTGTGGCATCTCTATCCTACCTTAAAGACTTATTTAATAATACAAGGATAGAAGTGGAGGTGATTCCGATTTCTATTTTTCTTTTAATACTATTTCCTAGTTTAAATGCTTTACTTTTGGTTTTACTTCTGTGTCCTGTGTCTCAATGCTTCATATCTTCTCTTTGTTTCCTCCTGGTTTGATGATTGAAATTTTCTGCTGATGTGTAGCAGTTGCCCTGTTTAATGATCAAGCATGTGCTTAGGGATGTAAGCGACTACTTGACTATCTGATAAGCGTAAGTTTATTGGATAGCTGACTATTCCTTCGACTAGTTGCTTCTCCCACCTTGCTGCCTCTATTAGAGGCAGCAAGCGGGGGGCAGCAGGAGCCAGTGCTGGGGGGAGTGGGCTTAAAACCCAGCTCCCTCCCAGCACCATCTCTGCAGGGGGTAGTGTGGACCAAGTGTGAGCGGGGAATCGGCTGATTCCCAGGTTACGCCCAGTCCCAGGATGCTGTGCCTCTGTTTTTTAAATATATTGAGAGCCTACTGGTTCTTAATACATTTAAAAGGCAGAGCTGCAGCAGGGTTAGCTCCCAGGGCTAACCCCGCTGTGGCTCCCCCACTTATCAACTAATCGACTAGTCAATAGACACTCCATTGACTTGTCGATGGAAATTCCATCAACTAGTCAATCAGTTGATTAAATTTAACATCCCTCCATGTGCCTGACAAAAATAGTCACTTCTTACTGCATGCAAAATGTGGTCACTTTTGACACTATGTTTTGTTTTCTAAAGCACGAGAAAGCAGCCAAGAGTGTCTTCCTTAAGAGTAGCAGGCTGCAGTCTCTGAATTTCAAGAACCTAGAATGAGGCTAGACACAAAATTTAAACCACAAATCTTTTTATTGGTTACATAACAAGATGGCACCTACAGACTCTGAACATGCAGACTCTGAGTATGCCTGTTTCACGTAAGAGACCCCTCACAACTGGAGGCAACTAATTTTAAAGAGAAACTACTATACTATGCTACAATTGTCCATAGGCGCTACTTTTGACATGTCACAGGAAATCTGGTTTAGTGTTTGTTTGAAAATCACATGCCATACCCACTTTTTAACAATGAACTATGGTTAAAAGATCCAGATATGAACATGCATATAAAAGAAATAAAAGTACATGAGATTATTTCAGTTTATAGGAACATAGGAGAACATTTAAATGTATTAGTTCATCATGTTTATTTCGGTCTCATACCCTATAATCAGAAACTCAGTTGCTATGTAAATCAGTATGTATTATGATGTGAAGGATGTTTATTTCAATTTTCAGTTTCATAAGCAAATAAACATTGTGTTTTTTGTTTTGGGTTGGGTTTTTCAGTGGAAATGGATTTCATTAATCACACACATTTAAAATCAGATTTTAATTCTTTAAACATTAGGAAAAACACTTCAGGCAGAAAAAAGTTTTATTTAGCAGAAACTATCCCACCCCTAAACATCCAATGGGGAGATACAGATGGGATCATGACTACTGCCTCTAGCTCTGACTGTAGCTCCTGGTTTCTGACATTCAGTTCTCAACATCTGCTCCTATCACTAGGTTTGACACTGGCTTTAACCACTAGGCTAAACTGCCCATGTCCTGGTTGCCTGATGCAGGCAAAAGTAATCAGGGACTTTGGGCTGTTAGAAAGGAGCAGACTTGTATAGCCAGCATCATTGTGAGAAGTAGGCACATCCTCAGAATAAGGAGTAGCCTACACAGCTGTATAGTAAGCTTGAAGACTAGCAGCTGCAGAGACAAATTTTAGGCTGGAGAGAGAACACTTAAAGTGTTCCAAAGTGGAATGAAAACATCTGTGGACTTTGGCTGCCTTAGCAATTTTTTGTCAGTCCTTAAAAAAATCTTTAATGTGCCAAAGGAGAAAATCTCAACACAGCATCAGCAGGAGGTACAATTAATTGGAGCTCTTGATAATTCTGTGCTATGGAACAGCTGTGCACAAGAACCAATTTAAAGATGACAAAAGATGACAGAAAAGTCACAATTCTGGAATCTAACCACCTGTATGATTACCAGTCTGTATCATTTGACATAAAATTAAGCCTTCCTTTTACAGGGGAGGTGATGAAGGCAGTATGTCAATACATATATCTTGCTTAATACAGCAAAAAACAGGAATTAAATAAAATATTGCAGAAAATCTCACAGAAACATATACTAGTAAGACTATTCAAGTAGTAACAAAAAGCAAAATGAAATAACATGTTAAAAATAAAATCTGCCTTACACCCTCACACAGCTAGGCACATCAGGTGAATTTAAGAAAGAGAATTATTTTATTTAGATTTATTTAACTTCTGCTATCTCCTATCTTCAATATTTTGACTTATTAATTAAAACACAAGCAATTATCAAAAATATATCTAACAAACATGAAAAAAACAGATTTCCTACAAACCATCTTGCCCTCAAAATGCACTCTCTTTCTTTCCCCTATGCATAGTTTATGTTATGATTTACTTACACTAAATAACTCAGCCAAACTGCATGAAGGAAGGTCTTGCATTTGCCAAATTTTTCAGCTGCTTCACTGAGGCACGAGGTCAACTGATGTACCTGAAGTACTACACATATCCCTAGCTGCTTTATCCATTTGTTATTTGCATACTTCTGACATGTTCCTTCTTATTTATCTCCTGTTTAAGGTAAACAACCCCAAACTTTTCAATCTCTTTTCACAGAAAAGTTTTCCCATGCTCTTAATACACTTCTCCAAACTCCCTTTTGTTATACAATATCCTTTTTGTAATGGGAGTGACTAGTATTACATACAATATTCCACATAAGAACAAATCACTGATTTACTGGTTTTAGGAATTATTTTTAGGAAAAGGATTAACAATTCTTTTCTTGTAACTCCCAAGAGGCAGGAGAGGGTGGCTGAAGTTCCATTATAGAAGGCCATATGGGAGTCCAGAAACAAGTATATTAATGGACACAGGCAATAGGTAGCTGATAATAATATCAGTCCAATAACTGATTCCTGTACAAGAGAGCATTTAGATAGTACCTCGGATATTCCAATATTGTTCTCAAACAGGATACATGGTTATTACAGCAACATTCAGCACAAATGTGAACTATGATCTTATTTCCAGTTCTATGTTGATAACCATATGTGGACCTAGTTATTCAGCGATAGGTGAAAAGCTTAACAGCAAGTGTAAAATATTCCAGTAGTTAGACATTCTCTTAATATTCTGATTACATGAATAATTTACATCATAGTGCTGCAGGGCTTCAAAACACTGTTCAATATTTTCTGTGGGGGGAAAAAGATACAGTTTTGCAATCTTAATTGAATTTTCATAGTTTAAAAAGGAGGGAGAAAAGGAAAGAAAAATTTAAGATTGATAAAGACCAGGTTTGAATCACTTCCAAAGAAATCTATAGCATACCAGAAGGATAGTGTCAGTTATTTGTTTTTATATCAAAATTTTAATTTATGTTTTAAAAGCTCCTATTTAAGTTTTGCATGTAAAAAGTAAAATTAGTCATGCTTACACACTATTTTCATTGTTGACCAGTCAAAATTGCATTAAAAATAAGGAGAAAAGATATGCAGTTGCTCAATATACCAGGTTTGGCACTGTACCGGTTTTATTCATGATAGTTTGTCCCTATGTATGTGTGATGTATTGATATCATATGTTGATGAAATACTATCCATTCCAACAGTAACTGAGGATGATGTTAAGCAGCAGCTACTAAAGATCAGCATGGCTGGATAACTTACATCTGAGAGTGCGTTTATACTGCACCATTATTTCAAAATAACAATGTGTCTACCCAGCCATTCTGTTATTTTGAAATAATTTTGAAATAACGGACGGCTTATTCTGAAATATGTAAACCTCATTCTACGAGAAATAACACCTATTCCAAAATAGCTATTTTGAAATAAGGCATGTGTACACGTTCCACTGTTGCTATTTCGAAATAACCCCTCACCAGGGCCAATCTAAGTTATTCCTCTCTAGTGCCTCCTGGAGCTTTAAATCAAGATAGCACATCTACAGCTAGGGAAGCCTGCCTCATAGGTGGCTTCCCTGCAGTGTAGACATGCTATTTCAAAATAAGCTATTCCAGAATACCTATTCTGGAATAGCTTATTTTGAAATAACCGTGCAATGTAGACGTACACTGAGAGTTTTAAAGGAGCTGGCCAATAAGTTTTCTTAACTTTTAAGGTTGATTTTCAAGAAGTTTTTGATTGCTAGGGAAGCTCCAGAATAATGGAAGAAAGGTAAGCAGAATGATCCAGTTGTGCCAATATTTAAAAAGGTAAGCAGAATGATCCAGATTGTGACAGGCTTTTTAGTCTAACATCAATTCTGGGCAAGATATGAGAATAGCTGATAAGAGATTTGGTGAATACAAAATAAAGGATGGTAATATAATTAAAGACAATCAGTGTGGACTTAGGAAAAATTGATCTTGTCACACTAATTTGATATCTTTTTTTAAAGAAATTACAACTTTGGCTGATAAAGTGAATAGTGTTAATAATAAGTGAATAGTGTTAATAATAATATATCTAGACTCCAGTGAGGCATTTAACTTGATACTGCACAACTTCTTGATTAAAAACCTAGAAAAATATACAATTAACATGATATGCACTAAATGGATTAAAAGCTAACTGACAGGTCTCAAAATAGAGAATCATCATCTAGCTCAGGGCTACTCAACACACGGCCCGTGTGCAGCCCATCTGTTTGTGGCCCAAAGTGCAGTTTGGGTTTATGTGGGGCTTAACAAAAAAGTAGTCAATATAACAGTCTTCTGTTGATATGCGTTTTAGTAGTTAAATTCCTGGACTGTCATTGCTCATTAAAAGTGCTGTCATATGGGTGGAAATCAGGTAATATTGCATTTTATTAATATCAGCACAACTGACTTAAATGGGGCCTGTGTATTGTGTAGTCTTGCCTTAATCTTTGTATTCATGCCCGCCAGTGTGAAAGAAGCTATTTGCATATATGTTTGCATGTATATGCAATCACACTTAAGTTGCGGCCCTCAACATGTACTGTGAGTATCACTGTGGCCCCCGGGGCTTCCAAAGTTGAGTAGCCCTGATCTAGCTGGTTTGCCCAACAGATCAGTTTTTGGTTCTATACCATGTAACATTTTTTATCAGCAAAGAAAACATACAATTAGTTTGATGACAACATAAACACAGGGGCTACGTCTACACTGATGGTTTTGCCGGTGGTGAGTATGCAAATGAGGTGTAGATTAGCATATCAATGCACCTCATTTGCATAATTTATGCAAGCCGTTTTTGCAGGAAAAAAAGTAGTGTGGACGGGGTTTTTTGCGCAAAAACCCTGTTTTGCGCAAGATCCTTATGCCCTTTGCGCAAAAATGGCATGAATAAATTATGCAAATGAGGCACTGTGATATGCTAATCCATGCCTAATTTGCATACTCGCTGCCAGCAAAACCAGCAGTGTAAATGAAGCCAGGAGGAATGGTAAATAATGAAGAGGACGCGTCACTGAAACAGAACAGTCTGGATCACTTGGTAAGATGAGTGCATGCAAATAATATACATTTCAATCTGGCTATTTCTTTTGCTAGGAGCCATACTTTCAGAATAGGAGGCTGTATCCTGGGAAACTGTCACTCTGAAAAAGACTTGGGGATCATGGTGGAAAATCAGTTAAATATGAGTTGTTACTGCAATGTTGTGGTCACGAGGGGTTTGTGCAATCCTTGGATGAATAAATAGGGGAATATTGAGTAGAAATAGGGAGGTGACGGCTATTGGACTATTGTGATCATTTCTGGTATAAATACTTCAGAAAGGATGTTGGGTAAATTGGAGAGGGTTTAGAGAAGAGTCACTGGAAAGAAAAGAGGCTCGGAAAACATGCCTTCTGTGAGAGCTTAAGGAGCTCAATTTATTTAGCTCATCTAAGAGAAGGTTAAGTAGTGACTGAATTACAATATCTATGTGTGAAATAGAAATTGGATAAGTATAAGCTCTTCAGTGTAGCAGACAAAGGTATAACAAGAACCAATGGCTAGATGTTAAAGCTAGACAATTCAGACTAGAAATAAGAGAAATGATTAAAACTGAGGGTAAATTAATCATTGGAACAACTTAACAAGGGTTGTGGTGAATTCTCCATCAGTAAAAATTTTAAAATCCAGATTAACCCAGGCAAAACTGGGAGGCAAGGTCAAATCAGTATCTTAGATGCCTATATACAAATGCGAGAACTATGGGTAATAAGCACGAAGAACTGGAAGTGCTAATAAATAAGTACAATTATGACATTGTTGGCATCACAGAAACTTGGTGGGATAATACACATGATTGGAATGTTTGTATGGACGGGTACAGCTTGCTCAGGAAGGATAGACAGGGAAAAAAGGGAGGAGGTGTTGCCTTATATATTAAAAATGAACACACTTGGAGTGAGGTGGAGATGGACATAGGAGACAGAAGTGTTGAGAGTCTCTGGGTTAGGCTAAAAGGGGTTAAAAACAGGGTGATGTCATGCTAGGAGTCTACTACAGGCCACCTACTCAGGTTGAAGAAGTGGATGAGGCTTTTTTTAAACAACAAACAATATCATCCAAAGCCCAAGATTTGGTGGTGATGGGGGACTTCAACTATCCAGATATATGTTGGGAAAATAACACAGTGGGGCACAGACTATCCAATAAGTTCTTGGACTGTATTGGAGACAACTTTTTATTTCAGAAGGTTGAAAAAGCTACCAGGGGGAAGCTGTTCTAGATTTGATTCTAACAAATAGGGAGGAACTGGTTGAGAATTTGAAAGTGGAAGGCAGCTTGGGTGAAAGGTGATCATGAAATCAGGGGCGGCCCGTGGCTATAGGCGGCCTCGGGCCGCTCCTGCATGAAATCATAGAGTTCACAATTCTAAGGAAGGGTAGAAGGGAGAACAGCAAAACAGAGACAATGGATTTCAGGAAGACGGATTTTGGTAAGCTCAGAGAGCTTATAGGTAAGGTCCCATGGGAATCAAGACTGAAGGGAAAAACAACTGAGGAGAGTTGGCAGTTTTTCAAAGGGACATTGTTAAGGGCCCAGCAAGCTATTCCGCTGCATCGGAAAGATAGAAAATATGGCAAAAGACCACCTTGGCTTAACCACGAGATCTTGCATGATCTAAAAATAAAAAAGGAGTCATATAAAAAATGGAAAGTAGGACAAATTACAAAGGATGAATATAGGCAAACAACACAGGAATACAGGGGCAAGATTAGAAAGGCAAAGGCACAAAATGAGCTCAAACTAGCTATGGGAATAAAGGGAAACAAGAAGACTTTTTATAAATACATTAGAAGCAAGAGGAAGACCAAGGACAGGGTAGGCCCAGTGGTCAGTGAGGAGGGAGAAACAGTAACAGGAAACTTGGAAATGGCAGAGATGCTTAATGACTTCTTTGTTTCGGTCTTCACTGAGAAGTCGGAAGGAATGCCTAACATAGTGAATGCTAGTGGGAAGGAGGTAGGTTTAGAAGATAAAATAAAAAAAGAACAAGTTAAAATCACTTAGAAAAAAGTTAGATGCTTGCAAGTCACCAGGGCCTGATGAAATGCATCCTAGAATACTCAAGGAGCTGATAGAGGAGGTATCTGAGCCTTTAGCTATCATCTTTGGAAAATCATGGGAGACAGGAGAGATTCCAGAAGACTGGAAAAGGGCAAATATAGTGCCCATTTATAAAAAGGGAAATAAGAACAACCCAGGAAACTACAGACCAGTTAGTTTAACTTCTGTGCCAGGGAAGATAATGGAGCAAGTAATTAAGGAAATCATCTGTAAACACTTGCAAGGTGGCAAGGTGATAGGAAACAGCCAGCATTGATTTGTAAGAACAAATCATGTCAAACCAATCTGATAGCTTTCTTTGATAGGATAACGAGTCTTGTAGATAAGGGAGAAGCGGGGGATGTGGTATACCTAGACTTTAGTAAGGCGTTTGATATGGTCTCGCATGATATTCTTATCAATAAACTAGGCAAATACAACTTAGATGGGGCTACTATAAGGTGGGTGCATAACTGGCTGGATAACCGTACGCAGAGAGTAGTTATTAATGGTTCACAATCCTGCTGGAAAGGTAAAACAAGTGGGGTTCTGCAGGGGTCTGTTTTGGGACCGGCTCTGTTCAATATCTTCATCAACGATTTAGATATTGGCATAGAAAGTACGCTTATTAAGTTTGCAGATGATACCAAGCTGGGAGGGGTTGCGACTGCTCTGGAGGATAGGGTCATAATTCAAAATGATCTGGACAAATTGGAGAAATGGTCTGAGGTAAACAGGATGAAGTTTAATAAAGACAAATGCAAAGTGCTCCCCTTAGGGAGGAACAATCAGTTTCACACATACAGAATGGGAAGCGACTGTCTAGGAAGGCGTACAGCAGAAAGGGATCTAGGGGTTATAGTGGACCATAAGATGAATATGAGTCAGCAGTGTAATGCTGTGGCAAAAAAAGCAAACATGATTCTGGGATGCATTAACAGGTGTGTTGTGAGCAAGACACGAGAAGTCAATCTTCCGCTCTACTCTGCGTTGGTTAGGCCTCAGTTGCAGTATTGTGTCCAGTTCTGGGCACCGCATTTCAAGAAAGATGTGGAGAAATTGGAGAGGGTCCAGAGAAGAGCAACAAGAATGATTAAAGGCCTAGAGAACATGACCGATGAAGGAAGGCTGAAAGAATTGGGTTTGTTTAGCTTAGAAAAGAGAAGATTGAGGGGGGACATGATAGCGGTTTTCAGGTATCTAAAAAGGTATCATAAGGAAGAGGGACAAAACTTGTTCATCTTGGCCTCTGAGGATAGAACAAGAAGCAATGGGCTTAAACTGCAGCAAGGGAGGTTTAGGTTGGACATTAGGAAAAAGTTCCTAACTGTCAGGGTAGTCAAACACTGGAATAAATTGCCCAGGGAGGTTGTGGAATCTCCATCTCTGGAGATATTTAAGAGTAGGTTAGATAAATGTCTATCAGGGATGGTCTAGCCAGTATTTGGTCCTGCCATGAGGGCAGGGGACTGGACTCGATGACCTCTTGAGGTCCCTTCCAGTCCTAGTATTCTATGATTCTCTGTTTAGATGTTTTGCAAAAAGATATGCTGTAATTCAGGTCAACTAGGCTACGTCTACACAGATGAACTATTCCGAGTCTTAAGAGCAAGCGCGTTATATCGAAATATAATGGTTTCGCTATTTCAACGTAGCTGTAAACCTCATTGCACGAGGGATAAGGGACATTTCAGAATAGTGCCTTATTTCAAAATTTGGTGCTATGTAGACCGTGCCAGATTTTAAAATAAGCTAGTTTGAAATAACATCAAATTAAGCTACACGATCTGCGCAGAGCAAATTGCATAGCTTATTTCGAGGTAAGGGTGCTGTATAGATGCACCCTATTGAACTTGAAGGAAGAATTAATACAGGGAACTTCTATGGTCTTTTTATGCAGGTGGTCACAGTGGTTCTTTCTGGTTTTAAAATTTATGAATCTCTCATCATTCATAACAATCCAGTTGCACTGATATTTTATGATTAGTGCACTTCTGAAATTAGGCTGTTGTTGATTTCCTCTAGGAGAGTTTGATTTGTGGATAGCTCTGAATAAATTACTGTTTAACCTTTACAGCACAGCAGACCATGTCAGCAGGACAGAACCTTACTAGAGAATGGCTATAAATAGGATTCAGTGGGTGTTGGTACCCAGACATTAATTTAAGGATACACCCAAATAATTATTGACCTCTAATTTGTTTAGGGGTAGTAAATCCATGCTGTTTGAGATACCTTCCCAAAAGTGGGTCATCTTTTTGGCAAAGTAGGATGATAATTCTTTGTAGTGCATGGTGCTGGGTTTTATTATGGGCTATAGATGCTCAGGATTGATAAAGTGGTTTAGCACTCTTGATCACTCCTTAGGGACAGGATATGGCAGCTTCAACTGAAGCATAAGTTTAGAGAAATTTTTTGTTCAAAGTATCTGTTTCAGCTTTATATTTTTCAGTATTGGTGACTGAGTTGATCCTTTCTTCATTTGGCACTGCACATAGAAATCCAAGGAGATCTGAGTGCATGACGAAAGGGAATGGTCGGTTTGAGGTCCAATGTGTGCTAGCATGCAATGATAATTATTCACCAGAACCTCTAATCCTTGATGGGTGGGTGGATTGCTGCTGTGTTTTTGCATGCACTTACATCACATCTTTACTTAAATCAGTGAAACTTCTGGGGATAGGCAAGTCCTAAGAAAAGGGATTAAAAAAAATAATAGCAAGCAAATGGTCTGGTAGCACTTTATAGACTAACAAAACATGTAGATGGTATCTACATGTTTTGTTAGTCTATAAAGTGCTACCAGACCATTTGCTTGCTGTTTTTTTCTGTAACAGACTAACTCGGCTACCCCCTGAAGCTCCAAAAAAAAATAATGGAATGCCCAATAAAGATGGGCAGGACTAGATGAGCAAACTTGCTTCCTCAGTAGCATACTGAACATTCTAGTCCAATAGCAACCCATTCTTAAATTTCAGTAATTTATAACAGCTAGATTTTCATGCATTATTTTGCAAGTTTAAACTATTTACTCTGTATATTCTAAAAAATGGTGTTGTTTGTACTGCTTAGGAAGCATTCGGAAGGTGGATTGGAGGTGAAGGCACAAGAGTCAACTGCAGCAACTTCTAATTCAGTAATCTGTTGTGGCTTCCAGAAACATCTAGTTTATACTGGGCATACTCAGACATTAACATAGCTATACTGGTATAGTCATATATTAAAATTACATCAACTTTTTTGCATAGTCACTCCCATACTGATAGCAAAATACTTGTGCTTATAGTGATTTATTAGTACAATTAGAAATAGTTTAATTTTAGATTTATTCTTGGATCTGGACTTCTAATAATACTCCTGTCATCTGAAGAAGTGGGTTGCGCTCACGAAAGCTCATGATACCATCTACATGTTTTGTTAGTCTTTAAGGTGCTACTAGTCTATTTGTTGTTTTTTAAGTTAATGTTACGATGAATATATAAATCAACTGTTTGGTCTCACAGTTCAGGAAGTCACTAGAACAAATAGAAGTTATCTTTTATCAACCACCTCAGCCCACTGATTATTGCACACACACTATACTAGATCTGGAAAAATCGAGTCACTTAACTGTTACTAGTGAATGAGATGCTTTCTATAACAAGTAGAACAAGAGGGAAGATGAGACTTTCCACAAAATAAAGGTTACTAGCCTGGTGGTCACAAAGACAACTTTCCAAATTTTAATGGATGCTCTGCCATCTTTTTGACTTTGCACTCTACAAAATGTGAAATTTCTATTAGGAATCCCAGCAACTAGAATTGAGGTCTGAGCTTCTGTTGCCTGTGGTACTCACTCTTTGGGAGTGAGTAAAGGTCTTTTAACCTTTCATACTGCCTCTGGCTTCTAAGCATCTAGTACATTTTACTAACCCTTGATAGCAGTACTATAATGACAGATGAATAAGCACTGTCATTCCAGGTTTACAGACATGTTCTGACATTATTCTGTGGGTTAAATTTTCTTCTACTTTTTCTCAGCCAACAGAACATCTGACAAAATTCTAGTTGGGTATTTTACAACATGTTCTTCCCATCCATTCATACAGCCGAACTCGTTTACACTTTCCGCTTGCATCTTGGTTATTACATTTGTCTCTCTGGCCTTGACTCATTTCCATTCGGTTTTCTACTGCAAAGACCCTTTTCTTAGCCTCACCCTTTTTTTCTCTTAACACCTTAGTACTTTCTCCCATGCTTCTCCATAAATATTTGTAAAGCTACCACATGATTCGCCCTCAAAATTGTCCTTCAAATTCTTTTTCTATAAAGCCAACAAAAAAATTGACAACTAGACTGATGTGCTTTCTCGCACTCCTTATCTGTGCCTGTTGTCTTGTTTTATGCATTAACTGTAAGCTCATTGGAGCAGGAATCATCTTTTTGTTCTGTAGCTTTAACATATCTCACACAATTAAGCCCAGTCCTTGAGCAGAGCTCCTAAGCACTATGGTAATGGAATAATAATTTTAAGATAAACAAGAAAGAGAAAATATGTTCACTTGTTGAGGATTTGTATTACAATTATTTCTGTTTCTATTTAGTTCTGATGGGTTTTTTTATATTTCACTTGGATGGACCAAAAAGTAGCTCATTTTCAAACAATTATCTTTGCAGGCAGGTGGGTCTAACAGAATAATGCATGTTTCATCCAACATAAAAGCTCCACTGAAAGAGAAAAGCTAATAAATGTAATAGCTTCAGAAGGGTAGCCAAGTTAGTCTGTAACAGGAAAAACTTAAAAAACAACAAACAGTCTAGTAGCAGCTTAGAGATTAACAAAACATGTAGATGGTATCATGAGCTTTTGTGGGCACAATCCACTTTTTCAGGTTGTGCCCACAAAAGCTCATGATACCATCAACATGTTTTGTTAGTCTTTAAGGAGCTACTAGGCAATTTGTTTTTTAAGATGAAATAAATTTCATATAGGCTATAACCCATGTAGAGTGCACCTTATCCTTGCGGGTTAACTGTGATCACATGCTGCGGTATCTAAGCCTAAGAGATGCTGAGCCTCTTCAGCCGCGGTATCTAAGCCCAAGAGATGCTGAGCCTCTTCAGCCTGTATGCATGCAGGTAGACATGCATCTGATGAAGTGGGTCTTTGCCAAGGAAAGCTTATGCTCCAACACTTCGGTTACTCTATAGGGCGCCACAGGACTCCTTGCCGCTTTTGCAGATTCAGACTAACAGGGCCACCCCGCTGATACTTTCAGCCTGTATGATGATCAATAGGGGGAGCGGGTCTTAGGCCTCCTTCTGCTGAAGTCAAGAGCCAAGCCTGGAAAAACTGAGCCCACAGCAGCCCTCCCGTGAGCAACGGAGTCCTCAGCCTATCTCCACGGTGCGGCCCAGGCGCTGCGCGAAGCTGGGCGAGCGCGGGCTGTGCCTCTGGCCAAGGGCAGAGCCCCAAAGACAGGCCCATCGGGCGATGTCTGCGTCTCAGGAAAACGGCTCTGCCTGAGGCGCTAGCTACGGCTTTGGTCCGGGGCTCCCCCTCCTTCCTGGCCGGGCCGGAGAAGCGACTCTGCCCCGGGCCCTGAGGGTGGGGCTGCTCTGTGTGAGCCGCGGAGGCAGGAGAGACGCGGCCAGGCGCGAGACTGGGGCGACCCCGCCAGCAGGCCGCTCCACAAGCACGACCAACTCCCCCAGCTGCCGCCGAGATAGAGACAACCCCGCCCCCTGGCTCACAGAGGGGTGGGGGGGGGAAAACGTCGATCCCACGTGACGGGGGACAGCCAATGACGAGGCGGCGTCCCGGCTCGGCCGGGCGGAGCTAAGGCTGCCGCCGCCGCCGCTGGGAGCCGGAGAGGGGGAAGCGCCTGAGCGGGGCGGGGGAGTCGGAGCGAGGACCCCAGGAGGCTGCGCCGGTCCGGCCCGGGCGCCCAACTGACTGGCCATGCCGAATAAAAACAAGAAGGAGAAGGCGAGTCACCCCGGGCTGGGGCGCGGAGGGCCCGGGGCGCAGGCCCCTGCGGGAGAGGGGGCCGTGGGGCAGAGCCGCTGAGGGGCGGCGAGCGCCGGGAGAGCTGGGCAGGTCCTGGCCGTGGGGGAGACAGACGGGCGCTCAGGCGGCGGGGCGTGCTGGGCTGGGGCTGCCGAGGGACTCCGGGGTGTTCCCTGTGGGAGGCGGCGAGGAACGGGGAAACTCTCCCTGTGGGTGGGCGCTGGGCCTAGCCCAGCCGCTGCTGCCTCTTTTCGCCCCGTTCCTGGGGCCCGACTCACGCCTCTTCGGGGAGGGGAAAGACTGGGGTTCGTGGCGGAGAGGCAGAGGGGCTTTATTGGGGGCGTGAAGGGGTAATTGCTTGGGGCGGGAGTAACGGGAGGTGACTGTTTTATCGAGTGTACGTAGGAGTGAGAGGCGAGCTACGAATTTTGGGGCAAGGTGGGTATCTCTGCTTTGTGTGGGAAGGGGCATTTTTAAAGGGGGGCTAGTCTTTGGGGGAGGGGAGGTTATTCTTAAGGTTGGCATCAGTGCATTTTCTGAAGTAGCTTTACTCTGTTGCTTTGATTTCCATGTCCCGTTGCTTGAAGCTGCACTCATAGATCCATCTCCTCCCCCCCCCCCCCCCCCCCGCACAGTGTGATAAAACTGATCCTGTTTTACAAACAGGGCAACTGAGGCAAAGATGTAGTGACTTGCTTTACATGGCAAAGCAACCCAACCAGAGCTTTTACCTCAAAGGGGGAGTCGTTCTGGAGATTCCATGAAGTCCTCTGGAGACTTTGCTATTGCTGTTGATTTTACATGGAAGCTGCTCACATACTGAGATCAGGACCAAGTGGGAGTAGGGAGTTGTTGTTAGGGATGTAATAGAGTAGTCAATTAACTGATAGGTAAAAGCTTATTGGTTAATGCTATCAACTACATGCATTTAAATGCAGAGCAGCAATGAGGGACCTACCCCTGCTGCCACTCTGCAGTTTAAATGTAATAAGAGTTGGGTGGGCAAGCAGACAGCCTGGCTCTTAATACATTTAAACTGAAAAGCCATAGTGGGAGTAGGTCCCATACCTGGCAAGAGCAGGGGCTGGGCTGGGCTGTCTGCCCACCTGGCTCTTACTACATTTAAACTGCAGAGCCACAGCAGAGGTAGCTCCCATACCCAGCGTGAGCTGGGAGCTTTAACCTCCCTTTTCCATTAATTGTGTAGTTGATAAAAATTCAATCGACTGCATGATTAGTGAATTACCCGCTTCTATTTGGTGTTAAAGCTGGGAGTGGAACTGAGCTCTTGACTCCCATTCTGTGCCTGTTCCACTACATAGCTCTCTCTACATCTTTGATTTCAGGCAAACCCTTTAAGCAATTCCACATCAGTTTAGTATCGTTTGCTTGTGAATTTATCTATCTTATGATGATGATGTTTTTTGTGCCTTAAAATACAAATGCTGCACTGATCCAAAAAATTGTAGACCATTAATGTTTGTATTCCTTTTATTTCCTTTATCATATAGTGAGAGAAATAAGTGGCGTTAAGTGTAGATAAAGCGTTGGAGTAAAAACAACTTAAAGTGCAGTCACTGCAGTGTTTTAAACTGAAAGTGTGGCCATGGCATAAATGCTGGGAGAGCTCTTTTTTTAGTGCTCTGTTAACTACCTCTGTGAGAGGAGTAGCTAACAGTGCAGTGATCATGACTCCAGGTGCTGTATCACACTGGTGCATTACAGTGCTGTAACTTGCTGTGCTCAGAGGTGTGTGTTTTTTTTTTTCCCACCTCTGAGAGAGAAATTTACAGCACTGTAAATTGCCAGTGTAGATTTGGTCTCAGTGTATCATTCATAGTGAGGAGAAACTCTTGGGTTACAGATAGGGATGTGAACGACTAGTTGCTTCTCCTCCCCCCCCCTCCCCATTGCTGCCTCTATCAGAGTCCCCAGCTGACTTTGGGCTCTGTGCGGCGGTGCCGCTTTGAAACGCTGCAGGGAACATGGGCCAGTGGGGGATGGCTAATTGCAATTTGCATCAAATATTCATTGATTATTCGATTTGCCAATTAATCAAAATTTTACATTCCTAGTTATAGACCCAGTTTTAACATTGGGTTTTTAGCTGCTGTTGCAATTACATAGATGGAAACATCTGTATAGGCATGGTACAGTACTGTATACCATGGCTTGGTCTAGAACAGGTTACCCCGGATTCAGAGCTACACTAAAGGCTAAAAACAAAGGGTAGATCAAGGCTGATTTTCTGTGCCTTTGTGCATACCGTTTGCACTCTGCCTCAGTTTTCTTAAGATTAATTCATGAAAATTGCTTATGGGTATGTTGTGAGGAATAACTACTGTTTTTAAAGTATTTTGAAGGTGTGAGAATTTGTACAATTTCTGAGACTGAAATTGTAATTGTATAATTACATGTCTAGGCTTTAATCTTCTGTATTGCATATTTTCATGCAGATCTCTGGTCAATCAGTTACTTGACTGAAAAAGTATTTGATTCTGTTTGAAATTAAGCTTGATGCTGGAAAAACTTACACATTTTTAATTTTCAGGAACCTGCAAAATTGGGCAAAAGTGGAAAAAGTGGTAAAGATGGACAAGATAACCAAGAACATGAGGTAATTATTGTCTACCCAACTATTCCCACAAAGAACACTTTTCAAGAGTATAATCTTTCCCACATTTATATAACTTAGAGATGGTAGCTGTTTGGTTTTTTGGAAACCACTAGGACTTCTTTGACAGAGAAAAGATGTTTTAAAAAGGTGCATACAACTTTTGAAAAGTGCCTTCAATCGCTGTGTGGCGCTGCCACGCATGTAGCCCGGGATCAACTAGGGACTCCCCAGCTGATCCCGGGTTCCAGTGCAGCATTTCTGCAGAATCTGGGATCAGCTGGGGAGTCTTCAGCTCACCCCAGGTTCTGGGGAAATGCCCTGCAAAACCCACGGTCAGCTGGGGAGTCCCCAGCTGATCCCGGGTTCTGCGAAAATGCTCCATGCTGCGCTGCTGCTTTGAAATGCCACGTTGAGCTGGGGTCAGCTGGGGACTCTTGTACATTTCAAAGTTGGCAAACTGCGTGCAGCCCTGAGTCAGTGGGACTTCCCACTGGCCCCGGGTTGCATGCGGAGTTCCGCATTCTTCCTTTGAAATGTACGAGAGCCCCTATGAGCCCCTCCCCAACAGCACAGGCATGTCATTTTAGGCACCTAGAGGAGCCAACAGAGAGATAAATCACTGCAGAGGAGGGGCCTGGGATTCCCCACCTATGACTTCTTCTCTGTGCTGGGTTCTGCTAATAGTCCAAGTTGGGCTGGGGGGTGATGGGACTTGTTTTCCCTTTCAAAGAACAGCCAAGGCTAGGTAAACCTGCCTCCTGATAGCTCCTTGACTGTGGGAAGCTCCATGCACACCCACGTGTTGCTTCCTGCTTTCCCATCCATTGAACCTCAACCTTGCTGAGTTAAGCCTTCTGCATCTGGAACTCCCATGCACCTAGACCATACCCTGAAAAACTGCTTCACTGAAAAGCTCATGCTCTTCTATGTCCTTGTTTGTAAATATCTTAGTTCAAATATTTGTTTCTTTGCTGTATAAAAAGAATATTTTGCTGACCTCCCATTCCCACCCAAGAACTGCAATGCAAAGCAAAAGTATGTATTTTTATTTTTACCTTGAAAAATGACTATTAGACTTCTGGTGAGCTTCACTGAGTCTTCACTTTTATGAACAGAGAGGTACTAAAGATACATATTATCATGGTCAGTTCATTTATAGCTAACCACTGTGTAACCTAATCATAATGTACTGGTTGATGAATTCATGTTGAGTTGTGTTTTTGAAGTTTGACAAGGGAAAATAATACTCAGCTTCTATGGCTTCCTCAATATGAGATTAAATCTGTAGCGGATGATGTAAGTCCGTTAATAGTTTGAATTTCCCTTGAAAATTGGTTTGACCCCTGTATCTTTAACTTAATACGATGTCATTGAAGAATTGTTACCTTTTGACTGGTGTTGCACTTTATTTATATAAACAAACATAAAACCTATATCTGTCAAAATTATTATCTTTGTTGATTTTAGCTTAGTTCACAGGTTCTTAACGTGGGGGTTGGGAGCCCCAAGAGGGTCATGAGGTTAATATGTGGGGGGGTTACGAGCAGTGTTTCCTCTATGATTTTCCATCCATGAGCAGAGTGAGTTTTGTCTTGTGCACCAATATTGAGGTCAAGTGCACTTGTTCAGATGTGTTCAGAAATGAATGAACGGTTCATCTAGTATGGCATCCTGTCTCTGGCAGTGACTAATTCCAAATGAGTAAGAAAAAGATGAATTTTTTTCATCATACCTATGATTAAGGAAGGTCCCAATGTGCAAAGGGACCTCGGTATGATTGTGTGAGCATAGACATCTGTGCTGGCAGAATTGGAGCTTAAGTATCCTGGCAACAGCCACCAGCCTGCCCGCCATGCGGTCCCGACCCCCGGAAGCAGCAACCCGCCCACCATGCGGCCCCGGCCGTGGTAGAACCATGCCACTCACCTTCCAGGACCAGCAGGAAGGTGAGTGCTGATACGTGGCCCTGGGAAGGAGGTGGCTGGGCTTAGAATTTTTTGTGTACGGCTGCACAGGCGCGCACCTTAGGGTGAACACTGGTCACGAGCTGTCAGCCTCCACCACAAATCCTACTTTGCATCCAGAATTTATTATGGTGTTTGATATTAAAAGACGTGTTTAATTTATAAAGGAGGTCACATTTAGAGGTTAGCTATGTGAAAGGGGTCACCAGTACAAAAGTTTGAGAACCACTAGCTTAGTTATGCTTACTGTGGGGTTTCAGGACACTTCTAAGTGACAAATTTTGCTGAGAGTAAAGCTATTACACTGTTTCATTTTCTTATTTAGTACCTTTTACTATGGACAAACTGGATAGATATTTGCTATTTAATTCGATCTGGGCTACTACTTTTACATTTAAAAAAAGTTACCTGACGTGAATTTTTCAGAGCAAAAACATGCTGCCGCTTTTGTATGTGGCTCCTCGTGTTACCTATCATGAAGGTGCAACACAGTCACAATTCATTACTGTGTGATTGTGTGTGTGTGTGTGGTTTGTTGGCTTTTTTTTTTTGTGGTGGAAGAGGGAGAAAATAGGATGCGGAATGTACACTGACAAGAATGTGGACTGAACGAGAACGTGGCCTGAACATATGATGCACTTAGTGTTTTCAGTCTCCAAGGTAAAGCCACAAGAAAAATCTTGGAAACCTGAACACTTGGTTCTATTAATAAAGCTGTTTTAGTAGCTTTTTTGATTAAAAATAATTCAACATGTTGTTATATGAGAGGATAGTGTGTTGCCGACTTAGCATTTAAAGGCAAATAACTAGCAGAGGTATACTTATTTGCTGTATGCATACATAGAATGGAATTTGTTAACATAATGAAGAGTTGGTTGTTTTAGGAGGCTATACTGATTTGTAATAAATGTTATACAACTTGTGTTCTGAATTCTCCCCAAAAGTAGACATTCTGGAGGAGATTTTTCATGCAGGTAATCCTAGAATTTAACATAAAAGGAGTGTTTCTTTGAAGTATGACCCTTATTTCAGTACCCAGTTTTGGCTAATAGATGTTTCAGATAAATAGATATTTACATCCTTCTCTAGACCACCAACAGATTTAGAAATGTACTGGCATATGTTGTTTTTTCAAGTGAATTTAATGCATGTGAAAAATGCCAGATTGCAGGGACTAGAAACTGTCCTCTATTCAAAGAACAGGGACAACACAAGCAGCAATGTCCCACAAATATTTTATTTATAGGCATTTCTGTAGCACTTATCTGAACACATGATTTGGACTTTTTATAGCATTTTTTTCATCTGTGGGTCTCAAAGTGATTTATGAAAATGAGTAAGCATTATTCCCATCTTCCAGTTTGGAAAACTGAGGTCTGGAGGACAAGAGAAGCAATTTTCCTAAGGTTGTGCAGAAATTTTCTGTCTGAAGATCATAACAATCTGGGTCTTTAGTCTATTAACTTTATGCCTAATCCACAACAACTGTGCCTCCTGAAATGTACTTCAACTTTGACATAGTGAGATGGTACTTGAGTATTCATGCTCATTCAATGCTTAGTCTTGCTTTGATTACGTGTTGAACTAACGTGCTTCACTTAGACCACCAAGATCGTCTGATGGTTACTGCGCTCTTTCTGACAAGCAAAAATATAATCAGTGACACACAGATAAAGTTTTTTACTTTAGAAATACCAGGAATAATCTAGACTCTCTGGCTTTGTTGGTCACCTATGGTTTGACCTTGATTTGTGAAGGCTTGACTACACTTGAAATGCAGCACTCTCTGAAATGCTGCCTACACCAAGGGAGGTGTAATCCACCTACCTGAGACGCACTAGCTAGGTTGACAAACATCCTTCTGTCAACCTCATGCAGTGGTTCTCAAACTGTTTTGGCTTGTGGACCTCCTGGCTCAATGTAAACCTTTCCATGGATCACTAGTTGTTAATGGAAACTCACCGTTAATTACATAATTAACCCTGAGCCATTTTGCTAGTGCTGTAGCTAGGGAGAATGGTTTGGGTCAGTGGCCCCTGACCCACAATGGTTTGAGAAACCTTCTTTGGGTTGGGAGCCACTGACCCACAGAAAAATCAGTTGGGGGCCACACAAGTGAGAATTAAAAAAAAACAAACAAAAAAAACCCCAACCCTCCCTGATGTGGCCCTCACCTGAGACACTTCACTCATCTGGTGCTCCAGACCCATGGGGCGGGGGGAAGGGACAGGGAGGACTGAGGTTCAGGGCTTCCCATAGGGCAGATTTACTTTTCTGGGGTTCTGGAATTAGTGGATTTTGGGATCCCCTTAAGCTCTGGGATGGGGGACAAAAATGAGGGGTTCACTGTGACAGGGCTGCCAGCAAATGGGATAGGGATGGGGGGGGTGCAGGATCTGGGTAGGAGTTGAGGTGCAAGGTCTGGGTGGGAGGTAGGGTGTCTGGCTAGGGGAGAGGGAGCAAGAGCAAGGGAAGGTGCAGTGTGGTCAGGAGGGAGGGTGCAGGAGCAACAGTGGATGCAGAAGCAGGCTGGGAGTAGGGTGTCTGGCCAAGAGGAAGAGGTTTCAGGAGCAAGGGAGGATGAAGAGTGTGGCCAGGAGGGAGGGGGCCATTGACACAGCTGCTGTTCCCGATCCTCTCACAGGTAAGGGGGCAACCCCAAGTACTGAGACCCTCCACAACTCACTCAGACTCCCACAGTTGTCCCCCCCACACTTCACATAGAGGTCCCCACAGCTAATCCTCTCACCTACTGAGAGGTCCCTCCCAGGGATAAACCCCCCTCACTCACCAAGATCCCCTGCCCTGTCCACACCCCCATGTCTGGCAGACACAACCCGATTCCCTCCTGTTTATTTTCCAGCCACATGCAGGGGCAGAGTGGGCAGGATATGTGCAATCACTGGCAGGGCACAGCACTCTTAAGCCATTCTAGCAGAAAGCCCCACGTTCCTGGAGCTCTCCTGCCTTTGTGTGGGATGGCAAGTGAGTTATCCCATCTGGGCACAGGAGGCATTGGGGCCTGCTGGGGTGTCTAGGAAGGGCGGCAACTCCAACAGCTCCCAGTGAAGCTGGGACGAGGCTCTGTGCTAGGAAGGGCCTTTGCTCTGAAATCCCCATGCATCCCGCTCTCGCATTTCCAGCGGGAGGGAACAGAGAAGTCAGTGAGAAATCCCTACCCTGCCCCCGCTTCCTGGCGAACACACACACACACACACACACACACTCTCTCTCTCTCTCTCTTCTCTCTCTCTCTCTCTCTCTCTCTCTCTCTCTCTCTCCCCTCCCTCCCCCCCCTCCAGGTTGGGGCTTTCCTCCTCCTTCCTCTTCTCCATTCTCCCTGACCCTCCCCCTCCCCCCCCCCCCCCCCCCCGAATGCCCTTCCAGTAGGGAAGCCAGAGCTGGTGGCAACCATGAGGCTGCAGTGGCAGCAAGGGCTCCCCGCTGGGCGGGGGAGAGGGAGGAACTGAGCTCAAGCAACAGACCACCTGTGACTGCACTGAGAGAGCCACTGACCTAGTGCTGTCTGCTTATTAATGTTGCTGAGTGATATGAATTTTTCACACCCCTGAGTGATGTGACTGAGTTTTTAGTGAAGATCAGGTCAAGCTTTGAAGAGTTGGGATATTGTATCTGACATCTTTTCTCCCATATGTTTTTCAAGTGTCTGAGTTAAATATTTTTAAAGCAAATACTTTAAACAGACTGAAGAAAAATTACTTAAGAGTAGATCCAAAAGCTCATTTATCCGCAAGCTTTGAATTAAGAATACTCCCCAAATATATAATGAAGTAATGCTGAATCTGCATGTAAGAAATGCATTTTTTTTTTAAAAGAAGATTGTGCATCGGGAGAGCAAAATCTTTTAAGTGATTCAGACTAACCCATGTCATCAATAACAGTTGGGAGACTAGGATATTTTACAGTTGAAATGTCACCAACATTTAAAACTTTTTATTGAAAGCAGTGTTTCTCAAAGTGGGCCGTAGGCCCATTCTCAAAGAGCTGAGAAAAAAATTCAAAAACAACAAACATGCAGTGAGTGGGCTTCTAAATATAGCCATTATTATTAACTAGGCAAAGAAATTAAAATGTAGAGATCTTGCTGTACGCTGGGGTGGGCAATAATTTTTGATCGGGGGCCACTCCAAGATTTTGGGAAGTGGTTGAGGGCCACACTCTTCCATGTTGTTAATGGAGGAGGTGCAGGGTCTGGGATAGAGGTTGGGTGCAGAAGGGAGCTTGGGGTACAAGATTGGAGTGCAGGAGGAAAAGTGGGGTCTCGGAGGCAGTTTGGGTGAAGGAATCAGTTGTGACTTGGGGCAGGAGACTGAGGTGCAGGGTTTTGGAACGTGACTTAGGGTGGGAGACTGGAGTGCAGGCGTTTGGTTTGTGACCTGGGGAGGAGACTGGGGTGCAGAAGTTTGGGTTGTAACCTAGGGATTATGATCTGGGGCAGGAGATTAGGGTGCCAGATCTGGGGGAGGGGGGGTCGGGGGGCAGAAGGTTGGGAAAGGGAGGGGCTGGGGTGCTAGAGGTAGGCTCTGGCTAGGAAACTTACCAGCCAGCAGCCCAACCTGGCTGCAGAGCTAAATGCTTGCAGATCGTGAAAAGTTTCTCAGCCAGCCTTCCTGCCTGCCTTCCCTGTGTCTACACAGGCTGCACAGCCATGCGCTTGTGTTAATAACTGAGCTGAAGGAGTGGGGGCATGGTGTTTCATGTGCTGCCTGTTGTTCAGACAAGCAGCTCCCATTGGCCAGTTTCTGGCCAGAAGCAGGCAAATGGGATTGGCTGGGGGTGGGAGTTATGCCTGAAGTCTCCTCCCCTCCTTCGGGCTCACAGTTTTTAAAGAGAAATGGCCCTGCAGCAGCTTTTCTGAGCGATGTGAGGGGGCTGTAGGGCAAGCAGGGGAGCCTGCCTGGGGCTCCCTGCTGCATCCATGGGCTGGATCCAGTGGCTTGGAGGTTCGGATGTGGCCCACAGGCCTGCTGTACGCTTTGCTTGTAATGCTATCTTTGGCTGATGGCTTTGTTTTAAAAAAGCCATTCTGAGACTTATCTAGCTGTTAAATGGTAGGTGTGGTATGTTAATTGGGATTTTTTTTCTCACTTTGAACATCAGAGAAGAATGACCATTTTGTGTCAGGCCAATGGTCTATTTAGCTCAGTATCCTGTGGCACCTTAGAGTACATCAGTGCAGCAGTGTTATTTTGGAATAATTGACATCATTCTGAAATAACATAGTGTGTGTCTACACTACAAGTTCCTTCTTGGTGGTCAGTTGGAGTTCCTTTCCTTGCTTGTCAAGGACTTTGGGTTTTTTCCTTATCTTGAATTTGTGCCGTTTGTACTTAGTTGTCCTTAGCATTAAATACCTGTTAATTGTAGTAGTCAGTGTTAGTTAGGTCCCAGTGGAGCATGCCCTGATCTCCAATCTTTAAGCCCTCTGATTCCTGTTTAACAGCTCTATGCCTGGCAGCTACATCTGGTGCTTGGGAGAAGCACACATTAAAGAGGGGGCAGATTTATAATAACTTTCTCTCCCTCTGCTTAAAAAGGCTGAGAAAAATCAGGCTCAGAGCTCTTATTTTGGAATTTGTTTTCTACTTGGCATATTGAGCCAGTCCAACATGAATTGCTTAGCACCTCAGCGTCTATGCAAAGTTTGTTGCCGCTGCCTAAGAAGTGGGCAAAGAAATATTGCTCCCCAGCTTCAACAAGAAAAGGCCAGTTGAAAATGAGCAAAGAGCCTCCCCAAAATTGCCCGACCCCACTGGAGCCCCACAGTCAACCATCTCTAGCTGGGGAAACAGCCTCCTGCGAGCAGGACTGGCCAGATCTTTCTGCTGACAGCACTGTTGGAGCAAGGCTTAATGTTAACTGAAAACTGTGGCACCGCAAATCGTGGCACCGTAGAAGCACTGGGCTCCACCCACAATGACAGTGAAACCAGTGTTGCAGCCTTCTACTAAGGCTCCACAAGAGGGCAAGCCAGTCAATAAGGCTACCACTGATCCCTTGAGACAATGGCACACACTGTCCACCTCTGCACCGATGGATGCTGGTACCATTGTATAGACTGACTGGGATTTACCATTGGTCTCTGGCTCTGTGGTCATGGTTACTATCATCTTGATGTGGTTCACTGATGGGAAGGTACTGGTCCCCTTATTATTAATGTTGATTACAGTCCCAGACATCTTTGTCCTGGCACTGTTCCTGGTCACCAACACCTTGGCACTATTTTCTTCCTGCCTCCAATCTTCTTGCTGCCGCATTATCAGTACCTGCCCACTCAGGTGGGGCACTTGTCTCTGGTGTCTGTGGTCTTGAGGCAAGCTCAGGCCTCGATAGTCCCTGGAAGGTGGCACCTCTGAAACAAAGGGATGCTTTGGCCTGTTGCTTTGACTTCAGTGATGAGACTGGGCATCTGAGCCAGTGGTGGCATCAGGGCAGCGGCCTTCTCAATGGCCATGTTTGAACACTTGGAGTTCCAGTCATTGTGGTGTTACCCTTAGCTCGCTAGTCAGCCGCCACTGTGTAGCAGCAACTATTGGCACCAGGCTCAGTACTGGAGCACTGTTGGTGTCCAATACTTAGGAGGTGGCACCTACACCCAACTCATCCTCCTCCATGGAGGAGGATCAGCAAGTACCATCAGTTTAGTCTTCCTCCTCATCCCCCATAAGTACGATGACCATGTTTTCTGAACCAAAATTAGGGACACATTAGCCACACACCCTGACCTCTGTTAGCCACACCCCTGACCCCACTAGCCATGCTCCTGACCCCCATTAGCCACGTCTCTGGAGGTAACACTCTCAGGGTCAAGACGGACACATGACCAGAGGTAAAAGACACCCCCCCCCCCAAGAATTTTTTCCACCATCCTCATACCAATAGGGATGAGTTTGGCCCCAACCGAACCCACCTCATGCAACTATCCTGCAATTGCATTAACCCAATTTGTGTCTCAACTCGGGTGGGGGAAGTGTTTCCTCTAAGAGTTTCCTCCCATGAGCAGAATGAATTTTGTGTTGTGCACCAGTACTGAGTTCATGCGGCTAGTTTGGATGTGGCACCCAAATTATTAATAAATATCTTATAAAGCTCTACCTTTTCCCTCTGCTACCCTGTTTCCTCCCCTTACTTCATCAGCTCCCCTGGTGCCTGCTGCCCCCCCCCCACTCCTCATCCTCCTCTGCTGTCCTGACTCCTGCCCTTCTCACTGCCCTCAGCTCTCATGGGACCTGCCCCACCCGCACCAGGCCTTCTCTCCCCCCTGTGCCCACTCCTCCTCTAGCTCCCCTCTGATCACGTGAGCTACCCCTCCTCATCCCTTCTCCTAACACCTCCCTCTACACACCTGCCATGCCTCTCTCCTTTGTTTCTGGGTCTCCCCCCCTCCCCCCCGTTTGCAGGTGTCTGCCCTTCTGCTTCACCCCCAGAATCCCCTGGCACCTGCACCTTCCCTTACCCCGGCACCCTCTTGGTGCCTTCTCTTTCCCTCACTGCCCCTGCCCCCCTTGCCCTCTTTTTCCCTGATGCCCTTCCCCTCACCACCCTCTGCCCGTGTGCCCCTCATGCACCTCCGTGCCCTCACACATGACTTGCTCCATTTCCACCTTTCTTATGCCCACCCCTCCTTTCAACCGTTCTCCCAGCACCTCCCCCTCTTGCCCCCAATGCCCCGCCCCTTCCGTCCCCTCTTCTCTCCTCTCCCAGCACCACCCTGTCCCCTCCACCCTCCCACCCCCACTGACACCTTCCCTCCCTCCTCCTGCCCTTTTCCTCTGTCTGCATTTGGTCCCCTGGCATTTATCTCTCCTCCACCCTGTCCCTTGGTGCCTTCCCCTTTCTTCTCCTGCCCTGCCCCCCTCCCCTCAGCACAAGCCCCTTCCTCTCACAGCCCCCTTCCCCCTAGTTTTCCCCCTGTCCCTCTCCCACCTTCTGCCTTCCAGTTTACGGGGCTGGAGTCTGTGATTGGGCCCCAGAAGTCCCCGCTGCCCCAGCCCCAGCTGCTTCTGGGACAGGGCCGCTTGCCGGGCCTGGAGCTGGGCTGCCCGCGGTGCTAATTTTACTGCAGTCCCTGCACTAGCTTTGGTTCGCATTAGCAGGAGCACGGAGGGAAGCCCCCACTCCCCCAGACCCAGCTTGTGGAGCACGGCTGTATGAGCGGGTCTGTGCACTGCCACTCCCCCGGAGGAGTGTGAAGGGGTGGGGCGAGAGAGGGCCGTGCACAGAGCACACCAGCAGAGCCCAAACATACCCCGCTCTGCAGCGCTCCAGCCGGGCTCTGCGTGGTCTCTGCCGGGATTCTGACAGCAGCTCCCTGGAGTAGCTCATCGGCTCCAACCAGCGCCCCTCCCCCTCTGGCAGCAGCGGCGGCCGCCTGTGGATGGAGGAGGCTGGGCTGGAAGCTGGGCTAGAAGCTGCGCATGGCAGAGGCAGTCCCACAGCGGCAGGGAAGGGCCACCCGGGGGGGGGGGGGGGGGTGTACAGGGGGTGTGCCGGACAGCGGCATGTGCTACAGGGGAGTTTGGCACTCCGGACGCCGTGTGCCACTGACAGCGAGCCTGGGTACCCACGCAAAGCAGCAAAGGAGCTGCTTACATGCTGAGTGGAGGCGGGGGCATTGCTGCTGCGCTGCGTTAGCCCTGGGTGTCTGCGAGGGTGTCCTGGAGAGGGGGGGAAATGGTGGTGCTATTTGTAGCCGGATCCCAACGGGTTTTCTGGGACATTTGCCGCCTTTATTGGGACACAACCCTTAAGTCTGGGACTGTCCCGGGGGGGAGGGAGGGGGAAGGGACGTATGGTCAATGTACTCATAAGTCCTCCAGTGCCAACACTCCTGATCACTTCAGCGAACACTAAGCCTTGCTCCGACAGTTGTCTAACAACCTGGGCCTGCAAGTGGAGGAGATAGCAGAGTAAGAGAATGCTTTGTTCAACATCCTGCCAGCCTCTGCCCCTACATGTATCATATTACCCATGCACATAGGGGTCCTAAATATTGCCAGGGTCATCTGGCAGACATTTTTCTCCATCCCTACTATCTCAAAGTGGGGCAAGAAAAAATACTTTGTGCTTACCAGAAGCTTTGAATATCTCCCTACCAACCCTCTCCTCAGTTCAGTGGTGGTCTCCACTGCCGATAAAAAGGAGACCGTTCCATCCTACAAAATCAGGAGGCCAAGAGATGCTACTTGTTCAGAAGGGAAACTTACTCCACTGCAAGTCTACAATTTCAATTAGTTAACCACCAGGCCCTCCTCAGCCATTTTAACTCTGATTTATGGGACACTCTCCATCAATTCAAGGATTCCGTGTGACAAGACTAGCCCAGGAGTTGGTCAGTGGTGCAGGAGGGCCCCTCGGCAGCCCATGGTGCCCATTAGATGTTATGGGATGTGGCCGGGTTGGCAACCAGGATGGTGGTATCAGGGATGGTTGTGAGGCACAACTCCTGGCTTCAAATTGCTGGTCTCTCTGTGGAGATGCAGATGTTCATTCAAGACCTTCTTTTTAATGGGAATGATCTGTTCTCTGAGCAAACTGATACGAGATTGCATGGGATGAAGGACACTAAGGCCATCAACCATTCTCTGGATATCCCACATACTGCAATCAGTGTATAAGCTGTTCTGGCTGCCCTTGCCATTGAGGCTGTGGCGGTCTCAGTCCAGACCAGGTTTAAAAAAAAAAAAAAAAAGCCCCCTTCGGTCATTGCTATCCTTCTACCTCCTGCTTGCCTGCACAGGCTGGCCATGCCAAGTATTCTGAAGGGCAGGAATGCTTATTTTGATGACACCTTTGAATGTTGCCTAACCAATTCCTTGGATCAAGTGCCTTTTTCCCTACTGCTTAGTCTGGTTGCAGGTTACATCAGGCTGGTGGGACTTAGACATAACACTTCCCTGTCCCTTTTCAGGGACCCTTCTCACAAGCAACTCCTTGTTAAGGCGGTCGAGTACCTCCTATGTCTGGTGGCTGTGGAGGAGATTGCCAGTGCTTCATAATCCCGAAAGATAGCCTTTGACCCATCCTGGACATGTGCCATGTCAACAAATCTCTCATGAAGCTGAAGTTTCGCATGGTTTGCCTGGCCTCCATTATACCATCCCTGGATCTCTCACGACTTACGGTTCTTAGTTCTAAATTTCTATATTCGTGAGCCACTGGCACTGCCTCCATTTTGTAGTGGAAGGATGCCATTTCTAGTTTACAATACAACTCTTTGACTCTAAGGGTGTTCACAAAGTGCGTGGCACCAGTGGCTGCTTACCTCAGACATTGCAGGGAGGGGTCCAGCCAGCTGTTTCCATATTTCGATGACTAGCTCATGAAGAGCAAGTCTCTGAATAAGGTGCAGAAGAGCCTCAACTTGGTGCGCTGTACCGGCCACAATGTGGGCCTGTTGATAAATACAGAAAAGTCCACGTTAAGGCCAGTGTAACGCAGAGTCCATCGGGGCCATTCTTGACTCCACGCAGGCCAAAACCTGCCTTTCAGAAGCATGGTTTCAGGCTATGACAGACCAAATCTACCATTTGGGAAGGCATCTGCTCACTGCAGCCCACACCTGTCTACCTCTACATAACTATGTGCACGTTTGAGATCAGCCATGTTTGACTTCATCTTTGGGCACTGCAGGAATGGCTGGCCTCGGTCTATATGCCCAACAGACGCTACCTGGACCGAGTGTTCATGGTACTGAGACACGTCCTTTTGTGCCTGTGTTGGTGACTGGAACCCAAACTGGTGCTCTAATGGGTTCACTTTATGGCCCCATCCCTGTCGCTGACCTTGGATTCTGATACCCCGAATCTGGCTGGGGAGCCCACTTGGGTGAGCTCAGTACCCAATGCTGCTGGGAGTGGGGTGACCTAGCTGCCTGTTCCCTACTGTCCTAGAACATTTCTTTTCTGGTTGCTGTAATGCAGGGATGGAGAACCTGTGCCATGAAGCAGATCTGGCCACAACTTACTCTAGCCTGCAGGGGGTCCAGTGGCTGTACAGTGTTGCTTCCTGCAGTGCCCAGTCATACACTACTTCTTGCCCCTCATTCTACATATGCTGATGAGGTAACCAGAGCAGGCAGCCATGCTGGGCAGTTAGGCAGCAGCAAAGCAAGCCTCAGAGCTCCTTTACTGCATGGGTGGCCACAATGGAGAGCCATGCTGGGTAGCAGCAGGGCAAGGCCCAGTGCTGCTTCCTGCAGCATCCAGCCCCAACCAGACACTGCTGGTATCTCCTGTAGGCAGGTAAGGAGGCACAGAGGGATAGTTGCATGGCTCAGGTGTGGAGGAATGGGCAGCCGGGCAACAGTGAGGCAGCTCTGAGTCCCTTCCCTGCACAGGGCACCCAGAGCAGGGAAGAATGGGTGTCAGCAGGGCAAGCCACTGAGCCCATTTTCTACATTGGGTGGTTGGAACGGGGAGAAATGGGACACTGGTGGTAGTGGGGCAAACCTCAGAGCCTTTCCCTGTATAGGGTGCCTGGAGCAGAGAAGAATGGATGACAGCGGGGCAAGCCCCAAGCCGCTTCGTGCAGCCTCCCGTGCCAGCTGCATGCTGCTAGTATCTCCTTCTCCTGCAGGCAGGAGAGGAGGTGCATGGGGAGAGTGGGGTGGCCGGGTCCCCACTACACCTCGCCCTTTGAAATGTACAAGAGTTGCTCACCTGGGTTCCCAGTTGCACCTCTTTCTTTGAAATGTACAAGAGCTGCAGGCAGTTCTTGTACATTTCAAAGGGAGAGAGGTGGTAGTCTGTCCGCTTTGTACATTTCAAAGGCAGAGGCACAGTGGGATAGCGAGCGCCTCCCCCCCCCCCCCCCCCCCCCGGACTAAACAACTAATTGAATAGTTGATGGAATTTCCATCGATTACTCAATTAATTGAAATTTAACATCCCCGGTGTGTGTCTTTTTTTTAAAAGCTTTTTGTTATAGCATATAGTAAAAATGCTGGCTTTCCTTATTGCAGATGTGTTGATGGTACAGGCGGCTGCTTGAAGATAGTTCCAATACTTTTCAGATTAAAATTTCTTGTGCAAGTGAAAAAAGAAAAGTGACACAATGTCACGTGTCTTACAAAAAAGGAAAAATACCTTTTTTGTGGAGGTGAAATTCAGGCCCATTTGCTTCATTTGTGGAGAAGTAATTTTTGTCTTGAAAAAATCAAACCTAGGAAGATAAACACAAAGGATATCAAATAGGAAGAATATCACAAACAGCTACATGCAAACATAATTAAAGCATCTAAAAATGATTTAAATATGCACAAACAATCTTCACAGAAACACAAGGAGATGGACTGTGTTATGAAACAAGTTATGTGGTGAGTGAAATTATTGCAGAAAGAATTTGGTTTCATTCAAGAAGGAGAGTTTGTGTATAAAAAAAAAAGTGCATTACAGCTGCAGATTTATTGGCACTAGAGAGACGTAAATTATTAGGAGTGTGAGCTTATCTTTGAGGACAGCGTCAGCTAGAAGTCAGGTTATGGCTCAGGATATTAAAATGTCTCTGAAGGATTCTGCAGCAGATTTAGCATTCTATTCTCTGGCTATTGATGAGACAAGACATTAACCGGTACAACCCAGCTGGCTCTTTTCCTGTGTGGAATCACACCAGGTTTTGAGATTTGAGAGCACTTGTTTTCTTTAGTATCCAGGCATGACCTCTCACAGGTGAAGACATTTTTGAAAAGGTTATATCAGTGGTACACAGGCTTCAGTTATCACTTGAAAAATTGAGCAGTCTTATTATTGATGGTGCTCTATCTATGGTTGAACTCAAAAGGGATTAGTTGCCTTAGTCAAGAAAGAAAGGGATCGCCCTGGTCTTGATCCAAGTAAGTTGTCTGTTATTGCATCATTCATCAAGAGAATCTGTGTGTGCAGTCCACATGACTGAACAATGTAATGTCGATAGCAGTATCAGGCATTAACTTCATCAAGAGTGAAGGATTAAACAGCTGCCAGTTTAAAGAGCTGTTGAAAGGCCTTGAAGTTGAGTGTCATGCGTTAGTTTATTATTGTGAAGTGTGATGGCTGAGACAAAGGAGTATGCTGATGCTGTTCTATGAATTGAGATAAAGGGAAAACCTGTGGCTGAGCTGAGCACCCCCAAATGGCCTTGTGACCTTGCATTCAATATTGATGTTATTCAGTGCTTGTCTGATCTCAATGTCAAATTGCAAGGGCATAACCAGCTTACTTCCCATCTTTCAAAAGTCAGATCATTTGAATCTAAATTTCCCAATCCTTCAGGGACAAAAAAGTTTGCATCAACAGTAGCGTATGCCAGGGCATGCACAAATTTACTTCAGAAATTTTGTGATCGATTTCAAGATCTAAGATCAAAGGAACTGGAATTAAATGTTTTTTTCCACACCATTCAATGTAGAAGTACTTGTACTGGAAGCCTTTTAACACGCACTTATCAAAATGCAAAGCAACAGGGAACTAACTTATGGCTAAATACAACAACCTGCCTGTTAGAATGCCAAAGACTCTTTTGTAGGTGCTGATAAATTTCCAAACTTGAGGAAATGCTCTGAAAATTACGTTGCTATTTGGTACTATGTACTGCTGCCATCAGTTCTTATTGAGACTTTCTTGCAAAGAACCGCCTGTGCACCAGATTACAAGATGCGAACCTGGAAAGCCAGTTGCAAGTAGCAATATCTTGAGTTCCAACAAACATAATGAGGCTCACCAAAGAAAAGCAACCTCAGTCATTTGACTTAAGGGTGCGTCTACACAGCACCCTAAACTCAAAAGAAGATACAAAGTTTGCGCTGCGCAAAATGCGTATCTTATCTCTAATCTTTCATGTTTTGAAATTTGGTGTGCCTACACAGCGCCAAGCTTCAAAGTAACATTCTATTTCGAGTCATCCCTTATCCCTCATGCAACAAGGTTTACCAGGATGGCGGAATATCACACTCATTTATTTCAAAATATTTTTTGAAATAACAGGCGGCTTGTGTTGACAAGTAGGGTAGCTGTTTCGAGATACCTCTGGTGTCCCGAAATAGCTGGGCAGTGTAGACGTACCCAAAAATACTAATTTTTTTTAAAGCATTAAATTAAAAGGGTGGGGTTGGGTTTTTTTGGTTTTTGGTTCTCTTGTGTCTAGACCCAGTGATTCAATCCATGATTTTTCTGTGGCATCATTGTTCCTCATCTCTGTTAGAACATCATTCCATAGGGTATTGAAGATCGGGGCACTCATTTCAGAAATGCTCTCTATGGTTGCCTTCAAGGAAAAAGTTTGGTTGCTACCCAAAGTTTTGTCCTAGTGTCATACTGGTGAACATCCTGAACAGTCTTTTGCTCAAAACTCCATGTTTTAGATGAAAAATGGAAGCTTTCCATCCTGAATGTCAGGTGGGCCCTGACTTTCTACATAGACAGCATGAAACCATTCTGTAAGTCAGTGCAGCTGTTTATCGCATGGTGTATAGCAGTGGTCTCCAATCTTTTTAAGCGCAAGATCACTTTTTGAATTTAAGTGCAATCCAGGATCTACCTCAAACTCAAATACCCTTGCCCCACCTCCTTCCTACCCCTTCTCTGAGGCCCTGCCCCGCTCACTCTGTCCTCTCTCCCTCCCCCATCCTCCCTCCCTTTCACCAGGCTGGGGCAGAGGGTTGGGGCACAGGCTCTGGTTTTGGGGATTTGGAGTGTGAGGGGGCTCTGAGCTGAGCCTGGGACAGGAGTTGGGGTGCGGGAGGGGGTTCAGGGTACAGGCTCTGAAGGGAGTTTGGGTCCAGGGGGCTCAGGGCTAGGACAGGGACTTGCGGTGCAGGAGGGGGGGGTTCATGACTGAGGCAGGGGATGGGAACTGGTTCCAACTGGACACTGCGTATCTCAGGTGGCTCCTGGGTGGTGGGTCAGCGAGGCTAAGGCAGGCTTATCCCTGCCCTGGCCCTGCACCACGCTCCAAAGCAGCCAGCAAACTCCCTCTATCCCAAGTCCTGTTGTGCCCCCACCTGCCGTTCTTTGGAGATAGAATACAGGATGGGAGAGGGGGCACCCTGACATCAGCACCCCCCTCCTCTTCCTTCCCTGCTCTGCACAGCAAGCAGGGGGCCTCCAGGGAGGGGCAGCTCCAAGGTAAAGGACAGGAGATGCATAGCAGTGTGGGGAGGGGCAACTGAAGTGCTGTGCTTGATAGCCTCTTGACCAAACCAGTCAAGATCACCTGTCAAAGGATCCAAGATCTACCAGTAGATCCCGATCTACTGGTTGGTGACCACTGGTGTATAGGATGAAAGGTTGCCCTGTATCTTTGCAGAGGATCTCATCCAGGATCACAGCCTGAATCCATTACTGTTACAAGGTGGCAAAGATACCTGCACCTGCGGTTGTAAGTGCTCACTTAACTAGAGCACAGGGATCATTAGCAGCCTTCTTGGCACACGTGCCAATTCCAGAAATCTTTTAAGCTGCGATATGGTAGTTCTGTAGACAGAACCTTTAGACCGACTACCACAGCCTCTGACAGGTGATCCTCACTGGTTTGGCCAAGAGGCCACCAAGTGCCAGCACTTCAGCTGCCCTTCCCCTCACTGCTGTGCACCTCCTGCCCTTTGCCTTGGAGATGCCCCTCCGTCGGCAGAGCCTCCTTTCTGTGCAGGGCAGTGGAGGGAGAGGAGGGATGCTGATGTCAAGGTGCCCCTTCCCACTCTGTGTCCTTTCTCTACAAAGCAGAGAGGGGGCACAACAGGACTTTGGATGGAGGGAGTTTGCTGCCCACTTTAGGGAGTGATCCAGCGCCAAAGCAGGGGTGAGCCTGCCTTAGCCCCACTGCACCACCAACCAGGAGCCACCTGAGGTAAGCAGTGCCCAGCTGGAGCCCACATCCCAAACTCCTACTCTAGTCATGAACCCCCTCGTTCACCCCAGGCACCCCTGCACCAAAACACCCAATCCCCTCCTATATCCCTATTGCCCGCCCCAAGAGCAACTCAGAGCCCCCCTCACACTCCAGATCCCTTAATCCAAGACCACAGCCTGCAACCCAACCCTCTGCCCCAGCAAGGTGAAAGTGAGGGAGGATGGAGTGAGCGGAGGGTGAGGCCTCGGGGAAGGGAAGGGAAGGAGGCGGGCAAGGGTATTTATATTTGAGGTAGATCTTGGATTGCATTTAAATTCAAAGTGATCTCGTGTTTAAAAAGATTGGAGACCACTGTGGTAGTCTGTCTACAGCCGTAGTCACCAACCAGTTGATCGCGATCGACTGGTCGATCCCGAGGCCTCGACCAGTCGATGGCGAGGCGTTCTGGGCCCCCCATTTCCTCCCACCCCCAAGAAGCCCCACTACCTACCTCGAGCAACAATGGAGGTAGTAGCAGCTTCCCATGGGGTGGACAGAAGTCCTACAGCTGCGCATCACTTCTGGGGGTTCCAGAAATGCACTAGCTGTTTCCTTGCTGCAGCTCCCTGGCGTCCCGGGAACTTTCTGGGTAAGTCCCCAGAGGCATTCCCTTCTCTGCGGGAGGCGGGAGTTGGCCCCGAGGAGTCGCGTGCGCTGGCTTCCCTGCTCCGCAGGAGCGGGGAGTCAGGCCTGGCGGAGGCACACAACAGGGCTTCCTTCCTCTGCGGGAGGTCGGCACCGGAGGGAGCGCGCAACGGAGGCTTCCCTCCGAGGCTGGTGTAGGGGACTCCCTGACCCCACTGGCACCCGTCCCCCGAACCCTGTCCTTGTCCCCCGCTGCAGAACCTTGTCCCCCGCCCTTCTGTCCCCCCCCCCCCCGCAGAAACCTGTCGCCCCTCTGCAGAAACTTGTCCCCTGCTGCAGAAACCTGTCCTCCTGGCACCCTGTTTCCTCTCTCCTGCCCCCACCCGCAGAATCCTGCCCCCACTGGCACCCTGTTCTCTGCCCCAGCAGCCACTAGCACCCTTCCCCAGTACCATGTTCCCTGCTCCCAACTGACTTTTCTGTGACCCCTGACTCAAGACAGGTTCCCTGCCCTTCTTGTAAATAAAGACAATGCAGAAACTTTTTGTGTTTGACATAGTATTTTATCTAAAAATGAAGCCTGGCCAACAAACCCCCACTTGGGGCCAAGCCCCCATCTGGCCACAGCCACTCCTGCACTTCCCCTTCCCCCAGACCCTAGATCTGAGCTTATCATACACTGGAACCCCCTGCTCTGAGCCCCTCACATACCCCAACCCAAATTCCTGCACCCTCACATCCACAAGCCTGTAGCTTGCTTAGTACCCCAACACTGCCCAGCCTGGAGCCCCCTCCCCAAGCCAGCGTCCCCTTCTCCTCCACCTCCTGCATCCAGATTTCCTCCCAGAGCTTGCACCTCTCACCCCTTCCCACACCCAAATCTCTCATTCCCACCCCAGAGCCTACACATCCTGTCTCAACCCAGCGAGGGTCTGGCTAGACTGCAGGAGTTTTTCAGGATTCTGGAGATATCCCAGAAAAACTCTTCTGCATCCAGGGATGCGTTTGTTCTTCCACTAAAAAAAGCGGAAGAGCAAACATGCTCTTTTGGTCACCCCTATATTCCTCTTTCCATGAGGAATAAGGGGGCTTCCAAAAGAAGGGGGTTTTCTGACATTTGGTCCAGTCTAGACAGGCCAAATGTTAGAAAAACCTCTTCCTATAGAAGAATTGGGAGGGGGGGGGAAGAAGTATAAGGATGGCAGGGCTCGACAATTTAGGTAATCTACTCGCCATGGGCGAGTAGATTATAGCCCGGCGCCTCAGCGCATGCGCAGCGCGGTCTGCGCATGCGCAGCGCACTGAACCGTGCGGCTGTCAAGCGTGGCTCGGCGAGCCCTGAGGATTGGGGATAGCAAGTGATGGAGAGGAGGAGAATAGAAAGGGGCAGGGCTTCAAGAAAGGGGCGGGGCAATAGATCTTGGCTTGGCCTGTCATTTAAAAAGTTATCTTGGGTGTAAAAAGGTTGGAGACCACTGGATTAGAGGATTGGGACAGAAGAAATCTGATTGAGGTTCCAAAAGGACAAGTGTCGAGTCCTGCACTTGGGACGGAAGAATTCCAAGCATTGTTACAAGCTGGGGACCAACTGGCTGAGTAGCAGTTCTGCACAAAAGGACCTGGGGATTACAGTGGATGAGAAGCTGGATATGAGTCAACAGTGTGCTTGTAGCCAAGAAGGCTAATAGCATATTAGGTTGCATTAGGAGGAGAATTGCCAGCAGATCTAGAAAAGTGATTATTCCCCTTTGTTTGGCTCTGGTGAGACCACATATGGAGTATTGTGTCCAGTTCTGGGCCCCCCACTATAGAAAGGATGTGGACACATTGGAGAGGGTCCAGTGGAGGGCAACGAAAATGATTAGGGGGCTGGAGCACATGACCTATGAGGAAAGACTGAGGGATTTGGGTTTGTTTAGTCTGCAGAAGAGAAGAGTGAGGGGGGATTTGATAGCAGCCTTCAACTTCCTGAAGGGAGGTTCCAAAGAGGATGGAGAGAGGCTGTTCTCAGTAGTGATGGATGGCAGAATGAGGAGCAGTGGTCTCAAGTTACAGTGGGAGAGGTCTAGGTTGGATATTAGGAAAAACTATTTCACTAGGAGGGTGGTGAAGCACTGGAATGGGTTACCTAGGGAGGTGATGGAATCTCCATCCCTAGAGGTGTTTAAGTCTCGGCTTGACAAAGCCCTGGCTGGGTTGATTTAGTTGGGATTGGTCCTGCCTTGGGCAGGGGGCTGAACTTGATGACCTCCTGAGTCTCTTCCAGCCCTATGATTCTCTAAACTGAGTACAGAATGATACTCATTTGAGCAAAAAACAGTTTTATAACTAAACTACATGAGGTGTCAGGGTGGATTGATTTAAATCGTGTTCATTATAATTGAAATCAGCAACAAGAAACTTTGTTTTAAATAAATTATTTCTATCCTGTTTTGCATTAATACTTGTTTTTCCAATTTTTCTTGGTTGGTGTGTGTGGATTTTTATGTGACACACAATCTCACTCACACCAGCTATATAATCTGCAGCTAAATGTTGCCTTTACACTAAATTTGATATTTTTGGATAAAGATACACTATAATTATACCCATTGAAATTGTGTAATTGAATAAACTTATGTTAAGCAATCTATTATTTTAATATTTTGTTAAATTATGAATGAAGTATTTTATTAGTTACCAAGTGTTTTGTTTTTGCTCCTGATTTGCATAAGGCTGTATTTGAATGGACATTTGGAATTCAGGGCACAAAAACAGCATTTTACTATTGTTTTAGTAAAATAAAATCTTAAATGTTCTGGAGAAGGCACAAAAATGTAAGTTCATCAACTTTTTTATTTAAAATTGAGTTACTAATCAAAGGAAGTATGTGCACTTCAGTCAACTATTTTTGGTCATCTTACCCTTCAAGATTTTAGCCCTAATTCACCTTGTGCTCTCACATCTTGTTTTTACTCAGAGATTGGAAGAGAAAAACAAGCTTTCCTGCTTTTTCAGCTCTTAATTGTTGTCTCCATTTTCAATTAAACTTAGTAGTCCAAATGAAGAAAATACTCTTTTTGCACCTGTAGTGAAATTGAAATCAAAAGCAGTTAATGCAGAAACATTTTGGTATAACTGAAAGTTCTTCCTTTTGTAATGTGAATATAGTATTTTGCTCCATTATAGAGAAAATAATATTGATACTTTCTGTAATACATGGCGTGGTTATATTTGTAATTGTAGTGCATAATATATTGAATTTGGGAAATACTTTAAATAGGGGCAATATGCTAAATGAGTGACAGTATATCTTGAGTGAACAATTTGGCTTTCATGATAAGACTTCTTTACAGCCTAATTTGCTTTTAAATGTAATTGCTTAAATTTACATTTGAATTTGCAAACATCTGTTTTAAGATCATTTAAATAAATTAGGGGGAAAATGTTCAATAGGTTAAGTTACCACCACATTTTACTCCCTAGTACTTTCCAAAGGTACCTGAGAACTTCAGCTTCAGCACCAATATTATGCATTGCAAAGGCCAAGATAGGGTTCATATATGAAATGTCTCCGGATATTTTGAAAAGTATTCAGTCCCTAAGAATCCTGAATCCCAGGCCATTTAGCAATAACTGTTACTGTTGTCTTCCCTGAGTTGACCTGGAGTCAGTGTCACATTTATTTTCTGATGTCTTCCGAATAGTCAATAACCAAGACAACTTACAATGAGCAGCATCTCTGTGTTGGTGTTACATAGAGGCTGTAAGCTCTCATGATCTCCAAATAGTTTTATGTAGATGTTGAAGAGAAGAGAGTATGGACTTCTGTGGAACTCTGCAAGTGAGCTTGGGATAAAATCATGTGAAGAAAATACTATTGCAGTCATCAAATGCAGCTATTTAACAGTTTCTGCCAGTTCAGTAGTTCATCACTCTTTAACTTTGATAACACACGTTACAGTATAGATCTGTTAATATCTAGCAGTCAGACCCAGTGAGGTTGGTTAACGTGCTGTAGTTTCAGAGTTAATGGATTAAGTTCTTTAAGAGCAAGCAGTTGGTCTCATAATTTTAGATTGAGAGTCTCATGTTAATCCCATCAGACATCCACATGTACTTCTGAAATAGTTTTACTCCTTCTGCACATTACTGTGGCTCACGTGACTACTGAGTCAGTGAACATTTCAGCTTCTTTAGTGGCGAAAACTTTAAGTAAAAATAAGGCTGTTAAGGGTGTCTTGGAGTTGCTGGCATTTTCTACCTTGGAAGTAGTTGCATTTCAGGAACAGGTGATTAATCCCTAAAATTGCCAAAATAATTTAGGAGTTATCTTCAGGATGATAATTTGATATATTAGTTATATAATAAAAATCAGTATTGCTAAAGGAAATATCATTGTTTAAGGTTGTGTGTTAACTTAGTTCTAAAACTACAGTTTAAAGGTGACTGAAGTTGTCTGTCTTCATATTTATCTTTAGGCGTTTGTAGTCTTGCATTACTGTTTCAAAAATAGTAATTTAAATAAAAAAGGTCACTTACTCCCTTGAACAGGCAAAAACAGAACAAATACAAGATGGAGAGAATGAACAAACTCTGCTTTTAGCTAAGTTTCAGGATCTCCAGGGTGTTCCCTGTAGGTAAATGTAATTTAAATGAAACTTGACACTTAAATTGAACTTTTCTCTAAGTTTATTTAAAGGCAGCTGGAAACTGCAGTTTGTATATGTACGCACACCTTTGACAGAGGATAAAAAGCAGTTTTCCAATCAGACGGCGACCGGATCTAATGCCAATGAACACTAAGTTTTTCTGGTTGGGAAAAATCTTGAAAACACTAGCTTAATTTTACTAGCACTGATCAAATATATCAATTCAAATAACCGATTTTGTTGAAGTTCAGTGCATGCAGTTTACTGTGATGTAGAGTCCTTAAGACAAGTGTAGTCATACTTTTACTTTTAGTAAAAGTATGACTACACATAATTTCAAGACTATAGCTACATATAAAGCACTAGTTTTAAAAAACAGCATATATTTTTAAATATTAAAATAAACGTTGAAAAAATTTTCTATGATAAGACTAACAGTAATACAAATATCTCATAGTGCCATGACCAACATCTTCTTTAATTGGATTTTCTTCTTCTACAGCCACAGAAATATTGAAACTGCTTATAATTTTTAAAGTAACAAAATTAATATCTATACTGTGTTTGGCCAAAGAAACACTGGCAATTTCCATTAAGAATTGTCTCACTTCATTTTTTACAATTTTACATAAAAATAAAGAATCTGAATAATTTACTAACCCAAGCTATCAAATTGCCTAAATAATATCTGGTGGTTCTTTGAGTGATTGCTCATGTGCATTCTAGTAGGTGTCTGTAAATGCATGATTGTTGGAATGTTTTCCATTAGCAGTACCCGTTGGGTTTTCTGTGCAGCCCCTGGAGTGGCACCTTCATAGCACAGTACATAGGACGCTGCCACCCAACCACCCTTCAGTTCTGTCTTAGTATCAGTAATGGTCATTGAAGTTTCTCCATGCTCTTGCTTTGCAAGCGATATTAGTGATATCTATGGTTAGTGGTACATAGTTTACATTCTATAGTTGTATTAGCCCACAAAAGCTCATGATACCGTCTACATGTTTTGTTAGTCTTTAAAGTGCGACCAGACTGGTTTTTAGTTAGTGTTAGCTTTGGGGGGGCAAGGGGTATCTTCCACGTCTTCCCCTGCTTCAGTTCCCCTGACCAGGGCATGCTGTGGTTACAGGGATTTCAATCCTGTGAAAGATGCAGGAAGTCTATGCCCAAGAGTGATCCCCACTATTCATGCTTCAGGTGCCTCAGAGAGGCTATCAAACTGATAACTATCCTATTTGCAAGAGCTTCAGGTCTAGGACACAGAAAGAATGTGACTGCTTAAAGATCTTGATAATTGAGGCAGCATTTTGTCCCCAACAACTGCTGGAGACTGCACCGCTGGCAGTGGTGAGCAGTGCACCAGCCTCACTGTGGGACCCGCTTTATGCCACCAAGTGTCTACAGAAGCACTGTAATAAGGTACGCCCTAAGTGAGCACTCCCAAAGTTGGGACAGAAAATCCTGGTACCAACTCTGGCCTCACTCTGGAACTTGTGTGGTCAAGCGGAATAGCGACAAGCGAATCTGTGAAGATGATTATAAGTGCACTTCAAACAAGGCACCCACATAGCACCCTTATCCAGTGTTTGCTCTTAAACAACTACTCAATGTTCTGTCTAGAGGAAAAGTTTTTGGAAAATGACCTTTCCCACCCATGTCACCAGCTGATTGTTGACACATGCTGCAGATGTGCAGACAATTATTACTCATTGAGGAGCATTTTGAGTCAAGTGTCTCTGAGAATTTTCCCAGCACTTCATGGAAACTCAGCTTTCTAGAATTCCAGATGGAAATCCTGCTACAAGACCAACGGAGTATAAACTTGCTGAGTAATTTCTTGAATCTTTCACTCATTTGAGAAATCAGGCTTTCAAATCAAGAAGGAAAAATGTGAAATTGGAGTTATGAGTAGGGATGTTGCCGTATAGCCATTTAAGCCTAGGCTTATTGGTTAATTGTTTCAGTTAATCCAAATGACTACACACACCCTCCTCCTCTTCCCCCTCCCCCCCTGCCCACGGTTGCCTGTGTATCAGAGGCAGCAAGGATGCGGGAGGCGGTGCCCATGGAGAGCCAGCTTTTAAGTTGGCTTCCCATAAGTGTTGGTTCCCACAGAGTCACCTGCCCTCCCTGCTTTCTCCTGTAGAGACAGCATTATTGCAGGGAGGTAGGCGGGAGCTGGTCCTCATCGGGAGTCAACTCCCCATAAGCACTGAATCCCATGAAGCCAGGGGAAGGGTGGACGGGAGAGCAGGCAGGAGCTGATAAAAGCCGGTTCCCTGTGAGTAAGCCAGGTCTCTGTGTGTGCTGGCTCTGCAGCGCCATTTCCCCTCCCCCCTGCTGCCTCCTATAGAGGCAGTGTGGGTGAGGTTAGATAGGAGCTAGTGCCCCCTCCCCCATGCTGCTGCGTCTGTATCAGAGGCAGCAATGGGGGAGGGGCAGGTGGGATACGGGAGCAGCCTCTGTCTGTGGGGAGCTCAGGTGCCCCCCCCTCCCCCAATGGACAGGGGCTGCTAGAGGCAGCAGTGCGGGATGGCAAGCGGGAGCTGGTTTGCTTGTGGAGATGACTTTTAAACCGGCTTTTCCTCATGGACCACCTCCACCTGTCACCCTGTGCTGCTGCCTGTAATAGAGGCAGCAGCATGGGCTAGCAGGGGACTGCGGGAGTGGGGTTGGGAGCCAGGATTGTACTGGGTGCCAGCCCCGTCCCCCGGGCAGTATTTTAGTAACCATGCAACCGCTTAAAAATTGTTGTAGCTATACAATTACTAAAATACATGGTATCTAACATTCCTAGTTAAGTGTCACCTTCTTGGACTATCCCATGGATTTGCCTGGTATCCATCTGAGAGAAAACAAGGTGTGGGCAATCTGATGATCTGAATCAAATTCCAAACCGAAATGTCAAGCATTTCTGGGGTTGCTTAACTTCTGCCCATTTTCTTCCCAAAAAAGCAATAGTTCCTGAATATTATCATCATGTTCTTGAAAGGAAATTGACTCACCAGCACACATAAACCTTCTAGAATATCAAGAAGTTAGTGATGGACGATTCTCTTCTTGTCCACTATGATGAACAGAGGTGGTTGTTACTGGCGCTCGTGGGGAGCGGGTTCAAAACATAGCTGCTAGATATTGTGGTATCCTGTAAGAGAGACCTACTTTTACTTTTGACAAGTTCAAGGACTTTGCCAAAGGCAAGTCTCCTTCAAGCTGTTGTCATTGTGTGAAACAAATTGTCAGGCCAAACGAGGGTGATGCAGAAAACCAAAGATGCCATGATGAGGATCATGGAAGGTGACTAGCTGGCAAGACTTGACAGGTTTCTTGTTGTTCCAAATCTCGCTCCTTTCCTGACTACAGGAGATAGTCCAGCTAAGCAACTGATGGGATGATGTCTCAAGATATGTCTTGACCATTTCAGCCCCATCCTGTCTAAAGAATTGCAACACACCAGGACCAAGTGCTGGATTCCTCCTTATCTGCCCTGCTTTCCTTCACACCACAAGAAGGGTATATTCAGGAGAAGTTACAGAGCTAGAGAAAAGTGGGTTCCTTCAGTCATTCTCTGGTCCAGTCTCATATGAAGTCCAGGCTGCCGTTGAACAGGTTTGTTATCATTACAAATGAGAAATGCTCCTCTCCAAGCAACATTACTCTAGAGAAGCCTTCAGCTGTGCTGCCTCTAGAGCTAACTGTCAGTTCTCTCATTAGCAGTACTGTCTCCACTCTGATACCCTGAGCTCATTGAAATTGCTACTTAAAGGGGACAGTTCACTCTGGATCACACTCACGAAGAGCACCTGCTCTGTGGCACATCCTAGACAGACTGCAGTGTAGAGGAGAGCATCACAATGGCTGGATGATCATGTTGCCTGAGAAGAGAGGCATGTGATCTATGCATATATAAGGGAATGTACTCACCAGGGTGCTGCTATTACCCTGAGTTGTTCCCAGAGATGAAGGGATTACTCGAGGGTTAGTTCGGTTTCCCTTTTGGTAGCAGACAGTTCATCTGTAGTTTTCCTGTTCATGACACAACAAGATTTCATTGTTCCTGCTGACTTAAGATTTTTTTCTGTGATGAGCAACTCATGTAATGAGTTGATGGGCAGGAAATGCTGTGTAGTGCATGCAGAGGTGAACAGAAAGTATCTTAAAATTTAGGACAACAGTATTCCAGTGAAAATGCAACTGAATCTGGTTTTTTACATCTGTAATTTCATGCTGAAATCCTACTTTGCTGGCAATTTTGCACTTGATGGTACTAGAAATAGCAAAAGGAGAATGGGCATTGTTTTGTTACACACAAGTATCAGTTGTATCTGTAGACATGTATACTTCAGTGTAAAAAATGTAAATCTAAGAGCCTTTTTAGTACAGAATTCAAAAAGCATTGAAAAGTTTGCAGTAATGTCTCTACCTAGATTAATTCTATACTCATAAAATTAGCTTACTCTTAGAGAAGTGGTCCTCAAACTTTTTGGCCCATGGGCCACCTGGCTCAATGCAAACTTTTCCGCGGACTACCAGTTGTTAATGGAAATTCATCTCTAATTATATAATTATCCACAAGCCATTTTGCTAGTGCCGCAGCTAAGGAGAATGGATTCATTTAAATTAAACAGATTAAGCGTTTAACTTTCTCATGTTAGTTTATCAAACTTCATTTTAAATACAGTAAAATATTAATTTTATGTCCAACACACAATGTTTCAATGTTTTGGTTTTTTTTATGGTAGAGGTGGGGAGCCTTTTTTGGGTCAGGGGGCCACTGACCCACAGAAAAATCAGTTGGGCACCTTACAAGTGAGAAGCAAAAAAACCTCTTCCAAAACCCCTCAACCCTCACTGATGTAGCCCCCAACTGAGACACCTCAATCCTCTGGCACTCCAGCCCCATGGGATGAGGGGAAGGGACAGAGAGGACTGATGTTCAGGGCGTCCTATAGGCCAGATGTGTTTTTCTGGGGTTCCGGAGTTAGTGGATTTTGTGGACCCCCTTAAGCTCTGGGGTGGGGACAAAAATGGGGGTTTCAGTGTGTGGGATGGCTGTTAGTGAGTGGGGTAGGGATGGGGGTGCTGGATCTGGGCGGGAGATGAGGTATAGGAGAGGTGAGGTTGCAAGATCTGGGTGGAAGGTAGGTTGCAGAAGCTGGCTTGGGAGTAGGCTGTTTGGCCAGTGGGGAGAGAACAATAGTAAGGGAGGGTGCAGTCTGTGGCCAGGAGGAGGGGTGCAGGAGCCGACGGTGGCTGCAGGGACAGGCTGGGGGGAGGGAGTCTGGCCAGGAAGGGAGAGCGCAGGAGTGGAATGGGGATAGGGTGTCTGGCCTAGAAGGAGGGTGCAGGAGCTAGCTGAGGGTGTGAGGTCTTGGCAGGGGAGGGCTGAAGTGAGGGGGATAGGAGTGCAGGGGTCTGGGCGTGAGGTGGATGCTTACCTGTCTGTGTCCCCATTGCTCCCATTGGCGAGCCCCAATGCAACAGGGAGCCCATGCTGGTTGGAGCACCAGCTCCAGCTTCCCACTCAGAAGGCATGGTGGGTGGTGGGAGATGAAGAAAGCCCTGACCTTGCCCGCCAGACTCGGCTCGTGGAGAGCGGCAGAGCAAACTGCTCTGTGCTCTCATCCGTAAGAAACTACCCCTGGTCTCGCAGCCGTCCTGCCAGATCCCACCATCCCAGAATGAGGCTGTAGGAGGAGCCGGGAAACTGGTGCATGGCACATGTTAGGGCATGTCTAAACTACATTCCTCTTTCTAAAGAGGAATGTAAATGAGGCTGATAGAAAATTCAAATGAAGCGCGGATTTACAAATCTCGTGCTTCATTTTCAAAATCATGTGAGTGCTTTTTCAAAAAAGGGTGTTTCGAAAAAGAAACCACAGTTTAGATGGGGTTCTTTCAGGGGAATAAAACCCAACCCTTTTTCGAAAGAACCCGTACTCCTGAAAAAATGAGGTGTATGGGTTCTTCAAAAAAGGGGTTTTTTTGTTCAAAAGAACCCTGTCTAGACTATGGTTTCTTTTAAAAAAAAAAAAAAAAAAAAAAAAACCCTTTTTTGAAAAAGCGCGCTCACGCGATTATGCAAATGAAGTGCAAGATTTGTAAATCTGTGCTTCATTTGAATTTTTGATTGGCCTCATTTACATTCCTCTTTCGAAAAAGGAATGTAGTTTAGACATAGCCTTAATGTCATTGGTGATTGGCAAGCTCCGCTCTGATCCGGTGGGTCCCAGTGGGGGAGAGGGGTGCCCGGCAGGGGGCGAGCACGTCGTGCTGGAGCCCAGGCTAGCCTCCCACACACATCTATGTGGAGCCCATCTACGCATCAGGTGCTGCTTCCATGGCAAGTCTGGCAGCCTGGCTACAGGGGGCTTGCACTGTAGCCCATGCTGTGCTAAAGCTTTACTTGCCCACTGCTGGGACAAAGTCTCTGGAGAAGGTGCTGCGGGAGCCTGCTGGGAGCCAAGTCCCACACACAGGCAGCCCATGCAACCTCGGCAGCTCCTGCTGCTGCTGCGGAGACCTGGTGCCCACTGGTTCCCCACATTGGTAAATGCAGGTTGCTGAGCCTACAATGTCCCCTTCCAGGGCGGGAGCTCTGCCTCTTGCTGTCCACAGCTCTGCTCAGAGCCACGACTCACCCTAGCCTCGTGCTGGCCCAGGTGCCCAATCCTGCCTCCGCCCCCGCCCCCGCCCCCTACTGTCATTGGCTGGGTATACCCAGGAACTGATAACTGTGCCTACCAGAGGAGAGAAAAGAGGGCGAAATAGACAATCCCAGCCATGACTTGCTGGTGCCAGTGCCACTCCAGCCATCTCCCTCCCAGTGTGGGGGGTGGGAAATAAGCTCAAGCTGTGGACTGCACTTTGAGAACCACTAACTTAAAGAAATTATATCCTTATTAAGGATTCTCTCCTGGATCAAACACATTGTAATGGTCAGTGTAGATGGCACTGCCTGTTGGTGGAAATGCTTGTCTGTCTGAATGCTAAATTGTCTTATGTTGTTGGTGGGTGCAAGTGGGAAAATGGGAGGAAATTAAATTCTTCTTGTGTGTGCTGGGTGGGTACTTACAATATTTGTATATATTTGATTTCTCTATAGTTGTACTGCAACTGATGACAGTAGCTTTAAGATGGCAAAAGCACTGATTCAGGCTGCAGGGGTAAAAATAGCAATGTAGACATTAAGGCTCTGGCGGACACCTCCTGAAGTTTTATAGTACTGCAGCCTGAGCCCTGTGAGCCCAAAACAGTTGACCAGACTAGCAACAGCAGTACCATAGGTCTTTATTACAGTGTAGACATGACTTAAAAACACAAGAAGCTTCAGGGGGTAGCCAAGTTACTCTGTACAGGATAAACTTAAAAAACAACAAATGGTCTGGTAGCACTTTATTGACTAACAAAACATGTAGATGGTATCATGAGCTTTTGTGGGCATCTGAAGAAGTGGGCTATGCCCACGAAAGCTCATGGTACCATCTACGTGTTTTGTTAGACTTTAAGGTGCTTCTAGGCTATTCGTTGTTTTTTAAGTTTTCACTTACAGTAGAGCACCCATAGAGACACTACTTGAAGAAGTAGCAAAATTATACTGTGCTTACAATTAAATGTGCGTTCTGTGTGGTAGCAAATGGATTAACATACAGATGGCATTGACTTTGTATAATGCTATGCAAGCTTAACAGAAATCTGTCAAAATGCATAGCACCATGCTCAGACACAGTGTGTCATCTTAGGACCACTTCTTCAGATGACTGGAGTTCTTCAGATGCCCACAAAAGCTCATGATACCATCTACATGTTTTGTTAGTCTATAAAGTGCTATCAGACCATTTGTTGTTTTTTAAGTGTAAAAAGACAAAACAGGCAAAGGCCAGAAGGCGAAAAATAAGATCTGTGACATACAAACACTATGGAAATGTCCACACAGGGAGCCGGCAGGGGGGTTAGTGGACAGTTCCAAAGAGTTAGGTAATGTAAGTGACAGTGATATTTCAGGTCCGTGGAGAATTGTGGAAAGTCAAGACTAGATGCCTGGAAAGAGCGAGCAGGGAAGTAGGCAGCTGTGCAGTGAGAGGTAAGGTAGAGTAAGCCAATTAGAAGTTTATTCTCTTTTTAGCAAAATGAAAGTTGCCTGTTACCTAATTCTGTTCTTAAAATATTCCATTTAACAAGCTCAACTACATTTAAATGTTTTTTTTTTAAACAGGCGTCAAACAAAAAAACAAACAGCGCTCCTCCCCCAGCACAACTATCTAAAATCAAAGTACCTGCTCCACAGACTGTACTGAAGAAGGAAAAACGGCAGAGTTCTTCAAGGTTTAATGTTAGCAATAACAGAGAACTCCAAAAACTGCCAGCTTTAAAAGGTATTTTTTTCTTCCTTTTATGATTTTGTTAAAGCTTTGGCATTCTTAGGGGTAAATTAATATACACTTCAGTTTTCAAAAGTTGGCTTTCTTTGATATAAATGACTTCTGTTACAACTGAAATGAAGATTTCCTAATGAGTCCTCTCCCCCACCAAAATAAAAAAATGAAGGTTTGTATGTGTGTGGTCTCACTTGAGCACAGTTTGACCAAATGGGTTTTGGGTACAAGAGTAAGCAGGATTGAGAGAGCCTTAGGATTTCACACATCAAAACCCAAAAGCAGGCCATTCAGTTACCCTTCCTCCATCTCCTCCACTCCTTTTATAGCAATTTTTGAGACACTGTATTTTCATATTCAGTAGCTCTCCTCCTCCTAAGCACACGCCATCCCCTCCATGCAACCCTATTCAGGACCAGCTCTAAATTAACCTTTGTAATTTAGTATACATGGAGCCCCTTCTGTGTGCCTAAAGTGGTGTAGACTGAGGACCTTAAGTGAGCCCTCTGAATGTACGTGAATTTCTCCCTTCTGATTATTTAGAATGAAGTTTTAAGTTTTGAAACCAACTGACCGGTTTTGGTGAAGGGAGAAAGTTAACTCTTTTTTTCATTGTGACACTTATTACAAGAATAGGGAGGTAAGGCTCTACTGTCTGTTTCCATGCAGATGTGGTTAGTGATAAACAGAGGAAGAAAAATATTTTGTAGCAACTGATGTGCACTGCATTAGCAGAACAGTTTCTAAATAGAACATTTCTTCATTTATTTCAAGTGGTTTTAACTGCTTTCTTAAGACTGTTCATTTATTTTATAGAACCTGTAAATAAAAAAACTTTCGTGCTATATTCTGTAAATAACATTACCATATGCATCTCATCTCTTTGTGTTCATCTATCCTGAACATTCCACCATAGTTACACAATGACAACTTTTTTTTTTTTATTACTTTCCTTTCTTTGTGAGGTGGTGAATTTAGTACTTTTGTTTACAGCCCTGGCATTCTTTCTTTACCCCAAAAAGAGCAGTATTAGTACGGGCTTCTCCATATAATTCTGCCAGTGTAATGAAACCTGTTTGAGTGATGACCTCTGTGACAAGTATTATTTGGTTATTGTGATAGACACAGCAAAAACATGTAGCTGAAAGATGCTCCCTGCTCAAAGTTTATAATCAAAGAATAAGATGAGAGAACACATAGGGAATGCAGGACATCCCCGTAGTAAGTCGCCCCGGTATACATCCATTCCTCGCTAAAGTAGTTGACTTTAGTCCTCCCATTCCCCGCTCTTTAAGACATGCAAAAAAAAAAAAAAACCCACAACCCCCGTTTGTGCAAATGGAAATCAGCTATAGGGAAAAACTTCCCTGCTTTAAGTATTTTTGCTATGTCAGTTTTTTAGAACATATCTTGGACTTATAGCAAGGTTGACCTGTAGTTTATTGTCCATGTCAATTCAGATGCTGGCTTCAGCGCTTCAACATTGACAGTGTGGTTTAGAGTTTGTCAAAAACAGTTAATTAGAAACTTGGCAATGACGTGTTCACCTTGATAAGAATCAGAGAGGTGAACAATTCTGTCCTATCACCAATTCTTCAAGCTAATTCTTGGACTCTAACCACTGATGTGCACTGTTGAAAACCTAAATGGATTATTCAGTAAGGGTTATATGCAGTCTAAAGCACGCACTCTTGTTCTGTTGAGAAATGAGGCTCAATTGCAGAATGGTCTATTGTTAATGTTATGACTTTTGGGAAAGTTTTCTGTGATGAAACAATTTACAGGATTTTTTTTTTTAACATATGAAATGCTGTCTTAATTCTACAGTATAAGTGTTCAAACAGAAGGAATACTAATTCTTCTTTGAGTGCTTGCTCATGTCCATTCCACTTATGTGTGCACATGCCACATGCATGTACTTTTGGATAGTTTTCCCTCAGGGGTACCTGTCTGGCCAGCAGGGGAGCCCCTTAGAGTGGCACCACTATAGCGGTGCATATATGCTCCTGCTGGCCCTCCACCCCCTCATTACCTTCTTACTGCCCATGAATGTTGTTGGTGCACTTATCTCGCTTGCTTGCCAGTGTAATTTCAGCAGTATTCACACCTAGTTAGCACTTAGTGGTCTACCTTTGTTCTCCAAGTTGCCCTTCCTTTTTGTTTGTTTAGTTTGAGTACTATTCTTTGTTCAAGTTAGTTAGTAGTTAAAGTTTCTCTTGGGTTGGGGTTTGCCCGTTGCGTCCCCATTCCACCTGTGCCATGGCCTCATGGCCCTGTGGGGACCTGCATGATTCATGCTTGAAGTGCCTGGGTGAGGCCCACATTCCTGCGAAATTGCAAGATCTGCTGCAGTTTTAAGCCCAGGACCCAGGGGTGAGAGACTCGTGCTTGAAGATTCTCCTAATGGAGTCCACGCTCCACCTGGCACCAGCTGCAGACGCAGCACCATGCAGCACACCATCTTTGATGGGGCAGGCTCCAGGGTCCTCTGGAGCCTCGATGGTATCGAGACGCCCATCAACCTGGCACCAATCCTATTCTCTGGTGACCCAGAAGAATGCCATCTGGGCACGCAACTGTGGTGTGCCATCTGCCAGGGTAACCTGATACGCAGGCCGAGGCATCGAGGCCTGCTGTTTCTTGGCCTGTGCATAGCCAGTTGAACGTGGCCAGGGAACGTACCCAGGAGGAGGAACCCGTTTTCGTAGACCGGCCCTCCACCCTGCAAACTTTTGAAGCAGCACAAGAGCTGATCGATTCACATCTAGCCTGCCCTCACTGCTGGTGCATCGGGACTGGTCTCAAGCCCACACCAAAACGCTGGCATCGGATCCTGCCTAATGATCAACATGACTGGCTCTGGCTGCGCCTTTGCCAAAGGCCTTGGTGCCAGAACCTCATGTGGTACTCCCCACTTCGGCACCGAGTGTGGTTCATGGCACCGACTTTCTGCTAAGGGTTGAGGGAGAGCTACACTTCTAGCGCCCCTATTCCAGTGGCGCAGCCTGTGGCACCAGACCACCTGATGCCACTGTCAACTGTTCAGCACTGGGGAAGCCACCGGCTATGGTCTGGCATTCCTTGTGGCACTGGTCACCAGGCCTATCCGTGGCACCGCTATAATTGGAGTCCGATTATTCTTCGGACTCTGACGTGGAGTTCCTCCGATCCCATGACACAATCTCCCAGTCCAGGTCTCAGCACCTCTCAGGGTCCCGGCACCGCTCACGGTCCAGGCGCTGTTCATTTTCTGGACATCGTTCGCTCCATTGTAGCTCTTCTGGGCAACTGGCACAGCAGACATGGCTGCCCCTGTGGCAACGGCCCTTTTGGACCCCGTGGGCCTATCATCAGGCACAGGAAAGCACCCCTTCCATTGTGGGCTCCTCATACTCAGGGCCCAGGGTACCACCCTTGGCCGCACCACTGCCTTGGTCACCGGCACCAGACCAGGCGATGTCCACACGAATGGAGTCCTCTAGGCCCTGATTGGAAGGGTCCACTGAGCCACCCAGCACCTTCCCAGCCCTCAGAGCGTCCTCAGTAACACAAGGACTCGGTGATGCTAGAGTACTTGTCATCCTCCCTGGATGAAGCCTTGGGCTTGGCTCCTCTATCAATGCCACAGTGGATTCTCGGGCTCACCAGGACCAGCTTTAGAGGCTGGCCCAGAGCCTAGGGATGCAGATGGAGCAGGTGTTGGAAGAATCTGACCTGATGGTGGACGTTCTTAATGCTGAGGCCCCATCTCAGGTGGCTTGAACAAAACAATGGGCAAGATTACAAAAGCCCTGTGTCTATCCTATACACAGATAAGAGGGCTGAATGGCCCTACTTCGTGACACAGGCAGGACGTGAGCACCTGTTTTCACACCACTGCCAGGCTCAATCATGGTGCAGACCGCCAACTACTGCGAGTATCAGGGTCAGACCTCTTGGGTCATAAGACTTATGCCTTGGCGGGGGGCAGGGAGCCCCTCACTCAGGATTGGCAACCAGCAGGTGCTCCTGAGAAGATACGCCTTCAATTTGTGGACAGCCATGGACAAGTTTAGAGAGTTGCGGCCACAGGACTCTAGGTTAGAGTACAAGGCCTTATATGAGGTGGGCAAGGTCGTGTCCTTGGCAGTGCTCCAGGCCGCCTTGGATGCAGTGGATGCCATGGCCCGTACTATGGCGAGTGGCTTGGTCTTGTGGTGGGGGGCTTGGCTTCAGGTTTCTGGCATCCCACCGGAGGCCCAAAACACCATCCAGGATCTACCATTTGAGGGCTCGGGCCTATTCTCTGAGTGCACTGATACCAGCTTCCATGGGTTGAAGGACTCTAGGGCAACTCTTAAATCCCTAGGCATTCATACCTCAGCATCACAGAGGTGTTCCCTCCCTAGGTCCTCCTCTCATATGTTCCAGCAGATGAATAGGTCAGGTTTTTCAAGGCGCAGAGGCAAACGCTTATTGGATGGTCGACACATTAGTTAACTAGTCGCTTTCCCTCCCCCCTTGCTGCCTCTATCCAGTTCCATGGGGGAGGGCAAGGGCATAGTGGCGGCATTCCACCTTTGAAACGTACAAGAGTCCCTCCTGGGGCTCTTGTACATTTCAAAGCAGAAGCACAGCATGGAGCCTGGGGCCAGCTCCCAGGCTCCATGCAGCATTTCTAAGGCAGAATGCTGTGTGGCACTTCTGCCTTTGAAATGTAGCAACAGCCGGGCAGGCTCTTGCTATACTTCAAAGTGGAAGCACCCTTATCGATTAATCGAATAGTTGATGGAAGTTCCATCAGCTATTCTATTAGTTGATTAATTTTAACATCCCTATGTGCAGCAATAGGTACAGAAGGCAGCTGTACTGCTCCTCTTCTGATTAGGGGGGTGGGCCCCTCAGATAAGTTTCAGGACCCCAGATCAAGCTTTTGAAGGTTCGAGCAGGGACAGCGTACCAGCCACCATTTGCCAGCCCTTTGCTGATCAGTTTTCCCCTTTCCGCTGTGCCTGGTTGCTCATCATGATGGACCACTGGGTCCTAAACATGGTACGAAAAGGATACTTCATCCCATTCCAATCTCATCCTTCCTCCCACCTCCCCACCATCCCTCTTGAGGGACCCTTTCACGAGCATCTCCTAAGGTTGGAGGTGCAACAGCTCCTCGAACTCAGAGCAGTGGAGGACGTTCCAGTGGGCCTCCGGGGCAAGGGTTTGTACCCCTGCTATTTCCTGGTCTCAAATGCCAAGAAGGGCTTCTGTGGCATCTTGGATTTGAGGGGCCTCAATGCCTTCATAGTGAAGTCAGAGTTCAAGATGGTAACGTTGACCTCTGTCGTTCCTTCCCTAACTGGGGGAGACTGGTACACTGGACTCAATCTCAAAGATGCCTATTTCCACATTTCAATCGTCCCACCTTACAGGCATTTCCTTTGGTCTACAGTGGGCTGGGATCATTATCAGTTTATGGACTTCCCCTTTGGCCTTTCTACTGCTCCCTGGGTGTTCACAAAATGTATGGTGGTCATTGCCATGTTCCTGTGGAAAAGGTGGATCCAGGTTTACCTGTACTTGGATGACTGGCTTATAAAGGACTCTTCCCCTTCCGTGGTTCTGGACCACATATCCCTAGTCAGGGAGACTATCCTTAAGTTGGGTCTTATCCTAAATGAGGACATATCCACTCTGCCCCTCATCCAAAGGATAGAGTTCGTGGAGGCCTGTCTGGATGCCATGGTAGCTAGAGCATTTCTGCCCGCAGCCCGTTTTCTGGAGATGAGGCAGGCTGTGCTGCGGCTCTGATCATTTCCCACCACTGCAGCTCGGTGTTGCATGAGGCTGCACTTATGTGGTGCGCCATGGCAGACTCAGGCTGCGACTGCTCCAGCTGTGGTTGGCACGTGTCCATAACCCAGCCTTTCAACCAATCAACATGGTGGTCCCTTAACTGGCTGTGTGAGGAGGTGGTTTGCGAAGGGACACTGTTCCACAGCCCCACCCTGTCTGTCCAGCTGGTGACAGATGCCTCCGACACGGGCCGGGGAGTTCACTTTGGGGAGCTACCAGACCCAAGGTATATTGTCGCCCACAGATCTCTCCCTTCATATCAGTGTCAGGGAGTTGAGGGCTATCCGCCTTGCATGCCATGCTTTCCTGCCACAATTTTGAAACAGGTGTGTTTCGATCTTGATGGACAACACAGCAACAATGTTGTATATAAACAGGGTGGTGCTTGCTCCTATCCCCTGTGCCGGGGAGCCGTCCTTCTGTGGGAATGTGCATCACCCACAACATTCACCCGGTGGCCTCCTACCTTCCTGGGACCCAGAATGCTCTGGCGGACTGCCTCAGCAGGTCCTTTGAGGGCCACGAGTGGTCCCTCAGGGTGGATGTGGCCTTCTCCATCTTCCGCATGTGGGGATTTCCCCACCTGGACCTGTTTGCCACCCGCAGCAACAGGAAGTGCCCTCACTTTTACTCCCTCTTCAACCACAGTTCTGGGTCCATGGGGGACGCCTTGCTGGTTCCTTGGTCCCCAGTCCTACTGTATGCCTTCCCTCTGTTCCCTCTGATTCACAGGGTGATTCTCAAGATCAGGGAGTACCAGGCTTCTGAGATTTTAATAGCCCTAGTATTGCACCATCAGCACTGGTTCCCAGCCCTGCTTCACCTCCCCTGTATCCAGACCTGGTCTCTCAGGGGTTCAGGAGGCATCACCACTCGAACTTCCAGTCGCTGCACCTCATGGCATGGAAGCTCCATGGCTGACTGCCCTGGAAAGGCAGTGTTTGGAGAAGGTCCAGGCAGTTCTCTAGGGGTCCTCTTGGTGTTCTGGCCAGAGGGGAAGGGGTTCTCTCTTGTGGAGGCTCCTGTCCTAGCTATCTTGGATTATCTCCTGAACCTCAGGACTCAGGGCCTTCACCTTCCTCAGTCAGGGTATGCCTGGCAGCCATTTTGGTCTTCCACTTTGGGTCCCAGGGCAAGCTGGTCTTTGCAGACCCTATGATCAATCACTTCCTCAAGGGGCTAGACAGGGTATACCTTCAGGTGTGCCAGCTCCTGTCCATCTGGGACCTTAACCTGATGCTTACTAGGTTCATGGCTACCCCTTCGAGCTGTTCGCCACTTGCTCTCTTCTGCACCTATCTTGGAAGGTGTCCTCCTTCGTAGCCATTACCTCTGCTAGGTGGTCTCGGAGCTGCGGGCTTTGATGGTGGACCATCCATATATGGTCTTTAAGGACAAGTTAGGTTTTGTCCCCATCTGTCTTTTTTTTGCCTAAGGTAACGTCATGTTTTCATGTTAACCAGGATATTTTCCTACCAGTGTTTTATCCAAAACCGCATAGTTCAGGAACAGAGCAGGCTCTATATACCTTAGATGTTAGGCAAGCTTTGGCTTTTTATTTGGATAGAACAAAACCCTTTAGTAAGTCTTCTCTGTTTGTGTCTATAGCTGACAGGATGAAGGGCTTGCTATTGTCAACCCAGCGTATCTCGTCCTGGATTGTGTCTTGCATCAGGGAATACTATGGGCTCGTGCATGTTCCAGCCCTTCCTATCACAGCCCATTTGATTAGGGCCCAACCTTCTTCCACTGCTTTTGTGGCCCAGGTGCCCAGAAGTTTGCACAGCGGCCACCTGGTCATCGATGCATACTTTTGCAAGTCACTATGCCATTGCACAACAGGCCAGGGATGGTGCAGTGATATGCAATCTGTGTCTCAGTAGTCTGCACCTTTGCTCCCATGGGTTTAGCTCTGGAGTCACCTAAGTGGAATGGACATGGGAAGTACTCAAAGAAGAAAAAACAGTTACTTTCGTAGCTGTTGTTCTGTGTTGCTCATGTCCATTCCAATTCCCACCCACCTGCCCTGTGCTGGAGTGCTCCTGCAAGAAGGAATTGAGGGGGTGCAGGGCCAACAGGATATATATGCACTGCTATAGCAGCGTCACTCCTAGGGAGCTCCTTTTCTGGCCCAATGTATCGCTGAGGATAAACTCTCCAGCTGTCCATGCACACACACCTAAGTGGAATGTACATGAGCAACACATCTCGAAGAACAGCAGTTACTAACAGTAAGTAACTTTTTTTTACTGTGGAAATGTCAGCATAGTGAATGTTGTTCTAAAATATATACTCTATTCTTTTGATTTTTGACAATGTCCATTTAAACTCATTAGTTGATTTTAGATATACTTAGCAATGAGTTTTCTATTGGAAGAAAACACTAAACCTCTTGGATGATGTTTCAGCACTGAAATTCACTCAGTTCTGTGTATTTTATTGTTTAAAAGTGTATTTAGTCTATTATAAAAATAGAAATTCAGTAAGATGTTATAACTTAAAGAAAATCATCTGCTCATAATATTTTTGCAGTATCTTTCATCCCACTGCATATTCTGATTTGTATTTTCTATGTAATATGCTCATAGAATCATAGGACTGGAAGAGACCTGGAGAGTCAGCTGGTCCAGTTTCCTGCACTTGTGGCAGGACTAAGTAGTATAGACTATCCCTGATGGCTGTTTGTCTAACCTGCTCTTAAAATCTCCAGTGATGAAGATTCCATAACCTCCCTAGGCAGTTTATTCTAGTACTTAACCACCCTGACAGTTATGAAGATTTTTTAACATCCAACTTAAACTACCTTTGCTGCCCATTGCTTCTTGTCCTATCTTCAGAGGTTCATTCCTCCTCCTTGTGAGCTTTTATCATGTCTTCTCTTTTCCAGACTAACTAAACCTATCTTTTTCAATTTTTCCTCATATGTCACGTTTTCTAGACCTTCAATTGTTTTATTGCTCTCCTCTGGACTTCCTCTAATTTGTCCATGTTTTTCCAAAGAGGTGGTACCAAGAACCGAACCCATTACTCTAGCTGAGGCCTAAACAGTGTAGAGTAGACCAGAATAGGGATGTTAAAAATCCTGTAATAGGGTAACCATGTAACCCCTGTAAACCTCTTAGCTAAGCTTTATACTGCAGGGCCTGCAGCGATGCCTGGCCAGGAGTGGGGCTGCCAGCCCCTGCCCTTCTGGCTCCCGGGGAAGCAGTTTCACTGAGGCTACGTCTATACTGCATCTCTCTTCCACAAAAGCTTATGCAAATGAAGTGTGGATTCTCATATCACTGTGCTTAATTTGCATAATTAATTAGCTGCTTTTGCAAATTAGGCTTTTGTGCAAAAAGGAGCTGTGTAGACGGCTCCTTTTTGCGCAAACCCCCCCTCTTGCGCAAGAGCTGTTCTTACTCATTTTTTCAGCTGTCTAAACAGCTCCTTTTTGCGCGGAAGTGTCTGCTAATTAATTATGCAGATTAAGCACGGCGATATTCCCTGCCACGCTTCATTTGCATAAGCTTTTCCGGAAGAAGGCTACAGTATAGCCGTAGGCTGAGTGTAACCGATGCCATTAATCAATAAACATCTGCGTTACACTCAAACATCCCTAGACCAGAAGAGTTAATTTGAGTCTTGCTTACAACACTCCTGCTAATACAGTCATTCTAGGATGTTAGGGCTTCCTCTATTCCTTTCTTGGTTTTTGTCATGCATACGGAAAGCAGAAGGCCAGTGTCCAAAGTGCAGGAATTGCAATGTGCTCTTGGGGTTACCAACGAAACATAATCCCACAGCTCTGTACACCAGTAGAGCTTACTTTGTCCCCCTTCCTCTTTCTTAGCAGGCTTAATTATACCTATAGGGTATGTCTAGACTACATGCCTCTGGCGACAGAGGCATGTAGATTAGGCTACCCGGCATCGTGGGATGAGGTTTATTGGGGCGATCGACAAATGTCTTTGATGTCGACCGCGGAGCGTCCAGACTAGCGCGCTGAGCCGACAAACAGCTGATTGGCTCAGCGTGGCAGCCATTTTAATTTAAATCGCCGCTTCATTTTCCTATGCCGGGTAGCCTAATCTACATGCCTCTGTTGCCAGAGGCATGTAGTCTAGACATACCCATAGTGCATGCCTCTTGTTCCACTCTTTTTTTACAATATATGGTCCTATTTCTTTCTGTAGGATTATGAGTCTGGGAGATTCGGTACCTTTTCTTTACCATGGGAAGGGTAGTGATGGTTACTGAGTGATGGTTACTGTTTCTTTGTCGTATAGTGTTTTATATCTCCTTTCCACCCTCTTGCTCCTCCCAACTGGTTGTTTGACCTTGGCTTGATAGAGGAGTTGGATGGCCTTCAGGTTTACACTCCTGTAAACTCCCATCATAGCCAGCAATGCTAACTCTCTTCCTTCTCTTTTCTTATTGTGCTTTAAACCCCATTTGGCTGTGGGCAGATGCAACACACAGTGTATTTGTTCTTTGTTCACACGTGTTAGTAAGGATATAAGAATATCAAGTGTCAAATGAGCAAACATAACCCAAATTCTACTTCAGGCTAATAAACAGGCCTAAAATATATTGCCATTGCTAACCACAATGTTTGCTTTTTTTGCAACAGTGTCTCACTCTTGACCCATATTTAGCCTATGATCCATTATGACTCCCAGATCCTTTTCTTAAATACAGGAAACTCTTGCAAACTGGATGCGTTCCCGTGAATGGTGATATTTGCAAATATTGGGAGCTGCAGCTTCTGGCCCATGCAATGAACTCCCTATGTCTCCTGAACTCACTGTGGCTACTGACAGTCGCGGGGAACTCACTGCAAATTACAAGCATCTCCTGTATTCTTTCTTAGGCAGCCATTTCCCATTTTTGCATGTATGAAACTAATTATTCCTTCCTAAGCGTGTACTTTGCATTTGTACTTATTGAATTTCATCAGACCATTTCTCCAGCTTGTTCAAATCTTTTTGAAACTTAATCCTATTTTTCAAAACACTTGCAACCACCTACTAGCATAGTATCATTCACAGGCCATTATTGAAATAATTGTTGAAGAGACAGAACCAGACCCAGAACTAATCCCTGCAGGACTCCACTTGATATGCCCTTCTAGCTTGATTGTGAACCATTGCTGATTATTCTGAGTGGTTTTCCAACCACCCATGTGCTCACCTTTATAGTAGCCCCATCTTGGTTCTATTTCCATAGTTTGTGAGGTCATAAAAGAGTCTATCAAAAGTATAGACAGCATAAAGTCAAGATATACTAAACCTACCACTTCTCACCATCCACAAGACTTGTTACTCTGTCTAAAAATGTTAGGTTGTTCTTGACAAATCCAAGCTGACTGTTGTTTATCCCCTTACCTTCTAGGTTTTTATTAATTGATTGCTTAATTTATGTGCTCTATTATCTTTCTAGATACTGAAGTTAAGCTGACTGGTTTGTAATTCCCCAGGTTATCCTTATTTTCCTTTCTATAGATTGGCAGTATAGTTGCCCTTCAGTCCTCGGGAATCTTTCCTGTCTTCCATGACTTTTCAGAGATAATCGCCAATAGCTCAGATACTCAAGGAGTTGCCTGAGGAGGTATTCTAGGACCTATATCAAGAAGCTCTGTTGACCTGAAAACCATCTAACTTACCTAATTTTTAACTCGTCTTTTCTCTGTTTTAGCCTCTGACCCTGCCTCGTTTTCACTGGCATTCACTATGTTAGAGGTCGAGGTGCTGCTAACTTTGGTGGAAAACTAAAATAGAAAAGTTGTCTGCCATGTCCACATTTTCTGTCGTTTCCCCTCTCATTGAGTGATGGGTCTGTGTTCTCATTAGTCTTCCTCTTGTAATGTATGGTTGAATTGCTTTACTCATCACTGAAATGAGCTTCCTACGGGATAGAACAAACAGACGTTTAATAGAGCATTGAATTGAAAATATAGGGAGCAAGTAGGTAAATAAAATGTGGCAATTTTGGTTTGAGTACACAACTGTTTTACAAAATGTCAAGAAACCTGTAATGTCAAAAATTTATACTTCTGCCTCAGATCTCAGCTTTACAATGTAAAATACCTTCTTAAAATACATGTCTTTCAAGAAGCCTGAAAACTCTGGTCTTTGTCAGAAAGTACATATTTCTTATGGGCTGGGCTGGTAACATTGCCTGTTATTGAGGTTGCCTATCTGTTAGCATGAGAAGACCCTGTTTCTTCTTCGAGTGCTTAGAATCATAGAGCTGGAAGAGACTTTCAGGAGGTCATCAAGTCCAGCCCCCTGCCCAAAGCAGGACCAATCCCAGTGCTTGCTTGTGTTGATTCCATTTTAGGTGTGTTGTCGTCAACAACCACCATGGGCTCAATGCCCATTGGTGTCCTATGCCTCCCTCACTATTTCCTTCCATCTTTCCCTGTCCAGTGCGGAGTGGCTTAGTTTCTATAGACTAGCTCCGCACCAATCTACTATATCATCTACCCATTTTCTGTGGGTCTGCCTCTCCTATTCGGACCATCCATTATACCAAACACCAGGGTCTTAACTTTTCACTCGTTATTCATTCTGCAGATATGCCCGAATAGCTGTAACTTCCATTGTATAACCTTCTGCAGTAGGTTCCCTTTTGGCTGTATCTTCCTATGTAATTCCTCATTGGTGACCTTCTGTATCCATCCTATTCTCAGGATTTTTCTATAACAACACCTCTCGAACGCCAATATCCTTCTCTTCGAATCTTTCATTACCACCAATATCTTACATCCGTATAACATGCTGCTAAACTCCTCCGATGATCAACACATATCTCTTCAGTATCTCCTCCAGCGTCTTTGTCAAATCTTTATAGAATAGCTCGATCTCTTCCTACGTGCTGTCCGATGTAGGTGCATACACCTGAACGACCGAGATGTTGAACGGTTTCGCTTCGAATCTCGCTACCATCGTTCTTGCACTCACCGGTTTGTATCCTAACAATGCTCCTCTAGCTCTTTCGCTAAGAAGGAATCCGACTCCTGCTTCATGTTTCGCTTCATTCCCTGACCAAATGACTTCGCAACCGCACATCTCTCCCGATGCCATCCAACGCATCTCCGCCAGTCCAAGTATATCACATCGGTATCTCTCCATCTCCTTTCAAAGCAGCTCTAACTTTCCCGTTGCCCACAGTGTTCGGACATTCTATGTTCCGATTGATAGTATGTGTGTTAGTTGTAGTTTCCTTTTGGTAGCCAACTTATCGACCCAACCCCGATTGTTCGATTGGTATCGCGGACCTTGTTTATCTGGGCGACATCCGAGCCGGCATCTTTTATCAATACATCTGATGTACTGGCATCAGATTTCATTTGTATTGTTGTTTTACAGTCAGCGCATTGACACTCATCTGACCAACCCTCTTGCTTTATCCAGGTTTGGGACTGGCATGAAACCCCTAGAGGCTTCATGGTGGAGTTATTCATGGTGGAGTTATTTTAGGTATGTGCCTAACAGTATTGGTAAGGGTAGCTGTAGCGACCTCTGGAGTGAGGCTCCCATTTGGCAGTAGATTGGGTACTGCCGGTCCTGTGCCCTCTTAATTCCTTCTTACCACCTGTGGTGGTTAGTTGGAGTGCCTTTCTTGCCTCACAAGGGCTAGTAGTTACTACTTATCTCTATGGACTGCGTGCCTTAGGGCGTTTGCAAATAGTTTGCTGATAGCGTTAGCTAAGGAGCTGTTCAGTATAGTTGTTAGTACAGGTTAAACCTCTCTAAAACAAGGACTTTCTGGTCCGGTTGCTGGACCATGGATGTTTCTGTATCAGAGAGTCCTGGCAGCAGCAGGGCCGGTGGCCAGGAAGGGCTCTTGGGAACTGGGGTTGGCTGGCAGCACTCCCTGTTTCATGGCCAGTCAGGTCCAAAAGGTGCTGGACCAGGGAGGTCCAACCTGTAGCAGTTAGAAATGTGGCTGGGGTTTCACAGGAAGGACATGTCGTATTTGGAAAAACTTTTGCACTTGTATCCAGAAAGAACAGGATATCCACTTGGGCTCTCCTAATGGAAGTGGCTCTTCATCCTGTGCCAGCATCCTCCACAGCTGCCCCTTTGCTGAGAGGATTGGCTTTGGTGCAGAACTAGCACCGGACTCAGCCTGGCACTGTGCCCCTCACACTTGCCTTGGTATTGTTCTTCAGGCAGGTGCCACTAAACTCTATTGCCCTGTCGTTTTTCCACCAGAGTCAGCAGACAAATGCAGGCCTCAACGGCTAGACCCTGGTCTTTAGACAGGTAGTGGCCAGGATTGGACTGTGACTTTAGCTCATTGCTGAGAAGGGATAACTCACCTCTGATGTGGGAATCCAGCACAGCAGCGGTGTCTGTGCTAGTGCCGGAAGAATCCATTGGGGGAGGGGGGGTGGTTTCCAGCAATGCCAGTTTGGTACTCTCAGTCCTTCTTGGCCTCGTTGGACAAGCCAGTCGTGGCACCACTCGCACTACCATCAGAGTGCAGTATTGAGGTGGAGACCGAGGCAGCGCATTGAACCCTGACACACAAGAAACCTTCCCTTGAAAAAAGGGGACGACACCATCCCTCAGATGGTTCAATCATTACCATCTCCTGATGAGACGGTGGCTGTGCCCTCCCATGTTAGCAGTCCCTTGGACAATTTTAAGGAGCACCAGGTCCTTCTTAAATGGGTGGCAGAGAATCTGGACTTGACGCTGAAGAGGTCATCTGCCTCTTCAACCACCTTTTCAGCTTGCATCTTAGTTATCATGCTGGCAAAGACTGCGTTGCTGTCCTCCAAGGGGTGCTCAAAATAGGAAATTGTGTGGCAAATCTCTTCATCTATTCCGTTTACCTCTAGAAAAGCAGAAAAGTAATACTATGTCCCTGCAAAGGGTTTTTAGTGTCTGCATACTCGTAGATCTGCGGTATCTCTGGTTGTGTCCACATCGCTGTAACAGGTCTCTCAAGAAGTTGAAGTTTCACATGATCTTCCTTGCCTTTGTTATTCCCTCCCTGTATCTGAAAGACTAGTTTGTTTTTGATTTGAAGGACACATACTTCCATATTGCTACCTTCCTGGGGTACCAGTGCTTCCTCTGCTTGATGTTGGGCAGGGTGAGATTTCTAGCTTACGGTGATGCCCATCGGTCTGTCATTGTCCCCTCAGAGTTTCTGTATAAAGTTTTGTGCTGGTGGCCACTTACCTGAGTTGTTGAGGGATCCATATATACCCATACCTCAATGACTTCTTATAAAGTCATTTTAAAGGATGAGTTTTATAAAGGGATGATTCTCCACTCCCCCCAGTCAAAAAGAAGAGGCTTCTTGATCCGGCATGTTCCATCTGTAATGAAGTTGAGGATGATCAAGAAGAAGTGAACCCTGAGAATGTTGGACCATGTGACCGCATGTATTTATGCAGTCTGGCATGTGCATCTCCTCCTCAGGCCTCTCCAGGCATGGCAAGTGTTGGCCTACATCCCTAATTGCCACAGGATGGACAAAGGTGGTCAGGATCCTGGATGAAATATTGTTGTCCCTCACCCAGTTGCAAGATCTTACATTGATGCTAGAAGAAATTCCCTTCGTGGCCCCAACCTAGTTAGTGACGCTGGTATCCAGTGCCTTGGGGACCATATCTTGGGGAACATACCTTGGTTTCTCTATTTCAGCTACCTTTCAGGTTGAACTTGTTGCCCCAGACTTGGCAGTCTTTTGCACTCCAACATGGCAGCATTGCATCAGATAGTAGTGTTTGGCTGAGATTCCTGCTGTGTAATAGGAAGCCCTCCACCAGAATGACTTATCTGGCCAAATGGAAGCAGCTTAGTTTTGACTACCTCCTCTATTTTAAGCTCCAGGACTTGTCTTTTACATCAATGTCCGTTTAGCAGCCATTTCGGCGTTCCACTTGCCATTCGATGGCAGGTCTGTTTTCACTCAGGATATCATGGCCAGATTCCTTAAGGGATTAGAGCATCTCCACTTGCAAGTCAGGGACCTGTCCCACCGTGGGACTTGAATCTGGTGTTGTCACAGTCATGCTTATTCTCTTCATGCTTATGGCTTTGTGCTTTCTCCTTCTCCTTTCTTGGAGAGTCATATTCTTAGTTCCACTGACATAGGACTCCTGAGTGTCTGAGATTAAGGCGCTCACCTCTGAAGCACCATACACTGGTCCTCTACAAGGATAAGGTCCTGCTCAGACTGCACCCAGCTTTTCTTCCCAATGTAGCCTCTCCATTTCACTTGAGTCAGGACACTTACTTATTGATCTTCCCAAAGCTGGATAATGTAGGAGGAGTGTAGGCTGCATGCCTTGAATGTCTGGAGGATTTTGGCATTCTATATTGACAGAAATCAGGTTATTCCATAAGTCAATCAGAACAATGTATGTAAATCTTGGCACCTGTGGGACAACATTATTGTAGTGCTTCCCTGATTGTGGATTAGATAAGAAAGGAGAATAAAGTGGCCAAGATTAAAAAAGAACATAAATTGAAATAAAACTGCAGTCAGGACTGAGGCATTTTGTAAACAGTAAAATATAGATTTAAAAAAATTATTTAAAAAATAGATGCCCTTATTTCACATTTGTTCAAGTGAAGTTAATGAGTAAGGAGTGAGTACACAGTATAGTGTGTTAGAGTGCAGTATAGTCTGATTTCTTGCACTTCTTAGGGAGTAGATAAGAATTCTTAATTCCTTACCTTCCTTTGATAAGTGTTTTCACTGAGTAACAACAGGTAGTCCCTATGGCACCTTATAAACTAACAGATTTATTTGGGCATAAGCTTTCATGGGTAAAAATCACTTTGTCAGCTGGTTGTATCTTGTGGAGTGATTTTTACCTGTGAAAGCTTATGCCCGAATTGTTAGTCTGTATCTGTACAAACAATGATCCCTATGGCATCTTAAAAACTAACACAGCTACTCCTCTGAGACTTTTTTTGACTGAATGGGATTTATTAAAATTTTATACCCAGTCAAATAGGGTTCTTTACCAAGTGTAACTTTTTTCAGCGAATATTCTATGTAAATTTAAGATAATCAAAAGTGTGTTTAAAATTGATTAAATATAAAAGGGTGTTCTTTATTTCCCTTGATCTATTCTAGAGTCTTACAGGATCTCTTGACCAGTATGTGGTGCTCTTGCATATGTATTACAGGTTGAACCTCTAGTCTGGCACCTTCGGGACCTGACCGGTGCCAAACCAGAGAATTTGCCGGACTGTGGAAGGTCAATATTGTCTAGCAGCATTACCAACACTTCCACTGTTTACTGGACTCTTAGAAGATGTTTAGGGATAATTTAGAGCTAAATAACACAAAATACTGAGAACCAGGACTGGTGACGGTAAACAAATTTTATGTGGCTGCTGGAAACTTGACCACATCCATGATAAGCTAACTTAAATCATGCTGGACCTTAGATGTTGCTGGACCAGTGTGTGCCAGATTTGAGAGGTTCAGCCTGCATCATATCTAGTCTGTTTCCCCTATGATGTATTTTTTCAGAGACACATTTTATGTCTGCATGTGTCAGAGGAAAAGGTGTTTCAAGTCTTGCAGTAGGCTTGTATAATATGTTATACCTTTTTTAACAAAGAGTTTGTCTACACTGAGCTGCGTGCAGACTATGGCACACTGAATTGCAGAGCTCCCCAAAATACTGCAGTCTGCCCCATGTGGATGCTGCTGCTGTGAACTAAAAGGTATCTCCTTCATGTGAGATGTATAAACCTACTAGTTCATGCCAACGGCACTCACATGGGGTAGTTAGATTGCAACACTACAGCGTGCGCTGAAATTTACACCATAATTCTTCTGCAGTGCAGTGTTGAAGTAGCCTAAGAAGGCCATCACCAATAACAAGTTTTTGAAAAGCCAATTGTTGTTCAACTTTTATTTTTAAATACAGTTTACAGTTTTTCCTAGAAGTGTTACTTACCTCTCTAAATTGGACTTCTGGCTTTGAAAAAATGGACACAACTTGCAGATAAAGGTCTGTATTAAGGTAGGATGAAATGAGTTAAGTTGAAAGATGTGCCCATGGACTTTGCTGTGAAGCCTATTTTTTTATTAGTTTTTAGTGTGTGCAAATACATACTAATTATAGAGTGCTGAGCAGATGACTGCTGTTTTCTTGATGTCGAATAATTGCATGTGAAATGACTGATTGGAGTCTGTCATCTCATTTTTGCTGAAGATTTTGCTGTGCATGCTTATCAGCCCTTTCTTGAGTTTTAAGAAATCTGTCATTTGACTGACTTTGTTACTTTTGATGCTAATGCCATACATTTTAAAAAGCACATTCAATTGAGCATGTGCGCATCGATAAGGATGCTGTGTTTTTGAGCTGAAGACAACTTTAAACTTTTATTTTTAGCCTGAGACTCTAGGTATATGCCAAAATCAAGCCCACTTTGGTGAAAGACTTTGCAAGTGAAGAGCTCTGGGATGGTGCCTCATCTTGTCTGCCTGATAGCAAGAGTGGGATAGGGAAACACATAATGAGTTAAATCGTCATTAAATGTCTTGGATTTATAATGGCTGGATAGCAAATAAGGTAGTTCTGGTAGTTTTCATTTTCTGTCAGAATTAAGTTTGACAAAGATGCTGATACCACTAAAAAGAATCTGGAAAATGCTGATTGCCATTGTGCCAATTAAAGACAATAAAATGTTCCTTGATAAAATGGATGATCTGAAAATGAAGAAAGTGGAAAAAGTGAGGCTTTCTGGAGTGCCAAAAAACTGAGGGAGCTTGTGCTATTCTCTGCAGTATAGTAAGCTGTACTACATAAATGATATTGCTTAAAGTGAAACCCCTTTGTTAATCTTGCATTTTCTTTTTTAAATAAATACCTGACCCTGTATGCTAAAGAGAACATTGCTCCTGTTTGAAACAATGGATGAAAATTTGGTTTTGGGAGGTAAAACTGACCTTGGTGTGAATGTCTCTAAAAACAAACCAAAAAAAAATCAAACAACCTCATTTTTCACTGGAACATAAGTGAAGTGAATGAATCTCTGGGCAATTGTGCGAGTGTAGTTTGAGAGTCAAATGTTCCTCCCCTTTCTCCCCCCCCGGAGCGGTCGTGTCTTTTCTAAGCACTTGAATATATCAAATAATGCACATGCTATTAGAGACATCAACAAGAGGGTAGTTTTGGGTGACAGAAAAATGTAGATGCAGTACTTTGGCACACTGATATTTGGCAGTGTCTTTTATGTGTGAAGTTTGATAATTTGGTATTCAAATTCAGTTGCAGAGTAATAAAATTGCTTGTTAAAATACCAGATTTAAACATGTTATGCTGCTCACATTTAACTGAAGAATGGTATAATAAAAGATTTACTGTGCTAAGGTAGTGATAGATGTTAAATGGGAAAAATGATTAAATTTTAATTGGTCAGTGCTTCAATCTATAAACCATTGCTAAATACAGTTGTTATGGGGAACAACTGAAACCCTGTCCTTTGCCTGTGATCCATATTGTATTAATTTAGTATATGGTAATTGTTATGCTTCTTGTTTCAGCAATGAAATAATGTTAGAATAAAAATCATGTATAGAGGGTGGTGCTAAAAGTGTCTCTTGCTCTCCTATACCAAGTACATTAAGCAGCAACAAATGAAACTTTCATTGCATGGAAGAATTAGGGTATCTGAGAGGTTCTTCATCAGTGAGAAGTTACTACTCAGTTGTTCTGAACTTTGTTTTAAAGTACCATCCATAATGAATATATTTTAATTCTCCTGTTGAATAAATTGACAACCTTAAATGAGATTATCCGATAAACTTGTAAAGCAACACAATGGCAGATGAAATTCAGCGTTGATAAATGTAAATATTGCATATTGGACAAAATAATCAGTCATACATATAAAATAAGGACTAATTAGCTATTGGTGTTCAAGAAAGAGATCTTGGAGTTACTGTGGATAGTTTTCTGAAAGCATTGGCTCCGTGTAGTATCAGTTAAAAAGTAACAGAACGTTGTGAATCATTAAGAAAGCAATAGATCCTGGAACATAACATATATTGTGTGTCTGTAACTTCATGGTATGCCCACATCTTGAATGCTGCATGCAAATGTGGTCTCCCCATCTAAATGAATATATATTGGAATTGAAAAAGGTTCAGAAAAGGGCAACAAAAATGATTGGGGTAAGAAACAGCTACTGTGTGAGGAGAGATTAATAAGACTGGGACTTTTTAGATTGGAAGAGACATCAAAGGGAGAGATATGATTAAGCTCTATAATATCATGATTGGTGTGGAGAAAGTAAATAAGGTGTTATTTACTCATAATACAAGAACTAGAGGTCACTAAATGAAATTAATAGGCAGCAGGTTTAAAACAAACAAAAGGGAGTATTTCTTCACACAGCATACAGTCAAGCTGTGGCACTCTTTGCCAGAGGATGTTGTGAAGGCCAAGACTATAACAGGGTTCAAAAAAGAACTAGATGAATTCATGGAGGATAGGCCCATCAATGGTTAGGAGCCAGAATAGACAGAGATGGTGTCCCTGACCTCTGTTTGCCAGAAGCTGGGAATTGACGACAAAGGAGGGATCATTTGATGATTCTGTTCATTCTTTGTGTGGCACCTTGGCCACTGTAAGAAGACACGATACTGGGCAAGATTGGCCAGTTTCTGGCCAATGGGAGCTGTCTGAAGGAGAGACAATGCACAAAGTACCTCTTCCCCTCCGCTCAGCTTGTAGCTATTCATGGACACACATGGCCCCTGCTGCCTGTGTGGGGGTGGGACAGACAGGGAGCCTGCCTAAGAATCCTGCTAGTTCTGTTGGCCAGAAGTCACCAGGTAAGTCTCTCAGCCAGAGCCTGCCTCTGGCACCCTGGCCCCTCCCCCCACTCTTGCCTCCCTACTGCACATAACTCATGCCCCCTCCCAGATCCTGTACCCCAATCCCTGCCCTAGGTCATAACCCCCTCCTGCCCAGGGTCACAACCTAACCCCTGCACCTCCTCTTGCAACCTAATCCCTTCCTCCAAGAACCCTTCTGCACTCAACCTCCATCCCAGACCCCACACTTCCTCCATTAATATCATGGAAGAGTGTGGCCCTTGATGATTTTCCAAATTCTTGGAGTGGCCCTCCCCATCAAGAATTATTGCCCACCCTTATTTTAAATGGCCATTTCTTGTGTTAGCATATATAATCTTAAACACTGTTTTTTAAGAGTTACAGGCAAAGTATTTAAAACAAGAATAACCCCCCTGTACTTTTACATTTTTCCAGCAAGCCCCAAGGAGTATATAGTTGTGCTGAAGATTTTAAAGGTTTATGCAAAACTGAGTAAGGATTCCAAGTCCTCTTAAGTGGAGCTGCCTTACCCAATCTGCAGCTGAATTAAGGGAAAGTACTCTGCCTGTTACTATCAACGTTTCCTACTGAACTCATTTCTCCTGAGAACTGAGTAGAATCCATTAAAATGAAGACTTAAAAGATATTCTTGCCTTATTTTCATTTAATCTGACTTGTCTTTGCATGGATTCAAATTTCTTTAAATTTTTTTTCTGCGATATTTCTCTTATTTACCAGCATAGAACATTTTGCTAATCACGTCCTCGTTTGTATCTGTATCTCCACTATAAACAGAACTCTTTGACTGCATACTGGATTCCTTCTTTCATAAAGCCATCATTATGAAATATTGAATATAATGCAAGAGTATAGTTGCTAGATACTGGGCTTTGATTAATGTATTGGCACTATAGGCCTCAGGCCCCAGCTCCAGCAGTCAAATGCTGATGTCACACTCTTAAACTTTCATTACTTAAAAACCAAAAAGGTCTGTTGTTAACCCTCAGGATTTGAAAATCTAAGCAGAGTGTAACTAAAGTGGTGGTGCATGCCTGAGTTTTCAGAGAGGGTGAAACAAAAGCTCTAAGGTGTGAGTTGCCCCAGGCCTACCAAAATCACACAAGACAACTATCTAGAGCACCCCAAGGGTGAAAGGGCTCCCAATTTGGTCCTTACTTTGGACATGGTCTGAAGTCAGAGAATAGTCATCTGTGGAGGGAAGCTTCAATTTTACCAAAGCAATGGTGCCTCCTGTTAGTCCAGAAGACTTGTTTAAAATGGTGATGAATCTGCATTTTCACAGTGGGATGCTGTTATAAAGTTATGGCATCCCATTTTGGCGATATTTCTTAGTACCCTGGATGTTTTTAATCTAGCCCTGTAGGTAACAGATGTTTGGATAGTTGAAGGTATTTATGTAGTTCACAGTGCATCTGAGCAAGGATGTTTATCCAGTTTAACTCAGTACTTTGCAGTGTTAAATGTAAGCAATAGCACAATAAAGACTTATATCTGTTCATGATAGTTAATACTCCTCCTCCTATGCAAGTTTTTCTGGACTCTAAAGATCTCTTTTTTTTTTTTTTTAAGTTCCTACACAAGGCCATTCAGAACATATATCGTCTAAAATATATTTTTAAAAATCTTAATTTGAGACATAACAGCGATGCAAAATACAAATTTGTACCTAGCTTTCCTGTTTGTTTTATTTTTAACTTTTTTCAGTTCATCTGTCCTTGGATAACTTGTGCTTTTGAATTTTTTCAGGGTGACAAGTTAATTTTTGAGGAATTTGCTGTGTATTTTTGGTCTTCAGATGCTCTGAGGCATTTATAAATTCCATCAATAGATTTGAAGGACTTTAAGAAATCCATAGGAACAGCTCTTTTTAAAAACTGTGGAGTTGTTCTAGCAAGCAGGAATCCAGTATTGCCAGTTATTGGTAGACACACACGAGGGATATCACTATCTTCCCTTGAAAACTATTTTTTTAAAAGAAGACACATTCTGGGATTGACAAATACTCTTCAAGAATTTGATGATTAATCAGTATATAAAATATACTTGATGAGAAATCTGAAGTTTTGAAATGAAATGACAGTTACTTTCGGACATTGAGAGCACTAATTAGGAATATTTCCCCTACCCCAATGAATAGGCAGACCCTTGAGGTGCTTGGGGTGCTAAGCAGTTGCTTAGTCTGCTCTGCTCATTAGTGAGGCAAAAGTTCCAACTTGAGAGAGCCTGCACAAAGGCTCTACCAGACCACATGGATTTATTTGTAAAAACTAAATCTGTTGAGGTTGGCGGATTCTTGGGTATCAGAGTATTGATACCACATTCCGCCAAGAAGAAACCAGTGGCAAATAAAAATAAGGAGACCTGTGTTATGAAGACAGTGCTCTTGGTGTTGGAGTGGATTTTCAGTAGGCTGTAATAAGAGTCCAAAAAACTATAGGTTCATGTATTTCTGGATTCTGACTCTGCCTTAATTGAAGACATTTAGCCTGTCCTGCCTTCCTGCAGATACAGGATGCAATTCAGAACTTGTCCATGGAGCTGGGTCAGATGCTTTCTCCCCTCACTCTGGAATGCCTGCTTCTGAATGTAGCAGCTCAGCATGTGCACGTGCATATATACACTCCCACCTTCCCTTATCAATTGCTATCCTGATTTTTAAACATTTTTGATGTAGTGATTAACTATATTCTCTCTGCCCTTCCCTCTCCATCCTTCTGACTGATATTTTGAGGAAAGGGATGTCAGTTTACCAACCTTCCTCTTTTGCTGCTTCTACCATTCCCCAGTATGATCAGATGGAGCAGAAAGGCTTTGAGGTGCTCTGTTGGTAAGATCCACAGATGGGCAGGTCTGCTACAGTACCCCCAACCCACAGATCTTCTCTCTGCTAGGGGAAAAGCTTAATCCCAGTGGCAAGCATCTCCGCCCTCTTCAGCATCCAAGACCTAGCAGGCAGGTCTATTCTCACCATTAGCTTATCAAATTCCCCCCATCCCTACCTATACATGTTGGACCTATCCAACTCAGTGGGGAAGAGCTCCAGGGTCTCCTTAGATAAGAAATATGACAGACTTCTTATTACCATCCCACAAAGAGAAAAATCTGGATTCCTTAAAGCAGGGGTTCTTAAAGTTGTGATACCGCGACCCACCTCTCAGTTGCTTGCGACCCCCCCCCCCCTCCATTGCTGCAACCAGCCTCTCAGTTGCTCGTGACCCCCCTCTAATTTGTTTGCGATCCCCCTCTAAGTTGCTCGTGACCCCCCGGGGGGTCGGGACCCACAGTTTGAGAAACGCTGCCTTAAAGCAAGGGTTCTCAAACTTCATTGCACTGTGTCCCCCTTCTGACAACGAAAATTACTACACGCCCCACAAGTAGAGCAGGACAATTACATGCAGTGCCTTGCACGTACCAGAATCAGATTAGCCCTTTTTTGCAAGTGAATCACATTAATGACTTGTATTCAGTTCATAGTCCTCTGTAACACCCAGATCCTTTTTAGCAGTACTACTAGCTAGCCAGTTATTCCCCATTTTGTAGTTGTGCATTTGATTTTTTTCCTAAGTGAACTACTTTACACTTGTCTTTATTGAATTTCAAGATGTAGACCAGGGGTAGGGAATGTTTTTTTTTAGGTTGGGGGCCGCTGACCCACAGAAAAATCAGTCAGGGGCTGCACACAAATGAGAAACACACAAATACTCACTGATGTGGCCCCCATCTGAGAAGGAGAAAGATGCTCCCCACATTCCCCTTGCACATCAGAGCCTGGGTGTCCCAGGCTAGTAGAATTTGTGTGCTCCAGCCCTGCAGGGAGACAGTGGTGAGGGATAGTGCCAGTGTAGGCTCCCCAATGCTGAGGGGACGGGAGCTGTGAGCACCAGGTGCCAGATCCAGGTAAGGGGTCTTAGGTTTCCCACCTTGATTTAGAGACTGATGTGAAAGTGGAAGGAAATCTCTCTAGGACACGGCTCAGTGTCATTGCACCTGAAAAACTGAAACGTGTGTGCGTACGTGTGTGTGTTAAGGATGCTAAAGAGTGGTTATTTGGCTAATTGTGTAGTCGATTCAGTTTATATCGACTACACGATTAGTCGATAAGGGGGCCACTCTGCAGATCCGCAGCAGGGGTTGCTCTTGGAGCCAGCTCAAGCCAGGACTGAGCTTTAAATATAGTAAGAGCTGCTGGGCTCTTACTCCATTTAAAATGCAGAGGGACAGAGGTTCTGGAGCTGGTGCAGCCTCTGTTCATGGTGGCCAAGGCTGGCCGCAAACAGGGGCTGCTTCCAGAGCAACCTCCACTACCCTGATTGAGGCAGTGGGCAGTTGGTACTGCAGAGACAGTGCTGGGGGGAAATGGCTTTTAAGTTGGCTTCTCCCAGCACTTGCTCCTGTTCAACCCTCTCTTTGCTGCCTTTCATACAGAGGCCAGCAAGGGTGGGGCAGCGAGTAGTCGAATACTCCACTCTACTACCGATAAGCTTATGCTTGTCAGGTAGTCAACTACTTGCTTACATCTCTGCTGTGTGTCAGACCCTGGCGGTGTGAAGGAACTACCAATGATTACAAGAACCATCACTATACTATGTATCATCATCCTTTTGTCTATCCTCTGCCCAAGAATGTTCACAACGGTATTGGTAATAGACTAAGGAGTCAGGAAATTTATCTAAATCTTTAGCAGATACTCAGTGTTATCACAAGGTTCCTTACATCTATCTAAATCAATAGTTAAACTTAATTATTTGTATTACTGTACAAACACGAGACAGCTGCTTTTGTACAATATGTTTATCTAGTTCAGTTGTCCCCAAACTCTGGGCTGTGCCCCGCTGGGCAGGCATGGTACGTCTTTGACCACACACCATAAAGCAGTGGTCTCCAACTTTTTTACACCCAAGATCACTTTTTAAATGACAGACCAAGCCAAGATCTACTGCCCCGCCCCTTCCTTGAAGCCCCACCCCTTCCTTGAAGCCCCGCCCTCTCTATTCTCCTCCTCTCTGTCACTTGCTATCCCCAATCCTTATACTGCTGCTTTAAAAAAAAAAAAAAAATCTTCTGTAGGAAGAGGTTTTTCCAACATTTGGCCTGTCTAGACTGGACCAAATGTCAGAAAAAACCCTTCTTTTGGAAGCCCCCTTATTCCTCATGGAAAGAGGAATATAGGGGTGACCGAAAGAGCATGTTTGCTCTTCCACTAAAAAAAGCGGAAGAACAAACGCATCCCTGGATGCAGAAGAGTTTTTCTGGGATGTCTCCGAAATCCTGAAAAACTCCGGCAGTCTAGCCGTACCCTTGCTGGGTTGAGACAGGATGTGTGGGCTCCAGGGTGGGAATGAGGGATTTGGATGTGGGAAGGGGTGAGAGATGCAAGCTCTGGGAGGAAATCTGGATGCAGGAGGAGGTGGAGAAGGGGACGCTGGCTTGGGGAGGGGGCTCCAGGCCAGGCAGTGTTGGGGTACTAAGCAAGCCACAGGCTTGTGAATGCGAGGATGCAGGAATTTGGGTTGGGGTATGTGAGGGGCTCAGAGCAGGGGGTTCCAGTGTTTGATAGGCTCAGATCTAGGGTCTGGGGAAGGGGGAATGCAAGAGTGGTTGTGGCCAGATGGGGGTTTGGCCCCAAGTGGGGGTTTGTTGGCCAGGCTTCATTTTTAAATAAAATACTATGTCAAACACAAAAAGTTTCTGCATTGTCTTTATTTATGAGAATAGCAGGGAACCTGCCTTGAGTCAGGGGTCTCTGACCCATAGAAAAGTCATTCGGGAGCAGGGGACACAGTACTGGGGAGGGGAGCTAGTGGGATCTGGAGCAGGGAACAGGGTGCCAGTGGGGGCAGGACAGAGGGGGCAGGGTGCCAGAAGGACAAGTTTCTGCAGCAGGGGACAGGGTGCTGGGGGGGGACAGGGTTCTGCAGAGGGGAGCAGGGGGACAGGTTTCTGTAGTGGGGAAGGCAGGGGGACAGGTTTCTGCCGTAGGGCACAGGGTGCCAGAGGGAACTGGTTTCTCCAGGGGGGGCAGGGTGCCGGGGGGCAGGTTTCTGCAGCGGGGCGGGGGGTCAAGGGAGAGGCAACAGGGGGCCAGGAGGGTGGGGGACAGGTTTGGGGCAGGGGAGAGGGAACAAGGTTTGGGAGCAGGGAGTCCCCTACACCAGCCAAGGAGGGAAGCCTCCGTCCTGTGCTCCCTCCGGGCTGACCGCAGGGCAGCCGGGCTGGAGTGAAGAGAAGTGGCTTCTCTTCGCTCCTACCCGGCTGCCCTGCGCTCAGCCCGGGAAGCTTGCTCTAGCACAGCTGGAGCTAGGCGCAGTGTCTCCGGGCTGGGCATAGGGCATCCGGGCTGGAGCGAGGAGAAGTGGTTTCTCTTCGCTCCAGCCCAGCTGCCCTGCGCTCAGCCCAGGAAGCTTGCTCCAGCATAGCTGGAGCTAGGCAAAGCCTCCCTGAGCTGAGCGCAGGGCAGCTGGGCTGGAGGGAAGAGAAGCAGCTGCCTGGCCAGCTGGCTGTGGCTTTCAGCCCTGAGGAGGCTGAACTGCGCTCCAGCTGATCGGGCGGCTTCTCCTCTGCGCCTGCCCACGTGGAGCGTGGTACACCCTGGCTGGGCGCCAGGGCCAGATGCCTTGGCAGCTATGGCGCTCAGCCAAGGTGCCCCACGCTCCACGTGGGCAGGTGCAGAGGAGAAGTCACTCGATCAGCTGGAGCGCAGGGCAGCCTCTTTCAGCTGAAAGCAGCCGGGGTGTTTCTGTTCTCCTGACCTCCCAGCTCCCACCATTCCACAGCTACTCACCTGTGTTGTTGCTTGGGGAGTAGCTGCTGCTCAAATGAAGAAATCAAATGTAAATGTACTGCGCAGTTCAGAGAGGGCTCAAGATCAACTCTTAGAGCCCCTGAGATCGACCGGTAGATTGCGATCTAGCGGTTGGTGACCACGGCCATAAAGGGTGGAGAGGGAGTGTCACCCAGCCTTGCTCTGGTCCCAGTTCATCTTAGTCGCTGGTTCGCTGTTGGCTGCAGTTACTGTCCCTGCTCTTGTTCCTGATTTGTGGCCCTGCTTCTGGCCCAGGCTCCCAACTGCAACTCTGATCCTGCTCCTGGCCATAGCTCCTAGCCACACATCTTGATAGGGATGTTAGTGTGTAGTCATGTAAAGGGTTAACCGATAAACCTAGGCTTATCGGTTAATCCCATCTACTATGCATCCCCTACCCCCTGCCTCTGATATAGAGGCAGCAAGAAGAAGGGAGGAGGAGGGACCCAGTGCCCATGGGGTGTCGGTTTTTAAGATAGCTCCCCGTGAGCACCTGATCCTGCAGAGCAGCCTCCCCCATTCCGCTGCCTTGCTATTGAGGCAGCAGCGTGAAGGATGAGGGGGGCAAGTGGAAGCTGCCACACATGGGGAGCCGACTCTGCGGAGCCACCTGCCTCCCCTTGCTTTCTCCCACAGAGTCGGGGGACAGGCTGTTTCAGAGGCAGCAGCGTGAGGGGTAGGGGTAGGTGGAATGCTGGTGCAGCCCTTGGCTGCGGGGAGCTTGGGCTCCCCACAGACAGGGGCTGCTGCTGCCCCTCATTGCTGCCTCTGTATCAGAGGCAGCAGGGTGGTAGGGGGCTCCCCGGAGTGGGGCCAGGAGCACACTGGCTGCCGGCCCTGCCCTTGGGGACTGTTGAATAATCCATGTAACCACTAAGATTTTGTGCGGTTACATGATGGAATTAAACAGTATCTAAAATCCTTACTTCTTGAAGGGAGAGTGGACAGATTTCATTATATGTAATGGAAGGGGGTGGATGACAGAAAGTTTGGTGACCACTGATCTTGATTTTCCTTTTTCCCTTGATTCAGCGTAAAATATATTGTACTCAAGTGTGGATTATTTCTCTGTTTGAAAGTATCGAGACTCTAAATGCTTTGAGATTTCTCAAATAATATTATGCTGGGCATTGATTTCCTTTTCCCAACATCACAGAAACACCTCTCTTTTGCTCTTTGAACATTTTTTTGGAATCTCTCGATCCTATCGTTAAATTTATGAGTTAAGTTTAAATATGCCTGATCCTAAGAGAAGCCTTTTAATGATGTTTGCCAGCAATTAATGGATTTTACTGAGATTCTTTCCCCTGATTGAGGGGACACATTACTTTTATGAGATTTCCTTCAAAAATACCTCTAGGTCACTGATCCACGTGTGTGAATAAGGAAATTATCAGTCTTTTTAGTTGAAAGACTTATTGACTGTGCGCTTTTCTTTTTCTTTTTTTTTTTTTTTTTTTTTTAAATACCTTTCCTTCAACTGAAATTAGAGGTGATGGTGGAAATCAAATTTCAGGTAGAAGTGTTTTCAGAAAAGCCCAGTGACTGGACACTTCCTATATTGCACCTTATTCATTCTTTTGAAAGAGCCCAGTATTAGGAATCGTAACTTACAAATATATTCACGTGTCTTACAACAAAGCTAACTCTTTATCTTTGTTAATTTGCACAAACTGAGGGGTGGGCAATTTTTGATGCGGGGGGCCACTCCAAGAATTTGGTAAGTGGTTGAGGGCCACACTCTTCCATGATATTGAAGGAGGAGGTGCGGGGTCTGGGATAGAGGTTGGGTGCAGAAGGGAGCTTGGGATAAGGTATTGGGATGCAGGAGGGAGTGGGGTTCTGGGAGGGCGTTTGAGTGAAGGAGGCAGTTGATCTGGGGCACTGGACTGGAGTGCAGGCGGTTAGGTTGTGATCTAGAGCATGGAGTTGGGGTACAGGAGGGGGTGCAGAGGTTTGTTTGTGTGAGCTAGGGCAGGAGGGGATTGTGATCTGAGGCAGGCGATCGGGGTGCCAGATCTGGGAGGGAATATGGGTGCAGGAAGAGGGCAGAGGTTTGGGAAAGAGAGGGGCTGGGGTACCAGAGGCAGGCTCTGGCCAGGAGACTTACCTGTGTGGTGGTCTTCAAGTGATGTCCCTGTGGGTGCTCCACTGTAGGTATTGAGTCGTCCCGGCGTTGCAGATGGGAGTTTTCTTGAGTAGTGATCTGCCGGACTGTGCATGTGCGGCACGTGCTCTGCACCATTTGCACCCTTTTGATGTCTCGCATGGTCTGGTTCCCATCAGTTCGTCCTTCGCCACCTGCGGTCGCAGACGGAGCGAGCTTTTCTCCTCAGGAAAATCCTGACAGGAATATAGTATATAGTTGTTTATAATTATTCATAGTTAGTCGTAGTTCTTATAGTTAGTTTCTTAGTTAATATAGTTAAACCAAATAAAAAAACCCAGTTGTTATTTTTCTTAAAGTAGTTTATAGATAGCTATGCCGGGTTCCCCCGGTTTTAGAAATGCACCACATGGTGTGACGCCATGGCTGCATTGGACAGATACACCAAGTACATTAAGTGCCTCGGTGAGGCTCGTGTCTCAAAAATGAACCCATTGTGCCAAGTTGACGGTCAGAGCGCGTAAGGACAGGGAGATGAGACTAAAGATGTTCCTTTTCAACAAGGTGCTTCAGCACAGCCGGAACATTCTCCCATTGTCTCCACTCTGCAGTCTCCGAGAGCGGAGAAAAGAAAGGCTGTTGTCCCACAGTCAGCTCCGGCCCAAAAGAGCGTCACCAGCCCGCTCTTTATCGGCAACACATGTGAGTGTCGGTGATAAGCCTGGCACATCTGGCACTGCGGCCCCCAAGCATGAGTCCCTCTCTGAGCTGAAATACCGACAAATCCAAAATGGCACCATTAACGGTCATAATGGTCCATCAGTCGGCACCGCCAGCAACGGCACCGATTATTTTGGTACTGACAACATTGGTGTCAGCACTGCATGTGCAGATGACATCAGCACCGACAACATTGGCACCGACTACATCGGCACGGATTACCCATGTATCGACATTAGCGGCACCGCAGACCTCAGCACCACGCACTTCAGCACCATCCATTGATATGACCACTTTTCCAATGCCGAGAGTTTTGACGCAGACAGGATGCATATCCTCGGCACCATACGTCTCATACAGCCCTCCGCACCGAAGAAAGCACCTTATAAGTCCGCTTCAGTACTACCAGTGGGCCCCGAACTGCTGACATTTTCACTGGAACTGTCTTCGGCACTGCTGTCTCTATATTCTGCTCACCTGCCAGCAGACAACAGGGGCCGTTCCCCTCCTGGGCAAACCAGATGTCACCCATCGAGATACCGTTCATCACCGTCCACCCACCTACACAAGATATTCACATCATTCTCCTCCTCCTCCTTCAAGGGGATCGCCGCAGTCTCCACATCTTCCGGTACACCACCGGATGCATCACAGAACCGGATACTCATCTTGTTACGCTTCTCTGACACAATTTTACCATAGACCCACATTCTACTGGTACTATTCTAGACATGACCCACCTTGACATGCTTATTACCTCACCTATGACTATTCTTGCTGTCACAGTTACCAGGCTTCCCGTGCTCCCTCAGTTGCCCCTCGACCCTCTCATACCCATGGGGTCACGAGATCATCACTCAATGCTCCATCTACGGCTCACCATTCTGAACTGGAAGAAGGGCACTTATCAGAGGTTGACGTGGAGTAGCAATCATCAGATGTTTCACCAACTGACCAGTTGTCGTCATCCCCTGACAAAACAGTCATCCCTGGTGACCAATCCCCTACTGATGATCTTAGGCAATTTCAGGAGCTCTTTAAGAGGGTGGCTGTATCTCAGGACATCACCCTAACAGAAGTACCAGAAAATCAACACGTGTTGCTTAAGAATCTTCAACCATCACAACGGGGGAAAAGTTGCAGTACCGATTGACGAGGCCATCATGGAAGTAGCTGATTAAATTTGGCAGACTCCAGCATCAGCACCTCCAACTAACAGAAGAGCGGACAAAAGATATTTTGTCCCTCCAAAGGGAGCTGACTTATTCTCCCACCCTCAACTGAACTCATTGGTGGTAGATGCGGCTCAGTACACGTCCAAACTCCCTCAATACAAAAACATGACAGAAAAAGATAATAAACACATGGACCTCGTTGACAGAGAACTATTCTTGTTCGACCTTACTCTTGTGTATGGCTAACTACGCAGCATTGCTTTCTAATCATAATTTGGATAATTACACCAAACTCACATCCCTATTAGAACATTTACCTGACTCTGAGAGCCATTCTAAAGTCCATAGTTGAGGAGGGCTACACTTCTAGAACAGCCCTCCAAATAGTACTGGACATAGCACACACAGCAACCAGGGCTATAGCGATCTCAGTAGGTATGAGGAGAGCTTCTTGGCTACAACTGGTGGGGGTCCACCGTGACCTGCAGTCGAAGGTCGAAGATCTTCCTTTTGACAGACAAAAATTATTCGCTGAAAAGACAGACGAGGTGTTACATTCTAGTAAGACTCTAGGACAGCACTACGAACACTCGGGATATAGACTCCCCCATACCATCGAAAGCAATATCAAAGGCAGCGGGAGTTCTCCTACCCCAGATATCAACAGTGCCCTTTTGACCAATCTAAGGGCAAGCGACATCCGCAGAGGAGATGATCACAGGGTGTTCGTTATACTGGCAACCAGGCAAACAAGCAGCAAGTTAGACCTGTTGGTCGAGGGTCTACAAAATATTCCCATCTCTCCCGGAGCGCCACAGTCTTTCATCACCATTCAGAGCTTTTCTGCCATCGCTGGGCTGCTATCACAATGGACCTCTGGGTCCTCAAAATTATAACATCAGGGTATACCATCCCCTTTACCACACGTCTCCCCTCCCTCCCCCTCCCTCTTCAGGGACCCCTCTCACAAAGACCTACTAAAGCAGGAGGTACAGCAACTGCTAAGCCTAGGAGCAGTGGAAATAGTACCCAAGGACTTCAGAGGCAAGGGGTTTATTCCCATTTTGTCACATTGAAGAAAACAGGAGGATGGAGGCCTATTTTAGACCTATGCAGACTGAATCGATATTTACGAAAGCAGTGATTCAAGATGGTTACCCTAACGTCAAGAATTCCAGCATTAGAGAAGGGAGAATGGTTTGCAGCCCTCGACTTACAGGATGCCTATTTCCACATAACTGTTCACCACGCGCACACAGTTCCTCTGTTTCGTGGTGGGCGCACATCATTATCAATATCGGGTACTATCATTCGGCCTTTCCTCGGCTCCCAGAGTATTTTCAAAGACATTAGCTGTTGTCACGGCTTACCTTCGCAGAGAAGCCGTGATCATTTTTCCGTATCTCGACTATTGCTTAATGAAAAGCATGTTGGAAGTAGGTATGCATTGCATGCTTGCAGTGATCAAACAAGCATTCAACTTGTTGGGCCTTACACTCAACATACAAAAATCAACACTGCAACCTACACAATCTCTAGAAGTCATAGATGCGCACCTGGATTCAGTATGTGCAAGGGCATACCTCCCCATGCAGAGATTCCAAGCAATCCAAGAGTTGGTTACCATCAGTCCCACAGTCCCCATTCTCACCTGTCTCCAACTTACAGGTCACATGGCTGCTACAACGTATGTGGTCAACTATGCCCACTTGCACCTTTGTCTCCAGCATTGGCTTGCAACTGTCTATACTCATTACAAGAAGCAACTGCACATGTGGGTCTCGTCTCTTCACCTGGCGTTGTACAATCTCTCACATAGTGGACCAATTCCCACAATTTGTTAGCAGGAGTACCTTTTCATCGAGACCAACCATATGTGCACATAACTACTGATGCATCCCTCCTTGGATGGGGTGCCCATATGAATGCATGCCAATATAAGGATGATAGACCACACGAGACCTCTTTCCATATCAATTTATTAGAGTTCAGAGCTGTATTCAGTGCATGCAAGCATTTCATAACGCACATTCAGGGAAAGGTTGTTAGAGTATTAACCGACAATATGGCAACGGTATATTACATCAACCACCAGGGAGGCGCCCTATCCCGCATTCTATGCACAGAAGCGGTCCAATTATGGAATTGGTGCATATGAAGCATCATCTTTACTCCTGGCAGGTATGAAGCTCCTACAAACAATACAACAGCGGACAATCTCGACAGACACTTTGGATGCATCTCTGGGGTTGATGCTGCCCTTGACTTCTCCCTCACCTTCCTGTTGTAGAGCTCCTGGGAGAGGGGGCTATAGTAAAGAGAGAATGTGGGTCCCTAAGGCTGGAGGGAGTGCCTGTGCATGTGGAAGGAAGACCTGGAAAGCTGTCATGTGGTTCATCACATCTGCCATGACCATTAATACTCCTGGTTCTTCACTTCCAATTCCCTGCATGCTCTCCTGTCCACACACTCCACTCTCGTTTCCTACAGTAGAGTATTACTACAATCACTTAATCACTCCCTGTCTAAGTGGGCATATTGCATTTGAGCCTTGAACATGTCATCCCTACTACATTTTTCCTTAGGATTTGTGCTAGCTGGACAACTGGCAGAGCTGGAGGGAGCATGCAGCATGCTCGCTGCTGTACCTGCGGTAACGAAAAGTGAAGGGCAGACTTTACAGGAGATACATTGTTGAGAGTAACACCTAATCTCTCTGCATAAAAGAGATGTGTTATGTGCAAGGCCACAGTGATTTAAAGCACTCACTATGCCGCAGGTACACCGTGCCACAGAGATATTATGGGAACAGCTGGACTTGGTTTGGTGGCAAGCATGGTAAGGGACAGGCTGGGGCTCAAGCCTGCGGGAGGAGTGGGACCAGCCATGGCGGCAAGGCAGAGGCTTATGTGGTGATGGTATGTTTGGCATCCTCCATTTGCTGGGAGAGTGCAGCTTTCCTTTTCCACAGGAATATGTGGGCAGAAGGTGGGATCTGGGCGAAGCGGTAGGGAGGGGTTCAAGCCATGTTTCATTGGGGATGAGCAAATGGAAGTTTATTGCAGAGACATCAGTTAAGAGCTTTCCCTGCTTCATCCAGGTTGTCATGCACGAGATCAGTCTTCTCCAAATGGCACAGAGTGATAAGGAACAGATGCTGACTGAATGTTGCCAGAAACTTGTACCTTGTGCTGCAGTGCTTTGTGCTGCAGTGACATCAGACCACTTACTGCTGGCTTGGCATGGAACAGTGTCCTACTGTGGAGGACAGAATAAGGCAGGCCTCCCCAGAAATCTTCTGAGAAGGATTAAAGAGTTCCTCTATGAGAGTTTTATGGAAATGTGCACAGAGGATTCCCACTCCATCTCTGGATATGTCCCGTACCATGAATAGGAACTGCATCCTCAGGTCCTACAATCCATCTTCCAACGCTGGGGCATTCCGAAAATAGACCTCTTCTCTTCCTAGAAGAACAAGAAGTGTCACTATTACTGCTCAAGAGCAGGCATCGGACTGAGCTCTCTAGGGGATGCTTTTCTTCTCCATTGGAAGGGTCCACTTTTATATGCTTTCCCTCCTATCCCACTAATCCCCAAGGTGCTCGAGAAGATCACCAGAGACAAGGCGACAGTCATCCTTATAGCACCATTTTAGGCGCGTTGGATATGGTTTCCCAATCTCTGTCTGATGTCTCCTCTGCGTCCTTACTACCTTCCAATTCAACATGATCTCCTGACTCAGAGCAGAGGAATCTTACTCCACCCACAACTTTAACTGCTGCATCTCGCATCGTGGTTCATCACTGGTTCTACCAGGAGGAACAACAATGCTCTGACCAGGTGAAGGAAGTGCTTTTGCATAGCATAAGATAATTTGCCAAAACCGCCTATCTGCAGGAATGGCATAGATTCTCTATATGGTGCACTAACAAAAATCTAGGTCCGCACAATGCACCATTACACAAAATTTTGGACTATATACTGTCCCTCAGAAGGGCTGATCTAGCTCTGTCTTCCTTAAAGGTACATCTCTCAGCTATCACTGCGTTTTACCAGCAAGTAGAGGGATGGTCAATCTTCGCCCATCCCATCACGAAGAGGTTCCTAAAAGGCCTTTCCAATCTATATCCAGCACACAGGCCACCACCACCATTGTGGAACTTAGAAATGGTGCTAGACACCCTTATTCGCCCACCGTTTGAACCCCATACTACATGCCTGCTGTCAATCATGACGCTAAAGGTAGTCTTCTTACTGGCAATTACCTCTGCCCGTTGAGTTACCTAGCTAGCAACCCTAAAGCCTTATACCGTCTTTAACAGAGACAGTGTGACACTGTCCCCATCCTTCATTTATTCCCAAGGTTTGTTCGGACTTTCACATGAACAAACCTATCGTACTCCCTTCGTTCTACCCTAAGCCACACTCCACAGCAAAGGATTAGTACTTCATTTATTGGACGTAAGGAGAGCCCTGGCATTCTGTATGACAGGACGAAGCCTTTCCACAAATTGGATCGTTTATCTCCATAGCGGAACGCAATAAGGGATGTCCGCTATTGTCACAACACATTTCCAAGATCATGGAATGATCACACAATGTTACCTGATGAAGAACAAACCACTACCTCAAACCATTAGAGCACACACTACAAGAGTGACGGCGACTTCTACAGTGTTTCTCCATAGGGTTCCCCTCAGGGATAGCTGCAGAATGGCTACGTAGTCCACCAATGATACATTTATGAAGCACTATGCACTTCTGCAGACTCAAACTATTGACACTACTGTGACCTCCATTGTCTTGTCTACTGTTCTCAACCCTTAATCCGAGGCCCACCTAACAGTTAGACTGAGTACTGCTAAGTATTCACCTACAGTGGAGCACCCACAGGGACATCACTCGAAGAAGAAGAGGAAGTTACTCACCTTGGTGCGGTAACGATGGTTCTTCAAGATGTGGGTCCGCATGGGTGCTCCGCTACCTGCCCTCCTCCCCGCCTTGGATTTCTCCTATCTTACAGATACCGGGGCGGACTCAAGGAACTGATGGGAACTGGACCGTGCAAGACATTTAAAGGGCATGAATGGCGCGGAGAGCGTTTTGCGCATGCGCGGTGTGGCAGGTCACTGCTCAAGAAAAACTCCGATCTGTGATGCTGGGGGGACCCGACTCTTACAGTGGAGCACCTGTGGGGGGACACAACTTGAAGAATCGTCGTTACTGCCCCAAGGTGAGTAACTTCCTCATTCCTGACCAGCAGCCTTCCTGCCTGCCCGCCCTGCACCTGCATAGGCTGCAGCCATGTACTCTATGAATAACTACAAGCTCTGGAGGGGTGGGGGTGTGGTGCTTCTTGGCTGCCTGTAATTCAAACAGACAACTCCCATTGGCCAGTTTCTGGCCAGAAACTGGCCAGTGGGATTGTGTTGGGGGCGGGAGCAGTACCAAAGCCCTCTCTCCCTCTCCCCTCCCCCCCCCCCCCGCATGCTCACAGTTTTCTGAGTGGCATGCGGGGGGGGGGGGGGCAGGCAAGTGGGGAGGCAGCCTGGGGCTCCCTGCAGTGTCTGTGGGCCAGATCTGGTGTCTTTAGTAATGGGGTTTTAAAAAGTTACAATTTCAGTTTTAATCACATTGTTAAACAGTGATAGAATATCAATTTAAATTTATAATAAATACTTTCGATGTTTTTCTACATTTTCAATTACAACACACGTAAGTACCTTATAATATTCCTAATCACAAATATTTGCATTGTCGAAGCACGTTCTTACTTTCAGGTGACAGCATTATCTCCTGTAAATGTAAATAAACTTGTTGGCTTAGCGATTCACTGAACAAGAAGCAGGATTCGTTGGACTTGAAGGCAGGGCCGGCCCGAGCCATTTTGGCGCCCTGGGTGCGCGGCCCCACCCTCTGGGCGCAGGGCGCATGCACGGGCCCGCCCCCCGGGGCACATGTGCGGACGCACGGCGCATGCGCTGCCCAGTCGGCCCGGCCACCAGTGATGGCGCACAGCCCAGAGCAGGCTGCGCCTGGCCGTGCAGGGCCCTGCGTCCGCAGGGGGAAGGACGCTGCTGGCTGGTGCTGTGGGGGTTAACATGACCCCGTAGGTTGGCGCCCTGGGCAGCTGCCTGGCTAGCCCATCCCTTAGTCTGGCCCTGCTTGAAGGCTGTAAAGTTTTACATTGTTTTGGTTTTCAGTGCACTTTACTAAAAAAATCTACATTTCTAAGTTGCATTTTCACAATAAAGAGATTATACTACAGTACATGTAGGGATGTTAGATAGCATGTAATTGAACGGTCATGTAACCGCATCAAAATTTTAGTGGGTACACAACTTTTCAATAGTCCCCGGAGGTGGGGTTGCAGCCAGTGCACTCCCACCCCTGGGAAGCCCTCTGCCACCCCACACTGCTACCTCTGATATGGCAGCATGGGGTGGCAGGTGGGAGCCAATCTTCAGGTGGAGCTAGTTTAAAAACTGGCTTCCCACTGATATGGAGGCAGCAACAGAGAAAGGGGGGGGGGGGTGCACACGAATGAATGTGTGTAGTTGACAGAATTAATTGATAAGCCCAGGCTTATCCGTTAACCATGACACCTTGACATCCCTAATTTGTATGAGGTAAATTGAAAAATATGATTTTCTTTTTTACAGTGCAAATATTTGTAATAAAAATATAGTGCACACTGTACACTTTGTATTTTGTGTTGTAATTGAAATCAGTATATTTGAGTTAGTTGCTTAAGTTAACTGATTAACAGTTCTAGTCGGAACCAGTGAAACGGCATCGTTAAAATTGCCTTTAGTGATACATCTTGGCGTATTATAAAATGACTAAATTTTTTACTTTGGATACATGAAAAGGCAGCACTGACAGAATTCTGCTGTTGAAAAAAATTTGTGAAAATAATTAAACCTAGTTAGCTTTTTCACAAAATGTCTCCTCCTTTGCTTCACCAAGATGTGATGATTGTGGTATTTTGTTCTGAGTGCTGACAGCATGTGTGGTGTAGTGAACTCTAATTTACAGACAGTAGTGTACGGAGGTAGCAAGTACGTAAATTGTCAGGCGATTTATAGTCCCGTCATTACACAGCTGTCATTTTAATTTCTATTTTTGTTTTTAAATATTGTTTTGTTACAGGCCTAATCCTGTGGTAGTGTTTGCTGTGTTGGGAGTAAATACTCATCTTGATTAAAATATGCAGACATTATTTTCATGTATTCTGAGAAACAGGAAAAAGTCTTTACAATGCTTTCTACGGTTTCAGTTAATTTGGAAGAATAGGGAACTTGAGTTCTTATCACTACCTGTTACATAAAAAGTGCAATCCTTTTTTCTCCTCTCTAACATACCCCTTTCCTAGACATATGTTTGATCGGGCTGGTGCTGCTACACCTTAAATATTTGCATTATATTAGAGACCACTTTTTGGGGAAAATGTAAGTATTATAATGCATTTATTTCTCTGAATGCCACCCTGGTGTGTGGGAAGGGTAAGAAGCAATAAGGAGAAATGATCTCGTAAATATTTGTTTTAAGGGGCACTGTCAACTTATATTTGTTGTAAATAATAGTATATTTTAATGGTTTTAAATTGCAGCACAGAGATCTAGATTAGACATCAGGGAAACCTTCGTAACTGTAAGCGTTCTTAAGCACTGGAACTCATTACCTAGGGAGGTTGTGGAATCTTCGTCATTGGAGGATTGTAAGAACAGGTTATACAAACACCTGTCGGGGATGGTCTAGATCAGGGTGGAGAACCTCAGGTCCGGGGGCCGGTTGTGGTCCCCGACTTGCCTGGATCCAGTCCCCAAGGCTCAGTTTTCAGTGCTCCCTCCCCAACACTGGGGAACCTGCGCTGGTGCTCCTGTCCCCCCGTTAGGGTTGCCAGGTGTCCCGTTTTGAATCGGACAGTCCAGTATTTGAGCTTTCTGTTTGGGAAACAAATTGAGAAAATATAAATGTCCGGTATTTTCTAAATAAGATGTAATGTAGATAGTGATGTAATGTCAGGTGTGTCTGGTATTTTTGTTGAAACCATCTGGCAGCCCTACCCCCTGTTGCCAACCGTGGGACTAGCCATAGCCACACACAATCTACAAGACTGGGCCCATCTGGTGTACAAAGGGAATGTGGGGAGTGTCTTTCTCCTTCTCAGTCAGGGGTCATGTCACTGAGGGTTTGGTTGTGGGTTTTTTGTTGCTTCTCACACTTATGTGGCCCCCCAACTAATTTTTCTGTGGGTGAGCAGCCTTTGACCCAAAAAAGTTTCCCCATTCCCTGGCCTAGATATACGTAGTCCAGATTCAGTGCAGGGCACTAGATTTAACAACTTACTGAGGTCCCTTTCAATCCTATTTTTCTATGATTGTAATAAAAGTTAAAAGCTTAAAAAAATAATTATCCTTGTTGCTGTGATTTTTTTTTTCTTTGCTTGGACAATCAATTTTGGGTTTCACTTGTTTATAAGCAATGTAGTTTTCAGGTTCTTAGTAGTGCAATGTTTGGGTTTCAGTATTTTTAAACAAAGATGATTATTCGAATTTTGAAAAGTGAAATATTGGAAAGTTGTTTTTATAAAATCTTGATTTTTTTCAACAGGGCATATTTTAGATTAAATTTTAAGGTGCCTACCTTTCTGCTTAATAAGGATATAAGGAAGAGGAATGAGGTATAAAAGAAGAATTTTATCTTAACAGAAAACTTTGCAAAGTTTTCTATGACGTGTCCAATTAACTGCTTACTAAAGTTATTTATTCATTTGGTATGTATTGATTTATTTGGTATGACTAATTAGGAGGTACAGCATTGAAATTTAATCTTTCATGCTAGATTTAATTATTTGAATACAGTAAGGTAAATATATGAGATTCATGGCTTTTGAGAGTGTGACAATTGTTTAACAGAAAATGTCTGAACTTTTGTGTTTTCAGCACATGTATGTGCACTGTGGTTAACACTTTACACGCGTATATGTTGTGCACATTATATGCAACGTTCTAAGTTCCAACAGTAAAATCATCATGGATGAAAGTTTACAGTAATTTGTTCAAGCTCCTTTGTCTAGATAAGTTTGTTTACGCTGCAGGTTTAGCTCATGAGTATGCTGAGAAAATGGCTCTCTGCTTAAATTACTGATGAATGGAGGCACAAGAGAAAGCAGAAAAACATACAAGCTTAATGCAGTGACAGCCACACAGAAACCTTTTTTTCATTTGCAGCTTTTTAGTGTCATTTTAAGTTGCTGCTATTAGCCAATCAGATTTCTCCTGACTGCTTACATCACTAACTAGCCAGTTCCCTCCAGCTGCGGAGAGCTTCAGTTTCCTTTTTTTTTTTTTAAACTAAAATGGAGGCTGGTTTCTTGCCTTAAGGAGTACATTGCCTTTTCTGCTGAAGCCTAGATGTTGACATGTAATAAAGCTGGCAGCAGGATGGTGGTTGATGCAGCCAATTCCAATGGGCCTTTTCAGCCCGTGGCCCTTTTACATATTAGAGGTGAGTTACTGTGTGTTTCAGTGAATTGAAATTGTGTGTGGCTAGCTAATAAACGGCTATTGTGATTTTCAGATAAGGAAAGCAGGAAGTCCTTTGTAGCAGAATTTATTCGGTTTTGATGCAGCCTCAATGTAATTGTGGAATTTGGAAATCAGTTTTGTATTAAATGCTATTTGGAGAATTTAGAGATGCATCCCTTGCATAGTTAAAAGCAGGTTTTACTGCTTTCTTCTGTGACTCTCCCATCCCCCGTTCTAGCTGTGCTGATGTCAAAGGATGTGAAGTCACTACTCCAGAAAGGTATTGGGTGGGGGGCAGGGAAGAACTAAGTTATCAGTACGCACAGTTTGTGTAGCATAATGTAAGTGTTCAGAGTGCTGCAGTGCTTTTTCTATGTGAACAAACTAGAACGCCTCTAAAATCACTATAGACAGTCACTGGAAGTCACTGGAAAAATACCCATAATTTTATATTAAATATATCTGATATCTATTAAAAAGCACTTCCTAGAAGTGTTTGTGGTTTTGTTATTTTACTTTAACAAACAAGCTGTTGTTCAAAAATTGGCTATTGTAATTTGAATATTAAATATTTTAGTTGTTGGGTATTTAATCTGCGATACAGTCCTATTCTATGAAACGTTAATTTACATTTCTTAACATTTCTATATCTGAAACAAAAATAGGAATGGTGGGTAGGTAACAAAAATACATTGCATATCTTACAGTTATTAATGCCTGACATTGCTATATTTCTGTTTTTTAAAAGTAGCAAAATGCCTTAAAACGTTTATTTTTTTTAAAATATTCATTCTTTCATTCACTTTGTTTTCATAACTCTTTTTGTGAGTCCAAAATATTTATTGGACGTGATGAGGACAACTTGAACAATTGCATTCAATCTTTATCAAAGAAACAGCTGAAATTATAGTACATCAGCTAGTCTTTTCAGCTTTTCCTGGCATAAGCTACATTGTTCAGATGCATACTATACATAGATTTCCTGTATTGAAAGCATTTTGCTATAAATGCCAAAGAATTCCTGTTGGAAAGCCTGTATCCCTGATTTAAGCAACAGGATCTGATCTCAAATTGTGAAAAATTATAATTCCTTGTGATAACTTTTAAACAGTATCACTCAGCTGCTTGAAATGGGATTTTGGATGTATTCCAAGAGATAACATTGGCTTGTGGATTGTGGAGTGCTCTACAACAGTGGTTTTTCATCCAGGGGTATGCAGAGGCCTTGCAGGGAGTATGTCAACTGATCTAGATCAGTGGTTCTCAAACCTTTTGGCTCACGGCCCACCCTGCTCAATGCAAGCCTTTCCCCAGACCACCAGCCAACCACCCATGATGACATAATGGGTGCAGGAGCGGTGTGGGTGTCTGGGCAGGAGGGGGGTGCAGGAGCAGGCTGGGGGTGGGAGGGTCTAGGAGGGAAGGGTGCAGGAGTGAGATGGGGGTCTGGGTATGAGCGGGATGGGGGGCATTCATCTGCTTCCACACCCCCAACTGCTACCAGGCACTGCCCCCCACTACAATTGGCCAGGATTCCAGCCAATGGGAGCAGCAAGGAAAGTGTCCAGGGGAGGGATTCCTGTAATGCTGTTCCCCCAGGTGTGAGGAGCAGCATCACAGAGATCTAGACTGTTACACTCAGGGCTCCTCTCTCCCTTCCCCACATCTCCCGTGTAGGAAGCTGGCACTGGTGTTCCAACCTTGCGGGGTGAGTGTGGAGCTGAAGTGTTAGCGCAGCCTCCCCTCTGTTGGGAGGGAGAGACTGAGCTCCAAGTCCATGGTCCACCTGCAAGATGTTTGGGGGCCACTAGTGGTCCACAGACCACACTTTAAGAACCACTGATCTAGGTATTTGCCTAGTTTTACAACAGGCTACAGAAAAAACAGTAGTGAAGTCAGTACAAATCAAAATATCATACAATGACTGGTTTATGCTGCTCTGTATACTGTACGCTTAAACGTAAATGCAGTCTTTATATTCCATTATGTAGAGCAAGATATAGATGTATTTTATAATTGTGGTAAAATGAGAAATAAGCAATTTTTCAGTAACAATGTGCTGTGACATTTGTCTGATTAACGTAAGCAAGCAGTTGTTAAGTGAGGTGGAACTTGAAGGTACTCAGGACAAATCAGACTTCTGAAAGGGGTACAGTACAGGCTGGACATCTCTTATCCGACACCCTTGGGATTTGACTGGTCCCAAACCAGGGAATTTGCTGGACTAGAGATGGTTCCCTGCCACAGCTCCCAGCCACCGACTCTGCCAGCTGGGCGTGGGGGAGGAGGGGGCACAGAGGGACTCCCTTCAGTCCCTGCCAGGTTGCCTGCAGAGTCTCTGACCCCACTGCTGCTGCCCCAGCCGGACTGCCTGCCAGGCTTCAGCGGCCTGCGCTACCATAGGCTCCAGCTCCGCGCTACCACAGTCTGCCGGGAGCTGGCTTCCATGGGCTGCCTGGGACTCTGGCCCCTTGCTGCCTTGTGCTGCTGAGGCTTTCTCGAGCCCTGGACCAGTCTCTCTTCCACGGGCTACCAAGACTGTGGGCTCCTGCCCCACGACAGCCCACAGACTCTGGCCCTCCTTCTGTGGGTTGCCTGGGGCACCAGCCCCCAGCATTGGTCCTGCTTCCATGGGCTCCCTGGGGCTCTGGCCCCGGCCCTGCGCTGCCACAGTCTGTCACTGGCATGCCCCCAGCAGCTCAGGATCTGCCCCAACCCAGTCCCAGTGCTGCAGACTGTCAGGGGCTGGCACCAGCTCCTGCTCCATCCCACTGCGTCAACCCAGCCCCTCCTGGATTGCCCGCCTGCCACGAGGCTATCTGGGTTCTCTGATCAAGGAACATCCATGGTCCTGCTGAACCACGGCTGTTGCCAGATCAGAAAATTCCAGTTTTGTGAGGTGCAACTTGTAATCTGGAAAGACTGAAAACCACTGCTTTATAAGAAGTTTTATCCACTGGTTGAGAACAGGTACTCTTCCCATAATCAAAGGAATACAGGCCAAAGTGATGGAAGGCAGGCCATCTCTGTGTCTTCTCTGCCATTCACCTCCTCCAAGGTACACTGTGTCAAGTTTCCTTCATTTTTCTAGTATAAAGTGCTGAATTTTTTGATTCACTGAAGTTTATAAAACTTCAGGTGAATTTTTTAAAAAGGCTTTAGAGGTGATCCTAGCAATTAAAAGCCAGTAATACTGACTTCAGTATCAGGCAAATTGGTTGAAATTCTAATAAAGATCAGAATTATCAGATGAACAAAATATGTTGGGGAAGAGCCAATATGGCTTTCGAAAAGCGAAATCATGCCTCCACAGCTGTTACAGTTTTTTTTAAGAGTGTCAACAAGTATATGGACAAGAATTTATCTCCTTGATATAATATACTTGAACTTTCAGAAAGCCTTCAGTTTGGAACCTTATGGCTCTTAAGCAAAGTAAGTAGTCATGAGAAGGTCCTCTCATGAATCAGTAGCTGGTTGGAAGATGGGAAACAAACAGTAGGAATAAATTAAATTAATAAATTTTGCAATGGATATTAGCCAGAATGATCTGGGGGACAATCCCCTGCTCTAAGTATCCCTGTAACTCTGACTGTCACAAGTTGGGAGTGGACATTAAGGGAGGATCATGTGATAATTGCTGATAATTGCACTGTCCTGTTCAGACCCTCTGAAGCATCTGGCACTGGCCATTGTTAGAAGCCAGGATTCTGGGCTAGATGGACCATTGATTAGGGCATTCTTATGTTCTTAATTCAAAATTGGAGGGTTTATTGAATTATATTATTATATTAAATTTGTTGCCTGAAGGCCTGTAGGCACTTCCACAGTAAGAATGATAGATTATCATGATTAGGTCATACTTTTCCTAAACATTGAATTGTCAGTGTGTTTTATTGACAAGCACTATGGGTTGGGGAGCTTTTTTGGGGTCACAGGTGGAGGTCAGATGAAGGTACAGATGGCTCTGGCAAGTGGGTAGGGAACAATTATGATTTTGGCACTCAGGATGAGGTCTCTGGCACTAGGGAGTAGATACATCTTTTCCCCTTGAGGGTAGACACAGAAGGACTTCTGGTTTTGGGGAACTGGTGGCATTTAATAACTTCGACAGATAATAGCTCCCTGGCCTGGTATCCAGGACTTCCTCAGCCATAGATGGCTAAGCACAGAAGCAGCATATTTATACTGAAATCAGTAATGAATGAATAAGCAAATGCTTATCGGATAGTCAGCAGGCTAGCAGGAGGCGGGGCCACAAACATCACTGGGAGCCTGTGATTGCACAGAAGCCTGGCGGGGGCAGGGCTGCCCATGTCAGGCTTCCGTCCGGTGCCCAGCTGGAAAAATCAGAGAATACCGGAGACTGCACATGTCCGGTATTGTCTGATTTTTTTTTTAACCCAGCAGGGGGTTCAAATACCGGACTGTCTGGTAGGATACTGGACACCTGGCAACCCTAGGCCGTACTTCAAAGCAGCAGCGCCACGTGGAGCCTGGGATCAGCTGTGAACTCCCCCCACTACTCGGGGCTCTTTGTGGCACTGCTGCTTTGAAACGCTGCATGGAGCCTGACACTGGGCTCCCCATGGTGTTTCAAAGTGGCAGCATCGCATGGAACCTGGGGTCGGGTGGGGAGTCCCCAGCTGATCCCGGGCTCCACGGGGCACTGCCACTTTGAAATGGCACGAAGAGCCTGACACCAGGCTCCACACGGCACTTTCACCTTTGAAGTATAGCAACAGCCCTAGAGCTGTAGCTACACTTCAAAGGCAGAGGTGCCCTATTGACTAATCAAATAGTCGATGCAAAATGAATCGACTATTCAATTAGTCAGTTACTCTCAATTTAACATCCCTACTCCATTAATCTATCTTGCTCTATTTTGAACTCTGTTAAAATCCTAATCTTCATAAGTCACACCCTAAAGTCAGAAAAATTGAAATTTCCCTCTTGAAGCAGCAGCAAGTTCTGAAAGATTTGGTGATGGATTTTTTTCTCCTAAGTTAATTCAAGTTTTGTGAAAGATGCTGTATTGATATATTTTGGGAGTCCTCTTTCTGCAGAAGAGGCACAGTATAGCCAATAGCTGTGCCAACTTTTCTTCTGCATTGACCTGCTGTTGTGTCTCACCCCTGACTTGGAGGACCATCTGTAGATGAGGATAATTCATTCTCTGTGCCTGTTTATTTTTTGCTTTCTGTACAATACCAAAAAGAATGCCAGGTGTTATTGTGACTTTTGTGATGTAAGTATCTCTGCATGGGCATTTGGACTGTAGGCATTTTGGTAGCTCCCAGGGGACCCAATCAAGATCAGGACTTCATTGTACTAGGGGTATGAAACAATGGTAACTGTCCTATCTAGACTCAGAGGGGTAGTCATGCCTGTAATTTAAAAAACAAGCTGCCCTGTGGCACCTTAAAGACTGACTGACTCTCTCTCTCTCTCTCTCTCTCTCTCTCTCTCTCTCTCTCTCTCACACACGCGCGTCATCTTATAAAGTGAGTTTTACCCACGAAAGCTCATGATATAATATATTTATTAGTCTCTAAGGTGCCATAGGACTGTTCGTCTTATCTAGAGCAGTGGTTCTCAAACTGGTCTGCAGCTGCCTTATAGGTGGTCCATGGCTTGTGCTCAGCTCCCCCTCCCTCCACAGTGGGGAGCCTCCCCTGATATTCCAGGTTCGCGACTGCCACAAGGCTGAAGCACCGGCTCAGGCTTCCTGCTCTGAGGGGGGTGTGTGTGTGTGTGTGTGTGTGTGTGTGTGTGTGTGTGAGTGAAAAGAGGGGGTGTGGGTGCGCACGTGTGCGAAGAAAGCCCCCTCCTTCCCTACCAGACCGGGCTCACAGAGAGAGACAGAGCAAGCAGCACCATGCGCTGCTGCTCCCCCGTAGCCCGCTGGGGGAATGGCAGTGCAGTGATGTGCTGTCTGGAGGCTTTCCCCGCTGCTCCCATTGGACAAAGTTGCGGCCAATAGGAGGCTGTCTGGGAGCAACAGTTGCGCGAAGCCAGGTAAGTGCCTCCTTCATGCCCAGATCCTGCACCTCAGTCCCCCTCATTTACCCCAACCCTGCACCCTCCCTCCTTGCCAGAAACCCTGTCCCCACCCTGCTCCTGCACTGCACCCTTCCTCCTGGTCACACACTACACCTTTCCTTGCTCTTACCCACTCCCCCTGGCCAGACTCCCTACTCCCAGCCTGTTCCTGCATCCTACTTAGCACCTTCACCCCTTTCTGTACCCCACCTCCCTTCCAGATCCTGCACCCCCATCCCTATCCCACTCACTGGCAGCCCAGTCTCTCACACTGAACCCCTCTTTTTTGTCCCTGCCTGAGAGCCTCAGAGAGTCCACAAAATCCACTAACCCCAAACCTCAGAAGAGTAAATCTAACCCACGGGAACCCAGAACTTCAGTTCTCCCTGTCCCTTCCCCTCACCTCGTGGGGCTGGAACGCCAAAGGAGTGAGGTGTCTCAGTGGGGGCCACATCAGTGAGGGTTGGGGGTTTTGGAGGGGTTTTTCTGCTTCTCACTTCTGTGGTCCCCAACTCATGTTTTTCTGTGGGTCAGTTCCCCACCCCTGCCATAAATAAAGAAAACATTGAAACCTTTTGTATTGACATTAATTCATATTTTACCGTATTTAAAATGAACTTTGATAAACTATAACATGAGAAAGTTAAAGTGCTTCATCTGTTTAATACTTTAATATTTCCTTTCTTACTGGTTAAATTAAACCATTCTCCCATTTTGCAGCACTAGCAAAATGGCTCAGGCATAATTATATAAATTAACAGCGAGTTTCTTACTGGTTAAATTAAACCATTCTCCCATTTTGCAGCACTAGCAAAATGGCTCAGGCATAATTATATAAATTAACAGCGAGTTTCCATTAGCAATTGGTGGTCCATGGAAAGTTTTGTATTGAGCCAGATGGGCCACGGGCCAAAAGATTTGAGAACCACTGATCTAGAGGTGGGCTTTTTTTAAGCCTTTTATCCTGACTCATGGTGCAATATGAGATTATTCAGTTAAAATTTTTGTAAATTCTTTATATAAAATTTTCTGCTGTGGTCCTTGTATCACACAGAGAAATAAGGTTTTCTAAAATTGTGAAATGTGTGTATTTAAAAATATGCCATAAAATCATACCTTATAGCATTATAGAATTGTGGGATTGGAAGAGACTTCAAGTGGTCATCAGTTCCCTACACTCATGGCAGGACTAAGTATTATCTAGACCATTTCTGATAGGTGTTTGTGTAACCTGCTCTTAATCTCCAGTGATTGAGATTCCACAACCTCCCTTTGCAATTTATTTCTGTGCTTAACCACCCTGAGAGGAAGCTTTTCCTAATGTCCAACCTGAACTACCCTTGCTACAATTTAAGCCCATTGCCTAGTAAGTTCAGTACCTTTACAGTCGTCTTATATATAGGGCCTAATACATTATTAAAATGAGACTTAGCTTTTTTTTTCTTATTTATTTTGTGTATAATAAAGTACCTTTTTAGTTTTTATTGCACGCACAAATTAAATTTGTGCAAAAGTATGACGGTTTCTAATAGATGTCTTAACACTACATGTGTTGCGTGTACAGAACATATCCTTCATGCTGCTGTGTACTATTAAAAAAAAGTGTAGAATTTTAGAGTGCAGAATTTAAACCTGTGACCACAATCCCATATCTAATTTTTTTTGGCACTGAAGGAATATTTGTACCAATTCAACTTAATTTTGAAATGAGCACTGAATTTTAATTTGTTTACTCATACTAGGTTACCATATTGCAAATACGGATGATAGATGTCTATTAATTGAATAATAGTGTAATTGCATCAAATTTTAGCGGTTATACGACTATTCAATAGTCCCAACTGGGCTGGCAGCCAATGTGCTCTGGCCCCACTCCAGCGAGCCTGGGCCTGTTGCAGACAGAGGTAGGGTGGGGGAAGTCGCTCTGTGGGAGCTGATACATGCGGGCAGCTGATTTCCCATGTGTACCAGCTCCCGCTTGCTCCCTCCACACTGCTGCCTCTCTATCAGAGAGGGGGTGATGGGGTAATACAGAGGTAGCAGGGTGGGGGGAGGGGAGATGAATGCAGTCGATAGCATTAACCGATAAACCCAGGCTTATTTGTTAATTATTTATTCAACTAGAAGACACTCTCTAATGGCAAAGAACTTTTTGTGTGATCAGAGTGTACACTGTATTCCAGATGAGGTTTTTCTAGTACCTTATGCTATGACATTAGTGCTTCTCTCTCTTCTAGAAATGCATTGCCTGATACAACCTAGGAATCACAATGGTGGTTTATAATTCTGTGTTTAACCAGCACACCCAGGTCTGTGTCCTTCTCTGTCTCTTCCAACTGCCTTCATTTGTAAGAAATTATTATTAAATCATTAGTGCATGACCTTGCACTTTGTACATTTCCATCCTATTTCTGTTGTTCTGGTCTTCAGGGACATCCAGATCTTTCTAGATTAATATTACAATCCTCTCCATTGAGACTGCCTCCCAGCTGTATATAATCTGCAAACTTCTTTAGCACATGCCTACTTTTGTGCAAAAATTAATAAAAATATTAAGTATGATTGGTCCCAAGATCAGTTATTGAGAAACTCCACTAGGAAGCTCTCCCCAGTCTGATAGTTCACCTTTCGGCACAGCCAATAGCCTTTTCCCCATTAGCAGTTCTTAAGCACCTTACAGTTCTTGTACTGATCCTGATCTTCTCTAATTTAACTAAAAGTTTCCCATATGCAGTGTCAGATGCCATGTTTGAAGGCCAAGTATATTATTAGATCTACTGAATTTCCTTTATATAAAATTTGTTATATCCTCAGAGGTGGATATCAGATTACTATGGCACAAGCTACTTTTGGTAACCCCATGTAGCTTTGCATCCGCTTTTCTGGAATTTATTTATTCTTTGAAAATTTGTTCAAAACCTTGTATGCTAATGAAGTCGGGTTGATATGTTTGTAGTTGTCCGGATCACTTTTTTCCTACCTTTCTTAAATATAGGTATTACATTAGCTATTCTTCAGTCAGATGTTACCACTCCTGAATGTGTAGATTTATTGAAAATCCGTGCCTTCAGACCAGCAATCTCGTGTGCCAGTTTCTTTCAGTATTGTGGGATGGAAATTATGCATTCCCCCTGATTTCAGAATATTAAACTCTTTAAACTTTTCTTCTGATGTGGTAATTTTCATTTTTGTTCACTCACTTCTGTCAGCCATCCTGCCTTCATGTGTATATTCAATATTAGCATACATATTGAAAACAGCATCAAAGTATTCATTTAGTTTTAGGGCCATACCTACAGTATCTTTAATCTTCTCCCCCATGCTGCAGAGCAGTCCAACCTCATCCTTCCCAATTCTTTTTATTTATTTTAATTTCCTTAAAAGAAACCTGTAATCTGTTGTTGACTTGTTTAGGATTAGACTGTAATATTACACATTTTCTGATGGTGTTTTTCATTCCTGCTCCTCTTCAAAGCTCTTAATTTTTGTCTGCAGCATAAGTAGCTAGTTCTTTCCATAGGCTGCCAAACGCAGTGCTACTTGTTGAAACTGTGTATTTTAAACCATATAGTCTTAATCATTATGGTTTTTTAAAATACAGAGCAGCAGATCCTTCCTCCTGATGAGGAGGGGGTAAAAGGTGATGTAACAAACTAAGATCCAGAGATGTGCAAATTTAAACTCTTGAGTCACTGTTGGGTCTTTGGTTTCCTTAGGAAAGCTGCTTAATTCTCATTTCAGGGTTTCTGTGGGGTTTGGATTTTGGGTTTTTTTGAGTATTTGCGTCTACACAGCGGGCAGTTATTTTGAAATAATGTTGAAATACTGTCAAGCTGAAGGACTTCTTACTCTGACTCCTGTAACCCTCATTGTATGAGGAATAAGGGAAGCCAGAGAAAGAGTGCTCTGTTTCGAAATAAGTGCTGTGTAGACGGTCCCAATTTCAAAATAAGCTATTTCAAAATAAGCTATGCAATTGATGTAGCTCAAATTGCGTAACTTATTTTGAGTTAAGCCCTTCTGTGTACCCTAAGAAAAACTTCCTAACTCTGAGTGATTAATCACTGGAATAAATTCCCTAGAGACATTGCGGAATCTCCATCATTGGAGATTTTTAACTGCAGCTTAGACAAACAATTGTCAAGGATGGTCTAGATGGTATTTGATTGTGCCGTAAGAGCAGGGCACTGGACTTGATGACCTCTCACTGCCCGCTGTGTAGACGCAAATACTCAAAAAAACCCAAAATCCAAACCCCACAGACACACCCTGAAATGAGAATTAAGCAGCTTTCCTAAGGAAACCAAAGACCCAACAGTGACTCAAGAGTTTAAATTTGCACATCTCTGGATCTTAGTTTGTTACATCACCTTTTACCCCCTCCTCATCAGGAGGAAGGATCTGCTGCTCTGTATTTTTAAAAAACCATAATGATTAAGACTATATGGTTTAAAATACATAGTTTCAACAAGTAGCACTGCGTTTGGCAGCCTATGGAAAGAACTAGCCAGCCCTAATGTTTGAGGACAGTCCTGACATCAATAAGGAGTCTGAGTTTGCTGGATTTCAAGTGTCTGAAAACCAGAAAATTATTAGTGAATTAATGGAGTATTCTGGTAGTACGTCCCACCTTGTAGTGCTTGAGCTGGCAAAGGATTTGGGAGAGAAAAATTTACAAGACTTCATGGAAGTTGATAAAGATGCACCAGTTGCTAATGAAATGATGAAGAAAACAAGATAATGAAGAAGTCAGTGATGGTGATGAATATAAGGATGTTGCAGAAGAAAAAATTCTATTGATAAATGCATTCAACTGACAAATTTAATAGAAGTACTGGAGCAAAGATATTTCATTTCTGAGCAAGAGAACATGTTTATCTATATCTGGAATAGGGAAGTTAGGGCCCATGGGCCAGATCTGACCTGCAGCTTACCAGATCTGGCCCACGGTGAAGCTCTGGGCTTTTGCATGCAGCAGTGTGATCTCTTGCTCATGCTCTAGTCCTGCATGTAATCTCCAAGCAAGTCTCCAAGTCCTGGTGTCCTCTGAAAGCACAAGTGCGAACCCCAGCTGCAGGGGAAGCAGGACTGGATTATGAAAGAGGTTTTAGGGGCTGCAGCCTAGGGCTTTGGGCTAAGAGGAGTCCCCTTAGCCTGTGGCACTGATATGCAGCCACTAAAGCCTCTGCATACTGTGTTCTGGGCCAGCTCTGCCTGTGGGGGGACAGGAAGCTCTGCACACTACCATTTCCCCCTCTCCCAAGGGCTGGAAGCACATTTGATGCTAATAGTGCAGGGAAGCTCTCTGTCCCTGCAAGCTTTTTCCCCTGCCATTCCCGTTGGCTAGGAATCATGGCCAATGGGAGCAGTGGGGATGGTGCTTTCAAGCACAGGGCAGTGTGGAACCACCTGTTTGTCCCCATCAAACAGGAGCTGCACCAGGTAAGTGCCTCAATCTCCTGCACCCTGTCTTCCACACAGACTCTGCATCCCACCCCTGACCTGTTCTTGCATCTTCCCTCCCTCCCACATAGACCACGCATTCCACCACACTCCTGCACCCTACCTGCCACCCAGACCCCGCACCCTGACCCTGAGCCCACTTCCCAGCAGCCTCCTCCCACGCACAGTCTGCTCCTGCAACCTCCCTCCCTTCCGCCTAGACCCTGCATCCCGAGCCCCCTCCCACACCTTCCCTCCCATCTAGACCATACACTCCACCCCGCTCCTGCTCCCTTCTCTCCCTTCCAGACTCTGCACTCCAAACCCCACCCTGCTTCAAGCTTTATGCATGGAGAAAAATACTTGTAAGCATGACCTGTCTTCCGAATACAATAGTAAGCTATCACCAGAGATTCCTAGCTAATATAAAGCCAAACAAGCAATATACTTTTTGTAAAATTGAATGATTGGATGTTAAGATTTAAATCAGTAATGCAGTGGTCCTGTCCACCTCTTTTCTAGTGTGAATGTGTAGCATTATCTTGGTACGAAGCATCATTAGCAATACTTGAACCTGCTTTTAGTAGCTAAACAATAAACACTTGTTTAGAATTCTGTTCCTCTTATTAGAGTTCCTGCTTGAGACAAAAGGCCCCATCTTCTGTCTCTTTGCTGTATAAATTCTTCCTCTCTTGGTAAGGTAAATGGAATATGATGAAGTATTGGGGGGAGAGACGTATTTATTTTTGCCATTCTCTGATCATTACAGGACATAGTTAAATGAATTAAAAGGAAAATTCTTTGTATTTATTTCACTCCTGATAAAATGAACTAGTGTGTCTAAGTAGGGGTGGGTTCCTGGATGATTATGATGGAGGTGTGTTGCGTGGTCACTGGAAAGAATTTGTTTGAGGCTAGGGGGTTGTCTGTAAGCAAGAATTAGCCTTTCCCCCAAGGCCTTTGAGAGTGAGGGGTCATTTTCTAGGATAGGTTGTAGATTGTTGATAATGCGTTGGAGAGGTTTAAGTTGTGGACTATAGGTGATGAGTGGAATTCTGTTTTCTCTTCTGGGCGTGTCTTGAAGTAGTTCATGTCTGGATACTTTTTTTGGCTCTGTCGAACTATTGTTTCACTTCACCAGGTGGGTATTTCAGTTTTTAAGAATGCTATATATAGATCCTGTAGGTGTTTGTGGGATTGGAGCAAATATGGTTGTATCTTAGACTTGGCTGTATACGATAGATTGGGAAATGTGTCTGGGATGGAAGCTAGAGGCATGAAGAAAATGTGTCTGGGATGGAAGCTAGAGGCATGAAGGTAAGTGTAGTGGCCAATAGGTTTCCGGTATAGGGTGGTAGAAATGTGTCCATCATTTAATAGTACTGTAGTGTCAGGAAGTGGATTTCTTGTGTGGACTGATCGAGGCTGAGGTTGATAGTGGGGTGGAAGTTGTTGAAATCCCTGTGAAATTCTTCAAGGGTTTCTTTCCCATGGGTCCATACGATGAAGATGTCATCGATGTATTATAAGTAGAGGAAGAGTGTTAGGGGGCAAGAGCCGAGGAAACGTTGTTCAAGGTCAGCCATAAAGACGTTGGCATATTGTGGGATTATGCATTCCTATGCTTCTGACGTGTGTTCTGTCTATAGGCTAATTAGTGCTGCATGGTAAAACCACCCTCACCTATGCCTAGAGATAACTACTTAGCAATCCATTTGCAAATACTTTAAATTCTCTTTTAAAGTCCTTACTTTTAATAGCTTGTGTTTTTGTGCACATTTTGTTAGGTGTTGAGGTTCTGTTCCTGTTTATCCTTCTTAATTAAAAAAAAAAAGTAATTGTAATAGCTTTTACTCCTTTTTTTGCCCCTTGGGGAAAAAAGATGCATGCTTGGCAACCCCATTTTAAAAGGTGTCTCTTGCACAAGGCAGACAGGCGGAGGACACACTTCTCCTTCAATGGTATGAGGGCCTTTTATATGCCTTTCCCCGATTCCCTTTGTTGCTAGAAGTCCTTTGAAAATAGAGAGCAAATTTCATACTCCCACCTAGCTGAGACAAATGTGGAATGTGTACCTATCAGAGCTGATGTGCCCGCCAATTGCTCTTCAACTCACTCCTTACCTTTTGTCACAGAACTGGGGTAAGGCTGCAGGTAGGGATGGAGAGACACTCCAGCTGCAGGTTTGGCTTTTTCATGGTTTCAACACACATAGGGAGCTTCTGCTTTACAGAAGTACAGGAAGTACTATTGCCAGTGGTGAAAGTAACTTTTTTATAAATCTGGATCCCTGCCAGCTCTTTAAATAGCTCCCTGCTGGCTTTTGCTGCAGCTCAGATAGCTCTTACTGGAGCTGTGCATCTGGGTGCATCTGCTTACTTTCACCTCTGGTTATCTCGCAGCAGAAAGTCAACTTGACAAGATCGGTTTCCTCCTCTGTTGTCTTCTCAGGAATATCCTGATCTCAAAAATCTGCAAAGCAGTTACACGTTTATATGCAGAGTGGGAAGCAACTCCCCGGGATCCAGTGTGTGGGGGGAGCCAGTTTTTGTGTGTACCGGCTCCTGCAGAGCCTCCTGCCCTCCTTCCCCACGATGACGTGGGGAGGAAGCTGATAGAGGCAGCAGTGGAGGGGGAGAAGGCAGCTCTGCAGGAGCTGGTACACCCGGGAAGCTGTCTTAAAAGCTGGCTCTCTGCATGTACCAGCTCCTGCTTGTCTTCCCCCGCCCCCTCCCCTCCCCATGCTGCTGCCTGAGATAGAAGCAGCAGCACAGGAGGGGAGGGGAGACTGCATGTAACCGTGTGCATATTTACACTTTCACATCCCTACTTCCAGTGCCATCTTCGGCTCAATGCTGCTATTGTACATAGTTGACTCTGAAGCCCCAGCCTCCCATAGGGGATACTGCTCAGGAGTCACCTACTGTGGCACTCCCATAGGGAACTGCTTGAAGGAGGAGTGACAGTTACTCACTCTGTGCAGTAACAATGGTTCTTCAACATGTGTGTCCTTATAGCTGCTCCACAACCCATTCCCCCCTTCTTTAGAGTTACTGAACAGGGACTCTGTCGTAGAGGCTAGTTTGTCCATGCAGCACTAATTAGCTTTGAGACAGAACATAAGGAGAGAGGGCACCTGTGGAGGCTGTACGGACACTGCTACCAGAAATCTCTGATCAGAAACACAGGAACGTGTCCACCTACAGTGGAGCATCCATAGACACATCTTAAAGAACCTTCATTATTGCGCAGGGTGATTAACTTTCTCCTTTGCTCTTACTGCAAGGATCACTGGCTCTGTGTGGTGTTGGTGTGTGTGTGTGTGTATATATACTTGTGTGGTAGTCAGGGGTCATAACCTATTACAGACACAAAGAAGCAGGGCGTGATCAAATATATTTGAGAACCATTGCAATATAGAGCAAAAAGACAGTGACCCAAAGAGCTAAGTCTGAACTAAATCAAACATGAGTTAGAATCACACAGAAATGTTTAAAGGAAGGACCAATGTGATAGGGTCACACAGTTCTTCAAATGATGTCCCCATGGGTGCTCCACTATTGGTGTCAGGTGCATCCCAGCACCACGGATTGGAGACTTTCAAGCAGTGTTCAGGTGGGCTGCGCATGCATGAGCAGTGTTCCTGCCTCTGAAGTTAGTGCGCACAGCCTACTTCCCCTCAATTCCTTCTTCACCGCCCTCGGCTATGGACGGAGCTCAAACCCTCTCCTCCTCAGCACACTTCTGGAAAGCTAAGAAGAAGAGTTTAGTTAGACAGATAGTCCTGAAATACCCAGGATTTCTTTCTGTATTCAAACTGTTAAATTAAACACCGCGGGTGCCGAGAAGTGACAGAGCTAGCTCCAGCTGCCCTCCAGTACCTCACACTAAACCCATATCCCCCAGGGTATCAACTGCACCCATGACACCACTGCATGTACCGGCAGACTCGGCAATGGGATAGAAATCATCATCCCACTGCTGTTCCCCAAGGCGCAAAACAAACGCTCCACCAATACATGACAGGAGGACTAGAACCGGATCCCATGCTGAGCCTTCGGCATGACTCCACTTGCACTCCCCATTATCAATAAGGGGCTCTCCACGCTCCCTGCTTTATCACAACTCAGTGCCTACCATGGGATACAAGGAGTATTTTCTCCTCACAACACCCTCCTCCAGATAGAGCACATGCATCATACAGAGCATACAGGCTACTGCATTATCAGTATTGCCTGTGACACCCCAATTGGCAGTACTATTCCAGGCATAACAGCCAATGGTCCCCCTGTCTCTACTGGGCACTATGACACACCTCCACTGCCCCTCTTACACCTGCACAGAGGACACTGCCCTCTATACATTCAGATCCATCGCATTCCCCATACGAGGGCTTGAGGAAGGGCAGATTGAGGATAATCCAACCATCAGACATGCCACCAAATAACCACTTCATCAGAAGCAGAGAAGGAGTTATCCCAAATGACCCAACACCTAGTGACAACCTCAAACAATTCCAGAACTTATTCAAAAAAGTGGCTGTCAGTCAGGTGGTCATCTTATCAGAGGTGCAGGAAAAACACCACAGGCTTTTAAAGAACCTGCAGCCCTTTGCAAAATCTAAAATTGCCCTACCTCTCGATGAAGCAATACTTGAGGCAGCCAACGTAGTATAGCGAACACCAGCCACCCCCCCCCCCCACCCCAACAAAAGGGCTAATAGAAAGTACTTTGTCTCATCAAAAGGCGTGGACTTTCTATACTTACACTCTCAGCCCAATTCTTTAGTGGTTGATGCTGCAAATCAAAGGTCCAAAACTCTCCCCAACACAAAGCACGTACACAGGACAAAGACCACAAACACCTGGATATCTTTGGGAGGAAAATGTACTGCTCCTCAACCCTTCAGCTTCGCATAGCTAACTACACAGCACTACTTGCCAGTCATGATTTAGATAATTATGCAGAATTAACAGAGGTTATGCAGCATATCGCAGAGGACAAGAGATCTATCCTTAGAGCAGTCGTTAAAGAGGGATATACTTTACATTCATTTTAATTAAAATGAAGTATTTATGAACTATGCTAATAGATCCCAAAAACTATTTTTTTAGTTCCATCCCGACAGCCATCCCGAGGGGGCGCAGGGCCTGGGGCACCCCTCCTCGGATCAGGTACGGGGCCCAAGGCAAACTCCCCACCCCTGCCACAGGCCCCGTCTTGTCCCTGCTCCATCTCCACCATACCCCTAAGCAGCGCAACCTGGAGGATTATGGAGGGTCTGGCACAGTGGCAACGGGGTCACCCCTTCCTCCCCCCTCATTGCAGTAGCAAGAGGCAGAGCAGCCTGATGGCCTGCTCTGCTACGGACTGCTATGCCCTACTTCTCCATTGTGGTGGCAAGCCGAGTGCCCCAGCTTCCCACAGCCATGGAGCAGTGGGGCATAGCAGGGCGGGGGAGAGAGGTAGGGCAGGCTCCTGGGCCACTCCACTGAGTCTGGGGGGGGGGGGGAGCACTGTGCCCAGCCTCAAGTAATCCCTGTATCCTGTCCATAGGGTGGTTGGGGTGGCCACTATGAGGCCCCCAAAAGCATGGTGTCTGGGGTGGCCACTCTGAACCATCCTATGGACAAGATGGCTCTGCGTTTCACAATACCCATTCCCACCTGCACCCACATTGTTTCTTGAATTTGTATCCTGCTCCCACTGTTCTGGCAAAGGGTCCTGTGGGACCCGTGGGATCCCAGTGCTGCTGCAGGGCTCTAAAGTTGTTCAAGTAATGGCTGGGCATACTACTCTCTCTCATCATATGTCTCTCTACCAGCACCCACCCTGTACCCCTATACAGTAGGTTGGGGACCCCCTCACCCTCTTAATTCATCCCTTCAGGGGGATTGAAATCCTCATGCATCCCTGTAAGAAGATGAGTAGCCCCCGCATTTCCCATTCTCTATGCAAAGGGATTAGAAACTCCTAATCCTTCATGCAACTGGTTAGTTAGAGAATCCCTGCATCATCACGCAAAATCATCCCCAGGGATAGACAGGGAGAGCCCCCATTTACTTCTGCGCTGCAGCTGATGGCAGTTCTGCCTTCTGAGCTGGGCAGCCATGGAGCAGCAGCTGATGGCCAGCGTGTTCATGTTTGGGGCGTGGGAGGACCATTTTAAAAAACCCTGCTCTTGTTCCATTCCCACAGTGGTATAAAAAGTCAAAAACCACTCCCATTATTATGGGAGCAGGTTCTGCTAGATCCATGATATCCCAGTCCTCCATACCCCAGTCTACTATGTAATTACAAGTGTATGTTAAAATCTGTTTCCATTTTGTACTGAATCATCTGAAAATCATGAAAATATGCTGTCCAATATTTTACACTTTGTTTTAATCAGAAGAGTATTAATTTAATATTTAATCAGAATGACAGCTGGTTTATATTCTGTGACACTTTGCCCCACAGTGTTTCCATCGTGGACATCCCTTGACAATGGTACTATAGCTTCTAAAGGGAAGCTATTTATTTATTTATTTATTTATTTATATGATTAAATTTGTAGGACATATAAAGTTAAATTTTCAAGTGTATTTAAAATTAATGCTTTATTAATGATGACAAATGACTGTGAAATTTCAGAGGATTGTGCAGGGTGAGGGAAGGGAGTGTTTTTTATTTAAGTGAAAACAAACAGAGAGGTTTTTGTTTGGTGTTTTCAGTGTTTTTAGCCACTGATTTGTTCTTACCTGACTAGTCAGATTTTCAGGTGCTAGTTAAGTGACTAGTATTATGGGCAGAGATGGAGGAACAGACAAGGATATTAATGCTAGGACAGGGAAAGCAACAACTGCATTTAAGACTCTTCGTCCCATATGGAGCTCACGAATAATATCTGCGAAGACGAAACTGCGGGATCTTCAACACAAATGTGAAGAGTGTGCTCTTGTATGGATGCGAGACCTGGTGTACTAAAACGTCTTTAAATCACAAGCTACAAACATTCATAAACAGATGCCTGAGGTACATTCTTCGCATCAAATGGCAAGACTTTGTCACAAATGAGGAGCTTTGGAACACAGCAGCACAAGAACCACTTGATGTTCAAATCAATAGAAGAAAGTGGGGATCGCTAGGCCATATTCTCAGAAAACCATCTTCCAGTATAGTCCGTCAAGCTCTCACATGGAACCCACAAGGAAAACGCAAAAGAGGAAGACCTTGGACAACGTGGAGAAGATCTCCTGAGATTGAAGGATGACAACTGGGGTATTCCTGGAGTCAGCTAGAAGTTTTTTGTCTTTTAGACAGAGTGAAGTGTAGGAGATTTGTAGATGACCTATGCTCCACTTGGAGTACAAGGGTTTAGTAGTAGTAGTAGTAGTAGTAGTAAAGTGACTGGTTTTGCTCTCATGATTTAACTATATGCAATGGCTCAGTCCAGGGTTCTTTATTTTCATAATCTCTCTCTTCCCATGTTAAACCACATTTTTTTTTCTCTTTTATCTTTGCTGTCAGGTATCCATATTTTCAAATGGAATTTTCCTTTCTTAAGCTCATTACTGTTTGTTTCACTTGTTATTTCCATTATAAATGTTCCTCTTTCTTCTTTTAGAGTACAATCCTTTTAAGTGTTTACATATTGTTTAACCAGCCTAAGTAAGGGATTGTGTACATGGTGGGGTAATACACTTTATGGGATGTGATTTCTAAAGCACATTAATGTGTTGCACAGTAATTGGTCCATCGAGATCCTGCTGATGTGCTTTAACATAGTGCTGTTTGAAATAGTGCTACGTTAACACACTAGAAAACCTTTAATATGTAAAACTTTAAAGCACTTTAGAAATGTACCCCTACAAGTACATTATCCCAGTGTGTAGACAAGTCCTACATTTTACTTCCTTTACAAATCCTAGTCTCAAGTCCTTTTTGCATTTTAATTGGCCATTTAAGGAAGACCAATCCCAATGGCTCTTGTAAAAGAACTCCCACTGAGGCCTGCGTGCAGGGCCCACCCCCTGCCATGGGCCCTACGCTGTCCCTAATCTGCCCCCACTGTGCTCCCAAGCAATGCAGCCAGGAGGATTATGGTGGACTTGGCACAGTGACAGCAGAGATACCCCTTCCGCGCCCCCCTCCCCCCCCACACACACACACTCTGCAGCGGTGGGATCCAGAGCAGCCTGGCAGCCTGCTCTGTTCTGACCCACTGTGTCCCGCTTCTTTGTGGCAGCAGGAAGCAGAATGCCAAAAAGGAGAGCACCAGAATTAGAGCTACACATGTATCTGCAGTTATTGCAAGAGGTTTTAGGATGTGCATCCTATAGTACGGTTATTTGCCTTTTCACAGGCATCACACTAAACACCTAATTTATCCATTGATACCATTTATACATAGTTACATTACACTTTTCAGCACTACAGCTATTCCCATACAGGAGCTAGACTTACACTTAACCTATATCTCACTCTGTTCAGATCAGTGTCCCAAACTATCCAGTATTTGAGAATACTGTTAATGTAAATGACAGCAAATTGTTCTTGTCCTACTATATTACTAGTGTAAGTCCTAAAAAAGCCCTGATGTTTAAAAATATATATATGACATTTATTGAAGCATGATGGAAGTTTATTTTCTTCTTTATTTGAATTCTTATGCAGCCAAAATCTCAATGACATCATATATTTAGAAGATGGCTTCCACTAGCAGCAGGTTCAAAGGAACTGCAAATATCCATATGGCATCCGTAGTGAGAAGCTCTTCTTTTCTTTTCAGCTTTCAGGCTACTAGATTGACAGAATGGATACCTCTCCTTTAAATGATACAGAGGTATAATAGTCTGTATTTTCATCATTACTCTTAAATTATCCCAACACTTCAAAATCTGTCTGAAATTAGCAGATATATTTTTATCAACTGAGCACTGAAAGTCAACTTCCTTTAAAAATAATAATTTGATCTCTTAGGCTAAAAATAACCTTTTTAGTTGCAATTTTTACTGATGCAGTGATATTTCTGTAATCATATTGAAACTCATTTAATATATTTCTCCATGGTAACGCTTCAAAACTTAATTTCATCTGTGTAATCAGATATTTTCAGTTTTCTCCTCTCCGTTTTTATCCTGTCTCTCCCCTGCTTTCCTAGTCCTGTCCCCTTTTTCCTACGTGTTCTTAGGTCTGGTCTATGTTCAAACTCACATTGGTGAAATAATTAAATCAGTCTTATTTTGTACTTTTCTTAAAATTTTTCAGTAGATACAAACTGACTGGCGAGAAGTAGAATTTAGTTTAATGAAGAATAGTACAAAATTTAAATTTCTGAAAAAGCAAACAGGAGGAACAAATGTTCTTTTACTTTGTAAGTGATTCTACTCACAGCATTGTGTGATTATTAGATAAGGAGTTTCTCTTTAATGTTACTTTCTGTTTTATTATATTTTTTTCTGTACTCCACTTGCTATACTCTGTAGTTGCTTGCTGACTAAATTAAAATGTTGAAATGAGTTTTGCCTTTTTTTAACCCTGAGTTTGGCCAGATAAAACATTATACAGTAAAAGCTCTGCTATCAATCACTGAGTTAACCAGAAAGCTCAATTAACGGGCATTTCTGATATCTCCCAATACAATCTTCAGTCTAGTAACAGGGATTAGTGTACTGCCCAGCACGTTATGCAGTTGCATGTTCTACACTTCACTTTTATGCAAAAGAAACAAAAGACAAGTAAGCAAGCTGAAATCAGGGATTTATTCAAAAAAGCAGCATCCAGGGTATGTCATAGAATCAATACAGATTCAGCTCTTCCAACATCTACAATAATAATTGATGATGATAATGATGACCCATGTCCACTGTAAAATCCTGAAGTACCTTCTGAATCGCCAAAGAAATATTAAATTGTGTTCAATATAGTCTGTGTTAAATTTATTTTTAGTGATCTGGATGTATGCCATATGTTGCACATAGTGATATGTAGAGTCATAATATAACCTATTCTATAGAAAACTTTACCTAAATGCTTCAGGAAACCAACCACTCTGCAGCGCAGTGCTACTATTGAATTGGTGAATACTTATATGCCATTTTATACTTTATTCATGGTATTGTGCTCTAATTCTTTGAAAATTGGTATTCCATTGGTTTAGTATAACTCTGTTAACTAGAATATTCGATTAACTGACATCCCCCCATTTTCCTAGCATGTTGGATAACATCGAATAGTCTTGCTGCACCTTAGAGACTAACAAAACATGTAGATGGTATCATGAGCTTTCGTGGGCACAACCCACTTCTTTTCGTGGGTTGTGCCCATGAAAGTTCAGACCACCATCTACATGTTTTGTTAATCTATAAGGTGTTGCAAGTTTATTCATTGTTTAAGTTTTTCCAGTTACAAACTAACTTGGCTACCCCTCTGAAGCTGTTGGATAACAGAGCTTTTACTGCATTGTGCTCTCTGAAGTGCCCTCTGCCTTTAGTTTACTCATGTATATCCACTACTGACTGAGACATAATTACCTGGGGAATAATTATTTTAAAACCTAGATCACTGAATATTTTTAGATTTTAAAATTATATTTATTGCTAACTAAATGTTCAGAAATCATATCCAACCACAAAAATTCATGACTGGGTAGAAAATAATGAAAATTTTAAAAAAATTTTAACGTTTTCCAGGATCTGGGAACTTAAGTAGAATACTGCCATTATTGTGAGACTCTACAGTGTTGCCAGTTCTCATGTTTTTATTGCATTTATCTGATACTGCAAGTGTAGAAGCACTGCTATTGTGGCATGAGATTGTGGCACTGCTACAGTCTTGCCAGTTTTTTGTTTTTCTTCCTATGTGATCACCGTTCTTCCTTTGATGAAATGCTTGCATTGTGTGTGGTGTGTATTTTTGTTTGTTTGTTGTTTTTAGTTTTTTGAGAGGGAGCTGTGGCAAAACATCAAAGGAATTTGTTCTCTGCCTTTTATCTCTAGTTAGTCAGTGCTTGAGGCAGAATTGCTATCTGGGTCTTTTGGATGAGATTCCTGATGGAAGGAATTGCTTACATGCTGTTTGTGACCAATTCCATGTAGTGCCAGATAACCAAATGACACTAATGTACTAGGTAGCAGTGAAAGTAACTTAAAATTTCTTACAGGTACAGAAACCCAGGTCTCTGCCAGCTATTTAAATAGCTCCCTGCTGGCTTCTGCTGTAGTTCAGCCAGCTCTTGCCAGAGTTGTGCACTAGGGCACACCTGCTTTCTTTCACCTCTGGTACTCAGCCTCCAAATCACTGATTTCTCCTATAGTGGGGAGCTGATCAGTAAGCAGAATGACCAATGAGTTCTGACTGGCAGCCTAAAGCACAGTCACATGGGGGGGAGGGTTGTCCATACAATTAAATTGTATAGGATCCATTCTCTGCTTGCCAGAAGGGATCCCTACAATGATGATATTTTTGTTCTAGGCACGTAACATCCCAGTTAAAAAGTTAACCAGTTAAACTGAATGTTTTAACTCATTACCTGTGCTCCTGCAATGTGAAGGTGCATCTGGCTGTGCTGGAGCACCCCCTGTCTGTGGTGGGACATGGGTGGGGGGCTGCTCCACCCCAGCCAGGTTAGCTTCAATGCTCTCTGCTCCAGCTGGGCAGAGCCCTCTGCACCCGCCTCCGACTGGATAACCAGTTATTCTGGTAGGCATGTGTGATAGATAGGAAGAGCGCTGGTATTTTTTTGAACATCCCAGCATTTGGTGACTAAAGGGTTTAACTCAGGTAGCTAGGCAGTGTTGGCAGGGAACCAGGAGAGCCAATGGGAGAAGGTGTTGAAATTTGAATTGGAAGATATACCTCCCTGCTGTTTTTCTTCATGTGAGTTTTAAGCTAGGAGTTGGGGGAACAAGATAAATTCAGCCAGGCAAATACCATGTCTACAAAGAAAACTGGGCATGGAAATAGACTGGACCTTGAAGCACGGAATGTAAGTAGATAGATAGGGAAATGTCTAGTTAGTCATGATCAGGGTGGTTGTTTTTTGTTTGTTTACTTGTGGGTTTTTTTTGTTTGGTTAAACCTAGCAATCAGGTATGCTTTACTAAGTGTATCTTTTTGTTGTGTAATAAAATTACCCTTTTTTAAGGCTATGGTTTGATTCTGGTGTGCTGTAAGGTAATAAGTCTGTGCATGCATGCCTAAGACTGAAAGGTCAGATATTGGAGATTGCAGTTTGTTTTCTCTCTCTTTTTTTCCCCAAGCTCTCTTGTGATAAAAGAGCATGGGAGGTACCCCTCTGGAAGAAGTCCAGGTGCTTTCTTCCTGGGTTCAAGAAGAAAGGAGTTTTTGTTTCACTTGCTGGTGGCAGCCTATCTCACAAGGCCAGGAAATCCATGTCCTTTGGAGATTTTAAGCAGAAGCCTATAGAGGCAAGGCATTTTTAAGGTCCCTTGCGGGCCCCTACTTTCTGTATTCAGAGTACCTGAATGGGGAAAAGCATGCTTACTGTGTAACAGGTAACCCTTTACAACACTTTACATCCCTATTTTGTTCACCACTGATTTGTTAAATCTGCCAAAGGAACAATTACTCTTTATGAGCATTTTAACATTTAATTATTTTCTGTGACCTCGCTTTTGTACATGTTGTTTCTTTTGTGCAGTTGATGGTCTGCGCATATTCATAAAGTGAAAGGGTTTTTTTACACAGGTGTCAAGCAAGATGTTGTAATTGTGCACACGTTCTCTGGTGTGTTAGGAAGCAGTAGAGAACCAGTGCCATCAGATAGTCTTCGAGATAAAGATAAGCACTTTCCTGTTGGTGAAATGGAGGGGATCAGCAAGGTGGAAGCAAGTACATCTGAGCTTCTGTGTGTGTGCACACATGCATGGGGAAGGAATCCTGTCTTCTGCGTGTTTTTCTTTAAATACTACTAATCTAATCACGCTTGAGTTCTGCTTCTAAAATGATATGGTCAGTTCAAGTGATTGAGTACTGTGAAAAGCATTAGCTATCTTTCTTGTCAGGATCTAACCCTAAAAAGCTTTAACTTCTAGCTGTACTTTAATAATAATAATTGGTATCAGTTTGCTGTGGTATCTATATGCCAAGATTCACCAACAAATTGATCATGATCAACTGGTCAATCCTGGAGTCTCAGCTAATCGATTGCGATGTCCTGGCCAGCACAGCAAGTCTCAGACAGGTTGCCTTCCTGCTGATCCCAGAAGTGGTTGGTGCAAGCATGTCTCTTTGCTCCCCTTGTGATGCAGGGGACAGTGTGTCTCTGCAAGCTGCCCGCACCTTCAGCTCTTGGTTGGTTCTTGGCCATTGGGAGCTCTGAGGGGCAGCGGGTATCCCATGAAGACATGCTGTCCCTCTCTCCTCCAGAAACAAGTCTGCAGCCATTCACTTCTGGGATCAGCATCGAGCCACAGTAGGCGAGAGCCTGTCTGACCCCTGCTGTGTTATCGTCTAGGAACCACTTGTGGTAAGCGCCTCCTCCCGGCTGGAGCCTGCATCTTGCACCCCCTCTTACAGCCCTTCCCTAGTCCTAACTCCCTCCCAGAGTTAGCACCCTGCACCCCTTCCTGCTTCCATATCCCTTCACCCCAGTCCAATGAAAGTAAGTGTGGAGGAGAGCAAGTGATGGGGAGAGCAGGGAATGGAGTGGGTGGGGCCTTATAAGGGAGAGGGTGCCCTGAAATTTAAAGTTACCTTGGGCATAAAAAATTGGAGACTACTATGCTATCTATTTTCTCTTCCCTATTCTCTCTTAATAATAAGCACACACAACTGGAGCGCACTAAAATGTTGGTCTTCTGTACATTCCTAATCGATCACATGATTAAATTTCAGGCTTAAAAATCGTTGTTTAATTGAAGGAACAAATTAAATAGGATATAAATGGTGTTGCCTTAAAAACAGTCAGATTTTTTTAAAGCAGTTTGTGTTATCTTATTCACTTAAAATGTACTTCAAACTCTTACAACTTATTTTATGGCTATTATATTTTGCAGTAGTTTTTCATTTTAATAAAACTACTCTTCAATTTAAATGCAAAAAGCAGGAAAGACTTAATTTTGTTAAGATTTAACTCTGTAAGCTCCTTTTGTTTAGGTAATTAAAAATATTAACATGGAAAAATACAGCAAAAGTTAAATGAATGGAATCACAATTATGTATAAATATACACTTCAGAGTTATAAGAAACCTTTCTAAACTTTAGGCAAATATCATCACTCTTCTTCAAAAGGGGTCTGTCTCATAATAGTTCATACAACTAAGCCAATCTTTATTCATAAATCCTTTTGTAAGTCTATTACTGTTAAATAGTTTTCAATACTGGACTTGTTATTAGTTGGTTAAACTACTTAAATTCTAAGCATTGACTGTTCCATTTCCACTGATTACTTTATTTAAAAAAAAAAAAAAAGGCCTTAAATTTGTTGTTTCTTCTGCTAGGTTAGGTAGGTATTTTCTTACAAAATTAACAATACCAACAGTTTATGAAATGTCTCCTTATCTTTTGAGTTAGCATGAACCACAAATGTGCCTGGACCAGAGAGCCCAGGAAGAGGGAGGTCTGGCGGCAGGGTAGGAGCTCTGTAAGGGGCACCGGCGACTAAGCCAGGAGCCTAGAGTGTGTGGAGGGGGCGGGGACGGATGGCATGGCAGGGAGTTCTGGACCCAGCAGAGCTCCTTGGCCCCAGTGGCTGTGGAAATGGAACTTGGCTGCAGCCATGGACTTCCAGGCCCGGACAGGGAGCTCAGACTCCAGCGGCAGCCAGGGAGCTTTGTCTCCGTTCCTCCACCCCAGCCACAGTGCTCCAGCCGCAGCTGCAGAGCAAAGTGGCTGCAGAGCCATGCGGCAGCAGGACTCTGCTCCAGCTGCGCAGATCTGGCCATGGTGCTCCGGCCCCGGCAGAGCAGGGCAGATGAGAGCCCCGGGAGGCCAAAGCAGCAGTGAGGGCAGGCTGGTGGAGTCCTAGCCTGGTGGCAGCACAGCCATGAGGGGAGAGACCTTCCCTGGTCCAGCAAATCCCCTTGTTCAGAACCAGTCAGGTCCCAAGGGTGACCAGCAAGATCCAACCTATATAAATATTCCTGACTAAAACTTGGGAGGCTGCTGGATGAGGGTGGGAGGAGACTAAGGGTGCTAGGGCCTCTGACAGCAGCTGCTCTGGCTGCCCATGGACCACTGCTTGAGCAATGGCTGCTCAGGCCACCATGGGGGACCACTGCTTGGGCCAGTATGCCTAGGCCCAGGGCTGTTCCAGCAGCACTTGGTGCAGCTGGCTCCAGGGCTGCTCCAGTGGCTGGCTGCAGAGTCACTCCAGCAATGGCTGGTGTGGCTGTCCCAGCGCCACCTGAGCAGGATGGCTTTGGGGTGAGCTGTACTGGCCACTGCAGTAGTCACTGAGGTTGTGGAAAGACAGAATCTCTGACTCCCATGACCTCCATTCCAAACACAGAGCTGTAATCATAACTGGGATTTTTTACCACTGTAAGATTATAAATTAATATGGATTCATTCTTTTGCTACACTTACTGCTTTTAGAAATTTGGAAATTTCTTCTGAAATTACATTAGCTTGTGTACCTGTATCTATAACATACGAATTAAGTGTTCCACTAGTAGATAATGTAGCTGTCCAGTTCTCCTTGTACTTCATATAGTTATTCGGTTTCAAAATCTCCAGAAATAAATTTTCTTCATTTGTAATGTCAATTATGTCATTCCTTCTTTAGTGTCTTCTCTGAGACTTTTTAAATTTTGAACTAAATATATATTTCTATTTTTTTCAGACTTCTGCATTTACAAACTTTTGCAAATTAATTCTGTGTGTTTTGAAGATATAACAGGTTTGACCATATGCAGGACATTGTCTAGTTTGGTGTCTCCTTCCATATCTAGAACATTCTTTCATTTGCTCATGTTTTAACTGTTATACTTTCGCTCTGGTTTACTCCATAGACTTGTTTTTTTACTTAAGTCTATATTGATATCAGTTTCTTTCTTTCTAAAATGTGTAGTTGTTGATTAAGTTCAGCAATTTGGAAAATTCACACTCCTTTTTCCAGCTCTATGTCTGGATCTTTTAATAGTCTCTTCCTTACCCTGATATCTTTTATTCCTGTCACAATTTGATATCTTAATATTGAGTAAGATTGTGGAAGTTTCGTCTGACTTCTTATCTTTAAGTCTGTTAAAAATGAAGTCTCTTCCTCCATTGGTTTTCTTGAGTGAAACATTTGAAATAATTCAGTTTCACTTTTTGCTAAGCAGAATTCCTCAGTTGTTTTAAGACAACACCTAGTTGGTTCATTGTTTAATATTAAGCTCAAATGAATTATGGAATGAAATTGCTTCAATAGCTACAACATGAAAAAATGATGATAACTTTTGTTCATCTGAACAAGAGAGAATCCTAGTTGAAGATTCTTCTAAGTGAGGTGTCCCTTTGCCCAACACTAGCATCGGACCCAGCACCGGCAATCCAGAGTACACCGGCTTTGGTACATAAGGCACCTAGCCACTCATGCGCCTCCCTGGCATCGCAGAGACCTCAGCATCAGTCTCAGTCCCTGGTGCCTCAGAAGAAATGGAGATCTAGTAGGGGTAGGTCTCAGTCAAGGTACATGCCGGCAGTGTGCCCTCAGGTGGGGCACATGTCACTGTCTTGCTTGACACCCGGCTCATCAAGGTCGGGTCAGTACTAGCCCAGCCCACGCAGGTTCCCAGTCCATTGGAGAACTTCCTGAAGCCCTTGATGCTGGACACCTTCAAGCTTGCTAGAGACTTTTATCGACTTGACATCATCTCCAGGCTTGGCAAGGGAGTGAAACTCTAGAAGGCATTGTGCCGAAGTCACGGTTCTGGGCTCCTTGTCACTGGCCCGTAAGGGCATCACCGTGCAGCTCTGACACCCATAACTTCGGCACCACCTCTGTCAATGGCACCGACCCAGGCCGTGCGTGCGGCATCGCCATTGCCATCGGGCTTGCCCACCCTCGCTGCTCCGTCTCGTGGAGGTCCAGCACCAGGCCCTTTCATGCTGCTGCTGCCGCCTCAGCACCACAGAAAGCCTGAGCCTATGGCCAGATACATTCCGAGCTGCAGGTCTCAGGTTTCCACCACTATGGCACTGGCCTGGTCGGCCTCTGATTATTCCACCAACTTGGAGGCTGAGTCCATCCTTTCATTCTGGGCCTCCAGGTCTAGGTGGTGGCACCAGTCTTTATCTTAGGCCATTAACAATTATGTAAACTTTGTTTGAAATGCAATCATGCAAATGCCCTCCTAGTGTACACACGTTCCCTTCCCCCATCCCTCCAACCCAGCCAAACAGAGAGGACTGTAGCAAGTCAGGACACCCCAAACAAACTGCCCCCTGCCTTCACCTTACTGCACAGTTGCCTGCATCCCGCTGCTTTCCCCCACCTGTCCCATGCGGTCGGCCCCCTGCTTCCCCCTTCCCAGCCCAGTAGGGTTGAAGAGACTGCTGGGTTTCTGCCTCTCTCTCTCTGTCATCTCTCTCCTCCAGTAGACAGGACTCTCCGAACTCCCCTCCCCTCTGACTTCCCCAAGCCAATTAATTAATTACTCTCTCCCTCTGCCCAATTGCTTACTGCCTCCTTATCTTGGCTGCATATCTTGGTTGCTTTTCTGCCCTGGGAGCTCTTCAGTTCAGAACACAGGAGTGTTTAGCTGCTGTTTACAGACACCCCGCCAGTTTCCCTGCCTACATCGGAGCTTTGAACCTCTGAGCGGGGCTCAGAAAATGTTCATGCAGCAGTGCAGCTTAGCGGGAACCTTGGTTGTAATCATGTACAATATCTATATCCACTTGTTTCTTGTCTTAGACTTAGATTTCAAATTGTTCAGGGCAGTGACTGTTTGCTATGTATTCTCCAGTGTCTAGCACATTGATGCCCAAATCCATGCCTGGGTCCCTTAGGGTGCATGTACACAGCATCCAAAACTCGAAATAAGATAAGCTACACAATTTGCATAGCTCAAATTGCTTATTTCGGGTCTATTTTGAAATAGCTTATTTTGTCATTTGGCACTGTCTGCACAGTGCCAAATTTTGAAATAAAGCGCTATTTTGAGCCATCCCTTATTCCTCATAGAATGAGGTTTACAGGGATAGTGAAATAGCACATCCGCTATATTTCAAAATAGCGGATGCGCTCAAAAGACATGGGGTAGCTATTTCGGGATACCTCTGATATCCCGAAGTAACTTTGCTGTGTAGACAAACCCTTAGTTGCAATATCAATACAGATAATAGAATTTAAATAAAGGAGAAGGTTTGTAAGTTTGTGCACTAATAACCTGGACACTATATGAGCTACTGCAGCCAAACTTTGCATGGGATAACCTTTCATCCAGGAGAAAGTTTTTTAAGGTATGTTTGGACCCAATCGGGCCCGAGCTCAAACTGTAAAAATCAAAAAGGAACCTGCTGCACTGCAGGGGCTGCCCCGCCCACCCTCGGTCCCGTGCCCACCGCCTGCGGCCCCCAGCGCAATCCAGGACTCGCTCCCACCCACGAGGTTACATAAGTGACCGTCTTTATGTGTGTGTGTGCGCGCGCGCGCGCACACACACACCCCCGGCGCCGGCACGCAGTGCCCCGACCCCCATACGCACGACGGCTCGGGCACCCGTCCTGCCCCCCGTGGCACCTGCATCCCTGGGCGTGAGCTGGGGTGCCCCTCCCGCATGTAACCTCCCCTCCGCCCAGGGTCGCACCCCCACTCCCCTCCCCCCCGGGATGACGTGGACCAATATTTTAATCCCTATAGAAATCAGTGCAACTTTTCTACCATTCAAAAAAAGATAACGGGCTACTGTTTTTCTACATTTTGTTCCTCCGGTTTCCCGAGCAACGCCGGGTAACTCCAGCTAGTAGAGTCTAAAGCATTGGTCTCCAAACTGTGTGGAGCATGCCCCTTTAAGGGAGTGTAGAGGAATATTTGGCCGGGGGGGGGGGCGGCTTCGCCCCCAGAGAGGCCTGGCTTTGTGATTGACTCCAGCTCCTACTTCCAGCCCCAGCGCTGCTCCCAAATGTTTGCCCCATCTCGGTTCCTGCTAATTGCCCAGACCAGCCTCGGGGAAGTGGGGATAGGGGCTTCACCCAGCTCCTTTCCAGACTCAGCCCCACCCTCAGCAGAGGCCCTGGTTGTGGCTACTACTCCTAGCTCTGGGCCCCAACTTTGGCTCTGCTGCTAGCTGGAGCCCTGGGGACAGAGGTGTGGATAGATTACATGGGGGGGGTGGCAACATAAAAATTTGGGGACCACTGATTTAAATAAATACAAAGGATAATTTTATGTTAATACAATAGAATCTAATGAGTACCAATTTTATCAAGCTAATGGGATAATGGGAAATACATAGCAAGGTGTAGGAATTCTCAAAATATGTCTGCATGATAGGGACCCTCAATCTTAGCAAATATAGAAAGAAATAAAGTTTTAAAACAGAGAGACATCTTATCTTGGAGGCTTCTTCACATAAGATTGTTTGGTTTGCCATCAATATCGTTAGTGTGTTATTCATAATGTGTGTTGAAAAGAATGGAGCAATTTACATCATCAATTTAAATCACTTAATCTTTTTTTTAAAATTCTAATTTAAATCAAGTTGAAGATTTATAAACCTAATTAGCAATTTGCACTGTTGCAACTTTAGATTAAAATTCTAGAATGTACTAAATTATAAGCATCATACTTTAAAATGCTGCTACTGGTGGGATGTTTTATTTGAATTTTGCAATACTGCTACTGGAGTTATGTATATTGAAAGTTAAAACCATGTCCCTCCAAGTGTTTAAGCAGCAATGTAACTTTATTCACTTGAATTGTATCAGTGAGTTCAGGGAGATTATTCATACTTAAAACCAAGCACGTGCAAAATAAGTGTTTGTTGCATCAGGGTGCTAAAATTATATATTTGTTCCAAAATTAGGAGTATAAAATTTTTCTCTTCAAAACAAAAGAGCTTTAGTGTTCACCATAAAAAGTTTATACTTTCAGTACTTTAGCAAAGTTAACATGTATTGTTTTTATACTCACAGGCTGATATTTTCAAAAATTGGAGCCTAAATATAAGTTCCTAAATATGAATTTATGAACCTTAGAATGGGATTTTCAAAAGCACCAAATTTATTTAGGAGCACTAATCCCATTGGTTTCAAACTGCAAACCCTAATGGAGGAGTATAAACTGACCAAAGCATTTGAGTTTTCTTGATTTGTGAGAATTCTGTATATTGGAAGGTAGTATTAGTTGAAGGGGAAAAAATACACAGACTATATGAACAACAGTGTTATTTACTATATGTGAACACTAATGCTTAAAAATATCACTTTCAGTGTCAGCGTTATTGATTTCATTGATGGATATTTTGGAGGATGTATCAAGGCAAGTGGTGTAGATTTCAGAAAGTGGAAATAAAGAGACTATTATTTGTATTACCTAGTCAAGGGTCAGGATTTTGTCAGACTATAATGTGTGTGTCTACATCTACAAAGCAAAGTTCCTGAATATTCAAACTATGTAATTTTTTTTTTTTTTTTTTTTTTTTTTGGTCCACTCAATAAAAATCCTGAGTTACGCAGTTTCAGGCTATATTCTCTAAAGTTTTGTGTCCTGCATAAGGTAAATTCTTCCTTCTATTAATGATGCATGAATTTTCTAAGAGTTTTTATTTAAATATGAGTATGTATACAATATTTAAGGTTGTAATACACAAAAAGGATACCTGAGTTAGGAGTGGTAAGTGTAAAAAGTATTTCTTTCAAACTCAAAGAACGCCACTTCAGAAATGTGTGGTATTTCATAGTGATGTAGGACTAGAAGGGATCTCAAGAGAATTTCTAGTTCAGTCCCCTGTGCTCAAGACAGAACTAAGCATGATTTAGACCATGGGTTCCCAAACTGGGGGGCGTGCCCCCCTGGGGGGCATGAAGAAATTCCGGGGGGGGCAGCAAGGTGACCCAGCCCTCCCCCCCGTCAGTTCCCCCACAAGAAAGAGCCTGGTCCATCCGTCGGTCCACCGGAACATGCGCAGCTTGGGTTGGCTGGGGCAGACTTCAAAATGGCCACCTTAAAAGGGCAATGCCTGCTGTGCTCTCAGAAGGGCTTTTTTTTTTCCCAACAAGTTTTGCTGCTATTTTGGGGGGGACAGGGACGGGGACGTGAGGGTTTCTCAAAAATCAAAAAGGGGGCTTGATGCTGAAAAGTTTGGGAACCACTGATCTAGACCATCCCTGACAGGTGTTTGTCTAACCTGCTCTTTAAAATCTCCAATGAAAGAGGTTTTACAGCCTCACCAGCAATTTATTCAAGTGCACAAACTAAAGATAAGCATGTTCAATCTGGAGGAGGTTGTTCTTAGTCTTACTATAATTTTTACAGTAAAATGAGCTCTGGAATTTTGTGTTTGTAAAAACATTTAATCACGTATTCATGTTTCTTTTCTGCTCAGTCATCAGTTATAACAATGCAAGTATACCCCAGTGGTACTGCTATGAATGCTTCTTATATTAGAGGATGCTACTGAATCAGAAGACTTAAGTGATTTTTAAGATTTAAAATGCCTGCTGGAATTCTTCAACACTCTTTTACAGTCTCTAAGAAAAGAGAAGGTGGGAGGAGCGCAAAGTCCTTATAGTAACATAGTTTGTGGATATGTTCATAACCAAATATTTTCACTTTTCAGATGTTCCTCCTGCTGATCAAGAAAAGCTTTTTATTCAGAAGTTGCGACAATGTTGTGTCCTTTTTGACTTTGTTTCTGATCCACTGAGTGACCTAAAGTGGAAGGAAGTAAAGCGAGCTGCTTTAAGTGAAATGGTAGAATACATTACACATAATCGTAATGTGATCACAGAGCCCATTTATCCTGAAGTAGTACATATGGTAAGTGATTTAGCAACCAGAAATATTTTGAAAGTACTTTTCATAGTTCAGAGTTAATTCTATGCCTGTATTCATTTATTTGAGTAAAGCTTAGATGATCTATTTTGAAGCTTTGTTGTCTTTTTTTTTAATTGATAACTTTCAAAATCATATTGCTGTTGTTGGAAATACTTGGTTCCTATTCTGATTATTCATTAACGTGGAAACAGGGTCACACAAGTTGAAGAATGTTGGAATTTCAGAAAACAAATTTGCTTTGGAAAAGCTTAATTTCGTCAGTCTTGTGTTTGCAACCTATATATTGCATGCATACAGACTATATAAAAAAACATGAGTGTGAAATCAAACACTTGAAAATTAAGAAATGCCAGAATTAAGGCTTCTTGCAATCAAGCTTAAGACCCTTTGTGTGTATGTATTATGAAGCAATCTTTATTCACATATCACATACTAAGCCCATGAGAAAATTAATTTTATACTAGTGGCAGAAGGCCCATGCTGTTGCACAGGAGAAATTCATAAAGTCTTACATAAAAAAGCTAAAAATGGTCAAGAATATTGGACATTAGATCCCATAGATGACTGAACCTGATGACATTCTCAACAGAAAGCTTTCAACCATGCTGGTAGCTGCTTCCATGACTTCACATTGACTCAACAGATATTCTAGGCTTCACAGTGACTGTAGCTCAGGGATGGGCAAAATGAGGCCAATGGGCTGGATCTGGCCCACCAATCTGCCAGATCCAGTTCATGGGCCACCTTGCCGAGACCCTTATTACAGAGCTTTAAACAGCTGGCAGCTCCAGCTCTGGATGCTGGGGAAAAAGGGGGTAGCTTTGCGCACGGCCACCTAGCAAAATCCCTCAGCTCCCATTACACAGTTTCTGGCCAACAGGAGCTGAGAAATTTTGCTGGAGGCAGGAGCAGTATGTGAAGCCTCTCTTTTACCCCCTCCCCCCCCTTGTCAGAGCAGAGCCACATGGAGCAGCCTGGGGCAGATAGGCAGAGAGTATGTTTCAGATTCCTGCAGAGTTGCTGGCTGGGTGCTACCTTGGTAAGTGCCTCCCAGGGAGAGGCTCTGGCACCCCATCCCCTGTGTCTCCTGCGAACTTTCTGCCCCAGGCCACCACCACCTCCTGCCCCAGGTCACCACCCAAACCCTTTGTAACCCCTCTTCCCACCTCCTCCAGGTCACAACTCCCTCCCAGACCATGAATCCCCCTCCCATATCCTTCCCAAGGCCAGAATCTTCTCCTGCATCCAGACCCTGCACCCCAAACCCCTGCCCCAGATCACAACCTGCTCCCTTCACCCAAACTTCCTCTCAGACCCCACACCCTTTTTTGCACCCCAGTCCTTTATCTCAGTCTCCCTTTTGCATCCAACCAGCCATCCCAGACCCTACACTACCTCCATAGAAGTGCAGCCCTTGACCACTTACCAAATCTTGGAGTAGCCCCCACATTAAAAACTATTGCCCACCCCTGCTGTAGATTTTTTTTTTTTTTTTTTTTAGATTTTCTTTTTTAAGATTTTGGAGATATACCTATCTTATAGAGCTGGAAGGGACCTTGAGAGGTCATTGAGTCCAGTCCCCTGCCCTCATGACAGGACCAAGTACCATCCCTGACAGATTTGCCCCAGATCCCTAAATAGCCCCCTCAAGGATTGAGCTCACAATCCTGGGTTTAGCAGGCCAAGGCTCAAACCACTGAGCTATCCCTCTCCCCGAAGTAGATTGTTGTAGTCTGCTATAGATACAAATAGTTTGAGAGATTTGAGAGGTTTTTGTCCTATGTATATGAAAGGAAAGTGTTCTGCGGACATCCAATGTATGCACTGTTGATTCAAAGTGGTTGGCATGAGGCGGAAATGGGAAAGTGAATCATCTGATTAATGTGGAAAGATGATAGAATTTTTGTTAAAATTTTGGGTGGGTACCAAGGTCACTTCATCTTTAAAAAAGACAGAATTGGGGGGTGGGGGGGTGTCAGCCATAAGGGCCGTGATCTCTCCAATGTGGCGGTCTGATGTGATGGCCAACAAGAAAGCCATCTTCATTGATAAGTGGAGTAAAGAGCAGGTAGCCATTGGTTCAGAGGGTTGTCGGGTGAGAGCATTAAGTACCAAGTGAAGATCCCAAGGCTCAATTGGTTGTCTGATGTCAGGATAGAGGACCTGGAGATCTCTGAAAAATCTTTTAGTCACTGGATGTGCAAATATCGCATTATCATTGATGTCTGTATGGTGTACTTTGATGGAGCTGACTAAGAGGCCTCATTGTTTTAGCTGCAAAACATACTCAAGAATTGTAGGCAGAGGTGTTATTTCTCATATAATTTGTCTTTCTGATGTTCATTGGGCAAATCGCTTCCATTTCTGCATATAAATTTTTGTGCATGGATTGAGCTCTGCTGTGAAGTAAAACCAGTTGAATTGAACATTCTAGTTCTTGAGCAGAGAACCATTGAAGTATCATGCCTTGATATGAAGCAAAGGTAGGTTGGAGGGCTGTGTTACTATCCCTGGTTGGTATAAAAGATGAAAACTGCAATCCTGGTGAGGAAGGGGTAGCAGGGTTGTCTGGGCCATGAAGGAGCTATGAGTATGACTTTGGTTTTGTCCAGACTAATTTTGTGGATTTGTTGAGGAGTGGGATGGGTGGGAAAGGGTAAAGCAGGTGGGGGTGAGAAGAGTATCTCCTAGGGATCCCTTGCCTATACCCGCTCTGGAACCAAAAAGGTTGCGCTTTCTGTTGTTGCATGTGGCAAACAAGTCTATTCTGGGATGACCCCAGTGGTGGAGAATGGCTCTGACGATGTCATTGTTTATTTGCCATTCATGCTCTGGAGGTAGAGTTCTACTGAGTGTGTCAGCAGTGGTACTGAGAACTAGGGGTGTCAACATGTAGACAACTATACAATTAACTGATAAACCTGGGCTTATCAATTAATCCTATTGACTACATGCATTTTCTACCCCTCCTCCACTGCCATTGTATCGGGGTGGGAGGCAGGAGCCAGTGCCCGTGGGGATCCATCAACGGCTATTAGCCAGGATAGTCAGAGATTCAACCCATACTTTTGGAGTTCCCAAACCTCTGGCTGCTAAGCCCTAAGACTGGATGGATCACTCAATAAATTGCACTTCATTCCCTCTGAAGTGTCTGATATCAAATGTTGGAAGATAGGATACTGGGCCAGATGGACCATTGATCTGATCCAATATGGCCATTCTTATGTTCTTATGAAATCCTGCAACTCCATCTTGCTGCTGTGAATTTGGAGCTGTTGCATCTGAACAGTATGACTTTGTGGATGTGTTAATAACTTTGTTTTGGATTGAAAGAGCAAAGCCAGCTCTATTCAAATATGATTTATTCAATGCCAAATCAAAATTTTAAAGTAATCTATTATAGCTGCCATTTGATTCTCTTGAAAAATAAGTCCCTCTGGAAGCTCTTTTAAAAAGATTAATTGATTTAAAGGCATAAAAGACAGCAATCCAAAAATTCTAGATGGTCTGCCATTACACAAACCACACACAGAGATTTTAATTCCTTAACAAAACCCAGCAACAATCAAACCATAAATAACATAGTATCTCATCCATCTTTGCAAAATAAGAGCATCTCTCAACCTTTACCAAATGCCTAAAAAACTCAAATGGATCTTGTGGCATGACAGGAAAGTGGAAAAATGTGTCATTTCAGACAATAGGGCTTCAATGCTCTACCAGCAACTCCCTCTCTTTCATAGCTATGGAGCATCAACTCAAATGCTCTCGCTGTTGCAGTACTGTACAGGAAGCAAGATGTCTCAAATCAGCAGATCCTAGGCAGAGAAGACAAAGCCTCTGTGGGCTCCTGGCTGGGGGCGAAAGGGGGCTTCGTGCTCCAAGAAGGGGCAGAGCCAAGGACAGAAAAGGCAGGGCTGAGGGCAGATGGCCCTCAGTGCTGTCCAAAGTGTGCCCCTCACCCCCCCCCCCCCCCCCCCCGCCCTTGATGCTTCATGGAGCCAGGCACTCCCATCAGCAAGGGTCCAGGGCTTCAGTCACTGCCACTGTGGCAGTGGCTGGAGCCCTGGGCCTGTCTGAATAACTGGGACTCAGCACAAGTTGCCCTCTTCCCTCCCCACTGGCGAACCTGATCCCAGGCTATTTAGGACTTTACATGTTAAATCCAATATTTTAAATTCGCCTGGAAATTAACCACCAAATAGACTCAATCCCAAAGTACAGTTGTTGTGTTCCCAGCAAGACACTCTGCATTCTACATGAGCCTCAGCTCCAAAACACACTTAATATGTAGTCCCATATAGTGTGCACAGTAATAAAAAGGCTAATCACAAAATGACTAAAGCGCAAATTACAGCAGTAATTTGAAAGAAAAGTTGGTAGGTACCCCCGTGACCAAATGTAGATGGAAAACAATCAACCCTACTGCTTGGACATCTCTGTACAGCTATTGGTCCATTCAGGCCTATAAGTTATGAACTCTAGTCGCAAATGGCAGGAACACTCTCTCAATAATAGGGACAGATACAAATCTGGAACACAGATTTAGTTGCTTAACTCAGCTCAGCATCACTACCTCAGTTTTATCTGATCTGAATCTCAGCCAGCTTGCTCTCATCTGTGCCTTAATCTTCACCAAATACTAGGTCAGGTGTTCAATCACTAATGCTAGATTAGTGGAGAAGGAGATAAAACTGAGTGTTATCAACATAAATGTCTTCACTGGCCACTTGCAACTGCTTATATAGACATTTCATATGCACAGAAATAAGGTCGAACCCTACAGAAGCCCACATGCTTTGGAGTATGGAGTTGAAATTTAACAGAGTTCAGTCACATTTTTGTCATGGATATGCCTGCCGTTTGCTGTCCCTGTGAAAATCCATCAAGATTTAGTCAAGTTATAAGCCTTTGAAAAAACTCAGCTGCCAACTTAACAAGTTTTTCCTAAATTCTTCAAAGATTCCATCCATACTGAAAGTACTTCAGCTAAGAGCCAAATGGGTGAGAAACCTTTCCGTGAAATTTCTACTCTTGGCTGCTATGGGCCTCTGGGAGGCCAGGTACCAGAATGGAAAGCGGGAAAACTGTTTCTCTTGCACTCTCAATGCTGCTTCTCAACTGGCACCCACGCAGAATAGAGGAAAAAGCAATCAGACTGGGACAGGATGCCAGGGGGAGTAATACGGATCTGGTGATGAATTATTTTTGGCACATTTTAAAGACTAACACAAAAGTGGGTAAATTATTTATCTGTCAAAACAGTCTCATGGGCAAGTCACCACCCTTGAGTATTGTGAGCAGTGGCATATTGATTTTGCAAGTCATTTAAAAACTAAAAAACAATACATCTGAGTTGTGCTCATTTGAAAGATGCATCACATAAGCATGGTCCATCATGTTTATATGTAGCATTTTAAAAATTAATTACCTTAATAAAGATACTGCATTTGACATCTTCAGTGCATCCCACTAACCCACTCTGTTTATGCCTGTCCCTCTTTGTATCAAGCCTATATTTAGAGAGAACAATTTCCTAAAACTGTTACGCAGTGGAAACCATGCTGGCTTAATTTTTGAGAATGTAAGAATTAATTGGGGTGTTCTGAGATATAGACATGTATTTGCTGACCCAAAAATTTTATAGTCTAAATCAGTGGTTCCCAATCTTTTTGATACTGGGGACCAGTAAACCCATTCACAAGCTTTTCGAGGACTGGTAACATATATTTGAATATTCATTAAGCAAATGATGAATATGCACATAAATTGTGTCGCTGGCCCTACCTGTCCTGCAGGTTGCTCTCCCCCCACTTCTCCCCCCCCCCCCCGGCCCCAATCCCAGCCGCTTTATTGGCTGGCACCGGCTCCCCCAGCTGCTTCTGACGCCAGGCGTTCTGCGTCAGGGGCACCCAGCCTTCTCCCTGGGTCCTAGCGCCCACCGGATCTTGCCCCGCTGCCCAGGAGCATGCCTGGCAGAGACGCCGTGCTCTCTCCCAAGAGGGCCACACCGCTGCACTCAGCAGTGCGGGATGCTGCCACCCTGTCACACAAATTAATAGGATCATGCGCGATAATTTTTCTAAGGACTGATACTGGGCCAAGGACCACACTTTGGGAAATGCTGGTCTAAATATAGGCTTAATGCAATGAGAGAGGGGCTTAAACAGTGGGATGAGTACTGGGAATTACCATACCAAGATCAGAATAGTGCAGAGGTTCTCAAACTAGGCTTTGGGATCCCTTAGAGGATCACAAAGTACAGGAGACTTCTGATAATCCGGCACCTTTGGAACCTAGGTGGTGCCTTATTATCGGATATGCCAGAGTACCAGGAGGTACTATAAGGGGGCATACTCCCAACCCAATCCCCCTCCCCTCCCCCCACCTTATGCTCAGGTCCCGGAGCCGCTGGTACAGCCGCGCTTCTCCCTCCAGGCGCTGGGGCACATGTGCTCAGCGGCCAGCTTTTCAATTAGCTGGCCGGGATGCCATGCGCAACCCAATCCCCCTCCTCTCTCTTCCCCTTCCCCCCCAATCTTATGTCCGGGTCCCGAAGCAACTGCCTGTGCTCAGCGGCCGGCTGCTAGCATGTGCAGGCTGGACACTGTGTGCGCTGGGGACCGTGAGCGGAATGGCGCAGGCCATGAGCGCACATGTGGCTCACAGCGGCCTGGCTGTGAGAGCAGCTGACCTGAGCAGTTCCGGGTTCCAGTTGATGCCAGACTATCAGGAGTGCCAGACAACTGGATGCCGGACTATTGGAGTTTTACTGTATTTACCCTCTAGAAGACTGAGGAGGGCTCTGCAGAGAGCACTGCAAAAACAGTGGCAGTCTCCTGCCAGGCTGCTACCCTTGATGACAACTTATGCTCAGGTGAACACCTATGACACTCTGAGTACCTCTGATGTTGCCCAAGTGAAAGAGACTGAGTAGAAGCACAGCCAAAGACATGCTTCTTCCACAGCACTGAGCTCATCCTTAAGGGAATTGGCATTGAGTGTCTTCTCGGGCACCATGTCTCTGCCCCCAGTACTGACAGCACAGTCGACTCTAGTGGAGGAAACAAAGTTGGCACCAGCACCAACTAGAACAGACTCGGTGTCACTGATGGTACCAACACCAGCACTGACAGTCTTTGCTGCCCCAGAGATAACTTTCTGATACGTCTGCACTGCACCCACCAATGCTTGGCTCCCACAGCTTCCCGATGGGCTCTGGAGGAGATCCCAGCAACTCTCATGAAATGGTACACTTACCTACTGAAGGTGATGATGAGGTGCAGAAACAAGTTACTTCTTCTTCGAGTGGCCCCGTGGGTGCTCCACTCTAGGTGTCGGGTCCATCCCGGCACCACTGACTGGGAGATTTCATAGCCATATTGGGCCGGACTGCGCATGCTTCCTGCACCACTGGTCATTCGTACCCTTTCTAACGTGCGCGGTTCGGCCCCCCCCCCCCGCCAGTTCCTCTCAACCGTCCTTGGTTGCTGATGGGAGCTGGGGCGATCTCTCTTCGGTTGCTTACCATTTCTCTGGAAAAAAAAAATTGTGTAAATAGTTAAACTTCAGTGTTTGTTAGTTAGTTATTAGCCTTTGTTTAGTTAGTCTTCAAAAAAAAAAAAAGAAAAAAGAAGATTGTTTTAGTCAGTTACATGCTGAAGCGCTTTTCTTGTCAGTTTCACCACCATGTCTGGATCACCCGGCTTTAAGCAGTGTGTTCAGTGTAAAGAGGCAATGCCCGCTTCTGACGGGCATGCACTCTGCATTCGTTGCCTGGGGGAGTCTCATGTCACTAGCAAATGTGCCCACTGCTGTAAATTAACATCGAAGGGACGAAGAGACAGAGACCTACGCCTGAAACTCCTGCTATGTGATAAGGCTCTTCAGCCATCACATACTCTACAGCAGGAGTTACCTCAACCCCCGAAAAGAAGGGCATTATCCCCTGTGGCAGTGGGAGCAAAGAAGAAAAAAGCCTCCCCCGCCCGCTCCCTGCCAGCAGTTCCTCTGCCTCCGATGAATCAGGGAGACCGGGGAGCAGAAAATAGCTGGTCGGCAGCTAAGTCAATTTCACGGCCGCAATCTTCTAAGCCTGGCAAGCCCCGCACGGCATCTGCCCCGCTGCCAGCCTCCCCTCTCCATAGGGAGCATAAGCAGGCTTCGATCCCTTCAGGGAGCAAGTGGCCCCAGCTAACGGCGCCGGCACTGTCCCCGGAACAGCGGGACATGCCAGAATCGGCACCGGAGTCGGCAGTCCGGGCGGTCACTGAGACAGACGGTGCCACTTACGGCTCCACAAGACTGGGTGCCGTCCACACCAGACAGGAGACAGCACCGGGAGAGCCCCACACCGCAAAGCATGGACCCGGCGCCAACACTGCAGCCGGCACCGGCAGCGATCAGCTGTTCCGCAGCACACCTGGTGCCGCGAGAATTACCCGGCTCGGCGCCGAGAGCGCTCTCGCACTCTACTCAGCAGTCTACATCAAGACTGCAAACAGGCTCTCCTTCCTCCCATGACTCAGACTCTCCATCAGTGGAAGAGATCTACCGGAGCACAACAGGGGACTCTTCAGTTGTAAAGGGGCACTTATCAGTCCCTACAAAAGCATCTAGGAAGTCGATGCCTAGGGATCATTCACTGTCTCCTCCTGTGCCTTCAACAGACCCTTCCCCACCCTATTATCCTGTATCGGGAAGGGGACCTTACTCTCCGGGGCATAGGTCTTCGCGTTCCCCACGACGAAGATCTCGCCATTATTACAGATGCACATCTCGCTCTCAGAGTTACTCCCCTCCAAGATCTCACATACTAGACATGGCAGTAGATACGCTTCCAGAAGGTCATCTCCTGATTATGACTATCGTTATCACAGCTATTACACGGGGAGGCAGGGCAGATAACAGTCCCATTCTTATTCGTGTTGCTGCCACCAGTCATCTTACAGACGCCGCTCACCACCCGTCTCCAACCACCAACCGCTGCGGTCACCCGGACCTCCTCCAAGTGCCCCTTCAGTTTCGGTCCTGTCAGAACCTGAAGGGGGTCAAATCTCGGACACGGATGAGCGGATGCCACAAGCTTCCCCACAGGATGCCCAGTCGTCTTCTCCCAATGACGCAGTTTTTGCAATGGACTCCTCACCACCAGATGATACCCGAGTATTTCAAGACCTCTTTAAGAGGGTGGCACAAGTCACAGGAAGTTCAGTTAGCGGAGGTGCAAGCAAAGCAGTATAAGTTACTAAAGAACTTGCACCCTAGACAGCAATCTAAGGTGACTCTACCGCTGGACGAGGCGATCCTGGAGCCAGCCACAGAAATTTGGAATACGCCAGCTTCCACTACTCCATCATGTAAGCGAGCCGAGAAGAGATACTTTATATCTTCAAAGGGTGCTGAGTTCCTTTTTACTCACCCTCAACCAAACTCGGTGGTGGTGGATGCAGCTCTGCAAAGAGCAAAAAATCCACAAGTAAGGAATTCAGCAGCAGACAAGGACGCAAAGAGACTGGACATATTCGGAAGAAAAGTGTACTCCTCTTCAACACTTCTCCTCCGTATCGCAAATTACGCAGCATTACTTTCTAATCATAGTTTTGACAACATCACGAAATTATCGGAAATTGCTCAGAGAATTTCCGAAACCGACAAAATACTTCTCCGATCTATACTGCAGGAGGGCTATGCATGTGCCAGAGCAGGTTTGCAAATTGCCATGGATGTGGCCGACACAGTGGCTCGAACAATTGCAACAGCAGATTCCATGAGAAGAGCTTCATGGCTTGCGACCACTGCTGTACCAAAAGAGTTACAATCCAAGGTCGAGGATCTTCCATTCGACAGGATTAAGTTGTTTGTGGAGAAAACGGACAAGGTGCTCCACACAGGCAAAGATTCCCGAGCCACCTTATGTACGCTCAGGATGTACATTCCACCTTTCCGCCGTAAGCATTATTTCCCATTCCAAAGACGTTACGAGTATCAATTTCACAGACAGCAAAACCGTCTGTATGATCAAAACCGGTCCAAGCAGAGGACATAATGCAGATACCCTCAGACATCTAGGGCGAATAATGCAGTGACACCCAGGCAGCAGGTTTGACTCCCAGGTCGAGGGCACGCCGAACATTCCTGTTCTAGTCAGAGACACCAATCCCATTTTCCAACATCGGCTGTGACCCTGCTACCATCAATGGGTTGCCATATCATCGGACAGATGGGTTTTGGAAGTGATAAAATCCGAACTCACCATCCCATTCACATCCCTTCCCCCCCATCACCCGTCCCACCCTGTCCCTTTTCAGGGACCCTTCTCACGAGGCCCTCTTACAACAGGAGGCCTATCGCCTGTTAGAAATTGGAGCGATAGAAAGGGTCCCAGACTGCTTCAGGGGAAAAGGGTTCTATTCGAGGTACTTCATAACTCAAAAGAAAACAGGGGGTTGAAGACCCATACTCGATCTACGAGGGTTAAACCGTTATCTGCGGAAGCAGCGATTCAAAATGGTGACTCTGACTACGATTGTTCCTTCTCTGGACACCGACGACTGGTTCGCGGTCCTCGACCTCCAGGATGCCTATTTTCATATAGCCATACACCCTGCACACAGGCGATTCCTGCGATTTGTTATAAGCAACGAGCACTTTCAGTATTGCGTCCTTCCGTTTGGGCTGGCTTTGGCTCCAAGAGTTTTTTCAAAGACCCTCGCCGTTGTCACCTCCCACCTTCGTCGTCTTGGAGTCATCATATTCCCTTATCTGGACGACTGTCTCATAAAGGGAACATCACGACAGGAGACAACGCAGATGCTTTCAATAGTCAGAGAGACTTTCAACTCACTTGGGCTGATAGTAAACGAACAAAAGTCCACGTTAATTCCAACACAGAACATAAAGTTCATAGGAGCAGTTCTCGAGTCCCGTGCGGCGAGAGCGTATCTGCCCAAGGACAGATTCCAGGCAATAAAAGACCTGGTCAATCTTCTCCACAAAACTGCAACAGTCTCAGCACATACTTGCCTACGCTTGCTCGGCCACATGGCTGCAGCCACCTTCATCGTCCCGCACGCACGTCTCCATCTAAGAAATCTACAGCTCTGGCTGTCAACGGTGTATGTCCCCACAAGACACGACATACACAAGTTAGTTACTTCTCCATCCCACGTGCACAGGTCCCTTCGATGGTGGACGAACCCATCAAACATCCTCACGGGAGTACCGTTTCACCAAGCTCAGCCATCAGTTCAGTTAACGTCAGATGCTTCACTCATCGGATGGGGTGCTCACATGGGCGAGGAGCACATCCAGGGATAATGGTCTCACACCGAGAGACGCCTTCACATCAACCAACTAGAGTTGCAAGCGATCTTTCTAGCATGCAAACACTTCCTCCCCAGTCTGAGACACAAAAAAGTCAGGGTGTTGACAGACAACGTAGCGGCAATGTATTATATAAACAGACAGGGAGGAGCAAGATCACGCTCCCTATGCGCTGAAGCGGTACGATACTGGAATTGGTGCATACAGAACAACATAATCATAACAGCATTGTACTTACCTGGCATAGCCAATGTCATTGCTGATTCTCTCAGCAGACGCTCCCCACGGACCATGAGTGGGAGGTGAGGCAGGATGTACGTCAGAAGATCTTCCGCAGATGGGGAACGCCCCTGGTAGATCTCTTTGCAACATCCGTCAACAAAAAGTGTTGCCTTTTTTGCTCCAGAGCAGGGATCATCAATGGATCTCTCGGCGATGCGCTCCTGATCAATTGGAAAAAGTTGCTCCTGTACGCTTTTCCGCCAACCGTCCTCGTTCCCAGAACACTGGAGAAAATCAGGACGGAGAGGGCGATGGTAATTTCAATAGCACTAGCTTGGCCGAGGCAAGCATGGTATTCGTTCTTACACAAAATGGCACTTCAACCACCATGGCCTCTGCCCTTCTACCGAGATCTCCTCTCTCAAGACCAGGGATCTCTCCTTCACCCCAAACTAGAAGCATTGGACTTGACGGCGTGGCTCCTGACTGGCTTAGACTAGACAAAAAGCTTTGTTCAGATCAGGTCAGGTCCATATTGATACATAGTAGAAAGACATCTACGCGAAATACTTACCTGGCTAAATGGCGCAGATACTCCTACTGGTGCCTCCAGAATAACGTTCAACCATTGTCTTCTCTTCTACACCAAATTCTCGAATACATTCTTCACCTGTGAAACTTGAAGCTTTCTCTGGCATCCCTCAGAGTTCACGTGGCAGCCATCAGGCCTTCCATTACCCAATACAGGGTTCTTCTGTGTTCTCTCACCCGACGACTAGATGATTCCTCAAAGGCCTGATCAATATAAGCCCACCTCAGAGGCCACCTCTGCCGTCGTGGAACCTCAACCTGGTACTCGATACAATTATGTATCCTCCATTCAAGCCTCTAGCATCTGTACCCTTACAGATGTTAACCACAAAGACCATCTTTTTGCTCGCAATTACATCAGCACGTAGAGTTAGCGAGCTAGGGGCGATAATGACAAATTCTCCTTTTACTTCTTTCTCAAAGGAGTCGGTGACATTACAGTTACACCCAGAGTTAATACCCAAGGTCTCTTCGTTATTTCATATCAATGAACCGATCATCCTTCCTTCCTTTTACCCTAAGCCGCATGCCTCAACGAAGGAGGCCCTGCTGCATACGCTGGACATAAGGCGCGCTCTTTCCTTTTACATAGACAGAACCCGCCAGCGGAGACAAACAGATAGACTTCTGATATCAACGGCTCACCGATCTAAGGGTGCTGAACTCTCCACTCAGCGCATTGCCAAGCTTATCACCTTATGCATTACCACATGCCATTCCATTCGGTGTAGACCCTTGTCTTCTCAGCCACGGGTGCACTCGACCAAAGCAGTGGCGACATCTACCACCTTTGCCAGAGGAGTTCCATTAGCAGATATTTGCAGGGCAGCCACATGGGCTTCCAGTTCTACATTTGAGACATTACGCTATAGTGCAAAAATGGGCGGCGGACCATGCAGTGGCTTCTGCAGTCCTTTCTACAGTAAAACCTAATTAACCCGGAGCAATCCTTGTTCCAACTACTGCTATACAGTCACCTAGAGTGGAGCACCCACGGGGCCACTCGAAGAAGAAGAAGTTACTCACCTTGTGTAGTAACGATGGTTCTTCAAGATGTGCCCCGTGGGTGCTCCACGTCCCGTCCTCCTCCCCGCTCCAGGGTTGTTTTCTCTCTCTCTCGTTTCAGAGACCGAGTGGTGAGAGGAACTGGCGGGGGGGGACATGAACCACGCACATCAGAAAGGGCGCGAATGACTGGCGGCGCAGGGAGCATGCGCGGTCCAGCCCGATATGGCTATGAAATCTCCTGATCAGTGGCGCCGGGACGGACCCGACACCTAGAGTGGAGCACCCATGGGGCACATCTCGAAGAACCTTCGTTACTACACAAGGTGAGTAACTTCTTCTTTCTCACTGCACCGTTCCTCACTGAAAGAATGCAGATCACCTTAGAGCCATGTGGAGCCAAGATATCATTACAAGACAGTTCAACCATCATGCAGACCACCATGTATGTACCCACCAATAGCCTTCCCCATGCAATGGGCACATTGGGAACCATGGGCAACTTACCAAGGTCCATGCTCCAGACCATCCACAGTTCATAGAGGCAAACTACAATTTAACTCAATGTCTCCTACATTACATCATAGTCCACAGAGGCTCAGGACGGTGGGGATGACATGGGAATAGTCACAGAATTAGTCTCCTGCATACAATTCTTCATCCTCCCCAGATGAGGCGATTATGCCACCACTGTCAACGTCAGCAGATTATTTTGAATAGTTTTAAGAATTATTTTCATGGTGTCTCAAAGCCAAGTTGGAGAAAGTGCAAGTGAACCAGCACAAACTGGTGCAAATGTTGCAACTTTCATCTGCTTGCAAGATCGCTCTTCCCATCAATGATGCCATCTTGGAAACAGCAGAGACAGTCTTGCAGACACCAATAACATAGAATTTGGTCTTGATCTTCAAGTTGGTGTTTGGCTTATACATTTTTTTCCCTTGAATCTGCTTCACATTTTTCCTTTTCAGTAGTTTTTAATTATCCTCTTTTTCTGGTAGGTAGAAGCACCCAATTTACCATCTCCTTACATTATCCACTTACAGAACACTTTTCTGCTGCTAATGTTTTTCCTCTGCATTTGGCTTACAGCAGGATAACTTGGCCACTCAGTAAGGCATGTAAACATATTGGAGGTTCAGTTAAATTATATATTCTTATAAAATATTATCTTACTTTTGTCGATGATGTGGAAGAAGTAAGTTTTTAAATGGATTTGAATATTAACCAATTTTGCACCTACTGTTAGAAAATGTCGTCTTCAGGAGCCAGTTCATAGATGCTTCAGATTGTCTTTGCATGTTTGCATGGAGGGAAGTAAATCAGCATAGAAATAATGAACAGTTGTATGGAGTTTTTTGGAGCATCTTTTTGAGGTTTTTTTGTTTGGAATTTTTGTTCTTGCATATTCCTCCTTCCTTTTTCTGACAGTTCAGTTCCTGTCTTAGACTTGTTTGCCTAAATCACTGGGCATACCTATAGCAGAGTATAAATAAATTATATTTCATAGATCAAAGATCTATGGCGTCTATACTGATTTTGAAGAATTCAAACAGTATTTTTTTGAAGTGAAATATTTCAAGATTAAAAAGAATTAATTCCTCTATGCTGATGTAAGAAGGAAAGAATAATGCTAATGTTAATGAACATGTAGCCATTGCTCCTAAATATATAATCTTGGATTCATTACCTTACAGCTAGATGTCTTTATTAGCAGCCAAAATAGTTTAATTGCTGCTGGTATCCTATTCTTTATGACTATATTATTTCCAATATATGAAGTGAGGGGGAACGTATACTATGTGAGTGGGTTTTCACTCATCTGCTGACTGAGCTATTAGGGCTATATCTACATTTACAACCGTAATACAGACACCACATACCTAGCAGCAAGGGTATAAATAGCAATGTGAATGGCAAGATGCATCTTAGATGAGTAGAGTACCTTGTATGCCTCCAGTAGAGTACCTTGAACCTCCAGGGCATGTACCCTACAAAGCTGTTTGCACATCCAACCAGTGCCTCCCGCATCAGCAGTGTTATTTTTAGTGCAGGTTGGACCTCCTTGGTCTAGCACCCTAGGGACCTCACCGGTCCCAGATGAGGGATTTTTCCAGACCAAGGATGTCCTTTTTGGACCCCTGCCACTGGTCCTCTCTTGCCCGGACCTTGGCCTCCCAGCTGGCTCCCCGCCTCTTGCTGGCCCACTGCCCTGCCAACCCCGCTGGGCAGCCATCACTGCCGTAGCGTCAGCATTCCTGGGCAGCCCCAGTGCCACGCGCTTGGTGGCCCCACTGTCAGCTCCCTGCAGGCAGCCCACTGCTGCCTACTCCATAGGGATCCTTACCGCTGGCCCTCCACCCAGACTTTCTGGTCCTGCAATATTCATGCCAGACCACAGATGTTGCCGGACTAGAGAATCCTGGTGAAGAGAGTTTCAACCTGTAGTGAAATGTCCCGCTGTCTTCCTACTGCCTCCCCCATTTCACCGTGGTAAGGAGTAAGTACGTCTATAGCATATAGACGACTGTGGGACACTGCACTTTAAAAATAGCAGAGTAGACATGGGAAAAACTGACTAGAGTATAAACCATGGGAATTCAGGCATGTTAGGGTACTGTACTCACCCAAGCAGTGTCTCCCTGCTGCTGTGTAAGCCAAAGCTAGCTGAGCAGTGTCTGCATTCTGCTTGTTACCATAATGTAGTCATAGCCTGAGAGCTTAACATCACTGAAAGACGTTCACACTGCATTTCACTCAGAGAGCTGTTCATCAGAAAATCAGCACAGCGGAGGAGAGAAGAAAGATGAGGAATGATTTCATTGTCACAATTCCACCAATTTAAAAACTTTACTCATAGTTTCAGTTATATAAAAAGATGGGCCACTAAAAGGCATGGGCATGTGGGCTGCTACTGGAGTAACTGAGGCATGTAGCTGTGAAACATATTTTAGTGTGTGTTTTTTTTTTTAAAGTTCCATTTAATTGAAGATTAGTGCTCCTTTGCTGCAAAGTTATCTAGTATAGAAATGCAGAAATTTGTGATGTCCGACAATTCATATTAATATAATTCTGGCTAGGACTGTCATCGTTGATTATATTTTGTTAAACTTAGTTATTTGTGCCACCTCTCTGTATAGGGTGAACCTCTCTGGTATGGCAACTAAGGATGTTAAGAGGAGGGTAATTAGATAATCATGTAATCAATACAATATGTGTTGACTACACAATTAGTCAATAAGGGAAGTCTCTATCCCTGCTGCAGCTCTGTAGTTTAAATATAGTAAGAGTCCGGCACACAGGCAGCCCGGCTCCTCCTACAGTTAAACTGCAGAGCCACAGAGGGGGTAGGTCCTGGACCCAGTGCAAGCCAGGACTGAGCTGGACTAGCTCAGTCCTGATTCGTGCCTGGTCAAGCAGTCCCTGTCTGCAGGGGATCCCAGCGGGGAGCTGAGACCCCCTGCAAACAGGGGCTGCTTAGTCACAGCAGCTCCGGTCCACTGGGGGTCCTAGCTCCCCGCTGGGGGAGACCCCCTGTGGACAGGGGGTGCTGCCGCAGCAGCTTCCCCTGGCCCTCCTGCACTACTACCTCTCAGAGCGCAGGGCGTGGGGGGAAAGTGGCACCCAAGAGACAGAGCTTTTTATCCAGCTCTGGCTTCCTCCCCATGTCTTGCTGCCTCTGATATGGGGGGAGGGGTTAGACTAGATGCTTTTTGCCTAGCCTTATTGGGTAGTCGACTAATTGACTATTCTTTTACATCCCTCCTGGCTAGGGTTGCCAGGTATCTGGTATTCTACCAGACAGTCCAGTATTTGCGCTCTTAGTCTGGTAAAAAAAAATCAGAGAATACTGGACATGTGCAATGTCGGGTATTCTCTGATTTTTCCGGCTGCACACTGGACAGAAGCCTGGCGTGTGCGGGGGGAGCAGCTGGAAGGCGCGGCCACGATCGGTGCTAGGAGCCTATGATTGCGCAGAAGCCTAGCAGGGGCGAGGGGAGTGGCTGGGATTCCCGGCCAGCACCGATGGTGGCCTCGCCTCCCAGCCTGGGAGGCGGGGCTGCGATCGCTGCTCTGGGTGCTTCAGAAGCCTAGCCAGGGCCGGGGGAGTGGCTGGGAGTCCAGTATTTTTTGGGAGACAATCTGGCAACCCTACTCCTGGCAGCATCTCTGGTCCAACAGTGCCATGGACATTACTGGATCAGAGATCCGCAGTGGCTGGCAGCAGGAACTGTGAGGGTGGCGGGCTGACAGGCCGGGTGTGGGAAGCCTGGTGGAGCCTGGAGGCTGCTAGTCCCTCAAGAGAGCCTGGTGGCCAGCAACAAAGGGGTCAGAATTGACCTCGCCTGGTCCAGCAAACTCCATCATTTGGGACCAGTCAAGTCCCTAGGGTGCTGGAGCGCGGAGGTCCACCTGTCATACTTCCTTGACTGTTTTTTGGGCTTGCTTTGGAGCTTTAATTTTTATGGTGACTTAGCAGTGACAAAAGAGAATGCAGCAGATAGTTTGGTCTTTATGATTAAACTTCTGTATCCAGGAAAAGGCACCAGCTTTGGATACGTATGCACATAGATAATCTTTGGAGGATTTTAATAAGAAGGGAGCTTAATTTTGGGGGGGGGTCCCCTGTCATTTTTATAATGTTTTGGGTTTTGGTTATGATTTAAATCACCTTGATTTAAATCAGTCTACCCTGGTTCTCTTCCAGTGTATCCATCACAATCAGACTTTATAGCAGAATGGACACAATCTTTCTGGCACTCTTGGATGAATCTTGACAGTCATAACATTAAACAATTACCAGATAACATGCTCTACTGTAGTGTCCATGCTAAAACCAGAACTGATGATATCTTAGATGGAGTCCTTTTTCCTTTTCTTTATTAATGTAGAAAGAATGAACTGATTGTCCAGTTTCACAAGTTAACACTTTAGTTTTTGTGAGTATATGATGTCTATATTGTAAATTTGCATTTATTCATTACAGAAACTTAAGTAAACACTACTGCTTTGTATTCCAGTAATTGTACAATGAGTATGAATTAAGATTCGTATTAATCTAGGTGGGCAGGAGATTAAATTTTAGGCTAGAATGTGTAAGACCAACTCAGAATTTCATGTCTTTCTAATATTTTGAAAATAAGGAAGGTGGCTTGGGGTTACACACTAATTTTGGAGTGAATGTTACGTTGGTGGTTCAGGACAAGAATATTTTTTTAGATGGCTTGACAGCGATTGATAGCATAAACAGGAAGGTGACAGAATGTAGTGAATTGTGAAAAATGACTATTTGAACGTGTAGATAGGTAAACATTAACTTTTAATCATAATATGGTAGTTCTGTTATAGTGGGGATGTTTCTTGGAACAGGGTATATATATGAGCAAATGTTTCTTTAATATCCATTATTATGGCTTCCATCTAAAATTCATTGTAAACACTTTCTGTGTAACACATTCTCTATCACAGTGGTTCCCAACCTGTGGCCCGTGGACCCCTGGTGGTTCACGATGTTACTGTAGGGGATCTGCGGAAAGTTCAGGAAAGGAAAAGAAAAGTAAGGATCAGGCCCACCGTAGGACTGGGACTTTCTGCCAAGCAGTTCTCACCTGGGGCTCACCATTCAGAACCACTGTTCTAACATCATTAGTTCCCAAATATATCTTTAGTAACAGTATGTTTAGACTTGAAACAACACAGTGTAGATAAAATATTCTTTGAGCTATAATCTGTAAAGAAGAAAGGTTTAATTGAATAGCTAATTATTTTTAAGCAATAGTTGAGTTAACATTTAAAAATGATACGTTTGCGGTATTACTTAAAATACTTGTTTTATAAAGAATCCTCACTTCACGATGCATTTTTAAGTCTTCAGAGATTTTAAAAATACATGTGATTTTTAGTTTGCAGTTAACATGTTTCGAACATTACCACCATCTTCTAATCCAACGGGGGCAGAATTTGATCCAGAAGAAGATGAACCAACTCTAGAAGCTGCCTGGCCTCACCTACAGGTAATTAACAATCTCCTCATTTCATTTGATTAAATTATTTCAAAATAGTACCACACTACATCTTCCTACTGTGTATTAAATACACTACTGCAAATGATCTTATTCAGTCAAAATTACATTTAATTTTAAGAACTAGACAGTCTTTGCAATTACATTGTATAATTTGAAATTATTAGTTTTAATCTTTCAAAATATGTTAATTTGTAAACAGATTAAAAGGAAATTATGTTGAAAATTCATTTATAATAAACCTATGTCAAACATATGATTTTAAATTTAATAATAAATATAAAAGGGAGCATTAGTTTATTATTATTACTATTATTTTTATTATTTATCGCAAGGTTCTAGCTGTAGATGTTTGAATGTGAGCACAAAAAAGATTTTTCAAAATAGGTGTTACTGAATATCATGCGTGTTAGATTGGTATCTATTCGTATGAAGGAAAATTAATTCAGGAATGTAGTATTGGGAATTCTCTGAAGCAGGTAGCACTGTTAGAAAATGCAGCACCTGATGATGTATGTTCCCTGCACCAAATTGTAATACTACTCTGGCTGTAAAATGATATAAAAGTCATGTATAATACTGCTAAAACTAGGGAGTTTATTTTTGAATAATGTCAGAATTGAATTGTAATTGTATTGCTTACAAAAATATAATGTATTAAAAAACTAATGTTCTTTCTTTGTGGATTTTTTTCAGCTTGTTTATGAATTTTTCTTAAGATTTTTAGAATCTCCAGATTTCCAACCTAATGTAGCTAAGAAATATATTGATCAGAAGTTTGTATTGCAGGTGAGGTAAAATGAATACATCTTCAAGCTTTAAATCCAAATTGATTTAAAGTGCATTAGATTGAGTAAAATGTATCTCTTGTTTTTTCACAGCTTTTAGAACTCTTTGACAGTGAAGATCCTCGAGAAAGAGATTTTCTTAAAACTACTCTTCACAGAATATATGGGAAATTCTTAGGCCTAAGAGCTTACATCAGGAAACAAATTAATAATATATTTTATAGGTATGTCACAGCTCTGTATTTTGGTACATATTATTAGATACAGTAATTTAGACCTCTTGGTCCCTTATTAGCAAAATCTCTTACAGTTATTTCTGTTTAAACATGTTTGTGCCTAATAATACTTAATTATCAATTTAATTAAGCAATTCTCTGTGGGATCCAAATGAAAAGGAGTAATAAATTAAGGCATATGATAAATTGTATAGCTACAGTTTGAGTACATTTGAGATTCAGCATTTAGATCAGTTTTGTGTCAATTTTGTTTTTTATATAGTGCTTTGTTGTTTGATGATAGCACCATGTTACAAAATGTAGTGTATATTAGTGGTGTTGTTGCTTGTAATATCATAGGACATTTGTTTCAATTTTTTCATAATACATATATATCCTGGGGGCAGACATGGCAACACAAATGAAAAAATAAATGAGCAGAAACTCACTTCCAAGAGCAAGTTCCATTTTTGAGGATGTACAATTTGAGGATGCATAAGTTAAAGATATCCAATTAGGGGTATACCAAATAATTAATATCAAAGCACTGCAATGGTACTATTGCCAGAAGTGTACCTACTCTTGCAAAAAATAGTAATAGCAATGTCCTTGCAGTCACCTCTTCAGTTATGAATCAGGATTATTAAAATTTTTTTGCATATAGAATCATATATATAGTATTTATAACTGGATATTTTTAAAGTTCTTCCTGATTGGCGCAAACTGAGCTCTAATTCATACAAGCATAAAATACTAGAACTGAAAGGGACCTCAAGAGATCATCCAGTCCAATCCCCTCAGGGCAGGACCAAGCACAGTCTAGATCATCCCTGATAGATATCTATCCAAACTGCTCTTAAATATCTCCAGTGAAGAAGATTCCACAACCTCGGTAGGCCATTTATTCCAGCGTTTAACCGTCCTGATGGTTAGGAAGTTTTTCCTAATGACCAACCTAAACCTTCCTTGCTGCAATTTAAGCCCCATTGCTTCTTGTCCTGTCATCAGAGGCCAAGGAGAACAATTTTTCTCCCTCCTTAAAACACCCTTTTAGATACTTGAAAACCGCTATCATGTCCCCCCTCAATCTTTTCTTTTCTAAACTAAACAAGCCCAGTTCTTTCAGTCTTCCCTCACAGGTCATGTTTTCTAGACCTTTAATCTTTTTTGTTCTTCTTCTTCTTCTTCTTCTTCTTCTTTTTTCTGGACCTTCTCCAGTTTCTCCACATGTATCTTGAAATGTGATGCCCAGAACTGGACATAGTGATCCAACTGAGGCCTAATCAGCGCAGAGTAGAGCGAAAGTATCTACTTCTCGTGTCTTGCTCACAACACTCATGTTAATGCATCCCACAATCATGTTTGCTTTTTTTGCAACAGCGTCACACTGTTGACTCATATTTAACTTACGGCCCACTATAAGTTAGATCCCTTTCTGCAGTACTCCTTCCTAAACAGTCACTTCCCATTCTGTATATGTGAAATGGATTGTTCTTTCCTAAATGGAGTACTTTGCATTTGTCCTTACTACACTTCATCCTGTTTACCTCAGACCATTTCTCTGGTTTGTCCAGATCATTTTGGATTATGACCCTATCCTCCAGATCACTTGCAACCCATCCCAACTTGGTATCATCTGCAAACTTAATAATTGTACTCTTTATGCCATCATCTAAATCATTGATAAAGATATTGAACAGAACCGGTCCCAAAACAAACCCCTGCAGAGCCCCATTTATTATGCCCTTCCAGCATGATTGTGGTTCTCTCTGAGAATGGTTATCCTGCCAGTTATGCACCCTTATAGTAGCTCCATCTAGGTTGTATTTCCCTAATTTATTGATGAGGTGGTCATGCGAGACAGTGTCACATGCCTTACTAAAATGTGGGTACACCACATCCACCTCTACTCCCTTATCCGTAAGGCTTGTTATCCTATCAAAGAAAGCTATCAGATTGGTTTGATATGATTTGTTCTTTCCAGATCCATGATGGCTGTTACCAATCAATTTATTATCTTCCAGTTGTTTGCAGATGAATTCCTTAATTACTTGCTCCATTATCTTCTTTGGCACAGGAGTTAAACTGACCAGTCTGTAGTTTCCTGAGTTCTTATTTCCGTGTTTATAGATGGGCACGATATTTGGCCTTTTCCAGGCTTCTGGAATCTCTTCCAGCTTCCAAGATTTTTCAAAGATGATAGCTAAAGGCTCAGATACCTCCTCTGTCATCATGTCCTGATGACTTGCTCACATCTAATGTTTCTAAGTAATTTTTAACTTCTTTAAGGAGTGTCCCTGTGGGCGCTCCACTGTAGATGTCTTGGTGCTCCTGCACTTGGAATTGGAACTTTTTAGCAGCAACTCCCTCCCCCAGATGCTAGCGTGTATGCGCAGCACCAGCCACACCATAGTGAATGTGCCAACACGTGCGCGTCGTCACCTGTCTGTCAGTTCCTTCTCCACCACTCCCAGTTTGGTCAGAACACAGCAGCTCTCTGCGTTACACCTTAGATATTTATTTATAGTGTTAGCTTTTGTTAGTCAGGTTCTTGTTCACAGTTTTTTCCCCTCCCAAGTTAATAGTTAAAAAAAAAATCTTGTTTCTTCTGCTTATAGTTTTTAGGGTAGAGTAGGCATGCCAGGTTCACCAGGATTTAAATGGTGCCTGACATGCAGAATGTCTATCCCCATCTCAGACGGGCATACCCAATGTATTCTGTGCCTGGGCCAGGACCACTCACTGAAGAGCTGCCACCATTGTAAGAAGCTCTAATCCAGGTCACGGAAGGTGAGGGATCTTCAGTTAAAGCTCCTCACCATGGAGACAGTAGAGAGACCAGTCTCGGAACCAGCACCCCAAACCTCCCTTGCCTGGACCTCACCAACAGCCACTTTGGATCAAGGACCTGCCACATTGATGGAGGTCCCGGCCAAGAAAACGTCCAAAAGAAAACACTATTCACCCTTGGCAGAAAGGGCACTGAAGAGATCATCTCCGCAGCACAAGCCTCCATCACCTAAGGGGCAGGCTGCTGGGGACACATAGGTACCAGGGAAGTCTGGTACAGACAAATCCCGAAGGGCAATGTCTCCCAAAGACACACCCTGTGGTCTCAGTACCCAAACCGAAGAAAGCTGCTACTGTGCTGTCAGTACCAACCTCAGTGGTACTGACAAAAACAGCACCCAAACCACCTCAGCACAGCGCAGACAAGGGCTGCCTGGAACCACCAGTACAGGCACCAGCTAAATTGGTACTGCCCTCAAGTACCGAAGTCTCCCCAGTCCTGATCACATCTACGGCATGGGCAGACTCTTTAACACAGCGACCGGTGCAATCCTCTGCACAGCGGTACTGACCTTCGCTCTGCTGAGGCCTCTGACTACCCCCCAAGATCTAGCAATAGCGTTAGTACTGGGTACATTGTGTTGTTCGGTACCAATGCCACAGCAATGCTAGAGGGACCAAGCAGGCTTATCACGCCATCAAGCTCGCCCCCACTCCCCCGTTCTCCAGTCACAGTGATGCCGATGAGGAGATCACATTCTCTCCACGACATTTGTCACCAAAGCCAGCCACACAGATACAGCAGCAGCAGGCTCAGCCCCAGATGCGGCAACACTTTCCATGGTTCCCTCCCATTCTACTCTCTCAACCTTGGCAGGGAGGGGACCCTTCGGTACTGCAAAGGCTCAGACACCAGCACCTCAACAGCTGACACCACACAGGCCTCAGACAGTGGCCCACAGATCTCCTACACCCACGAGATCTGATATCATGCAGGAGCAGATGAAGGATATGGAGGACTCACAGGGAGAAGACACATTGCCTCCTTCACACATCTCATCATCTTCTCCTGATGAGACAATAATGCCCCCTCTGCCAGCTGAGGGGGACAACTTTGTCTTTTCAAGACTTATACAAGAGAGTGGCTAACACACTTGACATTTCATTGGTCAAGGTTCCTGAGACACAGTACAAACTGACCAGTATACTACAGGCCTCGCCTTCATCAAAAATAGCCCTGCTAGTCAGTGAGGCCATACTGGACCCAGCAACAATCTTATGACAAACACCAGCTTCTATCTTACCAACATCAAAAAGAGAAGACAGGAAGTACTACGTTCCTGCCAAAGGCGCTGAATTTTTGTTCACCCACCCAGCACCAAATTCCTTGGTCATTGATGCAGCCAACAATAGGGGTAAGCAAATGCAATACAGCTCTACCCCTTACAATAAGGAATGGAAGAGACTGGACATTCTGGGCAGGAAATCATATTCATCTGCATCCCTCCCGATCAGGATAACTAACTATGCGGCGCTGTTAGTGAAGTACACATTCCACTATTTTGGAAAAAAAAAAACAACTTATTGAACGGCTACCCGAGGATAGCAAGTCTTCCTTTCAGTCCAATATAAACAAAGGCATCCTCAGAGCTAACACAGCACTACAGGTATCCCTTGGCATAGCTTATACTGACACATGATCCTTAGCTACATCAGTCATGCAGCATGTCTCCTGGCTACACCTCTCTGGATTCACTGGGGAGGTACAGAACATCGTTGAGGACCTGCCATTTGAAGGCCAAAAGCTCTTTTCCACCACGAAAGATGCCTCATTACATTCCCTCTAGGACTCACAAGTGACATTAAAGTTCCTGGGGATGTATGTTCCCCAACCCAAAAAGAAACTGATCAGGCTATTCACACCTCAGGGCAGAGCATCATCTTCGTACTCCTCCCAGAGAAGCTATGACCTAAGGAGGAAGCAGAGACGAAAAAAGCGCAGACAGCCTCAAGACCAAGCCATCACGTCCCAGTCCACCAACAGGTGGCAAACCTTTTGAATGTTTGGCTGAGGATTTGGCATCATTTCCAAAAACTGCTCATTACCAGTTCAGTCTGCAGCCCTTTTCCCATGCATGGGCCACTATTACAACAGACAGTTTGGTCTTAGAAGTCATACAGAAAGGCCTTCGTCACCTTTCCTCCAGCCCAACCCCCTTTCCTGTCCCTCTTCAGGGACCCCACTCACAAGTCCCTGCTACAACAGGAGATAAACGGATTACTCCAGATGGGGGCAATAGCTATCATACCAATACATCTCATGGAAAAGGGTTTCTACTCAAGATACTTCCTCACTGCAAAAAATCGGGGGGCTGGAGACCCATCATAGACTTGCACAGACTGAACAAGTATCTAATAAAGAAACAATTCAGCATGGTAATGCTAGCAAAGATAATTCTGTCCCTAGAACAAGGAAACTGAATGTCGTCCCTCAACCTCCAGGATGCATATTTTCACACAGCAATTCAACTGTCACACAAAATGTTTTTGATATTCACCCTAAAGGATCAACATTATCAGTATCATGTCCTACTATTCGGCCTGTCCTCTGCACCCAGCGTTTTCTCCAAGATCCTGGGCGTGGCAGTGCCATATCCCAGAAAGAGGGACACAATAATTTCTCCGTACCTGGACTATTTGTTAATTGTAGCACGTACAGAACACGAGGCCACTCAATCCACCACAAAAACAATCCAACTGTTCAGAATTCTAGGACTTCACATAAACACACACAAATAACACCTCAGTCCCATCCCAGGAGTTGAAGTTCATAGGCACCACATTGGATTGCATAAATGCACAGGCACAACTACCACTACAGAGGCAGTGAGACGGGCGTGCAACTCCTTTCTCCCATTAATCTGGGGCAAGTCAGTGAGAATATTCAGACAACACCGCCTGTATGTTCTACATAAATCACCAAGGCGGGGCGAAATCATACCTCCACTGTGGCAGTGATGCATTCATCATCATGTCAGTGGTATATCTCCCAGGCAAGCAAGATATCACCACAGACCATCTAAGCCACATATTTCATCAGAAATACAAATGGGGGATACATTCCCAGGCCCTACATTCCGTCTTCCTCAGGTGGGACTTTGCAGAAATAGACTTATTCACCACATTACACAATGCCAAATGCCCCAAGTATTGTTCCAGGTCAGGGCTGGGCAAGGGCTCCATGTGGGATACCATGATGATCAGCTGGTCTAACAATCTTGTATATGCCTTTCCTCCACTTCCCCTTCTTGGCAAGGTTAAACAAAAAATAAAGCAGGACAGGGCCAGAGTCGTCATCATAGCACCTGCATGGCCCAGGCAGCCCTGGTTCCCTTACCTGTTACCACTGTCAGCGGCCCCTTTGGTTTTTCTTCCATGATAGCTGTACATACTATCTCAGGAGCGCAGTCAAGTTCTCCATCCAGATATACACAAACTTCTTCTCTGGGCCTGGCTCCTTTAGGGGTGAATACACAGCAGCTCACCTGTTTAGAGGAAGTTCACAATATAACCCTGAATTTCTTGCAAACACAGTGCAAGAAAGACCTATTTGCAGAAATGGCAATGTTTCTCTAAGTGGGTAAGCCAAAGAACACTGCAACCTCGTTCCGCACAGTTGATGACGATCTTAAAATATCTTCTTTCATTGAAGAAACAGAATCTTTCCAACTCATCAATAAAGGTATACCTGGTGGTCATTTCAAGTGAGCATGAGGTTGTGGATGGCCACCCATATTTTCTTATCCCACTAGTAAGAAGTTCCTTAAATGCCTCAACAATCTTTTCCACAATGAAGCTGGCAGTGCTGCCTTGAGATCTCAACCTCATTCTCAACACCCTGACCTGCCCACCTTTTGAGCCCATAGCAACACGTTCCTTGACGTGCTTTCCACAAAAGTTGCTTTCTTACTAGCAGACGCAACAGTAAGGAGGGTAAGTGAATTGGCAGCACTCATGGCAGATCTGCCATTTACCACTGTAAACAAGGACAAAGTAGTCTTAAGGCCACATCCCAAATTTCTCCCAAAAATAGTTTCACCTTAACAAGCCTATATGCTTACCTGTTTTTCACCAAAAACCTCTTCCAGACGCCAATGCAACATGACGCCATTCCTTGGATGTTCGGTGGGCGTTTGCCTTCCACCTAGATAGAACGAAACAGTACAGGCACTCTCCTGGACTCTTTATTTCTATAGCCAGCCATTCTAAAGATCATGCAGTCTCAAAACAGACTTTTGAAATGGATAGCAAACTCTATTAAAGAGTGCTACCATGCCAATAGGGTGCATTACCAACTCATTTGCAGGCACACTCCAGCAGAGCGATGGCCACCTCTGCATCCTTCCTGCATAACATGCCCATCAAGGATATTTGTAGGGCAGCAACATGGGCCTCTGTCCACACATTTACAAAACATTATACTATAGATACTTATGCTTCACAACGCGCCACTTTCAGGGAGGTGGTCCTTGCTGCCGTCTACCACTCAGGTCCGAAGCCCCTCCTTCCAAAAGCTGAAGGTACCAGTCTTTAGTCACCAACAATCGAGCTCCCACAAGGACATTCCTCAAAGAAGAAAGGGAAGGTTACTCACCTTGTGCAGTAACTGGTATTCTTTGAGATGGGTATCCCTGTGGGCACTCCACAACCCACCCTCCTGCCCTCTGCTTCGGAGTTGCAACATCTCTCTGTGGTAGAGAAGGAATGGATGGTTGACCGCATGCATGCGTCAGCACGTTCGCTACAATGTGGACAGTGCTGTGCGTGCACGCCAGTGCTCAAGGCATAGGGTACTGCTGCTAAAAAGTTTCAATTCCAAGTGCAGGAGTGCCAAAACACCTACAGTGGAGAGCCCACAGGATCAACCATCTTGAAGAACACCATTTACTGCACAAGGTGACTAACCTTCCCTTTGTTCTTTTTTTTATTTGAACTTCTAAACCTATCCCATTTCCACAAACATTTGCTATGTTAGGCATGCCATCACCATCAATCTTCCTGACAAAAACTGAAACAAGAAGTCTTAAAGCACCTCTGCCATTTCCAAGTTTCGTGTTATTGTTTCTCCCTCTTCACTGAGCAGTGGGCTTACTCTGTCCTTGGTCTTCCTCTTGCTTCTAATATATTTTGTAGAATATCTTCTTGTTACCCTTTATGTCTCTAGCTAGACTGAGGTCATTTTGTGCCTTTGCCTTTCTAATCTTGCCCCTGCATACTTGCATTGTTTGCTTATATTCATCCTTTATAATTTGACCTACTTTCCACTTTTTATATGACTCCTTTTTGATTTTTAGATCACGTAAGATCTCCTGGTTAAGCCAAGGTGGTCTCTTACCATACTTTGTATCTTTCCTAGGCAATGGTATAGTTTGCTTTTGGGCCCTTTATAATGTCCCTTTGAAAAATTGCCAACTCTCTTCAGCTGTTTTTCCTCTTAATCTTGCTTTCCATGGGACCTTAGCTACCAGCTCTCTGAGTTCACTAAAAGCTGCCTTCCTGAAATCCATTGTCTCTCTTTTTCTGTTCTCCCTTCTACCATTCCTTAAATCATGAACTCTATGATTTCATGACCACTTTCACCCAAGCTGCCTTCCACTTTCAAATTTTCAACCAGTTCCTCCCTATTTGTTAAAATCAAATCCAGAACATCTTCCCCCCAGTAGCTCTCTCAACCTTCTGAAATAAAAAATTGTCTCCAAAGCATTCCAAGAGCTTATTGGATAATCTGTGCCCTGCTGTGTTAGTTTCTCAACATATGTCTGGATGGTTGAAGTCTCCCATCACCACCAAACCCTGCACTTTGGATGATTTTTTTAGTAATTTAGAAAAAGCCTCATCCACTTCTTCTACCTGGGTAGGTGGTCTGTAGTAGACCCCGAGCATGACATCATCCTTGTTTTTTATCCCTTTTAACCTAACCCAGAGACTCTCTGCGCATTTACCTTTTAGTTGTTGGTAGAAACAATGGATGAACTTTTTTTTAACTTGTCTGTTTCTGTTCTGAAATTTACATAAGGAATGGTGTAGTAAAATCTGAATTAAAATACAGGTTGAACCTCTTAAATCCGGGACACTCTGGTCCGACAACATCTGTGGTCCGGCAGGATCACGGATGTTGATGGATCTATGAGCCAGTCAGGGAGTCCAGCGGAGGGGAGCCCCATCCCTGAACAGCCCCAGTCAGGCAGGGCAGCAGCGGGACCAGCAAGCCCTGTCCCTGCGGAGCCCTGTTCCAGCGCTGCAGCAGTGGGGCAGTCGCGGAGCCCCGTCCCCAGGGCGTGCTGGGCAGGCAGGGAAGCAGCGGGACCGGCAAACCCCATCTCTGTGGAGCCACCTCCCGGCATGGCAATAGTGGGGCAGCCATGGAGCCCTATCCCAGGGGAACCCTGGTGAGGCGCTGCAACAGCAGGACCACCAGCAGCCAGTGAGCTCCATTCCCGGGAAACCCCAGGCAGGACAGAAGCAAGGCAGCCGTGGAGCCCCATCCCCAAGAAGCCTCGGCCAAGCGGGGTAGAAGTGGGGCCACAGTGGCTGGGAAACTTAGGGTCCCAGGTGCCTGGTGGCAATGTGCCAAGCCCAAGCCCTGTAGCAGCAGGGCTGGAGCCTGGTGGCAGTGGGACTGGAGCCCAGTGGCAGTGGGACTGGAGCAAAGCCAGCCAGAGGGAGGGGCAATATCCTGAGAGGCCTGTAGCAGGGCATCTCCCCATATCTGACACATTCCCTCATTCGGGTCTGGTCAGGTCCTAAGGATGCTGGACTAGGGAGGTCCAGCCTCTATAGAAAATCTTTTTCAACAAAGTATAAACAAGAAGCCTTCTTTATCTACCAACTGAATTCTCAAGGACTAGAAACTGAAGTCAGTATGCATCTGAATGAAAACAAATATGGATAGAAATTTTGTATAGTACTTCTGGGCATAAAATTCTAAGGAGAAAAATAAGTTCACAAACAAGTTCGTTCATCTCCTTAAGCCTTGAACTTAACGGATAGTCATATGAACATTTTTAATGTAATGTACACCTCTCTAAAATATTTACTTTGCTCATATTTGGCCTGATTCTTTACATCCTCAATGTAACTCCCCGGCCAAATTTAAACAATGTTTCTTTTTTTGCTTCCTGAAATCATAAGCCAAAATTATGTATTTGTCTGCTTAGTGGAATATGGATTTTAAAGTTTTTCCTTGTGTACTTATTATTTTTAAAATATTTTCTTTGTTTTGGTATTAACATTAATTTCATTTAATTGTTAATCAAATAATAAAGGACTTTCCTACTAACATCATTTTTCACTGAAAATTTTCTTGTGTGAACTCAGTTACTTTTTCTGGGGGAAATAATATTCAAAGCAAACTGTTTTTAAATCATTCTATAAAAACATTTTATAATAGGAAACTTTTCTGATATAAATGTTATTAATAAAAGTCCAACATATGTTTTCAAAACCTATTTAAAGCATAAATTGGACAAACGTGAAGCTTTATAATTTTGGAAAACTTCCAAAATATCACCAAATTGTGCCTTTGCACCAAAAGAGAAAAAAATGTAAAGGCTTGACTTGTCCTTTTTATTTCTGAGCATCTTGCAATCAAATGTTCAGTGGGCGGGGAAAAAACTTTTAGATCAGTATCTGGAAATTGTTAGAACACTTTACAAATGGAAGAATAAATTATAGCATCATGCCACATGCTCGTTGTTGTCTTAATGCAGTCAAATGGTATTTAAAAATTCTCTTTTTGATGATTCCTCCTGCATAAAATGTGACAAATGGAAAAGCACAAGGATGTGTGCAGTGGTTAGAGAACAGTAACTGTGCCAGTCCAATACAGATGAATATGCCATTGATAGCATTACCATGCAGGGCGTGCATTAGTGCCACAGAACAGATGCTGCAAGGAAACAAAAACAGCATGAGTGTCTTGTAATCCTAAGACCTTTCAGAATCAGTAGTATAAATTTAAAAAAGCACCCGAAGTGGCTCATTATTGCTATCAATAGATCATTTGTAGGCACAGCAAAAAAATGAACGCTAAAGATTTAATTATCCAAAATAATCAAATATATTCCTGACTTTTGCATATTTTGTTTTTAAAAATGGGTTTTTCAGCATGCTGAATGTAAGTATTAGTTCTTTTTATCTGAAGTCCTAATTTTCCACTGTATATTTTTCTTTGTAATCTAAATCTCAGATAATGCTGCTGTATGAGCCATCAGACTGATAAAAAGTTATATCCTGGAGATACGTGCACGTGTCTATATATAGACAATATTGACTGACTAAAAATGTATTTCATTTGTTTAGGTTTATTTATGAAACAGAACATCACAATGGCATAGCAGAATTACTGGAAATATTAGGAAGGTAAGTTACTGGTTCTACACCATAACACTCATCAAACCTTTAAGAACTTAAAAAGTGAGTGGTGGTTGAAGGATACATTTCAAATAAATGTTAAAATTTTGTATAGATTGTCAGAACTCTAACTAAGGAGGGAGGATGGTAACCATCTATTAATATATAAAGGGTGTAAACACCAATGAAGGAGAGTATAATTGTTTAGATCTAAAGTGTATGTGGACAAGTTTAGCTATACCAGATTAAATTAAACAAAATAAAATACTTGCAGAATATCAAAATGAAGTCCTAAACAAATAATCTCTGTGTTCACAAAGGAAAATCTCAGAGCATAGATATATTACTGGAGAAGATACTATATAGAGTTCTACCTTGCAGCTTCAGGGCAATGGACTATATGACCAAATAGGCCCAATCAGTGCTTCTTACTTCACATTTGACAATAAGTTGCCAGGATGACAGGTTTTTAAAGTAAATAAATGAAGAAACTGCAACAAAATTTGAAAGGGAAAAAAAGCAGCTCTGGTTCTCTAATAGTTAATATAAGACACATAGATTGACTATGATCTAAAAAATGTAAAAGTTGTTAGCTAATATTTGTGTAGGTATTTATACAGCATTTATTACCTCAGTTTATGCATTGCACACATAATGAATAAGTGGCAAGACTTTTGTTCCCATACTAGTGCTCTCCCTCATAGTCAAGTGGGAGGGAATAGCAAAGAATATAACAGAATTCAGAAGGGGTGAGGGAGTTTTAAGAGCACATAATGGCAATCATAGAACACTAGAACTGTGGAAGGAACCTTGAGAGGTCATCGAGTCCAGCCCTCCTGCCCCTCTATCAGAGTTGCCAGCAAATGGAACTGAGAGCATGTAGGACCAGTGGTGCCTAATATATTGATGTATGAGTACAGCACTGCAGGGGGGGCACCATTGCCAAATCTATGGATACCACATTGTGAATTTTATTTTCCATACAATTTTTTAAAATATTACAGAGGTTTAAAAAAAAGCCAAGACACCTGTTTTTTAACTTTTCAGTCATATTAGCAGCAATATGTAGTGTCAATATTAACTTTATCCTTAGTGCCTGCCATCGCAAAGCACCACTAGCTAAAAGAGATTTTTCTTTATGCCTATTAAGGATTTAATGCACTACTAGGAGACTCACTGAAGGAAGAGAAAGTCCTTGTCCTAGGCTGATTGAAATGAAATCATTCCTTTCCTTCTGTACCATGTCCCTGTATCTTCCATAATGGCATACTATTAATTTTTTCCAGAAAATGCAATTATATTTAAGTTATCTACAAGACATCTAAGATTGTAGTTCTCTCACTGTTCAGAAGTATGCGGAGAGCTGGCCAGTGACGTGGCACTGACTCCATTTCTGGCTGTTAAATAGTATTAACTGGAGCTAAAAATACATCACTTTTACTTGTAAGCAACTACTTTAGTTGCTATAGGGACTTTACATAACCCTGAATGGAAGGGCAGACACTTTTCCTGTTAAGCTGTAATTCACACTGAAGACAGAATCTCCTGCTTTAGAACAGAGACTTGAAATTTTGCAGAGGGATATGCCTTTGTGCCAAAGGATATGCCTTTTGCCATCTTTGTGGAAAATGTACTTAAAATTGGCCAAGTTAAAAGCTTATGAAAAATCTCAGGCACAAGAACTGAAAGCAGGGAAAATGTCTCTTTCGCGTGTTCTCAGTATTCTCCCCCAACTGGTATCCAGGCAGCAAAGTGGAAAAGAAGATGATGCCTGGCTTTAATTCAGTGGGAAGAGAAATGTAAGGCAGGGAGTAGGGCACATAGGAGTAGGAGAATGGAAATGTAGAGGGATGAGTGGGGCAGGAACTGGGGGTGAGGAGGGTATAGTCAGGATCAGTATGGGAACACATTGTCTTGGGACACAGGAGCAGAAGGGTCTATAACCACTTAAGAACGCTTCCCTCCAGAACCTAAGAATCCAACAAATAGTTGTGGCACCCGCTGTCAATGTTTGTTCTTGCCTTCTAGTGGCAGGTCCACAGACGATAACAGGCTATTACTGCTACCAGTTAGTAGAGGTCTGTGCTGTGGATCTAAAGGTTTGAACATTGATGATGACCCAGGCTGGGGTCAGCAATGTTTCCAGAAAATTACATCCAAAAAAAGTTCAGGTTGCAAAGTCAAGTGTTCAAAAGTTGAGAAATTTCAGAATTTAAGGTTGCTTCTGCCTTTATGACATTATTTAATCACATGATTGTATGCTTTTTATTTTCTTCTTCCGGACCCCTGCCTCTTTGAGAGCCCAAAAAAGATGATGCCATAAGAATGAATCAGTATTGTATAGTTATTGAGGTTAGTGCCTGTGGGATCCCTGCTTTTTTGTTGCAGAAATTGGAATGTGTGTATAAGGAGGCATGGGATTACAGGAAGAGAAAGGAAGTTGAATGCCACTCTGAATAACTGGATTATATCCTTGCCTCTGCCTTATAGTTTCTCTGTGATACAGGGCAAGTAACAAAGAAAATTTTTTATAGTTAACTACTAATTGTGCTCTCCTCTTTTTATGGGTGCCTAATGTGAGGCACCAGGTGTCAGAAATGCAGAAGTGCTGAGTGCTCAAAATTGCCACCAGAGTAAATTGGAGTTGTGCTTCAAACATACAATACTCCTGGGGAATTCTGCACTAATGCACGTGCACATATTTAATGAGCCCCACAGAATTTTTCATGCAGAAACCAGCTTCTGCCAAAATGTTGCTGCATCTGCATACTTTGCCCCCCAGAGGGCACTGTGGCAATTGAGCAAAAGTGCAGCTTACAGCCAGCTAAGGAAGAGAGCCGCCTTCTTCACAGCACCTGTGGCCAGGTCAGGAGAACAAGGGCTGTGTGATGTTGGGGGGAGGGGAGTCAGGGGCTCATAAGGACTAATGGGAGAGGACATATGGAGACAGGGTCTTAGTGGGAATGGAAGTACAGGGCCCTGGATGGGGGGAGGTGCAGAGACTCATGGGAATAGGGAAGAGGTGCAGAGCCACATAGGGACATGGAAGTGGCTGGGAGGGGGTCAGACATATATGGGTAAAGTGGCAGATGTCTGACTGAATGGGAGAGGCTAGTGGTCAGCTAGAATCTGCAAGGGGGAAGCTCTCTACCAATCCCTCCCTGTCCCCCCTTCCTCCCCAAAAAACCCTGTTCTATACTTTTTCCCACTCATACCCCACAGCCATTCAAGTTGACATCCAGGCTCCTTCTCAGCAATTTGCTTTTCTCTCCTGCTGCTGCTCCATTTATCCTGACTCCCACAAACCTTTGCACTGCTTGTGAGGGGTGTGGGAAATACAGTTCTGTATTGTAGTTTAAACGAATTATTACTCATAGCATTGTATTAATATGCCTAGTAAGGAATCTATTTGTCAAAAAGATATTTCCTGAATCTTTTTTGTCTCTGTTGTTACAGATGTATTCGCTAACTGGTATTTTGAAATAAATGACAAAAATAATTGAAACTGGTATCATTATATTGTATTACTTTTACAAATGGAATTTGCAGACTTTTAAAATATTGTGCATGGAATTTTTTGTTCCAGAATTCCACCAGGAGTATTATAAAGTGCTATGAAATGCTAATTATTCTAAATAATCAGTTCCTATGTGTCTTGAGCTTTTTTGACAATTTTGCTTAAGCTCTCTGCCTCAATTCCCCAGTTACAAAATGGTGATAACTAATCTCCTAGGAGCATTAGGAAAATAAATTACTGTTTTGAAACAATCAAATATTCTGATGAGAGCACCATGGAAATGTCTGTGAGGAAATCAATAATTTTGAATTCAGTGTGGGATTTGGATAGTGTGTGTTTAAATAAGGCATGTTGCCACACATTGAGGAGGATAAAAAGAAATAATGTATAACTAACTATTCATTCAGTGACTGAGGGATGATGGGTCCTGTGGAAAAAACAGTATGTGATAGTGTAATTATAGACTGCATTATAATGTGCACGTATAAGGAGCGGGGAATTAAGGTTGCTTTGCAACCTTAATTCTGGAATTTTTAAACTTTTGAATACTCAATTTTGCAACCTGAATGCTCTTTTAATATAGTATGTTAACATGTAATAGTTTGTCAGTTCCCCTCCTGTAGGAGAGAGCCTTCCATGCTAGATAACATGAGATGAAAACACCTTAAAAATAAGAACGTGTAATTGTAAATCTACAAAATTTGACATTGAGACTCCAGTTTTAGAATGTGAAAATATTTTTAATTCCATTTTTTTTTAAAGTTGACAGGTTTTCAAAAGATCAATCCGGATAAAAACATAAAAGGGTACAATGCATTCAATACTGAGTAACACCTATAGTTACTCACCTGGTGTTGGAAACTGCTTGTGCTGGGATGCTGTCTTGTTCCCTGTTCCGGTGATACAAAACTGCCCATTTCCCAGTAGAGCAGTTCTGTCTCCAATCTATGTACTCTCCTGTATTGGACTCCCAAGTGTTGGGTCCTTGATTTAGGGATGTGCTTATCCGATAGTCGACTAGTCACTTCCCCCCGCCCTTGCTACCTCTATCAGATAGAGGCAGCAAGGGGGGGAGGGAAGAGGGGTATTTCAAAGCAGCAGTACCCCAGGCTGTGTGCGGCGCTGCCGCTTTGAATCGCCAACTGATCCCGGGTCCACACCATTTCAAAGTGGATGGAGCCTGGGGTCAGCTGAGGACTCCCCAGCTGACCCCAGGCTCCGTGTGGCGCTGTTGCTTTTAAATGCCATGGGAAACCTGGTGTCAGGCTCTTCACAGCATTTCAAAGCGGCAGCACACTTGGAGCCCGGGGTCAGCTGGGACTCGCCCCGCTGACCCTGGGCTCAGTTTGGTGCTGCCACTTTGAAATGCTGCCATGGTGTTTCAAAGTGGCAGCGCTGCATGGAGCCTGAGGTCAGCGGGGGGAGTCCCGTTCCCCAGCCCCAGGCTTTGGCGCTTTTGCCTTTAAAGTGTAGCAACAGCCTTAGAGCTGTTGCTACACTTGAAAGGCGGAGGCGCCCTATCAACTAATCGAATAGTCGATACAAAAATGCATCGACTATTTGATTAGTCAGTTACCCAATATTTAACATCCTTACCTTGATTCCCTCATTAGGAATGAGTAGCTGTCTTTCAGCACCTGGGAGGGATATTTATTCAGAACTTTATTTGCAAGGAGGTGGAAAGATTGGAAGCTGAAGGGAGACGGGTTGGGGAGGGAAACTGTGTCTTTTATAAAACTTGGAGGATTTTGGCATGTGGGAAGGATGCAAGTTAAAACTTTTGATACAGAGGATGTTTATTTTACTGTTAGTTGAATCTGTATTCTATTCTGTAAATAATTAGACTTAAATTTTAATGTTTTGTTCTGTTTTTATTTAATACAATGACCCCCATCTTCAGTATGGGAAAATGCTATTTTAATGTTCTATGAGAGAAAGCTCAAAGAAAAATAACTTAGTGCAATTAAAATTAAGAACAAAGAAACAATTTTCTTATTCTCAAAAAATTTGGCATTAGTGAATATTTTGAACACATATTGATTTTTAAAACTTCTGATTTTTTTACAGCATAATTAATGGATTTGCCTTACCATTAAAAGAAGAGCACAAAATTTTCTTATTGAAGGTGTTATTACCTTTGCATAAAGTGAAATCACTCAGTGTCTATCATCCACAGGTAAATTAACTTGTTTATGAAGTGTTACATATTCTATTGCACAGGATAGTCCAGAGAATAAAATACTGAGCTGAAGTTGGGAGACCTGGGATCTGTTTTCATTTCTGTTATTGGTCTACTGTGTGACCTTGGGCAAATAATTTCACATCTCTGATTCAATTTCTTCATCTGTAAAATGGGGTGAAGATACCTTTTAAAAGTGTTCTAAGATCTATGGATAAAAAGCACTATGTAATATCATAGAAAAACTTACCCTTTAATGAAAATGTCCCTTTAATACATCTTTTTTCTAAAAGATCAATTATATGTGGTATGGGTTTTGGGTTTTTTTGATAATTTAATATTTTAGTTCAGCTAGTTGTAACTTTTTTTTAGTTCTCTAGATATTTTGCTAAGTTACTTATTTCTTCAACATGCATTCATTAAGTGGATGTTACTGAAGAGATGGAGTAAACAAACCTGAAAAATGACAAAAAATGTTTGTGTTGAAACAATCTGTATAATAATATTACGACAACTCCACTGTTGTTGCTTTCATACTCCTTGATCTTTTGTTAGGCTCACAGTAGAGAGTAAGAGAAGGTTCTAGAAGATTTGGAATGGCACTGTGATGTGCTGAAAATCTGTCTAGAAAAAGCTCTTTTTGGAAACCCGGCAAATCAGCCCATTCTCAGTCTCTCTTTAGTGAATAAATGCCCCATATGGAAAGCACTGTCTTTTTATGTAAAATTGGTAAATATAGTTGTATTAAATTTAAATCGTCTTTTATGTGAAAGCTCTTTTCTAGTAATTGCTTTGACCCATTTTTAAATTAATGTTGTAATTTCACTTTATTAGAATAAATCAAATATTAAGAAATAGAATTTGAATCTTAATCAAGGACTTCATCTAAAATATCTGTGAGGAAGTGATTGTTCTAAATAAATAAATAATTTCAGAATTGGGACCTCAATAAGCCTGGGATGAAAGAATCAAATGGCCAGTGAAGAACAGCCATGCTAGAAATCGGGGGGAGGGGAAGGGGAGTTGTCAACAATCCAAAGAATTAGTCTAAAGATTATTCTGCAGCATGCCCTCCACCACAGTTCTTTGGATCCTCAAAGGATTGTGAGGTTTGTGAAAATTCACTGATGCTGTGTCACTAGGATTTCTGAAGATATGCATGTCCAACAGTTCTGTGTGCCACAGTATACTGATTCTTTTCCAGAGTGATTCTTTTCATTGAACTTTTGGAGAATTGGTTTGTTCTTCTGGGCACAAGAGGGGAGTCTAAAATTAGTGCAGCAGTATGGCCTCCAGAGAAAGACAGTCCCACCTCAGAAGGGAACTTCCTTCCAAAAGATTCCCTAGCCCATAAGACTGATGACACACTTCACAGCAATTTCAAAGACTCAGCTATAGCCTTTCAAACCAAATTTTTTTTCATATGATTAGTAGGGATGTTAGCGCATAGTCGTTTACACAATTAACTGATAAGCCTGGGCTTCTCGGTAAATCCTAACTATTAAATGCACTACCACCCATGCTGCCTCTATATCTGAAGTCGCAAGGGAGGATGAGAGGTGGGAGCTGGTGTTCAGGGGAGAACCAGCTTTTAAGCCAATGTGTGCCAGCTTCCGCAGGTCTGCCTCCCCCCTCCCCCACCCTAGTTGCCTCCCACTGAGACAGCAGTGCAAGGGGCAGGAGGGAGCCAGTGCTTGGGGGAGAGAGCAGGGGACAGGCAGGAGCTCCCTGCTAGCACTAGCTCTCGCCTGCTCCCCTCATCTCCCCCCCCCCCCAACGTGTAAATAGGTAACTGCTAAAAAAATCCAGCGGTTACATGTTTACACAAAAACACATTAGTTAACATCTCTAATGTTTGGTAAGGCAAAAAAGTAACTCATAGTTTAGTGGTATGATCCTTGCTTGAAGTGAGATGTCTCATGTTCTGTCTTGGTCATACCCTTAATAAGATTTGTGATGTGCAATTGATTCTCTCTTGAAGGCTTGTTGTGCTCATCAATAGTCGTCACTCATCCTAAATATCTTTTGTATATAATCTTGCAAGTGAGGAGCTATTGCGGGAAAAATTAGTAGATAAGATTGCAGAGGCTTCAATTCAGTGGTGGATATAGGGCAGGGTGAGCGGGGCGGCTCCCCCAGGCCCCGCGCTGCAATAGGCCCCGTGCTGAGCTGCCGTGCGGGGCCCAAACAGCCGCTTGCTCCCGCGTGGCCCAGCTGAGCGGCGCAGAACTCAGCAGAGCGCCACAGCGGGAGGCGAAGGCTGTGACAGAGGCTCCAGGTCCCGCCCCCTGGCCGTGTACATCACCACCCCGCCCCTCCTTCGCCTCCCGCCGTGGCACTCGGCTGAGTTCTGCGCTGCTCAGCCGGGCCGCCGCACGGGAGCAAGTGGTGCAAACGGCCGTTTGGGCTCCGCAAGTGAGAGGCAGGAGGGGGAGGACTAAGAAGAAGAGAAAGAGAAAGTGAGGCAGGAGGGGGAGGAGACTTAAATACAAATGAAAATTTTTAATTATTAATGCAGAATTTTGTTTGAATGACTTACAATATAATTAAAATAAAAATTATCCAACTAAATTAAGTTTCTATCAAATTTACCCAATTCACATTTAATATGAAAATAGCCCTCAAATTGCGCATTTGATGCCTTTTTTCTATTTTTTCTTCAAAGGGGGGCCCCGTGAAATTGTGCTGCCCTGGGCCCCGGAAAACTCTCGTCCGCCCCTGCTTCAACTCTCATTGAAAGCCAGCATAGCAATCCATTGGTTGCTGCTAACACAGGGTATCCATTAAGGGACAGAGGGTGAAATCTGGAAGAGAAGCTTCTGGGGAAATAGAGATAAATTTACCTTCACACAAACAAAATATTCAGCATGACACAGACAAAAAAGCATTTATGTATAGCAGCTCACAATTTCTGTGCTAGTCTTCCTTTATATCTCTTCTGTGCACCCAGAATCTTGAGTGACTGGTAGGTACTCACAGCAAGGCACAGGTCACATGTTGCATACCCATACCCACACATAGTTAACATGTCAATCAGTATCCTGTCCACAAAAACAGACTCCTTCATAAATGAAGTGCTGCTGGGAAGAATTCAAGAAGAGTATATGATTGCAGAGCAGAGAATTGTTTACCCAGATGTCAAAACAGACATGGCTCTGTCTGAATTTTTCCATCATAATAAAGATTTGCAAAAGATCCAAAACTTCATTGCTGCAGTCAGTAGTAGTTGCTAGTTTATTTCTAATGGCTGGGATTGCTGGTGGTATGGCTCCACCTCATCCCCGAATGGGTTTATCATAATGCACCTGCTTGAGAATTCCTTCTGAGGACATAGGAGCATGTACTTAATGCATTTGCAAAATTACGTGATGTTTTCAGATAACATCCCTACCCCTTTGTAGGCAAGTAAATACAAACACACTGCAAGCCAGCCCATCTTTTGTTATAGGCCCTTACTTTATATACTCTGGAAGTAAGTGTACTTGGAATTCAATTTTTTCAAGATCTTTGCAGTCATTTCAAGATCTTCAAGACATTTTGAAAGCATTTGCAGACTGATGGGGGCTCTTGGGGGGGCCCCCCGTCACAATGGCCAGGACCTGCCTCAGGTTGTTGGGGCATATGGTTTCCTGCATCCACGTTCCCTTTGCCAGGCTTCACCTCCGTCCACTACGGATGTGGCTTGCAAGTGTGTACAAGCTGTCTTGCCACTGTTTGGACCAGGTGCTGACCTCCCCACTGTTGGTGATAGATGTCCTTCAGTGGTGTCTGGACCCTTTGAATGTATGCCAAGGGGTTCCATTTTACTCCCCTCAGCCCACTTTGACATTAGTGACTGATGCCTTGGACTAGGGGTAGGGCGGACATTTGGGCAGTCTCAGGACTCAGGGAGTCTGGTTGTCGGCCGTATATACAATGCACATCAGTGTAAAGGAACTCAGGGCTGTGAGGTTGGCCCATGTGCCTTTTTGAGCAAAATCAAGAGCAAATGTGTCTCAGACTGCACAGACAATACCACAGCAACGTTTTATATCAGCAGTCAGAGTGGTGTTCATTCTTCTCCCCTGCTCAGGGAAGTGATGTTGCTGTGGGAGTTGTGCATTCACAACAAGGCGCACCTGCTGGCGTCTTACCTGCCAGGGTCTCAGAGCTCTCTCGAAGACAACCTCAACCACTTGTATCAAGTTCACAAGTGGTCTCTGAAGGGGGGGATGTGGTACAATGGCTTTTCCAGAGGTGGGAACGTCCCCATTTGGACGACTTTGCCACGAGGGGGAAAAGGAAGTGCTGGGCCTTCTGTTCCTACCTCAGCAACAGCAAGGGCTCTCCAGATGATGCCTTCCAAATTCACTGGGGAAGGGGGTCTCCTGTACACATTTCCCCATTTCCCGCTAATTCACAGCGTGCTAATCAAGGTTCACAGAGACAGCATGGATCTCATTTTGATAGCACCAGCCTGGCCCAGGCAACATTGGTATACAAGGCTGCATCAACTGTCGGTGGCACCTTCGATTCCCCTCCCTTTCTCCTGGACCTATTGTCCCAGGATTGTGGCATCTTGCTGTACCCCAACCTCCAGGCTTTACCCCTGACTACCTGGAGGCTCCATGGTTGAGTGCAATAGAGCAACAGTGCTTGGAAGGAGTGAAGGCAGTTGAGCTGGGAAGTAGGAAATCCTCCACGTGGGCCACTTGTGTCAAAATGGAAGAGATTTTCCTTGTGGGTCCTGTAGTGGGGCACCCAGCCATTGCACGCTTCGGTTCCCCTTATTCTGGAATACCTTGTGGGGTTAAAGCAACAGGGGCTTGCCGCTTCCTCCATTAAGGTTCATCTGGACCCAATATTGGCATTCCACCTGAGATTGGGGGGCTGTTCGGTATTTGTAGACCACTTGGTGGGCCAGTTCCTTAAGGGCAGGAGTGAGGGACCTAAGGCCCGGGGGCTGGATGCGGCCCCCGGCCCGCCTGGATTTGGCCTCCAAGGAAGGGGGGAAATGGTGCAAGCCGGGACTGAAGAGTGCTGGCTCGTGTGGGGTCCCAGTTGCTGCAGCTCTGCTTTTAAAATGTAGTAAGAGCCTGGCAGCTATTACGACATTTAAAAAGCAGGGGCGCAGTGTCTGGGATCCAGGACTCAGCTGTCCCAACTTGCACCCGGTCAGACCACTCTGCAGAGCTGCAGAGAGCCCCCTCATCAACTAATCCAGTAATCGATGGAATTTCCATTGATTGACTACTCGATCAGCTTACTAACCACTATTTAACATCCCTAGTGGGGGCCCACCACTAGGATTAAACCTGTGGACCAGATCCAGCCCACGGGCTGGAATTTGCCCACCCCTTGGCTATGCAGCTTTCCCCACCTACTCCCAATGAACTTCAGTCCTGATTTTGTAAACCTGTTCTGGCGTTACTTCAGTGCTGGACCATGATCAGAAAGTACCATTGTGACACATCTGTGTATATTACAAAACCAGGATACAGATGAAGATAAGGATAAAGCCACCAAACTCATCCTTTAATCTTAAGTATAGTTTTTGAAGGTAATGCATTCTAAAATTTGATTTTTTTTCCTAATGTAACTAATTTAATTCTTTACTTTCAGATGTGTAGATTTTTTTCTTTCCCACATATATAAAATGTTTAAAATTAGTTTTGGTTGGCTTCTCTTCCTCATATTAGCTGATGAACTTAGAGACAGCAAGACGCAAGGAAGTAAAGGAGAATGTTTCCTTTCTCCAGCTACATCCCAGTTTCCAGAGAATTCAGAGCATTTCAGATATACGTTATATGAGAAATACTGTAAATTGACAATTTTTATAGTAAGACACCTGACTCTTATGATCCATTGATCTAGTTCAAACAAATTGCCTGCACCTTGGAACAACTCTACTGATTTTAATTGATACCTAGTTTCCCCACTTTGTCTTTTTTACTTCTGTGGAGCACAGAATCTGTGCCTCAGCCCTTTACTACATTTGTCCTTTTCAGCTCTCTCTTCTCCTCACCTTCCCCTCCCCCAAAATAGAAGGAGACAGGAAAGTATCACATTCATTTCCACACCTCCTTCCCTTTCCATCTATGGCTGAGGCACTGAGGTTTCCCAGTTGTTCAACAATGTCTTGTGAGTACACCATAATATCAGCCTTTTCTTTTGCCATCCCCACTCTGCTCCACTATGTCCAAGATCCCAGTCAGAGATAAGGTTCTGTCCCCATCATTTTTCCTTCAGTTTTCTGGGCTTCAAACTCCCTTTGTCTTCCTGTGTTCTGCTCTCAGCCAGGAAGACTTGGAACTGCTAACAGTTATTCTTCAGTAGCAAGAAGATATCCAGTCTCTGCCTCTCTCATCTGCCTGTGTCGCATAGAAAGGCTCTCTTTAGTGCTCAGTGGCAAAAGAGGACAAAAATCTCACTATAAAAACACAATATAGACCCTTTTCAGTCACCACCTGGAACATATGCTTTGTTTGTTTGTTTTTGTTTTGTTTTAGATGGAAGGCATTATCCAATCTATTCTTCACATCATAGTGCCTCAACTTATCACTCTATCTGCCCTCCACTTTCTTTGTTTCCCAACGCTTTGCTTTCTAGACATCCTTGTGAGTACTTGATTGAAAATTGATTATTTTCTTTCTAGAAAATTGGAAACCTTTTAGTTGATCAAAGGACCTTCTTCTCATTCCATGAATTGTAAGGTGGTTTTCTGGAGTACAGAAAGTAATCTCATTTGGGCTCTAGGCTCACGTATGCCGCTAGTCCCTTTGCCTGAAAGGTAGAAGGGTTCTTCCTAAATTCTCCAGATTGTGAAATCTCACATCTGTTGAGGTTTCAGGCTTGAAATCCAATGCTCAGAGGCTTCATGTACAGTGCAACAGGACGCACTAAAAGTTTGATTCTGCTTTCAGAAGCATTCAACTTTTGCATTGGATGAAAATGACAGAAAGCATCACTGTCCAGCCTTTAAAACTGTTTTTCATCAGTCGATTGTAACCAGTCAATTGTTTCCCCAGGTGGTGATAAATCCCTGTGTGTTTTGACTGCTGCAATCTCTTATGTCCTTCTCCTTGATGAAAGCACCCTTTTAGTTGGTAAAGTTAGTAGGAGAGTTGATGAATTCATCTTTGAGACTCTTTATGTAATGTTTTTCTAGAGGTTGGGTGCTTGTTCTTAACCTAACTCAGAGGTGCATATTAATAAGCTTTTCCCCCGTAAACGTTGTGAAAGCAGAAACTTCATGCTTTGGACACTTTCAGAATTTTTATTTGCAGTACACTAAAAGTTTCAGAGTTTAACATTTTTATATGTCAAGGGCCCTAACAAAGGAAAGAAGCCTCTAATATTTCAATACTAGAAGCTGGCTTTGGAATATTATTTTCTAACAGGGCAATGGAGCAGAGGCCTACAATGTATCTTGAGAAGATGGCTGAGGCATTTGTCCAAACATCTGTAGAGCTGCTTTCTGGTCTACAGTACTTATAATATTGGGTGTTGTTATAAAGTCAGTCTTGCCTCTGAAGAAGAGGCCACATATAGAAAGAACATTTTTAGGTGGTAACTTGATGTAAGCCTTCTCTTACCCTCTTTCCAAGTTGACATTAGTTGCCATATTGGTGCATTCTGATTCATTGTATGATAGAGGTAAAGAAGATTTAAGCAAGAGAGAATTATTTGTTGGCATCTTTATCTGTTTTCACTTCCCGCATCTTGGTATTACCCTCCTCCCCTTATATTTTAGAGTTGTATGTTTTAGTGGAAAGAACCATGATGGTTGTGTAGGAGAGGTGTTGGCTCCTCTGAAAGACCTGATATTTTTACCTCATGTTTCCACTTATCAGAAAACTTTAAGCACATTCAGTTACAGATCCACTGTGGTTAGGGGAAGAGGAAACTATAATAAAGATAATTATAGCAAAGTTCTGTCTGAGATAAAAAGTGTTTGAGACTATAAAGGTGTTGTGACTTTTTTCAAGAAATTACATTAGTTTAATTTTTTGAACAGTCATGTGACTGTATGTGTTCATAAGTCAGCAGAAAAGAATGAAAATAGTGAAATGTTAGTCAGTAAAATACTGTCAAAACCTTGTTAAAGATCTATTGTAACTCAGAAAATACTGATACTTCGTATAATGTGCCACTGCTGTTTTAAATTGTCTGAAAAATTCAAAAATAAAAATTATTCATATATATTTTACTACATGTAATAGTTGAAGACGTTTTTCCCTGAATTTGGAAATATTCTCAAATTTTAATGTTAACAGAATTTGTATGTGGCATATACTTACATTGAAATACTTTTGTTTATCAATGAATAATAATACACACTTTTTCTTTTTTTCTATTTAGTTGGCATACTGTGTAGTGCAATTTTTAGAAAAGGATAGCACACTCACAGAACCAGTAAGTTTATTTTACTATTTATCACATTGATGCATTTTCAAGCATTAATAACTTTTTGATTTGCACTGTGTATGTTTATTACACCTAAAAATCATTCCATAGTAACAGACTGATGTTTATTAATAAGATCAAAGTTCTTTAAACTTCTAATTAATAAAATGTATTTTAAAAAATTGTTTGGATGATCTCTGGAATGAACTGCTCACTAAGATGATACTGTTTTTTTCCCCCAGTAATGGTACAGTGAGTAATATGTACTTCCCTGAGTTAGTGTCCATTAGGTAAAATTAGCATAACTGATTAATAAAAATAAATATATCTGACAAGAATGCATATTCATTTTAGAATTTTGACCACCTCACATGATTGATATATGTGCTAAATGAACATTATTTTCTGCTTGCTCGCTCGCTCACTGAAAATAATTTCCTCCTGTTATAATCATGGTGAAAGAAGGTCAGTAGATTCTTCAAGTGATTCTTTGTACTAGATTCTTCTTTGAGTGATTCTTCATGCTGATTACAAGCAGGTGTGTGTGTGTGTGTGTGTGTGCTGCATGCACAAGCACCAGAAGGCTTTTGCCATAGCAGCACCATCGGGTTGGCTATGGAGCCCTCCAGACTTATACCTTCATGGTGTTGCATATAGGTCCCTGCCAACCTGACACCTCTTTGGTTCCTTCTTACTGCCAGTGACGGTCATTGGAGAAGCTTCTCTCTTGCAAATAGCAAGTGTTTCCCTAATGGACTTTTGTTCAGTTTATCTGTAAATAGTTACATTTTACAGTGTAATTAGATCAATTTCAGTTGAGGGGGTCTTAGGCCCCACCCCAACCACCAGGGTATGCCTCAGTCTCAGAGTTTCAAGCCATGTGGGTCTTGTCTGAAGTCTATGCCAAAGGGAAACCCACACAATCTCTCCCTAGAGTTAGCACTCTGTCCACAGCTGGCCCAGTCAGCATCTGAGCCTAGCACTTAGTGCGAAGCACACCAGCCTCCGTAGAGGAGACCACAACACAAAGGAAGTACTCAGACTGCAGGGACCCTCAGCACTGCCTTTCCCTGGTGCCAAAAGCCTGTTGAAGTGCAAGCACCTGGCACCGCTTCCATTTTGCCAGTGCTGCACAAGAAGACAATGGATAGGGGGCACTCTCACACAAAAGTAATGGAGTGAGCAAGCACCAGTGGAGTTTTTGTCCCATGTTGGGGCACCCTGCTCCAGCTCTGCCGGCACTATTTACTTCAGACTTGAACAGTTTTCTAGGACTCTCTGGTACAGGAATATCACGAGCAGGACGTAGACCTCCCTTCAACACCAGACACCACTGAAGCCACTAGAAGCCTGATTGCAATGGTGGCACAGTCCCACACTCTGGCACCAGTGCTATAGAGAAGCACCGTGCCCTTGAGAGGCAAATCAACACCACTCCCCAGCACCATATTGGTTTGCACTGTCTTGGTCAATGACACCAGTCTACTCATCAGACTCAGAAATGGAATCATATGCCTCTAGGTGGAGCCACCATTGTTCCCAGTGCTACTCGAGGCAGAAAAGAGGGCAACTGTTGTTCATGATGTCCTGGGCCACACAGTGGTCATAGCCAGCTCAATAGCCATTCTGGACACTGTGGTCCTACCACCAAGCCCAAGGGCTAGGATCTAGATCCCTGTCAGTGGCTTTAGAGGTGTGGCTCCTTCCATCAGTGACCTTGTTAGCCCAAGACCCCCCCACATAGGCAGGTAGGTTGGCACTGAGACCGAGGCAGGAACAGGCACAATCATTTATGACCCCTGGCACTGCACAAAGCGTTTTGACACAGGGGGATCCCCATGAGCCATGGAGCAGAAAGACTCATTGTTCTCAAGTGCGTTGTCCCCATTGTCCACAGATGAATCAGGGTGTGCACTTCCAGCACATTGCCTACCATGGACATCATCGTATATCAGGAGTTGCTCAGGAGGATGGCTCAAAACATTAATATGCAGGTGAAGGAGGTCTTGGAGGAGACCTATCCTATAGTGGACATTCTGGTCCCTGTGGGCCTTTCGAGGGTGGCTTTGTCCCTTTTTAAAACTATTCAAAATGCTACTAAAATGCTGTGGCACACCATTGTTCCCTGTAAGCTGAGCTCTTGGGCAGCCACCCAGAAGAGATTCAAATCCAGCCCAGCTGATTAACAGAGTGCCCACAGCTAGCAGCATGTTTTTCTACTCGTTCTGCACATACGTCTTGGTGCGCATAACATTTATTTCACACACAGATGGAAAAAATTAGAGGGAACATTGTGGGACACATCCTCCTGTCTGATGGTGAAAGGCGTAGACCGGGGTGGGGAACCTAAGACTTGGGGGCCAGATGTGGCCCCTGGACCCCAAGGCTCAGGCTCCTCCTTAGCACTGAGGAGCCCTCATTGGTGCTCCAGCCCTCCCACCATCCCACCGTGGTGTTGGAGAACACAAAATCTACTAGCCTAGGCCAACCTAGGTCTGATATGTGAGGGGAATGTTGGGAGTGTCTTTCTCCTTCTCGGTTGGGGGCCATATCAGTGAGGGTTTGGTTTTTCTTTTTTGCTTCTCTTACGTGTGGCCCCCAACTGATTTTTCTGTGGGTCAGTGGCCCCTGACCCAAAAAAGTTTCTCCTCCCCTGGGGTAGAGCATAAATACTTAGTGCCATCCAAAGGGTATGAGCGCCTGTTTACCTGCTCTCCACTGTATACACTGGTGGTGGAGGTAGCCAACCAGAAAGAGGCAGGGCTGACCCTTAAGCTCAAAGAAGTGAAGAAGCTGGAAGGTATATTCTACCATAGCCAAGCAGCAGGTGGTCCTGAACCGCTATAGCTACAGTTTCCTGGAATACATGTTCTAAGTTCCAGGAACTGCTACCAGCAGAATCCTGCTCCAAGTTTGTGGTCTTTCTAGAGGTGGGCAAGATGGCTGTGAAGATATCCCTACAAGCTTCAGACTCAGTAGATTGTGACTTGTACTGTGGCAACTGCAATAGCCATAAGAATGCTACTCCTGACTTCAAGTGTTGGGATTCCTGCCTGAAGTCCAAAATACTATTCAGGACTTTGTTGTTCGACTGTTCAGGGGTGTTCCCCAGTCTGGCACTCTGAGTGCAGAAGGTGAGGACCCACAGGAGAGCTTCAAAGCTTGCCTCTACGGGCACTGGTTACAGAAACTTCCCCCCAGAATTATAATCCACAGATTTTGGGGAATTGCTGCCACCATCAACTGCTTTTTATCCCTAAAAACTAGGGGTGAACACTTGAAATCATCCCCGGGGTACCCAAAGCTCTTTTGACCCAAAAGAGCTTGAAAAAAGAAAAGAGAAAAACAAGCTGTAGTCCCTGGTAGCTGACCACTCAGAGGCATGCAAGTACACACAGACAGACCTTCAAGGATACAAGAATCAAATCACCTTAAAAATTATTTTTATTACAAAACAAAAGATAAACTTGATAAAGCATACTTGGTTGCTAGATGTTACAGAGCACTAAGGAAAACAAATTTTTAAAAAAACACAGAGAAAAGTCTCTGGGCACAATGCAAGGTAGTAAATGGGGCGAGGAGGCATAGATACATACAGAGCATTTCAAACCAAACCACAAAATAAAGAAAATTACTTCTAATTTTCTCTTTGTTCGTTGTCTACCATGCCCTGAATTCCTTGGAGACATGGCAGTCCTGCCTGGGTTTAAATCATTCTGTGTGTCTCAACTCCTGGCTTCTCTCTCCCACACAAAGAAAGCCGGCAGGGAACCTATATCCAATTCAAATTTCAACTCTGTCGATTGGTTCTCCTGACCCCCTGACCAATACCTTTTCTAGCTACCTGAATGTACCCCCTTAGTTACCAGATGCTGGTCAGCACTCCTCGGGTATGTCTACCCAGCAAAGTTATTTCGGGATACCACTATCAGGAAAGTGAAATAATATTTCACATTTTTCAGAGGCCAAGGAGAATAATTTTTCTCCTGTTTTTGACAGAGGCAGCAAGGGGGGGAAGTGACTAGTCAACTAGCATGTTGACTATCCGATAAGTATTTGCTTATCGGATAATCGATTAGATGACTAGTCTCTCACATCCCTAGTCACAGTATGTCAGAGTCTACACAGACAACATAGCCAGCATGTTTTATATAGACAGACAAGGTGTTCCCAAGCTCACTGAGCAGAGTCCGTGACTTTCTGTGGAACTGGTGCCTCAAATATAGCATAACAATATCTGCTTTTCACCTTCCAGGAGTTCTCACTACTAGAGATGTGATAGTGTATATGTTTAAACGATTAACCAGTGAGCCCAGGCTCATCAATTAACCTTCACGGTTACCCTCATATCCCCTACCCCGGCTGCTGCCTCTGTATCAGAGCCAGCAGTGTGGGGGGTCAGGTAGGAGCCGGTACATGCAGACAGCCGTCTTTTAAGCTGGCTCTCTGTGCGCACCAGCTCCCGTGCTGTCACCACCTCTTCCCCCCATGTGTAACCACTGAAAATTTCAGCACTCTCACATTTACCAAAAAAGCTTTCTCGCATCCCTACTCAGTACTACCACAGAAGCTGTCAACAGAACTCTTCCTACAGCGCACGAATAGAAGATAAGTGGTGATGTTATCAGTTCGATCTTTGACCTATGGTATCACCCCAGGATTGACCTTTTTGCTACTCGCAGCAACAAGTAGTACCTAGACTTCTGCTCCAGAGCAGGGATGGGCACGCGGTCGCTGGGATGATCTGCTGATGAAATGGGATTGCAACCTACTGTACGCATTCCTACCCATATCTCTCTTCAACAAGGTGGTGCATTAATGGAGGGACAGAGCTACTGTCATACTCCTAGCCCTTTCATGGCCCAGACAACCCTTCCTCACCACAATGTCTGTTTTTTCAACAATCACCTTCCAACAACGCACAGTCTTCGATCACAACCAGGAATACAGACATGGCACTCCTACCTTCATATGCTGCATCTCAAGGCTAGGTATGTCATAGTTTCCATAGGCCAGGGATGTCCTAGTGTAACCTTTGTAGTTACACACAGGGCCCCCCCAACTTCAGCAGCACAGGGGGGTAGCTGCCTCCCCTTACTTCCCCCCACATTTAAACACTTACCCGCTGAAAATTTCAGTGGGTATACATTTACCAAAATAAACAAATTTTAACATCCCTACTCAAGACATGGTAACTCAATGATTCTTTGATCAGGAGCTAGAATGTTCAGAACCTGTTCAACTAGTGTTACTCCATAGCAGAGCTCAGACCACTCGAAAGACCTATATGCAGAAATGGAAAAGATTCTCACATTGGTACTCTAATAGATTAATTAAACCAGCCACCGCATCCCTCCACACAATTCTTGATTATCTTTTACACCTTAAGCAATTGGGTGTCTCCTTTAGTTCCATCAAAGTACATCTCACCGCCATAACAACATTCCATCTAAAGACAGACAATACCTCCGTATTTGCACACCCAGTGACAAAGAGATTCCTCAAGCATCTCCAAGCCCTCAGTCCTGACAGTGAACCACCTGCCAAACCTTGGGACCTCCATCTCATCCTAAGTGCTCTTACATTTGAGCCAATGACAACACAATGTTGTTTAAAGACAGTTTCCCTACACACTCATCCCAAATTCCTACCAAAAATTCTCTCATCCTTCCATACTAACTAAACCATCCACCTGTACACTTTGTTTCCAAAACCACATGCCATCTTGTTCAAGTCCACAATGCACAAGCTTGACATGTGCAGAGCATTATCATTTTATAATTATATTATTAACGGATACAAAGGATATAATTTTATATCCTTTAGATCCTCTCCCATATTATTTATATACATAGCAGATCATAACAAAGGTAAAGCCATCTCCTTGCAGAAACTTTCTCATTGAATTTCAGACTGCGTCCATTTATGTTGTCGCCACACTGACACTAATCCTCCTATCTCTTTCTGAGCACATTCCACCAGTGTTGTATCCACATCTATAGTGTTCCTATGCAAGGTCCTGATTCTGGACATTTGTACAGCTGCCACATGGGCCTCCTAACATATTTTTGGCAAACATGATAAACTCACGCAAGGTCCACACCTTGATGTCTGTGTGGCCAAGGTTGTTTTATTCACAGCTTTTCTACCAGATTCAATGTCCCTACCTCCTTAATACATACAGCTTTCTGGTCACCTACTGTGGTGCACCCACAGGGACATTTCTCAAAAGAGAAGATGAGGTTAGAGTCATAGAATCATAGAGCTGGAAGAGACCTCATGAGGTCCCCTGTCTAAGGCAGGACCAATCCCAACTAAATCAACCCAGCCAGGCCCCTGTCAAGCCGAGACTTAAAAACCTCCAGGGATGGAGATTCCACCACCTCCCTAGGTAACCCATTCCAGTACTTCACCACCCTCCTAGTGAAATAGTTTTTCCTAATGTCCAACCTAGACCTCTCCCACTGTAACTTGAGACCATTGCTCCTTGTTCTGCCGTCTGTCACTACTGTGAACAGCCTCTCTCCATCCTCTTTGGAACCTCCCTTCAGGAAATTGAAGGCTGCTATCAAATCCCCCCCCCCTTTTCTGCAGACTAAACAAACCCAAATCCCTCAGTCTCTCCTCATAGGTCATGCGCTCTAGCCCTTTAATCATTTTGGTCGCCCTCCGCTGGACCTTCTCCAATGCGTCCATGTCCTTTCTATAGCGGGGGGCCCAGAACTGGACACACAACTCCAGGTGTGGCCTCACCAGAGCCGAATAAAGGGGAATAGTCTCTTCTCTAGATCTGCTGGCAATGCTCTTCCTAATGCAACCTAATATGTCATTAAACTTCTTGGCTACAAGGGCACACTGTTGACTCATATCCAGCTTCTCGTCCACTGTAATCCCCAAGTCCTTTTCTGTAGAACTGCTCCTTAGCCATTCGGTCCCTAGCCTGTAACAATGCTTGGGATTCTTCCGTCCCAAGTGCAGGACCCTACATTTGTCCTTGTTGTACCTCATCATATTTCTTTTGGCCCAATCCTCTAATCTGTCTAGGTCACTCTGGACCCTATCCCTGCCTTCCAGTGTATCTACCTGTGCCCCTAGCTTAGTGTCATCCACAAACCTGCTGAGGGTGCAATCCATCCCCTCATCTAGGTCATTAATAAAAATGTTGAACAAAACCAGCCCTAGAATCGATCCTTGGGGCATTCCGCTAGAAACCAATCGCCAATCTGACATCGAACTGTTGATCACTACCCGTTGGGCCCGACAGTCTAGCCAGCTTTCTGTCCATCTTACAGTCCATTTATCCAATCCATACTCCCTTAACTTGCTGGCAAGAATATTGTGGGAGACCATATCAAAAGCTTTGCTGAAGTCAAGGTATATCCACATCCGCAGAGTCAGTTATCTCCTCATGGAAGCTAATCAGATTGGTCAGGCACGACTTGCCCTTCCTGAATCCATGTTGACTATTCCTGATCACTTTCCCCTCTTCCAAGTGCCTCAAAATGGATTCCTTGAGGATCCCCTCCATGATTTTTCTGGGGGACTAAGGTAAGGCTGACCGGTCTGTAGTTCCCTGGATTGTCCTTCTTCCCTTTTTAAAAACGGGCACTACATTTGCCTTTTTCCAATCATCCGGGATCTCTCCCAATCTCCACAAGTTTCCAAAGATAATGGCCAAAGGCTCCGCAATGACATTTGCCAACTCCCTCACTACCCTCGGATGCATTAAATCCGGACCCATGGATTTGTGTATGTCTAGCTTTTCTACATAGATCCTAACTTGTTCTTTCCCCACCAAGGGCTGTCCCCTTCCTTCCCCTGCTGCGTTGTCTAGTGCATTTGTCTGGGAGCTGACCGTGTCTGTGAAGACACAGGCAAAGAACGCATTGAGTACTTCAGCTTTTCCCACGTCATCTGTCACTAAGTTACCTCCCTCATCCAGTAAGGGCCCCACACTCTCTCTGATCACCCTCTTATTGCTAACATGCCTGTAGAAACCTTTCTTGTTACCCTTTCCATCCCTTGCTAGCTGCAATTCCAAGTGCGCTTTTGCCTTCCTGATAACTCCTCTATATTCTCAAGCAATGTATTTAAACTCCTCCCCAGTCATCTGTTCAAGTTTCCAATTCTTGTAAGCTTCCATTTTGTGTTTAAGCTCACCAAGGATGTCCCCGGTAAGCCAATCTGGTCGCCTACCATATTTGCTTTTCTTGCTGTGCATCGGGATGGTTTCTTCCTGTGCCTTCAGTAAGGCTTCTTTAAAATACTGCCAGCTCTCCTGGACTCCTTTCCCCTTCGTTTAAGCATCCCAGGGAATCCTGCCCATCAGTTCTTTGAGGGAGTCAGTCTGCTTTTCTGCAGTCCAGGGTGTGTATATTGCTACTCTCCTTTCTTCCTTTGGTCAGGATCCTGAAATCTACCATCTCATGATCACTGCTTCCCAGGCTGTCACCCACTTCTACTTCCCCTACTTGTTCCTCCCTGTTTGTGAGCAGCATGTCAAGCTGCGCGTGACCCCTGGTCAGTTCCTTCAGGATTTGTACCAAGAAGTTATCCCCAACATTCTCCAAAAACTTCCTACTTACCTGTGCAGTAACTGTTGTTATTTGAGATGAGTGGGTGCTCCACTACCCACTTCCTCCCCTCTACTTCAGAGTTTTGGTGTAGTCTCTGTTGTAGAGAAGGAACTAAGAAGGGCACCCACACATGCATAAGGTCAGGGCACCAAAGGCATCTGTTCCTGGCAATGCACCTGCGCAGCCCACGAGGACACTAAAGAGTTTGACAGTGCAGGGACGCATAGACACCTACTGTAGAGAACCCACAAGGATGCTAATCTCAAAAAGTATCAGTTACTGCACAAGTGAGTAACCTCCTCTGTTTCTGTCATGTATGCCCTTTTTGAAAGAAGATATTACTCCAGTCACACTAATAGAAATATTCCAAATGTATATAATACTAACAATCCATGGTGCATACACTGTCTTCCTAGTGAATGTTTAACCACTTAAAAAAACTTCAGGGAATTGGCTTAGCTGTTAGGCTCTGCTCAAGAGAGGTCTACCCTCTTTTTAACTTTTTTTTTGAAATAAACGATTTGTTGGCAAATGTTTATTCTTAAAATACAGTATAAACTAGAAGATTTACCTGGCATTGCTTGGGTACTTAACTCAAATAAGTTTTGTTTTTCTTCATTTAAATTGTTTGTTCTGAGGAGGGGTTGGGTACAAGAGGTTCAGTATGCAGGCTGCCCTACAGAGCAAGGACTATTACAGCCCTTTCTCGCTGCAGTAGCTTAGGGCCAGGTGAGAAGCACCTCTCCATGGCCACTGCAGCTGCAGTGGGCACAGCCCAGGGAGGGTGACAAGACAGACACACACAGACAAACTCTCTGAAAAATGTAGCAGATGGCTGTCCCTTTCTCCTCCTCTGCTGGCTCAGTGGGGTTATATCCATCCCAATCCCCATCTCTGGCCCCTTGCTGCCCCCCCGTGGTCATTCTAAAGTGCAACTCCCTCCTACCAAACACCTCCCTTTCCATTTTGAGAAACAGTCAAATTCTAGGCACATCCCTTTGTCTTGGCACAACCCAAACCCTTACTTTGCTTTAAGTTATGATGAGAGGAAGCTGCATGCTGAATTTGGTGGTCCTAGTTCTTACTGTTTAGGGGGAGGGGAAGGGGGTTCCCTAGAGCCCTATGGATTTTTGGCCATGCATATTCAGTACACATTAAGGCTATGTCTACACTACAAGGTTTTTGTGCAAAAACCGGCGGAGCATCCACACCTCAAACGCATTTTTGCACAAGAAAATTTACAGTAAAACGGCATAATAAAGGGCTTTTTTTTGGTAGAGTTATTACTCTCCCCACGAGGAATAACTCCTTTTTGCGCTACAGCTCTTGCACAAAAAGGCATGTGTGGACGCTCCACAGAGGTTTCTTGCGTAAAAAGAGCCTATCAGAAAAAAGCACAGGTACTCTGATGGCCATCCTGTTAATGGCAATCAGAGCTTTCTTGCGTAAGAGTGTACATGCAGTGTGGGCACTCTCTTGTGCAAAAGCACATTGCTTTTGCTCAAGAAGATTTTGCAGAAGATCTCTTCCGCAAAAAGCTTCTTGCGCAAAAACCCTGCAGTGTAAACAAAGCCTAGTAGTTTTCTTAACATTCAGAAAAAGGAGGTTTTAATTTGAGATATTTCCCAGGAGAGAAGTATTGGGCATTTTTATCCTTACACAGAACACTTCCATGTGGTATTTGCTACCATCATCTGATTGTGGCAGGAACTGCAGAGGAATCCACCACAATCAGACAACTACACACAGAATGGGAAGGAGAGTTGAAATTGGAGGGAACCATGATGCAGAAAGAGAGAGGGAGAAACACAGGGTAAAAATAATCTTTTGAAGAAATGAAGTTAAAATGTATATTGATAAATCTAAATGCAGTGCAAAATAATATATACTATGGTGCAGTAGTCTCCAAACATTTTCAGCACTAGATCACTTTTTGAATTTAAGTGCAATCCACGAGCTACCCCTAAGAAAATGTAGAATAAACAGTCTATTTTTAATTTATGATATATAAATTTTAAATGAAGTATATATCTTTATACATTTTGTCCTCTACTCACCAAGTCTCAGTGACATCTGTGACTGCACGTTATCTGCCAGAAAAAATGTGTTAACTGTATTTATAAATAGGTTCAGATACTTGTCCTTTAAATATTGTTGACATGAAAACTAAGATGTTCTTATTGATATATCTTGTTACAATACTAGAGGTTTTATATTTTGAAACATACCTCTCTCTAGTCGTGTTACAATGGAGGTTTCACAGTGGTAACAAATGGTGATAGGGCATTAATCATCCATAAAGGTTTGCTGCCTCTGAACTTTCTCATGCTGTGTTCTTGGGCTGAGCAAAGATGTGGAAGAGAAGGTGGTGCATCTCCAACAATGGTGGTAGAAGCAGTTTGTGCTGGTGAGAGTCAGGAGAAGCCCTGGGCCCATCAGGAGCACTGGGGAGTCAGGGTTACCCTCCCCAGTACAGAATAGGTGTAGCAGCTAACACTCCACCCAGCCACGCGGCTGCTGCCCCAGCCTCTGGAAGCAGGAGCCCACCCACCCGCCACGTGGCTATAAACTCCAGCAGTAGCAACCAGCCTGCCCGCCATGTGGCCACAAACCCCAGCAGCAGCAACCTGCCTGCAGCCCCAGCCCCTGGTGGCAACAACCCACCTTCTTTCCATGCATCTGCAAACCTCAGCGGCAGCAACCCACCCACCACATGGCCCCACCCCCGGGAGTATTTGCTGTTTTTCTAGGGGGTAAAAAATCAAAATCTGCAGAATGGAATAAAGGGGAGAGGGGAAAGAAAGCAAGTTTTTAAATGACATACAGGTATGTTTGTCATTGACATCTGTAGGTACTAGAGAGGTTAAATGTATATTTGTGTAAATGTGTAACCACTGCATTTTTTAGTGGTTACACATTTACATGTGGGGGGGGACAGGCATGTTCCCCTTTCCCCCTGAGCATCAACTCCCACCTGCCTCCACCCCCACACTGCTGCCTCTGGGAGGGTCAGGAGGAGCAAGTGGCTCCACAGGAGTTGGCACCCATGGAGAGAGGGAGACAGCAGGGGAGGGGGAGCCAGCTCCCCAAAGGCACTGGCTCAACCTCCCTTCCTTGCTGAGGTGGGGGGGGGGGTGTGCATGTAACCATTAGGATTAACCGATGAGCCTATGTTTATTGGTTAATCGTGTAAACAGGTACATGCTAACATCCCTAGTAGATATGATTTGCACAGATTGAAAATGACAGGAAGCTGTGTTGCTACAAGATCCCTGTCAATGTTTCAGTCCTTCAGTGCAGATTCATTGATCAACAGCTGGAAATAATGAATTGGCACAGAGGCACCAAAACAGTGACACCACCCCACTCCCAGATAGGGGGTGGCGAAGAAGTAGTTTCTAGGGAGCTATCCTATGTTAAAACCCACTCGCTCTTGCCACTGTTGGACTTCCACAAACAGTTTTCAGACCTTTTTGCTGGTAAAACACCTGGTGCGGTTTATTTACAATATTATTTCCACCACCTTTATGCACTAAATAGCCTCAACCCTACAGTCTTAGAAGAGTCCTGTGCACCTGACGCAAGCAGGCGAGAGCGATTTCTTTTCCTCTTTCTTTTCCCACCTCTTTTCTATGCCTTTTGAATTATCTGTATGATGGCGTAATTAGTCTCTTAGTTCTCCCCCGTCCATCAGTTAGGCATAGCTCTTAATAAGGTCTGCTCTAGAATTAGCTTTGCAGTGATGACAGTAGTGGCATTCCCAAAGAGATTCTTACATTTGAGGTTGAAGAATGTTATTCCGGTCATGTAGAAATTACACATTAGTTGAAATCCTTAGCTAGTATGAAGAAAATAATTTCTGACACCAAACTTAATACATTATTCATTGACACTGCCACAGACTTAAAAATTCTGTTTGCATAACTATATAACACACAAATCTGAACTGTGTGTCTTTATTGATGACTGGAGAAAGAAACATCTGAAAAAAATCGTCATTCATAATAAAAGCATTCATCTCATTTTGTAATCAAAACCACTAGAAGGCATTTAATAGTCAAAATGGCAAACTGTCCTACTGAGCAAACTGTCCTACCTCATGCCATTCCTATGTGAAGCAACCGCATGCAAAAAGCCATCCTTTGTGTTCTTTGAAACTTTATTTAAGTTTTAAGGGTACTTGTAACTGTTACAAGAACTGATACAATTGATGTGGGGTTATACAAATATTAACAATTCACTATTTATGTGTGTAACTCCCCCGGGAAAAATATTTTCCAAATTTTAAGGTCTTTATCTATACATACAAAATGATGGTGACTAAATTAGCAATTACCACTCAAAAGAGAGATCTTGGCGTCATTGTGGATATTTCTCTGAAAACATCCACTCGATGTGCAGCAGCCGTCAAAAAAGCAAATAGAATGTCAGGAATAATTTTAAAAGGCATAGAAAATAAGACAGAGAATATCTTATTGCCTCTATAAAAATCCATGGTATACCCACATCTTGAATACTGCATATAGATATGGTCACCTCATCTCAAAAAAGATATCCTAGCATTGGAAAAAAATCAGTAAAGGGCAATTAAAAGGGTTAGGAGTTTGGAACAGCTGCGATATAAGGCAAGATTAAAAGACTGGGACTTTTCATCTTAGAAAAGAGGAAACAAAGGGGGCATATTCTAGAGGTCTGTAAAACCATGACTAGCGTGGAAAAAGTAAATAAGGAAAAGTTATTTACTTATTCCCATAACACAAGAACTAGGGATCACCAAATTAAATCAATAGGTAGCAGGTTTATAACAAACAAAAGGAAGTATTTCTTCATGCAACACACAGTCAATCTGTGAAACTCCTTGTGAAGACCAGGACTTTAACGGGGTTCAGAAAAGAGCTAGATAAATTCATGGAGGATAGGTCCATCAATGGCTACTAGGTAGGGTATTGTGTCCCTAGTGACTATTTGTGAGAAGTTGGGAATGGATGATAGGAGCGGGATCACTTGATGATTACCTGTTCTGTTCATTCCCTTTGGGGCACCTGGCATTGGCCACTGTCAAAGGACAAGATACTGGGCTAGACGGACATTTGGTCTGACTCAGTATGGTCATTCTTATGTTCTTAGCCTGCCTAAACCTTTGCTAAGTATAGCGAAACGAAGATATGAGAGAGTGATGATGATAATACAGTTACATCAGTTTTGGCATTGAAAATCCACAGCAGTCATCTGTGAATTTCTTATGTCTTTTATCCAAAAATAACCTTTTACAATTTAGAAGCTTCATCTTGCAAACCTGGAATTGCATGTGTTAGGGTTTTCAGGATCAGATCTTAAGTAAGAAAGCAACATAAAAAGAAAAAATTCTTGGTGTCCAGTGTTCCCTCTAACATGTCCTATCCTTTGGCAGATTGAAATCTCTTATGTGCACCTCCAGTATTGAGGTTGTGTGTGTGGATGTGCACCACGAATACAAACAAAACACACACACGTAATATTAAGCAGTCCATATATGTGGAAGAAAATATATTAAAACAAGGGATATTTAACAGGGAGCAATGCTTAACGATATTTAATATGAAATAAAAGAATAACACTATCCTTTGAGTGCATGTATCAACCTTTCTAACAGCTCAAGCTAGTATTTGCTACTTCTGACTCATAAGAGCCACAACTCTACCAAATAGCAAAGATCTGGTCCTAATGCAATACATGTATTTATTAGTAACAGATTTTTCAAAAAACATTAAGTTCAGAGTTTTAGATATCTGCAATACTCCAAAAATATTCTGTTAAAAGAATCTTTTTCTTTCTTTTCTTAAGCCATTAATGCTTCTGCAAACTTTGTTTAAAATGTAATGTCCTGGCACACACACTTCCCTTGCAGCCTGCTCCCCCCCTCAACCCAGTCAGACAGAGAGGACTGCAATTAGTCAGACACTCCAAACAAACTGCCCCTTGCCTCTACCTCACTGCACAGATGCCAGCACCCATCAACCCTTTCTTTCCCCCACCTGTTCCATGCAGCCCGTCCCTTATCTCCCCCTTTCCAGAAGGCTTGAGAGGGCTGAGTTTGTCTCTCCTCCTACAGAGGGACACTCTAAATTCCCCTCCCCTCTGACTTCTCATCAGCCAATTACTTACTTATTCACTCACTCCCCATCCCCCCAGCCACTAATTGTCTTCGTATCTCCCTTTCTACTGGGTCTGGGAGCTCCTCAGTTCAAGCAGGCAGCTAGTTCCATTTAGCTGCTTGCTCAGTGAGCATCTCTTTCACCATCCTCCCCCTCCTCCAATCAGTTGTGCTCTCTGCCTGTGCAGGAGTTATGCAAAGCTCAGAAAACTGCTTTGCAAGCGCACAGGTGCACATCTTACAGAGAACCTTCTTGGTGTCCCTTCAGGACCTGAGTTGTGTTAATGTTGCACAGACAGAAATTTCAAGCCTATATGTAAGTTAATGACATTATTTGGCATCAGAATTCCTTGCATTACTCTTAAATGATGACTTTCATACATTTATTTTAAATGTCTGTAACTGTTCATATTTGGAATAGCACTTGTGATTCAACTGAGAATGTTAAAAAGTGTTAGTCTGGGAATAGTAATTTCCATGCCAAAGTAACGTGCCTGATCACTGATTGAGGACAAGAATCCTTTGGTTTTTCTTTCAAATGATGGATCTCTATGTGTAGTCCGCTCAATGTGTACATATGGTCTATGTTCCTGAGATTTTTTTACTAGCAGTGTCTGTTGGTCCATGCCTGCACCCTTGTGCTCTAAACTGAGTTTATTTGAGGATGTGTGGAATGACCACTACAAGTTGAACCTTTCAAGTCTTGCAACATCCATTGCCCAGCATGATTTTAGTAAGCTGGCATGGCCAAGTTTCCCACTATCATAATAAGGTTTGTTTACAGCTACCAGTCCTGGCTCTCAATGTTCTGTGCTGTTATTTAGCATTTATTTACCCCTAAATGTCTTCTAAGACTCCACTAAGCAGTGGAAGTGTTGGTAATGCTGCTAGACAATATTGACCTCCCATGGTTCTGCAATTTCTCTGGGTTGGCACCAGTCAGGTCCTGAGGGTCCTGGACTAGAGAAGTTCAACGTGTAGTCCAGTACCTTTCTACCACACATGGTCTGAGATGGAACTCTTCAACATCCACAGCTTTAGTTAGATTTTTGTACTTATTCTCAGATAAGTTTAATAATCAAGAGTTAGTTTTAGGGCCCAGGCACTTGAAATGCCCCCTCACCATTATATGGGATGCCTAGTATGCCCCAGAATTCAAGTTCAGTGTGGCCTACTCCTGGGCCTTCCTGGTAAAAAATGAGCATGATACTTGCTTGTACTGTCCCAGGAATGCTCATATCCCCTCTGAAGGTAATATCTGTCAGTCCTTTTACCAAGCTTATTAATCCACCAGAGTGCAGTTGAAGAGGATTCCTGATTGATTGTTCAATGAGTCCATAGTCTGAACCCAGACAGTCAGTACCCCCTCGCCCTGCCCTCCTCCCCATACTTCAGGCAGTGTGGCAGAATGACTTGCCAACTACTATGCCACCTTCTAGTCCAGAATCCCCTTCTCGATTGGGAACCTCTGTTTCCAGGGAGCTTATATTTCCACCAAGAGACTTAGCTGCAGGATGGAACCTATTACTCTGCCACCTTCTCTCTGTACACTACTTATACCTCTCCAGTGGCACTAGTGGTATCACAACTGGAACCCAAGTCAGACTTTTCCCACAGAGATTCAGAATCATCAGTGGAATTGCTATTCCCATAGTAATCTTACCCATTTTCCAGGAGACCTGCATTGCCATGGGACCAATCACTGCCTCGCTCAGCTTGGAGTAACTGGTACTCAATGCCTTGCAGACCCCCCCAACCACCTGACAACCCATCCATCCTTCAGAATCTATCCAATCCACCAAAGAGTCATTACCTGCCTTCTCTCCAAGGAACCATCAGAATTATCCCCCATCCAGTTAAAGAGTAGAAGCACTACACCTTGGTTCCAACAGTTCCACTGGAACTGGTCAGACTGTCATCTTCATTGCCAGATGAAATGGTGACTTTAGCATCTCCTCCTCTTCCCCCTCCCACCAGTAACTTCAGGCTGTTCTCAGCCCTTCTCCCAGAGTTTCCAGGGAACTTTTTTGTTGGAATTCTACAAGAATAGTCCTCCCCGTAAATGAGGCCATACCGAAGCTGGCTAGAACCGTATGGCACCCCTCTGCCACCAGCACTCCTATCGAAAAAGGGGTGGAGAGATGTCCTGGCTAAGGATTAAGAATTGTTATTCTTTCACCTAGCTCGTAACTCATTGGTGGTTCAGGCCACTTTGGAAACATCCAGGCAACAACACCCCCAGATCTGCTCCTAGAGTCAAAGATGATAAATGTTTAGATCTACTTGGGAGGAAAGTTTTCTCATACTCCAGTCTTCAGTTAAGCCAACTATCAAGCACTAGTGGCTAAATATGATTTCCCAAACTATGCTAAATTTGAGGAATTGCCCACAGCCTCCCACAACACAGTTATTCTCATTTCCAAGCTCCAACAGAGGAAGGAAAGTTAACAACCAATAGTTGATGTGGCCGATAGTTCCTCAGAGCCATGTGTAGCGCTGTTATGTAAAGGGAGTCCCAGTGCCTCACAATTCTCCAGGAAGGTCCAGAGTACCATTGAGGACCTCCCCCTCAATGAATCTCACCTCTCCAACCAGTCTGAGGGGATAGCCATGTTAGTCTGTATCGTCAAAAACAACACAGAGTCGTGTGGTACCTTAAAGACTAACAGATTTATTAGGACAAGTGTTCATGGGTAACCCACTTCATGTTAATCAAGCTAATCAAGTCAGAGTGGATGTGTCTCATTTGCAGCATGTGATGTGGAGATGTCAATATCGAGAGAGGGGAAATTGCCTTTGTAGTGCATTAACCAGTTAAGATCCTCATTCAGTCCTAAACTGATTGTATTGAATTCCCAAATGAACTCCAGTTCAGCTGTCTCCCTTTGTAATCAGGTTTTAAAGTTCTTTTGTAGAACTATGGCTACTTTTAAATCCATCTCTGAATGTCCAGGGAAGCTAAAGTGTTCTACAGGTTTATGTGCGTTTGTATGTTATCTTTCCTGATATCTGATTTGTGCCCATTTATCCTTTGGTGCTTGAGAGTCATGACTCACTGAGCACACCACCTCCCAAACTCAATACTCCATTTGGGGATCACCTAGAACTCTTTTTCAACACCTTGAGTGTGATAGCGATGGACATATGGGTGCTGAACATCTTCCACAATGACTATATGATGAAGTTTGCAATGCTGCCTCCTCCAAAACTGCCCAGCCCAGCTCCCTTTGGGGACCATATTCATGATAGTGTTCTTGCTCAAGATGTGAATTCCTTACAGCAAGGAGCAATAGAACATGTTCCACCACAGTATCAGGTTATAGGTTTTTACTCAAACTACTTTCTCTTATCTAAGAAGAAGGCTGAATGAAAACCAATCCTTGACCTCTGCCATCTCAGCCACTTCATTCACAAACTTACACTTCACAATCACGTTGGCAATAATAATTCCTTCTCTAGGGGGGAAAAAGTGTGGTCTGCAGCTATCTGTGAAGGAAACTTTCTGTCACATAGATATTTATCCTGCCCTGAGACAATTTCTTAGATCTAGGGAAGCTCTGATTTCCAGTACAAAGTGTTATCCTTCAGAATACCTACCACCACTCTAGTTTTTACCAAGGTGTTTTCACTGGTAGCAGCTCATGTGAGATGTCATGGCCTCCTCACTTTCCCATACCTTGATAATTGGCTCCTCACTAACAAATCTCAGCCTATATGTCCATGTCTGTGATGTTCCACCTCCTTTCCTCACTGGGAGTTAGTATAGATATAAAAAAAATCTGGTTTTCTTTCTCCCATCTTTAAGAATACCCTTTCTAGTGGCCAGATGGAGCTCCAGACACATGTTTGCAAGGCATTACACTCTAGTACAGGACTCAGCAGCTGATGCCTTCTGTGGGACAGTGTTTCTCTGTTCAACCCTACTTCCTCATCCTTGGGCCCTCCTCATGCTTAAGTGCTACTTGTTAGTCACCCAAAGTAGGATTCAGCAGGTACCATTAGTTGAATAAGAAGTAAACTTACCTCTAACTGGAGGTTCTTCGTGTTTGGTCCCAGTGTGTTTTCCACTACCTGCCTTCCTTCCCTTCTGCTTTAAATCTTGTCTGATTTGAACTGAAGAGGTGGTCGGTCTGCCCTTTATCTCCGTGGTCAGAGGCATGAGGCAAGCCAGGGCATTTGTATAGCTCAGACACAACATATACATTCTCTACCTCTGGGTACATGGTACACATGCATAACCCACAATGGTATACAGATAGGGACCATCCATCTCAAAGAACCTCCATTTACATGTAAGTAAGCTTTTTTTGCCATGTGACTCAGCTGTCAGGCTAAGTCACCTTCAGTCTCTCACATTCCAGAGTTTTCACCAAGAAGTCCCAGGATCTCTCACAAAGTCTGTAGGCCTGGTCCAGGCCTGATGGGCTTTCTCTCCACTTGTGTTCAGGGTCTTCCTCTAGTCTTTCTGGGAACCCAGAAGGGAACCCAGTGTGTCTCTTTGTTCTTGAGTTCCACTCAACTTCAAGGTGTTCCTCTTCTGATCTGTAGAGGGCAATGTGGAGCTCAGTGCGTATCTTTGTGAGACATTACACCCTGGTACATACTTCTACAGCATATGCATCCTTGTAGCAGAGCAGTTCTATTCTGTAATACAGCAGGGTTCCTCACACATCCGTACGAGTCACCTTGAGTGGAGTACATAGAAGCACCATCACTCAAAGAAGAATGTGATTGTACAGTAACTGGAGTTATCCAAGATGTGCCATCCCTGCTCGCTCTCCCCTCTATTTTGGATTGTTATCCAGAGTGAAAGAATTAGAGGCAGTTTACATCACCCCTTACATCCTTGGTTTGGAGCAAGTGGAGGACCAGGGTGCAGTCATGGACAAGTAGATACTGCTAGCAAAAAAAAAACCCTCATGGTCTCAGGTGCATGGTGCACATGCACATCTTGAATGGAATATACATAGGGATCAAACATCTCAAAGAACTCCAGTTACTGTACAAGGTAAGTAACCAGACTTCTTATACTTTGGTAATACAGTAACAGAAGTACTTGTTTATGATGACAATTCCTGTCAATTCCTGTTTATGATGACAGTTACTGCAAAAACGGAAGAAAAATATTTAAAAATGCTGCTATGAAAACTGTATTAATTTTAACCTGCAAACTTTCTTTTTACAGGTGGTGATGGCACTGCTCAAATATTGGCCAAAGACTCACAGTCCAAAAGAAGTCATGTTCTTAAATGAACTAGAGGAAATTTTAGATGTCATTGAACCATCTGAATTTGTAAAGGTTATGGAGCCTCTTTTCAGACAGCTCGCCAAATGTGTGTCCAGTCCACACTTCCAGGTGTGTACTTCTAGGAAATCCATAAAACCAGATCTTCAGTTTAGGATTTTTACATTGTTAGAAAATTGACCATTGTAGATACATATGCACAAAACTTCTTTAAAATAGCTGGTTTTATTGTGTTAAAAATGCTGGAAAAATAGTACATAGTTGGGTGCCTAACTTTAGTGAGCCCATGATAGGAAGTTCAGAGGGCCAAGTGACTTAGTAGTTATTGCACCCAACTTTCTGCCACTTGCCACTCTGTCAGAGCAGTAGAGGTATCTGTTCATGACCATAAGCTGTGGATCTTCAGCTTTCCACCCATATCATGATCTAGGCCTTTGGAGGAGATGCAGCAGAGGGACCTGGACCTTGCTTCACCAGTTTCCATAGGCCAGGGCTGGGCAAGATGCAGCACAGGGGCCAGATCCAGCCCACCTAACCCTTTGATCCAGCCTGCAGACTGCATCTGGCTGCTTTCTATTTATATCAAATTTCCAGGCAGTGGCCCAGGCAGCAGGATCTATTTAAATGACACATGGCTCCCAGTCACGATGCTACACCAGCAGGGGTCGGAGCTGTGAGCCCTTTAAATAGCTACAGCAGTCCCAGGTGGCTGCCAGGCTGGGTAGTGACTGACCTCTGAGTCCTTTGCTATGTTTTTAATTCAAGGCCTCTGGCCACAGACAATTCTGGGGAAGGGAGGAGCTAGTCCCTAGCCTCACACCCTTCTGGGTGTAGAACCGGCCAGTGATCATGTACCAAAATTCAGTAAGTGGCTCCCCTGCAACAATTATTGCCCTCCCCTTCCCTAGGCTATGTGGGAAGTGACACCCGCAAAGTCCTCCCCACAGTGAATAGAAGTTGCTTCCTTGAGCTACTACCTACTTATAAATCCCTTCATTTGGGACATAGACGATAGGGCTAAGTCAGGAGTGGGCAATAATTTTCACAGAGGGGTCATTTCATGAATTTCACAGGCTGGCTCCATTCCCTCCCCCTGAAAAACGGGTGGGGCCTTAGGCAGAAAGGGTGGGGCTGCAGCTACAGAGAGAGTGTGTGTGAATGTGAAAAGGAGACACTGTATGTGAGAGACAGACTTTGTGAAGCTGTGTGGTACAGAGGCAGCGTTTCACAGATGGGTGTGTGTGACAGTGACACAATGTGTGTGAGAGCTGGCTGCTGTTGGGTAAGTTTGAGAGAAGCCATGCTCTGTCTCTTTTAAGACAGAGAAACCTGATCTTCTCTGTCTCTCCCCTCCGTCAGTCTGCAGAGATGAAGTATGGGGGGTGAGAGAGAGAATGAGAACGAGCACTGAAATCTTAGAAACAGTGCACTGGCTCTCAAGACAGGAACTCCTTTGAGTCATCATTCATGCTTCAGATTGGAGCAGCTGCATTGTGTATCTCCTTCTCCACAACCTCTGCTTTGCAGAGATGGGGTACAGGGGCAGGACCACACCCAGACTTTAGCACTCCCCTTTCCCTTCCACCTCCCTCCCCTGCTCTGTACAGCTAGCAGGAGAATCCTGGGTGCATCTCGGCTGCAGGCTGGAGCACGGTGGAGGAGGGGCAGCTGAACACACACTGTGGCTGTAAGTTTGCATGCTCTGCTAATCAACTGGGCGAACCAGAGAGAAATGCTTCTTGATCCAGATCCTGGGCCTGATTTTGCCCACCTCTGGTGTAGGCAGCCAGTCACAACAATAATAGAGTCCAAAGGAGCAGAGCCCTACTAGACCTGCAAGTTCTGAAAGTGTGTAGTGGTTAAAGAATGCACTTCCTATGGAGCATGCCCACTGAGTGGTCCCCTCTAGAAGTCACTCTTCTCTCTTGTTGTCTGGAGTATTCCACTCTCCTGTAGCCTGTTCACTAATCTTTGCCTGGGCTTCCTAGGTCATTTTAATACACTTCTGAAGTCAGAGCATACTCTGCGGGTCTGGAGTAGAGATGTAAGCAACAAGCATATGCTTATCGGGTAGTGACTCAACTAGTAGCTTCCTTTCCCCCCTCCTCCTTGCTGCCTCTTAAAAGCTGGTTCCCCCCATTACTGTCTCCAGGGGGGCAAAAGAGGCAGAGGTGTAGCGGGTGTACACAAGCCCCTTAAATGTATTAAGAGCCACCTGGTAGCTGTTAATACTTTTAAAAAGCAGATGCGCAGCAGGAGGTGGGGGACCGGGCGCAAGCCGGGAATCAGCTGATTCTTGGCTCACGCCCGGTCCCCAGCTACACCTCTGCCTTTTAAATATATTAAGATCCTGGTGGCTCTTAATACATTTAAAATGCAGAGCTACAGCGGGGTTAGCTCCCAGGTGTCCCTCTGGAGTGCTCAGCCCATGATCCACCAGTCACAGGCGAGGAGTCGAGTCTGAGCTGAAGAGAGGACAGACACAGCAGGTGCTATCCCAAGAGTTAAGGTGTGTCACTCAGGTAGTGCCCCTCTAAGCCATCAGTCCAATCCCCAAGGTAGGAGGATGCTGCAATGGGCGGGGGCACTTGTTATTCCCTTTCTTGATGGTGGCTGTGGGTGATGTCTCCATGTCAGACAGCCAGAGCTGGAATTCCTCCAGCTCCAGGGAGGATCCTGAGACTGAGTCCGGGCTGCCTGTTGAGCTCTGGCGGGGTCCTCAGAAAGTAGACCAACCAAATTCATGAATGGTAGAACCAAAGGGTAGTTTTGAAAAACAACACTCTTAAGTTACTACACATCTGAAGATGAAACAGAGTATGACTGCAGGGGCTCAGTTTGTCTGAGCAAGGCTGTTATTACGCCCCATGATTTTGATGATTGCAGATTTGATGATAGTGTAAATTACCATGTTTGGTACCCACAAACTCAGGATCCTGATAATAGACAACAATGGATAGATGCAATAGAACAACACAAGACTGAATCGGGATATGGATAGAGTCAACACTATGGCTCTATGGGGTCTCTGGTATCTGGAGCAAGTGATTATTCTGCTACATCCACTTCATCCAAGTTTTTAGATCTGTTGTACTCACAGGAACATCATATCTAATCTTGTAAGATTCAACTCAAGATTACCAGTTTTCTTAATATACAGACCTTAGATATATCTATAGTGAAAACAAGAATAAGTTTATGATCAAAGAACAGAGATTCAAGTGATAGAGAATGAGAATATTGGAGAGAAATGGTTACCGGTAAAACAAAGTTAAAACACTTTTCTGGAGATTAAATTTAACTAGCCAGTTCTTTGAGTGCTTGCTCATGTCCATATTAGAGGCATGTTCACCATCTGCACTTGTCACCAGAGAATTTTCCCTCTTTGGTATCTGGTCCAGCTGTAGCACCCTCTGGTGCCATATGCTCATGCACCTGTATAAGGGGCATGGCTATCTGTGCATACTCTGTTCCTTTTCTGTCCCCATGTTGCTGGAACCAGCTCCTCTTGCTTCAGCAAGGCATTTGTTCAGTGATTATACTCCAGTTTAGTTATATTTAGCCTTACTTTTAACAGTGAGATAGTATTAATGTATTTAATTAGACAACCCCCCCTTAGCTAAGAAGGGCTTCCTTCACTTGTAGGGTTGGGCGTACCCCAGTATCTGGACTTCAAACCTTTTGCTTCCTGCAGCAAGCTTATTCTGGTGACCAACTTACACTCAAGTTGTCTGGAGTGTCTGGGAGAGGTTCTTGTATAAGAATGTTGCCAAATCTGTCAGGATTTCAAGCCTCATACAAAGAACCAAGGACTATCCTAATAGAAGCAGCACTTGGACTAGCATGAGAGCTAAGCCAGTTGGATGTGGCTCTGAGCACCTCAGCTTCAGTGCAAAGCACCCCTCTGGCACCACATGTTTCTTGGTACAATTCTCCATCTCTGGTATTGAGAAATAAACATAAAAAGCAATGGCTGAGGGGATGCTATCCAGTACCATGGAAGGACAAACAAGGCGAGGGCAGCAGAGCATGTCTTGTTTTGGGCCAGTCCTTCACCCCAAGTCTGCTAGCAGCACCATCAGTTCTGCCCTGCTTGTGAGTACTGTTGAGTCCAATTTAGGACAGGGTAATCATTTAACTGTTTTAACTGGTATGTTCATCCATAGTTCTAATCCAGATTGAAAAGTAAACCGTAACTTTGAATGTCTTGATGGTGATTTTTAAAATAGTTTGGTACTTAAGTTATTTTATTTCCTAATTTTAGTTCTGTTTAGCAAACTTTATGGTATGTAAATGCTAACTGCAAGGTGGATAAAGTAGTGTGCTTATCTTCATGTCTTTCAGGTGGCAGAACGAGCACTATACTACTGGAATAATGAGTATATTATGAGTCTAATCAGTGACAATGCAGCAAAGATTTTGCCCATTATGTTTCCATCCTTGTACAGAAACTCAAAGACACATTGGAACAAGTAAGAGACTCTTGTACAAATAATATGTTGGTTAATATATTTAAAGGACTTTCTAAATTTTCTTAATGTTACTTATCTAACAATAGTGAACTTTAATTTCAGTTAGGATTAAAATGCTTTGTGTTTGTGAATTGCGCATTGTAGCTTTAGTAAAATCATTCATAGTAGCACTATTTCTTCCAAGATCTTAACAGTGTGAATGGAGATGAGGAAGGTCAAGTGTCACATCACTGTCAGAGAACCCAGGAAATGAATTTGAGAGAGTGGTCTCGTTCCTGTAAAAAGTCTGTTTTAGATTTTCTCCTTTTATTTTTGATTACTTATATTAAATAAATTTATATTGTGTAGTAGTCTAGTGGCTACTTGACACAAATTTTGTTGGTTGACCTCTAAACTTTGTTGACCCATTTTTCCACTGATAATTATTCATATTAAAATCATCTTATTCTTTCTTTTTTCTTCGTCCCTTTCTCTGCATTTGTCTCCGGTTTTCTTTCTATCTACATATCTCCTTTGGTTTTCCCTTTCCAGCTACACAGTAGTGTTGTACTCAAAATACTCCTAGTTAGCTCCATTCTGCAGCTGCTTCAGCTATAAAAACAACTTTGTTAGAGCTACTATGCCAAGAGCTGGTGATATGGTTGCTCCATAGCTCATTGCTGTGGAGTGACAGCTATTGATTGGTTGGCCAGTGATGCCAGATCAATCTGCTTAGAAACTGCAGTGAAAGATATTCTGAGGGAAATGTGTTCAGTAACTGGATATAGGTACTGATATGTTGATTTTAAAAATACAATGTGGATTACTTTTAAAAGAAAAACTAATCCTAAAAAAGATTTATGTTGTGAATAGTAAATATGGGTTACTTTCAGTTGTTTTTTCCTCACTTTTTATGGCCATTCATTCATTCTATCCTCAGCATGAGTGAAGTTGTGAAATCTAGTAATCTCACGCTCACTGTGTAGCCCACATGCATAATGCAAATTAACTCTGTAACTGATTTTGTTTCTGATCTGGTGATCAGTAACTTATAATAGATTACTTTAATACAGTAAACTTTAATTCTCCAAGTGCTTACTCACGTCGATTTCATTGTAGATGTGCACACTAGGGATGTTAAATTTCAATTTAATCAGCTAATCGAGTAGTCGCTGGAATTCCCATCAATTAATCGATAAGGGGGCTGCTCACTATCCCACTGCACACACCCACATTCTTGGCCATCCGGAGATTTTTGCCTTAGCGGTATTCATAGGACCAGCTGTGTTGCCCCCTTTGAGTGCTGTGCTCATGTGCTGGTATAGCAGACATGCGGCCTTCTCAATTCCTTCTTACCACCTGTGGTGCTCAGTTGAGTGCTTTTCCTTGCTTGTCAAGGGCTTGCAGTTTCTCATCTTAGACTGTGTTCCTTAAGGCCTTGTATATAGTTATCCTTAGTAGTTTATTAGTTGTTAGTAGTTAAGAGCCCAGCAGGGACTCTGCCACCAGTGGTGTCAGTGCTGTTCTCTGGGTTTCAAACCTAGCAAATCCTGTAATAGGCCTTTCCCTGTTAGTGACCCCCTACAGCAGCTGTCTCAAGTGCCTGGGGAGGTGCACATTAAAGAGAGGTTTCAGAGGTAGGCATGTCAGTCTTTTTGATTCAGCAAAAACAACAAGGCGTCCAGTGGCACCTTAGAAACTATTTTTATGGCATAAGCTTTTGTGAGTTGATGTTACAGATGCATGAAGTGAAAGAAACTAATAGGGATACAGAGAGCAGAGTGTTACATCAGAGCTAATTCAGTCAGGGTGGGTGTGGATAAGAAGGGGAGAATACCTAAAGTGTAAAATTACTTATTTTAATGAGAGCGCCCAGCTGTGGAGAACCTGCCTCTTCAGAGCCCAGCCATGAGGCACTCCGCAGCCCAGACCCCAGCACCCACAAAGCCTTAACTGCCCCCATCCTCTTTACTATTATGCAGTAGAACATGGTGTGGTGCAGCCCTGTCCTTACTGACTTTTTGTCAGAGCTGGGTCTCCCAGGCCCTTTCCCGTCGCTGGGAAAATAGGATCAAGCAGAGCATGCAGACTCTAGCCCAGAGAGACTAGGTGCTCTTCTCTCTGAGCTTGGGCTTTTTAGAGTTCAGTGGCCCCTACTGGTGACTAGTAGCTCTGCAGTCCCAATTCTGCATTGTGCATTAGCTCAGAATTCCCTCAGGCATAGTTTTAAAGAGCCCTATTATTATTGTGATTCGTTATTTTATTTATTTCTACCATTGTGTACGTTTGTGGTTATGTTTTCAGAATTAAGTTTTACATTATGCAGAAATCTCTATATTCGTATAGAAATATTTCCAGAATTTCAGTTGATAGTATAAATTTATATTTATACTGAGATCTATAATGGTTTTATTTTTTTTCTAATAATGCTATTTTGTTTAACATTGTATCAACTTTTAAATTTCTAAAACAATCCTATATTGATACACAATATTATATAAAGGAGAATTAGAACCTCTAAAGAACATTTTGCAGTAACAAGTGGCACATACTGCTCTAGAGTAAGTCAACTATATTTGAAGCTGCTTAAAACATTTAATGATTTTGAATTTGCATTAGCCATACTGTAGCTAAAATAAAACTTCATTAACTAGTTTTGTCTTCATGTATTATAAAATAATGTAATTTTCTAGTTATGTAAGTTATTGACTAATGTTGACCCAAGCAAAGTTTAAAGTACTGTGAGTTTAAATCTGAAGTTTTCCTTATAGGACAATACATGGCTTGATATACAATGCTCTGAAACTCTTCATGGAGATGAACCAAAAACTGTTTGATGACTGCACACAACAATTTAAAGCTGAAAAACTGAAGTAAGTTTCATATTAACGTTTCATATCAAACTTTCTACAACAACCTGTTCAGAGAATTTTCATTGTTTACTTTGAAAAGCTACTCTCACTTCAAAAAAAGTTATGCCTGTTTTATTGAAGGCAAAAATCTGAAAATTCACATGGTGAGACTCTTTTGCTTCTCAGTATGTATGAGCTATGAAATGTGTTTTAAAATTAAATGTTTAAAATAGTAGTTCTAACCTAATACTGCTGCTGGCATCAATCTTTCGGCAAAATCATTGTTATGGGTTTGAGCAGATGTTGACTGGAATCATGGTTTTTAGTTTCAAAGTGAAATGACCACAATTTCTTCCCGTAGCAGTCCTTAAGGACCGGCCAACACACAGTTTTGTAGTGCTTTACCTGTATTTATTTGAGATCAGTGCAGCACACACAGTAGGATATATGAGCAGCTGAGTGAGTGGGCTGCATGACCCAGTGGTGGGTAGTCCATGGACCACTGGGATTCCACCTGCAGCTAGTGCACCATCTGTTTGCCACCCTCCCCCATGAGCCTCTGGCTCACTGGGGCATTGAAGCCCTACACTTCCTGCTCTTCCACCTCCCTCACAGCACTTTCAAAGCACAATGAATCTGCTGATTCGCACTCTGCCCTGCTCCTCATCCTCCTTCCAAGAGCTTGAACAGCTACCAGCCACATATATAGGTGCTTATGCTGATGTATATACATTATTCCTGTAAATGTAATTGAAAGTGAGCTAGAACATGTAGTATGAAATAAATTTAAAAGTATTCTAGCAAAGGGATGAAAATATTCATTTTTAGCATCTGTGATATATGAAAAGGACTGAGGTTTTTATATACTATTTTTAGTTTAAAAAAATGTTATTTTTATATTAGAAAATAGTGTATTTGGGTTTTTTTCCCTTTAGTGCAGCAGAATCCTGAGCAACTGAAGGAGAGATTTTTGCTGATTAATTACAATTAATGGGAGGATGGAGGTGTTGATTTAACACAACTACTTGAGAGGACACACTCTTAAATATTAAACTCCCACTCTTCAATATTTAAAACCATATGAAGGCTGAGAGACCTCCCACTGCAGAGTTGAAAACTTGGCCCCACTAAAGTCAACTGAAGTGTTGCCATTGACAGTAGAGCCAGAATTTTACACCAATTTTTTGACCTGGGATCTGTTCATCTAATCCTGATTTTTCTGAGGTAGAAGAGAAGCTGAAAAAAGTTTCCCTTTTCAAAGGTCATTTTGGCCTTTTTTACTCCACAAGAAAGTCATAAAAGTACAAGCTTATTCCCTCCCCCCCCCCCCCCCATGGTTTGCAAGTCGCCTTTAAAGGTACATCTCTCAAACAAGTTTAGACAACTTGTTTCCCTTGAGTTGTAATGTCAGTCAGTTTATTGTACAGGCTTAACCTCCCTGGTACAGCACCCTTTGGACCTGAATGCTCCTGCATAAGGGATTTTGCCGGACCAGGGGAGGTAATTACTGACCCCCTGCCCATCCTGCCCCTGCCCCCAGGCCTCCTGGCTCCTCCCGCAGCCCAGCTCAGCTGTGCACCAGGCTTCCTGGCTCTTGGCCCCCCTCCTCCACTGTACTGCACTGGGCTCCCAGCCCCTCACGCCCTGCAGCATGCCGGGACATGTTGCCAGACTAACAAATTCCAGTTTATAGAGGTGCAACCTGTAATGAAGTGTCCTTATTTTCTTGAGATGCTTGTCCCTCTCTTTTTATTGTTGCCCTGAAATCACAACTCTTTTTTTTTTTCAGCTTTGGTCTCAACCACCTAGCAGTGTGGTATGGTTTAGATATGTATAGGGACAAGCTGTCCATCAAAAACTGGTACTTTGAACTGTTTGAAGATGCATCTAAACAGGTGAACTAGCCTGTTTAAGAATAGTAAATGAGTTGTTACTTATAAATTCACCTAGTTTATTGTAACCTCTGTTGTTTTTTCAATTTTCTTTTTGCAGAGAGAAGCTAAAATCGAAGGAAAGAGAAGAAGCATGGGTTAAAATAGAAAATCTAGCCAAATCAAATCCCCAGGTATTTAGAAAAGATTAACATAGTCATGTTAAAAATTCTAGGTTTTTGTTAAATATCAGTGGAGGAACAGACATCTCTCTGATCCTGGAAATAAAACAGTTTCTCTAATACTGTATATGAAAAATCTGCAATAAAAATGCTTTTAAAATTTGTAACCTTTCTCTCGTGCAAGTACTTATTTTGCAAACAAGAATTTCAGACAAGCCTGATCTAAAGTACCTTTTCCTTTCTCTTTTTTATATAAAATATTTCTATAGAATTGTTTTCTGAAAAGTCATTGTTCAGAGTTGCATAAACAGAGGTTAATGTCGGTTTCTCTTGAAAATCTTTATATTGTAAACAAAAGCCTAAACTAAAAAAAGGAATGCTGGGAATTGGGAGTGTTCTCTACTGAAAGTAGAATGTCTGTCTCGCAGGGACTTGCGATGTGTCAGATTTTTTTATTCTGCCATGCTGAGTGAATTAAAGCGCTGGTGCATATCCCTGTCTGTTGTATCCACCTGGTGCTTAGATTGTGCAGTGGATGTTGTGGGTGAACATGCACATCAAGATGAGCTTTCAGCTAAAAGGAAAACCACCAGTACATGTTTTTCTGAAAGAACAAAAACATTATCTTAAGAATTAACAGGTTATTCTGAAACAGATTTATTCTTGTTCTATGCTTTGTGGTGTTCCTATGCTGATATTAGTTCCATTTATTAAAAGTCAGATTTCTGGATTTCAATCATGCCAAGGTTTGCTATTGGCAAAAATAAGAAATCTTTATAGATAAAGTTTTTATCAACTCTAAAGGTTTATGGCTGAGTTCAATGGCTGAGAGATCTAATGGCTGCACTGTGTGATCTTGGTACCAGTTTGTTTAATAGTAAAATATGCAGCTGTCTCTTTCTAACCAAAAGACATTTTAGAAATATTTTTTCTGATTGACTTTTTGGGAGGGTGGGTGTTACAAAGGAATCTTTTCTAAAGTGGTCGTAGAAAATATTTAGTAATTTAAATTGGACATTTTATCAATAGGTCAAATGAATGAAACTAAATGCATTGTAACTTTACAAAAAAGATGTACGTTGAAAGTAGAGAAATTTAAAACTGTGCAACAAAACACACACTATTTAAGTAAACAGATTTTTACTGAATGTACTTTTTCATTAGTGCCATAGGCAACTTTGATTAATATTTGCAAATAATATTTGCAACAGTATATTCTTGTTCAAAATATGTTCATTCTTCTTTCTTACAAATGATAAGCAATAGTGCCTTGCTAAATAACCATTCTGATTTATTCATATTGATATAGTAAAATAATGTAGTAATACAAATGTGAATCTAAGTTTTCCTATTCTTCAAAAATCATTCTGTATAACTATGTACATTTTCTAAAACTGAGTAACATAACAAATACTTTACATAGTCTCAGAGGGGTAGCCATGTTAGTCTGTAACTTCAAAGAAACGAGTAATCCTGTAGCACCTTAGGGTATGTCTACACTACCACCCTAGTTCGAACTAGGGTGGTTAATGTAGGCATTCGAAGTTGCAAATGAAGCCCGGGATTTAAATATCCCGGGCTTCATTTGCATCTTGCCGGGCGGGCGCCATTTTTAAATCCCCTTAGGTCGAACTCCTTGCCCGCGGCTACACGCGGCACGGAGTAGGTAGTTCGAATTAGGATCTCTAATTCGAACTACCGGTACACCTCGTGGTAGTTCGAATTAGAGGTGTACCGGTAGTTCGAATTAGAGATCCTAATTCGAACTACCTACTCCGTGCCGCGTGTAGCCGCGGGCAAGGAGTTCGACCTAAGGGGATTTAAAAATGGCGCCCGCCCGGCAAGATGCAAATGAAGCCCGGGATATTTAAATCCCGGGCTTCATTTGCAACTTCGAATGCCTACATTAACCACCCTAGTTCGAACTAGGGTGGTAGTGTAGACATACCCTCAAAGATTAACAAAAATATATAGCATCATGAGCTCTCATGAACAAAACCCACTTTATTCTGCTCATCTGAGGAAGTGGGCTTTGCCCATGAAAAGCTCATGATACTAACTAACTATATATATAGTTAGTATCTAAGGTACTCTAGGACTACTTTTTAATGTTTGCTTCAGTGATAAAATGAATATAACCAATAAGTTAAATTTAAAAACACAAATTAATTTTGATACTTAAAATTCAGCCACATGAAGAACCTATATACAGCATGTCTGCATGCTCTAAGTGCCTTTTGGGGAGATGTCCAAAATTTCTTTCAACATCTATATCTAGTTATCTGTCTTCTAGTATTTGTTTTTATATTCCTAATTTTTAATACTAATTGTTGACAAGTATTTCTAATTCTGCTCCTTATGTAAAAATAAAAAAGTGGAACATTTTTTATTGTAATCATTGTGACTACAACAATTAGTTTTTTGTACTCTTTTTTTCATTTTTCTGCTTTGTATCAAGTTTGAAATCAGCTACATATGTTAAGTTACCATTACATGCAATTACTAAAGTAACTAGAAAATTGTGGAAAAATCTTACTAGGTTTTAAAGTTGTGTATCTATATGTGTGTGTCTCAGCAATTTTTTTTCTTTGTTGATCTTAACAATATTACTAGATCATCCAATTAAAGATAAAAAGTGTAATTATCAGGATCTCTGCAAACTAGTGCTCTGTGTCATAGTTTAGGTTCTGTAAAGTTTAATTTGACAGGTTTTTTTAGTCAGCAAAGGTACTGTATTTCTTGTTTATATTTCTGAAAGAAGTACTTATACTTTTCCTTGTATTGTGAAATTATACCATTGGAAAATGCAGTCTATTTTTAAAATTGAGTTTTGTCTTTACAAATACAAACTTGCTCCTTCAACCAAAACCATTATATATTTCTGCTGTTGTATTGATCAGAAAACATTTGACAGTGTGTCTAATACAATTTAAATTAAATTTAGCAGAAAAATTTAAATTAAATGAGCACTGGCAATTTAGAATTTTATTCTTCCATTTTTAGAACTTAGGTTCACCCATGTTCCTTTTATTTTAGTTAAATTGTATATTTAAATATTGTTTTTCTGCCAAAACTAAAGTAATGGAAACTCAGTTTTTATCTTTCCATCATACTTCAGTTCTGGGAGCATAATTATTTTCTGATTCATTAAAACAAAGTATACTGAAGCTAGTCTAAAATTAAGTCTTGCCAACTAAATTCTCTGAGTTACTCTTAATATATAGTTATTGCTAACAATGACTATATTTTAATAATTTGCATTTTATTAGTATTCAACATATAGTGACACCAGTGTGCTGAATAGTCCTGTTGCAATGGAAACAGATGGACCTTTAATTGAAGATTTACAGATGCTAAAAAAAACAGTGAAAGAAGAGGCGTGTCAGGTAAAAACATATGAAAAAAATAAACTTGTTCTCTACAAACTTAATTACAAATCCCTAAATATTAAGCCGTCAAACTAAAGATAGCATTTACCTTTTCTAAAAACAGCACTACCCGTTAACCCTAGGGTTGCCAGGTGTCCGGTTTTGAACCGGACAGTCCGGTATTTGAGTTTTCTGTCCAGGAAACAAATTGAGAAAATACCGGACATATAAATGTTCGGTATTTTCTAATTAGTAAGGTTTATTATTATCATGAGTATCAGTACATAGTTGTGTACTGCCTGGCTGGTAGACACGCTCACACTGCGTGAGCGTGTCTGCCAGCCAGGCAGTATGCAACTACACAGTAAAGGAGGGGGCAGGGCCGGGGCGGGATGGAATCCCCGGCGCCAGACTCGCCCGTGCGCCCCGCCGGGATCATGTGCGGGACGGGCAGCGCCCTGGGATCTGCATGCGCCCAGGCCAGCCCCGCTCCCTGCCAGACGGTTCTTGCCGCTCTCCCCGGCCAGCCCCTCTCCCCCCAATCCCCTCCCGGCCAGCCCTGTTTCCCGCCGGCCGGTTCCCCTCCCCTCCGCCTGCTTCAGCCCTGCTCCCCCCCAACCCCCTCCCAGCCAGCCCTGCTCCCCTCCCGGCTGGTCCCCCCCCCACCCACCCCTGATCTGAGATCAAGTGTGTCTGGTATTTTTTTCAAACTATCTGGTAACCCTAGTTAACCCTAGAAATCATTTTCATTAGCATTTTCATATTTTTTTTTATCCATGGTCTCCTGCAATACTCAGCATTGTCAAAAAATATAATGGTAGCCAGACATATAAAAATTCTAACTCTAATGCCTGCTTTCTACTGCGTGTTTTGTGATATCTTCTACAAAAACATTTTTATTTCTGTTCGTACAGCGAGTAAAAGGATGGCCAGGCTATGACGAGTTTTTCCCTCTACCTCAGCTTTTTTGCACAAAGGAGATGTAAGAAGTCTACTCAGACTTAGTGATTACCTACGTAATTGTAATATCCTTCTATAAAGTACACTTCCTTAAGTTTGTTCATATCACTGAGTTGAATTTAATCTTTTGCTGCTGTTGCAAATTCTAATGTTGGCAGTTTGGCTAATCATCTACTTGTATCCCATTTCACATTTTTGCAGAAGACTATTTCAGGGTAACTGGCAGTTTATTGATTTCTGAGTCTGCCTATAGATGTGGATATGGGGGAGACACTGCTCTAGTTTTGATATCCTACTAATTGACGAGTATATGTTGTCTGTGTTGATTCTTTTACATGTCAGTTGACTGCGAGATTTTGTTGAATCATTTGCACATTACTGGTGAAGATGGATGGGTCTGCACTTGTCAGAGTCACCTCTTGTGTACATTGTATATTTGAGGCTGTTAAGAAACTTAGTGAGGAGACATGTTCAGTTTCATGGGACTTCCACCAGGCAAGCTAATTCAAACTGGCTTCAAGGAACTAGGTTTGCTGCAAGGAACTAGGTTTGCTGATCTGTAGATCTTATCCACTTCACAAGTTTATGTAAGGCATTACACACAACAGATATTTTTTTTCCATTTTGTAGGCAGGCACATCAAAGACAGGGCTAGGCCAGGAGATGCCTCATTCCTTCTGCATTGTGGAAGAGGGCTCTATGGTTTCTTTCATTGTCACACCTAGAAACCCCATGCAGGGTTGTAGCTCTATTGTGTTCAGCTCTGAACAAACAACAAAAGTCAAAATTCAAATTCCAAAGAGGCAACAGCGAACCCTGTACATCATAACTCACCAGCCCTTCTGTCCTGTCCACCTTCCTTGTATCTTCAGCTGCTTTTATACTTCTCTCCTGCCCCCTTTTAAATACAGAATGTGGGATTTGCAGGCAAAGTTGCCAGACAGGTAAAGCTGGTCAGTCTGCTACAGGAGACACTTCTCCCTCTGACAAAGCTCTTATGGCTTACGAGAGAGGAGGCCTGATCTGATTAATCTTACCATGTCTGCCAACTTGGATTATCACTGTAACCCAGGCCCGGGCAAAATATGGCTGCGGGCCACATCTGGCCCACTAAGCCGCCAGATCCGGCCCATGGAGGCAGCGGGGAGCCCCAGGCAGGCTTCCCAGCTTGCCCTACACGCCATGCAGAAACACAGCTTCAGGGCTCCCTTTCTGTTTTAAAACTGGAGGGGAGGGGGGAAGTTTTAGGAGCCATCCCACCCCTAGCACATTCCCATTGGCCGGTTTCTGGCAGAAACCAGCCAATGCGAGCTGCTTGTTGGAGTAAGAGCCAGCCAAGAAGAACCACGCCCCCTGTCCTCTGCTCAGTTATTCATGAAGCACAAGGCCAGGCAGTCAGGCAGGCTGGGAAACATTTTAAGTCTGCAGGCAGGCTGGCTAGTTTAGCAGCTGGCAAGTAAGTCTCTTGGCCACAACTGCTTCTGGCACCTCAGCCCTTTCCTGCCCCAACTCTCTGCCCCCCCCCACTCAACATACCCAAACCCTCTGTCCCCTGTCTTACACCTATACCCCCTCCCAGATCTGGCACCCCAATCTCCTGCCCCAAATCACAATCCCCTCCTACCGTAGGTCACATCCCAAAACCCTACACTCCAGTCCCCTGCCCTAGGTCACAACTGCCTGCTTTATCCCAACTAGGGTTGCCAGGTGTCCGGTATTGTACCGGACAGTCCGGTAGTTGTGCGCTCTGTCCGGTAAAAAAATCAGAAAATACCGCACATGTGCAATGTCCGGTATTTTCTGATTTTTCCGGCTGTGCACCCGACGGAAGCCTGGCATGGGCGGGGGAGCGGCTGGGACTCCCAGCTGGGAGGCGGGGTCGCGATTGCTGCCAGGAGCCCTCAGTCAGTTGAGTGTGAGGAGGAGGGGAAGCCTCCTCCTCGTTTGTGTGTCTCTGGGAGCCTGTGCGGGACAGGCAGCAAGTGCCCAGGTCAGTCCCGCTCACCCCCCACCTTCCCAGCCGGCCGGTCCCCTCCGGACCTTCCCCAGCCACCGCCCGGGCACCTCCCCAGCTCTGCTTCCCACCGGCCCGTTCCTCTTCCTCATCTCCCCCGGCCAGCGCTGCTGCACCTCTCCCTGCCCCTGCCAGCTTTGCTTCCCGGCCCCCCCCCCCCCCAGTGCACCCCGCCCTCGCCAGCTCTGCTTCCTGCTCCCCCTTCCTCCCGGCCATCGCCGCTGCACCCCTCTCCCCTCCCCCCCCCCCGCCAGCCCTTCCTCCCAGCCACCCTTGCGGCCCCCGATTCCCCCCAGCTGTGCTTCCCGCCCCCCTTACTCCCGGCCAGCCCTGCCCCCTCCCGGCCGGTCCCCCCTCCCCCAATATCCCGCGGCCAGCCCTGTTCCACCCGACCCCCTTCCCCCCGACCAGCCCTGCTTCCCGTTGGCCCCTCCCATCTCCCCTGGCCAGCCCCGTTGCCGCCCCTCTTCCCCCCCCATTAGCTGTTTCCAGGCCCCCCCCCCCTTCCTGGCCAGTCGGTTCCCTCTCTCCCCCTTCCTCCTCCCCCCCCCCCCCCAAAAATGAAGCGTGTCTGGGTTTTGTTTTGTTTTTTTTTAAATGATTACCTGGTAACCCTTAGCAGTGATCCAGGTTCTTGGAGGTTGTGGGTGGTGGTGGCTTTTTTTTCTCAACAATTTTGGTTCCCCCCCTCCCCCCCTTTTTTTTTCCCTTCAACAAAATTTTTCCCCAGTAGTTTTTTATGGGGGGGGGTGTTCGGTATTTTTCTTTCAGCCATCTGGCAACCCTAATCCCAACTCCCTCCCAGATTCCAGTCTCCTTCCCTTACCGCCAAGCTCCCTTCTGCACCTAACCTCCATCCCAGACCCTGCATCTCCTCCATTAATATCATGGAAGAGTGCGGCCCTCAACCACTTTCCAAAATCTTGAAGTGGCCCCCCCCATCATAAGTTATTGCCCACCCCTGCTATAAACCTTTAACATGTATGAGAAAGTTGGAGGGTGGCATAAAGGCAGTTAGGTTGATGGGCTGCCAACAGCTTTTTTTGAGAACCAGGGAAGCAGTCAGATCAATAGGAGAAGTGAGTCATGGAGAGAAGATAAAGAAGGCTGGGGAGTGAGTCTGAATGACAGAATCAGGGAGGAGATGTTGTGAAGCAGAAGTAATTGGTGGACATATCAAATGGCTTCTTGTATTTTCACACTCAAATTACCATCTTTAATGTTTCAGTAGGCCAGTGCCCTGTGAAAAATGTTTGTGACTTTGGAACTGTTAGAGGAGGCTGAAAAAGTAGTAGTGATTTTAAAACAGTTGCGTTCTCGTTGGTGTTTAGAACAGACTGAGATGGTCTTGTTGTTAAGCCCCTGGACTGGGACTCAGAGAAAATCTCATGATGGAAAGCAATCTAGTTGGGAATTATTTTCTGGCTGACCTAGAGGAAGAGCGTCATTCTTCAAATTTTGGAAGTTGAAGACAGGCTGTGATAGTGAAGTATTTGATTTCTATAATTGAGAAATCTGTTCAGTGTCTTTCTTATAGGATGTGAAGGTGACAAAAGTCTTAGGACATCTAGACAGGCTTCTAGGGAGTGCTGGGGAGCAATCTGTGGTTATGGTACATATTAGTACCAGTAATCCAAGGAGGTCTTGGAAGTCTAAATTTAGATTGCTAAGAAGAAAGCCTCAGGTCCAGAGCTTCCCTGATAGCTTTCTCTGAAATGCTTCCATTTCCATATGTGAAGCTAGCTGGACAAGGGAATTTCAGTGTCTCAATAAATGGATAAAACAAGGATTTAAAGTAGAGGTAGGGAACCTTTTTTGGGCTGCTGACCCACAGAAAAATCAGTCATGGGCTGCACACAAGTGAGAACCAAAAATAAAAAGCTCTCCCTGACATGGCCCCTAAGTAAGAAAGGGAAAGACTCCCCACATTCCCCTTGCACACCAGATCCTATGCAGGCCAGTCTAGTAGATTTTGTGTGTTCCAGCTCCATGGTGGGGCAGTGGGGAGCCTGAAGCATCAGTGGATTGGATATAGGCAAGTTGGGGGCTGCATCCGGCCCCTTGGCCTTAGGTTCCTCACCAATGATTTAAAGAGGAGAGTTTCAGGAACTAGGGGTACATTGAGTACCTATTTAAAAAAGGCACAGAGAGATTTAATTAAACTAACTTTACTAAAGTAGAACCAGACCTCTGGTGCACACAATGAATAAAGTTTTGGAGACTTGTTTATACTAGGAGCTTAGGAAAAGCTGATAGCTGCCATGGACATCTGTTAGGAATATCTATAATACAAATGTATCTAGCAAAGGTTAGGGCAGAGAGAACAATCAACCTACAGCAAGGACAGGTTGAGATCACAGATTCTGTTCAAATCAACAAGGAATTAGACTAAGGATTCTAATAAAAATAGGCATATGATCAATAATTTACTGTAAGTGTGTGTGTATAGATATAGATATAACTGCAAGAAGCTTAAAAGCAAAATACATGAAATAGAATGCCTGGCAGTAGAAAAGAGCCTTAACATAAAATGGTTATCTGAAGTATGTGGAATGACAGAAAATTAATAGGAAACTGTCATACCTGATTTTAAACTACATAAAAAATATAAATCAGGTTAAAGAAGTGGGGGAAGTTGCATTATATCCAAATCTGGGGATATATTTGGTTTTGAGGGAACTGCATTGTAATATCTGTACAGATACAAATTCCAAATCTTAAGAATACAAATGTTTGAGTAGGGTTATGCTGTACACACACAGGGAAAAAAAACACAGTCTAAGTATAAAGCAAGAGACAGAAGATGGAAATGGACGGAAAGCTACAGAGAGAGAAACTATTGCTCAGTATGTCAAGCAGTGGTATCAGCACACCAGCAACTTAACTGTTGTCAGGCTTTTCATGGGCATGGCACAGGAGAGTTGTAATGACAGATTTTGAAGGAAAACAATAATATGGCTTTGCAGATGTTTTCAGGGAGTACTTCACAAGCATGAGGGGCAGCACAAGAGAAAATATAATGGTGCTTGTCTAAAAATGTGTAAGTGAGCAATGAAGAATCATGGACCAACTGGAAGTAGGCCTTGCAATATCGATAGTGAATGCAAAATGGTAATTAGGGTAGAGATAAGTCATTAAATACCTTGAAAGTGAAAACAAATTGCTTATGTTTGAGCTGATAGAGAAATGGGAGCTAATGTAAAGATGCAATGAGAGAGATGAGGTAGTCAAAGTTATGGACCAGGAAAATTATCTTTGCAGCAGCATTCCAAATGGATACAGGTAGGGAAAGGCTGCATTTGTCAAGATCAGAAAAAAAGATGTTGCCTTAATTGAGATGTGAGATAATGAGATCCTGGAATACAGTTTTAGTTGTGTGGATGAATAGGACGGGCCATGTCTTAGAATTGTTCTGCAGAAAGACTCTGCAAGATTTAGATGTAGCTTCAGTGTGAAAATTTAAAGAGAGATTCATGTCAAAGGTCATGTCAAAGCCTCACTTATGGTCTTGAGTGATAGAAAGAATGAGAGCAATATTCACAGTGATCAAGAAAACTAGTAGGAGAATGGGTTTGTGGAAGAAAGAGAGAGGAGAAGAATAATGAAAGGAATGAATGAATGCAAAGAAAATCAGGAGATGTGGGTTTGAGTCAAATGGAAAAGTTCGTGATGGAGAGCAGATGAGAAAATTGTGTGTCTATGAGAGGAAAGAGTTGTAAGAGGGAAAGGAGGATGACAAAGCAAGATGGGGTAGAGAGAAGATCACATTGTATTTTGTCAATTTTCAGTTGGAAGAAATTGGTGAAATTATGTGAGAAGAGAGAGGTAGAGGTCGGAAAAATGGAAACATTTGAGGAGTGAGTAAAAGATGGTAAAAACATGGCTTGGATTGCATGGGTTCCAGTAAATTTTGAGAAGTAGATTTGTAACAAGAATGGTGGTAGAACTGAATGAAAAGAAAACAAATTCATTGTAGAGGAAGTCAGCCTAATTACAGGATTTCACTAGAAAGGCTCCACAGAGTGATAGCAGGAGAGGAGGAAGTGGATGTTGGACTGTAGAGTTGGGTTCTGCAAATGAAAAGTATGATCTGCTAATCTACTAGAATTCTTTGAACAAGCCAGTGCAGTAGTCAATGAACAAGACTCAGTCGACATAACTTATTCTGGCTTTCAAAAAGTCTTTGACTAAATACTTATTAAAAAACTATTGAAAAAACTAAGTAGTTTGGGAGGCAAACCACTGTCATGGATCAGAAATGTTGGTACAACCAATAGAAAGTTGGAATAAATGGTGAATTTTCATCATGACAGTGTTAACTGCAGAGTGCTTAAGGCTCTGGGCTATGTCTGGTGGTGGTCATTAGATGTATTAATTGGGGAATGGGTGAGCAGTGATTGTGAGGTGGCAAAATTTGCATATGGCAGTTTAGTTAAGTAAGACTGAGACGCTATAGCACAGACTTAGGTAAAGGAGCAACACGGTGGCAGATGTGATTCAAAATTGACAAATTTGAAGTGATGCATATCGGAAGGAATACTTTTAACTGTTCTCATACCTTACTAGATTCTGGCTAGCTGTAACAAATCAAGAAAAAACAGCATTTTTAGGACAGCTCAAGGAAAACCTTTGTTCAATATCCCACCGTTGTCAAAAAATCAAACCAAATACAGGATGCATAAGGAATGGAATGGAGATTATAATAATGCTGTTCTACAAATCAAAAACATTCCCTTATCTAAAATATTGTATTCAGTTCTTCAAAAATGAGTGGTCCTGTGGCACCTTTGAGACTAACAAATATACTATATCATGAGCTTTCATGGGTAAAACCCACTTCATCAAATGAGTTACAGAATCCAAAGTATGTATAAAAGCAAAAGTAGTTACCTGTCAGTTGTAACACCAGTGTTAATTATGCTAATTGAATCAGGCTGGATGTGTCCCATTCATAGCTTTTGATGTGTAAATGTGAATATCAGAAGCGGGGGAAATTGCCTTTGTACTGTGTTAACAAAATAATACCTTTATTCAAGCCCAGATTGATAGTGTTGAACTTGCTGTCATCCATTCTTTAAAAGGACACATCAGAATTAGCAAAGGTTCAGAGATATGCAATGAAAATTATTAGAAGCATGGAAAAACTCTCATGAAGACAGATTGAGACAGTTTACTGTGGGGAGAAGACTTAAGGATATACAAAATAACGAATGATATGGAGAAGGTAGATCAGCGACTGCATCATACAGAAGCAAAGGAAATAATTTGATAAGATTTTACTAATAAAGCTTTAAATATTTTATATGGACTTGTTACAAAGCTATATTTGATCTTCTCTTTTTTGCTTAACAAAGTAGTCTCAAGTCTGAAAACAATGTGGGTAGTTGACGTAGGGAGGAAATATGGCAAACAATAATGCAAATTTTAATCCTCTTCCTAAAGTAAACGTGCATAGGAACACAAAGATTCTTGAGTAATAGTTTGAATTTGGCAAATTACTTCTTTTGGCCAACTGTTTTGCATTTTTATTTCAGGCACCAAGAGATCAGAAAAAGGATCGTCCTCTTATGCGACGCAAGTCAGAACTGCCTCAGGATATATACACCATGAAAGCCTTGGAATCCCATTGCAGAGCTGATGAGCTAATATCACACGATGGGCATTAGACTATTACAGTGTAATATTATTTTGGAGGAAAACTTTTTTCTGGACTCAGTTCCTCAGTAGAGAACTTACTTTTTTGTGCCATACCAATCAGTTACACAAAAAGTCTAAACTTTCTTCAACCCAGTTCTGTAGGCAATAACTTAATACAGTATGCAGCTCAAGATTAGTAGTTCAAACAATGGTAAATTACTTGATTCCATATGCAGAACCATGGGTTGACTAGTATTAGATGGCCACATTTTTTCTGGTGGTAGTGGTGTCATAGTATCAGCTAGCTGGTAACATGTATCCTTTTATAGAAGTACTTGGGAAAATAACATTCTGTAAGTTATTTTCACCAAAACTGAAGTCATTTCAATGACTACTAGTTGATACTATGGTAACACTGTTTTCAAAAGCAAAATGCTTCAGATTTAAGTATTACATGGTTTTTCTAAGACTTCTCAACTTTGAAATTATTTCCATGTTGTCTTGTAATATACCAGCAGTTTTGAAAATACACAGTTCTTTATTTTCCTGTTATAAAATACAACTTACAAAATGGTAACTTCATGACAATCCTCAATCACAATTGCTTTCTAAGAGTTCTGTAAATTGTTTCTTTTCTTAGGATAAAGACATATATTTACCATGTCCTAGTACTTTACATGTATTTAAAGCCATATTTTCCAGTCTTTCATATGTAATACAGCACCAGTATTCCAGAAGTCAACTGGTAGAAGAATTGTTTCCTAAAATGAAAATTTATCTACCTTGACTGGGAATAAACTGAATATAAAAACATTTATATTTCGATTTTCATTCCTTGTTTTCAGTTTAGCAAAACACTGTTTCTCTCTTATCTGAGCTTTTAATACTCAGCATTTTTTTCTTGGGCTCTGAGAGTTCAATATTCTGTGGCAGATATCATGATACCTTTTAAGTTGCATTAGTCTTTTCAGACAAACATTGTTGCCTTTCAGTGAAACACAACACCAATAGCTTGTATTATAAAGTAAAACAGGTAAAAGATATGAGTTTAAGAGCTGATAAATCAACAGTGACTTAGTTTTATGTGAATATATTTTTTTGTGTTGTAAAGAGCACATATATTACAAATACACCTCAGAAGTAAAATGAAAATGCATCTGAGTTGCTGATGATCTTCAAATGCTGCTATATAGTCCACAAGATTACTTGCATGTAATGAGCTTTTTGTTGTAGATGGAAAAGCACGGGAGGAAAATCTTTAAACATATAGTGCTTTGTCTTCAATATTTGATTTCTCTCAGGGTGGCCAGTATTTTGACTTACTTATCCTGCTTAAGAGCTGTTTGAGATGTGTTCTGCTATTTTAAATGGGTGACTAGTTTCTTTTGTCTCTGGCAGTAACATAATATTACAATGTTTAATGTCTTGCATAAAATGATAAAAATGTGGCTTCTTTAAAATAGTTTGTTTTATTTTTTAAAGAAGAGGTCTCCTGCATCCATAAAAATATTGTGCAAAGCAGACATTCACAGTGACATTGTGCAGCTGTCGTTCCTGCTGTCTGTTGGTTGCATTGAAAATACGATTTCTAATATTTATTACATTGTGTATTGGGGGGAAAAAGTTAATTTTGATGGATGGAAATTATTGGTAAAACAAAACAAAAAAAACTAAATTGAAAGACCACCTGGAGCTTCAAGTGGAAAAATCCACTGTGTGAGAAAACACTTCCTGTTAAACTTGAAAAAGAATATGCTTTACCATTATGATAAACTATATTAAAACAGTTTAAAGATGCCTTCCCCTTTTGAGGGGAAAAAGGGTGCTTTTTTAATTGTATAAAGCAATGTCTATGTATTTTGATATACCATTGTTTGAACTTCCATCTTTAGCTGGTAGATTATCAAATAATTTGATTTTGGGTGTTGAGTATGTTTGTGGAAGAGATTTCTGGAAAGGAGTACTCTTATTTTACCCTAGGAAAAAAACTTGTATATCAATGTTTGATTGATTGTGTAATGCTCAACGTATAAGAACATCTTTTACTGTCCAGATTTTATTTCTGTTCTTTATTGAAGATAAACATTCACCAAAAAAGCAGGAAATACATTTTTTTTTAATAAAAGTTTGTCAGAAATTCACATTTGAGGTTTTGGGCCATAGAATATTTGCCTAGACAGTATTCCAAAAATTATCAGCACTGATTGCTTGGCTTGTTTGTTACAATTTATATATTTTGTATAGTCATGTACTAAACTACTCTAAAAATTCTACATCCAAAATAAAAAGAAAAAATAAAGTAGAATTTTGGTGGCTGTTGTTCTTCATAAAGTTCTGTGTTTGACACCTTTCCATGTTCTCCAAAATTACATCTGTACATCAGGAATGTCAAAAGTAATATTACAAGTGTCTTTTAGTGTGGCTTTAGTATGGCTTTATTTTAATATTGTATATACATTGTACTTTGTTTTATGGTAATAAGTAATAAAAATGTAGACTTCATATTTTGTACAGAATGGTTCTATGTACAGAATAAAAAGTTCCTAAAAACAGCAAAAATAGGTAAGTGGCACAATTATTTTTCTTTAGACGATATCTGTACCTTTGTTTTAGTGACATGTTAAGTTCAAATGTACCTACATGTTTTCAACATATTGTAATTCAGATTTTTTGTTCTGACATTGTTTATGAAGAACAACTTCATACACCTGCCATTTATTATGCTCTTATCTAATTTTAAAATCCTAAAAATGGTGTATTATATGGACTAAATAAAGAACATGTGAATTTTACTTTCTTATCATGAAACTAAATTTAGCACAGAATCTTCTGGTGAGTGTGCAGATTACCACTGGTTTAAGTCAGCCAAAACTTTAAGAAAATAGAACGTTTGAAAGAATAATATTGCAATTCAGTGTTGGTGCCTTTGTGAAAGTTACAAGTAAACTTTTGATAAGTCTTAGAAATAAATCAGTATCAAGTTATGATTATTCTCTACCATAAATAATCTTAACTTGTAGTACAGTTATCAAGTACTGCATTAACACAAAATATTTTGAAGAATACTTCAAACCATCCTACAGATACCAAAGAAAACATGTTATCTTCCCTGTTTAAAAAAAAAAAAAAAAAAAAAAACACACACAACAACAAACCAAAAACACCAGCCTTGAAATATGTATCTTTTGGAAGGATTTCCAGCAAAGCAGCAGCAGCAAAATGTAAGGATTCCCAGCAAGACAGAAATGGAGAGAACAGCGTCACCATTCTCCAGGCATCCTCCAATCAAATGTTTATAGTTATGTAAACAAAAAATGGCAAAATAATCAGAACTTGCTACTGGAAATCTGTATTCTTTCCAAAAGCATTACATGCATAGTAGCCCTAGACCAAGGTGCAAATAAGACCAAACACTGCCAATAAATTATTTCAGCCAAATATTTGGGGAGGGAGTTGTTCATTTGTTTATGTACACAAGTCTGCATTTTTTGTAAGAATAGGATGAATATCTTATTTAGATTTCAGTTGTATATATTTAATATAATTATGAATTATTGAAGATCACTTGGATAATACCTTCAATTTTCAAATGTATAGCAAGTTCAGAAATATCATTCTGTTCTACTGGACTCTTGGTTACTTTTGACTTCTGAATCTGGTGGGGATTGGCTCCAGAGTTGCAATTTAGCCCTAGGGTTAAAAAAAAAATCTGTTTAACCCTGGAGGGCTAGACATTAGAAACTAATATAGCTCAACTTTAATACAACAGCTATCATCTATGCTGTAGTTTGTACATTAGTGTGACTAATATACTGGACAGTGCAGTACCATCTACTGCCTCCAGGCAGTCCTGATACTGCTCAACTTGCCACAGCCTCTGCAACGCACAGGCTATGCCTACACTATATACTTCCAGCAATATGGAGCTCCACAGGTCACTGAAAAGCTCGGGACAGGGGAGGCTGTAGGCAAAAGTGTTAGCAGATTCCCATTGCTGGAACCTTTCCCTGTGGCAGAGAGAGGTTCACTGGGGAGCTTCCTGAGCCTTTCTCTGCACCCAGGAAATGCTCCAGCATCAGGGAAGGAGTGGGACACTGTGTTGCTAAAAATAATAGTATGGACAGGAAATCACAGCGTAGACAGAGACCCTCCAGGTATGTCTGTAATCTACTTACCTGAGCAGTTCTTCACTGTCTACGCTGCTATTTGTCTCTAATCTTTTCCTTGTACCTATGTTTGCTTCTGAGCCTGGAGGTGGTAGGATTTCAATTGATAGCCATAAGCATCATCCTCATTAGGTGATGCGTACTGATTACCCGTTAACCAGTGGCCCGGCTGGGCTTGAGCAGTCCCCACACTCTTGCCCAATGCAGGCAAGGGGGGTTGTTCCAGCCAGCAGGACCCACTGCATGGCGAGTGGGCCAGGCCTGGCCGGAGCAGCCTGTCACGCCACAGGTGGAGGGACTCTCCAGCCCAGACAACTTAGACCCTGTCAGTGGTGGGTCTGCAGCCCATGCCTTGGGAGGAGGGTGATCCAGTCTACCACAGAGCAACCCCACCAATCACCATTTAACTGATGAAACAGTATTTTACATCCTTAGTAGGTGATAGGAAGGGTAATGGTTCGTTGCCTGGGGATGGATAGGCTTTCTGAACTTGGAAGACATGAGGACAGGAGCAGAGTGGTGGCTCTGACTTGATGAAAAGGTTAGGTAAGAAGAGGGGTACTTAGCTTGTGAACATAAGGGTGTGTGATGAGTTCTAAAGAAGTTGGATTGGCAGGGGTAAATTCAGGACAGAGTTCAAACAGTTGGTGGGGTGGGAGTGAGATGAAAGGACACAAGGGGAAATGGTAAGGTCAGCACTAATTGGAAGTCAAAATTGAAATCTCAGAACAGAGGTGATATTACTCAACTACTGTGCTCTCCTTTCTTGTCCTTTACTGGAAAGTGTCCCAGTTTCTCATTTTAAAAAGGAGAAGGGATGGGAAAGTGTACAACTTTTTTCTTCCCACCTACCTCTCTTACACCACCTCCAAATACTTTTCTTGCATGCTCATCCCTGTTAGGAATTCCACTTTTTCTCTTTGAAAACAGACATTATTTGAGTCCTGTCCTATGGGTGCTTCATTTAAAGGGCATATGTGCCTCTCACATAACAAAGATCTGCAACTGAAGGTAATAGTGACCATTCAGCCTGCACATGCATCCCATACATTCTCGTACCACGCACCAAGGCTATACAGGTCTATGCGGGCCTTTCCTTCTCAGCCAGATACAGAACTTTTACTGCATCAGCCTCAAGGTGCCTTGATTAAGGTGAATTTCTTCCTTGTTGCTAGTTTAGTTCAGCTTAGTTTTTTAGATTAGTTTTAGTAGTTAAGACTGTTGTTTTTTTCCTTTCTTCTTCTTCGGGGGAGGGTCATCTTCCTCAGGAGGGCATGCCCATCTCCCCAGCTTTTAAAAGCCTCATTTGATAGGACTAATATGCTTTTTTGACCAAAACCCACTTCCTCATATGAGCAGAGTGCAGAGAAAAGGGGAGACCCTCACAATTTATAACCTATTAGTTGTAGTGCTGATGCTAATGAGGCTAATTGAGTGGGCTGAAGTGTTCCGTACCCAGCTTTTGAAGTGAATTGGGTGTTGAATGTAAGAAAAGCAGGTTTTATAATGGCCCATTCCAGTTCAGGTCTTTGTTCAAGCCATGAGCGATAATGTCACATTTGGATAAGAAGGCCAATTCTGCGCTCTCCCTCTCTACACTTGGTTTTTGAAACTCCTTGGTAGAAGAATGGCTACTTTTAAATCCATTAATGATTGCCCAGGTAGGTTAAAATGTTCTCTTACAAGCAGTCTCTACCAGGGCTCTCTTCCCCCTGGTCACTGACCCTGCAAGCTGACATCAGCCAGACCATCTCCACTCCCAGTTGCTCTCAACTTCTGCAGCCAGAACTCTCTAGTCTAGCAACATCTGTGGTCCTGTCAGATGAGAGCAGTTCAACCTGTATTACCAGATGATAGTTTTGATGCTGAAAGATCTGTGCAGGATCAACCTACACTATCTTTTTATTTAAGTTCTATGGTCAGATTCACAAGTACAAAGCAGGTAAGGTATACGGTCCCTTTAAACTGAGTTTAAAGCTGCTTCATTACCCCACAGCAATGCAAAACAATCAATTCCTCTGTTTTCCATGTAGGTAGATTGGCACTGGAAAAGGTTCAGAAAAGGGCAACAACAATTAATAGGGATTTGGGACAGGTGCCATATGAAGAGAGATTAAAAAGAAAAGAGGAGACAAATGTGGGTTATGAAAGAGGGCTATAAAATCATGAGTGGTGTGGAGAAAGTAAATAAGAAAAAGTTATTTACTTGTTTCCATAATATAAGAAGTAGGGGGTCATCAGATGAAACTAGTGGATAGCAGGTTTAAAACAAACAAAAGGAAGCTTTTCTCCACACAGCACACAGTCAGCCTGTAGAACTCCTTGTCAGAGGCTGTTGTGAAGACCAGGCCTTTAACAGGGTTCAAGAAAGAACTAGATAAAGTTGTGGAGGTTAGGTCCATCAATACTTATTAGCCAAAATGGGTAGGAATGGTGTCCCTAGCTTCTGTTTGTCAGGGGTGGAAAGGGATGAAGGAAAAAGATGACTTGATGACGTGTTCGTTACCTCCCTCTGGAGCATCTGGCATTGGCCACTGTCAGAAGACAGGATATGGGGCTAGATGGACCTTTGGTCTGACCCAGTATGGCCGTTCTTATGATGTAACTAGTTAACGGCAACCCAGCTGGGCCCACTGCAGGATCCCGGTTAACTAATTAAACAGGACTTTACATCCCTACTTCCATGTTACATTTCCCATCCCAAAACTCCACCTCTTCCCTGCTCATACCCAACTCAGTTACCTTTCCTATTCCCTACATTTCTCTGCATTCACATAAATACCATCCTCCACTCTCCTGTTGAACAGGTACATTCTGAAAATAAATATTTAGGATTAGCAGATGTACCCAGCATTGCTCAGGTCTTTAACTGAAGTAATTTAAAAAAAGACCATGTTTTATTTCAACAATTGTATTTTTCAAATATGAAGGTAAATGAAGGCTGGAATGACAGTCTGGAGCTGAGGAGGCAGGAGGTGCGTGGCTTAGGGAAGAGCGTTGGAAGGTGTGGAGGGACTCAAAGCAGGGGCTGGGGAGGTCAGGTCAGGGGGAGGAAGTTGGAGGGCTCACGGCAAGGGGAGGCAGTGCAGAAGTCGAGGCTCATGGGGACTTAGTGGGGCCATCTGTGGTAGCGAGTATGGCGCTGTTCTGACAGCAACTCTGAGGAAGCCGGGGCAGTGCTCCTCTGCCAGCGGTCAGCACGCTGTTTAAGGGGGACCAGGCTCGGGAGGCTGCTGCTGCCTGCAGATCCTCCCCCCCGCCACAACCTGAAGGCTGTCAGGGAGGCTCAAGGGGCTGCCTCCTCCAACAGTGCCCCCCATAGCCTGCCAGCTGTCTGGGGGAGACCAGGTTCTGGGGGCTATTGCCCCGCACCACGGCCTGCAGGTTGTCTGGGGGAGACTAGGCTCCAGAGGCTACTGCCCCCTCTGTGTCCTGCAGGCTGTCAGGGGGAGAGCCAGGCTCCCGGAGTTGCCCCTCCTCTAGCGCCCACCACTCCCCACTGTGGCCTGTAAGTTGTCTGTGGGGTCAAGGTTCTGGTGGCTGTCCCAGGCCTCCAACTGCCACCCAGGCTGTCTGGAGGGGGTGAGGCTCCAGGGGCCAACCCCCGCAACACCCTCCATGGCTTGCAAGCTCTCCACGAGGGGTTGGGGATTCCGTGTTTGGGGCAGTCTAGAGGCAGGCAAGATGGTGGAGCTCCAGCTCTGATGGCTACTCTCTTGGTGCTGCAGCTGCCCCCAGTGGTCACACTCAGAATTGCATCCTTCCTTTTGGTGCCTCTCCTGTTTACATTCCTCCTCTGTCTGCCCCTCCCTTTTCATATTATGGAAAACAGTCCCATTCCTGGCACTTCCCATTTTCCTATTACATACTACCAACTGCTACACTTACCTTCATGCCTCTAGCTTCCATCCCAGACACATTTCCCAATCTATTGTATACTGCCAAGCCCTAAAGCTACGTCTACACAGCTTCCCTGTTCCGCAAAAGCCTATGCAAATGAAGTGTGGATTAGCATATTGCTGTGCTTCATTTGCATAATTAGGAGCCGTTTTTGTGCAAAAACCCCCTCTTGTGCAAGAGTCGTTCTTCCTGAAAAAATGAGGAAGAATGGCTCTTGCGCAAGAGGGGGGTTTTGCGCAAAAAGGCGCCGTGTAGACAAAATCCCCCTCTTGCGCAAAAATGGCTCCAAATTAATTATGCAAATGAAATGCAGCACTATGCTAATCTGTGCTTCATTTCCATAGGCTTTTGCAGAAAAGGGAAGCTGTGTAGATGTAGCCAAGATGCAACTCTATTTGCTCCAATCCCCCAGACAGAGACAAACACCTACAGGATCTATATATAGTATTCTTAAAACTGAAATACCCACCTGGTGAGTGAAAAAACAGATTGACAGAGCCAAAAAAGTACCCAGACAAGAACTACTTCAAGACAGGCCCAAAAGAGAAAACAGAATTCCACTTATTACCTACAGTCCACAATTTAAACCCCTCCAACGCATTATCAACAATCTATGATCTATCCTAGAAAATGACCCCGTGCTCTCAGAGGCATTCGGGGAAAGGGCAATTCTCGCTTACAGGCAACCCCCCAACCTGAAACAAATTCTTTCCAGTAACCACACAACACGCCTCCATCATAATCATCCAGAAACCCACCCCTGTAATCAGCCCCGGTGCCAATTCTGCACAAATATCTATACAAGTGATTTCATCGCTGGACCCAATGACATCAGCCCCCAAATCAAAGGTTCATTTAACTGCACATCCACTAATGTGATATATGCCAGCAATGCCCCACTGTAATGTATATTGGCCAAACTGGACAATCTTTATGGGAAAGAATTAATGAACACAAATCAGATATCCAAAAAGGCAATACACAAAAATCTGTTGGAGAACACTTTAATCTTCCTGGACGCTCATTAATGGATCTCCAGGTCGCTGTTTTGTTTCAGACCAATTCCACAACCAAATACACAGAGAAGGATTGGAACTTAACTTCATTCACAAGTTCAGTTCTTATGCTAATGAACCAGGACAAAGTATGGCTGGCACACTATCTTTCACCTTTTAATGACTTAACCAACCAACCAAATAATGGAGGTGCTAATGGTTCTTAACAGCCTCTTGTAACTATTTGCACTATTGACTCACTCTCTCTCTTTTTCTCCCTCCACCCCCAGCCCTCCTTCCCTTATTTATTTTTGGATCTGGAGTTCTTATACTCCGGTCATCTGAAGAAGTGGGTTGTGCCCATGAAAGCTCATGATACCATCTACATGTTTTGTTTGTCTTTAAGGTGCTACTAGACTATTTGTTGTTTTTTAAGTTTTTACTGTTACAGACTAACTCAGCTACGCCCCTGAAGCTTATAAATAGATAGATAAATAGTCATAATCAATGTGCATGGAAGGGAAGAAGAAGCTTTCTACCTACAACCCCCATTCACCTTCTTTCCACCACACTCTCCCAGTTATTTTGACCACCAGATACTACTCCATTTAACTCCACCCAACATAACACCGGGGTTCACAGTCAGGTCACTGCTTTCTTGGGGCATGTTTATTTCAGTTACTCTCATTCTGAACATTCTGCCTTCTAAAATTATCCTCTGAAGATTTCACAAAGATTTTTTTTAAGGCTACCTTACTCTCAAATGAATTGACCTCCAACAGTCCTCTTGCTGTTTGTCACCAACTGACATTCAAGCTTTTAATAGAAATCGCTTAGCACATCCATCACCTTTATCAATATTGGCTTTCCATTTCAGTTATCTGTGTCTCTAAACACTTATCAAAAAGCTTTCAATATGCTTACTATATAAAGACTAACCCGGGGTGAGAGTAAAAAAACAACCCCACAACATACATTAACATTCCTCAGGAATTCAGTTTGCTTTGCATTTGGACAAACATGAAACAAAGCACAGCATAGGAAAGAAACCAGTCTGTGACTACTCCTCCTTTCTCCCCCGTGCTCCTGCCTCGGATACAGAGGCCACAGGGCGCGGGGAAGGGGAGCAAGTGGCTCCATAGGAGCCAGTATGCATGGGGAGCCAGCTTTTAAGCACTGGTTCTCACATGTCCCTCCCCCCCCCACACTGCTGCTTCTGTATCAGAGGCAGCGGGGTGAGGTGGGGAGCGGCTGCGTGTAACCTTACACATTAATGGACGAGCCCAGGCTCATCGGTTACACTTTCACATACCTATTTCAGATATACTTTTGCTCAAATATAATTCAGTAAACACTAGCCCACAGTGCATTACATTAAAGCTTGAAATAATTCACTTCTAAGAATGTTTATCAATACTAGGGATGTAAATGGATCTTACCAGCATGCTTACTGGGGTAACCAGTTAATCAGCAGCCCATCCAGAGCATCCCCCACTCAGCACCACAGGCATGTGGCTGCTCCATCTTGGCCAGGTGCACTGCACTAGGGATGTAAGCGACTAGTCTCTCGACTAATCACTTGCCCCCCACCCCCATTGCTGCCTCTATTAGAGGCAGCAAGGGGGGGGAAGCAGGAGTTGGTGCTGCGGGGAGCCTGCTTAAAAGCTGGCTTCCCCCAGCACTGTCTCCGTGGGGGGCAGAGGGGTAGCAGGAAAGGGGCACTTGCTCTGTCCTCCAGGCTGCTGCCTCTGTATCAGAGGCAGCAGCACAGGGGAGAGAGAGGAGGAGTACTCACAAACTGGTTTATTTGTGTTGGAGCAAATCCTACACTATGCTTTGTTTCATGTTTGTCCAAATGCAAACCAAACTGAATTCCTTCATAGTTTTGGAAGATTCAGCTGATTCCCAGCTCACACCCAGTCCCCAGACACTGCCCCTCTGCTTTTTAAATGTATTTAGAGCCTACTAGCTCTTAATACATTTAAAAGGCAGCGCCGCAGCAGGGTTAGCTCCTGGGGCCAGGAGCTAACCCTGCAGCAGCTCTTCCACTTATCGACTAATCAACAGAAATTCCATTGACTAGTTGATTAGCTGATTAAACTAAATTTAACATCCCTATGCCGCACTGGAACAGCCCCCTGCACATGGGATTGCAGATAACCAGTTAAATGCTACTTCACCCAATTAACCAGTTAAGTGGCCCCATCGCCTATTCCCATTTAAGTAGTTAGCCAGTAAAACATAATGTTTAACCAATTAACTGATTAAACAGGATTTTATATCCCTAAATTAAACCACCCCAATGAATGGTGGTCGCTGTGTCAGTGGGAGAAATTCTCCAGCTAACAGCACTGTACACATGTGCTTATGAAGTCAAAACACATGTTGATCAGTGCATTTTTTCACACCCACGACCAGGGTAAGTTTTGCTGACATAAGTGGTAGTGCACACATGGCAAAATTCAGAGCTCTTTGCAACTCTCTGCCAGTCTTTCACATTACCTGGTGGGGGATACACCACACACCAAGAAACTCTCAGTTCACTGTGTTTGGGGTTTTTTAAGATTAAAATAAAGCAGGGATATTGTTTTAATGTAATATGTAGTGTAGTTCAAACAGGAATTACAGCTCAGACTAGATAATCAGAGTGGTCCTCTCTGGCCTTAGAATCTATGAATTATTGACTAAAAGAGAATTAACCCTTAATGTGCTGGGCCTGTTAAATTGTTCAAAGCTCAGTGTTGTTTGTTTCAACCATCTGGCTAAAAATACAATTTGGGCTAGCTGTAGGAGGGGAGGAACAGCTCAGTGGTTTGTGCATTGCCCTGCTACACCCAGGGTTATAAGTTCAACCCCTTAGGGAGCCATCTAGGGCAAATCTGTCAGGATTGGTACTTGGTCCTGCTGTGAGGGCAGGGGACTGGCCTCAAGGTCCTCTCCAGTTTCATGAGATAGGTATATCTCCATTTTATATTATGACTATAAAGCTACATGTGGGAGTTCTAACCTGCAGTGTGGGACCTACTCATGGATCTTGCCATCTGATAGATTTGTGTAGGCAAGCTGCTATGATGATGCAGTTTGCTGGAGTGGGACCCAAGTGAGCCCATATCCTGTGTTTTAATTCGCTCTAGCTCTTTACTAATCTACTGAGTATTCAGTAGATGTCACATTTTTATATGCTCATTTTGTAAATTTCATTTTTACTGTCCCATAATTTGGCTTTTTTTACATATGATAATTTTAACTGATTTTTTCCTCTTTGGAACAATTATATAAAGAGCCTTTCTGTTCTGTTACACCAGTTACAACAGCACCCTTGAAACTGGAATTTAGTCTGTCCTGCTATATGATGCAGTAAGACCAAAACAGATTTATTTTATCCACATGACACCATGAACACTGCTGAAGTCAATGTCAGCTCATGTGAACATAAGAACATAAGAACATAAGAATGGCCATACTGGGTCAGACCAAAGGTCCATCGAGCCCAGCATCCCATCTGCCGACGGTGGCCAATGCCAGGTGCCCCAGAGAAGGAGAACAGAAGACAATGATCAAGTGATTTATCTCCTGCCATCCATCTCCTGCCCTTGTTATGAAGGCTAGGGCACTATACTTTATCCCTGGCTAATAGCCATTTATGGACCTAACCTGCAAAAATTTATGGTCACAAAGTTTGCCCAAATGAACCTGATAGCACCATAAGATTTTTCCCTACTGTGAATTTTTCACTCAACTGCATGTTAACAACTTCTTGGTTAGTACTCTCAAATAAAACTAAAATATAAACTCCAGCATTCCCATCCAAACCAGCAAGAACTGAAAGGGCTACCCAGCCTTACAGAACTCCCGTGAAAATGTATCAGTTCGGCTGCACATTCTAGTGTCTTCACCCATTGTTACGTAAGGAATGAGAAGCGAGGGCATCTCGCTAGCGTGTGTCTCAGAAAGATGCTACTTGACTTCGGGGAGCAGGCGCCGGGGCTGCTGCAAGGAGAGGTCTGCTCCATACAAGAGGGCAAAGGTTCAGAAAAGGCCACAACGCGCACGCCTGCAAACAGCTGAGCTGCTGGCCAGGCACTTCCATGGGGCGCGGCCCCTGGCTGCAGCTGGGAGGCGCTGTGCCCGGGGTTAGTGCAACGCTGCGAGTAGCGATAGCAACACTGGGACGGGATGCAGGACCCGGCCTTTGGAACTCCGCCCCGGCCGCCTGAGCAATAACCTTGCCCCCTTGCCGCAGCCACTCCACTAAGAGCCGAGTGAGACAGCCGGGAGCTTGTCTTCACGCCTCTCGTTTGCCGCTTGAGCAGCCTTGCCCCAGTGGACTTCAATTCCCAGGGTGCACTTGTGGCCTGTTGGGCACCGTGGGGCGCAGAGTCTTTCCCTTTGGACGTTGCGACGAGCAAGCTAGGCGGGAGGAACTACATTGCCCAGCATGCATTTGGCCTGCGCCGTCACGATACTGCCTGCCCCGCAGAAACGCGAGATTTGTAGGCTTTGTTGGTCACCTTTCTCGTGAGATTTGTGACCTCAGTGAATGGCAACTCGCAGGTTGCTCTGGTAGCAGAGCCCCGTCCCCCCGCCCCCGAGTTGGTGCATGCTGGGAGTTGTAGTCATTCTCTTCAGCTCTGTCGAGCGCACCCAGGCAGTGAGGACTACACTTCCCTGTCCGCCCCGCGGCGGGGGCGGGGGAGGAAGGTAGTTACAGGGCGGAGCGGTGGGTGCGGCCGGCTCAGTGCTGAGGCGGCGGCTCGGCGGCGGCAGCAGCAGCAGCGGGAGCGGATTCTGGGCTGTGTTTGCCTGTCTCGGCATGTCGGACGGCGGCGGCGGCGGCCCCGGCGGGGGCGGCGAGGAAGGCAGCCTGGAGGTGTCGGGCTCGGCGGTGCAGAATGTGGCGGATGTCTCGGTGCTGCAGAAGCACCTGCGAAAGCTGGTGCCGCTGCTGCTGGAGGACGGCGGGGACGCCCCGGCCGCGCTGGAGGCAGCCCTGGAGGAGAAGGGGGCCGTGGAGCACATGCGCAAGTTCCTGTCCGACCCGCAGGTGCACACCGTGCTGGTGGAGCGCTCCACGCTCAAGGGTGAGAGCCGGGCCGGGCGCTGCGGCGGGGCGAGCCGGGCGGGGCCGACTGGGCGGAGCTTCCGCTGCAGGCGACAGCAGACAAGATGGCGGCGGCTGCCGCTTTGTGCGCCGCGATGACTGTTTCCCCCGCTTCTTGTGACAGGGCTGGGCGGGCCAAGGCCTGGTCTCTGCCCCCCGCCCCAATGCACCCGCAGTGAGGGGCGGGGCTGTGACCCATCTTCCCCCCCCCCGTACCCCCCAATGCACCCGCACTGAGGGGCGGGGCTGTGACCCATCCCCCCCCGGTACCCCCCAATGCACCCGCACTGAGGGGCGGGGCTGTGACCCATCTTTTCCCCCCCCCCGGTACCCCCCAATGCACCCGCAGTGAGGGGCGGGGCTGTGACCCATCCCCCCCCGGTACCCCCCAATGCACCCGCAGTGAGGGGCGGGGCTGTGACCCATCCCCCCCCGGTACCCCCCAATGCACCTGCAGTGAGGGGCGGGGCTGTGACCCATCCCCCCCGGTACCCCCCAATGCACCTGCAGTGAGGGGCGGGGCTGTGACCCATCCCCCCCGGTACCCCCCTATGCACCTGCAGTGAGGGGCGGGGCTGTGACCCATCCCCCCGGTACCCCCCAGTGCACCCGCAGTGAGGGGCGGGGCTGTGACCCATCTTCCCCCCCCCCGTCGGTACCCCCCAATGCACCCGCAGTGAGGGGCGGGGCTGTGACCCGTACCCCCCAATGCAGCTGCAGTGAGGGGTGGGGCTGTGACCTTTCCCCGTCGTTACCCCCAGTGCACCTGCAGTGAGGGGTGGGGCTCTGACACCCCTTCTCCCTGTCCCTTACACTCACCCTATACAAATGCACCTGCAGTGAGAGGTGGAGTTGTGATATGCTCATCTCCCCCCATCCCTTACACTCACCCCTCACAAATGGACCTGTGTTGAGGGGAAGGTCTTTGACACCCCTCTCAAATCCCCTCGGGCACATGTTCAGAGAGGGCAGGGTTTGTTACATCTCCCTCCCCCTCAAGATGGGTGCTGACCCCGTAAGCCTAGTGAGGTGTACCCTGGAACATCCTACTGCAACAAGAAGAGTGGAGCCACACCCATCAAAAATTCCCTGAGTCTCCCATTGGGGTGGGAGTAGCTTCTGCTGCACCCTCCTGTGTTGGAATACAGCAGTGGTCCTCAAATTTTTTGGCCCATGGCTCATCCCACTTAGTACTGGTCTTTCTATTAATCACACATGATGACAAAATGGGCATTGGAGTGGGTGGGCGTGCAAGGTCTGGATGGAAGGGAGGGTGCAGAAACAGGGTGAAAGTGGGGGGGGGGGAGTGGGCAGGGAAGGTGGGTGCAGGAGTGGGGTAATGGTCAGGATCTGGGCATGAGGTGGATGGGGGAAATTTACCTGGCTCTGTTCCCCTGTCTCTCCTAGACACTGCCCCCTGCTGTTCTCATTGGCCAGAATCCTGGGCAGTGGAAACAGTGGGGAAAGCCTCCAGGCAAGCAGTTTCCTTCACCGCTGTTCCCCCAGCAGGGGTGAGGGAGAGCGGCACTCATCGAACTGCTTCCTTTCCCCGTGAGCTGGATCTGCCACAAAGCTTGGGGCTTCCCTTGCAGTTGGAAGCTGGCACCGGTGCTCCAGCCTCACCGGCTGGAGGGGATTGGAGTGCCAGTGCAGGCTCCCTGCTGCAGGAGGGGGCTGAGCCCCTGGCCCATCTGCAAGATAGTCTACAGACTACACTTTGAGACCCATTGGAATAGAAAGGAGGGTTGCTGTTACCTACCAGCAACACCTCTCTCCATTTTCACAGGGAGGGAATTTAACATAGTCTTAGTGTCCTGTATGCTAACCAATGCCAAAATCTATATAGAGGGGCTATTAACATGTCTGTGCTACAGGAAGATAAAAAAGGACAAATTGGTACTTCAATTTAAAATTACAAAGGTCAAGACATCAACATTGAGCTTTGAAAAAATATATTTATGGACAGTACTTTGTAGATGTTAGCTCAAAGGTTTTATGTAGGTAAGTGCAACAACCATTGTACCTTCACATAGACTTTTCTGTTGGTATCTGACTTGAAAAGATAAGGGCATGGTGTTTTTCCTTGGTCAATTTGAGAAGTATCAAAGGATCATTCATTTTTGTGTGGCTAGTTCAAGGGGAGTCAGAAGGAATTTCCCCATAATTTCATCTCAAGGGTTGCACCTGCCACAGTGTTACAAAATACTATACTGCAGCATGAACAGTGGGCATGAGTCAGTTTTGTTGAAGAAATTGGATTTATGATTTTATGCTTAGACTCTAGAACAGGGTTTCCCAACGTATGGGTCGCCATTACATTTCAAAAGGGTCACCAAGTGTCTCCCCAGGTGGCTCTGTCCCCTCTCCTCCCCCCTGTTTTTGAATTGCCTTGGGTCACCAAGTCTTCCTGAATTGTCAAAATGGGTCCCCATCTGGAAAAGGTTGGGAACTGCTGCTCTAGAGGCAAGGAATTCTTAGCAAGTGAGCTATATTAATAGTGATATCTAGTTGAAATGGAATAAATGTTTCAAAACCTGGCTTGTGTACTTTTCTGTGTTAGGTATTTACACTGTCCTCCCCTACCTACTCCTTGTATAACATCTGGTAACACTTGTGGAAGAATTGCTTATAAGAAGAAATATAAACTACATTAGTTTCAGATATGGGGGTGTAATAACAGATTCTTGACAATAAGGATGTTAAAATGTGATTATCTGGCTAATCGTATAATTGATAAGCACCTCTGCAGAGCTGCAGCGGGGGTAGCTCAAGAGGAGCCAACTTGAGCCGGGACTGAGCAGTCTTGCCTTGTGCTGGCTCCCGAGCCACCTGCATTGGGACTCTGCATTTTAAATGTAGTTAGAGCTGCTGGACTCTTACTACATTTAAAATACAGAGGCACAGCGATCAGCAGGACAGCCCTGTCTGCTGTGGACAGGGATTGCTTGGCTGCTACAGCTCCTGTTTGTGGTGGGAGTCAGCTCCCTGCTAGGACCTCTGCGGACAGGGGCTGCTTCACAGCAGAGTCCCCTATCCACCCCTGCTGCCTCTGATAGAGGCGGTGTTGGTGGAGAACCAGCTTTTAAGCCGGTTCCCTCCTGTTCTTCCCCCACCCCACCCCACCCCACCCCTTGCTTCCTCTCTGAGGTACCGCAGAGCGCACAGAGCAAGTGGGGACTGCTTGAGTCCCTATGCGCCCTGCAGCACTTCTGCTTTTGAAATGTACAAGAGTCCAGCTCTTGTACATTTCAAAACCAGAAGCACCCACAGTGGGAACCAACTGAAGCGGCAAGGGAGGGTGGGTAGTGACTAGTTGAGTCAACTATCCGATAAGCATTTGCTTATCGGATAGTCAGCTAGTCACTTACATCCCTAGGTCTGACTTGTCTAGCCCTCAATCAAAGCTTTTTTGTCATAATTTGCTGGAGAAGTGGAATGAGAATGGGAAATCAAACTCATTAAATGCAAAACAGCTAAGTGTGCTCTAACTCCAGTTGCCCCATTTGAGACACATGGGATACTTCTGTTTTTTTTTTTAAAAAGTCTGCAGCACATTCTCAGAACCTAAGTCATTTGTCTTGGGCTGCTCGACTAAAAACAGTAGTGTAAACATCTCAGGTGGGAGACCTGATTCTGGAATAGGGATGTGAGTAATTAGTTGACTGCTCGATAAGCAAGTGCTTATCGGGGTAGTCGACTAGTGACTGAACTAGTCACTTCTTCCCCCTTCCCTGGCTGCCTCTATCAAAGAGAGGCAGGAAGTGGGGGAGAAAATAGGAGCTGCTTAAAAGCCCCTTCCCTCTCCCTCCCAGCACCGTGCTGGCTCGTGCCTGGTCTCAGATGCTGAATCTATGCTTTTTAAATGTATTAAGAGCCACCAGGCTTTTTCTGCATTTAAAAAACAGAGGTGCAAGGGGGAGGGGCAGCATGGGCTGCGACAGCTGATTCCTAGTTCGAGGCCAGTCCCTGCTATGCCTCTGCCTCCCCTGCTGCGCACCCCCTCCCCAGTGGAGATGGGCTTTTAAGCCAGTTCCCCTCAGCACCAGCTCCTGCTGTTCCCCATCTTCCGCCCCCTGCCTCTCTCTGCTAACCCCACTGCAGCTCTGCAGTTTCCCCTCTTATCAATTTGAGTAGTTGATGGAAATTCCATCAACTACTTGATTAGCTGATTAAACACAATTTAACTCTGGAACTGATATTCCTTGCAAGGCCTGTCTATGCTATTTCAGGCCCCCTCAGCCCAAACCCTGCAAACCCAAATTGGCTGACAGGTGCCAGCTGCACCTGTTCAGTGAGTTATTTTATCACAGTGTAGATTAGAGCTGTTAAAATGAGTTTAGGTAATCATGTAACCACTGAAAAATTGTAAGTCCATTCCCCACACTGCTGATTCTGAATAAGTAGTGATGAGTGGTGTGCCCCATTCCTAATAGGATCAATCTTTTTTTGAGGACACTGCTCTACTTAAACTTCACCCAGCAAATGTGCATCGGGTCCAGTGTTCCCTGTAAGCTGTGTACTTGTGTGACCACTCAAGAGAGAGTGAAATGCTGACCAGCTGATCAGCAGAGCTCCGACAGCTAGGTTTTTTGTTCCTACAATTGATGCACATTCACACATGCCTTGGTGCGCACAAAAAAATTGTTCCACACATGGATGAAAAAGATTAAAGGGAACATTCTGAGGCCATATGCCAAGAAGCCAGTTCTGCCAACCGTTTAATTGAATGTTAAATTGAGTACCACAAAATCTTGAAAGAGCAAAATAACCCACTTTCACTTCTTGGGTTTTATTTAAGATGGTAACAATAGCAAATGATTCTAGCAGTTGTGTAACGGTAAACTGTTCCAAAAGAATGCGGATTAAATTCTTGCTGTATGTAATTATTGCACTCCAGGCTTGTCTGTAGTAGGAAAACTTTCTCTCCATTTTCCACTGTTCCAAAAATTAGTTCAGCTGAAGCATATCTTCCTGAATTGCTAAATATAGACAGTTCAACTGGTCAGATCTTTTTAAGCACTATAAAGAAGATCTCCAAATCCAAACAGCATAGTGCTTAAAAAGTGTGGTGGGCTGCCTGAGTAAGGGTGTGAACGCCTGTACATCTGAATCAGTATTTATGTGGGGGGGGACTTTTAGAAAATGTCCAGGGCCTCCATGAGTAGCCTGGATGTAATTCTTAACAATTACCTTGATGAAGTCATAGCTAGGGATGTAAAAGAATAGTCGAACAGTCAACTACCCAATAAGCCTAGTCTATTGGGCAGTTGAGTCGACTACTCGCATTCTACCCCTCCCCCTTGCTGCTTCTATATCAGAGGCAGCAAGGGTTGAGCAAGAGCTGGCTTAAAAACCGTTTCCCCAGCACTGTCTTCATGGTGGTGGGAGAGGCAGAGGCATGGTGGTGTTGTGGCTCTGCCTTTTAAACGTAGTAGGAGCCAGGTTGCTTGCACACCCGGCTCCTGCTACATTTAAACTGCAGAGCCTCGGTGGCCCCTTATCAAGTAATTGTGTACTTGATACAAATATTATGGAGTACACGGTTAGTCATTTACTCGCTACTTAGCATCCTTAGTCATAGCCCTGAGTGTGTACATATTACCTGCAACATGGTCAGATGTTATACTGACCTACTCAGGTGCTAGATTAGTTTCTTTCCGACTAATGATTTTAACATGTAGACATTAATTTTAGTACTGTAACCTTTTATTAGCTTGTGACAATTGGCAAGTGTCTAACTTAAGAGTGGTGTACGTTCTGTAAATCCCACTGGTACCTCTTTCATAAGAGATTGAGTATATGTGTGGTAAGGGAAACTTGTGAAGGTGTACTGGAATAATTGACTCAAATGCACTGCTGAATGCTGGTCTTAAATGTGTTCATGTTTCCTATCTTGGTATGTTATTACATAAACCAGTTGCTATTTGATTTTGAGTCTTCAACCCACACTGTATTCACACCTCTCCCTTTCCTACCCTTTACATCAGCATGCTATCCAGTCCAACCCTAAGAAAATATTTGGATTTCTTGCAGTAAACGTTCTGATCTGGCTTGTATTAACTAATGTGTTACGCTTTGATTGCCATGTTCCCATGTAGCCCTAACACCTGTTAAGAGAAACAGCAGGCTGAGGAACCTCTTTTTTGCCATCATCTGCTAGGAACTTGAGACCCCTTGCTCCAATCCATAGAATAACCAGTAGGTGGCTTCTGGCCGACTTGTTTGCCCTGAACCCCTCTGATCCCTAACAAATATTTCAAACGAGTCTTCGGGGTTAGTGTTGCTCCACTAGTAGAATAATCTCTTTAAGAAAGGGCAGAGGACTCAAATAGCAAGCTGTTTATCTGTTTTAACACAGCTTGATTCAGCTGATTAACTTCAGGCTTGCAGGAGGTCATGCTGCGGATGTGGATGTTTATGTGCATAAATGTTTTGTGATAGCACTTGTGTTGTAAGCACCAAAAGTGAAAATTTATTTTAGATGGAATAGCCTGTCTGAAATAGAGTACAGTCCGGATTATCCGACATTCGGTAATCCGACATTCTGCTTTATCCGACCCTGCAGCTCCTGGGGTCAAAGCGGTGCCGGCAGGAGCGGCATCAGCGGCTCCAGGGCGCGGGCCAGGAGAATGGCCCCGCTTGCTGCCCCGTCGCTCTCCTGGAGCCGCTGATGCTGCTCCTGCCAGTGCCGCTTCGTCCCCAGGTGCTGCAGGGAGGGGGACGAAGCGGTGCTGGCAGGAGTGGCATCAGCGGTTCCACGAAAGCAACGGGGCAGCAAGCGGGGCCGTTCTCCTGGCCCGTGCCTGGGAGCTGCAGGGAGGGGAAGGGCCAGGGCCAGGCAGGGATGGGGACCACGCGGCCCAGCTACAATAGAGTCCCTATTATCCGACATTTTTGGTAATCCGACCACCTGTCTGTCCCGTTTAGGTCAGATAATCGGGACTCTACTGTAATTCCTCATTTAACACGTGCCCACTTAACACGTTTTTTGCGATAGCACAATTTTTTTAGGGAACGTTTTTTGAATTACACTACTGTCCCCAGAATAACACGATTTCCCCAGCCAGCCCATTGCTGGCGGCTGCGCGGGGCTTCCCCTGCCTCCCTGCAAAGCGGCGGAGGGTTCACCGCTCGCTGCGCCATTCCCCAGCGACCCCCCCTCCCCCCCCCTCGCCAGACGACCCGTCACAGGGGCATACTCCCAACCCAATCCCCCCTCCCCTTCCCTTCCCCAGAGCCAAACACCTCCCCTCCCTGCTGTAACCCAGTCCCCTTTCCCCCCCAACCTTATGTCCCAGTCCCAACAGACACCACCTCTTGAAATGCAACCCCCACCTTTTCCATTATTTTCAATGGGAAAATTGACCCCACATAACATGTTTTCACTTAACACGATCATTTTCTGAAACGTATCTATAGTGTTAAATGAGGAATTACTGTATGTGGAGAGTCTGGATCAGGGATAGTTGACAAAAGGCTGTTGTTCCTTTGAGGTGTGCCTGTACTGTACTTTAGGCACCAGGCCTCTGCTAGCTGACTTTGGCTAAGTGTCTAACTGCAGCATAGATATTTGAGCTCAAACCAGATGCCTGGCTCTTGGATCCTGCGAGGTTGGAGGGTCCCAGAGCTCAGTTGGCCCAAGCCTCACTGTACCTCAATTAACAGCCCCTTTACTCAAGCCCCCTACCTCTGAGGCTATGTCTACACTATAAAGTTTTTGCGCAAAAACCCGGGGGGGCGTCCACACTTCAAGCGTTTTTTTGCACAAGGAAATCAACAGTAAAATGGCAGAACAGAGGGCTTTTTGCGGTGTAGGTATACCTCTTTCTACGAGACATAACTCCTTTTTGTGCTACAGCTAGCTCTTGCACAAAAAGGCATGTGTGGATGCTCCATAGGGGTTTATTGCGCAAAAAGAGCCTATCAGAAAAAGCACAGGTGCTCTGATGGCCATTCTGTTAATGGCCATCAGAGCTTTCTTGCGCAAGAGCATCCATGCAGTGTGCACACTCTCTTCTGAGGTGTGGACTCACTTTTGTACAAGAAGTTTGTGGAAGATCTCTTCCGCAAAAAGCTTCATGCACAAAAACCTGCAGTGTAGACAAAGCCTAAGTGATTCTTAACTGTAGTGTAGACATACCCTCAGATGCTCTTTGTATAGAACCAGACAAAGGCGCATCTCTATACATGGAGAGCATTTTTTGCTAAAATTCTCAATCTTTTTTTATAAAGTTTATTAAAAAGGAATCTGCTATACACCGTCTAAACAGTTAACTTTTAAAATACCACATTCTCGAAAAGATGTTACATTTTTAAAAGCTGCATGATTAATATGGACACTTTGGTCAGCTTTGGCCACTGAAAGCTTACAGCCTGACCACTCATATGTTGAATTTTTAAAAGATGATTAAAACATTCTGAACAATTGTGCTGCAAGCATAGTACTGACAAACTCACTATAGCTGTGCTTCCTTCCTATTATCTAATGTAATAGAATTTACTTCTGGAAATATGCTGCTGCATTATCCATGATCTTACACAATTAATACAGTAGGAAGGAGGTTAATACTTTAAGTACAGTGGATAGGGTTCTTCCTCTTGAGCGGTTATGAAGTTTAAGTGTTTAGCATTGACTTCTCTACTGTGATTTGAAGTAGGCTACTAGTTCATCAGCTTTTGGTGCTATAGTAATACAAAATGAAACTCAGGTGCTTTGTTTTGGAAGCATTGGGAAAACAGGAGAGTAATGCTTTTATTTTTCTCACTTGGGTGTGTCTTCTTTAGAGAGAACTTTGTGCTGCATTGCAGTGGTTTCACTGCAGAAGTGCCAGCATGCACACAATTACATCATCTTGTGATTCATTAGCTAAGTTAGGGAAACAGTCTTTTGTTTTTTCTTTTACACTTCTTAGTTTTAGTCTCCTCTTTCTCGGTATATTTTGAAGTCTTCAAAAATATCAAGGCAAGTTACAAGGAATTAAATTGATCTTGTGGTATGTTCTTCTTGCAGGTCTTTAAGCATACTGAGAGAACAAAACTTAGTACAGTGCAACAAGCCATAACTCAGGTTTTGTATTGTGGGGAAACTGAATATCTGTCTCTTCAAATCAGCATGTAAGGAGTTGCTTATAATTTACATTCAATACAGTAGTACATACAGGAAGCACCTTAGAAAAAGGAGAGCAGTAGTGATCCTGACATAACTAATCTCTTGTGTTAAAGCCATAAACCTCTTTCTTGAGGAGTCATGCATTTCTGGGATCCAAGTCATGGTTTAGTACAAATGAAAATGTTTTGATATGTTCTGTCCAACTCTGACAACAAATGAGAGAATTCTGGGTATGATTTTAATTTAGTTGCCTTGGAAACACTGATTAAAAATCAGATTGTACAATTCTCAAGCTAAGTAACAAGGCTTCATCAGTTTTCATCTTATTTGGTTATTACAGATAGTATTTCAAACCCCTAAAAATATGACTTGAGCTGTAAGGCACACAGTAATGTGCATGAAGTTTCAAACCTAGGTGAGATGGGTACAAATGAGCTCCTGCATAAGTAGGTGTGAGGTAGATGGGACAGAAGGATGAGTTAATAGGCTTTTAAATGTTAGATTTTTTTTAAAAATATATCAAACTCTGTTTGCAGAGGATGTGGGTGATGAAGGAGAAGAGGAAAAAGAATTCATATCCTATAGCATTAATACTGACATTCATTATGGGCTAAAGTCAAACAGGTGAGTACAGTCTTACTGAAATTTGATGTGGCTGTTTTAGGACTAGGAAAAGCTAGACCTGTAATCCTTAGGCTAACATACACAGCGATTGTGGAGCTTATCTAGTGCTTTTGATGTTCAAAGTGCTCTAGAAACATTTCACAATAGCCTTTTGAAGAAGGTTAAGCTTATCCCGACTCTACAACTGGGGGAAACCCAAAGGGAGATAAGTAATTTGCTTGGTCCAGTGCGTAATTGAACTATATGCTACTTTTGGTTCTTTGTTAATTAAAATATTCACAAATCTTCCCCCTGTGTCTTACTATCTGATCCTTGCATATTTTTCTCTTATTCATTGTTTAGCTGTAGCATGAATTTGCCTCTATAAAATTAAAATATTTAAGAAATGTTACATTAGAAAATGTGCTTTCAAGTAGTGATTATGACTTGATTACTTTTAGTTTTGTCAGTCAGCCCAAAATGATATGATATATAAAAAACTAATACATTTAGCTGCTAGAAATTTTAAAGCATTAGCACAAGTTTTGCTCTCACATTTTCAAAAGTGTACTTGATAAATCACATTAGCATGTAACTTCTGGTATGTACTTTCTAATCTTGTGTTATTACTAGAGCTGTTATAATTTACTGTATTCTGGAATTAAATGTCTGATGGTTAACTAACTTTTTTCTTTGCTCCACAGTTTGGCATTCATTAAGCGTACACCAGTGATTGATGCTGACAAACCAGTGTCCTCCCAACTGAGAGTGCTAACGCTTAGTGAAGATTCTCCTTATGAAACATTACATTCTTTCATTAGCAATGCTGTTGCTCCCTTTTTTAAGTCCTATATCAGAGAGTCTGGCAAAGCAGACAGGTAATTTTGTGAAATGCATATAATAAATTTTCAGTTATGAAAAATGGGTGTAAGTAAATAGGACTTGGAACATATTATTTTCCTGTTATAATTATCTTAAAGATAAGCTATTGCTTATGAGAATTGTTACAAATTGGTGCTCCATCTTGAGAATGTAATTCAATTTACATGAATACAAGTGCACGCAATTTATGTATGTTTGTTGGTCTAGCTTTTCATTTGGAAATGTTTCCCACAGGGATGGAGATAAAATGGCTCCATCAGTTGAGAAAAAAATTGCAGAACTTGAAATGGGACTGCTGCATCTGCAACAGAATATTGAAATTCCAGAGATCAGTTTGCCAATTCATCCAATTATTACTAATGTTGCCAAGCAATGTTATGAGCATGGAGAAAAGCCAAAGGTTACTGACTTTGGTGACAAAGTTGAGGACCCAACTTTTCTCAATCAGCTACAGTCTGGAGTTAACCGATGGATTAGAGAAATACAAAAGGTAAAACTGCAGAACCTAATGTCAGACTATATGGTAGAAACTCCTGTGTGATTCTTTAAGGGTGCAAAAGTCTCCTCTTTTACTGTTGTCTTAATTGTGTTGTACAATCTTACTCTATACAGGAAATTGTAAACATAGGGCCAGATCCTCAGCCAGTATAAATTGAGCTACATCAGTATACAGTTGAGAAGCTGGCTCATGTTCTTTGCCTTCCAAATTCTGGCTAATTTTGTGTCTTTCCATTCTGGTAGTAAAAATGACTGAAGTCTTAAAACACCTTTAAAGTGACTGTTGCAGAAGGCTAATAACTGAGTAGAGATCTGAACAATTGTTACTAGCATGTATAAAAGTTCTGTCCCACAGTGGTACCCATAGTTTGCATTGTAAAGGGTGGCAGCTTACTTTGCATTGCTATAGTGTTATTCCCCCCAAAAACTCAACTCTGCTCCAAATAAAATTCTGAACCCTCTTGTAAAAGACTAGCAGTATATTATTGTGAGATTACCTTGGACTTCTTTAGCAGGAAGCCGAGATTAGTACAGTTTCTGGAAGATATTGTAAGGATCTTCAAAAACCCTTCCGAAAGCATGTGAGCTTTTAAGATCTAGAGGCTGCTTCTAGAAGGGAAGGGATAATGTGTAATTCCTCTGGTTATCAGGGCTTTGAAGCCACTTCCCTATATATCCCAATATAACTGAAATGGGAGTTACTCGAGAGTAACAAAGAGAAGACACTTGGATGAACACCATGAGCCCCTAACTGACCTGGGGCCTTCTTCCTGATCTGGCTAATGGACAGGACCTCTGCCATGTAGAGCTCTTATCCTTAAGGAAAGCTTGGAAGGACTTGCTTACTGAGGCTGCATGCTGGTTCTGAGCTGAAGTTGTGGTGAGCTGATAACCAGCAGGACTCTGCTAGATTCAGGGTGCGGAAGGGAGGGTGTCTTGAACTGTTTGACAGAGTCCATGTTAGGGTTAAGATTCCTGGTAAGCTTTTAGCACTTTATTATTTTTAAATAGTTTCTCTCTAGGGCTGTTTGCTTTAGGAATGAAGTACACTTGCTTAGACCTGTGTGGTACTAAGTATTGATCCCTCTGCTATCAGTTTCTGAAGAGAAAGCGAGCAGTTGTCCTTGGCAACCTGTCTGTGCTGGGAAATACAGTGAAAGCAAGGAACTAGACGGTCTGGCTATGTCTACACTACAAGGTTTTTGCGGCAGTGTATGCTAATGACAGACTCATTAGCATGAGTTGCAATGTCATTAGTATATTCTGACAATGCTTTTTGCACAAGGGGTTTTTGTGCAAAAACCCTTGCGCAAAAAGCATCTGCAGAAAATATGCTAATGACATCATGACTCATGCTAATGAGTCCGTCGTTGGCATACTCTCTGCCGCAAAAACCTTGTAGTTATAGACAGCCTCTAGGACTATTTCAGTTAGAGGGAAGAGATGTGGACCTCTGTGCAAGAGAGGCAACAGCAGAGATGTTAACACTTGGGAGTAGGCATCCTTGCTGGCCAAATGAGGGGGAAGAACAGATGCAGTAGCTCTGAACTGTGGCACCCCTAATAAATGCATTTAAAGCTGATTGACTAATGCTTATACCCCACCCAGCTGCTCTGTAGGCCACCTCTGGGATACTTAGGAAGGCCCTGACTTTCCAGCAAGACCTCTACGTGTACCTTCCTCTGTTTCAAAAGCAGCAGGGCTTCTGCATCTCTACTCTTCCCTCCCATAGAAAAAGCAGCACCTGCGGATTCCCTTGCCTGAATTGGGTCACATCTCCGAGAATAATATCTGCCAAGGGGAGGTGGGGCTTTTCAAGTTCTGGTCAAGATAAATTTTGAAGAGGCTACTGTACAGTGATGCTTAACTTGAAATACAGTAGACTTCTGATAATCCGGAACCTTTGCAACCTAAGTGGTGCCGGATTGTCGGATATGCCAGACTATCAGGAGGTACTATAAGATGGTTTTTACATATAAAACCGTCTCTCTCTCTCTCTCTCTCTCTCTCTCTCTCCTGTGTATACTGGAAATAAAGTTTTAACCCTTTATTGTACATACTGTAATGCATAAATTTAGTCCTAGAATGAAAGAATAAATGTACAGTACAGTACTTACCATTATTGTTGCGAAGCCTTTGAATACAGAAAGCAGAGGATACTATGTACAGTAGTGTGCCGCACTGGCTAATCACTTAAACTATTAATCACTTAAATTATTTATTAATACAGTAACTTAAAACACTTAATACAGCACTTTATTCACTTAAACACAAAAATTATACACTTCAACACTAATACAGTCTTTAAATTATTCACTTAAAACCCACTAGGCTCTTGCCGTTTTGATGCCGGACTATCGTGGGTGCCGTACAATTGGATGCCAGACTATTGGAGTTTTACTGTATCTCTATCAAGTCTTAAATTTTGAATGCTAGAAATGATTTATGGATGATGCTAGAAGTGAGACAGGCAAAGTTAGCTGCTCTATCCTTAATGTACTGCAGACTTCTACTTTACAATTTCTTAGAATGCATGCATAGCACTTGCTGTAGTATACACAAGCATAATCTAGATAAGGACAGAATACTGGCTTTTTACTTTCCCATGGCCAAATTCTTGCTGTTCCTACACCCAGGCAAAGGATGAGGCCACAGCTTCCTTTTTTTCATTTTGTTGTCATCTGCAGTTATTGGACTCTGGGTCTGATTTAGTATACCCAGCAGGTTCCCACTGAGCTTATGTTGGGACTTCGGTCAGTGCCCTTCGCATAACTCGCAGCTACTAAAACCAGGTGAAGTTAGGGTGCCAACTACATTTTTTTTTTAAGCAATCACAACTCCTATGTCTAAATGAGTACAGTATACCCCATGTAGATAGGGGGCCACTTCAGTTTCCCGGCAGCAACAGCTTTGAATCTTCTCCAGTGTTCTTCCAGAAGTCAAGAAATATGTATTCTCACATGTGAAAACACTTTACTTTGGCTCTTTTAGGAATATTTTATGACTTACACCTGTGTGTGCAAGTACTGCATGCAATGTCCACTATTACAGTTCTTGGTGAATTGTTTGCAGTGGGCTAGTATAGATTAGATCTTTCCATTTTGTCATGTAGTATTAAAGTGGTGTGGAAGCAGCTAATTGTTTTTGAGTAGGTTTGTAGTTCTCTTAATAAACAGTTATAAAACATAAGCATGTAACTTTCTCTTCAAAATTTCACTTGACTTTAAGGTGACCAAACTGGATCGAGATCCTGCATCAGGCACTGCTTTACAGGAAATTAGTTTCTGGCTGAACTTGGAACGTGCTTTGTACCGCATTCAGGAGAAGCGTGAAAGTCCAGAAGTTCTCCTGACACTTGATATCTTGAAACATGGCAAACGTTTTCATGCTACTGTCAGCTTTGACACAGACACAGGTAAGAAACTACAATGTGCTATAAATTTGAGCAGTTTCTATGCAAGTTAGTTCTTGTGATTATAGTTACACTGCAGTTAAATTTCCAGATTGCAATAAAAAAACTTGTATGAAGTGAAAGCTTGTCTTTAAACTGGCCAGCTGGAATTGATGTAATCAGGTCAAAGTTAAATTTAACTCTCTTATATTGCATTTAGGTCTAAAACAAGCACTGGAAACAGTAAATGACTACAATCCACTGATGAAAGACTTTCCTTTGAATGACTTGTTGTCTGCTACGGAACTGGACAAAATAAGACAGGCACTTGTGGCAATATTCACCCATCTGAGAAAAATAAGAAATACAAAGTACCCCATTCAAAGAGCACTGCGTCTAGTGGAAGCTATATCAAGAGACTTGAGCTCTCAGCTTCTTAAAGTATTGGGAACCAGAAAACTGATGCATGTTGCCTATGAAGAGTTTGAAAAGGTATGTCTTAGGCAGCAATGAGCAAACTAGGCTAGTGAGTAGGCTGCATGAGTGGCCTTCCATCTCAGTGGGCTGCAAAATCATCTTAACCAAGACAATATTCCAGGATAGGGTAGTTTTGCAGGATGCCGAGTGAAGCCGAACAGCACTTTGATTGGATGCAGAAGGAGCACACGGCTCTGTCAATATTGTGTGCAATCCTCACACACCTCACTTCATGTGTCCTTACCTTACATGTGTGGCACTTCAGTAATATCAGTAGGAGAAAAAACCTACATGGACTGAAACCAGCAGAACCTGGCAACCCTGCACATGGGCAATAGTAAAAGTTTTGTGGGCCACAGATTGCCCACAACTGGTCAAGGATGTCATATAGTAATAGCTAATGTAACATGCTGAATGTAAATATAAGAACATGTCGTTTAAGAATGTAAACTTGTTTGGCTCTCAAACTTTCAGGTGATGGTTGCATGTTTTGAAGTCTTCCAAACCTGGGATGATGAATATGAGAAACTACAAGTGTTGCTGAGAGACATTGTGAAGAGAAAGAGAGAGGAGAATCTGAAGATGGTGTGGCGTATCAATCCTGCTCACAGGAAGCTGCAAGGTCGTCTTGATCAAATGAGGAAGTTCAGGCGCCAGCATGAGCAGCTGAGAGCAGTTATTGTGAGAGTCTTAAGACCACAGGTAGTGTACCACTCCTTTCTAATAACTGGTAACTCCGTATGCATCTGGTAAAGATATAGCAGTTTCTGATCCTTAATGAAAGTTGACCTGTAGAAACAAACTAGTCACGTTAATATATTGTATTCACTCACCAAAACAAATTTACTTGTGTTCCTCTGCAAACTGCTGACAAAAGGAACCATAGGTACAAACCCATAATCATTAGGATTTGGATAGAACTCTGAGGCATTCTAAATCCATCATGGAAAGGAGTATGCAATCACTCATGTAGCTGCGAGCTCCCCTGCTGGTTCTGCAGCTAGTTAAACAGTTACTCTAAAGTTGTGTGTGTTATGCTTGTGACAGTGGTAAAGAACCGTCTTCTGCTACAGTAGAAAATTGCTGACACCAATTCAATCTGTAATGTTGTTTTAGCGTTTTTGCATTCATGCAAACAGCAATGCTTTTTTTTCCTGTGTAAACTTTCTTCAAATGAAAAAAGAATACATATTTTCAGGCCTTGAGAGCATGGTTTTAAAATAGCCTTTAGTTTTCTAAAAAGTCCTCTTAAATTCAGTGTTTATGCCCTGGCATTAGTGACAGATATTTAATCACATTCAGCTTGCTTACAGACACTAAAGAGAAGAGTGGTATTCTGTTCTTCCACTTCAGCTCTATTAGCAAAACTTGTATGTACGTTAGGGTGTCATACTTAGCTCCATGAATAAAAGCCCTCTAATGCTGCCTTGTTTTTCCATGTGATGGAAAAACTGGGTACTGCATACAGTAACTAAGTTTCAGTCATTTAGATTTTGAATCTGGCAAGTAACTGCAGCACAAATTTAAAGTGGAGAATCTCATTATTGCTAAACATTGTGCAGTATAAGATATACTCACATCTCATTTGCAGATTAATACCCTACAAAAACTAAATTAGCACCCTTACATTCCAGAGGATTTTAGTTATGCTGTAAGTACAGTATAAAAAGCAAAATTGTGATGTCTTTAGTGTGTATATAAAATGCATATCTCTGTGTGTAACCAAAAAACTGTTGAGAACTACTCACTTACCTGTGTGACTTTATGCAGGTTACTGCTGTTGCCCAGCAGAATCAAGGAGAGGTACCTGAACCCCAGGATATGAAAGTAGCAGAAGTACTTTTTGATGCTGCAGATGCCAATGCTATTGAAGAAGTAAATCTTGCTTATGAGAATGTTAAAGAAGTAGATGGCTTAGATGTTTCCAAAGAAGGTACAGAAGCCTGGGAGGCAGCAATGAAACGGTATGATGAAAGAATTGATAGGGTTGAAACAAGAATAACTGCTCGACTAAGAGACCAACTAGGCACAGCAAAGAATGCTAATGAAATGTTCAGGATCTTCTCCAGATTCAATGCTTTGTTTGTTAGACCTCACATTCGAGGTGCTATTCGTGAATATCAAACACAGTTGATACAGCGTGTAAAAGATGATATCGAGTCTCTTCATGATAAATTCAAGGTACAGTACCCACAAAGTCAGGCTTGTAAAATGAGTCATGTTCGTGACTTACCTCCAGTGTCTGGTTCTATAATCTGGGCCAAACAGATTGACCGACAGCTCACAGCCTACATGAAGCGTGTTGAAGATGTGCTTGGCAAAGGTTGGGAGAACCATGTTGAAGGTCAGAAGCTAAAGCAAGATGGAGACAGCTTCCGAATGAAGCTCAACACTCAAGAAATATTTGATGATTGGGCCAGGAAAGTTCAGCAGCGCAACCTTGGTGTATGTGGCCGTATCTTCACTATTGAAAGCACTCGTGTTAGAGGCCGAAGTGGAAATGTCCTCAAACTAAAAGTCAACTTTCTCCCAGAAATAATTACACTCTCAAAAGAAGTCCGGAACCTTAAGTGGCTTGGGTTCCGTGTTCCTCTTGCGATTGTCAACAAAGCTCATCAGGCAAACCAGCTCTATCCTTTTGCTATTTCTCTGATTGAAAGTGTGCGTACATATGAACGGACCTGTGAGAAAGTGGAAGAGCGTAACACTATCTCTCTGCTGGTAGCTGGTCTCAAGAAGGAAGTGCAGGCTTTGATTGGAGAAGGTATTGCACTCGTGTGGGAGTCATACAAACTTGACCCCTATGTACAACGCTTGGCAGAGACTGTCTTCAGCTTCCAAGAAAAGGTTTGTTCTACTGTTTTTTCCAAGTGAGACCCTGCACATATTAGTGGCAGTTGAGTTTATCTGCAACAAAATGTTAGCTTTTCCATTGAATACTATCCAGGGACAACATCTGCCTTACTTTTGGAAAATAAATAACTGCGTGGAATCCAAGCAATAATTGCATAATGTCTTATAGCACTGAAGAAAGTCTTTGAACAGAGAAACAATTGTCGAGATATATGCTCCTAACTTATCTGGCATTGTACCAAATATTCTCTTTTGTAGAAAGATCTCTCTAGAAAATTATTTTTTCATGTGGGACAACAGAGTGATGTCATCATGTCACTGGTGTTGCCCCACCCCCACCTCCAGGCAGCTCCTCTGGCCCATACATCTCTCCCCCACAGGGGAGGGCAACTTAGGCTGCCACTACCAATACCACTAGAAGACTGTAGACAGGGATTCAAACCCCAGTAGCTCACAGGGGTCACCTAGGCTCAGCCCCAATCACCCCCAAATCCAAGGTCACCTCACACTGGAGGCTCAGCCTTAGTCACCTCCAGAGCCAAGATCAGCCCACCCTAGGGGGGCTCAGATGCTCTAGTCCTGCCAGCCCCGCATGGGCAGCAGCATTAGCCACGGCTGGGCTCCCCTCGCCAGCAGCAGGCTCGGGGCTGTCGTGAGCGCTACGCTGCTGCTACCCCCCTACTCCTGCAGCCTGAGCACAGAGCTGGGTGCTGGCGGTGGCCATGATTTCTGCCCCCCTCCTGGTGGGGCTCAGATGCTCCAGGCCCTGCCAGCCCCATGTGGGCAGTAGTGTTAGGTGCAGCTGGCTCCCCCTCCCCAGCAGCAGGCCTGAGGCTGTCCTGGCCGCTCCTCTGAGCTACTGCTGCGCTGCCACCCCTCCCCCCCCCCCCCCACCCTCCAGGCAGCCTTCCTGCTCCCCTCAACTCAAGCACAGAGCTGGGCACTGGCAGCAGCCATGATCTCTGCCCTCCCCTCCCCCCACAACCACCGCCACTTGTAGAGGACAGAGCCCAGGGCCAACCCACACAGAGCTGGCTCAGGGGTGCAGCCCATACTGGGAGCCCAGAGACCATGGAAATTAAGCACCACGTAAATGGCAAAAATCTTGAATTGAACGAACTTCTGTTAGTGGCACAAACTTTCAAGCTTTTGCAGAGCTCTTCTTTGGGTGTGGGGAAGGTGACCAGTGTGTTATAGCTAAATACAAGGAGAGACTGATTTGTTAAGCATAAAGAGTTCACACATGGTATAGGGTAGTGGCTGTTAACCTTTTCAAACTTGTATCCCTTTCTGGAGTTCTGGCGGTGAGTGAGGGGGCTGGGAGTGTGTGGGGCCTCAGCTTGAGGGGGGTGAGGCTGGAGCTCCAGTGCGGGCTGCCAGGACCCTGCACCCCTAGCCCCCCTCTCACACCTTCCGCTAAGACCCCATGCCCTCAGCCCGCTAACTCCTACCCTCCCAAGCCGACCCCCCTCATTCACCACCCTGCCAAGACTTCACGCCCACCCCCCTCACACACACCCTACACTAAGACCCCACACTCCCAGCCTGCCTCCCTCCCTTATTCTTTCCCACTTCCCTCTGGCCAGACATATACCCCCCAGCCCACTCCTGCATCTTCCCCATGGCCAGACACCTATCACCCAAGAGATTGGGGGTTTTCATGGCCAGAGGGGGAGGTTGGTGAGCATAGCGAGCAGGGGGCATAGCCCTCTAGCATACTATAAAATAATTTAGTAACATAGCTACTGAAACTTTTGGACTTGTTAGTGACTATAACATGAACATACTTTAATGCTTCATGTCCTACTACAGGGTCAGTCACCTTTAAAAACCTGCCCACCTTTAGATTAAGAGAATTAGCCAATTTTTGTGCTAACCTAGTCAAATTCTGAAATCATCATTACCAAGCAGTTTCCTAGAAATTTCAGTAAGTTTCAGTGAATGAAAATAGAGTAATGGCACGTTCCCTCGTAAGAATGGATGTAGCTCTGTTTGTTGGAAAGGGATGTTTTATCTTTTACATCAGAATGGCCAACTGGTATCAGCATAGTAGTTAATTAAATTTTCCCTTAGGTGGATGATCTGCTCATTATTGAAGAAAAAATTGACCTGGAAGTTCGATCTTTGGAAACCTGCATGTATGATCATAAGACTTTTTCAGAAATCTTGAATAGAGTTCAAAAAGCTGTGGATGACTTGAATCTTCATTCATATTCTAATTTGCCCATCTGGGTCAATAAGTTGGATATGGAGGTAGGTCTTTCACTCAGTGCACATAGCCTTCAAAGCTTTTAAGTTGCAAAGTAATTTGTCACTAAAAACATGGTCTGCCTTTCTCAGTGATCTAGAACGAGAACTTCCAATCTTAGCCAGTTCCTTGAATTTCTCTACCAAATTCCACTTAGGACATCTGATGGTCTCTTAGGAAGGAAGATTAGTGCTTAGCTACCAGTGACTGGAATTAATGGATTCCAGGGAAGACTTGCTAGTTCTTCAGCCTACAGGATAATAGCTAAAGGCATAACAGATGGTTGAATATGGCATGGTAGGGAACAGGTTCTCTCACATGGGTGAGCATCAGCACCTTAATACAGACAGCATTAATCATCATGCTAAAGTGAAGTAAATCTGATATTTATGTCCCCCCCCCCCCCCAAAAAAAACATAAGTTGTTGTTGGTTTTTTTGTTTTTTTAATTCCTCTAATCAGTCTAGCAAGTTGACTTGAACTTCCTTTTTTAAGAAAAAAACAAAACAAAACACTTTTAAAATAAACTCCTATTCGGGAGTAAGTCCTGTATTTCCATCCTTTCAGAGTCCTGGTGTATATGAAAGTTTCAGAGATTTCTTGACAATGGGGAAATCTTATGGTGAGACCATAAGTGCCTTTCTGCCAGATTTCTTTGTATTCGTTTTAAATATGAGCTCTTCTACCTTAGATTGAACGAATACTAGGAGTACGTCTACAGGCTGGGCTGAGAGCTTGGACTCAAGTTCTTCTTGGACAGGCTGATGACAAAGCAGAAGTAGACATGGATACAGATGCACCTCAAGTCAGTCACAAGCCTGGTGGAGAGCCAAAGATCAAAGTAAGATGTTTTGGGGTTGTTTTTGTTTTGTTTATATGTGTATGTATATGACTGTTACTCAAGTTTCTTGCTAAAGTAAGACAATACAGAGCCTTGTGTAGAAATAAAAACATTCTGGTGGTATATTGCTATAAATTCTGTGAGGGATGGTCCCAATTTGTATTCCACTGGGTGTGGGGGGGGGGTGGTTATATTCCATCAGGAGCTGGAGATAAATCGAGGGAACTTTTGATACCGAGGCAGCCTTGCTTGCTCCAGTTCTGACTGCAGATCCTGCAGGAGACTTGAGTCCGCCCCCAAGCCTCTTGAAATCTTTGCCTGGGAAGAGGTGAGGTCTCCATATCTTCAAGTGTCATCTACTGGGGGTATGCTCATTTACATTAGACATTCTTCCTTCAGGTCATGTTCCTGCCCGTTCCTCTCTGGCTCCTGCAGACCACTGATTGTGATGGCACCAACATTCAGACTGTACTCTGATATTTTTTTTTTTTTTTATTGAAGGACTTGGACAGGGTGCAGAATTTGACACTCCTATAACATCAGTATGTTTACCCTAACGTTCCACCAGCTCAGTGGCAGTACCTTCCCTTTGCCCCACAAAGGAACCATTGGTATCCCCTCCCCGATTGCCTCTATCAGAGAGAGCTGGTAAGAGTGGATATCAGGCTTAAAAGCCAGTTCCCCTCAGCACCATCTCAGAGGGGCAGGGGAGTCAGAGACATAGCGGAAGACCTGGTGGCTCTTACTACATTTAAAAGGCAGAGCCACAGCGGGGTTAGCTCCTGGGACTGGGAGCTAACAGCACTCTGGCTCTGCCGTTTCCCCACCTTATCCACTAATCAAGTAGTCAATGGAAATTCCATAGACTACTCAATTAGCTAATTACACGTTATTTAACATCCCTACTCCACAGCAATGGCTGGCTGTACTGGGCATTATGGCTTCAGTATCCTGCCTTTAGAATCTTCCTATGCCACTTGAGGAGTCCCAAATATCACCTCTTCAGCCATCATAAAATAGGCATTCTGAACCAATGTTGGCAGATTCTCCTTAGTCCAACTCCTGACATTACCACTGGAACCAGAGCAATTCCCTTAATTTCCAGATGCTGTAGTGTCTTTGACTTCCTCCAAGCCCCCCAGATAACTACCGTCCATTTTGGAAACCATTTCTTATGGTGGTGGCTGCCCTCCAGAAGTACAGAACAAATAGCACTTGCTGCCTGATATCTTACACACCAGAGTGGCTCTACAATGCGGCTGTTCAACCAACCTGGATGGTCTAGCATACTCCAGTCTCTTGCACACCTACCCTCCCTCCCCCAAAGGGGTGCAGAAGAAATACCATGTATCTTCACAGAATTCTGACTTTTTTTCTTATCCCCACCCAATTCTCCTGTCATGTAAGCATAGACAGTAGGCCCAGCAACAATGTCAACACTCCAGCAGACAATGAGGGTAAGCGATTGGACTTTTTTTGTCAGATTCTTCCCTACTAGCCTTCAATTTCATTTCTTCTATTACTTGACACTTTTTGCTAAGTAGGACTTCCTCTACCTGTGGGACTTTGCAGACAAACTTCCCCAGCACGATTTAAATCTGTTTCCTAGTTGCACTAAAGGAAGGAAAACTTAGTTGAAAGGACAGTGCTCCAGGCTGTGGTGGACATGGCAGATACTACTTTGCGCACTATGGCTTCAGGGATCTTTATGTAGAGGGAGTCATGGCTGCATTTGTCACTTTTCCCAAGGAAAGTCCAGAACACCACAGAGGACCTCCTTTTCAATGGGTCTCATCACTTCAGTCAGAAGACAAATGATTCCCTCAGGCTCAAGTCATGCAGTGATCACTGGGTATTTATACATCACTGACTAAGTGCAAATCTTACTAGACCTAGATTTGGACTCCCTCATGAAAAGGATAGTGACAGATCATAGGAACAGGTTCTATTAGGGTGCAGGGTTCTGATCCGTCAATTGTCTCGTCTCCAGGAGGGGCATGTACAGACTGATATTAGATCTTTCTCAACTGCTTCATACACAAGCCAAAATTTGGTATGGTTACCCTGGCAGCCATTGTTCCTTCTTCGAATGAGGCATTTGATTTAAAACTCTTGATATATGTAGGATGCTTTTTTCCACGTGGATATTCATTCTATCATTAGACACTTAAAGACAAGAGACTATAAAGACCCCCTTAGCAATGGAGGTGCCCCACCACTCCTTCACCAATTTTTTTTCTCAGATTTGTGGAGCAGTGGTGAGTCAAAGATAGAACCTTGTCCTGGAAGTGATTAAGGCCAGCCATGAATCTTAAAGATTTGATCACTCCGCTAGCAGTCAAAGGGAAGGTTTGTGCCTTGACCTCCATGCTGCTCTGACTCCTCCCTGGCAGTGAGCATAAACATAAACAAATCAACTGGATCCCATACAGTCCCTAGAATTCAGTGGGGCCTGCAGCGATGCAGTCTCAACACCTGTCCTCCGAGACACAGGCATATTTCAGCTCCTACAAGAGCTGACTTCTACTGTGACTTCCAGTACTTCTCTTCTGGCCAGAATTTACCTGTCTCTTCTTGGCCACATGGTGGCTTGCAGATACATTACTGCCTTAGCTTGTCTCCCCTTTTGTTGCCTACAGCTGTGGCTGTGGAGGGCCTGGACTTCCCACAAGGTTCTCTTCTCCCTCCAATGATGGACAGACCTAGGTAAAGTGTGCACCGGAATACCATTCCTTCTATCCTCCAAGCATGACTATCATCAGAGATGTGCTTGTCAGTTTGGGTTCCTATATGGGCAAGCACATGATTCGATTCTTGGTCTGATCAGATGCCTGTCAATGTTCTGCAAGATTGGAAAAGTGTGGCGGGCATGTCCTGCATTTCTCACATTCATTCGTCATATTCTCATGTTAGAGAACATTATCACTGTTGACTAAATCAACAAACGAGGGGACATGAGGTCACTTGTGCTTTATATGGAGACTTCATATTTGGGATTGATGCACTAGTCATAAGATCGCATTGTCAGCAGCATACCTTCCCACAGCTCAACATGACTGTGAACTCTCCCAACAGGAAATTCATGACTGATCACAATTGAGAACTTCATGACACTTTGGTCACCAACATTTTTAGCCATAGAGAAACTCCAGCCAGGGATGACTTGACCTCCCATGTCAATAACAAATGCACCCATTATTCCATGGGGGAGTGGAGGAGCTCAGTGCCCTTTCCCAAGGTGATGCCCTAGTATGGCATATCAGACCAGATAAATTATGCCTTTTCTAGAGCTCCTGCCATACGTCCTTCACCAGATCAGAACACACTTCCCTGTTTTGGCCTTACCAGTTCTGGCTTCTTCTCCATGTCAGCACGTCACCTTGTTTCCACTGCCAACTTTTCTGGAACTCCTCTCACAACAGTGCCATAACCCAGCATCCCAATCCGTAGACTTTTTGCTTCAAGCTTGCTTTTTGGATGTGCATCTTCACTGGATCAGGAATGTTTTGTCCTTAGAACAACACACCCTTTTGAGTAACAGAGAAGGATCCACAAGGCAGTTCTATAGGGCCAAGTGGAAGTATTTTATCTCATGGGCCCAGTAGAGTATTGCTCCTGATGATGTGAATATGCCTCCTCTTTCCGAGTGGAATACAATCGGGCTTGTCTAGACTCTGCTGAAGTTCCGAAAGAGGATATGCAAATTCCATGGGAATTTGCATATCTTCTTCTGAGCTCACTTTCGAAAGCAGAGCTTTTGAAAGTGAAAGTAGTTGGGACGCGGGGGGGGGGGGTTCAGCAAACCCCCCACCCTTTTTCAAAAAGCTGCATAAACCTCACTTTTTGAGGAAGAGTGGCTCTTCAAAAAGGGGGGAGGGTGGTTGCCAAAAAACCTGCATCCCGACTACTTCCACTTCTGGAATTTGCATATCCTCTTTCGGAACTTCGGCGTAGTCTAGACATAGCCATAGAGACCCTCACTTGAGGAGCTTGCAGGTTTTGTTTAAAATGTATCTTCTGTATCTTTAACTGGCCCAACAAGTTCATATTTTGCAAAATTGAATGTCTTTCTGTGCCTGTAGAATGTGGTGCATGAACTGAGGATAACCAACCAGGTGATCTATTTGAATCCACCAATTGAAGAATGCAGATATAAGCTCTATCAAGAAATGTTTTCCTGGAAAATGGTAATACTATCACTACCCAGAATTCAAAGTCAAAGATACCAGGTAAGCATTATAAACTTATGTATAGATCTGAGGTGGTTTTATCTGCATACAACTTCAATGCAGCAGTTCTAGTTAATGTGAACTCTATATGGCTATAATGGCCAGTTCTTTTTGAAAAATTGCTAACTGTATTCTGACCCTTGTACATACAACTTGTATTTAATTGTGGGTCTTGTCAGGTGGGTGTACACTATGAGTTGTCTGAGGAAGAGAAGTTCTATCGGAATGCCTTAACACGAATGCCTGATGGTCCTGCAGCGCTGGAGGAATCTTATTCTGCTGTTATGGGCATTGTGACAGAGGTTGAACAGTATGTTAAGGTAGGACATGAATTCTGATTTTCAATTTGAAACTAGAGTAACACATTTGATGGTCGTTATCTTTAATTAAAAATATAGAAGAGCTCTTCTAAATCCAACAGTGTTGCCTGTTTACTATAATCGCCAATAATTCAGTTATGTAAATAAGTGTCTGCATGAAACTTTTAATGTGTTTACTAATAGGTATGGCTGCAGTACCAATGCTTATGGGATATGCAAGCTGAAAACATATACAACCGTCTTGGAGAAGACTTAAATAAATGGCAGGCCCTCTTAGTTCAGATAAGGAAGGCTAGAGGAACATTTGACAATGCAGAAACCAGGAAGGAATTTGGACCTGTTATCATAGACTATGGGAAGGTACGAACCTGACATTTTCATGTAACTTGTAAAAGTAACATGTAGAAATTGACTTCAGAATGGGCTTATAGAGGGATAAAATGAGATTTTGTAACTAACAGTAATACTCAGTAAACTTTCTTGATTGTAGGTACAATCTAAGGTGAACTTGAAATATGACTCTTGGCATAAGGAAGTACTCAGTAAATTTGGCCAAATGCTAGGTCAGAACATGACAGAGTTCCACTCTCAAATTTCGAAGGTAAAAATAAACCAAACCATGAATCCTTATTACAAAGATCAATTTACTACATTGACTCGTAACGTACTGTTTGGGTTTTTTTTTTCCTCTAACAGTCCCGTCAAGAGTTGGAGCAGCATTCAGTGGACACAGCTAGCACATCGGATGCAGTGACATTCATTACATATGTACAATCCCTGAAACGTAAAATCAAGCAATTTGAGAAACAAGTTGAGGTAAGATGTCACTTTTTTCCTACCAATCTCGTTTCTGGAAATCCATAAGCTTTTTCTACAGCTAGGAGACAGATGATTGTGACAAACATACGCATGCTATGAGAAATTTCCTATTCTTGTAACTCTTCTAAGTAACCACTTTCAAACCAAGATTTTATAGTGAAACTTACTGAGTCAGTTTATACTTCTGAGGGTTCTTTTAAAAGATCAGCCAGAATTCTGGCTGAACTACTGCTATCTGAATTTTTAATTTATTTCTTTCATCTAGAAGTTGAAAGTGGGTTACCTTGTAACAATGTTTATGTGGATTGTAGCTTTACCGCAATGGTCAGCGCTTACTAGAGAAACAGAGATTCCAGTTCCCTTCCTCCTGGTTATACATTGACAACATTGAAGGAGAATGGGGTGCTTTCAATGACATCATGCGTCGCAAGGATTCTGCCATTCAGCAACAAGTAGCAAACTTGCAAATGAAGATAGTTCAAGAGGATCGGGCAGTGGAGAGTCGTACAACTGACCTGCTGACAGACTGGGAGAAAACAAAGCCAGTGACAGTGAGTTTTTTGGGTGTGCTTTACTGAACACAGTATAGGAAGCTTGCATTCTGTTACAAACAGGTTGTTTAGTTAACCCTGAAATAGACAGAGCGGTCATAGCTGTTTGCAGATTTTGATGCAAAAATATGAATCCTCTTTCTAAGGAGTTTCCTTATGACTTGGCAGAAAGTGTACCTTGTCTTTTTGCTCTTCGTTTAAAACTCAAACACTTTCCCTGACTTGGCTTGCATTTTCAAATGAGCACCTCGTACTGCTAAATAAGTTTGTAAAAATCAAGTTACAATAGAAGTGTGCACTTTATAAAGCATTTGGTGAGAGGAAGAATCATGTTGAGCCTGTGTCTAAAGAAAATGTTATACGCTTCTGCTAAAATATTTCTTCTGACAGGATGATTCTTTAGAACCGTTTCCAGGCAGGGGATTAGTAGTTCATATACCCAGAGAAACTACTTCTGAAGTGCTAACCCTTTACTCATAACTTCTGTGTCATATTGTCCTTCATGTGGTTCTTTTTAGGGAAACTTGCGTCCAGAGGAGGCTCTTCAAGCACTTACCATTTACGAAGGGAAATTTGGTAGGTTGAAAGATGATCGTGAGAAATGTGCAAAGGCCAAAGAAGCTCTTGAACTAACAGATACAGGACTGCTCAGTGGCAGTGAAGAACGTGTGCAGGTACAATCTGTTTGTTAAAAATGCCTCAATTTGTTGCTTTTCAATGGTTCTGGGGAGAGAACCTCTGATTCAGAGAGAAGGTGTAGCAATGAATGGTTTTCTTTCATGCTACCCTATCAGTGTACCCTATTCTTAACTGAGATGGTCCACCCCTATAAGTGAGTAACTCTTTCAGTATCTATTCAGCCCTTGACTTTTCTTCTGAGACTGCAGCCACAGACACTTGACAGCAGCTTTGTAAGATATAGAAATCTGGCCTCTAAACTAACCAGAGATCAGACTAAGGGCTTGACTACATGGCAGGTAGCTTCTAAGTCATATTAGGAGCATGGCTTAGCATTTAATTGAACTGTAGCAGCAGCTACATGGGAGGTAACTGCAAGGCAAGTTTTATATTGTGCGGTCATTACTCTTGTGTGGTGTGCTGTAACGTGCCACCTAGAAAAGCCCAAATTTAGGCTGAGCAGCCAACATAGGGTGACTCCTTTTGGGCCACTGCACAGCCACTAGGCAAGCTAGGGTCAAGTCTGTGCAACTACCAGTATCCTGGTGAAGTTCCTATCCCAATGATTTAAGAACCTGAATAACGTATTTATTATTATCCCTTTTGTTCTTCCTATAAAACTGACCAAACTATGCTGTATTCCTTTGTACTGTAGGTAGCTTTAGAAGAGTTACAAGACCTCAAAGGAGTTTGGTCTGAGCTTTCCAAGGTTTGGGAGCAGATTGATCAGATGAAGGAACAGCCATGGGTTTCAGTACAGCCTCGCAAGGTACCTTTTTTTATTTTCAGTATGTAGAAAGCATAACTACAACTGTACTGCTAGACTCTTGGCCTTTGAGGCAAAAACACATTTTAAATGGTCTAACCGTTTGAAAATAAGCCAGAATATATGGCACGGTGCTTATGTACTTGGTGGGGTTTTTTTTGGCATATGAAAAATAGAATTCACTGAAAATGTGACCTCTATTTTAATCCAACTTGCAGCAGAAATAAATTTCTCTTTTAAATGAAGATTTGACAATAGTCAGGCTTCCAAAACAAAACTTGAAAAATGATCAGGATTGCAGAAACTGCAGAGTCTAAAATATTTGTAGAGGACGAGAATTGATGCTGTATCTGTTTCTGAAACTAAGTACCCTAACTGGTACTTTTCTCAAACACTTGTTCCATTTTCATTGATGAAATGCTATTGTCCAAACAGTTGCTTCTTGGAGACACAAACCTAAAATAAGACTTCTACCTCTTATTTGAAAGGAAGAATGTCACAATTTCATGACCACAGTGATCTAGTGTAAAATTACATAATGCTATGCTGCTCCAATGATCCAGGAATAGAGAAACACTAGTATTGTAGCAATAGTCATGAATTAAGCTTAAAGCAATACTGTTGACACCATATAATATACTGAGGTGGAGTACATCAACAAAAGCATGGAAAATCTGTTGAAATGAGGTTTTGAGGGGTAATTGACAGTTTCAGTACATCTAGTGTTCAGATTTGTCTGCCTTGTATACAACTGTGTTTATTAGCAAAATTATATACAGCATAGGAAAGCATAATCAAATTATCTAAGGGTGATTCTCCCATTCTTCAAGAGCAGTTTAATAAAATGTTAAGATGACAGATTATAAGTAAGACTGATAACAGTTGTAATATCCAGTTTACTAGAGTAATTGTGTTATCATAATGTTGCTGGTAGATTAATTCTTTCATGGCTTCTGTATTTTACTGACAGCTTAGGCAAAACTTGGATGGCTTACTGAACCAGTTGAAAAACTTCCCTGCTCGTTTGCGGCAGTATGCCTCCTATGAATATGTTCAGAGACTTCTGAAGGGTTACATGAAGGTAAGCTGTACTTAATTTTTTTTAATTATTTAGGGATAAGCACATCCATTATTTTTAATATGTGCTATTTGTCATAGATCAACATGTTGGTGATTGAACTGAAATCTGAGGCTCTTAAAGATCGTCACTGGAAGCAGCTAATGAAGAGACTTCATGTTAACTGGGTTGTCTCTGAACTAACACTAGGACAGATCTGGGATGTTGACTTACAGAAGAATGAAGCAATTGTCAAAGACGTGCTTCTTGTGGCTCAAGGAGAGATGGCTCTAGAAGAGTTCTTGAAACAGGCTAGTATCTATCACTAGATAACAAGCTGGATTTTGGATACTCAGGATGGTGAAAATAAAATGCCTTAGATCTTCATACATTTATTTTGTACTAAATAACTAAGTAAATGTAATACAAAAATTGACACCACGTGAATTCTTAGATTTAGGGTTTATATTAAAAGCTTTGCAAATTTATTGAAGGTACTGTAATTTAAACTTAAAGATAAGTCTAGTAAAATACCTAGCTAATTCATTACTGTTATATAACTTCTAGGTAGACGACTGGAAAGTGCCTTCTGTAATTTGATTTTGAGTTACAATAACTTTAATTTTGACTCAACATAATTATGAAATCTTTCAGCATATGAGTCACAGCAGTCTCAAGTTCATGTGCTCTCTAAATACAATAATCAGGCTCTTGTAACTATATTTGTACACAGTAGAATGAAATACATGCAATAGAATTAAAATTACTACCTGGAGTTCATAATCTGACGGCTTTTTTCTTAAAGATAAGAGAAGTATGGAACACTTATGAACTAGATTTGGTTAACTATCAGAACAAATGTCGTTTGATTCGTGGTTGGGATGATCTCTTCAACAAGGTCAAGGAGCATATAAATAGCGTGTCTGCCATGAAGTTATCACCATACTACAAGGTATAATGTAAAATTACTTTTTATTTATCTTTGGCTCCCTCCTTTTTTTTCATATTCTTTTACATTTGTTCAGGTAGTATCTTGTCTGCTAAGTTTGGCAAATTATTAGGTATATAAATGGAATTATACCTTTTTATAGCTCTAACCAGGTTTACAAAATTACTTCCAGTTCAGTTATTAAACTAATTTGATTATTTATCCAACTTTTTAATATCACACTGACTTGTGGATGAAGGTTTATTTTTAAGGAAAATGGGAAATTAATGGATTTTGTAACATTTAGGTCTTTGAAGAAGATGCCCTTAGCTGGGAGGACAAATTAAATCGCATCATGGCACTCTTTGATGTCTGGATAGATGTCCAAAGGCGATGGGTCTACCTGGAGGGTATCTTCACTGGAAGTGCTGATATTAAGCACTTATTACCTGTTGAAACACAGAGGTTCCAAAGGTATATTTAATTTGGCTTTGTGTGAAGTGCTCAGTTTACAGGTCAGGGCAAGCTGTATCATTGACTCTTCTCCCATGTCTGATGTCTGCACGGGTGCCCCTTCCATGTGATAGTCCTGTACTTCTCTCCATGAATCCTGTGTTTCACCCCCACTTCTTTGTTCTGGTGATTTGAGAGCAAAATACCCATGTCCACCAATAGTATTCTCAATAGGTCCATCTGGGTCTTGGCCTCTGCTGCAAGCTTTGGCAATCTGACAGGTAGAGTATAGTGACAAACACTTGATCATATGAATAAAGCTTTTCTTCTGCAAATAAGATGAAAAGGGGCTAAAAAATAAAAGGCCTGTAGATTTGTAAGCTACCTATATCTTAGACTTTACAAGAGGGGCTAACTAAACATGCCTCACCTATCATGCAGCATTGGGCCTGGACCAATAGACTGCATCTTTGCCGTCTCAGCCTGTGTCCAATCCTCATTTGTCTCCAAACCTGAGCTAACCAGCAGCTTTTTATCCCTTTCAAAGTGTTTGACCAGGTTCAGTTGTCCCAAACAGATACCTGCACCTCTCCAAAGAATCAGAGGGAGACTAGGGATTTTAGTGGTTAAGTGGTGGTGCCTGGAGCAGCCCCCCACCTGTCACAGGCAGGGGGCTGCTCCAGTCTGGCCAGAGCAGCCCCTGCCTACAGCAGACTTCCATTAATCGGTTAACGTTTAATTGGTAAACTAATTAAACAGGATTTTACATCTCTAAAGGAGACTTTAGGAATGAATTTACTGTACATTCTGTTTGAGCACCAGCAAATGAATTAGTCATTGTCTGGTTCATGGGGTATCCTGTAGAGTGCTTCAACCAGAATTAATCTTTAATGTAGCATAAAGCTATCCATGCCATACTATTCATACAAAATATTAATAAAATATCACTTTTCCATGCTCACTAAATGGTGGATACAACAGTAAAAATTCAGTTAGTGTGTTTAATGTTTTTTTTTTTTTTTTTTTTCAATCACTTGCAGCATCAGTACTGAGTTTCTGGCACTTATGAAAAAAGTATCCAAATCTCCCCTTGTGATGGATGTTCTTAATATCCAAGGTGTACAAAGGTCACTGGAGAGATTAGCAGACTTGCTTGGAAAGATCCAGAAAGCATTGGGAGAATACCTAGAGAGAGAGAGATCCTCCTTTCCTAGGTAAGGACCTTCATCTCCTCAACCGTGTTGGAATTAACTCTTGATAGGAATTGTTTATTTTGTAGTAGTATTTACTTTTTACCGTGTTCTAATAGTAACCTTTTAGTGCACGCACACTTAAAACATTAATGCTTTGGAAACCTTCAGATAAATTTGAACAGGGTTTTTTGTCATTTATGGCCCCGTTTCCTGGGAAATGACAAACTTCAATTTCTGTGTGTGGGTTGCTTGTGATTAATAACTTTACATGGCATAATTTAATATAAATATTAAGCTGTTTCATCCTGTTATATGGGTTATAGAGGGTTTGGGTGTAAATATTTAATTCTAGGCCTACAACTAACTTTTTAAAAATCACATCAGCCATTGTTTAAAAGAACTTTTATATTTCTAATACTAGGTTCTACTTCGTTGGTGATGAGGACTTGCTTGAAATCATAGGAAACAGCAAGAATGTAGCTAAACTGCAGAAACACTTCAAGAAAATGTTTGCTGGAGTTTCTAGCATCATCCTTAATGAAGATAACACTGTTGTTCTGGGGATCTCATCACGTGAAGGAGAGGAGGTAGAGCTGGATCTTCGTGGTGGAGGGGGGGGTGTGTGTGGTGTGGGTGGTGTGGGTTTTTTTTGGGGGGGGGGTTGTTTTTTTTCCAACCTTACAAACCTGGTTTAAATTAAAACTAGAACTATACTTAAATTTAATTTTTTTTCAGGTGCTGTTCAAAACACCTGTGTCTATCACAGAACATCCTAAGATTAATGAGTGGCTCACACTTGTTGAAAAAGAAATGAGGGTCACACTTGCGAAGCTACTTGCAGAGTCTGTTACCGAAGTAGAAATCTTTGGTAAAGCAACTTCAATTGATCCGCTTACCTATATTTCTTGGATTGACAAATATCAGGTATAGACTTTATTCACTGTTGTCTAATTAAACTATAAAAAAAAGTGTGGGAGGAACAACTTTTTAGCAAAATCTAATTGTATTTTAAATGTTCAGGCCCAGCTTGTTGTCCTGTCAGCCCAAATTGCATGGTCTGAGAATGTGGAATCTGCTCTAACTGGCATGGGTGGTGGTGGAGACAGCAGCTCTCTGAACTCTGTGCTGGCTAATGTTGAGGTCACATTGAACGTACTGGCAGATTCTGTATTGATGGAACAACCACCTCTGCGCAGAAGGAAATTGGAACACTTGGTAAGTGTTACTCTTCTCTTTGTTCTCGAACAGTCATTCAGTCCCTTTCAAATTTTAAACACAATCTGTCCCTCTTCAGATTATGAAACTGACACTTAGGAAAGTAAAATTTTTCCATCAACCTTTTTTGAGAGCCGGCAAACTGCTATTGCTATATACATGCCTGACTTGAAAGAACATAGACTTAAATGTCAGTGTAGCATATAATTCTTCAGAATTACACAGTGAATAGAAACAGTAATTCAAATTCTTGGAATATACCACCAACCCTTATGTTCTGAGCTCCGGTGCTTCAAAGGGGCAGCACAACGTGGAGCAGGGGATCACCTGGGCACTCCAGCCTGACCCTGGGCTCCGTGCAGCACTGCCCCTTGGAAGGGGCATCACTGCACAGAGCCTGGGGTAAACTGGGGACTCCAGCTGATCCCAGGCTCTTAATGTGCTGCCCCTTTGAAGTGCCAGGGCAACACTTCAAAGGGGCAGCGCAGCATTAACTCCTGCGATTAATGTGTTAAAAAAATTAACTCATTAATCCTGCCTAGCATTAATCGCAGGCGTTAATGCACATCAGCCTTAGTCTGAGCTCTTTTAGCTATTTAAAAATAGAAACTGCCTTCCAACTCGTAGGAGAAATAGTTTAATTTAGAGCTTGTGTTCGTGTGAGGGGATATCAGAGGCATGAGAGCTGAAAGAAAAGCTAAATTGACTGGTTTTTTTTGCATTCAGCTATGAAAGTCTTAAATTCTCGCTTCTTGCCTACTGAATTCCATAGCATAACTCCAGCTCCTCCTAAGAAAGCCCTACCTTGCACCATACAGGTGCAATTGGTAATCTTTCCTGTTCAGAGGCTCGCTTAAAAAAACTTCTAGAACTAAACTTCTAATTGGGGAACAAGTGTAGAGTTGCATAGCCACAGATGTTTGTGGCAGTCTGTGCTGCTGAGCAACTAGATTGGTGTGGTTTTGAACAAGTTGGAGCTTCAAATAAGATGTGATCTCACCGCTAGACATGGCTTAGTCAAATCCATGGAACTTCAGCCTCACCCTGTCCACATCTATGCTGATACAATGAGGTGCCAATTTCTGGCCTTTTGGAGATGAAAGTTGACACTTTTGTGCTTTGGACTCCCAGAAGGATTCAAGGCTAGTGTTAGATTTCTGAATAACTTGTGCAGAGGATTAAAATTTGTGGGCTCTCCTAGGAGAGGGCTCTTGATGAATGATGGGGAGGGATGTAGAAACAGTCCATCTAGAGCACTTGGGGTTTCTTAGTGGAAAATGTGAGCTAGTTTAGGGGTACTCATTCATCATTAAAGCTTCTTGGAGACAGATGAGAATGTGGTGACTAGCAGTATCCGGTGTCAGAGATTTCTAGCTGGATGAGTATGGATGTTTTCCTTTTTCTGTTTGTGGACAGAAACGGGTTATCCATAAGGACAGTTCTTGTAATTTTAGAACCCTGCCTTGGCCTGAAGCTTGACTGAGGGATCCTGGCAGCAAAAGACTTTTTTTTTTTTTTTTTTTTTTTTTTTTTTAAACTAGCTCCTCTTTCTCTAAGCTAGATGATGCCTTCTAGCACCAAGCAATGGCTGTTCATAAGTTAAGATGCAGTAAAACTGTTTAGTTTTATTAGAGGATGTGATCTTTTTTGTTGGGGATTGCTAATGAGCTGCTTGTACTCCAGATTACAGAGTTGGTGCACCAACGAGATGTTACAAGATCACTGATCAAAAGTAAGATTGACAACTCCAAATCCTTTGAGTGGCTCAGCCAGATGCGATTCTACTTTGACCCAAAACAGACAGATGTGTTGCAACAACTGTCCATTCAGATGGCAAATGCCAAATTCAACTATGGCTTTGAGTATCTTGGAGTTCAGGATAAACTAGTCCAGACTCCTCTCACAGATCGCTGTTACCTGACAATGACACAAGCCTTGGAGGCAAGACTTGGAGGGTCACCTTTTGGTAAGTTTGTACCTAGGAAATGTAAAGAGTGGTGTTAATCAGCCAGAAACTTAATAAAGTAATTTCCATAGTTTGAAACTCCAGTTTTTGAAAATGAGCAACACTTATGCTATGTATTTAGTTGCTAGTAGATCGGCACTACTGCTATCAGTGCAGTGGGTATCTATTTAGCGGGTGTAGTGAAGCCATGCTAAATTGATGGGAGAGCACTCTCCAGTTGATGTGTATTCTGCCTTCCTGAGATGAGTAAGGGAAGCTGGCAAGAGAGTGTCTACCATCAACAAAGCGCAGTGTAGATACCACCATAAGTCAACCTAAGTTACTTGAAGTTCAGTTACATTATTTGCATAACTGAAGTAGAGTAACTTGCGTCAACTTACTGTGGTAGTATAAGCTCAGCCCATAGACTGTTAATATTGTCTGTTTAGTACCTATAGAGAGACTAACGTTTTTATCCTTTTCTTAAAATAGGTCCTGCTGGTACTGGTAAAACAGAATCTGTAAAGGCCCTTGGACACCAGCTTGGCCGCTTTGTTCTGGTTTTCAACTGTGATGAAACATTTGACTTCCAGGTATAGTATCTTTCATTTAACATGAGACTATGCTTCATTTTAAGTTAAGATCTCATTAGTATGCCATTAAGCTTCTAGATTTCAAAACACGTTTGAAAGCTTGTTCTTATAGCTGACAAAACTGATTCTGGTTACTTTACTGTGCTTCATTGAATCTCACTACCATCTAAAGCAGGACTGGGTTAGAAGCTACCTTCTCTGTTTTTTAAATGGTAATTTACCAAGGGAAAATCTGAATTGACAGCTATAGGAGGGTAACTTATTTTCAGACTACTTTTCCATTACCATTTCTCAGTCATGCTGTGTGACCAATTGAGAGACCTACTTGAGTAGAAGGGAATAAAGTTAGATGTAACTGGCTTCCACCAAATGGATGTGGTTGCTGCACATACTCCTTATCTCAATGGACTTGATATATTGCAGCATCTGAACCTCTTTTAAATGTTGCAGATTTAGGAATGTGCTTGCAGATTTTAGAATTATTGCCGAACAGACTTCCTTAGAGAGGGGTGAAAGTTGCTTAGCAATAGAATCTGAAAGTTGATATTCAAAAACTGAAACATCGGAAATAGGGTGTCGGTACTCGCACAATAAGACAGACTTATGCCTTACAAGAGACTTATCTGTGGGGGGAGAGGCTGTACAAATGCATGCACGCGCACACACACACACTCTCACTCTTCATTTAATGTTCAAATGTGACCAGCTTTTCCTTCTGATGTTTGTGATTATTCAAAGCTGAAGTCACAATGTTGTATGACTCAGGAGTGGAGGGTAGAGAAGTTGTTTCTGCTGAAAGCATAGAGATTCTCAGTACAGTGATACACCCACTTCACCCCCCCACATACATGTTAAGTAGGGGGCTAATGTATGTAAGCACAATCCTGTCCAGCCTACACTGGTTCCACTATTAAAATGGCAGAATAACTTTTTTCAGTGTATGTATATATAAAACTGTGTGTGTGTCTGCTCTGCTTACAGGCAATGGGACGCATCTTTGTGGGGCTCTGTCAAGTGGGCGCATGGGGCTGTTTTGATGAGTTCAATCGACTTGAGGAGCGTATGCTTTCTGCTGTTTCTCAGCAAGTTCAGTGCATCCAGGAAGCCTTGCGAGAACATTCCAATCCAAACTATGACAAGAGTATGCAACTTTTTTCATTGCTAATGGTTTTGTATAGCTTCTGTCAAAAGAATGCCTTTGTATATCTAAAATAAGTCATTCTGAGAAATCTTGAGCAGTTACTCCCACTTTGGTCAAGAGTTTTCTGTTAAATTTGAAAATATAACTTAAACTTTAACATTAAAGTTACAACTTGAAGTAGCTTTAATTGACATGCAGTCACTTTCAGCATTGTGTAACAGTATTGTAGTGGTACAAAGTTTGATTTGTACCATAAACAATACTCTGCAGGATACTGAAAGTCAAGTCTTAGTTACTGTAGCTGAAAGCTTATTTGACCGAGACAAAGTCAACTGTAATTAAAAATACTTTGTACTACTTCTAGCTTCTGCACCTATTACTTGTGAGCTGTTGAACAAACAAGTTAAAGTGAGCCCAGACATGGCTGTCTTCATCACCATGAATCCTGGATATGCGGGTCGATCAAATCTTCCAGACAACTTGAAGAAGCTGTTCCGTAGCTTGGCAATGACCAAGCCAGACCGCCAGCTGATTGCTCAGGTCATGTTGTATTCCCAGGGTTTCCGAACTGCAGAAGTGCTTGCCAATAAGATTGTCCCATTCTTCAAGTAAGTAATAGTCACTTAAACAAATCTGGCCCAAACCATTAAAAAAGCACTTGTGTACTTAAATCTGGAACTTAAAATGCTGAAACTGTCAGAATAAGAACATAGAATAGTAAGAGTGGTTGTTACTTTACTATTGAACATTAGTTTTATGATTCTAAAATGTCTAAAGCTGACTCTGGTGTGTTTTATTCTTAGACTGTGTGATGAGCAGCTCTCTTCTCAAAGTCATTATGACTTTGGCTTAAGAGCTTTGAAGAGTGTACTAGTTAGTGCAGGAAATGTGAAGAGGGAGAGGATTCAGAAGATAAAGCGGGAAAAGGAAGAGCGTGGTGAAGTTGTTGATGAAGGGGAAATTGCTGAGAACCTGCCCGAACAAGAGGTAAAACATACTTGGACTTAATGTTGCTTCACTGCAAAGGGGTGATTATGGTACATATGAATGTAAATGACTACTTACAGTGAACTTGCTGTATCTAGCATAAATATAATCTGAGTTCACAAGTATCCTGTATACTTGAACTTCTGCTACTTTAGGCTACAGGAGTGGCAGTTTCAGTAGACTTAACTGAGTTTTAATCTGTGCTTGAGCAATTGGAAATGTCTGTCTTACAATAAAACACAGGCACCTGATTGCTTGTTTGTAATGACCACAATCATTTCACTACTCTTGTAAAAGGAAGTGTCCTAACTATATTCTAATGGAATAAACATTCTGACTGAACTTTTCTGCCGTTAACATTTATCTGTAAGTGATGTGGACAAGTACAGTTGTCATTCAACTAAGACAATTGTATTAGATATCTTTTAAGTATTCCCTGAATAGCATTAATGGGCATTCATAATGCACTGTCATAAATGGCCTTGCACAAATGCAAAACTCACCCTCAAGTGTTTTTTTTAAAGGGAATAAGAATGCCAAATGCAAACCTAGCAAATGTCAATATACTGTGCAGTCCAAGTGTTCAGCGTAGCTTGTCTGAAATATTTCCATGAATGTGACTAACGTAAATACACTTTCCATATAGATTTTGATCCAGAGTGTGTGTGAAACAATGGTACCCAAACTTGTTGCAGAAGATATCCCCTTGCTGTTCAGTCTCTTGTCTGATGTATTTCCTGGAGTTCAGTATCACCGTGGTGAAATGACAGCCCTGCGAGAAGAGCTTAAGAAAGTGTGTCAGGAAATGTACCTTACATATGGCGATGGAGAAGAAGTTGGTGGCATGTGGGTGGAAAAGGTACATTGTAGTAGTTGTAAATCTCACAATGTAGAGCTGACAAATGTAACACTTTCCATATTCCATGATAGAAAAATCAAGTACAATTACTCCCCAAATTAAATACCTAAATAAGTTTCAATTTTAAGTGATTCCAGATTGTTTGTTTGAATCTTAATAAATGCAAGACTTAAGATGTACAATTTTGTTCTGTCACAGGTTCTTCAGCTCTATCAGATAACCCAGATCAATCATGGACTGATGATGGTGGGTCCTTCTGGAAGTGGAAAGAGCATGGCTTGGAGAGTGCTGCTAAAAGCTCTGGAACGATTAGAGGGTGTAGAAGGTGTTGCTCACATCATTGATCCGAAAGCAATCAGCAAAGATCACCTCTATGGTACTTTGGATCCAAATACCAGAGAATGGACAGATGGATTGTTTACACATGTTCTGAGAAAGTGAGTCTTAAACATTAATAGCATATAAGTTTTTGAAGGAGCAATTAGAGAGATCCTTGGATATTCTATCATTGGCATGGAGGACTGAGGAAGGGAAAACTACTTTTTATTTGTTAACCTTCACTCAATATTTTCCTGAACTTAGGATCATAGACAATGTGAGAGGTGAATTGCAGAAACGACAGTGGATCATCTTTGATGGAGATGTAGATCCTGAATGGGTGGAGAACTTAAACTCCGTGTTGGATGACAACAAGCTGCTAACTCTGCCCAATGGAGAACGTCTCAGCCTTCCACCAAATGTAAAGTTTTTTTTATTTCTACAAACATTAGTCTACTTGTAACATTACTAATCTACTGAAAATTTGTTAGCTCTGCTGCTTTTTGCTTACGTAAACAGGCTTTCATCACACAAACTGGGCACGGGGTTAAGTTAATAGTGCAGCAGAGCAAAAGCGATTTGATGTAATGGTTTGGTTGACTTGTTCAAAAACCCTTTTGTGGTTATGGAGTTTGTCGTGTCAGATGTACCTTGACCCTCACAAACTAGGAAATACTAGATCATCCATGTAGATCTAATTAGGTGTTAACTTTATAAGGCATATTATGAATTTAAGACAAAAGTTAATTTTATACCACCTGTTGCCGCCCTAGGAGTTCAGAAAAGCATGTTAATGGAGCTTTTAATAGGTTTGGCAGAACATAAAATCTAATTTCTCTTAAATGTCTGCATTTTCTCTCTGTAGGTGCGTATTATGTTTGAGGTGCAGGATCTGAAATATGCTACTCTGGCCACAGTGTCGAGGTGCGGAATGGTCTGGTTCAGTGAAGATGTTCTAAGCACTGATATGATATTCAATAACTTCTTGGCCAGACTACGAAGCATCCCTCTGGATGAAGGTGAAGAGGAAGCTCAGCGCAGGCGAAAGGGCAAAGAAGATGAAGGTGAAGAAACAGCTTCTCCAATGTTGCAGGTATAACTTGTAATGAATTGTAATACATTGTGGTCTGACACCAGATCCACTAAAAGTAGGAAGTGCCCCCAATGCTTATCTTAAAGGCTATACTGAATATAAATGGAGATTGAGTTAACAATGTAGCTTGTGTATTGTATGACACTTGAAGAAAAATCTAGTGTTATGATTTAAGACTACAAACTAAGTTCCTTCAACACTAATGTCTTTACCCACAGATTCAAAGAGATGTAGCAACAATTATGCAGCCATATTTCACATCGAATGGACTGGTGACTAAAGCTCTAGAACATGCTTTCAAATTAGAGCACATCATGGACCTCACTCGCTTGCGCTGTCTTGGTTCATTGTTCTCCATGTTGCATCAGGCTTGCCGCAACGTAGCCCAATACAATGCAAACCATCCGGACTTCCCTATGCAGATTGATCAACTTGAGCGCTACAGCCAGGTAAAGTAAATACTGCAGCAAAGTGATCTGAAAGCCTAAAGATGAACAGCTACCAGGCTCGTTGAATAGTCTTTTGTATTTTTTAGCTATCCTTCAAACAGAAGTAATACTTTTTTTGCACTTTTGTGTGGATTAATCTTTCTCTTCTCTTTTATTAGAGATATCTAGTCTATGCAATACTGTGGTCACTCTCTGGAGACAGCCGTCTGAAAATGAGAGCAGAGCTGGGAGAATACATTAGGAGAATCACCACTGTACCATTGCCCACAGCACCCAACATACCTATAATTGATTATGAGGTAACAACCTCTTGTACTTTGTTTCATTAGGAATTAGGTCTTTAAGCTTTACAATAAGAATGACACTTTCCAAATTAACCTCTCTAAATGTGAGTAAACTGGTATCTCACAATTCAAGTCAAGCAACTCTAATTTTTTTACTCAGTACATAATGTACTGTGTGGTCCAAGCTGCTTCTAAATTAGTCTCTCAGCATCAAATCTGCAGGTGTTAAAAGGCTAACTAAGTTATCGGATTAAATCAAAGTTGTCAGTCTGATTGTGTAAAATAAAATTGGATTGTGATAAGAACCCTAATGGAGCATATCTCTACTATATTTGTAGATTAACTATATTTCTGTTCCCCTAGGTGTCCATTACGGGTGAATGGGTCCCATGGCAGTCCAAGGTTCCTCAGATTGAAGTTGAGACGCACAAGGTTGCTGCTCCTGATGTTGTGGTACCAACCCTAGATACCGTCCGCCACGAAGCTTTGCTATATACTTGGCTAGCAGAACACAAACCTCTAGTGCTCTGTGGCCCACCAGGTTCTGGAAAGACTATGACGCTTTTCAGTGCTCTCAGAGCCCTCCCTGATATGGAGGTAAACATTCTGTTTATATGTAGGTTATTGAATAATAGCAAATTCATAACATGCCAAAATGCCTACAAGGTTACTTTAATTACTGCTACATCTGTCTATTAATGTGGCAAAAATGTCATATTTCTGCCTCGAGTGCTATAAGGATAACTTCCTTTATTTGGGCAAAGAGCTCTTATAACAATGATCTGTAAAAAAGGAAGTGGAGACTGTAGCAGAAATCAGTATATAAACCAGTTAAGAGTGATGTGAAACACCATTCTGCATTGACAAACTAGGGGAATACAACCTAGATGGAGCTACTATAAGGTGGGTGCATAACTGGTTGGAAAACGCCAGAGAGTAGTTATGGTTCAGTCATGCTGGAAGGGCATAATGAATTGGGTTCTGCAGGGTTCAGTTCTGGGTCCAATTCTGTTGAATATCATCCATTTAGATAATATCCTAGAGAGTACACTTAAAGTTTGTGGATGATATCAAGCTGGGAGAGGTTACAAGTGATTTGGAGGATGGCCGAGTACTCCACCTAGGAAGAATTAATCAGTTGCACACATACAAAATGGGAAATGATTGCCTAGTGAGTACTGCAGAAAGGGATCTAAGGGTCATAGTGGAACACAAGTTAAATAAGTCAGTGTGACGCTTGCAGGAATAAAAAGCAAACAACATTCTGAGATCTGTTAACTAGAGTATTGTAAGTGAGACATGAGAAGTAATGAGAAGTAGGTGATTGAGTTCTGGGTGCCACTTTTCAAGGAAGATGTGGACAAATTGGCGAAGGTCTAGAGAAGAGCAACAAAAATTAACAGTGGTCTAGAAAATATGACCTTGAGGGACGATTGAAGGAATTGGGTTTGTTTAATCTGGGAAAGACTGGGGGGGAGGAGGGGGACATCAAAGCGGTTGTTACAAGGAAGAGGGAGAAAATTATTCTCAACCTTTGATTATAGGACAAGAAGCAGAGGGTTTAAATTGCAATAAGGGGAGGTTAGGTTGGACATCAGGGAGAACTTCCTAAAACCATTAGGGTGGTTAACCATTGAAATAAATTGTCTAATCTGTTCTTAATCTCCATTGGAGATTCCATAGCCTCCCTAGGCAAACACCTATCAGGTATAGTCTGCTTATGTTTCTTGATCCTGCCATGAGTTCAGGAGACTGGACTTAATGCCCTCTCGAGGTTGCTTCCAGTTCTAGTATTCTGTGATAACTAGTGAGGACATCTGGCGCATAAAAACAAATTTTGATGAGTCTATAAAGAAACTTACATATCTGTAGTGACGCAAATACGTGTGTAAACTCCATCCCTTGATGAGTTTCTAGTCAACATACAGCATATATTTTCGATATGAAGGCCAAGTTGTAACATTTGTTACTGAGTAATGATAATCTACTGAAACTTCGGTTCTAAGACTTTAAGAATCAACTAGCTTCATGGTTTTACATGTTTCATCCTTGTGGTTTTTTTAAGGTTGTTGGACTTAACTTTTCTAGTGCTACGACCCCAGAGCTGCTTTTGAAAACTTTTGATCATTACTGTGAGTATAGGCGCACACCTAATGGAGTGGTGCTGGCTCCCGTGCAACTAGGAAAGTGGCTGGTGCTGTTCTGCGATGAAATCAACTTGCCAGATATGGATAAGTATGGCACGCAGAGAGTCATATCCTTCATTAGACAGGTTGGTGGTGATGTGAAACAGGATTGTACTATTATTACACTATGGAACTTTTCTTTATATTAAAACAATTCCCTCTTTCAGATGGTGGAACATGGAGGCTTCTACCGTACATCAGATCAGACCTGGGTGAAATTAGAGAGGATTCAGTTTGTTGGAGCTTGTAACCCACCTACTGATCCTGGGAGGAAACCACTTTCACACAGGTAAAATACTATTCTGTAGCTACTGAAACTTACAGTACTGATTTGCAAAATGGAGTATCTGATACCTTTGCATTCAAATACTAGAATCCAGTTTGTAACTTCAAATATTGGTTTAAAAATACTTTGCATTCAAATGAGCTGCTCAGGAGCTTACTGGACCATAAATGTTGATCTTTAAGTCTTGAATTATTGGAAGTTCCAGAAGACTGGGAAAGAGAAGCTAAAAGTTTATACAAAGGATAAATGGGATCGCCTAGATCCCAGGCAAAATAATTATGGTTGTTAAAGGACCTGATTGTTAAAGAACTAAAAGGGTGATATAACTAGTCAACATGAGTTTATGGAAAATAGATCCTGTCTAACTCTGTTGGCTTTGAGATTGCAAGTTTAGTTGATAAGGTAATACTGTTGACTTGAATATATTTTGTCAAATGACGTACCTGGTACTGCATGACATTTTGATTGGAAAAAAATAAAATTAATAGGTATAAAAGTAACATGGTGCACATTAAATGGATTAAAAATGACTAACTGGCGGGTCTTAATGTAACTTAACAGGAAGCATTGTTGCAGTGGGATTGCACAGGGACTGGTTATAATCTGTGTCATATAATCTTTAAAATCTTTCTTTTACCTGTAAAAACAAAATCATCATTAGCTAATGTGATCCTGGGATGCTTAAATGGGGATTTCAAATAGGAGTAAGAGCTTTATTTGCTCCTGTATTTGGCGCTGCTAAAATCAGTGGTTTTGGTGCCCACAATTCAAGAAAGATGTTGACAAATTAAAGGAAGTTCAGAGAAGAGCCACAAGAGTTACTATTAGTAAACATGTTTTTAAAATGGAGTCAAAATCAAGCAGTTTTATCTCTACAAAGAGTAGATTAAGAAGGGACTTGATTGGTCTGAGTACCTACATGGAGAACAAATATTTAGTAATGAGCTTTTTCGCTTCAAGCCACTGGATCATGTTATACCTTTCTTTGCTAGACTAAAGCTAAATGTAAATTTAGGAAGCAGGCATAAATTTAAACAGAGTAATTAGCCATTGGAATAACTTACAAGGGTGGATTCTGCATCATTGGGTATTTTTTGAATCTTTGTAGCAGCATTTTTTTTTTTAAGAAGATGCCATTGGAATTATTTTGGGGAAGTTCTACTGTCTTGTGTTTAGAGGCTAGACTAAATTATTTCTTCTGGCCTTAGAATCTATGATCAAGACACTGTTCACATTCCAGTACTTTAAACTTTTGAATTGGCCACTACCTTGTTGGCTAATGTGCTAAATACTATTCACTTCAGAGGCTCAGAATGCTGTTTGTGAAATAGTTGTTTACCCTGTAGAACAAGTAGCTGGGCTCAAATGAACAGATGTGATATTACACCTGGCTTTTTCTGCTCTGTAGTCTAGCTGATTTGGATGAAGTCTTTTCTGGTATCAACACTAAGCTGTTGGACTTCTTCCAGATTTTTACGCCATGTCCCTGTGGTGTATGTGGACTATCCTGGACCAGCCTCACTTACTCAGATATATGGAACATTCAATCGTGCAATGCTGAGGCTTATCCCATCACTCCGCACATATGCAGAACCTCTTACTGCTGCCATGGTAGAGTTCTACACAATGTCACAGGTAACTTGCTCTACATATCCCAACTTCTGCTGACCAGGCATCTTTCCTTGTTACCATGCCACTTTAGATAAAAGGTAGCTAGCTTCCTAGTGCTTTGTTAGTTGTGAGAGGGAAACATGAGAAGCATTGTTTGCATGTTAATTATTGTTGCACAACTTAATGTCATTAGATACTATTCCCAGTGTTTGAATTTTTAGGAAAGGTTCACCCAGGATACACAGCCACACTACATCTACTCACCTCGTGAAATGACTCGGTGGGTGAGAGGTATCTTTGAAGCTTTAAGACCATTAGAAACCTTACCTGTTGAAGGCCTTATTAGGATTTGGGCACACGAAGCCTTGCGTCTCTTCCAAGACAGGTAAACAAATAATATGAAAAGTACAAATTGATCTTTTTCTTAATTCTTTCCAGAGACTTTCCTTTTAAAATGAGTTGAGGTCCAAGTTGAATTCTAACTTGATTCCAAATTATTCTTTTTTAGGTGTTTATAATTAAATACATCTAGAGGCTCAGCTGAGCAGAATACTCAGTAGTTAAATATAAAACTCACTTACTCAGTGTCAGTTATTTCAACTTCAGAGAGATGGCTCATTCATTTATCTGCATGTAGCACACAGCTCACTTAATGGGCAGGTTTGAGAAGTGAAGTACAGGCTGCCTGCAGAGGCCACAGGATTAAAGGTTGTAAAAACAGTTTTGAAAAGGGTTGGCCATTCTCAGTAGAACACTTGATTTAATTGTTGCATTTGAAATTTAGGGGTTTTTATCAAATGCAAGTTGAGATTCTTCCAGAAATGGAGCTTAAATTGTTACAATTACACTGAAAGGCTTTTCACCCTTGTTCCCTTATCACATATTCAGGATTTGTCAGATTGAAATTGTGCTTACTGCAGAAATGAACAAAAGTGCAAATTCATAAAATAAGTACCCCCCTCAAAGGCTTATGCATACAGCCAAACTATGAAAAATAATACATCTGTAGATTTGAGATTTGTCTGCTAAGCTCGTGGCAAGAGAAGTCTCTATTGGATTGCTACATAGCTGCAAGTAGATAGAATTGACCCATGTTTACAGTACTACTACCTTTTTCCTTCACTTTCTATTTTTATTACTTGGCTTGTTCTTCACATAACTGTTTTAGTAGGTGTTGCATGCTTGCTTATAATTTTTTCTTCTAATTAGACTTGTGGAAGATGAGGAGAGACGTTGGACTGATGAAAATATTGACATGGTAGCTCTGAAACATTTCCCCAACATAGACAAAGAAAAAGCTATGAGCAGACCCATCTTGTACAGCAATTGGCTGTCAAAGGTAACAAAGGGTATTTTAATAAAAGCCTTGCCATTGACACTTGTACACACCAAGAATCCTGTTAAGAGTGAATCTTTGCCCATCACTTCTCTTAGTACACTAGAAGGAGTGCTGCCTTAGCGCAGTCCATGATACTCTAGAATTTACCTTTAATTATGATTGCTAGCCATTTGGAGTTGATAAGCGAACACATTTTGATGCAGTATGGCATGATGGCTATCCAGCACCTAGCAGAATCTATCTAGATACCAAGGGAGTAGAACTGTTAACTTGAAGGCAGAGTGTAGAATACCAAGGGCTAAAATTACAGAAAATATTCTGGGGTGTTGTACTAGTGCAGTTAGAAGATGTAGGTTGTCCTTTTTGGTTTGTTTACCAAGTAAGATGATAGTGTCCATAATAGGGATGTAAGCAACTAATCGGAGTTGACTACTCATGTTTCGTTCCCTCCCACCCCCACCCCGCCTCTGTATCAGGAGCCAGTGCTGGAGGGAGCTGGCTTAAAAGCTGGTTGTCCTGTGTTGTGGGCCCCCTCCCCCCCCCAGGACTGCTGCTCAGAGTTCGGACTCGAGCCAGGTCTGGAACCTACCCCCACTGTGACTAGAGATGTAATAGTGTAGACAATTAACCGATAAGCAAATGCTAAGCAATTTCCCCCACCTCTTAACATCCTTGGTCTATAACCCACCCCCAAGTCACAAGCTTCATTTCCTAGCATCCTAGGTTTCCCTTGGTCTCCCAAGTGGTGTTAGTCAAATCATTGTGTTAGCTTGATCTGCGGTATGACCCAAGATGGTATGATTAATGATTTGTATTCCACAATCTTGTATCTGGCTGTGTGCTTTCAGAACAATAAATCACTATGGTTATCTCAGAACAAATAATAGTCTGATCAATAAACTGTTTATGCCACCGCCCCAATCCTTTATATGGCTGCTACTCTTGCCGCTGACTTCAAGAAACAATTGAGTAATGCTATAAGTGATTATAAAGCTCATTGCTCTAAATGGTCAAACTTTACTTTGCAGCAGGTATTCATAAATCTACTTCAGTGTCTACTGGACTAAATGATTTCCTGTCTGTTTAGACTTACAAATATGCACTTACCTAATACACTTGGTGTGTGTATGTTGACTTCAACTAGTTGAGCTACATGTGCATTCAAATCAGGAATTTGATGCAATGGTAAAGTGCTGTGGAGAAGCACAAATACTTACCTACCTGGGAATTTTCTAGGACTTTTAGAGTATACTAACTAGTATATTGCCTCTTAAAATAAGCAGTAGACTTTTTTAAAAAGCCTTACATCAGGGTTCTCAACATGTGGGCCGCATGCAGCCTTCAGCCCATTTATTTGCGGCCCGTGGTGCAGTTTGGATTTACGTGGGGCTCAACACATGGCCCGCGGGTGGGAGCCAAAACAAAAAAGTAATCAATATAATGGTTTTCTGTTGATGTGTGTTTTAGTAGTTAAATTCCTGGACTGTCATTGCTCACTGAAAGTGCTCACTGAAAGTTCCATATGGGTAGAAATCCGGGTAAATATTGCATTTTATTAGTATCAGCAGAACTGACTTAAATGGGGACTGTGTGTTGTGTAGTCTTGCCTTCATCTTTGTATTCATGCCTGTCAGTGTGAAAGAAGCTATTTGCATATGTGTTTGCATGTATATGCAATCACACTTAAATTGTGACCCTCAGCATGTGCTGTGAGTATCGTTGTGGCCTTCAGGGCTTCCAAAGTTGAGTAGCCCTGCCTTACATTATAGTGGCTCTGCAGACACAATGCACAAATAGAAAGTGCATCAGATTTAAATGTAGCCACGAGCTCAGATGCAAAACCGTTTTCAACTTAGGATGAAAGTCTGAACTGCACTTATAAGAGGCATAGCACTTGTGGCTGAGAGGAAGTAGAATGGGGGACTAAAATGGCTTTGAGACTTAATGAATTGTCTAAATCAGGGGTGGGAAACCTAAGGCCCGAGGGCCAGATGTGGCCCTGGCTTGCGTGGATCCAGCCCCCAAGGCTCAGGGCTCCTGCGCCGTTGCCCCTCCGTCCCCACAGCATTCCCTCTTTCCTGTGCTGGCGCTCCAGCCTCCCTCTTCTCTCCCCCCTCCTGCCCTTCTCCCTCCCCCTCCCCCATACCACCCCTTGCGGATCTAGAGTACACAAAATGTACTAGCCTGGGCCCCACTAGGCTCTGGTGTGCAAGGGGAATGTGGGGGCACGTCTTTCTCTTCGATCAGGGCCACGTCATTAAGGATGTGTATTTGTTTTTGGTTTTGGGTTTTTTTGCTTTTTACTTGTGTGCGGCCCCCCTCCCCCCAACGGATTTGTCTGGAGGTCAGCAGCCTCTGACCCAAAAAAGGTTCCCCATCCCCGTCTATATCATGCAAACTAGTTCCCAGGTCCTACAAAAATTCTGGGAAGCACTTCTGCAGTGGCATGTAAGATTACAGGTCTTGCCCATGGCACATGCTTCATCAAAGTTTGAAGGGGTCCCTGTGACTGCTATCCTCAATTCTTGAATTGGGAATTTCTGTGCCACTCTAGCCCTTTCAGCACAGAATGGTTAGGAGGGTGAAAATTCTCCCTTAAATTCTAGACTTGTTAGGCTAACACATAAACAAGAGCTCTCTTTTTTTCTAGGATTATATTCCCGTAGATCAGGAAGAGCTGAGAGACTATGTAAAAGCCAGGCTTAAAGTGTTCTATGAAGAAGAGCTTGATGTGCCATTAGTGCTGTTCAATGAAGTTTTGGATCATGTGCTGAGAATTGACCGGTAAGCTAAATTTTCAGCTCCTAGTATTGTCTATTTTTGAATGGAAAAACAAACCTGTATTCAGAGTAGTCCAGAATGGAGCACCAGTTTCTTGTGGTGTTCTACTTAGGAGTGGCATTCTGTAAAAGGGGTACTGCCAGGTGAAAATGTAACAGACTGAGAAATATTGCCAACCGTCACTTCTGTACATCCCAGAACTAGTCACAGTACTAAAAAAAATACAGGCTAATTTTTCAAGAAAATGAGATTTGGAGATGTGGTGACTAATTCACCATTTATCAAGCAAAAAACTTACTTGAAGTATCAATCTCTTTTAGAATCTTCCGCCAGCCTCAGGGCCACTTGCTTCTCATTGGAGTTAGTGGAGCAGGGAAAACTACCCTCTCGCGATTTGTGGCTTGGATGAATGGATTAAGTGTTTACCAAATTAAGGTTGGTTTAGTTATATCACTTAACAAAAAACTAACTGTTAGAATAACTGCAACAACTGCAAGTTTTATCTAACTGTATGACAGAGGATGAGAGTTAAAAAAGACAAGTAACTATTGCTGAATCTTTATAGGTTCATAGAAAATACACAGGTGAAGACTTTGATGAAGATCTGAGAACAGTCTTAAGACGCTCTGGCTGCAAAAATGAGAAGATAGCATTTATAATGGATGAGTCAAATGTACTGGATTCTGGATTCCTAGAGAGAATGAATACTCTTCTGGCCAATGGAGAGGTAATTTGAGTAAATTTGTATAAAGTAGCAATAATGCAGGGAAAATCAAGTTAAGAAAAATATACTTATTTCCTGGATTAGGTTCCTGGTCTCTTTGAAGGAGATGAATATGCCACCCTTATGACTCAGTGTAAAGAGGGAGCACAGAAAGAAGGCCTAATGCTAGATTCACATGAAGAATTATACAAATGGTTCACCAGTCAAGTTATTCGCAATCTCCATGTTGTGTTCACCATGAACCCATCTTCTGAGGGCCTGAAGGACAGAGCAGCGACTTCTCCAGCCCTCTTCAACAGGTAATTTACTCATTCTGCTTGGAAACTAACCTGCAACAAAGTATCTTAACACTTCAGGTCGTCTTTAATTAAGAGTATTGTTAATACCCTATTGAAAAGAGAAATTGCCATCTCTTTGGAGGTTTTAATGTATGTCTTGTCCTGTGTGTAGGTGTGTCTTGAACTGGTTTGGAGACTGGTCAACTGAAGCACTGTACCAAGTTGGCAAAGAGTTTACGAGCAAAATGGATCTTGAGAAGCCAAACTACATTGTGCCAGACTATATGCCAGTTGTGTATGACAAATTACCACAACCGCCATCACATAGGGAAGCTATTGTAAATAGCTGTGTATTTGTTCATCAGACTCTTCATCAGGTGTGTTTTTGCCACTGCTATTCAAAAGCTTTGATATCATATTCTAGGGGAGTGGCACAAGGGCAATAATGAGAAAATGTTGCTCCTGTGACAGTTTTGAATTTAAACATCTAGATATAATCCATAATCTTTAACATATACAAACTAATTCCTTTCCTTTTGAAGGCTAACGCTCGTCTAGCAAAACGGGGAGGCAGAACTATGGCTATCACTCCACGCCACTATCTGGACTTCATCAATCATTATGCCAATTTGTTCAATGAGAAAAGGAGTGAGTTGGAGGAGCAGCAGATGCATTTGAATGTTGGTCTTAGAAAGATCAAGGAAACTGTTGACCAGGTACATACCTGTGAACTTGGCTTTGTATTAAAAAATTAGAGCTTTTGAAACTGACTCTAATCTTACAACTTGTGTTAGGTGGAAGAACTGCGTAGGGACTTGAGGATAAAGAGCCAGGAGTTGGAAGTGAAAAATGCAGCTGCTAATGACAAGCTGAAAAAAATGGTGAAGGATCAACAAGAAGCTGAGAAGAAAAAGGTAAAATCAACACTTCCTTCACCTTTTTGTACATGTGCAATATATTAAGAAATATCTTACAGTAATACTATGAAAAGAGTAGGAAACCACAACTCTTAAAGATGAGGCTTTAAATGTAAGGGTTTTCTTGTTGTACAAAATGTCTTAGGTTATGAGCCAACAAATTCAAGAACAGCTGCACAAACAGCAAGAAGTAATTGCAGATAAGCAAATGAGTGTGAAGGAGGATCTAGATAAAGTTGAACCTGCTGTCATTGAAGCTCAGAATGGTAAGTTAACTATTACAAATAACTACAGCATACATTTTCTTCGGCTATGTCTAGACTACAGGCTTCTTTCAGAAGAAGCTTTTTTCAGAAGAGATCATCCAAAAGAGAGCATCCACACTGCAAAAGTAGCAGAGGGGTAGCTGAATCTGCAAGAACGAGAAGTCCTGTGGTACCTCACCAAGTTCTCAATGCAGGCTCTTAGCAGAGAAGTTATAAACTGCTATCTTATAAATCTCTGGTGTACATCCTATGTCAGGATGGGTCCATGGTTCTTTCCAGCTCGTTGTTCCCTGCAAGGCTGCATCTGGGATCAGGAGCTGAACTCAAGACAAGATGGAGGGTGCCACATGGCACTTATATACCTCTCCTGGCCAGAGCAGGTCACATGGTCGAGTGACCCATCTCTGTTTCCCATGCTGGCAGCCATTATGCCCTGGCTGGTTTGCAGGTATCAGTCACATTCTTCAGGTGTGTACTGGCACCTAAAGAGTCACTGTTTCCTTGCTAATTAGCATAGCCACTGGCTGAACATTCTTTGCCTATTGCTCTGTCTCAGAGAATTTTCCAGCATCAACACAGAGTACATATCTACAACTCCACATATAGACATTATACAAGTACATGACTAGCGCATACAGAATCAGTAGAACATAAGCTTTCATGTGACACCTCACACGGCCCCCTTTGTGTAGACTGTTGAGGCACACACACACACCCCCATGGGTGCAGCAATGACCTTTAAAATCCAATAACATGACAGTGGGCCTCATCCTCCCTGACTGAATTGACCTCATTATCTCTAACCTTACTCTCGATTGGTACTCTTTTCTTATGCCTGCATATTTATACCTACCTCTGGAATTTCCACAACATGCATCTGACAAAGTGGGTCTTTGCCCATGAAAGCTTATGCTCCAATAAATCTGTTACGGTATGTCTACACTACAGTGCTATTTCGAATTAACTTAATTCGAAATAATGCATCTATACACACAAACTATTTCGAAATAGCGCGTCCACACTGAGTGGACCCTGAACCAAAGTTAAGGCTGGCCGGAACCAGTGCTGGTAGGGCATCAGGTTAGGACTTCATTGTGTGGGGCTGCTTCCTGAGGCTAACTGAGCTCTGTGCTTAAAGGGACCCTACCCCCACCCCAGACAGACAGTTCTCAGGGTTCCCCACTTGTCTACCTTGATGAGGGACAGCAAAGCAGTCCTGTCTTGGAGTGCCCTGAGTGCCCACACTCAGGACACCACAGCACTCGGCCACATGGAGCCAGAGCTGCCCCTGGGCACGCCAGTACGTCTCGTGGGGTCATTGCTATCAGCCCGGCTGCACTTGCTGAAGGCTGCCATCCAGGGGGTCCACTGGGGGCTGTCAGGATCCAGGAGGCCCTGCGGGAGAATGTCCACCCCGAGGAGCCCTCAGCCTCCCCGGTCCTCCCCACCGGGGGCTCGTGCCCCATTCCTCCCTCACGTCCATCCACTTACCCCTCCCTAGCCCCCCTTCCTGATGTCAAATAAGACACATATGTTCAAAAATAGAAACTGGGTTTATTGAACAAAACTGGGGGGGAGATGAACTTCTGGGGAGACTGGGAGAGGGGAAGAGAGGGTGGAAGAGGGGAGGGGGAAACCTGGGAGGAGGGAGCTGGAAGGGGGAAGCTCAGGGCTCAGGGTTGGGGGTCTCACCGGACCAACTTGACTTTCATGCAAACCTGCTCCTGGGTTTGCATGTGGCCTTTGGTGGCCAGGCTGGTAGCTATCCTGCCATAGACGGCCGCGTTCCTCCGTCTAGTGCGGAGATCATGGACGTTGGGGGCATCCCCCCCAAACCTGAATAAGGTCCATGATCTCCACCCTGTATCAGGAAGGCGCCCGCCTTCTCCAGCCCCTGTCAGGCTCCTGGGAGCTGGCAGAGTGCTCCTGGGGAGTGGTGGAGGGCTGGCTGCCATTGGCTTGCTGGCTCATGTTTTGGGGCCACTGGGTCAGGGGCCCCGGTGGCCACTGTTGGCTCTGGGCTGGCAGGCTTGGAGCTGGCACAGGCACTGTGGCCAGGGTCTACCCCTTTAATGGCTCCGGGGCTGGGGGAGAGGAGAATAAGTTCCTGGTTGTGCCCAGAGTGGCCACCAGGGCTCCCTGGGAAGGGCTGGAGGCCCCCTATTTTGAATTAAGTGTCTACACAGCAATTAATTCGAAATAGCTATTTCTAATTTGGTGTTAGTCCTCGCAGAATGAGGTTTACCAAATTCGAAATAAGGGTTCCACTATTTCAAATTTATTTCGAAATAGCGGTTTGCCTGTGTAGACACTATTAAAGTTAATTCGAAATAACAGCAGTTATTTGAATTAACTTTGTAGTGTAGACATACCCTCAGTCTATAAGGTATCACAGGACATCTCGTTGTTCACACTGCAAAAGTGCATCCAAAAAGCGATCCGCTCTTCCAAAAGACTGAATGGACACTCTCTCGCATGTAAGCTGTGGTTACTATGGACGGAATGACCACCAAGGCACCTGTGCTTTTTTCCTCTTTCCTCTTCTTCCGAAAGAACTTCCTCTTCCCCATCCACACATGCCTTTTTGCAAAAGAGCTAGAATGAGGATTACCAATGCCAGAAAAGCCCCTCTGTTCTTTCAGTTTTCTTGCAGAAGAATGCAATTGCAGTGTGGATGTTCAGGTTTTGTCAGAAAAACGGCATACCCTTAGGAGCTAGGGACTTGATCCAAAGGCTTTTGGAAGCATTTGCACTGACTTGATTTGCTTTAGTGAACTTTTGGGTTTATCCCTTTATCTGGAGTCTCTTAATCTTTAGTGAGGAAGCAGTAGAAATAACAGTCCACTAGCACAAATGAGCTTCTAAACTTCCCATTATACTATTGTAGACTTGCATTCTAAGCAGTATTTAAACTGTCAATGATTCAGTTTTCCCAACCTTTGCTAGATATAATTAACTTTCAGTATATCATTATAGCAGGAACTCCCTGAAACAGGAATAGGTCAGCGAATGAGGAAATTTCTGGTGCGTAGTAGCAAGGCCTGTGCAGTAGCAAGGCCCACACAGTCCGTCAATGGCATGCTAGTTTGCTGCGCGTTTAAACTCCAGCTTATTGCTCTGTTTTCTAGACAAGCCCCTAATGTTCTTTCTGCTGGTGCAGCCTCTTAAGAGATTGCAGTGTCCAGTTCATGAAATTAATGATTTCATAAACATTACATAAAAGTATATTGTGAAAGGAAAATACTACCAACACAATTTACTTACTCAAGAGTTAGTTACAATGGCCTATCAGTGGGTTGCATAAGAAGGACTTCTAATTCACTATTTGTCTAGGAGTATACATGAGACCCTCACAATTCACAGAATCACTATTTGCTATTTCATGTATTCGCCTCTGTTTGGGGTGGGCTGTGGGGAGCTTGCTGCCAGGGCCGCAGCCTCCAGTATTCATGAATTTTTGCCATTTGCAGTGGTGCCAGGAACACATCCACCATGAATGGTGAGGTTTTCCTGTACAGTCTCATTGTTGATCTCTCTGATGCATAGCCTTGTTTTTAGGCTGCTTAACTTGTGAACTCAACAAGGCTATCAGGTGCAAACTCTTGTTCTTGCTAATCTATCATAGTAGTGCTTGAAGGTTTCTGATCGTTCATCTTGTTCTCTTTAAAGTGAGAATACAGGTGGAGAATTCAAAATGTGAAGCATGTGATTATTATAAGAAGGTCAATTCATTTTAGAAATGATCTGAAGCTTAAAATCTCTCAAAACAATATCAATGAAAATTTGCTAATTCCTGTCTTACTATTTTGCTGTCTTTTTTTTTTTTTCCTTCATTTTTCTCCCCAATCAATACTCTCTTCCTTTCTCCTCCTCGATCTGGCTTGACTACTGTGATTAGCTGTAAAATCAATAAAGAAGCAGCATCTGGTAGAGGTCCGTTCTATGGCCAACCCACCTGCAGCAGTGAAGCTAGCACTAGAGTCCATCTGTCTACTATTGGGTGAAAGTACAACTGACTGGAAACAGATACGTTCCATCATTATGAGGGAAAACTTCATTCCAACTATTGTAAACTTTTCTGCTGAAGAGATCAGGTGAATAACTGCAGGTACCAAGCTGCTGCTGGGTGTAGAAAGAAATTGTTCACAATAGAAATCTTACCAGTAGTTACAATTGGTGATGTTTGGTTTGGTTTCTACCTCACAAAAAGCAGAATTCATCTCAAATGCATATGCAGAATCACCACCTTTCCAAAATATCGAGTGTCATATACTCATGAAGATGTGCATCTCAGAGTAAAGTCTTGTTCTTTAAATTTAGGTATAGTCTGAGTAGCATATAGTGCTATCAGTGCTAAGGTAGATTATTCCCAGTACTTGAACTTAAATTTCTTTCATTATTTCCCAGCAGTAGCATTAAATCCCTGATTGTTGCATGCTGAATACTTTTTTCATCCCCTTAATAGTTGTGAGCTCTATAAGGAAGCAGCATCTTGTTGAAGTAAGAGCAATGGCCAACCCTCCTGCTGCAGTAAAACTGGCTTTAGAATCAATCTGTCTCTTGTTGGGTGAGGAGACAAATGACTGGAAAAAGATCAGACTAGTTGTTCTCAGAGATAATTTCATCAGCAGCATTGTCAACTTTAATATTGAAGATCTAAGGTATTGGTTTTAGTTTTATCTAATGTGGTAAAAGGGACTTACTTTTAGTAACTCTGCACTGACAAATTCAATATTTGCACATGTGCTGCGTCAGACATAATTCTTCTTTTGCAGTGATGCCATCCGGGAAAAGATGAAGAAGAATTACATGTCAAATCCAAGTTACAATTATGAAATTGTAAACCGAGCATCCTTAGCATGTGGTCCCATGGTAAAATGGGCAATTGCACAGGTAACTCATTTGTGATAGATCTACTAGTATAGAATGCTTCAGTCTTACTTATCACTAGGTGTTTGATTTCCCATGTATTAGTTGTAAGTTGCTGGAAATATCCAATGACTCAATCAGCAGACTTCCACCACTCAGATCTGAGACACTTTTGTTATAAAGTGTTTAAAAACAATAGTTGGTCTCAAGTGATCATGCAGAGTAAAGTGCTGAATGCAACACTACGGTTTATTTTCAGCTTTCTTTTGAAGCAGTGTGTTTTAACAATACTGACTAATGGCTGGTCTTGTTGCTCTGTGGCCAGTTTAGTGTACCCACAGACCAGATTTTATTGCCTGGTTTGATCTAGTTTCTCCCCAGCTGACAAGGATGGGGAATGTTTCAGAGCAGTGTGGGGTCATGTCTTAGCGGGGGCGGAGAGTGGCATCTAGCTTGGAAGTAATGTCAATGGTAAGCACAGGTTTCATCCAGCCCTATCAATGCCAGGCTTGGTTTTTGGTGAGTGTTGACTTTGGCCGAGAGTTTATAGGTGGGGTTTTGGAAGTTTGAGTAAGGTACAGTTATGGGGAAACGAGGGCTTCTTCAGTGTGGAAGGGGGCAGGCTAATCCCAGTGTCCAGGGCAAACGATACACCATTTTTGTATTTTACCCCAAAGAGTCAACTTCCTTCGCCTCACCTTCCAGACTCATTAGTGTGTCTCCTACATTCACTCTAGACTCCCTAAGAGCTCTCTGGCTTCAAGGGCAATTATCTCTGCACTGCATGATTGAATTTGAAATTTAGGAAGCCTCCAGATTTCAATCAAAAAGCATCAGTCTCACTTCAGTGAGATGAATAGTGCAGTTCACATCTTTTGGCTGTCTCAGGACACCTGCATGCTCAGAATAGTGAATCAGTTTAAGGCGGGGGTGGGCAGTTTTTTAAGGTGGGCTACTTAGAATTTCGGAAGTAATCTCAGGCCATTGTGGAAGGGGCAGGGCAGGAGACTTCAAGTGCCCACAGACCCTGATTGGCCTGGGGGTGGAGGAGCGTGTGAAGCCTTTACCTTCCACCCTGCCAGGGGCTGCTAGTTCCCTCTGGTGCCATGTACCCCTGGCAGGAGGAGACTTTGCATGCTCCCCTGCCCCCAGGTCTTGATAGACCTTGGGGGGCCGGAAGCAGCAGGCCGGCCATGGGTGAGATCCAGTGGTTGGCGGCCTATGGCCCCTATCTGGCCCCCTGAATTAAAGACCCACCAAAGGGCTTGCAGCGCCTGGCCTCACTCCTAACCTTTTGCCTAGCAGCTGTGTGCCATGAGCCCTTTCAATTGCTGTTTATAGGACTCCTGGCTTGTAGCTGCAAGGCAACACATTAGCAGCGGGGCCAGGAGCTACAAGCTCTCTAAAAAACTTCAGTTGAGAGGGCTCGTGCCTCCTCAAGGGCTCCCAAGTAACGCACTAGCAGCAGAGCTAGGAGCTGCCGAACACTGGATCGAAGTGCTAGATGGGCCGGATTTGGCCTGCTGTCAGCATCTTGCCCAGCCCTGGTTTAAGTAGAAGCCCTCAATCAATTAAAAAATGGTGCTTGCTGACTTGCATGGCCCCAGGTACCAAGGTAAGTTCCAGTCTAGAAAGTATCTAGAACTGACTATTCACAATTTCACAGCTGAATTATGCTGATATGTTGAAACGAGTAGAACCACTTCGCAATGAACTTCAGAAACTGGAGGATGATGCCAAAGACAATCAACAGAAAGCTAATGAAGTAGAACAGATGATTCGTGATCTTGAGGCCAGTATTGCTCGCTACAAAGAAGAGTATGCAGTGCTGATTTCAGAGGCTCAAGCAATTAAAGCAGACCTTGCTGCTGTTGAAGCAAAAGTGAGAATACTTTTTGTACCATTTTGTCTATTTTACTAATTTTTTTCCCTTTGTTTTGGGGGTGGGGGACATGGCTTTCAAACATTCTATATTCCTTTCTAACAGAATACTTTGTCCTCTCTACACAACTGTTTGTCTTCCAATATGTTTCATCTTTTGGACGCCTAACAAAGGGCTTTGCAGACCATTGATAAATGGACCAGAGTGAGAATTACACTTCCAGTCAGTGCCTCATGCTGGCCATCCAGTTAAATTGGCAATCATTCTCATCAGGACTAGGCTAGCAGGCAGGATGTTACTCAAAACCAAGAGCAGCTAGGACAGATAAAGCCAGTCCTTTCACAAGCACACTATTTACCCATAAGAATGCTCAATGCTATAAGCCTCAAAAGTGTTTCAAAGAAACTGTGGTTACTTAATTCTTTAACAGAGAGTTAGTCTGCCTTTTCTCATATTTTAAAACCATCTTGCAAGGTAACCACTGTGTTTATCTAAAGAGATAATTAACAGCAAAGTAAAACCTAACTTAGTTCTTCAACTCAAACTTTAGAACCCATCAGGTCATAGTCCATACAAATATCTTTTTTTATTTTTGTTTTGAGCTGCACTGATGAAATCTTAGAAATGTAGGGCTAGAAGGGAACTCGAGTCCAGCCCCCTGTGCTGCAAGAAGGTAAATTAAACCTAGATCATTCTTGATGGGTGTCTGTCCAATTTGTTTTTAAAAATCTCCAATGATGGGAATTCCACAACATCCATTGGAAGCCTATTCCAGTGCTCAATTAAATTTGAAAGTTTTTCTTCATCTGTAATGTATATTTTCCTTGCTGCAGATTAAGCCCCTTATTTCTTGCTCATGCTTTTGATGGACATGGAGAATAATTAATCAGTTTTTTATAACAGTTATTAACATATTTGAAGATTTAATCGGATTTCATCTCTCAGTTGTCGTCTCTAGATTAAACATGTCCAATTTTTTAACCTTTTCTCACAAATTGGGTTTCCTAAATATTCATTTTTGTTCCCCCTTGGACACACTTCAACTTGTCCACATCTTTCCTACAATGTGCTATCCAGAACTGGACAGTAATGCAGTTGACTCCTGGTTGCTGTATAGATTGGGACCAGTACCTCCCATGTCTGTCTTCCAATTAATACATTCCAGAATATTAGCCTTTTTTGTAGTTGCATCTCATTGTTCACTCACTCAGTTTCTGATCTGTTGTAACCCTCAGATCCTAGCCTGTTCCCTGTTTTTGTTGCTGTGTAACTTTTTTCCCCCTTCTGAATTTCACTTGCTGAATGCAGATCAATTTTCCAGTTTGTCAGTGCTGGCGTTGCACATTCTAATCCTGTTTCCTAAAATGCTTGCAACTCTCTCGTCCCTTTCCACTATCAGAACTGTAAAATTCACAGCCCAAGAATATTAACAACCTAACTTTCAAAGTTGTGGATGCACTATTTTCTGGACATACATAATTCTGAAAGTTGAGAGTCCAAAGTCTTGTGTGTTGGCAAATTTGTCTCTCCTTATAGGTTGTAAATACAGTAATTCGGGAAGACTTCATTTTGAATAGATATTATATTGACTCTTCCTTAATTTATAGGTAAACCGTAGTACAGCTCTCTTGAAGAGTCTGTCTGCTGAGCGTGAAAGATGGGAGAAGACAAGTGAAACCTTCAAGAACCAGATGTCCACTATTGCAGGAGACTGTTTGCTTTCAGGAGCTTTTATTGCTTATGCTGGTTACTTTGATCAGCAAATGCGACAGAACTTATTTACCACATGGTCCCATCATTTGCAGCAAGCAAATATTCAGGTAAAGATTGATCCACAATTACTAATGGCATGGCTAGTGTAAGTGTTAATATTTATTGTAGTGAATTACTGCTTAATAAAGGGGAAAGCAAAAGGTGTTCACAAAATATAAAGATGAAATTTGATGAAACTTTGGACTCTTTGGCCATATAATAATAATATTGTACTCTTCAGTTCCGTACAGACATTGCAAGGACAGAATACCTTTCCAATGCAGATGAGCGTCTTCGCTGGCAAGCAAGTTCTTTACCTGCAGATGACCTATGCACGGAAAATGCTATCATGCTTAAGCGATTTAATAGGTACTTCATTTGTACAATAAGTACTGAATGTGTGCGGATAAACTTAAGGATGCACAGAATTCCCACTGAACTCGGTAGAATTTGCATACCCTATGAAATGGAAAACTTAATTGAAACTTTAACTGAATATAAAAGCTTTGAGAGAATTTTTAGCTCTGTCTACATAGTATCTGCATAGTACCCATGATAGTCAATTGAAATGCAGCTCTAATCTCCTTCCCTTTTATTTTAGAAGTAAAACCAATTGTGTTTTTACTGTAATTCACTATTATACCAAATTAGCTCAAACTGAAGCCATTAGTCTATATTGACTGAAACATGAGAGTAACTAGATAAAATTATTGAAAAGGATAAATCATTAACTGTATCTTCTCCAAACAATGACTGGGGATCTTCCATATTCCATTACATGAGCCACCATTCTCCAAAAAGGAGTTGTTATAACTCAGCCTGAGTGGACTAAATGGCTTGTTTCAGAAACCTTAAATCAGTTGTATGATGGAAATATATTTTCACGTAGATATCCGCTGATCATTGATCCCTCTGGACAAGCTACAGAGTTCATTATGAATGAATATAAGGACCGTAAGATCACTCGTACTAGCTTTTTGGATGATGCTTTCAGAAAGAATTTGGAAAGTGCATTGAGATTTGGTAACCCTCTACTCGTCCAGGTTAGTCTCATGTTTACATACGCTTTAAAAAATGTGGTTGCATTTCTCAGGAAGTACACTTGAAATCTTCACTTGCGGGGCATTAGTTTTATTGCTACTCTAGTAATTATGTGCTTTTCAGGTATTGAAGAAATGAAGGTCCTTGTGTAAACAATGGATTAAAATTCTCATGAAGCCCTCAGCCTGATTAGTACAGCCTTCTGACACTACACCATTCCCCTCTGATCGACCCAAAATGTACCAAAGATCATATTCCTTACTTGTTGATCTCACCACATTGCTGTCCCTGTTCTACCATATCATGGTCAAACTTAAAAGGCTTTCTCAGTTAGGACCCTTGCTACTTATTTATTTGTTGCCTATTGTGCCCCTTTCACTTCACAGGTGATTTGACTATCCACAGGCAGCTTCTCCACTCCCCTTATGTGACTCTTTATCATACCACCCCTTCTGCACAGAACAATCTCTAAATGATAGGTTCTACCCCTGTTTTTAAAAATATCTTAAAACACACTTCTGGAATGTCTACATTAAATTGTCCCAACCTAGCTATTTCAACACTGACAGATAGAAGTAAGGCAAAATGTATAGTATATGTCTGGAGATGGCACCCATTTCTGTAATATCTGAGCACCTCACAATACCCTTAAATAAGGATATATTCTTTCCATTGCATGTTGTTATATATAAATAAATAAAAATAAATAAATCACAGGTACGTTTACTTTTGGTCTCCATCACCCTCCTATTGCTTGCACTCTTAAATTGCGAACTGCTTGAGGCAGTATTGTGGTCTAATATTTGTAGCAATAGGAGCATCACTTCTGGTTCAGGCCTGTAGATATTAGATTGTAAAGTACCAACAAAGTGAAAACAGCAAAATTTAGACACTCAGCCTGGAGTTGCTGTTTAGGTGTGCAATCCACCATCCAAAATTTCCAAATAGTATTTGGTCCTAGAAATTACTGTGTATAGCTTATTGCATGGGGGATAATAGTTGTAGACATGACCAAAATTTGAGGATTACTAGAGCTTTTCCCAACCAGAGGTAAAAATTTGATATCATTCAGACTTTGTTCAAGGTTGTTTCAGCATAGGTCCATTGAACTACATTTATTCATTATTCTCGTAATTCTATTGTTTAGGATGTGGAGAGCTATGATCCAGTTTTGAATCCTGTGCTGAATCGTGAAGTTCGGAGAACTGGTGGTCGAGTTCTTATTACGCTGGGAGACCAAGATATTGATTTGTCACCATCCTTTGTCATCTTTCTCTCCACCAGAGATCCAACAGTAAGGCACACGTACAAATTTGTTTAGCTTTCAGCAGGACAGAACATGTACCAAACCAGCAAAGTGACCCTGATACATACTTAATTTTATAGGTTGAATTCCCGCCGGATCTCTGCTCTCGTGTTACGTTTGTCAATTTCACAGTAACTCGCAGTAGTTTACAGAGCCAGTGTCTGAATGAGGTTCTGAAAGCTGAAAGACCAGACGTGGATGAAAAACGTTCTGACCTCCTTAAACTTCAAGGTATATTTCTGAAAAATCAAACCATAAAAACAAGTTCTAATTAGTCAGGTTTAGAAGACAAATTTGACTGTCACTCATACTAATATATGGCTGTTCTTTTTATAGTTGAGAAATGTGATGCTTTGGAACATTGTCTCAAATGAGATGGTAAACTATAGAATAAAATGTATAGTCATGTGATCGCAGCTCTCAATTTGTTTTACTTAAGGGGAATTCCAACTGCGTTTGCGGCAATTAGAAAAATCTCTGCTACAAGCTCTCAATGAAGTGAAGGGACGTATTTTAGATGATGACACAATCATAACTACTTTGGAGAATCTAAAGAGAGAAGCAGCCGAGGTCACCAGAAAAGTAGAGGAGACTGATATTGTCATGCAGGAGGTGGAGACTGTATCGCAGCAGTATCTGCCTCTTTCTACAGCATGCAGTAGTATCTACTTCACAATGGAGTCACTGAAACAGGTTAAAGAACCAAATTTAATCCCTTTCTTTCCCACTGGAAATATTCAGTGCTCTGTTATGCAGTACTGCTTAATTTCCAATTATGACTACATAAATACTAAATACATCATGAATTACAATAACCTCTATCTTTGACAAACCAGTAGTGCCATATGTTCTAAACTATATATATAACTCTTTTTTTTAACTCCTTTAGATACACTTCTTGTACCAGTATTCTCTCCAGTTTTTCTTGGATATCTATCACAATGTCTTGTACGAGAACCGAAATTTGAAGGGAATTACAGACCATACCCAGCGTCTGTCAATCATCACAAAAGATCTCTTCCAGGTTCAGTATAGAATTTTCATAGCTCTTGTGCTTGTCTTGGGGAAAACTGATTTAAGGCTCTGTATAATACGACTAACCAGTTACACTTTGTTTTGATAGGTGGCTTTCAATAGAGTAGCTCGTGGCATGCTACATCAGGATCACATAACCTTTGCTATGCTGTTGGCCAGAATTAAACTTAAAGGCACAATTGGGTAAATATTTGAATTTTTGCTTATTGAGCTGCATCTGTTTTTCAGCTTATATATATGAGAATTGTATGTAAGCTGAAAAAACAAATTTAATTTGTTGCCTTAAAGTTATCCACTACTTCAATTGAAATGCAAACAGCTAGCTTGGCTAAATCTACTCCCCTTTTAATTTTAAGGGAACCTACATATGATGCGGAATTCCAGCATTTCTTAAGAGGAAAAGAAATTGTACTCAGCACAGCATCTCTCCCAAAGATCAGTGGGCTTACAACAGAACAAATGGAAGCTATGATGAGGTTGAGCTGCCTTCCTGAATTTAAGGACCTGGTTTCGAAGGTTCAAGCTGATGAGGCAAGTACCATGTTTAAGCACTGTCACTGCACTAAACTTCGTTAGACCTATGGTGGGTACTTACATGGCCCCCTTTGCAATAGTGAGTGTAGCTATATTGTGAGGTACTGTTCCCATATTACAATGGGGAACTGGGCCACAGAATAAATGGCTTGCCAAGTTTACACAGAAAGCCTTTGCACAGGGATACTAACCTGGATTTCCTAAGCTAGTGCCCTAAACACTAGATCAGTCTTCCCCTCTGTAGAAGTTAGTATATGGTTTTAAGCACTGGGTTTTATTTTACTTGGACTATCCAGTATCTTCAGTAAAATGCAGTATGTTTTTAGTCTTGGTTGGAGTTTTTCTTGCAGTAAACACTCCTGCCGTGATCAAGACTTATAGTAGGCTCTGTATCCGTGTGTGTAGAATTCCTTGCTCTGAAGATCTTCCAGTTGGAATGGAATCCAAAGTCTGTCTCATGTACAATACGTCGTAATTAATATTTCTTTTAATACAGCAATTCTGTATCTGGTTGGAAAGCAGTTCACCAGAGCAGACTGTGCCATACATTTGGACTGAAGAAAAACCTGCAAGTAAGTTCAGTTGCACTCACTTATCTGGCAGTTGCCTTGCTGCCAGTTTAAATCTTGAACAAAATAGAACTTCAGTAAAGTCTCAGAATGTAGCAGTTGTGCAAACTACAAGTTTTTAAATAGGATTGAAAATGGAAGTCTCTTATCCAAAAAACAATTGTAGAGCAAGTAACTGTGCAGCCTTTCCCTGATCCTACACTACCATGTGGTCTTTGACCCAAGGTAGGGTATTATCTTGATATCCCTCAGACTGCCTGCAAAAAGATGTCAGTTTATTGGTATCAGACTTATGTAAAAAGTGCAGTTTCCTTGCAAATGTAAGTAAAAAGATGCAAATTCAAATAGTCTCTTCAAAACACTGTTAAAATTGGTTCCAGTAGTCTGTATGATGCCCTGCCTATAGGAAACAAACTGCCCTACTGTACATAAACTGTTGAATGGTCATCTGAGCCTTTTTGTCATTGCCAGTCTGGTCTCACTCAATGCTCAGAACTCTGTAAAAGGCACTTTCATTGTTTCCTGACCTTCTGTGATTTCCTACTAAAACTTTTGCTACTCCTTCCCTTGTCATAATTTCTTTATTAACTGAAACTAAGGCTATGCAAAATGTAGATATTTGTAACTGGCTAGAGGGAAACTAAAGCTCTGGATTGGTGAAAACTTAAAACTGCCACTCTTTGCTTAATCTTTCCTATCTGTAAGATCACAAGGGACAGCATTTGCATACAAATTTGTTTGAAATAGGCTATTTACAATGAACGCTTCTTTGACACAGTTGTCTAATTGCTGTACATGGTTACTACCAACTTTTTCTAAAGCTTCTGTGTAAAACTCTTTGGCTATGGGATCAGAATTTGTATATGAAAAAATATACTCGTTTCCTGTAGTGCTTTTATCACTGGAATATATAGGTTTCAACAGATAACTAAAAAAACCTAAGCTGTTGTTAGAAGAAAGTTTGTAGCTTGACAAAAAGCCATTGGTTCAGATTTTGTCCAAATGTATGGATTATTTAGCTATTTGCCTTAATAGTCTAGCATTCTTCATGTGTTACATTATTGTGTAACACTTAAGTTGCAGATGCTACAGGAATGTGTGTTTCTTTACTAAAATCTCTAGAAACTTCATGGCAGCACTTCCATAGGCTTTAGATTTTGTGTATGAACTTATTGCAGAAGCATCCAAAGGCCCTAAACAAATTGGGGAACTGTTTCACTGAAGAGTTCACAACCTGAAAAAAGTACTGTATGTAAGCCTAATGGTCTCTCTGATGGTGAGAGATTCCTAGGTCAATTTAAGGCAACCTTACTTGGGACAGTTAGTTTTGATTGTCAGATTAAGAATAACCATTATGTGATTTTTCAGCATAGAGTACTGCATTTAGCAAATTGTTTCTCACAGTCTTTAAAAGCTGTAGCTCTTTTGCTAAGTCTTTTTCTCTTTTCCTCCATTTAAGCTTTGGAAACAAAACTCTTCTTTTCTCATTTTAGCACCGATTGGGCAGGCCATTCATCGTTTACTCTTGATCCAGGCATTCCGTCCAGACCGTCTCCTGGCAATGGCACATGCATTTGTTTCAGCAAATCTTGGCGAATCCTTCATGTCTATTATGGAGCAGCCATTAGATTTGACACACATTGTAGATACTGAGGTAATCTATGGGAATGAAAATACTTTAAAACATTAACACATTGAGGGGCATAAATCTCTTGTGGCACATCAGACTCTGCCTTCATTTCAGGTAATGAGGTCCATAATAGCTTTCAGCACTGGGGTAACAGGTTTCCAAGGATCTTTGTGAGTTAAGTTGCCCTACAATAGTTTTACTAACTATGCTGAATACAGTTTCATTACATTAACATAAGGGATAAAGAAGCTTATCTTCCCCTGCAGATTTTTGGAGAGGTGCATAATTCTAAATATTGCTTATTCTTATGGCAATTGTGAATGTGTTTTTTAAACTTCCTGAATTGCAGGTGAAACCAAATACTCCTGTACTGATGTGTTCTGTACCTGGCTATGATGCCAGTGGCCATGTTGAAGATCTTGCAGCTGAACAAAACACACAGATTACCTCTATTGCTATTGGTAAGAATACATTATCATTAGGTTTGGCAGAACTTGACTATAATTTTTTATAATATTGACAGATACTGATATTTACTTTAAGAACATTTATTAGTTTAAAATTTTCAGTGGAGGGGAATTCATGGTGGGGAAAACTAGTTAATGACACACATTGAGATTCCAAAAAGTTATTATCACCATAAACGTGAATTGTCAACACCAAAATACACAAAGTAAATATCCTTAAATCTGCCTTAAGCATCATTTTTTGTAATTTTTATTATTGATTCAAATTTTTTATCTTTGCATGCGCATGATGAAATTGTCATTTTCTAATTTTAAAAAAATCAAATTGTTCCAGACATCATTATCATGTTTGTCTTATGTTAGGTGAGCTGATAAGAAATAACTTCAGTCAATTACATTTCTAGAGCAGGGGTTGGTAACCTATGGCTCTTGCAGCTCGAGCTTAGACTCTCCTCACTCCCCCCCATAGTAGGGAGCCTGCATTGGCATTCCAGCCTCACGGGGTCCCTGCAAGATTAGAGCGCCAGTGCCAGCTTCCTTGCGGAATGGGGGGGAAGAGAGCCACAAACCGGATCCAGTGGGGAGAAGAAAAGCTATAGAAGCATCTCCTCATGCTGCCTCTTCCCTTCCCCCTCCTCTGGCTTGGGGACAGCAACCCGCTGCTCCCATTGGCCAAATTCACGCACTCTGAACTCTTCATTTTTGGCCCCACCCCAGAGCTTGGGGGGTGGGGACCACAAAATCCACTAACCCTGAAACCCCAGAAGAGTTAATCTGGCCTGAGGCCTTGAACCTCAGTTCACCCTGTCGACCCCTTCCCCCCCCACCACCACAGTGCTGGAGCACTAGGGGAGTGAGGTGTTTCAGTTGAGGGCCACATCAGTGAGGGCTGGGAGTCTTTTGGAGGGGTTTTTTTGCTTCTCGCTTATGTGGTCTCCAACTGATTGGTGGTGTGGTGTGGTGTTTTTTTTTTGTTTGTTTTTTTTCCTGTGGGTCAGTGGCCCCGAAACCAAAAAGGTTCCTCACCCCTGCCACAAATAACGACAGTGTTGAAACCTTTTGTGTTGGACATATTTTACTTGATTTAAAATGAACCTGGCCAGCAAGGCCCCAATTAGGGCCCAGTCCCCATCTGGCCACAGCACCCTCTTCCCAGCCCTGATCCTGGGGCAGGCCCTTCAGTCCAGCCCCCATCTGGCTGCAGGAAGGGCTGGTGGTGCCCTCTCCTGCTGTGGCATGGCTAGAAGGGGAGGCCACAATTCGGCTGCGGCGATCCTGGTCTGGCCCTTTGTCCAGTCATTGCTGCCCGGGTGCAGAAGCCCAGACCCAGCCACATAAGGTAATCCGGCCCCAGGGCCCCCCACATACTTTGTCCCACCCCCAGTGCCCTGCTTTGCCTCTTGCACCTCCCACACACCCCAATCCCCTGCCCTGAGCCCCTCATGCACCCCAGCCCTGACTCCTGGATTATCTCCCCCCCCCTCCCCAGCAGAACTATTAAATGTCAGAGTACAATATTTCATTGATGCTGCTATTGATAATTGACATTATGGTTAATAAGTTGTATATTTTCAGTCATGCAAATAGGCATTCTTATACTGGCTCTTTGAGCACTTGTTCTGAATTTTGATGTAGTTTGGTTCTTTGGTTTGAAAAGGTTGACGGCCCCTGTTCTAGAGCTAACAATAACCTTCTGCTTGTAGGCTCTGCTGAAGGATTTAATCAGGCAGATAAGGCAATAAACACAGCAGTGAAATCTGGAAGGTATGTTCTGTCCCTCTTTTTTTATATAAGTAGAACTGTGAATAACAAGCTAGTTACTATTCTGTTACTATATTCTTGTAGGTGGGTAATGCTAAAGAATGTCCATCTGGCTCCTGGTTGGTTGATGCAGCTAGAGAAGAAGCTACATTCTTTACAACCTCATGCTTGTTTCAGACTCTTCCTTACCATGGAGATAAATCCCAAGGTAACCAAAGCCACTGTTACTTGAATCAGGCAGCATTTCCCATGATGGCCATAGCTTGGCAGGTGGAAGGGTGCATCTTGGAGTGCATCTGCAGAAGCAGAAACAATTGCCAAAAGCCTGCCTAGTGCTTCCTAGAGTATTTCACATCACATTCCTTGTATTGTCAAGTGCTTTGTAAATATCCTGACTCCCTGCTTATGCAGCGAAGAAAAGACTGCCTACATCTTTCCTTCCCAAAGTAGTACCTAGGAATTGGCCCTCCGTATTTAATTTGTGTTGAAGTTTATTATTTTAATGTTGTAAGTCCTAACTGCTGGTAGTTTCATCATCTTATTGCAAGAGGGAGGATACTCAGCTAAAATAACCTAGTGTAGATTAGCAAGCTTGTTAAAAATATCACATTCTTTGTAGAAGAGAGTATTCTTCCGGGTATAACTTGTGTTGATGCTTTTCTGTCCTAGGTACCAGTCAATTTGCTACGCGCTGGTCGGATCTTTGTGTTTGAACCTCCTCCTGGTGTAAAGGCAAACATGCTAAGAACATTCAGTAGTATTCCTGTTTCGAGAATATGTAAGGTGAGGCATTGGTTTTTGAGTAATCTATATTGAACTCAAACTGAAAACTATTTGAGTTTTTTAATTTCATAGCTTTCAGTCACTCTAGCATACATTAAACAAATGTTACATCTTCTGATACTACTCTGAAAAAACAAACTTTTCAGAGGCTTTCACTTTATGCTATCTAAAAAATGGATGGCATGTAAGGAAGTAATCGGTTAAGCTTTTTATCTGATGCATTAAAACTTGGAGACCCTATTTTACCAGACATTTGATATTTACCAGCACTGTAGCAAACCAGGTTTCTTAATAAATTTTTGATCACTATGGCTCTGGTGTGGATAAAGTATTTTTCCCCCCCCACCCCATCCTAGGCTCCAAATGAACGTGCTCGTTTATATTTCCTCCTTGCCTGGTTCCATGCCATCATTCAAGAACGTTTGCGATATGCTCCCCTGGGATGGTCCAAGAAATATGAATTTGGTGAATCTGATCTGAGATCTGCCTGTGACACAATAGATACATGGCTGGATGATACAGCAAAGGTAATTAAATGTATTGCTGTTTTATAAATCTCTCTTAAATATAGAGTAACATTTGGATTACTTGGGGTTAATCTGAAATACTGACAAGATTAGCTGGAAACAAGCAATATCCAAAACAAGACCTCAAACTGTTTGACTTTTGGCTTTCATTAAACTTCCCAAACTCTTATTTCCCAATTTTTATGGGGAATTTTCACCTTCTAATTAACTTGTGTTTGCTCTCAGGGCCGCCAAAACATTTCACCTGATAAGATCCCATGGTCTGCTCTGAAAACTTTGATGGCACAATCCATTTATGGAGGTCGCATCGATAATGAATTTGATCAGCGTTTGCTAAACACTTTCCTGGAGCGTTTGTTTACCACTCTGAGTTTTGATAGTGAATTCAAACTGGCTTGCAAGGTTGATGGACATAAGGATATTCAAATGCCAGATGGAATCAGGTATTTTTTTTCAGCCTCAAATTTCAGTTGGTCTCACCTTAATAGCTTGCTTTCCTTCAGAGAAGCTGGACTCTGTTGCATTTTTTGCATTTGTGTTTAGCTATGCAAAATATTCCTGATCTCCTGTTAAAATGCCTGATATTCTAGATAATTAACTTAACTCAATTTACTGCCACAACTTTCACTTGCAGACGTGAAGAATTTGTCCAGTGGGTTGAGTTGCTGCCAGACACACAAACCCCATCCTGGCTTGGTTTACCAAACAATGCAGAAAAAGTTCTTCTCACCACACAGGGTAAAATTTGTATTTTTGACTTCTTTGTGTTTAAATTATGTAACTCCTTTTAAAAAAAAAAAAAACTTTCAAAATAGATGACATGGGAATTGTGGTGTTACAGGAAATAGCAATGTTACAAGTATCTCAATGTGTATTAATTATTTTAGTCTCCTCAAACCAATTAATAAATATCTACGAATTCTTAAGATTGAAAGTAACTTGTTTAGAATCTCCCCTTTAGACAGGAGAACACTACATAAGTGAGACTCCTTTAGTTCTAAATCTAAGGAAGGTTACTCATGTTTAATATATTTAAGAAGTATTTTTAAATAAATGGCAATCACAATAGTGTTAATGTAATCCGCTAATGCATCTTTAAAACTTTCCTTATACTGATATCCTAACACTTGGGGGTGGGTTTTTTTTGTTGGCTTTGGTTCAGGTATTGATATGATTAGTAAAATGCTGAAAATGCAGATGCTAGAGGATGAGGATGATTTAGCTTATGCAGAAACTGAAAAGAAGGCAAGAACAGATTCAACTTCAGATGGGCGTCCATCCTGGATGAGAACACTACACACCACAGCCTCCAACTGGCTCCATCTTATTCCACAAACTCTAAACCATCTTAAACGAACAGTGGAAAATATTAAGGTGATGATTAAGATAATCAAATACATATTTTGGTCTGTAAAATAGTAGAGATTATGCAAATGTGGGTGAGGTATCCTATCTAGATTACAACCTATAAATGGTCTCTCTAAATCCAAGTAGTATAGCAGACTTGGAAACAATGTCTTGTTTCATGTTCTTTGCTATAATTCAGTTTAAGAATTTGACAAAAGTAACATTTACTTTGGCTCGGAAGGCACAATGTAAGTTTTTCTAGTATCTTGCTTCCTAAGATGGAGGTGCTATAAATGTAACTTCATACCACATGTCTAATTCAAGTGAACTGAAGAATGTATGTTGGCTCCAAAGATAGTATCACTGGTCTGTCCTCACTGAAAAGAATGGATAGTGGCTAATAGAGGGACTTGCTAATTGGGAGTGGAGACTAGTAATGAAAGGAAGCCATAAAGTTCTGAAAGCTAGAATGACATTGTTTGTTTTGCTGTCAATGTTTATGGAATGTCTCGGTTCCTAGGTTGTTGAGTAACTGAGACATGGATTGTATATTAAATGTCTCTGTTTAGGCTATGGACTTGGGCTCCGGACATGGATACAGAAGCCAATAGGAATTTATAGTAATCAGGCCAGACTGCAGCAGGAAGTTTGCATGCTGTTTTTCCCACTTGTAGTTAGTGTCAGGAAGGAATGAAGTTCTTGCTTTGATTGTGAGGCAGCTGCATCTTTAGAGTGAGTGGAGGAAATGACTGTATTGGAGATACCTTCAACATGTAAAAAACACATTAGGGTGAGACCTTAACAGTTGATAACAACGTATGTGGGATTTGGGCAGCCCAACTCGTGCCCTTCAGTGATTTAGGACTAAGTTAATTTTCCCACCAGAAGATGCTCATCTTGTTTCCACATTTTTCTTGCTTAAATAAGGATCCATTGTTCCGATTCTTTGAGAGAGAGGTGAAAATGGGAGCCAGATTACTTCAAGATGTTCGTCAGGATCTTGCTGATGTGGTTCAGGTTTGTGAAGGCAAGAAGAAACAGACCAACTACTTGCGTACACTTATAAATGAATTGGTAAAAGGTATGTTACAAGATTCTCTTTTTAGAATGCTCTACCAGTAATCCTATTACATTAGTTGATGTGTTCTCATTTCCAGCGCTCATGGTTTAAAAAAAAATCCATTATTCTTGCCTAGCACAAAATTCTGAAAGTCAGAATGCTGAGGCTGGTCCTATAACACATGAACTTCAGTGTTGCCAACCTAAGCATTCAATTGCCATGAGATTGGATTGAAAAAAAATCCAATTTTTAAGCCAGTCTAGGTTTTTGCCTTTGCTTGAATTGTGGTTTTTAACCCTGTGTTCCACCTGTGGGAGCTAGATGTTGTTTAAAGGAAATGCCGTTTTCACATTACTGTTTCTAGGACCTGGAGATTAAAGTAAGACCTCTGTATTGTGCTACTTGGAAACGAATTGCAAGTTGGCATTACAAACTGAGACTAGTATTAAAAAACATTTTGCTGAGTTTGAAACCAACCCTTGGAGCCTAGTGGTGTTGACTGTAAACCAGTTTCAATCAAAACGTTAAGTTTTAACTCACTTGTAACAATTATCAGAGAAACTTCAGATGTTATCTTGGTTTTTTTTCTTCTGTGATCATACATTTGGTGGCAGATGATGAAAGGAGATACTTTGTACCAATACAGTGGAATATACTGATGATTAAGATACCCATTTAAGCAGAACTATTGTACTGTGAGTTAATGAATTATTCTTTGTCTTGTAAACTGAGGATGAAGGTGGCACATTGCAGTAATTCCTTAAAATTGGTGTCTTCCATGTTGAAAGACTCAGAGGAAAAAATTGGCTGTGAACTATATTTTTGCAATCTGATGTATATGCAATTGAACTCATTAATGAATGCCTTCTGGACTTTGTTCATAAGATATACTTCAGATAGTAATTTCTGTTTACTGATCTGCAGAACTAATTGAAAACTAGGTTGCTTTATATAATGTCATTAAATTCTATGTCAATTTGTGATACACTTATACTCCCTGGTCCCAGTTAAATTAGGACCCCATAGTTCTTGGTATTAAAAACTAAGTGGCTGCCACTAAAAGGGTAAAATTGCATTGGGAAATAGTGGGTAATCTGATTCATACCCATACAGAACTCTTACCTTGGATGCGTCTTCTCTAGGTATTCTGCCCCATAGCTGGTCTCATTACACTGTGCCTGCTGGCATGACTGTTATTCAGTGGGTGTCTGACTTCAGTGAACGCATTAAACAACTACAGAATATTTCCCAGGCAGCTGCTTCTGGTGGAGCAAAAGAGCTAAAGGTATCTAACTTGTGTTGTATTGCCTTTTCATTTATAGCTTTTCTGAAATTCAACATGGGTTTTGTAAAGGGAAATCCTGTCTTACTAATCTATTAGAGTTCTTTGAAGGGGTTAACAAACATGCGGACAAGGGGGATCCAGTAGATATAGTATACTTAGATTTCCAGAAAGCCTTTGACAAGGTCCCTCACCAAAGGCTCTTGTGTAAATTACATGGCCATGGGATAAGAGGGAAGGTCCTTTCTTGGATTGAGAACTGGTTAAAAGACAGGAAACAAAGGGTAGGAATAAATGGTAAATTTTCAGAGTGGAGAGGGGTAACTAGTGGTGTCCCCCAAGGGTCGGTCCTAGGACCAATCCTGTTCAACTTATTCATAAATGATCTGGAGAAAGGGGTAAGCAGTGAGGTGGTAAAGTTTGCGGATGATACCAAACTGTTTAGGATAGTCAAGACAGAAGCAGACTGTAAGGGACTCCAAGAAGATCTCACCAAACTGAGTGATTGGGCAACAAAATGGCAAATGAAATTTAATGTGGATAAGTGTAAAGTAATGCACATTGGGAAAAATAACCCCAACTATATGTACAGTATGATGGGGGCTAATTTGGCTACGACAAATCAGGAAAGATCTTGGAGTTATCGTGGACAGTTCTCTGAAAACTTCCACACAGTGTGCAGCGGCGGTCAAAAAGGCAAATAGGATGCTAGGTATTATTAAGAAAGGGATAGAAAATAAGACCCGGAATATCTTACTGCCCCTGTATAAAACTATGGTACGCCCACATCTTGAATACTGTGTACAGATGTGGTCTCCTCACCTCAAAAAAGATATTTTGGCCTTGGAAAGGGTTCAGAAAAGGGCAACTAAATTGATTAGGGGTTTGGAACAGGTCCCATATGAGGAGAGGTTAAAGCGACTGGGACTTTTCAGTTTAGAAAAGAGGAGACTGGGGGGATATGATAGAGGTGTATAAAATCATGAGTGGTATGGAGAGGGCCGATAAAGAAAAGTTATTTATTAGTTCCCTAAATAGAAGAACTAGAGGACACCAAATGAAATTAATGGGTAGCAGGTTTAAAACTAATAAAAGAAAGTTCTTCTTCACACAGCGTGTAGTCAGCATGTGGAACTCCTTGCCAGAGGAGGCTGTGAAGGCTAGGACTATAACAGAGTTTAAAGAGAAGCTAGATAATTTCATGGAGGTTAGGTCCATAAAAGGCTATTAGCCAGGGGATAAAATGGTGTCCTTGGCCTCTGTTTGACAGAGGCTGGAGAGGGATGGCAGGAGACAAAGCGCTTGATCATTGTCTTCGGTCCACCCCCTCTGGGGCACCTGGTGCTGGCCACTGTCGGCAGACAGGATACTGGGCTAGATGGACCTTTGGTCTGACCCGGTACGGCCGTTCTTATGTTCTTATGTTCTCATTTATAGCTTTTCTGAAATTCTGAGAAATCAGGACTGTGAGTCTATAACTGCTTAAATCTAACTGTTAGTTTAAAGAGCGTTAAAGCTTTAGCTAAGGAGTTTATCAAAAATCTCACCTGGATACCCCTTGAAACATGTTTGTATATTATGGTGTTCCTGAATCTACAGGTCATGCACACAGCATAGTTGTTGCTGCAATAGGGGGGAAAAACCAAGTTACTTATTGTTCTATAACTGTTCTTCAAGATGTGATACAGCCATTTCTGCCATGTAGGTGTAGCACCAGTGTCAGAGACAGAGCCGTAACTAAGGTTTTCTGCACCTGGGGCAAGCTACTGAACTGCCCCCCCCCCCAAATTATAAAATTCTTAATTTTTTGTATGTATTTTATTAATTGCACATATATTGAGATGAAATAATATTTTAACTTTCTCATTTTTAATTTTGCACCCCTAAATGTATTGCGGCTGGGGCGAGTGCCCCACTTGCCCCACCCTTGTTACGGCTCTGGTCAGAATTTAACCAGGGACATCACTTGTGCTCTATGACCCTAGCTTCTACTGTGGCAATATAAGATCAATGCAAATCCCCTCCGCCCATCTCTCCTTTAAACCAAATGTCAGGACCAATGAAGAGGGGAGCAGAGGGTGAGTTGTGACACATACATCTGCATCTCATCCCAAAGAATAAAAGTCCGTTATTTACATGTACTGTAGTTCCTTCTTCAAGTAGCTGCTGCCATGTATGCCGTATAGGTGACTCTCAAGAAGTTTTTGCAGGTGGTGGGGCTTGGAGTATGTGTAAATAAGGAGCGTAGAATTACGTTCTCAACATTTTCATCTGATTTGGATTTAGCATTATGGGATAGTAGTTTTAAATATACATACACAAGATCCAGTGATAGCACTGCAAATTCCTAACATAGGAGCACTCACTTGTAACACAATTAACTTGGAAATGCCATCACCAGGCTCTCAGGAAGTGCAGTCTCAGCTGCTTCATGTGCTGTCACGATACAGGAAATTATCCATCTTGAGATCATCTGTGAAGAAAGAACCTGCTTGCCCTTTCATTTGTTTCCCATATGAAACAGACAAGATGAAGAAAAGAAAGGTTTAGTTCTATCTGTGAAAGGCTAAACATTTGACATCCAGTGTGTGAAGATGCTGCTTGTCTGCGATTGAATACAGCTCAGGGAAGAACACTGGTGGATGCAGTTAGTTTCAGCTAAAACTAAGAAAGCACTTTAGATAAATGTATGGTTCACTTTTGTTTCTGGAAAATTGCATGTAAGACATTTTCTACCAAGATTATTTGCTAGGTGATTGTGGATCCCAGGTAAATGATTCTTTCCCTGATGCAAAACTACCAGAGTTTGATTTCCTTCTGATGCAGCACACTAGAGTATTCATCCCATCTGCTCACGTCATACATCCTATGGTACCTCTAAGGATGTGCATGCTGTCACTTTGATGCTGACAGGTACTGTAGATGGCACAAAGTTCCTGGACACTGATTTGCAGAGAAGCTTCCTGTTTCAATCATAAGCCCACAACTTGCTGTGCTCCCCAGCCTATTAAGGAAGCATCAGAGACAATAGTCTTGGTTGATGGGGACTGGGCAAAGGGAACACGTTGGCCCATGTTCCCTGAACAGTCTTCCACCATAAGAAGTCAGAATAAGCAGAGGAAGTCACACCAGTTTGTCCAAGAGATGGTTCAGATAATAGACCAATGTCAACCACATTTGAAGAGGACAAAGGCATAACCTAGCATATGAGACTGTGTGCATGCAGCCACTTGGCCTTCAACCACAGTGCAAATATGCCTGGGATTGCAAGTTGAGACTGCAGTTCCAGACATAGGTAATGAATAATATGAAATCAGTCAGCAGAAGTACTCTAGCAGGGTTATAATGAAGGCAGTAATTTGAGTTCCAATTGTTTCAAATGAGACCTAGACTATTGAGTAGACATAATGTGAATTCAGCATGAGAAGACTTCTCTAGACATGTCCCTCTCTAACAATCATTCAGATACAAGAAGATATGAAACCCCCTCTTCCTGAGGCATGCTTTCACCAAAATCATGCAGCTGATAAAAACCCAGGAAGCAGAAGACAGACCAAAAGGTAGCATGGGGTATCGATAGTGTTAGTCCACCATGACAAACAGGTGAAATTTCCTGTGGCTTTAGAGAATTTATATGGAAAGAAACATCGTGCAGGTCCATAGCAGGAAACCAGATGTGAGGTCAAGGATCAGTTTCAGTCCCTCTATTGGGTTCAGTAACCATAAAGTACCAGGAGTAGAATCCTTGTCCCTATTGCTGCTGGGGGGCCACCTCCTGTAACCCCAAAACTCAATACTGAGGTTTTTGTTCTCTCCCTCCCCCTTCCCGCCCCCACCACTCCACCCCCAAAAATATTACAGCTGTAGCACCATTTCATAATTTGTCCCTGACTGAAACACAACAAAACAGTCTTGTGAGGATGTTCCCCCATATTGCAGATGGTACTTGAAGCCTGGTGAGGGCATCATATAGGTGAGTTGGCTTAATGCTAAACAAAATCTAAGGTACTATAATCTAGAATTTAAAAAGCTCAAAACATTGACAGTGTGATGTGAGAACACCACACGCCACTGTGACTCAAGCCATGGACAGTGAGAAGAAATGGTGGCAGAGGAGATCAGGGCAGTGCTGCCCTTAAATACCTGGGGAAGGACCACAGGACATGAGCCCTGCCCCTACAAGCAGGGCTCATGCCTAGTCCTTAGCCCCCATGGGCTAGGAACTAGGCAAAGTTCTCCAGCTTTGATGTATTCAGCACATACATAGGATACTTTGCATTTACTCAAAATACCCTAGAACACATCCTTATGGGCAAATGGGAGATGTTGACACATTAGGAAACTTGTATTTTTTTGTTAATTCTACTTGCATATGTACAATAGGCCTACCTACATACAAATAATGAATTCTTCTGAAACTAATGCTTTCCTCTGAAACAGACTTCAGGATTCATAAAATTGTGTGTAAACTAGTAGGAAGCTATCCCTTTAGTAAATCTTCATCAGAGGAAACATGCCATACATTGTTGGCATGATGGTCACTTTTATTTATTGAAACAGAGTTACACTTTAACATCAATATCTAGTGCATGGCAGTAGATGCTATGGACATGTCTAAAACATATCTTTTTTAATAGAACATCCACGTGTGCCTGGGTGGCTTGTTCGTACCTGAGGCTTACATTACTGCTACAAGACAATATGTGGCTCAAGCAAACAGCTGGTCCCTGGAAGAACTTTGTCTAGAAGTCAATGTTACGACGACTCAGAATGCAGTCCTGGATGCCTGCAGTTTTGGAGTTACAGGTTAGCTAGTGTGCTTTTTACAAGGTGGAAGGGAAGTAAATAGGTGCTATTAGCCTATAACTCTGGGAATTTATCTTAAAAAATGTTGATATACACCATATCAAATTGTTAACTCCCTTGGTGTTAGGTATCACAGTGAAAATTACATTTTAGGCAACTGCATTAAAAGTAACATTTGGAAATTAATGTCTATCAGGATTTCTTCATTGGAGAATTCTGCTATGCAAGTGCCTAGCATTTGAGAATCCTTTTGAATAAATATCAGTAGTAGGGCAAAAACATTTGCCAATCTCAAATGCCAAACGTTTGAGTTAGCATGTCGGTGACTTTTTTATTCCTCTAATAGCCTTCCCTATGTTGCCTTTTCTGGAGTATTTTTTGATCTGTATAAATTAGGTCTCCTATTTTAACAGTACGTCAATACATCAATTACCTCGCTTTAGATGGGTGAAGCTACCTCTGGACTTGAAAATGGAGTGGAGAAGGAAACGTTCTTTTTAAGTGTACATACGCTTCACTTTCAGGAAAGACCTCAAATTTTCGTACTTCTTAACTTACAGGTTTGAAGCTTCAGGGAGCTACATGCAGTAACAACAAACTGTCCCTTTCAAATGCAATATCAACTATATTGCCCATAACACAGCTTCGCTGGATCAAGCAGACAAATGCTGATAAAAAGGCTAATGTGGTAAGTAGTGTGAAGATAAATGTTTTGTCATTCTGTGACTCTCCATCAAGTAGTGGCTCTTCAGCTTTCAATTCTACTTTCTGTGGAGCCTTATAATAAAAATGGGGCTGTAGTTGTTTCTATTCCATTGGGCTATGTCTACACTGTGCTGGTTTTGCGCAGGAAATATGCAAATGAGGCTGTGTGGAATATCGCTGAGCTTCATTTTCATAATTGAGTGGCCGCTTTTTGCCCAAAAGGCTTTTGCGCAAAAAGGAGCAGTCTACATGGCTCCTTCTTGCGCAAAAACCCCCTCTTGCGCCAGAACCATTTTGCCTGAAAATAAGCAGCAGAATGGCTCTTGTGCAAGAAAAAGCAGTGTAAACTGTGCTCCTTTTTGTGCAAAAGCCCCTTGTGCAAAAATGGTGGTTCATTAAGTATGCAAATGAGGCGTGGTGATATTCCTTGCCATGCCTCATTTGCATATTTCTTGTGCAAAACCAGTGCAGTGTAGACATAGCCTTAGTCTTATGCTTTGTAGTACCACAGATGTTCCTTTCCAATAGTTTTCAACCTGGGGGTTATAGTTCCTCGGAGCCTTGCAAACAGATCCAATATTGCTAGTACCCTCAGCTAGCCACAAAGAGGGTATCAAGAAATTAGAACTCATCTAGCATTTCGTCTTGGAATGGAGGAGTCTGAACAAAGCCTTAGAAATGTGTTTATAACAAGTTCACTTTAGCTTGACAAGCTGAGAGTTCGTTCTTACAAATATGTTCGTTTGTTTGGTTGGGGGAGGGTGAGCAGAGTCTAATGTGGACAAATGTCTCTCTACATAATTTCCAGTGGTGGGGGAATGTTTCATCTTTTCCCCTTGACTCTCGTATCTTGCATTCAACTATCTTAACCACATTTTAATCAATGCCTAACTTTTTTTTCCAGGTTACATTACCAGTTTATCTGAACTTCACGCGTGCTGATCTGATCTTCACTGTTGACTTTGAAATAGCCACCAAGGAAGATCCTCGCAGTTTCTATGAACGTGGTGTTGCAGTCCTCTGCACAGAGTAACAAGATAATGTTTTCTAAATGATAAAGATACACAATTTTACTACTGTTTAATCTAGTCTGCAGTGTTAGTCACCAAGGCATGGGGAAGTTGTCAGGATGGTTGGCGTAAAGTTGACTTGCTAGAAGCTGGTGTACTTAAAGTGATACTGATAGTGTGAGGAAAATTGGATGTAGTTTTTAGATGGTTCTAATTACATGTGGTTAATGCTTGATGGTCTGTACTACATTAAATACATTCTGTAGCATTATTGCTGGTGGTTTATTTCATTTCTAAACGCCTTATTCTTGTCATGACTTGCTCTAGAGAATTACTTTCGTTAATGCTTTTAAATGTTCAGGATGAAACATCAGTTATTTAATGAACGATGCTAACCCACTAAAACTAGTTTTACCATTTGTGGCACTTGCAGCTCTCCTGTAAAAATCACATGTAACCTGAAACAAGAATACAAAAGCCAAAATTAATTCAGTGCAACAAGTTGAAATTGAACAGATTCACCTTTTAAAAAGGTAAGGGCGATGTCATGTTAATGTTACTGTTACTTGGGAGCAGTGTTGCTTAATCTGCATGGAATAGATAGAAACTACCTTCTAACTACATGAGTACTGCCCTATACAGAGAATGCTAACTTAGAAAAGTTTCATCACCCCCAGTGATGCTTCACATTTCCAATGTGCTGGTTACTGTATCTTTCCATTAATATATACATACTGAACACCTGAATGTAGATATTAATGGGATTTTTTGTATGGGTATTTCATCTGAGAGCATCACTGACATAAGATAATAGCCCTACCAAACTTACTATGGTGAATACGTTGAGTTCATCTTCCAATTGCATATGCTGAAGATAGTGGTTTTACTCTGTTCATTCTTTAAAGGGACACACAGCTGCCAGACCCAAAAATCTGATTCATGCAAAATAGTTTTTGGTTACACTAGAGTTGGGTAATTCTTGATCAGGGGATCACTCCAAGAATTTCGTAAGTGGTCAAGGGCTGCACTCTTCCATGATATTAATGAAGGAGTGCAGGGTCTGGGATGGAAGTTGGGTGCAAAAGGGAGATTCGGAGTCAGGAGGGGGTGTCGGATCTGGAAGGGAATTTGGGTAAGGAGTGGGTTGTGACCTGGGGTATGGAGTGCAGGGGTTTGGGTTATGACCTGGAGCAAAGGATTGGGGTGCAGGGTCTGAACATAAGAATGGCCGTACTGGGTCAGACCGAAGGTCCATCTAGCCCAGTAGCCTGTCTGCCAAAAGTGACCAGCACCAGGTGCCCCAGAGGGGGGTGGACCGAAGACAATGATCAAGCGATTTGTCTCCTGCCATCCTTCTCCAGCTTCTGACAAACAGAGACCAGGGACACCATTTCTATCCCCTAGCTAATAGCCTTTTAATAGTCTGGGAGAGGATTCAGACCTGGAGGAGGGGTGCAGGAGGGAATGCAAAGTCTGGGAAGAGGTGGTGAGTGGGGGAGGGGAGGTAAGAGGGAGGACAGGTGGTTGGGGTGAGGGAGGGGATGTTATGCTAGAGGCAGGCTATGGCAAGAAGGCACTTATCTGGGTGGCTCCCAGCCAGCAGCCCAGCAGGTTCCTCAGCCAGGCTCCCTGCCTTCCATGCCCCTGCATACCACTCAGAGTAGCTGTGTGGATCATGTGCTGCTCTGAATGCTGCAAGCCCAGAGGGGGAGGGGTACTTTGTGCATGGCCTGTCCTGCAAACAGGCAGTTGGCCAATGGGAGCTGAGATTGTACTGGGGGCAGGGGTAGCATGCAAAACCTTCCCTCCACCCTGCCCTCCGCCCCACCAAGTATTCAAACACTCACACATGGCCTCAGCAGGGGCAGGGCTGAGGCTTCTGCGCCCACCAGGCTGAATCTGGTGGCTTGGCAAGGCTGTATTTTGCCCACCCCTGTCCTATCCCCATGTTAAACAGGAAAAATTCAGAGCCCCCCACCTAGCCAAATAGAATGGGCATCAGCTCATGCAGCTAGTAGCTTTGTTCATGATGACCTCTCAAGACTAGCATTAAATAGCTCTCAGCTTTTTGCTGATTATTTTTGTTAATTTTAGTAGGGGACGTGCATCTAACCTAGACAGTGGATTGAAGTGTTATGGTCCTTGCTTTCAGGGTCATTTGACATGTGCAAGCCCAGATGTATCAATCAGGGCAGGGAAGTAACCCAGACTCTCCATCTCTCCTGCATGTCATATCCATAATAGTGTCACAAAGGGCTTAACTTTCCCTACTTGATTCATTTAACTCATGAGACTACACTGCAGGGCAGAAGCTTTTCCTCACAGTTGCTTAAGTGATTCTTTCCCAGTTTGGGACTCCAGACTTAATTCAGGAGTCTCTTCAGTTAATTTTACAGGCTATTTCCTAAGACAGATTTTCTTTCTAGATGGCTTTAAAACTACACCTCAATTTTTTAAAAATTGTGGGTTTTATTTGTATTTTTACCTTTTGGTAAGAGAAGAAGCTTCCCTGCATTGCCCTCTCTGGGCCTCAGGCCTGTCTAGTAGGATGACCGGTAAAGGGTCACAGATATTTTCTGTTCACTTCCTGCTGAGACTGCCAAAAACAAATGAGACCTAATGGCAGTTAAGGGGGTGACTTTTTTAGGGTAGACACCTGTTCCCCAATATGTACTGAGATCAAAAACATTTGTAACATTAATTGTATCATAATGTAACTATTGTACAAATGGGACATACTCTCTCCGTAGAAGATTGGTCCATCTTTATCATTCTAGACAAACTCCTATAATGAACATTTTCAAACTGTTTTGAGCTTTCATCTTAAGATCCATATTCAATTATCTTATGAATTTGGACAGATTGGACAAAATACAGTTGCAGGCTGGAACTAACATGCCTGCTTGATTACCAGAGCATTCATACAGGGCAGCTGAACACACACTGCCAACTTCCCCCCCCTCCCCCCACACACACTTTGCTCCATCCTGCAGCGAAGCTGCTCCTAGGACCTTCCTGCTAGCTGTGCATGGTGGCAGGTGGGAGTGGAGGGAAGGGAGTGCTCAAGTCAGGATGTTCCCCCATCTCTGCAGTGCAGCGGTTGGGGAGAGGGTGACTGAGAAGTGCCTGTCTTACGAGGCAGTGCACTGTTTCTAAGATACTTCTCTCTCTTCCCCCCCCCCCCCCCCAATACATCTTATCTCTGCAGAGTGGAGCTGGGGCAGACAATGCATGGCCCCTCTCAAGCTTACCCAGCAACCGCCACACAATGTTACTGTCACACACTGTCCCAGTCTGTGCATCAGTGTGTGTGTGTCTGTCTCTCACAGTCTTTAGCCCCAGCCCTGCCCCTTCTGGGATGGGGAACACCCTGACTTGAGCACTCCCTTCCTCTTCTCCCTCCACTCCCACCCACCTGTGATGACTTACCAGATTGGTGGAGTGCCCACCCATGTCTTAAGGTAACACTCTTTAAAACCAATTTGTGGATATGTGTTCTATATACTGTAAAGTGGTCTGAAACCCATTTGTTATCTATACCAGTCCTACATTTAAACAGCTGCTCCTTGCTGTATGCAAGTTAAGTTTACAACTACATCTTTAACATGTAGTTTAGGGAATCTATATAACAGGGAAGTGTAAATGCACAGTTCCACTATTTCAGTAGAAGCGGAGACTACAGATAGAACCTAGCTCTTAAAGCCTTTTTTCAGTGGGGCTCTAAAGCAACACTAATCACTGAATTACAAAAGGATTTCAGCTCCCTCTATCCTCTGTAACTTGTCCAAGTCTGGCATGTAGGAGAAAGTTACTAGCTATCTTCATTCCTCCAGCACAGCAGGGCCCAGGAGTCCTCACACAATCTTAGGCTCCACCAAAAGCTGATGCTATCCATGCTCTCAGTGAAAGAGCACCATCCCCAATCCAAAAATCAGGCTAGTTGTACTGCTGAAACAATTGACATTACAAGCTCTGTGGTGCCACTTGTCTAAGTTGAGGTACAATTTCACAATAGAGTGCAGGCTTTGCTTTTTTTTCCACGTATATCCCTACATGCGTGTCTCTGTGGAGTTGGTAGAGCCACATGGTCAGCCCACTGGAGGCCTGTGTTTCCTGTGTACAGGAGGTCAGAGCTCTGAAATGCCAAATGGGAATTCAAAACAGCAAAGCTCTTAATAGCAATGCAATTTGTTATGCATTTGATACTCAAATTACTTGACCACCATAGGACACTTAGACTGCTCTGAGGCAACATTCTGTAATCCAAATCCTAGTCTCATTTGATAAACCTTCTAAAAGTCTCAGGGGTCTTCTAGGAGGCTTTACAGCACAAGGGAGTCATACACTTCATTGGAAGGAGCATTAGGCACCAACTGTGTTCCGAACTCATGTTCCACAGCAAGCTCCTCCGTGGCAGAGAATGTCAGATTCTGTGCACAAGGAACATTGATCAAGTGAGGCAGGTTTGCTGCCCTAGAAATGTCTGAACAAGATAAAGGAGCTAAAGTAAAAATACAGTGAAGATGTACTTTGAGAGCAGCAGAATAAAAATGTGTTGTCGAGGGTGGGCAAAACTGGCCTGCAGGGACAGTGGAACCTCACCTAGGCTCCCTGCCTGCCTTGTCTCCACAGGGAGCCATGTGTGCATCTCTGAATGCTGCACACTGGAAGGGAAGGAGAGGAGAGGCTTTCTGTGCTGCCCAGCCCATCTTGCAGCTCCTACTGGCTGAAAACTGGCCAATCAGAGCTGCCTGTTTACAAGATAGGCAATGCACAAAGTACCCCTCTAGGTTCACAGTGTTCAGAGCCGCAGAGCTGCACATGGGCCCCATAGTTGCTCTGAGCAGGGTGCAGGGATGGGGAAGGCAGGGACGAAGCAGGCTGAGGAACCTGCTGCCCAGGAGCCACCCATGTAAATGATTCCAGGCCAAAGCCTGCCTCTGGCAGCCCAGCTACTCTTTTTCTCCAACCTTTCTCTCCCCCCCCCCATATCATGCACCCTAATTTCTTACCCCAGTGACATCCCAAATCCTGCACCCTTCCTCTAGGTCAGAATCCTCTCCTGCATCAGTACCTTTCTTCCAGCTGAACTAATTAGCAGCTGCAGAAATAAATCCCAGTAGGTCTTTCTTCACTTCTAATTTGTATGAGAAGAAACTTAGAGGTCAGCATTAACTAGCCTTTGGCATGGTGTCCCAAAGTGTATGGAAGAACTGAAAACACCAAGGAACTTAAAGTAAGTTGATGTATCACTAACTAAATAAGGTGCATGGTGCTATGGGGACAGTCCACAGAAGTAGTGGGAGGCACTAACCCTAGTGCAAGGTTTGACACCACTGATTCAGTACTTCAAAGTATATCTATTGAACTGCAGCAAGGGAGGTTTAGGTTGGACATTAGGAAAAACTTCCCAAGTGTCAGGGTGGTTATACATGAATAAATTGGGTTGGGTTTGGGGGGGGGGGGGGGGGGAGAAGAGTTGAAATCTCTATCTCTGGAGATATTTAAGAGCAGGCTGGATAGACATCTACCAGGGGTGGGATGGGTCCTGGAATGGACTTGGGGATAGGGCATTTGCCTGCAAGGGACTGGACTCTATGACCTCTCAAGGCCCTTCCAGTTCTAGTGTTCTATGATTCTATTTGAAAAAAAATCAACATTGTTGGTGTTTCCAAACAAGACTCTGCACCACAGTGAAGAGTAATAGTCACCATTTCAGTTATACCATGGAAGAAAAGCAAGCAGAAGCATTTTTATTTACAGCAACTTTCAATATTAGAGAGTCATCTAATAGTACATCAGAGCTATCAATAAATTTGGTTTTCCTCAAACATGAGTGCAGCCCCAATCAAGTTTAATAAAAGAAGCTAAACTTTTAGCCTACCCTATTTTGAACCTCATGAGCACATGAAGAAATGTTACAATTTGACCACTCTTTAAATGGTAAGTATTCTTACTCCAGCAACTTGTAAGCTTTAGCACAGTAGTGAGTCTAAAGAATTCATAATTAAGGTAGAACTTCAGTGAACTTAAGACAAGAAGGTTCCTAACTGATATTTAATGGAATACTTGATGTAGGCTTGTTTTGTGTCACATGCTAGCCTTCCCCCTCACATCCACTTTGTGAAAGTACAATTAATAAGGAAGAGCAATGAAATTCAGGCTTTGTTTAAAGTAGTTTAATTGTAATAAAAGGCAGGATCCATACTGAGAGATCTGAAAAGAAGTTTAAAACAGACAACATCCCTGTAGATGGTGCTGCTACTGCAACAAAATACCTCTCTCTTGCCCATAGGTAAATCCCCTACCTACTTATGTTCACTTGCAGACAGTTGTAATAGTACTGAGCAAAAGGGCTCTATGAAGCCCCCTTTTTACTTCTCTAGTACCTACCCCATTCCATATAAAAGGGAAGGCAAAACAGGTGGTAATTAAGACTACTGCTCTGCTGGTTCAGTTCTGTTTTGCAACTGGATTTGAGAACGAAAAAAAATCAGATTCTTATAAAGGAAAAATAAAAACCCTACATTATAGAAGAACTTCAACTGTTGGAACGTACATTATAAACCCACACTGGCATGTACAGCGCTTGAGAGAGGGTTAGAGGAATATTTAGTTAATTTGTCAACACCAAAAAAAAATGTAAAGTCAGACCCTACAAAATGAAAGCTGAGCAGAATTATTTGCACTCACAAAAGTTCTGATGTGTGATTTGAGGTTTTTGGCAATTATCCATAGCTGAATCTGCAAGTGACCATTTATAGTAGAAACAAAGCAGCTATAGCAAGTAGGGACAGGCCACAGTGAAGATGGTGCAGTTACTGTGAAGGTGAAACACTATGATGAGTGCTTAGTCTACATGTACAGAATTAACAACTTGCTTTCAATTTAATTATAGCAGTGTGATGCATTTCTCCAACCACCATTTCATGAGAAGGCCTGGGCCCCTAACAGCATAAGTATGTATACATTGCTAAGGCATTCTATCTGCTGTAGGTTAAAGAAATGCATAACTACTTGGCCAAAGATGCAGGAGTTGAGTTGCTGGGGAGGAAAGGACTGAAGGCAGAGTCCTTTATGTTGGATAGGATCGGGTTTTATCATAACTGCTACTAGTACAGCTCTGTATTAGCTACAGTCTTCCTACACAGAAGCATTAATGTTCTGTAGGGTACTGCTCGATCTAGTTGACAATTTGAAGTCTTAGCCCAAACATTCCCTTTGTTTAAATGTATAATTCAGTAAATAGGAGCTGTTCCTGATCATAATTAGCATGTATACCTTAAATTAAGTTGCACGCAATTTCTTTCTTCTTAGCTTTTCACCAATACCCTCTAAAAGTGGAAGCCCTTGTTTTCTCTTAACTATTAATTGGTCACATATATTTTCACCATCAAACTTTGCTAACATGGGTTGTTGCAGAGTAGTGGTGACTGGGCTTTCTAGGGCTCCTTCATATTTTGAAGGCTCAACATTCATGAGTAAGGAACTGTCTGATGTCAGCCACATTGCGGAGGCAAGTACTGCAGAAGTTCTGGACAGTTCACATGGCCCGGCAAGTCTTATTGGAACATTACTTTTCTCTTTCGTGATAACTTCCATTGGTTTTCTGAGATCATGTACTGGCTGCATATAGACATCACAGATTTCTGTTACTGGGGGGACCCAGTTTGAAGACAGAGGGGGGGACTCTAGGTTTTCAGAAGAGCCACCATCAGCCACCATCTTTGGAAAATTGTGCAAAGATGTAACTCTGCTATAGTTTAAATCAGTAAGAGAATTCAAACTACAATCTGAATGGGTTGATGCATCTTCTGAATCACCATCATATGGATCTAAAAACTAAAACAAATAGGTCTAAATAAAGCAGATTATATTAACCATTGCACCTTCCTTCATATTTCTCTATCCACAACCTTTCACTGCTGCAATTCTAAGAGATCACAGTAGACAAATACAAGCAGCATTTACAATCAACGCATCCACTCACTCAAGTTGAGCAACTGTCTATTTTTAAAGGATATTTAAATAAGGCTGCTACATAATGAAATATCAGACGTATATAAAAACATACCTGAAGTAATTTATCGCTGGCTTTCTTGAGGACTCCTTCAGTAAGTCTGCTAGGTAGACACTGTTTAAGGAAGTATTCCCATCAGACATTTGTAAATACATATGATCTCGTACATGGTTGCCACAAGTTCTTTCTGCACATTTTTATGTAGAGAACAGAGATACTCTTATTTCTTCTAACTAGCATTAAATATCTTGGAATTCAATTTAAGTGCTCTAAAAATTGCTGCAAGAGTCTAATAAAATGCAGAAGAAAATGTAGTACCACAAAAAACACCTTAGCTAAGCTACCTTTAGCGATGGGTATTTGTATTGTATTTTTAATTATGTGTACAGAATAGATTTGATGGAATGAAGGGAAGAAAGGTAAGTTTCAGTGGCATCACAAATCTGCTCAGGTTATGACTCCTTTCTATAAAATATGTAAGAAGTTAGAGATTGTGTGTCATCTTTCCTTTTGTCTCCCTTGTGAGCTGCACCAATGTTAAATACTGCTGCCACTTTAAAAGTTTTGATATTTTTATTGGCCTAACAATCATTTCAGTGATAAGCAAGTTCCTATCAAACCCTGTCTATGACTTATAGCTGATTTTAGCACCAACAATTTGTGTATGCATTTGGGTCCTCTGAGGAGTTATTGGAAATAAGGTGGGAAAACATACGAATATCAAACAGGAAATGCCCTTTCTGCTCCTGTGAAGGTATGCAAATCCTCTTAAGTAAGCAGCCATGATTGCCTTAACACCCCTATCATCATCCATGGCCCAAACAGTGCACTTGCCCAGTTCTCAACGAAAGCAGTCAGAGGACTGCCTAAAAGATGGGCTTTTGTATCTTCTTCTAAGAAGAGAAGGCATCTACCTCTGGCCAGATGTTTGATGGGAGAACTTATTTCTGCCTCCCTCTGCCAGTCCCTACTTTCAGCAACCCCCACAGAGCTTGGGGAAGAGATGACATTTCAGCAAGACACTTACTACATCTCCAGACAACAGAGGGGGGCAATATTTACCTGGTGGACCTTCACAGATTCTGGAGTTTTATACCCACAGATAAATATTCACACCTTCACAACATGAGATTTACTGTTTTCTTTATGTTGCATTCATCATGGTAGTAAGTGGAAATGGTTGGGGTTTTTTGCTAAATGACAGAAATTTGGGACAACTGTTGCCAGTAAGTGAGAAACTCAAATCCACTCTCTACTGCACTCTGCTGATGAATAGAGTATACATTTGAAGCACAAAATGCAACAGTTACCTGCAGGAACTCTGTAGCATACTGAAGCCCAGCTGCACAAGAGTTGAGCTATTAAAGAAAAAGAGTCACCTCAGAGAACCCAATTCAGCTGTAAGTACCTTTCAAAGAAACTCTTATTTACATTCCACTCCCCAAACATTCACTAGTCTCAGTACCTCAACCCCCACTCCTCCAAAAAAATCTCAACAGAAGGCAGCTCTGAAGGGAAGACACTGGTGGCTGAGAAGAAAGTATAGTCAGAGAGGAGGCCTCAGCCCCGAAGGATCAAACAACAAAGGAAGTTACCTCGTTATTGGATTCGGATTCTGACTCTGTACTGGACTCCACTGTGCATTTTTGCTATAGAGAAGGGAAAGGAAGGACCAGATGTTTGTAAATATAAGCCAGCACAAGACTTATTTTGAAGTCAGCATAAATAGGGAACCTTCTGTACTACACTGAGAAAGTTTGCTGTTGCTGTGTTTTTCTAAATGTCCATTACACAAAGCTTACTTGTCTGAAAAAATCTCAGTCTCAGAAAGTAAATCTATACCAACATAAAAAAATTTCAGGTCAAGGGGATTTTTTTAAGTCATGGCCAAAGGAGTGGTTCGGAGTTATTATCTGTAACACCAATAGCACTTTCAAGTTTGCTGAGTTGATTTTTATTTGGCTGTTATTTTAAATTGCATCCAAGTTATAAAAGAGAAGTTAGTATGTATGGCAGTGTAACCCCAGATAAAGGCTACATCTACACTTCTTGTGCAAGAAGCTCTTCTGCAAAAACTTATTGTGCAAGAGAGCATCCAGATTGCATGGAAGCTCTCTCAAAAGAAAGCTCTGATTGCTATTCACAGAATAGTCACTAGAGCACCTGTGCTTTTTTCGATTGGCTCTTTTTGTGCAAAACCCCCATTGCCCGTGCACACACACCTTTTTGCTCAAGAACTCTTGCACAAAAAGGAGTTATTCCTTGTAGAAAGAGGAATACCTATACCACAAAAAACCCTCTGTTCGGTTTTTGACGGGTCTGTGCATTTAATAATTTTCATGTCTCTCTCATGGTTAAATTTAATTCTTTGAGTTCTAGAATGCCTAACCTGTCGTGGCTGGAGTAATTGTCTCTATGGTAATTGCTGCTCCTGGAGGTGGCTGACATGTCCCTGCAGCTCCTGAGAGAGGCAGAACAGAGGGTCTCCACATGCTGTCCTTGCCTGTAGGCACCACTCCTGCAGCTCCCATTGATCAATAACGGGGAACCGTGGCCAGTAGAAGCCATGGGCTCAGTGCCTGTAGATGAGGGGCAGCACATGGCACCATGGAGCCACTGCTGTCCATGCCAGCTGCTTTCAGGAGTGGTGCAGGGCCAGGGCAGGAGTAAAACTGCCTTAACCCCCACTGCTCCACCACCCGGAAGCCATCTCAGTTAAATGGTGCCCAGCTAGATGCTGCATCTGGAACCCTTATCCCATCCCTGAACCTCCTCCTGCACCCAACCTCCTGCCCCAAACATGAGTGCCACTGCCCCCTAACTGCTTCCCAGAGCTTGCACCCTGAAAACTCTCCTGAACCCCAATCCTCCACCCAGGGCTAAGCCTGGTGCCCCTCCCACATTCTGAACCCTAAGACTCTATAGAGCCTGCACCCCTGCTCCAGCCTGGTGAAAGTGAGTGAGAATGGGAGAGGAAGGGAGATGGAGTGAGCAGGGTGAGGCCTTGGAGAAGGGGTGAAGCAGAGGCAGGGCCTCAAAAAAGGGTCAGGAGGGAACTGGGGCAAGGGTATCTAGGTTTGAGGTAGATCTTACATTGCACTTAAATTGAAAAAGTGATCTTTTGGTTAAAAAGGTTGGAGACCACTGCTGTAACACCTATTTCCCTAGCTTTTCCTGAGAATTCTGTGTGTCTTCTGTATTTACTCAAGCCACACCCAAAAAGAGATTTTCATGCTGCAGATGGCAGTACAGGTGTTCAATCAGAATTTAAAGCAGTTTCCTCCCATCCTCATTTCTTTGCAGGTGAATCAGTTTGTGTGAATTTACTAACAGACAGTATGTCCATTAAGCAGCATTTTGCAACTCAGCTATTCAGTCTGAAATAGTAGGCTAGAAAATCATATGTACAGGAAAAGCCAATAAGTTAAAGAGAAATTTTACCATGTATTTGTGTGCTAATCTCGCTACAAAGTCTGAACTTTTATCAGAATCCATCAGATCACAGGAGTCTACCACAAAGGAGGGAAAGACAAGTTGTATTAGAGAAGCATTTCTAATAGATGATGCCCAGAGGCAGCCCCCTAATACTAGAAACAAATCCATTTACCATATTAGCAATTGTATTTTACTTTAGTTAGTTAAAGTTTGGCTTCTACAGCTTAAAAGTATTGAACATCCAAAAATCTCATACCCTCATATCTTACCAACAAGCTGGCTCAAAAAAAAAAAAAAAAAAAAAAATTAGGACATTCAATATTGATAGCATCCAGTTATGAGAAAGTAAGAGACTCAAGACTATCATTTTGTGCACAATATGGTTTTTAAGCATTGTATAGCACTGGAAAATGAAGAAAAACTTTCATTTATCTAAGAAGCCAGATAAGACAAAACGCATTTTATTTCCCTAAGAAAACTCCAGTCAGGCTCCAGTAAAGCCTTATTTAGAATTAGTTGCATCTCTCATTTTTTTACCCCCACCCTATCTTGAGAATGCAAGGTATTATATATTTATAGAGGATTTATAGCACCCTGCAGCAAATCCAATCAAGAAATCATGTTTAAATAAAATTTGCAATAAACTGAATGATACATACAAGTACCACCACCCACCCTAGCAGATAGAATGAACTGTTTGGCTCTGTCTCCTATTAACAGCAATGCATACTTGCCTTTAAGGAAGGGGGAATGGTAGGGAAGTTGCACTGTTTTACCTCTATCACTCCATATTTCAGGATTATCCTAACTCCATTCATACCTGCCCTGGGTTTTCCATCTTGGCACTTCTTCCTTCTCCTTTGCCTTTTCTCCATTGAAGCTATCCTGCTCCTAGTAGCCTCAGCCTGCTCCTATTTTATAGGCATGATTACACACACACACACACACACACACACACACACTTCTGCCCTGCCCCTCCCCACAACCCCTAAACTCCATAAACAAATATGCATTAGACTTTTTTAGAAACTAGCAGTGATTTGATCCTGAGAGAACCATCTCCTTTACCATCCCTGCTGTGTATTACAGCTTACCTGTACTTCTCCACCAGTTTAGAGCAAAACTATGTCTCAAACTACACTGATTTTAAGATAAAATGAAGCAATGAAACAAGAAATCTTTCTATGAGACTACAAAGTGGGTGTGTCACTCACTGCTAAAGGCTGCAGACCTTGCTTTTTTAAGTGGCTGCTGAAGGCCAAAAACTCCTGTAGTATATAGAAAATAAAAGGCATTGCAATTTCATATTTACATGCATATCACTTTTTCCCTATATGTTTTTAATATAAGCTCAGTTTTGCAGGAATATGCACATATAGAAAGTTTGGGTTTGGCACATAATGCTCCAAACACTTTTGTTAAGTGCCTAAAATATATCCCAGCTGATTGATTGCCTAAGCACTGCACACCTTTCTCAATGTTAGGAAGGTAGCTTTTTTTTCTACTTTTCTACAACATTTGCATTTCATTAATGATTAAGGCCCCTGTTGTACAAAAAGTTCAGGAAAGGCAGATTTGTGTGTCCCCATAGAACCCACTTAGGATCAGTATTTTCAGATTTTTGTTTGATCTCACTAGGTAGCAAACTTGCCTCAAAGCAGTTTCTTCACTTTGGATAGGATCCACAAAGGGATTTAGACATTGCAGTACTGAACATCATGGCGCCTATCTTCCAGGTGTCCAGAAAAATCACAGGAACAAAACACTGTGATCCACAAAATCAATTTAAGCACCTGGGCTCCCTATACAATGAAGGGGAGGAGACAGGAAGAGAAACCACAAAAGCCAGCACCCTTACTAGAGAGCTGCCTAAACCAGCCAGTGGGAAATGGCAACAACAGAGGTTGATCTGCCCCTTTCTCAGAGAGAGTTGCATCGGGCTAGGCTCCAGGGAGGCACCAAGCTCTGCTAGTGATCCACAGATGGGTACTTGCTACCTGCAGCCATTGTGGATAAGTAATGGAAGAGTGGCAGGAGCCAAGAGGACTGAGCCCAGGATCTTGCACCTCCCAGGTGGGTATCCTGACCATTGGGATACAGAGTCCTTCCTGCTCTTCAGCCCAATGACTGTTTAAGCATTTATCAACAAAGGGGAGGCTGAGGGAGCCTCATAACGGCCCATCCCATAGCTCAGTGCTTAGAGCCTGTGAGGTGGGAGACCTTTATTCATATCATTTCTGCACATATGGCACAGAAGGGGAAATTGAACCTGGGTTTCCCATATCCCAGCTGAGTGCCCTAACCACTGGGCTACTCATTATAAAGTGAAAGGTCAGGCCACCACCAGAGTGACCAACTGTCTTATATAGGTGCCAATTACCTCCCACCCCTGATTTTTCACACTTGCTATCTGGTCAGTTTACCTCAGCCTGTAGACTTTGAACAGGCTCTGAGTGCACCTACCAGATCAGGCTCCATGGGCGCTGACTTTCCAATTTGCTGGAGGGTGCTTGACACACACAGTCCCTGAACATGTTGTGCCCTTATTCCTCCCTCTGCCCCATCCCCAGCACCTCCTACACACCATGAAAAAGCTGATCACAGTGGATGGGAGGTGCTGCTGGTGGGGCTTGCCAGTGGGTAGAAGTAGATGGGGTGCTGCTGGGGGGTACCCAGCACCCACTTTTTCCTCCTAGGTCACACCCTCAAAGCACCAACAGAGTTGGCACCTATGCCATCTTCCCCTGATTCATGGATCACATGGGGCTTAGGTAGGAAACAGGCATCCAGACACGTAGCAGGGACAGCAGTGCCAACGCCCACAGGCATCAGCAGGATGGTTAGTCTGGGAAACTTAGGCACCCAGAGGGTTGGGCAAAAGTTCTGTAGCTCACAGCAAACCCCAAATGGGTCTGGGGTACTTCAGTACTAGATCCCACCCAGCCACCCTCTGTTCCCATCAGCTGGTTCTGCTTTTGAAAATGGCTACTGCTGACAACAAATCACTAGGAATGTAAAGGGGAAGCTAACCAAAAGAACACCACAGCTATGCACACCATGACACTTTTCTAAGTCCTCATTTCTTCCTTTTACCAGTCTCCCCCTCCACCTTCCAATTTCCTTTGCCAGCTCACCGCCTCTCTCCCTCTCTTCTTCCACATGCACCTTTCTTTTCTGACTCCGTTGTCTCCTTCCTCTGGCAATTAGGGATTGGATTGATGATTCTTTTGCTCTGCTAAATTCTCTTACTTTCACAAGCATATGGAGACCAGTGAGATGGTAGAAGCAATAATAAGAATGGAACAGCAAGAAGGAGTTGCCTTCACAGGACTTACATACCCAAATTTGGCTTAGAGCTGAGATATGGAAGCTAAAGCACCTCTGACAAAGTGTCTTGGCCCACAGCTGATTTCAATATGTTTGTAATTACAACTGTTCTTCTTTCATTCATGCAGCTCTATGGGAAAATGTTTTTCTTAACAGGAGTTGGCTTCAGTAGTAGCTGATCTATTTTGACAACAGTTGTCAGCAATTGCTCCCTGGGAACTGGTGCTTTAAAAAGTCCAAATTGTATGTGTAGAGAGGCCAAAACTGAAATAATGTATGGGTGAGTCATGGCAGAAGCAGAGCAGAACAGGGCTTAGTTTTGCCTACGAAGCAGCAAGGTGGGCTAGAAGGGAAGCACAGAAACACTCCGTATTGCTGCACAGGACATTATTGCAGTTAACAAGATTGAAAAATCACTTACTGTCACTCCTGGTGGTGCTTCAACTTCCTTGGGAAGCACTTTCCTCTCCATGCAGACCTCTCTCAGTTGTGATTGGTGCTGAACCCCATTAGGACTTGTACTCGCCGTCTTTCCAATGGCTTAAAGTCCCCCACTCACATGGAACAAACCAGTCATCTCCCTCCCATATTTCCCCCAGTCACCTGAGAGATGGGAGCTGCAGGGAGCAACTCTCCCTGCCATTCAGTATGGAACTACACCTTCCCTTGCACCTTTCAGTTTGAACACACACACAAGCATCACCACACTCTTGCTTAAACAATCACCAGAGCTGGAAATATGACACAGCTGTGCCTCAGCTATAGCATATCCCTTGGCTTGCTGGAACATTACCTGGCATGTTAAACATACAGGCTATTTGTGTGTTGCGTTAGACAGATAGTGGGGAAGACGATGTATGCAGCTGTAGGAAGCTAACTTTATCTGTGCTACCGCACCAAAGTGCATCTCTAGAACTGACTGGCAGGCAGAGTCCAAGCCTTGAATAATAGGAGTTAGCTGAGTTGCATCTGAGACTGACTAATTCAGGGGTGGGCAACAATTTTTGATGGGGCCCACTCCAAGAATTTGGTAAGTGGTCAAAGGCTGCACTCTTCCGTGTTAATGGAGGAGGTGCAGAGTCTGGGACGGAAGTTGGGTGCAAAAGGGAGCTCAAACTAGGGATGTGGGGTGCAGGAGGGAGTGTGGGGGCTTGGAGGGAGTCTGAGTGAAGGAGGGGATTGTGACCTGGGACAGAGGATTGGGGTGCAGAAGGGCGTGCAGAGTCTGGGAGGGGGTATGGATGTTAAAGAGGATTCAGACCTGGAGGAGAAGCATAGGAGGAGGTGCAGGGTCTGGGAGGGGATTGTAGGCAGTGGCAGGGATGCAGGAGGAGGTCCAGAGGGATTAGTTGTGACTTGGTGCAGGAGATTGGGGTGTAGGATCCAGGTGGGGGTATGGGTGCAGGAGAGGATTCTGATCTGGGAGAGAGGTGTAGGAAGGGGTGCAGGGTTTGGAAGGGGGCTGGGACCAGGGGCAGGGGTGCAGAGTAGGGGTGTTAAAATTAATTTATTTTTGTAAATGTGTAACTGTTGAAAGCATCAGTGATTATACATTTACACGCAGGGGGGAGGTGGGAATAGGTGCTCACAGAGAGTTGGCTGTTAAGCTCCCTGCAAACATTGGCTCTCACCTATCCCCCCTGTCCCGGGCACTGCTGCTGGGCGGCACCTCCATAGGAGATAGCATGTGCAGGGCATGCAGCAGCTCCTGCTGCCCCCTGTACTGCCAGCTCTGTAACAGAGCCACACACAGAGCTGCCTGCCCCTGCCCATGCTGCAGCCCCCTTCCAGACCCTGCACCTCCTCCTGCTCCTCTCTTCCAGGGCAGAATCCTCTCCTGCACCTGTACCCCCACCTGGGTCCTGCCCCCTTAGTGTATTAGAGGCAGCAGCGTGGGGGGAGGAGGACAGCCAGTGCTCATGGGTAGCCAGCTCCAACTGATACAGAGGCAGCAGCGCAGAGGGTGGGAGGGGAAAGGGGTTGCATAACTGTGTACACAGATATACGTTCACATCCCTAGTGCAGAGGGTTTGGGTTGTGACCTGAGGCAGGGAGTTGGGGGGTAGGAGTGGGGTGCCAGTTGCACGCTTTGGCCAGGAGGCACTTACCGTAATAGGCAGCTCCCAGCCAGCAGTCCAGTGGGACCTTTGGGCAGACAGTCACACCCCCACCCCCACCCCCTGCACACTGCTCAAAGCAGCTGGCTGCTAGGGCCATGTGCATCTTTGTGTCGTGATCAGCTGCTACCCTGCACTGACCATATGCAGCTTTGGTCCTTCTTGTAGAAGGTTAACTGTTTCCCCATCACGCTACAGAGAGCGTGTATATATGCTCCTTCAAAGGGACCATCACAGATGAACAGGAGCTAAAAGGGAATAATCTACACTACAGGTTCACACAGCAGGGCTGGCACTAGCTTTCTCCTCTGTCCCCATGATGTAGTGCTGAATACTATTATTTTTGTGCTGATCTGGTATTAAGAATCCTTATACATCTGCCATTCGCCAACACGGCATATTTTTTAAATTGTAAAATGGGTCTTTACTGCGGGAGAAGTACAGAAAGTGCACAGTGAGGCACGATACGAAAAAGTATCACAATTCTCTGATTTAGTTGGAAACAGATGCAACGTAACACAAGCCCAGACCAGCTCAAGCATGGAGGAGTCAGACAAACTGGGACCCAGCCACTAAACTGTGTGTATGTGTCATGCAAAGTCCTAATATAAAGAAAGCTGGCTTTAAAAGATAAATTATGGCACAAGTGCAGCCACCTTTCCAGATGCCATTGAGTGACCTGTGCACAGCACTGCTCCATGCCAGTAAATGAGCTTCTGCAAAAAGTATAGACTTTTTACCTAAACAAACACCAATGGAATTGCCTATGGCAGTAGCTACAGTGCATGATGGCATTGAGGAGGAAGTTGTAGATAATTGATGTTTCTTTCAAAGTTACTTGGATAGAAGTCCAATAAATATAACTGGTGCACTCAGATGGCCTTCACTTCTCCACAGTGGAGGCCTCATACCCAATCTAAATCCAGATAGCAGAAATTAATATACATTTGTGTAAATTGTTGGGCTGAGGCTCTTTTTGTGACCTGCTAGAGAAATAGTGCATTTCAAATCTGGAAGGTTCTGCTCCTACAGTCAGTGACACATAATAAATGTCTTACCCAGTATCAAGAGTCAAGCTTAATGGGAAAGGAGCAAGTTGTGCCTGTCTCCTCATTCCAAGAGGCAGCCCATTAGACTGTATACATTGGTTCTATAGCTATGTCAACAAATGGGAATTCTGGCAAACCTTTGGTGCATTCTAAGAAACCCTTTTGCTAACATGCATTGGTGTTGTGTGGAAGCTACAAGCCAGAATAGACAAAGACCTGAGGACTCCCTATCATATTTGTATTGGAAATGTCTCCATCTACATGCATGGTATAGGAAATTCTTCAGAATATGCGGCTTTCTATTAAAACAATCCAGACTGTGAACAAAGAGACATAGTTGTGACACTCTGTACCTTGGGGCTGAGACCTGTAACCCCCATATTTCCTCATTTATACAAAATTGTGATATTGCAGCTAAAGCAGGCCATGTGAGGTATCAGGGGAAAGGTTATGATCAGCTGCAAGTCATTTTTCTATCTAAATATGTATATCATTAATGCAAATGAAGTTATGAGAATATGTTGCATGATTATCACTAAAATATGCTGTGGGTTTGAGAGGCACCCAGATATTAGCTCTCCAGAGACACTAACAAGGGAAGGTAATTAACATTCAAGTGTGTACTGAACAGAAATCACCAGCCTTTTTCCAACAAGGGAGCTACAGTTCAGTGACTCACCTACATAAAGCCACATGAGAGGACATGTTCAGCCTTGCCTGGAGGTTCAGAAATGCTCACCAGACATCCCTGGACTTGTGTCCTCCAAGCACATGGGACTAAGGGTATAAAACAAAACTCAGGGTATGTCTACACTACAGAGGTTTTTTTGGGAAAACGGCCGTTTTGCCAAAAAAACTTCACTTACGTCCACACTGCAATCGCGTTCTTTCGGAAAAAAAATCGAAAGAACAGAGGGATTTTTCCGACATTGGTAAACCTCTTTCTACAAGGAAGAAGTCTTTTTCCAAAAGAGCTCTTCGGAAAAAGGCATGTGTGGACAGGGAAGAGGGAGTTTTTTCGAAAGAAGAGGAAAAAGCACAAGTGCCCCGGTGGCTGCTCCGTCCATGGTAATCACAGCTTAAATGTGAGATAGCGTCCATTCAATGTGGACGCTATCTTTCGAAAAAGCATATCGCTTTTTCGATGTGCTTTTGCTGTGTAGACGCTCTCTTTCGGAAGAAGTTTTTTCAGAAGATCTCTTAAGCTTCTTCCGAAAGAAGCCTGCAGTCTAGACATAGCCTCGGGCCACATGCAGGACCTTTCTTCTGCCCCCACCTATATTGCAAGCAACAAGGACACCGAAAAAGACAGTGGAGACTGGCCCAGGTTTCAAGGGTGAAACCTGTGCTATGATCTGCACTAGCCAATGGGGTAAGAAAAACTGCATAATCTAGTTGTTGCCCAGTCTAATAGTTTAGAATGCATGCTTATATTTTATTTCTCTTGGTAACTCTGACTTGTCACCTACCACTTATAATCCCTTAAAATCTCTTTCTTGTAGCCAATACATTTTTTTAATTGTTTATCTTTATCAGTGAATTTGCCAGAAGTATCTGGTAAATGTGCACAGGTTTTACAATGACTGGTGTAGATCCACTTTTTACTGAAGTGATGAACCAATTAATAAATTTGCACTGCTCATCCTCAAAAGACAACGCAAGATTGGGCCCCTTCACTACTTTGCGTAACCAAGAGCCAGATTTTTAAAGGTATTTAGGTCCCTAACATCTGGGCCACAGACAGGGCCGTCCCACAACATTTTGGCACCTGAGGCGGGGAGCTCAAATGACGCCCCCATAGCCCCTCGCTGCACCAGCAGCAGACACAATTTTCTCCACTCTGGGTCCTAGTGGCACCCCGCCTCCCTCTCCCCCACACACACAGTCTGGCACCTGAGGCGGCCACCTCAGTTCACCTCATGGTAAGGCCAGCCCTGGCCACAGGTAATTTGGAGAGCCTTTTATTTGTCACTGCAAAAGAAAACTCATGCAGGTCTCTTTTTTATTCTGTGGGCATGGAAAAAGTAGTGTCTTTTGTGGTAAAAATCAGTTCTAAATGGTCTAGGTGTCTGATGCCCCAAATCATCCTTATATTACATGGAAAAGTGTAGGAGAGGAAGGTAAGCAAAGCCAATGAGTTAAGAGTCTCATGTTTTTTCCATTTAGTGTGAAACAGGATGAGACAGTGAATAAGGCACTAGAGTAGGATTAGGAAACCAGGTTCTGTGGCTGGGTCCTCGGCTGGCCTGGTACGTGTCTACAAACAAGTCACTTTCTATATCTGTGTGCTTCATTTCCCCATTTCTAAAATGTCTATGATGATATTACTTTCTTTGTAAAGCCACTTAACCTAGATAGATGAAAAGTGCTTGCAAGAGCTATTTACTAGTAATTGGCTAGTGATGTTGGAAGTAACTCAATTGTCACAAAGCAAAAATAAAAGTAAACATCTCATAGTACCAAAATGGCTGTTTGGTATTTCCACTGTAAATCCAAAAATGCATGCACATTTGTTGATTTTATATGTAAAATATTCAAAATACATCTAGTACTGCATCAAAGCAGATTAATGACCATCTATTAGCATTCTATTTCATTATAGTCACATATAGGGTGGTAGGTTCAAAACTAATAAAAGGAAATTTTTCTTCACACAGCGCACAGTCAACCTGTGGAACTCCTTGCCCGAGGAGGCTGTGAAGGCCAGGACTCTATTAGGGTTTAAAAAAGAGCTTGATAAATTTTTGCAGGTTAGGTCCATAAATGGCTATTAGCCAGGGATAAAGTATGGTGCCCTAGCCTTCATAACAAGGGCAGGAGATGGATGGCAGGAGATAAATCACTTGATCATTGTCTTCTGTTCTCCTTCTCTGGGGCACCTGGCATTGGCCACCGTCGGCAGATGGGATGCTGGGCTCGATGGACCTTTGGTCTGACCCAGTATGGCCATTCTTATGTTCTTATGTTCTTATACAAGGCAATAAATCAGATTATCCCTGTAAAATAAGACTAGAACAGGATCTTTTTTTCTTTGTGCTTTATGTCACTTGAGCTGTTTTAAAAGTCATCCATAGTTGAAGCTGTGAAAGATCATTCATGTCCAGAGTGAAGTGGTCTCAGAACTCGAATAGCTGAAGGATACGTCTCTGTAAAATGAAATGTTCATTAAACAGTCACAACTTTATGCTACAGTTTGAATAAAAAATTCAGCATCACTTATGCAAAATTTTGTTGATAACACTTCTCCTTTGTGTGTTGTTTCCTGGAAACTGTTCAATCAGATACTAAGACTCCCTAGTTTAAAAACTTGGCTCCCACAGCAATCTTTTGATACCCCTTGGCACTCTAAGGGGAAGGTTGCAACCTGGTATGAATTCCCATGCTACGGGTGTAGGGGGGGTGTCTTGTGGGGAATGAACCTGGGAAAAGAGAGCATTCTATTACCATAGAAATGAATCAGCAACCCAATACACAAGCTGAGTAGGAAAGTAAGCTTCATTTTTTAGAGGCAGTTTAAAATACTGCTAGTATATTTTCAAAAATGTCTTTTTTTCCTTGTAAAAACTTAAAAAACAACAAATAGTCTGGTAGCACTTTAAAGACTAACAAAACATGTAAATGGTATCATGAGCTTTCATAGATATAACCCACTTCTTCAGGTGACCCTGTGGGTTGTACCCACAAAAGCTCATGATACCATCTACACGTTTTGTTAGTCTTTAAAGCGCTACCAGACTATTTGTTGTTTTTTAAAGTTTTTCCTGTTACAGACTAACTCGGCTACCCCTCTGATGCTTTTTTTCCTTGTATCACTAGAGCATGAAAATGATCGCCAGCTGGAGAACATATGAGAGATTTTGTCTCACTTTAAATGAGGGTTATTCACTAGTAACTGAAGCTCTCACACACACAGGGTACGCTGGTAGCACCCTTTGTAGCACTCTTGTGCTCACTCCTGTCCCTTCCCTGATTGTTCCTAACCATTTTGAGAGTGAGGCCATAAAAGAGGGCCACATGAGTTCCCTCCTCAGGTCCAAGATTGTTAGCAGGACTCCCACAAAGAGGGAAAGCTGGGCAGGGAGTATGAACATTCCTCTCAAAGAACTCTGGTTACAGGTGAGCAACCTTAATTTCTTCTTTGAGTGGCCTCTGCATATTCATAGCCATGGGATACTTTGATAATCACTGTCATCTGAGGAAGGTGGGACATGGATTCCTAATGAAACAGTGACTGAAGCACTCTCTAATATCCAACTGGGTTTTGCTTTCATTCTACGAGAGGAGCAGGGCCTCTTTATTGGGATCGTGGGCTTTTATCCCGTGAGGGGCTAGGGGGCAACACAGACCACTCGGGACTCATGGAACAAGTGGTTAGGGAACCAGAAGATTAGGCCATTTGTGCTTCTTGCAGTCACTTGGCTCGGAGCCTGTTCTGATGCTCTTTGTGAGCTCTTAAGCTGAAGGTGCTGCAGATCAAGCACCATGAAGGAGAATGTCCGTCACTGAAGCAAACCAACATCTCCTATGGGGATCCAAAGTGGAAATACAGCAGGGCAAGAGCGCTTAAATCCTGATCCCTTCTCCTTCGGATCTGCCAGAGGATCTGTAATCATACCTAGCAGTATGGGAACTAATACAAATGAATACAAGAAATTCCTTCATACAGAAAACATGCATGCTGACGCTGCAAACCCTACTCCTGCCTCACTACAAAATCTAAGTGAAGCACTGGATCTTTGAAGAGATTGGATCTGGGCTGGATCAGCCTGGAGAGGTTTCTGGATTGTTTGGAAGGATCTAAGGCAGCCCAAGCACCACACCTTCTTGCACAGCCTTGTCCTCACAGTGTTAAGAAACAGTGAGAGACGGGGCAAGAGCACCACAAGGGGTAGTGCTTTGAAACATGCCATTGCTGGAGCTGCACAGCCAATGCATCCCCTGACTGGGAATGCGCAGAGACCACTCAAGAGTGTTAATTTCTATCTCTATTTTCTACTCACAGGAATGGGCCAAAAAAAATCAATGTGAGTATTTCCCAAATCCAGCTATGCTGTGCTCTCAGTCCCTCTGAAAAATCTCTGTAGTATTGGGGGCATTTTCCAGGGGCTCTCCCACCCCCAATCCTGACAACTAACATCTCTTTGAAAGCCTGAGGGTATGTCTACACTAGCTCCCTAGTTCGAACTAGGGAGGCTAATGTAGGCACTCGAAGTTGCAAATGAAGCCCGGGATTTAAATATCCCGGGCTTTATTTGCATCTTCCCGTCCGGGCGCCATTTTTAAATCCCCCTCGTCCGAACTAACTGCCCGCGGCTACACGTGGCAGTCAAATGTTAACTCGAACTAAGTCCTTAGTTCGAGTTAACTGTTACACCTCGTGTAGCCGCAGGCAGTTAGTTCGGAATGAGGTGTAACAGTTAACTCGAACTAAGGACTTAGTTCGAGTTAACGTTTGACTGCCGCGTGTAGCCGCGGGCAGTTAGTTCGGACGAGGGGGATTTAAAAATGGCGCCCGGACGGGAAGATGCAAATAAAGCCCGGGATATTTAAATCCCGGGCTTCATTTGCAACTTCGAATGCCTACATTAGCCTCCCTAGTTCGAACTAGGGGGCTAGTGTAGACATACCCTGAGAAAGGAGAGAGGGTGCAGCTGACCTTTCAACACTGACATAAGCCCTGTCCCTCATGGAGCCATCTGTTCTTAGGAGGGTCCCAGTTTTGTGGTGGTTGGGGGTGGCTACGTGTACAGATTCTGGAACTACAGTTTGCGGCCCATAAATTAAGTAGAACACTCTCTTACCCACAGTGGTTTCAAGCCCTAGCTGAAAGCCTTCAGACTATTACCCAAGTACAAATGCCCCACAAGTTAACACAACACCTAGAATAGGTTGTCTGTAAGTATGTTTTTGTATTTATATATTTATAAATGACTATATGTTTATAAGTATCTTTTTGTCTGTATATATTTAATAGTGGGAACACTTTGGCAAGGCCAGATCATCATTAGCCTTTTCATACCTCAGTTTTGTTCAGCAGGCAGTTTTTCTCTTAATTTTTCCCCAACACACTCTAGAATTGGAAATACTTGTTTGCTCTTGAGGATTGGTTGCTCACACATAGTAATGTCCCCCTCACATTCTGTAAGCATAGGTTGTTGCAAAGCAGCTGCTGGGCTTTCTGGGTATCCCATGGATTTTGATGGATCAATATCCATAAGTAAGGAATGGTCAGGGGTCAGCCACATTGCATCAGCAATTACTTCAGAGTTCCTACATAGTTCAAATGGTCTCACACATCTTACTGGAAAATCTCCTTTGTCTTCACTGATTGTAGCCACTGGCATTTTAAAATCAATTATTGTTTCCATAGAAACATCACCGTGGTTTTCTGTTGCTGGGACGATCCAGTTGGATGATGTATGGAGGAACTCTTGGTCTTCTGGAGGGAAGATGTTTTCCAAAGCTACCACCTCTGGCATTTTGTGTGTGAGCCAACGGTTAACTCTTCTACAATGTATGTTGTTAATGAGATTCAAACTACCATCTGACTGGGCTGATGTATCTTCTGAATAACCATGATAAGGATCTAAAAACTGCAACAAAATAGCTCTAAATAAATTAGACTAATACTGTATTATCACTTTCACTGCAAATATGAAAGAATTGATAAGTTATTTCATAAACATTTGTTACCTAGCAGTGAGCAAGTCTGAATAGTCTTTTACAGCCCTCTACAAAAAACATTATTGAAGAACAGACAGTTAAAATACTTAGAAAGGAAATCTCTTCCAGTAATAAACGAAGGGTTTCTTTCTTTCTTTGCAACAGTGGTATCCAGAATATATGCTTAATATGGAAGTACTAAGTAACATGATGAGGAACCGGAAATCTGTTTAAGGCTTTTTATAAATGACAAAAGAGAAGGGAATCATGGCTTCCTCCTCCCCACACACACACACACACACACACACACCCCCACACACACACATGCTCCTTTATACTGTAACGTGCTTAAAAATGGTTAGCCCTTTGAATAGTTCAGCAGGCAGAACATACCAGCTAGTTCTGGAACAGAATCTTGTCCAAAGAATCAATGCCTAGTACTGTTCATGATATGATATGATAGCCGTTTTCAGGTATCTAAAAGGGTGTCACAAGGAAGAGGGAGAAAAAGTGTTCTCCTTGGCCACTGAGGAGAGGACAAGAAGCAATGGGCTTAAACTGCAGCAAGGGAGATTTAGGTTGGACATTAGGAAAAACTTCCTGTCAGGGTGATTAAACACTGGAATAAGTTGCCTAGGGAGGTTGTGGAATCTCCATCTCTGGAGATATTTAAGAGCAGATTAGATAGACATCTATCTGGGATGGTCTAGACTCTAGATGGTACTGGGTCCTGCCATGAGGGTAGGGGACTGGACTTGATGACCTCTCGAGGTCCCTTCCAGTTCTAGTGCTCTATGATTCTATCTTCAGAGAGGGTTACTGCACGGGCATGCACCCGCCCACCTCCTCAGCAGAGCCGCGGGGCTATGTGGTGGGTGGCTGCCCCATCCCAGGAGCAGCGAGGCCATGTGGCGGGGCTGCTGCTGGTACTAAAATAGCACCACAGCCCTGGCCCCAGTCCCGGCACAAGGGGCCCATGGAGACCTGCTCCTGGGGAGCAGGCTGCTGGTGGCATGCACTGCTTCCCACTCTCTGAAGTGCAGGGTGCACCCTGGCGGCTGCGGCCTGTCTACAGACCTCTGCCACGGGGGTCTTCAGTGGGTGGTCCTCAGCTGTTCCCACAGGGGCCATTCCTTGCCTGTGCTCGGGGAGAGAGGTGCTTTGCCAGAGGGATTTCCTTTCCTTACTTCAGGTTAGGCAGGCATCCTTTGTTATGTATGCCTTGCTGAGGGACTCACTGAATGCCACTGCCAGCCCCAGGATATCTGCAGGAGTAATGTTCGGCCAGGTTGGAAGATAGATCTTGTGCCTACCTCTGTACACTTTAATAATGAAGTTGCTGGAAAGGAAATTCTCCAGTGGATGCTTATTTATAATATGCAGAATAAAACAATATGGTAACAGCATTGGCTTGGGCACAAGGGGGTTGAGGGGTACAGGTGTCAGGAAGGCAGAAAGGGGAGGGAAGGGGCAGGGGAAAACTAAGGAGAAGGTGGGGGTGAGGAGAGAAAGGAGCTTGTGCTGAGGGGAGTGGAGGGGGGGCCAGGGCAGGAGAAGAAAGGGGAAGGCACCAAGGGGCAGGGTGGAGGAGAGACAAATGCCAGGGGACCAAGAGGAGACAATGAGGGGAATGGGCAAGAGGAGCTGGGGGAGGGGATGGGAAGGTGTCAGTGGGGGTAGAAAAAGGGAGGGGACAGGGTGATGCAAGGAGAGGGGCAATGAGGGCAAGAGGGAGGAAGAGGAGAGGAGAGGCGTGGGTGCTGGGAGAAGAGGGGTTGAAAGGAGGGATGGGCATGAGGAAGGCGGGCGTTGGAGCAAGTCATGTGTGAGGGCACAGAGGGGCATGAGGAAAACGGGCAGAGGATGGTGAAGGGGTGGGCACCAGAGAGGAAGAGGGCAAGGGGGGGGCAGGTGTTGAGAGGGCAGGGTCAGTGAGAAAAGGGAGAGGCACCAGGAGATCGCAGGGAGAAAGGGAAGATGCAGGTGCCAGGGAGGTTTTGGGGGTAACGCAGAAGAGCAGACATAGGGAGATGAGGGGAGGAACAGGCACCGGAGGGCAAAGGAGAGAGGCAGGGCAGGTAGGCAGAGGGAGGTGTTAGGAGAGGGAATGAGGATGGGCAGCTACAGATGATCAGTGGGGCTAGAGGAGGGCGTGAGCACAGGGGGGAAGGGCGGGTGCAGGGGTCAGAGAGGATGGGGAGGGAGGCAGGTCCCAGAAGGGCTGAGGGGAGTGAGAAGGGCAGGATCCAGGACAGCAGAGGAGGGTGAGGGGTGAGATGCAGCAGGAACCAGGGGAGCAGGGGAGGGGAGGGTGGGAGACATGGCAACAGAGGGGAAAAGGGAGAGGTTTATAACTTGGGTGCCACAGTGGCACACATCCAAACAAGCACACATGACCTCAATATTGGTGCACAAGACAAAACTCACTCTGCTCATGGATGGACAATCTTAGAGGGAACACTGCCTCCAAACCACCCACACCCATCTCTCTCTTCCCCATCGCCAAACAATAAAGCACAATTAGGGCACCTTATGACGAAGTGGTGCGCTTCTCTGTCTCAGCTTCATGCTACCGCTGGTGCTAAGGACACTGAATGCTCCTTTGATGCAGTTGTGCCTGTTCCACCTTTGATCAACCATGGTTCAGCGGGGAGGTTTTCACTGGGATTTTTTATGCTTAATTTTTAAAAAGTGAAGACTCTTTAAAAAAATAAAAACCACAGAGGAGCTTTATAATATAAGTTCTACACACAGTCAACAGCTGCCTCCTTTTGCATGAAAATTGTGTTCACTTTTGCTGCCACCAAACTTAGCACTGTCTCTCTCCCAAAATGTCCATGCAATAATACTGAGAGGTCACTGAGTGAATGCAATACACACTGACATTCACGATCCACAAATTCACTAGTGTCATTCACTATCAACAAATAACTCCCATAAGAATGTTGGTGACAATAGATTCTGATGCCTGCCATATGATAAGGGGATGGACCTTTTGTAACCCTGACCTACATCATGTGACAGGAGCCTAGATATAAAAGATCAGCTTCTCATAAGTAACCCTGTGTATTACAAGTTTATTTTATTGTGTGAGAAGGGGAGATAAGTGCGACGCTTCTAGACAAAAATTCAAACAATTGTTATTTTTTAAAGTCAGAACGTTTAAACAAGTCCACTACATAATGAATGAAATAGCAGAAGTGTACAAACCTATTTGAATTTTCATGTCACTTGCTTTTGCTGTGTCCTTCAATATTTGGTCAAACCTGATTTAAGAATGTATTTCCATCAGAAATATGCACAAGAACATTTGTAATTACATATTTGCCACACGATCTTTGTAAACATTTCTATGAGGAGATCAAAGTTCTATGTGGAGATCAAAGATCTTCAAGTGCAATTAGGCGCCGCTATAAAGGAATTCAATTCAGTTTAAATATGCCAACAAGCTCTGAATTCTGCCACATGAAGACACAATCGTGTTTTACTTTTATGTAGTATTGATATTGTACCCATTACCATGATATCCAAATCCTTATTTTATTGAACATTTTTAACACGTGTATCTCTTTCCCTGACCAGATTTTTGCATGAGGTTCATAAATAAAGAGATTTCAATGGCAACTTACATCCACTTAGCTGACAACACCTAGCTACAAAATTCACAGCATGACAAAGGGAAGCTAATTTCTAGCTTTTCTTCTTATCTCTGTTGTAAACAGCTCAAGTATCAGAATAAACACTGATGTCACTTTTAAGAGCACAAGAGTTTACTTGAGCCAATCATTTATACCCATTCAACCAAGTCCTTGTAATCAATTGAACGTTGAAAAGCTGTTATCAATTCTTTTTAACTCTAGTATGCATTTTATTCATGACCTGGCCAGTCCCAATAGCAAATGCATACAAGAATGTTTCCAAAAGAAAGCGCCTCAGTTTATAAGCAGTGCAACTGCTCACCAAAGCTTTTTACAGTTTTCTAAGACCATTATGCATGTTAATGCTATAAATAACACTCTTTCTTAGTTTCCTTAGAAATAAGACAGTTACCTGTTTTCTCATAATGATGTTCTTCGAGAAGTGTTGTCCGGGTCAATTCCAATCAGGTGTGTGCACGTCGCATGCATGAGCATTGGAAGTTTTCCCCTAGCAGCTCCCACTGGGGACAGCTGTGGAGCCCCTTCAAGTGGTGTTGCTATGGTTGCCCTTATATGCCATTGCCACCCCGACCCCGCCCTGAGTTTCTTCTTGCCAGCTACTCCCACAGAGGGGAAGGAGGGTGAGTATTAGAATGGCCATGAACACCATGTCTCAAAGAACACCAGTTACAAGAAAACAGGTCACAGCTGTCTTTTCTTCTTTGAGTGGTTGTTCACCAGATTCCAGTCAGGTGACTCCCAAGCAGCTAAACCCTGGAAGTAGGTGGACTCAGAGATAGGAATCACTGATTAGAGTATGGCTCTGCCAACTGCTGTGTCAGACCTAACCTGCTGGTCAATGGCATAATGAGCAGTGAATATATGCACCGAAGATCAGGTCATCACCCTACAGATTTCCTGAATTGGGACCTGCGCTAAAAATGCGATTGAGGAGGCCTGCACTCTGGCCAACTGGTCTATAACTGCAAGGGGTGGGATTTTAGTCAAATCAGAACAGGTGTGGATACAATCCAATATCCATTGGAAAATGCGTTCTGATGAGACCAGGAGACCCGTCAGCTGGGTAGATGTCATACATGGCTTTGTGTACTCAATGTAGAAAGCCAAAGCTCTGTGTACACTTGCTCTCTGTGTGTGGTTTTGGGTAAAAATCTGGGAGGAAAATATCCTGCCCCAGGTGAAACTGTGAGATCACCTCAGCTAAGAATGCAGGATGCTGCCTGAATTGTACCTTGTCCTTATGGAAAATGATGTAAGGGGGTTCTCAAGTAAGTGTCTTCAACTCTGACCCCTTCTAGTAGATGTAATAGCTACCAAGAATGCCACCTTACAGCACAGCTGCAGTAGGTAGCACATGGCCATCGGTTCAAAAAGCTTGGTGAGGATTAAGTTAAGGTTCCATGTGGGTACAGGCAGGTGGGAATAAAGGAAAAGCCTTTACAGAAATGGGTCACCATGGGGGTCAACAAACAGAGCACTCCAGGTGGCCTGGGTGAAAAAGTGAAATAGCAGCGAGTTGGACCTGGGATCGTAATTGAAAGAGGTATTCCAGGATGAGGTGTGTGGGTGCTTGCAGCAGGGGAATATGTGTCTGCACACACCAGCAGGAAAGCATCTTCCATTTAGCTCTGGTCAAGGGTTTCCTGCTACCCAATAGTACCTCTTGAACTTGTGCTGAACTCTGCAGTTCTAAAGCATTCAGCCACACACTCTCCACACCATGAGATGGAGGGACTGAAGCTTTGGATGTAGGAGATGGCCTTGATCCTGTGAGATCAGATCTGGGTAGAGTGGCAGAGTGATGGGGGCCTCCACTGACATCTCCAACAAAGTCACGAATCAATGTTGGCATGGCCATGCCTGAGCTAGCAGGATCATGTTGGTCCAGTCCCTGTGGATTTTTAGTAGGACCTTGTGAATTAGTGGAATCAGAGGAAACACATATATTAACTGCCCTCCTAATGAATCATGAATGTGTCTGCAGTAGAGCCCAGACTGTGGTTCTGGAAGGAGCAGAACACCATGCATTTCTTGTTGGCACTGGTTGCAAACAGGTCTACTTGGGAAAACCTCCAGATTAGGAAAATTGAGTGGATGACATCCAATCTGATGGCTCACTCGTGAGTAAGGAACATTCTTCTGAGACTGTCTGCCAGGTCATTCTGTAGGCTCGGGAGATAGCAGGCCTTGAGGTGAATGGAATGGACCATGAAAAAGTCCTAAAATGCAGGGCTTCCTGGCAGAGAGGGAACAACCTTATTTCTCCCTGCTTGTTTATGTAGAACATGGTGGTGATATTGTCTGTCATCGCCACCAGCTTGGCAGGCTAGTCTCACGGCCCTGAGTTCTTTTAACAGTGATATGGAGTCTGGAATCTGTTTGATCCCACAGGCCTTGAGTTCTGAGGTTTCCCAGATGTGCCCCACCCCCCGTGCCATTGTAGGTGACAGGGTGTTGAAAGGGACTCCTTTGCACACTACACAAGGGTCCAGCCACCAGTTCAGAGTGTTCAGGATGTTGCTGAAGATTGTCAGTACCAGATCCAGTTTGTCTTGCTTGGGACGATAGCTTGAAGCAAGCCAGGCTTGTAGTGGCCTGAGGTGTAGCATCGCATGTCTGGTCACGTAAGAGCATGATGCCATGTCTCCTAGTAGGCAGAGATATAGCCTTGCCATTGTGGTTAGTACTGCATGAGAGATTTGATAATATTGGTCACAATCTGAAACCTTGAGTCCGGGGGATTGCTCTCACCTGGATTGAGTCGAAAATTGCCTTAATGAACTCTATTCTTTGTGTGGGAATCAAAGTGGATTTTCCCGCATTGAGGAAAAGCCCCAGTGACTGGAACATATCCAGAGTCTATTGAATGTGGGCCTGTACGTGCTCCTTGGAGCGGCCTCTCAGCAGCCAGTTGTCCAGGTACAAATAGATCTGCACTCCTCTTTTGCGTGGGAAGACTACTACCACCAACATGACTTGGTGAACACATGTGGGGCTGTCAATGGCCCAAAAAGGAGGGCTATAAATTGATAATGGTTATGGCTATAAATTGATAATGGTTATGGCTCACTAGGAACCTGAGGAAACATCTGTGCACTGGTGGAATGGCAAAATGAAGGTATGAATCTTTCATGTCAAGGGCAGCATAGCAGTCACCTGGCTCCAGTGAGGGAATAATGGTAGCCAGGGATACCATGCGGAATCTCAATCTTCACATGTACTGGTTGAGGCCCAGCAAGTGAAGTATGGGCCTTAGGCTTCCTTTGGCTTTGAGAATCAAGAAATATTGGGCGTAGACCCTTTGCCGCTTAAATCCTTAGGGTCCTCCTGCACTGCCCCTGAAGTGAGGAGCAATTGCACCTCCTGTTTAAGACTCCATTCCCTTAAAGACTCAAGGGCAACCATGAAGTTCTTTGTATTCACACTCAGGCACCCTAAAGGAAACTGTTTAGGCCCTGATCTCATCAGCACAGACAGTATAGGGCAAGGCCTAGGCAGAAACTGTTCCACTACAGGAGCAAGAACAACAAATGCAGGCCTTCCAACTAGTCTGTGGGCCAAGGCCACTGCTCCTCCAATCCACTTCAGGCCCCATTTAGGGGTTTTAAAGGTGCACTTGAGGACAACGTGCTGATCCAAGCTCCTGATCCACAACCATGTTTCCTGAATTGGCTATCCCACTTTTACCATGTGAAGTCCTGTATTACCTTGGACCAATGGGTACTCTGCATGGTCAGAGTAGCAATTTTAACATAGCTCTGTAAATGTTGACATTCACAAATTGAACACATATCTACTGAGGACAGGCTGCTGATTAGATCTAGCTTTTTAGCATCCTTTGCCTTCAGGGCTGGCACTTTCTGACCCTGCCTTTCCTTCTCATTTACAGCAGAGACCATCAATGACCCACAGGTGGGAGAAAAGGAATTTGTACCCTCTAGAAGGGACAAAGTATTGGTTTTCTACTCCTTTGGCAGTCGAGGGAGCTGCAGCTGGGGTTTTCCATAAAGTGTTATTATTGTTTTGGATAAGTCTTTATTATTGGTAAGGCTACCCTAGGATGTTCACCATCAGATCTTCTGGCTCCACTACCTCCTGAGCTGGAAAGTTCATGTGAAGGGCCACCCAGTGGAGGAGTTCTTGGTAGGCTTTATGGTCAGTGGGTGGAGGGCCTGCGACAAAGGTACCCACTACAGCTTTGTCTCGTGACAAAGACAAGGAGGTAGGGAGTTGGCCTGGGACTTTACTTGTCCTGGGCTGTGTGTGCTTGGTAATCTGACAGGGGCTCTGAACCTTGCTGGATTGTTTCCAGCACTGGAACTGCTCTGATTTCCAAGATCTCCTGTGGTTGTCTGAAGACTGTGGCTTCTGGAGATCATGAGGCTCATGATTCTCTTGGCGATCTAGAATGGTGGTGGGGTGAGGCCACCAAACTAGACTGCCTGAAAGCGGTGCCCTGGATCTGGTGATAGGCCCATGGTGTCCAGAAGGGTCACTGTGTGGGTAGAGGCCACTGTGGATGCCAAGGCACTTGCTTTCTCTATAGCACACCTACTGGTATGGCTTCTACTGGAGTAGACTGATACTTCATCTGACTCAGAGCCGGGGGGATAGGACCATAGGAGTGCCAAGGAGCCAGGAGCTGGGGGCCTGCATGGGGAGGCAGGTGGTGAGCAGTGCTGGGATGAACATGATGACAATCGTTGCTGCCTAAGGTGTGAGCATAAATGGTGCCACATGGTTGGTGATGGACACCAGATCATAGTGCCATACAATCGGTGCTGTGCCCGCTCTGGGTCCGTCCCTCATTTCCAGTGCTGGGGAAGGAGGTAGGTCATTCCTCAATGCTGGTGAGGTTGAGCGCAGAAATGAGGACACTGATGTATGCCAGTGCCACTCCAGTGTCAAGGGGCACCTTAGCATGGCAGGCTCTTCTCGCACCACAGGAGCTCCAGTCTCTGAGATCTCTATGAGGTCCCTTGCTGCCTCATAGGTGTCCAGAGTAAGGATGTTAAGTATTAGGTAATTGACTAATCAAACAGTCGATGCATTTTGCATCCACTATTCAATTAGTCCAGGGCTACGCAACATGTGACCTATGGTGCAGTTTGGGTTCATGTGGGGCTCAACAAGTGGCCTGCGGGTGGGATCCTTTGAATATGGCCTCCAATAGGAACACGCTCCACAACGGTGAGTCAATATAATGGTCTTCTGTTGATATGCGTTTTAGTAGTTAAATTCCTGGACTGTCATTGCTCATTAAGAGTGCTGCCATATGGGTGGAAATCTGGTAAATATTGCATTTTATTAATAGCAGCAGAACTGGCTTAAATGGGGCCTGCGTGTTGTGTAATTGTGCCTTAATCTTTGTATTCATGCCCGTCAGTGTGAAAGAAGTTATTTGCATATATTTGCATATAAATTTGCATGTATATGCAACCACACTTAAGTTGCAGCCCTCGGCATGTGCTGTGGCCCCCCGGGGCTTCCAAAGTTGAGTAGCCCTGAATTAGTTGATAAGGCGCCTCCACCTACCTACACTTCAAAGGCAGATGTGCCATGTGGAGCCCGGGGTCAGCTGGGGACTCCCCCGCTGATGCTGGCTCCATGCAGCGCTGCTGCTTTGAAACGCTGCAGCAGCGTTTCAAAGTGGCAGGGCCACACTAAGCCCGGGGTCAGCGGGGGAGTCCCCAGCTGATCCCGGGCTCCATGCAGTGCTGCCGCTTTGAAACACCGTGTGCAGCCTGGGGATACCTCAACTGGCCACGAGCTGCATGCGACTTTTCAAAGCAGCAGCGCTGCGTGAAGCCCGGGGTCTGGCCCCAGGCTTCAAGCAGTGCTGTCCCTTTGGAGTACCCTCTTTTCTTCCCCTCCTTGCTGCCTCTATCTGATAGAGGCAGCAAGGGGCAGGGGAAGCGTCTAGTCGACTATCTTGTTGACTAGTCCTTCACATCCCTAGTCCAGAGTGGACGGAGAATTAAGCATCTCCACAGGACTCTGATCCCCAGGGGAGGCACTGCGTACCTGACTCATACACATCGCAAGGATCACTATTTGGCAGACACTTCTTGCAGACAGTGCAAGACTTGAAGCCTTAGGCTTTCGGCATGTCCCGGGGTCACATAACTCTAGTGCAGTGGTCTCCAACCTTTTTAAGCCCAAGATTACTTTTTGAATTTAAGTGCAACCCAGGATCTACTTCAAACCCAAATACCCCTGCCCCGCCTCTTTCCTACCCCTTCTCTGAGGCCAAGCCCCTGTTCACTCCATCCTCCCTCCCTTTCACCAGGCAGGGGCAGTGGGTTGGGGCACAAGCTCTGGTCTTGAGCTTAGGGATTTAAAGTGTGAGAGGGGCTCTGAGCTGAGCCTGGGCATGGAGTTGGGGTGCAGGAGGGGATTCTGGGCATAGGCTTTGTAAGGGAGTTTGGGTCCAGTGGACTCAGGACTAGGACAGAGGCTTGAGGTGCAGAAGGGCGTTCATGACTGGGGTAGAGGCTCAGAGCTGGCTCCAGATGGACACTGCTTACCTCATGTGGCTCCTGGGTGGTGAAGCAGTGGGGCTGAGGCCCTACCCCTGCCCCACTCTCAAAAGCAGCCAACAAATTCCCTCCATCCCAAGCCCTGTTGTGCTCCCACTCCATTCTGTGAGGATAGAATATAGGGTGGGAAAGGAGGCACCCTGACATCAGCACCCCCTGCTCTAAACAGCAAGCAAGAGCTCCCAGAGGGCTGAGGGGCGGGCGGGGGCGGGCAGCTCCAAGGCAAAGGGCAGGAGGTACACAGTAGTGGGGGGAGGGGCAGCTGAAGTGCTGTGCTTGAGAGCCTCTTGGCCAACCAGTCAGGATCACCTGTCAGAGGCTCCAAGATCTACCAGTAGATCTCGATCTACTGGTTGGTGACCGCTGCTCTAGTGGCATTCTTAAAACTTAATACCCACCTAGGGGAGTGAAGAAAGATTGACAGAGCCAGACGAGTATGCAGAAGTCACCTGCTTCAGGACAGGCTCCACAAGGTAAATACAAAAACACCACTGGTTATCACTACAGCCCCCAGCTAAAATCCTTCCAGCATGTTATTGACAATCTATAACCAGTCCTTGAAAACAATCCGCCATTCTCACAGACCCTGGGAGACAGGCCAGTCCTTACCTACAGACAGTCCTCCAACCTGAAACAAATACTCACCAGAAGTCACACAATGCATCACAGAAACCTTTACCTAGCCCTGCAACAAACCCCATTGCCAACTCTGTCCACATATCTATACAAGCTACACCATCACAGGACCTAACCACATAAGCCACAACATCAGGGGCTCATCCACCTGCACAGCTACTAACATGATATATGCCATCAAGTGCCAACAATGCACCTCTGCCACGTATAGTGGCCAAACCAATGGATTACTGGATACAAAAAAGACCACAGTAATGGGAACACACATAAACCTGTAGGGCAGTGTTTCCCAAATGGTGTTCCGCAGAACCCCAGAAGTGAAAATAAGGGTTCCGCGAGAAAATTCCATTACAATAACATTTTATGATTTTAAAAAAATGTTTTTAAATATGTGCAATTAAACTAAATGTTGATCTCATGACCTTGTTTAGCATTTGTTTATTATTATCCTTACTTATTTGTGGTCTACTTTTTCAGCTCCATATATATATAATACTGTAATTAGGGGTTCCGCAAATTTCTTTTGAGTTCAAAAGGGTTCCATGGCCAAATAAAAGTGGGAAGCACTTCTGTAGGGGAACCCTTTATCCTCCCTGGGCATTCAGTAATGGATTTGAAAGTAGCCATCCATCTACAAAGGAATTTCAAAACCCAATTACAAAGGGAGACAACTGAACTGGAATTCATTTGCACATTCAACACTATGGGTATGTCTACACTACAGCGCTATTTCGAATTAACTTATTTCAAATTAGTTAATTCGAAATAAGCTAAATCAAAATAATGCATCTATACACAAAAACGAATTCAAAATAGCATTTTTCTAATTCAAAATAGTGCATCCACATTGAGTGGACCCTGAATCGAAGGTAAGGCTGGCCGGAACCAGTGCCGGCAGGGCATCAGGGTCGGACTTAGCATGTGGGGCTGCTGCCTCAGGCTATCCGAGGTCTGTACTTAAAGGGACCCTACCCCCCATCCCAGACAGACAATTCTCAGATTTCTCTGCTTGCTGGTCTATCTCGCTGAGGGACAGCAAAGCATTTGTGTCTCAGAGTGCTCTGCTTGCCCTCACTCGGGGCACCACAGCACTCTGCAACATGGAACCAGACCTGCCCCCGGGGACTCTGCTGCATCTCGTGGACAATACAAATGCTGTTTATTTAACAAAACTGGGGGAGGATGAAACTCTGGGGAGATTGGGAAGGGCGGCGGGAGAGGGGAAGAGAAAGGGTAGGAGAGAGGAGGGGGGAAAACTGGGAGGAGGGAGCTGGAAGGGGGAAGCAAGGGGAAGAAGGGGGAGGGGAAGCTCAGCACTCAGGGGTGGGGGTCTCGCCCGGCCAACTGCCTCCCAGCACCGCAGGGGAGGGGGCCTCCGCATCCCCGGGGGGATGGGGAGGAGGGTGCGGAGGTTGAGGGGAGGGGTGTGGAGATTGAGGAGGAGGGTGTGGAGGTTGAGGAGGGAGAGGTTGGGGGGGGGCAGGAGTGGGAGGAGGAACAGTAGCTGGGGGGGCAGCAGGTGCAGGACCGGCACGGGGCACCACGCTCTGCACCAGGGCCTGCAGATGGTGACAGATGGCACGACCCTGGGCAAGCAGCTCCCACTGGAACTCCCAGTCGTCCTGTGCCCGCTGCTCCATGATCCGGGTCTGGGCTTGCAGGGCCTGCAGGTGCTGCTCTCGGTACCCCTGCCACATGGTGGTGGTCCCGCTGAGGCTGTGGGTACGGGAACATGTCCCGGGAGGGGTGGTGCGCCCTGCACGGGCAGCTGGTGCGGCTGTAGAGAAAGAAGAGAAGTGGTCAGTTCTCCCTGGGGACACAGTGGATGATGCCCAGCCCCCCCCCGCGAGATGAGGGCGGCCGTGCCCTGCACCGTCAGAACCGATGTGCTTGCACAGAGGCCATGGTCGGCATGTCCGGCTCTGCCCAAGAGTGGGAGCTGCCCCGAGACTGCACCCGTGCCCCTGTGCTGTGTATAGCGCAGCTGGGGGCGGGGGGGAGATGTCCCCTTCCCCTGTGTAGAGGGGGGCGTGTGAAGGGAGGGCGTCCTGCTGTGTCCCGTCCTGAGGGTGGGAACGTGTCGGGTCTCTTCACACACACATGTGACTATCGGGCCATGGCCCCTCTGTGGCACGCAGCTGGCGCCACCTGCCTAAGGGTGTCACGGCACGTGCCCGCACGTTCACAGGTGGCTGCGTGATCCGTGGGAGGCATGGCTCACACACGCGGTCCGTGGTCTCCCTCCCCGTCTCCCACCTGGGTATGGGACAGTGCTGGCACTTACCTGGTATGGCCTCCCTGGACGACCCTGCTGACTCTGGTGCCGGGACAGCTGGTGGTGGCCCCTCTGCTGCGCCCGGGTCAGGGCCCTCAGCTCCCAGCTCGCTGCCCCCCGGGCGGGCGCGGACCGCCCTGCTCCCCCGGATGCGGTCAAGGGTGGGGAAGTAGGGGCAGGTGGCAGCCCCTGATGCGGCGCCACCCCCTAGTGGCCCTGGCGAACCCCTGCCGCAACTCTTTAATTTTCAGGTGCACCTGCTCCTGGGTGAGCCTGTGGCCTTTCTGGGCCATAGTGGCCACTATGCGGCCATAGACGGCCGCATTCCTCCTCCTGGTGCGGAGATCATGGACATTGGGGGCCTGCCCCCAAACCTCTATAAGGTCCATGATCTCCGCACCAGTCCAGGCGTGCGCGCGCCGTCTATGGCCCCTGGCTGGCCCCTGGGTGCTGGGGGACTGGGAGGGGGATGGCTGGCTGGCACTGGCTGCCTGGCTCATCCTGGGGTCACTGGGTCGGGGCAGAGACTGCTGGCAGGCCTGGATCTGGCACATGCCGTCTAGCCAGAGTCTACCCCTTTAAGGGCTCCGGGGCTGGGGGAGAGGAGAGGAGTTTTCCTGGTTTGGCCCAGAGTGGCCACATGGGGAAACTGGGAAGGGCTGGAGGCCAGCTAATTTGAATTAAGTGTCTACACAGCACTTATTTCGAATTAGCTATTTCGAATTTGGCATTACTCCTTGTAGAATGAGGTTTACCAAATTCGAAATAAGCGCTCCTCTATTTCAATTTAAATTCAAAATAGCCGTTTGCATGTGTAGACCCTATTGAAGTTAATTTGAAATAACGGCTGTTACTTCGAATTAACTTTGTAGTGTAGACATACCCAAACAATTTAGGAGTGAGTAACGATCTCAACTGGTTAATGCACTACAAAGGCAAATTCCACTCTCTGGATATTCACATCTCCACACCAAATGCTGTGAATGACCCACTTCCACCCTGCCTTGATTAGCCTTATTAACACAAGCCACTTCTTCCTTACACAGGTTAAACTTCCTAAATCTGAGACTCTCTGGTCCGGCAACATCCATGGTCTTGGAAGGACCTCAAATGTTGCTGGATTAGAGAGCCCCAGTGCAGGAGAGTGAGAGACAGCTGGGAGTCCAGGCAGGGAGCCCCACCAGTGGAGCCAACAGTGGCTGGGAACCCTGTCCTGGGAAGCCCTGGCTGGGCAGGGCAGAAGGGGGACCACAAGCCCCATCCCCAGGAAGCCTGGGCAAGGCATGACAAGTCCTGTCCCCAGGAAGTGCAGCATCAGTGTGGCAGCCAGTAGCCGGCAAGCCCCATCCCCAGGAAGCACAGTCATGTGGGGCAGCAGCGTGGCTGGGAAGCCTCATTCCTGCGGAGCTCAGGCCAGGAGGGGCAGCAGAGGGGCTAGGAAGTCCATCCTCTTGGAGCCCCAGTGGGGAGGGGCAGCAGCACGGCCTCGAGCAGCTGGCAAGCCCGATCCTTGGGAGCCTTGGCTGGGTGGGGCAGCGAACCCCATTTCCGAGGACGCCCAGTCAGATAGGGCTGCAGCAGGGAGTTCCAGCAAGCAGCCTAGTGGCAGTGGGGCTGGAGAGAAGCCAGCCATAGGGAGAGGCAGTGGGCTGGGAAGCCAGGGGTAGGGGACCTCCCCTAATCTGGCAAAATCCCTCATTTAGGACCAGTCAGGTCCCAAACGTGCTGAACAAGGGAGGTCCAACCTATATATACCCTGCTTCTGTAATGTCCACTCCAATTAATCTGATGAAGTGGGTTTTACCCACAAAAGCTTATGCCCTAATAAATCTGTTAGTCTCTAAGCCCTGGTCTACACTAGGATTTTGTTTCAAAATAACCCCCCAAGGCTGAATTTATAAGCAGAGCAGGGTTTGAGGGAGCCAGCCCAGGCTCTGAGCTTTGAGGGACCTGGGGGATTTATGAGGGATCTGTCACCAGCAGCAGAGATCGGGCCCGACCCTGCATTCACCAACAGTGACAGGAAACTAAAGTAATGCTGATTTTTTTGTAATGGCTACTGAGGCACTCCTGGCAATTAATCTAGGTCACTAAACCTAATTTCAGTATCAGGAAAATGGACTGAAACTACAGTAAAGAATACAATTATTAAGCACATAGATGAACACTGTATGTTGGGAAAGAGTCAACATGACTCTTGTAAAGGGAAATCATGCCTCAGCAATTTACTGGAATTCTTTTAGGGTGTCTGCAAATATGTAGACAAAAGTGATCCAGTCAATATAGGATACGTGGCCTTTCAGAAAGCCTTTGATAAGGTCCCACACCAAAAACTATTAATCAAAGTAAACAGTCATAGGATAAAAGGGAAGGTATTCTTATGTATCAGTGGCTGGTTAAAAAATAGGAAACAAAGTAAACAGTGGGGTCCCCTAAAGAGCAGTAATGGGAGCTGTGCTGTTCAACATATTCATAAATGATCTGGAAAAGGGAGTAACCAGTGAGGTCATAACATTTGCAGATGATACAAAATTACTCAAGATAAAAATCCAAAGCAGACTATGAAGAGTTACAAAAGGATCTCCCAAAACTGGATGGCTGGGCAACAAAACTGAATGTAGATAAACAAAATATTCAATGTAGGTAGGTGCAAAATAATGCATTTTAGAAAACATAATCCCAACTATACCGACAAAATGATGTGGTCTAAATTAAGTTACCACTCAAGAAAGAGATCTTAGAGTAATTGTGGAGAGGTCTCTGAAAAAAAACCAGTTACTTACCTCGTAACTGTTGTTCTTCGAGATGTGTTGCTTAAGTCCATTCCAATTAGGCATGCACATGCTGCGGTCATGGAATCCGGAGCTTTTACCCTTAGCAGTTCCTGTTGGGCCAGCCAGGGAGCCCCCTAGAGTGTTGCCGACATATCGATGCATATATACCCCTGCTGGCCCCTCACCCCCCGGTTCCTTCTTGCTGGAGTCCTCCGACGAAGGGGAGGTGGGTGGAATTTGGAATGGACATGAGTAACACGTCTCAAAGAACAACAGTTAAGAGGTAAGTAACTGTTTTTTCTTCTTATAGTGCTTGCTCACGGCCATGCCAATTAGGTGACTCCCTAGCCAAGTCCTAAGAGATGGGCTCGGAGACTAATGCCATCTCTATGTTCCCAGACTGCAGCATCGCCCTGCCAATGGTTGCATCTGCGCTGGCCTGCTGCATAATCTCATAGTGCTCTGAGAAAGTATGGACAGAGGAGCACGTGGCTGCCCTACAAATGCCCAAGATAGGTACTTGCCCTAGGAATGCCGTGGACGTTGCCTGCACCCTTGTGGAGCATGCTGTCAGTGGAGATGGCGGTCTACTCATGCTATCATAACAATACAGGAGGCGATCCATGAGGATAAACATTGGGCTGAAAACAGTGAGCCCTTCATCCTTTTGGCCATTGAAATAAAAAGTTGTGGAGATTTACAGAACTCCTTTGTTCTTTCTATATAGAATGCTAGAGCCCTTCTTGCGTCCAGACAGTGCAGGGCTTGTTCCCTAGCTGAGGCGTGTGGTTTTGGGAAGAACACTGGAAGGTAAATGTCTTGTGACATATGAAATTGAGAGACCACTTTAGAGAGGAAGGCCGGGTGGGGGTGCAATCTAACTTTGTCTTTAAAGAAGACTGTGTATGGGGGCTCCGAAGTGAGGGCCCTCAGTTCTGAGACCCTTCTGGCAGAGGTAATCGCGATCAAGAATGCCACCTTCCACAATAAGTGTTTCAAGGAGCAAGTGGCTAATGGCTCAAATGGTACCCTCATGAGGCCCGTAAGGACCAGGTTGAGATCCCAGGGTGGCACTGGGGGGGCGCGTATAGGGGAACAGTCTGTCGACTCCTTTCAAGAACTGTTTAACCATGGCGTTAGCAAATATGGACTTGTGACCCTCCCCTAGGTGAAAGGCCAAATTCACCTTCAGTGAGGATGTAGTGAGGCCTGGACGTCTAAGCTGTAGCAAGTAGTCTAAGATTAGTGGGATAGTGGCACGCAATGGGTTTATCCCCTTCTGCTCTGTCCACCTAGCAAACCACCTCCACTTGGCCTCATACAGCGCCCTGGTGGAAGGTTTTTCTACTCTCTAGCAATACCCTCTGTACCTCCTGCGAGCACCTCTGCTCTACACCTGACAGCCACGCAGGTGCCATGCTGCCAGGTGGAGGTCCGCTAGGTTCAGGTGGCACAACCTCCCTCCTCCCAAATCCTGGGTAATCAGATGTGGGACTAGAGGCAATCTCACTGGGTCCTCCACCGCTAGTTCTAACAGTGTGGTGAACCAGTGTTGGCGAGGCCACACCAGTGCCACCATGGTGACCCTTGCCCCTAACTGCCTGACCCTGATCAGGGTCTTGTGGATTAGTAGGAAGGGGGGAAATGTGTATAGTAGCCCCTGAGGCCACTGTCTATACAGTGCATCCCCCGAGACCCAAGCCCGTGGCCCATGAACGAGCAGTAGCTCTGGCATTGGGCACTGTTTCATGAGATGAACAGATCCAGAAGGGGATAACCCCACCTCTGGAAGACTCCTTTGATAATATCCTTCCTGATAGTCCACTTGTGGACCTGGAAGGAGCAGCTGAGCCTGTCTGCTAGGACATTGCTGGATCCTGGCAAATAAGTGGCTTCTAGGTGGATGTTCTGGGAAATGCATAACTCCCAGAATTCTAGGGCTTCTCTGCAAAGGGGAGAGCAACGAGCTCCACCCTGGTTGTTGATATAATACATGGTGGTCGTGCTATCCATCAGCACCACCACCACCTTATTCTCGAGCTGGGGAAGGAAGGCCTGACACACCAGCCTGACCGCCCTGAACTCTTTGACATTTATATGTAAGGAACTCTCTCCCCGGGACCACATACCTTGAGTCCTGAGGGTTCCCCAACCCATGTCCAATGCGTCTGTAGACAGCTGCACCGACGGCCTCTGCTTGGTAAACGGGACCCCCTCACATACCATCTCCTCCTGTGACCACACCAGTCTAGTGAGCAGAGCACTGTTTTCAGCAGTATGACCACTGCGTCCAGGGGAGATCATGCTGGATTGTGGACACTTCTCAACCACCTCTTTAGGGGTCGGAGCCTCAGCCTGGTGTAGCTCACCACGTAGGTTCAAGCTGCCATATGGCCCAGTAGTCGCATACATGTTCTTGCTGAGGTTATAGGAGACCTCTGGAGATCTACGATCATTGAGTTCATAGACAAGAACCTGCCTCTGGGCAGAGATGCCCTTTCTATGATAGACTCCAGGTGGGCCCCCACAAATTCTATTATCTCTGTGGGGTCCAAAGTGGACTTTTCCTCATTTATGAGAAAGCCTGGTTGGAGAAACAGCTTCCTGGTTACAGAGATATGATTCATCATTTGCGCTTGGGATGTCCCCCTTATCAACCAATCATCCAGGTAGGGAAAGACCTGGATCCTGTGGTGCCTCATAAAAGCCGCCACTGCAGCCATGCATTTGGCGAACACTCTCGGCACTGTGGAAAGGCCGAAGGGCAGGACTGTGAACTGGAAATGATCCCGACCTACTGTGAATCTGAGAAACTTCCTGTGGATCACCATGATGTGAAAATAAGCATCCTTTAGGTCGAGGGTGGCATACCAGTCTCCTTTCTGTAGGGAAGGGATAATGGATGCTAGAGTGACCATCCTGAACTTTGTCTTCTTTATGAACAAGTTCAGGTTCCTTAGGTCTAAAATGGGACGTAGGCCCCCTTTTGCCTTGGGAATAAGGAAATATCAGGAGTAGAAGCTCCTTCCCCTGAACTCCTCTGGGACAGGCTCAATTGCTTCGAGCTGCAGAAGCATAGATACTTCCTGTCTCAGCAGAATCTTGTGAGAGGGGTCCCTGAAGAGGGACGGGGAGGGGAGGGCTAGAAATGGGATCGTATAGCCCTTTGCTACTAGGTCTAGGACCTATCAGTCGGAAGTTATTCAGGACCAGGCCCGATAGAAAAGGGACAAAGGGCAACCAAAAGGGGGTGACGGCAGCTCGACTGCTATGCTGTCCTTGAGTGTATCGTCAAAATGAGGGTTTAGGTTGTTGGCCCAGAGGTGGGCCCAATCCCCTGTCGGAATCAGTTCTTGAGCCCCTGCATCTATTCCCGGGCAGATCGTTCCAGCCATTATTAGGGCCTCTCCGCCTCCCCTGTTCGGAGCCAAACCCACACTGGAAGGGTCTAGCACTCGGCCTGGGGTTAAGGGGCCTTCTCTGGGGGGCAGGTGTATGGATCCCCAGGGATTTTTAAGGTTGCCCTGGAGTCCTTGAGGCTGTGTAGTTTTGAGTCAGTCTGGTCTGAGAACAGCCCCGTGCCCTGAAAGGGGAGGTCCTGGAGCATGTTTTACACCTCCGGAGGGATGCCTGAGACTTGGAGCCACGCACGTCTCCTCATCGCTATCGCAGTGGCCATTGTGGGGGCCGCCGAGACTGCAGCATCTAGGGCAGCCTGTAACACTGTCCGTGCCACTGTTCTGCCTTCTTCCATTAAAGCCCCAAATTCCTGCCGTGACTCTGGTGGGAGACGGTCTTTGAATTTGTCCATAGCTGCCCAAGTATTGAGGACATATCTGCTGGTTGGCGATGCGGAGCTGCAGACCCCCTGTAGCATATGTCTTCCTCCCCCAGAGGTCAAGCTTTTTGGGCTCTTTTGATTTAGGGGTGGGACCCGGGGGGCCCTGGTGCTCCCTCTGCCCTGGAGCCTGTACCACTATTGAGCCAGGGGTAGGGGTGGAAAGAGGTGTTCGTGGCCTATCTGGGGGACAAAATAACACCTCTCCACCCCTTTTTGGGTGGGTAGGATTGAGGCTGGCATTTGCCACAGGGTTTTGGACAACTTGTCCACTGTTTTGTTAAGCAGTAGTGCCACTCTTCTTGGAGTGGCCACCAAAAGTATGTCCACCATGGGGGTCAGAGTCTTCCTGGATCTCCTTCACTTGGATGCCGAGGTTTGCAGCCAACCTCCTCAGCAGGTCCTGATGAGCCCTAGCGTCCATAGACAGAAGTGGCAGGCCTGGGTCCCCTAGGGCCTTGTCAGGGGAGGAGGATAATGACTCTCTCATACCTGGCTGTTCCTCTATTCGTTCTGCAGCCTGCAACGCTGCTGACACTGGGGGTGCCATTTGGCTGCCCTCTGACTGGGGCACTGTTGTCTCTGTGCTCTCCCCTGTCACCGGGGGTCTAATCATGACCTTGACCCCACAGTGGCTCACCTCTGATAGGGGGGGCTCTATGGCAGTCATCGAAGTGGCACTCCCCTGACACTGATCCCATGGGGGCTGGACCCTGGGCTTGATGGTATGCCCACGGTGTCCAGAAAGCCACTGCTGGGTTTGCCAGGTGTGCGAGTGCGATGGTCTCCTGTGCTGTGACCTATGCTTGGAGCAGGAGCGGTGCTAGGACCTCAGTCTATATGAGGACCTCACCGAGTGTATCAACTCTACCTCCAACTCTGACGAATACTCAGAAGCTGACCACAGAGGCTGTCAACACTTGCTCCCTCTGGTGATGAGTCATGGCCATCGGCTTCCCTCTGTGCACCAAGCCCCGGAGGCGGCATAACCTGCACCAGGGCCACATATGCTGGTGCTGTATGCAGCAGCTGGGGAATCTTGTATCACTGCAGCACCGGAGCGGCCAGCATGGCAGGGTCTCCTGAAACTGGCCGTGTAAGTGTTATGCCAGCACCGGTGCTCTGGTAGTGTTCGGTGCCAGTGCCAGAGTTCTTATCAGGGCCGGTAACGATGATTGTACCGGTTGGTACACTGGTCGGTGTCAGTGCGGGGACTGGTGCAGGAGTCGGCACCAGTGGCAGTATGGGCACCAATGTTGCCATCGGTGCCAGTGTCAGTGCCTCTCAATGGTTCGGAACCTGCGTTGGTGCTGGGTCAGTCAAGCCTGGCGGGGAAGGCGGCTTTGACTCTTGCGGTACAACATCTGCTGCATCTGGGGATGTCAATTCGATAAGCTCCCGTGCTGCACCGAAGGTTTCCGGCATTGATGACTGGTGGAACTCTTTGAGAGAGGCATCCGGTGCCGGTCCTTCCCCTCGCAAGGGGGTGTGCCTACATCTGGGCTGTACCGCAACCTCCCAGAGGTTCTTTGAGGCTAAGTGCCCTTCCTTTGGGCACACTTTATGATCGTGCCTTTCCGGGGATCTCCCACTGGCATCCTTCAGCCTCCTCAGTGCCAGAGGCTGTGATCAGTGCCGAGAAGTTTTGGAGGTGGTAGTCTGGTGCCTGAATGGCACCACAGCCACCTCACACACCGAGGGTTGTGTGCTGTGCACCGACTGGCCCCTCTGTGGAGCCAGTGGCTGTAGAGCGGACTCCATAAGGAGTAATTTAAGCCTCGAGTCTCTCTCTCATTTAATCCTCAGCTTAAAACTCTTGAAAATAGTGCAGCTCTCTGCACGATGGGCCTCCCTGAGACACTTCAGGCAAGAGTCATGCAGATCACCGCAGGGCATTGGTTTTAGACATGCTGCACATGGCTTGAAGCCATGAGGGCCTAGCATCCCCTTCCTAGCCAGGGGGAAGGTGGTTGGGGAGAAGCTCCTCTTAGCTAAACTAATTACAATGCGAAGAATAGGGTACTAATTAACTGAGAAAGATAACAGTTAACTATCTCAAGAACTGTTTACATGCTAAGGAAAAGACAACCAGTCTTGATGTTCCAGCTACCCTCACGGGCAGTAAGAAGGAAGTGGGGTGGGGGGGGGGGGTGAAGGGCCAGCAGGGGTATATATGCACCGATATGTCGGCACCGATATGGGGCTCCCTGGCTGGCCCAACAGGTACTGCTAAGGGAAAAAGCTCCAGATTCTGTGCACGCAGCGCGTGCACACCTAATTGGAATAGACATGAGCAAGCACTCGAAGAAGAATACACATTCCATGTGCAGTAGTAGTCAAAAAAGCAAACAGAATGTTAGGAACCATTAGAAAAGGATACATAATAAGATGGAAAGCTCATAATGGCACTATCTAAATACATGGTATGCCCACACCTTGAATATTGTGCACTGTTCTGGTTGTCTCAGAAAAGATATATTAGTATTGGAAAAGGTGAAAAAAGGGGATATGGAAGACCTTCCATATGAGAAATTAAAAAGACTAGACTGTTCAGCTTAGAAAAAAATCATTAAGGGGAGGTCTGATAGAGGTCTATATTAAACCATGACTGGTGTGGAGAAAGTGTTATTTATCCCTTTGCATAACTCAAAATGTAGGAATAATCTAATTAAATTAATAGGTATCAGGTTTAAAACAAACAGAAGGAAATATTTCACATTAAAAAAAAAAGCAGCCTCCAGGGGGAAAAAAACCCATGGGACCTGGGAGACCTGGGGTTCGAAATGCACCACGACTCCCCCCAGGAAGACTGCCTTAATAACAGTCTGGTACATGGAGCTGAAAATGTAGACCACAAAAAAGTAAGGATAATAATAAACAAATGCGAAATAAGGTCATGTGTCTGTCCAGGAGGGAGGGTAGAGGAGGGTCTTGGGGCAGGGTGTCTGGCCAGGAGGGAGGGTGCAGGAGGGGACTTGGGGCAGGGTGTCAGAGCAAGCCGGGAATGCGGGGTTTTGGGAGGGGGATGGGAGTGAGGGGGGGTTGGGTGCGGGGTCTGGGCATGAGGGGGAACGCTTGGCACCCTGCTGCAGCAGGAAAAGCCTCCAGGGAGCATGCTCTTGTTTCTCGGGGGGGGAGGTTGGAGAGCTCAGTTGCCCTTCCCACCCCTACCCATGCAGTGGGGAACCCAGCGCAGCTGCAGCACCAGGCCAGGCTTCCCGCTGGCACGGCAGGGTTGGGAGGGAGTAGAAACCCCAACCAGCCCTGCCAGATTAAACCCTGCCACTTCCCCAGCAGGATGGGGAGGGGCACAGGGGAGAAAGAGCAGCAGTGCATGGGGGGGTAGCAGAGCCAAGCGCGCCCTGGGGTGGGAGCAGCAGAGCCCGAGCCAGGTTCTCCACAGGCGGCAGTTTTAAAACACCAAGGTCTGGGTGCAGCTCCTCAGCTCCAGCCACTCCTCCCACAGTGGCCAGTGTCAGTGAAGTTATCTGACACTGGCCACTGTGGGCATATATATATTATGGAGAAAATTGCCCTCTGTAAGTCAATCTTCTAGTGTTCGATTTAGCTGATCTAATGTAGACCCCTAAACTGAATGCTGAGGGTGGCCCCCACTGGTATCCAGTACTCTTCAGTCTGCAAGGAGTAAAGGAAGATTAGAGGAATGTGTGCGCCCATCTGCCTCCCGCAGTGTGGACCCCACAGCGACTTGGCTTAAGATAAGCTTACCTTAAGCGGACCTGCCTGGTCTAGTATAGACATAAGAAGAACATAAGAACAGCCATACTGGGTCAGACCAACAGCCCATCCAGCCCAGTATCCTGTCTGCCAACAGTGGCCAATACCAGATGCCCCAGAGGGAGGGAACACAACAGGTAATCCTCACGTGATCCCTCCCCGTCACCCACATCCAGAGAAACAGACACTTAGGGACACTATTCCTACCCATCTTGGCTAATAGCTATTGATAGACATGACCTCCATGAATCTAGCTAGCTCTTTTTTTAACCCTGTTAACATCCTAGCCTTCACCGCATCCTCTGCCAAGGAGTTCCAGAGGTTGACTGTGCGCTGAGTGAAAAAAAACTTCCTTTTGTTTGTTTTAAACCTGCTGCCTACTGATTTCATTTGGTGACCCCCTAGTTCTTATATTGTGGGAGTAAATTACTTTTCCTTATTCGTTTTTTCTGGACCAGTCATGATTTTATAGACCTCTATCATATTCCCCCTTAGGCTATGTCTACATTACGAAGCTTTATCAGAAAAAGGTACACAAATTTCGGAAGATGCTTTTCCAAATTTGGAAATTTTGCAAATTACAACTGGGCCACATTTTGGGAAAAAAAACCTTTTTCGGAAGAGTCCTTCTTCCTTGTGGGATGAGGAAGACAGGACTTCCGAAACAGCGCGTCTGCTCTTCCACAAAAAAAAGCAAAAGAGCAGACGCATTTCTTGGATGCAGCGGAGTAGCCCAGTAAAACCCCGTATAGCCTAGACATAGCCTCAGTCTCCTCTTTTCTAAGCTGAAAAGTCCAAGTCTTTTTAATCTTTCTTTATATGGGACACATTCCAACCCCCTAATTATTTTTGTTGCCCTTTTCTGAACCTTTTCTGTACGCAGTATTCAAGATGTGGGCCATTGTTTTATATAGAGGCAATAAAATATTTTCTGTCTTATTTTCTATCACTTTTTTAATGATTCCTAACATTCAATTTGCATTTTTGACTGCCGCTGCACACTGAGTGGATGTTTTCAGAGAACTATCCACAATGACTCCAAGATCTCTCTCCTGAGTAATGGTAGTGAAATTAGTCCCCATCATATTGTATGTATAGTTGGTATTATTTTTTCCAATGTGCATTACTTTACATTTATCAACATTACATTTCATTTGCCATTTTGTTGCCCAATCACTTAGGGTATGTCTACACAGCAAAGTTATTTCGAAATAACAGCCATTATTTCAAAATAATTTTACTAGCATCTACACAGCCAAATGGCTATTTCAAAATTAATTTGAAATAGCAGAGCGCTTATTTCGAATTTGGTAAACCTCATTCCACGAGGAATAACGCCAAATTCGAAACAGCTATTTCGAAATAAGTGCTGTGTAGATACTTATATCGAAATAGGGGGCCTCCAGCCTTCCCAGGGTGCCCTGGTGGCCACTCCAGCCTCAACTAAGAACACTCCTCTCCCTCCCCCCTCCCCGGAGCCCTTAAAGGGGTTCACTCTGGCCACAGTGCCTGTGCCAGCTCCAACCCTGACCCAGCAGTCATTGCCCCTGACCCAGTGGCCCTAAAACATGAGCCAGCAAGCCACTGGCAGCCAGCCTTCCACCGTTCCCCAGGAGCAGTCTGACAGCTCCCAGGAGCCTGCCAGGGCCCAGAGAAGGCAGGTGCCTTCCTGGTCCAGGGTGGAGATCATGGCTCTTATTCAGGTTTGGGGGGATGCCCCCAACGTCCATGATCTCCACACTAAATGGAGGAACGTGGCCATCTATGGCAGGATAGCTGCCAGCCTGGCCACCAAAGGCTACATGCAAACCCAGGAGCAGGTTTGCATGAAAATCAAATTGGTCCGGCGAGACCCCCAACCCTGAGCCCTGAGCTTCCCCTCCCGCTTCTTCCCCTTGCTTCCCCCTTCCAGCTCCCTCTTCCCAGGTTTCCTCCTCCCCTCTCCCACCCTCTCTCTTCCTCTCTCCCGTCCCCAGTCTCACCAGAGTTTCAGTCCCCCCCCCCCCACACCAGTTTTGTTAAATAAAGAGAGTTTGTGTTCATGAAAATACATGTATTTTATTTTACATCAGGAAGGGGGGTTAGGGAGAGGTAAGTGGAAGGATGTGAGGGAGGAACGAGGCACAAGTGGGGCAGACCAGGGAGGCTCTTAGTGCTCCTCAGGGTGGAAGCTCTCCCGCAGGGCCTCCTGGATATTGACAGCCCCCCGATGGACCTCCTGGATGGCAGCCTGCAGAAAGTGCAGCCAGACTCACAGCAACGCGTCCACGAGAAGCACCAGTGGGCCCAGGGGCAGCTCTGGCTCCATGTTGCAGAATTCTGTGGTGTCCCGAGTGAGGGCAACCAGAGCATGCAGACACAAAATGCTTTGCTGTCCCTCATCGAGATAGGCAAGCAAGCAGGGAAAGCTGAGAACTGGCTGTCCAGGGAGGGGGTCCCTTTAAGCACAGGCCTCAGATAGCCTCAGACAGCAGCCACACAAAGTAACTCCTGACCTGATGCCCTGATGGACCTGGTTCCAGCCGGCCTTAAATGCGATTCAGTGTCCACTCAGTGTGGACGCACTATTTCGAAATGCATTTTGTGTGTAGATGCGTTATTTCAAAATATTTCAAAATAATGCTGTAGTGTAGACATACCCTTAATTACCAGGACTGGGAGAATAGGCTACTATACTAATGAGTCATTCATTATTGTGATCTCTATGACCTTTCTTATGCATATGAGAAGAACTTAATATGAGAAAGTTAATGTGGCATCTAGTTTGGAAAGTGGTGTTCTATGTTAATTCTTATCTCTTGCAGGAGTAAGTTTCAAAGTCTCCATTCAGTTACTGTGAAAGATTAATATCATGCACTCGGGCCTCCACCTACTTCCCAACATTTTAACTATTCCAGTGGAACATAGCTGTTTTCTTCCCCCACTTCTCATGCTTCACATCTGAATTAATTTTCATGGAGGTGAAGGGTTAAGTCATCAATTCACCAGTAAAGGAAACTAGAAATACATGTCTTCAGCTTTTCCCAGCTCATTGTGTGAGTTTTAAATTTCAACACACTATAGGATAAATTTTATGAATATTTTTCACTAAAGAGCAGGAATCAATTATTTTAAAAGATTTTACCTTGTATTTATGTGTTAGTCTCACTATAGTCTAGATTTTTAGTGGACTCCATTAAATTACAAGAGTATAATACACAGGACAGGGAAAAGCTTTGTTAGAGAAACAACAGTCTAAAATAAATCAAGCATCCAAATACTCAAAGGCTATGTCTACACTTGCGGCTTCTTGCGCAAGTACGGCCGTTTTTGCACAAGAATCTGCAGAGCGTCCACACTGCCCGCCCGCTCTTGCGCAAGTAAATTTACAGTACGGCATGGTAAGAGAGGGCTCCTTGCGCAAGAGCTATGCTCTTTTTTAACAGGTGTAAGCCCTCTTGCGCAGGAGCTCTTGCGCAAGAGGGCAGTGTGGACGCTCAGCAGGGATTTCTTGCGCAAGAAAGCCCTATGGCTAAAATGGCTCTCAGAGCTTTCTTGCACAAGACAGCGTCCACACTGCCATGGGTGCTCTTGCGCAAAAGCACAGCACGCACATGGCAGTGTGGACATTTTCTTGCGCAAGACTTCTTGCACAAGAACCCTTGCGCAAGATGTTCTTGCACAAGAAGCCACCAGTATAGACATAGCCAAAATTTTTAAAAGTAGGGTATCACCAAGAAAGAAACATTTGTATGCATTATCCTACCTGCCAATCATTATTTCCATCCTAGTTCCTGAAACTGCTAGTTAATGCATATGCACATGCTGTACAGACTATTTTTTGTCATCAAAAGCCAAAGTCATCCATCAGATTTATTACTAGGGTAACAGAATGTGATGTTACAGATGATACTATGACATCACTATTTGTACAAGTAGGGTATCTTATCTATGAAAGGTTTTTGATATATTCAATTGCAAGCCACTTTAAGCAGCATCAATGAGCTAATTAAGCCTACATACAGGAGATTCAAATAAAAAAATCAAAATTTTATATGCAATTGTTAGACAAAAATTAGTGAGATTAAGTCACTTGGATTAACATAACTGTTCCTATAGAATTTAGATGTCAAAAGAATAAATTATTGCAAAGATCTTATCACCGCTATTAATGTCTTAGAATATTTGGTATGTTGTGATGTTTCTTATCCTCAATAACTCCATGTCTCACCTTGTGGCTGTAATGACTAGCCTGTCAGGGTAGTTAAGCACTGGAATAAAATGCCTCGTCATTCTAAGGGAAAAGTAAACTATTGCTTGCAAAGGATGATCTATATTTAATCCTGGCTTGAGTACAAAGGACTGGACTAGCAGACCTTTTGAGGTCCTTTTCAGTCCCATCATTCTAAGATTCTACCATATCCTCTTATTAAAAATCTGTATTAATTTATTCTAAATAGCCTACAAACAATAGATAACTGGTAAATTCTCTGGCTACAAGCTGAATTGGGTAAATTGAAAACAATGAAGACTTTATTGGATCCAGTTGGCAGTGGCTCTTCCATAAGCATAGATGACAATAGACATTCTTCAAATATTGGGGTGCCTAGCTTCTGACAGCAAGTAGGGACACCATTCCTGCCCACCCTGGCTAATAGCCAGTGATGGACCTATCTTCCATGAATTTATCTAGTTTTTTTGAACCCTGTTATCTTGAACACATCTTCTACCAAAGAGTTGCACAGGTTGACTACATTACATGAATACTTCATTTAAAACCTGCTACTTATTAATTTCATTTGGTAAACTCTACTTGTGTTATTTTCCATTATTTACTTTCTCCACACCAGTCATGATTTTGAATTACTTGGGGCTGGAATTGACAGTACCAGACTGGCAGCCTTTGAGCCTGAATGGCCTTGCACTGGTCTCACTTTGCAGGTTCTCTTGTGACTTCAGACAGTAGAGCAGCCCCTGTTCATTTTGCATTGTTTCTTTCACAGCACCAGTGACCAGAATCAATTGCACCTGTCCCCATGAGGGGGAAAACCCTTCAAGGCAATGGTATATGTATACCTATATTCAAATGGACATGCACTTAAGGACAACTACTTTTCCTTGGAAGAAAAGTTGCATCTACAACCACAGAAGACAGACTTCTGAAGTCAGATGCAGACTTGCCACAGTGAAGGTACCAAAACCACATCCTGAAACTCCTGAGGCCTAAGTGATCTAATCTTTTCCAGACAAATAAAAATTTCACACAGTGCACAGATTAAGAGAAAAGGCTCTGTATGCTTGGATTATCTAAAATTAATTTTGCTTTAGTCACAAGATACATATAGCATGTAATCTGCATTGACCTAAGTTTAGATGCACAAACATGGGTGGTAGGTGAAGGGAGGCATAGTTTAACCAAACCCTTATGTCTACAAAACAGGTGGAAATTGTCTATTAGTATATTCCTGCACTTTAATCTGACAAACTGGCTACATTGTGACTATAGGTTAGATGGCTCTTAACCACCCCCCCCCCCCCCCAATAAAAACCCAAAACTACTTATCTTTTGTCCTTACATTGTAGCTGCCTGTGGAAAAGGAATGTATTTCTGGTTTTAAACTGTTTGGCAATCTTTAAGTGGTCTTCAAAAAAATAAAATTAAAAATCCCTTGAACAATTGCTATTTTATGTATGACATTCATCTTGATATCACCTTTGATCCATCAACCTAAGGCTAGCCCACCCTGAGAAAGCAATTGGAGTTTGTCACTGCTTTTGTGAACCTCAATAAATGGTTTAATAGCTAAGATTGGGTTTAAACTATTTAATCTGACCCTTATGGCAAGAATGTTTTCCCCCCAAGCAAACATTGCAGAATTTAGTACTTGACTTTCCTGAAGCAGCATCCAGTATAATCAGAAAACTTAAAGTCTATTCAAGTTGAATAGCTGTTTCAGTTGAAGGTACCTTTAGTGCATGGTTGACACCATGCGCTTCAGGGAAACCTACATATACTGACAGACCTTGGGATATTGACTTGGACCATGGGTTCCCAAACAGGGGTGGGGGTGTGTGTGTGTGTGAGACACATTCCAGGGGGGGCACAAGGCAACCCAGCCACCCCCCCATCAATCCCACCCCAAGTTTTGCTGTTATTTTGGTAGGGGCATGAGGGTTTCTCAAATCAAAAAGTGGGTAGGATGCCAAAGAGTTTGGGAGCCACTTGGACATTTTGAAGTCCAAGCCTAGTGGAAAGTTGTGTGTAAGTTGAGTTTGAATGACTATCACTCAACAATTCAGTGGTGCATTGGTTGTATTTCATGTCTGTAAAGCCTTTTGGTCCCCACAGTGGTTGGCATGTTTGCAGCTCCTACACTGCACAGGTCTAAAAATACAAGGAGTGGCTGTATACCACTTCTTGTATGAGAGTTGATTAAGCCTTAATGTGTTAGAAAACATCTTCCCTTGTTTAAGTCCTACAGAGGTGGTCCAGGAAAGCTATTTCAGTGTAAGCTTCCAGGTACACAGCAACCCATAAAAAAGGCTGTGAAGGGGGGGGGAGGGCACTTGTTTCCAGACAACTCAAGCTGACTCCTCAACTTAGCTGCAAATGCAAAGTTCACTACAAATACTGATTCATAACACCTTTATTCCTAGACAGCTCAAACTGTACATGCAGAGTTGTATAAGCCACGGAGATTTACAGTGGATTCTAATCAGTTAAGAGTGCAATTGAAAATCCTTTTACAGTATAAAAAGACAGAATTTAACATCAATACTTTGAAACATAGGAGCATGGGTGGGGTTAAAGCTTCCCCAATATTTCAGCTCTTGATACCTAGTTACTAGGTACTGAATGCCAGACTTGTTTAGTGAGTGAGGAGCTGTACAACTTTACAACTTAGACATCCAGAAACCCCGCCACCTGCAACCAGCTCTTAGACAAAATAATTACTCCTTACTTGCCTCACTAGGGTGTTACAGTGTAAATGCACCAAGAAAACATTCCCTTCATGACATTCTCACATTAGCTAAAAAAACCAATGTAACAAAAATAAGGTATAACATCTTTGAAAATAAATATAAAGAGGGAATGCAGACAGTGTCAATTTTGGCAGGTAACATTCATATTATACAAAATATAACTTATTCAAATTAGCCCAGGAAACATCCACAAATTTCTGTAAGGTAGCTATTTAGTCCACTTCCTCCATACGTGATGTGTCATCATCTCCTTCAAGTGGCGGCATCTCCTCGGCAACTGCTGGGCTAGTTTCTTCTGTAGCAGCATCATCTTCATCAATGCCTGTACAAATGCACAAGTGTAACTATATTAAAAAGGTTTTAACTGCAAATCTCCAAGAATTCAGAACAGTCCTAGTTCCAAGGATATAGAAACAGTCTAGCTGCAGCATTATATAAGTCCTTCCCCAGGATGCTTTCCCCTCTGAGTTAGAATTAAGTCTTACTTACCAAGACCAAGTTTGATCATTCTATAGATACGGTTAGCATGTGTCTGGGGATCCTCCAAACTGAAACCAGAGGACAGGAGTGCTGTTTCATACAACAAGATAACCAGATCCTTCACTGACTTGTCATTCTTGTCAGCCTCTGCTTTTTGCCTTAGTGTTTCAATGATGGAATGGTCAGGATTTATCTCCAGATGTTTCTTTGCTGCCATGTAGCCCATTGTGGAGTTGTCCCTGAGTGCTTGTGCCTTCATTATCCTCTCCATATTGGCAGTCCAGCCGTATGTACTTGTTACAATGCAGCATGGGGAAGTCACTAAACGGTTGGAGACCACAACCTGTTGAATGTAAGCATTAGTTATTACCAGAGAGTTGGTAGGCTTGGATACTACTACAAGAGTGCTGGACTGCAGCAATTATTTTAGAGGACCTGCATTTGCAGTGATAATACAACAGGAATTGGTGCAGTCAACTGTATAGCCACATAAAGTGGAATTTGGGGATAGTGTTAATGGAAGTCCAACATTCTAGTGACTGGAATAATTGTTTCACTTTGGGAACCGTACTTCCGGCAAGTGAGAAAAGAGGTATGGTACGGACAGACCACTAATTACTGGTAGTCACTACTGGTATGAGCTTTCATGGGTATAGCCTACTTTTTCAGATGACCAGCTGTGCTCATGAAAGTTCATGATATCATTTTCATGTTTTGTTAGTCTTTAAAGTGCTACCAAACTACGTGTTAAGTTTATCCTGTACAGACAAACTTGGCCACCTCCCGAAGCTTCTAGTCACTGTTTATAGAAAAGTCCAATTTTTCTATGTTCTAGAATCATGGCTTAATCTTGTTTGCCCCCCCTCTCTTCTGTACATGAAGAGATTTAAGAGAGCCAGACAGAATTAGCACTGATTGCCTACTGAACAGTGAAAACTGCTCATAGTCAGGCTAATCATACCTTTTCTACTTTCTTTTCAAGTATGTCTTTCATAATCTTGCAGAGGTTCTCAAACTTTGCTTTCTTTTCCTCCTGTTTCTTCTTCTCCTCTTCATCCTCTGGAAGCTCCAAACCCTCCTTTGTTACAGAAACTAAGGTCTTCCCTTCAAATTCCTTTAACTGCTGCACACAATACTCATCAATAGGCTCAATCATGTAAATCACCTCCAGACCATGTTTGCGAAGACGTTCCACAAAAGCAGAGTTTGCTACCTGATCTTTGGTTTCACCTGAAGGTAAAAAACCCAGTCAGCCAAGGCATGATACTTGATTAGTCAATGACCCTGTCCCTTTCCTAAAATAGGGGATTTAATAAGCTTGAGTTGTCCCAGAAGAGCAGCCAAAGACCGACCAAGTTGTTTTAGCAGACTACTAGAATTGGATTCTAACCTTGTTTCGGTTCTTGTTTGAAGCTTACAGCCCACAGTTCTTACAGTAACTTGTCAAGTGTGCTATTGCGATATCCTGACGGACTGCTTACGAAAGTGGACTCTTCCCATGTGCCACTTCAGTTTGATACTAAGCCACACATGCCCTTTTCAACATCCATTTTAGGAAAACTCAGCTACACCCATCCCTTAATCATGAAAGCCTAGCAATCTGTGCTTTAAGGACAACACATGCCAATAAATATTACCTATTACTCCTCAACAGAACACTGCTCATGAAGGTAATGTGCGTTAGAAGTACCTCCAGGAATCATAAGCCCATAAGTTTAACTCAAACAATTTCAAATTTGACAGCTAAGTTGAATTGCTCTTGTTGTGTAGAAAGACAATAGCAAAAAAAGCAAGAACTGCTTGTTATTTCAGAGGCTCCTTTATGCAGTTATGTTCCTGACTGATTTCTGGAAGTTAGGACCTTACAAAAAACAGTCAGCAAAAGCCTTATTTGTTCCCCAATATGGCTTCCTTCAAAATACAGGAACATTGTCCCCACTCAAGGAGTTGAGACATTGAGTCTTGCAGGTGACTTACCTGTGATGTAATATATGTGTTTCTGGTTTTCCTTCATCCGAGTACAATAGTCTTTCAAAGATACCATCTCATCACCAGATGCAGAAGTGTAATACCTCAACAATTCTGAGAGCTTCTTGCGGTTTTGAGAATCCTCATGTATGCCAAGCTGGAACAATAGAAGTGCTTTCACCTTTGAGTTACATGTTCATATTATGCAATTAACCAAATATGCTAGCAAGAACTTCTGCCCAATAGCTTCTAAAATAAGATCACTAACCTTAATATTTTTAGAGAACTGTTCATAAAACTTCTTGTAGTTCTCCTTATCTTCTGCTAATTCAGTGAAGAGTTCCAAGCATTTCTTGACCAAGTTCTTCCTTATCACTTTCAGAATCTTGCTCTGCTGCAGCATTTCACGGGAAATATTTAGAGGCAGGTCTTCAGAATCCACTACTCCCCGCATGAAGTCTGGAAAAAAGTACATCTCTGACTAGCACAAGATCTTTACAATGAGATTAAAGTCTTGGATATATTACAAATGCATGTCTAGGACTCATGAATGACAATGCTATTCCTCCAAAGCTTAAGCCCTTTTCATTGTTTTGTATTTCTCTGCCACTCACATCTTAGTGGCCAAGTGCTCCTCCCTCCCCCCAGCCCATCTATGGTCTTACAGAAAGGTGTTTATTAGAAACCATTCTGTTAGCAATATACAGAGTCCAGAAGACTGTTACTTTTCAAAGGCCTACTCACTCAGATATTCAGGGATCAGCTCTTCACAGTTATCCATGATGAAGACTCTGCGTACATACAATTTAATGTTATTCTTTTTCTTTCTGTTTTCAAACAAGTCAAAAGGTGCACGCCGTGGGACAAATAAGAGCGCTCTGAATTCCAGTTGCCCTTCCACTGAAAAGTGCTGCAAGAAAATAAGTCTGGTTTAAGAGAGTCTAGAGTGACATGCATTTTAAGACATTCATGGCCGCTTCACTAAGAATTTGCTTACTATACTATGAGCTCTTTGTGAGGTTCTTACTCTTAAGACCCCATATGGTTGCTCTGCCTAAAGAGCCTATAATTTGTTTCGCTTGCCTTTATTAAAGGTGATTTGACAACCAGTTTGAGCCTGAGAGACGGCCATACTTTCTACTTTGTTTTAAATGTAGACAGATTAAGTAATATGTTTCAAAGTCCTTGAGTTAGAGAATACTGTCCACTAAGTGCTACAGTTTTGATAGCTATATAGAGCTATTTTCATCACCCCTTAGTCAAGCAAAAAAAAATCTCTTCAAATACATTATCTAAGACAATAGCAAAAAAGGACACTTAATAGGATCTACTGGACTTTTGGTCATTTGAGTTCAGATATTGAGTCCTACTTACTTTCACTGCTAAATGGTCTTCCCAGTCATTGGTCAGGCTTTTGTAGAATTCGCCATATTCCTCATTAGTAATGTCATCGGGATTCCGGGTCCATATTGGCTTGGTTTTGTTGAGCTCTTCCTGGTCAATATATTTCTCCTTAATCTTCTTTTTCTTCTTCTTGTCCCCGTCTTTCTTTTCCTCTTCCTCATCAGAGCCAACATCCTCTATCTCTGGCTTGTCTTCTGCCTTCTCTTCTTTTTCCTCTTTCTCTTCCTCCTTTTCTTCTGCCTCATCATCACTTACTTCCTTATCTCGTTCTTTTTCCACCTAAGTTATTAAAAATGTGAGGGAGATTGACATTGCATGAAAGCTCATGCCTCATGAGTAACATCAAAAGCTTGACTTCTGGGGCTTAATCTCATAGCAAATAATTATACAAAAACCATCAAGTCCTCTCCCTTGATTCCTAGCCTCCAGGTAAGATTTAGTGTAGCAAAGTATGATCCTAATAAGCTGCATCTGGTTTGCAATGATGGGGGAAAAAAGTTTGTTTGGGCAAAGCCTTGTTAAAGGCAGGTAAGAAAACAAGGCACTTGGACTGGCTCTTTGCTCCCAGCTCCTGCCTGTGGGGCCCCGCTCCCAGACCTGTGCTGGGGCTGCTACAGTCACCAGCTCCCTGGTCCTATGGGCAGAAAGCAGGACTGGGCCTTTCATATCAATCTTGTGAACCTCAGACAGCTGAGGCTGATCCCTGAAGCACAACTCCCATGAAAGATGATCACACTTGGCAACACATAATTGCCTATCACACCAATGATTTATATACCAATTGCTCTTATGTAAACCCTCCCCTAGTTTGCACAAAGTATTTTCAGATCTTTAGAGTGCAGTAAAGTATGTTAAAGATTACTTTCCCTCATCTTTGAGCATGTACAGAACTCTAGTTATGCCTTTAAATAAGCTCCAAATAGGAAATCTTGACACATGAAACTAAAGTTTACTGAAACCACTAGGTTTAACTATGTATTGGTTTATGTACCAAGTGCCATAACAGTGCCCATCATGTTTAGATTATACATCTTACACCCTATTCTGTGGCTGTCAAGAGAACCAGGTCTGAAAGCACTGATTGGCAGGAGTCCAACAGCAAGTGCGTGTCTTTGGGGGGGGGGGGGGGGGGGGAATTCTTATTTAGGATTTGTAGATAAGTGTCTACACTACACATTAAGAGTCATTAATATACTTAAATCTGGTCCATCTGACTCTAGAATCATTTTTGTAAGTTACTACAGCTAAGCCTTGTACTCACTTAACGTTCTTTACCACCAGTTAAAATTGTGTTAGCTTTCCAAGCTGAACACTTACAAAGAGTGTAATTGGATAGCCAATAAACTGAGAATGCTTCTTCACGATTTCCTTGATTCGTCTTTCCTCCAGGTACTCAGTCTGGTCCTCCTTAAGATGCAGAATAACTTTTGTACCACGGCCAAGAGGTTCCCCTAGAATAACGTTTGAGTTTTACAGTAAGCACCAGTAAATGTTTGGTAAGGTGTTTAAGACAAATGGAAGACTACTGCTATGGTACTATTGTTAACTGGCTTACAACTGAATTAATTTTGCTGCAAATTAAGAGATACCACCCTTGAGAAGCAGTTATTTTAACTGCCATTCTAGACTTACAAGATACTATATGCTACTACTGAAGCACCTTGAAGAGCCTTCTATTCATGGATTTCCTTATACGATAAAGGGCTACTTTACAACTACCTCTACAACACCAAGTTAGCACTTACCATTATCAAGTCGGACAGTAAATGATCCTCCAGCAGAAGATTCCCAAGCATACTGCTCATCATCATTGTGCTTGGTGATCACTGTTACTTTCTCAGCAACCAGGTAGGCAGAGTAGAAGCCAACACCAAACTGACCAATCATAGAAATATCTGCACCTGCTTGCAATGCCTCCATGAAGGCTTTGGTGCCAGATTTGGCAATAGTACCCAGGTTGTTAACCAAGTCTGCTTTGGTCATCCCTATGCCAGTATCCACAATGGTCAGGGTGCGATCATGCTTGTTGGGAAGAAGGTTAATTTTCAGATCTTTTCCAGAATCTAGTTTGCTTGGATCAGTTAAACTCTCATATCTGATTTTGTCCAGAGCCTACAAAACAAAAATACAACTCTCAGACCCCTCATCATGCTACTTGTATTTAAAGGTAGTAATGTCACTGCTCACATGTGACAAATATCTTCATTACTTACATCTGATGAATTAGAAATCAGCTCCCTCAGGAAAATCTCCTTGTTGGAATAGAAAGTGTTGATGATCAGAGACATCAACTGAGCTATTTCAGCTTGGAAGGCAAAGGTCTCCACCTCCTCCTCCATTGGCTGGTCTTGAGTCTGCACAGCTTCTGGCATCTGTAGAATTAAAATGAAGTTATAACTTTAAGCTCTTAAGAATGGCTCCTAGGTAAAGAATACTAGCATTTGCTTTGTTTTATGTTCAGCCACCGAAACTGCTCTTAACAAGTACCACCACTTTGGAAAATGTCATGGACAGCATAGATAGCATTTTAAATATGTTCAACTAAGAAAAAGAATCCTAATTGGTATGCTCTTCCTGCTGGCAGCAAAGGGCATTCCAGCTCATTTATAACCCTGTCTAGGAAGGCCTGTCAGTGATAGGAGTACAATTCTCAGCTCCTCAAGAGGACAAAGGTTTAATGTCTCAGTAATTTGTCCAATTACCTACTATGCACCTTTAAAAAACTCAGAGCATACAGACTGGAAACAACTTTTAATACCAAGTGCTGAATACAGTAAGTTAACATTACAGAATCAGTAAGTTTTTACTTTATACAACATTTGGGTCTAGAATGTTACTTGCAAGACAGTGTCAAATAGTCAATTTTTTTTGGCTGAACAGTCAGTCACACTGGGAGCTTTCTCCTAAAGGCTGCAGAACATTATAGCTCATATGCTTTCAGCTTGTAACAGCACAGGTTCTTTTAATAGAGACTAGTGCTATCTCTTGCTAGATATCTACACATCAGAGATAACAATCCATTGGTTATGTAGGAAAAACTGGTTTTGCTGGTCAGGGGAGCCCAGTGCCAGGACTGTTTTAAATACTGCAGCGCAAGTTTAATCTAATCGACCTGAAGGGAGACCTCACTAGAAGTATACTTTGCCACTGCAGTAGCTAGTAAAATGCACCACTGATAGCCACCAAGAATTGGGTCAGTCCAGATTCCCAAGGGTACTTTCTACAGCAGTTCAGGCTGGATGCCACAGGGATAGGAGAGCGAGGCGCTGACAAACGTGGGAGCACAGCGCCCCCTACAGATCCAGACCAGGAACAGATTCTAGAAACTGCGAGAGCCTTCCTCTCCCCTCCCCCCGCCGCCTCCACCCCCGTGCCGCAAGCGCAAGTCCCGCGCCCAGCGCGCCCCCGCCCGCTCAGCGAAACTCCCGCCGCGCAACAAGCCCTCCTCCCAATAGCCCCTCTCGTGCTGCCGGTCTCCATCATCCCCCTTCTGCCTGTGAGCCACGCGGGTACCCAGGAGGGCCGGGCCCCCGACAAACTACGTCTCCCCGCTCCCACTTACCCCTCCCCACAAACAAGCCACAGCAGCCACCTACGGGCCACGAACGTCCCATAACGCCCAGCACCTCTCCGCGCCAGGCGCTGTGGGCTGCGCTGCCTGCACCCCTTACATCGCCCCCCGCAAGCAGGGCAGCCTTCACCACACGGTGAGAAAAGGGTCCGCCATCAATCTAAGTCACTGTCCCAGGCTCAGCCAGAGAACGCGCCAGTTGAGGACTAAACCATCCTCTGGTAGGTCTTCCAGCCGCCGCGCGCCGCGCCTCACCTTCGCGGTAATTGCTGTTCCTACCCTTGCTCCTCTAAGCTACCCGTCCTCTTCTTCCCGCACTAACGGAACTGGCGGCTCGCCGCCTCCCGCCTGGCTTATATACTCCCGGCGCCGCCTCCTTCCAGAACCATCGGGAACCTTCACTGACAGGCACGGGGGTGGCGACTCCAACCCTCATCACTGGGGGAGGGGGCAGTTGCTGGGATCAAAATGCGCGTGCGCCGGGCGAAAATTGCTCGGATTGCGCATGAGTTTTTCCGTCGCGTTCCTCGCTGAGGCGACTGCGCATGCGTCATGCGGAACCCGGCTCGCAGGCGCGCTCCATTTCCGACTGCTGCCGCTGAAGACGGGGGTGGGAAATGCGCTTGCGCGAGGTCAACTGTCACCGGTTGGCTTCGGAAAGGGAGGGGGGAGCTAGTGCGCACGTTGCCTGGTGACTTAATTCATTGCAAGCCCGAGCCGATCCTCTCCCCTCCGAACGTCCTAGAAGGAGGTGGAATCCAGCAGCCTCTGTAGAGTCCCGCCTCTCGGGCTCTGCCTCCCGCCCCCACCCTGCTTCCCGCAGAAGGTCCTAGAAGCAGCCAGAAGCGACGCGCCTCCCTCCGCCTCGCGCACCCCGTGTGAGAGCTGGAGGGGCGCTACACCGCCGCCAGCTGCGTTTCCCTTCAGGGTGTCTGCGTTTCGGTGCGTGTCCCCGGGGCGCGCCGTCTCATGCTCCCTGCCATGCTTCACTGCGCGACCCTCTTCCTGTCATGCTGCGTGGCTCTGGGGCGCCCCTCCCCCCCGTTCCGCAGTTCGTGCGTGGTCCGGGGTGCCCCTCCCCCATGCCGCCTTACATGCACGGCCTTGGGGTGTCGTCGTGCCCCGCTGCAGTGTACAGATTCTGGGGCACATCTTCCCCGTGCCACGCCTCAGTGCATTAGCCTGAGGCATCACCTGCAGGCTATTCTTGCGTGACTCTAGGGTGCCTCCCCACACTATACTGCATGGTACTGCGGCCTTGGGCCGCCCATCACTGCAGCCTCGGGTTGCCAGGTAGACCCCGCTAAAAAACCGGACACGCTTGTCCGGGGGGCGGGGGAGAGGACCGGCCGGGAGCCGCGGGGCTGGCCGGCAGGAAGAGGGGGCGGGAAGCAGAGCTGCGGCGGGGGGGGGGCGTTCGGGGGCTGTGGGGCTGGAGAGGAGGATGGGGGTCCCGGAGGAAGGGGGACAGGAAGCAGAGCTGGCGGGGGGGCCCTCCGGGGGCTGGCTGGCTTGCAGGAAAGGGGGGGCCCGGAGGAAGGGGGGGCAGGAAGCAGAGCTGGTGGGGGGGGGTGTCCGGTGGCTGCAGGGCTGGCCGGCAGGAAGAGGGGGCGGGAAGCAGAGCTGGGGGGGGGGGTGTAGCCACTGGCTGCAACCAGAGTCCTTTGGGCCGCGCCCTTGGCAGGTGCTCCCTTTACTTGCCAGCAGAAGCCGGGCGGGGGCAGGGCTGGGAGGTGGGGCGGGGATTGGCACTGGGAGCCTCTGATTGTGTGCAGAAACCGGGCGGGGGGAGTGGCTGGGAGTCCCGGCCCCCGCCCCGCCCTACCTGGCTTTTGTGCGCGACCACAGGGCTCCCAAAGCCAATCGCACTCCGCCTCCCAGTCGCTCCCCTGGCCCCGCCAGGCTTCCCTCCAGCGCCCAGCCGGGAATTCACAAAATACCAGACGTTGCACATGTCTGGTATTTTCTGAATTTTTCTACCGGACAGACGGTGCAAATACCGGACTGTCCAGTAGAAAACCAGACACCTGGCAACCCTACTGCAGCCCCAAGGTGATCCACATACACTACTGGGTGGCTTTGGGTCACCCACAACATGCCATGCTGCACTGCCAGTTCCTGGGGCAGCCCCTTCACATGTCACTCTGTACTGACAGATGTGGGGCACACCCCTAATCTCACCACATACTAGCCCTTGCCTGCTCTCCCTTCTGCCTACTGCACTGGACTTCACTGGTGCTTCTCTGCCTAGCTGCTACCCCCCTAGAGATTTTGTTGCACCTCCTTCACAAAATACTTTAGGACTTTACTGCCATGCGGAGAGAACAGACCTTGCATTTAAAGTAAAGGATTTAATAGTCTAATTCAGCAAATTTTGAGCCCAAACGAAACAAAATCAGAAAATGAAATTTTTAAAAATTGAAATTTCCCATCCCCCCCAAAAAAACATTTTCGGATGACCAGAATGTTCCACTTAGAATTAAAACATTTCACTCTAATTTTGACCTTTTAAAATGTTTTAGATATAAATCAATGAATTTCATGTGAACATATTATAGCCCCTGCATTCTGATTTTTTTTCCAAAATGAAATTTCACTGAACGTGGACACCTTTTTTCAATACATGTCAAAGCAGGATTTTTAATAGAAAAAATATTTCAACAAATTTGCAACCCTCTCTATCTACAAGTCTTAATATCCTGATTTTGCAATCTGATCCACATAAGCAGAAATGACTGCAGTATCAGACCTAAAGGCCTGAGTTTTTGTGTGGTCCCTTGATCTCAATGAGGATTGTGGGCTTTCAGCACCTTTCAGGATTGAGCCCAAAGAAACAAACAGAAAATAGTACAGTGAGTAGGGCCACAGAAGTGGCACTTCCCTGGCTCATCTCCCCCAGATTACCTATCCACTACTGGGGTTTCTATACCCAGATCTACCCTGGGCCCTGATTCTGCAAAGATTTATGTATACACTTAATTTTTATGAAAATTAGTAGTTGTAAGGAGGAGGGTGCTTTTGTCTTTGCAAGATCAGGGCCTTAGTTTGCATTGTCTATGTCAGTAGTGTGCAACCTTTTTTGATCTGCGACCCCCGAGCCACAGGGGCCGCCAACTGCCGGGCCCAACCCCTGCTGGCCAGACCTAGGCACTGCGCCACAGGGGCTACCAACTGCCAGGCCCAGCCACCGGCTGGCTGGATCTAAGTGCCGCGCTGTGTGGCTGCTAACAGCTGGGCCCAGCCCCCGGCCGGCCAGATCTAAGCACTCTGACCCGCCGGGAAGACATCTGCAACCCCCTTAGGGGTCATGACCCACGAGTTGCGCACCACTGGTCTATGCCAATAGCCATATTATTTTGTTAGTTTTCTACTTCAAAAACCATATTATTTTCCAGGATTTCCTTTTTTTTTTAAAGAAATCTTGACTTTATGTTCAGCATTTTTCAAAGATCAGAGTCACTAGCATTTTGCCTCTCTTTAATGGCTATATTTATTTCTAGCTTTCAAAATGGCAGGCAATATAAAATCGATCTTAGACTGATTTTTCTCAGAATTCTTAGAAAAATCCACTCGGGGGAAAGCGGATACCAAACTTAAACTGCTCAATTCAGCATCTCCCTCTCTGCTTAAGTCCTATCCACATGCCAGCCTGTGCAAGTGTAAAGCTAATATTTTCTTTATGAATCATGCATAGATGCTGTACTCTTTTTGTTTTATTATGTGACTATAGTGACAACTATAGTGGTTAAGCTACATATAAATCTTTTTTTCATTATTTTGCAGTGCTGAAATGTCACAAGCTTGATTTGTTTCAAAATATGATATTTGGCAAGTGGGGGGTGAAAGGTGGAAAGACATTTGAGCAAAAATAGTTCAGGTGTGTTTGAAAACAAAGACTGAAAATGTACTTTTCCTGTTATAACAATATGCAATTTTTAAATGTTTACTTGTTATCACTGTAGTTCCAAACATGAGTTAAGGAAACTGATATTATTACATTGGATTAATTACCTATCATTGGAGAATAAAATAAAACAACAGGTCTAATGTCAGACTTGTAGCTGATTTGGTGATTTTTCATTGTTGGAAAGAGAAGTGCCAAAAAAGCACAGTCCTTAACCGGAGCAACATCAACCTTTTACCTTGCTCTTATAATATAGTCCATACCTATAGACCTGAACAACCTCAGCTTTTTGAAAATTCTACTCTAATCCAAATATTATGGACTGCATGCTCTGACTATGACATACCATGCTCTAGGTATGCCTCTGACTACCAGATGCTGGGACTGGAGAATCATATGATAATTACCCTGTTCTGGTCATTCTCTCTGAAGCTTGTGGCATCGGCCTCTATCAGAAGACCGTATACTAGGCTAGATGAACCATTTGTCTGACACAGAATGGTCATTCCTTTGTTCTTGGCTTCTGCCCATCTCTAATTAGAAGCCACCACATAAGACACCATACAGTAGTTGGTCCAATGTGCATTGAATTTATGGTATAGATCCTGATGCTGTAATTGCATCTGCACAGATGGAGCTTTATTTTTTGAGACTCATAGTTGTCTGCTGTGATACAGTCTTTAATTACATGTTCACATACTACTTGGGCTGCAAGACTCCATGCCTCAGTCAATGCATTAGGAGGATGGTGGAACAGAAGATTGCAGAAAAAGAAAGATTAATGTTTTGTATTCAAGACATTTGATTAAAATTCAGCAAATGGGTTTCTATTCCTATCTCTGCCACAGGATTTCTGTGCATTATTGAGCAAGACTTTCATAATACATAAACGCAAGGAGGTAAAACTACGATTGCATGGAACTTTAATGATAGCATTTTCTAACTTCTGAGTAATTGACTTTGTATCCTTCCTGTTCTTTTACAGAATTTTTTAGGAATGTAAATCTATTTGCATTCTTGTATCATGGCCATCATAATGTTATCTGAGTGTTTCAGGTGTGAGGTAAGGAAGGGAAATAGAATTTCAGCATCTGAAATTGTTCACAAAAATAGATCCCAGAGAGCTGACATAATGAGGAAGAGTTGAAACGTGAAGCTGGATTTTTAGCACTTTCTGCTACAGATATAAAACCTAGTGGTGGCCTAAAGAAGTGCAGACCCTGTTAAGGATACCAGTTTGCAGAGATGAAAATGGGCCAGTACCCAGTACAGGCTGGTACAGCATACTGGTAAGAAGTGTCTGCCAGTACTTGCCCATACATCGTTGACAATAAAATGCTGTCATGGCAGTACTGCTGGACCCTATCCTGGGCCCTTTAAATCACTGCCAAAGCCCCAAGTGATATGCACTGTGTAGTGCTAAAGGGGAGGCTGGCGGATGCTGGTCCAGAGCCCTGCCCTTCTCCCAAAGCTCCATCCGGCTCCTGTCCTGGGAAGATTTTTAATTTACTTTCACCACTGCATGACGAGCAAAGGCTTATGCTTTGATAGTAGTTTAAGTGTAAAGTGCTGCCCCTACTGCTAAAAAGCTGTGCTGTTTCCTAGATTTTCAAGCCTTCTAACTGACTATGCAAAGTTATATGGGATACAGGAGGATATGTAGCTCAAAAGAGTGATCCATAATACAAGGTTTGATAGCCACTGCTCTCATTACAAAGGATTATCTAAATTCCCTGAGTAAATCAGAATAAATTTAATCTAATTTTTTAATAAAATGAAGTTGCTGTGCTGAACTGTAGCTGGCAGCAGCTGTACAAAACTGAATTATGTAGCTTTTTGTGTTTCAGTTTTCATGAGTCAGAAAGTCCAGTTGAAATACAATAACTACCTAATCTTTCTTTGGACAAAGAATATAAATTGGACTGTAAAAATGGCCTAATTCATTGTCAGAGTCCCTGCTTCAATAGAATGCTGTCAGACTTTTGCACATGGGTACACTTGACATAAGAGGAGTCAGAAATTCACTACTTTACAAGTGATAAGCAGAATTTATTAAAATCTCAGCTGCACAAGAGAAATCAGTATTTTATCATGATCAGTGGAACTGGAGTCAGAAGGCCCATGTTCTCAGGAGGGACTGCTGTTCAGGGTAATGAGCAACATGCGGACTTTGGAGAGGTAATGCAGCCAGTTGGACCATAGTTTTTTATAAAAGTTCCGCTTGTTAAACTTAACCTGCATAACTCTTGGCTTCACTTATTAGCAGCTCAGAATAAGAGCCCCATTGAGCCCTGGAGATTGAAAGCCCAACCTAGCCCAGCAATATGTCTAATGAAAGGAAGAGTTCAAGCTGTACCCAGATTTGCCCACTTTTTGGAGAATAAGACAGAGATGTCTGTAGCCTTCTGAAGCTTACCTTTGCCCTGGTCTACACTAGGGAGTTATTTCAAAATAACCCCCGTTAGGCTGAATTTATAAGCAGAGTGTCCACACTACCAAACCCATTATTTCGAAATAATGGCTTGGTTATTTTGAAATCTGCACTCCTGCTTTCCTCAGAGTATAACGCTAATTATGAAATAGTTATTTCAAAGTAGCGTTAGTGTGGATGATCTGGTGCTGCTAATTTGAAATAATTATCCTCCAGAGGCCTCTCACAGCTGCAGCTCTGACAGCTCTGGCCACACCTGGCATTTCCATTGCTCCCCTTCTCCTGTGGAGCTTAAAACTCCTGGCAACAGGAGAAGGGCTTCTCATGCAGGAGTGACCCCAATGCTCCCTCAGAGCCTCCCACAGCTGCCAGTACTTCTGCTGCTCCCTCAGCTGCCATTGGCCAGGGATGCAGGAGAGTTCTGGCCTGGACTGCTCTGGAGACCCTGGACCTCATCAAGGTCTGGGGAGAGGAAACCAACTTCCAGGATCTATGCACCAGAAAAAGAAATGTGGAGGTCTATGGCTGGATCGTCGCCAGGTTGACAAAGGCCACACCTGGACCCTCAACCAGGTCTGGATGAAGACTAAAGAGCTCTGGCAGGCCTACCACAAGACCAGGGAGCAGAGTGGATGCTCTGGGGTGACACTACAGAGCTGCTGCTACAATGACAAGCTGAATGCTATCCTGGGAGGGGGAGCCAGTCACTTCCCCTAACCACTGTCATTGTCAAGTCTGGCCAGGGCAAGCCTGGTGTCAGCATCTAGGAGGGTGGGGTGGTAGAGAAGGAGGGGGAGACCAGCCAGGTGACAGTGCCTGCCAGCATGGACTTGCTCCTCACCCTGAGCCAGTCCTCTCCTCCGAGGATGTCTCCCAGGCTTTGGACGAACCCAGGGAAAGTACTTCAGGTGAGTTCTATAACTTTCCCTATCTACATGTGGGGGCAGGTGACAGGCTACAAGGGGCTGTGCTCTCCTCTCTTGTCCTACTTGGCTTGGGGACCACACAACAGCCTGTGCACATGTGACATGGAGAACCAGTCCAGAGCACTCAGCTCCATGATGCTCTCACACAGGAACCTGTCAGTCCTTCTCATAAGGATCCTGGATACAGTGTGGAAGCAAATGTAACATAGGTTTATTTCAGTGCCCCTCATTTTCAAAGTGCACACTCAAAGCCTCCCTGATGTTGACATCAGCCCTTTGAGCTCCTCTGACAGCTCTAGTGTCTGTTTGCTCAAACTCTGCAGCCAAGTGCTATGCCTCCGTGCTCCACCCCAAGCAAACAATTCTCCCTTACTTTCACACAAATTATGCAAAGTGCAACAAGCTGTGATAACCACGGGAATATTGTCCTCACTGACGTCTAGCCTGCCATAGAGACACCTCCATCTTGCCCACAATTTCTCAAAGGTGTATTAGACCGCCATGTGGCATCCGCTCAGCCTGTTTTAAAATGCTTCTTACTGCTGTTCAGGTGCCTCATGTTTGGTTTCATGAGCCAGGGCCGCAAGAGGTAAGCGAGGTCTCCTAGGATCACAATGGGCATTTCAACATTCCCAACTGTAATCTTGTGATCTGGAAAGTCCCCACTTGCAACTTTCTGTACTGGCCAGTGTTCCTGAAGATGTATGCGTCATGCACCTTTCCATACCACCCCACACTGCTGTCTGTGAAATGCCCATGGTGATCCACAAGCACCTGCAGCACCTTTGAGATGTATCCCTTCCTGTTGATGTACTCAGTGGCAAAGTGGGCTGGCGCTAAAATCAGAATATGTGTGCCATCTATTGCCCTGTGACAGGGCAGTTGTCCCACACTAGAAGACAAGGGTTAAAAGAGTCCTGGGAAAGGGTTTGTGGCACTCCAGGGCCAGCCCAAGCCAGTCGTGTGCCCCGGGAGCGCGGCACCGCCCCTGGGAGTGCGGCGCATGCATAGCTCCGCCCCTGGGTGCACAGCGCCCCCGGGTCCCGGGCACCCGACTCATGCATGGCTCTGCTCCCGGGCACCCAGCGCATGCGTGGCCCTGCCCCCACCTGGTCCAGCAGCCCCGCGCAGCGCCCCCTACAATGGGGCACCCGGGCGGTAGCCCGGTCAGCCCGTAGCTTGGGCCAGTTCTGTGGCACCTAGTCAGAGCCCAGCAGGGCTGTATAAAAGAGGATGGCTTGCCAGGAGGAGCACACTCTCTTGCTCCAACTCTGGAGGGACAGGGACCTAGCTGCCTGCTAACAGGGGTACCTTGGACAGAGCAGTGTTGGGGAAAAGTAGAGTGAGTCAGGGGACCTCTGGCCTGAATAAACACCAGGCAGAGGCTCTAGGAGCCCAGGGAGGTACTAGGGCTCAGAGGAACAGGCAGGACAAGAGAAGACAGCAGGTCCCTACTTCCCTTGCCAATGATGAGTGGCCCTTTCAGACAGCAGCTATAATGATAACTGGCAGTGGGTCACTGAGACAAGGCGAGTAAAGGAGGTAGGGGGTCCCTGAGATGGGAGGACCCCAGAGTGTGGGGCACTGCTGCAGGGCAGTACCCTGAGGGAAGGGCGCTGGAGTCTGATAGGGACACAGGTCCAGATGAGTGCTGGAGAACGGACATAAACATAACAGTAGGCAAGACACTGCCAGGAGAGGGTGCTCTGATGCTGGACTGAGCTAATTCTCAGAGTCACCAGCAGGAGGTGCTCCGGTAGTGAGTCATACTACTGTTACACCCCTCCACAGCTGGGAAATCCCATGTCCACAAACCCAGCCACTGCACTATGCATATTTCCCAGAGTCATGGTCCTCTATATAGCAGAATGTGATTTATTACCCTGCATACTTGCAGCAGTACAGCACAAATGGTAGACTTCCCCACTCCAAACTGATTTGCAACTGACCAGTAAAATGTGGGAGTCATCAGTTTCCACACAGCAATTGCCACACACTTCTCAACAGAGAGAGCAGCTCTCATTCTGGTGTCCTTGCACTGCAGTTTGGGGGGTGGGGGAGAGGGAGCTCAGGACACAGCTCCAAGAAGGTTGCTTTACGCATCCTAAAGTTCTGTAGCCACTGATTTTCATCTCATGTGTACCACGAGGCAATACCACCAGTCGAGATGATTTCCCTAGTCCAGTGTTTCTCAATTTTATTTGACCACAGAACCCTTTTAAACTCAAAATAATTTTGTGGAATCCCTAATAACAGTCTTATATATGGAGCTGAAAAAGTAGACCACAAATAAGTAAGGATAATAATAAACAAATGCTAAACAAGGTCATGAGATCAACATTTAGTTTAATTGCACATATCTAAAACCAAAAATCATATTTAATGCGTACAAAAAATAAAGCTAAAAAACTAATATGCATTTAATATTAATTATTAATAATTAATTATTATTATTAAATCATAAAATGTTATTGTAATGGAATTTTCTCGTGGAACCCTTACTTTCACTTCATGGAACCCCGGGGTTCTGCAGAACACCATTTGGGAAACACTGCCCTAGTCCAAAAGTGCTACTCTACACTGTACAACTGCTTTATGACTGTCAAATGTGACTGTTAGGCTCCTCTGACTTCTTACTCTGTCAGTAATTTCAAGATGATCTTCTCTGCCATGCGTGAGGTCCTCCTTACCACAATTAACAAAACACATGGGAGAAGTGCAGGATTCATCCCTTCTCACTACAGATGCTGGACTGCACAGCAGAGAATGGCAGTTGGAAAAAAGGCACAAAAGAACACTGTAAGCCCCTGAACAAAGCAGTGCCTTACAGGATTTTTTGCATGGTCCCAAGATGTCCCGTATTTTGTTCCACGCTCCCACAATACTTAGTGGCAGATGGTGTTGCCAGGCACTGTGGGATATATACCCACAATGTATTGCTCTTCCATTCATTAGTGTGAGAGCTATCTGTCAACAGAGGGAGCAAGTGTAAACATGCTTTGGCAACTTTTTTTTGCGATTTCTGCCTGTTGGCAATAGTTTCGTTGACAAAACTTGGTTGTGTAGACATACCCTAAGTATTTGTAAACTTCCTCTTAAAAGTAAAGAGAGTGAATAAAGTAATTCAGTATGAAGCCTTCCTATGTTGCAAGGCACTAAGAATTCACTAGATGGGGCTAAAACAGTAAATAAAGAAATTCTGAGGGATAAAAATAATTCTACTGCACAAAAACACAGCATCATATTCTTCACCATTTTAATGATGTAGTCCACCCTGTCAAAAATATCTTTTTCTGGTGAACCATTATAAGTAAGCCCTTGATAAACAATGGGTGGCTTGTTTGGATAGTTTTATATTAGTTAAATGCATAACTGTACAACAAAATTCCCATACAGCATTTTTTGATTCTGTCCGCCTGGCCCTGCTCAACTTCCCACAGCTCATCTGATGCTAAAGTTTATATTTCTGAGCTCCTGTGCTTATCAGCAACCATCTGAGCAATTCTTCACACTGTGTCTCAGTTGTTTTGGGTTTTTTCTTCTCTGTGAAACTTAGAGCATTTAAATAAAAAACTGACAAAATGAGAAGCATGCTAGTCATCTCTAGTTATGATGCTTTTTTCTCTTTTGATAGTAAGATCTAATTGACAGTTTTAAAAACTAATTTGTCTTTATCATAGAATCTTAGAATATTAGAACTGAAGGGACCTCGAGAGGTCATCAGTCTAGTCCCCTGCATTCCTGGCAGGACCAAGCACCATCTCATCCCTGATAAATGTTTATCTAACTTCCACTTAAATACCTCCATCAGATGTTAAGGAGAATCATTTTTCTCCCTACTCCATGTAAACACCCTTTTAGGTACTTGAAAATTGTTATGTCCCCTTCTCAGTCTTCTGTTTTCCAAGCTAAACAAACCCAGTTCTTTCAGTCTTCCTTCATAGGTCACGTTTTCTAGGCCTTTAATGATTTTGTTGCTCTTCCCTAGACTGTCTCCAATTTCTCCACATCTTTCCTGAAGTGTGGTGCTCCGAACTGGACACAATATTCCAGTTGAGACATAATCAGCACAGAGAAGAACAGAAGAATTATTTCTCATGTCTTACTTAACAACACTCCTGTTAATGCATCCCAGAATGATGTCTTTTTTTTTTTTGCAAGTGTCACCCCGTTGACTCATATTTAGCATGTGGTCCACTCTGACCCCTAGATTCCTTTCTGCAGTATGCCTTCCAAGACATTTTGTATGTGTGAAACTGATTGTCCTTTCATAAGTGGAGTACTTTGTATTTGTCCTTATTGAACTTCACTCTAATTACCTCAGACCATTTCTCCTGTTTGTCCAGATCACTTTTAATTATAACCCTATCCTCCAAAGCTCTTGCAAACCCTCCCAACTTGGTATCATCCACAAACTTTATAAGTGTACTCTCTATGACATCTAAATCGTTGATGATGATATTGAATAGAACTAGTCCCAAAACTGATCCCTGTGGAACCCCACTTGTTATACCCTTCCAGAATGACTGTAAACCATTGATAACTACTCTATGAGAACTGTTATCCAAACAGTTATGCACCCACCTTATAGCAGCCCCATCCATGTTGTATTTCCCTAGTTTATCGATAAGAAGGTCATGCAAGACTGTATCAAATGCCTTACTAAAGTCTAGGTATACCATATCTACAACTTCCCCTTATCCAGAAGGCTTGTTATCCTATCAAAGAAAGCTATCAGGTTAGTTAGACACGATTTGGTCTTTACAAATCCATACTGACTGTTGCTTATATCACCTAATTATCTTCCAGATGTTTGCAGATGGATTCCTTAATTATTTGCTCCATTATCTTTCCTGGCACAGAAGTTAAACTGGCTGGTCAGTAGTTTCCTGGGTTGTCTTTATTTCCCTTTTTATAGATGAGCACTATATTTGCCCTTTTCCAGTCTTCTGGAATCTCTCCTATCTTCTATGACTTTTCAACGATGATAGCTAATGGCTCAGTTTATATGGTTGTTCAAGTGTGTATGGTTCCTATTCTTCATACAGTACATAGGTAGGAAATACCAGTCCATTTTGGTCAATTTCATGGTCATAAAATTTTTTTAAATTGTCAATTTCATGATTTCAGCTATTTATAATTGAAATTTCACAGTTTAGTAATTGTATGAGTCATAACCAAAAAAAGAGTTGTGTATGGGGGGATGTTGCAAGATTATTGTAAAGTGGATCGTAGTTCTGCTACCATTCTGCACTGCTGCTGTTGAAAGCACTGCCTTCAGAGCTGATCAGCTGGAGCATGGTACCTGCTGGCTGGGAGCCCAGCACTGAATACAGCTCTGCCACCAGTGGCAGTGTTGAAGTAAGGATGGGATGGGATCATACTGCCACCTTTACTTCAGCAGCCTCCACTCTCTAGCCACTTAGTTCCAAAGTCAGCGCAGAAGTGTGGGTGAGAATATTGTGACCTGCTCCTAAAATAAAATTGTGATGCCCCTGCTTCTCCCTTCTGGATCAGAACTCCCAATTTGAGAAACACTGATCTCCCCCCATTAAATCTGTATAACAGAGGGTAATAGCACACAACACTTGATTTCATGGGAAAGGCCAGATTTCATGGTCTGTGATGTTTTTTTTCATGGCAGTAAATTTGGTAGGGCCCTATACATAGGCAGTCCTGTCTTTTCCTATTATAGCTTTCCTCTTAACTGTTTTTAGTTCATAATACTGAACCAGCTTTGCAAAACCTGTGCAGCTTCCTGACCCTCTTACCCCTGGTCTGCTCCTCTTTCAGAGTGGTAAACATAGTAATGTACTCCTCCATGAACTGGATTCCCTGAAGGATTCCATTAAGGTTCCCCATCCAGAAGAGCTAGAAGCCGAGCCAAGTTCTCCATTAGGGATCTATCCCTAAGAACACTATGTGCTGGGACTGCAAACACGGAAGTGTTCCAGAGCCTCATCATCCTCATCGCGGAATGCAGCAGTGGCTGACACCTGTACCACCATACTCCTGGTGATGGACAATAGGGTACACCAAGACCTTCTCAGAAGAGTGAGCCAAAACGTACACCTCCAAGTGGTGGACATGACATAACAGAGGACTCAGACCTGATGGTGGACATTCTTGCTCCAGAAGGTCTTTCCAGGGTAGACTTGACTCATGTAAAGCCCATTCAAACCACCACTAAGGGGCTATGGCAGACCCCAGCCTCCATATTGCCCATAGCTAATGGGGCAGAGAAGAGGTATTTCATGCCACAGAAAGATTACAAACATCTTTTCATGCTCCCTCAGCTGGGGCCCTTTGTTGTTGATGTGGCAAACCACAAAGAGGTCTTTAGTGTACATGTTCCCACCCTTTCCACTAATACACAAGATCCTCCTCAAAATCCAGCAGGACAAGGCTTCAGTCATCCTTATAGCACCATTGGGGCCAAAGCAGCACTGGTTCCCCAGGCTGCTGAACCTGTTAGTTTCTCCACCTCATGGCATGGAAACTCCATGGCTGAACCAGATTGAGCTGCAGTGTTCAGACTTGGTTAGGGAAGTTTTGCTGCGCAGCAGAAAACCTCCTGTTAGCAAAGGCACACTAACAGAATAGAATGTATTAAATATAGGGCCTGATCTGGAATGGTGGTATAATGCCTTTGTCTCAGAAGAGGGTTCGCCCTGGAACCTGCCATATCTAATCACCGGCGGATTTTACAGATTCCAATAAACACAGACTCACTTTCAAATTTAACAGAAATATATATATTGTAAAAACACAACAGGTGAAACACTACAGTCAATAACAATGAATCAGTACTGAACAACTCCAGCCCCTCTCCCCCTGATGTAACAGGAGATAGCAAAGATAACCATAGGCTAACAGTGGAATACTGTACTCAGTCAGAGGTATGATGGAACAGGAACAGGTGGTGAGGACCTTCTACCCTGTGGCTATGGACAGCCATAGGGGAGAAACTCTGAGGAGTCCTTAGGCGTGTAAACCTCAGCGATGTTAGAGCAGGTGAGTTGGCAAGGTAAATGAACAGTTCTATCTTTGCTTAACCCTCGCCTTCGCGATGGAAAACAAAGCTGCTTGGTAATCACAAAGCTGTTCCAGTACTGCAGAGGGCCTTCACCACAGCAAGCAAGCCTCGCTTCGTGTAGTTGATGTCCAACGACTTGGGATGCAGGTAGCTATGGACTCACTGTGTTGGGCAGTTGCCACAATGATGAGTCAAAGCACCCTGATGGTGGCAGTGGGCAGGCGCATACTGGCAGTCAAAATAGGCCCGGGAAATGGGTTGAGAACGGTCACCCCTGCGTGCCCCTCAAGCCCTGCCCCCTGCGTCATATCCAGCACGTGGCACAGGTGGCGGGGTGGGCTCTGCGTGCCCCATACAGCGCAGACACGGAGCCACTCGGAGTGAGGGCAATGGCGTGTGGACATGACGGCCCACTGGACGACAGCCCACCAGGAAATTCCCGTATCCCACCAGGCCAGTCCGCCCCTGGCAGTGGGATGAGGTCTATCTGTAACTTGAGATGGTCCTGGCCTTCACCACGGCTCCAGGTACAGCAAGAGATTCTCCTCCATGGTGTGATGAAGAACTGCCAACCTGATCCTCTCAGGAATCAGTGTATTTATGAGTTCAAAGGCGGGAAAACAGCTAGAGTCCAGTGTGTAGAAAAGTAGAATGACATGTGCAGAGTCTACGTGCCTTGTGCAGATTTCAATGCTGTGTGCACATAATTGGTGCCATGTGCACAACCACAGTGCTGTGTGCAAAAGGTGTTTTGGCGGCAAAATCTCTGTTATTCATGACAGGTTCCATTTTGAATTCCCTTTCAAAACCCTGACTCCATTTTGATTTTACCAACTATGTCTTAACACCCCACATGTGCAATGTACATGGCAAAGTGAAAACATTTCTCTATTTGGTCCCTTCAGAAAGGTACCTCCATACAACAGGCCTATTCCTGTTGTGCTCAACTGCCTTCTACATCTGAAACATCAGGGACTGGCTATATCATCTATTAAGGTTCATACAAAGCCATTTCGTAAGCAACCACAGGTCTTTATTGCAATCACTGAGTCAATAAAAGGGCTTTCCATCTTCTCCCAGCATATTTTGTTGTGAATCACATCCTGTTTCAGGACATGCTATGATCTGGCCAAGAGAACAGTTCCAGTACTGACTGCACGCTACACATGAGCACAGGCCTCCTTAGCTGTGTTTCTCACACAAATCCCTATTCAGAACATATGTAGGGCAGCAACATGGTCATCCATCCACACCTTCACATCACACTACACCATCATTCAGCAGGTGAGCGATGATGTGGCCTGCTGGAGGGTAGTACTGTAATCAGCAACTTGGTGAACACGGACCCCTCTGTCATAGAAATTGCTTGAGAGTCAGCTATGGATATGAGCAAGCACTCAAAAATGAAAAAATGGTTACCTACTTCTCATAACTCTTTCTTCAAGATGTGTTGCTCATGACCATCTCAAATCTATCCTACTTTCTATCAGAGTCTTCCAGCAAGAAGGAGCTGACCAGATGATGCATTGGCAGAAACCTATATATTCCACAATAAGGGCACCACTCTAGGGAGTTCCACAGCCAACCCAACGGGTCTGGCTAGGGAAAGCCTTCTGATAATTGTACATCCAGCATGCAATAACACACACACCTTGGAATGGACATGAGCAACATATCTCAAAGAACAACCATTACAAGCAATAGACAACCAATTTTTTTTATGTCGATAGTTGGGGAATCTGAGTCCAATAAAGATAATTTTGTACAATGGTTCCTAGAGAAAGATTTCTTTTAATATCTTAATTTTTTTTGCTTTGGCAGGTTTCAGTTGTAACTTGCTACCTCTGTAATTTAACAATAAAAGATAATAAACACTTTGAACACTTACAAGTTTAGCTTTCTTGCCAAACTGCATGAAAAGATTGCTTTTCCTATATGCCATTTCAGAAGGTGTTATTAATCACTTATACCTCACAACAATGTTGTTTCTAAACCTACAGTACAAGCAGAGCTAACATGTAAGGGCAAGATCAGCACAATCCTATTATTAAAAAAGGGTAATGAGAGTAGCAATTCAGATGCTTTAGTAGCACTGGGAGCACTGTGAAAAAGGATGCTACCTTAGCGATACATTATCAACCAATCCACTTCCCATTTTGAAGACTGCAAAATTTTACAACCCATTTGGAGTGTTTTCAAAAAGATATCCCCTAATTCACAAAAATAACCTCATTGTTTGTTATATCTTGGACTTTATCATGCATCTTAAATAATAATCCTATATCTTTCTACAGTGCCTTTCATTTGAGAATCTCAAAGCATTTGACTTATCAGTTTGCGTTCATTGTGTATTTAAGATGGTGGTATTTTACTGGGAATTTTTGGCCTTGATTCTTTCAGTTTCTTTATTTCTGCGCATAGCATTTCTGCATGTTTGCAATCCCAGACCCTGAATCTGGGCTTTGCCAGCAGAGAGGCGCCATGAAGCTGGGAGAATCAGATGCTGGAGGGTCCCTCAGCATAAGGGGGTTTACTCCAGTGGCACAGGATCCAAAAATGCCCTTCTTTGCAGACCAACCCGTACATACTGGCTGCGTCTAGACTGGCATGATTTTCCGCAAATGCTTTTAACAGAAAAGTTTTTCCGTTAAAAGCATTTGCGGAAAAGAGCATCTAGATTGGCACAGACGCTTTTGCGCAAAAGCACTTTTTGCGGAAAAGCGTCCGTGCCACTCTCGACGCGGTTTTGCGCAAGAAAGCCCCGATCGCCATTTTTGCCATCAGGGCTTTTTTGCGCAAAACAGTTCTCAGCTGTCTACACTGGCCCTCTTGCGCAAAAGCATTTGCGCAAGAGGGCTTTTTCCCGAACGGGAGAGTCATTGTATTTGTGCAAGAACATTGACGATCATACATTAGATCGTCAGTGTTCTTGCGCAAATTCAAGTGGCCAGTCTAGACAACTGGCAAGTTTTTCCGCAAAAGCGGATGCTTTTGCGGAAAAACTTGCCAATCTAGACACAGCCCCCCAGGATAAAGAGAGGGAGTGTCAATGGTAGGAGGAGTCATGACTGGAGCATACTGAAACCCAGCTATTTAAGGCTGTTGCAAAAGTGAATATTAAAACATAATCTGGCATTGCTCTAATTTATGCCAGGAACTAAACTCAGGTGGCTCCAGAACCCAGGATATGCTAAGACAAACCAGGACTGGGAGAGCAGCTGGCACAGAAACACTCTATTAGCCCCTTGCTGGCTGCTAACTTCCCCTATGGCCATTTCTGCCCAATGTAAGGCATCTTTCTATGTGCTGCTGGAGTGGCAACAAAGGGCACATGAGAACTGGGCCCTTTGGTTTATATTTGATTAGATGCCTATCGATAGGTGTACATTTATTCAATAATGATGCCTAATGTTGCCCTGTAAATTAGTGAGAACAATCATAGGAGGTGAACGTGGGCACAGAGAGATGAAATAATTGTCCACGTCACAGCAAGCAAGAATCCCAAGAGTATTCTTGACTCTCACAGCTGACAATTTTCTAAGATAGGAGCAAACATGGTGCACACTGATAACTTATCCAGCACCTCAGAATGCTGCAGGATGCTCTGTTAAAACCCTGCCCCAGAATTAAATCACCCTTTGGAGTCCCAAACCCAAGGCATTAAACCCTGTGTGTGGGCAGGGACGCTGGTGGAGGTGCTGAAAGCCATTGAACCACACTGTAAGCCCTGGATATAATGGGAACAACTTAAAGCCAGGGGGTGCCACAACACACCCCGCACCCTTAATTCCAGTACCTAAGCCTCTGGGCTTTGACCCCTCCCCCATCTGCCCACAGCACCACTTCGCCTCCTTCAGACACTGCGCTGCCGCCCTCCTCGCCAGAGATCTGACAGCCGGCGCATGCGCTGACTACCAATAGCAGCTCTCGGTGGCCGAGCCCCGCCCTGCCTCTCCCAAGAGAAAGCTCCTCCCTTCTCCCCCACGAGGGGCCGCCCAGGTTTCAGGTCAGCTGGCACATGCGCAGAAGCGCAGTAAACAGACGAACCAGCTCCTCCCCCTTACGGCTTTTGCGCGTCGGGCCTGGGGTACAGCGACTGAGCAGCGGCGGCTGCGCCGTGGGGGCACATCCGGGCACTGGGGCAGGATGAATGCTCCTTTCCAAGATGGCGGCGGAGGGAGGAGGGAAGGAGATGAACGAGATTAAGACCCAGTTCACTACCCGGGAGGGGCTGTACAAGCTGCTGAGCCACTCGGAGTACAGCCGGCCCAACCGGGTGCCCTTCAACTCCCAGGGCTCTAACCCGGTCCGCGTCTCCTTCGTCAACGTCAACGACCAGAGCGGCAACGGCGACCGGCTCTGCTTCAATGTGGGCCGGGAGCTCTACTTCTACATCTACAAGGGGGTCCGCAAGGTACCGGGGCAGCCGCGGGGCGGGAGAGGTCAGGGGCCAGAGCTGCTCGGAGCACGAGGGGCGTGCCGGGGGGACCTGCTTGGCTGCAGTGTGGGCCGGGAGCCCACCTGTGAGGGCCGGGGAGCCGGACGCCAGGCCAGCGGGCGGGCTTTGCACCCTCCTGCGGGGGTGGAGGGTGCCCACACGGTTGTGGGGCCTTCCTAGGCGGAGGCGCTTTGTGGCCGAGAGCTGTGCCTGCTCGTAGAACAAGGGGACGTGCATGGTGCCGGGCTGTGGGGAAGAGGATTTCAGGCCTCAGGTAGAGGTGTGAGGGGAGATTCCCTGAAAGGGACGAGTGTTGGGGGGACTACTTAAAGGCCATAGGACTGGAAAGGGACTTCTTGGGTCGTAGAGTGCAGACCCTTGCTGTGGTTGGCAACCGTGTCCTGTAATCCCAGAAATACATTTTAAAACGAGTTTAATTTTTAACTCACTGGCTAAAGTATGTTTGTATAGTCCCTTCTTTGGCTGGGGGGAGTAGGTTTGGTAATGTAATCAGCTGTTATAGGCTGAAGAATATAGGACTCTCTCTGCAGGGTGTATGGTATTAGCACGGGGCTGCCAAATCTCTAACAGGGTGGGGTTTTAGTTTTATTTGGGTCAGGAAGAAATGTTTCACATTGAAAATGAAAAATTAGAGGTCTGATGTTTTAAATGACCATCTCTAGATAGGCCTAGTGAAGTGAACTGAGTACTTTAAAGGCTGAGATTTGAAATGTCTAATTATGACATATTATAAAAGCTTTCTTCATGAGAGAAGTACTAATTCCAAATATGGCTCCCAACCTGTGAATGATATTTGATGGTGCAGGTCTAATAGTGGGCAAACAATACCCATTTAAATATATGTAATTGCTGTCTTGACTTCTCGGTACTATGTGATGCCTTCAAGGTGTTTAGTGAGGCATTCTGATAATTTGCATCACCAACTGAGCAAGAGTCACTTTTAACATATATAAATATAAACATAACTAATCTGGAAGTTTTATTGATATCTTATCTATTTATCTTGGGTACGTATGAACCCCCTCTTCCAATTACTACAATATGTGAGCATCTTACGCTATATCCTTTAAAGTGTATATCCTTTTAACAGTTCTGAAATGAAAGGAAGTTATTATTCCCACTTTAGAAATGGGGTTTGAGGCATAAAGAGATGTAGTGATTCACCCAAGGTCACACTGGAAGTTTGTAGGATAGCAAGGAATTAAACCTGGGTTTATGGAGTTCCAGGTGAGTGCTCAAACCCACTCTTTCTTGCTTGGTAATGCATGTAAAATGTAAGCACTGCCTAATGGCAGAGCCTAGTAAGGATCAGTTGGTAATGACTAACAACTGAAAAGGCACAACTTGAGGAGTTTAGTTGTATGAAACAAATGCATATACACACTTGAGTTGACATTTACGTTATTTAACTTAATATGTTACGAGTCTTGATAATCTGGGTATGGTTTAAGTAACTGTGAATTAAATTTAAATACTGATTTGATATTTAAGTTCCTAGAGTGGTTGATATTGAATAGTTATTTGCCCATTCATATGAACAAATGTCTTTAATACTTCCGCTTTATAGTCCATATATAGTGGCCTTTCTACATGAGTCAGTGAGGATATTTCATATGGTTAAAATCTGTCCATCTTCTAGCCCTTGTGACTGCTATGAGTCTATTATTTTTTACTTAGTTTTCAGTATAGAATAATTGCAAACTTCTGCTACTGTTTTATTTAGAGCAGCTCTACATGTGACTCTTACCAAAATCTTTTTTAGTCCTTTATCTCACTTAAAGTAAAGAAAAGTCTAGAAGCTGAAAATGTGCCATAAAAACAGGGAGCTGAGCAATTTTACAGCTTCTGAGTATTTATCTGCATTCTTCTAATAGTTTTCAATATCTTTGGTAAAACAGTATTTATCTTTGTATTTGGGGTATAATAATTGAAACTGTACCTACTTGCTGGATGTCTGTTAAGAGTTTTGAGGTATGTTATAAATGTTCTAAATAAACTCTTCAGATAATATAGTAAAATATACTAGATGTTTAGAATAGAATTTGTTAGAGTTAGTCAAAGAAATGTTACCAGTAAGACCTTCAGGACAGATACTTGGATTATTGTTTACATTATGAATATATTTGGAAATATCAATGAACTTGAAATCATTATGATCTCTTCTGCAGATTGGGCCCCATGGCTTTGGTTCTTTGTGTAGAAAATTGATACTAGCATAGGGAAGAGAAGATTCTCAGCTGACAATTACAGCTGTTGGAATGATTAACAATTTTCATAAAGAAAAAGGCCATTTGTTACAAAACTTGCTACTGCTTCTTGCTGTGGTATATAAGGAGAGAAAGTAAAGCTCAATGATACATTAAATTAGAAATGTAAAAAACTCTTAAAATAAATATGTATAAACTGCTGTAAACTTCACTTACAGCATGGTTCTAAAGTTGTCTAGATTAGAGAGAATTTAGCCGACACTAGTTAGCTAAAACTGATTAAACGTGGGTACTTAACCTGTGTTTATGCTGGGAAAATGTTAAACTCAATTTTAGCAGCTTCTTCTGGTGAACAGTGTAAGTCTGAATTTATACTTGGAAGTGAGGTGTAGGATTTTTTATGTGTAGTTTAGCTTGTAGTATATACTAGGATGTAATAGTGTAGTTGATTAACTGATAAGCAAAAGCTTATAGACTAATGCTAGACTATACGCATTTCCCCCCCCCCCCCCCCCGTAATTTTTTTTAACAGGCTGGCCAGCAGCCTGACTCATGCTGGGTGCAGGGCCTACCCCAACTGTGGCTCTGCATTTAAACTGTATTAGGAGCAGCCTGGCTCAGTTCCAATTTGTGCTGGGCCTGGGAGCTCAGACAGCCCCTCCGCCCCACACAGATAGGGGCTACTTTATCAGAGGCAGCAGCACAAGGTGACAAGCAGCTGGTCCACAAGAGGAGCTGGTTTTTAAACTAGCTCCTGCCTGGCACCCTGTGCTGCTGCATGGTCTGCCCCCAGGGACTATAGAATAGTCCATTAACAGATAAGAATTGATGAGGTTATTCGATTATTCAATTAACCAATATTTAACATTCCTAATATATACATATGACTTAAATGATCAGGAGAAATAAAGTTTAGTTTAGACCAGTGATTATAGTTCAGGTACTTTAAAATGTTAACTAAAGCAAATTGAAGTTTGCATTTTAAAGCTGCAGTATAACTTAGGTTAAAAATAATGTTTTAATTTTATCACCTCTTCATACCTGTTAGTTAGGTTCTGCTCCTGTTCCTGTTGAGGTTAGGGAAGGAATTGCCATTGTCTTCAGAAGAAGCAGGGTTTATTCCTCAGGTTTAGGTAACTACTTGCAATGGGATCCTTTGCAATTAAATAACTTTTATTTAGTATGTACCATGGTTAATTTAACTGTGAAAGAACTAGCATGGGAAAGAGTTTTTCCAGTGGCGCACAATTTTTAGGGGAACATATTGTAGTAAGTTTATGTATTACTGTGGGCCAGGCATGTGTGTGACTCTGCTCTACGCCATGGGGGAGGGTTACCAATAGGCAGGGCTCGACAAATCGGCTTATCTACTCGCCCGTGGCGAGTAGATTTCAGCTGGTCACCCCATTCACCGGCGGTTCATGCATATGCAGTGCGGGTCTCGTGAGTGGTTTTCGCCGTGATCGTCGAGCCCTGCCAATAGGGATGTTGGCGTGTGTCCATGTACACAATTAATTGAGAAGTCTGGGCTCATTAGTTAATCATAACTGATATATGCAGCCTTCCTCCCCACCTCTGCTTGCTGCCTCTATATCAGAGGCAGTGCGGCAGAGGCAGGAGCTGGTGCTCAGGGGAGCCAGCTTTTAAGATTACTCTCCACACATGCTGGCTCCCACAGAGTGGGCTCCCCTTACCCACCTCCCACAGAGGCAGCCGCATGGTGGCAGGGGGAAGGTAGAAGGGAGCCGGTGCTGGGGGAGAGCAGGCTTAAAAGCCAGCTGTCCATGAGCACCGGCTCCCATGGAGCCGCCTCCTTTCCCCCCCCCCCCCCCGCTTCTCTATCAGAGGCAGCAGGGTGGGTGCAGGCAGGAGCTGCCTTTAAAGCTCCTGCGTGCAAACATGTAAACATTTCAGCAGTTACATGTTTACACAAACAATTTTTAACATCCCTAGTTACAACGCTCCTTCAGAAATGAAAACTGTGATTACAATATGAGTTATTCATCTTAAACACCTCTAAAGAGGTACAAACTAGGGTTGTTAAATTTAGTTGAATCAACTAATCGACTAGTTGATAGATTTTTCATCGACTAGTCGATAAGCAGGGGAGCTGCAGTGGGGCTCTTAATACATTTAAAAGGCTAAAGCGCAGCAGGAGGGACCCAGCATAGGGACAGCTGATTCCCAATTTGTGCAGGGTCCCCCCGCTGTGCACAAGCCTTTGTATTTAAAAGGCTGTAAAAAAAGGTTTGTGCGCAGTGAGGGGACTCTGCCTGAGCTGTGAATCAGCTGTCTTGGCTCATGCTGGGTCCCCCCGCTGCACTTTAGCCTTTAAAATGTGGCTCTTAATACATTTAAAAAGCAGAGACATGTCTGGGACTGGGTGTGAGCTGGGAATCCACTGATTCGTGCCTGGTGCCTGCTGCTACTCTGCCCCCTGCAGAGATGGTGCTGCGTGGAACAGACTTTTAAGCCAGCTCCCCCCAGCACTGGCTCCTGTTCCCCCCCTGCTGCCTCTATAGACGCAGCGGGGGGGGGGAGTAGGGGGGTGGAAAGTGACTAGTCAAGAGGCTAGTCGACTATCCGATACGCTTTTGCTTATTGGATAGTTGACTAGTCGCTTACATCCCTAGTACAAACCCCTGCAGCAGAGAATATATATACTGGTTCAAACTGGGTTTCCAGGCATGAGGAAAACAAGAACATAAGAACATAAGAACATAAGAACGGCCGTACCGGGTCAGACCAAAGGTCCATCTAGCCCAGTATCCTGTCTGCCGACAGTGGCCAGCACCAGGTGCCCCAGAGGGGGTGGACCGAAGACAATGATCAAGCGCTTTGTCTCCTGCCATCCCTCTCCAGCCTCTGTCAAACAGAGGCCAAGGACACCATTTTATCCCCTGGCTAATAGCCTTTTATGGACCTAACCTCCATGAAATTATCTAGCTTCTCTTTAAACTCTGTAATAGTCCTAGCCTTCACAGCCTCCTCTGGCAAGGAGTTCCACATGCTGACTACACGCTGTGTGAAGAAGAACTTTCTTTTATTAGTTTTAAACCTGCTACCCATTAATTTCATTTGGTGTCCTCTAGTTCTTCTATTTAGGGAACTAATAAATAACTTTTCTTTATCGGCCCTCTCCATACCACTCATGATTTTATACACCTCTATCATATCCCCCCTCAGTCTCCTCTTTTCTAAACTGAAAAGTCCCAGTCGCTTTAACCTCTCCTCATATGGGACCCGTTCCAAACCCCTAATCAATTTAGTTGCCCTTTTCTGAACCCTTTCCAAGGCCAAAATATCTTTTTTGAGGTGAGGAGACCACATCTGTACACAGTATTCAAGATGTGGGCGTACCATAGTTTTATACAGGGGCAGTAAGATATTCCGGGTCTTATTTTCTATCCCTTTCTTAATAATACCTAGCATCCTATTTGCCTTTTTGACCGCCGCTGCACACTGTGTGGAAGTTTTCAGAGAACTGTCCACGATAACTCCAAGATCTCTTTCCTGATTTGTCGTAGCCAAATTAGCCCCCATCATACTGTACGTATAGTTGGGGTTATTTTTCCCAATGTGCATTACTTTACACTTGTCCACATTAAATTTCATTTGCCATTTTGTTGCCCAATCACTCAGTTTGGTGAGATCTTCTTGGAGTCCCTTACAGTCTGCTTCTGTCTTGACTATCCTAAACAGTTTGGTATCATCCGCAAACTTTACCACCTCACTGCTTACCCCTTTCTCCAGATCATTTATGAATAAGTTGAACAGGATTGGTCCTAGGACTGACCCTTGGGGGACACCACTAGTTACCCCTCTCCACTCTGAAAATTTACCATTTATTCCTACCCTTTGTTTCCTGTCTTTTAACCAGTTCTCAATCCAAGAAAGGACCTTCCCTCTTATCCCATGGCCATGTAAGAGTATTCGGTGGCTTAAACAGGTTACATTTAAACTGACTCAAGACCACCTTTCTGGTCCAACAAATGCAGCCTAGAGCCTCAACTCTTGCAGAAGGGTTGAAAAGACTTTGGCGAGAAGAGCTCTGTAAGACTGATGGAAGACCTTTGGTAAAGTTTTGAAGTGAATATATGCGCTTTTATTGATTTTTAATAAGAACATAAGAATGGCCATACTGGGTCAGACCGAAGGTCCATCGAGCCCAGCATCCCATCTGCCGACGGTGGCCAATGCCAGGTGCCCCAGAGAAGGAGAACAGAAGACAATGATCAAGTGATTTATCTCCTGCCATCCATCTCCTGCCCTTGTTATGAAGGCTAGGGCACCATACTTTATCCCTGGCTAATAGCCATTTATGGACCTAACCTGCAAAAATTTATCAAGCTCTTTTTTAAACCCTAATAGAGTCCTGGCCTTCACAGCCTCCTCGGGCAAGGAGTTCCACAGGTTGACTGTGCGCTGTGTGAAGAAAAATTTCCTTTTATTAGTTTTGAACCTACTACCCATCAATTTCATTTGGTGTCCCCTAGTTCTTGTATTATGGGAAAAGGTAAATAATTTTTCTATAATCACTTTCTCCACACCATTCATGATTTTATATACCTCTATCATATCGCCCCTCAATCGCCTTTTTTCCAAACTGAAAAGTCCCAGTCTCTCTAGCCTCTCCCCATATGGGACCCTTTTCAAGCCCCTAATCATCTTAGTCGCCCTTTTCTGAACCTTTTCTAATGCCGATATATCTTTTTTGAGGTGAGGAGACCACATCTGCATGCAGTACTCGAGATGTGGGCGTACCATAGTTTTATATAGGGGAAGTATGATATCTTTTGTCTTATTATCTATCCCTTTTTTAATAATTCCTAACATCCTATTTGCCTTACTAACTGCCGCTGCACACTGCGTGGATGTCTTCATAGAACTATCCACTATAACTCCAAGATCCCTTTCCTGATCTGTCGTAGCTAAATTTGACCCCATCATGTAGTACGTGTAATTTGGGTTATTTTTTCCAACATGCATTACCTTACACTTACCCACATTAAATTTCATTTGCCATTTTGCTGCCCAATCACTCAGTTTGCTGAGATCTTTTTGTAGTTCTTCACAATCCCTTTTGCTTTTGACTGTCCTGAACAACTTTGTGTCATCTGCAAACTTGGCCACATCACTGCTTACCTCATTTTCTAGATCATTGATGAGCAAGTTGAACAGGATTGGTCCCAGTACTGACCCCTGGGGAACACCACTAGTTACCCTCCTCCATTGTGAAAATTTACCATTTATTCCCACCCTTTGTTTTCTGTCTTTTAACCAATTCTTGATCCATGAAAGGACCTTTCCTCCTATCCCATGACCACCTAATTTACGTAAAAGCCTTTGGTGTGGGACCGTGTCAAAGGCTTTCTGGAAATCTAGGTATATTATATCCACTGGGTGCCCCTTGTCCGCATGTTTATTAACCCCTTCAAAGAATTCTAACAGATTAGTTAGACACGACTTCCCTCTGCAGAAACCATTTCTGGGGAATGCCTTTAGCCTTAAGAATAAAGGGTGCTTGCTTAGAAAAAGCAGAGTAGCAACTTGTAACTGCTGGAGATATTGTTTATAGCCCTCAGGGAGAAAGTAAATCATGGGTGCCAGCCGATAGGCTATTGGCTTGCTGGTGATGTCCCAGTGTAAAGCACAGTGATCCAGCCATAAAATCCTGAGGGAGATATATATGCAGGTCTCTTCCAAGACAAGTGATGGCAGGGAGCTGGAAACTTTAAATGGGTACCATTGGGTGACCAAGAAGGGAGAATTCAGGCACAATTATTGTGAAACTGACAGAGCTATCTGTGCTGCTGCAGGTTATAAACTTTTGGTATATGCTATACTTAATTTATTCATGAAATAACTTGGAAATTGTTTAACATCCCAGTCTGAATGAATCCAAATCACATTCCAGAGGAGATTGTTTTAAATCATTTTTCTTTGGCTGCTTCCACATCTCAAATCAGCTTCATCTGCCATTTTTGTTTTGTGAATTAATCTTTGGTTGCAGGTCACTTTATCTAGACTACTGAATTGTGTTGCTTTGTAAATGAATCCTGTCTAAGGATTGGTGTTCCCAGTGATACTTTTTTAACCTGATTTCTTGGAGGTAGAAACAGGAGTTGGGTACTGAGTTTAAAATGATGTAAAAGTGTGTAATGTTGAGAGAGACTTTCAGTCTGGAAAAAAATTCTTCAAATTGCCTTTGGAGACTTTTTTATAGCAAACAACTAGGTTCTTCCAAATTTTCCCTATCTGAGTATATTTAGAAATTAATTTGAGGAAGGTAGCAGGAAAGAATGAAGTACTGGAAACTGAGAAGACTAGATCAGCTATATACCAGCTATTTAATGTAATAAGTCATTAATGCAGTGTTTTCTGTCCAGTTACAGCAGCGGTGGGCAATAATTTTTGATGGGAAGGGCATGCCAAGAATTTGGTAAGTGGTCAAGGGCTATACTCTTCCATGAAGTTGGGTGCAGAAGGGAGCTTGGTTAAGGGATGTGGTGCAGGAGGGAGTTGCGAGGAAGGAGGGGCTTGTGATCTGAGGCAGGGGAATGGGGTGCAAGAGGGGATGTGGGGATTTGTGTTGTGTCCTAGGGCAAGAAGGGCTTGTGACCTGGGGCAGAGGATTCAGGTGCTGGGTGAGAGGATTTGAGTTATATGAAGTAGGGGAGCAGAAGGTTGGGGGCAGGAGACTGGGGTGCCAGAGGCAGGTTCTGGCCAGGAGACGCTTATCTGGGAGACTCCTGGCTAGCAGACCAGCAGGTTCCCTGTCTTCCATGCCCTGGCAGGCTGCTCAGAGCAGCTGGCTGTGGGGTCATGTGCATCTGAACAGCTGGGGGGGGGTGTGGAATTCTTTGTGTGCTGCCTGTTCTTCAAACAGGAAGCTCCCATTGGCCAAACTAGTCAGTGGGAGCTGCAAGATTGTGCTGGAGGTGGAGGCAGTGTGCAAAGCCTCTTCTCCCCCTGGCTCACAGTTATTCACAGACAAACAGGGCCCCACACTCAGCTTCTTTGAGTGGTGTGTGAGGGCAGGGAGCCTGACTGAGGCTTTTGCTGCACCCACGGGCCAAATCCAGCAGCTTGGTGGACCAAATCTGGCCCATGGGCCATATTTTGCTCAGACCTCAGTTACAGGAATCCAAAGCTCCAAAAACTTAGTTTCTAACTTGGTCTTAAATTTAGATCCAATGTATAGGGGAGTGAAATTGTATTTTAGTAAGAAGTTAGGGTTGTGCTGTAATAAGGTGTGGCTATTTTAATGAAATACTTGGCTAATTAAGTATTCTTGGGAGTGTTGTTAAGTTCTTGTGGTTTGTTTCCACCTCAGCAGGGCTAGATATGTACAGCAATCTCATGTTAAAATGAAGGCTTTGCTAGAGATGAAGTCCAGAGTTGTTTTGAAAGCGTGGGTGGGGAGTGCTATCTGATGCTCACTTGGGAGCGCTCATGGTTGTATGTTTGCATCTTCAAAATAAATTTCTATCCAGAAGATAATCCTCCTCTTGGAGGTCCTTACTTATGCTTCTTAGCTGCTGCAGTAACTGTGACCTCTCAGTGGTTTCTATGGTATGCTGATAAAGGGTTAAATAACAGGTGGGTTCTGATTGGATTGGCAGATTCTTTTGTATATGGTGAGCATGGGAAGGCTAAGCAAGATATAACTTTTCAGCTATAGATCAAGTAACTGAGATTGACTATCAGACACACTGTGGTCCACAAAAAAGATGTATTTTTTTATAACGTGCTGTTAGGCTCCTATTTACAAGGGCAGTGGTGAATAAAGTTAACATTATATATGAGCTAATTATAGATGGATTCATCTGGCTTTGTACATATTATGAAGTTACAACTGAATTTAACTAGGCCTTACAGGTGAGACTTGCAACGGTACTTAGGCGTGCAACACCTAACCCTGCTGCTCAGTGGAATTCTCAGCTCTGTATTGGGCTCCCTGTGCAGTAATAGTGAGAATAAGATGCTTAAGAGTCACAAAAGCCAGCAAGCCAAGTGGCAAGATGCCTGAACTAGCCAGTGGGAAATGTTGAAGCAGTGGTATGGCCTAAGTACTACTACCCAAAGGAAATTAGGTGTGTAACTCAAGGCAAAAGGTAGGCACCGACCTTGGATTGAGGTATCTCTTTTGGAGATGGGGCTAATCTTGCTTAGATTCTTTTCTCATGAAGTGACCTCAAGCCCTGCCCTCACTTAATAGTCAATAGTAAGTTGTCAGGATACATGCCTATGGTGTAGGAAACTGATTTTTAAAATTCTTGCTTTGTCTGTTTTGGAAAAGAAATTTGATTTGGATCTTCCATGTCCTAGTAAATGCCTTAAGCACCAAACTAGAACCTTTCTCTCTTTAGTTTCATAAATATTTAATTATACTAAGTGGAACAGTTTTCAATAGGAGGCATTAAGATCTGCTGGAGAATACCCAATAGCCTGATTGTTAGGTCAGTACCTGATGTGGGGAGGGGAGCACCTGAGCAGAAGTCCCTGCTTCAGATCAGGTTTAGCAAGGATTTGAAAATGGGTATCCCATGTTTCAAGTGCCTTAGCCCCTGGTGTGTTGGGTATTCTGAGGAAATGTCACAATTTCAAGGTAATGGCAACAGATTTTTCCCTTTCTAGATACTTGCTGTTGGACTGTGTTTTAAAAGTTTCCAGTTCCCAGATGTGTCATCTCCCAAGTAGGGAAGTAAGGGACTAGTTGAGTGACTACTCGCTTTCCCCCCTTACTGCCTCTATCAGAGGCAGCAAGTGGGGGAGCAGGAGTTGGCTTAAAAGCCGATTCTCCCCCCCCCCAACAATGTCTCGGGGTGGGGAGGGGAGAGGAGGCAGAGGTGTAGCAGGGAACTGGGCGGGAGCCTGGAGGCTCTTACAACATTTAAAAAGCTGAGGCTCAGCATCTGGGACTGGGTGCGAGCTGAGACAGCTGCTAACCCTGCCGTGGCTCTGCAGTTTCCCCTTTATCGACTAATCGAGTAGTTGATGGAAATTCCATCAATTACTTGATTAGCTGATTAAACGAAATTTAACATCCCTACTCCGAGATCTGCATGGCTCTCTGATTTACACCGTGATTCCCAGCAAGCCAGACTGCCTAAACAGTCTACTTTGCTTTCTCAAGGAGGGATTCTCAAAATTCATTACACCATGGCTCCCTTCTGGCAACAAAAATTACTGCATGACCCCAGAAAGGGGGACTAATGCCAACGCCCAAGCCCCGCTGCCGGAAGTGCAGGGAGGGTCAAAGCTGAAGTCCAGAGTAGAGGCATGTAACCTGACTCTTGCCACCCAAGGCTGAAGCCCTTTGGCTCTGACCCTTGGTGGTGGGGTGTGGGCTTCAGCCCCAGGCTCCAGCAAATCTAACGCCAACCCTGGTGACTCCATTAAAGCAGAGTCATGACTCACTTTGGTGTCCAGACTCCTAGTCTTTCGAGCAACGGTTCTCAAAGTGTGGATGTTAAATTGCAGTTAATTAGTTAATCAAGTAGTGGATGAAATTTCTATCAACTACTCTATTAGTCAATGGGGGGTGGGGCTTACTAGCCCTGTTGTGGCTCTACAGTTTAAATGTAGTAGGAGCCGGGCTTGCGCCAGCCCTGGAAACTAATCCCACTGTGACTCTGCCTTTTTAAATATAGTAAAAGGCTGGCAGCTTTGGGACCACTGTGCCTCTGCCTCCACTGCTCTCCTACGCCACGGAGACAGTGCTTTGGGGGACAGGCAGCACCACGGTGACAGTGCTGCGGGGAACTGGCTTTTAAGCCAGCTCCCCCTGCACCAGCTCCTGTTTCCTTCCCCTTGCTGCCTCTGATACAAAGGCAGCAAAGTGGGGAGGAAGCACGTAGTCGAGTACTCCACTCGACTACCCAATTAGCTTATGCTTGCTTGCTTACATCCCTAGTAAATGGAGGATAGGTGCATCAATGGCTATTGGCCAACATAGGCAGGCACACAGTCCTATGCTCTGAATGTTCTTCAGCCATTTGACTGCCAGATACTGAGAGTACAGTAGATAAAAGGGAATGGATCACTTGATAATTGCCCTGTTATGTTCATTCCCTCTGAAGTAGTTGGCATTGGCCATGGAAGACTGGATACTGGGCTAGATGAATTATTTCTCTGCCCCAGTATAGCCCACCTTTATGTTCTCTCTTCAAGTAACTGTAAAAGACTTTTTGCATAACCAGACTTGGATAATTTTCATTAATGAAGTCTCCATAGCAATTACCCAGGAAGTCCACTTAACACTTACTATCCCAAAAATCCATACTTGTCTAGCACATTGTCTGTACTCTATATAGTCTTTTGAGTGTCCAGGAGTCACATGTCCTCTCTGTGGAGAGGTTATGTACAATCTTGGTTCACCATGATACATTACCTTTATACAGTAAGGCTTTCCAATGACATTGCAGAAATTATCACATCTATTCTAAAAATTCTGGAACTGGTGACCTTGACTATCTTGTGTGAATTAGGTGTACTCAGTCCACTGGTCTGACTTTGTTGTTGCATATTTACAATATATGTTTTATGATTGTTCTTAAACAGTGGGTTCATCTTAAATATTAAAAATGCTTACATTAACAATTGGCAAGCTGCAGAACTGTTTCCAGGTTGGTATGCGTGTGTTGAAAATACTTTCAAATCTGTTGCATAAATATCTCAGTGACTGTAATTATACTGTTATGATTTAGGATGATAGCCAATGTAGTAAAAACAGAAACTGACTTGAAATTCTTGTGCAGATATGGTTTTAGAAGCAGAAAGTTCAGGGTGTTACTGAGTTGTAATGTGGGATGAAAGTTCTGAAGAACAGACTTTATTGTGAAGTTGAAATGTAATAACTCACACTATGTCAATCTGAAAGAATGCTCTTTCATTATGCAAGAAAGCAGTTTAAGAAGGCGTTAAATGACAAACCTAAAGATAAGTTTCTAGACTTTATGCAAATTTGTCTTGGTTTTGTCTGTTGCTGGAAATTAGGCTGACATTTTTTTGAATTGGACTTAACCATGTTGTCTTGACTAATTTAAGTTCTAATAATGTTCAAGGCTGTATGATGTTGAACAGTTCAGTAAATCTACAGTAAATAGTTGTTGGCTTACTGATACCTGATTTTAAGTAATTGGGTATACCTAGTGAATGAAAATATACAATATAATGTCAAATGCTATTCTGAACAAGAGTGTTAATTTCTTACTGTACTGCCATATTGCAAGAGGCAATGTCCCTGAAGATTCTCTAGACACAGAGCATAATTCTTACCCACTTTGATTGGAATTATCACTTTCATTAAGCTACCAAGATTTGAGAGTCTCTTGGGATATGTTTCACTTTGTAAAATGTTGAGAAGTTAGATGTCCTTGTATATCAGTGTTCTGTTCTTACTGCTAGTTCTTCCCTAGAAGAAGCTAGTAAGGGCTCCACATACTGAATGTCTTAATTTTCATGAGTTACATATGGATTTTTGAAGTCACGTAATAATGCCTTACTGACACTGTGGCTTACAACAAGCAAGATAAAGAAATACTCATACTTGGTGGATCTAACAGTAATTGTACTAGAAAAAGTGTGTGTGGGGGGGGGGAGGAATTTTAAATGTTTGAAGGTCAAGTTTTTATTCTTTAGAAAATTGGTTTTGTGTTTTTTCTGTATGTCTGTGTAAGATTAAAAAGCTTTGGAGGGGTAGCCATGTTAGTCTGTAACTGAAAAAACTTAGAAAACAACAAATAGTGTAGCAGCATCTTAGAGACTAACAAAACATGTAGATGGTATCATGAGATTTTGTGGGCATCTAAGAAGTGGGTTGTGCCCATGAAAGCTCATGATACCATCTACATTTTAGTTAGTCTAGCAGCACCATGTAGACTATTTGTTTACATTTTTGTATGTAAAAATAGTGCAGACTGAAGTCTTCCCAATGAATTCAGATGGTATTTTTTAAAGATCTGTAAAACACTGGCTGCACATGGAAACCATATAAACATTACCATTAATCAAGTTATGTATTTGTATACTACAGTACCATTAAGTTGGTATTTCTTTGATATAGAGAGGTGCCAAGCTAGTCCTGTTGGGTGGAAGCCAAAGATGAGAACATCAGAGGCTGAGAGAATTGCATGACTTTAGATCTGTTCTGATCCACAGCTTTCGGATCATAAGCAACTGATAACTGTCCTAGCAACAGCCTACCCTTCCCCATCTGCTCCTGTGACAGGCATTCAGCCACAGCTATAGCTCAAAAGTACAGCTCTGTCACTTGTTATCAAGGCTTATTAGAAACACCTGCTCACTCAGGGCTAGTAGCAATCTGTAGGGGCCTGAGTGGGACTGGGGAACTGATGTATTCTTTCCCAGAGAGGAGTTGAGATCAGGGGAGCAAAACATATGATGCAAGAACTCTTCTGCAGGAGAGAGAAGCTAGGTGCTGGGTGACTGGAACTACTACTGTTTATCCTGGGAAGCAGGGTATAATTGTAGCTTGGAGAGAATACAATTGAGAGCATAAATAAAAATTCAGGGCTGAAAACTTGTGCAAATAGGTGGAAGGAGAGGTAGAAAATGTGTTAAAAGGGGAGTTAATGTTAATGGGATGGAGGAAGAGAGTGGGAAAATGTACAATGAAAACACAGTAATCATCTAGTATAGAAAAAAGTGCAGTGAAGGGAAAGGTATCAAAAGCATAGGACATAAAATAAAATACATTTAAAAATAGTGAGATTGCCTATAGTGCATGGGATGTTTGGTTTAATTCTAGGTCGAAGTGAATATTGGACACAAACGTTCAATAACATAAGTCCTGATTTATAACTCTTTTTAACTGAATGAATGAAACTGCTAAAGGTGTCAAGATCTAACTGTAGCAGAACTGAACTTTCTAACTCAAAGAAACTGTTTTAGGTGTAATCATGAAACAAAAGCTCCATCTTTCACTTCCATGACTCATGACAAATTTGACTTAATTTTTAATAAATCATGGTCTTTGTAATCTACTGAGCAAGAGTCCCCTGAATTGTAGAAGTCTAGTTTTAAAAATGTCTTAGTGCATGTAGGAGAGTTACCTTAAGTTTTAAACTTAGTTTGAGACCTTTTTTTATAGTCTCTGTTTTGTGGTAAGTTACTTGGCTGAAAATATCTTGACTGCATTTTTCTGTACTTTTTTTGCTTTCCCAGTTTTTTGCATTAACTTTTACATTGTGGACACCAGCATATCTAAAAATGTGCTAAATAACTTACAAATTTTATTGTGAGCTCATGCATAAATTTCAAGCAAGTGTTCAGTTACATAATTTAGAAATCTGAATGCTTTCAGGGATTCTCAAATTGGGGGTCGTGACACCTCAAGGGGTCGTGAAATTGAGTTGGGGGGGGGTCTGAACTGTCAGCTTCCACCCCGCTTCACTTTCAGCATTTATTTATTTATTTATTTTATTTATAAGGGGAGAGGGTTTGCACTCAGAGGCTTGTTGTGTGAAAGGGGGCACAAATACAAAAGTTTGAGAAACTCTGTGTTTATTTAGGGCAATGATTAGCTATAAAAAAACTTAAACAGAATATTACAGATCTATTTGTGTTAGACTGCATCTTTAAGATTAAGACTTGAATGGATTCATTGTATTTTATTAACTAGAGATGTGAACAGGTAACTGGTTAACATCACCCTTAACAGGTGATGGTTACCGGGTAACTAACAGTTACCGGGAGCAGTCCCTCTGCTTGTGGCCTACTGAGGGCAGACAGCTGCTCCAGCCTAGCCATGTTGCAGGTTCCCAGCCCAGGTGGGCTGGTAGTTGGCACCTCCCCTCCCCTCTGCTGCCACTTCTGGCTCCAAATGGTCTGGGAGCTGGCAGCCCAATGCAAGCTGCTCAAGGTGTGGGGGCTGCTTCCAGCGCAGCTATGGCAGGTGAGGAAGATGCTGCTCTAGCCCAGTGTCCTGGAATGACGCCCCCATTTAATTAACCAGTTAAACTTAATGTTTAACCAGTTAACTAATTAAACAGGATTTTACATCCCTATTACTGTTTCCAATAGGGATGTTAAAATGCATTTTTGTGTAAATGTGTATCTGCTGAAATTTTCAGTGGATACACATTTGCATGCTGAGGGGGGCGGGGGAGCTGGTGCTCACCGGGAGCCGGCTTTGACACCCTGCAAGCACCAGCACCTGTTCTCCACTTCCCCCGTCTCCAGCTGCCTCTGCATCAGAGACGGGGTGGTGGTGGTTGGCTTGATAGGAGCTGGTATGCATTAGGGATGTAAGCAACTAATCAGCTAGTTGACCCATTAGTCAGCTAGTTGCTTCCCCCCCCCTCCCCCCCTGCTGCCTCTATCAGAGGCAGCAAGGGCGGGGGCGGAGGGGAAAGAAGGGAGTGCTGGGGGGCTTAAGCCAGTTCTCACCAGCTCCATGGGAGAGGGCAAGGGCTCAGCAGTGGCATTCCAACTTTGACATGTACAAGAGTCCCCTGCTTAAAAGCCAGTTCCCTGCACGTATCTGCTTCTGCATGTGCCCCGCACCACTTCAGAGCAGTCCCACACCATTTCAAGTGGCAGGCTGCTCCCTGTGGCTCTCTGAAGTGGGTACCAGGGGAAGGGGGAGGCTTCACAGAAACCAGCCAGTGGGAGCTGAGAGATTTTGCTGGGGGTGGGGGGTCAGTGCACGTAGCCTCCCTTTCCCCCAACACTTGGAACAGAGAGTCACAGGGAGCAGCAAGCCATTTTGAGCAGTCTAGGGCTGTGGCAGGCATGAAGCCTATGTCAGGGTTAGAGAAGTTGAATTGCGGTTATCAGCTAATCAAGTAGTGGAATTTCCATCAACTACTCGATTAGTCGATAAGGGGGAAACCGTGGCTCTGCCTTTTTAAATATATTAAGAGCTGCCAGGCACTTAATATATTTAAAAGGCAGAGGTGCAGCATCTGGGATTGGGTGTGAGTTGTGAATCAGCTGATTCCTGGCTCCTGCCTGGTCCCAGACACTGCGACTTTGCCTCCCCTGCCTACCCCCTGCAGAGACAGTACTGCGGGGGGGGGGGGAAGGGGGGAGACAGGCTTTTAAGCTGGCTCCCCCTAGCACTGGCTCCTGCTCTTCCCCCCCCCCCCCCCCACCCCGCTGCCTCTCTGATAGAGGCTATGTCTATACTGCTGCCTTCTTGCGGAAAAGCCTATGCAAATGAAGCATGGATTAGCATATTGCTGGTATTCATTTGCATAATTAGGGGCCATTTTTTGCGCAAGAGCTGTTCTTCCTCATTTTTTCAGGAAGAACGGCTCTTGTGCAAGAGGGGGTTTTGGTGCAAAAAGGTGTTGTTTACACAGCTCCTTTTTGCTCAAAAGCCTCTTGCCCAAAAACGGCCCTAATTAATTATGCAAATTAAGTGCAGCAATATGCTAATCTGCACTTCATTGGCATAGGCTTTTGCGCAAGAGAAGTGCAGTGTAGACGTAGCCAGAGGCAGCAAGGGGAGGCAGGAAGCAACTAGTTGAGTCACTACTCGACTACCCAATCAGCATATGCTTATTGGGTAGTCAACTAGTTGCTTACATCCCTAGTCAGGGTCCTGCAGAGCTGCTGGTCTGGAGCTGCCTGGGTAAGGACCTCCCAGCCATAGCCTGCCTCTGACATCCCAGGCCCTTTCTCCACCTATCTTCCTGCCCCACTTCACCCCCTTCTGGCCAGATCACAATCCATACCCACTGTACCCCTTCTTCCCTGGGTCACAACTCCTTTCCAGAGCCTGCATTCCATTTTTATACCCTTCCCCCAGGCCAGAATCCTCTCCTGTACCCATACCCCTCCCGGACCCTGCCCCCCAAACCTCTGCCCCAGATCACAACCCCCTCCTTCACCTAAGCTCCCACTCAGACCCCACGCCATCTCCTGCACCTCAGTCCCCTACCCTGAGCTCCCTTCTGCACCAACCTCCTTCCTAGCCCCAAACTCCTCCATAGAAAAGTGTAGTCCTAGACCACTTACCAGGATCTTGGAGTGCCCCCCCCCCCATCAAAATTATTGCCCATCCCTGGCCTACAGGTATGTCTATACTTGTCAAGTAAAGCAGAAAGTCTCTCTGTGCAAAAAACGAGAAAGCCAATGGCTTTTTGCAGTGATATTTGAAGTTTCACTGCAAGGAGGCATACAGCTCTTACTGGTGATGCTTTTGCAGTGCAAGTGAAGACACTGAACTGTTTACCAAGCTTTTAGCCTCTGCAAGATATCTCTCACTTGCTCCGTGACCACTCTAGCCAGCATCTCTGCTTGTTTTGACAATATCTGCATGCCCCTCCCTCCTCCAAAAGCTTAAAGCTCCCCTTAGTACTTTCTTGGCAAGTACTCACTTAACCTGGCCAGTTGACAATGCATTCTCCACTGAGCAAACAACCACTGCTTGTAGCACTGATGGGCTACTCTGAGGAGAGGGGGCTATGCAGAGACCCAGAGCTGATCTGTGGGATATCTGCCCTCAGGGTGCTGCTCTCAATGATGGAAGTGCTGAAAATGTAAAGACACCCTGTGGAAGTAAGAGAATATATAAACCAGCACTTTTCTTTTATCTGTTCCCTATCATCCATGTAAAAGAATTTCCTTTCCACAAATATCAAATTTACATGTCAGATTACAATGCTGAAATATCAGGTGCTGTTTTTTTCTGGTAAATTTTTGTCGTGTATTCCTTTTTTAAAAATCTCATAGTTTTATACTTTAACTGAACTCTTTCTGGTACGGACTGTCTTTACTGAGTGTCCATATAGGGCTTTGTACAATGGGGCCTTGCTCTGTGATTATTGTTAGTTATTATTTCATTACAAATATATAGTACAGTACCAATTCTAAGGAGTTAAACTTGCTCTGATACAAAAATATCTTGCAGTCAGTTTGCAAATTCCCATTAGTTTGAGGCTACTGGAATGTATATTTAGTGAACTACATAGCTTTGTTTATGATGGTTGATGTAAAGCATTAATATGAATTTTAAAAATGTTAATTACAATACTTAATTACTTTCTAAAATGTCTGGACATCCTTAAAGAAGGAAATATTCTTGTTCATTAGGCTGCTTAGTTTCTTTACTTACCATTTAAAAAATTTCAGGTGAACTGTAATTTTGTTTTTGGCATACAGACCAGACCAGTAGAGTGTTTCTGTTGTTGAGATTTATTTTGCTCTAATTTTAATGCTATCTCTAACTCTTCTAGCACTAGAGTTGCATACTTTATATTGTTGTAATCTAAATTTTGTGCAATATGTAACTAAAAACTCAATTTTTCTTTTGGGGGTGGAATCATATTAATTTCTCACTTAGCTATTGGCTTCTGCTTGTTTTTAGTCTCCAGTACATGCCCTGCTTGTCTGTTGAGGATTGAAAACCACTAACACCCTGGTATTGCTAGTCTTCCATTTGATAGTTTGCGTATGTTTTATAAAGCCTTCTTGGTGTCCTAGGAAAGAGAATAGCATATTTACTACTCATTGAAATCTGACTTTTTCGAAAGTTTTAGAGAAGAAATGAACTGGCTTGTAACTAGTAGTGGCTTAGTTTATGTACAAAACTTTGCACACTGCAGGAATGAAAAATTTGTAGGTATTCAGTTCATCAAGCTTATGTTAAATATAGTGTTCTGTGATTAGCACTATATGAAGAACTTAAAAGACAAGTTGGTACAATAAATATGTAATGTTATGTAATAGGGATGTAAGCAACTAGTCACTAATTGACTATCCGCTAAGCAAAAGCTTATTGGATAATTGAGGGACTAGTCGACTAGTCACCTTCTCCCCCAGCACCCCCCTTCTTGCTGGGAGCCAGTGCTGGGGGGAGCTAGCTTAAAAGATGGTTCCCCCAGCACCATTTCAGCGGGGGTAGAAGGATAGTGGGGGACTGGTTGCGAGCCAGGAATCAGCTGATTCATGCCTAGTCCCAGACGCACCTCTGCTTTTTAAACATATTAAGAATGTACAGGCTCTTAAGTTAAAAGGCTAAAGCACGGCAGGGGGGACCCAGCATGAGCTGGGACAGCTGATTCCTGGCTTGCACAGGGTCCCCCCAGCTGCACACCAGCCTTTTAAATAGATTGAGAGCCGACGGGCTTTTAATCCATTTAAAAGACAGAGCCTCAGTGGGGTTAGCTCCCAGCCCAGGAGCTAACCCCACCATGGCTCCCCATTTATTGACTAATCAACTAGTCGATGGAAAATCCATTGACTAGTTGATCATCAGTTGATTAAACTAAATGTAACCTCTCTCGTATGTAATCTTCATAGAAGATGGAGCAGGCAGGTGGTCTTTTAGGCAACAGGGTTGATGTGACGATATAGCATGAACTTGATTTCAAAGGTGAGCAGAAGCCATTAAGAGAAGATTGGAAAAAAATTGAGAATGACAAGAGTAGATGGGAGGAAGAAGTTGTATGAGAGGTTAGAATAGCTAAAGGGAGAACTATTGACTGTACAAAGATGATAGCAATGTGGCTGAGAGGAGAGGACTAGTTCAACAGGTCAAGCAGCTTTTGTGTGGGAAGGAGATGGAAAAGTCAGTGTTGTGTCATCTTCATAGACTAGATGACTTGTGAAGTAGGCAGGTGGCATTCAGTCTATGGGGTGGATGATTGTCATGCTGAAAGTAAATAAACACAATTTCCAAATTGCTTCATATTTTTGAACAATGTAAAAGCAGTTCATCTGCCTTTGTTTAAATAAGTGCAGTTTGTCAAAGGCAGCATTCACTGGCAAATCTTAGTAGTTGTAACTTTCCAACTAGTTTTACTTGTGTTACTAGTAAATCTCTCATCCTAATGTTGCTGTGGGGAGGATGATGCAACTTTAGATGTTAGGAATTAAACTACTTATTTTCACCTGACTGAAAACCCTTCCATGTCATTTTTGTTGACACAGTAAAGAATTTTTGCAGAACTACATGACAATATTTGGTTTAGTTGGGATCTGTTTGACATGTTTGTGTAAATTTTCATTTTGTTTGCACAGTACTTTATTTACTTTTACAAAATTCTCTGAGGGTGCTGACACTTCTTCCATGGGAAGGGAGACTGGTGTAAATGTATGGGATTGTATGAAAGAAGATATGATTCATAGTGGGAGGAGACTAAAGGGGTCATTGTAGTTTTTGGTGGAAGGTAGGGAATACAAGTATAGTGAGAATTAATACCTTCTATTTTAGGAGAGTCTGCAATACTCATGTTAAGTGCCTGATATTTGGGTAGCTGGGAACAGAATTAAGATTGTTTAAACTTAAAAGTACATTTAAGTTTATTGATTAAATTCCTGTGGAGTAGTCTAGGAAAAAATTCTAAATCTACCAGAATACACTTAATTGGCTCACAGAAATGGTATACTTCCTTAATTGGAGATTGTGAAGGAACACACATTACAGTGCATTCCAAGTATTTAAACAATGGCTGAATGATGCTCACAGATCCATTTCAATAATACATATGGATCATTTAAAAACAATATTAGGGAGTGTAGTTCATACTTCCATGCATCAGCTGACATGTATAAATATTCCAGTGTAGTGTCTTATGTCAGGGTGAAGAATTGTAGCTTGCGCTATACAGTTCTGATTTCAATTGTTTCCTACTTCAGCTGTGTTTTTATGTGGCTACAACAAAAAATGTGGCTAGTTTATGCAAAAACAACATAAAACCTCTTCAATTCCTGTAATTCAAAGACTGCAGGCATTTTCTTCAGACTTCCCATCAAATCACTTGATCAGAGACTAGGGTTCTATCTACACTGGCATGTTTTGTTGCCAAAAAATGAGGTTTTTGTGACAAATTTCCACATGTTCACATTAGTGTGACATTTGTCACAACATATGGCCATTTTTTTGAGACAAAAAACTACCAGCTCTGCAATGGACTTTTGTCTCTGCGCTGTTGACAGTCACGGAGTGTGTACTATGTAGGTTTTTTATGGAGTTTATTGGACTCCAGCATGTATTCCACAACTCCCTGTTTAGCTACTCTAGATGTCACTTACACTCTGCTGGCCTTCAGCCACATACTGTTTACAGGTAAGCAGATGATCCCCCTCCTACTTGCAAACCCTGAGAACTTTAACTGTATTTTCTATATCCGTGGCAGTTTTGGCAACTTTGCATGTCAACAGCACTTTCATCGCTGAAACTTGCAAGTGTAGACAGAGACTAAATGTGGAAAAACATCAGTCCAAAAGGTGAGTGGTTTAGACTAGTGTTTCTCAAACTGTGCTCTGTGGAGCCCCAGGGCTCCGTGAGGTTGACAAACTGGAAACATCGATAGGTACAACACATGCAATCAGTGGACCGCTGGGGCTCCGCATAAATTTTTACACATGTAAAGGGCTCCGGAGCCCAAAAAGTTTGAGAACCGCTGGTTTAGACTTCTGAGCATTTGAAAAAGGGAGCAGGCAGCAGTGTGTGTGTGTGTGTGTGTGTGTGTGTGTGTGGGCGGCTGCTGCCTCCCATACGCGTGAGGCTCCTACTGGGTACGCATTAACTGGTACCTGGTAAGCATCACCCGGTAACAAGTTACCCATTCACATCCCTTGTATGTACATGCACAGCCAAATATTATTCATAAAGATCTAGCATAGCAGAAAGGTTGTGGGGTAATGAAGGCTCTGCTACAAATGGTCAAGTTTTTTTGTTTTTTGTTTTTTTTGGCCAAATATATGTGCAGTGCTGTATGAAGTGCAGAAGTAGCAAAATATCAAAAGGTTAATCTGAATGGATGAAGGGCATAAATCAAAATATTTCTGGCTGACCAATGTTGACTGGAATGTTGGTTTTCACTTACTTGAATTTAAGAATATTAATTACTTGACATTTTGACAAGCCTGCACAAGTCAACCAAACTGTCACTCTTATTAAACTAGTTGAAAGCAAATGTGAAATAACTTTTTAATTTTCAAAGTTTTTTATCTCCAGTTCCCTCAGTGATTTGGAGACATCTCCAACTAGCAATAATTAGTTTCTCAATTTCAGTATTTCAGAGATAGTATATCCCCCAGAACTATAATATTGTATCCCATCATTAGAAAATAAATTTGTTCTTACTAAGCTTGTGGGCATACTCCAAAAACAAGTATATACAAGGAAATTGGGTATGTACTTCTCCTGGCTTAATGGCAAAATGACAACAATTAACAATAATAGTTATACAAACCAAACATTTGGGGATAATGTTATAATAAAAGCTGTATTTGTCATAATTTATAGAAAAACGCAACTTTAGGATTTATGAAATTATCACCTTTCCTCCTGACCTGTATATTATGAGCATGACTCTTCTGTGAATTTTTTTCACATTTGGCTATTTATTGGTGTTTGTGTTAAACTGCTGACAGTCATTTAACAATTTATTAAGGAAAATAATACTCTAGAGCTTGGTTACAAACTGTATGGAAAAGATACAAAGTTGGCTGAAGAGATGGTAGTAGCATTTTATCTAAAAGATTCAAAGAATCTAAGATACAAATTGTATGAAAAGGACCATACAATTGACTCAGGGCAGTACAAATCATAAGCTATACTGTATATTATAATGCTACACTACCAGCCTTCAGATAAAGAAAAGTGTGCTATGTTGAAAGATCAAAGGCTTCAAAAATCTAATAAGGATAATGCAAGACTTGATATTCACCTATAAACTGGGCAGATAATATAACATGACCATTTCAAGAAGCAATTTCACATACTTTTTGTGAAGTGATTGTTTCTTGGAACAGCTAGTTCTTTGAGTGATTGCTCATGTGCATGCCAATCATAGGAAGGCTGTGTGCACAATCACAGGAAGAAGGCTTTTCTCCTAGCAGTACCCCATCAGGTTGGCTACTGCAGTGGTTCCCAGCTGCCAGGCCGTGAACGGCTGGCTGCCAAGCTCGGCACACTGCCAGGCCACGCCCCGGTGGCTTGAAGTTTGGCTCGATGGGGTTACCTGTAAACTGCACGGCAGTGTGTCCACGCAGCTGCTAATTGAGCCAATGAACTGTGGCTGGAGCTGGGGCCACAGTGAGGCAGTGGGGCAGCCTCACTGTGAACCTTGTTCCAGCCCTGGCTGGCAGGGCTGCTTGGAGGGCAGCTGCTTTGGCAGCTGGGACCAGCACCATATGGAGGGCAGTTGTGGCTAGAGGAGAAGCTCCTGGGCATTCCCAGGCCAGTCTCCCGTCCAGCTCCTTATGTGGGAGGGAGAGACCACTTCTCATGTGTCCTGAGAGCCCACTCTCCTTCTGCCTATGGTGGCACTACTGGGTGGCTCCCTCCACCCTCCCCACTTGGTGGGAACCTCCCCCAGCCTCCAGCTCCTCCTAGCCCAGCCAGCGTGCACATAGAGACCTGTTGCCTCCCAGCCATGCTGAGCCCTGGGAGTTGCCTCGGGGTCTCCCTGGCAGGGTGGCTGGGACTGAGCAGGGGCCACCATTATCCAGATGGCTGTGGTGCGGTGAGGGGACAAGGTGGGAGAAGCCCTCCAAGATGGAGTCAGCACCCTGCCACTTTCAGCCCAAACTCTTCCTGGCTTGGTCCCCTCTTTTGCTGGTGTGCTTTGCCCCCTTCTTCCCTTTCCCTCTCTCTCTTCCCCCTGGTTGCATCTGTGTACACACAGTAAGGGAATCTAAAATAACATGTGACCGCTTATCATTAATTACCATAATGAATATGCAAATTTACACACAAAAATGCAAATGCTTTTATACTAGTCTGCCAAAAGTTTTTGAATGAGTTTGCTGGTCCATGGTATAACAAATGTTGGGAACCACTGGACTATTGAGTCCCCTAGAATGGTGACCACATGGCATGGTATATAGGGCTCTGCCGACCCTCTACCCCTCAATTCCTTCTTACCTCCTGTGATGGTCATTGGAGCACCCTTTCCCCTGTCACCCCACGCTGCAACCTCTGTATCAGAGGCAGCAGAAGCCCTTGTCCGTGGGGGCCCAACTCATCACAGGGCTGGAAACGTTATACCCCAGGTTAAACACCTGGTCCCTTAGCTGGATCTCAGCCTGGTCCTGTCCCAGCTCCTGGGTACCCTCCTTTGAGCCCTTAGCCATCTGTCCTGCCTCTCTTGCAAGGTGGCCTTCCTAACAGCCATAATCTTGGCCATATAGGTTTCAGAGTTCTGAGCGCTCACCTCTGAACCCCTGTACATTTTTTCAAAGACAAGGTGCAACTCCATCCTCACCCAGCTTTTCATCCTGAAGTGGTCTCCCACTTCCATGTTAATTAAGACATTTTTCTGCCTGTTCTTCCCAAAACCTCATCTTACCTCTAGGGAGCAGAAGAGGCCCTTCATTCCCTAGATGTCAGGTACATCCTACCCTTCTACACTGAATGCTCTAAGCAGTGTTGTAAATCACAACTTTTTAATGCGATATCAGAAAGGATTAGGGGCTATCCATCTTGTCCCAGCATCTCTCCTCATGGATCATGTCTGGCATTTGCAGGGTAGGGATGTGATTCTCTGTCGGTACTTTCACAGTGCACTATGCCACCACCTAGAAAGCTAGAGGTGATGGGGTATTCAGTAGAGCAGTTCTCCAGATGTCAGCACATTGATCTCTGACTCCCTCCTCCAGGTAAACTGCTTGGAATTCACGTGAGCAATCACTCAAAGAAAAAACAGTTACAAAAGGCAGGTAACTGTTCGAGAAGTTCATATCCATTCCAAATCCCACTCACCTCTGTTGGAGAGCTGGCAAGAAGAAACTGAAGGGGTGGAGGATCTGTTGAGCTCTCTCTCTCTCTCTCTCTCTCCCCCCCCCCCCCCCCCCATATAATCATCAGGCAGGCACCACTCTGGGGGGGCTCTACAGCCAGCCTGATGGATACCAGTAGGGGAAAAACCTTCTGACGATTATGCACATGGCATGCTCACCCTGCTGTGGAGAGGGGAGGGGCAAAGCCCCGAGTCTCGCTATGGGCTGGATCAAGGCAAGCCAGGGGACTGGTTCTGGCCCATGGTCTGGGTTCACCATCCCTGGTCTAGATAATACTTAGTCTTGCCATGAGTGCAGCGGACTGGACTCTCAAGGTCCTTGCCAGTCCTTTGATTCTATATTGGAAGCAGGAAGCTTGCAAAAGATTTGGTGGGGTGGATCATTAGGGGTTAAGAGAACCAATTAAAGACGATTACTGTGTAGCTCAGTGATTTCTCTCAATCTGTGTTCAGCAAAGAGCATGATGGAGAGAGACATATTCCTTTTTGGTAATGGAAATGAGTTAGTATTGGAAATTGAGGTGTTGGAATAAATTGACTGAATTTTAAGCAGTCACCAGGCCCAGGTATACATTCCAGAGTTCTGAAGGGGCTTAATTATACAAAGTGGATGAGCTATGAATGAAAATATGCAAACTCTAATTCGAAACTTTTACTGTTCCAGATAATTAAATGGTAACAGATCGGGATGTTAGCGTGTAATTGAATAGTTGAGTGACCGTGTCAAATATTAGTGGTTACACGATTATTTGATCCACCCCAGGGGTGGGACTGGCAGCCAGTGTGCTCTCCAGCCCCACTCCTGGGGAGCCCCCTGCCACAACAAGCTGCTGCCTCTATATGAGAAGCAGCAGCATGGGGTGGCAGGCATGTTCCCTCTTAAAAAATTTTCCATCCTTGGGCTGGATGAATTTTCTTTTGGGTAGGTTGAAATTTCTTATGTGCAACACCAGTATTGAGGTAGTGTGTGGATGGGCACAACAAAAAACGTAGATATAAATACATATTTTAAATAGTCCATAGGAAGAAAATATATTAAAACAAAGGATAATTAATAAGGAGCAATGCTTATGATTATTAATATGAAATAAAATAAAAAGAAAGCTTATACTACCCTTGGCTGAAGAAGTCGGGTTGTGCCCACGAAAGCTCATGATACTATTTATATATTTTTGTTAGTCTAAGGTGCTACAAGACCATTATTGTTTAAGTTTATTTTAGTTAGACTAACATGGCTACCCCCTGAGACCTTTCTAACAGACAGATGCATGTTTTACAGATCTTGCAAATAAGATTTCATCCTACAAAACAGCCAGCATCACACCTGGTTCTTGCTGCTTCTGACTCCTAAGAGCCAGAACTCAGCCAGATAGCAAAGATCTGGCCTTAATGCAATACATTTTACCATGTATTAATTAGTAACACAGGATTTTAAAAAATCATTAAGATGAGAGTTTTACATATCTGCAACACTCAAAAAAAATTCTAAGCCATTAACACAGGGTGGGCAATAATTTTTTTATTTGGGAGGGTCACTCCAAGAATTTGGTAAGTGGTTGAGGGCCTCACTCTTCCATTATATTAATGGAAGAGGTGTGGGGGTCTAGGATGGAGGTTGGGTGCAGAAGGGAGCTTGGGGTAAGGGATGGGGATGTGGGATCTGGGAAGGAGTTTGGGGGAAGTAGGGAGATCATGAGCTGGGGTGAAGAGGGGGTGCAGAGCCAGGGAGGGAGTTGTGACTGGGTGGAAGATGCAGCATTTGGGCTGTGACCAGGGATAGCGGATTGGGATGCAAGGTCTGAGAGGGGGTTGTGACCCGAGGAGGGGTGTAGGAGGTAGGGATGTTCAATTTAGTTTAATCAACTAGTCAATGGATCTTTGAAATTTCCCGGCCCTGGGAGCTAATCCCACTGTGGCTCTGCCTTTTAAATATATTAAGAGACGATAGGCTCTTAATACATATAAAAAGCAGAAGCGCAGTGTCTGGGACTGGAATCAGTGGATTCCTGGCTTGCGCTGGGTCCCTGCTACTCCCCTGCCCCCCACGGAGATGATGCTTATGCTTATTGGATAGTCAATTAGTCGCTTACATCCCTAGTAGGAGGAGATGCAGTGCCTGGGAAGGTGTATGGGGGCTGGAACAAGGGTGCAGAAGGTTTGGCCTACCTGGGGTAGTGGGGCAGAGAGTTGGGAGAGGGAGGGGTTGGGGTGCCAGAGATAGGCTTTGGCTGGGAGACCTTACCTGGCTCCGAGCCAGCAGCCCAGCAGGATCCTTAGCAGCCTTCCCAACCCCCTCCCCTCGCGCAGTTGCCTCTGATAGAGGCAGTAGTGTGGGGCATCAGCTCCTGCCTCCCTCCGTGCCTCCCACCCCCCCACTCCCCCATAGGAGGCAGTAAGCAAGTCTGCAGAGCTGGGAGTCAGGGAGGCCGGCTCCTATCGGCTCTCGCCTGACCCCTCACCCTCCGTGCTGCTGCCTTTCTAAGCCTTTATGTGTGCAAATTGGTTTAAATAGTGATTACTTAAAAACAGAAAATTAAAACACTTGAAAAATCTTGGTATGATGTGGTCTGACCACTGTACTGAGATAGGACTCTCTTTTGCAGAAACTAATCTGTTAGAAATCTTTGATCATGTCAGAAAGCTCCATGGCAGGGAGGTGGGAGCTGATGTTTGATGGGGGGAGCTGGCTTTGGAGCCACTGCCCCACCCCCGCTGCTGCCTCTAATAGAGAGGCAGCAACATGGGGGTACAGTTGGGAGCTGGACCCTGCCTGCCCTCCCGTCTGCAAAAATTTCAAGCAGTTACATGTTTACACAAATATCCAATAGTGTTGGTTCATGGAACAGTGAGAACATGAAAAATGGATTTAATTATTCATCTTTTCATGGCTGGAGTCCAACAGTGCATTTTTTCACAGTTCTGTACTAGGCCCAGTATTTATGTAAATGATCTGGAGAGAGGGGCGGGCCATAAAGAAGCAAAAATTGCACATCAACCATTATTTGTTTTAGCCAGGACTAGAGAGAACTGAGGAATATGAGCTCTCCAATCAAGCCATGTGAATGGGTAACTCAGAAGTTGTTTGCTGTTGATTAAAGCAAAATGTTGCATGTTTTGGGAAAAATTTAAACTACTTGTACCTAGCAATTCAAAGTTAACTCAAGGAAAGGATCTGGCCATTATTATAGATGACTCAATGAAGATCTATACTCAGTGTCCTGCTGCATTGTTTTTTAAAAAAAGTAGCATGCTTAAGGAATGGGATGGGAAAAAAATATAGAAAACATTGTCATTGTATGAACAAGCTATCTACAGTAGCTTCACTAAGAATACATGTAGTGTTTGCTGTTAATTCCATATCAAATGATATTGCGCAATTAAATGGGGTTCAGAGAAGGACAATGGAAAAACTTATGATAGATTGAAGAGTAGTGGGATTGAATAGTTTAGACATGATAGAAGTATACTAAAATAATGGTATAGATATGATGGATTAGGTGTCTTCTCATGTAAAATAAAACAGTAGGGGGACATTCTATGAAATTGAAAGGGTAGCAAATTCAGAACTTTAGATTTTCTTCAGAACGTCAGATATTCTTGTTAGTCTTTTTTAGGATTAACTTGGAAGGGATATTCAACTTTTATGCTTCCAGCAATCTCTGAAATTAGAAATGAGAACTTGCCTCTACATTAGGTAATCCCACAGCCATCTATTGTGGGATTCTTAAATCGGTCTCCTGACCATCTGGTGCTAGCAACTGATTGCGGGGGGAAGGATATGCTGGAATGGATGAACTTCAGATCTGATCATGTACAGCAAATTGTGTATTTCTGAAGCATTGGTTGCCATGATTTCTTGCATGGCATTTTCTGTCATGATAAACATCGGACTTCCACTGTGAGAAACAGAAAAGTTGAAGTCACAGGGAAGTGCCTCTCAAAGTTCAGTCCTAGCCAGTGAGACAAGAAATCAAAATGACAAATGATGGAAATGTTCAACATCTATGCTATTTTATGTATCCTGCCACAAATTATGCTTTTAAAATAAACCCCTTAAAACATAGGTATCTTCTCTCTGCATTAAAACTATTAGAGAAATGGAGAAAATAAATGCTATTACATCATGTTAGGACAAGAAGCAGTGGGCTTAAATTGCAGTAGGGGAGGTTTAGGTTGGACATTAGGGAAAAAACTTCCTGTCAGGATAGTTAAACATTGGAAAAAATTGCCTAAGGAGATTGTGGAATCTTTATCATTGGAGATATTTAAGAGCAGGTTAGACATCTGTCAGGGATGATCTAAATGGTGCTTGGTCCTGCTGTGAGAGCAGGGGACTGGACTTGATGATCTCTCGAGGTCCCTTCCAGTTCTAGTATTCTATGAAACCCTTACATGATCATCAGCAGGGTTGACACCCTGCACATTCCTATCCACTAGACTTGTCATTGGGCAGACTAGCCGCTAAAGGGGGAGCCAGTCCACTCTTTACCAGTGAGCTATAAAACTACTTGCCAGATGAAAGTACAGGCTGTGCCTCCCAAATCCAGGACTCTCTTGTCCGGCAACATCCGTGGTCCAGCATGACCATGGATGTTCCTGAATGAGAGAGTTGTGGGGCAGGAGAGCCAGCAGCTGGGAACCCGGTGCAGCCCCCGTGAGTCTGCTAGCAGTGGGGCCACAGCAGCCTGGGCAGAGTTCAGTCGGGACTGTCTGCCGCCCAGCAGCGGGGCCAGGACCACAGCAGCCCAAGTGGGCTGGCCGAGCCACGTCAGCCTGTGAGGTGGTGGGGCTGTAGTTGTGGGGGTGGCAGCGTGATGGGAGCTGCCTACCGTTAAGAAGTGGGGCCAGGGCTGTGGCCGCAGCAGCCCGAGGGGGAAGCCAGCTGTGCCAGCCCAGCAGAATCAGCATGGCTGGGGGCCATGTGCTGCCTGACAGCAGGGTTGGGGCTGCGGCAACCTGATCGGGCAACGTGCCATTTGGTAGTGGGACTGGAGCTGCCTGGGCAGCTTACTGGCGCTGGGGCTGGCCCGTAGACAGCCCTGCTGGGCTGAAGAAGCTGGCAGCCGGGAGGGGCAACAGGCTGAGGGGCTGGTATCAGGGCCTCCTATTGTCTGGCAAATTCCCTCATCCAGGACTGGTCAGGTCCCGAGGGTGCCAGACGAGAGATCCAACCTGTACTATGGAACAGTAGTGTTACTCCAGGGTTTGGTTCTTTCTGAGAGAAGTGTGTGGTATAGTGATTGGAGTAGTGGCTGGTTAGAGGATAGCCAAGCACAGATTTGGTAGATACATTCTGAAAGGTACAGTGGCACAGCAGAAAATACCTGGGCTGTGTCTACATTGGCAAGATTTTGCGCAAATACTTTTAACACAAGAGTTTTTGTGTTGGAGTATTTGTGCAAGAGAGCGTCTATATTGGTCCGGGACTCATCGTAAGAACGATGTGCTTTTGCGCAAAAGAGCGTCTACATTGGTGGGATGCTTTTGCACAAAAGCAGAAGCCTGGAACCATTCTGAAGAGGGCAAAAGGGCACCAGCCCTTTCCGGGGGCGGGGGCTGGACTCCTTTGAGACACGTGCTTAAAGGGATCTCCCCGGACAGCCGTTTCTCTCCTGCTGTGTGCTTTAGGACCGCTTGCAGGGACTGACAGCCATAGCAGTTCTATTTGTGGTTGCCCTCTGCCTTATTGGACACCACTGCCTTCTGCCTTTAGTGCCTTTGGCTGATTTTTTGCTCTCAGCTTGTTTGTTGTGCCATGGAGCCAGGGGTTGCCTTGTGCCTGCTCTGGCCCCTTCAGGCCATTTTGGAGTGGCTGCAGCTGCTGCTCCATGCTGCTGCACTCCTCGTCCAGGACCTCGAGGTGCAGGTCACTCTGGACTCCCTCACCAGGGAGGCCATGGCGTCCCTGTGCCATCCCCACCCCACCGTGGAGAGGTCCTTGTGGAGACTGGACACCAGTACCGACTGGTGGGACCGGCTGGTCCTGGGGCAATGGGACGACCAGCAATGGCTCCGGAACTTTCGCATGTGAAATCAGACGTTCCTGGAGCTATGCGCCTGGCTCGCCCCTGCGCTCCAGAGAAGCACCACCCGGCTGCGGGCACCCATCCCAGTCAACAAGAGGGTCGCCATCGCACTCTGGAAGCTGGCCACCCCGGACAGCTACCCATCAGTGGCACACCAGTTCGGGGTGGGCAGATTGACTGTCGGTGCTGTCGTCATGCAGGTAAGTCCCAGGGGGAGTGGCAGGCGGGGGAGGGTGCTGCACTCCATGCCCAGGGGCAGGCAAGACTCCAGGCTGGGTCACCCAGGGGTTTGGGCCGTCCCTCCCTTGCACAGGCCTGCTGGGGGGGGGGGGGGGACAGCCGGCCGTGGGGCGAGGGGGCCCTGGTGCGTGTGTGTGTGAGGACAGGGGGCCTTATGTGATGTGTTCCCCTGTGTTTCTCTGCACCCTTTTGCAGGTCGTCCGTGCCATCAATGACATCCTGCTCCAGAGAGTCATCCGCCTGCGTGACATGGAGGCTACGGTGGCCAGCTTCGCTGCCCTGGGGTTCCCCAACTGCGGGGGAGCCCTGGATGCAACCCACATCCTTGTCGGTGCCCCGGAGCATCAAGTGGCCCATTTCATAAGCAGAAAGGGGTACTTCTCCATCGTACTCCAGGCCCTCGTGGACAACTGTGGCCGCTTCCTGGACATTTATGCGGGCTGGTCTGGCAGGGTACACGACGCCCGCATTCTACGAAACTCCAGCCTGTTTGAGAGGCTGGAGGTGGGCACTTTCTTCCCCCAGTGGGGATTTACTGTCGGGGATGTGCCCATGCCCACGTGTGTTGTGGGGGACGCGGCCTACCCCCTGCTGCCCTGGCTAATGTAGCCCTACACGGGGAGGCTGGACCACAACCGGGCCTGGTTCAACGACCGCCTCAACTGGGCCCACAACCAGGTGGAGTGCGCCTTCGGGCGTCTGAAAGCCCGGTTCCGCTGTTTGCTCACCCGTCTGGAGATGGATGAGTGGAATGTCCCAGACGTAGTGGCCGTGTGCTCCACAATCTCATGGAGCGGAAGGGGGAGGCCTTCCTCCTGGCATGGATGGCAGGCAAGGGCCAGGCCTTTGAACAGCCCCGCACAGCTGCCATCCACCAGGTGCACCACAATGGGGTGTGTATCCGGGAGGCCCTGATGGAGATGTTCTCCCAGGCCCCACAGTAGGGTCGCCTCTGTCTCCCTTGACATCTCCCTCCCTTCCCCAACCCTTCCCTCCTCCCCTCCCCTCCCCTTACCTCCCAATAAACAACCAACACAGTTTTTTTTGGAACACAACGTTTCAAACTTTTTTTATTTACAATGGATGGGGGGATGTAGGGTGGGAGGGGGGAGGAGGCTCTGAACTGGGAGGGGGGAGCTACTGCTGGCGGGGGTGGCCCCTGTGACTGCCTCTGCGGGGGCGGACCTGGACATGGGGGTCAGGCCGTGTTGGGGCAGGCAGCACGGGGAGGTGGGCAGGAGGGGGCATTGCGGGAGCAGGAGGGGCAGCAGCAGGAGGGGGGGGATGGGCATTTGGAAGGGGTGGATGGGGCACTGCCATGCCGTAGTGCACGGCATGGCCAATGTGAGCCGTGAGGTCAGTGATTGCATCTGCCACTCAGTCACAGTGGGCCTGGAAGTGGCCCCAGGCCTGCTGGTGCCACTGAACGTCTGCCTCCACCCGCCGGGTGATGGCTGCCTCTATTCGCTCGACGGCTTGCACATGCCGCCGAAGCAGGTGGTCCCGCTACCGGACCCGCCTGCTTGGGGCTTGGGTGGTTGGGGGTGCTGCCGCTGCCGCAGGGCTGGAGGGTCCCCCGGTCCCGCTTGGTCCCGCTGCAGGGAACAGAGAAAAGGATGGGTCAGTCAGGCAGCCCGGCCACTGTCCCCGCACCCCATGCCCTCCGCCCCTGAGGCCAGGTGACACCATGGTACTGTGGCTTGGGGCCCCCCCCCCCCGTGTTGTATGTTTGCATACAGCACTGCCCCCCGAGAAGGGTGCTCCTCCATGTATTGTAACCACTGGTCTGTGTCCTGGCCCCTTGGGGGGTGGGAGGGCGCGTGTTTTGGGTTAACCTGTGGAACTCCCTGCTGGGGGAGGCTGTGAGGCTTTGGGCTAATCAGTGTGTTTGACAGGGAGCAAGATGAATCCCCACACAGTGCCCTGGGAGCACATATGTCAGACGTGGTCTGGGCTCTCAGATCCCCCATCACGTGGCCGTCCCTTGACAGAACCAGGGGTGATGGGGGAGTTTACCATCCTTGCAGCAAAACTCAGGTGCCCCTAGGACCAGCCCGAGCGCTTCCCCTCCTCCCCCTCCCGCTAGCCCTCACAATACGGTAGCCCAGGGACGTGTGTGGCCACAGTGGGGACTTCCCTCGGGGGGGGGCCAGCCAAGGCACTGGGAGCAGGAGAGGGACTCAGTGGGGGCCACGGTCACAGGGCTGTGATGCTGTGGTTTTCCCAGCAGCAGCTGGCTGTGCCTCACAGCGAGGCATGGAACAGTGTGCTGCACCCTTGCGGAGCTGTGGGCTCTGGCCTGAGCCCCTGGGTCCCTGGCTGGTTCCAGCTGGCATCCAGCCTTCCCCCCTGGTCTGTTAGCAGCACAGTCCCAGGCGTGCCCTGGAGCTGCCTGCCGCAGCCACGTGCTGCTCGGTCACCTGACTGCACGTGCTGCATTCTGCTAATGCTACACAGTGTGCAGCTCACGCTGCCTAAGTGACGCTCCCTCCCCCTCCTGCCCTTCCCCCCCCCCCCCCGGGCGCCTGGCTCCCCCCCGCCCTTGTGAGGACAAAGTGCAACACTCACCACTGGATCCGTCCCCGGCCTCCGAGGACGCACGGGAGACGTTGGGGCTGTCCAAGAGGACCTCCATTTGCAGGGTGACAGTGGTGCCCTTGTCCTCCGACCCACTGGCTGGCTCGTCTTCCTCCCCCGTCTCGCTGGGCCTGGTGATGGGGGGGCACCTGCTCGTGTCCACAGGGACAGACGGGCCATGCGGTGCTGCCTGGCCCAGGATCTGGTGGAGCCGCTAGTAGTGGGGGCAGCTGTCAGCTCCTGGCCCTCGCTGGCCCGGACATAGCCCAGGCGCAGCTCTTTCACCTGAGCCTGGATCTGCTTGAAGGTCCGGGCTGGATGTCTCTGGTGCGAGAGCGCGTGGGCCATGCTGCGGAAGATCTCTGCGTTGTGGCGACGGGTGCCCCAGGTGTCGTGGAGGGCCGCCTCCTCCTCCTCCCACAGGTCCAGGAGGGTCTCAAGCTCCCCTGGGGACCAGGGCGGGGCTCTTCGCTTTCTGCCCTTGGGGCCTCCTGCGCTGGGGGTACGGGTGGCTGTCCCCCCCCCCCCCCCCCCCCCCCGGAGTGGCCATCCTGGGCTGGTGGTCTGGTGGCTGTTGGGGAAGGTAGCAGAGCCGCGTGGCAGAGCTCTGGGCAGAGGCAGCAGAAGGGGGCTTCTGCCTTGTGGCCTCTGCAGGCTGCGTCTGCCTTTAAGGGGGCTCGGGTTACCAGGAAGTCCGGGAGCTGCCTGCAGGTACGGCGCGTCCAAGCAACCACTAAGGTTTTTTCCGTTTAAACTGCTTTTGCGCAAAATGTCTTGGCTGCCTGTCTACACTGGCCTCTTGCGCAAGAACACTTGCGCAAGAGGGCTTATTCCTGAGTGGGAGCATCATAGTTTGTGCGCAAGAAGCACTGATTTCGCACATTAGAACGTCAGTGTTCTTGCACAAGAACTCGCAGCCAATGTAGACAGGCAGCAAGATTTTGCGCAAAAGCAGTTGCTTTTGCGCAAAATCTTGCCAATGTAGACACAGCCCTGGATTCTAATGTTAGTACTGTCTGAACTGTCCATGTGCATCCTCTAACTCTTTCTCAGATGTCATTGCACTACAGTCCCTTTCTGACAACAAAAATGACTGTGACCCCAGAAGGTGGACCAAAGCAAGACACTCAGCACCCCAGAAGGGGTAGGCCAAAGTCCAAGAACGTCAGTCTACCCTGCCACCCTGGATTGAAGCCTTTGGGATTTGGCCCCGGGTGGTAAGACTCTAGACTCCAGCAGCTGTAAGGTCCCTATCCAGAGTTTGAGAACAGCTGCTTTAACTTGTAAATGGGGATGGGTGTAAGGTAGGGGAGAATGATGCATAAGGCTGTAGGTCTTTTCAATAAAACTGAAGTCCACGAAAATGTGAACAGATCCTAGCTTAGCATGCTTCTCCTATTTTTTTGGATATCTCACTTGACTCTCTCATACAGTGCTTACCTCTCTGAGCCTGAAATAAAAATATTTAGAATTGTTAATATTTAGATATTTGAAACATAAACCACAACTCTTCATTTAGTTTCCTACAATTAGGCACGTAGTCTGAATTCTTTTCAGCAGTGTTGAATACCCATTGACTTCACTGGGGACTATGGATGCTTCAATCCTCCTGGAAAACAAAACCATTCTTACTACTATGCCTAACTATAGATTGATGTGCCTGAAATTTTGGCCTTAAATGACAGAGCCCAGGAGTTTTGTCTTACTCATCCAGCAGACTATACCCTGAAATACTACTTAAAGTTACTCATAACTTTCAAATCAGGTATGATTTTTACATATGTCCTAAAATGAAATACATAGAAATTGTTACGGAATTGTTGAGAGCTTAGAACTCTTCCCTTCCCCCCCCCCCCCCATATTAGTTTTGTCAAATATGAACAAGCTAACCAACCGTATGTAATGGCCTGAAACACTAAATTTTGAAATATAACATTAAGTGACCATGTAACCCAGTTTTTTTAAGACAGTCTGTTTTTATATGGCTTTGCAAGAATTTCTCAGCACACCTGAAATATCATAGTTATTAATAACTGTAATTAATAAACATCTGGTTTTGATAACCACAAAATTAACAGTATCTTGAACAAACAAGTAGAATTTGCTCTATTTGCAGTGAAAAGCTAGTCCAGGGGAACAAGTGTTTAGTAGAATAAAGTGTTAGAAATGAAGTGTTAGGTGAGTACATGTGACTGAAAATGCTGTGTTCAGAATGAATGTTAGTGGCATTTGTCCAGTGTTCTGTGATTAGGGATGTAAGTGACTAGTCGAGTAGTCAACTACCTGGTAAGCCTAGGCTTATCAGGTAGTTGTCACTACTTGACTAGTGACTTCTCTGCCCCCTTTCTGCCTCTATCAGAGGCAGCAAAAGGGGGAGCAGGAGCCGCTGCTGGGGGGAGCTGGTTTAAAAGCTGGTTCCCCCAGCACTGTCTCTGCAGGGGCAGCAGGGTGGGCAGCAGGGTAGGCAGCGGCACAGCGGGCAACCAGGCGCAAGCTGGGACAAAACTGTCCCGGCTTGTGCCCAGTTCCTGACACTGCACTTCTGACTTTTAAATGTAGTACGAGCTGGGTGGCTCTTCCTATATGTGAAAGGTGGAGCTGCAGCAGGGTTAGCTCCCGGTTCTGGGAGCTAACCCCACTGTGGCTCTGCAGTTCCCCCTTATTGACTAAGATTAAATTATTCAAAATACTTCATTACTGGAAAAAATAATCCCATTCAAGAACTGCCACTGCTACTGAATCAAATAGTTATGCATACAAGTATTTACAAGATTAGGGCTTTCATTCTATGTTTATAGCACAGGGCATCTGACGCAAGTTAACAGCTGCAGGATACTTTACAATAGGGGTGGGCAATAATTTTTTCAGAGGATCCACTCCAAGGATTTGGTAAATAGTCAAGTCACAGGCCATAGTTTTCTACTATGTTAATGGGGGGGGGGAGGTGCAGGTTCTGGGACAGACTTTAAATGCAGGAAGGAGCTCAAGGCAGGAGATTGGGGTTCAGGAGGGGGTGTGGTGCTTTGGAGGGAGTTTAGATGTAGGAGGGGATGCTAGGTGCAGGCTCTGGTGGGGAGGTAATTTACCATGGGAGGTAATTTCCCAACAGGTGGCACAGCAGGGCGCTTGGGCAGGCTGCCTGCATGCTGTGGCCCCACATACCACTGAAAGTATCTGTCTGCTGGGGCAGGTGTGTCTCTGCATGCCCCTTTGGGGGGTAGTGCTGCTTCATGCCTGCAAGCACTACCCCCGCATCTCTCAAGGATGGTGCTAGCTTCTGTGCACAGAGCCCTGCTGCCCCCTGTTCTTCCAGGGGGCACCCTGTTAAAAGTTCCAAATCTAGTGTAAAGCTGTGGTCACCAGCCTGTTGATTGTGATCGACTGGTAGATCCTGGAGCCTCTGGCAGTCGATTACTATCCTTATTTAGGCTCTCTGTGCCTGCCTGCCTCTCACTGCTCCCAGAGCAGATGGCTGGCTGAGTGCAGCACATCTCTGCAACCTTGGGGGGAGCGGGGTGAAGCAGCTCTGTATACATCTTTGTACATTTCAAAAGCAGAAGCCCCTGGGGGACTCCCCCTCTGGCCCCCTGCTCCCTGCAGTGCCTCAGCCTTTGAAATGTACAAGAGCCCTTATGGGGCTCTTGTACTTTTCAAAAGGAGGCCCCCTGCTCCCTGCAGGGCTTCTGCTTTTGAACTGTAGCAAGAGCCCCCCTAGGTAGCCCAACTCTTGCTACAGTTCAAAAGTGGAGGTGCCCTTTTAGACTAATCCAATAGTCGATGGAAATCCCATTGACTATTTGATTAATCTAAATTTAACATCCCTAGCCTGCACCTTTACCCCTTATGCCTCTATCCAAACTCCCTCCCAGAGTCCGCAGTCTTCACTCCCTCTTGCATTCCACCCCTTGCTCCAGCCAAATGAAAGTGAAGGGTGGGGGAAACCAAATGAGGAAGGAGTGGAGTGGGCAGAGCTTTGGTGGAAGGGTGGGTCCTCCGTGAAGGGAGGGGATAGATCCTGGGTTGCCTTAAATTCAAAAGGTGATCTTGGGTGTGAAAAGGTTGGCAACCACGGGTGTAAAGGCAAATCAGCATGGCTTTTATGGTTACTAACCAGTGAGAATCATCTTTCTTTAGGAAAATAAATAAAAATGCAGAAGATTAAAATTGATTATTAAATAAGCTGTACTGCTTCCTGATTTAAATTATGGCTTAAAATGGCGATTTAAATTACTTTTTGACTTTAATAAATTCACCCTGCTTTCTCTTTTGCCATCTCTTTGTAGATATTAGAATTCTTACATGAAGATCTGTTCAGGGATTTCAGTGTTGATGTTTTAGCATGGGAACAAGTGGCTGCACTATATAGCATAGTCTTCCGGCCTTTAGAGGAGAGTATCTCTTTACCTGATATCATGAGCATTTTCTCAGAGCTGCATCTGAACTTCATTCTCTTAAGAGTAATCAAATGGAATCATAGGAACTCAGTTTGGTTGTTAATGCCCTGATTCTGCATTTCTTTGAGCTCTTGGGAAAGTGTCCATGTATTTGTTTCCAAAATGGCTTTCTTGTTAGCAGTTACTTTTATGTGGTGGGTTTCAGAGCTTGGAGCCTTTCCTCTTAGGAACAGTACTACACATTTCATAATGATGTGGTTTTCTGAACAGACTTGGTCTTTATCCCAAAAATTAACTTGTTTTCCCCACAGTCCAAGGAGTGGTGCTTCCCTTTTTGTCCAAACATTGCATCTGGTAGAGAAGCTCAGACATGCATTGAAAGTTGATAGCGCTCGCTATCTACATCAGTCCCACACAAACTTTTCACAGGTTTAGTGCTCTGGATAGTCTGTGCCATCAGGATATAAAGAAAAACTTTTAAAGCTAATAATTTAGGCAGTTGAGATGATGTATCGATGAAACCTACAAATCAATTGATCTGCAGTAACCTACTCTTAAAAAGAATGGTAGTCGCCATAGGGTGGCCATCTTGTTGTCCGTTCATACTTTCTCACATGTATAGCTGCATGTTCGGGTATCTGGGTATCACCTTCAATAGGGGGGTACTCCAAGTTATCCTCTTCCAGTAGAGGAGGAAGAATTTAAAATATAGTTCTGTTTAACCCCCCTGAAGGGATGGATGCGGCTATAAAAATTCATTTCGTTAACAGATGCATGGACCTTGTAGTTGAAAGGACAAGAATATTGAGTTACCCAGCTTACTGATTGGGTGAAACTGCTCCCCTCTCCCATCCTCAAAGTTAGGAGCTGGACTTTTTCATGTAACCCCCCTCCCCAAATGACCTCATGCATCAAAAGGGCACAAGCTCTTTTGGGCATGTTATATAACTACAATATATATCTGTGCCAACTCAAATATGACTATTACTGTAGTTGTCATATGTTCTGAATCTTCTAAACAGCTGTTTTTCCATGGCTTGAAGGCAAGCAGGGTGTTGCTGAAACAGGTGTAAAAACTGCTTTCCTGTCAACTTGAAGCCCTAAACATCTGTGAAGATGTGGTGTGATTTCACATCTTAATTGAAGGCATGGATGTGCTGAATCTGGCATGGACTTCCTTCAGTTGTTCTCCATGTCTGCTGAAGGTAGAGCAAGAAATAACCATCTTAATCTTCAGCAAGGGAGATTGAGGTTAGATATTAGGAAAAGCTTTCTAGCTGTAAGGATAATTAAGATCTGGATAAGCTTCCAGGGAGGTTGTAGAATCCTCATCATTAGAGGTGTTTAAAAACAGGTTGGACAGCATCTGTCAGGGATGATCTAAAGCAGTTTCTCTCAAACTAGAATCCGTGGATTCTGCTGATCAACTTCTCCTTCCTCCAACTGTCTCCTGGGGCACATGGCTAAGGCAAGCTCCCTACCCACTTTGTGCAGCTCCTGGAAGCAGCTGCTAGGTTTCTGAGGCAGGCCCCAGGTGCAGGGGTGATCAGATAGGCTCTGCACTGGCCCTGCCCACGTGCCAACTCTGCAGCTTCCATTTCTAGTAGCAGCTGCTTCCAGGAGCTGTGGTAAGTATTGCCAGGACAGCACACCACCTCCTGCATGCCATCCTTTACCCCAGCCCGAGTCCCCTCCCACATCCAAACTCTCTTCTGTAACCTGGAGCCCCCCTCATGCATCCTCAGTCCCACCACACAGCCCATACCCCCAGCCACTCACCCCTCTCCCACACATCAGTGCCATGCTGCAGCCCAGTCAAAGTGAGTGTGGGGGAGAGTGAGCAACAGAGAGGGGGAAGATGAAGCAAATTGGGGGCTAGAGCCTTGGAAAAGGTGTGGGGTAGGAACTCCCCACATTTTAAAAAATCAAAATAGGAATCCTCAATTTGCTAAAGTTTGAGAACTGCTGGTTTAGAGGTGTAGTTGGTCCTGCCTCAGCAGAGAGGACTTGACTAGATAAGCTCTTAATGCCCCTTCCAATCCTACCTTTATGCTCTGATTGCTTGACAGTGTTTTTTTTCTTGAAGTATAATGGATGTAAAGAGAAAGGGTTTAGGAAGAATTTAAAATCACTTTTTTTCAATTTGTCATCTTCCACTGTTGATTCTTGTAACACATCTAGAGAGCAATGAAATGGCAATCTGTCTTCCAGAGCAGAAAAGAGACTTTAGGAGAGACTAATTAAATAGTCTCCATGTCTCCTGTCTGTTATGTGGAAACTACTCTGTGCCTTTAATTTTCTTTGACAGTCTGAGTCCTTTAATTTACTGATGGTAATGGGGATCCAAGTCTTCCTCCAGAATAAATGTTATGGTCCCAGTAGTACAGACAGCATGTGCATAGACTATATGAGATTCTCATAGTACAGAACAATGATGTACAATATAGAGTATAGTCTCCTACAGATAGATATCTTATGGTGTAGATAAGATAAAAAACTTCTAAATGATTTAGATTGCCATTGTGCCTGGGAGCCTCTGTTGCAGACAAGGACTCCATTTTGTTAGGTGCTATGCAAGCCTGTTCCTGCTCCGAAAGGCGTAGATTTCTAAGATGAAGCAACAGATGTATGCAGACTGAATACACGGAAACAATTAGGGATGTAATAGTATAGTCGATTAACCGATAAGCAAAAGCTTATAGGTTAATGCTATAGACTACACACATTTCCTCCCTCCCCCACTTGCCAGAAATTTTTTTAGCAGGCTGGCCAGCAGCCCAGCTCAGTCCCAGCTTGCACTGGGTCCTGGACCTATCCCTGCTGCGGCTCTGCATTTAAAGCATATTAGGAGCCAGGCAGGCAGGCAGCCTGGCTCAGTTCTAGCTCATGCTGGGTCCAGGAGCTCAAACCACTCTCGCCCCCCCGATGGGGGCTGCCCGGGAACTATACAATAGTTGACTGACTGATAAGAATTCATGAGTTAATTGATTATTCAATTAACCGATATTTAACATCCCTAGAAACAATGTGACAGTATTTGTCAGCATGGTCCGCTGTGATCTCAGCATAGCAGCAACCAAAGCAACAGTTCTTAAACTGTGGGTTTGGATCCCAGAATGGGTCGAGACCCCATTTTAATGAGATTGCTAGGGCTGGCTTAGACTTGGACTTTAGCATTAGCTCCAGGTCCCGCCAAGTATCACTTCTCAGGGCTAAGGCTGAAGCTGAAGCCTGAAGTCTTCAATCATGGGTGTTGGGGCTGCCGTTACGCACCTCCTGCATTGGTCTGAAGCCCTGAGGCTTTGATTCTGCCCCAACCCTTGTCCAGTCCAATGAGAGGTTGGGGTTTACCCTTCCCCAGCTGATGGGACTCAGGTTGGCATAGGATTTGGCCCTCTCTCTTGGGGTCATGTAGTATTGTTTGTTGTCAGAAGCGAGTCGCCGTGCAATGAAACATGAGAACCCCTGAATTGAACTATTGTCAATTTTTTTGTAGGCATCACAGCAAAGGAGAGTAATGAGTGAGTTTTGTGGCTGTTTACAGGAAATATTCCCAAGCATGTGAGCAGAATGTGAAAAAGCACAAAGGTGCTTGCTTGTTAAATTTAACCATCTACTTTATATATGATTCTATGGCAGCAGCAAATATTGAAAAGTGCAGATAAGGAGCTCAAAATGGCTCCAGAGTCCCCGAATACAGAAATGGCCTATGAAACCTGATGGCTGCTAAAACCTGTTTCTTATACTGTAATCAGTACCAACACAACTCTGCCTAGAAACAGGTATGTGGGAAAACTTCCCTTATCCATCAGAGCATCCCTTCTCAGAAGCAGCTCTGGTAGAAATGTTTATAGAGAGGCTGAAGCCTAGATATTATTCTTTTGAGTGTCATTAATTTGTTGTGGGATGTAGTGAAACCACAGTGCATGGACTTGATTCAGTATTCAATAAAACTGAAATACACATGTATTAGATAAACCTCTTGGTGTGTGTTAAATTGTTGAAAGCATCTCAGGGTTTGTTCACATAGTGGTAACTCACTAAAGCCAAGCTGATTAATACTTAAAAGTTGCTTTAAAACTTAAGGTTAACCATTGTTTTGATCATTTTGCTATATACAGCAAACTTGTTTGCTAATAAACTAAATTCTATCTTAAAAAGTATATATATAACAGACTGTATTTTAATTTTTGTTTTCATTGCTCTTTTTGCAGGCTGCTGACTTGAGTAAACCAATAGACAAAAGGATATACAAAGGAACACAACCAACGTGTCATGACTTCAATCACTTAACAGCCACAGCAGAAAGTGTCTCTCTCCTAGTGGGCTTCTCTGCAGGCCAGGTCCAACTTATAGACCCTATTAAAAAAGAAACTAGCAAATTATTTAATGAGGAAGTAAGTAGGAATCTTGATCTCTTTGCATGCCAACATGTCATATTTTTGAAAGTTAAGCAAGCAAGTCTCAGTGATTGCCTCTAAAATATAAATCTGCACTAGGGTGTTTTTCACAAAAATCATATTGGCTTTGTCTAGACTAGTTTTGGTAATATTGTAACTGATTGCCAGTTGACTCAAGTTAATTAGCAGAAATGTAAATGCTACGGAAGCCATTCCACAAAATTTTTGTTCCAAGGCTGAACCACAGAAGGAAACAAACATTTGTGCGCTGTAACACGTAGTCATCGAATGGCCGCACAGTTAACATAATTGTCAAATGACTTAAATTTAGAATTTACAGTTAACTCTAGCAACCAAAAACCCTATCCTAGACATCCTGAAAGAAGAGGGCTAGCCTGGCTCAACTTCCAAACTTAGCCTACCCATCTTGGGATTGTTGGTAGGAGCCCCCTTTTTGGCACTTGCAGCTATAATTTGCAGCTGTAGACTAGTGTCTCTAAAATAGTGCCATTCCTAATAGGGTGCTGCTTTTACACCCACTCTGGTTCCTCATCACGTTTTGAGGAGCAGCTGATAGATCAGGAGAGAGAAATTCTCCTTACCCTGTGCTCTTCCATTTCCCCAAACTCCTTCCCTATTCTCCTTCTCTCACTGAGTGGGGAAAGTTTGCATTTTTTTGGAAATCAGCACTTAAAAGATGCCTTCTAGTATGCACCAATGTACAGCAAAATGAAGCTTCACTTTTTTTGTCTGTACAAGAAATGGAACCTAAAATTCACCACTGGTGTAGCTGCATTTTGTGAACTGTAGTTTAGACAAGGCACCCCAGTGTCCTCCGACATTGTCAATTTCAAATAAATTTGTTTGACACAATGGCAAATGTCTGTAGCCCTGTCAGCACTTGAATGTCCATTGATGTAAAGGAAGTGATAACATCAATAGGGACTTCTTTCCAAAACCCCCAAGTGCAGCTATACCCCATGTTATTTGACTGTGAGCAAGCCCACACCCTGAGAGAAACTGCATTCTACCTGAATGACTTTCTAAAAGATGAATGTGCCCTGGTGGTGAATTGATTCTAGTTTTTGTCAATCGAAATTGATAAATGCATTCCAACAGCTTGGGACACTCTCCCCATTCCAGAATAACTGGTTACATTACATTACAGTGAAGTCAATCACCTCTCTCATATCACCGAGGCAGTTAACAAATGAGATGGCATTTAAACAAAAAATCTATGGTAGAGAAGATTACTTAATATTAGCAGTTGCAGAGATTGAAAAATGCAGATAATAGTGGCAAGTTAGGTTTTCTATGCTAACCTTAAATCTTAAAATTGCCAACATTTGAGCTAGTCACTCCATTAATTAACCACAGTTTTGGTTTTTTTTTCCAAGTTGAGGTGTGGTTGGCTGCAACTGGCAGTTTATCAAAGTATAGACTTGTTCTCTAATCCTGGCAGTCTTAACTGTAATAGACTCCTCAGCTATTGCTGCCAAATCTGGGAGCCACCAAGGGACAGACAAATTGATACCTTGACACACATGAGAATTAGTATATGTTTGTATCCAGTTCAAGACTTGGCAAGACCCATATTTCTTGCAAAATATAGTTGTCACCAGTGATGTGAAAGCACTGTCTCCTTTTTTCAGTGAAGAGGCAATTTCTTCTACCCCTAAAGCAGTCAAGATAGCAAATTCCTTTTGACAAATACCTGATCAGCAAAGTAACCTGATATCCCAGATCTTTATTCTCATGGTTGCCTAATGAAACAAGTTCAGTAGATAAAATCAGTCCTATTACTCTGTGAACAAAATAGAAAATAATTAGAATAGGCAAGACATGGGTACTTGAAAGGCTCATGAGGATATTACTTCTAGAATCATAGGGTATGTCTAGACTACATGCCTCTGGCGACAGAGGCATGTAGATTAGGCTACCCGGCATAGGAAAATGAAGCAGTGATTTAAATAATCGCCGCTTCATTTAAATTAAAATGGCTGCAGCGCTGTGCCGATCAGCTGTTTGTCGGCTCAGTGCGCTAGTCTGGATGCTCCGCGGTCGACATTAAAGGCATTTGTCGACCTCCCCGGTATGCCTCGTGGGATGAGGTTTACCAGGGAGGTCGACAAATGCCTTTGATGTCGACCGCGGAGCGTCCAGACTAGAGCGCTGAGCTGACAAACAGCTGATCGGCACAGCGTGGCAGCCATTTTAATTTAAATGAAGCAGTGATTATTTAAATCGCCGCTTCATTTTCCTATGCCGGGTAGTCTAATCTACATGCCTCTGTCGCCAGAGGCATGTAGTCTAGACATACCCTAAGGATTGAAAGAGACCTCAGGAGGTCACTGAGTCCAACCCCCTGCCCAAAGCAAGACCAACCCCAACTAAATCATCCCCGCCAGGGTTTTGTCAACCCGGAATTTAAAAACCTCTAGGGATGGAGATTCCACCACCTCCCTAGGTAACCCATTCCAGTACTTCAGCACCCTCCTAGTAAAATAATTTATCCTAATAGCCAACCTAGACTTCCCCCACTGCAGCTTGAGACCCTTGCTCCTTGTTCTGTCATCTCTGAGAATAGCCTCTCTCCATCCTCTTTGGAACCCCCCTTCAGATAGTCAAAGGCTGCTATCAAATCGCCCATCACTCTTCTCTTCTGTAGACCAAATAAGCCCAAATCCCTCCGCCTCTTCTCATAAGTCATGTACTCTAGCCCCCTAATCATTTTCATAGCCCTCCACTGGACTTTGTCCAGTGCGTCCACATCCTTTCTGTAATGAGGGGCGGCCTGAATTGGACACAGTATTCCAGATGTGGCCTCACCAGTGCCAAATGAAGGGGAATAATCACTTCTTTATCGAGTGGTGTCCCTGTGGGTGCTCCACTCAGGTCTCGGTGCGTCCCTGCGCCGGCGATCGGAGAGTTTTGCATAGCAGTGCCCCTTGCGTCTGTGCACTCAGCCTCTCTTCCCCCTCCTCTTCTTTATGCCTTCTCACCATTTCCACTCATCTCCATCGTGATCAACAAGATTTGATCTGATCGGGCCACAGTAATCCTGATAGCCCCAGCATGGCCGAGAGAGCCTTGGTTTCCTTACCTATCCTACCTGTCCATAGACCAACCGATCCCTCTCCCGGTGTTGCCGAATCTCTTCTCACAACGCCGTGGTACTGTACTATACACCACTTCAATATCAAGGCCATGAAACTTACAGCTTGGTTCCTCAGTGGTTCCAGAATGAAGAACTTACCTGCTCAGACAGGGTCAAACAAGCTCTTCTAAACAGCAGTCATCCCTCCACAAGGAACATTTACCGGAACAAATGGACACATTTCCAACATTGGCGCATGAGACGCAATCTGCATCCCACCACAGTTCCCATACCTACCTTACTCGACTACCTTATGGACCTCAACGACGCTGGCCTCTCCATCAGCTCTGTCCGGGTCCATCTGTCCGCGATCACAGCCTTCCATGACTCAGATGGCTTCTCCCTCTTCACACACCCATTGGTGAAGCGTTTTCTCACAGGCCTGCAGAAAATGCGGCCAAACATCCACCCTCCAGTACTACCGTGGGACCTGAACCTGGTCCTTGACGTTCTTACCAGGCCTCCATTTGAGCCACTAGCCACTATATCACCACGATACCTATCTGTGAAAGTTGCATTTATAGTGGTGATAACGTCAGCTAGAAGGGTAGCAGAGATCGCAGCCCTCATGGCAGACCCACCCTTCACTATATTCACCAGGGATAAAGACATACTTAGACCCCATCCCAGGTTTCTCCCTAAGTTTATATCTAACTTTCACGTAAATTAACCCATTTACGTACCAGCCTATTTCTCTAAATCTCATGCCTCCCTTAAGGAGTCTATATTACACACCTTGGATGCGAGGAGGGCAACTGCGTTCTACCTTGATAGAACCAGACCGGCCAGGAAGTCAGACTCTTTGTTGCATGGTCAGGACCACTCACAGGAACAGCAGTTTCCGCTAAGTGCCTATCCAAATGGATCGCAGGCTGCATACACACTGTCTATGAATTTAAGGGCAGACAGCCACCGCAACCCATTAGGGTGCACTGCACGTGAGTGATGGTCACCACAATGGCCTTCCTCAATAACGTACTGCTGACACATTTGTAAAGCAGCCACATGGTCTTTGCACCATACTTTCACGCATCATTATGCCTTACACAGCAGGCCGATACTTTCCACATCTCTAGCAAAGGCGGTTCTTCCCTCTTCCACCTAGAGAGACTCCAATGCCCACCTCCATTAGATGGATACTGCTATGGAGTCACCTGAGTGGAGCACCCACAGGGACACCACTTGAAGAAGTAGTAGTAGTAGTTACTCACCCTGTGTAGTAACGGTGGTTCTTCGAGATGTGTGTCCCTGTGGATGCTTCACTCAGGTCTTGGTGTGCCAGCGATTGGAGAGTTTTGCATAGCAGTGCCCCTCGTGCCGCACCTGCGCACTCAGCCTCCTCTCCCCCCCCCCCCGAGGCCCGTGGAGCACGCGCATGGCGCGAGTCCCGTCTGTTCCTTTTCTACCCGAAGTCCCAGAGACTCCAAGCAGAGGGGAGGACGGGAGGGTAGTGGAGCACCCACAGAGACACACATCTCGAAGAACCACCATTACTACACAGGGTGAGTAACTTCTTCTCTAGATCTGCTGCCAATGCTCCTCCTAATATGCCATTAGCCTTCTTGGCTACAAGGGCACCCTGTTGACTCGTATCCAGCTTCTCATCCACTGTAATCCCCAGGCCTATAACAGTGCTTGGGATTCTTCTGTCCCAAGTGCAGGACTCTGCACTTGTCCTTGTTGAACGTCATCAGATTTCTTTTGGCCCAATCCTCCAATTAGTGTAGATCACTCTCAGGACCCTATACCCGCCCTCCTACTTATCTACCTCTCCCCCTACCTTAGTGTCATCTGCGAATTTGCAGAGGGTACAACCCATCCCCTCATCAAGGACATTAAAAAAGTTGTTGAACAAAACTGTCCCCAGAACCAACTCCTGGGGCATGCCACTTCACGTCAATTGCCAACCAGATATTGAGCCATTGATCACTATCCATTGAGCCTGGGGCATTTGTCCCAAAAAATTAAATTCTATGCACAATATTTTATAATTCTGCACATTTTTGGTCAAAATAACATGGTATGAGCACGTCAGTTTCAGTTACTTTGGTAATTTGTTTTAAAATACCTGTCGGCAAGTATGCCTATGTGGGGGGGAGGGGGGCAACCCACCAAAAACTGATTTGGGAAATGTTTGTTTTTACAGATAGATTCCTTATTGAGTATATTAATGTGGAACTTTGAGTAATTCATTTAAACTACAGTACAGAAATATATTTCTACACCTTTCAGAAGCAGCTACACCTTCAAGTGCCCCTCAAAACTTAGCTGTTCCTAATGTAAACAGACCTGCAACCTTGAGGGTTAAGAGGTGACAATTTGTAATCGCTTACTAAAAATTGTGACCTCCCGTTTTTGTTACCTTATGTCATATGTCCCTCTGTCTCATCCACCTATTTTGTCTTATCCTCATAATTCTTAGCCCCAAAAGCTTATAATCTGTCATCTATTGCTGTAAAAACCATAGCATAAATACGATGTAATAGGGCTGTGGTCTTCAGATGTTAGTATAATATAATTTTGAATAATATTTAACCTGGAGATGGGCTCTTTAGCCCTCTGAGCCACATTAATAGAGCAGTGAGAGAGACCGTCCATTGTGTCATCTCAGTACTTATTCCATGTCTAGAGGACAGATGTGGCCTCTGGCAGGCAGGATTGACCCAGTTTCTAAGTATCATACTTTGAGTAATTTTCTAATATTGGACCCACAATAGAGGCATGATTGCCCATCAACAAAACAGGCACCACAAATAAAATGAGCAAAGAAGCCAACTCTTTAGTTCAAATAGCAGTTTTTATTTTTATGGTGAAGATGCTTGTTATTTCATAAGAAATTGCTAGATTGTCAGTGGTTCCCAACCGCTGGGCTGCGGCATCTCTGGGGGCCGGGGCTAGGGTACACCACTCTCGCTGCAGCTGTTGGGAGAACAGTGTCCTGCCCCACCTCTCAGCCAGTCAATGCTGGGTGGGGTGTGGGGGGGTGGGGTGTCTCATCCCGGCCATGGAAGAGCGCTTGCCTGGGAAGGGCTGTGCAGGGAAGTCCTCTGCTGCTGCTGGGAGGAAATCCCATGCTGTGTGGCCCTCCTGCTGCAGAGTGAACTGCTTTTCTGCTGCCGGGAAGAGACTTTACCCTTGCCCAGCGTTGGTTGGCTGGTCATGCCTCTCCCAACAGCCATGGTGGGAAGGGAGGCACTAGGCAGTGTGCTTCAGCCCCCAGAGCCACTGCCATGCAGGCAGCAATGCAGGGCTAGGTTAGGGGGGTGGGGCAGGCACTGGGGGTTCCAGGGGCAGGACTAGTGCTGGGGGGGGCTCCAGAGGCTGAGCTAGTAGTGGGGGGGGGGGGGGAGAGTTATGGGGGCAGGGCTAATATTAGGGGCTGGCACTGGGGGGAGGTTCTGGGGGAGTTGGTTGCAGTGAGGCTCTGGAAACAGGAGGCTGGTACTGGGAGGTCTGGTGGAGGTGCTCTAAAGGGATGGGGGCTGGCACTGGGAGGCTCTGAGGGTGGGAGGCTGACACTGGGGGGGTTGGGTGCAGGGGACTCTGGGGTCAGTGGCTGTCACTGGGGGGTAGTGAAGGGGTGGGGGCCTCTAGGGGTTAGAGCTGGCACTGGGGCCTCTAGGGGCTGCGCTTTTGATAGACTGGCAATGTTATTTGCATATTTATTGTTTGTATAAATATGCAAATAAAATGTTATCAGTCTGCTAAAAGTTTGTGACTGGATTTGCCAGTCCCCGGTATCAAATAAGTTGGGAACCACTGAATTATGTTACTGTTCTGAATATTCAAATACAAAATTATTTTAACTCCTCTTTTTGGTAGTACATAAGGAACTTGATGTACAAAGTTTGGCTTTCACCGTCAGGTTGACAGCAACAGAAGTATTTCAAAGCATAGCTTGAAATTTCCATTTAACTGTTGCTTTTCAGTACAGTAGACATATACCCAGAGGCTATGTCTACACTACAAGGTTTTTGCACAAAAACCGGTGGAGCGTCCACACTTCAAGCACGTTTTTGTGCAAGAAAATCGACAGAACAGAGGGCTTTTGCCAGTAGAGTATTTCCTCTCCCCATGAGAATAACTCCTTTTTGTGCTACAGCTCTTGTGCAAAAAGGCAGGTGTGGACACTCCGGAGGGGTTTTTGCGCAAGAAACCCCTATCAGAAAAAGCACAGGTGCTCTGATGGCCATTCACAGAATGGCCATCAGAGCTTTCTTGCTCAAGAGTGTCCATGCAGTGTGGACACATCTTTTGTGATGTGCTTTGAGGTCTGGATGTGCTTCTGCACAAGAAGTTTTTGCGCAAGAACTCTTCCGCAAAAGGCTTCTTGCGCAAAAGCCCTGCAGTGTAGACAAAGCCAAAATGAATATAATTGTCTTCTGCCTCATCCATCAATTCACTTTTTTCCTGACAAATAGCTAAGTGCACTCTATAGGCAGTTAGTCCCTGGATGTTTCCCTAGGAACTCCTTTTTTTGCTTATTGCAGTCTTAACTTTTTGTATCACTCAACTGTTTCAACCTACAAACCATGGCCCATAATACTTTCACTTACTGCTGTTGGTTGTTTCTACCCTAGGTCACATTAGAAGTGTGGGTAGCCAGGTGGGCAACATGGTGGATCAGTTCTGTTTAAAAATATATATTGGACACCATGGCCAGACTAGCAGACTCAAGCAGCCAGGCAAAATTTGCTAAGCAGCTTTCAGTTTTTTCAGCAATAACCAGACACTGAAAATATCATGCATATTTAATACACATGGCTTCTTGTTGTTTCTGGATTTATGGAAGTATTTAAATATTTTTATTTTAAATGAGACTGCCTGTTGTACAGTAGACTTCTATGCTTCTCTGGTACGTGAAGGATAATCTGGAAAATTCATGGTCTGATTTTAAATTCTCTGACCTGTACTTAACTATAAATCATCAATTTCCACCTGTCTGTGAATGTGGTTATTTTAAGTCAGAGGAAGAAATCGCTACTTATACTTGGAGTATAGATTTGGGCATACCTTCACTGCAGACTTTAGAAACTCTAGAATCTTCACGTGGCTCCTGAAGTACTTTTTTCCCCTTTTGGGACTTAATCCAAACTCTGATCTTAACTTTTGTGTTGATTTCTAACCAGATATCAGCCTAATATACGGTGTAGGCGGCGAGTAACTTCCATGCACACAGATTCCATACTATTTTGAGACTTTATTTCTGCTTAAGTAAACCTCATGTTAAATTGGGGTCTGTAACAAATTGGCCTTATTACTGAGGTAGCTTCATTATTGAATAAACATTGGGCAAGTAAAGAATAAACTTTCACAAATCACTTTTTTCCCTAAATAGTAGTTTCTTCTCTTCCTATCTGTTATCTTAAGTTCTTTTGCAAATAAAACTATTTTGTAACTGTCATGAAATTGACTGTTTTAAAAATTCAGTGAAATGTTCTATTAATAGATGTAAACTGTAAAATAATCAGGCTCTTTTAATGCATATCTTGTTCTTTGTTTTTCACAGAGACTAATAGACAAGTCCAGAGTAACCTGTGTAAAATGGGTCCCAGGTTCGGAAAGCCTTTTCCTAGTAGCTCATTCCAGTGGAAATATGTACTTGTATAATGTGGAGCACACTTGTGGTACCACAGCCCCGCACTACCAGCTACTTAAGCAAGGAGAAAATTTTGCAGTTCACACTTGCAAGAGTAAATCCACAAGAAATCCTCTACTTAAATGGACCGTAGGCGAGGGTGCCCTGAATGAATTTGCTTTTTCCCCTGATGGGAAATTTTTGGCATGTGTAAGCCAAGATGGTTTTCTTCGTGTGTTTAACTTTGATTCAGTGGAGTTGCATGGTACAATGAAAAGCTACTTTGGGGGACTACTATGTGTGTGTTGGAGCCCAGATGGGAAATACATTGTAACAGGTGGCGAGGATGACTTGGTAACGGTTTGGTCTTTTGTGGACTGTCGAGTAATAGCTAGAGGCCACGGACATAAATCATGGGTTAGTGTTGTGGCATTTGACCCGTACACCACTAGTGTAGAAGAGAATGATCCAATGGAATTTAGTGGCAGTGATGAGGATTTCCAAGACCTTCTGCATTTTGGTAGAGATCGAGCAAATAGCACACAATCTAGGTTATCAAAAAGGAACTCTACAGACAGTCGTCCAGTAAGTGTTACATATAGGTTTGGTTCTGTAGGCCAAGACACACAACTCTGTTTGTGGGACCTTACAGAAGATATTCTCTTCCCTCACCAACCTCTATCAAGAGCAAGGACACACACAAATGTTATGAATGCCACAAGTCCACCTGCAGGAAGTGGTGGAACTAATCCAGGAAGTAATGGAAACAGTATCACAACACCTGGAAACTCAGTACCCCCTCCTCTTCCACGGTCAAACAGCCTTCCACATTCTGCAGTCTCAAATGCTGGCAGTAAAAGCAGTGTCATGGATGGTGCCATTGCTTCTGGTGTTAGTAAGTTTGCAACCTTATCGCTGCATGATCGGAAGGAAAGACACCATGAAAAAGATCACAAGAGAAATCATAGCATGGGACATATATCTAGCAAGAGCAGTGACAAACTGAACCTAGTTACTAAAACCAAAACGGACCCAGCTAAAACTTTGGGAACACCTCTCTGTCCCAGAATGGAAGATGTTCCCTTGTTAGAGCCTCTTATCTGTAAAAAGATAGCACATGAAAGACTGACTGTGTTAATTTTTCTTGAAGACTGTATAGTCACTGCTTGTCAGGAGGGATTTATTTGCACATGGGCAAGGCCTGGTAAAGTGGTAAGTTTTAATCCTTAATGCTGCATCAAAGAATTAGAACTTTGAATAGGTAGTTTTCTCAATATATCTGATTATTGGATATAAAATCTCTTTATGCTTAATGTAAAAAGGTTGTTTCCTCAGAGCCATACTTTTGGATACTGCATGCCATATTTCTGAATTATTTGAAGTGTCTTGGGGAACGTTTCTTAGTTGCCTTCCAACCAGAGAAATACTGTGTATCCGAAGTTTGTGTTCCTATATTTTCAAAATTTTATAGTATAAACACAACATGGTAAAGGCATATATTTAAAAGTGTTCAATCACTAAAGTAACAATATTAGTCATTCACACATTTTTCCTATGCTGCTATTTTCCTGTGTTTTGAAATACTACTGCTTTGAGTCTACCATGAAATGCTGGCTTTTTTAGTGTTTAGGTATCTTATTTGAAAAACACAAGCATTTTAACACTAACTTCTTATGGATTTCTGCAGTATTAATACATATCCGTCAACTTGTGAGCAAACTTTTTCAAACCCTGTGCTGACTATATTAGAAATAATTTGTAGTATCTAGCCTGAAATTGTAAATCTGTCCTACTGTATTAATGAGATTTTTTTTTTTTTGAACCTGTATAAAGGTTTTGATTTTTATAGGGCTCATTATCATGAGAAGAATCATAGCCAAGGTTAAAAATCTGCATAAACAGTTTCACGTTTGGTCCAATAGTGTCAATTTTACTAGCCAAATATGGAGCAAAACTGAATTTTTTAGTACAGTCCTTTCAATCAATCACATCTACCAATTTATGGTAATTTTTAGGGTTTTTACCCTCCATTGTAAAAGCCTTTGAATCTTGAATATTGATTTTTGTCCATTGCATGGCATTTTTTTCTTGTCTTTTTTTCAATGAGCCTAAAACTGTCATCTTACAGCTTCAAGCACCTTCCATGTCAACATAGCTTTAAAATTCTGAGATGAAATACAGTTCTGAGAAACCATTGCTAACCATTGAACCTGCACTGCAGCAGGTGCGCTCATTTATGTCTGATTACTTGTGTAAATTATTTGAATATTTTCCTAATTGGAAAATATTCTGTTCCTTAATGCTAAAACTGTCTGATTCTCTAGAGCCATCTATGGAGCAATAAATTTGTTCCAGAAAACTAAAATGCACTACAACTTCAGATTTCTGTTGCATGTCTAAAAATGACATGACTAGAATTAATCCTTTTTAAAAAGAGGTGATGCTAGCTGCTTTGAAACTCCAAGCACATATTTCAGAATCAAACTTGAGGAGCTTTAAAAATGTGTCATATTATATGCACACATAGAGAATTCCTTCCACTTAGTATCTCTGCACACTTACTTAGTGGCTAGATCAATTAAGTCTGAACATAGTGAATCTTTCTCTTGGTGATATGGGGAAGGGACATTACTTACTTTAAAAATCATCAGTACATGAGAATCATGTAACTGAAAATAGTGAAACTACATTACAGAGGAACTAGAACGTCTGTAAATCAGTACAAGTCACAAACATTCTTGTGAAAGTAACTTTAAACATGTGCATTAGTGTCTCAGCTTTCCAGAGAATATTGCCTTTTTGCGTAAATGTTAACCCAGATTGTGTATTCTCAAACATTTACATTTTTTTCTTTTAACTTGTAAATTAGGTTTTTTTCTTAAACTGCTGAGCGTAACTTAGACTGTTTTTGTTCATAAATGGTTTTGATTTAGAATACACATCTCAGATATTTCAGAGATAGAGTATGCAGTACCCAAAAATGAGGATTTTTGTCTTTGGCTAATATGGAAAACTTTAATTACAGGTAAGTTATTTTCATGCTGAAGTTCTCAATCTTTCAGATTAATATATTGCACACTGATGTAAATGCCATATTGATTAGGATATATTTACTTCTCTAGAAAGATATTTTCAAATGGACTTGTAGCTCTTTCTTTATTTGCATTTACAGTGAGTTCTTGCTATTTAAAATTTGATGGTATGTTTACAGGATTTTGATGGGGAAGTATCTGTGCCAGAAAGATAAGCGTTCTTTGGTTTATAAGATAGAGCACTTATAATAACTTTATGCATATTTAATGAGAATGGTGAAAGTATAAAAACACTCATGGGAACATGTCACTTCTGGGTTATAGACCACATATTTCTGTATTGCCAATGGTTTTATCCTTGGCTAAGTCTGTCACTTTGGAGTTTAAAGCTGCTATCTTCTGTCTTGCTCCCATCATATGGGTTCTTGACAGTCCTGGAAGACTACCCTCTGCACCATTTTTTTCTTAATTAAAAAAAAAAAATTCCACCATTGCCTCACAAACCACCTCATCTGAGTGCCAACCATAACCAACTCAAGGAAAATTAAACTAGCCTGGCAATAGAAAGCGCCTGTGCCAGTGAACCATCTCCTACCTTTCCCTCTCATTTGCCTTCTCTTTGTAAGAGCCACCAAAGCACTTAATGTGCAGTCTAAATGACAGTATGCCGTGTATTCGCCACTAATTTACAAAAAGAAGGCAGTGAGGCTCAGGTGAAGAGTGGTCTTCCTTAGTTTAGACAGATTGAATCTCTTGTCCATAGTGTGTGGTCTCCACTGGCCTTGGCTGAAAATCCAGAAACGGATCTTCAGCATTGATTCCATGAGGCCATTATGATGCACTGCCATGCCAGTCTCCCATAGCCTACACTGCAAGCTTTATGAATTACTTCAGTTTACCCATCATACCTTGAGCTTTCTTATTGGCTACATTGTTCTAGTAAAGTATATGATCCAAACACGCTTTTTTAAAATCATCACACTAACACTTGGTGAAAAGCATTGCAAGGGGTTTACAAACTCAGTAAAATTGGGTGGGGGTAAAGAACTATGTTTTCATTTTCTGAAAAAGAATGACAATTTTTTTCTCTTAGTTTGATCCCTTCATTTGCAAATTTCACTTTCATTTTAGGAACTGTAATACAATCTTAGACACTCTTCTTGAGGGTTTGAATTCTGAGATGTATTTTTCTTTCCTTAGTTGAGAAACTGCTATCAGATTGGCCATGGGGATTGCTCCATAGATGGGTCATAGAAAGTTTCATCTTATCCTTTAACTTGTGTGAAAACAACTTAAATAGGAAAGAATTAGAAAAGTGAAATTGCATATGAATCACATTGCCAGTTACTTTCAAACCATATTATAAGTACTACAGATACCATACAAATGCTTTGTAACTACATGCAAAGGAATTTAATAATTCCTTTAAACTATTTTCCTAGGCATGAATGTAGCTTCCCAAACTAAATTTATTTTGTATTGAAATAAGTTAAATTTTAGTATCAAACATTTAGGTAATTAAGTTATCTTGTACAATCACATGGTTTTAATTTAAGGAAAAATTACCACTTATTTCTCTTCTGAGAGCTCAAGGTAAGATTGGATAGAATTACAAAAAAGTGAAATGGCAGTATATATCTGGCAGACTAAATATGTTACCATTTATTGAAACAATGCACATGAAATTTAGAGTGTTTTTTTTTTATTCTTACTGTACATGAAAATCTTAAGTAACATCCTTAAATCTTCCAACTAGCTACAGTTGTAGTATGGTACGTTTTAGTATGACTTTTTTATGTTTTTGCTAAAAGTACTTAAAGATTCATGTATTATACTTCGGTGAGTGGGAAGACTAAGCTACATGTGAATTCTTCCTCAGTGGGGGGAAAAGCATTTTTTTCAATACAACTGAAGTTTAATTACTGGTATTTTGAAGTACTGTCATATAGAATTATTTTCATGTGATAACAGTATCTCTGTAAATGCTACAGTAAAACTGAATCATGACTATATGATTTCAGGGTACCAAGGTGAAATTTGAAGTTTCCTGTAATGTGCATATACTAGCAAACAAAATTGCGCGTATAGTACTCCCTCATTAGCAGGTTGAATTTATACTAATACACTGGTTTGATTTCTGCATAGCGAGGTGTGGCAAAGTGACTTCAGTGAAGCCAGGAGAGATCATAACCCTTTATAAAAGGTCTTATAAGTGTGGGTTTCTGGATTAGGAAATCACATGACTTTTACTAAACACTTGCAGACATGCCATGCTTTGAACTATCATCTTTTAAAAACTTGGTTATGTGCTTGAAGAGACTGTATAAATCTGCCCCTTTAGTGTCTTAAATCTACTAAAATGATACTGAAAAAAAATTGTTGGCCTGCTTATGTTACAATAATGAAATTCATGTCAGTTAATTTACTGTGGCACAACTTAGCTGTAAAAGTTAAACAATTTTTTTCTGCATTTTTACCAATTCTGTATACTTGAGTTTGTTAAAGATTGATATGTTACAGGTGATACTGTACAAAATTGTATTGACTATACCTTTAGTGAAAATCAAGAGAATTCATATGTATTTCCTTTTTACACTTCCATCTAATTTCTTGACACCTTGAATAAATTTCATAGAGCCTTTCTAACATGAAATATTGTTAAATTAACTGTTGCAATAATTAAGCTTTAATAAGTATTGTTGGTATATTTATAATTTTAAAAATCAAGTTTGTTTCATACTGCTTATTTTTTAGCTATTCTGTTGTCACTGTTACAGCTGAAGAACCTTACTAAATACTTGACATTACAGAATTTGCTGAGGTTGTCCTCTGTATACTGACGTTAAATAAAATGTGACTGAATTATAAATGTAGATAATTTTCAATACTCCTTTTCACATCTAAGTTCTGAAAGCTGGGATATAAGTTACTTTTTTTTCCTGTATGCTATACATGCCTTTTTGAACAGATGGCTGCAGTGAAACATCTAGCTTTTTAGCTGCTATTTTATAATGTAAGGGATTGGCTAAATCATGCAGTTTGAATAAATATTCAGAAATTGTTCTCAAATTGATATTAAATCAAATGTGGGATTAGATGTCACTTCCAACTCTTGAAATATGTTGTAAAGTTCGTGTTTACTTTTTAAAATCCTTAAATATCAGAACAATGTGAAATAAATTCCATTTTAAACTGATTCAGTAATTCAGACATTGGTACACTAGGATATCAATGTATAACCCATCAAGCAGCAGCTGGAATGAAGAATTTTTTGTCTTTGGACTCTACAGGAGCTCTTTCCCTCTAGATTCAAGCTGTGTGTTGGTCACAGTCCTAAATAGACCTTGAGACTTACTATACAAAACTGAGTTCACAGCCCTAAAGGACGTGCTCTAAAAGAGAAGTCAATTCAGGTGCTTTATACCTAGAAATAATATCATAGGGCCAGAACAGACCAAGTCTGACATTGACTTTGATAGTCAAGTTAGGCTGATGTACAATGTTGCCCACTCACTTCCATCAGAGGTGCATGGGAACAGTTTATCAAGGTTCTCCATCCCTTAAACCAGAGTTCCAGGTTTATTCACATCCGCATTTAACAAAAATGATATTCTTGAAGTTGTTTCCCAGGTTTGAGCTTTTCTACAGAGCCTTCAAATTCTCCTTATTTCATTGTATGTAAGTTTGAGAGTCATTATGAGCCCTGGCAAGGAGAAATCAGTTTCCTGGTTGGTGAAACTCCCCTGGAGCTTTCCGATGATCGGGGAAGCTTCTTCCCTTATTGGATTTAAACACTGGATGGTCTGGCATTTGAATGAACAACCTTAGTGTGACTGGGCCCGGTAGCACTTTTGGAAGAATGTGGTGAGAGAGGAAAGGTGAAATCTATCCTGACAGTGTGCTGTGGGAATGTCAGATTTGTCAAATGCCCTGTAAACAAGAATGGGTTGCCCAAACAAGTTCCATAGGAATCAGTGGGAACGGGAAAGCAATCTGGCTTTCCCTATTCTAGTCATAATGGATACTTTAGTAAAACTCCCAGCTGTAACTTGACTTCTGTTTTCCTTTTTAAATCTCTTGCACAAACATCCATAAGGAAAGTCAGTGTGATTGTGCTCTAGTCTAATTTGAAAGTTCAGATTTAGTTGGCACATTCATCAACTTCACTGGTTTCCATCCATTCACTATTCTCAGATTGAGAGTTCACACATTCTTGGCTGCTGTAATTTCTACTCAAATTTGCCTGGTTTTTCTGAGGTCACTTTTTTTGACCTGACACATGACCTAAATCTTGCCAGGAGTTCTAGCTTGAAAAGGCTAGAGAATGTTGCTTTCTGTACTTGAGTACTTTCTTCCTAAACTAGGTCAAAGTCCCATGCCTGGGTGGGATTAGGACCCTGCCAGCAAAAGCACTTCAGCAGGTCTTAGTGAAGATACACAAAGCAGTTACACACTTGTGTTGTACATGAGGGTATAGTTTGTCCCTTGGACCACATGCGCCTTTCATATGTAGGCCAAAGTGTTGAGCCCTTAGGGTATGGTAAACTTACCTCAGGATGTTTGGGTCAAAGAGTTATGTACAAGAGTTTTGCCACACAAGGTAAGGATGGAAATAAACTTCTGGTATATAGGGATATATTTAATTACTGAAGTAAAATTGCAACTGAATCACTTACATTTACAAGGAACTTTATCCTACTTGTATGTAATCTATACTCCGGCATACTACACTACTTCAGTGAAACAAGAAAAGACAAGTAGATACTTTAGCACTAAACAATTCCCATGAAGTAAATAAATCTTTTTAAAAAAGAAACCAAACAAGCATTTTAAATAGAAATGACTGTAACTTCGGCTTTCCCATAACTTCCCGTTCTCCCAGGCTCTTGCAGTTCAAGGAGTCTTCTGCTACATGTTGGGTGTATGTTCAAAGGATTTGCCCTTTTTAAAAAAAAAATTTAACACCAGTTCACAAGTTGATCTTATGACTCCATTAGGAATTCTTCGATCTAGTAAAGAAATTCATGCAGTTTAGTTCCTTGTTTTAACATTTAAAACACTTATCAAGCTACTTGTTGAGGTCTCATTTAAACAAAGTTTGTATCAGTTTAAAACTGTGAGCTCAGATTTAAATCAGTGTAACTTTGTGTGCAGATACTTTTATTGGTTTAATTTGCATCTTGGCAGTGCAAGCCTGTCTAGCAAGTTGAAAACTGGATGTAGTGTCTAAGCAAGTTTAAGGCCTGATTTACACTGCTGCAGCTTCATGGTGGGTGTATAAATGTCTGAAGATTATCAAGTGGATCATATAGAACCTAGTTACCACCATATGCATTGCTTCACATTTTTCAGTTTCTCAGTGAAATACATCAGGTAGAAGGTATATTTTTCTTAATACCTAAATTGCTGCAAGTTGGACTTATCTATTCCTCCTTTGGCTGCAATCAATTTTATCTTCATATTTGTAACTCTGTGGTCACTTTGATCAGCACTAATCTCATTTCTTCTTTTATATTCACCAAGTATTAGCTGAAAGATTTTGAAATTCAGACTATCCAGATTATCGCAGCTGAGAGCCTGGAACTTTGCATTGTAAATTTGTCTTTGCACATCACTTCAGCCTCAAAAGATATTTCAGAGGCTTTGCAAGTTTGTTCTTTCTGAAGGAGAATTAAAAATCAAAATGCCTTCAGTACTGAGAATTGTGGGTGAGGATAAGTACTCAATGTTTTTTTTTAAAGGCAGTCTCTTTTCTGAATAGAAAATGCAAATATGGCTGATTCTGAACTTGATTTGGAATATCTTTAGAGGTCTAAATGCCCTTGCTGGATTTGCGGGATAGGGAAGGAAAAGCTAAATGAATTTAAGTTTGAGCATGCTCAATGAGTATATTATTTCAGACCCATTTATGAAATAACTATATATGTTCTGATAAGCCTGACTAGTATTTGATAGTCCAAGAGACCATTGCTGAAACTTGAATTAAAGAACCCTGCAAAATGTTCCCAACAAAAAGACCAATTTTAACGGTAGGAATAAGAAGATGAATGTATGAATTTTGTGCATCTCCCCTCCCCCGCGCTTCCTGCATTTTTTTATGGGTTCTACGATCTGTAACTTACACATTTTCTTTTTAAGAAGATTTGGACATCATAACTTAAAAAGACGTCCTAAAAAAGTAACAAAACTATCAAAACTATGAACTTCTTCCTACTTTACAACAGTGAATGGAGCAAGATGTGAACTTTAAAGCTTTACAGGAATAACTTTTTTCCTCTTGTGGGTTATGGATTTTTTAATTGGAAATAAATTCCTGATATGAGTGTTTCGTATTCTATGAATGCTGTTCTAATTAAACAATAAAAAAAATAGTGTAGGTATTTAAAATGTCACCAGTCACTTTTTAATTGGCCCTTGATGCACACTTAGTATTCAGTATCTTGTTTACTGAAAACATAGCTTAATACAATGCATATTATGCACCAAAATAATTTTGTGTGCACATGGCAGATTGGTAGTTGCTGTAGGAATCTGAATTTCTTCACACTTTCCAGACTCTGACTTGGAAGTGGGCAACCTGACTGTTGCAATAGCAGGTTTTTGTACTTAATTACTTTTCTGCAATTTGTGTTCTGTCCCATCTTCTCTGGTCTATCCAAGAGTAGTTCAGTTGCAGCAGGCCATTTGTCTCCTTATCTTCACTTCTTTGCTTCTTTCCTTCTTGAACATAAGTTTTCCTCTCAAATTTTGATCATCCTTGGATGAAAATTCATATCCATATGCATAGTTTAATGGCCTTTTCTTGCTTTGTTTATATGTAAGATGACCTACATAACACAGGTTAAAGAACCTCACCTAGTAACTTCTGCATCAAACCCATAATTTGTTTGACCCTATCGCTTCAAAAAATATCCAGTCTCAATTTAAAGAAATCAAATTACCACTTTCAGTTTTGTTAAATGTAATCTGTGCTGCTCGTTTTCATTGTTGGTCTCAATGTGAATTATACCATTAAATTGTTACCCATTGGAATATATTAGCCAATATAGGTTGAACCTCTCTAGTGTGGCACTCTGGTCTGGCAACATCTGTGGTCTTGCATGATTTTAGTTACCTGGATGCCCACTTACCAGGGGTTTAGCCAAGTTTCCTGTAGGTCCATAATGTTTGTTTGCAGCCATCAGTCCTGTCGCTCAATGTTCTGTGCTGTTGTTTAGTTTCAGTTTACCCCTAAATGTCTTCTAAGAGCACAGTAAGCAGCGGAAGTGTTGGTAATGCTGCTAGACAATATTGAATTTCTGTGGTTCAGCAAATTCTCTGGTTTGGCACCAATCAGATCCCAAGGGTGCCGCACTAAAGAAGTTCAACTTGTACTAACTTTTCACATTCAAAGAGCTGTACAAACATCTAATCTTAGACCATTTTGAAGTAGATTAGCAGTTATTGATGGGCACTAACTGTATTGATGGGCACCTGAACCAGGTCTTATACAGTTCTAAGCAAGGTAGTGTTTCAGGACAGGGATTAAAACTTGGGATTGCCTAATGTCCAATCCTATATTCAAACCATGCACCCCATTTTTCTGATAAGGTATTCATAGCCCAGGAGATGAGGATACACCTGAAGATCAGAGGGTATGTGCTGCCATATTGATTGGTATTGCTTCCTAGAATGGCCTCAAGCTATATAAAGCCATAATTTAACAAAACAAATAAATTTCTCGTGTGTTTTACAGGAAGTGACATTTCAAATAAGGGTTCCCTAAACATTGACAAGGAATAGTGCCTATTTCTTTAGTCTGACACCTGAATACCATGGTCATGAACCTATTAGAAATACCTTGTAGTTACACCATCTCTATAGGATTTAATTTGCTTTTACAGTCATGGGATTACTAGTGCATGCACATGTCAGACCCTGGTTAATTTATCATAAACAAAAGAGGGCATATTGGTACCTTTAGATGTTAACTACAGAATATCCTTTCTCACTGCATTTTAAAAGTTGCTATGTATAGTCTTCCAAGAAAATGAAAATTTTTGGTGTCATGGTTTAGGATTAACAGACTCTTGGAATGTGGTGTGTGATAACACAAATTCTGCATGTGATTCAGCATTTCTGGTTTATACATCACACCATTTATTTCCTAATTTGAAAACAAAATAAGGCTTTTGGGGTAACATTTTCAGAAGTGCCTAATGACTCAGGTGCTATTAAAATGTTTAGGTACAGTTCTACTCCCTAAGTATCCTCATCCCAGGGAAGGCAGGCAAACCATACGATTCCTCCTTCTATGTGATGCTGAACTCTGAAATGTGCAACATCTTTAAGGCCTGAATATCCCAGTTGTGTGTGTATATAATGACTAACCCACAAATCTATTTCAGTGCATAAATTATGAAAATCAGTTGTATATTGCACAGAGTGAGTGTAGATGCTACGTACAGAGGGCAGTCTGAAGCATAGTGCACCATACCACCTTCTGAGTACCCATTTTGTGCCATGAACCTCACAAACCATGTGGATGCATCCCATGTCTGAATTGGTGGATCAGAGATTTTAAAGGGGAGGCTGAGTTTACCTGAAATTACATTTTTTGCGACTCAGATCCACCAATCCAGAACATCTTCCACTTCCGTGTGTAGTTTGAGAACAGATTTTTTTCTTCAGTAGGGGTTCCTGGATTCTTGGATCCAAGAAAGAAAGAGCTCCTATAGACTCTGAAGATGTCACTTAATTCTACATTCCTATTGTTAGTTGCTGTCTGATCTTGTCTAGCTTGATGGATCTGAGTCACAGGAACATAATTTAGAGGTAAGAAACAATTACAAAGTGTGATTTTTTTTTTTTAAGCTATATAGCAGGCTTGTCCAAACTGGCTCATGAACCTTGTGCAGTTCTTTTACAGTCTAAGTGCAACTCCCAGAGCCCCCACCCCTCTCCCTATTCTTCATCTACCAGACTGGATGGGGGAGCTCAGGGCTTCTGCCTTGTGGCAGGGGATTAAGGGTTTCTGTCCTTTGGGGGGGTGGGGGTGTTGAGGGCTTTAGCCCTGTGAGGGGTATCAGGGCAGAACCCCCCCCACACACACACACTAGAGCAGGCACCACTCTGCAGGGCAGACTGAACGTGTCTTGCAGCTCTTAAATTTCTGAAAATTTGTATGCAGCTCAGATAGTCAGTAAGGCTGGCCACTCTGCTATTTAGCAATGAAAAGTGAAGTCTTTATGTTAATCAGGTTATCTTAGCCGGCATTTAGTTCTTCAGGCTGAAGCACTCTTCTTGCACTTTGTCATTTTGTTATTAAAAAACAAACCTGCTTTCTGGTGCAGATGTTTGTTTTTAAATCTGAACGTTGATGTGCAAATTGAAATTCAATCATTGCATTTCTTTTCAATGAATGACACAGAGAAAAGTTTGATCACCTGGCAGCCTAAGTACATAAGTGTTTTTATTATACTGTCCAACCCAGTTATCAACAAGAACCATCAGTAGCTAAGAATGCTGCATAATTCTTAAGCTACAAATCTGAAATACAGCAAGCCACTGTTGAATTGTAGTGCATTTCAGTGAAGTGGTAAACTTATGAAGAAAATTAAGTGAATGGACTTATCTAAACTTAAATGGTAATGTGAAACTTTGTGAACTCTGTCTTCCTGCCACACTCACAGGTCTTTTCTCGGCATTCTTATTCCCAGCTACCATATACGAATATTTGTTAAAACATTTGTATTGTTTACTATTTTTCATTGGCAGATGAGGAACTTTGGACTGTCACCCATAGTATTAACATTAATGGAGGTTAACTAGCTAATTTCCTTCTTTGTCTTGACGGCAGAGTAGACACATTCTCTATAGTGCCTGTTTGCTGTATATTTTCCCATTAGTTTTAAAGGATGCTTGCTATTTGCATAGTATGGTTTAAAAAGTGTCCAGAAATTGCCAGTGGCTTGAGAAAAATGCAAGGCAAATGAAGATCAAACATTTGCTACAAATTCATAGTGTTCTACATACATTTATTAATCCATCCCAGAAACATTGATTTGAACATTACTAAGCAGGCTAAAGGAAATGTTTAATACAGGAATCTGGCACATGATATTTGTAGGAATTAAGGTAATATGTGAGTACATAGAAATGTTTGTACTGATAAATTTATCTGCTGCAGATTAATTATTTTAGTTAATGTCACAGGCTCTCTTGCTGGATTAATGTAAACTGCTTTGTTTGCAGGGTTTATTGTCATCCCAAAACCAGGCCAATTCTCCAAGTGGAACTGTAGTATAGCCATCACACTACTGCTAGCGAATCTTTGAACAAAGGACAAGAAGTAATGGCAGTGGAACCAGAAGCTGTTCTTCATGCAGAGAACATCAGAAAATATAAAATGGCAGTGTATACACTTGGAATTATGTGAATCACATAATTTGCGAAAGAATAATGTAATGAGTTCTTAGTCTGGCTAATACTTCTAGGCTGCTCATCCAAAGGAGAATTTTCCTTTTTAAAAAAGAAATGCTTCATTTGGTGTTGCAGTAAAAAATATTTTCTTAATTTTCTTTATATTTTTCAAGTTCAGTGTAATTTAATCTGTATCTATATATAGATATAGATATAGAAAGATGTGTAAAATAAAGTATGTTTCTTAAATCCAAGTAAGTTTAATGGTTATATAAATGAGTACTTCACCATTCTTTTTTGCACTGATTTTTTTTTTTTTAACCAGAGATGGTTAGAAGACAGCCTGGAATGCACTCATGGAGAAAAAGTCACTACTTTCTGGCTTAAAAATGTAATTCAGGAAGATGGATGCTGCAATCAGATTTTTTTTAAAGCAAAATTGTTTGCACTTAGTCTAATGCTAGTAGAAAATTACTTTAAAATGGGTATTCAGACACCCATAAAAGCTATGTTGTGGAAAAAAGATATCCTTTGTATCTATGAAACATTTATTTTAATATTGTTTGCAATTGCAATCAGCTCTGTATTATATGTATAAATGTAATTCAGCGATTGGGAGGAAAATGGATCAATACACTAGTAATTTTCATCATCTGAGAGATTTCTAATTCTGAAAATACATATTAAACTATCTTAAATATGCAGTTTTGTTTATGTTCTGTTTTAAATTGGATCAATTTTAATGTAATCTTTTGTATTAAATGTCAGGTACAGAAATACACTAATCCTTGTAGAATATATTCCTTTAAACTCTTTCACATCAGGAACACTTTCATATTTAATGCAGTTTAATTGAATGAGGGAAATGAAATTAAAAATTTTCCTCTGCACTTCTTCCTATTACAACTTACCTCTGAATACATTTTCCGGCACATTCAACATCAAAATATTTATGAAAATAGTGCCCTCAGATTTTTGCAGATCTCTTCTGATGCCTTTTAATATTTGCAGTTAGTTCAGTTGGTCTCAGATGTTTTAATCTTTGAGTTGAATTGATTTAAGCTAATGCTTTTTATGTAGACAACTATGACAGTGGTAGTAGGTGCACACACTTTTGTAAAAATCAATCTAAAATCGAATACTAAAATACTGAAGTAGATTGTATTTTGAGACAACTGCTATAAAAAAAATCAATGTCCTTGCTATCAATTTAAAATTTGAGGTAGAAACAAGTGTTTAGAGCCAACTATTTTAATTAGTGCAGCTTAATTGTGGTCAATACTAAATTGTTTTTTATTAGCAAAACAAAGGCCATTTCATCTCTTCCAGTATTTTCTGCAAGGCAATGAAAGGAAAGCAGCTGTGCTACCCTGGATCAAAATCCATTAGAAAGGGTGATTGAGGTAATATGGCAATATCTTCACTGTCCTTCTAAAGGCCTCGCCCCCACCCTGTGATTCTATTGTTGGGCTTCTGCTGGACTTGCAGTTGTACAGCTCAGATGTGATGGAGCAAAGCTAAGAAGGCTATTGTTTACGGGATTCATTGCCTTCAAAATGGAAGGACTTTCCAAAAATTTAAATTGACCTGCAGAAAATCCCTCAGTTTAATTCCAATCCTGAAGGCATGATCTGGGCCTAAATTGCCAACTAACTTTATCCCAGCTTCCAACAACATCTTTGTATAAAATGTATAGTTGAGTAAAATGTTAATCACAATATGCTAATGCTCTGTCATGTTAGAATAAACTACATAATTATACAATCAGAGTGTTAGGAGGACTGCAAGGCTTATCTAATCTAACCTGCCAAGAAAACAGATTTGTTATGTCTAGACTATGAAAGACAGATGGCTGTCCAGCCTCCTTTTGAAAACATCCAGTGAAGGAGCTTCCACAACCTGTTCTGCTGTTGTCCTGTGGAGAAGTTTTTTTTTTTTTCCCCCTGAAATTTTGTTGAAATGTTTGCAACACTGGAGAAAAACTGTACCAAGCTTCATACACATCAGTTTTATAAAAATTAAAATTCTGCTGACTGTATTTTGCTGTTTACTTCAATGGAAGAAGGATTATGCCTCTTTGTATGCAGTCCAGATTTATTTAAGCTGGGGTGGAGGCCCCAGCCTAGTACATTGTGTGTGCTCCAGCCCTACTTTGGGGCAGTGGAAGGGCTATAGCCTTGGTGGCTGGATCCAGCCCTGGGGCCTCAGGTTCCCCACCCCTGATAATCATTGGCTATAAAACTAGCTTGGATCTGTCAGTTTAACAATAATTCTACTTCTTACCTTCCTTACTAATGTCTCCACATCCAATTTAGGTAAATATGGAAAGTGACACTCAAATTTAAAATGTATTGCAACCAAGTAATTTTTTAAACATACAGTGGAGACAAACTGAGTACCCTATTACCAAATGCTCTGAGCCAGTCACCTAGTTTGGATCCAGATCAGTAACCAAATTAGAAAAGATAAATACTACCATCTGACAGCTGTTCACTGGTCTGTTAAATAGCCTGGTGTGTGGACAGCTGTCTGTATTATGACTAACACTGACACCTGTGGCTTAGAAATAAAGCACTGAATGGAAACTAACTTTCTCTGTAATGAGGCTCAAAATTACTTTCAGAAGAAACTCCTTTTCCCCCAAGTAGAAACTTTCAAGTTAAATTATTTTGCTAAATTGAGTTCCTTTTCCAGTTGTTGTTCCAGCACCCTTCACAAGTCACATAGGTAAGAAATAGACTTGAAAATGACCCTTTCCTGAGGGGGTCTTTTTTTTTGTGTGTGAGACCATGTTCTGTGGACACAATCACCATAAAATAAGGGAGACCTTCTGTCCTGTTTAAGCTGTAAGACTCAATCCTGAATGTAATTGTTTTGGAACTGAAAATCTTCAAGAAGCAGCCTAACTAGAACAAACAGTTTAGATACTACATTGTTAGGTCAAGTAATTGCAGAAACCTATGTCCAACAGAACTATTACCACATAATAAATCCTATGGGAAATATGAAAAACATATTGTATCATTGGGCACTTGCCTGAGAGTGAAATTGACTAGAAATAATTAGAAGTGGATAAACTAGGTTTCAAACTGAAATGCAAAAATGTAAAGAGCATAGTCACTAATTTGTCCTATTCAAAGTCCTCTAGTATCTTACATTTGCATGCAGACAACTAGTCTTAAACCTGAAATATTAAGGTGAGTACTCAGACATAAGTAGTTCAAATGATTAAAGAGATTCTTCAGGGGAAGTCAGTCACTTGAAAAGATGCATCTATTTAAGACTTTATTCAGCAAAACACTTGTGTACATTTGAAGAGACAAGCATGTGCTTAATTTTAAGCACATGTGGGTAATCAATCCCTATTCAACAAAGCACTCATGGCACTCTTCCACAGAAGCAATCCAGTCCTGCATGCCTCTTTCAGAATGATCGTGGGAAATATGCCATTTTGGACAAACTTAAAATACAAATCCCTTCGTTTCAGCAATCCCCACAGTTTTGCCAGACCCGTAGTATTTGAACTCAAGTAGACCAGCAGTTTTAAAGTTTGAGTGTTTCTTCTGGGGGGGGGGGGGGGAAGAGGGGAGTGTTCAGCCTCTAGTGTGGTATACAGTAATACACAGCAAAGCAAGCCCTAACATTGCACAATAAAAACAGTAAATATACTATTTGGGAGATTTTGTATTCAGCTATTCCCTGAAGCTCCTTTGTATTCTGCAGTAGTCATGTGATCAAAATTTCAATTATATTTAGTGTACTGATTCCTAAACTTTTTTTAAACAGGAGGTGAAAATACAGCATTACTATTTTGAATACAAGTCATCTTTTGGTCTAAAACAAATTTAATGCTGGACTAAGGATGTTAAAATGCAGTTAATTGACTAAACTAGTCAATGGGCACTTCCCCATTCCTCCTTTGAAATGTACAAGAGTCCCTGCTGGGTACTTTGAAGTACACCTTCTGCCTCTCCCGCCCCGCCCCGCCCCCCCGGGCCTCTTGCGCAAGAACAGTTTTGCAAAAGGGCTTATTCCTGAGCGGGAGCGAGTTCTTGCGCAAGAAGCCCTGATTTCATACATTAGAACGTCAGTTTACTTGCACAAGAACATGCGGCCAGTCTAGACAGGCAGCAAGCGGCCGCTTGTGTGCAAGATCGCACCAGTGTAGACACAGCCTATGTAAATACACACATCATAGGTACTCAGCCAGATAAGGTTGAAGGAGTCTTGTTTAAACTCTCTAAATTACTGGTATTTTTTATTTACACATCTCTGGCATCCTAAATCACTTCAAAGCCTTGCTTAGTTCCCCCCTATTTGCCATTCTGTTACAGTGTTATATTTGTGAAAGGTGACTGATACTTCAGGAGCTGGAAGCCCACAGCTCAAGCAAGTGATATATGGAGATTGGCAGTATGGGGGGGTGTCTACAGCGCAAAGTTATTTCGGAATAATGGCTATTATTCCAAAATAGCTATGCCAGCATCTACACAGCAATTCTATTTCAAAATAACACAGTTTATACTGACTTCTGCAAACCCCATTTTACAAAGAATAACACCTATTCTCAAATAGCTATTTTGAAATAAGGCATGTGTAGACACTCCACTTCTGCTATTTCAAAATAGCCCTTCATCAGGGCCGTTCTTAGTTATTCCTCCTGGGCCTCTAAATCGAGATAGCATGTCTACGTTAGGAGAACCTACCTCTGACTAATTTTGAGGCTTCCCTGTAGTGTAGACATGCTATTTTGAAATAAGCTGTTTCGGAATAATTATTCTGGAATAGCTTATTCTGAAATAACTCTGCAGGGTAGACTTAGCCAAGGAGCCCCGCTACTCTACCTTGACCCTAACCTACAGGAAACATCTCAAGGATTGAGAAAGTATTTACTCCAGGCTGTGACGTTTAAGAAAGGGACAGCTGTTCAGTAAGAACTGGAGCAAGATAAAAACAGCCATGAAATAATGATTTGGTAAGTGACCAAATCAGATTTGAACAGGGGCCAAATAATGGGGCAGTGCTCTTTGAATGAGGACAGCTGGTTCTCAACCAGGGGCGCACACACCCTGGTTGAGCATTCTGAATTCTTCCAGGGATATGTCAGTTCATCCAGACATTTGCCTAGTGTTTATAACAGGCTATTTAAAAAGCACTAGAAAAGAGTCAGTACAAATTTCATAAAGTGTCTTGTTTATACTGTGCACTGAAATGTAAGTACATTATTTATATTTCAATTGATTTATAAAATATAAATGGTAAATGAGACAGTAAGCAATTTCAGTAATGCACTGTGACACTTCTGTATTTCATGTCTGATTTTGTAAATAGTTTGAGTGAGGTGAAACTTGAGGTACACAAGACAAATCAGATGCCTGACAAAGGTAGACTGGAAAAGTAGAAAACCACCACAATAGGCCACACAATCTTATGGGATGTAGCAGGTCTTGATTTTTTTTTTTTAAATGTATCCCTGCCAAACTATTCTGACATGTGTTTGGTAGAGAGAATGACATGCTGAGATTTTAATGAAAAATAAAATTAGTCACGTGATCTTATTTTCAAAATGATACTTGTGATTCTATAACAGGTAGCTTTCAAATACCAAATGACCTGTGAAAAAACCTCTGAAGGTTAGTGGATACTACAGCACCATTTTAGCTGCATGTAGACTGGCCTAAGCCAGATCAATAATACAAACTTACATCAGCATAGCTATGTTGCTCAGGGGTGTGCAAAATCCACCCAAGTGATGTAATATACTGATCTAACAGCGGTGCTGTATTGATGGGAGAGCCTCTTCCCCTTGCCATAGCTCCCATCTCTTGTAGAGGTGGGTTACCTATGCCAACAGAAGTTCTGTCAGCACAGTAGCATCTTCACTAAGAGCTACAGGGGCATAGCTGTACTGGTATATCTGCATGTACAGTGCTGCAGCTAAGTCCTCAGTCTGATTGGATTTATCACATTATCTTCATATTTAATACCCTTTTATGAAAAGGCAGGGGTTTAGCTTGGCTTTCTTTATTTGAAAGGAAAAAAAAAAGTATGACCAGTCATCTAGCATTGACATTGCTTCTAGAAAGTAGAATAGCACTAAGGCAATAAAGATGTAGGATGACCAGCACACTCCTTGCCAACAAAAAAATCCAGTTATCTAGGAACTCATTATCTACAGGTACCTAAAACCATGTATTATACATTAACAAATGAAGGTTGCAAGAGCCCTAAATTTCTTGGGTATTATCAGGGTCTTAAAACGGCAGCGTCATCCTATCTGTGAGACCCTGAACTTCACCTTGGCCTGTTACCCTGATTAAGGCTACGATTTTGTCTCAGAACTCAAGGAATCTGTGACTTCATTGCCAGTAGCTGGGAGCTGCAGGTGGTCCTGCAGTGGCAAAGAGCTGTAAGGTACCATCACCGCCTGAGAGTGGGGCTTCAAGCTATGAGCCAGCATGGGCAGTAGGTGGGCCCCACAACTCACGACTGCTAAGAGTAAAAGGAGAAGCGCCCATACTTCCTTGGCTGCTCCAGTGGGTCAGGGGCCGCTGCCTCTCCATGGCTGCCATGGTAGGGCAGGGAGACCCCTAGCAGCTCCCTGGTCACCACAGAAGCAGCAAGGGGGATCCTGCAGCTCCCGGTCACCACAGCGGAACCCTGCAGCCGTGAGTTCCCAAAGTTTAGGGGCCCAAGAGCTTCCAGTCACCCTACAGCTGCCATTTTATTATGGATATTTTTGATAAAAATCATGGACTGTTCCCATGAATTTTTCTTTATTGCCTGTGACCTGTCCTTGACTTACTAAAAATATCCATGACAAAATCTTAGCCTTACCCCAATGCATGAGCTGTAAGGATTTCTACCATGGTCCTGTTCCTGGACCTTGACTAATGGCTCCATTGTTTGCATTGAACTTTGGCTAGTTGATGTCTGATAGAACATGGACAAAAGAGGTCTTCATTACCCTACATCTCTTCTAATCTCTTTGGGGAGTAAAGTGCAGTACAAAGGCTACAACGTATGGTGTATTTGTACGGGCAAAGCCCCCTATGGGAGATATTGTGCTACTCAGTAAAAGTAGTTCTGGCATATAGCTAGCCCCAAACAACATAAGCTATATGGACAAAAGGACTCCTTTTGTCAGTATAAGATGTGGCTTAATTATATTGACACACACACACACACACACCCCCACCCACCCATTCTGGCAAAACTTTCTAGTGTAGACTGAGTCTGGTATGTTTTCCCATCAACTCCAATGAGTGCCTCAGCAGCACCAGCATGAAGTGACTTTAGTTTAATTGTGGTCCACTACATTCTGAGTAGCAGCTATAAAACTGACTGGGTTCTTGGTGATTTCACTCTGCTGCAGCTTGGAAAAGCTCTTAAGAGCAGCAGAGGCACTAGAACTGGTTTTCAAACAGAGGAAGACATCTATTCACTTTCTTGATGTGAGCAGAGCAGCTTTTACAACAATAAAGGCTAGAATCTTTTTAAATGAAGAGCTTATTGTACAGAAGTTCTTAAATACTCCCATACATCTTAGAGAAAACATGCTACGTAGGAATATCCAGAACTTAAAAAAATCCAGTCCCAACATAGCTATAATACATCTGTTATAGATGAACTATTTTGTTCTGAAATTGTAAAGCCAGCTTGTAACAGAGCTAATGCTAAACTGATAATTTTTGTTCTTTCTAGGATATTATGAACATTTTAAAATCAAACACATAGAACTCTTTTTAGAGGGGTAGCCGTATCATTAGCTTAAATCATGTCCCTCTGCTACAATCCCCAAAATACTATTTCTACATTTTACTGGCTTCTACAGAACAAAAACCTGAGAACCTTATTAAATGAGTGCTTATAATTTGTGAAATGTAAAAAATGGTCTAAATGCACATTTTATTTCTTTACCATTATTTCAACAAACTAATCATCTAGCCCCCAGACCCAGCAAAGCTTTTGGTTAATACAGAAGCATGGTTTAAAAAAAGAAAAGGACACAAATGATAGATAGATTTGCTTGTGAATCAGACAAATATGAAATTGTACAGCTATCTTTTGTATACACAAATTTCAAATATAATTAAAACAGTGTAATTTTACTAAAATCGGGTGTTTCACTATATCATAATCCACAAAATATTAACAAGACCTGAGCTTTGAAACTATCAGTGTAACACAGGAGGTAATTATTTTCCAACATTGACTGTAGGCAACTAACATTTTTATCTGTTAAAAAAGGTACAAAATTAACAGATCAAGTTCAACAAGTCTTAAATAACATCATAAACTTTATATTTTATAGATAATATAAAATTTAATTACAAAATATTATTCCTAGCACTCAAACTAAAACTTCCTAAATTATCCCTATGTTTTTTAAAAAAATGAAAAAGCTAATTTGTTTAAAAGGACTGAAGTATAAAGTGCATTCTGAGCTGCCAAAATGGTGCTTAAATATTGATATAGTTCAGAAATAAAGTGCTAATAGTCTTGTAGAGTTTTCCTGCAGCATTTCTGGGAAACAAAGGATAAAGCACTATTGTTTTTGGTGTACCTTTGACAAGAAAAGAGAAAGCATAGCTGAATCTGTTTCACTGCATATTCATGCTTTTCCTTACATTCCAAATATTTGACAAGATGGTCAATATCCTCCACCTCTTCTTTCTATGGTGGGTAAATGGTATTGTTTCATAGAAGGCTTAAATTCCTTTTGTTTTTCAGACTGTTGAAAAAATGATAGATGTTTGAAATATGGTCTGTAATACATTTATATTTATATGTTGTGTATAAATGAATAAGGTTAAAAGTTTACTACCTTGTGATTTGTCCCAATATATTTAATATGTTGTAACAGAGGAACTTCACCATTTGTTGCAGGTGTAGTAAAAACTGAATGAAATGTAGGACTAGGATAAGAAGTCAATTTGGTTATTCCAGAAACACTTAGTTTTGGCAATTCTATCGCATATGGTGGTTCATGATATCTTATTGGATTGTCCTGGGTTTTCCTAAGAGAGTGCTTTTAAAATAAAGATACAAATTTCAATCGGCTGATAATGACATTTTTCTTAAATTGGATAAAATTTTTAAAAAATTCCATTCCCCCACCAAAAAATCCACCAAAGCTCCATTTCAGCTGAATTCCTAAACCCAACCTACCCCCCCACACACACATCATATTGATGATTACTTATAACTACTTGCACATTTTCTTTTTTGTAGTAGTTTTTCCAAGCATCTGTGTACAAATCCTATTTCAACCAACTTCCAATAATTAAATTAGTGGAGCAAATGGTTGCTACTGGGGAAAGGACTTATACTTTAAAGGTGACCCACAGAAGAAAATTGTTCTCGTGACCTTTTTTTTTGTTGTTGTTGCCTAATGATGAGGTGTTTAACAAAAAAAAGGCTGAATGTATGTCAACTACAGAGGCTTAAGGAAGAGCTGTGAGAAGCTTGAAAGCGTCTCTTCAATAAAAGTTGAATAAATACATTTTATTAGCTCACCCACCTTGTCTCTGTCAAGAACAAAAATATCTTAAATTAGGGAGGTCAAGTCCGGTTTTGTTGCAGGTCTCAGTTGGACGACCCAGAGATGCAAATTAGTAACTTGGTATTGGGATGAAGGGATGGAGAAGTGGAATCATTTTGGAGTTAGATTAGATAGGTATAAACAAAAGATTTAACACTCTACATATAAGGTTCTCTCAATGAGGTTTCATATTCTTGGCATCTAATGTTACCTTAGTTCTCTAGTTATCTATAGTCGTCCAGGAAAAACAGGGTAGAGACGAGGCCAACATTTCTAATGTATATTAATAGAAATAAAAAATTCTTTGTCCTTTTTAATTAATTCAGAAAGCAAAAAGCTAATCAGCAAGACTATTATCACGATCTAATTAAGGGACTATGACAAACCTTTAGGCCCTGACCCCAGGGGTGGGCAATAATTTTTAAAAGGGGGCCATCCCGGAATGGACAGGGCCTCAGGCAGAAAGGGCGAGGCCAGGATACTTCTAGTGCTTCCCCCATCCTGATTGGCCTGGGGTGGGGAGCACAAGATGTCTTTTCCCTTCCTTCCGCACCCTGCCCCCTAGAGAGAGGAGACCTCATACACTCCCCCTGCCCCCAGCCAATCAGGACCTGGGGGCTGGGAAGCGCGTAAAGTCTCCTTGCCCCACAAGAGCATACAGCAGCTTGAGAGACACACCATCTGTTTTAAAACAGCCGGTGTGTCTCTCTAGCCTAGGGGTGGGCAAAGGGCCAAATCCGGCTTGTCAAGCCGGTGTATCCGGCCTGCGACCACCCTGCCACTCTCCCTCCCCCAAGCCAATCAGTGCCTGGGGGCAGGGAAGTGAGTAAAGTCTCCTCGCCTCCGTGGTGGCTAGAGAGACACGCCGGCTGTTTAAAAACAGCCAACGTGTATCTCTAGCCGCTGTACACCCCTGGCAGGATGGGGAAAGGATGCAAGAGACTTCACGTGCTCCCCACCCCTAGGCCCTGATTGGTCGGGGAGGGCCCGAAGCGCGCAAAGCTTCCTTCCCCCGCCCCTCCTCGCCAAAGGCACACAGCAGCTATAGATAAAAGCTGGCTGTTTTTAAATGGCTGGCATGTCTCTCTGCCGCACGCTCTTGCCCTGATTGGCCTGGGGGTGGGGGAGTGGCAGGGCGGCCACAGGCTGGATCCACCAGCTTGGCGGGCTGGATCTGGCTCACAGAGGGCCCTTTGCCTACCTCTGCCCTAACCTCTGCCTTTCAATGGGATTTTGCACAAGTGCTGAGGTCTGTGCCAATAGATTCCTATACAGGTCTGACACCTTAATTGGAATAAAACCATGCAATCACCACTAATTAAGACATTTGTTTATTTATCTAGACATTACAATTACTTTATTTAAAGAGTCTGCATGTTCTCAAATTTGATTTTAAAATTACCTGCCTATGACCATCTTTTGAAATATTCCACAAGTTGATAGGTTCTTGTCCCACTATGTTTTCTGCTAATCGCATTTTTCTGTGCATCGTTAAAGCTTGCTTCTCTGCTACTCTGAAAAAGGTGAACACAAAGTCAAACAATACTGTCCTACTTGAGTCCAGATTTTATATGAAGAGGTAAAAAACAAACTGCCATATGAACTCCATATGAACTTTAATTCTCAGTTGTTTTAATGCAGTAAACAAAAAAACCTGCAAAACGCCAGGGATGTTTATTTGCAAGGTGATTGTTACCTAATCAATTCAGGGTTTATTAAGACCAAGTTCCTTTCTCCATAATGCATTATGCAGTTCAGGATCTAACTTTAAATTCCTGTATTGAAAGTATAGACTTACCTCAGCTCTTGGAAATAAGGATGCTGTAATGCTTGGTGGGCACCAATTCTCTGATCAGGATCGTAGTCTATCATTGCATACATAAGGGAGAGGCTCTTGGGGGAGATATTAGGCACAAGTGGAGATAGTCCTGTCCCTTTTTTAAATGGAAAATCAAAACTCATAGCTCTTGACCTGTGTTAAACCCAGTAATAGAGCAAACACTTATCATTCATGTAAACTGCCTCTGGATATTAAACTTATTGAATAAATATCTAAAAAGCTAAAATAAGCTGACTAGGAACAGTAAATTACTATGATTTCAAAAAGGGATATAATGAAGAAGAATCTCCTTTCTTATAAAATCATCATTGACATGCTAGATGGTGCAGCAATAAACTGCTAGCTGAGACCTAGAATACAATTTTGATTCTCTCACCTGCCTTGGAGCACCACAGAGGAACTACCTCTGGGTAGGGAGAAAATCACTATCTGAGAAGTGGCATGAAGGAGCACTACATTTGTGGAGGAGAAAAGTCCCCTTTACCACAAAGTTTGTACAGCAGTGATTCAGGTGGTACAGACTGCATGACACAAATCCCTGAGGAGTAGATTTGAGATGTTTTTGTTGCTCACATTCCCTCTCCCCTCAACTTTAATCTTGAGTGATCAGAAAATTGCATTTAGGAATTACACTTAAGCAAGACTTAAGTATTTAAATATTAATTAATAGGGTATAGGACTGACTATATTTAGATTTAAGTGTTTAAATAAAATAAGTGATTGTGAAAATTGCTAGACTATATAGCAGATTTTACTTATTTAGATTAATAAATATGGGAGTGTTCAACATACTTACTGTTTGAATTTATTAAGAGTTTTCTTAGCAGGGGTGCCTAGAATATCATGGATTTTTGATATTTGGTCCAATTCATTACATCCAGGAAAAAGAGGGTGGAAACTGAAAGATAAGAAATACTGTTGACAATATTAAAAGTGATTTAAACTAGTTCTAATGGGCTGATTGCCACTGTGTAGTGTTCTGAAAACTGACAGACCGCATTTTGCATGACCAGCAATAGGAGAACAATGTGTCAGTTTATTGCCCACACTTCTGGTGACAATGGGTAAATTAGTTCAACCAGAAGAATAGTCTCTAACCACTGACCTTCCCTTCCCCACACCCACAGTCTGCCAAAAATGTTTAAACTCTGTTGTAAACATTCACCTGGTGTATACTTGCAGAGCTTCAAGGCTCAGCTGTTTTTTATGGGGATGACAGTGTGGCATTTTGTAAGAGTACTGTAGAGTTAGTTAATTTTGGGTCAATTTTATTTTGTGGGAGAAATGATATACTTGGAGGTTTTGAATGTCAGCTGGCCTTTGCCCAACATCAAATTAATTATTCTTACTGGCTAGTAAGTAACCAAAGCAGAAGGACTGCTGGTTTATGTGGCAATTGTGGCGGCAGCAATAACAGCTACATGTGCTTGGTGAAGAAGACAGAAGCAAAAATGCTGTCACTACTGTTGCATACCAAACAAAGAGGTACCAGTTTGTGAGGAGAACAGAACAGAATTGTTGCCACTGCTAGGGCACACAGGCCAAGTGGAGGAGGGGGAAAGGAGAAGTGCATAACAGAACAGCACTCCATTTCCAGAGCACAGAGATGTTCAGGAAGTATTCACTTTCTTAGCTATTTTCATGAATATTAATAACAATGGAAATGATAGTTTCCCCTGTTCTATAATTTCTTACATACTTGCAGATCTCAATCAGCTGAAGAAATTTTATTCTAGCTTTCTCAAAACTCACTTTTGCATAGGGTCAAACCATAAGGTCTAGATTTTTTTTTTTGTTTCAAAACAGAGCCTGTAGAAAATGCGGTTTGAGCAAACATTTACAAATTAAACTGCAGAGTTGACTCCCATGTGACTGATTTCCTCCACAGCTGCAAAAGAGTAAATTAAAGGAGGAGGCAAAAATACTAACATCTCACATGTATAATCAAAACCGAGGGCGGGGGCTGTTCCAGCCTGGCAGGGGCCACCATGCTGTGGGGCCAGCAGCCCCCAAAGGGCTGAAAGCAGGCAGCCCTGCCATTAACTGTGTAACCAATAGAATTTTGATCAGTTACATGATTAATATTTTATACATTTTTACATCCCTTAAGCATAGTACAGGTAATAATAACAGTGAAGACATGACAACACGGGCTAGCAGCCAGAGTACAAACTGCCTGGAGAGCCTGGTATGTACCAGGGTTGCTAGCCCATGCTGCCAGGTCTACTTTACTATTGTTACATGTGATGTGCTAGATAGATTAAAAATAGCATTGGTAGGGATATATATATGCTGCAGTCACATCTCATTTGTAATGTTAGCATAGAATCATAGACATGTAGAACTGGAAGGACCTTGAAAAGTCAACAAAGCCCATCCACCCATGCTAAGGCAGGATAAAATAAACCTAGGCCATCCCTAAGAGTTGTTTGTTTAACCAGCTCTTAAAAACCACCAGTGATGGGGATTCCACAACCTCCATTGGAAACCTATTCCAGAACTTAATTAGAATAGTTAGAAAGTTACTCCTAATATCTAAATGTAAAATCCCTTGCTGCAGATTAAATCTGTTACTTCTTGTTCTATCTTTAGTGGATACTGAAAACAATGGCTTCTCATCCTCTTTATAACAGCTCTTAATATAGTTGAAGATTATTATCAGATGTCCCCTTCTCTCCCAACCAATCTTATTTCTCAAGACTAAACATGCCCAGGTTTTTTAACCCGCCTCATACACCAGATTTTCTAAACCTTTTTTTGTTTTTGTTGCTCTCCCTCCAATTTGTTCACATCTTTCCCAAAGGATGGTGCCCACAACTGGATACAGTACTCCTGCTGAAGCCTCACTAGTGGTAAGTAAAGTGATACAGTTATCTCATGTCTTACATACGACACTCCTGTTAATACCCCACAGAATGAAAATAGCCTTTTTCACAATTGCAACACATTGTTGATTCACTATACACCACAAATCTTTTCAGTAGTACTATCACCTAACCATTTATTCACCGTTCTGTATTTATGCTAGGGATGTGAAAGGTTAATTACACCCTCCACTCCATCACCCTTAATGGATGATACTTACCAGTTCCAGTTAACTGGTGGGGGCTGGAGCAGATCCCCCCTCGCTGCAGACAGAGAAACTCCTGTGCTGGCGCACTGCAAGAAGGGGCTGCTCCAGCCAAGCTGGAACAGCCCCTCCCTGCAGCAGGGGGCCACTCCACCCCAGCCACAGCAGGCGGGGGGCTGCTCCAGCCCAGCTGGGCTAAACTAACCCCCTCACTTCATCGCCTTTAACCAGTTAATCAATTAAACAGGATTTTACATCCCTAATTTGTGTATTTGATTCTTCATTCCTATGTGTAGTATTTTACAATTATCTTTATTGTATTTTATCTTACTGATTTCAGACCAATTCTCCATTTTGTCGAAGTCATTTTGAATTTTAATCCTATATTCCAAAGTGCATGCAACCTTCCCTGATTAGTGTCATCTTCAGATTTTATAAGTACACCCTCCACTATCCAAGTTATTAATGAAAATATTGACTAGTACCAGAGGGGGTCCTCCCTGTAAGTCCAAGATACATTCCAAAAAACTTGGACTTGCAGTGAAACAACTTAAAGCAGGGAATTTTTTTCCCGCAGCTGACTTCCATTTAAGCCAATTGGGGGGAGTGTTTCGCACGACTTATAGCACGGAATGGGAGGACTTATAACACATCAGTTCCTACAAATGTCAACAACTTCAGTGTGGAACGGATGTATTCCGGGGCGACTTACAGCAGGGACGTCCTGTCTCAAGACTGATCACTGAGGGACACTGCTGGGAGTATATCCTCAGTGAGACATCCAGGATTCAGTCAAGAAAAGAAGGAAACAAACTATTTCTCAAGTAAAGAAGTGAAAAAGTTATACAATCATGAAAAATATTACAAACAATAAAATATTTAGGGGTAATAAACTACCTAAAGATATGTGACAGTATTACTTTCTGTTATGCATTCAGCTACTTTATTGTTAATTTGCTATTATATGCGTTTGGTGCCAGACATGACAGAATCTCTGCCTAATGTAACTTCTAGACTAAAGGCATGAAAGAGTTCCAGAAAACTATGGAAAACAACATTTATGCCTTTAAGATAACATTACTCACATCATGTGCTGATTATATAATGAGTTGATCCTCAGTTTGGCATTTTTTGACGCTGAATAAACTAGACTCTTAATTTCTTTCTACTTAGTCCTGTACCTTGTGATTTCATAGAAAACACAGCCAGAGCTCCACATGTCCATTTTGTAGCTATAGTAGCCATCTGTGAGCAGACACTCAGGTGCTCGGTACCAGCGTGTAGAGATGTATTCTGTATATGGCTGCTTGGAATATATACTTCTACAAGATCCAAAGTCTCCTAACTTCAAGGTATCTTGCTGCCAAAAAAAAAAATCAAAAAACCAAAAAACTTGTTACGTAGTCCAATAAATCAGAAAACAGTCAAATATTGAAGCAAAGGCAGAAATATTGAACCAACAATTATAAACCTAATTAGTTATTACCTAGTTTGTTTTAGGTACTAACTTTTCCAGCTCCCTTTTTTAAGAGAAAAGAGGTGATCTGGAATGTCAAATTGCATGTCTGTGATTAATTGTTAATTAAAGCCTATTCTCCAAGGACACTGAATGGGGTTTATCAATGAAGCATAACTCAGCTATGCTACATGTTTCATTATGTTAACAAATTGTAAAACTGCTCTTTAAATTGTAAGTGCCTTTGAATTTAAGGCAACTGATGCCCATAATACACATTTGTATCTTTCTGTATATTTTCACACAAAAAATTAGAACTAATCTTTAATAGTAAAATATATTAGCTAGTCTTGAAGGGAAAGTTGCTGAATGTGACTTATGTAGGTGAAGTTATTTTCTTGGTGTCTTCATTTTTAGCAGTCACATGATAAGGTATTTTTATGGCTTTTCTTTGTATTAGTTCTCTTCCTCCTACTGGTTTCTCTTTGAACATGCTGAGGACTTTGAAACAGTAAAATCTCTCCCATAAAAATAAACAAACTGAATTCTGACAATAACACTACTAAACAACTCTGGAAAAAATGGGCCTTTTTCCAACTCTGAAAAAAATGGGCCTGGGCCTTTTGTTATTTGATAGTTTTTAAATGTGGGAGTCTTTTAAAACAAAATCAACTGAAGGTCTCCTTCTACCGTTATGTGAACAACTTCTGTCGACAACAGGAGTTAAACATCAAGAGGCCCTGCAGGATTGAGTCTCAACACTTGTTTCAGATATAGCACAGAAAGGAAAAAGACAATAATATATGAACAATTAAATCTGTTTGCTTTCAGGCTTAGTTCAGATGTAAGATTTCCAGCTATAGAACATGATAAACCATTTATGCTTTTAGCCAATAGCAATAGAAAACATTTGTTCATTCACCATTCAAGAAGGAGGGCACAAGACTAAGCTATATATGTAAGAGTCACCTCTACGACGATGAAAATTATACCTCACATTTACAAAGATACATTAGTGTCTCAGAATAAACAGACACATATATATAAAATGTACTTACACTTTCAGTTAAGTGATCTCTCAAAACTACTTACCTTTATTAATATATTTTCTGGTTTCACATCTCTATGAAATATTCCATTTCTGCATCAATATAAAAATACCAAAATGAACTCAATGAAAGTATGAGCATATTCACAAAGTTTCTAATTATTTTAGGTGATATTTAATTATAAGCATATGGCATACTTCTCGCAAGGTTACTGTTTTAATTTAGTGTCTTACCTGTGCATGTGATCAAGGGACTTGCATAACTGGTACATGTAGTTCATTATTTTTTTTTCAGGTAATGGCTTTCTCCTCCCTAGAATTTGGAACAGTGAAATGAAATTGCAAGTTGTACAAATGCTTTATATCAGTAAGTATACAAGAGTAGTAACATCTACTTTTCAGCTTCTGATAAAGCTTCTGATAATGAATCTATATTCCCTTCTGCATGATTGGAAGAATTTGGTTAACATTTTTACATATCTCATACAAAAATAACATCACTGTAATCGGCATTTCATTTGAACTAGGACATAAGGTGAAGACAAATTTCAGAATATACCAGAATAGCTTGATAAATACAGTTGTGACTTTGTTTATAAATTGTCAATTTTGGTATTGCATGATTCTTCATAGTGCAGGGAGGGATTCTGCTGCAGATGATTTGTGAGTATTATGAATGGTAATGTAATATATCTATCCCCCATCCCTCTATAATAGCAGGAATATTTCACTCCAAAATTATTGGTAACCTTTACTTCCTATGTAACCACTAAAGTAATGATGCATAAAGTTCAAGGTTTAGAAAGGATATAATCCTCTATAAATGCCCAAAGTTTCTTATTCCTATTTTGGTATGTGAATTACAGAACAACCTGTTCACTTCAGTGCGTGTTACTGACATGTGACTGCTCAACATCACAACTATTCCATGTTTGTTGAGGGTTCTGAAGACATCTGATAATCACTTAGATTGTTTCCTTTACACGCCCTCTTGAACCTTTGTGCTTTGCTGTAGTTCCTCTAAATAATGCTGTATTGTTTATAATATCATTAATACAAAGAGAAAGTTAGCAAATTTCTGAGAAAACTTAGTGACTCTGGTTAAACAAGTTTTAAAATTAATTCCAAGTTATTTAACTATTCATTAACTAAAACTAACTTTAGATTTAAAATACTACTTAGTTATATGGCCAAACATGTTACTGCAACCTTTGGATTTTCTGTCTATACTCATTTTTTGCCAGGTAGAACTGTTTGCCACATAAAAATAAATGTTAAACCTAAAAGAGTAAGATAATAAAAATTGCATTTATTGGCATTTATATGGTCCCCATTACTATAGTATCTGAGTACTTACTCCCCTTTGACAGATGATGAAACTGAAGCTAAAGATGCAATGAATGGCTTTCCCAAGGTCACACAGGAAGTCTACAAATGAGCCAGCTACAGAATCAAGATTTCCGGATTCTTGGTCCAGTGCCTGAACCACAAGATGATTCATCCTCTTGTTGATGTAAGAGTTCACTGTAACACAATTTTAAGGCTAACTTGCAATTTTTTTTCAGAATTCTGCAGAGGATTTTTTAAAAAAAATAATCAGATTGGATCCTTTTTACTTCGTTAATGTGTATCAAGACCTGAAATATTTCCTTCATTTATTTTCTGCTTTAAAAAAAAATATTAAGTATCAGGAATGTTAAATCTGGTCTTTCTTGATTTTGCTAGAGGACCTGTTGTACATCTAATCTGGCCATGTATATTGTGAGCTCTCACACATTATTTGAAAGGGCTGGGGTTCGAATCTTAATATGTTTAATATTCCAGAATGTTAATTACTGAAGGTAATGTGTATGTTAATAAAAACAGTTTTCTATACTATGGCTGACGAAAGATTCCTTCCCCAATAAGCTGTTTGCTTTCATTCTCTTGACCCTTGATGTTTCTAGTTTGATAATTCATTCTATCCTTAGTTAACTAATCTTAAGTGCCTAAGTCACTTAGGAACACAAATCTAACAAAATGACAAGCATTTCTCAGAATTCCATGTTAGTTCCCCTGTCACCCATAATTGATGTAGATTAGAAAACAATGCTTAAAACAGTGGGGCCATGCTTCTCCTGTTGGTGCAGGTACTCCACCTCCCCAAGAGGTCAGCAGTTATATCAACAAGAGAAGCCCTCCCATTGACAAAGCACTATGTACACCAGGGAATTTTCCACACCCTTGAGCAATTTAGTTATAACAGCATAATTTGGCAGTGTAGACTGACCGTAAGTCAAGTATTCAAATCCATCCTCATCCACATACCAGGCTAAGGAAAGTAGTTCAGAACACTAATATTTCTATTCTGGGATACATTAACAGGAGTGTTGTAAACAAGACATGAGAAGTCATTCTTCCACTCTACTTTGCACAACTCCTTGGCTACGTCTACACTACATGCTTCTTGCGCAAGAAGCCTTTTGTGCAAGAGTTTTTGCACAAAAAATTCTTGCGCAAGAGCACGTCCACACCTCAAAGCACATTGCATTTTGTGCAAGAGAGCATCCACACTGCATGGATGCTCTTGTGCAAGAAAGCTCTGATGGCCATTCACAGAATGGCCATCAGAGCACCTGTGCTTTTTCCCATAGGGGTTTCTTGTGCTCCACACTCTGGAGCGTCCATGCTTGCCTTTTTGCACAAGAACTCTTGCGCAAAAGCGAGTTATGCCTCGTAAAAGGAGGTTTATCTACAGTGGAAAAAGCCCTCCGTTCTGCTGTTTTAGTCTTGATTTCTTTGTGCAAAAGCGCATTTGAGGTGTGGACGCTCCATGGGTTTTTGCGCAAAAACAGCTGGTTTTGTGCAAAAACCTTGCAGTGTAGACATAGGCCTTGTGTGGATGTGGTGACAGGGTCAGGCTGGAGGACTACAATAGTTAGAGAGAAAGGCAGCTCTAAAAGGCAGCAACAGCCCTGGTTAATCAGGAGCAAAGGAGACAGGGCTGCTGTAAATCAATCAGAGCCATCTGATCTCACCTGAGGCTAAAGGGAGAGGGGGGGGGGAAGGAAGTGGAGTGAGAGAAGACCGGAGCAGATAGGAGGAGAATCAGACAAACTAAGAAAGGTAAGAGCAACATTTCCAGACAAAGGGGCCCCAAACAGGGGTTTCAGGTCCTCCTTTTCCTGGCAGCCTGAGACAGGGCCAGACTTAGGCCGATTCATCTGATTCCCCCAAATCGGGCCCCATGCCTAAAGGGGCCCCCGCGCCCTGAACCCGGAAGCATGGGCGGCGAGTTATATGGGCTCATGGTGCCCATGCTCCAATATTCAGAGCCGGGGGCCCTGTTCCACCAATATGTGGAGCTGGGTCTCTCCCACGGCCCTGCCTGGAGCAGGCCCCGGCCCCTCCGCGCGTCCTCCCACCCCGGCCCCAGAGTGTCCGTCCCCCCGTCCCCAGCCCATCCCTGCCGTGCACAGCTTTAAGTCCGGCTCCCCCTCGTTGGCGCACTCTGCCGGCTGCTGCTACCATGCACGGCATTCCCAGGTGAGCGGGGATACGCCCGGGTGTGACGTGATGTCACAGCCCGGGACTTTAAAACTGCTTGGCACCGCGTTGCGCCATGCGGTCTAGCTTCGGGTTCGGAGTCTGGGGACTTCTGGGGCCCGAGTGCAGACTCTGGCCCCGCAAAGTGGAAGGCAGAAGGTAAGGTGACGGGGGGGGAGGGGGAGAGGAAGGGGCTTGTGTGGAGGGGGAGGGGGAAGAAAGGGGAAGGCATCAAGAGACAGGGTGGAGGAGAGACAAATGCCAGGAGGCCAAGTGGAGACAATGAGGAAAAGGGCAGGAGGGGAGGTGTCAGTGGGAGGGGGGACAGGGTGATGCTGCGAGAGGAGAGGGTAAGGGCATTGGGGGCTAGAGGGGGGAGGGAGAGGTGCTGGGAGAAGGCTTGAAAGAAGAGGTGGGCATGAGAAAGGTGGGGATGGAGCAAGTCATGTGTGAGGGCACAGAGGGGCATGAAGGGAATGGGGGCAGAGAGTGGTGAGGGGGTGGGCATCAGGGAAAAAGAGGGCAAAGGGGGCAGGGGCAGTGAGGGAAGGGGGAGGCACCAGGAGGGTGCAGGGCTAAGGGAAGGTGCCAGGGGATTCTGGGGGTGAAGCAGAAGGGCAGACACCTGCAGGGGAGGGACCAGCACCAGAGGAGAGAGGCAGGGCAGGTGTGTGGAGGGAGGTGAGAGAAGAGGGGATGAGGAGGGGTAGCTCACAGAATCAGAGTGGGACTACTGGAGGAGTGGGCACGGGGGGGGGGGGGGAGAGAAGGGCTGGTGGAGGGGGGCAGGTCTCAGGAAGGCTGAGGGCAGTGAGAAGGGCAGGAGTCAGGACAGCAGAGGAGGGTGAGGAGTTGGGGGGCAGCAGGCACCAGGGGAGCTGATGGAGCAAGGGGAGGAGACATGGTAGCAGAGAGAAAAGGTAAAGGTTTATAAAATATTTATAAATAACGTGGGTGCCACAGTGGCACATCCAAACAAGCCACATGAACTCAGTACTGGTGCACAACACAATTCATTCTGATCATGGGAGGAAACTCTTAGGCTATGTCTACACTGGCGGCTTCTTGCACAAGAACATCTTGCGCAAGGGTTCTTGTGCAAGAAGTCTTGCGCAAGAACACGTCCACACTGCCATGTGCGAGCTGTGCTTTTGTGCAAGAGCATCCATGGTAGTGTGGATGCTCTCTTGCGCAAGAAAGCTCCGATGGCCATTTTAGCCATAGGGGTTTCTTGCACGAGAAATCCCTGCTGAGCATCCACACTGCTCTCTTGTGCAAGAGCTTACACCTGTTAGAAAAGAACGTTAGCTCTTGCGCAAGACGCCCTCTCTTACCACACTGTACTGTAAATGCTCTTGCGCAAGAGCAGGCGGGCAGTGTGGATGCTCTGTGGGTTCTTGCGCAAGAACAGCTGTACTTGCGCAAGAAGCCGTGTGTGTAGACAGCCTTAGAGGGAACACTTCCCCCAGCCTCTCTGCCCCCGAGTTAATGTCACACACATTGGGTTAATGCAATTGCAGGATAGTTGCATGAGGGGGGTTTTGTGGGGGCCAAACTAATCCCTGTTGGTAGGAGGATGGTGGGAAAAGTCCTTCAAGAGGGGTGACATGACACCTTTTACTTCTGGTCATGTGCCCATCTTGCCCTGAGCATGTTACCTCCAGAGGCGTGGTTAATGGGGGTCGGGGTGTGTGGCTAATGGGGCACCACCAAAAATTATACAAATCTGCTGCCCCTGCCTGGAAGTGTGCCGGGCGTGCTGCGGCAGGGGGCGTCATCCCCGGAGGAGGAGTGCGGCAGCTGCCTGAACCGCAGGACGTGCGAGTTGAACACAGGGTTTCCCTGCGCCACGGGCGGGGTGAGGAGGGGGGTGTTAGCTACCTCCAGGGCTTTGCGGGGGAGGTAGCTGGGCATTTTTTGTGTGTGTGTTTTTGTTTTTGGTTTTTTTTGGCTCAACCAAAATTGCTGCGGGGCCCCGTCAAAATTGTTCGAATTGGGCCCCGCACTTCCTAAAGCCCCTGGCCTGAGAAGCCCAGCTGAGAGCTGGAAAGAATTGTTTTTGCAGGCCAGCTGATCCCAGGACACTGGCCCCAATGCCCTTTTGTAGCTGAGGTACCAGACCTCAAACCCTGCCAAGGGCTAATAGCGCAGTACTGAGACTGCCAGATTAAGGACTGAGCAGGGTATTGGGACCCAGGAGTAGGGTCACCCTGCTACAATGCACTTATGCAAGTGTAAAAATGCCATAGCTTATTCCCTTTTTCTGACATGAATAAAACTACACTAATATAAAGCACCACTATAACTGTGTCTATAGTCATACAGTTGAAGCAGTATAACTTCTGTGTTTAGACAGCTCTAAAAATACATGACCAATACACTACAGTTTTTTTCCATGTCAGTTTACTCCTTAGTTACTGTCTTTTCCTGGAAACTCCTCCTAGGGTCTTAATTTGTACATTGGAAAACAGCTGTTCTATTATCAGAAGCTAAGAACCAATGTTTACAGATCATAAAGAAAGTTCCAGGTAGTAATGTGACAGACTTCTTATATAGGGATAAGTTTAGCAGAAGCTACAGAGCAGGGGTCGGCAACCTATGGCACGTGAGCTGATTTTCAGTGGCACGAGTCCACAGCGGGAGCTCAGCTCCCCCTCCAGAGCCCACACAGCTGCAAGGTTTGGAGCACCAGCTCCAGTTTCTGGGCACACAGAAGGAGAGGAGGTGAAGAAAGCCCCGACTCATGTCAGCCCCCAGCGTCCCTGAGAACTGCTCCGGCTCCCTAACCCATCTCCACCAAGCGCCACAGGGACCCTGTGCAGAGCCGGGACAGCTCCCCCTACCGGATCAAGACCCCCCCCCCCCATGCATGCGTGCCGCTGCTTCTCTGCCTACCCCAGCTCCCCTGGCATGCAGAGGAGCTGGGAGAGAAGGAAGCAATGGGGTGGGGGAGTCTGCCCCCAAGAGCTGCCCCAGCTCCCCGCCCACTTCCATCAGGCAGTACAGAGACCCCACAGAGTGCCCCCCCCATGGGAGGAGTAGGGGAATGGGGTCCAGGGGTGGGGGAAGTGGGGGCTGGGATGAGGAGGTAATGGGGGAATTGGGGACTGGGGTGTGATGGGGTCAGGATCAGAGGGTTGGGGGGGGGGAGGGGTTTGGACTAGTTTTTTTGCTTCTCACTTGTGTGGTCCCCAACTGATAGTTCCCCACCCTTGCCATAAATAATGAAAACATTGAAACCTTTTGTGTTGAACATAAATTAATATTTTACTTTATTTAAAATGGGGGGGAGGGTTCCTCCTACCCCAAAGCTGCATTGGCCCCTGGGTGCCTTGGTCCCTGACAGGAAGGCAAGGGTGCCACGGACTGGATCCCCACAGGACCCTGCCCCCAGCAGGGCTGGGCACTCTGGGGTCACCCACCTGTACCCGCCTCACCCATTTCCCTGAAACCCCCCCAAGCCACCCTAATCCCAGCCCGTGTTGGCGATCCAGCATCATGTCCCCCGCAAGATTGGAACCAGCACCGGGGGGAGGGAGAGGGAGGAGGGGAATCCCTGAGGCTCCGCGCCACATCTGGCTTCCAGGGAAGCATGCATGCGTTGCTCCTCCCCTCCCCACAGGAAAAGCCAGAGCAGAGCCCAGGGCAGGAGACCAAGCAGGGTGCGCAGTGGAGAGAGTTCCTCCCATCTCCCAGGAGAGCAGCACTGCCCCAGGGCAGGAGGGTTAAATCTTGACATGCCACTTCGGAAAGATTGCCGACCCCTGCTATAGAGACTTCTGTTAACTCTATTATGAGCCCTTCTTGAATAGGCTTACCCTGATTTTCAAACTTTATTATGTTTCAACTGAAAGATTTGCTACTTTCAAACAAAATGCGCATAATTTCTTATCACTAAACTGGTAATTTTTGTATTAAATCCAAACTTGCCATAAGTTTCCTTTTTTCCTTTTCAGGTCTCATCATTTATATTGATAGTGCTCTATAGAATCACTGCTCTGACTCATTTAAAAATAGACATGTGCACAAGTTTTTTAATTAAAAATATCTATATAGCATAGAAAACAGCCATAAAAGAGTAATTTCCCCAAAAATATACAATATACACTTAAATTTCATACTATATAACCATTACATGAACAGCCAACTGAAAAGTATGATTAATGAATGCCACTTTATGATCTATGAAAGAGGATTTTGAATGACAAACATGCTCTACATACCTTTTATTAGCTCATAAATATTCATGTCCATAAGTTCACATATTAGTGCAAGAGAGCCAGATTTTCTGTCACTGAAGAAACAAATAGTTTTTTTCTAAGCAAGAAATACATTTATATTTGCATTTGTACACAAAGTAGACAAAGTATTCTATTCAGCAGAAGAGCCAGTTGTAATAATCAGTAAGACAACTTGAAGTTTTCAGTTTCAACTGATATTTACCTACAGAAGCCTATTCAAACTGATTTATAATTTTAATCTACAATGACATTTTTTCAAACTCTTTGCATCTGGCACTCCTGGCTGGAAGCCTTATTAACCTTACAAGTACTGTATGGATTTTAGTGTTAAGTATGGCACAATGGTGCAATCGCAATCTGGAAGCTCCCAATAAAATGGCAATAGCAAGACATAACAGTCATAAAGTATAAAATAAAAATTGCTAAGAGGTACAAAAGCATTGTGCTGCATTTGAAAATATTGAATAGTTGAGCTGGGCCCCATATTGTTCTGTGAGGCCAAAACAACTAATTTTTAAATGAGTATGTTACTTAAAAAAAAAACAACCCTACATTTTGACAGTTTTCTGTGATGGTGGATTCTCTATAACCTGAAGTCTTTAAACCATAATCTGAGTAACTCAGTCAGTTAGTGAATCTATTATAAGAGTGGGTGGGTGAGGTTGTATGGCCTGCAATGTGCAGGAGGACTGACAAGATAAGTAATCCCCCCCGTGCAACTTTTTACCTCTTGCTCCCTTTTACAAATGTCTGTGCTGCCCTCACTCCCAGAGCTGGGAGCAGTGTCATGACATGGTGGTGGTGGTAGAGAAATGACACAGACAGGTCTAAGAGGGGCCGAGGCTGGGGCCACAGCTGGGGGCAGGATTGGGACCAGGAGCAGAGCCCTGGGTGCGGGTCCAGCAGGACACTAGGTACAGAGCCAGCAGCCAGGGTCCCAGGCTACTTCCAAGTGAGGACTGAACCAGGTGCTGGCCCCAATTGCACTCTCTGGACATTCCTCAGTACCCGCTTCAACTCCACAGTTTGGGGACCTCTGGAGTAGATGAATCATGATGGTCCAAGTCCCTTCTGATCCTTAAAGTCTATGAATATATGTTGAGAATGATGTTTGCAATAGTAATTGTGGTCCAACAATGCTTTTTTTTTTTTTTAGCCCGATACTATGTAATGGGAGCTGTGAAATGAGTAAAAGCAGGATCCAGCTTATTCCACAATTGTGACATTAAAACAAGACACTCCAGAATCTGAGATTTCATTTTTTTTAAATTGCTTAACCCTTGTGGTTGCAGAGAAACTTTTGACTATGAGCAAAGAGTACACTGATGCAGTGTTTCCTGTTTGACTCTGCAGGGAGCTAGAACATCTCCCTGAGAAGTGTGATCTGCCTCATTAATCTCAAACTGTGGCCCCTGTGGCCATCACAATTCTGATACTGAGTAACTTTATATTTTGCCAAGATACCTAGAATTCATCATGTTCCTGTAGCTGGCAGCTAACATTTTATGTCCGCTTGCCCCAGTGGAACCTATCTATGGAAGCCTCTTGCTCTCCAACGTTCATAACAAAGCACTGATTTGATTACAGAGCATGCTCCCTGCACTGTTCAGTTAAGCCAGACAAAAAGGAATTGGGGAACCAGATATGGAGTTCATCTTGCAGATGTGCCGGCTGACAATCTGGGCTGCAGCTAGATCTAGACTATTTGGGAGATGAGCTACTAAAGTGACCACAAGTGTCCCTCTTCTGGCACTTGTGGGAATTAGGTTCTAAGTCAGATTGTCTGGATAACACTGAGGCGCAGGGAGTGAAAAAAGACAGCATGAAGAGCACAGCAAAAAAATCCTTGAAAATAATAATCAACAAATGTTATGTCTGATGATTTTCAGCAATGAACCATAGTTCTGGGAAGCTGCATAGGAGTGAAGAGGATTAAAGTAATTTATGGCAATACAATAAGTTGGCTTCATGACAGAATGTGATCCATCTGTGCAACAGAGTACATGGACCCTTGGAGGGCAGTAGACATGAAGTCTCCCTCCCATAAAATCAGAATATAAATTTGTTTATTGATTAAGAATGCCCATATAGGGTCTGACTAAAGGTCTATCTAGCCTAGTATCCTGTCTCCTGGCAGTAGTCAATGCCAGATGCCCCAGAGGGAGTGAACACAACAGGTAATCATCACGTGATATCTCTCCTGTCATCCGTTTCCAGCCTCTGACAAACAGAGGCTACGGACACCATTCCTACCCACACTGGCTAATAGCCATTGATGGACCTAACCTCTATGAATTGATATAGCTCTTTTTTGAACCCTGTTAAAGTCTTGGTCTTCACAACATCCTCTGGCAAGAAGTTCTACAGATTGACTGTGCGCTGCATGAAGTAAACTTCCTTTTGTTTGTTTTAAACCTGCTGCCTGTTAATTTCATTTGGTGACCCCTAGTTCTTATATTATGAGAACAAGTAAATAACTTGTTCACTTTTTCCACACCAGTCATGATTTTATAGACCTCTATCAAATTCACCCTTAATCTCCTCTTTTCTATGATGAAAAGTCCAAGTCTTTTTAATCTTTCTTCATATGGGACCCATTCCAAGCCCCTAATCATTTTTGTTGCCCTTTTCTGAACCTTTTCCAATGCCAATATATTTTTTTGCAATGAGGTGATCACATCTGTACATAGTATTCAAGATGTGGACTAGCATGGTTTTACATAGAGGCAATAAGATATTCTCTGCCTTATTCTCTATCCCTTTTTTAATGATTCCTAACATTCGGTTTGCTTTTTTGACTGCACTGCACATTGAGTGGATGTTTTCAATGAGCTATCCACAATGACTTCAAAATCTCTCTCTTCAGTAGTTGTAGCGAAATTAGTCCCCATCATATTGTATGTATCATTGGGATTATTTTTTCCAATGTGCATTACGTTACATTTATCAGCATTAAGTTTCATTAGCCACGTTGTTGCCCAATTACTTAGTTTGGTGAGATCTTTTTGAAGCTCTTCACAGTCTGCTTTGATCTTAACTATCTTGAGCAGTTTGGTATCATCTGCAAATTTTGCCACCTCACTGCTTACCCCTTTCTCCAGATCATTTATAAATACATTGAATCAGACTGGTCTCAGGACAAACCCTTGGGGGACACCACTAGTTACTCATAGACTCATAGACTAAGGTCAGAAGGGACCATCATGATCATCTAGTCTGACCCCCCGCACAATGCAGGCCGCATAATCTCACCCACCCACTCCTAGAATAATCCTCACCCCTATATCTCAGATATTGAAGCCCTCAAATAGTTTGAAGACCCCAAGATGCTGAGAATCCTCCAGCTGTGATCTGTACCCCATGCTACAGAGGAAGGCGAAAAACCTCCAGGGCCTCTCCCCATTCTGAAAACTTGCCATTTATTCCTACTCTTTGTTTCCTGTCTTTTAACCAGTTATCAATCTATGAAAGGACCTTCCCTCTTGTCCCATGACAACTAACTTTACTTAAGAGCCTTTGATGAGGGTCCTTGTCAAAGGCTTTCTGGAAATTTAAGCGTACTATATCCACTGGATCTTCCTTGTCCACACGTTTGTTGACCCCCTCAAAGAACTCTAGTAGATTACTAAGACATGATTTCCCTTTACAGAAACCATGCTGACTTTCCCCCCAGCAAATTATGTTCAGCTATGTGTCTGACAATTTTATTCTTTACTATAGTTTCTACTAATTTGCCCAGTACTGATGTTAGACTTACCAGTCTGTAATTACCAGGATCACCTCTAGAGCCCTTTTAAAATATTGGTGTCACGTTAGCTATCTTCCAGTCATTAGGTACAGAAGTTAATTTAAAGGATAGGTTACAAACCACAGTTAATAGTTCCGCAATTTCACATTTGAGTTCTTTCAGAACTCTTGGGTAAATGCCATCTGGTCCCGGTGATTTGGTACTATTAAGTTTATCAATTTGTTCTAAAATCTCCTCTAATGACACCTCAATTTGGAACAATTCCTCAGATTTGTCACCTAAAAAGAATGGCTCGGATTTGGGAATCTCCCTAACATCCTCAGCTGCGAAGACTAAAGCAAAGAATTAATTTAGCTTCTCCGGAATGACTTTATCATCTTTGAGTGCTCCTTTGGCATCTCCGTCATCCAAGGGTCCCACTGGTTGATTGCTTAAAATCTCTCTTGTCCCAGTTCACCTGTTTTTCCATTTTGTTAGGATGGATATTATAATTCTGATGTTTTTGCAGCAGTATATTCTAAAGCAACTGAAAAGTGCAATTTAGAACTGTATCATATCTTTGCCTAACAAGAGACATGAGGGCCTGGGGGAATCAGACAGATCTTCCAAAGATTTCGTTTTGGGCATAATAAATAATTGATTAAATGTCTCCAAACTGTCTCTGGTCTCCAAAAGCTACTGAAAAATATTCAAATGGAGAATATAGGAATTAGGGGAAATAAATATACTGTACTTACAAAACCACCTCGTGTAACATAAGTATATTAGGATGTGGATTCAGTCGCCTCAGTGCTTGTATTTCTCGCAGATTATTCACTTGCTCGATACTAAAGTGTAATTTAAAAAAAAAAAAGTGAGAGTGGAAAACTACTTTACAATTTAGAAAACAGATTGTGAATAATTCCCCACACAAAAACACAAGAACTTCTCCTCCTCTCATGTCCCTATTTAGGCTACCCAAATCTGGAGTCCAGGCATGCAGAAATAATTGGAGAGTTAATCACCTGGGGAAAGAGGATGGGGTAGGAAATGTCCTGGCTCCCCTTCCCCTTCTTGTTGACAAGATTAGCTGACCCAGGAGAAGGGGGTAGTAATTTACTGTTGGTATAGACCAGAAGTAAATTACTACTCCGCAGAAGGAAAGACATTGGAGAGGAATTATGATTCAGAGGTACGTCCAAGTCACAATAATTCCCACTGCTACTTCTGGGTTGGTGCAGCTCACAGCTAAAGACTATGCCTAAAGTCAAAATTTAGCCTCGTGTAATCATTAGTGTAAAAACTCAATTTTAAAGTAATAACCATTAGTGTGAAGAACTGAAACCCACTATTTCACTAGCTAGCTGAAACATAGTATTTAATCATGTCACTAATGCCTGGACTCAATTAGCCATTAGAAGGCCAATCTACAGAAACCATAGTGGAAAAATCCATTTTACAGGGCTTCAGTGGCCTTATATGGACACTAAATATAGCAAATCATTACAGAAAAATCTTTTTCTTTCACATGCTGATCAAGAGTCAGCCAAATGTGAAAAACTTTATATTTCAATGTGAAATCAAGAAAACTATCTTGTACTAGCAAGATCAATTTGTATCACTATTACCTATATCTGTAAGCAATCATTCCAGTAAAAGAGTAACTTCTACCCAGTTCATAACTATCAGAGAGAGTCTAAGACCTAAAGGACACTTTAACACATCATAGGGAAGATGTTCTCACAATCCTCATAAATGTGGGAATGGTGGACAGCTAAACGCAATAAGTTAGATATACTCAAAATTGCTTAATCTTATAACTAGGATTTATTTTTGTTAATTTGGTCTCAACTCTAGACTGTCTGTTTCCTTTTTTTAATAAGAGAAGAGCTAGAAGTAAAATGGATCCCTGAAAACTAACATGATTGACTGGATAATTTTTTGGTTTCAGTGCTTAATGTTAGCATTTCTGAATAGTCCTAAATAAAATTTGGAATAAAATGTTCCTAAATTTAATTCAAAACATGACCATAGTAAATTGATTTACACAATGAGAGCTATTTTCAGAACCAAAATAGTACAATTTCCATGTTTGATGAAAAACAGTATCAGTATACATAAAAAAGGAAAATATATACTCAAAAGTTGCTGCTTCTCATCTCTAATATAATTACGTGAAATATCCTACAGTATAAAATAAATATGGAGAGGCTGTCAAAAGACTATAACTAGATCTGAATTGTCCATATGAATTTCCTTAATAAAAATCTATTGCTGGAATCTGTTTCACAAAATACACTGTCAGTTTCAACTGTTTGTAAATAATAGTAATTTTACTTGGAGTACACTGTGCAAAATTGACTGACTCACCAACAGCGGTTTACGTGACAGGGCCACTTAACTCATCATCTAATAAGATTTAATCTTGATAAATAAAAATGTATTCTAATTTCAGACACACATAATGGAAGTCTATTTTGTGTTAATAAAAAAAAAAAAAAAAAAAACCACAGCACCAGCAAATTGGCATCTTTGCCAAATAAGCCTCTCATACATGGAGGCAATTAAACAAATTCTCAGTTTTTAGTACTTCTAAAATTGATTAGCCAAGAAATTTGTGTGCTTATTCTTAACATTCTGGACAAAATACTTGGCTGTAACCAAGCTTGCATTTAGAGGACTTGTCTACACTATGGGGGATGGGGGGGAGATTGATCTAAGTTATGTAACTTCAGCTATGTGAATAGTGTAGCTGGAGTCAACATACTTAGATCTACTTACCAAAGTGTCCTCGCAGCAATGTGTTGATAGGAGATGCTCTCCCATCGACTCCCCTTGAGCTTCTTGTTGAGGTGGAGTACCGGAGTCAACGGGACAGTGATTGGCAGTTGCTAGACGTGATAAATCAACCCCCACTGGATCGATCGCTGCCCCGTCGATCTGGCCCGTAGTGTAGAGTTGCCCAGAGTAACTAAGGAAGGGACCACTTTTACATACACCTTGTTTCTTCAGCTGACCAAGTCCACTGAGTTTATGGCTCCATTAGACTAATGGATCAGCACAAAGTGGGTTACAATAGAAAGTTTATATTCACTCACTTTGGCTGATTTTTTTTTTCCATTTAAAGGAAAAGGATGGATTTGTGTTTTTAAACTCACTCTTCCTTAATCTCTGCAATTTTTTTTTAACTTCTTAATCTGTGCAGCAGCAAAGTACTGAGTCAAAACCTCAATTTTTTTCAAAGCAGTAGAGGCAGCATCAACTGCTATAAAGCAACTCACAGTGAGATCACTAGGTAATGAATGTGTCTGATGGATGACCTTGGCCCTATGCTAAGGTTAGGGGTTATGTGCCTTGGTTTGGTTCAGAATGCTGTGTGTGGGGCATGCAGTGAACCCAATTTTGCCATTTTCCTAATAAGAAAGAGCTCCCACTGTGACTTGTATTGCCCACTATTAGAGGACACAATCAAATGTGAATAAAGGCACATTCAAACTATGAAGAGGAACAAAATAGGAAGAGAAGATGATCTACTGTTACAGAATCCACAATAAAATACATTTTAAAGTGAAACTGACAACGGTTAAAGAGGGTGTTCCTTACACCATCTTCCTCTATTAATTGATTTATGGAAGTAAGGAAAAGGACACAACCAAGTTCATACATATTTTACTGTTTCTTTCTGGTACGAATTAATTTACAATGTAAAATCCAACCAGATCAGAGTAGTGACAGAAAGAAATATTCATTAAAGTAGATAGAAACGAACAAAACCCCCAGTGCTTCTCCCTCTCTAATCCTTATCTTAATCCAGTTGACAAGTAGATATAGAATTTACTGCAGTGAGTGACATCAGTGGGTCTACTTGGTAGTAAGCACAATGCCAAGTAATAATTTGCTATTATCAGGCCCCTTGTTCCTCTTTTCTAAATGTGAACACATTTTCTAATATGCATAAATCCTATATTCAGTCTTAAATTTATATTTATTTCCCCATGAAATGTAAACAAAGTTTTTCAGATTTGGGGCAACAGTATGAGCAACTATACTTACCTTTCAAAATGCTGTTTCATTTGTTTGCATGCATAGTAACTTCCATCCCTAAGACTCTGTGTCTTCAGAACATCAGAAAACGTTCCCTCGCCAATTTTACCAATTGGTTTATATTCTAAAAACAAAATTTATTTAAATTTTAAAATCTAAATTTTAGATTTAGACACCTTGGGAGCAGCCGAACAGCCAACACAGGCTGTCACAGAGCAGGAGCTGGCGCTAAGCACTCGTAAAACAGGATAAGGGACACCCGGGAGACAGGTAGGTGGGGTGGGTTCCAGAGTGGCCCAGGGGATAGGGCATTTGCCTGGGGAGGGCAGGGTTGGGGCTCTTTGTTGTAAACAGTCAATATTTTCATATTTACCCTGAATTGATTTTCGTTGAATTCTGTCTTTGCTACTTGATTTTCAATATTATGCTTTTGGTTGTGATTCACATGTCAATTATGTGGGGAAAAATTAAATTGAATTAGAACAAATTACTGCCCCATCCTATTGATGTTCATATTATTGATGATACAAAATATTAACATAATTCCAGAGCACAAATCTCCCTGCTCTGTGACAGGATACCTCTGCACATACAACTCAAGAGGACTTTATGTCATAGAACATTAAAATCTCATGTCTGTTTTGATGCCAGGTCTGTTTCACCATTAATACTTTTCTACCTCTCTCCTTTTCAATATCTGCATTTTGGATTATTTTAGAAGCAAATGCAGGCTGGCATTTTTTCAGAGAAGTTTCTAACCTAACAGTAATTGTATTTAAATTATTAACCAACTGTTACATTGTAAATGAGTTTTCACTTTGTTCTGAAAAATGCGTATGTTTAATAGTGAAGTACAGCGAATGGCATGAAAAATGAGAGTTGAGACAAGGAAAATTCAAATCCTCAAGACTAGAAATCATAAGGCAGATAGCAGTATGGTCTAAATGGTTTTTTATTTTTACTTATTCTGAATCATTATCCTGGTTTTTGACTCAAATGATATTTCTCTTTACTTCTGAGCTTCCTCTACACTGTTTGATTGAGCTGCTCCAACAAGTGACTGTTCCATCAGCCAGTCTTATTCATCTCCTTTCCCCTCTTTGCTTAGTGTTCCTCCAGAGTCTGTCCCTGGTAATCTCATCTGCATCTATAGGTACAAACACCTCCACCAGTGAGCTGAAGATAAACCAAATCATGTCAGTTCAGTTTCATGCTATTGTTACTGCTGGGGAGAGCTTATGAACAACTAGTGAAGCAGGCAGTGGAGACACTCAGAGAGGAGAATCCAAAAAGCAGAGACCAAGAGAGAAGTAAAACAACAAAGACCTCTTTCCTTCCACACACCTTCATGCCTAATAGCAGTCAAGGAAACTATCAGAGACTTAGGGTATGTCTCCATTACAAGACCTACTGCAGCACAGCGATGGCACTGCACCTAAGCTACACCAACACTGTAGTACAGACACATACTAAAGCAACAGAATGGATTTTTCCATCTCTAGAGCGAATCCACTCTATTAAGAGACGGTAGCTATGTCAGCAGAAGGATTGTTCTTTTGACCTAGCTATATCTATATGGGGACTTAGGTCGGCTCACTTATGGACAGGTCAACACTTAAAATACTGCACTGATGCAGATGCGGCAGTGTAGCTGCACCTATATAGCACATCAGTGATGCTACTGTGCCAGGGGTGGGCAATAATTTTTGCTGGAGGACCACTCCAAGAATGTGGAAAGCAGTCAAGGGCCGCACTCTTCCAGATTAATGGAGGAGGTGCGGGATCTGGAATTGAGGTTGGGTGCAGAAGGGAGCTTGCAGTAAGGGCCTGGAAAGGATGTGAAGTCTGGGAGGGAGTTTTGGTGAAGAAGGCAGTTGTGATCTGGGTTAAGGGACTAGGGTGCAAAAGTTTGGGTTGTGACCTTGAGCAAGAGGGGGTTGTGACTTGGGGGCAGGGGACTGGGGTACAGAAGGGGGTAGAGGGGTTTGGGCTGTGACCTAGGGCACGAGGGGGTTGTGATTTGGGGCAGGGAACTGAGGTGCAGGATCTGGGAGAGGATCTGGGGGCAGGAGAGGTGCAAAGGGTTTGGGTTATGTGCCGTAAGGGGGGCAAAGGGTTGGGGTGCCAGAGGCAGGCTCTGGCTGGGAGATTTACCTGCTTGATTCCCAGCCTGCAGCCTTCGCAAGCAGACTCCCTGCCTGCCTCATCCTACACTAGCTGCAGGGGCCATGTGGTTTTTGAACAGCTATGAGCCTGAGGGGGTGTGTGTGTGCTTTGCAAGCTGCCTGTTAATAACAGGCAGCTCCCATTGGCTGGAAACAGGCCAATGGGTTTGTGCTGGGGGGACAGGAGCAGCACGCGAAGCCTTGTTCCCCTCCCCCAGGCTCAGAGCTGTTCAAAGAGAACCCCGCAGCAGCTTTTCTCAGCAGCGTGTGGGGGACAGGCAGGGAGTCTGCCTGAGGTACCCCACTGCGTCCACAGGCCAGATCTGGCAGCTTAGTGGGCTGGATCCATCCCATGGATGGTATTTTGCCCAGGCCTATACTATGTTGATTAGAGAGTTTCCGCTTTCAGCACAGTTAATCCACTTCTGTGAGAAGTAGTAGCAGAAGCCTTATCATCAACAATAGTGCTGTGTACACTTGGGCTATGTCTACACTGGCCAGTCTTGCACAAGAACATATGCAAATGAGGCACGGCAATGAATATCGCCACGCCTCATTTGCATACTTAATGAGCTGTCATTTTTGCATAAGGGGCTTTTGCATGAGAAGGAGCGGTCTACACTGCTCTTTCTTGAGCAAAAACCCCCTCAAGCAGCAGAACGGCTCTTGCGCAAATTTTCAGGCAGAATGACTCTTGCGCAAGAGGGGAGTTTTGCACAAAGAGCAGTGTAGACTGCTCCTTCTTGCGCAAAAGCCCCTTGTGCAAAATGGCAGCTCACTAAGTATGCAAATGAGGCGCAGCAATATCATTGCCGCGCCTCATTTGCATATGTTCTTGTGCAAGACTGGCCAGTGTAGATGTAGCCCAGGGGTTAGGTTGGTATAATTGTGTTGCTCAGGTTGTGGATTTTTCTTGCCCCGGAAGCCATGTATACACTAAATGGAAGATCACCACTGCCACAATAGAACTTCCAGAGATCGATTTAGCTAATCTAATTAAGACTTTGGGTACGTTGTTTGGGACATTCCACATCCTAATGACATAAAAAAACCAAACAATGGGCACTTAAGAACAATTAGTACCTTCTCTATCAACTTCATGTAGCATGGACACTAATTGACTATTTCTTTCACCCCTTTTTTTTTCCCTTCTCTCCCTCTTCCCCCTCCATCTCCTTTTTATTTAGAAACTGGACCTTTAATAACACCAGTCATCTGAAGAAGTGGGTTGTGTCCACAAAAAAGCTCATGATACCATCAACATGTTTTGTTAGTCTCTAAGATGTCAGACTATTTGTTGGTTTTTTTAAGTTTTCTAATTACCAGAGTTCTCTTTTACTTTTCCTCTTTATTACTATGACCTTCCCCCTTTGCAACCTTTCCTCAACTTTAATCTAACAGTGCGACATTGGATAAAATCATCACTCTCTCCTGTCACTTATTGTTTGGCTCTAACTTCCAAGAATCTCCCTTTGCTCTTGCTTCACATTTTCTCTCATACTGCTCCTATGCTTGACACACTACTTCTGTACACTAGATCCTCTTTAAAGCCCAGTTATTCCAGGAATCCATCCTTCCTTTTCATCACCAACACATTCTCCTTCCTCTGTATTTCCTGAACTGTTGTCTTTTATAATTTTCTTGTCTGATTTAGATGGTAAGCTCGGCAGTGCAGGGCACAGGCCTATTTATAAAATGCCATCTACACTTTCTAATGCTTATATTAATATAAACAGTCCTTGCTCATGAAGTACAAGCCAGAAACAGAATCTTAAAAAACAGTATAGGAGGACAGTAAAACCCATAACAAAGACACCAAATTAGGAATAATATGCTGAGGTGACAGAGTCCTGCTCAAAATCCTGAGTTTTATATATATAGAGAGATAAAATATCGGCAAAGTTTTTCCTGCCGCATGACAGTGACATCATCAGGCTCTCTGGCCGTGAAAGCAGCTGGGGGGGAGGGGTTGGCGAGCATAGCGAGGAGAGGGCAGCCCCCCTAATAACTCTTAACAACCATCGATTTAGCATGCCTAAACATTATTATTATTATATAAAACGTTCTACAACAATCTTTTTTAAATAAAAAGGTAAACTGTTAATATGGCTAAGGTAATTGATAACATAGTGGGTGACAATTTAAAAGCATCCCTGCATTGTCAGAGCCACTTTCTGTGTTAGACATATAAAAGCCTCTGCAGCAAAATTTTGCAAGTTGTATACCTGTTCTTCAACAGAAACAATTGGCAATCTCTTCACAGTCCATTGCTAGTTCATAAATGCAAATAGCTGATTTTATGGCACAATAAAAATCCAAATAAGGCTATTCTTAGAGATGAACTGGAAATATAATATGAAGAGTTTAACAGTACTTCAGCAATACGTGCTGAAAGCTCAAAATACTTGTTAAAATGCATATCTAATCCATTTAAAAAAAAACCACCACAAAACAAAGTTTCTAATTGATCCCATGACATGTATCTCTGTTTGGTTCATGAACTTTTGTCTTGCTATGACATATCAGTGTGTTGGTTGCAAACAGCATTGGTTATTTGGTTATCTGATTTTATAGCAGTGTTACAGGAAGGATGTTAGAGAACATAAACATGACTTTTCTAGTACAGATGAACATTTTAAGTGTGAAACTTTTTAGTATGAAAAAAATCTCAATAAAGCTTGAAATTCTACTAGTAATCAGGAAACAAATATGAAACAGCCACATTAGCAGCTTAAGACTTTAAAATGGAAAGTAAGTAAAGAACTAGAAATGTGTAGATAAAATTTGATTTAAATTTTTAAATAAATTAGACATAAAAGTTTTTAAGTCATAATTTTTATCACAGTGGGATTTACAATATTTAGAACAAAAAGAGCATAATCCCTAATTCAGAACTGATTTCAGTAGCATCCATAACAAACAAGGCACTTTAGACATAAGAACATAAGGACCCATCCAGTATCCTGTCTGCCAACAGTAGCCAATACCAGATGTCCCAGAGAGAACGAATGTAACAGGTAATCCTCACATGCTCCCTCACCTGTCACAAATAGAGGGTAGGGACACCATTCCTACCCATCCTAACTAACAGCCATTGATGGACCTAACCTTCATGAATCTATTTAGCATACAAGAAAGGACAAGGCAGAGGTGATCACATGAAAAACACAAAAGTGACTGTTTGAAATTGACAAATCAGCAGTTGAGGGTGGGAATGCTGGTGGGGTAGTAGAGATAATATAAAATTCCATAAGTGAGAATAAGTAGAGAAGGCCATATTTAAAGAGTCATGAAGTACGTGATTAACAGTTTAAACATAAGTATGGATGGAGAGCAAGTGGAGGAATTCAGAGAGGGGCGAAGAGCAAAGTGATCAAATTGACAGGCAAAAAGATTACTGAAGTTTGAATTGGAAAATGAGGTAAGAGGGTACTGCAGTAGTTAAGGTGGGACACAGTGAGGAATTAAACCAGAAATGTGTGGAGATGGAAAGAAACAGATGGAGTATGAAGATGTTGAAGATGAAGAAGCTGTGGGATTTGGAGATGGCTTGAATGTGTGGGCCACAGGAAGGCAATAAAAATAAATAAATAAAGCCCACATTCAGTGTAAATGATGAAGAGAATAGCAGTGATGCTAACTGTAATAAAAAAAGGGAGAAAAGGAAGCGTGTGAGGAAAGTTTAAGAATTTGTTTTCGGCCATGTTTAGTTTAAACTGGCAAGATAATCTCTCTCTGACATGTCCTAAAATATTAGATGGGATTGTCTAGAAAGGCACAGGTCAGTGGTATAGAAAAAGTCACCAGCACAGAGTTGATATTTGAAACTATTTAAGCAATAATATTGTCCAGCCTATAAAGTGAGAGGATTAAAGGGCCAAGAACCAAACCTGTGAACGAATGACTGAAGAAATAGGAGGAAAACCAAACGTCAATGAGGATAAAAAGTCAAGAAAAAATATGACCACCAATACGATCAAAAGCAACCAACAAGTTGAGGGGGGTGTCTCTTGGTGCTACTTTCCTAATATTGGTAATTGGAGGACAGCTCCTTCTTACTGCTAGTTCTCCCTCATATATCTTTGCATAGGAAAATCTGGCCCCTCTCCCACCGACTCTCAGTCTAATATGCATATTTCATCCTCACCCCAACTGCAGGGCCCATTTCTTTTCCAAATGGTTCTGACGCTGCGACCTGTTCCTCCACACGGAGTGTCCCACAATAACCATAACCGAAGTGGGGCCCGAGACCCTCATGCATCTCCCCACAGCAAGACTCAGGCCCCCCTCGTCCTCGCACTGTGTATCTAGGGGAATCAGCTCCCAGTAGAAGAGCCACTGCCCACCTACAGCTAGCCCGCTCAAACTCCCTGCCTGCCGCACCCCGGAAGCGGCCCCCTCTCCTGCACCCTCCCGACAGCAGCACTCGCTTGCCGCGACCCTCCCCGCAGCGGGAATCGCTCCCCCCACACCGCCACCGGGCCCCGTCCCTCCCCGCCCTTACTGCTCATTCTGCAGCTCTCAGCGGTGTGGGAGCGGGGAGGGAAAGGCTGAGGCCTTCTCTGCAGCACCCACCCCTCCCGGCAGAGCTGTCAGCGGGCCATGTTGTAGTCCCGTCACCCTGGCAACCGCACAGCCTCAGGATTCCAGCCCAGGGGCACGGCCGAGTCAACTCCACCCGCCCACAAAGCCGCGCAAGCGCAGTGCAGCCTTCATCTACCCCCCCCCCCGCCACCCCCGCACGCAAGTGCAGTGAGGCCCCTTCTTCAGATTACGGTCTCTCCTCTAGGTAGCCGGCTTCATAGTCGCGCAGGCGTAGTTCAGCTTGTTTTTCGGCCGGGCCACTTACGGGTTCATGCGCAGGCGTAGTAACCCTCTCGCCTCGCCCGTACTTGACAAACCAGGCGTAGTCAGTCCCAAAACAGAACCCTAGAGGTCTCCCCATGCGCAGGCGCACTAGAGACTTAGGGTCTGCCGCAAGCCGTGACTTCAGGGCATGCGCAGTGCGGGTTTCTGTTCCTTGTCTGTGTTGCGAGATGTGTTCGTTTTTGCCTCTCCATGCCAGCCTGGTGTGTAGGCAGCTGTGTCTGCAACAGGGTGTGATCCTGCACTGCTCGCCTGGACCACTCCACGCTGTTAGGGCTTGGGAGCCGCTGCTGCAAGAGTGCTTATTCCCTCTCCCCGCCCCCGGAAATTGATGCAATAAAAGCTATTACCTCTCCTACCTTGTCTCTGTAACACTTACATTTGTAATTGCATTGCAGGAGCAGGCCTGCAAACGTATCTTATTAGGGTGACCAGATACCCCAAATTTACAGGAGCAGTCCTGATATTTAGGGCTTTGTTGTGTAGGTGTATATTATTTTCACACTGATCACTCTACTTGTTAAAAATTTCTGTAAAGCATCATGCTTGCCTCTGATAAGAATTGGGGAGAATTTCATAAAAATTATAGCTATTTGAATTTGCTGAATTATCTGGCCCATTTATACATTTTCTGGTTGAAGGAGGGCAGGGGAGCTAATAGCCTGCTTGGGCCCCTGGGTTAGGTGGGGAGGGTGGTTCTCTGGCCCTGGAAGGGGCATGGCCTCTGGCAAAAGGGGCAGGGTTAAGGAAGCCAGCCTTCCATGTCACCTGGGGCTCTAGTTGGCAGTAATGGCAACCAGGCACCCTAGATCCCTTTGAATCACTGGTCAGGGGCAACTTCCCCCTTTGCCCCTCACCGCACCCAGTCAGAAGACCTGGAAGTTGATGACTTAGGACTGTATTTTTTTTAACAGTACTAGTGTATCGATAGTGTGTTTTTACCTAAAAATGTAAAAGTCTCATACAAATTTTAAATATGAAGTTTTAATAATAAGTTTTAGAAGTTTTAAGGCAGTGGTCTCCAACCTTTTTAAGCACAAGATCACTTTTTGAATTTAAGTGCAATCCAAGATCTACCTCAAACCCAAATACCCTTACCCTGCCTCCTTTGTGCTCCTGTGAGGCCCCAACCCCTGCTCATTCCATCCTCCCTCCCTCCCTCCCTCTTCCACCTTCCCTCCCTTTCACCAGGTTGGGGTGCAGGCTCTGGTCTTGAATTAAGGGTTTTGGAGTGCGAGAAGGGCTCTGAGCTGAGCTTGGGACAGGCAGTTGGGGTGCCAGAGAGGGTTCTAGGTGCAGGCTCTGGGAGGGTGTTTGGATGCAGGGGTGCTCAAGGCTAGGGCAGGGGCTTGGGGTGTACGAGGGGGTTCATGCCTGGGGTAGGGTTTTGGGATGTGGGCACCAGCTGGGCACTGCTTACCTCAGGTGGCTCCTGGATAGTGGTGCAGTGGGGCTAAGGCAGGCTCACCATTGCCCTGACCCTACACCACTCCCAAAAGCAGCCAGCAAACTCCATCCCAAGTCCTGTTGTGCCCCCCCACTCTGCTCTGTGGAGATAGGATACAGGGTGGGAGAGGGGGCACCTTGACATCAGCGCCCCTCTTCTCCCTCCCCGGCCCTGCACAGCAAGCAGGAGGCTCCTGGGGGTGGAGGGAGGCAGCTCCCAGGCAAAAGGCAAGAGATGCGCAGCCATGGGGAGTAGGGGCAGCTGAAGTGCCAGCACTTGATAGCCTCTTGGCCAAACCAGTCAGGATCACCTGTCAGAGGCTCCAAGATCTACCAGTAGATCCCGATCTACTGGTGGGTGACCATTGTTTTAAGGTAACAAGTCTTGTGGATACAGGGGAAATAGTAGATGTGACTTAAGTAAGGTTTTGAAACTGTGCTGCATGCAGAGTTGTCCCATCCATAGGATGGTTCCATTTGCCTCTGCCATCTTATGGATGGAAACTGCGGGGCCCAGGGCAGCCTGGGGGATTACATAGGGAGCCTGGCATGGGGCAACAGCAGCAGTTGGGCTCCCCGGTACTCATTGCAGTGGTGGCAAAGTAGAGCACAGAAGGGTGGAAGAAAGGCATGGGAGTGGAGCAGAGCAGGCTGCTGGGTCACTCTGGCTCCCACTGCCATGGGGTGTGAAAGGGGGCTTAACTCTAACTCCTGTCCCATGCCAGGCTTGTTGGCAATTCCCCAGCTCCTGTTGGTTGGTGGAGGAGGATTCAGGCAATGGAGGTGGAAAGGGATGGGAAAAAATGGGGTAAGGCTTGGGGCAATTTCTCACATTGGGGTCCATGGACCCAAGGGAGCTCCAGGGCATCTGCAAGCCCCACTGATCAACTCCACCACCTCCTTTCCTCCTTCCCTCAACTGTTCCCTGTCCTGGGCCTAAGGCAAGCTCCCTACTTGACCTGGTTCTGTGTGACTTGAGGAAGTATCCACCAGATTCCTGCAGCACCTAGGAGCTCTGGTGGCCAGAGAGGCTCTGCATGATATCCCCACTTGAATGCTGGTTCCATAGCTCCCATTGGCTGGGAACCATGGCCAATGGAAGTTGCAGGAGCAGTGCCTATGGACTTAAGGGCAGCACACAGCCTCCCTGACTGCCCATATGTGTAGGGGCCACAGGAACTTGGCGACTGCTTCTTGGGAGCTGTGGTAAGTGTCACTGGTACACCATACCCCATCACCCCACCCACACTCCAACCCCCTGCCCCAGCCTGAAATCCCTCCTGCACCCAAACTCCCTCCTGGTGCCTACAACCCTCACCCCCACACCAATCCCCTGACCCAGCCTGGAGTCCCCTCGTACACTCCAGGACCTCCAACCCTGACCTTACTCGAGGTCCCACATCTCTAGCTGGAGCCCTCACCCCCACACATACCCAGAGCCATCCCTTGTTTATGGTGAAACAGGGTGACTGTCATAGGCCCTGCACTTTGATAAAATTGGAGCTGTCCTGATGTTTAGCCCTTCATCCTGTGTCCCGACTCCCAGCCAATGTACAATTGGGACATCATTTGTCTTGCTATTCAGGTGAGGAGGTGGGCAGGGAAGTGAGACAGGAGGTGAGCTGATGACGAGGGTGAGAAAGTGAATGGAAGGCAAGCAGAGAGGTGAAAGACAAGGAGTAGCAGACAGGATGGAGGGGCGCACTGGATGGGTGGCAAAGACACTAGCGGGGAGATGAGCGGTAGGCAAGCAGGCAAGGTGTGGGATGAGGAAGCAGGCAGTTGAGTGTACAGCTAGGAGGAGAGCAGCCAGTAGAAGGCTGTGGGGGCACACCGAATGGACGACAAGAAGACTAGTGGGGAACTGAGCAGTGAATGGGCAGGACGGAGTAGGCAAGTGGTTCAGAGGGTGGATAGTGAGAAGAGTGGCCAGCAGGAGGATGGGGGACACAGTGAATGGATGGCAAAGAGATGAGTGGAGAGGCAAGCAGAAGACAGGTGGTTGAGAAAGCAAACAGCAGTCAGGCAGGGAGATGAAGAGGATCAGAACAGTGGGCATGGGGGTAAGGAGGTGGGAGGGTGGGCACACTGGGCAGGAGACTAGTGGGGAGGTTGATTTGTCCCAGACCCCACACTCCCCTAGGGACAGCCATGCCTGCACCCCAACCCTCTATCCCAGCGAAAATGAATGAGGGTGGGGGACAGTGAGTGACAGAGGGAGAGAGCAGGGCTGTCCCTAGGGAGGCGCAGGGCCTGGGGCAACCTCCCCCCTAGTGGGGCCCAGGGCAACCCCCTTGCTGCAGGTCCTGCCCAGCTCCACCCTGCCCTGCCCCCACTCGATCCCTTCCCCAACCCCTGTCCCTGCTCTGCTCCCTTGCTGCTTCCCCAACACGATGCAAGATGGGGGATTACTGGGAGCCTTGTGCAAGGCAGAAGCAGGGTTCAACCCCCGCCCCCACCAGCAGCGGGAGCTGGAGTGGCCAGTCAGCCTGCTCAGTTCCACCTTGCCGCCCTCTCCTGGGGTCAGGGTGCTCTGCTTTCTGCTGCAGCAGAGGAGCTGAGTGCAGCAGGCTGTAAGGGGGCAACAAGGTGGAGTGCAGTAGCACTGCCACCGTGGTGTGTATGAGGGAGTGGGGATGACCCCTGCTTCCACCCCTTGCCAGGCCTCCAGATAATCCTCTAGGTCCCATGCACAGGACGACTGAGGCAGCTGCTGCGGGGTCCACTAAAGTGTGGGGACTGGGGCAGCCACCCCGAACATCCTATGGATGGCTCTGGGAGGGAGGGAGGTGGGATGGAGGGACTGAGGGTCAGACCTCAAAGAAGAGTGTGCGCAGAGATGGGGCTGGGGATCTTAAAAAAATTTAAATCAAAATGTGGGGCCTTCTGTTACTACAGTTTGAAACATTCTGTCATAGTTGGTCACAAGATAAATGTGAGTCAAGTGACACTTTGCTACAAAAAAAGCAAACATATTCTGGGATGTATTAGTGGGAGTATTGTAAACAAGATGTGAAATAATTCTTCCATTCTTCTCTGTACAGATTCAGTCTCAGCCTGGAGTATTGTGTCCAGTTCTGGGTGTCACATTTCAGGAAAGATGTAGATACATTGGAAAAAGTCCAGAGAAAAGAAACAAGAACAATTAAAGGTCTAGAAAACATGACCTGTGAGGAAAGACTGAAAGCTTGTGTTTAGGCTGGAGAAGAAAAGACCCAGGGGTTGGAGAGGACCACATGATAACAGTTTTTAAGTGCATAAAAGGTTGTTATAAGGAGGAGGGAGAAAAATTGTTCTTGACTTCTGAGACTAGGACAAGAAGCAGTTGCAGCGAAGGAGGGTTTGGTTGTATTTTAGAAAAAACTTTGTCAAGGTAGTTCCCTGGGGTTGGGGTGCTCTGCTTACTGCTGCTGTGGAGAAGCTGAGTGCAGCGGGCTGGAAGAGGGTGGAAGGACAGAGTGGAATAAATTGCCTAGGGAGATTGTGTAATCTCTGTCACTGGAGATTTTTACTAGCGGTTAAACATACACCTGTCAGGAATGGCCATAATCCTGCTTTGAGCGCAGGCAGGGGGGACAACAAAATTGCTATCCCCTGCCCCTCCTCTCAGTCAGCCCTTAGTGCCACCCCAGAGCTGGCCCAAGGTACGGGCCAACCGGGCTACCGCCCAGGGCGCTCCATTGTAGGAGGCGCTGCGCGGTGCTGCCGGGCCGGGCAGGGGCAGCACCGCGCATGCTCCGTGCACCCAGGGCGGCGCCACGCATGCGCCAGGCACCCGGAGGTGGGGCCATGCATTTGTCGCACTCCCGGGGGCAGCACTGCGCTCCCGGAGCCCGGGGTGCACGAATGGCTCGGGCCGGCCCTGTGCCACCCAGAGAATGCCTCCCTTCCCCAGCCAATGGCGTTGTAAAGGGCCTGCAGTGGCAGCTCTGGCCAGAAGCCCGGGGCCTTTTTGAATCGCTTGGCAGTTTCCCCCTTTAGCCCCACATCACAGGCCCGAGCACAGGGGACTGAACTAAAAGACCTCTCAGGGTCCCTTCCAGTCCTATGATTCTATGAATTGTTGCTACAACCCCACACAAAATTTCTGGTTTTAGAAGTATAGTAAGTATCAACAGACTTACCCGGCACTGTCTGCGTCCATCAGGACAGGAAGCTGGCAGTGTGGGGGGAGTTCAGGAGTCAGATCCGGGCCTTGGGTATGTGAGCGGGGGCAGTGAAGGAGGCTGGGGGTGAGGGGATGAGAGAATGAGGATTGGAGGATGAGGAGGGGCTCGTAGCAGGGGGTCTCATCTGGCACAGGCCTTTTCTCTCCCCCACTGTCCACCAGAAGTGTTTTCGCTCTTCTATCTAGCTACTGGGGCATTTTCTTTCCCTGGCCTGACTGCAAGGGGTGTTTTCTCCCCCCTGCTCCCCCACCCTCCTCTGGCCAGCTTCAGGTTGTCTTGGCACAACTAAATCCTGACTTTGCTTTAACTTATGAGTAAAGGAAATTGCATACCAAATTTGGGGGCCCTAGCTCTTAGGCTACGTTTACTCTGCACCTCTCTTGAGCAAAAGCCTATGCAAATGAAGCGCGGGTTAGCATATTGCCGCGATTCATTTGCATAATTAATTAGGGGCCATATTTGCACAAGAAGCTTTTGCGCAAAAAGGAGCTGTGTAGATGGCTCCTTTTTGCGCAAAACCCCCTCTTGCACAAGAGCTGTTCTTCCTGAAAAAATGAGGAAGAATGGCTCTTGCACAAGAGGGGTGTTTTGCACAAAAAGAGGCCGTCTACACAGCTCCTTTTTGCACAAAAGCCTTTTGTGCAAAAACGGCCCCTAATAATTATGCAAATGAAGCACGGCAATATGCTAATCCGTGCTTCATTTGCATAGGCTTTTGCGCAAGAGAGGTGCAGTGTAGACATAGCCTTACTGTTCAGGAGAACTTAAAAAACAACTAATGATCCTGTTGCACCTTAGGGCATGTCTACACTGCACGCTTATTTTGGAATAAGCTATTTTGAAAGAAAAACTCTGAAATAGCTTACTTTGAAATAGAACGTCTACACAGCAAATGCCCATCAAAATAGCACTGAGCTATTTTGAAATAGAGCATCCACACGCACCTCCTGCTGCAGTTTTTGCAGGCTGCCTTCGTGGCCCTGCAGGAGGAGGACCCCCAACTTATTGTGAGGCACCTTCTCTCCTCTCTCCACATGCTGCTCATGCAGTTCGACCCTACCGCCCTCCCCTGCACACTGTGCACCGTCGCTTCTGGCGACTGGACACTGGCTCTGACTGGTGAGACCGGATCATCTTGGAGTGGTGGGACTACCAGCAGTGGCTCCAGAATTTCCACATGTGGAAGGACACATTCCTGGAGCTGTGTGAGTGGCTCGTCCCTGCCCTCAGGCTACAGGACACCCACATGAGACCCGCCACACCCCTCCAGAAGCGGATAGGCACTGTATTCTGGAAGCTCGCCATGCCAGACAGCTACTGATCTGTTGGGAACCAGTTTCAAGTGGGGAGATCGACTGTCAGGACCAGGGCTGGCTTTAGGCCGATTCAGCTGATTCCCCGGAATGGGGCCCTGCGCCTAAGGGGGCCCCGCTCCTGGATGCGCGACGCACGTGCAGTGCCACCCCAGGTACGCGACGCCCCGGGTGCGCGATGCAAGCGCGGGGCCCTGGGCGCGTGGCGCATGCGCAGTACCATCCGGGACGCACGACACATGCGCGGGGCCCCGGGTGTGCGGCGCACGCACAGTGCTGCCCCAGGTACATGACGCTCTGGGTGCACGGCGCATGCGCAGTGCTGTCCCGGGTGCGCGATGCATGCGCAGTGCCCCGGGCACACGATGCATGCGTGGGGCCCCGGGCGCATAATACATGCGCAGTGTCCCAGGTGCCGTGCCGCCAGGGCCCCCGCACATGCGCGGCCCCACCCCCGGAATCAGGCCCCACGCTTGCTAAAGCCGGCCCTGGTCAGGACCATGGTCATGCAGGTATGGCACTCTCATGCTATTTTCCCAGGAGGGTGGCAAACTGCTGGAATGGGGTTCCCTAGGGCAGGGTGGTGCCGGTGGTAGTGGTGGTGGAAGCTCCTTCCCCGGGAGGTTTTCTAGTCCTGCCTTCACAAAGCCCTGATAGGGGATGGGGCAAATTGGGGTTGCTCTTTGTGGGGGAGGGGCGGGGTTGGGCTCAGGGAACTCCCGAGGGCCCTGGCAACCCTATGATTCTCTGTGTGTCTCCTTCTACAGGTGGTGTGGGTCATCAGCATTGTCCTGCTGCAAAGGGTCATCAATCAGGACAACGTGGACCCCATTGTTGCCAGCTTTCCCACCATGGACTTCACCAACTTTGGAGGGGACAATGGACAGCACCCACATCCCCATCTGGGCCACCGAGCATCTGAATACATCAACCGCAAGGGGTACAATTTGATGATCTTATAGTAGGCTCTCGTCAACCACCATGGTCAGTTCACAGAAATCTATGTTGGGTAGTTGGGGAAGGTGCATGATACCTGAGTCTTCTGAAATTCCAGCCTGTTCCAGAAGCTGCATGCTGACACTTTTTTCCTTGACTAATGAAGGGTCAGGGTCGGGGATGTGGACATGCCGACGTGCATTGTAGGGGATGTAGCCTACCCTCTGCTTCCTTGGCTAATGAAGCCCTACACCGGGCACCTTGACCCCACCAAAAAATGCTTTAACACCAGGCTAAGCAGGACCCGCATTGTTGTGGAGGGTGCCTTTGGGTGTCTGAAGGGGAGGTTACGTTGCATCCTCACTCGGCTGAACCTCGGTGAGCAGAACATCCCCCAAATGGTGGCTGCGTGCTGTGTCCTCCACAACCTTTGTGAACATAAGGGGGAGATGTTCCTGCCAGGTTGTGGGCAGAGGCTGAGCAGCTCGTCAGGGCCTTCAAGCAGCCATACACAACTGCCATCCGGCAGGCCTGGCAGGGGACTGTGCACATCTGGGAGGCCCTGAGGAAAAGTTTCAGCCAGGGCCAGCTGTGAAACTCTTCCCTGGGGTCCCCACAAGGGGCCTCTGCAGTGGCCCAGTATGCCTTTCCTCCCGCACCCCTCCCTTCCTTTGCCCTTCCTCCCCGTTCCCCCCTCCCCTCCTCTGCAGACACAATTTTTATTTTGAAAGAATAAACTGGTTTTAATTAGGAGTAAATATAACTGGGGAGGGACTGGGGAAAGAACCTGGGAGGGGGGAGGGAGGTGGAAGAGGGAGAAGGAGGCGGGAGGAGAGTCTCAGGGTATGTCTACAATACAGAGTTTTGTCAGAAAAACGGCCGTTTTTTTTAGGAACATCCACACTGCAATTGTGTTCTTCCACAAGAAAATCAAAAGAACAGAGGGGTTTTTCCAGCATTGGTAATCCTCATTCTATGAGGAAGAAGCCTTTTTGCGTGTGTGGACGGAGAAGAGGGAGTTGTTTTGGAAGAAGAGGAAAGAGGAAAAAGCACAGGTGCCTGGTGGCCATTCCATCCATAGCAATCACAGCTTACATTCAGTCAAGACGCTCTCTTTAAAAAAAGCAGATTGCTTTTTCTGATGCACTTTTTCAGTGTGGATGCTCTTTTTCGGAAGAAGTTTTTTCGGAAGATCTCTTCTGAAAAAAGCTTCTTCCAAAAGAAGCCTGTGGTCTAGACTTAGCCTTAGAGACGGAGCTGGGACTGGCAGCTGCCTCAGGTGGTCCCACCACCTATTCTGTGGGGCCCTCGGCCGCCATGGGGAGGTTAAGGGGAGAAGGCGCGGGGCAGGATCAGGATCAGGATCAGGAGCGGCCACCAGGTGGTCCAAGACGGTGGTGAAAGTGACACACATGGTCTGGCTCTGCTGCAGCAGCTCCTGCCAGGTGTTGCGGCACAGCTGCAGGTCCTCCTGCAGTCTTCGGTCCTGCTGGTCCAGGGAGTGTTGCAGGGCCCATAGGGTGGCAATGTGCTCTCTCTGGAGGGCCTCATGGGCTTGCCTGTGCCTGTGAGTCATGCGGGGTCAGTAGGATAGCATGGGAGGTGTAGAGTACACCCTCTCACAGCTAGTCCAGCTGTGTAGAAACAAAGAAAAGGGCAGTCATCCTGGGAGACACTGTGCATGAAGCCTTGCCCTCATCTCCGAGCTGAGACTGAAAGTTCTTGTGTCAGACGAAGGCGATGTGCTTTGAGCAAGGCCATCAGTGGCCTAGACAGCAGGCCCTTTCCTGCCGGGGTACAAATGTCCAAGGGGGGAGTCTCACTACATGCAAGTCCCAGGGATGAGCAGGCATGGAAAGGTGCCAGCCAGATTGGGAGACTGCGGGTGGGAAGGGAGCCACGGGTTGGCTAGGCTTCCTTCTGTGCTGCGCACACGCTGGGTCTGGAAGTGGCGGTGTCCCGCAGGGGGAGGACTTGTAACCCTGCCTGCTGGAGGAGAGAGCGACAGAGTGTTGGGGGGAGGTGTGTGTGAACAGCAGATGCTCCTCCGCCTTGCCCTGCTGTCCCCAGGAGCAGATGCTGCCCTGAGAGCGTGGGCATGCCCGTGTGCCATGGGCGGCACTGCTCTGTGTGTGTGTGTTTGTGTGTCCATGTCCCCAGCTTCCTTCTAGTGGTGGCTTGTGTTTTGAGGTTGTCCCACCCCAGTGTCAGGAGTAAGGCAAGCCTCTCCAGACACCCTGTGAGCAAGAGCACAAGGGTCCTGCTGCAGCTTCTTGGGGCTGTGTGCCCTAGTCTGATGCTCCATGAGCACCCACATGCACAGGCTGCTGCGTGATCCTCAGGACGAGATGGCTGAGTGAGACGTGCACAGCTACCCCTCGCTGCCTGCCACCACCACCCATATGTGTCCAGGGACAGTAATGGAACTCACCTAATGGGCCTTCCCTGGCTTTGGACAATGCCTGGGAGACATCCTGTGTGGGGGGTATGGGTTCCAGGGTGAGCATAACCTCCTGGCTGGCGGGCAACGAAAAGCTGCTGGCCTTGTCCAGCTCCTCCTCCTCTGCACTGGCTTAGCCCCCTAGAAGGGTGACAGTGGGTGTCTCTGGCCCTGAGTCCACAACGAGGTGGGGGAGCAGGGACTGACCCACCCCATAGGATGTGGTGGAGCTGGGGATAATATGGGCAGACCTGTGGTGCCACCCCCAGAGCAGGAGCTGCACTCTCTGGCCTTAGTTCTTTAACTTTCTTGCACACCTGTTGTGGAGAGCTCAGTGGGAGCATCGGGGTCACTCATGGCAGCTGCCAGGGCCGGCTCTACTGAGCGCGGCGCCCAATTCCGGCGGCGGGGCTGCACATGCGCGGGGCCCTGGGCAGCACGGCGCATGCGTCGCGCGACGGAGGCACGACGCATGTGCCGTGCGTCCCGGATGTCATGACACATGCGCTGTACGCCCGGGGGCCCACGCATGCGCCGTGCCCGGGAGCACAAAGCATACATGGCCCCCCCGGGTGCACGGCGCATGCGCCATGTGCCTGGGACGTCACAATGCATGCGCCGTGTGCCGAGGGGGCCCCGTGCAAGTGTCGTGCTCCCGACGCACTGCGCATGCGCCATGCTCCCAGTGCATGGCGCATGCGTCGCTTCCCTGGGCGCAGGACCCCCTCAGGCACGGGGCCCCATGCCGGGGAATTGGGGGAATCGGCCTAAAGCCGGCCCTGGCAGCTGCTAACTCTGTGCAGGCTACTGCTCCATGGCTCATGGCTGTCAGGGCTTGCTGTGTGCGACAAGCCCTTTCCCCTGTGGCTGCACCTTTAAAGCCTGCAGGGAAGAGGGACTATAGAGCTCTGAGGAGTGTGGACAGAGTGACCAGCAAGGCACTTGTGGGATTTCCTGGAGACCTCTTATTTCTAAATAACTCCAGCTCCCTACACACACCCTATTTGGAAATAACTATTTTGGAATAGGTGTTATTCCTCATAAAATGAGGGTTACAGAATCCAGAATAAGATGTCCGTTATTTTGATATTATTTCATAATAATGGGCTTGCTGTATAGACACTCACATAGTTATTTTTTAATAACAGCCATTATTCCGAAGTAATGCTGCTGTGTAGACGTGCTCTTAGAGACTAACAAAAAATATAGAGAGTATCATGAGCTTTCATGGGAACAACCCATTTTTTCAGAGGGGTGGAGCAGAAAGTACAGAAACCCCAAAATTTGAGTTCTTGAACAAATGGACTCGCAGACAAACACACAGACAGACAGATGCACTCTAATAGATATAGTACTGTACAAATAGGTGCACATTTAGTCAATACATTAAATAGAGCAACACTGATAAGACCTAGTGTGAATACTATATCCTCTTTTCAGAGTCTTATAGGTAGGTATGTTAAGCCTTACCATTCACAGTGAAACAAATAGTGGAAAACTTCCTATGGCACTGGCTACAATCCAGTTAAAAGTTCATCAGCTTTGCCAGAGAACTTATTAACATTAGGCAGAAAAAGAGTGGATTTGATGTCTGTGTGTTAAACAGAAGCACTGATTTACTAACTTGCACGCCCCCAGCTGGTGGTTCTTTGTCTATGTTAGGTGGGTTAGGTAGCAATCTCAGCTGAAAATGTGAAAGGTTTGCTTTAGAACTGATGATCCATAAACATCCCACTTTTATTTTAACATAAAATAAATATATAATTTACAACGCCTCCCCCCATAAATTATAGCAATAAATAATAATACACGTGACTCAAATGTAAAATCATGAATGGTGTGGAGAAAGTGATTATAGAAAAATTATTTACCTTTTCCCATAATACAAGAACTAGGGGACACCAAATGAAATTGATGGGTAGTAGGTTCAAAACTAATAAAAGGAAATTTTTCTTCACACAGCGCACAGTCAACCTGTGGAACTCCTTGCCCGAGGAGGCTGTGAAGGCCAGGACTCTATTAGGGTTTAAAAAAGAGCTTGATAAATTTTTGCAGGTTAGGTCCATAAATGGCTATTAGCCAGGGATAAAGTATGGTGCCCTAGCCTTCATAACAAGGGCAGGAGATGGATGGCAGGAGATAAATCACTTGATCATTGTCTTCTGTTCTCCTTCTCTGGGGCACCTGGCATTGGCCACCGTCGGCAGATGGGATGCTGGGCTCGATGGACCTTTGGTCTGACCCAGTATGGCCATTCTTATGTTCTTATGTTACCAATGCAATATTTGTTTAAAAAGGTTCAGCAGGGTAGCCCTGTTAGTTTGTAACTGGAAAAACTTAATAAACAACGAATAATCTTGCAGCACCTTAGAGACTTACAAAACATGTAGATGGTATCATGAGCTTTGGTGGGCACAACCCACTTTTATCTGAAGAAGTGGGTTGTGCCCACCAAAGCTCATGATACCATCTACATGTTTTGTTAGTCTCTAAGGTGCTGCTAGACTATTAATTGTTTTTTATGTTTAAAAAGGGGTATGTAAAATACATATGAATTAAATTGAAATAATATTAAAAGAAATGGCAAAATAAATATTTTGATTTAATGAAATAAAACGAGTCACTTTTAAAGAGCTAATGGGGGTATAACTTACTGGCCATGAATCTGTGTCAGAACTTCTGAATGAATGCAATCTGTCACTGTCTGTAAGATAGGGTTTCTGATTCTGCATATTCATAGCCCTGGTATGCTTACTGAACTTATAGCATCTGGAGTTTGGACTCAGACGATTTGCTGTCCTATCAAGAGATAATATCTAAAGTAAGCACAATAGAAATATAGTTTCAAAACAAGTATCCAATTTGCTATTCTTATAAGGATAAAGGATAAACGAAGAAGCTTTTTGCATCAAGTGGCCGGTTAGCTCAGTTGGTTAGAGCGTGGTGCTAATAACGCCAAGGTCGCGGGTTCGATCCCCGTACGGGCCACGAAAAAACTCTTTTATTTTCAAATTTCTTCCAATACTTTACATTTCCATTAATATGTTTTGATGGATTAAACACAAAGTAATGCACTCAAATTTAAATGTAAACGTTACTATAAAATAATGACTAGGGTTATTTTACTTTAAATTGACTCTCCGTCAAGCTTTTTAAAGAGCTATAACCTGATAATGCACCACCATAGCTTTTGGGGGCACTTTTGCTTGAGGACTTTAACATTGTCGCATTTCTTCAAGTGTATCCATTATGCAAGCGTTCATCAGTATTTTTTTATGTATTTTCTAGTCCATATATTTAATCGGATCTTTTTCTGTTCAGTCCCTGAATCATATATATGAAACACACTCATATTTGGCTTTTAATGTGTTTTGTTACTCGGTGCAATACAAAATAATAGTTTTGATATATTCAGTAAAATAGTAACACACAGTACACTTTAGATGTAAAATAGTCCCTCCTCAAATTTCAGATAGTACCTTTTTATTTTTGCTTTAATTAATTAGAAAGTAACGTTTAAAAGAAAAAAAAGCCAGTTTCACTTGAAAAATTATGTTACTCTGAAAATTAGTGGTTTAAAATATTGTCATGCACGAGAAAAGAAAATATTTCTAATCAAATTATTAAAAGTCAGGGCAGAGTGCTGTTCATTGTAAAATTATGCATGGATGTAATCCCACCGAATGAAAGTAAGATAATACACACATCTTTGCAGGATCAGAGCCAAAATGTTAAGACAGTGACTTTTGTGGGTAAAACTGACCTGTCATTTTCCATGAAGACGCTTTAATTAGGGGATTATATCTTGTGTGTTTCAAAAACAGACTAACGCTTGGTTTGGATACAATTTACTTTACCAAAAAAAGGTTTATTTTTACTCTTTCAAAATATTGTTATCGATTTCAGATTATTTTTCTCTATCCCATGGTGTACCAAATCTGTTTAGATAGAGGTATTGGCGCCCTCTGAATTGCATTGTATGCCGTGTGGTGCACTGAACACTATTGCACGGGACTACAGCTGAATGAGTATATTGTATGTATCGAATTCAACTGTATTCGCACGGCACTCCAGCTCACAGGAAAACGCTTTCGAAAGCCTCTTGTCACGGCGGGGCCCCTGTAGTCCCTAAGACTCCGCCCCTTCCGTGATGATGCGTGCAGGCCGCACCCGCCGTCCCTATTGGCTGGCTCCCTCATTGCCGGTTCCTCTAGGTTCCCTCCGGAGTTTTATGATCTGCGGGGTGAATGTGCCTCCCGCCCCCCGACACCTGCCAAGATGGCGGCTCCCGAGGATGGGGGAGGAGAGATCGCGGCGCCGCCACCCCCTGCTGAGGAAGAGCCCCCCGGACCGGCCGCTGCCCGCGGGGCTCTCCTCAGCGCGGCGGCTGGGGAGGGCGTTGGGCTGCTGGGGCCTGAATATCCCCCGGGGGCGGCCGTGGCCAGGGGTGACTTGCTGTGTCCGGTGGAGGGTGGGGGCCTGCTCGGCGCCCTGGAGCCTAGATTCCCCGCCGAGGAGGGATCGGAAGCGCTGGCAGTGACCGAGGAGTTGTCCCAGAGCCTGGCGGCCAGCCCCTCTGCCGTCTGCACCACCCTCTTCCTGCAGCCAGCTGGGAGCCTGGTGCAGGGGGCTGAGCTGAGCGCCGAGGAGCAGCTGGTGGCGGCGACCGAGAACCAGGCCATGGGGCTGATGGGGAATTTTCCTGCGGAGAAGAGTCAGGCCGAGCTTCCCGGCCAGCAGGCCCCAGCGGCGCTCCTGGCTCCAGAGGAGCTGCAGAGGGTCATCGAACAAGTGAGCAGGGCCCAGAAGCAGCCACCATCCCCTCTTCCCTCCTCTGGAGCTGGCATTGGGTCCTCGATGTTGTCTTCTCCCAGAGGTGGGGGATACCCCCTACCCCAGGAGACTAGCTTCAGGCCCCCAGCATCAGGGATGAGTGGAACCCCACAGGGCTCTAGCCTGACTGCTGCCACGGAGTCTCAGCTGGTAACGAGTATCATGCACAATGCAGCACAGCAGTTGCAGAATGTGGCCCAGCAGGTTGCCCTTCAGGAGGGCAAAGCTATTGGTACCACCAGGTGCCTTGTACACAAGGTAAACAAAGGGGTAGAGGAGATGTCTATAGAGAACCAAAGGTTCAAGTGAATGGGAAAGTGGTCTCTGGTATAGAATTGGGACTGGGTACTACAATGTGTAGGACAGTGAATAATCATGGGCGTCTCTCTCAATGATTGAACTGTGCTGAGAGCTACTGCACTAGCTCCACTGCTGACTCTAACTCCCTGATCACTTTAATTTACCTTGGAATTTAGATTTCTCCAGGCACTAGTCTTATAGTTGGAAGACTGGTGTTGGGAGCAGCTCATTTTCAAACAAGGTAGAATGTGCATCATTGAATGAAGGTAATAGGTGTGGGTTGCCCTATGTTCTGGTCTGGCAGAATAAGCAGTTGTCCAACATGACTCGGAAGAACTACTTTACAGTGACTAGGCCAATGTAATTTGGCAGTCCAGCGTATCTGGCAGTTGAGTGTTTGGGGGCACGTAATTCATGCTAACCTGTTGATCTATGAGGATTTTTTTTATTACTATGGCTGCCTGCTACACTTCAGATTTTAAAGCCATTTCTATTATAATTCTCATTTACATATACTCTCTAACTTTCCCAAACATTTTCCTTTTGGGCTAAGATTTTCCATGATTGGTCCTTGCCAACAGTAACTTAAAAAAAAAAAAAAAAAAAAAAAAAAGTTGAGTAACCTCCATTCAGCTATGTGTATTATGAAAGACTATAAAAAAAGTGTTCCCACTGTTGAACAGGTGTTACAATAGAAACATTTGAAAATTAGAAGTCTGGACCAAATTTAGATTGTCTGCCCTTTGCGGTAGGAACAGGGTTTTTTTGTTTTTGTTTTTTTTTGTTCTTTCATACAGCGTTTAGCGCCATGGGGTTCTGGACTATGACTAGAGTTTCTGGGCATCACTGTAATACAAATAATAACAATGAGCCTTTTCTTTGAGTATTGGGAGGAATTTGACAGAAAACTAGAAGCAATTAACTTGCAGATTTTTTTTAAATGGAGAGCTATGTATTTAGCAAAGCACTTAAGCATGCATTTGCGTGGAATCAGATGGATTATATCTGTGCTTGTAGTTTGGCATGTGCCTAAGTGCTTTGGGTGGTTTGCTGATAGAGAAATGGACACTTCTCACGTAAGAGGTTGGGCTTTGACTCTTCCTCAGTCCCTTGCTAATTCTGTGGTGTGACTAAAAAATGATAACAGTGGGGGAGAGTAGGACAGAAAGGAGGTGATAGCTCAGAAGTATGAGCTGCTTATATCATCTTAAGGATATTTTTAACGGTACATTTATTAGGATATAACCTTGGCCTAATAGTTGGCCTCCAAAATTAATAGAGAGTAATTGCCTTGTGGGTGAGATGTGCTTGCTCAATTTACAAATTCACAGCATAGAGCTAGATTTTTGAAACTGAATCTGCACAGGTGAACGCCGTTGACTTAAGCAGGGTTCTGCCCAACTGATCCATTTGCAGGAATTATTTCTTAGTTTTTGGCAGATAAATTCATGGTTGCTATATTGTTTAATTTTTAAGGCCTACCAAATAAACTGAAATGCTTTATGTAAGCAACAAATGCGACTGTATACATAATTTAGTAGCTGGAAGGAAATATATACTTGAGGGTTGTAAGAAAATTGGATGATGTATCTAATTTCTTAATGTTTCATTTTAAGATCTTGCACACACCGATGTAAAATCTTGATAAATATTGTACTTGAACATTTTCAACTCTTTTTTTTTTTTTCTTTCTTTCTTTCTTCTAAAGCAATTAGAAGCCATTTGTGTACAAATGCAGCCGGGGCAGATGAAGGAAAATGAAAAACCAGTACCACCTCTTGCAGCAGTCCAATCCAAAGCTACTACACTGAGTCAGCCAGCTGGTAGGAATTCTGGTCTGTCCAGACTTAATATTATTAATCCACAGATTATTAGGATACAGCCTGTTACAGGAACTGAGCAGCAACAGTTTTTCTTGCATAGTTCTTCTGAGTCTCCAGTTCAGCTACTTGTGCAGAGACCTTTAGCCCCTCGTGGACCAGTGTCAGTGAATAAGATTCCCACACGCCAGACATTGAACGGACAGAAAACTCCACGTGCCACACTGTCTGCTACAGAATCTCGAAATGTTACCTTGGTGGCAGCCAGTTCAGCAAATACTCTTATATCGAGCCTTGAGAAAAAGCAAAAAGAACTAAAGCTAAAAAAATCTTTGAAAGTGAAGACTCGTTCTGGACGGATTTCACGCCCTCCAAAATATAAAGCAAAAGATTATAAATTCATTAAAACAGAGGATTTAGCTGATGGGCATCAATCTGATTCTGATGACTATTCTGAACTAAGCATAGAAGATGATGATGAGGGGAAAGAGAAGGACACAGATACATTATTCAATCCTTTGAATTATAACCTGAAGCCCAAAATGTTCAAATGTCAGACTTGTGAAAAATCCTACATAGGAAAAGGAGGATTAGCGCGGCACTATAAACTTAATCCAGTTCATGGACAACTGGAGTCTTCACAGCAAAAAGCATCTATGAGTAAAACTAATAAAAGTGTGTGTCTGGATATTTTTGGAGGAGCAGGTGATGGAACTGAGAGTTTGGCACATTTGCAACCTGTTGTTGTCACTTTAAATAATGAAAAATCACTAGCTGTCAGTTTGGAAGAAACTGCTTCCTCGCAAAATGAGCAACAGGTAAGGTAGTAGTTTGCTTTCTACATAATAAGCAGTTTCACAAACAATATAAAGGCAATTTCACTTCAACATTATTGCAATTTTAGAACTTTATTCTTCACTAATTTACATGCAGAATTCTTATAGATGGGAATTCTTTCAATAGATTGAAGGGAGTGGCCTACATCCATGGTCAACAGAGAATTGGAATGAATTAGGAAATGTTGTAGTCTGCTTGTCTGAAACTGCAATAAATATGTATGACCATTTGGCTAAGTTTCATTTAAACAAATGAACAAAAAATGTAATGACTTGCAGGGGAAGAATAAGACTTTGACTTTGTAATTCACCTCACTTATTTCTCAGCATTCATAAAAGGAAAAAATACTCTGTGGTTCTTGTATATTTCATTTTGAAGGACTTTAAAATAAGTCACTTTGACACATCACTGAAATATAATCTCTCCTGAGTTGAAACTCAACTGTTTTAACGGGACAGCTATGTTACATACTGTACTGTTGGAAGTGAATCATAACTTCCACAATTGAACAGAAGGAATTCTAGGTAGGTAGAACATAATTCTCTGAATTAGATAATGAAGTTATTCAGGAGGTGGTCAGGATTTACTGCCAAGGTGTCCTCACAGGTCTCTGGCTCCTTTGATGATAACCAGAAGGCTGCTTGCATGTGTGCTCAGTGATGTGGGCCGTGTCAACTTGTGCACTTAGTCTCCACAGCAGACCCCAAGAGAGCCCCCAAAGACTACAAACCAGATAAGGATTGAAGATGCCAGGCCAGGTTTGTTAAGCGAAGTACAGTAATAGTGGCTCAGTAGAGTCTATTGACCACTATGCATATGTACCCTGTAACAATGGAATGACTCAATCAGTGGAAAATTTCCACTGCCCCCTAGGTCATACAAAGTCTGTCTCTTCCCTCCCCCTCCCCCCAAGACACCCCTTTATATACAGGTACAAACAAATTATACATCGCTGCTGACGTATCAGGTTGCCACCCTCTAACGCTATTTAGATATCTGTGCTCATTGGTTTATGTTTTAGGCCTTCATCTTACTACAGATAAAATGTAAGTTGCTTCATTTGGAGAGGTTCCAAGAAACTGGGATTAAAGTGTTCAGTTCATAGCAGTGCATTTGTCAATAAAAATTGAATCTTCTCTGTAGCCTTCTTGCAGCAAAAGAGAGCCTTCACTGTAAACAATGGAGATACAATTATATATTTTTCGATGCAGCAATGTTATATTTGTTGCATTTTTGTGAATGTGATGTTGCTTCCAGAAGTGTGACTGATAACTCAGACTTAGCAAGATTAGTACATAATTACAAACCAAAAGTAGTTTCTACAAATTGGGGATGAAAAAGGAGAGCGTTCCATGAAGTCAACTGTGACTCGCTATGTAAATCTAATTTATCTGTACAGTATCTGTGTATTGTGGTGGTGAGGACTTGAGAAATCTCAAAACAGTCTTTTGATTTATTTTGCCATAAAATCTGTAAGATTATTGATTTGGCTGAAAATAATGCTACAAAAAATCTGAAATTTCAATCAGATATACGAGCCATACAAAATTACCCTTGGTAAATGAAGGACTTAATAGTCCATAAACCAGGTGTGGGCAATAACTTTTGATGGGGGGGGGGGGCCACTCCAAGAATTTGGTCAAGGACCGCACTCTTCCATGATATTAATGGAGGAGGTGCAGGGTCTGGGATGGAGGTTGGGTGCAGAATGGAACTTGGGGTATGGGATTGGGGTGCAGGAGGGAGTTTGGGTAAAGGAAGTGGTTGTGACCTGGCATTGGGAATGTGACCTAGGGGAGGAGGGGATTGAGATCTGGAGCAGAGGATTGGGGTGCCAGATCTGGGAGGGGGTATGGGTGCAGGAGGGGGGCAGAGGGTTTGGGTATGTGGCAGGGCAGAGAGTTGGGGAAGGAAGGAGCTGGGATGCCAGAGGCAGGCTCTGGTGAGGAGACTTACCAGCCAACAGCCCAACCAGCTTGCAGAACTAAATGCTTTCAGAGTTTAAAATGTTTCTCAGCCAGCCTGCTTGCACTGTCCCTACACAGGCTGTAGGGCCATGTGCTTGTGTGCATAACTGAGCTGGGGGTGGGGAGAGGGCGTGGTGCTTTGTTCTGCCTGTTGTTCAAAGAGGCATCTCCCATTGGCCAGTTTCTGGCCAGCAAATAGCCAGTGGGATTGTGCTGGGTGTGTGGGCAGCACCTGAAGCCTTCCCTCCGGGATCAGTTTTGAAAAAGAAACAGCCTGGCAGCCACTTTTGAGTAGCGTGTGGGTGGAATGAGGCAAGCAGGGAGCCTGCCTGTGGCTCCCTGCTGCGTCAGCGGGCTGGATCTGGTGGCTTGGCAGGCTGCATTTTGCCCAGGCCTTTTATAAACTGACTTAATTATTATGGCTACTTGAGTCACCAGGCTAGATACTTGGTGGCAGGGGGGAAGAGAGAAAAAGGTAAATATTTTTGGCCATAAGCCATTGTCACTTAATCCTCTTCATGATTCTTAGAGATCTTACTGATACAGCTATGTTTTGGAGGAAGAGTAGCACCAAGTGACTCACTTCAAATTACAAACTTCAGGCGCAGCTGGAGTAAATTTGGTAATTTGCATCTAATCCATGTTAGGGATGTTAAATTTCATTTAAAAAAACTCATTGACTAGTCGATGGATTTTTCCATTGACTAGTCAGTAAGCTGGCTATTAATACATTTAAAAGGCTGAAGCATAGCGGGGGAGACCCAGTGTGAGTCAGGCCAGCTGATTCCCAGATTGTGCCGGGTCCCCCTGACCCCCCCTGCGCACCAGCCTTTTAAATGTATTAAGCACAAGCAGGCTCTTAGTACATTTAAAAAACAGAGGCACAGCATCTGGGACTGGGTGTGAGCCGGGAATCAGCTGATTCCCGGCTCCCGCCCGGTTCCCACTATCTTCCTTGCCCCCTGCAGAGATGGTACTGGGGGGGGGAACTGGCTTTTAAGATGGCTCCCCACAGTTCTTGCTCCCCCTCCCCCTTGCTGCCTCTGATAAGCTTTTGTTTATCGGATAGTTGACTAGTCGCTTACATCCCTAGTCCATGGTAGGTGAAACTATTGTAAATTTGGGAAGTCTGTGCAAAGAGGGGAGCTGCTATTGGAACATAAGCAGAAGGTATTGAAGGTGATCAGGCCTTATTTATAAATATCCTTAAGTGGTAATTAACCTTTGGGACATTGATTTTAATACTCTAGCTAGCTAGAGGAACAGTGTCTATAAGTGAGAGATTCTTGGATTCTGTTTTGCCAACATTTTAGCGTTGAGATTATTTTTGTAACTTCTTGTAGTGAATATTGTATTCCTGTTAGGGCTGTTAAAATGTGTTTAATTATGTAATTGTGTAACCACTGAAAATTTCAGCCATTCCATGTGGGAGGCTGGTACATGTGAGGAACTAAATATTTTAAACTGAGATTTTTCTCAGTATCCTGTTGAGGGAAGGAAGAATGCTTTAATGATTATTGTATTCTTTTTTTTATAAAGACTGGTGAATCTGCAGAAGGCAGAAACTTGTTGGCTGCACAGCAAAGTGACACTAGTTTAGAATATCATGGACCTGGAATGCCAAATGGATCTGGAAGACCAAGAAGACGTAAAAGACGTGGCCGACCAAGGATGGCTGGAAGATCAGTGTGTTCGGGAAGACTTAGTAGACCTGTTCGGTCCCCTTCAACGTCTCTTAATAACGTGTCAACAGAACACATCATATTTAGAAGAAAAACTAGACTAAAAGAGGTCTGGTTCCCTTCACTTATTTCATATGTACCTTTTTTCGCCACCTACTGCCGAAATCTGATAAAATTTATCAAAAAGTAGTGAGCATGTCTGTGTAAATAAGGACGACTGGGGGTTATTTAAGTACCAAAGTTAAATATTAAATACATTTTTAAGCAAAACACATAAATCAAGTCATTGGTAAAAGATACAGATTTTTAGAAAGCGTACCTGTGGATAATAGTTATTGGCCTCTTAGTAATTCAGGCCTACTCAACTTCGGAAGCCCCGGGGGCCACAATGATACTCACAGTACATGCCAAGGGCCGCAGCGTAAGTGTGGTTGCAGACATGCAAATATATATGCAAATAGCTTCTTTCTCACTGATGGGCATGAATACAAAGATTAAGGCAAGACTATACAATACACAGGTCCCATTTAAGTCAGTTCTGCTGATATTTATAAAATGCAGTATTTACTTGATTTCCACCCCTATGGCAGCACTTTTAATGAGCAATGACAGTCCTGGAATTTAACTACTAAAAAGTATATCAACAAAAGACCATTATATTGACTACTTTTTTGTTTTGGCTTTACAACAGTCCATGAATTTAACTACTAAAACACATATCAACCCAAACTGCACTGCAGGCTGCAAACAAATGGGCAGCGGGCCGCGTGTTGAATAGCTCTGTAGTAAATTAATACAGTCTTGACTCTGTTTGGGAGAAAAATTATTAGTAGTGCCACTGTGTGTGTCTATTATTATATGCACTTTTTATATATTAAGAGTCGATCTTATTTTAAAAACAATTTTATTACAATTCAAGTAATTGCCACGTTTTCTGAGCTTCCTGCATGTCACTGTGGATTGCGCTTTTGATTGTACTTTTGTGCTTAAGTCATTAAGGTCTACTTTTTTTTTCCCCATGAGTACACAGTTATTAAGACTGATCGTTAACTGCTTGTGTTGAAAGAATGCACTATGCCTTCATCTTAACTTTAAATACAGATTTATTCTTAAAACCACTTAATTTTATGATCTGGTAAAGGAAAGTGGATTAGTCCTTACCTTGTGCCATCTCTTTGATGGCAACTATTTTGTCCTGTAATGGAGAACTGAGATTGTGATCTGAGGAATGATTAGCATTAGGGATGTTAGATATCAGGTGATTGAATAGTCGTGTAACCACATTAAAACTTTGCATTTACATGACTATTTGATAGCCCCTGAGGGTAGGGCCAGCAGCCAGTGCACTCTAGACCTACTCCCAGGGAGCCCCCGCCACACCATGCTTCTGCCTCTGTATCAGAGGCAGCAGCGCAGCGTGGCAGGAGGGAGCCAGTTCGCGAGGGGAGACAGTTTAAAAAACAGCTCAAGCTCCTACTTCCCACTCCCCTTGCTGCCTCTGATACACAGGCAGCAAGGGGGGTGGAATGTGAATAGTTGACAAGATTAACTAATAAGCCTGGCTTATTGGTTAATCGTCTAGTTGACTACTAGTTGAAATCCCTAATTACCATGCATTGGCATTTTTTGTCCTAAAGAAACTATTTTGGTCTTTATCAGCTAATCCAACAATGTGACAATGAAGACTTAATGGAACTGGCTCTTCCCCGCCTGACGAAGCTTGTTACTGTATATGAATTTCTACTGATGAAGGTGAGCTTTTCTCATTGTGTACATACAATCTTGAAGATTTTATGTACATTTTGAAGATTTTAATCTTTCATATACATCATGAAAACTTCTCTGGGAATTAATCTTAGTTGCATGTCTTAGACCTATGAAAACTAAAGATGTTTTTAGTTCACCTTTGAGCCTCATGTAGGCAAAGGCAGACAGTTTTGCCTGACTGTATTTTTTTTAATTTTTGTTGCCTGCTTTATCAGAGCTATTTCTGAAGATTCCAAATTCTTTCCTTTCTGTACTGATGGGAAAGGATTGATTGAAAAAGTGATAGGCATAACAAATCGATATTTTGCTAACTTAATTGTATTTCATTTTCAATATTCTTGCTTATTTCTGTTTAGGTTGAAAAAGGTTCCCCAGGAAAGGCCTTTTTTCCAGATGTTTATAGAGAATTTGAAGAGTTACATAATATGGTAAAGAAAATGTCTCAAGACCATTTCAGTAATTCTGATTTTCTGAGTTATCAGCAGCCTGTGGAAATAAAAGATCCGAAGGTAAGAGGACACATTTTGGAGGGTTTTTAGGGAATGTTCGGCGATGGCTTTTCTCTGATGCTAGGCATTTTATAGCATAAGTGATATTTAAATAGAACGGCAACTTCCCGGTGAGATAAAATGTAAACTGAAGAACAAATACTGAAAGGTTAAAAAATATTTATCTTTTGGTATTTGATCAGTAATAGAAAATATTTGATTAAACCAAAGTCTTGGTTGATAGCTGACTGTAAATCAAAACCGCAGGTGCTTAGAGTAGTTTGAAGCTATCTCTTGTTGCCAGAAGTGCTTTGGTGGCTCAGCATCATCTCTGGACGGTAGCATTAATAGAATCCCATCCCATCTTTGGCTAGAAAGGAAATGGCCATGACATGATGCTGATGGGGATGAGCTCAAATAAGTCCTATTTGAGAAGCTGAGATATAGAGGGTCCCCAGCAGACAAATCTGCTATTTGTTAAAGCAGTGGTCTCCAACCTTTTTACACCCACGATCACTTTTTAAATGTCTGAACAAGCCAAGATCTACTGCCCCATCCTTCCCCCAAGACCCCACCCCTTCCTTGAAGCCCCACCCTCTCTGTTCTCCTCCTCTCCATTACTTGCTATCCCCAGCCCTTATACACTCTACACTGCTGCTTTTTTTTTATTATTATTATTATTATTCTGTAGGAAGAGGTTTTTCCAACATTTGGCCTGTCTAGACTGGACCAAATGTCAGAAATACCCCTTCTTTCAGAAGCCCTCTTATTCCTCGTGGAACGAGGAATACAGGGGTTACTGAAAGAGCATGTTTGCTCTTCCACTAAAAAAAGCGGAAGAACAAATGCATTCCTGGATGTGGAAGAGTTTTTCCGGGTTATCTCTGGAATCCTGGAAAAACTCCTGCTGCCTAGCTGTACCCTTGCTGGGTTGAGACAGGATGTGTGGGCTCTGGGGTGGGAATGAGGGATTTGGGTATGGGAAGGGATGAGAGGTGCAAGCTCTGGGAGGAAATTTGGATGCAGGAGGAGGTGGAGAAGGGGATGCTGGCTCGGGGAAGGAGCTCCAGGCTGGGGAGTGTTGGGGTCAGATGGAGGGTTGGGGTACTAAGCAAGCCACAGGCTTGTGGATATGAGGGTGCAGGAATTTGGGTTGGGGTATGTGAGGGGCTCAGGGCAGGGGGGGTCCAGTGTATGATAGGCTCAGATCTAGGCTCTGGGTGGTGGGGCGGTGCAGGAGTGTTATGATGCTGCGGCCAGATGGGATTTGTTGGCCAGGCTTCATTTTTAAATAAAATACTATGTCAAACACACACAGTTTCTGCATTGTCTTTATTTCTGAGACGGGCAGGGAACCTGTTTTGAGTCAGGGGTCACTGACCCACAGAAAAGTCAGTTGGGGGCCACACAAGTGAGATGCAAAAAAAAACTCCTCCAAAAACCCCCCAAGCCTCACTAATGTGGCCCCAACTGTGCTGGTGGCGGCAGGGGACGTGGTACTGGGGAAGGGTGCTAGTGGGTGCTGGGGAAGGGGATAGGGTGCCAGTGGGGGACAGGGGAGAGGGAACAGAGTGCCGGGGGGGGGGACAGGGTGCCAGGGTTCTGTAGCAGGGGACAGGGTGCCAGGGTTCTGCAGTAGGGGACAGGGTGCCCCAGTGTGCGCCTTCTTTGGGGACTCCCGCCCTCTCCTCCCTCCCCCCCTCCCCCCCGCAAGTTCCTGGCACACCACAGACCTGGGGGAGGGGAGCAGTCAGTGCACTTCCGGAACTCCTGGAAGTGGCAGAAAGCTGGCACTACCTCCATTGTCGCTGGAGGTAAGTAGTGGGGCTTCTTCAGGGTGGAGGGAAATGGGGGGGGGGGGGGCGGCAGGGGCGCTGAACGCCTTGTGATCGACTGGTTGAGCTAGGTCGATCGTGATCGACAGGTTGGTGACCACAGTGCTACAGTTTTTCTACTAAATGTAAGTTATAGATGCCCTATCATTGAATCATATTCATCTCACTCATGTAAATGTTCAATCATGTTTCTTCTATGGAGAAACAAAATGGCACCAATTTAAAGGTATGCTACCAAGGTTGGTAGGTCTGAAATTAGACCTACTTTTTTGCTTCTCTTTGCAAAGTCCATGCATAATTTTGTTTTTTAAATATATACTGTAATGTGCTTTTAGAAAAAGTCTGGCATTCATGAAAATCCCTATAAAAGCAAACCAATACATTCACAGAACAGAGCAAAAATTGGTAAGAGAATGTGTTTTGAGTCTGAAGATACCAAGGTATTTTTTTTTTGAGAGAGAGAGACTGGGAGAATTTAAGTGATTGTAAATGAGCCTTTACAATGTCCTGTGTTAAATTCTGCTGTTTAGTAATTTACTATGGAGCTGTGAACAGTATCCACTTGCATTCCTGGTTCTTGCTCTAAGTTTACACTGTTGATTTTTACTTTTATCTGTTAAGGAGATGCTTCCTTTGAATGAAGGCTAATTGTAGAAATTATTGTAGTCCTAAAATAGCTTTTGAAGCTGTGTATGTGTTTTTGACAGAGTGAATCCCAGTGTTGGATGTCTTTCTGGATCAGTTTTAGAAAAATATTTGGCTATGTAAGTATTGAAAATTTGGTATAGGAGAAAATACACTTGTATATTGTTATCTCTAACTATTTTATAGGTTGCTGAATCTCTAGGAATTACAGAGAAGCTTCTTGGAAAACAAATGATACAAGCTGCAGACTCTTCAACACAATGTGTAATTAAAACAGTCGATGAGCAGATGTTCACAGAGATAACAAGGAAGCGAGCAAATAAGGTACAAAATAATTGTGAATTTAATATATAAACAGTCAAACTAAAGCTGCTTAAAATATGCTAACTTTTATTTTTGAATATTAACAGTAATGTTACCGTTCTATTAAAGTTACGTTTCCAGATGTAACTGAGTTTTCTGAGTCAGTAACTCTGAAATATCAGATTGGAAAGTATTTTTCCTTTTAAGAAGAGATACCAAAATGAGTTAAGTAAAGAGCTTGCTTTTCAGTGTGTCTGCCCTGACTCCCTGATTAAAGATCTTCTGCTCTGGGAGAGAGGGGGGGGCTGTCTTCAGCTGTCCCCCTGACTCCATTTCATCCATGGGGCTCCAGGGGTGGGCTTTAAGTCCTGTCCCTGCTCTGGCTGTTGGTTCTGGGCTTCAGACCCCTGCTCCACTCCTACCCATGGGGCTTTGGCTCTGGACTTCAGCTGAGGGCAGTGGTTCTTCAACAGGGCTGGCCTTATTGGGAGCTGTGGTCAAGAGGTAAGGAGTAGGATGAGCTTGGCTGTGGAAAGGGAGCTTGGTACGGTGCGTGTTGGGGGAGCAAGGTCTAGGAGTGGTGGTAAGCTGGGGGAGAAGATGGGGCCTGAGGAATCCATGGGGAGCCAACAAAACCCTTACATAAATCACAATATTTGGATATCTATGTGCATATTTATTTGTTTTTCCTAAAGATAATTAAGTGTATTGAGGAAAAGTTGTCAGTGGCTACTAGCAAGATTGTTTCCACACTGAGACTGACACAGTATCATGCGTGGGGTGCTACCAAATTTATGGTCCATTTTGGTCAATTTCAGAGTCATAGGATTTAAAAGATAACTGTTAATATTTCAGCTTATTTAAACCTGAAATTTCAATACTGTAATTGTAAGGGTCCTAACCCAAAAAGGAGTTGTGTGGAGAGATGTTAGTGGTACTGTTACCCTTCTTTCTGTACTGCTGCTCAAGTGGTGCTGCCTTCAGAGCTGGAGAGCAGCAGCTGCTGGCCAGGAGCCCAGTTCTTAAGGCAGAGCTGCTGCTGCTGGCAAGGCACTGCCTTCAGTGCTGGGCACCCGGCCAACAGCCTCCACTTTCTGATTGCCCAGCTCTGAAGTCAATGCAGAAGTACGAGTGGCAATACCATGATCCCCTTCCCCAATAACCATCTTGTGACCCTCCCCACCCCCCCAACTGCTCTCTAAATTCAGGCTTGGTCTATTCTGCAAAGTTAAGTGGACATAAAGCAGCTTATGTCAACCTTATTATGGCAGTGTCTACACTAAAATGCTGTTTCCACTCAAGTAAGTGGCATGCTACATTGACATAACAGCTCCACCTCCATGAGAGGTGTAGCGCTTCTGTAATTAGTGTCTATCTGGACACAATCACCCTATTGCTTACTTCAGCTGCTGGATGTCATTTTGTCATCAGCACCTGCTCACAGCTGAAGCTGTAAAATTGACAATGTCAAGTCACTGCTGATAGCCTTGGTTCTGTGAAATTGAATCAGGCTTGGGCTAGCAAATGGGGCTGTTACTCTGGGATGGGGTTCCAGCTTTGAACCCCATGTGGCTGTCAGTGCCCCATGATGTCCCACTTCAGTGGGTACAAGCGCTCCTGTTGAGGATGTGCTTTACTGGCTGGAGGGTTGTATGGACACCAACAGCTGGCTGAATTACTGTGGTGTCTGTAGGTCAACCGAAATTGTTGACTTAATTTTGTAGTGCAGATGGGCCCTCAGAGCTGTCTTTAGGAGTATGTGCAACATCTTCCTGTTTTTCTGCCTGTGCTTAAGCCTATGACCTTGTCAGCCTTCCCATTCCCACTCACACTTAGGGTAGGCAGTTCAGTGCTGGAGAGGGAATAGAGGCAAGATTTTCTTTTGTAGTAGATACTCCTTTAGTGTGAGTTGTCCCAGATCTTACCAGTGAGACTTCTGTGACTCATCCCTCAAATAGTGACGCAACACCAGGTTTATTACAACAGACATTAAAATCAAGACAAGAAAACATCTTGGAAAATTTAAGGTTGTGCTAGGATTTTCTTTCAAGGGCTTCCTAACTTTGTTGTAGGTGGGAGTAATGTTTCATTTCACACTGGAAAAAAATAAAAAATGGTCTGTTTCTGCAAGTGATACCAAACCAGCTAGTTTTTGTATTGACAGAATTTAGACGAAGAACTGTTGCCATCAGCTAAAAGGGCCAGTATAGAAGGCATATTGGAGAATGTGAAAGATGTTTTTGCCAGTCAAAATGCAATTGAGGAAAAGAGCTGGAACTTATCTACACTGACTACAAAGGATGGTAATGTTTAACTTATAACGTATCACCTCTGTTCTGTTTGGTGCAGTTTAGTTAATTCCATTAGCTTCTGTTGTCTCTACAGATGTCATAACAATGCCTTAAACTTGGTTTTGCACTTGGTCTTATAGCTCTTTAAATGACTGTTGAACTGAGAAATCTGAGTTAAGAATATTGTTTGTATTGTCATGGTATTTAGAAGCCCCTATCATGGACCAGAACCCTATTGTGCTAGGAACTGTACAAACACAGAACAAAAAGACAGAATGTAGGACTGGTAAGGGTGTAGATCAGTGTAAGAACTACAACTTCTTACCCTTTCTCTTGTTATATAGCTCTTTTGCCACTGGTACAAGCTTCTGAGCTTTTGCTCATTTGATTTTTTTGCCCCTTTTTCCCTTACATGAAATATCTAAAAAAGATGAATCTCCTTCAAAGGATCCCTCACAAAACCACATTCCTCTTGCTTCATTTACAAGAGGATTTTCTGCTGTACTTCTATTAAAAAAAAAAAAAATCAATTGTTAAACAGTGATTCATTAGCACCAACACTTAGGTTTGTGCTAGTTTATGCTGCAGCTCCACTAGAAAACCTATGTAAAAATGGCACTTTCTTAGCTGACAAGTCTCGCTTGTGTAGTGACATGACAAAAACAAGTTTTGACTCTTGTTGACCATGAAGAGGAAACAGCTAAAATTGAATGAGTTGACATATCAGTGTTTTATTACTAAGTTTGATTTTTTTTTAACAAAGATCCAATCAGCTACACCTGTGGGGGAAAAAAAAAGTAAGTTGCACAGGGGCCAGAAGGGGCATAATTTGGCCTGCTGTGTCTTTCTGCTAGTGACAACATGATGGAAAGAACCCAGTATATCTGATCCTAGGCTGTTTTCAGGACTGTGAAAAGAAAAAATAACCACCCTTTCTAATAAATTAAGGCCATTTGATTTGGAGCCATTAAGAGAATAAACATGGAACTCACCAGAGCTACTTCCCGAGGCTGAGTAGAACTGCACTTATATTTTTGTACTGTTGTTCTTATGGGGCAATAGCATAATTCTGTTCTAAAAATCCAATGCTACTTAGAGGGAAAATTAGATAAAACCTTAGAAAGATGCTTGTAGAAAATTACTCAAGTCCAAAATCATATTGTACAACACGCTAACACTTTTTTCCCCCAACTGTTCAGGTTTTAATCCACTAAATGGGGTGGCTGTGTTCTCTGAAGATAGAGGTGGTATTCCTTGCACAACTGGAAGTGCAAAGCATACTGGGGAGCAACATAAATCACTTTATTTAGAATCTAGAACTAACTCTGTAAATTCAGACATCTTTCAGTCCATGAAAATGAGAATGGAATGCTCTCAACCTGTAAATATACAGGGACAAGATAGCATAGTAAACACATTTCCACCATGTACTGAAGCATTGTTGCATGTTGAAGTAGGTAGCTCACCGGAATTGATTCAAGCACACTTTGTAAATGAGAATGCAGAAGATAGACTTACCAGTTCTGAACTTTGTAATTGTTTGGTATCAGAAGATGTGATTAATAATCAGAGTACCAATTTTTCAATGAATGAAGAAATTCACCACAATGGAAAATATCAGAAGCTTCAGCACGATGAAGAAAACCAGAGTTATGCTATTACCAGTGAACAGTCTGAACAACTTAATGATGCTGATATTGCTGATCAAATGCAGCAGCTTGAAAAAGTACTTTCAACAAGCATTGTGCCAGTAGACCATTCGTGCAAGACTCAAATTGACCCACATCAGAATCCAGAAACCTCCATACCCACTCAAGAGACTCTTGAAAGTCCAATTAAAAACTTGAATGAATTCTCACGTTGTTCTGCTAGTCCACAAGCTGGACAACATGAGCTAGAGAATTCAGTTACTGTAGATGAAACTGTAGCCTTTGAGATTGCTGATGAGAACCATGAATTCTTATCTCAGGAACACGAACAGATTTTTATTCAGACTGCAGATGGACTTATTCTGTCTCATCCAGGTACTGCTGTTCTGTCTCAAGCTGAAGGCATTGTGATTGTAACTAATGCTGATGGTACTACAATGCACATTCGCACAGCGGAGGGGGTTCCTTTGGAAACTGTGGAAGCACTCCTGGCAATGGAAGCAGATGGCCAAAGTGAAGATATTTTGCTCTCTCAAAGTGAAATAGAGCCATAAATATAAAAACTTGTTTTATTTATAGATGCTTTCTGCTGGAAAGGACTGATCAAATATATATTTTTCTAATGTGAATACTGAAGTTAACTTATTTGTAAACATTTCTATGACCTGTACCTTTTTATAATTTGTTTATATTAGCAGTATTGCAACCAAAAATTCTAAGGAATAACTCGTGATTCAACTTGTGCTCTTAATTGCCAGTGTGAGGGGGGATGTCAGCCCTAGTTTTGATGCACCTTTGTTGCATATTAGTTTTACTCTTTGGCTAAACAGAAATGCAATAAAATGTGTTGCACTGCCTGTCAGTGATATGCTGTGTATGGGCAAAATAAAAACATTAAAAGGAACTGTACTTTCTATATATTAGAAGTTTTACCCTATTGGTATTAGTGCATTTTTGTTTTTATTACCTTATTTTATTAGTGGATAGGTCTTGTGTCACAAACATAACTGGAAAAATAAGGCATCAGCATTTCTGTATTCCAAGTAAACTTTCATTTTTCAAAAATGATACTGTGACAGATAGTTAGCATAGGCTCCTGTCTATTCTTCTGTAAGTGGCAGATAAAGATAGCAGTCCTGTAAAACCCCAAAGCATTATCTGATTCCTATTTAACAATCTGAAGAGCATTTGATCAGGCTTGTTTAACATACAAGGTACAGTCAAATAGTGTTGATGCTCTGGTGGATGACCACCACCTGGCTATAGACACTCATACTCATCCTGATTAGAATAATTGATAGTGTTGATAACCTAAGTAGGCCTGTCTGCTCTAGAAAGCTGCAAAGGGTGACAACCATCCATAAATGGCTAATGCCCATCCTCTTTTTTTTTTCCCCCCTGACCTCAGAAGGTCACAATGGGTAGTTGTTCCTTCACTTCTAATGCCTGTAAGACTCTATCCTCCCCAAATTTCTCAGCAGCTGTATATGAGGGGGTGAGAATTACAAAAACAGGTAAGTACCTACCCTATGCAGCTGTCCTCCCCTGCAGTCCAGTGTAAGCAGCACTATGGCTTAGGTAGCAAAATCACCTATGTATTCAGATAGGTAACAGAAGAGGATCAAGCTAAAGTTGAATCCAGTCAAGACAGACTACAGGAAGATGGAAGTGCTTTGAGATACTTGTCTCTTCTATAGCATCATTCAGAATGTTGAATTAGCTGCAGTTTTGGATGCCCAAATACCCTCTGTGGCCACTTAGGCTCTGGTCAGCCATAACTGATCAGACATAGGCCTAGATACCAATCATGTACTTGTGATCTCAGGTTTGATTCTTGCATGTTAAGATGGAAACATACTTCAGAGAAGTTCCCACTGCTACTAAATGCAATATCCAATTAACCTGGATGACCATGAAAACTTCTTCCCCCTGCTGTGCTCTATTTTGACTCCCCTTTGAAAAGCATCTAGTTTAAAGACTTTGGCTGTGTCTACACTAGCGTGATCTTGTGCAAAAGTGATCGTTCTTGCGCAAAAACTTGCTGCCTGTCTACACTGGCCGTGTGTTCTTGCGCAAGTAAACTGACATTCTAATGTATGAAATCAGGGCTTCTTGTGCCAGAACTCTGATGCTCCCGCTCAGGAATAAGCCCTTTTGCGTAACTGTTCTTGCGCAAGAGGCCAGTGTAGACGGTCGACATGAATTTCTTGCGCAAGAAAGCCCTATGATTAAAATGGCCATCAGAGCTTTCTTGTGCAAGAGAGCGTCCACACTGGCATGGATGCTCTTGCGCAAAAGCACATGCCAGTGTAGATGCTCTCTTCTGGAAGAATTTTTGCAGAAGAAACCTTCCACAAAAGAGTTTTTGCGTGAGAACGCGCCAGTGTAGATGTAGCCTTTGTGTGTCAAATCTTCATGTGGTTAGGCCTGACACTGCTCCTATTTAGATTCATGGCAAAACTCCCATGCCACAGAGATACAGCTTCAGCTAGTAGTAGTTGTGTATGCAGCCCTGAAGCTTCAGAAAATGTGTGGTATGAACACAACGATAAAGCAATCTTTAATTTTTTTGTATGAGACAGCTCAACACAGAAGGAGCAAGACTTTGTGGGTATTTAGAGAAAGGATATCCCCGGGGTGAGGGCTCTAGGTCAGGACTCCTATGACAGTGGTTCAGTTCTCTGTCCCACTGCAGTCTTCTGTATGACTTAGGCCTTCAAAGGTATTTAGGCTCCTGACTACCATTCAGGATTTGACCCTAAGCTTCTACTTTGATTCCCCATGTATAATTGGGGGATAATAGCACATTTAAAATTGAGGTATTAAGATACCATGGTGAAGGAGGTGATAAGTAACTCACCTAGTTGCTTCATATCAACCAAGAGAAGGACAAATGAAACCAGTAAATACAAAGAGAGGAAAAAAAGATTTTAATAACTTTTATAAATAGCAATTTATCTTGCAGCTTGTTGCAAATGAGTATTAATGTTCAATGAATATAATTAGAAGCAGTCTTAAATGCTACACTTGTCTATGTCCTGTTTCCAGCAACATGCTTTCTAGCAGTAGTTTACTACTGTTCTCAATGTAAGGCTGGTACAACCAAGATGATAAATAAACCATCATAAGATCCTGGTCAGCAGTATGGGCAATCTCTTGCACAATTGTTTGCTTAAGTTGTAGTTCCTTCTTGTACATTTCAGAGAGCTTGAATGAAACTTCATCTGAAATGGATTGAACAATTTATAGACACCATAATCGTATATAAGCAACTCCGAAAAATCATTTTTAAAAAAACTAGCTATTACAGTACACAAGCTTTTATAACTATCCTCTTTTCCTTAGGGTACATCAGCAATCCTGCTCTTCATTGCAATATGAAATGCCAAATTTATTGCTCATGTATTGGATATATTTCTACCACATAGATATTTTCTCAGTATAAAATCCCCTTTTGTTTCTAGGTCTCAAAAGCAGTGTTCTAGAACCAGCTGTGTAAAAATTATACTGTGTAAGTTATTTTTTTTTAGAGGAACATGTTCATTTAAAAAATTAATACTTTGAATAAAAAAATTGCATATATGTTCTGGATACCTTGATACTTTTAGGCCATCACTAAAACCTAACCTGCATACAATATTAACCCAAATACTGCATGTACATGAGAGGAAGTAAGGCTGATCTGCTTAACTAACTACATTATTTGTGAGAGTGAAGAATAGTGGAAATAATTTGAAATGCTATCTAATGTAAAGAGTTGCTAGTAATAGGAGTAAGGATATTTAAAAAAAAAAATGTACCTGGCTATTGTCCCTTGAATTGTCAAATATGAACAAAATATTTGACAAAGGCTCAAACCTGCTTTCCTTGCTCACCCAAAACTCCCATGGAATTCAGCAGAATTGTAGGTGAAATGATTACAACCACATTTCTTGGGGATTTTTCAGTAACAGTTGGTCCAGCACATCCCCTTTCCCTGCCAGCCTTCTGGTTGGCTGAAAGCAAGACTTGAAAAACCCATTATTCTAGGGCAGTGAACTGAAGAGTGGAGGACAGACTGCACAACTGAACTGCTTTTAATCAAAGAAATCAGTTGTCATCCAAAAGCTCTTGAGTTTCAAGAGTTGTAAAACTTTAGTAATGTTTTGAGACAGGCATACTTGAAGTCTGGTACGTTATTTTAGGTTGTTAAATAAATGGAAGGGCAAAGAAGGCTTCACCTACACTGCCATCAAGTGAATGCTGGAAAGATCTGCATTCTCTATTTTTGGTAGTATAGAGCGTTGAGCCGCCTTCCTCAGTCTGGTCACCTGCTGGATCATAGCCCTTTTAAAAACTATGTGCAACAACTAACTGAGATGTGACTCCCTTCTCTGAAGTAAGAATAAGCCCCATTCTACAAGAGGGACAGCAGAATAGGACTCAGTGCTTCCAGCCACCAGATATTTTCAGTCTTTGTATAGGGAGTAGCTATTGCAACTTTGGCACTGCTGCAGATGCTTGTTTTAATTGGATCTGTCTAACACTGGAGTTATGATGTATCAATTACCTTGCACTTTACACATGTGCTGTCAGTAAGGATGTTAAGCATGTAATTCGTTAATTGTGTAGTCGACAAAAAATGTGTGGATTACAAGATTAATCAATAAGGGTTAGCACTGAAAGCACTCAGTCCTGGCTTGTGCCAGGTCTGGCAACTCCCTCTCCTGTGGCTCTGCACTAAGAATACTTTTGGAGCCAGCAAGCAGGCAGCCTAGCTCAGTTCTGGCTTGGGCCTGCAAAACCAAAGCGGGGGTAGCTCCTGGGACCTGGCACAAGCTGGGTCTGAGCCAAGGCTGCCTGCCTGCCGACTCCTAAATTACTCTTCATGCAGAGTTGCCACAGGGGTACCTCCCGGGACCCGCACAAGCTGGGACTGATCCAAGCTGCTGGCCAGCCCACTAAAAAAATATACTGACAGAGCCACAGGGAGGAGGGGGGATGTGTGTAGCCAGTGGCATTAACCAATATGCATCCACTTATTGGTTAATTGTTTAACCAGCTACACTGTTATATCCCTAGCTGTCAGTGGTTCACAAACTTATTTGATTGTGCCCCCTCTGTGTCTGTATACATTTGTGCCCCTTCCCACTGGGCACATATACCATTGCCCAGGGAGAGTGGAGAACACAGTGGCTGGTCAGGTGCCCAGCAGCTGTGCAGAAATAAAGGTGGCCATGTGAAAAGTAGTATTTGTCAATATCACTTTTCACAACAGACCTAGTGCCCCATTGCCACCCTTACCAAGGGGATTACAGCCCGAACCCTGCTGCCACCTCCCAGGTGAAAGTGGGGTGGGGTAGGAAAGAAGACCTGGAGTTTGGGCTGCCTCCCAGTGAGGGATAGGGGAGAAGGGCTCAGTACACCCCCTTTGCCCAACTATGCCCAGCCATCTGCATGAGCTGCAGCCACCCAGAGCCAAAAGCCAAGGTACTTAAAAAAAAAAAGTCACACAGCTCACATCTCTTGACACATTACCATACCTCCCTAGAGATCTGTACCCCACAGTTTGAGAACTACTGTTCTAAGTTAACTGATGCACTAAATTATCTATTAACTACTCAATTTGAAAGACAGACACACTCATTACAAAAGGCAAAATTATCATCTTACCTCGATAAAAGTTAACGGCATATTTTTCAGTTCTTAAACTACTATTTCAATAACAAGTGACATCAAATGACTCGTAAAATGCCCCTCATTGGGAAATACTAGAGAATGACTTACAAGAGTGAAAAACATTCTACTTACAGAAGTACGTAGTGGGCCATGTGTGAAAAAGTGGTGCTCTGCAGTCTCCATTTTCATAGTGGTAAGTTTCTAGGTCACAAATTCCTTTAGTAGTTGAATACAATTTTTCCATTTTCAGATGTATTTTTGCCTGAAAATGATGAGTGCTTCAAGTTAATAAAAAAGTGCAAGCTTCCTTACCCACATCCCCCAGCCATAACCTGGTGGGACCACCTCTAGGTATGGAAACACAGTGTCTGTGCCATTTAAATCTTTTACCCCTTCCCAAAATTGCCAGTAATTAGGGTAACTCAGTGTTAACTGCAATGTGGGCACTTCTCCATAGTAGTATTCTTGAATGATTAGAAAGTAGAAGGGAATTAACTACAGTGCATTATCTAAGGCAGGGGTGGGCAATAATTTTTGACAGGGGGGGCCCACTCCAAGATTGTGGAAAGTGGTTGAGGGCCACACTCTTCCATGATATTAATGGAGGAGATGCAGGGTCTGGGATGGAGGTTGGATGCAGAAGGGAGCTTGGGGTAAGGGATTGGGGTGCAGGAGGGAGACTAGAGTCTGGGAGGGAGTTTGGGTGAAGGAGGTGGTTGTGACCTAGGACAGGGGACGAGTGCAGGAGTTTGGGATGTGACCAAGGGTAGGAGGGTATTGTGATATGGAGCAGAAGATTGGGGTGCCAAATCTGGGACGGTATGGGTGTAAAAGGGGGACAGAAGGTTTTGGGTATGTTGAGTGAGGCAGGGGGCAGAGGGTTGGGGCAGGAAAAGGCTGGGGTGCCAGAAGCAGGCTATGGCCAAAGGACCTGCCAGCTGCCAAAGGGTACGTCTACACTTGCACCCTCTTTCGAGAGAGGGATGCAAATGAAGACATTCGAAATTGCAAATGAAGCCGGGATTTAAATATCCTGTGCTTCATTTGCATATTTGTGTTATGGTGCTATTTCGAAATAGCGCTATTTTGAAATAACAGATGCTGTTAAGACACGGTTATTTCGAGAGAAAACCCTTCTCTTGAAATAACTGGTAAACCTCATTGTATGAGGAATAAGGGTTATTTCGAGAGAAGGGGTTTCTCTCGAAATAACCATGTCTTAACAGCGTCTGTTATTTTGAAATAGTGCTATTTCAAAATAGCGCCATAACGCGAATATGCAAATGAAGCACGGGATATTTAAATCCTGGCTTCATTTGCAATTTCGAATGTCTTTATTTGCATCCCTCTCTCGAAAGAGGGTGCAATTGTAGACATACCCAAACTAGCCTGCCTGCCTGCCAAGCTAAGGCTTGCATAGCTTAAAACGGTTCCCAGCCAGCCTGCTTGCTTGCCTGGCCATGTGTTTCTTTGAATAACTGAGCAGAGGAGAGGGGGCGTGGTTTCTTGGCTGCCTGTTATTCCAACAAGCAGCTCCCACTGGCTGGTTTCTGGCCAGAAACGGCCAATGGGATTGTGATGGGGTTGGGTGGCTCCTGAAACTTCCCCCCTCCCCTCCAGTTTTAAAACAGAAATGGAGCACTCCAGCCGCATTTCTGCACAGCGCGCGGTACTGCAGGGCAAGCAGGGGAGCCTGCCTGGGGCTCCCCGCTGGCTCCACAGGCCGGATCCAGTGGTAGGCCGTATTTTGCCCAGGCCTGATCTAAGGTAACAATTGATAGAGCTAACCTATAGATTTTAAAATGTAACTATAAACGGTGAATAATAATCCTGTAGGTTTTATCCTGCAGGGATAAATTCTTAACCCTATGCTATTTAACATTTTTATCAATGACCTCGGAGAAAACATAAAATCATTCCTTATAAAGTTTGCAGGTGACACAAAATTTGGAGGTGGGGGTACATAATGAAAAGGTCAGGTCACTGATTCAGAGCAATCTGGATTGGTTGATAAACTGGACATAAGCACACTATGCCTTTTAATATGGCTAAATGTATATACATCAGGGACTAAGAATGTAAGCCATACTTATTAGATGGGGGAAGCAGTGACTGAAAAATATCTGGGGGGTTGTAGAGGATAATCAGCTGAACATGAGCTCCGGGTGTGATGATGTGACCAAAACAGCTAATGCGATTCTGGGATGCATAAATGGGAATCTCAAGTAGGAGTAGAAAGGTTTTTTTATCTTTGCATTTGGCACTCCTGTGACTGCTGCTGGAAAACTCTGTCCTCCTATTCTGGTGCACATAATTCAAGAAGGATGTTGATGGTTTGGAAAGGGTTCAGAGAAGAGCCACCAGAATGATTAGAAGACTGGAAACATGCTGTATAGTGCTTGAGCTCGAGTCGATCTGTTTACCTTAACAAAGAGTTGATTAAGGGGTGACTTGATTTCTATAAATGTCTACATGGGGAACAAATATTTAACAATGGGTTCTTCAGTCTAACAGGGAATGATCCAATGGCTGGAAGCTGAAGCTAGACACGTTCGAACTGGAAATGAGTAAATTTTTAATGGTGAGTGTAATTGACTATTGGAACAACTTAACCAACAGTCTCATGGATTCTCCATCACCGACAATTTTAAAACCAATATTATATACCTCAAGGAATTATTTTGGGGAAGTTCTGTGCCAGTGTTATACAGAAGGTAGATGATCATAATAGTCCCATATGGCTTTGAAATCTATGAAACCATTATCATATATACTCAAACATAAGCTGACATCCCTCCCCCCCTGGCAAATTTACAGAGAAAAAATGGTAAAAAGTCACTGACCCATTTATAAGCCAACTCCAGAGTACAACGGTCTGGGTCCTTACAGATGGGCCAGTGACTTTTCACCATTTTTTCTTCTGTAAGTTGGGTGGGGGGAGGTCAGGTCCCAGACTGCTGCGGCTCTGTCTTTTAAGAGCCGCCAGGCATTTACTACATTTAAAAGGCAGAGTGGCAGCATCTGGGACCTGGCGCAAGCTTGTGCCGAGTCCCCTGCTGCCGCTCTGCCTTTTTAGAACCCATTTATAAGCTGACCCCTGCTCTTCATATTGGGATTTTTTTCCAAAAAATGTTAGCTTATGAACGAGAATATACAGTAATTAAATCATTGAGGCTTGCTGCAGCATCTTACAGTAAAGAATTCAGGAGCATTGTGGTCATACAGTAAAATCCTGATTATATGGTACATATGATTATAAACAGTGGAAAATAATGTATGTATATATGTATTGTCTAATCCACCACAAGTTATTTAGACTAATGGCTCAACAGGAATGACATCGTACACCAGTGCATTTAATGGGCTGAGTCATGACTGTAACTCAAAGCAAGAAACAGAATCATTACTCCTACTTTCTCCAGAGAACCAAACTTGTATCTGGAGTATTTTTCTGTTTATACCAATCATTGGAATTTTCTCCAGTTTGCAGAGAACTATTCAATCTACCATCATACAAATCTATCTATATATTTTAGAAATGTGCCTGTCTGTCTGTGAGTCCATTTGTTCAAGAACTCCTCCTAAGCAGTAAGAACTAGGACCATCAAATTTGGTATCCTCTAATCTTAACTTACAGCAAGGTGAGTGATTGGTTGTACCCAGGACAATGGGATGTGCCTGGAATTCAACTGTTTCTCAAAATGGAAAGGGAGGGGGTCTGGTAGAAGGGAGATGAACTGTACAATTACCATAGGGGGCCAGCAAGCACGCCAGCGGGAAGCCACTGGTCAGCAGCAGCCAACACCTTGGCCTGCCCATGAAGCAGCTGTCAGCTACTGCATAGCTCCCGCTGCCCCCAGGTGGCCTGCATGGTCCCTCCCATCACTGAGCTGAGCCCATAGCACTGCTGGTGGGAAGCTTATGCAGCCCTACCCCCACCTCTGGGCTGGGTCCAGGGAAGGCCTCTGCCTCCCCCCTACCCAACCAGCAGCTGGGGTGCACAGCCCTCCTGCCCCCAGGGCGAAGCTGGCAGTCGGGATGCATGTCCCCCCGCTCTAGCTGGCACTGGGATAAAGTTGGATGCCAGGGCATGTGCCAATCTCCCCTGCTCCCTGCTCCTCAGTGACCCAGGGAGAAGCCAGCAGCCAAGGTGCGTGGACCCATCCTTCAGGCAACGCTGAGTAAATCTTCTAGTATAATTTTAATAGGCATTTTTCTTTCTGGCTAAGGAATATTAAAGTTATTCTAATCAAGATTTAAAGTTCACAATAAGTTAACATGGAGGTGCATGAAATTAATTACCCTCTGCAAAATGAATTGGCTGTACATTTTTTATTAATTTTACTTTTTCTGTTTTTAATTAAGATTATATCTTTATGAAGGTATGAACTACTATTACAGAAAGAGTGTCACTTATCTTCACCTGTAGCTGCTCTTGCCAAAATTATTGGGGTGACATTCATTCTTAACGGTGTGTCCACTCATTAGGCCTTGTATACTCTGGCAGGTTTTGTTGCCAAAAACTGCTTTTTGGCAATAAAACACTGAGAGCGTTTACACTGAAATGCTAGTTTTGTTGGGAAAAATACCCAGTTTTGGTGAAAAAAAAACTTCCATCCCTGCGAGAGACTTTTGTCTTTTCCCCTCCCTTTACTGTTGACAAAGAGTCAACGTGGACTCTGCTGTTTGTTTTGTTGAAAGAACTGGCTTCCACCAGTATCCCACAATGCCTGTCCCGATAGCTGTGCTCAGTGTTTTGTGATCTTTGCTGCCCTGCAATAATGCACTCCTCCCCTTTCAGAGCTCCAGGAAGTATCTGACAGCTAAGCGAGCTGCTCCCTTTGGGAAACAGAGCAAATCATTGGAATGCTCCTGCTCTGTCCTGCTAGGAAAACAGTGGCAGGCAGACTGCTGCTGCAGGGGGAGGGGTAGAGAGACTGTTGTGCTGCTTTGACATTCCTTAGCATGGAGAATTCACAGAGCTACAAGAGAATCCTAAGAAGCACAGGGATCAGCTCTGCCTTCCTACAATGCTGAACTGTGGGATGCTTACTAGGGATGTAAAATCCTGGTTAATCAGTTAACTGGTTAAATGTTAGGGTTGCCTAGCATTTAACTGGTTAGCCAACTAAGATGGGATCGCAGGCACAGTCCCCAGCCTCTGGGGCTCCCACCCTCAGCCCCACGTTGGGGCTGGTGCTACTGTTGGCTCCCAGCTCCCCGCCTCCATTGGAACAGCCCCTGCCTGTGAGATGCCCAGCCCACTGTGAACCAGGGCTGCTCCGGATGAGAGCAACCCCTGTCTGGGGCAGGCCCCTGCCCCTCCCTTACTGGTTAACCGGAACTGGTAAGCATTACCTGTTTACGGTGATGCTTACCGGTTAACTGAGTAACCTTTCACATCTCTAATGCTTCCCCATATTGCTTTGCTCTATCTGTTGACAGGATCCTAGCAACGTGACCATGAAATGTTGACAATGGAAGGCAGAAATACTGGTTTGACTAATTTTCACTTTTAGAAATATTTGCATGTTGACAGCACTTTCGTCCCCAAACCTTCCCAGTGTAGACATAGCCTCACTCAGATAGCAAATATACGCTCAGGGTATGTCTACACTACAAAGTTAATTCGAACTAACAGTTGTTAGTTCGAATTAACGTTCATAGCGTCTATACATACAAACCGCTAGTTCGAACTTAATTCGAACTAGCGAAGCGCTTAATTCGAACTAGGAAAACCTCATTCTACGAGGACTAACGCCTAGTTCGAATTAAGTAGTTCGAATTAAGGGCTGTGTAGCCACTTAATTTGAACTAGGTGGAGGCTAGCCCTTCCCAGCTTGCCCTGGTGGCCACTCTGGGCCAAACCAGGGAAACTTTTCTGCCCCCCTCCCGGCCCTGGAGCCCTTAAAGGGGCACAGTCTGGCTACAGTGCTCGTGCCAGTTGCAAGCCTACCAGCACCCAGCCAGCAGACCCTGCACCTGGCACGGCATGAGCCAGCCACCCGCTGCCACCCAGCCCTCCGCCTCTTCCCAGGACCAGGCTGGCGGCTCCCAGGAGCCTGCCCGGGGCCGCAAGAGGCGGGCGCCCGCCTGGTCTAGTGCGGAGATCGTGGACCTCATCGAGGTTTGGGGGGAGGCCTCCAACGTTCACGACCTCCACACTAGGCACAGGAATGCGGCCGTCTAGGGCAGGATAGCTGCCAGCCTGGCCACCAAAGGCCACATGCGAATCTGGGAGCAGGTTTGCATGAAAATCAAGTTGGTCTAGTGAGAGCCCCCCCGACCCTGAGCCCTGAGCTTAGAACATAAGAACATAAGAACGGCCGTACTGGGTCAGACCAAAGGTCCATCTAGCCCAGTAGCCTGTCTTCCGACAGCGGCCAACACCAGGTACCCCGGAGGGGATGGACCGAAGACAATGACCAACCCATTTGTCTCGTGCCATCCATCTCCAGCCTTCCACAAACAGAGGCCAGGGACACTATTCCTACCCCCTGGCTAATAGCACTCCATGGACCCAACCTCCATGAATTTATCTAACTTCTCTTTAAGCTCTGTTATATTTCTAGCCTTCACAGCCTCCTGTGGCAAGGAGTTCCACAGGTTGACTATGTGCTGTGTGAAGAAGGACTTTCGCTTATTAGTTTTAAACCTGCTGTCCATTCATTTCATGTGGTGTCCTCTAGTCCTTCTATTATGGGAACTAATGAAGAACTTTTCTTTATTCACCCTCTCCACACCACTCATGCTTTTATAGACCTCTATCATATCCCCCCTCAGTCTCCTCTTTTCTAAGCTGAAAAGTCCCAGTCTCTTTAGCCTCTCTTCATATGGGACCTGTTCCAAACCCCTAATCATTGTAGTTGCCCTTTTCTGAACTCTTTCCAAGGCCAAAATAACTTTTTTGAGGTAAGGAGACCACATCTGTACACAGTACTGAAGATATGGTGTACCATAGTTTTATACTTCCCCTCCTCCTTCTTCCCCTGGCTTCCCCCTTCCAGCTCCCTCCTCCCAGGTTTCCACCTCCCCTCTCCCACCCTCTCTCTTCCCCTCTCCCACCTCCTTTTCCCAGTCTCCCTGAGGTTAATCCCCCCCACACCATCAGTTTTGTTAAATAAAGAGAGTTTCTATTTTTGAACACGTGTCCTTTATTTTTTACATCAGGAAGGGGGGGTAGGGAAGGGTACGTGGAAGGAGGTGAGGGAGGAATGGGGCACGAGCCCCCGATGGGAAGGACTGGGGTGGCTCTGCGGGCTCCTCGGGGTGGAAGCTCTCCTGCAGGGCCTCCTGGATCCTGACAGCCCCCTGACTGACACCCCCGGATGGCAGCCTGCGGCAAGTGCAGCCAGGCTGATGGCTGAGTGCTGTGATGTGCCGAGTGCGGGCACTCAGGGCTCCAAGACAGGACTGCTTTGCTGTCCCTCATCGAGGTAGACAAGCAAGCGGGGAACCCTGAGAACTGTCTGTCCAGGGTGGGGGTCAGGTCCCTTTAAGCACAGCCCTTGGCTAGCCTGAGGCAGCAGCTCCACACTCTAAGTCCTAACCTGATGCCCTGCCGGCACTGGTTCTGGCCAGCCTTAACTTCGGTTCAGGGTCCACTCAATGTGGACATGCTAGTTCGAATTAGCTAAACGCTAATTCGAATTAGTTTTTAGGTCTAGATGCACTAATTCGAATTAGCTTAGTTCAAATTAACTAATTCGAACTAAGTTAGTTTGAATAGTTTGAATTAGTGCTGTAGTGTAGACATACCCTCTGTTCCCTAAAGAGGTGGGAGCTGTAGCATAGAACTGTATCTAGGCAGACTGGAAACTGAATTATTTCAAATCAAAAACAAAATATAGTTGTTAGGTTGTGTTTACATTGCAATCAGAGGTATGACACATGGACATACTCATGATACAGTTATCGAGCTAGTGTGAGTAATAATAGCAATGAAGCGATAGCTGCATGGGATTCAGGCCCGTACGCACGAATTTCTGGGTGTGAGAGAGCTGTGGGAGGGGCTGGAGACTACCCAGCCCTGCCTCCAGCCTCTCTCCTGCAGGAGGAAAGAGGGGAATCAGCCCCAGGCTTCCCTTGACTGGCCAGAGCACGGGGGAGAGGCTGGCAACATGCCTTCTGTGCTTTCCTCCGGCCGTCCAGAGCACGGGGGAGGGAGTCTGGTGCAGCGCACTGCCTCTGCTTTCCCCCAACTGGCTGGAGCACAGGGGAGGGAGGATGGGGCAGCGTGCCGCCTCTGCCTTTCCCCCAGCTCACCAGACCACGGGGGGAGGGAGACTAGCAGCATGCTGCCTCTGCCTTTCCCAGACTGGCCAGAATTGGCCCCAAGGCGGACCATGAAGGGATGCATTCGCACCCTTCGCACACACCCTTTGTGTACGGTCCTAGGATTGCTAGTTAGGTATATACACAGGGTCCAAGGTGGACTTGTACAGCCTGTGCAGCTGTGGCTTCACTGCTATTACTACTCAAACTAGGTTAAAGCTAGCTTGGGTATACATTCTGCAATCACACCTCTAATTTCTGCATAGACATATGCTTATTGATACCACATCATATTAGGTCTGAACTGTTCAGCCCTCTTTCTAACTTGGTGCTTGTTTTGTTTTGAACACGTGGGAAGTTTAGTATGAGAAAGAATAAACAATAGGTACAATTTTGCCATTGTATTATCTTACATAATTTTTTAAAAATCATATAATGAAAAGGATAATAGAGGGGGAGCCAGGAGAAGGATGTAAAATCAACTTTTAATTTTCAAATCAATCTCATAACCAGGGCTTGACAAGCGGTGGTGAGCCCCGCTCGCCAGCCGCATGGTTTGGCACGCTGCGCATGCGCTGATCGCGCTGTGGTGCCGTGCCAGGCTAAAATCTACTCACCACGGGCGAGTAGATTGCCCTAATTGTCGAGCCCTGCTCATAACCATAGTGCACAGTACTTCAAATCATTTGCAACTGCAGTTAGAGTAATTATCTGAATGAAAGCCTTATGAAAGTATATTTTCAGTAAACATTTAGCATTACTTGGTTAGCTTGTACTTGGATAAACATATGTGTAAAAAATGGCTTCATTAGGTAAGGAAATACACAATTTGAAAGATAAACAAATGAACATTACCATGTTTTCCAAAGTCCCAAGCAATTCTTCACAGAATATCTCAAGTTTTTCATTATAGTCTGCTAACACTTTTCCATAGTCAGAAGCAATCTTCTCACATTCTATATCCAGCTTGTTCTCTTGAAATCTAAACAAAAGCATATATTAGTGCAAATACAGGTTGGACTTTCCCGGTCAGGCACCCTCAGGAACTAAGCAACCCTGAGCAAGGGAGTTTGCTGGACCAGGGGAGGTCAGACCTTGGGGCCCTCCCACGCTCCCCTCCTGGCCATCACCCTGGGAGAACCCAGAGGCCTGACCTCTTCCCACCCACCTGCCTGCCTCTGCTGCCCCCAGCCCCTGAGCAAGGCAGCAAGTTGCTCCAGGGGCTCCCTGCCCCTGGCCACCTGGCCCCTGTGCAAGGCAGATGATGCTACTGGGGCTCCCTGCCCATCCCCTGCAGGGCAGCAGCCTCTCCTGTCCCAGAACTCTGTGCCCCCAAGTAACTGGGCCTGTGGGCTGCCACCAGCCAGAGCAGCTCCATTCCCAGCTGCTCTCAGCCTCTGCGGCTATGACTCTCTGGTCTGGACCACGGATGTTGCTGTGGGGTGGGGAGCCCTAAACCTCAGGGGCCAGATCCAGGCAAGCCAGGCACCTCATTCGGCCCCTGGGCCTTAAGTTCCCCACCCCTGGTTTAAGCCTACAAGAGCCTCTCTGACGGGTAGAACAAAGGAATTGCTGTACAAGATTAGAATGGTTTAGCTTGTTCAGTGTTCAACTGTGGCTAGTACCAACCGATTCAGAGAAAAGCACAAACCCCCTACATTAGGGTATTAAGGAATAGTCTGTACACAAGGAAAGTTTCTTCCTAATGCCCATTAATTACAGGCTGTTTTATGTCCTGAAGCAGGAATTATGTCCCTTCCAAAGTATTTGGCTTTTTACAATCTTTACTGCTGTAGCTCAGGACATTTCTGTTATTCATGTAAATGGCAAATCCTTTTTTAAATTCTGTGAAGCTCTTGATCTCAGTGTTATCGTGTAACACTGATTTGAGTCTCAGAGAAATCTTGTCTGAGGCTATATTACACTACAAAGATAAATCGGAAAAAGAAACGCAATTTGTGGTACGCAAATTGCATATCTTTTTCCGATTTACTTCCAAAAGAGGCTTTTCCAAAATTTGGCCCGTCTACACGGGGCCAAATTTCAGGAAAAAACCTTCTTTTGGAACATCCCTTCTTCCTTGTAAAACGAGGTTTACAGGGATGCCGAAAAAACATGTCAGATTTTCTGATATTTTTTTTTCCCCGAAAAAGCGGACGTGGTCCTTGGATATCCCGGAAAAGCTCTGCAGTATAGACATAGCCTGAGTAAGGGTTTGTAAGATCAAACCCTAATTTTCTAAATTAACATTTAAAGTAATTTAATATTTGTATGCATAAAAACATTTTGCAGCAAATACAGCAACTTTATGAGGTTACCCAATTTTTACCTTGAAAACCAGGTATGGCTTTTGATTTTATACAATCGCAAAATGCTATATTTGAGAATACCAAACCACGTTGTGGTTTTTTGTAAAGCTGCCTGTTCAGAAAAACAGAAGTTTCACAGAAAATGTGAGCTCTGCATTGTTATTATTCACAAGCCCTTTTAGCATACTCACTGTGCACTAATTTTCAAGTTTACAATTTTGTTTGCAGTAGTAAATCCATTATTATTCAGGGTCTCCCATTTCATCATTAAATTATGCCAGTCTGCTGCATTATCTTTAATTTTTCTTGCGCTGACAGATAAGACAGATCTTTTTGAAGCAACAGCTGCAGGACTCTTTGCTACTTTGAGAGAGAGAGAGACAGAGAAAATGCAAACCCTTCAAAATCTGCAATAACAAATCAATGAACTGTTTTATGTTGCCATTACAGTTGTATGTACTGCATACAATATCTTCCTTGATCTTTTGTTCCTGAATGTTGACTCAATAAAATGTAGTTTACAGGCATCCCACTAACTTTAGTAATAAATCAAATGTCTAGCCTGTCAATCTTTCATCATCACTGTAAAATTATTAAATTATTAGGGTATTGAAAAAATAAAATTGTATGTTTAAGTATTCCATTGTAACACCTAACTAATGCTGTAAAACCACAAATGATCAATCCTATAGTATTTTGCCAACAAAATGAATGGCTGTTTTCCTGAAGTCAAATTTTAATGTAGCATTTCTTGCCAAGAAATCACTAACAGAATAAGAACCTAGTCATAGAATCATAGAACACTAGAAGCAGAAGGGACCTCAAGAGATCATCGAGTCCAATCCCCCTGGCCTCACCACAGGACCAAGCATTGTCTAGATCATCCCTGACAAGTGTCTGTCTAACCTGCTCTTAAATATCTCCAGTGATGGAGATTCCATAACCCCCCTAGGCAATTTATTTCAGTGTTTAACCACCCTGACAGACAGGAAGTTTTTCCTGATTTCCATCCTATACCTCCCTTGCTGCAATTTAAGCCCATTGCTTCTTGTCCTATCCTGAGGCCAAGGAGAACAATTTTTCTCCTTCCTCCTTGTAACAGTCTTTTAGATACTTGAATACCACTATCATGTCTCCTCTTAGTCTTCTCTTTTCTAAACTAAACAGGCCCAATTCTTTCAGTCTTCCCTCATAGCTCACGTTTTCTAGACCTTTAATCATTTTTGTTGCTCTTATCTGGACCTTCTCCAATTACTCCACATCCTTCTTGAAATGTGGTGCCCAGAACTGGACACAATACTCCAACTGAGGCCTAATCAGCGGAGAGTAGAGTAGAAGAATGACTTCTCTTGCTCACAGCACACATATTACTGAATCCCAGAATCATGTTTGCTTTTTTTGCAACAGTATCACACTGTTGACTCGTGTTTAACTTCTTGTCCAATATGACCCCTAAATCCCTTTCAGCAGTACTTCTTCTTAGACAATCACTTCCCATTCTGCATGTGCAGGGCCAGCCCAAGCCATTTTGGTGCCCCGGGCCCCAGGTGTACGGCGCCACCCCCGAGACACGTGGCCCCGCCTCCGGGCCCATGACACATGTGTGGGCCCGTGGACAGCGCATGCGCTGCCCAGTTGGCCTGGCCACCACCGATGGTGCGCAGCCCCGGGGCAGGCTGTGCCTGGCCGTGCAGGGCCCTGCGGCCATGGGGGGAAGGGCGCTGCTGGTCAGTGCTGCGGGGGTTAACACGGCCCCCGCCCCGGGCGGCCGCTGCAGCCCGCCGGGAGCCCCCCGTAGGTTGGCACCCTGGGCAGCTGCCCAGCTAGCCCACCCCTTAGTCCGGCCCTGTGTATGTGTGAAACGGATTGTTCCTTCCTAAGTGAGTACTTTGCATTTGTCCTTATTAAACTTCATCCTGTTTACCTCAGACCATTTCTCTAGGTTGTCCAGATCATTGAGAATTTTGCCCCTATCCTCCAAAGCACTTGCAACCCCTCCCAGCGTGGTATCATCTGCAAACTTAATAATTGTACTCTTTATGCCATCATCTAAACCACTGATGAAGATATTGAACAGAACCAGCCCCAAAACAAACCCCTGTGAAACCTCACTTGTTATGCCCTTTCATCATGATTGTGAACCGTTAATAACTACTCTCTGAGAAAGGTTATCCAGCCAGTTATGCACCCACCTTATAGTAGCCCCATCTAGGTTGTATTTCCCTAGGTTATTGATAAGAAGGTCATGCGAGACTGTGTCAAATGCCTTTCTAAAGTCTAAGAATACCACGTCCACAGCTTCTCCCTTATCCACAGAACTTGTTATTCTGTCAAAGAAAGCTATCAGATTGGTTTGAAATGATTTGTCCTTTACAAATCCATGCTGGCTGTTACCTATCACCTTATTTTCTTCCAGATGTTTGCAGATGAATTCCTTAATTACTTGTTCCATTATTTTCCCTGGCCCAGAAGTTAAACTGACTGGTCTGTAGTTTCCTGGGTTGTTCTTATTTCCCTTTTTATACATGGGCACAATATTTGCCCTTTTTCAGTCTTCTGGAATCTCTCCTTACTTCCATGATTTTTCTAAGATAACAGCTAAAGGCTCAGATACCTCCTCTATCACCTTCTTGAGTATTCTTGGATGCATTTCATCAGGCCCTAGTGATTTGCAGATTTTTATAAGTAATTTTTAACTTGTTCTTTTATTTTAACTTCTAAACCTATTCCATTTCCACTAGCATTCACTATATTAGGCATCCATCACCATCCATCTTCTTGACGAAAACCGAAACAAAGAAGTCATTAAGCACCTCTGCCATTTCCAAGTTTCCTGTTATTACCTCTTCACTGAGCAATGGGCCTATCCTGTCACTGGGTTTTCCTCTTGCTCCTAATATACTTGTAAAACATCGTTACTCTTTATGCCTCTAGCTAGATTGAGCACTTTTTGTGCCTTTGCCTTTCTAATCTTACCCCTGCATACATGCGTTTGTTTGCTTATTTTGAAATTTGACCTAGTTTCCACATTTTATACGACTCCTTCTTGTTTTTCAGATTATGTAAGATCTCTGTCCTTTTCACAGAGTGGTTTTGATCCCGAATATCTCAGTGGCAGGAAGCACTAGTGTGAAATCCTGATAGTAATACAGTCAAAGGGAACTTTGCCATTAACGTCAGTAGCGCCAAAATGTCACCTTATATTTTTTACAGGATTTTAATGACCATACAAAGATTTGATCTCACAAAAACGTATGTACCTGATGCTCACCTGTATAAAAGTAATCAACGGAACATCCATTCAATAAGCTACTTCTCTATGTAGTCACTCATGTGTGCAATCATTGCCAATTCAAATGATAAACTATTTCTAGCTTCAACTTTACTGTTCCCATAAAGAGTTTCTGGCTGTTAGCAAAGCGCTAAGATTGCAGAGGTAGGGCCTCTAGTACTAATAATGCTATTTACACACATACACTGAGTGAGATACAGCAGATACTAATTCTTGGATCTGGACTTCCAACACTCCGGTCATCTGAAGAAGTGGGTTGTGCCCATCAAAGCTCATGATACCATCTACATGTTTTGTTAGTCTTTAAGGTGCTGCCAGACTATTGGTTGTTTTTTAAGTTTGTACTAATTCTTTACACAGCTAAATTACTTTGCATCTGAGGCTCTCAAAGTGCTTCACGAACAATAAACTAACCACCCTGCCATTTTAGGACCCCTCATTAGTGCTAATTAGTTAAAATACCATATTAGCGGCCTAGGGAGTGAAGGGGGGGGAGGGGGGCCTCGACGAAGACGTTTGGAGCGCCCCCTCAAGTTTTCGAAGACTCCATGGGTTCGGTGCGGCCGCCGGCGGAACGTTACACACGAGAGAGGCCTCTGGCTTCCCAGTGCTGCGGCTGCTGACCCCCAGGCCCCACAGCCGCGGCGCGCCTCGGCTGGTTTCCTTCGCGTTTGAAAACTTAACGACAAATAACGGATCATAACTGAGGAATCGCGCTTCCACTCCTAGCCCACGTGCCGGGGAGCGAGGGCGCGGCAGAGATGGACTTACTGAAGGAGTACCGCCTCCTCTACGCGCATTTGGCTGGTACCCGCCCCCAAGCACTGGGGACATAGCCCGCACCCTCTCCCCATCTTCGGGTCCGCGCTCACCTGCCATGTCCCGAGCCCTGCAGTGATAGGGCCAGCCCCGCCTCCCCTCGGAAGTGCGCTCACGTCCGGTCCCGCCCGTTTCCGACTCAGCTGCGGCCGTAGCTTGGCCGCGCCCGGGCCCTCGGCTCGTTCTCCCTCGTCCGGGGCTTCTGAGACGCAGCCCCCGCCGGGAGACATGAGGGGCCCAGCCCCTTGTTGAGGTGAGCCAGCCTTTCCCCCACCCACTCCTGTTTCTCTCCCTCTTTCCTCAGTTCCCTGGCTGCTTGGCCGCGGGGCCTCCAGCAGAGGGAAACTGACACCCCAGGGGTACCCCTGCTGCTGGGTGGAGGCAGGTGCTGGAGCCCAAAGGGACGTGGGCTCTTGCAGCCATGCACTAGCCCCATCCTTGTGACTCTTGGAAAGGGGTGGGGCTCGTTCGGCCCTGCGAGAGGGCGGCTACTTGAAACTCTGCTCTCTGCTGTAAGCAAAGGACCTGGGTATCCTGCTTCATTTCCCCCGTCCGCCCTGGGAAGTGCAGCTGCTCTGCTCTTTGCTGCCTGTTGAATCCTCCGGTGGGGTATCTGTCGCGCATGACCCGTGCCTCTGGTTGGTTCTTGATTGGGTTAATCTGGTGAACTGTCCTGGAAGCTTTGTAAAACCTGGGCTGGCGTTAGGGCAGGGGTGGAAAAAATCAAGCCTGGGGGCTGGATCCAGCCCTCCAAGCTGATTAGCAGAGTGCATACTTCCAGCTGGCAACATGTGTTGAGTTGCTTCTCTCTCCCTCCCCCCAGCCCCTCCCCTGCCCCCTTGCTCTGTCCTGCAGCAGAGCTGCTCCCAGGATTCTCCTGCTAGCTGTGCAGAATGGGAGTGGGGTGGAAGGGGAGTGCAGAAGTCAGGGTGATCCCCCCCCCACCCCCTTCTCTGCAGAGGAGAGACAGTCAGGGGAGCTGCTCTTACCTGAAGTGTGGATGGTAAGTGACTCAAAGGTGTGCAAAGCATTGGAAGGAGACAACAGAGAAGGACGGATTTCCCTTAAAGACAGAGCATAGCTTCTCTCAGAAACGTAGCCAGCACACCCACTGTGTCTGTGCCGCACACAATCGGTCACATACACACTACTGCACACACTCAGTCTGTGTCACAAAGTCTGTCTAACAAAGTGTGTCTCTCTCACATACACTCTGTCTCTCTCTGTAGTCCCCAACTCCATGACTTCTGCCTGAGGCCCTGTACCTTCTGGGTGGTCTGGAGCCAGCCTGCAACTGCATATCAAAATGTGTGAAGTACCCCTCCCCCATGAAAATGATAGCCCACCCTTGGATTAGATGATTGAATGGTCTCGTTTTACAATCTGCAAATCTCTGCAAACTGCATGTGGCACTGAGCAGCCCCTGATGCTTTTATGTGCAGCCTGCTTGATCCCAGAACTAACAGTGAGTGAGTAGGGGTGACCCAGGGGGTGCAATTTAAACATGCAAAGGGGCTGGCCAGGGGCAGAACATTAGCCCATCAGGGTGGGTGTGGTAGTGACATCACAAAGCCTTTTGCAGTGCCTCAGCTTATTGGTTAAAGTGTGTTGGGAAGTGATGACCTCACAGAGAGTCCATGACAATGGCCAGATAGAACAGGATGTAGGGGTGGGGCAATCTCAGAGAATGTGGCTTTGTTGCGGGGGGAGGGGTCTCCCTTGAGGCCTGAGAGAGTATTCAGGGTAACGAATGTGAGCACGAGGAGGGAGCCTCTTTGGAGTGTGTTCTCCTTTCCCAGATGAGCTTGAAGACCAATGTCCCTGTGGAGAAGGTAAGAGCCTGAGAGAGGTTTGGTGCTGATGCGGCCTGACCCACCTACTGCTGACCAAATGTAAGGCATGGGAAACACTAAAATTTGGAGATTTTTTTTCCCTCCCCCTCTTCTCTCCCGCCCCCCCCCCCCCACACCTAGGCCTTTGTCCCTTATAATCACTCAGGACATTGGAATTTGTCTTTTTTTGTTTCCCTTTTCCCATAGCTTCCTGCCCCTCAGAGTCTCACTGCTGATTGGATGAGCTAGCAGGCCCACTGACAGGGAGGAGACTCAGGACTTTGTTGTTTTCTTTAAGACCCAGCAAATGAGCCAGACTCAATCATCTGCTTGGGGAATTGTTCAGCTTCTCTACATTGGTTGGCTCTGAACAGTTCCTGATTCTGTCAGTTGGGTGTAACAATTCTCTTCTACCAGTCTCATGGCTAGGGAAGTTGGGGAGCTGTGAGGAACTGTGTGAGAGTGTTGCTAGTAGCAATGTATTATACGAGGTGTCCTATCATGTGGAGTCATTACAGATGATGAGAGGGAGCAGTAGAGTAGACCAGTGGTTCCCAACCACCGGTCTGCAGACTGGTGGCGGGTAACAAACCACTTCTTGCCGGGCCGCAGCACGCTGCCAGGCCATGCCCCCAGCGTGTGCTGTGGCTGGAGCCAGGGCTGTGGTGAGGCTGTTCCTATTGGGGCAGCCTCACCGTGACCCTGGTTCCAGCTCCGTTGGCTGCGGCGCTTGGCCAGGACCAAGTGTCATGTGGAGGGCGGTTGCTGTGACTGCTGGTGCCAAGTGTCATGTGGAGGACAGCTGCCCCGGCAAGCCTGTTCTCCTCCTGCCTGTGCTGGTGCTGCCGGCGACCCCTCCGGCATCAAAATGTCCCCTGCAGGATTAATGATCAATTGCTTCTCGTATCCAAAGGGTTTTGGCCGAAATGATAAATTATAATGGTAATGATTTGTAATTTATAAAATCTTTATTGTATAAATGTTTAGTATATTGTAACAAAATCATTTTACCAATCACTGTTTTCACTCAAATATTTTGTTAACCTCTCTTATGCATACTCATTGCATGACTATTTTGAACTCCTTTATATTTAAAAAAAATTGCAGTCCACATTTACAAAAAACCCACGTCCCCACACAGAAATTCCTGCTTATGGGCCTGGTCACTTTCTGCTTGGTGGGAGCCTCCCCCTGGCCTCTACTTCTTCTAGCTCAGCCAGCGTGCACACACAGGGACCTGCCACCACTCAGCCATTCTGAGCCCTGGGGGCTAGCTCGGGGACCCCCTGGTAGGGCAGCTGGGGCTGAGCAGGGGTTGCTGCTAGCCTGGTAGCTGGGATAGTTGAGGGGACAAGGCAGGAGAAGCTGTCCAAGCCAGAGTCAGTGCCCCGCCACGTTCAGCACAGCCTCTCTCTGGCTTGGTCCCCTCTTTTGCTGGTGCTCCTTTTCCCTTTCCTTTCCCTTTTCCGTCTTCCCCCGGTTCCCTTATTATGTGCATACTGATGTAATGCAAAATAACACGTGACCACTTAAAATTAATCACAATACTGAACATGCAAATAAATTACCATAATAAATTACAAATGTTTCTATACCAGTTTGCCAAAAGTTTTTGAATAGGCTTGCTAGTAGCAGTATAAAAAAGGTTGGGAGCCACTGGAATAGACAACTTTCTATTGCGTATCTTTCCATGTTAACCCAACCACCAGTGCACACAGGGCCACAAGCAGGCGATTCCTCCTGTGGCCGCTGGATGGTGCTGCAGCCTTGCACTTCCCTATTCTCCTGAATATCTGAATTTTGATGGTCTGGTCTGGTCCTGGTTCCAATTTAATGTGACAAATGGGGCTCTGCTGTTTAATAGCTGAGTCAATTTTAATGGTATTTTATTATGTTTAAATCATTAAGAGGAGCAACTTCTTAGCTCAGGAGGCAAGATATGGCCCAACAAGCCTTTCAGTCTAGCCCACAGCCACCCCGCTGGGACTCTTGGGCAAGAAGCAGCCTAAGGGCTCAGAGTGGCTGCTCCATCTGCTTCTCTGCACAGGAGGGAGGGGGCACCTTTGCATGCTGCCCTGTCCCTAGCACGGTCGGTCAGCTCCTGTTGGCTGGTTCCCATTGGTTGCCCCTGCCACCATCACAATCTCCGCTCCGATTTGCTGGAACCAGCAAATGGGAGCAGAGAGCTTGTGCTGGGAGCATAGGCAGTGTATGTAGATTCCCCCCAGCTGTGCGGTGCAGAGGCACATGCAGCAGCTGCTCTGAGCTCTGGGGCTGCGGCAAGCAGGGAGCCTGGCACAGGGTCTTATTGGGCTACTAGCTGGAAGCCACCTCGGTAAGCATCTCCCAACCAGAGCCTGCCTCTGGCACCCGAACTCCCTGCCCCAGGTCACAACTCTCCCCCCCCCCCCCCCGCCAAACTCCTGCACACTAGTACCCTACCCTGAGCTCCCTTCTCCACCCAACCTTGGTCCCAGATTCTGCACCCTCTCCGTAGAAAAGTGCAGCCCTTGACCACTTATCAAAACCTTTGAGTGGCTCCTCATCAAAATTATTGACAATCCCTGTGTTAGAAGGATGTATGGACTGTAGCTGTGCCATGGATCCCAGGATATAAGAGTGACAAGGTGGGCAAGGTTCTATCAAAGGAATTTGGTCCAGTAAAGAGATTACCTCCTCTGTCTTGGCTCTCTCATTAGAAGGATGCTCAGCTGTATGTGCCTCACCCCATTTTTTATTTATTTGGCAGGTGGGGTGAGAAACTTTTAAATCTCCTAGGCCTCGAACCTGTCTTTGGGCGATGGGCCTGGCTGCTACACCATCCTTTATTGTCCCGTGGGCTATGGCTACTTGCTGCAGCCCCCTGTCTCTACAGTTCCGTATGCCTTTCCTGTCCTGTTTCCGTAGTCTAGATATCTCCCCTCATGAGGGGAGGGTTAGGGGGACCCAAGCCCTCTCTCTCCACCGGGTCCCAGCCCAGGGCCCTGAGGTGTAGGGGTTTGGTCCCTCTACACGGCTGACAGGGTGTCTCCCGGAAACTTGTCAGCCCATGGGCGCCAATATTGCCCTGCCCTGGGCTGTTTCCTACCCCCCTTGCCGCTTCTCGCCCCTGTTACCCCGGCTGGGAGTCGTACCAGGCTCGGAGCGGTTCCTCCTTCTCCTATGTTGGGGTGGTCCTCATTGGGTCGTCAGGGGTTCACAAAGGTCGCGGGGGTCGGCATCTCCGGTCTTGCCAGCCTCTCACTGTTGTCCTTTCCTTCTGCCCCAGTCGGCTGCCCTTTTGAATGGGCCCGCTGACGCTGGGAGCGTCCTGATGTCTGACGTCAGGGATGGCGTGGCGTTCCGAAGTGTCACGCCCCCTCCCTTGTGTGCCCCCCCCCCCCTTGCAACGGCAGTGTGCCGGTGACCTTGCGCCGGCCACTTGCGTGCCATTTCCCGTCTCCGGCGACTTCCCCTGCCTTCCGGGAAACCGGTAGGGGGCGGGCCAGCCCAAGTGCGGGTTGCCGCAGACCTGTCACACTGAGGATTAAATACAAAGAAAATGAAACAAACTTCCTAACCAAATTTCTTTGTGATGTCCCTTAAAACAGTTTGCATTGTGTGGGGATGGAGACAGAACAGAGTACGTCAATCTATTTGATAGCTTTAAATGTGTTCGTTTAGGCTTATTCTTATAAATAAGAAATTTTACCAGTTAATAAAGTATTTGTAACATGGCTGTGACATCAGTACAATAAGGCTGATGCTGTTGTAGTTAAAGCCACACATCCAGAAGCTATTGTAAGCTAAACTGCAAATAAACTTTGTGTGCCTACATTCATATATATAGTACTCGTTTCTTAGGTCACATGAGAGCTTTTAAGTAACGTGTTAATTTCCCTAGTGTGTTTTGCAAAAAGATTTTGTGGGGAAAAACTATTGCAATTTAACATAGAGAGTTAGGGTGGATAGAAGGATAGAAGGTCATTTAATATTTTAACTGTGAAAACTGTTTCCTTTTTGAGTGTCAGGGCCGTTTCTCACTCTGGCATTCCTCTTGCAGGCCCCCATCTTTTGCACTCAACCTTATATACCTTGCCCTCTGTAGGCTCTGCTAACAAAAACTCCCCAGAGTCACAGATTTGCCAACTTTTTTTGGGGGGGGGAGGGGGATAAAAGAACCCCCACCCAACCTCCTTTACCATGAGAGCTTGAAAAAACAAGAGAAAATAAACTGTAGTCTCTGGTAGCTGACCTCTTAGTCAGTGAGTGTGGGGGGGGGGGGGCAGAGACGCATCACCCCTCTCCTGTTACACAATACTCAAATAATAAAAACACCATTTTAAGGTGATTAATAAAACAAAAAAGATATAGTTGATAAAGCATACTTGGTTGCTAGGTGTTACAGAGCAACTGAGTAAAACAAAACACAGAACATTTCTGGGTACACTCTTAGATAGTGAATGGGAGAGGGAAGGCATAGATTTACAAAGAGAAATTTAACCAAACAACTAAAACAAAGAAAAATACCCTGATAGCAACTAAATACACTCTTCCCCTTTACTCATGTTCCATGCTGATCCATACTTCAAGGCCCAGTTCAGTCCCACATCCAGTATTTCTTATAGGCATGATAATTCTGATTACTGCATCTCCTCCCTCCAGCCCTTAGCTTAGAAGACACAAAGGAAGAGCAGACCAGGTATCTATATCCAAATCAGATTTCAGCACTGTGTATCATTGCTTCTTCTGGCCCCCTGCCAACATCCTTGCTAACTACCTGAGTTTAACCCTTTAGTCACGGAGTACTGGACAGCACTCCTCCTATCCATCACAGAGTGCTTGTTCACATAGATTCCAATGGCGTGTGCACACGCCTACATGCACGGTCATTGGAAATTTTTTCTCTTAGCAGCTCCCATTGAGTAAACTAAGGAGGCCTCTGGAGTGGTGCTTTCATAGCACTCAATATATGACCCTGCTGACCTGACACTTTCAGTTCCTTCTCAGCATCTGTGGCAGTGTTGGAACTGTGTTCACTTGCTTGCAAGTGACCCCTTAGCCAAGCACTTGGTTCTTTGTAGTTTGTGTTGTGTTGTTAATAGTGACGGATTGGGAAGTGGGATCATCCCATCCCATCACCCCACCTTGCACTGCGGGGCAAGTCTTGTGGAGTTAGCCAGAAGCCTATGTCCAATAGTGACCCCCACGATTCATGTCTTAAGGAAATTGCATCAATTAGAGTGCTGTAAATTTTGTAAGGCTTTCAACCACAAAAAATGAGATTTTCAATTAAAACAACTGTTGATGGAAGTCACACTCTCTGTCCATGGCACCAGACCACCCAATCCTGGGTCGGTGGGTGAGGAGCACCACAACATCAGTCTGCAACTCAGTGCTGAGGAAGGATTCAAAATCAGAGACCTTTGGTGCTTAGTGACTCTCCAGCAGGGCAGTGCCTGGTGGAGGTGTCAGAGCCTCGCTCCACTCCTGACACTTTAGGGTTTTGACGAGCCTCGTTGAAATGATAGTGCCTCAGCCCTCAAACATCAGACAGAGGCCCTGGCACTGTCTAGATCAGGGCTACTCAACACATGGCCCATGCGTGGCCCGTTGGTTTGCGGCCTGCAGTGAGGTTTGGGTTTATGCGGGGCTCAATACGCGGTCCTTGGGTGGGATCCTTTGAACATGGCCTCCACTGAGAACATGCTCCACAATGGCGAAGCATCTTCCAGGTGGGGTGAGCATTGAAAGACGCAAGTGAATGGGCTGGCTGGAACAGGGTGTGGATGTTTCTAGCCCCCAGGGAGGAGGTGCCGGGAGCACCAGGGCATTGTGGGAAGTGCTTTGTATTCATGCCCATCAGTGTGAAAGATGATATTTGCATATATATTTGCATGTATATGCAACCACACTTAAGTTGTGGCCCTTGGCATATGCTGTGAGTATCATTGTGGCCCCCGGGGCTTCCAAAGTTGAGTAGCGCTGGTCTAGATGGATGCTGTCCAAAGGCAAGTCCACGATTATGTGGTGCTACTTGTTGCTGAACTGGCACAGTTTCCGATAATCATCCTCACAACAGCTCTCCTTGACACAGCCTGAGGTACAGGTGCGTATGGCTATGGGAGAGAGGAAACCTACATCCCCAGCTCTGAGGGATATAGGTCCCTCTCAAAGCATGAGAACTGTCCCACAGTACTGGGGTGCAGCAACCATTCCTAAGCACTGAATGCACAGCATCAAGAGACAGCACTGATCCTTGACACAGTCATTGTGACACCAATCCCCAATCTGCTCTCAGCACCGAGGTCATTGACACCACCTTGGTTGTCACCTTTGGCTTGCTTATACTCTGAAATGGAATAATTTTTATTGAAGGCACAGTAGGCATAAGTCCAGGAAGGACTGTAAGGCCTGGCATCCACAGTGGCCTTCCCCCACACAATAGACCTTCTGGATACCCTGAGCCCAGTTAACCCCTTCAAGGACTTCCAAGTTGGTGACCTCAGAACATCACCCTTCCTGGTCACCAATGGCTAGATCTGTCCCTCTGGCGAAGGAAACAACCCTTGCCAGACCACCCCCTGAAATTGCAGAACAATGCAGGCAATGTTCTCTCTCTCTCTCTCTTTTTCTGTCCATGTGTGGAATAAATTTTATGTGTACTGAGGCATGTGCAGATGCACACCAACAGTAGAAATACATGCTGCTGGCTGTGGTGGTCTGCTAATCAGTTGGATGGCATTTGAATTTCTCCTAGGTGGCCACTCAGTGCTCAACTTACAGGGAACACTAGTCAGGGGAAGAACTTGTGTCAGACCCCAGCTTCCATTCTGCCTACTGCCAGGGGCCTAGAGAAAATACTTTGTCCCCTTCAAGGGATACAAGTTTTTATTCTCTCACCTGCACCCCTCCTCCCTGCTAGTCTCAGTGGTGAAGGAGGAGAGCCAAGGGCAACAAGTGCTGGCCCTCAAGACCAAAGAGGCCAAACATATGGACCTCTTTGGCAGAAAAGTATGTTCTGCAGGGGTTCTACAGCAAAGGATAGCCAACCAGTAGGCTATTTTCATCAGGTATTGCTTGAACTGTTGCGATGCTATGTCCAAATACAAAGAGTTGCTCCATATAGAGTCAAAAGTGAAGTTCTCAGATCTGGTCAGGATATCCCTTCAGACTGCCCTGGATGCAACCAACTCAGTGATGTGTACCATCTTGTCAGGGTGGTCATAAGCAGAACCACCCCGCAGAAGGCCAGAAGTCCAGACCTGTGAGACCTTGCCTTCTGAAGGTGTAGGGCTATTTTCAAACCAGGCAGACTCAAGGCTCCATAACCCAGAGATTCAAGAGCAACAGTGAAGTCTTTGGGGATGCATATGCCTACTATCCAAAGAGAATCTTTCAAGGCTCAATCCCAGCAGCCGCAGAGACAATATCAGCTCTGCCGCAGGCAGGACTCTTACAATAGTTGGGGTAGGAACTATAGGCATGGACCTACTAACTAGTTGTTGGGCCAGGGCCCAACTAGGGGTACTTCTAGACTGCAGAGCTTTTCCGGGATACTTGATCCTTGGGATGTCCAAGGAACAAGTCTGGTTTTCTGAAAAAAAGTTGGAAAAGCAGACACGTTTTGTTGGCATCCCTGTAAACCTTGTTTTACGAGGAAGAAAGAGTATTCTGAAAGAGGGTTTTTTTCTGAAATTTGGGTCTGTGTAGATGGGCCAAATTTCGGAAAAGCATCTTTCGGAAGTAAATCGGAAATAGATACGCAATTTGCACACTGCAAATTGTGTTTCTTTTTCCAGTTTATCATTGTAGTGTAGATATAGCCTAAGCCTTAGTCAGGATGCCAACAAGGGTTTTGATGGGATGCCCGAGAATGACGTACCAGACACGTCTTCAGATGCTTTCCCCTGCTGATACAGAAGCACCAGCTTTGGGGGTGGGGAGCAGGTGACTCCATGGAGCCGGTGCTCATGGGGAGCCAGTTTTTAAGCTGGCTCCCCCAAGCACTGGTTCTCCCCTCCCTCCACTGCCTCTGTGGAAGGCAGTTGGGACGGGGAGGCGGCTCCGCAGGAGTCGATATGTGTGGGGTATACTGGCTCCCACCTGCCCTCCTTACCCTCCATGCTGCTGCCTCACTATCAGAGGCAGCAGTGCAGTGGTGGTGGGGGGGGCCAGGTGGCTCTGGGGGATCTGATGCTTGTGGGGAGCCAGCTCTTGAGCTGCCTCCCACCTGAGCACAGGCTCCCATTTGCTCGCTGTGCTGCTGCCTCCGTGGGAGGCAGGGGTGGGGAGGAGGCAGCTTGGCGGAAACCGTCACACGTGGAGCGCCAGTTTAAGCCAGTTCCCTACGAGCTCTTGTCTCCCCCTCCCCCTTGCTTCCCCGATACGGAGGCAGCAAGAGTTGCGTGTGCGTATAGTTGTTTGAATTAACCAATAAGCCCAGGTTTATCGGTTAATCATTTAAACAATTCTACATTAACTCCTTAGGGTATGATCATTATAGCAAGAATGCATCACAGAATAGTTGAGATTTTAGACATCTTTTGGTATTTTTTTAATCTGGTTTTTATTATATTCTTAGGAGTAATTATTATTTTTTTTCTTTAAGCATCATAGTTGTGGTTTTGGGGTCAGGCACAGCCTTTCTTTTCCCCCAGAAATTCCTGTCCTGAAAAGCAGCAGATATTTTTGGCTGGATCAAAACATCTAAATAATCAAAATAACCTCTGGTCTACTAAAGATTTCTGTTCTTTCCTATCGTTCAAAATCATCACTGAGGAGAACAGATGCCAAAGCAAAAATGAAAAACCACAAACAAAAAAGCCCCTTTATGTCAAAATTGTGATCCTGTAAGTAGAGAGCCTTCAGTTTTTAATTGTATCATTTTAATATTTTGGTATGCCACATGAATGGGGAGAAGGTTTCAGAAAGCAACCGAGAAAATTTATTTTACTAATTTTATGCTTTAACTCCAAGGGAATGAAATTATGGCTTTTCTTTTCCATAATTCCTGAGATGATATCATATTCTCTTCTAAATATTCTATAAACATCTTGTTTCAGCATGGAAATTGGCAGATTAACCATAACAGGAAACTCTTAGGTACAACTGTTTTGTTTACTCTGCATTCCCCATTACTAAATGAAATAAATAAACAAATCCCTGCATGTGCCCGACAAATTGGGAGTCTCCTCACTTTTGAATTTGCTCCATTGTTCCCACATAATTAACTTGCTAATATTTGTTCTTTATTTAGTTGCTAAATATTAAGACAGTATACTATAATTGTAGTCCTGAGATGGAATTAAGTAATTTGTGTTTATAACCATTGTTTCATGTCATGCAAAGGCTGCTATGACCACCATCCATGTGGCAAGGAGGGCAGTGTGCCATAGTGTGGCTCAACCTGCTTTTGGAACAGTGCCTCACCAGCACATTTTTGACATGCTGTGAGAGTTTGGGGTTCCTGAAAACTTCCTCAAACTGGTCCATGAACTTTATGAATGCTGCACTACCACCATCCGCTTTTTGGAAGGAGAGATGCAGGAAATCCTGATCTACCGTGGTGTGAAGCAGTGCTGTCTCCTTAGCCCCATTGTTTTCAACCTAGCCATGGAGCCGTTTATTCAAGCCATCTCCAACAAAGGTAACACAGGTACTATCCTAGCATACACAGATGATCTGGTCCTGATTGCAGATGACTGAGCCATTCTGCCATTCCTGGGGAAGGTTACTGTGAACTCTGCCATCTCTGGAATGAACAGGCAGCTGTAGTTGGGCATCATTGTCACCAATGAGGACTAGAAAAAGATAATCGTAATGGACATCATTGTGCCCCTTGAAGACAGGACCCCAGCATTCCACGATGTCCAAGCTCAAAAGCTGGAGAAATGCACCACTCTGGCCAAGACCCTGAGAGCTAAGGGCTACGAGGATCAAACTCATGCACTGATCATCAGTGCCCTGGGCACGTGGTACCCCAGCAATAAACAAGTGTTGAATGACTGTGGAATTGGTCAGTCTTACTCTTGGCCAATGCAGTGACTCATGGTGTCGGACACTATCGGGGTCACGGGACATTTGCCTGCAATGCATCACCAGACGTTGGAAGTACCAGGAGGGATGAGCTGGAGTGCCAGTGAGAAGCACGATCGGGAAAGCAACTCAAGTACTTTCCTGATGAACTGTATTTTCTAATGGATAACTTGTCCTAACTTCTCGATTATTGAGGGACAATCTTCACTCACTGATAATATTTGCTTTCCACAACCAACTTGCTCTATAACTTTTCATGAGTGGTGTACCCAAGTACTTACATGTGAATATCTAAACTGTATTTAATAATTAATCTATTTTCCTAAATTTGGGTTGTTGCTGATTTTTGTACTGTAATGTATCTTTGACTTTTAAAACAACTTTGTTTTTGTGGATGATTTAAGCGCTTTATCCAGATAACGTTTATGTAATAAAGAGGTTTAACATTCGCTTTAATAAAATTTTTAAATCTGAAAAAGTAAAGGACTCAAGCTTGCAGAACGTCCTATGCGCTTATTATAATTCATGGAAACTGAGAACGTTAAGTACTTTTAGGATTAAGCCCCGTGTTTATAGGCATCTTTCTCCCACATGTGCTTGCATACTTAGTTCTGTGCCATGCAATGAGCACTCTGTTCTTTTAATCATATACTGATTTGATTTTACTCTGACAATTTATTCCCATTTGATTATTGAACAATATTCAGTTGATGCTTTTCCCTCTCTTTTGAGAGTGGAATGTTGTATTTGGGCTCAGTCTACACAGGTCCGTGCTGCTCAAGATTGGAGAGAAATTGGTGCTGATGGTAATGCTGGCTCAATATGAGCAGAAATGTTGTGTGTTTTTGCTGTAGAATGATTTGTTCACTAAGTGAGACTTTTTTTTTGTTTGTTGCTTTTTTACCAAACTACAACTACTCTGAATACATTTTAACTGAAGGTGTTTGTTGTTTTTCAGGTTTCCTTAGTGTGAAGTAAATGAGTTTCTGCAGCCTACAGGCCAGAATAAACAAACACTTGCCATGGCATCTGCAGCTCCATCAGTTACGTTTAAGGAGTTTTGCCCCCTGTACTATCTTCTCAATGCCATTCCTACGAAGGTCCAAAAGGGATTTCGCTCCATTGTGGTGTACCTCACAGCACTTGATACCAGTGGGGACTACATTGCTGTGGGCAGTAGCACTGGCATGCTCTATCTGTACTGCAGACATTTAAACCAGATGAAAAAATACAATTTTGAGGTAAAAAAACAAAACAAAACTTTGTGCCTGGTTTTATCATCAGAAGTTTATCAATACTATTTCAGATGTTGGTAACAAATTAGTGTTTGTGAAAATTCTTTAATTTTGCAGTTTTGTCTTGTTTCAACAGGGGAAGACTGAATCTATTACTGTTGTAAAGTTGTTGAGCTGCTTCGATGATCTTGTTGCTGTTGGTACAGCTTCAGGCCGGGTTGCAATTTTTCAACTTGTCTCTTCGTTGCCTGGAAGAAACAAACAAGTAAATGTTAAATTTGCTTGCAATTTCTTTGATGTTAAATATGATCTTTTAGTATATGTCAGTGTGGTTCTCACTGAAGATGCATATGTACTTCAATTAGTTTGTCTAGCAGTATCCATTAGGCCTGCTCATGCTGTCTGTGCCACCTCATGGTACTGTGAGAGGAGATAAAGGGTGGGATGGCCAAAGCCCTTCTTCAGTTCCCTCTTACCACTGGTGGCAGTGAGTTGGATTCTGGACTGTGTTTGAGATGAGTGGGTGAAATCGCAGCCTTCATGGCTAATGTAGAAGGACCACCTAGGCGTCTGCTCGTTGATGCGTTTTATTGTGGTCCCCTACCACCACCATCACCTTTTTATAAACCCAGCACCGTCCGTACCGTAAAGTCAATTTCGCTCGCGATGTTGCTTCTACGCACTCGATACCCAGCTGCGGACGGCGGGGTAGGGGGACCCGGGCCCACCCACTCTCCCGGGTTCCGGCCCAGGGCCCTAAGGCAGGGATGACGCTCCCTGGCCTAGCTGACGGGGACGTTACCCCTAAACACATCAGTTCGCGGGCTCCACGATCCCGCCCAGGGCCACTTCCTACCTCCGCATCTGGCTCCTTAACCCCTTCCCCTGTCCAGGTGAGGGACGCCCCTTTTTGTTCACCAAGTCAAGGTTGGGTCCTTCCTGGTGCGTTCCTGCCCGTCCGCCCTGCTGGCGAATCTCTGGCCTTCCTGCCTCCTCCTGGCAGGCCCCAGGGCCTTTTATCCCCCTCGCGCTGTGCCCGGCGCACTCGTGACGTCCCCACCAAGCCAATGGGTGATGTTATCAGCTGGTGCCCGCCTCACCGGCGCGCCTCGTGCTCTCTGTGCCCGCACCGGTGTTCCATTCGACCCCGGCCGGTTCCACGGCCGGGACCGGAGCGATCTCTCCAGCTACTTCCTGGTGGTGGTCCCTGCCGGGCTGCCCCTCCTCCCTGGGCTCACGGTGCCCCCGGTCAGTGCGGGGTTGCTTCACCCTGTCACAGCTAACCGACCGTACACTACCTTTACTAAGTATCAGAGGGGTAGCTGTGTTAGTCTGGATCTGCAAAAGCGACAAGGAGTCCTGTAGCACCATATAGACTAACAGATGTATTGGAGCATAAGCTTTCGTGGGCAAATACCCACTTCGTCAGATGCATGTATTTGCCCACGAAAGCTTATGCTCCAATACATCTGTTAGTCTATAAGGTGCTACAGGACTCCTTGTTACCTTTACTAAGGATACGCTTATGCTCAGGCCTTATCCCAAGTTCCTCCTCAAAGTTATATTGGACTTCCACCTGAATTAACTCATATACTTACCCACGTACTTCTTAAACCTCACACCTCTCCGAGAGAATCCATGTTGCACACCCTAGATGCCAAACGAGTCCTTGCTTCTTACTTAGAGGGAACCAAGGAGACCAGGAAATCAGACAGATTCTTCATCTCTTTGTCCAGTCCCCACAGGGAACAGCCATCTCTGCGCAGTGTATGGCAAGCTGCATATACATGGTTTACCAGCTTCGTGGCAAAGAACCACCATAGATTATTAGGGCACACTCCACATGTGCAATGGCCACATCAACTGCTTTCCTACATAATGTGCCACTAGTGGACATTTGTAGAGTGACATGGTTGTTTTATCATACTTTCACACAACATTTTGCCCTACAGCAGTGATTCCCAACCTTTTTCCCATGGAGGAACCCCTAAAATAATGTTTCATATCCCGAGGAACCCCTATGTATGGAAAACGTTTGCTTGGTCAGAAAAAGTTGACAGCGGGGAGCGCAATTCAATTACTGCTAAATTTTTTCAAGAAAATTTATTTGTAAAGAGCTGTTGTATGTATGTGTGTGTGTCAGTTTACATTGTAAGAAAAAAAAATTGGGGTATTTTTCCTGTCTTTTCTTTGTGTTACTGAATTTTTTTTTTTTTTTTTTTTAATATCCTCCCCCTCCTGCCTCGCTCTCTCTTTCTCTTCTTGTCCTCCTCCTCCTGCTTCTCACTTGCGGAACCCAAATGGCCGCTTGCTCCCACGCGGCAGCCCAGCTGGGCTGCTCAGAAGTCAGCTGAGTGCCAGGGTGGGAGGCAAAGGCCGTGACAGAGGCTCCAGGCCCCACCCAGCATTATTTATTCTACGATTTCTTGCGGAACCCCAGGGTTCTGCGGAACCCTGGTTGGAAAACACTGGTATAATGATTTGGAACATCTAAACCAGTGAGGATCAGGAAACCCCATGCTTATCTTGAGTATGCTAATCATGTATTAATCTTGCATAATAGTTTTTCACTCACATTTTAAACAGAATGTGCTTGTTCAAAAATGCTTTCATGCAATTCTTGATGTATGAGGAAATTAAATTTGCTAATTAGGAATGAAGATAACCAGAACTAATACTTAAAGCCAAGTCACTGAATTTGCCCAGTGTTTGTCTTTCCCCTTCCCTATTACTGTCTTTTTTTTTTTGTTTCTTCTGTGTCAATTTGCAGCTTCGGAGATTTGATGTGGCTGGTATCCATAAAAGCAGCATCACAGCCTTGGCTTGGAGTCCCAATGGAATGAAATTATTCTCTGGTGATGACAAAGGGAAAATTGTCTATTCTGCTCTCGATTTAGATCAGGTAACTATTTCTTTTGGAGATCAGAATTCTGGTTTGAAACTTTCTGAAATAATAATGTATCTAAATATTTAGTAGATGGCTAAATCTTTGGTTTTTGATTGTCAGATTGTTTATAAGGCAAGGGGAACACTTGTGGAGCCTTTGTTACAGCTAATATAGACAGCGGTCATCTTCTTCCATTTTTATCTATATTTGCATATACTTCTCTCCCTCTTCGCCAGTCATACTCACCATCTATCTGTCCAAAGTGGACTGGATGCAGCTTCATTAAGAGTCCAACCATTGCCCCCTTTTCAGTTTTCTGGTAAGATTACTATTTAGCGATAAAAGGTGCTTCCTTGCCACAGTGATTCCATGCTTTTCCAGAAGCACTTCATATTTCAGTAGCCTGGGGTATGCAATGAAACTGAGGTCCACTGGGTGTCTTTGAAGAATGCTCACTGAATTTAATCTTTCCAAGAGAATGTGTAAGGCCTTATCTATACTTCTGGAAAGATCAACACTTTGAAGGTTGATCTTCTGGGGTTCAATTAGCAGGTCTAGTATAGACCCACTAAATTGATTGCTGAAGTCAATGGGAGAGTTTGAATGAATTTCAAGGGACAATTTTTGAGAACTCTTAAAATATTATTTAATTTGTTAGCACGTAAAGACACCAATAAACTTGCTAATACTACCAGATATTTTTATTTGAAAAGGGCTTGACTTTTAATTTCATGTGTCTTTAAAGGGATGTTTGCAACTCCAGTCTGGTATTGGAAGAGCCATCTTCAATTGTACAGTTGGATTATAGCCAGAAAGTGCTGCTGGTCTCTACTTTACAGAGAACTCTACTTTTTTACACAGAAGAAAAATCTGTCAAGCAAGTTGGAACACAACCCAGAAAAAAGTAACTCTCAAATTTTGATGCAGGCACATGGGTTAATTCTAGCTTTTCTGAATAGACTATAGAGACCCAGTGATCTAAGCAGTGATATTAATGCAACAACATTTTCTGCTCAAACTTATAAGCCACAGCAGCCACTTACACTAATAACCATCCTTAAGAATTTTAACTCTTTATTCCTTCAATTATTATTTTTCAATTAAATGACTCTGCCTAGTCAAAAAGTCTGATTGTGAATGTTTAATCTTCTGTGCACAGTAAAGTTGCCAGATTTTTCTTCCAGTTTAAACTAAAAAATTTAACTTTCTTCCCACCAACTTGGAAGCTGCTGTGGCTTGATACAAGCATAGCAGTCATCAAAGAGAGTTCAGTTTTGTAGATGAGCTTTTAGAATTCCTGTGTCATATGAGTGTTAGAATAGCCTCAGTCAGACCATTCTGTAATGGCAATCTCTTCAATAGTGAAAGGGTACTACAAATATTAAAAAGGTGGCTTAAGTTGAAAAGTACTGTCTTTGTTTTTATATTATTTATTTTTAAAAAATCCTGTAACATGATTTCCTGGCATATCCTGTTTAACCTTTAATTGATATGGAAGGGAAAAAGACAGTCTGGGAACTTAATGATGCTGTCAATAATAGTATATGTTGACACAGCTTGAGGATGTTTGAGTGTGTAAGGGAATGTTTATAAGAACATATGAACGGCCATATTGGCTCAAACCAAAGGTCCATCTAGCCCAGTCTTGTCTTGTGACAGTGGCCAATGCCAGGTGCCCCAGAGGAACGGAACAGAACAGGTAATCATCAAGTGATCCACAAAAGCCCATGATTCCATCTACATGTTTTGTTAGTCTTTAAAGTGCTACCAGACTATTTGTTGTTGTTTTTTAAGTTAACTGAAGGTTCAGCATATCCTGGCTCTCTTGGGAGAGCAATGTAAAGACTTCCCCTCTGAGGGAAGGGTCACTGCAGCAAGGGATCTCTTTTGTGACAGCAGTTGAGGACGGAGGGCACTCCGTCATGACCAAGCACTCTATCATGACCAAGACATTGGGAGGGCACTCTTCTTTGTTTTCCCCACTCCATGCTTACCCTAGAATTGAGAGAACAGTTGAGTGTTTTTAGGCTGTCTCCTTGATTAATACATGTTAATTTCAAACACAAGTGTTGCAGATTATGGATTCTCATAATACCTTTTAGATAGAAGCAGAGCAAAATACACTTGAACCTCTTTAATCTGGCAATTTTGGGAAATATGATATACTGGATTATGGAATTTTTCCAGACCATGAGTGTTCATCATAATGAGGGGAGCTAGGGTGGGGTTGAGAGGTCTGGGAGGGAGCATGAGAGGGATGAGGGTGCAGGGTTTGAGAAGGAGGGGGGTGGGGCGGGGTGCTTACCTGGTGTTCCACTCTTGGGGACACACGTGGCTTTGTGTCCTCCCCTCCCCCCCCCACTGCTCCCAGGCCTCTAGATCAGTGCTTTTTCTGTGCTGTTGTTCCCCTAGGTGGGGGAGAAGGGGGAGCACTAGTGCACAGAGTGGATTATGGAGGTTCAGGTAGACTGTTTGGTTCAACTTGTGATTGTAAACTCAGTGTCTAAATACTTTAGTTTCTCCTTTTTCAGTTTTAAAAAATTGTTTAAGTTTCTTACTGATCTTTGTTTACATCTTAGTGCTGGCAAATTTGGAGCATGTTTTATACCTGGACTGTGTAAGCAAAGTGACCTGACACTATTTGCCTCAAGACCTGGGCTCCGTCTCTGGAAGTCTGATGTACATGGAACCGTTCAGGCCACGTTCATTTTAAAAGATGTATTTGCTGGAGGAATAAAGCCTTTTGAACTGTATCCTCGATTGGTGTCATCTGACAAAAGAAGTTACAGCTTCCCAGAGAAACACCTGGGGCTCATTTCTTGCCTTTCCCAGGAAGGATGGGTGCTAAGCTGGAATGAATATAGTATTTATCTATTTGATACTATAAACCAGGTTTGTACATCTAGTTTATGCATATTTCATTCGTTAAGAGTCTGGCATCATATCAGTGTTAACTCTTGTCTGTATCTGCATATTTGTCTGCATCTGCTATGTTGTAATAACCAAAGAAAAGGTGCTAAACTTTTTTTTGAATAAAAGGTTTTAGAATTTGTTAGTCATAGACGAGATAAATGATAGCTAATATTTACAATAGTTTATACTATCTAAGGTTTACAGTCTAAAGTTCAGAAATTAATTGCCTAAAGTGAATTCACACCTAGCAAAATATACATGGGTGTTTGTGCTTTATATTTTTAAAAAAGCTTATGGGAGTTGTCAGTGTCTAATATATCAAACTGTTTGTCCTCTCTCTTCATCGCTGCCTTGCAAAAATTAAGTCTCCAGAAGTATTCCACTTACATTCTATAAAAAGAAAGCCATAAGCAGTTTCTCTAATGTAAAAGATGTATATGAGAGAGAAGACACATGTTTAGTATTGTTGTTATTGGGCTATTCCTCTGTTTTTGATACTGAAAATTATATTAGAAATTTGTGATCAGATAGCTTTTTCCTCCCCAAATCACTTGAAGTTCAGTGATTTGATTCAAACCTCTTTGGACTGGAAAGAACGAACCAACAGATGGTAAGAGAGCCAGATCCACAAAACGGGTAAAATTATGATCGTGTCTGATAGTTGTATGCCACATTTCCATTTTTTCCCCAATACTTTGTGCTTTTGGAGTCTCCATACATCTCAATGTGAACTCTTGTTTGCTGGTGCTCAGCACAATTGGAAATCAATCACTTATTTAGATGCTTTAAGGACAGGGTTCTATGTTCATATTTATCATCCATTTTTTAAACTATGGGGAGTCTGTATCACAATTCCACTTTACATGCTCCTCATTCACTGAGCATTGTATGGGGAACATCTGTTCTTCTGTTCTTCTTTTTTCCATAATCAGTTTTTTCTTTCTTTTTTTTCTTTCTTTCTGGAGAGCTGTCTCCTCCTTTTTCTGATTGTATAGCTATAGACTTACCTAAAGCATTTTAATTAATACTCTTTACATTTTTTTTCCCCCAACAGGCTGTGATAGGTGGCTTGGAAGGCTCTGGTGATATTGTGTCTGTGTCCTGTACCGAAAATGAGATTTTTCTCTTAAAGGGAGATAGAGACATAATAAGAATTTCAAACAGACCTGAAGGACTTGTATCAATAGGTGTGTATAGATTTGCCTACTTAAACTTGTACTTTTTTTTAAAAAAATGGTGCATTGAAGGTGTTCCTATACCATTTGTTTAAAGAAACTCCTGCTAGCAATTTCTGTGGCATTGTTTTCCTGTTTCTTAAGGTTATAAAAGGCCTAGATTGTCCACTGAGCCAAGTGTCTGCTTTTTGTAGCTGGAATAGATTATAGTTCTTTGCTTATATCCAGGTTGTGATTGCTGCAGTTGCACATTCTAACTGTGTATCATCCCTTCCTTAAGTAATGTTTCAATGACAGTTGGCTAATTTCTTCTTGTAGGCATGTTGAATAATGATAGTTCCATGCTTTGTGCTCATAAAAGTGGTCATAAGCATGGGAAGGGATCATAAGTCCTGGATGAAATGAAGTGTCAGTCAAAGGTCTTACAGAGTTAAAACAAACTTGTTCATTTTACTGGTGCTATTTCTGTAACGGAAAAAGGCAGTATGAAAAAACATGGATAAAAATAGAAAGGAATATGCACTTGAATAACTTAAAATATCAAATGAGTTTACAAACAAACAGAGGGTATGTCTACACTTGCACCATCTTTCGAGAGAGGGATGCCAATGAAGACATTTGAAATTGCAAATGAAGCCGGGATTTAAATATCCCGTGCTTCATTTGCATATTCACGTTCTGGTGCTATTTCGAAATAGCGCTATTTTGAAATAACAGACACTGTTAAGAAGCGGTTATTTCGAGAGAAAACCCTTCTCTCAAAATAACCCTTATTCCTCATACAATGAGGTTTACCAGTTATTTTGAGAGAAGGGTTTAAATCCCGGCTTCATTTGCAATTTTGAATGTCTTCATTTGCATCCCTCTCTCGAAAGAGGATGCAAGTGTAGACATACCCTGATACAAATATGCTCTCATGCATTACTTGTAGTTATATCATTTGGGATCTTAATGCCATTTATATCTGTGGGATTTTTAATCTTTGCTCCAGTACAAACAAACTATTACTAAGTAAAACATACAACAGTCTCTGCAAATTCTAGAGTCTCATTCTCTTTTATGTTAATGCATAGATGTGCAAGAATTCAAGCAGTGCTTCATCCACAGGCTTCTTGTGACTTATTTAAATGTTCTGGATACATTAGTAATCAGTGTTCCTTCTAATTTTTCCGACCCCAGATCAGAATGAATTTTGACATATCACTTTCATATTGGAGCACGTAACAAAGTTCATGTGGTGGGGGATGGAGCCAAGTGGTTCTGAGTGTGGGAAGGGGCTCAGGCCTAGGACAGGTGTTTGGAGTGCAGGAGTGTGAGGGCTCGGTCTTGGGGGTGTGTGGTCTGGTGTGGGGCTGGAGATGAGAACCTCAGGTCTGGGACAGAGGGTTGAGGTGCAAGGACTATGTCTGGGGTGGAGCTGGGGATGAGGGGCTTAAAGCTGGGTAAGACAAAGGGTTAGGGTGCAAGGGCTTTGTCTGGGGGGGGGTGCAGGCTCTAAGATGGGAGAGAGGTGGGATGCAGGAGTGTGAGGAGGAAGGCTTGGGGGTCAGGTCATGGCAGAGGGACTCTAGACCAGGGGTGCTCCAGAGCCAAGCCATTCCAGCCACAGTGGGAGAGGTGGGGGTGTATGTGTCTGGGTCACAGCCTGGGAAGAAGCACCTGGTTCAGACCATCTCTTCCTCTGGCCACCAAGCTAGTGGCTAGGTTGGGGGATGCGGCGGGTGCCTTGAGCGCTTGCGTGGCACTAACTAGACAGCCACGCAGTTTACAGGGAATTTAGGTAGTAACGTTAAAAAAAAAAATCATGAAAATTAAACTCTTAAAATTCTCTGGATTAAATTGAGGGGCCTGGTCTTGCAAGACGCTAAATGCCTCAGTTGGAGACAATGGAAATTGAGGGTGTAGGAATCTCTCTCAGCAGTGCACAGAGGCCCTTAATGCTGAAGGACTAGGTCTCTTTTATGTGCAGGCATAACTCCTGGCCTACATTAATGGAAGCTTTATGCGTACATTGGAGCATGAATTGAGCTATAGCTAAAATAACATTGTTTCGGTATAGATCAGTTCTTCTTTGAGTGATTGTTCGTGCCCATTCCATTTAGGCATGCATGCAACCTGTCGGAAGGCTTTTTCCCTCATTTGCACCTGTTGGGTTGGCAGGCAGCCCGCTGGAGTGGCACCTCCATTGCAGCACATATATATCCTGGCTGGCTCTCCACTCCCTCAGTTTCTTCTTACTGCCCATGACAGTGGTTGGACTGCTCTCCTCCTGGGTTCCCTTAGTGGTTCTTCTGTAAATAGTTATATCTATATAGTTATAGTAATAGTTCTGGTGTATTAATAGTGATAGTGTGCGTGAGTAGGGTTTCCCACTCAGGCCCAAAGTGTCTGAGAGAGGGTCACCAGTAGGTGTAAAAACTGCCAGGGATTCAAGCCATTCACCAAAAAGGAGAGGGATATGTGGCTCAAACTTCACTTGATGGGAGGCAGCTCTTCAGCCGCAGTCGGCCTCTGAGTCAGCACCTGCTTCAGTGCAGCAACTTTTGGCACCGAGAAGACCATCCCCGGTGTCGAGACCAAACAAGTCTGCATGGCACCGCTTATAGTCCCTGGTGCCCAACAAGAGAAGGCCTGAGAGGGGCCTATCTCCTTCCAGGGGCCTGGCCTGATTGGCATCCCCAGGATGGACACTCTAAGGGTGTGTTTACAGCAGGGCTTAGCTCGAAATAAGCTATGCAAATTGAGCTATATTAATTGCATAGCTTATTTCGAAATAATTGGGAGTGTCTATACAGCACTTATTTCAAAATAGAGCACTCTTCCTCCAACTTCCTTTACTCCTCATAGAATGGGGGTTACAGGAGTTGGAGTAAAAAGTCTTCCAGCTTGACAGTATTTTGACATTATTTCGAAATAACTGCCTGCTGTGTAGATGCAGTCTAAATTATTTCAAAATAATGCTAGTTTATTTTGAAATAATGTTGCTTTGTAGATGTACCCCCAATCAGCTGCTTAGCTGGCACAGGTGGTCGCTCCTGCAGCCTTGAGGCCATAGTTGAGCCCCGTGCAAATTGACTCCTCTGAGACGGATGAGTCAGTTGGAGATGACTTTGACCAGCCTTCTACCCCGGAAACTTTTGAGGCAGCCAGGGCCCTCACTGAGATGCCGAGATCCCTGAAGATGGCATGGAAGTCGGGGCACTGAGGAGATTCTCTTGTGCCTCTGCTTCCTCAGAACTAACCAACCCTGCTGCATTGAGACCCCAGTTCTGGCTACCACCACCCATCTTAGCACTGACCCCATTGGTGCCTCCACTACCGCCACTGTCAATGACTCAGATGCCATCCCTGCCGATAGTTCAGCACTGGGGCAAATCAACACTGCTGCTGCAGCACCAATTGCCAGCACTCACCTCTTTGGCACCACCTTGCTTGGCCTCTGAGTATTCCTCGGAGTCGGAGGCAGAATTGTCACTTCTTGCACAATGGGGCACCTGTTGTGCTCCCAACAGCGATCCTGGCATTGTTCCTGGCACCTGAGCATATCTCCTCAGCCTCCGCAAGCCATCTGGCCACCTCAGTGGCAGCCCCCAAGTGTAGTAGTCCTTATGTCCAAAAATTCAGATCAGGCAAAGGGGCCACCAACACTCAGAGCAGCGTTGGTCTACTCAGCTGCACATGGTGCTCCATCTACCATGCCTCTTCCAGGCCGCCTAGGTCAGAGTCCAAGCATAGCCTCCAAAAGGACACCCCCAGGCCTTCCCTTGAGGTGAGACTTCTGCAAATTCACAAGCCTCAGCCTGCTCAGGAGGATATGGGGTGTGCACAGGACAATGAGGAGCATGCTCCTCTTAGGGAATTTTCCTTGTCCTCCCCAGATGAGGCAGTGGTGGGCACATTACCCTTTTTACCAGCCATGGACACAAGGGCCCCATCAAGATCTCCTGAAAAAGATGGAGCATCTAAAGTGGCTCCCCCACTCATCCAGACAGTGACAAATACCACTAAGGTGCTATGGAAGACCCCAGCATCTATTTCCCCCACCTGCAAAAGGGATAGAGCACTGGTACTTCGTCTGTCAAAGAGACCATGAGCACCTGTTTATGCATCCTCCCCCAGGTACTCTAGTGATGCAAGCCACTAACCACAGGGAGAGTCAGGGCACCCGGGACCAGCCCCAAAAGCCAAGGATCCCACGAGGCTAGATCTACTAGGCTGCAAGCCAAGGATCCCACGAGGCTAGATCGACTAGGCTAGATCTACCAGCCCCAAAAGCCAAGGATCCCACGAGGCTAGATCTACTAGGCTACTGGCAATCTTCAGCTCCGCATTGTGAATCGGCAAGCAATGTTCAGTACGTATGCCTATAACTCTTGGGAGGCTTTGGGTAAATTTTAAGGAACTCTTTTTGTCTCGTCTGATGCCAGCCAGGCAAGAGTTCAGGGTGATGGACAAGGGAGAGGTTGTTTCTTGCACAGCCCTGCAGGACTTGGCCAATTCTGCTGGGCGTACTATGGCTACTAGCGTAGTCATGCGCAGGAATTCATGGCTTCAGGTATCGGGTATCCTGACTGAAATCTAAAATAAGATTCAGGGCCTGCTGCATGGTGGTCATGATTTCTCCTGAGGTCATGCACTCCCTGACCTGGTTGCTGCAGGAGTGAGTAGTGTGCAGTGGAATACCATTCGCCAGATTGCACCCTTCGATCCAGGTGATGATGGCTGCTTCTTAAATGGCCTGGGGAGCAAACATCAGAGACTGAGGATTCAAGGTATGTGGTCTCAGGGGAATTATCGCTGCACATAAACATCAGGGAGCTAAGGGTGGTATTATGTCTCACATGTCAGATGTTCCTAACCCACTTATGAGGCAAGTACATTTCAGTCCTGATGGATAACACAGCAGCAATGTTTTATATAAACAGAGTGATGCTCATTCTGTGCCCCTGTCAGGAAGCCCTCTGTCTGTTGGAGTTTTGTATCCAACATTCCATCCAGTTGGAGGCCATGTACCTTCCAGGAATTCAGAACGTGTTGGCAGACTGGCTCAGACAAGTCTTCTACATGCATGAGTGGTCCCTTGGGGCAGATTTAGCCCTATTCGTTTTCCATAAGTGGGGGTATCCCCACCTAGACGTATTTGCAACAAAGAGGGCCAACAGGGACTATGGCTGCCATGGAGGCGCCACTGCATAAGGCTCCCTGCCAGCCCGATGGGTACCGCTGAGGGGAAAAGCCTTCTGACAATCATGCACATGGTACATGCACACCTAAATGGAAGGGACATGAGCAACGCATGTTGAAGAATAACTATTGCGAAAGGTAGGTAACTGTTTTTACATAAGACAGCTGCACAGCATTGATGTGAAATGTTGCTGGCTTAGAGAGAATACCTTCTGGGGAATAGGAATAAAACCTTACTTTTTTCTTACAATGCTCTGCAAGAGCTATACTTCTGATTAGGTAATGTCTTGGTGTTTAAAAGCTTCAGAGGGGTAGCTGTGTTAGTTTGTAACAGGAAAAACTTAAAAAAACAACAAATAGTCTAGTAGCATCTTAGACTAACAAAACATGTAGATGGTGGTATGAGCTTTCATGGGCTGTTACTCTTTTTGTTTTCTTATGCGTTTCAGATGCAAATTCAAAATTGTCGAGTCCATTACCAGACCTGAGTCCCAACTTGCAGAGCCCAATATCTGTAGTTGTATCTGTATTGCCTGGTCCTTCAGTGGAAATGCAACAAAAAATAAAAATGGTTCCTTTCCCGAGAATTATTGGTGACAAAAATGACTCTTCTTCTTTAGTGAAAGATGATCTGGAAACATCACTGGTATTGGAGAAAAGTCTTGATAAAGTGGGGGACTTGCGCAGTGAAACAAGAAAAAGAGGCTGTTCGGTAGCCAGTGAATCAAGAAGCAGGAGCAGTTCAGTAAATTCTGTGGATAGTGGCTCTAGTCTCCTGACAAGTGGAGACCAAGCATTGTCTGAAGTGTGTAGAGAGAGTCAACCATCTTCACAACGGTTCAGCATAATCAGCTGTGAAGACTTTGACCAGGAACTCATTATAAAGCCCATCAAAGTGAAAAAGAAGAAAAAGAAGAGACCAGGTAAAAATAAACATTCTCTAACTGCCACTTTTTAGAATTCGTGTCTCTCTTGGTATCTGTTTCACTAAAAATGTAAGTTTTTGTGTGATTTTAAAGACAAGCCTCATGTTTATTATGGTGTGTCTTTCCGTAATCATTACTTGTCATCTAACAGTAATTGATCTGTAGTCTTGCCCTTTCATTTGAGGATGAAAGCCCATTATGAAAGTAATGAACTTGTGTCTCTACAACAGGGTATCGTTTTTCTCTCTGCAGACCTACTTGCTCTTTATTTTTATTCTGCTTTTAAATTTTGGCTTTTTGTTGTTTGTAACATCATGCAAGACAGAACAAAATCATGAATATAAAAAAGGTTAATGCTAATAGCTTCACTTCTGTTTTACATTGTTTAATCTTTTCTTTTAAGAATAACCAATATTTGACTGTTCTTAGTCATACTTTTAGCATCCATAAGCAACACTTCTTTGCCAGAGAAACATTTTTTATGTACTTTAGATTATAATTAGAGATGTAAAAATTCCACTTAATTGGCTAACTGGTTAAATGTGAAGTTTAACTAGTTAACCAATTAAGGGGGGGGGGCACTCCAACCTAGCTGGGTTGGAGCGCTCCTTCACCCCCAGCGGAGTGGGAGCATCCCCCCCACTGCAGGCAGGGGCTGCTCCAACCCAGCCAGGGAAGACCCCCCTGCCTGCAGCCCTCCACTCCTCCCTAGTCCCACTCTGGACAGAGGCTATTTCAGATGCCTGGAGCAGCCCCTGCTTGCAATGCACCCGGGCTGCCACGGACAGGGCCCCGCAGGGTTGGAACAGCCCCTTGCTCACTGCAGGTGGGGAGCTGCTCCACTCCATCAGTTAACCGGAGCCAGTAAGCATTACCCTTAATGGGATTAACCTTTCGCATCCCCAATTATAAAGTCAACTCTTATTTCCTATAATAAATCGGTATTGCAGTTTTTGAATTCTTGCCTATTAAGATTACATTGACATTCTTTTAAAACCTTAATCAAGTTGTTTATATATGAGTACAATGTTCCTGCATTCTCATGTGTCATTGTCATGTCAAAATTTGGATTAATTCCAGTTTCTAAAGTACAAGTTTGCCATTTGCTCATAGTAGAAATATTTGCAATCTTTTATTTTAATTGAACTTGGATAGGTTTTATTAATAAGAATATTTCTTTTCTTCTCTGAGATCAGAAAATATGACCAGGAAAAGCCACAGCTGTTTGGAAGGTACACCAAGTTATGAGCGTCAGTTTTCTGGTGACAGTGCACATTCTTTAAATGCAGATTCATTGTCTATGACTTCTAGCCTAATGAGCTATAGTATAGATCGCTTGAGCACAGGCTCTCCAGATCATGAAAGTGAGTACAGTGTGGAGTCACATGCTGTCTTCCAGGAAGATAATGGCTCAGATTCATTCAGTGTGCTTCAGTCCCCCGAATCTGTTGCTGTATTAATGCATGAACAAAACGGAGGAACAACTAAATTACTAAAACTTCCTAACAGTGATAGTGGAATGAATACACTAGTTGTTACAGCTACTCTGACAGCCAACCCTCTCTTAATCCTCAATGAAGACTTGGGGGATAATGATGATACAGAATGTAATCCAAGCCTGCTTTCTGAAAATACTGAATGCCATTATACATTTTCACCCCAGGAGGAACAAGAGAATTTTCCTGTGCTATGCAAAGTAGATGAAACTTTTGCTAGAATAAATCTGAAAGATACTGAAAATGCTTTTGAAGAAACTAAGATCACAGACATAATATCTTTAGGGTTTAATTCCACATGTGGTACTGAAAAATCACTGAAACAGGACATAAGTGATGAAACTCATGAGGAAGAGCAGCAGCCACATTGTTTAATAAATACTGCCCCAGAAAACCCTACCGATCCCCAGTCTGACCTCTCAAGGGAAGATGTGTGTTCACAAGAGGCTGCAGTTTCTGGATGGAACTTGGAGGATGCAATCAAAGCTACATGTAGTACTGGTGCAGCTGAATGGGTAACCAACGCACATGATACCATGACGGAGAAATCTGTGTCCAGTGATGAAGAGGATATTTATGGGCATGGACTACCATATTCATCTTCGGAGACTAGTGTGACAGAAATTGGGGGAAGTTTTACTTCCCAGGATATAACCAGAACTAATCTAGATGAAATAATGCTCTTAAAATCAGATCAGGTATGTGTTTTATTTATAGCAAAAGTATTTAAGATTACCATTATTCTAGTAGAAGTGATCACGAACATTTTTCTTCATTTCTTTATAGAAGTTTTTTTTCCTCATTGATTCAGCAGCAAGTAAAAAATAAATGAGGAAACTACACATATACAATGCAAATTATTGTTGCAGGCATCAGAATAATATATCAAAGGCTATTTTCAGTGTGATGAGGGAGGGGTGCCTGTTAACACCTGTTCACAAGGAATTGTTTGTCCTATATGTGAAAATGCTGGTGTGAACCCAGTAAAAAGCAATACAATACCAAAAAGTGCTCTAAGGTAGTACCAACATTTGAGTTTCTGAGGGCCCAATCCTGCAAGATGTTGGATATTTTTATCTCATTAATTTCAGTGGGAATTGAAGCTGCTGAGAATCTTACAGGTTTGAGGGTTTAGTGCATTTCTGTTTAATCTTTGCCTATTTAAATTGTAAGCTGACAAGCCGGGGACTGGTATGTCTTTTTCATGTTTTTATAGCAGTTAGTGCACTGGTGCTGAAAGAGACAATGTCAATTACAACTCCTTATTGGGTTTTCATATTTAAAATGGTGAGTTTTTTCCTTCCTCTATTTTTTTTTTTCTCTTCTTCATTGTTGCTGTGTGGAAGAAAGAGTAACAAATTTAACTAATGGATTGTACAGTGGAAAGAGTAAAACTTACTATTGAAGCCCCAATTCTGAACCAGCGATGTTTATGGCAGTTTTAATGCCAAACTTATTTGTAGCAGGGTCAGGCTCAAAGTGTGATTAAATACATAATGTAAGCAAACTGAAAAAGATAAGTCTTGTCTCCTCAGCTACAGTGACCTTTTGATGCAACTTGTATCAAAAAGAGGTAAAATGCTTTCAGATGAAGGATAATTTTTAATTTGATGTCCCAAATAACTCTGAACACTAAATAAAAATGTAGCTGTGTTGATTTCCCTTAAGTGATATACTTTATAAAAATTGAAAGAAGGCTGTGAATTTCAGAATCTGGAGGGGAAAACCTCATCATCTGCAATGTTTTGAAATGCACCTCAGTATTTTAGTTAATTTACAGCCTCTCAAGCTAGTTGTTATATAGGATTCAAGGTCAGTAATACAATCTGTAAAATCCATAATATTCCATTAACATGTCTTGAGTTTTATTTTTTTTTTTTTTTATATATTGGAGAGACTCCAGGGTCAGAACAGGCAATTTATCCTCTTCCTCCTCACTCACAAGTGTGTATTCCAAAAGAGCTCTTCCCCCTTTGTTAAATAATCATTAAAACATTAATGAAGATTAGGAAACTTTTGCGTACTCTGTTTTGATGTTGCTGTTTACATATGTAGTATATCTTTGTCTATCAATTAACAGGGTAATATCGACAGATTTTTGGACTGCCCTGTAACGTCAATGATAGTGTGGAGTTTTGTTTTTTTTATTTTTGGTGAGACTTGCAATCCTAGCGATCATGTATTTATTCCTGAATACAGGTTGCAACATGTAGCACATAGTATTTGATCAGCTGGCCTGATCAAAGGTGGTTTTACCAAAGACACTTTTTTCTTTTGATATAATTTCATGTTTACATTCTGATTCTTAAAAAATATTTCTGCTGTTTTATGTGTGTATGCTGTATGTATGACTTTTTTCTTTGTGTATCTAAAGATACCTGACATTGTTCTGACTCTCCAGTTTTTAGTTTGCAGAAAGCTGGATGGGATATTCTGGCCCTGGCTATGGAATACTCAGCCTGGTTGTCTCAGAAAAGTATATTTGGTGCCTGGACTACAAAGGTAGTCTATATTGTAGTGCTTTACCTAGTGCAGGTCTGCGGTGGCAAAAGTTTGAAGATGCAGTCCAGCAGGTGGCAGTCTCACCTTCAGGTTGGTTAAACATTATTTCAGTTTGTTATCCTTCTTTAAAACACACAAATTTGTGCAAATGAAGCTTTTTCATGGAACTGTGTAAACTATACGTGGTATGCATTCCCTTTCATTTCAGTAGTTTGTGTATCAATGTTTACGTTAGTCAGTGAAGATTGCTCTGCTGTCTGTATTCTAACTTGTTTTACAAAACACATCTGAACCCAGTTCCTTAATTCATTTGCACAAGCTATCTTTTAAAAGAAGTTGTTAAAAGGCTGTCTTGGCTCATGTGACTACATTCCTGCAATATTAAAGTACAGGTTGAACCTCTCTAATCTGGCATCCTCAGGACTGGTTAGGGTCCTGAACCGGAGAATTTGGCAATCCACGGGAGGTCAATATTATCTAGCAGCATTACCAACACTTCCACTGCTTACTGGACTGTTAGAAGACATGGACAGATAAATTAGAGCTAAATAACAGCACAGAACATTGAGATCCAGGACTGGTAGCTGTAAACAAACTTTATGGTTCTGCAGGAAACTTGGTTGCACCCATGATAAGTGGACATCTGGCTAACTAAAATCATGGCGGACCACAGATGTTGCCAGATTAGAGTGGTTCAACCTGAACTGTTTTCTAGCATAAATGGTTGTTCTCAAAATAGCAGGATATGAATTTGTTTGAGGAGTTTTAAATATTGCTGACACATTATTGAATCTTTTTATTTGAGACATCTCATTTTATAATTAAATTATATTCTTTCACAATTGAAACAAAAATATCATGTTTTCTTAGAAAAATACCTATTCCTAAAGAAGAGTTTCTAGTTAAAATGTAGCTTTGTTATAAAAGTGATCTTAACATCGTTGCCCCTTCTCTCCCTCCCTCACCCACCTGAGGACATATATCGTTACATTTTGACTGACTCTTTAAAATTTATTTTTGCTGGCTTGGGAAATGAAAGTTGTAAGAGGTAAAACTGGTTTTGAATGTGGACTTGTACTCTATTCATCTTTCCAGATTGCGCCAGTGTGATTGTAAGACAGTTTCTCAATCATTTTCTCATTCTAATCTCCTATCATCACGTGATTTCTCTTCCTGTCTCTTGCCACTTAAAGCAGCTAATAACCTTACTGTCCTCTTTGAAGGGTAGGAAGAGGTACTTCCTCAGGTGGTTGTGGTGGTGGTGGTTGTTTTGTTACATTTGGTCAGTGACTGAACACTGATAGGGATATGTTAACATTTATAAGAGTATGAAAACAGACCAAAGTGGAGAAAACAGAATAAAAAAATGCAATTCTGGATACTGTACTTTCCTGTTCTGTGTAAAGTCTATTAATGTATCAGTATGCTGCACTGATATTAGCCATGGAATTAGTTATGCATGACTCTGCATATGTGCACACAACTGTAGAAGGTTGCAGATGTATTGCAGAAGCTAGCTTTGGGGCCATCTGTAAATTTGGCCTTTTAATATTTAATTTCGCACTGGATACTGTGTTTGATGTCATGACTATTTTCAAAACTATAGTGAATGATTTTTAAACACTTTCAGTAAGATCTAGTCTGTGGCAGTATATGTGATTATAACTCTCTATAATAAAGATGGTAACTATTGACTCCCTTTTAAACATTTTAAAAATGTAATGTTATGTAAGATTAATGAAGAGTTGCTAAATCTTGGTTTCCCCCCCCCCCCCTCGTTCCCCCTGTTAACTTGGCTGGTGTTAATCTTTGTTACGCATTTTGTATGTACAGTAGACCAGCTGTCTCTAAAGTTGCAATCAATATTTGCTATCACCCACTATTCATTTATATACAGGGGCTCTTCTTTGGAAGGTTGAACAGAAAACTAACAAAGCATTTGCCTGTGGAAAAGTAACCATAAAAGGAAAGCGCCACTGGTATGAGGCTTTACCTCAGACCATTTTTGTAGCTTTAAGTGATGATACTGCGTGGATTATCAGAACTAATGGAGATCTGTATCTGCAAACAGGTACTTAAATTGTTGCCCTTATAGTTTTTGTAAATGAGAATTAGAAGTGCATAAATCTGTCAGATTATTATGATTTGGTTTAAACCATGCTCCAAATCCAGAATAAAACCGGGCTGCTTACTCAAAGGACAGAAATCTTTTGTCTTGGTAATCAGATATGATCTAGGGAAGTAGTATTGTTTGTATTACCATAATGGCTGGGTGCCCAAATTGTGACCCACGCCCCATTGTGGTAAATGCTGTACAAATACAGAACAAAAAAACTGGTTCCAGTTCTCAGTATTTTATAATCTTATTATTATAATTCTTATAAGGTCAGACTATATAGATGGATACAGGCAGTCAGGAGCACAATGCAACACTGGGCTGGTCAGCATTATAGGCTGGGGTTTAGCAGCCTAACCATTTTCAAGCTTTTTATAGGCATCAAAGCAAAACAGGGTTTTAAGCAGGGATTGTTATACACCAAACTCCCAGGATGATACAGTCTCTTTTGTTCTTCTATTCTCTTAAGCTGAAGTTCAAATCTGGCAGCTTCCGCTTTGGCTAGTCTGATTCTTCTGTCCGACTCTGCCATTCTCTGTGCATGTTCTGCCTCTCTCTTTGCAAGTTCTCATTCCAGAGTCTGCCTTTTCTCATCAGCTTCTTGGTCTAGCTTCCACCTTCTGCTAGCAGACGAAATTCCTCCAGTTCTCGCCTATATTTAAGTTGCATTCTTCTCACTGGATCCTGCACTCTTTTCTTCTGCAGCATTTCTGGCCACTAACAAAGATCTCAGCTCTGGCTTAGAAGCTTCCTCACTAAAGGCAATACCTCCTTCCAAGCACAAGGCATCCAGAGCCTCTCTGTCCATACTGTTGCGACTCATTGCAGTGGCTCGTTAACTAACCAAACTCTCAACACCCAAAAATCAAATTTAGACAGCGTGGGGTCCTGATCCAAAGCTCAATTGATCAAGATCTGTGGATCCTCCGAACTATGCCACTGTGACGGGCCGGGCCGGGTCTGGGCACAGCTGAGGGCATCTGCTCAGGGCGAATTGCTCAAAACTCGGGGCTCCTTACAGTCTCAGACTGGAGACCTTCCAGACAGATCACAAACCAGTCACACAAAGGGTTTCAGCTGCCAATCTGGCTGGCCTAAAGCCTCACGAGCAAAACCCCTCTGACACCCCAGCTCTTCCTGTGCCCCAATCAGCCCCGGGCCTGCACACAGGTGAAGGGTTTTAGAACCCAATCTCACCTACCCCGAATGGGTTCTTCTGGTCCCAAGAAACCAGCTACAGGTCCCAGTCAATTTACACTCTGGATCTTACCCACAAGATCATGCTGAACCAATCCTTTAGAATCTAAAGGTTTATTACTGAAAGAAAGAAAAGCACGAGAGTAAGGTTTTTAAAGAAAATACATTACATGCATTGAATCACCAAGGTCTCAATGCAGGCTCTTAGCAGAGATGTTATAACTGCTATCTTAAAAGTCTCTGGTGTACATCCTATGTCAGGATGGGTCCACAGTTCTTTCCAGCTCGTTGTTCCCTGCAAGGCTGCATCTGGGATCAGGAGCTGAACTCAGGACAAGATGGAGGGTGCCACATGGCACTTATATATCTCTCCTGGCATCCTCCTGGCCAGAGCAGGTCACATGGTTGAGCGACCTATCTCTGTTTCACATGCTGGCAGCCATTATGCCCTGCCTGGTTTGCAGGTATCAGTCACATTCTTCAGGTGTGTATTGGCACCTAGACATTCATTGTCTCCTTGCTAATTAGCATAGCCACTGGCTGAACATTCTTTGCCCATTGCTTTGTCTCAGACAGAGAATTTTCCAGCATCAACACAGAGTACATGTTTATAGCTCCACATACAGATATTATACAAGTACATGAATAGCATATACAGAATTAGTAGAACATAAGCTTTCATTCAACATCTCACATGACCCCCTTTGTACAGAGGTTTGGGGCAAACACCCCCCCCATGGGTGCAACAGTGATCTTTAGAATCCAATAACGTGATGTCCTCTCAGTTGGAAATGAGAGAGAATAGGTGAGATGGGGCCAGGTTGTCAGGGTCTTTGAAATTGAAGGTCAGGAGTAGTTTTATCTGATAGAAAAAGGGGAATTGATAGAGCAGAGGTGGGCAATAATTTTGGGCGGAAGGACTGTAGTCAAGAAACTTCACGTGCTCCTCTGCCCACAGACCCTGATTGGCCTGGAGGTTTGGGAGTGTGTGAAGTCTTTGCCCCCCACTCCTACCCTGCCAGGGGCGAGTGGCACCTAGGGAGAACCACCAGCTGTTTGGAATAGCTGGTGGTTCGCTCTAGGTGCCATGCACCCCTAGCAGGGGGAGGAGACTTTGTGCGCTTCCCCATCCGCAGGTCTCAATTTGGCTTGGGGACAGGGGAGTGGTGGGGCAGCCGCAGGCCAGATCAAAGGGCTTGGCAAGCTGGATCTGCACCTGCGATAGAGGTATGCAAAGAGAAGGGTGAAATAGTCAAAACGATGACCTAGGAAAATTCTTTGCAGCATTTTGAATGGATATGAATGGGGCAAGACTGCCTTGTCAAGCCAAAGAAAAGGATATTTCAATAATCAAGATGTGATGATGAGACTTTAGAACAGGGCTAGGCAAAATATGATCTACGGGCCAGATTTGGCCCGCGAGAACATAAGCCAGCTCCCTGCCTGCACCACCCCCACTTGGCACTCAGGAAAGCTGGCTGCAGGGCTGGCCTGTTTGCAGGACAGGAAACGTGTGAAGTGCTCCTCCCTCTGAACAGTACAGGGTTGTGGAAAGCAAGAATCCTGGTTAAGGAACCTGCTTGGCTGCAAGTAAGGTTTCCCAGCAAGAGCTTGCCTCTGGCACCCCAGCCCCTGCACCCCTCCTACACCCCTACCCCATGTAACCCAAACCTTCTGCACCCCTTCTCCAGCTTCCATACATCATCTTCAGACGCTGCATCCCCTCCTATACCCCTCCACAGGTCACAACCCCATCCCAGACCTTGCACCCCAATCTGCTATCCCTGGTCACAGCCCAAATCCCTGCACCCCCCCTGCACTCCTGTCACAGGTTATGACCACCTCCCGGACCCTGCACTCCTTCCTCCTACACCCCTTCCCCAGGCCAGAATCCTCTCCTGCACCCCCTCTTGGACCCCAATTCATCGCCCCAGGTCACAATCTTCTCCTTCACTCAAATTCCCTCCCAGATCCCACATCCTAATCCCTTTACCCAAGCTCCCTTCTGCACCCAACCTCCATCCCAGAAGCCCATACCGCCTTCATTAATATAATGGAAGAGTGTGACCCTCAACCATTTACCGAATTCTTGGAGTGGCCCTCCGATCAAAAATTATTGCCTACCACTGCTTTAGATAAAAGAGCTGTATGGGTGGTAAGGGAGGGCCCTATACAGAAAGAATATCAAGGTTTAGACCTGGTCCTCAAATTTAGGCTTAAAGGGAGATTCCACTTAAAAGTATCATGCAAATTATGGGTTTGAGTGACTGGAATGATCATTGTTGTTTTGCAATGGAGAGGAGATTAGGAATTCTATTTTAGCTATGCAGAGCTTCTGGTGATGGCTAGAAATCCCAGGAGAGGTCAAAATGAGGCCTGGATTTTCATTTGCACAGGAGGAGACATGCTATAGAGAGGTAGTGCTTGAATTTGTATTTACACATGAGATAATCCATCTCTGCGTAGATCAGAGATAAGAGGGAGACCAAGGGCAGAGTCTTGTGGAACAACTATAGAAAGTTGTAGGGGAGATGAGGAAGGTCCTTGAAAAAACACTCTGAACAAGTGATTCAAGAGATATGAAGGGAACCAGGAGAGAGCAGAGTTAGGGAAGCCAAAGGCAGGATGGGAGGACTAAAAGATTTCCAAATGACTATCACCATTCTGCCTTATCTTGCACTTAAAATTGGTCTCATTCTTTGTTAATCAATTTTCTCATGTATATCTAATATATATGTGTAATTAAAAAACTATTTATTTAATTCTGTGTAACTGCTTTACTTCAGGCAACTGAAACTTATTTATCTAGTGCATTTTCAAGGATAACCTGCTTTTAATTTAAATTGTTTAATGGGGTTGAGTAGTTAGCAAAATTAAACAACTTGCCCAAGATCATGTGAAATATGTTTTGTTCCACATGTTGATTAAAAATGCCACATAGTTCTCAATGTGTTTTCCTTTCCTGCTGGACGATGGTTTAACAGCAGCTGCTTGCGTTCTGTCTTTTTGTGGATTTCATAGACAGACTTAGATAACAAAAGAAAATCCTTCAGTGTGTGCCTCTCTTCTTCACCCAATGCAACCAGGAGGAAAGACAGTGATGGCAGGGTGAGAACAATACCGTCAGTGCCTCCAGCATCCCAGCAAACAATTGCACCAGGCACCTGTGCCCCAAATTTAGAAAACTGACTACTATAATTTCCTTTTAGGTGTCTCATAGACTGATGGTAGCCAGTTGGCTCCCTTTTGCTTTAGAAGCAGGAGAACTTAAGAAAAAGTTAGTTATCTCTTGAGATTTTCAGTCAGACATGAAACTAAAACTTTTGTGTATAGTTTTGGATAGGAAGATATGTAATCTGGAAGAATGGATGTCTCTCAGGCTATGTCTAGACTGCAGACTTCTTTCAGAAGAAGCTTTTCCGGAAGAGATCTTCCAAAAAAACTTCTTCCGAAAGAGCGTCCACACTGCCAAAGCGCATCAAAAAAGCGATCTGCTTTTTCGAAAGATAGCGTCCCACTGAATGGACGCTATCTCACATTTAAGCTGTGATTACTGTGGATGGAGTGGCCACCAGGACACCTGTGCTTTTTCTTCTTTCCTCTTCTTTTAAAAGAGCTCCCTCTTCCCCATCTACACATGCCTTTTTCCGAAAGAGCTCTTTGGGAAAAAGGCTTCTTCCTTGTAGAAAAAGGTTTACCAGTGTCGGAAAAACCCCTCTGTCCTTTCAAATTTTTTTTCAAAAGAACACGATTGCAGTGTGGACATAAGTGAAGTTTTTTTGGAAAAATGGCCATTTTTCAAAAAAAAACCTTTGCAGTGTAGATATACCCTAAATGTGTACAATAATTGTCTGACATTTCTTTTGATAAGAATATAAGAAGGGCCATACTGGGTCAGACCAAAGGTCCATCTAGCCCAGTATCCTATCTGCCGACAGTGGCCTATACCAGTGGCCCCAGAGGGAGGGATCACAACAGGTAATCCTCACGTGATCCCTCCCCTGTCACCCACCTCCAGAGAAACAGAGGCTAGGGATACCATTTCTACCTATCCTGGCTAATAGCCATTGATGGACCTAACCTCCATGAATCTATCTAGCTCTTTTTTGAATCCTGTTCAAGTTCTAAGCCTTCACCGCATTCTCTGGCAAGGAGTTCCACAGGTTGACTGTGCGCTGAGTGAAGAAAAACTTGATATAAGAGCTTTCACCTGTTTGATTATTCCAAGTCACTTCTGATTTGTTATTGATAAACATCGTAATTGGAGATTCCTGGTACTGCCACTTGGAGGAGGGGAGGAGAAAAAATTGCAGAATGAGAATGGGGGGTTCTCTGAGAAGTTACTAAACTGAAAATCTTTGAGTTAAATATTCTTGGATTTTTCCCTTTGTGCTCTAACTTACCAGGCTTGACAACACAATTTGTCTATAAACAGCCACTCCTTCTCTTCTTTATTTTGGTTCCAGGTCTGAGTGTGGATCGTCCCTGTGCCAGAGCTGTAAAGGTTGATTGCATGTATCCACTATCTCAGGTTACAGCCAGAAACAATGTTGTGTGGGCACTAACTGAGCAGCGGGTACTTCTCTATCGAGAGGGAGTGAGCAGCTTCTGTCCTGAAGGAGAACAATGGAAGTGTGATATTGTCAGGTAACTGGCCGTATTTAACCAAAATGACAGAAATGGTTGCTTTCATTCCTAGGTATTTTATCTTATCGTTATTGAGCCACTCACCTCTTGCTTATAAAGCATTCTGCGTTCAAACTGTAATCCTCGTGTTACTCCATCCCATACAGGGCATCTTGTTACATCACATGTCAACCAGTGGGCAAAAAAGGACACTACTTGGAAAGCATTCATTGTGGTGGGTGGGGAATGTTTAACAGAGGTATACATTGGAGAGAAAAGTGGAATATTAACACAACAAGCCTTTTTATAGTAAATACTGTTCAATTTGTTCATTTGTGCTGTTGTGGTGCTTCCATTAATTAAATTGATCTTCAAATATTTCATAGCTTATTTTTCAAGAATATAGGTATTTGTTTACAGTTGACTTTCTCAGTCACTTATAAGACTAGAAGGTGACCTCTCTCTGGGATCCCTCAAATCAAGTAAGATTTCCCATTGGATGCCTATAACTGATGAGTGTGTAGATGAGAAATTAGGCCAATTCTGGCAAGGAACGCTCTCTGGCAGTGGCTGCACGTGACATCTCTATCTCCAGTGGCACCAATGCGGGCCTGGGCACACTCCTTAAGTCAGACTCTCTGAGCTTCTTCATGGAGGCGACACTTGATCTCAAAGTGTTGGACACCGTTCTTGATGGTGGTCCTCCAGGTTACTCGATCCTTCACATGCCTCTCCCAGGTGTCAGCGTCAATGCTGGATTTTACCAAGGTGTTCTTAAGGAAATCTCTGTAGTGCTTCCTCTGCCCGCCATGAGACCTCGTCCCGGTCTTCAGCTGAACATAGAAAATCTGTTTAGGCAAATATATCAGGCATCCTGACCATGTGACTAGACCATTGTAGCTGCCTGTGGGTGATTATTGCCTGAGTGCTGCAGGAATCAGCCTCTGCAAGGACACTAACGTTGGTCCGTCTGCCTTGCCATGTGATGCCCAAATTCTCTTCAGGTACCTTTGGTGGAATTTCTCCAGATTTTTAATATGACATTTATAGGGAGTCCAGGCTTCAGCTCCATATAGCAACATTGAAATGACTATGGCATTGTAGATGTCAATCTTGGTCTGTGTCTTGATGTCACGGTCATTGAAGATTCACCTTCATTAACATCCATAAGCCACACTGGCACTAGCGATTTGGTGTCAGATTTCATCATCAATGTCAGCATTGCTGGACAAATAGCTTCTGAGCTAGGGGAAACTGTTGACGTTCTTCAGCCTCTGGTCGTCTGCCACGATAGTTGGTTTGGATAATGGTATGGCGTGTGTTGGCTGAAAGAGAACCTTAGTCTTTCGTGCATTGAGAGTCAATCTCAACCTGCGGTAAGCCATGGCAAAAACATCAACAATTGCTTGGTGATTATCTTCCAAGGTGGCACTGACCTGGGTATTGTCAGTGTACTGAAGTTCTACCATTGACGTTTTTGTGGTCCTGGAGGCTTTTCTTGCTTTCAGTATTATAGTCATAGGAAGATGCTTAATAAAATTTAAGTTACTGGATAAGTATGAAGATGTGTCCAAAGACACGTTTTATTTTACTTATTGGGAGTATCATTGGAATAATTTCTTTCCACTGTAGTTTCATATACATTAGAAGGTTTAAAGCAATATTTTAATGTTATGTATTTTAAAATGTCTTGCATTTGCAGTGAAATTCAAGCTTTAGAACCAGTGTGTATAACTCTTGGAGACCAACAAACTTTATGGGCTTTGGACATACGTGGAAATCTGTGGTTCAGAACTGGTGTAGTTTCAAAGAAACCACAAGGAGATGATGACCATTGGTGGCAAGTATGTACTACTTATTCAGCTTTCAGTTAAGTCCGCCATTCCATGGTTGTGATGTTTTTTTGCAGGGATCCCAACCTAAGAATATCAAATAATTGCTTGAGGGCGTACAAACGTTATTAATACGTGTGTAATGAAACCACCAGGCTGCTCTTAATTTTTTTCCCCCAAAGCAGTTAAAAACATCCCACTATCAGCCAGAGAGAAAAATAAAACCGTGACAGGACAGTTTCCTTTAGCCAAATTAAAAAAAACATGCAGGGAGGATGCTTTCCCCTTAATCCAACTATTTGCAAAGCACACAGGACTGCTTCCTTCAGCCACAGGGCCTGTAAAAGATAGTGACACAAACAATTCTTACTGGACTTAATCTCTCAGTATAGAATCCCTGATAATGTTGTTCACATTCATACTTATGTTCTTGGGTCCCTGTCTTCCCTCACACCCAATCATCTCTAGAGGAGGAGGATTGTCCACATTTTCATCTATCTTTCTTGAGTTGTTTAGTTTAAAAAAAAAAAAAAAAAATCTTACATTGTGTTTATATGGAATCTTTTATATTGGAATAGTGTGCACAACATGGTTTTGAGATGAAAGCTAATTTAATCAAAAAACAAATAGTGCTGTAGAGCACCTCAGAGACTAACAAATATTTATATAAATAAAATATTTATATAAATATATTTGTTAGTCTCTGAGGTGCTCTACAGGACTACTCGTGGTGGGATTTTTTTAAAGTTACACGGCTACCCCTCTGAAACTTCTAATTTCATCAGTAAGTTGTCTGTCTTTTATGGCTTTTATGGGAATGTTCATCATTGCCTCCTTTTTTGGAATGCTCCAAAACATGGTTGTACTTACTTGCTCAAGCTCTTTTATAAGTAATTAATTGTATAGTTGCTCACCTTCCTTGGTCAGCCACTAGAGTGGTTTCTCAAAGCCACTAGCATGAATTCAAACAGCTCACAGGAGCCACATGAATAACCTTCCTTTGGGGAAGCTAAAAGAAGATCCATCCCTTTGTTACCAGACTTTAGGACAGCTTCAAGGAAGAGGAGAAATGATTTTTGCCTCTCTGACCATGCCCCATATGAAGGGGCTTCAGGTGCTGCAGTACTTTGAAATAAATAAAAATACTAAGAAATGTTGGGCAGGTGTTCGTTTCTGTTTGGTTGAGTTTTATTTTGTTTATTTATATTAGGAAGCTGTTATGTGATTCTGGTTTGTAATCAGAGCCACTAAAACGTAAATCCATCAAAATTCAAGAGAAATTAAACTGTTTTTTCCTTAACTCGCTCAATAGAGAGACTTAGAACAAGCATTTGTGGGACTTCTGTACACTAGTCTGAAGGCTGATGAGGCACCTTTTTTGTTATCGGCATAGTTTGATTGTGTATTTGGCGGGGAAGTGAGTGGGATTGAGGCTTGGTGGGGATGAGGCTAAGTAGGGTAAGAATTCAGGTGCAGGAGAGGGGGTTGATGGGGGAGTCTTGATCCAGAGAAGGAAGTTCTGGGTTTGTGTGGTGGATGAAAGAGGTCTGAATACAAGGGGCTTGTGTAGATTGGAGGGGGGTCAGCTCCCTTACAGTGACTCCTTCCACCACTGAGGAGTGATAGGGATAGGAATCAGTGGAGGGCTGTAGAGCTGCCTGCAGTTGGGAAGGTTCCTGGGTGTGGGTCTAACATTGCCTCATCTGGTCCAGGGGAAGAGGAAGTCCTGTTTCCTCTTCTCCCCCAGCAGCTGAGCCAGCTGCAGAATTCAGATTCCCCCAGGAGTAATTCACTCTGTCACTTACTTGGGTTGTACACTGCACAGATGGGGAGCAGTTCAGTTGCCTGACTCTCTTGGATCACTGCTTTTGTGCCCTCTCCTTACACTTCCCATGAGGGGGGAACTGACTCCCCTCCTTGCTCCACTAGGATGCTGAAGGAGAAGGGGGTGAGCACCCAGACCAGGTCCTGTGTGCCTGATGGTCAGTTTCCCCATGTAGGCTGTGTGGTGGTGAACAGGAGCTGCTTCTTGCCCTCCCCTTATGCAACTTGTGTGGACAAATTGAACAGGCCCAAAGTGCCTTAAATCACTCTCCCTTCGTCTCTTCCCCCCCCATATACCTCCGTGGAGGGAGCAGGGCTAAGGGAGAAATGTGGGTGCTCCCCCCGTGCATCACCTCTGATGTATCTAGTTTGAGGGGGCAGTATCACATACCATGTCCTCCCACCCCCAGTCTCTGCCCATGTTTTTTATGGATGGTCTGTAAGTCTTCTCTAGTTTGATTATCCAAAACGTTTTTTCCAGGTAAGCATTACAGATTACGTCGTGTTTGACCAATGCAGCCTCTTCCAGACAATAATCCACGCAACACACACAGTGGCAACAGCAGCCCAGGCTCCAGTAGAGAAGGTGGCAGAGAAACTTCGAATGGCATTTTGGTCACAGCAGCTTCAATGTCAGCCCAGCCTTCTTGGAGTCAACAGTAGCGGGGTCTGGATCTCTTCAGGCAAAAATGAGTTCCATGTAGCAAAAGGAAGTCTAATAGGTTGGTGCATTTGAACACCTACTGATTTTTTAAAAAAATCAAAGAAACCAACTATCACATCCACTCTGTACAATCTCCCCTTCCCCTCACCTACCCAGCAAAATTCAGTCATCACAAATTAAAGAGCAAGTTGCAAAAGCTTCTATTCCTTAAACCAGTGGGGGGATGCAGACAGTACTGAGAGAGAGTGTCTTAACATTTGGTATGAAAATAAATGCTGTTTTAAAAGTAGTACCGAAAAAGATATTATCTGGCATGTTGGGGCAATGGAAGGAAGCCAGTTAGTCAAATACTCTGGTTAATGAAGAGTTTGGAGTGCAGAAGGGGGTTCCAGGCTAAACGTAAGAGGATGAAATATGAGAGGGGTTCAGGCTGTGGTCTGGGAGTGTGGGATCCAGGGTGGGGCCAGAAATGCGGGGTTCACAGAGTGGGATGAGGATCCAGGCGAGGGCCAAGAGGTTCATTGTATGGGGTCTCACAGTGTAGGGGTCAGGCTCTAGAACGGTGTTAGGGTGTGGGACGGGACTCAGGGTAAGAGGCTAGGGTGTGGTAGAAGTTTGAGGGTTCTGGATCTGGACGTCGCTCCTCTCAAGCAGTGACAAGTCCCTGCTGCTTCTAGGCTGCGGTGGACAATAATTTTTGGTGGGGGGGCCACTCCAAGATTTTTGAAAGTGGTCAAGGGCCACACTTTTCTGTGGAGGTGGTGCGGGGTCAAGGATGGAGGTTGGGGCTTTCGGGTGCAGCAGGGTACACAGGGTAATGGGCTGGGGATGCAGGAGACTGTGATGTCTGAAAGGGAGTTTGGGTGAAGGAGGGAATTGTAACCTGGGTCAGGGGATTGGGGTGTAGGATCAGGGAGGGAGTATGGATGCGAGAGAGGATTCTGGTTTTGGGGGAGGGGTTCTGTGAGGGGGTGCAAAGTCTGGGAGGGAATTGTGACCTGGGAGAAGGGGAAAATGGGGTGCAGACTGCAGAGGGTTTGGGTGGTGACCTGGGGCAGGGTCTGGGAAGGAGTGAGGGTGCGGACGTCTCCTGGCCAGCAGCCTTGCAGCACCCTTAAGGGCAGGCTGGGCTCCCTGCCTGCTGCAGCCCCTGACCACTTGAAAATGCAAGCTGTTCCCTCCATGTGGCTCTCAGCTCTGACAGGCAGAAGAGGCTTGCGCTGCTCTCATTCCCCAGGCCAATCTCTCAGCTCCTATTGGATGGTTGTTTCTGGTCAATAGGAGCTCAGAGATTGGCTGGGTCAAGTTCCTGTTGGCCGGTTGTTTCTGGCCAATAGGAGCTGAGGATTGGGCTGGGGACAGGGAGATCACATGGAGCAGTCCTGCGCTTAAAACAGTGGCTGCTACATGATTGAGGATCCCAGCAGGGTGGTTCGTGGGCTGGATTCGGTGGCTTGGTGGGCTGAATCCAGCCCGAGAGAGATCTTGCCCACTCCTTTTCTACTCTGAGTTGTGGCCAGGCAGCTCTGTGTGCTGCCTCCGCCCACTGATGCTGCCTCCACAGTTCCCATTGGCTGCAGTTCTAGTTCCTAGGAGTGGTAGGGACATGTTCCCACTTTGGGGGAGCCACATGAAGCTAGAAGGGAGCCTGCCAGCCCCACACCATCTGTACTATAAAGCAGACTTTCAACAAACATCAGAAATGCTGATTTATAGAGCTTTCTGGTAGGTACAAGGCCAGATGCTGCTGCTTTTACTGTCCTGTGAAAAAGGCTAGTGTGGGAGCCTGTTGCTCAGATCTTGTTATACTTTCCATAAACTAGGTCCTATTGCTTCTTTCAGTTCATGCACCAATATCTTGTTACAAAGTTGCATATTGATATCACTCAACCAAACACTATAGCACTTAGCACAATGGAATCTCACTCCGTCACTAGGGCTACTAGATGCTACAATACCTATATATGATGCTGCGTACTAGGGACGTTGTTAATAATGTAACCGTGTAACTGCTAAAAAGCCTTTCCAAAAGCAGGGTGGCATCTCCTGCTGGCCCTGCTCCTGGGGAAGAGGCTTCACTGTGACAGTGAAGCCACCTTCCCAGAAGTGGGTCTTGCAAGGGCTGTTGGCCCTACTCCCAGGGAGGCTTTGCTGTAGGCTCTGCAGCCAGCTCCCCAGGAGTGGACCAGCCCCACTCCTCGGCAGTTAGAATGTAACCTGCAGTGGGGGTTGGGACTGGCTGGGCCCACCATGGATGGGGCTGCTTCAATGGGTACCGCAGGGTCAGGCTTACAGGTTAAGCATTTACAGGTTAAGCCTCACCATTAACAGTGAGGCTTACAGGTTAAGCATTTAACCTTTTGCATCTCTACCGTACAATATAGTGATACTTTGGAAATGTGTCTAAGAAAATAAGCGATGTATAACTTACAATCTGATGAGCGAACAAGCTAAACATTAAGACACTTAATGATTTTAGCCTGACTGATGAATGTTGTAGCTCATGGCTGATTTGGTCTATTTGCAGAAGCCTCTAACCTTTGTGCTCTCATCTCATGCAATCCTGGCTTCATCTGCATGCCAGTGTGCATTTTCACCTGTGATTTGAAGCCATTCTTAGGTGAAAAGCCCTGCTCCAACAATTTTTCAAGAGGATTTCCCTAGACTTGTTGGAGGCTGCTTAGAGCTGTAATTTCTCTGTCCTTTTGTCAGATGTTTCTATAGCTGTATGTCTAAACTGGAATATAGAAACCATACTCTTATTCTACCAAAAAGCTGACTTGATGGTCTCTTGGTAGCAGCATCTTAGCTTAGTAACTAAAGAATGCCAGATTAAATGCTCCTTTGGGATTCTTTCATTAGATGGTATGAAGGATTATATAGTTCTGTATTTACATAGGGAGTCTGTCAAAAAAAAAATACTCCCGTTCCTTTACTCAACCTAATCACACGCTCAAAGGGATCATTAAATCTATTTAAATAAACACTAAAGTAGGTAGAAGTGCTTGACATGTATTTAAACAAGCATAAGCAAAGATTTGTGCATATGTTTGGGGTTTTTTGAGATGTGTTTGATTTATGGAGCTGCTAGTATTTTATATCAACCTCTTTAAAAGGGAAACATCTGCATGGAATTGTTTGTCTAATAAAAAAAAAAAAGTGTCCTCAACAAAGTGTGACTTTATTTGCTCTGCAGATCTTTCAATTTTTGAATGGTACCCAGTCAGTCCAGTTTAGATGAGATTTGGCCATAAGTGGGAAACATGTCATTTTTGTGGAAATGGGCAACATACTGTATTTTGCACTTTAGAATATTAATAAGTGAAAGACTTTGCTAACCACTAAGGGTATGTCTACACTAGCCCCCTAGTTCGAACTAGGGAGGCTAATGTAGGCATTCGAACTTGCAAATGAAGCCCCGGATTTAAATATCCTGGGCTTCATTTGCATGTTCCCGGGCGGGCGCCATTTTTAAATCCCCCTAGTCCGAACTAACTGCCCGCGGCTACACGCGGCAGTTAAAAGTTGATTCGAACTAAGTCCTTAGTTGGAATTAACTGTTACACCTCATTCCACGAGGTGTAACAGTTAATTCCAACTAAGGACTTAGTTCGAATCAACTTTTAACTGCCGCGTGTAGCCGCGGGCAGTTAGTTCGGACTAGGGGGATTTAAAAATGGCGCCCGCCCGGGAACATGCAAATGAAGCCCAGGATATTTAAATCCGGGGCTTCATTTGCAAGTTCGAATGCCTACATTAGCCTCCCTAGTTCGAACGAGGGGGCTAGTATAGACATATCCTAAGACTGCAATTCTGTCTCAGAGGTCCTGGAAGTAATGGCTTTCCATGACCTTCATGACTTCTGCTGCTGCAGTGGCTGATGTGGCTGATTCCAGGGTAGTCTGAGCAGCTGATCCGGGGGCTAGCCATGCTGGCCACTGCTGGCGTGGTCCAAAAGTGGCTGGCACCAAGAAGCGCTCCAGTGGCTGTCAGAAAAGTGGTTTCTGGGGCCCCAGAGCAGTGGGTTGGTGGGGGGCAGTCATACCCTGCTGATGGAGCCAGGGTCCCCCAGGCTAACAGAGATTTAGTCATGGGTATTTATAGTAAAAGTCATGGACTGTTTGCAGGCTGTGAATTTTTGTGTTTTGCCCTTGACTGGGTACATGACTTTTACCAAAAATACCCATGACTAAATCTGAGCCTTACTGATGATGTGAAGTTAATTATAGTTGTGTATCCCTGGAAGAGCAGAACATTGAAAGTCACAAACAGCATTGGATGGGGAAGAATATCCTTCTCACTTTTGTCTGTTTTAGATTTACAAAGGCCACAAAATCTTTTGCTGAAGAGTTAGCACAATGTTTAGCTACAAGTGTAGTGTCAAAACTGCTGCTAGTGCTTCAAATGAAAAGTGACCTCAGATGGAGCATTTCATATATGCTTGCAGACAGGAGGTTTTAGTTCTCTTGTGGGCTTTAGTTTTCATTTTCATTTCATTTCTACTTGGTGTAATTCACAAATGTAAACACTTGCCAAATGTGTAAACATTGAACCTGATAGTTCATGTCACAATGACTTCTTTATTTATGTGCTGATTTTGTGTTTGTCCATGATGATGTAACAAACTCTTTAGAGACATAACTGCATTAAAAACAATGAAAAATGTGGGGTTTTTTTAAACAAGAAAACAGTCTTTCAAACTTATGAGCATGGATTGGTGGGAAACATGGAGCTTCTTCAGTCTTAATAGTCGTTTGCTTTTACAGTGTTTCACCATGGCAATATAAGATATTGAATAGAATAAATATAGTTGATTATAACAGAAATCCTCAGATCTTTTAAAAACATTCTAATAAAAGAATCTGTTATAACACTTAAGTTGCAATGTGTGATTCATGCTAATACTGTTTTACTTTTTCAGGAACGTATTGGAATAATATTGTGCCTCGAGGTACTGTTTCTGCCACAAAATGGGCTTTTGTTTTAGCTTCCACAGCTCCAACTAAAGAAGGTTAGTGAAACTTCAGTATAAGTTTATATTGTGGTTAAACTGATTTCATGCATTAGAGTTGATAGCTGAAATGATGTTTACAGGTTCTATAATGCTGAACTAGTCCAGATATTTTGTCTATTGGGGGTGTGCAGAAATCCCATATTTATTCAAGTTAGATTTTCCTGCAGTGTAAGTTATTGGAGATAAACTGTGGTGGGACTGCAGTGGAATGATGCTTATATGGCATGTTGCTTTTCAGGTGTCCTCATATAAGGAATGGTATGCTTAGTGTCTTCTTGAAGTTCTCTATCCCTCATTTGGTGGGGGTGCTGAGTTGCTAAATATGGAAAGAAAAACGAATGTGGCTTTAATTGAGCATAGGTGCTAAAGAGTTGGTGGAGGGAGGTGGGAGCAGTAGGTCTGCCACCAAAGATCAGGGGGAGAAGGGATGGCAGACCTGGAGTCTTAGCAACACTCAGTTTGAGGACTCAAGAGATTTTGTACTGACCTATTTATTTTTTTATTCCTGTAGTGCCTGCCACAATATGCTAGACACTTTACATACATTGCTCTAGTGCAAGATGAATCCACAAATCCCATTGAGGTACTTCAGTGGATGAGAATGGGAGAAATTTAGTAATCCACATATTTTTCTCGTCAACTATTTTTGCATTTTAGCATATTTGTTCTTATGCTAACTCTGGCCTTAAATACCATATTCTATACTGGTTTTCTAATCTATATCCCTGCTCTTAATGGTGATTGTTTGGTCCTAGAGAAGTCTAGTCATTCAAAGCAGCACCAGTAGGATAGAGATTTCAAAATTAGGCAGCCTAATCTATTAGGTTATTGGAATCAATAAAAGCTCGCTTGCTGGAGAGCGACACCCCCTTCAATTTTTGCCATTTCACCACTGGACGATTTCAGCACAATAGAAAAGTGGTTTTTATTTGTGTTTTGCCGCAGCATCACAGATATTTACTGAACCTCACTACACTCCTGTGAGAGAGCAATATCCCCCTTTTACAGGAGAAACAGAGAGAGAGAGAATAATTTGCCCAAAATCAATCAAGATCCTGTGTTAGACCTAGGAATAGAACTCAGATCTGCTGATTCTAGGTCCAGTGCCTTAACCATCTCTCTCTCTCGCTCTCGCTCTCGCTCTCGAAAAAATTACACTTATACTCTGGTTTCTTTTAAAAGCATAACTTCTCTAAAAATGAGAACCTTCCCTTAGTTGCATACCTTTTGAAGGTAATCTGTCCAATATATTATTAGACAAGTGGGTGATTTATGTTAAGGAAACACTTATAAAATATTTAAGGTTTTTAAAGCCTTGCCTATGGGGCATTTGCCCCAGTTTCTACCATTCATGATCAGCCACTAGTAAACAAAGCAAGCTGTAATTTGCAGTTTACTGTGTTTCAAGCAGAAAACTGCCACAGTGCAAATTTTGAGGGACATTCTATGAGTGATGCCCCATGGAGGGAGAACCTCAGTAGCAGTGCCCATCTGGGTTGTACATGTGTGGTCTCCATCTCATGGCACCATTTGGTGTTTCATCTAGTGCATAATCAACCTGAACTCCTCAGTTTCTTTTCAACCATCCTTGGCCTGACGTGGCGCTCTTATGCAGAATTATGATGATAGCTCGTTTAGCATTAAAACAGTTTACTAGCGTAGTTTTAGTTTAGTTATTTGATTACTGAACCTTTTACTTGAAGCAACAAATTTGAAGGCTTGGTTGAAGGTCCGAATGAACTCTCTCACTCTACAAAGCTGATGATATGATCTATTTCCATTTTAGGGACTGTCTGTCTCCCTGCTTGACATAATCTAGAAATCATATACATGGGCTACTTGATTCCTCTTACTTCCATCCCCCCACCACATCCCTCCCTGTCCCCTTTGAGGGACCCTTTTCAGGGAAACCCTCTGCAGAAGTAAACTATAGTCTACATTTTAAGTGCTGTGAAACAAATTTGTCACAATACAGAGAGAAGGGTTTTTACTCCCGTTACTTTTTAACTCAAAAGAAAAAAGACGGATGGAAGCCCATGCTAGAGACTGCCTGCAGTACCACAGAGTTCCACTGGCTTCCACCAACCTTGGTTAACAACTGGTCTGGTAATTCCACACATGTCCCAACCCCAATTTTTCCCAAAAAATATGTTCTGAAATGTCCAGTCCTGCCCTGGAACAATCAGTGGGCTCATTGTCCCTTTAAGAGAGGGATGAGCAACCTACAGCCCATGGGCTGGATCCAGGCAAGCCGCTGCACAATCAGCATCCAGCCCACGGGCTTTGCCTAACGGGGAGGAAGCGGCTCTGCACTGGGAACAGCAGCTCTGTCGCTTGCTTGCTGTTCTGTCCCTCCCATTGGCTGGGACTCCTGGCCTGCCTGCTCATGGTGGTGTGGAGCAACCTGTGCATGCTCCTCTCCCAAACCCCAGAGATGTGCCAGGAAAGCTGCGCAGACCCTGCATCCCTCTTCCTACCCAGACCAGGCACCACCAGCCTGCTCCTGCAACCCTACCTCCTGCACAGATGCTGAACCCCTCATGTTTGGCTTCACCCCAGAACCTAGCCCCATACCCCCAGAAGAGGTAATCTGGCCCTGGGGGAATCCCTGAGCCTTGGGAACCGCCCCCTCTCCCACAGACACCCCAATGGGGCTGGAGTACAAGGGGAACCCTGGCATGGGAGTTGCGCGTTTCTTTTTTTTCCTTGCTGTGATGAGGTATGTTTTGTTGGTGTTGGTTTGGGATTTTTTTTTCTTTGCTTCTCATTTGCATGTTGCCCCTGACTGATTTTTCTGTGGATCAGTGGCCCATGACCCAAAAAACATTCTCCACCTCTGCTTTAAGGAATTGATATTCAAGAGATCCTACTTTAACTGAAATTACCAAACAGTTCAGTTTAAACACAACACTGGATTGGTTTGATTTTAAAATAAAATAATTTTATTAATGAAAGAAGATAGGATTTTAAGTGTATTTATGTGTATGAGATGGTTAGAAATGGTTACCAGCAAATAAAGTGAAAATCTGCATCTAAACATCTAAAACTTAATCTAGCAAGTTTTGATTCAAAGATTTGTTAAGATGGCATCTTTCACCCACAGTTTTCCAGCAAGATGGTGACTGACTCGCTCTTTTTGGCCAGGATCACTCTGAGGCCTGAAAGTGGTGTTTGTCTGTCTTGGGTGAAAGAGAAAACTGGAGCTTTTTCTGCCCATTTCTTTTATAGTCCAATGAACCTTTGAAGTGGATTGTTCTGAAGGTCACCCCTCAAAGTAAAAATTATTTATAACAGTGAGGAAGGCGACCTGCAGCCTGATATTGAAGGAGCTCTGTACTCTTTTGTGTGTCACTCATTTGCTAAAATGCAAATTATTCTGTTTCCTGCCATCTCTTCCTTTTGCTGTCTTTAGAACCCTGTTTACTACTTTTATGTAAATTTGAGGTAAACGCACGTTCATTTATTTAGGATAGGCCTGTTTAACAAGTTTTGCTTAGGCAGGATTGTCTGATCTTTTTGTACACGTGCATACAGGAGGAATTCATAACTTTACATATATTGCTTCACACATTTCACCCTGATGATATTGATCAGCGAGTTATTAGGTTTTTTTTAAATGATACCCCAACAAAATATTTTGTGAACAAAGATTATTACAATGAGTGTGAGTTCTGGGGTGCTTTTTGTCATACATTCCTGACTGACATAGCTGTGTTGGCAGAAGTGTAGTGTAGACCTGGCCTGAAAATCAAGGAAAAAACAGAACAGCAATGGAAATTGGATGAAGAGATTGCAAGCTATATAGAAGAATGACAGAAAGAAATAGTTGCAGGAATGTGGGTCTGTGCATGGATGTATACATACATTAATTTTTATTCCTAAATAAAGTGTTAAATACTCAGCACTTTTAAATTAAGCCAAATACTTTAGATGCCTAAATATGAGTTAAGGAGCCTAACTCTAAGAATTTTTAGGCTAGAAAATCTTGACCCAAGAATACATTTCGGAATATTGATTATTTTTAAATGCACTTGATACTTAGTGATAGAGTGAAGCAACTGTGTATGTTTTAGAGAGTGAATTAGAAGTGATTTTAACAATAACACGCATGTTCTGTCCATAGGAAGCTTTCTGTGGCTATGCCAAAGCAACAAGGATCTGTTTTGTGTCAGTGATCAGAATCCTCAGTTTCATCCTTCTTCAGTGCAGCTACTCCTTGATGTTGAAATGGTGTGCTATTCAGCCTGCCAGGATGCCATATGGGGTTTGGATAATCAAGGACAGATCTTTATCAGAACACTTTCACCAAGTTGCCCAGCTGGGATGCACTGGACAAAACTGGACCTTTCTCAGCTAGGTATGGCTCTTTGTGGTAAGCAAAAAGAGTCAAATTATTTTTAAACAAAGATTTTTAAAAATCAGTTGCATTTTTTCATTTGTTTTTACAAATACCAGTTTACCTTTTAAGATTTATTTTGGATTTAATAACATCTGAAAAGAACTGCTGTATTAGGAAAGATGTATATGTTTCTAATTTTATAAAATGGAAAAAAAATACCAGGGTTTTCCAATAGCAGGCATGCTTTGACAGCAAAAGTGCTGTTAAGCATTTGCTGTTCACTTGATCGTATTTTGTAAGGTGGTTTTTTTAGTGTCCATCTGATCTTATCAGGTAAAGAAGTCAGTACTTGGCTGGGAGCCCTTCAAGGAAAACTGTTTCAGAAAGCAGTGCTAGTGATTAATGTAGATACTGAACTTATGCCTCAGCATGACGTTGGGGAATATGGTGCAGTTGAAGTTGCAGTCTTTGTTTGGATGAGACATAAAACTTTAGACCTTGACTTCATGTGGTCATTAAAACTTTCTCCCAATATGGCTCTTTTCATAAGCAATGGGGTATTCTGTCTGCTTAGCAGTTCAGCAATTTTATTCAACATGTGTATATTTCTTTGATAGTCTCACTGTTGGCCGTGTTTCTACTTTCTGTCCTAACGTTTTTAATGTTGTGCACTGTTATTAACTACCACGCAATATTCTGACCAAGTCTCTTGGGGACAAGTGAAGTGATTCATACGTAATTGACATAATTAAGAATGAAGTCCTTTCTAATATCACTACCAAATTGGCTCTTAACGTCTTCACATTTCCTTTTATGATGTAATTTCCAGCATTTGGCATCGGATCAAAGGTGATTTATTTTAAAGTCAGATCAAAATCCATTCAGTAAGTTATGCACAGGAAAAAACATTGTCTATGTTTAAAACTTTAGGTATCAAGTTTTCAGCTTGGAATATGATCTATTTTTTTTTTTTTTTTTTAATTAGGCTGGCTCCTAGCTTCCAAGATATTTTAATTTGAATGCTTCTGAAGCTGTCTCACACTCACTGGTCTGTAGGTGAGGCTACCAACAGGCTCCCTCATTTGCCTTGTCAAGCCTTTGGACCTCTTTTGTAATTATTGTTCTTCTTTGAGTGATGTCCCCGTGGGTGCTCCACTGTAGGCGCCAGGGCAAGCCCAGCCCTATAGCGGAGCACCCACTAGGACACACATCTTGAAGAACGACAGTTACTGCACTAAGGTGAGTAACTTTGCTTTCTTCTTTGAGTGATGTCCCCATGGGTGCTCCACTATAGGTGCTGGGCTTGCCCTGGCGCCTACAGTGGAGCACCCACAGGGACACACATCTTGAAGAATGACAGTTACCTTGGTGCAGTAACTTCGCTTTTTCGAGAATTTAGGTGATGGTATTTTAATTTCATGGTTAATACCTAGCTGTTATAGCTTTATCGGTAGATCTCAATTGCTTTACAAAAGAGGTAAGTATCACTACCTCCTTTTACAGAAGGGAAAATTGAGGCACAATAGTGAAGTAACTTGCCCGAGACCATCCAGCAGACTCAAACAGAGCTGAGAATAGAACGTGTTTCCCCAGCCCTACTCCAGTGCTACATACAGTAGGCCATACAGCTCTGTCAGTTTTGAAACATTTTTCACTTCTGAGATATCCATGGCTTATGTGACACATTGGATGTAAATCATGTGATAGGGATCAGGGTAGTTTGTATTTTTCTTTCTTGGTATGCATTGGTGGCTGCATAGAAAGTCTGATTAGTCATATCTTTACACTGATTTATAAATATTAGTATAATGTAATAGTTGTAATACTCTATAGTTGGGTTAATTGACTTAAAAATCATCTTAAATGCCTTCTAGTAGTGATTTCTATAAATACTCTTAAATAGTTGACACATTGTCCATTGGCAGGGGAGAAGGCCAAGAAATCATAGACAGTAGCTGATTATTGCAATAAAACATCTTTCTTCATCTTGATATCATTTTGGGGCACGGTTCTTCAATTTAATATATTTGGGTCCACCTCTGCAGCCACTGGGATTCTGTGCAAGCACAAAAGTGTATTCTCGACCAGTGAATTACTTAATCAAGTCTTTAGCTTGTTACATTGCAGCCTAAAAAATTTAATAGCTATAATAAATTGTCAATTCTAGATGTCAAATTTTATTTGTTGAAGTTTTAAAAGTAGTAAACTGCCTTGAAAAATTCATATAACTTGGAAAAAGAGATGCGGACTTTGGTATTGGATGATCATGTTCCCAGAATAAATGATGAAATATTTTCTATTATATCAGTTGTACCCTTCTCCAGTCTCTACACTGTGTACTGTAGAATAGTATCTGGTAAATTGTTTTGATTAAGGTTTACGCTATCAGTGTCACTGTTTCTAAACGCAGTAGAATGACCTTTACATTTCAACTGTAAACAGAGTATCTGAATCACAGTTAGATGTAGCGTTCGTGTCTTATGTGTATGAATGGTGGTTAGCACAACCTTTTCCTAAGGTAAAAGCAAAAAAGAAAAAAAAACGGAAAATGTTTACATAAAAGGATTATATTTTGGAATATCATATTTTACTTTTGAAATAAATAATACCAGCAATGCCATGTAAGTGACATATGACTCCACATTTGAGTGAGCCGATGCTTATTTGGATCAAAACATTTAAACAGCTGAGGCATCATCATGTGAGAGAACTATTACTGTTTGTAATGTTGTAGCCATGTTGGTCCCAGAATGTGAGACACATGAGATGGTGAGGGTAATATTATATATTCTTCATGCTCTGATAAATTATATAAACCTCCAGTTTACATTGCATCTTCTAATCAAAGTGAAAAGTATTAAGTGATATGCTTTATGAAGAGTTGGTTGTTAGATTTCACTTCTCCCAAGTGAACATTATGTCCAATAACAGGTATCCCGAACAGCAAACATTTAATAAAACATTTGACCAAAGCATTCAGTATTCAGCCTAACTGCATTGTTAGTTCATTCTTCCACTACTTAACACTGTACATGTCTTCCTAACACTAGGAAAAAAAAATCCAAATATTAGTTGTAATGGATACTATGGATATTTTTAAATGAAATGAATATGATGCCTTCATATTGCTGGTTTATGTAGGACTAGAAAATTTACTTGGTGTTGTTCGGATCCTTAACTCAATTTTTGTTTTATTGGAAAATAAAATGAAAATGTCCATACTTCATTCAAATCATTGCCCTGGGAGTGGCTGGGTTTGAGGGGTTCAGTATGCAGGCTTCCCCAGGGAGAGAGGACTGTCCCACCTTTGGGCCAGGTGAGAAGCACCTCTGTGACCACTGGAGCTGCAGTAGCCACAGAGTGGTGGGGGGGGGGGAGGTGCATGTCCCCTGGGTGGGACAGGTTCAGGTTTGTCTGCCCCCTGCACTCTCCAGCAAGAGTGAGGAGTATGGCAAACTGTGCGCTTTCCCCTTGCTCCCTGAGAAAGGGGGACAGCCAGCAATGTTCCCATATGAATCGGTAACTGCCCCTGACCCAGTGGCCCCAAAACATGAGCCAGCAAGCCACGGGCAGCCAGCCTTCCACCGCTCCCCAGGAGCAGTCTGCCAGCTCCCAGGAGCCTGCCAGGGCCCAGAGAAGGTAGGTGCCTTCCTGGTGCAGGGTGGAGATCATAGACCTTATTCAGGTTTGGGAAGATGCCCCCAATGTCCATGATCTCCTCACTAGACGGAGGAATGCAGCCGCCTATGGCAGGATAGCTGCCAGTCTGGCCACCAAAGGCCACATGCGAACCCAGGAGCAGGTTTGCATGAAAATCAAGTTGGTCCAGTGAGACCCCCCAACCCTGAGTTCTGAGCTTCCCCTCCCCCTTCCAGCTCCCTCCTCCCAGGTTTCCCCCTTCCCTCTCCCACCCTTTCCTCTCCCCTCTCCCGCCTCCTTTCCCCAGTCTCACCAGAGTTTCATCCTTCCTTCTCCCCCCCCCCCCCCAGTTTTGTTAAATAAAGAGAGTTTGTGTTCATGAAAATACGTGTATCTTATTTGACATCAGGAAGGGGGGTTAGGGAGGGGTAAGTGGAAGGACGCGAGGGAGGAATGAGGCACAAGCCCCCAGTGGGGCAGACCAGGGAGGCTCTTAGTGCTCCTCAGGGTGGAAGCTCTCCTGCAGGGACTCCTGGATACTGACAGCCCCCCGATAGACCTCCCGGATGGCAGCCTGCAGAAAGTGCAGCCGGGCTCGCAGCAACGTGTCCAGGAGAAGCACCAGAGTGCCCAGGGGCAGCTCTGGCTCCATGTTGCAGAGTGCTGTGGTGTCCCAAGTGAGGGCAACCAAAGCACGCAGAGACACAATGCTTTGCTGTCCCTCATTGAGGTAGGCAAGCAAGCAGGGAAAGCTGAGAACTGGCTGTCCAGGGGGGTCCCTTTAAGCACAGGCCTCAGATAGCTTCAGGCAGCAGCCACACAAAGCAACTCCAGACCTGGTTCCGGCTGGCCTTAAATGCAATTCAGCATCCACTCAGGGTGGACGTGCTATTTCGAAATAGCAAAAAGCTATTTTGAAATGCATTTTGTGTGTAGATGCGTTATTTTGAAATAACTTATTTCAAATTAACTATTTCAAATAAGATATTTCGAAATAATGCTGTAGTATGGACATACCCTTATTTTGCTTTGAGTTATTATAAGAGGAAGCTGTATACCAAATTTGGTGGTCCTAGCTCTTACTGTTTAGGAAGAGTTCTTGAACAAACAGGTTAATTCAGACAAACTCTCTCAAATATATAGTAGATTAAAGCATTATAGTTTTCTTGTGACCACTATAAAATTCAGCAAGTTGTGACACACAAATAGAGACACAGCTTGCAAATACATTTTCTGCTTACCACAAGTAATGAAGATTCCCTTATCAATCCTTGAAATACCTACCACCTTTAGCATTTGCTAGTAACCTTTGGGATCCTCATTGCTGACATGTATTTATAGACCTAGATCATTAAGTTTCTAGCTGACCAGCTACAGAACAGAGTTTTTTACTTTAGGTCAAGTGAAAATTTTTCTCTCTCAAAGCATAGAAAATGTATATTTTGTATGGTTTCTGCCTCTTACTCCTTGCTGGCGATAATCATTTAAATTGCATTGTTCTCTAGTAGCAGTGATGGAACATGATACATTGTCAAAATGTTGTTTATCCATGGCAGGATATGGTACGAAATAGCCATTTTAGACAGATGAGAAAAAATAGCTTGACTAAATGCACAAAATGTAAATGAGATCATATTTTCCCTCCATTTGCTTTATAGTTATACTGGAGTTGAATGCAAATGTTCCTTCCTTTTACCAAAATGTGTGCATTATGTTGATCACTTTTTTCTGAATGTTATTTTTTTAAAATATTGCTGTAAAAACAAACTTCGTTATATAACTTAGATTGTATGGGGAATAAAAAAAAGATAATGCCAAATTAACAACAATCTTTTTCTCATTAGGAGCTATAAAATTGACCAGTTTGGCATGTGGAAATCAGCACATTTGGGCCTGTGATACTAGTGGTGGCATTTACTTCCGAGTAGGAACTCAGCCTCTAAACCCAAGTTTAATGCTTCCTGCATGGATAATGATTGAGCCACCTATACAGGTAAAACACTCAATCATAACTTTTTTACATGTGATAATTTTGTGAGCTGCCTTGAAAATCAAGGAATTTCAACACTTCTGAAAAGATGCCAGATGAGGACCCCCAAAACTGTTGATTTCAGAATATAAAAATTGTCATACTGGGTCAGATTGATGGTCCATCTAGCTCAGTATCCTGTTTTTGAGAGTGGCAGTACTAGATTTTCAAGGGCGTTTACGGAACAGGAAATGGAGTGATCCAACTATGTCTTCCCCTCTCAGCTTCTGGCAGTCAGATTTATGGTCACCACGAAACATGTGATTGCATACCTGGCCATCTGGGCTTATAGCTATCAATAGACTTATCCTCCATAATATTACCCATTTTTTTTCAACCCAGTTGTACTTTTGACCATCACACATTCCATGGCAATGAGTTCTATAAGTTAAGTGTGCATGGTATGAAAAAGTACTTTCTTTTGTCTGTTAAATCTGTTGCCTGTCAATTTTGTCATGTGACCTCTGGTTTTTGTATTTTGGGAAAGGAAAGAACACTTTTTTCCCACACCGTTCATAATTTTATAGATTCCTATTTTATCCCCTCTTAGTTTCTTTTCTAAACTGAACATCCATAATCTTTTTAGTCTCTACCCATATGGAAACCGTTCTAGACCCTTGATTATCTTTGTTGCCCTTCTTTGAACCTTTTTCCGGTTCCAATATTTCCTTTTTGAGATAGGGCGAGCTGAACTGGACACAGTCTTCAAAGTGTGGATGCACCAATCATTTATTTGGTGGCATTATGATATTTCTTTTGTCTTTTCTATCCCTTTCCTTTATTTGTTCCTAACAGACTGTTAGCCTTTTTGACATCTATTGTGCCTTAAGCAGAAGTTTTCAGAGAACTATCCATAGTGATGCCAAGATCATTAATTGCATGGTAACAGCTAATTTAACCCCCCTCCCCCATCTGCCATTTTGTTGCCTAGTCACTTATTTATTTGAGATTCCTCCTGTAACTCTTCAGTCATCTTTGGAATTATCTTGAATAACTTTGTATCCTCTTCAAACTTTGATACCTAATGATCTGAAAAAGGGAATGAACAGTTAATGACCATGTGGAGAAGCACAGGTCTCAGTAGAGACCTTGAGGGTTCCTGCTGTTCACCTCTCACCATTGTGAAAACTGATCATTTATTCCTACCTTTGTTTCCAATCTTTTAACTAGTTATTGATCCATAGAAGGACTTTCCCTCTTATCCCATGACATCTTACTTGGCTTAAGAGCCTTTGATGAGGGAGCTAGTCAAGGCTTTCTGAAAAGCCAATATAGTATATTGATTGGGTCACCTTTACCCATGCGTTGGTTGACCCTGGCAAAGAATTCTGTTAGATTGGTGAGGTGTGGCTTCCCTTTACAAAAGCCACATTGACTCTTCCCCAACAAATTGTATACATCTATGTGTCCAATAATTCTGTTAATTTCTGTAGTTTCTGTTGATTTGCCCAGTGCTGAAGTTAAGCTCGCTGGTCTGCAATTTCCTGGCTTAAATGTTGTAAGTCCTAGATCTTGGAATGCTACAAAACTTCTTGGAGTTTGTTAGAGATAGTAACTTATTCTGAAAATGGTGTTCTTCCTGTCCAGTACCCCACATAATTTGTGTAACACTTTTTTAATTAAAGAACTATTGCAAAGCTCTTAAATGGTTTCCTGTCGTTACTAAAATAAAGCAGCTTTGTTGATAAAATCTGCAATACTCCTATAATAGAACCAAGGTTTGAATACTTACCAGATATATGTATCTGTTAAATAAAGCACTAATGTATAATTATTTGTTTTGAGTAGCATTTGCTTGGGCAGAGGATGGAAAGTAGTATAAAATTACACAATGATAACATTTGAGGGGTGGGAATATTTGGGAGTCTTGTTTCTTTTTAATTTGTTAGTAGAACAAAAAGTGGATAATGAGAAGTTCTCTCTGGGAGAACCACAAACTTCCAATCACATTAACAACATTATAGTCTCTTGAATATTTTAAAGTATACACTAAAAAAAATCATACTATGGAATGATGTTAAATCACAGCCTGTATTATTAGTAGTTTGTTGTTTTCACATTAATCCTTTTTTAGCTTTGTTTATCTCATGATAGCAAGCTCCCCCTTCCTCTGGGGACAAGTGATGGCAGTAAAAGGAGAGATGCAACAGAGAAATGCGTCACTGAATTGCCGCATATCCTTGACTGCTTAGGGTCAATGGATGTGAGCTTCACCAGTGCTCACTTTTTGAAGAGGAAGGTGTTTTGCAAAGGAGATGGGCAGACCAGTAAGTCACCACCAGCTGTCCTTTGAGCAATGACTATAGCAATAGGATAAACTTAAAAAACAGCAAATAGTCTGGTAGCACTTTAAAAACTAATAAAACATGTAGATGGTGGTATGAGCGTTCGTGGGTACAGCCCACTTCTTCAGATGACCAGAGTGTTGGATGTCCAGAACTGCACTCTGGTCATCTGAAGAAGTGGGCTGTGCCCACGAAAGCTCGTGATACCATCTACATGTTTTGTTAACTTTAAAGTGCTACCAGACTATTTGTTGTTTTAAGTTTATCCTGTACAGACTAACTTGGTTACCCCCTGAAGCTTTTATAACAATAGGAGTTAGAGTATGTCAATTGCCCTTCAAAGTTGCTGCGGATGGTTCATTAGGACTGTCATAAATAGGAGCTGCTAAGGAGAGTCTGACTTACCTGAAGAGTGAGGAAAGGGTTAAGCAATTGGAGATGCACCTAGGGAGGGGGTTTGGGCAGTCAGCCAATAAACATGCAGATAAGAATTTCAAACCAGGAAAGAGGAGTTTTTCTTTCTCTCTTCTTTGTTTGAGATCAGAGCAGTTTCTCCCAGGTATGGAGGAAGATGCTCACTCTCTCTCCCTCCAAGAACGGACTTCTTGAAATGTGTAAGTAGGGAAAAGTTTAGATCATCCATCAGGGTTTATTGTTTTCCTTGTTCGGAAATTGTCTGAGCTGGCTAATTGTTTTTCTGTTTTATAATTAAGGATTTCAGCCCAGGGATTTCCCCTGAGTCTAAGTCACTTCATTGCTATTTAACCAGTCACCTATTATGCTTGCAACAGTAGCTTTGTTTTGATAAGAGTATTCCTTTTGTTTTAATTAACCAGTATGAGTTGATTGTTGTGTCCTGAAGTTTACGTGCCTAGTTACCCGGGCAGAGTACATTATTCTCTGAGATTCCCTCTGTTTGTTTTCCCCATTCCAAGCAAAACAGAGGTTGGAGGCAGGAAGGAGAGCTTTATCTTAGGGAGGGGATTCCCAAGTGATCTCTTCCCTGGAAAAGGGTTTATTTTATATTTTCTTTTAGTCACTTGGGTGGTAGGGTTGCCAGGTGTCCAGTTTTGAACCAGACAGTCCCCTATTTGAGCTTTCTGTCCGGGAAACAAATTGAGAAAATGCCGGACATATAAATGTCTGGTATTTTCTAATTAAGTTTTATTATCATCATGAGCATCAGTATGTAGTTGTTTACTGCCTGGCTGGTAGACACACTCACACTGCGTGAGCGTGTCTACCAGCCAAGCAGTACGCAACTACACAGTAGAGAGGAGGGGGGCAGGGCTGGGGCGGGATGAAATCCCTGGGGCCAGACTTGCCCGTGCGCCTTGCCGGGACTGTGTGTGGGATGGGCAACACCCTGGGCCAGCCCCACACCCTGCCGGCCGGTTCCTCCCCCCCCCACCCCCCCCGGCCAGCCCTGCTCCCCACAATCCCCTCCTGGCTAGCCCTGCTTCCCGCTGGCCATTCCCCCAGCTGCCCCCCCCCACCTCCTCCCGGCCAGCCCCACTCCTCTCCCACCTGGTCATAGTTCCTCTCTTCCCCCCCCAAGTCTGAGATCAAGTGTGTCCGGTATTTTTTCAAAATCATCTGGTAACCCTATTGGGTTGTGGCAGCAAGGAACCAGTCTTTTTTGTCTTTTTTGGATCTCAGGGAGACTGAGGTTGAACAAGTTTGTCTCAGAGGCTGTGTCTAGACTCATCTCTCTGTCAACAGAGAGATGTAGATTAGGCATGTCGAAATTGCTAATGAAGCAGGGATTTAAATATCTAAACGGAGCTTTTTTGAAAAAAACAGCAGTGTAGACGTGGATCTGTCGAAAATAAACCCTTTTTTGACAGATCCTGTATTCCTAAAAAATGAGGTTTACGGGATCTGTCAAAAGGTTTATTTTCGACAGATCTGCATCTAGACTGCCTTTTTTTCAAAAAAGCTCCATTTAGAAAAAAAAGTGGCAGCCATGTTTATGCTAATGAAGCACGGGATATTTAAATCCCTGCTTCGTTAGCAATTTTGACATGCCTAATCTACATCCCTCTGTCGACAGAGGGGTGTAGTCTAGACATAGCCTGGGAGTCACTGAGACAAGTTTTGCAGTTTATTTTACTAGATGCCCTCCCCACCGCCCCATCTCTGCACTCGGAGTGTCAGGTTGGGAAATTGAGCCATGACATAATCAGTGATAGGCGTAATTTAGGCCTAGAGACTATGTAGAAATTGAAAAAGGAAAAAAATACCAATTATGGGCTTTTCCCATAGGCAAAATTACTTAAAATAAAAACAAAAATTGAAAAGCGCCACCAGTTTTCTACTCTGAGTTTTCCAACAGAGAAAATATCAAATTTAAAGTAACTTCTGACAATCCATTAGCTTGAATAAGGCTGTATGTTGAGTTATTTGCTACAGTTTCCAAAGCATCTGGATGACAATGTCTTCCCCATCATATACCCAGAGCAATATAGTTCTTTCATGTCCTCTTACCAAATTTCAGCATTGCATATTTAATAAGTCAGTATCAAAGGACAAAAATTCAAATGATTTCTTGCAGGGAAAATGAAAACTTATTGGTTCCATAATAGTCTTGAGGCAATTTCAGGACATTAGATCATGTCATTACAAAAGTATTAAAAGGGCAATTATTCTTGCACATTATCAAGACTGTATGCGAAATAAGAAAATACCTAAACTTGATTTCCATATGGTAATATAGCATTTGACAAGCAAATGTAACAAATCAATGACTGATTACTGAATCACTCAGGGAGTAATACCTCGTTTACTATAAGATGCTCCTTAGTTGATATTTGTCCCTTAATTATAATGCTGCATTACTGTATATTCATAGCTGCAAGAGTATTGTCAGAAATATTTATGAACAGTTCAATTATATTTTCTGCTTAAAGAAAAAAATCAAAAGGAAAAACTGCATTTCAGTTGCTTAAGGTACAGAAGCTCTCTCAAAATATAGAATTGTGTAATTAGTTTTAAACTTGGATCTTTCATCAATGTCAAAAACATGATCTTCTGTATTCCAGATCTCATGACTCATGTAGTGCCCATAAACTACTTCAGGGTCTGTTTCAACAGTGTCAGTCCTCGGAAGCTGTGCTCTGATAGCATTCTTTATATGTCAGTATTCAAGCAGTTTCATAGGCTGTATTCAGAAATAATGCAGTCTTGATAAAGACTTCAATCAAAACAAAATTAGCTAACCAAACCCCTCCTCTCACCTTTGTTAGAAGCACTCTGATTAGCTAATCTAAAACTGATATGTAAGCATTCCTGTTCTCTTCATCTCTCCATCCTCTTCCCCTCTTTGTCCTCTTCCCTACAGTCTGGACAAGGATTGCAGTGATTTTTCATGTAAAAGAAGGTATGCTATATCATCTTGTTTCATTCTTTCCTGTCTTATATTAGAATTATGGTTAGTAAGAAGACTTAGATTAAGTGCTGTAAAATTGGGAACAGTGTTTTTCTAGACTTCTGGCTGTTCCATTTAATAGTTTCTGCAATTCTAAACATCACAAAATATGTTTAAAGCTATCAATGATTCTCTTGCCCTAGGATGAGCTGCTATATAGGACCATTGACTGATCAAAAATCTCTTTGCGGTATGATTTGACTATAGCAAATACAGAGAGCCTTTCATTTTATTGCATTATATACAATACAAAAGAACTCTGCGCTATATCATGTGTCCAGATGTTGTGTTATATAATGTTCATGAAATATAAATACAAATGTAGTGCTTCCAAGTCACACAGTCTAAAAAAATAAAAATAAAGTGGACACAGAATTACAAAAATAGAGAAAAAGCAATTCACCCACTAATCTGTACTCTGCTTTATAACAAAGACTTTATGGAGAGAAGAAGGTAGAATGAAGTTACATATTTAAACAGGCTTTTTTTGTTTTGTTTTGTTTTTTGTTTTTAAATCTATGGCTATCATTGAAGGGAAAGGATTTACTTAGATGGCTACTGTTTGACTATTTTGTGTAACTGCCATTCACTCTCTTTAATGAGCAGATCCGTACTGTTGAAGTTCATGCAATTGGCTGTAAATCATCTTTTCTACTCTGAATTTGTGAAGCCTGAAGATTTTTCTCCATTTCCTCTAAGAAGTCTATTTCTAACAATCTTAAGCTTCTTGTGGCAAGGACCAACTTTTTGTTCTGCTTGTACTGTACCTAACACCATTGGTTCTTCTTTGAGTGATGTCCCCGTGGATGCTCCACTATTGGTCTATGCCTACACTGCAGACTTCTTGCACAAGAACTGTTTTGTGCAAGAGTTCTTGTGCAAGAGCGTATCCACACTGCCACGTGCTTTTGCGCAAGAGTGTCCATGGGAGTGTGGATGATCTCTTGCTCAAGAAAGCTCTGATGGCCATTTTAGCCATACGGGTTTCTTGCGTAAGAAACCCCTGTTGCTCGTCCACACTGCCTTCTTGCGCAAGAGGGCTTATTCCTTGTGGGGAGAGGAATAACTCTTGAGCAAGAAACCCTCTGTTCTGATGCTTTACTGTAAATTTACTTGCGCAAGAATGCGCATGCAGTGTAGATGCTCTGCAAATTTTTGTACAAGAACAGCTGTTCTTGCACAAGAAATCTGCAGTGTAGACATAGCCTTGGTGTCTGGTTGTCCCGGCACTTTTCCCTAGCAGATAGGAGTTTTCCCTAGCAGTAGCTGGTCAGACCACGCATGCACGGTAGGCTCCTCGTGCCATTAGTGCTCTTGTATTCGCACACATAGTACGGCTCCCTCCAGTTCCTTTGTTACCGCTCTCGGTCGCAGATGGAGCAAGCTCCTCTCGTCACTGAATCTAGTCCGAAGAATTGTTCGTAGTTAATTAGAATCCTATTAGAGTAAGCTTATAGTTAGTAGTTAGATAGATGTTGTCTTTTTCTTTCTCTGTTTGACTTTAAAAAAAACCCAAAACCGAAAGAAATGGAACAGTAGGTTGATGAAATCCTGTCGTTACTACAGATATCATGCCAGGCTCACCTAGTTTTAAAAAATGCGACACGTTGCAAGCCCATGTCTGTGCCAGATGAGCACTCTTCATATATCAAGTGCCTTGGGGAAGCACCTATACCACAAAAGTGCCCCCATTGCTCTAAACTGACTGCTAGAGCGTGACGAGACATGGAGATGCAGTTCTGCATGCTCCTGTTTGATAAGTCCCTTCAACCATCAGACATGCCTTCTACACCTTGCTCAGACCCAGTCAGGGCCGAGAAATGCAGAGCCACTTCCCTTTGTTCAGGCTCTTTAGCTAAGAAAAGGGCCTCACCAGCGTGGTCTTCACCGCTGAATTCATCCACCAGGGTCAGCGTCGGTGATAAGCCAGGGACATCTGGCACCAGTTCCTCCCGCTCTAAGGATGGCTCACAAATCAAATCATGGCACTGCCAGCACCAGCCATTACAACTGCCACACCAGCACCGAAATTGGCACCAGCACCGATGCCGACCATGGCACGGGCCACTACAAGATCTCCGGAGCTGGAGACACAATCCCCACTAAAGCACCACTGGCACCGAATGAACCACCGGCACTGTCTAAGGCCCATTCAAAGACTAATAAAGAGACACCGAGGTCTCCTACCCTGGCACCGATAATTTGCTCTCCGGTGCCATCTTCACCAGCACCTCCTTCACTGGCTCTGATTGTATGCTACCAATCAGGATACACATACCCATAGAAGACACTATAGATAAGTCTTCCTCCCTCCCCCCCGCCCGCCCCTCCGGTGCCATACCATGTATCTACTCGTGATGCGCCACATTGGCACTGATCATTATCTCCTTCTGCTTCCTTGAGAGGCTCGGTATAATCCCCAGGTCTCTGATATTACCAGCACACGCAACCTTTTATGAAGATGGCAGGAGTATCTTCTCCTCTAGACATTCTTCCCCCACAAGGTCTTACTGTGAGTACCACAGATGCAGACACTACCATGATCCTCTGCTCCATTAGGCTACACTATATCGTTACTCGCCTATCTACCATAGGCACTGGTCTCCATGCTGTTACTGACCCGTGTCCAGATGCCATTAGACAACTTCTTCTATCCCAGCTTGTAAACTCCCTGCCACTTCACCTCCTCAAAGCACCTCTCCTCCTCACCAACAACCTGAACTTGAGGAAGGACAACTGTCTGAACCGGAACAACAACCGGACACCTCACCCATAGGCCAGTCCTCTTCCTCTCTGGACAAGGCAGTGATACCTGGGGATACCTCACCTACGGATGACCTGAAACAATTGTTTAAGAGCGTGGTAGCCAGTCCAGATGTTCAATTGTCTGAGGTAAAACAGAAGCAGCACCATCTCCTTAAGAACCTCCAACCCTCCCAATGGGCAAAAATTGCATGGCCCATTGATGAGGTCATTATGGAAGTGGCCAACAAGATATGGCAGACCCCAGCCTCTGTCCCACCCACTAACAAACGGGGTGACAAAAAGTATTATGTTCCTCCCAAGGGCTTGGACTTTCTTTTTTCCCCACCCACAACCAAACTCCTTGGTAGTTGATGCAGCCCAGCAGAGAGCGAGGGTGCCACAGTACAAGAACACCACGGCCCACAAAGAGTAAGTGCATGGACCTCTTTGGTAGAAAAGTCTGTTCTTCATTTACCTTGCAACTGCACATTGCAAACTATTTGGCTCTCCTAGCAAACCACTACTTTGATAATTATTCGAAACTTACTAGTGTCATGGAACATTTACCGTATAATAAAAGATCAGTTCTAAAGTCAAGTGTTCAAGAGGGTTATACAATGGTGCGAACTGCTTTACAAATGGCTCTTGATGTGGTGGATACAGCAACACGCTCCACTGCAACCTCAATCGTAATGCAGAGAGCATCCTGATTAGTCGGCTACAATCCAAAGTAGAAGACCTCTCCTTTGACAAACAAGTTGTTTGCGGAAAACACCGATAAGGTCCTACACACAGGCAAGGACTCTAGAATGACTCTGCGTACACTGGGCATGTGTGCACCCCCCTATAGTTGAAAATGGTATACACCATACCAAAAGCACTGTGAATTTACATATTCGAGATACCAACAAAGGGGATCTGATCAATCCTGGACCAGACAGCGCCCTCAAAGAAAGCACCCACAAAATAACTGTACCACTGCTCAGCAGAACAATAGACAGCAGGTTTGAGGCACTGGTTGGGGGTATGCTAGACCTCCCCCTCATATGGCCGCACAAGACCAGGTTCCTATCTTCCAACATTGTTTGAAACCATTTTATCGCCACTGGGCCTCCATTACAACCAACCGCTGGGTTCTAGAAATTGTTACATCTGATTATACCATCTCGTTTACATACCTTCTGCCAACCACCTCACCATCCCCGTCCCTTTTCAGGGACCCTTCTTACGAGGACCCTATTGAAGCAAGAGGTGCATCACCAGGGTACCGGATGAGTTCAGGGGCAAGGGCTTCTACTCTCACTACTTTCTCACCCAGAAGCATATAGGTGGTTGGAGGCCCATTCGCGATCTTCGAAGACTCAGTTGATACGTTTGCAAACAGTGGTTCAAAATGGTTACCCTGGCATCCATCATCCCAGCTCTGGACGAGGGGGACTGGTTCACAGATATCTCCGTGAGGATAAGCCATATGCCTATGGAACTGGTGCATCCACAATAAGGTGACACTGGTGGCATCATACCTACCTAGCATCACCAATGTCACAGCAGATGCGTTGAGCAGACATTTTGTACAATATCACGAGTGTGACTACATCACTGGGATCTTCATCCTATATTCTGTCATTGGGGATTTCCCCAAATAGATCTTTTTGCCTCATGAGAATGCCAAATGCCCTCAGTACAGCTCCCGGGCCGGAGTAGGACCAGGATCACTAGGGGACACCTTTCTCATAGACTGTAAAGGCCTCTACTTCACGCATTTCCTTCAACCCTGCTAATTCCAAGAGTCCTTGAGAAGATCAGTAAGGACGGGGCAATAGTAATACTCATAGCCCCAGTCTGGGCCTGTCAAACGTGGTTTTCCTATTGGATGTATCCCCATCCACGCTATCACTTCCCTGAGCACAATGATCTATTGACTCAGAAATGGGGCACTCTGGTGCATTCCCAGCCTCGTGTTCTGTGCCTGACAGCCTGGTTCCTCATTGGTTCCAGGAATCCAAGATTAGATATTCAGACCATGTGAAGGAGGTCTTGATACACAGCAGGAAACACACCACACATTCTACTTACCTACAGAAACGGCACACATTTGTCTCATGGTGCACAGGTAGACAACTTGAACCATATTCAGTCCCATTGCACCAGATTTTAGACTACATTCTTTCCTTAAAACAATCCAGGCTAGCTGTAGCCTCCCTCAGAGTGCAGTTGGCAGTGATCACCGCTTTCCATCACACAACAGACAGTTTCTCAGTGTTTTCACATCCCACTACAAAGAGATTCATCAAGGGTTTGTGCAATCTTAACCCACCTCATAGGACACCACCACTGATCTGGAACCTAGAAATGGTCCTAGACACCCTTACTTGACCTCCATTTGAACCACTAGCCACCTGCCCACTATCCATGCTTACAACCAAAGTGGTTTTCCTATTAGCCATAACATCCACTCGTAGAGTTAGTGAACTGGCCACCCTCATGGCAACACAGCCATATATGATATTCAGTAAGGACAATGTAATGTTGCAACCCCACCCTTCATTTGCTCCAAAAGTGTGTTCGGATTTCTACATCGAGCTAATTGTTCTTCCATCTTTCTACCTTAAGCCACATGCATCTCAACAGGAGGCAACTCTTTACACCCTTGCTGTGTGCAGAGCACTTGCCTTTTATATTGACAGAACCAACCCTTACAGTCTCATAGTTTCTTTCCATAGTGGAGCATTGCAAGGGTGAGTCAATTTCAGCACAACGCATATCCAGACACATAGTATCCTGCATCATCCAATGCTATAGCATTCAAAACAAACTACTTCCTGAAACACCCAGGGCTCACTCCACATGAGCCATAGCAACATCTACCACTTTCCTGTGAGGAATCTGTCTGTGGGATATTTGCTGGGCAGCTACATGGTCCTCACACCATACTTTCATGAAGCATTATATACACTCAACACCTGACTAAGGATACATCAGTAGCCTTGGCAGTATTATCAGCAGTTATCAAACGGTGACGCTGAGACCCACCTGCCCTCTATTCTAGAGTACTGCTACAAAGTCACCAACAGTGGGGCACCCATGGGGGTATCACTCGAAGAAGAGGAGGAAATTACTCACCTTGTGCAATAATGACAATTCAAGATGTGTGTCCCCGTGGGTGCTTCACTTCCTGCCCTTCTTCCCCGCTTCAGAGTCTCTGTTCTTTAATTATATCTTTCAGATACTCGGGCAGACATGAGGAACTGGCGGGAGCCGGATCATGCACATGAACACAAGGGTGTGAATGGCACGAGGTGCCTACCACGCATGCATGGTCTGGCCGACTACTCCTAGGGAAAACTCTGACCTGTGGCGCCATCCTGGTCCATGATTAGGGGTCCTAAGAACACAGGAGAACAAATAGTAAATCTACATACTTTTGTCTGGTCTTCCAACTTGATTTTATTACCAGCACAAAACTTAGAATTCTAACTGCTAAACTGGGTAATGTAATTTTCTGCACAGATGTTAAAAATCTGTGACCAATTCACATTTCATGTTGTATCCTAATCAATCCTTAAAACTGCCTAAAAAGAAACATAGCTGTTTGCCCCTCTTTGTTTATAGTAAAGTGGCAATGTTTGCAGATGATGGATCAAATCTAGAACAGCTTCCCCCCTGTAGCTTTCTCAACCTTCTGAAATAAAAAATTGTCGCCAGTGTAGTCCAAGAACTTATTGGATAATCTGTGCCCTGCTGTGTTCGTTTCCTGACATATGTCTGGATAGTTGAAGTCCCCCATCACCACCAAATCTTGTGCTTTGTATGATTTTGTTAGTTGTTTAAAAAAAGCCTCATCCACCTCTTCTGCCTGGGCAGGTGGTCTGTAATAGACCCCTAACATGACATCACCTTTGTTTTTTACCCCTTTTAACCTAACCCAGAGACTCTCAACAAGTCTGTCTCCTATGTCCTTCTCCACCTCAGTCCAGGTATATATATTCTTAATAAATAAGGCAACGCCTCCTCCCTTTTTTCCCCACCTATCCTTCCTGAGCAAGTTGTACCCTTCTGTACCAATATGCCAATTGTGTGTCATTCCCACCAAGTCTCTCTGATACCAAAGTATTTACAGTGGAGCACAAAAACACATTAATCTCAAAATCAAATTTTTCATTTGCAATATGAATAAATTATTTTGCCTCACTGTCCCAGAGATGCTTGCCAGTGTTAGTGTGAATATTGCTGTGGAGGCAATACATTCTAGTAACTCGTCTCTGACTAATATATAGACTGGTCCAGAGAAGCTGGTGCCAGTTGTCCTAAACTAGATGGGACTTATTAAAGTGATGAAGAGGAGAGGCTTTTCCTAGAGAACTGCCTTTTAGTCAGGAAGGAGGGTTAGGAAAACAATGACTTGACAAAGCTCCACATGAGTGTTTTAGTATATGTTACAGATAAATGAAACTGGACAAATACAGCATATTAGTGCTTATTCAGCTGATTTTAGAAAATATTGTTTCAAATAAGAGTTTCTACAAAACAAAACAATCTTTATAGTTGAAGTATTTTAATTTGCAGGCAATCATTCGTATATATGTGCACACACATATACAATCACACTTTTAGCATTCGTAATAAAAACTGTTTAAAGTCTTTGTTTCAGACTGATTCCGCTGCCCAATGAGACACAATTTTCCTTTTCCTAGACATCAAGAAAGCAAGTGTTAAGAATTCTAGGCTTCCACTATTTTTTGTTTTAAGATACTGCTACTATATCCTGTGGTTCAGGAAGTATATGTGCAGCTTGTTGTGTGTTTGACTACTGTTATCTGTACCAAAAATGTTTTTACCACACCCTAAAGACTCTGGAACTAGATTACTGCAGTGTATGGTGTTGGTCTTCTGTGTGTTACTTTTAAAAACATCTTAAATTGGTATTTTCACTTTCTTCTCTTTAGGACCTGAACATGTGCATTTCCTGATTTCTTTGTGGTTTGTCTTTACCTTAGTGGAATGTAAATAATCCAGATATACAATTATGATATCCATGGAATAATTTCCTAGATTTCTACAGTTTTTTAAAATAAGTAAACTTTTTTTGTAGCTTTAACTCTAACCAAAAATCCCTGAGGCATTTGCCTAAGTCAATTGATGTGGGCTTGCAGTTCTCAGTCTACAAGACTGAAAATAACAGTGTAGATATTCCCCCACAGGCTGAACCTGGGTCTCAGAAACCTGGCAAGGGGTCTGGGTCTCAGGGCCTGAGAGTGAACATCTGCACTGCTCTTTTTGGCCTTGTAGCATAATCCTGAGTTAGTTGACAAACTCAGAGATTTGCTGCCTTGAGTTTTTTGCAGTGTAGACATACCCAAAGGCCCTAATACTATAAACAGATCTGAACTGTCACTTCAAACTTGTGAGCATTCCTGCTGAAACCACTGGGGCTAGTCATGTGCTTAAAGTTAAACAAGCATGTGCACCTAAAGAGTGCCTCAGCCTCTCCACTTGGATTTGTGCTGAAAGGTGAGCTTTTTCAAGCAACTGAGATTTAAAAAAAAATTAAAACAGCAACAAAAAAGCCCTCTCAAAGGCCTTTTCTGGCTCTCCTGTCAAATGTGAATCAGGTTAAAGTAAATCTGGAAATGATGCTGGTCCTGTATTCAAAGATATATTCAGTTCTGGACCAATGGCTGTTTAAAGAAGATGCTTGCAAGATTTTAAAATTTTGAAAAAAGCATATTTAGTATAAAAACATTCAGATTATTAAAACTATTACAAATCTAATTTGACACTAAGCTGTCTATCTTTTACATTTCTCTGTTAAACAATGAAAATAAGCTAATTGGTTTCACTTTTTTGTTTGTGGTCTCTTAATGCTTGTGGCAGACACTCCAGAGAAATGCTTGCTAATTTGTTTCCAGTGAAAATTAAATAGTCTTGGAAACTTTTTTTTTTTTGTTGTAGTTGATATTAAGTTCAGTAAAAACCTCCATTTTCAAAGCTTGTATTTCAGGCCAAAAGTGATCTGATACTGTATACAAAAAAAGGTGTTAATAATCATCAGTGTTAGAAACATTAGCTGTATGCAGAGTGGGATTCAAGGCACTACAGAGATATAAAGCATTTGTTCCTAATCTGGCAGACCAGGATACCAAAAATTTGGGGGAATATTTTGTACTTTTAAAAGAATATCTAGCTTTGCTGTGTCTGTATAAATGACTTCTTACGGTTACTTGTATTTAATTTGGGGAGAGTGAAAAGCTGCAGTATTGACTTGTAAAATTAGCAAGGTTCAGTTTGCCATCTCCATCTACTGAGAGTAGCATTTACAGCAAAAACATCTTAAGAGTCCTAAAATAACATGAAATAATACTTTTTAAATCCTGCTTTGATAATGACCATTATCACAGACAGCATAGAACAGAGCTGAAGAGTGCTTGCTTCTGAGAAATCTCCTTCTTTCTTCAATGAGGCATCTTATATTTTCCATAACTATGGAGGTGATCTTATTGAGGATCTGAAATTTAAATGCTGAGGACTGAGGTCCACATATGAAGTAGTTTGTGTATTACAATGTTCATATTTTCAAGTGCAGTTATTGTAATTGTAGGTGGAAATCTGGTATTTGAGCATGCAGAGAGATTCTTAGGTATTTAATACCCAATTGTGCATGCATCTTTAGTGTACCACTATAGCTCTGAATTGCAAAATATGCATGTGTACGCATGCCGAAGTACTAATTTTTGGAAAATGGATCCTTCATAGTGAAGTGCAAAAGCTAAATAAAACTATTTCATATCCAAATAATATTTCTTTTGCTACCATGTATCTGCATTTAATACTGTTACTTTGCTAGAGCTTTAAGGAGACCTAGAAGTGGAGGGATTCAAATAGAATACCTGCAAAATGGTTTAAAACTCTCTAAAACATTCTTAGTAAGTTTTCTGTAAAATATTGATCCATACAAAATACATGATGAGATGTGGTGGAATGAGAACTCAGTAATTAGTCCAGTAGTATGGATGTGTGTTTTGGGGCAGTTTTTAGAGCACCTAAGTTGGTCTTGATGACTTTGTAAGGAAAGAGTTGGAGAAATATATTGTACCGAATAATCTTCAGAAAAGAACTTCTGGATTAGTTGAGCAGAAAGACTGCAGTTTTTCTTTTTGGGGTTCTTTAAATAAACTTCATAGCAGAATTGGGGGGGGGGGCAGGGAATGAAAAGACATGGGGCATGGGTGGGCATGGATTGTAGAGCAAACAGTAGTCTTCCTGGCGGGAGCCCTGTGGTTTTGCTCCTTTTTCAGATTAGCCATGTGCTTCTTTGGGGCTTTCCACAAGAAAATACATTTTTCAGTGGTATGCAGTGTTCCCTGTAAGCTGAGTGCTTGGGAGGCCACCCAGGAGAGATTCAGGTGCCACCCAGCTGGTTGGCAAAGTGCCCACAGCTGACCACAGCCAGCAGCATGTGTTTATATTGGTGGTGCCCATCTGCATATGTCTTGGTGAGCATAACACAATTTAGTCCACACACAGATGGAAAATCTTAGAGGGGAACATTGGTGGTATGTATCTCAGTGTTGCAAATAAAGGCTGTCAAATCTTAGAAATGATTGGAGTAAGGGTGGGTGTTGAAGAGTCCATCCCACACTCTCCATCCGGTAGTGGCTTCTGCCTGGCTATTGCAAATTGGTGCCACTCAAGGTTTGCCTGTCTTCCCTTCTGCCTCAATCTACAGAGGGATAGATGTGAAAAATCAGGATCAGCATCTCAGGACAGGAGCTGCTACTGCAGCATTGAATATAAGATGGGCTTGCTCTCCCAAGTTTCCTCCACCTCCACACTTTCCCAAGATTTCATTGACTTTATTTAAATAAACAGTTTGCAATGTCTATACCATAAGAACGGCCATACTGGGTCAGACCAAAGATCCATCTAGTCCACTATCCTGTCTTCCGACAGTTGCCAATGCCAGATGCCCCAGAGGGAGTGAACAGAAACAGGTAATCATCAAGTGATCCCTCTCCTATCATTCATTTCCAACTCTTTGACAAACAGAAGCTAGGGACATTCCTATCCATTTTGGCTAATAAGTATTGATGGACCTAACCTCCATAAATTTATCTAGTTCTTTCTTGAAACCTGTTAAAAGTTCTGGTCTTCACAACCTTCTCTGGCAGGGAGTTCCATGGGTTGACTGTGAGCTGCATGAAGAAAAACTTCCTTTTGTTTGTTTTAAACCTGCTACCCACTAATTTCATCTAGTGACCCATCGTTCTTTGGTTCTTAATTATAAACTGGGGCATGACCATCTTGTGTACGGTTAATTGGGTTTGGGCTGACTACACCTATTTTTTTTTTTTTTGTCTCTTATGTTATACCTTAAAATATTTGAGAGGAAAAATGTTTTGGAGCTTGATGTTTGAAATAAGTATAGGAGAGGTCAAGAAGATTGTCCCATCCTCCTTCCAAGATGTTTAATGTAATAAGGAGTTCTTAAAGCTTAAATTCTAAAGCATTTCTGAGTTAGAAGTGTGGGATGGAAGGAAGATTCATACTGTTGTCAGATTGGCTACATGTATTATGATGTTTGTGGTTCTTTATACAAAATATTTGAGACCAAATAATGCAACTTAGCCAAATGCATCGTTTAAAGCTAAAACAATATAGTATGAAAAGGAGATATACATTAGGGATGTAAAAATGACCTAAAACAGTTAACTGGTTGAATGTTTTGTTTAACTGGTTAACCATATGGGTGGGGGGCTGCTCTGGCCCACCACGGGCAGGGTCTAGCCATCTGTGTCCACAGTAGCTGCGGGCGGGGTCTAGCTGGCCAGGCTGGTTAACCAGTTAACCTCTGACGTCCCTAATATACATACCATCCTTCCACAAAGCAATTCTTATCTCTCAGCATGTTCACCTTACACAGATGGTGTACTTCAAAGATACTCCCCCAAAGTCACTCGTTCTTCAAGTGCTTGCTCATGTCCATTTCACAGCTTTTTGAAGCTGTATCTGTCATGTTCAGTGAAGCGCTCCTAAAGCTCATATAAAGGGAAGCATGTTTTTACTCATACACAATTTTTAAGTGATATTTGCATTAGCTAAGTTTCCTGATTCTTCTACAAAACAACCTCTGGGATGAGATGCAACGAACACTTGGTTTTGAAGAGCAGATAAGTTCTAGGGATGATGTAGTCAGCTAGTCAACCCTAGCTGCCTATGTATTAGGGGCAGCTAGGGTGGGGAAGCAGGAGCTGGTGCTGGGGGGGGAGCAACTTAAAAGCCAGTTCCCCTGAATACTGGCTCTCCACACTGCAACCTCTGTCCACGGCGAGCCTGCTGCCATGAAGCAGCCTCCGTCCATGGCGGTGCCATGCTAGCTGCAGACAGAGGCTGCTTCGTGGCTGCAGCCCCTGTCCCCGGAGGATCCCAGTCCCCTGAAGACAGGGGCTGCTTCCTCCGCCCCCCCGCCCCAGCAGTTTCTGTCCACGGGGAGCAAGGACACCCCGCCCAATGGACAGGGGTTGCTGCCTCTGTATCAGAGGCAACAGCACAGGGTGGCAGGCAGCTGAACTGCAAGGGGAGTAGGTTTTTAAACTGGCTCTCCTTGCAGACTGGCTCCCTAGATAGAGAGGCAACAGCACCAGGTGGCAGGGGGTTCCCTGGGAATGGGGCCAGATTGCACTGGCTGCCAACCCAGCCCCGGGGACTATAGAATAATCAACTAACCGCTGAGAATTCATGCAATTAGTCGACTATTGAATTAACCGATAGCTAACTTCCCTAATAAGTTCCCCTTTGCTCACTTAAAGCTCCCCAGAGTTCATAGGAGTCCTCACTGAGTAAGAACTTGATGCCTGGGAATAGAGTGAGAGGACTGTTTCGCTGGGCTCGCAGTAAACTAGGATTTTAGCCCTTCTAGTGAAAATGTGTGTGATCCACAGCTAAGATAAATCTGCATCTATGTCTACAAGCTAACGGTGTGATTCCTCTGCTTATGTATGCGTACTTGTGCTATCTCAAGTATAAATAGCCATGTACCCATGGTAGCATTGTAGGGATAGCAGATGCCAAGTACATACTGCCTGAAGCTGGTGAGTTTGTACTTGGCATGGCCTCTTCCTGCCCTATACTGCTATTTATACTTGTGCTACCTCAATGAAAGTTAGCGTGAGTATGTGTTGAATCACACGCCTCACTCACGCTGTAGAAATAACTTGACCGCCTCAATAATGGGGAGGGTGGGAGTGGTGGAGGCAAGTCACCCAATGGTCTCAAATGAGAGATGGTTGGACTCTTTAAAATACCCAATATGTTTGTTTTTTGTCAATACAGGTTGAAATTTAAATGTGCTGGCTGAATTTGAGAAGGCAGTAAGAAAATAATGAGCGGCCTGCACAGGAAGGCTTCTACTAAATTTACAAATAATTTTTAATCTCGCTGTATCCCAATTGCAGTGCTGACTGTTCATATGAACATTGGAACAATAAAGTTTAGGATTGCAATTACTGAATTTGGATGTTGCAAATTAAAATATGCATTTCTAAAATTGATAAAATAGTTTGCTTTTGGAAGCAAAGTAGCATCAATTTATGTAGGCTCAGATTTTTTTCCCCAACGTTAAGATGTTAACATAGGCGAAACATTACATTTTATGGTAATTATGCAGTGTGGTCTGTATTTGGAAAACTGCCAAGGTTTGTGGGTTTGGTTTTTTTGGTCTGAAGTCTTTGACATATTTTACTACTCCTGTAGCAGATACCTGGAAGAGAGTGAATTGTCTTGTTTTAAATGTTGCACTGGCTGATACTTTAAGTACTGTTTTTGTTTCTAGCCAGTGGGATTAAATTTGGTCAGTGTTCATTCAAGTCCAAATGATCAGATGCTATGGGCAATTGATAGCAAATGGAATGTCCACGTACGAATAGGAATTACAGAAGAAATGCCAGTAGGCACTGACTGGGAGCATGTACCAGGTAAAAATAATGATAGTATACTTATGTGCTTCCTTCCACACATTCAGGTCCTGAAACACTTTAATTCTGTTTGTGTTTGTTAGTGACCTCTTCTGTTGCTAAACATGCTACATTGTTGTGATTAACAAGATTGATTTGGTTACCTGATAATCTTTATGATTTGAGTACATGTGTCCTAAATAGGGTCTCACTTTCACTAAACATTGTAGTGCCCCTTGATGAGGGATTTCAGCTTCTGGAAGTGTTTTCATTGTAAACAGGCAGCATTGCACCTTTTCCAACTTGCTGCAGTGAGTGGTGCTGGTAATGCACTCTTTCCTCTGGGTTGGTAATAAAGCAATGCTTAGCAAGATGCCTGAGACTGCTGTGTGGCTAGAAGTTCTATCTTTGAATGTGATACAAAATTACGGTCCTGCCTGCAGTGATTATTATAAACTTAATCTCCTTTTTCAAGTCTGCTTCTATGAATCCCCTTATCCTGGACAAATTCCATCTGCCTGCCAAAACTTTAGTTAGATGCAGTATTTTCCTGACCCCCTGTCCTAAATGGCTGAGTAGTGCTGGGGTGTGCATTTCTCTGACTGCATTTTGGTTATGGAGGGGGGTCCGATTTTGTGCAGGGAAAGCAGAAAATTATATACATCCACATAGTTAGTCTGCACAATGCCTTGAGCACAGTTTGGCTAAAGAGAGTTAAATAAATTCAAGATTATTCTCACTTCCATCATACTGAGATCATTATCCTGTCCATTTTAAATCTTGAGACTCAAATTCTGCTCACACTTGAGTAACCATCTTAAAATGAAAGGAATGGTCAAGGAAGAAATGTGGAAAACTTGACAGCCTTTTATGCTAGAGAATTCTCCCATGGGACATATACAGAATTACATAAAATACCTTCATCTCACTTGATTCACTTCTTAAACTGCATGTAACATAGTCTTATATAAGAAAGCATTTAGTTATTTCCTTCATCATGTGTTTCTGTTTAGGGTTGCAGGCATGTCAGCTGGCTATAAGTACAAGAACTGTTTGGGCCCGCTGTCCAAATGGAGATGTAGCTCGTCGGTATGGCATTACTGACAAGAACCCAGCAGGAGACTACTGGAAGAAAATTCCAGGCAGTGTGTCTTGTTTAACAGGCAAGTCAGTTCTGCATGATGATTTGAAAACTTCACTGACCGATCTTATGATAGCTGCTGTGTATTCTGCCTGATGATGCTCAAATCAATTACTAATAAAGATAAATACGCTAAGTGCTGCTGTTTCCTTATCTGCCCATGACACCTTTCATTAATTTAGGTTTTTATAATTCCCTTCTCCCTTTCCCCTTCCCCCAAAAAATCTTCCCTGGATTCAGTTAGAAAAATCCTAATGAAGTATAAGTTGCACTTGGAGCATTTGCAACTGGAACATACTGCTTTAATTAAAATCTGGATAATTTTTTCTTGGCAGTGACACCTCTAGATGAACTGTGGGCGATTGGTTCTTCAGGATATCTTCTTCAGCGTCTCACAAAGACATTCAGTCACTCTCATAGCTTGCAAAAAAATAGTGACACTTCTGTTTTGCTTCACCCTGATGATTTTGAAGATGAATGGGAAGTGATATGAAGGCCCTCAAGCACATGAAGCAGTGGAATAACGAGAGAGTAATGCTCAGATTTCCTGTAGCATGCATAGAGAATGTTGGTGTTTAAAGCCACTTCTATTTCAAATGCAATATTAGCACTTTTTTTACTAAAAACTGACCTGTCAAATAACCCTCAAATTGTGTATTCACATTTGTTCCAGTATATCTTGGGAGACAGTTAAGTGTGGCACACTGAAATTGTTAAATTGTATTATCCTAGCAGCTCATTCGGAAATATGACTGTAAGTTAAGCAATGAAAGTAAATATTTTACAACAGCATGCACACTAATATATATGTACTTCTTTTGAGAGAGATTTCTGTTACATTAAATATTTCTCCACAGCAGAAACTTTAAATGTTTCTCAATTTCTTCTTGTACTTGAAACTCCACATAGAAAGATGTCATCAGTCATACAAATTTAAAATGATTCCAATATGGATTTAAAACATATTGTACAGCACTCATGTCAAAATGAGCATTGTTTGGACCATTTTTTTTTTGTTCAAAAATTCCAATGCTTCACTAACTGTCCTTCTCTGGGCACTTGGGTTCAGTACCTGGTTTCATTCACAGATGAGAAATTTGAAATTATCCTAACTCAGGTGGACGTTTGTCCACCCCACGTAATATCAGGAAACTGACTCTGCTCCATTAGTTCCAGGACTAGAATAGCAGCAAAGTGGTAGGTCAGGTTTCTGGTAGGTTGGTAGGATTGTGAGAGGCAGCTTTCTTGGTACTTGCTGCACTGTATTTGTGCCTGTAGCCAGTGCTTTATGGCATTATTTCTTTTTTTTTTTTTTTTTTTTTTTTAGTACCAGTTTAAAAATATGGCAATTAATAGAACTATATGTAGTTCTATCTCCCATAAAATGTGATATTGTGGGGAGGTGCTTAACAATATTGCAATTTTTAGCTACATTAGCTAAATTCTGAAGTGTCTTAACAAATGTTGCAGCAGAGGTGTTTAATGAGCTGGGCAATGTGCTGAATAAATTAATCAGTGCTGTTTATTTTTCTTTATATTCTAAATGTTCTCTAAAGGATACCTCATTTTTAAGCACTAGAATTGTAGAAGAAAAGAACTTGAGTTCACTGAAGGAAGTGGAAGAATTTTTTTCTTTGTGTTCATTTTAAACTCATACATCATCAGAATGTTTAAACAACTGCTAACCGATGCTGTAAATGAGCCAGCTTCAGAAGGAGATAAGGAGAAAAAGTGAAAAGAAAATTCAGTATTGAGAACCTGGGAGTCAATGCATAAAAAAAGACATGTTTCTGTTTAACCTCTGCTATCTTTCAAAGTAGTTCTTGCACATTCTGTGCTTGGCTGGAATAGACGCAATTTAAGGTTTGAATGTAAATCTGACTAAAAAAAGAACTAACTTGGTTCACTTTTTTTAAAATAGAGCATGTGCATTATTGTCTTGGTTCTCAGTCTGATTTCTAAATCTGGGATGATCTGAGTGTGTGTGTCATATTTTGTTTCCCTTTGACAGTGGATATATTTTGAATTCTATCTCATCTGTATATGGGGACTGCCACAGAGTTTCTTTTTTAGTCTGTCTGGCACGGCACTGTAATGGATGCAGCTTTTGAAGTTACCCAGTTTGATTTACACAAGCATGGCAGGGTGTTTTGAGAACCTCATGGCAAGTGAAAATTTAGTTTAAAAGTATCTTTTGGCAGCTCCCACGTCATCCAGTTCAGAGGAGGGACAAGACATTTTCTCCACTCCTTTGAAGGAGCAGATGTCAGATACAATGGTGTTATTTAATACTGATACTTTTTATTACACTTTTAAAAAGTCGTCTTGGTAATGGCTCATGCTTGCTAGTTGTTTGTATACTGCATATTACTGTACTTTGTTCATTAATATTAATTGGTGTTAAAAGCCTTTCTAAATTGATGGGATGTTTTTGTGTAATTTGATTAAGCCTGAACCCAGGTAATAATCTGAAACACTTAACCTCCTTACTTTTCTTTATTTCAGAGCTCTTGATTTTTATTTTTTTGTTGTGCTTTGAGACAAGTGCAATAAACTAGACTTTTTCCAAACTATAATATTCAGAGCCTCAATTATTATGACTGATAAATAGAAAAGGGAATTTGTTCATCCTGGGAACACCTCTTAATGCTGGAGAAACATACTTGTGAAACGTTACCTGGCAATGGGCCACACATTATGATTTGGGGGTGGGTACATTAAAGAACACAATTTCTATTTTCAAAGCATCATGTGCATGCATCAAAGCACTCTGAGCACTATACAACATAAGACATTCCCAGTATAAGAAATATTATTACCTTATTGTTAACAGCTCAACTCCAACTTCAACCTAGGGCTCGTATGGCTGTCAACACAGCAGCGTTATTTTGGAATAACTGCCTTATTCCAAAATAACATAATCCGCATCTACACAGCAAGCAGTTATTTTGACATAATGTCAAAATAATGTTCAGTTCGAGGACTTCTTACTCCAACTCCTGTAACTCTCATTTTATGAGTAAGGGAAGTGGGAGGAAGAGTGCTCTACTCTGACTTCCTGCTGTGTAGATAGCACCAAAAGCCGAAATAAGCTATTTCAACTTAAGCGACGCAATTGACGTAGCTCAAGAGTCCTTAGAGTCATAGTCATGGAGTTTTAAGGTCAGAAAGGATCACTAGATCATCTGTTTGACCTCCTGTACATCATAGGACAGCACCTACACACTGAACCCAAAAACCAAAATGAGGCCAAAATGTCAGCCCACAAAAGATTATGTGCTACAGGGAGACACTAGAAGGGACAGAAGTGTACCTTCAAAACCCACAAATCATGGTACTCATTATGGCACAGAGAGGTTGATTCACACAGGATGGCATAGCAAGGATTAATAAATTACTGTCAGAGCCAGAGCTTCTGATTCTCAGGTTCTAACCACAAGACTATACTGGCCCTCTTGTCGCATGTTAGTATCTTCAGTGAGAATCAGTATAGCTTTTGTCCTGAAAACCCAGCTTCTGCTGAATCTTGCAGCAAAATTGTATCTCTTGATTCTCACCTCATTCCATTGCTATGATACAGGAGTAATTGTTATGTCACAGTTTGCTCTGGTTCTTGGCACCTGACCTATAATGTATATTATCCCTCTTGGCAGATGAAAATAGTTTAGTTTTTATATTTATTTCACTGAGAACTGAACAGGAGAAAATAGATTGCATTAAGGAGAAACATAGTTGGAAGCAGACTGTTAACTGTCAAAAGCTTTGAGGCAAATTGTATAATAGATGAATTATGTATGTATGTTTTTGTTTCCTAATACAAATTCTCTTTATGCTAAGGAAATAAGTCAAACTTTTAATTAGATGTTTATTTTTCATTTTCTGAAAATTATTTATGCAAATATTAGAAGCTGCAGCTCCCCTATAGCCCTTTTTTTGTTCTTGCAAATTGTGTCAAGGGTGCAAAAACCCACAATTGCCAACAAACCTCAACTCCTATGGAACTCCTCACCCTCTCACCTGGCCAACCTCATCACGTTCCCTCTTTGCACCAGGCCCAACAGGAAGAAGAATCCTGAAAGCTAGTAGACTGGAGGAAAATTGCTGTCTTCTCACTTTTTTTTTTAAATCTAGTGAGATGCCCCTCAAGTGCTTCTTCTGATCACAGCCATGACCACAAAACATTTTAAAATCTGACTTGCTCCTATTTATGCTAGCTGCTTGGTCATGGCTCACTAACATTGTTATTTAACCAATGCATTTTCCCAGAGTAGATGTTTCCAAATATGTCCCAGGCTCTTTAGGCTATACCCAGCCTCTTAGATCATCCTGAAACCAATTCGCTGCCATGCATATCCTGAAGTTCCAAGAGTATTTTTCTTCCAGTGTGAGGCACTGCTGAAAAGGTGGGCCACTGCAGATTGCCCCTTCTTGAGTTTCTGGATTGATTTAAGGAGCACACCATTAAAAATGCTTTACACAAATCAGGGAGAAAAGGCAAAACAACACATTTATTGGTAGCACATCAATCAACATTTATATACATATGATATACAACACTCATGCACTCTCTCTCTCTCTCACACACACACACACACACACACACACACACACACACACTCTCTCTCTCTCTCTCTGTCTTGTGGATCGGCAGAAGCCTGGCTCCACCCCTCCGCCACCTAACACACCTGGCCGCTGCAGTTAGGGGAAGCAACCATTGGTAACAACAAGAAGACGGAGTGAGTGCATGAGTGTTTATATCATATTCATATAAGTATTGATTAATATATGTGCTACGCCTTTTCTCCCTGAAAAGATTCCGTGCAGTACTTTTAAGTACAACAACAGGAGTTGGAGTAAGAAGTCCTTCAGCTCTACATTATTTTGACATGTCGAAATAACTGTTTGCTGTGCAGACGTGGACTGTTATTTTGGAATAACGTCAGTTATTCCAGAATAACACTGCTGTGTAGACATAGCCTAAATTTTAACTTCTAGCTTTCTACGGTCTTCTGGAATTTCCCTAATGCTGAGCCAATATTTAAAAGGGTAAAAGGGATGATGCAGGAAATTATAGGCCTGTAAATCTGACATACATACAAGGTAATATAGTGATGTGGGACTGGATTAATCATGAGTTAAAGGAGGATAATTTAACTAACACTGATCAATGTGGGTTTATAGCAAACAAACAAATTTGATATACTGATTTACATGTTTGGTTAATAGTGTTCATGTAACAGACTTCCATTAGACCTTTAGAACATAAGAATGGCCGTACTGGGTCAGACCAAAGGTCCATCTAGCCCAGTATCCTGTCTGCCGACAGTGGCCAGCACCAGATGCCCCAGAGAGGGTGGACCGAAGACAATGATCAAGCGATTTGTCTCCTGCCATCCCTCTCCAGCCTCTGACAAACAGAGGCCAAGGACACCATTTTATCCCCTGGCTAATAGCCTTTTATGGACCTAACCTCCATGAAATTATCTAGCTTCTCTTTAAACTCTATTATACTCCTAGCCTTCACAGCCTCCTCTGGCAAGGAGTTCCACAGGCTGACTGCACGCTGTGTGAAGAAGAACTTTCTTTTATTAGTTTTAAACCTGCTACCCATTAATTTCATTTGGTGTCCTCTAGTTCTTCTATTTAGGGAACTAATAAATAACTTCTCTTTATCGGCCCTCTCCACACCACTCATGATTTTATATACCTCTATCATATCTCCCCTCAGTCTCCTCTTTTCTAAACTGAAAAGTCCCAGTCTCTTTAGCCTCTCCTCATATGGGACCCGTTCCAAACCCCTAATCATTTTAGTTGCCCTTTTCTGAACCCTTTCCAAGGCCAAAATATCTTTTTTGAGGTGAGGAGACCACATCTGTACACAGTATTCAAGATGTGGGCGTACCATAGTTTTATACAGGGGCAGTAAGATATTCTGGGTCTTATTTTCTATCCCTTTCTTAATTCCTAGCATCCTATTTGCCTTTTTGACTGCTGCTGCACACTGTGTGGAAGTTTTCAGAGAACTGTCCACAATAACTCCAAGATCTCTTTCCTGATTTGTCGTAGCCAAATTAGCCCCCATCATACTGTACGTATAGTTGGGGTTATTTTTCCCGATGTGCATTACTTTACACTTATCCATGCATTGGTACTGCATGATATTTTGATTAAAAACTAGAAAGAGAGAAAATTAAATGGATTAAAAGAGAGCTAATCAATTGGTTTCAAAAGGTAACTAAATGTGGAATAGTCTTCAAACCGGCGTGTTTTAGTGGGGTCTTACAGCACACACTTCTTGGCACTATGCTATTTGAAGGTTTTATTAATGACTGGGAGAAGAAAAATCATTATTGATCAAGTTTGCAAGCATCAAACTGTGCAAGTGGCATAATGAAGAGGACAAGTCACTGATACAGAGAGATCTGGGCTGCTTGGTAATCGGCACAAGCAAACTATGCATTTTAGTAATAGAGATGTAGCCGTGTTAGTCTGGTCTTGTTGAAACAAAAGACAGGACTATGCAGCACTTTAAAGACTAACAAGATGGTTCACTAGGTGATGAGATTTCGTGGGCCAGATCCACTTCCTCAGGTCAAATTGTGGAAGTGGGTCTGGCCCATGAAAGCTCATCACCTAATAAACCATCTTGTTAGTCTTTAAAGTGCTGCATTGTCCTGTCTTTTGTTTCATGCATTTTAGTATGGCTGAATTTGAATGTATACAGTTGGGAACAAAGAATACAGGCCATATTTGTGGGAAGGGGTACTCTATCCTGGGAACCAGTGACTCTGAAGAAGAGTTGAATGGTGGTGTGGATGCTCAACTCAAAAATGAGCACTCAGTGTCACTGACCAAAGGCCCTGGCATTTCCTTAAGAGCAGGGAGATTATTTTGCCTCCTTATTTGACACTGGGTGTGACGTCTGTTAGATACTGCATCCAGTTCTGGTATGCACAGTTCAAGGAGGATCAGCTGAGAAACTGGAGCTGATTCAGAGAAGAGCAATAATGATTAAAGGATTTGAAAATCTGTCTTATAGCCAGTTGCAGAGTAGTGATATAGGGTTACCATTGGTACAGTTTACCAGGGGCCGTGATGCATTCTCCATCATTTAAATTTCTAAATCAAGATCGGATGTCTGTATAAAGGAGAGGATCTAGTTCAGCACCAAGTCATCAGCTCAGTGCAGGAACTGCTGCATGAAATTCTATGGTTTGTGTTACATAGGAGGTCAATTCATCATGGTCCCTTCTGGCTGTAAGGGCTATTAAGAGATCTGCAACAAACCTTGCATCAGCCATATTCTATTGTGTTCTAGTTAAGAAGTGGGGCCTGCAGGAGAAATAAAGATCACATTTTTCCCAGAGACTCCCTCTCAATTCTACCTCACAATACAAAGACTTTTTCTTTAAATTTCACATACGGCCTTCAAAACCATTTTCTGTTCTTAGTCTGTTTCCTTGCTATCATCTATTGATTTTTGTTGTGTAGCTTTTTCACTAGATATAGGGAATTATATTTAAGAAACCTTATGCAGGATTTCCATGTTGCACATACTTAAAAAGCAAAGCTGCTTTCTAGTGAAATATCTAAGATGGTAGTCTGTGGTTTCTAAATGTCAAGTCTGCTTCTGCATCTCGTTTGACTAAAACAGAAATTGCAATTTGTGCACTTGTGTGTATGAAATCTCCCTTTCAGAGAACATGCCCCTAAGTTTGTACATCACTTATGTGTCAACTTCATACCCACAATTATTAAATACTGTAGTTTTAACTTTGTTGCAAACTGCTGCATGACCTATACATAGAAATAAACCAGCAAAGACCGGTCAATCAATGTTTCACTTACTATAGTTTGCTTGTGTTGAAAGTCTAATTCTCTTGAGTTTATGGAAAGCATGATAAATTGTCAGGGCAACACTTTAAAATAAGAGGATAAGTGGAGTTAATTCATTTTGTAATTATAGTACTAAAATGCTAATCTCAACAGATATGATTAGGTATGTCATAAGTACAGGTGTAGGAGATCTATTGCACTTTAATACTAATTAACTGAATCATTGTTTCAAATGTTATCAGCATGCAGAATGCATCTTTAAAAAAAAAAATAAAGACTTGTCTTTGGCTGACCTAAGGATTGTGCAGAGAAATCAGAGCCAAATCCTGTTGCTCTACAGAGCTCACTTCTTTTGCACACTAGTCTTTGTTTTGTTGAAAGATACCCATGCGCCCACCTCACAGGCACATGCAAAATAGCTTGATTACATGGCGCCGATGTAAAGCACTCTGGAGAGAGGTGACTGCTCTGAATGTAACTGTTCCATCTGACTGACACCCAACAAACGATCATCCAAGAAAAGCTGCTGCTACTGTGTGCCAGCCTTCTTCCTTTCCCGGTTTGTATTCCTCTCTCCTCCCACTCACCTTGCTTCTCATAACTGTGCTGATAGTCGGCTTATAAATGGGTCAGTTGCTTTTCACCATTTTTTCTCTCTTTTGAAAATCATCATGTTACGTGACTACATCACCGCGCTCTAACTGTTCAAAAGCAATTAGAGTGGCAGGAAGGGTTGAGCAAAAATGGATCGGTGGATCCAATAAAATTTTATTCAATCAAAACATATGGTACCTCAAAGTTGTTATATTTCAATGTGGATACCCTGTATTATCTCTCAATCCTACTATATTTGTTTAGATAACATGAATTATTATACATTTCAAATGATTATCAAGTAATGGAATGTTTGCAAACAGCTATATTGTTTGGGAGGGGCATAAAATGTTAATAGATTGAAAAGGGGGTCCATATGCTCAAAAAGGTTGGGAACCACTGCTCTAGGCAAAGCTTTTTTTGGCCTTGGATTCCATCTTCATATTAATGGTTTCTGACACTTTCTTGGGTTATATTCTTAGCATGGTGATTGCAACAAACAGCACAATAAGAAAGCTCAGAATCAAAGTTTGATGTGGACTCTTAAAGTAGTATTATACAACTAGACAAGTAGAGCCCTGGAAATTGTGGGCTTATTTGACCCTTAAAGGTGAGAACCCATGTACTTTGATTGTAAAACTCAGATTACTGTAGGTCCTGAGTATGTCTTTGTAAGTCAAAAGCTGTGCCTCCTGCCTTCCTAGTGTGGTGTGTTAAGGGATAAAGTAGATCAACAATAGGCTGTGGTGGTGGAAGGCTTTAGGAAGAGTACCTCCAGAGCACAGATTGTGAAGGCCATGGGAAAGGACACCTTCCTTGGCAGGACCCATCGAGAAGAAGAATAGAGATGGAGTGACTTCTCTCTTGGGTCCATGAAGTTTGATGTGCAGAGAGCACCCAGAGACATGGGGGGGGGGAGTGAAGTGGACTCTCTGAACTATAGGCACTATGTCCCCTTCTCCACCAGATGATGCATCTGATTTTCGAAGAGAAATCCAGCATTTGCACCAGAGTATGGGAAAGAAGGAAGACCCTTCCAAGGTGATTTATGGTTCAACTTAATCTTCTCACTGACAAAAAATTCATTCCTGAAAGCCATTATCCAGGCCATGAGACAAGTGGCAGATCTGGAAACTGAAAGGGTATGTCTAAACTATGTGGCTCCGTCAACTGAGCCATGTGGATTAGTTTACTCGAAAAAGGCAAATGAAGCTGCGATTTAAATAATCGCTGCTTCATTTAAATCAAAATGGCCGCCACGCTGTGCCGATCAGCTGATTGTCGGCACAGCAGGGTAGTCTAGATGGGGATCTGCCGACCCCAGAACCCTTCGTTGGCAGATCCTGTAAGCCTCGTTTCATGAGGCATAAAGGATCTGCTGATGAAGAGTTCTGGGGTCGGCAGATCCCCATCTAGGCTACCGTGCTGAGTCGACAATCAGCTGATCGGCACAGCGCGGTGGCCATTTTGATGTAAATGAAGCCGCGATTATTTAAATCGCGGCTTCATTTCCCTTTGCCATCCTGACTAATCTACATCGCTCTGTTGACGGAGCCATGTGGTTTAGATACACCCAAACTGGCAGCCATTAGTGACTAAGAATTTTTTCAGTGCACATGAGGAAGAGTTTGAAGCCTGGTTGGATAATGTTGTTAAGATGGAACAGGAAAGGGCATGCTCCAAAAGAGGGGGTGGGGGGAAGAAAGAGACTAGTAGAAAGTCAATGATGATCTGCTGCTGAATCTATCTGGCCACACTAGATCAGTTACCCGGAGGCAACTATGGTTGAATCCCTCAGTTTTGGAGGTCCTGGTTGGAAGCACTGACAGTAGAGAGGATATTGTATTAAAATTCCAGACCACTCCTCAGGAGCCAGGAGAGAAACAATCTCCGTATCTGGCATGCATGGAATAATCCCTACAGAGAGTGCCCATTGTGAGAAATGAATTGCAGGGAATGATCTGGGTCACTTCAGACTGGTGCAAGTGTTGAAGGCTGTTAAACATACTGGGTTCATGCTGCTCTGTTTGCAATGGAGGAAAGAACCAGGAATCCCCTGTCTTTGCTACCCTCACAAGAGAATTTACAGAGGGGGAAAGTCAGGACTCTGGAGATAACCTTTTTCAGGGGCTGAAATGCGGTGTGTACTTTGGAAGGAGCTCAGTTTAACATTTATCTTGAAAGTAACCGTATGATGAAACATATAGCTGAGTTGCAAAAGAAAGTCTCTGTACTGGCAGTGAAACAGCACAGAGGCATATCTCCCCCAACAAAAGACAAGAGGTGGAGTATCTCAATTCCCAGATAAAAATGCAAGATGGACAGCTGTACCAGAGAGTCAGGGGTCAAGAAAATGATAGGGCCTGGTGGAACCCCTGTCTCTTAGAGATGATGTTTTTCTGTTATTAGTGTGAAGAATATACGTACCGCCTGTGAGGATGTTTGAATTTAAGGCCCTCCATGTCAATAAGATAGTGGGAAACATCAGAGGGACCAGGCAAGGAAGCACCTTGGGTCCTGTAACCACCTTTGCTTCCCCTCCACTCAAAGATGTAAAGTCTGATTCTACCTCCACTTGCCTCTGACCTGCCTGTAGAACTGGGAGGACCAGATTGAAGTGACTATTTAAGTGAGAAGAGCGTACAGTTGTTCTAGATAAGTGGTTCTTGAGTCACTATAATCTTTGAACCCCTTTCTCAAGGGACTGAAATGTGGTTGTATACTTTGGAAGGCATTCAGTATAACACTTCTGAAAGTAACCATATGGTGAAACATCTGCCCCTGCAACCTCTAACTGGATTGACTGTACAGAGGTTAGGGGATCACCAGTACCCATAACTGGGATATGTGCTAGTAAAATTAAAATTCCCAAATGATGCGGCTGGAGCTGAAAAACAGAGACACACACTTGCGTTTGTTCATCTGCCAGGTGAACAAACCAGGTCCCTTGAATTGTAGGAACACACATGGCCATATTTGGAGCTTTGGCTCAGCTATGCAAAACCTTTACTGGACCTAAGTACACACAAAGCCTGAAGATCCAGGCACTGTGTTCAGAAGTATATCCATCTAAAGAAGAAGAGTGAGAGCTAAGATATAGGTCTCCAGTTACTATTTCTGCTAAGACAACCCATCTAGTGGATGGACCTGCCCAAGTGGATTAGAAGGATCAGTTAATTCTATTTGAAGCTCCAGGTACAGATGCATTGCTGGGTGGATTGATGGTGAAGAGTATAGTAGCCAAAACCTCGTCTTGTACAAAAGTACAAGCCACGCTGATGGCGGCTAATGAAACTGAGCAGCCAATCACTGTTCCTTAAGAAACTGTGTTAGTACAGGTCCACTTGGCTGCAACAGAGGCCCGTGCTGTCCCCTAGCAGAAAGATTACACCCATCTTTGACCCAGAGAAGTAGAACTTAGGGAACTCTCAAATTCTTCTGGTGTAGAACGAGATATTGAAATGAAAACTAGCTCAATGAGCCCAGCAAATGTTCTCTGCTTGTGAGTGGGATGTGGGTTGCAATGAGAATTGAACATCGCCATAGGCTTTTCTGTGAAAGCTCGAGGAGATGCAGATGTTGAAGATGTTTGGAATTCTACTCAGGAGTTGAAAGCCACAGGAATCATCAGGAGCTCTCAAAGTTCTCATGCCTTGCCAATTCTTGTGTCCAGAAAAAAGAATGGAAATGCATGCAAGTGCATACTGTGGCAAAGCTCTAGCTGTGCCCAGCGGGTCCTGTGCTTCTAGGCAAATATTGTATGCTTCAGAAGCTCACTGTGGCCCTCCATACAGCCTCTTGCCCTTTACTAGAGGCAAGGGTCACAGCTTACTGAGCCATCCTCATCATAAGAAGTCCAAGGATTGGGGTGAAGCCCCTCTATAGTCCTGGTCTCTCTTTCCAGGGCAGATTTTGCAGTGACGTGAGGAGGGCTGGAGGGAATCCAGCCCTCCCACTGTTCTAGGCTCTGGACCAGAGACCCTAACAGCAGCAACTGACAGGGTTTTTCCCTCTAGCCCCTGTCCAGTATCCTCTTCCCTGGGCCACTTCCCCAAATGCTCCCTGAGTGAGTCTCTCCTGCTCAGCATACTTCCCTCCTTGCAGACCTCAGCTCTCCGACACCACACCTCTTGCACTCATTACTCTCAACCCTTGGCTTTTCTCCTTTCTCTTGCCTTTACTGAGGGGAAGCCTTTTAAACTAACCCCAGCAGGCCTTAATGGGCTGCAGGTGCCCTGATTAGCCTGCTGCTTGAGGTAAGCTCTTAATTGGCCTGAGGTGCCTGCCTAACTTGATTACATGGCCAGTTCACTCAGGGAATAGAAAAATATTGACCCAGTTCCCTGTATATTTGCCCTCCGCCAAATGATTGTAGCCAGCTGATTTAGGTCTGTCACAATTTATACTGTGAACAGGCGTACAATCCCTGAACCTGACCAATACCACCCCAAAAATGGATGAAGCCTTAGATTGCCTAACGGGAAGCTGTTGGTTTTCTATTTTGGATGTAAGAAGCAGATATCAATGGAATCAGTTGATGTGGTGAAGGCAGCATTCATCTGTTAACTTGGATTTTACAAATTTCTGAGACTGCCCCAGAGAATATCTATGACCCAGCCCACATTCCAGAGACTAATGCAGTGGACAGTTGGTTGCATGAACCTTCTGGCAGTTCTGGTGTATCTGGATGACTTGATAGTGTTTGGTTGCACTTTGGAAGAGCATGAAGAGCACTTGATGAAAATGTTGGATAGTCTGCACTCCTCTCAGGCAGAGCTGTCCTCGTCTCATACTCCCACCCCACCCCCCGATTAGTTTAGTCAGGCTTCCATCTTCCCAGGGTTTGCCCATTTACAAGGTTCAACACCCTTGGCAAATTAACCACACTGCTGTTTTCTCTTCTCTCATCTACCTAGCAGCAAATTTGGCACCCTTTTTCATCAAACTGATTAACCCTGATTAATATCTAACCTCAGTCTTCTTTACTACAGATTAAGCCATTACGTTTTGTCCAACTTTCAATGAAAATGGAGAATAATTGATCACCATCCTCTTTATAACAGCCCTTAAGAGACTTGAAGACTGTTACTAGGTCCCTTCTCTGTCTTCTTTCTCAAGGCTAAATGTGCCCAGTTTTTTCAGGCTTTCATCATAAGCCAGGTTTGCTAAAACTTTTATCACTTATGTTGCTCTCCTTTGGACTCTCTCCAATTTGTCCACATGTTTCTTAAAGTGTGGCACCCAAAACTGAATGCAGTATTCCAGCTGAGGCCTAACCATGATACTTCAATATCTTATATACAATGCTGCTATTAATATATTAAAGAACAATATTAGTCTTTTTTTCTTTGTTTTGGTGGGGTAGCTGTGTTAGTCTGTAACTGAAAAAACTTAAAAAACAACAAATAGTCTATCTGCTCCTTAGAGACTAGCAATAATGTAGACGGTATCATGAGCTTTCGTGGGCACAACCCATTTCTTCAGATCACATTGACTCATTTAATTTTTGATCTCTTACAACTCCAGATCCTTTTGAGCAGTATTACTACCTAGCCAGTTATTCCTCAATTGTAGTTGTGCTTTTGATTTTTCCTTCCTAAGTTAAGTACTTTGCACTTGTCTTAATTTAATTTCATTTTGTTGATTTCAGACCAGTTCTTCAATTTGGAAAGCCCGTGTTCAATTCTAATTTTGTGCTCCAAAGTGAATGCAGCCTCTCCCAGCTTGGTGTTATCTGTAAATTTCATAAGCATACTCCCCATTCTATTATCCTAGTCATTAATGAAAATATTGACTAGTACCAAACCACGGATTAACCCCTAAAGGGCTCCTCTAGATATGTTCTTCCAGTTGAATGCCAAACCATTTATAAAAACTCTTTTGAGTGTGATTTTTCAATTAGTAAAAATTATAGTAATTTAATCTAGACAACACAGGACAGTCTCATAAGAAAAGTATGTAAATATGATGTCAGAAGTCTTACTAACATTCAGATAAATAGTGTCTACTGCTTCTTTCCCTATCTAGTAGGACAGTTGCCCTGCCAAAGAAGGAAATTGGAGTGGTTTGACATGATTTGTATTTGACATCCATGTTGGTTTATTACTTATCACTTGGTTTATTACTTATTTTCTAAGGGAGTTTACAAATTGTTTAATAGTCTTTTCCAGTAACTTTCAGGTATCGGAGTTTGTCTGACTAGTCTATAATTCCCCAAGGGCTCTTTGAGCCCTTTTTTACAGATCGGTAAAACCTTTTCCCCCATTAAGTTCTAAATTATAATAGTTAATGGCATAGAGTTTTGAGGAACTGGGCACATGCAGCTACCTTTGATTTCACCTGGAGTTGAGTGCTAACCATTTCTGATCTTCCCTTTAACTCCTCATGGAGACTTCAGGTAAAGTTTAAATGTAGGCATCACAGTAACTTCTTCATGGTTTTCAGCTGCACGATGAAAGCTGTGACCCCATAGCAGAGGAGACATGAAAGCAGGAGAAAAGTTATACACTCAGAAAAGTTAACACATCAGTTTAATTTTAAAAAGTAGCTGTGTTGATATATTGTTTAAAAATTCAAAAATGAGGGGTAATTAATGTAGCTCTCTGTTTATTCTAGAGTTTGACAATGTGGCAGAATAATGATCAGAAATGCTCACATTGACATCCTGTAACAATTTTGGTCAACAGATTCTAGGCACTTGGCTAGAGCATGCTTCCGTGAGATGAAAAGGCAACCCACCTCTGTCTGCAACAGGCAGGGAGGTAAGTAAAATGCTATTACACGTATTGCAGTATTGCACTAATGTAATGATACCAGCACATGGAACTTGAAGTCAGAACTTTTGGCCTCCCAGCACAAATTTTTGCCAGCTGGGCTGATGGCCCTTAGGTGGTAGTGAGCTATTCTTGAGCAGACTGGTTAATAGAGAGGGATGTGGCACACACTTTGCTCACGCTTTACATCAAGGCCTCTGTTCTAGTTAAAAGTGCTGTGCTATCTTTAATGACCATGAGCACTCAGGGCTCTGCAAGGCCAACGTTTCAATATACAAATGGCACTTTCAGCAGCATGCTGCCCCATCGGGAAGCCTGCCCACTACAAGGGTCATCAGTATTGGTACCTGGGATTTTCCTGGGAAATCTTCCATCCAAACATCAACTCAGCCCTAGCCTGCTCAGCTAATGGCTGCAGCAGTCTGAATGAAGTTTTGTTGCAAGCATGGAGGCTGCACAAGATTTTGTTGGTTTCTGGGCAACTGCTTTTAAAGCATTGAACCCAAAGTGGGAGGCAGGCAAGGGCTCTTTTGGCTCCAGAACAAAGAACTTCCAAGGACACTCGCAGCTCAGAATTCAAGATTTCTTACAACTTCTGTGCTGCTCCTATCATTCGCACTCGTCGTAGATGTTGAAAAGATGAGCAAAGGTGGTATCCAGAGTAACAGCCACGACATGTCAGACTACAAACCAACATGCTGTTCTGTTCAGCAGCCTTTGTTGAAGAAAGGTGCAGTACTTAAATAACTGGAGTGTTGTTGCTCGGGATTTAAGATAGGCAGAACTGCACGGCGACTTGTGTATCCTCTTCCCTGCTTGGTTCCAACCAGTGGTTTAATTCCTTCACTTTCAAGGGCACTAAATCAATTTATGCTCCCACTTTCACTAGGAAAATTTTAAAACGCTTTCCCCATAATTCCTTATGTTGTTTTCCACCAGGGCAACTGGAAAGATAATGGGAACTATGCAAAGTCATGATGTCTGAGCACAGAATTGGGTAAATACCGTTTTAATGGCAAAGTGTAACTCTGATTTCATTTTCACTCCATGTGGCTGCAGGACCAAGTTTTAATGGTTGTGCAGTGCATGAACTGTGCAAAATGTACAAGTTAGCCACCACATATGTGCATACAGGGTGGAGTACTGCAAGACCAGGTGACTGACTGCTCAGCTAGCTGGCCTGCACTGAGTGATTGCACATGCAAATCAGGTGTTTGCATGGTACAACTGTGTGACAGCTGCCCTCTTGGTCCGGCACAATGGGACACTGAGCCAGGGACCTTAAGAGCTAAAAGCATGAGCTGTTATTACAGCTTGAGCTCAAAAGGCAAGCTCTGTAGCTGATTCTGTACAACTCCTGTCCTCTGTAAGCTGGTCAGAGAGGGACTTGTAACATATTACCAGGTTCACACATGCAGATGCAGGGTTTTGTGGCTGCAATAAGGCCTGCACTTTGAGCACTCACCATGTGGTCAAGGAATTTAAAGAGCCTTTACTAACATATGCAGAAAGTAGTGGAAATCATGCAATTGGATTATAATTTTTAAAAATGTGTTCTAAATGTTAAAATGATTGAACCAATGAATGAATAAGCCCGTGAATCACCTCCACCAGCTCTCACAAACTCTATAACACCTCCAGGCTGCATCTCCGAAAAGGATTTTCTGCCAGATAATTCTGATGCTAAATACAGTCCGAGAGCTGCCTGGCTGTGATTTTTAGTGGCAGGGCGGATGAGGGGGTGTCAAAGCTGAGCTGGGATGTTGGAATCTGATGGGGGCGATTATCATGAAGCCATCTGATCCTCCTATCTCTCGCGTATACAAAGTGTACAGTTGATAACACTATACTGAACCCTCCTAAGTTTATCCAGTCTAGTATTTTTGGTCGTTCTTTGATTACTCCAGTTACAGAATGGCCTACAAGGTGGAGATGGTCATTGTTGTGCAGAACAGAAACCGTTTAGAACCATTGTAATGGGTGCAGTAGTGGATTTCACAGATGGTTGTATTCGCTTTCTGGGTGCTTTCGCAAGAGTGAACAGCACAATCCATCTGAATTAAACCTGCATGACTCTGGGATGAGTTCTCCCTAGGGCTTTACATACTGTTATAATGGAAGTAATCATGATAACTTGGAGAAATGGTCTGAGGTAAGTAGGATAAAGTTCAAAAGGGACAAATGCAAAGTACTCCACTTAGGAAGGAAAAATCAGTTTCACACTTACTACGTCTACATTGGTGCGATCTTGCGCAAAAGCGGCCGCTTTTGCACAAAAACTTGCTGTCTGTCTACACTGGCTGCGAGTTCTTGCGCAAGAACACTGACGTTCTAAAGTATGAAATCAGGGCTTCTTGAGCAAGAACTCTGACGCTCCCGCTCAGGAAGAAGCCCTCTTGCACAACTGTTCTTGTGCAAGAGGCCAGTGTAGACAGGCAGCCAAGAGATTTTGTGCAAGAGCCGTCCAAACGGAAAAAAGCCCTAGTGGCCGCTTGGACGCTCCGTACACGCAGGCAGCTCCAGACTTCCTGATAACCCAAGCCCCCTTAAAGGCAGAAGCAGCCTGCAGAGGCCACGAGGCAGAAGCACCTTTGCCACCTCTGCCAGCCAGCTCTGCCCCCTCCCCGAACAACCACCAGACCACCCAGGATGGCCGCTCCGGGGGGGACAAACCACCTGCACCCTCAGCGCAGGAGACCCCAAGGGGCACAAAGTGGCGTGCCCCTTCCTGGTCCCCAGGGGAGATTGAGGCCCTCCTGGACCTCTGGGCTGACAAAGAGGCCCTCCACACCATCCGTGCCCGTCGGAGGAACGCAGACATATTCCGCCACATGGCCCAGGCACTCTCTGACCAGGGTCATCCAGCCCGGACCCTCGAGCAGGTCCGGGCTAAGGTCAAGGAGCTGCACCTGGGCTATGTCCAGGCCAGCGAAGGCCAGCGGGTAGGAGCTGACAGCTGTCCCCATTACCAGCGGCTCCACGCCATTCTTGGAGAGGCAGCACCCCAGGGACCATCGGTGCTGGTGGACAGCAGCAGGCGCCCCCCCGTCACCAGACCCAGTGAGGCGGGGGATGAGGAAGAGCTAGCCAGTGAGTCAAAGGAGGAGGGGAGCAGTGTGACCCTCCAGCTGGAGGTCCTCTCAGGCAGCCCAGACGTCTCCTGTGCGTCATCAGAGGCCGGGGAAGGATCCACTGGTGAGTGTTGCACTTTGCACTCTCAAGGGTGGGGGGGAGCCAGGTGCCCGTGGGGAAGGGGAGGGGGAGGGAGCATCACTTGGGCAGCATGAGCTGCACGCCTGGTGCAGCCTGGTGACTGAGCGGCATGCAGCCGTGGCAGGCAGCTCCAGGGCACGCCTGGGACCATGCGACTCACACACATCCGGACCAGGGGGGAAGGGTGGATGCTGGCTGGAACCAGCCAGGGCCCCAGGGGCTCAGGCCAGAGCCCACACCTCCCGCAGGGTGCAGAACAGCACACTGTTCCATGCCTGGATGTGCAACACAGCCAGCTGCTCCTGGGAAACCCGCAGCAACAGCCCTGTGAGTGTGGCCCCCACTGAGTCCCTTGCCTGCTCCCGGTGCCTTGGCTGGCCCCCTGAGGGAAGTCCCCACTGCGGCCACACATGTCCCTGGGCTACCGTATGTGAGGGCTAGCGGGAGGGGGAAGGGAAGGGGGAGGGGGGAAGCGCTCGGGCCAGCCGTAGGGCCACCTGAGTTTCACTGCAAGGATGGTACACTCCCCAGTCACCCCTGGTTCCGTCCAGGAGACATCCACATGATGGGGATCTGAGAGCCCAGACCACGTCTGCCATATGTGCTCCCAGGCACTGTGTGGGGATTCATCTTGCTCCCTGTCAAACACCATTGATTAGACCAAAGCCTCACAGCCTCCCCGGCAGGGAGTTCCACAGGTTAACACAACACACACGCCCTCTCACCCTCCAAGGGGCCAGGACACAGACCAGTACAATACATGGGGGAGCACCCTTCTCCGGGGGCGGTCCTGTATGCAAACATACAACACGGGGCGGGGAACGAGTGGGCCCAAGCCACAGTACTGTGGTGTCACCTGGGCTCAGGGGCAGAGGTCATGGGGTGTGGAGACGGTGGCCGGGCTGCCTGACTGACCCATCCTTTTCTCTGTTCCCTGCAGCGGGACCAAGCAGGAGCGGGGGACCCTCCAGCCCTGAGGCAGCGGCAGCACCCCCAACCACCCAACCACCCAGCCGGCGGGTCTGGCAGCGGGACCAGCTCCTTCGGCGGCACGTCAAGGCTGTCAAACGCATGGAGGCAGCCATCACACGACGGGTCGAGGTGGACCTGGAGTGGTGCCAGCGGGCCTGGGGCCACTTCCAGGCCCAGTGTGACCACATGGCAGATGCCATCACTGCCCTCACCGTGCACATTGGCCATGCCATCCACTACGGCATGGCATTGCCCCATTCACCTGCCATCCCTCCCATACCAATGCCCGGGCCCCCTCCTCCTGCTGCCGCTCCTGCTCCCGCAATTCCCCCTCCTGATGCTGCCGCTCCTGCTCCCGCAATGCCCCTTCCTCCTGCTGCCCCTCCTGCTCCCGCAATTCCCCCTCCTCCTGCTTCCGCTCCTGCTCCCGCAATTCCCCCTCCTCCTGCTGCCCCTCCTGCTCCTGCATGCCCCCGCCTCCTGCTGCCCCTCCTACCCCGCAATGCCCCCTCCTCCTGCTGCCCCTCCTGCTCCCGCAATTCCCCCTCGTGATGCACCCCATCCTGCCCACCTCCCTGTGCTGCCTGCCCCGATTCGGCCTGACCCCCATGTCCTGGTCCGCCCTCCCAGCAGTAGCTCCCAGTTCAGAGCCTCCTCCCCCTCCCAGTTCAGAGCCTCCTCCCCCCTCACCCTATGTCCCCCCATTGTAAATAAAAAGTTCCAAACATTGTTTGTTTTCCAAAAAAACCTGTGTTGGTTGTTTATTGGGAGGTAAGGGGAGGGGAGGAGGGAAGGGTTGGGGAAGGGAGGGAGATGTCAAGGGAGACAGAGGCGACCCTACTGTGGGGCCTGGGAGAACATCTCCATCAGGGCCTCCCGGATGCACACCCCATCATGGTGCGCCTGGCGGATGGCAGCTGTGCGGGGCTGTTTGAAGGCCTGGCCCTCGCTTGCCATCCATGCTGGGAGGAAGGCCTCCCCCTTCCGCTCCACGATGTTGTGGAGCACACAGCACACGGCCACTACCTCAGGGACATTCCGCTCACCCATCTCCAGACGGGTGAGCAAACAGTGAAACCGGGCTTTCAGGCGGCCGAAGGCGCACTCCACCTGGTTATGGGCCCGGTTGAGGTGATCATTGAACCGTGCCCAGTTGTGGTCTGTCCGCCACGTGTAGGGCTGCATTAACCAGGGCAGCAGGGGATAGGCCGCGTCCCCCACAACACACGTGGGCATGGGCACGTCCCCGACAGTAAATTCCCGCTGGGGGAAGAAAGTGCCCGCCTCCAGCCTGCCAAACAGGGCGGAGTTTCGTAGAATGCAGGCGTCGTGTGCCCTGCCAGACCAACCCGCATAAATGTCCAGGAAGCAGCCACGGTGGTCCACGAGGGCCTGGAGTACAATGGAGAAGTACCCCTTTCGGTTTATAAAATGGGCCGCTCGGTGCTCCGGGGCACAGATGGGGATGTGGGTTGCATCCAGGGCTCCCCCGCAGCTGGGGAACCCCAGGGCAGTGAAGCCGGCCACCGTAGCCTCCACGTCCCGCAGGCGGATGACTCGCTGGAGCAGGACATTGTTGATGGCACGGATGACCTGCAGAAGGGTGCACAGAAACACAGGGGAACGCATCACATAAGGCAGGGTGAGTGTGTGCTCCCTTGGGGGTTCCCACCCCCCCATGATGCCCTCTGTCCTCACACTCATCACACACCAGGGCCCCCTCACCCCACGGGCCACCCTCCCCCCCTACCAGCAGGCCTGTGCAAGGGAGGGACGGCCCAAACCCCTGGGTGACAGGGCATTCCCCATCGCTCCAGCCTGGCGTCTTGCCTGCCCCTGGGCATGGAGTGCAGCACCGTCCCCCCTCCCCAGGACTTACCTGCATGACGACGGCACTGATGGTCGATCTGCCCACCCCGAACTGGTGTGCCACCGATCGGTAGCTGTCCGGGGTGGCCAGCTTCCAGATGGCAATGGCGACCCTCTTGTCCACGGGGATGGGTGCCTGCAGCCGGGTGGCGCTTCTCTGGAGCGCAGGGGCGAGCCAGGCGCATAGCTCCAGGAACGTCTGATTTCACATGCGAAAGTTCCGGAGCCATTGCTGGTCGTCCCATTGCCCCAGGACCAGCCGGTCCCACCAGTCGGTACTGGTGTCCAGTCTCCACAAGGGCCTCTCCACGGTGGGGTGGGGATGCCACAGGGACGCCATGGCCTCCTTGGTGAGGGAGTCCAGAGCGACCTGCACCTCGAGGTCCTGGACGAGGAGTGCAGCAGCATGGAGCAGCAGCTGCAGCCACTCCAAAATGGCCGGAAGGGGCCAGAGCAGGCACAAGGCCACCCCTGGCTCCATGGCACAAAAAGGGGGCTGAGGTCAAAAAATCAGCTAATGGCACTAAGGCACAAGGCTGTGGTCTCCAACAAGGCAGAGGGCAACCACAAGTAGAACTGCTATGGCTGTCAGTCCCTGCAAGCGGTCCTAAAGCTTGCAGCAGGAGTGAAACGGCTGTCCGGGGAGATCCCTTTGAGCATGTGTCTCAAAGGAGCTCCAGCCCCCACCCCCGGAAAGGGCTGGTGCCCTTTTGCCCTCTCCAAAATGGTTCCGGGCTCCTGCTTTTGCGCAAGAGCGTCCCGTCAATGTAGACGCTCTCTTGAGCAAAAGCACATCGTTCTTACGATGAGTCCTGGCCAATATATATGCTCTCTTGTGCAACTACTTTAACTCAAGAACTCTTGCATTAAAGAGTATTTGCGCAAGATCATGCCAATGTAGCTGTAGCCATACAGAATGGGAAGTGACTGTCTGGAAGGAAAGTAGTGCAGAAAAGTATCTAGGGGTCAGACTCATAATAGACAAGCTAAATATGAGTTAACAGTGTGACACTGTTGCAAAAAAAGCCAACATGATTCTGGGCTGCATTAACAGGAACACTGTGAGCAAGACACGAGAAGTCATTCTTCTGCTCTACTCTGCACTGATTAGGCCTCAGCTGGAATATTATGTGACTATTCAGGAAAGACATGGAGAAATTGGAGAAAGCCCAGAGAACAGCAACAAAAATGTTTAAAGGTCTAGACAACTTGTCCTATGAGTACGCCGACCATTTGTCCCAGATTTCCAGGACTGTCTCGATTTTTAAATACTCTGTCCTGGTATCCCCATCAAGTAGTGAAATGTCTTGGAAAGCCCTGCTGCACATTTCACTCCTTGATGGGGACACCGGCTAGCGGGGAAGAACTTGAGAAGTGACTGAGACATGGCTCCGTGCATTGCCATTTTCCCCAGCACAGTGCAGCAGCAATAGCCTCCTCTCCTCCCTGCCCCACAGAGTGCGTAGGCGGCTCCATTGGAGCTTTGCTGGCAGGTAGTCGGGATGGCTTCCAGTAGCACGGAGTTTCTGGCCACTCCACCGCTCACTGCCTCACCACTGCGCGCCACACAGTCCTCTCCTTCCCCCTGTGGGACTGCCTCTTGTGCGTGGGGCCCCCGGTCCGGCCACACCACCTCCTCCTCCAGGCTGCTTCTTGGTACAGTGGCCGCTGCCGCCGCTGCTGTGGAAACCAGGCAGATCCAAGGCAAAACCTGGCGGAGATGGTCCCGGACCTCCACACTATGGAGCTACTACCTCAGCCCTGACAGGTGGCATGGGGTGCACTCAGGCTTGGCAGGTGTGCTCTGTGCACTGCCCCTCTCTCCCCCCCACTTCTCCCCCCCATACACTCCTCCCCACCCCACTGGGGGAGCAGCAGCAAGCCTGGGCTGGCGAGGAAGGTTGAGGTTTCTTCACCCCCCCCACTGTGTGTAGCGTGGCTGAGCTCCCTCCCCCTTCCCACCCTGCTGGGGGAACAGCAGCGAGCCTGATTTGGCATGGAAGGTTGGGGTTTCTTCACCACCACCACCACCACCCACTTGCCCTCCAAGCGGGAAGCTGGAGCTGGTGCTACAGCCTCGTGGCTTTGCTGGGTTCCCCACTGCACGGAGGGGGGGAGCTAAGCTCCCTCCCCCTTCCCACCCTACTGGGGAATGGCAGCACACTGTGTGGAGGCTTTTCTTGATGCAAGAGGGCGTGAAGCCAGGTCCCTCGCCCTCATCCCGAGACCCCCACACCTGAATCCCTGTGGTGTTTTAGATGCTGCTTGTAATTATAAGAACTGGGAGCATTGGCTGTTGGGAGTCTGGAAGCACAGGAAACAGGAAGGAGTGGGGAGAAGATTGTCGGGGCTGAGTGAGAGCTACTGAAGGATGCAGCAGCTTTGTAAAGAGGCTCCACTTTTGGTAAATAAAGTCCTGTTGAAGTTTGTTAGTACCTTGCTTGCATGATACAACAATCCCCCTCACTCACTCCCCTCCCCCCCATGAAGACCCCACACCCCCAGCTTGCTTTTACACTCTCCCTTGCTCCTGTACCCTTTCTCCTGGCCAGACAACCTCCCTCTTGGCCAGAAACCCTACCTACCACCCAGACCTCACAACCTCTCCCCCTTCTGCACCCCACCTCCCACCCAGATCCTGCACCCTGTCCCTACCCCACACACTGGCAGCCCTGTCCCACACACTGAATCCCTCATTTTTGTCCCCACCCAGAGCCTGAGGGAGTCCATAAAATTCACTAACTCTGGAAAACCAAAGAAGTAAATCTGGCCTATGGGAAGCGCTCAGCCTCAGTCCTCCCTATCTCTATGCCTTGCCCAGTAGGGCTGGAGTGCCAGAAGAGTGAGGTGTCTCAGTTGGGGACCACATCAGTGAGGGTTCAGGGTTTTTGGAGGAGTTTTTTTGCTTCTCACTTGTGTGGTCCCCAGCTGATTTTTCTGTGGGTCAGTGGACTTCAATCCAAAAAAGATTCCCAACGCCTGCCACAAATAAAGAAAACATTGAAACCTTTTGTGTTAGACATAAATTAATTAATATTTTACTTTGTTTAAAATGAAGTTTGATAAACTAACATGAGAAAGTTAAAATGATTAATCTGTTTAATAATTTAAATTAAACTGTTCTCCCTAGCTGCAGCACTAGCAAAATGGTTTGTGTGTAATTATGTAATTAATGGTGAGTTCTCATTAGCAACTGGTGGTCTGTGAAAGGGTTACATTGAGCCAGGTGGTTCACGGACCAAAAAATTTGAGAACCACTGAAATAGAGGTACTCTGGCCTCTTCCCCTGGGTTAATGCAATTGCAGTATAATTGCATGAGGGGGTCCTATGGGGCCCAAACCCATCCCTATTGGTAGAGGATAGTTGGAGGAATTCTTAGAGGGGTTACTTCTGGTCATGTGTCCATCTTGACCCCAGAAGTACTACCTCCAGGGGTGGGACTTCCTGTGGCAAGCGGGTAGAGTGTAAGGGGTCATGGGGTGTGGTTGACGGGGTCAATGGGTGTGGCTGATGTGTTCCCATTTTTGGTTCGGAAAATAGGGTCACCATACCTATGAGGAAAAGCTGAAAGAATTGGGTTTGTTTAGTTTGGAAAACAGAAGACTGAGAGGGGACATGACAGATTTCAAAGGGTGTTAAAGAAAGAGGGAGAAAAATTATTCTCCTTAATTTTGGATAATAGGACAAGAAGCAATGGTTTTAAATTGCAGCAAGGGAGGTTTAGGTTTGGCATGAGGAAAAACTTCCTGTCAGGGTGGTTAAGCACTGGAATAAATTGCCTGGCAGATCAGGAAGAAGCTTGGTCCAGAGCTGAGAAGAATGCTCTTTTGGGACCCCTCCCCCCAGCTTAACCTCATTGAGGGGCACAACCCAGCAGCCCATCTCTGTCTGAAGCCAGCCCTGCCTCTAGCCTTTGTCCAGATTCCTGGGCAAAGATCACACACCCCTTCTAGGCTCAAATTACCATGAGCCTAGGCTATTGTGAACTTGCTGGCCTGGGCATCCTCTCTGTGAGTCACACCCAGAATTCCCATCCCCATCTAGATAGTGGTGCAGTGCCCAGGGAAACTGAGGCACACAAGGGGTTACTACAGGACACTAGAAATCACATGCAGCATAACAAAGTGAACAGTATGAACACAATCCCCACTTCATCACACAGGCAGACAGCTCTTTGGAATGGCATCTCCAATACAAGGGAATATGATTTGGAAGCTTATGTCATCCCATTAGTTTAGGTTTAAAGAAGCAAGAATATTATTTTGAACAGAACGCATCCCCATTTTCCTCTAGCACATTTATGTCCATTGCTCACAAAGGTGAGAAATCAAAAGGTTTGAATGTTGTACTGTTTGGTCCTGCTAGGCTCAGATTTCTCTTTGGGCTACAACTATGGCATGTTGCTGTCTCACAGATGGAGAGCAATAACGCATGGCTTTTCAGAAATGGAAGAAAAGACACCCGAAGACTCTGACCCGCCAGTGACTGCGTTCTCTTTGTAACTGTGAGTTTTAGGTTTCACTTGGATATGCTGCCATGGACATTATTTCATGTTGTGTATTGTAATTAACATGTTCAATGTATGTAGCTCTGTCACACCATAAAAACATAATTAACATCCTCAAACATTAAAAATAGGATATATATTCATCCCATGTTGACTCCATAATAGAGTTACAATGGGCATTACTTTGTCCCCGTGAATTTTGCTACTTTAGTAATGCAAAATGAGAAAAGATCTTATTGAAGAAAAAGATGTTGGCCTACAATGTACTTCTGAAGAATGCAGAAGTTGTCTTGGATTAACCCAGTGTTTTTCAACCTTTTTTTATAAAGTACCCCTTTAAAAAAAATAAGTACCCCCAGTACCTACAGTTTTCAGACACACAAAATTTTCTTCTACCATTGCAACACATTTGTTTAAATAACTTAATCGTAGCTAGGCAGGCAATGACATTTTTGGGTGTAAAAAGTACAAAGTAATAAAACGCTGTAAAACTTAAAACAAAAATTCAGCTTTCTCCAAATTTCAGTTGTGTTGATGTACCCTCCAGACTTTTCTCGAGTACCCCTAAGGGCACTTGTAGCGCTGGTTGAGAAACACTGGATTAACCTACTTCAAGGTAGGCTCAATCCCCAAAGGCTAGATTCATATTTGATCTCATCCAAGCTCCTGGGGAGTTTTGTTATGGGCTTTTGGCTCATGCCTATCTCTAGTTCTAAATGTGATTATCCCCAAAGGCCTGATCTCATTCACATTAAACAGATGACTAACTCTGATTTTATTGCGAATTGGGATCAGGTCCCTAGTTTAAGACAAGACATCATGAGACATGCACATGCCTTGGTGCACGTGGAAAAATGTTTTCTGCACATGGATGGAAAAAATCCACCGATGAGTGGAAAAGATTAGAGGGGAATATTGGCTGTTTCTATCACTTCCACCAATTTTCACTTATAAAATAAATTAAGAGTGAACATTTGTGGTGTGTGAACATAGCAAGAGGAAGGAAGGGAAGCCTGGCTTTGTGATTAAGGGACAGAGATTCAGGAGATCTGGGTTCAGTACTGAGCTTTGCCACAGTCTTTTTATCAAGGGTTGTAACTCTGTATTACTTGAGGTCTTTAGTCTGGATTTCTTTTTAAAAGAAGTACTCTATCTTCACTAGAAATGATCAGCTTGATGCAGGAATAAGAAGATATTCCATTCCCTGTGTTATGAAGGAGGTCACGCTAGATAATCACAGGGGCTTTAAAAAGAAATGTTTATGAAAGTTACATGCTTCTAAATTTTTAGATTTGTCCACTTTCAAAAATACACTTTATGGGTGTATATGGTCTCTTCACCTAATAGTGATATTCCAGATAATTTTAATTTGCAAAGAAATATTGGCTCTATACATGAGAACCAAACAGGCTGCCCTTTTACTTTAATGGGACCTGGATTGGTCCTTTGGATTACAATTAATGAACTTCTCATAATATTTTCACAAACCACTGTACTTTTTTCTTCTGCTAATATTTTTGAGTTTCACCCTCTGGATTCTGTCTGATTTGTACTCATGTTATGTATATAAGTGTGCATGCTTAAGGCAAAGGCAAAAGGCAAACTTCTTCAAGCAGTAACCATCTGGCATCATAGAATTAAACCACTGGTAAAACGCTGTGTATTGCACAAAGGGATTGCTCAATAAGTTCTGAGAGAAGAATAAGTGTTTCTGTGCCAGAGGTTATTTAGATGCTGTGGAAGGTGGAGAGGCAAATTCGGTCTACATGATACATGCTTGAAAGAAGAGCTGTTGTGTAAAACTCCAGTTCCAAGGAAGGGGCACGCTCCCTAGTTGTGCTGTGCTTTACCGCTATTCCTTTTGACTCCAGCTGGGTTATGAGCAGCAAACATTTTAGCCAGGAAGTTAACAAATGCAAAATAGATTTAATAGGGCTCTCCATGCCTCAGTTTCTCAGGGCATTCCAATGGAGATAACAATACAGAGGTGTTGTGATAATGAGTTTCCTTAGAAAGGTAAAGCACTGTTTAAATACTAAGTTTGTGGCATGTGTACTGCCTTTGTCAAAGTTACCTGTTACAGGCACTGGCTACAACTGGAGTGCTGGGTACAGGTGCTACCCTTGATAGTTTCAAAATCATTTTACAAAGATGCAGTAACCTACCCTTTTGCTGTTCCTCTCTGAAAGAAGATATGTACCCAGGCTATTCCTGCTCAATCCTTTGTTGCATAAGACCCTGATCTTGTGATTGACAAGGTGCACCTGCTTTCCCTGGCCTCTGCAACAGTCTTGCAAAATTTTGCATTGCTCATTTGGTCCTGTGGAGACTTGATATGTCTGTCATAATTTGCTTTATACAACTGGCAGATGGACGTTTTTGTTGGCAGTCTGGAGAGAGGCCAAAGGCTGACTAGGCTGTGGAGACAGAACACCTGATATGCTCTGATCACTGCAAAAGGCTTCTCCAGTATGGGGCGGAGGCAGGCACACTGGCAAGTCATAAGGAAGAAAACTCATGCTGCCATTGTCTGTGGTGTAACTATTCTGTGAATAAACACAGGATTTCTGTCCCATGGCTGGCAATCCAGCCTCCTTTACAATCACTATGCTCAGTTAAAAGAACACAATCCAAGCCTATTACAGTATGTATTCAGACTATATAGCAACAGTACAGTTTGCCCAACGTTTTCACTTATCAGATTAAGTATTCCAGGTTGTACATACAACAATCTCTCAGTGATTTTAAGAGTAAGAACCGCAGGTCCACAGGAATTGACTTGGCTTCAGTCCCATAATATAATAATGGAGGGCTTTATGTTTACCCAAATTAATCATCCATCAGTTTCGAAAAGGACAGTCCACAAGGACTCAGAGGCAACTCTGACCTTTAACCTTTTGCAGGCTCATTATAACATGGTGTATGGGACTTCTCACACATTAGGAGCTTTCTAGTAGATTGCGGGGAGGGAGAGAAGTAGATTTCTGATACAGTTGGTGGAATTGTGTGAAAATTAGTCTGACTTGCTCCCACAAGAAATTTAAAGTTGTGACTGACACAGATGTTGTTTGTGTGACTTTAACACCCACAGTGTGCTAGATACTGTACACAAATACTGAATGACATAGTGCCTGCCCCAAAGAAGTTATAGTCTAATAAATCCTAAATATTTTCCTTTTTTTTGGCCTTCATGTGATAATATCTCATGCACTTGTATTTGGCTCAACCTGACCCAATCCAATTCCCAGTGGGAGTCTTTCAGCTAATGGGAGCTGAATCCGGGTTGCAGCTGCGACACATGGCCAGAAAGGGTTAAACAGCCAGCAGGATAAATGACCTAAATTCAACCATAGGACAAATTGGTAAATAACGTTTGCGTCTGTTTGTCTGTGTATCTGGAGATTAACAGTGTAGAGGTAACCCACACCCCTTCTGGGTGTGGTGTACTGTCACATTTAGTGGCACTGAGACCACTTAGAATAATGAGTCTCCCCTACAGCCTTAGTTAATAATGAGCTGGCTCTTAGCTTATGTGATCAAGGCTCATGAACTAAGCTTCCAGAGGTCCCAGGTTCAATTCCACCTGTTGTGTTACATAAACAGTTCCAGTCTATGCTGTATTCAGCCCATTCAGAGACCAAACGGGATCTTAACATTTAAATGAACTGTAAATATTGTGGTATCACTATTTCTCTTTGAAGTCAATATAGCAAATCACTTGGGAATGGTAGAAAACAGGCAATTGCCTTAAGTTCATCTGTGTACTAATTACCCGTAATGCTTAGGTAACAGGTCTATTTCAAAGTCTTGATGATTGCCTATTGTTTGCCTAAGGACTCCACACTGTCAAGAGAAGGCTTGAGACAGTATAAAGGTCTCTGATCCTTTTTATCTCAGATCTGCTTGATGCTATATGCAGGGGAATCTTAAGTCATAAGACTGAGCTCTCCAGTCTCACCTGCATCACCCTTGATGTGAAAATTGGACTGTATCTGTGGGCTAATGCCATTTCGGCGTTTCAAAGGGGCAGCACCGCACAGAGCCCAGTGTCAGCTTTGTGCGGCGCTGCTGCTTGGAAATGCTGCAGCAGCGTTTCAAAGGGTCAGCACCACATTTGCTTATTGGAGAGTTGACAAGTCGACTAGTGCTTAACATCCTTAGTAGAAGGTGTTTTGTTCTGTAAATCCAAGTATTGGAATAGCCACCATCTTTGGGGATTGTCTGCCGCATTCTTTGCAAGTTTGTCCTGGGTCACCTCAGTGTGGCTCCCCTAAGACTCCAGTCACGGTAGCAATCCATATTTCTAATGTAGCCTGCTACAGCACACTGGATTATTTTACTAGGAATGTGATGGGGAAGGAACCTGTGGCAAGGATACAGCCCACAGCTTCCCTTGATCGGGCATGTGAACTGTGCCTGGCAGGGAGGAGGAAGTGGTTCTTCGTGCTGCAGGAAAGTGCTCTGTGCAGGCGCCCCCTCCCACCCGTTGCTCCCATTAGCCAGGAATTCAGCCAATAGAAGCAGCAGAGGGCAGTACCTGCAGGGAGCACTCTGCCCCCCTGGGAGCTGCACAAGGTAGGCACCACAATGCTCTGACCCCTCCTGCTCAGGCCCTACACCCCCATCCCTATCCCAGTTCTGCACCCTACATTCCTCTAGTATTTCCTACCTCCTGCGCAGACCCTGCAGCCAACCTCCAGACTGTTCCTGCACTCTCTATCCCACACAGACCTTGCACCTACCCCCTCCTTCCCAACCAGACCCCACACTCCCACCCTGCTCCTGCACCCTACCTCCTGCCCAGACTCCATGCCCTCACCCCCATCCTGCACTTTACCTCCTGCTCAGAGTCCCCAGCATATTCTTGCACCCTACCTCCCACCCAGACCCTGCACTCCTACTCCCAGCCTGCTCCTTGGCAGCCCCCACCTGCACACTTAAGTCCTCATATTTGGCCTCACCCCAGAGCATAGGGGGATTGCCAGAAGACTTAATCCAGCCCAGGTAAACCCTGAGCTTTGGTGCCTTGCCCTCCCACCTGTGGGGGGCCAGAGCTTCAGGGGAGTGAGGTGTCTTTTTTTACCTCCTGCTTCTCAATTGGGGGTCACATCTGTGAGGGTCTGTTTTCTCCCCTTGGGGCCAGGTCAGTGAGGTGTGGTTTTTTTTTTTTTTTTGCTTCTTGTGTGTGGCCCCCAACTGATTTTTTTCTGTGGGCCACTGGCTCCCAACCCAAAAAAGGTCCCCACTTCTGTGCTAGGATTTAGGGGTTTCACAAGCAGGGATTCCTTTGCCATTTATATTCAGGAGCCAGGGCCGATTCCCATTAAAGTCACCAAAAGAACTCTAGTGGACTTCAGTGGACACTGGGACTTGTCCTTAGACCCTCTCTGCATAGCATCTACGTGGACAGATAAACTTGTGTGCCCCATCCTTTACTCTTAAAATTGCCATTTTTCATGTGACATTGTAGAGTAATTTCCCCTTAGCTATTTACATTTTTAAAACATAGCAAAGGGCTGATTTTGATGGCTCTTAGTCATTGAATACACTGGAATAAGGCTATGACCCATAAGTAGGTTAAGCAATGAGGAGTCTGGGAAATGATCATGATGCAATATATTCATATTAGTCTTTCCTGTTTTTGCTAGGGTAGAAACAACAGAAATGTGTAATGTTTTGCATACTATACCCTCTTTCCTTGCTGAGGGAGGTAAGTCAAAGTTTCATGCTAGCACTCTACTGAGTAAGTGCTGTGGAGAGTGGCAGTTGCACCATTTGAAAAAGCTGGGGAAGCAGGAAAAGCAGGTGTGAAAGAAAATAAAATAGCCTCATTTTTTAATACACTAATTTCAATCTTTCAATAAACAATAATCCAGCAGAATGAGGTTGTTGCCTGCATGTACAATCTCTGCTGACGGCACTAACCGCTCAAATTCTGCTGTTTCTCATCAGTAAACACGTTTGGGTGGAATAGAAAACTGGCTAAAAATTCTTTATTTCTGATGATCCTTTCAAAACCCTAGATTTGCCCAGCCCGTGGTATATTATCCCTATGGCACATGGTTTTAAGGCTAGTAATTTTCTGTGTGTATGGAGTAGGGAGTGAAAGATTTGTGTCAGCATAGTTAAAACCAATTGCTTTGTCTTCTAATTTATTTATGCAACATACTCATGGGGTGCTTCTACACAACACCCTAATCTCGAAGTAAGATACGCAATTTGTGATATGCAAATTGCATATCTTATCTCAAATCTATTTTGAAACAGCTTATTTTGAAATCTGGCACACCTACACCATGCCAAATTTCAAAATAATGTGCTATTCTGAACCATCCCTTATCCCTCTTGCAATGAGGTTTACTGGGATGGCGAAATAGCGCGCCCGTTATTTCGAAAAATAGAGCAGTGCTCCTGGAATAATGGGAAAAATATAGTCAGATGAAGAATCCAGCAATATAGGTTTTTATACTGCTGTGAGAGGCATTCTTGGCTTTGAGCATTTCAGCAAATTCTATTACAGGGCTGCATTTTGTTATCCCTGAGGTAATTGGATGGGGAGGGGGGAAAACAAAGTATGTTATTTTGGTTATTTTAAGCCATGCTTTCTAGGAAGGGATCTCCATTTCCTGATAATGAGCTTGAGCAATCACCCTCTTGTTTTTTTTCTGGAAGGTATTTACAATTATGTCAGCCTAAACCATGCTATTTTAAGTCTGTTGCATCTCATATTTCTGAAGCATACCAATCCTCTAGTATTTCCTGTATTATCATATACCCACCAGAATGGTATAGGAGTTCCATACTGGAGAAACAATCTGGAATCTATCCAGCTGAACTATGAACAATTTACAGTGGCTTGTTCAGTGTATTTCATCGTTTTTTTCACCAAACTTGTTAATGATCAAAAGGATTTATGTTTCAAGCTAGGGCTTTTCATTTCTGCCCCATTCCCACCCTATAGGGAGGTAGGAGGCTGAATTCTCTGATGTAACAAGAGACTTCATGGCAAGAGACTGGATGCCAAAACCCTTCTCAAACTTTACAGCTCAGCTCATTAGGGATGTTAAGAAATGTGTAGTTCATTAATTGTGTAGCTGACAAAAATGTTGTCAACTACACAATTAATTGATAAGGGTTAGCCACTGGTTGGCCCAGGAGCTACCCTCGCTGCGGCTCTGCAGTCAAAGTATTTTAGGAGCCAGCAGGCTTGCAGCCTGGCTCAGTCCTGGCCCGCGTCAGGCCCGGGAGCTGCAACTCTGCAAAGTATTTTAGGAGCCGGGTAATCATTTAATCAACTACATTATTACGTCCCTAAAGCTCATGCCCTCCTACTGCAGTGCCAAAGGCAGGTGGAAAACTCTGTGAAAAGCCATGACGATTTCAATTACTGGCAAGGGAAGGCAAGGTTGCTTCTTGAAGAGCAAACAGGGGTATGGCCCTAGCAGTGTATAGATGTCTTGAGAATCTCTGGGAATATCAATTGTATATCTGGCCCTCCACTGAGGGTCAAGATATTCAGGTGGACGTCCAGTGCATCCAAGCAACTCCCTAAACACCTGCTGGGATGACCATCGCCTTTTCAGTGAATATATCCCAGCACGTCTGGAGTATGAAATGAGGTAAAAAAAATCCACATGACAGAATGCTGACAAGAAAATCTCTGTGGGTTTGAAGACAATAGCAAGGAGAATGGCTCTTGCCAACTTTGTGCCTTCTTTTCCTTGCTACTCCCCTAACTATCTTGAGTAGTTTTGTTACCATCTCTAACCAAATTTTGCCACTTCACTGCTTCTCTCTTTCCAGAGAATTTATGAATATGTTGAGTAAGACTCACATGGATGTGTCATTTCAGAACTGTAAATTGTTAGATTTCCATTTCCAGTCATATATGCCACTGGTTTATTTACACCTATTCACAAATATATATACCCATGTCCTAAATTACACATACCATATAATACTTTTTATAAAAAGTGGCATGAAAATTACTCACCACAATTATCTTTAAATGAAAAGATACGTAAAGTGCCAGATACAATCCTTTTAAAAACATGTTCTAATTAAAACAAGCGTAGTGCCCACTTCTGCAGTAGTAGCTCTTTATACTGAAACGTTTTCAGTACAAGAGCAAGCAGCCCATTTTCACCATACAAGCGGGAAGCTATTGGGCACATCCTCTAGCTCTTCAATTTCAAGTCTAAAGGCTTCAGAAACTGTGGCAAAGGCAGATTGTCCAGTGCCTCTGGGAACTGTTCAGGTGAAATACTCCTAATTAAGACACGCATGGCTGTGATGAACAGAGATGTAGGGGATAAGCCTGCCAGCCACTGGAATCTGTTCTCTCCCAAAAGGTCCTGCCAAGGCTGGCGATTATCCAGCAGTTGCTGTTTCATTGAAAAGTGAAGTTCCTGAGGCATGAAGAGGAAAAGGGAGTCCAGCAAGAGGAGCTTGGAGCGCATGTTCACTGGTGGAGTCTGAGAAATCTGCTGGAGCAAGATGTCCAAGGGGGTATTCCCAGTGCAGTCACTTAAGCAGGGTGATGCCCCATGAGCAAGCAGTAGAAGCAAACATTCAGGTCTCGAGAGTTCACAGGCCATGTGCAAGGCAGTTTTGCAGCCTTCCACGCGACTGCATCCCCTGCGGTCCAAATAGCTGGCTCGCTCACACTCTGGGAAACCTCTGATGGCTTTCAGTATTCTGAAGAGGATGTGGGTGCGGTTGTAACGAACTGCCATAGCTAGGTGAGGAGCTGATGATTGGCAGCAGCTGAAGTTTTGGCTGGGTATAGCCAGGGCACTCTGAGGAAACTTACTCAGTAGGTATTGGGCATAGGGTTGGTGATTGTGCACCAGAGCATAGAGAAGAGCTTCAGAGGGAGAATAGGTGCTCACCTTTCCACCTTCTTCCCAGTGAAAGGCTTCCATTGTCCTCATGTCCTCCAGGAGCCACACAGGCAGAAGGTCCCTCACAGCCTGGTAAAAGGCGAAGGAAGATTTCTTGCATTGCTTTTGGGACTGGGCATTGTGGCTGTTGCAGCTGTTCAGCCATTTGACATTCCAGGGCATCGCTGAGCTTCGGTTTGACTTTGTTGTCAAAATGCCTCATTAGGTCCAAGACCTATGGAAACGCTTCCCAAAAAACAGACCAAAAACGTGATTTAATGATTACTACTATCCCCTCCCCAGTGAACCTGGGGGCAGCACAATAACACAAACCTCTCCCCAGTTAAGCTCAGATCTTTTCTTTTTCTTTTTTCAAACTCCAGTTGTGCTTTTTACCACAGTTAATTTCTAACTTTTATGTGGTGGGCAGGACGAATCCAGATTTATCAGTTCAGCAAACTGAACCACCAGTCTGGTCCAAATTGAAATGTTCTTTCCCAAGGCCACAGAGGTCTCACAGTCACTGTCCTGTTTAAACTGCCTCGAGGAACTTTTCAACCTTGTAGGGATGTGTCTGAGTTTAATGATTCGCTTTGGCATCCAAGAGATTAAGAACAGTGCCTCTCCTTGTGAACAAGACTTTTTGCTTTGCCACTTTGGAAAGGGTACTAAGAAAAGAACTGGCGTTTCTCTAGCTTTGTACATTTTTGGCTCAGAAGGATACATATTTTCAGTTATATATAAAATGGCAGCGAAGCACCCCCTCACCTTTATCTGAATTACAGGCAAACAAAGCAAGGATAAGGTAGGAAGTCCAGAGCTGGAAACTCAAGCAGACAGATCTAATGTAACAAGAAATTACCAGCTGCACAGGACTCAAGCTTTTTTCAGATGCAATATATGCTGATAAATCTGACTGAGCAAGGACAAAGTGAATCATTAGATCAGACACATCCCTAACAAGGTTGAAAAGTGCCTCAGTCCATCTCAAGCTAATATAAATTATAATTTTATAAATTCTTCATCTCCCCACAGCCCCCTTCCTAACCCCATACCTCTACCCTTCACCCCCATAACTCCACTTCCATCCCTACACTTCCCCTTTTCCCCCCACAGTCCTCCTTGCCCCTACAGCCCCGCTTTCCATCCCCACACCGCCCCCCCTTTGCCCCTACAGCCCTGCTCCCAACCCCACACCTCCCCCCTTTTACCCTCACAGCCCCGCTCCATATCCCCGTACCTCCCCCCTTTGCCCCTACAGCCCCGCTCCCTATCCCCGTACCTCCCTCCCTTTGCTACCACAGCCCCGCTCCCTAATCGGCTCCAATCCCAGAGCTGCCTCCCTTCCCCTCTCCCCGCTCCTGTCCTCTCCGCCAAGCCCCTTCTCCCGCCCTCTGCCTCCCCAGGTCTCCATCTTTTCCCTTCCACCTCCCGCGGAATCTCCTCCCCTCCCCTCCCCGTCGCCGGCATCCCGCGGCCGAGCCCGGCGCGCTCGCTCGGGATCCCGGTGGCGCGGTGCACCCGGAGGAGCGGAGCCGTGGCTCGGCGCTCACCTCGGGCTGCTCGCCGGGCTGCGGCGCTTTCCGGGGGGCGGGAGGCTTCTCGCTGGTGCTATCGTGCCCCGGCTCCCGGACGCTGCTGCGATCGCAATGAATGAGCTGGGCGGCGCTGGACCGGAGCTCAATGCAAGGGGCCCAGCTCCCCGCGGGGGCTCAGCTCTCTCCAGTGCCGCTGGGCTCCGGCTGCCCGCAGGGTCGGCTCGGGCGGCAGGGGCGTCGGGCGGCAGCGGCAGCGGCAGCAGCCAAACCTCCGCTGCAGCCTCTGGGCTCTTTTATCCCCCGCCCGCGCCAGGCTGCTGAAGGTCAGTCAGGACCGGGGAACTGTCCAGCTCCCTCTGATTGGTGGCAACCGGGTCCCCTCCCCGCCTATTGGCTGGCCCGGGAGGACGGGGCCCCGCTCCATTGTTTGCGTCAAGGGAGGCAAAGTTCCAAGAAACTTGTCGGGCGGCTTTTTCGCGGCGCGGGGCGGGGAAAGGGGAGGAGGGCAAGTGCCACGGCCGGGAGCCGTCTCAAGGTGCCTGTCTCGACCAGAGAGAGCGCTGCTGCGCTGGGCACGCAAAATCCCTCCCCTGCCGGCCGCTTTCTGGCGAGGTTTGGTACTGGCGAGCGCAAGGGGGCAGGACTCCCCTCTCCCCGCTCTGACAAAGTCCAGATTTGCTCTTGAAAGGCACGTGATGAGTTTGGGGGAGGAAAGCGCCTATTAATCCATCGAGGGGACGGAGCGCATACCTAATGCTGCCCTTGAGTGAATTTTGTCCTTTACAGGCTCTGTGTGTGCCTGCAGGTGCTTCTCTCAGTGACATATGTTAATCTTGTCCTTTGCTAGGGTGACCAGACATGCTAGGGTAACATCCCCGTATTTGGGGCGTTGTGGTATTTAGACAACTATATAACTGCCTCCCTAGGATAAAAAAAAGTGTCCTGACTTTTCACACTTGCTATTCTTTCCCAGGCTATGCAATTTGGTTTGAATACAAGTACAAGAGGTAGAGTAATTTGTTAGGTAAAAATGGAAGAAATGTGGTCTAATGAATACACCCCAGCTGTGTGACCCTGGACTAGTTGTTTAGCCCAAGGGTATGTCCACACTACAATAAAACATCAGTAGTTGGCACACATCTGCTGACCCAGCTCCAAATCTTTGGGGGTACAGGGCTATACAATTGCATTGTAGACATATGGGACGTTAGTGTGAGCTGCTATGGAACCCCCCAAAAGGGAGTGGGTCAGTGTGTTGGTGCCTCCAGCTGTATAAAGGTGTGTGTGTGGGCGGGGGGGGGGGGGTTAGGGAGATAATAGTTACACATTTCTGTTGAACACTTTAAGATGAAAAGTGCTAAGTAGTTAGTATTATAAGTATGTATCACTGACACTGCCTGTCTCCCAGGGCTATAATGAAGTTTAATTCATTGATGTTTGCAAAGTGCTTTGAGATTCTGGGTTGCCAGGTGTTATATGAATGCAGATAATTATAATCAAGTTTACTATATTTGGTTACCAGCATTACCATAACTATTGTGGAATTCTTCTTGCCCTCCAAGGATAATTATGGGGGTGTTTCTTGCTTTTGCTCTGCTTGATTGACCTCCAGTGTCTCCCTGTTGCAGTCCTTAACCTTTCAGCCTAGGAGAACTTGATAAGATTCCTCTCTCCCCTACAAGCCTGTTAATACCATTCCTTATTTGGCTGGAGGGTTCAATAGTGGCAGATGGGATTTCTCTGCCCTTCTCTGGGTGCCAGAGAGGTCATAGGCTGAGAACCACTGGTTCTGTTAATTAATATAAAATTGTTGGTGTTTCCATCTCTTTCCCACATTAAATACATGTATTGTACACTTGAGGGAGTATTGCTAAGTTTGTGATGTAACATCCCATTTCTTCATAGCTTTCAGTTTATAAAATCAGACTGAAATGCAGGCAGAAATAGATCATTATATTCTGAATTCCCTCCCTCTAAACCATATGAACAACATATGCTTGCCAAAAACAACTGTTCCTTTTATTGTTCATATTCTGAACTACTATTCAGCTAGAAGAGCAATATTTAAATCATAACTCATTTGATTTTGAAGGGGCGTCTCTGCCCATAGTATGTTCATTCCAAGATGAATGTAAGGTGTGAACTATGCAAACAACATTGAAATAAAGAGATATATAATAAAATGGGAGCTAGAGAATAAAATGTTAGGCAGGATATAACACACTGAGATTTCCACTATAAAAACACAAGCTAATAATGTCCGAGAGAAAGTGAGCCAAAGTACAGATTTCAATGGGAATGAGATATGTAGAAGTGGGATTGTGTCTGCTGGCAACGTCTGTCCAGTGGTTCATGGATAGGCTTGGAAGGATTAGATTTTTATCAGTAAATGCTGGTAAACATTAATTTCATTATACGCACACATATTGATGAAAAATATTTCCATCGATTTGATGCAACTATGGAAATTTAAATAGAGGAAAAACTGAAAATGTTTAAAAATAAACATTGATATCTACTAAACTGATATATACATTTAATTCTGTCAAGCTTATTCATAGTCTTAGATATTGGATCCACTGCATTTCCTGCCATCTCAACAGGTACAGAGTACCCTTCATCATTGTATTCAGTTTTATTTACATGCACGCGCACACACACACACACAATTTTATTCAGTAAATACAACCACTTCCTGCCAATTACACTGCACTTACATTTCAATCTAATTCTATTAATTCAATCCCTGATTAATTTGAACAAAAAACCCTCCCAGGATTAAAATGATAACTGTTTTAAAATAGCTAAATCTGCATCCTTTACTTTGAGCAATTTTGAAATTATATATTATGAGTTGGCTCATGTAAATGTGTTTAACTTCACTCTGCTGGATGGAATCACAACTGAAAAACTGTGTGTCATAGACCTTATATTGCAAACAGGCAAACTTCTTCTGCAGGAATATCTGAGTTCTATACAAGGGTGCCATTTATGGGGGGCAGTAGCCCGTCTGTGTTTGGACCCCTCCTGTGTTTGGATTTCATACCTGAGGTCTGCTTAAAGCTGCGTGCCCTGACTCCAGAGACAATTCTTAAATGCAACAGAGTTTTTTTGAGTTGCTTGCAGTTTTGCCTTTGGGTCAGGGATTTTGTTATAAAAAAGGGAGGCAGGGTGATTAAGAATAACAAAAGATTGATCATTCAAGTAGCTGAAGGATCTGTAGATCACAATGAAAGCATTGCCAGGTACTTAAAAAGACAGGGAGGAAAAGAGAAACAACGGGTGTTTGTGTTGCTGGGATTTGCATTTGGATCCCTGCTGTGAAACTTACAAATGTTCCTGAAAAAGGGGTGAACACAGACTTATCCAAAGTTGACTGCAAAGAGCCCCAAAGGGATTTCACAAAATTGGGTAATTGGGCAACACGAAGGCAGATGGAATTCAGTGTTGATGAGTGCAAAGTAATGGGCATGGAAAAATATAATCCTAATTATAGATACAAAATAGCTGTTAGCACTTAAGAAAGAGATCTTGGGATCATTGTGGATAGTTCCCTGAAAACATCTGTTCAATATGCAATAGCAGTCTAAAAACTAAAAAGCTAACAGAATATTGGGAATCGTTAGGAAAGGAATATATAATAAGACAAAATAACATATTGCCTCTACATAAAGTCATTGTATGCCCACATCTTGAATACTGTATGCAGATCCGGTCAACCCATCTAAAAAAAGAAATATTGTATTTAGAAAAGGTACAGCAAGGACAACAGAAATGATTGGGATTAAGAAACAGTTTCCATATAAAGAGAGATTAACAAGATTGGGACTTTTCAGCTTGGAAAATAAATGACTAAAGGGTGGGAAGATATGTTAGATGTCTAGAAAATCATGAATGATGTGGAAAAATAGAATAAGGAAATATTATTTATTCCTTCACTAACATAACACAAGAAGCTGACCCAATTAAATTTACAGGCAGCAGATTTAAAATAAACAAAATACCTTATTTTTTCACAATCAACTTGTGGAACTCTTTGCCAAGAGCTGTTGGAAAAGCTCTGTTCCAATAAGAACAAAATAAGTTAAAGGAGGATAGGTCCATCAATGGCTACTAACCAAAATGGGCAGGGATGGTGTCCCTAGCTTCTGTTTGCCAGGACCAGGGAATGGGTGACTGGGGATGGATCATGATGATTGCCTCTTCTGTTTATTCCTTCTGAAGCACCTGGCATTGGCCATGGCTGGAAGACAGGAAACTGGGCTAGAAGGACATTCTGATGTTCTTTTATAGAGCTGAAATATATCTGCCTTCTTGCTGTAAGCCACTACCTTTCCAGAGCTGAGGTAGAACCCAGGAGTTTTGATGGGGTTTTTCTCTCTCTCTCTCCCTTCACAGAGTTAGTAACAAAGTAAGAATATACATTAAAATTTTAAGGCTAACCAGTGTCCCTTAAGTGACTTGCCACAAGATGTCAGAATATGTTAGTGTTAGAGCTCAGGGGGATCTAATATTTATTTAGTTGTCTTTCTTTTATATAGGAATTAGATACAGTGCTCTTGTTAGCTAACTGCTAAGTTGTCTGCCCAGAAAAGTAAAAAACAACAAATGGTCTGGTAGCACTTTATAGACTAACAAAACATGTAGATGGTATCATGAGCTTTCGTGGGTACAGCCCACTTCTTCAGATGACCGGAGTTATGAGTAGGGGATATGAAAACTGGAAATAAATAGGAGAGGGGAAGAGAAAGGAAAAAGGAAGAGGGGTGGGTGGGGGGGAACAAGGCATCATTAAGTATCTGGAGAATGGGTACTTAAACCTAAGCAGATAAAGATCAAAGTCACTAGAAAGATTGCTGAGACAGGAAGGATACTGCTCAGAAAGCTGTTAGCACCTTCAGTGCTAACCTTCAGCTTTCTTGTTGTTACTTACAGTCCAGAACTCAGACCCCTCCAACACATCATACACAATCTACAACCCATCCTGGAAAATGATCCCTCACTCTCAGAGGGCTTGGGAGAAAAACCTATTCTTGCTTACAGACAACCCCCTAACCTGAAACATATTCTTTCTGATAACCACGCCATACAACCACATCATAAGCCTCCAGGAACCCGGCCCTGCAACCAGAAAAGATGCCAACTCTGCCCACATATCTACACTGACGAATTCATCACTGGAGCAAACAACACTAGCCACAAAATCCAAGGGTCATTTGACTGCTCATCTAGTAATTTGATCTACGCCATCAAATGCCAACAATTCCCCACTACTATATATATTGGTCAAACTGGACGTTCTCTGTGGGAAAGAATCAATGGACACAAATCGGATATACGTAAAGAAAATACTCAGAAGCCAGTGGCAGAACATTTCTGTTTACCTAACCATAATCTCACAGATCTGAAGGTGGCGGTCTTGTCACAGGCCAGTTCCTCAAGCCAAATCCACAGGGAAAGCTTGGAATCACAATACATATGCAAATTCAATTAAATTAATTACGGACTTAATCAAGATTATGGGGAGATGTGCTGGAGAAAGCTGGCTTCCCCCCATCTTGCTGTATTTGATACAGAGGCAGCAAGTGGTGGAGGGTGGAAATGAGAGTAGTTGACTTGACTACTTGATAAGCCTAGGTTTATCGGGTAGTCAACTAGTCTTTTACATCTCTGGTCCACCCCCCTATGCTTTCAATCTGTCTTCCCCCCCCCCCCCCCCCCATAGCATGCATAGGTCATTCCCCGCACCAAAATCTGAAATGGCGCCCCTGGTTCTATTTGTATTGTAGCCATGATGTTGTAAGTGGCTCTGGTGCACAAGACACTGACAACTAGGGCATGAGTGCTAGAGATGGGGAGCAAAGGGCCTTTCTTCCACTTTTTAAAGAAGTTTGATTGGGATTCTGTGAGTGAGTGAGTGGTGTTGCTACCCTACATTCCAGGCCAAAGTGCTACTCACTGAAATTTGTACCAGTTGACTATCATGCCACTCAGATTTGTCCTATTTTCATTGCTTCCTTCCCTCCCCCATTTTTGCAGTCCTTCCAGTATCCGTGCACTAGTGATGTCATGTTCCCATCTCATTTTACTCATTTTTCCCCCAAAAGTTTTGTTTTTGGAAAGCAACTTTGAGTCCATGGACAAGAGATGTTTTGTGACAGAACAAAATTTGGTTTGTAGTAAAAACAAATGTATTTTGAGCAGAAGCTGAGAGATTTTATAAAAAAAAGTCAAGTCATCCACTCAAGTTGGGAAAAGAAACAATATCATGTGACTTTAGTGTTCACACAGTTGAAATATTGAATTACTTGAAGCCTCAGTGAGAACAGTTTGTAAGCAATCCATAGGCTGATCCATAGGCAGTGTAACTAAATGGGGATTGCACAACTCTTAGGGGAGGTCTACATTTAAAATGCTGCTGCTGCAGCAGCACAATAGCACTGGTGTGATTGTGCCATTGTAGCACTTCATTGAAGATGCTACTGTACCAATGGGAAAAAGTTTCTTCTCTCAGGGTAGTTAATCCAGCTCTATGCGAGGCGATAGCTATGTTGATGAGAAAAGCCCTCCCATGGACAAAATGCTGCCTATGCTGGGGGTTATGTTGCTATAACTGTCATTCAGGAATGTGGATTTTTTATACCCTGGAGCACCTTACCCATATAAGTTTATAGTGTAGACCTGGCCTTAGTGATGGTAACCTTTTATTGCCATGTGCCTTCCTTGGGCTACTTTTTTTGTTGTTCAATCTCTTATGAAGTTTTGGCCCTTTCTTTATTAAATGCCAGTTTCCTCTAGTTATTTAATAAAACCTGTGTAAAGTGATTAAAATTCATCCAAATATAGGGTGGAAAAATGTGTTATTCTTTTAATATAAGTAATTTAGTCCCTGAGGTTATGATCAAACTGAATGGGAGATCAGATTAACCAGCAATTACATTAAGTAGATGGCATCCTATATACAATAATTAAAAAACAATACCATGACATTGGCCATTATAAATGACCATGTTGAACATTGTTAAAGTTTAACATTGGTTTCTAGGGAAAATATACCCTGTGCATACTTCAGTTTTGAAAATTGCCTGACAGTATACACTCTATTATACTAGTCCCTGCATTCAAGTTGCTAGGACGTGGGCCACAGAGCATTTACCAGACTCCATAATGGTGACTAGACCTGGGCCCAAGTCCTAGCATAGTTTGGATCCTTATCCAAAAGCTCTTACAGCTCTGAGTTATTTGGATGTCAGGTTTTTCTTTAAGACTATATCTATTAGAATCTTTATAGTTTAGTCAGATTGGAGATGCAAAGGTAGTATAAAAACACCCAATGTAACCAAAATACATATTTTTGGGTGAAGGGAATAGCTGTGGTTAAAGCACTGGACTGGGACACATCCATTTTAACTTCGGTTCCTGGCTCTGGGACAAAGCATTTATCTCTATGAGCTGCCATTTTTCTCATCTGTATAATGGGTGTAACTATACTCCCCCTGGCTGTCTTGCCTTTTACGTTGTAATCTCTTCAGGACAGGGATGGTTTCATTCCTAGATGTACGGGGTGAACCAGGATAACGAGTCCTGATTTTTGACTGAGTCGCTAAGTGCTACTGTAGTGCAAATAAAAATGATGGCTGTCATTTTGGCGGTATGCTGTCCCTGGGTGGGGCTTTAAGACTGCCTGTGACTAGAAGCTGGGAGTGAATTACATATAACATGACTAGTATAGTGATAATCATAGGCTCTGCTGTTTGGCTGCTATAAGTAATAGCTGCTGCTGATCTCTCCTGGAAAGAATAAACATTTTCTTTAGAAATATTTTTGTTTGAGTTCCTCTGCTGCTACTGCTGCTGATTCCCCACCTAAAGTGCTCAGCCTCCGCTTTTGTTTGTAAAATCGCCCAGCAACTAACTGTCAAACAGAGCCTTCTGAGGGAGGAACAAATAAGCATCAAGGGAGTTTCCAAGTTTCAGGATGAATGCTCTGGATGGAAGCCAAGTAAGGGTTTCCTCTGTCTTCCCATTGTGTGGATCTCCCTGCCCCCTCCCATTGCTGATCCGTCCCCTCTCTGTACCAGGACTCCTGACATCCTTATGCTAGTGACTTGCCTCCTCTCTAGGCCACCTGCCTAGCTTCCTGTATGGAGTAGTTCTGGGCTCCTTGGTATTTCCTTTCTAACCTGTAGTCCTGCCCTTTGGTGCCCTGCCTGCCCCACAAGATCATGGCTGTAGCAGGGAGAGTCAGCACATTGATTGGGCAGACTTGAGGTGGAGGAGAATTTTCTGGCAAGGGAGACAGTTGGGATAAGACTCACTGCAAGCTACAATCCCATCTCCGAGTAGCCAGAATCCTTCCCAGAAGAGCACTCCACTTCCCCAAAATCTAGGGATTGACCCTTAAGTTATTCAGCCATTTGGCAGGTACATATAGGGTCAGATTGGAACTGGTGCTGTGTTAGGTATTAGAGAAAGAGGGTACAAAAGGATCTTTCCCATTCTTGCATTTCGGCTATATGGTCAGTCACAACATCAAGCAGTAACCGCAGCTCATGGGGCTGCTGCTCCCAGCCCCGCAGGGCTGCCAACTCCACCAGCCCCATGGGGCTGCTAGCCAGAGTGCTGATTAACTGGTTACCGTAAGTAAAGGTGATGCTTACCGGGTAACTTGTTAACCAGTTACCCGTTCACATCCCCATTGTTGTTATGCTCCCTGACCACAACAACTGGGAGAATCCCACACCACTACCATTTCCAAAAGAAGAAGCAACGATCCCATTCCACACCAGCCGATGGAAGAGCGCACCCTATATCCTGGCTCCCATTCCAGCCTGCAGTCCCTTGCAGCCACCTAACAGTGTCATAGGGGATTCCCACCATTTGACAGCTACTCCAAAACACCCTATGTCACGCTGTGGCTTAAAAGCCACTGCATAGCAGCATCATATGAGTGATGTTTTCCAAGGCCACGTGTATGGAGATGATAGTAACTTACTTTTTTATTTGTGGATATAAAATATGGGCTCTGCTTTTGTTGCATTCATAAATATATTGCTGCAGAGTAGAAAAGGGTGCTCAGCACCAAGTAACTTAATTCCCAAAATTACAAAAGTTTGTAAGATGGAGCAGTGTTTATTGACTGTTTTGTGGCTAAAACTATTTGTGATCCCACCCTCTCTTGAAAAAAATTGTAACCCTAGGCTTGGCCTTCAGCTGTGCTACCAGGGGCTAAAGCCCAAGCCCCAGTCTGTAACCCAGGGCTAAAATATGTAACTTAGCTTGGTGGGACTCCCTGTGGCATGGGGCCCCAGGAGACTGCCCTGCTTGCCACTCCATAATGCCAGCCCTGCACTTGCAACCACCCCCACACCTGTCCTGTGACAACCTCCCCCCTCCTTCTCGGAGAGTCATGAAACCCAGCTGAGAAACAGTGATCTAGAGAGAGAGAAACAAGAAATGGGAGAGACCAAACCTTAATAATCATTTCAGTGCTGATTTAAGGATGTGCCCTGGGATTGCTAGGCATCAGGTTTTTGACGAGAAGGTCCATTTTTAAGGGGTCCTCTCCAGTCTCAGGTGAGAAATATTGACTGGACACCAAAAGTCTGGTTATTGCAATTTTCCAGGATGGTAACTAGGGCAGGGCGAGAGAGTTGTTCCAGGTGCAGAGCTATTGAGGGGGTGGGGCATGTGCAAAAATGGGATTGTACAGGATTGGGCCTAGCAGTATCAGCCAGAGCAGAGCAGCCAGGTAGAAATGGGGAGTATAGGGAGAAGCCAGCCCACCCCTGGCCAGAGGCACTTTTGGTTCTGCTTTGCCCAAGCCCCTGAGCGGGGGTGATTTGGCTGCTGCTTGCTCCTTGCTGGACACTGGGCAGGGGATGATCCCTCGGGGGAGCTGAGCAGCCCAAACAATGGCAAACTTCCTGTTACTTGGCATGTTGACATCTGGTGACAGCAGCATGTGGCTGCAACAGGAGGAGGAGTGAAGGGGGCACAGTGTTGGGATTGGGGGCACAGGAGGTGCAGGAGATAGGCATGAAGGGGGCACAGTGCAAGGATTGGGGACACAGCAGGAAGGTGCAGGCATTAGGAGCAAAGAGGGCACAATGCAGAGGTTTTGGGTACAGGGAGGAGGTGTAGGGGTTGGGGGGAGGGGAGCACGGGGAGCCTAGGGACTCATGGGGGAACTATGACCACAGGGACCAGGGGTACCAAAATACCAATTCACCAGGGCATCATTATCCTTAAGGCTGGCCCTGAGCAGTACTGTACTGGAAGGTTGCTTCTTCCTGATGGGGAGGCTCCTTAGTTTTCATTATGCTGTTTGCTTGCTTAAAAGAGAGGAGATGTACAGGCTCAGGTGAGATCAGACTGTTGAGACAGGACTGCCTTTGAAGTTGGGAAATAAGAGCAAAGTGTGCTGCTTGCCTAATTAGAAGAAAGTTATATTCTTTTTTCTTGGTTTCACTGGTGGTGCAAGACACACCTCTATTAGGCCTGGTCTAGGTTTAACTATTACCTGCTTATCCTTTCAGAATATGTCTCCCTGGCCTGAAGGAATGAAACTCTCAGCCAGGGTCAACAGAGTTGTGTTAGCAGGATCTAAAAATAGTGCTCTAAAAATAGCTGTACAAAAAGTACTTTGAAGCCTACCCCCAGGCCTGCTGATGGGGGCAGAGGACAAAGGAGCCAGTTGTACTGGGGCCCGGCCATTCAAAGGAGTCCAGGACTCCCAGCTGCCACTGCTATTTCTACTGCGGTGGCTGGAGAGCTGGACCCTTTAAACCACCACTGGAGTGTTAGGTGGCGTGGAGGGCTGGCTACCCCATGCCCATCCCTTCCACCTGAGGCTCCGCCCCTTCTAGGAATGCAGCGCCACCGCCTGCACCTTGCCCAGGAGTCCACAGATGCTGTCGGCACCTCTGCCTATCCTCTTTCCTGAGCTTCAGCACCCAACCTCCAGCCTGAGCCAGAGCTTCAAAGCACTGATCCCACAGCTCTTTTTAGACCACTAGCCATGCTGGCCTGAGTCTATTGACTTGGGCTGTGTAGACATACTCCTCTTGGCTTAAGGCCTTCATGGAATGGTGGTATTTTCAGCTCATAAATGAGCTATCTATTTGCATATGCAGCAAAGATAGCTGTCTTTATTCTTGTGAAGGAAACTAACTCTCAGAACATTTTTAAAGTTTAGTGTTTTAACTCTTTTTTTATTTAGTTCATTTTCTGAGGAATTCTTTTAGTTTTATTAGCATTTAGTAGAAGCTGAAATTGGTTTCAGGTAAGTCCAAACAGCCTTATTTTTTATATAGAAGACTTTTAGCTTTAAAATATTTTTTTTTAAATTTACATGAGTCTTAAAAAATATTTTAGCTTAAATACTGCTCAAAGAAGGCACTGATTTTTTACAATTCATTAAGAGTTGTTCAAGCAGTGCCAGAGGACTAATTAAGCCCATAAACATTCTGCTTTTAAATGGCTTCTTATGTAAGTAACCAGGATATTAAATGACATTACTATATTTGTTCACATCATGTCTTACTATTTATACAGCAGTGCTATGAGGCAGTTATATGAGGCCTGTATTTAAATGCAAAAATATTTGCAAATAAACACTTACTAAGTCCATGTGTTTTCTTTAAAGTTACACATTGACCTGAGAGGGCTTATAGTAGAAATCAGTTTCTAGTATAAGCATATTCCTAGAATTCTTTGTATGAGCTTGAAACAGACTCTTTCTTTATGAAGAGAAAAAGGGGTAGGGAGGCAGAGTAAGGAGGCTTCTGTTTCTGCTTTTTGTGGCCCTGACAAACCACATGCTTATATACCACTTCTCATCAAGATGAGAGAAGAAAAGTATCTTCAAATTCCTTAATAAGGGGAAAACTTCTGGCTCTTTGAGAAGACACTCCTGTTGGATGTATGCCTTTTAATCAACCAGTAATACCCAAGATAGCAATCTACAGTAGCCTCACCCACAATTCATAATTTAAAATGCCTGCTAAGCACTCTATACAAAACCCAAAACATACTTACTTATGTTCAAATCTCTCTAACATTCCATACAGTAAATAATATTAATTAATACAACAAACAAGTTATGAAGCTACATTCTAGACTTTGCAATACCCAAAGCTGAGAGGTACAGATTTTTGAGCAAGGAGAAGGTATTCTCCTTGATTTTTCTTATGCCTGTCATTTATTAGGAAAAAGCAGAGATTTCCTGTTTCTTTAATTGGCCAAGATACTTCATTTAATAAAACTAGCGGGCTGTGCCCCATGCTTGTTATGCTCACCAACCCCCCTCTCTCTGGCAGCTTTTGCGACCTGAGAGCATGATGACATCCAGAGAGCATGAGCGCGTGATGATGTCATTCTGTCACCTGTCTGGAAAAACTTTTATTTATATAGATATATGAGAGAGAGAGAGAACTAAAACCAAATATATAAACTGTTATTTTCCATGCACCAAATGTATACAAGTACTTAGAAATATTGAAATTTAATAAACACAGGCAAGTTTAGAACAGTTTAACATTACAGAATAAATTAAAACAATTTTATTGACCGTTGTTGCATCACTATTGAAGAGTATGGTCCACATGGCATTTTTTTTTATTCCAAGCAGTTTGCCAGTAATTGGAGCTGCATTGAGACTTGCTGAGCCCCTGGGCAAAGTGAGAGGGGGCATGGCTCTGCCCCTCTGAAAGGTGGGACTTCAGGAGGCAGGGGCAGTGTTGGGGCTAGTCTCCCCCAGCCAGCCCTTCAGTGGCGCCCAGCATGTGCTGCTCGGGGCTTTGGCAGTGATTTAAAGAGCCCGGGGTTCAAGTTGCTGCCACTGCTGAGGTAGCATCGGTGACAGTTGGGAGTCCTGAGCCCTTTTAAATTGCTGAGCTTAGGGCAGCTGCCCTTTTTGTGCTCCCTCTAGCCCTATCTGCAGCCCTGCCGGTAATAATTAAATATTACAGTTCTATATCTTCTTCCACCCAAGAATCTCATATCACTTTATAAAAAAACCCTAAAAATTCCTGAGAGGTGGGGACCTATTATCCCCAAAGCAGTGAGGTTGCTGAACCACTACTTCAACAAAGAACAGGATGGCCACACATCTAAAGGCCCGAGAGAAACCTAAATATCTCATAAGATGTTGGTTCTTTCTAAAGTGTCCCTGAGTCCCATTTTTGGTGCATTTACCCTGAGCTAGAGGGCAGGCAATCCAGGGCCTGAGGGGTATGGGACTTGGAGTGCTGTTATTGTCGTGTGTGACAAAAGAGAAATTAGAATGTTTGAAGTAAAGTGTGTCAGACATTTTGCATGTGGATTCATTTTTCGCTAACCTCTGAGAATGTTCTGGATCTTTGTAGAATGTCATGGAACTTTCCAGACTTTCTGAAAACTACATTTTCCTTGAACCTCTTAGAGTGTTGTCAGCCAAGCCCTTGTAGGTATATAAGGGGTGAGGCATCATCAATCAGGCAGTGAGATATAAGAACAAACTGAGGTGAAGTGAGAGCCCAGCTGCAATACTGTGAACCTTGCTTCATTGTGTAATTGTGAAAATGTATTTGTGTTTTAAGACCTAAAGAGTATAAGTAGTGACTAATAAAGGACATATTTAGTGAGACACCAGAGATATTTATCACATTTTTATCTACTTAACAATATATAAGAAATCCTGTTACTTTTGCCATGTGTAACATGTAATATTTGAGGACAGTTTAATTTCTTGAGATTCCAAATGCAATAAAGATAAAGTATCCAAAAGTGTAACAAATGTGGGGGCACCAAAGACACTCCTCACCTAGGGTAGTATTTGGTCTAGGACTGGTCCTGTATGTACCCATCAGAAAAAGGTACCAAAATATCACATGAAGTGGAGATTGTCAATACTTCAGAATTAACCATAACATTGTCTCTCAGCAGTGGTCTCAAGTCCACCTCACAGCCTCTACTTTATTTTGGCCACATCTGCAGTTCAGTCTATGTTAAGTCTGGAGTTCTGGTTCTTGTAATGAATGAGTCATATACATCCTTTTGGAAACACTATTGAATTCTTTGGAATTACACCAGGGATTAACTGGGGCCCAGTATGTCAAAGAGGACACATGAATATATTTGTCTCTTTAAAGCAGAAAAGGGAGGATTTGCTTTCCATTTGAGTCTGTCTAGAAGCAAGCAGACAGGAGAGAGAGAGCAATTAAGAGCATTCCTGGGTTTGGTGCACAAAGGTAGCCCTCACTGTAAATACACATTTATTATAAACATTAAACTGGACATATTAGGGAGAGCAGACAGGATTGCATCTGGTCTGAGCACTCTAAACCTAAGGCATGGCATAAATATAGAAACAAAACAGTGTTGCATAAGAGTCATCTGTACTCTCTAACTCAAGGAGTGAAGGGGGAAGAGTGTCATCTTACTTCACTGTAATTTGCCATACACTGCTATGTGTAGAGTTTCCAGATGTCTGGTTTTTTACTGCAATGCCCGATCGAAAAGCGGTTCAGGTCAGCACAGGTTGGTTAAAAATCCTGTTGAGGTAGGGCTGGCAGGCTCCCTACCTGGCTCTGTGCTGCTCCCCAGAAGTGCCAACATGTCCCTCTGCTTTTAGATGGAGAGACAGCTATGGGGGCTCTGTGAGCTGCCCATGTCCCAAGTGCCAGCTCCACAGCTCCTGCTGTCTGGGCACCACAGACATGGGAGCTGTGGGGGCAGGGCCTGTGGACAGAGGCAGTGAACAGAGCCGCATGGCTGTGGCTCCACCTGGGAGCTGAGGGACACGTCACTCACTGCTTAATGGGAGCCATCTGAGCTGAGCGTTGTCCGGGGCCCCTACTCTTCACTCCCCACCCCACACACCACAGCTCCATGCCCCAGCCCTGAGCTCCTTCCCACAACCAAACTCCTTCCCAGAGCCTTCCCCACTAACCCCTCCAATGCCGCAAACCTCGGCGCTGAGTTCCTTCCCACATCCAGACTCCCTTGTGGAGACGGCACCCTGAATTCTCTCCTATGCCCAAACTTCTGTCTCAGCTCAGAACCCCTCCCACACTCGGAATCCCTCAGACCCAGTCTGGAGCCTCTTCCTCCACCCTACACCCCCCATCCACAGCCCCACCTCAAAGCCTGCACGCCCAGCTCAGAGCCCATATCCTCTCCCACCCTCCCCAGTTCCCTGCCTCAGAATGGAGCCCCCTTCCGTAGTCCAAACCCCTCGCTGCATCCCTTAGCTCAGAGTCCTCTCCTGCACCCCTATCTCCTCATTCCTGGCCCCACCCCAGAGCCTGTACCCCTAGTTGAAGCCCTTACCCTTTCCCACATCCCAACCTCCGCTACAGCCCAGTGAAAATGAATGAGGGTGGGGGAGAACAAGCAATGGAAGGAGGATGGAGTGAGCAGGAGCAGAGCCTTGGGGATGGGGTAATGCATAGGGTGGCCCCTCTAGGAAGGGGCAAGGAGTGGGGGGAGTAAGGGTGTTTGTGTGCACTTAGAAAGTTGACAACTCTAGTTATATGTTAGCCTTAAGCTGGACTAAAACCAGGCTTGGTCCTGGTGTGCAAAAGACCCCAAAAAATTCCACACTGTGCCTATAGAATCCCTCTTGCACAACTGCACATTCAGCAGTTTTTTAACCCGCAGTTAGGTTTGCTTAGATGGGGTCTGCAACCATGGGTAACTGTTTGCTTCATCTGTTTACTTAACAGGGTTAAGCAAGTGTTAAAGCTCATCACAATGGTACAGAAACCTGGCCTTGTTGTAAGTAAAACATGGGAAAGAAGTGTCAAATTCTACCATTCCCATCCCTAAACTTACATTTTCAAGCTACTTTAATTACTGTTATAAAGGCTAGCACTTGGATTAGCTTGAAATTCAGTTCTTCCTTTTGAGATATACCAACACTGTCAGTATCTTTTTCTCCTCCCCCACATGCAATTTAATAAATATCTGCAGTATGAAAAATTTAGAGCCTGATGCAATGCTTTATAGTTTGGAAATGTGATGGTTCCTCATTTAAAAATTGGTTTGAACATAGATTTAAGGAAGTTCCATGAGGTCTGATTCTATTCAATATCTTCATAAATGAACTGGATAATGGCACAGAGAATTCATTTATACATTGTGGATACCACCAAACTGGGAGGGGTTGCAAGTACTTTGGATGACAGAATTAATATTGAAAATGATCTTGATAAAGTGGGGAAAGGGTCTGAAATAAATAGGATGAATTCAGTGAGGACAAACACGAAGTACTACACTTAGGAAGATATAAACAATTGCACAAATAAAAAATGCTGCCTACAAAAGTGCCTGAAGGAAAGGATTAAACTAAATATGACTCAGCAATGTAATACTATTGCAAAAAAAGCAAACATCATTCTGGGATGTATTAGCAGGCCTGTTGTAAGCAAGATACAGAATGTAATTCTTCCACTCTAAGGCCTCAGCTGGAGTATTGTATCCAGTTCAGGACCCCTCTCTATGGGAAAGATGTGGACAAATTGGAGACAGTCCAGAGGAGGGCAACAAAAATGATTAAAGATCTAGACAACATGACCTATGAAGTAGGGATGTTAAGGACTAGTGACTGTCCGATAAGCAAATACTTATTGGTTAGTTGACAGGATAGTTGACTAGTCGCTTCCCCGTCCCTCCCCCCCTTGCTGCCTCTATCAGATAGAGGTAGCAAGCGGGGAAGGAAGGGGTACTTCAAAGCGGCAGCGCCGGACAGAGCGATGCCACTTTGAAATGCCACAGCAGCGTTTCAAAGGGGCAGCACCGCACGAAGCCTGGCGCACGCTGCCAGGCATTTCAAAGAGGCAGTGCCACATGGAACCCGGGGTCAGCTGAGGAGTCCCCAGCTGATCCGGGGCTCTGTGCGGCACTGCCCCTTTGAAACACCACGGCAGCATTTCAAAGGGGCAGCACCGCCCTATCGATTAATCGAATAGTCGATGCAAAAATGCATCGACTATTTGATTAGTGAATTACACGATACTTAACATCCTTACTTAACATCCTTACTTTGAAGACATTGAAAAAAACTGGGTTTGTTTAGTCTGGAGAAGAGAAGATTGAAGGGGGGAATGATAATAGTCTTCAAGTATGTAAAAGGTTGTTATAAAGAGGAGGATGATACATTTGTCTCCTTATTCACTAAAGGGACAGGACAAGATATAACTGTGGGGCCTAGGACTTGTATCCAGGCCTGGAAGTCCCTTGACAACTGCTGCATCCTGGCCTCCACTGAAAGGCTATTAAAACCTAGTGATCGGAGAAGCAAGTAGAACTATAGCTTAGCTTCAGTCACCTCATGCTGGTTCCTGTCCTTTCACCTCACCTCCAATTATCATTTACTAGACCTGGCTCTGGGGTGAACCTTCCTTGGTATCTGACCTGACACTGACCAGAAGTTTCCTATTTTGTGAGCAGTTTGTATTTGGCAAGGGTGTACATATACTGATCAGCTAAAACAGTAATGAGCGAATGGAACTGGTTTAGGCAAACGCAAGAGGAAATGTTCTTTAAGCAGCAAGATTAATAGAGTTGCTAGTCAAGTTGTTACAGTGCAGAGCAAAGCTAGCCAATTATTTTTTGTCAAGGTGCAAGTTTTTGGGTCAAGGTCCGGATTACAGAGAAAATAAAATAAAATAATAATTCATAATAAATAGGATTTCAGGGTCTATTCAAAAGGGTCTAGTGGTTTGCGTATTGACTACTCCTTGTGTAGGGTCTGTGAGTATTTCCATTATAATCCCATCTTTCCAATGACATTTATAATCAGGATGTAAATAGGGTCATAGTAGGTAAAGATGGTAATTACCGAGTCCAAATGGTAGGTTAACCAAAGTTATCTTTTAATTACTTTTTATTGGTGAGGAAGGGAAGACATTGAAAGAAACCTGAAAAAGGTTTCACTTTTCAAACTGAATGCTTAGGCAATCTGTTTATACTGTGCATGATCATTTAAATGCACTTTTTTGAAAAGAAAAGAAATGCGATTAAGGAAGTTCTATTTTAGAGAGAACATTCTGCCTGTGATTCAATTAGTCTGGCTGGATAATCTCTCTTCCTAACATAGCTGTAAAACAGATATGTCAGGGAACAGAAAGTTCACAAAATGACTAAGTGCCCTGCACACATTTGAAGATGTTGCCTATTTTTATTCTTTTAAATTTTGTCTGATGCTGGCTGCCAGTGGATCTATTGAAATAACAAGCAGGAGTGGAAAAAGGGCTACTCTAGCATGAATCTCTGCTTAATATAAAGGGCTTGAGTAACAGTCATTAAATTTCACTTGAGCTTCATAAACATTGTATATATATATTTTCCACCGAGAAACCCATTTTTCCTAAAATTGCAAATAAAAGATCCATTTACTCCATCAGAAACTTTTCATAGTACAGGAAACTTTTTATGTAATAACTAGCAGATGTACCTGGTGTTGCACAGGTCTTTAACTGAAGTAATTTTTTTTTAAGCATGTACATTTTATTTTAAAACATGAAGGAAAATGAAGGCTGGAGTGCTGGTCTGAGGGTAAAGAGAAGCAGGGGTGGGTGGCTTAGGGCAGAAAGTTGGGAGGTGTGGGGGCTCAAGGCAGGAGGTGGGGGCCTCAGGGCAGGGGGAAGGATGTTAGGAAGTCACAGAAAAGGAGGTGGGGGTGCAGAAGTCCTGGCAGGTGGGGTCAGGACAGGGTGCTGGGAGTTTGGGAGGGCTTATGGGGCCTCTAATGGCAGCAAGGGTGGTGCTGTTCCAGCCATGACTTCTCTCAGGGAGCCATGGCACAGCTAAACCCTGGCCTTGGTTTAAGTTTGGGTAAGAGGAAGCTGCATATCAAATTTGGTGTTCCTAGCTCTTACGGGTTAGGAGGAGTTCTTGAACAAGTGGACTCACAGATGCAGACAGATGCACTCTAAAATATTTATATATAGATTTTTGAAAGTCTTACAACACTGTCTGAATCTATTCTATTTACAATGAAATATATCAGTCCATAACATTTCAAATCAAACTAATAAAGGGTGATTAGATTGTGGAAGGCTTAATTTGTTTTGGCTTTGCCTTTAGGGATTACTGAATTGATAGCCATCCTTTCTTTCCAGGGGTGCATATTTACCATAATACCAGTAACTGCATCTAAAATTAGGGTGGCTACATCTATTAATTTTTATTTGTAGAATTCTCCATTAAAATGATTTTATAGAATTCTCTATTTTAGCAGAGTGCATTGCCAGTTAACCGATTAACAAAACTAAAAGAATAACCAAGAACAACAGATCAGGAAAAACAGCCTCAGAACAAAGTCTCCAAAGCCCAAAGATTTCCCATGTGAGTTAAAGGGAAATAAAAGGAATCTCTACCCCAAGTGAACTCCCTACATTAAGAATGTTTTATGTGACCTAAATAAAGCTTTTATTCAGAATAATGATGACTAAGTCTTTCTGATCTCTATAAAATGATTATTATAAAAGGTATTGCCTAACAGGTCCTTTTGGGGCAAAGGTACATTTTGGTCTCAAATATGGGATATCCCTTGCAATGTTAGATGGCAAGAAAACAAGCCATAAACTTAGCCTGCATGGGCCGTAAGACCGTAACTGAGTGCAGCACCATTGCCTTCAGTGGAGTTGTCTGGGCATAATTAAGGGGAAAATTTGGCCTTTGAAATCTGCTTCACACCCATAAAAAATGTAGGCAATCCAGAGTGAAGACCTATATAATCTGTGGCCATAAAATTCACCCCCCAATCCTTTCTTCCCGCAGAACTGTTCTGCAGAACCTATGCTTTGTTGTATTAAGTCTCTAGCTCTTACATTAACCTTGAAAACAGAATCAAGTATGGGTTATGTTCCTGAGTTTACAGATATCTCTGAGCTATTGTTTCAGGGTATGAGCTACCCAGTCATCGGAATTTTTATCACTAAAACCCAAAAATGATCATTTAACTGACATTATTAACTGTCGCTCTGGTAATCATTCTAGCAGAAATGCCAGCTAATATGCTTACTGCTCAATTCCTAACTCCCTTCTTTGTCTCCACAGATCCCAATATATCCCACCCACATCCTGACACCTCTGATACTGCTATGTGTTGTCCACTCTCAAATCGGTGGCATGCTGCACACTGAAAACATGGGAACACCAGAACTGCCAAACTGGCTACAACCTATGGTCCATCTCATCCAGCATCTTGTCTCCAGTAGCGTCTACCACCAAATGCTTTAGAGGGCAGTGCAGAAACCCGTAATAGGCAGATGTGGGATAATCCACTCCAAAAATCTTACCTCCAAATTCATAATAATCTGAGATTATCTAAGCCCTGAACCATGAGGTTTTTTTAATCACCCTTCCAAGAAGATTTGTTAATATTAACTGTAAAAGTTTGGATAGCCTTGATGTTCATATAAATGTCCCATTCCTCTCTGAATTTTCCTGTGGGACAATATTAAATACATGGAATTATAATTGGGGCTTCTATGCTGATTTGTACCATTCACCTTCAAAATGAAATGCGTATGATACCCATTTAAAAAAAAAAAAACTTTTAAATCAAGCTGCCCCAGAATTTCCAGCCTGCTTCACCAAAATGCCATGGAACCGAGAGCCCTTGCAGTAGAATTTAGCACTAGTTAATCAGAGATTACCAGCAGTCTTGACGAAGTACTGGGAAGTGTTATCGGTTCATGCACATTGTGTACACATATCATAACTTAATCAGCTAAAGAACACATGGACTGATGTTTTAGGATAGGTATCCATATATGCAACTTCCCCGGCTGCTCATTCAAGAGCAAGTGACCTACAGGTCAATTAGGAAGCTTTCTGGTAACCAACAAAAGATGAGCAGCAGGTTAAGGGAGAATGCTCTACAAAGCAGGTTTTGTTTAGCCCAGCCAGACCTGTATTTGATTTCTATTAAATACTTCAAATTGGTGTAAGCATCCTGAAAACAAAAATCCTCTGAGAAATCTCCCCAGCTGTCAATCTTTCAGATTTCTTAAAGCAAGACTTTCACAGAGAATGTGACAGTTTGGGGGAATAGATCAACTTGTGAATTCTTTTTGCTTTTATGAATAGCATTTATTCATAGAATCATAGAACCGGAAAAGACCTCAGAAGGTCATCAAGTCCAGCCCCCTGCTCCAGGCAGGACCAATCCCAACTAAATCAACCCAGCCAGGGCTTTGTCAAGCCGAGACTTAAACACCGCTAGGGATGGAGACTCCACTACTTCCCTAGGTAACCCATTCCAGGTTTCTTGAGTAAGAACTGTTTTGCGTAAGAGTTCTTGTGCAAAAGGTCTTGCGCAAGAGCGCGTCCACACTGCCATGTGCTTTTGCACAAGAGATGTGCTTTGAGCAAGAGCGTCCATGGCTCTGTGGATGTGCTCTTGTGCAAGAAAGCTCTGATGGCCATTTTAGCCAGAGGAATTTCTTGCTCAAGAAACCACTGTTGCCCATCCACACTGCCTTCTTGTGCAAGAGCTCTTGTGCAAGAGGGTTTATTTCTTATGGGGAGAGGAATAACTCTTGCGCAAGAAGCCCTCTTTTCCAACACTGTACTGTGAATTTACTTGCACAAGAATGTGTGCGCAGTGTAGACGCTCTGCAAGTTTTTGCACAAGAATCATAGAATACTAGGACTGGAAGGGACCTCGAGGGGTCATTGAGTCCAGTCCCCTGCCCTCATGGCAGGACCCAGTACTGTCTAGATCATCCCTGATAGACATTTATCTAACCTACTCTTAAATATTTCCAGAGATGGAGATTCCACAACCTCCCTAGGCAATTTATTCCAGTGTTTAACCACCCTGACAGTTAGGAACTTTTTCCTAATGTCCAACCTAAACCTCCCTTGCTGCAGTTTAAGGCCGTTGCTTCTTGTTCTATCCTCAGAGGCCAGGAAGAACAATTTTTCTCCTCTTCCTTGTGACACCCTTTTAGATACCAGAAAACTGCTATCATGTCCCCTCTCAAATCTTCTCTTTTCTAAACTAAACAAGCCCAGTTCTTTCAGTCTTCCTTCATAGGTCATGTTCTCTAGAACTTTAATCATTCTTGTTGCTCTTTTCTGGACCTTCTCCAATTTCTCCACATCTTTCTTGAAATGTGGTACCCAGAACTGGACACAGTACACCAACTGAGACCTAATCCACGCAGAGTAGAGTGGAAAAAATGACTTCTCGTGTCTTGCTCACAACACACCTGTTAGTGCATCCTAGAATCATGTTTGCTTTTTTTGCAACAGCATCACACTGTTGACTCATATTTAGCTTGTGGTCCACTATAACCTCTAGATCCCTTTCTACCGTACTCTTTCTTAGACAGTCGCTTCCCATTCTTTGTGTATGAAACTGATTGTTCCTTCCTAAGTGGAGCACTTTGCATTTGTCCTTATTAAACTTCATCCTGTTTACCTCAGACCATTTCTCCAATTTGTCCAGATCATTTGAATTATGAGCCTGTCCTCCAAAGCAGTTGCAAGCCCTCCCCTCTTGGTATCATCTGCAAACTTAATAAGTGTACTCTCTATAGGGTTGCCAGATGGTTTAACCAAAAATACCGAACACCCCCCTTCCCCCCCAAAAAAACACTCTTGAGAAAAAAAAAGGGGGGGGGGGAGACCAAAGTTGAGTTAAAAAACCCAGCAAAAAACAAAAAAACAAAACAAAACAGGATAGTTATTAAGCAAAAAATTAAAAAAAAAAGCAAAAAAAACCAGCATGGCCCCTTTAAGGCCTTTGGGGGGTTTTTTTGGCTGGCAGCCATCTTGTTTTCTTACTCTGTGCAGGAAAGAGAGCTCCTCTGTGGAACGAGGTAAGTGGGGAGGAAGGAGAGTTCGGGGGAGGGGGGGGCTTGAGGGTGGTTTTGGGAGGGGCCCGAGGGCTGGGCCTGGTTCCTGAGTGTGTGTAGGGTTGCCAGGTGTCTGGTGTTTTCGCCTCCTAGCAGGAAAAAAAAAAAAAAAAAAAATCAGAAAATACCTGGACATTTTAGGTGTCCGGTACTTTCTGATTTTTTTTAACTGGACAGGAGGCGAAAATACCAGACTGTGCGGGTCAGTACAGGACACCTGGCAACCCTAACTCTCTATGCCGATATTTAAATTGTTGAAGAAAATATTGAACTGGTCCCAAAACAGACTGCTGTGGAACCCCACTTGTTATACCTTTCCAGCAGGATTGTGAACCATTAATAACTACTCTGAGAACAGTTATCCAGCAGTTATGCACCCACCTTATAGTAGCCCCATCTAAGTTGTATTTGCCTAGTTTATTGATAAGAATATCATGTGAGATCGTATCAAATGGTCGTTATTGCGCAAAAAGCCTGCAGTGTAGACGTAGCATAAGGGATCCATTCACTTACCCAAACTTTCTCCGTGCCCCACTTACAGCTCTGTCCAGTCAGTGCGGACCCTGACACATCACCCTGATGACTCCACTCATTGAGCCTGAGGCCATGCCACCTTTGTGCTGCTCCTGTGGTCCGCTTGCTCCGCCTGCTGCTGCTCCTACCGGCTGCCTGCCGATCATTCCCGCCAGCTACTCTGCTGGCTGCCTGCTACTGCTTCTGCCGGCCACCCACTGGTCGGTCCCGCCAGCCGCTCTGCTGGCCACCTGCTGCTCATTCCCACCAGCCGCTCTGCTGGCTGCAGTGGGTCTGGCTCCAAGCCAAACCAGTGATTTCAACTCTTTAGCCACCACCTAGTCTGGCAAAAGATTCCAGCTTCCACTGGAACAGCAAAAAGACTCCCGATGGAGTCTGCTTTAGGTCTATCCTTAGAGCAAGGTGGGGAAAAGGGGCAGGTTGAACCAGTCTTACAGCTCACGCCTGGCAGGCATGAAGTAGGCTGGCTCAAGCACTCCCCCCCCCCCCCCAAAAACTCAGTTCACTCAACGCTGGAAGAGGGAGGCTTGTTCATCTGAGACCCCTTACAATGATGGTGCTTCTCCTGCAAGCACTGATGTCATATTTTACAGTTCCCACATTTAGGGGTAGCATGATTTGTGACCCCACAACAGCCCAAATTAGTTACAATACATCACATTCCATTCTAACAACTGATCCTCCATCAGCCCTGGCTGAATTAGATTTACATAACCACACCCTGGATTCTTTCCCCATCTCAGCATGAGCTGTATTTACATATCAACAGTTAATTATCTTGCAGGGCTAAACAACTTCAGCTGGCTGCATTGCAAGCAGTCCTTCAGACCCCTGGCTTACACATGCAACCCTGAGTGTAAATTACTAATACCAGCATGCTCACTATATCAGTGTAAGACAGGGCTTGCAAAACAGGGGTAAGTTGAACTGACAGAAGTCTCCACTTTGAATGGCGCAGTGCATCTACACTGAGGGTTTTTGTCAATATAGCTACATGGATACAACCCCCTTCTCCCCCAGCAACAGCTAAAGTCAACCTAGTGTAAACAGGGCTGAGGTCTCATTTCTTTGGATACATTTTCACCACTGCTTCACTGTGGTGACAGAACATACTCACTGGGCCTGGAGAAGGGGGGGGGGGGGAGAGAGGTATTTGCCATTTCAGAGCAAAGGCCAATGATGATAAAAGATAGACAGCTCAAGAGAGCGAGTCTGCTCCCATAGTGTATTTTTCTGTTTTCACATTCATTTTACACCAGAACTCGTAGCCTTCACTTGCCAACTTGGGTAATGAATCCACATGGGTCTTGATTTCTAGTTACACTCCATATATATTATGTTTGATACTTTTCTTATGTCTACTCCCCTGCCAAAAAGGAATATTATCATTGATTGCAGTAGTGCCCAGAGAGCCCAACTAACAATCAAAGCCCCGTTGTACTAGCAGGTTAAAAAGGAGTAGAACAAAGACAGTCCTTACCCTCGGAGAGCACCTGTTTTATGACTGTAACAATGAATTACAGATAGATAAATAGACAACTTGGGGATGAGAGAACAGTAAAGAAAAGGATATGTGCATAAGCAAGCAGTTGGAGGGGTCAGAGGAGTTGCATGAAATGATCCTTGTGGTACTGTTGCCTTCTCCTTCATAGACTATGCATTTTGGATACCTATCTAGGTGGATAATCCTGTACAGTCACAAGAAGCTCGCCTCTCCTCTACAGTGTCTCCTTCTGGCAGCTCTCGGGAATAGCTCTGCCAGCCAGTCATTGCTGCAGTGGTTGCTCACTCCATCGTCCTCTTGCCTTGCTTGGGATGTGACTGCGTCTGCTTTGGCCCCCTGGCTAGGTCACTGTAGTTTTCCCTTCCCAGGGTAACAAAATCTCCCAGGACCCATTGTTCCAGGCTCTTTCCTCTCCCTGGCCTTAAAGGCACCACTGCCCAAGACTGGTAGAGAACACAGGCCTGCCTTCTATGCTGGCTTCCAGCTCAGGGACCCTACAACAAGCAGTCAAGGTCTGTAGAGTTCTAAACCTCACTGGGCTACTTCCTTACCTTCTCTCACCTCCAGAGTGACTGCCATTTCTCTCTCTGCAGACCCCTGCTGCTGTCAGCTACTGGGCTTTATACAGACCCCCTCCTGTTCCTATTCAGCTGAGCCTCATCTCTAATTAGTCTCTCCCTACTCTTTGGCTGCTCCTCCAGGTACAGGTGTTTATTGGCCTATCCAGCCCCCTTTACTGATGGTAAGAAAACATTCTACAAAGAAGACTGAGAATAAGGTAAGCCTTTTACTCAGTGGAGGTGAGAGCACGAACAGAAAATATGGAAATGGCTGAAGTGCTAAATGACTTCTTTGTGTTCACCAAAAAGTTTAGTAGCAAATAGACATCTAACATAGTGAATGCCAATGAAAACAAGGTAAGATCAGAGGCTAAAACAGAGAAAGAACAAGTTAAAAATTACATAGACTAGTTAGAAGTCTTTAGGTCAACAGGGTCTGATGAAATACATCCTAGAATACTCAAGTTGGGGGCTGAGGAGGTATCTGAACTGTTAGTGATTCACTTTGAAAAGTTATGGGAGAGATTCCAGAGGACTGAAATAGGACAAATATAGTGCCAATCTATAAAAAGGGAAATAAGGGTAACCTGGGGAATTATAGACCAATCAGCTAATTTCTATACCCAGGCCTGCAGACGAGAGGGCAAAGAGGGCAATTGCCTTGGGCTCTGGTGATTCAAAGGGGTTTGGGGCTCCCGACCGCTGCTACCACCGCTACTGTGGCAGTGGCAGCAGCTGGAGCCCCAGGCCCTTTAAATCACTGTCAGAGAACTATGGCTAGTGTGAAGGGCTGGCTGCCCCTTGGCCTGCCCCTTCCGCCCAAGGTCCTGCTCCTTCTAGGAACACAGTTCTGACTCCACTCCACTCCCACAGGGGCCTGCAAAGGCTGTCAACACCCTTGTCTGTATCCAGAAAGACAATGGAGTAAGTAATTAAACAATCAGTTTGAAAACGCCTAGAAGATAATGAGATAGCTAACAATTACTCACAACTAAAATAATCACAGCTAACCTGATAGCTTTCTTTAACAGGGTAAAAAGCCTTGTGGATAGAGGGAAGGAATAGATGTGAGTCATCTTGATTTTAGTAAGGCTTATGTGACCTACTCAAACAAACTTACTAGGGAAGTATAACTCATTTGGAGCTACTATAAAGTGGGTGCATAAGTGATTGGAAAACCATTCCCAGAAAGCAGTTATGGTTCACAGTCATGTTGGAAAGGCATGTAAAGTGGGGTTCCACAGGAATCAGTTCTGGATCTGGTTATATTCAAAATCTACAATGATTTTGGCCATGGCATAGAGTACTACTTATAGGGTACATCTAGTCTACGTTCTTTTTTTAAAATGAGACATGCAAATTTGGTGCTAATTTGCATATCTTCTTTTGATCACGGGTTTTTTTTTTTTTTTTAAAGAAAGCAGTTTAGACGTGGTTCTTTCCAAAAAAAACCTCTTTCGAAAGAACCCTGCATACCTCATTTTTTGAGGAAGAAGGGTTCTTTCAAAAGAGGGCTTTCTTTCTACATCTAAGCTGCTTTCTTTTTTGAAAAAAATGCTTTCGAAAAAGCGATCGGAAGAAGATATGCAAATTAGTACCAAATTTGCATATCTCCTTTTGAAAAAGGAACATAGTCTAGATGTACCCAGAGAGTTCGCTAACAAAATCAGTCTAGAGGGATTGCAATATTTGGAGGGCTGGATTAAAATTCAGAATGATCTGGACAAACTGGAGAAATGGTCTGAGGTAAATAGGATGAAGTTCAATAAGGACAAATCCAAAGCGTTCCGCTTAGAAAAGAACAATCTGTTGCACACACACAAAAATGGTAAATGACTGCCTAGGACGGAGTTATAGTGGTGGTTATAGTGGATTAGAAGCTAAATATGAGTTAGTGTAATACCGTTGGGGAAAAAAGCAAACATTTTTCTCGGATGTATTAGCAGGAGTGTTGTAAGCAAGACACGAGAAGTAATTCTTCCACTTGAGTCTACTCCATACTAATTAGGCCTTTGTGAAGGCTGACTCCCCACTCTGGCATGATGAATGCAGAAGTGGGGGCCCGCAAAAGTACCCCAAAACCTTATCTTCCCAGGCTTTGGTATAAAACTTCCCCCCAAAATCCTAAAAACCTAGATTTTGGGGATAAAAATCCAGTGCCACCATCAAGTGCTTTTGAACCCACAAACAGGGTGGACACTTGAAACCAACCCCAGGGTACCCCAAGCTCTTTTCTCCAAAGAGCTTGAAAAAGAGAGAGAAAATATAAACTGCAGTCTGTGGTTGCTGTCTTCTAGTCAGAGGCATGCAGATCCCACAGATGGATTTTCCAGGACACAGAACGGAACCAATACCAGGTTAATAAAAAAGAAAGAACAATACTCCTGTTTCAAGCATAATGACTAGATGGAAAAGTCACCAATTAATATACTCATGTGGGACTTCCATGGGCCAAACCTTAGTTACAAAGGAGAGGAAAACCCATTTCTAAATGCACAGACATCAGATTCCCATTCCCAAACCATAAAACAATAAAACCTAACGGATTTATCTAGACTTTGCCCTACTTACAGATGGCGAAGAGTCTTTTCTTGGAGAGGGACATGTTGTCTGTCCCCCTCAGTATCTGGAGAGTCAACTGCCCAGAGACAAAGAAGGGAAAACCCCTTAGTCTCCAGGCTGCTGGCCATCCCTCATGACCATGACAACTTTACTTGGAGTATTGTGTCCAGTTCTGGACACTGCTTTTCAGGAAAGGTGTGGACAAACTGGATGAAGTGTCCAGAGAAGAACAATAGAAATGATTAAAGATCTAGAAAACATGCCGTATGAGGAAAGACTGACAAATTGGGTTTGTTAAATCTGGAGTAGGGTGACCTGATCACAATAGTAAAATGTGGGGACACATAAGGGTGCTGTCAGCTCTGCCTACACTCCACCCTAGCCCTGTCCCCACTGTGCTCCAAGTCTCGCCCCTCCCCACTTGGGCCCTCCTCTTCTCTCCTCCCAACTAGCCTGCTGCTGACTTGCTTTGTCCCTTCTAAGTCCTCCACCCACCGCTCACCTCCTTACAGCTCTGCCAGCTCCCCTTTCCCTGCAGCAAAATGGCCACCTGCCTCCTCACCTTGCTGCTGGCTCGCCTCCGAGCTCCCCCAAAAGGCCCCACCCACTCACCCACTGCTGGCTCATCACTCACCTCCTCATCCCTCCTGCCTGTGGCTCATCTTGCCACTCACCTCCCACCTGTTGCTCACCTTACTGCTTACCTCCTCCCACCCTGTCCCAAACCAGGGTTAAATCTGGGGAAGAGAAGACAAAAAGGGGACATGATACATTCTCAAGGACATAAAAGGTTGTAAGAGAGAAATTGTTCTCTTTAACCTCTGAAGATAGGACAAGAAGCAATGGGGCTTAAATTGTAGCAAAGGAGATTAAGGTTGGACAACAGGAAAATCTTTGTCAGGTCAGTGAAGCACTGAAATAAATGGCCTAGGGAGGCTGTGGAATATCTGTCATTGGAAATTTGTAAGACTAGGTTAGGCAATTACCTGTCAAGGCTGCTTTAGATAATACTTAGTCCTGCCATGAGTGTTGGGAACTGGACTAGGAGACTTCAAAGTCCCTTCCAGTACTGCTCTTATATGATTCTATGTTCTTTCTCTACCAGTCTTGCCCTTTTCTGCTTGGCAAACTTTTCATTTTCTTAATGTTTCCAAGGAAAATGAAGTTAATGTGGTTCATTTTATTTACTCCCTGTGTGTCAGCAGCTCTGGAAAAAACACACTTTTCTCACACAGTTGGAATTCTTTTAAACTAGGGTTTGGTATTGGCGATCCCAAGCATTCAAAATCATGTGCCAGGCCCCAAGAGTGGCTTAAAAATAACATTTAAAATGTGGGTTCTTTTTATTTGCTGTGTTTTGGAGTTTTAGGGTTCACATTTTCAAGCTTTCCTCTGTAAACAGGAGGGCCTGAAACTTAATCTATTTTATTAAATAAAAGCTGACAGTCTTACATAATCACTGAGGTGAGTTTTTAGGAGAGGGAAGATAATGCAGTAGTTAGGGTATTACCTAGGGATTTAGGAGAGCTGAGTTCCAGTCTCTTTTCTGTCACAGACTTCCTGTGTGACCACTTGCATGTCATTTAGCCTCTCTGTACATCAGTTTCCCCATCCGTATAAAAGAAATGATAGTTCTTCCCTACTTCAATAGAGTGTATGCGGAAAAAATATTTGTAGTGTGTGTTGTGGTCAGTGATTGGGGCTATGAGCACTTTCAATAGAAGTAAAACAAAAAATGTTGTGAAACTTGCAGGTTGGGAGTTTGCAACATAAAGTGAGCATATGTTAGTAACTGTTAAGAGGTTTCTCTTTGTGAAGCTGTGGTGGTGTACGCACACCCTGGCATAGGGGTGAGGGTGTTCAGGAGTGTTTACGCTGCCTGGTCGGCCACAGGGTCACTGGCACTCACTAAAGTCCTTGAAGACCCACCTGCCGTCTAGGGTAGTTGAGCTCAGTGGCTCAAGTCAATAGTGCTGTCCCTTCTCTCAGGGCAGTACAGTCTACCAGTCAGAGTCTGTGAGTAGCCCTTACTCCATGGCAGTATGGTCTAGGGCCAGAGTCAGTAGGTAGCCCCTTGTCCCAGGGCGGTACAGAGAGTCAGTAAGTAACTCTTACTCCAGGGCAGTATTGCCTAACGGCCAGAGTCTGTAAGCAGCCCTTGTCTCCGGGCAGAGTGGGTATAAGGGCCAGAGTCAGTAGGCTTAGGGGCCAGCGCCCCAGTAGAGGGCCCCAGGCCCATCCTGTTCCATTGGGTCCTGACCCAGGGCCCTGTGAGCAGCAGATCAGTCTACCACTCCTCGGTGGGGAATCCAGCCAAAACACGCCAAGTGTACCTGGGCGGGAGAGGTCGCTCCTGCACCCTCCCTGGGTTACTTCCTATTGGTGCTCATGGGGCAGCATCCCACATAGCAGTTGGGTCTCTTGGTTCCCTGGCAGCAGCTTCTCCCTGGGGCTCCACTGGGGCCATGTAGCAGCAGTCTCCTGGTCCTTTGGTTCTCACTGGCTGTTGCAGCTCAGGCTGGAGGTCCTTCTTCTTCGCTGGCCAGCCCAGACTGGGCTCCTCTCTGGCCTTTTATGCTGCCCCCTGCACTTGGAGGATGCCCAATCTGGTTGAAGATGTGGGACTTCCTCTGCCCACAGGGTATTTACCCCTCCTGCTCTAGTGCGGGGTATGCACACCCTGTCACACAGGCTTTTAATTCTTTTAACAAATAGTCATTGTCAAGTAGGATGTGCTGTATTTTGTGGCATTGTGGACATAATGTCCCCTGCAATTTCAAAATAGGCCCAGCACAAGCAATTTAAATGAGTGCTTCCCTGTCCTGCATTGTTTGGCACAGCTGGTATCATACACTTTATCTGCATGTGTGTGTGGTGTGAAATTAAATTAGATTTACAATGATATTTGTTTCTTCTAGTTAAAAATCTAAAGTGTGTGCAGTTACAGAGTTTTCTCCAATAACTTTCACAAAAGAGGAGGTGTTATTGATCAAGCTGACAGTTGCGGGGTTCTGGGCCAGCAATGCCCATTGTGTTGTGCTGAATCTATTGCTATTGCATTAGTTTAAGTTTGTTGTTTAGAAGCTTTGTGAACAACAGTTTGCCAATAAATCTGTTTTAACCTGAAATGTCAGTTACTTTCCATATTATTTATGGCATGCGAAGCATTAATCTTGTCCAGTAAGTCTTGTTCAGTGGAACTCTTCATATGAGGAAGGGTTTTCAGGATCCTGTGCTGTATTTGCAACAGAGCTCTAAATCTTTCCCTAACCAGATCTTAATACTGTATTGCATGTTGCAGCAGGTGTGTATGAGTATGTATATTCCTGACTATGAATAGTATGGATTAAACCAAGCAGTGGAATGTACATAATACAAAAACAACCTAAGGTATAACACATATTACAATTGTGTCTAATTCCAGTGTTTCTTTTTTATAGTCTGACAAAAGTATTTTGTAGAAGCTGGTTTTGCTGTACAACTGGAACAAGTGCACATCAGCAGCAAAAGGTTACCCCCTGCAGTTAATTTAAAGTAACTGCAGGTACAAGGAGAACTAGATTACTTTCCACTTATGTAAAAAAAAAATTCTGTACATGTATAAAATAAAGTTGTCAAGTTAAAATCCAGGCCAGATTTCACTATCTACTGTGAGAGCAACAGTGGGCTCTTAACGTCATAAAAAATTCCTCAAGATTTTGGAACTTTTATTCTTTCCTAGAACCACATTGAGAATTGCTTAGAAAGAAGCGCAAGGCTGAGGATCATGTTATAATGCCTAAAAATGTACACAAATGGATGCCCATCCCAACCATAAGTTCACTCCCTGCCTATGACTGGGTTCAAATCCTCCTCCTTCTCTGTCACTCTTAGATAAGAAGCCATTATGGTGCCAAATATCTCCATTGTTATGACAGCAGTTACTGCTCCTTTCTTAACCATTGTGTGACTGTCTGACCTAGGACTATAAAAGCAAAAAAGTTCTTTTCTATCATTAGTTCATGGCTAGAGACCACAGCGATCAGTGCATTAGAAATACCCTATGATAGATCTGTATATCCACCCTCCAAAAGTATAGAACAGTGGCTCAAAAGTATAGAACAGTGGTCAACAACAATAGATCAGGATCTACCAGTAGATCTTGGAGTCTCTGATTGGTGATCCTAACTGGTTTCGCTGGGAAGCTATCTAGTTCAGGCATTTCAGCTGCCCTTCCCCACACTGCCCTGCTGCTCCTGCCTAGAGCCTCAGAGCTGCTCCCTGGGAGCCTTCTGCTTGTTGTGCAGGGTGGGGAAGACAGAAGCAGGAGGTGCTGATGTCATTTTGTCCCTCTCCCCTGTACCCCATCTTCACAGAGTGAGGAGGGCGGGGCCTCAGCGAAGGGGTGGGGCAGAGGCAGGGCCTTGGAGAAGGGGCAGGGCAGGGGTATTTGGGTTTGAGGTAGATCCTGGATTGACTTAAATTCAAAAAGTGATCTTGTGCTTAAAAAGGTTGGAGACCACTGGGATAGAATCTTCTGCTCCTTTCACTCCTCCACTAGAAGCTATGACCTGAAATTAGGACTGGCCACTACATGATCTGTGGTCCAAAGTGTGCCCCTGGTCACCTTCAAGTTTAATGAGGGGGATCATACAGCCTATTTTTGCTGGGGTAGTCCCTTTTTTAAGCTCTGTCACAGCCATCCCAACGTTTTTGGCAAAAATGGCCATCTCTCTCATTTGCTCTTGCCAGCTTGATAGCTAAATGCCCACTTTTGTCAAAAAGCTGGGGGGCTGAGGAACGAATGGTGAAATCAGCCCCACAGAGGATGGGTGGCAGGACTCAGGTGGGGGCTGGCAGGCCCTGGGCAAGCAGTGGTAGCAGCCCCATGCAAGGAGGGGGGCTTGGGTGTAGAGTGACCAGATCATAACAGTAACGTATTGAGTCACATTGGGGTGCTGTTGACTCTGCCCACACTCCACCCTAACCTTCTCTGCCCTGGGTCGCACTCCCTCCCCCCTCCTAAATCCCCCACATGCTGCATTTCCTTACACCCCTGCCAGGCCCCGCTGCCCACAGTAAGACCCTCGCTTGCCTCCTCACCTTGCTGCTGGTTCACCTCCTCACTCCCCCACCAGGCCCTGTCTGCCTGCCTGCAGCTAGCTCGCTGCTCACCTCCTCACCCCTCCATCCCACACAAGCTCACTGCTCACTTCCTCACTCCCCTCCTCGCCCACCCACCACTAGTTCACTGCTCACCTCCTCACCCTTCTGCCCACTGCTGGCTCGCCACTCACTTTCTTACGCACTCCCAGCCTGCATTCCATTAACTCACCGCTCACCTCCTCCCGCCCTCTGACTGCTGCTCACCTCTTCACCTCCCCGCCCACTGCTTACCTTGCTACTCACTGGCTCACCTCCTTTGTCTGCCATTCACCTCCTCACCTGAATATTGGGACAAATGGCACCCCCATCATACATCAGTCAGGACATGGGACAAAGGGTTAAATATTGGGACAGTCCCAGTTTTATCAGGACATCTAAGCAGCTTGGACCAGCTCGGCTGGGAAGGGGGCATTTCTTGGGCCAATTTCCCACAGTGTCCTATTTTCCCTTTGGGATATATGGTCACCCTATCTTCCATATGGCACTGTGTTCCAACATTTCCCAAACGTTTAAAAGTTGAGGGCCTCCATTAGCATCGAAGTAAGCATCCACTGAAAATAACTGGGGTAGTCCACATCTCTGAGTTGTTATTTCAGGCTCTCTGAAAATTCAAGCAGCTGTTCCTGCACATTTTCAAGGTTTACTTCAAAACCATGAACAACTTGGGACTTATTTTTTTTAATGAAAGTCGAGGCACTGGAAAACAAGTGGAATGCCCATTTGGGCCCTTGAGATAGTCCTTCATGCTCCCTCCTCTGCAGGACAGGACACACGCTTTGGAAAATACTGCTATATTCCATTTTGATCTGAGGGGGTCATACTTTGTGAACCTGGCATGCTGGGACCTGTAGTCTCTATGGGTCATACCTGCAAGTTGAGATTGACTACAGTCCTCTCCTCTAAATGCAGCCCCCAAGCTCTTGGTTAGCTGCCAGTGCAGCTCTTGGTGGTGCAAAGCTTGGGCTACCTTGTTTTAAATGTGTCATGTTAAAAGTTCTCAGCCCCTTCATTATTATGTTTTTCAGTTTCCTTTCTGAATTGTCCTCTCACCCTCCCAGGAATTAATTCTGTGTTTTGGGAGGATGCCAAACCAGAGGTAAAAGGCTGCCTTTCATTTCCCCATAATTAAGTATTATTGGCACTGCTGCCTTTTTCATTTTGCTACATGTGCCCATATAGACTAAAAATGATCTTCTGTTAAAGTAGCTTAAAGTTCATGTCAAGTGTTGAGATTCCTATGAATACTATCTTAGTTGTTAGTGTATATTTGGCTCACTCAAAAAGGCTAATAGCTGACCAAATGAGCCATAAAAATCAGCTACTCCCGTCTTTCATGCAAGAAATATTTCTCCTCTAAAGATGGAATGATTGTCAGAGGAAGTAGCTTTTTGCTACAGTTCTACTAAGCAAATTCATGAAACATAGTCTCTTTTTTGTCATGAATTTCAGAGTTTATTGGCTCTGAGAAAAATGTGCTGGCCTTATCCAATCAACAGCTACTTAAACCAAACTAGAGACAGGGTTATATGTACCTGTCTCTGTTACTAGTTTGCAAATGATACCGGGCACTTGAAATAATGAGATGGAAATGAGAATCTTTGAGTGACATCTCTCTAGAGACATCAGTCAGGGACAATTCTGGCCTTCCTTGCAGGTACACAGCGGGGTGGGAAAATAGCCTCTTCTAACCATTGAGTGCACCTGTGCAAAAGCAGGCTGGGTATGTACCCAGGCAAAGGGGTTGTTCAGAGTTCAAAGTGGGTGGGTAAGTCCTTCCCTAGAGCGCTGGGTGGACACTACAAAACTGTATTTACAGGCACATGCACTCAAATTCCTAACAGCTGCTTAATTGGATCACTGCATCCAGCTGGCAGTTTGCCCAAAAATCACACTTGTTAGTAGACGGTGAGCCTGCTGGGCTTTGCTGACTTACTGGTACAGTTGGTTTCTTTCCCCACGTAGGTATAAAGCAAAGGGGAGCAGCCCTCAGGCAATGCAGGAGTTAGAACAGCTGGGGAGATAGAGTGGTCCTGAAAGAAGAAACAGGCATTGTAACCAGTCATGAGGGGTAGCTGAGCCTGGGGATAAGGATGAGGCTCAGGCTTAGGTTTTGGGTATTCTGGAAGGACCTTTGCATGGCTAACTCAGACCCAGGAGGGGTGACCTCATTTTGGCTCTCTGTATTTGCAGGGTTGCTTGGAGAGGGCTGGGGGCCCCACCTGCTTATTGTGCCCTGTCCAGTTGCTCTTTGGAAATATTCTCACAAGCAAGTCTTTGTTTGCAGCCGTGTTAGGAAAATTCCTCTCCTTGGTACAGAGAGCCACGTTGGCACCCGAGCAAAGAGGCTTGTGTATGGACATGCCTCATCACTGGGCAGTGTTCTGTTTAAACAAATTCAATGATAAAACCAAGGAGCCCAAACAACACTATATGATGGAGGTGGTCAGTCACAGATGAGCAGTGGAATACAGTGGATCACAAACGCCTCATTGGACACATAGGTAATCTGAGCTATGGAGACTGGCATAGTAAGACTGTTGTATTGCAAACAGGTCAGGACTGTTGTATTGCCAGCAAAACTCAGTCTGACAGAGCTTTATATTTACCATCTATGCCTATCAGACAGGACATTATCACCATCCTAGGGAAAAAACTAGGGCTGTCAAGCAATTAAAAGAATTAATCATGATTGTGTGATTCAAAATGTTAATTGTGATTAATTGCACTGTTTAATAATATAACATTTATTTAAGTATTTTGGATGTGTTCTACGTTTTCGAATATTTATTTTAATTACAATACAGAATACAAAGTGTACAGAGCTCACTTCGTATTTATTTTTATTACAAATATTTGCAGTGTAAAAACCAAAAGAGCCCTCCCTGATTGGTTGTGACCCATTGAGAACACACATGGCCGCACAAACATATACTCATTTATATTACTGTCACAAGACATGGTCCTGCACTGAGCTTTCTTGGGGAGGATTGGTGCACCAGTCCAGATTCTTGTATTGGGTAAACTGAGAAATGCTATTTCTTTTGTTTATCATTTTTAAAGCTCAAATATTTTTAATAAAAACAATATAAAGTGAGCACTGTATACTTTATATTCTATGTTGTAATTGAAAATGTAGAAAAACAGCCAACATATTTAATAAATTTCAATTGGTATTCTATTGTTTAACAGTACAATTAAATTATAATTAATCATGAGTAATGTTTTGTATCACAATTATGTTTTGAGTTAATTGAAATTAATTGACAGCCCGAGAAAAAAGAAATAAGCAATAGAAGGAACATGAACTCCACAACCTGGAATGGCCTGATTCTGTATTTTTAATGTCACTGAATGAGGCAAAAGGTAGATAGAGCACAAGGCTAGGAATCAGAAGACCTTAGACCTGTTGGTGCCAGGGGAAGGAAGTGGAGGGGACCCCAGTAGCACTCTCTCCAGCAAGTGGCCTCTGCCACTCACACACACTTCCCCCAACACTCTTCCCCCTCTCCCCCCGAGTGGGAAGGAATAGAAGTTCTCTGTGTGATGCCGCCACTGTCAGACTTGGTGTGTGTGGCACACAGAAGGCAGCCGAGGCTCCCCTGGGACATCTGTGCCCCTGTAGGAAAATGCCTGCTGTCTAGCAACATATGGTCTTGCTTGAAGCACATCGCCATTGTCTGAACCTAGACCTTTGGTGTTGGCGCAGAGATTAGGGCTCGGCTTCATACACAGTGTCTTCTGAGATGACTGCTCCTGTCACTTTTCTTCATAGCTGGGCCATCTGTGAGTGTGCCGTATCCACTACTTCCCACACCATCTTCCTGACTCTGCAGGATCTGCTGGAGGAAGCAAACCCAGGAATACCTGCTGCGGGACCAGAAGGCCTGCCTGCAGTCCTTCATCCAGGGGTTTGATGAGGAGCGCTGGGAGCAGCTGCTGACTGGGAGCAGCGCTGGGCTGACCAAGAGCAGTGGAAGGCCATCTGGGACCATCTGGCATGCCAGCACGAGGCTTGGTGATAGTGCATGGCTGCATGCATTGAGTGGGCCACCAGCCACCTTCCCCTTACCCCCACTCTCCCTTGGCTTCCCCTCCAATCCCCCCAGGGACTGCCAGGTCCCAGAACATATTGTGGTGGGTCCTCTTAGGCAGTCGAAGCTTTCCATGCTACACAGGGCAGGTGCCAGTCCGCCCCAGCCCTGAGTGCCCCCCCCCCCCGCAACTTCTCCAGTTCAGGTTCTTTCCCCAGTCCCTCCCCTGTTGTATATCCCCCAAATAAATAGAGGTTTTTTAAAAGGCTTCTTTATTTGCTCTGCAGAGGAGGGGGGAAGGTGAGAAGGGTGGGCAGGGGAAGGGAGGGGTGGGAGAGGAAAGGCACACAGTGGGAATGCAGTGGTCCCTTGTGGAGAGGCACGGGGAAAAGTCTCACGGGTGGCTTTGATTGAAACTCTCCCTCAAGGCCTCCTGGATGAGCACAGCCCCTTGATGTGCTCTCCATATGGCACTGGTGTTTGGCTGCTTGTAAGCTCTGGCCAGCCATTCAGCCTTTGCCCCACTCCCTGGCAGGAAAGTCTCCCCCTTGCTCTCACATAGGTTGTGGAGCACACAGCAGGCTGCCACCACAAAGAGGATATTTGCACTCGCTCATGTCCAGGCAGGTGAGGAGACGCCTGAACCTCCCCTTTAGGCAGCTGAAGGGACACTCCACCACCATGTAGCACCTGCTCAGCCTGGCATTGAAATTCTCCTTGGTGGGGTCCAGGCTGCCTTTGTAGGGCTTCATAAGCCAGGGGAGCAAGAAGTAGGCTGTGTTGCCCAGGATGCAGATTGGCATGTCAATGTCCCTGACCCTGATGGTGCAGTCGGGGAAAGAAATGCCAGCATGCATCTTCTGGAACAGACAAGAGTTCTGGAAAATACAGGCATTGTGCACCTTCCCTGACCAGCCAACGTTAATGTCCATGAACTGTCCATCTCTTGTGGTCCACCAGGGCCTGCAGCACCATAGAGAACTACCCCTTTCCATTTATATAGTTTGAGGCATGGTAGTCAGGGGCCAGGATGGGGATATGAGTGCTGTCTATAGCCCCCCTACAGCTGGGGAAGCCCATGGCAGCAAAGACATCAACGATGGTGTTGACCTTCCCCACAGTGACAACCCTTTGCAGCAAAATGTTATTGATGTCCTTGACTACCTGCAAGAGAATGGCCCTGACCATGGATTTCCCCATGTTGAACTGGTTCCTGACGGAGTAGTAGCTGTCTAGTGTGGCGAGCTTCCAGAGTGTGATGGCAACACACTTCTGCAGGGGGTTGAGGGGTCACAGTTGGGTGTCCTTGCCTGAGGGCTGGAGCGAGCTGCTTGAGGAAGGTGGCCTTCTGCCTGCAGAAGTTCTGGAGCCACTGCTGGTCATCCCATCACCACAGGATGATGTGAGCCCACAGGTTGGAACTGGTCTCCCTCTGCCAGAAGAGTGTTCCACAGTGTGCAGGGAATTGAGGGTCATTTGCAGCAGCAGGAGCGCCAGGACCTGCGTGAAGAAGTCCTCTGGGTCAGGCAACTCGTCATCATGCTGAAGCACCACATGGGCGGTGTGGATGAACTGTGCCATGATGTGCAGCATGAGGCCCATGAGCCTGGCACTGCTTTGCAGCAGCTCTGGCTCCATGATGTCAGTGCTGGGGTGTCCACAAGGGCAACCAGAGCACACAGTGTGACTGAGTTTTGTGTCCTGCGAGGGAGGAGGCAGTGAAGGAGTGGTGTATGAGATGCAGCTGTAGAGAGAAGCCCCTGTAAGCATGTGTCTCAGCTAGCCTCAGCAAGCAGCCACAGGAAGTATCTGCCCACCCCGGAGTGCTTCCGGGGCCTTTAAATCCGATGCAGGCTCCAATCAGTTTGGGCATGCTATTTTGAAATAATTCTGTGTTATTTCGATGCTGCCACTATTTCAATTTTGTTATTTTGGGAGTTATTTGATTTTACTTATTTTGTAGTGTAGACACACCCTAACGTACCACAGGACTACTTCTTGTTTAGAAAGAAGTACTGCAGAAAAGGATTTGGGTGATTATAGTGGATAAAAATTAAATAGGAGTCAGCAATATAATACTGCTGGAAAAAAGCAAACTTTTTGGGGGATGTAGTAGCAGGAGTGTTGCTAGCAAAACATGAGAAGTAATTCTTCCAGTCTGCTTAGCACTTGTAAAGCCTCACTGTAATACAGTGCCCAGTTCTGGACACCACACTTCAGGGAAGATCTGGACACACTGCAGAAAGTCCAGAGGAGAGCAACAGAAATTTTTAAAGGTTTAGAAAACATGATCTATGAGGAAACATTGAAAAAAATTGGGTTTGTTTCATCTGCTGAAGAGTAGACCGAAGGGATGTGTCTTTAAGTACATAAAAGGTTGTTATAAAAAGGAGGATGGCAAATTATTCTCCTTAATTATTGGAGGATTGGACAAGAAATAATGGGCTTAAACTGTATCAAGGGAGATTTGAACATTAGGAAAAACTTCCTATCTGTAAGGGTAGTAAGCACTGAAACAAGTTACAGCGGTAGATTGTGGAATCTTTGGCACTGGAGGTTTTTAGGAACAGGTTAGTCAAACACCTGTCAGAGATGGTCTAGAATTATTCCTGCTTCATTCTAGGGGATTGGACTAGATGACCTATCAAGGTCCCTGCCAGTCCTCCCTTTTTATGACTTCTATGAGTCTCATCATTCCATTTGCATAGTTTTTGATTCTCCTCTTGTGCTGGTTCACATGGAGAGGATAACAAAAAGCTATTATTCCTTTAGTTACTCCATGGACTCAGGTGGCAGACCTCAGCGCCGTGGAGCTGCTGCTTCAGCCCTGGAAGGGGCTGTGTGGAGCCCAGCTGGGGTGCTGCAAGGTGGGGCATGCTCGAGCTCAGCAGGTGTGCCCTGTGCACCGCTGCTCTCTCTCCCCCTGCCTCTCCCCACCCTGCTGGGGGAACGGCAGAGCATGGAGCTGCTCACTCTGCTGCTCTCCACCGTGAGCCAGGTCTGGCAGGGAAGGTCGGGGCTTTCTTCTCACATGCTCCCTGCATGTCCTCTGAGCAGGAAGCCACAGCTGGTGCTGCAGCCTCACAGCTGCATGGGCTCCCTGCTGTGTGGGATGGGGGGGTGGGGGTGGGGCTGAGCTCCCTCCACCTCCCCACCCCGCTGGGGGAATGGCAGCACGCTGTCTGGAAGCTATGCCCTGCTGCAAGGGGGCACAAAGCCAGGTAAGCATCGCCCCTCATGCCCAGACCCCCACACCCCGATCCCCCTCATTCACTCCCCTCCACCCACTGCAAGCCTGCACCCCATCTTGCTCCAACACCCTCTCTTGCTGCTCCTGTTCTTTCCACCTGGCCAGACCCCCTACTCCCAGTCTGCTTCTGTACCCTACCTCCCAGCCAGACCTCACAACCTCTCCTCCTTCACCTACCTTCCTCCCAGATCCTGCACCCTATCCATATCCCATTCACTGGCAGCCCTGTCTTGCACACTGAACCCCTCATTTTTGTCCCTACCCCAGAGCCTAAGGGGGTCCATAAAATCAACTAACTCCGGAACCCTAGAAAACTAAATCTGGCCGAGGGGAAATCCTGAACCTCAGTCCACCCTGTCCCTTCTCCCCACCCCATGAGGCTGGAGCACCAGAGGAGTGAGGGGTCTCAGTTGGGTGCCACATCAGTGAGGGTTGAGGTTTTTTGGAGGAGTTTTTTTGCTTCTCATTTGTATGGACCCCAAATGATTTTCTGCGTCTCAGTGGCCCCCAATCCAAAAAAGGTTCCCCATCCCTGCCATAAATAAAGAAAACATTGAAACCTTTTGTGTGGGACATTAATATTTTATTTTATTTAAAATTAAGTTTGATAAACTAACATGAGAAAGCTAAAATGCTTAATCTGTTTAATAATTTAAATTAAGCCGTTCTCCCTAGCTGCAGCTGGTTCAGAAAATATGGTTACTGTACTCAGCCAGGAGCAGTGCCTACACTCACCAGTAGGATTGTCCTTGGCCCCCGTTTGGGGAAGGAGAAATGGTCCTCCTGGCACTCTCTCCCCCATCCTGTGTACTTATGTAGGGCCAGGCCCAAAATAGTCCTTACCTTGTGACATAACTTCAGGTGACAAATTAGTTCCAGTTATGAAGAAAGGGCAGGAGCTCCCACAGTGGCCAAGGCTAATGCTGGTACAGCCTGGCCTCCATCCCTGCTGTGGGTGGTCAGGTTATCCATGTGTGGTACAGTCCGTTGGCCCAGTTATGGGTTTCTTTCCTTTGCAAACTCAGGATAACAATCCCAGGCAGACTGCTGCCTTTCTGCCAACTCAGCATGAACCTGCCAGTTTTTGGCACCATATTCAGTAAATAACTGCTTCAGGACTAATTTTTTCTAGCATCATAGACAGCAATTAGGGTTGAAAAAGCCCTATTCAGTATTTGAATTTCTCTCTCCTTCAAGGGCAGGATATGGGCCTCTTAGGTGACAGAGGATGTATCCAACAACAAGCTGTACACACTTGGCATTAGAGAATTCTTTTCATTTCTGTTTGCTCTCTTTCCATTTTTAAAAGTCCTAAATAGTTAAAAACAATAGAGATGGGACCAAGATATTCTGTTTTTTCACCTAAATCAAAACAATACATGAACTCTGCTAATTTTAGTGCTTCCAGGGGCTAGAGAGAAAGAGACAGGGCCCCTGGTGTTTAGTCATTTACATGAGCTGTTAGAATAATGACCAGCAAAATTCACAATCTAGTGTGAGGATCCTTTTTAAAGCCCTGGCTTTGTTGATGTTTCCAGTGGGAAACCACCTTGCAAAGGGCTGAGGCTGGGAGAGAATCAATAAAGCAAGGGGAGACAGAGGAAACAACACAACCAAGGCCGTGTTTATGCTAGACTTTTGTGAACTTTCCCACTGTTGCAAGGTCCGTGGGTGGTTGTACTAGTGTACAAAGGGTTCCTGGAACGCTCAGCATTTAACCACTAAGTTATCCAGCCTGTTCTGAGCCAGGCTAGAAAACAATGGTTAAAATGCCAGTTGCTTGCTGTGATGAGCTGTATTTCCCACACTGGCCCTGAGATGGTAAATTAGACCAGGCAGGCCTAATTAAGCAGCAAGTGGGGGAGAGATGTAATAGGCTACAAGGAAGCTACTAATTAGAAGCAGGCTTAGCTGGGCAGGAACAGAAGGGGCTGTAAAAAGCCCAGGAACTGCAAGTAGTGTGTGCATGTGCACGTGCGCGTGCACGTGCACATGCACTGCTGTACTCACATGCAGAAGGCCATCCTTTTGGAGCTATGCGCCTGGCTCGCCCGTGCCCTCCAGAGATGCAACACCCGCCTGCGGCCCGACATCCCCCTGGAGAAGTGGATCGCAATCAGAAAAGAGCTCTTTCGGAAAAGGCGTTCTTCCTTGTAGAAAGAGGAGTACCGCTGTCGGAAAAATCCCTCTGTTCTTTCGATTTATTTTAGAAAGAATGTGATCGCAGTGTGGACGTAACGCAAGTTTTGTCAGGAAAATGGTGGTGTTTGACAAAACTCTGTAGTGTAGCCATCCCCAGAGAGAAGAAGGTGGGTAGAAAGACTGCCAAGGAGTATGCCCCCCATACTTCTGCCAGTGGGGCTGTGCTTATGGTGATGTGATAACCAGTGCCAGGGAGTTGAACCTGCGACCTCTCCTGCTTGAGCTAAAGAGGCAGACTCTGTAGATAGGGGCTGGAACAGACTCACAACCTTGGTGGGGTAACCATAGGGGGGAAATGTATCCCACAGACCAGAGGGTAACAGTAGCAACAGTGGGCCAAATTCATCCTGGGAGCAATTCTGGTGACGCCAGTAGCATTGCACCTGGGATGAAGTTAGCTGCAAATATTCAAAACTAGTAGGGTTAGATTATAGTTTCACTTCCGCTGGTGTAGAAGTGGAGTAACCACACTGAGTTCTGTAGAGTTAGTTACCCTAGTTCTAATGATCCAGGCATTAGTTACTATTAAGCTCATAAAACCAGCCTCCTGGTTTGGTAACAGTGTGCTTGTGTATTGTAACTGGGAGTCTTTAAAATGCAAAATTAGCTATAAAAAAGTACTACTTTGCTTTAATTCAACTTTTTCTGAATGGGTGTGGAATAAATTCCTAATCTGTTCTATTTAGGTTCTTAAACCCTGCTTATCATTGTAGTATCTCAGGGTCTTCCAGTCTAGGTCACCTGCACTTTCCAAAGACTGGTTAAACCTAATGGTTTTACAATCTGTGTCCATTTTAAAACAGAAAGAGTATCCGCACAAGCCACATTCTGGGTGGCTGTGCTATCCACAGGGGCCTCTTATTCCAGGAAAGGCTTCTCACATCAGGCCTGCTGTTGTGTGGGAAATGTTCTTAGTGAGATGGAATTGGATGATGTAGCCAGGGTCTTCTTTTTGTGACCCTGAAAACCCCATTAGTGAATTGCTATGTAAACTTCAGGGTTAAGGGTGCCTCATCTAATACTGGTTTGGAAGCTATTTATACCCCAAAGGCCTAGGTTAAATGGAACTTTCCTAATGTTATTTAGATCCCATGTGCAAAGAGATCAGGAGCTGCATGGCTGAAACCCAGGGCTCGCCAACAAGGCAGGACTTCAGCAAATGGCACCTTGGGTGAACTTGTATTTTTGGCACCCCCCCCCATTGCCATTGGTCCCCACTGACTACTGAGCTTCCCTCCCCCTATCACCCATGGTGTACTGGTATCTTTCCTTGTGTGCTCCTGCTCTGGCATGTGATGCCTAGTGTTCGGCATGTGGCTCAAGGTGGGCTTTGTGTTGTCATGTGAGGGCTGCATCTTGCAGATGTAGCCCGTCTGCAGCTCTCTGGCTGATTCTACTCAACGGGGCACCATTTCAGATTTTGGTGGGTGGAAGAAAACTTTATGCAAATGAAGCACGGGAAATTTAAATCCGTGCTTCATTTGCAATTTCGCTTGTCTGCATTTGCATTCCTCTCTCAAAGGAGGAATGCAATATAGACATACCCTTAGGCACCTGAAAACTCTAGGGTTTATTGCGGATAAGAGGAAATAGTTGACAGCAGCACTATGTGTAATCTACTATCTATTTGTGAGAGTCTGTCTGTTTGTTCAAGAACTCCTCCTAAATGGTAAGAGCTAGGACCACCAAATTCGGTATACAGCTTCCTCTTTATCACAGCTTAAAGCTAGATAAGGCGTTTGTTGTGCCTGGAAAATGGGATGTGCCTGGAATGGAATTACATAAGAACATAAGAATGGCCATATTGGGTCAGACCAAAGGTCCATCTAGCCCAGTGTCCTGTCTGCCGACAGTGGCCAGCACCAGGTGCCCCGGAGAGGATGGACCGAAGACAATGATCAAGCGATTTGTCTCCTGCCATCCCTCTCCAGCCTCTGACAAACAGAGGCCAAGGATACCATTTTATCCCCTGGCTAATAGCCTTTTATGGACCTAACCTCCATGAAATTATCTAGCTTCTCTTTAAACTCTATTATAGTCCTAGCCTTCACAGCCTCCTCTGGCAAGGAGTTCCACGGGCTGACTACACGCTGTGTGAAGAAGAACTTTCTTTTATTAGTTTTAAACCTGCTACCCATGAGAATTGCTTCTCATAAAACCATACAGAAAAGAGACAGAATCACCAGAAAGGGGCTGGCTGGGGGCACAACCACCCTATCTGGGACTGCCCCAGCCCTGAGTCTCCCACCCCCCCAGGTGCCCCACAGGAAGGGTGCAGTTGGCTGAAGCTCCCTCCCTGATTTGTATGGGAACAATATTGGGGTTCTCCTTCATTGGGGAAAGTGCAGTTTCCTGCATTCCTCATTTTGGCTAAGAAGCACAAGGGGAAGACGAACCTGGACCAGCTGGAGAACACGCACCCTTCCCCCCGGTTGTGCCCACTATAGCTGCAGTGGCCATGGAGAGGCACCTCTCACCAGATCCCAAGCTGCTGCAGTGAGAGGGGGATGGGGCAGTCCTGTTTCTCGGCAGTAGCCTGAATACTGAACCCGTCAACTCCAGCTCTACCCCAGAACAATGTTCCCTCTAATTTTTTCCATCCATATTTGGAATACATTTTATGTGCCCTGAGGCATGTGTGGATGTGCTCCACTAATAGAAACACATGCTGCCAGCTGTGGGCTCTATGCTAGTCAGATCACACACACGTGTACTTGCACACCACCTTTGCACAGTAAACAGGAGCCTCCTGGGAGCAGCTATCCAGGGGCAGCTGCAGACAGCAGTAGCGTGAGGAGCACTTCTGCCATGAAGATACCTTGCTTGTAACAGTGCCCCAGGCTTTTGCCCTGCTTGCCCATTTCAGAGGCCTGCCCTGCTCTCCAGCACTTTATCTTAATTGAACCTCCCACATCTGGGAACTAGACCAGGCCCTTATTCCCACCCCGAGATTGCTCTATCTTATATTCTGCAGCAGCAGTCCAGAATAGTCACACCATGCACTCCTTCCTCTCACCCTAGCTAGTGATGAAGGGGAAGAGTATAAGGCCATCTTGCTGTCTCTACACCACTTGGCAATCTCACTACACCGGGGTAATTTTCCAGTGGGGAAATCAGCTGCCAACTAGAGAATGGCAATTTTATTCTTAAACTCTCAGTGCTTCCAAAATGTTTGGTTGCTGATTTCACTCAATTGCCTCGTCTCAGGCACCCTGGGAGTCTCTTCCCCCCTCAATGCACATTAGCTCCTATGCCTCCCTTTTGCAACAAAGAAAGAGGCTTGAAGATTACATATTAAAAGCCTAGTAACTCTAGACTGTTTTAACACAGACTCTTGCATAGCTGATGGGTGTAAGAATAGGATTTCATTCTCCAGTAAATCCCCCTGAAATGGATGTGTCACCCAACACCAGCTACTTCAGACACTTGCAGTATCCATAAGGCCATGTCTATGCTTACCTGCAAGATTGATGTTCCAGAGATCAATCTTTTGGCAATCAATGTAGTGGGTCTAGTAAGGACCTGCAAAATCAAATGCTGAGGGTGCCCCAGTTGGCACCAGTACTCCTACTCCTCACGAGGAGTAAGAGAAGTCAACAGGAGTGTTTCTCTCATTGACCTCCCACTGTGGGGACGGTGCCAAGGTTTGAATCAAAGTAAATCAACTCCAGCTATGCAATTAATGTAGCTGGAGTTGCGTCTCTTGATTCAAACTTATTCCCTAGTGTAGATCTGGCCTAAGACACAGGGCTTGTCTACAAGTACACAGCTGCACTGCTGTAGATGATTCGTATAAGTATTCCACGTTCCCAAGAAGCCATAGCTATGTTGTAGGGAGAAGTTCTGCTATGAGACACAGCTCTGTCCACAGCAGGGCCTAGTTGTTGTAGGCTGCTCGGTGTGTGTGTGTATTTTCCTCACTCCTGAGCAATGCAGTTATACTAAGATATACCTGAGTATAGATGAGGACTGAGACCTACATCTGCAGAGTTAGGACGTACCTACATGGCTCCCATTCAAATTTTGGGGAGGTTTTATGGCTAAAATCCTGTGGAATGCTTTGAAAATTGAGACTACAGATTCTCTCCTCCCCTTTTCCCACTCACCAAAATGAGGGCAAAGTGGTGAGTCATTTCAGTACTGCCAAATCTCGCACTTTTATTGCAAGATTTACAATTCGTCAGCTTTCTTACAACCCCAGATCCTTGGTTCCATGAGAATCACAGTTTGTTGTTTTTAAAAGTAAATTCTGTCTCTCCTGGTTGAAAATGTGACCTATATGCATTGAAAAGACTTGAATAAAATGAGCACACACATTTTTATTTTAAGAAAACTCTCATTTTTTTGAAGCCTGGCTCATGGTATTTGACTGCTTGGGAGACAAACACCATACAGGAAGCTGAGGAGAGTTTGCTTTAATACCATGCCCAGAGTTGATTCTGCTCTATAAGAACTTTTCATTTAGCTTCCCAATGCCCCTGTGAGGCAGTGCAGGTATCCGTACTCCTTCACACAACACACAGTAACCTGTGGAACTTGTTGCCAAGGGATGTTGTGAAAGCCAAAAGTATAACTGGGTTAAAAAAGAACTAGGTAAGTTCAGGGAGGATACATCCATCAATGGCTATTAGCCAAGATGTCCAGGGAAATCCCATTCTGTGGATGTCCCAAAAGGCTGGGACTGGATGACGGGGAGTGGATCACTTGATAATTGCCCTGTTCTGTTCATTCCTTCTGATGTATCTGGCACCAGCTGTTGTTGGAAGACAGGATACTGGGCTAGATAGCCCGTTGGTCTAACCCAGTGTAGTCATGCTAATGTACGGTCCAGAGTGACTTGCCCAAGGTCATACAGAAAATCGGTGGCATATCAGGGACTTGCTCCCAAGTCTTGAGCTAGCACCCTAAGCACTTTACCATTTTTCCTGATATAATTATATTGATAGTTCCCACGCACACACTGCAGTGTTGGGGTTTGGTGTGAAAATGTCCTGTACATACATGCTGAAAATGATGATTGTTCCCCCACAGACCTCCTTCCTGCTTAACGATTTCCCCCTTGAAGGACAGGATCAATATGTCTGGTGGAGTGCTGGCACTTCCTTGTGTGAAGAGGAGATGCTGTACCCTAGAGGACACTGCTCTCCAGGACAGCAAATTGTCACTCTGAGTTATTTAATGAAGGACGCTGCCATGTCCATGAGTCTCTTGGAGGGAAAGATTGCCGTGTCAGGACTGAGGTAAGCATGTTTGCATGCAATTGCCCACCAGAGGCTTTCTAAGAACAGGTGCAGTTGTTGTATTAATTAGACAGCATTTCTGACTGTGTCAAAGAAAATCAAATTAATGAAAGCTGATACGGAAGAGGGACCTAAGGAACATTGATGACCATGTAGATTTTTAGACAAAGTGAGCCAGGGGAATTGTGTCTCTCTAATTTGCTCTTGCCACTTCAGATGCACTATCCTTAAGGCCCTTCCAAGAATGGCTAAGCATTTAGCAGCTGAAGGCTTAACAAATTTGTGTTTAATAAGGAACGTCCTTACTGGGTCAGAATAGCGGTCCATTCAGCCCAATATCCTGTCTTCCAACAGTGGCCAATGCTAGATTCTGCAGAAGGAATGAACAGAACAGGTAAGTTATGAAGAGATCCAGCATCAGGCAGGTAGTGACTTAAGATATGTCTATTTTGCAATTAAAAACCTCAGGCTGGCCCGTGCCAGCTGACTTGGGATTGTGGAACTCAAATGCTTCCACTCTCAGTGGAATAAAGTATAAGTCAGATGATGATTTCCCAGGTTACATCAGCAGTTAGATACATTCTGGTAAACTACTTAAATCATGTATTAAAATTTCATACCAGAAAGTTAGAACAGGAAGCTAATTTAGAAGACAATTGAATTTGAATAATAAACTGGCCTTGGGAAATTTTCTTAGGTCATCTGGATCTTTAAGGAGACTGTATTCCCAAACAATCCATCTTTCAATTAAAGATTAAACAAAATAAGATTCTGTCAATATTTCAGAAGATGTAACTCGGCACAAATAGAATGCATACGAAATAGTAATAGTGAAATAGGAATGTAAAAGTATCAGAGAGGTAGCCGTGTTAGTCCGAATCTGCAAAAGCAGCGAGGAGTCCTGTGGCACCTTATAGTCTAACAGAAGTGTTGGCGCATAAGCTTTCGTGGGCAAAGACCCACTTCATCAGATGCATGAAGTGGAAATTTCCAGAGGCAGGTATAAATATGCAGGCCAGAATCACCTCGTTATCTCTAGCCTGATTTTGGCTTGCATATTTATACCTGCCTCTGGAAATTTCCACTTCATGCATCTGACGAAGCTTTGCCCACAAAAGCTTATGCTCCAACACTTCTGTTAGTCTATAAGGTGCCATAGGACTCCTCACCGCTTTTGCAGGAATGGAAAAGGTTAATCAGTTAACGAGTAAGCGTCACTTTAATGGGTGTGGCTTAGTGGTTCTGGTTAACTGGTCGGGGCCAGAACAGCTCCCCGCCTGCAGCATTCCCTGCTAGGATCGTTTCTGAAATTTTGAACCAGGAGGGATTGTTCCTGCTATCCCAGTCACATCACTTTCATATTTTATTCAGTCTTAAGCGTCTTCCTCCTTTCTTTTTATCCTTAAATTTTAGCTTCCTGCTTGTGTAACTCTGACCTTGTCAGATTTGTGTTAGAGATCTGAACAGCTGAAGCAAGAATGGGGTCTTGTATCCAGCTGCTGCTTCCTGGAATGGGAGATCGAGAGCTCACATTATTGGAGCTTACTGTCCTCTGCTACATCTGTGCCTGCAGACACATGCAAATACCATAGAGAATGTGATGCCATTGAGAGTTTCTCCACAGCAGGGAGGAGTGCTGGCAACAATCCATTTACAATGTGAATGTGCCAGCTGAGTATTTTAGTTTTGCACCAAAATTCTCTTGCCACCTCCAAATGGAATCTGATTGTCCATCAAAATGTATTGTGCTTGGCAAATGTTCAGTGTCCCTGCAGAGCAAGGGTGAGGAGGCGTATTCTGCAGCTACATAATGTTCTACTGTTTCCACAGAGAACATACTGCTCTCATATGGGTGCTAATCAGGAGCAACTCTAATAAGTTGCCAGAATTACACACCAGTGTAAGGCTACATCCGCATTGGATTTTGGAGGTGTGATTCCCAGCTTGCATAAATATACCCACACTCACTCAGCTCAAGCTACATCTGAAATAAGAATGGCCACACTGGGTCAGACCAATGGTCCATCCAGCCCTGTATCCTTTCTTCTGACAGTGTCAAGTGTCAGATGCTCCAAAAAGAGTGAACAGAACAGGGCAATGTATTGAGTGATCCACCCTGTATCATCCAGTCCCAGTGTCTGGCAGTCAGAGGTTTAGGGACACCGAGAGCATGGGGTTGCACCCTTTACCTTCTTGGATACTAACCATTGATGGACCTATCCACCATGAACTTTAGTTCTTTTTGAACCCAGTACTACTTTTGGCCTTTACAACATCCCCTGGCAAGGAGTTCCACAGGTTGACAGTGAATTGTTGAAGAAGTACTTCCTTATGTTGGTTTTAAACCTGCCGCCTATTAATATAAATGCATGGTTCCTGGCTCATGCATTATGAGAAGAAGTAAATAACACTTCCTTATTCACTTTCTCCACACCATTCAGGATTTTTTTAGACCCCTGTCATGTCTCTTCTCAGTCACATCTTTCCTAAGTGCCCTAATCTTTTTAATCTCTCCTCATATGGAAATGGTTCCATACCCCAAATCATTTTTGCCCTTCTCTGTACTTTTCCCAATTCTAATATGTCTTGTTTTTGAGATGGGGTGCCCAGAACTGCATGCAGTATTTGGGGGATGGGGGAATGTGTGCCACGGACTGTACATACGGCCTTATGTTCTTGGAACAAGGGAATCATACCTCCCTGCTCAAAAGTAGAGGTGGGCAGAGTGAGAGATTGTGGTCCATATACTGGGTATTTTGTGAGAAATGTTGAGTCCCACATTACAAGGCTGTGCACCCATTTCTGTACATGCGACTGAGACTTTAAAATGAGTGGCTATTTTGCATGAGTAACTGGCCTTTTTTGTTTACTTGCTGCAGGTGTAACACATGTAAAACAGAGCAGCGATCCCTCCTTCAGACATCATGAGCTGTGTGCAGAGAATGAGAGGTCAGCTGAGAACGTGGCTGGGCGTATCATAGCTGCCGAGTTTTGCTCTGCTCCATGTGACATCTCATGCAATTTTTTGAATGAATTAATTTGCATATTTATCAGTCATTTGCATATAACCATAAGTATAAGCTTATTGTCGCACCCAGCTCTGAGTAGTGGTTAAAGAGGTGCCCAAAACTTGACAGCTCTGTCTAGGGTGGATAGGTGGATAAGTTCTTGAGGGGCTCTGAGTGGGTAGCTAGATAGGGTCTGGGGGAATTGCTGGAGAGGTAGTGGTGGTTGGTGCTGCTGTGGGGTAGTGGGCTGCTGCAGAGCAGGGTTGCTACTGGTGGGTAGATGGGTGGAGGTAGGGTTGGACTCCTGGAGTGCAGGGGGCAATTTGGGTGCCTGGGGGAAGCCTGGTGCAGCTGGCTGCAGGGCAAGGGAAGCAGGGCAGATTTACCGGGGCCCCTCTTCTTTTGCAGTGTCCCAGACACTTTCTCCATTTGCCACTGCTCCCCAGCTGCTCACGCCTGTCCCTGGGTCAGTACCTTGCTTGCTCAGCAGGTGCCAAAGTGGTCTCCAGCCACTAAAAGCTAGAAGTGCAGTCTGTGCCTGCAGCTGTCTTATGGCCCAGCCGGGCACATGACAATGCAGTTGGCTGTGGGAATGTGTGGCAGGGCTGCCGAATGTGTGAGCTATTCCAGGATTGGCAGAAGTGTAAAACTGACATGAGACTCTGACAGGGAGACTTGGGAGAGGAGGGTAAAGCAGGCAATGTGTCTGTAAGCAGAAAAGAATGTAAAAGGTGAAGGGTCAGAGTCTGATGGGAATGTCTGCCTGATCCAGTGCAGTACTTGACCCTGTGACGATGAGGGCCAGTCCTTGACATTATAACTAGGGATATTTGAGACGACTCCCCTTTCCCACCCTTTTGCTCCACTGTAAGCTGTGCGTTCATCTCTAGAACCGAGGCTGTTGGCAGGGACAGAGGGAAATTGGATGTGGTGATCCACCTCCCCAGTCAAAACCCAAATTGCAAGGAAGGTGTTTGGAAGAGGCTGAATGGGGACTGAGTTCACCAATTCAAAAGGCAGAGTTCTCCTGTCCCACTGGGACAGCCAACAAGCCATTGCTGCAGAGAAGCGGTATAAGGAAAGGAAGCACTGAGCAAAGCCTGCTGCAGCCTGGTGGCTGGTTGTTGGTACTTCGCGTGAGGGGAGAAGTGCTAGCCTAGAGGGTTGGAGTCAACTTCTGCAAAAGCGCAGACTCTGCTTGACAGGCCCACTCCAGAGGTGCATACAGATGCTTTTAGACATACTCTGGCGTGCTGAAAACCAAATAGGTCATATGCCAGAGAAGAGAGATTGTGATTCTGCTCGTTAACACAGTACAATGGTGAAGTGTGCACTGCCTTCCATAATGACCCATACAATGTATGTTGTCCATTGGAAGAAATATATTCCAGTATCCAGAGCTCATCTGGACAATACTTGTTGCAAATGGCTTGTATATTTCCCTTTATAGCTTTCATTGCCGCAGGGAGAATATAGGCCTTTTATCTACTGGGCCTGGCCTAAGGCCTATAAAAGGGTGCAATTGCACACATGGGTAGTGAATTCCTTTTCTCCTCCCTCTTGTCCGCCCTGCTCTGCTCTGAAGTATCAAACAATACCAGCTGTTTTGGGTGCTGCTACCTAGAAACATCTCTGTGCTCTCTGCAATACCGAGGGAACTGGAAAACTTTAAGGCAATGCTTTGAGCCAGGCTTATTACAGTGACTGACTCTAAATCTGACTTGGTACAGGCAACAGTACCTCTTCTCCAGACCTGGATATTATCCCCAGGCAACAGTGAGGGAAAACTGAGACAAAAGTTGTTCCTACACTAGGAGCACTTCAGCTGTATAGGATCTGTACCAGCAAAGTGCTCCTAGGCCAGGGGTGGGCAATAATTTTTTATAGGGGGCCACTCCAAGAATTTGGTAAGTGGTCAAGGGCCACACTCTTCCTTGATATTAATGAAGGAGATATGGGGTCTGTGAGGGAGGTTGGGTGAAGAAGGGAGCTGATGTAAGGGATTGGGGTGCTGGAGGGGATGCGAGAGACCTGGGAGGGCGTTTGGGTGAAGGGTGGGGTTGTGACCTGGGACAAGGGACTGGGGTGCAGGAGGGGATGCAAGCGTTTGGGTTGTGACCTGGTGCAGGGTCTGGATGTAGCCCGTGGTCCATATATTGCTTGGCCCTGTCCTAGAGTGAATGCAGCTGTATTGTCAAAGCGGTGCTTTGTCCTGGGCAGGAAAACCACCCTCCATGAGTAAAAAAAGCTGTGCAAGTGCAGTCTTGGCAGTATAATGGCGTCTGTACTGTGGCTCCTTCTGGCACAGCTGTGTCCAATGGGGATTGAACCTCTTCACATTCCTGACCAACAGAGCTATGCTGGCAGGAGTTTGTGGTGTAATTTGCATGCTTGAGTTTTCAAAGATGCCCAAGGGAGTTAGGTGCTCCACTCCCATTGAATGTCAGTGGCATTTGGGCACCTACTTCAATTAAGTTGCTTTCTGTCATTTGCTAAAAGATTCAGGGTTTTTTCACAAGTGTCTTTTGGAGGGGGTTTGTATAAGTGCAAGGAAAGGCAGGCTCTTGTGTGCCCTGATAGCCTGACTCTGGTGTGCTGAAGTGTCCACATTTTTGTTTTTGCCTTTCTTACAATGAACCATGTCTCATCCTGAAACTTACTGACAAGACTCATTTGGGTCTGATTCTCATTTCCTCTGCTGCTGCTTTACACCACACTGTCTGACACCTGGACTATCACAGAAATGGAAGCACATCTCTGGGAAAGCAGCTCGGAACCACTGCATTTCAGTGAGGGAGGGGAATTCAGAGGGGCTGATACGCAAAAGGGTATGTGCTCCAGAGGATGCTGGAATCTCTTGTGGCTGGCCTGTGCTTTGGGCCAAGAGATGAAATCACTGAGATCACTAGGTTTGGCCCAGAGCCAAATCCACCACAAGCCAGCAGAAGATGCGATGAGCAGCCAGCAGGGTGGTGATGGAGAGGTGTGAGAAGCGGCCAGCAGGGCGGAGGCAGTGAGGGGTGACGAATGGCCAGCAGAGCCAGCAAGCAGGTGGATGGTGAGTGATCAGCGGAGTGGGTGAGATGCCTTCCACTCCCCCCGACACGGCCACAACTCAAGAGGGGAGGTGAACTCTGCAGATGCACCTCTGAACTCTGGCCTGCCCTGACCAAAGGCAGCGACTGAGTGGGGTGCAGAGAAGGGTTGGGCATGTGAAGGGGACATCTACATTGCTGGACTTGAGCACCAAAGAGGAAAAGGACATTGCCCAGCCTATTTGAGCTGGGACATTTACTCGTGGTTTTGGTTATGAACTCTGTTTGTGGTGTTTTTCCAAATGAATGCCACGTTGCTTCCCACACCTTTTATTAAAGGTTTCTTTTCTACACTCAGACTCTGTGCTTGCAAGTGGGGAAGCATTGCTTCCCAGAGGTGCCCAGGAGTGTTGTGTGAATTTCCCAGCTTACTGGGTGGGGGCTCGAGCCAGTTCTGTGTTGGATGGATGGAGAGAACCCCTACATATTGAACCTGGCCCTGGCTGCTACTGATGCTCTCTGGCAGAAGGGTTACATAAGCAAGATTCACTTTGTGAAATTTCTACTCCAAAGGTGAGCCAATCACTTCAGCTGTGTACTTCCTGGGGGAAAAGGAATATGTAAGGTTTCACTCTTGTTTATTTAGGTCATGAGTCTCCAGACTATTGGATCTGATTCTCTTTGAAAAGAGGCTCTGAGCATGATCCTACTGCTCTTTGATACACAGGCAAATGTCATGAACCTGGTAGTACTGACCACGTATTGTGTACCTGCATACATGCTCTGTGTTTATCTTTACAAGGTACACAATGCTCCCTTATCTGAGAGCAAGGTGGGGAGGGCTCCATGCCAAGACTCTGTGCTTGAATATTATAGAATCCTAGAAATGTGGGCCCAGCTGGGCTGAGGCAGGTAAAACCAAATCATCCCTGAGATGTTTGAGTAATTTGTTCTTCAAAACTGGCAATGATGGGGATCGATCAACTTAAATTTTGGAGTAGGCTTCCAAGATTAACTACCCTGATAGCTAGAAAGCATTTCCTAATATCTAATTTAATCTGTTTTGCAGCAGATTAAGCTCATTACTACGTGTTCTACCTTCAGCAGACATGGAGAACCATTGATCATCATCCTTTTCTTGACAGCTCTTAATATATTTGAAGATTTATCAGGTCTTGCCTCTGGGCTCCAGTCTTTTCTCAAGAGTAAACAAGCCCGTTTTTTTTTAAACTAGTTACTCCCCATTCTCTAGCTGTGCATTTGATTTTTTTCCTTCCTGAGAGTTTTACTTTACAATTTTCTTTATTGAATTTCATCTTGTTGATTTCAGACCAGTTCCTTCATTTGGCAACATCATTTTGAACTCTAACCCTGTTCTCCAAAGTTTGTGTGTCCCCTCTCGGCTCGGTGTCATCTGTAAATTTTATAAGCATACTCTCCTCTTCATTAGCCAAATAATTAATGAAATTATAGACTAGCACTAATTACTGAACCCTGGATTGATCCTGCTGGACCCCACTAGACATATGCTCCCATTGACAACTACTCTTAGATCCAGTTGTTCACCCACCTTATAGTAACTTCATCTAGACTCATTTCCCTAGTTTGCTTTTGAGAATGTCATGTGGGACTGTGTCAAAAGCCTTACTAAAATCAAGATGTATTACATCTACTGCTTCCTCCCTTGCCCTTTGGGGTACTGCAGTTAAAGTAACAGATTTCACACATCCCACTGGCCCAATATGCAGCTTCCCAGGATGCTTTGTCTTCCCTCGGGTGAGACACCTTCTGGTCATAAAAGATCTCTTGGCTTTTTTTCCATAGGCATCTCTTTTAGTGCTGTTTATTCAAAAAGCCTCAGTTTGTGGACAAAGCAAAGTTTAGCCCTAAAGACAAAAGGGAACCAGCACTGTGAGTGAATTGTGCTTGCCAGATCTCTAAAGGCTACTTTGCTTTTTATGGAATAAGCAGCACTAGAGTAAGTTGTTATCTATCTCATTTTCTATTATAAACAGCCAGCCCACCACATTACTCTCACATGGAGCTTTTATTTTACTTGTTAGCAGGCTGCGTGTCACATCAGCTCCCCAGCAGCTTAAGGGATGAAATGCCAATAACTTATGAAGGTGGTGTTTCCTCTCCCTTCTTCCCCTGGAGTGGGGTTAATAAATGGACTCTAATTACATCCAGACTAATTCCTGCTTCTCTTGGATGACACTCCCCTTTGTGGTTGGCATTTGGTTTTCCATTGCTAAAAAACAACTGAGCCACAGAAAGGATTTTTTTGTATTGCTCTGCCATGATTCACTTCAGCTCACTTGGCTTAGTGCTGTCGACGGATGCATTCTCGGGTCGTTCTCCGTCAGATCTTATCAGCTTCAGAGCCCAGCTCCTCACGCGTGTGAGATTTTCTTTTCAACACCACAGCAGTGTGGCCTAGTTTGATACACTTGTGCTTGGCACAGCAGCTCTAGCGATTGTCGAAGCAGGGCTGGGGAGAGATGGAACATTCCAGGGATTCAGTTTTCCCATTGTTCCACAGAGTGATGGCAGCATTCCTGGATTTCTTTCAGCCACTGTCACGTTCAACAAATCCACTGGGGGGCAATATGATCTGCCCTGAGAATGAGAGTTAAATGCTAGTTCTGGAGCATGTGGGGAAATGATTAACACTAGAGAGAGACAAGGGGGAGGGTGAGATAATAGCTTTTATTGGACCAATTTCTGTGAGTGGAAGAGACAGACTTTCAAATGTACAGAGTTCTTCTAAGCTATGTCTACACTACCAGGTTATTTCAGAATAAATTTTTCGAAATAACTCCCAAAATAACTATTTTGAAATAAGCTTATTCCTCTTCACAAGCAGGAGTTATTATTTGGAAATAAACAGCCCCTTATTTCAAAGTAACAGGCGTGGTGTGTAGACACTCACCTTATTATTTCAAAATAAGGGGAATTATCATATATAGAGTAGCCCAATGTCTGTGACTCTGTAACGCTGAAATGCTGGCTGTTCCCTCTGGGCGGTGCTGTTGCCTCCCTGGCTGTTCCCTTTGGGCAGCGCTGTTGCCTGAGTCACATCCTTTGCCTCCCACTGTGGCACTCGGCTGACTTCTGCGCCGCTCAGCTGGGCCACCACAGGGGAGCGAGCAACCCAAACGGCCGCTTGCGCCGCTTGCTCCCCCACGGTGGCCCGGCTGAGCGGTGCAGAAGTCAGCCAAGCACCACGGCGGGAGGTGAAGGGGAGCGGGGTGGTGATGTACACGGCCAGGGGGCAGGGCCCGGCCGTGTACGTCACCGCCCCACCCCCCTTTGTGCCCCCCTTCACCTCCCGCCATGGCGCTTGGCTGACTTCTGCGCCGCTCAGCCAGGCCGCCGCGGGAGAGCCCAAACGGCTGCTTGCGCTGCTTGCTCCCCCGCAGCGGCTCGGCTGAGCGGTGCAAAAGTCAGCTGAGTGCCATGGCGGGAGGCAAAGGGGGGCGGGGCGGTGACGTGCGGCGTGACAGCAGCTCCAGGCCCCGCCCCCTGGCCATGAACATTACCGTCCCGCCCCCCTTCGCCTCCCACCATGGCGCTCGACTGACTTCTGCGCCGCTCAGCCAGGCCGCCGCGTGGGAGCAAGTGGTGCAAGCAACCGTTTGGGCTCCGTGGTCCCCCGAGTGAGAGGCAGGAGGGGGAGGAGGAGAGAAAGAGAGAGACAGAGAGAGAGAGAGGCAGGAGGCGGAGGAGAGCTGAGAGAGAGAGAGAGAGAGAGGGGGAGGCAGTAGGAGGAGGAGAGAGAGAGAGATGGAGTGAGAGACTGGAGGCTCAGGAGAGAAGACCGACGTGGAGGAGAGACCTGAAATTCCTGTCTTAAGATGGGCTAATTGGCTAGTTTCTAAATAGCTCCCTAGTGCAGAGGTGTAGCGAAGGAGGGGTGGGGGGGGGCAGTTGCCCCTGGGTGCCATGCTAGGGGGTGTGCCAGGCTGAGGTGGGACTGGAGTGCATGCTGCTCTGTCCCAAGTGACGCTTTGAGCAGAGACCCGGGACTTGGAGCTGGCTACATGCTGCCTCCCTCTACACACTGTGAGCGGAGGCAGCCAAGCTGGGTGGGAGGAGCAGCAACTTTAAAGGTAAGATTTCCTTACCCCGTCCCATTCCTCTGGTGCCTGGCTCTGCAGGGGAGGAGGGAGAGCATGGAGGATTTGATGGGGGGGGGGGGGCGCTCCTGGCGCTGAGGGTGCCTGGCTCTGGGGAGGGATGAGTGCATTGGGATGGGGGGTACTGGGGGGGGGAGGGGCTGGCTCTGGGGCAGGGGTGAGGTGATTGTACTTAAAAGTACTGCATGGGATCTTTTCAGGGGGAAAAGGCAAAATGCCACATTTATTGGTAATATACACATATAGCAGTCAACACTTATATGCATATCATACAGCACACACCCACCATGTCTTGTTTTTACTCATAGTTGTTCCACCTAACTGCACTGGCCAGATTAGTTAGGTGGGGGAGGGTTGGAGCTGGATCAATGTTCCCATGTTGACTGCAAGATGCCTGAGATGTATAGTGTCTTCCCTCTCATGCAGAGAGTCATCATATACATATGCAGTTATTCCTCTATCCCACCTTCTTTTGGGTGTTGTTTTAATGGTGCCCCATTCACCTTCAAAGAGGGAGCTTCCAAAAGCAGGCACTTGTTGCTTACTCCCAAGGCATCCATAGGTCCAGTCTTCTTTCAATGAGCCCACTTCACAGGTCCCATTGTTCTTCTTGTTCTTGAATGTGGCTTCCACCTTTCTCTAACCATTGCAAGTGCCCAGAGGTGCTTTTCTTTCATGCCTTATCCATTCACACCTCATTCACTCAAAAGGACAATCAGTTTAGCAAAAGGGCGTACAAAGTCTACCAGATACAAGGTTTCTATGTAAAAAGGCTTAATACAAAGTTTCTATGTTCTATAAAAGTATACAAAGTTTCTATAAAAGGACTTACTAAAACAAACTAAAGACTTATTACAATGCTAAAAGGACTTGATACAAAGTTAAAATAAAAAAATTTCAATGAGAAAATGATTAATAGAGATTAATGAGATTTACCTACAGCTGCATTGGTATGGAGGGAGCTGGGGTGCCTGCTCTGGGGAAAGGGTGGTTGCATTGGAATGGGGGGTGCCTGGCTCTGGGGCAGGGGTGAGTGCATTGGGGTTACGTATAATTTTTTTGTAATAAAAGATACTTTATAACAAAAGGAAAAACTTAAAAAACAATAGTCTGGTAAGCACTTTATTATTTTTTTATTTTTATTTTTTTTTTGTTTGCTGACAGAAATAATAACAGATCCACAGTAACAAAGGATTGGGGGGAGGAGGGGTGCACATTTGGCCTTTGCCCCTGGGCACATTACACTGGGGCAGAGGCATAGCAAGGGTGTTGACATGCCCAGTCTGAGTTTATGAACATGGGGCCTCATGGCTTCCATTCAGGGAGTGAAGTTGCTTCAGAGTAATTGCAGGATGAACAGAGGACAACCACAGAGCTTTGCACAAACTGCCATGTCTGTGGGGGGAAGTGGAGGTGGGGTGGAGTGGAATAAAAACTGTGTCATTTGTCCAGCTCAGAGCTGAATCGGGGGTGTGGGTGAGGGTGGGAGAAGCAGCAGAAGGGACATTTGGTCTGGGTTTCAAGCTCAAAGTGGGCCTCAAATTTACACTTGTTAATTTTTCTTGCACAGAAAAAGCTAGAAAAGCATTTGTTAAATAAAAACATATTCAGATTATGTCTCCCTCTTTTGATTGGTGCCTTGTTTTGTTCTTGTGTGTCAGCATTTTTTATTTTTATTATGGACTGGGGCCTCAAAAGCTGGAAGGAGCTGGGGCCTCTCTCGACCTCAGAGAGGGCCTGGCCCTGGGCTGTCCCAATGTGTCACATAACTTGCATGATGAGAATTGCTGGTGCAAGCAGGGATGGGAGCTAATTACTGACAGTAAAATGACACAAGAAATCTCTCACTAGCTACAGTTAGCTTCACTGACATGTCAAAGAAATGCAGGTGCAACAATTCTTTTACTCTTTAGAGACTAACAAAAATATAGCTTTAGTGGGCAAAACCCATTTAGTCAGAGCAGATGAGCTTGAGACATTAAAACAGGGATAGGGAATAAGACAGATAATATCTTATTGTCTCTGTATAAATGCATGGTACACCCACCTCTTGAATACTGTGTGCAAATGTGGTTACCTCCTCTCAAAAAAGATACGTTGGCACTGGAAAAATTTCAGAAAAAGTCAACAAAAATTATTAGAGTTTTGGAATGGCTGCCATGTGAGGAGAGATTAATAAAAATTGGACTTTTCAGCTTAGGGTATGTCTAGACTGGCGGGCCCAGGGAACACTTTTGCTCTTCCGCTTTTTTTGCAGAAGAGCAAACATGCTCTTTCAGGGAGCCCTGTATACCTCGTTCTACAAGGAATAAGGGCCCCACCGAAAGAGGAGGCTTTTCTGGCATTTGGCCCTGTCTCGATGGGGCCAAATGGCGGAAAAGCCCCTTCCAATCAGAAAAAGTTACGCAAATTGCAGAGCGCATTTGTGTAGCATTTTCCCATAAAAGAGTGTAGTCTAGACCTAGCCTTAGAAAAAGGACACTAGAGGTGTTCTACACTGCACCCTTACCTCAAAATAGCGTATTTCTATATTTGGTGCTGTCTACACAGCACCAAATTTCAAAATAAAGCGCTATTCCGAAATGTCCTTTAACCCTCGAGGAACAAGGGTCGGAATAACGAGCCCATTATATTTCAAAATAATTGGCTTACTCAAAAGATGAAGAATAGCTATTTTGGGATATTGCCGGTATCCCAAAATAGTGCTGCAGTGTATACGTAGCGTAGGAGAGGATATGATAGACGTCTATAAAATCATGATGGATGTAGAAAAAGTAAATAAGGAAAAGTTATTTACTTGTTCCCATAACACAAGAACTAGAGGTCACCAAATAAAATTAATAGATAGCAAGTTTAAAACAAAGTATTTCTTCACACAATGCACAGTCCACCTGCAGAACTCCTTGGTAGAAGATGTTGTGAAGACCAGGACTTAAACAGGTTCAAAAAGAACTAAATAAATTAATGGAGGATAGGTTCATCAATGGCTGTTAGCCAGGGTGGGTATGGTGTCCCTAACCTCTCTTTGTCAGAAGCTGGGAATGGGTGACAGGGGATGGATCACTTGATGATTACCTATTCTGTTCATTTCCTCTAGGGCACCTGGCATTGGCCCCTGTCGGCAGACAGGATACTGGGCTAGATGGACTTTGGTCTGGCTCAGTATGGACGTTCTTATGTTCATCATAGGATGACCAGATAGCAAGTTTGAAAAATCGGGATGGGGGAGGGTGGTAATAAACACCTAGATAAGACAAAGCTGTGAATATTAGGACTGTCATTACAAAATCTAGGCATCTAGTCACCCTAGTTTGCCCTGGCTCTGCCTAAAAGAGTCTGCACTGGACTAGATCAGTACATCCAGGGTAGAACAGCAATGGGGGCTCTTTCTAAAGGTTAAAATGGCTGTCTAGTCTCACAAGAAAATTGACAAGTGACCATAAACAGAGGTTACAGAAATTCCTGATTTCATCCCCCATTGTAGCTGTGCAAGCTACTGGCTGTCCTGTAAGGAAGGGGCCACAAAGTGCCCAGAGCTGTTGTAGCTGGGTCCCCAAGCTGTGTGAACCAGCCTTCTCTTATGTCCACAGGGCAGTCCTCAGCGTGTGCGTCCACACCCATCGCACTGCCTAGCTGTGATTGTATCAGTGCTTTGAGACAGTCTGCATAACTCCCACCAGCTGGTGCATCAGGAAGGGCCAGCATCCAGAGGACACACACAGAGCAGCACCAGTGACATCCAGGGCTGCTTTCATTACCTGGATGATGGCAGCACTAAAGGCCCACATCAGGACTGGGGGCCATTTATACAAACACCCTGCATGCTTTTTATGGCAGGGATCATTTGTCACAAAGTTGTGACAAGTGGCTCAATAAAGCAGGCAGGCAAAAGGAATGGGGATGGAGGGATTAGAAATGGTAATGAGCACCATACATGCAGGGAGACCCTAACACCCACAGATCTGGGAAGAAGGGGAACTAGGCTTTTTGGCTACCTGGCCATTGTTAGTGGGTTGTATGAGCACAGAGCAATGGCAATCACAGTCACTTTGCTACAGGAACGTGTCAGGCTGGCCAAGCACTGCTGGGTTCCATGGCTACTTACCAAGGAACCTTAAGTATCAGAGGGGTAGCCGTGTTAGTCTGAATCTGCAAAAGCGACAAGGAGCCTGATGAAGCATCTGACGAAGTGGGTCTTTGCCCATGAAAGCTTTATTGGAGCATAAGTTGTTAGTCTATAAGGTGGCAAGGAACTTTAGTGCATGGTTGCCAACCACTGGAGAACCAACTGTGCCATTAACTGCTTACAAACTGGATGAGCCAGGAACCTCTGCATTGAGAGGGAGTGGACCCTGGAATGGGAATGGCCAGGCCTGAGGAGGGTGTGGAGGGAGGTGAAGGGGGCAATTGCCCTCGGGCCTGGTGATTCAAAAGGGCCTGGGGCTCTTTAAATCACCAAGGGAGTGCCAGGTGCCATGCTTCAGGTGGCGCTGAGGGCTGGCTGACCTCCACCCTGCCCCTTCCACCTGAGACCCTGCCCCTTCCAGGAGCATGGAGCTGGGCCCTTCTCTACCTTGTCCAGGGGCATGGCAAAGCCATCAGCCCCCTGGGAATGCTTCCACCCTTCCAAAGCACACAGCTTCTGCTCCATTGGCACCAGCTCATTCCCACTGCCTGGGGTGAGAGGCACCATGGCTCCACCCATGCCCATGCCCCTCCCCACTTCCTCTCTGGGGAGGCGGGTGCTGTGGATGAATTGTGATCACCGTTCTTAGCTGACTAACAAGTATACACAGATCCCCTTTTGGGACTGATCTAGTTATTACTTAGTCCTGCCTGCTAGCCAGGTAATGTCTTTATACATACAAAGGTAGTGTGCTAGCCTGGTAATGTCTTTATTCATTACACATACAAAGATATGAATAAAGGCATTACCTTACTCGCACACTACCTTCCACATCCTAATAACTTAAAAAACCAAACAATGGGTACTTACAAACAAGTTGCACCTTCTCTATCAACTTCATGTAACATGAACACTCTTATTGACTTCCCCCCCCTTTTCCCCTTCCTTCTCCCCCCTATTTATTTTGGAACTGAACCTTTAATAACTCCATTCATCTGAAGAAGTGGGTTGTGGCCACAAAAGCCCATGATCCCATCTATATGTTTTGTTAGTCTCTAAGGTGCTGCTAGACTATTCATTGTTTTTTAAGTATTTCGGAATAGTTATTTCAGAATAGCAGTAGCGTGGATGCTCTGCTGCTGCTATTGTGAAATAACTACTCCCCAGAGTAATTTGAAGTAATTACTCCCCAGTGCTTCATGGGGCTCTAAGTCGAGGTAGCGCATCCACAATAATGGAGCATGCCTCGGACTAATTTCAAGGCTCCCCCGTTATTTCGAAATGCTATTTCAATTTTGTTATTTTGGGAATTATTATTTCAAATTTAGTTAGTTTGAAATAATTTCCTAGTGTAGACATGCCCTCAGGTGCCACAGGACTACTCTTTGTTTTTAAAGAGACAGACTAACACGGCTACCCCTCTGAGACTTATTATTTTTTGTTTCCCTGTCATGTCCATTCCCCACCCTGACCTGTTTGTATTTCTCTGTCATCTGTTACATGTCACTTCTTAGACAGCTAGTTGTTTGGGGCCAGGCCTGTCATGTACTCAACGCCTGGACAGTCTCCAGCCCAACTGTGCCCTTTAGACTGGTGCCTCTAGGCACCACTGCTCACTCTCCACATGCTTGCACCCCTTCCTCTCAAAGCCTAGTCCAAGGGCGGGCAAAAGGGCCTCTGTGACGGGGCACGGCTGCCCCGCACTGAACCGCCGCCCACCGAGGTCCTGTATGGGGCGCAGGGCGGTTGGGCGAGAGTGAGTGCCGCGCGGTCCCGGCCGCCCGGGAACAGAGCGCGGCGTCCGAGCTCCCTCCGCGGCCAGGCGCCGGTCTGAGGGGTAGGCACAAGTGGCCGCCAAACGCTTTGCCCAGCATGCTCCGCGGCTGTAGGGAGGGGAGGGGGAAGAGGAACCAGAGGAGAGCGCCGGGGTGTGACATAACACCTTGGTGCCGCGCGTCAGGGAGGGTTCCCAGCGTGACGTCACCCCGGCGTCCAAGGGTAAAAGGGGCGAGTAAGGGGGTGGGAGGGGACGGCCTGGCAATAGGGGTTAGAAAAAAAGAGCTCACGGCCCCTCACGAGCTAGAGGACGCCGAGAGGAGCAGTAGGGTCGTCAAGCCCATGCGGGGATGTGGCGAATGGCCGGGACGGCGGGGAAAGACCGGGTTAGGTAAGGGGAGAGGAAGCAGCCCAGGGCAGGGCTCCTTAATAGCCCGCGGGCTGGCGTGTTGCGGCAGGAAGCCCCGCCAGCCGGACCAGACAGCTGAGTGTCTGCGTTCTTAGGGCCCTGGGCTGGGGTCCGTGAGAGAGGGTGGGCCTGGACCCCCTCTCCCCTACACCGGGGATCAGCTCGGAATAACCCACGGAACGACCGCTGCGCCCAAACTGAGACTTTCTTTTTTCAGATCAGACACGGGGGGTCCACTGGGGGGGGGGGGGAGAGATTCGAATAAAAGGCATAACTTGACTATCCTAGTGTGCACAGTGGTACAGCCTCCATGAGCTGGATCTGGCCCGCCTACCAGCCCATGGAGCCCCTGCCGCTCCCCCTCCCCCAGGCCAATTAGGGCCTGCGGGCAGGGGGAAGCGCATGAAGTTTTCTCTGCCCTGCCAGGAGTGTGCGGGTCCTGACAGGGCAGGAGAAGACTTCCCACGCTCTCCCACACCCAAGCCCTGATTGGCCTGGGGGTGGGAGAGCGCGCAAAGTTTCCCTCACCCTGCGAGGAGCGTGTGGCGCTCAGATTGGCCTGGGGGCAGAAGGGGGAACACGCGATGTCTCCACCCACTGCCAGGGGCATGGGTGCCTAAGAGGAACCTCTGGGGGGGGGGGCAAAGGCACTCCCTCACCTCCCGTCCAATCATGGTCTGCAGGTGGGGAAGCAGGGAAGTAGCCCAACCCCGCACCTTTTGCTTGAGGCCCTGCCCCTTCTGGAGCAGCCCAGGGCCACTTCATCAGAACAGGATCAGGCCTCCTGCCAGCTAGTTTTTAATCACCAAAATGTTTAACAAGGCATCATCACAATGAGCAAGGAGAACATAGAAAGGGAGAGTCAGGGGTGGGGGAGCAGAATGGCAAATCAGTACCAGAGTAAGCTCCAGAAACAAGTGAACCATGGCAACAAGTGAACCTGGAGTGGCCCAGAGCCACTTCAAAAATTTCCACTTCAGAAATTTTTGAAGTGGCCCCTGGCAAAAAATTATTGCCCACCCCTGGCCTAGTTCATAAGTTCTGGAGCTAGGCAGGCTGGACCTGGTGACCTATTGTGGGATTGGAATGTTGTCTTAAAAGAAATTTTTTGTGTGTCATTAGCAGTGTGAGGCTACACAGAGAGCTGAGTTCACATTGGCTTTCCTGCACCACTGAGGGGAGCTAAGTTGCTCATTACTACCTCCATCCCCCCCCCCCCCATGCTGAACCTTACCTGAAATGTGCTCCTTCTTCAAAAGATTGAATAGCCAAAATGTTCTTGAGTGCTTTGTTGCTATTGTCCAAATAGCTCCTTGTTTTTCTGTCCATGCCTGGAATGCCTGGAAGAACTTATCTGAGGGAGTGGATCTTCATTTCTCTCTTGTGCATTGTCTCAGATGTGGAAGGCAGCAGATTTTAGAAATTTGTGTTACTCTACATGTCAGAGTTTCCATAGGACTTGCTGCCATGGTTCACTTGTTGTTTCTGGAGCTTACCCTGGTACTGATTTGCCATTCTGCTCCCCCACCCCTGACTCTCCCTTTCTATGGTCTCCTTGCTCATTGTGATGATGCCTTGTTAAACATTTTGGTGATTAATAACTAGCTGGCAGGAGGCCGATCCTGTTCTGATGAAGCTAGAGGCAAAAATTCTCATGGACTTGAGTGGGATAATGACTGGGCCCATAAATTCCATGACGAGGTCCATGACCAAGACGTGACTCTTGTATGTTGCAGCCATGACTTGCCTAACCGCTCCCTGTATGTGGTGTAATGAGCCATGATGACTAATGCCTTGCCTGAAAATTATACCAGTTAAATTTCATGTGGACCCTGCTGTTAAATGGCACATAAATAAAAGATGTGAACCATCGACTTTGACATTCTTTCCAGCCAAAAAAACTTTTTTATTGATCATCTTTGTGCTAATACAATAATGTGCCTGAAGTCCTTTCTCTCCTGCCCCCTTATCTTGGATATAAGTATGCAAGATTCAGTGAACATTTCCTGGATGTTAGCAAGAGGGCAAAATTTAATTTCAGATCTACATTTTACAGTATCTTATTTTAATCCGGTGTTGTTTCTTAACTGAGTTCTACCTGCCCAGAAATTTCTGTATCCAAAATTCCAACTAGAACTAATCTCTGTGCAATCTTTGTATCTTTTAATAAATGCCATTTATACAACTAAAAAGAGGACATTTTTTCTGAATCCACAAATGCTTACTCAAAATTACCATTTTTCAACCAAATCCAATTTTATTATCCCCAGTTTGGCCTAGCAGATACAAATGCACTGACCTGACTGCTGGTGGTTGAAATAAAGCAACTGCATGAGTACTTCACACTGACTAACGCATACAAATGGGAAGAGGAAAAGGAAAAAGTCAAGTCCCTTCACATCTCAACATCTTGGAGCCCCATTGTGCTAGGGACTCTGTTAAAGCGTAGTCAGAAATAACTGTTGTCCCAAAATGCTAGCCTTCAAAACAGACAATGGGGGGGGGGGGCGGGGAAGGGAGGGGAATCAAAGGTATGGAGAGATGAAGTGACTTGCCAGGGGTCTGCTGTAGAGATATATTTGTGTAAGATTATTATTTAGAGATGCTCCCTCATAAGGAACAGTATTAGGAATGCAGGAATTTAGAGATGTGCCCTGGAAGCTGTGTGAGAACACAGTGTAAGCACATACAGCAGTTCACCACTGAAGCTCTCTAGCTTGTTTTTATTACAAGTTTTATTCCTCTCTCCTTCACTGGTCTGTTGTTCAGTGATCCCCGAGATCGTTATGAGGCAATCTTTGAAACCTAGGTTGGCAACACTGGAATGTGATCTTTGTTCTTTCAGTGGCATCTGACTTGATCTTGCTGTAATAACTCGGTGGCTGACTCGGTTCAGGGCGAGTCAGTGCTTGCTAGCTCATATTCATGAGGATCAGAGCTTGAACTGTTGCTCTGGAAAGGCTCAGGTTCCTGCCACTGAGCACAGCTAGACTCCCTAGTAGCATTAGGGATTTCACAAGGGCCTGTGTAAGCCAGATTTGGGTCAGGTCCTGTGGGCCATACAAACTGAAATCTACCATGCTGGTAATGAACCTGACCTGTAAGGCTTCTCTAGCCTAAATCACCAAGACAAACCCCATCTCTTCTCTCGTCCCCCATGTCCTTTTACTACAGACCTGGACAGTCCTTCTTTTCGGTTTCGGGGTGCTCCATGCTTCTCTCCTCTACAAGACTTCCAGGGTCAGGTGACCCCCTCCAGATCAGTGGCTCTAGTCTTGACCTTCCTAAACTACAGTGCCCTTTCTGGAGTCAGGTCTGTCTTGCCTATACTAAGTTTCACCTCACATAAAAACTACTTGCTTGCAAAATCAGACATAAAAATACAAAAGTATCACTGCACAGTAATGCTGAAAAATTGTGTATTGTCTCATTTTTGCCATATAAATGTCGTACTTTCAAAGTATGGTATATAGAGCAGTATAAACAAGCTGTATAACATTTTAGTTTGTACTCACTGCACTAGTGCTTTTTATGTTGCCTGTTGTAAAATTAGGCAAATATCTAGGTGAGTTACTGTACCCTCTGGAAGATCTCTGTGAATCCCCAGGGTACACAAACCCCTGGCTAAGAACCATGGCTCAGATCTTCAGGAAGTGCCAGGCGATTGTTTCTCCAGCAATCCCTTGGTGGGGACTTGCTAAGGGCTGCTGCTTTTCCAATAAATACCAGAACACACAAGCAAGTCTGAGTTGATCCAGCAGAGGGTGTGATTCATCCTAGCCACTACAGCAGACTGCTCATTCACAACAAAAAAGCCAGCCACCACTGTGATAGGATGCAGTTATAAATGTAACTAACTCAGCCACAAAAGATCATATAGTTCGAACTCACCACTCAGCCCTTTGGCTTTACCTAAGCTAGCCTCCTACAGTTACCCTCTCACACTGACTCAGTGAGAACATATCGGCTACGTCTAGACTGGCATGATTTTCCGCAAATGCTTTTAACAGAAAAGTTTTCCGTTAAAAGCATTTGCGGAAAAGAGTGTCTAGATTGGCACGGATGCTTTTCCGCACTTTTTGCGGAAAAGCGTCTGTGCCAATCTAAACGCGCTTTTGTGCAAAAAAGCCCCGATCGCCATTTTTGCGATTGGGGCTTTTTTGCGCAAAACAAATCTGAGCTGTCTACACTGGCCCTTTTGCGCAAAAGCTTTGCGCAAAAAGGACTTTTGCCCGAACGGGAGCGTCATAGTATTTGTGCAAGAACACTGACGATCATACATTAGATCGTCAGTGTTCTTGCAGAAATTCAAGCGGCCAGTGTAGACAGCTGGCAAGTTTTTCCGGAAAAGCGGCTGATTTTCCGGAAAAACTTGCCAGTCTAGACACAGCCATCCACTTCCTCTAGATCTATCTTCATAACCCAGGCTGCAATTTGCTGGTTTAAAATCATACTTTGCCACGTTTAGCAATAGCATTTCAACAGGAACCTGTCTTTTTCCTTAGTTAACTGTGATAAAGGGATGACTGCATGTCTCAGGTTTCTGCGTGAGCCTCTGTTTCTGCATTTCAGAAGCATTGGCAGTATCTTGTAACGCAAAACAAAGTGAGCACTTCTCTCATTTGAATCAGCAGTGTTCTATGTATTTTGTCCTGCGCTGCGGCACAGAAAGCAAAATAAAGAAATCTGTCTTTGTCTTGCATGATAAGTTCACATGATAGGCCACCTACCCCCATCTAGTTTTATTGTAAGACTGTGTATGACATGTAAGTACCTGAGCATCAATGAATGAGCTATCTGTTGTCTACTGGGTCTTAGGTATGGTTTACAGTGTCTTTATCCACAATTTATGGTGTCATTGCTTTTTGATTCCAGCCAACTTCCCCTTCTCTGCCTCCCACTGCCCCTGGAAGCTGAGAGAGCAAACTGTTCCTTGTAATGCCTCATCATGGCATATTGCTAATAATGATGAAAGAGGTAAGACTCGCACAACCCCTGGAGACAAAGCAGCATGTCTGCATAGTGCCTTTTCTTTGTCCATCTACCTGAACAATTGGAGTTGGGCCTATCTATTCGGGTTCTTATACTGCACTCATCTCTGCGGTACCCTGGTAATCACCCAGCAATGTGCTTTGCATTGCTCTTTTGAGGGAGCCTCATCCTGGTGGAGATCTGAAAACACCCGCCCCTCCCCAGTTTCACTATTTTACCCTCCAATGCTCAAGCCCCTGGGCAGGATCATCATTAGCCAAGAATAGTTAAGTGACCCTTCATTTGCTCTAGAGGTGTGGTGGCTATTTAGTGGCATGAGACTCGCTCGTCATTCTCCAGTGCAACACCTCCACAGCAATGTCAGTGCCTGCCAGCCTTCAGAGTAAGACCCCACAAACCGTTATTTTCCCTGCTGACATCCAGCAGCACTAGCACTCAGCTATAGGTCTTTGAGTCTTATTTCCAAGTATAGGTTTTAATTACAGTTAGTAGGAAAGGTGAGGTTCACTCAGTCCTGCAAGGTGCTGAGCACACCTGAGAAGAGATTTCTAGTGCAAGCAACAGGTTCAGGCTCCATGAAGAGGAGATCAATATCCCCATTTTAGAGCGGGAGAAACTGAGGCACCAGACTGGGAAGGTCTGAGGTCACCTAGCAGCTGCTGGTTCCCATTCCATTGTGCTAGTCACTAGGCACCACTGCCTAGAGCAGCTGGTTGGAAATTTTGTGTCAAAACCCAAATGTCTGTCAAAAATTTTTCACAGAGTATGTCAGCGTTCCTTAGCATGTTTGATTTTTCATCAGCAAACTGAATGCTGATTTTTTTAAACAAAAAAAATCATCTTTAGAGATTTATGTCAAAATTTTCCACTGAAAATATTGTGCAAAATGAATTTTGTTTCCCAACAAAGTATTCTGTGGGAGGAAACCCCATTTTCTAGCAAGCTCTGCCTAAGAGCAAGTCTGTAAGGAGTGGGTGCTGCTGGCTTTATCCCCCTGGCCCCCGACAGCCACAGGATTTCCATAATACATTTCACTGACTCCATCCCAGATCTCTTTCCAGAACTCTTACTTTCTTGGCTGGCAGTGCCCACAACTGCTGTTTATCTACCTGCTCAGTTAGCATGGGCCATTTTCTTTAGAAGCCATTTTTGTGCTTCATGCTGGAACAGTGTGTATTTTAAGTGTCAGTAAACAGGCAGGCTCTGGGTTGCTGGTTTCTTCTTCCTTCTCAGACTGAGTGAAAAGAAGCTCAGAGCTCTTTAGCACTAGCTTTGGAGCATGTGGTGGAATGGATCTTGTGCTTAGCCCTAGTGGACTTTGGCTAGGTTTTTGTTTGCTTGTTTTTGGACCATAGTAACACTGAATCAGAACCTGAAAAGGGCTGAAATGGTCCTTTCAGCTCCTTCTGCAGCCAATGGCAGTATTTAGCACAAGATCAGACCCTGTATTCCTACCACACACACACTCAGCTGAAGCAAATTTTTTCTGTATTTCGTCACTGCACCCAAGAGAAAATGTTTCCTTGGGGGAGCTGTGAGAAAAGCAGAGAGCCATTTAAAGGAGCCTCATGGCATTCATTCACACACACATGCTGCTAGATTAATGCCTAGGCTAACTCTTCTATTGGGACTCTTGCAGCCCTGAGGCTGCATCATGATATTTACTTGATGTAGCCTTTTAAATCAGTGCAGAAGAGACAAGGAAGGATCCAAGAAGTAACATGCTGAATCCCAGGGAGAGAACAATATTAGGGAAGTTGTTTCCAGGGACAGAAGGTAGGGGTGGGCCCCAAAGTGATTGAACAGCTGAACTCGTTATTGGCTCGGGTTCACGTCAGCTGGTGACAGGTGTGGTGTTGGGAAAGACTTGGGTTAGAAATGGAATAGCAATCTGATAACTAGCACAGTGTAACTCGTGGAAGGGCAACTGCAGTGAGTAATGGCAATACTTTTGTGTTTTAAAGTGCATATAGGGGCATATTAAAACTTCTGGGTCTGATCTGGCCAATCCTCCCTTGAGCAGGTCATTCTATTGGGCAAGATTCTTAAGACTGGGTGAGTTGCACTAGGAGCAGTGCCAGGGGGAAATGATACTTTTAAGCCGCTTTGTTGGCCCCTGGATTCCTTGGCTGGTGGGGCTTAGTCCCATGCCCAACATGAGTCAACGCATGTTGAAAGATGTTCTTACATACACCCATCTGTGCACAGCTCCAAGCGCTTGTTCCTCCATCCAAGGATAGCTAGACCCAAAGGGTATATTTAAAGCCCTGCAGATCCACAGAGATCTGCTTTATAGTTGCAGGTATCTGCATCCGCGGAGGTGGATGCGGACATTCACAGCTCCTTTGTGTGGCTGTGGATGCAGATGTGGATAGAGATTTTCTATCTAGAACCCAGCAAATTTGTGGCTATTTTATATCTGCGAGCATCTGCATCCATGGATGACAGTACGCATATCCACCGCTCATTTTTGTGCATATATACGCAGATGTGGATACAGGACTCTAGGCATATTGTTGTATTGATTTTGAAGGAATATATGGTCCCAAAAGAAGTAAACATGACCGTCTTATTGGCCAAGATTAAACAGGGTTCAACCAGGTTTGGGGTTCGGTACACAGCATTAAGTAAAGTTTTATTTCTTGTTTTTTTTCCTTCTAGCTGGGGGGAGTTTTAAAAGGAAGTTCCTCTCCCATTTGACAGTTTTTAGATTACATTAACTGCTGTACTACTTGTCATTTTTAGGGAAAAGAGAAGTCAGTTGAGATGGGCTGGAGTTGTTGCTGAAGTCTGATTCCTTTTCCTACAAGACAAAACAAGAAAAACACACACACAGGAAAGGAGAGAAAAGAACAGCAAGGAGAGAAACTGCAGCTTCTGTTTCCAGTTTTATTCACAGAAAAACTCCTATAGGACCCCTGACAGGAGACACAGCTGTGTGGAAGGGCTGGGGGCAGTATAGCCGCTCCTCATGACTGGGAGGAGCTGCCTGCACAGGGCACTGGTTTTCTGGGACTTGTGCTACCACATTCTTCCCATTTGGCTGTTCTGGGAGTAGAGCTCTGTGGTTCAGCAGACACCAGTTGCGATTGGTGGATGAGATCTGCATCCCAGGGGCATAGCCATGGATGGGCTCCTCCGGTACTCTGGCCAAGCACTGGAGCTCATCTTGCTCTGCCCAGTGCTCTGGCTAGGGAGCAGGGCCAGGAAGTGAGGGCTTCCCACTCCCACCTTTGTCCTCCCATCTGACGCAGGAACCCACCCAAGTGGGCCTTTCTGATTGGAGCATCCACGGATAGACATTTGTGTCCACACAGGACTCTGAGACCTGGAAACTTGTACCAACACAGGGCTGTGTAAGGCACTGCTGGTAGCTGCCCTTTTCTGGTTTCATTCAGTCCTAGTGCAGTTTTGGGAAATACAAAGTCTTGGCCAGCTAAGCCAGACTTTGATGAAAGAGAAGGCAAAAGGTAAGATATAGGATAGAGAAGAAATAAGGGGGACCGGAGCAGGAGTAGGCTTGCCAACTGTCTACACAAACCCAAACACCTTTGCCCCACCCCTGAACTCTACTTTTCTGAGGCCCTCTCCCTGCCCTACCCTTGCCCACTCCATCCTCCCTCCCTACGCTGCTCACTTTCCCCCACCCTCATTCAGTGTCACTGGGATGGGGCAGAGGGTTGGGGTGTAGGAGGTGGTGTGGGCTCTGGGCTGGGGCTGAGAGTTTTGGAGTGTGGGAGAGGGCTCTGGGCTGAGCCTGGGGCACGAGTTTAGGTTGTAGGAGAGAGTAGAGGCTCTGGGGTAGAGATTGGTTGCAGTAGGAGGCTCAGGACTAGGGCCTAGGACTGGGGTGCAGGAGGCATTCAGATGAGGGGCCTGTGGGAGGCTCTGGATGGGGGCTCAGCACCGGGATAATGTTCCCTGTAAGCTGTGCACTTAGGCACCCACCCAGGGGAAATTCAAATGCCACCCAGCTGATTAGCAAGAGCACCCACAGGCAGCATCATGTGTTTCAAATGGTGGCGCGCATCTGCACATGCCTCAATGCATGCAACAAAATTTATTCTGCACATGGATGGAAAAATTAGAGTGAACACTGGCCTGGTGGCTTGGGTGCCAGAGGGAGTGAGGGATGTGGGCTCCAGTTAGAAGGTGTTCACCTTGGGCCACTCCCAGTCAGCAGTGCAACGATGTAGTCAGGTTGCCTGCCTATCCTGGCCACATGCCACTCCCAGAAGTAGCTGGCACATTCCTCCTTGCAGCCCTAGGTGGGGGTGGGGGAAGTGGCTCCATACCTGCCCCTGCCTGCAAAGGCAGTGAACGCAGCTACCATTGGGCACAGTTACTGGCCAAGGGGACTGCTCTGGGTAGCGGCAGTATGCAGAAACCCTCTCTCCCCCTTGCCTGTGGGTCAGAGGGAGGGATGTGTGGGCTGCTTCCCAGAGCAGCACAGCTCCAGGGGAACCTGTCTTAGCTCCACTACGCCTCCAGACTTGTAGCAGCCAATCTCCCAGTTTGGCTGCAGGAGTCTCTGACAGATTGAGCCAGATTCCGGGAGACTTGGGGTGAAACTGGGAATGTGGGCAACCTAAGCAGGAGAAACATGAAAAGGAGACATAAGGGAGGGTAACAGTCTCACATCCCAGGTGCTGGTTGGGATTTAGCTGGAGCTGGTAGAGTTGGAAATGTTATTTGAATCCCTTTACTTGGCCTAAGGTATGTCTACACTACCAAGGTTTGTCAACAAAACTTATGTAGACATCCAAAAGTTGACAAAACAAAAATCCCCAGAGGGTGTTTACACTTGCTCTCTCTGTGGACAGATCATGTTCACACTGGGGGTATCATCATCAACAATGTGAGCAATGCACTGTGGGTATGTATCCTACATTGCAACAGGGGTGGCCTGTGACTATCAGCTGACTCAGCCATCGCCTAGGGCACCGCCTTCAACAGCACCCGATGATGATGTCATGGGGCGTCCGGGGTGCCCGATGATGACGCGTGACGTAGTGTGGGTACGTTGTTGGTTGCTATGATGGGCGGTGGGCTGTGAGTGACCCCTGGTGGTGGCTGTTTGTACAAAGCACGGCCCAGCAGGACAGGGGATGAGTAATTATGCAAGGGTCTCTCAACTTGTCCGACCAGTTACTTCCCAGGGAGAGAAACAAAGGAAGGGGACGAGGCCAGGCCTGGCAAGGAGGGCAGGGCTGGAAGAGGGGGGCAGTTTCTGTCTGGAATCATGGAGGAAGCAGCCTGAGCAAAGGGGGGCTGGGATTTAGGGGCCCAGTCTCCCCCATCCCAAGAGGAGCTGAGGCATCCTAGGCCTGGCCCTGTAACCAGATTACATCTGTGCTGTGCTGTATCCTGGAGAAGCAATAAACTCCCTCTATTCTACTGACTGGTGGAGTCTGTTCGTGCCACTACGGGGGTGCAGGAGTCGGGGGACCCCAACATGCTGCCACATGACATCACTCCATTGACGGCCGTGCAGGCAGGGGTGCCGATCGCACGTTCTGCCTGAGGCACCAGCTGCCGCAGCCCGCCTCGGGCCGTTCCTGCATTGCAATATTGTGGGAAGGCAGAGTTGATCCCTGCGCTTCTTGGGTTTCCCTCTGAGTTCTCGCACAGCATTCTCAGCTGCTGGGAGCAGCATAATTAGTGAGTGTTCCATGCTGAGGAATGTCAAAGCAGCTCAGCAGCCTGCCCCCCTCGTTCTGCAGCAGCAGTCTGCCTGCTGCTGTGTTCCTAGTGCAGGGCAGAACAGGAGCACTCACTGAGCTGTCAGATACTTTCAGAGCTTTGAAAGGGGGAGGGGCGCATGCCTGCAAGGCAGCAGAGATCAAAACACTGAGCACAGCCATCAGAGCAGGCATTATGGGATACTGGCGGACAAACAGCAGAGTTGACAATAAAGGGAGGGGAAAAGAAAAAAGTCTCTCCTAGGGGTGGAAGTTTTTGTTCCCCAAACTGGGTGTTTTTCCCAACAAAAGTTACATTGCACTGTAAACGCTCTCACTGTTTTGAGGAAAAATTTCGATTAGGACAATGAAGGCTCAAAGGTTTCAAGGAAGATTTTGGGATTCCTGGGGATAGTGTAGGTGGCAGCCGTGATAATAAAGCTTGCTGCTGCAGTTGATGGCGGACAGCTTCTTCTGAGAATTTTTCGCTAGAAGTTTGTTTTCTAAAAGAACCCTGAGAGGGAATGAAAGATCAGCTCCCAGTGCTGTAACTCTAAATTGGCCAGGCACTTAATGCGCACAAACTCTGCAGTTGCTATGCTCTAGGAAAACCACCTCAATGAGAGACGTAGAGCTTTCTGCATAGTGGCTACAGCACTTTAGTGCCAGTGTGGATGCCCTTGTGTTTTTCAGCACTGTGACTGACCTCCAGTACCTGTCCCATAATGCTTGTTTTCGCCTCTCTGGTCACTGGTTTGAACTCTACTGTCCTGCCCCCACATGACTGGCCCTCAGACCCACCCTTTACACTCCTCAGGAATTTGGAAAATCCTCTTCCTGTTTGCTTGGCGGTGTGTGGTGTACTCTTAGCACATCTTCCCGAGTGACCATGTCTGCTCCACACACCAGGCGATCCCCTACTTGGAGCAATGCTGAGGTGCTGGACTTCATCAGGGTGTGAGGAAAGGAAGCTGACCAGTTCCAGCTGCCCACCAGCCATAGGAATTATGATACTTATGAGCAGATATCAAGATTCGTGACCAGGATGCACTGAGGTGCAGGGTCAAAGTGAAAGAGCTGCAGAACGCCTACCACAAGGTGCGGGAGGCAAACTGCTACTCTGGTGCTGCACCGATGACCTGCCAGTTCTACAGAGTGCTGGACGCCAGAGCCATCCCATCCATAACATGGTTCAGGGCAGCCACCTCAGGCTTCGCACTTTGGGGGGCACATGCCGGTCACCTCAACCATTCTATGGGCGGTGCCTTGGGAATTACTGAGGGACTGGCATGGACTGGGAGCAGGGGTTGCCCCCCAACACTCACCATGGCAGCAGGAGCTGGAGCAACCCAGTAGTCTGCGCCATTCTGCCTTCTTTTGGCAGTTGTGCTCTGCTTCTCTGCGGTAGCAGGAAGCAGCATGTCCCGGCCCCAGAGCACTCTGTTTCCTGCCATCACAGTGAAGCAGAGCACAGCCAGCTGGGAGAGAGCAGGAGGGCAGAGTGAAGCAGGCTGCCGGGTGCTCCAACTCCCACTGCTGCGATGCGTGCGGGGGGGGGGGGGCGGGACAGTTGACCGTGGCTGCCACACCATGACAGGCCCCCTGGTAATCTCTGGCTCATGTTGCTCAGGGAAGGGGACAAGGAGTGGAGCAGGGGTGGGAAATGGTGGAACAGAGGTGGGGCAGAGGCAGGGCTTAGGGAAAGGGTAGAGTGGGGGTGGGACAGAGCAGGGACAAGGCCTGTGGCAGGGGGGTTGCTCTGGGCCCTGCACCTGGGGGGACTGGGAAGAGTTGTCCTCCTCCTCAGACTCCACTAAGGACAGCCCTGCTGGATGTGATACCTGGTAGTGAACACATCTTCACTGTGAAGACCCTCATGGACACTTGTGGGGCTGTGTCAGACAAGAGTGGGCCAAGCTAGGAGGAGGACATTGTGGATGAGGATGCCGAGCAGGAGGCAGACCCAGAGCCAGAGGAAGACTTTCCCCAACACACACACAAATTCCCCTGCCCCTGTGAGTACTCACCATTTTGGGGGTCTTGTAGCTTATGTGCACTTGCCTTGGGACAGCCAGTTTGTGTAGGTGTGTGAATAGTGCCTGTGTTTAAAAACAGTCAAGTCAGGGCTCTGTCAAGTGATAACAATGGTGTCTCAGTAAAATGTTGTATTTTGGCTTCACAGATATAACCTTGGGATCCCAGCCTGCCTTGCTATCGCCATCGGAATGGCTGCACAGAATTAGGAAGTGGCCTCAAAAAACCAGAGGGGATCTGCTGGTTGATGTCATGCTGTAGTCTGCTGCTGAAAAGAAAGAACTGAAGGAGTGGTGGGCAAGGTTCCCTCTAAGCAGCGTGGCAGCACAGCCCTGCAGCTGCTTAATTAGCCCTGCCCAGCCAGAGGCTCCGGGCTCTGTGCACAGAGTTGCCTGACTGGGCAGGGCTGATTAAGCAGCTATGGAGCTGTGCTGCTGCACCGCTTAGAAGGAACCTTGCTGGTGGGACATTGAGTGGAGGGAACAGAAGGAGAATGCAGAGTGCTGGAATGAAGCCATGGAGCAGCGCTTAAACCTTACAGCACACCAGGTGCACATGGTTGAGGCACTCCTAACACTGCAGATGGAGCAATTCTATGTCCACTTCCCGTTGCCGCAATGACGCAGAGCACAGCTGGCTGGAAGAGGGAAGTGGGACAGAGTGGAATAGGATTCTGGGTGTTTCAGCTCCCACCGCTGCAAGGAGTGTGGTTGTGGGGTAGGGGTGGGGGAGGGGGTTGGCGTGACCTCCGCTGCTGCCCTGTGCCAGGATCCCTGGTAATCTCCAGCACATGTTGTTTGGGTGAGGGGGCAAGGAGGCAGAGCAGGGGCAGTGGGAGGCTGGATCTTGTGCATTTCAAAGGGAGAGAGACAGCAGGATAGTAAGCGCCCCCCCTTATCGACTAATTGAGTAGTCGACAGAAATTCCATTGACTACTCAATTAGCTGATTCATCAAAATTTAACATCCCTAATGCTCATAGCCGCATGCTGTAGCCTCCATAACATTTATTAAGGGAAATGTGAAAGCTTCACTCAGGGCTGGACCACTGAGGCTTAGCACCTGGTGGTTGAGTTTGAACAGCCAGAGAACAAGGCTATTAGAGGGGCCCGGTGTGGGGCTATAAAAATCAGGGATACTGTCAAGGCTGCTCTCCACTCTGGCATGTCAACTGCAGAAGGTGGGGGCCTACAAAAGACTTTAAAATTCCTTGTCACTAAAGGCTTGTATTAAAACTCCCCACTCACGGTGTTTTCCCACTGCCCTCTGCCTCCCCTACCTCCCGCAGAGACTGTGAGGGGGGAACCAGCTCCTGCTGCCCCCCCTTGCTGCCTCTCTGTGATAGAGGCAGTGGGGTGGAGTGGGGAGGGGGAGCAACTAGTTGAGTTTATCAGGTAGTCGACTAGTCACTTACATCCCCAATGAGCATAGGAATGTTGTCATCAGCCAGGTCCAGCCTCCCACACACACATCACCAGGGAGCCTTTAAATGGCCAAAAGCACACCCCACAATCATTCTACAGTGCAATCACAACACACTTCTCCACAAGCAAGGCAGCTCTCATTCTTATGTCCTCGTTTCCCACACTCAAAGGTGGAGTTCCACCATGGTTAGCACCTCTATGAATGCCACAAGACAGCACATGTCATAGCTACTGTGCATGGCAAGATCAGTGTTGGATTTCTCTTCTTCACTTTGTAGTTTAAGGAATAACTTGACTGCCATTTATGACATGTTAGTGAGACCTATCAGCATTTTCTTCAACAGTTCAAGTTCCATTTCCGCAGACCGAGGAGGGCAGAGCACGTGGCACAAAAGCTATTGGAAGATAGGGCCAAATGCAGACAGAAGCACAGGGGTTGCCAGGATGCATCATGGGGTATTGGGACAGGACCCCGGTTACCCTGCGACTCACCCTTCACCATCTTACAAGTCTCAGCTTTAGAAGAGGAAGAGGTGCTCTGTAGGATAGCTGCCCAGAGTGCACAGCTCCAAATGCCTCAAGTGCAGCCACACTACAGCACTGGCAGCTGACAGTGTGAATACATGACAGCAGTTTCTCTGTGGGGCTCTGTGAACAGTGCTGTAACTGCTAATGCTTTACACCTGCCAGTGTAGACATAGCTTCACTTTTCCCTCTGGAATTCGCAATTAGGGTAAATTTGTATACCCAATTATTACGATGTAATCCCTTTCTTTTACAAACCAATGTATGCTAGGATTGGGCAGTGGTCCATAAAATTACAATTATTAAAATAAAAACTGTATTTTAATTTAGGCACATAAAAGCAAAGTCAGAGAAAATTGCATTTGATTATATTTTAAGGTTTGCAAAATTTTTATTTTTAAAGTGTGATTTACAAATTTTATATGATTAGATGTTACACAAATTGCAGTTAAGTCTTCTAAGAACCTAGAACTGACTCTATTTGCTGCTAAAACAAACCCTGAGCTGTCACTGTTATACGCTTGTAAGATGCTTAAAAATGAACCAGCTTTTATTACCTTTTTGGCTGCATGCCCAGAATGGGTAAAGATAGAAAAAACCCTTTAGCCTTCTTTTTGCCATTCATACATTTAAGGCAGTACATTTGCACAAACAGTGACAATTTTACACACTAGTGGCTAAATTTGCTTGGAGAATTTTTTAGCCTGGATGGCATTTTTACCCCATAAATGGGGGGGGGGTATTTATTTTTTATAAAGAAGTGATAAGATGATGTTCCTTTGAAAGCACTTTTGTATTGATGAGCCATTTTCAGCCCCTCAAAAGCAATACAATTTTCCAGGCATTTTTAGTCTCTTACAGACCCGGCCTACCTGTTTCATCACTGACATTTGTGCCAACTGAATAAGTCATTATGGCAACTGACCCAGCATGGGGATTTAACCTGTAACATGAGCAACAGGCTGTTTTATGTACATAAGGACAATGATAACAAAAATGGCTGACATCAAAAACAAAACTGGAAAAAAATTGTAAAACAACAACAAAACAGCAAAAACAAGGAAACATTATAGAAATAAAACTGTCACCAAAAAAAGTTTGCAGCAGCCTTTGGTTCAGATGATTTGAAACTTAATTTACGATTAATGCAGCAGCACCCCAGAATGAAGCTGATATGAGGTTAACATGGTGGGGAAAGGGAGTTATCCATGATGTTAATTGAGTAAAAATTCTACTTTAGCAACTTAACCTTCAACAAATTAAAAGTTTATTTTTACCACTTTTTTTTCCCTAAAAATAGTTTTCCCCTAAAACTCTCAAAATTACTCCCAGTTACAGGTATGGCAATCCATAAAACACAATGAAAAGCATTTGTTAAAAGGTTAAAAAAAAACTTTAAAAATAATTGTTAAAGTTATTTTTAAAGCAAAACACAGTTTACTTTGCATGCGTGTTCCAAACAAGTTTACCATATTTCAGGATTTTAATACAAACTTTTGTTTTAAACCAACTTTGAAAACAATCACTTGTTTGCTAAGATACCAGGTCCTGCATATTTATTAACCCTTTGCACCCAGTCCAGGATGCCAAAAATGTAATATTAATTTTGATATATTACATGGGCCTAAAGAGTCAAACATGGTAACATGATCCTTATACTGTCCAGTACTAAAAGTAGGGTTGCCAGGTGTCTGGTATTGACCCAGACAGTCCGGTATTTTCACCTCCTGTCTGGTAAAAAAATTCAGAAAATACCGGACACCTAAAATGTCTGGTATTTTCTGATTTTTTGTCTCTGCCAGGAGGTGAAAATACCAGACATCTGGCAACCCTACACACACTCAGCAACCAGGCCTAGCCCCCAGGCCCCTGGATCCCCTACCAGGCTCCCCCCCGGACCTCCCGCTTACCTGGTTCCACAGGTCTTGTGGCTGGAGCAGAAAAACAAGATGGCCACCAGCAAAAAGCCTCTTCTTAAAGGGGCCATGCTGGTTTATTTATTTATTTTTGCTTAATAACTGCTGTTGGGGTCCTTTTTTTTTCTTAACAACTTTGGTCTCCCCCTTTTTTTACTCAACAGAATTTTTTTCCCAATTTTTTTTGGGGGGGGGTTGGTATTTTTCATTAAACCATCTGGCAACCGTATTAAACAGTGTTAAACAAGATTCAGGGTTAGGCAGATATAGATCTCAGCTTGCTTACTACATAGGAAATACACCACAAACAATCTTTTAAATCTTTTTTAAAGATACAGAAAAGAAGGAAAAACAAATAAAGCATTTGAAGTATAAAGTACCAAGTCAGGCTTTTGTTTAACAACATTCCTTGTTTACTTTCCCCCATCTGGAGAGTTATCAAAAGAAACCTGTTATCTGTCAGTCTTTTAGTTGATATTAAAGATAATTATTGTCCGTCTTGGGGCTGACAGAGTGCTAATTGTAGCACTCTGGTCACTTAGATCAGTAGTCTCCAAAGTGGGGTACGTGCACCCCAGGGGATGTTCAAGACGCTCCATTGGGGTGAGGGAACAAAATTTCCTGGCACCGGCCATGTACGGGGCATGGTGGAGCCGAGGGAGTGCATGCGCGGCATGCTCAAACACCATGCAACAGCTGAGAGGGGAGACGCCTGGGCGTGGCATGATGTCACGGCCTGGGACTTTAAAACCGGGGAGGGGAAGGGGGAAAAATAGGGGCAGAGGCAGGGGCAGGGGCAGGGGCTTGGGCTTGGGCTTGGGCTGAGGAAAGGAAAGGAAAGGAAAGGAAAGGAGGGGGAAGGGGAGGGGGGCAGATTAGGAGAAGGCACCAAGGGACAGGGTGGAGGAAAGACAAATGTCTTAGGAGAGGGGATGAGGAAGGGTAGCTCACATGATCAGAGTGGGACTACTGGAGGAGTGGGCACAGGGGGGAGAGAAGGGCTGGTGGAGGGGGGCAGGTTGCAGGAGGGCTGAGGGCAGTGAAAAGGGCAGGCGTCAGGACAGCAGAGGAAGGTGAGGGGTTGGGGGGCAGCAGGCACCAGGGGAGCTGATGGAGCAAGGGGAGGAGACATGGCAGCAGAGGGAAAAGGTAAATGTTTATAAGATATTTATTAATAACTTGGGTGCCACAGTGGTACATCCAAACAAACCCCATGAACTCAGTACTGGTGCACAACACAAAATTCATTCTGCTCATGGGAGGAAAATAATTAAGCATATTCAATCACATTGCTCTCACTAAAAATATTATTATTATTATTATTTTATTATTAATAATAATTTTTAGTGAGAGCAAAAAGGTTTTCTGTACTGTTAATAAATAAAATAAAAAAAATTATTTTAAAAATATTGTTTATTTCATCTTTATCTCATCCTTTTTTAATTTCTATTTTTTGTGTATGTTTTATAATGTACATAACATTAGTACAGTAGTACATGTATATAATTGTAAATATACATACATATATTGGGGGTGCATGCTCAAAAATTGTTTACTGATAGGGGTACGTGATCAAAAAAGATTGGAGATCACTGACTTAGATAACTGCATAACAGAGAAGATTACAGACTTAGCTGGTGGCAAGTAACTTGTTATGGAGGAGATTGTTGATGATTGGGCTAATGAGCTCAATAAGGGAAGACATAGCTGGACATGGTAGAGCAAGTTTGGTAAATGGTGATTCTTGACATGTGATTGTGCTATGTTCTGCTATGCTGGAAATGTAAAGATTAAAGTCACATGAGGCAAAGAAATGGATTTGTGTAGACAGAGTAAGAATCTACCCAAATGGACCATTCACAGTGGCATAGTGAGTAACTGAGGAAACACTCTGGCATAGGGGAAACATAAAGTTATCTGAAAGGGGCTGAAGCTGCTGTTCTTGATGTTTGTGTGTGTTTCTTAAAATATAAAACAAGGCAAATACACACAAGGGGGGTGCGAGAGAAAGAAAGAAAACAATGCAGCTTCTGCATTTTATTTGTAACTTTGTTGTGGGACAACTATGTTTATGGCACGCAGTCTTGGTAGCCACTCTTAGATCTGGCAACTTGTACCAACACTGAGCTGTTTGGGGCATTGCTAAGAACTGCCTCTTTCTGTTTGCAGTTGTGCAAAACACAACATCCTTGGCTGGCTAAGCCAGCCTCTTCTTGAACAGAATGTGAAAGAACAGAGAGAGATGCAAAAGTTCACAAAAGGGTGGTTGGAATTAGGTTGGTGGAAGTGGTGATGCTATTTGGGTTTCTTTCTTTGGCTTGTCCTGTTCTGTATCTCTCTCAGGATTAGCCACATGAAGGCCCAGTGCTGTTGTGATAGTCTTTGGAGTCCCAGGAGAATGGAATGGAGGTGTGGCAGTCATGAACATAAAGCTAGTTGCAGTGGTCAGACAGCTGCTGCTGTTGCTAATTTTCAAAAATCTCCGTTTTTTATGAACTGCAGAAGGGAGTGGAATAGCCCATACCCTCATTATTTTGTTTACCAGTAAGACTTAATATCTGGCAATTTTGCTGTATTGATTTTTCCATCCCACACATTTCTTGTCTATCCAGCATGATTTTAACACAATTCTTGAATTATATTAGTAGGCCTTTTTGTTCTTATTTATTCCGTTTTTGTGTCTCTTTGCACCTTTTCCCATGAACATTTATTGTTGTAGGTTATTGTGAGATTTTATGAACTTTTGCTCACTTTCAACAGCTGAGCTTACAATTAGGCTGTGTCTATACTGGCGCGATCTTGCGCCAGAGCTATGCAAATGAGGCTCAGTGTGGAATATCGCTGGGCCTCATTTGCATAACTAATGAGCCACCATTTTTGCAGAAGAGGCACTTGCGCAAGACGGAGCTATCTACACTGCCCCTTCTTGCACAAGAAAAATCCTCTTGCACAAAGCCGTTATGCCTGAAAATTATCAGGCATAACGGCTTTGTGCAAGAGGGTTTTTCTTGTGCTAGAAGGGGCAGTGTAGACAGCTCCGTCTTGTGCAAGAGCCTCTTCCGCAAAAATGGCAGCTCATTAGTTATGCAAATGAGGCTCAGCGATATTCCACGCTGAGCATCATTTGCATAGCTCTGGCGCAAGCTCGTGCCAGTATAGACACAGCCTTAGGGTAAACTCATAGACCCAGATACTATAATACATACCAGCCACACCTAGGGTTGCCAGATGGTTTCAACAAAAATACTGGACACGTTTGACATTTCATTACATCTTACGTAGAAAATACTGGACATTTGTATTTTCTCAATTTGTTTCCTGAACAGAAAGCTCAAATACTGGACTGTCTGGTTCAAAACTGGACACCTGGCAACCCTAGCCACACCTCATTTCAGCCAGAAATGCCCCTTGTGCCTACATTTGGAAATGAAGGGGTGGTATGAGCCTCTATGCCTCCTCTAGCCTCCCCTGGGGGTTATACTGCAGACTTGTATTAATAAATATAGCAGCTACTGTTGAAAATGCAGAGTAGAAATGCTGTCCCCCTGGCTAAGCTGCCAAGGAGCTTCTGTGTACTATGTTCTCCTTCTGCATGCACAGCTGGTTCAGGGTGAGAAAACAGAAATGCAACTGTTTTGCATCGGCATAAGCTGCAAGGTCAGCTCAGGTGGAGGGGGAGGCAGAGTATGTGATTTATGCTCACGAGTGGCTGCGCACAAAATGGCTGTGCTCCTATTTTGGGGAGCCAAAATGATTACACTTACAAAACTAGAGGTATGAGCTGAAAACTTGGCCCTGTGTATGGTATCTGTAACTCTAGCCCTTCCATCCCATTCATTTCCCATTTCTCGCCCCTTTCTCCTGAGGGCTTTCTCTTATGGAAAAATCCTATAGAATATTATATATTTTCTATATGCCTTTTGGTACATCCTTTGGATTGAAATAGAAAATTATATCCCTGCTATGGAGTTATGGGGGTGGTTCAAAAAACTTAAAGGAAGGTTAAGCATTTTTTCTTGTCTTCTATGGGTATTTAGTTGTGTGTTGATAGCATCCAGTTGGTTTTATTCCCTATTAAATTGATTCAGCTGTTGCTTTGTACCTATTCATTTCCCAGTCCATCTATGTGGTCCCCCCCCCCATATTGGTAAAGCATCCCTAACTAAGACTACATGTATAAACTCCCATAAATCTTCATACTACACAAACAAATATGTCTCAACTGTCATTAACAAACAAACGCTTGAACCTTCCCAAGCATTCCAGAGAAAATTCACAGAAGAGGGGATAACCCATCTTTCCATTCCAGTTTCCCCACTACTAAGCCTCTCCCTCCTCACAGTATTTGCCCCTCTGGATTCTCCCTGCGTATCTGTTGCTAAAATCCACCGCTATGGTACAGATGTATTGTGTGGTATTGGCTGCATTTTTCTTGAGATTCGAGATTACTGTGGCATGTGTAGCTACAACACTTCAGATGCCTTCATTTTCTATTGCTCTCTGCCAGAAATGTGAAAGAACTCCACTGGTGTATTTATGAGGCAGCCATTTTGTTCACTGAGCTACTGCTTGTAGGAGGAGAAAGGCACTGTGCTCTAGTGAGGAGACTTTACCTTCATTTGTTTTTGATTTTCCTTATGCTAAAATAAGTCATTTTAGACTGACTATATAAGGTTGGGCTTTTTTATTTGGGGGCAAACCCAAACCAATGGCCATCTCTGCACTCTTGTCACCTGATGGACTTTCTCTTATGGGAAAATCCCATAGAATTTAGTGATTTAAAATGCCTCTAGAAATTGTAACATCCTTTAGATTGAAATAGAAAACTATATCCCTGCTATGGAATTCCACGGGTAGTTCAAAACCCTTAAGGAAGATTAAGCATTTTTTCTTGGCTTCTATGGATATTTAATTTTGTTTCTATAGAACCCTGTTGGATTTACTCCCTATTAAATACATTCAGGCTTTTTTCTAGGGGTTGGAAGCTAGAATTCTGTTCGTTCCCTCATCCTGAGAAAAATGTATATTTTTCAGTGTAGAGGACTTTTATTTTAGATAAAGGAAAACAACAGAAAAAAAATATAAAATCTGTGTGTATATGAGAGAGAAGGAGAACCAACACTACCACTATCACCACCACCTGTGGTATGGTGGGATGGGACAGTGTAGCGTGGGAAGGGAATTTGCACATACACAATGCTACAGAGCATGTGAATCTCAAATGACAGCACAAAACGATTGTCCTAGGATTGCCCCTGTGAGAAACATCGAGGTGAGATGAATGGGAATTTTCTGACTGAACATTTTTTCTATTTGTTGAAACTGAAATTGTTCACAGGAAAGGGTCAATTCTGATTTTTTTTTTAATGGCAAACCCTTTTAAAAAGGGTTTTGAAATGCTCAGTGTCCTTATTCTGACATTTTTTGAAATGAGAAATTTGTTTCAAAATGTAGGCTAAAAGTTAATAACTTTTATTTTATCCTAAAAGCCATTATACTTTAATTTAGGAAAGCTTTGATCATCAAAACAGAATGTTTCAATTGACCCGAACCGAAATTAGTTTTATTTGGGGATTTTCAGTTTTCACACACTTTTTAGATTTTGATCCCGGTTCACAATGGGAAAATGTTCTGATATTTCAAAACATGTTCATGAGATGGAATATTCACTTCCTTCCCAGTTCTAGTGAAACCTCTTCTACATGAAAAACAATACAGAGAGTAGAATAACATCTGTTACCTGACTCCAGATACCACACTTGTTTTTTTTCATGTGACTGAACTGAATTCCGAAGGGGTCATATGTCCTCTTCCTTTCCTAGGTTTAACTAGAACCAATGAAAAGCTTATTAATATGATTTAAATAATGAAAGTTGTTAGTACTGTAATTAATACTGAGTCTTAGTGAATTCATTCATTCCAGGATGTATATATACAACTCTCCTCCTAGGTCATGCTATCTTTGGGCTTGGAGCTGGATGCTGGCCACAACAAGGACAGGAGGGTGAGTTAGGAAGACAGCGGAAATCTTAACTCTGGAAATTCTTGCTATTGTTTCTTTCCCTTTCATGAGACTTCAGTAATATTGGCTGCTGTGCGAAGACTGGAGTATCCCATGCAGTACCAACAAGTGAGAGAATCTGAAGGGGTCCCAAGAAATGTTCCCTCTAATTTTTCTATTCATGTACAGAATAAATGTTATGTGCAGAGGTGCACTACCAGTAGAAACACATGCTGCAGGTAGCTATGGGTGCTTCACTAATCAGCTGAGTGGCACCTGAATCTCTTCTGAGTGGCAAGTGAAAAAAGCCCTATGCTCTGAGCACTGAGGGGAATATTGCTGAAAGCCTTCACTGGGAGAGATTTGCTGTTAATTACCTGAACTCTTTCTCTTAATTGGGGGATCTGCCTTGCTGAGGGTACTCTTGATTCTCATAGCTGCCCTCTGTGGACATATGCTCTGTGGAGTGATACACAGCACAGAGTGGGATTAGCTTCTTGAGCTGGGAGGGGATTCAGTTCTTCTGCCAGTAGCCCACTCAGCAAAATGCTTGGAATGCTCCCCAGCGCCTTTGGAGATAGTGAGGGGGACGGAAGGGAAACATGCCAGGAGAAGGTAATGACAGGGGGCACAGAGAGGAGAAAACTTGTGCACAGAGGGAGAGAGCAAAAATGACAGCAGGTCAAATAGAGAAAGGAACTTGGGACCTGGGGGGGGGGAGAGAGGAGTGTGTGTACAAAGAGCCCAGGAGAATGGTGGAATACTTGTCAGTCGGGCTGTATGAATAAGGCTTTTTACCATATGGCTACAGAAGGGCCTAAGGCTTTTTGTCTGCAGCCATATTAGGAGAGTGGCAGCCATTAGCTAAGAAGCAGTAAGTCGCATCCTCACATTCCATCTAAATTACACTAACACAATGTAATACTGGTTTGTTAAGAAGGAGATTCTGTCCTAATAGCACCCACTATCACCAGTTCAAGAAACAGATGTTAGATGGTTAAAGGAAATGTAGTTTGATAGCATTCTGTAGGGCAAGAAATCACTTATCAATAGTTGTGCTTGTAAAATCCTTATTTCTTTATTGTTTTGTCTTTGGGTATGTCTACACTACAGATTGAAGCTGCTGCTGTCGATCTTCCAGGGTTCGAAATAGCAGTCTAGTTAAGACACTAATTCAAAGTGAGAGGGGCGCTCCGGTTGATGCCAGTAACCCTGCTGCTGTCGATCTTCCAGGGTTCGAAATAGCAGTCTAGTTAAGACACTAATTCAAAGTGAGAGGGGCGCTCCGGTTGATGCCAGTAACCCTGCTTTCAAGAGGAGTAAGGGAAGTTAAAGGAAGGCTGTTCTTCCTTTGACTTCCTGCAGTGTAGACAGCACCAAAAGCTGAGTTAAGCTACTTTGACTTCAGGTACACAATTAATGTAGCTGAAATTGCGTATCTTAATTTGACTTTGTCCTGTAAATGGTCCCCACTTGTAGCTGAAATTGTGTATCTTAATTTGACTTTGTCCTGTAAATGGTCCCCACTTCTCTATTTTATCCATATGATCTCTGTCTGGTTCTTCAATAGTTTCTGTCTGTTACATAATTAATTTTGCTAGGTATAAATTAATTAAGGTTGTAGGATATGATTGGTTATGGAATTGTTTTACAATGTTAGACTTGGTTAGTACATTTTTAGTAAAATGTTTGAATAAGGTATAGCTAAGCTGGTTTCACTAGGATTGGTTAGTAAATTTTTAGCAAAATGTTTGGATAAGGTATAGCTAAGCAGGTTTCACTATATAAAAAAGGAGACCAGCAGAAAGAACAAAAGAATAAGGAAAGACATGGAAGAAGAGAAGAAATCACCTTTAAGACACTGCCTAAGATGAAAGCTGCTAGGAATCCTCTGCATGACTGTGATGCACAGCGACCAGAATCCAGATGAGACCAGAGGCAACCTGTCTGGGGGAGCATCGGCTATATCACACACACCCCAGCCTGGGGAAGAGCCAGAATAATAACCCTCTTCCCCAGGTTCTGCTCACCCCATCCCTCCCCTCACCTACTCCACCCCTGCCCTGCCTCGTCCTCTGGCAGTGCCACACCACTTCCAACGAGTGCGAGGATGGTCTCGACCTTCCCCCAGAATAGTGCAGTGTGAGAGCAGCACAAACTAGAGCAAGGTCTTGCACCCCAGGAAATGGGTAATGGTGGGTGCCCCCTGAGTGTACAAAGAGAATTTTGTATGATTAACAGGGAGAGACTGGGTGAAGGGAAAGAAACCTGAAATAGGTGTGTAGGGGGGCATGTGCTACATGCCCCGTTTCTCGCCCGTGCCAGAGGGCTTCCCTTTCTCAATAAGAGTCAGCATGTAGGCAAGAGTCTGCTGACACCGCTTTTACTAGGTGCAACCACGATCCCCAAGTCACCTTCTTTACAAGCCGACCAATCCGTCGGCGTCTTATCTGCGTATAATCACAAAGGCATTGGGGGGGGATAGGGGGACCCAGGCCCGCTCTCACAACTGGGTCCCGACCCAGGGCTCTAAGAGGAGGAGAACGATCTCGTTCTCTCCCCTGTGGCTGATGGGGCAGCCGCCCGTAACATGGCGACCCATGGGTGCTCCGGTGCCCTGCCCTGGGTCACTTCCTACCCTCGACCGGTCCTCCTCGGGTTGCGGGTGACACGGACGGCTAGCCCCTTTGCTCGTGGGCCCCTCCGTGAGTGCCTTTGGGCTCCCCATCCCTGGACGTCCCGTTCCCCTTCCTCCGGGAGTCGGCCGGCTTTTAAAGCTGGCGGCGCAACGCCAGCTGAGGCTGCCGCGCCCCCGGATGCTCTCACCCCGCCCCCTCATCCTCGGCACGGCGCACTGTGTGACGCCATAATCCAGCGTCCCTGCGCTCATGGCCGCCGCGCTCCCCTCTGTTCCCTGGCCGGGTTCCCGCGGCGCGTCCCCGCCCCCTCCCTTGCACTGAGGGTCTGGGATAGCCCTAGTGCGGAGCCCCGATGCTCTGTCACAAGGTGGGATAGAAATGGAAGGCCCAGGAGGGGCAAAAAGGGGGTTGGTGTGGGAAAGAGGAGAGAATGTGGAAGTGAGAGAGAATGAGTTGATGATCGAGGAGGACTTGAAAGAAGAAAGTAAGGGAGAAACAGCGGTCAAGACAGAAATACATGAGAAGTTTGTGTGAAGGGAGAGCAAGTGGGGATGGGGAAGAGTGGCTGAATGCGAGGACACAGGTAGGGAGAAAAGAGTGAATGTCTTGAAAGAGGAGAGTGAGGTTTTATGGAAGATAAAATTGCCAACTTGGAAATATGAAAAACATCTGGAACGGGCAACCAGGGGGCCACTCAGGGAAGGATTAACACAACCCCTCTCTGCCCTAGGTGCAGAGGTACCAGGGGACTCTGAATATCTATCAGAGGTAGTAGCATGGGGCTGGAGGGGGGGGCACTGGCTCCCACCTTCCCTCCCCTTGCTGCCTCTGATACAAAGGTCCATCTAGCCCAGTATCCTGTCTGCCGACAGTGGCCAATGCTAGATGCCTCAGAGGGGGAGAACACAACAGGCAATCTTCATGTGATCCCTCCCCTGTCATCCATTTCCAGATGAACAGAGGCTAGGGACATCATTCCTATCCATCCTAGCTAATAGCCATTGATGGACCTAACCTCCATGAATCTATCTAGCTCTTTTTTTGAACCCTGCTAAAGTCCTCGTCTTTCACATCCTCCGGCAAGGAGTTCCACTGGTTGACTGTGTGCTAAGTAAAGAAAAACTTCCTTTTGTAGTTCTTATATTTTGGGAATAAGGAAATAACTTTTCCTTATTCACTTTTTCCATGCCAGTCATGATTTTATAGGCCTCTATCATATCCCCCCTTAGTGTCCTCTTTTGTAAGATGAAAAGTCCAAGTCTTTTTAATCTTTCTTCATATGGGACCCATTCCAAACCCCTAATCATTTTTGTTGCTCATTTTTTAACCTTTTCCAATGCTAATATATCTTTTTTGAGATGAGGTGACCACATCTGTACACAGTATTCAGGATGTGGTCATACCATGGTTTTATATAGAGGCAATAAGATATTCTCTGTCTTATTCTCTATCCCTTTTTTAATGATTCCTAACATTCTATTTACTTTTTTGACTGCCACTGCACACTGAGTGGATGTTTTCAGAGAACTGTCCACAATGACTGCAAGACCTCCCTCTTGAGTAGTTGTAGGCAAATTAGTCTCCATCATATTGTATGTATAGTTGGGATTATTTTTTTCCAATGTGTATTACTTTACATTGATCAACATTACATTTCATTTGCCATTTTGTTGCACAGTCACTTAGTTTGGTGAGATCTTTTTGAAGCTCTTCACAGTCTGCTTTGGTCTTAACTACCTTGAGCAGTTTGGTATCATCTGCAAATTTTGCCACCTCGTTGTTTACCTCTTTCTCTAGATCATTTATAAATATGTTAAAAAGGATGGGTCCCAGGACAGATCATAGGGGAGGGTGGGCAGGCACTAGTTACCCCTCTCCACTCTGAAAACTTATAATTTATTCTTACCCCTTGTTTCCTGTCCTTTAACCGGTTATCAATCCTAAACTTATCAGTTAATTGTGTAGTTGTCTGCACATTGACATCCCTAAATGGCATTGATGTTACTTTGCAGTTACACCCATTCACATGTGAATGGGACTAGGGCTTAGCCCTGCAGAGGGAGAACCACATTTTTCTTGAATGCTAGTACTTTGTAACAGCAGTGAGGGTTGGCTGACAAGGCCTGCTCCTTATGTCCTTACATACGTGACTCTTTTAGTGGACAGACACTAACAGGGACACTGCATGTACTCTTATGTCCCACATCAAAAAGCACAAGCTTTGCATTTACACCTGCTGTGAAACTTTTGCACCCTATCCCATCTCAGATGCACAAGTATAAAAGACCCCCTTAGCTTGCTAACCTATACCTGACTTCGAACAGGGCCCTGCATAATCTAGTGGTGATTCTGCTATTTTAACTTGGCTTTGCCTAGTAATATTCTAACTAGCCATTGACAGAACAGATCCACTGGTGTATGCTGTGGATGTGTTCTAGCGCTTGTGCTGACAGCATAATAGAACAGTTTTGTATAATATTCTTATGACACATTGAGCATTATATCATACAACAGCCGCTCTGGAGCCAAGCCTTTGCTGGCAGGTTGAAAGGCTGTATACAAGTTTATCTATTTGGTTATAAATCTTGCAAGCAAAGTGGGGTGGGGGTGGGGTGATGGGTTCTGCAAAGGAGCAGATCACACATCTTTAGCAATTGCTGTGTTACCAGTTCTTCTATAGGGATACAACTGCAGGTCCATTGAGACAAGAAGAGGATTCTTCTAGCCCTCAACGTTTTCCTGTTTTTTTTTCTCTAGCTTTTGGCTGTGGTCTCCCAGCATCTTTCCCCAGGTGACAGAGGTGGGTGGATGAATGAATGACCATCCTTGAGGTAACTTTCTGAGCCAATCTTTTGCAATCATAGTTGCACACATCTATCAAGTATAAAGGGATGAGGGACTTGATCTGCAGGATGACTACTGAGGTTCCCCAGTTTGTACACTCATGTTGCATGCACTGACAGGCTGCAAATGGTGCTAACTCAGATGTGGTTTAAGGAAAATTAGCATATGAGTTATTGGCTGGATTGTGCTGCATTCATCAGTAGCCATGGGCATAGATGATGGTGGCATTTTGTTTTTTTGTTTGAGGGGCCTGAGGACAAAGGAAATACTGAGTTTGGAACAGAAGTTTATCTCCTTTTCATTAGAAATGGACAAATTTAGTCAAGGTGCAAATTACTCATTAAAGCCTTTCTCTTTTAAACCTAACAAAAGAGTGCCTTACAAATCTGAAAGTTTTAAACAAATATCTTCATTCTGAAATTCTTTAAATGATTTCTTCTGCAACATTTGTCAGCTGTAAGGCTACGTCTACACTGCAGGCTTCTTGTGCAAGAAGCCTTTTGCGCAAGAGTTTTTGTGCAAAAACTTCTTGCGCAAGAGCACATCCACACCTCAAAGCACATTGCAAAAGCGATGTGCTTTTGTGCAAAAGAGCGTCCACACGGCATGGATGCTCTTGCACAAGAAAGCTTTGATGGCCATTCACAGAATGGCCATCAGAGCATCTGTGCTTTTTCCCTTTCTTGCGCAAGAAACCCCTCTGGAGTGTCCACACTTGCCTTTTTGCGCAATAGCTGTAGTGCAAAAGGGAGTTATGTCTCGTAGAAAGAGGTTTACCTACGCTGGCAAAAGCCCTCTGTTCTGCCGTTTTACTGCTGATTTACTTGCACAAAAGTGCATTTGAGGTGTGAACGCTCTGCAGGTTTTTGCGCAAAACCAGCCATTTTTGCGCAAAAACCTTGACCTGTAGACGTAGCCTAAGTCATCAGTTTTGTCCTTGTGTAGATGTGAAAATCATATCACAGTTGATCTGTGATTGTTCTATTGTGGATTAAAGCCTTATTTTACCATGACCTGCAGCACTGAAACTGTGCTCACTTGCAGCATTGGGTGCTAATGCCACCACAATCATTTTTATCAACTTCATTACTTTGGAAAAGTTTGGCTTGACTCAACAAACTAGTTCAACAGTTTTTCTGGAAGCTGCCAGTTGTTGATCTCAGATTTCAGTGCAACAGTGTTTTTAATTACTGCCTCCACTGCAGGCCAGCCGATGGGGGATGGGGAAGGGCAAAGGAGACAGTTGCCCTGGGGCCTGGCAATTCAAAGGGGTCCAGGGCTTTGGCTGCCACTGGGCAGGCAACCAGAATGCCTGGGTCCTTTGAATCACAGCCAGAGAGCTGGAGCACTAAGGGCTGGGTGGTGGGGGGCCTGCAGCTTGGGTAGTGCTGAGGGCTGGCTTTGCCCCAGGGCCTGTGGTGGCTGTTGGCTCCGCGGCTCTGCTGACCTACTAATGCACTGTACATGAACTCTGCATGAACATTCATGTCATAATCCACATGCAGAGCGGGCCCAAGGTATGGGTGAGGCGAGCTACCGCCCGGGGTGCTGTAGGGGGTGCCACGCGGGGCTGCCGGGCCAGGCGGGAGCGGCACTGCGCATGTGCCGCGCACGCAGGGTGGGGCCATGCATGTGCCGCGCGCCCGGGGTGGGGCCATGCATGCGCCAGGCGCTCAGGGTTGGGGCTGCACATGCGCTGGGCGCTGCACGCCCGGGGCGGGGCTGCACATGTGTTGCACTCCGGGGGCAATGCTGCGCTCCCAGAGCCCGGGGCACATGAATGGCTCGGGCCGGCCCTGTCCACAAGCAAGGCCGGCTTTAGGCCGATTCGCCCGATTCCCCTGAATTGGGCCCCGTGCCTAAAAGGGCCCCGTGCCCTAAAGCCAGAGGGCCCTGTGCCCTAAATCTGAAAGTGTGCTGGGCGTGCTGCAGGAGGGAACGTCGGCCCCGGAGGAGGAGCGCGGCTTAGCTGCTTCTGTGCGCCGTGGGAGGGGGAGTCGACCCGTGGGTTTGTCTGGAAGGTGGGACTCTGCCCTGTAGCTGGGGATCTGAAGGGGCTGTGAGTTTGTTTTTTTTGTTTTTTGCTCAACCAAAGTTTGGTTCGAATTGGGCCCCGCACTTCCTAAAGCCGCCCTGTCCACATGAAGTGATATAAGGTTTCATCTCCCTTCACACTTCAGAAATGTTCTCAGAAATATCCCTTGTGAGATTAAGCCACGATTTCCATCATCTCATTTTGAATAATTGGACTTAACGACTTCTTGTCTCAGAACTGAGCATTTCTCATACTCCTTTGATCAGTCCAAGAGCTAGGTTGCTGGATCCTGATTTTATGTCACTTGTTGGCTAGAAGTGTTGGACTGCATCGTGTGGGGAGTAAGAAAGAAATGTTGCTTTACACAAGACTATACACATGTGTTCTGAGGTCTGGAAGGAGGGGAGAGGCAAACCAGTTCCAAGTCTCTGGGTGAAGATAAAAGGAAGGGAAATGGGTGATTTGGAGGAGGAGCTGTAGGAGCCCTTTGTTTCAGAAGGAAGATGAAGGAACCAGCCATTTTAGACTTGATTCTGACCAACAAGGAGGAAATGGTTGCAAGTCTGAAGGTTGTAGGGCAATTTGGGTGAAACTGCTCATGAAATGATAGTTTTCATGATTCTAAGGAAAAGGAGTGAGAGAAGGATAATGGACTTTCAATAAAAACAGACTTCAACAAACCAAGAGAACTGGTAGGCAAGGCCCCCTGGGAAAACAATCTAAGGGAAAAAGGAATTCAGGAGAGCAGGTAGTTTCCAAAAAAGACAATATTAAATGAGCAAACTATCCTGGTATGAATGGAGGAAGAGGAAGAGGCCCCCCATGGCTCCATCAGGTCATTTAATGACCTGAAAATGAAAAAGAAATCTTACCAGAAGTGGAAATATTGACAGATTGTGAAGGATGAGTACAAAAGAATAACACAAGCATGTTGGAATAACATCAGAAAGGTTAAGGCAGAAGATGAATTGCATCTAGTAAGGAACACAAGCATAGGCAGTGTGTGAGTCATTCTTTTGGGAGAAATTACAAAGCACCAGAAACTTCCAAGAAGGCCCTCAAAGCCCTACCCTCACTCCACTACCCAACTCTGGCATTATGCTACGCTACAGGGCTCTTTACTGCTCTCCTGGCTTCCTTCCTGTTCCCTCCTAATCCTAACCCCCATGGGCTCCTTATTGCCCCTTCCCATCTCCCTGGCTTCTCACTGGCCCCTGCTCAGGGCTTTGTTGCCCCATCATGTCCCCCAGGGCTCAGTCCTGTCCTTTCCCCACAATGTCACACCCTGAGGCCCTGGGAAGGGAAGGGAAGGGAAGGGAAAGGAAGGGAAGAGAAGAAGCCTGTGCTGTAGCCAAGGAAGGCAGAGCTATTTGGGGGTGCAACTGCCCAGGGAGCTCATTTTACATTGGAGACAACCTTGGGAGGCTGGAGTGCCATGGCCACTGGCACTTCCCCTTGCAGCGTGGAGGGCAGTGTGACTCATTCACCTCCCACAGCTGAGGGGCTCCAGGCTCCAGCCAAGTCAAGGAAGCATAAACTCCCGGGGTCAGCACCAAGGGGAGCTGGGCATGCACTCTTGGGCTTCTCTGGCAGCTTTGGGAAAGAGGCCAAGAAGGTGCATTTGGGGGCAGAGCATCAGGGAGGGGGGCAGTGTGGGTGCCAATGGCCCCTTTACTTTCAGGGAACTTCTGGTGCTCCAGGTGGCTCGAAGGTGGTGGGCCTCCAAAATGAGGTGACCTGTGCTGCATCTGGCATGTGCCCCCTGCATGGACACCTTGGGGTTTTTTTTTTTTTATTGTGGGGATAGGGTTACCAGATGGGTTTCAAAAAAATACCAGACACATATGATCTCAGAATGGGATGGGGGGACCAGCCGGGAGAGGAGTGGGGATGGCCGGGAGGAGGTTGTGGGGAGCGGGGCTGGCTGGGGGAGATCAGGGTGGGGAACCAGCCAGCAGGAAGCAGGGCTGGCCGGGAGGGGAACTGGCTGGCAGGAGCAGAGCTGACCGGGGGAGATCGGGGGGGGGGGGGAGGGAACCGGCTGGAGGGAAGCAGGGCTGGCCGGGAGGAGGTCGGGGGGGCGGAGCGGGGCTGGCCAGGCGGGAACGGGCCGGCGGGAAGCAGGGCTGGCCGGGAGGGAGGTCAGGGGGAGCAGGGCTGGCTGGCAGGAAGCGGGACTGGCCCAAGCACACGCAGATCCCAGGGTGCTGCCCATCCCGCGCACGGTCCCGGCAGGGCGCATGGGTGAATTTGGCCCCAGGGATTCCATCCTGCCCCGTCCCACCCCTGCTCCCACTCCCTCCTCTCTATTGTGTAGTTGCATACTGCCTGGCTGGTAGACATGTTCACACAGTGTGAGCGTGTCTACCAGCCAGGCAATACGCAACTACATACTGATACCATGATAATAATAAAACTTACTTAATTAGAAAATACCAGACATTTATGTGTCCAGTATTTTCTCAGTTTGTTTCCAGGACAGAAAGCTCATATACTGGACTGTTTGGTTCAAAACCGGACACCTGGCAACACTATGTGGGGAGGCTGAATTTCCCTAAGTCTTGTATATGTGCCACCCAAGCATGCACAAGAACAAGAAAGTTCTTCTTTAACTATATCAGAAGCAAGAGAAGGCTGAAGGAAAATGTAACTCCTCTAGTTAGTGTGCAAGAAGAGCTAATAGTGGATGACCTCAAGAAGGCTGAGGCGTTTAAATGCCTGTTTTGCTTCAATCTTCAATTATAAGGTAAACTGCGACCAGATACTTACCACAATTAATATTAACAACAAAGGGGAAGGAATGCCAAGCAAGTTAGGGAAAGATCAGGTAAAAGAATATTTAGATAAGGAAGCTGTAATCAGGTTGGTATGGCCTGATGAAATGCACCCTAAGGGTATGTCTATCCTGCAATAAAAACCTCCAAAATGGGAGGCATTGCCAACACTTGGCAGACAGGAATAGAATTCAAAATGATTTCACCAAATTAAATTCAATAAAGTGCAAAGTATGTCATTTAGGAAGGAAAAAATCAACTGCAGAACTACAAAATGAGGAATAATGAGTGAGGCAGTAAGGCTGCAGAAAATGATCTGAGGTCTATCGTGGATCACAAACAGAATGAGAACACAACGTGATGCAGTTGTAAAAAAGTCTGATGTCATTCTGGGATATATTAACAGGAGTGTCAAATGTAAGACCTCGGATGTAATTGTCCCATTGACTCATGGGCAGCCGGTGAAGCTTCCCTTGGAGAGGCTAGCTGTCTGCCCTGCCTCTTCCAGCCAAAGCCCCGTGACTTCTCGCAGAGTTCCCATTCCCATGCCACAGCATTTGGGAGGAGGGACTGAGAGATTCACCTCTCCCTCCCCATGACTCCAGGTCCAGGGTGAAGGCTTGGTCCATACCACTGTTGTGGATAGATGGAGCCATTTTGGCCCTGTCAGGAGCTCTGAGCATGGAGTCCTTCCCCTGTTTGGCCCCTTCCACCCTGGCCCCACCCCATTTCACCTCTTCTCCCATTCTGCTTACACTCCACAGGGATCTGCCCCTCCCCCGTGTCGTAGCGCCGTGGTGGAAATGCTCTGTACCCCTGCTGCAGCTCCTGGGCCACAGTGGGAAGAGTTCCTCCAGCTCTAGGGCTGCGGTGGGGGGAAACTTTTTTTTCTGGAGCCCCCAGATCTGCCATTCCCCACTGCATGCGGAGCCACAAGATTTGGGAAAAGTCTAATCTCTCTCAGCCTCCATTATACACTGCCCAAGGTTGAGCTCTAGAATGGGCTTCCAGGGGAGATTATGGAATCCCTCTTACAGGAAATTTATAAGAATAGGTTAGACAGCCACATGTCAAGGATGGTCTAGGCTTACATGGTCCTGCTTCAGGGCATGAGGCTGAACCAAATGAGTTCCTGTGGTCCCTCGTGGTCCTACATGTCTGTGATTATAATTGTATGCTCTATTCTTTAAAGTTGACATGGCTTTCAGTTTTTGGATAATTTCTTTTTACCAGCTATTTCTGTTCTAAATCACATGTGACTGACTGACTGGTTTTAATCTGCTGTTCTGCACACCAGAAGGAATTGTAAAAGTCTCTTTTGGAAACATTTGCAAACAAAAAACAGCATATCCACATACTAGATTAGCAGGCTCTGCCTTGGATTTCAGCAAAAGGGTCTGGTTTAAATTTCCAGTATTGCCAAGTCCAAATGTTCAGAAACAAGAAGTTAGCCTGGCCTCCCATTAAATCATGAGAGTGGCTTTAAAACCATGAGATTAAAAAAAACCTCAACTTTTTCATATGGGATTCTTTTTCATTGGGTTCTGGGCCTTTGCATTTTCATGCTCTTTTTCCTGCAACATGAAGGCTAAAAACATTTTGTAAAAATGCCAGCTGAAATTCTCACTCACTCAAACCACCAAATGTTGCCAGAATTATGATACAATCAAAGAAGTTGGCAACAGTGACTCTCCTGACTGTGGCATCATAGCAGTGCAAGAATTCAGTCCTGAGAAATCTGGTGCGGACAAAATATCCTGCACCATCCTGCTTTAAAGTCTTGTTATATTGGGAAATTGATTTCCTATCAATTTTACAGAGATAAGGGCTACATCTAGACTGCAAGCCTCTTTCGAAAGAGGCTTTTTCAAAACATACTTTCGAAAAAGCCTCTTTCGAAAAAGAGTGTCTAGACTACAACCAGTACTTTTGAAAAAGCAAGACGCTTTTTCAAAAGAGAGCACCCAGGCAGTCTGGATGCTCTCTTTCGAAAAAGCACAGTTTGCATTACATAGCACCTTTTTTTGACAGAGCACTTTCGAAAAAAGGTGTTCTTCTTCGTAAAATGAGGTTTTCTGCGGTCGAAAAAACTTTCGATTTACTTTCAAAAGAACGCAGCAGCAGTCTGGACGCAGGGGAAATGTTTTCAGAAACAGGCCACTTTTTTCAAAACTACCCTGTAGTCTAGACACACCCAAGGTAAGAGAGGTAGCATCTCTTATTGAACCAACTTCTGTTACTGAGAAAGACAAGTTAATATTACTAATATCTCTTTAATATCTGGGACCAACATGGCTACCACTATACTGCATACAGCAATGGGCGCTATCTGTTTTGCAATTAGATTCCATTTGACTATTTAGTTTCCTCTTTCTGCTTTTCCACCCTTATGACTTTAATGCTGATTAGGGTTAAAGATATTAATCAGGGCTCATCTATGTATCTGGACCACTCTATACCTAAACTGCGGTAGGGTCTTGATACAGTCACTCCTGTTTCTTTATTACTTCTCATTTGGTTGTGCAATGAACTAGTCCCCTGAAATTCTGTTTGTTTTATGCAAGTTGAAATCCCACTGAGGTACCAGACATGGTAGACTGGGCAGTGATTAAAATATGTGTTGCCCATCAAGCCTGTCCACAGAAGCCTGCCATAAATTAATATACAATGCTTGGTGATTGTGTTGTGCATTACAGGGTATACTGGACCTGCAGTATCTCTTGTTTTAAAAGAATAGCTGCTGAAGTTGGCAGGCCTCTGTTTTTCTTCACTTTCCTTTAAAGGGGCCCTAGCCTGCTCTAAAGTAGTCAGATGGAATGTTTCACCCTTTTGATCTAAGCTACTTTTATAAGAGAAAAATTGACATCAAATGCTGATTTTTTTTTATATTGCTTCAGCTTCAAACATTCTTTCATCATTGCAATGGGGATTTCCTCTTAAATGGCACTATATAAAGAATTGAAGAGGATTTACTGCTGGGTGTGTGCCTTTAAGAAGTTACAGCCTTTGAAGTGGAGTGATGTCCATCCTGTGATGCAGGATTTTTTAAAACCCTTAATTGACTAACATAAAATACTGTCTTCTAGTTTCTTACACAGATACTTGTGTGTTCAGTGGTATGAATTCAATTCACTGATGTTCATGGCTTCTGTCTCCCGCTTGTATTGCTTCAGGAAGAGAATTTAAATGGTGCCTCTTGAAGTGCAGAAAACATTGTGGCTTTCTTGCTTTATCCCTGCTGGGTGCAGCATGCTTCTTAGTTAGCAAACTATCACCTTTCACAACGCTGAAATGAAATGAATGAGTGAACAGTGGGAAATGATGAGTGCAGGGATAGACCTACCCAGTCTTCAGACACCTGTTTTAACTTTTATCACATCAGACAGACACTGTGTATTACAGATATGAAAAGGAATCCATCAATTACAGAAAAGTATGGCAATTTGAGCAAGACACTGAAAATCTTTGGCCTATGGTGGCTGTTACTTGATATTCTGTATTAATCGCTCCCACCCTTCTAACCAGACAAGCAGTGTAAATATCCCCCCGCCTTACAAATCTTGTTATGTCAGTTCCTGATGGATTGCTTTGCTTCCTGGCAAACTGATCTTTCACTTCTTTGACTTCAAGGCAGCACTGGATCTTCTTCATGCCAAACTGGCAATAAGAGGATAGAGGATGGTGAAAAAACATAGGTCCTCTCCTCCATAGCCAATATACAGCAACAGGTAAAATTTATAAGACATCTGAGATATGGAGGTAGGTGGTGCCACTGGGATAATATTAGGTTTGAGTTGGGATTGGCAATACTAATGCATATTGATTATGAGAACCCTCCACTGTTGATAATACTCCTGGTCAGTCAGCATCCCAATCCATGGCTGTTTGATTGTTGTCCCTAAAATACACTGACAGTCCTTGTAGGAGGCAAATGAGTTATAGAAAACATCTCTTGTTTCTCTGAGTTCTTGGAAAACCATCAAACTGTTCAACATGTGGGGCTGAGAATTTTCATTTCAATTTTTGGCCAAATGTGGATGCCAGGAATCCTCTTGGCAAAGACAGTTCTTTCATCCTGTGATTAGAGTGAACCCAAACCTTTTGTCTGCAACATTTCTAGAGCCCTACATGCATTACACCACATCTGAGTTGTATCTTAGAGGTAAGCACTATAGTTATAGCCTCATCCAAAGGGTGGGACTTAGGGGTCAGACAAGAGTGATTTCCTGGGTATATCGATTATGATTCATAGATTTAAAGGCCAGAAAGGATCTTTCCCTGCATAGCACAGGCCACAGAAGGCAGAAAATCAGCAAACTCATACTGGTGCCTGGAAACAGTTTTGTTGGCATAGGGTATGTATACTAAACTGATACTAAAGAAATTTTCTTGGTGGTGTTTTAGAAACAGTCCTCCTGGGGGCACAATTCTGCTAGGCACTGAGTACACCCAACTCATGAGATGCTCCCTTTGGGGGGGAACTGGAAAGCTAGGCAGCCCCTTTTCCTCTGCCTTTTTAGAGAGCTCAGATTAAATAAACGTGGGTTCCCCTTGCCCTCACCAGTCCTACACAAGTGAGTTAAAAGGCCCCAACCCAGTGAATTTAGGCTTTAAAGTTTATTAGAAAAACTGAACAAAACCACACTAGATATCTGTGATACTGACAACATGATTTTTTTTTTTTACTCTAATTCAGGTTTATCAGGCCCTAAAACAGAAGTTTTTTTACCTGTTTCTGTGTACAGCTTGATCTGTTCAGCCCTTTCTCCCTACATGAACATCAGATTCTCTCCATATTTGATAACTGGCTATGTAGCACCCTTACCCCCAGAGCAAATTCACTATGAAGGTAGCTTTGCATGTTTTTGAGTGGAACTGAATTTTTTGGTCTATTCCTTTTTTCGCTCTCATTTTAATTTTTACCCGGGTGCAAATTGTAATATTAACAGCTCTGACTGGAAGTGTCTTATTAGTGAAACAGGAGCCCTAGCAAATGTATCTTGGGAACATATCAAAGGGGATATGGCATCAAGCCATACCAGCATAATCATATTTACGCTGGTGGAACTGCAGCCACACCGTGGTGGGCATTGCAGCCCTTTAAGGAACTACTGCTTTAACTATATCAGTATCATTAATATGTAGAGTAGCCTTAAGGTCCTGGTGATTCTATAAGGTGGTTTATAGTCGTGTTTGCCTAGCATGTATCAGAGGGGTAGCCGTGTTAGTCTGAATCTGCAAAAGCGGCGAGGAGTCCTGTGGCACCTTATAGACTAACTGAAGTGTTGGAGCATAAGCTTTCGTGGGCAAAGACCCACTTCGTCAGACGCATTCCTTCAACAGGTTCCCACTGCCTTCCCTCTTAGGGGACTCTGGCAGCCTCTCCCAGGGAACTTCCCGCTGCTCCTGCACCTCTTCCTACTGGCAGCCTAGCTCTTTTTATAGCCCCAGACGCTGACCCACCCTTTTCATTGGCCAATCTGAGATCACCTGTTCTAGCACAGTGAAGCTAGACCTGCTTCACTTCAAGGGACCAACCTCCCTTTGTCAAATGTCTAAGTGCGCCTGGTAATGGAGAAAAGAGGAAATATGCAGCTCTAAAAACTCAAAGTCAGAAGGCAAATCTCCCCACCAATACTATTTCAATCTGATTACTAAGCCAGCCTCTTGGTTTTGTGGGGCCTGAGTCCCTTTGAACTCTTGGGACTGGCTATATTGCTACTGTGAGTAATTCCCATAAAGTCAATATAATAAGCCAGTGCTGATTCACCAATCCATGGCTGGCTGATTGGTGCCAGTGCAAGCCTAGTACAGGGAAACTATCTTAGGTGCTAGTTGACTCAGTGCCAGAAGGGCCCCAAAAAGTCCATCTACCAACTTGGGAGAACAGATGGAAGGTTGCAATTCTAGTACCCCAAGTGTTCAAAAATCTGAGTCAAGCCCCACAAAATCATGATGCAGTATTGGCTTAGCAATCATGAAAGATTTTAAAAAAAGGAACCAATACATTTTGGGTTCTCTTTATTTTCTTTCTGTTTTTTAACCTACAAAGTACATTTGGGTTATGTTTTCGAGCTTTTTTCCATGAAAACTGCAAACTTCTTTTTTTAAATGAAAGCTGCAATACTTTCTTATGCACATGACTCCATGAGCTGCTGCTTTAAGAAGAACATACAATATCATGAGTCTTGTAATAAAACAGCAAGTGTTGGCAACAGCGCATGGTTTTCCATACTCACTCCTCCCTGCCTAATGGGCTTCCTCCCACAGCTGGGGGGCAAGGCACTCTGGCTCTCAGCCAGCTGAGATTTCTCTAACACTGCAGGAATTCTCAACCATCCAGATCTAGCTGCTTCCTGGCCCCTTTGTGCTACAAAAAGATGCAAAGGGGCTGGCACACTTTCTAAAATTCTTACTGTAAACAGGGAGAAATTATTTTGGTTTTTTTCATAATCTGAAGAAAAAGTTCTGCTTTTGTGGGTCCTGGGGGTGAAGCAGCAAGAGAGAGGGTGTTTATGCAGCAATAAGAACATGCAGGGACTTCGCAGATTGAAAAGTTGTGTGGAGAACCTCTCTTCTGTAGTTTTCATTTTAATGTCTCTTCTTAAATAATTGAACTTGGCTTTTCTGAGGATACTGGGAAGCAAGCTGTGTTGCATGTGTGCCTTGTTATTAATGTGGCGCTATGGCTCGTTACCCACATCCAAATCCCTCCTTCAAACTCTCCTTTGCCGTGATGCCTATAAAAAACTCGTCAATAGCTGCTGATGTGCTGAGACCAGTAACCCAGCATGCTGACCAGTTTCTCCTTGTACTCCCCGTTGTCTGTCTATCCTTCTGTTGTCTCTTATGAATCCCCTAGGGGCCATTTTTTTAAATTGTTTGTTTGTATTAGGCCTAGCACGATGTGATCTTGGACCACGACTAGGGCTCCTAGACACAAGAGGAATACACATCTGTAAATAAAATAAATAAATAAATAAATATTTTAATAATAAAATGGCACCTTTAGTGCTGTTCTAAATTGAAGGTGCCAGGGCTTGAAATTCCTAATATGATCTCGGATGGGTCATTTTGAGCACGTCACCAGACACTGAAAAGCACCTGGCCACTGGTGTAGCTAGTGCCACTTAACAGCACATGACATTTTCCATCTACAGTTCTTACACTTGTCTCCAATGGTGGATAGTGTCTTTGTGTTCCATTTACAGATAGGGAACCAGAGGCAAATCAGTGGCAGAGCCTGCGAGAGAACTCGTGTGCCACTGTGGGCATTTTATTTATTTATTTATTTATTTGGTCTTCAAACACAACCAAATTTTATCAGGCATTGCACATACTCACCCACCTGAGGGCAGAACCACAGGGATGAAGGGATCTCTACTCTAGTGCCTCCACTTCTACCTCTCAAAAGCTACAGGAAGGTTGTTTTATGAGCCTATTGCAGCAGGCATTGCATATACCTCTAATCAATTATTCCTGGCTTGGTTTAGAGGGGATGGAGGTTGCGTGTAGGGCTGTGCACTGAAAGAGTCCTTCTCCTGATGTTTGAGGTACTTGAATGGGGTTGGGAGTACTGATAAGCATTTTGAGGGTTGTTTGTTTTCAGCTAGGATTATCAGCTGGCATTATGAAGGGATTAGCTATTGGATGTTTGACACAATGTCCTGAATTCTGCACTGATCTGTTCTCTGCGCAATCCCAGCGACTTCCATGGGATTGCGGAGCTATGAGTCTGCACTGAATTTGTTTCTATACACACTCTCCCTTGTGTTGAATGAACCCTTGTCCTGGTTACACTGTACTAAATCGTGGAGCTTGCTACCTTAGTATGAAAGTGATCCGAAATGTAATATAACAGTCACTGCATGCAAACAAGAGTCCATTTCCCATTGTTTATTACTCTCCTGTTTCAATGTTTCTATAAAGAAACACCAACAGGAGTTTGTTTGGCGTGTCTGATAGCTAGAGGGGAGCCTGCATTCAGCTCTGCTTGTTTGTTTTCAACTGCCTTTACTCATGGTTTAGTCTTGTTTTGCTGTGATATGCAAAACTAAAGAATAAATATAGCATGCAAAAAGGAAAGGCCTGCCCCTACTGCCCTTCCTTGCCTGAATAGTCCCATGGATCTGACATGGGAAAAGGCTGTGAGTTCAGACTCAGAATAAGGCCCCTGGGCCAAAACTTGCAGAAGGCAGGTGTGATTTGAGGAAAGCCATGCACGTTAGAAAATGTGCACAGTAATCACAAAGTTGAAGTGGTTCAGACAGAGCATGCTGCTTTCCCCTTTTTGTCCTGATACATCTGTGCTGCAAGTTGTCAAAAAAAAAGTCTCTCACCTCCCAAAAGCCCAACTTGTTTCAAAACAAGCCTAAATTGAGCCCCGTCCATTTTCACTTGGTGACGCCTGGCAACAAAAAAAAACAAACCATCTCCAAACAAGCCAATTCCCTTTTAGGTTGGCACTGCTCATTCCCAACAAATAAGCCCCCAACAAGCCATACTTTAAAAGGAGGGTTTTTAATACAATGCCAGACACAAAGTAGTAAGCAGACATAGTCCCCTCCTCCTAATCCACCTCCTCCTCCCCCCCGTACCCACCAAACCAACAAGCAACCTTACAACAGGGCACAGCCACACATTACTGCCCAGGCCAGCACCACATGGTAGACACAGAGCATCACTCAGACACAGCTCCTGCCTCCCCCCACCCGGCCCCATATACCCACCAAACCAAAAAGCCACCCCTCCAACAGGGCACAAACCCGGCCAGCACCACACAGAGCCAGTGAGCAAAGTCTTCCCCCCTACCACAACCATCCCTGTACCACTAAACCAACAAGCAACCCCAACCACAGATACCTTTCCTTGCTCACAGCCCTACCTAGCTGTAGCTCCTCAGGGGGGTGGGCAGGAATCAGTCCAGTGTCCAGGAGGACTCCCAGGTGTCTGAGTCTCCTTCATGTGAGTCTGATTCTGACTGAGAATTGAAAAGAAAAAAAAAAGCAGCATGAGACTCCCTCATCCCCACTGAACCCCTCTGACCATGCCCTAGTACATGAGCACGAGTGTGCAGAGTGCCTGGGGTGCTGAGCTGGGGATGCTATTTTGTTATTAATGACAAAAGAGAAAATAGAACGTTTGACATTAAATATTTCAGGTATTCCATTGGGGGGTCATTTTTTACTGACCTCCTGGAATGTTCTGGACCTTTGCAGAATCTCAGAAAATCTTCCAGACTTTCTGGCTGTGCCTAGACTGCATCCCTCTGCCGACAGAGGGATGCAAATCAAGCACTTCAGAAGTGCGAATGAGCCCGGGATTTAAATATCCCGGGCTTCATTTGCATACTCACGTTCTGATGCTGTGCCAATCAGGCTCAGTATCGAAAGTGAAAGTAAAGTGTAGCCGCGGTTCTGCCGCGTTTCTGCTGACAGCGGGGGCTTTTTTGACAGATCCTGTATTCCTCAAAAAGGAATACATTTAAAAGTAATGTGTAGTCTCCTATAAAGGGGTTTGTAATAAAAATGTAGGCTGTGTCTAGACTGGCCAGTTTTTCCAGAAAATCAGCTGCTTTTCCGGAAAAACTTGCCAGCTGTCTACACTGGCCGCTTGAATTTCCGCAAGAACACTGACGATCTCATGTAAGATTGTCAGTGTTCTTGCGGAAATACTATGCTGCTCCCGTTCGGGCAAAAGCCCTCTTGCGCAAATACTTTTGCGCAAGAGGGCCAGTGTAGACAACGCGGTATTGTTTTGCGCAAAAGTGCCCCAATTGCGAAAATGGCGATCGGGGCTTTTTTGCGCAAAAGCGCATCTAGATTGGCACGGACGCTTTTCCGCAAAAATTGCTTTTGCGGAAAAGCGTCCGTGCCAATCTAGACGCTTCTTTTCTGCAAATGCTTTTAACGGAAAACTTTTCCGTTAAAAGCATTTGCGGAAAATCATGCCAGTCTAGACGTAGCCGTAGTCATTACTTAATTATGCAGTACAAATGATACCATTATAATTGCCTATGTTTTAGATGGAAAAATCATTATCAATGATTCGTGGATGAATCATCACTGACAAGAACTAGTAATAATGTAGGCAAGATATATACATAGGCTACGTCTAGACTGGCATGATTTTCCGCAAATGCTTTTAACGGAAAAGTTTTCTGTTAAAAGCATTTGCGGAAAAGAGCGTCTAGATTGGCACGGACGCTTTTCCGCAAAAGCAGTTTTTGCAGAAAAGCGTCCGTGCCAATCTAGACGCGCTTTTGCGCAAAAAAGCCCCGATCGCCATTTTCGCAATCGGGGCTTTTTTGCGCAAAACAATACCGCCTTGTCTACACTGGCCCTCTTGCGCAAAAGCATTTGCGCAAGAGGGCTTTTGCCCGAACGGGAGCAGCATAGTATTTCCGCAAGAACACTGACAATCTTACATGAGATCGTCGGTGTTCTTGCGGAAATTCAAGCGGCCAGTGTAGACAGCTGGCAAGTTTTTCCGGAAAAGCAGCTGATTTTCCGGAAAAAATGGCCAGTCTAGACACAGCCATAGTGTATTTGTTTTGGAGGATAGGTTCACTGAAGGCTAGTAGCCAAGATGGGCAGGTATGGTGTCCCTAGCTTCTGGTTGTCAGAGGCTGGACATGGGTGACAAGGGTGGGATCACTTGATGATTACCTGTTCTGTTCATTTCCGGGGCACCGGGCATTGGCCACTGTCAGAAGACAGGATACTGGGCTAGATGGACCTTTGGTCTGACCCATTATGGCTGTTCTTATGTTTTTATGGTACTTTTAGACTGCCATGTCTCTCTGGTGCTCATGTAGTTTATTGCAGTTTTTCATTTAATAAGAGATTATGTGATTGCAGTTCATTATTTTATTATATCGCTGGTGATAACTGAAATCAAAATTAGTTGTAAGACCTCTTTTAGAAATGGGCCAAACAGGACTTCTTCATAGGAAGCCAAATACTAAACAATGGCTTCTAGCCAATCAAGAGTGAAATTCACTTATGTGGGGCATGTGTAATGTCCTCCAACATTAGCTGACTAGGTGTGGATTGTGGTGTGATTTGGGTTTACTAGGATGTAAACTAAGGATGTTAAGGACTAGTCGACTATCTGATAAGCAGTTGATTCCTCCCCCCTCCTTGCTGCCTCTATCAGATAGAGGCAGCAAAGGAGGGGGGGGAAGGGGATACTTCAAAGCGGCAGCGCCACATGGAACTTGTATCCGGGCTCCGTGCGATGATGCCACTTTGAAACTCTGTGGCGATGCGCAGTGGCGCCGTGGAAATTCCATCGACTACTCAACTAGTAAATGAATCGTTAGTTAACATCCTTAATATATACCAGTACTCAGGGACCCTAAAAACCAGGTCTTTATGCCAGTCTCAAATAGGCCAGCTCCACTGGGCCTTGATCATAGCTAGAAAATGGACAGATGCTGCTGTATCTACAGTTATGTAGACAGTGACCCAAAAACCAGGGAGAGGAACTGTACCAGCCCAGATGCTGAATAGTGGCAGCAAAGGAGTTGTGAAGCACATGCCCATGAGCCAGGGATAAATTAGAGCTGGTCTGAAAATTGATTATTTTTGTGGTGAATTTTGACTTTTTGGCAAAATATTGAAAACCAGTGCTTATTTGGAACTGAAATATTTTAATTTTTGGCAGGGCAGGGGCATGTGCAGGCATTTAAATACAATCCCTTTTGTGGGGACACAGAAGCTTGCTGTCTTCTCTCACCACACCTAACCTCGGGAGGAGCTCACTGCCCCTGCCCCAGCCCAATCTTCCCTCCCTCCTTCCACCCTGCCCTAGCCTTGCCCCAGCAGGATCTCTGTTTTCCCTGCCTCTGTAGCCCCTGGGCCACAGAAGTTCTATGCCCCCAATGGTTACTGGGGGGTGGGAGCTCTGTCCTTGCTGGCTCCTCCTTGCACACAATCCTGTTTTTTGGGAAAAAAAATCAGTCCCAGTGTGTGTGTGATTTTTTTTCAACTACATATTCATATTTTTCCAATAAATGAGACACTTTCTGTGGAAATGTTTGTTTAGTCAAAGCCCAAACTTTCCATGAAAACAGTTTTGATGGAAAATTCTTGATCAGACCTAGTTGAAAGCCATTGTGCTCTGCCTCTGCCAGTGTTTCCCTCACCAATGCTGAGCTGTGTGTGATTACAGCCCAAATCAATATGAAAATTGAAGACAAAGCAATTGTGAAAAAAATATTTCAGCAAAGCATTGAAGATATCTGTCTGTTGTAAAGTCATAGCATGTCTATTGCAATTATTTAGGGCTATCTGTGAGTATAAGACTAAAAAAAGATGAAAATTAGAAACTTATTGTTTTGATCCCAATTCCATATTTAAAGGCAAAAATCGCTGGCAAAATCTTTCCAACAGTGCTGTGATATTAACTGTGGCTAACACAAACATTTCTTGTCTGTCAAACACATGAAGAAGAAATGTATCAATTAACATTCCAAGCTGGGCCAATAATTCACAATGAATAATTTACTTGACAAAATTATTAACTTGTTGTTCTAACACAAAGTGTCTGACTTAAACGACTTGAAAACACATGACTTAAAAACTAAACAGTGGTACTTAAGAACAATTTGCACCTTCTCTATTAGCTTCATGTAACATGAACACTCTAATTCACTATTTTTCCCCCTTTCTTCCCCTCCCCATTTGTTTTGGAACTGGACTTTTAATACTCCAGTCACCTGAAGAAATGGTTTGTACCCATGAAAACTTAGTCTGCATGTTTTGTTAGTCTTTAAGGTGCTGCTAGACTATTTGTTGTTTTTTTAAGTTTTTCCATGATATGTGGAGTTAGTTGACACAATGCTGACAAGCCATTGCGGTTGCTGTTAACAATTTGTCTACATCTGTCTACACCACTGATGGTGTTAACTAACTTCGCTCTTCATAACCATGTTTGACCAAGATGACATTTTCTGATGTAGCAAAGCCATAAGCTCAACATATTGTTATAATAATTAAAGATGTTTACACCCAGAAAAAAGAGCTTTACAATGGAAATGACTGACACAACTTTGTGTGTAGTGATGCTGTAATATATACTTTTGTGGCCTATGTTTAAGTGGCACCTGAACTAATGATAACCATTTAACATGTATTTACACCATTTGCACTCTGGTGAAAGTCTTGAAAAGAATGGGGAGGAGAGACACTGGGCAGAGTAAATGTGGCAGAATAATAACACTTGCTGAGAGAGTATCCCGGACAATGTAAATACAATGAACGGGAAACAGCATTGTAAACCTTTGTGTGTTTTGGGCAACAGCATAGTCAACACTGCCATTTCAAATATAAAATCCCTGTATCCAGCACTAAATAGCATTAGAGTCTAAATAAGGATTTGAATATGTGTCTTCCACGCCAGCGAGATATTAACACAAAGAATCTGTTCCATGAAACACAGTATCTGCAGCCCATGTGAAGTGGAATCCCAGATCTGTTCTCTTTGAAGCTTACATCCTGATGCAAGATGCAAAAATTGCACAAGTCCCGACAGAACTCTGATTCTGGGCCTTGGCAAAGATGCACTACTCATCCCCTCTTGACTATGACTGAGCTGGAGGTGTCACCATTTGCCAGCTCTATATATGGAAAGCTGCCCACAGTGTTGCTGATGATGCAAGAATGATTCAGCTGAGAGTGCTGAGGGAAAACACTGAAATGAGGACATCAGGGATGGCTCAGGAGCTGGCTGACACAAGGTGTTCTTAAAGGAAAATGCACAGAGTTTGGGCTTATGTCTGACTTCACTCTGCCAAAAGGCATTGAATGCTGTGGATTATGTGGGCTTTATTCAGCAGGGTAACTCTTTCTCTGCATAGCACATGACAGCCTAAGAGACAATGACTTATTTTTATATGCTTTTTCTAGTGGTCGGTGCTTCATTCAGTCAAAACTGCTTCCTTAGCAGAACAAACACACAGAGGGCTGTCATTTTTATGAATCCATACACCATCCTGTTTTGCCTGACTGTTTTACACATGTATCTGGATTCAAATGCTTTGCATGCACAAAAATCCACCATTTGTAGTTTAGATCAGTTAGCAGGCCTAGCTCACCCATTTGAGGGACTAGCAAAAAAGTGTTTTTAAAAGTTGGTAGCTAGCATACTTTAACCCTCATACATTAAATACCTGGGGTACACAGGACATGCTGTATTGTGACCTTTGCCAGTTGAATGAGTTAAAACCTAAGCCCTCAACTGACTACTACTAGTGACAATGCCTGTTCTGCCTATGCTGGGCAATTAAAATGGGCTGGTTAAAATAGATTTTAACTTTTCTCCTAGTTGAGACTTATTCTAGTGTAACCCATTGGTCAGTGTATGGTACAGGTCCACTTCTGTGCCTGATCTGCAGAGTATATGAGTAGGGTTGGAGCTTCCAGGGCTTCTAGGGTCCCTGGCTCTGGGTCAACTTCATAATCAGGCTGCCTGGAGTTAGGATCCTCAAGGCTCCCCAGCTCCTTAGTAGGGGGTGCTACTAAGGAGGTGGTGGTTCTGGGGCTCCCAAGGACCCAGAGACTCAAGATCAGTGTTTCCTCTAATTTTTTCCATCCGTGTGTAGAATAATTTTTTTCATGTGCACGAAAACAAGTGCAGATGTGAACCACCAGTAGAAACACATGCTGCTGGCTGTGGGCAGCTGTGGGAACTCTGCTATTCAGCCGGGTGGCACCTGAATCTCTCCTGGGTGGCCGCCCAAGAGCTCAGCTTACAGGGAACACTGCTGAAGAGCTCCACCTTACCAGTGATTTCGTGACCAAATCTATCTGAGGAGACAGATGGCTGCTTTCCCACCTGCCTGGCTCCTGGAATATCCAGAAAGCCTAGCAGCTTTTCGATGAAAAATTCTGAGATTTTTGTTTTTCAGTCCATTACCAAACTAATTTTTTCTACAAAATACTGAAATTTTTTTACAGAATGAAAAATGTCATTTCAGTTCAGCTTTTCATGCAAATCTGTAATAGCTCCAGCAAGCCAAGGTGAGTTGTTCATTTAGCTCAAACTGTCATGGCTCCTGCTTTTAGATCTGGTCTTCCCAAGTTTAATCCCCAGTATATCAGTCAAGTTAGCAGCGGATACCCTGTCCCTCACCAAAATAGGTGCAATGTCACTTTTCTGTAATACAGATTGATCAGGTAAATGTTCTTTGGCCACAATTTCCTCTTAATTTTTCAGCTTGTTGTATAACTTGTGGTTTGTGACTAGGAGATAAGATAAGATATGTTGTGTCCTGCTGGGAGGCATACCAAGTTGCATGGCATTATGATTACAAGCAGGACTGTCCTAGCCATTTGCAGGCTATAACACTAAGCTTTCCTGTTAGAAAGCACAACTTGTTTTTGGGCAGGAAGGGTCCCACTCCTGGTTTTTCCATTATGTTGGATTTTTGAAACTAGGGAAAACCAACAAAGCTGATTCTTTTGGGGGCTGTCAGGACAAGCACCATATCCCATAAAGCTTCTGGGAAAGCTGCCCCCCCCTTGCTCTGACCCAGCAGCCCATAAACCTCTAGTCCATCTCCATATGCAGTCCCTCCAAACTGATGAACCCCAGAAATGGATGGAAGCCCTGGGGCTGCAGTATGCGAGGTTAGGGTTTGGCAATTCAGCTCTTGTGCTGTCAGGGACTGCTGAGGGGTAGAGCAGTTATTGGGCCCCAGTGGCTCCCCTGACATCCATGCAGTTTGCAGGATCATCCTCCTATAAACTTCTTACTTTACGTCTACACAGCTTCCCTCTTCCGCAAAAGCCTATGCAAATGAAGCACGGATTAGCATATTGCCGTGATTCTTTGCATAATTAATTAGCAGCCATTTTTGCGCAAGAGGTTTTTGCACAATAGCTGTTCTTCCTGGAAAAATGAGGAAGAGCGACTCTTGCCGCAAGAGGGGGTTTTTGTGCAAAAAGGCGCTGTGTAGACGGCACCTTTTTGCGCAAAAACAGCTCCTAATTAATTATGCAAATGAAGTGCAGCAATACGCTAATCTGTGCTTCATTTGCATAGTCTTTTGCGGAAGAGGGAAGCTGTGTAGATGTAGCCTTTGAGTGAATAGTCCACTGGGAGTTCTGTCAGAGGAATCTCTAGTTATTGCTATGGCCACCATTATCATAGTATCTAATGCCTACAAAGCATGCATACGTATACATATACATATACATATAGCTGCATGACCCCTCTGAGGACAGGGGAACTAGTACACCCATTTTACAGACAGGAAATTGAACACAGAAAAATGAAATGACCTGACCAAGGTCATGCATGAAGTCTGTGGTACAGCTGAGAGTTGACCTTGGACCTGCTATACTAAAAGGAACAGGAGGGAGACAGACAGCTGTTGTATCAGGGCTGCAGACAGAGCTGGGACCCTGAGTTAGAGGGAACAAGGCTCCAGGGGGATGAGATGTTAGCTGGGTGCAGATATTTGGAGTAAAATTTTCAAAAGTACCTACATGACTTAACCCTTTGTCTACACCGGAAAGTTTTACCAGGTACATTGTGTGTGCCAGCCATTTGCTGCCCTCTGTACACCCTGAAGAAAGTGTCCTGTAGAGGGAGGATGGTGAGTTTAGAACTGCTTAGAGAGCCCATCCAGAATCGGGTGCTGGCAAGTCCAACAAGACTTGGTCCTCTGGCATCCCCACTGATCAACTCCTCCCCCTTCCTTTTAGTGCCTCTCAACCGCTGCCGTCAGCAGTTCCACAGCATGCAGGAGGTTCTGGGGGGAACTGGAAAGAATGGGATGGGGCACACTGTGGGAATGGGACAGAACTGGGCAGGAAGAGGTGAATGAGGTGAAACAAGGCAGGGAAAAGGGTGGGGACTTGGGGGTAGAATTGGAGTGGGGGTGGGACCTGGCCCAGGGTGGGGGCTGAGTATCCTGGGATGAGGAGGAAGTTGGCACCTGTAGGAGGAAGGATCTCCCCTGTTTGAACCCAAAAGATCTGGCCATCCTGGGCCTCTTTGACAGAGTCAGCAGAAGACTGGTTTTCTTTTACTTTGTAGAATTTAAAGCCCAGGTCATCTTTCTGAGTTGGACATTATCAATTGACTTGAAGGGAGCTTACCTCATAAGATGGTCTATTGGTTGAGGAAACCTGTAAGATTGCTGATGTAGATGTACTGGTGTCACCCCCGGCGTGGACACTTTTATTCTGGCATGAGAGTGTTGGTGGTAGGGGCACCATTTTGGGAGGAGAGGTGAATATACTTGCTCCTCCTCCCCTTGAGTTTTGAACTCACAGCGTTCACCCCAGTCACCAGGGCCAGTCAGGAGCAGTGGAGGCCAGACATCATCGGAAAACTAGGAAGAGGGGACTGGCTCCTCCAGTTAGGAGTTGAGGGGGCACATCTTAGCTGTGAATCCTCCATTTGGGCACTAGTGGGTGTATCTAATCTCTTCCAATGGGAAGTGAGGATTCAAACTGAACCTGACAGCTCTGAAGAAGGGGACTCTCACCACCTAGATCACTGGGGTCTAATGGTAGCGTGGCCATTGGTGGCCCAGAGCAAAGAAAGGGGGGTTGGGAGGGGAAGTGAGCAGGCCTCTGGGTGTGGGGAAGGTAAGGAAGGGGTCAGTCAGGATGGGAGCAGGCAGCAGAGGGTCCCTGGTGGTGGGGGAGCACAGGGAACCCTGTCATGATAGGAGGGAGAAGCAGAAGATCCCTGCTTGATGGTGGTTGGGAGCAGAGGGAAAACAGGAATCCTTGTGGTGGCAGTGGGAAAGAAGTGGGGAGCACAGGGCTCCAGTAGTGGAAGGCAGAAGGAGGGCATAGGGCATAGAGGCTGTTTGCCATCAGAAAAACAGAGAGCACTCTCATGTCTCCCTAGGAGGGGACTTTCTGCTTCAGAGCTGTCGTGGCCACTAGCAGTTGCAGCTTCAAGGGCACGTCCATGCTTTGCTGAAATGCATGTCCATGCTTTGCTGAAAATTCTTCCAGCAGGTGTTGAGCTCACAGGGGTTGATGGCTGTGCTGCTGGCCAGCACAGAGATCCATTTGCACTCCACTGACATCCACCCACCAGGCAAGTCCCCTTCATTTGCCACCTGTAGGCATCTCAACAACTGACTAATGTAATAGTCACTCCCAAAGACCTTAATCAGTAGGAATCCCTCATTGTGCCATTAAGAAGGGCCCATTTCCTGCTCCACAGATCTCATTCTAATTCTTATGATTCCAACCATATGGCGGGCAGGCAAGTAGCATTATTCCCATTTTACAGCAATAGGAACTGAAGCACATTGTCCAAACACAGAATGATACTTTAAAAATACATATATACAAATGCTAAATAAATACCTATTTTTCTCACCTTTAAAATGTGATAATTTCTTGGTGTTTGATTTTAAATATTCTCCTGTGAGAACTGCAACTCAGTCACCGTTGTGTTGTGTTTTAAAGCAACAGGCCTTTAAGCAGAAGTGAAAATGACTTGAAAGTGTCAGGCTTTGTCTATATTGCCAATTGAATATTCATAGGTGCTTAATTCCGTCCCCCACCTCCAAAAGACAAAATGACTCGGGCCACATCTATACTCACTGGCGGATTGATGTTCTGGAGGTCAATCTTCTGGTGTTTGATTTAGTGGGTCTCTTAAGAACCCACTAAATCGAACACTAAGGGCACCCCCCACTGGCACCAGTACTCCTGTAATCCTTTGCCAGGAGTAAGGGAAGTCAACAGGAGTGTTTCTCCTGTTGACCTCCCACTATGAGGATGGTGCCAAAGTTTCAATCGAGGTACTTTGATTTCAGCTATGGATGCTTGCAACAAGTAAGTAGCCTAAACTATAGAAAGTAATCTAGATTTTTCTGCAATTGTTTCAATTGTTGTATTTGAAGGTTAGTAACTAAGAATATACATTAAATTTTTAAACCTAACCAATGTTCCTTAAGTGGCTTTGCCACAAGATGTCAGAACATGTCAGTATTAGAGCTCGAAATGTATCTCAGCACTGATCCCCTTTCTGCTACTCTGCCCTCAAGACTGATAATGATAAGAATGTTAATTGGCATATCTTCTATGTCCAGCCTGACAAAAAAAATAAATGTGGCCTTCTCTTTAAAGTTCAGTGGTGGTCAGAAAAGTGGCTCTGTAAAAATGTCACCCTAATCAAATACATCTACTTTCTCTGTTTCAAGTCAAATCTATTTATTTTATGGATACACGCATGTTTTTATTTTTAGGGTGCAGGAACTAATATCTGTCAAGGAAAGCAAACTGTATTCTGTTTGGCTTAATCAACAGAATTGTTGAATGCATTGCTGATGAAGATGAAAGGAGCAGAAAGAACACACTTTAGCTTTCAGGGTTAAGCAAGGATAGGCATTAATTTTTTTTCTTGTAAATTGATCAAATTTAATCTGGACTCTAAGAATGGAGTAACTATATGTTAAGATTCCAGAACTGCTATCTCAAGGCTTGGGATAGGGAATATCTTGCTATATTATCTCCTAATTGTTCTAAACTTACATATAAAGTTAAAATATGGCTTTAATTGGCATTTGTGTTTTATGTATTCTTTTTTAATATAGGAATTAGATACAGTGCTCCTGTCAGCTAATTTCTGAGTTTTTATCTGAAAACCAAAAACAAATGAAACCCTAGAGTTTTCAGGTGCCTAATTAATCCTTGGAATTCTGGATAAAGTTACTTCCCCTTACCAAAGTCTGAAATGGTGCACTTTTATATATAGGAATAAGTGTGTCCAGATGGAGGAGTTATATGAGTTTAACTATATTGGTATAACTGGCAACACTTTCTTGGATACACAAACTCTCAACTACTCCAGAAAATGGGGATTGAAGCTCCTAGAACAAGCCAAGTGACTTGAACATTTTACCCTTCATCTTGTTCAATAATTTTTTTCTAAAGAATTCACTTCATTTGCTGTTCCCCTAAACTCCTACCCTTCCCCACCCCCAAACCTTGAAAATAATCATTATTTGGAACAATTGAAGCCTTTAATCTGGTGCAGATGCCTAAAAAAGCTGAAAGCCCTTGGTATAGATAGCCTAAAATTGCCTTGAAAGGCTGCACAGTTGCTTGAAACTGAAGAACCACAAATGATTTCCAAATTTATATATTTTATTTTTCCATAAGCAATGTTAAAGCAGCCTTAAACAGTGATAAATAACTTACCAAGTTAAGTGGGTTTTTTCCTCCTTCCCTCATACATTCTTTCCTTCCTTGTTTTATGGCAGATGGACAGAATACCATGATGCTGAGTGGTCAGTCCTGTCCTTTCCTTGGTTCAATTACATGACCACTTTAGGCTCTCAGACACGTGAGGAGGGATGAGAAAAGCCATCAAAAAGCTGTCAAAAGAGATGCTACCATCTTCCTTGCTGTTGAAAGACAACTCAGGAGTCCCTGAAGATACAGTGTTTGGAAGATGTAGGTAGTAATTCTTCAATCTCTTCCTTGAATCTCAACCATCTGTGTGTTTGCCTACATAGAGGGCAACAGAAATAAATTGCACTAAATATAAATGAATACAATACAAATTCTTCCACAGATATTCTAAATAAATCAACGTTGTTGCCCATCTCAGAAGGCTTATTAGGTGATGACTTTCCATCTCCTCTTTTATTGGCCAGTTCATGAGTTCATCCTTCTGGCTGCCATGTGAAGCTGTGGATAATTATTCATCACTGTTTGCTGAAAGCATTGTGTTTTGTGAAAGATGTAATCTAAAAATATATGAAATTTTTGGAGGCTGAGATTTGATCTGCTTTCTCTTTCTCTTAGTCTTTTAGTAAAGTAAAGAGTTGAATTTGAGCATTATTACCCTAATATGTTTATTAACAGATTATGTGTCTCTAGAAATAATAACAAAATTGATATGTATAATTTGAAGGCAAACTGTCCCCTTTGCTAATCCAGCTTTTAAGTCTGCTGCAAACAAATGCATTTAAAGGAAAAGTTGCTGAGAAAAGCAAAGTTAATTTAAAAAAAATAAACACGATACACATATCTAACTGTCTAAAAACTCAAAACTAGAGCGTTGTTAGGGGAAGATAACAATTTTATTAATTAGATGATCAAATATTGGCATACAGGTTGGACCTCGCTCGTCCGGCATGCTCAGGACCTGACTGGTCCCAAATGAGGGGATTTGCCGGACCAGGGAAGGTCCCTCCCCTCATGGCCCAGACAGGATAGGGCTCCAGCCTGTCCCTGCTGCTGCCCCAGCCCCCCAGAGCTCTCTAGATGCTGCTGGCCCCACAACTGTCAGGGCTGGAATGCCACGGCCAGAGCTGCTCAATTGGGGCAGAGCTTGGCAGCTGCCTGTCTCCGCGGCTGGGACCGGAGCTCCGGGGCCAGGGTGGCGGGGTAAGGCCGGAGCTCCGTGGCCTGGGCCAGAGCTCCCTGGCTGCCACTGGGGCTGAGGCTGGAGCTCCCTGGCCGCTGGAGCTCTGGGGGCAGGGTTGGAGTTCCCTGGCGGCTGCTGGGGTCGGAGCTCCCTGGCTGCAGCCAGAGCTCCATGGCTGCTGCCAGGCTAGAGCTCCCTGGCCACTGGGGCCAGGGAGCTCCACTGGAGCCAGAAGTCCCTGCCATCCCCCCGTCCCCTGCCCCGACACACACACTGCACTCTCAGCTGAGGTACCCCCTAAGGCACTCCTGCTCAACCACCAGACCATGGATGTTGCTGGACCAGGGAGCCCTGGTTAAGGGTGGTACAACCTGTATTAGAATACCACTTCTTGGACTGGACCAGTGCAGTTTGTTTGGGTTAATTTTATTATCCTCTTAGGCCACCAATACTGAAATCATTCCAGTGAGTTATTCAGTGTAATGGCTATTATTCTCTCATCTGAACATTTACATCAATGTTATGGGCAGATTCCAAATACATTCACCTTATTTTATCTGTTGATTTTCAACAGCTGTACTGAATGTATTCTGAAATAAACTGGCACACCTGTGTAGTGTGGTGTAACGTTTCTAGTTTTTCAAACTTTGTTTCCAGTGGTTCCTTTAAGGATACTGAACTGAGTAAAATAGGTCAGCATATTTCAGCTAGTTCTCTGTGCAGGGCATTGTGCTCACTGAGGCAGAATGGAAAGGGGGAGGTGATGAATATAAAACAATTATGGAAGCTGATAGATCCTGGGCTTGCACCAGCTCACCTTGATACTGAGTCCCAGACTGGTAGGCACCTAATGACCTTTGAGCATCTAGGCCTAAGAGTATTGCAAAGAGGTGAAGTATGAAATGCACCTGTCATTCTATGGGTATAAACCAGGCCCTTAATTCTATAGTAAACTCTCTCTTAGTTTCCTATGTAATAGCACCATTTCCACATAATCTTCCAAACATATAATAATCATTTATTCCAGAATGGGGCATGCACCAATTGCTATCACTTATTAATAAGCACACAGTTGACTCTCACAACCTTCAAACACACGATGTGCATGAAGTACGAATGAGAAGTAAACAACAGTTTGTTTCTCTCTTCTTTTTGCACAGAGCAACCTGTCAAGAGATGAGTTATAAATAAAATGTTCCTGTGACAGTGGCTATAAAGAGCCATTTGGGGGGTGCATGCGACCTCTTTGCTTATGTGACAGATAGGGTTCCAGACTTGAAATCTGTCCATTGCCTCAGCAGGAATCTGCTGTTCCCACCAACATTCTCACCTGCCTGCTTCCCCCAGCCCACCTCTGCTCTTTGAATTAGACAGCTGAATGTGAAACAGATTTACTTAAAAATGCATACAGAAGTGTATGTGACATATTAAACTTGTAAGGAGTGCCGGTGCCAGTCCAACTCATGGTTCACCACTCATAAAATTGTGTCACTGATAACTCACATAGCTACTTTTTTGCTCAGCCACCCACCAATGAGTTATGTACCCTGTATGTGCATTGCACTCAAACAGCTAGAAAGCCCAGCTAGCATAAAATTGAATGTGATCTTGTGTATAACATCACATTGGTGTTCTTGCTGTTGAGATCATATTTGGTTGCTATAAGGAGCCATCTAGTGAGGGTTTACTGTACAAGAAACTGTTCTTGTAGCATATTTTCATCTAGGCATGGAACTCTCCAAGTAAAAGTGATTGTGTGCTAATTCTGTAGTCCTAACTATTGCAAACAGTAACATTGCCATGCAGGAGTGGTGTGTTGTATTTAGTGATTGTTTGATGTTCTTTCTTCTTTTCAAGAAACACCAAATCATAAGATAGATTTGCTGGCTCTTTGACTGATTCGGACTTGGCATTACTCCACCGACTTCACTAGAATTGCTACAGGTTTGAATTTGGCCCACTGCCTTTAATTTCCTTGCCTGAGCATTTTACTAAATGCACGTTTAGAGCTCGAGATACACTGTGTGCCTATCCACGTGAATTTCCCTTCCAGACCTTGAAATTATTATTATTGGTATTACAGCAATACCCAAAGACACCCCGCCCCCCGTAGCTCATGCTGTGCAAGCACAGTCAAAGACAGTCTCAATTTGCTTACAGTCTAAATAGACAAGACAGACAATGTGGGGGAGAAAGAAATGCAAGGCCGTGTTATCATCTCATTTCACTGATGGGGAAGTGAAGCACACAGAGATTCAGTAATGTGCCCTAGGTCTGTGTATGGCATAACTGGGAATTTACCTCAATGATCCAAGGCCTTCACCAGATAGGACCATTTTTCTCGCTGATATAAACCCAGGCAACATAATATATAGTCATTTGGATAATAATCACTCTTGTTAAAAAAAAAATTCAGTGAAATTAAACAGACTAAAAATGCTACAATACATCTGAGAATGTCAATGCACCAAAAATCAGGAAACCCTGTGCTATTGCATCCACATCAATGATAACATGGCCATGTTGCAAAGTTATATTGCTATCAGTTTAACAGCATACAGCGTACTGCAAAACACTATTGCAGACACTTTATTTGGTCACATATTCACTTACCAGAGGATCGATGCTCAGGGGATCGATTTTCCAGGGTTCGATTTAGACAGTCTAGTAAAGACCTGCTAAGTCAAATGCTGAGGGTGCCCCTGTCAGTGCCAGTACCCCTTTACTGTCACGAGGAGTAAGGGAAGTTGATGGGAATGATGGGGCCACCCCAAAAAATCGATGCAAGGTATGTTAACTCCAGCTATGCATTTCACGTAGCTGGAGCTGTGTATTTTACATTGATTTTCTCTATGAATGTAGACTTGGCCTTAGATGCTAAACTGTGAAGTCTGTCAGAAGAGTGGAAGTGCTTTGCCAGCTCACTAGGGGCGAGAGTCTGTGCTATGCCCCCTGGAGACCAATACAGAATGTACATCCCAGGAAGAGGAAATATAGATGGGTTTGAAGTCACCTTTGGGCAGGAGCTGAGATGACCCTTGCCTGCTGATAGTTGGGTGGGGAAGGGCAGAGTGAGGGCAGCAATCTTCAGCACCGTTACTGAGCATGCTCACTACAAACCAATCAGCAAATCTGGAGGTGAGGGATATGTGACCCACATGCCTACTCCCACATGTCACCTCACAGCATCCTGCATAAGGCAGAGCAGTCTTCCCATGCCTGGCTTTACCCAGTAGCCTGGCAGCTTCTTATGGGATGCTCCACAATCTGTAGCGTTCCAGAATTTCCATAGAGAGGTGCACTCTGGACACTCCTCCTTTGCCCCCTGCACTCCTCTTTTGATGGAAGTTTGCAAGGAGGTAGCACAGAGCTACTTACAGCAGCCTTATGCTGGTTTTTCACTGGGGGAATTCTCCCCTGGCTTCTTGCAGCTCCTGTACTCTGCTGGAGTGGGACAGAGGAGATGGGGTGGAAGCAAATATCTGCCCCTAAAAAGATTATAATTTTATAGACAGGGACATTGCTATGGCTTTCCATATACAAACAACAGCTAGTCTGAAGCTGGGATTGTTTTAGATAAAATCAATGTAAAATCTATGGGAGAGCACAATGTGTGAGTCTCTGCTGTACTGATTGTAACACTGTGAACAAAATGGCTGCTGCAGAACACTTAGACATTTAAAGGTGCAGTACACAGTAAACAAAGCCACTGGCAGGGCCGACCCACAACATTTTGGCACCTGAGGCGGGGAGCTCAAATGACACCCCATGCCACCTTTTCTCCTGCCTGCCTGTTATGTCTCTTGTGTCCTCCTTCCTCCAGCACAGCACTCCACCATCTCTGTGCATCTAGAGCAGAGAGAATACATATGCACCAGCAGCAGACACAATTTTCTACACTCTGGGTCCTAGTGGCATGCCCCCAAAGTCTGGCATCTGAGGCGGCCGCCTCAGTTCGCCTCATGGTAAGGCCGGCCCTGGCCACTGGTTTTTCACAGCCACATTGTATACTGGTATAGTTAAAGTGGTGCAACTTTTGTGCATACACAAACCATTAGCCTACCAAATTCATCCATTGCTCCATAAAAAGAGCTTCACCCTGGGTTATTTTCTATCTGTCTGTCACTGTACACACATTATTCCTGGCTATTTTAGAAAGTGAAAACAAAGAGCAGTCATTTTAAAAAATCCATATTTTACTGGGGGAAAAACAATACTTGATTGACTAACTAGTTAATTGAAGAGGGAGAGTTTAGTGTTTGTAACTAAAAGTTAAAAAAACCAGACAAACAGAATGGCACAAAATGTATTTGTTATGATGATTTCATCACAGATTTTAAAAGTTTAGTTTTATATTTGCAGTTTGTGAGCTGAGAGAATCAGCTGAATTCAATCAAATTGGTTTGTTCTTTGTCTATCTGTGGTCACCATAGCTACCATTGCAATCTGTTAACATATGTGGTATTATTTTGTTCCCTTCTCTTAAACTCTTTATTCACAGATGCTGTCAAGATTTCCCTTTGTACATATCTGATCTGTTTGTGCTAGATCTGGCTCAGTGCCTTTTCAATTGAGAGTCTTGGAGACGGCTACTAAATGATTAGACACTCAAACAGTACGGCTATGGGGACTATGTATAAGCACCTGGGTGGAGACAAGTCTGTGTTTCCAGTAGTGAGTAGGCCTGGTGAGAAATGCATTGGGAAGACAATTTAGGAGGTCTATCTTTTGCTTATATGATCTACAGATATAGGCCTTTTTAGGTGTGTTGGGCTATAACTTCATTTAGTGTAAATCGATTATATTCAATGGAGCATCCCTGACTTGCACCAGCTGATAATCTGCTCCTGGAATGGTGTTCATTATAAAATTGTTTTGTCAGGAGCCTAGTGCTCAAGAGACACATAGTAAATACCTCTGAAAAAATAAGTAAATGACATTTGCTCTCTTCTGTCGTCTTTTCTTCTTTCAGCTCCATAGAGCAGGTTCACCGTGGCACTGAATATGATTGTGTATTTGCTCTGTGCAATGCAGAGGACCAGCGGTATTTAGGTGATATCAAATTATTCTCATTTCAGATCTGACTTGACATAGCATGAAAAATAAGCTTTTTTGTGAATGGAAAGACAATTAAGGCAGCTTGTTTTTCTTTCTGGCAGTGTAAGAAGCAGGTAACAACACTGAGACTAGTGCATGAACTATGCAATTTGTAATGGGGAAGCCACGGGGAAAGCAATCAATCAGAGTGTGTACTGTGAGTCCATTTTCACAATGAAGCTCTGGCTATAATTTTTTTCCTTTCATGTAGGGTTTTAAAAAAACCTTTGTTAAAGCACATTGGTCCTGATTTTCAAAAGTGCTGAGTGCCCACAGCTCCTGCTGACTTTAATAGGAGTTGTAGCTGTACAGCCCTTCTGACAATCAGGCCCTGTACTCTAGTTCAGGTAGCTAGAGAGCCTGTCTCTGAGAAGCAGTATTGTAATGAGGAGTTAATTCTCTGTCCATCTCTCCTTCCTGCCATTCAGTATAGATGAAATAGTGATGGGGAGTAATGTAATCTTCACTAAAAAGGAAATTCTGATTTCCTGGTCCTACCTTCCCATGGGTAGAGCTGATAGCATATCACGACTCACAATAAGTCACAGCTGCATTTCCAGTAGGAAGCATATTTTGGAGGATTACTAGCTAAGCTATAAAAATTCACTTAGCATGTGTGAATAGAAACCAAATTGACAAGATAGGCCATAACAGCTCTGAAAGGGCCATTAGTGCCTGTCATATGAAAACTCAATTTTTAAAGGAGCAAGGATTATTCACATTTATACAAGAGATTGTAACTGTTCCTTTTATATCACTACTGCCTATCAGGGAAACAGACCTGAAGAAGAGCTCTGTGTGGCTTACAAGCTTGTCTCTTTCACTAACAGAAATTGGTCCAATAAAAGATACTACCTCACCTGCCTGGCCTCTGGATCAGAGAAACAATCAGTAGAGCCTTGCAAATTTGCTGATATCCGCTTTATATCCCATGGATATCCACAGTTCATTTTTGCAGCTACAGATATGGATATGGATACAAATCTTATACCTATGCAGAGCTCTAACAATCAGAACCAATACCATGATATACAGAAGCACCAGGGGGCAGATTCTTGTTCTTCAATCAACTGATGTCAAACCAGAGTACAGGTTGCACCTCCAAAATCCGGGGCTCTCTGCTCCAGCAATATCCATGGTCCAGTAAGGACCACAGATGTTGCTAGCCAGAGAGTCCTGGCAGCTGGGAATGGGGCCCACTGAGAGTCCAGCAGCAGAAGGGCTGGTGGGTCGGCTGCAGCGGGGCCAATGCCAGGGGAACTGGTGGCAACCAGGAAGCCCTGGGCCAAGCTGGCTGTGGAGAGGCTGGGAAAGCCAGGAAGCCCTGGACTGAGCCAGCTGCAGAGTGGGAGGCGGCAGCTGGGAAGCCCCAGTCTGGATTGGCTGCAGAGGGATGGCAGTGGCTGGGAAGCTCACAGTTGGATCAGCAGCAGGGGAGCCATGGTCAGGCCAGTGGCTGGGGAGCCAGGACTGGGAAACTGCAGCCGGAGCCTTGACCAGGTGGGAAGGTGCAACCCCAGTTGAGGGAGAGAGGAGGAAGTGACTGTGAGTCCTGCCGGATGGGGCGGAGCACAAAGTGGGGCTGACAGCCAGCAGAGGAGATCTAACCTCCCCTGGTGTGGCAAACTCTCTGGTTTGGGACCACTCAATTCCTGAGGGTGCCAGACCAGGGAGGTCCAACCTGTATTTCCATTTTTCCAAGGAATTATGCCAGTTTTATGCCAGTCATGGCGTTATACTGATATGTGCTAGTGATGAGCAGGGTATAAATGTTTAGCTAGGTACAAAAGCCCCTTCATTTTCAGTTTAAACCAATTTTTACAAACCCCCCCCCCCAAAAAAAACCAGACAAGCCCTCCCCCCCAGGTTTTACAGAAAGTATTTTTCTTTTTTCTCTTGATTGTCACCCTACTTTTATATTTTCAGATATATAAAAATATCTTGTTTTATTAGGAAAATATAATACATTACATGAGACATATGTATTATGATAATACATTAGTCTGTGTGTATATGCAAACCTCTCCTGTTGAAATAAGGCTATGTATTAGTCTAGAGGATACAATGAACAAAACACAGGTGTGTACTCAAGCTCTGAAGTGCAGGCACATCTACATGTACTGATGAATCTCACACCCACCACGTATACATTTCAAACTGTTAGCACATCACAGTTTAAAGATATGACACACTGAAATCGGAAGAAAAGGAAAATTTGTATTAGAATACTTTTCAGCACCAAAGGAAGCATTCAAAAGTTTAAAACAAAAACAGGAGCAAAGGATGAAGATAAATGTATGCACTGCAAATTATTAAATATAAATATTTACTGCAGGGTGGGCAATAATTTTAGAAAGTGGAGCCACTTCACAAAGTTTTAAAGTGGCTCCAGGCTGCCCTGGAAGGGGCAGGGCCAGGATACTTCCATGCTCCCCTGGCCACAGACCCTGATTGGCTTGGGAGCGGGGGAGCATGTGAAGTCTTTGCCCCCTCCAGAGAACCGCCAGCTGTTCTGAACAGCAGGCAGTTCCCGCTAGATTCCTGCGCTCCTGGTTGTGGGAGGAGACTATATGCTCTCCCTTTGCCCCCAGGCCAATCAAGGCTTGGGGGAGTGCACAAAGTCTATTGCTCCCTGCCCCCACCCTGCAAGGGGTGCATGGTGCTTAGAGTGAACCTCCAGTTAAACAGGCGGTCTACTTCAAGCACCACATGCGCCTGGTGGAGGAGTCTTCGCACGCTCCCCTGTCCCCAGGCCCTGATTGACCTGGGGGCAGGGGAGCTGCAGGGCATCTGCGGGCCAAATCAACCCACCTGGTGGGCCAGATCTGGCCCACCGAGGCTCTCTTGCCCACCCCCGATTTACAGGCTATTAATAGTAAACTGCTTATTTAAATGCAACGTTTTATTTGGGGAGTAGAGCTATATGGTTTTCTAAAATTCAGAAGTGGCATTGTGTTGTTAGTTCTGTTTTAATTCTGCAAACCACACTGAATTCTGTTCATGAAAGCATTAATCTGCTGAATATTTCCCCCCATCCTTCCATCTGCCAAAATAAACCCCAACACTTACCTAGAAAAATTATTAATAGTTCTTTGTACCAATTTTCACCTGTTTTTGTTGTTGTAGTAATAAACACCAATATATTCCTGGCAAAAATTAAATAAAAATTGAAAATAAAGTGTCTGATAAAAACATCAGAATCTGGCCCAACCCTTTTTGTTTCCTGAGATTAATCTCCACAATATATTGTTATGAGAGTATAACATTTTATCGGAAAGAACCCAGCATGCAAAAAATAACATTTCCCCCACATGCTTGCTACTCTTGTGGAGCTATCCAGTGTTTTAAATACAAAATGTAAGAAAAGCAAGGGACTAACTAAGGAGCATATGGCCCTTTGTTTTATTGTGAACTTAAAAGGTACTGTTATGGCATTTTCTTAATTTTTAAATTGTTCCTTAGATGCTTATAATCCCTTGGACCTTTAATACTATATCTAAGCTTTATTGGTTTATCTTCTCTTGGTTTGCATGTGTTTGCGGTTTTATTTAGAAAATAGTACTGATGCCTGTGCTTCAGCACCTTCCTCCCCCCTCCACACTCCTAAATGTGAGACTCTGGAAACAGATTTACAAGAAGAGAAGGGCGGAAAATCACATTTTGGCCCTTACAGACTTGACAGCATGTCTAAGAGTCAACAGTCTGTTCATAGAAACACTGGGCCTGATCTGTCTCATGCTGGTGTAAGACGGCAGGTCTACACTGCACAGACAGGTTGATCTATGCTAAGCAATTTGAGTTACACTAGTAGCGTAACTCAAAATGAGGTAGCTTAGATCTATTTACCTCAAGGTCCACACTGCAGGGGTAGAAAGAAAAAGCTCTCCTGTGGACTCCCCTTACTCATCTCATTCTGCTGGAGTAACGGAATTGATAGGAGAGAGATCGGCAGTCAATTTAATGGGTCTTTACTAGTCTTGCTAAATCGACCGCTAGTGGGTTGATTGCTGTAGTGGAGACAAGCCCAGAGAAAGGCAGTGACTTCAGTGGAATCACTCACAATTTATATTGGTGTGAATCAGAAGAGCCCATTGTTTTTAGGACTATTTTTCATGTAGATTCCATTCACTCTTGCAATATTTTTCTTGCTTTTTCTACATTTTTAGTGTTTTGGAGCAATTTCCAGTGATTTTTTTCTAATGCTTACAAAGGGCCAGATTGCCACCTCCTACAGAAAAGCCTGTGGGAGGAGAGAAACTCCATATAATTTCTCTTGCAGAACTTTCCTTTCCCTCTGGTGGGAGGAGATGGGGGTGGATGGGGAAGCAAAGGGGCTGTGGTTATAGGAGGCCTTCCAGCTTCCCAAATACACAAATCAGAAGCCCTTCATATGGATTTAAGTTCTATCCTCCAGACACAGCTGCTGCTCACTGGGACCCCCACCCTCCAGGTTCCTTGAATTACCCTTCTGTTGGCTATTCAGTAAACAGCTGCAAAAGAGGCCCAGAGGGAGTTAATGGAACTCCAGCTGTTTTATTTCCTTTAAATGTTAGTACAGAGCTCTCCCTTGCACCCTAGAAATCTATGGAGCCCCTTACCTGTGGTACGCAAGAGGGGAATCTGAGGAGTTATAGAGATGGCACTCCTCTCATTCTGTGTTAACTTGCCATGCCTCACACATGGATCTTGGAAACAAGATCCAAGCCACTGAAAGCACTGGATAATACAGGGCAGTTTGTATAGTGGGTCAGATTAAAATGCCATCTAAGTCCACTATCCTCACCACCAGATGCTTCAGAACAAATGATGCAAGAAACCCTGCAGGAGCAGTTCTAGGGTACCTGCTCCCTGAGGAAGTTTTTCTCCCATGCCTCAGTACAGGGGTGGCCAACCTGTGGCTCTTCAGAAGTTAATATGCGGCTCCTAACATAGGTACCAAATCCAGGGCTGGAACTACAGGTGCCAACTCCTCACTGGGCCGGAGGGTGCTCACTGTTCAACCCCCAGCTCTTCCCTAGACACTGTCCCCCTCCACCTTTTCCCCCTAGGATCCTGCCACTTCCCACCCTCTCCACTGAGCCTGTCATACCCATGCTTCCCCCCTCCAGTGTCTCCCACTGAGAGAGAGCTGATCACAGTGGGCAGCAGGAAAAGAAGGAGGCGCTGACCAGTGGGACTGCCAGTGGGTGGGATGTGCTGAGAGTAGGGGTGGGGAAATGATCAGGGCTGGTGCCATAGAACTGTGGCTCTTTGGCAACGTGCATTGGTAAATTCCGGCTCCTTCTCAGGTTTAGGTTGGCCACCCAGGCCTCAGTAACTCAAGATTGGTTTAAACTCTGGTATATGAGAGATTATATCTCTTCCAAAGCTTTTTCAAATTAACATTTACTCCTATAATTCTGGATGCTCTTGTAATTCACAAAAATGTCTAATTGCCTTTTGAATTCCACTAAATGGTTGGCCTTACTAATATCTTGCTGCAAAGAGTTCCAGAGGCAAATCATGGTTTATAGGAAAAAAACATTTCCTTTGATCAGCTTTGAATGTGCCACCTTTCAGTTTCATTGGTCTGGCCGCTGTGATGTACAATACATGTTCCTTTGTTGCATGAGATCATGTGGTATGAAGATTAAGACCTTGGATGAAATCCCAGTCTTCAAACTCCCATTGCCTTCAACAGGACCAGAGTTGTACCCAGTCTCTCTGTATGTTGCTATATCAGTTGAAAATTGGGTGAAAATGCGAATTGTAATGAAAGTTTATAGAATGATACTGATGATCCTCATGGTCACCTGTTACAGTAGCCAGCAATAAAGGGGCTACTTAAAAGAAACCCACATTCATTTTGCTTAGCCCACCAAAGGGCTAAGCTATGCTGTGAGATGTATTTGAATACCCACATTTTTCATTTGAAATGTAAAGGTATCAGACTGAAGCTTGAAGCCCTCTATATATCTATAGATCAGACTAAATCAAAGATAGCAGCTATGCAAGATTCCCCATGTTGAGAAGTAAATATGGCTCATTCCTGACCGGCTGTGACTGCCTCTAGATGAGAGAAGATAACACAGTGTGTGTACATTTAGTGCTTCTCTTCTTTGCTGGGGCATACAGCAAGGGTATCAGTGTATGACGATAGTTTCATAAACAGAGCACTTCTGTCTCCCCCTAACAGTGGCCCTTGCTTCATTCCCAGCTTTGCCTCACTTTCTCTATACCCACAGCATCTCCTTCGGGCCCTCCTTCTGTAAACCCTCTGTATCCCATCCTTCTGTCAACCATCTCATCTCCTTTACTACTGTCCATCCGCAGGGATCAGGTGTGGTAGGTGGAGAAGGTCGGTGGTGGTACGCTTTCAGGCTCTGCTGCCAAAATAAAATCCACCCATGTGATTGGCCGAAATAACATGTCACTCACAACAGACTGTGCAGATATGTAAAATATGAGTGTGTCATTGCTCGATCTGATGGGTTCCTTGAACCTGTCTCTTTTGGTAAGCCTTGAATATGCTTGGGCACTACTACACTCCTTGGGCTTGGCTCCTTCTTGATTGTGGAAAATAGTGAGTGATAGCTGTGATGCTGGCAGATCAGGTGCCAGCTCTTGCCAAGGCTTTAGGCCTCGACCAAGCTCTGACAAATTAATGGCTGGAAACCAATCTGCTTAACTTGTGCTGAATTTATAAAAAATATGTTTAGACTTTATTAAATGCTTGTAAGTGGCTGCATGCATTAATCTGACCTATACAATCTTTCTCACATGCTGTAAGGTAATAGTTACGTTTTTGCTTTATAACTGTAAAAAAATGGTTTGCTCTGAAACTATGAATCCAGTCAGGAAGGATCATCTCCTGCCCATCAGGAAGGCGTATCAGAACTAAATGGGCCACTCACTGTAGGACATCACAATACCAAGACTTTGTTAATTGCCTCTTCATAACCATGAAGAGACTGCATGCAGAGGAGCTCTTCCCATCATCTTGAGTTCTGGAAGAAGGAAATAAACATAGCTGATCAAAAAAAATCATATATTTTGCTGTTCGGACTCTCACAGATGTAGAAATCCCCCAGGTCAAACTTGGTTAGCCCTAAAAAACATTCAAAACCAACAGATTATTACCACACCGTTACCTTTTAAAACCTCAGTCTGTAATTCATTTGTGCATGTATGCTTGCCTGCTTTAACCTTGCAGTAACTCTCTCCTTTCTTTTCTCAGTTAGTAAGTCCTGAGTTAGTTTACTACAGGATTGGCTACAAGCATTGTCTTTGGCGCGAGAGCTAAGGCACAAATTGACCTGGGGTAAATGACTGGTCTCTTGGTACTGGAAGTATCCTGAATATTTTGTGATCTTTGGTGTAAGTAGCCATCTGTCCCTAAGTCCAGCTTGCCTGGATGACTACATACACTGGATTGCCCAAGGGGTGACTCCAAGGTAAGACTGTTATAATGCTTTAGGTGTTCACATTTGTTATTGGATTGGTGAAATCTAATTATAGAACATGCAACCAGCATGGGCTTCTGTCCTGCTTCTTTAGTCTTCCCTGAGGCTGGCAGTCATGGTCATGAGCCATTCTAGACAGTGGGACATAGGCATCTCCCAAATACCACCCCTTTTTGTTATCAAAATGAAATTTCACTCCTGGGAAATCGTGCAGATTTGTGGCCCTCCATCCCTTTTGTTACTTGAGCAATTAAATAGCTAGCAATGTTTACATTTCAATTATCTTCTCCGAGCATCTGAATTAACACATCCCTGAGACTGAATGCCAAAGCTTACACCACATAGTGCTATTGCTCTTTGCATGGTTACAGAACTGGGTTACACTTGGTTCACATTTTGGGAGTCTTCTCCACAATCATAACAGCTACAGACTGTTGTATCTTGCTGAGGAGCAGAGCAATGTCAAGATAAGCCCTTTATTATGAACAGGAACTGGGCACACAACTGAGATAACAAAACTTCCTAATACTCTCTGTAGTTCCAGCCTGCTATTGCCCTGCCCTGGGCTTCTTTGTCCCAGCTGGAGATGAGTCACAGGAAACCAAAGACTTGTGTCTAGAGTGTACAGGAAGTTTGGCTTCTCTGCACTTCTGGGAAGACATTCTTTACAGCACAAAGATTTACTAAAAAAATTAAAACTGAGGTTTTGGAGAACGAGATACAGGTTGGACCTCCTTGGTCCGGCGTCCTCGGGACCTGATTGGTCCCAGATGAGGGATTTTGCTCATTTCTGGGACCTCAAGTTCATTTCTGGGATCTCCCCTGTCACCAGTCCCCCCAGCCATGGTCTAACTGCCAGCCTCCCAGCTGGCTTTCCCCTGCCGCTGGACTCTTCACACACAGGGCTCTAGGCTCCATCACGGTAGCCCTGGTGCTGCACACACAATCCTACTGTCGGGAAGCCTCCTATGAGGGTCCAGCTGCACCATCGGGGACTGCCCCATTTTGAGTTCAGCCTCGGTTGGCAGCCCCAATGCCTCTCGACCTCACTGGGCAGCTTCACAGGCAGCAGTGGGGCCACCGGGCTCTTTGCTCGCACCACCAGGCAGCAGCCCCTCTCCCAGATTCCTGGCCCCACCACTAGGCAGCCCTGTGGTCAGGCTCCCGGCCCCGCGGGGCAGCTGCGCTGCCTTCTAGTCTCATCGGGCAGCTGAGCCACTTGGTGGTAGTGGGACTGCTGGGCTCTTGGTTGTGCTGCTGGCGGCCCCACTGCCTCATGGTTTCATTGAGCAGTTTCACTGTTGGGTTCCAGCCCCACTGCCTCCCGTCCCCTTCAGTGCCTGCACCAGGAGGCAGCCCTACTGCTAGGCTCCTGTTTCGCTGCCACAGGGCAGCCCCCACTGCTGGGCTCTACCCCCACTGTGGGGCTCCCAGCCACCAGCCCTCCACTGGGACTCTCTGGTCCTGGGATATCTGTGGTCCTGCCGAACCAGGGATGTTGCCAGACCAGAGAGTCCTGGTTAAGAGAGGTTCAACCTGTACTAGCTTCATAGATGTGTTAATTGATATATAAGCAAAAATCTCATGGCCCTGTCCATGTGCCCCTCATCTTCCACCTGACACTTCTGATGTCCAGTCCATCTAGGTATATGACATCTCTGCTGTTCTCAACTCCCTCCTCAGTTGTTAGTTCACACCATTGTCTCCACCATTCTGGATGCCTTTGCTCCTCTCTCTAGTCTTAAAGTCTATCCTACTAACTTGCTCCTGCTCTGCTAAGAAAATCCCATCACCATGCTGGCTTCTCTAAAAATGCCCTCTCTTTGTGTATGTCTACACTACATCACTATAGTATAGGAGCTACTTACATTGATGGAAGAGGTTTTTCCATCAGTGTAGTTAATCTACCTTTGCAATTGGAAGTAGCTAGATTGACACAAGAATTCTTCCATTGGCCTACTTATGTCTACACTTGGGGTTAGATACACCTAACAGTGGGATAAAGGTGCTACATCTTTCATAGCCCTGAGTGACATAGGTAAGTTGAACTAATTTTTAAGTGTAGACTAGGCCTTGACTTCAATGGGAAATAGGTGCGTAGGAGCTTTTGTAAATCCCACTAGGTGCCAATCTGCATTGGTGAAAATCTGGGCCTTAGACACCCAAGTCCTATTGAAAGTCAATAGGAATTGGGCACCTAGTTTTCCTAAACTCCTTTGAAAATTCCAGCCAAAATTGTTTATAAAACTGGTGTCATGGAGCTGTAGTGTAAGAGACTATAAATCCATTTCTGACCTGCTTCAACAGTGACTTGACACCCAGAAAAGGAACCTCGGTGTTTATTTTGAGACACCTTGCTCAAGGCTTAACATTTTTCTGATAGTCATTTAGTGTGCAGCAATCACACCCTGCCATGCTGACCAATACTGTCTCGTTATTTACTTGTACACTCTGTCTGTAGCCATCACCTTATACTTAGGTTGTAAACTTCTTGGAAGTAGGGATCATGTGTTTGTTCTATGGTAAACATTGCCTACAGAAATGGGGGCCTGGTCTATGGCTAGGGCCCTCAGTGGGATGGTAATACAAATAATAAGTATTAAGTCAATATAAAGACTGGGTAACTATCCTTTCTACGACGAGTAACCAAAGTTATCTCAATTTGCTGCTGCGTCGCCATGCCTAATATAAATACCAGGTTTAAACAGGAATATTTGAATATGTTGTACATATGGTGAGAGCTGCTTCTGAAGACTGAAGAAATTATGAATGGTTTTCTTTTAAGTAATCTCTTTCTTGCAGAAACTGACACCCACGTGCATGTGTTCAATATGGTCACTTTGATGGACTATCCAAACTCTTGACCCTATGGAGCAGAAAAGTGGTCAGGAACCTTCTGTGGTATGGGAATGAAGTCTATTGATGGTACTTATATGGTCCCCACCAATGTAGCATGTGAACACTTCACATTCTGTAATGGATTTATTCTTTCAAATACCTGTGAGCTAGGGACAGTTTTATTATTCTCCCCATCTTACAGATGAGGAATTGAGGCACACACAGGGGGGGCAACAGACTTGCAGGACCCCTGGGCAAGGCAGCGGGGGTGGCTCTGCACTCCTGGAAGGGGTGGGGTCTTGGGCAGAAGGGGCGGGGCCTTCAGTGGAAGGGGCGGGGCTGGGGCTAGCCTTCCATAGCTAGCCCTCAATGCTGCCTAGAGCAGCATCACGTAGGGCTCTGGCAGTGATTTAAAGGGCCCAGGGCATTGAATTACCAGGCTCCAGAGCAGTTGCCCCTTTTGCCCCTCCTGTTAGCAGGCCTAGACACAAATATGCTAAGTTTCTGGGCCAATGTTATGCAGGCAGTCTGTGGCAGAGAACGCAATTGCACTTAGGTGTTACAAGTCCTAGGCTAGTGCCATAATCACTATCATCTTTCCTCTCTGACTCCAGTTCATTTAGATGTTACCACAGATGGTGCCGGACCACACTGAATAATATGTAATGTATATGAGTCTGCTTGTGGGCCTGGCACAATCAATGCCAATTAAAAGGATCTTGCGTACTGGCTGGCAGTTGATGAACCCTGCTGCCAGGCAAAACTAATCATCCACTTTTTCAAAAGTTATTTGAAAATAAGGCCTAGAGTACTAATATACCCATCCGGGAATGAATATACAAACCTGGGACCATTATGCTTACAAGGAGGGTAAGAGTTTTGCATTGGTGTCCTCACTGTTGAGCTGCAGATGAATCTTGTTTGTTTACTTATACTATAGTTGAGCCCAAGGTCCTAGTTAAAATTAGGGCCAGTTTGTGCTAGAGAGAAATTGTCCCTGCTCTAAAACATTTTTAATTTTCTGTGACTGGCTGCATGTGAGCACACACCTGAGCTGATGCATAGCCTCATGAGCTTCAGTGGAGCACTGTGTGGGTGCATGGGTGCACCTGCCTGCCCTCCATTGCAGGAGCAAGGCTTAATGTCCCAATTCTACAAGCTGATCCATGTGGACAGAATGCTCTGTCTCTAGGGGTGTGTCTACACACCAGGGCTTAACTCGAAATAAGCTACGCAAATTGAGCTATGTCAATTGCGTATCTTATTTCGAAATAGGGAGCATCTACACAGCACTTATTTCGAAATAGAGCACTCTTCCTCCGACTTCTCTTATTCCTCATACAGTGAGGGTTACAGGAGCTGGAGTAAGAAGTCCTCCAACTTGACAGTATTTTGACACTATTTCAAAATAACTGCCTGCTGTGTAGCTGCAGACTAAGTTATTTTGGAATAGTGCTTGTTATTTCGAAATAATGTTGCAGTGTCGACATACCTTAGGAGTCCCTGTTTAAGTCAGTGGAGGTTCTGTGCAGGCTCAGATGTCAGCCCATGCAGATCAGCTTGCAAGATTGAGGCCTCTAAGGCCATGTCTGCACTAGGAAACTATTTAAAAATAACTAAATTCAACGTAATAATGCCCAATTTTACAAAATCAAAATAGCATGTCCCCACAAAATTAGTCCAAGGCAGGCTCCGTTAATGTGGATGCATTACCTTGAATTAGTTCAAATTACTCTGTGGAGTAGTTTTTTCAAAATAACAGCACTGGAGCGTCCACACTAATTCTATTTCAAAATTAGTGTTATTTCCTGAGAAAAGCAGGAGTACAGATTTCAAAATAAGTAACCCCCTATTTTAAAATAACAGGCTTGGTAGAGTAGATGTATCACTTATAAATTTGACCATAGGGGGGATTATTTCAAAATAAAGCCCTAGTGTAGACTAGGGCTAAAAATGGTAAAGTTTTCTTAAGATCCAGCCGTATCAAGGGTAGTTGGGATAAACTAGAGGAATGGAATTTGTGGCATTAAAATTTTCTCACTTGGAACTTGGCAGTATTCACAGGCAGCCAAAAGTGCATCCACGGTTGTCTCTAAAAAATAAAATAAAGTATGATGGTGTGCCTGTGATTCCTGCCTGCACTTTCATTGATGTCTGGGCAGAGTTTTCTGTATCATTTGGGATGGGTTTTTAACAGTTTGTCCCATGGAACAAAAATCACAATTTGTGACCTGTATTGTTATATTCTCACAAAGCTTAAAACATTTTTGTAGAGAGGCGGAGGTGGCGCATCGGGCATGGAATAAACATTTAAATGTTTTCCAAAAGTTTGAAGCTTAAGCGGTTGTCTGTGTGAGCGATTTTACCATTGTAGCCCGCTGGGTTTGGATGGAAAAATTTAGAAAAGTGGTGTGTGTTACTAATGCAGTAATAACTGCCTAAGGATATGTCTACACCAGGGCTAGTCAACTTTGGGGTCCTGGGGGACACAATGATACTCACAGCACATGCCGAGGGCTGCAACTTAAGTGTGGTTGCATATACATGCAAATATACGCAAATAGCTTCTTTCACACTGACGGGCATGAATACAAAGATGAAGGCAAGTCTACACAACACACAGGCCCCGTTTAAGTCAGTTCTGCTGATATTAATAAAATACAATATTTACACAATTTCCACCCATATGACAGCACTTTTAATAAGCAATGACAGTCCAGGAATTTAACTACTAAAATGCATATCAATAGAAGGCCATTACATTGACTATTTTTTTGTTTTGGCTCTCACCTGTGGGCCCTGTACTGAACCCTGTGTAAACCCAAACTGCACCACGGGCTGCAAACAAATGGGCCATGGGCCGCATGCAGCCCATGGGCCACCTGTTGAGTAGCCCTGGTCTACTCTATGCAGCTTTTAGCATGGATGCAGTCCTGTCACTAAAAGTCAGGATGTGTGAACACTTGTTTGTCAGCACTTTTGTTAACAAAATACTTCCACCCCCAAAAGGGGGTTCACTTTGTGAGCAGCAGAGTGCTACTGCTAACAATGCAGGGTTCACGCTTTCACTTGCCATGGCAAAACTTTGTCATTGGGGAGGAGGTGGTTAAGCACCCGTGAACAACAAAAGTTTTGTTGATCAAGTTCAAATGTAAACATAGCCTCAGTCTGCAGACCACTCAAACAATTGTTCTGGCCTGTCTCAGCTGTCCCATTCAACTCTGTGGAGCAGACATGCTCTTTGCTGTGGGGCATCCATGTATAAATTCTTCTGCTTGGGACTGTAGAGAGGGAGTCTCTCTTGTCCAGGAAAGATGTCAGGCTTGAGGAAGGACCACAGCCTGTGGAAACAGGAATGACAATGGGTTCCTCATCATCCCTATAGATAGGTCTTACTTGGGAGGCATCTGCCACTTCTATTCCAGTGTTGTTGTAGCTGTGTGGATCCTAGGCTATTAGAAAGACAAGATAGGTGAGGTAATGTTGTTTATGGGACCAACTTTTCTGTTGGTGAAAGAGACAAGTTTTTGAGTTGCACAGAACTCTGTGAAGTTCTAGTAACTATTTTACTGCAATAAAATATATTATCTCACCCACCTTGTCACTTGTATTCTGTGCAGGGATGCGTACATATGGGATTTAATCCTGCTTCAATTCCAATCAGTAGGAAAATTCCTATTAAATGCTACTTAATGTAAATGTAGTTGACTTGGATCAAGATTGAAAATAATAAATGATTTATAAAATTGCCAGTAAGTGTTGTTTGAACAGTTAATAGATAATACTATAATATAAAACGTTTTAAATTTGAATCTTAATTTTGAACATGCATGTGATATACAACACATCATCATAAAACATACAAAATTAGGCTGTGACCTTGCAAAGACTTATGCCCATGCTTAACTTTGAGCAAATGATTAGTCCTGAGTTAAAGTGATCTGCTCAAGTGTGCAAAGGTAAGCACATGAATTAGTTTTTGCAGTGTTATGGCATCAGTGTCAACATAAACTCCTTTTGAATCTAATGCAAACTCCTTTTCAAAGGAAAACCAGAACCTATTCTCACCACCCACATTTCTGAAGTAGAAATGCTGGAGCTTAGAATACAGACAAGGATAACTAACATTTTGCATTTCTGTTTATCATGACATTTTGCATTATACAGTAGAACTAACACATTTTGCACCAAGAAATATTTGCAGTTGCTATTCTGGAAGCTTGAGAGCATCACTTATTATTCATGAGTTAGAACATCCTTCTAAAACACAATTGTGGAACCAGAAATTGCTGTTGTAAAATTAGTTTGTTGAATTAGTGAAAAAGTAATATATTTTTACTGCAAAAATAACTAATTTTACAATATACTGGAAGAGAATACAGAATGTGGTATGTATTTTTTCTATATGTGCACATATATATTGTGATTTTTTCATACACACAAACTGTGTATGTATATTTATATTATAAGACTTCAGGATTATCACTGTGAAGCCTAGAATGTCTGTCAAGTTAGTCTGAAGCAATGGGAACAACTACAAGCCTGACAGAGAGCTCTTTTTGTTTAGAATACTGTCATGGAATCGTCACTGGGATTTGTGGTCTGTTATTGTCCAGTTTTTGTTTTTAATTATTTTGACTTTATCAATTACACCCATGCAGAAGTACAGGCTTGCAGCAACTAGTTATATGTATACTGAATTTGGATAAATATCCATCCATCTATATATTGACTGTACAACAGAATCTCACAGTTACTAACACCTTTGGAACAGAGCCTGTTTGTAAGTCTGCAATGTTCTTATCTTTGTACAAAATGCTATGGTTGTTTCAAAAGTTTACAACTGAACATTAATTTAATACAGCTTTGAAACGTTGCTGAAGAAAAATGCTGCTCTCCCCCCCCACTTTTTTTTAGTTTGTTTAACACAGTACTATATTTTCTGTCTCTTGTCTCTGTTGCTGCCTGATTGTGTATTTTGGGTTTGAAATGAGGTGTGTGGTTGACCAGTCAATTTATAATTCTGGTATTCATAACTCTGGAGTTCTACTCTCTCTATAAAACATATATACTGAGGTTTGGTCTACACTGGAAAATTAAATTGACCCAGCTACATAACTCAGACATGTGAAAAATCCACGTCTGGATTTGTATAGTTAAGCAGACTTAAGTCCCAATGTAGGTAATGCTAGGTCGATGGAAGAATTATTCCAAGAACCTAGCTACTGCCTCTCAGAGGGGTTGTTTTACTACAGTAATAAGGTACGTTTCCTGTAAGCTGAGCAGCCGCCTATTTAGTGCCATGCAGATGTTGAAGGACCCTACTCAGGGACATGCTGTAGCCAGGGGAGGGACGCCCTTCCATTGGCTCTAACCTAGCCCAGTCTCCAGCTCGCTTTAGCTAGGGGGAGGGATGGCCTGAATCCAGCACCTCTGCCCAGCCAGAACCCAGGCACGGCCAAGATGATGTGGCCTGGGATCCTGCTGTGGCCAAGATGGCCCATTTAGTTCAGCCTGGTGCAGGCTGGCCTAGGTAGTAGCCAGCAATGGTGCCAAGATCAGCCATAGCTGGGATGGCCCTCCCCCAGCTTCAACACATCCGTCCTCTCATGTCCTTGTTGTGTGGTCAGGGCGACCTGGTCCCAGGTCCCTGCTATGGCTGGGGTGGTGCAGGCAGTTCAGCCTGGACTCAGCCACAGTGCCAGGATCTGCCATAGCCGGGGAGGCTCTCCCAGCTCCAATCAAGCAGGGAGGGGTACTTATCCTATGGCCCCGGCCCTGGCCCCAGCCCCAGAGTTGCCATAGCGCAGAGAGGTACCTTTTCTTCCCAGCCCTTGAGCAGAGAGAGCTGGTGGGAATCCTCTCTCCTCATAATAGCCCCAGAGCACTCTCCTTCATCCCAAACCCTCAACCCAGCCTCACACAATAGCTTGCACCCCCAGCCTGACCCCTTACACTCCTGGACCCCAACCCTCTGTCCCAGCCCTGAACACCTCATCTCTGGCCCGACCCCAGATCCCAAACTCCCATCTGGAGCCCTCACCCCCTGCATTCCATTCCTCTGCCCCAGGCCTGAGACACTACCTACATTCAGAGCCCTTTGCCCCCACCCTTAAAACACAAATTTTGTTATGTGCATCAATATGAAGATGATGTATCACATCATCTCCATATTGATGCACATAAAAAAATTCATTTTGCTCAGGAGTGGAAAAAATTAAAGGGCACAATGGTAGTAAATATCTACAATGACACACTACAGTCATTGCTGCAGCTGTGCTGCTCACTGTTTTAAGTGTAGACATAATTTGAGTATATATGATAGAGATGAATATAGACAAGAGGACATTATTCTGAAGGAAGCTGATGTATATTTCACAGGGTCTGGTTTACATATTTCTTTGTCTTGTTTCAAGGGAAAAAGTATAGTGATGAAAATTAAACAAGATTCTCTTTGGCTACGTCTACACTGCAAGGTGTTTATGCAAAAACCCGGGGAGCGTCCACACCTCAAATGTGCTTTTGCGCAAGTAAATCAACAGTAAAACGGAAGAAGAGAGGGGTTTTTCTGGCGTAGGTAAAACTCCTTTTACAAGGCATAACTCCTTTTTGCACTACAGCTATTGTGCAAAAAGGCAAGTGTGGATGCTCCAGAGGGGATTCTTGCGCATCCTGTGGATGCTCCAGAGGGGATTCTTGCTTTTCCCTATGGGAAAAAGCACAGGTGCTCTGATGGCCATTCTGTAAATGGCAATCAGAACTTTCTTGTGCAAGAGCATCCATGCAGTGTGGACACTCTCTTGCACAAAAATACATCACTTTTGTGATGTGCTTTGAGGTGTGGACGTGCTCTTGCACAAGAAATTTTTGTGCAAAAACACTTGCGCAAAAGGCTTCTCGTGCAAGCAGCATGTAGTGTAGATGTAGCCTTTGATTAAATAAGCAGCTATCTAGAAGTAAAATTGTCTTGGGATTGTCTTAGGGCCACTGGCCTATGCTAGAAAATTAGGCTGGTCAAAGGTGTGAAAAAGCCACACCCCTGATTAGCATCATTACATTTATCTAAATACCTGTGTAAACAGCACTAGGTGGATGGAAAGTATGCCTCTGTACTGTTTTACGTGTAAACAATGTCTCTGTAGTGTTTTAAGTGTGTCTTTGTGGACACATTCAGAATTAAATTGGCCTCAATTCAATTTAGTTTAAGTAAAATTATTTTAATTCTGAGTAAGAGCATACACACAGAGGTTTTAAGGTAGTTTAACTAATCTAGTTTAAAAATGAATTTGGATTAACCTTCTTGAGTTCCCCTATATAGAAAAGCCCTTAAGATTATCCCTCCACTCCATCCCCCTCTGGATGCTGTCATAGGTCGCCTTAATTTTAGTTTAATTCACTGGGAAGCATTTTTCACACTCCCAATCAACATAAACTATCTTGTTCAGAATGGTGTAGTGTAGACCTGTCCAGTGGAAGGCAGAGTAACCAATAAAATAGTAAATATCCAAATATAAAACCCCAAGATTTTTCTCTTCCCTTTTCAAGTTCCCTCAGTTTTAAATGAGGGGCAGGAGAGTGAAGTGTGTGACTGGAGACAGTTTGTCTGATGACATTCAGATAGCTACAGCTTTTAATTGTGCTGCTGACCAATAAAAATTTGCTCTAGGAGATAATCTGAATTAGAGAAGGTACAACCCATCCTAAATTTATTTTGCTTTAACTCAAGCTACTGTATTGTTCAAATAGTAAATACACTCTTACATCTTGTGCACTCCAACTCCTCTTTGGCGGGGATAGTCCTGACTTACTCTGCAAAATAAAAGTGTCTTTTTCTGCAAACCAATACCATTCACTGATAAACAATTCGGTCATAAGGGGAAAGGAACAGTGCTCTTACCGCTTTACTTCTTTCTCTTCTTGCATTTTTCACAGCTGCTGCCCTACCAAACTGTAGTTGCTATTATTATAATTATACATTGATATTGCAAAAGCACAGCTCTGTTTTGGATCAGGCATCATTGTGATAGGAACTTTACAAACGGGTATGAAAACAAAGTCCCTGCTCCTGCATAAAATATCTCTGTGGACACATCAACATGGATAGATTCCTGCACCCACACAAACCTCTCATGCAGTCACGGAGAGTCTTTGTGGGCTCATGTTTTTGCCTGAGCAGAGCTCCTGGCAGGGTTAGGGCTCAAAACCAGAGTCATGCTGTTGAATCTGCACAGGCACAAGTGTCTGCCCACGTAGCTGTTTGCAGGATTGAAGCGCAAGATATGTGGGGTGTGATGCATGATTTATGAGCCTTATGTCTGTTAGGGCCCACCCTGCAAATCCTTACAAGAGCCATTTCCATAGGAGCATACTCCTTCAGATCACAAGACTAAGCTTACAGGGTCATACACTTACACTGGAAACGCCTCATGGCAAAGACCTTATTTCTGTTAACATGAAAGCCCAGATCCTTAATTGACCCCAGTGCAAATATGCACAAGCAATTTTATGAGACAGCTCTTGTGAACAAAGCTTGTCATGTGGGCAAGAGTCTGCAGAATTAGATCCTGCTATTAGCTATGCAGGGCCTGATCCCTAAACCTGTGCAACATCTGTGCAGGATCAGGGCCGAGGTTTGTAAAAGATGATTGTGCTGGGACAGAAACCGTACAAAATAGTCATCATGTTCCACTCCGCCCCCACGTAGAGCCATTTCCCGGCCCCGGAGGTTTCACAGAGGCTCGCAGCCAGTGTTCAACTTTGCCTCCCCAAATGTCCCAGTGCCCCATGCCGGCAGGGCTGACCCAGAGCCCCCCTGCAAGGAGACAGAGGGTCTCCCACGGTAGCATGAAGTTGAAGGCAGCCTGGAAGGTGCCTGGGCCTTGGACAGGGCAGGAGTTTGCCGCGTGTTTCGACGGCACGTTTAAAAATCTCCCTCCAGCGTTTGTTTCATTAAACTCTCTGTCTGGTGCCCGCTATCCTCTGCCCCGGCGCCTGCTGCTCTGCCCCCGGCGAATGCCCCAAGCCGCCACCGGGGGGGGGGTAATTCAGCTCACTCCAGCAATTCCAAGGACTTTTGCTCCCCGCCCAGCCAAACTCCTCTCGGCGCTGCAGGGGCGACAGTGCCCGGCCAAAGACCGGGGCAGGGCGCCCCAGCCCGCACGCCGCCCGCAAGGGCCAGGCAGCCCCAGCCCGGGGCCACTTTGTAGCAATTAGTTTCCCTCTTTGTATGGGGATTCCATTCAAACGCAGCGGCATGTTCCGCGTAACCTTCCGCCAAGGGGAGGAAAATAGTTCCCAGCCCCTAGAGTGGAGTTCAAAGCAGAGCCCCCACGCTGGGACCCCCTCCGCCTGATTTCCCCCCCCCCCCACTTCGAGCCTCTCCCCTAAAGTCCCCTCCCGCGGCTAGGAAGCGCCTCCGCAGCCACGGTGCGGAAACTCCCCCTTCCCTCCCCAGTACAATGTAGCCTGGGAAGGGGCTGTATCACTGGGCGTAGAGATTGCAAAACCCAACCACGTACAGCGGGCGACGATACGCCTCCACCTAACCTGACAAACGGAAGCGCCGCGCCGGCTTGATGGACAGGGCGGGGCGGCCAATGGCAGAGGCACCTGCCTCCCAAAATGTAGGGGCCGCCAATGGGCGGCCGCAGGAGCGGAGCGGGAGGCGGCGCCGCGGGCAGGCAGCAGCGCAGGTTGACGGGCGTCCCAGTGCAGGGAAGTGCAGCGCTGGGGATGAGCCTCAAAGTTCTAGCCCTCGCCGCGCAGGGGATTTAAAGCTGCTGCACGCGGCCAGCGTCCCTAGCCGCAGCCTCCCTCCCCCGCCGGGGGCTCTGCCAGCTGTTGTTTCCTCTCCCCGGCTGCAGCCCGCCCCTCGGCTCCCCCCAAGTTAACTCTGCTCTCCCTCTGCCTCTCACCCCCAAATGCCAGCCATGATCGAGAAGGGCCCCGAGGTCTCCGGGAAGAGGAGAGGCAGGAACAATAATGCCACTGCTGCCGCCAGTGCTAACAATAACAATAATGGGAATAATAAAAGTTTGGCGGCGGCAGCAGCAGCACCCAATGGAAATAGCAGCAGCAACTCCTGGGAGGAAGGCAGCTCTGGCTCCTCTAGTGATGAAGAGCATGGTAAGTCCACTGGAGTGGGAGCCTCCGAACTCGCTCCGGGACTGTCTCTCTAGGAATCCCTCTTTCTCGAGAATTGATGGAGCACGTTTCTTTTGTAACCCACACTTCCTTCTCTTTGCCATCTCAGCAGGAGGAGGCATGAGAGTTGGAGCCCAGTACCAAGCCGTGGTGCCTGACTTTGATCCTGGTGAGTTGTTTTGTCTCCAGTGTCTTCCAAGGTTTCAGCACCGTTGTGTGAGTGGGTTAGGAGCCTCAGACGGCTCTGTGTGTGTTATGTGTGTGGGGGGCTCTGGCTGGAGATCTGACATCCTGCGTTTGGGAGTTGGGGGGGAGGGGAGTGAGTGGTAGGATTGATCAGCTGGACAGAAACCTGTTTTATTGGGGGCAGGGAGATAGAGGTCACTCTGTTGCATTAGATTGCTAGTAATTAAAAGGTGGAGGGCAGAGGGAGGGAATCAACAACTTGTGTGTGTGTGTGTGTGTGTGTGTGTGTGTGTGTCACCCTGCTGTCCAAGGAAAGAACAGCAACAAGGGGGGAACGTGGAGGGGAAACGTGCCTCCAGACTGGGGGAGGGGAGGAAGGAAATCTTTCCTTTTCCATGAAATAGAACTAAAACTGTAGCTCTGCATCTATTTACGTTCCTCCTTGCCCCGCGCTCTCCTTCAGGGAAATATGAATATCTTACTCTATGGCACGGAAATAGGAGGGATTAGCCGCGCTACTTTCTCCTCTCCCTTCTCTCCCCCACCCCCTTTCCTCCCTCGCGCTCTCTCCCTCTCCTTTCAGGTGTGGTTAGTTTCATATTCACAATGATCGGGTTGGGATCTGGCTCTTTAAGAGAGTGGCATGGTACTAATTAAAAGGACTTTCATCAATTTCCCTGTCATTTAATATAAAATCGAATCCTTTAGTGGGTTTTCTGTTCCCCTCCCCCCCCCACCGCACTTCTTAAAAATCCACAGATACACCTCTCTCCTCCCCCAAAACGAGACATTCAGGGCCAGAGAAGAACAACGATCCTTCCCCCGCAAACGGTTAATAAAAGAAGTCTAGATGCTTTCCAGAGGGCGCTTTGCAAACGGGGAGAAAAGCTGGGAAGCTGATTTGGCTAGGGGAGACAGTAAATGGCAGTTAGATTTCCGCTCCCCCTCCACACTACTTATGTGTTTGTGGGTTCGACCATAAGGGTAAAAATAAAAAAAATGAAGTCACAAATGTCTGTTCCTCTTTTTTGAAAGCTATTCAAATATGGCTATTTTAGTCGAACTAATGTGGCCGTGTTTCTTTTTTTTTTAATTCTTAAAAAGAACCAGTTGGTTGCCAAAATGTTCCACATTCCATCTATTCTGCTGCAGTTCTTTGTAAGCTAATTTAAAGTGGTATGGGAGCAAATTGTGAGCAAACAAAGGAATTGTAGTTGTACTGGAAGGCATGCGATTCAAACATTTTAGTATAGATGTGTCTATTGCTGTGTGTGTAAAGGTAGATTGTCGACTTCCTTAGTGTTTTAAATGTGTGTGGTTTTTTTTAATTGCTCTTTTGTAACTGTAGGTTAAAGCTAGTGTAAACCTTTCTACTGTCTGGAGGTCTTAACAAACTTAATTGAATCCTCTATACCTCTCCTCTTAAAAGAACAAAACAAAACACATGACTTGGAAATAACAATAGTTCAGTTCTCAGAACAAACCAGAGAGCCACTCCTGCTGTTAATTGACTTATTAGCACTATCCAAATTCAGAAATACATATCTTGAGCTTAGTGCAGAGGAGGAAGACTTTTGGGTGCCTTTTTATTTAATGCAATAGGTTGTCTTTTTCTTTCTTTCTTTTTTTTTTTTTTTTTTTTTAACAGTGATTTGCAGAGACTGTAACAATTTATGTATTTTTATGGATCCTCAAATTGAACATCTTTTTAATTACAGATTTTGTATAATTTACAGACTGTATTTGTATTGCCTGTCTCTTCTGTCTTCTTCCTGGGTAGGCATTTCTCATTGACAGAGTAGGACATAAGGGGTCTCCAGCACATGGGCACTCCATTTTTTGGTTAACCACTGGGCCTATTAGGTAGCAATTGACCCTCTTCAAACACAACATTGCTGTAACATATGTGGATCCTACTGGCTTCTAGCCAAGTGTTGCAACAATACTTTACACTTTTCATTGAACCTTGCAAATCAATTCTCTGGCTCACCTAATTTCTCTACTAAAGCAACTTTTTTCTTACTGCTATTATTGAACTGGGTACATTGAGTATTGCATTTGTGTTCTAGTTTTTAGCTAATGGGGTAGAGATGTACCTATGAAAAAGTTATTGCTTTTGTTACTGACTCATCTTTCTTCCCAGAGAGAGTGGGAAGTGTATGACATGGCTAGAAAAATAAATTTAACTTGCACAACTTCTGTGGAAGTTCAGCCTGAATAAACAGTGTAGCACTTAGTCTATAATGGCCTCATAAAGTAAATAAGCAGATTTTTATTAACTTCATTGGGTTTCGGATTGGGCCCTTATTGTTCAACTAATTTTATAGACCTAAATTTTATAGACCTACTTCATACATTTGTAAGCTGGAAGGGACTGTATAACTGTTCACAAAAATAATATATTTTCTACTATCCTTGTTCAGTTTATCTTTTATGTGACTTATTTTTAAATGATAGTATAAATTCCTAAATATCCACTGGATATAGTTAACTTAGATTTCCAGAAAGCCTCTGACAAGGTCCCTCACCAAAGGCTCTTTATGTAAAGTAAGTTGTTAAGGGGTAAGAGAGAAGGTCCTTTTGTGGATTGGTAACTGGTTAAAAGGCAGGAAACAAAGGGTAAGAATAAATGGTAAGTTTTCTGAGTGGAGAGAGGTAACTAGTATGGTCCCCCAAGGGTCTGTCCTGGGACCCATCCTATTCAACTTATTTATAAATGATCTAGAGAAGGGGGTAAACAATGAAGTGGCAAAATTTGCAGATGATACCAAACTGCTTAAGATAGTTAAGACCAAAGTAGACTGTGAAGAGCCTCAAAAAGATCTCACCAAACTAAGTGGTTGGGCAACAAAATGGCAAGTGAAATTTAATGTTGATAAATGTAAAGTAATGCACATTGGAAAAAATAATCCCAACCATATATACAATATGATGGGGACTAATTTGGATACAACTACTCAAGAGCAAGATCTTGCAGTCATTGTGGATAGTTCTCTGAAAATATCCACTGAATGTGCAGCGGCAGTGAAAAAAGCAATGTTAGGAGTCATTTAAAAAGGGATAAAGAATAAGACAGAAAATATCTTATTGCCTCTTTATAAGATCATGGTACGCCCACATCTTAAATACTGTGTATAGACATGGTCACCTCATCTTAAAAAAGATATATTGTCATTAGGAAAGGTTCAGAAAAGGGCAACAAAAATGATTTGGGGTTTGGAACAGGTCCCATATGAAGAGAGATTAAAAAGACTTGAATTTTTCAGCTTAGAAAAGAGGAGACTAAGGGGGGATATGATAGAGGTCTATAAAATCATGACTGGTATGGAAAAAAAGAATGAAGTTATTTACTTATTCCCACAATAAAAGAACTAGGGGTCACCAAATGAAATTAATAGGCAGCAGGTTTAAAACAAAAGGAAGTTTTTCTTCACTCAGCGCATGGTCAACCTGTGGAACTCCTTGCCAGAGGATGTGGTGAAGGCTAGAACTTTAACGCAATTCAAAAAAGATAGATAGATAGCCATTGATGGACCTAACCTCCATGAATCTATTAGCCAGTATGGGTAGGAATGGTATCCCTAGCCTCTGTTTCTCTGGAGGTGGGTGACAGGGGAGGGATCACGTGAGGATTACCTGTTATGATCCCTCCCTCAGGGGCATCTGGTATTGGCCATTGTCAGCAGAGAGGATACTGGGCTAGATAGACCTTTGGTCTGACCCAATATGGCTGTTCTTATGGTCTTAAATAACTTCTGAAATAGGATGTCAGTCAAACTTGACCTTTCCACAAAAAGTGTTTTAATTTTAGTTATCTAGAGTCTATATATTTCTTAACCCTTAACAATTGTTTAATAATAGGCATTTCTAGGCTATTAAATTCTTACAGCAGAGTATTACAGTGCTCAAAGACTGTAGGTTTGGTTTACCAAACATCTCATTTTTAATAGCAAACAAAGGATTGTAAAACCTACTGGTTCTTTGGCCTGGTCTATGTTGGTACTCTAGCTGGAGCATTGATACAAATCCTTAGAGTAAATAGTGTTTCCTTATCCCTGGGTAAACTGCACCTGTGTAAACTGTGTACACATTAGGGATCTGCACTATTGCAGCTGTTCTGGTGGCTGAAACCTAGTGTAGACCAAAAGTGTATCATAGTCATGATTTTAGAATAAGGACTGTAAATCTGTTAGCTATAGTTCGCATTAAAGTTAAGTATGCCTTTGGTATATTTATTATTAAACATGTTAACTACAGTTTGTTAGGGTAGTGCCTAAAGACCAACCAAGAATGGGACTCGGTTGTGCTAGGTGCTATACAGAGTAACAGTCCATGTTCTGAATGTTTATAATCTAAATTGGAATAAGAAGCAGAGGTAGTAATCGTGTTAGTCCAATGTATTTCTTGTGTGTGTACATAAAAATATAATGCACATTTGTGAGGCAGGTATAGAAAAGAATAATAAACTACATTCTGTGAAACAAAGTGAAGTCTAGCAAGGCAGTAATAAGATGTTGATTCAGATTTCATAATTATGTTAGAGCTAGATCAGAGCAAACGGGCGGTGAATACTGTGTAACATGAAATCAAGAATAAGGTATTATTATTTACTGCCTACATTTACAAAGACAAACTATTAAAGAATAACAAAGCTACTAAAAAGTGCTTAGAGGACCCCTCACCTTTTGGCTAATCGTAATCACCTTTTGGCTAATTTTCTTTAAAATTGTAATGGCTAAAACTGAACTGTGGCAAGGGCCTGATAGGGGGTGTGTCTGTGGTGGTTTTTTGTTGTTGTTGTTGTGTTTTTTTGGGGGGGAGGGAAGCCCAAGGACATGAGCCTGCAAATGTTTATGCATGTGGAGGGATAGTTCTTACTTTGTAGCTCTTTGACTTCAGTGAAATGGCTCGTGGCAGTAACGACATCACTGCAAATCTGTGGATGTCCACATCCTTAGATGTGGCTATCCATGGACCATGTTTGGGGATCGGCTGTGGATAAAATTTTGTACAAATAGGGTTCTACAGACTCTATCACATGGAGAAAGATTTTCAGAATCTCTTCCTAAATTAGTACTGGTCTCTTCTCCTTTCTCATCCCACCTTTCTGTTGGCCCAGTGTAAGGTACTGTATTGCAACTAAATGTTGCTTTGATAAACCCAGGTGTTGGTAGCTAGGCAGAGCACTTGTGTTCATTGTGTTACATAGAAAAGTAAGTTTTAATTGCTCATAAGTGTGTTATAAATATTTATAAATTGACAGTAAGTTTTGCTGTTTGGCCTTGAATACATCATGAAAAGCTGTCCCTCCCCCTCCATTTCTGTCTCTAATAAATATAATTGTGAGTCAAACGTTTGACTGGTAGCTGATAGCTCTTGCAAACAATACCTGTTATCAGTAGGTAGCATATATTGTTAGTTCTCCATTTGAGAAACTGAGGGTTTAAAAAAAAAAAAAAAAAAAATGAAAAGCTGTGTGTACCTGTGTGATGATGGAAAAACTTAATGAAAGGGGATGGTTCATGTCCCAAAGATGAATAGGAATATATTTTGTATGGGGTATGTGAGAGTACTAACAAAAACCATGTATGCTACTTGATCCTGATAGCTTTCTGCTTGTTCATTTTGTATGCATCTGAAATATTGTAAATATAAAAAGGAACCTAATTACTTTTTTACTCTTTGGCATAGTTAACAACTTTTAAATCAAATTTAGGTTTCAATGACTTTGAAAAGCATTTATATAATTCCTTGATGAGAACAACTTGTCCCGAATCTATAACTACAGAGAAGACAGAAATGCTTTTTTCCCTGTGCAATTTTTCTTCTCATGGCTGTAGTGCAGCTAGGTACAATGGATGTAAAAGGTTGACTGGTTACCTGGTGAGCATTCACCTTATTCACATGCTTATCGGGGTAACTGGTTAAGGTGCCTGGTCTGCGGGGCAGCTCCTGGGTCTGTGGTGGGCCAGTTAACTGGTTAAACATATATAGTTTAAGCAGTTAAAATTTTAAATGGGATTTTTCATCCCTACTAAGTACTCTTTATCAGTTAGAGCAGTATGAGTGTACCTCCAGATTGCTGTTATGTCCAGCCCTCTTCAGAGGGACTCTTCCTGTTTTCTTTCTGGTTGAAGTGGACTCTTGACAAATGGCCAGCTAATCCAAGAGGGTGTTCTCATTCAGTCAGCTCTGGATGGAGATGCAAGGAGGAGGTAGAGAGAAACCCATTTGTGGATTGCTTACAGCAGAGCTGGCCTTCCCTGATCTCTTGCCTGCTTGACTACAAAAATAAATGAGTAAAACCAGGGCACTCTTGATTTAGAGAAGCCTTCCTGTTACGGGAGGGATTACAACAGCACTCTAGAAGCATCTGGATCCAGGGATGCAGAAGTTAGCATCTACTGACAGTAAGCAGTACTGAAATGCTGGAAGTCTGGGAATGCATCGCACTCTGGTCATGCCACATAAACACCCAGATGTTTCCGCCTCTCTTGGAGGGCCGAGTCCTTGTGCTTTTGCTGGCAGCTGACTTAATTTAAAGCTTTGGGAGACTTTGTCAGTCCAATTCAGAAGACCCAGATCAGACTGCTCTAATACATTCAGTCCCAAGTAGCTCTTGGAAGTTTTAGGACCATACATGGGTGGGGGGAGGCTTAGGTTTAGCTCTGTGGCAGTTACCCATTGGGTATCCATAGGGGATCAAAGTGTAAAGTATAATGAACTAGACTGGGGTTGGCAAAATATGGACCACAGGCCAAATCTGGCCTGCCACGATACTCTGGGTCACCAATGTCCTGTGGCCCAACAGGACCTCCAGGTAGGCTCCCTGCCTGCCGTGATCTCACATGCTGGCTCCAGAGGCGGCTGCTTAGATTGGCATGTAAGTCTCTGCAGCACACCCCTTGAGGGTGTGGGGGGTGTCACTGTGCTGCCCACACCCCTAGCACAATTCTCGCAGCTCCCACTGGCTAGAAATTGGCAGATGGGAGCTGCCTGGGCTGGGCTTGCATGCCTGTGCAACATGTGGAGATTTCCCCCCCTCCCCCCCACACATGGAGAGACTCACATGAGACAGCTCCTTTGAACAGCCTGTGGGGCTGTGGCTGGCAGGGCAGGGAGCCTGCCCGGGGCGGGGTCTCACTGAGTTGTTGGCTGGGAGCAGCTTACAGTAAGTCTCCTGGCCAGAGCCTGCACCTGGCACTCCACCCCTTAGCGCACCGCAGCACCCTTTCCTAGGACACAGATGAACTTTGATGTCATGTCTATGTTACCCTTTATAGCAGTTGTGCTATAGGAGTGGACTGGGAATATGTTGGCTGGTTCTGTACTGGATATAAGGCTGGAGATGACTGCAGAGGTTTGCATGTTACCCAAAGAAAGTGCTTTTTAAGCTTCACTGTGAAAGGGAAAGTGTGTGTGTGTTTTTGGGAGAGGTGTGATTTGCAATTCAGGTATTTCTCGCATCCATAATGGTACCTCCTTACAGCCCCAATAAGAGTGAAGTGTTGTTGCTTTGTTGCCCTGGCCCTCTTACCCCATGGTTTCCAAGACCATTTTTAATGTTGCTTGGTTCTGTGTCTTGGCTTCCATCAGTCTGACTGCTTTCGTACAGACCGGCAGATGCTTGCTGGGATGGTCGCAGGGTATCTGCTGTTAAATAGCATGAAGATCACCGCTGTAAAACACAAATGCTATAGTAAACATATAATAGTGTGGCTAGAGCCTGGGGCTCCTCTCTCTGCTGGCTCACACAATATTTGCATGATAGACTTATCACTGCCTCATTTTTTTGATGAGTGTATTAAGGGTGTGACATAATAGTTATGAAAAGTGGATCATTTGTTCTAGCTGGTCTTTGCCACCTAATGACTTGCCCTTAAAATTTTTGTTGTCAGCCTTGCTTAGTTTTGTGATTTGGCCAAGTCGAAGGCTTAGAGCTCCCTGCGATTAGTTATTATTAGCTCAGAAATCTTGCCTCTGATCAAGGTGAACTGTACAATGTATTTATGGTGGGCTCTTGTCCTATAATCTTCAGAGTATTCTAACTAGATGTGGTTTGTAAAAACACTGCACAGTTGAAGTGAACTTCTGAATATCCATATTGGTTTCTGAACAGATGCTAGGCAAGTACAACTGAGGTAGCTGAGGAAACTTGTTTAGTTCAGGGTTTTTTTGTTTTTGTTTTAAGTAATGTTCCATATTTGTGATACTGTAGCATGGGTTTTCATGGTGCTTTACAATTGTAAAATAAGACGAGGTCTGTTGAGTGGCCTGTAATGCAACATGATTAGAGTGACTGGTTACGTCAGTGAACCTGCAGCAAGGATCTGCCAGTTGTGAAAGCAGAAGTGGATTTTGACTGATCACCTCATGAAATCTTTATCAGTTTGTACATTTAGTGGAATGTGGTTGAGGTTTTGAGCCTTTATATATAAAATTAACTAAAACAGATGGCAAATGGGGAGAGTCCATGCTCTTACATATGTATAACTTGGAAAACTGGCTTTTGAACTTTTTTTTTTCAAAATAATAAACAGGAAATACCTCTTGTACTGCAATTTAGACTCCATTTTGAAAACAGAGACAGGACCATTTTCAACTTTTCCTTTTGGAAACTTCCTTGACAACATTGCCTCTGCTGTTACCTGGAGTATATAATGCCAGTTGTGCTGAAATGTGACTGATCATGATGTGGCTAACTTTAAGTATGGTATGTTGAGATTACCAAATTCACTTCACTTTCAGGCTAGATTATTGAAACCAAGCTATGTCTAACCCACACTGTCAAGCATCTTCAAACATTCAGAGCTGCATGGCAGCTAAACTCTTTGAACTCTGCAAAAGGAAGTATTGGTAAATAGAGTTTCTTGGGGGCGGGAGGAGGAGAGGAGGGGAGGCTGCAATGGACTGATAATATCTATCACAAAGATCTCCTGTTCAGAGGAAGATTGGGTATATATTCTTATTTTCATATTTCATCACATGGCTGATCATGGTGCTTAGGAACTTGTACGCGGTGCTCTACTGGCGTTTGCTGTATGTGTCTTTTTTTTTTCCAGTGGGGTGGCAGCATTGTTAGAAACAAACAGTGCAAGGAAGTGAGTTGGTTTCATTAGGATGGGGTGAGCAAACTTTTTTCCCAAGAGCCACATCTGGGTAGGGAAACTATACGGTGAGGTAAGCCATGAATGTAGAGGTGTTGGTGGGGATTCCAGCTGGGCACCACTTACCTCCATCATTTGGCACCACTTACCTCCATCAGGGGCTGGTGTGGCTGGCACGTGGCATGGGTTTAGCATGCATCTCCATGTGCTGCCCTCATCTGCAGGCACTGACACCACAACTTTTATTGGCTGCAGCTTCCTGTTCGCAGCCAATGGGATCTGTAGGGAGGGCACCTGCCAGTGACGGCAATGCACAGAGCCCTCTGCCTTGGCCCCACACTGCTAGATGATTGGTAACCCAAGAGGCCGGATTAAAAACCCTGATGCGGTGAATGCAGCCTGCAGACTATAATTTGTCCACCCCTGTGTTAGTCAAAGTGTCCCATCCTTGAGCTCTTCCTCACCGAAGAAAGGTTTCATGCGTGATATTCTGTTAAGAGATCCTTTCAGTTAGTTACTTTCACAGCATAGCTTTCTAATTTAGGATTGAACCATATGCACACCTGTGGTATCTTGGAAGTAATGCTGTCTATAGGTGTCTAGATTATGCCCATTATTGTATAGCTCTTTCTGGATACTGCAGATAGATATCTGACCCCATTTGGGTCCTATCCTATACATACTTATGGATTTTTTTTTTTAATCTGGATTTAAATATTATACATTAAAGTTGTATATGTCTTTAAAACATTGTGTTCTTAGCTATTTAGACAGCAAAAACATAGGCTAATGAATGTACAGCTATAGAAATTCTGTGTATAGTAGCTTGACTATATATTTGAGAGAGTTTGCCTGTTCAAGAATTCCTCTTAAACAGTAAAAGCTAGGACCACTAAATTCGGTATACAGCTTCTTATCATAACATAAAGCAAGGCAAGGTTTTTGGTTGTGCCAGGACAATGGGAGGTACCTAAAATGGGATTGTTTCTCATAAAACCATAAAGGAAAAGAGACAGTCACCAGGCAGGTGAAGGGAACTAGCTGGGGTTGTGTATGTCCTCACCCCCCATTCGCAACTGTCTCAGCTATTCTTTTGGAGGGGGGGGGAGACTGAATCTCTTCTCCCTCTTTCCCCTCCCATTCCATACAATAACATTGTTGGCTGTTCCCTTGCTGCAATTGTTTTATTCTGGCTGGAGAGTGCAGGAGGCAGTTGAACCTGGACTTGTCCCACAAGCACCCCTACCCTGGCTGTGCCCATTGGAGCTGCAATGGCCATGCAGAGATGCTTCTTACGTGGCCACAAGCTGCTTTGGTATGAGAGGGCTGGGGTAGTCCTTTGCTACATCTTTTGTTTAGGCTACTAAAGGCTGTGCAAGGAGCTCATGGTGAATAGATTGTGTGGTTGTTTTCAGTCATACTGCACAACTGTAGCTTGATCAATTTACCTTTTAGCTTTAAAAAACAAACACTGCCCCCCTCCCCAAAACTTGCAAACACTTTCAGCATTCCTCAGAAGCCAGCAGGCTCAGTCACTTCTAGATGACAAACCATTACAGCCACTCCCCGACTTACAAACACACCGACTTACAACCATCCATACTTACGACCAACCTCCTGTTAACCCCATTATAATATTTTTGAGTTGAGAACCATGTATGCCAAGTTTTTTGAGCAGCGCGGGCAGCACGTTTAAGGGTATTTCCGACTTACGACCAAATCGAGTTACGACCAGGTGTTTGGAATGTAACCCTTTCGTAAGTCAGGGACTGCCTGTACTATTCTACAGGCTCTAACAGAAAGCTGTTCTGAGCAGTTTTGGGATGGAGAGATGGGCTGTAGTGGAAAGAATACCAGGCAGCATTCATATCTTCTTGGTATTTTCTGTCTCAGAATCTTAAATATGTCTCTAATGGGACCCCTTCCCCTGATTTGTGCAGCTGCCACGGCTCTGTTCGTGACAGTAGCCATGGGAACACAAGTAGGATGATATGAGTTTATAACTTCAACTTGTTGCTAGGCAGGCTGTCTCAGTGTTGGTATTAAATAATCTTAACAACAACCAAAAAACGTATTCTGATATTCCACCTCTTTGTGTGTGGGAAGAGAACTTTGTTCTCAACCAGCTCTGGATTTTCTTTGTCTTGCAGATGAAAAGTTAAGGATGGGCACAGAATAGCATCTGGATAGTAGCACACGTGGTGGTTCTATGCTTTAAGGATGGAGGAAGGGTTGATGAGGGAGGAGGTGGATGTGACCTCAGTTAATGACAGTATATGTTCAATTTTGTTTTAAACAAAGTACCATATGATGGCGATAATCATGTTTGAAACTTGAATCTCACAGTGAAAAGGCATTACTCATGTAGCCTAAGAATTGTGATCAGTGTTTAAAAATACATACTACTAAAAACAGTATACACTCTAAACAAAGGTCATTGGCTCCAAATGGCTAAGGAGTTCAGAAATATCTTTATCGCTGTGAAAATATAATTGCTTCATGCAAGGTAACTAGATATATTAACATTCAAGCTGCAAAGTCTTCTAATTAATAGTGACAGAGTTCAGAGTACTTTATGAACGTTTGGGTTCAAATATATTTGTATATCCAGTTCTCCTATCCCAAAATGCACATTTTAAACTTAGGATTCAGAATTCCTCATTGAAGAGGTCAGGGCTGTTTGGTACCTGCAGTAGTGCAACATGTGTCTGTCATATGATACGTGGCAAATAACATATGATCACGAGAAGCACTGAGCACCTGTTACTCTGATCAGAATTAAGAGGCACCTGCAACTCTCTCATTAAGCTCAGACACCAATATTCTCTCTTCCCGCTACTCAATCTTTGTTTTATGTATTGCAGCAAAAATTGCTTGCACTCTGGCCACTACTCATGCTGCAACAGCCATCATTCCTATTCTTGTAAGTCCTTTCCTAGAAATGAGTTAGTTGGAAATCTTTCTTAGCAAAATCTAACCTCTCACCTCACTTCACCTTTCATAGCAACCTCATTGAAAGCTGCTCTTCTAGTTGCTTCTCTTTTTGTGGTGGTTCAGCAGTCCTTATTTGGACATAACTGTAACCACCCAGCTGTCAGAAACTGGGTACCTGGTTTGCCCCGCATACTCTTGTAGACAGCCCCTGTGTTCCCAACCTCCATGGGACGTGAACCACTGGTTTTTAGGCTGCGGTGGTTGTCAGAGCTCAAGCCAGCTGTTCCCAGCGGCTCACTTCCAGCAGCCATGGTGGTTCAGGTGATGGCAGCAGGAGGCGCCTCCCTCCTTCCTCCCCACTACACGCTTGGAGCGGGAGGGAGCATGAAGGAGAGAGGCGCACACATGCCTCCAACAGCTGCTGTCCCGGCCCGTGTGGCCGCTTTTGCCAGCAGCGGCATGAGGAGGCAGAGCAGGAGGTGCCAGCCAAGAGCTCTCCCTCCCCTCTCGCCCGGGTAACTGCTATTGCTTGTGGCAGCAAGAGGCGCCTTCCACCCTCCTCCCCCGTACTGGTGGCCGGCTGGGGCTCTGCGCTCCCGCCCTCTCGCGCCCCCCTGGGTTAAAAACATGCTCAGGGAGGGAGGCAACGCAAAGGAGGAGGGCCACTCTCCCTGCCCACATAGCAGTAATGGCCATGCTTCCTAAAGGGAGGGGGCAGCCTTGCTCTGCTGAGGGTGGTGTGGGGGTAAAGGGATGATGAGCAAGGGCATGGTGGGGTCACGGGGGCAAGAGGGTGTTGGCATGGGTGGTAGGGGTCCGAGGTAAAGGGTCGAAGGGCATAGGACGTAGGAGTGGGTTTCAAAGGGTGTTAGGCATTGGGGAGCAAGGGACTGGGTTGGACCTAGGCAGACTGGTAACATTTTATTTGCATAATTAACACACAAATGTTACTGGTCTGGCAAACCCCGTCACAAATGTTTGGCAATCTGCAGCATAAAAAAGGTTGGGGACCACTGCTCTAAAGAATTGCCCTGCTTATGACATGTCCTGGCCATTCTTTTGACTGCTGTGGGTTGTACTTCCTAATCCGTTTGTCTGTAAGTCTTCTAACTGTTCAGTGACCCTGTTCTCCTTACCCCAACCTTACTACTTACCTTTGCTTTAACTTCCTGTCCCTCACTGTGTTTTTTCTACCTTCTCTTTCAACCATATCTCTCCTCACTATCCCATGGGAGAGTGATCTCAATACCCTCTCATGTCCTCTTTCTTCTGGTTGGTGATTCAGAGCCCTCTGTTTAGTGAAATAAACAAAGTTCTGCTGGTTTTAGTTTTATTTGTATTATCACCTTGCCTAGAAATCCCTGTCATGGTCTAATACTGTATGGCACCTAGCACCAGATAAAAACAGAACAGAAAGATGGTCTCTACTAGGGATGTGAACAAGTAGTCGATTAACTGATAAGCAAAGACTTATCTGTTAATCTAGTCAACTACATGCATTTCCCCTCACCCCCTGGCTGCCTCTGTATCAGAGGCAGCAGGGGAGGGAAGGAGAAGCGGGAGCCAGCTTTAAAGTCGGGTCTGCGGTGCTGCCTGACTCCATGACTCCCCCTGGGCTGCTGCTTCTGTCTACTGGGAGCTCAGACCCCCCTTGCAGACAGGGACTGCTGCCACCTGGTTTTTAAACTGGCTCCCCTTGCAGACCAGCTGCCGCTGGCACCCCGCGCTGCTGCCTCTGATATAGAGGCAGCAGCAGGGGGCTTCCTGAGTGTGAGGCCGGATTGCACTGGCTGCTGGCCCTGCGACCAGGGAACTATAGAATAATTGATTAGCTGCTAAGAATTCATGCGGTTGGTCGACTGTTCTGTTACCTGCTATCTAACATCTCTAGTCTCTACTCCAAAGAATCCACAATCTAAGGTGCTTATCAATCGCATAGTGGATTAAAGCACTCATGTTCTTCCCCCTCACCTTTGTCTGTGCACCTGGCAGCATTTCAATAGTAATATCAACGTACCTTCCCAGACTGTACAGGAAGGGGGAGCTGGCCAGGAGACTAGCGGGGGAAGGGGCGGGCCGATATGATCTCCTTCGGTTTGGCAAAATCTCTCATCCAGGACTAGTCAAGTCCTGAGGGTCCCAGATCAGGGAGGTCCAACCTGTAGATTGTTGCGATGCAAGAGCCATCATTCTCTTTCTGATAAGGCTTTGCCGAAAGATGCCCAAATACCAGATTGTACCCTGTCCTGTTCATTTGAAAACTGTTGTGTGTGTCTGTCCTCATGGCAATTTGGGGATCCAGTAGTAATAAGTCTAAATGGATTCCAAGGTTGCGGAGAGCTCTGATAAATGGAGAGGTTGATAAGTTGACCAACCTTTTTGAAGTACCTCCTCTCCAGTAGGCATCCAGTTTTCAACTGGAATGCCCGACTGAAAAGGGTTCCTGGTAATTCTGGTCAGCACCACTGACTGGGCCATTGAACAGTCTGGTTGGTGGTAGAGTGGGACTAAAATGAGCTCCCTGCCTGCTCTGGGAGCTGCACGTAGCCAGAGGTGGCTGGTGTGCTGTCCTTGTCCTCAGTGCTGGCTCTGCAGCTCCCATTGGTCAGGACCTGTGGCCATTGGGAGCTGCAAGGGCAGTCCCTGCAGGTGCAGGCAGCACACAGAGGCTCCTAACCCCTCTGCCTAGTAGACAGATATGCTGGCCACTACTGGGAGCTACCTAAGGTATGCACTGCCCAGAGCCTGAACCCTTTCCTGCCTTCAAATCCCTGCCCCAAGTCAGAACTGCCTCCTGTACCCAAACCCCCTCCTAGAGCCCTCACCCCTTCCCACACTCCAAACTCCTGCCCCAGTTTGGTGAAAGTGAGTGGGGTGTGTGTGTGTGGAGAGGAGGAATAGAGTGAGTAAGTGGGGGGTGGAGCTTGGCCGGGGGGCAAAGATGTTCAGTGTTGTGTTATTTAGAAAGTTAGCAACCCTGCTCTCTAGCATTGCCTTGCTCTTGGCTAGGTTCAGATTCATGCAGGTGCTGGCTTTGACTGGGTAGTGAGAAAGCTGGGTGTACTCTGAAACATTAGCAGCATGTAGCTCAGATTTTCCCAGGCATTATATGTGGAGGAAAGACTCTGCAGATGAAAACTTCAGTGGCATAGGAACAGTTGTCAGAATAATCCTTTCAATTCAACTGGTGAGACTTTTTTTAGTTGCTTGGCAACTAATTTAATTTAATTTCATTTTTCATGTAGTCATCCTGAGAAATAAAACTGTGTACACTTGAGGCAGTCAAGCTGCTACTCCTAACTTTTTTGTGAAGTAATTTAAGATAATTGAGAGGACTTCAAAGATGCCCCAACTTCCTCTCACTCCCCCCGCCACTGTGCCCCCCAAAAGTTTCTTGTTCACTCTGGTTTCTTTTTTTTTCTTTGAGCAAGTCTTTCAAAAACTTTGCTTAACCTGTTAGGCATAAGTTTTCTTTAAAGTGCAAGCAAACTCCATCAAGCTCTCCATGTAATGTTCTTTTAAGTCACTCAGTCCATCTTTGTCCTATAGTTGCAATTCCAGGTGAAAAATGACTTGTGTCAACTTCCAGTGGAACAGAAGCTACTAAGACTGTAACAAAAGTGCTGCTGTGTGGTTCACTGGCTCTTTGGTCATTCTGATCCAGCCTGCAAGTATTCTGTAAGGCTATGTCTAAACTGCATCCCTCTTTCTAAAGAGGGATGTAAATTAGGCAATTTGTACCCCTTTCAGTAGTCTGATTTGTCTTGCATACCCCAAGTTTCACCACACTTAGAAACTACTTGCTCACAAAATCAGCCAGAAGAACAAGTCACAGCACATCAACTACAAAAATTGCTTTCTTTTTGTCTTGATGGCACTTTAGTTTATACTGACTCTGCTGGTGCTTTTTATGTAACCCAGTTGTAAAACTAGGCAAATTTAGGTGAGTTGGTGTAAAGTAAGTGAAGATCCTGTGCACCTCCAGGAGTATATGTATCCCTGGTTGAGGGCCACTCTTCTATAATATTCAGTCTCTTCACCTTTGCTCCCAGATGAGAGTTGGCAAACTCATTTTACTGTTATGGGCTTACTAGAAAAAGAATAGCTTATGTTGATATGAAAGGGTAGATATCAATGTTCTTATAAAAACTAATTTTAATATGTCCTGTAAAACAGATTCATAGACTTCAAGGCCAGAAGGGACCATTCTTGATCATCTAGTCTGACTTCCTGTATAACACAGGCCAGAGAACTTCCCAAAAAATTCTGAGAGCAGATCTTTTAGCAAAAATCCAAACTTGATTTTAAAAATTCAGTGTTGGCAAATCCACAATGACCCTTGTTAAACTTACACCATTAGATATGTGCACCTTCTTTTTAGTTTGTTGCCTTCAACTTCAGCTATTGGATCATATTATTTCTTTCTAGGGATGTTAAATATCGGTTAATTGAATAGTCTAGTAACTTCATGAAATTTTATCAGTTAGTCCGCTATTCTATAATCCCCGAGGGCGGGGCTGGCAGCCACTGTATCAGAGGCAGTAGCGTAGGGTGCCAGGAGGGAGCTGGTCTGCGAAGGGAGCCAGTTTAAAAACCAGCTCCCCTCATGGACCGGTTGCGTGTCACTTTGTGCTACTGCTTCTTAGAGAGAGAGGCAGCAGTGTGGGATGGCAGCAGTCCCTGTCTAGGGCAGTCTGAGCTCCCAGACCTGGCCAAAGACAGAACAGAGCTGGGCTGCCTGGCTCCTGATACACTTTAAATGCAGAGCTGCAGCAGGGGTAGGTTCCGGACCCATTGCAAGCCAGGACTGAGCCAGGCTGCTGGCCAGCCTGCTAAAAATTTACTGGCAGGGAGAGGGAAATGCATGTAGTCTATAGCATTAACCTATAAATTTTGCTTATCGGTTAATGACTGCACTATTACATCTCTATTTATTTCTTTCTCTGCTAGATTGAAGAATCCATTATTAACTCTTTGTTCCCCAGGTAGACAATAATAGACTGTCACCCATGGTCCCTCTAATCTTTTACATCCATGTGTAGAATAACTTTTATGTGCACTGAGGCATCGGGAAATGTACATTGTGAGGAGAAACAAAAATATCTACCTGTGAGTGCTCTGCTAATTAGTTGCAAGGCATTTGAATCTCTCCTGAATGGCCACCTAAGCACACAATTTACAGGAAACACTGCATGTCAACACTTAACCTTCTCTCTTTAAATAAGTTGGAGCTCCTTGAGTCTATTATTGTAAGGAAGATTTCCTATTTCTGTAATCATTGTTGTGGTTTTTCTCTGGGCCCTCTCCAATTTATCAATGTTCTATTTGAACTGTGGACACCAGAACTGGATGTAGTATTCCAATAGTCATCATACCAGTGCCAAATACATTGGTAAAATAACCTCTCTATTCCTACTCCAGGATTCCCGCTTGTGCATTCCAAGTTCATATCAACTCTTCTGCTACAACATCCCATTGGGAGCTAATGCTCAGCTGATTATCTACCACAACTCCCAAGTCCTTTTCAGTCACTACTTAACAGGATGGTCCTCCATTCTATAAATATGGCCTGCCGTCTATGTTCCCAGATGTATACATGTACGTTAGCCATATTAAAATGCATGGTTTGCTTGAGTCGAGCTTACCAAGGGACCCTTATCACTTTGTGTCAGTGACCTCTTCTCTGCTTTCAAAAGACACACAAATTGGGAGAGAACTTTATCAGTGATCTTACATCTTCTTCCAGGCCATTGATAAAAATGTGAAATAGCATAGGGCCAAGAATAGATCCCTGCAGGATCCCACTGGAAACAGACCTGCTCAATGATGATTTCCTGTTAACAATTACAGTTTTGAGAACTATTAGCCAGCTTTTATCTACTTAACGTGCCATGCTGATTTTATGACTTCATTAAAAAATAGGAAAATGTGGTGTGGTACCAAGTTGAACACCGTATAGAAGTATACTGTGTCAAAACTTTATCAGCCAAACTTTCAGTCTCAAAAACAAACCAACGTAGTTTGATAAGATCTTATTTCCATAAACCCATCCTCATTTTGAATTAGTTACATTACCCTCAGCTGTTCCATTATATCTGGGATTGATGTCAAGATGACAGGCCTATAATTAGCTGGGTAATCCCATTTACCTTAAAAAAACAAAACAAAACAAAAAAAACCACACACCCTGACACAACATTCGCTTTAATGATGTCTTAATGGAACTTCCCCAGTACTACTTGAAAATCAACATTAACAGTCCAGTTGGCTTCCCAGCCAGCTCTTTTAAAACTCTTGAAGTAAAGTTATGGTGGACCTCTAATGTTAAAAATGTCTAACTTTAGTCAATGTTCTTTAAACGTCCTCCAGAGAAACTACAGGTTGAAATTCTCTAAACTGGGACTCTCTGGCTCAGCAACTGACCACGGCTATTGCTGGAGTAGTCTTGGTGGAGGGCTAGCACCTGGGTGCACAGTGGGGCCAGCAGGGAAGTGGGCTGCTTGGTGCATGGCAGTGGGGGGCCCCAGAAATAACCTCCCCTGGCCTGGATGAGTTTTGTTTTGTGCATGTGTTACGGTGTGTGTGGGTTTGTTTGTTTTGTTTTTTTTCCTTCTCTGGGACCAGTTGGGTCCCAAGGGTGCCGTACCAGGAAGATCCAACCTGCCATGACTCAACAGTCAAAGATACATTAAGGAGTTTAATACAATTGCAACTTGCCCCTTGTCTAAGTTATTGCAAGGGCATGGGGAAGTGTGCTCAATCAAAACTCTTGCCCTAAACAAAAATGCCACACCTACCACTAAAGATCATTTTTGTTAAATAATATCAATAGAAAATATTGGTGCTTTAGTTTTTAAGCATGTTTAGATTTTTATTGATTTTAAATTTTTGCAGTGGCAGGAAAATATGGGAGGTGTCAGTTTAATGACAGTTATTGAGATTCAGAAAGTTGAAAGCTTTATAACATTAAAAGAAAAATTATTAACTCCACATGTCCAAATAGGCAAAGTAAGAAAATCCTGCTTTACAACTTTGAGTTTAAGGATGTTTAATATGTATATATGTACACTTTGATTAGTGATAGAAATATTTTTTCTTGATTTGTGTGTGTGGTGAAATCAACACTTACTGATAAAAATCTAATCCTTCCAAGTTTGTTTAGGGTAGCAAAAATATCCTCCTATGGCGGCCAGGATATTGGGATCTGCTATAATTTTTGCTATTCTGATACTCCATGAGAACTCTTCACATCCCGTCATCTAGACCTTGTGTTTAGACTACTGGGGCCTGCATGATCACAACCAGACATCCTTGTCCTGCACCCAGATGTCTCCAGCTAAACATGGAGTGAGTGAGTAGATTGTGGAATGCTGCTTTATCTGATTATCTCATTATCAGCTGCTTCAGTATGAACTGGTGCAAATTTGCCTGGAGCAAGTCTCTCTAAAACAACTCTTTGTCTAGGGGCAGAGCTAGGAGGCTGTCAAATGAAGTAGCATTGTTTGAGAACCAGTTTCACTGGCTGTTGCGGGGAGTCTGTCAGGACTGTCACACAAGAACTCAGGTTTTGAGTATGGTGGCTATTCATAATTTTATCTAATAGGACTTGTAGCTGTTGTTAGCCCAGAACTTGATAGTCTCAGATGGATGTTAGTTGAAGAAGCTGATATTTATTCTTTCTTGTCTTACACCAGCAGTTCTCACACTGTGGCTCAGGACCTCCAAAGTGGGTCACAAGCCCATTTTAACAGTCACCAGTAGGGTTGTAAAATCCCATTTAATCGGTTAGCTGATTAAGGGGGGAATGGGCAGGAGGGACTGTGCTCCCCACAAACGCTCCCCCGCCACAGTGGGTGCCGGGTGTCAGAGCCCTCCACAGACAGGGGCTGTTCCAGCTTGGCTGGAGTGCCCCTGTCCACGGTGGGTCCTATAGGGCTCGAGCAGCCCCTGCCCATGGTGGCTGGAACTGGTAAGCCTCACCCACTAAGGGTGATGCTTACTGGTAAACCTTTCACATCCCAAGTCACCAGAGTTGGCTTAGACTTGCTGGGGTGCTGGGTCAAAAATTCCACACCCCAGGCCAAAGCCCAAGGGCATGACCCCTGGGTGGCAGGGCTCAGATTACTTTGACCCCGCAATAGTGGGGCATGGACTTCTGTTTTGCCCCCTCCCCTTCTTGTGGGGCCTGTGGAGCTCAGGCAGGCTCATGGTTCAGTCCCTCTTCCTGGGGTGGTGTGGTAACTTCTTGGGTCAGAAAGGGGCTGCAGTACAATTAATTAAAAAACCTCTGCCTTAGATGGTTGGTTTTATTCTTCCCTGATATATATATATTTTTTTTTTCTTTTGAATGGCTCTTCTTTGCTTTAGAAGTTCAGGTTTCTGTAACAAAGGCTAGAGAACCTGACTTGACACTTACAAGCCACAGTAGAAAACCTCTGTGATGCTGCACACTCTACAAAAGGGCTACTCAACTTTGGAAGCCCTGGGGGCTACAGTGATACTCACGGCACGTGCCAAGGGCTGCAACATAAGTGTGGCTGCATATACATGCAAATATATATGCAAATAGCTTCCTTCACACTGATGGACTTGAATACAAAGATGAAGGCAAGACTACACAACACGCAGGCCCCATTTAAATCAGTTCTGCTGATATTAATAAAATGCAATATTTACCCGATTTCCACCCATATGACAATACTTTTAATGAGCACTGACAGTCCAGGAATTTAACTACTAAAACACATATCAACAGAAGACCATTATATTGACTATTTTTTTGTTTTGGCTCCCACCCGTGGGCCATGTGTTGAGCCCCATGTAAACCCAAACTGCGCCGCAGGCCGCATGTTGAGTAGCCCTGTTCTCTACAGCTTAAAGGGATGGAACAGTTGGGTGCTGCTCATTGTGTGTCAGTTGCTGCAGGAGGGGATTGTTGCTTTGCTGTCATTACTACCACGCTTTGCCCTAGCATCAGTATTCTGACTGCTGCAAGCGTGTGTCACTGCTCCTCAAATCCCAGTGAATAATTCTTGCTCTTTCCTCAGCAGAGTTAAATAGACTTGATTTCCACGTGTTTCCCTGCTTTTCCAACAAAGCTAAATATCAGCAGTGGAAAAAAAAATTGGTCAGTCTTTGTTTTGTTTCAGGTTGGCAAAGCTGAGTGACAACAGAGGCACTGGAGCTGTTGTCAGATTTAGGAAGACTGCACTAATTTATTCTTTCACATTTGGCATCACTGCTTACATGAGGGCTGGAAACTGAAGCTGATCAGCGTGTCATATACATACTATCAAAGGGTAGGGGGAAGAGGTTTGTCCTCTGTTTGGAGGAAGGGTGGTGGAAAATTGCTGCTCTCTAAATCAGAGGCAGCAGCTAGCTTCTTGGGAGCTGGTGAGTGCTGGGAGCTGGCTCCGCCTTCTGCCCCGCTCCCAGGAAGCTGGTTGCTGCTCCTATGCTGCTGGCAGCAACACAGGGTGGTAGCCAGCTCCCTAGGAGCAGGTGGGAGCCTGCATGTAACTGTCTACATGTTAAACTTTCACATCCCTACTCCTTAGCCAGGTAGTGATTATATTGAACACTGAGGGAAGAGTGTCCTAATCCAGTTTATATCTTTCAAGTCTCTCTATGGTCTTGAGGGGAATTTTCCAAATATTCCTAAAGGACTTAGCAAAACAATTCACAATGAAAATCAGTGGAACTGGCTACTTTTTTGTTATGGTTTTTGTGCCTAAAATGTGAAGGCTTTAGACAGTTTCACCCACTTCTAGATGCCATTACTCTTGTGAAAAAATGTTAGGTACAGGATTCCAGTTTTGACAAATTTAAGCGATAAGATTAATGTTTTTTTCCTTTATCCTCCTGTACTACCAGGTGCACAGGGCATTCACCAGTTTCATCATTTATTTCAGGCTTGTGCTGGTTTACTTAGGCTTGAGTATCATCTTGATAGACTTTATTTCTCTAGGCCAATGATCCCTAACCTTTTTATGCCCAAGATCGCTTTCAGAATTCAAGGGCAACCCAAAATGGGCCCTGCCCTGCTCAGTCCATCCTCTTACTACTATCTCTTGCTCTTGTCCTACTCTCACTCACTTTTTACGGGGCTGCGGAGGGGACTTGGTGTGCAGGAGGTGGTAGATGATACTGGCTCTGGCTATGGAAATTCCATAGACTAGTTGATTAAACACAGTTTAACATCCCTAGTCCTAAATGCACTTTGGTTAAGGCTGTGTTCCCTGACTGGCTGAAGTGTGTATTGTGGCCAGTCAAGGTCCAGTCTCTTCTCACTGGGGCCAATTGTGCTCCAGCCGTAACCCTTCCAACCTGTCCTTATGGGGGGTGGGGGGGGGCAGGGGGAAGGAAACAATTACAAGTGGGACCAACGCCATCTCACCCAGGTGTCTGGAGCAGTTCAGTGCCATCATTGGGCCCAGTCAGCAGGCCCCATGTTTTCTCCTTAAACCCATTCCAAATTACGCTTTATGCGTCTACGAGATATACCTGGCATTGCTTGGGTCCTTAACTCAGTTTCTGTTTTTTGGAAAATAAAAGGAATATGTACATGCTTCATTTAAATCCTTGCTCTGGGGTGGGGGCTGGGGTTGAGGGGTTCAGTATGCAGGCTGCCCCAGGGAGAGAGGACTACCCAGTCCTCACTCACCACAGCAGCTTGGGGCCTAGTGAGAAGCGCTTGTTCATGGCTGCTGCAGCTCCATCGGGCACAGCCAAGGGAGATGTATGTGCATGTCTCCTGGCTGGGGCAAGTCCAAGTTAATCTGCCCCCTGCATTTCCTAGCCAGTGAGGAATGCAGCAAATTGTGCGCGTCCCCTCACTTCTGGACAAAGGGGAACAGCCAGCATGTTCCTGTATGACTTGGATTGTGCGGTGTAGCTTCAGCTCTCTGCCCTCCCTAAAGGATGGCTGGGGGAAGGGGAGGCTTAGGACTGGGGCAGGTGTGTGTGTGTGTGTGTGTGTGTGTGGTGCGAGGGGGTGCAACTTCAACCAGCCCCTTTCACCTGCCTGGTGATGTGGTCTCTCTTTCTGTGTAGTTTTGAGAAACAATCCCATTCCAGGCACATCACGTTTTCCAAACCCGTACCTTGCTTTAAGTTAGGATAAGAGGGAGCTGTATGCCGAAATCTGTGGTCCTAGCTCTTACCATTTTAGGAGGAGTTCTTGAACAGACTCATGGACAGACACAAACTTCTAAACTCTAAAGAGCAGGAATCCATGCTCACGCTAGTAATACTGTGATTCTGAAGCCGTGTGATTCTGGGGTCTTCCTGTTAGATAGCCGTCACAATAGGCAGTCACACCTTGTTGTTTCACAGAGGTATCCATGTCCCCCTCCAGTTGTGAGAACTAGATCTGTGCCAAAAGTAGATGTCTAAATGGCTATTTAACTTGCATAGTTGTGAATTATCAGCGTGCAGCTATTATTGACTTCTGAAAGGGAGTACAGACTGATTTGACAAATGCAGAAACACACCCTAATAGTCCTAAATAAGATTCCTGGCTTTGGAAGGGTATTGTGGTTATCAGCCACCCAAGTCTAGAGAAACGGAGTGGGTTTGAAGTGTGTGGGGGGTGGGACTGACAATTGGTCACAGCTATCCCTCTGAATTGGGCTAGAGAGAATCAATTTTTTAACCACCACCAACACACAAGGCATTTGTTTACTATTGAGTAATTAGCAGGTATGGGGCAGGAGTATGTAAGATAATGACACTCGAAATTAGAGTGCCCAAAGCCCTGTGGGCTTGGGGTGGACTTCAGGGAACAATCTTCCCCTCTACTCACACAGCTCTACTCCAAAACCCCTTCTGGTGTGTGGAAATACAGCAGCAGGGGGAAAACTGTCAGGGCCTCTTAAAAATAAATGTATCAAGGGACAGAATTGCATTTTGGGGCAAGGGGAGGGTGGACACCTTATACCACGCTAGGAGGTCAGTTGCTCTGGAGCCTATAGGGGGAGCATGCAGGCTGTGCTAGCTCTCTTGGTATGGTGAAGGATGTGTTCCTCTTTCCACTTTGGGGTCTCTGGTGCCTCTGAGTGCTACTCTGTGTGTGGTGACAGGCTGCTTGCATGCTGTAGCCTGTTCAGGGGCCAGCTACTGCTTATTTTAGAATACTACTTGTAATTGTTACTTGAGAACTGGCCATATTCTTTTCCAGGCTATCTTTCCTAGCTTAGCTTTATATCAATAACTGATCATACATCAATGGGGAGTTCCCTCCATTGATTAACTGAATGGGGCAGAGGTGGGTAGTTATATTCATAATGCACATGGTACATAGAGGGTGCCTTACTCTAGTGCAGTGGTTCTTAACCTTACTGCAGCCTGCACCCCTTTGGTTCTCAAAATATGTTCTCGCACCCCTTATTAAAAATCATTGAAGTAGGTGAGTTCTTTAAACCTAGGATATATCATAAAAATCTGGTATGTCTCACACCCCCAAAAAGGGCATCTCGTACCCCCCAGGGGGTGCATGCACCCCAGGTTAAGAACCTCTGCTCTAGTGACTTGATTAAAGGCCTCTCAAAGTTGATTGGCAAGTAGGAACCTCCCCCTCCCCCCAAATCTTCCCTTAGTTGGAATTTATGGGCTTGGTTTGAGTTTACTTTTTCTGCAAAGAACATTGGCACCTAGTAGGAAAGGAATCCTGCAAAAAGTGGAAACTAGGTCAATTTACAGAGGATGAATATAAACAATGTTAATGTATATGGAAAAAATTAGAAAGGTCAAGGCACAAAAGGAGATTAGCTAAAGATTAAAAATGGTAACAAGAAAACATTATACAAATTCTTTTAGAAGCAAGAGGGGGACCAAGGACAGGGTAGGCTTGTTGTTTGATTTGGCAGGGGGCGGGGGAAAACAATAACAGGAAATGGCAGAAGTGCTCAATGACTACTTTGTTTCATTTTTCACCAAAAAATTAGTAACTGTTGGGCATCTAATGTAATGAATGCCTGTGAAAATGAGGTAGGATACTAGGGAAAAAACAGGAGGACATGGTCTAATTTTTATCTTAAGTTCTCCCTAAGCTGTGCGGCTACCCAGCTTCCCACTAAACCCTGCACAGGGGCTCAGGGCTGCAGTGGAGATCTCTCTTGCTCTTTTATCTCCCCCCCCCCCCCCCTTCTCTCCCCAGGCCCTGAAGCTGCTAGGAATGGGGAGGAGTACTGGTCCACCACCAAGCTGTTGTGGCCAGCAGTAAGGGACCCCTCCTTGCCCTCTCCAGCAAGAAGCTGCCTGGGTAAGCTCAACCCTCCTCTCCCCCCCCGCAGTCCTCAGCACCCTCCTGCATCCCAAAGTCCTCATCCTCAGCCCCATCCCAAAGCCCACTCCAGCCCAGAGCTTGTACCCCCTCCTGTATACCAACTCCCAGTCCAAAGCCCTTCCACAAACCTGAAGCCCTCCTCCTGCACCCCAGACCTCTCATCTCCATCCTCACCCTAGAGCTTGCACCCCCAGCTGGAGCCTTTACACCCCAGCCCTGAGCCCCCTCCCACACTCAGAATCTCTTGGCCCCACTCCTGCCACATTAATTTTGTTACGTGCACCAGTATGAAGGTGATGTCACATCATCTCCACATAAGGGAATTCATTCTGCTCAGGGTGGAAAAAATTAGAGGGAACACTGGCTGCGTCTACACTAAAGTTACGTTGATGGTCATAAACCACTATAATAGCATTACATGTGCATGCTCACAGAATGGTTCTTGTGTTAGTGAAGCATGTCCCCATAGTTGGTGCTCTATAGAGAGCAGTGCACTATGGATAGCTACCCCACTGTGCAGATTGCCACCTTTTCCCATTAGGAGTTCTGGGAATGGATTGCGGTGCATTATGGCAGTGGGATTACTGTCCCATGATGCAGTTTTCTCTGTCCCATATTTCCAAGGGGGCTTCCAACTACATTTTCTGCAGTTTTTCAACAGTCTCTGTAAACTGTGTGCTCACCATCTCTGCCTGAAAGCACGGATCCTGCATTGCTCACCAGTCTTTGAGTGTTATGAACACAACATGGCTGGTCCTGCAGTATTTCACAAGTGCAAATCTGAACTGGAAATCCATGGTGCTTGCCCTGCCATAGAAGGAAACACTGGACCATTGCTGTTGGACTCAGGAAACAAGCAGTGAGTGCTGGGATTGGGTTGTGATGCAGGCATGGGATGACAATTAGTGGCTGCTGAACTTTCCTATGTGCACAAGGACAGCAGAAAAAGAGTTGTCTTAATGGTGGAAAAGTGTGTGGCAGTAGCTGCGTGGAAGCTGGCAACTCTGGACTGCTATACGGGGAAATTGCAAATCTGTTTGGAGTTGGGAAGTCCGCAGGGATGCACCTGTGCAGGGCCATTGATGGCTTCCTGCTAAGAAGGTCTGTGACTCTGGGGCAATGCGCAGGAAATAGTGGATGGCTTTGTGGCAATGGGATTCTCAAACTTCAGCAGGGCAATAGATGGTACTCATTCCAATTTTGGCCCCAGACCATCTTGTGACTGAGTACATCACAAGGAATTGCAAGTGCTGGATAGATCACCATTTCACGGATGTCAATGTGGGTGGTCAGGGAAGGTGCATGATGTGCCCATTTTCAGGAACACAGGCTCGTACAGAAAGCTGCATGCAGGGACTTTCTTTCCAGACCAAAAGATTCTATCGGGATGTGGAAATGCCCATAGGCTGGGTCTCCCAGGATCACTCTCCCATATGCGCGTGGCTTACGAAGCCTTACACTGGAAACCTTGAAAGCAGCAAGGCGTGCTTCAACCATAGGCTCAGCAGGTACAGAGTGAGCATAGATTGTATGTTTGTCAGATTAAAGGGTTGCTGGTTCTGCCTAGGCATGTTAGATAGTGTGTAATTGAATAGTTGTGTAACTGCTAAAATTTGATGCAGTTACACAACTATTTAATAGTCCCCGGAGGCAGGGTTGGCAGCCAGTGAGCTTCTAGCCCCACTCCCAGGGAGTCCTCTGCTACCCCACACTGCTGCCTCTGGTACAGCGCCTGGGCCCACTGCAGACAGGGGCTGCTTCACAGCAATATGGGGGAGGTGGTGGCAGGTGGCACTGGCTCCTGCTGGCCCCTCCTCCCGCTACCACTGTAGGCATCCCTAGTGCTGCCCTGATTTAGGAGGGGAAAAGGCTTAGATCTCAGTGAGAAATATATTCCAGTGTTCATATGTGATGCTAAGGAAAGAAAGAGTCCCACCCTCAGGATGATTGCCTGGCTGCTCATTTGAGCCAGCCAGATACCAGGGCTATTAGACATAAAATCGGGCTTTGAAGCAGCATTTTGACGATGAACCCCAGTAATGTATCTCTGTCATGCATTCATCCAGGCATTGCTTACTTGCCATCTTGAATGACCCTTATCGTGATTCCTGTCTGAGCGTTAACTGCAGTCGGCAAATGTGCCCCTTTGCTACTGTGTAAGAATTTCTGTTGGAACCACCAGGTGTAAGTCCTAAATAAAGAATCTTTGTTTTTCAAGGCTACGCTTTTATTATGCATCAATACACGGATTAATATTTCTTATAAGGGACATGACTGTGAGCAGCACTTTCTGAAATGAGGATCTCGAAGCTGTATGCAAGCCCAGCTGGTATGGAAACAATGACCATGGAAACAAGCCTCCTGGATAGTGAAAAGCAGTAGTTGTGGTATATCTTGACTTTAGTAAGGCTTTTATTACTGTCTTGCGTGATCTACTTGTAAACAAACTGGGAATTCAGCCTATATGGAGATTCTATAAGGTGGGTGCATAGCTGGTTGGAAAACCATTCTCAGTGAGCTGTCATCAGTAGTTCTTAATAAGATATGCGAGCATATTAAGAAAAAAGACAACTAAACTATGTTTTGGAATGTATTAGCAGGAGTGTTGTAAACAAGCCTCGAAGTAATTCTGCTCTACTCCGTGCTGATTAGGCCTCAGCTGGAGTATTGTGTCCAGTTCTGGATTCCATGTTTCAGGAAAGACATGGACAAATTCGAGAGAGTCCAAAGATGAGCAACAAAAATGATTAAAGGTCTAGAAAATGTGACCTACGAGGGAAGATTGAAAGAATTAGGTTTGTTTATAATCTGAAGAAGGGGAGACTGGGGAGGAGGGGATTTTTATAACAAAAATCTTAAAAGGCTGTAGTTCACATTTATTAATAGGAACGGAAGTACCCTATCTACTGCACCATTCTGCCTCTCAAGATCTACACAAGGTCACACTGCAAATCAAGGCATGAATCTTTCACTGTTATATAGAAAATAGGATAGATTTTTCACCTTTCCAGGCTGTATTAAGAACAACCTGTTTTCTAAGACTACTCTCTTCCCACTCCTATTCATGGAATCATAGGACTTGAAGAGACCTTGGCTGTGTCTACACTACCAAATTTTGTCGCCAAAAACTGCCTTCTGGTGACACAACAGTGAGAACATCTGGACTGCAGTGCAACTTTTGTTGGGGAAAAAACACCCAGTTTGGGCAACAACAAAATTTCACCCCTACAAGAGACTCTTTTCCGCTCCATTTACTGTCCACAAAAAGTCAGTGTGGACTCTGCTGTTTGTTTAGTTGACAGAACATGCTTCAGCCAGTATCCCACAATGCCTGCCCTCATGGCTGTGCTCAGTGTTTGTAACTATTTGTTTCCATCTCATTTCTAGTGGAACTGCTATTCTTTCCTTTGGCTTATTATATGGGTTCATATGTGCTACACATTAGAGAGGGGTGGTGATGTAGGTATAACTGGAATATGCTGTTCCTTTCTGGAAGCAAATGAATTTCCTCTCTCTGGCAGTGGGATCTAACAGTGACTTTCTCAGTCTTGAGTACCCTGAGCATAGTCACACTTCCCCCTTGGTGAATGGCCATGAGAGCTCCAGCCACAGCCCTGCAACTGGGACTTTATGGTGACTTGGGAAAAACTGTTCACCTCTGGAAGCTGAGGAGGAAGTGGGCAGGATGTGACTCAAGTGTGTGTGTTTTTTCTCTGGGTGATGGTAGGCCCTTCTGGATCACAAGGGGGTTTCTGAGAATCTACAAGCTGCTTTTCCTCCAGTAATTGCAATGGGGAAAGGAGGAAGTGCTTACTTCCTCAAAAGGCGAGGACAACCCCTTTTGCGTTACAGCTTAGGATGTTGATTTCTTAGGTAGGCCAGTGTCTGGAGCTTTGGATTTCTCCTACTTGGAGTCCTCATTCCCCATAAAGCAGCAATGGACAATCAAGAATAGTGGGTGGGCCACATGTGTGTCCCTCCTTCATCTCTGGAGACTGCAGCAGCTTCTGGCCCACTGGGGTGCCACCTGTGGCCTGCAGACCCCCTGCCTGTCCCCCTTCCTCATGTGCCTCTTGCACACTGGGGCACTGGAGCCCTGCACTTACCACTCCTCCCCATCCCTCCCAGAGCTAGAAATGCAGGGCTCCAGTGCTTGAGATGTGTGCTGGGCCAGTTGTCTGCAGGTTGCCCACCACTGCCATAAAAGAATGGTGGTTGACTGGAGGAGCTATAAGCAGTGCTCTGTTGATACCTAGGTATTTAGAAGACTCCTACCAGAGCCTCAGTTTCTTTGGGATCCAGTACTCCCTGCCTAAATGTACACCAAGTTCCTGATGTGATGCATAAGACTACCTCATGCCTGCAAGGTCAGCTAATTTCCCCTATGACAGTTTAAATAAAAGGGGGAAACAAATTCAAATCTTTAGGGAAGAACTGTCATTTGTCTACCTTCGGGACAAGGGTGACTTGCTCTACATGCAAAAGTAGAGCTGTTGGCCCTCTGTAATGCATAAAAACATGCTGTGCACCTGTAGCTGCCATTGAAGTAGGTGGAAATAGCAACATTGGAGTCTGTGGTGGGTCTGGTTCGTTCCATCCTCTTGCCGAAGGCATTTTTAAACAAGGTGTTTAGGAATCAGCCCTTTCGAATTCTGACAGTGTTCCAAACTCAAATCTGAATAAGGATGTAAGGGCAGATTACAATTAACGTTTGTTCTGGGCTCCAGAAACTAATCTTGGTTTCCCATCTGTCTGTTCTTCTCTAGTTTAGTTAGGTCACTGTATATAGAAACATGACTTTTTAAAAAAAGAAAAACATACATAGTTTTACTGGAATGACTCTTGGAAGCCCCAGTCAGGCCTTCATTGCGAGACAATCTATGAAAGGGTAGACCAGAGACTGTCCCTGGTCCCACAGTGGTTGGTCTGAGATTGACGAGATACAGCAGGTGAAGAAACAAACCAACACAGGTGGCATGGGTAATCTGTAACTGTAAAGACAGGAACATTTGCCTAAACTAGTGATCTGTGGTCACCAGCTTAATCAGAGCCAGATGGTACTGATGTGGGCGCAGAGGCAGAGACTAAAAAGTATTGGGTTAATTGGATTCAGCCAGTAGGCTAAAATGCATATATACACAAAGTAACTTTTTTTCTTTTGAAGTTGCTAAGCATTGCTAGCTATAGAAAATATGATCTAAGTGGTTTTTTTTTTTTTTTTTAAATAAAGATACTGAAAGTGAGAGTCTGGAGTAGTACTTCTAGAACATTATAATGAAATCAGGTTTGTAGCTGCAACCTGCTAGTACAAACCATTCCACCCATTTTATCGGGGGGGAGGGGGGAGTAAAGCAGTCTCAAAGATTAATACTAGTTTTCTTAGCAACAAACTTAGGTATGTCTAAATTAGGGATATGAATGTGTAGCTGAAAACACCAGGCTCATTGGCTAACCCTCTTGATTACACACAGCCCCCCCCCCCTTCCACACACACACACACTTTCTGCCTCTGTATCAGTGGCAGCAGGAGGAGGAAGCTGCCTTCCCATATTCTTCCCCCCCCCCCCCCCGCCTCCCCTCCACATATAAATTTCAGCAGGTACACTTTTACACAAACACATTTTAACATTTCCTAGTCTAAATATACTTCTGAATAATGCATGTATGGTTTAGAAGCCTATCTTCTGAGAGGGAGCACAGTAGGGGTTTGTGTTCAGTTAATTTTGAGGTAACCTCCCACTATTAGTTTAACCTCAGGTGCAAAGATTAAACCTGTACTAGGCCTACTAGAATTGAGGGGGAGTGGATAGACCTGGTGTACAGAGAGGCCAACCACAAGACTGATCTAGGACCCCCCTCCAAAACATACCTGAAGTCAGTGTCTAGTTTTGGATTGTCACAGTCTCTCTTCTAAAAGTGCTCTAGAACTTTAGTACATTGCATGGTTAATTTTTCAGAGTAGTTAAATTGGGAGGCTCCCAGGGGAATTAGTACATAAATGTGTGTTCTGGGTTTAGTGATGCAACTGAGAAAGCAGGAAATTAAGTTGTAGATATTTTAAATGCAGTTCTTAATGCTCAGCACTTGCAAGGGCTTGTCTATATTTGAAATGCTACAGCAGGCCTTTACGTGGGAAAGCGTTGCTGTAACGTTTCAAATGTGGATGCTACCTATGCCAAACTGAAGTGTTCTCCCATTGGTGTAGGTAATTCACCTCCCTGAGGTTGTGTCTACGTTTACCAGGAGGTTGATCCTCACAGCGCTGATCTCTTGGGTAGGGATGTAAAATTCCATTTAATTGGTTAGCTGGTTAAATGTGAAGTTTTAACTAGTTCAACAATTAAGGGGATGGGCGCTATCCCCCACGCCTCTGTCACAGCCAAGGTGGTGTGGGTCCTTGCTGCAGGCAGGGGCTATGTCTAGACTACGAGGGTTTTCCATGCGTCCAGGGTATGCGTCTGCTCTTCTGCTTTTTTGCAGAAGAGCAGACACGCACTTTCGGAAGCCGTCTTCCCCCTCCCACGAGGAAGAAGGGCTCTTCCGAAAGAGGGTTGTGTGGCTTTTTTTTTTTTGTTTGTTTGTTTTTTTTCCAAAATCTGGCCCAGTGTAGATGGACCAAATTTTGGAAAAGCCTCTTCCAAAAAAACTATCGGAAAAAGGTACGCAAATTGTGGAGCGCAATTTGCATACCGTTTTTTCCACTAAAGCCCTATAGTGTAGACATTGGCTGGGGCTGCTCTAGCCCAGCCAGAGCAGCCCCTGCCTGTGGCAGGCCCCATGGGCTGGAGCAGCCCCTTGCCCACGGTGGGTGAGGCCCACTGGTTAGTTAACTCTTCATATCCCTGCTCCCGGGGTTGATTTAGCAGGTCTAAGACCCACTAAATCAATCACTTATGATCCTGTTGATTCCAGTTCTCCACCGGAGTGAGAAGAGTAAGGGGAATTGATGAGAGAGTTTCTTCTGCCCTCTCCCCCACAGTGGAGATACTGCCAGTAACTCAACCTAAGGTACTATTCACATAGCTGGAGTAGTCTACTTTAGTTTGACATTATCCCCTAGTGTAAACCTGGCCTCCGAGGCAGCAGCTAGATTGACAGGAGAATTCTTCCACTGACTTAGTGCTGTTTATACCAGGGTTAGGTCAGCTTAACTACTAAATAAGGGAGTGTGGGTTTTTTTTCCACACCTCTGAGCAATATACCGCCGGTCATCTGAAGAAGTGGGCTGCGTCCACGAAAACTCATGATACCATCTACATGTTTTGTTAGTTTGTAAAGTGTTACCAGACCTTCTGTTGTTTTTTTTTTTTTTTTAAGTTCAACCTAAATTGTTAGTGTAGACCAGGCCTAAAATGCATTTGCCTATAATGATCCCATGTCTCTGTAACCTGCTTTTTCAGTTTAAGGGATGAGATTGCCTCTATGGAAATCTCTCATCCCTACTCTTTGGATACTGTTAAAACCAGCTCTTCCAAGGATCATTTTGGAAAGACTATAGGAGTTGCTAACAAGATCTGACTCTTGTTTCTAATGGTGGCCCATATCAGAGGCTTCTGAGTAAGAGAAAAGAAATCCCATAGTGCATAATCATAGAAAGAAACTTCTTTTGAGCAGTTAATTCTGACCTGTAAAGTTAGAGGTTGACGTATGCTCTAAAATGTGAGAATTTAAGACCCTCACCCAAAATCAAATTAGGTGGGACTTTTTCCATTGACTGAATGTAGAGGGACCATTTTATTCCTATTTCGTATCTTCTGTTTTAGCAATTTTCTAATCCATGGCAGTTTTGCATTTCCGTTTATAAGGTGCCGCAGGAACTCGCCATTACCACAAGATGCAGTTTTTGGAAGCTTAGAGTGATGGACTAATAGATTTATTAGGGCATAAGCTTTCATGGGTAAAACCCACTTCATCAGATGAATTGAGGTGGAAATTAGAGGCAGGAGTGTGTGTGTGTAATACACACAGTATACATGTACAACAAAAGAAGTTACTTATCTGAGACTGTCTACAAAATGAAAAGCAGAATTTGTAAACATTTTTCCAAAGCTTCAACAATCTTAAAATAAAGAGGGACAAGATTTCTGATAAACTAAAGAGTAGTGCTTTCCCGAAGCCAAATTTACTCACTTAAGTGTTTTATGACTCTCTCTAATTATCTCTTTGTCTACTGTATGTAGCACTGAAGGTATGGCTCTCTGAATTTTCCAGGATCACCTGTTGTCTCCACTTCACCTCCTCGGTATTGTAATTGAGGGCTTGTCTATACGGGGAAGTTAGTGTGCAGTTAGCTAGGGTGTGAACTTAAAGCTCATTAGCTAATACGTACTAACATTCCTTTTTGGACACTCTTAAGGTATGTCTAGACTGTATCCCTCGGTCGGCAGAGGGATGCAAATTAGGCAGGTCGACGTTGCAAATGAGGCAGGAATTTAAATATCCCGCACCTAATTTGCATAAAAATGCCGCCACGTTTTGCCGACTCAGCACTTTGTCGGCAAAGCATGGCGGCATTTTTATGCAAATTAGATGCGGGATATTTAAATCCCTGCCTCATTTGCAATGTTGACCTGCCTAATCTGCATCCCTCTGCCGACAGAGGGATGCAGTCTAGACGTACCCTTAGTGTGCGCTGAGTGCCCTTGGGCAGTTTAGCATAATTCAGTTCGAAGGTGTGTTAAGGTACTGTCACTCTTAGGGCTTTACTGCACTATAACTTACTCACTTGGAGGTGTGAAAAAATGCCCCCCTCTCAGTGCAGCAAGTTACAGTGCTGTAAAGCTCCCAGCACTGTTAGCTACTCCCTTTTGTGGAGGTGATTTACCTAGAGCGCTGGAGGTGCTGTGACCACACTGCCACGTTTAAAGTGCTGCCATGGCAATGCTTTAAATGTGTAAGTGTAGACGCAGCCTCAGTGAGCTGTGTCCACACAAGGCGCTAGTGCAGGCTAGCTACTGTAGGCATTGACCTGTATGGACAAGATTCTTACAAACACCACATATCATTAAAGTCCCGGATACACAGAATCCATTCCAGATAACTGGTTGCTCATTAGTGTATCAATTTCCTTGGTTACTTCCGTCTTTGAAATCTTTATCACCTGAAAAGAGTAGGTTTATCCCCAATTTTCTCCATTTGTGCATTCTGATTTAGAGGAATCCTTTTTAATGGCTTTGCAAAATCCTTACCCAAGACTGTTCCCTGTATTCCTTGGTAGTCGGGCAGTCAGTGAGGATACAGGCTTCCTGTTTCTGATATGTGTAAATAACTGAGATGGAAATCAAAGAACAAATAGCTAGCATGTTATCTGCCATAGTTCAAGTGTGTTTCTTTTGTACTGAGCTAGATTTAAAGTGGTTTGTTTGTTTTTTTTTTTTTTTTAAGGCTTTCTATTTGGCATGACTGGTCACTCAGCCTTTATCATTTAACCATATAGATTGTATTTCTTCTTTGCCTGTTGCCTTAGTTTTTGGTAACTGAGTGATGTGCATGCCTTCTGTGACATGACTGTAGAATGCCAAAGCGATCTCTAGGCTCAGCTTGGGGATGCCAGCTTCCTCTTTTGACTTTTTTTTTTTTTTGAGTGGTGAAGTTACTTTTTTATTAAAAAACCTGCACAGAAGCTGAAGCTTAATATTCATAGTACTGCTGTTTGGGATGGTCCTCTCCAGAAGACATTAAGTGTACACCTTGTCTGAGCACAAAAGTTGTACCATGGGGTTATACAGTGCCCTGCTCTGACAGCTCCTTTGGTGTGACTGTATTATCCCCAGCCCTGCCAGCATTCCCTCTAATTTTTATGTACATGTGGACATAAGTCATTCAGCACCAACATGGAGGTGATGTGTCGCACATCATCTCCATATTGGTGCACATAACAAAATTCATTCTGCACATGGGCGATCTGTGGCAGGTTGGGGCTGAGGGGTTCAGAGTGGGGGGGGGGGCTTGAGGTTGGCAGGATGAAGGTTCTGTCTGGCAATGTGGGGTCTGGGGATGAGATATTTGGGGTACGGGGGGGGGCTCCTGGAGGAGGCCATGGGGTTTGCAGTGGGTTCAGGGCAGGAGGGTTGGGGTGGAGGCATGGGGTTGGGGTGTTGCTCTGAGGGAGCTAGGGTGATGGAGGGGGCTTGGGGCTGGGTTAGGAGATTGAGATGTGGGGAGGTTAGCTGGGGCAGCTTCTGTTTGGTGGAACAGGGTTCTGTGGTATCTTGCGGGCACCACCCCTGCAGCTCCCATCGGCTGCAATTCCCATCCAGTGGGAGCTGTGGAGACAGAGCTTCCTGGTGCTTGTGGTATGTGGCTCCAGCTTGGGGGGAAGGAATGGCAGCACAGAGCTGCCTCCACTCTCCCCTTACCAGGAAGGACTGGCCCAGAACACGGGCTTTAGGGGCTTTAGCCCCAGGACTGCAGCCCCTAAAGTCCTTCTTTTAATCTGGCCCTGCTGATGGGGCTGGAGGAGTGCACCTCACCTCTGCCTGTGACTGTTCCATGTATGGTAGACCTCATGCCCTGTGTGGGGCTTATTAGGCAGCTTGCATGGCCATGCAGCTTACAGGGAATCTTGAGCCCTGACCCCTGTTCCTTGAAGCAGCTGTCTGTATCTCTTGTTCAGGGGCCCGACTGAGCCTGGTATCCCCTTCCCAGTGCAAGCCTCATGGGAGCAGTGGATCCACATTCTGCGCCTTCATCACCCCAGTTCCTGTGGTGGTTCTGTGGATACTGATTTTTATCTGTACATATAAATTTGTATCTGTGCCTGGCTCTGTATATCTGTTCAGAACCTGTGTATATACCAGGCCATGGGTGTGCTGTGATGGCTACTGCGCAGTGCACCAGAGGCAGCAAAGGTACAGCAGGCTGGATCCAGTTTCTGCAGCTAGTCCATGGATTTTGTAGCAACTGGAGTGTCTTGTAGTGGCTTCAGCAACTTTTTGCATGATGTAGACCTTTCCAATTTGTCTGGAGAAGCTGCTCCTCCTGAGGTGGCAGCTGAAATTACGAAGTTTGTTAGTTGCCTTTTCGATTTCCCTCAGTAAGAATGCAGGGTGTATAGAATAATCATATTTTCTTTTCTCCAGTAATGACCTTGTCTATTTGTATGCTTTTCACTTAAGGTTTGAATTCCTTGAGATTGCAGCGTATGGTGCTTTTATATCTGGCTTGCTTGCATGCATGCATACATACTTTAACGTGTCTTGCCGATGAAATGCACCAGATTGTACTGAGTGTTACCTATATTTTTTTTTTCATATAGCACACTGTATCTGTCTTCAAAGGGGGTAAGTATTGTTATCCCAGTTTGACGTACAGAAGTGGAATATCTAGCCCAAGATGACCGAGCAAAAGGCAGCACCAAGAAAAGAGTGGGCTTGATATGGCCAGATGTTTGCCATTCCCTATGAACATAGCTGTATTCCCTGAAATAATAGGTGGAGTTCTCTGAAGTGGGGTATCCCCGTAGGCTTTGTTTACACTACCAAGTTTTGTCACCAAAAGGCAGTTTTTGGTGACAAAAGTGTGAGAGCATTCACGCTGCTATGCATCTTTTTTGTTGGGGAAAAATACATAGTTTTAGCAACACATAACTTCCACCATATGAGAGACTTTTTTTCTTTTCCCCTCCCTGTTATTGTCGACACAGAGCCAGTATAGACTCAGCTGTTTTGTTGACTGAACTGGTTTCCACCAGTATCCCACAATGCCTGCCCTGATAGCTGTGCTCAGTGTTTTTTGTTTTCTGTTACCCTGCAAGCTTGTACCCCTCCCCTTTCAAAGCTCTGGGAAGTATCTGTTAGCTGAGTGAACTGCTCCAATAAAGAACAAATCATTCGAGTGCTCCTGTTCTGCCCTGCACGAGGAACACAGTGGTAGGCAGACTGCTGCTGTGGGGGAAGAGGGGTAAATGCTGTGCTGCTTTGACATTCCTGAACATATGAGTAGCTCTGAGAGCTCTCCCAATGCTGCTCCCAGTAGCTGAGAATGCTGAGGGAATCCAAGATGCACAGGGATCAGGGTTGCCTTCCCACAATACTGCACTGCGGGATACATGCCCACAGTGCATTGCTCACACTGTGGATGATGGGCCCCCAATGTGAACATGATCTGTTCACAGAGCAAGTGTGAACACCTGGCGATTGGTTGTTTTTTGTTTTGTCAATTTTGAGTGTCCACATAAGTTTTGTCAACAAAACTTGTCAATGTAGACACATTTCCTGCCTTTAGCCTCCTGCTCCAGTACTCAGACAATACAGTCTTTCCTCATCAATTGCTATAGACAAATGTGCATTGTAATGGAAATTGCAGCCTTAGTGGGTTTTTTAATTCTGACAAAGGAAAAAAAACCCACCCTTTGTACAACTCTGCTAAAACAGCAGAGAACTAAGTATAGATCTTCATAAATCATTAACAAAATGTAGGGAGTTTCCATCCCAAGCAGTGTGTCTTCCGTATTCAGAAGAAATTTTCCCTGGTCTCTCTTTGGTTCTGTTTAAAGGTAAAATGAGTTGGATAAAGAGGATTGAGGGGGGCTGGTTGACTTGAGAACTCACGATCACCAGTTCAAAGTAACTTAATGATAAAAAATGAATACTGTCTAGGGATGTAAAATCCTGTTTAGCTAGCTAAGCATAGTGTTAACTGGTTAACTGATTAAAGGGGAGGTGGGTGGGGGGGACGGTGGCTGGATGCCTGGCGGGCAGGAGCTGCTCTGGCCAGTCAGAGCAAAGCAGCTGCCTGCCCATGGTAGAACGGCTAAGCCTCACCATTCACATTCCTAGTCTGGGTCCGTGTATTAATCTTTATGAAACATGTTTTCATCTTCCATACAGTTCTTAGACAGGTGCCCATATCACACAGTCAATACAGTTGCTGCTTGTCAGTCTCTGTCCAAGGATGAAGCTTGAATTCATGTGGTAACTGAATTTCTGTCTGGTTCTAAACCTGCTACTTTCATGTCAAGGCACTGCTGGGACTTATGATTAGTGTTTAGCACTCCACCCACATAAATTTAGGAATCTGAGATGGTAGGTCACGGGACTCCATGAATGGACTTGTAATCACTACTAGAACAAAAAGAGCAAAGCAAAAAGAGAAATTCCTAGTGTTCTCTGAAGAGTAACAGGATGGGGGGGGAGGGGGCCGGGTCCATTGTGGTATATTCAATTAGAAGCCATCTAGATGCAGAGAGAGAAATTTAGTTCACACTTGAACTTTTTTTGCCAGAGTTGTGATACCAGCAAACCCTCCTGGTGCAAATCTAGCTTTTACCAGTTCAGTGTGTGAAATTGGATATGGTTGTATACCCACATTGACAATAAGGCTTTTGCTTATATAGGAATGTTATAGAAAATCACAGTTTTAACCAATATACCAGCAAAATGTTCTGATGTGGATTTGGCTCATATGTCCTATTCTCTAACTGGCTACACCAGTCCAGATAAGTAGCAACACCCATGAAACCCTGGGAGGCATTACAGACAATATTGTTTCTGTTATCCATGAATAAGGATGGTCTGTATGATCACTTGATGCAAAGGATACCAGAGAGGGTTAGTTATAGGGTTTGATCAAGATTAAAAAGTGGTACCATATAAATAAGAGAAAATCTGACTCTGCATCAGCAGTAGTCTGTCAATTGAAGGTGGTAGAATATGGCCAAACAAGGGCGGCCATTGTAAATGCTATTGCTTGGTGCTGTGCCCTGCGCTGTCCTTCTCCCCCAATATACTCTCCTGCTTCTGTCTCGGGAGGAGGTAGTATGGGGGGAGGTGGGGTGTCTCAAACTCCTGGCCCGTGGGCCATCTATGGCCCAAGCACTTTCCCAATCCGGCCTGTGATATATTTTGAATAAGTTATTTAAAGAAGTCCACATGACTGCTATCTGGGGGCTTGGGAGGGAGAGAAGCAGGCAGCACATGGGGACTTGCCCACGCCCACACGGATGGCTCCCAGCAGCATCCATATAATCCTGGAAGCGCAATGCAAACTGCGTGGGCCAGGGAGCCACCCAGGCTGACATGCTTCTGCAGCTAGCGGGGCAGGGCTGGTGAGTTTTGCTTTTGGTTACCCTGGGCAGGGATGGGGGATTCCAGCATGAGGATGTAGATATTAGGAGGGGGGGAGCAGGTGGGATCCCAGTGCCAGGGTACAGATGTTAGCGGGGGCATTCCAGCACAAAGACGTGGGAGTGTCGGAGTGAGGACTCTGTTTCATGTCTTCTGTAGGATCCTGTCTCTGTCAGTGTCTCCCCCTGTATCCACAAGCCCAGTCAACTTGCATGTAGCGTACTGCCAATCCCAAGAGTTTAAAACTCATCAGTCCCCCCCCCCCCCCCAAAAAAAAGTGGCTTCCCAAGCACCATCTTCAGTGACATTATTGGCCTGTTAGGAGGATTTGAGGACTGGCCCTGACCCTAGGGGCAGTGTTTCTTAAACTTTTTAAGACCAAGGAACACCAAACAATTGTTTTTTATGAGGAATACCAAGGATTTGTTTTTTGTTGGGGCGGGGGGGGGGGGGTGGGGAAGGATTGAGGGGGGGGGGAAAAAGGGTCGGGGAAAGTTATGGGGGGTGGGGGGGAGTCGCCTGTCCCCTTTAAGGGTGGCCATTTTGAATTCTGTTCTCCTCAGAAACACTACCCTAGGGCATATTGAGTTTGAGACCGGCTGTGGTACTGCATCAGCAAAGGCAGGCCACCCTCTCCTTAAATGAAGTGTTACTACCTGACACTAGCGCAGCCTCGGGGTGGCTGCCCTGTAGTGGATTTCTTCCAATTAAAGAATGGCAAGATAGCCTGGAAGCTCTTCCTGTTAAAGCTCAGGCTCCCCAGTCATATGATCCTGGACAGGAAATGCTGGAAATATCTTATTCCCTTTTAGAGGGAAAAAGTTTCAGGAGTCCACTAGCAGGGATCTTCAAGAATTCCTTTCTCTTGGCTCTTGGTGGGATTCCCAGGCTTCAGCACAAGCAACAGAGGGATTAGGACACCCAGTGGCTCCTACGAAGGGTATATGGAACTTGGTATCATCCATTTTGGAGAGGGATGGAGACTTCTGGTTTATTCAACTGCATGCAGCCACAATTCCAAACAGCTGTTCTGAAGGTGCACTACGTGTAATGGGGAGCAGTGCCACAGCCACAAAAGGAAGGACCCTTCAGGGTAGCCAGGTACTAGTTAAGGGTTGCCCATGTGAGAGTGACTCCAAAAATCTCCTCCTCCTGAACCCCCTCCAGACATGCTCGCAGCTGGATTTATAGCAACACTTTTCTGTTCAGGAGAGGGTTCCAGATCAGATCTGCCAGTGCCAGGGAATTACACTGATTTCTATGGTGGCAATACCTGGGAGCCCAACCATGGGCAGACAGATTCCCCGTGTACAAGGGGCTGTAGTGTTGATCACTTTTGTTTATCGCTGGCTTTGCCCGGTGCTGCAGAAGATCCTGAGACATCCCTTATACCCAAAATAAAAACTCCTTTATTTTTGTTTAATTTGAAGGAAAGTTAAGAATTGCAGCCCCAGGACAGAGGCATTTCAGTTCTTAATAGGATTTCTGTCCCCAGGTTGGAAAGATTATTGGCCCCGAACATAGTGAATTAGCTACTTTTGTGGCAATACAGCAAACCTGCCAGTGAGCATGCATGCAAGATAGTGTGGGCAAATACCTTGCAAATTACACCCCTCCCCCCACCTTATGAGCTAGCATAGCCATCTTTCCTTCTCTCTGTGGAACCAAACCAAGCTACTCTCTCGGTCTGTCTTCACAAGTTTGTTTCCTGTCTGCAAGCCATGCTCCAGTCCTCCCATGAGAAATTTAAGAATCTTTGGCTCCAAGTAGGCAATTGTCCTCCTTCATGGCTGTCCCTTATTTGCCCAGCCTTTCCTCTCCCTCTTCACGTCTCTCTCTGTCCTCCTCCATTCTTCTGTCTTGCCACATCCTCATTCTAATTCCCCTTCTCTCCTGGTTGCTTTCACTCTTCCTGACTTCCCTTTTTTGCTGTTGTCCCCTGGCCTGCTTTTGACCAGGCATTCCCTCTTCTCTACTGCTTCAGGTGCCGGTTTTCCCCTCCCCTTGCACTTTAGGCAATGCCAGTTGGCATCTCAGGTTACACTGACACTGCAATAAAAAACAAACAACAAAATAAAAAACCCCTGGTCCATTGACTCGCAGTCCATTGACTCAAACTTACAGGGTTCGAGCTGCGGGACTAAAAATTGCAGCGTTAGATGTTTGGGGCTGAAGTGTGTGGTCTGAGATCCACTCCAGTCATACCTGAATCTACATTGCAATATTTTAGCCCCAGAGCATGAGCCTTTGAAGTCACAGGCAGCTGACTTGGACCAACCCCAGCCATGCTGCATGTCTTCAGTGCTGCAAAGTACTTGTCTGTGTGCATGCTTGCAACCATGTAAAGGCTATCCTGGCAGGGGTTTGCACTATTGAACTAAACTGGTTTAAATTCACATCTTAGCTAAACTAGTGCAGCTTTCTGTGAAGATGAGCTCTACCTGCTTTGCTCTTCTCTGCCTAAAGCATCTGGAGAGAGGGAGCTATGCTCTGAGCAGAGGAGCACACCATACCTCATGGGCCTCTTGTTAGTGTTTACCTCCTTGCCTTTGCCTTAATTGACTCCTTTATAATATGCTATGGTATGCAGAGGGTTGGCACCACAGAGAAAGTTCATAATCCCAAGTGAAGGCAGCTCAGGAAAATCCATCATGCTTGCAGAGTTTTTGCTTTGGCCTGTCTGAGGAGCCCTTTTTGGCTTTCTTTGAGGGTACTCTGTTTTGTTATATCTTGTCATTCACAGTACATGTAAATGAGAGTAGTACAGTAGTATCTTGCCCTCATTCTGCACTGTTGTAACTTTCTACACAAGGCATCAGGCAATGGAGAAATAAATTTAGTCTATTCTAGCTGGATATATAGTAGTCTCTCTTTCCTGATGTTATGAAATAAATGTAGATCTTTCCCAGGATAATATCTGTGCCTGTGTAGTACTAGGATTTGTTGCATGAAGTGTTAGCAAAACTGAGTATTAAAGAGCACTGATGTGGGAGCTTTCATGATTGTTTGGTATTTTAGCAGAGACTATATGTAAACAGTATACACTGTCATGAAGCTTGGGCAAGGTGGTTTGTTTGTTTTCCTGTTTTTGTTTTGAATTTGAAATCTAAAGGAAAACTTGTCAAAGCAAGTAGCTCCTAGGAGCTGCCTGCATTTCAAGGGCAAACAATACTGCCTCATGTTTGAATTAACACAGTACTCTCTTCTAAAGAGGTTTTTTTGAAAAACAGATTGATTTCCCCCCCCCCCCACACACACACACTTACTCTGAAATTTGAATAATAAGCAGGCTTTTAAAATGTCATAGAATATCTTAGCTGGTCCTTCAGTTCCTCTCCAAGGGTGAGATGATGAGGTAAGAAGGGCTGGCCAGTGACCGGGACAGTAGCTTAGAACTAATGAGCTTGAGTCAATTCACTGCTCTGCCACAGATTTCCTATGTAAACTTGGGCAAGTCATGTAGTCTGTGTGCGCCTCAGTTTTTTCCCTCTGTAAAACAAGGATAATAGTTAAGATCCTGAGACAGTCATGGATTTAAAAAAAATATGGCAGTGCATGAGTTTTGAATTTTAAGGGTTATGCACAGACATTGATTGCCCTGTCCCCCACCCCCAATGCTGTAATCCCTTTTCTACTCTAAATGTGTGGGTGGGGAAGCACCCACTGCAGCTGCTCCTTGAGGGAGTTAGTAGGGGCCAGTTTAATTGTAGATGGGGTCGGAAGATGGTGGGATGGTCCTGTTCTGGAGAGTGGGGGTTAGGAAGCTGATCAAGTAGTCGATGGAATTTCCATGGACTACTCAATTAGTCAATAAGGGGGTTTGCTTCAGTTCTGCTTTTTAGATGTAGTAAGAGCCTGACAACTCTTACTACATTAAAAAAGCAGAACTGCAGTGATCTGGGACTGGGCATAAGCTGGGGCGGCTGTTTTGGCTCCTGCCTGGTCCCAGACACTTCGCCTCTGTTTTTAAACGTAGTAAGTGTCGTGCTGTTTCCCCCGCAGTGCCTCTGTATCCCCTCCCCCTTCCCCCCCCCCACATGGTGCCAGCCGATGCAGCCTGCGGCACAGATCTGGACGCCACAGAGACAGTGCTGAGGGGAACCGGCTTTTATGCCGGCTCTCCCCTCCCCCTGGTGCCCTTCTCTAACTAGGGATGCAAGCAACTAGTTGACTACCCAATAAGACTTTGCTTATTGACTAGCACATGGCTACTGTTTGGTGAAGCTAACCCCATTAGTGCCATGTTCTGTAAAGCAGGACTGTTGCTACTGGAAGGCTTGGGAGGGATAGCTTCCTTTTGATTCTCCTAAAGTTTGAAGAGAGCTCAGGAAACTTTTTTTTTTTTTTTTTTTAAGACTTAGCAAGAAACCGGAGTTCAATTTTCCTTCTATTTGGATCTGACCAACCATCAGTAAGAATTTGAAACATTAAATGTTTCTTTGTTCAGGCTGCATATCTCTAAAGCAGGACACTCTGACCACATGAAGCAATATTTGGGTTGCAACTACTTGCATGGAACTGTAAACTCCAAACAGACTTAGCTGAAGCTTTAAGATAAAATTTAAAACACATTCCTGTTGATAGCTAGGCTTTATGCTTCCCCATCAAGGCTGGGAGTCACGGGAAGCTTTTCTGCTGTACCAGGGTTGAATAGAGATTTTTCTCTGAGGGTGCATCTACACTGCACCCTTAGCTTGAAATAAGCTATGCAATTGGAGCTACGCAAGTTGCATAGCTTATTTCAAGTGTATTTAGAAATAGTTTACTTTGTAATTTAGCGTTCACTACACAGCGCCAAATTTTGAAATAAACCGCTATTCCAAAATGTCCCTTAATTCTTGTGGAATGAGGTTTACAGGGACGTTGGAATAGCGCACCTGTTATTTGAAAAGGTATTTAAAAATAACAGGTGTGCTGTCAAGAAGCAGAATAGCTACTTCGGTATACCGAAATAGCGCTGTGTTGATGATGTACCTTGAGAGAGCTGAGCCAGAAACCCTTCGCTAGGGAGAAGGAAGTAGGATGGCCCCAACCTCTGCTGCTCCTTTAACTGGAAAGAGAGGAGAAGGGAGGGTGGAAGCCAGAGGCAGGTTTGCATTTAGGCCTCTCTGCTTCCTGCAGGGGAAGGACAGTAGAATGGTCCACATGGAGAAGACTAGAGGGGGAGAAGAATGACAGAGGTTACTTTCATGAAGGGGTGGGAGGGAGACCAAAGGATTTACTACGTAAAGGATCCTAGACTTGTATGAACAGAGGATGTGTGAGATTTGGAGGCAGTCAGATTATTTAGGTGAGGTGGGAAAGCAGAATAGATAGGGTGTGGTAGGGAAGGACAGGAAGAAGGCATCTTGTCTGTACTTCCTTACAAGTCTTACAAAGAGTTCAGCTGGTCTGATGGCGCTGGTATCTTTACCTGCCCCACTGGGCTGTGTTCTTATGTGAGTGATAAGTGATGAAGAAATTGCAAGGCTCATTCTTGGTTGGTTAACCCAGATGGTCTTCTCTTCCTTACTCACTTATATGACTAGGTTGCCTGCAGGATTGGATCCTAAATCCATTTTTTTTGATTGACATAGAAACTAGGGATGTAAGCGACTAGTCGACTACCCAATAACCCTAGCCTTATTGGTTAGTCGAATCGCTACTTGACTTGTCGCTTCCTCTCCCTCCCCCCTGCTGCCTCTGCCACAGAGGTGCAGAGAGGGAAACGCTGCGAGCGGGGACTGAATCAGTCCCTGCTCGCGCGGGGTCCTGACTGCTGCACATCTCCCTTTGAAATGTACACTTCAAAGGCAGAGGCACAGCGGGATAGTGTGCCCCTCCTTCATTGACTGATTGAGTAGTTGATGAAAATTCCATTGACTACTTGTTTAGCTGATTAATTGAAATTTAACATCCCTAATAGAAACTGTTGGATGCAAGACAAATGGGAGGAAACCATTATTGTGTGAAGTAACTCATCTTGAAGAAAACAGAAGCATCATTTAGATTATTTGGAGTTCCTGATTATTTAACAACTGGCTTTTAAAGCACTTTGATCAGAATGAATTCTGACTTGATTTTTCTGAACAGCTCTTCTAAATGAGGGGGTGCAGCTGGTGGGTAGAGTGTTTCTTTGCATGTCAAGTGGCAGTGGTAGGGCTGTGTCTGGGGTGGTAGGGGAGCCTGTTGTGCAGTTAGTGACGTTCTGCCTTGAGGTGAATGGCAAGGCGGAAGCATTTCGGTAGTAGGGATGTGAATGGCTAACCAGCAGGGGCTTGAGCAGCTCCCCACTGGCCAGAGCAGCCCTTCTCCACAGCAGGGGAGGCCGCTCCAGCTCAGACAGGTTAAACACACAATGTTTAACCAGTTAACCAATTAAATGGGACTTTACATCCCTACTGGGTAGCTGCTTGTATGTTTGTACATAAGGGTGTCTGAATGTACAATGAACGACATGAACATGGTGGTTTGACTAAACAATTGCTCACTAGCCCTTATTAACTTAAATGGACTCCGTTACTCTTAAACTTCAAACAGCGTTCATGTGGTTTTGTAAAAGTAAGTTTTCTATAAAGGATAAAGCCACAAAATGTTTCCACTCTACCCATTTTTTTTTTTTTTTAAATTCAGCGCTTCACTTTAAAGAAAACTTGAAACAAAACCTCCCAGCCCCCTTTCTGTTGGTGTGATCTTCTGGTCGTGCCTGGACAAAGGCTGCCTTCAATAGAGTTTTAATGTGAGTTAATACACTTTTATGTAATGAAGACATGGCAATTGTAGCTGTCACAGGATTTTAGCAGGTTGAGTGTCTACTCCTCCACTGGGAATAACTTGACCTGTGATGGGGGAGTATACACTCAACCTGATGACTCATGTGACAACTGCAATTGCCTTGTCATAACTAAAAGTTGAGTTAGAATCCTAGTAAAGCACATAATTTGTGTGAGAAAGTAAGTTGTGTTACTTTGGAGCTTTTCTATACAAGGAAACTACTGCAAAATAAAATAGGATATGACTTTTAAAAAAAAAAAAAAAGCACCTCCAAGTATGTAAGTGCATTAATCCAAGACACTCTTTATGTGGAATAAATGTCTGCAGGGAGGTCATGCAGAGAAGCTACTCAGGGCTTTCTCCCTATATAGACATGATTTCACGCTTTTCAGCGGTAGTATTGATAGGTTTTACAACTTTTTAAAATATTTTGGTGGGTTGTTAATAGCTAGGGTTAACAATTTTTTTAGGAATGAATAAAACTTGGCATGCCTTTAAAAACAGTGTTTTAATCCAAACACTGCACCACTAACAGACTGAAAGTGAAACTGGCCATCAATAAAACAGAAACTGACATCTCTATTTTCTTGAATTTAAGGGCAAAATATAAAAAGATTTTTTGGGATCACATTAATCAAGTCTGGGTTTTTAAACTTCTGATAATCTAAGGCCATGTCTATGCTATGACATAAGGCTGAATTTATTAAGGTTGATTTTTTTTTAGCACCTTATTTTGTAAAGTTTTGAATTTTGTAAAGTTGGCATACGTCCCCACTGTGCGCAAGAATTTGATGCAGTTTGGAGTAGCATGTCCTCAGTAGCGTGGCTACCACCAACTTCGAGAGTGATGCACTGTGGGTAGCTATCGCATAGTTTCTGTGCCTCTTTACATTATGAATTATGCTCCCAGCGCATGCTGGGATCAAAACTGCAGTGGGTGGTTCTGGGTACATGCCATCAGCATCCCCAAATGCACTAGTCTCTTCTCTCTCTTCCCCCCACCTATTTGAAAGCAAACAGTTTCTTCGCACCCTTTTTTCCTGGTTATCCGCGCAAACGCAATAGCAGCATAAATATGAAAACCATCGTGGATCCTGTTGAGCCTCAAAGCATTATGGCAAAAATAATAACCATAGTGAGCCTTATGCTGGAGTATATGCAGGGTGTAGCTAGGGTCCACTGGAATGAGGAAGAATCTTGCAAGGCCATGAACAAACTCTTTTGTGAAGCACTTGAGTTGAGTGACTGGCAAATGGTGCTGGCATTTGATCCGTTGGACACAGTGAAATGCCGGTTTCAGTGCCATGAGACAATCACAGACTGAGACCACATAGTGCTGCAGCTGAGACACAATCAGCAGTGGCGACACAACTTTGGAATATGCAAGGCCACTTTCATGGAACTTTGCAAATAGATTTCCCCTGCCCTTAAGCTCAAGAATACTAAAGTGAGACCTGCTCTGATAGTGGAGAAGCAAGTGGCAATTGCCCTGTGGAAGTTTGCAATGCCAGACAGCTACTGCTCAGTTGGGAATCAATTGGGAGTGGGGAAGTCTGTAGTGGGGACTGTTGTGATCCAAGTAGCCAGTAAGGATGTCAACATGTAGTCGAGTCCACGATAGTCTAGGCTTATTGGTCAATCAGCTAATCTTATTGACTACGTGCATCTGCCCCCCCCCCCCCCCCACACGCAAGGGTGGGAGAGTGGGAGGCCAGCTCCCCATGAGTACTGGACCTATAGTTGCCTCCCCCCCCCCCCCCCCCCCCCCGTGCTGCTGCCTCTATCAGAAGCAGCAGCGCAGAGGTTGAGGGGGGTAGGCAGGAGCTGGCATGTGTGGGAAGCTGGCTTTCAAGCCAGCTCCTTGACTGTATAGGCTCATGCAAGCCAGTTGCCTCCCCCCGCTGCTGCCTCTCTATGAAAGGCTCAGGGGAAGCTGTTCTGTGGAATGCATCCCAGTGTTCTCTCTAAACTGCTGGGCCGCACAGCTTTGCAGGTGATTAATTAGCCCCACCCAGTCAGTCAGCTCTGTGCAGGGAGCCCTGAGCCTCTGACTGGGCGGGGCTGATTAATCACCTGTGATGCTGTGCTGCTGCAGTGCACATTAAAGGGAACACTGATGCCAGCACAGCCTCTGTCTGCGGGGAGCTTGGACCCCCCACGGACAGGGGCTGCTGCCACAGACCAGTCTCTGAGCTTGGGTCCTCAGCGGACAGAGGCTTCTACCATCCCGCGCTGCTGTCTCTGTATCAGAGCATCTGCATGGGGTGGTAGTGGGCTTCCTGGAATTGGGGCCCGGAGCACACTGGCTGTGGGCCCTGCCCCGGAACAGTTATGTAATGATAATATTTTGTGTGATTACCTAACTATTCAATTAATTGCTGTCTAACATCCCTACTAGCCAAGGCAATCAGTACCCTTCTGCAATGGAGGGTGGTGACTCTGGGAAGTGTGCAGGACATAGCGGAGTGTCTTGCCACGCTGGGATTCCCTAACTGTGGTGGGCAATAGGGATGTGTGTTCCATCTACCTTGGCACCCGACTATCTTGCCAAGGAGTACATAAACCACAAGGGGTACTTCTTGATGGTGCTGCAGGCGCTGGTGGATCACAAGGGCCGTTTCACCAACATTTATGGGTGGGTCACATAAAGTGCATGACGTGCATCTTTAGGAAGTCCTGCCTCTTCAGAAAGCTGCAAGCGGGAGCTTTCTTCTCAGATCAGAAAATTACCATCAGAGGTGTTGAAATGCCAGATGTAACCCCTGGTGACCCAGCCTACCCCTTGCTTCCATGGCTCACAAAGCTATTCATGGGCAGCCTGGACTGCCATCTGGACCGCAGTAAAGAGCTGTTCAACTTAGGGATGTTAAATTTAGATTAACTAATTGACTATTCAATTAGTTAGATTAATGTTTCAAAAGCCAAAGCCCCTCAGGGACCATGGGGCCAGCAGGGACTCCCCCACTGGCCCTGTGCTCCCTGCCCTGCCTGAGCGTTTGAAATGTACAAGAGTCCCAGTGAGGCTCTCGTACATTTCAAAAGCAGAATGGCAGGGAAGTGGCTGAGCAGAGACTGTTTCAATCCCCACTTGTGCTGTTTCCTGCTGCGCTTTTACCTCCCCTGATCCCTGCAGAGACGGTGCTGGGGGGAACTGGCTCTTCCCCCCCATCACAGTCTCCTGCTCTCTTCCCCCCCCCCCCCCTTCTGCCACTCTCTGATAGAGGCAGCAAGGTGGGGGAAGTGACTAGTTGCATCATTAGTCAACTATTCAATAAGCTTCTGTCTATTGGCTTGTTGACTAGTCACTTACATCCCTAGTTCAATTATGGACTGAGCAAGTGCAGAATGGTGGTAGGATGTGCTTTTGGTTTCTAAAGGGAAAGTTCTGCAGTCTCCTGACTAAGTTAGACCTCTGTGAATGCAACTTTCCCTTTGTAGTGGCAGCCTGCTCTATGCTTCATAATATTTGTGAGAGCAAAGGGGAAAGTTTTATATGGCAGGGTGGGGAGGGGGTCAAGGCACAGTGCCTAGCCAGTGATTACGAGCAGCCAGACACCAGGACAATAAGGAGAACACACCGAAGGGCACTACAAACCAGAGAGGCTTTGAAAGACCGTTTTATGAATGGTCAGATTGGAGAATCACACGTGTTTTGCTCACAACAAGGTGCCCCTGCATTTGGTGTGCTTACTTGTAAATCATCCCACCCCCTACAATACTAGCAAGAAACAGACTGTTGTTCAGAAACCATGGGGGGGGAGGGGTTGTGTGTGTGTGTGTGTGTGTGTGTGTGTCAGAGAGAGTGGGATGTGGAGGACAAGTCAACTGTCTGATAAGCAAATGCTTATTGGGAAGTCGACAAGCTTGTTGACTAGTCGCTCTCCCCTCCCCCCCCCCACCCTTGCTGCCTCTATCAGAAAGAGGCAGCAAGAGATGGGGAAAGGACAGGGTACTTCAAAGCAGCAGTGCTGCCAGGCTCCATGCGGTGCTGCTGCTTTGAAATGCTGCCGCAGGAGCCCAGTGTCAGGCTCCTCCTAGCATTTCAAAGTGGCAGCCCCGCATGGAGCCCAGGATCATCTGGGGACTCAGCTGATCCCAGGCTGGGCTTGAAATGCCACAGGAGACTGCAAAATACGTCAACTATTTGATTAGTCAGTTACCTGCAGTGTAACATTCCTAGTGTGTGATCTGTTGTGAGGACAGCCTTTTGCTTTGGGACCTATCCCTGAGGATTGAATGCGAGGCTGTCCTTGATTCTCTTCTCCCTCTGCCCCCTGCCCCACATGTTCTAGGGCCCCTGGGAGAGGAAGCGGTGGAACTTGGTGAGCAGGGAATGTGGCTCTGGAAGGGGTGCTGGTGCTTGTGCCGGTGCCTGTAGCTGTCCTGGAAGGTTGCTGTGTGGTTCATCACATCCTCCATGGTCTTTAAGACTCTTTCCTAGTTCTTCACTTCCAGCTTCCTGCACGCTCTGCTCTCGTCTCCACCTGCAGTGTATTCCTCCACTTGCTTAAGTGCTCCTTGTCCAAGTGGGCGGATTGCATTTGCTTCTTGAACCTGTCATCCCTACTCCATTTTCTCCTGCAGATTTGTGCTAGCCGGACAGCTGGTGGAGCCAGGGGAGCGTGCAGCATGCTCGCTGCTGTTCCTGCTGTAACCAAAGCAAAGGGCAGACTTTACCAGAGATGCATTGCAGAGCTTAAAACCTAGTCTGTTAGAAAAAAGGGTCTGTCTAGAGACCATGGGGGTATATTATGAGCAAAGCCACAGTTATGCTTTTAGGCAGCCTCTATACAGCAGGAGCATCACAGAGTTCTCAGGGAGCAGCTGGACTTGGTTTGGTGGTAAGGGACAGGCTGGGGTTTGAGCCTATGTGGGGGAAGGGATCCAGGCCTGGCGTCGGGGTAGGGGCTCATGTAAGGCCGCTGTGTTCAGCAGATCCTGACTGAATGTGGCTACTGCTGCACTGCTTTGTGCTGCTTTGATGACAGAGCACTTACTGCTGGCTTGGGGTGGGAAAGTGTCCTACTATAGAAGATGGTTTAAGGCAGGCCTCCCCAGAAACCTTGTGAGAAGGATTAAAGAGTTCCTGTATGAGAGCTTTATGGAGATGTGCAAGGAGGATGCCTGTTCTGTTTCCAGACATGTTAACAAGCTGTCCCGGCGATCCCTGCTGTGTAAGCATAGTAGCCACCACAGATCACACCTGTGTGCCTTCGTGAACTCACCAGAAGTGCCCTTTCCAGGATCGGTATCTAGCATCCTGGGAGGAGGGGATTGTCTCCAAAGTTATGAAAAAGCCCTGGCTGTTGGTGACATCAGTTATCCTGCTCACCTACTAAATACACTCTTCCTCCTCCATGCTGCCGCTCGAGGCTCCAAAGGAGTCTGTCGTGGGAGGAATCCACCGACTGGCTAGGGAAGCCAGTCAGGTCCCCACCACTGTTACATTCAGCTGCTCACATAAGCGGTATGTTTCTGCCAATGATCTGCCTGTTTGCCTCCTGTGTCTTCTGGTATGACTGCCTCAGCTCTTTTATGTTCATTCGACACTGCTGGGCATCCCTGGTATATCCTTTCTCCTCTAGGCCCCTTGTTATCTTGGCATAGATATATCTGCATTCCTTTTGCTGGTTTGTAGTTCTGCAAGAAGAAAGTCCTCTCTCCACACAGCAGTGAGGTCCAGGATCTTGTGCACCCTCCATGCTGATCCTCTTCTGCAACCCTGGAAACTCCTGGTCAGGTGTGCTGCCTACTCTGAGCGAGGTCTGCTCGCCATGCTGGCCACTCGGCATGAAATTCAAATTTTAATTTTCTGAGACTTTTCCTGCTCACATGGAGAGCAGTAGAGTTGAAAGTCCTGACTAGAGTGGTCACAGTCCTGTGTCTGTACTACTGTAAAGTTGACCATACAAGATCGAATTAGCTTTACTATTTGTGAAAAGCAGGAGTACGGACATTCGATTTAACAAGCCTTAAAATCAATGGAAGGGAAGTGGTGGTGTGTGGACTCAGTTTAGAAAATCGACCTAATGCAGCTACGTTCAACCTAAACTCCCAGTGTATACCAGGTCTAAGTCTTAGTGACGTGGATGAGGAAATGTATCTTAGTAACTACTTATGATTCTTAAGTGGACAAGTGAGCTACTAGTATATAAACAATACATACATTTTCTGATAGTTGAGACTGTTTGCCTCCAAAAATTAGGATTCTCATGGCAACTGTTTAGCAAAACTGTAAGCAGATGTCATACAGTAATATCATTTGACAGTGGAGAATATTGCTGGATTTTCTGATTGTTGTGCACTAAAATTTTTGGGTGCATTAAATTATGAACTTGTCCTGAAATGATCTCTGTGGGGGTACAGGGGTCTGTCTATGCAGCGTTTGCTGGAGAATTAGGGTCCTAGTTCTGTGTGTGTGTAAAATATAAATTTATAATATTTATGTATGTATAAAGACCATCCACTTGAATGATCTAACAGATCCTTTTGGCTGCACATTGGTGCCACCTGCTTGCAGGAAAAAATGAGTGGACTCATAAAGCAAAAAAAAAAAAAAAGGGCAAGGCCTCAAATGGTAAGTGTTTTTAATTTGGATTTCACTGGGAGCAAATCTGGGGGGGGGGGTGGCTTTGTTTCTTCTTTTTTTTTTTTTTTTTGTTGGCTGGTTTAATCAAATTCTCTAGCTATCAAACTAAAATAGATAGCACCTTTCATCTGATCATTTAAAAAACTAAATACATGAAATACAGCTTAGTTTTGAGTTGAACTTGTTCGTTCTTAATAACAGAGAACTTGTATTACTGCGCTCATTTTCCTTGAGCTCTTACAATGTTCTTAGAAGTGCAAAATGACCTCTTTAACCCATGCTGGATGATGACTCTTTAACTCAGTAACTTTTAAAGCAATATTTTCACACTGTCTTAATGGCTATTATATAAACCTCTCTGGGTTTGTAGTATAGCACCTTCATTTACTCCTGTGGTGTAGGGGGCTGCTTTTATATGTAGAAGCTACTACTTAGATTTCTGTTTCACAGGTGGATACAAATTTGCCTTCAGCAATTTATTTGCATATAGAGTATAGTGCCAATCACGTGTAGCTATGTAAAGGAAGAGCTAACTGCTGCTTAATTTATAACCTTTTTTTTTTTAATTAAAAAGGTTGCCTGAAACACTGGGTTTTGATCTAGAAATGTTCTGCTGCATTTAACACTAGTACAGTACGTACAACGCTGTACTTCATCAGGATGTTAAATCTAGGCAGCCCTGCTGAAATAGAAATGAAAGGGGGTCACAAGCATAATCTGCTGACCAAGGATAAGTCACATGCATAAGGAAGCAGCAATACGTAGCAGAGCACTGCTTTGAAATACATTGGGTGGTTGCCTGAGACCGTTAACACTGACAACAGGGGAAGAGGCTGGAAAAATCTTTCTTCTGTTTTAATGGTTCTCAAAATAGTTTTAATGCGTTTGCATCAGAATAAGTTTTGTTAGAGCCAAGTCTTATTGAAATGCACTACCTCTTTGAAGTCAGTAATGCTGATTTAACTGGGCAGCAACACAGGGTATTCCATGGACTACTCGATTAGTAAATTAACTGCAATTTAACATCCTTAACTGGTAAACTCCACAGGAGGTGTTAAGGCAAAATGAAATTTGAAGGATCCACTTGGTAGAAATTATCCCTGCTCATTCCAGATCGGGATTGGAGGTGTCTTGGGGTACTTGGAGGAAGTTGGGTTCAGCTACACAGTATGGCTAGTAAGCATTCTTCCTTCCCCCACCGACTGCAGCTGTTCCAAGTCTTGTCTTGTTTGGGGTAGGAGCAGAAAAATGTTTCTATTCTGTAGATGAGTCTTCATGGAAAAGTTGTAATAGAGCTTGAGGCTGTTTAGCCTTTCCCAGGTAATGTGCGTTGGGCTGTACACATGTATGCATTCCCCCCTCCTGCACACATGTGGATCCCAGCCTGCACAACTCCAGGGTGGAAGTGGGTAGAAAGCAGAGGTTATGATGCAGAAGATGAGCTTTTTGAATATGGATCGTGGAGACGTGACCCAAAATAACTGTAATGCATTGTTACATGGCCTGTAGAACACACGTGCTATATTTTTCTCAGTCCTTAAGCAAACTCTAACAAGGAATTGATGATTCAACCCATCTCATATCACTTGGTGTCAGCTTAGATGTATTCATGTTGATTAGAAATTGCTGGAGAACTTAATATTCTATCACACTGCAAACACCTGGTTCCAGTGACAGCAAAATTAGCATTTTCTTAAGGAAACAGGAAATTGCAGTATCTGTTAGAGAACTTTAAATAAAAGTCTAATATTGTGTATGTGACTAGTTAGCCTGTGTGAGAGGCACAGGCTATTTTTGATAGCACCCATATGTGGCTCCCTCAGTTTCTGCAGATCATCTTGGTTTTATATAAGGGATTGATAGTGCTGCCTGAGAAATAAATTGCAAAACTCCCATTGACTTCAGTGGGAGAAAGATGGGACCTTACATTCATGAGTATTTAAGTGTCTTGGGATGAAAATCATTTTTAAGGCAGAAAGCCAAAGAAGACTCTTTCATGTTAAAGACACAGTGGTGTTCAGCAGATTCTTCTCTAAAGAAGCTCCCACACTTGGGGCTCGTCTAGATTACATCCCTCTTTCGAAAGAGGAATGTAAATGAAGCACTTTGAAAGCGCAAATGAAGCAGGGATTTAAATATCCCACGTTTCATTTGCATAATTGTGTCCCAGCGGTATTTTGAAAGGGTATTTTGAAAGTGAAACCGCAGTCTAGACACGGTTCTTTCGGGGAAAAAAACCCACGCCCTTTTTTGAAAGATCCTAATTTTTTAGGAGTACGGGATCTTTTGAAAAAGGGTTGGTTTTTTTTTTTGTTTTTTTGTTTTTTGGGGGGGGGGGAAACCCTTGTCTAAACTGCAGTTTCACTTTTGAAATACCCTTTTTCGAAAGACTGCTGGGACACGATTATTCAAATGAAGCACGGAATATTTAAATCGCTGCTTCATTTGCACTTTCGAAGTGCTTCGTTTACATCCTTCTTTCGAAAGAGAGATGTAGTCTAGACACAGCCTAAGTGAGATTAGTAGGGGCAGGACTGGAGAACCTCCATTGCACTGGTTTATAACAACTCCCTGTACCCCAGTGGGCATGATCATTGTGGATTGGGGATCCCTTCCGTCCCATGCCAGAGGAATATAGGAATGCACAGGTGTTGTGAAGTGGGCCTGATGTCTGTTTTTTGCCCCGTTATCTCATCAGAACTTTCTGCCCCTAGTCTAGCTATTCAGGTTTGGGAAGTGTCTTTCTGAATGGGTTTCAGCAGCGGGCTGAAGAGGGCTAATACCCATTCTGTTTAGCTCTTTAGTCTCCAAATGAAAATTGGCCAACTAGGATGAGTCTGCCCCATTGTCCTTCTCACAGCAGGGAAATACAACCTTGAAGGACTGAAGGGGCCAATATCTAATGGTGGTGTAGCTGAGTCAGTTCCAGAATATTAGACACACAAGGTGGGTGAGGTAATACTTTTTAAAAGGACCATCTTCTGTTAGTGAGAGACAAGCTTTCGAGACAACCCCCTCCCCACCCCCCCGGCTCTTCTTCAGGACTAGGAAGCTGTATGGGCTCTCAAGCTTGTCTCTCACCGACAGAAAAAGATATCTCACCCACCTTGACTCTGAATGGGCCAAGGCAGTTTACAATCAGTGTTCTACTGTGTCTTATATAGGAATGGTTCCTTCTGATTGTAAATGTGTGTGTCTGTTTCTCTCCCCCCTCCCCCTTCCGCCCCCCAACCATTGTGTTTAGCTTCTTACAAGTGGGACTTGTGCATTTTCCCTCTCAGGGAAAACCTGAAGCTGCTGCAGGCTCTTGCTTTGCACCTTCAGATGCTCTTGCATGCCACCTGTGCTGATAGCAGTGAGCTAGTGGAGACAGGAAGGGTAATCTGACCTCAGCTGATCTAAGAGCAAATGGAGAGAACAGGAGGAAAAACTAAGGCAAAAAAAAAAAATGCAAACAATCAACAAAGTAATAAACAGCCTGCTTTATTCTAATGATATAGCTGTCTGAATGAGGCAGACCTGCCCCTGCTGCTGTGAAGCCACAGTGGGGCTGTATTACTCAGTTGGGAACAGGTGGTGATTTATGACCCTTGCAAGTGGTGCTGTTTGGGTTAATATGGGTGGCCGGATGCAGCAACAAGCAGAAGTTAGAGGAAGGGGTCTTGCTCTTTCCTACTTGACTCGGCTCAGCACTGGCAGCAGGCAGAGGGGAGGACAAGAAGGTGCAGAGGTCTTGATGTGAATGCTTGGGAGAAGCTCCCTTCTCCTCCCTTTCCCCACCATTATAATGCTGGAATTCTAGAAATTCTAGCAAAGACTTGCTGTTAGGTAGTGATTAGACATGTGACGGAGGTGAAGGCCCAGTCGGCTATCCGATAAGCAAATGCTTATCAGATAGTTGACAGGCTAGTCGATTAGTTGCTCCCCCCACTCTCCTTGCTACCTCTATCAGAAAGAGGTAGCGACAAGGGGTACTTGGAGCTTGGGAACAGACCTTGGGCTCCAAGTGGTACTGCTACTTTGAAACGCCGCATGCAGCCCCGGGGCCAGCTGGGGTGTCTGCAGGCTGCACGTGGTGTTTCAAAGCGGCAGTGCCGCGTGGAGCCTGGGATAAGCTGGGGACTCCACCGCTGACTCTGGGCTCCCTGTGGTGCTGCCTCTTTGAAATGCTGTGGGGAGCCCAGCGTCAGGCTCCTCGTGGCATTTCAAAGTATTGGGCATCTGTACGCAACTAAACTACTATCAGTATTTCAGTAGGATAGCTGAAAATGCAGGCTCTGTCCTGTAACTGAATTCCACCATGTCCTTATCTGCTATTGTAGGGCCTGTCTAAACACAGCTTGAACCAGTTAACTGAAACTGGTTTAAAAAGCATAAATTAAAAATGTACTTAGTTGTGAACCCCTGCATCGACACTTGTGTATCTCCGTTTATAGCAGTTAAAATCTGTAAGTTTAAATGTGTAAGCTAAACCAGTATAATCAGTTTAAGGACATCAACACACAATGCTGCACATGAGGTTTAAAAATGGCTTCAGTTGAAATTTAATTAAAGGGTTGATTTTATGTGCCAGTGTTAGCTTTCCAGTGGAATAGCTAGTCGAAGCTTTGAACTAGATGAAGATGCATTTCCCTCCAATACGGGTTAGATCCAAGGACGTCCCTGTGCGTGGAAATGTACCAGAATAATGATTCCAAAATAGTTCTTCCAGATTATGCCTACATGGGGATTGTAATGAAATAACTGCTCTGGAATAATTCTCAATACATTTCCAAGCATAAACAAATGCTTGAACTGCTCTCAGCTATGTCACTTGTTATAGTGCAGATCATAGAACAGGGTGGCCAACCCATTCTGGGCAAAGAGCCAAGATATCAGTGAATCCAGTGCAAAGAGCCGGGGCAAACTTGTAGAGCGCCCCCCTCTTCCCCCCCCCCCCCCAAAAAGCTCTGCCCCTTTAAGAAAACATGTTTAGAGGCTTTTTGGCCACATCAGGTTCCCGCCGGCTGACACCATCTTTAATTCTCCATCTTTAATGGCTGCACCAGATAGCTCCCCTGCTCAGGTCAGCACAGGGAGCCAGAAGGAGAGGGCCATTTTTGGGGGCACGGGGGCAGCTTTACAAGCTGGGTGGGTGAGGGGGGCGTCGCAAGCCGCACCCTGGTGGGGGAAGAGCCGCATGCGGCTTGTGAGCCGCAGGTTGGCCATGGCTGTCATAGATTAGGGTTGGAAGAGGCTTCAGGAAATTGAGTCCAACCCCCTGCTCAAAGCAGGACCAACCCCAACTAAATCATCCCAGCCAGGGCTTTGTCAAGACTGGCCTTAAAAACCTCCAAAGGATGGAGATTCCACCTCCTCTGTAGGCAACCCATTTCAGTGCTTCACCACCCTCCAAGTGAAGTAGTTTTTCCTAATAACCAACTTAGACCTCCCCCACTGCAACTTGAGACAATTGCTCCTTGTTTTATCATCTGCCATTACTGAGAATAGTCTGGCATCATCTCTTTCAGACCTCTCCACCTTCAGGAAGTTGAAGGCTGCTGTCACATCTCACTCATTCTTTTCTGCAGACTAAATAAGTCCAGTTCCCTCAGCCTCTCCTCATAAGTCCATGTGCCCCAGACCCCTAATCATTGTCACTGCGCTCTGCTGGCAGAGATGGAGTGGGTGGCTGATAAAGCTAGGGATAATTAGGGTGGTGGGGAGCCTTTTATTCACATGCTCTCTTGCTTTTAAGGCTGCTGGACAGGTTGGGTCCTGGTGAGAGACATCAGTCATAGCCCCTTCTAGGGCAGTAGCTGGGGGCCAGAGGGGAGCTGTTCCTGACATAAGGGAAAAATGGAAGGGACCTTGATGCATGATCTAGTCCAGTGTTTCTCAACTTTATAAAAAAAAAAAAAAAAAAGTACCCCCTCTTAAAAAAAAAAAAAAAAAAAAAAAAAATTAGAAGTACCCCCCAGTACCTACAGTCTTCAGACACAATCTTTTTTCTACCATTGCACACGTTTGTTTAAACAACTTAATCGTAGCCAGGTGGGCAATGACATTATTATTTTTGTACTTTTTACACCCAAAAAAGTGCTGTAAAACTTAAAACAAAAATTCAGTTTTCTCCAAATTTCAGTTGTGTTGATGTACCCCCAGACTTCTCTCAAGTACCCCTAAAGGTGCTTGTACCACTGGTTGAGAAACCCTGATCTAGTCCAGTCTCCTGCTCTGAAGTGGGACTAAGTATTATCTAGACCATTGCTAGGGATGTAAGAGTTTAACCAATAAGCATCAGCTTGATTCCGGTTGCAGTTAAACTCTTCCAGCATATACCGGCTGCTGCTCCCTGCTGCGGGCCCTTCAGTATAAGGCTTATAGCGTGCAACACAGCTGGCTTGCTGGGAGCAGCTCCGGCTGCCCCATGCTATGCACTCTGATACTGAAGAACTTGCAGCATGGGGCAGCAGCACAGCACCCCAGTTGCTGACTCCGCTCCCAGGGATCTAGCTGCGCTATGGGCTGTGCAGTATAAGCCTTCCATTGCAGAGCCCACAGCACATGTAACCACTAGGATTTTTAATAGTTACATGGTTACTTTTAAAAACACTTTTTTTACGTTCTTAATTGGTACTCGGTTAGATCAACATGTGGGCCGAGTTGATAGGCGGCCAGCCATTTATGCAGAAGGTTGACAAAAATAATAATAAAACCTCTGTCAACTGCCAATGAAGACCTTGATGTAACATAAGTATTAGTGTGTTTGTCTTTTTATAAGTTTATAAATCAACATTATTCCTTGAGTTTGTGGCACACTCTATAATGGTAGAAGTGACATCAGTGATCTCTGACAAGCTTTGTGAAGAGTGGTTTCTAGGAGGTCAGGTAAGACCCATGCATTGTTGAAGAGGCTAATCTGTCAAGAGATTTGCAGTGTTTTTTTAATAATGTTCCTTCCTGGTAGAAAACTCAGATTCACAGCAGTATGTTGATCCAAACATCAAGACTGAAGGCTAGATTCTGGCTATTGGTCAGCATCCTAAGTCCAAAAATCACCAAGTCCCGCTTCTCTGAATTTTGCCTTCAAAATTGTCTCTCTGAGCTCCTGGAGCTGTACAATTGAGAAGTACCTTCATCAGTTGAATCAAGAATGTTCTTTGCTTTGGAAGGGCAAGCAAGGTCCACGAGCAGAGACAAGTGGCTCACAAACAAGTAAAAACAAATCCTTTGGAATTATAAACTTCCCAAACAGATTGTTTGGGAATTCTTGCATCGTTCCAAGCAAACTTTGAGCTGTGTGTAGCTTCACAGGAAATGTGGGCTAGTACAACATCTTTCCTAGTACGTCTATCTGAAAGATTTCAAGATTCCTCTGAAAGGCATGCACTTTTTTCAGTTGGATCCCTGACATTGCTTGCCCAGCCTTGGAGCTACAATTTGAAGGGAACTGAAGTGATACCAATAATATCGCACAGAAAGCTACCAGAGAGACAGAGGGAGCATCATTAATAAATTCAAGGAACTTTCAAGCCTTGTTTTCTTGTGGGTTGAAAAAAAGTCTGTTATTTCTTTTTGAAGTGTACAAAATCTCTCTAACACGAACACCTGCTATTTAACTGGTGACCACTGTTGAGTTGCAACAGGTCACTGTAGTTGGCTGAAACAGCTTTAAAAAGATGCTGTTGCAAGCTAGAAGCTGAGCATATGTAGGTCACTAATCTCATCAGAATACCCATTCGTTTTTCAAGTTCCAAGACAATGTACTATACAGGGCAGTCTGGTGAATCGTGCAGTGAAGTGTCTTTAATGAAGGGTGTATGGCTGCCAATTTGAAGCAAAGCCTCTCTTTCTTTCTTTCCCTGTTATGAAGGGACCTCTGTCTTGAACAAATTTACTTTCTGCAGATCTAAGCTAGCTTTTTGAGGGGGAAAAAAACAAATCTACCTTTTAAAAAATGATCTTTCCAGATTTCTAATGGTATTAAGCACAAAAAAAATCTATCTTGAAAACTTCACCATCATAAAGTCTAACAACGATAGCTGGCTAGTGTCACTTAAATTGCCTCATTCATCCACTGCAAGAGACATGCATTTGGTGGGAAAGGGGGTTGTTTTTGTTCTTGGTTTTTAAATTGAAAACCAGTGATGATAGACAGTCCTCGTGAATTTTACCTCCAATCTTCCCACTGCAGTGGAATCAGACAGGGGAACTCGCTTCACAATATCAGCTTTGTTTTTCTCTCCAGCAAAAAGCTCCTCCAGCACTTCCAATGCGTACTTGTTCACAAACTTAACATCCAGAAAAGGCTTTTTTTCTTTCTAGCTCATACCAACAGTATCCAAAGAGAAGCAGCTGTTGTTTTGTCCTCCACAGTTGCTGATGTTGTGAGAATATTTGAAGTGTGATACGAAGGCTACACATTTTCAGTTTTGTCCTATCTTGCAACACTGCCAGAAGGCCATGTTTTGTTACTGTGCTTTGATTCAAAGTGCCATCTCAGATTGATAACCTTACAGTCCAATACAGTTTTTTTTGGCAAGCTAAAAACACGCAGGCTTTGCATTTTTAAATGTGGTTGCACAATAAACAGAAAATCTGCTGTCCAGCTTGGGTTAAAAGCTCACTTTTCACAGATGACTTTGTGACAATCACTCAGTTACATTGCTTTTTTTGGCTCCATTTCCATAGCTAATTTTAAAAAGGCCAAATATCATAGCTCAATTGTAGCAAATGCTATCACTGCTGGATATTAAGTTCTTGCAAGTTACTTTCCTAATGAAGTCCTAGGCAAATGATAGTTTGTGCATCACTGTTTGTGAATTTAATTACTCAAATTTTTAAGATGGGCCACATAAGAAGCCTTGGTGGGCCACATTTGGGCAATAGTCTGCCTGTTGAGTATCACTGATCTAGACCATCCTTGACAGATATCCATCTAACCTGGTCTTAAACTTGCAATGGCAGAGATTCCACAACCTCCCTAAGCAATTAGTTCAAATTGCCAAGATAGATAAGCACTGGGAATTTTTTCCTAGTGTCAAACCTAAACGTCCCTTTGTAAAATTTAAGCCCATTGCTGCTTGTTCTATCCTCAGTGGTTAAGGGGAATTTCAACCTTTTATGTACTTTAAAAAAGGAGTATGTTATAGAATGTTGTCTCTTCTGAAAACTAAACAAATCCATTTATTCAGTCTTCCCTTCATAGGTCATGTTTTCTAGACCTTTAATCATTTTGTTTGCTCTCCTGTGGATTTCCTCACGTTTGTCCACATCTCTCCTGAAGCATGACACCCAAAACCTGATACAATACTTGGCTTGAGACCTTGTCAGTTCTGAGTAGAATAGGATTACTTCTCATGTCTTGTTTGTAACACTCCTAATATACTGCAGATTGATGTTTGTTGCGTTGTTGTGGGTGGTTGGCTGTTTTTGCAACTGTATTATATTGTTGAATCACATTTAGTTTGTGATCCACTATAACCCTCAGATTCTTTTCTACAGTACCTTTCCTTAGGAAGTCATTTCCCATTTTGTGTTTTGTGCAATTGATTGTTCATTTCTATGTATAGTACCTGCATTTGTCCTTACTGAATTTCATCCTGTTGATTTCAGACCATTTCTCCAGTTTCACAGAATCATTTTGAATTCTAATCCTGTCTTCAAAGGCGCTTGCAACCTTCCCAGCTTGGTATCATCTACAAACTTTAAGTGTACTCTCTACTAGGGATCTTAGATAGCAGGTAATAGAATAATCAAGTAATTGCATGAATTCTTATTGGTTACTTGACCATTCTGTAGTTCCGGAGAGTGGGGCTGGTAGCCAGTGTGCTCCAGACCCACTCCAAGGGAGCCCACTGCTGCCTCTGTATCAGCGCAGAGGCAGCAGTGCAGGTTGCCATGTGGAAGCCTGTCTGTGAGGGGGGCCAGCTCACGTCATGGATCAGCTGCCTGCCGCACCATGCAGAGGCAGCAACACAGAGTGGCAGCAGCTTCTTTCCGTGAGGGTCCAAGCTCCCCATAAACAGAGGCTGCTGCAGGGTAGGGGGAAGGCTGCTGTGGTGACCCTAGGCGTGCGTGCGTGCGTGCGCCAGCTCCCTGTGGACAGAGGCTGCCCCAGCCTTTGTCCATGGGGAGCTTGGACCCCCCCGCCCCCATGGATAGGGGCTGCTGCTGCAAAGCAGCCTCTGCCCACAGCGGGCCCAGGCTCGCTGCAGGCAGAGGCTGCTTCGCGGCAGCCTCCCCTGCCCAACCCGTGCTGCTGCCTCTGATAGAGGCAGCAGCGGGAACATGGGGGGACAGGCAGCACCGCAAAGCTGGTGCTGGAGGGAACTGTCTTTCAAGTCAGTTCCTCCCCAGCACCAGCTCCTGCTTCCCCCTCCCTTGCTGCCTCTGATACAAGTAGTCGACTAGATTAACTGGTAAGCCTAGACTTATCAGCCAATTGTATACTCAGCTACTTGTTTACATCCCTACTCTCTCCACACCATTATCCAAATCATTCATGAAGATATAGACTAGAACCAGACTCAGGACAGATCCCTGCAAGACCCCTCTCGTTATGCCCTTGTACCTCAATTATGAACCACAGACAGCTACCTTCTGATTATGCTTTTCCAACTAGTTGTGCACGCACCTTTATGGTAGGTTTGTTTAGGCCAGAAGTTTTTCAGACTTTCTGAGCTGAGCCCCCCCCTTTGAATTAGGTTTTGGATGTGCCTCTCCCAACACAGACCCAATACCTGACCCTCCTCCCTGGGATATTCAGGATATGGGAAGGAGTGTGCAAAGGTTTCTGGGGGCAGAGCTAGCACTGGGAATGGAGGTTGCCAGAAACAGAAATTGGTATGGCTGTGGTGGGTTTTGACACTGATCCAGAGACTAGGTGGCCTGCTGAGTTCAGACTGAGGTGGTACTCCATCCCAAGTACTGCCACAGGCTGGCCTGAGCCCCACAGTTTAAAATCTGCTGGTTATATTTGGAAACGGGGCAGCAGCTATCCCCAGTTTCAGAGAGGGTAGAGATTTCCCCATGTATAAGCCAATATCTGGGGGGCCCTTATCCCTCTGTTGGGGCTGGGGCAGTCTTAACCCTCCCTCCCCCTGTGCTAGCAGGGATACTGAATGCTCAAGGGAAGGGGGATGAGAACTGCCACTGATGAGCAGTGGGTGTGATGGTGGCAATGATTAGGGATGGGAGCCTGTACTTGTGCACACAATTAACTGACGAGCCTCTTGCCCTCTTCCCCTCCCCCCCGTGCTGCTGCCTCCCACAGAAGCAGCAGTGTGGGGATAGGGGGGACAGGCGTGAACACTGGCTTCCCTCCCCCATGTGTAAACAAGTAACTGCTGAAATTTTCCACGGTTACTCGTTTAAAATGTGCTTATTTTTGTAACACCCTTAGTAGCAGTCTCGGAGCTGTCTGGGTCGGGGGGGGGGGGAGGGGAATCTGAAAAGTTGGGTTGAATATGCAGGGAGGAAGTGAAGGCTGTGGAAAGGAGGTTGAGGTATCATCTGTTCCCTTCAAACCCACATTTGTGCCCCCCACGTTTGTCCCAGCCCTTCAAAACTATTCCTACTGTTCTGCATCTTTCTTCAGCTTCTTAGTCTGTGGGCCCCATCCTGATGCCTGCCTCTCTTTGGGGAGGAGGGCTGAAGAAGACAAACCAGGCTGAACCGGACAGGCAGGAAAAGAAGAGTTGTGGGGTGACGCAGGCACAGTGAAGGGGTTGAACATACACATACAGTGTGTTCTATGAGTCTGAGTGGAAGGAGCTGCATGCAAAGGAGGGGGAGAGCTGGGTTGTGGTGGTGTGAAATTCTTTCCCTTGGAAAAAAAATCTGAACCCCCAAAAGCGCCTGATCATTGTTAATGCAGAGTTAGGCCTAGTCCAGTGGTTTTCAGTGTATTTTTTTTTTATTTGCAGACCCCTTAAAAATTTCAAATGGAGATGCAGACCCCACTAGAAATCTTAAACCTAGTCTGTAGACCTCCAAGGGTCCAGGGTTGAAAACCACTGTTCTGTGGTAATAACAACCTTTCGTGGGCCATTTAGACATAGTATGCAGATCTCTGTAGATCGGCTGACCATGAGTTGACACTCTCCCTGGCTCAGTCTACCCCTAACACTTAATTCAACCTAGCTATGTCAACAGGGCTGTGACTGTCTCACAACACCCCTAGCAGTAGTCTTGTGAGTGGCATCTGGCAGGGTGCCTAGTTCTGAAGAAGGCAGCAGTGCAGAAGTAAGAGTGGCATGGTATGGGGGGGGGGAGGGGAACTTTGTCAGAACTTGAAATATTTTCAAAGGGGGACCCAGCCCAAAAAAAAAAACCCGAAGCCTTGACCTAGCCCCACTAGGTAGAGACAGCCAGGCTGACAGAATAACTCTTCCATTGACCTAGCTATCAGCTTTTGGAGAGGTGGGTGAATTACCTACTTGATTAAAGGAAAAATCCCTTTCCTTGACCTAAGGAAGGTGGGGATGTTAAATTTAGATTAGTTAATTGAATAGTTGATGGGATTTCCATCGACTATTCTGTTAGTCTATAAGTACACCTCCACCTTTGAACTGTTCAAAAGTGGAAGCCCTGCAGGAAGCACAGGGCCAGCAGGGGACTGGCCCCACTCTCCCTGTAGCGCCTGAGTATTTGAAATGTATCATAGCCCCAGCCCGGCTCTTGTATATTTCAAAAGGAAGCTGCCTGGGGCCAGCAAGGGCTCTTGTCCATTTCAAAAGCAGAACCGCAGCAAGTAGAGACTGCTTCAGTCTCCGCTTGCGCGGTTTCCCACTGTGCCTCTACCTCCCCTGTTCCCTGCGGAAATGGTGCTGCTCTCTTTCCCCAACTTTGCTGTGCCTCTCTGATAAAGGCTGTGGGGGGGGGCGGGAGATGATGGTGGAGGGGAAGTGACTAGTCTCATCACTAGTCGACTATATCTGATAAGCTCCTGCTTATTGGATAGTTGACTAGTGGCCCACATCTCTAGTAGGGAGGTGGGTTGAGTCCTTCCTGGGCCTAGTGGATAGAAGTGTCTACATAGCTGCTGTAGGGTAAACGTACCCTCAAGGTAGCACCTTCCATAACGTACCCTCAAGGTAGCATCTTCCGTAATTACCCTTCCGTAATGTGCAGTGTGGCTGAACTTGATCTCTGAAAACCAGTTACTAAGGTGTTTTCAGAGGCTTTACATTTAGCTACTCTGCATGTTCTGGAGAGGTACAAGGCACGAGTGGGCAACCTTAACTCTAACTATGCTCTTTTTGGCATTTAAGCAATTGACTCCTGAATCCTAACTTGACAAAATACAGCTGAATAGACTTTTTGAGTGTAGCTGACTGTCACTGCTTCAAATAAACCGTAATGGGAGTCTCTCCTTGTGCATTTATTTGTGTATCCTTAAATAGTGTGAGGCCATCTTTAGATATACTTTCGTGCAATGCTAGTTTTGTTCAAAATCCAGTTATTGCCATTTTACATTAAAATGTTTGTATTGTGTCTCTAGAACATCCCATTGCCACCCTGTCATTCTATTCCAGAGAATGTTTTCTCCTCTTTTCACAGTTCCCACCCCCACTTTTTGCCTAATGTTGAAAGTCTTGAAAACATGTACTACTCACAGTATTCCAAGGCAGTGTCTTCAGGTTACTTGGAATTTGAAGGTGTCTGGAAAGATTCAGTTGCCAATCGCCTTAAAATGCCAGAGAAAAGGAAAAGGTCATTAATTTCTCAGAATCTTCATGGCAGAACAGAGAAAAACTTTCTTGCATAAATGGGGTGTGGCAGAGGGATAATGCAAATGTGAAAGCATCCGGACAATTGAGAGTAAAAATAATCGGTAGCTTTGCATTAAATTAAAGGTTAATAACATGCCAGTTTTAAAAATGGTATTAATGGGATTTAAGCAGTTACCTGAAAACATAACTAAGGTTTGCTGTCTAATGCCGAGTTAAGGAGAGGCAGTGTTAAAAATCAGTGCAGCCTGAGTGGTAAAACCATTAAGGATCATTGCATGCACCCACCAAATGTTTTGATGTAGCCTGTCTGTTGAAGAACAGGTATTTAGCAGCACCATGCTTCCTTTGACATAACTCTGCATAACTCTGTCTCTACTGCATGCATTGTAAAAGTAGATCCTGTTCTGACTTCACACACTTGGTATCTTAGGGTAGGGTCTCTTTTCACTGCTTCTCATCACTAAGGGTATGTCTGCATGGGGAGAGAAAAAAAGATATGAAGCAATGATTCGCAGCCCAAGTCTACAGACTCAGGCTTGCGGAGCTAAAAATAGAGTAGCTGTTCTGCTCAGGTTCTGAAACCCAGGGAGGGGAGTCACTTCAGAGCGTGAGGCCTAGTCTAAGTGGGAGCATTTACACCACTGCTATTTTTAGCCCCACAGTCTGTAGCCCTGAGCTGTGAGACTTGCTGACGCAGGGAGTAGTTCAATGCACATGTACCCTAAGAATTTCTTTTCACAAACTTTGCGTTTATAGATCATTAATTAGATTGGGACAAGGGTATATGACATTCTGTATATGAAGCACTGTGCATCTTTAACACTCCATGAAGGTTTTGTAGTATTAATAATAATGCCCAGCACTCACAGATAATTAGATAATAAGAGTATTTCTCTTAGTGGTAGTGTTGCCAGTTCTAGTAATGGATATAACTGCATGTCCTGACTCAGCTGGGTTTTTTGGTACTGCTCTCCCCATTTTTTATGTCTACTTTTGATAACTCTCATACCCTATCTGGTTAATGGTGTAAGGAATTGAACAGCTGACTGTCAAGAATTCACTGTACACAAACTTGTGGTGGTGTTCCTGTCGCTCTTTCTGAAACCAACATGCATGTGGCTTTGAATTGACTATTTTAATGCACTATATCAGCAACTGTTTATTGTGATAGACGTATATGAACAGAGCCATTTTCCTATTTAGAGTAAAATGGTACAAAGGCACAGATCCTAATATCCGTGACATCAAGTATGAAATGTAATTGTGGAAATATGTTGTTCGTTCCAACTAACTGGAGGAGGGCTTGAGGTAACTAACAGGGATTTGCAGAAAATCCTAGAATATTCTTCATTCCACATGCCTGTTCTCAGCTAACTACACAAGGAAGGGGACAGGCAGAAGTGAAATAAGTATGCTGATGTAGAAATGTTAACGAACTGTGGATTTAGAGTTTTTTTGCATGAAAGAGGGTGAGTATACTTCCTTTCTCACATTGAATTAAGAGTGATGTATAGAAGAGACAAATAGAGATCTTTGGTCTAAAGGGAGGTGGAGAGAGGAAGGCTTTTAATCTTGTTAGACTGACTAAAAGCTGGACAGTAAGTCACTTTTGTTCCCAGTTTGCTTCTGTACTAGTGGGCGATCAAATACTTGAATCTATTTTTAACTTTGCTGCATATCTGTTTTTTTTTCCTCAAGCCAAACTTACAAGGCGCTGTCAGGAGAGAGAGAACCTTGGTATGCTGGTCTGGTCACCCAATCAGAATCTGTCAGAGGCTAAATGTAAGTCTGTTTTGAATTCCTGTTTTTAAGTTATTCAGTTTAAGTGAAGATGCCTTTTACAGCAGAGATTGCTTACACAAGTGTGATCTTCTCAGTATGCTTCAAAACAAATTTGGGAACTTTTTAAAAGTGCCATACATGGGATTTTGTTCCTTCCTAGGCAGCTGACCAGAACGCCATATCCATTGGGGAGGAGGAAAGACCTCTTATAATTTCTATCTCTGGCATGAATTTTTGAGGCTCTTGATCAGCAACTTGTGATCTTCTGATCATATGGGCAAGTGCTGTAAAAGGCAGCAGATATAATATTTCTGATTCCAGAAGGAGAGGCATTTGTGGGGGTGGGTGGGAAAAAATTATCGCAACCCCCACAAAAATCCTTGATAACCCCAAACTTGGAACTCAAGTTAAAAATGTGGGAACAACTATAATGTCTTTGATTTACATTGTAACCTGAATGTGTGCCTGGGAACAGGTTTCCAAAGGTCATGGCAGAACTAGTGGTAGAAATGTCTAATTGTGGCACACTGCACTTCCTGAAAAATTACAGCATCTTTAACATAGCTGGCGTTGACATGGAAACTCTCTTAAATAACCCGCTCCAGTTTGTTTTAATTTAACTTTCTGTGCTGAATTTGAGCACAGGACCAGAAGCAAAGAACTAAGGGTGCTGCTCCCTCAATGGTCATGGCCTAATCGTTTGTCCCCTCTTTTCACTGGCTGCATCAGGATGGTACCTCACAAGGCAGCTGAAGGTTTGCTGAAGACTCAGCATGCAAAAGGTGGCAGTATAGATAATATAGTGGATTGGGTGTAAGACTGATGATATCATGGGTGGCATGAGTTCTGCTGGGTGACTCCTGCATTGGAGAAGATGTTTCTCAGGTTGCCCATCTGTCAAAGCTGGTTGATGCTTTGAAATCTACTTCCTCCCCCTGTGGTGTGGTGAGACTGGCCATTAGTGGACTTTGTATTCCTATTTGAGAGTTTTGGAGTCACTCTCTTGTGGGTGTGGGGGGTGGGTGTCGTGAGGAGTTTGCAGATGGAAACAAATGTGCTGTTTCTTCCTGGGCTCTCCTCTGGAATTTAGTAGTTTGCAAAAGATTCCAAGTACATGGCTTCAGAGAGAGGGAATTTTAACATTGTAATTTTTAGCCCCTTGCTGATGGGTATGGTGACTGAAAGTGTAAGTGGGTGTCACTTATCAACTGTAGAAAGGTACAGTAGAATAGAATACATGTGAATTACCCTCCATGGGAATGAGTGACTCTGTCCAAGACCTTGCATCTTTGGAGCAATGAATGTCTAGAACCTTTCTCCTTTCGAATTCATACTAGTGAACTTTGTGTCTGACCATATAGCAATTTAACTATATTGATTTCCAGGGCAACTTCCCATGATTCACAACAGTACAAAATCTAAATTGGCTCTGTGGTGTTCCTGCTCTTCTTCCCACCCCCACGGAGTTTACATTGCTGGAGAATGGTATCTTGTACCATTCTCCCATGCTGTGTGGAGACTGTCCCCACTAAGGACTTAATTGCAGCAATTCTATACAGAATTGCTTTTTATTTTAGGGCTTTTGACATGAAGGGTGTTTGACTGAAAAGTCAGGGCTTTGAGGCTGGCGTAGACCATTCTTTAGCATCTGCACAGTGCCACCTTGGCTCATGCTTAAGGGCCCCAGCCCACACCTGCTCTTACACACTATCTTACTGCTGAAGACTTGTTTAAACTACAGGAAAAACTGTTGAGGGACCAGGTTACAATCATCGTCCTGTGACCTAATTCCGTTTTAGGGTGTAATAGTTGACTTGGTACATTCTTGCTCTGTCCAAATCTTTAGCACAGGTCTGTTAAAACAGTCATGCCACATGCGCTTGAAGATGTAACAGTGTTTAACCATGCTGGAGGAATATATTGTAATGGGATTCCATGAAGTGGTGGGGATTCCTTGAAGTGGTGGCTATTGTAATGTTTTGGGCCCTGCCTACTATTTACTGACACATTGGTAATTCTCATCCCTTGGTTTGTTAACCATAATCCTGGGAGTCAATTTTTTTGCTCCTTTCACCCTCCGCCATGCACCACAAACTGAGTGCTATCAATAAGGTGTGCGCCTGATCTCCTTTGTTACAGTGTGTCACTGAGATGGTGGTACCCACTGGCAGTTTCATGAACAAAGAGTGAACAATACATTTTTTTATGCTCTGATAGACTAGAGCAAGAACAAAATCCCTCCAGCCTGCCCTAGGTCAGCTCCCAAGTGTGGCTTAAAAATAGCCCCATTTGTCTGCCTAGCTTTGCCCAGTCAGTCCATTCCTCTGTGCTGAGTAGCCCATCCACACCTGATACAAAACCTTGTGCTCACACTCTTAGACCTTTTAAGAGATTTCTCTTAAGAATTGCTTCAGCTGCAGGGAACTACTCTGACCTGCATTGAGAATCTGTTAATGGAGGCAGAGCTGGGGATGTTAGATCTCACTGGAGAGAGGTGGGGCCGAGCAAGGCAGAGGAAGTAAATAGAACTAATCGGTTTGGCAAATGGGAGCTGAACCCGGGAATTATGAGGTTTTTTTTTTTTTCTTTCCTTTGTGTGTTTGTTATTTAATCTACCATGGGATATCAGGGCAGTGGTTCCTAAATTGTGGGGTGCAAGAGGGCACATAGCAGGGCCCATGCCAGCCTCCAGAAGAGGTGGGGAGGGAGCAACACCAGACCACAGCCCAGTCCTGTCCCCAACTCCACCTTCAGCCCAATCACCTTTGCTGAGCTACTGTGCGACAACAGAGGGGGACACAGATACATAGGTTCCATTACGGGTAAGGGGACATGCCCCTGGAAAAGTTTGGGCACTACTAGTCTAGAGAAATCTGTTAGGGATGTTAAATATTGGTTAATTGATTAAACCCACAAATTCTTATCGATTAGTCTCTAGTCCCCAGGGGTGGGGCTGGCAGCCAGTGTGCTCCAGCCTCACTCCCGAGGAGCCCCTTGCTACTCCATGCTGCTGCCTCTGTATCAGAGGCAGCAGCGTGGGGTGCTAGGTGGGAGCTGGTCTGTGAGGAAGCCACTTTAAAAACCAGCTCCCCTTACGGACCGACTGCCTGTCGCTCTGTGCTGCAGCCCCTGATAGAGGCAGCAGCGTGGGGTGGCAGCAACCCGTGTGTGTGTGTGTGTCTCTATGCTCCCGGACCTGGTGTGAGCCAGAACTGAAAGGGGGGGGAGGTGTAGGTCCCATCGCATGCCAGGAATGAGCTGGGCTGCTGGCCAGCTTGCTAAAAAATTTACTGGTAAGTTGGGGTGGAGGGAGGGAAATGCATGTAGTCTATAGCTTTTGCTTATCAGTTAATCAACTACACGGTTACATCCCTACTCTCAGTACCTAAAGACAGGCTGGCATGGTGAAAGCATGTAGTATAGCAATGCCAATTACTTCACTGGGCTTTACCACAATAATACTGGGCTAGTTTGAAACAGAGATGTAATCAAGTAACTGGTTATCTGGTAAGCATCATTCTTACTAGGTGATGCTTACTGGTAACCAGTTAAGTCGCCCCGCCCGGGCTGGAGCGATGTCCAGCCCACGATGCAGTGCAGTATGCCCTGCCTGGCTGGGCCCACTGTGGGCGGGAGAGCTGCTCTAGTGGTCTCCACCTGTGACGCAACTTGCTAGTTAACTGGTTAAACATAGTTTAACTGGTTATCATTTTTAACAGGATTTTATATACCTAGTTTGAAAATTAGGAAGCATTGGCTTGTTCCAGCAGCCTCTCAGGAATATAAATTAATCAGGTTAATGGCCCGATCATGGTGGTGATCTTTATGGGCCTGAATGTGACCCACAGTGAAAAGCTGCCTTCACTTGCTACTTTACTATTTTTAATGACTGTCTCCAAAGTCCATCCTGCTTTCATTTCCACACACATCTGGGTTTTTTTTTTTTCATTTTTTTTTAAAAACTATTAAAATATAGAAGAACTCCCTCTTCTCATTCCTTTGCTTGGCTGCTGTTGTCAAGATCTCGAGAGTGTGAAAAATGGCATCCCATGAAGTTGTAAACTCTGGGGCAACTAAAATGGAAAGAAATGCACATGCATTACACATGCTCCAGCATTATTATATCCTGATCACGGTGGCCTCTGATCTGGTCACACATGTGGCTGAGCTGCATCCACATGGCAGGTCCCCTCCACTCCTGCCCCGAGCCACCAGCTATATGTGTCTGCACCTTCTCCCCTGCCTAAGTGCATTTGCATTGGTAAATTCTGGGAAAATGTGGACACAGTCCTGTTTCTTTGGGGGAGCAGAGTGCCTGTTGCATGTGCCTGCAGAGGTGAACTTGCAGTGCTAGGAACCATGCGCACTAGGGTACCATAATGCACAGAGGGCTGTGAGGAGGCTAGCCTGGCCAGACTAGTTACAGAAGCATGATTCTGCAATCCTGTTGGCAGTGCAAAATAAGTGCGGTGAATTGGTCCTGGGAAGACAGCTATGCGCCAGTCTAGGCCCTGGTGGGGAGGAGTTTTTAATTGACACTAAATATTAACCATGTGCTCTCTGGACTTGATGTTAGGAGCTAACATGCTGCTTGCTCATTACAAACTCCATCAGTAGTAGTTAGAGGCTGATGCTAAAAGTCGCCTTTGTTGGCCATGCATTTGGGTCAGGGAGAGCTGTAATTTGGTTTGCATCTGGTGACCTTATTGTTCAGGCTGTTGGGGGAAGGTTGCTGAGGCTCTCCAGCAAACAGCAGGTGAGGAGGTGGAAAGATTATGTATGCATCAGGAACCAGGACCCCATTGTGTTAGGCCAGAGGCAGGCAAGATACGGTCTGCAGGATGGATTCGGCCAGCGCCTGCCCCTGTGGCAGGGAGCAGTGCTGATCAAAGTGACTAGCTGCTCTTTGTGGCTCTTTGTGCTGTGGAGAGGGAGGGAGAGGTTTCAGCACACTGTCTCCACCCCCCCTCAGCAAAATCTCTCAGTTCTTATTGGCCAGAAACTGAGTGAGAGCAGTGCAGCACGACTTCTCATTGGCCAGTATGATTATGCTTCTAATACTAAGGGTTTTAGAATATGATGGCCCATCAATTTAAAATGGCCTTAATCTGAATTTTGTTAACCTAAAATGGATAACTAAAAGATTAGAGGAGAAAATACTTGTTACTTTTTTAGGGGATTGAGTGCATTTAACAGCCCCATGTATAGCTGGTTTCCACTGTGTTTTCTCTGCAAGATCAGTGGCTTGGCTATGCAAAGGCAACCAACCTCATGGGTGTGTATGTTTGTCTTTGCAAAGCGGTACTGAAATCAACAAAGGTCTGTAGAGACATGGCTCTCTTGGCAAGATCAGGCAATAGTCTGCTCCCATTTTCTTTTGGGGAGGATGTGGGGTGTCTGTCCTGCAGCACAGTGAGAGGAGTATAAAACACACAAAGACAGGGAGGCTCTGGGGAAGGTTGTACTGTAACTCAGTACTTTTTTTTTGTGCGGGGGAGGGGGGGAATTAACAGGCTTCAAGTTGACTGTGTTCCTTTAAGTTGTTGGAATTAATACTTCAAAGATGGCACGAGAAAACTTTTTAAAAACATTAGACTTGTGCCTTTTTATGAGTGTCTCATGGTGGATAAAGATGACCTGAGAGATTAGTTTTTCTGTGTGTGTGTTTGTTTTCCTACTTGTTTTTAACCATAGCTTAACAGTACTTATGACCATGCTGTTTATGCCTTCCCTTCCTGTCCCCCCGACTAACATCAGTCTGTTGGCTCCTCACAGTGACATCTAAAAAAGATTACTAGAAAGGCTTGTATTTATCCCTAATCTGAATTTCATAGTACTCTGTGAACCTGGCAGGCGTAAAGCTTGGACACAAATACAATAGCTGCTGCAAGAAAATACTAATTCATAAATCTGAAAACAAGATAAACAAAGTTTAGTTTAACATTCACTGGGAGTTTAGCTGTAGAAATGTTATCACAGTATCTGCCATTTATTGGCAGAAGCAATTGCAGCAGATATGTAAAATACCCAAAAGAGAGACTGGAAGGATAAAGGGGAAATGCTAATGAATCTGGCGTCTCATTAAACTGGGGTAAGGTCATATGTTTACAAATGATTGTATTGTGGGAAGAAAGGGAAATAATACTGCAAACAGCAAAAGTGCAACCTCTCAATTTCAAAGGTTAAGACATTCCAAATAAGAATCTGGGATATATACAAAAGCCTAAGAAGCTGGGGGCTTTTTGTTCATAAGCCACCATGTGGCGTTTGCTGGCTGCTGCAGTGTAAAGTGAAATCTCAGCTCTGCTCTTTCATCATTATTACTGCAGATTGGTGTCTCTGGAGTCAAAACACAAATTTCAGTTAGGATTTTAATTTAACCCTTTCAGTGACACATCTGGTTCAGAAATGGTTCAAGTGGTAGCCAGGAAAGTAATGGAGTGAAAGCTCTCTTGAGCTGATTTGATCAATAAAACAAAATGTGAAGTGGGCTTGAATTTGAAGGATTCAGGGGTGTATGCATGTGGGTGGTATCTTTAGAATGCCATGCTGCCCAGAAAGAGCGTTGGTCTCTAGATCTCATGTCTGGAAGAGGCAGTCAGCTTCTCCATGTAGTCTGCTCAGAGCCACCTCTGCTTCACTGGAGTACAGGGTGTTGCAATGGGATGCGTATGCTGTGCTGCATATTCCTGGTCTCTCACTGCCAGTTCTAACAAGTGGCTGGTTTACGAGCGATGGAATGCGAGGGTGCACCAAGAACAGGCATCTTGGCTAGAAAAGTATGTTTCCTAATTGTGCCTGCCCGATGCTCTCCCGTGGAATGAAGGTTTTATAATTTTTCTTACAATAGCTTGGTTTTCTGAAACGCTTCCTTTCCCAGTGCAGTGGAAGTGCTAGCTTAGGCAAGGCACTCTTATTGCCATGTCATGCAGACCTGCTAAAAGCGGTGACCCATGGTGCACTACTCACTGCTCGGGATGGTGCCCACTTCTGTTCTGGGGATTAGCTTTGCAAGGTCGATGCCCCTTCCTGCAATTGCACGCCATTTCTCTGCCTCCCTCTCTGTCTGCTGCTCCTCTCTCACTTCCTGAGCTGCTGCTGCCTCTTTCTGACTCAGCCCTCCAGCTAGGTCACTAGGCATGTGTCCAAGGTGTCAATTTTCAGTAGTCTATGGCAGTACCACTCACTGCCTGATGGTTCTGTGTCTTCTGTAGCTGGCAGTGGAACCTGGGCCCCCACCCTCTACTCCTGGTTCTTGCTCAAGGATGCTTTACACCAGTGGTACTCAGACTTTGATGGTTCAGGAGCCAGATCAGCGCCAGCATTACTTAAGAGCCACAGTACTGTGAATTCATTGTTTCATTTACTTTAGTAATCTATAGTTCTATTTTGAACAGTATGACAGACCTACACACGAAAGCGGGATGTATCATTTGATGATTTCCTGTTCTGTTCATTTCCTCTGAAGTATTAGGCATTTGCTATTGTGAGGAGACACGGATACTGGACATTGGCCTGACCCAATGGGGCCGTTTTTATATTGAGATTGATAAAGTAAGACTACTTGGTCAATTACAATTGGTTATTAACACAGTAAAAGCATCCTGATTGGTTAATAATTAAATCACAGCATTTTAATATCCTGTCCTGCAAAGAGCCACAGGAGAAGCATTAAAGAGCCATTTGCCACTCCCAAGCCTCAGTCTAAGGATCACTGCTGTACACAGTAGCCAAGGGCTTGTTCTTTCTAGTCCTTATTCCTTTCCCCTGAGCTCTTTACTTACTTTCTTATCCTCTCTGCCCCCATACGCCCCTTGCCAGCCTCACTTCTACCTCTTCCCAGGGAGCAACTGCATGCTACTTGTCTCTCAGCCCCAAACACATCTTCCACCCCCTCCCCCGCATCCCACCAGGAGTTACTGCACCTTATTTCTCAACCACTGCTTCCAAATTCCTGTATTTAGTCATCTGTCCCAGCTGGGCTCCCTCCCTGAGTCAGTTTGCTTAGCCTCTGAGCTGTGGTCTGTCAGTCAATTAGCCCCATTACCAATCCACATTTAATCCACCCTGGCTATCCACCCCATCACAAGTAGGTTTGAGACTTCATTAATAAGCTAGCTGCCACCTTGAATCCTTTGTATAGTTGTGCTCTTATTGCTGCTATTACCAAGGCAATTGAACCTATATTAGCAATAGAGGGGAAACTTCTCCAGGGGAAAAGTTTTGGAATGGTGTAACATGTATGTGAATACCAGTAATGTGATAGTACAGTAATCGTACTGGGGAAGTAGTGTGGCTGTAAGCCATAACCTGAAATGCGTTTGAGAGTAGTCCCAAATGGGCTGTGTAAGTTGTAGGACCACTATAGCAAGAACCATTCCAAACTGCAGCTTCAGCTTGGGCATAACCCTGTGATGAGCTGAGCAGTCAGTTCTTATTAACTTGAATGGCAATTAAAGGCCCTGAACATCTGAAGAATAGGCCTTTTGCCAAGGAGCTCCTGCTTTCTGCTGCGTCTGGAGGGAAGGGAGTCCGGGTTAAGGGTGCCTCAACAGGTTTGGTTTCAGACCTCAAGAACCAGTTAGTCACCAAGTGCAATAACAGCTGAAACTTTTATGTGAGCTGTGTTTAGGCACTGAGGAGAGAGAGCCATTATGGCGTAAGTTCTTTACTCTGGAATATGTAAGGATGTAGTAGTCACTGTATAACAAATTGTTGAGTCCCTGTTATAGCTTAAAACCATCTTTGAAGTGATCATGCTAATTCATGAGGCAATGCAGTTGAAATATTTCAAGAATGCGTATGTCCCTTATCTCATCTTGGTACTCATTACTCTTACTTATTTTTATAACTAGCAACCACCTCTACTAACTCTTTTGTGGGGAGGAGGGAGAACAGGAGACAGAAGATCTCCAGTGCCTTTTTTAAATTATTTTTGAAAATTTCCATTTTAAAACACACTGTGTCTTGTGTTGGTGATTCATTGTAATCACCAGAAAAATGTATCGTCATTGGGAGTTGAACCTCCCACCTTGTGTGTTAAAAGTATAAGCCAGTACCACTTGACCTAATGGGCTAATCCTGTTGTAGGCTGTTGCAGGATCTCCACCGTTGCTCATTGGATAGTTGACAGGGTAGTCAACTAGTTGCTTCTCTCACACCCTCCCCTTGCTGCCCCTATCAAATAAGGAGAAGAGGGAGGTACTTCAAAGCAGCAGCACTGCATGGAGCCCGGGATCAGCCGCTCCATGCAGCGCTGCTGCTTTGAAATGCCATAAGGAGCCCAGGGTCAGCTGGGGACTCCCCAGCTGATCCTGGACTCCTGTGGTGCTGCCACTTTGAAATGCTGCTGGGAGCCCTGCATTGGGCTCCTCATGGCACTTCAAAGCGGCAGCGCTCTGTGAAGCCCAAGATCAGCTGGGAACCCCGGGTTCCACGTGGCGCTTTCGCCTTTAAAGTGTAGCATCAACCCTAGGGCTGTTATACTTCAAAGACGGAGGCACCCTATCGACTATTCAATTAGTCAGTTACCCAATACTTAACATCTTTCTTGGGGTCCTGCCACTCCATGGAGATGTAACACACTGAAGCAGGGGTCGGCAACCTATGGCTTGCTCGAGCTATTTTGAAGCTCGAGCCCAGCCCTCCCTCGGCAGCAGTGAGCTCGTACTGGTGCTGCAGCAGGCCTAGGCAAAACAATCCAGGCAGACACAGTACGGAGCCCCCAGGCAGCCTCCTGTGCTCGCCCAGTCCCCGCACGCCATGCAGAAAAACCGCTGCAGGGCCCTTTGTTTTTCACATACTGTGAGCCTGGGAGAGAGGGGGAGGAGTGGTGCCTCATGGCTACACTCTCCCGCAGCACAATCCCATTGCCTGTTTCTGGCCAATGGAAGCTGCCTGTTTAAGAACAGGAAGCACCAATCCCCCTCCCCTCAGACTCTCACCAAGCACATGGAGAGGCAACCTATGGGTGGTGGCAGGGGAGGTTCCTGCTGGAGAAACGTGCTGAACTGTTGGCCTGAAGTCTCACTGGTAAGTGTCCTGGTTTCTGACACCGCAGTCTCTCCCTCCACCCAGCCCTCTGCCCACCACTCTGGTCCCCCTACTCCACAAACCCAAACTCTCTGCCCCCCTCCTGAGCCCATACCCCCCTCCCACATACTGCACCCCAGTCCCTTGTCCCAAGTCACATAACCCTCCTGCCCTAGGTCACAATACAAACTAGGGATGTTAAATATCAGTTAACTGAATAGTCGAGTAACCTCATGAATTTTTATCGGTTAGTTGATTCTATAATCCCTGGGGGTGGGACCAGCAGCCAGTGTGTTCCGGTCTCACTCCCGAGGAACTCCCTGCTACTCCGCGCTGCTGCCTCTGCATCAGAGGCAGCAGCATGGGATGCCAGGCGGGAGATGGTCTGTGAGGGGAGCCAGTTTAAAAACCAGCTCTCCCCTCGTAGACCTGTTGCCCTGTGCTGCAGCCTCTGATAAAGAGGCAGCAGTGTGGAGTGGCGGCAACCCCTGTCTGAAGGGAATCTGAGCTCCCGGCTGCTATACACTTTAAATGCTCAGAGTTGCAGCACAGGTAGGTCCCAGACCTGTCGCAAGCCAGAATGGAGCCGGGCTGCTGGCCAGCCTGCTAAAAAATTAACTGGCAAGGGAGGGAGAGGGAAATGCATGTAGTCCATAGCATTATTCTGTAAGCTTTTGCTTATTGGTTAATTCAACTGCACTATTTCACCCCTAATACAACACAGGAGTTTGTAATTCCCTGCCCTAGGTCACAACTGTACCCCCAATCCCATGCCTCTGGTCACTTACTTCACCCAAACTCAATGGCCCCAACCCAAAAAAGGTTCCCCACCCCTGCCATAAATAAAGACCATGTTGAAACCTTTTGTGTTGAGCATATTTTACTTTGTTTAAAAATGAAGCCTGGCCAACAAGCTCCCAATTGAGGCCCAGCCCCCATCTGGCTGCAATGTCATAACACTCTGGCACCCCACACCCAACCCTGAGCCCATCATACACCTGACCTGCCTGCCCTAAGCCCCTCATATCCCCACATCCCCCAGTCCCCTGCCATAGCACTCCTGCACCCCAAGCATACCCCAAGCTTGTTCCCTGAGCCCATCACACATCCAACGCCCCTGCCCTGAGCCCCTCATACACCCCAACCCAGACTCCTGCATCCCCACATCCCTAGCCCACTGCCATAAGATTGACAGAAGACCGACTGCATGCGTACATGAAGCTGGATTTGACCAGTTATGATGTAAACGTCAGAGAAATGTGTGAAAAGATGCAGCAGCAGAAGTCCCATTAAATAAAGCCCGTGAGTACAATGTTTCATTTATGCTATTATTAATCATTATGTCAATGATCAGTAATGTTAAGTTGTATATTCTCAGTCATGCAGTTGGGCATTCTTATATGGCCCTTTGTTGACCACTTGTTCTGAATTTTGATGTAGCTCTTCGGTATGAAAAGGCTGCCTACCCCTGCACTGAAGAGTGAGTTAGACATGGAGTTGTAATTGGGCTTTTAATATTGACTTCATCCTTATGCATATTTTTAAATCCATATCTCCTGAAGATATGGCACTAATCTTTGGGTTGCCAACTAACAAAGCATAGATGTCATCTGAGGTCTTGGTATGCAAGCTACAACTTCACTGTAACTAGCTTTCCAATCTCTACAAAATGTTCTCTGAGTTCAGATTTACTACTCAGATTAAGCTGTAATCAAATGCAGAAGTGGATATATGAAGTGTTAATAACATCTCCTCTCAGGCCCATCTGCACTGGGAAAATCAACTTGGTGCTGTCCCTCTAATACAGTTAAGACAATACTTCCAATTCTTCCCACTTTAGCAAGATGATATTAGTGTAATATTCTAGTGTTAGGGTATACTCCAGTCCTGTATGGTGTGGCCTGGTAGCAGTTTCATGCTGATATATTCAGATTCTCAAGGAAATATCAGGGCACTTATGTTGCACACATCATCATATCTGTCTTCCCCTTTTTTAAACTCTTATCAAAGATTCCTTCCTTAATCAACTTACTCTTCATGCACAATAGATGCATTATCTAATTCGCTCCTTACTTAAAACAGAGCCTCCCAGATTGGCACAGCAGGACTGATTTGAGAAGGCTGCTCACTGATTTTTGGCCCTTATAATCAGGAGTGCTAATGGCATCCCTCTGTGTGAATGCCTCAAATGTGATCGGAAGGGCCCTGCCTAAACCAGTACTGAGAATTGTTAACTTGTGAATGCAGAAGGAACAAAACTGTCTTCAGCAGCATGATACAATCTGTGGTCAAGGCTATGTTCCCTTCCTGTATCCAACTTGGCTCCATCAAGTCTGTATCATGCTTTATCAAATGGTGCTGGAAATTTTGTCCAGATAACTCTAGTGGTTACAGATGGTAGCTCAAGTTTTCAGTGGGTCTCTGGGTGCTGAGAACCATTGTCTGTAACATGTCATTTCCCTTAGTTTAGGATGGGGTGTGAGAGGGTGGACTGCAAAAAGAACGTGTTCTGGTGAATACACCGCTTTTCACTCTGGTTCTCTTACTCTGGCTTCTGTGAAGTTGTAACCAGCCAATTTCCATCTGCAGACTTTTGTCTTCTCAAAGCTTGTGGTGTGTTGCTGTCACTACATGCTCTGCCTTCCAGCATTCATGGCTATAGGCAGCTTCTCTGCATGATTCTGACTTGTCTTCCCCTTTCAAAGCAGTGAATAGTCCTATTTCCCTTTTGCCTAAGTGACATTCTTCAAGGAGGTAGCTAGGAGACAAATTGTCCATTTCTCCTACTTTTGTACGGATTATAAAGGGTCAGCATGGTTCCACACTCTAGTGACAGGCTTTTTTTATCAGCAACAATAATGAGCTGTAATTTAACCTCGTGGCAAGTCCACTCCTACATGCCCTTTTCCTTTCCATGTACCACGTGCGCATGCGCACACATACACACCTACCTCCACCCATGCTCTGGGACAATAGAATTATTCCAGGAGCTATTTATGACTCTCCTACAATGCCTTTAGCAGCTAGTGTTCTAGGTCTGATTGGACCTGAAATACTCGTCTTTGGAAAGCTCCTGTCTAAACTTTTGTGAAAATCCAGCTGAGGATGGGGAGTGGGATAAACTAGAGCACATGGGAGAGATTTTGAACCATGTGCCCAAGTTTGAATCTCAAAACTTGGTTAGGCTTTCACTGGGAGAATGCCTTGATGTGCCTTTTAGGATGGACTGGTACTGATTGTACATAGCAGGTACTGACTTTGAGTGATTTTTCCCTTTGTGGAGAGGACTTCAGGATGCACATGTGTTGTGTGGCCAGGACTGGAGATTTGTTTCTGATCCATGCACATGCTCCTATTCTCGTTGTGCTCTGCACCGAGGTTGTGTAAAAAGGGGCTGCCAGACCACCATCTTAGTTTCTTCTTATGGCCTAACATGGAGCTTCAGTGTTCATGCTGAATACTTCAGTATCTCTCTGAAAACAGTTTTTAAAATGTCTCTAAGCTGTGACCATAACTATAACATTTTAAGGGTTGAGCTCCCTATTTTTGGAGCTCCTCCCCTGGGGGGGAGAGCCATTGGTGTATGCGCCTCTTCTTCCCCTCCCCCCTTCCTTGACCTTCCAGCTGTTGTGGGGGGATGTGCCAAGGATCCCTAGCTTCAAAAATGGCATAAAGTGACATAGATCTTTCTCAGACATGGGCATCCATGACATCAGTCTGTACTGCCTGGGGGGAAACCCGTGTCCCTTTCAGGTGCACTATCTACAGGTTGTTCCTGAATAGAATTAAACAGTGGCGGGAATTTTTTATTTCAAACGTTCTTTGTGGACCCATGAAGGTGGGAACAACCTCTGAATAGGGGGGAGGGGAGACCCAGTGCTTCAGCCTGAAGAAGGAAAGAGGGGGGCCTGTCTTCTTTGGACCAAGGCAGTTCCTCAGAAGCCCCATTATCCTGGCTCCAAGAGATTCTGGAGAACAGAACCAGGGGTGGCAGGGGGAAGAGCGTTCCCACAAGGACCAATTCCTCTAAACAGATGCACGCACAGATGTCACCTCCCTTATCTAGTCATTGGGAGCTTTCTGCTCCAGAGCTGGAACTGGCCTGCTCTGGGGCATCTTTGAAGAGCAAAACAGCAGCACTTTCCTCTCCAGACCTTGAGGCCCAGCATTGGGACTTCATCTGGTGTCAATACCTCTGTGGTACTCTGTATCATCTAACATGTAAGACTCAAGACAGACTGTCACTGGTACCAGCAATGACTAGAGACAGTTCATCACCTTTTCTGGTACCAATGACTCTCTTCTTGGATCTGGAAGCAGAATCTGCTGGGTTGGAAGAGGACTATTAACGAGAGCCCTACCAAATTCCTGATCCATTTTGTTCAATTTCATGGTCATAGGATTTTAAAAATCATAAATTTCAGTTTTAGGTATTTAAATTTGAAATTTAACGCATTGTAATCAAGGATCCCAACACCAAATGGGACGGGTGGGTGGGGGTCACAAGCCCATTGTAGAGGGAGGGGTCATGGTATTATCATTCTTTCTTTAGTGCTCCTGCCTTCAGAGCTGGGCAGCTCTGAAGGCATTGCCCTAACCAGCAGCAATATGGAAGTAAGGGTGCCAATAGCATACCAGGCCACCCTCACTACTGTGCTGGGCTCCCAGCAAGCAGACACCACTTCCTGGCTCCTCAACTCTGTACAATAGCCACATTTCACAGGGGAGATCCAATTTCATAGTCTCTGACCATATTTTTCCCAGCCATGAATTTGTTAGGGCCCTAACTATGGGTATGTCTAGACTACATGGCTCCGTCGACAGAGCCATGTAAACTAGTTTACCCGGCATAGGCAAAGAAGCGGGGATTTAAATAATCCCCGCTTCATTAAAATAAACATGGCCGCCACGCTGTGCCAACGATCAGCTGATCCGGCACAGCGCGGCAGTCTAGACGCGGATCTGTCGGCTGGGGAAGCCTTTGCCGACCGATCCTGTAAGCCTCGTTTCACGAGGTGTAAGGGAATCGGTCGGCAAAGGCTTCCCCAGCCGACCGATACGCGTCTAGACTGCCGCGCTGTGCCAGATCAGCTGATCATTGGCACAGCGTGGCGGCCATGTTTATTTTAATGAAGCGGGGATTATTTAAATCCCCGCTTCTTTGCCTATGCTGGGTAAACTAGTTTACATGGCTCCGTCGATGGAGCCATGTTGTCTAGACATACCCTGTGACATAAGATTGCTTCAGTACTATGCCCAAGGGATCCCTTCAGGGGCTTGAACCTGGGCAGAATATTGGGAGACTCCAGGATCTCATTAGTCTCATAAGACAGAATACCTTTGTCGTCCCAAATACCCACTGGTATCCAGCATTCTGGGGTGTGGTACCAAAAGATTGAGATCCTGCAGTGTCCTGAAAGATCCAAAATATCCATCTTATGAGACAAGGGACCCAATGGGAACTAGAACTCTGAGGCTATGTAAACACTGCAGGCTTCTTGCGCAAGAAGCTTTTTGCAGAAGAGATCTTCTGCAGAAGAGAATGTCAGTCACTTCACATTCCCTGAAGAGGTCTAGGAAGCGTCATACAAACAGTCAGGCACCTTGCATTACTTGGCATGGCACGTTCTGTAATGAGGCAATCCTGGAACCAGCCAGGACTCTTTGGCAGACACCCATCAGGTTTGCACCAGTATCCAATGGTCTGAAAAAGGAGTCAAGGTACCTATTCTCTCTGTCTCCCAGCTCTACCTAAAAGTCAGTGGTCATCAAGCATAGCTGACAGAGGCAAGACTGGTCTCCGCTGCATGAGAAGGAAGCAGAGGATGGACCTCTTTGGGGGAGAGATGGATGCCTCAACGCTCAAAAAATTAGAGTCTCAAACTGCCAAACTCTGATGGCTAAATAGGATTTGGTCAAATATGACAAATTGGTAGCATCACTGATAAGGTGCCTTAAAACTTGAGACCAGTTTTGGATGAGTGACTAGTTTTGGGTCAGACCAAAGGTCCATCTAGCCCAGTATCCTGTCTTCCAACAGTGACCAATACCAGGTGTTCTACAGTGGAACCATATGATCCCCAGGATGTTTGTCTGCTCTTGCTTGGAACTGTTGTTTATGTGCTCACAGTTACTTATGTGACTCAGTTTGCAAGGAGACTTGGTAGTCATGATTCTCCAAAGGGATTTAGACTCCAGGTTCCCCTACGTGGTGGGAAGACAGAGGAAAGAAATGTCAAAGTACCATTCAACTCCCCACTTCAACAAAAACTATAACCACAGACAAGTCTCAAGGGTAGCCGTGTTACTCTGTATCAGCAAAAACAGTGAGGAGTCCTGTGGCATCTTAAAGACTAACAGATTTATTTAGGCATAAACTTTTGTGGGTAAAAGCCACTTGGTCAGATGCATCTGATGAAGTATTCTTTATCCAGGAAATCTTATGCCCAAATTAACTGGTTAGTCTTTATACTACAAGGAGTCCTGTGGCATCTTAATCAGGGACTCATTCATAGGCTGAGCTATGGTTACCTCAGCATTTTCGGTATACCCTTGTTCTTCTCTATATTTACAATACCTTGCTCTAGCTACTGAGGTTATTTAATGGCAAATATTCCTTGCCACTTACCCTAGACCTAGTCTACACGAGACCAGTTTTGCTGGTGTGACCATACTGACAAATCCTCCTAGTGTAGACTTAGTTATCGGGCCAACATAATGCTTTTGCCAGCAGAGCTTTTACTGGTTTAAGTTATTTTTCCCTATCTTGCAGCTGTGTTGTGAAGACTGAAGTGTTTTGAGACCTTCTGATGAAAAGTACTGTATAAGAGAGGTGATATTATACTGACAAAACATTCTTTGCAGTTATAACTGTCTACTGTTACTATAACAGCATTGTTAGTCACAGCCTTGTTGCCACCACTGTACCAACAAAAGTTTTTTTTCCACTTTTATATAGTTCAAGTATTAGTTATGTAAAGTAGAATCCTGATTATCTGATCTAATTGGGACTGTGGCAGATTGGATAAGCAAAAATCTCAATAAACTGAAGAATGAGTGATGGGGCGGTAGTGGGAACCTCAGGTGAGCTACATTTCCTGAATCAGATTTGTTGCCTGTATTGTTAGACCTACTTGCAGATAAATTACCAAAATAAACTGTCATGATTATATTGTATTATTTTGACAAAAAATGTAAAATTTGAAATATTGTGGGCAGAATTTTTAAATTTTTGGTGCAGAATTACCCTATGATGACTTTAAACAAGTTATTTTTTAATTGGCATTTCTCCCTTTTTTTGTGGGTCTCTTTCAAATGCTTTTTGTCTGTTTCCTTTTTAAAATGCTTTGTGGCCACAAGGTGGCATAATTGCTTTACTAATGGTCTGTGGTGCAGTTTGGCCAATACTGGGAGATGCAGCAATGCTGTTATTCTTTTTTATAGCAATGGGGTTTTTTTGTTTATTTGTCACGTTTTGGACTTGAACATTTATTTCACATTTTTGTGTATGAATGATTCACATTTGATTTATTATAAAGAATTGATTTATTTTGCATTTCTTTTTGGTGGAGGAGGGAAAAAAATCTATAGCTACTATCAAAATCTTACACGTTCTAGCATTGATCAAGCAGTGTGAAGCACATTACAGCAGGCTGCTCAAGCTGCTGCTGTGTCCTCATTTCACCCTGTTCTCTCAGGGTATTACATCACGTAGTATGCAAAGTGTTCAGTCTCCTGCAGTACCTCAGTAGAAGGGGTGAATTGAGGTGAGAGTCGCAGCTCTACCTCTGCATTCTCTTAACTTTCTCCACGTTTTCTGTTTCCTGCAAACCCTGTCTGGGTTTCATGGATCTGCCAGGGATGAAGTGACATTTGTGAAGCTGTCAGGAAGCAAATATTTTATTCTGGGGAAGATTCCACAAAAATGCATGCTCTGTAGAGTGTTTATATCTGATGGAATGTGCCTAGGAAAATACTGCTTCCAAGCATTTCTTGTCTTTCAGATAATAGACGCCTAAATACACATTCCCCTTTTACATATTTAAAATCCTTCAAATCCTTGGTCTTAGAATTGGGACTGTAACAAGGAACAGTGCAGCTATTTGTTCCTATCCTCCTTTAGTATCCTCAGCATTACTGAATGACACCTGCAGGACTTAGGTGTTTGGTAATACACCCCTCCCCCCCCCCCCCCAACCTCCTAGGCAGCCAAAAGCCAGGACATGCAGTATAGGTTGAGGTAGGGTTTCCAGTGAGATTAAGGGAGAAATGTACTGGTGGGAGACCCAGCAAGTATCCTCTTTTTTTCAAATGCATGAGGAAGGCCTCTTCCCCTCTTCTCCCTGCCCTCTGATTCTGGGTTGGGTGCAACTTGTCTATTTCGTTCTGTGGGTGCCCTAAGAGCTAGTGTCTAAATGTTTCCCACTCCTTTCTGCCTGCAGCATACTGGCATAACAGGGTGCTGTTAGCAGGAACATTGTGTTCTTTCCAGCCCTTTGTGCCTGACCATCCTCCTGGGAGGTGATGGGAAGAGAGACTCATTGGGCATAGCTGTGGACAGGGGATTTTTGGGTAAACACCTACTTCCACTTTGTGCGCTAGCCAGGGCAGAGCATTGTGAGGGGGGTGAGTTTGCCGCTTATGCGTCAGCTAAGCACAAAACTTATGAATGCAGGAGCCTTCCTCAAGAGGTTCAGGAATCTTCCTTTTGCACGATCTGGTTTCTAATAGCAACAAGGCCCCTCATAGGAATCGAGACACTTCATTGGTCACATGACTGTCATTTCTTAAGCATCATTGTCTTTGGCATGGTCTGCGTTGGACAGACTTGCTGGCAGCTTTGTCATACCATGTCTACATTCCAAAATTCTCAAGTTAACTTGTGTCTGTGGGCAGCCACTGCAGTTATTAAATCGTGTGTGTACAATTGGCTCCTTCTGTCGGTAGTGTGTATCCTTACCAGGAGTGCTTATATGGACTGTATGGTCAGCACGGGACATTGTGAGACTGCTCCTGAAAGCCAGGAACAGTAAATATAAGCGATGCAGTTCCCGTATTCACGCTGCATTGACCCAGTTACATCAGCCATGCCTCTACGCCACTCTGGGAGGTAGTGTTGCTAAATCAGTGTGGAGAGGCACTTATGTCAAAGGGAACCCAATTTAAGTGAAGATAGACATAAGCTGCCTTGTGTTGACCTATCTGACCCTGTAGCACAGACCCGGATTTAGGAGTGTGGAAACAGCTACCTCTCCCCTCAACAGACATAGCTGTGCTGACCGAAGCCCTAGTGTAGACACCAAGTAGATTGACACTTGAACCACCACATCAGAATAGCTGCACCGTTACAAGGCTTTAATGAAGATGCTCTGCACTGAGGGGGAGACAGTTCTTCTGTTAGTATTGATAATCTGCCTTCCTCAGAGGCAGTAACTAGGTCAACAGGAGAAGCCTGCTGACATAGCGCTGTCTGTACTGGTGATTAGGTCGGTATAACCATGTCCCTCAGAGGTATGAAACCCTGCAAGGTCAATCAGACCACAGTGTTATATGGGCAAAAGGGCATTTTGCTAGTGGAGCATAGGCTAGGTCTACACTAGAAATGCTACAGTGGCCCAGCTGCAGAAACAGCAAGGGTTCTTCCATTGCTGTATTGGATCCATCTCTAAGAGGTGATCTCTACCTCAATGTTAATATTCCCTTCTGTCGACCTAGTGCTGCCTATGCTGGAGCTTAGGTTGACGTGTCTGAGTGTCAGAGATGTGAGGTAGCTGTGTTGTTGAGCTAACTTTGTGGTACAGACCAGCCCTTACAGTGTGTCTACACTGCAATCAGAGGTCTGACTGCAGCATGCGTAGACATACGTGAATTAGCTTTAGGGCTTGTCTTTTGTTAGGAGCTTACATTGTTACAGCTACAGCCACACCCATGGGAGATGTAGCTTAGGCCACCCTAACCCAAAATGTAGACAGTACTAGACTGCTGGAAAAATTCTTCTGTCAACCTAGCCATCGCCTCACGGGAAGGTGGAGTTCCTATTTCAACAGGAGAGTCGGTGTAGGTAATGTCCATACTACAGAGGTGCCATTGCAGCAGTCTGAGTGTAGACTATACCTGAACTAGCTTTGGTAACCAAATTAGTCATTCTGTAGTTATCTCCAATTGAGGTGTTTAGACACAGTAGGCTGGATTCCTCCGTGCTGCAACAGCACTTGAATCACTGTGGTTCTGCTAGAAAGAGATGTAGGTAGCACAGTGGTTCCATAAAGAGCCCATTAGAATGTGGCCGCACTGTTTTTTCAGCACAACTCCTCCTTGGCAAATTTGGCTAATGGCAGTCAGCAGATTCTTGTGCACCCACGTCACTCTCACGTAAATCTGCCCTGAATGGGAAGTCATGCAGCAGGGGAGGTAAACTCTCAGGTAGCCAGGGACAGTTCCACAGCGGGCTATCTATTTTGAGATGGAGATTAGGGGACCTGGATTCTGTATTGAACAGGGAAACAGTGTGGAGAGGAGAGCACTGGCAAGATGTGTTCAGGGAGATCTGTGTTGCTAAGCAGAGGAGCTGCTCTTCTTTTGTACCAATTAAGGCTTTTTCAGGGTGAGGGACTTAAATCCCAGAGACAAGTTGCTTGGAGGTCACAAATGCCTGGATCGCTGTGGCCAGGACCAAGTCTTCTAGAATGGTGTGCAATATTGTGTCCAGGCCAAGATGGGAGAGTGTGTGTTGTGTGGCATGTGTAAGTCTTACCTGTGGCAGTTCAGGCATCTGGTAATATTGAGGAGTCAAGTCTAAAAGGATCCAATAAATGACTCAAGTCTATAAGCAATAACATGGCCCTACTTAATGCAAGTGGCGCTACCTACAAGATAGGAGCAAAGAATCTAGACTTACTCAACATCTCTGAATGCTCAGAGTTTGAGCTCCAAAGCAAGAGTGAACTGATACTTAGACGAGAAATGGCAGGCAGAGCAAAGTGAGTGGCCTCATTCACTGCTTGCAATTTCCTTCTTTATTGACACAGTGGACTGCAACTGCTCCTGCACCCAATGTGTCCTTTCAGTATTTGAAAGTTGCTCTTCTATTGGTTTTTGTCCTCTCTCCTTCCTCCCTTCCCTTTGTCCTTCCTCCTCAGTGCGCACACACACACTACCTGCCTACCGTCCTTCAGAGCCACGGTGTGATGCCTAGTAGTTTATGGAGGAACTTAGCATGTGGTGATGAAGTTCTACTAATATTACTGTTGATATGGTCACCTTTCTTCTTGTCCTTTTTCACTAGGTTGCAATTTATAGAAAAGACCTTAATGAATGGTTTAAAAAATGTGGGTTTTCCTTGCTGTGGCAATATTAAAGTCTTCTCCTTCTCAATAAATTATTTAACATCTCTGAGGAGAAGAAATTAAAGATAAAAATGGTCAAATAGTATCTGGCACTTCAGATCTTTCCACACTCCAATAGCCAGTTAATGCAGCAATCCTTTACCCAAGTGACTGGCATTCCCAAAAGCTTAATACTGTCTCTAGAACTTGTTGGGCCTTAAGGCAAAATATTTAATGAATCATGCATAAAATATCTAAACTGAGAAAAGTTAATGGTGCAAAGTCAAACACTCAAGCTGGGAAACATCTTAATTAAGATTTCCTGTGCAACCTTAAGTCTGCCCACTTGTGCCCATGGATTGTGACATTCTTTAAATGGGATGTGATCACAGAATTTTGACAGCACTGCTGTCTTTCAGTGGACAGGCTGGATGGTGGTGCATGGGGAAGGATGCAGCTGTACAGTATTTTTTTCCAGTTTGCGGCCTCCTGCTTTATTTACTGCATTTCATCCAACTTGTACTGAATATGGAACTGTTTCCTCTTGGGCTTTTCCACATCACTATAGTAGCTAGTTGCATCACAAACATTAATGAAATTATCTGTACCGTGTCTCTGAGCTGAGAATTGTATTCTCCCAATTTTACACATGGGGAGCTGAGATATGGCTATCTAGGTAAAAATTAAGGGGCTGCTAATGTTGGCTGTTGCTACACTTCAAAGGCAAAAGTGCCGGCTGGAGCCTGGGGTCATCTGGGGACTCCCCCGCTGACCCTGGGCTCTGTGCATGTGCAGCGCGGCCACTTTGGAACACTAGCCCCAGGCTTCACATGACACTGCCACTTTGAAGTGCCCCCTCTTCTCCGCCCCCCCCTTCCCTCCCACTGCCTCTATCTGATAGAGGCAGCAGGAAGGGGGGGAGGGGGAGCGACTAGTCCTTCACATCCCTACAAGGAACCAACAAATAATTGATAATTGTGAAGTTTTTTTGAGTTAAGTAACTTGTCCAGTATATAAAAAGCCTGTGATGCAGCCAAAGAACAGAATTCAGGCAAGGCGGTGCCTATCCTTTCTTTCAGCTGTCCCCTTGCCACTTTTACTAACCACCTATCAACTTCAGCTGCAAATCATAATAGTATAAGCTACCTGCTTTGCCATCTGTTCTATTCATGAAGTGAAGCAAGAATCCTCTATGGTTATTACAGTGAACAAATGGTGATTGTCCCTAAAGACAGTGTATTGTGGTGTATGAACTCAAAGGGGCAGAATTAGGATGCATGAATAATATCAGCAGTGAATTTGGCCCAATTTGATGCAAAGTAAGCTGTAGTCACCAAGTTTTAAAAAGAAGTCTAGGTTTTGTCCCAGATTATATATGAAATGTAGAACGCCTAGCAGAAGATGTTTTGGTCCAAGATGAAAATTATTGAGATGTAAGAAATTGGAAAAATTGCAAAGGTGTTTGCAGTGGATTACTTATTGTAAGATGTTAGTATTAAAAGGTACACAATAGCTCTTTATAGGAAAGTACAAAAGATTCTATGAATTGTGCTATATAATACAAGAGCCACAGTATTAGGAAGAATCACAAATTCATGTGAACTAGATTGGTATGAGCTTTGTAAGACTACATGCAACAAGATGTTTAGGCGCATGAATTCTACTTTTCTTTTTTTTTTTTTTTCTTTTCTTTTTTTTTTTAAAGACTGATGTATTTGCAACTCTGAAATGGTACTGTTCTGTTCCAAAAATACAGATATTTTACACCCAAGACTAAATTAAGTATCTTTGCCTGGTTGAAACCCACAATTGAAGAATGCAGGCTTATGGTCTGATTCTTGCAACTTAGCCTATTGGGAAACTACTGGAACAGGATACCCTGTGGTTCTTTTTAGGGGTTTCATAACTAATTCTTCTACCTGAGTTCTCTGTAGGGGGTGTGATGTCTGTTACTGAGCAATAGGAGAATAATGTGGATAATTAAGTAATCATTAACCACCTCACTGTTTAGACTCAGAGCAACTGGATTTTATATCCTTTTGTAGACTGGAAAGAGACAAGGCCCATGTGTGAAATGTCTTCAGGACCTATTTTTATTTTTCAGTGGATGAATACATTGCCATTGCTAAAGAGAAACATGGATACAACATGGAACAGGTAACAAACTGATTATTTGCATTTCTGTATTTAAGTTGATCCTTTTTTTTTTTTTTTTTTCCCCCAGGAGGTACTAGAACACGATTTAAATCCAACGGTCACACTTTCCCTCCACTCATCCAACATAATACATTTCTTTTGTGAGGGCACACAGTTCATTTATTGACCGTCACTAAAATGCCCAAATACTGTTTTCAGTGTTGATGCAGAACTCTCATTGATTCCCCCCCTCCCCCCCATTGTTACATGGCCTTGTGTTGCAGTCTGATTTGTGTACATTGGTAAGATTCTGGTCTCGTTGCAGCCCTTAACAAAGCTGTCCTTTACTTGAGTGAGGCCCAGATTTCATTCTGGCTTTTTCTGTCTCCATCTCATCAAACACTTTGACAGTGGTGTAACTTCATGCACTGAGAAGCCCTTCTGAATTAAATGGGATGTCTTATGTGGATTGCATTCTGTGGCAGGGAGATGGGAAGGGTTCTCTTGGTTTACTGTATAGAGAATTAAGGTATTGTCTCTAATGGTGGACTTTTATGCGAGAATTAAAGAAACTGTCCTCCCAAGAGCAGTGAGTTAAAGGTGAATGAAGTTGTAGTCAGATGACCAAACCCTCATTTTTGTGTTGGCTATTGAAAGTGTAGGTGTTAAACATTCTTGAGAAGAAACCTCTTAGTTTCAGCTTCCTGCTGTCGTCTTAGGTAAGGTGTGAGAGACCGTATGATACAAGTGCTCTGAGCTGTGCCCTGGTTTTACAGGAGCATCTGCTAAAGATCAGAACTGGCATTCATGATATTTCTAGGAGCAAAAATAACCCCCCTAAAGTAGTGGATAGCCACAAACATAATCCCCCTCCTTTTTTTAACTACAGGGAATACCTTTAAGGTTGAGAAGTGTGTGGTTCCAATATGAAGTCATGAATAACTTTCTCAAAAAGCTAACCCCCACATGTTTGCAAACTTCTGTTTTGATTTTTGATCGAGAGGTAAATGTTTCTGTAAAGTGAAAACCGATCAGACTTCATTTAAAGTTTTAAAAAACCAACTTACAAACAGGTGCCAGGTCCGAAGCTCTAAAAACAAAAGTGTGTGTTCAGTTTTTAAATGTCGCAGGAGTTGTCTAAAGTTTGAAAACGTGTATTTGCCTTGAACAGGAAGGGGTTTTTTTGTGTGACTGCGATGCTGTGACAGGAAAAGTGCGTGGGATGGGATGGAACATCTGGTTACTGGGAGGGAGGAGGAAGGAGCAAAGTGTGTGGTATGTTCCTGGGCTCTCTGAACTGAGGCATGGCAACTCACTAAGCTGTGTAACTGAGCTTGAATGATCAGTACCACCTGGCACTTGCTAAGCTCAGTGTTCCGTCCCACTGTTCACTTGTCATCATTTGATCCTATGATCAGCCAGGCTGGAGGCAATTGAGCATTTGCTGTCAGGTTTACAGTGATCTGTGAAATGAACGGATGGTCTCTGTCCAGTTGCCTCCTGTTATCCTGCTAAATGAAATTGTCCTATCCCCAGCCATTTCTTCCTCTTCCTACCTTCCTCAGGTGTATATATTGGGTTCAGGATAGACCTAGCAAGGATTCTTTGGGGGAGAGTTTTACTTTGAAGTGAACAAAGCCCTGCTCAGGCATCTTAGACCAGTGATCTCCGGCCTTTTTAAGCACAAGATCCACTTCTTGAATTTAAGTGCAATCCATGGTCTACCTCAAACCCAAATACCCTTGTCCTACCTCTTGCCCTGCCTCTTCTCCAAGGCCACTCCTGCTCACATCATCCCCCCTCTGTCCCCTAGGCTGGGACAGGGGGTTGGAGTGCAGGTTCTGGGAGAGAGTTTGAGTGCTGGAGGGACTCGGACAGAGATTCCCTGTAGTATTGTGTCCCCACCTCTGTGGAGATGGGATACGGGAGGGGGGACATCCTGACATCAGTGTCCCCTTCTTCCCTCCCTTGCCCTTCACAGCAAGCCAGGAGGGTCTCAGGGAGCAACCCCAAAGTAGAGGGCAGGAAAAACAGTGGGAGGAGGGGCAGCTAAAGTGCTGGCACTTGATAGCCTCGTAGCCAGACCAGTCAGGGTCATCTGTCAGAGGCTCCAGGATCTACCAGTAGATCCTGATCTAGACAGTGATGACAAAGATCAACAAAAACTTTGGAAGGGATATTAAGCTTAGTGCTTCAGGATTTAAGCCAATGTCTGATCTTTGGCGGTTAGGGGCAAATTATCCCATATCTGCCTACAATGGGGTTCTCAAGCATTTGGCAATGACCATGATCAGAAACAGAATACTAGATGGGGGAGACTGATCCAGTAGGGAAACTCCTACTTCCTCATTATGAGGAGGCAATAGAGGGAGAAAACCTACCACTGTTCTTCCTTTGCATAGCTCACTGTGGGACTGCATAAACCCCAAAGACAAAGGTGGTCCTAGAGTTTGAAAACTAGGCACTGCTAGAAATAACCCTCCAGGAAGGACAGTCTGTGAATTTCTGTGGAAATAGAGATGCTAGCCCAGTGCTTTAGGAATAACCTTTTGAAATTAGACTTTCTCAGAAAAAGTTGCATAAACATGAATGCTTCCCCTTTCAGATGATTGGACATGAGATCCTTTGGGAGTGGGTTGGGGGGCAGGGGAGTGAGATTCGAAGGAACCATTCAAATCCAGACAACCAACTTTATAAATTTTGCCTCTGGCTCTGAGCTTATTAGCCAGTGGTGGTGGCGGCAAGCATTTGACTGTGTATACACATGTTCCAGGGAACCAGTCCTCTAGTCCTCAGGACACCAATCTTTCCTCTAATTTTTTTTCCATCCACAGGTAGAATACATTTTGTTGTGTGCACCAAGGGATGTGTGGGTGTGCACCACCAGTAGAAACATATGCTGCTGGCTGTGGGTGCTCTACTAATCAGGTGGGCAGCACCTGAGTCTCTCCTGGGTGGCCACCCAAGCACTCAGCTTACAGGGAACACCTCAGGACACTATAGCAGGTGACAGCCTAGAAGATCCCAGGTGTGGGATCATCAAAAAAGGCAATAACCTTGCAAAGCTTGCTCCTTCCCACGCACAGGGCAGCAGAGACAGATGTAGCAATTGCCTTGAGGATCCTGCCTTCCATCGCATTCAGAGACACGGGAGCCAGCTTGCTGATGTAGCAGTAGCAAGCAAGTGGAGGTTTCTCTGGAATGGTGAATGGGACTGTTGTATTGAGCTCAGTTGTCTGCTGGGCTACATGTCCAGCTGGCTCTCTTTGTTCTGTATGCAACTTGTCTGATCTAGCTCTCTCCTTCTCTCCCTTGCTTGTGGCTGGATTGTGTCAACAGCTAAACGGATTTGTTGTGGGAGAGTTGTGTACGCACAAGTACAGCTCTTTTGTAGGAAGGATAGGTGTGTGGAACTTTGAATAGGTAAATTTCTGTGGGCACTATTGCTAGCTATATAAAACCAGCTTATTTTTAAAATGTCTTGGTTCTAGAAATTTTTGTTCATAAAAAAAACCCCTACGTTTTCTATTAAATAAAACTTATTTTAAAATTCACGTTTGTGTTCCAAGCCCTTTGTCTGAGGTTGGTGTTTGGGCTCTTCTCATCTTATAATAATATTTATCTCCTCTGTGTGCAATGTATTTAATTCGAGTAAGAGGAGGAGTCCTGATCTTTCTGTACCAATGTACAGCTCATATAACTTCCCATATTGGGGAGGTAACAGAAGTGAGACTGAGTCTGATATTAAAAAAAGAAAAAAAAATGATAATGCTTGTCAAAGCACTCCTCTCCCAACTGTCTAGTAGTATTTTTTTTAATTCACGTGACATCTACAAAATGATTACATGTTAAGACTCTTCTGGTTCTGTATCACAACCAAGGGGGAGAAACCTAGATATTTAACATGGAGAGTCTAGTTTCATGAGGAAGAGCTCTGGGGTGAGGCAAGCATTTAGTCAGATAGTTGCAGAATCTACTGGAGCGAGAACTTTATGCCCAGAAAGGAACTGGTTTTTGCATAGCAAAGTGGGATGGGGAAACCCCAGTTTCAAAGGTAGCACTGTCAGTCTGAATGGACTGGGTGAAACTACTAGATGGGGGAATTATGGCAGCAGAACCAGAGTCAACTTTGCATATGTCAAGCAGGTAATATTTTAGTCAGCGAATCTGGGATCGATTTCACTTAACAGTGGTTATGAAACAATTTGCAAATTTTTATTTTAAATATTTCTGGCACCGTAGCGTCAGGCCCTTTTGAAATGACTCTGGAGAGGTTAATTGTACCAAAAGTAATACTCTGATTAAAGTGGAAGGTCAGAATGCCCTTTAGCCATCCGCTTCCTGGCAGAGGTAGACTTGAGCGAATGCCTTGTAGAGGCAACATTCATTAGTGCCAAGGGTGTTAGTGTGTTTAACTTAACTGGCCTTCTGAACTGGAGACTGGGGGTTCCAATTGAAGGAGATGAAGTGAGGGAATAAATGAACTCCCCTCAAATGAGTGCCATTTGGCCCGCAAGACTGTTTTTAGATTTTTGACAATTTCCACTCCCAAAGGCTTACTCCTGCAGCAATCTCTAGCAGCCTTTCAGCAATATAACTTGCTTTCCTTTTTGTTGCTTACACAATATGGACCAGATTCTCATGAGCCACAGTCCAGAGTGGTGATGGGTTAGATTCCAAGTTCTTGTTATCGGTTGAGCTTCTGTAGCGTCAAACACATGTATCTGGCGTCCGAGTCATGGCCCCTTTGTGACTTTTGTGCTGCTCTATCACTTGTGCATGCTGTATCTGCATGCGACCGCCCCACATTATAACTAGATTTCTCATGTCCATATTTCTTTCAGGCCCTTGGAATGCTCTTTTGGCACAAACACAATATTGAGAAATCCTTGGCTGATCTGCCCAACTTTACTCCATTCCCAGACGAGTGGACAGTGGAAGATAAGGTGTTGTTTGAACAGGCCTTTAGTTTTCATGGGAAAACATTTCATAGAATTCAGCAGATGGTAAGTAGGATCATAATAATTAGACCTGGAAAAGACTGTTGGGTCACTTCATCCAGTACAAAAGTGTTAGCAATTATGTAATTTCTTGTTTTAAAGAGGATTAGGTGCTGGGGAATAATTTGGCTCTTATCTTGTCAAACAGAGGAAAACTATACTGATTTGGTCGCAGGGGAGGGACTATTTTATTTCCTTGCATTTCTCTAGCAACAGACACTGCATGACATGTGGATTCTAAGGAAATCTTCTAGAAGTAGAATCTGACTCTGTTACCATCTTGAGGAAGTGCTAGCTGTAGAACTGATATATTGCTTTTGATTTGTTGCTAATGGAGCCCCCTCTTCATTTTATTGTATTGCAATCATATTTAAAGGTCTAAATCAGAGTTTAGGACCCCATTGTGCAATGAATGATACACACACCTTATGGAAAAAAAAATCCTTGTCCCAAAGAGCTTTACTTAGGGTTGCCAGGTGTCGGGTTTTGAACCGGACAGTCCAGTATTTGAGCTTTCTGTTCGGGAAACAAATTGAGAAAAAATATAAATGAGAAAATATAAACGTTCGGTATTTTCTAAATAAGATGTAATGTAGATTGTGATGTAATGTCAAGTGTGTCCAGTATTTTTGTTGAAACCATCTGGCAACCCTAGCTTTACCTTCTTTAAGCATTTTTTTTAGGAGTTTTATGCATTTTGCATTGGTATTTACGTATACATTCAGCATAATATGGAGCATCCATGCTGCTGTAGGTGAGGAATTTAGATTTAATCCCATTTTTAATCACTCAGTCTTTCTGAAACTTTACCCTTTGGCGCTAAAATTTTCTAGGCTTGGTATCTACCTAAAAGTGAAGTTTTTTGGAAGTTTTCAGTAAAAACAAAAAAACTCCACACCGACATCAGCCACTTTGGAAGGGATCAAAACAGCTTTTTCTGCTGGAATGGCAATTTGAAAACTATCCCTCAAGTGAATCTCTTCGGCTGTTCCAGTGAAGTTTTGATGGAACAATTGAGATCCTTTTGGAAACTAAGTGTAGGCAGTATACTTTGCACATGGCTTTTGGTCCGTTCTTATTAGCGGCTTTGTTTTATATACGTAATTATCAACTCCTCTCCTCCCCCACCCAGAGAAACAACCCCCTTCCCCCAGGCTGGCTTATTGGGTCACCCTAGCTGGGCTATGTGGTGGTAACTTTGCTGAATAGTAAAAAATGATCTGACTGCTCCAAAGGGTAGGGAGGGCTTTGTAAGGTTTGTCCCCCACCCTCAGGTCCTCATGCACACTATCTAAGGTGCATGAACAGAATCCCTGTAGTGTCCAGCCAAATAGTTCTAGATTATAGGCTCTAGATAAATGCCTCTTGCCAATTTTTATGCAAAACTAGCCATGTTCTGAAGCCTTTTGGGTTTTTCCCCATCTGTTTTCCCTTCTTTTTCCTTTTAAATGTCCCTCAGAAATATCCTACATAAACTGATTGTAGAACATTAAAGGAGCCCACAGTTAAGCACTAAATTAGGAAATTCACAGTTCAAGTGGATGGCAGTAACTCTTTCCCCTTGTGAACATGCATGACAGAGCATTAATGCTAGACTTGCATATTGTTTCTCCAATACTGAATTACAGTGCACTTTTTGAGCAAGTAGAGGTCTATAAAATCATGACTGATGTGAAAAAAATTAAATAAAGACGAGTTATTTACTCCTTCCCATAACACAAGAACTAGGGCTCGCCAAATTAAAGGTAATAGGTATCAGGTTTAAAACAAACAAAAGGAAGTACTTCTTCCTACAGTTCAGTCAACCTGTGGAACTCCTTGTCAGAGGATGTTGTGAAGTCCCGAACTGTAATAGGGTTAAAAAAAGAGCTAAATAAATGCATGGAGGATAGGTCCATCAGTAGCTGTTAGCCAGAATGTACAGGAATGGTGTCGCTTGTCCAGGGATGGGCAATAATTTTTGAAGGGGGTCCACTTGATGAATTTTGCAAGTGGTACCAGGCTGCCCCCAAAGGGGCAGGGCCTCAGGCAGATGGGGCGGGGACTCAGGTGGAATGAGGCTGTTCCCTCTAGGTATGGCCCACCCTCCTTCAGACCCTGAAGGATCCTCCTCCTCCTTCAGACCCTGATTGGGTTGGGGATGGGACAGTGTGTCAGTCTTTACCTCCCATCCCCACCCTGCCAGGGACGCACAGTGCCTAGAAGGAACTGCCGGACGTGTTGAACAGCTGGTGGTTCTTTCTAGGCTCCATACGTCCCTGGCGATGTGAGGAAACTTTCAGCGCTCTCCCATCCCCAGGTCTTGATTGGCCTGGGGACAGGGGAGTGGCAGGGCAGCTGCAGTCTGGATCAAAAGGCTTGGTGGGCTGAATCCAGCCCACAGACCCACCCCTCGGTTGGAAGCTGGCACTGGTTGACAGGGATGGATCACTTGATGATGTTCTCTTCATTCTCTCTGAGACACTTGGTTTGGGCCACTATTGGAAGACAGGATATTGTGCTAGATCAGTGGTTCCCAAACTTTTTGGCATCAAGCCCCCTTTTTGATTTTGGAACACCCCCCCCCCCCCCCAAACAGCAAAGTTGTTCAGCAAAAAAAAAAAGGAACTGACCAGAGCAACAAAACTTGATTGGGGGGGCGGGGCTGGGTTGCCCCCCCCCCCCACACACACACGGAATTTCTTCATACCCCCCAGTTTGGGAACCTATGTGCTAGATGGACCTTTGGTCTGAACCAGTGTGGCTGTTGTTTTGTTTTGCTATGCATGTGGCACACTGTGGTACTGAGTGTGTGCTGGGCAAACACATGGACAGTCATTTGCATGAAAAGGGCACGTCATTCTGAATCAGGGTTGGGGAACCTTTTTTGGGTCAGGGGCTTCTGACCCACAGAAAAATCAGTTGGGGGCCACACAAGTGAGAAACCAAAAACCCTCACTGACATGGCCCCTGACTGAGAGAAGAGGGAGACAGTCCCTACGTTCCACTCGCATACCAGAGCCTAGGGGAGCCCAGGCTAGTAGATTTTGTGCATGGTGGTGGGGGGACTGGAGTGCAAACATGGGCTCCCCAATGCTGGGGGGGCCCTGGGGCTGGATCCAGGCAAGTTGGGGGCTGTATCTGGCCTCTGGGCCTTGGGTTCCCCATCCCTGTTCTAAATATTGGCTGTAGAACAACAGAAAGTGCAAGTATGCTGACCTACCTATGCCAAATTAACTGCATTGCTAATACCCTCGTCCTTGAATTTGGACTGAGGAAGCTTGTGCTGGAAATAAACTGCATAGTACATGAGTGCTGACTGGTATTAAAATTACACGCTTTAAAGCAGAGGTGTGAAACTCATTCCAGGCAGGAGAGACAAATAGTTACAATATGTAGGCCCAATCTACAGTTTTGGAGCTATTTATTGTCCTCAATACCACTGATAAGCACAAATATCTAAGGCCAAAACTTTAAAATCTTGGTTCTTAAATCCACCTTCAGCTCCCCGATTTTTAATGGAACTTGGATCAGGCCTTTATCTAAAGTGATGTGGAGCGCAACAATAACTCTGGGGGTGAAGTGAGAGGCGAGAGTTATGCAGGCCTCTCTTCTAGGACAGCCTGTAGAACTCAAATGGGTCAGCTGCCTTAATAGAGTTTTATTTACCTGACTACTGGAAGGCAGATTTGTTGTGTAGACATACAGGACAATGAATGAAAATATTACAGCTTGCTACACACTTATCGAAAGTTGAAGAAAAGAAGCAACATTGCATCCTTTTAAAACCCTCTATTGTTAACTGAATAGATTTTTAGCGCATAGATTCTGTTTAACCGCGTATCAAAGGCATGTTTAAAAGTAGTCTGCAATTCAGAAATGCTGCATTTACTGTGTGGCTGGATTTTCAGTTTTAAAACTTTGTCTACCTGTGTTTCAGGAGCCCTTTTCTGGCCTGCATCTTGAGTGCTCTTGTATTGGAAGAGATCTCTGTTAGATGATAAAGTCCTGTGCTGGGTTTTTGTCCCATTGCTGGGTCAGGCACATAGGCAAATACATAGACTTTGTGCTGACTTCTAGGATCTATTCTGCAGCCTCATTCTGAAGAGCTTGTAGAATGGCCTCTCTGGAAGCTTGAGGGAAACCAAAGTAAAGGTGGCCAATTGCTACCCTGTGGTGCTGGCTATGACTTTCCTGCTGGCTGTTTGTAGCGTGTACCAAAAACTGGCCCATGCAGTATGAAATCCAGGTACTGCTGTTCATGTAAGCCTGTGAAGACTTCTAAAAGGACTAACTTTTTTATTTTCAGCTTCCTGACAAATCGATAGCCAGTCTGGTGAAATTCTACTACTCATGGAAAAAGACGAGGACTAAAACCAGCGTGATGGACCGCCATGCTCGTAAACAAAAAAGGGAACGGGAAGAAAGGTATATTTGCAGTGAGAGATACTGTCTTGCCACCCAGATCTTTTTATGAAGTTCCTAGAATTTCTGGTAGCCTGTACAGAACTGGATTTAGGATTTTCCCAGACACTTCCAGGTGTGTCTCTCTTTTTTTGTAACAGGAGTCTGTGTCCCTGTAAACGTTTGACCAAATTCCACCATCTGATTCACCTGCAACTCTTGCTTCCCTCTAACAGGAGATCACAATGGTAACTAGAGGGCAGATTTTAGCCCTAAATGTCCCTTTCTGTAGAATGGGAGCATGCACTAAGTGGAAGGATGGCAATGTCTGGCAGGCCCCATTCTTCATTTTAGGTGTACGTTTGTCCAGGCAGAATGATGCCACCATCAAAATACTGTGAGGACCAAACTCTCTACCCAGTGCAATGGTCACGTAGACTGGTTTTGTGATGGGAAGGAGAGGAGAGCTCACAGCACCTGTGGTGGATAGAATTCTGTCCCCACCCCTCTGTTCGATGTGCATGTGCTATACTGTATAAGTGAGCTTGGCACTCTCTAGGTCCCCAAGTCACTGAGCTTTAACAGAGTCTTTGTTCCCAGTACTTCAGCCTTCGGTGTGCAGCATGGCTGCCATGCACACCACATGCGCCCCTTGGGAAGGTATGGCTGATTCATGTATTTAGCTACGCAGACGCTTCCTGCTGATAGAGGTTCACTTTTCTGGCTAACTCCATTCGAACCTAGAGCAGTTGGTGGACCCTGGCTCCTCAGCACACGGAGGGGTGTGACTGTCTGCAAAGGTTCTCTGCATCCTCGTCTTTCCCCTCTCTCCATAGCAGTGGTGCTTGGCAATGCTTACACTGTTTCTTGTCCTAGTGAACAGTGCTTTTTCCAGCTTGCTGTGACAGGATCAGTCCCACTCCTGGGTCCCAGACTCCTGGTCAGTCCACTATCCTACAGTCTAGGTCCCGTGGACCAGTCCCCACCTGCCCTTACCGGGGTTGGGCTTCAGTTCTGCTTAAAACGGTGTGGGGCAGATGCCTCTTAGTCAGCCTGGGCTGGGCAACCAGTCCTCACCAGCTGCCAGCTGGAGTTCTAGACTACTGGGGGAAGGTCACTTGTTTCCAGGTGCTATAAACTCTGTGGACAGTGTCTTCTGAATTCCGCAGCCTTGGACTGAAGCAACAGGAGCAGAGATACTTAGAATATGTCTACCCTATGGAAATTAAACCAGATTTGCTACATCAGCATTACTATGCTGGTGTAACCCGATAGTGTAGATGCAGCCTACATGATAATAGCTGCATTGATGGAAGTATTCTCCATTGATTTAACTGTATCTACACCTGGGAATAACTTGGCAAAGATAGTATCAGTCAGGAATGTGACTTACGTAGCTACATTGACTCAAATGTCAGGTGGAGACCAAGCCACAGTGTTCGCTTTCCAGAGTTAGCAAGCTAAAGAACATGACTGGTTTAACATGGCCGTTTGATTTTCAACTCAACTGAGTAATTGTAGGAAAAATTATGGGATTTATCTCTGAGCTTTGTGGGGGAGGAAAAAGAGTTGTGCTGCCATTTGAGTCTGAGGCTAGAACGTGTGAATTCTGAAGTAGGGTTGTAGTCGACTACTCGCATTCTCTCCCGCCACCTCTTATCTCTACTGTGCTGTTCTTTTATTTGCATGCATGGGACTCTATAAATGCTGTCTTCTGCGTGCAGAAGTGACAGAATTTGCTGGTACAGACTAGCTTGAAAATCCGTTTTGTACAGGAAAGTACGCAGCTTAGAGGAAAAGGAAGGTTTCCACACATGATTATAAATGGAAGACTGCTAAAATGTGTCAATCAGCAATAATGAGCAGGTGCATGTATCTTCTTCATACTCTTCATCTTGGTCTATATTTTTAAAATAATAAAACAAATAAAAACCGAACCTTAAAAAGGTAAGTATGTGACTGTGAGTGGAATTTTAACAGGCCATGAAGAATATAATGCTGACTTCGACAACTTGAATATCTTAATAGGTTATTGGATTTCGGAGTATTAGTGAAACCTGCATGTGTCCTTCTTAAAATAAATAAAGCCCAAATACGATGTTCTCAGAGTGCAAGGATAATCTTAACAGAGCAATTAATGCCAGCAATGTACATTACGCAAATTCTAAACCATACGTGGAAGTATACCTTCATGTGACTGGTAGTCAAGCACTAAATTAGAATTCCAGTAAAATTAAACCAGCTAGGTGTTCCAAGGTCGCCATCAGTATGGCCTGATTTGATGCTGCTTATTCTTTTTTAGTAATGGATAGAATTTATTTTTCCCCACTGAGTGGAATTAAAAATGAGATTATGGAAGAACTAAACGTGATTTTTTTTTTTTAAATCCCTGGAAGAACTAATTGTGCATGTGGCTTTTTGTTACGTTTAAGATTTTTAATTAAATGCGTGAAATGCACATTAAAGCTGTTTGCTCTAATTCTGTATCCTTGTTTGTTTGCGTTTGCTTGAAGTTAGAAATATTCTCCAACTAGTTCTCTTTGACTCTAACAGCCAGAGATGTTCTGACTTTAAAAAAATATATATATTTTTGCCTTTGGGTGCAAACAGATTTCATTTTGCCCACCATATATACCACTGGTGAGTTTATGTAAAAGTTTTTAAATGAATGGTCCCTAATGTGGTTATTTTTAAGATGTAATTGACTTGAAAATTTATTAAAAAGAAAAGCTGCTATGCTCTGTCCATGCCTGACTTCCAGCAGGCTCTTGTAGAGAAATAGACATTCTCATAGTAATATGGTCATGCCATGTTTTTGTCTTTTAGTGAGGATGAAATGGAGGAAACAAATGGAAGTAACCCTGTTGATATTGAAGTTGAACAAAACAAGGAGAGCAAAAAAGAGGTAGATTTTTTTTTTTCCGCCCCCTCCCTAATATTCTACTGAAGGCTAATGACAACTTTCACCCATCACTGTGAACTATTCTTTAGTGCCATGCAGGGGACACTGGAACAGTTTGTATAGTGGAGGTGCTAACAGTCGTTGAGCCAAATTGTAAGCCTTGTATATAATGGAAACCACTTCAAGGCAAGGGGTGCTGCAGCACCCCTAGTTCTAGCACCAATGGGGCCATGGAGGATCTGACAGTCCCCTGAAGCTTTTGTGTAGTTGCTGTTCAACACAGGAATAATAGTGACTCATGATGTGATCAGAGTATCTAGTATTTGAAATCTTGATCCATTTGAAGTGAATGGCAAGAATTTGAGTGACTTCAGCCGGGTCAGAATTTCACATAAAGTGGCTAACACCAAAGGAGAAAGCTTCTGTGTGATTGTGGGTGGTCATCCCCCATCCTTCCTCTGCCCTCCCCCCCACACCTTCTATGTTACTTATTTTGTTAAAATAAGTGTTAGGGAAATTAAGCGACCAAATAAGACTTTTCTTTCTCTCATTCCCCAATAGAAAAATAAACTTATAGTCAAGGCTGAAGATACACTAAGCTCTCAGTCCTTGCAGCTATTTTCTGTATAGCCTATCCATTCAGAAGGGGCCTGCTCTTGAGCATGATCAAATTACAACATTCCCACTGATTTCCATAGGAACAGGGCTGGGTGTGAACAGAAAAATGGACACTTTACTATAATGGTTAATTCCACACTTCCCGTGGTGTGGGGGCTTTGTGTAATTAGGTGCCGGGGGCCTGACTCACAAGTGGGTTAAGTCTACTGAAGTCAGTAGAACTACACTGACTGCTCTTGGCAATACGTAGTCAGCCTGTTTTAGCTTCAGAAATAGCTCATAAGGACTGTGAGGTACTTCAGTCTATACTAGCCCAAAAGGAGTCACTGCAGTATACAGCAGAGCTCACTCTAGCTGCATGGGACCTTTGGTGATTGTCATTGTATCCATGTGTGCCAATCCCACCACTCACACACCTCTCCAGTGAAGTAAATGTGATTCTTTGCACCTAACAGTTCCCCAATCCAAACTTTAAGAATAAGAAATGATGTATGATACAGTTTTTATCCCGGATACCCATTCCTCTATAAAAAGGAATGGGTTTATCAGTTGTCCTTAAACTTGACGTGTGTTGCATCTGCAAAGTCTGTGGGATTCTTTGTGGAGTTTTTCAAAATAAATGTTCCAGGATGTAGCTCAGACTAATGTTGCAAGCTTTGGGATTCAGGAAGGAGGGAGAAAGGGGAGTAGTAACAAAGCAGAGTGTAGAGAGTAAAGATGAGACTCTGAAACTATCAAAGGTGGTGGCATACCTTAGTATTAACATTGGAAAATATTTCAACAGCATTTTGATTTTGTATTAAATATTTTTAAACTGGGATTGAAAAGAGGCATTTATAGGTTATGTTTAACAAACCCGCTAACTGAGGCTGAGGAAGACAAAAAGCTGTCACGGCTAACTCAGTTTTGTATAAAGGGTGAAATCTTCAAGTATACTAGTTCTTGCATATTTTATTCACGTAGGCCATGTCTGCACTACCAGATGAGATTGATTTCTTGCCAGACGACTTTGTAAAGTTGAACGTCCACATCCCCATTGTTTTCAAAAATTTAACGTAGTTCAAAGTAGCGGGTCAACAGCAGTCTCCCTGCTGGAGACTTTGAGAGCAGTGCACTGTGGGTAGCTATCCCACAGTGACTGTGCCACTCTACATTCTGAGTTATGCTCCCAGCGCATGCTGGGACCAAAACTCTGCAGTAGGTGATTCTGGGTTCATGTCGTCAGTGTCCCAAAATGCGCTTGTCTGCTCCCTCTCCCCTTGCTTGAGATTAATGGGAAACAATCTTTTTGCTCCATTTTTTTTATCCCGGTTACCATAGCAGTGCAAGCCCCCTTGTGAGTCCTGTTGTGCATTAAAGCTTTGTAATGTTGATGTCTGCCACGATGTGCTGAGTGTATGCACCTCACTCGGGGAAGAGGATGAGGAGGAATCTTGGGGTGCCCTGGGCGTGGCATACAGGCAAGTCCTTGAGTTGAGTGACTTGGAAACACAGCTGGCATTCCATCCTCTGAAAACAGCAGAATGCTGGCTCTGGTGCCCACAGACTGGCGGGACCGCATAGTGCTGCAGGTATGACCCATCAGCAGTGGGTGCAAAACTTCTAAATGTACACGGCCTCTTTCATGGAACTTTGTGAATGGCTTTTCCCCACCCTGAAGCACAGGAGCACCCGAATGAGAGAGACTCTAACAGTGGAGAAGTTTGTGGCAGTTGCCCTGTGGAAGCTTGCAGTGCCAGACAGCTATCAGTCGGGAATCAGTTAGGAGTTGAGCATCTATAGTGGGAGCTGTTGTGATCCAAGTAGCCAAAGCAATCCATACCTATTCTCAGTTGTGCTGCGGGCGCTGGTGAATCACAAGGGCCGTTTCACAGAAATGGGATGATTGGGAACGGTGTATGATACGTGCATCTTTAGGAACTCCTGCCTCTTCAGAAAGCTGCACACTGGAACGTTTTTCCCAGACTGGAAAATTAGAATTGGAGAGGTGAAAATGCCAATAGTGATTTCTGATGACCCAGCTTACCCCCTTGCTCTCCCGTGGCTCATGAAGCTGTACATGAGCAGCCTGGACCCCATAAGGAGCGGTTCGACTACAGGCTGAGCAAGTGCAGAATGGTGGTTGAATGTGCTTTTGGGTGTTTAAAGGGAAAGTTTAGGAATCTACTGACTAGTTTAGACCTCATTGAACCCAACATTCCCTTTGTGGTGGCAGCCTGCTGTGTGTGCTTCATAATATTTGTGAGATCAAGGGGAAAAGTTATCTGGCAGGGTGGGGGTCTTAGGCAGAGCACGTAGCCAGAGATTTTGAGCAGCCAGACACCAGGGTGGTAAGGAGAGCACAGCATGGGGCACTGCAAATCAGAGAGGCTTTGAAAGAAAATATTACAAATGGTCTGTTTTGAGAGTCATGCACATTGCTCTCAACGAGGTGCCCCGGCATTCAGTGTGTTTGCCTGCAATTCCCCACCCCAATCCTGCAACACAAGCAGTAATGAGGCTGTTCAGAGATCATGCCCTTGAGTGCCCCCCCCCTCCCCCCGGCCGCCTCACCCCTCACACACCATGTCTTGGGCTCCTGGGGATGGAGGCTATGGAACCGGGTGAGAAGGGCTGGGTGGGGGGAACCTCTCCAGGCATGCCACCATGCACTCCATCACAACTATCAGGGACACAGACATTGTTCTGGTGTTTCGCTTGCAGTTCCCTGCACGCTCCCCTCCTGCCGTCCTGCACATTCCCGTCTCCTCCAGGAACCTATTCCTCCACTCCATTTGCTCCTTAAACATGTCTTGCCTTGTCCGTTTTCGCCTGTGGATTTGTGCAGGAGCCGGAGGAGTATGCAGGACAGATGCTGGAGCCAGGGGAGTATGCAGCAAGCTTTCTGCTGTTCCTGCTGTAATGAAAAGTTACAAGGGTCCGCCTTTCAGGAGATACAATGTGGGGCCTAGCCCCTAATCTGTTAACATACAGCGAAAGTCTCTCTTCAAGACAATGGAGATGTGTTCTGTGCAAGGCCAAAGCTATGCTTTACAGCATTCACTGTACAGCAGGCAGTCAACAGTTTTCAAGGGAATATCTGGATTCATGTGGTTTAGAGGCAGACATGGTAAGGGGCCTGCCAGGGCACAATCCTGTGGGAGGGGAGATGGCAGGGGCAGGGTGATGGCTCACACAGCTTCCCTCCTATGTCCCTCACACCCTGCTTCCCGAGAGTGCTACTTTCTCATCCCACAGGAGCCTACAGAAGGGAGGGCAGGAGAGAGGGAGGAGGTGCCAGAAGCTGAAGCTATGCTGGCAGCAGAGGCTGCAGCTAATAGCCTCTCCATCTCCTTTATTAAGGTTGCCATGCAAGATACGAGTCTTCTCCAAGTCACACAGAGTGATGGGGAGCTGATGCTGACTGTATGTGGCCAGAAACCTCGGCCTTATGCTGCACTGCTTTGTGCTGCAACGATGCCAGACTGCTTACTGTGACTTGGCATGGGAAGATGTCCTACCTTGGAGGATGGAATAAGGCAGCCTCCCCAGAAACCTTCTGAGAAAGATCCTATGAGAGCTTCATGGAGAAATGCAGGAGGATTCCTGCTCCATCTCCACACATGTTAACAAGCTGTTCTAGGCCTCCCGTGCTATGTAGGCATAGCATATCCCACACATCACAGCCAATTGCTTTACCCTCTTGTCGCAAGGAAAAACCATAGTGAACTCACCAGTAGTGCCCTCCCTGGTTTCAGTGCCTGTTTGTACAAGAGACTGGTAGAGGGGATTGTCTCCAAGGTTATAAAAAGTTCTTGGCTCTTGCCACTTGGCCATTCTTGTCTTTCTCCTCTTCCCTTCACCACCATGCTGTCCTACACATTGCTGTCCTGAGTGTCTTGAGAGGATTCCACTGTCTGGCGTGGGAAGCTAGTCAGGGTCCCCATCCCAGGATCACATGCAGCTGATCGGAGAACGGGATGGGATGTTTGCGGCAATGCACCAGACCATTCATTTGCCTCCTTTGTCTTGTGATAGGACTACCTCAGCTCCTTTATTTTAACACAGCATTGCTGGGTGTCCCTGCCATATCCTTTCTCCTCCATTCACTTCGCAATCTTCGCATAGATATCGGTGTTTCTTTTGCTGTTTCGGAGCTTCGAGAGAATGGATTCCTCTCCCCATGCCTCGAAGTCCAAGATCTCCTTCACACTCCACGCTGGCACTCTTTTGTGCCCTTGGGAGCTCATGGGACTTAAACTTATGGAAGTCACGACCATGTGTGCTGTTCAGGTGTGCTGCTTGCTCTGAGGTGTGCTCGCAACACTGGCCATGTGAGAGATGAAATTCAGACTTTCCTGTTCACCTGGAGAGCAGTCAGTGCCAAGTTCTGGTGAAAGTGGTCACGGTAGGGCACTGTGGGGTGCCTCCTGGAGGCCAGGAACATAGACTTTCTCCGTGCTGGGTCTACATTGCCATGAGTTCAGCCATGTGAGATCTAATTTTGCATTTTTCCTTGTAAAAGCAGGAGTACTGAAATCATTGTCAGTGGCCCTTGAAAGTCAACCAAACGGGCTTGGTACTGTGGACTCAATGTTCAGAAAATCAGCCTTATGTGGCTAAACTTGATTTAAACGCCTAGTGTTAGGCCAGACCATGGTTACTGTTTTGTCTTTACTTACCTGACAAAATTCCCTCATGGTTTTTAAAAGATTTTATTGCAACAATCTTTTAAGGTAATAATCCCAGAGCAGTTAGTGTAAAGCTGCATGAAAAAGGCATGCGTTCGGTAGTTTACTATGGCACTGATTATAAATACACATCTTAAACTTCAGTTACCCAAATGATATTTTTGTACAATTTGGGGGAGCTTCCTTATTATTCTTTCTTTCGTTTTCAGTTTAGCTGTAAAATGATTGAGGCTTTCTCATAATCAGACTTCATCATACATAATTAGTGAATAAGCTTCTTTTTCAACGCCTCCCCTTTCCATGTTCTGCTCTTTGTGAGTCTTCAGTATTGTCTGTTCATAAAAATGAATAAGGGATAATAGGTGGTGGGAGGGGGTTGAGTGATTTAAGATTTCAAACTGAAATTTCCTTTGAGAAACTCTGACTCTAAAAGAGAGCTTTTACTAGGCACTTTTTTTCTACTCACCTATTTAAAAGCATCATCTTACTTTTGGCTTCCTGCAATCTGTAGATCTAGCTCTGCATGCTGGAAGCCAAAGTTCATTTGTATCTTCATGCATTCTGAAAGGAAACAGATGGTCACAATTTTGACCTCAGGTGCCTTTTGTAGCAAAGCATTGTATATGTGATGTTATATCTTATTTTTTTCTCACCTCTATTTCAAATAATCTGTGCCACCTCTTTTCTCCCCCCCCTTTTGCCTTCCCACTACCCCATACCCCCCCAAAAAAGCAGCTCACCAAGCACATTCAGTCACTCTGTGCGATGACAAACTTGTCATTGGAAAGTGACTGTCAGCTTCATTTTATTCTCCTGTACAATCTGCATAGCCTGTGCAGTGTTAATTAGGTTTGATATTGCAGCACTTGAGCCTGAGGGGCTCATTGAATCCGAAATACTTTGAGAGAGGAGAGCCGTCCAGAAGGTGGTTCATCATTGCCTTTCTTCAGCGAGTTGGTCGGGTGTATAATCACAGTGAAACAATTCACTCCCAAAACCAAAGCCAACAATGTTTGTCAGCTCAAGAGACTCAGCGTTCTCTCTATGACTTCTTAGGCAACATGGGGATTTCTCTAGGACATACAACGTGGGGAGGAGGTTGGGGGGTTCTCAAACAGTGTTTCCTTTTTTAGGCGGAGTTGGGGAGCTTCCTTATTTTACTCTTTCATTTTCAATTTAACTGAAATGATTGGGGCTTTCTCATAGTCATAACTTCATCATACAGAATTGGAGAATAAGAGCTTCTTTCTTAACATTTCCTCTTTCCTGGACTCAGTGTTTCTTATTTCTTTGCTTTCTAAGTGGTATGAGATGAGTTTTGCTTTTTTAAATTTCAATTCTCAGCCTTGGTACATTGTCTCCTATCTATGAATGGCCTTCTACATCTGAGAGAAGCACTGCCAATCTCCATATTAATGTCCAGGTTCTCTACTGTAGGGATTTAAGTTGATTTAATTCTACAAAGATATACCTAGGGCCAGCAAAGCAACTTTTCCAAAATAGGTTAGATATTTAAATTCTCAAAGCCTGCACAGTATATGGAGGGTCTCGACGTGTTTGGAGCTGTCAGAAGCTATTCTGCTAGAGCACTGACTTGTCCATAATATAAAGAAGTTACATATTCTGTGAACTCAATAAAATAACAATCTGAAGTTGTTTACACTTAGAAAGAACATCAAATGTATATTCCAGCCTTGTGGGAGATTCTCACTGCAGGAGCTGGGTGTTATCTTGCAGCTTGAGTACATTGTATTGGATTCATGCACAGGCCTGTGAATTTCTATGCGTAGATGAAATACTCACCAATCTGAAACCTCTAATCCATTTCAAATCCAGTTTAGTTATCAAAGCTCTCCATTCTAAAGCTGAATGCAAACTTGCCTCACTGGTCCATCATTAAATCTGTCTGGCTATTGCAGTGTGTTTCTGCTGTTCTCCCGCTCCCCTTGTGCAAGGAGATGTGTTGTAGGGAGATTTCTTGAGCAGAATGGTTTCTTGCTACTGGGCTGGCTTAAGTGTTTTAGGGCCTGAGCAAGTATAGGAATGCAACTGTGGGGCTTCTCCTGTTTTTTCTTTTTCTGTGGTTTTTTTTTTTTTTTAAGTTTGTTCTTGGCACTATTCCAGCCCCTATACAACAAATTTAATCTTAGAATGGAGGATTTTTATTGCAAGCTAACCTACAATCTTCTTTGGAGGTGATATTAAAGAGATTCAAATGTGCTTTTTTTGAGAAGTGTGAGGGGTAACAACTTTTCCATGTAATAAACTGCTGAAAGGAATAGAAAAATTGGTGTGCCAGAAGATCTGATTATAGACACAGGAGGAAAATATTTATAGCTTTTTGGATCAAAATATATTGATCAACTTGGTAACTAATTCTTTGTAGAAATGTAAAGTTGTGTCTGAAATAGATCCCCTTCTCCCTGCCAGGGAAAGTGATCTTTTAGTTTGAATTTCTCAGTCAGGCAAAATATATCTTTTTAAGGGAACTACTGTTTGCCAACAGTGTCCTAAAATGAAGTGAGTAAAAATTCCTTGATTTTTTAAGCATTACTTTGCAGTCACCTCAACCCTTGTGTTGGGTCTTAAATTAGGTTGTGTGTGTTTTTCCCTGTGTCCAGCACATAGGAAATTGCTCTGTAAACTCTTATGTTGTGTTCACCCACTCTCACCCCATCAAATTGAATTTCCTTTGGGAGAAAAATTGAACTGACATACTGAGGCCTGATTATGAGGGGTGTGTGACAGTGTTTACAAGTAGCCAAAAACATTTCACTGACTATTAGGCACTTGTCCCGGAAATGGAAGCCAACTAAAAAAGCAACAGTAATCTCTTGTACCTGGAAAGTCTGTGGTGATGTAAAGAACAGATTAATGTGGCATCGTTTTATTTGTGATCACTGTGCCCTGTTGTATGATATCACACACAGGATTTAATTGAAACAGATCTGATTTCCACCAGAACTGAAGGGAGATATGTAATTTTTCAAAGGCATATATGTCACTAAAGAGTCTAACCCCACTGACTTCAGAGTCTTTGAGAGGCAGTGGGATTTTTCCCTTTTTTTGAAAATTCAGTTTGTGTAAAATATCTGCTTCCCAGGTGCCACCAGCTGAGACAATGCCTCCAGTGAAAAAGGAGAAACACAGTACACAGGCTAAAAACAGAGCAAAGAGGAAACCTCCCAAAGGAATGTTCCTGTCTCAAGAGGATGTGGAGGCCGTTTCTGCTAATGCCACTGCTGCTACCACTGTGCTCAGACAACTGGATATGGAACTGGTCTCAATCAAGCGACAGGTACAAACCACTCCAAAGACAGCTCAGGTGTAAATTTGGCATCTGATATTTTAAAGGTACTGCTGTCAGTCACCATTTGCGTAGTTAGTGGGGATTTATAGCTTGTCTATGATGGCTTATAAGAGGACATGGCTTAATTAACAAGCTGCCAGTCTACCAAAATGAATTAGTGCAGTACTGTTTAAATCTAGCTTTGTAGATACAGAGCAACAAGAAATAGTTCATTTTGATCTGAAGAGTTTGTCAGCCCTTCGTCTTACAATCTGGTATTGCTTGTATTTTTGAATTTGAATTTTGCTTTACATGGTATATTTTCCAACAGTAGCTGCTTTGTATCTGTCATATTTAGCTTTCTTCACATTTTTCTCATGTCACCTTTGGAATAGCCATAGTTGCTCTGCACTAGTTATAGGTCTGTTCTCTGGCATCTCCAAGAACCCTGTTGAATCTCTTCAGTCCCCCTCACCCTTATATGCTGACGCAAACAGGAAGCCCTTATGGAGCTGAAGTCTGCATTGGGCAAACACAGAATTCTTCATTCTGTGTCCGTCGAGCATGTGCATTAGAAGACGGTTGTGGGGTTTTTTAACTTTTTTTTTTTTTTAAATTGGACCTTGACCTTTTGTAAGTTTTGGCATCGGCTCCAAATGCAAAGCTGAGATTTTCTTGTGGTTTGACATATGCTTTCTGCAGGCAGGCGCTGTCTAAGCTTCCCCATGTATTTCTGCACTGCCATTGCTTCATGCAGAACTGATCTACTGGCAAATTTCCTTTGAGCATCTAATAGCCAAGACAGAAGGGCTAATGAATTGCTTCGTGGGTTGAGTCTGTTTGCCCGTGTGAAATCTGAACACTCCCTTCCTTGACTTCAGAATGTAGAGCTGGTTTGGGTCCATCACTGAATTATTTGCAGTCATTTTTAGCTTTGAATTACTACCGTGTTCATTGTTTTAAGGTAGTACTGAGGACCAACAGAGGATGGGGTCCTATTGTGTTGGACACTGTACAAACAGAACAAGAAACAGACTAGGGATGTAAGCGACTAATCGACTAGTTGACTATCCGATAAGCAAAAGTCTGATAGTCAACACACTATTCGACTACTCACTTCCTGTCCCCCACCCTTGCTGCCTCTATCAGAAAGAGGCAGCAAGGTGAGTGAAGAAGAGGGGGTGGTGAGGGGAGCTGGCTTTAAAGCGGTTTCCCAAGCTCCTGCTCCGTGGGAGAGGGCAGGGGAGCAGTGGCAGCATTCCACCTTTGAAATGTGTATGAATCCCTGCTAGGGCTCATGTACATTTTAAAGCGGAAGCACCACAGGGAGCCTGGGGCCAGTGGAGGACTCAGAGGCCCCCTCTGGCCTCAAGCTCCATGCAGTGTTTCAGTCTTTGAAATGCACAAGAGCCCCTGCAGGGGGTTTCAAAGGCGGAATGCCACACAGCACTTGCTACATTTCAAAGGCGGAGCAGTCGGGGCGGGCTCTTGCTACATTCCGAAGCAGAAGTGCCCTTATCAACTAATCGAATAGTTGATGGACAATCCATCAACTATTCGATTAGTTGATTAATTTTAACATCCCTAAAACAGACCCTGCCCCAAAGAGCTTACAGTGCAAATGGATTTAATAATCATTCCAGATGTTCTTGTACTTGTGGTACAGTTAAGAATCTCCATTTTTATAAAGAGATGATGCAGGGAGAACTGCAAAGTCAAGCTCGTCCGTTGTTCGCAAGGGCGGATGCTACGGAGCTTGTTTGAAACATTTTCATCCTTGCTGAAAGTCACCGCTTCCTTTTCTCCCCCCTCCCAGATTCAAAATATCAAGCAGACAAATAGCGCTCTGAAAGAAAAACTTGAAGGTGGAATAGAACAATACAGACTTCCAGAGGTAGGCTAGTGCACCTGTTGCTGTGTATGCATCTCTTTGCATTTCCCAGTAGCAAGTCTTAATTCTTGCTTAAATGTCAGAGCTGGCATGATATAGATACAGTCATTCTATCTACTGCCAGCTAGCCTAGAGACTAATCGAATGGTAATTGATCTTTGCAGGAGGGGCGGGTGAAAGAGGGTAACAGCAGCTTTCAGTCTGCATGTGGCTGGTTGTGAAACTTGTCTCAAATGTAAGCATTCAGATTGCTGGTCATACTTGTTATATTCTTTTCAGAGTTTTATCATAACACCCTTCTGAGAGAGGTAACTATTAGCCAATTCCACAGATTGGGGGATGGGCCAGAGAACTTAATGGTCTGACTGGCTGAACTGCTGTGTGCCCACAATTTCTGTTAGAGTTATTGGGTGAGCTGGGTAGTTGGTACTTCTAACAATCAGGCCATAAGAAACTTGAGTAAGACTCCAAAGGGAGTTGGTGGACAACCAATGAGGGGAACTCCTGACTCCCGACCCTGTGCTCAGACCATGGGCTGAGCCCCACACTTCTGTGCGATATTGTCAGTTAACTATGGAATCAATTTATTTTTCAGTTAACTGAATTGATTCCTTTTGTTGCTAAAAGGAATAAAATGCAATATTTTCATAGGAAGAAAAATACTGTATTTGAAGGCTCTAGCAGTTAGTTTATTGCTGCATTCATACATGAATTTACAAACTCAGATGAGTAGAAGTCCATTGTTTAAGGAAATGAATTACTTTGTTTGACACCTAGGTCGTTCAGAAATTTAATGCACGTTGGACCACAGATGAGCAGCTTCTTGCTGTGCAAGGTATGGAACTATAAATCTTTCCTACTTCAGCAGGTGAAGTACAATTGAACCCTACTGCGTGTCAAGCTGGGATTTCTCCTTCAGTGGCTAATGGAAAATCTTGACATTGCTATATATTGTTGCCAAAGAAACAGGGCCTAACACAAAAACAAACAAAAAAAATCCACTCCTTCCCCTTTGTGCATGCCTTGTATCAATGTTCATTTGGGTAAACAGATCATTTACCTGCTTTTGTACTGGGGTGGGCAATAAGACTGAGGCGGTTCACCAGGGTTAGCTCCAGAGAGCTGCCGCCACTTTATTTACCTGCGTCTCCGCAGGTATGGGTGCTTGCAGTTCCCGTTAGCCACGGATCGCCGTTCCCGGACAGTGAGAGCTGCAAGAAGAGGCGTAGACTGGGTCACTACTTCATGTAGCTCCCATTGCCCAGGAACAGCAATCCGCAGCCAGTGGGCGCTACGAGCACCCATACCTGAGGCACAAGTAAATAAAGCAGTGGCGGCCCACCAGGGGCTAACCTTGGGGAACGGTATCCAGCCCACAGGCCAGTTATTGCCCACCAGTGTTCTAGACAATATCACTCTTAGTGCAGTCACTGCCATGCTGCTTGTGTATATAGATCATTTATAGATAGATTTGGTGGATTTAGCATTTCAGGTTTGGCTCAGACTACATGACTCATTTTTATATATGACTCTACCTCTTTCTGTCTCTGCTCTCAACTCTTCTCCTACTCTCACTTTCTTCCACTCCCAATTTTGCCATTTTTCGTAGTGGTGTAGCCAGAGATGGGCCCAGACCATGGAGCATTGCCAGCAGATCTAGAGAAGTGATTATTCCCTTTTATTCAGCTCTGGTGAGGCCACATCTGGAGTATTGTGTCCATTTCTGAGCCCCACACTACAGAAAGGATGTGGACGCATTGGAGAGGGTCCAGTGGAGGGTGACCAAAATGATTAGGGGGCTGGAGAACATAACCTATGAGGAGAGGCTGAGGGATTTGGGTTTTAGTCTGCAGAAGAGAAGAATGAGGGGGGATTTGATAGCAGCCTTCAACTTCCTGAAGGGAGGTTCCAAAGAGGATGGAGAAAGACTGTTCTCAGTAGTGACGGATGGCAGAACAAGGAGCAATGGGCTCAAGTTACAGTGGGGGCAGTCTAGGTTGGATATTAGGAAAAACTATTTCACTAGGAGGGTGGTGAAGTACTGTAATGGGTTACCTAGGGAGGTGGTGGAATCTCCATCCCTAGAGGTGTTTAAGTCTTGGCTTGACAAAGCCTTTGGCTGGGTTGATTTAGTTGGGATTGGGCCTTCTTTGGGCAGGGGGCTGGATTTGATGACCTCCTAAGGTCTCTTCCAGCTCTATGATTCTATGACCATGGGGAAATTCAGCTTTGGCTCCTTGCATTGTGGCTTATACTCCTCTCTATCTGTTGAAACCGTTTATATAATTCTTCTTGCATTTTCAGCAATCAGGAAGTATGGCCGAGACTTCCAGGCAATCTCTGATGTTATCGGAAATAAATCCGTGGTGCAAGTGAAACACTTTTTTGTAAGTTACCGGCGTCGTTTCAACATAGATGAAGTTCTACAGGAGTGGGAAGCAGAACATGGCAAAGAGGAGACAAATGGACCTAGTAATCAGAAGCCTGTAAAGTCACCTGATAATTCCACTAAAATGTCAGAAGAGGAAAATGAGGTAAATCTGAGACTAAAGTTTGGACTGTAAAATGCTGGTTGCTTTTAGGTTCAAATATATAAACGAATTCTGAACAGGGGACTGACGTTTTTCACAGCATTTGACCATCTTATTTTTATGTGTGTGTCTGTCTATGTAAAAAAACACAGAATAAAGTATATGAGCAGATTCCCCCATGCATGCAGTTCCCAAAGACAATATTGGGCGTAACGTAGTGATAAAAGACCAGATGGGTTGTGGTGCTGATGAAGCCTTTTCTATAGCAGATGCTCAAGTGCTTCAGAACCAAGAGGTTAAAAAGAGGCCTCCCTCTTTCTGATTTATCATTTAAGGTTCATTCATGTGCCAGTACTAGTAACTGGCCACAAACCAAGAACAAATTAGTTTGGGTCATGCATCATTTTTTCTAAAATAAAAGGCGTGTGATAAAGGCATATGTAAACCGCATGCCAACCTAAGAGTCCACTGCTTGTTGGTTGGGTATACTTTGCTGGAAGGAGGCAGAAGTGTTGACCTTCAGAAAGGAGTACTGAAAACTGACAAAAGTCCTTGCTTTTTACCCTGCCTGCCAATACAAGAGCATATGAGACATTCTTGTTGTATCATGAAACTAATGGTCAAGCACCTTCCTGAATTGGTACTTTATGGAGCACGTAGTCAACATATGATGATTGTTGTCTTCAGAGTGTTGCAGCAAAATACTCCTCTGTGGTTAGGCGGCTAACAAGCAGCTTTATTGATCAATAAGGCACAGGGTGAGCCAAACGTGACCCCAGCAGAGCCAGGCCTAGTAAGGCTGTTCAACACAATCAATCCTAGTATTTTATACCCTTAACCAAACAAGTTTGATGCCAGGGCATTCCATCAAAGCAAACTTCAAAGAGAAATTGTCATCAGCAAAGAAAGAAACAGGTTTTAGGGAGTGAGAGTTTTGACTCAAAATGGTTCATTAACACATTCCAACAGCTCATCTTTCTGGCTTTTTCTCACATTGGTGAAGGTCAGTTCACTCACTGGCGTACGTGCAAAAGCAATAAACTGAAATGGATTCTGTTATACAGAATGGCTTCTAGCTAAATATGAAATGGTTTCCACAAGGGGAAAGTAAATCCAGTCCTGGAGGTGAACTTTTAAAAGAGCCAGATCAATTTGCTCCTATTTTGAACAGTTTTGAGTTGAGAGGTCAGTTCTGTATGAGGAAGGAAGAGATTGTACCTTCTCTCCTGTAGGCAGGTTCAGTCCTGGAATAGATAGCACTTTGCCTCTGTTGTCTGTGGCTCTGCTTCTTTTGGCAATTTGATCTGCAGGATCAGTCTGAAATGCTAGCTGGCCAAGTACAAGACCCTATTCATCTCCTCCACTTCCTACCTCAGCCTTATCTTCATATCTGTGGCTTTTCTTTGTCCCTGCCCAGTAAGTGCACCCAGAACCACTATCCAAGTTTTGATTCTTCAATTGACTATCTCCACATGTAGTGCCTGTCAGGTTGCACATGCTCCCAGTACCAGAGGCTGTTCCCTAGCAGGATCAGTGTGGTCCATGCATGCAGCCCTGTTCTCCTCATGTTCTGCACTATGGGAATAAAGAGGGCTGTTGAACCACTGTCATTTCATGGCCTAGGATGTACAATTGTCAAATGACGCTTAGCAAGGGTGTTCCAGATTAACAGTCTCTTACTTCCTAACCACTGCCAATGTTGAAACTAGAGTTTTAAAGGGAATTTTGAGAGCCATGCACTCTCTCTGGATCTGTACCGACATTCGGGGTTGTTCATTTCATTTCCCCACCTCCACCCCTCCCTTTGGAGACCAACATTCCCATCTCCTGTCTACTGGGACAGAAATCATCTCCTTGGAGTACGCCATTCATTTCCATTCCTCCTCTTTCAGGGATCCTTCACAAGATAATTCTTCTGCAGGAGGTAGAGTTGCTCTTTTAACGAGGGCTTGCTAGAACTAATATCTCTGAACAGCAAGGGAAGAGGCATTCTACTTGAAATACTGTTACATTCCCAAGAAGATAGGGCAATGAAAACCCATTCTAGACCTTAGGGAACTGAACAGATTCCTCCAGAATAGTGTTATCAGACAACACGATGGCAGGGAGTAGCACACCTTCTAGGTCTGTGTGGCCTTTAGAACTGGTGCAGTCCCACGTAGATTATCTTGACCATGGTGTACCTGGCAGAGATCCACAACACTTAGTGAATTCTCTGAGTGGACATTTCTCCACAGAACACAAGTGGGAGCTGCAGAGCTCCCCTATCTAGGAGGTTTCTGAGCGTGGGGCCTCTTATCCACAAATCTCTGTGTCCCAGGGGAACAAAGGCAAAGACTTGTGCTCCAGAGGGAATTGCAGCACAGGCTGTAGGTGATACATTTCTCAGGGCCCTGAGATCAACACACACAGACACTCCTCTTACCTCGGATATGGAAGGTGATCGGACAGGACAAGGTGCAAGGCGTTCTCTTAACACTGGGTTGGACCTGACTGTTCTGGTACCCCCCTTTTTCAGCTGTCCATTCAGCTACTCTGTCTTCCCCCTAATGTGTCAGCTGTTAACCCAGGATGAGGGATGGACCTGTCACCTCAACCCAGCCATGTTTCACCTGAAGGCATGGCACTTGGATTGTGAAGTTAGAAAAGGCCTGTTTGGCTGGCAGCCAGGCTGTCCTGTGCAGCAGTAGATAGGATTCTGCCAGGAAATACTACAAAGCAAAATGGGAAAGATGAATGTGATATAACTAGGGATATGAATGGATAACCCATTCTACAGGGTGATACTCACTGAGTGAGGGTGATACTTGCTGTAGGAGGCAGCGGGGGGTGGGGGGGTATGGAGGAGCCCGGGCTTATTGACTAATCATATAGTCATCCGTACCTTGTCTAGGGATGTCAGGATATCTACGGAACTGTATCTGAAGTGATTGCTATGGTGCTTTGGACTAAAACTGCTCGCTTTCAAAATCAGACCTAATAATACAAAATATCACAGGTCACTGCTACTGAACTTTTGCTTTCTCATTTTGTCTGTGTGAAATCTTAGCTTGTCCTGCTTTCCTAGTGCTTTTTATGTAGCCTGTTGTAAAACTAGGTAAATATCTAGATGAATTGAGTCCCCTTTAGAAGACCTCCGTGTACTCCTAGGGGCCCATGTACCACTGTCCTAGAAGCTGACATTTGCAGTGCGAGAGAGATTTCCTCCCCAAATTAAATGGCTCTCGGAGAATCCTACTCTGCTACAAGATAAATGTCTTCTCAAAGGCAATGTGTGTGAGAGCTTCTCTTAGCAATGTCCCTTTTACTGACCGCAACAGACAGCAACTTGGAGCTCCGTTCATAGCATCTCTGGGCATTATGCACTGGTGTAAGCAGCTGCTTTTCCAAGGAGGAGAGTTGTTCAGTCCTGTGTCAAAAGTTTCTAGCCATCCATTTTCTTTAAAGAGATGTAGCTTGTGTAGCTCCTGAAGCACACTACACGTAGCAACAATCACTCAATGGATGGGTCGCTTACCTTGTGATAACCTGAGTTCTTAAAGGCCCGTTTGTGTTGTCCTATGCATAGTGCACTGTCTGTCCCCCTTGATCGCAGCCTGGTGTTCCCTTATTGTGAACTGCCAGTAGAAACAAAATGGCAGAGGGTCTGGCAGCCCCCTTTGTTCTCAGTGCCATAGCGTGAGGAGGGCAGAGGAGCATGCACAGACCAGACAGATACTGCTATGGAAAAATCTCCAGTCTGGGGTAGGGATATAGGAGGCTAACTGGTTACTTTGTAAGCAGGTGGCTTATCAGCCTGCTTACAAGGTAACCAGTTAATCTGCCTGGTTGGCCAGACCTTGTTCACAGCCACGGCAAGCCTGGCAGGAGCAGCCCCCGCAGCTGTCCTGAGTGGCTGGACCCCACCTGTGGCGCAGTGGCTGGAGCAGCCCCCTGCCCACAGTGGTTAATCAGTTAAACAAAAAAAGCACATTTAATGGGTTAACTATTGTAGGGCATTTTTACATCTCTAGTCTGGGAAACATGGAGCAAGTGTGCAACACATATAAGGTGAGTAATCCATCCTTTCTTTGGTTTTCCCTGGAAGTGGATTTTCCTGGCAAACGTCACCTTTGTTTCCTGTGAAATCACTAACAATAAAGTGGCATTACTGCTGAGCTTAGCTTGATTTATTTACAATATGCTGCAAGTCCTGTTTCATCTAGAGCAGAGGTTGCTGCTGTCTCCTTGCTGTATGTCAGAGTTGTTTCTTGGTCTCTTTCAGTATCGTACGTTTCAAGAGAAGTTAGGAAGTGTGTGTGTACAGTTAAACAAGTGTCTCTTCTTTTTTCCTCTAGGCTACTTCTGTTCTTGATGTCAGATATGCATCTGCTTCATGAGAAGCTCGTGTAGCCTAGAACAATTTGTGTTGACTACTGTGTTATCCAGGATATCAGGTATTAGCAAACCTCAGACAGCCATCTGCATCATATCTATGTGGACAAGCAGCTATTACCAAAAAAGGCAAACGCTTCCAGTCCTGTGCTACATCTGCCTTAATTTTTCCTCATTCCTCCATACTGCCTCCACTTTCTTTCAAAAGTTCCATTTCATCAATGCCCTGCTAAAGAATGGGGACTTCTCGAACCAATTACACCTGTGGGTAAAATCTGACAAGCCTGCACAGCAAAGAACTCCAGTGTTAGCAGCCCCCACACTAACGTTACACAGTAGGAGCTCTTATAATACTTGGTCCTCTCCATAGGGTATAAGTTCGTATTGCTGCATGGCCTTGTGATCTCTGCTTCCTGTATAAAATAATTATTATTCTTACAATGACACTATGATTAGTGAGCTTTCTATAAAGGAGAGGCTTATGCACATGCCAATGGCATCATACTTACTCTGCAATTACAGGGCATGTTAGCAAGCAGTTTTAAGTAATGCAAAGTGATGTGAAATGTTATTTGCAAGGTTGGGGTCAGTCTAAAGTTGTAAATGTAACTCATTACACTTCTGATTTGTGCAGTTCTTTCTTTCTGCTACATTAGTACACGTGTTCTTGCTTCATAGAAAGCTCACTAACTGGTTGAGCGTTTTAGTCCTGGATATTTTAATGGCTTTTATTTAGTGTAAAAAAGGGAAAACATAACCTGAAATGTCAGAGCCAGTGTATACCCGATGGCATTCAGCAGTCACGTTGTAAATTTCTAAGAGTGGCATGCAACTTCCTTTTTCCTGACTCTCCATGGGATTAAGTCAAAACAACTTTAGCTGGTGCTTCTCCCTTGGAAATGTGTGTGTGGTGTGTTGTGTTTTTTTTTTTAAATTTGTTCCAGTGTTGTCATCCTCTTCGGCGCACTGTGATTGTCAAAACCATTAAATTGCTCCTCTCAGAGGAAGGGTAGACAAGTGTTGATACAGAAATGCAACCCTAAAAGGTAGACTTCACTCTTAGAGGAGACCTTGCATGGAAGAGGACAAGGACCATCTCATTGACTTAATTCAATTCTGTATTATGCCCCCTCCTTTGTCACTTTGATCCTTTTTCTCAAGACTCATTAGGACATAGAAGTAATCTGATTAATCTTGTGCAGTGTTGCTGAACTACCTGGCTTTGGTGTGTGGCAGCCTCCTTGCTGATCACTGAGATTTCTTTGACGGGTTTGGAAGGCAACAAGCCAGTCCCTGATATCAACAAGGTTAAGAAACTGTGATTTTTTAGTGTACCAGGAATAATGCCCTGGGAAGATACAACCAGTTTCCCTGTATCAGTTTGACTCACGTTTTGGATTTAGAAGCGATTTCAGTCCCTCTGCTGCAGGAGGTCCCTAGCTGTGGTCCATGTACCACTACTGGTATGTTCACTTGATGTGCCATCTAGTCCCTTAATTTTTTTAAATGATGGTGATACCAGTGGGAGCTGCTACTCTAAAGCACATATCACTTTCATTTTCAGAACCAGAATATGCAACTCAAAGGGGAGACATCCTTAGTGCACCCAGCTTTAGAATCCTCCAGTTCTAGTCTCTGAACGGTTACGTTTGAGGGCTGGTTGCGGGGGAATCTGTGTTGGTTTTGAACTGAAGTTGTTCTCTGAAGCTTTGTCTCAGAATAGTTCATCATTGGTGAAAGGAGATAAGCTGCAAGCCAGTTCAGCTAAGAAAGGTTCTTGCTGCTGATTCTGGAGCTGGGTATGTGATGGTACCAGTTCATGTAACTAGATGTAGCAGTGACAGTTTGCCCAGAGTACGGTAGTCATTAAGCGTTTTATGGTTAGTCTATTATTGATCAAAGAAATAGAAGGAATGAGCACATAATTTTTCTTGGCATCTTCAAAGACATAGTGAAAACTTGGCTTTCCTTTTTAATTAGCCAGAGTTTGGACTGAGGCAGGACATAGCAGCACAGTGTACTTGTCACTTCTCTGAAGCTATCTTCTTGTTCTCCAGACTTTTGTTCAATTTTCTTTTTCTTATGAAAGAATCCAGAGCTTTTTTGAGGCCGGCCAGTACAGTGCAGGGATGACTGGGGATGTGTTTTCACTGTAGAGTTAACTCAAGCGATCAGAACCCAGGTGCAGGGGTGGCACTGGAGACACGGCTGGGGGGTGGCGGGAAGGTTGCGAGAGCTATAGCAGTGTTCCCTCTAAGTTGTGCAGCAGCACAGCTTCACAGGTGATTAATCAGCCCCGCCCAGTCAGAGGCTCAGGACTCCCTGCAGGAAGCTGACTGACTGGGTGGGGCTGATTAATCACCTGTGCTACCTCCCAGCTTAGCGGGAACACAGGCAAATTTTGGATTGGCTATAGCCAGAGCCCCGCTATAGTCACCCTTCCTGGTGCAAAGGCAAAACCACAAACAGATGTTTCTGCACTGCTGCTGGCAGTTGTGTTGCCTTCAGAGCTGGGTGCCTGGCCCCTGCTCTCCAGCTGCCCGGTTCTGAAGGCAACACTGCTGCCAGCAGTGCAGAAGTAAGCCTGGGCAGGATTCTGGGATGCCTCAGAGTAGCCCTTAGACCATGTTCCTTCTCGTTGGGGCAAGCAGTCCAGGGCAAATGGTGGGTCCAAAGCTCCCCGTAGCCTGAACACTGACCTACTCCAGTCTGGGCTCCTTCGGCTCCCCACACTCGGTATTGCCCAAGGGGTATGCTGGCCCTCGAGCTGAGTACCCATGCCTGGGCAGCTCTTTGGTCTGAGTCAAAGGGCAGTGGGGAAGAGCTACAGTTTTGGGGCCCTGAGCACCAGCAAGAAGAGGAGGCAGGGGAGTGCTGTGACTTTCTGTTGGCTGGCTGTTGTCCTGGTGCACAGCAGCTTCCCCACATTGTCCAGCTTTGGCTTCTAACCTGGCCTAGGGGTGTGTTTGGGGGGGAGGAGGTGGGGCCAGCATTTAAAAAGGCCCTCCTCCCCCCGCAGTTTTCTGTCTAACCCACCTCAGCCCTCCTCACTGAGAAGAACTTGGTGCTGTCTAGGGATGTAAAAAGGGTTTAAAAATAGTAACTGTATAACCACCCAAAATTCCATCAGTTACACGATTAAATGGGCTCCCAGCTGCTGCTGGCCCCGTGCTCCCTAGTGGACTTTAACCATTAACAGGAACTGATAAGCATCAGGCTAGTGGTTAACCAGTTAAATTCTTGCATCCCTTGTGCTGCCCCTGCCCAGGTGTGAGCAGCCACATTGCAAAGCCGTACTGTGGCATTGCTGGTCCTGTGGGTCACTAGGGTTTCTGGGGGCATATCTCATAGCTGTTTGTGCTGCAGTAAGTTGAGCATTTCTGATTCTTTCCCACTGAATTGTGGGAGAGCTTGTGTGTCCTAGGAACCCAGGGGAATTGTGGGAAGGCTCCGGAGGACTATCAGCCTTTGGCTGATTAGCCTCTGTCTGCATTGCAGAGTCCTAGCGAGGCCGTGGACACTTGGGAATGGCTTTGCAGTGTGGCTGCTCATTCTCAGTCCAAGATAACTGATCACCTGAGTTACCAGGTGAAAGCTGCACCTGTGCGCTAACCCTTAGCCAGGCCAGGTAGTCTGGGATTAAGGCACCACTAAATTCCGGTGAGGGGTTTTGTGCGTGGGTGGCAGTATGGTTGCGGACAATTTAAATCCCAAATTACACTGCAGAGAAGACATATCCTAGGTGAACAAAAGCTCTGAAGGGTGTGAACTCATTCCTCTCCATGGGTGTTACATCAAATGCCCAATACTAATTAATTTGTTCCTTATGGAGATCTTGTGTAAACAAAGGTCTACCAGTTTAAATAAAGACATGATTTTTAAATTGATTTAATATGGTGTGGAAAGCTGCCCAAGCACTCCCAGATTTCTGTATAAATCAGGCTTATTTTAATTCATCTTACATCAATTAGAAATAGACTTAAACAAAATAATTATACCAGTGCAAAAAGCTTTCTTATTTTTAAACATCTTTTAAAAAAAATCAAACTATTGTGACTCTCTTGCATAGACAAGGTCTAAGAAAGAGAAAGGGTATTTCTTGTTTGGGTCTACTTGGAAAGAGTGTCACCACTTTTGCTTTTGGTAGGCTGTAGGGAGGGAAGTCATCAAGGAAATTCAGGGGAGCACACAGTTGCATTTTGAACATCTGTGCTGTTTACTGTCAGCAGTTAAATTTTGGCATTTTGTATAAACTGAGCTTTTCTTGTGATTAGGTATCTGAAGAGTGTTGCTATCTCCCCTCCCAATTTGACCGTTCTGGCTCCTTAAAGTGATGCCATTTTTTCTGGGAAAAGCATTTTTATACCATTACTAGGGGGCTGCACCTGCTGCTCGCAAACACCCCCCCTCCCCCCGGCGGCTTTCATGTGATGACATCATTCTGTTGCCCGGGGGGGGGGGGAATGGGACTGTCACTGCTGAGCCATTTGCCAAGATGATGATGTCATTTAAAAAAATAATGCCCCAACACATTATTATACCAACAAATGTTTCTACAGTAGGTCTTGCTGAAATATCTCCTCAAGTTGGTATTGCACCTCCCGCTTCCTACCAAGTTTGGCAAACTTATGATCAGAAAAGTTGTATTTTGGCTTTCTCCCCAAAGGAAACTAGCATGTACAACTCATTTGATATCAGGAAGAAAAAAGCTGTATAAATCTTTTTGGAGGACTGCTATCTCATTGTAATTGTATACATACAATATAAACCTGTATTTTAACTTTGTTAGGTTTCATTATTCTCTTACCTATTATGTTTTTAAATGCAAGAAATCATTTTAGCTTTAAAAGTTCAAAGTCTTAGTTGTATGAAGACCCTTTTTTTTTTTTTTTTTTAAACGGATCAAGCATTACATACATCAACTGGTTGCATTCTGATTGATGGGTCCACAAAGATTACTGCATATGATGTAATATTCACTTAAATTTTGTTTTTCTTAAACTATCAATGTGAATGTTATAATTATATATATTTTGTGGAATATGGGAATTTATTTCTCCTAAGTATAAGTTATTGTGCAAAAATATGGTATAGTTAAAGCAAATGATAGTTTAATTTTTAGGTTTAGAAATCTTAAAGATATAAAAGTGTATTACATATGCATAAACAAATTTACATTTGTTTTATTTAATTTTTATGTAGCTGTGTAAAGTGCTAGGTAACTTTTTTTTCACTTATTCATTAAAACACCTTGTTACTTGAATATTGTGTTTAACTGGTCTGAAACACAGTGATCAATTTTTATAATATCTTTATAACCAAGGGAAAAATACATGCCTCAGTTGTGCTTAATAGTATAGCAACAATGTACAATCAGATCCTTAAGTCCATAATAGCCATAATTGGTAATGCAGCCACAAGGTGTCATAATATATTTAATACCAATTGGGATAAATGAATCTTAATGTTTTTTTTACAAGTTTTTACCCAGGAAGACCCCTGGATTACTGAATAAAAAGCATCTTTTAAAATTAAAAAAAAAATAAAAGAATTAAACTTTTTTTTTTCTTAAAGCGATGTCCTGACAAACATATATTTTTTTTTTTTTTCTTTCCAGGACAAACACATCTGAAACATTACTTACTAAAATATACTCTTTGACACTTTAGATTTAAATTGAACCCTTGTTAGGGTTTTTTTCCCTTCCCCTTCCCCCCTGAAATCTCCAACGTACTGTTGGTATTCATGCATACCAAATACGAGCCAAACTGTGCATTACACTAACTTGATCACTGGATTTGTGAGCTTAAGGACTTTGAAAAACTCCAACTCAGTGAACTGCAAAGATGTCACAAGAGATGTCGCTTTTCTGATATATTATTAAAGCCTGTATAGAACATCTCATAGCCTATTCAAAATTGAGTGGTCTAATAATTACCCTTTTAAAAAAATGAATTTTTATTAGCTCTAGGTTGCCTTTAGCAAGTCAAATCTAGTGATCATGTGCAATGCCCTAAAACAAACTTTCTGCCACTCCCTGGATTAATGCAGCTTTTTCTGTTGATAGTAAAGCACAATTGCAGTGAAAGTTACAGTTCAGAAGATGGAAGGTCAGTATAGTCTATGCATGTTGTATAATAATGAGTGTTTACATTCATATTCTCCTAAAATTAAATTTATACTGGAGTGTATAGTATTCCATTATGTAGATTTTATCAATTTTGTTAACTACTTATAGATTACTTAAAATAATTTTTTCAAAATTTTAAAAGATGTATAAGGTTAAGTTCACAAATATAACAGAAATGCTGTACAGCTTTGGAAGTGATCAAATACTCATTGGAGTTTTGAAGAAAGTATGTTGTAATAATGCTGTTGTAAGTAATATTTTAATGTCTTCTTTGCCTGTTTTCTATTATTCAGCACACTTACTGTGGTGAATGTTCATAGCATTATAAAATTGCTTAACCACTGAAACAACCTTTTTGTTTTTGAATTATCATTTTACTGTAAGAGGAAATATAGTGGGGGTTGAAAATACATTTGTGAAATTCTACATAATTCATTTTTCTATGATTTCCAATGTTTGCTGACATCAAATAAAATTTTTCAAGCCATTGATGTAATAAACTTTGGAATAACAGATGCTGTTGCTTCCAAACATGTCTCTGGAATGTGTGAGGGGTAGGTGCTCAATGACCTCCTGTGTTAACACCTGTAATCTGGTCGGAGTGTGTCACATCTACTGTTATTTACATAATATACATGCACAGGGCCATTTTGTGGTATAGTTCAATTCCCATTCAGATCAGTTTTTCCATGGATTTTGAGAGCTGAATTAGGCCTTGCACATCCAAGGCCTTGTAACAGGATGAGAAATGGGGAGGTGCATTGCACTAGTGGCCAGAGATGTTTTGCTTGCAGGGCTGACAAGATTCTGACAGCAGTTCCGGAGAGAACGTACCTCCTTTTTTTGGAGATGTAACACATTCCTCCTTGTCCCTTGTGAGCATGCTCCTGCTACTTACCTCCAAGCAGCCCTTGCATGTACATTGCCTTGTTCACCTGGCAATGCTAATGTAACCGCCACCGGGCGGATTTGAACCTGCGACCTCGGGAGCTGACTATAGGAGCCGCTACCCTCTGAGCTAAAAGCCAGCTGGCTCCCAACCCATGCTGTAGAGGTCTCTTGATCTTAACTGTTGCAGTGGTCTAGGTGCCACTTGCACTACTCAGTAACCACACTAGGTGTGCGGGTTACACTAACACTTGCCACAACTGACTAGGGAAGTAAGGGAATAGTCGACTACCCGATAAGCATATGCTTATCGGGTAGTTGAGTTGACTACTTGCTTCCTCCCCCCCTTGCTGCCTCTGTGTTAGAGGCAGCAAGGGGGGGGAAGCAGGAGTCAATCCTGGGAGGAGCTGGCTTAAAACCAGTTCCCCCCAGCACCGTCTCCACGGTGTGGGGAAGGGCAGAGTCAGAGCCAGCACGAACAGTCCCGGCTCGCACTGCCCCCAGGAGCTAATCCTGCTGCAGCTCTGCAGTTTAAATGTAGTAGGAGCTGGGTGCTGCGCTCCTACTACATTCAAACTGCAGAGCCACAGTGGGGGTATTGAGCACACCCCCCTTATTGACTAATCGAGTAGTCAATGGAAATTCCATTGACTACTTGATTAGCTGATCAACTGCAATTTAACATCCCTACAGCTGACATTCAAGAAGTACATGAGTCAAAAATCTGGCTGTCCTCTGGGGGAGCCCCAAACATCCACCTGAGGCAGCCAAAATCTGACCTATGGTGTATAAATGTGGGACACTCCCAAGCATTAAACTGAACACGTGGAAGATAAAATATGTTCCAAATATTCTGTGACCTGTATATGAAAAAGACCAGCATGTTGGCTGTGCATTGTAGCAAGATAATATTTTCTTTCACAATTGTGAACAAAAAATACAAATTTCAGTGTGAAAATACATTTATTTTTATTGTGTGTGTGTGTGTGTGTGTGTGTGTGTGTGTGTAAATATAAATTAATGGTCATTTAACCTTTGTCACTGAAAGCTAATAGAGTAGCTACTAACTTGTCACTGCAGTCTGACCCGCTATGAATGGTTTAAAGACAGATCTTTTAACTGATTTTCAGAATACAAAGAGGCAATAATTTTGGAAAAAAGGGGCCATGCCAGGGAGGGGGATTCACAGTAGAAACAGAGGAAAACACCAAACAATGCAGAAAGCATACAATGTTAAACCCTGCATAATAAAGAGCAAAATACTGTGGTCGCTTCTTGTGCTAGGATGTTTTTAGGGGGTGAAATTAGTTTTACCCCTTTTCCTGCTTTATAATGTCCAAAAAGCCTGCTGCTATTCACTTGTATAAATGAACAGCATTTTAAAAGGAGTCTAAATATTATCTTACTGATTTTTAAAATCTGTCTGATCTCCGCGATAGTGTCAGAGATACTCCACGTGCTCAACGGTAAAAAACCAGGAAATTTTGTAGAATCAAAACTTGGCTTTTGGTGAATGTCAGCATCAACATTTACACAGTACTTTGGGCATATAAAAGGCAAAAGCAACATTTTTTTGCTTTATATAAATAAAGCAAAGGGAAATTGCGACAAGGGAAAATTTATGGATAGGTTACTATACAAGGGTTAAGGAGTCCAGGTTATTTCTCTTGCTCTGCCCTGCCCCATCTCACAAATGATCACGGAGCAGTCGCTTGCTTGGTGCCATAGTTTCTCCACGTGCAGAATGCTCGTGGTAAAGCTTGGCTGCTACTTGTAAAACACTGACACAAAGTTCTATATGTGCATGTGACATCTCCTTATAGTCAATATAAAATTCATTGCAACTTTATTAATGAAGAGAAACATTGGTCTTCCTGTCTTCAGTGTTCCACACTATCTAATTTCCTACCTACCTCAAACTTGCAAACACCAGAGTTACAAACGGACTTGCAGAAGTGGAATGGACTGAATGGAAGGTGGAGAAAAATGTTGCAGCCCTGAGAGGGTTATTGTAGTCACTGTTCATATTATGAAGCTCATCCATGTTAGAATGATTTGCAGGATTTCATGTAGGAGCTGGAATAGAGACTGAAAATCACCAATTTCATAAAAATGCATATTTCCAAATTCCACAATCAGCCCACAGCAGAGACCCCAAAACACCAAACAATACAGTAAACTACTAGGGGGGAAAAAAAGGGAAAGTTTTAAAAGAATTAGACAAAGTAAAGAAACTGTTTCTGTGCTTGTTCCATTTAAATTAAGCTGGTTAAAATCAGCATTTTTCTTCTCCATAGGAAATTTCAAAGCTGTATTATGTCAACGTTGAGCTGTAAAATTTTGAAAGAACAGCTCTCATCTTTTGTTCAGCATTATGAACGTTTCAGAGTTTAAAAGATCCTCCTTTCCGGAGATGTTCGTCACTTGTGGTGGTTCTGTAGTTTTTATTTAACTAAGCTCATTAAGACTCGGTGTTGTCTACACAAAGACTAGTATTGGCTTAACTAACTTGCCGTGTGTAGCATGACCACTCTTGAAGCTGGCGCAAGTTTGTATGTATGCAGAGTCAGTTTAAAGAACCACGCACACACCTCTTGCAGAAGTGGAATGGATGGAATGGCAGGTGGAGAAAAATGTTGCAGCACCGAGAGGGTTGTTGCACTCACTGTTCATATTATGAAGCTCATCCATGTTAGACTCATTTTCAGGATTTCATGTAGGAGCTGGAGTAGAGACTGAAAATACTGAATCCAGTGGTATTGCTGTCTTGGTGTTGAGGCTGTATCAATCTCTCAACCCACATGTTAACTTGCTGTCAAAACAATACAGCCTATGCAATAAAACACATGCTAGTTTCCATGCTTAAGGTGTCAAATTCTCTCTGATGTGGAAGGGATATATAATGTATTACTGCTTGTCTGATAAGTCTATTATGTAGCACTGTGTGTTGGGATGGGTAGAGAGCAAAAAAACTTCTGATGTGCAAGCCATGCTGCCCTCAAGCAACTGAGAACGGTCTCCAACAGTGCAGTATAAAGCTGATACTGAGAATCATTTATTTAGCCTTAAACGGTGTGAGGCCTGCTCTGCACTGGGGTTTAGGTCGAACCTACATTAGGTTGAATTTCTGAACAATGAGCCCACATCACCAACCCCTATCTGTCGACTTTAGCGGCCTTTAAAGTCAATTTCCTGTACTTCTGCTTTTCATGAGGAGTAACGCTAAATTCAATCTTGTATAGTTAACTTTACAGTAGTGCAGACACAGCACTGTGAAAGTCAAAGTACTTGGCCTCCAGGAGGTATCCTACAGTACGCCGCAGTGGCCACTCTTGCCAGGACTTTAAAATCTACTGTTTTCCAGGTGAACAGGAAAATCAAAATTTCGTTTCCTGCGTGGCCAGTGTAGTGAGCAAACTTAAAAGCAGGCAGCACACCTGAGAAGGACACCTGATCATGAGTTCCCAGGGTCCCAGATAAGCACCAGCATGGAGCGAGCAGGAGATTCTGGCAGATTTCTATTTCAATATCATGAAGGGCATGGAAGAGAAAGGATAAGCCAGAGACGCCCAGCCGTGCCATATAAAAATAAAGAAGTGGAGACAGTTGTACCAGAAAACAAAAAGGCAAACAGTCTGGATCATTGTGACAAACATGCTATTTCTATGAGCAGCTGAATGTGATGATGGGGGGTGGCGGGGGGTTACCTGACCAGCTTCCCTAGCCTGTCCATGGATTCCTCCCAAGACACTCCTCTGGCAGCTTCGGGCAGCAGTGTGGAGGATAGCATGAAAGAGGAGGAAGTTTCAGCAGGCGAGTGAGGTAACCAATGTCAGACAGCCAGGACCTTTTCATAACTTTGGGGACAATCCCCTCCTCCCAAGACAGCTTGCAGCTAGGCACTAATCCTGGGGAGGGCACTTCTGGAGAGTTCACTTTTTTTTTTTAGATCTTGCTACAAGTGGGCTAAGGGTGTGGCATCCTACCCAGCCCTGGAACAACTTGTTAACCAGTCTGGAAATGAAGCAGGAATCCTCCCTGCACATCTCCATAAAGCTCTCCTAGGGGAAGCCTTTCATCCTTCTCACGAGGTTTCTGGGGAGGCTGCCTTATTCTGTCCTCCACAGTAGGATACCTTTCCATGCCAAGCCAGCCGTAAGCAGTCTGGCATCATTGCAGCACAAAGCATTGCAGCATAAAAGTCCATGTTTCTGGTCCTATTCAGTCAGCACCTGCTCCCTGACACACTGTGATTTGGAGAAGACTGATACCTCCCATGGCACTCTAGATGTAGCAGGGGACGCTATTAGCTGATGCCTCTGCAGTAAACCGCTGTTTGCCCATCCCCAAGGCAGCATGTCTTGAGCCCCTGCCCTGCTCTGCCTCTGCACCTGGACACACACACCCCCGCCCACATGCTCCCGTGGTAAGGGGAAGTTGCACTCTCAGCACAAGGGGAGGGGGGTGCCGAATACATGGGCACTGCACGATCACGTGCCCTGTCACCATGCCCGGACCTTCTGCCCCCCACAGGCTTGAACCCCAGCTTGTCCCCTACCATATCTGCCACCAAACCAAGTCCCGCTGCTCCTCTAAGAACTCTGGTGTGCCTGTTGCATAGTGGCTACTTAAAAGCACAACTATGGCCTTGTGTGTATAACACATCCTTATTGTCTCTAGACAATTTTCCATTTTTGCTAGCAGATTAGGTTTTATGCTCTACAAATGTATCTCTGGTAAAGTCTGCCCTTCCCTTTTTGTGACAGCAGGAATAGCAGCAAGGATGCCGCATGCTCCTCTGGCTCTACCAGCTGTCTAGCTGGCATAAATCTGCAGACGAAACAGAGTAGAGATGACATGCTCAAGGAGGAAATGCAGTCTGCCCGCTTGGATAGGAAGCACTTAAGCGGGTGAAGGAATACGCTGCAGCTGGAGATAAACATAGAGCGTGAGGACGGGAGACCGTGCAGGAACCTGGAAGTGAAGAACCAGGAAAGAGTCTCGAAGACAGTGGCAGATGTGATGAATCACATGGCAGCCTTCCAGGACAGCTACATGCACAGGCACCCCCTCCAGCCCTTGCAGGGCCACATTCCCACTTCCCTGAGTTCCATTGCTTCCTCTCCCAGGGGCCCTAGAACATGGAGTGGGTGGTGGGGCAGGCTGTATGTGTCAAGGGCAACCTCATACTAAATCCCCAGAGATGTATCCTAAAGCAAAAGGCTGTCCTCACAATTGTGATCATCACTTCCTTCCCCCAAAGCTCCCACCATGAACTCCTTTTCTGTTCCTGCTATGTTCCCTAAATAAAAACACATTTCTGAATAACAGTCTTTATCGCTTGTGTTTGAAGAAGGTGGGGGATTACAGGCAAGTACACTGGATGCCGGGGCACCTTGTTGAGAGCAATGTGCATGACTCTCAAAACTGGTCATTCATAAAACTTTCTTTCAAACCCTCTGATTTGCACTGCTCTGGGCTGTGCCCTTGTTGCCTTGGTGTCTGGCTGCTCAAAATCTCGGGCTAGGTGCTATGCCTTGGTCCTTCCCCTGTCATATAACTCTCCCCCTTGCTCTTACAAATATTATGGAGCACACAGCAGGCTGCCACCACAAAGGGAATGTTGCATTCACTGAGGTCTAACCTAGTCAGTAGACTGCGGAACCTTCCCTTTAAAGCCCAAAAGCACATTCTACCTCCATTCTGTACTTCCGCCTGTAGTTCAGTGGTTTTTAAACTACAGGTCATGACCCAGCACTGGGTCTCATTGCTGCAGGATGAACAGGTGACCTGGGGGGGGGGGGAGGGTGCTAAAGCAGGCTACCTGCCTGTCCTGGCACTGCAGACTGCTGTGTCCCAGAAGTGGCCAACAACAGGCTCGGCTTCTAGGGGAGGGGGGAGAGAGCATGAGGCTCCATGCGCTGAACCTGTCCCAGGCACAAGCTCTGCACTCCCACTAGCTGGGAACGTGCTGCTGGGGCTCAGCATGGCCTGCAGTGCTAGGAGAGGTGGGAAGTCTGCCTTAGCACCCCTGCTCAGGAGCCACTCAAGGTAAGCCCCTCCTGCCATAGCCTTGGCCCCACTGAAAGCCAGAGCTGGTTCCTATACCCCAAAGCTCTCATCCTTGGTCCCACTTTGGAGCCTACTCTCTAGTCAATGTTGGGTCGTGGCATCAACAATTTTCTTCAACTGGGTTATGAGAAAAACAAGTTTGGAAACCACTGCTGTAGTTAAACCGCTCCTTATTGTGGCACAGGCTGCCTGTGTACAGCTTCATGAGCCAGGAGAGCACGGGCAGGCTGGTTCTTTGGGGATCACTATTGGCATTTCAATGCCTCCAATGGTAATTCTGTGGTCTGGGGGAAAAGTTCCAGTTTGCAGCTTTCTGAAGAGGCAGGAGTTCCTGAAGATGCTTGACATGCACCTTTCCTGACCATCCCACACAGATGTTGGTGAAATGGCCCTTGTGATCCACCTGTCTCTGCAGCACCATTGAAAAGTACTCCTGGCAGTTGATGTACTTCTTGACAAGGTGGTCGGGTGCCAAGATGGGGATTTGCGTTCCGTTGGTCGCCTCAGCACTGTTAGGGAACCCTCTCACGGCAAAGCCCTCGCTATGTCCTTAGAGTTCCCAGAGCCACTACCCTTTGTAGAAGAAGGTTATTGATTGCCTTGGCTACTCGGATCACAACAGCCCCCATGTAGATTTTCCCCACTCAGTTAATTCCCAACTGACGGGTAGCTGGCTGGTGTTGCTAGCTTCTACAGGGCAATTGTCACACGCTTCTCCACTGTCAGAGCAGATCTCATTCTTGTGTTTCAGGAGAGGGGAAAGCATTTTGCAAACTTCCATGAAAGTGGCCTTACACATGAAAGAGTTTTGCAGCCACTGCTGATCGTCCCATACCTGCATAATTCTGCAGTCCCACCAGTCTGGGTTTGTCTCATGACACCAGAACTGGCATTCCACTGTGTCCAGAGGATGGAATGCCAGTGGCATCTGCCAGTCACTCAACTCAAGAGTATGTTCATGGCCTCCCATGATTCTTCCATGTTCCAGCAGATCCTAGCTGTGCTCTGAATATACTCTAGCATAAGGCTCACCATAGGTAATGATGGCCATAATGCTTTGATGCTCAACAGGATCCATGGTGGGTTCCATGCTTACGTTGCTATGGTGTCTGCATGGGTAACTGGGGTGGGGAGGGGAAAGGACATAAAGAGACTATTTGATGTTGCTCTCAATCCGGGAGGAGGGAGAGGCGTGTATTATGGGACCCTGACGGCATACCCCATAGTGGGGATGTGCGCCTTTGACTTTGCAGAATATGGTGTTAAAAAAATCAACCTTAATAAATTCGACCTTATCTCATAGTGTAGACATGGCCTCAGCCACAACCTAAGACTTCTGGGGCCTTACTGGTGCTTCTGATGCCCCTCGAGGTCTGATCAGGCCCTTAAATCTTTTGTTTTAGAACTGACCCATCAAGATGGGCAATCACTTTAATGCCACTATGGGCAAACTGTGGAGGGGGGCATTCACTTTGGCTTTTTGGTGAGGTTTGGTGGCATATATCTGTAGAAGAGGATTGTTAGATAATTCCATTACCTTTCATTTAGTAACTGAAATTGACATGCCAACGGGTCCTGTGAACTTGATTGCCTTGATCATTAATCTCACTCTCTCTCTGATGAATTGCTCAATCTACTTTTCATTAGAAAGGGTTGTTAACTTCTTCCCTGACACAGAGAGGTAAAGATGGGACCAAATTCTGCTCTGAGCTATATCAATGCAAGTCTCGGAGTATATCCAGAAACTGCTGGAGTTTTCAAGGTGTCCCAGTCCCACTTTGCATGCTGAAATCTGTACAGCCATCTGTGCAGATAAATGCTCATCAACATGTGAGTGTAGCAACTGAATATTCTGTTAAGGTGTCCATGTTTGGAAATTGGACCCAGTGCTTTCCTTTCTCCACAGTCCTATATTTTATTTGCCTGGAAATGAAACCATGTCAGAAAAATATACATTTCACCAGTACAGTAAATCTGATCCAACCTATCATGGACCATTCAAGTCTACCCAACATTAACAAGCTGATTCAGTTTTTCTTACCCAGCTGTTTCCTTAGTACTGTCATCAGACCTTGCAAAAACAAAACAAAAACTTTTGTTTTAGGTGTATGTTTGCGTTCCTTTTATAGTCTCTTCCTCAAAACTCTTGGGCAATTAAGTTTTACTGGAATAAATGTTCAGGGAAAGTGAACATTAAGCTTCTCAAATGCCCCTAATAAAATAGGGTTTTTGGGTTGGGTTTTTTTTTGTTTTGTTTTGTTTTTGTCTTTTTTGAAGTTGCAATGTCTCTAATTTTTCAGGCTTGAAAGTTAGGTCATCAGTTCTTCTCTTCTTGGAGAATAAACATGTCAGATTACTTATGTGACTAATCATAACTAAGCAATACAGCTTTGCTTTTGAACAGTGACCCAGAAACAATGAAATTGTAGGGGTTGGTAATTTGGAAGAAATGTAACCTATGTACAGTGATTCCCTAAAGGGAGCATAAACTAGTCCAGACTGCAGCTTTCATGCCACAAGTGTCACTTCAATGTTTCTCATGAGGGTCTTTGCAGCACAGGATATTAAACTATGTGACTTAATTATTCAACAGTCAGGATTAATTGTAATAAACCAATTAAATTATCAACTTGCACTAAGTTATTAATTTATTTGCTATGTGAATAATATATAAACTACATATTTCCTCCTTATATTGTTTAAATACGAATCTGTAGTAAATGAAAGAATGAATTCACAGTACTGTTGTGGCTCTTTTGGGTAATGTTGATTGCTAATTTGGCTCTGGAACCACTGAGGTCGTTATCACTGAACTAATCAATCTATTTCATTTGAAACTACTCTTTTAGCTCTAAGCACTGTAGTATAAACTTCCCCTCCCGTGCCTGAAGTATTCCAGTGCATTTTATATTGTACATGCAGTACAACCGCAGAGTTACAAACATCTGTGGAGTGGAGATGGTTCATTACTCTGAAATGTCTATAACTGAACAAAACATGGTGGATCTTTCAAAAGTTTGCAACTGAATACTGGCTTAATACAGCTTTGAAACTTTATCATGCAGAAGAAAAGTAATCTTTTTAATCATTTTAATTTAAATGAAAAAACACAGAAACAGTTTCCCTTTGTAAAAAAACCTTTTCCTTTTATTTATTTATCTATTTATTTGATTGGGGGGTTAGTTTAACATAGCTCAGTACTGTGTTTGTTTTGGTTTTTGTCTGCTTGATTGTGTTATGTCTAGTTACGAACACTTGCAGACATCACTTGGAACTCTGGATTCTACTGTGCTGTTCGTAGTAGATGCTTGTGTCCTGCTCAGGTCCCCAAGATCTCAGATTAGAATCTGGATTCAAGAAGACTGTCCTAATGAATAATAATTGGTAACACCTTATCTGTTCAGTATTGCACACTGCCCCATAGCCCCTGAGCTACAGAATGTGCTTAGTATCAGAGTGGTAGCTGTGTTAGTCTGAATCTGCAAAAGCGACAAGGAGTCCTGTGGCACCTTATAGACCAACAGATTTATAGGAGCATAAGCTTTCGTGGGCAAAGACCCACTTCGTCAGATGCATGTAGTAGGAATTCCAGAGACAGGTATAAATATAGAGGCATAAGAAAAGAGTACCAATCAGGAGTAAGGCTCGAGATAACGAGGTCAAGTCAGTCAGGGAGGATGAGGCCCACTTCTAGCAGCTGATGTGGAGGTGTGAACAACAAGAGAGGAGGTGTGAACACCACATCAGCTGCTAGAAGTGGGCCTCATCTTCCCTGACTGAATTGATCTCCTTATCTCTAGCCTTACTCTTGATTGGTACTCTTTTCCTATACCTGTATATTTATACCTGCCTCTGGAATTTCCACTACATGCATCTGACGAAGTGGGTCTTTGCCCCCGAAAGCTTATGCTCCTATAAATCTGTTAGTCCATGAGGTGCCGCAGGACTCCTTGTCACTTTTGCAGAATATGCTTACTCTTTTCTCCCAGATCGTTTCCTTTTTTTCAGACCCTTTAAAATGCCTCTGAGTTTATAATTTAAAAATAAAATTCCCTGCTGGATTTGTCAGGCATCTTGCCATCTTTGTGTCTGTCTTTCAGAGGAAGGAGGGTCTCAGATCAGGCAGCAGCTCAAATGTGTACGCTACATTTAAACAGTCTCTTAGCCCGAGCTCTGCAAGCCTGAGTCAGGAAATAGGGGCCAGCCACAGGTGTCTAATTGCACTGTAGACCCCTCCCAAGTCCTCCCAATGTGAACAGGTTTTACGTTTGTGTATTGTACAGGGATGTACATGTTGCAGGCACTAAACACAGGAGCCAGTATAACTCCTGTTGTATTACGTGTCTTTCCATTCACTTCAGTGAGAATTGGACCAGGCAGTTACTTACTGAAAACTCTGTCTCAAACGATTATCAATCAGCTGCTTTTATTAGTGTCAAGGGCCAGGCAGAAACTTGACAGTAAAAGATAAAGGAGTTTGTGCTTAGTAATGTCCTGTTATCTTCTTTGCTTCGCTGTTTAAAGAGGACCAAATTAGCATATTGTGTGTGAAGCAGCGAGATATCAGCAATGCTGTCTCAACTAGATGCTGCTTTCATTTAATCTTCAACACTCTTCTAAAAGGTACACCGTGCTGAGGTTTTATGAGGGAGAAATAGGCTTCTATTCTGTGCACACATTTTGTTTTCTTGCAACAGCCTTTTCTTGGGTCAAATTGCTTTATTTGTGGTGTCAGTCATGACATAGAAACAGGAGGGCTGCACCTTTTGTGCTGGATTGATCCCCTTTGCTGTTTCTCTTTGGAATGTATGCTTTGTTTTGCTCTGAAATTGGAGGGGCTTTTAAAGGCGACCTGCAAAGTGCAATAAAGAGGGTTTTGTCTTTCTTGTTGCTGTTTTAGAGTGTATGAAGCTGGCCTGACAAGCAGTGGAGGAGTTCCTGTTTTGCTTGTATTTTTACATTTAGAAATTCAGAGCTAGTCTGTGGAAACAGGTTTGCAATACCACCGTAGTGCAGTAGCACCTCAGTTATGAACACTAGTTATGTACTGGTCAGCCAACCATGACCTTATTTGGAACTAAAAGGACACAATCCGGCAGCAGCAGAGACCTGGAAAAAAATACAGTACAGTGTTGTGTTTAAACTTAAGTTACAAAAGAAAAAGAGAGAGACCCATTTTTCTTCCGCACAGGAAAGTTTCAAAGCTATACTAAGTCAATATTCAGCTGTAAACTTTTGAAAGAACCACCACAGGATTTTGCTGAGCATTACAAACACCCTCCATTTGTGACTTGTTCTAGATTCTGAGGTCCTACTATAAGTAAAGGTGAAAGCTGATTAATTGAGATGGGAAATAAGAAGTTTTATTTGGAATGTTTTAAAACCATTTTTTAACATCACCTATTTTACTGAGATACCTTAAAATACTGAAGGGGGCCGACGTTTGGTTAAAGCTCCAACACCTCCAACTCTGTTAGCTAAAGGCTTCAAGTATGAGCCACCGGAGGTAAGAATTTTAAAAAAATTGTACACTCCTTACAGTGGCATGTAGAGTACAGCTATTGCATGCCTCTAGCCAGGGCAACAATAGCATGTAGATGGTGAGGCATGGCTTAGGTGAGTACAGGTATACCTGAACCCTGTGGATATGTATGCTATATGGCTGTCTGAATGCCCTGGCAATGCCTCCTTTGTCTACACTACAGTTTTCAGTAGGGTAGGATCCCACTTCTGGAGTCTGTCACAAGTTGCTGCTAGAGCTTTTCCCCACTGCCTCTTCCCTGCTGGAGCTTTTCATTGACACACATCCCTTACACACCGCAGCACAGATGCAACCTGCTTTCATTGTGGCCTGTAGCTACACCTATCCCACACACCACTGCCAGTGGCATGCAGTGTAGACATAATCAAAGAGTAGTGGGGCAGCCCTGTGCAATTCAGAGCAATACCAAGCAACATTACTGTGCTTACCCAGTGGAAGAAAGCTGTAATAGCTGCCTGCTTGTGCCAGAACTCAAAGGAAGGTTAACGTGCCTGCGAGCTGAATGCAGAAGATGCACATGTCAGAGAAGAAATCCTGAAGGCTGTTCACGTCTAGGGAATTCTAGGAGTTGCCTGCTTGTAGGGAAGATGTCTCCAACTGCTTGTGTAAACACCAGTGTGACAATCCAAGTCTGAACCTTGTTTAATTTTTTGTAGCAAAAGCCTGTGAGCAAATATTGTGCAGTCACCTGCAGATAACTGTGAATGTGGGGTGAAAAGTATTGAGCATTGGAGAGGCACTCAAAGAGTCCTAACCACATCTGGATGCATTTCACTAGATGCTGTACAAATACACAAGTGCTGGACAAGTTAGTGTTGCTTATTTTTAGTAGAAGGAAGGATAAAATGGATTAAGCAGTTGTCTAGTAGCAAGGAATGTGTATAAAATGTAGGCATGGGACTGGAATTTTGCCTTGTTTGGTCAATGGGAGTTCTGCTGTTGGCTTTAATGGGATCAGGATTTGGCTTATAAAGCTATGGCTGGTTAGAAGTGTGGCTGATTTGGATGGTTGTGTAATACAAGAACTACATGGAAGTTTGTGGTTGCCTGCTTAAATAGAGACTGAGATGTTCTATTGATGGAATGAGTGTGTGGCAGTAGGACTATGGCTGTCTGTCAGGTATTTGGAAAAGAGAAATTGCTATAGTCCTAGTTCTTTAGCCATCTCCAAAATCTACAATGTACTCTTATAACTGATGTGCCTGTAGGAAGCACAACCATTGGCTTGGTTCTTGAGCTATGAAAGTCCCCTGTGTATTAACTGGAGCATTAGTAGAAACAACTAGAGGTGATAAAAGTGGATGGGTTAGTCCACAATAAGAGGTTTTCAGTTCTGTGTTGAACACACGGGGCATTTCCTGTTTTGTTACTGGGTCTTGGAGAAGAGTGAAAGAGCAGGTATAAGACAAGCAGGTGGAGTGGAGTGATCACAGCTATACCAGCCAGGTTTATAAAGTCCAGTCTGCCCAAGAACCTGACCCATTGGTGTTGTCCACCAGTCAGTGACAGGTGCCTTGAATGAGTGTCGAAAATGGTTGAAGTGTTAGTTTAGATGGGGGCTTCCCCTGTTCCCAACTGGTGCTCCTGTTGGGGAGCTGGGTTGAGGTTCTGGGAATCTCCTGACTATGAAGCAGGATCGCGGGTTTGCCAAGTTTCCCCTGCCAGCTGACACTCCTGCTCAGGAGTGGGCACGGTGGCCAAGCCCCGAACTCTGCTCCCTGACAGCAACGCCAAGCGAGCAGAGCAGGCTAGTCTCTGACTCTACTCCCCAGGCCTGTCTGGAGCACTGGGTGGGGAGGGCAAGTCTCCATGTTTGGGCAGGAGCAGAGCCAGGATGGGGGTGGGTGAGCAGGCCTGGATCCTAAGTGGGTGGGCTACAACCCACCCAGTGTCACCCATGGCTATGCCCCTGCTGCATATGCTGGCAGAAAATCCTTTTTCTGCCTGAGTTCAGGAGGCCCATTCTCAACAGTCGTCAACAACAGGTCATTTTCCTACAGCAGCAGGGGCTTTGGAGGACAGTGTCTTAATTTCTTTAATGTGTGACTATTTTGATTCAGAATCAGTTGTTTTTGTACAGGAACCCCTAGAGTCTGTTGCTTGTGTGGGCTCCAGCGTGATTTGTTTTGCATTTCTGATACACTAATTATTCCTAAGAGATGCAGCAGGCAATTTCTGCTCTGTTTTAAGGTATTTCGGTTTTGATGACAAAGTAACATATCGTTTAAGTAAATTAGTATGTGAAAACTGTGTGCCCTGTAGTGTTTGATTAATGCCTGCAGAAGCTTTCTGAAGGCACATGCACATGGCAGGAGGCCAAAAAAGTATGCATGCCAGCTGTCTGAAGTTTCTTTTCCAGCAAAGATTTAGGATGAATTTTGTGGGAACTGGTGGGAAAGTGCATAGTTTTTAAAAATAAATAAATAATGTTGATAGTCAGTCTGCTTCTAGGGGAGAAGGGATTCTTTGTGGGGGGGGGTGTTTGGTTAATTCCATGAAGTTCTCTCTCTATTGTGCTTTCAGAAATTGCTTCAAGAAACTGAAACAAATTATTGTGCTAATCTCGAAACTGCAGTTATGGGCAAGACCCCTCTTTCGTCCATTTCCAATGCCAATGCTTCAAAAGGATGTTGCTAAGATTTGGAGAGGGTTCACAGAAGAGCTACAAGAATGATTTAAGGGCTGTGAGATTAAAAATGCTCCTCCTAGTCAGCTTCAGGTGAAGAGGTGTGGTGTTCCATGTACCTGCATGGAGAGAATTCTGATCACAGAGGGAGGGCTCTTTCCTCTGGCAGAGGTATAACAAGATCCTATATGTGGATGCTGAAGTCAGGCAAATCTAAACCAAATAAGGGACACATTTTTAACAGTGAGGGGAATTTACCACAGGAACAAGTTGTATCAGGGTGTGGCAGAATCTGAGCTCTGGCATATCCTTTTGAAAGATACTCAGTCTTCAGTACAGACTTGGAGTGACATTAGGAAAAACTTCCTAATTGACAAACTTTCTAATTGTCAGGGTGGTTAAGCACTGGAATAAATAACTTATGGCGGTTGTGGAATCTCCATCCCTGGAGATATTTAAGAGCAGGTTAGATAAATATCTGTCAGGGATGATCATTCTAGACGGTGCTTGGTCCTGCCATGAGGGCAGGGGACTGGACTCAATGACTTCTCGAGGTCCCTTCCAATTCTAGTGTTCTGTGATTCCATGAGAATCCACAATGTCCTTAGGCAAGTTGTTCTGGTTAATTACCATCAGTGTTTTAAAAGGTGTGCCTTATTTTCTACCCTGATCTTGTCTGTCAACCATTGGGCCTCATTGTACCTTTTTCTGTTAGATTGTGGTGCAGTCTCCAGAAATCTCCATATTGGTACTGGTAGAGTGGGATCAAGTCATCTCTTCACCTTCTTTTGGATAAACTAAACAGATTGAGCATCTGACATCTTCACCACAGTTTCTCTTGTTCTCCAGACCTTGAGTCACTCCCGTATCATTCCAAAGTATGGTAAATGGTAGCGGTGTTGTGATGTTGGGTTGTTCTTTCATCTTTGATAGTGGCATTTCCCAGAGATATTTTCTGGAATGCCTGGTCTAATGGGTTTGCTCAATACAGCTGCTTTAAAGATAAGATTCTCCCCTAACTTCCAGCCTAACAGCATTTTGCCGTAGAGACCTGTCTCTTATCAATGACGCTGACTTGTTTTCTTTGTATGTTTTTCACACAAGACTACTAAACAAGAGTGAAATGTGCATATGGGGATGTGAGTTTGGGGAATTTGGCAAAAGCTGGTATCCCAGCGCACAGAGGTGCAATAAGAGATTTAACGTTTGCCCAGCAAGTAGAGCAGTATGTTAAATGCTTGGATGAAGGCTCTCCTGGGGGGGCTACAGCGAAGCTCACTTTCTGATCCTTGAGCACATCCAACTGGAAATCGAGATGTGATTCTGCAGCCTCTCAGCTATGACATGCTATTAGACAGAAGGCCAAGTGCAGATCTTTAGAAGTTAAGCCACATCTACAAGGAAATGGCATGTTGCTGTCGATCTGGGGCCCTGTGGGACTAGAAATCCCAAGTCATTGTTACTGAATAGGGCAGCAAATTGGAATCCTCAGATAAGGAAATGGGCCAGGTGGATGTCGTCTTTTTTTCCACTCGGCAGAAATATAAACGTAGCAATAATACCGCATTGGGCATGCCGCTTTCCTTCAGTCGTAAGAACATAAAATGGCCACATTGGGTCAGATCAATGGTCCATTTATCCCAGGTTCCTGCCTCTGAGAATAGCCAGAACAAGGTAATTTTGAATGATCCCTCCTTTGCCATCCAGGACCAGTTTCTGGTGAGTCGTCTTTTAGGGATTCTTACACGTAGACTCCTAAACAAGAGATGACACCTATTTAGGAGGCTTCCTGTGATGCTTTTCTGTGCCATGTGTTTCTGTGCTTTAGGGAGGGATGGGGAGCTAGCTTGACAATGGGTAGGAGCAGGGCCATGCACAAGGGGGGCAAGCAGGCACATGGCCTCCCCAGTAGGCACAGAACTCCTCCAATCCCAGGCTGTGACAGGGAAGGAGAACTCTTCCAACCCAGAGACATGGTGGAAGCACAGAGTATGCCCCTCCAAAAGCAATGAAATTTAAATTTCTGAACATACCCCTGATTAGGAAGTTGATGTGCTGACACATTAACTGGAATGTCAGTCACTTTTCATCTTGTCCTCTCCTTTTCTTCATCCCCCATCCCCTGTGTATTTGTTACCCACCTGTTGCTTCAACCTATAGAGAGAGACTGTAAGCTTGTACGGATAGGAACTCTCTTTTTACCGTCTGTAGAAAAGGAGGGCTCTGATCCACAACTAGAGTCTCTATGAGCACATGCAAAAGTGCAACAAATAAAAGACCTGGTGCATCTTTGTTAGGTAGCAAATGGCAGCTCCAGTGGAGGCTGATCTATAACAGAACCTTAATGACGCTAGTCAGTCATATAATAACTGACAGTATAAAATGTTCCGAGTGTTATTAAATGTCAGTAAATCTGCCCCAAACTTATGACTGATTTTGAATATTAGAACAGCCATACTGGGTCAGACCAATGGTCCATCTAGCCCAGTATCCTGTCTTCCAACAGTAGCCAATGCCAGGTGCCCCAGAGGGAATGAACAGAACAAGTAATCATAAAGTGATCCCTCCCTCCCCTGTTGCCCATTCCCAGCTTCAGCTTTTTTGCCTAAGTTCTAACTATGTGCAATCAGATCACATAGGGTACGTCTAGATTACATCCCTCTTTTGACAGAGGGATGTAAATTAGGCACTTCAAAATTGCAAATGAAGCCGGGATTTGAATTTTCCATGCTTCATTTGCATAATCACATAATGGCGCTCTTTCAAAAAAGCGCTATTTTGAAAGTAAAACCGCGGTCTAGACGCAGTTCTTTTGAAAAGGGAAGGCTTTTTTGAAAGATCCTGTAAACCAAATGAGGTTCTTTCTTTTAGAAAGAACCGCATCTAGACTGCTGTTTTATTTTCAAAGTAGCGCTTTTTCAAAAGAGTGCCATTACGTGATTATGCAAATGAAGCGTGGGAAATTCAAATCCTGGCTTCATTTGCAATTTCGAAGTGCCTAATTTACATCCCTCTGTCGAAAGAGGGATGTAATCTAGACACAGCCATAGAGAGGATGCTGAGATACCCTCCTAAGTGTTTGGTGATCCTGTGTTGAATCTTCTTAAAGATAAAGTTCCATCCTGAGATGACATCACTCAAGTCTCATGTTCACACAGATTATTTAGTACCTAAGTTGATGAAAGCATCTCAAGAGTTTTGAAATAATTGGAAAGCTATTGGATCTGTGAGGGAGGCCAAAGGAAGGATAAATGGGCCTATTTAAATGATCTCCCATTAACGCAGACATGAAAGTACTGGCAGACTGTTAGCTGGTAGATTAGAAAAAATGATTATGTAGATACTTGATTCTAACCCAGTGGGATTTATTGAAGTCAGCCTGCTTCTAACCTTAAACAACGGACAAAAATTATGTGCTGTGTTGGGAGAGAAATTTGCAAACTCTGGTACAAAGTGAGTAATAAGTATAAATCAACTCAAAATGAGCTACACGTATTCTCGGAACAGCGGAAAACACAAGTGCAGCATTTAGCTAGACTGCTAGGCCTTAAAATAAGACGATGTCGCCTACATTTCATATAGGCATTTGCTGGCATTTTCTATTTTTATTGAAGCGGGCTCTATTGGTTTTTGTAATCTCTTTTATCAGAGGTTATGTCTACACTGGGAAGGTTTGGCGATAAAAGTGCTGTTGACTTACAAAAGTCACCAAAAATGAAAAACGGTCAAACCAGTTTCTCTGCCTCTCATTGCCAACATTTCATGGCCACATTGCCGCGCCCTGTTGAGAGAGCAAAGCAATATGGGTAAGTATCCCACAATGCAGTTTTGTAGGAAGGCAGAGCTGATCCCTGCATTTCTTGGGATTTCCTTGTAGCTCTGTGAGCTCTCCATGCTAAGAAATGTCAAAGCAGCACATCAGTCTCCAATCCTCCCCCTGTAGCAGCAGTCTGCCTGCTGCTGTGTTCCTAGTACAGGGCAAAAAAGAAACATTCCAATGATTTGTTCTTTGTTTGATCCCTGAATGGAGCAGTTCACTCAGTTGTCAGATACTTCCCGGAGCTTTGAAAAGGAAGGGTACATGCCTGCAGGGTAGCAGAGATCACCAAACACTGAGCACAGCCATCAAGACAGGCGTTGTGAGGTACTGGCAGAGTCCATACTGGTTCTTTGTCAACAATAAAGGTAGGGGAAAAAACAAAAGTCTCTTGCAGGGCTGGAAGTTTTTTGTTGCCAAAACTGGGTATTTTTCCTGACAAAAGTCATGTTGCAGTATAAATGCGCTCACTATTTTGTCACCAAAAAGCAGGTTTTGGCAACAATGTAAGCACTCAGATGGGTGACTAGTATACGGCACTCTTCATATTTTCCTAGATGTCCATGTTAATATCTGATAACCTATTCAATTTACCTGGTACTGCAACCTGTTACTTGAGAGCTAAATATAGGATATGTGGTATTACATCCAAAGCTGGACTCTCCCATTTAACAGAGCCTTTCAGCCACTTGGCTATCACAGTTCTCTTCAAAATGTACAGACCCTTTTATTCTTGTAACTAGAAGGGAATACAATTAAATGTCCCTTTTCCTCAACATTTATGATGATCTAATTTAGGAATTAGGCCAGAGAATTTGTTAGAGAGACAGATGTTATTGCTATTTATCTTGTATAGTCCAGATGGTACTCAATCACTCCAGTCAGGATTGGGTCTCTATTATGGTAGGTACTGTACAAATCTATATGAAGACATGGTCTCTTCTTTAGTGATCTTCCTGACCTGCTAATTTTTGTTGCTTGAGAACGCCTCAAAAAGCCTTTTAGTATTCATCTGTATTCATCTGTTGTGGGCAACACAATTTGTAAGCAAACAGTAGGTATGTCCACATTGCAGTGTGAGCCTGGGCTCAGATTTAGGCTTACGCCTAACCCCCATTCCATTTGCACACAAATCAGGCTGACTCAGGGTACCAGGAACCCTGGGTCAGAGTGTGACTCACACTCAAACCTGCCCTTCAACCCCCAGTTTGGATTTTGCTCAAGAAGGACTGCTTGTACTCCATTGTACTTCCCAGCCATATTGGCTCTATTGTCATAGGCTTGGCCAATGCAGATTTGAAAATTTAATTTGAAGCCTTCCAGAATTTCTAATACATGAGCAGAAATTTCTTTTCGTTTTTTTCATGAAATTATTGAACAAAATAAATTGTTCTTCAATTGAAACCTTTGAACTTCCTGCAATTTTAACATATTGAACAACCAAAGTCGTCTGTTCTTTATGAGAACAGTCTGGAGTTGCATCAACAATAATTGAAAAGTACTTCACAAGTTGTATCTCTTCAAGAACTGTTGTTTGCACGAATGTCCCACACAACTCAATAAACTCATTCACGAACACACTTAACATGGCCTGATAAAAGTGGGTCATACTTGCTAAGAAGCTCAAGTATACCAATAAAGTTTCTGTTTGTAGGTTCACCAATATGTTGATCAGAACCAAACAAAGCCAATCCCCGTTGAGAAATAAAAAGAATGAGATTTAATATGCACTCAAGGAGTTTTTTCCAGTTATCAGTTTCTGTGTTTATTTCACTCAGGAGTAAGTTTTCAATTGAACTGTCAGCTAGTGCTGCTCTACTAGCTGATTTCCATGTAACATAGTTATCTTTATGTGATACTGAAGTTTTTTGGTCTTTCAACTTCTTCCAGCCTCTACGATGGATCAGACAGTACTGATGCATTTAACATAAGAACATAAGAACATAAGAATGGCCGTACTGGGTCAGACCAAAGGTCCATCTAGCCCAGTATCCTGTCTGCCGACAGTGGCCAGAACCAGGTGCCCCAGAGAGGGTGGACCGAAGACAATGATCAAGCGATTTGTCTCCTGCCATCCCTCTCCAGCCTCTGACAAACAGAGGCCAAAGACACCATTTTATCCCCTGGCTAATAGCCTTTTATGGACCTAACCTCCATGAAATTATCTAGCTTCTCTTTAAACTCTATTATAGTCCTAGCCTTCACAGCCTCCTCTGGCAAGGAGTTCCACAGGCTGACTACACGCTGTGTGAAGAAGAACTTTCTTTTATTAGTTTTAAACCTGCTACCCATTAATTTCATTTGGTGTCCTCTAGTTCTTCTATTTAGGGAACTAATAAATAACTTCTCTTTATCGGCCCTCTCCACACCACTCATGATTTTATATACCTCTATCATATCCCCCCTCAGTCTCCTCTTTTCTAAACTGAAAAGTCCCAGTCTCTTTAGCCTCTCCTCATATGGGACCCGTTCCAAACCCCTAATCATTTTAGTTGCCCTTTTCTGAACCCTTTCCAAGGCCAAAATATCTTTTTTGAGGTGAGGAGACCACATCTGTACACAGTATTCAAGATGTGGGCGTACCATAGTTTTATACAGGGGCAGTAAGATATTCTGGGTCTTATTTTCTATCCCTTTCTTAATAGTTCCTAGCATCCTATTTGCCTTTTTGACTGCTGCTGCACACTGTGTGGAAGTTTTCAGAGAACTGTCCACGATAACTCCAAGATCTCTTTCCTGATTTGTCGTAGCCAAATTAGCCCCCATCATACTGTACGTATAGTTGGGGTTATTTTTCCCGATGTGCATTACTTTACACTTATCCACATTAAATTTCATTTGCCATTTTGTTGCCCAATCACTCAGTTTGGTGAGATCTTCTTGGAGTCCCTCACAGTCTGCTTCTGTCTTGACTATCCTAAACAGTTTGGTATCATCTGCAAACTTTACCACCTCACTGCTTACCCCTTTCTCCAGATCATTTATGAATAAGTTGAACAGGATTGGTCCTAGGACTGACCCTTGGGGGACACCACTAGTTACCCCTCTCCATTCTGAAGTATGTGAAGTATTACTGTTAAAAATGAAACAGGGTACACACTACAGAGCCTGCTTTTCCATGCTCCAGCAGAGCTGGTCTCTTATGTAGATCTCTCCATTTGGAAGTTTTTGTCAGCAGACGAGTGGGGAAAGCATGATTTCAGCATCTTTCAGTAACTAACTTTGAAAAACGACTGCATTTGATCAACATTGTTCTTATCAATGAGTCCAATATCAGGTTCTGGTGCCACTGTTATTACACTGTGTCTTGTGCTAGTCATAAGTTCTTGCTCTTGCTGTGCAGCATCTCTGAGGTCCTCATTTTCTGCCTGTACAGTCTCTAAATTGAGGGTAGATTCTGCATCTTTTGCTACTGTTGGCATTTCTGTGCCTTGATTAATGGTCTCCTCATTTTGAGGCAGTAGCATTGAAATGTCATTTGTGGGCACAAAGTTTTCATCATCAGAACTGGAAGAGTCATTGTCAGTATGGTCACTGTCAATGACTGAGATGTCTTTTCTATGAGAAATGATGTTATTGGTTTTTAAATCTTAACTGCTGCTTCACTCTGTTGCTTCCCTGGGCTCACAGCTGAGAGCGAGAAAAGGCTGTGGCAGCTGCTTTTCTGAGCGGTGTGTGTATGGGAGGAGGGTGGAGGGGTGCACGGCAAGTAGGGAGTCTGCCTGAAGCTCCCTGCTGCATCTGTGGGCTGGATCCTGTGGCTTGGCAGGTCAGATCTGGCCCCTGGGCCGTATTTTGCCCAGCCCTGTTCTACAGGCTCCTTTCCTCTGATCTCATTAAAGAGAAAACAAAACAAAACAAAAAAACCACAAAACCCAAAAACTAGATCATCTGCTCACAAAACTCCCTGCTACTATTTGGGACCAAATCTATACTAACACACCCTCAAATCCCCAACCAGAAGTTTCTATCTGCTGCCTAAGACCCACAAACTTGGAAATCCCGAACGTCCCATCATCTCAGGCATTGGCACACTCACAGCAGGATTATCCAGTTATGGTGACTCTTTCCTCAGACCCTATGCTACCAGCACTCCTAGCTACCTTCAAGAGACCACTGACTCCTGAGGAAACTACAGAACATCAGTAATCTTCCTGAAAACACCATCCTGGCCACATGGATGTAGAAGCTCTTTACACGAACATCCCACACGATGATGGATTACTGGCTATCAGAAACACTATTCCTGATGATGCCACTGCACACCTGGTGACTGAACTTTGTGACTTTGTTCTCGCCCACAACTATTTCCAATTTGCATCTTCAAGTCAGTGGCACAGCTATGGGCACCCACATGGCCCCACAATATGCCAACATCTTTGTGGTTGACCTTGAACAATGTGTTCTCAGCTCTCGTCTCCCTAGCACCCGTACTCTACTTATGCTACATTGATCACATCTTCATCATCTGGACCCACAGGAAGGAGACCTTGAAGAATTCCACAGGGATTTCAACAACTTCCACTCCACCATCAACCTTAGCCTGGACCAGTCCACACAAAAGATCCACTTCCTTTACACTACAATACAGTTACATTTCCAGCACCTTATACCAGTAACCTATTGACTGTTATACTTGCCTACATACTTCTAGCTTTCATCCAGGACATGTTACCCAATTCATTGTTTACAGCCAGGCCCTAAGGTACAATTGGATTTGTTCCAATCCTACAGACAGAGACATACACCTACAGGATCTCTATCAGGCATTCTTAAAACTTAAATACCCATGCGGGGAAGTGAAAAAACCGACTGACAGAACCAGATGAGGACCCAGGCATCAGCTTCTTCAAGATAGGCCTAACAAACAAAACAACAGAACACCACTAGTCATCATCTACAGCCCCCAGTTTAAACCCTCCAGTGCATCATTAACAACCTATCCTGGAAAACAATCCCTTACTCTCACAATCCCTAAGGGGGACAGGCCAATCCTTGGCTACAGACAACCCCCTAACCTGAAACAAATTCTTTCCAGCAACCATGCGTCACACCTCAAACACACTCATGCAGGAACCCACCACTGCAATAAACCCAGTGCCAGCTCTGTCCACACATCTACACAAGTGACATCATCACAGGACCTAACCACATAAGCCACCACATCAGAGGCTCATACAACTGCACATCCACTAATGTGATATAAGCGATCAAGTGCCAGCAAAGCCCCACTACCATGTATATTGGCTAAACTGGACAATCTCTCCAACAAAGGATTAATGGACACAGATCAGATATTCAAAATAACACACAGAAACCTGTTGGAGAACATTTTAACTTGCCCAGGCACTCATTAATGGATTTAAAGGTGGCTATTCTCTTATAAAACAATTTCAGGAGTCAACTAGAGAGAGAATCTGAGGAACTAGCCTTCATGTGCAAATTTGATACTATCTCACACAGCATGAACAAAGACACGAACTGGGTGGGCCATTGTATTCAATATCCACATGACATCAAAAGCTAAGTATCAGGCACTTACAGCCTACTCTGTTAGTCTCATTTAGCACAGACACTTTAATGCAGCATTTCCCAAACTATGGGCTGCGGCCCGGTACTGGGCCGCGGGAAAAAAATGTCGGGCCTCAGCATGCCTGGTGGCTGCTGGCAGGGCCGGCCTTAGGCCGATTCGGTTGAATCGGGCCCCACGCCCCTGAACCCGGAAGTGCTGGCGAGTTACAGAGCCGGGGGCCCTGCTCCACCAATATGTGGAGCTGGGTCTCTCCCCCGGCTCTGCCTGGAGCGGGCCCGGGCCCGGGCCCCGGCCGGCCCCCCCGCGTGTCCTCCCACCCCGCCCCGCCCCACCCCCAGAGCGTCTCCGCCGTGTGCAGCTCCTCCTCACTGCCTGCTGCTGCCCATGTGCGGCATTGCACATGGGCAGGGAGGACGCCCGGGCGTGACGTGATGTCACGGCCCGGGATTTTAAAACTCTTCGGAGGCACGTGGCGGGGCCATGCTGGCTCCGGGTTCGGCCTCTGGGGCCTGAGCGCGGCCTCCGGCCCCGCAATGTGGAAGGCAAAAGGTAGGGAATGGGCTTGGGTGGCGGCAGCAGGCTTGGGCGGAGGCGAGGAGGCGGCAGCGGCAGCGGCGGGGGGGGCCTTGGGCGGAGAGGGAGGGGTGGAAGGAGAAGGGGCTTGGGCGGGGGGAGGGGAAGGCACCAAGGGACAGGGTGCAGGAGAGAGATAAATGCCAGGGGGCCAAGTGCAGACAATGAGGGAAAGGGCAGGAGGGGAGGTGTCAGTGGGAGGGGGGACAGGGTGATGCTGGGAGAGGAGAGGAGAGGGGAAGGGCATTGGGGGCTGGAGGAGGAGGTGCTCGGAGAAGGCTTGAAAGAAGGGGTGGGCATGAGGAAGGCCAGGATGGAGCAAGTCATGCGTGAGGGCACAGGGGCATGAGGGGAATGGGGCAGAGAGTGGTGAGGGGGTGGGCATCAGGGAGAAAGGGGGCAGGGGCAGTAAGGGAAGGGGGAGGCACCAGGAGGGTGCAGGGCTAAGGGAAGGTGCAGGTGCCAGGGGATTCTGGGGTGAGGAGGAGGGGAGAGCTGGCCACCGAAAGCAGCACTGGACGGGGGAATCGGGACAGGCTGGGGAGATTGGGGGGCTGGTGGAAGCAGGGCTGCCGGTGCAAGGTTGGGGGCAGGGAGCTGGCCGGGGAAGAAGTGGCCAGTGGGGCTGGCCAAGGGAAATTGGGAGGAGAAGCGGGGGAGAACTGGCTGCCCGGGAGGGGGTTGGAAGAAGTGGGGCTGGCCAGAGGCGCAGCGGGGGGAGCAGGGAGGAGGAATGAATAGGCCTGTGGGGAGTGGGACTGACCCGGCCATATGTAGATCTTGGGGTGCTGCCCTCGTTCCCTCCCCCCCCCCCACAAAGCATGAGTTAGTCCGGCCCGGGGATTCTATTGTCCCCCCCCACACACGCCCCCCTCGAGTAGTTGCGAACTGTCTGGCTGGTAGACACACTCATGCAGCCTGAGCACATTTACCAGCCAGGCAGTTCGAAACTACAAACTGATACATCTAGTAATAATACAACGTACCTAATGAGAAAATACCAGACATGTTATATGTCTGGTATTTTCTCAGTTTGTTTTTTATGTGTTTATATTTTTGGGCTGCAAAAAGCAGTACTGAAAAAAAAGGGTTCCAACTAAAGTAAAAAGTTTGGGAAACCCTGGTGTAACCAGCTTTCTGTCTGTCTTACAGTCCATTTCTCCAATCCATATTCCTTAACTTTCTGGCAAGAATATTGTGGGTGACCATATCAAAAGCTTTGCTAAAGCTGGCACTGGGGGTTTTGGGAGGACCAGAAACAACTTATTTGAATATTCATCATTTGATTAATGAATATGCAAATATGCAAATGAACATCACCGGTCCTCCAAAAGTTCGTGAATGGATTTACTGGTCCCCGTGTCAAAAAGTTTGGGAACCCCTGCTTTAATTGATAGGGTTTGTTTCCTCCCCCCTTCCTTTCTTTCTCCTCCTCCTCTCCCATCTTTTTCTGCTTTATATTTCAAACTCGGAGCCCCTTGCTCCATATTTGTCATCTGAAGAAGTGGGTTGTGCCCACAAAAGCTCATGATTCTATTTATATGTTTTTGTTACTCTGTAAGGTGCTACAGGACCATTGTTGTTTTTTAAGTTTTTTTTTTTCATGTCATTCTAGCTATCTGTTGTTGGGCACCAAGATTTAAAAGGAGGAAGGAAAATAACCCATCAAACTTTGTTCTGTAAAACCATATGACTTGTTAGCAGCATATATAAAAAATCCCTCAGAATAGAGATAGCACCATAGTACACTGTGGAAGCTAAGTGACAAAATGGAATTTAGCTGTCAAAAGGGAAAACAATAGATACTAAAGCCCCATCAGAAAACACAATGTAGATCAACGTGTTTTAACATGTAGCCTTTGCTAGGACCTATGTAAATCGTTTAGTCTTCTCACTCTGTTATTCCAAACAATATTGGCCAATTAAATACAAATACCTCTAAATATATGAGCTCATATGATGGCCAAGATTTCCTTTAAGCAGTGTGCCTGGGCAGGTGCGCAGCCTTTTTCTGAGCCACGTGCAGAGGTTCAGAGCTCCCCGCGCAGGCAGGAGCTCAGCTGATCAGCTGGGGAAGTGAGGACTGGGTACTCGCCTTCTCGGAGGAGCAGAAGCAGCAGCAGCGGCTGCCTGCTATAAATGGAGAAGCTGGCGCTAGCCTCTACTCCAGGGCTGGGCAAAAATTGGTCATCAGGCTGTGAGAGCCTCTGCCGGCTCGCACTCGCTCAGCACTCTGGAAAGCCGGGTGCAGGGCCACGTGTGTGTTTCTGAAAGCCTGGAGGGAGTAGAGACAGAAGCCTTCCAGCTACAGACAAGTGGCAGCAGCCCACAATGGATCTGGCTGTGGTGTTCACTGGACCATTAACGTTGATTTTTAGTATGTTTAGGAGAACTGGGGAAGACTGGAAGAAAGCTAAGATTGTGCTTTTTAAAAGGTTACATGGGATGAGCTGGGTCATTAAAAGTCTAATAACCTGACATTGATCAGAGGCAAGATAATGGAACAGCTGATACAGGGACTCTATGAATAAAAAATTAACTGAGAGTAATGCAATTAATACAAGTCACCATGGGTTTATAGATAGATTCTGTCTAATGCGATATTTTTGATAAGATTATGAGTTTGATTGATAAAGGTAGCAGTGTTAATATACTAAACTTAGACTCCTGTAAGGCATTTAACTTGGTACTGTATGAGATTTTTATTTAAAAAAACCCAGAACAATATAAAATTAGTCTGGACACACTAGCTAACTGCTAGATGTCAAATGCAACTGTAATGGGGAATTGTCATAGAGCTGGTTTGTTTCCAGTGTGGTCCTTCAGAGAGCAGTTCCTGGCCCTTTGCTGTTTAACGTCTTTATCAATGACCTGGAAGAAAACTTAAAATCATCACTGATAAAATTTGCAGATGACAGAATACTGGGGGAGTGGCAAATAGTGAAGAGGACAGGGCACTGATTCAGTTCAGGGATCTTATACTTGGCAGCAGTGGTTGCTCCTTCCCTGGAATCTTTCCTATAATTTCTAGTTTTCCCTCCCTCTGGCTGTTTCAGCTCAAACTCCCTCCTCCCAGGGAATAATTACTGATTACCAAATTCTGTACCCTCAAACAAGCCTCCTTACTCTCAGGGAGTGACTGCTAACTGCTTCCTTGAAGCCCCCTTTCTGCTGCCAGCTTCCTGGCTTTATAAATCCCTCTCTGTTCCTCCTCTAGCTAGACTTCAGCAGCCAATTAGGCCTATAGGTTAATTTACCTAATTGACCCCTTCGGGCCTTTTGTCGGGTAGACACCCTATCACAGACCTCAACCCTGGACTGGAATGACCATGACCAACTGTAGAGGTGAATCTCCTCATGCCTATTCAGTGCTGGTCTCTTTTCTGAAACTGTCAACTGAGGTACCAATTGTAGTAAGCAGTTTAGTGATGTTGACATATCCACAGAATATGTGTGTTGAAATGATGAAAAACTATTAAGTGGGGATAACTTTTGATCATTACTGACTGAGGTTGGGTTCAAACCAGCCAGTAAGAGATGAGAGGTGTTACGTGCCATTACCAGTTACTTGTACCCTGTGGTCTTCTTATTCCTGTATTTTTTCATGCTTTACATCCAATATTCTCAAAGACTCATATCACTGTTGTTATCCTTCCAGCAAATGAAAGCAAGATAAGACTGTTATAAGCAGGGGAAGAGCTATCCATCCTTCTATCACAGCGGCCTTGTCTACATTTTCAAACTTCACTTGTAATTCACCATTGGTGCAGCTCTTATATCCTAGTAACAGACCGCCATTTCCAATCCAGAAACATAATGTGACTTGTTGCAATATTAATTGCAGCTAAAAAGGAGGGATGGCCTAAGAGAGTCATATTTGTAAAGTGCACTGAGATACTCAGAAGATATTATAGAAGTGCAGAGTATTGGTTCCACATTACCACCTTGCAGCATGTTAACCCAAGACCTTGAAACATGACTGTACATTTCCAGAAATGCACAAGTTTCATCTTTTGTAAATTGTGTGTTCAAAGTTGGATTTTTGTAGCCCCAGAACCTCCACTCTCTGAGAAACCTAGTCTTATCTGATCTACTTAAAACAATAAAACTCATGATGTGATGATAGAATTTACTTGCAAGATATCTTCTTGGTGGGCGCATAATGATTCAAGTCTGCAGTTAATCATGTGGTCCACAATATCCTAAAATGACAAATTTAAGCTTTCAAAAATGGTCATAGAGTAATTCCAAACCAATTCCATGGCTTTATATTGTACACACTGATTCGCTGGTTGATCACCAGACTTCTTTTATGGGTCCCTTTTTCTTTCCTATCCCCACCAAAAAGTGAAAAATAGGATTATTTTTAAGAGATCGTTATGATTCTCTGAGTCCGTAGAAAAGAAGTGCTGTACTATTTCTTATGGGCAGATAAATGATGCCTGGTGAAATGCAGATCTGAAATGCAAACATGGGAGAACAAATGACTTTGAAATCAAAGCAGGAAAATGCAGACATTAAATAATTATGTGCTTGACAAATAACAGCACAGATGAACTGAAGTGAGATGCCCAGTTTCTAAAAACAGATGGATACTTAAATTAAGAAGCAATCGAAGTCTTAATTAGTGACCCTGAACACAACCCAAGAATTGTTATTTGACTTGAACAATTTTTTTTTAAAAGGTGAATAACTTAATTTGAAAAACATTACAAATTTTGCAGAATAAATGGCCTGACAAATATTCACTCAACTCCAGTCAGTGGTTTGAATGAATATCAAATATGTTTGCCTTTAGAATTGCTTGGTACAATTTAATTTAGATATATAATTAGGCTGAAGATATTCTGTAACTCAGTTCTAAACTTATCCTCTCGCTTGGCAGGAGCAGCTCTTGGAGGTTCCCCCCCAACCCTTCATTATCTATGATTAATTGTTTCACATCCTGGACCACATAAGCAAAGAAGACAGGTAAGGGGGAAACAGTAATTCATTATTATTGTTGGGATAAGATCACCATCACATACATGCCAGCACCTATTTGTCACGTATATTAATAATGAATCTGAATTTTGTTAGTAAATAGGCTCACATAATACCTGTATAAAATAACATCTAATCTAACACTGTCTGAGTATGATGCATTCTAGCAGAAAGCATGTGTCTCCAAGACAGAGTAACAGGTTGTTGGAAGAATGCACATGGTGGACAATATTTTTTTGTGGAAATAAAATGTACCTCATTTAATTTAAGCCAAAATTCTTTATGCTGGTTATTTTGATGTACAGTAATCAACCTGTGTGGGTACACGAGAGGAATGTTGAAAACAGAGAGAGGGTGTGAGTAAAAAGAAGGGAGGAGGGGAAAAATAAAAAAAGAAAGTGAGAATGCAAGAGGAAGGTAGGAATGAAGTGATAAAAGTGGGAAATGTAAGATTTGCAGAGCAAAGGGCTGAAAAGCAACATCCCTCATCCCACTTGCAGTAACTGAAAAGAGTATCTGAACATGATCTACTGTAGTTAGTTCAGACTTGGTTGTTGTCATAAAACCTATTGCTATTCTTCTCCTTGCTCCATCTGCATTTGTATTCACTGAGGACTTACAAAGTGGTTTTGTTTAAATTGATATTAGAAATGTATTAGATTCATTTGATTGTGAAGCATTGTTAAGTTCAGCAGATGGGCAACTTTAAAGTAACATTATAAGAAACACAATGTTTTCCTGGAGGAATGTTCTTTCTGAGTCAGTTTGTTGCCATACCTGGGACAGGGAGCGATCGAGGTTCAGAACTGAGAGTAAATATGAGATTCACCTGGTGCTTGAAAGAGGATATTGAGGCTACTTGGAGTACAGAGCTTCTCCTTTAGCTCAGTAAGTACAGCTATTGCTTTGGGATGTAAGGTCCTTCATCCAAATTCCAACTGGGGCAGATAATCCTTTGCTGATATTGAGACCATTTAGTTAGTAAAGGAAGTCAGAGGGACTTTGACCTGGTGGTATTTGCATCTCCCCTCCTATAGACCTTGCTCAGGGAGATCAAGAAAGAGATCAGACAACTTGAAGTTTTTAAAAAAATGGTGATCAGAATGAGAGGCCCCACGGAGGGCCAGCTACGTAAATAAACCTAATCGTTTTAGGCTGTGAAATATTCTAGCATCCTAGACTGGAAGATCTTTGGGACAGGTCTGGGACAATCCTTTTGTTGTGTGCTTCTATAGTATCTAGAGGCTGGGGACCTGGTTTGTGACTGGGGCTCCAAGGAGCTACAGCAATGCAAATAACTGCTAGTGAATAGAAGAATGGCTCCATGGAGCTAGATTAACTGCTGCTTGATTTCAGGGTGTACAGAGCACAGGACTTGCAGAATAGGAAAGTGGGTAATGTTGTAGTATGAAGGTAGAAAGATTTCTTTCTTAGCAGTGTTGCTTATGTAACCGCCATCAGGCAGTGTGGAACTTGGGACCTGTAGAGCTTACCGAAGGAGCCTCTACAGCTTGAGCTATAAAGCCAACTGCCTCTCAGCTTAGCCTATAGAGCTCACTCATTCTTATCTCTCCCTGTAAGTGGTCTAAGTGCCACTACATGGGACAGTGAACCACACCCAGTGGATGTGTGGGTTACACTAAGGGTACGGCTAGACTGCAAGGATCTATTGGAAAAAGATACGCAAAATGCGGAGCCCATTTTGCCTATCTTTTTTCAATACTTTTGTTGGAAGAGGCTTTTCCAAAATTTGGCCCATCTAGACTGGGACAAATTTCAGAAAAAAACCCTCTTTCGAAAGCCCCCTTCTTCCTCGTGGAACAAGGAATACAGGGGCTTCCAAAAGAGCACATTTGCTCTTCTGCATAAAAAAGCAGAAGAGCAAACGCATTCCCTGGACGCAGTGGAGTTTTTTTGGGATAACTCTGGTATCCCGAACCCCCTCACTCCCCCGCAGTCTAGCTGTACCCTTAGAAAGCTCTGAAACTTGCTCATAAGCCTACTGCTAAGCCAGGGCCCTTAGCCTATCATTTGATTGTATGGTGAAGAGTTCGTATTGGTTGAATGGAGTCTTTAAAAATGACACATGAATTTTAAGATACAGAGACACTGGAACAATTTGTACAGTGGAGGTGCTGAGAGCCATTGAACCAAACTGTAGGTCATGGATATAATGGAAACCACTTCAAGCCAGGGGGTGCTGCACCCTAGTTCCAGCACCTATGTTAAGATACAAATATTTCTAAATTGGTTTCCTTTATCATTTAGTTGACAAAAACCTAGATCTATGGAACCTGGGCTTGTGAACTTGGTGTTTCCAAGTTTCCAACATCCATCTGCAAAGATGGTGTCATCAGGAGGCTGTGGTTTCCTTGACCACGGGATGCTGTTCCAATAAGGAGGACTGCTAAGCAGGGATGGGGTTCACCTTTTGAGGAAGGGGAAGAGAGTATTTAGATTCAGACTGGCTAACCTAGTGAGGAGGGCTTTAAACAAGGTTTGATGGGGGCAGGTGACCAAAGCCCACAGGTAAGTGAAAAACATGGAGACCTGGGAGATGGCTCATAAATGGGAGGGAGCATGGGCTATAATAGCAGAGATAAAGGAAGGACAAGGCAGAACTGGAGGGCAAAATCAAATCAGTATCTTAGATACTTCTTGCATTTGTATATAGGCATGGGGAATAAGCAGGAAGAACTTGAAGTGCTAATTAATAAACACAACTATGACATAGTTGGTGTCACAGAGACTTGGTGGGATAATAAACACAATTGGAATATTGGTATAGAAGGGTACAGCTTGCTCAGGAAGGATAGGCAGAGAAAAAAGGGAGGAGGTGGTGCCTTATTTATTAAAAATGAATATACTTGGACTGAGGTGGAGATGGACATAGAAGACAGACTTGTTGAGAGTCTCTGAGTTAGGTTAAAAGGATTAAAAATAAGGGTGACGTCATGCTAGGGGTCTACTACAGACCACCTACCCAGGTAGAAGAAGTAGATGAGGCTTTTTTTAACAACTAACAAAATCATCCAAAGTGCACAATTTGGTGATGATGGGGGACTTCAACTATCCAGACATATGTTGGGAAACTAACACAGCAGGGCACAGATTATCCAATAAGTTCTTGGACTGCATTGGAAATATTTTTTTTATGTCAGAAGGTTGCTACTGGGGGGAAGATGTTCTTGATTTGATTGTAAGAAGTAGGAAGGAACTGGTTGAAAATTGGAAAGTGGAAACCGGCTTGGGTGAAAGAGATCATGAAATCATAGAATTCATGATTCTAAGGAATGGTAGAAGGGAGAACAGCAAAACAGAGACAATGGATTTCAGGAAGGCAAATTTTAGTAAACTTAGAGAACTGATAGATAAGGTCCCATGGGAAACAAGACGAAGAGGAAAAACAGCTGAAGAGAGTTGGCAGTTTTTTAAATATCAGAGAGGTAGCCATGTTAGTCTGACGAAGTGGGTCTTTGCCCACAAAAGCTTATGCTCCAATAAATCTGATAGTCTATAAGGTGCCACAGGACTCCTTGTTGATTTTGCAGTTTTTTAAAGGGACATTATTAAGGCTCCAAAGGCAAACTATTTCACGGCGCTACATAGGAAAAATAGAAAGTATGGCAGGAGACCGCCTGGGATCAACCGGGAGATCTTATATGATCTAAAAATAAAAAAGGAGTCATATAAAAAGTGGAAACTATGTCAAAGGATGAATATAAGCAAACAACACAGGTATGCAGGGGCAAGATTGGAAAGGCAAAGGCACAAAATTAGTTAGATCTACTTAGAGACATTAAGGATAACAAGAAGATGTTCTACAAGTATATTAGAAGCAAGAGGAAGACCAAGGACAGGGTAGGCCCATTGCTCAGTGAAGAGGGAGAAACAATAACAGGAAACTTGGAAATGGCAGTGGTGCTTAATGACTTCTTTGTTTCATTTTTCGTCAAGAAGATGGATGGTTATGGGATGCCTAACATGGTGACTGCTAGTGGAAATGGGGTAGGTTTTGAATTTAAAATAAAAGAACAAGTTAAAAATTACTTTAACCCCTTTTTTCCTCCCTGGGTTACTTGGGAGTAGGTCACACTCACTCGTGTGCCTGGCCGCCTGATGTTTTTAACATAAAAGTAGATCCTGAGTACTCCTGTGGTGATATTGTTTCACTGGGGATTTCCTATCCACCCCCTTGCTGCAGTCCCTTGTTCCTAAAGAATATACAGTGGCAGTGCCTCCACCTGTACACACTTAATGGTGTGCCTTGGGAGCCTCCAGGAATAAAATTATTCCAGCAATAATCTGGATTGAACTCAAAGACAACACTTATAAATGATATATATCTCATTGATTAAATTAGAATTAACATACCTTTATTTAACAATTTAAAGAAACAGGGTTTAACAGTTTAAAAGTGAATAACATCAATTACCAAAGTGCACAGAAATAAAGGAAACATATCTATCTGGCATTTACACTGCCATCATTTATCCCACCCCAAAGTGTGCAATCCTCTGGATTCAGAGTCCCAGACGCTTGCTTGTGTGGGTGTCCTTGAAGATCTGCAGCTGAAGTGGAGACTGCACTGTGCGGATTCTGTGTGTACCAATCCAGGCAGGCAGCCAGCTGCAAAATCCCTCTGCCACAGGAGCAGGCCCCACCAAATGCCAGCAGCTTTGGTTCACTGGGCTGGTCACTCTGGCTCTCATTGGACTCAGAGTCCGTTTGTCTTCTGTGCTCCATCCCAGGCAGCACTTTTCCAAACAGCCCAGTTATTCATAGTTACCTTCTGTGCAGGTTTATGTATGCTCTTCCCAGCCACAGGCAAAATCCCCAGCAGCCTCCAGGGACAATTCCCAGCAGCCCCCAAAACAGCCTGCTAAATCCAAGCCTCGGCAGGCTCTCAGTAACAGGCTCTAGCTGCAACACAACAGCTCCTGGCTTAGAAAAGGCTTTACGCCAGCAGCCTGGCTCCTCTCTTAAAAAATGGAGCCTAGCCTATCTCCCTCTTCCCTGCCTGGAAGAGCCACTGTTCCCTCCTTTTCCCCAAGGGCTCATGTAGTTGTAGACTCTAGGGCTAGATTGCATCACAAAGGATCCTCCCAGTAAAAGTCAGAGGCCCCGTTAGTAAGGGGACTACATTCTCCCCCCACCAGAAAAATCTTTAATATTCCCATTAAGGAACCAGTACAAAGAAGAAAAAATGATTAACTTAACACGATACATTAATTCTTACTGTTGGTTGGTGTAACATTCAATGGAGGGTAAAGTATAGGCCCATTAAAATAGGTACAATTAAAGCATCTAGCCTGAGGTGAGCACCACCATGATGAACACTTGAACTCATCCTTGGAGTTGGATTTCTCAGGTGTTTTAAAATCTTTCAGCACAACCACTCCACAATGTACCGTGGGAATGGACACCTCACTGCTGACTCCAACCATATCATATGTTAACCTCTGAGGGGGCCTGACTGGTCTCTGGGACCTCCTTAAGGACTGTGCCATCCCTTCTTCCTCCTCTACAGGAGGCCCCTTTAGTAAGTAAACAGTAAGTCAGAGGCCACTTTAGTAAGGGGACTACATTGCTCAGAAAAGTTAGATGTCTGCAAGTCACAAGGGCCTGATGAAATGTATGCTAGAATACTCACAGAGTTGATAGAGGAGGGACCTGCATCTACCAGCCATGCTACAGCACATACTGTACTCCTCAGACCTTCAGCTTTGAACTGCGTATGCCAGAGATTGAACCTGAGTCACAATGGGACTTGGGCTCCAACACCCCCTCTTACTGCCACCACCACCCACCCATGCAGTATTCTAGGCTCTAGTTCTTGAGTGTCTGCTAACCTGAATTAGACTGATTTGTGTTGGGACAGAATGGGGACTCAAACCTGAGTCAGTCCTGGCCTGTGATGCAATGTAGTGTCTTAGAAAAAAAATGTATTATCAGTACTTTATTTAATGAAGACAACTTTGGTCAAGGAGCTACTGATCTAATCAGATCCCCTTTGTTAATAACATGCATTTGTTACTGGGTTGGGTTCCTGAATTATAGTGTCCAGTTGCATAGCAGATCTTATGCATTAAACTTTTCTAATGACCCTCTTACCATCTACAAGCTTGAAAAGCATTGTTATCTCTGTGAGCCTTTCTCTGTAGTTATAGTTTGTTTAGCTAAGGTCTTTTTATCACTGCATGCATCTGTAAGCCCCATCACTTTTGAAGTGTTCCTCCCCCCCGCCCGTACATATGCTGTACGCTGCATGTAATTTTAACAGAAACAGACTATTAATGAAGTGATAAACCATTGCTTAACTCTACAACATTTCATTTGGGTGTCCTTTACATCTCTGCTCTGGATCACTAGCCAACTGTGATTCAGGCTCAAGATAAGTTTAATACAACAAGCTTCCTTCTCCCTCTCTTCAGTAGCAGCAGAAGCAGATGGTCCAAATAGTTACAATTAATAACTTCATACATCAGGGTTCAGTGATCCAAAGAACTCTGCTCTCTTGTTTAGACTAGAATATCTAGCCTTCCTTTAATAGCTAAAACCATAAAACAATTGTGTACAACTTTTTAAATATGGGTAGCTAAATTGTTATGCGGTGCACATACAATGTTGTATAAATCATAAGCATGAATCTATCCAAGCATCCAGATTCATAGGTGTAAGTATTTACAATCTTCAGGTGTTGGTTTTGTTTTGTTATAAAGTCATTCAGCAGAGTTCAAACCTTTGAATTGAAGCTTCAGATCTATCCTTTTCAATGAAGCCACTGGAATTCAGTAGTCTTGGTCCCCAAACTTAAAATATGACTATTGTATCGGGCGGGGGGGGGGGGTATATTTGCTTTCCTCCCACGAGCATTTTACAGAGCTGCGTAACAGGAGATAAAATTATGTATAAGCAATGGAAAGAGATGTACTTTCATGGCATTTGAAAAGTTGTGGTGAATTGATGAGGTAAAATAAAACAGGACAAAAAAGAACTAATCATAGAATACTAGGACTGGAAGGGACCTCGAGAGGTCATTGAGTCCAGTCCCCTGCCCTCATGGCAGGACCAAATACTGTCTAGACCATCCCTGATAGACATTTATCTAACCTACTCTTAAATATCTCCAGAGATGGAGATTCCACAACCTCCCTGGGCAATTTATTCCAGTGTTTGACTACCCTGACAGTTAGGAACTTTTTCCTAATGTCCAACCTAAACCTCCCTTGCTGCAGCTTAAGCTCATTACTTCTTGTTCTATCCTCAGAGGCCAAGATGAACAAGTTTTCTCCCTCCTCCTTATGACACCCTTTTAGATACCTGAAAACTGCTATCATGTCCCCCCTCAATCTTCTCTTTTCTAAGCTAAACAAACCCAGTTCTTCCAGCCTTCCTTCATAGGTCATGTTCTCTAGACCTTTAATCATTCTTGTTGCTCTTCTCTGGACCCTCTCCAATTTCTCCACATCTTTCTTGAAATTCAGTGCCCAGAACTGGACACAATACTCCAATTGAGGCCTAACCAGCGCAGACTAGAGCAGAAGAATGACTTCTCGTGTCTTGTTCACAACACACCTGTTAATGCATCCCAGAATCATGTTTGCTTTTTTTGCAACAGCATCACACTGCTGACTCATATTCAGCTTGCGGTCCACTATAACCCCTAGATCCCTTTCTGCTGTACTCCTTCCTAGACAGTCGCTTCCCATTCTGTATGTGTGAAACTGATTGTTCCTTCCTAAGTGGAGCACTTTGCATTTGTCTTTATTAAACTTCATCCTGTTTACCTCAGACCATTTCTCCAATTTATCCAGATCATTTTGAATTATGACCCTAACCTCCAGAGCAGTCGCAACCCCTCCCAGCTTGGTATCATAATAAGATCATGGAGGTTAGGTCCATCAGTGGCTGTTAGCCAAGATGATCAGGAACGTAACCCCATGCTTGGGCTGACTCTAACCTCTCACTGCCAGAAGCCGGGAGGTGAAGACAAGAGTGGATCTTTCCAAAATTGCCCTGTTTTGTATGTTCCTCCTGAAGTTCTGGTCCTGGACACCATTGGAGCACAGGATGCTGAGCTAGACGGACCACTGGTCTGAGCCACGATAGCCATTCTTAGTCGAGATGAAAAGAACTATAGAGAAAGCTCTTGGAGTTACTGCAGTGAGAGGACAAAGAAAATGTTGGTATGCTGTAAGAGTTAAGGGAACCGGACAGGTAAGAGTAGAAGAAGGAGGTTTGTGATGTTTGCCTAAAGGGTCCATGAGGTTTGTTAAAAATGAAGGGAATGTTGAACTGGATGCTAAAACAAACTGAGAACCTGCAGACTTGTTTGAACATGGAAGAGGGGGTCCTACTTGGTATTAATGAGAAGAGGGAACAACCCTGTACATGCTGAAGTCTGGGATGTGAGGAATGGGTGCAGATGAGAAGCGCAGTATTTAAGATTGGGGTGATTGCAGCAGAGTGGGAGTCAAGACAGTGCTATATATAAGAATGTTGCCAAGATACTTGGAATACTGCTTTGATGTTTTTACTGTATATGGGGCTTTATAAACATCCAAGATGGCCCCACCTCATAAATTTTACAGACTCTGATTTAGGTTTACAGAGGGGAGATTATGAAGGAAGAGAAGGAAGTTCAGAATCATCAATGGTTAAACACAAATACAGTAGAACCAAATGGAGAAGTGGGTCTAAGATGGAGGGAGATGGGATTATATTTAAGCAGATTCTGCTTGCCTGGCTCAAGTGCTTCCAGAGCTGAGAGATTTAGTGAGAGAAGCAAGCTTATGTTTAGTTGTTCATGATCATAGATGACAGAGGCTTATGTGAGTCTGCTGTCTTTGTACTTTGTAAAAGAGAATCTCAGTTTTATATACCATACAAATGTTTCCAGATGTTCTTGCATGACAATAGCCTAACAAAACATAAGCTAATTGAAAGGGATATGCAGCAGTGCTCTACTTCCACAGGCTCCAAGGCCAGAAGGGACAACTGGGAATGTCTCGTCTGATCTCCGTATAACGCAGGCCTGAGAACTTCCCCCAAATAGTTTCTAAAGCAGAAACATCCAATCTTGATTTAAACATTGCCAGTGACAGAGAATCTAGCATGACTCTAGGTAAATTGTTCTGCAGCTAGAGGCTTAAATATCCCCCTACTTCTCTAACACATACGAATTTTTTATGTAAAACAAATCAATTGTTCACAGTATGTGCCACAAAAGCATGTCATTACTCTGCTTAAAATTCTCAAGCTGGCCCTGTGCATATAGAGTGATACTTCTAGACAGAAACTGGTTACATCTGTGGGGAGATTAAAAAAATGTCTCAACCCACCAAAAATGCCCTGACTCTGCTTGTTGAACTGTTCAGCTCTGAGTATGCCTGCAAATATTATGACTTCAGCAGCTGCTGCTTATGCAGCATGGGAATTACTAGGTAGGATAAGACCAGCAGTCCACATATTCTGTTGGGGGCCAGAGTAAGATGTTTCAGAGGATGGCATAGGATCCTTGCTATGGGCATGTGATGGGGCATCTGTCCTTCACTGGCCCTACAAGGGTTAAAACAATCTAGGGAGGCTGAGTGGTAGGTAGCCATAGGTGAGGCTGCAGATAATTAGGGCTTAGCTGGGGCTGTATAAATAAGGGCTCCTGGAGTGAAGGAGAGCTCACTCTTGCTCCAGCTGTGGAGCAGGAAGGACCTGGCTGCTGGTAAGCTAGAGAAGTGCTAGGAAAAGCAAGGCAGAGCTGGGGGAGCTCTGGTCAGGCAAACTCCTAGTCTGAGGTCTTGCCCTCAAGGCCTGAGAGTACTAGGGCTGCAGGGAAGCCAGGATAGAAGAAGGCAGCAGGTCCACGCCTTCTTGCCAATGATGTGTGGCCATTTCAGACTGAAGTTTGCCCCTGAGACAGGCTAGATAAAGACTGGCAGTGGGTCACTGAAGCAAGGCGGGTATAGGGGGTTGGGTTTCCCTGGGAGAGGAGGACCCCCAGAGTGTGGGGGCACTGCCACAGGACAGTAATGGGAGGGAAGGGCACTGTGGGCAGGAAGGGATATGGGGCCTGAACCAGTGCAGGAGACAGGCAACTGAGGGTGAGACACCGGCCAGCAGAAGGCGCATTGATGCTGAAGAGCTGATTCCCCGAGTGACAAGCAGGAGGTGCCGCAGCAGTGAGCGCGACCTGTTCCAAGGCATATGTGGCATGATGTGTGGCCCCATGTAGGCCTCATCTTGAGCTCTAACAGCCAAGAATTGGCAAAAGCCATGAAGCACAAGATTTTAATATCCCTTCCAAAAATGTTGTCATTAACGATAACCACTCTGGATATTCATTTTATAGCCTTGTTTTATGTAGTTATATGGATTTTGTTTCATAAGCTTTGTATTATAGCAGCTGCTAGGTATTAAAATATATTTTGTATTGGGTATTATAAGTCAGCAAGAAATGGCTTAATTTTTTTTTTAACTTTGTAAGTCTGTAAGAAATCCTGCCTCTTCCTTTGTAAGAAAAGTTCCTTTCTCTGGAACGAGCCATCGTTTGTGTAAATGAGGAATGTGGGAAGATAAGAGACAGAAGACTCTGGCACCAGATGGGCCGAATGGTTAACAAGGAGGTATGAACTCAGGCATCGGTCAAATTCAGAATGGCTGAAGAGGGGCAGAATTGACAACTCTAAAGCAAAGGCATATACCTGGGAATGAGATCTGTGAACAAGATAAACCAGCTGCAGTCACTCCCAGGATCTGTTGGAGTGTGACAATGGAAGCAGCCAGGAGGTAAACACCAGTCATCAATTAGATGACTCCAGCATGACACTGGAAAATCCATAGACTAAAGTTGGGACTTACAACCATGATAGTGGGGTGTATAGCCATGAAGCTTTGGGTTAGTCCTGTGAGGACAACTTCAGAGCATTGAACCACAGCTGCCAGAACCTGGTTCCTTCCTCATGCCCAGCCTAATTGGCCAATAAGGCTGGTAACTGTGACACCAGCTGCAGGGCTTGTGTGTGAATGAATGCATATGCTGATTTCTATGCTGTATTTGCAGTAAATGTGGCATATTGCCTTTTCCCCTGAAAAAGATCCCATGTGCTTCTTATAAGCATAACACATGGAGGAATGTTTGGGGAGGCATGGCAGGCACAAGCCAGCCCCTGTGGGGAAGAGAGGGAGCACCCTTCAGCACTGCTGCACACTCAGCTCTGCTCTGGTCCCACCTCCAGCAGCTGCCATGGCCCCATGTCTGGCCCTGCCCCCAGCCTTGGTCCCCAACCACAACCCTGCTGCTATCCCTGGCTTCAGTGCCCAGTCAGGCCTTTGTTCCCAGCTGTGCACCCAGCCTCAGTGCCTGTCAGTGACTCTGTTCTCAGCACCACGCTTGCCCCCAGCTGGTGGCTCCATTACTCTGTTCGTTTTCCCCTCCCCCCACCCCAAACTGCTCCCAGCCCATCTTGGGGGGGGAGTGAAGGGACAGAACAGAGGTGAGTGCAGCCCTGAAAAGTTTGGAGAGCACAGGTCCATTTCCTCTTTGAACCTTGTTAAATTCTTAGCCTTCCGGTTTCCCTCCCATCTCTGTGAATGAGGGACATACCACATTAGTTCCAACAACTACCCTTCATCCCTCTTTTTCCTGACTGCCATTTGCTCTAGAAATCTCACCAAGCTGCTGCTGCCTAGTGGGAATCCTGCAGCCCACAGGTGTGTTCTAGCACAACCAATTCAAGCCTGGAATCTGAAGAGACGTTCCTCAGAGGGACTTATCAGCCCTGTTTTCCTCCAATCACCATCCAGGAAAGACCCAGTTAGACTGGCCCAGGAAAGCGCATTGGAAAATCTCCCTGAAAGCCCCTGCTCCAGCCACCTTAATTCTGAATGAGGCTATGCATTTAAAACAGGCATAGAGGCAAGCTTCCCAAAGCTTTTGTTTCCACAGGGGCAAGCCTGCAGCTGCTTTGGTGCTACTAAGGAGCCCCAGAATAGTGCTCTGTCAAAAGGAGGAAGCTGCCTGTACCTTTAGCATAATTCATCCCAGTACTGCCCCCACCACTGCTTTGTGGAGAAGGCAATAAAAAAACTTCCTAGCCAAGCACCCATTAGAGAGCATACAAGGGTATTTGAGGAGACCCCTGCACCAGCCCACACCACAGCTGGGGAAGAGGCTGGGCTAACAGTAACTCCCCCACCCCCGCACATGATGGGGATGGTAGAAGGACACAGAAGAATTCCTGGTGGCTCCTGTTAACCAGTGTAAAAGCTTGCAGAGAGAAGCTGTTTGCTCTTCTACAAAGCCTAGAGGCTATGCTACATGTTCTTTGTGGTGTGCCTTTAAGGACTGAGCTCCCCAGACAGAGCCTCTGGGCAGGGTGCTGTGTGGTTCCTGTGATGTTCAGCCAATTGGAACCAGGCCCAGAGCAAAGCGCTTGTGAGCACAATGGTGATGTGATCCCTGAACACCATGCTACTGGGCATCATCCGTTGGCACCGTATCTATTAACTACGTCCATATATGCAAACACTGGACACTCTGAATAGTACGCAGTGCTCCCTCCCTCCTCTGATGTTGCCATTAAGTGGAGCTCGCAAATAGCTACTGTTGTGTTGAAGTTTTTCCTGGGATGAGGTGAATCACTCTTCTGGTGGGGAAGGGGAAGGCTGGGACTTCAGTTCATGCTTTTCCCTCCCAATGACAAATTGATTCAATCTGTCCCAGAGGACGTCACTCTCTAAAGGCCATGATGGGCAGCAGGGAAGAAGAGCCTGGCCCAGAGGTTTTTCTCACTGTCCTTCCCCTCCCCCCCCTTGCCCCCAGGGCTGGCCTTACCATGAGGCGAACTGAGGCAGCCACCTCAGGTGCCAGACTGTGGGGGGGGGGAGCACCACTAAGACCCAGAGAATTGAGACCTTTCAAAGTTTTGGCCCAAGCAAGGGGGCATGGGGGCGTTATTTGATCTCCCTGCCTCAGGTGCCAAAATGTTGTGGGCCGGCCCTACCCGCCCCCGCCTCCCCCTCCGCCCCCCGCTTAGTTCAAGGGGCTGTGCCAAGCCCATCGCTGCTTGCCCCAGGCCTTGTAAAAATATACTTGGGAGATTCTTCATCTCCTTCCTCCTCTGGCCTGGTGGGGTGGGGTCATTGTAGGACAGAGGTTTGCTGAGCGGCCCTCCAAATCCTCTTCCAGGCTGACAAGAGCAAGTGGCCATTGGAAAGAGCCTTTCTGCCTTGGGCATGGGCAGCCTCTTCCCTTTCCTGGTGTCAGTGCTGCCCTGTACTCTGCGGCCCTGTTCAGCGGTGTCCATGCCATACAGTGGAGATGGCTGCTAGCTTTGGATGCAGAGGGGCAGCTGGAGGAGAGCTTGTGGGAAAAGCAAGTGCTGAGAAACCAGTTACTGTGCAGGTTCTAATCACAAAGGAGAATTATTTAAATAAAGCTTTGCCTGTAGAGTTCCCAGTACTGCTGAGGGCCTATCAAACCATGGTCTGTCTGAGTCCCCTCTTGCCTTTTGTCCCAAGATGCCCATACCACTGAGCCTGGGACAGAACCAACACTCACCACCACCCCCTTCGGTCTTCTCCATCAGCCTGTAGAAACCTACTTCCTGACTCTCCACACCATCTAGGATAGATCTTCTGTTCATCTGACTGGCCAGTCCATAGCCAGAGACCACAGGATGGCTCTCGGCCACCATTCCAGCTTCTGTGAGGAACAGTTGCCAGGAAGAGGAGTCTCCACAGGATGCTGGGGGATGGGAGGCATCGTGAGTTTGAGCTATTGGGGCAGAGGAGGGGGGAAGGATTTACTGGGCAGCAGCAAAGTGTGGCATTGATGGATTTTGAGGAGAAAACAAGTATAGCATTAGTAGAAGGGTATTTCTGGAAAAGGGGGAAGAATATTTTAGCCAAGGAAAGTCACATGTATCTGGGTACATCTACACAGTAGCATGTACCTCAAAATAAGCTATGCAATTTGAGCTATGCAAATTGCATAGAATATTTTGAAATTTGGCACTGTCTACACAGCGCCAATTTTGAAATAAATCACTATTCTGGCGTCTTCCTTAATCCTCATGCAACAAGGTTTACAGGAAGCCGGAATAAGAAGCCCGTTATTTCAAATGTATTTTAAAATAATGGGCATGTTGTTAAAACGCTCAGAACACTCTTTCGGGATAACAGATGTTATCTCGAAATAGCACCGCTGTGTAGATGTACCCTTTATGACTGAGGTAGAAAATTTAAGAGAGCCCTTAGCTAAAAATTTTGGCATCACACTATTGCTTGGACAAGGCAGCAAAGAGAGTGGGCAGGGGACGAATCATTAAAGGTGTCAAATAATTGCAATGAGCTATGAAATACCTCAGGGAAATTATCAGCAGTGGCTGTAAATACTCCTCTAAATTGCTATAAACTGGATGCAATCATAGCTTAGATACTGCAAACAAATAGTCGTTCATTCATCTACTAAGCATGGCTGTTAAACCACAATTAGGGTAACAGTGTTGTACCTCAAGGAACCATAGCTGGCTCTCTACTTTACTTCTCTATTTATAGAAATATTCTACCACTATTATGAGCAATATATTAAAAACTAGCATAGCACATTCCAAATAGCAATACAGCTCTTCAGCAAGCAATAGAAAGAATAGTCTATTAGTTGCACTGTAACTAACTGAGCCCAAATATTGGAAAAGCTTTCTCATGGTAACAAGCGTAATTATAAATAAGGCACAATTTGAAATCTTGCTTATTAGAAGGACGAGAGCTGGGGAATTAGGTGGTTGCTATTTGTTTTATAAATTTGTCCTCCTGTTGCAGAGTACAATATATTCTTCTTCAAGTGGTTGCCAACGTGTATTCCACTCAGATACTCATGCACCCAGAGCAATGAAGCTGGAGACCTTTGTGTAACAGTACCCATCAGGGCAGTCCATGTACCCTCATGTCTCCTTGTGGCCTCTCCTGAGGCTATGTAAGAGAGGTGCCACCCTGATACCACCCGCTCCCCCTTGTTCCTTCTCACCACTGTTGCCTGATCTAAGATTGCTTATGAAATTTCCAGTTACTACCTTTAGGGTTGACAGGTCCTTTGTCCCACGATCAGGCCCAGTATTCAATTATTCTATGGTTGGGAACCCTGATGTACACAAATGCAACACTCACACTATAGGAACTCGTATATATTTGTAAATATAGTTTATTAATACATACAAACCCCACAATTTCATAATATAAATAGGGAATGTACATCTATATTTCCATACCACACACTGACACCATTCCTTCTAGAACAACGTGAGGTATTAGCCATCATCTTCCTCAACACCTGCACCTTCCCCATCATCACCAGTGGCCATCATTCTGGCACCTTCCAAGGACTACAGCATCTTCTCTTACTGCCCATAGGCTGGGATGCCACATTTATCATATGTTACGTTGATGTTGTTATGTTTGATGCATATTCAGTGGGGGATGTTTCCTTTTCTCCTTATTTGTATTTCTTCACCTTACTAATAGTGAAATGTCTTTTCCCCATAGGTCAGCGAATCATTGACCTCAACTTATTATCATATATGTCAATTCGTTACCGTGGTCCTTTTGTGGTTGTGTGTCTCATTTATTATTTCTGTCCTACCTTGTTATTTGGTCTGCTTTCGACTGGTTGTTTTGGGTTTTTCTAAGTAATGATGTACCTGCTAAGTTTGAGGGTCTTCTTGGAAGCCCTTACATCATGCAAAGTCACTCTATCTTATCACCATCTATCTAGGTGAAAGGTCCCAAACATATGTGAGCTAACTGTGCTATCTGGGTGAAAGTTCCCAGACAAAAATACTAACTTTGCCTTAGCTCAACAAATAGGATGTGGCCTGTACGTCTCTTGTGTTACAGCCTTACTGTAACTTATGTTTTTTATCATATGGTTATTATAATAAGGAAACAATACATTTATATATCTATAGGAAAGTAAGCAGGTTAGCCCTATAGTCTTCAGGGTGATTTGTAAAATGAACCCTGTCACACAGATATGGATGTAAATGGTCAGGCATTTGTAGGGATTGTTTCAGCACTATTTTCCCCCATTGAGGAGTATCATACAGATGATACTCTTGATATATTTCTGAGATTTGGGGAATAGTGTGTTTTGCTTTATCCATATCATTAGTAATTTCTCTAATGGAGTGGGTCTCTTTATGCGCTAATGATGACTTTAGCTGTAATCTTAGGGAAATAAGGGAAATTTTCTTGATTCCCCATCAAAGTTAGGATACTTTGGAGTAATACAGAAATTTAAATTTGTGACAGGACACTCCAAGAGTCCATACTGGTATCTGCATTGATTGATTACTGCACAAAATTGGCCATAGCTTACCATAGCTAACCAGAGTCTTCCACTTAGTCAGCCTCACTAGACATGATGACAATGATTACTTATTCTGTAACTCTTCTCTCTCTAGCCCACACAGAAAAGGGTCTGTATCAAACGCATTACCTCTCCAGATGTACTTAACCTCTATTTTCTGCTCCCCAATAACTTGGAGTCTTCCACTGGGCTGTTGTTCTGTACAAAGCTTATTTGTTTAGATATTATAGGGCTCAAGCTAATGTCTTACAGGGTACAAGCTTGTAGGTTATTTGCATTACTGGTGCGTCTAATGCAAAGCAGAATAAAATGAAGCAGGAATAGAGTTGCAGTAAATATAACAAAGGCAAACTAACCCACCAGCTACACCACCCGGGGCATGAATTGGGGTGATCTGTGTGGTATCTTTTGCCTCACATTTTTGGTGTCACAGTGAGTTTCTCTGGGAACTTCTATAAATAGTTAGTTATAGTTCATAGTAGGACTTTTTAGTATTTAGTTAGTTTTACTTGCTCAGTTGGAGTTACGCTGGTGTGATGCCTTGACCAGGTTTCTAACCCTATCTATCCTGTGGATAGCTTTTCCCGCAGTGATCCCCATATTTGGTGTTTATTGTGTTGGGGAGGGAGCACATTAAAGAGAAGTGCTCCGTTTGGAAGTCATTCGACAAGAGAATGCAGGCAGCCTGAGGCATATGCCTGGAAAAGCACCTTACAGAGCAAGATATGAGGCCTCCCTAACTGCTGGGGACCTCCACAGATCACCTGTCCCCTCAGAAAATGTCAGAGCTGGCAAGAACTGCCATTACACCATCAGACTCTGACTCCTCACTAAGAAGAAGAGATTGTTCTCTTTCCTCTGATCTGCTGAGAAAAAGAACTCAAACCGCTGACTGACCATAGTTACTACAGAACTTGGAAAGAGTTGTCCTCCTCTTTCAAGAGGCATGTAGGGCATCATTGGGATTCTTGAGACCTGAGCTGTAGTGTCTACCTGCTCTGTGGTACATAGACTAGCTCATTTAAGCACCATACAGTCAACTCTGGCACTGTCCACAGGGCATCTGCAAAGTCTGGTACCAACAACTTCGGTTTCAGCACTGACCATATTGATCCCATAGTTATCAGGCAGCACCACATTTGCTTTTCCTCTACATCCCTGACTCTCCTTTTACACAGGAGCCCTCAACTGTGGTGGCTTCTGCAGCCTTGTAATCTTGCAAAGGTTAATTAAACACTCACTGACACTGGCATAAGAAATTGTCATAGCCACGGCTCCTCTCTTCTCTGTGAGCTGAGATTGCTGCCCAAGTGTATAGTGGCTGGAAAGTAGAAGAGAGAGACCTACTGCTGTCTATATACCATCATTATTGCATGGGACTGAACAAATCTAGCATATGAAGTAACTGATGTCTCAAGAACTTTTCAATAACAAGTGGATGCACAGTGCACTGAAAAAGGGTCTAGTCCACTGGGTACAGAGTTTTGTTATCGATCATCTATTTGAGTGTTGGATAATCCATCATTAATTCCCCTGGTATAGTACAGAGTATCTAAGTTGGCACAAGTCACACTGAGCTGGTAGTAATTTGGCTCTCTTCTCCCAGAGACTAATGTATATCAAACCGGTACTTCCTGTAGTTGTGCAAGAATCAATTACAGCAGTGTGCCTTGTAACTGGCTTGTCGCTGTAATGGATCCAAGTCTAGCCACAGAGATGCTTTATTTGTTCGGCATGCAGAGTCGAAGGGTACGGATCACAGTCCACTTGCGTGTACTTATCATAGAATCATTTGCTACATTTTAAGTTCTCTGGGGAAAAAAAATGCTGGCAGACTATGAACTTGTCCTACAGTACTATTCTGAAAACAAGATCTGGTTGCCAAATAGAATGAAGCTGTGTATAGTGACCGGATGTCTGCCACTCTGAGCAAAGTATTGCAGCCAAGTCAACAGTCTAACTGAGGAACCAGCTTTTTTAAAAAGTGTCTAGCTAATAATAATACCACTTTAATTAGCAGTGTCTGTAATTCTTAATTGCTCCTTTTGAATGGTCAGGATCATAGAAGTTAAAGATGAGAAGACTAACTCAGTTGTCTTTGCATTGGATGTGAGGGAGATTTCTGTGCCTTAGCTGTTCATTTTAGGTGACAAATCTCTGGCACTATCCCAGGTTGAGGTATCAATAAAGGAGGCTTTAGAACAAATTGGTAAAGTAAACAGTAATAAATCATCGTCTGGTCCTGATATTCACCCAAGAATTCTTAAGTAACTAAATATGAAATTGCAAAGCTATTAACTGTGGCCTATAAACTACCACTGACTGGCAGATAGCTAGCGTAATGATGATTTTTTTTAAAAAGGGTCCAGAAGTGATCCCTGTAATAACAGGCCAGTAAGCATGACTTCAGTACCAGGCAAACTGGTTGAAACTACAGTAATGAACAAACCTATCTAACACATAGCTAGATACAATATGTTTGGGGAAGCATCAGCATAGTTTTTGTACAGGTTGAATCTCTCTAGTCTGGCACCTCAGGACCTGACCAGTTCCGAACCAGAGAATTTTCCAGACCACAGGAGGTCAATATTGTCTAGCAACATTACCAACACTTTCATGGCTTACTGGGCTCTTAGAAGACATTTGGGGTAAATTAGAGCTAAATAACAACACAGAACACTGACAGCCAGGAATGATGTCTGTAAACAAACTTTATGGGACTGTGGGAAACTTGGCCATGCTCATGAAAAGGGGACACTGAGCTAACTAAAATAATTCTGGACCACAGATGTTTCTGGACCAGAGAGTTCTGGACTAGAGGGGTTTCAATCTGTAGTGGGAAATCAGGTCTCACCAATCTATTAGAATTCTTTGAGGGGGCCAACAAACATGTGGACAAGAATGGTCCAGTGGATATAGCATACTTGGACATTCAGAAAGTCTTTGAACAGGTCCCTCACCAAAGGCTCTTCTAACCAAAGTGGGCAGTCATGGGATAAGAAAGAAAATCCTTTCATGGCTCAGTGACAGGTTAAAAGATAGCAAACCAAGGGTTGGAATAAATGGTCAGTTTTCACAGTGAACAGAGGTAATCAGTGGAGTCCCCTAAGTATCTGTACTGGGTCCAGTGCTGGTCAACCTATTCATAAATGAGATAGAAAAGGGGGAGGGCAATGAAATGGCACAGCTGGCAGAAAATACAAAATTACTCAAGATCTTTAGAGAAATGACAAATGAAATTCAGTGTTGATAAATGCACAGTAATACACACTGGAAAACAAAATCCCAACTATATATACAAAATGATGGTGTCTAAATTAGCTGTTTTACCTCTCAAAGAAAGAGATCTTGGAATCATTGTGGAGAGTTCTCAAGAAACATCCACTCAATGTGCAGTCAAAAAAAGCTAACAGGATGTAAGGAACCATTAAGAAAGGGAGATGTAATAAAGCAGGAAATATCATAGTACTGCTATATAAATCCATGGTTTGCCCACACCTTGAACAGTGAATCCAATTCTGATTGCCCCAGCTCCAAAAATATATATTAGAAATGGAAAAGGTACAAAGCAGGGCCATAAAAATGATTAAGGGTATGGAATAGCTTCCATATGAGGAGAGATGAAAAAGAATGGAACTTTATCATCTTGGAAAAGAGATGACTAAGAGGAGATATAGTGAAGGACTATAAAATCTTGAATAGTATGAAGAAGACGATTAAGGAAGTGTTATGTATTCCTTCATCTGACACAAGAACTCGAGGTCACACAATGAATTAATATGCAGCAGTTTCAAATGAATATAAGGAAGTAATTCTTCATACAACACACAATCAACTTGTGGAAATTGTTGCCTGGGGATGTTGTGAAGGCTAAAACAATAACACCGTTCCAAAAAGAACTAGATGAGTTCCTGGAGGATAGGTCCATCAATAGTTATTAGCCAAGATGGTAAGGAATAGAACTCCATGTTGTGAGTGTCTTGTGCCTCTGTTTGCCAGATGCTGTGAGTGGACAATGGGCTGGATCACTCAATGGTTGCTTGTTCTGTTCCTTCCCTCTGAAGTACCTGGCATTTAACACTGTCAGAAGGCAGGACAATGGACTAGATGGACCATTGATCTGACCCAGTATGGCCGTTCTTATGTTCAGGTAGATCAAGGCCACACCCTGTAAGGACAATATACACAATATTTTCTGGTGGAACACTTTAGCAGATGTTAAATCAGGCCCATCAATGGGAGGGTGGGGAGAAAGAGGGCAATTGCCCCAGGTCCCAGTCTTTCTAAAGAGCCCAGGTCTCCTGGCTGACGGGCCAGAGACCCAGGTCCTTTACAATCACTGTGGGAGTGGGGTGCAGCATGCTCCAGAGCCCACTCTGGCCAGCTCTGAGGGCTGTAGTGGAGAGTGCAGAGCTGGCTGTCCCAGCCCCACCACTTCTGCCCAAGGCCCTGCCGCCCATTGCCCAGGGGCCCGGCAATCCTGTCAGCCCCCTTTTGTTAAATTGATGATATATTAGACAATGCAGTCCAACAGCTCTGAATTCATACCGATAACATTCTTCAACAGCTCTAAAGCTATATCCCTTGCTAGCTCCTTGAAGCCAGGTGTACACATAGCTCTGTCAGCCAGGCATGTGATGAGGTGTGATATGTGACCAACATAGCTGTGCTGGGGAAAGCCCTAGTGTAGTCACACTGATGCTCACAAAACAGTGCTTTTGCTGGTATAGTTGATTTTGCTCAGGGAGGGCTGGAATTGGCTATACCGGCTGAAATGCAGTGTTGCTTCTACAAGCTGAGTGCCTGCTAGGAGTGCTTTGACAATATAACATACCTATGTAGCTAAAATGGTAAAGTATCTAGTATAAATCTGACCACAGCCTCAAACTTTTCTAACTTTCCCCACAATGTGGCATCATCCAAAGGTAGCATAAGTGCTATTTTTAGAGATTATGCTGTAGATCCTTAAGTAAATATCAGGGCAGATTTTGGATGTTAAACCCATTTCCTGGTCATGCAGGACTGACGGCAGACTCTGAAGCTGTGGCATTGGAAGCAGCCACATGTTACTATCGCACTGGAGGAGAATCAGTAAAATTTGCTGCAGAATTCTCACACTCGTGCGGCAGAGCTTGGCCCTGCATTCCAGGGGCCTCTGATTCAGCTATTTTCCCCATGGATCTAGATTGCCCTCAGTACGTGTTGATTAGCATATGGAATACAGAGCTGTTTTCCTAAAAGCTATTATTCAGAGCGATTTTTCTAAAAGCTGTCATTTAATGAAATCAATACACAATATTATTACATATTAAAATTGTCTGTAGGCTTTCAGCCATGCTAAAAATTGTGGAAACTTTATTTCGCCTGCCACCACATATGTTGTTGATGCTGTTTGTGCAAAATATCATAATCCTGCTAAACCATAGCAACAAATGTGGATGTGCTAAGGAAGGAATCAGATCCTGTCTTTGGGATTTAGCTTAATGTCAGCAGAAATATGGCTCCACACACTGTTTTTACCTGTACTGTATAATTTATTTGAATACAAGGTTAACTACAGCACAATATTTTTTTCTTGCAGGCAACAGCCTATAACATGGCATGCTAAAATAAAATTCAAAATGTAAGTCTGCAGAAGCAATGAAAGCAGAGCTCAGGCTGGGATCAGTCAACCTTCACTCAATACTTGTGCCAAAATATTGAAGCAGATATTTTGTACTGTAAGAATTCCTCCAAAATCTCCCTTCAATCCCTTCAATGTTAATACAAAAGTAATTACAAAGTACCTAATGTTGCTATTGAATCACTAATATTTGCATGGTTTTACTTTTTAAATGTGTACCTTTGACATTGCATTAACACAGATTTGAGCATTTCATTACCTTTTAAACAAAAATTAAAAGAAAAAAGAGAATAATTGGGCTTTGGTTAATAATGTTATTGTTTTAAATGGTCCCAATTAATCAATGAAGTTCCCAGCTCATTAAAGTGAATAGGTTGGTAGAGGAGGAGGGAATTCTTTTCTTTGCAGATGATCTTTTTGGCTGGAGACTGCTTTCTGCAGGACTACATGGTTAAGACATCAGCATTATTATTGTAAGCAGGGTCTGTATCAATGCTTCCACTACAGCCAACTGGAATGGGAAAGAAATCTTGGGTATGTTTATGTAAATACACTTCACTCGGTTTTCTTAGGCCTGCTAGATATTCAACTGTTATAATGGTGTTTTGCCCATTATAACCAATTTGGCTGTTCTGGGGTCACAAACTGTGTTAACACTAAATGCAGGAATTGTGAGATGTGATTGCCTGCAGTTATTGTGGGTATGCAGAAAAGTCAGACTGTGTTTAACTCAGTTCAAAGGAGAGAAATGGTCAGTGTAAAGAATCTAGGACGGACAAGGCTTTCCCTTCCAAAACTCTGAAGTTAACTGTGGGGAGGGCATAACTCTGAATCAACAGGCTGAATGCCCTCTAGGTGTGAGCAGTAAGACTGTCTCTCTCCTCCCCCCCTCCCTCCCCCCGCTTCTAATGATAGAACTAGAACAGACTCCTTATAGTCTCTTTTATTATTTTAAAATTTATTCTGGTGGATGCTGGAATTCTTTTGTGGCTGGACTCTGCTGTAGGCCAAGATCTGAAATTGCTGAGAGCTGAAATCACTGAGAACTGAAATCACTAGTTTTGGCCTAGAGCCAAATCCACCACAAGGTTGGCTGTCAGCTGGTGGGAGCAGCAGCCAGCAAGAGCAGCAGCAGGCAGCCAGCAGGAGCAGCAAGTGGTTGGCATTGTCCCATGCTTAATGAGAGGAGACTTCAGATGATGTACCTAAGAACTCTGGGTCCGCACTAAGTGGACAGAGCCGTGAGTAGGGTGTGTGAAGTGAGGGGAACGCACACTATATGAGTTGGGGGTTGGACTAAAAATCTTGAAGCAAAGGACTCTGCCTTGCAGACTCTGGGGATGGTGTTTTGCTTATGGGTTTTACTTGTTTATGTGTGTTTCCTTAGATTAATGCTAGAATACTGTTATTAAATAGACTTTCTAACTCCAATTCAGTGCTTGCGAGAGGGGAAGAATTACCTTTAAAGGTTCAACCCAGTGGATAGGTTGAATTTTTCCCAGTTTACTGAGTGGAGGCTCGAGCCAGGTTGGTTACATTATTGAAAGAACCCCCTAGATACTGAACCCAGCCCTTCTGGCTGCCAGCTGCTACTGGCAGAAGGGTTACATTATATAAACACTAAGTTTTGCAATCTATATTTGAGAGAGTTTGTGTGTCTGTCTGCAACTCTGCTTGTCAAGAACTCCTCCTAAATGGTGAGAGTTAGGACCACCGAGTTCAGCATACAGCTTCCTCTTATCATAACATAAAGCAATGTAAGGGTTTGGCTGTGCCATGAAAATGGGATGTGCCTGGAATGAGATTGCTTTTCATAAAACCATACAGAAAAGAAACAGACTCACCAAGCAGGTGAAAAGGGATGGCTGGGAAACCCCTCCCCATCCACGACTGCAACAGACGTGAGCCTCCCAAACCTCCAGGCGCCCTTTGGGAATGGGGCTGAAGCCCTTCAATACATATAAGAATGTTGCTGGATGTGCCCCTTCATCAGGGAACAATGGGAAAATGCAGTTTGCTGCATTTCTCACTCTGGCTGGGGAGTTGGAGTGAAGGGGGCAGATGAACCTGGACCCGCCCCAGCTGGGAGACATGCACCTCTCCCCTGGCTGTGCCTGCTGGAGCTGTAGCAACAGTAGAGAGCCACTTCTCACCTGGTCTCAAGCTGCTGTAGAGGGTGGGCTGGGGTTCTCCCCAGGGCAGCCTGCCTACTGAATGCTTCAGTAGGGTGGGCTGGGGTTCTCTCCAGGGCAGCCTGCCTACTGAATGCTTCAACCCCACCCCAGAGCAATGATTTAAATGAAGCATGTACATTTTCATTTCATTTTCCAAAAAAACCAAAAATTGAGTTAAAGACCCAAGCAAGTAGTAAGAAATAAAATAAAATTTTTCTAGTAAGAAATAAAATAAAAATATTTTATTTTTAAATGAAATGTTGGTGTTTTCAGACTGCAGCAAACATTGTGGGATGAATTATTATGATTATTTAATATTTGTATTACAATAGCACTTTATGGTCCTGGTCTCCTTAGCTGAGGTTTCTTTTGGGTTGTTTTTTTTATTCTGGACTGTTTTAATCTTCTCTTCACTAGGAAAAATAATATGTACTCTTAACTCAAGTTTGGTAGGCTTTTTCCTGTAGTGGCTTTTTTCCTGTAGTTAGCTAAGACAATGTAGTTCATAGTTCTCGGAAGAGTTAATAGGTCAAGTTATAGATTATAGGGGAGCACAGGGTTTAACTTGACCTACTAACTCATATGAAAATTACAAATGGCATTGTGTTCATTAGGATTTTATCTTGTGTTAATTCAAGTTATGAATGCACTCTGAAGGAGGTGAGAGAAGATTTAGCAGAGTTAAGATAAATTGATTGAGGTAATTATTGAAAAATTCATTTTCTCTCCCCACCCCCATAGACAGAGTTCAGGGGTAAACTTCAAGCATTTACACCCTGAAACAGAAGTCTGTAGGTTGTCCAGATTCGTGTATAGAAATTAGTTTGTCACAATGACTTGACTGCCAAATATCTCTATTTAAAAGTCTTATATAGAAATACTCTTTTGGCTAGGTGCTGTACATATGTACGCATATCCTGAATACTGTAGGTACACAGGCAGCCCCTGTCCTGAATACAAGGCAGACAAAAGTGGTATTATCAAGGAAGTGGTATTATCCCCATAAGGGGAGTGGCGGCACAGAGAGAGGCACAGATTTTTAAAGGTATTTAGCAATTGTTCTTTTCCACTTTGTAAGGCCCAAGTAACTAAGGCTTCATCTCCACTTACTGGAAGATTGACTCTGCAGAGATGGAGCTCCTGGAATTTGATTTAGCAGGTCTAGTAAGGACCTGCTAAATCGATTGCTGATTGCATCCCTGCTGACTTCAGTACTCTACCAGATCACAAGGACTGAGGACAATTAATGGGAGAGCTTCCCCTATTAACCTCCCGCAGGGGGGACTCTGCGGAAATTCGAACTCTGATACATCAACTCCAGCTACACTATTCATGTAGCTGAAGTCACCTAAGTTCGACTTTGGCCCCTAGTGTAGACCTGGTTTGAGACAGCAAAGTCCCATTTTTCAAAAGTAACCTAGCTACTGAAGCCCCTTAAGTGCCTGTCACTTTTGAAAATGGACTTAGCCAGCTAAGTCACTTAAAGCACCTCTGTCTTACTGATAATGAATAATTAATAAAATATTCTTAATGAAATATTAGAGAAAATATCTATTTTGTTCTCCAGTATATTTATGGTTTGGTGTGACAGTGCGTTGTGTATAATCATTTTGTGTATAAATTGCTACTTTATGTACAGTCAATTACTCAGTTCCCCTCTTTTGTGTGGGCCTTGTACAGACCAAAAGAGAATTTTTTATCAAAAAGAAAATATTATAAACCCACAAGAACTGGCAGCCATGGAAAAGGGCAGGTATAGTATATGATATCACTTCTAATTAATTTTCTAAAGATGCCCCATTACATTCCCTATCTAAACATGTTTACAAATAAAAGGAAACAAAAGCAATATGTGGATTTCCTTGTCCAAACATTGCAGCCTTGCCCGATCATGCACACTTTCTATTCATCCTGCTACAAAATCTCTCACAAAACAATGATAGAAATTCCCCTTTTTTTGTTCAACTAGGTTTTGTGGTTTTAGATTAACAGCTGTCCATATAGCATATGATCCCTTTTGTTTTCGTATTACAATATAGTAGTCTTTTTCAAAGGCAACGCAGAGACCAGAATCCTATTTATCTGATTTTTCATGCTGCAAATAATGTGCAAAGCCCATACATCAGTTCAATTTGATGGCTCGAAAGGGCACCTTTAGAGCTCCAGAGTTAGCTCATTTAGATAATTATGTAGGTGCTGGTGAGCATCACTTTGAAAATCAGACAATAAACTATGAGGGAAAACTTTGTTTTCACACATTTTGGAATGGCCACAGAACACTCCAAGTGCTACTGCAGAAAGAAGTGATGTGTGTATGCATAGCATATGTAACTCCGACAAACACTCTTTCATCTCACTTCAGTGGACTCTGCTATTTCCTTTGCAAACGTATCGTAAGTATGGGATGTTATACTCACTCTTGTGATGCTTTTACTTATATGTTGAAGAAAATATAAGATTTCATTTGGAGGAGGTCCCACGTAAGTGATTTGTGCTGTAATCAGACCCACTGACAGTGGGGGAGGGGGGGCCAAGGGAGCAACTGTTCTGTGGCCTGGCAATTCTAAAGGACCTGGGGTTTCTGTCCGCCACTACTGCAGCAGTGGAAGTGCCCAGAGCCGCTGGAGCATTGGGTGGTGCGCTCCGGGTAGTGCTAAGGACTGGGGGTGGAGCAGCATGACGTGCTCCAGGGAGTTCTGAGGACTGGTTACCCAAGCCCCACCCCTTCCAGGAGTACAGAGCCCACTCCCACCTCATCCAATGGCCCGGTGTGGCTGTTGGCTCCTCTGGCTGTAATTGTATAGCTGAAGTTAGCGAAGTATCATGCATGCAGAGTGGGATTGTAAAGAATCTATGTAGACAACAGATCCATTTGTACAAGCACTAGAGAGTGAAATCCTGGGACCAATGAAGTCAATGGAAATTTTGCCATTGACTTTAGTTGAGTCAGGATTGTACCCTAGAACTCTGGTCCTTCAGTCCCCAAAGCACATATCTTTATCACTTGAACTAACAGAAAATTCCTCTGGCTATTGCTAGTATTTAGGTCCCTTATTTAACCTGATTCATCCACTAGAAAGCAACATCACTCATTCATACACACAATTCCAGGGCACGGCTACACTACAGAGGAAGGTTGAAGCTGCCGCTTTCAATCTTCCAGGGTTGAAATTAGCAGTCTAGTTAAAATAGCTAATTCGAAGTAAGAGGGGCACTCCTGTCGATGCTGGTAACCCTGCTTTCATGAAGGGTAAGGGAAGTCAAAGGAAGAGTGTTTATCCTTCAACTTCCTACAGTGTAGACAGCACTAAAAGCCGAGTTAAGTTACTTTGACTTCAGCTATGCAATTAATGTAGCTGAAGTTGCGTATCTTAATTTGACTTTGTCCTATAGTGTAGACGTACCCCCAGTGTGCTACAACGTGTCAAAAAGCTTCTGTGGCCTACTTCAGTGCCTCTGTAAGCTTGTTAAGTGTAGACATGACCCAAGTGTAAGCAAGGTCTGAATGAGCTTGCTCTCTCTTCCCTGACATCTAGTGATGATATGTGGGGAAAAGGGCTTAGGACCAGACTGTATTTACATGAACACGGCCCTCAGGAGAACTGGCACACAATTTTCACATGGCTTTTGTGGAACAATTAATGAAATATTTTTGCTGATTTTTGACCAGTTTACAGAGTGGTAAATTTTGGTGAAATTCCGACTGAAAACATTTCTGCATTTTTTTGAACAGCTCTAATTTAGAGCGAAAATCACTGGCAGCGGGAAGGCTTATACAGGCTTGAAGGATGGCAAAGATCCCTGGCATGAAAGCTGCCTTTGGGGCTCAGTCTGAACAGGCAGCAAGCAGCTGCAGTTCTTGCTACTTTTTTATTATTATTAAAATCAATCAATCAGTCAATCAAACAAACAAACTAATCCTAACACACGCCAAATATCCAATTTTATTTTTTTTTAAATTTCTCCTGAAAGAACAAGGTTATAAAATATGGGCCTAGCAGATGGCGCATCTGCCTTTGGGGGTGGGAGAGAAGAAGCGGGTGCGTTAAGTGGATGGCACAGTGTCAGAGATAGGCAGTGCTGCCATCAAGAAGGGTGTATGCGGACCAGGTTGAATGTTATGCTGGATTGAGGGCTCAGCACAGAGCCTCTCAATGGTGAGTTTCCATTGGGGTGCTGGTGAAATATAAAAGTACCCCTCCATGATGCTCCATCCCTAGTCCAAGTCTGAGGCAGGGGAGCACTGTAAAAGCCAGCTGCCATGGAGGATAAATTCCTGCTATGGTGGAATGTGGGTAGGCCAGAAGGGGGGAAATGGTTTAATTTAGACCTTTCTATGCCAGTTTTGGAGCTTATGGCCTTACATGCAATAGTTATACTAGTATGATGACAGCACACAGCATAAGGATCACCAGTTTAATCAGGCTTTGAATTAATTAACCAACGAACCAACCTTTGCTATAAGGGGGTCTGTGTATAATTATGAGTCATCCATTTGGGTAACTGATATTTCTTTATTTTTAGGCAGACTGTCAGGCACCCAGACATGATGGCAATGGGTCCCAGATAAAGACTTAAAAACATAAAATACACTGATGATTCGTACTTCACACTTGAGAGGGGTGTCTGCATTATCCACTCGCGACGACTCTCTTTGTAGATGATGAAGTCACACTCATCCCATGTAGATAAATTCCACATCCTAAGTATAGTGAAGATGCATTCCTGAAATATATATTAGGCATTATTTTTGGACTACCCAAGCGGGCTCTGCTCCATATGAGCTTCTGCAGCTCTCTGTTGGCCTCATATTCATAGAAGAAACAAAGTTTGTGTTTTATCAATGTAAGTGTATAAATATACTTGAAAGTAAAACTCATGTAGAAAATACTGATTCATGAGTTTCCATAGCTTTGTCCTGTGGGTTCAGGATGTCAGCACCGCTCAGATCATGAAAAGATGGGACGTGCCAAAAAGGTGGAGACAGACTGGTCAGTTGTGCTCTATGAATAATATATACATTAGGGGTGCATTTCCCCTTCCATTCCAGCGAAACCTAAGTGTCCTATTTACATTCTCAAATGGGGGATTTTATAGTTAAAAGGGAGGCTTCAACTACCTGGCGTGCTTTCAGTTACAAGTCTCCTCTCTAAAATTAAGCAATTAATCTTTATATTTTTCCTGTTCTCTTTTCTCTCTCTTCTCCCTTCCTCCCTGAAGCCTTTCTCTTTCTCTCCTTCACTCTGCACCCCCCCCCCCGCTTTGGATTTCTTGTTTCTTTCACACTCCCATCCCTCCCCGCCCCCCCGCCACTTATCACTTGTAACATTTCTAGCCTCATGTTGTGTCTTTGCATCTTTCCTTTCTGCCATCTCTTTGACAGCCACTTATTCTGTGGAATGGTTGGCTTCAAGGAGTCCCATTTTTGTTTCCCAGAGGGATAGCTGCTTTAGTCTGTGTCTGCAAAAACAATGAGAAGTCCTTTGGCACCTTTAAAGACTACGGGTACACCTACACTGGGATTCCAGAGGTATCCCAAAATAGCTACCCTGCATCTACACAAGCTGCCCATTATTTTGAAATATTCTTTGAAATAACAGGTGTGCTATTTTGGCATCCCGGTAAACCTCGTTGCATGAAGGTTAAGGGATGGCTCGAAATAGCATGTTATTTCAAAATTTGGCACTGTGTAGATGCACCAAATTTCAAAATAAGCTATTTAGAAATGGATTTGAAATAAGATACACAATTTGCGTTACACAAATTGCATATCTTATTTTGAGTTTAGGGTGCTGTGTAGACGCACTCTAACAGAATTATATGAGCGTAAGCTTTCCCGGGTTACAAGAACTTTGTCAGAGGCATGATTCATTCACATAATGCCAGAGTGCTACAGTGTATCAAAAAGCTACCGTGGCCTACTCCAGTACCGCTGTAAGCTTGTAAGTGTAGACATGGCCTAAGTGTAAGCAAGATCTGAACGAGCTCACTCTCTCTCCCCTGAAAGCTGGCAAAATGGTTTTTACTCATGAAAGCTTATGCCAAATAAATCTTTTAAGTCTACAAGGTGCCACAGGATGACTCCTTGTTTTTATTTCTGTCACCCTTAACAAAGAGAAGGTAAGGGGTGACTCGATCACATTATGTAAATAACTATCTAGCAGACAAAGGTAGGCCAAGATCTAATGGCTAGAGTTGAAACTACACAAATTAAGACTAGAATGAAAGCATACATTTTTTTAACAGTGAGGATTATTATTTTAAAGGAAGAGTAGATTTTGTTAACAGTATGCTGTAGTTCAAAAGAAATTATGTTGGGGCAATGCTATGGCCTATAGCAACATCACTCAGGACTGTGAAAAATGTTGGGCCTTGAGTATTGCGGTTAGGTGTAGACCTAAGTTCCTTCTAAGCTGCGTAGCTTTCCATTAACCCCACACAGGAGCTCAGGGCTGCAGCAGGGAGCCATCTCTCTCCCAAAACCATGAAGCTGCCAGGGATGGCAGCCCCTTTGCTATCCCCAGCAGGAAGCTGCTCAGGTAAGCTCAAGCCCCAACACCCTGCACCACCTTGAGCCCCCTCATCCCTGCACACCCTCCTATACCCCAAAGCCCTCATCGCTGGTCCCAGAGCCTGTACTCCCTTTTGCACCCCCAAACTCTCATCCCCACCCAAGAGCCTGCACCACCAGCCAGAACCCTACCACCCCCAACCCTACTCTCACCCTGCTGGAGTCCTCACACTCTGGCACCCCAATACTCTGCCCACTCTCTGAACCACCTCCCACATTGAGACCCTCTTGGCCCCACTCCCACCACATGAGTTTTGTTATGTGCACCAGTATGAAGGTGATGTGTCACATATCACCTCCATGTTGCACCTCCCCTCCATATTGATACACATAAGAAAATTAATTCCATTCAAGAGTGGGGAAAATTAGGGGGAACCCTGGTGTAGACATAGTTAGGACAATGGAAGAATTCTTTCACTATTGTGTTACTGTGGCTCAGCTGTACCACCAGTGCAGAGGCTGTAGACATACCCTAGTAATCATAAAAACAGTTCTGGGCTTGGAAGTGGTGACTGTAGGAAAGGCTTTGTAAAACAGTGGCACCTCTCTTCTGCTAAGACCTGCCCATTCATCCTCTGCCTATCGTATTGTCCTTTTGTAGAAACAAGAGAGGGTTACCAGACTGCAGGATTGTCTCACGGTATTCCTAGACTTCCTGGCCCAAGGAGCAAGCCTAAACTCATCGCAATGTAGTGTGCAAGTTGCTCATCCTTTAAGATTTTTTTCTCCCTCCAGGTTCTAATCTGCTGCTGTTGTTGCTGCTGCCAATAATCTTTTACCAGAGGCGAAAGTAAGTGGATGTGCCCTGGTGCCCAGCTCCGGCAAGAGCTGGCTGACCTATGGTAAAAGCAGCAGGGAGCTATTTAAAGAGCTGGCAGGGGCCTGGGTTGCAATAGGACAGTACGTGGAAGAAATGGTAAGTTACTTGCACTGATGAGTTTTACCAGGGATTCCAACAGCAGCAGAGTGACTGACAAAATCCTTATCAGCAGGCCTTCCGATGAGGGTGGGGAAGCAAAGAGGGCAGTTGCCCTGGGGCCTGATGCTTCCAAGGGGCCCAGGCTCTGACTCTCTGGAGTCCTTTAAATCACTGCCAGAGCGCTGCATGAAGCACTCTGGGCAGCTCTTAGGGCTGCCTGGGGAGGTGGAGCACCTCACGGCACAGTGCTGAGGGCAAGAGGCGCATGCCATGGTCTGAGTGGCACTGAGGACCGGCTGCCCTTGGCCCCACCACTTTCACCTGAGGCCCGACCCCTTCTGGAAGCATGGAACTGCCCCCTCCCCCCCAACCCAGGCATGGCTGTCGGCTCCCCTGCTTGTCAGTCTCACACTCCTGCTAGAGACCCACACTGAAACAGGTCAAATGTGACCCTCTACTGCTGTTGGGGGTATGCAGCCAAGAGAGAAACACTACTAGGAGGGACAAAAGATCTAATGCCCCTCAGTGTAACATATCAGGAAGAGCACCTGCAGACTAAGGATGGTAAGGACTAGTCGACTAGTCAACTATCCGATAAGCAAAAGCTTATTGGATAGTCCAGTCGACTAGTCAATTTTCCGCCCTCCCCCTTGCTGCCTCTATCAGATAGAGGCAGCAAAAGTGGGGGGAGAGCCCGGGTCAGCTCCATGCAGAGCTGCTGCTTTGAAACGCAAGGGGGCATTTCAAAGGAGCAGCACTGCACAGCTGATTCCCGGCTCAGCTGTGTGGCGCTGCCCCTTTGGAATGCTGCCACGGTAATCCTTATGTGTTCCCTCCCCTGTCGCCCACCTCCAGGGAAACAGAGGCTAGGATACCATTCCTACCCATCTTGGCTAGTAGTCATTGATTGACCTAACCTCCATGAATCTATCTAGCTCTTTTTTGAACCCTGTTAAAGTTCTAGCCTTCACCTGGCAAGGAGTTCCACAGGTTGACTGTGTGCTGAGTAAAGAAAAATTTCCTTTTGTTTGTTTTAAACCTTCTGCCTATTAATTTCATTTAGTGACCCCTAGTTCTTTTATTGTGGGAATAAGTAAATAACTTTTCCTTATTCACTTTTTCCATACCAGTCATGATTTTATAGACCACTATCATATCCCCCTTAGTCTCCTCTTTTCTAAGCTGAAAAGTCCAAGTCTTTTTAAACTCTCTTCATATGGACCCCTAATCATTTTTGTTGCCCTTTTCTGAATCTTTTCCAATGCCAATATATCTTTTTTGAGATGAGGTGACCACATCTCAATATATCTTTTTTGAGATGAGGTGACCACATCAGTATTCAAGATGTGGGCATACCATGGTTTTATATAGAGGCAATAAGGTATTTTCTGTCTTATTCTCTATCCCTTTTTTAATGACTCCTAACATTCAGTTTGCTTTTTTGACTGCCACTGCACATTGAGTGGATGTTTTCAGAGAACTATCACAATGACTCCAAGATTTCTCTCTTGAGTAGTTGTAGCCAAATTAGTCCCCATCATATTGTATGTATAGTTGGGATTATTTTTTCCAATGTGCATTACTTTACATTTATCAACATTAAATTTCATTTGCCATTTTGTTGCCCAATCACTTAGTTTGGTGAGATCTTTTTGAAGCTCTTCACAGTCTGCTTTGGTCTTAACTCTCTTAAGCAGTTTGGTATCATCTGCAAATTTTGCCACTTCATTGTTTACCCCCTTCTCTAGATCATTTATAAATAAGTTGAATAGGATGGGTCCCAGGACATACTCTTGGGGGACCCCACTAGTTACCTCTCTCCACCATTTATTCTTACCCTTTGTTTCCTGCCTTTTAACCAGTTATCAACCACGAAAGCACCTTCCCTCTTATCCCATGACAACTTACTTTACTTAAGAGCCTTTGGTGAGGGACCTTGTCAAAGGCTTTCTGGAAATCTAAGTATACTATATCCACTAGATCAACCTTGTCCACATGTTTGTTTACTCCCTCAGAAAACTCTAGCAGATTAGTAAGGCATGATTTCCCTTTACAGAAACCATCTTGACTTTCCCCCAACAAATTATATTCATCCATATGTCTGACAATTGTGTTCTTTAATATAGTTTCAACTAATGTACCCGGTACTGACTTACCAGTCTGTAATTGCCAGGGTCACCTTTAGATCCCCTTTAAAATATTAGCGTCACATTAGCTATCTTCCCATCATTAGGTACAGATTTAAAGGATAGGTTACAAACCACAGTTAATAGTTCAGCAATTTCCCATTTGAGTTCTTTCAGAACTCTTGGGTGAATGCCATCTGGTCCCGGTGACTTGTTACTGTTAAGTTTATCAATTTGTTCCAAAAACTCCTCTAATGACACCTCAGTCTGGGACAATTCCTCAGATTTGTCACCTAAAAAGAATGGCTCAGGTTTGGGAATCTCCCCAATATCCTCAGCCATGAAGACTGAAGCAAAGAATTCATTTAGCTTCTCTGCTGTGACTTTATCATCTTTGAGTGCTCTTTTAGCATCTCCATCAAGAATTGGTTAAAAGACAGAAAACAAAGGGTGGGAATAAATGGTAAATTTTCACAATGGAGGAGGGTAACTAGTGGTGTTCCCCAGGGGTCAGTACTGGGACCAATCCTGTTCAACTTGTTCATCAATGATCTAGAAAATGAGGTAAGCAGTGAGGTGGCCAAGTTTGCAGATGACACAAAGTTGTTCAGGACAGTCAAAAGCAAAAGGGATTGTGAAGAACTACAAAAAGATCTCTGCAAACTGAGTGATTGGGCAGCAAAATGGCAAATGAAATTTAATGTGGGTAAGTGTAAGGTAATGCATGTTGGAAAAAATAACCCAAATTACACGTACTACATGATGGGGTCAAATTTAGCTACGACAGATCAGGAAAGGGATCTTGGAGTTATAGTGGATAGTTCTATGAAGACATCCACGCAGTGTGCAGCGGCAGTTAGTAAGGCAAATAGGATGTTAGGAATTATTAAAAAAGGGATAGATAATAAGACAAAAGATATCATACTTCCCCTATATAAAACTATGGTACGCCCACATCTCGAGTACTGCGTGCAGATGTGGTCTCCTCACCTCAAAAAAGATATATTGGCATTAGAAAAGGTTCAGAAAAGGGCGACTAAGATGATTAGGGGCTTGGAAAGGGTCCCATATGGGGAGAGGCTAGAGAGACTGAGACTTTTCAGTTTGGAAAAAAGGCGATTGAGGGGCGATATGATAGAGGTATATAAAATCATGAATGGTGTGGAGAAAGTGATTATAGAAAAATTATTTACCTTTTCCCATAATACAAGAACTAGGGGACACCAAATGAAATTGATGGGTAGTAGGTTCAAAACTAATAAAAGGAAATTTTTCTTCACACAGCGCACAGTCAACCTGTGGAACTCCTTGCCCGAGGAGGCTGTGAAGGCCAGGACTCTATTAGGGTTTAAAAAAGAGCTTGATAAATTTTTGCAGGTTAGGTCCATAAATGGCTATTAGCCAGGGATAAAGTATGGTGCCCTAGCCTTCATAACAAGGGCAGGAGATGGATGGCAGGAGATAAATCACTTGATCATTGTCTTCTGTTCTCCTTCTCTGGGGCACCTGGCATTGGCCACCGTCGGCAGATGGGATGCTGGGCTCGATGGACCTTTGGTCTGACCCAGTATGGCCATTCTTATGTTCTTATGTTCTCAATCGTCCAAGGGCCCCACTGGTTGTTTAGCTGGCTTCCTGCTTCTGATGTACTTAAAAAACATTTTACTATTGCTTTTTGAGTTTTTGGCTAGCTATTCTTGAAACTCCTTTTTGGCTTTTCGTATTATATTTTTACACTTAATTTGACAAAGTTTATGGTCCTATTTTCCTCACTAGGATTTGACTTCCACTTTTTAAAAGATATCTTTTTATCTGTCACTACTTCTTTTACCTAGTTGTTAAGCCCCAGTGGCACTTTTTTGGTTCTCTTACTGTGTTTTTTAATTTGGGGTATACATTTAAGTTGGGCCTCTATTATGGTGTCTTTGAAAAGTTTCCATGCAGCTTGCAGAGATTTTACTTTTGTCACTGTACCTTTTAATTTCTGTTTAACTAACTTTCTCATTTTTGTGTAGTTCCCCTTTCTGAAATTAAATGCCACATTGTTGGGCTGCTGAGGTGTTTTTTCCACCACAGGGATGTTAAATTGTATTATATTATGGTCACTATTCCAAGCAGTCCAGTTATATTTACCTCTTGAACTAGATCCTGTGCTCCACTTAGGACTAAATCAAAAATAGCCTCTCCCTTTGTGGGTTCCAGAACCAGCTGCTCCAAGAAGCAGTCATTTAAGGTATCAAGACATTTTATCTCTGCATCCCGTCCTGAGGTGACGTGTACCTAGTCAATATGGGGATAGTTGAAATCCCCCGCTATTATTGAGGTTTTTTATTTGATAGCCTCTCTAATCTCCCTTAGCATTTCATAGTCGCTATCACTGTCCTGATCAGGCGGTCGATAATATATCTCTACTGCTATGCTCTTCTTATTGGAGCATGGAATTACTATCCATAGAGATCCTATGGAACATTTTGGCTCATTTAAGATTTTTGCTTCATTTGATTCTACATTTTCTTTCATGTATAGTGCTACTCCCCCACCAGCATGACCTGTTCTGTCCTTCCAATATATTTTGTACCCTGGTATGACTGTGTCCTCATTCCACCAAGTTTCCGTGATGCCTATTATATCAACATACTCCTTTAAAACTAGGCACCTTAGTTCACCCGTTTTACTATTTAGACTTCTAGCATTTGTGTATAAGCACTTTAATAATTTATCACTATTTATCTGTCTGCTATTTCTTGATGCGTTAGACTCTTTTTCTTTGGATTGTGTCTCATCTGATCCAATCCATACTTCCATCCTCTCCTCCTGACTAGAACATGGAGTATCTCTATTAATAGAACCTCCCCTAATAGATGTCTCTGTCCGATCCATGTGCTCCTCCACACCTGTTGGCTTCCCCCCAGCCCTCAGTTTAAAAACTGCTCTACAACCTTTTTTATGTTAAGTGCCAGCAGTCTGGTTCCATTTTGATTTAGGTGGAGCCCTTCCTTCCCCCTATTCCAAAAGTTTCCCCATTTCCTAATAAATCTTAACCCCTCTTTTCTACAGCATCATCTCATCCATGCACTGAGACTCTGAAGCTCTGCATGCCTACCTGGCCCTAAGCATGGAACTGGAAGCATTTCAGAGAATGCTACCATAGAGGTCCTGGATTTTAATCTCTTTCCTAGCAGCCTAAATTTGGCATCCAGAACCTCTCTCCTATCCTTCCCTGTGTCATTGGTACCTACGTGTACCACGACCACCAGCTGCTCCCCAGCACTACACATAAGTCTATCTAGATGTCTCGAGAGATCCGCAACCTTCGCACCAGGGAGGCAAGTCACCATACACTTATCCTGGTCATCACAAACCCAACTATCTATGTTTCTAATGATTGAATCCCCCATTACTAACAGCTGCTTTTTTCCTAACGACTGGAGTTCCCTCCCCCGGAGATGTATCCTCAGTGCGAGAGGATACCATAACATTCTCTGGAAGAAGGGTCCCAACTATGGGATCATTTCCCTCTGCTCCAGTTGACTCTTCTCCTTCCCTGAGCCTTTCATCCTCCTTAACAACACAGGGGCTGTCTGACTGGAGGTGGGACAGTTCTACAGTGTCCCGGAAAGCCACATCTACGTACCTCTCTGCCTCCCTTAGCTCCTCCAATTCAGCCACCCTGGCCTCCAAAGCCTGTACACAGTCTCTGAGGGCCAGGAGCTCCTTGCACCGAATGCACACATATGCCACCTGCCCACAGGGCAGGTAATCATACATGCTACATTGAGTGCAATAAACAGGATAGCCCCCACTCTGCTGCTGGGCTTCTGCCTGCATTCTCTCCTACAGCTACTTAGGTTACTGATAGGATTTTTATTTAAATCAGGAAGTTTTGGTTTTAGTTTAGTTTAAAAGTTTTAGAGAATGGCAAGTGTACCTCCTCTTCAAAACTCCCTCTCAAAACTCCCTGTTAGCTGCGTCTGTTCACAAAACTCCCTGGTCACTTACTCATGGGGTTTATAAATCCCTGGTCTTCCTGATAGCCCCGCCCCCTGGCTAAGGCTCAGCCAATGAACAGGGGGTTCTAGATTTCAAATCCTCGTTAAGAAGCTCACAGCTTCCAACTGCCGGCCACAGCACACGGTCCTTCAAACAAACAGTTCAGCACCCGAATCTCCAAACAAACAAACAAACAGAGAGACACAAGCTCAGCAGAGTTTCTTTCAGGCAACTAGCAAGTAACCCCCAAACACATTTCAAAGCTGGCATGCCCGCATGCCACCTGGAGTCAGCGGGACTTCCCACTGGCCCTGGGCTGCACGTGGATTTCTTCATTACTCCTTTGAAATGTACAAGAGCCCCTGCTGGGGCTCTTGTACATTTCAAAGGAGGAATGCGGAAGTGCCTATCGACTAGTCAAGTAGTTGATGGAAATTTGGGGCTCTTGTACATTTCAAAGGAGGAATGCGGAAGTGCCTATCGACTAGTCAAGTAGTTGATGGAAATTCCATCGACTACTCAACTAGTAAATTAATCGTTAGTTAACATCCTTACTGCAGAATGAATTTGACACAGCGCCTGTCAGTCTATGCTCTTACTTCTTGGGAAATATTATGGGTAGGAGCAACATTAGCAGTTCTGATTCTGCACCTCAGGATGAAATTTTAACTGTGGGAAGGGGAAGTAGGAATGACCAGGGGAAGGAGGAAGAGACAAATACTCAATAAATGCAATCCTATGTGACTATACATACTAGTCTGTACAATGTCATGGCTGAAGTTCTTCGTATTTAATTTATTAATGTGAAACATGTAGCATCCAATAAGCTGTACAATAATCTTATAAAACACGAATTTACTCTTAAGTAGCTATGAGTTGAAGACACAGGGGAGCAAATATGCAAGAATATGGTCTCTCCTCCTGCTTCTTTTGCACAGTGACATTTTCACCAGAATTGCATAAGGCCTTAATCCAGAATTTCCCTTATTGTTGTGGACTTGTGTCTTAATATTATTTTGTTTTTGTTTAATATTATTTGCATTAAAAGTAATTTAATTTGCGTTGACCTTATTTCATTATTACAAAACTAATCTGCAATTTTTCTCATATTTGTTTTAGGATTGTAATCACATCAGCACAGTCTTTTTTCTTAAACTGGAGATGTATTTTAATGGCCCTACCTTGAAATTGTTTTGCCATATAAATCTCACATTGTAGCTTTTCTGTAACAAAATCTCCGTATACTTTCACTAAAATGATTTCCCATTATAATTTCACAGCGTAGCACTTCTCTCCATGATTATGATAAACATGGGGAGAGGAATGGCAAGTGGTCTTTGTGTATAGCAAACATGGGACATAGGAAAAATATAACAGATGGTGAAATTCACGATGAGGTACTTTGTGTTCTCCTTGTAACACCAGTATTTAAATCATGAATTCAGATTCTGCCATAGAATGCCCATGATGTGGTTTCATCCTCATTCCTCTTGAAGGGCATAGCAAAGGCAAGATTCACTTTCACTGGCAGAGCTATGTGTAGAAATTTTTATACAGTGCCTGCTGGCTCATAGGTCTAGCCAGTAGCATGGAGCTACTTCAATAACACTTGCCAATTGTATTTTCACAGAAAATTTTAAAATGTCATACATAGTGAAACAAACATGGAGACAGACTCAATTGTCCTTTTAGCTAGTGGGGCAGAATAGAATGCCTTTTCCCTGGAAAACACTTTCTCTTCACAAAACTTATGTCTGTGCCTTGGCCTTTCAGAATGTTCCTGTTTCAAAATTTCAAGTGGCATTGGTTCACCAAATGAATGCTACCTGCAGATATTTATAAGAACTCCTGATTATTCAAGTAGTTCCACTGATTTCAGTGGCATCACGCACGTAAGTGAGAATTACTTTTGCAAGTTAGGACTGCACGGTCAGACCTTAAATATTTGTCTAACAGTTAGAAGATAACTGAAATGGAAGGTTTTTTTGTCACTAAATCAAAAAGAATTTTGTTGATATTTTAAAAGCCGGAGTAAATTTTAAGGCTGTACTGACAATATATGTTAACTAGAACATCCAACCTGCACCTCTACCAGGTAATGTGATGAAATATGCATTACTTAAAATCAGAGGGGAAAAACCAGATGGCTGTTGTGCATTGATGTTCACCAAGTCAATCAATAAATTATAATGTCTGAATAAGTGTAACTGAGGACAGGATTTAGCCTATTGATGTGCAAGCAGAGAAGACCCAGCTTGCTTATCAGATCCCAGATTATATTTATGGTGCTGGTCATTTGAAAAGTGATCCTGTGAAAATGGTATGGTGGTGGTCTGCATTGATTGTGTGTCAGTGACTCCAGGTGTGGCTTGCTTAGTTTTTAAACAGATATGATCTTTCAAAAAAATCAGAATGTTAAGGCTCCGGTTTTGATTACAATGACCCTTGCTCTTGATGTTCAAGGACTCTCCTGAGTTTTGTTTTTTTCTGTTCTGTGATATATGTTCTGTTCTGAACAGACTGTCTAACTCTCCTGTGCGTTGTCTCCTAGCTCCTGCTACATGCATGTCTGTCACATTGTGAGGAGCTAGACTGGAGAGGATGCTCTCCATTCATTCCTGTGCTAGTGCAGTGTCTGTGGCACAAGGATAGCACCTTGCACTTTCTCCATTCTGGGGCTGCTGAGGGGCTGGCTCAGCACTCAGAATAGTCTGAGGGCTGCCCTGCATTACATCTCAGATGCTTTGGCCCCCTGCTTATTGCCACCACCGGAGGAACTGTCAGGGTTTAGGAATGTCCTAGCCATACCCTTCCTACTTTTTATTACAGGTATGGCAGGGTCAGACCCACACCTAGGTCCCAGACCTCTGCTCTGTCCACAACCCCGCAGTCTGACTTGCCCTTTCCAGTGTTTTGGGCTTCTGTCCCTTGGCTAATGGGGTGCAGATGCCCTGGTCAACCCAGGCTGAGTAACACGGCCTCCTCAGTCACCAGCTGGGTTCTCAGGCTGCTTAGGGAAGGGAGCCCAAACGCTCCCAGTCAGAGCTTCTTCCCTTCCTCCTCTATTCTGGCAGTGCTGACATTTTGTTTTCAGCTTCTCTGTCCCTTTCCTTATCAGCTCTCACTTCCCTCCTCCTCTTCCACTCTCCTCCTCACCTGCCCTCACAGAGAAGGCTTTTAAAGAGGTCCTGTGGCAACCGGAAGTCAGCTCAACTGGCCCTTAATTGATTTCTATCAGCCCTATCTCAGCTGCTCCTGATTAACCAGGGCAGTTGCTCAGGGGCGGCAGGTTTATATAATTTTTGGTGGTGCCCCATTAGCCACACCCCTGACCCCCGTTAACCACGCCCTGACCCCCATTAGCCACACCCCTGGCCCCCATTAACCATGCCCCCTGACCCCCATTAACCAGGCCTCTGGAGGTAACACGCTCAGGGCAAGATGGGCACATGACCAGAAGCAAAAGGTGTCATGTCACCCCTCTCGAAGGACTTTTCCCACCATCCTCCTACCATCCTCCTACCAACAGGGATTAGTTTGGCCCCCACCAAACTCCCTCATGCAACTATCCTGCAATTGCATTAACCCAGTGTGTGTGACATTAACTCGGGGGCAGAGAGGCTGGGGGAAGTGTTCCCTCTAAGGCTATGTCTACACTCCCGGCTACTTGTGCAAGTACAGCCGTTCTTGCACAAGAACCCACAGAGCATCCACACTGCCCGCCTGCTCTTGCGCAAGAGCATTTACAGTACAGCGTGGTAAGAGAGGGCATCTTGCGCAAGAGCTATGTTCTTTTCTAACAGGTGTAAGCTCTCTTGCGCAAGAGGGCAGTGTGGATGCTCAGCAGGGATTTCTTGCGCAAGAAACCCCTGTGGCTAAAATGGCCATTGGAGCTTTCTTGCACAAGAGAGCATCCACGCTGCCATGGATGCTCTTGTGCAAAAGCACAGCTCTCACATGGCAGTGCAGACATGTTCTTGTGCAAGACTTCTTGTACAGGAACCCTTGCACAGGATGTTCTTGCGCAAGAAGCCTCCAGTGTAGACATAGCCTAAGAGTTTCCTCTCATGAGCAGAATGAATTGTGTTGTGCACTAGTACTGCGTTCATGTGGCTTGTTTGGATGAGCCACTGTGGCACCCACGTTATTTATAAATATTTTATAAACCTTTACCTTTTCTCTCTGCTGCCATGTCTCCTCCCCTTGCTCCATCAGCTCCCCTGGTGCCTGCTGCCCCCCAACTCCTCACCTTCTTCTGCTGTCCTGACTCCTGCCCTTCTCACTGCCCTCAGCCTTCCTGAGACCTGCCCCCCCCCATGCCCACTCCTCCAGTAGCCCCACTCTGATTATGTGAGCTACCCCTCCTCATCCCCTCTTCTCACACCTCCCTCTACACCCCTGCCCTGCCTCTCTCCTCTGGTGCTGGTCCCTCCCCTGCAGGTATCTGCCCTTCTGCTTCGCCCCCAGAATCCCCCGGCACCTGCACCTTCCCTTAGCCCTGTACCCTCCTGGTGCCTCCCCCTTCCCTCACTGCCCCTGCCCCCTTTGCCCTCTCTTTCCCTGATGCCCACCCCTTCACCACTTTCTGCCCCCATTCCCCTCATGCCCCTCTGTGCTCTCACACATGACTTGCTCCATCCCCACCTTTCTCATGCCCACCCCTTCTTTCAAGCCTTCTCCCAGCACCTCCCCCTCCCCCCTCTAGCCCCCAATGCCCTTACCCTCTCCTCTCCCAGCATCACCCTGTCCCTGCTCCCACTGACACCTCCCTTCCTGACCTTTTCCTCATTGTCTGCACTTGGCCCCCTGGCATTTGTCTCTCCTCCACGCTGTCTCTTTGTGCCTTCCCCTTTCTTCCCCCTCCCCCTCCGCACAAGCCCCTTCCTCCCCCTCTCCTTACCTTTCCCCTTATCTTACCTTCTGCCTTCCACTTTGTGGGGCCAGAGCCTGCACTCGGGCCCCAGAAGTCCCCGGACTCCAAACCCAGAGCTAGGCCATGCACTATACCATGCCGAGCAGTTTTAAAGTCCTGGGTCGTGACGTCACGTCATGCCCAGGCGTCTCCCCGCTTACCTGTAAACGCCGCGCATGGCAGCAGCAGCTGGCAAGGGGGAGCTGGACTGAAAGCTGCACATGGTAGGGATGGGCCGGGGCCGGGGGGGACACTCTGGGTCTGGGGCTGGAGGAGACGCTCTGGGGCCGGGGTGGGAGGACGCGCAGGGGCGCTGGCAGGTGGGGGCCGGGGGAGAGAGCCAGCTCCAAATATTGCTGGAGCAGGGCCCCCGGCTCTGAATATTGCTGGAGCATGGGCACCACAAGCCCATATAACTCACCGCCCATGCAGTTGCTGGGTTTTTTTTTCAGAGATGCCTCTCCCCCCTTCTCACCTGCCCTGTCATGCGACCTTGAGATGGAGAGAGAACCACTCTTCATTGAGCACAGCAGGCTGCCGGTCTGGGCTTGTTGTGCTTTTTTTCCCCCTGCATCCCTCCCCTCCCCTTTTTTTGGGAAGGGTGTGTGGGGTGCTACTGGGGTTGTGGCAGGCAGGCCCTGGCTGCATTCTGGGCCAGGTTCCCTTTTCTCTCTGCCTGCTCTGTTTGCAGGCAGCTTCCTTCCCCCCCACCCCTAAGCTGGCTGCAGGAGCTGCTGGGGGGTGTTGTCATGGAGAGGGGGACCTCTGCTGCCCTCACCCTGGGTGGGGGGAGGAGGACCCCAATTTTCCATCTTTTTGGGGACTGCCTGGCCCCTTTCTTCACTGCTGCAGGCCTGGACCTCACCATTCCTATGGCTGCTACACCCTCTGGAGTAGAGGAGGCAAGGGGGCAGCTTTACAGCAGTTCCTGGGGTTCTTCCTTCCTCTCCACAAGTTTGTGGGGGGGGGCGAGTGTTTGTGAGGGTCCTCCTGCCATCTGGGCCCCTAGGTGGCAGCTGGTACAGCTTTTGTGGAGTGCTGGGGCTGGGGGGGGGGTGGCTCCCTCTGTCCCCCGCTGGCTTCCCTGCATCTCTGCTGCTGCTTCCTCCCCAGCCCCAGGTGCTGCAGGGGCCATCTCCATCCTTGGCCCTACTGCTTGCCTCCTTGCCCCTCCCTTGCTCTGTTGGGTCCTGCAGCAGGTGCTGTGAGCCTACCACTCAGGCGACCGTGGGCACACTAGCTCCCCCGCCCCCCAGCAGTGTCTTGCTGCCCCCCCCGCTTTCTTGAGCAGGCCCCTCCTCACAGCCTACATTTCCCTCCCCTCTTCTCATGTGCCCATGCCCCCCTCTGTCATCTTGTATGGTGCCTGAGCCTCCCACTCTTCTTTAGTTACCCTCCCCCCACGCACCGTTTCACTTCCCACATGTCTTTCAAATAATTGACCCTCTCACATTCCCAGTGCAGCCAGAGGAGCCGCTCTTACCATCCTGTGCTGGGAGCTGTACCCTTTGTTCCTTTACATCCCCCCCTTCCTCCTACGTGCGTTGCTGCCCTCTCACCCTGCTTCCTTTCTCTCCATCCCTCTTCCCCCTCTCCCCTGCTCCTTGGCACTATTGGTCTCCCCTAATTGTCTGTTCCTGTCTCTCCACCGCTCCTCCATCCATGAACATAATGGAGGGGCAGTCGTGCGATGCCCCTGCCACCCCTTGCCCACCCCCCCTCTCTGCCTCTATGAACACTGAACCCTCTGAGGTTGCCGGGCCACCCGCTCATGCAGCGGAGGTGGTGGACATGGACGGGGATTCCGGGATCCCAACCGTTCCTGCTGCGGCACCTTCTGCCACCAGTGTCACCACGAAGAAAGCCTCCCTGAAGGGCAGGAAGGGTCAGGGGACCAAGAAGGGCAAGAGCCCCACCTGGAAGGCAAAACCTCCTGTGGCAAAGGCTAACCCCCCTGCCACGGCCTCAGCCATGGCTTCCCCTCTTTCCTGTCCCCCTGTTCCTTCCACCAGCTCTGGGGGCGATGGTGTCCCAGCCCCCAGGGCATACACCCAGGTAGCTGCCACCCCCCACCTGTTGCCTCCCGATCCACTGAAGCTGCCTTCCGGAATTCCATCCCCGGCAGCTGCGGCCCCTTCCCCACCCTGACCAGGAGGCACGGGGTCCATTGCCTCCTCATGTTGGCCTCACCCCATGTGAAGACCTACATGTGGGCGTTGGCCCATGTGGTGGGGCCTGCAGCCGTGGTGGCGGCCTCCAAGATGTTTGGGAAGGTGGTATTCTTCCTGGCGTCGGAGGCCGCCACCCAGGAAGCGATGGACAAGGGTTTGACGGTGGGGGGAGTCCATGTCCCACTCGAGCCTTTGGAGGACCTGGGCGTATACGGGTGGTATTTTCCTCCATTCCTCCCTTCCTCCCCAATGCCACCCTATTGTCTTTCCTCTCCACCCTGGGGAGGCTCTTGTCAGTCCTAAGTCCCCTTCCTTTGGGCTGCAAGGACCCTACCCTCTGCCACGTTCTCTCCTTCCGCTGGCAGGTGCAAATCCAACTCCTGCCAGCGGGGCGTGGTGGAGAAGCCCTAGAAGGGTCATTTCTGGTGCCCTATCAAGGGGCCCAGTACCGGGTATATTACACCTTGGGGGAGGCCCAGTGTTTTCTCTGTCGGGCGATGGGGCACAGCCGAAGGGACTGCCCTCTGGCCTGGCTTGGAGATGCACTCAGGACCCCTGACACCCGGGAGGGCACCGGCCCTACATCGCCAGTGGCCCTGACGGTCTAGACCCTGGGGTCGCCCCTCCTCCAACCGTCGTCAGTCCCGCTCGGGCTCCGCAGGGCCCAGACGAGCGTGCAGGTACTGCTGCCACCACCAAAAGCGGCAAGGCCAGGCCTGCGGAGGAGAAGGCGGCAGGGTTGGAGACGGGACTCGGACAGGGCCTACCTCAGGAGGAGGTTTCCCCTTCTCCAGCTGCCCAGCCCCTGTCTTCCCTCGCCCTCCCACCGCTGCCCTTGTCCCCTGGCTCTTCCCCTAATCAGGCCTAGCTCTCCTCCTCTGAGGGCTGGGACGTTGCCATGGGGAGGCGCCACAAATGAGCCCAACGTTCCACCCCACCTACTGAAGGGGAGGATACCCTCCTCGTGCCTCTGGGGTGGACGTCAGAGCCATCCCTCCCTCCGAGCCCCCAGAGGCTTCACAGCACCGTGAAGCAGCTGAGGTGGCCGGGGCGGTTGCGGAAGGGGTAAATGCCTCCCTCCTGGAGTTCCTGCAAGAGGGAGTGTCCACAGGGGCTGCTCCCACCATCCCCACCTCCACTGTGAGGGTGACCACTGACCCTGCCGCCAACAAAGGCGATCACGTGGTGGCGGGCAGCGGGCTCGCCTTCCTCTCCCAAGAGGTGGAGGCCTTAGGGTTAACCCTGGCTGCCTCAGAAGGGGATCAACATGCCTTGGAGGGACAACAGTTGGCCTCTCCTTCCCCTTCTAGCCCACCGCTCTCCCTTTTCCCTGCTTCCGGGGTGCCCCAGGGTGTAACCAACTGCCCAGACATTGGCAGCACTTCGGCCACCGAACCCCTGGGGGATCCTAGCGGGCGGGAGTTCTTGTCATTCTCCATTACCCCTGGCGCTGGGGCCTCTGGCACTGCACTCTCAGCAGTGCCGGAGCCTGGCTCTGGGGAGATACTAACTTCCCCCACCACTGCCACCGATCCCCCACCCTGTGAGGAGACACCGCATCCCGGTGCCTCTTCCGCTGAGGCTTCAGACCCTAATCCTGCTCCCTATTCAGCCTCTCTCCCAACCGAATTTCCCACTCCACTTCCTGCTCCCCCTCCTCCTTGTCTTTTTCCTAATCCCCCACCTCTGCCTCCCCCTACTCCCCTTCCTCCTCTTCCTCCTTTCCCTGATCCCTTCCCTGACATCTTTTCCTCCCCTTACACTGTTACTGCTGCCCCTGGGACTGCCACGTTCAACTCAGACATTGGCCCCTGGGAGGCGGTTTTTGTTTCTCCCGCTCCCAGCACGTCTGGGGCTGTTCTCCCTCCGCCACTACCCCTGTCGTCATCCCAGCAGGGACTTCAGAGTCCCTGCTTTCCTGCATCAATCAGTCATGGGGCACGCGGAGGGGTCTGGCCCGAGGCCCCGACACCTGACGTGCTGAGGGGTGAAATGTGCAACTTCTTGGAGGACATTAGTGGCTCCAAGAACAAAGTGGCTCTGGCCCTTCAGCGCTGGGGGGATTTCCATCTTATCCTCCAGGCCATAAGGGCCATTTTAGGGGAGGGTAAAGGGACTGGGCAGCGGAAGGCTGCGGCCTACTAGCGGGCCCGTGGCTTCCGTGATGCCCTGCTTACATTTGGGTATGGTCACGGTTTGCTGCGGGGCCCAATGAGGACTGCCAGCACTCCTGCCAGCGAGGATCTTCCCCAGCCCTCTCGATGCCGCCGTTCGTTGTTGCCACTCTGAACACCCGGGGCTGCAGGCTGGGTCTCCGCAGGTGTCGGGTACTCTCCTTCCTTCGGGAGCGGGGGGTACTCTGTCATCTTCCTGCAGGAGACCCATACTGCATTGGCCGCCGAAGCTAGCTGGAGGCTGGAATGGGGAGACAGGGTATACTTCAGCCACCTGTCAGCCAATCAAGCCGGGGTGGCGACCCTGTTCTCCCCGAACCTGCAGCCTGAGGTGCTGGGGACTGCTGAGGTTGTGCAAGGCCGCCTGCTGCACCTCTGGGTCTGGTTAGAGGGGCTAACATTAAATCTCATTAACATCTACACCCCAACATCCGGACCAGAGAGGCTTCGCTTCTACCAGAGGGCGTCCACCTTCCTCAGCTCTTTGGATCCTTGCGAGTGCCTGGTCCTGGGCGGGGATTTCAACTGCACCCTCGAGGAACGGGACCGCACGGGGACCGAGCGGTGCCCGGCCGCCACAGACGTCCTCAGGGAGATAATAGACCAACACTCCCTGGTGGACATCTGGTGTGACCTCTACCCGGGCGAGGATGCAGCGTTTACCTTCGTCTGGGTGGAGGGTCAACGGTTGTTTCACTCCTGGTTGGACTGCATTTATCTTTCATGTCACCATCTCTTTTGAGCCCACTCCTCCAGCATTCGGCCGGCCCCATTCTCGGACCACCACTTGGTGGCCATGATGGTCTCTCTCTCCTCGGAGAGGCCGGGGCCAGCCTACTGGCATTTCAACAACAGCCTGCTGGAGAGCGTGGGCTTTGTAGCATCCTTCTGGGAGTTCTGGATGGCCTGGTGCGGGTGGCGGTGCGCCTTTCCCTCGCCATGGCGGTGATGGGATGTGGGGAAGGTGCGCACGTGGCTCTTCTGCTGCGACTACACCCGGGGGGCCAGCCAGAGGAGGGATGCTGCGATAGAGCAGTTGGAACGGGAGGTTTTAGAGTTAGAGAGGTGGCTAGCCACTGGCCCCAGAGATCCACCCCTCTACGGAACGTACCGGGAGAAGTGGGAGGAACTTCGGGTCCTCAATGACCTTCGGGCCCAGGGTGCCTTTGTTCGTTCTCGCATCCACCTCCTCAGGGAGATGGATCATGGCTCCTGCTTCTTCTACACCCTGGAGAAAAAGAGGGGGGCTAAAAAGCACATCGTCTGCCTTCTGGCAGAGGATGGCGCCTCCCTCACGGATCTGATGGAGATGCGCGAGAGGGCTCGCGCCTTCTACTCCTCCCTTTTCTCACCAAATCTGACCAACGCCTGCAGAGTTCTCTGGAACGAACTCCTGACAGTCAGTGCGAGTGACCGGGACTGGCTAGAGCTGCCTCTCTCTCTGGCTGAGTTCTTGGAAGCCCTCCATCTCATGCCCACCAATAAGTCCCCGGGCATGGACGGGCTGACCGTGGAATTCTACTGTGTGTTCTGAGATGTCCTCAGCCCGGACCTTGACAGCGTCTGGGCCGAGTACTTGGAGAGCGGGGTCCTCCCTTTATCTTGCAGGCAAGCTGTGTTCACCTTGCTGCCAAGAAGGGGGACCTCCGTGATATGAGGAACTGGCATCCCGTCTTGCTCCTAAGCACGGACTATAAAATCATCGCCAAAGCCATCTCCCTGAGACTCAAGTCCGTGTTGGTGGACGTGGTCCATCCAGACCAGACCTCCATCATCCCGGGCTGTACCATCTTCAACACCCTTTATTTGGTCCGGGATCTCCTAGAGCTAGGGTGTAGGGATGTTCTGTCGTTCTTCCTCCTGTCCTTGGATCAGGAGAAGGCATTCGACCGGATGGATCACGGGTACCTCCTGGGCACTCGGCGGGCCTTCGGCTTTGGGCCCCGCTTTGTGGGGTTTCTCCAGGTGCTGTACGCTTCTGCAGAGTGCTTGGTCAAGCTCAACTGGACACTGACTGCACTGGTCAGATTTGGGCGTGGAGTACGTCAAGGCTGCCCGCTGTCAGGCCAGCTGTATATTCTGGCCATCGAGCCCTTCCTCCGTCTCCTTCGCAAGTGGTTGACGCGGTTGGTGCTCCATGAGCCAGAGATGCGGCTGGTCCTGTCAGTGTATGCCAATGACGTGCTCCTTGTGGTCCAGGACCCAGGAGACCTGGTGCAGGTGGAAGCCTGCCAATCCGTCTACTTGGCGGCCTCCTACGCCCGAGTCAACTGGGTCAAGAGCTCTGGCCTGGTGGTAGAGGCCGGGTGGCAGGCGAGCTCCCTCTCACCTGTACTTCAGGCCATCAGGTGGAGTGCAGGTCCACTGCTCTATCTCGGCGTTTTTCTCTCTGCCATGCATCCATCTCCACTGGAGAACTGGCAAGGTTTAGAGTCCAGGTGGCTGAGTGGTTGCGGAGATGGACAGGACTGCTCCAGTGCTTCTCCCTGCGTGGGAGGGTACTGGTGCTTAACCAACTAGTCCTGTCCATGCTCTGGCACCGTCTCAGCACCCTGGTCCCAACCCTGGGTTTCCTAGATCAGATCCAGCAGCTGATGCTGCGGTTCTTCTGGCCAGGACTGCATTGGGTCTCTGAAGGGGTTCTCCATCTTCCCCTGGAGGAGGGAGGGCAGGGTCTGACGTGTTTGCGCACGCGGGTCCATGTCCTCCACCTCCAGGCCCTTCAGAGGCTCCTATATGATGCAGGTAGGCTGGCGTGGAGCACGCTGGTGCACGCTTTCTTTTGCCGCTTCAGAGGGCTCCAATATGACCGGCAGCTCCGTTTATTTGAGAGGTCTTCCGTGAGACCTCTCCAAGCTGCCGGCCTTCTACCAGGACCTCCTCCGGGCCTGGAAGCCGCTTGCGGCAACCAGGTCCTTGGGAGCCACTGTGGGGGCAGACCTCCTCGTGGAGCCCCTGCTACACAATCCCCATCTAAGTGTGCAGGTGGCAGAGTCCCCCTCAGTGCGCCAGAGGCTGGTCCTGGAAGAAGTCACAAGGATCGGAGACCTCCTGGACTACGACCAGGGAGACTGGGTGGATCCTCAGGCACTAGCCCAGCGCATGGGGCTCTCCACCCTACGTACTCCCCGGCGCGTACTTCAGGAGGTGAAGGACACTTCGCCACCCACTGCTTGGGTTTATCTTGACAAGGTCCTGAGAGAGGGTACACCTCACCTGCCCCTCACCCCGGCCCACCTGATCTATCCATCAGACCTAAGCCCCACGTACCTCCCTGACCGCCTCCCCCTCGTCACCCGAGCCGGCTGCATGCGTTGCAGCCGATCCCCTTTTGAACTGTGCCAGAGTCACCTCTACACGCTTGAGCTTCACACGCTCCACTTCCCCATTCTTGTGTCCCGCCCAGACACCAAGTGGTGGGACCTCCTACCACCAATAGAGGGTGGGGAGCCCCAGTGGGCCAGTCTCTATTCCACCGGGGACATCAGCTGGAGAATTCTGCATGGAGCTGTGAGCACGGGTGTGAATTTGGCGCGGTTCACCCCCATTCCTGACACTTGCCCCTTCTGTGGTGAGAGGGAGAACCTGGCGCTTGTCTACCTCGAGTGCGCCAGGTTACAGCCCCTCTTTCGGCTCCTCCAGAACCTTTTGTTGAGGTTCTGGCTGCACTTCTCCCCTCACCTGTTAATTTACGCACACCCCTTCTGTGGCCCCACAAAGTTGTGGGACCTCCTGGTCAACCTCTTCCTGGCTATTGCCAAGATGGTAATTTATAAAACCAGGGAGCAGAGGTTGGCCGAGAGAAGGGCCTGCGACTATAGGGCCTATTTCCATTCCTGCTTCCGCTCATGTATCCGGGCAGAGTTCCACTGGGCGGCGTCCGCTGACTCTCTCGAGACCTTCGAGGGGCAGTGGGTACTGTCCGGGGTTCTCTGCTTGGTGTCCCTATCCGGTTCCCTTGTTTTAGCCCTTTGACCCTCACACTCGTCCCTGTCCCTGTTTTTTTCTTTGTGTCCCAAGTAATTACTTGGTTCTCTGGGCTCAGTGGACCCTCCCCATAGGCTGGGGGGAGGTCCTTTAGATGTGGATGGGCTAACGCCCACCCACCTCCCGGACTCCAATAGGCACACCCGGGCTGTCAGAGAGTTGGCTACAGTAGCTCTGCACCTGGTGGCAGAGTTTTCCTATACTGGGATTATTTTCCAGGAAGGCTTTATGGCTTCGTTGTAATCCCTTCATGCTAAATGGACAACAAAGGGTTCACCCCATTGTTGGACATTCCAAAGGGAAGGCTTAAGCCTCCACCACGTTCTTCAAAACAATCATTTATTCTTCCTCTTTAGGCATTAGGAATGGTATTAGGGAAGGAAGCAGAAGATATTTAAATTAAATTTCCATGTGAGGATAAGAACTAGGCTCTGTGAGGAAAGAATTCTCCTTGCTTGATTAAATATATCTGAACCTCAGTTACAAACACCAAATTGAGAACTGACCAGTCAACCATACACCTCATTTGGAACCGGAAGTACATAAACAGGTGGCAGCAGAGACAAGACTGGAAAAAAAAGCAATACAATACATTAATGTATTAAACATATACTACTAAGAAACAAGGGAAAGGTTTGACAAAGTAAGGAAATTGCTTTTGTGCTTGTTTCATTTAAATTAAGATGGTTAAAGGTGCATAAATCTTTTGCATAATAAAGTTTAACTTAATACAGCTGTGAATGTTCAGTTGTAAAGTTTTGGAAGAACCATCAGAGCATTTTGTTCTGTTACAAACATTTCAGAATTATGATGGATAGGAGGAGTGCTGGCCAGCACTCAGTGACTAAAGGGTTAAACTCAGGTAACTAGCAAGGGAGTTGGCAAGGGGCCAGAAGAACCAATGGGGATACAGTGCTGAAATCTGAATTGGCTATAGCTACCTGATTTGCTCTTCCTTTGTGTATTCTAAGTAAGGGCTGGAGAGAGCAGAGGTAGGGAGCAGAATTATTATGCCTATAAGAAATACTGGACGTGGGAGTAACTGGACCTTGAAATACGGATCAGAATGGATCGTGAGTAGAGAGAAACGTGTATTTAGTCATAATTAAAGTATTTTTCTTTATTTTTGTGGTTTGGTTTGAACTTCTCTGTGTGAATCCATGCCTCCTCTCCCTCCTTCACTAAGAGTTGTTCCCAGAGATATTCTCTGTGTTTTAATTTGTTTCACTTAGTTGCTTTGTAACACCTAGCAGTCAATATGCTTTATCAAGTGTATCTTTTGTTTTGTTAATAAAAATCATTTTTTTAAGGTGATGATTTGATTCTTGTGTCCTGGAAAGTAACTGGAGGTCTGTGGGAGTATTTGCCTGCCTAAGACAGGGCGGTCAGCTTCCAGAGACTGCGACTTGTTTCTCTCTTCCTTTTTCAAGCTCTTTTGGGGTAAAAGAGCTTAGGGTACTCCTGAGGAAGGAATTCCTTTCCCTCCTGTTTTTTTTTAGGGTGAAATCACTAGATGGTGGCAGCTTTTTTATTTGGTTTTTCTCAGTGCCAGTGCATCTGTGACTTTGGAGAGTTTTTTTATTTATAAGCAGAGCCTACAGAGGCAAGGTATTTAAGGTCTTTGCAGGCCCGCACCTTCTGCACTCAGAGTGCCAGAGTGGGGAACAGCCCTGACACTATCTCCATTCCTGAGGTGTTCATAACTTTGAGGATCCTACTGTGTAAGGATAGACTAATACCTTTTTGTGAGAGCTCGCAATTAAAATCCCAGATCATAGGTTATTTTCTCTGTAGATTGGGAAAATCCTAGAGGTGGAAAGCCAGAGCAACATTCACTTAAATTTGGAGCTGTATATGTAAGAAAAACAATTCAAAACCGATGCTATTTATCTGTGTGAGCTTCTGCTCCAATTGGACTAATTTTTTCCAGTGTCACTCATCTTGTTCTTGGGTCTGTTGGCTGTTCCACTATCCATAACTCTCAGCTCTGTTAACAGACCTGTCCTTCAGCTGTCTGCAAGGACACTGATTTTCTCTTAGAACAACAAAATGCTGTTTAAAAAGCACATCACAGATTCAGTGTTATTGCATCATTTCTCGGGTCAAAGCCACATTTCAGAAATTTTTGAGTGTAACTTTCTTTACCTTTTTATACTATTTTTTTACACTGGCACCTTCAAATCATGTACTATTAAGTGGAATTCAGCATATTCTGGTCAGCATGACTTTTAGTTCTTCTTTACTGCAAGGGACCCTTTCCCCACCAGGGCCAGCCCACAACATTTTGGCACCTGAGGCGGGGGACTCAAATGATGCACCCATACCCCCTCACTTGGGCCAAAACTTTGAAAGGTCTCAGTTCTGCCTTCTTCATGTTCTACTCCTCTCATGGTACTGCAGAGAGAATACATATTCACCAGCAGCAGACACAATTTTCTACACTCTGAGTCCTAGTGGCGCTTCCCCACAGTCTGGCACCTGAGGTGGACGCCTCAGTTCGCCTCATGGTAAGGCCAGCCCTGCCCACAACCCTAATTTAAGAGGGGAAAATCTGTTCAGCAGCTTTTCAGCTCCCTTAGCATGAAACAAGGTGTGAAAAGCTTACTGTAAAACTAACTTCTAAGACTCCAGTTCCGCAGGTGATTCCCTGAAGATGGGCCACTGTGCCCATGTGAAGCCCCAGTGGCTTCACTGGGGTTACCTGCTCTAGAGCAGAGTTACTGGCAGTGTCAGGACTAAGACAGAGAATTCCCTCTTTTAAAGGCTACGTCTACACTACGATCTTCTTCCACAAGAGGAAATGCAAATAGTGTGCTCATTTGCATATGTCACACTCTAATTTGCATTTCCTCTTCAGATTCCTTTTGCGCAAGAGGTTTTTGTGCAAAAAAGCACTGCGTAGAGGGGGTTTTTGTGCAAAAAGGAGCTGTCTACACAGTGCTTTTTTTGCACAAAAACCTCTTGTGCAAAAGGGATCCGATGAGGAAATGCAAATGAGAGTGTGACATATGCAAATGAGTGCACCATTTGTATTTCCTCTTGCGGAAGAGGATCGTAGTGTAGACGTAGCCTTATACTTCTGATTCCATGTCTGGAATACACATCCAAGACAGCTTTCCCTGGCATCTCTTGGTGTATCAAATACTTCAAGGTCAAAATATTAACTTCTCACCTTTCTGCTTTTTTTATACTTGCAAATGTCCATTTCTGGTGCTGCAAGCATAAAATGCTTCTTTAAGAGGTCCCTGTGGATGTTCCACGCTTGGTCTTGGTGCTGTCCTGGCGCCTGGATTGGAGATTTTGAAGCAGTCACTGTGGGATCCATGCATGCGCGGTGCCAGCCGACATGTGCCATGCCAATAGGCACTGTGCACATGCAGCCTGAGCTCTCCAGTTCCTTCTCAACCACCCTCGGCCTGAGACTGAGCTCACAGTTCTCTGCTTTACTCAACATTTCTCTAGCAGTCTTCAGTTATTAGCCAGTTATAGTTCTTGTTCTTACTTACTTAGTTACTTAGTTGTTGTTAGCAGGGAGGCAATCCCCATTTCTGACAAACATTCACAATGCATCAGGTGTTTAGGGGAACATCATTCATACCATGATTGTCCACACTGTGCCAAACTCAAGGCCAGGACTTGCAGGGACAGACATCTCCTTTTGAAGCTGATTCTTATGGAAGAGAACATGCACCCTACCTCAGAACCAGGAGCACAACCTATGGAGGTACAATCACTCCCAGGTTCTCCTCAGGGCACAAAAGGTTCCTCAGTGCCTCATTGTGAGCCCTCTTCCAAGAAATGGTCTCTGTCCAAACTGTCGACACAGAGGTCACGCATCAGTACTTATGATGCTTCAGGTACCCCAGGCATTACAGCATCGTCAGCTGCAGCTGGCTCCGACTACAAAGGGTCCAAGCAATGCTCTAAAGCTGTACAGGTACCAGTTATGGAGCCAACGACTACATTGTCTTTGCTACATACGTCATCAGTACCTACAACTGCAATGGTACTGACAACTGTGGCACTGCCGTTACCATCGGCACCGCTGCCACATTCAATGGTACCGACAGCACTGTTGACCATCTCTGCACCAACAGCACCTGCTCGCTCTTTGGCACTGTGGCACCGACAAGATTAGTGGCACCGATTATATACTCAGTACCACCAACGTACCAGCAGTCACTACCATCCATACTGACCACGCCGTTGGCACAGGATAGACCGACACTATAGTCTTCAGCACCGATTCTCACGGCACTGTTGCTGTATATGCAATATGCTGATCTTGTGCTGACGTCTGCTCCTTAATCGCTTTTTGGCACCGATGCATCGCTGGTACTGAACACATCTCATGCACTGTCTCCGGTGCCATTGCAATTTTCCAGCAATGAAGATGATGCTATGCAGGCCTCCTTCTCTCTGCACTGTAGTCCTCCCATACAATATTATAAGCCACACTATGACCCATGAGTCACTCCCCCATGGAATGGACACCACTGGATGCCTCGTCCAGTACCGCATCTGCACAATGGCCTTACTGGAGCCCTTGAGGTTTGTACAGGAGGCACCATAGTTTGCAGCTTAGTCCCTACAAGCAGGCTAGTTTTTATAAACCATGCACAACTTCATCCATGCAACAGCCAGACCCTCAAGTTCCTCAGGCAAGGGAGGAGTCACCTCCTGATGCATCACCACCTACCAATTCCTCATCTTCACCTGATGAGGCCGTGATGCTGCTTCCGCCTTCAGCCACGGGTGACTTTGCGCGCCTTCATGAGCTCTTTAAGAGAATTGCAGCTGAGCTTAAAATAGCTACGGAGAAAGTCTCTGAACCTCAGCATAAGCTCGCTGATATTCTACAAGCCTAACCATCATCCAAGATTGCCCTCTGTATCAACCCCACCATTTTGGATCCTGCCAACACAATCTGGCAAACTCCTGTATCAACCATACAGTGCTTTCAAAAATTGGGCTTTGAATAGCTGGAAAAAGTCATCTATCTACCCTTCCCAGATCATACAATTCATCGGGGCCTGCTTGAATTCCACAGCAGCACAAGCCTACCTACCTCATGACAGATTCCTCGCCATTCAAACGCTGGCCTCAACAATTTATTTTTCAACATGCACTACAGCCAAGGACTGGCTACAACTTCTTGGCCACATGGCAGCTACGACCTTCATGGTATCACACACCCAACTCCACATGTGCTGCGTACAGGTTTGGTTTAGCACCATATATAAGCCATGTCAGTCCTGCTCACCATATCTCATGAGGTCAAGATATCCCTCCTCTGGTGGACCAAACCAGCCAATCTGTGCATGGGGGTTCCATTTCCCCAACATTCCCCCACCTGCACAATTACAAAAGACACTTCACTCACCAGCTGGGGCACTCCTCTCCGAGACCAGTCCACCCAGCGACTCTGGTCCAGAGATGTCCCTACACATAAATCTGTTGGAATTGCATGCCATGTGCAATGCTTGCAGGTATTTCCTGCCTGTCATTGTCAGCAAGCCCGCCCGTGTCCTTACAGACAACATTGCCTGTGTATTCTATATCAACAGGCCAGGGGGAGCCAGGTCTCGATCCCTGTGCACCGAGGCCATAAAATGGTGGAACTTTTGCATCAACCACAACGTCCACTTCATATACCAGGTGTCACTAATGTAACAGCAGATGCTTTCAGCAGACGTTTCCCTCAGCATCATGAATGGGTGCTTGATTCTTCCATAGCATGCTCCCTGTTCCACAAATGGAGTTGTCCATCAATAAACCTATTTGCAACACCTCCCAATATCAAATGCACGCAGTTTTGTTCCTGTCAAGGCTGATTCCCCACTCTGGCATGGTGAATGCAGAAGTGGGGGCCCACAAAAGTACCCCAAAACCTTATCTTTCCAGGCTTTGATATAAAACTTCCCCCCCCAAAATCCTAATCCCTGGACTTTGGGGAATCCACTGCCACCATCAAGTACTTTTGAACCCACAAACAGGGGTGGACACTTGAAACCAACCCCAGGGTACCCCAAGCTCTTTTTCCCCAAAGAGCTTGAAAAAAGAAAAGAGAAAATATAAACTGCAGTCTGTGACTGCTATCCCCTAGTCAGAGGCATGCAGATCCCACAGACAGATTTTCCAGGACACAGAACGGAACCAATACCAAGTTAATAAAAAAGAAAGAACTTTTATCATCAAAACAATACTCCTGTTTCAAGCATAATGACTAGATGGAAAAGTCACCAATTAATATACTCGTGGAGGACTCCCATGGGCCAAAACTTAGTTACAAAGGAGAAGAAAACCCATTTCTAAATGCACAGACATCAGATTCCCATTCCCAAACCATAAAACAATAAAATGTAATGGATTTATCTAGACTTTGCCCTACTTACAGATGGTGTCTTTTCTTGGAGAGGGACATGTTGTCTGTCCCCCCCTCAGTATTTTGAGAGTCAACTGACCAGAGATAAAGAAGGGAAAACCCAAAAATTCCTTTCTCAATTTGAAACCCCTACCTGCATTTCTCTTGGCTGACTGCTTCCTGGCTAGGTACAATTAACCCCTTAGTCCCCAGACTGCTAGCTAACCCTCATGGTTATGACAGTTCCAAAGTGGGCATCGACACAGGATCACTCAGAAACGCCTTTGTCATTCCACGGAATTATGAGCTCGCTTACGCAGTTCCTCTGATATCACTTCTCACCAAAGTCGTTCAGAAAGTCAGGACAGACGGGTCCATAATCATACTAATAGCCCTGTCCCCCCCCGCCGCACTGGCTGAGACAACTATGGTATCTCTTCCTGCTCAAGATGTCATGCCCATCACCCTCCCTCTTCAGCACAATCTCATCACTCTGGGTCAGACAGCACAAACCTACTCGGACCTAAGCAAGCTGCATCTAACAGCATAGCATAGCATGCCTCCAATCTGAAGTAGGGCTTCCAGAGCAGATATGTGCAATCCTCATCCACAGCCATAAGGATTCCACCTGTGCCTCTTACACCTACAAGTGGAAATGCTTTGCAGCATGGTGCACCTCAGAGGGGCAGGACCTGATATCAGTGCCCTGTCTTTTATCCTGGACTATCTACTCACTCTAAAGCAATCATCGCTCTCGTTTAGCTCCATCAAAGTATACCTGGTGGCCATTATGGCCTTTCACCACAAAATTGAGGGATGGTCTGTTTTTACTCACCTTACAACCAAAAGGTTCCTCAAAGGGCTGCATCTCCTGCACCCTGATATCACACAACCTGTGCCTTCCAGGGACCTCAGTCTGGTACTGCAAGCCCTGACCAGGCCACCTTTCGAGCCTCTTGCCTCTTGTTCTTCTTCACACCTTTCCATGAAGGTTGTGTTGCTAGGGGCCATCACATTGGCTCACCGCATGGGGGATATGGCGGCCTTCATGGCTGCCCCACCTTTTACGATACTCCATTCGGATAAGGTTACCCTTCGCACACACTCAAAGTACTTACCCAGGGTTGCTTCCTCATTTCATATAAATGAACCAGTGAACTTACCTGTATTTTTCCCAAAACCACATGGAAACACGGTTGAGGCTCCCATGCATACCCTCGATGTCAAGCAAGAGTTAGCATTTTACCTGCAAAGAACTAAGTTCTTCAGACAAACACCTCATATCTTCCTCGCATTCACGGACTGAGTTAAATGGCTCCCCATGTTGAAACAGAGGCTGTCCAAATGGATTACTGACCGTATAAAACTCTGCTACACCCTTAAGGGCCAACAGCCACTGTTACGTTTGACTACTCATTCCACCAGGGCCGTATCCTCTTCCACTGCGTAGCTGCACAACGTGCCATTGATGGGCATTTGCAAGACAGTACTTGGGCATCACAACTTGCCTTTGCTAAGCACTACGCACTTTCTTATGCAGTCAACACTTTGCTGGGCTCCACAGCATTATCGTCGGCTTACTGCAATATTGCGAAGCCCCAGCCACCACGGGCTGAAACTACTTTCTAGTCACCAAGCGTGGTGCATCCACGCGAACCTCTCGAAGAAGAAGTGAAGGTTACTCCCTTTGTGCAGTAACTGGAGTTCTCTGAGATGGTGTCCCCGTGGATGCTCCACAACCCACCCTCTTCCCCTCTGCCTCGGACCTGGAGGGCCTCTGGGGTAGACAAGGAACTGGAGGGCTCAGGCTGCACATGTGCAGTCCCTACCGGCACAGTGTGCACCGGCTGGTGTCACGCATGCATGGTCCCCACAGAGACTGCTTCAAAATGTCCGATCCAAGCACCGGGATGGCATTAGGACCAAGTGTGGAGCATCCATCGGGACACCATCTTGAAGAACTCCCGTTACTGGTGAGTAACCTTCATTTCTTGGGTAGAAAACTTAGGAGTTTAGGTCTTTCAAAATACTCAACCTGTCATACAATAGAATGAAGAGAATTGGGGGGGGGAAATGATGTTTACACAGCTTATTTAGGGGCTTAGCAAGAAAAGCACATAGGACAATAGGCAATGTTTCAAGTATTATTATCCTTGTTTTAGGGATAGGGAACTGTGCCATAGAGAGACTGAGTGACTTGACTAAGGTTACGCAGGACATCTGTGGCAGAGTGGGGAATTGACTCCAGCTGCCAACATTCTAGACGGGATCAGCCTTCCTCTCTATCCCTATTATGCCAGGTGTGCTACAGACACTCAGGAAGATGTGCCTGGGCTAAAGATCTTGAAATCTAGAAAGCCTGGGAAACAGATATAATGTATTGGCAAGCTGAACAGGATAATTGTAAATATATATCTTGTTACCAGCCCTGCTGACTGAGGAAGGGGGCTCTGGAAGGGATAATTGTCCTTGGGCCTGTCAATTCAAGCTCTGGATAGCACTGAGGGCTTGGAGGAGGCCTGGCGTGCTCCGGGCGGTGCTAAGGGCAGCCTGGGGGGACACTGGCTGCAGCCCTGCCCCTTCCACCTGAGGCCATACTCCTTTTGGAGTGTGGAGCTGGGCCCTCCCTACCTTGCCCGGGGGCCCAGTGAGTCTGTTGGCCCCACTGCTTGTTACATTATTTCTTCTTTTCAGTGTTCTTTAGGAGGCAGGTTGGGGGGATGGCAGGGAAACAGGACTGTGAGTATCACAAATGTTAGCTTCCTCAGGGCCCTGAAAATACTCCATCCCCTGCTCCGTCCCCTTCCTCCAAACCTCCACCTCTGCCCTGCCTCTTTCTCTGCCACCCTCACCCTGCCCCATATCTTTCCAGCCACTTCTCCAGACATGCCCTGTTCCCTCTCCTCCAGCCGTGGAGCAGCTATTCAGTCATCATCTATGTTGTGTCTGCTCTTTGTACATGAACAGGCTTGCACCAAAGAAATACCCGACAGGAAGAGAAATAGGTGATACTGAACAGAAACAACTGGGAAGGCCCCAAATACTAGCTGAAACTCAAACCAAGGGTCCACAAATATATTACTTAAGGCTTTATTGCCCGCAGCTAGTTATTGAGGTAGAATTATCATTACTACCTGTGGAGGAAAATGGATGGAGACAAGTTTGTTTTTTCTGAAATAGGAAAAAAGTGACTTAGGAACTAAGGAAGCATCTACACTGCACTGTTATTTTGAGATTACTAGTGTTATTTCGAAACAAAGCGAGCATCTACATACACAGCCATTCTGTTATTTTGAAATAATTTTGAAATAAGACAGCTTATTCCGAAATCTGTAAACCTCATTCTTTGAGGAATAATGCCTATTCTGAAATAGCTCTCTCAAAATAAGGCATGTGTAGATGCTCCACTGCTGCTATTTCGAAATAGCCCTTCACCAGGGCCATTCTAAGTTATTCCTCCCCAGTACCTCCTGGGGCTCTAAATCGAGATAGCACGTCTACATTAGGGAAGCCTGCCTTGGACTAATTTTGAGGTTTCCCTGAAGTGTAGATATGCTATTTTGAAATAAGCTATTTCGGAATAACTCTTCCGGAATAGCTTATTCCAAAATAAGCATGCAGTATAGACATACCCTAAGAGGGGAAAAAAAATCGGCTTTAGTAAACTTGGTCCAGGTTATTATTATTGGAATACACCAAGGATATGAGTTTGACACTAATATATTAAATGGGTTATTCAATTTATTTGTCTTTCATTACTTTGAAGGCATGCATAATGTACCATATGTTTATTCTGAACTATTCAGTAGTGTGTGTTTATTGGGTCTGTTTGGTTCGGAGAAGAGAAGATTGTGAAGGAACATGATAACCATTTTCAAGTACACATAAAATTGTTACAAGGAAAAGGGAGAAAATTTGTTCTCCTTAACCTCTGAGGATAGAAGCAGCAATGGACTTAAATTGCAGCAAGAGCAGTTTAGATTGGACGTTAGGAAAAATTTCCTGATTGTCAGGGTGGTTATGTACTGGAATAAATTGCCTGGGGATGTTGTGGAATCTTCATCACTGGAGATATTTAAGAGCAGATTAGACAATTACCTGTCAGGGATGGTCTGGATAATTGATCCTGCTTTGGGCAGGGGGTTGGACTCGATGACCTCCTGAGGTCTCTTCCAGCCCTATGATTCTATGATAATACTTAGTCCTGCAATGAGTGCATGGGACTGAATTAGATGACCTCTTGAGATCCCTTTCTGTCCTACAATTGTACAATTCTATGTTTTTAATGCTTCAGGGGAAAATCAGATTTATTTGCATCTGCATAACTCTGGTAGACTGATTTCAGAACTCCAAACTTCCTGTGAACATTCTCCTCAAGGAGGACAGGGCCTCAGATATGTAGTGACTGTTCTCTAATTGTTTAGCAAGGCAGGAGAACTAACATCTAGATCAGGGGTGGGGAGTCTTTTTTGGGTTGTGGGCCACTGACCCACAGAAAAATCTGTCAGAGGCCACACGCAAGAAGCAGAAGAGAAGAGAGAGACACCTCACCTGCTCTGCCCGCCTATCTCAGGGACCAGGTAGATGGAGCAGGGCAAGCCCCTGTGCCCAACCCCATTTCCCTGGCAGGAGCAATGGGGGGCAACCAGAGGGACCTCAGGTGGAAGAGGTGGGGAGGAGCCCCCAATTACTCTGGCCCAGGGGCCCTCAGAAAACTCTCATCCACCCTGCCCACTAAAAAGTCCCCTGACTCAAGCTGCCTTCCCCCTCCCCATACCTTCCCCCTCTTATGACTAGAGAAGTATTAACAGGCCACTTTACTGTGACTGTTCCTTTGAAATGTGTGTTACTTCCTTATGCTAAGCAATTTGTTCTGTCCTGTATTTAGTTTTGACACTTTGAGTATGTTTTGCAGACCTGAAGAGCTCTGTGTAAGATTGAAGGCTTGTCCCTTGCACCAATGGAAACTGGTCCAACAAAAGATACTATCTCACCCGCCTTGTCTCACTACAGTGCCATATTATGGAATAGAGCCCAAATGTCCTGACTCCCAGTCCACTACTTTACCAGCTAGATACACAATAACTATGACACCTATAACTATCAATGCATATATAAAGGAAAAAAGTGTTAAGAGAATATTCATGACTTAGAATTTAAATTAAAATGAGTTCAAATGTATGGTTCACATGGCAACCACAATTTGGCTAAGTTGCACATACATGCTAAAGCATGCATTATAGGTAGAACATTATCTTTTTCTGTGTTGGGTGTTGGCTTCAGGCTGAACATTTTTGGAAAGTTTCAGCCAAAATAGTTCAGACATTTTCCGAGAATGAAGCTGGGGGAAAACGTGTTGTTTTGCAATGTTAAAAAAAATGCAGAGGCATGCTTTTCTTGGAGATGCTCTAGCATACTTCAGAGCAGGGACTTGAAATTTGGCTGGGGGTGACATTTGCATTAGGGGGATGTGCCTTGTTCTCTTGCTCTGAAAACCCAGCCACTTTTAGCCAAGTTGTGGGCCTTTGACAAATCTTACACATGCTCAGTGGAGATTTCATACAGTTTATTAGATACATTCTCCACAGATTCCATCCTCATTCAGCAAGTTCCACCTTTCCCTTCACAACTCCTAGTGCTGACATGCACCATCCCCACAGAATGAAAGCCCATGTTTTCAGTGGTTTCGGGATGGCTCCAGGGACTAGAACTGAGCCTAATCCTCCTGCACTCTATCAATGACCCCCTGCTGCCCAGGAAAGGTGGACGGAAGGCTGGGGCTGGCCGGGCAAAGAGCTGGGTCTGGGAACAGGGAAATGGGTGGCTGTGATTGACTGGGCAAGGAGCCTGGGAGTAAGTTGGTAGGAGAAGTAACATTTAGACTGGACAAAGCACAGGGGGAATCTAGGATGGATTGGACAAGGAGACTGAGACAAAAGGCTGAGGGAAACAGATTGGATGGGGTAGCATACTGGGACTGAAGCAGAGGTGAAAGTAACTTAAATTTCTCACAGGTACTGTCCTATTGCAGCTCCCCCAGGGGCTGGCTCGGGACAGGGAGTTGAGTTACAACAGTACCTGTAACAAAAATGTAAGTGTGGGATGGAGTGGGGAGGCCTCAGGGCAGGGGGTTGGGTGTGTGTAAGCTTGGGGGAGCTCAGGGCAGGAGGGCTGGGGGATGCCAGGGGTGCAGGTGTCAGGCAGGGGGGTTAGGTTGTGAGGGGTGTGGGACAGGAGGTGGTGGTTCAAGGCAGGGGAGTTGGGGTGTGTCAGAGCTCAGGGCAAGGGATTAGGGTGGGGTGGGGATTCAGGGCAAGAAGTGGGGAGGGTCAGTTTTCAGAATGGAAAGCAAAATAGTGGTGTCCTCCTGGGATCTGTATTGCAGATGATACAAAATTATTCAAGATTCTTAAGTCCAAAGTAGACTGCACAGAGTTCCAAAGGAATCTCACAAAATTGGGTGACTGGGCAAAAAAATGGCAGATGAAATTCAATGTTGATAAATGTAAAGTAATGCACATTGGAAAACATAATCCCAATCATGAATACAAAATATGGGATCCAAATTATCTGTACCACTCAAGAAAGAGATCCTTGAGTCATGGTAGATATTCTCTAAGAACATCCAGTCAATGTGTAACGGCAGTCCAAATAACTAACAATGCTAGGACCCTAGGAAAGGGATAGATAATAAAACAGAAAATATCACAGTGACACTTTATAAATCCATGGCATGTCCATATCTTGAATACTGCATGCAATTCTGGTTGCCCCCTGCTCAAAAAAGATATATTGGAATTGGAAAAGGTACAAAGAAGGGACATAAAAATGATAGAGTATGGAACAGCTCCTGTACGAGGAGAGATGAAAAAGACTGGGATTTTTGAACTTGGAAAAGAGTTGACTAAGAAGCGATATGGTAGAGATCTATAAAATCATGAATGGTGTGGAAAACGTGACAAGAAAATGTTACGTACTCCTTCATATGACACAAGAACCAGGGCTCATCTAATGATATTAATAGGCAGCAGTTTAAAACAAACAAAAGGAAGTACTTCCTCATGCAATGTACAGTCAACCTCTGGAATTCATTGCCAGCAGATGTTGTGAAGGTCAAAAACTACAAATTATATAAGTTCACGGAGAACAGATCCATCAGGGCTATTGTCCCAGGTGGTCAGGGACACAGCCACATGCTCGGAGTGTCCTTATTCTTTGATTGCCAGAAGCTGGGATTCGATGATAGGGGATGGATCACTTGACAAATTGCCCTGTTCTATTCATTCCATTCGAAACACCTGGCACTGGTCACTGTCAGAAGACAGGATGCTGAGCTCGGTGGACCAGTATAGCCATTCTTATGACTGAATAAGGAAGTGGGGGTTGGGATAAGCAGTAGCAAAAAGGGGTTGGATGAGGTTAGCCACAGGAGGAGAAGAGGTAGGACTGGGACAAATGGGTCTGAGCTGAAGGGGTCAAGCTTGATGGGAGTGGGCAAGGGTCTGACTACTATACAGAGCCCAGACTATAACCCATGACTTATGAGTCTCACCATTCCTCAGCTTTCAGCAAATATCTGGGAAACCCACTGGCAAACTCTGTGACATATCTCTTCCTAGTGCAATGATAGGTTGCCGGCTCTATCAGTTACTCCTTACCTAATGTGCTGAAGTTCTGTGTGGTGGATTGGAATGCTCCAGCACACCTGATATATCCTCTCAGTGTCAATATAATTCCACATGGTGGATTTTTTTTTTAGTTTTTTTTTTTTAAATTTAGGTAGTTTATTTTTATGTCTATGTAAGCACACACATACTATGTTAAAAAAAAATGAGGCAAGGGTCCTGTGGACAAAGTGTGGTTGTAGGATTAAAGACTATATCATATGGCATATACACAGGCAATCTTAATTCTGGCATTTCCTATCTTTTGAGTGCGTGCCTTTCCAACTTTAATGTTCTTTTAGCAATGTAAACACACACAAAGTATTATATTTGCACAAATATGAGGACATTTGTTGTTTTAAAACACTTAGCGCCTTAATCTACTATGGTGCTGTACATAACAGACACAAGACAGATTCCTTGCCTCAAAGAGTTGACAATCTGAACTGTTGCACTGGTGGTTTCCCCCCACCTCATATTGAATTACCAGATTTGACTATAAGACGAATGCTGGCTATTGAAACTGAGAGACAAATTTGCTCAATTAAAAAGAGTATGAATTAATTCTAGCATAGATATCCACAATGGTGCCAATTGAATTAGGCTTTGTCTACACTTACAAGTTTAAAGCATGGTGATTTAAACTGAAAGTGTCGCTACGGCATGAGCATTGGGAGAGCTCTCTCCCAGCGCTCTATGTAAACTACTCTGCAAAGGGAGTAGCTAATAGCACTGGAAATGCAGCTCCCACAAGTGTAGCCTGGTTCACACTGGTGCTTTACACCACTGTAACTTGCTGTGCTTGGGGGCAGTTGGGGGTGTGCTTTTTCAAACCCCCATAGCAGAAAGTTACAGTGCTGTAAAGTGCCAGTGTATGCTTAGACCTAAATAGATTTACTATAGATTTATACTTGTATGACTGTAATGGATGGCAGGCGGCACTCACCTCTTGCAAGTGTCCCTTCTTGGCCAAGTGTATGTGCCTGCACTCTCTTCAGTTTGCAGACAAAAGCTTCCTTAGCAACTTAGCCCGCCAACTAAGTCACACCACTGTGAATACTGTGTACAGATGTGGTCTCCTCACCTCAAAAAAGATATTTTGGCTTGGAAAGGGTTCAAAAAAGGGCAACTAAAATGATTAGGGGTTTGGAATGGGTCCCATATGAAGAGAGGTTAAAACAACTGGGACTTTTCAGTTTAGAAAAGAGGAGACTGAGGGGGGATATGATAGAGGTATATAAAATCATGAGTGGTGTGGAGAGGGCGAATAAAGAAAAGTTATTTATTAGTTCCCATAATAGAAGAACTAGAGGACACCAAATGAAGTTAATGGGTAGCAGGTTTAAAACTAATAAAAGAAAGTTCTTCTTCACACAGCGTGTAGTCAACCTGTGGAACTCCTTGCCAGAGGAGGCTGTGAAGGCTAGGACTATAACAGAGTTTAAAGAGAAGCTAGATAATTTCATGGAGGTTAGGTCCATAAAAGGCTATTAGCCAGGGGATAGAAATGGTGTCCCTGGCCTCTGTTTGTCAGAGGCTGGAGAGGGCTGGCAGGAGACAAATCGCTTGATCATTGTCTTCGGTCCACCCTCTCTGGGGCACCTGGTGCTGGCCACTGTCGGCAGACAGGCTACTGGGCAAAATGACCTTTGGTCTGACCCAGTACGGCCGTTCTTATGTTCACACAAAACCCCTTCTGAGAGATACATCTAACAGGGGCTCATCTCAGTGCCCTCTGCTAGTGCCTCTCTTAGTCTGTTTTTCACTCAGAGTGGTGTCCCAGGGCTTCCCCTCCTGGAGACAATGTCCTCACCCTTGCCTTAGGGCTTTACATATCTAGCAGGGCTCATTATAATCCATGTTCAGTAGTTCTCCACACAGATCTGCCCATGGTTGCTGCAACTCTTTCAGCCAGCCAATCCCTGGTATGCACACCTTCAGGGCTCCAGAGATACTGACTGATGTTCTGCTCCCTAGCTCTTTTTATAGGCCATTGTGGCCCCTGATAGGCTGCTTCCTTTGCAGCCATTCTAAGCTCCTTGGAAGACCTCTCTATGGCTTCTTTTCTGGGGTGGGGTATGGCAAGGCCACAAGCCTATAACAGAGAGCTTCAGGGCCTGATCTACTCCATCATAGACTGAAACAAGAATTTGGCTCCATGGATCTAGAAAAGTTTATGATATAGAGATAAATCCCATTTATCTCACATGTCATTAGCTTCTATTTTTGTTATGCCTCTCACTTCTTACAGTTGTCTCATATGGGTCTCTGCAGGATGAAAACTATGATTTTCCATTAGTCTTGATTGTACTATAAAAATTTAGTAAACAACAGATGATATTTCAATGCAGTTAAGAGTGTACAGTATGTGTGATTCATTTTTAGTGCATTTACTGTTGGCTTCCTTCAGTTTTACAATATGGGGAAAAGTTTTATCCACTGTTAAGAATGATCTATACAATATTGCCCAGCATTGGAAATATTGAAAAAAATTAAGATTGAAAAACCATGAGATTTAAATCAGTATGTTCTGGGTTCTTTTTCTTTGGCTATGTATACGCTACTGCAGTTTGCATAACTTTTCCTGCTTTTCTTCTGAAAGAGGCTTTTCCGATATTTGGCTCATCCACACAGGGCCGAATGTTGGAAAAAACCCCTCTTTCAGAACATCCCTTCTTTCTCATAGAATGAGGTTTACAGGGATGCCAAAAAAATGTGTCTGCTTTTCTGAAATTTTTTTTGGAAAAGCAGATGCATTCCTTGGATGTGGCAGAGCTTTTCTGGGATATCTCTGGTATCCCAGAAAAGCTCTGCAGTGTAGACATAGCCTTTATCTCCTGGTTCCTGAGCCTTTTGGGTTTGCTCAGCTCACATTTTTCAAGCCTTTCTCTGCAAGAATGAGGGCTAGAAATTACTTGTAAAAGAGAGAAACACAGAGAGGATACACAAGAGAGAGAGAAAACGTGAGAGAGTGAACTCTTCATGTAAACACACCACTCTAGGATCTGGGACCTTGAGCAAAACACCAAGCATTTCAAGAAGCATGATAAAATCATGAGAGTTGGCAATATTATCTATCTGTAGTTCCCAAAAGGTGCTCCATTCTAAGAGCTGCCTTCTTGCTACAAAGATAGCACATCTTGAAATGTGTGAAAGATAAGAGATACATACTTTCATAAGAATAATGTTGGAAATAACTCTGTAATGGGATATTCTATATTATTTGTGGGACTGTGTTTATGAATACGACATAAATGAAATATGCTTTGTGCAAGATACTTCATGTGAGATATCATTGGAAAGGTTGTAGTCTACAGAACATGATTATCTCATTTGTAGGTATGTATCATCCCTGAATTTGACATTAGAAATGAGAAGCATAAACGTTTGCAGCTAATGTAGTCATGCTATGTGAGGACCATTAGTAATATTCAAGGAACTTAATGGCCCAATACTCAGGACAATGATCTGTGAATGGATTTGTTTTTCCTTTAAGCCTGAGAGGAGGGGCTATGGTGGGGTCCTATGACATGTGGCCATGTCACCTGTTGCTAGGATCCATCTTGGATGTTGTATTTTCCCACAAGAAATGGGGAATATTTAGACTGTCCACAATGGATTCCCACTTTTGGCAAAACTTATTTAAGGGTGGGGAGTGAGGTAATCTAGGTCCTCAGTTCTCTCTGGCTACCGACCCAAGATGACTGCTGGAAACATCTAAGACTGAACTGGGGGAAGGAATGGGCCCAGGCTAGGTGGCTTTCCAGTCTGTGATAGAAGCCCATGGAACAACTTTGAGAATGAGGTATTACATGTAACTAATTTCTTAGTGTATTAAGCTTAGCTTGCATGTTCTGTTTTATTTTGTTTAGTAACCTACATTGTTTTGTGGGCTGTCTCTTAGGACCACAAAAATCCTACCTTTTATAGTCAATAAAATCACTTTTATTTATTAATAAACCTAGTGTATGTAATTGCTACTTGGGGGGAGGGAGGGAAGGCAAGAAGTTTGTGCATCTCTCTCTTTACATTGACAGAGGGTGGATTTCATGAGTTTATACTGTACAGATCTCTGTACAGCAGATGATGGGATTATCTGGGTCTTTGGCCTCTACAGGGGTTGGGCATCAGAGTGCTGGAGACAGGTATCTTGCTGTGTTTCAGTTAAGGTCTGCAGTTTTGGGGGTGTGGCCTGCCCCTTTGTCTGTGTTGTAGCAGGTTAGCACATCTGACTCAACAAGACAGGTTACTGGGGACCCAAGCTGACAGGGAAAACAGGCTCAGTGACAGAATCAAAGGGGGCCTGAACCTGTCATCTTCATTCAGTGAAAGATTCTCTGCAACCATTGTGGTGAGAAGCCCAGCTACTGGAAACTAATCTCAGCTGAGATGCTGATTTCCATTATTCCAATATATACATCTTGAGTCACTCCATGAATGTGAGTGGAGTTATTCCAGATTTCTGCTATATAACTGAGGTCAGAACCTGCCCAAATACCCAAGGGATATTTGGAGACTCTGTTTATGATTTCTATAAAATTGTCTACTGTTTGTTATACGTTAGTCTGGTTTTGAGGCCCAAATCTGTTCTCCATTACACTGTTTTAAATTTAGAGTGACTTCACTGAGGTCAACTGACTTGACATTTAATCTGATGTACTCTGGATGTACACTGTAGGGCAGAAGAGAAGAACTTGACCAGTATTTTCCCTGGAAATTGAAATTTGCGGGGGGAGGGCAGTACAAATGTACTTGGGGAGCAAGGGCCAAGTGATGAGACCATGGGAGGAAATGTGGGCTATATAACACCATAATAAAACCTGATAAATGTTTCATAATCATTTTATTAAATTTAGCTCATGTTTTAAAATCATCAAATTAAAGTTGGCTGCTCAAGCCTTCTGCAATGTACCATATGAACATCCTGCTTGGTTTCATGGTGTAATTTTGCATAACTCGGTTACTGCACTTCTGATTGCAATGTGTTCATTTTTGGTGGCTTCTTGTATGTATGGTACTTCCAGCCGTTCAACTGATATGCTTATTAGTTCAGTCATATGACGAGGCAGAATTTGACTTCTTCCAGAACATAAAATTCTATTCAATGAGGAAAAAGAGCACTCAACTGTGGCTTGTGTAACTGGGAGTAGCAAGAGATTAATTCCTATTTCTTTCATCCCAGGAAATATAGCACAAAGAGCATGTCAAGCCACTAGTGAGCCAAAAAAGGAAGTTGAAGTCAAATCTTTATTTGTTGTATGATGTTCCACTCTGTGTTCAAATTCTCTATTCTGTCCTGATCACATTGTAGCTCCACTGTTGGTAGTGCCTCATACCACACAAGTGTCAGTGTATTATAAGACAGGCCTCTCTAAAAGCTATGTGTTTTAATTGGCATCTGTCAAAGCTATGTAGAGGTGGAGTAGAATCCAGAAGTTGCAGTTGCAGGTTTGTAAATATCAAGTCGTATACTTTTTCAATTGACTTAACAAACATTTCATGTCTTCTTCAGTTAAGAATTCACTGTTAAGTGCCTGCAGCTCTGGACTGGTCTTTGCTTCGTCTAGTAAATTTTCAATGGCCAGCTCTCAAACTGAAGTGTAAGTTCTATTACTAGACAAGGATCTACTTCTGTTGTACCAGATGCCAAGTGATTTAAAAAATAAACGTATAAGAGGGAGAAGGGGGATTGTCTACTCTGAACATAGTAGCAATAGAAGTCTATCAGTTTCACTACTTAGAGTCATCCCAACTTGGTAAATACTTTACAAAGCTAGTAATAATGGTTGGAATAATTTTAAGACAATAGCCAAGGATCTCACATAAGAAAACCATTTTCCCGCTGGTTTGGACTAATTTGAACTTCAGTCCCACAGCATCTTCTATTTTTTTCTGAAATATTCAGTCTTTTGGACATTTATAGAAAAAAGAGTATAACAAAGACTTTTTAATGTCTCTTGAAGATTCTGAAGCTTGTACTAATGCTAGCTGAACAGATCATAGAAACATTGAACCATAGGACTGAAAAGGACCTTCTTCTAGACCCTTATAAAGACTAATGCTGTGTCTAGATTACATTCCTCTGTCGGCAGAGGGATGTAAATGAGGCACTTCGAAAGTGCAAATGAAGTGGGGATTTAAATATCCCATGCTTCATTTGCATAATTGCATCATGGCGCTCTTTCGAACAAGCGCCATTTCGAAAGTAAAACTGCGGTCTAGACGCGGTTCTTTCAAAAATGGCAGGCTTTTTCGAAAGATCCTGTACTCCTCATTTTTAAATATTTAAATCTCCGCTTCATTTGCATTTTCAAAGTGCCTCATTTACATCCCTCTGCCGACAGAGGGATGTAGTCTAGACACAGGGTAAGTAGTACCTATATCATCCATGACTGGTGATTATCTAACCAGCTCTTAAAAACCTCCAGCGATGGAGATTCCCTAGTCTCCCTAGGCAACTTATTCCAGTGCCTAATGACCCTGACAGTTAGGAAGTCCAATCTAAAACTCTTTTGCTGGAATTCTTGCTTTTTGTCTTACCCTCAGAGCTTAACTAGAACAATATTTGTCTCTCCTTCTTGTTACAATCTTTTATGTACTTGAAAATGTTTACGATGCCCCCTCTTAATCTTCTCTTTTGAAGACTAAACAAACCCAGTTCTTTCTGTCTTCCGTCATAGATCATGTTTTCAAGACCTTTAATAATTTTTGTTGTTCTCCTTTGGACTTTCTCAAGTTTGTCCACCTCTTTCCTGAAATGTCACCCAGAACTGGACATAATACTACATTTGAGGCCTAATCAGCATGGAGTAGAGCATCAGAATTACTTTTTATGTCTTGCTTACAACACTCATGACAGAATATTTGCTTTTTTTGCAACAGCATTACACTGTTGCCTCATATTTAGCTTGGGATTCACTAGAACCCCCAGCTTCCTCTCTAGTAGTCATTTCCCATTTTGTATGTGTGTAACCAATTGTTCCTTCCTAAATGGAATACTTTGCATTGGTTCTTATTGAATTTAATTCTATTTCCTTCAGACCATTTCTCCAGTTTGTCCAGATTATTTTGACTTTTAATCCCATCCCCCAAAGCACTTGCAGCTCCTCCTAGCTTGTATAGGCCACAAATTTTATAAGTGTACTCTCTATGCCCCATTATTTAAATCATTGATGGAGACATTAAATGGAACCAGGACCAATCCCTGCAGAACCCCACTCGATATGTCCTTCGAGCTTGACTGTGAACCATTGGTAACTACTCTCTGGGAAACATTTTCCAAACAGTTATGAACCCACCTTAGTAGTTCCATCTAGGTTGTATTTTACTAGTTTATTTATGAGAAGGTCTTGAGAGTATCACAAAACTTACTAAAGTCAAAACATACCACTTGTGCCCTAACTATAGGGCTTGTTACCATGTTAAATCAAGCTATTAGATTGGTTTGACATGCTTTGTTTTTTGATGAATCCATACTGACTGTTACTTATCACTTTATTATCTTCTCAAAGTTTGCAATTTTTTTCTTAATTATTTGCGTTATTATCCTTTAAGGTATTGACATTAGGATGGCCTCTTCAGTGTGTATAGGAGAGATTAGGGTTAAATTTTTCTCTGACCATGTCTTCTAGGGTACGTCTACACTAGCTCGTTAGTTCGAGCTAGGTAGGGTAATGAGGGCAACCGGAGTTGCAAATGAAGCCCGGGATTTAAATATCCCGGGCTTCATTTGAATGCTCCCGGGCGCCACCATTTTTAAATCCCCCTTAGTCCGAACTCCGTACCCGCAGCTACATGCGGCACAGACTAGGTAGTTCAAATTAAAGATCCTAATTCGAACTACCGTTACTCCTCATTCCGCGGGCACGGAGTTTGGACTAAGGGGGATTTTAAAATGGCGGTGCCCGGGAACATGCAAATGAAGCCCAGGATATTTAAATCCCGGGCTTCATTTGCAACTCCGGTTGCCCTCATTACCCTACCTAGCTCGAACTAATGAGCTAGTGTAGACGTACCCCTAGAGAAGTTTGCAGCTCCATCAAATGCACAAGCAGCCACTGGTGTCCATTTTACAAGCAATTAACTCTTCTAAGATGTGGGTTCTCACAGATGCAGCCAACAAGTCATCTATAACCTAAACATTTAGAAATGTATCTGCTAGCCTACCTCTGACATCTAGACAATGTACTCATTGACTTAGTGCTCGATGCACGTTTACATGGGTGCATTCATCAGCCATGTAAGTACATTTTAAGGGGTGAGAGCATTCTTTATTTTTTCAGCTGCTGAGTCTTTCACTGTTGCACCCCATGCTTCTAACTAGTCAGCTGAATTTCTTGCAGAAACCTGGTGAGTATTTACCAGTCTTGTTCAGAGCCAGTGTCCAGTTCAGGATTAACGAGTGCCAATGCAATGAACATTGGCCTCCAGTTTGTAGAGTGTTGTATCTTTTCCTTAAATAGAAAGTATGATGTGACAGCCATGTTGCTTCATATAAACTGTGTTATGTCTTCAGTACTATTAACAGCCTGGTTAACTATTTCTAAAACTGGCTTTGGCAGTGACTGGCTGATAAGGCTTTCTGCATGTTGATAAAGTCCAGAGGCATGATGCTTTGTAGCCTTTCCATCTAGTATGTGAGCATTGGCTTTGCTGATCCATCTGGCAAAAAATGCTCCTCCAGTTTTACCTATTGTAGTAGTAGGGAGCTTTCTTTCCTCATAAGCTTATTTGCAAGAGGTGTACCAGTAGCCGTCTTTTGTAACTTCGATACATGAGACAAGCTTGACAAACAAACATCAGGAACTGAATATAGGTTTTGGAGGCAGGTTTTCAGTAGGTAGCTGTAGTTGTGCTTTGGGCTATTCAGATGTTGATACTGGAACCTTCAGGTGGCATGTGGTATTGTCTTGATTCTTGGTATGATATTCATCTTGGTTGGTTTGACCACAGAGTGGTGGATGGAGGGTGATGGGAGAGTTGGGGGAGGAGGGAGTGGGGAGTAGAGAAATCCCTGACTTCACCCTTTGGACCTTTTTCTTTGGAATGATGATGCCCTTAGTTACAGTTGTGCAACCCTGCTGATGGCTAGTGGGGCAGTAGAAGAGACAATTAGGGCTGTATATGGGAGACTCAGGGATTGCACAGGTGCTAGTGAGGGTGTTCTTCGATCTGCCAAATGTTTTTAACTAGTGAGAAGGAAAGAAACCAACTTGACTGTCAGACTCAAGCCTATCAGTTAGGTTTTAAAAAAGTATTTCCTTGTAAACTGAGCACATGTGCTATAAAGATCATTGTTGGAGCTCAGTTCCCCACTGTTGGGTTCTCATTGCTGGGTCTCAGCTCCCCAGTGCTGAGAGACTAGAACTATTGTGTTCCATGATTATTAGCCCTTTCTGGCACATGTATGGGTATCCCAGTCTCAGGCCAAGTGCCTCAGTTGCATTGTGTTTCAGTTCCTTGAGTTATCTGCAAGAAGCAGAGAGCTCCCCAAACTATTATGGAACATTTCTATGCTCATGTGGAATAAGAACATTTCTATGATCATGTGGAATAAGAAAATCAGTCTGTGAAAACATTTCCCTCCAAATTCTGTAGTAGAATACAGTTAAAAGACACCTTCAGAGAACTGCTGGTTTGTAATTATATTCTTTGGTGTCTAACGGCTGAGGGGAAGTCTCTCTAAATCCTAGCCCTAATCAGATCATGAAACCGTACAAGTCAGGACAGGCTGTATCCAAAAGAACATGGTGACTTTGTGAATTGCAACCCACAATAGAAGGCGGGTGGTTGAATGGGAATATTGAATGGCCAGAGGCAGGGTCATATGGTCCCAAAATAGAGGGCAATACAAGACTTGTACTATGAAGCAAATAGGCAGAAGAAAATGTATTCCTTTGTATTAGCACAGATTCAAGTCTTGGATAAGACACTTGTGAATTGGTCCAGAAGCCTTGACAATACTAGACACCATAAAAGCTTTTATTAGATTAATTTCTGTTGGTGAAAGAAACAAACTTTCAAGCTACAAAGCTCTCAAAAGCTGACAGGGAAGGGCCAGCTTAATAAAGAAGCTCCTACACAGCCTGTAAGAGAAACTGACCTGGGAGTGGAAGATTCCCCAAGAGGATCATGACCTCTTTCTAGTATACAAGTCAAGTTCAGTGCAATATTCAATAATAGGGACTTGGGTTCCATTGTGAAAACAACTCTGTCACTCTCAGGACATTGAGCTGAGAAGGGAAGAGATGTCGACAACTTTGCACCAGGTTTCTAGAAAAACTTCAGTGGATAAATGTTGCTATTGATCCTATTCTATTCATAATAATACTTGAATGGACAACTCAGCATTGAGTATATACCCAGTTAATAGCTAGGATCTTTATGCCATTACTGGGTAAGTTATTTTGCTTTTAGTTAAGGCTTTGTGACAGCTGATGGACAGCAGATCCTGAAGATTGATTCAAGGATGGGTGTATTACCCATGAAATAAGCAAATCAGGATCAATAAATATGGATACAGAGATGGTCTGTTATGCTCTGTCCAGCCTTTCTCCTCTGCCAGGTGGTTAGTAGAGTCACTGCTGTTGTTAATTATGTATAACAGGCATGTTATAGGTGGGGAAAGTTTTTGGGCCAAATCTGGTTCCAGCTAAGGGTCTTTTGTGCTGCTCCAGTGCACAAGGCAGCCTTCAAAATGCTCTTGCCAGCTACACGCAGGTTCAGCTGTCATAGGAGACTCTCTGGGAAAGAGAAAGCATTGCTGATTCTGCACCATTCTCCCTCTCACCCCAGATTATGGGATGGGCTGAGGGAGAGGAGGTTTGGCTGGAGCATTGCTGTGCTCCATTGAGTTCTCTGCTGTGGAATTGCCTCTTGGGACCAATGCCGAGCCAGCCATAATCTAGAGAATCTCCAAGGGCCTGATCCAAAGTCCATTGAAATAAATGGAAAGACTTGTTTGGATTTCAATGGATCATGTGCTAAGTTATGTTGGGGACTAAACAAGCCCAGCAGCCACGAGGTTGGGAGCGAGGGGGATCTGGCTCATCACCTCTCTCAATAGTCTCAAGACATTAGGGACTCTGCCATGATTAGTTAACTAGTTAATGTAATAAAGAGAGGTCCCAAGATCATCTTCAGCAGGATGGCAACTACCATTTGTGAGGTGACCCAGGAAGTAAATCAGCTTAAAAAGGGAACCTCACTTATCATACCCCTGATGCTGCTTACATAAACAGCCTCCAGAGAACTTGAGAAAGTTTAACTTCAGATATTCTTGTCACTTAGGAGGCCATCACTTTCCAGGAATTTCAAACTAGAAAGACCAAAATGGGGAGCTTTTCTTTTCTCAAGCATGAAGGCTTTTATACCCAAGATTATTGTCCTGCAGCAGCTGAAATGAGCCCACAGGAATCCTTGTACCATTCCTGGGATGCGAAAAATGAATGCATGTTCCCAAGGTGCTGGGAACACAGCCGTTCTCCCAGGCTCTTCCACAGCAGTAATGAAGTGCTATAAGCTGCAGTTTCATAATGTGACTCTGAAGCATATGCTGTTTACAATGGGAATCAGAACACATATCAGGAAGGTGAAACAGAAAGTCCCAAAGGCCATAAAGATGAGTATCTGAGAAACTATACTGTAGATGTGTTCCAACCTTGAAATTTGGAAACATTATCTTAACTGAAAAATTATCAAGCTGGAGAGAAATCCATAATCCCCTAATATCAATATGCATGCAGCGCCATAAAAACAAGGCAAAGACGCCTGAAGATTTTGTAGCTAAACAAACCAAAAAAAAAAAAAAAAAATAGCAGGAACTGAGTTTTCTCTCAGTTAAGTCTTATCCAAATAATCAATAGGTCAGTTAGGAATGAAAACTCATATCCCTTTTTTGGGAATAGAAACTGTGGGATAGGTATGCACAAATCATGGGGCTGCAATAGTTGGAGGAAGTGCTATGTATAGGAGCAGGGCAAGAAAGCACCCCTAACAGCCACACTAGGGTTGGACACACTGTACTTTCAAGTTACAATAGTTCACATGAATTGCTGTAAATAGCAACAGTCTCATTCTCTTCCTTATTTTTCTCACACTCAGTAGCCTGCTCTAAGCTTCAGAAAAAAAATCATGCTTTGTTATTGGAATTGCGTTGGCAAAGGGTATCATGGACCCAATGAGGGACAAAATGTTAACAAATCCCTTGTTCATTTATCACATTAACCAGATAAACATGGTTTTGGGTTTTGTGTCAAGTTATCATTCCCATTATAACACCCATCACTAATCTTTTACTCTAAACATGCAGAAAAAGGTACAACAGCTAACGCATTTACAATGTGAAGTATTAAGTAAAGCTTTCATTTCAGTAATAATTTCCTTTCTCTTCAGCTGTATAAAGTTTTTTTTCTTAAATAGGGAAACTCTTTGATTGACAGTCTTTTAGGGTATGTGTAGACTACACGCTTCTTTCGAAAGAGATCATCTAGACAGCCACAACTTTTTCGAAAAAGTGATCCGCTTTTTCGAAAGAAAGTACTTAGGCAGTCTGGATGCTCTCTTTCTAAAAAGCCATGTTTGCGGTCAAGCACGTCTTTTTTTGAAAGAGCTCTTTCGAAAAATGCGTTCTTCCTCGTAAAATCAGGTTTACCACTGTCGAAAAAACCACCACGTTCTTTCGATTTAATTTCAAAAGAACACAGCGGCAGTCTAGATGCAGGTGAAGTTTTTTCAAAAAAGGCCACTTTTTTCAAAAAAACCCTGTACTCTAGAGACACAAGATGGGTGAGATAATAGCTCTTATTGGGCCAGCTCCTGGTGGTGAAAGAGGCAAACTTTTGAACCTCCACAGAGCTTTTTTTTGGGTCTGGGCAAGAGTATCACTGCAAACAGTCCTGGTAAAGGTATTTAACTCCCTTTTTCAGGGAAAAGGAAAAAAATTAGCTTAGATGGTGCAGAGCTGTTGGGAGTCTGAATCTATTTTCTTTAAAATAACACACTCACAAAAGGGAAGACAAAAAGTAGCATAATGAGAAAAAAACAGGCGGTGACTTTTATTTGCAACTTTTTACTGAAGAAACACAGGCCCAGCAAATAGTCTTATCAGCCCTTCTGAGACATGGTACATTTGTACCAGCATCAGAGCTGTTTAAAGTTTTGCTTTTTGCTTGCCTTTCTGGTCAGAGGCTCACAGCATTGTTGAATAAGGTGTAAGTTGTCTTGGCAGATAGGCCAGACTTTTCTTGGATAGACATTTGGGATCTGGAGCATGAAGAATAAGGATGTTGAGGCAGATTCCATGGCCGAGACAGAGGGGGTGACAGTCAAGATGGTAAAGCTTGCTGTGTCTGGACCACTTACCTTGCTGCTCCCAGCTAATGCCCTCCCTTCCCGAGCTTAAAAAATCCCCCCACAATAACCCAATGTCCAGGTAGCAGCAGCAACCTCAGCTCATTAAAATTAACCAATCAAAACATGTTTCAGTGCTTTCAACTATAAACATTTTCTCCTCTTTCTAGAATCTTTTATTAGTCTATTTGCCCATTAGTTTTGCTGACATTCATGAACAACTCTATGTAACCGTCTGAGTTGGACTTTTGTTACTTTGGACAACTTAGATTACAGTACTTTTTACAATAGCAGCTCCATAAATGTCACTGATTGTGGGAATCTAACATGGGTGGGCAGATGGCATTTTTACCACTGTACCATCTAATTAATGACCAGCCTGTCTAAATAATGTTCCCAAACCATTGGTGGCTAGTGCACAGCAGTACTGCCACCATTCCTCACTACTGGGGGAGGAGAGGAGCCTGTTAGTTGTGTAACGGTGAGAGAGTTCTGAGAAAAGTCCAGGATAGACAAAGGCCACAGAACCTCCATTCCATGGCAGAGGATTAGCCAGTGCAGGTACATAGGGCAAAGTACCTTAGAAGGCCCTGGGAAGTGTGCAAGTCTGTATCATTACTAAGGCTCAAGGTTTGTCATTACATGAAAAGTCACAGATAACATGTATCCATGAAAACAGTGGTTCCCAACCTTTTCTATACTGTGGACCAGCAAACTCATTCAAAAGCTTTTGGAGGACCGGCACAGAAACATTTGCATATTCATTATGGTACAGCCTCTTCCCGACTTACGAACCAGTTATGGATGAAGCAATTGGTTGTAACTCGGTTCGTTCGTAAGTTGGACCCCATAGAGTTACACGCGACTGCGCTGTTCGTAAGCGCAAATCGTGTTCGTAACTCGGGGTCTGCCATTTACGACAGCTTTGGTCGTAACTGCGAATGGTCGTAAGTCGACCGTTCGCAACTCGGGGACCGGCTGTAATTAATGGTAAGCAGTCATGTGTTATTTGACATTGCATCTGTACACACACAATACATGTCACTGTAACAGATTTTTTAAAATGATCCCTCCCAAAAAGTATTTGCTTTTCACCTTAAAAATCATACATAACACATCAGTACCTATTCAAAGTCTTTTATTTCCACCACTGTTAAAGATCATATTCTAGTCATACCCAGTACAACCCAGTGTTTTGTTAGGATCTCTCATATAAACTCTATTCCTGAACTCCTGGTGGAATTAAATAGCGAATCATTACAATGTTAATAGGACAGGGGAAGAAGGGACAGGGATAGGGGAAGAGGGAGATATTATTTCAGAGCGATAAGCAAAGGAGAAATAGATCCCCAGTTAAACAAATTAAAGATGGAGCATCAATGAGATACAAGAAGGTTGTTCCACTTGGCAGGGGGTGCAAAAGAGAAGGTTCTTTCATCAGCAGTACTTAGGAAACATGGAAGAAGGAAGATCAGGGCCCCACTGTGTGCTATGCATTGCGCACACATGGACCAGGAGATAGCCTGTGCCCCGTGCAGATTACATTACCACTAGAAAAGACAACCAAAGCTCAGAAAGGTGAAGTGACTTGCCCAACGGGAAGGCAAGGTCAGTGGTAGAGTCAGCAATTGCATCCAGCTGTCTCAAATGCTTGTTAAGTGCCCTTTCTACCAACTTTGGGGGAGTGATGCTCACCAATCTATGATCTTGTTCTTGCACCAATGCAGTTAATGAGCTTTGCCAGTGATTTCAGTGGTGCAGGATTGGGCTCTAGGAGACAAGGGTACAGTTAGTTCAGAAGGGCTTTGAAAATGGAGGCTTTTGGCCGGGGGGCATCTGTGAGCTTCTCTGCCGCAGCTGCCCTCCATGCGGAGCTGGCACTGGCCCTAGCCCAGGCTCCAGATGCCGGAGTAGCCACCTTCCACACGGTGCTGGCCTTGGCCCCGGTCGCTGGAGCAGCTGCCCGCCACACGGCCGTGCCAGCTGGGCCACGTAGCATTCTGCTGTAGCTGAAACCAGGGCCACGGTGAGGCTGTTCCAGTTAGAGACAGCCTCACCATGGCCCCTGCTCCAGACGCAGCACACCTGGCTGCTCACCTCACCTCTCACTGTGCTGCTGGTGGGATGTGGGAAAGAGGAGAATTTTTTGTGTGCACGTAGGTGTACACCTTATGGTGAACCCCAGCGGATGGGGCTCATTTACAGCTGTGGGCGTGGCCTGGCCGAATGCCTCAGCACAGCAGGCAGGGGTTTGCGGACTAACAGATTAATCTAAGATACCACAGGGCTCCTCGTTGTTTTTGCAGATACAGACTATCATGGCTACCTCTCTGAGATCTATCCCTGACTTTTTTCTGTGTCCATGACTCACCCCACAGAGATGGCTCCTGTATCCTGCGAGGCTGGGCCTGGCACTCCATGCATTGCAACTTCATGGGCAGGGTCACAATGCCCCTCAGGTTTGACAGACCTGATCTTCCATCATTTGAGGTTGGGCAGGCCAAATGTGAGTGGCACTGTGACCCTGCACACCAGGTTGGAGCACGGTGCCAGGGCCACTGCTGAGGACAGAGGAACCACAGCAGCCAGGGTCAGTGAAGGTGCTGGGCTCAGCCTAATGAGTTATAGGAGTTGCTGAAGTCACTGTTCCAGGGTAAGAATGGGGGATGCTCACTCTGTGCCTTTGAACTGGGCTGGAATTAGGGGTAAGATGCTAAGGGCACTGCTACAGGTGGCGCTGCTGGTTCAGGGGGTTCACAGTAAAAACCTGTACTGGGCCCCAATGGTCTGTTCTTCCAACACCCTCCCCGCCTCTCTCACTTCCTTTCAGTTCAATACTATATTTTACTGACATGACAAACTATATAAAACGGTCCATGTGTAAAAGAGAATCTTCTGTCAGCATCTAAGACAGGATTTAACATTATATTGGGGGTTAAACCCTTTTGTTTAATTAACTATTATCCACTGTTGATTCAGTAGTAGTTTGCTCTAAATAACATGGCATTGTTGCTGCCATCTTTTTCAATTTTCCCAAATGTATCATTTCCCCCCTCCTTCTGTTCAATCTGAAGTCTCTTATCATTTCTGATAAATGAGTAAATACATTTCTCGTGCTTCCTTTTCTTTTGGACACAGAGTAGAAAATATCTCCCGCTTTCAATCTGTTCTCTGTCACAGTGGTTGCACACTCTTTCTGGGTTTGCACAGCCGTGTGACTCTGTTGCCACCTCTAGTTTGTTTACTGACTATTTGGTGAGAGCAGGCAGTAGCTTTGCGATTTCCTCTGCATTGAAGCAGTTTGCAAGTTTTGTGCAGAGGAGCTCAGTGATTTGTATACTGGTATTTTAGGGTTTCTTCTAGTCACCCTCTCCCAAAGATCATTCAATTTTGGGTGGGGTTCTAAGATCCCCACTGGTTAGGAGTTTAGTGCAGCCCAGGATGGAGTGATATTATGTAAAAATGGGTATTTTCATGTGTGATAATCAATTTCCTCCTTATGCTCCCTCTTCCCATTCTAGTTTTCCCCTTGTTTTTCTCCATCTTCACACTCCATCCACCCTTCCCTTCCCTTTTTTCGTCTGGGGCATCATTTCTGAGAAATTCCCAGGGGAGGGGAATATGTGCCAACAGAGAACTTTGTGTGTGATTCCATTAGATCCTGTAAAGTGTATGTGTGTGGGGGAGGGCGGGGAGGGGGAGAGAAAAGCAAACAGCAGAAAGCATAACGGAGCCTACAGACTTGAGGAAAATCTAGAGGCAGGAATCGGACGAAAGCGAGGTCGGGGAGGGGCCCCCTCTTGCCCACCCCGGCCCTGCTCGTCTGGCCCCTGATCTCCCGCAGCCACTAGTCCAGCTAACCGGGGCGCGTGTCCGTTTGCGCGGACTCGAGCGCCGGCTAGGGGCCCCGCGGCAAGGCCGGGCGTTCCGGCTCCTACCCAGCCGGCCCCGGCTGAGCTCATGGGGCCAGCGACCGAGCCAGGCTTGCAGCAGCGGCCACGTTCCTCGGCCCCAGCGCCGCGCCGCGTAGGGGCCACCCCTTCCCCAGGCATCTGGGCTGGCGCCTCAAAGCCGAGCCCGCTCCGCTTGCTGGCACGGACGCCCCCCTCCCGGGGTCGGTGGGCTCCGCCGGGGGGCGGCAGCATCAGGTGCAGCCGGGGCGGGCTACAGGCCAGGCCCGGCCCCCTCTGCCTGTGCGCTAAGGAGCCCGGCTGGAGGGAGCCGCCCCTCCGTGTGCGAGGACTGGAAGCAGGAGAGCAGCGCGACGCGCTGGGGATTTCCAGCTTAGGCGGGCGGGAGAGGAAGTGCGGGGCGGGGGGAGCCGGGGCAGAGCAGCAGGGACTTTCCAGTCCAGGCAGCGGCCGCCTCCGCCGGGCTGCAGTGGGTCCCCCTCACTTGCTACCAGGTAGGGGCGGCGGGGGGCTCTGCGCTCCCGCAGGAAGGGGCTTGAGCGAGCCGGCGGCGGCGGCGGCGGCGGCGGCCGCCCGGGCTCAGGCTCGTAGGCAGGGGCAGGGCTGCTGCGGCGACCCGCGCTGCTGCCCCCGCTCCCACCTAGGGACCCGCTGCGGCTCGGCGCCGGCTGCTGGGGGCAAGGCGGCGGGGCGGCAACTGCTGCCTGGCTCCTGTGCGGGGACGTGGCTTCAGCCACCAGCCAGGGACGGACACATCAGACTCAGCCTGTTGCCCGGGATCTGGGCGCTGCTGCCGCCGAGAGATTGATCCAGCTTCAGGCTGCGCCTGCTACTGGGGGCTCAGCTTCGTTCTCAGGGCGGCTGCTGCTGCTGCTGCTCAGACCCAGCCCAGATACATTCATCCTCCGGGCTGTTGCTTTATTCTCCCCCTTTTTTTATTTTGAGGTGGGGGAGACGTACGTGCAAGACTCAAGCCCGCCTGACATCTCCCTACCTAGAGAGGAGCCGATCAGTAAGTGTTGATACGAAAACCCCTATTCCTCTTGTCACTCTGCTAAGCGATGTGCTTAAGGGTCCTTGCATGCATTTGATGTGTTGTTTGAATGCAGAAAGCTCTCAATTTCTGGCTCTCATAGGCAGTGTGGGCGGGCCATATGCTTTAAAGGGCCAGTGTCTGTGTGCTTTGAGCTGTTCTTTTCACTTATGGCAAACGCTTATTTTGCTAACTTTGCTCCCCCAAAGACTGCTTTGCTTCGTTAACCATGCAGAAAAATCTGTGTTGAGCTGGCTTTTAGCAAACCCTTACCATATTGGATATGTGTGTGTGTGTGTGCGGGCAAGGAGGGGTTCTCTTGCGAAGGATGTAAAATAAATTCAATTAATGTTAGTTTCATCTGTCCCTCTGGGGACTATATCAGTATTTCAGCCGTATTTTTACAATGCATACACACCAAGGCCTTATTTTATGAAATGATCTTTCTAGCACGAACAAAAACTTCAATTAATTTTACGTGATTTTAATACTTAGTAAACGTGTGCACTATTGACAGTACAATGCTTTAATGATTTCATTTTATAGTTTAGTGGAAAAATAACTATTGTTTAAAAGTTTATACTGAGTCATTCTTCTGCAGATGAACCTATGACTGACTCATAATCAGAGAACTGCAGTGGCTTGTAAGATAGGAAGGCAAGACGTTTACATCTGTGTGATTTATTTGTATCTTCAGATAATATAGAGGGTTTAAATAAACTTCAGAAAAGCAAAAAAAAATATAATTATGTCTACTGTTCTAGCGTGTAGTCATGTTATGCCATGCTATTGCTCATGTATGGTTTGGAAGGCTACAGAGACTCCTGTATCTGGCTGCTCAGCATGTATTTGAACATTGTTGTGTCATCTGTGTTTCTGTAGTAGTAAGATGTGGGTAGTGCTAAGGATATGCTTTGAAATGTAAGCTCTTTTCAGTTCAGTTGTTTCACTAGATTGTCAAGATTTATCTGAATCTTGCATATAGTGTATGTTTTATTCAAAAGAACCTTACTGAATATAACTGCTGTGCATTTTGTATTATAGGTCTGTTATATAGAGAATGTATTTAACATTGCTGTGTACTAATCTTAATTCACATTCATACACCAGAAAAAGGTGTTTATTTTTCAGTGTATGCTCTGAATGCATATGAGCAGTGCTAAGCCTGGGCACATCATATATCATACTGCTGAAATTTAGTAAAAATCCATATTTAAAATAGCTACTGTCTACACACAGGAGCTGCATTTTAATTACTGTATATTGACAGTCAAATCTTTTTTTCAAACTACAATATGTGTGAAGCAACATACAACCTTTTATTTTATAAAACGAGCCATTTTTAACTTGCAGGAGTCTAAAACTGTCCAAGTGTGGCAATTTATGTACATTTCTATTTACAGTATGGAATGTAAAAATGACACTGTGTGCATAACACATTTAATGGGTTTACAGAAAGAAGGTTCCCAGCTTGAGATAAAATATACCATGTTTCAGCCAGAATCTGAGTTTTTATGGTCAGGTTGGGTAACCACTTATAATACAGCTTGATAATGGAGACACTGACATATCTTGAGCTTGGGCAGCACAATCAGACACCAATATAATGTTATGAATGGTGTCTTGTTCTTTAAAATGTAAGATGTGTTACTGAAACCCAACCTGGCTGGAAGCTTCCTGGAAGCTTCAGTTGGCTCTGGATGTAGAACATAGAAAAGCAACCATACATGTAACAAGAAAGCAGTTAATCCTTATTAAAAGTGAATGTCAAAGGTCTCTGTCCCTGTGCTTTTCTGAACATCTGAATTGAAGTTTAGTGTTAATACTGGTTTGAAAGACAGAATTCCAGTGCAAATAGATAGTGGAATAGACCAATAATTTTGGATTCTCTTCATAATAATCTTCTAAGCATCTCTACTGTTGTTAATATCTTGAAGCAGTGTATAAAAATTTCACCGGTTCAATTCCTGCTGCTGATACTATATTCTTTCGTGTGACTGTTGAGATTCCATAGATAGAAATAGCTGCTTTGACTTTCAAAATGGGTTTGAATCCTGCTGCATTTTATTTTTTTACATTTAAATGAGGAAAGAGGAGCCCCCTTTTAGAGGGGGATGTTTGATCTGTTAATGGATGTGAATATTGTGATGAAATAGTAAAAGCCAAAAATCTTTATTTCATTTACATTATTGTTAAATTACCAGAGAAAATACAACCCTTTCCTCCCCCAAGTTTTGGAAACGTGAATTAAACCAATAAAACAGAGGAATGAAATAAGCTGATCTGCTGTCCTTATTTGCCCTGTGGTGAATAGACACTGCAGGGATACCAGGACATTGTGCTCTCATACATCTCATGTGAGTCAATAGCTGAATTTCTCAGAGTTTTGTTGATTTATTAGATCTTTTAAACTCAAGCTCTTGAGTCTTATGATGTCTGAGGAATGCTCAAGATCCATCACTTTTGGAGGTCAATATCCCCCTAGATACTTCCTTTTAAGAATTGCAAGAACTTGACATTCTTTTTCATGCCTAGGGATGGTGATTTTGAGCTGGGTACCTATGCTTGAAACTTCCAGGTATTTTTTGGCCTCTGAACTATAGCACCATCTGTGCTATTGTTAAGGTTGAGAATGTATTTCTGTTTTAAAAATTGATTCTTCGAAGTATTCAAAAATACATATTTGCTCATATTGCCTTTGAGAGTTGGTGTGCTTCATAAGAGTGCATGTCCAAGTGGTTTGCTAGCCTGCCATGACCAGCAGGATGTGTGTGGGTCAAGAGGACATGTTAAGGTCATTGAACATGTCTGACAGACTCTGAGACATTTTAGGATTCAACCCAACCTTGGCAGAAAGCTGAGAGTAACACATCCATGTTGCTGCAATCTGCCTCTCTCAAAGCCTTTTTTATTATTTTGGGGAAATACAATACAATACAATACTGTATTTGAGTGTGGCAGAAAATTTAGAAGGCACTCAAATTATTTTCTGGAAGAAAATAAACTGCACATGCAAATGCGTGCTGGCGGAAAGGAATTTGGGGTTGGAGTGAGGGAAGAAGTCTCATTCTTAATGCTGAAGCTGTTTGTCAATGAGTATGGATAAAGAACACCAAGAAGGAAGAGAGAAAAATGGGGATGTCAAGAGGAAAGAGAGAGAATACAAAAGTTGGAGGATGAGAGAGAACTAATAAGAGAAACTGAAGGAGGTAGAAAGAAAGGTGGAGACAGGAAGAGGGGAGAAGAAGCAGCAGAAAGGGACTAGAAGATGTAGTGCTGTCTTTTAGAAGCAGGAGGAAGAGGGAGAAAAAACATAGGGAAAAACTGGAAGAGTAGGAAAGAAAATAGAAAGGAGAAAAAAGCTGAAATGGGAGACTCTGTACACTGAAAATGGAGGGAGACAAGAAAAGAGAAACAAGGGCAAGAAGAGATCTCATTGTTGAGTCTGTTCATTTTTTCTAAGTTTCTCCATGCCTTTGCATTCTTTCTGGGAATGCATTCCACTGTACTGTCAACTTGGACAGATGTGCAGAGAAGCACGGATGGTACAATATTTTTGTGCTTGTGACTGAGATTGAATTGCTGCTTATTGTTGGATTTATAACTAGGTTAGTTAAACCTTAGAGTTCCATGCTGTTGCTCTTATGCTGTGTGTGCGCTGAGTAAAAAACTTACATTTACTAGAATCTTGTGCTCTGAAGCATAAAGATGGGAAAGAAATAATAATATGGAAGAAATATAGTGAGTGGCTGTAAAGGAAAGGCAAAACCTTTAACATGTTTCTGGAGATCAACATTTTATATGGGAGATGTATAATTATTTTCCTCCCTCATGCTGTGTTCCTGGGACATCTCTCATGTTTTATTCTGTAACATTCATTTTACAGCTCATCCTACTATAAGAACTGCACCAGGCTTAAAATTCTAGAAATGTAGGATTGGAAGAGATGTTGAGAGGTCATTGGGTCTAGCCCTCTGCACTGAGGCTAGACCAAGTAAACCTAGCCCATCCCTGACAAGTATTGTCCAACCTGTCCTTAAAAACCTTCAATGACGGGGGTTGCACAGTTTCTCTTGAAAGCCTATTCCAGAGCTTAACTGCCTTTATCGTAAGAGAGTTTTTCTTAATATCTTTCCTAAATCTCCCATACTGCTGATTATTTCTTGTCCTATGTTCAGTGGACATTGAGAAAATTGAAAACCATTTATAACAGTTCTTAACATATTTGAAGACTGTTCTCCAGTTCTTCACCCCTTTTTCTTTTCTTGAGACTAAACATATTCAGGTTTTTTTTAAACCTTTCTTCACAGTTCAGGTTTTCTAAACTTTTGAGCACTCTTATTGCTCTTCTCCGAACTCTTAATTTGCCCATATCTTAAAGTGGGTTGCTCAGAACAGAACATAGCACTCTAGCTGAGATCTCAACACTCCAGAGAGCACCCCCCAGAATGATATAAACCATATTCCTTTTGTAATCCACTATAACTCCCAGATCCTTTTCAGCAGTACTATTGCCTACCCATTTTCTGTTTGTGCATTTGATTTTTTCCCCCTATCTTGAGTAGAATACTTGGCACTTGTCTTTATTGAATTTCATCTTATTTATATCAGACCAATTCTTCAATTTCTTAGTCTTTTTTTGAATCCTAATTCTGTCCACCACAATGCTTGCAACCTCTTTCAGCTTGGTGTTGTAAGCGTACTCTCCTTTATCCAAGTCATTAATGAAGTTTGTATTTAACTTAGAATGTTAGCTTTAGTGTGGTGTTCTTGTAGGTTTAGTGTTAATATAAGTTCATTTAAGAAACAGATTTCTTTGTAATGCATTGTGATAACGGGTCTTTTAGACCATATGCAGTCGAGAACAAAACTTTGGTGCTCCTGTGATATAGGGTATGAATTCTAAAGTGAATGTATGCATTTAATAGATCTACAAAGCAAATGCTCCAGCCCAAATACTCATGTATGCAAGCTTTATAGGTCTCTTCACTGCCATAATAATGGCTATACTGAGACTTCTTCTAGTAATTATACAAGTCTCAGAGGGGAAGATGTGTTAATGTGTAACTGAAAAAAACGTAAACAACAAATAGTTCTGCAGCACCTTAGTTTGCAGCATCTTAGAGACTAACAAAAATGTAGATGGTATCATGGATTTTGTGGGTACAATCCACTTCTTCAGAGGAAAGAAGTAAGGGGTCCAGGGTACAAATAAATAGCAAAGAAAGAGAGGGGATGGGGAGGGAAAGAGAAGGGAAAAAATATTGTCAATTAGCGTGTCCGTGCTAAACGAGGCTAATAACGTGGACTGTAAGTACTGTGTGCTTAGCTTTTTATGTCATTAGGATGTGTAATTATACAAGTTCAGCATCATACTGACCTTTTTTTCAGTTACAGACTAACACGGCTACCCCTCTGAAACTATCATACTGACCGTGTGTCTCTTCATAGTATCTTCATTTATATGAAAAACAAAGCATAGTGAATACAATAAGAAAAGTAGGACATGAGCAGTAGGTATGTATAAAACTTAACATTGTTATTCTCACCAATGTTCTTAGTCACTTAACAAAATAGTTGCTTTGCTTTGTTCTGTCTTAACTAATATATCATGGGCACTGCCATAATACAGATGCATTGTTCCATGTTGCCACTTCATGCCCAGAATGATTTCCTAGTTAGCACTTGCAAAACTCATTGATATCCCATCATAGGAAAAAGGAGGATCCAGTCACTCAGGTGCTAGCCTAAAAACTGGGGTTCAGTTTCCTGCTTTTTGACCTCTGTGTGATCTTGGCAAGTTATTTAGGCCTAAACTATGCTTAACATTTACATCCACGTAGCCCGCGGCACCACTGGGTGTGAAAAATCCATATGCCCAAGAGCCAAAGCAGTACTGACCTAACCTTGGAGTTGACTCAGCTAGGTTATAAAAAAAAAAATGCTTTTCTCAACTTAGCTTCTGTTGCTCAAGGAGGAAGGGTTTTTATATTGGTGGAAAAACCCTTCTGTCGCTGTAACCTGTATCAACATTATTACATTAGGCTGCTATCTCTATAGTGTTGTAGCTTTAGCTCTGTAGTCCCCATAGTGTAGATGTGACCTGAGTGTGTCTGCTTCAGTTCCCCATCTGTAAAATGAGGATAACAGAGTCTCTACTTCACAGAGGTTGTGTGAGGATAAATACCTTGAAGATGTGCAAGGTGCTTGGTATTATGCAGGCCATCAAAGTGCCTTAGATAGATATGCAGATAGAGCTGCTTTGTTATTCATTCAGTTTATAGTAACCTCTTGCCATGCTTTGTCTATGGTATTATGCCAGTCTCTGCCTTTAAATGGTAAGCCCTGTGGGGGCAGGAAGCCTGTTGATTGCAGTTCTTCTGTTGTTCTGGGCAGTGTAATATGCAGTGCTATATAAACATTATGTAGCTCTTTGTATAATATAATCTGTCAAAATGCTATCTGTTTTGGTTCTTAACACTGATTTTCTGCTAGATTTCTGTTTGGAATTTCTAGAGTGATAATAAATTTTCATAATCCATAACAAAATCAATTTTCCTAAAATCAAGTTTAACGCCCCCTGAATGCGCGCCCCCCCCAAAAATTTGGTAGTGTGACGAACCTTGGTTTTATACATGCAGTCATTTACATGAGAAAATGGTTTAAGAATGCAGTAATACATGATACAATTAATATTTTAAACAGAGAAACTGGGTGCACCTTTCCAAATAGCGACTCTCTGAAAACTTAGTCAAGCAGAATCTTTTTTGTCCCCTGCAATTGCAGGACTTTCCAATGTGGTAGGTCAGGGTGGACAAATACCAGTCTGTGGGCCCGATCCGGTCCACCAGAGTTAGCTCCTGGTGGGCCCCTACCACTAAATTTACCTGCGCAGCCTCAGGTGCCAGCAATTGCAGTTCTGGTTGGCTGCGGATCGCTGTTCCTGGCCAATGGGAGCTGCAGAAAGCGGTGTCCTGGTCCGCATCACTTCCTGACACTCCTATTGGCCAGGAACGGCGATCCATGGCCAACGGAGCTGTGATCACTGGTGCCAGCATCTGTGCAGGTAAATAAAGCAGTGGTGGCCCATCAGGGGCTAACCCTGGTGAACCGCTGTCATATTATTGCTGTCTCTTGGACTCACTGCTCTCCAAGTATCTTCCTTCCACTTAATTTCTGCATATTGGCTTATTTCTCCCCAGATATGCTTGCTTTTCCAGGATTATACTCATTTATGTACCACCTGCTGATATTTCTAACCTTTAAATCCATTTTTCTCTAACCTCACTGATATTCACAGTGGCTATTTATTTACTATCATTTTCAAAGTTAATTAACATACTCTGCTCTTCGAGATCATTAAACATTTTACTACAGTCAGAATCCAACATCAGTCCCTACTCATGCCCTGGATCTCACTCTCTAAATATTAACTATACACTTGTGGTCTTTCCCTCATGTACAGTTTCTTGTTTCTTTCCTCTCTTTGCTTATCCCAGTATCCATAATAGAGGAGCTTTGTGCCTTTGTTATGCCTGCTTTGATTTACCTTGATTAGGGTTGCCAACACTAGCATCAGTAGGTGCCAAGACAAAGGTGGCATTACTGGGAGTCCCTGAGTGGAATTGCACCCCAGAAATCAAGCCAAAGAAATCAGGTCAAACCTGACTGATACCACAGCCTGGTATACAGAGTCACAATGCCACTTGCTCAAATTTGGCCCAGCCATCCCTTCATCATGTGTGCTGTGTGGGGGGAGAAGAGGGTGTTAGAATGGCATGGTGATTAGTATTGTGGTCTAGTGCTTGTGGTTGCAATGACAATCAGCTTTTTTTTGCCTACCATTGATAGTGCTGATTTGGCTGTCAGGCAGTGAGCCCAGAGGCTGGAATGAAGTTGGGGATCCTGTTCCCACTTGCAATGGGGCTTAAGTTCAGGAAGAGGTGGGACCTGGACACACAGAACCCCCTTATTCCCAAAGGAAGGGAAGCAACCCCATGGGCCTAGGCCCTCACTGACCCCTATTCCCCTGTTATTTCCTCTACCCCTGTGTCCATACCTGTTGAACTGGGAAGCTACCTTTGCCCCTGCACAAGAATAAAGAGCTTGAGTACAGGATTGCAAAATATTCTTATTCTCAAGATGCCAACATGTGCCTGTTAATTTGGGCTGGAAAGATGTAGTCATTTGCTTAAATAGTTGAAGGCTATGGCATCTTCTAACTCATATCTCGCTCTCTCTGGTAGCTTGTGTACTAGTGCTGCCGTGGTATCTCAACAATTCAGTCTGTTTTTCCCATCTTCATAAGTCAAAGAATATCCACAGTGATTTGCATAACGATTAGTAGTGATCTTTCCATTGGCGGCTTGTGAGTTGGATCATGTCTCTTCTATATAGAGAACCTGCTTGTGCTAAACTTCAGCACAGTGCAATGTGAGTGATAAAAATGCCCAGTTTTAAAGGGATGGATTTATAATGGAAATACCAATAGATCCTTTTCTGTAATTCTGCTAGTGATGTTGCAACAATGCTGCCTTTACTATTTAGTAGTTCCTTTTATGTGTGTGTCAGGGACACATTATGAAGTATTTTGAATTTTTCTTTTGGAACATATGTAGAAGAATGCCTGTGGCAATCTCTGGAAACATGAAGAGTTTATCATCATCAGTTTCTTTAGTAAATCATACACGGGGATTTATGTCAACTGTTCTTTGATATCAGGGATCTGGGACCATAAAGTTCCTTTGTTTGGACTTTTTCGTTTTCCAAATGCATGAAACTTCACTTTCATTTTGAACAGCTCTAAAGAATTTATATATTTCACGTCCGGTATTTCACGTAGGAATGTTTGAGGTAGTTTCTGGGGCTTTAATTTGTTTCGTGGGCATAAGTGTCCAAAGTTTGTTCTAAACACACATACTTGCTGGTTCTAAACAACACGTTCTTGCTGGTTTCCCCTACGGGATTTTCTAACGTATTTAGGAAGAAAAGAAATAGGTACTCTGGGGTGTGTACTGAGCAAATTGGTTGAAACTATATTAAAAATCAGAATTGTCAGACACACAGATGAACATAATTTGTTGGGGAAAAGTCGACATCGTCCCTGTAAAGGGAAATCATGCCTCACTAATCTACTAGAATTCTTTGAGGAGGTTGACAAGCACATGGAGAAGGGGATTGAGTGACTATAATGTACTTAGATTTTTCAGAAAGCCTTAGAAAAGTAAGCTGTCATGGGATAAGAGGGAAGGTCATTCAGGGATTGATAACTGGTTAAAAGACAGGAAACAAAGCATGGGAAAAAATGGTCAGTTTTCAGAATGGAGAGAGGTAACTAGTGGTGTCCCGCAGGGATCCATACTGGGACCAGTCCTATTCAACATATTCATAAATGATCTGGAGAAAGGGGTAAACAGTGAGGGGGCAAAATTTGCAGATGATACTAAACTGATCAAGATAATTACATTCAAAGCAGACTGAAGAGCTTCAAAAGGGTCTCACAAAACTAGGTGACTGAGCAACAAGATGGCAAGTGAATTTTAATGTTGATAAATGTCAAGTAATGCATATTGGAAAACATAATACCAACTATATGTACAAAATGATGGTGACTAAATTAGCTATTACCACTCGAGAGAGATCTTGGAGTCATTGTGGATAGTTCTCTGAAAACAATGTGCAGCAGCTGTCAAAAAAGCGAACGGAATGTGAGGAATCATTTAAAAAAGGTTAGAGAATAACAGAGAATATCTTATTGCCTGTATACAGGGGCGGCCTGTGAGCATAGGCAGACTTGGCGGTTGCCTAGGATGCCGCTGGCCTGGGGCGCCCGATGATGACGTCACGGGGCGCCCAGGCGCCCGATGATTACATCACGGCCATTGATGGCTGTGCAGGCGGGGGCGCCGATTGCGCCTTCCGCCTGGGGTGCCAGCTGCCGCAGCCGGCCGCAGGCCGCTCCTGCCTGTATATAAATCCATGGTAGATCCACATCTTGAATACCGCATACAGATGTGGTTGCCTCATCTCAAAAAAAATCTTAGCATTGGGAAAAAGTTCAGAAAAGTACAACAAAAATGATTAGGGGTTTGGAACAGCTGCCATATGAGGAGAGATTAAAAAGACTGAGACTTTTCAACTTAGAAAATAGGAGACTAAGGGGAGATGTGATAGATTCCTATACAATCATGACTGGCATGGAGAAAGCAAATAAGGAAAAGTTATTTACTTGTTCCAATAACACATGAACTAGGGGCTCACCAAGTTAAATTAATGGGTAGCAGGTTTAAAACAAACAGCAGGAAGTATTTCTTCACACAAATACATAGTCAACTTGTGGAACTCTTTGCCAGAGGATGTTGTGTAGACCAGACTTTAACAGGGTTCAGAAAAGAACTAGATCCATTCATGGATGACAGGTCCATAAATGGCTATTAGCCATGATGGGTAGGAATGGTGTCCCTAGCCTCTGTTTGTCAGAAGCTGGGAAGAGGTGACTGGGGTGGGATCACTTGATGATTACCTGTTCTGTTTGTTCCCTCTGGAGTACCTGGCATTGGCCACTGTCAGAACATAGGATACTGGGCTAGATGGAGTTTTGGTTTGACCCAATTCTTACATATATGCCTGCACTCATAGGTGACTCTTGGTAGCACTTGGGAGGTGCACCACCCCCCTAAACTCCTGCCAAAATCTCAATTGCTAAATGTGGTGCCCCTTATGCTCCCTCCCTGTTTTTCTGGATGGCCCTTCCTGCACCCCTCCCCACACAGGCACCAGTCACCTGTGCCCGTACACACAAGTAGGTGAGTACATAACCTGGCATTATTCTGCAGTCATTTGCAGGACTACATAGAGTCTACTTTTTATAAGCAGTCTGAAGGATATTGGTTGAACTGTATTGATTGCAAGCCAGGTAAATATTCTATCTGTGTTATGGTAGTACTAACTGGGCTTGGTCACCATTATGTTAGGTGCTGTATACAAAATGGCAAGACAATTCCTGTCCCAAAGATCTTACTGTCTCAAGCACCAATCCTTATGTTTGGGTGTGACTTCATGCACGTGAGTGTGTTTAGTGGGATAGGACTCTTGATTAAAATTAAGCATATGCTTAAATAGCTGCAGAATCAGACTTAAATTTGTCACAATAATGGCGGTATAACAATACAAAGCAGCAGGGAAGGTCGTATGAAAGGAAAAAGCAATTAGGAAAATGTGTGTACTGTATGGCTTCAAATCAGGCTTATTTGTTTTCATAAGATAAAAACATGTAAAGAGGATAACTTTAGGAAGTCACTGTCAGCTATCTTGCCATGTTGCTCTGTTGTTCTTGAGAACTTTGTGTGCTGATATTTATCTTATCTGGTGTGTCCTATATAGCAGGAGAGCAAATGTAAGTTATATGTTTTGTTAACTTTTTTCTTCTAACTGAAAATAAAACTGTGGCTAGAATTGCCATGGATAAGATCCAGGGTTCTGGATCTTTTGTTCTTAGCTGGGATTGTTGTAGTTTAGAGATACTTGGACTTAAATGCCCCTCTGGTTGCTTGTGGAGGAGTAAGTATGAACACTTCAAGCAACTTATGTTTGCTGTACTTTAAAATTTGGCTTTTCTGCATTTAAAACTTAAGAAAACTGTTCCAACTAAAGCCTTGTTATCTATTTTTTTGTGCAAATAAATCTGCACGTGAATGTATGTTCATGAACTATTCATAGAGAATACAATCTACCAAGTAGAAACAGCCTGCCTTTATTAAAGAAAGATTATCAGCTAGACATGGTGTATTGAATCGGTTATATAGAATATCTCTTGCTGTATCTCTGCAATAATACATTGTCACATACAGGAAAAAAATTTGGTGAGCTCTCCATTAGATGGTGCTGCTGGTATTAAAATACTTGCACAGGCAAATGGAAATGGTCCACTTCCTGTGACTTTATTGGTATGTATTTATAGATAATGGCATTTTAATGAAGTACTATCCTTTCTATTTATTAAACAGTTTTCATAGGTAGGCAGACTTGCAAGGATTTTTGTTACATTTGGAGAAAATGTTTAATATCTGACCTATTCATTTTTGAAACAGCCAGAATTTTTAGGAGAAATAGTAAATTAGCTGTTCCATACGCAGGTGAACTTAGGTCTTAGCAAACATACCTCTCATCTAAATAATGATGTTTTTTACTTGGAAATTGTGCTACCATGAACTTGAAAAAAGTTAGCAACATTGGAGGGGTCAGCTGTGGAGAAATCCTTGATTAAATATCCATAGGTAATAGTCAGTCTAGTTTATCTAGATATTTAATACCCCATTAATCAGCCCTTTATCTGTGCTATGGGAAAAAGGCTTTTTTAAAAAAGCATATATGATATTGTTGCTACATTTGTTTTAACTTGTATTTTAAAATACAGCTTGACATCTACTGTAGACAGGCTCTAAAACATTTTACAACAATAACTGGTCTAAACTGTCCCCTATAGTGGACTATAAAAAACTAATATTTTTAAAAACACTCTTTGTCTATGCTAGGTGGTGCTCAAAATATATTAAAACATGTTAACAATACATTTGATAAACACGCATGATTTTCCAAGTCTATACATGAGCCTCTCTCTGCATCAGAAGGCAGGATGGAAATATCCTTGATTATTCCTAAACCATAGAGGTCCTGTTTAGAAGAGTGAAAAACAGGTGTTTTTAAAAAGTGTTTGTCTTGAAAGGTCAAGGATAGCTAACTCTGACTGAACCATGATCTTTCCACAGTGCAAATGTTAACTTGAAGTAGTCATGGAAATGGTTATAGAATTTGTCTTCTGGTAAATGCCCTCTTCCCCCACAATTTTTAGTAAATAAAAGGTTCAGTGATTTCAGATACATTTGGATGAAGTTGTGAAAAAGAAGAGTCACTTAAATTCATAGTAAAACAAAAGGAAAAACTAGGTAGCACTTTAAAGACTAACAAGATGGTTTAATAGGTGATTAAAGTGCTACCTAGTTTTTTCTTTTGTTTTAGCAAGATCAGACTAACACGGCTACCTCTCTATTACTATTTAAATTCATAGTGTCTAACTATTTTTAAAAAACACCTTTTCCCTCATTTGTAGCCATGTAGCATGTTCAAAGAGTGGTCTTGTGGAAGCGAGCTGAGAGAGAACCCTAGATTCGTTATCAAATGAGGACATCTTCTTGGAAGCCAACTCTGGAGGCTGCATCTGTTGGCTGGCCTGCCAGAGTCTGTGTTTATTGAATAGGAGTGGGTGGGTGAGGTTCTATGGCCTGTAATGTACAGAAGTCAGACTCAGTGCTCGCAGTTGTCCCTTCTAATTGGAAAATATGAGTCTACAGCGGTCCCCAACCTTTTGGGGCTGCTGGGTGCCCGGGGGCGGGGCCGCTCATGCGCCACACACCCGGGGGCGGGGCCGCTCATGCGCCACACACCCGGGGGCGGGGCCGCTCATGCGCCACACACCCGGGGGCGGGGCCGCTCATGCGCCACACACCCGGGGGCGGGGCCGCTCATGCGCCACACACCCGGGGGCGGGGCCGCTCATGTGCCACACACCCGGGGGCGGGGCCGCTCATGGGCCACGTATGCGCCGCACGCCCGGGGTCCAGGGGTGCAAGAATGCCTTGGGCCAGCCCTGGTCACTCGGTAGGCACACACAAATGCCCCGGTGGGCGCCATGGCGCCCACGGGCACCGCGTTGGGGATCACTGGTCTACAGTTTAACGAACGGACTTTAGCTGATGAAACTTTCAGCGTAGCTGGAAATCTCTCAGCCCTTCCCAATTCTACTGAATTTAGCAGCAATAAAATGGGGGCAGTTCCACTACATTTAAGCAGAACTCTTGGGTGATCAATGGGTTGGAAGAACTCACCAAAACTTGCTGCAGAACCAGTTTCAGCTTTAACTTCACAAAGATAATGCAGAATAATCAGACTGAGAATTACTGAGAGATTATCCTTGTGGATGACACACATCCCCCTTCATATTCGTATGGGGCACAACACATTAAGTAAAATGATGGACTGGGAGCCATTTTGTTATGGCTATTTAGTTGATGGGAAAGAGAGTTTACTCAGGTAAAACTAATTGTGTTACCAATTTGTCGATATGCTCCAGAGAGCATTACCTCATACTTTTAGAGCCAGAGTTATCCAGCGATATTCAGAAACTGTTGCAAACAGTCTCTTACACTATCCCCATATGTGTAATTTTCCATTCTTGAGTTGACTAATTGAGACGCTAGCAAAAAACCATGCACATCTGACTTCCAGTATCTTGTATCCTTCCTAACCTGCTTTAGAGTGGGGATTTAAGATGAGAAACAGCAGTAGTGCTTTGGAGGACCACCTCCCAGACATGAGCAGTTGTGTATTCATCCTCATCCTTGATTATGAGACGCTGCAGGTTCCCCTCTGTGACCTAGCAGACGAAGCATTGGCCAGGTGCTCGGATTGTTCTTTTTCTTCCTCATAAACTTGTGTCCAAAGGACTTTGGAAGTGCTGTTGCCTATTGCCCTCAGATATCATCTGTATTTTACAGGCTTTTATTTTTTCCCTCATTCTGTTCACACCTACTTAAACTCCTGAAGGGATTAAATGCCAACAATATGCTGACAACATCTAGCTGTCTGTGAACTTGCCATTCCTCTGCTGCAGACTCTTGGATCACAAGATGGAAGTGATGGTAGTGGGAGAAGGGAAATATTTAGGCCAGGTCTCTACAAAAAAGTTAGGTCAGCCCAGCTTTGTTGCTCAGCAGTTTGATATAGAGCAGGGGTGGCCAACCCACAGCTCTAGAGCTGCATGCGCTCTTTGCTTAAAGAAATGTGGCTCTTGCTAGTTCTGAGCCATGCCCCAGTGCCTGTTCCCAGCCGGCCGCTCTGTGCACGCGCCCCAGTGCCTGGAGGGGGAAGTGTGTGGCTGTGGCTCTGGGACCCAGGCATTGGGTTAGAGTGGGGCGGGGAGGCTGGGTGGAAGGGAGGGTGCTGGGGGTGCCTGGCTCTGGGGGAGAGGAGGAAGATTGAGTTAGAGCGGGGGGGCTGGGAATGCCTGGCTCTGGGGGAGGGATGGGGCATTGGATTTGGATGGGGGGGGGGTTGAAGCACCTTAAACTCAAAGTCTTCATGGATCCAGAATAAAGCAGCCAACACAGATGTCGTATTAAATTCCAGGGCAAAAAAAGAATCAGCATGTACCTCGTTTACACTGTTTCTTTAAAGAAAATCCAAAGGCTATTGTTTGCCAGGCTGAAGCAATTATTCTGAGATATGAGTCTCTCCCTTACTGTTTTTGAGCCTCTCATATTTGCAGTCTGGGACAGATCTAAATTTTTAGAACTATAAAAAAGCCATAATCTTCATAAGTAAAAAAAAAAAATATATAAGTGAAGTAAATTGTGAGTTGTACCAGAGATCAACAAGCTGGAGTGAAACAGGCACTTCAAATTGTGCTCATTTATTTCTCACTTCAGTTTAATTTTAAAAAACTCACAGGATATAATAGCATCAGGGGATAGCCGAGTTAGTCTGTACAGTATAAACTTAAAAAAACAACGAATAGTCTGGTAGCACTTTATAGACTAACAAAACATGCAGATGGTATCGTGAGCTTTCGTGGGCATAATAGGGGGCAGTAGTATTAAATTTAAAATACATGGTGGGGATGCTTTTTTTTTTTTTTTTTTTTTTAAGTGGGAGGAATATTACTATATTTTTAAAGGGTTTTTTTTTTTTATTTGATGTTTGTTCCTTGTCAAGTTCTCTGAAGATTTATGGACTGGCCATGAATTTTTTAAGTGACTAGAGACTTTTTTATTGGTTTTTGTCCAAAATGTCCTGTAATGTTGTTTTTATCACTACATTTTGTGTATATCTACCTATCTACCTACCTACCTGTCAGAAATTGTACCACACTCTGGCCTCAGATATGCACATTGAAGTCTGGTGATCCTCTGCCATGAAGAAGAAGAATTCATGCAAATAAAACACATTCTGGTGCTCATTTTAGCCCCAAAGGCTGCAAGTACGTCTCTAGCTCCATTGCCCAAAAGGGAGCACATGGCTCTCTCAGTCAATGTTGTGTTCAATCAGCACATCCTCACTTTGTGTCCTTATTATAGGTGCATGTCACTTTAGTAATGCTGAGAGGGGATAAAAACCTACATGGATGGAAATCAGTGGGATCTGGCAACCTTGCATGTGGATAACAGTAACCAAAATGTCTCCTGGGACACACGTTGAAACTGATGGGCCACAGCTTGCCCACCACTGAAATAGAGCGAGGGTAGTCTGACAGGATAGGTTTAACTCTCCTTTCTTGAAATTGTGCGTGGTACCTTCTGTATAAGTGTATGTTAATGTTTTAGGATTTGCTAGGAATCTCAAATAGCACTAAAATGGTGGCAGGATTGTATTTCATTCTTTAGTATTAAAATAATGTTTGCTATGTTCTTTTGAAACTATACATAATAGAGTGTAGTTTCATAGTGAAACTTGACCTGACTCAAATTTCTTTAGGTTTAATTTTAAAGCTGGTTTGATTTAAGGTTCTCTGTTCCCTCATTTCCTAGCTTTATAAGAGCTGCTGGTTTTTTAAAAAAACTTCATCCAAATGAGCTTTAGTGCACAGTAAAAGTACATATTTGTTTTAGAGGAATCATTAAAATATACACTGCATCCTTATCCATCAATATTCCTAAATCCCCCATATGTGTAGCAGAAGAAGGTGACATGAGACACATTTTTACCTGGGCAGGATTCTCATAAAATATGATTACATGAGAGCAGTGAAATATGAACATTTCTTCCATTAGGTTTTATTTTTTTAAGGTGTCTACGTCTAACTATAATCCCAGGGTGATAGTCAACCCTCTAAAAGAAATGAGGACTGATTCTATAGTTCTGTTTTATTTAGTTTGAACTGTTTTTTCTAATTTTTTTATATAAATATATTTTTTGCTGAAGAAAAGAAATACCCCATTCAATTTCTTACCAACTATCTGTGGGGTTTCATGGCTCTTTTGTTTGCTGTTTCTTTCACAGGAAAGGGAAGAATTAAGATGGTATCACTGTACTTTCTGGCAATATTGAAAAACCAATACCATATGTTTCACTCATACTAATGTTTTATTAGAACAAAAATGATAATTCAGTTACTTCAGATTTTAAATACTGTTGAATGGAAATGTCCCCATCATGCTGACCAGTATATGGCAATACCATTTCAAAAACTGTCAACATTGCCTGTATTTTCAACATTAATATTTCTTCCCTTTGGTATTAAAATGTAAATCCTTCATACTCTGGGTAAGTTGAAGTACAGTAGCTGGTACATAATTAGATCTGCTGTACTGTGAACCAGAGCTTAAATCCGAAATAGTTTCTTTTCTTGGTTTTGGTTTGTTAATATTATGAATCTCTACATCTGCCATTTCTGGAAACTTAATAAGAAAGTTTTAAACCTCTTAGCCAATACAGTGTTTCCCATTATGTAAAACATCATACAGATTGGCTTGACTTACTGAATGGTGGCAAGGAGGAGTCTCTTCCTGCAGGAAATTTATTTATTTATTTATTTATTTATTTAACTATGAAGTTTTTAGTGTATTTAGTAAATCTTCATGTAGCTTCCTACATTGGTAACGTTGACATGATTTAGTGCAAGCTCAGCATCCCATTTATTGTTTCTGCCTCTAGGGTTGTGAGAATTGTTTCAGTATATTAATAGAAGACACTTAAAACCAGCTTCATTTGTTTGTTTCCCAGCAGGGGGACTGGAGTGCTCAGGCTTCAGCAGACTCAAGACCAGCTTTCAACAGTGGGAGACAATGTATTAATCCTTTGGAAACACAGAGTGGAGTCTTGCATATCACTTTGCAGTTTGTGTTGTGAATGGTGTTTTTCACGTAGGTAGGTAGCTGCTAACAGTAGTCTGTGTGCATGATGTTTTCCACTGTATAAATATTTAGGAACCTCATGACAGGTGCACCAGGCTTTTATTTTGTATTAGTCTTCTACTTTGATGCTGTTTTATTTCCAACAACATAGAAGGAATTTTCCTAGTAAGTTTATTAAGGTTTACCATGACTCAGTTTCCACACGAGGGTTTCTTTATTAGTCCAAAGGCCACTTTGTGTTGGTTGCTTATTTTGAATGCAACCCCCAAACAGTCAACACCCAAACAATAATATAGTGAATATGTCAGGCTCCGTGTCTGTCATGGGGGTGGTGAAAGTCATGGACTCTTTGACTTTCCTCAACCTCTGTGACATCTGTAAGGCCCAAGCAGCTGGCCCTTGGGACAGCCACACTAGCTGCTGCTCTGGTGACACCTGGCAGCAGTCCCTGGGTGGCCGGGAGGGGGAGGGGGGAAGAGAGAGAGAGGGGGGGGGCGGGCGGGCCCTTAATGAAATTGTTTGTTTTTTCATTAAAATCATTGTTCTGGGTTGGGCATGAGGGGAGGGGTTCAGTATTGCAGGCCGCCTCAGGGAGAGAGTACAACCCCAACCCTCTCTCATTGCAGCAGCTTGGGATCAAGTGAGAAGCACCTCTTCATGGCTGCTACAGCAGGCACAGCCAGGGGAGGCGTACATGTCCCCTAGCTGGGGGACAGACACACACAAACTCTCTCAAATGTGCAGTAGATAGCTGTCTCTTTCTCCACTCCTGCTGCCCCAATGGAGTTACAGCTGTCCTGGTCCCTACCTGTGGCCCCTTGCTGCCTCCCTCTGATCATTATACAGTGTAACTGTCCCTGTTAGCAGACCTTTCCCTTTCCATTTAATGAGAAACAATCACATTCCATTGTCCTGGCACAACCAAACCCTGATTTTGCTTTGTTATGATAAAAGGAAGCTGCGTACCAAATGTGGTGGTCCTAGGTCTTACTGCTTAGGAGGAATTCTTGAACAAATAGACTCGTGGACAGACAGACACACAAACTCAAATATATAGTAGATGAACAGGAGTGAATTTTTGTTTATTGCCTTTGACCCATCCATGACTTTTACTAAAAATACCTGTGACTAAATCATTGCCTTAGTTATAAGCATTTATCAATTACTCGCAATTAGATCAGATTTACCATCTTATCATGGCATGACTCCAGCGGGGTAAAGAGGAGCTCTGATGAAGGAACCCTAGAAAACCTTGTTTTTTATGCACTATAATAAATGAGATGTCAGTGCTGTTTATTGGACCTTAGCTAATATTAACTGAAATGGTTTAAAGTTGCACTCTTTCTTGAAGGTTTGTTCCTCTTGTCTGTCTTCACTTTGTTTTTCCCTACCTACTGGGGGAAGCATTTCTAACTAGTTAATTATTTAACCTGATACACAAATAACACAATTTCTTTATTTCTATTTCTTAGCCCAAGACTTTAAATAAGGTAACATGGGTATTTCCAAAGTTATTACAAGTTTAATGCAAACAATAGCTTTTTATTATCTTCTCCTTGGTCACGTGCTTCAGGCTTATCACTCATGTCCTGATTCAGACTGAATTTAAAACTCACTCAGGCTGAATGTGGACCTATATTCTTGCAAAGCATGAAGTTTGATAAAATGAAATTGCATGCAACTTTCTCAATGTTCTTTCCTTTAGTGTGTGAACTGACATATTTGTGGACAATTAACATAATGCTCAAGGTCACAGGTTACTGAAATTGGTGGTTTCAAAGCTCAAATGGATTCATGTTTGTTTCTGTAATTGGGCCAATTTGTAGATGTGACCCTGTTTGTTCTCCATCTAATTTTTACCAGGGGTAGTTAACAAGTATATCGTCTTTTGCTTGTTCTCACTGGGTAGCAACCTAGGTTGTTATTTTGTGAAAGTACCTGTAGGTATTGAAGTTTTGTTTCTAACTAAAGTGTATCTATTATTTATCTGTTTTTTGTTTGTTTGCAACATATAGATATTTATTTAGACACCTAAAAAGGAAAGTTAGAGTGATTTTTAAAATTTGGTTGTAAACATCCAAGCCATAGCCAGTTTACAAAACCATAGTTGTCCAGTTAGAAAAGTAACACCTCAATTAGACTGCAGGAAGCGATACTCTGATTTTTCTGAAGACTGTGCATGGCCGTACCTGTTCATTGTGACTTCTTTCTCTGTCCTTTTCCCAGACCGTGCTTGTTTGAGTACATTCAACAACCCTTTCCTGTCTAGTGTTAGTGGTCATGTTTGTCTATTATGGAAGTTCAGGCATAGGGTTTGACAATGGACATGGCATGGATACACTTCTCAGCTCTGGATCAGCATTGCTAGAGATTCCTGTCCATTTTATGCATGGCTTAAAAAGTTTAGAGGTTCTGAGGCTATCTTGATGATAGCAGCAGGACAACAAACTAATTAACTCAGATACAGGTAAAACTCTTATTAGCCTGGCAGATGAGCAGAAAAATCTTGGTGAAAATTAAACATAATTCAAAATAAATTTTACCATTTAGAGATGCTGTAGCAGAAAAATTGAATCTTTTGAAAATAGATAACAGCTAATAGTTAACTTCTTAGAAATGCAAGACACACAGGGTACATACTTCTGTCGTGGAGGAAGCCTTTCTGCCAATTCAAACACCTAATATGATGCTAAGTGTTTTGCAGATCATAATCTAGGGTTGGCATTGGAAGGAATGGAGGGGACGCGAGGATTGTTGTCTTCTGGAATGGTCAATTATTGTTCTGCCTTGTGTCTTCTAGCGAGTGTTCAGAGGATCTTTAATTCTTTCATTTGGCTAAGTATTTTCTAAGAGTGAGATTCGATTGTGGCCTTACCTTCTTTCTTATTGTCCACTGCTGTTTTTTCAGAACGTTTGTTTGCCATTGATGGTTCATGGACCACAGCGTGGGAAACACTAGTGTCACATTTGTACAACTATTTTCTGAATCCTCTATCTTTGAAGATTTTTTTAAAAAAAGGCACAAACATAATTTTAAAATAGTTTCCATGAATTATGATGTGCATTAGATTTATTTTTTAAAAAATTCTAGTCTGGTGTAGAGATTACAGTACTGTGTTAATGCATGAGTATTGAGGGGTGCTGTTAAAAAGGAAAACAATAAAACCCCAGACTTTTACCATTCTGGAATGGGGCTTGCTAGTCACCATTGTGGCACCTCCTTGTGGGAGCCAGTCAGCTGCCTTTTCTGTTTCTCACCCAATGGTCAGTCTTTCTGTGGTGTCAGATTATTCCCTTTTTGTCACTTAGGGGGCTCTGTCTTTGTTGCTTGGCCCTCCAGCTGGGTCACTGTGGTTCTTTCCTCCTTGGGTATTAGAGTCCACTGGATCAGCTGTCCTTGTATGCTCCAGATGGTCTTTCAGTTCAGTGCTAGTTGTATGCCATTTTCTCAGTGGCTGATACGGGCATCCAGACCCACCCATTACAGGTTCCTGTCCATGGAGCTTGTGTTCATCAACCTGTGTCTCCTTGCTCTCAGTCCCTGTTCCTTGGACTCCTTCCTACTTCTCTATTCTGTCTTCTGGCTACCCCATCTCTGGGTTTACCAGCTCAAACTTTCCCCTCCCGGGGAGCAACTGCAGAAGACTTAACTCTGTAACCTTAAACACATCTCACTTCCGCCACAAGTGACTTCAGACTGATAGCCCTGCAGGCCCTTTCTGCTGTCAGCTTCCTGGCTTTATATGAGCCCTGCGTGTTTCTTCTTAGCTGAATTCCATCATCAGTCAGTGTTTCAATCCCTGGCATTCTCCCAGGTACAGCTTATCAGGTTAATTGACCTCACTCAACCTGCTCTGCCTTGTGTGGGGTGGACATCCCATCACATATGGCTGTATATCATGTTTGTGAGTAATCTGTTACCACTTTTTTTCTTGCTTGTGTGGGTAGCAAAAAACAAGTTATAACAATGTTAGAGAATGCTCTTTTAACTCAGAGTCTATGCCAAAGCTAGCCTTTCTCTCCCTCAAACAAAATAAAATCTTCCTTGATGTCAGTGTAAAACACTGGCAAAGAATGGATCACATCTCTGTTTAATTAGAGGATGATAGCCTGCTGGTTCTGCCAACTTAAAGGGGTTACTCTTTTTGCCTAGTTGGGTAGAGGCCTATGCTGCAGTGCTGGAAGTCCTGGTTTTAATTCCTGCTGATGAATTAAGGGGTAGAGACTGAAAGAAGTTACGTGAGTATTGACTAGCTGCCAATTGACTTTTTTACATTAGTGCTTCCATTGTTGCTGCCACTGGTGCACCACTGTGGAATCTGAAGAAACAAGGCAAGTGTAGGTGGTGACTGGTGATGATCCTTAAGCTAAACTGTAGTTCTCTAACATTGCTCTTACATATGCTGTTAAGGCGGGAAAGAAAGATGTACGCCGTCAAGTTATATATTTTAGTGTAGAATTAGAATATGAATTTCCCACAGCCATGCTTCACACCCACGTTTAAGCATGATTATTCCTTTAGTGTAGATGAGGATCTAGATATACAACCAGTTAGTCTACATTTTTGCATCTCCTGATTCAGACAAAATAAATAAGGATGACTAAAGAAAAGTAGATTTGACTTTAAAATCCTTGTTTAAATATTACTAGCAACAAGGACATGTATTTTTAAAGACTCTTAACTTGACTGTCTAATTTTTAAAGTTTTTTGTTCTGATTATTGCGTGTGTTCATTTTTAAGATAGGTAACTAATCTTTTAATTGGTCTCCTATGTTACTTGTGGTGGTGTTACTCATCAGCAGGCCATGTAATTAAAAAGTATTGTAAACTAGATTTTGCCTTGTGTGTATTGCATATGTGACGTTTCACCGTGCCTTTAGCCAAAAAAAGGATGTTAGTAAAAACAAAAGAAATTTCTGTAAACTAATCAATATGGTGAGTTCACGTTTATTTATTTTAATTTAAAATAACCGTTTTGTGTTAAAAGCAAAACCAACAACTTTGAGTTCAATCAATATTTCCCTTCCCCACCTCCTCCTCCAAAAAAACAATCTGAAAGATGGGGGAGGAGATGTCAAGAGCAGGGAGGAAGAGGAGGAGGCAGAATCATGAATATTCTACTGAGCTATATGCAGCATTCCATTAAGTCATTTCTCTTTAGATGTGTCTTGAACAGAAAGCTTACTGTAACTTTGTGTTTCTTTCTTGCGTTCTTTCCCTTATTATATCCATTGTATAGCCTTTAAGAAAGACTGCAATGCATTAATTGGCAAGGGCTTTTATTAGTAGGGAAAACCAAGCTGTGGTAATTCTTTCCCCCCACCATTTATGCAGTTGTTGACTAAGGTCTGCATTTCAAAGAAGGAGATAATGAAGTGATGCCTCCAGGTTCAAAGTTTCGAGGTTTGGCTCCTTATCAAAAAAACCCTAAATTGTTTTCTATAAACTGTTGCTAGTGTGTGCATGTTATGCAGCCTATCTGTTGGTGCTGGGATATCTGCTTTGTATGAAAAAATCTTGCAATTTGTGCCTAACAATATTTTATTTTTAATTCTCTGTACTCAGATGGTGGAGAATAAGGTAAGGTACCTTTTTGTTGTGCACAATTTATAATAGTAATGGAAGCAACTTTTAATAACATGCTACAGTACTTTATCTTCAGTTGTTTTGTAATTACTAGCCAAAGTTTTTTATGTAATCTCCTTTGTTGCTAGTAACCAGTTAAAATGTTTTTAATAGAATTTAGTAGATTGAATTTCAGCTTTCACAAATCTAGCCATTTATCTCAAATATACACCAAATATATTTTCTTTGAATCAGTTTCTTTAATTATCTAGGTGTACCTGAACTCCACATTTGAATATAATATTCTTTAATAAAATATTATTAAAATGACAAAACATGAACTTTATAATTAACGAATTTATGAATAGGTTTGGAAACAGTAAATTGTTTTCTTACTGTTAAACTATATAGCTAATAATCTTACTGATTTTTGTTTTCTAATTAGGGTTTTTGCTTAGGTTAATGTGGTTATATGTATATTCTATAACACTTCCAGCCGTCCAAGTACAATGGTTATAGCCAGAATCAAAAGTTGGCAGTTCGTTTTCTATGATTCATTGGGGAAGAGAGGACCCCAAACAAAACACTGCATTAAATCCAATGATATAGCAGAGTTTAAATGGACAACAGTAGGGAAATTCAGAGTTGTATATCCCATGTATGACTCAGAACTGGTCCTGGGGTTTAAACACTTTGAAATTTAGATTTCATGCTAAAATCCTACATTAGTGTTTAGGAAAATTCTACTCTGGATGAGACATTCATAAAGCTTTTTTGGGGGGTACTGTGGGCTAGAAAAAGTTTTCTGTAAACAGATGTCATCTTAATTTTACATGAACCTGTTTTAATTCTTAGACAATAAGCTAATATATCTGGCTCTTTTAAAATAGATCTCATTCCCAGTATGAAACTGGTAATTGCTTGCATTAGTATATCTGTCTACTAACTCAATTAAATATAATAGTGAAATCAGTTACTGGCATGACTTTTTCTAAATGTGGTTCTGGTCAACCCAATTCATCACTGATACTCTGTTAATTGTGGTAACCATACATCTCTATCTGGTAAGACCCAAATATAAGGTGTGATGTATAATAAAAACTCAAGATATTAAAAGACACAAAAAGTGATTCATTTAAGACATATAAAATTCTGTGCTAACTCATTTAGGGTACTTCTAGACTACATGGCTCCGTCGACGGAGCCATGTAAAATAGTTTATTCGGCATAGTCAAAGAAGCGGGGATTTAAATAATTCCCGCTTCATTAAAATAAAAATGGCTGCCGCGCTGTGCCGACAATCAGCTGATCCAGCGCAGCGTGGCAGTCTAGACACGGTGTGGTCGACAAAGGAAGCCTTTGTTGACCGCTCCGGTATGCCTAGTGAAAGGCTTCCCTTGTCGACCGCGCCGCGTCTAGACTGCCGCGCTGTGCCGGATCAGCTGATCGTTGGCACAGTGCGGCAGCCATTTTTATTTTAATGAAGCGGGGATTATTTAAATCCCCACTTCTTTGACTATGCCGAATAAACTATTTTACATGGCTCCGTCGACGGAGCCATGTAGTCTAGACACAGCCTTAGAGTAAATAAGTCCTATAGCCCCAGTTTCAGAATTATTTCTGATATAAATAATTTTCAACAATAAAAGTGAGGAGACACCAAATTTTAGTGGGATGAGAGTAATTTTGGGATTTAAATGACTGATATCCCTAGGAGTAAGGATCTTCTGAGGAGGTATGCTGGCAGCTCACCATGCCTGGTTTTTAGCAGCCTGTCTGATAGTTCCTTAGTTCCATTAGTCTTTCCTAAAGGTACTGAAAAGCTTACTCAAAGGCATCTGAATCAAGGCAATGTTACCAGTTTCTGTTTTTTTTTTTTTACAGTGTTAAATGAGCAAACTCTGGGAAATCAAAGGAAGTGTTAAAGAGAGATGGGGAAACCCCCTATATCTATTGAAACAAAACTAAAGCTAGGAAAATGTAAGCAGTCAAAAAGAAAATTATTCCAAACAGAAATGGGATGGTAGGCGCTGGAGGGAGACAAATTTCTTTGAGACTAGTACAGCTAGCACCATGTAACTCCATAAAACCAATGAGTATCCATTAAGCCTAGAATTAGATCTTAGTAAAATTAACTATTTTTATTATCTTTATAAGAGGACAGGGTTTATTGGGAAAGGATCTTTAATGCCTCATCTTGGAATTGCTTTATTTAAAAAAAAAATGGATTCTGTGACAATTCCAGCTGGGTATGTGGTCATTTAACAGGGAGGAGATGACTGGGGAAAGAACTGGGAGAAAAGGGAAGGGAGGAGGAGGAGCTAGAAGATGACTCCAGATGGAAGAATTGGAAGGTGCATGAAGGATGCAAAAGGACAAGCTAGGTAAAACACTGCAATGCTGTGTAGATCACAGTGACACTTTGATTTGATGGTAGGCTTGAAGTTGCCACTAAAGAGATATTGAAGTGTAAATGGTTAAAAAGACATTCCTATGGCCCCCTGCTCAAGGGAACCCATGTTGAAGAGAGAATTTACTACTCCAAAAAAAAAACACATGGTCATAGGAGGCTGTATAAGTCCTAGTAGGATGAATCTGCCTTTAGTGTTTTCAAGTCAGTGATTTCTCACAGTTTGCCAATGGGGTTCTGAAGTAAAACACAGTTTTAAAAAATTGATAGGTGCCCTCTGCTTTGTGAGGCTGTAATGGGAGGAGTTCTCTGTCACTGTTGTGTCTTTGAATCTTAATTTCTTGAGTACTTGAGAGGCTTCTTGCTTGCATCAGAGTAAAGGAGCCTTGGTGCTGAGTTGGACATGTATATAGGATGTGATATACATGGGAATTGTGCATCATCCTACATGCCCATAGGGTGAGTACATGTTGCTTTTAAAAAAAAAAAAAAAAAGTGTCTGAAGTGGACACTGCTTCACCCAGGACAGACCTGAGCTTGCCTGTTCATGGAGAGGTGGTATAAGAAGTCAGTTGCTGAATATAAGAACTTGAGGATCAGAACCCAGATTTGCTGAGCCTGGGAGAGCGGATATTCCCACACTGCCACCAGAAGGTTAAGTAGAACCATAGTTGGCCATCCACCACATGTTGCTGCACTGTTGTGAACCCCTGCTGTGAACAGACAAGAGAACTATTTACACTGTTGGGGTTTATGCTATTTCTAAAGAGGAACAACCTTCACTTGTGTAAACAGCAGCCCTTCCTGTTTTCACAATGCAGCAATGCTGATGGACACTGGACAGTGATGGCAGTATTTGGGCATGCCACTGGGGCAGACAAGGTCTTAGAGAAGAACTCCTGTAAATTGCAGAGAAAAGGTGCATCTGTTTACCTAGTGACAGTTCAAGAACAGGAGAGAGCATTTGTTTTGCTCAAAGTTGCTGTGTCAGCATACCAAATGTTGCCAGAGGACTCGAGTTACTTAACATAAGTTGCGGAATCTCAGGATACAGCATCATGTACAGAATTTTCATGACAGAAAATTTCCTGTTATCTTGAGTGAAACAAATCCCCCCCCTTAGCCAGACTTCAGTTCAAAAAGATTGTGGATTTAGGCTGGGCAGCTCCTCATGCTGAAATCTCACTCAGAAAACATGCCAGAAATAATTGATATTTCATACTTGTCTAGCACATTTCATATGAGGATGTTGTGAAAGATTAATATTACTACTCCTGTTTTACAGATGGGGAAAGCAAAAGAACAGAGGTTCTAAGGTCACAAAGCCAATCAATTGAATTTGCAACAAAACCCCAGTTCCCTGCTCTAACACTACACAGCACTTCTGCCCAGACTAATAATGCAGGTTGTTTGGCAAAGCTCGGGAATCATGTCAGAATAAACACAGCTGAGGCAGCATGAATTAAATACTTCTCTGTTCCTACAGACTCTAATGTCTTGCCTTAAGGACTTACAAGTCATAAAATGGTGGGAATCCTCTGAATACCTTTTAATCTGGCATTTGCTCTAACTATTGTTTATATTCATCCTGCATATCTGAAGCATCCTTGTATGGATCTCTGTAGTACTAGTGGACAAATGTCTGTCAACATAAATCCCCAAGGAATCTCCAAATCCCGCAGTAATGATTTTGTCAGACTGCTTTGTGACCTTTAGGTTTGAGAGCTTTAAAAATACAAATGCATTATTAAATGCAAAATTGCCATTAGTGCGTTAAACAAAATTGCTCTGATCAGTATTCATTTGGCAGAAAATACCAGTGTCATTAGTTTTAGTAGAAGAGCCCTGTGACTTTAGGCACAAATAAAATTTTGTGCCTTATGAGGATGGTCGTCTAGTGAGGGATGAGTGATTTGTCTGGGGCCTTGTTGTCATAGAAGACTAGGGTTGGAAGAGACCTCAGGTGGTCATCTAGACCAATCCTCTGCTCGAAGCAGGACCAATCCAAGCTGGGCTTTAAAAATCTCTTAAGGATGGAAATTCCATCACCTTCCTAGGTAACCCATTCCAGTGCTTCACCACCCTCCGAGTGAAGTAGTTTTTCCTTAAATCCAACCTAGACCTCCCCCCCACTGCAACTTGAGACCATTGCTCTTTGTTCCGTCATTTGGCACCACTGAGAATAGCCTAGCTCCATTCTCTTTGGAATCTTCTTTCAGGTAGTTGAAGGCTGCAAATCCCCCCTCATTCTTCTCTTCTGCAGACTGACTTGCCCTGTACAGTTTGTCAAAAATGTCCGTGAAATGTACTGGAAAGAATTTTTCATGAGCATTTTTGGCAGAAATCCAGCCATCATGCTTAACATCCGCCATTACTGATATTTTCTGGGCCCTGAAATGGAAGAAATTTATTCCATATAGATGAATTTTTACCCAAGCAGACCTCAGCCGAATGGACTACTTGGCCTATGTAGACTTTGCATAACGTTTATATGTATATTCATGTAATCGCAAGTCGTCAGATTTCTCAGATTTACATTGGGTCACTTATTCTTACTTTTATAATCTTTTCTTTTGGATGATATGGCTTTCTTATGCTTACCTTTTTATAGCTACTGCTGTCATGACCATTATGTTTGTATTTGTTTAATTCCTTACATGGAAAGATGGATTATTATAATCAAAACACTTCAGGAAATTCCTCAGGATAAGAGCAGTGTTTTCCTTGTGGTAATTGTAGAAGAAATATCCTGTAATCTCTTGTCTTGGTGCATTGATAAAATTCATCAAGTACAGCTACAAGGTTAAGGGAGTGGAATAAGAATGGCCCTGTGTCTGTCAAAGGACTGGGATTCAGAAATGAAAGACTTTGCCTGTGACTGCATGGACATCTATAAAGCACCTTTTGGTGCTTTAGTTTCCCTACCATAAAGTTGGGATAATTTTTAACTCCAAGGGATGTTGTGAAATTTAATTAATTACTGTTTGAAAAGAACTTTTGAGATTTTCAAAAACTTCAGCAGAGGCCTGCGAGGAAAGGTTTAAACACTATGCATGTTTCTTCTTGAGAAAAGAAGAATGAGGGAAGTCCTGATAATAGTCCTCAAATATGTTAAGGAGTTGTATAAAAAAAAAAGACAGCGATTGTCTTCAGGGCCATGTAGTATATGACAAGAAGTAATGAGCTTAACCTGGAGCAAGGGAGATTTAGGTTAGATATTAGAAAAATCTTCTAACTGTCAGGGTAATTAAACTTTGGGATAGGCTTCCAAAAGAGATTTGGAATTCCCACAATTGGAAATTTAAAAAAAAAAATTGGACAACACCTGTCATCTGAGGAAGTGGGTTGTGCCCACGAAAGCTCATGATACCATCTATGTGTTTTGTTAGTCTATAAAGTGCTACCAGACCTTTTGTTGTTTAAGTTTATCCTGTACAGACTAACTCAGCTACCCCCTGAAGCTTCTAAGATGGCTTATGTTTATTTGGTCCTGCCACAGTGCGGGGGACTGGACGTGATGATTTATCAAAGTCCCTTCCACTCCTAGATTTTTTTTTTTTTTTTTATTCTATGAGTGTTCTTACTTTAACTCTCAAAAATGCAATGTTGGAGACTGCTCCCTGTAAGTTGTGCAGTCATGCAGAAGAGAGTCAAATGCCACCCTACTAATAAGCAGAGTGCCTACAGCTAGGTTTTTTGTTTCTGATAGTGGGCACATTTGCACATGCCTCGGTGCATATAAAAAAATTATTCCACACGTGGAAAGAAAAATCTGCAAATGGATGAAAAAGATTAGAGAGAATGTTGGTTGGATATGAACCTTCAGAGATACTAATCCTTTTGGTCCTTTTCTGGTCCAAACCTAATGCTATGAGTCCAGATGCATCTTGGGGAACATGAGCCATATCTACTGATCTAAAACCTACAGGATGGCACTCGAGATGATCCTGGAATTGCCAAGCCTTATATAAACTACCCTGTCTTTGTATATGTAAGGCAATATTAATAAAGCTTTGCCTGCTTCAAGACCCAAATGCAATGAACCTGGGCAATGAACACAGGACTGTCAGGCTGGGAGATTCCACGTAAAAAAATGGATCTATGCAGGAAAGTGATCACAGTCTATATGTACAATTCAGGACAGACTCTTTTTACGGAAGCTTTGCTACTGAGAGCATAAAAATAGATTCTTTTCCTGGAGATTTTGTATCCATCACTTATAAAGACCTGACAACCAACAGTATATGTTTTTCATATGTCTAAACCAAATAAAACAAAGACTTCTCTTCTTTGTGTCACATAGTAGCAGAGAGAGCAACTGTGGCGGTGCGTCGGGGTCCCCCGACTCCTGCACCCCCGTAATGGCACGGACAGACTCCACCAGCCAGTAGAATAGAGGGAGTTTATTGCTTCTCCAGGATACAGCACAGCACAGATGTCATCTGGTTACAGGAACCGGGCCTAGGATGCCTCAGCCCCCCTTGAGATGGGGGATGCTGGGCCCCTAAATTCTAGTCCCTCTGGGCCCTAGGCTGTCTCTTCCATGATCCCAGACAGAAAACTAACTCACTCACTTCCAGCCCTGTCCCCAGCCAGGTCTGGCCTCGCCCTCTTCCTTTCCATTGTTCCGCTCCATGGGAGATACCTGTCTGACGAGCCCCCTTGCATAATGACTCATCCCCTGCCCTGCTGGGCCGTGCTGCAGACAGCAGCCAGTGGAGGTCACTGATAACCCACTGCCCAGCATAGCAACCAGCAAGGTACCCCCACTATGTCACAGCAACTAACCCATTTCTCACTGGGATAGTGTCTAGAATCTTCACCATAGTAGCCATGTTTTCTTATTTTAAATCTAGGTTTTGTTGTTCAATGAACAATTTGAGAGAGAGAAAATTTAAAATGTCTGTTAAGGAAAGAAACGGGCCGAGGGATTTCTGTTCTCGAAAGAGCCACATGCAATTGAATGTTTGGGTAAATTGTAAGACTTTGTTTTTTCTCTTGAAAATTGAACTTCAATAACAAAATGTTATTGCTAAACCAGAAAAGATGGAAAAAAAGGAGAGTCTGAAACTTTTATTTCAGCAAGTCTTGGGAAAATAGTTTCCCCCCCCCGCTACAGACCAAGAATATATTTCAGTTGGATTCTGCTAGAAGAATACCCACAAAAGAAGTCACAGGTTCTCTTAATCCTAAAACTGGTGATAGTTTGCAGTACTGAATCAAAACTGATTTTTTGAAGGCAGCATAGGCAAAAGATAAACTTAAAGGTAGTGCAGATGAGACTGGAGGTTTTTCAGGCTAGATTAATGAATAAGAGTTTTTTCACTACTATTTTGTAAACCATCAGTTGAATGGGAAATTGCTTTACCTATCCTTTTCTTTGTCAGAACTTAGAATGTGTCATGTTGGATGTATTTATATCTGTAGGACACCAGAGAAAGTGGAAATAGTTATTGCAGGCCAAGTTGAAGACCTCTTGAAAATCATACAAAAGCCTACCTGAAAGATACCGTGGGAAGTCTTAATGGAAATTGAGTGTGAAAGAACTTTCTGCAGCCACCTTAATGTAAAGAAGACATTTTAGTAATTGTCTTGCTGTGCTTGTCCGTGTTTGCTTAACAAATTATTCATTTTAATTAATATTTCTTGTTGCTGATCTTCTGCTCATGGTTTTCAGTAACCAGTTATTTTAAAATGAGGGGCGTGAGCTGCCCTACATCATGTTTCCTGGGGAGAGTGGGAATCAATCAGTCTTCCTTATGGGGACTGTAATACGGTACATTGTTTTCTAAGCACTGGAGGGTAGGTTTAAAAAGCCTTTACTTGTACCATTGATTGGTTAAGAAGTGACCCCTTGTGTAAGTCAGTGGATGTGTCACTTTAGGTTTAATATGCGTATTTGAATACATGTTACTTCGTCTAAACTTTAAATTTAAAGAAATGCACATACGTAGTTGAAGAATATTTGTCTGACTTTTTGGCTTCCCCCACAGTGTGCAATATTAAAATTCCATAGGAGGACAATTCTGTTAGACATCTGCATTTTAAAATTAATAATATTTTGGGGCACTTTAGAAGAGACAATTTTCCTGTGACTTTTCATCTCAGGAATGAGTCTGTTATATTTCTGCAGTATTGTTCTTCGTTTTTCTGTGGTCTTGCTGTGTGATCTATGGTAGTGCTGAGTTTCCTGTTTCAGGTACTATGTCGGGTATTACATGGTGGACTTTAAGACTGGATTGATTCAGTGCAGAGGTAGTTCTCTATGTATACCACCGGGCGATGTAAAGAGCAAGACGTTCAAGGAATTAATAGTAATAATTAATCATATATTATCTCAATTACTGTTTCACTAGGCAGAACGAGAAGATCATTAAATTTTGTTTTAGAGAATGAAAACTTAAAAGCCAATTTGCTGAACAGAAAAATAATTTCATTCACCGAGTCTCAGTGAAAAAGATAACCAGACTAAGAACATAAAAAATGGGCAGGAACTTTGGGAGCACTCTGCTGCAGTGAGATTTCATTGCAGTATGAGGCAGGTAACTCCATGGAGGTTGGTGTAATTGATTAATCTGGTTCGACAGCAAGGCTTTTATATAAATTCAAGCCCAAATATCTTGGAGGTTCACCTCAGAAGGAGGAGAACCAGACTTTCTTCCAGCCACTTAAATGATGCTTCGTTGCCTCGGACCATTAAAACAGTCACGCCCTTGAGGTGCCCCATCACTTTTGTCTGAGTCTGTTAATTACTTTCTGGATAACCTAGAAAGAAAATTCCTTTGCTGAGCCCATAAGAGGCTGATGCTTTTGAGGATAGTCAGTCATTTTGCGAATAGTTCAAGTTTTACTACCGTCTGCCTGCCACAGAAGGCATGAATACACACAAATCATAGCTACCAGTCTCTCTTAGATATTGTGTGTCACTTAAGTCTGTCCTTTGTGGTACACTAGTTAATGATTTGTATGCTACACAGTGAAGACAGTGAAAAAATTTTAGCTTGCAGTAGGAATAAATTTATGGGATCTGACAGATAACTGAGGAAGTATGAACTGTAATAGATTATTTAGAACGCAAGGAAATTGCTATTTCCCCTAAATTGATGATTGTTACTTCGGTCAGAGGAAACTTTTCGATTTGAAATAGTCATTAGTCTATTATGGTGCCTAGATACTTAAGGAATGCCTCTGTAAATATATGTAATGATAATACTCTTCTTCTGTTTCACAATGGTGAAGTATTTCCTTTAGAGTGAAGGAGCAGATTAAACAGCTAAATGCACTCATCCACTTCCTCAGACATGACTCAATCATGGACTTTCCCCGGAAGACAGCAGGGGTAGAGATTATAATGCATCTAGTCTTGTGATAATCTGATGAGATTTAACTTCTCCAATTCTTTAGCTAAACATTTCAGATAAACGTCTTCTACAGTATTGTGAATTCCAACTCTGGATTAAGCTCTTAGGTGGAGTGAAGCTGTCTCTCGGTCTTTATTGCCTTTACGAACAAGAACACAAATTGGAATTCAGCTCACTGAGGAAGGCAATATCTGCTGGCTAGGACAGATGTTTGATCCATGAGTATTTGTACCATGACTCAGATATGCAAACTATGAGTGATCTTTGTCTCTTTTTAAACGATGTTTTTTATTTCTTGCATTTCAAAAAAATTAGCCTGTTGAGATTATGTAGTGATGAAATAATGATTAATAAAGATCTATGTAGTTAGCAAAGATAACTTGAAATACAAAACAATTTATTTTAACCATTGACTTAGGCAAAATCTTAGTATAGTAAGGTATTCTTGCATTGCAAATGCCATCATTTACAAGAAAAGTAGACTGTTTTTAAACACTAATGTTTAGACAGTATTTTAAAGTGAGTTTTCCTAAATCACATTAAATTGCTAGTCCATCTACCACTTTTTCTCAGTCTTTAAATTAAGAGAAATATCTCAACAGGCCATGGTTGTACTTACATTTTTGAGAACTGTCCAGTCTTCTATAGTTTCTGGATTACTAGATACCCCATAGAATGAATAAAATATTTATAACTATTCATATTCCTTCCCCTTTTTTTAATGTTATTAATGGACATGTTAGTGGCAATCTTTCTTTTCCTAAACAGTATCAAAATGATAAACTTAAACAACAGCAAAAGGTCTGGTAGCACTTTATAGACTAACAAAACATGTAGATGGTATCATGAGCTTTCATGGGTCCTCTGAAGAAGTGGTCTGTGCCCACGAAAACTCATGATACCATCTATATGTTTTGTTAGTCTATAAAGTACTACCAGACCTTTTGTTGTTTTTTAAGTTTATCCTGTACAGACTAACTCGGCTACCCCCTGAAGTATCAAAATGATCAGTCTTGTTTAGCACGCCTCTAAGTACATTGGAAATGACAGCTTCCCTGGTCAACAGAAAACCCAGTTTAATAAGCTTGCCAAGAATAGCTCTTCACAATGTGGTGATCTTTTATTTAATATTGTTACTAATCATTTCAGATCATTCAGCAAATACATCTGCAGATGACTTAAGCAAGAAAATGAAAAAATAAACATAATTCTCTGCCAAATTTTTTCTTTAAATCTCCCTATTCGCTTTCTGCATTTCAGTCCTCTTGTAATCTGAAATATGGGAACTATACTACAATGTTGTTGGGTCAATGATTCTGTTTTGTAGAGTGGGTGTCTGAGCTGCTTAGTTCTTGTGTTTTTCAAGTCATGGAAGAGCCTCTTGGGGCCTGATCCTACACCATTCAAGGGAATAGGAGTTAGGCTGTTAATTTAAATGGGTGCAGAATTGGGCTCTTAAACATCATGATGATACATAACCTGGCCACTTGAGAACGTAGCATGTGCTATACATATGGTGACTGTGTTTTCCGAACCAAAAATGAGGACACATGATCTGACAAAGGATTTTTTTCTGATTTGGGAATTTAGTTATATGAAAAACCTTACATATGTATAAAAATTAAATCATAGGATGGTGAGTGAGTGGGCTGGGGATGTGGAGTCTCGGCAGGGCAGTGAGTGAGTGAGTACAGGGTTTGATGGAGGTGGCGAGCTAGGTGCTAGAGGTGCGGGGTCTCAGGGAGGTGAATGAGCGGGCTGGGGATGTGGGGTCTCAGCAGGGCGGTGAGTGAGTGGACTGAGTGAGCAGATCTGGGCATAAGGGGGAAGGAGGCCACTTGCTTTTGCACAGCTCCTAACATAGCCCCAGGCACTGCCTCCCACTGCTCCTATTGGCCAGATTCCGGAACAGATCCAGAGCACTGGGAAAAGCTTCCAGGAAGTGCGTCTCTGCGCTGCAGTTCCCCCAGCCAGGGGAAGGAGGAGTGGCAGCGGTTTCTAGCTGAGCTTCTTCCCTGTGAGCTGGATCCAGCAGGGAGCCTCGTGGCTTTCTCTCTGCCCCCTCTCCCCACCAAAATATTTGCCAAATATTGGAATTTCCAGGACATTTCAATGGTTTATGAGGACAACGGGACAGAATATTTGAAATTGAGATTGTCCCAGAAAATCTGGATCTATTTAGACTAGTACCTGCTCTAAAATAATGACCAGTACCAGAAGATCATGCAAGAATCATTATAATATATAATTAGGAAATAACCTGCCCATAATCTCTATCTAAGAAAATTTGGTTAGTTAATTCTCTCTTGTACCATAATTTGTCATTCTTGCATAGTTTATAGCTAAGTTTTCTATTGATCTTCATCACTTTTGTACTTTTCAGAAAAGGAAAAATTCTGTGGGTTTTTTTTGAGGGGGGTAGGGGGGAAGGAGGTAATATAAAACATAACCACCACCATACTGAGTCAGACCAAAGCCAATGTCAGGTCCATGAGAGAGAATTAATAGAACAGGGAATCATCCTGTCCTCTGTTGCCCATTCCCAGTTTTTAGCAACCAGATGTTAGTGACACCACATCCCTGCGTATCCTATCTAATAGCCATGAATGGACCTATCCTCCTTGAACTTATCTAGTTCTTTCTTGAACCCTCTTATAGTCTTGGCTTTCACAACATCCTCGTACAAGGAGTTCCACTGGTTGACTGTGAATTATGTGAAGAATGAATTCCTTTTGTTTGTTTTTAACCCTACTGACTATTAATTTCATTTACTGACCCCTAAGCTTTGTGTTATGAGAAGGAATAAATAAAACATCATTATTTACTTTCTCCACACCAGTCATGATTTTATAGACCTCTATCCTTGATACCCTTAGTCATCTCTTTTCCAAGCTGAAAAGTCCTAGTCTCCTTAATCTCTCTGTTCCATACCGCTAATCATTTTTGTTGCCATTTTCTAAACCTTTTTCCAATTACAATATATATTTTTGAGATGAGGTGGCCACATCTACGTTCAGTATTCGAGATGTGGGCGTACTGTGGTTTTATAGAGAAAATATATTTTCTGTCCCTTTTGTAATGAACGCCACCATTCTGTTCAATTTTTTTTTTTTTTTTTTTTTTTTTTACTGCCACTGCACATTGACTGGCTCTTTTCAGAGAATTATTCACAGTGATGCCAAGTTAATTTAGACCCCATCAGTTTGTATATGTATTGTGGGGATTATGTTTTCTCTTGTCCCATGACAGCTTATTTTGCTTAAGAGCCTTTGGTGAGGGGCCTAAGTATGCTATTATCTACTTGGTACCCCTCTTTCTCACGTGTGTTGACCCTCCCAAAGAATTCTAGTAGATGGATGAAGGATGATTTATTTTTACAAAAAACATGTTGACTCTTCCCCAACAAATCATGTTTATCTATACTATAGTATAGAACTATACTGAGAATTCTGTTCTATACTATAGTTTCAATCATGGGCATTGGGTCTGTAAGGCAGGAGAAGGCTCTGCCTTCCTAAACCCCCAGGCATAGCCCCTCCCACACTCTGCCCCCAGAATGCATGCACTAGAATGTTGCTGTCCTCGGTGCCCACTCTCCCTGTGCTCTGGGGCTGGAAAGGCAGGACGGAGCCAGGCTGCGCATGCGCCCTCCTCTGAGGCTGGGGCTTTGCCGTGCAGTGCGCCCTCCTCTGAGGCTGGGACCTTGCCGTGCAGTGCGTGCCCTTCAACCTCCTCTGGGGCTGGGCAGGCTGGGGCCATGCTGTGCACCTTCTGACCTCCTCCGAGGTTGGGGCCATGCCGTGTACCCTCTGCCCTCTTTGGGGCTGGGGAGGATGGGGTGAGTGGGCACCCATCTGCTTCCCTTCTCTCCCCGTGGTTGGGAGGGGGAGCGTGTGCACAGCATGCTGCCCCGTGGGGGCAGGGCTGGGGGCTTGCCTCCCCCAGTTGTGACTTCACCAACTGCCCATGGTTTCAATCAATTTGTTCAGTTATTGAAGCTAGGCTTAGTAGCTTGTAATTTCTGCGATCGCCTCTGGAGCCTTTTTTAAAAAATGGCATCACATTAGCTATCCTCCTGTCATCTGGTACAGAAGCTGATTTAAATAATAGGCTACATACCGCATTTGGTAATTTGGCAATTTTACATTTGAGTTCCTTCAGAACTCTTGGGTGAATGCCACCTGGTCTTGGTGACTTATTACTGTTGATCAATTTGTTCAAATTTCTCTTTTAATGACATCTCAACCTGGGACAGTCCCCTTAGATTTGTCACCTAAAAAGAATGGCTCATGTTTGGGGATCTCCCTCACATCCTCAGCCATGAAAATCAATGAAAATAATACATTTAGGCTACGTCTACACTGCAGGCTTCTTGCACAAGAACTGTTTTGCACAAGAGTTCTTGGGCAAAAGGTCTTGCGCAAGAGCGCGTCCACACTGCCATGTGCTTTTGCGCAAGAGATGTGCTTTTGCGCAGGAGCATTCATGGCAGTGTGGACACTCTCTTGCACAAGAAAGCTCTGATGGCCATTTTAGCCATAGGAGTTTCTTGCCCAAGAAACCCCTGTTGCCTGTCCACACTGCCGCCTTGTGCAAGAGCTCTTGCGCAAGAGGGCTTATTCCTCGTGGGGAGAGGAATAACTCTTGTGCAAGAAGCCCTCTCTTCTGATGCTTTACTGTAAATTTACTTGTGCAAGAACGTGCGTGCAGTGTAGAGACACTGCAAGTTTTTGCGCAAGAAACCTGAAGTGTAGACCTAGCCTTAGTTTCTCTGCAATTGCTTTATTTTCCTCTAGTGCTCTTTTAGCATCTCAGTTATCTAGTGGCCCCACTGGTTGTTTAGCAGGCTTCCTGCTTCTGATGTTTAATATTTTTTTTATATTACTTTTTGAGTCTTTAGCTAGGTATTCTTTAAATTCTTTTTTGGCATTCCTGATTATATTTTTACGCTTCATTTGCCAGAGTTTATGCTCCTTTCTGGTTTCCTCTTTAAGATTTAACTTCCATTTTTTAATGGATGCCATTTTTACCTCTCACTGCTTCTTTTACTTTGTTGTTTAGCCACAGTGCCACTTTTTTGGTTCCATTACTATGTTTTAAATTTGGGGTATGTATTAAATCCAGTCCTCTTTTCTGGTATCTTCAAAAAGTTTGCATACAACCTTCAGGAATTTAACGTTTGGCATTGGACTTGTAAATTTCTGTTTAACTTCCTCATTTTTGAGTAGTTCCCCGTTCTGAAATTAAATGATGCTGTGGTGTTTTCCCCACCACAGGGATGTTAAGTTTAATTATATTATGGTCACTATTAACAAGCGGTTCATCTGTATTCACCTCTTGGACCAGATCCTATGCTTCACTTAGGAATAAATCTAGAATTGCCTCTCCTCTTATGATTTCCAGGGCTATCTGCTCCAAGAATCAGTCATTTAAGGTGTCAGAAACTTTCTCTGCATTCCATCCTGAGGTAACATGTGCCCAGTCAGTATGGGGATTGTTGAAATCCCCCGTTATTATTGAGGGTTTTTTTGTTACTTTTTACAGGTGCTCTAACATCCCTGAGCATTTCACAGTCACTATCTAACACTCACTGTGGTGCGTCTAGACTGGCAAGATTTTGCACAAAAGCGGCCATTTTTGCGCAAAAACTTGCCGCCTGTCTACACTGGCCACGAGAATTTGTGCAAGAACACTGATTTTGTAATGTACAAAATCAGTGCTTCTTGCGCAAATACTTTGATGCTCCCACTCAGGCAAAAGCCCTCTTGCGCAAGAATACTTGCACAAGAGGGCCAGTGTAGACAGGAATGTTAATTTCTTGCGCAAGGAAGCCCGATGGCTAAAATGGCCATCGGAGCTTTCTTGCGCAAGAGAGCGTCTATACTGGGCACGGATGCTTTTGCGCAAAAGCAAATCTTTTGCGCAAAAGCACATGCCAGTGTAGATGCTCTCTTGCGCAAAAACTTTTCCGTTAAAAGTATTTGCACAAAATCATGCCAGTCTAGACGCAGCCACTAAGATTTGAATAGGTATTGGATGCCTATAATAGTTTAGGCACATTTGAAAATCTCACCCTAAATTATTAAGTTACAAGGATTCCTCAACACCACAAAAAAGATGCAGTAAATCCAGGTGTAGTTTTACCTATGTATAGAAATTTTAGTTCATATATTGAACAGAGGAAGATAGAAATAATCCACCCTCTTTTTAATATAAAATGAATAAATAGTCAGCGCTGATGGTTGGAAGCAAGAGGGAAAAATACTATTTCCCCCAAAACTTAAGTGTATCAGTTGCTGCAGATTTCTCACTTTTGATTCCATTATACTACCTACATCATAAAAATAGGGAATGATGCTTCAAATATGGTAGTTTCCCAACATTTTGATATAAAAAGAAAGATTTAAAAAAAAAATGTTGTAGTAAGGGAACCCTCCCACCAAAAGCCTGAGGATTTTTAAAAATCAGTATTTTTTGTCTTAAAAACTGAACTTCTGTCTTTTTCCCACTAATACTTGGAAAACAAGTGTAGAGAAAATGCTTCTTAACATATATTTATATTTAGTTATTAGTTAATGTGTAAGTACATTAACATAATTGCATTAGATATGTCAGGACGATAGATTTGAAAAGAACATGAACTTCAAAAATGTATGTTTAGTGTAAGATTGTAGTCCATCTTTTAGAAAATATGTGAGTTTCTATAAATATTATTGCAAGATAGAACAATGACCTCATTGTTTAGGACAGGAGCGGGGAATCTTTTTTGGGTTGGGGGCTGCCAACCCACAAGAAAATCTGTCAGGGGCCCCCACACGCAAGTGAGAAGCAAAACCAAACCAAACCAAAAATAAAAAACCTCACTGATATGGCCCTCAATTGAGGAGAAAGACGCTCCCCACGTTCTCGCACACCAGAGCCTAGGGGGGGGTCAAGACAGTATATTCTGTGCGCTCCACCCCTATGCGGGGGGTGGAGTCCCAGTACAGGCTCTGCCATGCTGGGCAGTACTGAGCCTCAGGGACCAGATCCAGGCCAGGCCTTAGCTTCTTCACGCTTGGTTTAGGAGACTGTATGTCATGTCATATGGCAGGCGTTTGTTGCAATTGAATATACTTACTATTGTCCTTGGATTTAATTCCTGATTCTAATTTGTGTGTGGGGTGTTTACTTAAAGATTTTTAAAACAAGAATATGCAACCTCAGTGGAAGATCTTTCTTTGGCTTTGGGACTATCTTCCTCTGACGTGTCTATCGTCATCTAGACATGTTTATGCTACAATGCAAGCTACTTGCATTTTTCTCTGGGTTTTTTTTCCCTACTAAATTGTGGTATTTTCAATTGCATGTCGTTTGGTGGGTAGTAATGATGCATGCCAGAATCTTTTATTTTGTGTGTGTGTGTGTGTGTGTGTGTGTGTGTGTGTGTTGGAATGGTGGTAGCTATCATAGGAATGGTCATCTACACTAAAATCTTTATAACAAAAATAACAATATGCAAAAATATGTATTCTGCTGTATGTACTGAACTGATTAGACTGGTGGAAGCATCTCTCTGAGTGAAATGTTCCAGTCACTTTTTCAGTGTAATTAGTTGTTTGTAAAGCATATTCTGCCCTGGAAATACCTCTGTAAAATATGTAGTCCCCTATTTAGTTATGCTTCTGAAATTAACGGGGAAGAAAATGTGTGGTTCTGTTTAATAAAAAGTGTGAATGAGGTGCCCTTAAAGCACTGTATAACAATGAAATACTAAATAACAAAAATAACTGATTAAAATAAGGAATTCTGAAATTTAAATGGGAAATGGCTTGTTCATGGTTCCCTTACACAGAAGCAAACTAGGAGTAATGCTTAAAGACTGAGATGACTGACATCTGTCAACAAAATTAAAAGGCTAAAGAAACATCTAGCCATTTGATCATCTGAGAATACTCCAAAAAAAAAAAAAACCACTGTAAACGACCCATTTTGATGTGAAGTTAAGCTGGTGTGTGTTCTGCTTATTTTGTAGATGAAGGGATCCCCATCATTGTTTGGAAGAATATTTGCTTCACTGCTCATTTTTCTGTTGTAGTCTTTTGCTCCCTGTCCAAGCTTAGATGTCCTTTTCCTGTTTGGATATACAGGTATGCTACTGTATTCTGTAGTTTTCAAACTGGGGTGCTCTTGTCCAAGTAAGCAAGAAAAATTCTGTAATGGTGACAACACATTTTATATATTATGACTTAGCATCTGATCAACAAATAGGAACTTGTATGAGGCACTAACCTTATCCAAAATGAAAGTAGATATAGTAAAATTATTCATTATAGTAATTATAATATCCGGGACAACACAACATTGTGTTATCCCTTACATAACTCTTCCCCCCTTTTTTCCCCATAGATATATTAAGACCTTATCTCAGATGGTGATACACAATAGACTGCAGTATTAGGAAAGGGGCTATGCAACCTAAAAAGTCTGAAAACCACTGAAGAAATTGTATTCTGGTCCAAGAACAAATCTTAAGATTTTGATCGACTAAATCATTGTTTAGGCAGAAAAAAAATCTATCTTCACATTCATGCTCTTCCTTAGTAGTTTAACATAATTGCAACTAAATTTTTTAATCTACTTTTGTAACCATTTATTTATAACTGATAGCCGCTTAGTTAAGAAAAACAGTTTACATTTCCTTTAAATATTGGAAATATAACTATTCACATTTAGTGCAACTAATCATGGTTTCCTTACACTGTTTAATAAGATGTTTGGGTATTACATTTACCTCCTTTTACACTTTAAAGGGACATGAGTAGTAAGACTGGGACTTTTAGAGCTACATGTATCTGCATTATTTCTGTTTATTACTGCATTCTGCAAATAATTTTTTCTTATACATTGCCTAAAACACTGGTGGCCCAATCTTTGAGGTTTTCAGGAAGTACTATAATAGGATAATATTTCTGAGAGCGATTATCATAGGTATACGCTATGTTTCTTTAATATTTCATGGCTAAGAGGCTGTGTGTATGAAGAATAAAGAATAGGATTAAAGCTTAGTATTGATGTAAATGCAGAATGGATATTTTTACACTGAAACTTTTTTTAGTATTGCTAGAATGTTGCACAAAAACATTTTGTATAGATTATTGCTGCATAGAAAAATTTCTGTTTAAAATCCACCAATATACTCTGCAACCAAAGTACCCTATTGTACACTTGATCTTCATACAGACCTCTGGGGGGGATGGGGAATCCTGTAGTTTTAGTCTGGCTCATAATTCCCAATATGGGTGTCTTGTCTCAACTGAGTATTACAGAATTTGTCCACAGATGTTGGTTTACTCAAAGATTGAGAGTCGTTTGTGTCACTTAAATAACTCTACCTCCATGCTGATTATCTTGTCTGATCTTTTAAACAAATATTCCTTGTGTAATCTTTTTTTTTTTCTTACTGTTAATAGAGCTTTCATTTTACGCATGAGAACTGTTTTCCTTATTTCACCCATTTGTTCCTTGCTTGGGAATCCCCGTGCTTTCTAGCTCTAGGAACACTCTTGTGTCAGCAGATTTACTTTTGCTTCCAGTTTCTAACCACTGGTGCTAATATAGGCTTGAATTAAATTATAAAAGTATATTTCTCTTGTATGTTCAGTAATATAGTCCAATTTGCTCTCACCACTCATATTCTTTGTTTTAACAGTCTGCAACTCAACCCTTACACAGATAAGCAATAAAGTCTGTGCTAGATGATTGCTAGGACAGGTTCAAACTAAGGACTCTGAAGCTGGCCCTATAACATGCACTATAGTTCTGAGCAATAAAATTATATTGCTTAGCAATTAGCTTTGAGTTAGAATCTCCCAAATTAGAGTTTTAAATGATTAAGTTACTGTTCAAAAACTGTACTCTCAATTTTTTTGAAAGCACTGTAGTTATGGATTTATACAGGTCTGCCAACAGGGAGCGGGCAGCGGGGTAAAAGAGGCAACTGCCATGGGGCTCCAGCTACCATTGCTGCTGCTGAGGCAGTGGTGCCCAAAGTTTCAAGTCCTTTAAATTGTTGCCAGAGCTCTGCACAGTGCACTCTGGGCGGCTGTTATAGCTGCCTGGAGAGACAGGGGCACTATGCGCTGCAATCAAGGCAGCACGCTGTGGGGCGTGGGAGGAGCGTGCCATTGTCCTGGTGGCACTGAGAGCCGGTTGCCCTGAGCCCCGCCCCCTCCACGTAACACCCCACCCCTTTCAGAGGCAGGGAGTTGCCCTGATTACCCCTCCCCCCCCTCCAGCCAAGGTCCTGGCATGGTTGTCAGTTCCTATGGACTTATACAGTAGGAGTCAAAGTCTAGTATAGAACATTTCTAACTTTAGTATACAAAGTGAGCCTTTATAGATGGTTTACATACTTTTTAAAAGTTAAGGCATTTAGTGTTGTTTAACCTGAAGTTCAAGCGAGAACAGTCTAGTATTTCAGCACATTGAAGGTGCTGTAGCCCATGTTTCGTTATCTTCCTCCAAAGGCTTCATCTACATGTTGAATAAGAGGAGTGACGAGAGAGAACCCTGTGGAACACCACAAAGGAGAGCCTCGAAGAGGAAGAATATTTCTATGAGAGGGAAAAGCAGAACTATTCTAGGGCAATTACTTCCACCACTGCCAAATCCAGTAGAGATGTAAATAGCACCTTGTAGTTTGATGGTATCAAAGATTACTGAAAAATGTCATGGAGCTAGTAGATATATCTGGTCATTGAGAGAATACCTGTTTCCATACTTGTGCTGGTCTGAAATCTGATTTCTTGATGTTAAAAGAATTGAAAGTTTTTCCACCCCATATCTTAATTAATTTTTCCCAGAAAAGGGAAGTTAGAAGCTGGATAATAGAGAAAGATTACACTTGTGTTAAGAAATGGTTTATTGAACAAGAACCATGCCATTGGATCTTTGTGGTTGTGTGCCCTCCCTTTTGGAGACCCTAATGATCCCCTCCAAAATTGAGCCATCTGAGTCATCCAGCTGAGCTCAGCTATACATGCCAGACTGAATACTTCATCATACATGGTGGTATTTTTATGAATGGTTTGATCTCACAGTGAGTAGCATGAGTTAAGTTCCAGGTTTATTCTCTTCTGGGGTCCTACTCACTAACCAACAGTTTACAAGCTACATACACTTATAAATTCGAAAATCTAGTTTAACACTCAGTATTTATATTATTGATTGAGCACTGTTGCTCAAAAGATGGAGTCATGTCTGCCCAGAGCTTTACTGCTGACTTAAAATTATATTTGTCTTTGAGTCAAGCACCTCCCACTCCTAAAGGTTTTATTTGTACATCACCTTTTCATGTTAATTTTAGCTGATATTATCATGGTAGCTGCAAGTATATGCAAAATGTAAAATCTTGTGATGGGGACAAAAATGAAAATCATTATAGTATGGAACTTGCACCAGAACTCTAGCGAGCAAAATAAGATTAAGCCATAGAGTAACTAGCTGCTTTGTGTTAATTTCTGAAAAATACTGTTCTGTTTGTTCACAGGCATGCTCCAGGATTCCAGTTTGTGTTTTCTAATGGAGATCTACTATTGAATCCTTAAGAGTTTGTTCCTGAAAGAGCTGTCACTTTTAATTGAGGTGCACTTGAACACTGAGAGATCCATTGATCTATTATTGTTCTGAGCTTCAGGGATTCTGTTTTCTGAAAATCAGCCTCTTTGTACTATGGGTGCTGTAGAAACTTACCTAGGTGGAACCTTGTGTCTTAAAGCTACATCTCCTTGGGATTTTGAAGTGTGTTTAGAGGTTGTTACTTTAGTTCTTCTGTTAAAGTTCACCCAAATGGGGGGGAAAAAAAAAGGCACATGAAAATGTGGTGCCAAATTTTCAAAAGCTGAGGTGTGTGCATAACCCAGATTTCATAGAATCATAGAGTACTAGAACTGGAAGGGACCTCGAGAGGTCATCAAGTCCAAGCCCCTGCCCTCACAGCAGGACCAAGCATCATCCTAGATCATCCCTGATAGAGGTCTGTCCAACCTGCTCTTAAATATCTCCAGTGATGGAGATTCCACAACCTCCCTACGCTTTTAAATTTGTGTTTTACCTTTAGTTTCACCTGCATATGCATTAATTAGGTGCATGTGCTGGTACCCCTATACATGCAAATTAGTCAGTTTGAGCACATAATGTAAAGTATTCATGTACATGAAATTCCCTGCCCTTTTGTAATATAGCCCTCATAGTAAATAAAGTGCACATCTATATACCTTTAAAACTGTTCTGTGTTTATTACTGTATTGCTTGTGGTTGGTTTCAATTGTTTTACTCTGTAAGAATTTTCTAGCATGTTACAGAAGAGAGTTCTTCACCCATTTGACTGATCCTGCACATTTTTTTCACTTTTCATGTCTGGCACTCTTTCTTGAAGAAAAAAGATAGTTGTCAGGAGAGTTATCTAGGAAGATACTATTTGCTCGTATGTTACTGATAATTTTCTTTGATGAGATGTCCAGTATATGTCATTTCACAAAGTGGACTCCTGTGGGACCTTGTATAGATACATCAGTATGAAGTCTCATTTGCCAGCTGACAATCCAGTCTTTAAGTAGATACATATCTCTATGAAACTGTCACCTGCTGCTTGTCTATGTTCAATATGTGTTTCTGGTCGAATCTTGAGTATGAGCGCTTGTTGTAGCTAATTGCTCAGCTCTTGGTGAAGCAAAATTATCATTGAGGTTTTAGAACATCTTCATTTAGTTTATTTCTTCCCTTCATTTGCTAACTTTTTGTCCAGTAAATCTGGAATTTCTATTTTCCATTGTTTTTCTTTACCATTCTATTGCTCCAGTTTGTGGAGTGGTGTGTTCTCCTGAGCCTTCTAACTGGCAGATTGCTCTTTCAGCAGTGGCTTGAAGTGGCTCTTTTTCACAACTCTTTACCTCATTCAGGTCCTTCTTTAGACTACAGATGTGAAAGTGTAACCCTGTACACGGTTAACTCATGAGTTTGGGCTTATCAGTTAACGTTCATGGTTACGTGCAGGCTCCCCGGTGCATATGGCCAGCTCCCATGGAGCTAACTGCTCTGCCCTGTGTGTAACCATGTAACAACTGAAATTTTTCAGCAGTTACATTATTACTTAAACACATTTTAACATCCCTACTTTAGACACTTTCATTTAGACATCCGTACTTCAGCCAGAGTTCAGCCCTCTCCTCTTCTTATCTCTTGGTGATCTCATCTTCTCATATGATTTCCCACCTCCAGACAGATGGGTCCTAAATTCATACTGATATCGTCCCCACTGTCCAGCTGTGCGCCTTCAGCTGTAGTGTTCAGAAACAGTCTCCAACAGTGAACGACTTTCTCACCATTGAGGAATCTTCAGTTCTTCTTGTGTCTTTTAACCTCAGTTACCTGACTTGCTTCTTAATCTCCTCCCCATAACCACCATCATGGAATCTTGGCACTTTCCTTTTCAGTATCACCACAGTCTTCTTACTCTTTGTTACATCTGCTGCTTACACCCTTGTCCAGGCTTTGTTGATCTCTTGGCTTGATTACAGCTGCCCTGTTCACTGTGTTGGACAATCCATGTTTGCTCTCTATAGAGTTCTGGTGCAAGTCTTCTCATTCTCATCCAATACTCCCCTCCTCGATATCTCTTCAAATCATGTTTACCAAGACACAGGGCCCTCTGATCTCTGAAGAATATTTCCGTGCAGCAGACTTGGTCTGGTTTATTTATACTCCAGTTATTCTAGAAACTAGTGCTTGAATAAGAGCTCTTCCTCCCTTAACATGCAATCTCCTGCTTAATTCTCCACTAAAGTTATATGTAGGTGTCTGATGCTACCCTGTTGACATGTGAATACAAGAACCTTTTGTTTAACTACAAAAGGAACCAGGAAATCATAAATAGCATGTGTAGTTATAAAGTAAATTTGTTTTCATGGGGTTGTTTTCAGTATGATGTATTTGGAATTGACAGTAATACTGCCATAGTAGTTGATGGAGATACACTAATGTATGAGAGAGGAGGATTGGGCCCCTTTGAATTTAAATAAACAACGAGAAGTCTTATGGCACCTTATAGACGAACAGATTTATTAGAGCATAAGCTTTCGTGGGCAAAGACCCACTTCGTCAGATGCATGTAGTGGAAATTCCAGAGGCAGGTATAAATATACAGGCATATGAAAAGAGTACCAATCAAGACTAAGGCTAGAGATAACAAGGTCAGTTTAGTCAGGGAGGGTGAGGCCCACTTTTAGCAGCTGATGTGGAGGTGTGAACACCAAGAGAGGAGAAACTCCTTTTGTAGTTGGCTAGCCATTCACAGTCTTTATTTAATCCTAAGCTGATAGTGTCAAATTTGCAAATGAATTGTATTTGCTACCCCTCTGATATTTGAATTTAAAGAACATTAAATACGTAAGTGACCCCAAGGGTTCTTTTCAAATAGCAGTGGGCAGGAGAAGGTACCCATGTAATTTCTCCAAAAGCTCATTTATATTTCAGATACTAGTTACCCTCTGATTCTGCATGATAGAAAGGTTCCATGTTGATAACTGTATACATCATTCCTGTAAATAAGCAGGTACTCTCTCAGGTACATAGTTAATTCTAACTCCCTGCTGCGCTGTTTCCTGTGTTTGCGTAAGTTCTCTATTAGGAACTCTTGATTTTTGGTGCACAGGATAGGTTGGAAAACTATTGAAAGTTGTTTTAAATTGAATTAATAAATTATCTTTTCTGTGGTCCTTCCAATTCTTTATACACTGACCTTAAGATATCAGAATCTCTGCCATAATAGATACTGTAATTCAGTCGTCAACTGTGTTAATTCTTTCCTGAACAGGCCAGTTGTGCTGGGTTCTGCTGTATTAACAGAGCAGTCATGTAATGTGGACCTGTTTCTACCTGAAGAGTAGACTTGCACCACCTGATCTTTTCCCCATGGAAATGCAGGTTGAAAAGCTTGGAAGGCGTTTGAGATAATAAAAATATGGGTTTTCACCTGTATTCAAACAAATTCTGGCTTGTACTTTACCCCTAAAATGCAACCAAAACAGTTGAGGAGTCAAGCTGACTCCGCATCCCCTCTGCTGTGATCTGGTGATGCTCATCACAGAGGAGTAATGTTGATGGACCAAGGGTTTGGGGCCAAGTGGTTCTGTGCACGTTGTGGATCCGCTGTCCCTAAACTCCAGAGGACAGAGGCAGACTATTTGCTGGTTCTTGCCCCAGCCTGTTGTGATTATTGGGGCCTAGCTGGGTAATACCGGAGACCTCTTCTGCAGAATGAAAGGAGGAATGTGTGTCTTTCACCTCTTCCTCTGCCCAAGCCCCATCGTGTTTTCCTCAAATAATTAAGGCTTTGCTTAAAAGACCAGTATTTGTGTCTCAGCCTTCTAGAGCCCTTGAAAAAGGAACAATACTTTTATAAATTCACCATATTTTAAGAAATTATGCAAATATGCTAACTTTGCCTATCAGTGGTCATATGTGCACCTGCATTTTTATATTTGTGTATGTAAATGTGTATAGAGAAACTACTCCCTTTTTTACAGCTATTACAAATGGTGTTTGTAGAAAGATGAAAGTATGTGTGTATGCATATATGTCTTGAGTTACAGGAGTAGAGATATGTCTTGTTTTTTTTCTTTTACAGAAATTTCCTATTACAATATGGACACCAGTAAAAAGACAGAACCCCCTGTGTCTGTGGAAATGCTGCAACAAAGAGCAAACCCTGATCACACTCTTGGATCAATTTATGTTCCAAAACAAGGTGGTTACACAGAGAAATTTGTAAACACAGTGGAAGACAAGTATAAATGTGAAAAATGTCATCTCATATTGTGCAATCCTAAACAGACGGAATGTGGACACAGATTCTGTGAGACCTGCATTAATGCGTTGTTAAGGTGTGTGTTTCTTACTATGTGATACATGTTAATATGATTGAAAAATTCTGAACTGCAGAACCATGTTGAAAAATAGACATTTGTTTCATCTTGTCTTGTATGTAAGAAAAATTTTTTTTGAAGAATATAGGGCTTGAGAGAGATTGCAAGACAACACGTTAATTTTTCATTAATTTATTTTTTCACAAAAATGCCGAATTATGCAGCTGTTCATGGTCACAGATGAGAATAAAAATGCAGACACTTATTTTTAAAAAGGTAAGAAATCACTACAGGGCATCCTCACTAACCTTCCAATATATGTTCAAAAAAAGTGGATGTATAGCAAAAAGATCTAAAGCGGGAAATTTCCATTTTGTGTGAATTGGTCTTTTTTTTTAAGTGACGGAAGAGTGGGGAATTGGAACAACTTAGAACAGTTCCCACAAGTGGAACCAACGTATACTGGGGCAACTTATAGCGGGGATGCCCTGTAGCTGCTTAGTAATACTTGGCAATTTAAAATAATTTTTCATTTGCATCTCCAGTACATTACTGCTGATGGCATTCAGAACACATTAGCTCAAGTTTTGAAATAACACTAAATGCAAAGAAATTAGCGTGTTCAAAATATTGCATAATCTTTAATATAAACACACAAATGTGGGGAGATATTTAGTAATATCCTCTCTTTATTGATGGGAAAGCTGCAGGAGAGAAAAGAAGGCAACACCCTACTTCAAGAACAGAATGGGGATAGAATTTGGGAATTTCCTTCCTTCTACTTATTCCTCATAACCATTCTGGCTCAATATATGCAACAAACTGCATTTCATTGTGGGAATATAGCATTATTTTGAGTGTACAGGGCTAGTGGAGTTAGATACATTTAAATATTAAATTTTTTTCTGTCTCCTATTCAGTGCATCAGATTTATAATAGGAAAAATAGAGTTCTGGTATGTTTGTTGTTTTCTGATAACATGCTCTTTGTGCTAAGAAATCTAGTAAGTTTTCTGAATATACATTTTTGAGAAGCAGTCGTCTGTGCTTGATAAGTATTAGTTACAAATATTTCACAACCACTGTCACCATACGTTTAAGTATATGGTGATTATATGCTAGTGAGTAGTGCATTCTCAGGGTCATTTGAGGAGAAGCCTCAGTGAAGCTATCTGCTCAGTATGCAGCAGTAATTTAAAAGAGCAGATAGGATGCCTGAGTGCATTCAATAAAAGCTAGAAAATGACATTTGTATCGCACAGTCTAGACCCTCATGTGGAATAACATCGCCAGTTTTGCTCACCTTTCCTTCAGAAAAATATTGAAGATCCTGAAGCTGCGAGGCAATGAAGATACTGAGAATCATCAATGTGTAATTGCACATTGAGATTTACAATGTGCAATTACAAGGAATGGGATTGATTGATTAATTGGGCAGAGCGGGACTTGATTGAAATATTAAAACGGTGAATGTCAGTGACAGTTGATCAGTCGTTCCTTTACAGTAACCCATCATATTATTAACAGCAATAACTTATTTATACTGTACAAATCACTTTATAAAAATAGAATAATTTACCTGCTGTACAAGAGATTATAGTTCAAACACAAGTAAAGGCAAGTGTTCATATAAGGAGGAAATAGGAATTAATAATCAAGAGAAGATTTTTTAAATTATTTTCTTTAAACAACATTTTGTGCTTTAGTGTTAGATATGTAATAGATCCTAATAATCTTTCTGTCTATGCATGCTGGAATACTGAAGGGTAACCAGAGCTGCTGAATCCAGGGTATGATGTAGAAGTTAGGAATAGCTGTTGTTTTTTCATATAATGCATTGAACAATTGGTTGATGGTGTGGTTTTTTTCTTCCTCCGGAATGTCTGGCACAGTCCCCTAGGCTGAATGGGCCAATGGTTTAATCCATTATGACTGTTCATATTGTTTCCATAATGTGGTGTATAAACACATGTATATTGGTCTGATGTATCTTATGTAGAAATAAGTAGATGTTTAAAATGATTGCATTCAAGACCATCACAACAAAGTATTATTGCAATACTTTTTTAAAGATGAAGAATCCTGGCAAAGGAAGCCTGTACTTCATTTTATGTTGCTATTAAATAAAGGGTTTTTTAATAGTTAAAATGAATTTTCCATAGTAAGCGGAAGTTGAATTCAACTATATACTCAGTTTTCAACTTCTCTTGAAAGATTACTTTATATTTTGTTTTCTTTAATATTAGCATTTGTTCTATTTGATTCTATACTAACTTGCATTGAGCCATACTTTCTTAATCATTCATCTTTTTAAATACTTTGAGCAATTATAAATAAAAAGGCATTTTTGATTTACTAGCACCAATCTAAAATCTAATAAATACAAAAAATTCAAAGTGGGAGAGAAAATAATGTGTCATTTTCTTTTTCCAGTTCACCTAATCCAAAATGTACAGCGTGTCAAGAGCGCATAGTTAAAGATAAGGTATTGTTAAAATAGTTTTTCTAATATTCAGTTATGATATATTTAAAATGTGCTTTTTTTGCAGGAATCTTTTTTTAAAGTGTTGTAATGCACTTTATTGGGGAAAACAATATTATTGTACAACTTAAATCTAGTATATCCTACAGCCATGCTGGGCGACCTGCTGTCTGGAGTCAGCATGTGGCCCATCAGGGTAATTTGATTGCGGGCCATGAGACATTTTGCCGACATTGACCATCTGCAAGGACTGCCCCCTGCAGCTTCCAGTGGTTGCGGTTCACTGTTCCCGGCCAATGGGAGCTGTGGAGGCAGCGCCTGCAGGTTAAGGGGCTGCAGAAATGTGCTGTTGCTTCCCACGGCTCCCATTGGCCAGGAATGGTAAAGAGCAGCCACTGGGAATTGCGGGAGGTTGGTGGTGGTGCCTGTTAAACATAAGCAAAATGTTCTCTTCCAGGATGCAGAGAGCCCTGTAGAGTACTGAGCTGCATTGCCTGTACATGATATCATCTTACCACGTCTATCTCTTAGTAGAAACACATCTGTTGCACTTAGGTTCAAGTCTTCTGCAATGGCTTTCATCCCATTTAATGGCATCTATATCCAGTTCTCTGTGTTTTATAAATTAAATCAGATTTTTATTTTTATTTTAAAAATAGCGTTTGTGCTAGATTCTGTTGATCTTGTTGCCTCATCCCTGCAGTCTTTTTGTTTAGTGTACCATGCAGATTATGAGGTGTCTGGAGATTGTCATCTTTTTATACTTCTCTGAACAGTGCCAAGCACAGGAGAGTCCTGATGTGCTTGCCATGCTGGGGTTCCTAGATGCTATCAGACAAATAATAATTAATAAAAAATATCCATCTGGGACATCGCTGTAATATAATATCCCCCCTTACTTCTCCTGCCTAAACGCCCCCAAAAGACACGTGACTGTATATGCTGGGAAACTTCAAATACCTTCAACTCTTCCTACCAATACAGTAGGAGAAAATTAAGTACAATGTGGATTACTGAATGAATACTAGACTTACTGTGCAAGCCACACTAACTTCTGCTTCCCACAAAATGGAGCACAGCCCATTAGTCTTACAGAACTCTAAAAACATCTTGTATAATTTTTTTTAAAACTCTCATTTCATTATATTTTCTGTGATATGCAAAACCGTAGTTTCTTTAAATTGTTTGGTCTTTTTTTCCCAAAAAATAATTCACAGAGTCCATGTTCCATAGATTATTTGTGTGCCAGCTCATTAAACTTAACCTGGTGTCTGAAAAGTATACAAAACGCTTTGTTTCATCTAACAGCTGCAGTGAAGATTCTGTTATCAGAATTTTGCTTTAATTTTATTACTGTTGCAGTAGGCTGAATAGTTCTCATGTAACTACAGTAGAACATCAGCGTTATGAACACTGTGGAAATGGAAATGGAAATGGAAATTGTTCATAACTCGGCAATGTTTGGAATAGGGATGTGACCAGATGATGCTTACTGGGTAATTGGGATTTAGAAGCCTGGTGAGGGGCAGAAGAGACTGGGGGGCTGGGGTGGGGGGGGGAGAGGGGAAACGGGGCAAGAGGGCTGCCAGCTCCCAGCCCGCATGGGCTTGCGGGCAGGGAGTTGGCAGCCCTTCCTGCCCCACTGCTGCTTCTTTCCCTGTGCAAGGGTGCAGACTCCCAGCCCGTACGCGGTTAGCAGCAGCCAGGCTGAAGCAGTCCCTGCCTACAGAGTGGGGGCTGCTTGCTGGAGCAACACCCTACCTCCGCCCCCCCCCGGTCCCATTTAATCAGTTAACGGGTTAACCAATTAAATGGGATTTTTACATCCCTAGTTTGGACAAAACATTATGGTGGTTTTTTCAAAATTTTATAACTGAACACTGACTTTTAATACAGTTTTGAAACTTCACTATGCTGAAGAAAAATGTAGCTTTCCCGTTATTTTTTTAGTAGTTTGTGTATAACACAGCACTGTGTTGTTATTGCAATTTGTAACTAGGAACTGAGCCACTCATTGGGTTTTTTTTCTTTAAAAAAAGCTTCCATGGCATAAATGGCAACTTCTCATCAAGGCAGATTGCAGTGATCATATTACTCTGCTGCTTTCTTTCTGCCTTTTATTCCCAGTGAATACAGACTTCAGTCTCTGTACTGATGATCAAAGCCCTTGATGGAATTGTTCCTGCTAGCTGAGATGTCACCTCTGCTTCCATGACCCCTACAAAATAGCCATATGCCGTTGGGAATATGAAATTGTTGCCCAATAAATAGAGGTTTGCAGGTGCACAATATTGACCTTACACAAGAGCCAACCTAAACTGTGAAATTCATACCTATAAAAATAGGAAAGCGCACTGTGTTAAGAACTAAATGCAAAAGTCATCTTCTTTAACAAAGTCCATGGACTTGTATGTTAAATATATGGACACTTGACGGAAGCTATAGCTTCAATAGACTAGGATGGAAGAAAAAAAGATTAATTTGGATACTGTGATTTTAAATACATAAGTTACCTGCTGAAATGTTTAGACATTGCTTCACAATGTCTGATTAGTGCTGTTCTCACTATTTGATCACTGTCCTGGCATATATCATTGCTAGGCATGCTGTACTCTGATGCACACTTTGTTACAACATACAGGATGCTCTCCTTTATTCTTGGTTAATCACTATTCTTTCCTCATTTGCGAAAATTTGTTTTACTCCTAGTCTTTCCCCAAGCCATGAGTGACTTAATTTCCCATTAAAAAGATAGCTTCTATAGATGAGAGAAATTCTTTCAAGCCTAAACAGAGCTGTCATCTCTCTCACCAATGGAAATTGATCAGTGTAAGAAACAATCAGAAAAATAGTTAAAACTCAAAAAGTGGGATTGGCAGGAGGCTTTCAGTCCTCTTTATAAACCAGAAAGATTTTTAAAGACAAGCCCTATTTATTTTTTAATTGTTAGGTTGCCATGAAAGTCTCCTTGCTGTGAATGCACAATCAAGAAAAACTGTGGGGTTTTTTTTTCTAGTTTACAGTATCAGTCAGCTCCCTGCACTCATAGCCTGAATGAACTAATATTGCTATTGTGGGATTGTCTTAAAGTATTTCTACTTTATTTGAAGTGTTTATGTTCTTAAACTGTTTTTAAATCTAAAACAAAGTGGCTTCAAATTTCAGGTATTTAAGGATAACTGCTGTAGGAGAGAGCTTCTTGCCCTTCAGATTTACTGCAGAAATGAAAGCAAAGGCTGCAATGAACTGCTAACACTGGCACAATTACTGGTAAGTACCATGATGCCATCACATTCTTTCTTTCAAACTAAAGAATGAAAAAATCTACAAAATTTAATTTTCATCTGCCTACTTCCTGATTAATCAGCAATGTGAGCTAGTCTGCCTGTTTATAGAAGTTATTATAAAAGTGTTTTTGAAACTCCACTTGTAATTGATCCATAATATATCTTAGTCAGTAGTCACAATTTTTGGTTTAGGGTGCCTAAAAGCCCTTCAGTAGGAGTCCTGTGTTCTTAGCCTCTATGGACATCAGGCTATTTATTTAGGTGCCTAACTTTTAAGCTCTCCACTTGGAAAAGTTTAGCTATAGTGTTCAGACAGTAAACCAAGGCTTAGATGCTTGTTCGGAAAACCTGTAATATGCAGCTGTTTTGCAGATCTGGAAGGCTATTAGGTATGTGGTTTTTCGTGATACTCTCTTTTGCTCTAATTTGCATATTTTCTTTTTTGAATTTGAATTGAATATCTTTTGGTATTTCATAGGTACCAGTTTTGGGATTCTAAAATAAAAATTATTCTGCTTATACTTGTAATTGTAATATTCTGGTATCACCAAACATCTAAGATAATCTGAAATCTTGACTTTTCAAGACATAATATAGCAGTCATCCAAGGGTTAGTTTCTACACAGTAAACTGTTAGGCTATGTCTACACTGGCGCAATCTTGCACCAGAAATATGCAAATGAGGCTAAGCGTGGAATATCGCCGAGCCTCATTTGCATATCTAATGAGCTGCCATTTTTTTCAGAAGAGGCTCTTGCGCAAGAAGGAGTGTCTACACTGCCCCTTCTTGCGCAAGAAAAACCCTCTTGCGCAATACTGTTCTTCCTGAAAAGTAATAGGTGTAACGGTATTGCACAAGAGGCTTGGCGATATTCCACGCTTAGCCTCATTTGCATATTTCTGGTGCAAGATTGCGCCAGTGTAGACATAGTCTTAGGGTATATTTACACGGCATTGTTATGAAGGAATAACTGACCTTATTCCAAAATAACAGTCTGCATCTACACCGCAAGCCGTTATTTCAACATAATGTCAAAATGTTGAGCTGGAGAACCTCTTACTCCGACTCCTGTAACCATCATTTTATGAGGAGTAAGGGAAGTTGGAGGAAGAGTACTCTTTCTTGGATTTCTAGCTGTGTACACAGCACCAAAAGCTGACATAAGCTACGTCAATTGTGTAGCTTAAGTTGCGTAGCTTATTTCATGTTTAGCTCTGCTATGTAAACATGTCTTTACTGTGTAGTCAGGTGCAGCAGCAGCAGACGTTCTGAGGTACAACATGGTGTACATCTAAGATTAGTTTCTGGTCTTGAATTTACTTTGGGAGAGTTATGTTTCATGGGTATGATGATGATAAATGTAAAATTTCGTTCATTTGATTGTTTATTTTACAGATACATTTGAGAAATGACTGTCAGTTTGAAGAACTTTCATGCCCTCGTGCTGATTGCAAAGAAAAAATCCTGCGGAAAGACTTGCCAGACCACATAGAAAAGACGTGTAACTATCGGGAGACTACATGTAAATACTGTAAAAACCAAGTCCCAATGATTACATTACAGGTGCAGTGTTTTCTTCTATCACTCAAGTCAGATCTTATATTAATGTAGAATGACCACTTTTCAAATGCTCGTTTTTTAGCAGCTTTCAGTGGTATAGGACTTTTAGCCTTATGTAACGCACCATTTTCTCTAGCACTTTCAAATTCCAAAAGAAAATATTCTAGTTGTTGAGATGTACTTGCTGTTGAGGAAATTGTCATGATCCAACTGTAAATTAAATTGAACATGAAACATTTGAATGCCAGAAACACAAAGAGCTAGTTTTCAGCGGGTCGGGGTAGTTTTGTTTGGTTGTTTTTTAAAGTATAGTTTTCAAATGATGCAAGGAATAGCATCCAAAGGAAATTTTTAGCAAATTTTTTTTTTTTTTGCTATTCCATTCTATTTAAATTGGTATATTGTACAAATCTACCATCCTAACAATGTACCCTCACGCAGGGATATGTGTTTTCTGAGGAATAGCATATTAATATATTTTCCTTTGTTTGGGTGCCTGTGTCATCCAAAACAGCTTCACATCACTTTTACAGTTGTGACAGGGAATTAGATGCCCTTGTATAAGCTGGCAAGGAAGAAAATGAACATCACATAAAGTTCAGTAATGCCTACTGTCTCTGCATATCATGTGCCACGTGCAATCATATTATGAAAGCATTGTTACTTTTAGCCCAAGAGTATGGTGTCTGGTAAGCAGTGTGTTGTCAGACCCAGGAGAGAAGTATAAGAGAGAGAGTTTTGCTGCCATTCTAGTCATTTGTGGCAGAATTTGTGGAGGTTTGGTGGCTTGACATTGTATGTCATCCCACTTTGCATCTTATGATATTGACCACACTCTGAAATATATTCACCATATTCATTTTTAATATACTTGTGCAATGTTTCCATGTCTACAACTCCCTGGGCCTCTTGCAGAATGGCTAGAACTTTCTAGTAATTATGTTCTTAGCTATTGCTGTTAGATAAGGACAAAGCTCACATGGGTGTACAGGTTGTACCTCCCTGGTCTGGCACCCTCCGGAACTTGACAGGTTCCAAATGAAGGAGTTTATTGGACCAGAGGAGGTCAATTCTGGCTATTCCTCGCTCTGTTCTCTCCCTCTCCCCTCCCCAGAAGCTTACTTGGACTCCAGGGCTTCCCTGGGGCTGGAGCTGAGCTGCAGAGGCTGGGAGCACTTCTTTGTAGCCTGTCTGGCAGCAGGGAGCCCTCTGCTGGCTGACAGCAGCATGTGTGGGAGGGGGCAGGGAGAAGCCCTGCAGCAGCTCTGGGCATACAAGCACACGGGGTTGTGCAGGCGCACTGGAACATGCAGAGCAGCTGGGTGCCCCGGGGAGTCCTTGTTGTCACCCTGGCAGCACCACTCGCACGCCTCAGGTGGCTCTGAAGACTGCCAACCTCCCCCCTTCCCCTGGGGAGAATCCAGGCAGGCAGCCTGCACAATATCCTTTGCTCCAGCCTGGGCCTGCCCCTTGGCAATACTGGGTAAGTCTTCTAGTATCTATATCTGCCTTTTCTCCTATATATTAGTCCAGGTTTCGTAAGTGATATGAACCAGTGATGACTTTCTAAAATACTCAGGGGCCTCTCTCACAGTGACTGAGCACTAGATTCGTCTTTGGTGCAGCTGTCTTTGCATATCTGTCCAGTACATTTAAAGGAGTCCTGTAAGCTGTGGCAGTGCATGATTGAATTGCAAATCTGGAAGCAGAAAAGTATGAAAGGTTTCATCTTATTTTAAACATCACTTGTTTTATTCGTATATGCTGATTGGATTATTACTTTAAGTGCATTATTATAACCTCTCTCCTTAGTTACAACAAGATTACAGTTTTGGTGTACTTAGTTTTATACTTCTGATCGTTTCTTTTGTTCACTCAGCTCACCAAACTGTATGTTAAAGGAAAACTTGACAGTCTGCAGTCTGTGGGTTGGAGTTGTTGGGGATATGGTCAAAATGAGATTTCTAAAGCTATTTTGCACTTAATTTTTACGTGTTAAATATTGTATCTGTAGACTTAAGTAATCCTTAAAATATATTCTTACTGAATTCACACTAGGTTCCTGCCTGTATATCTTTTTTTTTTTTTTTTTTTTTTTTTCTCATGGAGGAGAAAAATTTAAAGATCTGGTCTTCTGAAAGTAAGATTTGAATAACAAAGTAAGATTTGAAGTGGAAGTTTCTCTGCTTCTCTTGCTGCATTTCCTGAAACAACTTATTTGTGCATTTTGCCTATAATTATTAGAGTTTAATCTTTGAAAAGATGTATTTTTATATCTTAATTCATATTTCTAGAAAGAGCAATGGTTATTTTTTATTTACACACACTGTTTTCTATAGTTCTGGGAGGAGAAAAAAAGTTTAAGAAAAGATTTTCCTGAAAACTGGGTAAACTGGGAGCATTCTAAAAAGCATAAGTTAGTCAGCAACAATAGTATTTTTTCAGGCTCTGCAAAGTGAGGGCACTTCATACTAAACTGAGTTGTATACTAAGAGGTCAGTAATTTTATATGTAGTAAAAAGCTGAAGTATTAGCCAGTGCTTTTCATATTTTGCATCTTTATGAGCATCTCCACAAGAGCAAGTTTGTATGTGCTATCCTTCCTGTCTCTGTACCAGCTGCTACTGGCCTGGACATTAGGATGTCCCCAAGAAGTGTCTTGTCCCCATGAGAATGAGGGTCACTAAGATTACTTTCTAGTTTGGTCTGATCCTAGATGGCTGGAGCAGGCTAATTGCACAGATCGTAAAAACCTTCTCTTGCTTTTCATCCAACATTTTATTTAATCAGCATATAGGTCCCAAATTAAAACTGTAAGAACATATCCTGCAGAACTGAAAGGGGCTCTGTAAAGTTAAGGAAGAGCGACAAGAGTGTCCGGATGTAGCAAATGGTGTCATAGATGCCAACCAAATGTTCAGTGACTAGGTGAATGCAAAAACTTCTGAATTCTTTTAAAAAATGTGATTAAAATGAATCACTGAAGCATAAAAAGGGAAGAGCAGGAACCTTTATAGAGTTAGACCAATGCCAGCTTGTAGGAGTTAAGCAGATGAAAAGTATGAAGTGTTCCTTTATTCAAAATATTAACAAAACTAGTAGTTCTCTTGATAGGACCAGCTTCTGGTCATGGTGGTTTTGGTGTTTCAGGGGTGCAACAATATCCACAACATTAAAATCCGGGAGGAGCAGAGATCAGCCACTGATCAAGCAGTAAATGCTTTTGTGCCTAAACTGTTTTAAAAGCCTGGGAAAATGTAATCTGGGACATTATACAAATGCTGTTAATTTGGGGTTTATTTTGGAATATTACCTCACTATGCTTGAGTACCAAGACTCAGTCTGCTTGTAACCAGACCACTCAGTCAGATGAAACACAGATTTGCTTTGTGCAGTCTGTCTGCTCACTCTAAGCTTCAGTTCATCTCTGTTGGCCTGTGCAGACCATCAGGTTTTAAAGTACATTAATAAGTCAGACACGCATTTCAGGGACTTGAACAGAAAATGAGAATCAGTACAAAGATTTTTTGAGATGGTACAAAGAAAAAACCAAAGGTATGCAAATGGAAACAAAAATAATTTTTCTTGTTTCATGTACAGCTCATGTCTTCATAGAATCTGCCTGCCCTGCAGCCTAGGAAATCCCCTTTGTGGCTGGTAGACTATTTAGATAGCAATGTGGACTTGCAATTAAAATTTTAAAAAGCACAAGCGTTTGTCTTATGCGGTGCTTTGTCTCACTAGGTGAGATTGTTTTTGTACACAGTTTTGTTTTATTTGAAGCATACATAAAGCTTTTGGTACAATCCACTATCCACGCTCCACTGTGTCTTCCTGGCAGACTAAATTGCTCATTCTTCAAAGCAAAAACAGAAGTGAACATTTTATTTTATTATTAAAGAATCAAAGTACTATGCAGAAAAATATTTAATTGCTGTGAAATGGGTTTGCATACTGCTTTTGCTATTCTGAAAACTGTGTTACCCTAACCTAATTTTAAAGCTAGATTATGTGTAACCTGCATCTCACATCATATGGACGAATTAAAAGCAGCCTCTATAGAGAGTGGGTGCCCAGAAGCAAGACATGAGTTTTGCTGGTCAAAAATGGAAGTAGTAGTATTCTGCTGCTAGAATAGGGATGAAAATAAAATGTGTGTTGAAAGTCATTGGAAGGGCTCCCATTAATTTTCAAGGAGAATGCTTTTGGGCCTTGAACTAGTAGTGGATTACTTACCTCCTGAAGTGCGCAAGGAACCAGAGAGAGAATGGTCAGCAGTTTTCTTGGTGCCTTTTACTGTAAGTCAGGAGTATCCCTTAATCTTTCAGACCTTCAGGGGGTAGCCGAGTTAGTCTGTACAGGATAAACTTAAAAAACAACAAATAGTCTTTAAAGTGCTACCAGACTAACAAAACATGTATCATGAGCTTTCGTGAGCACAGCCCACTTCTTCAGATGACCAGCAAGCAGTGGGCTGTGCCCACAAAAGCTCATAATACCATCTACATGTTTTGTTAGTCTTTAAAGTGCTGCCAGACTTCGTTAAACAGCTGCCAGTGCTGTTGTTTTTTAAGTTAATTCTTTCAGACCTGTCTGACATAGTGAGAAATGGATGTAAATTAGGAGATGAACACAAAAAGTGCACTGTAGTTTGATTACAAAAGAGCTTTAAATGAGTTTTAAGTGTTTTGATGTATAGTGCAAGAACTCAATATCAAATGGTAATGAAACTAAAAATTAAAGGATATCAAGAGAGTGAATACCAGCGTGTGGATTTACAGTGTTCTCTGGCATTCAGAAACATAAATATCTGAAGATATTGCAGTACAGTGTATGGTGGTATTGGAGGGGTTATCATCCTGGCAGTTCTCTTCTCTTCCAGTTCCTCCCAGATGATTAATGGAGTTGAGAACTTGGTTTTTATTTAGATTTTTTTGATAAAGGATTATTTGAACTGTTCTTCGCACAGGAAATATGATAAATTCCGTATTTTTCTGAATCATAAACAATTGATAAATATACATAAATTGAAAGTGTAACATCAATGTTTGTTCATTCTAAACTTTGTACAAACACAGATTTGTAATGTTCACTGTTCTGCTCACTGTATCCATGTGAATATATATTTTTAATTATACCATGGTAAGTTACTACTTTTTCCAGATAACTGCTGTTCCAAAATGGTTTGTAATTTTAAATGTAATGTACAAATTATAATTTGCTTTGCTTGTTTTCCCCTTTTAGAAACATGAAGATACAGACTGTCCCTGTGTCGTGGTTTCATGTCCTCATAAATGCAGTGTTACATCACTCTTGAGGAGTGAGGTAAGAAGTCATGCCCAGAGTTGTGCTGAAAAATAAAATAAAACCCTATTCAACAATGTTCAGGATAGAACTTTGTGATTAATAAGATCTCGCAAGAATTTTGCCAGAAGCCATTTCCTTATTACTATGTGAGATCTAAAGTAAAGGCTTATCTACCTCTACAGTTAAGTGTGATAATTTTTTTATTTTTTTAGTTATTTGTTAATAAAATATCTTTCAAAAATTCCTTTCCTAATTTTCTGTGTTGTTATACATGGCTTATCAAAAAGATGAGCTTATATCTTTCCTGCTTTCTCAATGGAAATTGAGTAAGAAGCACTTAATGAGGCCAGTAGAGCAGAACTTTTGAATAGAGTTAGGCAGTACATGTTCTTCCATTTCAGTATTCAAATAGAATGAGAAATCTAAAATATAGCATTATATACTGACATTAGAGATGCCTTAAATCTATTGTATATTTTGAAGAGTTTGTGGATTTGTTTGTGCAAAATAAGGTCATACTTAGTAATTACGTACAGATACCAAATTTTACATAAACAATCCCGCCACTTAAATTAGCTGAATGCACTACTTTTTACACCAGAATATGCTGGGTGAAAGGTTTAAATAATTATTTTTGTTTTTCATCGGAAAAAAGTCATAACTAGTATGACTAGAGTTCATAAAAATATTTGCTAACAAAATTAAAATTGAGTCACCTAGTCAACTGCCATTTTAGTGCAAAGACAGTTTTTAGTGTTACAAATCACAAAATTAAATTAGTTCGGAAAGAGTAATGGAAACGTTGAGTTTCTGATTCCAATTTACTCTGTATGGTAATTATTCAATAAAAATGAATGTTTGACGTTGAAATCCTACAAATTTAAAACTGTTCTTTTACTTCTCTTTTGTAAGCACCTTAATAAAACATTCTTTTACATATATTTAATTTCTTGAACTTTCCTATAAGTGCAATCCACGCAAAATGACTTTGCCTGTTCAACGACGGGTCTCACCTGCTTAGTGGTATATGTCAGGGGTATAGCCTGACCTTAAATGCTGTTTTGATTTTATCTCTTCATATCAGAAAAGAACATAGCAGGCATTGAAAATGTTCAGAGAAGTATATAAATGAATAGCTGTTGTGTGGAGTATGGTCCATGTGAGAGATTAAAAAGAATTAGCTATATATACAAAATTCTGATGCTTCTTTTTACTCAGTACAAGGATAAGAAGGCACTTTTGGCTAAATTAATAGGCACCAAGTTTAAATGTCGAAAAGGAAACACTGTGAAACTCACTGCCACAGGGTAAAAGTTAAGTAAATAGTTCAGTCTTACTCAAGAGAGGATTCAATATTTAATGTCTGTATTCCACACTATTGGGATAACATTACTGCTTTGAAGTAAAACTCATTAACAGCTGAGATAAAGAAAAAAATTCTTCTTGATGTTTGTCGGTTGCATCATGAAAGGTTGGAACCTTCCCCTGAATCCTTCAGCATGGGTCATGGTCAGAGAATGGATACTGGTGTAGATAGACCAATCCAGTATGACATTCTTTGTGATCAGGTCCAACAAGCTTTTAAAGCTTTTAACATATGTAGAAAATTCAGTTAATATTTTGAGCCAATAACTAACTGCCTTTTGTATCTTATGATATTTAAATGTATTCCTTAATTTAATCATACCTTACTAGTATCTGTAAAGGCTGATGTGCATGTTTTCCTAACAATAAATCCTTTTGTATAATTTAGAATGGGGAGCACATATTTGTTTCCAGCACTCCTTGAAATATTGTCATACTTTAAATTCATCGTTTTGAATTACTTTTCATTGGTACTCGGTTAGATTTTTTTTTTTGGACTGTGTTCTTTTGATATAGGAATAAAGTATTTTAGTGTTATAAGAAGTGAGTAATCCTATTTAGTGCCCAAAGTGTGTCAGGCACTTTCCAACTGGATCTGCCCAAGAAATGTGCAACCTAAAATTAGGGATGTGAACATATGACTGTGTAAAAGATTAACTGATTAGCTTGGGCTTATCAGTTAACATTCATGGTTACACCCAGGCTCCTGGGGAGCTGGCTGCTTCCCTATGTTGCTGCGTCTGTATCTGAGGCAGCAGTGTGGGGGCAGCAGCCAACTCCCTGGGAACCAGTATGCGTGGGGAGCTGGCTTTAAAAGCTGGCTCCGCGCGAACACCAACTCCTGGGTTGCACTCTGTGCTGTTACCTCTGATACAGGTGAGACTTGTAACTGTTGAGTTTTTCAGTGGTTATATGTTTACACAATTACCCACATTTTAACATCCCTACTTAAAATGTATACAGGCCCGTCTTCGCTATAAGTCCAAGATATGTTCCAAAAAACTTGGACTTATAGTGAAACAGCTTAAAGCAGGGATTTTTTTCCATGTGGCTGACTTCCATTTGTTTATTTAAAAAAAAATTTTTTTTGGCACGACATAAGAGCAGGGAATGGGAGGTCTTATAACGCATCAATGACTTTAGTGCAGAATGGATTTACCGGTGTAACTTATAGCGGAGACACCCTGTATTAGTCTTGTGTATATTAGTAGACATACTTACAAGATAATGATCTATGCATCTAATTACATAAGTGGAGGGCCGCCTTGGGGCTCAATTCTGCCAGTGATTACTGATTCAGGAAAGCACTCCTCTTCAGAATAATGCCTATACATGATCTTAAATCCCACTGAAATAAATAAGAAATGCTTAAATGTTCTCCTGAGTAGCGATGGAGTTAAGAGTCGAGTGCTTAGTCCTTACAACTGTGAGTTGTCCCATTTGAAAACAAGAGGTCAACTCACATCAGTAGTGTGAAACTTGATGATATGGGTTGGCAGAGTTGGACTTGAACCAGCTGCCATCTTTCCCGGCATTGTTTTGTTGACTGCTGTTTAATTTTTTTTCTGATATTAAGAAAATGAATCTGAAGCCAAGTTGGATTATTAGGGACAGCCATTCTAAGGTGATGTAGGCAAATACCTGCTTAACAGTTTGAGAAAATTGTGTGTGTTGTGCCATTCTTGGGAGTGCACAAAAAGGGAACATGGTGTTTTCGTTATAGGATAGGAACTACTCTTAATATGTGTAAATGGTTGGCACAGTGCTTAGTTTTGAGGAAATGGAAGAAGCAGTGCCCCACTGAAGTCTTGTGTAGCACATGTACTTTTTCTTCTTTGATTTAATTTTTTTTCCTGAAATATTTCTTTTGTGAATTTCTACAGTAAGTGATTAAAACAAAGTAAATGTTGTGTATGCCAAAGAGGGATTATTTAAGCTTCTCCAAATTAGATTTGAAAAACCTTATTCCTGTAGGGCCATAGTTTCATATGCAGGCAGGATCAATTCAGGTCTTTTTTGGAGGTGGATGAGTTGAGTACCATAGGGCTTACTGTGCAGGTCTTTCAAGTAAGATCTTAAGTTTCTTGAACTCAGTAGAGCTATGACAGTTTACACTAGATGAGGATCTGGCCTATAGGTCCTCTCTGCTCTCTAAAGAAATAAAGCTCTTAAAACACTTGTCAGAAGGGGTGAGATTTTTCATAGTGTTCAATGGCCTTTCATTCCAGCTCTTAGGCAGTTTGCATTTTTTGTCCCCTAAAAATGGCTGCATTTCATTAGGGCTCTTTGTATACACTTCTGTGATTTTATTTTAAAGCACAAGTTATTTTCTGTGTTTATCATCATTCAGAACCTGTATAAAAAACAGGCCTTTTCCTACTTAAGAACATTCACTCTTGTATGCTATGTTATACATGTGACTCAACTGCACCCTGGTATAAAGTATTTGTCTGTTTCATGCTGTATTTGTTTACAGTCTTCATTGTTTAGTTTTTTTTTTCTGGCATTGAGAATTGCATGTCATGTTTTGACAGTCTGGTCCTAATGAAACTAGAGTTAGAAAAGATATATGTTACTACAGTGAAACTGGTCTTAAGTGACTACCCAACAGACCAGCAAAAGTCATTTGTAAGTAAATACTGACCTTTAATTAAGTCAAACAAAAATGTATGCGAAGACTTGGATTTCTATAAAGTGTTTTTAATGGGGTTGCCTATAGGAATGGTCTTCAGTGGAGGTTTCACTGTAAATAAATGTGTCTCTCTGTATATTGTATTGGAATGTGCGTGTGGTTACATGTGTATATGCACTCTGAGTCAGAGTGGAGATAATATACACACATGTACTGTATGTTTTACAAATGGAACACAATACAAACCTGATAATCTGTGCCCTTTATATGTTCTGAGCATTATCATGCAAACGGTTTCTGCCAAAACTCATATTTTTTTCCTATTGCAGTTGAATGCACATTTGTCAGAATGTATTAATGCCCCAAGTACCTGTAGTTTTAAGCGTTATGGCTGCACTTTTCAGGTCAGTATATAACAATTATACTTCCCAAATGATGAAAGTCTGCAATAAGAAAATTTAACATTTTGACATGAAAGTTGCAACTTCTCTGCTCTTGGTTAAGAAACATTGATCCAGTTGCATGAGTGGTTAAGACTATATGCAGCAGGTGTTCGTTTTTGCATACTTTTTATGTAAATTATAAAGAGCATATACACACACTGGCAATGTCTTGGGATTCATTTAGCCAGTTACAGATGTCTTAGATCTTAAGATATTATATTAAAAATTTTAACTTCCCCTCTTTGAAATAGGAGAGTCATTTTTTTCACCACAAGTTATCTAGTAATTTCAGCTGTTCTATGACAGTATTTATTTTTTTTCTGATTTAAATTTAGTTTCTTCTGTTGGCAAATATGAATATATACATGATTAAAAATAGATTGGCCCACTCAGAATATATAGATAGGGGTGTGTGTGTGTGTGTGTGTGTGTGTGTGTGTGTGTATGCGCATGCGCATGCGCGCGCATAGTTGAACCACAGAATAGAATTAATAAAAACTGCAGATTAAATCCTAGAAGTCACCACAAAGCAAGAAAAAACCTGAGTGTAGTTTTAACACTGTTATTTCCATATATGCAATATCTTACATTTCATACTATGTGTTTGAGCATGTCAGCGAATTCTGACAATTTACAGTAAAAATTCAAAAGCTGCTGACAGGAAAAAAGGAGTTGATCAACTTAAATGCAATAATTTTGAAGTTCACGGTAACCTATGAAATCAGATCTATGTGTAGCAGCTCTCCTATAAACCTTCTTTTCCACTGATATCTTAAAGCCTGTTCTGAGTCCCACTGAAATCTTTTTCCCATTAATGCCAAAGGATTTTGGATCAGGCCCTTAATAGTCTGCAAGTGAACAAATAAAACATTCAGCAATTTAAACACAAAAAATACAGTTGCTTTCTCAACTGTAGAAATAACAAATGATATAGCATTGCCCACTGTTATGTCTTATGTATCACTGTTCATTCTTTTTATGTATGTATATGTGTGTATATATGTACATATATCCACATATATATTTTTGAATATTGTATATAGAGTATATACATTGAAGATCATTGAAACTTTTTAGTTGCTGGCAATATATCTAGATTCAAAATAAATATAAATTGCCTTGCAAACATTTGCTGAAGTGTGGCGTGAAGTAACAGATAACATGATCTGCATCTTATGTACTCTGTATACTATCTATGTGTGTTTTGTAAACTTAAAGTGATTATTTGTACCAACATTTGCAGACTGCACAGGGACAGGAAATCTGAACATCATAAAGCAACAATGGATGTGTTTTTCTAACTTCCTATAAATTAGCCACTCTAAACTGTTTTAGTTAAGATTCTACACAGTTGGCAGTTTCCAGTGATGATAAATTTACCTTTACTATTTCTCTCTTATATTTACATCAATGGAAATTTTACAGTAATTTACAGTAATTTTACAGTAATTTATAAAATGGTTAAACTATTATTTGTGGAATCAGATGTTTGAGTTACATGACTTAAGTTTTATTATTTTTTTTATGATAAAAGTTATAGAAATGGTTCTAAAACAATTCATTTTGTAAGTCTTTTCTCCATTTTTATTGCATCTGATAAATAAGCACATTGGACATATACAGCAGTTGGATTAAAAAGCTCTGCTAAATGTATTTCTCACTTTTTCATAAGTTCCCAAGTAGATTTCCCCTCTATTTTTGCAAAGTACATTCGTGTACCAAAATATATGTAGTGTTGGTTTTATATTCTTGTGTTATATTATTGGTTTTTTTAAAGTGAAATTGGCTAAAATGTATAAATTCTTTGTTGTCACAGGGAACAAATCAGCAAATTAAAGCACATGAAGCCAGCTCAGCAGTGCAGCATGTTAACTTATTGAAAGAGTGGAGTAATTCTCTAGAGAATAAGGTATATCTTCTACTAACTTTAATTTTCATGGATTTCTTTAAATTCTATAAAAACAGAGAAAAACACTTGTTCAGAAGCTGTTTGGAAATACAGCTAAAGCACCCCTAGGTTCAAAACCCTGTAAATTAGTGTAACATTTTTATTACAATAAAATAAAATTGGCTTCACATGTAAATATGTAAATTTTTTTTCACTTGCTACTATGAATTTAGTATTTAATATTTAATTTATTAAACCAGCAATCATTAAATTTTTCCTTCAATCTTTTTTCTTATGAAAGCACCATTAGGGAAAGTATTGCAGTGTTAGGAGCTGCATCTACCTGTGTATTTTTCTGGAGATCAGATCCTGGAAAACTGCACATACTGAACCGGCTTCATTTTTATTTTAAATTTATCAAGAGCCCTCCGAGCTTCTTGGCCTGAAGAGACTTTTATTAATCAGCATGCTGTTACTCTCAGGCCAGCTGGTTTCTGTTCTGATGCTGGATCTGTTTGAAGTTCACATAATACAGTGCTCCCGTGGAACTCTTATCTTTAAAGAGTTTTGGGATATTGGGGGAATTTATTGTGAGACCAAACGCTGCAGATCACCTCACTAACAGCTTCAAGTCCGTTAGGGCATTGAAGGGTTGTGTTTAAAAAGCAGACTTTCATAGTCTTTAACTTTACGATATGTTTCAGTGCTGCACCCGATCAGTAGTGCAATCAGTCAACATCTTTTAAAGTGACAGCTCTTAAAAGGGTCAGTGTTTTAAATAAAGCATTATTTTGATAGCTTAACCAAATATCAAATTACTTTTAATCTGGTGTTTCTTAACAAATTCTCCTAAATCTAAAAGTAGAAGAGTCTGCAGAATCATTAGCCTGTCTTGGAGGGGATGGGCAGGGTCAAGTGAAGGCATATATATATATTAAAGTAAAGCGCAACATAAACCAATTCACATATGAGCCCATTGGCAAATAGAGACATAATCCTATGATTTTAGTCAGTATACAGAAGTTTATTTCACTGAACTAGGTGGAGAGCAATTTCTCTGCTGTGCTAGCATTTTTTCCCCGCAGAAATTCAGAAAACAATTTCTCCTGTTCAGGAGGACTCTAATGTGTGTTAGTCAGATGTATTTCTTTGTGTAAATTTTAGTTTCACTGCAGAGAAGAACAGCATCTCCGTTTACCCTCAGCTTTTAGATCTAAGAAGAAACTCCCATAATTTTAGTGGTAATATAGATACCAAAATGTTTCAGCTTTAACAGATTCAGTTTTATATTCTTATTTTCTCTCTTGCTAATTTGAGTCAAGATATAACATTTATTTTACATAATTGAAAGAAACCTCTTCCATTGATTTACAGTATATTTTTCTTACATATTGCACTTAAAAATAATTGCCCTGATATGAATGTTATCATTCAAAAGCTGTTGAGAAATTCTGTCTCTCTTTATTGTTTTTAGTAGTAAGAAAATTAAAGCTTTGGTAAAAAAAAAAAAATCACACCAAGTTGTAGAGCATACGTGTTTATCACAGTTGTCTTTTTGCACTTCCTGCTTTGTAGACTTCTTCCTATTCATAATGAATGAGTTGAATCACTGGAAATCCCAGGACAGTACCAAGTTACCAGAATAGCTAACCACATATCACGTCAGTGATTTTATTGTCAAGAGATGTTACAAATTGGATTGTGACTTAGGCCAAGTCTACACTGCCATTTTACTGCCTTTCAGGTTTCTGGCTCAGGGTTCTGAAAAAACTCCACTTCTGTCCCTGAGCACAAGTTACAGCTCTGTAAAGCACCAGTAAGAATGGCCGTACTGGCTCAGACCAAAGGTCCATCTAGCCCAGTATCCTAACTGCCAACAGTGGCCAGTACCAGGTGCCCCAGAGAGGGTGGACCGAAGACAACGATCAAGCGATTTGTCTCCTGCCATCCCTCTCCAGCCTCTGACAAACAGAGGCCAAGGACACCATATTATCCCCTGGCTAATAGCCTTTTATGGACCTAACCTCCATGAAATTATCTAGCTTCTCTTTAAACTCTATTATAGTCCTAGCCTTCACAGCCTCCTCTGGCAAGGAGTTCCACAGGCTGACTACACGCTGTGTGAAGAAGAACTTTCTTTTATTAGTTTTAAACCTGCTACCCATTAATTTCATTTGGTGTCCTCTAGTTCTTCTATTTAGGGAACTAATAAATAACTTTTCTTTATCGGCCCTCTCCACACCACTCATGATTTTATATACCTCTATCATATCCCCCCTCAGTCTCCTCTTTTCTAAACTGAAAACAATGTAAACAAGTTTCCAGTTCTGTTAATTACTCCCCTCATGCGGGTGGCTTATATAGAGTGCTAGGAGAACTCCCTCCCAGCACTCCTGCCATGGTCAGACTTTCGCTTTAAAACACTGCCATGGCTGTGCTTTACTTTTAGGCATGTAAACAAAGCCTAAGGACCTTCTCCTTCCAGTTGAAGTAACTCATGGCACTGAATGCATTAGGGCGAAGAGAGAACTTCTTCTGAAGAATATAAGTGAAATCTTGGCCACACTGAAGCCAACAGGAGTTTAGCCACTGACTTAAGTGAGGCCAGAAGTTCATCCTGTGTACTTAACTGGGTTGGCATGGAGGGAAATAAAGGACGTTAACTGCTCCCATTCAGAATAAATTTTTGATGTCACATAACACCTAAATGGTGTCCTAACTGAAACCTTCAGGCTTGCTGTCTGTTGTCACTTCCAAAGTATTTGCTAAATGATAACATCAGAGAGTGAATATTGCTGTTGACAAAAAAGTAAGGAGATGAAACAAATGTATAGCCAATGAAAACTTTGGATGGTGGGGAATCTGAATTTCATGATTTAAGTCATTCTTTGTACTGGGTCAAACTAGAAGCCTGAATCAAAATACTCTGGGATTTTGGGATGCTGGGAATAGTGACTCACTCAAAATTGTGTAACTTCTCTAAGTCCTGCTATGTATGTTTAAATACAAAGCCATGCCATATGATTTAAATGTGGAGATTGACTATTTAATCCAATCTTGTAGGGGATGAGAAATGTTTTCATTTCTTATTTGGGAGTGTGAATTGGTTTCCTAAAATAGAATTCTGAAATTGCAAAATAATGCCTTTATTCGTTAAATGCTTTTGGAACACAGCAGCATAGTAACACTGAAATATGACAAGCAAGTGAAGAAATTATTTATTTGATTTCAGGTACAGTACATAAAATGCTGATAATAGTTTTGTTTCCTTTTGTGCTCCCTCATTTTAAAATTAATGTAATCAAATTCAGACAAATGAAATTTGATTCCTGTCTGTCTATTTATCTCTATTCATGCATGAGTTACTTTTAGATTCATTGTTCTCGCACCCAAATGTAGCATTTTGTCTGACCTAAGGATCATAGGATATGGCCCTATAACTGCATAGAAAATCCCAATACAAGGCAGGCCATACAATGTAGCTTACCTAAAAATGGAAGTATAATACCTGCAGCACAAATGCAGCTGGCTTATGATCAGGAGGCATGGAGAGGAAAATAATGAGAAAAAGAGAATGGAAATTTCACAATCAAGTAAAAACTCTGATTCATTAAGGAAAAGTTGGATGCACAAATTAGAGTAGTTACCCAGAAAGTCTGATTTTATTCAGAAGGCAAACTTTCACATGGTTTAACTGTTCTTGAAAAATATCCCCAATACACTTGGTATGCTTTTCTTCAGTGGTGGCAATTTTATCCCTCTGTAATGCAAGAAGAAAAATCAGCTTCGTGCCTTTTTTCTACTAGACCCTCTTCTATTGTGTCATGCTAGAAATGAGGTATATGATCTGCTTTTGGTGCGATCATGTCCCCTTAAGATTTTAGTGCTGTTGAGCATTCTTAATTTGTCTCGGTCTTCAGCGATTGCACTTTGTGGGGATGGAAATAATTTCTCCTTATCTTGCCTTGTAAAGATCTCGTTCTTGACTCTGAGCCTGGCAGTGAAGTAACAACACAGAAAATACTGAGCCAAGGTTTTAAAACAGCAAAAATGGTGGTGCACCAAGAGTCATGCCCACTTCGCTATAAGTCAAGGTTGACTTAATCGGATAAGCACTAAAGCAGTCGTTTCCAGCTTTTTTTAAGCACAAAATCATGTCTTGAATTTAAGTGCAATCCAGGATCTATCTCAAACCCAGATACTCTTGTCCTGCCTTCTTCCCTGCCCCTTCTTCAAGGCTCCGTCCCACCTCACCTCTTCTCTGCAGCCCTGCCCTGCTCACTTCCTCCCCCTCCCTTCCACATCTTCACTCACTTTTACTATGCAAAGGCAGGGATTTGGCATGCAGGCTCTGGTCTTCGGCCAAGGCGTTCGGAGTGTGGGAGGGGCTTCGGGCTAGGGGAGCAGGAGGAGCTCAGGACTGGGGCAGGGGTTCATAATGTGGGCTACAGCTGGACACCATTTACTTCAGGTGGCTCCCAGGTGGTGGTAGACTAGGGTTAAGGTAGGCTTAGCCCCACCCTGGCCCCGCACTACTCCTGATAGTGGCTAGCATGTGCAGCAGCCCTCCTGGGGCAGAGGAGCAAGTGGCTCTGCATGCTGTCCCCCATCCTTAGGCACCACCCTTACACTTCCCAATAGCCATGGTTACCCATTCCTTGCCAAGGAGAGCTGCAGGGCTGGCGCTGGCAGGCCAAGGCAGCATGTGTAACCCCATGCCCTGACTCCTCCAGGGGCTACAGGGACATGCCAGCTGCTTCCAGGAGAATGAGAGAGATTCTCCTTTGAGGATGCTGAGCATGTTCAGACATAGGAGCAGCTGCCATCAAGCTCCTTCCATCTTGAACTCTGTCGTGTTCCCCCTCTCTGTGGAGATGGGGTATAGAGGTGGGGGTTGGGGACACCCTGACATCAGTGTCCCCGTTCTCTACTTCCCCCATATTGCACAGCAAGCAGGAGGCTCCTGGTGGCAGCTCTAAGGCAGAGGGGCAGGAAAAGCAGTGGGGGGAGGGATAGCTGAAGTGCTGGCACTTGATAGCCTCCCAGCCAAACCAGTCAGGATCGCTTGTCAGAGGCTCAAAGATCAACTAGTTGATCCTGATTTATTGGTTGGTGACCACTGCACGAAAAGTTGTCTTGGGGTTGCTTAATTCTATTGTTTTTAATTAGTCTGAGGGACTTTCCCATTTGTTTTATTGGATAAAAAATGGTGTTTTGTATTGTCTCTCAGAAGCACTGCTGAGATGTAATGAGTCAAACCTTGTCTAGATGTCAAATATTTTTAGTTTTATTGTTGAATAGCATACCAATAGTTGTAGCCATGTTGGTCCCAGGATATTACTTCACCCACTGTGTCTCACTCATAGGGACAATGCATGCTTTTTGCCAGAAGGAAAATATGTAAAAGCTTCTTATGGCTCCTGAAAGATGTTCCACACAGTATTCCAATGACATGGCTGATGGTTTAAAAATCACAACCAGTCACAGATGAATAGTATGTATAAAAAGGTGTGTCCCTGCAGACAAAGAATATCCTCATTAGCACTCATGCATCCTCTTTGCGTGCTAGTCTGCCCTTTTGGATTTTCTCTGGACTGCACAGATTTCGGCTGCTTTGACCACTTTTCTTTAGTGCCCAGCCATCCCAATCCCACAGAATTACCATACTTGATTAATTTGTTTAGATTAGGATTTAGCGTGGGGGAATAGTATTTACTAACCTTCATCCTTCCTACATAGACCTTTTTAATGCTACTTTTCTTTGGCATTTCTCTTTAAGTAAAATTAGTAAACCAAACCCAGTCTGGAACTAAATAGGCTGCTTCCTCTGAACTTCTAACCACCTCCAAGTTAGGGAGTGAGTTGAAAGCCTGGACACTGACCTATTAAATACGAATCCAATTAAACAATTGTGTTTAGAAATAATATTTATTGCTGCCTTTGCATATCCCTTTTTCTCATTTATTAGGCCAAGAGGTATCAATACAACTATGTGGGAGGAGGAAAAAAAAACCATTAGAAGTTTCAGATTTTTCTGGTAGTGTTCTAGTTATGGAAAGAGATTTTGCTAGGATCTTTCTTCTGAATTTAAGGGGAAATCTCTAGGACAGTTTTAAAAAATGAAGTTATAGGTATTTTCATCAGTTTTGGCAGGAGTAATTGTAGAATTTTTTCCAGGTGGCCATGCTCCAGAATGAAAGTTTGGAAAAGAACAAGAGTATACAAACTTTACATAATCAGATTTGTAGCTTTGAAATAGAAATTGAAAGACAGAAGGAAATGCTGCGGAATAATGAATCTAAAATACTTCATTTACAGGTAAGAATTTTAGACTCTCCCCATTAAAACAAAAAATGACAGTAGCTTCTGTTCTGTGCCTTTACACTTGCTAAGTGAGGTGTTCTAGTTAAAAAACAACAACAAACCATTATACTAAAAAAAGTGAATAAAACAAAGATTTTAAATGTACCCTTTTTCTTGCTCAGCAGCTGGTTTTTCATATGTAAATCTTTTGATGGATTTTAAAAGTTTTCACTAAAATGTTAATTGGACTATTTTAAAAAAACTGACTTGCCCGAAAAGCCTATTTTTTCAAAAAAGTTTAAAGCTAAATTGTACCTGGTCAGAAAAGTACTTGTAATCCTAAGAATGTAATTCCTTTTTGTTGCTTTATAAATAAAAAGTCTGCTTAACCAGACCACTGCCAAGTTAGAAGCAAAGGCCAGTTAAATCCCATTAAATTGTCTTATGCTCACTCTGTATTTTCTTTCTCCTTTTTGGTACTTACGAATGAAGGTATTCATCATGGGTGAAATTCACCCTTATACAGAGTCAGCATGAGTCTCTGCACTGCATTTGAGTAGATATTTTTCTACCAAATATCTAGTGACTTCATGCCTGATTTTTTCAGAGAAAATAGTACCTTATGCTTATATAGCACTTTTCACCCTCAAAAATTACTTTATAAGTTATAAAGGTTGTTGCAAACAACATTCTGACACATCTAGACATCTCCATTTCTCAAGTGGAACATAAGCAGCTTTAACAGTATGCTGAAGTAGTATACATCAGTTTTCAAAAGGATGTAAGTAACAGTGTCCTCTTCAGTTGATGTTGCAGGAGAAATGCAGGTATTTTAAGCAGTATGTCATTACCCAAACAAAAGTATGACTGGGGTTCAGTTTTGTCCTTCTAAAAGTTGGCATGTTCAGCAGAACTGTGTCCCAAAACCATGATGCTAGGGCTATTACTTCAGTGCCATCTAGAAGTCCCAGGTATTTGAAACATCAGAACTAACTCCATAGCATCTGTTTCTTGGCCTTTCCTATTCAAGTTGTGATGGTGCCAAACCCTGCATAGGTGGTGGTCTAAGATATGGTGGCATGCTTGCAATGTTGCATTCCAACACTGTAGAAGTAGTTCAGGGTAGCAGCATATTTTTTTCTGTGTTTTTCCTATCTTGGCACTTCCTGGTTCACCTGAAGATTATTATTTTTCTTTGCATTCTGTTTCTAGACCCCAATCAAAGATCAGGGCCCCATTACATGAAACACTGTCCAAACATAACAAACTTAAGGGTGTGCTTTAAATTTTGTGCCTCTGTATTCATTGCTGAATGAATCTAGCTTGAAGTTAGTTATCTTGAAAATTTTTTACATCCAGTTCTCTTTCTTAATCAGTAATGGTGGGAAAGGAAATATAAGAAAAAAGAGAGCAATGTTTAATGAGGTACTGGCAACTTACTATAATTCTTCAAACTTGTTTAAGCCATGGTGATGTTCTGCTTCTATTTGGAAGGCATTTGTGTTTTAAAGAAACACATTTTAATCAGAAGGAAATAGATTTCCCTTTGGTGATGATGGGGATTGAAGAGGTTTTTTCCCCCTGTTTATTTCTCTCTGTCTCCTACGTACATTATTCCAAACCAAACAGTGCCCTTAATATTACTTCAGTCTGATTTCTCTCATGTGCTGAAATCACGGTCTCTATCAAATTTGCAAGGGCAGTCTGTGAATATATATTTTGATTTCCTATGAACTGTTTGGCCAGTCTCAACACCTGTTGGATGACAGAAAGTATTAATTATCTATTGTGAGCTGCTCTTTTTCCAGACCGTGTTAAGAACATAAGAATGGTCATACTGGGTCAGAACAAAGGTCCATCTAGGCGATTATCCTGTCTGCCAACAGTGGTCAATACCAGATGCCCCAGAGGGAAGGATCACAACAGGTAATCCTCACGTGATCGTCCCGTCTCCCACTTGCAGACAAACAGAGGCTTAGGGACATCATTTCTACCCATCCTGGCTAGTAGCCATAGACCTAACCTCCATGAATCCATCTATCTCTTTTTTGAACCCTGTTAAAGTTCTAGCCTTCTCGGCATCCTCTGGCAAGGAGTTCCACAGGTTGACTGTGCGCTGAGTGAAGAAAAACTTCCTTTTCCTTGTTTTAAACGTGCTGCCTATTAATTTCATTTGGTGACCCCTAGTTCTTACATTGTGGGAATAAGTAAATAACTTTTCTTATGTTGTTGAAGTACCAAAGCCACAAATACTTGTAGTATAGTGCTGCACAGTTTGTTTGAACAAGCATTAATTGCTCAGCATGAAAGTCCTATGCGTACTGATAACTTCCAGTAGGCTATCAGTATTAGCTTCCGTGCAAGCTTCCTTTGTATTGGGAACAGCTGTTTCATTGATTACAATTGTTAATTGTTGTCTGCTTTGCAAGACACTTTGGCAACAGCGATCTTAACAGTTCTGAGTATAAAGGCATTAAAAGACAAGCGGGTGCTGGCAGGAACCTCAGCACTTGAGACCTTTTTCGTTCAGACTGATTTTCACTGTCCTAGTCTCTAAGGTAAACTTTATTACTTTCTTTGATTGAGTTTCATAACCTTGACAAGGAGGCCACAAACTGTTTTCTGACCCACCATTTCATGGAAGCAGACTGGGTATGTACTGATAAATCTCCATTATCAATGGATGGTAATGCTCTAGAAAAGCTATGTCTTTCCTAGAACTTTAAACAACTACTTTGAGTAGCGTCCCTATGGGTGCTACACTGTAGGTGTGTTTGTGTCTGTTCTGGATTTAAATGATATCTCTTCTGCAGGGAGGCAATACCGGTTAAGATGAACACTGCTGCTGTGTTCTCTGCCTCAGAGGCTCATGTGTTCCATAAAAGTGCACCTTCTGGCAACAGTGGAAGGCTAGATCCCAAAAGAACTAGGTATTACAGTTGAAACCCCTCCTATGGAAGGTGCTCTTAAATTGATGTCTGACCCCAGTCCCATATCGCCTCTGTGGTAAAGATTGTTCACAGATCTGTCAGCCTCTAAGGTTGAGCTGAAGAGGAAATCTTCTGACTTCCCTCACAAATTTGCCAAAAAGAGGGCTGCAAGTCCTCAAACTGAGCTCTCGGGCCGGTGGAGATCCCCAGCATAATTGTTCACCTCTGCACCAGTGGCACCAGCTGCTCCAAAACACGGTACCCATAGGACAGATGGGTCCTGCACTGCAGACACTGCCTAAAAACCTGCAGGGCGCAAACTCTGAAACAGTAGTGCTCACTGTCAAAGGCAAAAGGAAATATAATACCATGTCCGCAGAAATGCTGCTGAAGTGGAAACCTGTGGTGCAGACTACTTCCAAACAGCCCACAATCATCTCACACAAGATCTCTGCCTGTTTCCTTGGTACCGGCAAGTCAGCATGGACAAGCCCTTTCAGCACCGATCACTGCGGTACCACAGGAGTTAAATTTTTCTTGAGATCTCATGGTGGCTGAGACTGCAGTGTCCCAGCTGCTTTGGTGCCAGGGCCCCAGTACCTAACCCATCTTGATCCCTAGAATCACTGCTGGTGCTGAAATGCTCACCTCTTCTTGTCTCCTCCACCACTGTACAGCAAGAACTTAAATAATGACCATGATGCTATCCTCTCAGAACCCTCACACATGACTCATATCTACATCAACCAGGGCACTCCCTGTTACATCATTGGTCTGAGCCTCAACGCTCCTGTTATCACCACTGGTGGATTCCACCACCCATGCCCTTTCTCCCACCCCAGTAGCCATATTGAGATCCATAGGTAGCCTATAAACATCATATTTCTTGGACATCTGGTGTTTCCTACCAAGAATTGATAAGACCATCTCCTTCAGCCTCTGTTGCCAGAGCCCCAGAACTTTGAGGAAACTTTTGAGGAGCAAGAGGCCATCCTCTATCTCACCAACATGTAAAAGGACCAATAAAAAGTACTGTGTGCCTTCCAAGGATGCAGAATTCCTTTTTCCACACCCTTCACCTATCTTCATCATTGTGGCTGCTGTGAATTCCCATCAACAGCATCATACTAAATCCACCCCTTATGAGAGAGACTGGAAAAGACTTGATTTATTTGGTAGGAAGGCATACTTCAAGATTGCAGATTATCAAGTCTTAATGGGGAAGCATGACCACATGAACTATGCTAAACTTAATACATTTATTGACCATTTTCCAGAAGCACTATGGGAACAGTTTCAAGGACCAGTTAGTAGCAGGAAGATGGATACAGCAGTTTGCGTGATATGGGCGGTGGCGATGTGATGGGCATTGTGGTGTCACTTCTCAAGAGTGACGGAAGAGGTACAGGGATGGTCAAGGCTCCAAACTTTTTTTTAGACAAGACTCACTCCAAACTCTTAAGGACTCTGACGCCACACTGCATTCACTGCGGATCTGCACACCAGGAAGGAGAGTGGAAATTCAGTTCTTCATAATCCCATAGGTCCCGACCACTCCAATACCTGCCTTCACAGCATTACTATGAGCCACAGCAAAAGAGGTCTAGTATTCAAAGGCATTAAACCACTGCTCAGTCCTTAGTACATCAGCCTTCCCCTTTGAAACAACAGTTTGAATGCCTTGGTTTGAGACCCTGAAAGGCCACTCTCCACAACAGCTGAAAGCTACATGCATTTCACATCCCTTTGGATGTCACTTCTTTCTTCTCCTCCAGTGCTAGAGTACTTAGCTTCCAACAGATGGGTTGTGGAGGTAATTTCCGAGGTTCTTCTGTCCAGTTTACTGGCCTCCCACCCCATTCTTTTTCAGGGACCTTTTCTTGCAAGACTGTTAAGAGAGGAAATAGATCATCTCCTTAGGAGCCAAAGAACCTGTTCCTGTGCACTTCGAATGCAAAGGCTTTTATTCCCAATGTTTCCTGGTTTTCAAGAGAAAAGGGGGTTGGAACGCCATACTAGATCTAAGAGCACTAAACAAGTTACAAGGTATGAAAATTCAAGATGGTCACGCTAGTAGCAATTATTCCATCTCCAGAGCAAGGTGATTGGTTCTCAATCTTTGACATCCAGGATGCTTACTTGAATATAAGTATCAGAGGGGTAGCCGTGTTAGTCTGAATCTGCAGAAACGACGAGGAGTCCTGTAGCACCTTATAGACTAACAGATTTTTTTGGAGCATAAGCTTTCGTGGGCAAAGACCCACTTCGTCAGATGCATGTAGTGGAAATTCCAGAGGCAGGTATAAATATGCAGGCATAAGAAAAGAGTACCAATCAAGAGTAAGGCTAGAGATAATGAGGTCAGTTCAGTCAGGGAGGATGAGGCCCACTTCTAGCAGCTGATGTGGAGGTGTGAACACCAAGAGAGGAGAAACTGTTTTTGTAGTTGGCTAGCCATTCACAGTCTTTGTTTAATTCTAAACTGATGGTGTCAAATTTGCAGATGAACTGTAGCTCAGCAGTTTCTCTTTGAAGTCCGGTCTTGAAGTTTTTTTGTTGCAGGATGGCTACCTTTAAATCTGCTACTGTGTGTCCTGGGAGATTGAAGTGTTCTCCTACAGGTTTTTGTATATTACCAAAACTTGAAGAACAGACTTCAAAGAGAAACTGCTGAGCTACAGTTCATCTGCAAATTTGACACCATCAGTTTATGATTAAACAAAGACTGTGAATGGCTAGCCAACTACAAAAGCCAGTTTCTCCTCTCTTGGTGTTCACACCTCCACATAAGCTGCTAGAAGTGGGCCTCATCCTCCCTGACTGAACTGACCTCATTATCTCTAGCCTTACTCTCGATTGGTACTCTTTTCTTATGCCTGTATATTTATACCTGCCTCTGGAATTTCCACTACATGCATCTGACGAAGTGGGTCTTTGCCCATGAAAGCTTATGCTCCAATAAATCTGTTAGTCTATAAGATGCCACAGGGACTCTTTGTTGCTTTTACTTGAATATATTGATCCAGCCTGTAGACAATTCCTCCATAGACAGTTCCTCAGGTTTTCCCTTCGTCAGGATCATTACCAGTACAGAGTACTTTCTTTCAGCCTCTAACACGCACCCAGAGTATTCTCCAAGGAAAAGAAGTTATCCTGAAGAAACCATTTATTGCTTCTTGATATGATTGACTGGCATCTTAAATGCATAACTTTGCTACACACTAAAAATAATGGTCTTAATAAAGCTTAATATGACTTATTACAACAGTTGTAGCCTGCTAACTCTTCTTTTCGTCCTGTAATTACTCGGGTGTTAACAGACCACTTCACCCTTGAATGGTCCCTGAATGTAGCTCTACGCTACGGGGCAGTGTCTATGTCAGGTGCACAACTCTGACTACATAACTGGAGTTGATGTACCTTAGGTCAAGTTGCTGCAGGGTCTACACTCCAGGGGGTCGATGGGAGAAACTCTCCCGTCAACTTCCCTTATGAGTCTCATTCTGGTGGCGTACCGAAGTTGATGACAAGTGATCAGCAGTCAATTTAGCAGGTCTTTACTGGACATGCTAAATCAACTTGCAGGGACTCATAGACTCATAAAGTACTAGAACTGGAAGGGACCCCAAGAGATCAGCAAGTCCAGTCCCCTGCCCTCACGGTAGGAACAAGCGCCATCTAGATCATCTCTGATAGATGTTAATCTAACTTGCTCTTGTAGAATCTCCATCATTGGAGATATTTAACTTCCCTCGACAATTTATTTCATTGCTTAACCATCCTGACAGGAAGTTTTTCCTAAGTCTAACCTAAACCTCCCTTCCTGCAATTAAGCCTGTTGCTTTTTGTTCTATCATCGGAGGTTAAGGAGAATAGTTTTTCTCCCTTCTTCTAGTAAGACTCTTTTAGGTATTTGAAAGCTGCTATCATGTCCTCTCTGTCTTCTCTTTTCTAAACTAAACAAATGCAATCTTCCTTCATAGGTCATGTTTTCTAGACCTTTCATAATTTTTGTTGCTCTTCTCTAGACTCTCGCCAATTTCTCCACATCTTTCTAGAAATGTGGTGCCCCAAACTGGACACGCTACTGCTCATCAGTGCAGAGTAGAGCAGAAGAATGATTTCTCATGTCTTGCTCACAACACTCCTATTAATGCATCCCAGAATCATGTTTGGTTTTTTTGCAGCAGTGTAACATTGTTGACTCATATTTAGCTTGTGGTCCACTATAACCCCTAGATCCCTTTCTACAGTACTCCTTCCTAGGTAGTCACTTCCCATTTTGTATGTGTGAAACTGATTGTTCCTCCCTAAGTAGAGTACTTTGCATTTGTCCTTGTTGAACATTATCCTATTTACCTCAGACCATTTCTCCAGTTTGTCCAGATCATTTTGAATTATGACTCTATAAATCCCTTGCAATCCCTCCCAGCTCGATTGCCACAGTGCCAATATCCCGGTAAGTATAGTTCTGTCCTTTGAATATGTGCTATGCTAAACTATTTGTTGCACCTAGTAGTTAGCAGTGGCACGCAGTATCTCCCAGACTAGAGGAAGAGCGCTGTGCAGCCCTAAAGCTTGTGTCTCACCAATAAAAGTTGGTCCAATAAAAGACTTTGCCTTGCCCACATTTTCTATCCCTTCCTTCCTTCCTAAAAGCTGCTGAGATCCTTTTGGAGTACTTCTGTCTAAGTTCTGGAGAAGGCTTAGTTTTACTAGCCAGGACTTGTTCTGAAATAATGTGTACAATTTTTATAAATGGATAAAATATCTATAACAAATGAGAATCTGCCTTCAGAAAAATTAAAAATCACCCATTTCAGTATCCAGAAAAGGCATGTGTGGTTTAATGCAGGCATAGAGCTGTGTGTGTTAATAATCTGGAGAAGTCAGTGGCTGAAATAGAAAGTCATAAATAGAAAATTCATGTCTGTTTGAAAATTTATGAGTACAATGTGAGACATCTGCATAGTGACTAATGACATAATTAGAGAAAATATAATTCTCGACTGCTATATTAAATTCAGGGTTAGTTTGTCAGTATTCTCAGTGTGAACGTCCTCTGCTTGCCTGTAGGGGAAGAGGCATAAGGTCCCAGTGCCTACTTTTCAATAGATTACGACCCACGAAGGATAAAATAATACACTTTCTGACAACAAACAAACTCTTTGTAAAACTTGTATGCTTTATCATCAAATACAGTATTAATATGTATTGTATTAAATATGGCTTGATGTAGAGAAAAATGGGTCTTAAAAATAGTCTAATAATTTTTCCCATATTGCCACCATTGTTCCAAAGAAAAATCTGGCCCATACTTTTTCCATATTTTTCCATAGTGGCATTTCCTGGTTCATCTGAAAATTAATTTTTTTCTTTGTGTTGGTCACAGTTCAGGACCCTATTGTGTGAGGCACAAAACAAAACTTGACAAAAAGATGCTGCTGCCTCACTGAGCTTGCAGTCTAGTGTTATGAATACAAGTCAAGTGTCACCTTATGGGAGTACTTTAAATTTTGTGTGCTTCTGCATCTGTGAACTCCTGGTTCCAGTTAGCTGATGTGCTCTTATACAATTGGTTTAGGTCATCTCTTGGTGTGCTCCTTTTACATATACAACTGAAGGCTGTTCTTTGATTTACTCTCCTCTGTCGTCTTTTGCCCCAGAGCTGAGGGTTAAATAGAGGTGTTTTAGGGTTCTTTTATTGGTATTTTGTGATTAGCATCACAATGCACAGTAACATTAATCTATTTGATAGCACAAATCCACATATTTGATTTAGTGCCGAGCTTTGTTTCACATTTCAAGATTCACGCATACTTATTTTGAAGCATCAGTGTAAAAAAAAGTAATGGTTATTTGTGAAATTTACCACTTTGCTTAGAATTTCTTAGCTATCGCAAGATAAAACACACCTATAGAATACGATAATTGTATCAGCAGACTGTCAAATTTGAAGTCTTCATTTAATTGTTATAGATTTCTAGTATGTAATGAAACCTAATGATTAAAATACACAACCAGAAGGGAAGTGAATAAAGTGAGAGACATTTGGGTCATCCCCACAAAGAATATTGATTGTTTGGCTCATCTGCCCAGCAAGCAGACACAGAATAAATTGAACTTGTTTTTGTATTAAAATATAAATAAATAAAAACATTTTGAAATTTGCTGAGGCAAATTATATGTAAGTGTCAGTTGAGATCTGGAATTTAACTGTAGTTGGTAGCCAAAGTAGTTACTTGTCTCAAATGCTTTCACTATCATTTGAACTCTGTAATTGAGTATATGGTTCTGGCTAAAATTCCTGCTGTTCTAAATTAACTGTGACAGTGTAAAACGTTCCATATTTTTTGTATTAGATTTGAAGCAATCTGGTGGGTGCACTTTTCTTTCCTAGTATAATTTTTTTTATTGAAATAGAGCAGTGAGAAATGAAGTGATTGTGCCTGCTTCAGAGATGAGATGGCTTTTTAAAATGATGAATAGCTGTAAAAATAAAGCTGAACCTGGGAGCACCTTCAGGATACATGACCTGTTTAAATTTAGAAGCAAAGGGTGCTTGAGTGAGCAGAAACATGTGTTCTACTGAGTTTTGGCTCTTAAATCATTTAAACACTTTCAAAAATCCACCCAAATGAAACTCAACAAATGAATAAAACTTTCATTATAAGACCTTATACTGAAGCAAATTGTTGTAATCAACAGTCAAAATATAATTTTCTAAACTTTTTTTTTACTGGAGATCCTGATCGTGCTTCAGTCATAATATTTAGCACATATAGAGGACTTTCTGATTTCAAAATGCTGTTCAGATGTTCATTTGTCACAACACCCTTGCTTAAGTAGTTATCTGTTTCACGCTTGGAAATTGAGAGTTTAAGTGTCCTACCCAAAGCCACCCAGGAGATCAGTGAGACAGAATCAGTAATAAAGCCATTCTGGTTTTAGTCCCATCCTTGTTCCTCTAGGTTACACTACCACTAAGGTTCAGTTAACTGATGTGAGTTTATTTTAAATTGTTTTTGTCACAGACACAGTCCATGTATAACATTCATATTTCCAGCTCTTCCAGGTGGTTGTCTTTTCTTTTAACTAAATTTTGCTGTTTTATAAAGCGAGTGATAGACAATCAAGCAGAGAAATTGAAAGAGCTGGACAAAGAGATCCGCCCCTTCCGACAGAATTGGGAGGAGGCAGACATCATGAAGAGCAGTGTGGAGTCCCTGCAGAATAGAGTGAGTGAGCTGGAAAGTGTTGATAAAACTGGAGGACAAGGAGCTCGAAATACAGGTGAGTGTAAGCACAATGGAGTAAAATACCACCCACCTTTTTTCGGTAAAAAAGCCAAATGAGCTATTTTGAATGCAACTCCCATTGTGATTTTCCTTTGAAAACGTAAGTTACACTTCAGTTTCCTGAAAAGGAAATTAGGAGTTGAATCTTTTTGTTAATGGAATGACACTTCTCTGCCTGCCTGTCGCTTAGACTTGATTCTTATCTTTCTTTGTTCTCAAGGAACATAGTATTAATTACACTGAAATTTAATTACAAATATTTTCTCAGATGGTCTTAGAAAGCTAATCGATTCCAGTAGCTTCTTTATAAAATATTTTCAGTGTATCAACAAGTCTTTTGGGGGTAATATTGCCTCCGAGAACAGATCAGTCATTTTTACTTGCTTGAAAATGTGTTTCCAAGATGTCAATTTACTGTCTTTTATGTCTAGTAGAGAAGAATGTTTGACGTGAAGAAAACAATGAGATCTGTTTGTTCACACATTGAATAAAATGATAAAAAACACAAGTTAGCAGTACAGCATAGACCATTCTTAAGGGTTCAGGAAATATTGTTTTGTTCAAAGGCAAATTACTATGTAAAGATATTATTAGCTAAAAAGCCGTTTGTTAGTACCTCTACTACTCCAAACCGCCTAATTTTTGTTATTGTTGCCAGACTGCAAAATACAAAGGAATAAAGTGATGACTATTACCTTCCCCTCTCATGGAAGAAAGCACCCATTAAAAATAAACAACAAAACCTTGGGGTGGAGGGAATACTTCATCCTGTAATAAGATGTAGCTTGAATTTTCAGGTTTTACTCATAATATGTTGCCTGATCCTTCATAAGGGAGCAGCAGCAGCAAAAGAGGAAGATTCTGAAATAACCCAGGATGCTTTAAATGGGATCTCCTGGCTTCAGTCATCATTTTCAAAGGCTTCCACAATGAGAAATCTATAGTTAATATTGTTAAGACCCTTGGCAAACAGCTGATTAGGCAGATTTTGTTTAACTGTGGCTGTGTTGCATTGTGATTTGAACAATATTTGTTAGATTTTTTTTGAGTGCTTGAAATTTCTACCAAATGTAGTACAATTCACAATTTTCTCTAAACACAGTAAAATACCAGCTGTATACAAAAGCCAATGAATATAACTACTTTTTGGCAGTAGAAATTGTGTATGGCTTGATGTTACTTGGTTCTTAACTTTATTGCATTTTGAGGTATGTATTTATTTTGTGCTGTTGAGTATCTATTGTGTATATATTCTTAAAAAGTTAAATTATTCTTTTTTTCCCCCCACAAACCTCTCTCTGTTTTCTACTAGCCGTACTAGAGACACAGCTAAGTAGACACGATCAAATGCTCAGTGTTCATGATATTCGGCTGGCTGACATGGACCTCCGATTCCAGGTGTTAGAAACCGCCAGTTACAATGGTGTATTAATTTGGAAAATTCGAGATTATAAACGTCGGAAACAAGAGGCCGTCATGGGGAAAACTCTGTCCTTGTACAGCCAGCCCTTTTATACTGGATACTTTGGCTATAAGATGTGTGCCAGAGTTTACCTTAATGGAGATGGCATGGGAAAAGGGACGCACTTGTCATTGTTTTTCGTCATAATGCGTGGAGAATATGATGCCTTACTTCCCTGGCCATTTAAACAGAAAGTGACTCTGATGCTAATGGATCAGGGACCTTCTCGGCGTCACTTAGGCGATGCTTTCAAGCCAGATCCAAACAGCAGTAGTTTCAAGAAGCCTACTGGAGAAATGAACATTGCATCTGGCTGCCCAGTCTTTGTGGCTCAAACAGTTCTAGAAAATGGAACGTATATTAAAGATGATACTATTTTTATTAAAGTCATAGTGGATACATCGGATCTACCGGACCCCTGACATACAAATGGGGAGACAGATTAAACAGAAGACAACTCCATTTGGGGGTTTTCTATCAGTTTGTCTTCAATCAGAGGTCCTAAAGCACAAAGGACCACCTTGTGGAACAGAAGGAAGAGTTTGAAGGCATAACTTCATAGGGTCCAATGGCGAAAGTAACAACACATTTAAGAAATCATACCATGGTATATTTTCTAATAAAACTAGTAACACTTAAACTCTGAAGAGTTATTTATCCCTCATGTGGATAATGATTACAGTCAGAGAGGGTTTTTTTAACTTATTAGTGATCTAGTCAATTGGAGGTGAAAAGACATGTAAAGTATGTGCTGAATAAATTTTACCTGACTTTTCTTCATTTAGACTAGAATACAAAAAAGTTCATCTGTGGGTTAGCTGGAAACTGTCAGCATGTTAAGTAAAAGAAGAAATGATGAAGTAATGTTACAACTATGATATAATTACTTTGAAAAACTAAGTGCAATCGTGTCTGAAATACAGTATATTGTCTTTTTAAGGCCTCATCTGGTCTCTGTTTTAATAATTACTTTGTCAGAAGACCTTGAAATATCCAGGTCTTCTTGAAAGTATCTATATCAGAATCATATTTTTATTTAAAGTTCTATTAATAATTGTTACAGAAAAAAAACATTTTATTTTAAAGCCGTTGATAGACTGATATTTCTTGGAAGAAAAATAGAAGATATCAAACACTGGTTATCACTTGTGATAAAAAAGAAATTATTCAACTATTGATGTTATTTCTCTTTAGAAATGTAAACCTACAATATATGTCGTAGTTAATGACACTATTTCAAAATTAAGGAAAAATCACTCATGGATGCTGTGCATCATTATCAGATTTATAATTGTTTTCACCCTAAAATAGGGCATTTGTTGAACTTTGGAGTTCTAAACGGAATCCTGTACGCTTTTAAAGTTCTGCCTCATGCTTTCCAATCAAGCTATATATATTGCTGACAGCATAAATGTGCAACACCTAATATTTTCAGCATAGGGGAGGAGGATTAGTGCTGAAACACAGCCAGTCATGATCCTCTGAGTTCATTCTGTACTAGCGATCATTGCATCTTATTAAGGAGATATGATCAGAAAGCAATGGAAAGATGATGGTGGCTTGCATGCATACATGTGCCTTAAATGTGATGTGCTGCTTATAAACCATAGCTTTGTATTTAGATTAATTATAATATCCAAAATGGTAGTTTTAACTGGACTTCAGGCAAAATGTGTAGCCTCGTCTTCAGAGCCCTTAGATAGTTAGCAACATGCAGAATAGAATCTGAAGTCCAGGTTTGGCTGCAAGAGCTTCTATGCTTTGATTATCATGGAATCCATCATGTTCAGGTGCCAAAATTGTATGCACACCGCTCCTATGGAGCATGGACTTTGACAGTGCCTCTAGGCTAAAATGAAGGAACGAGTCCTGCTTCCTCCCAGTCCTGTGTATGGAAGGTGGCAGCACTTTAAATTGACTAATCTGAGAATTCTGCTGTATATGCTCACTGGTGTCTGTTCAAGACCGAGTGACGAGCATCCTAATGTGGAAATGCACAGGTTTCTTTTTTATAACTGCCTGCGCTTCAGCAGAAAGCATTTCCCAGCCCTGAAACATGCTGATTGCAACCCACTGTGTTTATCTACTTCTGCTTGATTGTCTGGAAATATTGAGTCCAATGGCGTAGCTTAACTATATACCAGCCATCTGGGTGCTACTTAAAATCTGAGTGCTGCTTAGAACTAATGAGAGAAGCTAATTAGTACAACTTTGTGCACCTGAGAGGGTATTGGACCCCTCTTCTTGATTGTCAGGTGGTGCCCATTCAGTTTCCCACTTTTTGGGGCATAGCCACAATATTTACCTAGGGCTCAGTTGAATTCATGCCTTTATAGTTCAGCTTGTCTCTGTTGCCATTGTCTTTTATGGCTGTGCCTTCACAAACTGTGCCTGCAAGAAGTATTTTCCTGTTACAAATATACAGTGCATGCTAAGTGGTCCTCATGGGTTTTCCAGGCACCTGCTAGAATTCTGCCTGCTTCTTGGCATCCAAGCCATTCCATAGCAATCAGTCTTCCTGTTCTTGCCTTCCCACTGTCCAGGTACTATATTCCTTTTATGGTACATAAGTGACAACAGGTGCAACTTTTGTAAGGAGGCATGTGCTAATGTTTCACTTCTAGCACAGAAGGAGGACTTCCTGCAGAAGATCTATATGGCTCTTGCAGTTTTATGCAGGTGGCCTAAGTAAACCCATCACTTATGCTTTAGGGCAAAGGTTCACTCAACTTGCATACCATTCTAATAGTCATGAATGTAGGCAGCTGAGCTTTTGTGTATGTGCATCACAGAATTTTACTGAAAACAGGATTCCCAAGTGGAAATGTCCAAAGGGCTCTGCTCCCATTGCTAATATATGTATTGTGAAAAATGTATGGTCACATAAGAACAGTTTTTATCCTGTTTGAATCTGGGACTAATTTAGATGAGAGTTGTATTATCATCAGGCCCCTATGTGTTTTGCAGTTCTGTAGCTGCAGACTCCAGGTCTTTCAGCAGAATTGTGCTTCTGAATCCAAGCTCTTAAACAAAAAATGAAGTAAGAAAAAGTATAAATTTACAGCGTAGTCCTCTTGAGTCTGCATAGAGTTAATAATAGGTCTGGGGTGCCTGAATCACCAATTCATATCAATGTGGTGTTAACTCTGAAACCTCTTGATGAAAATTTAAATGTCAACAATAGTTTGATTAGTTAACCAGAAACATCAACTAATGTATTTAATCCATAATTCTCCAAACTGCCTTCCGTACTTACTTAGACTCCAGAAGCCCTACCTACTCAAACCTCCAGCTTTATTCTGATTAGCTTCTAGAACACAGGAATGTATTGTCAATACAAAAATATTTTGGCATATACATTGATTTTAATGGCAAATCAACATGGAAGATGATATTGACTATATTTTCATTTTAAAAATAATGGGAAGCTACCACAATTTCCAGTTTGCTCCTCTAAATTCTGCAGAATCCCACAATCTTATGCGAAATTTAACTAAATCCTGCAATGGAGTACATGAAGCCTGAATTATAATATTCACCTCTGCCAAACTCACCAAATATCCCTAGACTGTGAGATTTTTGCTGTATGTGTAACTGGGTTCCCTTAGCATCCCAGCAATGAAACTATGTAGCATTTAGAGAAATGTGGTTATGAAATGTCATCCAAATTTAAGGTAAAGGTTCTTTGTGTTTTATTGTTTTATGGATTAGGTAATGTTATTAAACATTCTTTTTTCAAACATTGAGTTTTTTTCTTCCCAGGTATTTCAGAACTTTTCTGGAGACTATAAAAGTAACTCATAGGGCATTCCCATGAAACCCCATGAGTCTCAGTGGAGTTGCATGAATGCAGTGGCGGGCCAATGCTATTTGAGTTAGTGCTAATTATTACCATAAACATAATTTCTTCATACTAGAACCTTGTCACTGCTGTTTAGTATTTGTTGACATTGTACAGCCATATGCTCTTGCAGTTTGTTTCACAGTAGTGACCCTCTAACTGTATGTATATGTATCTCCTCCTCCGTTGGTACATGTAGCAAAAAGTTTCCAATCTACCAGAAGGTGGATCTTGTCTGTTGTACACAATACATACAGTAGGGGTATGTATTTGTTGTTTTTAAAAAGTCTCAAATTCCAAACAGGATGAAACTATTTTTCAGCATTTAACGACCAATCTGTGATTCTTATGCATGACCGTGTCTGTATTACTTCTCTGTTGATCTTAAAGGGATCTTGTTCAGCTATTGTCTACATGTACACCTTCACAACTTAAGTCAACTGCTGACTTTTTATATGCAATGTTGATTTCAGCCTTTTACTGTAAATTTGTTCTTCTCAAAGAGAATGTGCAATAGGAAAACAGAAAGGGGGGTAGCTCAAATGATAATGAAATTTAATGGGTAACATGCTAGTTATCTTTAAAAAAAAGATTAAAATGCAGTTTAATTCCTCTTCCAAATTGGTTTTCCTACTTGGAAAAGGAAAGTTTAATACTTGGTCTGTACTGGGGAAGAAAGCTGACCTAAGATGCACAACTCCAGCTACAAGAATAGCATAGCTGGAGTCGACGTTCCTTAGGTCGATTTCTGTGGTCCCCATTGCGGGAGGTCGACAGGAGAAACTCCCCCATCAACTTCTCTTACTCCTTGTGACCCGGTGGAGTACTGGAGTCGATGGGGATGCCATCAGCAGTCGATTTAGCAGGCCCTTACTCGACCTGCTATATCCAACCTCAGAAGATCCATCTCTGCAGCATCGATCTCCTGGTAAGTGGAGACAAGCCCTAAGATGTGAAATGTGCCTGATGAATCTCTCAAATGCAAGGTAATGGACATCTGTTTTAGTTGTAGTTCTAAAGTATTGAACCCATGAATGTTAGGGTACGATTATACTGCTCAAGTTGCTACCAACTTGCCCTGATTATGGCATGTTGCAACTGAGTTTAAAATCCACCTATTTGTAAACTCTAGTCCATCATGCTGAATAGGCATTTCACCAACAATGCAGTTTCTGATAACATTGGTGCTCTGTGGTGCAAGCCAGAAACGCCTATAGGCAATGATAAGAGAAGTATTCTGCACCTCCTGACTATATCAAATGTTACTGCAGTCTTGATGCCTTGATGTTTAACTATGCAAATATATTAATAGGTGGAGGGAGAAAAATAATCTTAGCTAATGAATTTTAGTTACAAACCTAGTATCTAAGTTTTCACTGTTACAACGTTCTATGTTTATTCTGAGTTTGTCGTCAGACAAAGAATTGTTTGACCATATGGAAATTATCAAAATAACCCCACCCCCCAAATCAGTCTTGGTTGACGAGTGCAAATGGGTTTTTTGCTACTGTTAAAGGAGATTCATGGATAGTAGCAAGCCCTAAATTCCCACACTCCGGGTATGGAGACTCAGCACACTGCACACACAAACTGCTTTGTCTCATAGGAAGTGGGTAGCTTGCTGGATCTTTCTAAAAACTATATGGATGCTTCATGGAGTGGCATCTAGTTCACACATCCTTCCTTTCACTCAGCTAATCAGGAGATTCAGGGTTTTAAAAAAAAACAGTTGGTGCTGGGCAGCTCAGAACAAAGAGGTGGGGCAAAAGATTACTGGGGTTTTTTTTTTTAAGGTAAGAAAATGGAAAAACAACTAGTCCTCTGCCCGCCTCTTCCTGCCGTTCCTGTAGCTTCTTCAATACCTCTCAACTTCTGTTGACCTCGAAATGGTAACTTCAAAAAAGAAATCTACCCTGGTCTGTGGTGTATTTGATAGTGATTTAGTGCTTACCAGGGGAGCCAGCAGCCATGCTGGGCCCCTGGACAAGGTAAGGGGGGATGCCTCAGCCTCAGGTGGAAGGAGCAGAGCTGAGGGCATTTAAACCATGGCGTACTTGGACTATAGTGCATGCTCCCCCCATCCAGTGCTGCCCGGAGTGCACTGCACTGCACCCCCCGCCTCTCCAGGCAGCCTTGCGAGCTACCTGGAGCGTGTAGTGCAGCAATTTAAAGGGCTCAGAGCTCCGAGTGCTCTCACTGCTTTGAATCACTGGGCCCTGGGGTCAACTACTCCTTTCTTCCCCCCTCCTAACGGTGGGCCTGGTGCTTTCTGTATAGACCCGGTGCTTTTCATTTATAGAGCATTTTACAAACAAGAACTAATCCTCACAAGAAGTGTTCACATTTTATAGACAGGAAAACGGAGGTAGAAAACGGAGGTAGAGAGGTTAAATGACTTTGCCCAGAGCCACAAAAGGAGCCTGTGCTGGAACCAAGGTTAGAAAAGAGGTTCCCAGCTCTTAGTCCTATGTTCAAACCACCGGACCTCAACTTTTCATGTGCTTATCCCTTGAAGAAACTGAAAAACAAAAACTGAAATTTTTAAAACCCACAGTCAATCCTGTAAGGGTTAGAATTAAAAATATGAGCTGTCATGGTTTGGGGGCATGCATATGACCGCCCACAGGTCACCAATCAAAGTACTTTTCAGTTGATCTTTTTATGATGACCTTGTTTTGGGGGATAGATTTTAAGGGCTCGTTTAGGCAGGGGGGACCAAAAACAGAAGTGGATTGATTTGGGTTTTGGCAACCTTTACTGTGACCCTTTCTTAATCAGTTTAGCTGAGCAGCAGAATTGAGGGCTTAACTGTGTTACTTCCTGCCGTTTAATCTGAGCCTTCAAGACAGTGCCAAATGGAGGAAGGTCAAGGAGAAATTTTGGGTGCACATTCAAAGGCATTCTTAAATTTTGGAAGAGTTGAGAGAGACAGCACACAAGGGATCTGTTTAATCCTATTTCTCTTCTAATTTATTGGCAAGACTGTAGCTTTTTGTCTTCCATTTCATGATCTTAGTGTCTATATTAGGCCACGTTTTCTCCAAGTTAGTATTAGTTCCTTAGGTTCATATCTAAATTTCACAGATACACCTGATCCAACCTCCAGATCAGCATCCTAACTCTGTGGTTTTGGTTCATCATCTCTCTTAAGCAATGGCTTGTTGTTCGTGGTGTTTTTTTACCTTTTGGTCCTTTGGAACTAAATTGTTAATTTGGTAGCCAGTTCCACGAGGACTTTTTAACTTCTTAGCAATGCCAGTGTCCACTCGCACCATTGCTAGCAGTGGGATGCGTAGTGAGAAATTTTGACTCTGTGTAAGGGTTACTGAGATAAACCAGCAGTGCCATACGTAAAGGTCATTCTCCTGCATAGAGTGTTCTGAGCTTTGAATTCAGTTGTAGCTCTTTTTTGAAAGGACACATTTTCCAACTATGACCTGTCTCACTGGCAGAGAGTTGTATAATCTGCACTTGTGGAATGGAAAAGTTCAAGCTTCCATCATTGCTGATGCACCATGTGATTTACACATTTATTTTCCTTGTAGCTGTTGTGTTTAGGGATTAATATAACTTTTCAGTTTCGTGGGCGAATAAAGGGGAAAATTCAGGATTTCTTAGGAGATATAAAACTCCCAAATAACTTTTTAGTGACTAGGGGATGTTAATATCCTATTCAGAAACAATGGGCTGTAGGTAGGTCCATTCCTCTCAGACAAGTAGGATAACCTTTGAAACACACACAAAACATTCTGCAAATTGGAAAAACTAAAAGCTGACATTTCCAAGAAATTCTCTTAAGAAATATCTGTAGAAAATACATGAGTATTCAAGAATAGTGTACAAATTAATGTTTACAAAACTTTTGTAACTTACATTTTATCTCATACTCTTCAGTGAATGGTACACCTGTTATGTTCAGTTCTATGATCCAAAAACAAAGACCAAAGAAGGCCAACCTCATTTGATTGTGTATATTCTGCCTGTCTTAATTATAAATAGCTGTAAGGATAAAGTGCAAGTGATCTGGTAACCAGTGGTATTCGTACTTTTTTAAGGGGGGGGAGACAGACTTTAAAAATGTATAATTTATTGCTCAGCAATAACCATGTTGTTGTTGTTAATAATAATAATAATGAAGCAACATGTCTTAATTTTCCAATAGCATTATTATATGTTGTACTTCAGTTTGTTGTATACTGTGTGTTTTGGTATTTATTTGTGTTTGGAGGTCTTGCTATGTCTTTTGTGTTTTAATGCTAATACAAGGACAGTGTGTATAAGAGTGTAGAATGCGAAACTATGAAATGCTAAACTGTCTGTTATTAAAGGAAAAATAAATAAGTAGGAAACCATATTTTTAAAAACAAGTTGGTGTATTGGAGTTTGAATGGCTGGAGCTTATTTACAGAGTAAAAATGTAACCTTTCACGTCCTTTGTATCCATGTATATGATTAGTTAGGGCTCCATGAATACAGTTGATAGACCTGTATCACATTATTATTACAACATTTACCTTGTTCATCCACAAGATGTGTTGCTTTGATTTTAATAGAATCCCAACTTCCATGTGATGAGTCATAAGTAGAATTAAGTAGGAAATTAGTATTCAGTCTGACATCAAAACAATAGCATAGTTTCCTGACAGATAGGGTAGGAGCAATTAAGATGAGTTTTCATACATTTTATATGAATCTGCCTCCCCAGGAGGTTACTGAAGGTAGAGTGCATGGCTTGAGTTTCCAGAAAATTATTTCCCATCCCAACAAAATTTTTGAGTTCTAAACATGTAACCAAAAGAAAAGCAGAGATGTACCCTATGGACATGTAAATATTGTAACTCATTTAGATAGTCCACACAAAGTATCATGCTCTCTCAAAATCATGTAAATTATGGTGTTGCTCATTCACACATGGGTTTCAATTGAATGAGAGAGGGAATGATCATAATTACCAACAGCGAGGGGTATAGCATGTGATTTTTGTCAACCATGCAAACTTCTTAAACTGCAGTTAGCTCTTCTGTCTCCTGGTCTCCAGTTTTCTCCACTCCCTTCTTTCTCCATCTTCCCATTTCCCTTTCACTTTTGTTGGCCTATTCTTCAGGTTTGCCTCTGCTTGTAGAAATATGGGTAGAGTGATACCCTGTTACACTGTCCGATGTGTGTCTAGTTACATCTCTGGTGGTAGGGCTGTGCTCTAGGCTGCATCCATCTCTCTTGCTCCTCCTGTCCTATATGGTGACTAGAGAGCTTCCCCCAGGACTCTAGCTCTACCAATCGAGGAGTATGAAGTGGATGCTCAGGATCCAAGTAGGTGGCACCTGAAATTGAGTGACCCATGTCAAATCCAGGAGACTTTTAACAGATCAGCCTTTTAAACATCCTGGAGTCTAACAGGCTGGTCAGATGCATCATCAGTATGACAGGTATGACTAAGTGCTCTACCTGGGGGTAGAGTCCTTTATTAAAGATCTCTTAAACAAAGCTCATTTTTTGAAGGACACATTGTTGGGATGGATGAACGTGTCTGACGAGGTGGGTGAAAGTATTAACCTCTTTGAACACTTGCAATGTGCTTAGCTATAAAGTGTTTCCCTTGCCGTGAGGGCTAGATTACGGGCATCCAGTGCACTTCGATAATGCCCCTTTGGATACTCTGAAATTCTTTAATAAATGTTAAACACTATAATTTAGAATAGGAAACTAAGAGTATCTTCCTTTTTACACCCAGGGTGCACGCTGTTGTTCCATTGGAATTGGGCCAGGGAATCATTCCCTCCTCCTGTAAGAGTTGTTAGGAAGTTGTTAATAACCTGGTCTGTGGTCTTGTCTAAAAGATTTTGGGCAACAGTTTCTAAAGCACTTCACTCCCTAAGTCTCGTTGACTTTCAGTGGAACTTGGGGCTTGACTATCTGGGGTTTTAAACCTGATCATATCAAGTTAATCCAATTTGAAAGTATACCATGTCACAGATTCATTGCTGCACATTAATTCCTCATTTATCGTGAACTCTGGAGTCCTCTTGCAAAGTGGAGTATTTTTGCTTCTAAGGCTACGTCTAGACTGCAAGCCTCTTTAGAAAGAGGCTTTTGCGAAAGTTACTTTCGAAAAAGCCTCTTTCGAAAAAGAGCATCTAGACTACAACCAGTACTTTCGAAAAAGCAAGCTGCTTTTTCGAAAGAGAGCACCCAGGCAGTCTGCATGCTCTCTTTCGAAAAAGCACAGTTTGCATTACATAGCGCCTTTTTTTGAAAGAGTACTTTCGAAAAAAGGCGTTATTCCTCATAAAACGAGGTTTTCCGTGGTCAAAAAAACTGCTGCATTCTTTCAGTTTACTTTTGAAAGAACGCAGCAGCAGTCTAGATGCAGGGGAAGTTTTTTCAAAAAAAGGCCACTTTTTTCGAAAAAACCCATAGTTTAGACACACCCTAAGTGAATGAGTCTGGTCTAATTGTGAGGATACAATTGCTGCCCACTACTTGCATGCTTCCAAGGGCTATCCCACAGTGCTTTGCCGTTTGACCTGTCTGTACATGTGTGCTCTCCCATGCTTTAGTGTCAAGTTCCCAAGATGACCCTTTTAAAAGCTGGTGCAGGGCCAGATTTTGCCCATTTGCTGCTGGATCACAGTGCATCACTTTTGTAATACAAGCACAATAGCACTGTGGAAACGACACAACATGCTTTGCACATCTACGTGGTGCTGGGCCAAGACCCTGGATCTCAATCGCACTAGGAGAAAACGTCTGTGCAAGAAGCTCTGATGTGCTAAACCCACAACACTCAACGGCTTTCAGGGCCATGGCATGGAAGGACCTTGCCTATCTGCTACTTTCCCTTTCCTCTTCTCTAGAACTGTGTAGTGGGGCTGCTGAAAACCATTGAGCCAAACAGTAAACCCTGTATAATGAAAACTACTTAAAGCCAGGGGATGTGGGTAGCACCCCTAGTTCCAGTACTTACACCATTATCTCATCTCTCCTGACTGGTGGCAACCCCATCTGGCCCTCTTTTGCTGTCTCAAAATGGCAACCACCAGCATGGCACAGCTGCAGTCTCTTTGCTGCCTGACCTGCTATCTCACCCAGAAGATCCAAAAAACAAAAGCAGTCACTGATGCAAAATTCAACAGTTTATTGCACTGGGGATACAGGAAAAGTAGGGTTAGTGTTCACCGTGTGTGTGGTATAAATTAGGGTTGTGGATTAATCAGTTAACTCATATGGTTAAAAAAATTAATTGATTAATTGCTGTTTTAAATGCACTGTTAATAGAATGCTAATTGACATTTATTAAATATTTTGGATGTTTTTCTACATGCTTTCTACTTTTTTTAAAAACATGTTAATTACATTTGTGACTGAACTTCTCAGAGAGAGAATTGTATTTTTCCTGGGCTGCTTTTTTACCCATATTCTGCCATATATTTCATGTTGTAGCAGTCTCTGATGATGATCCAGCACATGTTTTTTTTAAGAACACTTTCACACAGATTTGAAAAACCATAAAGAAGGTACCAATGGAAAATTTCCAAAGATAGCTACATGTTTAAGTGATTGTCTGAACAAAAAGTAGGACTAAGTGGACTTGTAGGCGCTACAGTTTCTACGTTGTTTTGTATTTGAATGCAGTTATTTTTTTACATAATTCTATATTTGTAAGTTCAGCTTTCATGATAAAAAGATTGCACTACAATAGTTGCATTAAATGAATCAAAAACACTTCTTTTTTTAGAGTGCAACTGTCTCTAAAAAAATAGAAAGTGTGCACTGCACATTTTATATTCTGTGTTGTATTGAAATCAATATACTTGAAAATGTAGAAAACATCCAAGATATTTGAATAAATATTATCTATTATTTTAACAGTGCAATCAATCACAATTAGTTTTTAATTAATTGATAGCCTTGCTATAAATGTATACTGCCTGCCCTATTAAGTCACAGACAGTACTCATCTGCCGAGGTACAAACACCCTGTAATACATATGGTAGGTCACAATCACTACAAGACCCTATGTATTTTCCTCTGCATGTCTGCAGAGGAGCTAGAACAGAACTGAAGACTGAGAAATCACTAGATTTTGTTTCTGTTGTCACAGAGAGTAGCAACATGCCTCTCCACCCCTTGGTTATAGCATGCAAGCTCTTTCTATTCCAGTGGCATTTCTGGGGGACCATCCTGATGAATAATTGACTTGTTGGGTTGCTCTTTCCCTTTTTCTTTGCCTGTTCTCTGCCTTCTAGTCTCCTGTCTCACTATACTGTTATTGAGAATCAGGACAGCCTAAAGGCAATTATTGTCCAGCTCGCCTCCCTCCTTCACCTCTCTGACACACCAGAAATATCTCCAATACACTAACAAAATTGCAAAAACACACATGGACCATAATTTCAACCCATCTCCACAACCTTCCTAACAGCATAATCAGCAGACAGACATCCCAATGCCACTGACACGCTTCTCACATGCAGACATCTCTCAGATGCCACCAAGAACGGGAAGAATCTCAAAGAGGTAAAGTTCTACATCCATAATTTTAAAAAACCCTCTACGATGACCAGTCTGGAGTATGAATAAGAAGTGACTTCCCCTCTCTCCTCTCACACCCATAGCCACAGCACTTGCGATGGCCAGACAACCAAGGAAAGGTTTCTATCATGGAGAGGCCAGCTAACCAAAGGGGGCAAAAAAATAAAGACTTGAGACAAAATGTTTGCAGAGTTTGTAGCAGAGTCCCAGAGGAAAGCCAGAGTGGCTGAGAGGTGGAGGCAGAGCTAGACAGCCCAGAAGGAGAAAGAAATGCATCTCACCCAGGAGCTTGTGGAAGTGGCCAAGGACAGCATTGCTATGGTCAAGGAGAGCATGGAAAAAGAAAGATGCAGAGGTAACCCATGGATGCTATCCTAAACCAGAATGCTCTCCTCCTCCAATGTGCAGGGTTTCTTTCCTGCTGTTTCCAGCCTGTTCCATAAGCAGTGCCATCTGTCTTCCAAACAACCAAACACAAGCTTGACTACTAATACTATTGCTACTAGTAGTTAAAATGTTCCTTCCATCTGTCCAAGTAGCCTGTATATGGCTTCATTAACCAGCACATCAGAAGATAAGATGGGTCTCCCAGAACAGATGGGTCAGCTTCCACAACATTAATATCCACTGTGGTCCTGAGGCAAAAAGTCCTTTCTCCATTAATTTAAATAAAGCTGAGTTCTGAAAGATCCTAGCATAATGGACACATCCAGACTTCCCCGAACTTATACTGGTAAATCTGTTGCAGTGGACAACCAGTCATAGAAGCACTGGCAAGAAATACCCCTTTTCTGTTCATAAATTCTACACCTTGATAAGAGGGTGCTAATGATAGGCACACGTATTCCACCAGTTGTGTGTCTACTGTTTGGGAACATGTGGAGTGCAAAGCCATCAATTACCTCCTGAGCATTCCACAGCGGCAGTATGTGGTTGGGCACAGACTGGTAATGTGCCAGGATGGCCAGCTTCCAGATGGCAATGGTGACCCTTTTGTCCATGGATATAAGGCACTGCATGTTTGTCCATTGTGGCCGATTCTCTGGGGCCACTTCTGCACAGATCTCAAAAAAGGTAACCTTCGCCATCCTGAAGTCCTCCTTGCTACAGCAGTCATCCCATATCTGCAGAACAATCCTCTTCCACCAATCCACACTGGTTTCGCAGGCCCAGAAATGGCCCTGGATGCTCTGAAACTGATCCAGGAACTGCTTTTCTAGTTCCAACAGCTCGGCATCATCCTCTGCCTCTTACTGCCACTTCTTCCAAGTGTTCTCCTGTTGCTGAAGTGAGAGCTGCTGCTGTAGACTATTCTTCTTTTCCCACCTTATCTGCTTGGTAGTTCAGTGGCAAAGTCCAATGCTAAATTTGTCCAGCTTTGATTGTGGTAGAATCATAGAATTGTAGGACTAGAAGAGCCCTTCAGAGGTCTTCTAGTCCAGACTCCTGCACTCATGGCAGGACTAAGTATTATCTAGATCATCCTCGATAGATGTTTGTCTAACCTGCTCTTAAAAATCTCCAATGATGGAGATTCCACAACCTCTGTAGGCAATTTATTCTAGTGCTTAACCACCTGACAGGAAGCTTTCCCTAATGTCCAACCTAAACCTCCCTTACTGCAATTTAAGCCCATTGCTTCTTGTCCTATCATCAGAGGTTAAGGCAAATATTTTTTCTCCTTCTTGTAACGGACCGTTCTGATAGTTGAAAATGGTTGTGCTGCCTCTGAGGCTTCTCTTCTCCAGACTAAACAAACCCATTTTTTTTTACTCTTCGTAAGTCATGTTTCCTAGACTTTTAATCGTTATTGCTGCTCTTTTCTGGCACCCAGAACTGGACACAATACTCCAGTTGAGACCTAATAAGTGCAGAGTAGGAGTGAAGAATTACTTCACGTCTGTCTTAAACATTCCTGTTAACACATCCCAAAATTATGCTTTTTTTGCAACAGTGTTACACTGTTGTTTAATATTTACCTTGTGATCATTATGACCCCCTGATCATACAACCCAAGCAGCATTGGTGTAGTCATCCATGTCACAATAGTAGTGCAGAGTAATGTTGGGTCTATGTTGTCTGACAACAGTTTGAACATGGCATAGTCCCACTCAGAAAGAAGAATGCAGTGGAAACATAGGATTTAAAAAAAAATTGAACCAACTTGGCTTCTCATCCTCACAGTGAAAATAATCCCAGGATGCACCTGCTCAATAGCAAAGCAAAAGATTATGGAATACCCCCAAGAATACTTCTCCATCATATTGCAGCAAACTGGTGCTATGTGTTCACACAATGCAATATGAAAATGGAACAGATGTAACCTATGCATGGTATTGGTGTGAGGTGCCTCATGCAAGATTCCTCTCATGCATCAAACAGCTTCAGATGCCCCCTTCCTGCCCCCCATGTAAACATACCTTTAGCTTTCAAGTCACTAAAGTCTTTCTGAAAAATTCAAGACCGTTCCCCTTTACCCCTTGCTTACCTTTATAACTGCACTGAGACTTCATCATAGGTAATCTCTGGTGGTCAAAAGAAAGCAAGAAGCGATACACCAATGCGTCTTCATAAGAAGTTCATTTTCAACTTGACTCAATGGTGCATTTCATTTCTACCCCACTGGGTGGTGCTCTGAAGGCTGTCATTGAAAATAGCTGTGTCCAGTTCATTCTTGCTATGTGAAACTTTGTCGGTTTGACTGACTAAACCTAGACAACCAACGGGCTCCCCCACATCCTCAACTTTTTCCCTTTTCCTAACTTCCGCTCTTTGAAAAGTGTGCTTTGATTGCAAGATCAGAAATGTATTGACTCCTTTTGTACAATTTTCTGTTTTCAATGATACCCTGCCAGTTACCTTTTTAAAATTGTGCAAGGAAAAAAATCAGAATAAATCTGCACATGCTGTTCAGTGTGTGGGTGGACAATGGATTTATAGAGTCAATATGATATTTTCTGTCTCATTATGTATCCCACTCCTCATGAGTCTCAATATTCTGTTAGCTGTTTTGATTGCCACTGGACATGGAGCAGATGTTTTCAGACAACTATCCACGATGACTGCAAGATTTCTTTATTGATGGGTTCAGCTAATTTAAACCCCATCATTTTGTATGTATACTTGGAATTACATTTTGCCGTTTGCATTACTTCGGGTTTATCAACATGAAATTTCATGTTGTCCAGTCACCTAGTTTTGTGAAATCCCTTTGTTGCTCTTTGCAGTCAGCTTTGGACATACAAAATTGATTCAAGATATTTATCATCTGCAAATTTCGCCAATCTTACTGTTCATCCTTTTTTCCAGTCTGAGGGGTAGCCATGTTTAGTCTGTAACGTTAAAAAAAACTTAAATAAGTGGTCCTGTACCACCTTGGGGACTAACTAAATATATATAGTATCAGAGCTTTTGTGAAGAAGTGGGTTGTGCCCGTCTTTTTTTTCCACATCATTTATTAATATGCTGAACAGCACTGGTCCTAGTACAGATTGCTGGGGGATACCACCACTGTTTACCTCTCACCATTGTTGCCTGTTATTCCTACCCTTTTATTCCTATCTTTTTACTGGAGTACCTGAGTATGTTTTCAGGATCATCTAATGATCCTTAGATTACTTTAAGGACAAGTCTTTTGTTATCTTAATCACCGTGCCTCTATTTATAAACAAACTTCCTGCCACAAAGGCTGTGCTACTCCCATCTTCTAAATTCATCACACACAGGCCGAGTTGCAGTTGAGAGCTCGGTGTGGGGGCAATGTTCCTTCTAATTTTTTCCATCCAGGTACAGAATAAATTTTATGGGCATTGAGGCATGTGTGGATGTGCACCTCCAGTGGAAACACACTGCCAACAGTGGGTACTCTGCTAATCAGCTGGGCGCCATTTAAATCTCTCCTGGGTGGTCACCCAAGTGCTCAGCTTACAGGGAACACCTTTCTGGGGCAGGGTGAGTAGTAGACAGCTGTTACAGAACCGTGCCCCAGAGTGAGTGGCCAGCAGGGCTACTGGTGAAGAGGCGTGGCAAGAATGGTGAGCAGGCAGACAGCAGGGCAACAGCAGTGACACGTAACGAGGGGCCAGCAGAGCTGCTGGTGGAGAAGTGTAGCAAGAGCAGTGAAGAGGCAGCTGGCAGGAGCAGTGAGCAGATATGGCCAGCAGGAACAAGTAGCCAGCAGAGTGGTTGATAGAGGGGTGGTGAGCAAGTGCCCAAGCAGCAGAGTAAGGTGCCTCTTTATGCCCCTCCCCAGCTGCTAAATGTTATTAAAGGAAGCTGTGAACACACAAACCCTTCCTTGATGTTACTCCCCCACGTACGTGACTGCCGAGTTGCCATAGGCACCTTTTTTTTAATACAGTTTCTGAGGAAGCAGGTTTTTAGAATGGCCTGGAGGAAAACCCCTTCTGCTTGGCTGCTTTTCCCCCTTGCTTGCCACCTGGCATAGAGCAGCCAATCAGAGCAGGAAGCAGGCAGAGCTCTCCCTGGGAGCTGGTACCATCCTCACGGGAAAGAGCAGAAAGTGCCCAGCAGCTCAAGGCATCTCTGCTCCCTCTCCTCTCCTGTGAGGAAGGGCGCAGCTCCTCTTCCCTCCCTCCCTGCAACTCCAGACTGGGAAAGAGGACCCCACTGCAGGCCCCCATCAGCCTGGGAAAGGGTGAAGAGCCTCTGGAGCTGCAAAGAAGCAGAGATGGGGCTGTAGTGAGGGGATGGAGGTAAAAATTGGCTGCTGGGGAGTGACTGTGACTGGTTGGATCACAGCGTTCCCCGTGGGGCTGTTAGCCAGTGTGCTGATCATATCTCAGCCCATCTACCTGCCCTTTGAGACTCCCCATCCTCTTGTCCTGCTGCTCTAAAAACTCTGGTCTCCACCAGCCAATGCACAGAATAACTGCCCCCTCCCCCAACAGAGCAACACAGACACTGAACCACTGTAGCTCTGGGAGGGCTTAGCTATCAAACCATTGACAGCACCCAGGAACACAACCCCCCAAAGGGACCCAAATCCATCTTACTCTGTATAAAAGTTTTACATAGAGAAAGCTCACAAGACACATTCAGCAGATAACTTTTAAAATGCTACATGATGCTTTTTGCCCAAAGCCTCTTTGAATTATGCATATTCATACTGATAAGCCAACTTTCATAAAGCACAGGATGGTGTGTAAAATGGCCAGATACAGAGGGTACAAGGCCCTCACGCACATAGGCTATTTTTCAGGTCACTTTAAGCACTGCCATACAGGGGTCCCTTTAGTAGGAGCTGGAGGAGAAGATCTTCACCAGAGACTGGGAAACCTCCTCTCCTCGTCTCTCCAGTAGGTTGGTTATTGATTGTGTGGAATGTGAATCATAGAATACTAGAACTGAAAGGGACCTCGAGAGATCAAGTCCAGTCCCCTGCCCTCACAGCAGGACCAAGTACTGTCTAGATCATCCCTCATAGATGTCTGTCTGTCTAACCTGCTCTTCAATATCTCCAGAGATGGAGATTCCACAACCTCCCAAGGAAATTTATTCCAGTGTTTAACCACCCTGACAGGAAGTTTTCCCTAATGTCCAAATTAAACTTCCCCTGCTGCCGTTTAAGCCCATTGCTTCTTGTCCTATCATCAAAGGCCAAGGAGAACAATTTTCCCCCTCCTTCCTGTGACACCCTTTTAGATACCTGAAAACCACTATCATGTCCCCTCTGTCTTCTCTTTTCCAAACTAAACAAGCCCAATTCCTTCAGCCTTCCCTCATAGCTTGTGTTTTCCAGACCTTTCAGCATTTTTGTTGTTGTTCTCTAGATTTTCTCCAATTTCTCCACATCTTTCTTGAATGTGGTGTCCAGAACTGGATACAATACTCCAGTTGAGGCCTAATCAGCACAGAGTAGAACAGAAGAATGACTTCTCTTGTCTTGCTCACATCACTCCTGTTAATGCAGCCCAGAATCATGTTTGCTCTTTTTTTTTTTTTTTTTTTTTTGCAACAGTGTCACACTGTTGACTCATATTTAGCTTGTGGTCCACTATGACTCCTAGATCCCTTTCTGCAATACTCCTTCCTAGACAGTCACTTCCCATTCTGTATGAGTGTACTTTGCATTTGTCCTTGTTGAACATTATCCTATTTACCTCATCCCATTTCTCCAGATTGTCCAGAACATTTTCAGATTTGACCCTATCCAAATGAGGCAGAGACTTAAGCCAGCTCTATGCTGCAAACCTATAATCGGAGAGCTTCATCAGTCAGGGGTGTTAACAATCCACACCCTGAGAAACCACTCCCCACCCCCCATGTAAACAGCACTGTGTGGACAGACAGCATCTCCCACTGACATAGCTACTGCTTCGTAGAGAGGTGGATTAACTCTGCTGTAGCCCCTGTACTTTTTTCAGTTTTGGTTGCGTTTGAGAGATCAGGGCTGGAACGCCCCATTAACACCTGTTATCTATCATTGCTAACCAGGGAAAAAGCAGAATCTTAAATCCCTGAAAGTGCAGGTCAGACTGGTGTTTGCTTCCAAGAAGAATGTAAAGCTTTCAAAACACAACTTTGGGGCAAGCCGGGACTTCGCAGTAGCCTGAGCTGAACAAATACTTCCCAGGGAATAGTTTACTCAATGAGCTTAGCTGCATTTTTCACATAGGGAACCTCAGTGAGCAGAAGGTCGAGTCCTTCAAATGGACTCATTGTTAGATGAGTCTCTTAGAATCTTTTATGCCACAGATCAATGGCAAATGCTTGAAGTGCATGCTGTCTTTCATAGCTATGATTGGCCAGAGGAGTTCCATAGTATTGTCCCTAACTGCATGAGAGCATAGAAGTTTCCATCATCAAGGCTTGAACATGCAAATTAAAATTCGCTATTATACCCAGGGCTTCAAAATTGACTTAAGCATAGAATTTCCCTGACGGATCACATCAGGGGATTATCCAGTCCAGGATTCTACTATTGTGCTAGTGGCCAGTATCAGCTGTTTCAGAAGAAGGTGCAAGAAACACTGGGCAGGCCTGCCACCAGGGGTGGGAGGGAAGCAAAGTGGGCAATTGCCCTGGGGCCTAATGATTCAAAGAGGCTCAGGGCACCAGCCACTGTTGCTGCTGCAGTAACAGCAGCAGTGGCTAGAATTCCAGGCTCCTTTGAATTGCCACCGAAGAACCGCTCTGCATGGCTCTGACGCCAGGGGGAAATCCAGCGCAGTGGCCCAGGAAGCGCTGAGGGCTGGTTGCCCCCGGCCCTGCCCTTTCTGGGGCGTGGAGCTGGTCCTCGTCCCCCCACATACCTTTCCCCAGCGCCTGCAGTGGCTGTCGACCCTGCTGACTCTGGGGGGAGACATTTACTAGATATATGCCCCAAAACTTTATCATTTAGATCTTGGGGAATGCGTTCCACAAGTTAATTGTGCACTGGCAGGGAGAGAATAGTTTTACTAACTTTGGACTTGCTATCTATGAAGGTTGCTGACTTTTTTGTATTTCTGAGACAAGCAATCTTGTGTATGCCTTTACTGTGATCCCTCCCCCCCCCCCCGATTTGTGTCTGCTCTTGGGTAAGCTGCCCCAATCTTTGGATCAGCTCACTATATACAAATTTCCGTGCCCTTAGCTGCTCTCCACCAATATCCTTCATAGGGAAACATTTGCTTGAATGTTCCCTCACCACAAAATGGCATGAACGTGTCTGAAATGAATTTGAGGTGGTAACCGATAGTCACAGCCTTGTTTTCGTAACTGACCCAGCACTAGTCAGAAGCACTCTGTGCCGCATGCCAGGAGACCTGGGGTTATTCCCACTCAGGTGGTGCCAGGCTGCTGGGAGGGCTGTGGAAGCAGCTTCAAACCTGAGGGCATGATATGGAAAAAGGGCCCTTTTGTGCTGCTCAGCACTGATTCTTGTGATGATCTCTGAAGGGAGCTCCAGGCATTCACTGAGAGAAGGACAGTTTTGATCCTGTAGGGTCTCTGGGAGGCAAACTGAGGAAATCTTTTTGGCAGTTTTGAGATGATTTCCAGCTCTAGTCATCCTACGGCAAATACTTTGATTTAGTCACTTTAATACCACCTTCCAGGACAATCCTTGCAGTTGCTACATTTCCATGTTGAACTTTCCCTCTGCAGAGATGGCCGTCTTTCCTGCAGGTAGAACCTACACTCACCAGACACAGAAGTGCCGCCATCTGGTAGCATCAAGCTAACAAATCTCTCACCATTATATGTGGCATTTAAATTCATGCTATACCCTCCGATGACCAATGCCAGGTCAGCAAGTAATTTCTGGGTGTGTGCTTGTTTTAAATAGATAGAATAGACACACGTATGGACAGAAGACCAGTCAGACATTGAATTCCCCTGCTGACCTTTCTGAGAGACAGCTGCATCTAATAGCTGAAAGCCAATGGTATTTTTGGTTTTGCCACTGATTTTTAACATGCCCTTTGGCATGTCATGTCTATGTTCCTCCCAGCCCAAGTCTATATGCCTGCTCTTAGCCACAGGGCATTATCGCCTAGAGGACAGATTCCTTTTGTTTGACCTGGTCAGTCAGGCTGCAAGGCCCAATGGCCAGAGTCGGGAAATCTGCCTCTTCTTGCAAGGCTGTAATGCCCAATGGTCAGAGTCAGGAAATGAGGTGGGAGTGGGAGTTGTACCCCAGCAGGGTTCCAGGCCCTCCCACTCACTGGACCCCACCCCCGAGTCCTGTTTGGGTGTGCCTACACTGCACCACAACTCAAAATCAGATATGCAATTTAAGCTACGGAAATTGCATATTTTATTTCAATGCTATTTCAAAATAGGCTGCACAGTGCCAAATTTTGAAATAAAGCACTATTCGAAAATGTCCCGTACTTCTTGTAGAATGACTTTTGCAAGGATGTCAGAAGAGCAAGCCCCCAAAAAAAGGACTTGCTGTGAAGATGCAGGATAGCTATTTCGGGATACTCCAGCATCCTGAAATAGCATGGCAGTGTAGATGTAGCCTTAACGGCCATAACTCAAGTCACTGAATCAGCAGGGAAAGGCTCTGTCTGAAACATGAGAAAAGTGAATTGGGTAGACAGATACATGGGTCAGACTAGAACACAGCACAGAAAAAGAGATTAAGGAAATGAAAACCAATGCACAGAAATGAAAGCCAGTCACTAGCATGGCGCCTTTCACATCTTTAACATGCAGTATGAATTTTGACTAACTAATTTTCACAATATCCCACGAAGGCAGCAAAGGGGAGTAATCCCCCTTTTACAGATGGGACATTCTCTCACACACATACACACAGATGTACAATACGTATGCTCACTCCTATTCCCCAAACAAAAAACAGGACGATGTAGCACTTTAAAGACTAACAAGATGGTTTATTAGGTGATGAGCTTTCGTGGGCCAGACCCACTTCCTCTGATCAAATAGTGGAAGAAAATTGGCACAACCATATATACCAAAGGATACAATCAAAAAAATGAACACATATGAAAAGGACAAATCAAATTTCAGAACAGAAGGGGGATGAGGGGGGGAGGTAAATGTCTGAGAGCTAATGATATTAGAGGTGATAATTGGGGAAGCTATCTTTGTAATGGGTAAGATAATTAATGTCTTTGTTTAGACCAAGGCGTAAAGTGTCGAATTTAAGCATGAATGACAGTTCAGAGGATTCTCTTTCAAGTCTGGTGTTAAAAGGTCTTTGAAGCAGGATGCAGGTAATCAAGTCGTTGAGACTATTGCTGCACTTTTGGACTATTGCTGCACACTGAACAGATTTTTTTCAGAGAATTAGCCGTAATGACATCAAGATGTCTTTCTTGAGTGGTAACAGTTAATTTAGACTCCATCATTTTGTTTGTATAGTTGGGATTATGTTTTTCAATTTACATTACTTTGCATTTATGAGCATTGAATTTCATCTGCCATTTGGTTGCCCAGTTATCCAGGTTTGTGAGATCCCTTTGGAACTCTTCCAAGACTGCTGTGGATTTATCTTGAATCCTTTTTGCAGATCATTATTAATATGTTGAACAGAATTGGTCCAATACAGACTCCTGGGGGTGGGGGGCAACACTAGTTGCCTCTCTCACCGTTCTGAAAACTGACCATTTATTTCTACCCCTTGGTTCCTATCTTTTAACCAGTTACTGATCCATGTGAGTACTTTCCCTCCTATCCCATTACAGGTTATTTTGCTTAAGAGCCTTTGGTGAGGGACATTGTCAAAGGCTTTCTGAAAATCTAAGTACATTGTATCCACTGGATTCCCCTTGTCCACATGCATGTTGATGTACTCAGAAAATTCTAGTAGATAGGTAGGCATGATTTCCCTTTATAGAAGCCATGTTAGCTCTTCCCCCAGCAAATCATGTTAATCTGTCTGATAATTCTGGACTTGATTACAATTTCAACCAATTTACTGAGTACTGAAATTAGAGCTACAGGCCTGTAATTCCTTCTCAGGAAGCCTTCTGTCCGGAGTCATCTTGTGTGGATAAAGTAAGTAGAAACCTTGAGTATCATACGGCCATGTAAGCTCTGAAGTTCCTGGGCCAGCCATTTTCCCCACTTCAGCAGTGGGAGGAGCCAGGAAACAAATGGATGAAATGGTGTGTTTGCCTTCCTTAGATCCATTGAGTTCAAGGTCAGAAGAGACCACTGTGATCATCTTGTCTGACCGTCTGTATGACACAGGCCATGGAACTTAGCTTAATTCCAGGCTGAACTAGAAGAGAATTTTTAGCAAAATATCCAATCTTGATTTTAAAATTCCCAGGATTAATCACTTCAATGGTTAATCACTTTCACTGTTAGAAATTAGCACCTAGTTTGTGGTCTGAATTTGTCTAGCTTTACCTTCTTTAGATCACATTATACCTTTCTCTGCTAGAATGAAGAGAACTCTGTTAACACATTTCTGTTCCAGTCTAGGTGCTCCCATCTGGGCCAAATAAGAGGCATAGGCAGCATCAGAGGGCCGTAGAACCTCAATCAGGAGTCAGAGTGGCCTGAATCAAGAGATGAGAACTGCTGCACGCAGAAGGCAGCTCCTGGGAGAGGGCTAAGGTGGGAGAGGTTTGCTGGCTGGAATTCCTGAGCCAAAGCTGGAGAGGGCTGAAGACAGGAGGGGCAACAAAGGGAGATGTCAGCAGGTTCTAAGTCAAAGGCTAAAACTGAGAGACAGAAAGGGCTGGTGGCAGGGGGAGGCTTACCCGTTGACTTCTACTTGTTGGAGAGCTAGTGAGAGGGCCAGGGGAAGTGAGTATTCCCTTTGGCAAAGCTGATGCGAGTGCTGAGTCCCAGTGGAGAAGCTGTGGGTATTCCAGCTGCAAAGGCAAGGTTGCACCCGAGAAAGGAAGGCTGGAATGGGTGTCCCAACAGAGGGCAGAATAGGACAGACAAGGAACCTATCTGTGATGGAAGACACTAAGGCAGGGGTGGCAAAACTGTGGCCCATGGGCTGCATCTGAGGCTCGGTCTCCCACGGGTAGTGGGGTCGGCAGCTTGCCTTGCCTCGCTCTGTGTGGCTCCCAGTAATGAGGGCACCCAGGGGGCTCCACATGCTGCCCCTGCCCCAAGCCCCAGCTCTGCAGCTCTCACTGATCGGGCACTATGGCCAGTGGAAGCCGCGAGGGTGGTGCCTGCAAAGGAGACCACACTGAGCCACGTGGCCACACCTCTGCATAGGAGCCAGAGTGGGAACAGGCCACTGCTTCCAGGAGATGCTTCAGGTAAGTGCTGCCTGAATCCTGCGTCTCTCCTGCTCTCTAAACAATTTGATCCCAGTCCAAAGCACCCTCCTGCACCCTTTACTCCTTGTCCCATCCAGATCCTCATCTTCCCCAGTGCCCTAACCCTTTGCCTGAATCCTGATCCCCCTTCTGCCCTCTGAATCCCTCGGTCCCAGCCCAGAACATCCTCCCCCAACCTGAACTCCTCATATCTGGCCCCACCCCAGAGCCTACACACCCAGCCTGAGCCCACAACCCCAGCCTCAACCCCAAATCCCAATTTTGTGAGCATTCCTGGCTCTCCATACAATTTCCATACCAAGATGTGGCCCTCAAGCTAAAAATTTGCCCACCCCTGCACTAAAGTATGGTGAGAACAAGGATGTTTATGCACTGTGGACTACTGGGCTATATTTTGGTACTTTTGTTATGGATGACTTGCACTATGTTGCAGGCGTAGAGGACAAGCTTGCATGGAGTTACCAGTAGGGATGTAAGCGAGTAGTCAAGTACTTGACTACCCAATAAGGCTAAGCTTATCAGGTAGTTGAGTCAAGTACTTGACTACTTGCTTCCCACCCCCAAGCGGGGAGGACAGGAGCTGGTGCTGGGGGGAGCCATCTTAAAAGCTGCTTCCCCCCAGCACGGTATCCATAGTGCCACCTCCCCCACCCCCTGCTGCCTCTATCAGAGGTGGGAGGGGTAGGGGAGGTTACCGTGAAGCAGCCTCTGCCTACAGCAGGCTGAGGCTGCTCCGGCAGCAGCCCTGTCCACGCGGGGTCCCAGCAGGGAGCTGTGTCCCCTTGCAGACGGGCTGCTGCTTCAGACAAGGGCGGCTGCTGCAAAGCAGCCCCTGTCCACAGCGGCCTGGGCTGGCCACGGGCAGAAGCTGCTCTGGCAGCAGCCCTTGTCCATAGCCAGCCCCAGCTGCCACCAACTGGGACTGCTTGACTACATGATTAGCTGAATAACCACTCCTTAACATCCTTAGTTACCAGGGCCCCATGAAGGAAACTGAGGTGACAGGCCACTTGCAGGGCTGCCCCATGGCCACAAGGGGGCACCAGGGAGGAGTCCACTCCTTTTATATCTGCTATGAATCCTGGTGGGTATTTTTTCAGAGTCACTGTTCCCCAATTTCCTATATGTTTTTACTTGGAAAGAGGCATGTGTCATGCGTCCCTTTTGAGTGGCTAGGAAAGGGTTTGCCAAGGATTAGGGGGACGCTGTCCAGAACTGCCAGGAAGTGGGACCCATGGATTTGCTCCCCAAATATAGTGGAGCAGGAATGTGTCTCTAATTAGCTGCTCTTAGCTGTCAAAGCTGCAGGCCCACATCCCCTGGGCTGCCAGAGCAGGTGCTTGCGATAGGGATCAGTGAATGCTGTTGTTTGAGCACAGCAGTTAGATGAAGTCCTCAGAAATGTTCCTTGTACTTGTAAGTCTAGATCAGGGATGGGCATAACTTTCACGGGGGGACACTTCATGAATTTTGGTATGTGGTTACAGGGCCAGCTTTGGGACCCCACAATAGATGGAGCCTTAGGCAGAAGGATGGGGCGGGCTGGGGCCCACAGAGAGAGAAAGGGTGTGTGTGTGTGTGTGTGTGTGTGTGTGTGTGTGTAGAGAAAGAGAGACTCTGTGTCAGACACAGACGTGACACGGTTTGAGTCTGTGCGGCACAGACTGGGAGAGTGTGTGTGGAAGTGTGTGTTTGACAGTGACTGTTGTGTGTGGCACAGACTGGGTGTGTGACAGTGACACAGAGTGTGTGTGTGTAACCACCACCAGGCAGATTTTAACCTGGGACCTCTGAAGCAGAGTATAGGAGCTTCTACCCTCTGAGCTAAAAGCCAGCTGGCTCCCAGCCCATGCTGTAGAGGTCTCTTGATCTTAACTATTGCTGTGGTCTAGGTACCACTTTCATTGCTCAGTAACCACACCAGGTGTGTGGGTTACATGTGCTCTCTGCTGCTGGGTAAGTTTCTGAAGAAGCCACACCGTGTCCCTTTAAGACAGGGAACGTTGTCCTGCCCTTTATCTCTCTCCTCTCCCCAGCTCTGCAGAGATGAGGTGGGGCAGGAGAAGAGAGTGTGTGTGTGTGTGTGTGTGTGTGTGGAGAGAGAGAGAGAGAGAGAGAGAGAGAGAGAGAGAGAGAGAGAAATCAGCACTGAAATCTTAGAAACAATATACCTCTTAAGCTCATCACCTATTAAACCATCTTGTTAGTCTTTAAAGTGCTACATAGTTTTTCCTCTTAAGACAGGCATTCCTCTGACCCCTCTGTCCATAACCTGCTACAGTCCCACAGCCATATGCATATCAACAGTTCAATGCAGAGGCACAGAGCAACCAATACACAGCCAGCCTCCTTGTGCACCGCCTTAACACAGGCACCTAGGTATATAGACCCTCCTGAAACTCCCCACTAACTGCCCCCACACACCTCTCTTTTGATGCAAACCCACTGACCCTAAGCAGCAGAGTGTCCTCAAGCCAGAGGCAGTGTGGGTGGAGGTCTCTTGGGAAGTAGCTGGTGAGTGGAAACCTGGGAGTGTAGGTGGAGAATAGGTGAAGCAGGCAATGTGCCCAGAATTCTCCTTCTGCCTCTCTGGGACTGTGTGTGCTATAAGGACATTTGGAGAGTGACAAATTGTTGTGAGGTAACACGTTTGTCTTCCTGCATTTGCTCATATTCCTGCCTGTTACTCCCTTTGACCCCTAATTGCCTGGCCAAGACTGTGCTGGGATAGAAAAGGAGCCATAACTGTTCAGATAATGAGAAAATCAGTTGGGGTCCAAAGTACAATTACAAGCCATGTCTGTGAGCTGCTTTCTTCCCAGAACGCTAATTGAAAACACATTGACACTACTATTAGGAATTATAAGATAAGAGGCATTTTGGAGTGGGAATGACATACAATAATAGCACTTAGTACTTGTACTGTGCTTTACCTCTTCAAAGCGCTGTACAGACAGTAAATCTAAGAATCTTCAACCACAGTAAGGTGGGCAAGTACAGGTGGGGAAACTGAGGCATGGAGCGACAACTTGCCAAAGATCCGACAATGAGCATTGCATAGCTGAGACTGGAGCTCTGACTCTCCACCCCTGCTTTCATTATTACATCACACTCCAGGCAAGACCAAGCAGTGCTCTTAAAAAATTGGTGAGCTCTGAGGAAGTGTTAGCAATAGCCTGCTCTCTGAGACTGGACAAATCTCCATGTAAATGAGGTGCATCCTAAAGCTTAATAGTTCACCAGTCTTCTCCCAATGCTTGTGCTCCCCTCCAGACTCCCAAGTGTATGAAGCATCATGTGACCCTGGCTAGTCCAAAGTTCATTCGAAGGCTGGGAAGGAATGTGCTAGTAGTGGACTGCGAAATGAAGGGTCTGTTTTTCCTCCTCTGTTTTGTGCAGCTCCTTGGTGAGTAATGTGATAGGAAAAGTCTGAGAATGGAGAATGAGGGCACAAAGGCTTTTTCTATTTCAGGCTTTAGGTAATAATGTGCCATGGATTCTGTACTTGGTGATGTATTTCTAATGCAAGTGGAAAAATTAATTTCCAAATGGACAAAGAGAAAGCGAGTGGGCTGTGATTTGCATCTCCTGTTCACTATACCTCTGCTGCTTGGGGTTTCTCCACTCTTTATTTTTTAAGCCTGTAGCTATGCTCTGAAGAGCCATCTTCTGTTGAATATGCATATGTATTTAACATTCAAGAACCATGATTCCTCAGCAAAAGGACTGATTAAACAGTCAAGGAATGTTGATATAGAGGCAAAAGGTGCATTAATGCAATGCTGCGGTGCACAGTTAAAATTAGGAATTGTATCAGCTGAGGCTGCAATAGTTGGGTTAACTTGGCTGCATTGCACCACTTGAGGCCAGATCCTCAGACGGTGTAATCCAGCCTTACTTTATTGAAAGCAAGGAAACAATGTCGATTTACCCCAGCTGATGGTGCAGGGTATTGTACATTTTATAAGGTAAACTACATATTTCCAGCCAAATCAGGATAGAACTTACTACATATGTGCAATGGAATCAATTTATACATTCAATTGGAACTGTAACCTTTCCTGACTCTGGGGATTATAATTATGTTGTTGCTACACTGGTATAACAGGTTTTTTGCAGGCCTGATGACAGGGGGAAGGAGGCAACTGCCTCAGGGCTTGGTGATTCAAAAGGGCCAGGGCTCCCAGTGACCACTGTTGCTACTTGCAGCAGTAGGGTGGCCAGAACCTGGGCCCTTTAAATTGCCGCTGGAGCCCCTGCACGGTGCGCTCCAGGCAGCTCTGAGGGCTGCCAGGGGAAAGCGAGTCCCATCCTCAGCTCTTTGAGGAGTGCAGAGCCACCTCCCCATCCCAACTTTGCCAAAGGCTCAGTGAGGCTGTTGGCCCCATTGGTTTTTTTTTTTCTTTTTTAATATCTTCTCATAAAGGAAAGGTAAAACCAAAAGTTGCCTACATTTAGGTTTCAGTTCAGTAAGATTCTCATGCATGTGTCCACTTTGAAACTTCGAATCTTAGAATCATAGGGTGGGAAGAGACCTCAGGATGTCATCGAAACTTGTGGGTTTGTTTTATTGGGTCTGATTCTCATTACCCTGCTCTGGCAATGTGAAGAGGCCTTACATTGGATATACATTTTTGCCTAATTTAAGGCACCTTCATGGCCTTAAATCAGACTCAGGCTTATTGACTTCAGTTAGATTATTCGCGTGCTCTAAGTTAGGAATGTGTGTATGCACCTTGCTGAACCTGGGCCTTCATAACGATAGCCCTGGATGTCCCAGGTTGGCTTTGGAAGTCATACTACGTTGAAGAGAGTGAATTTTCTGCATTACTGCCACGGTGGTGTGGCTGGGTAACCCCCACACCTACCGGGTGTAGTTCACTGTCCTACATAACGGCACTTACACTACTTACAAAGAATGAGTTTTCTCTACTGTCTCAGATGAGAACCTTCTGGCTTTTAGTTCAAACAATAGAGGCTCATGATCTAAACTCCAGGACTACATCTAGACTGGCATGAATTTGCACAAATGCTTTTAATGGAAAAGTTTTCCGTTAAAAGTATTTGCGCAAGAGAGCGTCTAGATTGGCATGGACGCTTTTGCGCAAAAGCACTTTTTGCGCAAAAGCGTCCGTGGCCAATCTAGACGTGCTTTTGCGCAAGAAAGCCCCGATCGCCATTTTAGCCATCGGGGCTTTTTTGCGCAAAACAAAACTGAGCTGTCTACACTGGCCCTTTTGTGCAAAAGGTTTTGCACAAAAGGACTTTTGCCCGAATGGGAGCGTCAAAGTATTTGCGCAAGAAGCACTGATTTCTTACATTAAAACGTCAGTGCTCTTGCGCAAATTCAAGCGGCCAGTGTAGACAGCTGGCAAGTTTTTGTGCAAAAGCGGCCTCTTTTGTGGAAAAACTGACCAGTCTAGACACAGCCCAGAGGTCCTAAGTTCGGTTCAGGCTGTTGGCCTTACAGCTACCAACAAACACTTCACTGGAAAGCTGGGTTTGCAGGGCAGCAGCATATCTGTTTGTGATGCAGCCTCACCATATAAAGAACAGAAACATTTTCATTTTAATGAAGGTAAGACAGTTCTAGGGGTACCTGGGACTATGAATCACTTTGTTACCCCTTTCTCCATAGCATGAGGGAGTCATGTTTGTGCAAGCTCCTCAATACCCCTAGCATGCCAGCCATGAAAGCTCACTCCTTGGGAATATGCCAGCCCTGTCTTTGTCTTACAGGTTAACAAGAGGTACACCCAGTGCCTGAGTCCCTGTGAAGCATTGCCCAGTGATATTCAGTCCTTGACACTGGTACTCACAAATCCCAGATTCTCTGCACTCTCTCATGAGAAAATTAAAGATTATTTCAGAAAGAATAGAGGTTCCACTAGGAATAAGAGAGAGAGAGAGAACGATGGAAACAAATGGTTACACTTAGAGGGTTTATCCCTTCATCCTCCCCCTTCTCTGGCTCTTCTCTGTTCATGCAAGAACAGCAATACCCAAAGTTCAGAGATGCAAACAATTCAATGTTTATTGGAGTTAGCTTTCAGCAAGCATGAATCCAGTTTCCTTTCCTTTTTTTCCTTGTTTGCCTCCATGTATATAATAACATTTTCAGCTATACCTTAACCAATCATTCTACTGAAATTTAGCTAACCACTCCTAACATATTGTAACATGATTATCTAACCACTTATATCCCACCACCTTCATTGGTTCACACCCAGCAATTTATTATACAACAGACAGAAACAATCAAAGAACCAGACAGAAGCCATACAGATAAACAATAAAGAGGTGGGGACTATAATGACAAAAAAAGAAAGAAATGAGGATTTCACAACCCCAAGTATTGATAAGTGGGTCCTTGCCAGACAGAGAGCTATCAAACTACATTTTCTTTAAATCTTCCAGTCTCTTCTCTTTATCTGGAGATGATAGATTGGATCGCCTTTCTAATAGCCTCAAATTGCCTTGTTTCAGTGACACTGGTTTGGAATATGTCAGGACCTGACTGTACATTTCCCAGCTAATGGAGGCCCTTGCTGCTTAGCCACGTGTCTTAGCTTAAGAACAAGGCCTCAGTGTCATGTACAGACAGACTGTGATTTTGATTCTTTGCTTTTATACCCCTGTAATTAGCAAAATGGTAAGAATACAGTTCTTAAAAGTGTAGGCCTTTACAGGCAGTCCTGAATAACTGTATCCTAATAGTTACAATATAAAACAAAATCATAAAATGTGAAGTAGGGCTTCCATTTGTTACCAGTTACTTTTCCTGTCTAATAAAGTAGGTTCCTCTAGAAGTTCAGTCTGTCATGCAGCTGGCTGGCTTCCTGGGGACCAGAAGCCAAACATTCATGAAACACTCCTGCTCAGCAAGATGTCTCCTCAGTGAATGGACACCATTTCTTCCCCCCTCTCTGTGGCTATGTCTACACTGCCCCTCTCTTGCAGAAAAACATATGCAAATGAGGCTAAGCGTGGAATATCACCATGCCTCATTTGCATAATTAATGAAGCTCCATTTTTGCGCAAGAGGCTTTTGTGTAAAAACCCCTCTTGCGCAAGAACCGTCCGTATGCGGAAGAACGGCTCTTGTACAAGAGGGGGTTTTTGCACAAAAAGGAGCCGTGTAGACAGCTCCTTTTTGTGCAAAAGTATCTTGTGCAAAAATGGAGCCTCATTAATTATGCAAATGAGGCACGGTGGTATTCCACGCTTAGCCTCATTTGCATATGTTTTTCCGCAAGAGAGAGGCAGTGTAGACATAGCCTCTGATAGGCTGAATCAGTCTGCTGTCTCTATTCACAGGCTCTTACCTTCCTTTTTAATCTCCAAATTCTTTTGATTATCAGCCCCATCTTTGAGCAATTGGCTTTCCAGTGGCTGTTGTGGTCTGGAGCAAGGGTAGACAACTGAACTTTGCATTATATCACTGGCTGATCAGAGAGAGGTGACAACTCTCTTCCACTTGAATGGCCCATCACCAAGACACAGGATTGCCTCGTGACTCATTTGTATTCCAGAACTATAGGGAAAACATAATTTGCAATATAGTTATGTAATTCCTTTAAAGTTACCCATGTGCATGCACCTCACAATGATTATGAGAATTGGAAGTTACAAGTTGTCAGCAGATCTCTTACATGCTACTCTTGCTGGATAGAAACTATGAGAGTGAAATATTAGGTGTAGTGAGTTTCTCAGGGCTGAGATAGCAGTAGCTTGTAAAGAACAAATGAACTTTTTGCCAGTTGGTGGACCTCTGGTCTCCAAAGGGTAAGAATGTGCAGAATGTAGTAGACATTTTTGAAAGAGCTTTCTATGGTCTTCAGGCATAATGTTAAAAGAGAAATGTGTTGGTTGTTCTCTTTTGCTGTCTGTTTCAGTAAGACCAGCACAACCCCATTGGAAGGTCTTGTCTTTATTAGTCAACAGATTGTCTAAACATATGTAGGTATTGAAGGCACAGTCTAGGACCTCCTCCTTCTCGAATTTGCCTTTTGAGGTTCCCCACTAAGATTTCAAACTCCACCAGTTAAAAAATGTGCATATGCATAGCAGCTCAGGCAGGTCACACATATAGAATTTACAATTACAAAGGAATCATTATGAGCTACTAAAATATCAGCAGATCCCCACTAGCATGCATAAAGAGTCTCTTCTCCATCATTCATAACTTTCACATTAACACCCCTCCATCACCATATAAGAACATAAGACTGGCCATACTGAGTCAGACCAAAGGTCCATCTAGCCTAGTATCCTGTCTTCTGACAGTGGCCAATGCCAGATGCTCCAGAGATCCCTCTCCTGTCATCCATTTCCAGCCTCTGACAAACAGAGGCTAAGGACACCATTCCTACTTGTCCTGGCCAGACTGGCTAATTGGGCATTGTGGGAAACATGCTGGAGGTCAATAAACTCAACAAAAAACCTTCTGTAGTACACACTACATGATTGTCAACAGTAAAAGGAGGGGGAGAGACAAAAGTCTCTTGTAGAGGTAGAAGGTTTTTTGTTGTTGAAATTGGGCATTTGTCATGATTTTTGTTGTGTTGCAATGTGAACGCTCTTGGGATTTTGTCACCAAAAACTTTTTTTGGCAACAACACTTGCCAGTGTAGACAAGGCCAGTGTGCGACACCCATATTGTTGCACTAGTGACTTTTGCTGGCTGACTGAAGGGTTCATCAGAGCAAATGTTTGTGCCTGTGTCTATAGCAGAGACAGTGTGTTTAAAAATATGGAGTGGGAAGGGTTGAGAAAAGGGTAGTACAAATGTCAGGAATACACTAGGGATGTAAAGATGCGTTTAAAAATATAATCGTGTAACTGCTAAAAATCATAGTGGTTACCCACGTTGCAGGCTCTGCAGTATAAAGCTTAAATAAGCTTTATACTGCAGAGACCACTGTGAAACCTCCCTGGGAGCAGGGCCAGCAGAAGTTGCTGCTGGCCCTGCCCCCAGGGGGGTGGCTTTACCGCAGAAGCAAAGCCACCTTACTGGGAGCATTCGCTGCAAGCTCTGCAGTTGCCTCCCCGGGAGCAGGGCTGGTAACCCCTGTTGGCCCTGCTCCTGGGGAGCCAGTGTATAACCTGTGGGGGAGCAGCTGGACCCACCATGGACAGGGACTGCTCCGGCGGGCTCCACGGGTCTGGAGTAGGGTTGCCAGGTGTCCAGTATTGACCCGGACAGTCAGGTATTTTTGCCTCCTGTCCAGTTAAAAAAAAATCAGAAAATACTGGACGCCTAAAATGTCCGGTATTTTCTGATTTTTTTCCCTGCCAGGAGACAAAAATACCAGACACCTGGCAACCCTACCACACTCAGCAACCGGGCCCAGCCCCTGGGCCCCTCCTGGGACCCCCCTCCCCAGCCCCGCCAGACCTCCCTCCACCCCGCTTACCTGGTTCCTCAGGGGAGCTCTCTTCCGGCACAGAGTAAGAAAACAAGATGGCCACCAGCAAAAAAAGCCCCAAAGGTCTTAAAGGGGCCATGCTGGGGGTTTTTTGTGGGGGGGAGGGGTTTTTTTTGTTTTTTGTTTTTTGTTTTTTTTGCTTAATAACTGTCGGGGTCCCTTTTTTTCCCCTCAACAATTTTGGTCTCCCCCCTTTTTTTTCTCAACAGTTTTTTTTGGAGGGGGGTGTGGTATTTTTGGTTAAACCATCTAGCAACCCTAGTATGGAGCAACCCCCTGCCCAGAGTGGGCAGAGAACTGCTCCAGCCCTTACAGGTTAACCAGAACTGGTAAGCCTCACCCTTAATGGGCAAGGTTTACCAGCTAACTGGTTAATCTTTTACATCTCTAGAATTCACAAAATTCACCCCCCACAAAGGATGAAATCTGTTCTGTGCTCTGTGTCACAAAGACTGTACGGTGGGCCATATAGGCCCGCTCTTTAGTATCTCTACTGTCAGATTCTATCTGATTATGTGGACCCCATTTACATACACATCTGATAAGATAAACTTCATTTTCAACTGGTGTGCCTGGTGCAGGGGTGGGCAAAAGGGCTTCTGCAGGCCGGATCTAACCTGCCAATCAGGGTCTGAGTTCGGGGAATTGGGCAAAGTCTCCTTCCCCACCAGGGACGCGCGGCACTTAGAGTCAACCACCTTGGTGGTTGACTCTAAGCACCCCGTGCCCCTTGCAGGGCAGGGGGAGGAAGCAAAAGAACACAAGAATGGCCATACAGGGTCAGACCAATGGTCCATCTAGGCCATTATCCTATCTGCCAACAGTGGCCAATACCAGATGTCCCAAAAGGAGGGAACACAACAGGTAATCCTCATGTGATCCCCTGTCACCCATTTCCAGACAAAAGAGAGACTTTGCATGCTCTCCCCACCCCAGGCCAATCAGGGCCTGGCTGTGGGGGGAAGCAGGCAAAGTCTCCTCTGACCTTGCCCTCGCCCTGCAAGGGGCATGCAGCGCTTAGAGTCAATTGCCATCTCCCTCTTCTGTTTCCCTTGGCCTCCCTTTGCTTGTCTATTTATTCACTCACCCCTTCTATGTTGTTTAAATCACACCTGATGGGGCAGGGATTGTCCTTGTGTTTGTACAGTGCTTACTACAATGAGGCCCTAATCCCAAAAGAAAGAAATAATAAGTAATTTTAATACTGGTATCTGGTAATACAACATTCTGGTTTTCCACTTGGAGGTCTTGTACATGCACAGACAGTGCTTCTTTCTCTGCCATCGGTGTTCCGCAGCTACGTGTTAATCGCAGTGTTAAAAATGTCCCCTGTGCTAACTGCACACAGGGAGGGGAGGGTTTTGACATTGCTTAATTTAAGATACACACACAGGCTATGATGCTTTTTTTTGCTCCGATGCAGAAAATTCCATCTCTGGCATACAGAGGCAGAATGATGATCTCAGTCTCAGAGAAGTCTCTTTAAATCTACCCACACAGAATGAAGCAGCTGAGTGTAGATCAGTCAGAGCTCAGGAAGGCTGGTTGCATACTGCAGAACTGGGGTTTATAAACATTGGCTCAAATTCCCAACAGCTGCCCGGTATAACCATAGTGATGCTCTTTTGAATTTGTTATGCACTATCAGTAATGCAAAAAGGTTTGTGTTTGTACGTGTGTTTAGGGACTGGCTATTCTTCCTACAATTCCCATAATCATTTGCCATTCTGAGGACTTGTGGAGAGACAAGCGTGTTTGTTTTTCTTGTGTATTAGAAGTTTCATTTATCCAGTCAAGGAGTAAAAACAATATCATGTGACTTAACTGACTACATGTCTTGAGTAATGAACAGGAGTGAAGAGTCCAAATGAGCAGTTTGCAAACAAACCATAAACTGAGGCTGGTTTGGTGGCATTACTTGGCAAATACTTAGAAATCACCACTTCAGGCCCCTCTCAGCAAACAGAAGTCAGTCCAATAAAAGCTATTACTTCATGAGCCTTGTCTTGCTAATATCTTGGGACCAACCAGCTACAACACTGCATCGGATTCACAAAAGCGTCTGCAGAAGAGTCAGTTCATAAAAGAAAGGAAAGAGCTACACTTGTCAGGTAATTTATCCACAGTGAATAATTGGGCCAACTTCCTCATTTTTTATGATGGCATTTTGACAACCACTCTGGGTGGTATTGATTGTTCACAAGTCCTTGAGTCACCGTGAGATCCTAAATTAGGCTTTGACTACAAAGAAAGGTTGTACTGTATTAGCTATGCTACTGCCTCTCCCGCTGGTTTGTATTCTCCAGTCTGTCTGCATCCCTCTGTTGTCTCCAACCTTATAAATAAAAAATACAGATGTAAAGGTGTTTTGATTATAACACAATAGCTTTTTCTGTTATGAGGCAAATGGCTTGTCTATACACTGCAGTGGCACTGATGCAGCTCTGCTGCTGTACCGCTTCAGTGTAGATAGATATTAGCTATGCTGACAGGAAGGTTCTCAGTTGGCATAGGCACTCCATCTCCTCAGAAGTGGTAGCTCGGTTGACAGAAGAAGTCTTCTGTTGACTTAACACCGTCTACACAGGAACTTAAATTGGCTTAAAAAACTCTACTCGGGTGTGGATTTTTCATAGCCCAAGGCCGCCCTCCTTGTTTAAAAGCATCTGCATTTTTTTTCATGTTCTTTTGCACCCAGTCGCAGCCTGCTCAACCGTCACTTAGCCCTGATCCAATTAAACTCCTGTCTCCTTCAGTGAATGGTAATAACACAACTACAGAGATAAAGAAGAGGAAAGAGGAGAGGAATAGGCCTGGTTGACCAGTGAGGTGAAAGGAAAGTGTTCAACATGGCAGGTGCCAGTGTGGTCAACTTCCATGATTTCATCATGAGCAGGACATTCTGAGATGTTTCTCTTAAGCTCCTGGAGTCATGTTATTTCTTGAGAATCTCTTGCTTTTGTTAATTTTTTTTTTTTTTAAAGTGCCCAGTCCTCCTGGCTGTGAACGCAAGCTTGCAAAAATGGACTGCAGGGGCTCAGAAACTAGGAGGGATATAAAAAGAATCCAACATGTGGTATTATTCAAATCCGATTATTTTAAAGCCAAACTCTTGGGGGTTTGAGGCAGGGAAGGGCTGGAAGCATGGTGTTTTGAATGCTTTGGGTTGGCAGTCCTGAGGCACTACCCAGATGAAGGCTCTCACACTAGCTGTGAGCAGGTTTCAAATCAATGGCAAAATCAGTAATTGATGGGCATTTTGCCTGGATAAGATCTGAGGAACAGCTGATACAATTGGGCCCTCTAGTTCCAATCTGAGGCACTGGCAGTTCATTTCTTTGTAGTTGTTGTTTGTCATTGTGTCGCTGTATTAACTAATTCTGGGAGGATCTGGGGGGCTATACAGGGCCAGATCCTCAATTGGTGTCAGTTCTTATAGCTCTGTTGACTCACCATTTGGCCCCAGAGTGTTTGGAAATGTCTGTGTAGAAATAGAAGTGTATTGAATTCCATTTCTTTCTTTGCTTCTCCTAGCTGCTTCAGTTGCTGTGTACAAACAATGGATCCCAAACACCAATTTTGAAAATGCTTCCAACTGGGATAAAGGTAGAATCCCATGTGCTAATGAGGTGGTGCTTTTCAAGAGTAATGAGGTATTTGATTTTCAAATTAGCATTCATTTTGGCTGGTCTCTACCTGCTCAAGGGAAATGCGCTCAGCCCCCCGCCCCTTTTTTTTGTCATTTTTTGCAGGTGATCTCTGTCTTTGTCCAGACAACTCACTCTCTGATGGACATGGTAAGGACACCTACGGCAGCACCAAATATGGTGGGGACAAACGCTGTCAAGAATATGGGGCAGAGCCAGCCAAGTGACACAAAGACCGCTGCAACGCAGGCACTTGGGTTCCCGAGCCACTTCTGGTGTCTCATTCAATATCCTGGGTAGTGCAGGTGTGCTTGCACAGGCAGTCAGTTTTGCTGTGAAGGCAGGGGTGTGCAGAATATTGAAGAACAGTCCTGTAGTGGTGGTTTTGTGGAACTCCATTGGAGCTCTCCTCTTAGGAAGCCATTTGTTGTCCAGGCTGAGCAAAAGGCAGTCTTGTTTCTAGGGGGAGCAAAATGGTGGCTCTGGTCTGTCCCACAGAAAGGAGTGTTACCACAGGATAATCAGACAAATTAGTGTAAGTCATGGGAGGCGAGCGGTGTCGGGGCTGGTGGGAGGGGAGGGATTTGGAAAGAAATCCCTCCAGAGCAACACTGTGGTGGCATATGTAGGAGAGATCAGGCCAAGGTTCTGGGGCCAAGAGCTCCTTTGGGGTGAGGTTGCACCTTGAAGTTCTGGACATCCACATCCCAGAGAGAGAGAGAGAACTAATTTGGAGGAAGTGCAGAAAAAAGCATCAAAAATGGCTCTGGGGGTGAAGGGAGGAACCAGCCCAGAACTAGATATCTGTGCAGCAGTTAGTAAGTGAATACATAAAGTACAGGGTTAAGAGGTGCTGAGCTCCTTCATCTTCCACTCACTGCGCAGAACCATGCTGGATTAAGTCTGATAGGAGGATATTTGAAGGGTAAGGGATTGTAACTGATTGTCACAGGACCAAGTGAAACAAAGGGAAAGTTAAGATGCCCACAAAAGAAAAAATCCTATTGGCCAAATAATATTACCAATAATAAATTTTTGTTCATAAGGCCCCATATGCTGTAGTATTCTAGCTCATAACAAAAGCCACCAACTGAAAACAGCATAAAGTCTTCAAACCGATCGGAGTGTTGCTATATGGTGCCAAAAGTATCAATTAGCCCATTGAATAGCCTCCTTGAAGGAAGCCCTATTGTCACTTCAGTCAGTGGTCTCTCTGTCTGGTCACTGACTTCCATGGGTCTATCTGTGTGCATAGAGCGAAACAGGTCCTGCAGTGCTTGACTGGATCAGGGCCATAATGAGGACTGGAGTGTGGTATAAGAACTGTATCACCAGTGTGTCTTTCCTGTCCTGGCTCTCTGCCCAATCTATGGTAGTTCCAGGTTTCCCCATCATCTCTGAGCACCATTTAAAAACTGACAGAAGAGAAGGAGATGGGACAGAAGCTGCAGGGAGCAATCTAGCATAGACAGAAGCAAGGAATAGGTAGATGAATGGGTCTTTCTCATTTCTTATTTCTTGTCAATGAGAGGCTCATCAGGATGTCAGAGGTGCTCCCCACACAAGGCAGGGTGTGAGCTCTCAGTTGGCAATTTCATCATTCAAAAACATTCCACTTCATTCATGTCCCAAACCACCTTCTCTTACTTCACTAAGCTCTTGTTGAAGAGTGGCCAGTTCTAGAGAGTTTTGAACATTACTCTTTTGGGGGGGGGCAGTTTAAAACAAATTGTGTGATGTGTGCACCACCCTGGCAGGCAGCCAGCTGTTCCTGTTAACCTCAATCATGTCACACCAAAGTCAGCCCGTCTTGATTTCTGTGCAAAGAATATTTGCTCATGGAAATGGCAGCTGAGGTTTCCATGGCGACCTGATTTTTCTAGCTATCCTTATATCTATTATAATGGGATCTGGTTTTGGCAATTCTAATGTACCCATCATCTGAAAATCCAGGCCCTAGGATTTTCATCCAGATGTGATCTATTTGTGACAGAATTGTCCTCGTCATTTTTAGCTGCTATAAGTTTGTTTGTTTGCTTTTTGTCACTATATCAAATGGACTTGGCGTTTAAATGTACGGACTATAATTTGTACAAGCTGCCTAAACTACTGATAGCTTTGGTGCTTTAATAACAGAGTGCCACATGTAATTCTTCTACTGTGTGCTTGGAGAAATTATTACCTTTTTATCTAAACTATAAAATATGGAATTTTTGAATAAAGTGAATGTTAGCAGGAAGAAATGTCTATGAAATATGTTACAAATATAATTGTCAAATGATGTGACATTTACTAAAGAAAAAGTAAGTGACAAATAGTTCAGTAGATTTTATTTTGTTTACCGATTAATGTACTTTGCAGTTATCTTTCAAGAATAACTGCAAAGTATTTATTATTATTCATTATGGGATTAGCCTTTCAAAAACAAGCTAAACAGCTGAGATTAAAAAAAGCTAAGACCATATCTTCTGAAGAAAAAATAGACCTCATAAAAGCTTAATACAAATAAGAACTTCATCTGCAAAAGAACACGAAATTCTGATCTTACCTGAAGGACTTATGGGGTTCACTGACGTATAGGGATTCTACAGCCATGAAGAAAGGGGTCAAGTTATTAAAGCAGGCTGAAGAAACTGTTACTTTGCTTGGATAGTGATCTAAGCACCACATTGTGCTGTGGTTTTTAAGCAGAACTTGCCATTTGAAATCAATGCTGTAGTTGTGCTTAAAAATAAATAGGCTGGTGTGGTCCTCAGGAACTAGTTCATGTCAAAGAGACAGGTTTGTGCCTTGCCATACGTAGGTGGTGAGGATTTAGAGTGGTAAATACAACTCATCTCACCGGCAGAGCAGCTTTATCCTTCATGTCTATTACATCTTTATCAATATAAATGATAGAGGGTTTGATCCTGCAAAATGCTGAGCACTCTCATCTGCCCATGGAAGCTAATGGGAGCTTAGCATACTGCACCCTTAGGCCCTTTACTAGCTGTTAGCTTTGCTGCTGTGATGCCAGAGTCCCAGCCTGACTCTCGAACCTGCCCCTTCCCTCGGTTGTACACCAGAGGATGTGCCTGCTGTCAGTTGATGGGCGTGCTGATATTAGATTCTCAGATGAAGATTTCATTCTTGCCATGCTCCAAGGGATTTTATGTCTGTCTATTGCGCTGAGCTGCCTCAAATTTAGACAATTATTTTGCAGCATATTAGACAGGCTTCTAATGAATGGGAATGTGCAGAAGTCATTTAGCCTCAGAATTTATGTTTTATAGGCTTTTTGTGAGATATGAACCCAAAAGAAATACCCTCAATCTTTGAGCTCCTCAGCTAAATCCAAAGTCCTCTGTTTAGGGCCCTTTCTGCGAAATGGATCCAAATTGGAACAGCTGGCTCTGAATTTTACCTGTTTGGGCCTGATGTCAATAAAGTGGGTCAGACATGCTTCAGCTCAAGCCCTGTCAAGACTTAAAATAAGTCCTGGAAAATAGGAGTGCCAAGTTATTACTTTTTAACATTAACGTGGCATCACAAATGTACGTGGTACTTTACGAGATGAGGAACAAGGCGCCAATCTTGCCCAGAAGAATTTACAGTCAAACACCACTACAACACATATGGGGTCAGATCCTGAGCAAGTGTGAATTGTCTCTGTGCCTTTGATTTCAACAATTTATAACAGCTAAAGGTTCAGTTCAGGGCCCTTTTCATACTGACCCAACTGCTGCTGCTGTAAAATAGGGAGTCTCTAAGCAATGAGACTGGCACCAAGCCCCCAGACAGCCACTATCTATAGTGCAGACCATACATTTTGTCCAAGTATTACAGACATAAGGATTTATACTGTATTGACCTGACCGAGGTCTCTAGGGTTCTGATTCAGCTCAGCTCTCTCTATGTTCGGGGTGGGATCTGTTCTCTGGTCTTTGTCACCAGATGATAAAGATGATGCCAAAGTTCAGGATTTTTTAAAAACCAAAGAATTGATCTGCCCCTCCCTCTGGAGGATGGCATGAAATTTGGTGACTGGCTCATCAGGAAAATGGATTTTCAGGATTGGAGAGAAAAGCAGAAATGCGCCTTTTTAGTCTGCAGCCTAAATATTTCAGTGAAATTAATCACATAAATCAATAGGACTATGTTAGGCTTCTGAGTCTGCATGGAGATGCTACCCAGCCTTTGGCCAGAGAAAGGGCCATCACAGCCCATTCAATCAAAAGGGCAAAATTCAGATAAGGGACTTAAGTTTCTATTGACTTGAGAGAATTCAATGGGAGCCAGGCACCTAAACACCAGGCTCTAAAAATCTGGATCTTACAGATCTCCTTTCTGCAAGTTTTCCACATCTTCACTTTCCTTTTCTTACTTCCAGCCTATCAATTCTACATGCACCCACCTCAAATAATCTCCCTTTCTCCTTGGCCCTACCCCCTTTTTAGCTGTTTTGAATACAGGTATCCTGACATGCCCAGAGTTGCATACAGGGCAAGCTAATGCTTGATATTCAACTCTGTTTTTCCTCCACATAAATCAGCCTCTTCACCCTCCAATCATTTTTGCTGTTCTTCTCTGAATTCCCCTCAGTTTCTCTACATCATTTTGACATCGGGGCACTCTGAACTGACAGCAGTGTTGCAGATGTGCTGTGGCTATTGACTATGTACTGCCTATTCACAGCGCGGCAGACCTTAGGTGCTATGTCTGTTTGTGTGTGTAGGGTCGTGATAAAGGTATAAATGGGATAAGGAGATGGCATTTTTTGTTTTGATAGACAATTCTGGATTTAGTAAGGAATCAATGTAACTCAATATTTTAGCCAGCTCTGCAATGACAATTAGCTGTGATGCAGGGAGAGGAATTGTGCTCTCCATATTCAGCTAGAATCTTTAAAAAACAGGAACTTATTTTATGCTCTTGGGGGGTTAAAAAAGTCAATGTACAAAAGCCCGCTGCATCTCTTTGGAAGTGTCCTCAGTGCTGTCACTCAGAGAAGCCACCTGTCAAAATCTCCTCCATACATTAATCTGCCCTGGATCTAGCCCAGGTTTAACAAACTCCATCAACGGGCTGTGGGTGGCAATCTAACAGGAGCTAAGCAGAAACTGGCTGTTGCAATTTGTCTCAGAGAATACAGTGTTCATTCTCTGAGTTGGCAGCCAGTACATCAATATATGCAAAGCGTGGGATCTTATGGGCTGTTCTTGCCTTCAGCTTCCAATAGCCAGCTGCTGAGCTGGTCCCCAGGGATCAGGGTGGGATTAAGACAGGCTGAAGCCTTAAACTATGTCAAGTTTAAGAGGCCCCATGTCATTACCAAAAAATCTATATTATTCTAACAGAAAGGACAATAAAAATAGAAATACAAAAGTTTTATATTTGCATGTATATGGATAGGCAAGGATGCAAATAAAAACTAGTAATTTCTTTGTATTTAGAGACCCCTCATAATCTCAGACCCTAAATTTAGCTTGTGCATAAATCTGGCATTGCTGGGAGTTGGAAGCCCTCTCTGCACCTGGCGGAACAGGGCCCTTTCTTTGACAGTTCAATAATTTGCACAAAACTCAAATTTGGGTTATTAGTGGATCAAAACCTGGCTCTAGGTCACCACTTCAAATCCAGACTAAGGCTATGTCTATACTGCACCCATTTTGCGCAAGCAATATGCAAATGAGGCTAAGCATGGAATATTGCTGAGCCTCATTTGCATAATTAATGAGCACCCGCTTTTTGCACAAGAGGCTTTTGAGCAAAAAGGAGCCGTCTACACGACACCTTTTTGCACAAAAACCCCTCTTGCACAAGAGCCGTTCTTCTGCATTTTTTTCCCCGAAGAACGGCTCTTGTGCAAGAGGGGGTTTCTGCACAAAAACGAGCCGTATAGATGGCTCATTTTTGCTCAAAAGCCTCTTGTGCAAAAAGCGGGCACTCATTAATTATGCAAATGAGGCTCGGTGGTATTCCACGGTTAGCCCCATTTGCATATTTTTTGCGCAAAATGGGTGCAGTATAGACATAGCCTACGGGTAACATTTTCAAAAGTACCCAAGTGATTTAGGAGCCATCTTAAAAAAGAATGTGAGCACTTAGGGCAGATTTTCAAAATTCTTAAGGCACTTAAACCTGGAGTAAGTACTTGGGGCATTGTCCAGCTTCTATGGGAATCAATGGGAATTAGGCATCCACATATTTCTGCTTCTCTCACTTGCTACCTATTGCACCGGTAAGGGCCTAAATACCATTGAAAATGTGGCCCGCGGGCGCCTACATCCCACTGAATGTCAATGGGATTTAGTTTTCAAAGTTCACGTAGGTGCTTTCAACTATTTGACCTAGGTTTGTTGTGGTCAGAAGTTGTTCCTATCTGGTGGCTGCTCAGTTGCCCATTGAGCTCTGCAGCCTCTGATGAATTCCCACTGGATAGAAAAATCACTGCCTCAGCTGGAGCGAAATGGCTTGAAGGGTGATGCTCCCCACACTGTGACTAAGAACTGGCTTGAGGATGGAGACTGAACTGTGGACTCCCTTCAGCAATAGGCCTTTTAGGAGAGGGCTAAGGTGCACAGGCTAAGGAGGCTTTGCAGTGCAGCTGCCCACACCAGCCCTGTTCCCTGGATAGCAAGGTTTGGTGCCCAGGGCCAGCAGCTTTCATGTGCACCACACTCACAATGGAACATGAAAGCCAGTGAGCTCAGCATTGTAGTTTAAGGCCCACTTTGGGGGCGAGTCATGATTCGTTCATTCCAATATCAGGCAAACAGGTCCAATATTCCAATATTCAGGCCAGTGCTCACGGCAAGTTGCTTGGCTGCACTCTGCAAAGGGGGAAAGGAGGGAGACAGCCATTCAAATCTGCAAAGCAGCTGTGCAACCACTCCACTGACATGGCTGGAGTAGCCCAATGTGCCCCTAATTCTAGCCCTCCTGTGTGGAGAGGGCACAGGCCATGGAGTGACAGCTCTTCTGGCTCCACACCCATCCTTAACCATGTTCCACCCCCTGTCCTGCAACCAGCCCCCCATCTGCCTGCTCTGCCCCATGCATCAGGGGCAGCTCCTTGGAAAACTTCCCCTTCCTTTGTGTGGTGGCACATGTTGTGCCTGTGGCCTGGGGATCCCTTGTGCATGCGTGACTGTTTTTGTAACCGTCTCCCCCCGCAGCGCGTGAAATGGGACAGAGTCTCTCTGCGGCTGGTGGAACATGAGCCGCTGAACGTGGGTATTGATGAAAGAGCTCTGCAGAGGTAAACAAGGGGGTTGTTGCAGCACCAGCCAATTTATGCAGGTCGCCTCTCTCCTCGCTCTGCTCTGAAAGGAGAAGAGTGGCCATAGCAACCTCCGCATTGGTAGCTTACCGAGGCGGCTGCTGAGCGCCTGGTTCTCTTCTGTGAAACACACATTCCCTGGTTAATGTGCCTTGCACATATACTCTTCAATAATGTGCTAAAGGACAAGATGTGCATTACAGCCCGAGCGGGTGTTCCACTCCTCACTCACTGATGCGCCTTAGAAGAGCAGGAATGAATGTTGATCCTCATGTGCAGCACAGCCCTGCAGAGAGAGGGGAAAGAAATATGTTTAAAAACCAGTGGTGCTGCTGGCATGCAATTGGGAATGAGCATTCTAACCCCAGAATCAATCTCCAACATCTGTCCCATCTCTGTCTGTCAGATGTCAGTGTTGCAAATGTCTTCTTACTCTGCCAACCTCAGGCTGCCTCTGCTGTTCAGGCTGGCTGGGTGAAACAAGTACACAAACACGCAGAATTGCAGGTGTGCATGGTGCCCTGGGATTCCTTTCCCCAGATTATATTTTTAGCCACCTAATTGTAAGAGCAGAATGTACTAAGCTTTGCAGCATGACACTTCTCTGTTTCTGGTAGAGGTTGATCTTGAAATGCCAATTGCTCTCCTGGGGCCTGGTTCGAATGAATGGCAATGTTTCATGCTAATCCTAGGCACTTTGGGTCCCTGCTTTCTGAAACAGCAGAAGTGCTGGCTGAATGTAAAGAGAGGAAAGGAGTGATTTTCCCTGTGATGGAGGTGGAAATCTGTGTTTGTCAAAGGGTATCTTAGGAACCTGTGTATTATGTATCTACATGTGCATAAAATTACAGGGATAAATCAAGCACAATGCAAGAAAGGATTGCAATCAAGCAGAGATGAAAAAGCCTGTGAGATCATACAGCCTGACTCCTCCTGGAGTGTGGCTGGTCCTTACAAAAGAGTTTTGAGGGTGGAAGCTTTTCAGATACCATCATTTGTTATTACTCCTGGGATCAGCAACAGAGCAGCACAAAATAAAACTGCTTTTTGATTTCTTACACTGTATTGGAGAAGCCTTCTCAAGGGCAACACCATGTTAGGCCATGTCAACGCTACAGCTGTTACAGAGCAGCACCTGTGTCTGTGCAGCAGCTGTCACATCCAGACTTCCTGTTTCCATGGAATGGGGTTTTCTTGTGATGTTGTTAATCCACTTCTGTGATAGGAAAGCCAATAGAAGATTGGGATAGGTTGACCTAACGACAGCACTCAAGATGCAAACTTTTTCACAGCCTAGCTGAGTAACATAGCTAGGGCAATGCGATTTTTAAGTGTCAGTGAATGTCCAGTGTGCTTTAATATTACAATAAAAACAATTCATACAAGGGTTGTGGATGTAAACTCTTCAGCATAGGAACCTGGTCTTTATTTGCCTGTCACTATGGACAATATTATTGTGCTATGTAAACAAATATACATACTGCTGTGAGGCCTACAAAAGCCTTGACGATTACTAGGTAGCTGGGGTGCCCGTCGTGCTGATCAATATAGTATCATTGTTTCCTGGCATGCCCCCTCTGTTTATATCCATCTGTTGTCTCCTGTCTTAGACTGTAAACTTTTAGGGGACAAGGACAGTCTTTCTGTTCTGTGTATGTTCAATGCCCAGCTTGACCATGATTCCTAGACCCTCTGGTAATGTAAATAATAAAGGGTAAAAATTAACGCTTTTTACCTGTTGATCTTAAAGTGTTTTATGGAAGTGGGTTGATCTTAAATAGCCCATTTTACAGATGGGAAGCTACCTATCCAGTCCCATTGTCTACCTCTTCTGCCCTCACTGACTCCTGGGGCAAGCATGGAACTGTGCTGCTAGCAAACCTTTGCAGCTGCCAGCACAACCACCGCATTACTTGTCACAGGACTAAAATTATCCATCATCCCACAGGGGTCTCAGAAAAGAACAGGAGGCTGGCACGTAAGAATCATACAGGGTGAGGGGAGGCCTAGCAGCCACTAGCAATCAGCATCCTCATTTTTTCAGGAAGAACAGCTCTTGCGCAAGAGGGGTTTTTTGCACAAAAAGGAGCCATCTACACAGCTCCTTTTTGCGCAAAAGCCTCTTGTGCAAAAAATGGCCCCTAATTAATTAAGCAAATGAAGCACGGCAATATGGTAATCCATGCTTCATTTGCATAAGCTTTTGCGGAAGACAGGTGCAGTATAGACATAGCCTAGAGGCTATCCTCAGAACTTATTTTGTTCTTATTGGAACACTGGTATAGTTTGGACCTTTTCAACATCCTCTGGCAGAGTTCTACAGGTTGACTATGAAGAATTAATTACTTTTGTTTGTTTAAAATCTGCTGTCTATACATTTAATTGAGTGACCTTCTTGTGCTATGTTAGTGAAGGAGTAAATAAAATTTCCTTATTCAATTTTTCCATACCATTCATGTTTTTTAGATCTTTAATATATCCCCCGCCTCACTCTTTAGTCATTTCTTTTCTGAAAAGTCCCGGTCTTTTTAATCTCTCCTCATATGGAAGCTGTTCCTTCCCCCCCTAATAATTTCTGTTGCCCTTCTCTGTACCTTTTCCAAATCCAATATAACTTTTTTTAATGGAGTGACCAGATATGCATGCAGTATTCAAGATGTGAAAATACCAGGACTTTATTATAGAGGCAATATGGATTTTTCTGTCTTATTATGTATTCTTTTTCCTAATATTCCCAATATTCTGCTAGCTTTTTAGATTGCTACTGCACTTTATTGAGCAGATATTTTCAGGGAACTATCCACAATGATTCCAAGATCTCTTTCTTGAGTGGGAATAGCTAATTTAGACTCCATCATTTTTTGTATGCATAGTTGGAATTATATTTTTTCCATGTGCGTTACTTTGCATTTATCAGCACTGAATTCCATCTGCCATTGTGTTGCCCAAACACCATGTTTTGGGAGATCCTTTGGTAACTCTTTGCAGTCAGCTTTGGACTTAACTATTTTGAGTAATTTTGTATCATCTGCAAATTTTGCCACTTTACCAAGATAATTTATGAATCAGGTAAACAGCACTGGTCCCTATACAGATCCATGGAGCACACCCTATTTTTAAGTGGAATACCTGGCAGTAATTTCATGATCATATAATGATCCTTCAGTTACTCGAATGACAAGCCTTTTGTTATCTGGGGGTATGTCTACACTACAGAGTTTTGTCGGAAAAATAGCCGTTTTCCTGGCAAAACCTGAGTTACGTCCACACTGCAGTTGTGTTCTTCCAAAAGTAAATCAAAAGAACAGAGGGGTTTTTCTGGCATTGGTAATCCTCTTTCTATGAGGAAGAAGCCTTTTTCCGAAAGAGCTCTTTCGGAAAAAAGTGTGTGTGGACAGGGAAGAGGGAGTTCTTTCGAAAGAAGAGGAAAGAGGAAAAAAGCACAGGTGCCCTGGTAGCCGCTCCGTCCATAGTAATCACAGCTGAAATGTGAGCTAGCGTCCATTCAGTGTGGATGCTATCTGTCAAAAAAGCAGATTGCTTTTTCGATGTGCTTTTGTGTGTGGATGCTCTCTTTCGGAATAAGTTTTTTCAGAAGATCTCGTCCGAAAAAAGGTTCTTCCGAAAGAAGCCTGCAGTCTAGACATAGCGTTAGTCACTCTGCCTTCCTCTGTTTATAAACAAACTCCCTGCCCCAAACGCAAAGCTGGGAGCAGCCAAGCTCAGTTGTAGTTAAGAGCTGCCTCTGCGGCTAGGTCGTGGGCTTTAAACAGACCTCAAGTATGAAATTCAGGGGTTCAAATTTTGGGGGTGAGGTATAGCCCTCAGGCATCCTCCCATGGCACCCCTGAGTGGCAAGATAAAGAAGAGATTGAGCAGAAAGGGAAAGGAATCAAGTGACAATGGGGGGTGGAGAAAACTCACTGGGTTAGATCAGTACAGGACCTTGGCTGGTGGGTTGTGATTTTGCCTGTAGCAGCCCACAAAATTGGTGGAGACATTACAGGTATCTGTGCTCTAAAACCCACTTTCCATTTGCTTGATCAATATATCAGTTAGCAGCTGTGCTCTGAGCAAAAGACCATCACTTCAGCTACTGGCAGCAGTCCAGCTGCACAACTCAAGATTGTGCTGTCAGGCTGTGTCAGTACAAATGACAGTCTAGGGAGGGATTTCTCTGGGGGAACCCTACACATTTGCAGGTGTGCTCCTCCGGGGGCAGGAAAGCTGCACAATCTATTGATACAGCACAGGGCAGCAGGCATCCAGGACAGTGACCAAAGCAGGCAACAGAGACACTAACATTCATTTATTCTAAGGTCCTTCCATCCACAGTGAACAAGGGGCTCTAGTTTTATGAGAACAAGGGTGCCACTTCTTCCACTGACAGGCTCTGGGGCCTCAGGGAAATCACTAAGCTTTTCTGTGCCTCATGAAAACCAACAAAGGGCTGAATTAGGAACTGCTGAGTTGATCTTTTAATTTTAACTTAAAATCACTGGGTGAAGTGCTGGCCCTAGTGAGGCCAATGGGGAAACTCCCATTTATCTCAGTGAAGCCAGGATTTCACCCCTTTTGCCTGGATATTTGCACCCCTGATTTCTAGCAGCCTGAAACAGCCTTTTGCCACTGGGGTGCCTCTTAGTGGCCCATCTGGGGATTTGCTCATCACATTGTCTGACACCCTTTCCTGTGGTTGTTCAGCCTGTCCTCCGACTCACTTGTTCTGTCGCCTTTCATAGGGTTGCCAGCTTCCTAAAGGCACAAAACTGAATCCTGTTTGCCCCACCCCACTCCCCACACTTCTCCTTCCCTAGGGCCCACCCCACTCTGCCCTTTCCCCAAGGCCCTGCCCCCTTCTTTTCATTTCCCTCCCCCACTTTCGCTGAGGTGGGGAAAGGGGTTGGGGCCCAGGGAGATGAGGGCTCTGGCTGGGGGTGTGGGCACTAAGATGGGGCCAGAAATGAGGGTGTAGGGAGGGCTGGGGGCTAGGACCAATGAGTTCAGAGTATGGGAGGGGATGCAGGCTCTGGAAGGGAGTTTGGGTGAGGGAATGGGCTCCGGGCTGGAGCAGAGAGTTGATGGGGGAGTATGAACTGTGGGGTAAGGCTTGGGATGAGGAGTTTGGGGTGCAGGTGGGGCTGGGGCTCCAAGTTGGGGCTGAGGGATTTGGGTGTGGGAAAGAGTGTGGGTTTGGGACAGGGGGTTGGGACATGGGAGAGGGTACAGAGTCTGGATGGCACTTACCTAAGACAGCTCCTAAGAAACATCCAGCAAGTCCCTGAAGCTCCTAGCTGAGGGGCCAGGGAGGCTGTGCATGCTATCAGTGCCCAAAGGCACTACCCCTGCAATTCCCACTGATCGCAGTTCCCAGCCAATGGGAGCTACAGAGCTGGTACTCAGGGTGGGGGCAGTATGCAGAGCCTCTCTGGCCCCACCTGCATAAACCTCTGAGCCACAGGGACCTGCCAGCCACTTCCTGAAGCCATGCGGAGACAGGAGCCGCACGGAGACTGCCTTAGCCCCACTGTGCCACAGCTCCCAGGGTGTTATGAGGACCAAGATGGGAGCTGAACGAGTACCACAGAGATCTGAGGCCATGAGCTTTTTGAGGGAAGTGACTACTACTAGAAGCCTTGCTTCTCAATGTGGGGGGTATGTCTCTGGCAGAGTCGCAGGATATTCATTTAGCTGAAGTTTGCACGGGTTAGGCTGAATTGTTGTTGAAAATCTTGGTACAGTAAAACTCCAATAGTCCGGCACCCAATTGTCCGGCACTCCCGATAGTCCGGCATCAAAATGGCAAGCACTCCTGAGAGAACTGGGACTGAACTCGGAACCGCTCAAGTCAGCCGCTTTCACGTGGGTTACAGCGGGGAGCAGAAGTGTTTTGCTAAGGGGAGGGGAGGGGGATTGGGTTGACAGTATGCAGTACCTCCTGATACTCTGGCATATCCGATAATATGGCACCACCTGGGTCCCAAAAGTGCCAGATTATCGGAAGTCTACTGTAGTTTCTGTTTCTTGCATCCTGACACAAATGTGATTCCCATCCGAACCCTGTCAAGCCGTTCTGACACGGGGTGAGAATCAAAATGCCTCTGCAGTGCAGAGTGGAGGAGTTTGCATAGCACCTGCTCACTCTTAGTGCTGGCTGCAAGCAGCCTGGTCCAGCCCAGCTCTGAAATATGCAGCCTTCCATTGTTAAAGTGCTAATTAGTTAGGATTGGGAACTCTATTTCATTGGCTGTCCCAAGCGTTGTTATTTAGGAGCCAGAACGAATGAGTTTAGGCCTGATTCTGCCCAGAGCAGGTGCAGCAGCAGCAGACTGAGTGTATAAACTCAAGGAAAAGAATGATGAGCAAACAGAGCAGGGGAACTGATCCTGCATTAATGAGAGAGCTGCTGCCAAGTTACTCCAGTTTTGCTGCATGAATGAGGCTTACGAGGAAACACGAAGCAGCTAAGCATCTCGATAGTATGTGGAGGATTATGCTTATTCCAAGGTGTCCTTGCCCAATCCCCACCTTTTATATCCTGCTCTCTTGCAAGTTGGGAAGCAAGGACACAAGGGTTGTGTTCCTTAGTGCAGCGGACTTGGACTAGCCCTTACTCTTACTGGTGCCCACTGCGGGCATGCCTAGACTAGGAAATTATTTTGAAATAAGTAAAACTGACATCATAACTCCTAATTTAACAGAATTGAAATAGCGTCTCCCTTACAGGGAAGCATCAAAATTAGTCAGAATTATTCCGAAATAGCACGTCCACTCTGATTGGAGCCTGCCTCAGACTTAGAGCTCCTGGAAGACCACTGGGGAGGGCAGATACTACCTGTGGCTGCTTGGTCAGGCAAGCTGTGATGCGCGCTTTCAGGGGCACCTCTCTACGGCCGTGTCTCACATGCCATTCTTCCACTGCCTCCCCACCCTTCCTCCCGGGACACAAAAGGGGCACAATGTGCTCTGGTTGCCCTTGCGGATGCCACAGCACTTACAACATGGAGCCGGAGCTGCTGCAAAGTGGTGCCAGACTCACAGGCCTCACGCTGTGCCTCATGGTGCAGTTTGTCCAGATTGCCCACATGTTGTTCCAGCAGCAGGAGGACCAGGACCTGCAGGATGAACCCCAGCCCAGACCTCAGGCCCTGATCACCCAGGTCCTGGCACTCCTGCTGCTGTGAATGCCCCTTAATCCCCTGGACACTGTGGAACACCGCTTCTGGCGGCAGGAGATGAGCTTGGACTGGTGGGACCACATTGTCCTGGAGCTATGGGACGACCAGCAGTGGCTGCAGAGCTTCTGCATACAGACTGCCTTCCTTGAGCTCTGTGAGTGGCTTGCCCCTACCTTCAGGTGACAGGACACCTGCATGCGACCTGCCATCCCCGTGCAGAAGAGCGTGGCCATCACCCTGTGGAAGCTCACCACGCCGAACACCTACTGCTCAGTCAGGAACCAGTTCGGCGTGGGGAAATCTACAGGTAGCTAAGGCCATCGACCAGGTGCTGCTACGGTGGGTCATCACTGTAGGGAATGTGGAGAGCACTGTGGATGGCTTTGCCACCATGCACTTCCCCAACTGCAGGGGCGGGACATAGATGGCACTCACCCACTGTGCCTTGCACTACATCAACAGGAAAGGGTACTTTTCGATGGTGCTGCAGGCCCTCGTGGATCACAAGAGACACTTCACTGACATCAGCGTCAGATTGTTGAGGAAGGCGCACGATGCCTGCATCTTCAGAAACTCCTGCCTGTTCCAAAAGATGCACACCGGAACTTTTTTCCCTACCCTTTGCTTCCCTGGCTCATGAAGCCCTACGCAGGCTGCCTGGACCCCGCCAAGGAGCACTTCAACGCTAGGCTGAGCAGGTGCCACATGTGCATTTGGCCATTTAAAGGGGAGGTTCAGGACCCTCCTCACCCGTCTGGACCTCAGCGAGCACAACATCCCCTTCGTGGTGGCGGCCTGTTCTGTGCTCCACAACCTCTGTGAGAGCAATGGGGAGACTCTTCTGTCAGGGTCGGGGGGCAAAAGCTGAACAGCTGGCCAGGGAATTCAAGCAGCTGAATACCAGCGCCGTCAAGAGAACACATCAAGGGGCTGTGCTCATCGGGAGGTCTTGAGGGCCAGTTGTGAGTATCTCCCCCATTCCTCTCTTCAAAGGGCCCCTGCATTCCCTCTGTGTGCCTTTCACCACCCCCACCCTTCCCTTCCCCTGCCCTCCTTTCCCACCTTCCGCCCCACCCCTGCAGAGCAAATAATAAAGCCTTCTATTTTAAAACAGGACTGTTTGTTGAGGGGACATAGAACGGGAGGGACTGGGTAAAGAACCTGAAATGGAGGAGGTGGGGGCTCAGGTATGGGGCTGGCACTGGCATCTGCTTCCAGGTGATTGGGAGGCTTCAGCTGCCCAAGAGGTCCCACTGCCCCATGTTCTGGGGCCCTGGCAGTCCCTAGGGGGGCTAGTAGAAGAAGCCATGGGCAGGGGGAGGGTGGAGAGATGGCTGGTGGCCCACTCCATGCTCGACACCGTGCGCTCCATCATCAAGGTGAGGGAGGAGCACATGGTGTTGTGCTGGCTTGCCAGCTGGTCTCAGGTGGCCTTCCGTTGTTCCTGGTCAGCCCAGTGCTCCTCCCGTTTGGTGGCCCACTCCTGGCACTCCTCCTCGAGCCCCCAGATGAGGGACTGCAGGAAAGGCCATCTGCTCTCTTATCAAGTCCTCACGGGTTCTTTTCCTCCTGTGGATCCCACAGAGTTGTGCAGATGGCAAGGGAGGTGAGGGACGCACCAACCTCTCAGCTGGACCAGCTACAGAGAAAAGTTACAGGGGCAGTCATCTCAGGAGACACTGTGTACGAAGCCTAGCCCTAATCTCTGAGCCGACATCCAAGGTCTTGGTTCAGACAGTGGCAATGTGCTTCGAGCAAGGCCGTCTGTTGCCTAGACAGCAGGCATTTTCCAGCAGGGTCACAGACATCCCAGGGAAGCATCACAACACCCATGACCTGAAGTCAAGTAGGCATGGGAAGGTGCCAGCCAGGCCAGGAACCTGTGGGCGGGCAGAAGACAGGCGGGGGGACAGGGCAGGTTGGCTTCCTTCTGTGTCCTGTACACTCCAGGTCTGGCACTGGTGGTGTCCCTCAGTGAGAGAACTTCTATCTGCCAGTTGGAGGAGGGGAGAGGCTGGGGGCGGTGTGTATGAGTGGCAGACACCACTTGCTGGAGACCATGCTACTGGGTTCCCCTCCTCCTTCTCCCTCCAGCAGGTTCCCATGCACGGGATCAGTCACCTGTGCATCACCATGCTTGACCAGGAGTGGATGCTGACTGAGTGAGGGCATGACCTCATGCCACGTGCGGCATTGCTGTGTGGTTTTTTTTTCACTTCCCCTCCCCCTCTCCTTCATGGAGTGTGTGCTGTGAGTGGCAGGTGGAAACTGTTGGCTTCTAATTAAAGTTTGAATTCTAGAAGCCTCTGCTGATTGGCTGAGCCTTGGTAGGGGGAGGGACTTTCAGGTAGCCCAGGGCTTTATAAGGCAGTGGGCAAGCGACCAAGGAACTAACAGGGAGTTTAGAGAGGGAGTTCTCCAGGTAAAGGAGAAGCAGATACAGGACTCTTGAGGGAAGTGTGTGTTGTTGTTGGGGCTTTCTTACTGTGTGCTGAGCTTGTGTTTGTGAGTGAGGGTTGGTGCAAGGTGGTTGTTTGGTGTGTGTCTGTGGGGGGGGGGTTCCCTCTGTGTTTGAGTGAGGCTTTAGAGAGGGAGCTCTCCAGGTAGAGGAGAAGGAGATACAGGACTCTTGAGGGAAGTGAGTGCTGTGTCTGGGGCTTCTTGCTGTGTGATGAGCTTGTGTTTGTGAGTGAGGGTTGGTGTGTTTAGGTTTGATTGTTTGTTTGTTTTTTCCCCTGTGTTTGGGAGTGAGGCTTTTTTTTTTTTTTTCTTTCTCATCCTTTTTCCAGGTCAGCAGGGATGGAAGGCGATAGGTCTGCTGTTGTTACCTGCACAGCGTGTGCCATGTTTGTCTTCCTCCCGGAAGAAAGAATGGATTTCATCTGCACGAGGTGCAAGCTGGTTGCCATTTTGGATGAAAAAATTAGAGGACTGGAGGCCCAAGTGTCAACCCTACGCTCCATCAGAGAGGATGAAGACTTCCTCGATAGAAGGCAGCGTTTAATCCTACAAGCACGGCAGGCGGAAGAGCCAGAGAGGGCAGTACGGGACCAGGAAGAGAACTGGCAGCAAGTAACTTCTAGAAGGGGAAAAAGGCCAGCACAGGAATCCCCCAATGCTATAGAGGTAAGTAATCGCTTTCAGGCTCTCTCCACAGGCTCTGCGGTGGTGAATGCTTCGGAAGGGACCTCACAAGGAAGAAACCATAAGGGAACACCATCTACTGGAAGGCATGGGATGCGTAGTCCTAGGGATGGGGGTTCCACGACCACCACCCCCAAAAGAAGACGACGGGTGGTGGTGGTCGGAGACTCCCTCCTAAGAGGGACTGAGCCATCCATCTGCCGTCCGGACCTGGAATCTCGAGAGGTGTGCTGCTTACCGGGAGCTCGAATTCAGGATGTGACTGAGAGGCTTACCAAGCTGATCAATCCTTCGGATCGCTACCCCTACCCCTTCCTGCTTCTCCACGTGGGAACTAACGATACGGCCAAGAACGACCTTGAGCGGGTTACTGCGGATTATGTAGTGCTGGGAAGAAGGACCCAAGAATTCGGAGCGCAAGTGGTGTTCTCGTCCATCCTCCCTGTTGAAGGGAAAGGACTGGGCAGGAATCGTCGAATTGAGGATGTAAATGCGTGGTTACACAGGTGGTGTCGCAGAGAGGGCTTTGGTTTCTTCAACCATGGGACTCTGTTCCGGGCACAAGGATTGTTAGGAAGAGATGGGATCCACCTAACGAAGAGAGGAAGGAGCATCTTCGCGGGCAGGCTTGCAAACCTAGTGAGGAGGGCTTTAAACTAGGTTCGTTGGGGGACGGTGACCAACACCCTGAGGAGAGTGGGAAAGTTGGATACCGGGAAGGAATGCAAAGAGGAACTAGCAAGAAAGGAGGACCCCTGATTCGAATGGAGAAGATGGGGCGATCAGTTGGTTATCTGAGGTGTTTGTACACTAATGCGAGAAGCCTGGGCAACAAACAGGAAGAACTGGAGGCCCTGGCCCAGTCCAAGAAATATGATTTAATTGGGATAACAGAGACTTGGTGGGATGGCTCGCATGACTGGAGCGCTGTCATGGAAGGGTATAGACTGTTCAGGAAGAACAGGCAGGAGAGAAAAGGAGGAGGAGTTGCACTATACGTAAGAGAGCACTATGATTGCTCTGAACTCCAGTATATAGAGGGAGAAAAACTGTTGAGAGTCTATGGGTTAAGTTTAGAGGTGCAAACAACAGCAGTGATGTTGTGGTTGGTGTCTGCTACAGGCCACCGAATCAGGTAGATGAGGCTTTCTTCGGACAACTGAGAGAAGCTTCCAGAGCGCAGGCCCTGGTTCTCGTAGGGGACTTTAATCACCCTGACATCTGTTGGGAAACCAATACGGCAGTACACAGGCAATCCAGGAAGTTTTTGGAGAATGTTGGGGATAACTTCTTGGTACAAGTGATGAAGGATCCAACCAGGGGCCGTGCGCAGCTTGACCTTCTGCTCACAAACAGGGAGGAACTAATAGGGGAAGTAGAGGTGGGTGACAACCTCGGAAGCAGTGATCATGAGATGGTAGATTTCAGGATCCTGACCAAAGGAAGAAAAGAAAGTAGTAAAATACACACCTTGGACTTCAGAAAAGCAGATTTTGACTCCCTCAGAGACCTGATGGGCAGAATCCCCTGGGATGCTAACATGAAGGGGAAAGGAGTCCAGGACAGCTGGCAGTATTTTAAAGAAGCCTTATTGAAGGCACAGAAAGAAACCATCCTGATGCGTAGCAAGAGAGGCAAACATGGTAGGAGACCGGATTGGCTTAGGGGGGAAATCCTTGGTGAACTTAAGCACAAAAAGGAAGCTTACAAAAAGTGGAAACAGGGACAAATGACCAGGGAAGGGTTTAAATGTATAGCTCAAGAATGCCGGGGGGTTATCAGGAAGGCGAAAGCGCAAATGGAATTGCAACTGGCTAAGGATGTGAAGGATAACAAGAAAGGTTTCTACAGGCATGTTAACAAGAAGAAGGTGATCAGAGAGGGTGTGCAGCCCCTACTGGATGAAGGAGGTAACCTAGTGACAGATGATGTGGGGAAAGCTGAAGTACTCAATGCTTTCTTTGCCTCTGTATTCACGGTGGGCTCCCGGACTAATGCGCTAAATGACGCAAGATGGGATGAAGATCGACAGCCCTTAGTGGGTAAAGAACAGGTTAGGAACTATTTAGAAAAGCTAAATGTACACAAATCCATGGGTCTGGACTTAATGCATCCGAGGGCACTGAGGGAGTTGGCAAATGTCATTGAGGAGCCTTTGGCCATTATCTTTGAAAAGTCGTGGCGATTGGGAGAGATCCCGGTATGATTGGAAAAAGGCAAATGTAGTGCCCATCTTCAAAAAAGGCAAGAAGGACAATCCAGGGAACTACAGGCCGGTCAGTCTTACCTTGGTTCCTGGAAAAATCATGGAAGGGATCCTTAAGGAATCCATTTTGAGGCACTTGGAGGAGAGGAAAATGATTAGGAATAGTCAGCATGGATTCACAAAGGGCAAGTCGTGCCTGACCAATCTGATTAGCTTCTATGATAAGGTAACTGGCTCTGTGGACATGGGAAAGTCAGTGGATGTGATGTACCTTGACTTTAGCAAGGCTTTTGATACGGTCTCCCACAATATTCTTGCCAGCAAGTTAAGGGAATGTGGATTGGATAAATGGACGGTAAGATGGATAGAAGGCCGGGCCCAGTGGGTTGTGATCAACGGCTCGATGTCAGGATGGCGGTCGGTTTCTAGCGGAGTGCCCCAAGGTTCGGTTCTGGGACCGGTTTTGTTCAATATCTTTATTAATGACCTGGATGAGGGGATGGATTGCACCCTCAGCAAGTTTGCGGATGACACTAAGCTAGGGGGAGAGGTAGATACGCTGGAGGGCAGGGATAGAGTCCAGAGTGACTTAGACAAATTGGAGGATTGGGCCACAAGAAATTTGATGAGGTTCAACAAGGACAAGTGCAGAGCCCTGCACTTGGGACGGAAGAATCCCAAGCATTGTTACAGGCTGGGGACCAACCAGCTAAGTAGTAGTTCTGCAGAAAAGGACCTGGGGGTTACAGTGGATGAGAAGCTGGATATGAGTCAACAGTGTGCCCTTGTAGCCAAGAAGGCTAATGGCATATTAGGTTGCATTAAGAGGAGCATTGCCAGAAGATCCAGAGATGTGATTATTCCCCTTTATTCGGCTCTGGTGAGGCCACATCTGGAGTATTGTGTCCATTTCTGGGCCCCCCCACTACAAAAAGGATGTGGACGCATTGGAGAGGGTCCAGCGGAGGGCAACCAAAATGATTAGGGGGCTGGAGCATACGACCTATGAGGAGAGGCTGAGGGAGTTGGGTCTGTTTAGTCTGCAGAAGCGAAGAGTGAGGGGGAATTTGATAGCCTTCAACTTCCTGAAGGGAGGTTCCAAAGAGGATGGAGAAAGGCTGTTCTCAGTAGTGACGGATGGCAGAACAAGGAGCAATGGTCTTAAGTTGTGGTGGGAGAGGTCCAGGTTGGATATTAGGAAAAACTATTTCACTAGGAAAGTGGTGAAACACTGGAATGGGTTACCTAGGGAAGTAGTGGAGTCTTCATTCCTAGAGGTATTTAACAAAGCCCTGACTGGGTTGATCTAGTTGGGATTGGTCCTGGTTGTCTAGCTGGTGAGTTTTGCCCACATGCTCAGGGTTCAGCTGATCGCCATATTTGGGGTCAGGAAGGAATTTTCCTCCAGGGTAGATTGGCAGAGGCCCTGGAGGTTTTTCGCTTTCCTCTGTAGCATGGGGCACGGATCACTAGCTGGAGGATTCTCTGCATCTTGGGGTCCTTAAACCATTTGAGGACTTCAATATCTGAGATATAGGTGAGAAGATTATTCTAGGAGAGGGTGGGTGAGATTCTATGGCCTGCATTGTGCAGGGGGTCAGACTAGATGATCATAATGGTCCCTTCTGACCTTAAAGTCTATGAGTATGAGTCTGAGACCCCAGACTCATTAGTGGTGGCTTGTCATGGGAAGGTGTCTCATCACAGAGGCCAAAGTAAGGCAGGCCTCTCCAGGAACCTTGTGAGAAGGAGTGAGGGGCTCAAGTGTGAGAGCATCATGGGGCTGAGTGCCCTGGACTGGTGCTCCATATGCACACACATGCACAGACTGTTGTGTGGCACCCCAGGCCAAGTAGGCCAAGAGAGGAACATGCAGCCCATCTCCCACCCCCACACGTGTATATAGGGAAGGTTATAGAATTCACCTGAAGTGCCTTCCCTGAAGCTTGGGAGACATCCTGGGATGGGGGGCTGGCTCCAGGGTGAGGAGCAGCTCCTGGCGGGTGGGTCTGGTTGCCTGGGCAGCCCCCTCCTTTTCCTTTTCCTCCTCCTCTGCCACCTCACCTTCCTGATGGCTGAACTCCATATTTCCTGGCTGGCCTCCACGACAATGGGGAGGGTGACCAGGCCCTCTCCCAGGATGGCATCCAGCTGGTCAAAGTACCAGCAGGTGTGCAGTGCCACCCCAGAGCATCTGCTTCCTGGCCTTGTGATATGCCTGCTGGAGCTCTTTGATGTTCATGCAGCTCTGGTACAGTGTCTGGGTGTGGCCTTTGTTGGCTAGGCAGGTGGTGATCCGGCTGTAGACCTCTGCATTCCTCTTTCTGATGCGGTGATCCATACCAGTCCAGGCTGGAGTTTTCCTGCATCTCCTGCGTCCCTGGCTAGTCGCAGCTGAGGGACCAGCAGGAGTGCTGGCAACCGTGGGAGGCTCTGAGGGAACACTGGGGTCTCTTATGGCTCCCTCGCTGGCTGCTGTCATGCACAGGGCTTGCAAAGCTGGCCATGTGCAAGAAGCCCTTCTCCTGCTGCCTGGAGTTTTAAGCACGGCAGGAGAAGAGGAGCAGTAGAAATGCCAGGAGTGGCCGGAGTGGTCAGAGCTGGAGCTGTGAGAGGCCTCCAGAGGCCAATTAGTTTGAATTAGCAGCACCGGAGCATCTTCACTAACACTATTTCGAAATAACTATTTTGAAATTAGTACTATACTCCAAGGAAGGCAGGAGTGCAGATTTTGAAATAACCAGCCTGTTATTTTGAAATAACGGGCTTAGTAGTGTGGACGCTCCGCTTATAAATTCACCTCAGGGAGGTTTATTTCAAAATAACTCCCTTGTGTAGACCAGGACTACTAGCCTGGGCTCACTTAGATGGTGGAATCTGCTCCTCTGCCCTCCTCCCCCACAGTGCACCAGAACCAATGACCCAGGTGAACACTTCACCATGCGAGAGCTCAGACTTCCTGCTTAAATCCCTGGGGCCCTGCTGGTGTTGTTCCAGGGGTGAATGTCCATGACTCTGGGGTGCTCTCTCTCTGCACTGAACAGCCCTGGGCAGTGATGCAGTCCAGGGAAGAGGCTTTGTTACCAGCTTGCCTGTCGATCTGAAACAGGGCACACAGCTGATCCTCAATGCTGGCGGTTACTGCTGCATCATCTTTACATGATCTGACAGGCTGTGTCCATTCCTCTCATTCAGTCAAGGTCATTAAGCCTTATTAGCAGGATTTCTGTTCATTCATTATTGCCTTTGGCACGCGTGGCTTAATCTGCCCATTTGGGGCTGGCCTGGGCATGGTCATAGTAATGTGATTCTACGGGGAGGTCTCTCCTCTCTGGGGACTAGCTGCTAAAGCCATTATAGCCTTGGAACTGAGCAGTATGCTAGTAACTGTACCAGCATTAGTCTGGGGAACAGGCAGGGGTACGTTGCAGTGCTGGTCTCTGTGCTGTGGGCATTAAGTAGTTACTAGGCATGATGTCCTAGCTCCACTGAAGTCAATGGGAGTTTTGCCATTGACTTCAGTGGGGTCAGCATGTCACTCTGGGTTTGCACCCTACTATAGCGCCACAAAGATTCCAATAGTGGCTCAGTACCAGTATTGTTCTGGCAGGATGAATCCCACCTTTCTTAGCCAGGGAGGCAGTCCCAAAGGATGGACCTGTCTACAGGCCCCCCGCACCTCCCCCCCCCCCACTCTACCCAACAGAGAGATACATGCACAGACCTCTCCTCGTCCATCAGAACAACCTGCCTTCTTTCCCCTTGTAAAGGCTGCTACAAGCCTTCGCTCACCTGCTAGGCTCTGGCTGTCCATGCCTGGTCTGAGCATAGGGCAATGATCCATGAGCAAGGACTGAGGAGAAAGGGGCCAACAGTCTCCTTTCACAACCAGCTCCCTACCCCCATATTATTTGTGCCTGACCATTCCTGGTCCTTCCTCTTCTCATTCCCCAGATGGTCTTCCTTTATCTCCAGGTGTAACAGTGTAACCCTACAAAGATTAAAGTTTTCCAACTTTTCTTCCATCACTCAGTGATTTATTCATTGCCCTGTGCTGGACTTGAGTTCCAGTCCTGAGCTCCCTCTGCTGGCAGAATGGGGAACCAGCATGGGCCAGATCCTGAGCGGGTGTTAAGCAGAACCGTTCAGCTCTGCTGATTTACAGCATCTGAGACTCAGGCTATGTCTAGACTGCTGCTTTTTGTCCGCAATTTGTGTACCTTTTTCCAATTGTTTTTTTGGAAGATGCTTTTCTGAAATTTGGCCCATCTACACTGGGGCAAATTTTGGAAAAATTTTGAAATGAGGAAGACAGGGCTTCTGAAAGAGCACATTTGCTCTTCCGCAAAAAATGTTGGAAGAGCAGATGCGTTCCCTGGATGCTGCGGAGTTTTTCTGGGATACCTCCGGTCAGTGCTTTTTTTATGATGCTACAGCCTGGTACAGTGTACCGTCACCTATTTTCACAGCACACAGTAAATGAATGGGATTTTTCCCCACGCATACTGGCACCTGTTTTCCTGGCTCTACTCGTCTTATCCAGGAGCGGCCAGAGGCCGGCTGCGGCAGCTGGCGCCCTAGGCAGAAGGCGCAATCGGCGCCCCCGCCTGCACAGCCATCAATGGCTGTGACGTAATCACAGGGCACCGGGGCCGGCAGCACCCTAGGCAACTGCCTAGTTTGCCTAGATTCACGGGCCGCCCCTGCTTATGACAAATACCTGCTCGGGACGCGAGGTGGGTTTTTTTTCTGGCTCTCAGCATGGTGTTTCGGCTCTTAAAGGGGCCATGACTGCATTTTGCCCCCCCCCCTTTTTTTTGCTCAACAAGTTTGAGCCTGGAGTACCAGCACCGTTTTTCTTACGAAAAAAAAGCACTGCTTCTGGTATTCCGGAAACTTTGTCTAGACATAGCCTTAGGCCCCAGGTGTTATATTTCCAGTGGCTTACTCTGGCTAGCTGGAGCAGCATCCCAGATGGATGATAGGAGTCACATCCAGTCCTCCCTGAAGGAAGGTCTCTCCAGGGTGGGTGAAAGGAGCTAGTGATGGAGTACAGATTTTTGAAGATGAGCTGTGCAATATATTTGCAAAAGTAGTATTAGAAAGCAAAGCAAAGAAAAGAAAAAGGACGGAAAGCCCTAGAGGCATGGCCGGTAGGGATCTGGAGCAGGTCTGAGTGTGACTTTGGACTGACAGAGGACACATGGCCTGTGTGGGCTCTTGAAACAGAGAGCACCAAGGACCCTGTTTCTAAGAAGTGCTTAGCTCTCATGAGTCCAGCTTTTCCAGAGGTCACTATGCTAGGGTACTGCAGGGGCCAATATCCTTGGTAATCTGGCTCATATTCACATGCCTAAGTGGCAGCTGAATGCTTTTGCAAACCAGATCCCTGTTGTGGGCACTGAGCACTTAACAAGCTGTCCCATTAATAGGTAGCAGGTACTAAGCCAGTGGTCCTTATGGGAAAGGTGCCACAGTGCAAGGAAAGTGGCTTAGGGGTAAGTAGCAAGCCCAAGAATGGAGGTACAGACTTCACCCAAGCAGAAAATCTCTTGCACCAAATTAATCTCTGACATAACTCAAGTGAAGTCAAAGGAATTGACCCAAAGATAGATTTGGCCCAGTGTCTTGTCTCTTTCTCTTTAGGGAGACCAGATAACAAGTGTGAAAACTGGGACATTTTCTTCAGGGGAGGGGGTTTAGTGGCTTATCTTAGGGTTTGTCTCCACTACCCAGTGGATCAATGCTATAACAATCATTCCACTGTGGTCGATTTATCATGTCTGCTTAGACAAGAAAAATCAATCTCCGAGCACTCTCCCCTTGACTTCAGTACTCCACCAGGGAAGGGTAGGCGGCGTCAATGGGAAAGCATCAGCTGCTTACCATACTGCGTGAGACATCTCAGTAAGTAGGTCTAAGCGTGTCGATTTCAGCGGAAGCTGCGTATCTTAGACAGATGGGGAGCAGGCGGGGGAGAGGGACATCGTGTGGATTAGGCCGAAGACAAAGCCCTGAATATTGGGACATCTGGCCATCCCATTCTACTGCCAACAACCTGATCAGACCTAACTGGCCCTATGACTCCTTTCATATGAACGCTTGTTCTCTGAACACCCTGCACTGCATCAAAAGGATGTTAACACACTCCCTTGTACTCCTACCTTTCCCACCCATCCCCAGTTAAAGAGGGAATGAACTGCCTGTGGGCCACCCTGGGATGCCTGCCCTGGTGTAAGCTAGTGCTCTGACACATTGCTGCCACCTGCAGGCAGGAACTGCCAAGCACACACAAGGACAGAATTTGTAATAGAGGTGAAGGAATGAGGTGGGTGGGAGTGAAATCCATTTTTTTCAAACTTTAATTACTGTGTTGGCTTAACTTAAACACTCATTCAATGATACCGTAGTGCTGCTTTTCAGACGCAGCCCCAGCAATGTCAGCTAAGGACTTGATGCGGGGACGAAGCAATCTAGGCACAGTATATCACAAATCAGCACATACCCTTGACTGCTAACTAGCTGCTTGCAGAGCTCACACGTGCTTGTAGCACTGCAGAGCCCAATGTTCTGGTGCAGTCACTGAGTTACAAACAGGGGAATCTGGCACAAATGAGACAAAGCAAAAAATGATCATGGTTTGGCTCAGTGAATGAAAATAAAGATGATGGAATGGTCAACTGTAATTATGAGATTTGCTCTTTTGGGTGAGAAAAGAAAATTTAACACTTTTCCTGCGCTGATGATTATGACACATCGGTCGTGCTGCTGTTGCTGATCAACATGCTGTAACCCTTGTTAATCAGCTGGACCTTTAAAGTGACTCCATCTGGTTCAAAGTCAGGCATTTTAAAAGATACATTTCCATGTCTGTGCCATTAGTAGAACCTTAGATGACTAAAATGGAGCAAATTCTAAAAGTAGAATTAGCTTCTCATCATTTCAGTTCCTTGTTTCTCACCCCCTCCCCAAATGCCCCATTTCTAATAACAGGCTAGTCAATTTTGTTTTTGCTTATGAACAATTTCTAATGGTTTGACTTCCTGGTTCTCAGGCATGAACACCGTCCTGCAAAGCTTAGGCTATGTTTACACTGGGAAGTTTTGGTGACAAAAGTGCTGTAAACATGCAAAAGTTGCCAAAAGTGAAAACTGGTCAGCCAGTTTTTCTGCCTCCCGTTGTCGACATTTCACAGACACACTGCTAGCACCCTGTCGACAGAGCAAAGCAATGTAGGTAAGCATCCCACAGAGTGCAGTGCTTGTGGGAAGGCAGAGCTCCTTTGTGAGCTCTCCCTGCTGAGGAATGTCAAAGTAGCACAGCAGTCTCTCCAGCTCTCCCCCTGCAGCAGCAGTCTGCCTGCCACTGTGTTCCTAGCAGGGCAGACAGGGAAGGAGCATTCCAATGATTTGTTCTTTGTTTGTTCCCCAAATGCTGTGTTTCTAGTACAGGACAGAACAGGAGCAGTCCTTTTATTTGCTCTTTGTTCCCCAAATGGAGCTATTCACTTAGATGTCAGATAGTTACCGGAGCTTTGAAAGGGGAAGGGTGCATGCTTGCAGGGCAGCAGAGATCACAAAACATTGAGTACAGCCATCAGGGCAGGCATTGTGGGATACAGGCAGATGCCAGTTCTCTTAACTAAACAAACAACAGAGTCCACACTGGCTTTTTGTCAACAATAAAGGGAGGAAAAAAGATAAAAGCCTCTCGCGGGGCTAGAAGTTTTTTGTCACCAAAGCTGAGTGTTTTTCCCAACAAAAGTTGCATTGTAGTGCCAAAAGGCAGATTGTGGTGACAATACATGCCAATATAGACAGGGCCTTAGGTTATGGAGGTGTCCTGAAAACAGGTCAGTCGTCATTATATTTCATAATAGAGACCAAAGAAATAAGTTCTTGAACAAAAGCCGAGAAGAAAAAATGTCAATACTATAAATACTACTGCTCTCTTCATAGTGCTGGCCCCCCCACACACTCTTTGGCAGGAACAGAGGGCAGCTGACATAACTGATTTATTGGAGCCAGTCCTTTGGCACACATGACATTGCTCAGTTCAAAGTGAATCTTGGAAGTAGCCTGGTCTATATGTAATTTCTATACCAAATGTCACCATGCAGACAAAATAGTTTCCACATGGAAATGCCAGTTCTGTTCTCTGCAGCAAGCTCTGACGTTGTGTCTGAGGTGTAGCTGAGCTGCCTTCTGAGCGTGGCCACGTAGGTGATACCTTGCTTAAGCCCCAGTCCTGAAAACACTTGTGCATATGCTTTGTTAAGTCTGTGAGTGGTTCTAGTGACTTCAGAGGGCCACCTCATGATTAACGTTAAGTATGTGTGTGTTTTCAGGATCGAGGTCCTGGCACCTGACATTGGCAATGCGAACAGCTATCATCAGAGATTGCTGCTATCATGCTAATGGGCTGATATGAGGAAGAAAAGATTCCCTTTGTGTTTCCCTCTGGGTTTTGAAGAGCACGCGTCTCCTTACACCAGTGCTTCCCCTTCCATGTTACGTCAGGTCTAGGGTTTGTATCGCTGCCAACACTGAGCCTGTCCAGACTGTGAGCATCATACGGAGGTGGTGAAAGATTGTACACTGCGTCATACTTCTCTGGTTTCCCTATCAGTTTCTGCACAACCCCAACTGCCCTGGATGAGAATGCGTCCCCTGGCTTTGAATATTCCAGCCTTTATTTTTAGCCTGTATGGCCAGGGGTGTTGGTAGAGGTCTATGAAGTGCTACAGTCCCTCCAGGGAGCATGGGACATGCTGCATATGTAACATCAGCAGGTTCTCCTGCCCAGGTGCTAAAGACCCCCATCTGGAATTCCCCATGAGAAAAAGAGGTTGTGTGGTCCCAGTAGGTCTCTAGGCCAAGCTTGGCACACACTCCCCCTCCCCCATGGACAACATACATTTTCCAGTCTATTTATGATAGCCAGGGATCTCAACCCTGATCTTTCCAAACTCTACATTTGCAACATGGATACAGCTGACTGGTGATTTCAACATGGAGGGTTCACTTCTTGTAGGCCTTCCCTTCAGGGTAATAACTGTGCAAGCTGCTCACATGGTTCAGTGAGGTTTCCTGGAGCAGGGGTAATAGTACAAAGTCCAAATCTTAGTAAGCGTTTATTTCAATGTTGTGTTAATGCCAGTTTTGCCCTGATCTTATGAACGTTCCATGGCACATGAGATTTTGGGCAGGAAAGTTCCATGCAACCATGGATTCCAAGTGAATATTTCAGACTATTCAGGCCCTTCATGTTCCAACTCAGGAGCAGGAGCATGGGAAAGTAACCACTTCTTAGAACATCAGATACCTGGGGGAAATTCCAGCCCGTTCATGGGCAATTTGTGAATGGAAAATGAGGTGACTTTTTTGAATAAATTATGTGTTAGGAATGAGTCACTTGGCTATTATTTACTAATCCCTCACATCTTGTTTGCACTAAGGAGTATCCTGGTCTCAGCCATTGTGGGCTGGTTGTGAACGTAGTTGCACCAGTCCTTGGAGGAAGGATTATAGTGGTGCCTAGGCTCCCCATACAATGCCCGGGAGGGCAGGGAAGAAAGGGAGGGAGATAGGGGTTTAGCAAGGGATTCTTAAAGCTGGATGGGGATCTGCCCAAGCTAGGCAGGTGAGAGGTGCAAAGGAAAGGGGTAGGACCATACGCAGAATATGTAGCTAGGTAGGGCATCTGAAAATTTGGGGCACCACTGAGTCTTAATGTCTATCCACCCCCCCCTTCCTATCCCTGCTCTGTGGCTCTGCTGCCTCCAGAGAGGACCCAGTTAACTTAAAAATGAAAAAGCCTGCCAGAGCTATTAGCAGAACACTCAACCTGTGAAAGAGCCATGCGAGATATAACGAAGCCATTTAACAGGCATTTGCCAACCCCAGGTATGTACTGTCACTTTCTGAATGTAGTGTTCGTGTTAGAATTCTCTGTGTTCATCAGTGGGATCTTAGTGTAAAATTTGCTTTTAAAATATTTCATTACTGTGTTGCTGAAGATGATACAATCACATATTTTAAAAAATCATCCCTCCCAGATACTATGAGGCACAGGAATAGAGATGTAGCCGTGTTAGTCTGGTCTTGCTGAAACAAAAGACAGGACTATGCAGCACTTTAAAGACTAACAAGATGGTTTATTAGGTGATGAGTTTTCGTGGGCTTATCTTCCACAATTTGATCTGAGGAAGTGGGTCTGGCCCACGAAAGCTCATCACCTAGATGAGGCACAGGGACACCAGTTTAATAGTACTGAGTACATAAATCCTAAGAACGTCCCTGGAAAGGGGTGGGGTTTAGGGCTTTGATTTGTAAAGGAGTTAAAGCCTGACTCCCACTGATCTGGACCTCAGTCATCAGACTGACAAGCTGGAGGAAGGTGCCTCGTACCTCTGCTTGGTGTCTCTCCGTCTCTTCTCTCGGAGCTATTTCACTCTGCATAAAGAGTAAAATAGTCAGGGGGTGAGGAGAAACACACCCACAGTGAGAGCCTGACTCTCTCACCCAGTGCTCAAGACACTCAGCTGGTGTGGGGGAGAATTGGGGTCAAGTTGCTGCACTAAGGAATTTTTAGTTATTGCTACAAAGGGGAACAGGCTCAATAGAAGTGATTGACAGAGCTCTGGTCCCAGAGCCTGGTGTTAGATCACTTACATGAGAGTGATGGGGTCTACTCCCTGCTCTGTATGAGGCAAACAGAGATGCAAACGTGTCTCCACATCATCTGTAAGCGCCCTTCCCACCCACCTTCCAATTCCGCTTCAATCCTGGCTACCTTTTGTGGAGCATAGGCATGCGCACAGCATTGGGGCAGGGAGGGCGCGTGTCAGGATGCAGATGTCTTTGCACGTTCCCAAGAGCAGACAGTTGCAGCCAGTGCAAGGAGGGGTAAGCCTTGCACAGCTCAGTCAGTGCAAATGCTGCTATTCTAACAACTAGCCAGCGAGGTCTGTGCTAGGGCTCCTTCTGGGGATAGGCAAAGCGTGAGCTGAGGAAGGGAAGGAATTATATACCCCAGTGCCAAAGGGGGAGGCATTGTATGGGCTATGCAAAAGCCAGAATAATAAGCACACAATGTCCCAACCAAGCCCCGTCAAGCTCCGTGGTGTCCAGTGAGAGATGAGGCTGCCTAGGCCTTTGGAAGATCAGGCCCAGGGTGGGGCAGTTATTGGCTAGGAATGCTGGTAGGCCAGCCCCTCTCCTCATGAAGGGCTCAGCTGTGGAGCAGACATACAGCCAAGGACTGTTCCTGTGAAGTAGCTAACCCAGCATTCTCCATACCCAGAGACAAAGGGGGGAAGGTAGTGGCACCAGGTAGAGGCAATGTATTCAGTTAGGAGGGCTTTTTTGCGTGCTTCACTTCTGCACTCACTTTACCCGCTTCTTAGGTATGGCAAGATAAAATAAAGAACCTCTCCAATATGGTCGCATCTCCACTTGTACAATGGCGATGCTGGGACTTCCCTGCTACCTGGGGTGCTCAGATGTGGACTGCAACTGCTTTGTGTTTGTATAACACATTGGCAAGGGCAAGTGGCATAGAGCTTGGAAGGATTGGTGTCATGAATTGGTCATAAGCATGTCTGGCTGAGTGTAGGTCCAAACTGTAACCCTTTGAATCCTTTTGTTTAGTACCTTCCATTGACCGGAGAGTTCATTATGGCACCTGGTGCAGGATTTGCAGCTTTTGACGGCAGCTGGGATCCAGGCTGCGACACAGGTACCATGTGCCCAATCTGTTGTTGATTAGCCATGTAAATTCAACACAAAGATGCCAGTGTGGGCTTTAATTATGGGACATACAATGGAATAAAGAATTCATGTGTTGCATCTGCCTTTCCCCTGGTGCCCTTTTCCATGGGCTAGTAGTCTGCATTAGAAGTGCTGTGGGGTCAGCTGCCCCACTGTAGTACTCCTAGTGCAAACGCTCTGTGTGGATGGGAGACTCTCCAGTCGGCATAATAATGCCACTGCCGTGAGAAGTGGTAGCTGTGTTGGCAGGAGAAGCTGTCCTGCTAACATAGCACTGCTGTCTACACTGGCACTTAGGAGTGTGGCTTATTCACACCCATGAGTGACGTAAGTTATACCAAAGTTAGTGTTAGGGTAGACAAGGGCCACGTCAGACCTTTTTCATTAGATCACCTGCCTTCCATTAAAGGCCCAGAAAAGACTTTGAAAGAAAAGTTTTAAATCAGGGAAAAGGGGATGTTGTACATTCCTCCTATTTATTAAACGTGGGACCCAAATCAAAGTCCCCATTCTCAACATGCTCAGACTACTGGAGGAGAAGGGGGAGCTTGGTTGCTAATTTACATCTGATCCTCCTTGTTATATTGAGCTGCACCCCACACACTGGGAGGAGATAGCTATCCGGCCCATCTAGTATTTCTGCAAGTGCATTTCAATAATAAACTATCATCTACCTCCTGTTAATCTAAATTTACATTTCAAGTGTCTGTAGGCTGTTGAGCAGGTTTTGTTTTAGGAGTGGCTATTAATATGTGACAGGATCCTAAGAGTCTTTCAGTTTGCACTGAAGCCAAGTCCCTTGTGAGTTTTTTTCATACTTAACAGCCAAAAAACACTTTCAGAATAAAGTGACTTTTAATTTAGAATCAGGAAAACAAGAAAAGAATCAGTGGGCCATCATGAGACAGCGCAGTGTGTGTCTCCACTGTGATTGTCTGTAGCCGCCCTGAGACCAAAATAGACAGGGTCTCTGCACACTGGGAAAGTTTCTAATGACTTACAGGTGCAGTGCACAGAGAACAAAGGCAAACAGATTATGCTCATTAACTTCATTGAGATTTTTTTCTATGGAAAAATGAAGGAGGGATTTCAGCTTCTGGCCCATACAGATTCAATACCAGTGGTATCAAGGGTAATCTTAACAGGGCAAGTGCAGCTGCAGTTTTTCAGCTTCTTGCTGCCTAACAGGTATTATGGATTATATCCAAGACCACTTCCATTTTGAACTCACCCTAAAATTTGCAGCATGGTCTTTGGATGCTGTGGCGTACCATTGAAGCCATCTGGCAATTCTGTGGCAGCTTCACTTAAAATAAAATTTGATTTTAATAAAAAATAAATACAAATATCAAAACAAGACAGTAGTAACTCCTGTGTAATTTGCTTGGCTATTAAATTCAGCTAGGGAAATGTGTGAGGAAGTTTGGGATTGTGTGATTAAACACACTTGCCTGATGGTCCCACTAAAATGATCCACCATGCGAAATTTCATTTAATTTCTATTACCATCTTTAGGTTTCAGAATTAACACGCTGAACTTAATGGAGCAGGGTGCACCTCTCAGAGCTCTTGTTTCCAGCTGTCTGCAGACCCAGACAGGCATTATTGCACCCGCTGCAATCAATTAATCTTGTCAAGGTTTTTGTCATAACCACGAAAGCTGGAAACACAATTTAAAAAGAAAGGTGAGATTCAGAAGCATCTTTCTGATGCCAGAGGGGGATTCCATGGATCCTTAGCATACTGGCATACAGGCATCCTGACTACAGAAGCCACCTGTCTGGCTCTGCAAAGCATTGGCCAGTGTCCAGGTTGTGACTGCTGCTGTTATCCTGGTGGGGATGAAGAGAGAGTAGCTCTTAGCTCCTGCTACATGCTGTTAATGCTTTCACTCTGGACATTCACTCTCTTTAGATCTATGAGAGAACTGAACGAAATGTCTCAGGGCAGGGAGACTGGCTCCAAGTCCAGCTCTCGCCTTACCCTTTCTTACCTTTTGTCTTTCTTCCCAGGTTCAGCTGTCTCCTTCACTGATGCTGAGAGGTATAAGTGGTATGACCCCTCAGTATGGCATGCTGCAACCTCCTTGGAAGACCTAGAACAGGGCAACTACATCTTTGCAGTGGATGAAGAACGTGTGCCGTGCCAGTACGACGATGTTATCTTTCAGCCTGAAACCTCCTTCCGAGTAAACGTTGATTCATCTGAGCAAATGATTCATCTCCGAAGCATCTCGATCATGGGACAGGTAAAGTGGAACATTTGAGAAACAATACAAAATGCTATCACACTTCTCCCCACCCCCCACAGTGCCCACAAAATAGGTCATGAGAACAGAAAGTGAAGCAACACTGGCTGTGTGTGTTAGTACGGTTCAGTTACAGCTGTTTGCTCAACACTAGGCACGAGCTTGACTTTAGTTTGCACCATGGGGCCAGATTTCCAGAAGGCCTTCAACCGTGGGTACCCCAGTTGTAAGTGGCTTGTGCATGTGCAAACAATCTGAATTGTGCATGCAAACTGCATAGGACCCAGAGCCAAGGGAGCCCAGCACTGACTGCCCCCATCTGAGGCATGCAAAAGCCATTTTCAACCATAGTGAGTTTAATGATAACGAGCCATTATTTCGAAATAACTTTCCTAGCATCTACACAGCCAAATGGCTATTTCGAAATTAATTTGAAATAGCAGAGCACTTATTTCAAATTTGGTAAACCTCATTCCATGAGGAATAACGCCAAATTTGAAATAGCTATTTTGAAATAAGTGCTGTGTAGACACTTGTATTGAAATAGGGGGCCTCCAGCCTTCCCAGGGTGCCCTGGTGGCCACTCCAGCCTCAGCCAAGAACACTCCACTCTCTCCCCCCTCCCCAGAGCCCTTAAAGGGGTTGACTCTGGCCACAGTGCCTGTGCCAGCTCCAACCCTGCCAGCCCAGAGCCAGCGGTCACTACCCTGACCCAGTGGCCCCAAAACATGAGCCAGCAAGCCACTGGCAGCCAGCCCTCCACCGCTCCCAAGGAGCAGTCTGCCAGCTCCCAGGAGCCTGCCAGGGCCCAGAGAAGGCGGGCATCTTCCTGGTTCAGGGTGGAGATCATGGACCTTATTCAGGTTTGGGGGGGATGCCCCCAACATCCATGATCTCCGCACTAGATGGAGGAACACGGCCGTCTATGGCAGGATAGCTGCCAGCCTGGCCACCAAAGGCCACATGCGAACCCAGGAGCAGGTTCGCATGAAAATCAAGTTGGTCCGGCAAGACCCCCAACCCTGAGCCCTGAGCTTTCCCTCACCCTTTTTCCCCTTGCCTCCCCCTTCCAGCTCCCTTCTCCCAGGTTTCCTCCTCCCCTCTCCCATCCTCCCTTCTCCCCTCTCCCGCCTCCTTTCCCCAGTCTCACCAGAGTTTCATTTCCCCTCCCCCCCAGTTTTGTTAAATAAAGAGAGTTTGTGTTCATGAAAATACATGTATTTTATTTGACATCAGGAAGGGGAGCTAGGGAGGGGTAAGTGGAAGGATGTGAGGGAGGAATGAGGCACAAGCCCCCAGTGGGGCAGACCATGGAGGCTCTTAGTGCTCCTTAGGGTGGAAGCTCTCCCGCAGGGACTCCTGGATACTGACAGCCCCCCGATGGACCTCCCCGATGGCAGCCTGCAGAAAGTGCAGCCAGGCTCGCAGCAACGCATCCACGAGAAGCACCAGAGTGCCCAGGCAGCTCTGGCTCCATGTTGCAGAGTGCTGTGGTGTCCTGAGTGAGGGCAACCAGAGCACACAGAGACACAATGCTTTGCTGTCCCTCAGCGAGGTAGGCAAGCAGGGAAAGCTGAGAACTGGTTGTCCAGGGGGCAACCCTTTAAGCACAGGCCTCAGATAGCCTCAGGCAGCAGCCACACAAAATAACTCCTGACCTGATGCCCTGCCAGACCTGGTTCCAGCCAGCCTTAAATGCAATTCAGCATCCACCCAGTGTGGATGCGCTATTTCGAAATAGCAAAACGCTATTTTGAAATGCATTTTGTGTGTAGATGCGTTATTTTGAAATAAGCTATTTAGAAGTAACTATTTTGAAATAAGCATACCCTTAACTGCAAAGTTAATTTGAAATAACAGCCATTATTTCGAATTAACTTTAATAGCGTCTATACATGCAAACCGCTATTTTGAATTTAATTCAAAATAGCGGAGTGCTTATTTCGAATTTGGTAAACCTCATTCTACGAGGAGTAACGCTAATTCGAAATAGCTAATTCGAAATAAGTGCTGTGTAGACACTTAATTCTAATTAGCTGGCCTCCAGCCCTTCCCAATTTCCCCTGGTGGCCACTCTGGGCAAAACCAGGAAAACTCCTCTCCTCTCCCCCAGCCCCGGAGCCCTTAAAGGGGTAGACTCTGGCCAGACTGCACGTGCCAGATCCAGGCCTGCCAGCAGTCTCTGCCCCGACCCAGTGGCCCCACAATGAGCCGGGTAGCCAGTGCCAGCCAGCCATCCCCCGCCCAGTCCCCCAGCACCTAGGAGCCAGCCAGGGGTCGTAGACGCCGCGCTCCCTCATGGACCCCACTGAGGTTTGGGGGCAGGCCCCCAATGTCCATGATCTCCGCACTAGATGGAGGAACGTGGCCGTCTACGGCCGCATAGCTGCCACCGTGGCCCAGAAAGGCCACAGGCGCACCCAGGAGCAGGTGCGCCTGAAAATTAAAGAGCTGTGGCAGGGGTACACCAGGGCCACTCGGGGCAGCTCCTCAGCAGGGGCAGACACCTGCCCCTATTTTGACGCCCTGGACCACATCCTGGGGGGTGAGACGGTACGTGCCACCCTGGGGGGCAGCAAGCCGGGACCGGAGGACCCTGACCAGGGCGCGGAGGAGGAGCCGCCACGCCAGCAGGACCCCTGAGCAATCCCAGGAGAGGAGTCAGCAGGGTTGTCCGGGGAGGCCACACCATGTAAGTGCCATCACTGTCCCCTTCCCGGGGGCGCAGGGAGGGAGACCAGGGACCGCGCACGTGGCCCTTGCTTACCACACATCACGCAGCAACCTGTGCATGTGCAAGCACATGCCGTGCCACCCCTGGGCAGGTGGCTCCAGCTGCCTGCCACACAGGGGCCATGGCCTGATAGCCACACGTGTGTGTGAAGAGACCTGACATGCTCCTGACCCCGGGGCGGGACACAGCACGACGCCCTCCCTTCACAAGCCCCCTCTAACATCTCCCCCCACTTCACCCACACTATACACAGCACAGGGGCATGGGTGCGGTCTCAGGGCAGCTCCCACTCCCGGGGATAACCGGACATTCCGACCACGGCCTCTGTGCAGGCACAGTGGCTCTGATGGTGCAGGGCACGGTCATCCTCACCTCGCAGAGGGGGGCTGGGCTTCACCCACTGTATCCCCAGGGAGAACTGACCACTTCTCTTCTTTCTCCACAGCCATACCAGCTGAACGTGCAGGGTGCACCACCCCGCCCGGGACATCCTCCCGCACCCGAAGGCTCCACAGGACGACCGCAACATGGCAGGGGTACCGAAAGCAGCACCTGGGGGCCCTGCAAGCCCTGACTCGCATCATGGAGCAGAGGGCACAGGAAGAACAGGAGTTCCAGAGGGAGCTGCTTGCCCAGGGTCGTGCCATCTGTACCCATCTGCAGACCCTGGTGCAGAGCATGTTGCCTTGTGCCACTACAGTGCCTGCTGCCCCCCCCCAGCTACTGTTCCTCCTCCCACTTCTTCTCCCCCTCCCGCCTCTCCCTCCTCAACCTCCTCACCCTTCTCCTCAATCTCCACACCCCACTCCTCAACTTCCACACCCTCCTCCCCATCCCCCCGGGGACGTCGAGGCCCCCGCACCTGCCATGCTGGGAGACATGTGGCCCAACAAAACCCCCACCCCTGAGCGCTGAGCTTCCCCTCCCCCTTCCTCCCCTGGCTTCCCCCTTCCAGCTCTCTCCTCCTGTCTCCCACCTCCTTTCCCCAGTCTCCCCAGAGGTTCATTCCCCCCCTCCCCCGTTTTGTCAAATAAACAGAGTTTCTAATTTGAAAAAAAGTGTATTTTATTTGACATCAGGAAGGGGGGCCTAGGGAGGGGTAAGTGGAAGGACGTGAGGGAGGAATGGGGCACAAGCCCCCAGTGGGGCAGACCAGGGAGACTGTTAGTGCTCCTCAGGGTGGAAGCTCTCCCGCAGGAGATTCTGTGTGTAGATGCATTAATTTGAATTAGCTTAATTCATATTAACTATTTTGAATTAAGTTAACTTGAATTAACGCTGTAGTGTAGACATACCCTTGGAGACTAACATATACATATATATATATTATCATGAGCTTTTGTGGGCACAACCTACTTCTTCAGATGAGATGATCTTGACTGGAGGAAAAAAAGGGGGACCCTCACAATAAGAAGGGAGAGGGGGAGAAAAAACATTACTTGTCAATTGTAGTCTGGGTGCTAATGAGGCTAATTGAGTAGGCTGGAAGTGTCCCATACTTAGCTTTTGATGTTGATACCATGCTGAATGTGATTATTGACGTCAAAAGCTAAGTATAGGACATGTCCAGCCCACTCAGGGTGCGTCTACACGGCACCCTTACCTCAAATAAGTTACGCAATTTGCAGTAGCTTATTTCAAGGTAATTTCAAAATAGCTTATTTTGAAATTTTGAAATAAAGCGTTATTCCGAAACGTCCCTTAACCCGTGAGCAATGAGGTTTACAGGGACGTTGGAATAGCGAGCCTATTATATTTCAATATAACGGGCATGCTCTTAAGACATGGAATAGCTATTTTGGGATACCAATGGTATCCTGAAATAGCTCCGTAGTGTAGACGTAGCCTCAGTTAGCTTCATTAACACCAGGACTACAATTGACAGGTAATGTTTTTCTCCCTCTTCCTTCTTATTCTGAGGGTCCTCCTTTTTTCTCCACTCAAGAATATTTTTTATATATATATATATATATATAGTTTGTCTCTAAGGTGCCACAGGACTACTTGGTGTTTTTAAAGTTACAGAGAAACACAGCAACCCCTCTGAGCCTACTGAATTCAAGGAGACTTTCTTGACTTGACAAGCCATTCAAGCATGGTTGAGGTGTAAATAAGAGACAGGCCCTCCCAGGAGTCTCTCAAAGGAAAGTAAATGGCCATCCAGGGAAGGGAAGGGGGGGCTTCAGACTGTTTAGGGGGTTTGATCACCTCTGTCCATTTGTCTTGTGACAAATTGCTATCACCCCCTATCATTTCCTGCTTAAGTCAGAGCTCTTATGTGATTCAAATGTAGGCGTGTAAAACTTCACACCCAGTTTTGAGGCCGCTCTGGTGATGTAGCACCTGAGTGTCTAAATCAGGCATGGAGAATCTTTTTTGGGTCTGGGGCTTGAAATTTGCACCTGGCTTCTAACTTGATAATGGGGCAAACTGAAATCAAGGTGGTTCTGATCATTGGGAATGTTTGTATTGGGAGCCAAACTTTGCACCTCTTGGCTCACTCTACTGCAGCTAATCTACATGTCTGGCTCCACAGTAAGCAAGTGTGTCACAACACCCTGGGAATGTGTCTTAGCAGACAGCCTCCTGTGCCTCAGGTCCCCAAATGAGGTGTCCAGGAAGCCTGTGGCAGAGCAGGGAATTGAACCTGGGTCTCCAGGTTTGTGTCCTAATCACTACCTATCCTGCCTCTGTGTATGAGTTAAATGGATGGAATTTGCATTGCACATGGATGAACTGGCCTGGGAAATATGATCTGTGTTGTCTTGGCCTGCAGTAGCCTGACTAATGTGACCATGAGGGCCAGTCTATTGGGGGTAGGGAGAGACGGAGCTAGAGGGGCATTCGTACTCATTTCCTCTTGGCTGCTGCCGCCTATTGTGTTCTTGCTGCTCTTTTTCTATTGGGTAGTTTTCAACTAGCTCCTCGGGCTGTGGAGCACAGGAGGCCCCTTCTTGTGATTTGTAGGAGCCCAGCGAAAGCCATAAATAAATAGTGCCCAGCCCTACATCCCTGGCTGCTCCATTCTGAGCCTCACGTCCTGCCCTTGCTGGGCTCTGTGACTGTGCTGTGTATTGTGGCTCAGGCAGGCAGGACCTCTAGCTTGGCTGGAAATGAGGATTTTAATGAGACCCTCAGAGGATAATGGTGCTGCCAGAGGGACCCTATGGAGGCTCCATGCAGTAAAGAAACAGCCATGCAGTTCCTTTTTCCTCTTGAGAGCCCTCCTCAGCCCTGAGCTGGATATCCTGTCACCTTCCAGCACTGGCTCAGTGCCCCTCTTGTGTCAGTTTGAGGGGAATTGCTGAGACAATTGCAGCCTGTCCTGTGCCCCTGCCCAGGAACTAATCATATGGCTGCTCCAGGCAGCCCTCCTAGAGGGCAGCTGCCTGCTGCCCAGGCAGGCAGGGATGAGTTGGGGGAGGCACGGGGCAGTAGGTGGGGCCGGGGGAGAGCCCTGGCCCCAAATACTGGTGAAGCTGGGCCTCTGGGCCAGGAATATTCCTGGAGTCTGGACACCACAGGGCCATAGAACTCGCCACCCCTGCTCCTAGCCCGAAGGGTCGGAGGAGTTAACCGCGGCCGTGGGCTCTGCTTTTGAAAGGTGACATGCAAAGGTTATTCTGTGCACCCACTCCCAAACCCCATTTAGGTATGGTGTCTTAAGAAGGCCTTTCAGTTCACTCACAGTTAGCAGTGAACAAGTGTGTAAACAGGCTGACTGACAAAAATCCATGCCCCACGGAGCTCCTCCGCTTTTAATCCTGTTAGTTTCCCATGTCTCCACTCAGGCCTCCAAGGAAAGATTTGTGATGCCCTGACACTCGCTGGAAAAACAGGGCAGACAAACCCTAAGGTAAAAGCAAGAGGGAAATAATCAGGCCTTCTTAAGACACCATACCTAAATGGGGTTTGGGAGTGGGTGCACAGAGTAGCCTTTGCATGTCACCTTTCAAAAGCAGAGCCCACGACCGCGGTTAACTCCTCCGACCCTTCGGGCTAGGAGCAGGGGTGACGAGTTCTATGGGCCTGTGGTGTCCAGACTCCAGGAATATTCCTGGCCCAGAGACCCAGCTTCACCAATATTTGGGGCCAGGGCTCTCCCCGGCCCCACCTACTGCCCCGTGCCTCCCCCAACTCATCCCTGCCTGCCTGGGCAGCAGGCAGCTGCCCTCTAGGAGTGCTGCCTGTAGCAGCCATATGACAAGTTTTGGTTGAAGATTCCACCTCCCTAGCCCTGCTGTTGCAGACTGACAGAGTGTCAGTCTGGTTTTCTGCTCCTCAAAGCAGCAAGAGGGAAGAGAAGCCCAGAACCCTGGTAATTCTAAACTTAACAAAATTCTAAGCTTAATTCTAAAAAGAAAGCAGCAAATAAAACCCACAGCCCATATAAGTTGGGGTTATGGGTTTTTTGTTTGTTTTAAATTTGGAAAAGTCTTTCAGGCCTTCTGTAGGCTCCAGAGAAAAGGGAAGTTAGGCATGACCCCATTATTTTCTCTTGCCAGCTCCCATCAAGGGGGGAAGGGGTCCCAAGTCCTAGTGCTTCCACCTTTGAGAGCAGCTAGGCAAAATGACCACTCTGTCCATGTGGCTGGAGCAGCTTTGCTGCTTGCCTGCTGAGCTGACAGATCTTACACACCATCTTACGCTGCCAAGAAATGTTGATCCGTTTTTTACTCTTCCTGGGTTGGGAACTAGAAGTTCACCAGTGACATGGCCTTAGCTGATTACATGCAGAGCAGCTCAGCCCAGCGGCAGTTCCACGGCAACAGCACCTTCCAGGTGACAAATGCCAGATGTCCGGACAAATCAGGCTGCGAGTGTGGAAATTCTGGGGTGAGTCCTTCCGTAGAAATTTAACAAACCGTTCTCCGGGATTTTTTAGTGCCGATATATCACAATTCCTGGCTGTCTAGGGCCTCGGGGAGTGGACAGGAAGTCAGGAACATCCCAGCACTGTGCTCTGACAGAGCAGTGCAATCTCAGGGGTGTTTGCGAAACAGAACAGAAGAGCAGGAGCAGCTCTGTAGCCAGCAGTGGGTCAGAGGAATTTACCCTGTGTTTTCATTTAAGGAACATGGACAGATCTGCGCTGCCTTGTTTGGGGATACTGGGACTCAGTGCCCAGCACTTGTGTGCAAGAACCCCTTCCAGCCAGTCGGACACTGCTGTGAAATATGTGGTGAGTGCAGAGTTGGGATTAATTCCGGTAAGCAGGCATGGACAGCATGCCTGGCCTTCTGGCATTGTATCTATTTTCTTGGCACGGGGCCTTGAATGCACTTCTGGAGTTGAATCTTGCGGTTGCTGTCTATACTTCAGGAATGCCAAGAACTGGCTGACTGCTGTTTTATGGGGTGATGGGAAAGTCAGAGCTTTTGGATGCATCATTGGAGGCTTGAGTTTGTATAAATGCTGGTAACTGCAAGAATTGAGCCGTGGACTTAATAATCACCATATCAACATGATGTCATCTAGGGAAAGGGCGTCTACATGCTCGTCTGTACTTCTGCCCTGCTCCTCCCCCAGTACTACAAGGCTGTGTCTACATTGGCGTGATCTTGCGCAAAAGTAGCCTGTCTACACTGGCCCCGAGTTTTTGCGCAAGTACACTGACGTTCTAATGTATGAAATCAGTGCTTCTTGTGCAAGAACGCTGACGCTCCCGCTCAGGAATAAGCCCTCTTGCGCAACTGTTCTTGCGCAAGAGGCCAGTGTAGACAGGCAACATGAATTTCTTGTGCAAGAAAGCCCTATGGTTAAAATGGCCATCAGAGCTTTCTTGTGCAAGAGAGTGTCTACACTGGCACGGATGCTCTTGCGCAAAAGCACATGCCAGTGTAGACGCTCTCTTCTGAAAGAGTTTTTGCACAAGTACTCTTCCACAAAAGAGTTTCTTGTGCAAGATCATGCCAGTGTAGACGTAGCCCAAGTATTTTATAGTGATACTCTTCAAACATGACAGCTTCCGATAGCACATCGGTTGGGGTACAATTTGGTTCCTTTGAGGCTTAGACAGTCCAAATTCCTGCCAGAATTTAAGCCATGTATGTTTTTTGCATGGTTCTAGTTTTGCCAGCACTGGGTGGGCTCAAGTGGCAATGTATGATGAACAAATACAAAGAATTCATTGATTGAACAAACCCTGAATTGTCCCTGGTTCTGCAACTTTTTCCTTTTTCCTGCTCTAGAGGACGCCTCTACATCCTTATGAAATGAGATTAAAAGACACAGGGAAAAGATTTTAGCGTTAAAGTTCTGACCCCATCCAGACTGAGCTCCTCAGTGGAACTTCATATGGGGTTCACCTTGCAGGATGGGGACCCAAGCTCACAGAATGATTATAGGAAACGGTGCTCAATGCTTCTTTTAGTACCATCAGATCTTAAATGCATGACACCAATATTAACAATTTGTCAAACATCCCTCCTGCAGTTGGCAGCTATTACCCCCATTTTACAGATGGGAAAATTGAGGTTTGGGGACTGACTTCAGAGGGAGGTTCAGGGAGGGGGTTCAGCGCCTCTGAAAATTAGGCTGCTTTTGCTTAGATGCTTAAACTTTTGTATTACGGAATTTGTTCAAGTAAGTCAGTGTTAGGAACCTTTATTAACAGGTTCAAATCAATCTCACTGCCTCTTCCTACCTCCGTATTATGCCTCCAATGCCTGTCTCCGGAGCCTGAGTTATGCAGAGCACTGAGTTATATTCATGCCTTTCTGCATTGTTATTATTGCTTTCTGGATTCTTGGATTGCAGCCCTTTGCCCCTGATTTTTACAAACCCTACCCCAGGGTTAGCTTCTCAGGGTGTCATCCAGCTAGTTCAAACCATTACTGTTAGCACAGGCCACTAGGATGCATTAAGTGCTGGCATCAGAAATGCCACTAATGAAAAATATCCAAGGAAAAGAGCTTTCTTCTTCCAATAAATGTCTTTATCAGCTACGGTAAATTTCATTTAAAATGAAATATACCCAACAGATTGGCGGAATTCCCTGTACATATGGGTGCTTGTCTGCTTATCTACCTGGAAGGTGAACAGGAATTTTCCAAACACAGATATAATTACTACCCTGCCAAACTCATTGGGCCTGTAGCATATGGTTTTCAAACCTGTTCATACCAGCAAAACAATTAATGGAACTTCATATTTCCAGAAACGTTGACTCCTGCTTTTCAAGAAAAATATTTAGCTCAGCTAGTGTGGAGCCAATTGCTTCAGTGAATGTAATTGTGCCTTTCTCTGGTGCTTTCTATCAAATGAGCTCACTGTGTTTTATGGGCATTGATGAATGCTCATCATTGGCTCTTTAAAAACTAGGTAAGTGTCAATAGTGGATGTGGCTTTCTCAGGAGTGTTCTGAAAAAAGCTTCCCTGGGTTTTAAACCTGAAAAAGACCAGCAATAGAGGAGGTGTTTCCTTCCAAAAGCTTTGTTCAGAAAGCACTAGCGGATAGAATTATTCTCCTTTGTGAGCTCTAGAATGAGACCCGATTACACAATGGGACTGGAGAATTGTTTGTGAATCATGTACTGATCCAGATCTTGATAGACTCTGAAAACCAAATTGATCCACATTGCCACCCCACAATAGCCCACTTGCAATGAGAGGTGTGCTTGCAAATGCAAAATCAATGAACCTGTGTGTGTTCTTTCATGTCTTTCTGCACTACAGGAGCCACGATTTCACTGGAATACACTTCTGGTTTCGACATTAGACAGTATCAGAACAGACTTCGGCACGCTTTCCTGAGCCTGGTATGCTAGTCTGTTTGGAAAGACTTATTTAAGACATCACTCAGATAGAAGCCAGGAAACCCCATCAATAAGACACTCAGCATTATTATATAATATACATATTTTTATAATAGACTGGTATGAACTTTTTTCCAGTGATGTCATGCTGGGTAATGGCTGTTTGCAGAGCTCTATCTGATACTCTTGTAACTTGGAAGTCAGGGTGGGGAACAGCTGTTTGTAGCCCTGGCATCTGACCTCAAACAGGAACTCAGCTGCTGGAGTGCACAGACACATGTTTTCAAAGTTCAGCTCGTAGGAAGTCTCCATTTAACATTGGACCCATTAGGGTTTCCCTTATTCCCACCCACATCCGACCTCCCCCTCTCAGGGAAGGCTATGAACTAAATCATTACAAACAGCCAGAGCTTCTAAGGTGTATTCATTTACTGCCCATGGCACCTCTCACACCAGTATCCAGGCAGTGCACAATCATTCTTAAAGGCAGCATGACCTAGTGAATAGTACACTGGAATGGGACCCAGGAGACTTGGGTTCTATTTCTGCTGCATGGTAACCTTAAGTAAGTCTCTTTCCTGACCAGTGCTTCAGTTTCCATATTTTACAAAGGGGGCTAACGATACTGACCCCTTCCTGAACCGCCCAGGGGCCAGCTGAAACCTTGGTCCTTGAGCTTTAGGATATAGGGGCACAAAGGTGGCTGAACCAGAGAACCTGACTCAAAGTTTTCTAAGTATTCCTTAGCAATGCTGCAGGAGAAAGCAGAGCTGGGGGTCCCTCCCTGAATGACAGGCAGACTGTCTCTGGTGTCATGGCACTCTTCACAGTTGCCATGCCGAACACCTGGCTCTACTCCGTGCCGCGTTCTCTCGCCCAACTGGCCAGTCAAGGATGCCAGGGGTCACAGCAGCATCTCGGCCTGGTGCTCGAGAGCTCAGTGTCCTGCGCTGCCCCCTGAGGGAGGTGGTTTCAAAGATTCCCCACAATGGATCCCTTGGGCCAAATTCTGCTCTGGGGCAGGTTGTGCTTCCAGAGAAACTTCTCAGGAGTTATTCTGGATCTGCCCTGCTATAGTCAAGATCAGAATATAGCCCCATATTGCAAGAGAGGTGAATCTGGTTTTTCCCTCCTTACAAATCTGTTCAATGGGTGTGTTACATTCACTGCCTCATTATGCGGGGGTCACATGGAGAAAACTGACTGACACTGTCAGCAAAGCATTGAAGTCCTGATCCAGCCCCAAAAGGAGCAGTATTCCTACAGGCCAAACCTGTGCTGAGTATTTTGAAGTAACACTGGACACCAGTGCCTGTTTACAGCCCTGCATGGAAAGAAGACATAAATTTGTCATTGTGAAAACACCGGGGTGAGGGGATTCACAGCAACCCTAGCTCTCTGGTGATCTCTACATGGCGAGTTATAGCCAGCACACTTTTATGTTGCTGTGCATCACAGCTCCAGATAAAGACATGCCCTATAATCTCTGCCTGCTGACCTAGTGTGTTTTGTGTGTCTTGCTTTCTTTGAAAAGCCAAAATATGCAGGGGTTCAGATGGCTATATCCAAGGTGCGTAAACCTCAGACTTTCCTGGGAATTGTACCGCGGGCCTCCGTTCCTGTCATCCAGATCGTGCTACTTGATGATAAGACTGGGTCACAGACAGGGACTCATGCAGAACAGTTGGCTGAGGACATGATGCGTGACATAGCAGAGCATGGTAACTGTTCCCATTCACCTATCAACGCTTCTTTCTCATTCACCGGGAGGTTAATAGGAGTCACAGAAAATCAAGTGCCAGTTTATTTGATGAACAGTTTATTGAAAACTCTTGTTTGCTTGAACATAGCACTTTGGCCATGTCCTCCCCACAAAGACCACACAGCAGCATATCTTTGGTGGTGTAGCTATGCCGGCACAACCTTGTAGGGTAGACGTAGCCTAGAGCAATGGAAGAGGATTTCTGTCATTGTAGGAATTTCACCTCCCCAACCAACAGTACCTACAAGGAAGGGAATTAGGTGCCTGAACTTAGGGACTGGGCCATTCTCCATACAACCTGTCCACTCTTCTGTCAGCCTACCTGGTCTGAATAGCTATCATGCTCTGGGGGCTGGATTTTTCGCATCCCAGAGCACCATAGCTATGCCAATGCACATTTTAAATGTAGATTAGAACACTTCAGCCTCTAAGGATATGTCTAGACTGCAGAGTTTTAGGTATCCCGGAAAAACTCTGCTGCATCTAGGGAACTCGTCTGCTTTTTCGGAACAGTTTCTGAAAAAGCGGGTGCGTTCTTTCGGCATCCCTGTATTCCTCATTTTATAAGGAATAAGGGATGTTCCGAAAGAGCAGGTTTTCCCAACATTTGGCCCTGTGTAGACGTAATTTGCGTATCTTTTTCAAAAAAAATCCGGCAGCGTAGACATAGCCTAAGCATTTCACAGCCTCCCTGAATGAATCAATGCTAGGTCAGCACAACTCTTGCAAATCCCTAAGGGCTTTTCCATATGCAGGTTCAATATTCACTGGTGCAGCTTTGTACGTGGACATTTAAAGCTGGTTATATCCATTTACTTTGTGTTTGTGAATTTACATCAGTGTCCAGCTACAGGGTGGTACAAGTTTAACCAACTGACTTTTAAAATCACACCTTTAGTTTTTCGTCTTGTCTATACACAAAAGTTGTGCCAGTATGTGGTCCAGTGATACTACCCCCAGTGTGGATGCAATTATATTGGTGCTTATACTTGAGCAGCTTATTCCCATATAGAAAGAGGACTATGTTGGTACATGGCAGCTTTACACCAATTTAACTCTGTTTCATCCTAGGGGCTGTAAAGGTATAATTATTTTGGTAAAAAAATCCCTTCCCTAATCCAAATAGTTATGCCAGTACCTGGGTTCTCTGTGGACCAGCCTTTCAATACAGACTAGGGTTACATTTGCAGGAAGAAAGAAATTGCCACTTGTGTATTGTCTATAGGATGCCTCATTTTTCCATCCTGGCATGGAAAGGAAGGGAATTAGGTGCCTGAACTTAGGGACTGGGCCATTCTCCTTGCAACCTGTCCACTCTTGTCTCCACCACAGAAGAGAGGAACAAGCAAAAGAAAAGTTTTCATATGAAGTATTTCCCTCTTGCAAAATGCATTTTCTATAGGTGGGCTCCTGTTCCCTCAAGAACAGCATCTTTGGTTAGCCAAAGTAGTGAATTAACTGAACCTTTTTATTGGTCCCATAAAAGCCATCCCATTATCTACCTGCTTCCAGGCCTGCCAATGAGAGGAGAAGGGGGCAAGTGCCCCAGGGCCAGTGATTCAAAAGGGCCTGGGGCTCCTTGACACCAGATGGAGCCCCAAGCCCTTTAAATAGCCCCTGGAGCCCCATGAAATACGCTCTAGAGCCATGCATGGTGTGTTCCAGGTAACACTGAAGGGCTGGCAGGAGAGAGGCTATCCGTAGCCCCGCCTCTTCCACCCAGAGCCCCACCCCTTCTGGGAGAACAGAGGCAGGCCCTCTTCCCCTGTTCCAGGGGCTCAGCAGTTCTGTCGGCCGCCTGCCTGTTCACTTTTTCTGGAGGGTAGCTCTGATCCAAATGTTCCTGCATAGAACAGGAGATACAGGCTAGAGCTGTGCAGAATATTCATTAAGAAACCTGGAATCTCAGCAATGTTCATGAGCCTGGAACTTGGATAGGATGCTTGAGTGAACTTCATTTGATTTATGATAGAACAGCTCACATATCCCCATCCACGTTCCCTCTGAAATGTGTCACATTATTGATGTAGGGCCCGAGTCAAGTATTGTGGCTCAAGCCCTTCGCTAGTGAGAACCCTGATCAACATTTTCGAATTAGGAGATTAAAGTTAGACTCTAACATCCACATTTAGGTGTGTCTGCTCTGCAAATGTTTATAGCTAGCCCAGCAGAGCTTCCTAGCAAAGGTGCAGTGTAAGCAAACAGAAGGAACTCTGCCAGCACAGCTAAACCACCTTCCTGGCTGACATGGGCTAAGCGTGAGGGAACAGGAGCCCTAACTCTTCTATCGGTATAGCTGTGTCTACACCAGGAATTTTTCCTTGCACAGCTATGTTGTCTGGGGGTCTGAGGTGGGTTTTTTCCATAGTTATGCTGGCAAAATTTTTGTAGTGAAGACTAAGCCTCTAGCACAGGGGTGGGCAATAATTTTTAATGGGGGGCCACTCCAAGATTTTGCAAGTGGTCAAGGGCCGCACTTCTGTAGATGGGGCACGGGGTCTGGGATAGTGGGTGGGGTGAAGAAGGGAGCTTAGGATTGAGGACTGGGGTGTAGGAGGGAGTGTGGGGTCTGAGAGGGAGTCTGAGTGAAGGAAGGGGTTATGATGTGTGGCAGGGGCTTGGAGTGCAGAGTCCAGGAGGGGTTATGGGTGCAGGAGAGAATTCTGGCCTGGGGTAGGTATATAGGAGGGGGTACAGGATCTGGGAGAAGGGAGGAAAGGGGGTACAGAGGGTTTGGGTGGTGATGTGGTAGATCAGGGGGATGGGGTGCAGGATCAGGGAGCAGTATGGGTGCAGAAGAGGATTCTGGCCTGGGAGAGGAGTTCAGGATGGGGTGCAGGGTCTGGGAGGGAGCTGTGACCTGGAGGAGGTGGGGAGAGGGGCTATAGAGGGTTTGGGTGGTGACCTGGGGCAGGTATTTGGGGGGACAGAGGGAGTGGTGTGCCAGAGGCAAGCTCTGGCTGGGAGGTGCTTACTTGCAGCTTCCAGCCAGCAACTCTGCAGACTCCTTGCTTGTGTGCTCAGTGGGCTGCTCCAAGTGGCTCCGCTCCAGCACAGGGGGAGAGGATGCTTCATTTGCAGACCCTGCCTTAAGCAAAATTTCTCAGCTCCTATTGGCCGGAAACTGGCCAATGGGAGCTAGGGGATTTTGCTAGGGAGTGGGAATAGCATGGAAAGCTGTCTCCTCCCTGCCCAGACTGCACAGCAATTAGCAGCCTGCTGTTTAAGGTAGCTGCCCCTCCTGTGTAGTGCGGGTGTTGGCGAGGCAGCCACAGGCTGGATCCGGCAGCTTGGTGGGCCAGGTCTGGCCCACTAGCCACCTCTTGCCACCCCTGCTCTAGCACATAAATAAATGACCTGATCTGCAAAAGGGCCCAGCAGCACCTTGGAGGGTCTTGGCCTCTGTGAAAGGTGGAGGTGTTGACCAAGTTTTATTTGGATTTATTTATTTTAAACTGAATTGCCGAGTGAATCCTGTGTGCACGAGAACTGTGCTCGCCAGAACGCAAGAGCTGCTTCTCACAAACCCCTGGTCACTGAAACCACTGGTACACTGCTCCACCCCTGCTAGTTAGCCCGACCTGTGTTTGGGGAAATGTTAATGCCACAGCGAGCTGCAGAGACTGTTTGACTAGACACCCTACTTTCTATGTTCATTCCAGTTCAGTACAAGGATTGCAGGTGGGCGGGTTTGTATTGTATCTGACCCTGTCCTGAAAAAACCTTCTTACCTACTTTGCAGGTGACGCCTTTGGCATTGTGACAGGCACGATGCAAGTCGCCACTGGCAGTAATTCTAGTGGACAAAGAGGCACTGCTGCTGGCGGCACCATTGCTGGGCTGTTTATTGGTCTACTTCTCAGTCTGCTGCTGCTTGGCATAATGCTGTTTCTCTATAGGAAGGGGATGATAAGGTAGGGACAGGGGTGTTCACATCCATTATATTGATAACCACTGAAGTGTCCCATTTGACAGCTGGGACCAAAAAAATGAACTCTGAGGTCTTCTGTCATTCACAGATGCATGAAATAAAGAATCTAGGGATTGGCCCAGGCCTGACCCACCATTAAAGCAATTTCATGCTGCTCCATCATTGCTAAGCTGCGCTAACACTGGCAGAGCCAGCCCCCCAAATATCATCACAGCATGGGGAGGTCCTCAGGTGACAAAGAACTGCCAGAGCAGCTTGTATGCCATGCCCCATCCCTGCAGCCAGGGAAAGGTCATGGCTAGGCATCCTGGCATTTCACCAACCCATGACTGTGTGTGTTGTTGGATGCTAGAGTAAATGAAGGCAGCCTCAGGTTTGCTCTAACTTGCACCAGGGACTGGTAGGTGCACAGTGGCCCCAAAGTCAAGGAAGTTCTTTGGTGGCTTTATAGGCATGTTAGTGCTTCCTCCAGATGCAGCTCACAAGCCCCCAGCTGCTGTGCTGTTCTCCAGGTTGGGTTCAGTGTGATTTAATTTTGTGGCTTAATGGAAATTCCCTGTTGCTCCTGTCATTTTGCAGCCCCTCATCTGCATACAGAGCTGACATTGCTTGCTGGAGCCCATTTGGAAAGATTAATACAGCAAAACTAGGGTTGTTGATTAATCGCATTTAATGCATTGTGATTAACTCAAAAAATTAAGCTTGCTTAATTGCCATTTTAATTACACTGTTAAACAATAGAATATCAGTTGAAATATATTAAAAATTGTTGGATGTTTTTCTGTATTTTCAAATATGTTGATTTCAGTTACAACACAGAATACAAAGGGTACAGTGCTCACTTCATATTATTTTATTACAAATATTTGAACTGTAAACAAAAATAAAAGAAATAGTCTTTTTCAGTTCACCTCATATAAGTTCTGTAGTGCATCTCTTTATTGTGAAAGTGCAATTTACAAATGTAGATTTTTGTTACAAAACTGCACTCCAAAACAAAACAGTGTAACATTTTGTTCACTCAGTCCTACTTCTGATTCAGCCAGTTGCTCAGACAAACAAGGTTGTTTACATTTAAAGGAGATACTGCTGCCTGCATCTTGTTTACACTGTTACCTGAAAGTGAAAACAGTGTTCACGTGGCACGTTTTGTAGGCCACATTGCAAGATATTTATGTGCCAGGTATGTTAAACACTCGTATGCCACTTCATGCTTCGGCCCCCATTCCAGAGTACATGCTTCCATCCTGATGATGCTCGTTTAAAAAAAAAAAAGTGTTAGTTAAATTTGTGAATGAACTCCTTGTGTGGGACTTGTAAGTCTCCTGCTTTGTTTTATCTGCATTCTGTCATCTATTTTATGTTATACCAGTTTTTGGATGATGACCAGCATGGATTCATTTTAAGAACACTTTCACAGCAGATTTGACAGAACACAAAGAAGGTTCCAATGTGAGATTTCCAAAGATAGCTGCAGCACTCAGCCCAAGGTTTAAGAATCTGAAGTGCCTGCCAAAATCTAAAAGGGACGAGGTGTGGAGCTTGCTTTCAAAAGTCTTAAAAGAGCAACGCTCCAATGTGAAAACTACAGAACCCAAAGCACCAAAAAAGAAAATCAACCTTCTGCTGGAGGCATCTGATGCAGATAATGAAAATGAATATGTATCAGTCCATGCTGCTTTGGACACCAGCTACAGCATTGCCACATGAATGCCCAGTCTCACTTTCAGGTGACATTGTAAACAAGTAGCAGGCAACATTATCTCCTGCAAATGTAAACAAATGTGTTTGTCTGAGTTGCTGGAGGAACATGAAGTAGGACTAAGTTTTCCATTGTTTTATTTTTGAATGCAGTTATTTTTTGATAACTACATTTAATTCTACATTTGCAAGTTCAGCTTTCATGAGTAAGAGCTGGCTCTACAGTACCTGTATTAGGTGAATTGAAAAATAACATTTATTTTGTTTTCCACAGTTCAAATATTCATAATAAAAATAAATATAAAGTGAGCAGTACACACTTTATATTCTGTGTTGTAATTAAAATCAATATATTTGAAAATGTAGAAAACATCCAAAATATTTAACTTAAATAGTATTCTATTCTTGTTTAACAGTGCAATTAATTGTAATTAATTTTAATGGCTTGACAGCCATAATCAAGACAATTTTAAACATTTGCTCAACAACTTTGTGTGTTCCTGAGTGAATTGCACCGTGGAGTTACCTCATAGCAGCCCATTGGATCTTATCACTTTATTTATTTATTATCATGCAACTAGCACTGCCCATATACTCAGGCAACACAAATGGAGACTAGGCCAGGGCTCCGCCTTGAATTGTTTTTCAATCCAAAATTGGCCTGAGTATGGTGTATAGGTCACTTTTTTTCGGGGGACAGCAGCTATGGGGCCTGTTGCAGTATCTTGGGGCTTATCTGACTTATCCATTGGCCAGCGCTTAATTGAAATCACTCATATCTTATCAAGGGTTTCAGACTGTCTTGCAAAACAAGCAGAGCCAAACAGTCAAGATTTTATCTTTGAAATGGGAGCAGTGAGTGTGTGTGTGTCTGTGTGTGCATGAGCACACACTCATCTGCCCAGAGCCCTGGAAGGATATAGAGCCATCAGGGTGTAGCTGTTCTGGGAGGTGTCTGGATTGGTTGTATTTGACACAATAGGTGAGATGACAGAAGGATAAAAGGAGGGGATAAAAGTGTGTGTGGTGGGGGAAGGGCCAGTGTAATCAGATGGGCTGTACGAGCCCATTCTGCACATGTTTGTCTCCTGTCGTAGAATCATAGGGCTGGAAGAGACCTCAGGAGGTCATCGAGTCCAACCTCTTCCCCAAAATAGGACCATCCCCAACTAAATCATCCCAGACAGGGCTTTGTCAAGCCAGGACTTAAAAACCTCTAAGGATGGAGATTCTATCATCTCCCTAGGTAACCTTTCCAGTACTTCACCACCCTCCTAGTAAAATAGTTTTTCCTAATATCCAACCTAGACCTCCCCCACTGCAAACTTGAGATCATTGCTCCTTGTTCTGCCATCCATCGCTACTGAGAACAGCTTTTCTCCATCCCTTTTGGAAAACCCCTTCAGGTAGTGGAAGGCTGCTATCAAATCCCCCCTCATTCTTCTCTGCTTTAGACGAAAGCCCAAATCCCTCAGCCTCTCCTCATAAGTCAAGTACTGCTGCCCCCTAATAATTTTGGTTGCTCTCTGCTGGACTTTCTCCAGTGCGTCCACATCCTTTCTGTAATGGGAGGGGGCCCAGAATTAGACACAATACTCCAGATGTGGCCTCACCAGTGCAAACAATGGGGAATAATCACTTCTCTAGATCTGCTGGCAATGCTCCTTCTAATGCAACCTAACATGCCATTAGCCTTCTTGGCTACAAGGGCACACTGTTGACTGTTATCCAGCTTCTCATCCACTGTAATCCCCAGGTCTTTTTCTGCAGAACTGTTGCTTAGCCAGTCAGTTCCCAGACAGTATCAATGCTTGGGATTCTTCTTTCCCAAATGCAGAACTCTGCACTTGTCCTTGTTGAACCTCATCAGATTTCTTTTGACCTGACCCTCCAATTTGTCTTGGATGCTCTGGACCCTATCCCTGCCCTCCAGTGTATCTAGTTCTCCCCCTATCTTAGTGTCATCCACAAACTTGCTGAGGGTGCAATCCATCCCCTCATCCAAGTCATTAATAAAGATGTTGGACAAAATTGGCCCCAGTACCGACCCTCGCAGCACTCTGCTTGATATCGACCGCCAACCAGACACTGAGTCATCGATCACTACCCATTGAGCCTGACAAGCTAGCCAGCTTTCTATCCACCTTACAGTCAATGTATCCAATCCGTACTTCCTTAACTTGCTGGCAAGAATACTGTGGGAGATCATATCCAAAGCTTTGCTAAAGTCAAGGTAGATCCTGTTTACCAGCTTCCCCATATCCACAGAGCCAGTTACCTCATCATAGAAGGCAATCAGGTTTATCAGGCATGACTTGCCCTCGGTGAATCCATGTTGACTATTTCTGATCTCTTGCCTCTCTTCCAAGTGCTTTAAAAATGATTCTTTGAGGATCCTCTCTATGATTTTTCTGAGGACTGAGGTGAAGCTGACCAATCTGTAGTTCCCTGGATTGTCCGTGTTCTCTTTTTTAAAGATGGGCCCTACATTTGCCTTTTTCCAATTGTCTGGGACCTCACCTGATTGCCACAAGTTTTCAAAGATAATAGTTCTGCAATCACATAGCCAACTCTTTTAACACCCTTGGATACATTAGATCCGGCCCCATGGAGTTGTGTATGTCGAACATTTCTAAATAGTACTTAACCTGTTCTTTCTTCACTGAGGGTTGTCCTCCTGCTTCCCTAGTGCAGCAGTCTGGGAGCTAACCTCGTCTGTGAAGACAGGGCAAAAAAAGCATTAAGCTCTTCAGCTTTTCCCACATCATCTGTCACTAGGTTACCACCCTCATCTACTAAGGGTCCCACACCTTCCCTGACCACCCTCTTATTGCTAACATGTCTATAGAAACCTTGTTACCCGTCACATCCCATGCTAGCTGCAATTCCAATTGCGCTTTGGCCTTTCTGATTACACCCCTGCATGCTTGAGCAATATATTTATAATATATTTCCATTTCTCATAAGCTTCCTTTTTGTGTTTAAGCTCACCAAGGATTTCACTGTTAAGCCAAGCTGGTCACCTACCATATTTGCTTTTCTTACTGTGGGATGGTTTGTTCCTGTGCCTTCAGTAAGGCTTCTTTAAAATACAGCCAGCTGTCCTGGATTCCTTTCCCCTTCATGTTAGCATACCAGGGGATCCTGCCTTTCAGTTCCCTGAGGGAGTCAGTCTGCTTTTCTAAAGTCCAGAGTGTGTATTTTGCTGCTTGCATTTCCTTTGGTCAGGATCCTGAACTCAGCCATCTCATGATCACCTTGCCCCAGCAAAGGACCGCAAAACAGCCTGGTCTGCCTTAAGAGCTTTGCCAGCAGAACTACGTAAAGGGTGTAGCTGTTAAAAGCCCCAGTGCAGACCCAATTAGAATGATACAAAGCACCTTGAACCCATACAACTTGGGCCATGTCTACTGTCCAGACCCTGCCAGCATTGCTCCCTTGTCTAGGGGGCAAAGAGGTGTGATTTTTGCCCCAGCAAAAGGCCATGATGGGGGGAAGGGCAAAGGAGTAACTGCCTCGGGGCCTGGTGATTCAAAAGGCTCCTGGCTGCCACTGTCTCAGTGACCAGCGCCCCAGGCCCTTTGTATCATCAAATCCCCTCACAGCATGCTCTGGCACTGCTGAGGGCTGCCTGCGGTGCACTCCAGGTGGTGCTGAGGCTACTGAAGGGGTAGGGGGTTGGCCCCAGCTCTGCCCCTTCCACCTGAAACCCCATTCCTTCAAGGGGCATGAGCCAGGCCTCCTCTCATCTTGCCCAGGGGCCTGGTGAGTCTGTCAGCCCCACTGGAGGCAACTACACTAGCAAAACTGCAGCTTTTACTGGTATAACTTGTTTCATTCCTGGGGGGGTAGGGTAGGGTGTATTTTGACGTCACTGGTACAGCGCACAGCTTTGCTAGCATCACAGTGTCCACACTAGGAATGCTTTGCTGGTATAGTCTACCCGTGTTCCTAACCCTGATCATGCAAACACTACTCTGGTAAAACACTCCTAAGTGCAGACATAGCCTTATTTTGCCTCGTTGAATCAGCATGAGCTATACCAGTATAGCTGCTTCTGTGCTAGGGGGATGCTCTTGCTCTAAATACGATGGCATAGTTAAAGCAACAAAACTAGTAAGTGTAGACAAGGCCAGATTTTCCAGATGAAATCCCAAGTCCAGGCAGGAGGCTGCTCTTGCATACTAAAGCACTCTGTCATAGCTGGCTGGCTCCAGCAGGGTAGGAATCCAAGACCTGATAGGCAGGCTGATGCTACTTTTTCCAGTGCATTACTGTTGTGTTTTTCATCACCTAGCACAGTTCTCGGGCATCATTTGTTTTTCTTGCCTCTTGACGAGCACAGAGATGATTAGCGTTTCCTAGCAATAAATAGCAGCTTTATTTCAGTTCTAAATAAAACTCCAAAGCCCATAATTGTCACTAGATTATTCATTTCCCAGTGACGTTCATTTGGAAGCTGGACAGTTGTTTGACATCAGTGTTCCCTGCTTTGGGAGGAAAGTTTATGAAACAATTAGGAGTGGAAGGAACCCAAGACCCAAGCCTTTGGCTTGGCTCTTCCTGCCCAGCTGCAGGCTCTGAATTCCAGCACAGGCAGGAATACCATTTTGGCCTTTGCATCACTGCTGCTGAACACCAGTTGTTTTATATAATGGAAGGTGCTGTAGAAAATGGGGGAAGTGATAGGGCCAGCCAGAGTGCGTGAGAGCCTCCAAACACACCGAAGCGCTGAAGCAGAGGATGCTAATCATCCCAAATGCCACTGAAACAGTCCTTCTTTGGAGACGAAGCTTTTTAAATTGAAACTGCAGCCACTTCCCTGCAGAATGATCAAGGTCCCTTTTTTACAGAGGGGCCTGACACTTCCCTGAAATATCCCCGCACCTGTAGCATGCCATGAAGGAAAACCGTCTCACTGGGGGAGACTGGCTTAACAGTTGCCTTCAGCTTTGGAAGGATGAACATTGGTGAACCTAAAATGTCTTTCCTCTCAGATTACACCCCGTACGCTTGGCAGGCCTGTGGACAAGGATGGATGACCCGGATGTTGTGTCAGGACCAAGTGACAAAGGGTTTGACAATCCTATATTTGACATGCCGAGCAATGGAGCTGTAAGTGCCCTCACTTTGTAACCCTGCAAGCCCTTTGCATGTGGAACTGCCATTGCAGGCACTGGGCTGTTGGGTTGTGGCTGGAATGTCTGCCCTGGGTGGTGTCTGCTAAATGGAGCATCCAGTCAATGAGGCTATGCAGACTAGAGCAGGTGTAAGTCCTATGTATTTAGTGGCGATTCCTGTTGAGCTCCAGAGAGAGAGCTCTGTGCTCTTGGAGTGAGGGGAAGATCCTGGGTGCTACCTCGATGCTGTAGATGTGCTGTGCAGCTGGTGACTGTGCTGGCCATAGTATGTGGCCGGGGGGCTTTTACAATGTGGGTGTCCAGAAGTTCTCCAGTTTTATACACCCACCATGAGCAAGGCTTTCAATGGAGAAGTAGGCCTGCATCCCGAGTGCTTTGCAAGCTGCATGGATGTGTGGAGGGCCAGTCCTCTGAGCTAGCAGCTGTAGTGAGGTGCCAGACCACTAAGTACAAAGGATAGCAAGGCGTTTCATTTTCTGGCTGTGGAGCGGCAAAAATGAGCTTTGCTGTTCCTGAATCCATAGTGCCTTAGGCTGACATTTGTTCCTTATTTCCACATGCTCCACACTCCTCTTCATAAGTCTGTGACCAAAAAAGCCAAACCACTCCCTCTGGTTTAGCAGGGCTGATATGAGCGTGGGCAGCAGGAGGGGAGAATTGCTCCCGGAGGAAGGACACTTGCTCCAGAAAAAGCCGTGAATTAACTAATGTGTGGAATTTGCCAAAAGCAAAAAGGGACTAGCCAAAAGCTTGGCAGGTTCCACAGGAAGCTTGTCCTTTCTAGGGATGAGAACAACCCACGTTATGTTTTGTAGTTACCAAGATAGGAAGCCTCACGCTTGGGGGCAGAAGCCAGGGCCTGGCTGGACGGGCTAAGGAGGAATGTCCTGTGTGGGCAGCTCAGTCCATAATGATCAGCTGAGGGATTTCTTGCACCCTCTCACAAAGGATCTGCTGCCAGTCACTGTTGGAAACAGGATATTGAGCTAGATGACTCACTAGTCTGAGCCCGTCTGACCATTCCCATGTGAACTATGCAACTTGGTGACCTATAGTGCACAGTTCCACAATGCCACATTGGATTTGCTTCTTCTGGTAAGTCTCCAAGCTCCACTTTTTTTCACCACTCTCCTTACATATTTTCTCTATTTCTGTTGTAGGAGTCACACGGTCCATGCTCAGGAGAGGAGGCACTGAAGGAGATGGCTAGTAAAGACAGTGGGGTTTATTTTATTAACCCATTATATGATGAAACTGAACTTGTTGCTTAGCAGCAGAGACCTGAGTGGTCCCAGCCAAACATGAGGTTGGAATATAATTTCATGGAGGCTAATAATTTACCAGTTATAGTTATCCCAGTATAAGTCGTTATGAACTATCTGTTTGATCTTGTGTTTTGCTGTGACATGCTGAGTACCTTTCCTAGACCTGAAGAAGAGCTTTTTGTGGCTCTGTAGCATGTCTCATTCACCAGCAGAAGTTTGGCCAATAAAGATATTACCTCTCCCACCTCGGCTGTAATGCAGTGGTTCCCAACATATTTTATACCGTGGACCAGCAAACCCATTCACAAACTTTTGGCAGACAGGTAACATTTTATTTGCATATTTGCATATTAATTAAATATGCAAAAGCCCCAGCCCCCAGAGCCACTGCGAGCAGCTGGCTTCAGCTCCGCCAGCCCCCTGCTCTTTAAGACTTAGAGCACCCCACCCGACCCCCAGTGCCAGCCTCCTTTTTCCAGAGTCCCACTGCACCCAACCCTCCCAAAGTTCCCCTCCCAGTGCCAGCCCCCAGTCCCCAACATTAGCCCCATCCCCAGAACCCCCCAGCGCCAGTTCCTCACTGCAGATGCCCCATTTGTCCCCAGTGTCAGCCCCCCTTTAGAGCCCCCTACCCCTTAAGACAACCCACAATTCAGCAGCCCCAGGGCTGGGCACGGAGAGCTGGGAGAGGGAAAGGAGGCTGCTTGGAGTGACCCACGCGGGGACTTGGGCGGAAAGTGGCAGGTCCCAGTGCATGGGGGTGGTTGCACAGGGATTAACAGTTCAGAGCTTGCGCAGCTGCGGCCCGTGGTAGAATTGTGCCACCAGTCGTAGGCTGCTCCTACCAGCCCGCAGACTCCGGGCCTGGATAGAACCCAGCGGCTCTTGTGGCTCCCTGCTGGCCAGGGCAGAGCACAGGCGGGGCAGCCAGTGGATGGGGAAGCCCCTGTAACACCATCATGGTGCAGCCTGGCAGGGATGGGATCTGCACTCAGTGTGTGCGGGGCCAGCGATGTGGCTGTGGCCTCCTCCTCAGCACTGGTGGTTCGTCCCGTGGCAGCTTCCCCTGCACATGGGCCTTGGGCTGCCCGCGTTCTACCTGCTGTCAACATGAGCCCCTTACCTCACTTCCCCCCATGCCATGCCTGGCTGCCACATGACCTCTCCCCAAGCTGCTCCACGGGAAGGGCCTTGCCGACCCCTCCCGCCACACTGCGAACCACATTTGGGTGGCTGAGAGGCAGGTTGGCTGGTTGGCTGAGAGGCAGGGCAGGACATGCCTCTCCCAACTGCCATGGCAGGAAGGGAAGCACTGGGCGGTGTCCCCCAGCCGTGGGCCCCAGAGCAACTGCGGCCCAACAGCCAGTGGTTCACAGGCTGGCACTAGTCTGCGGACCGGTGGTTGGGAACCACTGCTCTAATATCCTGGGAAAGACACCACTGCACCAATATTACTTTCCACATGACATTTTGGGGACTAGTTAAGTGCCAAATGAAGAGTCAGACTAAGAGGCACAACTCTTCCACAGCTCCTTTGGACATGGTCTCAAGAACAGTATGGAAAGTTTGTATCTTCATTGATTTTAAGTCCAGAAGGGATCATTATGATCATCTAGTCTAAACCCCTGCATAACACAGGCCAGAGAACTTTCCACCTGCATGTTGACTTATCACTGGATTTTGAGCTCTGGTACCGCTCGAATACTCTAAGCACCCCACGTAGCAATTCTGCTCCCATGTTGTGAATTCATTATAGAATAGCTTAGAAATAGGCACGTGTTGGATTCTGCATTTACAGATGCATGAAAATGTCTGCACAATTGCAATCTACTGGGATGGCACTAGGGATGGTTGGCAGATGGAAGTCACTTTGCTAAGTTTGTTTTAGGCTTTAGATGGCCTCATCCTGATCCAAAGGCGTTGGAATGTGGTTGTGTGTCTGTCACAGGTTCTGACACAACGGGTATGTCTAGACTACAGCGTTTTTTTTTTTTAAAACTTCCTCTGCGTCTAGACTGCTGCTGCGTTCTTTCAAAAGTAAATCGAAAGAACGTGGCAGTTTTTTGACCACGGAAAACCTCATTTTACGAGGAAGAACGCCTTTTTTTGAAAGTGCCCTTTTGAAAAAAGGCGCTATATAATGCAAACTGTGCTTTTTCTAAAGAGAGCATCCAGACTGCCTGGATGCTCACTTTCAAAAAAGCGACTTGCTTTTTCGAAACTACTGGTTGTAGTCTAGACATTCTTTTTCTAGGTAGGTCTACACTGCAATGAAACCCTCATCGACTTGGACTTGAGCTCAGGGGCTGTTTAACTGTGTTGTAGACGTTCAGGCTGGCGCTGCAGCCCAAGTTCTGAGATCTTCTCACCTCACAAGGTCCTAGCTTGAATGGCTACACGGCAGGTAAACAGCCCCTTATCCTGAGCCCCAGTCATCTGGCATGGGCCAGCTGCAGGTGTCTAATTGCAATGTAGACACACCCTGAAAGATCAAGATGACAGAGAGCAAAAAAGCCTGCACTGCCTATCTATCTATAGAGGAAATGGAGCATGGTGTATCCGACTCAGGGGTATTCTAGGCCTGAATGTTCCTGGGACAAGTCACTTTCTCTCCTGGCCTAGTTCAAATGGTAGGAGCTGCCGAGCAGTGATTCCCTGGACAGGATAGTTGATTCATTGATTTAAACTGAAACAAATTACCTTTAAAAAATTTCCAACAGGGATAATTTTTGTGACAAATGAGAATTGAAAGATAAAAAATAAAAAGACAGCAGAATGCTTCACCTGCGCTGGGGGGCCCAGCAGGACTGTGTGAGAACACCACTAACAAGCCTTCTGGGTACCAAAAACGAAGGAGCTTGGAGTGGGAGGGGGGCAAAGAGGATGAGACAACGACTGAACACTGCCAAGCATCAGCCTCTTCCCAGCACAGAGTTGGGGGCAGCAAGGCCATCGATCTGATGGAACCGTTGTTGCCAGTGTCGTATTTCACATAATGCTAGATGCCATGGTAACAGGATGCTGCTGCTTGCCAAGCTATTAATCTACCAGCACAGAATTTCGCATGTGCACTGGCCTTCTGCATCAGTGAGCACCAGCTCATTGTAGGAGAGTGCGCGGCACAATACCCACGATAAAACCTGCTCCCATGCAGCTGTGTGGTGCCCAGGTCAGCTTCCACAAGCAAGAAAAGCCCATGTACTCACCTCACCCCCATCACAGACATGCACACCCATGTGGGTGGAGGAATGGCAAAGGGGTTAGGATGCTAGGTGGAGCCTTGAGCCCCCCCGGGTTCAATTCACTGCTCTGCCACAGGTGTGGGTGGGTAGGGTTGCCTGATGGTTTAACCAAACACCCCCCGCAACAAACAAAAACACTGGGGAAAAAATTCTGTTGAGAAAAAAAAAGGGGGAGACCAGAGTTGTTGAGCAAAACAAAAAGGACCCTGAGAGTTGTTAAGCAAAAAAATTAAAAGAAACACTTTTTTGAGGCTTTTTGGCCCTAACAGGCTGCTGGCAGCTGCCTGCCATCTTGCCACCCTGCGCCGGGCTGGACAGCTCCCTTACAGAACCCGGTAAGCACCCGGGATTTTTGCCTCCTGGCTGGGAAAAAAATCAGAAAATACCGGACATTTTAGGTGTCCGGTATTTTTTTTTTTAAATCAGACAGGAGGCAAAAATACTGGACTGTCCGGTTCAATACCGGACACCTGGCAGCCCTACGGGTGGGTGCAGCAAGGAGAACTACAGCTTGGTGATTCAGGCCCTTGGAATCTCAAGTTCAAAATACTGTTTGCCTGAGTCAGACCAGGGACTTGACCTTGCAGCCCAGGCATGTGTCTGTAGAACAGGGGGTGGGCAAGAAAGCCTCTGCTGGCTGGATGCAGCCTGCCAAACTGGTTTGTGACCAGCCTGCTGCTCTACTGCGCTCAGGCCAGTTAAGCGAGTCAGCGAAGTCTCCTGCCCCATTTTGAACAGCTGGCACTCTAGGTACCATGTGCCCCTTGCAGGGTGGGGGATGCGGCAAAGATTTCACGTACTCCCCTGCCCCCAGGCCCGGACTCTGTTGTGTGCAGACTGTTGGCCAGCAGGGCCCTGCCTTCGGTCCCATTCCCAGGCAGTACTGGTTGTGAGTTGCGGTAGCTGTTGAGTGTGGGCAGGTGGCAGCTGGTTATGTGTTGCCTCTGCTGCCCACCCATCAGCTTTTTATGTGCCCCCTCCCCTTCACAGTCCCCTCCCTGCTTGCTGCTTTCCTCCCCCTCTCCCACTGTTCCTCCAGATCCCTGCTGGCGGGGAGCATCCCACTCCCAGTGCTGTGTGTGAAGAACCAGCCCCTGGTCAGCGTGGTCAGCAGACATCTCCCCTCCGCTCTGGCTGGGCCATCTCTCCAGCAAGCTCAGACCTGGGACGCTGGCTGGAAGGAGCCAAGCCCTGCACGGGCCAAAGAGTCCTGGTACGGGGAAGCCTGTCAGTTCAGCTCTGGAGTGGTGGGGGGGAAGTAGCCTTGCAGACTCCATAGCAACCCTCGGGGCAGGGGCTTAGCCCCCTCTTCACCCCCCTAATGCCCTGGGTTCTGCTCTCAAGGAGCGCAGGGCTGCTCTGTCCCCTAGACACCCGCCTGCTGAGCCACTTCTGGGTGTACTGGAGTCAGGTTCCCTGGGCCTTGGTGCACACTGCAGCCTGAAGACAGGGAACAGGAGGCCTCTGGGTTCTGTCAGTGGCCAGCAGCAGCCTGGAGGTGTGAGCTACCTTGTGATGCTGTGTGGGCAGGAAGGGACAAGCTACTGCCAGCCATGGGAGTGGGAGAGATGAGCTGAACTCTGCAAAGACATGGAGCAGGTTATCCCATCCCCAGCTCTGACCCGGAGGCCAGAAGCAGCTCCCATCCCTTCTGTCCCACCCAGTGCCAAAAGGCTGCTCCTGGCCATGTTCTGGTGTGAATCCTGGAAGAAATTTGAAGTTTGGGGGGGATTTAATGTGACTCTGCATGCCCCCTGCATTGCCGTGGAAAGATGTGGTATTATGTACCAGAAGAACTGGATCCAGCAGTGACTGTAACGTGACATTTATTCCAGGCACTGTCCTATTGCAACCCGAGTCCCTGCCAGATCTTTAAATAACTCCCTGCTGGCTTTTACCACAGCTCAGCCAGCTCTTGTGGAGCTGCATATCAGGGCGCACCCACGCTTTCACCTCTGGCTGGGTCTAGCCCCAGTGCCGATCTAGGCATGGTGGATGGAGAGCATTGGGCAGGGAAGGTTGGGCCGGTCAGTTTGTTTTTGTGTGCCCTGGGCTCTGGGCGAGTGGTGCCACCCCTGGGAGTGTGACGCATACGCGGCCCCCGGCGCATGTGCGGCCCTGCCCCAGCCCAGCAGTTCCCCCCGCGTGGTGCCCCCTACAATGGGGCGCCCCGGGCGGTAGCCTGCCTCACCTGTACCTTGAGCCAGCTCTGGCTGCGGATATCCATGGTTCATTTTTGCAGACATAGCGGCGAATGCAGATTCAAATTTTGTATCTAGAACCCTGCACACATGCAGCTATCCATGAATGCTTTTTGTAGCTGAGGCTGCAGCTGATAGTGTAGCCATTCAGGGCTCTAGTAGGTTTCCCATATTCAGCCCCATATTCAGCATAGGGAAATATTGCTTGAAGCAGCATTGTATGTGATGGCAAACAGGGTTGGTGTGTGTGGGGGGGGGGGGGGAAGATGTACTTTTCATTACTGACTTGGTTATCTGGCGTCTTCCGTCCTAGCCAAATTAACACTCTGCTGAGTCTGTGACGTAGTGGGGCCAGGGTAGTGTGGCCACAGCTGTCAGCTCACAGGCCAGCATGCTCAGTGGCTGCGTACGGCAGAGGGAAACATCGACCTTGCCACAGGAGCCCCCGACCTGAGCTCTCAACTACTGCAAAGGGCGCCCCCCTCCCCCCCCCCGAGCATGCCAGTGCCATGAGCATTGGGGGCTCCCCTGAGCACACAGTTCTCACAAGGGGCCCCTGGAGGACTCAGTAGCTATGGCACCAGGGGGGGGCCCCTGAATGTCTCAGTTGTTGGCCTTGGAATGCTTAGTCCCAGCAGGCAGAGGGGGGGCCCTAGGCTCGGAGCTGCAAAGGTTGTGGTGGGGCCCTGGGGCTGACAGCTTCCATGGTGGTATGTGCTGCCCATGCTGCATATCATGAAGTGCTTTGATGGCGAGTTAAAGGACCCAGCTGCCGTGGCCCCTTTGCCTCCTCCCACCCTTGCCCCTGTCCAGTCCTCTTGGCAGGCCTTGCCTGAACAGGTTCTTTTGTGCCTAATGCCTCAGTGTGGATAACTGGCCTCACTGGGTATGAACCCTTAGCCAATTCTGAGGCAGGAGATACTACATCTTTCCCAGTACCTGAGTACGTGGGCTTAGGACTAGGCAGGGTTGACCAAGAGAGGCAGGCCAGTTAGTGATTTTTTTGTAGCCTGGCAGAGGCCTCACACCTGGAGGGTGGTAGTCAGGGGCTGGGGGAACAGCCCAGGGGGCCAGAATTAGCTCTAGGGGGATCAAACTGCCACAGGAGAGGTGTGGGGGTTAAGAGCACTGCAGATTGCTCCAGTCAGCCTGCATGTAATGGAAGCACTTCAATCTCTTTCACACGGCACCCACCCCGTTTCCAATTTGACTAGGTATTTTGGAGAGGACCTGTGGAAGGGTGGAGGAAGAGCCAGGCAGACTTTGCTTTTGTTACCACCTGGATTTGAACCTAGGATCTCCAGAGCTTAGTATAGGAGCCTCTACCCTTTGAGCTAAAAGGCAGCTGGCTCTCAGCCCATGCTGTAGAGGTTTCTTGTCTTATCTGGTGCTGTGGTCTAGCTGCCACTGCACGGGACAGTGAACCACACTAGGGCTTTGTCTACACTGGTGGCTTCTTGCACAAGAACATCTTGCGCAAGGGTTCTTGTGCAAGAAGTCTTGCGCAAGAAAACGTCCACACTGCCATGTGCGCGCTGTGCTTTTGCGCAAGAATGCCCATGGCAGTGTGGATGATCTCTTGCACAAGAGAGCTCTGATGGCCATTTTAGCCATAGGGCTTCCTTGCGTAAGAAATCCCTGCCGAGCGCCCACACTGCCCTCTTGCGCAAGAGGGCTTAGACCTGTTAAAAAAGAGCATAGCTCTTGCACAAGGAACCCTCTCTTACCACGCCGTACTGTAAATTTCCTTGCGCAAGAGCGGGCGGGCAGTGTGAATACTCTGTGGCTTCTTGCGCAAGAACGGCCTTACGTGCGCAAGAAGCCACGAGTGTAGACATAGCCTAGGTGTGGGTTACGCTTTCATGAGTCCAACTATTGCTTTGTGCCTCCTCCCCTTTAAAGGTGCTGCCCTTTGCTCTCTCTTTTGGGGGCTTGCTCTGTCATCGGTAACAAGCTCCGTGGCTGTCAACTGTCCGGCACCGAAGCGAGAAACAGTGCACCCTGTGACTGTGTGCCAGGACAGGCAACCAGTCACCAGAGGGATCACTGCTGAACCGGCCAGCAGACTGACACTGCTCAGCTGCAGTCGGCTGAAAGACATCCTGCCGCGTGCCAGTGTGATTTTACTGTGTGCTGGGAAGGACATTGGTCTCTGAGGCATTACGGCTGCACGACACACAGCAGAATGCAAAGCAGGCAAGAGGGGCAGGCTTTTACTCTTGCCACAGCTCCGCACTGGGTAACCGCTCCGTATTCAGCTGCCTATCTTTTCTGCTGGGGAGGATAAATAAAAATGCATTAGAAGCTCTAGGTCACTTGCAGGAGAGGGTTTAATTAAAGCAGAGATCAATTCTGTCAGCATGCTAACAGAGCACAGGCTGTACTCTTCCTGCAGGAGCCATGCTCTCTCGGCCAGGAAGAAAAGTTGCAGGGACTCTAGTTTTCACAGCAATGACCTGAGGGGAACAAACAGTCTCCGGGTGCCTTGCCAGGCGCAGGCTGTTGCATTAGTACTAGAGTGCTGCCATGCTTCTGTATCCTACTCTCCACTGTACACTCCTGGCCCATGGCACAGCAAGGGTAATGGAAAGGGTGGGGCTCATTAAGCGAGTGGGATTCTGCAGAAGCAGCACAAAAAGGGATGTAATTGGATTTGCAGAGCTGCTTTGATAATCAATTCATTAATTAGGTTCTTGGACAGGGTTTGCTAGGTTTGCTCAGGCAACATTGGAGGATCGGATGGCTTTGCTAAACTCTGGGGCTAGGAGCTGGGATTTCCCACTGTGCTACACTAATGCAAAATACATTACTGTTAAACAGTAGACATGCTGGAGTCATTGGTTCCCAGGGGTTAACACAGCAGTCACAATATTAATGGACATCCACTCGCACATTATCATCTAGCATGAGCGGGGCTGCAATGGCTCCTAGAAGCTTCACATAATTCAGATTAAAATCATTTAAATTCAGCTGCTAGGTCAACTTGCACACAGCAGCTCTTCTAGCTTTGCAGCACTGGGGTTCTGGCTTTATTTGCAGCTCTAGCACAAGATGGCAGTAGCTGAAAAGGTTTGCTTCCTCAACGCGGAACAGCACCACGGAGATGAAACAGATGGCCAGGCTGTTTCAAAGTGGTCAGCAGAATAGCGGACGGCTAATCCCATAAGAATTCACCACTCATCTCTGTGGCATCTGACTTCCCTTTCTACAAATCGGTTTGTCTGGTTTTTCCAGCTGCCTTGGAATACGGTCAGAGCTGAACTGGAGGCCACATGCCCCAGGGAACAAATTTGCACTAATTGAAAAGGAGGACAGCGTGATCTGGTAGAAGGGAGAGAGCTCAGATCCACTCTCAGCCTGTCTTGTTATGGTTCAATAATAAGTTGAATCTGGCAGGGGAGAAGAAATGGTGTCTGCGGTCTGATTTCTGAGTCTGTAGTCCTCCTCTGGCTGAACTGGTGAACTGCAGTTCTGACTTCCTATTATTATTGCCTCAGAAAACTATATTCACACCCCAACTAGGGTAATGAAAGAGGTGCCGAGGCTCAAGCAATTTTTTTAGATTAATAATTTATGCAGAGCTATGAACTGCAAAGCCTACAGGCACCAGGCAGTGCTATCCCATGGGAGGTGCAGGGCCCTGGACAACCCCTCCCTCGGTACCCCAGACTCTATGCCTGCCACCCCCACCCCCTGCAGAAATTGGGCCAATAAAAGGTATTACCTTATCCACCTTGTCCCCTTAAAATGGTATTTAGCATTTTTCTGGCCTAATGCACCAAAACTCTTCCTGTCACTAAGACCCTCATTTTCAAAGGGATGGCCTAGAAATGCCAATAGGCACCTAAGTCCGTGTAAGTGTCAATGACGTGTTCAGTGGCATAGCTCAGACACCACCTCAACCCCTCCTGTGCCAGGTACCTAAATTTGCTGCTGATGCTCAGAGCCCTGTAGGGCCCGAACCAGGACCAGAAGTCTCAAACAAGGCAGGAGAAATGCTTATCTCAGCAGAGGTGGCTGGTATCTGTCAGCAAGAGGGCCTGAAACAGACCACTGACAGATGGAGGGGCAGCACGGCATCTGCACAAGAGAAGGCTAGAGGCTTAAGCACAGGGGGGCTGGAATAAGTGAGGTGGGGGGGGGGGAAGACAGTCCTCCCAGCCATAAGGGCAAGCAATGGAGGCAAAGGGACTGGAACTAAGGGTGCTGCTGCATGCCCTGGCATGGCTGCCATCAGGTACAAGGGTTACAGTTTGGTTCAATGGCTCTCAGCATCTCCCCCATACAAATTGTTCCAGCATCTCTAGGCAGGGCCATGGCTCAGTTAGGGTGACCAGGTGTCTAGTTTTTTACCCAAACACCCATTCAAAAAGGGATCCTGGATGCTCCAGTCAGCATCACTGAGCAGGCTGTTGACTGTCTCCCTGCTAGCCTCCATGTTGTGCAGCTCCTGGGAACTTCAAAAGTGACTGGCGATGCTGAGAGCATACGTTGAAACATCTCATAGGCTATGTCTACACAACAAGTTTTTTTGGCAGAAAATATGCTAATGAGTCATGACATCATGAGCATATTTTCTGCCATTTCTTTTTGCGCAAGGGGTTTTGCACAAAAAGAAGCAATGTAGCCACTTCCATTTTGCGCAAGATCCTCATGCACAGTTCTTGCAGGCTCATTGTAGTTTATAGCCTAACTGATGAAAAGTGAGTCAAGGTGAACCAGGAGCTGTCATAATGACCTGCTATATAAAACTATTTAAGAAAAGATGTTAGGAGACAGGACTGAATTAAATTTATACACAAAGGGTTTTACTGGTGCCACTCAAGGAGCGTGTTAAGATAACTGGAAGGTAAGAGGCACAGAGAACCGGAAATAATGGACAAGCGTCAGTGCTTCGGAAATGAACCCTAACTGGCAAACTAATGAGAAGCGGGACCATTTCATCCATCGCCCTTTGGAAGGAGAAAAATGGAACTTTTAAAATGTCTGCAGCTGAGGTGCAAGACTGTTCCATGACAACAGGCTTTGACATTCCACTATGGATGCTTGACCACTATTGCTGCACCAGTGAGGACCAGCCTGATACATGTTAGATTCTGCTCTCTGTCTTCCCTTCCCCACTTCTCTTCCTTCAGTCATGCTTTTTACCTGATGCTGACTTGCACTGCAAGTCACCAGCATGCCGAGAGGAGACAGCCCATCCACCTCTGCCAGAGAAGAACCAGGAAAGAGGGATATAATCAGACCAACCAGATGATATCCCTGACCAGGGAAGACAAACCAAAGTCCAGAACTACAGCTGTTGTGGCTGGCATGCCATCATCTGTCTGACTAACCAGTTGTCCTGTATCCTGAGAACAGGAACAGAAATTGTATTTCTCCCTCATATGTACTACTCTCGCTCTTCAGTTTGTTTTGTCTTAAGTAGGAAAATGACTATCAGTTCTGACTCAATTGCACAAACCTAACCCTTTCTTTCCTACCAAGGACTGTTCGACAGAATAAGAGACTAACCAAAATTCATATGCTTTAAAGAGAGACTGAAAGTTTTTGAATAATTGTCCAATTCCTTTTGCCTTGCTTTTGATTTTTTCCCCTTGTCTGTGTTTCAATTAATACAATTCTAAACCTTTGGCATTAATGTGTTTGCCATGGTACTAAGCAGGCTGAAGTTTCTATATGCCCACCTCTTCTTGTTTAACACTGCTTAGTGCTGGACAATGACATGGTCATGTTAACTCTCTGGGCCCATATACTCCATCTAAACTAACAGAACAGTGCACAGAGAATTCTCATTCCTTGGAGGGTCAAAGTGCCCACCCAGCCTGTACCTTTTCCTCACCATTAAACACAAGGGCTGTCTCTACACTGGCACAATCTTGCGCAAAAGCGGCCGCTCTTGCACAAAAACTTGCTGCCTGTCTACACTGGCCACATGTTCTTGTACAAGTAAACTGATGTTCTAATGTATGAAATCAGGGCTTCTTGCGCAAGAACTCTGACGCTCCCGCTCAGGAATGAGCCCTTTTGTGCAACTGTTCTTGCGCAAGAGGCCAGTGTAGACAGGCAACATGAATTTCTTGTGCAAGAAAGCCCTATGGTTAAAATGGCCATCAGAGCTTTCTTGCGCAAGAGAGCATCTACACTGGCATGGATGCTCTTGTGCAAAAGCACATCTCTTGCGCAAACGCACATGCCAGTGTAGACGCTCTCTTCTAGAAGAGTTTTTGCACAAGAACTCCTCCGCAAAAGTTCTTGCACAAGATCATGCCAGTGTAGACGTAGCGAAGCAGTTTGGGGTGTTGTCAAGCTAACCTTTCATGAGACTGCAGAGGAGACATCATAGCCACCAGTAAGGTTAGCATCAGATTGCTCATATTTGTGATGTCTAAGACAGCCAATGTCTCCCTGTAAATCCAGCCGGGAGAAGGGATTCAAATGGAGAGGGCAAATAGTTCTAATTAATCCTTAATAAAATTGATTCCTGACATAATGATTGGGTACTGATATCACAAGAGCTCAAAAAGATCATATTAAAAGATTGGTTTGCAAATCTGTCATCTTCACATTGATATAATACACCAAGGCAACCCAGAGTTTCCTGTGCATGGCTCTCTCCTAGAAGAGTCTCCGTCTGCTACTACTAGAGTACTGTAGACATGACATCAAAAGTAGTTTTAGAAATCAAAAATCCTTTGTCTTGAGTACTTACCCTGAACACCACTGCCTACCACCAGAACCTTCAAGTTGTGCACTCCCAATATTGGCAGTTACCAGTCACCTCTGCTTACCCATGTACTAACATTATATCCAAATCCCCATTACTGAGTTTGAGTGCTGCAATTTAGCACTGTTATAATGAACAGAGCCACTGTTTCTATGCTAAGTCCTTGGAATGCAAAGTACAATCAGCCCAAGAGCAGTAGAAGCATTTAACTTTTTTAGAGGATGGGTTAGTGGCTGAATACTTTACTGCCTTTAGAGTTTATTGTACTCCTCCTTGCCAGCAATCCTACCTGCTGCTCCTTTAGAGAGATCCTTAGTACATCCTCCTCAAACTGGAGAGCCAGCTCACACTGCTTTCCATTATCACGTAAGAGACCTATGGAATCCTTCTGGCTGATTAGGGAGCAGCATTCTCAACTCTACTAAGGCTAGGTTAAACTAAAGGGGAAGGTCAATTCAAGATACGTTAATTATGTAGCTGGAGTTGACATACCTTGATTTGAGTTTCCCTGCTTCCCCCCCAGTTGCTCCTGTTGGCTTCCCTTATTCTTCACAGGAGCAGGAGTACTGGCCACCAACAAGTTGCCCTCGAGTTCCATTTAGTGAGTCTTAATTAGACCCCGCTAAAAATCAAACTCTGGACGATCAATCACAGCAGTGTCAATCTTCCGCTGCGCGAAGACTTGGCTTAAGAGTCTATCCAGGCCTGTATGGAAACAATGATAGTTAATATGCTGCCTGGGAGAATTTCCATCGAGAAGGGAAAGTAGAAACTAGGTCTCTTCTAAAACTTTAGTTGTAACCTGTCCCATTGTGGCCAAGTACTGCAATACATGTTTAATTCTAAACCAAAGCACTGTTCAAAATTCCTCAGTACACTAGGCACAGTAGGATGGACTAAAACAATGGAATTTCAATCCAGGCATTCAAATTCCTGTCCTTTAACATTTTTATAATAGTGTGTTTCAATGTCTTTGGAACCACTGCTTCTTCCTGACTTTAATGCATCTGCTACACCATTTAGAGCAGGGGTGGGGGCCAGATGTGGTCCCTGGCTTGCCTGGATCTGGTCCCCAAGGCTCAGGAGCCTGCACTAGTGCTCTAGCGCCGCCACCCACCGAGGGGCTGGACCACACAAAATCTATTAGCCTTCGCCCTCCAATGCTCTGGTGTGCTAGGGGAGTGTCTTTCTCCTTCTCTGTCAGGGGCCATGTAAGTGAGGGTTGGTTGGTTTGCTTGCTTGCTTCTCACATGTGTGACCCCTAACTGATTTTTCCGTAGGCCAGCTGTCCCCGACCCAAAAAAGGTTCCCCACTCTTGATTTAGAGGATGCCTGATTAAATACTGAGGTCTCTTCACCTACACTCAATCCCCAAGAAATAATGATTCTCAGTTATTTTAAATAAGCTAACATAAATCAAGGACTCCATGAAAATCACAATCTTTTCTCAAAGGAAGAAAAGGCGCTGCAATTCCAATACCACAGCTAAGAGGTTTTTTCTTTGTCATTAAACAAGTGCACAGAAATACACTTCTCTTTTGTAATGCTCACGAACGGCATTTCAAAATATTTCTCATTCATTTTATATTTTAAGTTTTATCTGAACATAGTGAATTTATTATGGAACTAAATTAAGCACCTACAGTAAATATTTTCACACATCAAGACAGACCACAATGAACTTTAAAACCTCCCTCTTCTGCTTTATTGACAGGTAAATTGTTCAAAAATGTTCTCACAATTCAATAATTACAAAGACTTAGACTTACATTAAAAAAGTAAAAACCAGAAAACCCCAAAAGCAGTAGTGTCCGGCTCTAACAGAGCCCCCTTTATCAATAATCTGAGAAAAAGAGCAAGTACTGTCAAACACTTAATGTAACTGGATTAAATGTTGACTAGAACACTCAGTTTAAACTAAAGATAAGTGCACGTCCTATACAGTGTTTCAGAAAAGAACATTAGCCATTGGTATATCATCATTAGCCCATTGAAACCAAATTTTAAATAAGTGACATCCAACTGTCATAAAATTGGCACAGAAGGCACACTAGTGTGACAATGACAAACTGGATATGCCAGCCACTAAATTAATTACAAGCTTTTCATGAAACATGGTCACAAATCTTTGATTACTAAATGTAATACATGGAAGCATGAGATTAAATATACACGTAAAACATCACCACTGCACGTGGGCCATAGCAAAATATACAGGAGTGTGTTGTGCATCATTCTCCATGACCAATACTTGATTAAGAATCATGGGGTGTCCATGCATGTGAGGATACAAGTAATGAAAAAAGCAGCACCCTCGCTTACACATCCTTCATGTTCCACTTTGGTTACCAATAAAATACACTGATGTTTTAATAGGATACAGTCCCTTAGTTCAAGCAGTCTTCAAGGGTAGTGTTCCTGCAAGAATGCTTGCTAGCTAAAAAATGTAGTGTATTTTTACACTGAAAAATCAAGAGAAACTCTCTCTCAGAAGAGGATAGCAGGAACAAAGAGTAAAATTTGTTTTCACAGCATTATTTACCGATGTCTTAAAAGCCCTGACTAATGATCACAAATGATACGGACTAAAAAGCAGGGTAAAAGTAAAACCTTACTGGTAATAGTCCTACATACAAGACTAAAAAGTTGGTAGAAAGATAGTTATGCAGCTGAACTGTAATGGCTAAATGAGTTAAAAGGCCACACAACTATCACCAACTTTCATTTGACTTCCTGATTACTCTGTTGATGCTGGGAACAACCTATAGCTTCCTATCATTCTCCTAAAGACTTAGGAAACAGTTACAGGAAAAAAGGAAAAGAATATTTATCTGAGGATGTAACTCAATCTGCTTGTATTTCCTATTCAGAGGTCCAAATTCTGTCTAAAAGGATTTCCTGCTAATGAGACATTACATCATTCTGTAGAAAAATATTTCTGATACTGTTTAGTGTCACACTATCAGTACCACTTCTCTGTTTCTTTTTCAGCATAAGAATAAGACTTATTGGTGGCCTTTTATCCTTCTATACAATGAAACTGTCATAGCTGTGCAGAAATAAAACAAATGAATCAATTGTAACTTAACAGTAAACATTTTTGCATAAAAAGCTTGATCACTATTGTAGTAAAGGATTTTTTTTTTCATTTCAATATTTTGTATCTACAGTCTGGATATATAATTATTTTTGTGCAACACTAGAGATTTAGCAGTCTTGGCACGAGCATCTGAGACAGCATTGCCTTGCTCTCGAATACTCCATGGAGTAGTAAATGATCGAAGCTGGAATGGTGGGAGCTGTAGTGTTACGCGTCACAGGTTGACTGATCCAGTCCATCTAGTGTAAGCTGATTCCTATGTGGAGAATTGGGACTTGGGGGACCACTTGGATTTGAGCTGTTAGAGGGAGTAGAGTGTTTGGTTGAATCTGAATCAGGCTGTTAAAGAGAAACAAAAAGGATTCAACTTCTTATTTAAAATACTCTGCACTCAGAAGCTTTCAAAGCACTTTACAAATACAGTTAAAGTGCTACATTCACTTCTACATTCATTTGCATTATATTCACAAAATGAGGCAAAGGTAGAAGTGTAGGGCAAAAGTTCGCTGAAGTTAATGTGAATATTTCCATTAGTGCTAATAGGCTTTGGCTCAGTCTTTTAAGTGACTTACCAATACCACACAAATAGTGGTCAAGTCAGGAAGAGAACTCAGGTGTTCCTACAACTACTTTCCTCTCCTCTAGCCACTACAAAGCTTTTCCTGTTGGAAAGTAAAGTTTATATCTAGTCAATGTAATTTAGGATTTTCAGCAATTTTTCCCAAGAGATTTAAGTGGGAACAAAATAGGATTTATTTGCACATATGGTAAATAAATAATTTCATTCAAATACTTTATCAACACACTGAAGAATAGAAATTATAAAATAGCGTATACACCGTCTGCCAACAGCTCATGCAACAGCCCTGGCAGCATGAGGAAACCTGTGGGAAGTGTTTTGACTGCATGACAAAATAATCAGAGAGTTGCCAAATATCAGGCTGGAAACGCACTGAAGAAATAACAAGCATTTACAGGAGACTCCATCCAGTCAATAACTCAGTTAAGACAGCTCTCATCCATGGTCATTTTCCAGACACCCTACTGATTGTTGGAACTCCACCTACAAATCTTGGCTCTCCCTCAGCTGGCTGGCTGGCTAGTTTCCCACTATTTTAGTGAGTTGTAACCCTTAATGGTATACAAATCTCATGGCTCATGAAAAGTTTCATAGAAAACTGCTACCATCACAGTCAGTTACTGCAGAAAAGGGAATTTAAATTTAGCTCATTGTCTGAAAGGTGACATCCATGAAGACTGCCATTCACAACCACCAATAGTGAGATTATTCTAACAAGATACATGATTGAGTTAACACTGTCGTAAGTCAGCAAGCTATGGGTAAACAATGATATAAAAATGAAGGGTAGTGTTAATATCCTGATTCTGCATGTGTAATAACCAATTACAGCAGACTTCTGATAATCTGGCACCTTTGGGACCCAGGGGGTGCTGGATTATTGGATATGCTGGAGTATCAGGAGGCACTTCGGCAGGGGGGCTGTGACGGGTCTGGGGGGGAGGGGGGGTTGGGCGGGGAACAGTGCAGCGGGGGGCGAACCAGGTGCTGGTGAGGGGCAGCACTGCAGGACCAACCCGGCAGCACCCCAGCTGCTCTGCCCCACAGCTTCCCCAAGTCTGCCGCTGGTCAGTTTCAGCAGTGGCGGACTTGGGGAAGCCATGGGGCAGAGCAGCTGGGGTGCTGCCGGGTTGGTCCCACAGTGCCGCCCTTCACCTGAGCAGCGCTGCGGGACCAACCCGGCAGCACCCCAGCTGCTCTGCCCCATGGCTTCCCCAAGTCCGCCACTGCTGAAACTGACCAGCGGCGGACTTGGGGAAGGGCAGGCAGAGCAGCTGGGGTGCTGCCCGGTTGGTCCCACAGAGCCGTCCCTGAGCGGTGCTGCGGGACCAACCCGGCAGCACCCCAGCTGCTCTGCCCCAGGGCTTCCCCAAGTCCACTGCTGGTCAGTTTCAGCAGCGGCAGACTTGGGGAAGCCGTGGGACAGAACAGCTTGGGGGCTGCCGGATTGGTCCCGCAGCGCCGCTCAGGTGAGGGGCGGCACTGCAGGACCAACCCGGCAGCACCCCAGCTGCTCTGTTCCGCACCGCTTCCCCAGGTCCGCAGCTGGTCAGTTTCAGCAGCGGCAAAAGCGGACTTGAGGAAGCAGCGTGGAGCAGCTCCAATTGTCCGGCTGGCCGGAGCACTTCTGGGTTCCAGTGGGTGCTGGACTATTGGGAGTGCCGGACCACTGGATGCCGGACAATTGGAGTTTTACTTGTACTTTGTAAATTTAAATTCCAAGTTAGTAACCAATGTAAGATTTAACTAAAAAGTGAAAATTAAACACTTTTAAAAGCTGAATATATTCAGTATATGCATCTATGTGTAACAGCAAACAACTAGAATATGGAATGTGAGGGAGCTCTACAAAGACTACTGCAATATTATAATGAAGTCAAGAACTGTAGGTGGTCAGCACCATTGAAAAATCAAGCCACTTATTAGGATGCCTAAAGTTGAGCCATCCAAATAAAACTTGTTTTAGAGCAGCTCTCCCAAAGCAACACAAGTCAGGGAGATTTGGGATTGGAACTCAGAGTCAAGAACTTTAAAAGTGACTGGGGGATTTTGAGTGCATACAGTGAAACGTCTCTTAGAGTGTGCTGATTTCAGATAGACATGAGCACCTGCACTCTGAAAATCAAGTCTTTAAAGATTTCTTAAATCAGACACCCAAAATCACAAGTCACTTTGGTTCTGGAGTTTATTTTACAGTCACATTTTCTATTTCACTTGCATAGGGAACATGAAACTATCTGTACAAAGCTTATAAAAAACAGCACTGATGACAATACAGGTGAAAAATCCTATTTCACTAGCCTGGTGAAAGACACTTGAATTTTATGCTGTTTATACAGTCTTCATAGCTGTTGTCACCTTTCAGACAATGAGTTAAATTTACATTCTCTTTTCTGAAGTAACTGACTGTGATGATATTCACTTAAAATCTCTTTCACCTGTAGATGAAAATGGTCACAGGCTGCAAAACCTGCAAGAGATGGCATTGCATATTTCAGTGAGCCAATTTATCACTTATTTAAAAGGCTGTTGGCAACATTCTCCTCGATCAGTGTGGAAAACTTCAGTGAGGGTGAGACCCAATTGTGTTCAACACTGTTAGTGTGATTGAGTGGCTTCAGGAACACTTCAATGATAGGTCAGCTTCCGACTATAGACGACACTTAACCATAAGCACTAGCACATCCTTGAATCTCTCTGTCAGAAACATCCCTTCAGTCTTCACAGCTGATGCTGGCTTCACCAATCTGTTATTCGAGGCCTGGTGTGCTAGGCAGAATCCTTGCAGAAGGAAATGCAGAATTCAATCTTCATTAGAATGTTTCCTCACAAGTACCTAAACTTGTGTGGAGAGAAAAGAGACTATATAGCAACAGAACAGTGCCAGCATCATTTAACAACTACTTTACCTCCTTGTCTAACTCCTGGTCAGTGTCAGACATACTTCTCAGAGGCATGGCTACTCCCAAATCACCACCACCTGCAGAACAAAGGCATTTGACACCTCATGTTAAAGCAATCTAAGCTTTAAGTTAGAACAGACCTGCTTGTTTTCAGTCCTACCTGATGAGGGCCATGAAATGTAGGTTTTGCTTCTCTGCTGCTGCCGTGAAGCTGTGGGGGGACATGCTTTTTCATCTTGGGTGGAAGGCAAGACACTCTGCAGCACAAACCAAACATACCCTTATTCAGTAACAAGTTCTTTCCAATTAAAGCTCCTGTCACTTGTAAATTCTAGTATAACTCAACATCCATGTGTTTGGAAGCAGTACACAGAACAGTTTGTTGACACAAACTCACTGTCCCTACTTGATTAAATCCATAAAGTATCAGAAATATACTCCTTTCAAACAACCTCAATAAAACAGAAGGAAAGGACTGAGCCCCAAAGCAGCCAGCAGAAATTCCTTCCACCTGCTGGAGCCAGGAACCAGTGGAAGTTGGCAGGCAGCAAACCCTTTTACCAAGGTAGTGACATCACCAATTGCTGTTTTCCTGTCTCCTCCTGCTGGAAGAAAGGGTCCATTATCCTTGTCTGGGCTAGCAGAGAAGGAAGAGAGAGGAAAGCTGGGAATTTCAAAACAGAAGGTATGAAAGATAAAGATGTATCTTTACATCTCACTCTCTTACCTTTGTTTTTTTTAAGAAGTTGACACCACAGTATATTTGCTAGCCTTAGTACAAAAATAAAGCTGTGAACACTGACTGACAAACATGTTAGAAAGTCTCACAGGGGTAGCCCTATTAGTCTGTCACTTGAAAAACAATGAGTAGTCCTGTGGCACCTTAGAGACTAACAAAAATACCCATGTTAGCAATTATCTTCCAATGGTGTTAGTTTTTGCTCTAGTATTGATAAAGCACCACAGCACACTATTCCAGTCCCTAAAGGTTTATTTGATAGCTACTCCTACCCTTGCTAAGGAGGGAGAGGAGGGACAGGAAGAGGAAGAAAGCAGAGGAGAGCCTTGCAGTGAGGAATGGCCATTCTGAAGAAAGGTTTCTGCAGAGATAGGGCTCATGTGATAGACGTGCTCAAAGCTTGTTGGAGGTGATATCAGAGCAGAGTGATGAGAGGATGAGGGGGAAGGAAATTCATTCTGTTATTTTAACAAAACAAACAAGAAAGAGGAAGGGGGGAGACTGATTATTTACAAAATACTAACAAACTCCTGGCACTGACATTTTCTTTCTTTCTTTCAGCTTCCCATTTTAAAGAGAGTTAACACTTCCTTGTATAAGACTCAAAGCACTATGCATTTCAGGAGCTTGAAAGGGACTAACAGCTCTGAAAGATTTTAAATGTAATGCAGAAACCTTACACAGTCCAGCTGCATAGCTTTTCAGTGCTAAACTGAACACACATGTATCCCTCCTTGTTATATTTATTTTACCAGTGGGAGATCCATGAGAACTTGCATTCCATCTCCTGGTCCCATATGAGCCACATGATTGAAATTTGTTGGGTTAGAAATCATTTTTGATCGTAGTTCAGGGTCTCTCAGCATCTCTCTGAAAGAGGAATACTTCATGATTAGCACTGTTTCACATTCATAGTTTCTCCACTTCAATATGTACAAGTCGCTAGGTAGCAATATTAAAACCCTTACCGCCTTTGTTGCAATCTCTCTTCTTCAGGAACCTTGAAGACAAATCTTCTTTTACTTCTGGTTCGAAGCATTTGCTTTTTGCTGTTATCAGATGTTTCTGGCACGCTGAGAACAGCTCCTACTGTAACACAAAGCAATTATACTTGTACACACCTTCAAATAGTAAAATTTATTTTCCAAAGCGTGTTGACTTTGTAAAACATGTACTACATTTTTTAAACAAAATGGATTCTTAGAATCTAAAATTTTATCTTGCTCATGACTTAGTTACTATTTAAAGCTGATTGGTCATCCCATCCCAATGTCATTGTACCATTCCTACCCTCCTTCATGAAGACTAACCTGAAAATTTGTTCTTGAAATATATAAGCCGTGGAGGTTCACAATTAAGGAGATTCAGTGTGCCCTCCATATTTAATGGTCTGATCTGTTTTGGAGATAAAGAGGGAGAAAATTAACCTAGCTGTAAGTACACACTGCATAGGAGCCTCTATTCCAAATCATAGTTAATTCAACTGTGCAACAGAAGTAAATTACTCACCCTTCGTAGGCCAATTGTCTGAACCCATTCCATAGTGTTAACATCAAAGACATCAACGCCATATTCACTATACACTGTAACATAGGAAGAATTGCAACCTGGTACAGAACAAACAAAAGTCAAGGAATGTTCAACAAATCTGGAGTTGACATATATTTGAGCATTGCTTTACCAGTGGTTTGTTTCCCCCAAGTATTAAGAGGAGATTAAAATATCCAGTTTTTCAAGCCACCTCTTAAAAGAAACATACACACACACACATACCCCTATCAAATTGAAGTTACTTTTGTGAAAAATAGAGGTCTGTTATGGCACATAGCCATGAACCTGCAAATCTTTTTTTTGTTAATTTTGGATACATTTACTAATTTTGACTTCAAGTCTTGGTTTAATATTCTCAAGATGTTGTCTACAGTCTGGACAGCAAGTGTCAAGAATGTAAATGAGTTGTTATATAGGAAATGAACTGCATTTAACATCCTGTTTAAGGCTACCATGTCTGAGGATGCAGCTTAGTGCATTTTGACAGTGATGCATGATCTATAACTATACACCAAGCACATGCAGTAGAGTCCCCCATGTGTAAAATAAGTCATCACGTTATGCTTCACATCTAATGTTCATTTCCTTCCTCCATTCAAACAAACGGCTTACATGTGCATGTTGCTCTACCCAGGTAAATGGAACATACTTCAAGAGCTTCAAACTTCACCACTTGCTTTCTCTTTTTTGAGTCATCTTAGATTAAATGTGTCATAGAACTTTAATTGAGCTCAGAAAAGAAAAAAGGAATGATCAGGACATCTTAACAAGCATGTGCCTGCTCCTGACAGAAGCGCCTCAGAAGGAACAACCATTATAGTTCACATGGTATTAAGGAGAGGAAAAAGATGTACTCAGCTGTCAGGATTGCCTCAATAAATCAAATGGTAACAATCCTAATAGGGATATAGATTTCAACACACGAGTACATTCCTGCAAGGAAGCAATGTATGCTAATGTAGCTAAGAACATGATTTCTCTCAGAGGAAGCCTGGTGTAGCTGGCTATTGTGAATCATGTTTTCAAAAGAAAACCTCATCCAAAAATGACTTATTTAGATAAACATCCACTCCACTCAAAGTTAGTGTCCATGTCCCAGTCAATGAACTTTGGAAGATAAAGATACTCCAACACAAAACTTTTCTTCAGTAAGCAATCCCTTAGGATTGAGCACATTGTTAAGGGAGAAAGAATCTTTTCTAGTTTTATGATCTCATGATGGGGTAACTATCAGGAAGGAATAGAAAGGCTTCACTAGTAACACACCAAGGCAGGGGGAGTAGACTAGTAAAAGTAACCAGATTTCCTTAGGTAGTTGAACTTGAGGCCTTTTCCCCACAACAATCTGTGTCAATGCTAAACAGAATCTAACATGAAAAAGTTATTCTAAAAATGTGTAGAATACTAAAAATAAACAAAAGGACTCCAACAAAAGCAGTGTATCTGTCTGTGAAACAGAATTTTAAAGTAAATTTGCTGATTACATCCCATCGCTGCGCTCTGCTCCAAGACCTTAATTACTAAATCAAGGCAAGCAAATAATCTCTATTCAGAACAATTAAAATAAACAAACTATTAAGGTCTTGCCATTTGTGGAATTTTACTATCAGCTATAGCAGCTTGTTGACTGAGTTGTTTAATTCATTATTTAAACAAAAGTTTTTTCTTGGTTTTCAATCCTTTGGAACATACAGTCATTGCTATTGAAGTGCCAAATAATTTTAGGGCTTATAATAAACAATCAGTGGAATAGTGCTTAAAGAAAGAGTTCTAAGCCACTATGGTAATTCACCAATCATTTGTGCCTCTTTCAAATCAACACACCTCAAAATTACAGCTGGCTGGAAAACATGATACAATTTTGCATATTTTCGTAAACTTCCTTTGGTTTAAAAAACAACTGATACAAGTTTTATTAACAGCTCTGCCAAAAAGCAGTGTTCTTTTTTGAACCCTGGCATCTTCTGAGTAGTAGATGAAAAACTTTGACTTACAACTTTCGATTCCCTGGATTTGAAATATTATAGAAAGTGGCCTGAAGACAAAAGTTCTTTTAAACCCACTGGCAGAGCAAAAGAATTTAGTAAATAATTGTATAGTTTATGTTGTCTTTAGCCCTCTTTTATCCAGGTTACTCTCTAAGGGTTCATCTACACAGCAAAATTATTTCGAAATAACAGTCTGCGTCTACACAGCAGGCAGTTATTTTGAAATACTGTCAAGCTGGAGGATTTCTTACTCTGACTCCTGTAACCTTCATTGTATGAGGAGTAAGGGAAGTTGGAGGAAGAAATAACTGCTGTGTAGATGCTCCTGATTTCAAAATAAGCTATGCAACTGACGTAACTATTTGTGTAGCTTATTTCGAGTTAAGCCCTGCTGTGTAGATGCACCATAAGACATGAACTTATTTAAAAGAAAATCATCAACTTGCTTTATATATTTTTGTTAATTTTTTGTGTCTCCTGTGACAAGTAAAAGCTGCTTCCCCTATAGTAGCCAGGAGTTTTCCATACAATGGTTCTTAATGCTATATGTAGAAGAATTATTATTCTGCTAACCCATCAAAACTGAAAGCTGTGGAAATTGAAAGACAAACCAAAGCAAAATAGAATACATGCTGATTATTTTTAGACAAGTAAAGCGGAAACAGGGATATGGCAACAGAAAAACATATACATACTACAGGCAACAGGAGTTGCAGGCCACATTAGTTCCTGCATGCGTGACCTTCGACCTTGTGAATCGACGTACACTCCCATATGGCTGAAGCAAAGCAGGTATTCCTCATTACTGAGCTCCACAGCACAAAGGGCATCAAAAGACTGCTGTGAGAGGAACATAAGCGAGGGGTCATTAGGATTTACCAGGTTTATAGATTGTCCATCTCCCTGGATGTTCAACAGAGAGAACCCAGATTGGTAGCCAACACAGAGCTTGTCCTTGAAAACTGCCATCCACTGTACATTTCCTGGAGCCTGAATTTCAGTGAATTTTTTATGAAAAGGCTTAGTTCTATGAACTTCATAACAAAGAACCTGTCTTTTGACTGCCACAAACAAACAAGTCAAAGAACTTTTCTTCAGTGTTCCTGTTATAATCAACTGGCAGCCTTTAGTTTCTGGAAGTTTCACATCAAAGTTGCTTTCTGATCCATCCAGGGAGGCCCAGGGGTACAGGTGAACATGATGGTTCCTGCCACAGATGAGGATAATAATTTTCTCTTTGGGAGCAAGCTCAATCTGGTACACTTTCTTATAGTCAGCAACTCGGACTATCACTGCAATGAGAAACAAAATGAGTACATTATAGTAATATATATAGACCTGGAAATATTACATGGCAATGTATACATCAAAAATTCAGAATTATGCACACAGAGCAGAAAGAGACACATGGCCCTGGCTCCAGACTCTACTTGCCAATTCTTAAATACATAATCAAGAAACAATTCACTTGAGTAGTGCTCCCCACTTTTCAACATGAAGTCACATTACTCCAGCAACACTGAACAGCAAAACACATACATAAACTCTTTATGATCTCCCTTCAGAGCCTTCACACTCCCTCAAAGCTAGGGAAAAAACAAACATGCCTTGTGTGTGACCATGTGGACCCATTAACAACTCCATCTCCAGAGAGGAAAAAATGGCACCATTAATAACAGAAAGAGATAGGAAAGGGGGCAGGGGGCTGTATGAAAGAAAAACTTTTTAAAAAAATGCCAAAGACGGGAAAAATCAGAGTACTGTGATGTTAGACAGTAGTTCTTTGACCAAAGTGCAGAAGTGGAATGGTGGAGAAAACTTAAGAATATAAGAGTGAAAAATAAGCCCCCACATAACAGTGACTGGCTTTAGCAAAACATTCAGTATTTCAAGGTTTAAATAGTCAAGATCAAGCAATTATGAAATATGAAGCATTAATATATTAATATTTCATGTACATGTTATTTTATAAAACTTTAATGGACTTTTACTTTATTACTCATGAGACATTTAGCTAAATAATATTAGAAATAGTAAATACTGGTTAAAATAAAAAAAATCATCCTTTGTCGCTTGTACAATGATTGGTAAGGTAAGTCTGGAAAGGTATCAGGTTCTACAAATGTTCAAAAAACCAAGAATTTTGGACCACACAAAATTAAACATCTTTGTACATTTTGCCCCCATTAGCACAGAAATAATATCTTTGCAGAAATGTTCCAAGGGTTAAGTAGTAATTGCTCAGTTAATCATAGAATCATAGAGAGGTCATCAAGTCCAGTCCCCTGCCCTCACAGCAGGACCCAGTACCATCTAGAGCATTCCTGATAGATGTCTATCTAACCTGCTCTTAAATATCTGCGGAGATGGAAATTACAGAGCCTCCCGAGGCAACTTATTCCAGTGTTTAACTAACCTGACACCTAGGAAGTTTTTCCTAATATCCAACCTAAACCTCCCTGGCTGCAATTTAAGCCCATTGCTTCTTGTCCTATCCTCAGAAGCCAAGGAGAACAATTTTTCTCCCTCCTCGTGACACCCTTTTAGATACCTGAAAACGACTATCATGTCCCCTCTCAGTCTTCTCCTTTCCAAACTAAACAAGCCCAATTCTTTCAGCCTTCCTTCATAGGTCATGTTCTCTAGACCTTTAATCATTCTTGTTGCTCTTCTCTGGACCTTCTCCAATTTCTTCACATCTTTCTTGAAATGTGGTGCCCACTATGACCCTAGATCCCTTGCTGCAGTACTCCTTCCTAGACTGTCGCTTCCCATTCTGTATATATGAAACTGATTGTTCCTTCCTAAGTGGAGTACTTTGCATTTGTCCTTATTAAACTTCAACCTATTTACCTCAGACCATTTCGAATTAGGCTCCTATCCTCCAAAGCAGTTGCAACCCCCTCCCAACTTGGTATCATCTGAAAACTTAATAAGCATACTCTCTAAGCGAATATCTAAATCATTGATGAAGATATTGAACAGAACCGATCCCAAAACACCCCTGCAGAATCCCACTTGTTATGCCCTTCAAGCAGCATTGTGAACTGTTAATAACTACTCTGAGTTATCTTCCAGGTGTTTGCAGATGAATTCCTTATTTACCTGCTCCAATATCTTTTCTGGAACAGAAGTTAAACTGACTAGTCTGTAGTTTCCTGGATTGTTCTTATTTCCCTTTTTATAGATGGGCACTATATTTGCCCTTTTCCAGTCTTCTGGAATCTCTCCTGTCTTCCATGATTTTTCAAAGGTGATAGCTAAAGGCTCAGATACCTCCTCTATCAGCTCCTTGAGTATTCTAATCATACCTTGCCACATACGAAATAAAAACTTTTGCTTGTTGTCCAAGCCCTAATCTATATATTTTAAAATGTACATGTAAGCTGTTTATATAGATCCTGGCTAGAGCCATTAAATATAAGACAATTATTCTCAAACTTTTTGGCCTGTGGACCACTTGGCTCAATGCAAACCTTTCCATGGACCACCAGTTGCTAATGGTAACTCACTCTTAATTACATAATTACGCCCAAGCCATTTTGCTAGTGCTGCAGCTAGGGAGAATGGCTTAATTTAAAGTATTAAACAGATTAAGCGTTTTAACTTTCTTGTTAGTTTACCAAACTTCATTTTAAATAAAGTAAAATATTTAATTTATGTCCAACAAAATGTTTCAATATTTTATTTATGGCAGGGGTGGGGAACCTTTTTTGAGTTGGGGGCCACTGACCCTCAGAAAAATCAGCTGGGGACCACACAAGAAAGCAGCAAAAAAACTCCTCCAAAAACCTCCAGCGCTCACTGATTTGGCCCCTAACTGAGACACCTCACTCCTCTGGTACTCTAGCCCCATGGGGCGAGGGGAAGGGATAAGGAGGACTTAGGTTAAGAGCTTCCCATACGCTAGATTTACTTTTCTGGGATTCCAGAGTTAATGGATTTTGTGGACCCTCATAGGCTCTGGGGTTGGGAGAAAAACGAGGGTTTCAGTGTGTGGGACATGGCTGCAAGCAAGTGGGATAGGGATGGCTGAGAGGCCTTAATTGCTTGATTTACAATGCCTCTTTGCTCTGCCCGATGCAGATCTGTGTAACCTCAAGAATCCTTGTAACTTTGCTTGTGTGTGTGTGAAAGGGAACAAATGTGTCGAGATAAGGTGCACAAGTTATACTGCTCAGAACCAGATGGCCAAAGAAAGAGGGTGAGCAAGCGTGGGTGAAGACTAGACGACCTGGCGGCAGAGAAGCCATCTATAACCATCAATGCGTACCCCTACTCATAAGATGATTGGATATTGGCAGATTGACGAGCCTTGAAGCAAGCCGGCACCCCCGAAAGACGACTGATTACAGGATGAGCCTTGGAAAATGTTTTGGGAACACTGAGATCAAAAAGATAATGTTCCGGTCACAGAATGACACAGCAGAATACATTGATTTCAACAGAGAAAAGGATTATAAAAGCAGGGTGCTTTCCTATGGAACCTTGGGTTCGTCTTGCCACTCCAGGAACATCGGATTGATCGACCGACAGAGCCCAGCTCCCCCTCTGTGTTTGATCTAATCTGGCCACTAGATTGATACAGACTCTGGACTGGAACTGTAACTTCGTCTGGCAGGACTGTGTATGCATGGTGTTTGTGTGTGTGAGTGATTGAAAAGCATATGCAACTGTTGTATTCACAATAAATGCGGTGTACTGACTTTTCCCCTATAAATGAAGCACACGAGATCTTTTAAGTAGATAACACAGAAGCAGGATGGGAGTAGGGTGTCTGGCCGGGGGGAAGGAGCAAGGCAGGTACAGCGTGTGGCCAAGCAGGGTGCAAGGGAAATGGAGGATGCAGAAGCAGAGTGGGGATAGGAGTGTAACCAGGGAAGAGGTGCAGGAGCAAGGGAGGGTGCAGGAGAAGGCTGGAGGTACCATGTCTGGCCAGGAGGGAGGGTGCACAGCCGATGTGGGCAATAATTTTTGATGGGGGCCACTAAGAATTTGTAAGTGATCAAGAGCTGCACACTTCCATTATTAATGGAGGAGGTGTGGGTGTCTGGAATAGAGGTTGGGTGCAGAAGGGAATTTGAGAAAGTGATTGGGGTGGGCACTGGGAGGGAGTTTGGGTGAAGGAAGGGATTGTGCCCTTGGGGCAACAGAGTGCGATCAGAAGGGGGTCCAGGGACTGGAAGGGGAGTGTAACCTGGGGTAGGGGTGTAGGAGTTTGGGTTGTGACTTGGAACAGGGGATTGCGGTGCAGAGTCTGGGAGAGGTATAGGTGCAGGAGAGGATTCTGGCCTGGAGGAGGGGTGTAGGAGGAGGGAGAGCCTGGGAGGGGATTGGGACCTGGGGCAGGAGTGCAGGGTCTGGGAGGAGGTTGTAACCTGGCGCAGGAGTGCAGGAGGGGGTTCAGGGATCTGGGCTATAATCAGGGACAGTGGATTGGGGTGCAAGGCCTGGGAGGGAATTGTGATATGAGGTGGGGCACAGAGGAGATGCAGTGTGTGGGAAGGTCTATGGGGGCTGGAGCAAGGGTGCAGAAGGTTTGGATTACATGAAGTTGGGGGGGGTAGAGGTTTGAGGGAGGGAGGGGCTTACTCTAGCTGGGAGACCTTACCTGGCAGCCCAGCAGGTTCCTTAGCTAGGGTGTCTGCCTTCCAGCCTCTGTATGTGCTCAGGGGAGCTGCAGGAACCATGTTTACTGTTTTGAATTGAATGCTGTAAAGCTGGGGGGGGGGGATATGAAAGGAGGGGCACTTTTCATGTTCCCTATCCTGCAAACAGGCAGCTGCTATTGGCCAAAACTGACCAATGGGAGATACTGGGGGGCAAGGGCAGCATGAGAAACCTGTCGCCCCTCCCTCCAGGCTCTCAGCATTCAGAAACACACACACGGCCCTACGTCTAGCTTTTCTGAGTGCTGAGCGATGGACCACCTGAGGCTCTTGCAGGCTGTACTGCCCGCAGATTATCTTTTGCCCAGCCCTGCTGTAGGAGCAAGCTGGGCGTGTGGGGTCTGGGGTGGGGGTGGAGTAAGGGGGATTGGGGTGCAGGGTCTGGTCATGGGGGGAGATGCTTACCTGGCTCCACACCCTCATGGGTCCCAATATGGTCTCCCGCTGAGCCCATTGGCTGCAACTCCAGCCAATGAGTGTGGCAGGGAAAGCCTGTTATTACACTGGTGTTCCCCCAGCAATCTGGGTGGGAGGGAGGTGAGAAACGCAGTGTAGAGTCGCTTATTCTGCTCTCTTCACACTCCCTCCCCTGTGAAAAAAGCCCTTAATTATGTTGCTGTCCCGGGTCTGAGCTTTCTTCACACTCTCCCCCATCCCTCCACAGGGAAAGCCCTTGATTATGCTGCCACTCCCCCAGCTGAGCCAGGCAGGAGGAGGCAAGGAACACAGTGTGGCTCTGCTGCTCTCTGTCTCTTTTGAGCCAGTCTGGTGGGGTTAGGACTTGGCAGACACGAGGCTACAGTGCCAGCATGCTCCCTGCTGCAGGGGGATGAGAGTGGGATTATCTTGAGTTGTGGACCACCTGGGAGGCGGCTGCGGATTACTAGTGGTCCACGGACCACACTTTGAGACCCACTGATATAAGCAGATGTCAATCAATTCACATTAAAAGTAACAGCTGCTAGGGGGAAAAAAAAAGATGAGACGATTACTACTTATGAAAACACTTCAGTAAAATCCAGGAATTTGCCATAGCATGCATACATAATTCATATTCTCTCTCTCTCTCTCTCTCTCTCTCTCTCTCAGAGTGATATCATCATGTCACCTGTGTCCTCATGCTGCCGCTGCCGCCGCCCACCTCTGCTGCTTGCTGTGGCCAATCTTGGCGCTGTGCCCTCCGAGAATGGGCTGCTCCAGCTCACGTTTCACGCCTTGGGGGTTGGACCACTGGGCAGGAGCTGCTGGGGCTGAGTCCCCTCCACCATCTGAGCCCAATCCCTCCCCCTACCTGTACTCCCCACCGCCCTCCGCCACCCTCCAGGCCACGCCGATTCCCCTCCACCATCTGAGCCTGACCTTCACCCATACACCCCTGTCCACACCGGTGTCCCATCCACCATCCGAGCCTGACCTCCCCCGCACCCCGGGTCCCCTCTGAGCCCAACTTCTTCCCCATTCCTCTCACCCCTTCTGCTGAGACCCCGTAACCCTTGCCCCCTCCCCCCCGGCCAGACACCTACCCCCAAAAAGAGGGGGGGACTGGCGAGCATAGTGAGTATTTATTTATGAAATTAATATGGAAACTACATATATAACTTTACTCAGTCTTCTTCTGAAGACAATGGGAGTACTCATGAGAGTCAAGTTATGTTTGTACTTATATGCTGATCGGATGATATTCATAGGGAATATAATGAAAAGATTAAGTACCACTATGAATGGATTCCAAATAGGTATTATTTCACAGACTATAAACCAGTTCCTCAAGCAGCAAAACTTATGAAAGCCATTCATATACTATCAAGTCCATTGCCCATTTCTGTCATGAAATATATAAAATTGCACAGGAACAAAGAATGCTCAGGCATTTCTTTTTACAAGTAGAACCACCATGTTCTGGAGATAGAGCTAGAAGAAACAATATATTTTCCCCTTTTCCTTTTAAAAACAAACATTTTACACAATTCCACAGTATATGTAGTATGCTGGTACTTCCCTATAATACATCTCTGGCAGTTGATTTTATTCAATGCCTTTCTATTCAATGAGTTTAAGCCAAATAAAAATAAATGAATAAAGAAATAATGTACTTTATATTTTGTATTTATCACTATTTTCTGTTACAGCATAATTTTTCCAATACTCCAAACTGAGTATTAATTAATTTACAGATTACGTTATATTAAGAGGAGGAAATTAGATTGTGGATTGCCAGAGGGATTTAAGAAGTTCACTTAATGTATGACATTAACATTGGTGACCTACATCTTGACACTGGAATTAAAGTAGTATAAAATTAGGTAATTAAAGACCTTTGTCTCTGGGAATGTCAGGACACTACTCTGGCAAATCCCAGCATTTACATTTTTCAAAACATACTGTGTGACCATGAATCTTAAATCTGCCTAACTGCATATTATGGTTTCCAACATCACTTTATTCCTCCATAGTTTTTAACCAACAGGCTTTAAGAGGTGGTGAGCTACTTGGTGAAATTAGATATAAAGACCTATGATATAGTTAAGGCTGTAAGATTTTACTGGGCTCCAAACAACAGATGTAATACTTTCCTACCAGAAAGGTAGGTGATATCAGTCTTGTACCAGATATAATGCCACAGAAAATAAAAGGGCCTAAAAATTGCTTGGTGTTGTGTAAAATGCTTGTGGCACTAAACTAATTTTTAGCAGGTATCCCTCACCAGAAGCATATTTTGTTTTAAACACATATAATTCAATCAATTAATCTGTTCTGAGCAATGACATCACTTTCAATACCTTACAGCATAATGAGGTAAATTAACACTGCCATGAACTATTTGTGTTTTGCAGTTTTACTGAAAAGGGGCCAGCTATTAGGACTGCTTACCATTGAGAAGTCACCACATTCATTTCCATTAATAACTCTTTCAGTTCATTTGCCTTCCTAGCTATTCGAAGGTACACCTTCCCCCTTTTGTGTTTATTGAAAAATCAGGTTGCAGGGAGAAACTCCTCCACTTCCTTGATACACTAGATGTGATAGCTGGTAACTAAGGGCTAAATCCCAACAATGCATGGAGTAAGACTGTGCAGCTTTTCACTGAAGGAGGCAAATGGAGACCAGCCCTTAGAACGAGAAGCGGAAGGAGTAGCAGAGAGGGGCTTGGAGTAGAAATCTTAGGGGAACCTCAGTGCAGGGAAGGAGAGTAAGGTAAGAACAGTAGGCAAGGAAGATCCAACACCTACAGATTCAACACCAGCCACCATCATAGACTGGAATGTTAAAATCAATGGCAGCAGCAATCAAATTTCTTTTATTGCTAGTCAGAAAAAAATGGAAGAAAATGCAAAGGACATTAAGAACAGGAAACCTTGCAAACGTAATAACTGTACTCAAAATGCTAGCAAAAATATAGACAACAGCCTCCTAACATCGTGTTATATCCCAGTCTGAATTATATGAGGGTGCAGGTTGGAACAAATCAGCCTCCAGGTTAATTTATTGAATTTACTGTTTTTTTTCTCTCAATTCATTCTAAATAAATCCTGTATTTTTCTTCAATAAGTGTCTGGCTATTCATTGCACAAAGTGCAGGTGCTGTGTGCTCTGAATCCTGGAGCACTGAGATGAGATTTGTGTTACTCACGACACCCTGTGGGTAGGCCCCTTAATTTCAGGCAGCCAGCTAAGTATAATGGTAATGACTCAATTAATGTTTACACCTCACATCTAAATTTATATTTATCATCAGTTAACTATACATAAATGGCTATTGTTTAATCTATATTAAAACACTACTAAAATGTATGGGGACCATTATTCATTATGCAATTATTGTATGAAGAGAGCTCTAACTTACCATCACGGGTCACCTCTACCACATACAGTCCTTCTTCTGAACCAATTGCTATTCTCTCTCGATCTAGAAAAGATGGAAAGGAAAAAGAGAGCTATGAATCCAATTATGTATAACGTTAACTTTAAAACTAGACTTTTTCTCTTTTTATACTTTATTTTAGATAAACACAATGTGTTAACTATTTTGCTCAAGGAAATAATCAAAGTAGTAAGTACAACAAAATGGTTTTAAAACTTTGGTGTAGTGAAACTATGTAAGTACTTCTTTCGGCAAACAGTATTTTGAAGGGAAAAGATTTATTAGCATCTTCAATAAAAAGGAGTCAGGAGTACCTTAAAGTTTAACAAATATATTAAGGCATAAGCTTTTGTGAGATATAACTCACTTCCTCAGATGTTTCACACCATCAAACTTCTATGATAAGAGATTCAGCTGAGGAATTTAAGAAGTTGGCACATTCAGTATTGTAGTTCACCTTAAAGATGTAATAATGCATACAGTTAAATGTAAGGTTAAAGTGGACATACCTACAATTGCAGCAGCTAAACTTGTTTTAATAAGAGGCAATGTACTGTCATAGGCTTCTTGTGGAATATGTACAACTTGGTTTTTTAGTCTGTTTTTGTGCAGGATAGATTGCAACCCCTCCAGGATTCCAACCCATTTTCTCTTTTCATTCTCATTTTCTGTCAGGATCAGTAGTGAACAGGTCTTTGAAGGGAAGCCTAGGAGAGAAGCTGTCACCTTAACAGCCAGAGAAAACAAAATTAACACATATGATTCACAGTCTCTATAGAATCATAAAATCCTAGGGCTGGAAGAGACCTCAGGAGGTCATCGAGTCCAGCCCCCCTGCCCAAAGCAGGGCCAACCCCAACTAAATCATCCCAGCCAGGGCTTTGTCAAGCAAGGACCTCTAAGGATAGAGATTCCACCACTTCCCTAGGTAACCCATTCCAGTGCTTCACCACACTCCTAGTAAAATAGTTTTTCCTTATATCCAACCTAGTTCTCCCCCACTGCAAACTTGAGACCACTGCACCACATTCTATCATCTGTCACTACTGAGAACAGCTTTTCACCATCCCCTTTGGAACCCTCCCTTCAGGTAGTGGAAGGCTGCTATCAAATCCCCCCTCACGCTTCTCTTCTGTAGAATAAAGCCCAAATCCCTCAGCCTCTCCTCATAAGTCAAGTACTCCAGCCCCCTAATCATGTTGGTTGCCCTCTGCTGGACCCTCTCCAATGCATCTACATCCTTTCTGTAATGGGGGAAGAGGGAGGCCCAGAAATGGACGCAATACTCCAGATGTGGCCTCACCAGTGCTGAATAAAGGGGAATAACTTCTCTAGATCTGTTGGAAATGCTCCTCCTCATGTACCCTAATATGCAATTAGCCTTCTCGGCTACAAGGGCACATTGTTGACTCATATCTAGGTTCTCATCCACTGTAATCCTCAGGTCCTTTTCTGCTAAACTGCTACTTAGTTGGTCAGTCCCCAGCCTGTAACAATGCTTGGGATCAGTGGCGGCCTGTCAATACAGGCGAACTAGGTGGTCGCCTAGGGCGCCAAGATAAACAGCTGTTGAGGGCTTTGGAGGCGGGGGCACTGATCGCACGCCGATTGCGCGTTTCGCCTAGGGTGCCAGTTGCCGGCAGCTCGTCTAGGGCCGCTCCTGCTTGGGATTCTTCCGTCCCAAGTGCAGGACTCTACACTTGTCCTTGTTGAACCTCATCAGATTTCTTTTGGCACAATCCTCCAACTCGTCCAGGTCACTCTGGACCCTATCCCTACCCTCCAACGTATCTACCTCTCCCCCTCACTTAGTGCCATCCGCAAACTTGCTGAGGGTGCAGTCCATCCCCTCATCCAGGTCATTAATAACAATGTTGAACAAAACTGGCCCCAGAACCAATCTTTGAGGCACTCTGCTTGATACCGACTGCCAACCAGACATCGAGCCATTGATCACTAACTGTTGGGCCTAACAATCTAGCCAGCTTTCTATCCACCTGTCCATTTATCCAATCCATACTTCTTAACTTGCTGGCAAGAATATTGTGGGAGACCGTATCAAAAGCTTTGCTAAAGTCAAGGTATATCACATCCACTGACTTCCCCATGTCCACAGAGCCAGTTACCTCTGTGGTATATATGGCAGAAGTAGCCAAACAGTGGCTCTTCTACATTTAAAGTCAGCTTGCTCCACTGTCTGCCTACCAGACTGGGGGGCGAGAGCTCGAGGCTTCTGCCCTCAGGCAAGGTGGTGTTAAGAGCTTCTGCCAGAGACGACTGGTGCTTGCTTCAGGGGAAGGGAGAATGGGGACACAATTTAAAGGTCTCCCCAACAGCTCGAGTCACCCCCTCTGGGGCACATCCTCCTCTTACTCTCAACAGCCTCTCTCTGCAGCTCCCAGGTGTTCCTCAGGCCTGGCAACAGCTGGGTGCTGCAGGGATGGGCTATTGCTTTAGTTTTGTGGGGAGAAGCAGCACAAAACAGTGACTCCTCTCTGCAGTTTCCAGCCATTTACCATTGCCTCACTGGGTCCAGCAGTGTAGGCAGGGGGCCCAGCCATACCATGTGACTGAGTAGGGCCAGCAAACTAAGAAAAATCTGGGAGGGTCCATGTGGCCCCTCCCCATTTCAACCAAGACTGATATCCCAAGGTTTGACAGTTGCACCCCCAGCTCTCAAACTACTGAAAATTGTCACATGTGGCTTGGAGGATCAGTGAGTTGGGTCACCCCTGATACTGTACAAAACAGGACTTGACTTAAGAATTATTCAGGCTTAGTTAAATGAATTTTGATTATAGTTATGAACAAAAAAAAAAAAGGTCTACATTTTATTCCCCAAATAATCTATTTTAAGGTGTGCTAGTAATGGAAGCTTGTCTTTCCTGTATTGGAATCAGAATAGCATACAACAATTCCTCCTGAACACAAACCTTTAATTCTCAAATGATTTCTATTGAAAATGAAACCTTTTTGTATGTTGAAAAAGTTGTATTTAAATGGCTATGTACTATATTGAGCTTCCACAATTTTGTTGCTTACTGGTATATTTACAATATATTCAACTGGACTAAGAGAATAAGTAATTGATTGCTGCATGAAAAGTTATGGGAAAAAAGTCAAATTCTTTTGGATTGTTATAGTATGTGAAATATTCCAATATTTGCAAATTGAAAAAAATTATATAATACCTGGAGCATGGATTTACTGTGAACAAAATATGCCCAAGCAGCTTGATTTCCTTTTTTGGCAATGTAACTGATTTGGTGGATTAGGGAATGCAGCGGACATATATCCAGACTTGAGCAGGGTTTTTGATATATTCCCGCACAACATTCTGGTAAGTAAGCTGGAGAAATGGGATTTGACAGAACTAGCATTAAGTGGATACGTAATTGGTTAAAAAGCCGCAAAGAAAAAAAAAAGTAACTATCAAAGGTGAAAGCGCGAAAGCCTGGGGTCAGCTGGGAACTCCCCTGCTGACCCAGGGCTCCATGTGGCGCTGCTACTTTAAAATGCTGTGGCGGCGTTTCAAAGTGGCAGCGCTGCACAGAGCCTGGGGTCAGCTGTGGAGATGTCAGCTGATCCTGGGCTCCATGCAGCACTGATGCTTTGAAATACTGCAAGGAGCCCAACTCTGGGTTCCCCACGGCATTTCAAAGTGGCAGTGCTATGCAGAGCCCAGGGTCAGCTGGGGAGTCCCCAGCTGATCCCAGGCTCCAGGCGGTGCTTCTGCTTTGAAATGCCACAAGGAGCCTGAAGCCGGGCTCCCTGCAGCATTTGAAGTGGCAGAGCTGCACAGAGCAACTGACCCGGGCTCCGTGTGGCGCTGCCACTTTGAAGTACCCTCCTCTTCTCCCCCCCTTACTCTCTCTGATAGAGGCAGCAGGGGGGGGCGGGAGGGGGAGACTAGTCGCCTATCCGATAAGTATTTGTTTATCAGATAGTCAACAAGTCGTTCACATCCCTAAATTGGCCCTCTTCTCATGAGGCCTGCTCTGAGGATTGAGAAGAGCTTCCCCAAAAAACCTGCTACTCTGCAATTACAAAGATGCGTGTCTCTGCTGCTTTTCTAGGGCATCTGCTTGAAAGGATCATAATTTGTCTTTCAGCCCTCTTAACATTGTATAGCCTAGTTCACAGCAGAGGGGATGGGGGCAGGGAGTAGAAAATAAATAGGGATCACACATCTCAAATAACCTCCAGTTACTGGTAAGTAACCGCCTTTCCTTTGAGTAATGATCCCTCTATGTATTCCACATGCGGGCGATTTGCAACCAATGATCAGTGTGGAGGTGGTGTAAGGATATGACAGGAAGTGGATGGAGGGAAGAAAAGGCATTGAGCACAGCCATGCAGACTACTGTGCTCATGTGGACTACAGCTAGCAGATCTCAATAGTTCATGATTCTGAACTGTAATGCTGCTGAGGCATGCATTTTGCTGCCCCTTATGGATGGGTCAACTTAGGAGAGTTCTGGCTTGCCCATTCTGTTGCCATGTGGACAAAAGAGCAGGGGTGGGGAGGAGGGGAAGTGGATGAAAAAAAAGACACCCCCCAGCAGGTACACACTACTTTCCCTCTGCCTGCTTAGGTGTTGGAGGCCCACAAGGCAGGAGTGTGCCACACTGCTTGAGCTGGTTGGAAGACAGCCTTGTTAATAGGTAGAGCTACCCTGCAGAGTCCCTGAGGTTGAAAAACACTCAAGAGCTAATGTTCTTGGTCCCAAACCTCTTCCAAGCTAATACCCGGATTAGCTGCTGTTCAATATCTGCCTCTTCCTCAGATTCTGATGGTACTGGTGGGGGAATGGGCGAGGCATGATAGGACACCTGGGAGGATGCATGGCTTTGGTAGTAGGGATCACAGGATGCCCAATATAACCAAAAAGAAGGATCCTGTGGATCTTGTGTACCCCACAAGTAGTGGTACCAGACTCTCACTGCCAGACAGTACACCGGAGGAGATAAGATGGTCAGGGATGAAAGTCTGAACTGCAGCATGACATCAGGGAGAATCAAGCTTTGACTCCTGAAACTCTTCAAACTTTGTAAATGGTCCTCACAACATGGGGACTGGTGGCACAGGAGGACTGAAATGGGAAGGGATTGTCTGGCAACAACAGAAAAGGTTTGTCTTGCAAACAAAAGAGGTACCGAGCAGCTGGGAATTCTCAATGTGCCTGTGAAAATGTGCATTAAGAGGAGCACTGCCAACAGATCTAGAGAAGTGATTATTCCCCTTTATTCATCACTGGTCAGGCAACATCTGGAGTATTGTGTCCAGTTCTGGGGCCCCCCCTACAGAAAGGATGTGGATACATTGGAGAGGGTCCAGCGGAGGGCAATGAAAATTATTAGGGGGCTGGAGCACATGACCTACGAGGAGAGGCTGGGAGATTTGGGTTTGTTTAGTCTGGAGAAGGGGGGGGATTTGACAGCAGCCTTCAACTTCCTGAAGGGAGGTTGCAAAGAAGATGGAGAGGGGCTCTTCTCAGCGGTAACAGATGGCAGAACAAGGAGCAATGGTCTTAAGTTGCAGTGGGGGAGGTCTAGGTTGGATATTAGGAAAAACTATTTCACTAGGAGGGTGATGAAGTACTGGAATGGATTACCTAGGGAGGTGGTGGAATCTCTATCCTTAAAAACCTCTAAGTCCTGGCTTGACAATGGCCTGGCTGGGATGATTTAGTTGGGGTTGGTCCTGCTTTGGGCAGGGGGATGAACTTGATGACCGCCTGAGATCTCTTCCAGCCCTAGGATTCTATTATGATGACCTGTTTAGTACAAAGTCCTTAGATGACCAAGTAACACATTAAAGGTGAACAAGAACCAAGGAAAGTTATTTCTTCCCTTTATTGATCTTCTAGGATATATAAATAAAATTGTTAAATGGTTTTCAAAAGTATCTCTCATACGGTTTTTACATTAGGTAATCAGAAATAGTGATGACAAAGGGATGCTTTAAGTGAAAACCTGGCAAGCCACTAACTCAGGTTTTAACCTGCAATTTCATCATCCAAGTCTGTAAGATTATTGTTAGAATTCTCCACATCAAAGAAAAGAAAACCAGGATCTAATCATTCCAATGTAAAAAGGAAAAAGCAAAATTGCTTATTTTTAAAATAAAAGAAGCTATTTTATAGCTCAAACAAATACTAAGCAGCACAAACAATAAAAGTCAACTGCATATCATGGTTTGCCTCTAAAAAGACTGCTATAACCCTTTTCACCACCTTAAAAACTCCATTTAATTGATTATTTAAGATACTTCTACAAGCTGATAAAAATGATTCCTTGCATTAAATGGTAATTGGTTACTGCCTCAGTATGGATAACAATTAATGATGAAAACACAATACTAACATGCATTTTTTTTTCTAAGAGCAAACTAAAATAGTCATACCCTGAATATACAAGGAATGTCTTTACGGGTTGCATGTATTACATCTGATGCTAGGACAGAGCTCACAGAAAAATCTTCATCTCTAGTAAAAAAAGAAAACAATATAATTGCTAAAAGGCTAACATACAGAAACCTTTTCAAATGAGTACCCACTATATGTATTACTTGTATTGTGGTAGCACCCACAGGCCACAATCAGGACTGGTGCTCTGTTATGCTAGGAACTGAATGCACATAAAGACGACAATACTTGCCCCAAAAAGATTTCAATTTTAGGCCCAGATCATGGGTGGTTGGTGAAGGTGGAGCTGGGGGAGACAAGCTTCCAACCCCACCCCTTCCGTGTAGGCCCCTCCCACCATGGGGAGGGAAGGAGGATGTGCGCACACGTACCCCATCCTCCCTGGCTCTGGAGCACAGGGAAGGCGGGTGGCACCGGAGCATGGGGAGGGCAGAGGGTGGGTGGCCCCAGCCTCCCCTGCCCGGAAGCACGGGGATGAAGAAGGATGCACCTCCCCAGCCTCCCCGGCCCGGAGCACAGAGAGTGAGGATGACACACATCCCCAGCCCAGAGCAGGGGGAGGGCGGGTGGTGCATGGCTCCAGCCTCCCTGGCTCCCTGCCCCAGGCATCAGCTTGGGATGGCTATGCCTTCCCCTACCTATTATACTGGATGCCAATGACCCAGATCCTGCAATTTATAGCATGGCCTACTGCACCTGTAGGAGCCCACTGAAGTCAGTGGGACACCAGGCATGTGCAACCTTCTATTGGGATGTCAGTGATTGATCAGGACTATTACCCTTTTGGAAGCCAAGATGACATTAGAAATACAGTATTAGGTGTGAATTGTTTGTAACAAGATAAGAACATTTGCACAGCATGTATTCAAAGGACTAAGTAACATACCTCACCTGTTTGTTGGATTAAATTAAGGGCATATTTAGATTTTCAAAACAGCTTGTTTCCCATGTTTTGTGATTGTACAAATGAACACTATAAAATCACAATAACTCATGTACTTCAGATGGTGTCTTCCCAATCAGGGACTGTCTTTACTCGGATTTTTAATTGCTTTGTAAATATTCATGTGGGTGAACATAATTTGCTCCTATCATAATTAAACATAAGCCGGAACAATCTTGGCAGCCTGTCCATACCGTAACTTACAATGTATTGTTCAAGTTGTGTGGAAACCACTAAAAATCCCAGTATAGACAAGTCCAAAAAGGCAGCTTTTGCTATTGGATAAATCACAAAGCTGCTAGGAGTAATGTCTGACTGAGCTGCCTCAGGCAATCTACTAATGAAAATGCAGTTATTTGCACTGCCTCCACATTTCTCCTCTTGAACATTATGGATCATCACATGTCCAGGTGAGAGTCAGTGTGAACTGTCAGACAGAATTACTGAGAGGAAAGAGCTAGGGTATATGTCGCCGTATGGCACTGGACCTTATTGGGGTACCTAGTTCATCAAGTAGTTTTGTAAACGGATTCTACATTAAAGAAAGGCATATAGGTGTTTAACATTACAGGATGTTCCACCTTTGTTGCATCAGACACAGTAACAAAGACAATTTTTAGTTTAGTTTGCTGAGTAAGAAACGGAAACAACTGGATTGTTATGGGAAAAAAGTCTCCTGGAATGAAAAAACATGATCCCAGTAACCAATAAAGTCAGGATGTGCTGGGGTAATCAACATTGTAAATAGGCAAGCTCAAAGCTACCTAGAGACTGCTTTAATTTAATCAGTTTTTCCAAGGTTCCCAAAATTGCTAACTATAGGTTACCTGTGATTTGCTTGTTTGGGACAGCTCTTTCCCTTTTCACAGCCTGCACTTCCCCTGTGCCCTACTTTATCTTGATTAGTTTCTCCAAGACACACATCAAACTCTAGGACGGAACACGCTGACATTATGTGGTTTCAAAGAAAATGAAGTGTCATGCCACTTCTTACTGATTAAATTAACTTTAATTTTCAGGAGGTAAAAATTATTTCAGAATAGAACTCTTACATTACAAGAGCTTCTCATGTACTGATTACAGAGGCACTTGATGCAGGCAAAATAACAGAAGTTTTCTGACTACTGTGGCAACACAAACCTGAGATCCAAAACCTGACTTGCAACAACTCCGGGCTGGGTGGATTTTCCTTCAGGCACATCATATAGAAATAGTTTGCAGTCACAGACAACTGCATAGGCCCTCTGCCACCCTTTCTTAACTCCTGTAGGCTTTGGAACCTGCATGTAAATAACGGATTATTCATTATGTGTAAACATGATTATATAGATATATGAGAGGAAGTTTAGAAAGGTATGAATAATCATATTTTAGTCAATGGTACCTGAACTCCAAATTTTGGTTATATTTAAAATTCGCACAAAAGCATCACTGTATATATGAAATTTCAACAACAGTAGAAAATCCCTTTATGAAGTTCCCCAATTCTCTATCCATATTTAATAAATACTTTTAATTTTTCAAATGATAAACCCAGGACATGTATTTTCAGAGATTCCACAGATGCCATATTGGTGACAGAGTTTACATTTTATCCTACATTTCTCTCTGCCATGGCAAGAATTCTTTTTCCTTCAAAGAAGGTTCTTCTCTTTTGTATTTGCGGCAATTCCAGCTGGAAATTTCTAGTTCTCCCATTAAAGGCATCTGTTCCCTCAAGGGTTAACACTAAGGACATTAGTGTGAACTGTATACAACCCCAGGCTTTAGCACAATCTAGGGATAGAGTTAAACACAGTTAAGGATTCTAGCTACAACACCAAATAGCACCTGTAATTGTTTGCATTTAGACTGGAGAAAAATATCACTCATGTCACAGGTTCAATGACTCTTACCTTAACATAACCTTTGTATGCCATTCCTATCCCCCTTTGTACATCTACTCCGAGAGGCCGCTTGGCTTGCTCAGGGGGTATAGGACAGACCTGAGGTGCACTATCCTTGCAGGAAACATGGCATGCGAATGAACACACTGAGAACAAAAAAAGAAAATCTACAATGAAATCATGTTGTGAAGATGAATTCATCTTAACAGGGGGTGATTATTTGCTGTTCTTGGCATCAGGAAACCAACGAATTCAGCTGAAATTGCCTGCAGAACATGCATGTCAGCAGCACACTATATGTTCAATTATTTTGGCAATTATAAGGACTGACTTGTTTTTTAAATGTCAGAAGAGGTACCTAACACGCTCTCTTCTTTTCTTTTTTTTGGGCACTACATAGGGCAAGAGCCCTCTCACCACAATATGTGAGGTGACTGACAGCCCCAGTAATTTCAACAACATTAACCTCATTAATTCAGGTAGGAATAAAAGGGCTTCAGCAGAAGGAAGGGATAAAGATGACTTCTGGAGAGGAAGGTAAGAGATAGGAATGCGAGACCAAAGTGTTACATAAATCAATACAGGAAAGGGTTAATTTAATGAGTAAATATGTAAGAGATGGGATGCACTTACAAATAAAAAAGGGATACCACATTATCCAGAGAAGGGTGATATGTAGAAAACAGGCTTAGATATACAGTAAAATAGAGGTTAAAACAATAGTTAAGATATAGTGCTAATTAAAATAAGGAGTAAACACCTATAACTTAATTGATGCTCTTCCTCACTTCTTTGTGTATCTATTTAGAGTAGAGAAAAGGACCTATTATCTATAAAGCACCTAGCACACTTTTAGACACTATGCAAATACTAGAAATTACATGATTCTTCACATACATTAGGGCTAAATGGGGCTTCACCTACATACAGGAAGACAATGCCTGTGCACTGAGGAACTTACTCAGTATGTAATATTGCAAAGCCATCAGTACATTGAAGGTGTTGAAGCAGAGACAACAAGATTACTGGAGCAGCTCTTGTTAAAGCAACTTGTTTTATACACACATTTTATACTGCGATCTTCTCAATTCTTGTCTGACTTTGGCTTATTTCTGGTTTCTTATGTGAATACCATGAGCTGGTTTGGGCCTGACAACAGTGAGATTAGTGCTGAAAGACATGTGAGGTAATAGGAAAATGAGGTCTCTGACTGGAGACAGACTATTCTGATATTGAGGAAAAAGAAGAGAAGAAACAAAGTGTAGAGTTGCAAGCAGCAGCAGACAGCTATAACTAACGGTGAATGCAGTTAGATTAATAGGTGCTTGTGACAGAGGAAGAGGAGTGAGATTAGATTAGAAATAGATACAACCTAGGTGGAACTGCTATAAAGTGGGTGCATAACAGGTTGGATTCCCGCACTGGTGTTATCAATGGTTCAACAGTCATACTGGAAGGGCATAATTAATGGGATTCTGCAGGGATCAGTTCTGGGTCTGGTTCTCTTCAATGTCTTCATGGGTGAGTTAGATAATGGCATAGAAAGCACATTTATAAAACGTGCAGATGATACCAAGCTAGGAAAGGGAGCAAGTTCTTTGGAGGAGAGAGTCATACTTCAAAATGATCTATACAAACTGGAGAAATGGTCTGAAATAAATATGATGAAAATCAATGAAGATAAATGCAAAGTACTCCACTTAGAAAGGAAGAACCTGTTGCACACATACAAAATGGGAAACGACTGCCTAGGAAGGAGTACTGCAGAAAGGGATTTGGGGAGTCCTAGTGGATCAGAAGCTAAATATGAGTCAACAATGTAACACTGCTGAAATTAAAAAAAAAAAACACAACACACACACACACACACACACACACACATCACTCTGGAACTGTGGTGTCTAACCAGTTCTAAAGCAGTAGCCACTATAGTGGCTACTGCTATAGTGAACTAGCCACACACAACTGGCCAAACAGCTACATGTGGCTAGTGTGTTGGACACCACAGTTCTAGAATGTAATAGGAGCAGTGGTGTAAGACGAGTCGGGAAGTAATTCTTCCATTCTCCTCTGTGCTGATTAGGCCTCAACTGGAATACTGTGCCCAGTTGAGCGCCAAATTTTAGGATAGATGTGGACGAACTGGAAAATGTCCAAAGAAGAGCAACACAATTAAAGGTCTAGAAAACATGACCTATGAGGGAAGATTGAAAGAACTGGGTCTGTTTAGTCTGGGGATGTGTTTTCAAGTACATAAACAGTTGTTACAAGAAGGAGGGAGAAAAATTATTCTCCTTAGCCTCTCCATGTTCCAAAAAGAATGTTACTAAAGTATTAATAGTACTAGTAGGAAAAAAACCTCTGAGCTTAAGTAACTTGAGAATTGTATTGTTTCATTGTTATAAGTCTGAGGATGTAAAAAGGTAAGAGGAAAGACACAAGACTAGTTTTATTGTCCACTGAGTAACCTATTACTTTAAAATGAATTATTTTTAGGTTAGATGACTGAAGATTCAGAATGATTTAACTCACCATCACAGGCATAGCCTTGTCGAACTAATCCCACCATGAGAGATGTACAGTGACTGCACTGAGTAGGGCTTGAAAAGGACTTGATATTGAATTGGTGAGCTTTAGGCTGAAAGATAAATTCAGGATAAAACAAAGCAATATGATAAATGGAATAAATCAATTCCCATGTCTATGCAATATGTTTATGTTTTCTTTACATGTAATTAGCAGGAGTGAATTATAAAATACAGCTTTCTTGTAACTAATTGCAATTTGTTAACAGTCCTGCAAGATAGAACTAGATACACCCACATTAGCAGCAGAACTAGACAGGTATTTCTATTACAAATAAAAAAACCAAATCTACAAACTAGTCTGAAATAATTCTCATATCCAACAAACTAACAACATAAACAAGCTTACAATAAATAGCAAATGACAAACTCAGACAAGATGAACCCAAGCAAATGGATGACTAATTTATATAAAGCATCTCTCTTCTTAATTTCTTGCAAATAAGGTGAACAAGGTTTCCCCTACCTTTGGTACAGCTAGAGCAATGGTAGGGGAGGAAACAGCAGGCATCCTCTGAAGCCGTATTGGTTCCTGAATCACAAAAAACTGCAGTTGAGCAAAATGAGGCTTCAATAATTTATTTTACGATTGGGATGTTTATTAAGAATTTGCAAGGATTAGTAAGAGTTTGAATTGTAGAATGTATTACCATTCCTGATTTACTGTGAATGAATTATAGCTTACAGCACTCATAGGAAAGCCTGCATAATAACAAACAAGCAGCAATACAAAAATGGGTATGAAAATGGAGTACATCAACATATGTAGAGACTGGGGAGAGATTCCACCTGCAACTGTTCTCAAAGCATGTGTGCTTATAACAATGACACGTGTAATTAAGCAAACACTCAATGCTGGAGTGAACCTCTTCGTGGTGAGTAATGTCTGTGCTATACATTTATAACAAACCAAATGTACTTAAAGACTTAAGTAAATTACTCTGGATAATAAAATACCAGTTGCCTTACTTCTTGCAGCTGTTCTGTAGTCATAACGGAAGTGGATGGTGAGACTTCTGGTTTGGGACCTTGCGTTTCCTGCTCACTAACAGAACTTGTCTGCAAAAAATGTTAAACAAATTAGATTAATACCATAAATCTGAAGTCATGTTCTTGAATCAACATGTGATAAATCCTAGAATAGTTACAATTATTAATTCAGAACAAAAACAACAGTTTGTGAAGCACAACTTTATGAGCACCACTCATGCCTACAAATTCTATGTAAATCTGTTTCTAAAACAATCAGACCCACTAAGTCAAAGCAAAACTATAGAAATGGAAATAAATTTAAAGATTCCCAAATGGTAGATGGCAAAACCGCCATAAACATCCATCTCCTTCACCCTTAAATCTAAGGATCCTTCATAACATGCTTGGACTCCACTAATCACATCTTTGAATATTACTCCTACTTTCTTGCATACTGGTATGAAAGGAAGCTAGGCTTCCTGGAAAACAAACTATGAAATATTTACTGCAGTAGGATTTTTAAAGTGCAGAACAGCCACTGATTCAAGTATAAGGTTCTTAAAGTGACTTCATCCAATTTATTTTTAGTATTTAAAAATATTCAAGAAAATTGTGTTACCATTTGGAATTCTAAGGATAATTATAACATTTCACTAATACTAGAAACGAGTATAATTACACATCCTCTATTAATTCAATACATAGTTACAATAAATACTACTAGCTGACAGGATGAGGGGGTAGTATGCTATAATTCTAGAGTTAAAACAGCTGGGTAGGGAATTAGGATATTATATTATTGTACTCTGTGGACATAGGGAAGATGATTAGCAAATACCAGATTAAACTTTATAAAATATAATGTAATTAGTAGTGAAGGCTGTTGAGTAAAAGTCATATTCACTCTTCAGCTACTTTAGATTGGAAAATATCCAGTGTAACTGTATTGAGTTGTGTATCAACATATTTGTTATATGCTGATTGGTAACGCTAGACTCACAAATATAAAATAAACATGAAATAGTATCTGTGTGTAAAACAAAGTATGTTGCCATGATAAACAAGATGCATCTTTAGGCATGACTATTGGTCAAAGTATCAATGTGTCAGCCTGTAAGGAAGTTTTTAAAAATAAACTATTTCTATTTAGTGGGTTAATTTGTAGTAAAAAGTTATTAAGAAAAAAATCCACTAGTTTTAGGATGGCAGTCTTACAGAGGCAATAAATTAAGGAGGCAAATGTATCAACAAGAACTTACTTCTTCCCAAAAGGCTAGCAGAGAAGACGTAGATGAGGAAGAAAGAGAATCCTTTGTGGTAACAGATATGAGGGATAAAAATGATCACTTATCACCCATAAGAAACTTCAGAGGGTTTATTATTAGGCTAATTAAAGAAATGTTTATGCAGCAAACTGTGATATTTACACAAACCAAAATAACCAGGAAGACCAGAGGAGGGTATGTTTTAAGTGCACCTTCAAAAAGTTAATGACAAAAATATTCAGACTTCTAACAGTAATTCATTAGAAAATGACACAACCTTCTTTACCACTTATTTATTTATGGCAGGATATGTGATGTGGCTTTTTGGTTTATTACACATTTAATTTTTTATGCTCTGAACTTTGTAACATCTGTATAACTGCATCCCTCTATCGTATGCTATCAGATCTCTTATGATTTTTAGTCTTAACTGTTTTAAATGTTATACAAAACATGTCCAGAAACCCATCAAGGTTCAAGAGTTCAAAAAGCAAGGAAATGTGTGATTCACTGCAGTAAGTAAGGGCTGTTTCCCTCAAGGGATGTGCAAACATTACGCACCAAAGACACACATTGTATGATTAACTAGCTAAAGAAAATGAGCGGGTGTGTCAGTATAGACCTGAGCTACAGCCCAACAAAAACTTTGAAAAGGTCTTATTTGGCCTATACCAACATACTAAATCTTCTGCATCTCTGAAGCTCTTTCCAGTTCCATCTACTATAACCTCCACAGTGAAGCCCAAGCTTGGAGGTAACAATTTCACATAATAGACAGATTACCTTTTGGAGCTTATTTCTTCCCTTAATCAACCAGTTTGTCAGTACATGCAAGCACACAACCAGCAGCTGTATGTGCTGCCCTTGTATGTGCTGTTTAACTAATGTGTAGCTTATTCAGAAAAAGTGAATACAATATTTATCCAGTATATGTTCTCAGATATCTTCATATCCTAATTCTTTTAGTTACCTTAAAGCAGGGTTGTGCAGCTATTTTAAAAAGTTGCTGCTTTCTCTAAGGCCTTGTCATAAGACATCTAGTATACAGACTACATATTTTTAATTCATCTTGCATATTTTATACTTATTTGTCAGAACCTAATTTACTGCATATTACACATGTATAAACTTTAGTTAATTCAAAATTCTCAAGACACATTTTTGTAATCACTTGATGTAAGAACTCACTCTAAAAGTCAGATCACGAGCAAGAGGTGAGGTGTTGAAATATTCAAAGATTGAATCTTGAAAGTCTGGAAGTTTGAGACCTGAAAGAAAATAAATTAACTGGTTTAACGCAAAGAAAATACTAAAGATAAGTAGCTCAAAATTAATTTAATACCAACTTTACCTGCATCTGTTCTGTATTTTTCTTCCAGCTTTTTCGTCAACCCCTCTATTTCTCGCAGCAGTTCCTGATTTTTTGCTTCAGTCTCCTTCAGTTTACTAAAATAACAATATGAAAATCATGAAATACTTGAAAGGCAAGAAATGTACTGAATAATTTTATTTTCTTGTTTTCACTGGCAGTAATCCCTCTTGATTCTCAGCTTTGGCAACATCTACTCTTCTCTTTTTAAGGCTGAGCATTTCCCCTGGCCCACCATTCCTGTAAATTACAATCTCATCAACATGCTAGATAGGCAGAGATGCATATAACCTAAAGAACTCAGTGATGTCTAAGATGGTAGCTAACCGATGATATTTTCTGGGAAGGATGGTCTTCCATCCCCTGTGATACTATCTTTTCTTCAACTGCTCTAAGAAAGGGGTTTTCTGATACTATTCCTAGAATCCATTTCTCTTGCATGGCACACACTACAATCAATCCATTCTTTAGGGCATGATGCTTTATTTTTAAAATTATTTTAAGAAATCTTTAGATTTTCTTTTAAAAAGTTGGGAAAGGACCCATAGACCACATTATTTTCTCCCAAGGTGCAAGATTTCTTGGCATAAAAAGGCCTACATTAAAAAGTGTTTGTTATTTGAACAGGTAGCTAGGTTTGGAACATTAAGAATAACACAGCACGTTAGAATATTCAGATGAACAAGATTGCAGGCTTCAGTAATTTATTACCTCTCAAAGGATACATTTGCATCTTTAACATTTCGTAACTCTTCTTGTATTAGCTGTTTGGCACGTATTTCTGCATCCAGTGCAGACTGCAGTTCTAGCCTTGCTGACATATCCAACTTCTGACTGCGTCGCAGTTTCCAAAGTGGATCCTATTGAAGTAAATTATTGTACATTAACACCAACTCTCAAAAATAATTTTCCTCTTTTGTTCACAAATACAAAGAGAACACAGAACCTTTGATTCCCCCCACATTACCCCCCAGAGATTTTAATTTAAATTACACATTAACACTTTCACTATTATGAGGAAACAGTTTAAACAGACATGTAAAAATTGGCCTAATATTTAATTTTTATAAAACAGGCTTTTATAAAATGCTGTGACCAATGAGAGTGTTCAGTCAATAGTTTTAAGCCAATTAATGGTCAAAACCCAAACCCTGCAACATTAAACTTGAAAATGAAAATGACTGAACAAAGGTGAAAGTGACTTCACTGATTTTCATTGTCCAAAGAGGTAAGGGGAGGGGGGTCGAGTACAGTGAACTTGGAGTTTTAGAATGTACAAGGTGCGTTATTACTGACACTGGGGCCAACAGTGCAAGGTATGGGTGGGCCTGGCTCTACACTCTCCAGAGGCATGGCTGAGGGCAGTCAGCCTTTAGCACCACCCAGACTGTGGCACAACCCCTCCCCCCCGCAACACTGCCTTCTCCCCCCACAGCTCTCTGAGCTGTGCGGAGAGGCGCTCAGAAGGCTCTCAGGGCAATTCAAAGGGGCCCAGGGCTCCAGCTACTGCTGATGTTGCAGTAAAAGTGGCTGGGAGTTCCAGCCCCTTTGAACTGCCTGGCCCCGGGGCAATTGCCCCGTTAATGGGCCTGACTACTGACATAGGCACAAACTTCTGTTTGTTTACAGTAAAAGGCTTTTAAGTTGTCAGCATCTCTTTGAGAAACCTAATGACATTACATATATTTTTTAATCTTGTACATTATATTAAAGCTATGGGTTACTACTTCTGCATTTTATTACCAAAAATGGTATTTTTGATTTTCTAAGATAGATAATTTTTCAAGACTTTCTTATTACAGAGGTTCTCAAACATCTTCAGAGTGTGGACTGTATGTTAATAGAGTCTCTCCCAGACACCTATCCACCCACTCATGATCATAAAACCATGTAACATTCCCATGGCAACTGCAGCAATTTCTTACACAGAAACAGAATATTAAAAAATATATATTTTGTTCTCTAATGAAGTTTAGCAGCTGAGATCAAGGAAAGCAACATTATTGTACATATTGATGACCTGGGAAGAGCTGCAAGTGCTCCAAGAAACCTCGCAGACCAGAACCACAATTTGGAAAGGCTTATTTCCATATATACCTGAAGTCTGCTCCAAATACATGATTATTAATGTAGAACAAATTTACTAAAATCTATGAAACCCGCTCTATAGTACGTCATCTGCTTTTTATATTTTAACAGTAGGCAAAAAAAGCAAATTTTCACTGTCTGCCTTAAATTTGCCACTTCGTCCTCTTGCGCCTGTCTTCTTTAGGGCTAGACTTTACTTCACTCTCCATCCCAAGCAAGAAGTAGTGGCACACAGTGCACTGCCACTGGAGTAGATCAGGAAGAAAATTACAAGCCATAATTTGATCTCTTGTATCCCCACTTACATTGAAGTGGGGAGGAAGAGGAAATGTAATCTGTTACCAGCATGGGCAGAGACAGGGGAAGCATGGGAGCACTGCCCCACCAAAAAAAAGCGGGGGGGGGGGAAGGGGGGGGTCAAACTATGTCTATGGTCACCAGCATAAATACTTTCCCTTTGTGTACTAGCCAATATGTTGGGCAAGTAAAGGCCCCATGAAGAAGCTCTCCTGAACCATTCTTGGACTTACCAGGTGCTAAGGACCAGAAAAAATGTTTTCCTTAACAGGGACTCCTTTAAGAGAGTCAAGCAATTTACTGTGAAATATAAATTAGTGTAGCTAGCTACGTAATATTTTCCCATAAGGAAAATCTTCTTCTTAATCCCAGATGTTCATCTTCTACCATGCAGCATGAGGAATGAAACCCCTTGTATTACTACTACTACTAGGGCAAATGGTTACTATTTATTTATGCGTCTAAACTTTTAGGGGTATGGTGCATTAAATGTATTTCCTTTTTTTTTTTTTAAAAGCATTTATTTTATTGACTCTTCCCTTTAATCTTATTTTAAGTCATAGTTTACAATCAATCACTGGCAGATATTAGCAATGAGCAAAATACCGAATTATCATTAAATTTGGATTGTGAGAAACAGAGACCACTGGGCAAAGGCTCCCTGTTCTTTGCAAACAGCTGTCCCCTCAGACCTAACAAAGTCACTACACTGAACATATTTTATAGGATATTTATCCATAAAGAACAACATGTAAGATATCTTCAGAAAGCTTGTAACTTGTCATGAGTCAATCACTGAGAGATGTATGGATGGATATTATTAACGGAACAATGAGTTAACACTGAATGTATGCTTTATGGGAGTAGAAATATAATGAATTTTTAAGAATGCAGACTTTGTCAAACTCAGGAAGCTGGTAAGTAAGATCCCATGAGAAATGAATCTAAGGGGGAGGAAAAGTTAAGTTAGTTAAGTACAAAGCAGATTGTGAAGAATTTCAAAAAGGTCTCAAAAAACTATGTGATTGAGCAATAACGACAAGAAAGACTTGCTCTCTGTCTAGAGTGGGCTAACAAGGTGACTCTCAGGCCTGAGTATCCCGAGAACTGTGTAGCAGATTCACACACAAGTGGGAAAATTAGACAGGATAAGCAAAGCACATAGTCTTTGTTAGAAAATACCTTTGACTGTTTGCATATTATCCTCTTTCTTGATGAATAAGAGGATTTCTAACAGCATTAAGAAATTATGCATTAATTTTCTAGAATTAGAAAAGCCTTCTGAATGTTTGCTGTTGACCTACCAATGTTCTTGAGCCCAGACTAGAGATTCTCAGTGACTCTAGTTCTTCTGTCATCTTGGAAGCTAAAGCTTGAAGATATCCACGTGCGTCCTTCTCATCACTTACCCTAGAGAGCAGTTACAAAGCAGTTACTTAAACATGACTTTGTATAGAAACAGTAGAAGATATAAAACTGATACTTAGGTGAACGGATCATGAAACAAGTCATATTCCTGCCAAACAACAACAGAGTATTTGTACTGAACTGAGGGTCACAAAAAGGGATTGAGCACTGGGGAAATTGCCAGGCCCAGGATGGAGCCTAATTGTGCTTCCTTTAGGACTTCCCTCCAGCTGGTTCTCATTCCCCCGGAAATTGTGGCATGATACATTTGCCTCTAGAAGTCAACAGGAACAATACAGAGTTTCACTACTACTGCATGGAGCCTGATGTGCTGGTTCCATGGACAGCCAGGGACTGATCTCTATTGGCGTCCTCCAGCTCCTTTCTTTCAGCGCCCAGAAAGGCATATAAATATGCCCTGAGAGCCTCCTTTTCAAGGCTAAAGGTCACTCCAGGGACACACAAAAAACCCTCTTCTTGCTGAGAAGTATTGTTCTTTAGGCCTCATCACCATTGAGCCTCAGATGGAGAAAGAATGTGAGCACACCTAGACAAATGTATGTACACATGCCTGCTTTTGTTCTTACACTGAAACACTTGCACATAGCTGTCAAACCAGTAAGGTAAGAATAAAAAGAAATTTTGTGCGAGGGGGAAGCTGACAGACAGCAATTGCTTTCTGCATAAGGATGGGAACACTAAACATAGGAGGAGGAAATTCAAGAGGCCCTAGGCTTTCTAGGGGCTGCAGAGGATGGCACTAGAGAGAGAACTACTACAAGGGAGCTTCCTGTTTTGATATCTTGTCCCAAACCCTGTATAAGTTCTGGTAGTTGCCCCGTATGAATTAGTCAGTTTCTAGAGGAAACCAAGGTTAATGATTTTGCAATTTAATAATTATTTTAAAATTTGACTTGAACTGACACTGAAATCGTTTTCCTGTGCACTTAATATTCCATGGCAGTAATTTGCAGCAAGATGAAAAAAAATCCTATTACTTAATCCAGCAATAAACAAAAGACAAAACAGATCATCAACAACCACATCCATGTATGAAAAATCCACAGAATACTTAATTATGTTAAAAACGCTCCATCTAAACTTTCAAAAGTCAAAGATGGGGGAGAGGAGGGAATAGTACCTACCACTGAATGATTTCTGCAATCTGAGCTTCCCAATGAGCAACTGATTCCTTTTTTGCTGCCAGATCTTGGAGCTCATCTTCTAGCTGCCTGTTTTGTGCTGTTAGTTTATCCACAAAGGAACAAAGCTGAAATGAAAAAATGATCAGTTGTTTTCATGTGCAATTTATGTCACTTTCAGATATTATGCACACAGAATACACACAAACAAGACTACTTGAGGATATTACTGTAAAGCTCTGCAAAATCAATGTAGCTCTGGGGAAATGAGGTCCACATGCCACTTCAACAAAGGGAAATGAGAATTGAAGATATGAATAGAAAAATCAATGAGTGTCAAGGACACCGTGCAATCCAACCTTGGGTATGGTTGTTATCACTCCCTTCTTAATACTCCTGGAATACTCCATGAGGAAGGGGTAATTAACCCCAGTGGACAGTTATTCATAAAAGTCCACTGCTCAACACCGGAAGCACCAATCCCACAAGTGCGAGTATGCAGAGGCCACTCAAAGAGGAAACTGATTTGTCCAGGTCTGCAGCATACATGTGTGATAGTTGGATTTACTCCAATCCACAAGAATGAAAAAAATACCATTTTTAGAGCATGTTTATGATTTTTTCCTATGGTCAGTGAGTTTCAGAGAGAACTATCACAATTTTAGAGTGACTTAAAAGGTAACAAGATTTAAGTGAAGACCAGAACCCTAGTTTTCAAGAAGAGTAAATGTACTTTGTTTCTAAGCACTGGCTATATTAATTACCCTTTCATTTTCTGTTGTTAACTTTTTGTTATCTTCAAAGAACATGGCTCTCTCTCGCTCATATTTTTCTTTTATTGTTCCTACAGCCTCCTCCATCTCATTGTGTCTGAGGAAAAAAATAGAGAACTTATAAACTTTACAGATCACTGGGGGTGGTCGGGATTTTCAAAAGACTCTGGGGGAGATAGGACCCCAAAAGAGAAGAGGTGGGGAAATGGAGGGAACAAGACTTTCTCCAGCAGAATGGTTTAATACAGACCCTTACCTCTCTCGTTTTGCTTTCTCCAATTTATCTTTTAGCATCATAATTTCCTTCTGCAGTGCTAGCTGATGGCTTTCTGAATCATGTACCTCTTTTTTAATATTTTTTACTTCCAAGACATGGGATGCCTCTCGCCTGACTAACTCCTCTTCATAGAACAAGATTTTCTTTTCTAGCTCAGATTTCATTTTGGAAAGCTCTTGTTGATGTTCTAATGTGGCACCTGCTGCACGCCCTCCTTGCTTTAGCTGCAGAAACAAGAGTGTGTACATTATCAGGGAAAGATGACCCACGATTTTTCTAGTTTGCTTAAGAAGTTAGGATTCAATGTAAACAGGTAAAAGTCAAGAGACTGACATCAATAACACAGCTGAGGGAAACATTCTGATAAGAAGTTTCTTATCTAATAGGCTGTGTCATGTTTCTATGAAAGCCAAATTTAGCTGATGGATACACTAAGGCTACAAATATACACATTTAGATAAGCCAACTTATTGAAGGCTTGGTCTTGTATCCATAGTAAAAAAGGCATCTGTTTCCCCATCTCTTTTATTTGAAAAATAATGGTACCTTTAGTGATTCAAGTTCACTTTCCAGCTGCTTGGAGAAAATCTCACTGTGTTCACGAAGCTTGCGTTCCTTTGATGCTTCTGCTGTGGCATCCTCCAGTTGAGCTTCCAACTGTGAAAAGGAAAATCTTAAATTGTGTCAAAGCAGAAAGACAGTTCTAGTGACCTTGCTCCTTTTTGCTACTTTTGGGTCTTTGGAACCATCATGATTCTATCTTTTACTCCCCATCCTTACAACTCTTGCAGTCCACACCATGATCACTGTCTTTTTAGACAAGTCTTTCAGGCAAGTCTCAATCCCTTTGTAGGCCATACACTACCACTCTGATTTTAGCAACGGGTAATAAAACCAATATTAAAGTCAAATATAAATTAAGAACAAACAAGATTTGTATGGGAAAAGTGTATAGTCCTCATTAATGCTAGCAGAAGGGAGTGAGGTAAGTCAGTCCTTGTGGCAAAGACAATGGCACAGGATAAGCCACTTAAGTTTATAGTTCAATTGCATCTTAAAAAACACATAACATCTAATCAGCTCTCCTTAAAATGGTCACCCTTTATGCCTGTCAATTTTAAAGTATTTTTATACCAATACTATTCTGTCTCATAAAATTGCACAGTAGGAAGCAATTACGCTATTTCCATGAATTATCTCTTATGAAGATATGGCCACTTTGAAATGACAGTAGAAGTGGGTTTTGAAGAGAGAGATTAGAAAGAGAAGGCAGCAAAGACTTTACAGCCCGTTAAGGAAGAGCACGGAATATGTAAAGGTAAGGTGGAAGAGACCTATTGCAGAAGGAGATAAATGGGCAATCAACATGGCAAAGGCAGTGGAGAGAAATAAGTTACAAACACTGATAAATCTATTACAGGAACGGGAGCGGGTGAGGTTACGTGGCTTGCAATGTGCAAGCCATCAGATTAGATTATCATGATGATCTCTTCTGGCTTAGAGTCTGAGAGTCTATAATTAGAGGGGCAGAGTTGTAAATAGCCGACATTGGATAAGCTTTAATTGCAAGGGCGCTAATAAAGATACTTTGAAAGGAATAACATGTTCAAAATTATGGTGATCATTTTAGCTGCCATGTTTTGGATGGCCTTGATGGTGAGGAAGCCAGAGTGGAGGAGTTTTACAAGCACCTACACAGGACATTGAGGGCCTGGATGCAAATGAAAAAGCAGCAGCATTTGGACACAGCCAAGATGTTTGGAACAAAAGGGAAGGTAGGGTCAATGAGAATAGCAATGTCCTTTGACTTATCACCACCTAATCTTTCATTCACTGCTGAAATATCAACTCCTATGCCCAAATGGCCTACAATGCTCCATACAGCCTTCATTGCTCAGCCTTTTAAATTTTCAAACAAGCACCTCTATCTTTGAGAGGACCTTCGACCCCACCTCATTCGCACTCCCAGTATAGGAGGAACTCCTTGTGAACATCCACAAAGCTATCTTATTGTCTTTCCTTGAAATCCCTCCTTACAACTTCTTTATTATGATGCCTACAAAAAAGGGACACCGATGTTGACTATTATCCTGACCAACACTTCCCCACTTTTTCCTTGTACTATCCTTTGTCTGAATCTACCTGTTGTCTCTTGTCTTATAATAAGCTCTTTGGAACAGGAACTGTCTTTTTGTTCCATATTTGTCTTGCACCTGCACAACAGGATTCTGGTACACGATTAGTGTTCTCATGCCATATGGTAATATTAACAACAAAATGATGGCGGTTACATAGAGAACTTTAAAATGGACTAAGTGGGTTTTTTAACCTACAGTTGCACATACACCTACTAAAATAGCTAATTAAAAATGATGAGGGAACTAAGACCTCCAGTCTGGATACTTCCTGAATTTGAGAGCACATTGCTTAGTCTGTTTCCCCCATCTCACACAGCCATGGGAAAAAAAACAACATTTTAATGAGGAAACTGACAGAGGTACTCAGAATAAACTGCTTTGGCCTTTGGTATTTACTAGATCTCAAACTGACACTATTTCTTGACATTTTTAATGAGAATATATTTTCACTGGATTACAAGCAATACATGAGCAAAACACTACAATAACTCCTAAATCTTTAAGATGTACTTCACAAATGAAGTAAAATGTGTCAGAAATGCCAGGGCAACTTATAGACCCCATATAAATTATGGTTACCCTGGAGGTCGTTTTTACTTTTATGAAGTATGACTTAATTGAAGTATAAGAAACAGCTGAAAACGGTTTAACCTTAAATATTTTGCCGAGTTACCTCCTTTCTGGCTTTCTCAGATTTACGAATTTCCTGTCTCATAGAATCAATTTTCTGCATGATCACTTCCATCTCTTCTTCTTTGTCACGAAGCTGTCGGGAGAACTTCTGTTTCTGAGAGCGCAAGTCTACCATTCTCTCACTGAGCTCTGAGAACTCCTGCATGGCTAGCTTTCTTTGCTGATGGGCATCTTTCAGTTCTTTGGACTGTGCCTTTAATCTTTCTGAAGCTTCCACAAATTGCTGGTAAAATAAAAAAAGACAACATTAAAAAAATCCACATCTCTCCAAGGAAAAAGGACACTGGATAAGTCAAACAGACTTTCCTTTAAAGTTAACCATTTTATGTATTTTCAAATTTAAAAAATTCCAGGTTCATGCTGAGTTTAAGTATTGTGCTACTTCTAAACTGGCATTCTTCTCTGTGTAAGCTTTATTACTCCACCTGACTCTCATGATTTGTACACACAAATTAGTCACTTCATGCAACTCCTGATATTCCAACTCCATAATAGTCTCTGGATGAAGAGAAGACAAAGTGTACCATCAGCCCAAAACAATCCTTATCTTAGTGCAATGTATTTGCATACAGCGTAACACAGAGAGAAGGCAATGGAGCCACTGCTGTACATGCCAGCTGCTTTCAGGAGCGGTGCAGAGCCAGGGAAGGAATAAACCTGCTTTAACCCCACTGCTCCACCACCCGGAAGCAGTCTCAGTTAAACGGTGCCCAGCCAGATCCTGCATCTTGAACCTTAGTCCAAGCCCTGAACCTCCTCCTGCACTAGAAGTGGGTGCCTCTGCACCCAAACTCCTTTACAGAGCTTAGACCCTGAAACCTCTCCTGGACCCCAAGCTCCCACCCTGGGCTAAACCCAGAGCCCCTCCCACACGCCGAACCCCTTGGCCCAAGACTAGAGCCTGCTCCGCAACACCCTACCCCAGCCTGATGAAAGTGAGTGAGGATGGGGGAAGAATCGGGATGGAGTGAGCCAGATGAGGCCTCGGAGAAGGGGTGGAGCAGGGGTGGGGTCTCAAAGAAGGGGTGGGAAGAAAGTGAGGCAAGGTTATTTGGATTTGAGGTAGATCTTACATTGCACTTAAATTGAAAAAGTGATCTTGTGGTTAATAAGGTTGGAGACCACTGCTCTACAACAAAAGATTAATGGACACAAATCAGATATCTGAAATGGTAACATGCAGAAATCTGTTGGGGCACATTTCAACTTACCCGGGCACTCATTAAATAGATCTAAAAATGATTACACACTTACAAAGCAATTTAAAAAACCAGCTGGAGAGAGAATCTGCAGAACTTGCCTCCATTTGCAAGTCTGACACTTTTACTTAAGGTTTGAACAAAGACATGAACTGGATGGGCTATTATATTCAACACCCTAATGATATCAAAAGCTGAGTATCGGGTACTTACAGCCCATCTATTAGCCTCATTTAGCACAGACACAAAAATTGACAAGATTTTTTCCTTCTCTTCCCTCTCCATCCCCTCTTCTTCTGTTATTTATTTGTACCTCTGGATCCCTTGCGCCATTCCTTTGAAGAAGTGTGTTGTGCCCACGAAAGCTCATACTACCATCTACATTTTTTGTTAGTCTCTAAGGTGCTGCAGGACCGCCAGTTGGTTTTTAAGTTTTTTCAGTTACAAACACAGGTACCCTTCTGTGACCTTTACACATATTAACAGTTACTTTGTAATAGTTAAATTACTGCAGTGCAACATTGAGAGATAATATACTCTATTATATTTGAAAAAGGACAGCATGAAAGAGTTGAATTATGTGCTAGATATATCCTATAGATGCTATAGCTTTGGCATATTGTTCCTTTATAAAATGGAAGTTAAAATTTCATTTACTATAAAGAGTGGCAGTGAGCTCAAGGAGGAATAGGTATCCAGCTAAACTTACTGAACTTACTGAAATATTTGTATAAAATACATGTCAATAAGTCTGGAATTTCTTATTAGTCATACATTTTCAGTTTTAAAACTTCTGTGGATATTTCAACATATTTAGAGTAAAGAAACAGCCAAACTGATCCTGCTTTAAACAGTTAGAAAATTAATCTCCACACTCCTGGATACTTCAAGACTTTATAAATTATGTGTTTTGGCCAAGACAAACTAGGTTATTTTCCCTGGCTTTTCAACTTTCCACTATTTCATCAGGGATCTCATGAACATACTAAAAAAGAAAGAATAAACTAATGCCTTAAGTACTAATAGAAAGCAGGGCTTTTAAAACTACTTGAATATCTACCAACACGTGATGTAGAATACATGTCTCTTTGAACAGCTATTATTCATTTTGACAACATTCTATTACTGATTAAAAGAATGGGTGCACTAATATACTGATATATTGGACATAATGGAAAAGTACCATTTCAAATATTCAGGGAATGCTGTCACTGGGTCACATCTATTCTTGAGCTACGTGAAGTGAGTGTTTTTAAAGGTATACACTTAAGAACATTACCTTATGAAGGTCCTCCTTCTCTTGCCTTAGTGTCCTGTATTGCTTTTCAAGTCCTTTCAGCCTGTGTGTGGAGTCTTCGTGTTCTTGGCGAAGTGAAACTGCATCTGCAAGCTGTCGTTCTAACCTATTTGAATCTGTACAGAAATTCAAAATCAGCATACTTGCCCCAGATTTACACCAAAAACATAAGCAACAATGATACATGAAGAAACCACTAACTTTTGCTAGGAACTTGTTACAGAGTTTAAATGTTTTTTCTTATTCTTCCCCACTCCAGAGAGCCTTCTAGTCAATCTCTGTGCACAAGGATTCATCCTCATTTTTACTTTTCCACTTGTGTATCTACTAAGAGCCCCAATGTCACAGAGACAGACATTTGTCCAGATACAAAAAAAATCTGAACAGTGTTTTTTTCTTTTTTGGGGGGAGGGGGAAGGGGGAGGGGAGGTGTCAATGCCATCCTGCAAAATACAAGAATGGGTTTTTTAGTAGGGCACTATACTCAGATTAGGGTAGGTTTTAGGATGGCTAAAACTAGACAAAGACCTTTAAGGGAATGACTACTGAGAAAGAAGGAAGGAAGGAAGGAAGGAAGGAAAATTAGTCATGGTTAGGAAAAGGACTTCCCCATGAACGTGTGTGGGGTGAAGACAATGAATCAAGATGACATTAAAAACTGGAGATCAGGAAATTATGTGCTACATTAACATGGAATGCTCATATCTTCAGTGAGAAGATGCCTGAAGAGGAAAAAAATACAATTTGAGCTAAGAAATCTGGAAGGAAGGCAGAATGAAGGCTTTTATGAAGTGGAAAATGACAGATTGAGGGCTGCAGAAATTTAAGGATGATATGCTCACAAACTTAAATCTCTACTTTTTTTTTCTTTATAGTAAAGACAACTGTGAGCCTCTCTACTGTATAGCTTCATTAAGACTAAAAGCCTGAGAGAGTTTAGCTAGCACTAAGTGAAAAGTAGCTCTAATTCCCTCTTTTTAAGGTTTTCTAAAACTGATCTCATATTTACATGAATGAACAGAACAGAGTGGTCAAAGAGCAGTTTCAAATAATCTATTTGGATCCAACAGTTGTCTTCCTTCTCTTGGGTAAAACCTGAGTACTTGCCTTTTTTAACTTGCCCATTTTAGACATCACTAGATGAAGATGCATTGAGTGGGCTCAAAACAACCAGACAATTTCTTTTTACTGCTTTCCATACTTAAGACTAGACAAATGCCCCTTCATCCCATGAAAAAAAAACCCCAAGATTAAAAGTATAGGAAAGATTAAATTCAGAACCTATCAAAGTGAATCTAACCAATTCCTTCTCCTCTTGGCTCCCAGTGGAATATGTGCTATCAGGCTCAGGAGGATGAGGTAAAATTAACAGTTTATTTGAAAATACTGAACTGGTGCTTAATATAAGTATTCCAGTAAGTATCCTTTCCTTCCATTAGCATTCATCAATAACTTTACTTGTACTTACTCTGAACCAAATTCAAATCTATAGAGCCAAGAATTCATGCTACTAATTGATACTAGAATTAAGCTATTACAGTACTTGACATACCAATAAGAATATATGCCAGTCATGACAGACACTTACCTGCTATTTTGTTCTTCAAACGTTCAATTTCTTCATTTAACTTCTTGATTTCTTTATCACGGTTTGTGTTTCCCTTAACACAAGCTGAACCTTGCAGGGACAGCACAATCTGTGTAGATTCTTAAATTGAAGAAGAAAAAAACGTCAGCCAAACTTAAAACATTCTACTGCTTTTCATATTTGAACGGAAAATCCCAGTAAATGTACACAACTAACCTTGCAGTTTTCCATTCAAATCTCGTTTTTCTTCCTCCAGTTTTTGTATTCTCCTTTCATAAGCCTCTATTTGCAAGCTGTTCTCTAAGTCATGTTGCACATCCATATCTCTGGTTACTGCACCAGACTGCATTAAACTTCTTAAAGAGCTTCTATCAGAAAATAAACTGCAACCAAAACAATACATGGGTGAATATTTACCATAATCTGTAGCAGTTTCATTGTGGAATTCAACAACAGTTACAATTAAATTTCTGAGCACAACACTCAATGTGGTGCTACTGTATATACTCCTGCCAAGGTTTTGCAGTTTCTCTCTCTCAAGCCTTTCTATTCCATTCAGAAATACACCTCTACTCCTTCACCGTCACTGTCTTCCATCTTTGCCAGTCTCCTGCTGAGGTCAGCCATGTCATTTTGATAGTTTTCAATTCTGCTTCTATTATGCATTTCCATGCTATCCTTGGTCTATTTTGTCACCTCTTGTTCCAGGCATTCCAGTCCAATGCCTGTCTTATGTTATTTAGGTTGTTCCTCCATACATACACTAGCCTTTAGAGACGTAATAATACAGTTGATTAACTGATAAGCAAAAGCTTATAGGTTAATGCTATAGACTACATGCATTTCCCTCTCCCCGCCAGTAAATTTTTAGCAGGCTGGCCACCAGCTTTGCTCAGCCCTGGCTTGCAACGGGTCCAGGACCTACCCGTGCTGTGGCTCCCTATTTAAAGTGTATAGGAGCCAAGCGGGCAGGCAGCCCAGCTCAGTCCTGACTCATGTTGGGGTCCGGGACCTACCCCCATTTCAGCTCTGCATTTCAAGTGTATTAAGAGCTAGGCAGGCAGGTAGCCTAGCTCAGTTCTGGCTTGCGCTGAGTCCAGGAGCTCAGACTCCCCCCAGACAGGCACTGCTGCTATCCTGCACTGCTGCCTCTCTCACAGAAGTAGCAGCACAAGGCGACAGGCAGCCATTCCAGAAGGGGAGCTGTTTTTTAAACTGGCTGCCCTCGCTGACCAGCTTCCACCTAGCACCCCACGCTGCTGCCTCGGATACAGTGGCTCCTGGCCCCACCCAATAAAATGTCATGAGGTTACTCGACTATTCAATTAACCAATATTTAACATCCCTACTAGCCATCTCCATTCTGTAATTTCCTGTCCTATTTGTTTCTGTTTCATCCTCCTCCAGAGCACTTCATTTGTGGTTTTTCTTTCCTGGCCATCTGATATGGGGATTTTGTCTAAGGCAGCTTTTTTACAAAAACACTGAAGTTTAGATAAGGTTTCAATAAGTTTCCTAGTTTCAGCACTATCTAATAAGACTAACTTTACAAGGGCTTGAAATATTCAAAGTTTAGTTTGGAGGGCAAGATTCTATTTTTCCCAATCAGCTTCAGAATTACAAAAGCATGCTATCTAGCTTTTGCTATTCTAATTTTAAAGTCTTAGTCTGTTCCATCCGTGTTACTTACAATGCTGCCAAAATACACGAAGTATCAGACCCTCTTCTCTTTCTATACCAGATAATATTGGTTGTTTCTTGTTTGTTGATTGCCATAGCTTCAGTTTTCCTCAGTGTTGATTTTCAACTGTACTAATTATGCAAATGCCTGGAAATTACTTGTTTGGATTTGTATCTCTAGATGTGAGTTGATGTAATCTACAAACTCTAGATCCTCTAACTTGTGTGTGAAAGACCACTGTACACCTCTTGGTTATTCTGTGCTCTCTCATTACCCAGTACACATTAGTGACTTGGGCTATGCCTAGACTGCAGGCTTCTTTCGGAAGAAGCTTTTCCAGAAGAGATCTTCCGGAAAAACGTCTTTCTAAAGAGAGCATCTACACAGCAAAAGCACAACAAAAAAGCAATGTGCTTTTTCAAAAGATAGTGTCCACATTCATTGGATGCTATCTCGCATTTAAGTTCTGATTGCTGTGGATAGAGTGGTCACCAGGGCACCTGTGCTTTTTCCTGGATGTCTCTTCTTTCGAAACGCGCCTCCATCCCCCCCCTTTTCCCATCCACACATGCCTTTTTCCCCAATGAGCTCTTTGGGAAAAAGGCTTCTTCCTCATACAAAGAGGTTTACCGCTGCTGGAAAAACCCCTCTGTTCTTTCGACTTTCTGGTCATTCCAAAAAGAAAAAAAAAAAAAAAAAGAAAGAAAGCAAACATTTTATAATTTTCATTCATTTTACTGAGGCCTTGTTTCCTTATAATTACTTCCCTTCTAGTGTCTTTGGCTCCCTACTTTAACAGTCAGAGCTCCAATTATGAGGAGGGCGTATCTTTTTAGGACCTTGTCTATTAAGTTCTGTCTGTACTCTCAAAAATTCTTTTCTCCTTTCAGTTAATCTGATCTGTTGGAATAGAACACTCAATAATAGACTTTTCTGGAATCTTGATGTAAGTTGTACTGTCAATACTTTCTGAAACTCAAGCCTATTGTATCAGACCCAAGCCATCTCAGTATATATCACTGGCACTCAGCAGCCCAGAACCTCGCTAGATGACCAACTCAAAAAGTTATTTATCCTAATGTGACCCATCTTATTCCTCTTGGGACTAATATATTTAATTTATATCTGTACATTTCTTTTGTTACTTGGATCATTTTACCAGGCTCATGTGCTGTTGGTTCATTCTTTGTACCAATTCTGGCGAGGGATTTAGAAGAAATCAAATGTAATCAGCATAGTACTTTGCTTTGAGATTTGGTCACCTCTCTCTTCTAGGTCTATCTGACCTGAGATGAGTTGGAATGACTGTTGAAATTTACTAGTATGTGCAGATTTTCATTAGGACTTTTTTAAAAAACACAGAAACAGCTTATTAGTTCATTCCCAACTTTTAGTCAGGTTCCTTCTCTCTGTCATGCAATAGATGTCCTTATTTGACTTTGGTGTGGCATACAAAATATTTTTTTTTTTTTTTTTTAAAAAGCACCCAGTCACTTAGACTCTAATTCCAATTTGCTTGAAATGGGTCTTAGGAGTCTAAGTGAATCTTGGCTCATCATATTCTTAGAATGAGGAAACTCCAAAACAGCCATTGCTAAGGAATAAACAATCCGAACAACCAACTTTCTGATACTGCACAGCCACACTTGCCTCAGTCAGTACCAGAAAAGATGGCCAATTTATAACTGTGCAGCGAACACCTACATTAGAAGCATCAAAATAAATATCAGCAGGATTTGGATACTTTCTGCACATAAAAATTGCTGCTTTAATAAAAATTGCACCATTAATAAAAATCAGGTGTACTGAAATTTTGATATTGCTATAGCTTCTCTTTGAAATTAGATATTTTTTAAGAGTGATGACAAGCCAAAAATATCCCTGAAAAATATCCTAAGTCTAGCTGAAAACTAAAATGGAATTTACCAAACAACAAAGTTCAATCCTATGGCTAAGATATATGGGAAGTTACATCAGAAAGAGGAACTTTTTAAAGAAAAGTTCAATGGTGATTATATCAACTGTAACTATTGCATGTGATGCCATATTAAAAAAATCCAGAATACCATCATTTTGGTCCTCCAGAAAGCTATATTTATATTCTGTTTCTCCCAGAGTTAGTGCTGCAGTAGATAAATGCTATTTTAACATATATAACTACAGAAACCACACAAACACCAAAAATAAGACACATGCATCATAAGCTATATTTAAAATTAAAGAAAGACTACGTATAAATAAAAAAAATTAAGTTTTGTGAAGTCAAAGCAAATATGTTCACCTATAGCCAAAAAAAGTATATTTTATCTACGTACATTCTTAAGTGTGCTCGTGAATATAAACCTTCTAGGATTAGCCCTATTTGAGCTATACATGTAACAAGCAACTGCTTCTTTTGCCTACCTGTCAGTTGTATATGTAAATCCAACAAAAGGTAAATGTAATCCAGAAAAGCCAGTATGAGAACTTGGTGGCACAATTTCCTGCATAAAAAGAACACGAGAGAAAACAAGACAAATAACGTTTAAAAACCTTATGTGCTTTTTTGTTCCTTAATGCTCAGGAGGTCAGACCAGATGATCATATTGGTCCCTCCTGGCCTTAGAATATATGAGTATAGTCTTTGGAGTGACCTTTTCTTAGAATGTATCAGTGCACACCATGTAATTATTCATACTACAACAATCTCCTACAGTACCAAAAATCTTCTCTCAAATATGGTCATTCACAATACAACACGTATATTGAAAACCCTCTTAGCTATGATCCATTTAGAGAACAATTCTGTTTGACAAATCCAAAATGGAATACATTTACAGAGATAATATTCTTGCTCTTGCACCGGACAACCTATCAAAATCAAACCCAGTGCTCCTGTATACTATAACTTCATATTTCCATAAGATAAGCTCATGTCCACATGGAATACTTTCCCCTCTGCTCTTCTTGCTAAATTCATTCTTGTAAGCTATTAGGAGGCTGATATGGGGGGGAGGAGGGGGAAGAGGAGTGAAATCCTATCTTCAAGTATTCAAAAAGCAGAAATCTTGTTGACTGCAACCCAAGGATGGTCCAACAGGCAGGGATGAGTGTAACACGATCTCATGTACACTAGATACCTGTGATCATAAACTCAGAGCCTTGGGTGAGGCTTTGATGAGCAATGTGTCATCACACTCAGAGTTATATAATGCACATGCGAGTGGACTTAAAAGTTGTAGGAAAAAATGTAACTCAATGTCATGGCTTTTGTGTGTTTGAAAGCTTAAACTATGTAAGCAGAAACAAGTTGTTCACTTCTGAACTAATAGCTTTTACTATTACTATACATACAGGAAGGCCATAATACAATGTTCAAATGAAAGACTCACAGGATTCCTCAATACATCATCATCTACGTCGAAGTTTGATGTGTCAGAAGGACTGCTAACATCTGGAATATAAGGTGCTTCTAGGTTACGAATATTATCCCAATTAAGTCCTTCAAAAAATGGATGTGATTTGAAATCCTCTATTCCATTCTGTCCCAGTCGACGTTCCCTACTACAGATAAGTCGCTGAATAAGGTCTTTTGCTTCTTCAGATACATCTGTCACATGGGATGGAAACTGAAAGCGTTCCTAGAAAAAAAAAAATCTCATTTGTGAATTTTATATTGGAAAAGTCCCATGAAAGAGAAAACACAATTTTGGTAAAGAAGCTTACTTGATTACAGAAATGGCAATGGAAACAAATAATTAAAGCTACCATTTTCAAATCTATTATGAGTAATGGAAGTCTTCAGCATGATGAACAGAATCAAAAAAAAGTAAGGCTGGAAAGAACCTCAAGACCATCAAGTCCAGCTCTCTGCGCTGAAGCAAGACCAAATATACCTAAGAAGGTATTTGTCTAAGCCAGGAGTGGTCAATAATTTTTGACTGGGGGCCACTTCAGAAATTTTTGAAGTGGCCCTGTGCTGCCCCAGAGGGGGTGTGACCTCAGGTGGAAGGGGCAGGGCCAGGACACTTCCATGCTTCCCCACCCACAGACCCTGATTGATCTGAGTGGGGGAGCGTGTGAAGTCTTTGCACTCACTCCCCCCTGCCAGAGAGAACTGCCATTGGTTCTGAATAGCTGGCAGTTCCCTCTAGGCAGGGGGAGGAGACTACATGCACCCGCCTCCATCCCCATGTCAATCAGGGCCTGGGGAGTGGCAGGACCTACGTGGGCTGGATCAACTCGCTTGGCAGGCCAGATCCAGTCCAAGGAGGCCCTTTTGCCCACCCTTGGTCTAAGCTGTTCTTAAAATCCACAACCTCTCTTGGAAGCCAGTTGTATTGCTTAACTATCTTTATAGGTTAGAAAATTTCTCCTAATATCTAATCTTAATCTCACTTGCTATAGATTAAGATAGTTACTTCTACTCCTGCCTTCAGCAGACATGTAAAACAATCAATCACTGACCTCTTTATAACAGTTCTCAACGTATTTGAAGACGTAGCAGAACCCTCCTTAGCTTTCTTTTCTCCACACTAAAACATGCTCAATTTTTCAACCTTTCCTCACAGGTAAGACTTACTAAATCTTTTATAATTTTTGTTGCTCTACTTTGTTCACATCTTTCTTATATAGTGTGGTATCCAAAACTGAACACAGTACAACAGCTGAGACCTCTCCAGTAGGGTGGGACAATTCGTTATTGAATTTCATCTTTTTTATTTCAGATCAGTTCTCCAATATGTCCAGGTCATTTTTAATTCTAACCCTGTCCTCCAAAGTGCTAGAAAGTCATCGCAGGTTGGTGTCATCCACAAATTTTAATAAGCATTCTCCCCACTTCATATAGACAAGTCATTAATAAAACTACAGAATTCTGGACACAAGACAGACCTGTGCAGGACTCCTAGTAAGACCTCCCAGAATGAAAGCAAACCACTAGTCTTTCAAACAGTTGTGCAACTAACCTTATAGTAATCACATTTCCCTGGTTTGCTCAAGAGAATCCCTTACTAACATGAACAGTGGGGGCTCTTGCGCAATTTAGAGCTGAAGCGCCCTCGTGGAGCCTGGGGTCAGCAGGGGACTCTCCAACTGACTCCGGGTTCCGTGGAAATGCCCCAGGGAATCCCCCGCTGACCCAGGGCTCCATACTGCATTGCCCCTTTGAAATGCCACACGGTCCCCGGGCTTCACATGGCATTTCCCAGAACCCAGGATCAGCTGGGAACTCCCCAGCTGACCCCAGGCTCTCAGTGCTTTGAAATGCTGCATAGGAGCCCAGGACTCCCCAGCTGATCCCGGGTTGCGTGGAAACGTGTCATGGAGCCTGGGGTCAGCTAGGGACTGATCCTGGGCTCTGCACAGCATTTCTGCAGAACCTGGAATCAGCTGGGGATTCCCCTGCTGACCCTGGGCTCCAGTGTGGCATTGCAAAGTGTGCAGAGCCCTGGGTCAGCTGGGGGAGTCCCCAGCTGATCCTGAGGTTCTGTGGAAATGCTGCATGGAGCCCAGGGTCAGCTGGGGACTGATCTTGGGCCCTGTGCAGCATTTCTGCAGAACCCAGGATCAGCTGAGTGGCATTTCTCTGGGACCTGGGTCACATGGGCTCTGCACGCTTTGAAATGGATTTGCTTATCAGACAGTTGACTAGTCCTTAACATCCTTATTATAGACCTGTGGTTCTTCAGTTGGCTCCACCCATTTTAAAATGTATTTTTGATATTTTTAACTATTGCTCTCCATCCCCTTCTAATTTTTAAAACTATATATGATAAAAATTAGCCTAATACTGTTGGCATGATTAAAATTCTGTTTTTAAAAATTAAGAAATCTTACACAGAAAAGGAAGTTGACTTCACAGCACCAATAGCCTCTCTGAAAGTAAGTGATATTTGCCTTGAAATTTGATAAGCTAATAAAAAATTAGTTCCCAAAATATTAAATTTTGTTTTAGCTATTTTCATTTTGTAGTGTTTTGGGAACTTTGTATTTAAACAGTTTTCCCTTTACTAAATTTTGCTACTGAAATGTCTAGGAAAAGTAAAGCTGTATAATAATAAACTATCAAGCTCTTAAATTATCAGCAACATTAATCCATTTAAAATCAGTTTTTATTTATTTGTATTGTGTTCTTATTGCCAAAAAAAAAAAAATCAATCCTTTTCTCATATCTGAGATTCTCTACTAAAACTTCAAGTAATACTAGGCCATGTCAATCAGTAGTATGCACGCAAGGAAAAAAATGTCAATTCAGTATTTTTAGCATCTGTACTAACTGCATTTTAATCTTTATGAAATATTTTACATTATAAATTAATTTATGACTATATTTTCATCTTTGCCAAATGTAAAGTCAACTTAAAAATTACACCTAAAATGTACCTATTCTTAACAAATTCATATTTGAATTACTATAAATGAAAGCTTCAGGGGTAGCCAAGTTAGTCTTTAAAGTGCTTCCAGACTATTTGTTGTTTTTTAAGTTTATCCTGTATAGACTAACAAAATAAGTAGATGGGATCATGAGCTTTCGTGGGCACAGCCCATCTGAAGAAGCGGGGCTGTGTCCACAAAAGCTCAGGATACCATCTACATGTTTTGCTAGTCTTTAATGTGCTACCAGACTATTTGCTGGTTTTTTAAGTTTATAAATGAAAGGTAACATGTAATTGTTTTTCTATTTTGAGTTTATTTACTTTATATATTTGACACTGTCTATGAACAATAAAGTTTCACTGTTTATCCTGTTCAGTCTGTTAGTTTCCCCTTTACTTTCCATGGGTCTTTTACCGCAACAATGAGAATTTTTTTTTAAAAGAAAAGAAATTTAAGTGGGATTGTCAAACCACAAATTTGCAAAGTGTTCTAAGAGAGCAAGACTTAACCTAAATGAAATTTAAAATTTTAAATGAAAATTCAGTATAATCACAGCTATGAACAAAACCAAATAGAAACTGCATTATTAAGACAGCAAGACAACAGAAATTACAAAAAGCATTTATAGGTATAAATACCACAAAACTGACATATCAGACAATTTGCCAAAAGTAGTTAAGATAGGACCATCCTCCAATTCAGATATACGCAATATAGCAACATTTTAAAAACAGAAATGAAATAACACTCACTGGCTGAAGCAGCACTAGGTAAATTGGTAGCTGCTTTGCATCAGTACTATCAACACTGTAAGCTCTAGTATAGGTAGAGCACAAGTGTCCTTACATCATTTTAATTCTTCTGAGGAAGTTCCATTGTAATAACTGCAGCTATACCTATATTGGAAAAAGCTTTCCTATTATTTAGGCACCCAAAATGCATCACCCTCTCTCTAACTTTTCTCCAAAAACACCAACCACAAGCTGTTTACTGTATTGCTTTGCACTATTTAAAATTCATTCAAAAGCTTACAAATGAAAATGTTCCTACCAGTTTTGCAATCAACAACGGGCAAAAATCAATCCCCTGTGTTTATATAGAAACTCAAGCTCACATTGCTTAATTTCCTTATTTGTACTGATTACCAGTGTAACAGAAAATGTGGCAGCTGTGTAAACAACATAAATAACTGCTACTGCAGTGTCTAGTGTAAACATTTTACAGCGGGGTCCATAAACATGATGGCTGGTTTAGTTCTCTTTATTTTGCAAAGATTAACAAACATTTAAAAATAAAAATCGTAATTTGAAGGTAATCTTCAAATTACAGCAGTAGCAGATGTGTTTTTCTATTCTTGAAAACTCAAGAAAGCTAACAGATTCCTTAAAACGAGTGATAAGCCTACAAGATTGCATTATAAGTACAGAATTAGTCATAAAAATCACGTTTTCTTTAAAAGGCATCAACTTCTGCATAGATAGATATTTTAATAAATACATATATGTTTGATTATATTTCTTACTTCATGATTCATAATCTTCCCATAGGTTTCCACTAATGATTCTGCGTAAAAGGGTGTTTCACCATACAGCATTTCGTACATACAGACGCCCAGAGACCACCAGTCACATTCAGGTCCATATTTTCCCATCCCATCCTCCATTGCTTGCAATATCTCAGGCGAGATGTAGTCAGGCGTACCCACTGCCACAGAAGATTGTACCTTAAAAATAAACAAGCATCATTCTGGAAGGCTTCCAGGCTTCCTTAAGATAGCATTCTTAATCATATCTTAGTATTTCTGGCAAATGAAGACATAGGAAATCCTTGTTTTTATAAAAGGGAAAAGAATTATCAATCATAACACTAAAATGAACTAATGAATATGTACAGAAAATTCAAAACAAAAAGAGAATAAATTCAAATGGACTCCAATGCAACTTCATTGAATACATTTGGCAAAACATAAAAGTTATCAAAGGCAAAGTTTGATTTCCTAGTGCTCTTAAGGTGAAATATATACTGTATGTGCAATAGGAAATGTAGAACCACCAAGCCTGATTTGAGGTGGAGGGGATGGAAGGGCAAGAGAAGACTGGTATAAACACCATTACGGCATGAAAAGAAAATATTTTGCCTCAGTATGTGTGCATGTTCAGAGATGTAAATGGCTGTCAAAGGTTGAGGGAGGGAGCATGGGGAGCAGGGAGCTACCGAGTTCCCACTATGTTTCCCATGCCCATTTTTGAGATTTGATTTGGAGATACTAGAGGGAGTGTCCACTCTGAGTGTAGAGCTTGTTTTTGTAGTTGTCACATGTTGGCATGGATGGAAAACAGCTTATCGTGGTAGTGTACAGGATAGGTGTATTGGATAGGATAAGGAGATAAGCTACTAAGCTTCAATATAAAGGAAAATCTCGGGAATGGTGGCTGATACTTAAGTTGTATGCTCTTTTGACAAATTCCATTGAGATATCATGAAACCAAGTTGCTATGGCTCAATCAAATTCCTTCTGCATATTATTTTGGATAAGGCCAAGACAGGCACTTTTTGCCAGAAGCTGGGAGTGTAAAACAGGAGATGGATCACTTGATGATTACTTATTCTGTTCATTCCCTTTGGGGCACCTGACATTGGTCATGGTCAGAAGACAAAATACTGAGATAGATGGACCTTTGGTCTGACCCAGTATGTTCTTATGCTCAGTAGTGGGTGATGCTACAATCATTATTTTGTCATTATTTGTCCCACTTGGGTACCCATCACACCACCAGCAAAGTACAAAACACAGAGATGATATATGATTTAAGGATGTTAAGTGAATTTGTATCAACTACATGATTAGTTGATAAGGGGGAGGCGCTCTGTCCCAGCTCACACTGGGTGCAGGAGCTACCCCCGCTGTGGCTCTGCAGTTTAAATGTAGTAGGAGCTGCTGCGCCTCTGCCTCCCTTGTCCCCTGCCCCATGGGGACAGTGCCGGGGGGAACTGGCTTTTAAGTTGGCTCCCCCCAGCACTGGCTCCTGCTTCTCTTTCTACCCCCTGCTGCCTCTGATACAGAGGCAGTAGGGGGGGGGGAAGGAAGTGAGAAGACTTATCGGGTAGTCGACTACTCGACTAGACACATACATCCTTCATCTAATTAGCTTTTCCCATGATTTCAAGGTTGTAGCTGTGACTAATTCATTAAATCAATATATAATCATTAGCAACACTTTTTACCTTTAGATATTCTATAACATCAACGAGATATTCAATAGCTAGCAATGGAATGGTTGAGGAGCAGATGTGTATAACTAATACATATAAGTGTATATGTGTAGTCTGTAAAAATTCTATCGATACAAAATGCAGGTACAAATGTACATATTTTGATTTTGACTCTTTCCCCTCCTCACTAAGAACTGAAGTGAGGACACTACAGCTTCTGTACCAGCTGCACAAGTGAGTGTGTTCCTAGGGAAAAGCATGGAAGGGCAGTACATGTCACATGGGCTTGTGTAACTGGTGCTCAAACCTGCAGTACAGCATCTTCACTTCTATTTTTAGCAAGCTAGCTAGAAAGTACAGCTAGCATAGTAATTTCCACACAAGTTGCCATTAATAGTCCCCGCTGCAATGCAGATATACCCTTATGGCCAGGCTGCAGGCTCGCAAGCAGGCACTGCATCTTCATGGCATCTAGAAAGCCCTACTATGAAGGCCCTGACTAAAGTTTTAACTTCATACATACAGTGCCATCTTCACTCATTTTCAAGCATGATCCAAAGTCTGCCAGGCGTATATGGCCATTCATGTCCAAAAGAACGTTATCTGGCTTTATATCCCTGTTGAATTAAACAAAATAAAGTGATGTCAATACAGTACAAAATGCAAGTCAAAGTGCTCACTGGAGTACTGGCTCTGAGACAACATGAATATAAGTTAATTTAGAAGTTAGTAATCTATTAAAAAATCTTTATTACACTGATGGCATTCAGTTTATGTTTAGCTATCAGTTAAGTGCAGGGTATGTTCAGAGAAGCTTACTACTATGTTTGCAGCTGTACCACCCAGGCCTTTGATTCCGTCAGACCTGCAATGGTCACTATTTGAACAGGAGAATGATGATAAAACCAGTGACACAAAAAGTATATAAATCACCTCTTCAGACTGTCTTGAAGAGCATCAATGTCTCAGCATAAGTCTTCTATAGGGGAAGTAGAATCTTTAGTTTTTGCCAGATATCCTGACCAAATTCTAATCAGGTTACAGTTTTTCTGCCATCCTAAACCCTCTGTTTTCAATTCAAGACCATATTCTTCACTTCCTATCCTAGGCTTGTCTAGTACTGCCATACTCTGTTAAAACAGCTGTGCAATTATAGCCCAGAAGGAAAGTATGTTTTAGGATGCTATCAAGTGATTCCTGCATGTATATAATGTACGAAGTGCTTTACATGCCTATATGAGCAAAGGGGCTATAAACCTGTTAAAGAAAACATATTAACAATAAGAGTATTGAAAGACATCCAGTTACCAATATCAAGTCTCCTACATTACACAATACCACAACTTCCTAGACAAAAGTTGCATAGTGAGTATAATATGCCCATGTTATTCAATGAAATTAACTACAAATTTACTTTTACATAACCGCATATTCTTTCATACATTAGTCTTGAGGTTAAAAATGTTAATGAATGGGCATAATGTAAAATTAACCATGTTTTCTTTCACCACTTTATACTCACATCCACTTAAAAGTATTGGCAAATAAAATGTTTGTAGCATCGAGGAAAAAGAAGGCAATTTAGTGGTTAAGGCAGCAGACATTCTCTGCTGATATTTTCTTATAAATTCTGTCAAGGAATCTTAAATTAAGAATGTTCAGATATTATGTACGGGGAAAAACAAAACTGAACAGTTTTTAAATTATATGCTCAATTTAGCAGTATATAAAACATCCAACAGATGGACAAGTTAAAATGTATCACCTTCCTCCCTTTATTGTCAGTGGTATCCATATCAGTTCAGCAACATATCCCAACATACACTCTGCAAATACATCATTGATCATCACTCCTCCATAGAGTAGAGCTGAGTATGTGAGCTGTCCTATAAAATTAATTTAGTTTTAAAATATGAGGTACAGATTTATTTTAAAAATTCCTTCCTGTTTGGGATATGTATTTAAAGAAAACTGCACATTATACTAAAAAAAGCGCTTTACGGTTGTCAATTAGTCTCAGCAGCATTTCATGGAGGAGCATCACACAGAAAGCGCATGCTGAGATCTCTCATTCAATGGAATCTGCTGAGTTCCATTGCAGATAATATTTACAAAGGAAAAAAGGAAAGTAAACTTCTAAATATGCTTGCTGCTTCCTACTAAGGATCTTAAAGAGTAGTTATCTGGCTAATTGTGCAGTCGATACAGTTTGTATCGACTACACAATTAGTGGATAAGGGGGCCACTCTGCAGAGCCTCAGTGTAGGTAGCTCCCAAAGCTGGCTCAAGACAGGACCAAGCAGTTCCAGCTCGTGCTGGCTCTGAACCACTGCGGCTCTACATTTTAAATGTAGTAAGAGCATGGCAGCTCTTACTACATTTAAAATACAGAGTTGCAGTGGTCCTGGTGTGGTGCGAGTCAGGACTGCTCAGTCCCAGCTTGCACCGGGTCCAGCAGCCCTTGTTCATGGTGGCCCAGGCTGTCAGCAGGCAGGGGCCGCTCTGGCCAAGTAGTCCCGGTGGCCATGAACAGGGGCAGCTTGGCGGTAGCAGCCCCTGTACATAGCGGTGCGGGGGGTGGGAGGTCCAGCTCCCCACTGAGACCCCTGCAAACAGGGGTTGCTGCCAGAGCAGCCTCAGCCCGCCATCAGCAGATAGTGCTTTGTAGCAGCCTCCTCTATCTCTCCTTCCCCCCAATGCCTCTGATAGAGGCAGCAGGGGAGAGACGGCATTGCAGAGACAGTGTTGGGGGAACCGGTTTTTAAGATGGCTTCCCCCAGAACTGGCTCTTGTTCCTCCCCACTTGCTGCCTTTCATACAGAGGCAGGGTGGGGAGGGAGAGTAGATGAGTACTCCACTTGACTACTCACTTACATCCCTACTTCCTACAGGTTATCTTTGGGGATTAAAGCACATAATTCTGATTTATTCATTTTTTCATGGCTAGAAAATATGCCACTTAAGCATTCACATTTTATCAATTAAAATCCACTACATTACATGCCATTTTTAGCACCGTACTATGTTATGTGAATTTATGCAATCTGGCTGAGAAAGAAAACAATGGATTTGATCTCTCCCTCCCCCTCTCTCTAAATAAAACATTCTCCTCATATGTATACATTTTCTAAAAAATAAGTTTATCATTTAGCTTCCCAGCAAACATGGGATAGTGGTGTGAAAAATTATTGCTGAAACTTTATTATAAAAAATATCACAATTCAATAGCAGTATTAGTAAAAAAAAAATTAAAAATTATTTAGATAAATCATGTACATTAGTAGAGATACAAGAAACTTCAATACCTGCTTATTCACAAAATCAGATTATCCACAACAGTCCCCCAGTAAACAGTATGAATCAGTGATTCTCTGCTGTGTCAAATTACACAATCTACAATATGCATTTCAGACTACTGATCTATTTATAAAATTTAATTCTGCTAAATTATTGGATTTAATTACACCAAACCTATACTGCTTTACAGGAGAAGTGGTAGTATATTAAGAGAAAAAGCAAGCAAACAAAGAGATTGTGGGTATGGATATATGTGGATTGACACTGAGATGAACTGGTTTGCAGAGAAGAGTTAATTTGAAAAGAAAATGCATGAGCTTAGTGTCTATGAAAGGTGCCACTGATGAGCTCCATCACACAAACAGCAATAGTGCAGCTTTCCCAAATTGCCCCATAAGTGTACCTCAACCAATACCAGAAGGGCAGCACCCCATAAATGTACCTTAACCAATACCAGAAGAGCAGCACAATTGCCTGCACACCCTCCAATCATGACTGCATAAAACACTTAAATAGACCTCCGGCCGCAGCCAGGAAGCTCTGGCCCTAGTCGTGGAGCTCCGTCCCCGTTATGGCTCCAACCGCCGGGGAGCTCCAGCCCCAGCGGCAGCCAGGTTGCTCTGGCTCAAGCCCTCCAATTGCGGCGCTTCAGCCCCAGCTGTGGAGCCAGGTAGCTGCGGAGCTCTACCACGGTTGCCTAGCTATGGCCCCAGCAGTAGCAGGGCCGACAGCAACTAGAGAGTCCCAGGAGACTGGAGCAGTAGCAGGGGCAGGCTGGAGCCCTAACCTGGTGGCAGCACAGGCCATGAGGGAAGGGACCTTTCATTGTCTGGCAAATCCCCTCATTTGGGACCAGCGAGGTCCAGCTGTACTAGGAACTAGAATGAGATTAGGGATGTTAACTTGTGTATATTTCTGTAAACATGTAATCACTAGATTTTTTAATTTTTTTTTTTTTAGTGGTTACTCATTTACATGCAGGGGAAGCAGGGGGGGTGCTGGTACTCATGAGGAGCCATCTTAAAAGCCAGTATGTGTGGGGAGCCCGCTTGAAAGTTACTTCCCATGTGTACTGGCTCCCACCTCCCCTCCTCAGCTGCAGCTGCCTCTGTGGTGCTTAAAAGCCAGCTCCCCCCACATATTGGCTCCTGCCTGCCCCTGCCTTTGCTGCTGCCTCTGCCTCCACAGGATCCAGCACACTTGGGGAGTCAGCTCACAGGCACCGGTTCCCACTTCTCCTCCCCTTTGCTGCCTCTACTACAGAGGCAGCAAGGGGCGTGTGTGAGCGCACGTGTAGTTATTAGGATTAACCAATAAACCCAGACTTACCGGTTAATTGTGCAAATGACTACACAATCCCTAAATAACATCCCTAAATGAGATGAAACTGATTTACAGAGATTAACAAACAATCATTAAATACTAAGAGCTTTCAGTCACTACCAAGCTTGCTTTGAACAAGTGACCTACAGGTGAGAGGAAACAGTTATGTACAATGTTCCCACTAATCTTTTCCATCCATGTGTAGAATAAAATATTATGTGCACCACAGGCAGAAACAAAAAACCTAGCTGCAGGCACTCTGCTAATCAGCTGGGCAGCATCTGAATCTCTCCTGAGTGTCTGTACAAGCACACAGCTTACAGGGAACACTGGTTACGTACTTTACAGTAACTGAAGTTCTTCAAGATGTTTCACCCTATTGATGGCTTCCTATTAGGTGTGAGTGCACCTCTGATCAGAGATTTTTTCAGCAGGGTCTGGTGGTCCACACCTGTGCCCTACACAGAGGGGAAAACAGAAGGTAGTGGAGGATGCACAGGGACAAAACATCTAAAAAACCCTCAAATTACTGTGCAAGGTGCTCTCATACTTGACGTTACTGTTCAAAAGAAGGTTGCTGAAGAGAGATTCAATAAACAGCCTTACCAAAAGCTGCATCAGACCTGGAGGTGAAATGACAGCATGTGATAAGGTGTGCACAGACTACTGCAATATCTGTGCACATCTGAAATGGATGTGTTTTTAAGCAGGATGTGGAAGTGGACTGAGCTCTGATGGGATGGGCCATCACATCAGGAGCAGGGTAGCATCCTAGAATATTCACATCATGCTAAGATGCATTTGGAGATCATTTAGATCATCTTTGTGCAGATAGAGAAACTCCCATCATCCTCTCTGCAATGGAGACAAGCAGTCTAGGCAAGCATCTGAAAGGTTTGATCCTGATGAGACAGAAAGCAAGGGCTCATCTCATATCTATAAGATGTAGACTTGTCTCTTCCCTTCAAGTTCCCCGGTAGCTGAATGCCTGGCTGGTGTGAAAATTTGGTGACACTTTAGTTAGGAAGCCAGGATGAGACCAAAGCGTTACCTTCACTGTATAGAGTACATCAGCCACAAGAGCTTTCAACTCACTTATTGTTCTAGCCAATGTAACTGAGGAACACAGTTTTTGTAAGGTAAGTGAAGAAGGGAAGAATTCCTCAGAGGTTCAGAGGATATACTGAGTGTACAGTCTGGACAGGAGCATTCCGATATACAGACTGACATATGTCCTAGGAGATGCAGGCAAAACTTGCTACAGTCTGCGGACTCTGCTGTAGAGTAGAAGATGAGACAGTACCTAGTGTCTAACCTGTCTTTTTGCCGGGGCCAACTGGGGAGTCTAGCATGGCTCTGATAAAGTTGCTGTGCTGAACAGGAACCTGACTAGATGTCTCCAAGTTGAACCATCAAGGTGTGGAAGAGAGCTAGAGCTTTGCCGGTGGCCTACTGGAGTCTGTGGAAGGAGCGACTCTTGATGATCCAGTTGTTCCAGGAAAGGGGAAGAGGACTATATCCATCTGAAAAAAATGGGCCAGGACACCAAGAGGACATCTGTAAAGCCTCAGAGCAATGAAGGCTGAAGTGGTTGTGGTAGTGGCTGCTACCACTGGTGAAACATAGGAAACATTTTAAGCAGAACACAGCTATATGGAAATATGCATCCTGGACATCAAGTAACAAACCAAGCACCCCCTTAAATGCCCCTGTTCTAATGATGGTATTATCACCAAACATCCTGAATGTGGGTGTCTGGATGAAAGCATTCAGAGCTCTAAGGTCCAGAATTGGTCTCCATCCACGTTTTTCTTGGGAACCATGAAGAATTTGGAATAGAATCCCCTTCCAATGAATACAGGAAGAACTTGTTTGATCATTCCTAGTAGCAGGATGGACTGGACTTCTTGCCTCAAGAGACCTTCATAGACAGGTCCCTGAAAAGGGATAGGGAAAGGGGGTGCCAATGGAAAAGGTTGAAAGGAATGGTATTTAGCCTGATTAAATTACTTCCAGTATCCATTTGCACGATGAGTTGCCAGGAAGGTGTGAAACAGGAGAGGGTCCCTCATGGATTTGATGGAAGAAGGTGCCACCTCCTCAGATCTTAGCTCTGTGGAGCCTGACAGCTTACCTGTCTCACCAACAGCAGGGGATCAAATAAAAGATTACCTCACCCACCTTGCCTCAAAGCCTAGGACCAAAACTGCTACAATTACACTGCATACCCTTTAGAAAGATCAATTTCAGCCGAATTCAAACTTCTGAAAACCAGGAAACACAGAGTTACGATACATGCCCTTAACTCTGCTCTGCTGGAGCTGGCAATCACCACTGGGAACTATCCATTAACACTTCAACTACATTCACTATGTTAGGTGTTGCAATATTGAATAGTAGAATACACTGGAACATAGTTTGAATATAAATCAATCAGAGAATTAGTCTGTGCTATGACTGATACAAGAAGATTTGGACCTGAGTTTCACTGTGTGTTCTCTAAGAGAACAGGAGCCTGCATATTTTGAGGCTGTAGTCTGCATCATTCAATACAGAACTGTTTAAGCTGACTAGGTAGCAGGACACTGGGGTCTTTTTGCTATGGTTACTGTCAGAAGAAAAGTGGGGTCTGAGAGCAGTCTGTGGATTAATGATGGCTAGGGACAAGTGTAGCTTTAAATTAGTGGTCACCAAACAGTAGAGTGGGATCTGCCAGTAGATCTTGGAACTTCTGACAGGTGATCCTGGCTGGTTTGGCCAGGAAGCTATCAAGCACTGGCACTTCAGTTGCCCCTGCACTTACTGTCATGCTGCTCCAGCCTTCTGCCTTGGAGCTGCCCCCCTGGGAGCCTTCTGCTTGCTGTGCAGGGTGGGGGAGGGAGAGGAAGGGCACTGATGTCAGGGTGTTCCCTCCTGCCCCCACTCCTGTACCCCATCTCCACACAGACAGAAGGGGATGGAGGGAGCTTAGCAATGCAAATCTGTTACTCTTACAGAGAGAATAGTGATAGAGATGCAGCCGTGTTAGTCTGGTCTAGCTGAAACAGACAGAACTATGTAGCACTTTAAAGACTAACAAGATAGTTTAATAGGTGATGAGCTTTCATGGGCCAGACTCACTTCCTCAGATCAATTTGTGGAAGAAAATTGGCACAACCATATATACCAAAGTGATACAATCAAAAAAATGAACGCATGTGAAATTGACAAATCAAATTTTAGAACAGAGTGGGGGTGAGGGGGGAAGGTAGTGTATGTGAGGTAATGACATAGGGGTGATAATAGGGGGAAGTTTCTGCGAGGTAATGACATTAGGGGTGATAATTGGGGAAGCTATCTTTTTAATGGGTGAGATAGAGTCTTTGTTTAGACCCATACATAAAGTGTCCAATTTAAACATGAATGACAATTCTGAAGCTTCTTGTTGAAGTCTGGAGTTAAAGTCTCTTTGAAGCAATATGCATGTTTTAAGGTCATTGAGGGAATGGTCAGTCTGGCTGAAATGGCAAGCAACAGCTTTCTCTCTGTGAGAGAGTCTTATGTCTGTTTTGTGTGCATTGATTCTTTGGCGAAGTATCTGAGAAGTCTGTCCAATGTACATAGCAGATGGACACTTTAGGCACATGATGGCATAAATTATATTTCTGGATGAACAGGAATATGTGTTCTTGATCTTGTAATAGGCATGGTTAGGTCCAATAATGGTGTCAGCAGAGTAAATATGTGGACAAAGCTGGCACCGGGGTTTGTTGCAAGGGAAAGTTCCAGGGTTGGTGTTAGTATGGTATGTCCTGTAGTTGTAGGTAAGAATCATCCTGAGGTTAGGTGGTTGTCTATAGGAGACTATGGGTCTGTCTCCCAGAGCCTCTCGGAGGGTAGTATCCTGTTCCGGTATAGGTTGTAGTTTATTGATAATGCGTTGGACGGGTTTAAGTTGGGGGCTACAGGTGATGACAAGTGGTGTTCTATTGTTGGTTTTCCTGGGTCTGTCTTGAAGTAGATGGTTTCTGGGTATTCGTCTGGCTCTTTCAATTTGTTTTTTTATTTCATTACCTCACAGACACTACTTTCCCCCCTCAACCCCACTCTGTTCTAAAATTTGATTTGTCAATTTCACATGCGTTCATTTTTTTGATTGTATCACTTTGGTATATATGGTTGTGCTAATTTTCTTCCACAAATTGATCTGAGGAAGTGGGTCTGGCCCACGAAAGCTCATCACCTAATAAACCATCTTGTTAGTTTTTAAAGTGCTACATAGTTCTGTCTTTTGTTCTTACAGAGAGAAAAAGAGAGAGAGAGACAGTGAGTGTGTCGCCCTCACAAACACACACAGTCCTTTACTCATCTACCGACCCAAATATGTAGGTTGTTGTTTTTACTTCTTTTACTGCTTGCAAAGTGTTATTTTTGTTTTGACTGGTCTGTGCATTTCATAATTTTCATTTCTCTTACACTTAAATTTAATTCTTTGAGTAGCCATTGCTGTACACGCCAGCTGCTTTCAGGAGTGGGGCAGGGCAGGAGTAAACCTGCCTTAACCCCACTGATCCACCATCCAGAAGCAGTCTCAGTTAAACAGTGCCCAGTCAGATCTTGAACCCTTATCCTAGCCTGAACCTCTTCCTGCACCCAACCTCCTGCCCCAGACAGGAATCCCCCTCCACCCAAACTCCTTCACAGAGTTTGCACCCTGAAACCTTTCCTGGACCCCAAGCTCCAACACTGCGCTAAGCTCGGAGCCTCTCCCACATGCCAAATCCCTTGACCCAAGATCAAAGCCTGCACCCCAACTCCCTACCCCAGCCTGGTGAAAGTGAGTGAGGATAGGGGAGGAAGGAGGCTGGATTGAGCAGGGTGAGGCCTTGGAGCAGGGATGGAGCAGGGGCAAGGCCTCAAAGAAGAGACGGGAAGGAAGTGGGAAATGGGTATTTGGGTTCAAGGTAGATCTTACATTGCACTTAAACTGAAAAGGTGATCTTGTGGTTAAAAAGGGTGGAGACCATTGCTTTAAATGACACCCTGTGTGCTAGTGTGACAGGACTGAAAAAGTATATGAAGTGCCTGTTATATTTTACAAGTGTGATGTACTGTCAGGAGAGTAGGATCAAGTGTCTAAGAATTAACTAACTATTTCCCAGTTTTCTAAGTTTCAGTTTTGGTGAATTTGACATTTTGAAAGGCCACAAACTGTCACTAGAACTGCATTAATCAAGTGTTTTCCCATTTAATTTTCTTAGTTTTTTTTTTTTTTTTTTAAACAGAAAGAAATGTTTTTTTGTTAGAAGTTAGTGATCATTTAGACCAGGGGCAGGCAAGATCCAGCCTGCAAACCAGATCCAGCTTGCCAACCTTTTGATCCGGTCTGTGCTCGCACCGTGACAGGAAGCAACGCCAATCAAAGTGGCTAGCAGCTCCCTGTGGCTCTCTGCGCTGGGGAGAGGGACAGGGAAGGAGAGGTTTCAGCACACTGCCTCCACCCCCAGCAAAATCTCTTAGTTCCTACTTTCCAGAAAGTGGCCAATGGGAGCCAAGAGATTTTGCTGGGAGTGGGGGCAGTATGTGTAGCCTCCCTCCAACACAGAGAGCCACATGCACAGCTAGACAATAGTCTAGCTGCTGGCAGTGAAGCCTGCCTGAGTGTGCTGCTGGTCCTAGAGCCTGCCTCTGGCATCCCAGCCCTTCCCCTCCAAACCGAACTCCCTCCTAAACCTTCCCCACTTCTCCCATACCCCGCATCAGGTCATAACTCCCTTCTGCATCCAAACTCCTGCTCAGATCCCGCACCCTCTCCTGCACCTCAGTCCCCTACCTTGAGCTCCTATCTGCACCCAACCTCTGTCCCAGATCCACAGCCCCTCCACAGAAAAGTGTGGCCTTTGACCACTTACCAAATCTTGGAATGGCCCTCCATCAAAAATTATTGCCCACCCCTAATTTAGACAGATGTACTTCTCTCCTACATTGGCACTCAACAGGCAAGAGTTGCTAAATAATAATCCATAAACCTAGCTATATAGTGCTTTTTCCATCAATATATCTCAAAGAATTCTACATCATCATCCCCATTTTACCCATGGGGAATTGAGGTAAGGTAAAGGTAATAGAAAAGTTAAATGACTTGTCCAAGGTCACCCAGGAAGGCCAGTGGCAGAGATAGAAAGGGTCCCAGTGGTTTTGCCACAAGATTGTTAGGTAAATCCTTAATACTCCTTCCCTACTTCTGTTTATATTGTTATGGTAGAATGAGAGAAATGTTCATGTTTTTAAATATATGCCATGTGTAGTTACTAACAGGGTCAGAGAAATCTCTTCCATAGTCTATGTTCCAAAACCTTGACAGTTTCATTATATGGCTGTTTCAACTCACTTAAAGCTGCTGTGAGAAGACTAGTGTTTCCACTCTTGCCCCACCATTCCCCACAACATGCAACCAGCTCCCTGTGTCCTTCAAATCCCAGTAAGTCATTACTTGACACTGGAAAAGCCATTAATACATAAGAAGTTGCTCCTTGCTATTTCCTGCTCTCTTCTGCTGTACACACACCATAGGCAACTGCTTACTGGAAGGCCACATGCTACCTTGTTTAGGTAGCCTGATCTCCCCTGGGCCCCTTGATCTCCCAGCCACAGCTGGGATTCCTACTTTCTGAATATTCTGCTGTCCTCATATTACATTTACCCAAAATAAAAATTCCCTTTTCACAGGAGGCAGATTGGAGTAATATGCCTATTTAATTCAAATTTCTGCCCTGGGTTGGATTTTGGATTTGAACTCAGTGTCCTGGATGATCTTGGATTTGATGACCAATACTCTCAGCCACCCAGATCAGGCAATGGCTAGGCAGTTTTTCAGATACTAAGCCTGCCCTCTGTACATGCTCTGTATAATCCATTAGGTGAAAGATCAGGCATGCAAGCTTTAGTGTGCCAAACTGGAGAAGAAATTTATTTTTCAAACAGTACTGAAATTTGAATGCTCCCAAAGGGCTGGTGAGTGCCACACATTCTGCTAGAGTAACTCTCAAATTTTGAGATCCAGATGAAATATGAGCCTTCATTTGCTTTCCATTTGTGAACAAAAAAAATGTTGCTAGAATATGTCAACTTCAAGAAAAATCAGTTTTTTCCAGAGACTATCTTGGGAATTATTTGATCAAATGACTCCAAAATTGAATCACTGACTGTACCCGCCTCCCACCCTCATGTGGTACACCAAAATTCAAGGCAATCTGGTTAACTGCACAGCTCTTTAGAGCTCCAAAAGCTGGTCTTAACTAAAACAGAGCTGCAGCTCTTCTATAAAAAAGGTTTTGTTTTGTTTTAAAAAGAAACATTCTTAACTTTAGAGCCTATAGGATTAAGAAGTTTTAAAACACAATATCTAAACCCTTCCTCTGCGTTAAAGTAGGACATACTTTACACCTTCATTAGCTTGCTCCAGAGGGGTAAGCAGATTCAAGCAATATTTATGGCTATTACAGATAATACATTCTCTAGAAATGATACCCATACCAACTCAAACAGCATCTTCCTTTCAAACAGGAACATGATTTTCCACATGCATGGTTTTATTTTCAGCTTTCAATAGCGACAACATGACTGACTTGGCTAATGGCCTGATGCGTATGCCTACAATATTATCATTAAATATATACTGGTGATAGTTCCAACGTGCAGTATTTTCTGTTAGAACTCTTTAGAGCCCTTACGTATACCTCCACACACAGCTAACAAAGATATCACTGCCTTACAACACTCCATACTTTATAACTTCAAATTTATCGGAAACAAAGTACAAGGTCAGAACATAAAAACAATGGCAAAGGTTTGCTGTACTAATGTCACTGTTTTTAATTACTAACACTAAACGTTAAGTCTGACAGCAAGTGTCAAGAAGAGCAATTCCCCCTTGATCAAAATTCTCACTTTGCTGAACACAACATTTATCATGTGTGTCTTCCTAACAGCACTCCTGTTTACCAAAGGCTTTTCTGGAACCTTCATTTCTCAGAGTAACCTAACAATAAAGAAGAAGTGTACAGAGTGTTCTTTGCTTTCCTGACTAATTTCTTCCCACAGTCCGAGAAGAAGGAAAATTATTTTCCTAACTGTTTCAGAGAGTGAACTAAACTGATAACTCAAGCTTTTTACGTTTTTAGCATTGCTAAATTTAGACTTGGTCGACTTAGGATATACACTTATATGTAAGACACAGACACACATCAACAACACTATTTTACAATATAGTTATTAGAGATAATGCAGGTAGTCAATAGTTAAGAACCCACTGTGAATATTTTTCTTCATGATATATTTACTGAATTTATTTATTTAGAGAAGCTCAACTGAGATGCATTTTTAATTTTTGCCTGTATTTTCTAGCTGGATTGAACTGAAGTATTAGGCCATCAAGTGAATTATCCAAGGTAACAAACCAAAGGCATGGTCAACTGCTCATTAAAACCCTTATTATTTTAATTCTTTAACTATAAGGCCAACTATTTTTAATCAAAAATTGATTATTTATAACTTGATTTACTGACCTAAATGGATTAAACACTTATAATTGGCAAACAGCCCTGTAAATTTGCCTGATATGACCACTGTATGTGCAGTTAATTCTGCACTGCCACTTTCAAAATTGGACATGTGCCTTTCCTTAAGGAGGTGCATATTTTACCTGTGCACATAATGCAGCTGATGAATGGAATGTATAGCAAGCACCATTTCACCAATGTAGAATTTGGCCATGTCTTCAGGAAGCTTGTCTTCAAACTTACTAAGAAGCGTCAGCAAATCACCACCCACATAGTAGTCCATTACTAAATACTAAAAAAAATAAAGAATAAAAAAAAAAAGATCAATACACGTTTGAGTCAAAATGGATAAACATAGTAATACTACATGCAAGTAGCTGATCACGGAACAAGGATGCAAAAAGAGGTTGTGGAAAACATACATATGTGAAGAGAGGTCAAAATGGCCACTTTTATGAAGTTATTATTAATTGCCTATTTTGCTGCAAATATTTCTGATTTTCTTTAATATAAGCATTGTGAAGACAATACCTTCTAAGGTCTTTCAAAACTGATCATGACCATAAAAATGAACAGAGAATATATAGCAGAGTGTACTTAAGTCAATGATTTATGACTATTTAGCTTAGTTATACACAGAAGAGACGGAAACAGGCCCATTTTCTTTAGGGAATTGGCTTTTGTGAAGTTCTACATTCATAACAAAACAAAAACAAACAAAACTCCTGACCAAATCTAGCATACTAGCTTTCAAAGTGTGAGGCTTCTTATGGATAGAAAAGAGGAAACTAGTTAAAATTAATTCTCCAGAACATAGTTTTTAAAAACCCTTTAGACATCACAACATTAAGTCACCGATTAGTTTGAACAGGAAACATTGGATTCCTCTAGTAGAATAGGAAACATTTGGAATGAGGAACAAATAAGATCTACAATTAAATTCCTGTTTAGACAAGAAGTGTGTTTGGATTATATGAGTATTTTGTGGTGTTGATAAGCCTGTGAGCAGCAACAAAATATGAGCCTGGAACATTTATTTTATTTTAATAGCATTTGCTTCAGCAAACCAACTTTCTTCACAAATACTACATTGCTTGCTAATGGAAGGAACTCAATTTGCACTATGAAATATATCAGTGGAGTAAAAGATGTGTTTCTAAACAAATACTTTCAATTAATTTAGTGTTCAAGTACATTAATATGTGTATGCTACTATTTTTCTTACCAGTGTAGGTAGCTTGAGAAGGAGATTGCTAAAGCAGATAAGCCAGCATTTTAGCCACTGTGAGCTAGATCAGTGGTTTTCAAAGTATGGATCACAACCCAATACTGGGTCGTGGAGTGTAAGGCACTAGGTCACCCTGCTCAGCCTTCCAGGGACCCTGGTGGCTCTGGTCAGCACTGCCAACCTGCTCTTTGAAAACCACTGGGCTAGTCCCAATATATTCTGACACTGCACTGCACCCAGGAAGTAACCAGCAGCAGGTCCAGCTCCTAGGCAGAGGGGTCATGGGACTCTGTACACTGCCCCCACACCAATCACCAGCTCCACACTTCCACTGGTCAGGAACCGGACAATGGGAGCTGGGGCAGCAGTGCCTGTGGGCAAGAGCTGCATGGAGCTGCTTGTGCATTTCCACTTATGAGTCAGAAGTACTGTTGGCCTCTTCTGGAATGCAACATTGTCTGTGACACCAGGAGAGGCAGGAAGCCTGCATCAGCCCCCCTGTTATGCTACTGATTGGGAGCTGCCAGAGATAATCTCATGCCCCAATCCCCTGCCCCAGCCCTAAGCCCCACCCAAGCCCAGAGGCCTGCTCCTGCACCCTAAGCCCCTTGTCCCTGACTACACCCTAGTGCCCCAACCCCTTCTGTACCTCAATCCCATGCCCTAGACCAGGGGTTGGCAACCTATGGATCACTAGGGGACAGATATGGCTCTTCTGGAGCCCCAACTCGCCCTCGCGGCGCCGCCGCCCCCCCCCCCCCCCATTTCTCCCTACAGCACTGGTGCTATAGTCTAACAGCCCAACACAAGACTGGAATGCCAGCGCCAACTTCCAGGTCAGGGGGGAGAAAGCCCCGAACCTCCCTGCTGAATCCAGTGAGAGGGGAACAAGTGGAGCCAAAAATGGTTCCGTGTGCATTGCCATTTTCCTTCCCCCAGGACACTTCCTGGAGGCTTCCCCTTAGAATTCTTCCTGGGGCTTTCTTCTGGCAAATGGGAGCAGCAAGAGGCTGTGTTACATAGTGTCTGCGACACAGCACGAACACAAGTAAGTGCCCCCCCCCCCCCCCAGGGCCAGACCCCACATCCCGAGCCCGTCACTCACCTCCTTCTGCCCAGATACCCTGCCCCAAGCCTGCTCCTGCCCCCTGCCCTGACACCCTGGCCCGGTCCACTCCAGCCCAGATACCCAGCCCCTTCTCCCCAGCCAGACAGCTTGCCCCCAGGCCGCTCCTGCACCCTCCCCTGCTCCTGCCCCCTCCCACCAGCCACCAGCCCTACTCTCAGCCTGTTCCTGCCCCCTCTCTCTCACCCAGACCTTGCACCCTCACCCCCTCCTACACCTGCTATCCCATGCACTGGCAGCCCTGTCCTACACACTTAACCTTTCATTTTTGGCCCCACCCCAGAGCATGGGGGGAGAGGGAGCGTGCAAAATCCACTAACCCTGGAACTCCAGAAGAGTAAATCTGGCCTGAGGCTTTGAACCTCAGTTCTTCCTGCTCCTCACCCCACCATGGGGCTGGAGCACCAGCGGAGTAAGGTATTTCACTTGGGGGGCCACATCAGTGATGGTTGCAGGGTTTTGGAGGAGGGTTTTTGTTTGTTTGTTTTTGTCTCTCACTTGTATGGTCCCTGACTGATTTTTCTGCAGGTCAATGGCCTCTGACCCAAAAAAGGTTCCTCACCCCTGCCATAAAGACAGACAATGTTGAAGCCTTGTGTGTTGGACATAATACTTTACTTTATTTTAAAATGAAGCCTGACCAACAAGCCCCACAATTGGGGCCCAGCCCCCATCTGGACACAGTGTCGTAACACTCCTGCCTCCCCCCCCCACCACCACCCTCAAGCCCATCATACATCTGAACCCCCTACCCCAAGCTCCTCATTCCTCCACATCCTCAAACTCCTGCACCTCCACATCCCCAGCAACCTGCCATAACACTCCTGCACCTCTTCCACACCCCAACCCCCTGCCCTGATCCCATCATACATCTGAACCCCTGCCCTGAGCTCCTCATACATGCTAACCCAGACTCCTGCACCCCCATATCCCCAGCCCCCACCATAAGATTGACAAAAGACAGCCTAAATGCATGTGTGAAGCTGGATTTGACCAGTTATAATGTAAACTTCAAAGAAATGTACGAAAAGATGCAGCAGCAGAAGTCCCATTAAATAAGGTCTGTGAGTACAATGTTTCATTTATGCTATTAGTCATGTCAATTATCAATAATATTAAGTTGTATATTTTCAGTCATGCAAATGGGCATTCTTTCATGGCTCTTTGTTGACCACTTGTTCTGAATTTTGAGGTAGTTTGGCTCTTTGGTTTGAAAAGGTTGCCAACCTCCGGTTTCTGCTGATAATGGAGTGCAAGTGCAATTTGGAAATTTCTGAATCTGCACTGGGAACAGTGTGTTGGCCACAAAGATACATTTACCTATTAAAGTTCAACCTACTCTATGTATAAAATGTCCAGATTTTTTTTTGCATCTGAGCTGGTTTAATGGGTCTTATCTAAAATAGAGAAACTGCCAACAAAGGAGTAACTGCCTGGTGCCTGCAATAATGTAACAATTAGTTTAGACAGACTCAAACACCCTTACCACAATGTCACAATAACCTGCTCTAAGTAGGTTTTTTATGACAGTAGAAAAAGTGTCTGAGCCCCAGCGCCACAGGTTCAGCTGAGCCATTACTTGCTGTTGCTGTAATATGTACGCTATTTTTTCTAGTGCAGACACACTCTTTGAGGCAGCACAGTAAAATGTTACCCAGAAGCACCACATTCCCCAAAGCCTTCAGCTGTAATCAAAAGAAAAATGCTGTTAAAATGCTTGGGGGATTGAAGGCAGGGTGCAGAATGGTCAAGACTGAACACTGAGCTTCAGCTCAGAGAAACTGTGCTAGAGTGCCATTCATTTTATGAACCTTCAGGGAGTAGCTGAGTTAGTCTGTACAGGATAAACTTAAACAACAAGTTTTTTTAGGTGCTTATAGATTTTTAGGTGCTTATAGATTACCAGTTTTTCCTGTTTGGTTTTCCCTTTGATATTTACATACCCTCTGCTTCTTGTTTCCCGCCCTCTCCCTTCTCCCCTATTTATTTTGGGTCTGGACATCCTAAACTCAAAACTCCGGTCATCTGAAGAAGTGGGCTGTGCCCACGAAAGCTCAAGATACCATCTACATGTTTTGTTAGTCTATAAAGTGCTACCAGACTATTTGTTGTTTTTTAACTTTATTCATTTTATGGTACAGCTACACTTACATCAGGGTACAAAGTACAGATATCACACACCCACTAGCATAGGTATTATTAGCAGTGTAGAATGAGACTGCCATATGAACCTGAACCCTAGGGCATAGACCCTACATGTCTCGCTGCATGTTCACACTGGGTACACCAGCCCCTGTCCGCAGCCAGCCCCAGCTGCCATGAACAGAGACTGCTCTGGCAGCAGCCCCTGTTCACAGTGGCCCGGGCTGGCTGTGGCAGAGGCTGGGCCCGTTGCAGCCAGAGGCTGCTTCGCAGCAGGCTCCCCTACCCCCTTGCATGCTGCTACCTCTAATAAAGGCAGCAGTACGTGGGGGCAAGGGGGAGGAAGGGGGCAGGCAGCGAGTGTGGGGGGGGTGAGTAGTCGACTTGATAAGTTTATACTTATTGGGTAGTCTATTTCTCACTTACATCCCTACTCCACACCCTGTGGTGCTGCCTCTGGGGCTGCATGTAACCATGAGGGTTAACCAATGAGCCCAGGCTCATCTGTTAACTGTGTATATGGATACACATTCACATCCCTACTCTAAAATCCTGAGACTTATTTAATGGTGAAGATAACATACCAAATAGTTCTCATCCTGAAAGGCATAGTGCAATGTAGTAATCCACTGACAATCTCCATTCACCAAAACATTTCTCTCTTCTCGGAAACAAGCTGTCTGAAGGAAAGAAAAAAAACAACAAAAAAACCAATGTCACAGGCCACAAGTAGTCTTTGCAGGATTCATACATATGCATGTTTTATGGGATTATTTAAAATTTCCATACAAAGGTCTCTATTCATTGGAATTTAGTCTGTAAAATTGATAAGCCAGAGAAGCTCTTCTGTCTTCTATAGTTACACATACACTCATCCTAACCCTGAATGCTTTTTTTAAAAACAATTTAGCTTGAGCCATTCAAGTTCTTGCTTCTCCTGTATTAAAAATATCTTTGCATCCCACCACAACCTGTAGCAAAAGGATGAATGCACAGAAGGAGAAGACCTGTGTGAAAATATATGTATGCAACCACAGTTTAATGTTTCAGTTTCTAATAGTTCCTCAAGATAATGAAAAACAGTTGAGGGCAACCTGTGGCCCTTCAGAGTAATTTGCTGTTGGGCCATGAAACATTTTGTTGATGTTGACCATCCACAAGCCACAGTCTTCTGCAGCTCCCAATGGCCGCAGTATGCCATTCCCAGTCAACGGAAGTTGCTGGAAGCAATGGCCAGCATGTCCCAGTGGCTCACTTCTTCTCGCAGCTCCCATTAGCCAGAAATTAAGAAGTAAGCTATAGGGACATGCTGGATACTGCTTCCTGCAACTTCTGTTGGCTAGGAATGGCGAACCGCAGCCACTAGGAGGGGGGCCATGATGGTCAATATCAAAGTGTTTTGCATCCCACCAGCAGAGTATCCTGATAGGCCATATGTAGCCCACCACAGATATAAACCATGAAGGAAATATATGAAAATCCATATGGTTTCCCACACTAATATTCTGGGGGAAAAAACAACCCTGCATTTTTAGCAGTCTTTCCCAACTTCAGACAAGGCACAGAGTAAGGTTTTAAAAATGATACGTATAAAAGATTATCTAAGCTCAGTTCCATATACATTTACATAAACCAATTTCATTTGATTGTTGGGAAGAAGATTCATCTTGAGTTTATTAATGGTTTTCTAGACCCAAAATACCGGTCAAAACTGAATCCTTGGGGTTTTTTATCACCATAAGTTTAGGATGCCACTATCAATATATTCTCTTTATTTCCATTCCCCATCATCAAACACTCGCAGTGGATAAGTGTTTTTTTACTGGTATTGATCTATGAATTCTCCAACAAAGTGCATTAACAGAGCACCCAGGAATCCTATACATCACCACCCTCATCCTAGAGCTTCACTATTACAATGTTTTAATGTGAATTTTCCAAGGAAAAAGTCTCAAGTTTTTTTGGTTTTTGTTTTGTTTTGTTTTTTAATTGGAAAACCTTTCCAGTGGAAGTGGAATATACTGCAGTCAAGTTGGAATAATTAAGTTCTACAGTGGGTATATAATAGAACCACTCACATACGATGTGTATCATGATATAATTATGCTGTGAATAAGAATGTCATTTGTGCTAATACTTTCATGTAACACTTATTTGGTGAAGTTCTCTGGCCCATGTAATGTAAGAAGTCAGACTACACAATAGAGTGGTCTCCTCTGCTCCAAGATTTGTGAGTCTATGAGTAAATTGATTTTCTTCCAGTTTTCAGAATTGTATATTTCTATTATTTTAACATTTTTAAAACAATACACTTGAAATACACAACCTAAGTAACTGAAGACCCACTTAACTGAAACAATTACAATTTATTGACTAAACAAACTGGATAAAAATGGCACACTTTTTCTATTAAGCAGCATACCTCATCTTGCCTACAAGCTAGGTTTACGAGTGTTCGCTAACAATTTTTCCCCACATTGCCCTTTGTTCATGTCAAACTTCACTTCACTTGTTCTTCTTACAGCTGATATAAAAACTGGTATCACCCAAATACATTGTTATGTTTAATGAATTATACAATGCTTTCCACTACAATTCATAAACTAAATCAACATAAAACCAGCACAATGCATTCATGGAGCCTCTGATGACAGCATGAAAAAGTACCTGATGTCTTTTTTTCAGTAAGGTGTGTGTACTTACAGCTTTCATTTAAAGCTGAAGGGGCTAACAGATGAAAATGAAAGCTTGCCGCGTGTTTTAACAACTTGATATGCAAGTCTTGAGAAACTGACTGATCTGCTTGCCCTTTATAGAAGGTACTAACCAGGGGCAAGCTAATGTGCCAAAAACAAAGAGGTGCTGAGTGGCCCTGCTGCTCCATTTTCTAAGAACAAGTCAGAGAGCACAGAACCTAGCTGTAATAACTGCAGCTTCTCCAAGAGAGAAATAAGGGTTTATAGGAGGAGTTGACAGAATTACTGTTCAAACTCTAGCTCCTATGCAGATTCATCTTTTGCCTATTCCTAAGGTCACTCTACTAGGATGCTCCTGACTGGGGAGGAGCTAAGTGACCCAGGCAGCGTGCACAGTTGACATGTTGCTTCCCATAGTTTCCTCCTCTTCCACTTAGGACACATCTATCCCATGAGAAAATTACAACAATCTAACTCAACTGGTTCAGAAACTGATTGAAATAGTGCCATCCTGTCCTTGGACACTAATTTTGGATTAAAAATGCCTCACAGTGACTCATCAGATGAATCGGGGAAAGTAATCCTAGCATTGCTACCCCTCAGACTTTTCAGAATGATTTATTTTAAATTCATTCCTTACTACTTACGGAATTAACACTTCTAAACTAATGTAGTTAGATCAGTACCATTTCACTGTGAAACTGATGATGCTGAAAAGCTGAGACAGAAATCAGGAAAGCAGCAAAAGCCACCTCCCTCTCCAGGAAGACCGTGAAGAAAAATCTAAATGGACTGCTAGAAGGAAGTGATTTTATCCAGCAACCACTATCATCACAAGGTTGATAAGGTCAAGAGGTGTGTAAGAGGAGTAGAGAACTTGTTCACTGAGGGAGGGACAGAACTGATATATTGGAGTGTCTGGTGGTCCATATATTTTTTTTCCTGGGCTACGCTTAAATTAGATCACCCTAGCTATATTGCTGAGGGCTGTGAAAAATGTCATGCCCAGAGAGCCATAGTTAGATCAACCTAACCCACATTGCAGATGCAGTAGTTGACAAAGATTCTACCAGTGACTTAGCTACGGCCTCTCAAAGAGGTGGATTAACTACATCTATAGGAAAACCCTTCCATCAATGTAGGAAGCATCTATACTATGGTGTTGCAGTAGCTGTAATATAGACATGGCCTCAGCCCTCAGCAAGGAGGAGTCAGGAAAGCTCAAGCTCTCTTGATGCTGTTTTAAATTTATGAAACATTTTACCTCTTTCCTCAACAATAGCCTGCATTGTTCATGGGCCACATTTTACTTTACAAAGATTTACGTAACAAATTACTAGGTCTTGCATTTCGCCAATGAAATAGCAATTATTCTAAGTAGACCTGAGAGTATGTTATTTTGGATAATTCCACTCAATAGGACCGTTAACCACTATTTATTAATTTGTGAAGTGACTGCTAGATTGCTTTTTGGAAATAAATGAGTAACTTCTAAAGAAAACACACAACTAACATCTTTCAGAGGTTTTGTTTATACAACTACCTATGCACCTCCTTTTATTTCTGTGTTTCCAGAATATTCATTAGTATTAGAATATTAGTAATGCAAATCCCATTACAAAGTGTAGGATACACTTCTTGAAGGCTTTGTCTGTCATCGAAAGGAACAAATTCTTCATTTTCAGCAAAAATTTTTTCACGTAGCCATAACAAAAATCTGAGGCTTCCATGTAGTCTTTAACTTCCCTTTACTGTAAGCAAAAATCTGGCCAATATAATTCAGGGTAAAAACTAGGGCAGACTGTCTGGTAAATGAATGCACAGTAATGCTGAGAACAACAGATGCCTAGAAGGGACTGTCAGACTTGATTGCATTAAAGCAGATCACTTAAAAAAAAAAATGAACCTCCTACACTTATGAAATAATTCTTTCTAATCTGGAAGAGCTTCAGTGTAATTTTCCTTAATGCCATTTAAAAAAATTTTCTGCATTAGAAAACATATTACTTACCTCTGCCCTTTTAAGCATTTCCCATTTATTTAGAATTTTCATTGCATAAATGCGCTCTGTGCACTTCATTTTAACAACCGCAACCTGGAATAATAATAATTTTATTTAACAAAAACAAGCCAAAAAGAATTCAGTGGTTTCAAGATTTTTTTTCAAACAGCTGATGAATGATACACAATATTGCTTCTTAAACCCATGATTAATGACGCGTAAGTAATTAGTGAACAAGAGTCAGTGAACAACTCCCTGAACATACTGATAAGTTATTTTTTCCCTTTTAAGAAGAGAGTTGTAAAAGCAGATTACTACTCATTTACATGACACAGTATGCCACGTGTGGTCAACTGTTCATGATTAAGTGGATGGGGGGTGGTACAGAAGGAGCATGAAGTCTTTCATATAAAGATGTGTCGTAAAGCTACACTGTTGGCAAAGAACAAGCAATGTTTGTATACTATGCCTTTAGGCAATGAAACAACATTTAAAATGGCAGCCACAGAGAACAGAAAAACTGATCAACCAAAAGGAAAACAAATTAGAAGCCAGCTAGAAACACGCTAATGTAACCAGACACCTGAAACTGGAAAGCTTTTATATGCTGCATACTGACTTTAAACATTGAAGCAGTGCTATTTGGAGTGCACACTATTTTATCCTACTAGTTGAAAATATGCTTATGATGCTCTGTCTTGGACAGCAGTGATGTATATGGCTATACAGCGGAAAGAGGGTGGAAGAGAACATTCTCCAGTGATGTACCATACTAATATGAGAAATGTGTTTATACTAGAGACCTTAGAGCAGGACAGCTGTATCAATGAAGCTGCGCCACTTTAAGATCTGTCGTGTAAAGGGACACTAAAACTTATGCCGGTGCACACCGGGCGCACTAAAACTTATGCCAGTGAAATTTATGTCACTTGAGGATGTGTTGGTTTTTCACATCCTCAAGTGGCAAAAGTTTTGCCAACGTAAGTAGTAGTGTAGACGTGGCCTAAGGTAAAGCAGCATGCTGTCCTTAAATTGCAGTGAAGGAGTATAGTTCTATTTGGGAACTGTGAATGCTACATTTTAGGCAGAGCTTGAAAAATCCACTTGACCAAGGACAATAAGAATTTTTCCTAGGTTCCACTTCAGGGAAGAAAGTTTTATTCTTATTGTTGCAAAGAAAACATGATCTAAATGTACAGTAATGCAGTCCCATCTTAAGTCTGCAGACAAGACTGCAGACAATGCCTTTTCGCTGTTGATAGCTTTCCTAAATTTCAGCAGCCTAAAGACTGACTTCAGAGGGGTAACCGAGTTAGTCTGTAACCGGAAAAACTTAACAAATAGCCTTAAAGCATCTTAGAGACTAACAAAACATGTAGATGGTATCATGAGCTTTTGTAGGCACAACCCACTTCAGATGAATGAAGCTATTAAAGGTCCAGTTTCTAAATAAATAGGGGATGGTGGGGAAGGAGGAAAAAGGAGGAAAGAAAAAAAGGGGAAAGAAATAGTTTGGATGGCGGGCTACATTCCACATCTTAATGACATAAAAAACCAAACAATCGGTACTTAAGAATAATTAGTACATTTTCTATCAGCTTCATGTAGCATGGACGCTCTAATTTACTATATCTTTCCCTTCTCCCCCCTCCCCTATTTATTTAGAAACTGGACCTTTAATAACTCCATTCATCTGAAGTGGGTTGTGCCCATGAAAGCTCATGATCCCATCTACATGTTTTGTTAGTCTATAAGGTGCTGCAAGACTATTCATTGCTTAAGTTTTTAAAGATTGACTTGTCAGTTTTAACTGTTGCTTTTCAAAACTATGGAGGCAGCAGTGAAACTGACAAGAATCAGATCAAATCCACTGTTACTTGAAAAGACTGAGTAGCAGTGGAGGAAGATGAGTGGAAAATGAGACTGGAGAAGAGCAGCCTCACAAAACAGGAAATCGGAGGAGGGAGATCGAATACCAGAGAATCCCACTCAGCATTCTAGCCAGGAAGCTGGGGGGGGGGGGGGGGACACAGAGGAGAGACTGCTCCTCTCATCTAGTAGCCAGAAAGGAGTGGAGTGAGGCCTTCAAGATTATCAGACATCAATTAGTGTACTCAGTGTCACATAAAATTTCCAAATTTCCTGTGAGTGGCTGGACATTTTAAAAAAAAGCTGGAAACCAACTGATTTGATCAGGTAGAAAAGCTTGCTGTGAGAAATATGTAACACGAGAAGAGGAAAAATATGGCAGAGAAGGTACAGAACACATAAGGAGATGAGGGGAAACAATGAACTGAACAGAGGACAACTCATAAAAAAGGTAGACTATTATCTATTACAGGAAGGAAAACTGAAGTAAAGCCAGAAAGGTGAAAAAAGGTGTAACAAAACAAAGGTGTAGGTAAAGTTACTGTTTTTTAAACCAAGTTGATTAACATGTTTCAATTAAATATGTGATTAAATACATAATAAGTATTAATAATTCTTTGTATTAATAAGCATACTAATGTTCACTTTACATTTTAAGATGGATGGTAGCATATATATTTTTCACTCTGGCAAGAAAGCTGAATCCATACACTAGTAGATGTTGGGTAAAAACACTTGTGCTTTAACCCTTGGTTTTAAGGTGGAACAAAGTCACTTTGCCCAATTGTAAAACGACACAAATACATGTTTCAGAATTCAGCTGCAACTTGAAAGCTCTCGGGCATAAGCTTCCCCAGCCTCCAATTTAGCTCTGGAAGTGCACACAAGTTTCTTTGAGTTTTGCATCATGAGTCCATGATCCTAGTATCACATAGGTTGAGTAAACTATGCATGTGTGCAAATCTGGATAGATATTTTTCAAATATGTTTGAACTGGATTTAAAAACTTAAAAGCCTTAGGTGCAAGGAACATGGCCAGGAAAGCAGTTTGGCCTAACTAGAGCCATGGGCATGGCTAGGCCTGCAGATTAGATTAGATTAGCACCAAAGTGGAGTCAAAAATTAGTTGACAGGACATCCAGAGGCATACTTGAGAGCAGAGCATTTCTTTTGGGGCTTTATTTCTGCTAAGTCCTAATAGCTTTTCTATAAATGTCCACAAAGACAAGTGGCTTGCCTAAATTTTAATTCTTATGCTACTGAGCATTAAAAAAAAAGGATCTAGGTTTATGCCTCAAATTATCTTGGACTTTTAGTCATCAAATTATGGACTGACTCGCCAACCCATTTTGCACTGCTGTGTACGCCTCTAGAATCATAGAATGATAGAGCTGGAAGAGACCTCAGGAGGTCATCAAGTCCAGCCCCCTGCCCAAGGCAGGACCAATCCCAACTAAATCAACCCAGCCAGGGCTTTGTCAAGCCAAGACTTAAAAACCTCTAGGGATGGAGATTCCACCACCTCTGTAGGTAACCCATTCCAGAACTCTCTTCCGCTTTCTCATCTTCCCATAAACTGTAAAGATATCCTGTACTGAAACGTATCTATTTTAGCACTACTATACAAACAATGAATTAATCGTCACATCACCCCCATGAATACCAAGTAATATTCACATTTTACAGATAAGGAAGCTGAAGCAGAGTCTAAGCAAGTTTACCAAGTGCACACAGGAATCAGCCAGGAATAGAATCTAAACTCTCCAAAGTTAGCCCTATAACATCAATCAGCAAACAATTTTTTAGCTTTTTAAAAAATTTGTCTCTCAAATACCCAAAAACAGACTCTAAAACGGATGCAAGCCAGCTATACAGTTGCATTCTGACCTAGCATTTTGATAGTATTTGTACCAATTTTGTAGTACATTTTCTTTGACTTTTTTTTGCCTGAAATAAAGCTCTGCTCCACTTCTACTGGAATAAAAAGCAAGATAAATCTACACAACCGACAGAATGTTTTCAGACTTCAGTAAAAGCAACACTTTGCTTCCAAAATCCTAGCTCAAAAAGCTTCATCTTGTGACTCCATCTTCAAGAAGCAATTTGAGCTTTGAGGATTTCAGATCTGAAATGAAAATAAGGTAGATATTAAGACAAGTTCCATGCTGTCTTCCACCCTTTTTAATCCCATTTAATTAAATGGGTTGTAAATCAAAGCAAAATTTGGCTCTAAGAACACCCAGAACCTTGCCCATTATTGAAATTCGTCCATTACTGACTAAGGTTGAGCTGTGTTGTCATAGCCCCCAGAATGATCTCAGAATATTGAAGAGGTAAAGTAATATTTAATGCACCAACTTCTGTTGATGAAATAGAAGCTTTCAAGTAAGAGCTTTTCTTCAGATAAGAAAGCATCACAAATAGAAGCTGATCCAATAAAATATATTTTCTCATCTATCTTGTCTCTCTAAGGTTGAGCATATCAGGTAAAACAAGGTATGGATTTCCAAGTAATCATCTTGTTAACTGATTTAATGCCATTTTGACAGTCTAGACAAAAGTGTAATGAATGAGCAGAAACTTCATTGACAGAAATGAGTTACCATGACACATGGCTAGAAAGAGTTAAGCAGCTCACAGACTTATTGACCCAGATTCAGCCTTTTAGAGACATGTTAGAAAAGTATGCAAAAGGTAATCAGAGCCATTAGGACCATGTTAGATAGGCTAGAACTTTCAAATACAAAGGCAATATTAATTGTATGTGTTTACTTTTATCTTGTTAGATATTAGCCATGAAAACAGACAGTTCCTGTCTATAACTATAGCTATTCATTCAGAGAGCATTTAGATCTGAGTGGGCAGTAATTTTTGATGGTGGGACCACTCCAAGAATTTGGAAATTGGTCAAGGGCCACACTCTTCCTTGATGTCAATGGAGGAGGCATGAGGACTAGGATGCAGGTTGGGTGCAGGAGGGAGCTTTGGGTGTAGGAGGGGGCGTGGATGCTCCCAAAGAGCCAGCATGCACTGGCTCTCACCTGCAGCCCTGCTCCCGGAAGCCCAGCTGTTGCCCTGCACTACTGCCTCTATATCAAAGGCAGCAGAGTGGGACAGCAGCCAGCTCCTAGGGAGCTGGTGAGTGCTGGCTCTCTCCTGCAGTCCCGCTCCTGGGCAACTGGCTACTGCCCCTACGCTGCTGGCTTCGATACAGAGCCAACCGTGTGTGGTGGCAGCTGGCTCCCCAGGAGTTGGGGCAGGAGTCTGTGTATAACCATTAATGGTAACCCATACACCCAACCTTATCTGTCAACCATTTAAATGGTTATACTTTTACATCCCTAGCTCCTGCACAGAGATGTGTCTGCTTAGACCAGCTTTTATCTATTCATCTAAATTGTTACTTATGTATATTTTAAATTTAAAATAGAATTACTATACTGGCCTTGTTAGGGTTCAACTTTATTGTACCAATTAAAATAGCAAAAATTAATAAGTTAGAATGTCTGTCAGCCATTTATATTTCCTTAGGATTTAAAGTTCACAATAAATGCTTTCCATTTTGCATGTCATTACCAGCAATAAAGATTCAGCAAATCAGTTTGGCCCTCTACAACACCTAAGTTAGCCAATTTTCTTCAGTGGGATTGCACATGCAATAGATGACTAAGTGGAACTACAAAGAATTGTCTATTTAGGTTCTTATAACATGCCTATCACCATAGTAACTGCATACTTAGATTCAACAGTAATAGGCATTGCAGAAAACCATAAAATAGTATTAAGTTCCATAGAAATATTTTCAAATTGAAACACTATTTCCACGTCAGAGTAAATTGCTTGTTTTGATATTTTTGTGAAGAATTTGTTGTGGGAAAGCAAAGTCAATTAAATGTTTTGCATTATATTCTAAATTCAGTGAAGTTAATGTCTATTTGTAGCTCTTATGGTAATCAGCTTCACAGCTTTGATTCAGATCCTGAAGAAATTCTGTGTCTCATGCTCATGACTTTTCTCCCCATTTCTAGAGCCCTGCATGGATACAAAATTTGCATCTGCACCTGTATCCGCAAAGAGCCACAGATATCCATGCTGACATCCAGGAATGCTAATACCCCTGGATAAAGTAGATAGCTACAGATTTGCAGGGCTCTACCTATTACTCTGTAGTCAGGAGGGAAGATAGCCCCTGCAGATAGCTAGGTCCAATCTCATAGAAAGTTCTGAATATTATACAGACCTTTTATAGAATCCTGCATTTTTCAGGAAGTATGACTATTTCTAGATACCTACCACACACACACACACACACACACACACACACACACACACACACACACCAGAATCTAGCTCACTCTCTCGGCTAGGTTGAACCTCTCTAGTCCAGAAACCGCCACCATACAGAATGATTTTAGTTAGCTAGATGTCCACTTTTATGAGTGTTGCCAAGTTTTCCATAGTCCCATAAAGTTTTTTACAGCCACCAGTCCTAGCTCTCAGTGTGCAGTGCTGTTATTTAGCTCTAATTTACCCCTAAATGTCTTCTAACAGTCCAGTAAGCAGTGAAAGTGTTGGTAATGCGGCTAGACATTATTGACCTCCCATGGTCCAGAAAATTCCCTCGTTTGGAAATGGTCAGGTCCTGAGGCTGCTGGACACTAGAGAGAACCAGTAGCGACAGATACAAGAAGTGTTAGATATTATTTGTCCTTGAAGTGGTTAGACATGATTGAACACTCAGAAAATTTGTTCATACACATGCAAAAATACAACTGCCCTCTTAGTCAACACATCCCTGACTGCATCATCCATCTTTGCAGACAAGGTCAGCTTCCAAACAGCTGCACTGTATGGGGAGAAGCAAGCAACTTCGGATGTGAAAGAACAGATTAAGGACTATTTAGAAGGCCAGACACAGTGTTTTTTTGTGACGGTATGCCCCGGGATGACGTGCCGGCACCTATTTTCCCTGCATCACTTAAATGAATTGCTTTCCCCTCAGGCGTACCGGCACCTCTTTTCCTGGGGTGGCTGGGCTCCCAACGGAAGCCCACTCGGGGCATGTGGCTCTTAAAGGGGCCCTGATGGCATTTCAGCTCCTGTGCAGCTTTTTTCTTTGGCGGGGGGCTCAACAACTTTCCCCTCGGAGTACCGGCACCTTTTTTCTTACAAAAAAAGCACAGGCTGGACATGCACAAGATTGTGGGGTCAGATCTAATGCATCCAAGGATGCTGAGAGAATTGGCTGATGTGACTGCAGAGCCATTGGCCGTGATCTATGAAAACTCATGGCAACTAGGGGAGTTCCCAGATGACTGGAAAAAGGCAAATGTAGTGCCCATGTTTTAAAAAAGGGAAAAAAGGAAAATCTTGGGAACTACTGACCGCGCAGCCTTACTTCAGGCCTTGCAAAGATCATGGACCAGATCCTCAAGGAATCCATTTTGAAACACTTGGAGGAAAGGGAAGTGATCAGGAACAGTCAGCATGGATTCTCTCATAGGCAAGTGATGCCTGACCAGCCTATTTGCCTTCTATGCTAAGAAAATTGCCTTTGTAGACATGGGGAAAGCAGTGGACATGATATACCTTGACTTTTAGTCTCTCTCAGTCAGTATTCTTGTCAGCAAGTTTAGTATGTTTTGAATGAAGGTGAACAGAGATCTAGCAAGGTCGCTGAGCTCAAGAGGATCTACAGCTTACTGTCCAATTGGCAGTCACTATAAAGGGGAGTGTCCAGGAGTTGGTCCTGTAGCTGGTTTTGTTCTTCATCTTGATTAATGGGATGGATTACCCTCAGCAAGTCTGTGGATGATACTAAGCTGGGGGGAGAGGTAGATACCCTGGAAGTTAGGGATAGGACACATTGGAGGACTGGACCAAAAGAAATCGGATGAGGTTCAACAAGGACAAGGGCAGAGTCCTGCTACAGGCTGGGGACTGACTGGCTAAGCTACAGACCTAAAGAAAGGGACTTGGGGATTACAACAGATAAGAAGCTGGATATGAGTCAACAGTGTGCCTTTGTTTCCAAGGAGGCTAATGGCATATTGGGCTGTATTAATAAGACCATTGCCAGCAAATGGAGGGAAGCGTTATTCCCCTCTATTACGCACTGGTGAGGCCACATCTGGAGTACTGCATCCAGTTTTGGGCACCCACTACAGAAAGAATCCGGACAAACTGTAAAGAGTCCAACAGAAGGCAACAAAAGTGATTAGTGGGTGAGGCACATGAGGAAAGGCTGAGGAACTAGGCTTATTTAGTCTGCAGAAGAGAAGAATGAAGGGGGGATTTGATGGCTGCCTTTAACTACCTGAAAAATAGGGGGCGGGGGGGGGGGAAGAGAGGATTCCAAAGAAGATAGAACTAGGCTGTTCTCAGTGGTGGCAGACGACAGAAGCAATGGTCTCAAGTTGCAATGGGGGAGGTCTGCCTTGGATATTCAGAAAAACTATTTCACTAGGAAATTGATGAGGCACTGGAATGGGTTACCTAAGGTGGTGAGGGAATCTTTCTTCTCAGAGGTTTTTAAGGCCAGGCTTCACAAAGCCCTGGCTGGAATAATTTATTTGGAGTTGGCCCTGTTTTGAGCAGAAGTCAAACTAGATAACCTCCTGAGATTTCTTCCGACCCTAATCATCTATGAAACTTCATTAGTGCCCTGGGAATCTATGTTTAATCATAAAGTGGGCACAATCGGCTCCTTTTGTTTTCTCTCTTCTAATAGCTTGATAGTAATTCACAAATATGTTCCATTCTGTGGACGGTAATGGTATATGTGGAGGGGAGGGCAGGTTAAATGTATCAATTATATTGATTGACAAGGCACAGTAAGCAGAGGGATAGGTATTACTATCAGTTACTATTAAAAATCTGTCTGTATTGTAATAGTATTTCTATGAAAAGGGTTTCTAAAGCATTTATAATATCTAGATAGGGCACATATTTAAGGATTTTAGCTATTTTTTGTGCAAAGCAGGCTCAAACTGTTCCATCCTTCCATTCTATCCAGTTACTATTTCCCAGAAAAACAGATTATATTTGCATGCAAAAATACTTAGTAATGAACAAGGGAAGGAAAATAATAGTTTCTAAAATGTATTTGCCAGTTTTCCATGAGATGTCAACTGCCAAACATGTCCTCGAGACAGTTACCCAACATCCATATTTAAAAGTTATTCTTTAAAAATAATGTTAATACTGTTAATTGAGTATATGTTTTGTGCATTGAAACATACGAATACAGTGCAACACATGCACAGCTATTTACAGCAAATCAGAAATTCACTAAGGGATTCTTAGGGGAACAAAGGAAAGTTGCATAGTTGTGTAAGCAATTTCAAATTTTTAGTCACCTAACAAGAATCTGTAAAATTCACATTTATTCAGTTCTCTGAAGAAAATATTTCAAATGTACAAATTCACAACTGAACTGAAAAAGCTATCCTGAGAAAAATTTTCAACAATGCCTAAGTCCAATTAACTTCCAATGAGGTTTACATTTCTACGTATTTAGGTCACTTCTGCTAATGGGCCTGGGGGAGGGGGAGACAGCAATACAGTGGGCTCCCAGCCTGGTCACTAGGCAACCCAACAAGCTCAGCTTGGCCCAATGAGCCTTCTGCAAATGGTCATGCTTCCTAACTGGGTGTAGATTCTGTGGCTACTACTCGAATCTTGCAGCAGCAGCACAGTAGCTGCTTCATGCATACTCTAACCATAATTCCAGTCCCATCCTGGCCAGCCTTGAGCCCTTGCTCCAGCCTTGCCCTCTCTCCTCTCTAGTCTGTGCCTCCCAGCTCTGCTCCTCATCTCGACTCCAGTTCCAACCTTCAGCTTGGCTTCTTAACCCTGACTTCGACTTACCCTTCAGTTTAGTGTCCTGATCCTGATCCCCGTACTGATCTTTGGATTGACTCCTCAACCCTGACTTCAGTTTCAACCTCAGCCTGGTACACGCCTCCTGGATTTCTGCTCACCACTACTCTGAACTGCCACTGCAACCACCAGACAAGGTCCTGCTCCATCCACTAGTTAGGCTGCCCATGCCCCGGCTGCTTAGTTGTATGAGTTGCTCAAAAGATTAGATATAGGAGGGCACTGACTTAGCAACATGGATGTCCCTTCTGGAATGATCATAGCAGAAGCCCAGCTCACACTTGTGGACTTAGCTAGGAACTACAGGCTCAGAATGCTGCACTGCCATGAAGATAAAAATGCAGTCCTGAAGGTTCAGGTGGGGCCCATGAAATGCAAGCCTAGGCTATCAAACAACAGAACAGAAATGCTGCCCTCCAAACCCAGGTAACAAGACTAGGCAGCAGCTGTGCCCTCCCTTCCCCCCCAACTACTGCCCATGAGCACAAGGTCCCTCTCCTGATAAATTTACTGCGGACTGTGCCAAATTCCACAGATTCTTGAATAAATGTCACCTGGTCTTTGTACTGCAACCACCATCATATCCCACAGATCAGTCCAGAGGAGAACTCATGCATGGGTGGTTGGTGCAGCTGGGGGAGGCAGCCCCCCCCCCCAAGGAGGAGGTGGGGCAGCTCACCAGGCATGGTCCACTCCCATCCCCAGGAAGGGAAGGAGGTGGGGCAGCACACCAAGCGCACCCCAGCCTCCCTGAAGCACCAGGAAGGGAACGAAGCGTGGTAGCACGCCAAGCATGCCCCAGCCTCCCCGGAGCACAGGGGGAAGGGGAGGAGAGGAGGCGGAAAGAGGCCACACAGCGCAGCTCCCAGAGCACTAGGGCAAGGAGGAGGCCACACTGTTCCAGCCTTCCCAGCCAGGAGCACACGGGAGGGTGGGTGTTTGGGGCATCAACACTCCGCCACCAGTGTGCCTACAGCAGGTATTGTGAAGGTGGTACAATAAAATTCTTGTGTTATGTCATTTCCATGCAAGGCCCACCCTCTTGCAAGGTAGCACCCATCACATACTGAAAAGCATTCTTAAGTGTGCACAAGGTACAATGATTGTTGGTGTTTGCACACCTTTATAGGCAATATAATAAGGGTTTTTACAGCCTGGTCATTCCCTTAGCATCCCCCCTCACGAAGGGAGACAGATTCTCCTGGTCAGCCAATGTGCAGACTGTGTTTTATCACCTTAAAGGAGTCTTCACATCCACCCCTATCCTAAACCACCTTGGCCCCGATCCCACTTGGGCCTTCACTAAAGCTGATGCCTCTCTCACTTCGCAATGAGCATAGTCTCTTCACAATTTTGCAATCCCTTACCACTCGCAGACTAAGAATGGGAAAGCAAACCTGTCCCACAAAGCTAAGGTGGTCTTATAAATAGTTATCATATCTTCCCAGTTGACCATTTGATAATCACCATCTGTTCTCTGCTCCCCAGCAACTCACTGACAGCACCAATTCATCAGTCCCTGGAAAAGTCCAGCACGTCCCTTGGGTCCGGCTTCCTTATACTGCAAAGTCTCCTGTACACTGGGGACTGCCATTACATGCCTGAAGGAAACCCCCAACTCCAAGTACTGAGGTTTTGCTGCACCTCTCCCATGGCAAGACATTTTGGGCAGTTTAAGACCAGGAACTTGATTTCCAGGTATTTCCTGATATCCATGTCTTCTTCCAGCAAAACCCATTCTTCAAGAACTTTGTATTTCAGCCTTAGTTTCACTGTGAACTAGCAGAAGGCTCTCCTGTTCCAGCAACAATAGAACGGGCCCTCCATCTCCAACAAATTCATCAGGAGTACATGAAGCATTTGGTGGCTGCCAAGAAATCTTATAATGGTTTTGCTGATAGATACCAACAAGTATCCCTAACCTAAACATAGGTGATAAGATGTGGCTTCCCACCCAGAACTTGGTCAACTTGTCCCCTCTGCCAACCTCAGTGATACGTGCCTCAACACCTTTCAGATTACATAAATCCAGTGAGTTCAAACTCCAACTCCCAAAGTCTCTCAAGATTCACCCAGTCTCATATCCTCTTTTTCAAACCATTCCTTAATAAACTCTTCCTCAGACAGATGGATCCACTGCCACTACCCATAACAGCCCAGGAATAGGAAGAGTGCAAGGTCCATCAAATCCTTGATTCCCAACAGATCAGAGGTAAGATCCAGTACTTAGTAGACTTCAAGAAGTGTGGGCCAGAGGCACAATCCTGGGAGACCACAAAAAACATCCACACTCCACCCTGTTACAGACTTTTCTGTGGGCCAGAAGCTCCCAACCAAAAAAGGTTCCCCATTACTGTTTAAACTCTGCCCGCCTGGGGAGTCGGCTGGCCCCCCACTTCAGGCCTTTCAGTTTGACTTGGAGCCAGCAGGCTCCACCCCAGCATACACTGAGTCTTGACATCCAGCCCTGCTCCCAGAGAGCCAGCTGCTCCCGCTGTAGGCTCTGCAATTTAACTTCGAGCCAGCAGGCTCTGGCACACACTTGGTCCCAGCAACCGGCTGCACAAGAGAGGGGCCAGCAGAGACTACTGCCCCACACCGAGGGAACCAGCTGCAGAGCCTACTCCCAGGGAGGCTTCACTGCAGTACAAAACTTACTTTGCAGTATAAAGCTTAAGCTTTATGCTGCAGAGCCACAAGTGCGTGTAACTGCTAAGATTTTTAGTGGTTACATGGTTACCTTTTTAATCTACTTTCTACATCCCTACTTTGCAGTGGCAGCTGTATAGCTGCTGTTCAATACATACCACACCCACAACTGTGCTTGCTCTGCTCCTGTTTTCAGGCCTTGATCCAGCCCTAGGCCGATTCTAGCCATGCCTTCTGCCTGCTCCAGTCCAGACTTTGCCTCCCAGCTTAGGGTTGCCAGATTGTTAAATAAAAAATACCGAACACCCCTCCCCCCCCCAAGAAAAAAACCACACACACACACACACACACACACACACACACAAAACACCGGGAAAAAATTCTGTTAAGAAAAAAAAGAGGGGGGGGGGGCAAAATTGTTGAGAAAAAAAAAGGTGCTGCACCTTTAATGGCCCCGCACTCAGCATCCCCCCCATCCTAGTGCACTCACCCCTCCCCCTGAGCCAGACATCCCCAGCACTAGGAGTACCCCACCCCAATCAAATCCTCTCTTCTCCTCTCTTCTCTTATCCTCTCGCCCCGAGCCAGGCACCGGAGGACAGGACGGCCGGGAAGGAAATCTTACTTTTGAAGTAGACGCTCCGGCCGGGCTGCCTCAGCTCACATTGTGTAGAGGGAAGCATCATGTGGCCAGCCCCTGGGTCTCTGCTCAAAGCGTCACGTGGGCCAGAGCAGCGTGCGCTCCGCTCCCACCCCAGCCTGGCACCCACCTAGTGTGGCGCCCTCTCCTGCCCCCCTTTCGCTACACCTCTGCCATGCTCCTCACTCCCCTGCCCTTGCCAGATGTGGCAGGGGAAAATTGTCCCCGATGGGCATCAGTCCTAGGGAAACAGGAAATACTGGACATTTCACATGTCTGGTATTTTCTGGGGTTTTTTTTAACCGGACAGAGGCCGCCAATACCGGACTGTCCAGGCCAATACCGGACACCTAGCAACCCTATCCCAGCACGACTCTTAAATCCAGTTTAGACCTTCCACTTGGCTTCTCAACCTCAACTTCATCTTCATCCTTAGCCTGGTACCTAACTCCTGGATCTACATTTGCCACTTCTCTGTACTGATGCTACAACCACCACAGAAATCAGACCTCACAAAAAGGACTGCATGTGGGTTAGCAGGCGGCCTGACACTATCACTATTATTCTGGCTTTGCTGGGGTGGTAAAGGCAGGCAGTCTTGCAATGAGGAATGCATGATGCTAAGGTTTCTCTCCTGTGGGACAGACCTCAGACCACTTGAAGACAGAAAGCAGTGCTCTAAAGAGGAGAGCAATTTCAGCCTACACAAAGGGCCTGACACTAACTCCTTAGAGGGCTCGGATACAGAGGTAGAAACACGGGGTGGCAACCAGCTCCCCAAGAGCAGGGCAGAAGCCTGTGTGTAACCATGAATGTTAACTGATAAGCTCAGGCTTATCAGTTAACCACTTACACGGTGCTTGTTGAACTGTGTCTTAAATTAAGCACCAATTCTATATCTGTGCAAGCAAACCTACGTGGAGTCTCATTTAGCCTGAATGCACTCTGAACCAGGGAACACAGCTTCCTTTGTTTGCATAATATCTAGCAAAATGTCTGACTGAGATCTCCAGGCATTATAATAATAGAAATAAGACGACACACTGCATGAAATCAGCAGCTTTAAGCAAATGCTCAAAAATTCCCATGTGAAACTGTAAGTGATGGTTTCAAAGTGTTTTGAAAAATTTTAAAAGCAGATACATCCTGTTTGACGTTCAACAAAGTGGAATTTAATTTTCAGCCAAATTTTTTAAATGTAAGTCCAGTTTGTTTACATTTAAAAAGCTGAATAGCTAAACATCTTATCATTCCTGACCGTCACATCCAGATCTCAGCATGATTTTAATTAGACTCTTCCTACTGATCTTACACACCTTACAAATATCATTCCACCATATCTATCTAGGATTTTCTTATTTTAACATAACTAGTTAATTCCTCTGACATCAGAGTAAACAACTTTGAATCCCATCAACTTGTTTAACAAATTTCCCATAGTATGTATGTAGCTTATAGGAGCAACAACATTCATGTGCCATAATTCAGTTAAAATTTACATTTCTAATACCTTGCTTCATATAGAACTTAGGTACTATACTACCATGGCATCTGATCTATCTTGGCAAACAGGAGTCTACTCATTCTCATGTGGAGCTCCAACTTCTCTGACTACATTCCTGTTTTATGATGGTCATCGTAATACCTACCACTCACTTAACAGTATACAAGGATGAAGAATCCATTTGCCAGTGAAAAGCATGAAGTATTCCATAGAAATAAGGGGGCAGGAGGAAAGCTTAACCCTTTTTTCCCCCCAATATTAAAGTCACTTATTAAAAAAGGTTCTGTGATTGTGTAGACCAATTACAGGACTATAAAACCCACTGCAGTATTGTTTACCTGAGTTTGTAGACAGATTCCTAATTCCATTGTCTATATGGCTTTTTATAGCTCAGACAAGCAACTACATAAATAAAGATTGTCACTGCTGCTACTCAGGAACTTGTGGGCAGTAACATGAAAAGCTATACAGATGCATACTGTCCAGTTTCACATTCTTATAATTTAGGAAAGCTCTAAGTGACAGCATAGGCAGGCACTGGAGACTACATTCATGAAGACTAGAAACACCTCAAACACTGAGGGGTATGGGGTGATGCAGGGGATTAGGCTGGGGGCAGGGGCGGGAGGGAGAGAATCATGGGGCTGAGCAGCACGAGGCTGGAGCAGAGAGAAGAATCGAGGAGGACACAGTTTTACTTTGCAGAAGCTGCACTTTCCTTTACTCCGCTCTTCTTTGCCTCCCTCCCCAACTAACAATTTGGTTCCATTCTCTCATATGCACCTTTTCTGCATTATTCCCCCAACCTTCTCCCAGCCCCAAACTCCCTCTCATACCCCCCACTCCACACCTTCTCCTGCCGCCAAACTCCCTTCCAGACCCTCCTCACTTCATCCTGCACTGCACCTTCCAACCCACATCCTGTATCCCTACCCTACTTGCTGGCAGTCCTGTCCTGCACACTGCGCCCCTCATTTTTGTTCCCACCCCAGAGCCTAAGGGAGTCTACAAAATCCACTAACTCTGGAACCCCAGAAAAGTAAATTTGGGCTATGGGAAGCCCTGAACCTCAGTCCTCCCTGTCCCTTCCCCTCACCCTATGTGGCTGGAATGCCAGAGGAGTGAGGTGTCTCAGTTGGGTGGCCACATCAGTGAGGGCTGGCAGTTTTTGGAGGAGTTTTTTTGCTTCTTACTTGTATGGTCCCCAAATGATTTTTCTGTGGGTCAATGGCCCGCGACACAAAAAAGGTTCTCACGCTTGCCATAAAGAAAACATTGAAACCTTTTGCGTTGGACATAATATTTTGCTTCATTTTAAATGAAGTTTGATAAACTAACATAAGAAAGTTAAAGCGCTTAATCTGTTTAATAATTTAAATTAGAACATCCTCCCCAGCTGCAGCACTAGCAAAATGGCTCAGGCATAATTATGTAATTAACAATGAGTTTCCATTAGCAATGCGTAGTCCGCAGAAAGGTTTGAAGAGGACGGGGCCTCAAGGAAAGAGTGGGGTCTTGGAGAAGGAATGGGGTCCTGGCTTGGAGATCCTGGCTTGGAGATCCTGGCTTGCCCTGACATTTAAAAAGTCATCTTGGTGTAAAGAGTTTGGAGACCACTGTTGTAGGAGAAAGTCTCGATCCTGAACTTGTCCTTTTTGATGCTGGTTTAAGACTAGGGATGCTGACCTAAACTATTTGAACTAATCTTTTAGAGCACATGTACACATGCAAGCTAGGGATATCAGCATGTAGCTGACTACATGATTAACTGTGTGTGTGTAGCCTGGGCTTATTGGTTAATCTTGTCAACTACAAGCACACCCCCCCCCCCCCCGCTGCCTATGTATCAAAGGCAGCAAGGGGGGAGGGAGAGCAGGAGCCAGTGCCCATGGAGAGCTCTTTTTAAGCAGGCTCCCCACTGGCACCGAATCCCCACTGCCCCCCTTCCCTCCCATTGCTGCCTCTAATAGAGAGGCAGTAGCATGGAGGGTGAGGGGGGCAGGCTGGAGCTGATAAGCGTAGGAAGCCAGCTTTTAAGCAAGCTTCCTGCGCATGCTGGCTCCGCAGACCCATCTGCCCCCCACCTTGTTGCCTCCTACAGAAGCAGCCGGTGGTGGGGGCAGAGGGGAGGCAGGAGCAGGGGGGGGGCGGGGGCAGCTTAAAAGCCTGTTCCGCCAAGCTCCAGATCTGCGGTGCCACCTGTTCCCCCCCCCCCCCCCGTGCCAGGGGTGGGGCATGGGAGGGCAGGAGAGGCTGCCATGATGCAGTCTCTGTCCATGAGGGAAGGTGGGGTCTGAGCTCCCCACAGACAGAGGCTGGTCCATAGCAGCAGCCCCTGTCTGCAGGTGGTTTGAGCTCCCTGAGAACAGAGGCTTCTGCTGCAGACCAGCCTCTGTCCGTGGGGAGCTTGGACCCCCCAGGGACAGGGGCTGCTGCCACCCCAAGCTGTTGCTTCTATATCAGAAGCAGTAGTCAGCCAGTCTGTACGAGGAGCTGATTTTTAAACTGGCTCCCCTCATGGACTGGCTCTTGCCTGCCACCCCACACTGCTGCCTCTGACAGAGGCAGCAGCACGAGGTGGCAGGGGGGTTCCCAGGAGTGGGGCCAGAAGCGCATTGGCTGCCGGCCACACCACTGGGGACTATCGCATAGTCATGTAACAGCTAAGATTTCGTGAGGTTACACGACTTTTCAATTACATCATATCTAACATCCCTAATGCAAGCGTGTGTGCAGACACATACATGCTTCAAGATGAGTTATCTTCCACAAACTTGGTATATTTTATCAGCTACCACAGTAAAAGACTCTCACTCAATTCTTTCCTTTACAAATAAGTTAATAGATGTTTCAAATTTCTTCTTTAACAAATACACTGGAAAACCTCTCTTTCTGATTGTAATCATGACATGGCCTAAGACTTTTAGATCATATCAAATGTCATTAGGAAAAGGGTCTATCATGGGAGTCATCAGAATTTTAAATGTGAATTGAAAAGTTTCTCGTCTAATGCAGAACAAGAATCTAATTGTTAGACTTATTCCCGTCCCTGCTTCCAAAACCCTTCTTTTTGAAAGCATCAGAAGAGCTGGCAACCAATTTATCAGATTAATCTGATATGTTTCCATTTCCCCAAGTCAGACTCTTTGTTGAAATGCCTACTTAGCCTGCAATAAAGAAAGCTTGAGGAGGAAGATTAGATGGTCCTTCTAAAACTGTCAAAGGGAAGCACACTTATTTTCCTTCCTAATGTGAAGAACAGCCAATTAGTCCACTATGGTACAGACATCATACATGAAAAACATTAGAAGTATTTTAAGCTCCAGGAAACAGATGATTTACTCATGCATTCTCTTCCACAAAAGTATTGTCTCTTTCCCAACTGTGTTTTTTACTGGAGCACTGGATTCTGTCTGTTCTGACATAGCTGTGTTGCCTGACCCTATAATACAGCGGAGGAAGCTGTCTTTTCCTAGGGCTTACTTTGTGAAACAGATTTGTTTTTTTAATTTTCAGAGACTGAGAGATGCTAAAAGGTATACATTTAATATATTGGGGAAAGATCTGTAATTTGTTTCAAAATATGAATTAGCATGGCATTTGTTCTCTCCACTAGAGAGAATATATCGAACATTGTGGTCAATTTGTCAACCAGCTTCCTTTCCATTCCTTGATGGGCAGAACTGGTTGTACCTTGGTCTATTCAGATGGCCATAATTCTGAAGCAAAAGCTGACAATTACTTAGCTAATATTCTTCTATTGCATTTAAAAAAAAAAAATCATACCTTTCTACATTAACCCTGGTTCCTAATTATAACAGATACTGGCCAGCTGCAGAAAAAATCACACACACATATATACACAATATATTTTACCAATAAATTACATTGTTCAAAGTATTTAACAATGAACTGCAAAGTTGACTTACCTCACCAAATGCACCTCTTCCAATTACTTTTATAATTTCAAAGTCATCTCGATGAAGCTGCATTTCCTTCACCAATTGTGTAAATGGTTTTGCTGTTAAAAAAGTAAAAATTAAAATTTTAAAACATGGAAGTATTATAAAATGAAATATTTACAGCTCTATGTCAAATTTATCTTTAAAGGGGAGTCATATGGCTTTTCATCAAGAATATGTTAAATATAAATACAAGCAAACCAAGAAAGCTAGAAAATTAAGACTTACACCATTTAATCAGTATTTATAACTACAGAATGTCAAACCTTTGCATAGGATTATTTTTGCATTCTGCTATCCCCCATAAACAATTACATGTCTTTAGTTCTCTAAAAATTAGATGGAAATGTTCGACATTTTTGCTTAGGATGACAGCTGATTATAAAAACAATAATGCAATTTGTTGTGCAACTAATATTCTCATAACACAGTCTATTTGCCCTATTGATACAGAGCAGTCAGCACAAACACCAGGAAGTGCTCTGTAGGCTGTCTGAGTATGTAGATACAAAATACATGCATTCGAGATTAGTCCACTGAAGATTTTATAATCTGATTAATCCACCAAGGATACGATATACAGGGCATGGGTTGTTCTAAAAACATTTCAGGAATTAGATATTGTTTCAGTGGAGAAGGTTAAGGATAAACCAAGCAGAAAACTGATAAACCACGAAGAAAATTCAGTACACTAGTCAGCACACAGAAAAGACGTTTATTTAACATGATCTAATTTTATCTGTAATAACTAACTCAGCGTCCACAAGCTAAATTTTTATTATCCATTTTCAAAGGATAAGTGCATACTGCACTCAAGAACGATAAAGTAATCTCCCAGAATTCGGCTGCTTTAGAACCTAAGACATTTTTTGAACTTTTGGCTCTTTTCTTCTAACAACAGTTATGGTGACTTGATTGGGGTTCCTGTTGGGATCTATCATTGAAGTCTCGTAGCTTAGGAGTTAACCTGTGATCACTAGATCAACTCCCTTGATTTTTCTTACTTGTTCTCCATGGATACTGAAACATTCAGTTACACAATATGTAGGAGATTTAGCCCATTTCCCTACCCCCTTTGTAATGTAGAACAGGGGATTAATAGGAATCCTTGCATTGTGCATCCACAGGAACCCTGTTCTAGATAATGGGCTCTTTATTTTCACCATTTAGCCTAATTAATACTAAGAAATAAATGAAAAAGGAGAGAAAAGATTTAACTTGGGGCTGACTGAATTGTGGAAGAACTACTTGAGATCGCCTAGAGATTTTATTATGGTTTCAGCTTTAATTTGTTAAAGATAAAAGTTCCCTTCTCTTCCCCAAACCCCACCCACGCACCCACCCATTTACACTTCATTGGGTTTAAATTTCTAGGTATAAAAATTACCAAACAAAAATATTTTCAGCTGCAATAACTCTGTATAAAAAATGACGAGGAGTCCTGTGGCACCTTATAGACTAACAGATTTATTGGAGCATAAGCTTTCGTGGGCAAAGACCCACTTCGTGAGATTCATGCATCTGACGAAGTGGATCTTTGCCCACGAAAGCTTATGCTCCAATAAATCTGTTAGTCTATAAGGTGCCACAGGACTCCTCATCGCTTTTGCAGATCCAGACTAACACAGCCATCCCTCTGATTCTGTATAAAAAGGGTTGGATGTTTTTATCCATAGCCACATCCTCCCTTCAAGTTTTATGACACTAACCTTCTTCCAAACAAGAAAACTGAGAATCAGAACCCTCAATGCACAATTCTACTGATATGTACCTCCACATGAGACAAATATCTAGCACAACACATCCTGATCTCAATTGGGGCTGGTTGACACCACCATAAATACAGTTCAAGGGGCAATTCCTCAGCAAAACTCCACTGAACTCAATGGAACTAAACTACCTCACCAGCAGAGGATCTGAACCAATAAACAACAGTACTGGTAATTTTAAAAACTGCAGCAAGCTGGAGATCTAATGCATTATAGTTCTTCTGCAAGATTCTTCACTGATTTGTCTTTCCTACTGAAAAAATGAACCTCTACTTATTTAAGAAACACATCCTGGAGCTCTGGTCTAAGGTTATGATTTTGTACCAGCTGAACACAGATCACTGTGGGAAGAAAGTTACATTTTTGCTATGGGCACTCTGCAGTTTGAGACCATATTAAAATGACTGGTAAAGAATCTGGACAAACATACTCCAGCAGCAGACTGACCAATGTAAGAAATGCAGCCTGTAAAGTTGGTAAGAATTTTCTTGGAAAGTTATTTTATTGATTTATTTTGAACTAAAATGTTGTTTATACTTGAATGTATCTCTGCTTCTATGTTGGACTGTACAACAGGGATTTCTATAATGTTAAATTGAAATATCTTCCAATTTTCTTTTCTTGGTTCTACTTGTACATATTTTTAGTGCCCCATCTCCCCAGAGACATGAGTTAATAGCATCCCTATGCCTGGCAAGATTAAGAGAGGAGTAAGAACTTGCTTGGTAATGTACGGTTAGGTTGCCTCCACTGTGCACATCACGATGATTCATAGTGGCATATGCATCACTGTATTATTTTTATTATTGAAAAGCTATTGTAGTTTTTTTCATTCATAGGCCACAAGGCATGTTACAAAGACAAGTGTCAAACTCTATTCTATAAATAGGGAAACTGACAGTGTTCTCACTATAGATCTGGTATGAGTTAAGTGCCCTATTCTACTCTTTTATAGCTAATTTTGATTATGTAAATTCAAAATTGGCTCATTTATAATAAAAGAAATACTTTTTGAAGCATTTCACATTATTAAATAGTAGCATGCATTACGGTGGTGGTTTTGTTTGCAGCATTTACTAACTTTTGTTACACATGCTGCTGACAGGATGGTATTATCCATAGATAACTCTGGTCAGTTTAGGCATGAAAGATTTTTAAGGCTTTGCAAAGGGTGACCAGAACTTTGTGCACTATGAATGCTATTAAAATTTGAAACTGTCTGAGGTACTTTACCAACAGAATAAAAAGACAGTCCCCACTTGATGGGAGTTCATAAACTAAGAAAAGAAATTGATAGACTGATGGGGGAGTACAAAAGATGTACCTATATTTTTACATCCACTACGTAACAGGCATCTTTCACGGGGTTTTGTAGGAAAAGGCATTACATTTCAGAAAATAAGGCCTATATGCTTTCAGATCATAACACATAGTACATATTTTAATAATGGTCCAAAATATATAATGACTAGGAGAATTCCAACACAGCCTACTTTCAAGTTAAACAATTTTTCTAACAGACATACCTTTATCAACTTCCCCCTTCTCATAGCAGAGAATTTTAAGGCATTTGCCTTCCTCCTTGCTCTATTATGCTAAATCTGATATTTCTTGTTTGTGCAAAAAGGAAATACAGCTTGAATAAATAAACTTTACTGTCTAATGGTGTGGACATAGGAATGTGATTTACGTTAGAGTTGGCAAATTCCTAAGTAGATTCAAAGTAGCAACTTTTGAAAACTGTTTTGGCAAGATATACCACATACCTATAAGCAGCAAACTGAAAGGGAAAGCTTTTTTTACATTAGCATGACATTTTTTTTTTAACAGTCACACCAAATCCATCTTAAGAATTTTTCCAAATTTTCAGCTATAGAAACATGTATTTCCATTTCCTTATTTACACAAAGCATGGTAGAATATTACTTGAAGAGAAAATTAAAATTCATGTCATAGAAAGTATAGGATTGATACAGAATGTAGATGCGTATCTAAAAGGAGGATCCTGTACCAGTTGCAGATAGGGATGTAAAATCCCAATCGATCAGTTAACCAGTTAAATGTTAGGTCAGCATAATGTTCTACTGGTTAACTAAGTGGGATCTGGGCAGGGGCCGGCTCCAACCCAGCTGGCACAGTCCCAAGCCAAGGGGCCTCCCACTCCCTGCCCCATATTGGGGCCAGCTGCCAGCTCCCAGCCCCCTTGTGGGAGCAGGGGCTGCTGCTGGCTCTCAGATACTGCCCACGGGGCCCGAGCCTGCCGCAGACAGAAGCTGCTACTGGCGCTGGAGCAGTCCCATCCACAATGGGCTTTCTGTGGGGCTGGAGCACCCTTCTGTTCGCAGCAGGCGGGGAGCTACTTCAGCTCCTACCAGTTATCAGTTAATTGGAACTGGTAAGCATCACCTATTAAGGGCGATGCTTACTGGTTAAGTAGTTAACCTTTCACATCCCTGGTTTCAGAAGCAATAGACAACTTACACCACCACCACTAATCTGCCTAATTTGGCTGAACTTAACCTCATCCGCCTGCTTCTTCACCACACTTCTTATACCATCAACCTATAGAAATAAACCCAAGTGTGCTTGGCACTGTGAAAGACAAGTAGAAAGATCTTTTACAGCCTAAAGAAATAGGACACATCTGAGAGAGAAACCAGGCAATACAAAGGGCGTTTCCATTTTTGTATGGGGGGGAGGAGAGAGGGGAGCAGGAAGAGTGTCTGAAGTGAAAGGATGAAGAGGATAAGGAAACATTTTTACTTAAACTGCCTTTTCTTCATTATTGACCTCAACAACATTAAGTTTTGTTTGCCCTCATTACACCCTTTCAAAGAAATAACATTCCTGTGATGTTGCTACTAGTGCAGTACTCAAACATGTTTAACTAGTTGTTCTATGTATACATTTATTCAGGACTTGAAAAATGTATCCACTGCTGGGAGCCCAAGACCTGTTTACTATTTAGGGTGAAAAATACCTGCTCCTCCTCATTCCATCTCACCAATCTATTCCTTCTGCAATTTAAAGAAATACACCTGTACTGTATTTAATTGTGTAATGTCAATCAGACCTCCAATACATTCTACAAAATGTAACTGACTTTATATTTCTTTCCTGGCTTCACATTTTCATTATTTTTTTCATTCCAGTAATAGACTGTGGTATACTCTGTGATTTTATTTTGTGTCCTCTTTCCTTCTCTACTTCATATTTCACTCTTTCCCCACTATTGAGTACTCTGACTACCCACCCATAATTTCTGGCTGTCCCTCCTTCACCCATCAGTCCACCACTCTCATAAACATCCTATTCTGCTTTTCTAATTGTTCCCACAAAGTCTTCCATCCACTCCATCATATATAAGTCATAAAAATGTATCAAACAACTAGAGCTAAAGCACTAAAGGACTCTACTGTCCAAGACCAATGCTCACTTTTTTATTGCAGAAACCCCAGTCCCATGGTACTAGGCATCATACAAAGACATAGTTCCTCGTGCCCTTTTCTTCGAAGTAGTGGGTAAGATGATTGTAAACATGGGGGCATGTTTGGATTTCTACTCCAGTCTTGCTTCTAAATCCCTGTTTGGAGATTCCCCCAACTTGTATAGCCTTTAGTAAGTGTTAATAAATTTGAAAGCCTTCTCCATGGCTGGCAGAGGGAAATAAGACACTGCTCCTCTCTTCTCACAGAGTTTTCCTCCATTCAGCTACAAAACTTCCAGGCTGCTGCGTAGGATCCTTATTAACCTTACCCCTCCCCTGACATTTGTTTTTCACTTCTTACTACTTCTTATCATTTTCCAAAGCTGCAGTAGAGTGAAACTGACATAACTCTGCCTAAAGGCTTCTGAAGAACTACAGTGAAGTTGATCCGTTTCCACCCTCTAATTTCCAGAGCCCTAGTAATAGCTAGGGCAGCATCTTGCTACAACTTTCTTATATAAAAAAGTATACGGTAATTCATATCTGAATTGGGGATTTCACTGTCTACTTATCCATCTTAATCAGATTAGTGAAATTCAAATAAAATGCTCTTTTGGCAACATAAATGATTAAAGTCCTCTGGCTATCAATTACCAGTGCTTCCTACAATCATAACATATTTACTAGATCAGAAGTAATCAACTAACTACATTTATTAAACCACTGGTTATTACTGTAATATAATAGTCTGATTGAAATAGTGTGGGCAGGAACTTTAAATTTCCACCTGAATTTGTTAAGAAAAAATTTGAGTCCTGCCTGGTTTCTGGAAAGTCTTTTGAATGAGATTTACAAAGAAGTCCTTGACCATTTGTGATCAAACTGCCCCCTGGCACTTTTCATAACTCCCAATCCCCTGACCAAATCACATTTGTGCTATGATATTCCACTTACATGAAAACACTATGCAGATTCAAATGGATACAGGATCATTCTTTACTTTTTTCCTAAACCATGATGTAATTGGTTGTGAGCTATTAAACAGCTGCTGTATTTTACCTCAAAAGTGGCTGTGTATCAGTGATGAGAGAAACTATTCTGTATTTAAATTCTGTACACTAGCTTACAGAAGAACTTTGGAATGAAAGATGCTATGTACACAAGATAGTTATGGCCTCGCTGGACCAGAAGGCCACATTACAAAAAGTGTTCCAAAGCAGAGTCTGGCAGTCATGGGCGTGATCCCATTAGATTAGGTTTACTGGCAGAATCTCAAAGGTTAACAACAAACATTAAGTTTTCTTCCATCTTAGCAATGAACATAGTTGCTATGTCATCTACTGAGTGCATTTCTTTGCACCATAAACCTGTAATATCCATAAACTGTGGCACAGAGGTGGGCAAAATACCCCTTGCAGGCTGGATCTGGACTGCCAAGCCACCAGATCTAGTCCACAGACCACCCTGCCGGGACCCTCAGGCATACAGCAGCCACGTTTTAGCACACGGCAGCTCTCTGTTCCTCTCTGCTCTGGAGGGAAGGAGATGCTTCATGTGTTCTCCCTGCCCCCTAGTCCAATCCTCAGCTCCTACTGGCCTGGAACTGAGAGCCCCATGAAGGGAGCAGCTTGCAGTTTTAATCCATCTGGGGCTGCAGCAGGCAGGGAGACCAGCCTGCCTTGAAGGTGCTGCAGGGCTGCTGGCTGGGAGACGCTTAGGTAACCCCCTCCCATCCGAGACTGACTCTGCCACCCCTGTTCCCTCCCACACTCCAACTCCCTCCCCCAGGTCACTCTCCAAACTCTCTTCACCTCCTGCCCCAGGTCATGACTCCCTCCCAGATCCTGTACCTCCCCCAGACCAGAATCCTCTCCACACCACTCCTTCCCTGAACCTACACCCCAATCCCTGGCCCAGGTCACAACTAAGGATGTTAAGGACTAGTTGATTATCCAATAACCAAATACTTATTGGATAGTCGAGTTGACTAGTCAATCCCCTCACCTCCCGCCCCACTCTTGCTGCCTCTATCAAATAGAGGCAGCAAAGGAGGGGGGGAAGAAGGAGCACTTCCAAGTGGCAGTGCCGCACAGAGCCCATACTGAGCTCCATGAGGCGCTGCCCCTTTGAAACTCTGTGTTTCAAAGCGGCAGTGCCACGTGAAGCCCAGGGTCAGCTGGGGACTCCCTAGCAGATCCCAGGTCCAGCGTGGCATTTCAAACTACACAGAGCCTGGGGTCAGCTGGGAAGTCCCCAGCTGATCCCGGGTTCTGCAGAAATGCAGTCTCCACGGGCTCCGCATGCATTTCAGAGCGGCAGCGCAGCATCGAGCCCAGAGTCAGCAGAGGACTCTGAGTCCCCTGCTGACCCCAGGCTCCATGCGGGCACTTCTGCTTTGAAATGCACAAGAGCCCCCAGGGGGACTCTTGTACATTTTAAAGCTGGCACACCCACGTGCAGCCCAGAGTCAGCAGGACTACCCACTGGCTCTGGGCTGCATGCAGAGTTCCACATTCCTCCTTTGAAATGTAAATTTCAAAGGAGGAATGTGGAAGTGCCTATCAACTAGTTGAGTAGTCGATGGAAATTCCATCCACTACTCGACTAGTAAATCACTTGATATTTAACAGCCTTAGTCACAACGCCTTCTTCACCCAAACTCCCCCTCAGACCTCACACCATCTCCTGCACCGCAGTCCCTTACCCTGTGCACCTTTCTGCACCACCCTAGACCCTTCATCTCCTCCACAGAAAAGTGTGGCCCTTGACAACTTTCCAAAACCCTGGAGTGGTCCCCCACCAAAAATTATTGCCCACCTCTGCTGTAGCACCATGTAGAAGTAACTCAACTTCAGTATTATACTGGTGTCTGCCAGCTTGTTAATGACCAATACTGCTGAATACTAATAGTTGACTGGCAGCCTGACAGACCCATGCACTGCCCACCACACCCAGAATGAAAAGAAACTAAGAAAGATCATCAAGGGTTATGTACAGGGCTTGACAAACGGTGGTGAAACCTACTCACCAGCCCCGCATTGCGCATGTGTGTGCCACCGGCGAACGGCTGAAATCTACTCGCCATGGGCGAGTAGATTCAGTGATTTGTCAAGCCCTGGTTATGGAGACAAGAACTAAAGAACTCACAGATGTTTCTAAGCAGTCAATGTAACAATACAACCATTTAAATCCAGCCAAACCAATCTAACGCCTTTTGGCAAATTGGACATAGCAGCATCAAAAGCAGGGGGAGGAAACAACAAGGTTTTTCATTTACTATACATAATGACAAATGCCAATTGATTATTTGCTATATTCTTTTATGCACTAGACAGCAGATTACTAAGGAAAAATAATTGTTAGAGGACAAAAATCACATGGAGCAAAAACACACACCAGTATGAATAATAGCAGATGTCAAATTTTTTGTACCTGTGGTTGGCTCAGAGTTTCATTGTTCCATGATAAAGGTGCTCAATGGAGAAATGTATAATTTTGAAAGATTTATCATCTTCTGTCAGACGATAGGTTTTTAGATTTGTTTAGTAAAAGGGAACAGTTATAATGGGGTCAAGAACAAGATGATGCACAGTTGTCTGACTATAATATCGCATTCCTGGCTGTACTAAGCTAGGAAAACCTAAAGGACAGAAAGACCCTTCTTGTGAGTTTGAGGCAACCTCACAAAGCTTCCTCAATATGGACATTTTGGACACACCCTTCAGAGTGAGTATATAACTTAACATAAGAAGACTGAATAAAGGCTGCATAATTATAATTAAGCTCAAGCCAGAGAAGAAAAAGATTCTTACGAGCTTGAGGTAATTATAGAAGAAAGAAACTTTCACCCCACCCCGATCAGATTTTAGATATCAGCTCCCTCCACCATGGCTGCTGAAGAATGGTGGCATGGTGTCTCTTTTTCATACCTGCTTTTGGCTAGTCAGCATCCAATGCCTTTGAATTCATTCATCCTCAGTTGCTGAAAACAGGGAAGCTCCTTAGTTCTCCAGTCTTCATGCCTCATACAATGAAGAGCCTCCTGCCACCCTGTTCTCTTCAATCCTTGCCTGGTTCTATACTATCCATATGTGGGGGAGAAATGATGTACGAGAGAAGAGGGAGGAGAAATGTGCTTTCCATGATAGTTCTACCCACATGTACAGCTGACTGTTTTTCCAAACAGCACAAATATGAAATTTAGAAGGATTCTCAGCTGTCTTTTCACAAGACACTGAGCAGCAATTATAGGACCAAAAAGGATTTCCAAGTATATCCTGTGGAGCACCTTCAAAGGTGCAGTGACAGTATGATAATCGATAAGAGTTTTATGTCTACCTGTTCTATTCTGCACAGCATTTGTGAAGGCAAAGTGCTTAACAGACTGTACTGAGGCAGCTGTAGGTCATCCTGCAAAACCACACACACAACCACAGACTAACGCTGTGATTGCCGGGAATGCTGCCTGCGCCACTTATGCAAGCCAAATCCAAGATGCTTTGTATTCAGATTTCACAAACACAGAATGGGATAGAGGTTGACAAACCTGAAAGAGGCATGATGAAATATTAACATTTGATGTTTAATGTTTCTTTTGCTGGTGGGGGAAAATGGGGTGGGCAAAATGGATCTGATTTCTTGTAAGTGTTTATGTTTATCGTGGTTTTATTTTTGTGATTTTTGGTGCAGACATTACAAACAGAACTATTGTTTTCTTTCTATTAGCTTTTAATAAATGTTTAAATATACAGATAGACAAAATAAACTATACATCAGGTTCCCATAATTACATAATAGTGACCATTTGATACCTAATGTTAATGATACTTAAAACATGTATACATTATGAATGGTTAAAACTAAATCAATTTGTATAAGCTGTATTATGTTTTGGTTTTTTGTAAATTGTGTATCAAAATCAAATTAGTTACTTTAAAATTTTACTTCAACACACAATTCTAGGAGCATTCTGCAAGCATATGGAGTAAGCCTGCAAAATGACTCAGCAGGTGCAAGCGCTGGTCTGAGTTAGTGGCATCTGCTTTGAACGATCAGAAAGGGATCCAACGATTTCCTGCTGGATTCATCTTAAATGGAGGCCCAAGGAACAGGACAGCTCTTGAGGGTAAACCCAAGAATGCCCGATGATCTGCAAACATGCAGGAAAATGCTTTAAAAAAAAAAACACACATACCAAATATACAGGCTTGCTGAAATAAGTATTGGTACAAAATCAAGACATGGTTTCTGATCTATCGGGTCAGCAAGCAACTGTCCTATGATATTTTTTGGTCTGGCTGTTCAATGGGTAGAGTGGCCATGGGAATACGTAAGAGGAAGCATGTGAGTATCAGGCAGCCCATTAAGGGCTACAACCAACACACCACTATGAGGAGGAGCTGGTAACTGATAAAACAAGTATGGAGGCCTACTGATAGGAGAATGTAAGTTGCCTTTAGCCTTGCATGTACTTCCTCAGAAGTTTAAAGTGAACTTGTTCTTGCTCGTGTGTTCAGCTCCCACGATGGACAGTCAGCAAATGGTGGAGTCTTCTTCACTCAGTCAACAGTCAAAAAAATGTTCAGTTTGTTCTTCACAAAGTAACTCTTCCAGCATCCCTTTGCAAGTTCCTCCGAAGGCAGAGACCAGACCTCTTGTTCTTCCAGTTTCAGGCTGGATACGCATTCTGCTTCTTGTGTTCCAGCACACCTGCTCCCTCTCCTGCTTTGTGATACTGCAGTATTTTCTGGTCATAGGCCTCTTGCAGAAGCAGTCACTGAAATGTAAAATAAGGAGAGGTTAATAGGGGTTATTTATTGTATAGGCACCTATATGAGATTATAGTAGAAGTTGTTTAAGTCTAAGTTTGTTTAAGTCTAAGTTCCAGTAGTTTATTAGGCACGCTGTCCATAGGTGTGAAGTAGAAAGGATATACATCTAAATGTCTTAACCACTTTCACTAAAGGTCAGTTTAAGAGGGGACTAGGAGCAAAATGCATTTAGCACAAAGGAGCTAAAGAGTGTAAGATTTGTGCCAAGATTCTAGTCAAGGGAAAGGAAAGACCTAATTAAGTGACCAGGGGCAAAGATAATAAGTCTCCAGTTAAGCAACTCTTACAGATGGTAACAGTGATTTAGAGACTAGAAAAGTATGGGATATGTCTACACATGGATAAAAGCCCCATGGCACGGCTGCAGCTGACTCAGTCAGCTCACTCTGGCTTGTGGAGCTCAAAGTTGCTGTGTACAGATATTCAGGCTTGGACTGGAACCTGAACTCTGGGACTCTCCAGTCCCTCAAGATACCAGAAAATGTCTACACAATGATTTTCTAGTCTCCAAGCCTCAGCCCAAGTCAGCTAAACTTGGCCGCAGGTTTTTTTATCCCCACAAAGACATGCCCATAGTGAGCTACTGTGGAGAAAAAGGGGGTGTTAGAATTACCCAATAAATGTGACTGCCAATTAGTGCACTGGCTTTACCAAAGTTTTTATGACATTACTCAAAAGAACCAAGGAAAAATTATAGCTCAAGTAGTATGCGCTCTGTTAGACTGATGACAGTCTTGTTGGCTGGCAGTGAGGTTGAACAAAGCCTTTATTCTATCCCACTCTTGCTGTGGTTGATTCTGAGCAGTGTGCAATCATGCTTATGCTTGTATTTCAAGCAGAATGATATGTAATTACAACTGGATACTAGCAGACAGCTAAGCAGATGCACTAGTCTGGTGTACAGCCTGACAACTTTAATGTAGTATACATGCCTGGGGGAGGGGAGACATGGCACCTAATTAAAGTGCAATTAAAGAACCATATTTTGACATTTTCTTTACTTAATCATGGATCAGTACTGTCTGTAATGGGAGGAGGGAGAAGATGGGCAAAAGAGAAAGCTACCAAACCTGAAGTGCCAGGTCAGAGAGAAAAAAAAAGTTGCCATGTGCACTGTTGCAGTGGTACAGATCTGGAGGGGGGGGAAGGGAGGATGCTTATGTCCTCTTATGCAGCTGCATCCTCCTGCAATGGTGACATTCATTAGGACCTCCAGCACACAAGCATGAAAGAATAGCCACAAATCAGTAAGAATGAGCAAAATAATATACCTTGTGTAGCAGTCCTCATCTTCTCCTGAATTTGTACATCAGTAATCTCTAGAGTACAAGATCCTATGAGGCGTTCTGGAGATTCTAGAAATGTCAAGAGGCATCTCCGCATCTTGGTTCACCTCTGGGTTTCACGCCGTTCCCCAAGGCAAGAGAGTCTCCTTCCTTGATCTTGTTTCACCAGCAACCTGGCCAGATTCCTCCTTGAAGCTGCGACCCTAAGAACCCTTTTATGCCAACTGTCAAAGGGTATTTGTAACAGCCACTCTTGGAAAGCCTGACAAACTCACTACTCCTAGCACACCACTTTCACAATATTTATGCATAAAGAAAATAATGTAAAGTTTCTGATAAAAGCTTGCATCATACTGATCCTCACAATCACTGCATGCTATATGTACCCAAAATATGTAAGGAGTTGTGTATGCACTGAAAATGTGTTTTAAAGTCAGTCCCCCACAAAAAGAGAGAAAACAGGCTTATTCCAGACAGGGGTTAGAATGTATCTTGGTTCACAGGCAAAGAAGCACGGTAAATCAACACAATGGGGGCAGGAGAGAGGACAATTTACATATTTAGTGGACAAGGAAATGAGAGGACATCAAAGATTAAACCATCGGGGGTTGTTCTGTCTCAAAGGGGAGAAGTGCTTTGAAGAATATAAGAAGAGTGCAAATAGACATCATCATCTAGGTATTGGGGAAAACCTTTGATGGAGGGGGGTGTATCCTGAATACCAGGATCCTAGTTTGTCTGAAACCACCTAGTTCTGCAAAAGATCAAACCATCTACTTTATTATATAGGAAATACAGCCATTAATATGTAGATACCCAGGTTTGCATTTTATGATGTTTATATGCAATCATTTGTACCCACTATTATCCTTACTCAGTATCTCTTCTATCTTCAACTTTGATAAACTAAGGGTATATCTACACTTGCACCCTCTTTCGAGAGAGGGATGCAAATGTAGCTGAGCAAAATTGCAAATGAAGCATGGATTTGAATTTCCCATGCTTCATTTGCATAATCACGGACCGGTGCTATTTCGAAATACCAAACGCTGTGTAGATGCGGTTATTTCGGGAGAAAACCCTTCTTCCAAAATAACCCTTATTCCTCATGCAACAAGATTTACCGGTTATTTTGGAAGAAGGGTTTTCGCCCGAAATAACCGTGTCTACACAGCATTTGTTATTCTGAAATAGGGTATTTCGAAATAGCAGCGGTCCGCAATTATGCAAATGAAGCGCGGGAAATTCAAATCCACGCTTCATTTGCAATTTCACTCAGCTGCATTTGCATCCCTCTCTCGAAAGAGGATGCAAGTGTAGACATACCCTTAGATTGTTTTCGCTATTAATTCATCTCAGTGTTGTGATGTTATACAGAAGCAGACTCCCAGATAAATCAAACAAGCTTGTGCATAAGCCCTCTCCTTGAGGCTTGTGAACCTGATAATTTCTGAGAGTGTCTATCGATTTAGGGCCGGACACTACAAGTGGGAAGCTTCTATGAAGGTTGGGGCGCACTTACTGGTTACCTGCAAGGCAAAGTTATGGCTGGCAGAGCCCTGACACGGAATGACCAACAAACCATTTAAACAACAGCAATGTCTTCCTCTCATTAGAGAGAAGGCATTACAATTGGCACTCAATCCTAGGCATGCCAAGAAAGCATCACAGAAGGATCTTTGTTGATAGCAGTGCTAACAGTGCAGTCTCATTACAACATAAAGGGGCAGATTTTCCTCCCGGTCCAAAAGCAAATGATGGCATCCAAAAAGTTATTGTATTTCATTGTCAGCCCATTTATTTTCTCATAGCATTTTTTCCCTGATAGAGTAATGCCCAGCTGACAATGGCATTTGCAAATCAAGTCAGGATGTTCTCGACTACATCCCAACTGGGACTAACTCTCTGTCACCCAGACATGGGGGAAACACTTGAACGTCTGCCTATAGCCAATTTGTGCCACATCTGAAAAGTAGCTTCTTCTAGTTGTGTTTCTTTTATCAGAAGCAGCATGCAATACAAAATAAGAAAATATACCATAATATGTATAGGTAAGGGATTTCTGGAAAACTTATACCTGTACCAGAAGCATAGATACATTCAAGCTGAAAAGCCATTACACTGTAGCAATGCACTGTGGGACAAGAGAAAAATTCAGAAGATGTCAATTAAAGTACAACACTCTTACAAAAACTGTTCTATGTTAATGGCTGAGTCAGCAGACTTCCAGGTACCAATATATCAATGATTTAACCCCCTTCGTTCTATTAAAAAGAAACAGCCAATAGGACTAGAAATCCTCCAATTTCACAATTATGAAAATGTTCTAAAAAAAGCAAGGTAAATTACAGCTTTCCGTTCAGTAGTATTAAGATTTATGAAAGCTTAAAAACATAATTTAGAGTTTTCATTCTTTTTAGGTGGATTCAATTGCGTGATTTTCCAAAATTGGCCATTTCTGACTTAGGAAAATTTAATTTTGAAATATCCACAACTTTAAAATTACTGAACTGTTTCTCTTTGAACTTTGGTTGTTTTGTCGGTCTTACTGCAAACTACAAATGTTGCCTACTGTGAGGACCATAAGATGTAACTCAATGGGCAACATTTTACTTTATTATTCTATAACAAACTGACAAATTTATATTTAAGCAACTTTATTTCTGGCATACTTATAAAGGGGCAGAGTTACATCTGAGTTCCAATTTGTGCTTGATTTCTCAACCTTAAAACCTACTACATAGCCTTACTCATTATGGTACAGACAAATGATTATTTTGTTCTTAAGAGATGATGTCTACACTGCACTTTTGTCAGTAAAACTTACCTGTCAGAGAAGGGAAAAAAAACCACACCCCCCGACCAACAGAAGTTTTACTGATGAAGAGCATCTGTGCGGACAGCACAGACAAAGCTGCCGCCACTTATTGAGGTAGTTTTAATTTGCCGACAAGACAGCTCTCTCCTGCCAGCAAAGAATGACCCCACAGAAGACCTTATAGCTGCACTACTTGAGTGGCACAGCTGTGCTGCTTAAGGTACTGTACTCTATTCAGGCATAGCCTTAGTTTTTCCAGATAGAGATGAAATCCAGCCACTGTGCCACAAGTTAAAACAAGCAACAAGCAAAAGGCGGAGGGGTGGTGGTGATAAATAAAATTTGCAATTTATACTTTTTAAAATTGTATCGCCAACTGTCTCTTTACTTATCCATTATTAATTGAAAATAACTAAGTTTTACACAGAGTGAGCCTCTAGTGAGAGTTCTCTTCTCTAGTGACTTTAATTCAGCTTTAGAGCTCCTTATTGAAGCAAAGCAGAGACGCCCATGATTTGAGAGAAATCTAATTTATCAGGTGTCAAATATTTCTTTGGCATCTGTCAGGATCTAAAGTAAACTAAGTTTGTTCACTACAGCAAGTCAGAGGCATGTAAAACATTATACATATATCTCCATATGAAGAGGGTCAGACAGCAATGACAACATTAAGTACAGGTGTGGCACATCTTTCTGCATATCCTACTTCCCCTTAAAAGGCATTATACAAGGCATAATTTTCTGTGGTGTAACACACCTAGTTTTAGAATTTCCTTATAGCTGGAGCTCAAATTAAAAAGGTTAGTGAAAGTCAAACCTCTGCCCCAGGCAAAAGTCCATGGAGGCATGTGACAGGCATCTACTGCAGTCAGTATCCAGACTACTATTGCAGTCACTCAAGTTATTCAGAGGCTCATAATACAGAACTTTAACTTTATGGAGGACAAAACAACAAATGGTCTGGTAGGACTTTATAGACTAACAAAAACATGTAGATGGTATCATGAGCTTTCGTGGGCACAGCCCACTTCTTCTGATGACCAGAGTTATGAGTTTAGGATGTGCACACCCACAATGAAAGTTGGTTGGGACACTACCAACTTAACAGCCATTGAAGGTGCAAACAGCTCTTTGTGTAGACTCCTATGTCAGGAAGGATACTATCTATTGACTTTGATTCTTATCTGCTTCGTTTTAACTACCCAATCTTCAGATACTTACTGATTCCCTCTAGCTCCCTGTCTCCCACCCCCCTACCTTTTTCCCCCCTCCCCTTCTCCCCTCCCATTTATTTTAGTCTATAAAGTGCTACCAGACCATTTGTTGGTTTTTTTTCTGTAACAGACTAACTCAGCTACCCCCTGAAGTTTATGGAGAATATTAGAAAAGTCCACTGAAGAACTTTTCAACATTCAAAAGGATTTTTGTGAAATACATATTCCTTCTCCCTGTAATCCATGCAATAGACTTATTTGGTTTATTTCTACATTCCATCCTATCCTTCCATTCCTCACCCCATGTCAGTAAAACAAAGTTATTCAAAAAAAAACTGTAAAATAAACTTTTGTTGCCAGACCAGTTGTTGCAGAAAATGCACAAAGTCACACTACTGGAACCAAACACTGTTGCTGGCAACTATTAAAAAGGTATGAGTACAAATGTCAAACTCTGGCTAATCAAAAAGATAATGGCTGCTCCGGTCAAGTTACTACACAGAAACCTAAGTTCTATCCACTGGACTAGCCCCCCACTGTGTCTGCCTGGAAACGCTGCAGGGAAAGAAGGGTGCTCAAGTTGTGCACAATAATAGGACTCAGTGAAGTCATTAGAGAACCATGCTGCTGCAAAGTGTGAATGCAGCACTGCAGACAGTGCAAACAGGGAATAAATATCAATAGATATAGGTCAAGCAGTTAGTTTTTGTTTTGTCTTACTTTAAATATCTGGTAGTGTTGCTGACGAAGTATATGTGGCAAGAGAAGAAGAAAGTCCTAAAACTGACTTAAAATAATCATCATCAGATAAAATAAATTAAAACTTGAAAGTTCATTCCTTTGGAATATTATTACTAATGAATATAGCAGCTAGTGACCTAGCATAGTCTTTGCCTCCTACAGAGCCACGTAGCCAGTGAGAAAATACAGTAATTTAATGCTCACAATTAAAGTGTGGAGCTAATATTTTATGAACTATCACTAGAGAATTTCATATCTGAGTTACTTTTTCTGGCTGGCTGTCCAAAAAAGCCTTTATATTTCAAAACTAGTTCATACCAACACATTCAGGAGACCTTCCTGTTCTTAAGGGATAATCTAGTTATTTTAAGAGGGAAGATACAGGTTGAATTTCTCTATTCCAGCACCTGTGGGACCCGACCAGTGCTGAACCAGAGAATTTGCTGAACCACGGGAGGTCAATATTATCTAGCAGCATTACCAACCCTTCCACTCCTTACTGGGCTCTTAGACATTCAGTGGTAAAATTAGAACTAAACACAGATCACTGACAGCCAGGATGGTGGCTGTAAACAAATTTTATGAGACCGCAGGAAACTTGGCCACATCCATGATAAGTGGTCCAGCATGATTTTAGTTAGCCAGACGTCCAGGATATTGCCAGACCAGAGTCCTGCACTAGAGAGACTCAACCTGTACTGTACATACCAGAAACCGACAAATATGTGCTTTCCCCAACAGATACCATGAGTATAGATTTCTAGAACACTCCTAATTAAAGCTATTAGTTTGGTAAGAAGCACTGATAGATGTAATTATAATGAAATGGCATGTTAAATGATGTCTTATTCAATAACAACAAAGTGACAAGAAAATCTTTTGTTGCAGCAAGAGTTCAACTTTCAGAGTAAGTTAAAGCATTCTGTAAAAGAAAATGTGTGCTTATAACCAACCAGATTTTGAATACCTGATAGCAGCTGAACTGAGTTTATACAATATTTGTAAGTTTCAAGTATGCAGGTGCTTAGCTTTACAGATGCCAGTAGTCCCATTTAAAATATTTGCATTCTGCAGAATTTCAAATTATGCATGCATGCATGCATGCAAGCAAGCAAAGTGTTTGCAGGACGAGAACCTGATTTTTTTATTTAACTTTTTTCTTGACAGATTTAAATATTCTGACATTTTGATTTGTTCCTCCCTTTGCCCCTTTGGTATTTATACACTCTTTTTATTCTTCCTTGAAAAATTTGGTGGCATTAAAAACCCAGTTTGCTTTTTTGTTACCCTAAACATATTGACTAAATTTTTGCTATGAGTTCTCTATTTCCAATTTCTAGTACAGGTTTTTGTTTAACCTTGCTGCAACCCCTCCCTTAGACATATTTCTTGCATACATTTTCATTAAAAAAAACACTGTAGTATATTTAGGGTTCCTCAGCCTTCTTGCACAGTGCTAATGTTCAATTCCTCCCACTGCACTCTGCTTCTGAGAGACATCATACATTTAAATTGATGCTTTCCCCAATGTCCTAACTTAAAATAATATAATACTGGTTCCAGGCATCCCTATTTGCACCTATTCACAACCAGCAATACAATTAGTAGAAGGAAAGCTTGCTTACTCTCCTGAAGGACTGTAGTAGATGCCCAATGTCACTACACATTCTTCATATAATTAACGAAAGAATTTCATCACGCTTAATTCTAGTTTTGAGAACTATAAATAGTTGGTACAAACCGGGGATTGGCAACCTTTGCCTCTCGGCCCATCAGAGAAACCCGCTGGTGAGCCACAAAAGACAGTTTGCTGATGTTGAGCATCCACAGGCAAGGCCCCCTACAACTCCCAGCTGCTGTAGTTCACCTTTACTAGCCAATGGAAGCTGCAGGAAGTAGGGATGTCAGTGGTTAGTTCATAAGCATCACCTTTACTAGAGATGTAAAAGAGCAGTCGATTAGTTGACTACCCAATAAGCCAGTCAACTACTTGCATTTCCCCCTGCCCTTGCTGCCTCTATATCAGGGCTGGGGGGGGGGGGGGGGGGGGGAGGAGAGGAGCCAGTGCCGCTTGCCCCCTCATGCTGCTGCCAGAGCAGCCTCTGTTCACAGCCACATCCGGTCACTTGCGGACAGGGGCTGCTGCCAGAACAGCCTTGTTCGCGGTTGCCGGTGCTGGCCACGAACAGAGGCTGCTCCGCACCTGGCTCTGACTACATTTAAACTGCAGAGCCACAGTGGGAATAGTTCCTTCTGAGCGCCTTCTCTTATTGACTAATTGTGTAGTTGACTACACGATTACCCAGTTACTCACCTCTTAACATCCTTAATCCTTACCAGGTAATGTTTACTGGTTAACCGGCAAACCCAGCTGGAGCAGCCTGCCACACTATAGACAAGGGGCCGTTCCAGCCTGTCTAGGCCCACCATCTGGAGGGCCCCTGCGACCTCTGGTTAAACTGTTAACTGGTTAAACATAATATTTAACTGATTCAACAAGATTTTATATCCCAAGTGGCAAGAAGCACAAGCTGCAGGAACGTGCTGGCCGCTATTTCCTGCAGCTCCCATCGGCCAGAAACAGTGTGTGCCCCCTGGATGCTCAACATCAGCAAACTGTCTCATTGCCCACCAGTGGATTTCCCCTGATGGGCCAAGAACCAAAGGTTGCTGATCACTGGTATAAAGCCACCCTTTAACTTCCTGCTTCCTCCTCTTCAATATTTGCACTTCAATTATAAGAATCATCCCAGGGATGAGAATCATTCCAGCAAGTCTCCTTTACATCTACAATATTACATTCTTTATAACTGAATGAATTCTAGTTTTATAATATTACCTGACTTAATACAAATGCAATAGGCATGAAAGACTGACAATGCAGTATGCTATTGTGCTTCATCTTTTCTTTCAAAATTCTATACTTTGTTTTGGAAAATACATGTCAAATGGCTTAAAGAAAGGGTTTCTTTCTCTTATTTAATTTAAGCCTTAACTACCTGTTTTAAACATCAGAAGTCAGTAACCCTTCAGTTTAGGTAGAGCCCCATATAATCCAAACAAGCTTGTGTCAGACTCAATTGCAAACCTTCCTCTACACTGCTGAAGCACTGATCAGCTGGCCACCAGTTTCTTTCCTTTTTATTTGTACAAGCAGCAGAAAAAAATTAAACAACTTAATTTCGAAATGGTAATACTCTCAGGGTCTGTAAGATCTAGATTCATTCATTGCCTTCCAGTGATATTCTGCCACAGGGAGACAATATGGCCTTCAAGGCACCTGAAGCCAGGGCATTCCCATCAATCAGAGTCCACAATGGGGGGGAAGCGGGAGAGTAAAGAGTGCAGGTAGACAATACTAAAAGGTCCCTATTAAATTGAAAATAAATCTTGGTATACCCGCTAAAGCCGTCTCTATCTGCACAGAGGTAAAAACACAAAATTTAAGTTCCCTGCTATTTCTTTATGGTCCATATTTAATTTCCATCCACATTAAGATTTCTTTCTTATAGCACTTATAGAAACCTTAGCTATATTTCCCATTTGGTGGTTGTTTTAACTTACGAACCAATGGCTCATCCAGCCCAGTATCCTGTCTTCTGACAGTGGCCAATGCCAGGTGCTTCAGAGAGAATGAACAGAACAGGTAATCAAGTGATCCTGTCACACATTCCTACCTTAGAGAGACTAGGGACACTTCAGAGTATGGTTTTGCATTCCTGCATATTCTGGCTAATAGCAATTAATGAACTTATCCATGAACTTTAGTTCTTTCTTGAACCCTATAGCTACAGTAACTTGTGTTTTTCCTCAAACTTCCCAACCCCACAAAGAAAAGGTGCTTTGGAGGAAGGGGGATCCAAATGTTTAAATGACAGTTTCAATTTATTACACAAATTCACGTCCTTTGAAGATCCAAATTCCAAGACAGCTTGTAAATTAACAACAGATTTCAGTATATTCAAACAAATAGTAGGTAATGGGGTACTTCCGGTACATAGTTTATAAATGTTTTTTTAAACCTTTGACAGCTTTATTTTAAAATCTCAAATCTAATAGTTGGTTAGTAGCTACATCCAGTGCATGCTCTGAAGAGATCCAAATAAACTGCTCTCTTGATAAACAACTCATTTGTCCCTCATTACCTTACAATAGGCCAATTTCCTAGCATAGAACACATGGTATTATATTGTCTCTAACTATTTTGAAAGTAGTTTTGCCCTAACTATGCTCTAACCTAAACTATTTGACATCAGTTGGTGGGTGCATGGGAACCTATTCCTGATTGTCATTTTCCTGATACTATATCTGGAAAAGTTGCAGCAGTAGTCCAGGTATATTCAGTAAAGGCTTGTTCCACCTGCAAGACAGATTGATAGGATGCTGAGCTGGCAAGGTCCCCTTACAGGGAAGTGTCATCATCCTCAATTCTTTATTGTCCCAGCTTTGTATGGAGGAACCACACAAGAGGAAAAAAATGATTTACAGCAGAAAAATCCAAACATCCTGCTATATTTAAAACATTGCAAAAGTTTCAATATACAATTTGAGACTAAACTCAAAATCATATAAATGCAAGCATTCTGACAGGTGCTTGTCCAACTTGATCTTAAGATTAAAAACTTCCAAATGCTGGGGATTCCACAACTGCCTTGGAAGCCTAGTCCAGAACTTAGCTACTCTTAGTTAATAAGATTTTCATCTAACCTAAATCTCTCGTTGCAGATGAAGCCCATTGCTTCTTCTACCTTTGGTAGACACAAGAGCAACTGATCATAGTCTTTAACAACTAAAGCCTTCCTAGGTCTCCTCTCAGCCTTCTTTTCCCAAGACTAAACATACCTAGATTTTTTTTAAACCTTTCATCGTTTTTGTTGCTTTCCTCTGGACTCTCCATTTTTTCTCTTTTCTTTTTTTAAAATGCTTGCCAACGCAAGTTACTGTACTGTCTACAGTACTTTTAAATTCTGCCTCTCAAATACTTGACTTTTTTTTAAGATGTAGCAAATTCAGTATAGTTGATTTTTTTTTTTTTTACTGTAAATATTATCAGTTGTTAGTCTCCAACTGAGCATTAGGAAATACTATATTTTCTATCACTAGTAACTGATGAATTCGCAGCCTCTGAATTCATATATTGATACTACAAATCTGGACAAAACCTATTTCTCGATAACCATTACAGTAGATTCAGTGAGGATTTCCTCTTCCATAAATTATGATATCCAGTTAGACTTCTTTCATCAATAATGAAGCTTTAAAAGAAAAAAGTACTTAAATGTATGATAGTACTTTTCTTTTATCATAGCTTTCTCAGGATTCTGTCCAGTAGGTTTCTAAGTACTGGAGAGGGGGGAGTTTGGAGTTAAAAGTAGGCCTTGGCCACTTCTTTCCCCCACAACAAGATAATCCATTATCTTCCACCAGCTGTCACCCATTTTCATTTCCAATAAGTATTTTCATGGGATCTCCCACAGAGATCTAATGATAAATTACTCAAGCACATTTTCCAGGAAAACCTTTACAGTCATTTATTTTTCAACTACCAAGCATGCATTTGAAGTAACAGCTATTAAATATTATTTGAAGTAATGCATTAGACTTAATAATTTACAAGATATGAAAGTGCTTACAATTTTAATTGTTCTATCAGATGTATAGAGTAGAAGTGACAAAGCCTATCTTTTCTTAAAATGCAACATTGTAGGATATTGTTTTTTTAAATTTGCATTAAGTACTACTTAACTAATTAAGTGGAGATTAAAGGCCAGAAGAAACTGAGGCAGTGAGAAGGACGCTGCCCCTGTCAATCCTCAAAGAGCATTCTATGGCTTGAAGAAGAGGGTTCCAGAGAAAGTCCTGCCCTGAAGTCTCTAGCCTAGCAGGAGAGGACAGTGGACGGACGGACACGCCGCCGCCGCCGCCCCGCCCCCCCAGTGTAGATGGATCATGGCGAGGGAACAGGGAGATTGTGGGAGCATGGGTTGGGGGCAGCGTGGTGAGGAGTCACATTTCCCCCTCCCCTCCATAATAGTGCCCCCCATACCAGTAAGAAAAGGATTTTACCTGCACCACTAATTTTAGGTCATGCTAGCAACACCCACGTTTAAAACTCAACACTAGTATAGCTCTAGTACCTTTTCTCCTGTCCACAATGATTAGGGATTGGGGGGGGGGTGGGGGGGGGAGAGCAGGCTATTAGACCATTCTATCAAATAGGCCTTTAAGTAATCTATAGCACTGTTTTATAAATATGTTTTTTGGGAATAGACCACTGCCTACATTAGTGCACTTTTCTTAAAATAAGAGTGCTTTTATTTGAGCTTTTGAGAGGCTTTTTGCTGAAACAGTTTAAGATGCTGAAAATGCATTTACAATTGACTGAATAGTTAACAGTACTATTTCAGTTTTAATATATAGTGAGCTCAAATTGTGTTTACACTCATTTTAAACAATATTAAGAATTACAGTCCTACAATGCAAAGCTACCTGTCCTTGCAAAGTATAAAGACTTGCAAACAAAGTGCAATATTAAATACATAATAAAAGGGGAAATGAAGGACTTTATTTTTCCCATTTTATCAGTATTTATTCCAAAATTAAGAAAAACAGGTAAAACAAATCAGTAAACTGCAAACAAAGGGCAGTGGTGAGAAGGAAGCCTCATACTCATAGGGAACAGCAGGCTGGTGGGCACTCACCATGTAGCATTTAAGGAGCCCGGAAGCTCCCTGAGGGTCTGTTACTACATTGGTGAAGTCCTCCCAGCTTCCCAAACTTGACTTTACCTGTCTTTCCCTCACTCCCACCCTTGTCCTGCACAGAGGAAGTGGACAGAGCTGCAATGAAGGGTCAAAGTGAGGAGAGGGGCACAGAAGATTTAACTTCTGGCATGTTTCCAGACAGCCCTCACCTTACCCTGGGCCTTCAACACAGCTATGTCCCAGGGAAAGTGGACAGGAGCATGTTGAAAGGCCAGTCATGAGGGGGCATTGTTTGGCAGGGGAAGCAGCCGCAGTCTGTGATTATGAGAGGGCTCTGTCCATCAAGGGAACCAGTACTCCCGGGGTGCTGCCTTCCAGTCTCAACCTGACCATGGCCCTTCAGCGCAGCTCCATCCACTTCCTATGTGCAGCGGAAACAAGATGGACAGGGAGCAAAGACCACCCAATCACTTCAGTAACAGACCTACAGGGAGGCTGTGCCCCACAAGGACAGGCCCCATCAAAGGCCCTTCCAGACTCCAGTCCTTCAGAGCAGCACCATCTGCTTCCCTGGAAAAAAAAATTCCTGGGTAAAACCACTGAATCCTGTATTGAACATTGAAAACTGAAAATGAAGGGTGTTAATAACACACTATTGCAATATTAACCATTTTAATTCTTCCAATAAGATAACTAACTTGTCAGATTTTATTCGTTGTAAATGTGTTCTCAAAGAGTTTAGGAATAAAGAAGTTGAATATATTTCTTCAGAGAGCATGTTATGGAGTTATTTTTATAGTTTATTGTCCAGCTTCAATACTCAGAGACTCAGGAAGTGTCCCCCATTCCCCCCATTTTGTCATTTTCCATGTGAAATACTTAGGTCTGCTCTACAATTTAAATTTAGCCACATTGCTCAGGGTGTGAAAAACACCTCAAATGCCGGAGTTAAGCTGATCTAACACCCAGTGTAGATGCAGTTAGGTTTAGACTGAGGATACGTCCATACAGCAGTGTTATTTCAGAATAACTGACATTATTCCAAAACAACATCATTTGCATTTACACAATGAGCAATTATTTTAACAATGTCAAAATGTCAAGCTGGAGGACTTCTTACTCCGATTCCTGTAACCCTCATTTTATGAGGAATAAGGGAAATTGGAACAAGAGTGCTCTCTCGGACTTCCTGCTGCACAGACTGAGTCAAAAGCCAAAATAAGTTATTTCCACTTAAGCTATGCAACTGACATAGCTCAAGTTGCATAGCTTATTTCAGCTTTAGCCCTGCTGTTTAGACGTGCCCTAAGATATTGCCATTTGGAGAAATGGATTATTCCCACGGACAGAAAAACTACTTCAGTAGATGTAAGAAGCATCTAAATTACAGTGTTACAACATTGTAGATGCAGCATGATTTATTTCTAATGGAGCCTGAAATTGTCTTGGCAACTTTTGGTTTATTGCATTAAGTGACAGTGGCAGTGCTAGGAGCAGGTTTTAATTTTAACTCCGAACAGTTTGTGCAAGTCTTACATTACGACTACAGTGGCAGGTTTAAGACAAACATTAAAAATTGAGACCATTTCCCACTAAATTATAACAATTACAAAGAAGATTCCATGGTTACCTTTACAGAGATAACTGCATTCTCTGGCCTCTAATGTATGACAAACTGTTTTAAAAATTACATATTTCAGATCCTTTTGCCATCCAATTCTTACATCCAATTGACAAACACACACTATATTTTCCACAAGAAATTCCATGACTGGGACTCTCCATGTAAGGCATTTGGGAACTAGGGATGTAAAATCACATGTAATTGGCTAACTCTCTAAACATATTATATAACCGGTTAACTGATTTAAGGGGGCTATCCGGGGCGGGGCACTCCAACCCACCTGGAGCAGCTCCCCCGTCTGCCACTGGGCTGGAAACCCCCTGCTCCCATGGCAGGCAGAAGCTACTCCAGCCCAGCCAGAACAGCCCCTGCCTGAGAAACCTCTGCCACAGGTAGGGACTGCACTGGCCAGGACAATTAATAGGACAAAAAAAATAGCCCCTATTCGGGAAATAAGGATTAAATGACCTCCCCTGGTCCAGCAAAATCCCTCATCTGTCACCAGTCAGGGAGGGTGACAGATCAGGGTGGTCCAACCTGTACTTGCAACTAGTACTGGTAACACAGTCTTCTTGCCAAGACAACAAGTGCCACTGCTTCTTACCATATGGTTATGGATCACTTATGAAGCAAAAAAGTTAACTAATTCAATTTCTCCTCATTCAGAAGCATCAAGTTCAAGTCATAAGCTTGTCAATATTTACACTCACCATATAAAAAGGAATACCTATAAAAAACTTGATACCTGAAAAATACATTATATGACTTATACTTACATATATCCTACTCAAAATATTCAATTTCAGTGGTATGGACTACTTTATCTGCAAGGAAAAAAAATTGATTTTTTGTTTCATGCACATTTATTCTAAACTTGTGAGATCAGGAAGAGCACTCTACTGTAAAAAACACTTTGTTGATAGCTCACATACACAACACTAACGTCATAGAACACTAGAACTGGAAGGGACCTCAAGAGGTCATCGAGTCCAGTCCCATGCCTTCACAGCAGGACCAAGCACTGTCTAGAGATCATCATGCTTTGTACTTAATAGACTATCTGAAATGGTATTACAGTGACATACTACCAGGCTATTCTGGAGTGGCCCTATGAAATTTTTTCAAGAAAAATGACCAAAAGGTCTTGTGTTTTCCTGATGTGGAAATTTTAAAATGTAAAAAACATTTGCAGAATGAGAAAAATATTTCCCACCCAGCAATAGATATGAGTGGCCTGATATCTTGTCAGTTTCATTGCTAGTTTTGTGTTGCATGAAATACATCTTTTTCACTCTTGCCAGTTGGCACTGGATGCACATATCAAATGCTGCATACAGAGTAACAAACCTTTTACTTGGGCCTCATCCACACAGAAGTTGGAATTTCCAACTGCAATGGGTGAGTGTGGAGCGAGGAGGGTCAAGAGACATGCAAATGAGGAAGACAGACTGATGTGACGAGTTAGAAGAGATCACTAAAGTGTAATATAAGGATGTTAAATTTCAATTAATCAGCTAATGGAATAGTCGATGGAATTTCCATCAACTACTCGAGTAGTCGATAAGGGAGGCGTTCTCTATCCCGCTGCCTTTAAAATGTACAAGAGACTCCAGTGGCTCCTGTACATTTCCAAGGGAGAGACCCAGCAGATTCACTGCCTCTCTCCCTTTGAAATGTACATTAGCTCTTATATATTTCAAAAGGAGAGATGCAGGAACCAGGGCATCCAGGAAAGCAGAGCAGGTGGCATGACCCTGAACTGGGCTCTGCATCCTTGGGGCTACCCCATCCAGCCTGGGTGTGCAGCTTCCAGGAGCTATGGGGTTTACACCCCTCCCTCCTGCTATAGGCTCCGCTCCCTGCTCTGGGAGGGGGAGGGGCTGGCACTGCTCTGCAGATCTGGGGTGGCCGGTTATAGGCTGCTGCCGCCTCTGTGAGGTGCCGGGGTTTAGGGTTGGACATAAATTAATATTTTACTTAGTTTATCAAATTTCATTTTAAATAAACATGAGAAGGTTAAAACACTTAATCTGTTTAATAATTTAAATTAAACTGTTCTCCCTAGCTGCAGCTGGTTCAGAAAACATGGTCACCATACCCAGCCTACCACTGTCCCCTCCTCCTCCTCCAGGCACACATATCCATAAATAGAAGTGAATAAGTTAAATCTTGGCAAGCCACTTCTGAAAGGTTGCAACCCCTGACCTATAAATCATCACTGGTAAGGAAAAAGTGAGTAAAGAAAAGTTATTTACTTGTTCCCATAACATAAGAACTAGAGGTCACCAAATGAAATTAATAGGTAGCAGGTTTAAAACAAAGAAAAGGAAGTACTCTTCACACAGCTAACAGTCGGTCTGTGGAACTCCTGCCCAGAGGAGGTTGTGAAGACTAGGACTTTAACAGGGTTCAAGAAAAAACTAGATAAATTCATGGAGATTAGGTCCATCAATGGCCAGGAAGGGTAGGAATGGTGTCCCTCTGTCAGAGGCCGGGAATGGGTGACAGGAGAGGGATTACTTGATGAGTCCCTCTTCTGTTCACTCCCTCTGGGGCACCTGGCATCGGCCACGGTCAAAAGACAGAATACTGGGCTAGATGGACCTTTGGTCTGACCTAGTATGGCTGTTCTTTTATGCACGTGCACAGAGCTTGACAAACCCCGGCGAGAGTCACTTGCCGGCACTGCGCATGCGTGAAGCGCCGATGAATGGGGCGCACAGAGCGACCGGCTGAAATCTACTTGCCATGGGCGAGTAGATTCAGCGGTTTGTCGAGCCCTGCATGTGCATATACAGTTAGCTAAGATGTGCACACAGTTGAGGTGAGGGTGCACAAATTAAGAGAATCTTGGCGTAGGTCCTCCAAGGTAACTAGTGATTTCGGAGACCTGCAGAAGTGCAGCAGGCTCGTCCCAGCTAGAGCAACCCAGCGCAGCAGGCTCACCCCGAAGAGCAAGCTGCTCCAGCCCAACGGCAGACTACTCCAGCCTGTCAGGCCTCCCACCCACAGGATCCTGGTTAAGGGGTTAAGCAGTTCAACATAATGTTTAACTGGTTAACTGATTAAACAGGATTTTACATCGCTACTAAGGAGCCTGTGCACTCTCCATCACTGAAGATTTTTAAGAGTAGGTTGGACAAACATCTATCAAGGATGGTCTACAGCAACAGTGGGCAACCTGTGGTCCAGGTGCTGCAGGTGGCCCATTGGGGTTCTGTGTGTGGCTGAGGAGACTCTGTTTACTGCTGTCCACTATTCAGCTGGTCTCCATATGCATATTTTTTTCCCCCAACTAGCATTACTAAACTGGCACACTTAAAATCAGGGCACTTAAAGTGAGGGGCGTGCTGATTACACACAACACTAACTGTGAGTGCCATGTGCTCCTTCGGCATTCAAAGCACTACTGTGGTTCAGCAGAATCATGCAAATTCTATATATGCAAGCACAATTAGCAAAACTACCCTACCTCGGGAGACCATCTTGGTTACAACAATCTAGCAGCCCACTCATGCAGACCATTCACTGGCCTAGGTTGCCCATTGCTAGTCTAGATTAGGGACATGAATGGTTAACTGGTAAGCCTCACTCTTAATGGTGAACCAGTAGGGGCTAGAGCAGTTCCCCGCCTGCAGCCCACAGGGGTCTACTCCAGCCTTACGGGGTCTGCTGCAGGCAGAAGCTGCTCCAGCCAGCCGGAGCAGCCCCTGTTCGGGGCAGGCCCAGCACTGTACTATATAGTAAGAGGAGACTTGAAATTGCTGATGCTGATGGCTGTGGGAGAAGAGTGTTACCTATGATCAGACCAAGGGGACTGGTAATAAGGACTCCTAGATTCTATTCCTGGCTGTGGGAAAGAAGTGTTGTCTAGTGGCTAACGCATGGCTTAGGAAATATCAGCAAGAATGCTGACATCCGACAAATTCTTTCTAATTGTATGAGACTTGTGTGTGTATTATTAAGAACTTGACTTCTATTCCCAGTAAGGACATTCTCAAATAAGATGACAGATTGTGCAAACTGTGTGATGGATACTTTCCTACCTTCAAAGGGAGCAGGGAACGAAATTAGGCCTTTTTCAATAAGTGATAAACGTGAACATCTAAAAGACGAAGAAAAAAGGTCTGAACTGGAAGCAAGGAATGGAGTTCTGCTCACCTTTCCCTACTGAAAGTCTCTTGATGAAACCTCTCACCCCTCTCTTCTCTACTGCAGACTAAGAGCTTGAAATACTATTCTTGAGTACTCTGTTTGCCATAGGAAAATTAGGCTGTCCTGAATCAAGGCAGCAGCCTCTTGGCTCAGTTCCAATGGGACTGAAGCCATGAGGAAGATGACCACCCTCTACACTCTAATAGTCAGGAAACAGTGAGGAGATGGAGCAGAGGCTTTTACCATAATCAGGAAGCAGCAGAGTTCCAAGGAGAGAGAAGCTCTAAGCTCCAGTGTTAGGAGCTCAGCAGCTTCTGTAAAGCACAGCAGTTCTGAGATATTCACACACAGAGCCCTGCAAATCCATGGCTCATTTTTGTAGATATCAATGCAGATGAGGATACAAATTTTGTATCCGTGCAAGGCTCTACCCATACACTATAAGGAGCTGTGGACAGCCGGGTGGCGTATATAGTAAGGATGTTAAGTATCGGGTAATCGGTTTTTGCATCGACTATTTGATTAGTCGATAGGGCGCCTCTGCCTTTGAAGGGACTCCCCCGCTGACCCCAGGCTCTGTGCAGTGCTGCCGCTTTGAAACACCGCGAGGAGCCCAACGGAGCAGCTCCTCACGGAATGCCACTCGGAGCAGCTGACCCTGAGCTCTGTGCAGCACTGATGCTTTGAAGTACCCCCCTTTTCTCCCTCCCCCCTTGCTGCCTCTATCTGATAGAGGCAGCAAGGCGGGGGGGCGACTAGTTGACTAGTCCTTCACATCCCTAGTATATAGGATAATTCGCGTTTTTCTACTGCCCCATGAACATGAGATACCTTTCCTAAGCTGAACACAAGGTAACTCTCCTCAGCCTCACCTCAAACTTCCTCTGCTTCCTCCATATCCTTACAAACAATAGGAAATATTGAAAAGAATCCTGCCTGTCAGTCCATGTCCAAAGCCTTCTTCACTTGTTAAATCAAGAACCTATGAACATCCATGAACAAATTTCCCTTAGAAGCGGCTAAGTTTAGGTTTTAGGTGATATCCCCAAAGAAATGACAGCTAGAAGTCCCCTCTTACACCACACATTTCCTTTCACAGTGAAAAACTTCAAGTTGTCAGAAGGAAGTTCCTTCTGCCTCCAACTGACAAGGATACACATTGATATCCCTCAAAGTGTAACAAAAATCCTAACTACAACTTCATGCTTCCCCTACACATTCAACTTGTGCACATCAACCTCGAATATTTACTAATACTACTAAGGGAGTAATTGAGATTTTGCATTCTACCACAAGGAAGATTTGAGTGTTATGCATTGTGTTTCTTTATTAGTTGGAGGCAGAAGCAAATTATTTATGATGAGGAATCCATCAGTGGAAATGTGCTGTGAGGGCTTTAGGGTACATATAAAAGGTGTCCCATAGTTGGCATTTCTTTGCTTTTTAGGGTTTGCACTGCTGGGGGTGGAGAAGAACACATTAATCAACTTGAATTGCTTTTAAGGGTTTTTTTTATATACACACAATATAAATATACAGGACTACATTTTTAGAGCATTTTCCTTTCCATCAAACTCTTTTGATTATAAACTTTTATCCGTATCTATAAATCCTATTGTGTTAGATGGCAGCTTGCATGCATTATTAAACAGCTACTTTGCTACATTAAGATGACCTACAGTTATTGATTTGATAGTACCAGGACAGCAGTATATTTACTGCATTATTATTATTATTGTTGTTATATGTTGCATCAAGCCAGAAAGCTTTTCATATTTAGTGAGTATGTCAAATTGCTTCTCCTATTCTTGCAGAAGTAGTAACAGAATAAATATTCTGTCATTAACACACTGGATGACAATGTGGTGGTTGTCCAATAAGGGATGAGATCACCAAAGAACTGTAGAGAAAGTACCTTATCCTCCAGAAATCTGCCCTAATCTTGCCTTCTCAATATCAGGACTAAACTATAAACATATGATTGTAAGAGACTATGTGGTAACTTATGTGCACGTAAATTCTAAAAGTGAAATCATACACCATGTGTTACAAGGATATGGAAGAAGAATCCACTCTGCAGATGAAATACAAAAAGCTCCACTACAAAACAAATGCACCAATAGCTGTAGACTTACAACACAGATGTGATAAATGGTTAATTATTCGGTTGACAATCACATTATTGACATCAATAGATAACTTCAGAAGTGGAATCCCCCTTAGGTTGCTGGCATATAACAGAGTGGTGGTCACCACAGAAATTAAGAACCAGCTATTCTGATATTTTAAAGCACTAATCTAATACTAAGGCATTTGGCAGTATTATTAAGACAAAGATGTAGACTTCCTTATAGCCCCACCCCAAGGAAATCCTTTTAGATAGGGTGTTTCTTTACCAATCTAATTCATATGTGTGTGACACACAGGATAATGCAATGTGCCCAAGATCTTATAAGCCTTACTTCCCCCACAGCTTTTTATGCCACAAAGAAAATTAGTCACCTTCACCAGTCATATTTATTTCAACAACCTAAACTGGTCGGCTATCATCACCAATTTAACATAAACCAGGGAGGAGAGCCAATCCAGTCTAATACTATTATCAAACCACTACCTATAAATAAAATTCATAACAAAGACACACCTTTACAAGAAAAAAAAAAAAAAAAAAAAAAAAAAACTTATCCTGTGCCACCACCTTTGCCTTTTCCTTGTGGGTTTTCAGCAGTCAGGTTGATTAATACCATGGAACACAAATAATGAAACTTATTACATGGATTATCTGGAATTGACTCTTTCCTTCAGAGGTGCACTCACACTAAAGTGTGCACTCTAAATGTGAAGTACCCTCCTCACGAACCCCCCTTCCCCTTTTAACTGATTATAACAAATCTGTCACACAGGACACAAAGCCTTCCTAAAGAAGCAGAATTTCCTGGCCTGTCCCTACTGCCCCCACCCCACCCGTTTCAGGTAGGCACCGGATTAGCCTGACATTTCAGGCTAAGCCAAGCGGGGTTTCAGGCCAAGGGCACTCTAGAGCCGCTCCTTTTACTCGCAGCCAGGCGGCTCTTTTGGAAAGGGAGGCGGCGGCTACCGGGTTTCAAGGGTCACATCCTGGCAGCTAGGGTGTTACCAAGGGATGCGTCACACCCAATGGGCAGCATCTCCCCTTCATGCATAGCATGGGTTTTAAACCTGGGGGGAGAGGGAGAAATGACTAACTGGCGCTGCTCCTTTCCCCCAACCCCCAACCCAGCTCTCACTAGCCCAGAGCTGCTCCCAGCTCCGGGGCTTTCCTCTCCGTCGCGCCGGGAGATGTCCGAACCGCGACCCCCGGTAATCGCTCCATCGCCCGCCCTCCCCTGACAGGCCTCACCCCACTCGAGGAAGTCGGAGACATATCGGTCCCTGCGGAGCGGCGAGTCGCGGCTGCACTCGGTGTAGAGCCCGACCAGCAGGTCCAGCAGGGTCTCCACGCTCAGCGCGCCCTCGTTGCGCCGCGGCCCATCCAGCAGCAGCTGCTCCAGCTTCTTCAGCCGCACCTTGGCCGACATGGTGCCGCCGGGCGGGGCCGGGGAACACCGGCCCAAACAGGGGGACGGGGACGCACAGAGACCCCAGACGACGACGCTTCAGCGTCCCCGCAGCAACGGCAGCACCATCCGCTCCGCGGCGCTCGGCTCGGCAGCCCGCGCCCGGCAGCGGCGGGGTCTCCTCCTTCCCCTCACGCCGACATTTTGGGAGGCCCCCCGGGGGCTGGGCAGCTGCTTCCACGGGCTCTGTCCCAGGCCCGGCTGGTCCATTGACCGGTCCGCCCGGACCCGGCCTCCTGCGCCCGCCTGGCCGCCGCGCCCAGCTTCTCTCAGGGCCCCAGAGCCCGGTACGGGGATCCGCCGCGGTTGCTCCTCCTGATGGGACCGGAGACTTCAGGTAACCTGGCGCCGCGGCTCCTCAGCTGCAGCGAACGCGGCTCTGTCCAGAGGAGGCACCGAGCGGCCCCAGCCGGGACCCAGAGCTACGCCCACCACGCTAGCGTGCGCACGGACGGACGTGTGAGGCGGGGCGAAGCTGTCCCGAGGACTGTTGGGAAAAGTTGTTTGCCGTAGAGGGAGGGCCGCTCTCAAGTGTCTTTGGAATGACCTCCGCAGATTCGTCATTCCTGGGCAGAGGCGAACCGATTAGTTTCAGTAAATTCGTTCCCTGGTAACGGGGGAGGGAGGAGAAGGCTTTGCTTTCTCCTCAGCAGATTCGCATCGACTCCTCCCTGGTTGCCGTTAGGCAAATGGTGGCAGCTGCTGTGGCCGTGCCAGCGCAGGTGTGGGACCCCGGCCGCCCAGGCAGCCTGGCGGAGACAAGGCTGGCCTCTGCTGCACGTGTCCCACCCCCGTCAGACCCCAGAGCGATCGTCAGCCTGAGCCGCCCCCCCGCAGTAGGAGAGTGAGCGGCCGGGGCTGGCGCCTCGGGGTCCCAGCGCCCCAGGGACGCTCAGCCCGCCCCGCCTGGGCGCGTCCAGCTTCGCCTTCAGCCTGCGCGGAGGCCCGGGTTAGGGTGAGAGCGTGCGCAGCGGGAGGGGTGGCTGACAGGCGGTGTAGGAGCTGAGTCCCCACGGACCCTTCCGCCGCCAGGGAGCACGCAATGCAAGTGCCGGCTCCCAGGGCCACAGCGGTTCCAGAGCCGGGTCACTCTGCTGTCATTTGAGGGTTCCCCACCTCCAACCACCGACCAAGCCTTAGTGATGGCCCGTCATAGCAGTGGGGGGTGGGGTGGGGGGGGGGGGGTGTTACACTGTAATGAAAGGTAATTTACTGGTGGCCAAGGTAATACCACAGGTTGTCAATAACAAAAGAGGATTGTGTTTAACCCAGGACAAATGGAACTGGATTCCATCTACCTACAAAAACATTAAAATAATATAAGGGTTTGACTATTTATGTACACAAACACCCTATAGCCTGCTATTAAGTGTACTTAACGACATATCTTTCTAAATGAAGAATATCTCTAGCTATCCCAATCTGCCCAAGCTATTTTTGTTCTAGTTCAAAGCTTTCCTTTCCCCTAATATCTCACTGGGCATTTTCTAATATCCAAGTCAATCTCTGAGCCTCACTAAGACGGGAGGAGCTACCTCCCCTCCATAGAAAAATGACAGTGAACACAACATAAATCATGTCCCGAGACAGCAAGGAGTGCCTTTACCATATTTACATTAGTATTCCATACCTACAACTGCCAGCTCCAAGGGCCACAGCTTTTGTGGGCCTGATGCAACATTGGACATTTGGAACTCAACTCTCTGAGCCACAGCCATTGGGAATAGTGCAAGAAGGTCCCTGGTAGGAAGTCATTGTCTCTGGCAACTGCGGCCACTTTTAGCCATGGAACCCAACACAGGGCTAGGATTTGAGTTCAGGGTCTGTGGCTCTCAATAGTCACATAGAATAGAGCACTAAGTGGTGGTGTTGACACCAATTTGGGATTGTAGGGGGCATTGAATAAAGCAGTCAGAGTGTTTACATCATTTTTATTATGTTATAAGCACATTCTGGGAGTTGTCAGCTCTGAGAACTACAGCTGTTTGGGCCCAGCAGCAGAATTGGGAGCTTTCAATTCCATGGGATGTGGCCACGCAGAGCCTGAATTAGATTTGCATGCTAGGTCATGAGCCATGAGGTCACAAGCCCTCCTATCAGGACCAAATGAATCACTGCATGCTGAAAGCTGCCATCCCAGGGAACAAGGCCACTCAGACCCACATGTCTCAGTTTCCAAGCATTGCATACAGGAAGCTGTTATTTCTAGGCTGGGGCTGTACAGAACCAGATGGGGGCTCCCCTATATGTTGGTGCTGTCATCTCTAGAAGCCAGAGCTGTTCAGGTTCAGAGGTAACAAGTTTGCAGCTGTCTCTGAGGGCTACGCTGCTACATGCTGGATAGAGTTGCATGCTCTGAAATGTTATCCATATGGGTCCAGGCAGTTGGGGCTGACCAGATGTTTGAAGGCTACTGATAAGGATGATGTCATGGTAGATGTTTACAAAAGATCTAATGAAGAAGAAGAAGTGAATGAGGCTTTTTTTTAAGCAATTAACAAAGTCATCCAAAACACAGGGTGTGGTGTTCATGGAGGACTTCAGCTAGTCAGACATCTGTTAGGAAATAATACAGCAGGGCACATATCATCCAAGTAGGTCTTGGAATACATTGGAAATAATTTTTATTACAGAAAGTGGAGAAAGCAAGTAGAGGAAAGGCTACTTGAGATTTGATTCTGACAGATAGGAAAGACCTATCTGAGAATTTAATGATAAGAGGTGAAAGTGATCATAAAATGCTAGAGCTCATGATACAAGGAATAGTAGAAGGGAAAATATCAATGGACTTCAAGAAGGCAAACCATAGCATATCCTGAGAAGTGGAGGTAAAATTCTGTGGGAAGCTAGTCTAAATATGAAAAAAAGCTCAGGAGAGTTGGCAGTTTTTTAAAGGAACATTAAGGGCCTAACAGCAATCTATCCCAATACATAGGAAAGATAGGAGGTATGGTAAGAGACTACCTGGATTAGTCAGAAAATCTGCAATGACCTCAAACTCAAAAGAAACATACAAAAAATGGAAACTAGGTCAAACTGCAAAGGATGAATCTAAAAATACCCACAAACATGTCGGGATAAAATAAGAAAGACTAAGTCAAAAAGGACAAATACATTAGAAGCAAGAGGAAGACCAAGTACAAGGTAGGCCCATTACTCAATGAGGAAGGAACACTGCAATGGCAAATGCCTTTCTTCTTCTCAGCAAAAACATTGGCAGTGATTGGGAAACTAACATAGTAAATATCAACATAAACTAGGTAGGATTGAAGGCTAAAATAGGAAAAGAACAAGTTAAAAATTAGGGATGTAAAAACTGCCCAGAATAGTTAACTGGTTAAATGATTTGTTTAACTGGTTAACCACTGGCTGCAGGCTGTAGGGGCTGCTCTGTCCCCAGCTCTCCACAGCCCTGTCAGCTGGGCATTGTCGGGGGACTCCAGTTAGTCAGTAAGCATGCCAGTAAGGCATATGCTTACTGGTTAACCTTTAACATCCCTATTAAAAACTACTTAGACAAGTGACGTGTTTTCAGGCCATCAGAGCTTGATGAAATATGTCCTAGAATACGTAAGGAATTAGCTGAAAGTGGTCTCTGAGCCATTAATGATATTTGAGAACTTGTGGCAGACAGGAGAGATACCTGAGGGAAGACTGGAAAAGGACAAATATAGTACCTATATATAAAAAGGGAAAACTAGTCAGCTTAACTTCGATATCTGGAATGATAATGAAGCAAATAATGAATTTGTAAACACCTAGAAGAAAATAAGCTGATGGGTAACAGTCAGCATGGATTTGTCAAGAACAAATCATATCAACCCAACCTAATATTCTTATTTGACAAGGTAACTAGTAGGGATGTTAAATTTAAATTAATCAACTAATCAAATAGGAATTTCCATAAATTACTCAATTTAGTCAATAAGGGCGCCTCTGCCTTTGAAATGTAGCAAGAGCCCCACTGGCAGCAAGGGGAGAGGGGAAGTGACTAGTCAAGTCACTAGTCAGCTATCTGATAAGCATATGCTTATTAGATAATTGATTAGTTGCTTACATCCCTAGTAATTAGTCATATGGCTGGGGGTAGGGGAAAAGCAGCAGACGTGATATATCTCGACTTTAGTAAGGCTTTTGGTATGATCTCACTCAACCTTCTTGTAAACAAACTACCAAAATACAACCTAATGGAACTACTGTAAGGAGGTGCATAACTGGCTGGAAAAACATATTCAGAGAGTAATTATCACTGGCTCACAATTAAGCAGGAAGGGTATATCAAGTGGGGTCCTGCAGGGATATGTTCTCGGTTGGTTCCATATGATATCTTCATATATTTTTTGGATCATGGCATAGAGAATATACTTACAAAGTTAGCGGATGAGATCAAGCTGGAAGGAGGTACAAGCACTTTGAAGGACAGAATTGAATTCAAAATGATCTTGACAAACTGGAGAAATGGTCTGAAATAAATAGATTGAAATTCATTATGGACAAATGCACTGTATTACACTTAGAAATAAACAATCAATTGCACAAATACAAAATTAGAACTGATTGCCTAGGATGCAAAACTGCAAAAAAGGATTTGAGAGTTATAGTGGATCAACAACTATATATGAGTCAACAATGTAATACTATTGCAAAAAAAAGCAAGCATTATAGAATGCATTAGCAGTAACATTGTAAGCAAGACACTAGAAGCAATTCTTTCACTCTACTCAGAACTGATATGGCCTCAGCTGGAGTACTGTGTCCAGTTCCAGGCACCACACTTTTGGAAAGATGTAGACAAAACACAAAAAAGATTAAAGGTCTTTAAAATGACCCATAAGAAAAGATTTTAAAAAAATCAGGGAAGAGAATTCTGAGCGGGAACATGACAACAATCTTCAAGTATGTAAAATGTTGTTAAAAAGAAAAGGGTGAAACTGTTTTCCTTAGCCATAGAGAATAGGACAAGTAATGTGCTTAATTTGCAGCAAGGGAGATTTAGGTTAGACATTAGGAAAAAGTCCTAACTATAAGGGTAGTTAAGCAGTGGAACAGTTTATCTAGTTTGAAATGTCTGTATCTGGAGATTTTTAAGAACAGATTGGACAAAACAACAGTCAGGGAGGGTCTAGATAATAGTCATGCCTCAGTATAGGAGAGTGGACTAGATAACCTACTGAGATCCATTACAGTCCTACAGTTCTATGGTTTCATGACTCAAGAGCTAGAATCATAGCCACTCAGACCAAATGAAGTATTACATACTGGAGGCCTTTATCTCCAGGGATCATGGCCACTGGGGGTACGTCTAGACTACACACCTTTTTCGACAGAGGCTTTTTTGAAAGTATCTTTTGAAAAAGCCTCTGTCGAAAAAGAGCATCTAGATTGCATTACGCAGATCGAAAAATCGATCTGCTTTTTTGAAAAAGAGCATCCAGACTGCCGGACGCTCTTTCGAAAAAAAGAAGGCACCTGGAAGTGCTTCTGGCAGGGCATGGGGGCAGCCTTTATTTACAGGTGCTGCTGCATGCTCTTTGCAGACACGCTTGCTTAAAGGGATCCCCCTGGACAGCCGTTGCTCTGCTCCTGCTTCTGGCTTGCCTACCTCCTAGAGGGAAAGCAAAGCTGCTGCAGTTCTTGCTATGGTTGCCCTGCTTCTTCAGACACCACAGCAGTTTGTTTTCAGATTTGTTTTTGTGCTTTTCACTGTGTTTTTGGCCATGGAGCCTGAGCTGCCCCTGGGTAGGCGATGGCCTCACAGTGTGATGCTGGAAGTTCTGCTGCATCTTCATGAGACCATCATGATGTTTGTGGCAGAGCTGGATTCAGAGCCCAGCTTTGAGCCCCTCACTCGAGCTGCAGCCCCACTGCCCTTGCCACTGAACTTATTCCTGGAGAGGCGAGTTTGGAGGCTGGACACCAGTTCAGACTGGTGGGACCGGCTTGTTATGGAGCAGTGGGACGATGACCAGTGGCTCCGAAACTTCTGGCTGTGGAAGTCCACCTTCCAGGAGCTCTGTGCCTGGCTTGCCCCTGCTCTGCAATGCCAGGACACCCACTTGTGGCCCGCCATCCCCCTGGAGAAGCGCATCGCTATTGCTCTGTGGAAGCTGGCCACCCCTGACAGCTACCGCTCCGTGGGACATTAGTTTGGTGTGGGGAGGTCTACTGCCGGGGCCGTCTTGATGGAGGTAAGTCACTCTCGGGGGACAGTCCAGGGGGGTGGGGGAGAGCGGATAAGGGGGACGGTCAGGGCCGGGCACAGGGACTGGGGGATGGGGTGGGAGTGGTAGAAGCCTGCCTGGCCTCACCCTGCGGTGGTGTGGGGGATGCCAGGGGTTGCCTGAAGGGGGGCTCTTGGGGTTTGGGAGGGGAGGGATGGGGGATCACCTCTCATTAGCTCACACAACTGTCCTGTTATGTGTGTTTGTATTTGTCCCTTTCTGCAGGTAGTGACGGCCATCAGCTCAGAGCTGCTTCACAGGACTGTCCGCCTCAGAGACCTGGATCCCATCTTGGCTGGGATGGGACTGGGTTTTCCGAACTGCGGTGGAGCACTTGATGGGACTCCCATCCCGATCTGCGCACCACCCCGTCGAGCAGCATAGTATATTAACAGAAAGGGCTACTTTTCAATGATGCTGCAGGCCCTGGTCGACCACCAGGGACAATTCACAGACATTTGTGTTGGGTGGTCAGGCCGGGCACACGATGCCTGCATATTCTGGAACTCATACCTCTACCGCAGGCTGGGACATTCTTCCCACAGCAACATTATGCAGTCAGGGATGTGCAGACGCCTACGTGCATCGTGGCCGATGTGGTGTACCCCCTTATGCTCTGGCTCATGAAGCCATTCACGGGACACCTGGATGCAAGCAGGGAACTGTTTAACTCCCGCCTGAATCGGGCTCGCTTCCAGGTGGAGTGCGCCTTTGGCCGTCTGAAAGGCAGATTTAGATGCCTGCTCACTCAGCTGGACATGGGGGAACACAACATCCCCGATGTGGTTGCTTCATGCTGTGTGCTGCACAACCTAGTGGAGAGGAAAGGGGAGGCCTTTCTCCCAGCGTGGGGGACACGGGCTGATGTGGAGGGGAGGCACTTTGAGCAGCCCTGGACAGCTGCCATCCGGCAAGCCCACCAGCTGGCATTGTGCATTCGGGAAGCCCTGAGGGAGCATTTCTCCCAAGGAGGCCGATGAGTTTCCCCAGGGCCTTCCAAATGTGGGATTTCCCCATGCCCCCGGTGCCTTCCTCCCCAAAACCCCTCCTGGCCCCACATTCACACATTGTATGCATTCACACTGAGAACAGAGACAGGTGTTGTTGAAAAAATGTTTACAGTTTATTTTACTGTTGATTGTTTCAAAAACTATAAAACTCTTTTGTTCAGAAAAATAAATTGTTTGTCAACAAAGTAAAGTGCTTCCCTTACTGACTCTCACAGGTGGGAAGGGGGATGTCAACCTGGAAGGGGGGAGGGAGGCGCAGGGCTGAGGGTGCTGCCTGGATGAAGAGCCCCTGGCACTTTGGCTGCGGAGGCCTTCTCGGAGACGGCCGCGCATGCAGGCTGGGACAGTAGGGGGCTGGGCAGGAGGTGGGGCTGTACCTGGGTCTGGGATGGCAGGGGGTGAGGGGGCAGCAGGGGATGAGGGGGTAGCAGGGGCTGGGGGGGGGCAGGAATGAGGGGGGAGTAGCGGGTGAGGGGGGCAGGCTGAGCAGGAGGAGCAGGACCAGACACAGGACTGAGGAAGGCCATGGCCTCCTGGATAGCAGTGCAAATATCAGTGCACCACTGGACTAACTCGTCCAGCAAGCGCCTGCGCCACTTTGCCTCTGCCTGCATCCTTTGGTTAAATGTGTCCTGCATCCCTTGCAGGACCGAGATGTGCTGGCACACCAGGTCCAAATATGTGCACCAGTGCCGACGGGTTCCCTGCAGCTGTCTGGGTGGTGGGACAGGTGTGGCGCTCCCCTGCTGGTCAGCTGGTTCAGCTGTGGAGGACAAGAGGGAAAAGTCGTCAGTCTTGCATGCTCTCACACTTTCCCTGAGAGTGCATGCCCTCCTTCTCAGCAGTCAGTGCCTGTCCTAGGGTCAGGGGATGCTCATGTGGGTCTCAGTAAGGCATGCTGTGGCCTGGCCAGCAGCCACGGCCTCCCTGGAGCCAATAAGGTATGCAGGACACCATCCTGCCCCCCCCCTCACGCACACCCCATGGCCAAGCAGCACAGTTGGGGTTCCCACAGGTTGCTGAGGCCTGAAGCTATGTGGCAATCCCAGCATCCCCAACCTATGCCTGCACCTGGCATCACTGTCTGCAGGAGCAGGTGGTGCCTCGCAGCCATGCGGGTGCAGGGGTAGGACGGCCCTCCCTGAGGTCAGCCATGTGTGTGCCCACCTCCAGGCTGTGATCAGCATGACATGTCACAGTACTGCACCATCTATTTTGCTCCCACCTCCCCTGCCCTGTGTGTGTTGGACCCTCACAGCACTCACCTGATGTTCCCTCCCTGGTGTCCGAATTGCCTGGGAGGCCTCCTACGTCTGGGTGTCTGGCTCCTGGGTCAGGGTCACTGTGCTCCTGCTGGTGTCCTCCTCCTCCTCCTCTTGGAACTGCTGGTTCTCTGGGGTCTCACCCTGGAGTTACAGCTGCTGCTGCACGGGGGTCTCCAACCCAGACTCCACAACCCTCTCAGGAGGCAGGGGTTCCCTTGCCCCCAGGATCTCTGGTCGAGATCCTCATAATAGGCACAATAGTGTGCTGTTTCCCCAGAGCAGGAGCTGCGCTCACGGGCCCTAACATACCCCTGCCGCAGCTCCTTCACCTTGGCTCTGACCTGGTCTAATGTGCGGGGGTGGTGGCCTTTCTTAGCAAGGCCATCAGCCATTCTGGCAGAAATGTCCACATTCCTCCTCCTGGACTGTGGGGCCTAAAGAGACTCCTCCTCAGACCAGAGCTCCAAGAGGGCTTCGATCTTGGGCCCAGACCGGGAGGATGCCCGGCATTTGGTGCCCCTGGCTTGCTGCAGGAATGTGTCCCTGGAGGGGCCAGAGGGCTCCTGGGGGGCTTGTCCCTGGGACATGGCTCTGAGTGGCCCTACCAGGAAGAGCTGAGCACTCAGGGTCCTGGTTGGAGCTGGCTTGCTGCCACAGTGCTACTCCTGGGTGCCTATGCCTTTTAAAGATGGCTACAGGCAGGAACAATAGAGTTGAAAGCTCTGGCAGGAGTGTCCGTCAGGGCTTCTTCCTGGAGGCCTTTATTTTCAAAATAAATTCTTCCCCGCGTCCACACATACCTTTTTTCGACAGAACTCTGTTGAAAATAGCGTTATTCCTCGTAAAACAAGGTTTACGGCCGTCGACAAAACCGCCACGTTCTGTTGACTTACTGTCGACAGAACGCGGCGGTAGTGTAGATGCAGGTATAGCTTTTTTGAAAAAAGGCCACTTTTTTCGAAAAAACCCTGTAGTCTAGACACACCCTTGGAGTCCAATTGAGCATTAGAATCCTAGAAATGGAAGGGACCTCAAGAGACATCAAGGCCAGTTCTTTGCCCTCATGGCAGTACCAAGCACTCTCTAGCTCATCCCAGATAGATGTCTATACAGCCTGCTCTTAAATATCTCCAGTGATGGAAATTTCACAACCTCCCTAGGCAATTTATTCCAGTGTTTAATCGCGCTGAGAGTTAGGAAGTTTTTCCTAATGTCCAACCTAAACCTCCCTTTCTGCAATTTAAGCCCGTTGCTTCTTGTCCTATCAACAGAAGCCAAGGAGAACAATTTTTTTCTCCCTCCTCCTTGTAACACCCTTTTAGATGCTTGAAAACTGCTATCATGTCCACCTTCAGCCTTCCCTTTTCTAAACTAAACAAGACCAATTATTTCAGTCTTCCCTCATAGCTCATGTTTTCCATACCTTTACTCATTTTTGTTGCTCTTCTCTGGATCTCCTCCAATTTCTCCACATCTTTCTTGAAATGTGGTGCCCAGAACTGGACACAGTACTCCCAATGGGGCCTAATCAGTGCAGAGTAGATCAGAAGAATGAATTCTCATGTCTTGCTCACAACATTCTTGTTAATGCATCCCAGAAACTTGTTTGCTTTTTTTGCAACAGTGTCACACTGTTGACTCATGTTTAACTTGTAGTCCACTATGACCCTTAAATCCCTTTCAGCAGGACTCCTTCCTAGACAATCACTTCCCATTCTGTATGTGTGAAACTGATTGTTCCTTCCTAAGTGAGTACTTTGCATTTGTCCTTATTAAACTTCATCCTGTTTACCTCAGACCATTTCTCTAGTTTGTCCAGATCATTTTGAATTTTGAATCCTCCAAAGCCCTTGCAACCCCTCCCAGCTTGGTATCATCTGCAGACTTAATAATCATACTCTCTATACCATCATCTAAATTGTTGAAGAAGATATTGAACAGAACTGGTCCCAAAACAGAGCCCTGCAGAACCCCCCTTGTTATGCCCTTCCAGCATGATTGTGAGCCATTAATAACTACTCTCTGAGAACAGTTATCCAGCCAGTTATGCACCCACCTTATAGTAGCCCCATCTAGGTTGTATTTCCCTAGTTTATTGATAAGAAAGTCATGTGAGACTGTGTCAAATGCCTTACTAAAGTCTAGGTATACCACATCCACCACGTCTCCCTTATCCACAAGGTTTGATATCCTATCAAAGAAAGCTATCAGATTGGTTTGACATGATTTGTTATTTACAAATGTATGCTCACTGTTACCTATCACCTTATTTCTTCCATATGTTTGCAGATGAATTCCTTAATTACTTGTTCCATTATCTTCCCTGGCACAGAAGTTAAACTGACTAATCTGTAGTTTCCTGGGTTGTTCTTATTTCCTTTTTTATACACGGGCACAATATTTGCCCACATCCAGTCTTATGGAATATCTCCTTACTTCCATGATTTTTCTAAGATGACAGCTAAAGGCTCAGATACCTCCTCTATCAGCTCCTTGAGTATTCTAGGATGCATTTAATCAGGCCCTGGTGGCTTGCAGACATCTAACTTTTCTAAGTAAATTTTAAGTCAGTTTATTTTATCTTCTAAACCTACCCCATTTCCACTAGCATTCACTATGTTAGGCATCCTATCACCCTCCATCTTCTTGACGAAATCCAAAACAAAGAAGTTATTAAGCACCTTTGTCATTTCCATGTTTCCTGTTATTGTTTCTCCCTCCTCACTGAGCAATGGGCCTACCCTGTCCTTGGTCTTCCTCTTGCTTCTAATATACTTGTAGAACATCTTGTTACCCTTTTTGTCTCTAGCTAGATTTAGCTAAGTTTGTGTCTTTGCCTTTCTAATATTGCCCCTGCATACCTGTGTTGTTTGCTTATATTCATCCTTTGTAATTTGACCTAGTTTCCACTTTGTATATGACTCCTTTTCAATTTTTAGATCATATAAGATCTCCTGGCATACTTTCTATCTACCCTATGCAGTGGAATAGTTTTCTTTTGGGCCCTTAATAATGTCCATTTAAAAAACTGCCAACTCTTTTCAGTTGTTTTTCCTCTTAGTCTAGCTTCCCATGGGACCTTACCTGCCAGCTCTCTGTGTTAACTAAAACCTGCCTTCCGGAAATCCATTGTCTCTATTTTGATGTTCTTCCTTCTACCAGTCCTTAGAATGGTATAATTACATGGTGGAAGCTCCTGTTTTTATGGGGCATTTCCTCTCAGTCATGATGTCTTTTCTAGAACATGTAATCATCATGGGCCATGGATTATAACATGCTGAGGACATTAGTTGTTTTCATGGATTGTGACCAAATAGAGACAATGTCTGATATGTTGGGACCTGTTATCTCCATGGCTTACTCATATCCAGATGTATAAATGTATTCTGGAACCGGTCAGCTGCATGCACTGTTAACACTTAGACTGAGACTTGACATGCTGAGACCACAACTTGTCTAGTGGTGAAATTGATCATTATAAAACATCTGCACTTCTAAAATGTAGGAAGCTACTGGGGAGTTTCTCTACCTTCATTCTCCTATTCCCTTGCAAAAAAGTTCTTTTACACATAAGTTATATGTATTTTTATAATTTTAACTTTCCACTACTTCCTGGTTATAGAGGGATCACTCTTCCTTAAGCTGCTAACTCTGTTGTCACATCTATAGTTCCCTAGTATTGTAACTGTCTGAATTGGCCTATTACAGTAAAACTCCAATTGTCCGGCATCCAGTGGTCCGGCACTCCTGATAGTCCGGCACCAACTGGAACCTGGAAGTTCTCCTGCCAGCCGGACAATTGGAGCTGCTGGCGGGGAACGGTATGGCAAGGGGCGAACCCTCCGCCATTTTGCAGGAAGGCGGGGGAAGCCCCGCGCCAACGCTGAGAGTTTCTGGGAGGGAAGCGGGCTCCCCACCCCCAAGATTGCAGTAGTTATCGCCGAGCAGGGGGGGTGAGGGGCGGCACTGCGGGACCAACCCGGCAGCACCCCAGCTGCTCTGCTCCGCCGCTTGTCCGCCGCTCATCAGTTTCAGCAGCGGCAGCGGCAGCGGCAGACTTGGGGAAGCGGCAGAGTAGAGCAGCTGGGGTGCTGCCGGGTTGGTCCCGCAGCGCCGCTCCTCACCCCCCTGCTTGGCGCCCAGCAGCACCCCAGCTGCTCTGCTCCGCCGCTGCCACTGCTGAAATGACGAGCGGCGGACAAGTGACGGAGCAGAGCAGCTGAGGTGCTGCCGGGTTGGTCCCGCAGCACCACCCCTCGCCTCCCCGCTCAGCGATAACTACTGCAGCCCACTCCCCTCCCGGAAACTCTCAGTGGCGGTGCGGGGCTTCCCCCACCTTCCTGCAAAACGGCGGAGGGTTCGCCCCTTGCTGCGCCATTCCCCACCCACCCCCCAGACGCAGTGCGGGTCCCGGCAGACCTGTCACAGCCCCCCACCAGAGTACCTCCCGATACTCCGGCATATCCGATAATCCGGCACCACCTAGGTCCCAAAGGTGCCAGATTATCGGAAGTTGTGAAGGGGAGTGACCTTCCAAATGTGTCCAAACCCCTTCCTTCTCCCTCTTTGCGTATCGCCAAACCTTGGTCTGCCGGGAAGTTGCCGTGGCTGCCCAGCAGGCTATTACCCCGAGCAGGGTGTGAGGGGGGCCTGGGCCCTTCCTCTCTCCAGGCCCCAGCCCAGGGCCCTAAGGTGGGGGTGTCCTCTTCGTCCACCCCCCACCTAGCTGATGGGGCTAACCGCTGAAACGCGTCAGCTCGCAAGCGAAACTCCAGCCGCCCGCTCTGAGCCACTTCCTCACCCCACTCTCCCTGGCTTCCCCTCAAATATCCTTCGCCTGACTTAGTCTCCTGTCACCTGTTTCCACCTCTTTCCTCCCCTCTTCCGCGCTGTCCATCCCCCTTTTAAGGTCCACCCGGCCCCTTCCTGCCGGCCTCTCCGCGCCTGCGCCGGCGTTTTCCGCACTCCCGCTTCCCCCACCCCCGCAGGCATTTCCCGACCGGCTTCCTGAAGCGCATGCACCGGCGTCCCCCAGGCTCCCTCCTGGGGCGCATGCGCTAGCATCCGCCAGGCCGCCATCTGCCTGGCATGTTTCGGCTGCCGCCGTTCCTTCTCCTGCCGCGGAGGGAGGGGTCAGCCAGCTGCCGTCCTCCTCCGGGGTCCGATCTGGGGTCGTGCGGGGTTTCATCACCCTGTCACAGAAGTCTACTGTACTTTGTTGCTTAACTTGAATGGCTCTCTTGGCATTTTCTACTTGTTACTTCAGTTGTAGGTCTTTCTTGGAATGAATTGATCAGAACAAAGGGTTAAGAAGGACAGAGACTAAAAGACATTGAAATAGGATCCATCCTTTTCCTTGTTGTCTGCTGCCGCAGGTAACGGTATACCTCAATATACCCTGACTTTAGCAAAGCTTCCAGTACAGACTCCCATAGTAGTCTTCCAGCAAGTTAAAGAAGTATGGCTTGGATGAATGGACTGTAAGGTGGATAGAAAGCTGTCTAGATTGTTGGACTCAGTGGATAGTGATCAACAGTTCAGTGTCTAGTTGGCAGCTAGCATCAAGCAGAGTGTCCCATGGGCCAGTCCTGGGGTCAGTTTTGTTCAAGATCTTCATTAGTGATCTGGATGATGGGATGGATTGCACCCTCAGCAAGTTGGTGGATGACTGTGATGACTGTAGCTGCTCCATGAGACATTAGATTTAAACACACACACACACACGCGCACGCGCACACACACACACACACGGGGATAAGAGTTTTGTATTTTTTAAATAGTATTGAGTTTTGACACGAAGGATTGTAGGTTAAAAAAACTATCTAGTTTACAAATTATAGTATTGTACATATTCAAACACATTTTTCAGCTTGACTGTGTAGCTTAAGGTATTCTGATTCTATTACTCATGTGCCAAGTCCACATACTAAAAATAGATGTGTTTTGGCTAAAATAAATGAAATGATGCATCTTACCCATTATTTTTCCTGTTCCCTATTTCAGTGACAGTACTAAATTAGCTTCTACTGCCCAAGAAGGATCTTAAAGTCATCATGAATAATTATCTGAAAACTTCAGCTTATTGCACAAGAGCAGTAAAAATGGCTAACAGTAGGTTAGGAATCTTTAGGACAGGGATAGAAAATAAAACAAAATGCTATTATATAAATCCATGGTATACCTATACCTTGAATACTGGGCATGGTTTTGCTCATTCTATCGCCAAAAGGATATAGTGAAATTGGAAAAAGTTCAGAGAAGGACAAGAGAGATTGATTATAGAATGACTTTTGTCTGAGGAGAGACTAATAGAGATTAGGGTTATTCAATTTAGAAGGATGACTAAGGGGAGGTATTGATAGCAGTCTATAAAACAATGAATTATGTGGAAAAAAGTGTTATGTAGCCTTTCACACAATAAAAACCAAACAAACCAGGATCCTCCAACAACATTAATAGGCAGTAGGTTTAATATGAACAGGAGAAAGTACTTTTTCCACCCAATACCCAATTAATCTGTGGAATTTGCCATGGGAAATTGTGATGGCCAAAAGTATAATTGGGTTCAAAAAAGAAATGGGTAAGTTCATATAGGTTCATCAATGGCTGTTAGCCAAGATGGTCAGGGATGCAACCTCATGCTTGGGGTGACCCTAAACGTCTGACTACCAGAAGGTAGGAGTGGAAGACAGGTGGATTGCTCCACAATTGCTTTGTTGTGTATACTCCTCCTGGTATGGGGCCATTGGGCAAGATGGACAGTGCTCTGACCCAGTATGGCAGCTCAGTATGTTGTAACCCCCTTTTTATTGTTTTCTCTTACTCTAATCTTTAAAATTCTCTTATTTCAAATATAATGCAAGCAGGGGGGTTCTGGTTCATGTTTTCGGTAATGGTCCTTGATTTGCAAAACTTTCAACATAAATTCTAACTGTAAAGATCTTTCAAATCCAGTTCAACTCAGGTCTCTGCTTTTTGTTATTGGCTGTACTCCATGTAACTTGGTAACCAGTAAAGAGAGAAATTCTGATGGCAACAGGAAATAGCTGTGTCACCACTTTGTGACTTTAGGAAAATCCACCCACAGATCAGTTTTGGATTGAGGAGAACACAGAACTGGGAGGTTACAAATGTATTTTTTATTCTCTCTACCCTAGCCTTTGATACTAAAAAGAGAGAAGACGGGTTCTACAGCTTTCTCCTCAGTGACAGAGTCCAGCCATATAAAGGAAATTCTTAAAAGTGACCTGTGAAGTGGAAGAAATTTGGTTTGTGCCATATTATGCTTCTTTATAGGGTTGCCAGGTGTCCGGTTTTGAACCGACAATCCGGTATTTGAGCTTTCTGTCCGGGAAACAAATTGAGAAAATATCGGACATATAAATGTCTGGTATTTTCTAATTAAGTAAGTTTTATTATTATCAGGACTATCTGTATGTAGTTGCATACTGGCTGTCTGGTAGACATGCTCACACTGCGTGAGCGTGTCTACCAGCCAAGCAGTACGCAACTATGCAGTGGGGGGGGGGCCACGGTGGGATGGAATCCCCAAGGCCGGACTCACCCATGCGCCCTGCCAGGACCGTGTTCGGGACGGGCAGCACCCGGGGATCTGCGTGCGCCCGGGTCAGCCCCGCTCCCCACCGGCCAGTTCCCCCCTGGCCAGCCCCGCTTCCCTTGACCCCCTCCCAGCCAGCCCTACTTCCTGCTGGCTGGTTCCTTCCCCCGATCTCCCCGGCCAGCCCCGCTCCTCCGACCCCCTCCCAGCCAGCTCTGCTTCCCGCTAGCCAGTCCCCCCCGCAGTCTTCCCCGGCCAGCCCTGCTCCCCCCAAACCCCTCCCGGCCAGCCCTGCTCCCCTCCCGGCCGGTTCCCCCCCCCATCCCGTTCTGAGGTCACGTGTGTCCAGTATTTTTTTGAAACCCATCTGATAACCCTGCTTCTTTATGATGTATACAGAGACACAGATGTTTGTTTATTTTTTACTCTGCTTGTTTTTACATTAAAGAATTGATAGAAGACTGAACTGGAGAACCTAACAGATGTATTATGTTTAAAAAAACAAACCTAGCAAGTGAAAATTTTAATTGAGGGGAGAACTGACTGACAAAATAAAAGCTCTTTAAGGTCCAAATTCCTCTCCCTTTTTGAATTAGGGTCTGAGAAAATTCCCACTCTGAATCCAAGTTATCTTCTAAAGCAGGGAAGACTAGACTTCACCTCTCTGAGATTTTTGAAGCCAAATAAAAATAAAGACTGTTGAATTTAAGATAATTAAAAACGGACATTCAGGCCTTCTTTATATATAAAGTAAACACAACTAAAGGCATAACCCATATATTTCCTTGCAGATCCCTTGAAAAGATTACTGTAAAAATGTGCATTGCTTCCATCCAGCCTTTAAGTTCCACTCCTTAAAATGCACACACACTTTTTCAGACGTATTTAACTTGGGGATAGCACTGGTGGGAAATTCTTGGAAAATTTCCCTAGTGTAAACAGGCCCTCCTTTTCTTCAGTAGGGACGGCGAATGCAAGAACTCTGCTTCTCTGTCCAAGAAACTGTTTGTTCCAGCTTCCCAGTGATGTGCTGTTTTAGGAAGGGGATCTCCCAAGTGTTTTTGCCTTTGTGCATGATAAATCAAACCGCTTCTGAGGAAGGAAAGTTTTTCATAGAAAGGAAGTGGGAGGGGCTAAGGAATCTGTACACATGTTTTCCAGTTTTAAATAAATGCTTCCTTGTAACCACAAGGACACTGGCAAAAATCACTTGGAAAACTAACTCCTATTAAAAGTCTCAAATGGGTAGCTGTGTTAGTCTGTAACTTTTAAAACAACAAGTAGTTCTGTGGCACCATAGAGACTATTTAAAATATATACAGTATCATGAGCTTTTGTGGGACAAACCCACTTCACTCAAGCTCATCTGAGGAAGTGGGTTTTCTCACAAAAGCTCATGATACTATATATATTTGATAGTCTCTAAGGTGCCACAGGACTACTCATTATTTTTAACTCCTATTAAGTTCATTTGCTAGCAGTATTTATACTTCTTCCAGTAAATAACTAGAATATACATCTCACAAAGATTTAACTTAGAAAGTTTGAAGTACCAGTTAAAACAAATACCTGGTAGGGCAGTCCAGGGATATCCTCCCCTGGGAAATATTTTGAATATTTGTCATTACATACAAGATTTTAGTTTTTATAAGTATCTGTATTAAGTTCCAGGGGTCTGTCAACTTTGGCACATTTGTTAGCAGAATAGAGAAGAGGTGACCTCCATCAGAGGCAGAGAAATCATCCAACCTTTCCTTTGATTGTTGTGACAGAACTTCAACAATGGCTTGAGAGTCCCTCTAGCACAACACAGTGGTTCCACCAGGCCTCTTCTCAAACTATATAGTCTCCAAATTATTTATGTTATTTAAAATCCCTCATGAAATGTTAGAGCCTAATTATCTCAGCAACCCTCCAATGTCATTGATCCAAATGTTCTATGGCTGCATGTGGCTCTAACATAAGGACCACGAGATTGATCACTTCAATTTTAACTTGTTTCCCATTTCATTAACATTTGAAGAACAACTTTAACCATGAAGGACAGTTGCTGCCATGAAATCCATTATGGAACTATCAGAGCGACCCTGCCTCATTTTTCCCTTTCAGAGTCCCTAGGAAATCCATTTCAGGCTTTCTTGCTTAAAAATGCCCCTCCTTGGGGCCAGTTTATTACCAAAACACTGTTTATTGAAATCCCCTACAAATGTCTCACCAATAGTCCATTTCCCAAACCAAGTGCAGGAAAATCCTGCTCTTCCCAGCAGGCATTTGCATTAGGAATGTGAACGACTAATCAACTATCCAATAAGCAAACACTTATCGGATAGTCGACACACTAGTAAACTAGTCGCTTCCCCCCCTTGCTGCCTCTATCAGAAAGCGGCAGCAAGGTGGGGGGGGGAGGAGGGAAGAGAGGGTTCTTCAAAATAGCAACTCCACGTGGAGCCCAGGGCCAGACCCTGGGCTCCATGCGGTGCTGCCACTTTCAAATGTTGGGAGGGCTTCACGCAGCATTTCAAAGCGGCAGCGCCACATGGAGCCCAGGATCTGCCGCTTTGAAACACCACATGCAGCCTGGGGCCAGCTGGGGATCTGCCACTTTGAAATGCTGCATGGAGCCCAGGATCCCCAGCTGGCCCCAGGCTGCATGCAGCGTTTCAAAGCAGCAGTGCCGCATGGAGCCCAGGGTCAGCTGGGGACTCAGAGTGGCTGTTGTTACAGTTGTGGCTGTTACTACACTTCAAAGGCAAAGGCGTCTTTTTCGACTAATTGAATAGCATCGACTATTCAATTAGCCCATTAATCTAAATTTAATATCCCTAATTTGCATCAGCCTGTCTGATGAGAGTCCTTTCATACCATGCTCAAGTACCATCTGCCACACCCAGACTCTTTCGTCCTTTCTGTCTCTGCCAGGACAGCCTCTCCCAGCCCTATCAGCTGAGATGCAACCTTGGTCTTCCCAGCAGGAATCCTGCTGAGGGGTTCATCTTTATCAGGGGAGCAACCCTCAGTCCCCCAGCACTATTACTGTTCCCTGGGGCCCAGCTCTCCAGCTGGATGTCAGCAGGTAAACCCTTCTAGTGCTTCCCATTTTTTCAGCTGGCCCTCTCTGTCCTTCAGTTCTGATTCCGTAGAGCCAGCAGGCACCTTGCTTTACTTCTGCTGCTACCGCCACTACTACCACAGCCTCCTTTAGTCCTCTCGAACTCTCTAGCCCTAGCTCTATGGCTTGGAGGAATCAGCTAGGAATCCTTTCCTATTGCTCTCTGCTTTCAGCCTTTCCCCAGGAACACTTTCTGGCCCTGGCCTTTCTCACCTAGCCTTCCTGACTGACCAGAGAGCTTTGATTCACCAGCTCTCACTCCTGAGATTCTCCCTGGACCTGAATAGCCCCCTCGGTGCTGCCCAGTCCTTTTAATGGGCCAAAAGGGAGTGCATGTCTTGGCCCAGGTGAGATGAACCTACCTCATCTACTGTGGCTGCCCCCTGTGATAAGATCCATTTGGCATTTCTAGAATTTGTCTTAAAATTAACTTTTATGTGATGGGAGGAATGATAACACATATTTAAGCCATTTCTTTTAAGATGAGATTGTGATGTTTAGATCACACAGCTGCTTAACTTACCCCATTTCTAGTTCTGTTCATTCCTACAAGTGCATCATGTGTTGAAAAAACACCGGTTCAGCTGACCCAATGTATTCAAATGGGTGCAATTGGTGAAATGCCGTTTCTTGGCAAAGCAAAAAGGATCTCTATATATGCTACTTGGTGGATTATTAGGTGGGGTGGCAGGTGTGACTCTGAAACAGAGCTGTGGAGGAGACACAAAAAAGAGACAGATACTTGTTGATAATTACAGATATCAAGGGCTGATGGTGTCTTTGCAGTGTATTTGTGGAAGATTTCATGTTCAGTCAGATAATAGTACTGCATTATTGCAACTTAATAGCTGCTTGACTCAGTAAAATCATAGAATCATAGAATACTAGGACTGGAAGGGACCTCTAGAGGTCATCGAGTCCAGTCCCCTACCCTCATGGCAGGACCCAGTACTGTCTAGACCATCCCTGATAGACATTTATCTAACCTACTCTTAAATATCTCCAGAGGTGGAGATTCCACAACCACCGTAGGCAATTTATTCCAGGGTTTAACCACCCTGACAGTTAGGAACTTTTTCCTAATGTCCAACCTAAACCTCCCTTTCTGCAGTTTAAGCCCATTGCTTCTTGTTCTATCTTCAGAGGCCAGGAAGAACAAGTTTTCTCCCTCCTCCTTGTGACACCCTTTTAGATACCTGAAAACACTATCATGTACCCTCTCGATCGTCTCTTTTCCAAACTAAACAAGCCCAATTCTTTCAGTCTTCCTTCATAGGTCATATTTTCTAGACATTTAATCATTCTTGTTGCTCTTCTCTGGACCTTCTCCAATTTCTCCACATCTTTCTTGAAATGTGGCACCCAGAACTGGACACAATACTCCAATTGAGGCCTAATCAGCGCAGAGTAGAGCAGAAGAACGAATTCTCATGTCTTACTCACAACACACCTGTTAATGCATCCTAGAATCATGTTTGCTTTTTTTGCAACAGCATCACACTGTTGACTCATATTTAGCTGGTGGTCCACTATAACTCCTAGATCCCTTTCTGCCGTACTCCTTCCTAGACAGTCTCTTCCCATTCTGTATGTGTGAAACTGATTGTTCCTTCCTAAGTGGAGCACTTTGCATTTGTCCTTATTAAACTTCATCCTGTTTACCTCAGACCATTTCTCCAATTTGTCCAGATCACTCTGAATTATGATCCTATCCTCCAAAGCAGTTGCACCCGCTCCAAGCTTGGTATCATCCGCAAACTTAATAAGTGTACTTTGTATGCCGATATCTAAATCGTTGATGAAGATATTGACCAGAACCGGTCCCAAAACAGATCCCTGTTACTTGTTACTCCTTTCCAGCAGGATTGTGAACCATTAATAACTACACTCTGGAACGGTTATCCAGCCAGTTATGCACTCATCTTATAGTAGCCCCATCTAAGTTGTATTTGCTTAATTTATTGATAAGAATATCATGCGAGACCACATCAAATGCCTTACTAAAGTCTAGGTATACCACGTCCACCACTTCTCCCTTATCCACAAGACTCGTTATCCTATCAAAGAAAACTATCAGATTGGTTTGACATGATTTGTTCTTTACAAATCTATGCTGGCTGTTCCCTATCACCTTATTATCTTCCAAGTGTTAGCAGATGATTTCCTTAATTACTTACTCCATTATCTTTCCTGGCATAGAAGTTAAAACTGACTGGTCTGTAGTTTCCTGGGTTGTTTTTATTTTCCCCTTTTATAGATGGGCACTATATTTCCCCTTATCCAGTCTTCTGGAATCTCTCCTTACTTCCATGATTTTTCTAAGATGACAGCTAAAGGCTCAGATACCTCCTCTATCAGTCAGCTCCTTAAATATTCTAGAATGCATTTCATCAGGCCCTGATGACTTGCAGACATCTAACTTTTCTAAGTGATTTTTGACTTGTTCTTTTTTTATTTTATCTTCTAAACCTATCCCCTTCCCACTAGCATTCACTATGTCAGGCATTCCTTCATCAGACTTCGCAGTGAAGACCAAAACAAAGAAGTCATTAAGCATCTCTGCCATTTCCAAGCTTCCTGTTACTGTTTCCCCCTCCTCACTGATCAATGGACCTACCCTGTCCTTGGTCTTCTCTTGCTTCTAATATATTTATAGAATGTCTTCTTGTTTCCCTTTATGCCTGTAGCTAGTTTGAGCTTGTTTTGTGCCTTTGCCTTTCTAATCTTGCCCCTGCATTCCTGTATTGTTTGCCTATATTCATCCTTTGTAATTTGTCCTAGTTTCCATTTTTTATATGATTCCTTTTTTATTTTTAGATCATGCAGGATCTCCTGGTTGATCCAAGGCGGTCTTTTGCCATATTTTCTATCTTTCCTACGCAGCGGAATAGCTTGCTTTTGAGCCCTTAACAATGTCCCTTTGAAAAACTGCCACCTCTCTTCAGTTGTTTTTCCCCTCAGTCTTGCTTCCCATGGGACCTTACCTACCAGCTCTCTGAGCTTACCAAAATCTGCCTTCCTGAAATCCATTGTCTTTAATTTGCCGTTCTCCCTTCTACTATACCTTAGAATCATGAACTCTATGCTTTAATGATCACTTTCACCCAGGCTGCCTTCCACTTTCAAATTCTCAACCAGTTCCTCCCTATTTGTTAAAATCAAGTCTAGAACAGCTTCCCCCCCAGTAGCTTTTTCAACCTTCTGAAATAAAAAGTTATCTTCAATGCAGTCCAAGAACTTATTGGATAGTCTGTGCCCCACTGTGTTAGTTTCCCAACATATATCTGGATAGTTGAAGTCCCCCATCACCACCAAATCCTGCGCTTTGGATGATTTTGTTAGTTGTTTAAAAAAAGCTTCGTCCACCTCTTCCGCCTGGGTAGGTGGCCTGTAGTAGACCCCTAGCATGACATCACCCTTGTTTTTTTACCCCTTTTAGCCTAACCCAGAGACTCTCAACATGCACGTCTCCTATGTCCATCTCCACCTCAGTCCAAGTGTGTACATTTTTAATATATAAGGCAACACCTCCTCCCTTTTCTCCCTGCCTGTCCTTCCTGAGTAAGCTGTACCCTTCTATACCCATGAATCTATAAATCAATGACCTATAAATCAATCCTAGGCTGAAGTGTGAGAAGTGCCATGTTGCAAGAAGAGATTTTTTTGCACATGATTTGGTTCAGTACAAAACTTTATAATTTTTTTTCTATATTTCTCAGTGTGGTGCTTTGGCTTCTCAGAATTAAAGCAGTAATGTGTGTGTAGCAAAAACATTTAAAGGAGAGACGTCTCAGAGGGATAGTCATGTTAGTCTGTATCTGCAAAAACAACAAGGAGTCCTGTGGCATCTTAAAGACTAACAGATTTATTTGGGCATAAGCTTTCATGGGTAAAAATCACTTTATCGGAGGCGTCTAACAAAGTGGTTTTTACCCACTAAAGTTTATGCCCAAATAAATCTGTTAGTCTTTAAGGTGCCACAGGTGTCCTTGTTGTTTTCAAAAGAAGAGAGTTAGCAGACAGTTTTGAAAAAATAGGTTTGAACCTTCTTCATTTCTGTTCTTCAATCTGCAGCAGTAATAGTTGTTGGGATGTTGAGAATAGTTGTTAATATATTCGGAAAGTGTTGTGGTTTTGGGGGAGTGGCAAGGGAGATTAGAGAGGGAAGCATTATATGCTCAATCCTTCTACTGAGTCACTGAAAAAAAACTACCACTGATGTCAGTGAGAGAGTGGTCCCAAGGAGTTTAATGCAACAAGATCTAACTCAGCTGCACGAAGAAAAAAAAGTTTTCTTTAAATAAAGGAAAAAAATTTTTAAAATTAAATAAATAATTTTTGTACTAGGAGTCATGCTACTTTACTAACAAAAATATTCCTCTCTATGGCAAAGTATCCTGGCATTTTGCAAGATATTTATTTAGGATAAGATATTCTGCAATTTGTATTCTTTTTTCTCCTCACAACAGAGAACACAAGCAAACATTTAACTCAAATGATAAGCTTAAATTAGAAATGGTTCCAGTCTGTTACTAGGGTACAATCAAGTTCCATCAGCATCTTAGAAAATTTAACTGTATTTTGGCAAAAACACAGTGGGAGACACTGTGAAAAATCACTATTAGTTGTTCAATAGTGAACTGACAAATTACCCATCTCTTGTTGCTTAAGGTATTTAACTACATTACAAAGTTACAGGAAATATTCAGAAATGCAGTAGTAGGTTTCTTCTGCAGTGTTGTAACCGTGTTGGTCCCAGAATATTAGAGAAACAAGGGGGCTGAGGTAGTATCTTTTAGTGGGCCAACTTCTGTGGATGAAAGACATGCTGTCAGGCTCCATCAAGTTCTTTTCTTCAGGTGTAGGAAAGTAATCAGAGTTTAACAGCTAAAAACAAGACAGAACAGACTATTAATAAGCATAAGGAGTAAATACATTGCAAGAAGCCATTCAAAAGAGTAGGTAATTAACATCTCAGCATTCATAGGACAAAAGAGTTTCTTGGATACACATTACTGTAATGAGACATAATACTAGTGCCCATGATTTTTCATGTCTAGCAGAGTTATTCAAAATGTACATGGATAATAGAATAAGGGAACTGAGTTCATCTTCAAATATCCCACGCAAGGCTGTTCATCATACTGCCTGTTTTTCAGGAACACTTTTAGGTAGATCAGTGTTTCTTCCAGAAATAATATGATTTATTTCACATAATGGACAAAGACAGCTTTTTGCTTTTTACATACTTATATTAAATGAAGTTTTCACATAAGGATGGATTCAGCTCTCAGATGCCAAAGTGTAAAATAGTGGAACACCATTGGGTTCAGCCTGGGTTTACATTGATGCTACTGAGATCAGAATCTGGCACATACAGTCTATTACGAGTTCCATCAAGGTATTATGTTCCAGTCTATCATGTCACTAATTGTATATAATATTGACAAATTTTCATATCTTAAGTACCATTGACAACAAAATTCATGCTCCTCTCTGTATTTGGCACAGTTTATTTTTTATTCCTTTTTGCACAGCAGTAGGTTCTGTTTATTAAATAAAGAATTGTATTAATGTTTTTTACATTTTTACAGGGGCTACAGTTTAGGAAATTAAAAGAGACATTTGCTATTTTTTATTTGAGTTTCTTAGATAAAACCAAATGAAATGTTGGAACAAATTAATCCCTTATGTAAATTGCTGCAACTTCTTATGCTGGGGATGAATTTGTCCCATTATGGTTGGTTTTTCACATCTTTTCATCAGCGTTACACTTCCAATAGAAAGGATGTAGTGGTGATTAGGCTATAAAGCACCGCTCAATCTAGCAAATGTCAGTCTCAGGCTATTTGTGTACCTGGGAGAATTGAGTCAAAATATCAAAAAAGTCCCAAGCAAGATCAGCTCACAAGCAGGAATGAGCTGTAAAAAGTCACAAGACAAGAATAAGTTGATACAGTGCACTCTTTCCCTGATGCACAAGAGTTTATATAATAAACATGTAATTTAAGATGAGGCAGTTGACATTGTTTATCATGTGGTTCTGTGAACTATTTATTGGATTGCAGCAAGGCATGGGGATATCTCTCTCTGAGCAAAAATTACGACATTTGAAATGCTATTGATGCAAAACTAAATGCACAGTGACACAGTTGGACAACCCAGGAAAGCACAACAAAAGCTTGTGTGGGTGAATAGTACCCAAGAAGAAGATTAAGGATTCATTATTCTGCTTCTTCTGCCTTGAAATTAATCCGGAGCAGATCTGAAGCTGGTGTAAAAGGTCACAGTTTGCTCTGGGGCAAGTACATCCTGTCATAGGGTGTCTGGTCACATGTAGTCAGAAGCAAGGAAAGGGTCCTGTGCTAAGGACCTTCAACCATGGTTCCTCCCAGGTCTTTTGGAGCAGGTCTAGGATGTCCCTTGGCTGTCTTCTGTAAAGGAGCTCAAATGGGGAGAATCCTGTTGAAGCTTGGAGGAATCTCATCCAACACAAACAGCAGTGAAGGGAGCAGCTTGTTCCAATGTCACTGGTCATTATCCACAAACTTCCTAAGTATGGTCTTCAGGGTTCTGTTAAATCTTTCTGCTAGGCTGTGGATGGTATACCAACATCTTGAGGAGATGGGGTTTCAGATACACCACAATTCACCCATCAATTTGGAAGACATTAATTCCCCAGTTTGGCAGTATTTCTGTTGGATCCCAACCTTGGGAGAAGTTTTGAGAAACTCTGTAGCTATGTGGTAGCCCATAGCAGGATGGCCTCCGGGTAATGGGTTGTGTAGTTGACTACCAGTAGGATATGCTGAAACCCAGATGCTCTTTTCTGGGTCCTATAAGGTGTAGGCCCACCATTGCTAAGGGTGGTCCTACTGCCAGAAATGGTATCAGAGGTGCCTGCTGTACTCTCTTTAGGCTACTGCACTGGCATTCCAGGCATGTAGCACAGACGTCCCTCACCTGGTGTATGCCAGGCCAGAAGAATCTCAATGCTACCAGTTACAGAGTCTTCTCTTGCCTCATGTGGCCAGCAGGGGGCACAACATGGGCCAACCATAATATCTCCTGACAGAACCTCTTGGGAACTAGCAGTTTGCAGAGCTCCTCTCTGATCTGCAACAACTGGTTCACCTGCTAGAAATGATCATTGTGGATCTCAAAGCATGACCCCTGAGATTGCCTTGGTCCGATACCATCCTGGTCTCCCACATCCTGAATTTGTTCTCATGCTCGTCTCAACATTGAATCTTCTCTCTGTTCCTAGGGGAAAACTTCGTCTTGCTATCTGACTTGCTCTACTGTCTTGGGCCCATGAGGCATGGGGTTTCTAGTGTGGCTGGAGGGACCCTCCTCTGGGTCATCTTGCCACCATTGACCAAGGAAATCTTTTACTGATCTTGACTTCTCCCACTCCAAGACCAGCCAAGCTATACCTGGGCCCTGCCCTTGGAGAGACCGGCCTTGCTGGTTCTGCTAGCTCTAACAGCATTGCCACTTATTGGACAAGGTGTTCCTGCTGTATCTGGTGCTTGGCTACCAACTCATAACAGTTGAGTCATGTGGAGCTGTTGCATCAGCTGTGCCTGCTGCTGAACCACTTGCTGCGCATGACTTTCCAGCACCCACTTAAGGAGATTCAATGTCTGATAGATGCCGGGATCTCATTGTCTGATTCTCCTCTCTTCTGGACCTCTCAGGCAAGTTCTAGTCACTGTCCACCTTCTCCACCAAGTTGCTGTGGGGTAGGTATTCCCTATTACAGGGTGTCTGGTGACATGGTCAGAAGCAAGGAAAGAGGCTGCACTACAGCTGGTTAAGTCATGTGCTAAGGATGTTGTTCAGCATCTTTATTAATGACCTGGATGAGGGATGGATTGCACCCTCAGCAAGTTTGCAGATGACACTAAGCTAGGGGGAGAGGTAGATATGCTGGAGGGCAGGGATAGGGTCCAGAGTGACCTGGACAGATTAGAGGATTGGCCCACAAGAAATCTGATGGGGTTCAACAAGGACAAGTGTAGAGTCCTGCACTTGGGACGGAAGAATCCCAACCATTGTTACAGGCTGGGGACTGACTGGCTAAGTAGCAGTTCTGCAGAAAAGGACATGGTGATTACAGTGGATGAGAAGCTGGATATGAGTCAACAGTGTGCCCTTGTAGCTAAGAGGGCTAATGGCATATTAGGTTGCATTAGGAGGAGCATTGTCAGCAGATCCAGAGAAGTGATTATTCTCCTTTATTCGGCTCTGGTGAGGCCACATCTGGAGTATTGTGTCCAGTTCTGGGCCCCCCACTATAGAAAGGATGTGGATGCATTGGAGAGGGTCCAGCAGAGGGTGACCAAAATTATAAGGGGGCTGGAGCGCATGATCTATGAGGAGAGAGTGAGGGATTTGGGTTTGTTTAGTCTGCAGAAGAGAAGAGTGAGGGGGGATTTGATAGCAGCCTTCAACTTCCTGAAGGGAGGTTCCAAAGAGGATGGAGAAAGGCTGTTCACAATAGTGATGGGTGGCAGAACAAGGAGCAATGGTCTCAAGTTACAGTGGGAGAGGTCTAGGTTGGATATTAGAAAAAACTATTTCACTAGGAGGGTGGTGAAGCACTAGAATTGGTTACCTAGGGAGCTGGTGGAATCTCCATCCCTAGAGGTTTTTAAGTCTCGCCTTGACAAAGCTCTGGCTGGGTTCATTTAGTTGGGATTGATCCTGCCTTGGGCAGGGGGCTGGACTTAATGACCTCCTGAGGTCTCTTCCAGCTCTATGATTCTATGATCCTTACTATGAAACAGGGCAGTATGACTTAGCTTCCCCCAAGATGCACCCTCTGGGGGATGGTATGGCCAATTGGTCCATTGGAGAAGGGGGCACTACTCAGAAATGTGTGGTACCCAGGCTAGGGGGACTCAGGCCCTCCCTGTCCTCTGACCCCAGCCCAGGGTCCTGACACTGACAGGACCACAAGATTGTTGTAACCAATACAGTCTCCTAAGATAGGGTAGTTTTGCTAACTGAGCTTACATATCTAGAATTTGTGGTATGCTCCCTCTGCATCCAGTCAAAAGCGCTGCTATAGTTTAGTTGGTGCACCTCATAAATTCTAGGTACATAAGCACAGTTAGCAAAACTACCTGATCCTCGGTCTCTGTATTGGTTACAACAATCTTGCAGCCCGCTGAGATGAGGGAGAGCCACTCATGTGACCCACTCACTAGCCTAGGTCGCCTATCACTGCCATGGGGATCCTCCCAAAACACACTGATTGGTTCCTCTGCTCACCCCCTGGAGCAAAGCCCAAGTCCCCTGGGCTGCTGCCTATCCTGCCCTCACCAGGACTGGTCCATGATTCCCTCAAGTCTCTAGGGTCCTCTAGCAATATAGCTCCTGATGGCATGGCCTCCTCTCAGCATTTGTTGGGCAGCTTGGAATTCCCTGGGGCCTGTGTTTGCGTTGCTTCTGGGGTCAGGGCCTATGGCTACTCCCTGCTGAGAGCCTGCAGTCTGCATCCTCTCCCTTCAATAGCCTGCCCAGACCGAACTGGGCTGCTTTCTTTTATATTCTGCCTCCAGGCTGAGCATGCCCATAGGAGCAAATGGTTGTGACTTCCTTAGCCTACTCTGCACAGTTACCCCTTGCAGAAGCAGGGCAGGGTAGGTATACCCCAATCACACAGTTCCATTGATGTTAATAGCAAATAGCATATTCCCTTGGTGCCAACAGCCAAACTCCCAGAAGCAGATCTTCAGCTGATTTAAATTATGATATCACCAGTGAAGTCCACCTACCCTTGGGAGTTTTGCTATTGGGGTCAAAGGGAGCATGGTAAGGTCTAAAGCTTAATTTTATGATGCCCAGTTGACACAAAAATAGGTTGTTGTAAAGCAGCCATATGTATTATAATGTTTATGTATGTGCTTTGGATGAGGTGTCTCTTGTGCATTAAATGCAACATACCTCTAAGTAATTTGCCCTTTGGCTGTAAAAGGAACACCTCTCAGAGGTGCAGCAAGGTGTGAACTTGCTTTTCCTGCACAGAAAAGCCACATTGGTCTGCTGCCTGTATTTGTCACAACAGCATGCAGGAGCAGGAGGTGGCAGACCAGGATTTGGGTCAGAAGACAAATGAACTGGTGCAGCAGAGGAATTTTATCCTTACAGCAATAGAGGGCAGCCTGCAGCCTATGGGTTGCTAGTGGCCCACTGACGTTCTATTTGTGGCCTGTGAGACATTTTATTTACTGATGCCCATACAAGGGGTTGCCAGGTTCTGCTGGTTTCCGTCTGTGTAGGTTTTTTCCCCTACCAGTATTACTAAAGTGACATGCACATAAAGCAAGGGCACATGCAGTGATGTGCATGCCGATTGCACAGAACATTGACTGTGAGAGCCATCTGCTCCCTCTGCATCCAATCAAAGGGCTGCTACGATTCAGTCAGTATACCCTGCAATTCTAGGTATGCAAGCACAGTTAGCAAAACTACCCTGTCCCAGGGCACTGTATTGGTTACAATAACCTTGCAAACCACTGAGATGAAGGAGGATCACTCACTAGCCTAGGTTACCCATTGCTGCAGTAAAGTTTGTCATGGGGACAGCCCATTGTGCTGAATCTGCTTTATGAGCATCTTCCCAGAGATCCTCTCCCCATTATGCTTGGTTCTCCTCTCACTTCCAGCAGTTTTCCATCTGTGCAACTCCAGGGTCTCCAGTGGAAATCTCTCTCATTTTCACAAGAGTAATAGAGAAAAGAATCGCTTCCTATTTTGCAGGAAGTTTGTGGTGATTTGTTACATATCTTATGTCGCTGATAGTAGTCATTGCAAAATATGAGTTATTATAATTAGGAATGTCAATGTGTAGTTGAGTACACGCACTCCTACCCCCCTTGCTGCTTCTGTATCAGAGGCAGCAAGGGTGAGGGGGAGAGCAGGAGTCAGTGCCCGTGAAGAGCTGGCTTTAAGCAGGCTCCCCACAAGCACCGGATCTGCCTGCCTCCCCACCACACTGATACAAAGGCAGCAGTGCAGGGTGGCAGGGGGCTCCTGGGGAGTGGAGCCAGGAGCACACTGGCTGCCGGCCCTGCTCTAAGGGACTATCAAATTGTTGTGTAACTGCTAAGATTTCATGCAGTTACATAACTATTCAATTACACGATATCTAACATCCCTAATAATTATGTTTCAGGCAGTTTGTATCCTGCATACTGTATTTACGAAAATATAGCATTCTGATCACACAGTAATATTACCATTATGCACAGGTCCCTTTGCTCAGCTAGTACAGTGTATGCATTTGCCCACTGTGTTCTATAGTGGTCATATATTTTTTCCCTGTTTTTCATAGCCACACCCGAGGCTGGATGAGCTCAGTGATTATGTGACTAGGTCTTCCAAATGCTTGGCCATACATCGCATGACTGTGCCATTCTTGGTTTGGTGTCACGACACGATTTACATTAGTCATCTACATTAAACCACATTTCCCATATACTGACTTAGTCATGCTGAGAAGTACCTTACTCCATAAGATTCCCACTGATTTTCTAGAACCCCAGGTTAAGTTTAGAGAGCAGACAGTTACCAAACCATCTGTTTGCTTTTACGCTAAATAAATTTGACATGACAGCAAACACGGAACATCACAATGCGATTTTTTCCAGCTGCTTTTCAGAGTATAGCTGCCTCTTAAAACAGTCTGACTCCCTCTAAATATGGTTAAGTTTTTTCTTATTTTCTATCGCAACAGTTTTGGTATTATCAGCAAACTCCACATGACATTCTTATCCTAATCATTTAAATACTATAAAAGTCTTAATAGTGTTCCACCAAGTTTCCATGATGCCTATTATATACCCCTTCACATAAGACAAGAACAAGGGGGCACCCAATGAAATTAATAGGCAGCAGTTTAAAACAAACAAAAGGAACTTCTTTACACCACGCACAATTGTGCGGTTAACCTGCACAATTTGTTGCCAGGAGATATTGTGAAGGCTGAAATTATAACTGGGTTCGAAAAAGAATTAGATATGTTAATGGAGAATAGGTCCAATGGCTGTTTATTAGTCAAGATAATCAGGAACACAACTCCATGTCCTGGGTGTCTGAAAGCTGGAACTGGACCACGGGAATAGATCACTCAATAATTGTCCTGTTCCATTCATTTCCTCTGTAGCCTCTGATATTGGCCATGGCCAGATGATAAGATACTGGGCTACATGGATGATTGGTCTGACCCAGCATAGCCATTCTTATGGTCTCAAAAACTCTGACTACTGCATACTTTAGATATAAATAACTTTAGTCCATTTATGTTGTGTTCTTTACGCTTAGACACTCATTTCTTTAGGAAACATTCTATCACCAAATTCTACATGACTGCTTCAAATATTTTCATCTCTACTAATTCTACACTGAATTTCCTCTACTTGCAATGGTCTTGTGTTTTTCAGGGCTGGCTAGCTAGCTAAACCAGATTATGGCCCAAGGACTAGAAAAGTCAAGACAAGTGTTGCTTTTGTAATTGTGTCCTTAGTCCAACCTCCCTCCCCCACTCCAGATGCCGAAGTGCTGATGTACCCCAGTCTGTACACTAGGTAGATTGTACTAGGTAGTTTGCAAAAAGGTGCTCTGGCAAATTGCTTCCAATTGCTATATTTCTGCCAGTGTGCCAAGACAACCTGCCTTCGTGATCTAGATGGTACCTTCATACCCCCAACTACTATGGAGCTTCTTCTGGCTATTTAGATCCCTGCCTGAGCAGAAGAAAGAGGTATAGTATATTCACCACTTTTCAATAAAAAGGAATTTTAAAATATGTTTTTTACTTCCCTTATGCTGCATGCCTGTCATACCAGTCAACTTTGAAAATCATCAAGAAAGAAATGCAGAATAAGTGTTGAAGAGCAATTTTAACAATAGAATATATTCTTCAGTGAAATGAGTTAACTACTGTAAAAGACAAGATTATCTCGTGCCCTTAAACCATTTTACAGTTAACTACCATAAAAGACATGTTAAAAAATGAGGTTTAATGGTTATTTTGAAAGAAGGGGTTTCTTTCAAAATGACCGCATCTACACAGCGTTTTTTATCTCGAAATAGGGTATTTCAAAATAGTGGCCAGACGCGATTATGCAAATGAAGCACGGGAAATTCAACTCCGCGTTTCATTTGCAATTTCGCTTGTCTGCATTTGCATTCCTCTCTTGAAGGAGGAATGCAATGTAGACATAACCAAGATAGGTAGGGGACTCCCTATCTTGTTTAGAGCCAATGAAATGGCTCTGAGGTGCTCCCCCTTCAAGCTCCTCAACTAGGGGCATTCTAGAGGGAAATTAGAGCAGTGCTGAAGTGTGCTTATTCTTGGTCTCCTATGACTTCTATGGAACTGTGGACAGTGCAAATTTAGAGCAGCCTTGAGGCTAATCTAACATACTGAAAACTGCAGTATTAATTTTCTTTTTATTTGACTTCATATTAAATAAACATTTGAAGTCATGCGCCTTGCTAATTATCCCTTGTTTTGGTATTCTTTCTTCCATAACATTTTAAAATATATATACAAGATATTTGTTAATAACTCGGGTGCCATGGTGGCACACATCCAGACAAAGGCACATGACCTCAGTATTGGTACACAAAACAAAACTCACTCTGCTCATGGATGGAAAATCTTAGAGGGAACACTGGTAGCCATAATCAGCTCCCTGATAGCCCTCCCTTCCTACCCCATCTCCTTTCCTAGGGGCCCTTCTACTTTAACCCCAGTTGGCATACTGTTCCCCAGGCAATGAGCTAAGCTCCCTGTAAGCTGTGTGGCCATGCAACAATCTATTAAGTGTTGTGCAAGTGCTCGAGAAATGCATCTGGCCTGGACCTGCCATGGCCAGGGGAGGGGCCAACCCAAACCCAGTCCCAGCCCAGACTGGCCACAGCTGAGGGAGAAGCACCCATCCCCTGGTCCAGATCTGCCACAGCTAGGGGTGGGGAACCCCTCCCCCAGCCTGAACCCAGCCCTAGATAAGGTTACCAACGGTCTAATCACAGAAACCCAAACATCCTTGCCCTTCCTTGCCCTTTCTCTGAGGCTCCACACCTGGTCACTCCATCTGCCTCTAACTCTCACCCTCCTTCCATCCCTTTCACCAGGATGGGGTAGGGGTTGGTGTGCAGGCATTGGGCTGGGGTTGAGGGGTTTGGAGTGTGGGAACAGTCTGGGGTTAGAGTGCAGGAGAGGGTGTGGGCTCTGGGAAGGAGTTGGGTGGAGGAGGGGGCTCAGAGGGATTCAGGGTGCAGTTGGGTAGCACTTACCTCAGGAAGCTCCAAGTTCTAACTGATGGCACAGCTGGGCTAAGGTAGGCTCCCTGCCTGCCCTGGCCCCACACCACTCCCAGAAGCAAGCCACAAGTCCCTGTGGCCCCTACGCTGGAGGACCTGGCGGCTCCATGCACTGCCCCTTCCTGAAGGCACCGCCCCTACAGGCTGTGGTTCCCAGGCAATGGGAGCTGCAGAATCATTGCTCAGGGCAGGGCCAGCGCACAGAGACCTCCTGTCACTGGTCCACCAGGGGCCACAGAGAGGGATACGCTGGCTGTTCTGGCAATGGCATAGGGGCAGGGCCAGGGCAGGAGACTGCTTTAGCCTTGCTGCTCTGCTGGATTGGCTGCTAGAGAAATCTCCCAGTTTGATGTGAGGAGCCTCCCAGAGTTAGAGCCCGATTCCAGGAGGGTTGGCACTCTTTCCTGGGCTCTGCCACAGTAGGGAGAAGTGCCCTTCCCCCTCAGCCCAGGTGCTTCTGGGGGAGAGAGCTGGAGGGGAGTCTGATCTCTTCACTGTAGCCCTGGGGCAGCCCAAGCTCCCTCATCTCCAGCCCCACCTCCAGATGGAACCCTGGCACACCTACTCCCCAACCCTCTGCCTCAGCCCTGAGCCTCTTCCCACATGCCAACCCCTTGGTCCCACTCCTACCACATTAATTTTGTTATGTGCATCCATATGGATGTGGCGTGTGAAACCGCTTTCATATCGGTGCACATAAAATTCATTCTTCGTGTGTGGGAAAAGAATAGTCCACACTCTGGCCACACCCTCTATGCTGGGAAATGGGGGGAGTGAGGAAGAGGGTGGAAAGACACAGGGCCAGGAAAAAAAAAAAGAAGTGGAGTTAAACAGGAGAATGTGGCCCAGAGCAACTCCACTGAAGTCATGCAGTTGATCCAGATTGACAGTGGTTAGTCCTGGGGGAATTCTGCAATTGTTGCATTTGGAGCCATAGCAAAACTGCAATTCCCCAAGGACTAAGCTGTATAAAACAGAACTTGGCTTCTAGCCTTAATGTATGGGTTATTTAATGGAAAAGCAGATTCCACCCTTAACTCCCAGCCATCTTTCACAGAGCTGAATGAGGACCAAAGAGAGGACAGGACAACAAGCCAGTGAACAATTAGCTTTAAAGCTATTTCAACAATTAGAAAAATATGCTGTCTGAAATATATTGAACCTTTTCCATCAGCTTAATTGAAGTGCAAGACATCTGGCTTTTACTGTTTAAACAGAATTATTTAGTGGCTAACATGGATTGTATTTTAAAAGTTGGATTTGCTGTTAAGTGACTGAATTAACATCCATATTTCTGGTCAGTCTAAATTTAATACAGGGCTGCTCATGTCTATTTTATTCAAAGACCTACAGATGAGAATTAGGTCTCAAGCTAAGACTCTGTTTCATTTACCATCTTTTGGGGAAGTCTTATGGCAGAGTGGATGAAAGCTAATGGTGCCTTCTCACCTTGGAATTGCTGGGCCGTACTTAGACTGTAAGCTCTACAGGGGGTGGGCTGTCTTTTGGGCTGGGTCTGTACGGCGCCTACTGCAATGGGACTTCTAGACACTACTGCAACGCAAATACTACATCAGTTTCAATCTGGATCTTGTTTTTTTAAAGTTGATATAAACCCTTCTCACCTCTCCCCCTTCTAAATGTATGTCTTTAGGGCCAAATCTGTTCCCAACAGCTCTAAAAACGCCCTGGTAGCTATGGAGTAACATCCAATTAACTAAAAAACAAATGGCACATTTTGAATTGTATATTGTACACTTACTTTGAAGAAATAATTGGAGTGCCCTCTAGTGACAGACAATCAAAAAGCAGGTCTGAGCCATAACGGGATGAATCCTATGAAGCACCATCATCTGCCTATCTTCCCTTCATGTAGTTCCTATTCCTAGTGGAAGTGAGGACAACAACATGTCTAATAGGCTGCCTAGGGTACTGGAGGAGCACTCATCACTGTAGCAGCTCATTAGAATAGTGTTCCATCCACATGCACTCGCTAATCTACACAGTTGCCACCAGAATCTGCACTGGTGGCAGAAAGTGGCCACAAACTTTGTTCTGAGGACCTTGCAGGGGACAACTCATACCTACAAAATGCCTGGTGTTGAGTCAATACCAGATTTTTTAAAACAGAATTTGGCCATAATTTTGGAAGCTGTTCTACTAGGATAGTAAAGCAGTACTAGCTCTATAGCTACCATAGACAGGCAGTTGGCAGTCCATACACAAGCATTAACAAACAGTGCTTTCTGGATGCCTCTGTATTATTAGGGTTATTTGCTCAACACCAGAATCTTTGGCTTTTTCAGTTGTTCCGATTCTGCTGCTTATTCCTGACATAATTCCATGGGCCCATAAAACTGGTTTCCCTAGCAGAAAATAAGGTCACTAAGTTCTTCTCTCCCTGAGGCATCCACTACTCAAATCAAGTCGGGTGCCAGGAGGACAGGCTGGGCTGTGTTTATTCAGTGCATTTCCGGAGTAGGGCTCCTGCGGAATTTTTCTGGCAGAACTGAAAGCTGTTTCACCAGAGCCCCAGAGGGAGGCACAATGGCAGAAACACATTCCAGCCCCCTGCACAAACAGAAGCAGACTGAAGAACTTCCACCCCTCTCAAATAGGATCCTTTCTGCCCTGAACCGTCTCTGAGCCTTGCATGTTATATGTCTCTAGCCTAGAGAGGAAATTGCACTAAACCTGTGGCTTAGGTACTCATATTTCAAACTCTGAATTAGGGCCAAAGTACTGATAATATAACATTTCACCTGGTGACTTGCTGGTTAGAGATTAGCAGCCCTTTTTACTTCACAGCCAGCCTAGATTAAGCACCAGCATCTGCATCATAAGTTTCTCTTTGATCAGATGCTGTCTGCTGCAGATCTTCATAACTACATATATATTTAAATACAGGGCTATCAGTTAACATTGAATGCACATCCTTAAAATGGGGTCTTAAAATCTCTGAGTAACCGCCTAGTAAGAGTAATGTTGCCAGGTGTCCAGTTTTGAACCGGACAGTCCAGTATTTGAGCTTTCTGTTCGGGAAACAAATTGAGAAACTATAAATGAGAAAATAGAAATGTCTGGTATTTTCTAAATAAGATGTAATGTACGTTGTGATGTCATGTCAAGTGTGTCCGGTATTTTTGTTGAAACCATCAGGCAACCCTAAGTAAGAGGACAGAAGCTTGAAACCATGAAAGAAATAGTATTAACATCAGCCCAATCTCCTTATGCATTTAGATCCAAATGCTGCTACATGTAGGTCAATGGGAGCTTTACTACTGCCTTCAAAAGAATCACAATTTGCATTTTCTGCATTTCACCAAGAACATTCCTAATGCATGGTTTTAGGAGTCTCTGCAGTCATATCTACACTAGGTCCTGAATTCACAAAGGTATATAGGCTTCTAATTTCTAGTATTTTAATAGAAGTTTGGAGAGAGCCACACAAAGGTGTGGATCCAGGCCTAATCATTTTCCCTTCAACTTTCCCATCTTGCAAATGCTTGGGCAGCACTACCAGATTTAGCAACAGTGGTGGGCTAAGGTGCAGACAGACACCCATGTTGCTAGGCTAACTCTGCTCAGAACAAGCCTAGGTGATACAGCAGTCAAAACATCAACAATGGATGGTCTGTTATCCACACCCCCTATGCTGAGAATAGCAATGGCGAGGAAATTTTAGGGGAAAGAGAATAGTACAAACAAAGCTGTGATCACTTCTAGCCTTGTTAATACTAAAGGATTATTATGTTTCTATAATTCCAAGACAGACTTGTGTGGCTTGATCATTTTTCTAGGATAGTTATGAATGAGAAAGAATTTTAGCAATAGAATGACAGATTATGGACAATGAGCAAAGTTTTCAAACCTGATTGCCTGTGTCTGTGCTGATATATTTCCCCTCTGAAAATTACTAATAAAAACACAGGAGTAAAAGGAAGTACTAATTTGGGGCTGGAAATTACTACTGCCATTTTCCTTTAGGTACCATAAAATGTTATATAACAGTTGGTTCCATTTGTTAATCTGTACTTCTCACCTCTAAAGTCCTTCCCAAAGCTCTGCCCCCAGCCTACTGCTTTTCTCTAGTGTCCCCATTCAACTTCTCCAGTGCTACCATAATGCCAGTCTTGATGCCCGTTTGTGTCTTTTCCCTCCTTCAGTCTCCTATGCACAAAAACACCCTTCCCAAGCCAGTTTGCCAAGCCAACATCCACTTTATTTGAATGTAGAAGGGATCTGTACAACAGAGATATGTGCATCCTGGGGGAAGTCCTGGCCCCGATGAAGTCAGTAGGAGCTTTGCCACCAACTACAATGGGATCAGGATTTCACATCCCTTTCCCCATATTTTAGCTACTTTTTCCTTCCCTCTGCCCTTGCTTGTTGGTCTCATTCACATGACATATCTTGTCTGAAACTGCAAATTCTTTGGAGGTGGAGACTGTCATTAACTATGTTTATACAGCATCAAGCACAGTAGGATCCAACCTGATCGAGGATCGTAGGTGTTACTACAACATAAATGTTAAATACTATAGAAAAAAATACTTATTTTGCAATGGCCACAAAATACGAGTTTTCTAGAAGAGAAAAAAATCCACCATCCTCCCTCAAATCCTCTCCCCACTATAAAATTTATTGGAAACATCAAGGAAATTATATGCCTTCTTGAAGAACATCGTTGTTACCATTGCTCTGCCTGGCTCTCTTCCTCTCTTGATGACATGTATCTGTTTAAATAGCACGCTCTTCAGGGCAAGGCCTCAGCCTGTCTCTTGCTGTGAAGCACCCAGTATGCTTGTGGCTGCTGAAAAAGAAACAAATACAAAGACAAAGAGTCAAGTTGTAATACCTGCCCCCAAGAATGACTATACTGAATACTAAGCAATGGACGTTAAATTGTTCACTGGTAGTAATTTCCGCTAAAGACAAAAACCCGAAGAGGGATAACACATGACATTTCTTTGAACAGCACATTCTGAACTCAAAATCCTACAGAGCGGCTAAGCCACAAGCTGGCATTCATGCCCCGATGAAAGAATTCAGTTGAAGGTTGATTCCAAGCTGTCTAGTCTCTGAAACATTAGCAATGTGAATTTGGCTCTTTCTGGCAAGCACAGGGCTATTGACATTTAAGAGCCATTCACTGGCTGGTGGACAGCACAAGTCTCACTCTTGCTACTATGTGCCAGCCCCACAGCATTCCGAATCAGGGATGTGTTAGCTGCAGGAGTTATTGCAAGAAGGAGGTTCAGTGGCTGAAGGATTTGCAATTCGCCATGGCTCAGCAGCCAGAAAACCTTGCCATTATTCATAGTTAGATCCTGTGCCCATTCAGTGGGGAATTTAGCTATTAATTTCAATGGGAGCAAAGCTGATCTCTTAGGGTATGTCTAGACTACATGGCTCCATTGACAGAGCCACGTAAACTAGTTTACCTGACATAGTCAATGAAGTGGGATTTAAATAATCCCCGCTTCATTAAAATAAAAATATCCTCCGCGCTATGCCGACAATCAGCTGATTCGGCACAGCGCGGCAGTCTAGACGCAGATTGGTCGACAAGGGAAGCCTTTGTCGACCGCTCCCTTATGCCTCATGAAACCAGGTTTACAGGAGCGGTCGACAAAGGCTTCCCTTGTCGACCGATCCGCATCTAGACTGCCGCGCTGTGCCGGATCAGCTGATTGTCGGCATAGCACGGCAGCCATATTTATTTTAACGAAGCGGGGATTATTTAAATTCCCCACTTCATTGACTATGTCGGGTAAACTAGTTTACATGGCTCTGTTGATGGAGCCATGTAGTCTAGACATACCCTTATGTATTAAACTATGCCATTCCCCCAGCTGACATGAAAATGCCAAATCCTGGGATCAATCCAATGCCTGTTGAAGTCAATAGAAAGACTCATTAACACCACATCGACTGTACTTGGTCAGATGAAAAGTCCATCTAGCCCAGTATCTTGTCTTCCAACAGTGGCCAATGTCAGGTGTCCCAGAGGGAAAAAACAGAACAGGTAATCATCAGTTGATCCATCCCTTGTCACCTTTTCCAAGTCTCTGACAAACAGAGGCTAAGGACATCATTCCTACCTATCCTGTCTCTCAGCCATTGATGGATCTTTCCTCCATTACTTTATCTTTTTTTTAACCCTATTTAGTTTTGGCTTTCACAACATCCACTGGAAAGGAGATCCACAAGTTCACTGTGCATTGGAGGAGGAAATACTTCCTTTTGTTTGTTTTAAACCTGCCACCTATTCATTTGTTTTGGGAACCCCTTAGTTCTTGTGTTATGATAAGGAATAACTAGCACTTCCTTATCTCCTTTCTCTACAAGGAGATCAATGAACTAAATCAGGCCCCCTTTCCAATTGCCCTACATCAAACGTGCTTCATCATTGCTTAAAGCTTCAGATGAATTCAGTCTAATCTGTGTAGTCATTTGTGGGCTGGGCTATACATTGTAGCCCAGGTGTTCTGCAGGTTGTTTTAGAGCTGTTTATGGTTCTGGGGAGAGAAGCTACAGCAAAATGGAGACGCAAAGCTAATTCTTCCTTTGTGACCTTGGTTTATCTCCTTTGCTTCTCCATTTCTGTTTGTTGGGGTAGCCTCTGCCATACTCTCAGCCCAAGTCCTCTTCTCCCTTTGCCCTGCTGGACAGAGTAGGAGACCGTGATTGGACTCCAAGTCTATTGCCAGAGAAAGTGAAGAGTGGCATTCCTTAAGAGGTAAAAGAGAGGATGAAGGAGTCCAAGAACAAGGGAAGAAGAGAAGGCCCAGGAAGGATTAAGAGTTATTGGTGGACTGAGAAAGAATGAAAGAAATGGCTGGAGGAAAAAAGCTGAGTAGATATTTATATTTATATCTATTTGACTGCAATGGGACTCCAGAAGTGGACTCCTGAACACAGATCACAAGGCTGGATGGGGTCTTAGTAACTCGCTGATTCCTGTTCCACATTGTCTGGTGCTCTCACTTGTTGCCTCTGCTCACTAGCTCATCTGCTCTGTGGGAAAGGGAAGGGGTGATTGTTTAAAATGCTTCTCTCAAGTGCCTCATGCATTTTATGGGCATAAATGAAATAAAATAATCAAAACAGGCTGCATTAAACTGCAGAGACATTTGCAAATAGATGCATCTGTCCTAGGCGTGGTGCATCCCCAGAGGTTTATTGCTAGCATAGTCCATGAAGACACAAAGGATGGTGTTCATTTCCAGTCACTTAAACCATCCATAGCCGTGCATTCAGCCTCTTTTCTCACAAGTGTTATAGCCAAGTTTGGCCACAAGTAGTCACTAATGTTGCCCTGCTCAAGTGATGATAAATGAGAAGCTTCCCATGCATTATGGAAGCGTTAATTTGTATCACTGCTGAACTTGCTTTCTGTGTTTTAAGATGTCAGCGACACTTTGCTCATCAGGTCACTGCCCTGCAAGGCCATCCCCCCAATGTGCAGAACACCCTCTCACATAGGTTACCATGAACTCTGGGGCACCAAATTACTTCACATTTTGTGGTGCCTTAGGCAGCCACATGCTGTGGTATGCAGCATTGCAGGCTCTGGCAGCCAGCCCCATCCCCCAGCCAGCTTCTTCCCTGCCCACCTCCCCATGGGCTGCACCCAACAGGGTCATCCCTAGAGAGGTGCAGGGCCCAGGACAACCTCTGGCCCTGCTCCACCACCACTCTGCCCACACTCCACCTCTTCCCCAAGCCTCCACGTCCATGTTACCCTTCCCCTAAGCAACTAGCAGAGAGCCTGGTACCAGCAGCAGGGGTCAGGCCCAATGTTCCCTCTAATTTTTTTCCATCCATGTGCTGAATAAATTTTGTTATGTACACCAAGGCATGTGCAGATGGGCCCCACCAGCAGAAAATCAAACTGCCGGTTGTGGGCATGGGTGTTCTGCTAATCAGCTGGGTGGCATTGGACTGTTTCGTGGGTGGCTGCCCAAGCGCTCAGCTTACAGGAAACACTGGACTTGGGCCGCCCCTGCACTCACCAGCAGCGAGAAGTGGAGTGACCAGGACCCAGCCCACTCCACTCTGCCCCACCGGCTCCCAGCTGTCCCACTCTCTTTCCTACCACTGGTGAGTGTGGGTAAAGTCCCACCACTTCCCCCAAGCCTGCTCCCCTGAGGACATGGGAGGGACAAGAGTCAATTTCTGCAGGAGCCTGCTAGAAATACACCTTTTTGATGATGATTCTGCATTTACAGTTAAATTTTGATACCAATCAGTTAGCCAGTTTTAAATTCTTGCAACTTGTGCCATGTTCATTTTATGTCAGTCTAGGGTTTTTTAAACAAAATGTCATGTGGTACCCAATTAAATGCCTTACAGAAGTCTAAGAATATAGATCACATCAACACTATTATCTTTAATAGCCAAACTTGTAATCTCATCCAGAAAAAAAAAAAATCCCAATAGAGAATTACATAGCTGCCGAGTTTTTTTGCGCTCTATGTGACTTTATGCAAATTATATAATGAACCAATTTGAATAATCCCAGATAATTTGCAGATAAATGCCATTTCTAAAGCTGCGTGGGTGTACTGCTGCTAAAAGGCATCTGCCTACTTGATCTCTTGTGACAAGAAGTCACTGATTTCCCACACAAGGATCCACTGAACACAGGGAATAGATGTGGGAAAGCAGGACCTTCCTTGCACTCCTCCAACCAGAGGAGAGACCTTGTGGGGAGTTAGGGCATGCTTGGAGGCAAAGGTATGTGGGAGCCCAAGAGAGTGTAGTTGCTGAGTTGAAAGGAGACAGAGGTGTTGCTATAGAATAGTATTAGGTAGCTTCTCCATCTGACCTACTCCCCTCCATCTGACCTGCTCCCATTCAATTTCACTCATTAGCCTCTCTCCCTTATTAGCACCTCCTTCTCATTCTATCACAGCCCATCTCAATGTTGTTCCCCCATTAACTCTTAGTGCTAACAACAGCTCTTGGTCCCCTCCTGCATACCTATCCCCAGCTGGCTCTCCCTATTGCCCCTCACTTACCCTGCATGTGGGACACTGACCCAATGGACACCTCCCTTTTCCCTCTCTGCTGCACCACATGGGCTGGGAAATGGCCAGGGAGCAAGGCAGAGAAGCTGCCAGATTGCTTTCAGTGGCTGTGAGGATCAGCTTGCTGCTGCCCCAAGTCTATAGGAATGGGTGGTGCTGATTAGCCTCGGGGAGTATGTAAGGGGGCCCCTATAGATCTGCATTTCACACAAGCTGCCTGGCATGTGGCAGGTCTGAAGTTAACAAGCTGCACCTACCAAAATGAGCCAACAGCATCTCCCCACTGAGCCTCAACACCTGCTAACAGGATGGGGCCAGCCAACTGGACAGGGATGCAAACTATGAACCCTCAGATTAAGAACCTTAGGCTCTAACATAGAGCAAGAAGAGAGCCCTGCAACCCGCTCATGGTTTGTTTCTCTGTTTCCTGACCTAGCAGCAGCATCTGCCTTTCACCATTGTGAGCTCTGTGGTACGTTGTTCTCACTGGCTCCATTCCTGCATTCGTAGGCTAATTTCGGTGCTGTCAGTTCTTGCTAGTCTCAAAAGGACTGACACCAGCAGGATGCAGGGAAGAGTGAGTGAATAGTTCACTCGATTTGGCACCCATTTCTACCTGTCACAGTTGAGGCTTGGGCCGTCACAGTCCAGTGCAGTAGCCCTCCTGACTGGCTTGTTTTTGCCAACTCATTCACTGACAACTCTCCTCAATGCTACTACTGCCACACTTCTTTACCCTTCTCCTCAGGTCCCCTCTAGCACCAGTGTTACTGGCAGATTCCCACTGCTGTCTAAACTTCAACAAGCATGATGCTGATCTTATCACAAGTGTGGGCATGTGAGAGTGAGAGAATCCACAGGAGTGTGACAGGAATAGCAGTGCCATGGCAAGCTGGGGAGAAGCTTCTAGAAGAGCATGGGTGTTTGTTGAGCCACAGAGGCTGAATGGCAAGGAGTGAGTTTGTGGGGAAGCATGTGGTCAGAAGCCTCCACTATTTGCTAGCTGGAAATCTGAGTCCACGTAAGGAAACCGTTGATTTTAAACCATTCCTGGGACCTGTCAGTGTCATTTCTGCAGCTCAACCAAGCAATAATTAACAGTGCTCAAATTTGCCTGCATGCTGGGACAAAGCTGGTGAGAAGAACAATACTTCAGAGAGATGATGGAAGAAGAGAGAGCCAAGTCTGAGACCCTATAGGGCCTGTCCTGTGTCTGACATTGTTAGCTTGACTTCTTTAGTGATGTTACTCCTCACAGTGCCTATTCTGTAATGCCACTATAATTGCATATTAGGCACCAGTGGCCAGACTTTGCCTGGTCCTGTTGTGGGTCACAAGAAGGGCTCAAGAAGCCCTCAATTTCCCTTTGATCTTCACGCAGCATTCACATGCAACTGCAGTCCTTGTGCTCCTCCAAGCTCAGGGCCAGCTCTTTCCTAATGCACCCTTGGGTGTGCTGAACTTCAGTCCATGAGGTGATGCCATAAGAGAGCTGGATGAGTGCAAAATGGGGTTATCACTCTTGGATGTATTCATGGCAGTGGCTCTGGAACTGTTTCTAGGGTGGGGCTGCTGAGCTGCACCCACTCATACACCTGTTCACTCCCCTCCCTTGGTTGGATCATACCTAGGGTTGCCAACTCTTCTGGATTGGACAGACCGGATGCCATTGCCGCAAATGGTGTCTGGTCCAGGAGTTGGCATCCTAGCCACTGAACTGGTGGTGGGACCCTGAAGAGCAGCAGAATCTGCAGGGTCAGTGGCCTGGACCTCAGGGATGGCAGGTGGCAGAGCCCATGGGGATGGTGGGTGGTGGGACCCTGGGGATTGCTGAAGCCAGCAGGGCTGGCAGGACCCTGGAAGGGCTGCCCAGAGGCCAGGATCCGGGGCTGGTGGGTTGGCACTGGAGCCGGTCCCTGGGCATGGGGAAGCTGGATGCAAAACGTGGGGGTGCTGCAGCACCCCTGCTCCCTTACTTCCCATGCCTATGATTACTGGAGGTTTCATCAAAATATAATCCTTAATTAAAGATTAATCTTTAATTTCTTGAGACTCCAGGACAACCCTGAAGGGTTGGAAAACCTAGAAATAAGGGTGGTGCAGCAGGGCTTGCTTCCTGACATGATCTGACTAGTTTTGAGGAGGAATTTGTCTAAAACTGAGTCACTTCTCTTCCCCCTTCAGAAAATAGTTTGTAGGTCAAGACATAGCGTAATTCAACCCGAAGTTGGGAAAAGCCAGACATATGTCTTCCTAGGGAGTTCTCCTGCTGATCCAATAGCACTTTTGCTTTGTGCTAACATTTTTCTTGCAACAAAGATCCGGTTTCCTCACCTCATGAGAAAGGACAGGATTTGGCCTGGAGTCTGAGTCTGAGAGCAGAACCAGATTGTGTTTTCTCTAGGCTGCATCCTTCCAATGATTAAAGTATGAGCTCTTCACTGGAGACTTATCGTTCTACACTAAATACAGTTCATTTGCATGTCAAAGTGGGGGGAGGCCAAGCTGGCCTTTCCCGGAGGGAGGCTCAGCCACCTTCTGGATTCTCAACCAGTGAAAGTGAAGACAGTTTCCTTCAGCTTCTGTGTGGTGTCTTCCTATTTTAAGGCCAATTTATGTCCTGACTGTGAAAGTCCATTGGTTTCCCTGGAGTGTATGGGGTGTCACTCCAGAAATACTTTGAAGAAGTGACATGTAAACAGTGTGGACTGCACAAAGAGGGGTGTTTACTTTCTACCTCATTGACACCCTTTGCACCGCCACATGAATTAGCTATTATGTAAGCTTGGGGTGTCCTATTTAATGAGGACATGTCTACACTGCACACTTATTTTGGAACAAGCTAGTTCAGAGGAAATATTCCAAAATGGCTTGTTTTGAAATAGCGCGTCTACACAGCAAATGCCCATTGCAATAGCACTGAGCTATTTCGAAATAGAGCATCCACATAAATTGGGCGCCGAACCGCATTTAAGGCCACCAGGAAGCACTTCAGGCAAGGCACCAGGACAGCACTCTCTTCCTGGAGTGGCTGTCTGAAGCTATCTGAGGCTCGAGCTTAAAGTGACCCCCCTGTACAGCTCTGTCTCAGGATCCTCTCCTTTGCCTACCTCACTGAGGGACGACAAAGCCTTTTTTTTGCCTGCTGAAGTTGCTCTTGCAGACACCTCAGCTCTGTAGCCATAGAGCTGGACCTGCCTCCAAGCAATTGATGGCTTTTATATTTCTTAGTGCATCTCCTGCTGCAGCTTCTGCGGGCTGCCTTCCTGGCCCTGCAGGAACAGGACCCCAGGTCCTTCTGGAGCAATTCCTCACCCCTCTCGGGGCGCTGCACGTGCAGCTCGACCCCAGCCACCCTCCCCTGCACATCGTGCACTGCTGTTTCTGGTGACTGGACACCAGCTCCAACTGGTAGGACTGGATTGTCCTGGAGTGGTGGGACGACCAGCAGTGGCTCCAGAATTTCCGTATGCAGGACACCTTTCTGGAGCTGTGTGAGTGGCTTGCTCCTGTCCTCTGGCGACGGGACACCCATATAAGACCCGCCATCCCCCTACAAAAGCAGGTAGCCATTGCCCTCTGGAAGCTCACCATGCCAGACAGCTACAGATCTGACAGGAACCAATTTGGTGTGGGGAGATCGACCATCAGGGCTGTGGTCATGCAGGTCTTGCACTTTTGAGCTATTGTCCCAGGAGGGTGCTGAAATGAACTGCTGGAGTGGGGTTCCCTAGGCAAGGGGGTGGTGGTGGTGAAAGCCCCCTCGCTGGGAGGTTTTTCATTCATACCATCACAAAGCCCTGATGGGGCAAGTCAGGGTTGCTCCTGGTGTGGGAGGAGATGGGGGGGTTGGGCTCGGGGAACTCCTGAGGGCCCTGGCAATCTTGTGATTCTCTGTTTGTCTCCTTCTCCAGGTGGTGAGGGCCATCAACACTCTCCTGCTGCACACAGTCATCAACCTGGACAACATGGAATCCATCATAGCCAGCTTTGCCGCCATGGGTTTCCCCAACTGCAGGGATGCTACTGACGGCACCGCCATCCAGGCCCCCGACCACCAGGCATCCAAATACATTAACCGGAAGAGGGACTTTTCAATGGTCCTGCAGGCCTTCGTCAACCACTGTGATTAGTTCACAGACATCTTCCGTAAGCTACCTGCTGGCACCTTTTTCCTCAACTGCACAATCAGGGTTGGGGATGTGGACACGCCGGTCTGTATTGTAGGGGATGTAGCTTACCCTCTGCTCCCCTGGCTTATGAAGCCCTACACCAGACACCTTGACCCCACCAAGGAACATTTTAATGCCAAGCTCAACAGGGCCCAAACTGTTGTGGAGGGTGCCTTCAGGCGTCTCAAAGGGAGGTTCCATTGCCTCCTCACCCCAGCTGACCTCAGTGAGCAGAACGTCCCACAGGTGGGAGCGGTGTGTTGTATCCTTCACAATATTTATGAAAACAAGGGGGAGACTTTCCTGCCAGGGTCGGGGGCAGAGGCTGGCCAGATCGGCAGTGCCTTTAGCAGCCGCACATGGCTGCTATCTAGCAGGCTCGTCAGGGGGCCATACGTACCCGTGAAGCCCTGAGGGAGAGTTTCACACAAGGACCCCAGTGACACTCTCCCCTGGGCCCACAAGCAGCCTGTGCATTGCACCTCTTTGCCTTTCCTCCCACACCCCTTCCCTCCTCCCCTCCCCTGCACAGACAATGAAGTACACTTTTGGTTTGGAACAATAGACTCAATTTTTTTATTGGGGTAAATGTAACTGGGACGGGACTGGGAGGGGGAGGAGGGAAATGGAAGTGGGAGGAGGGGGCAGGAGAGGCTCAGGGCTGGGACTGGGAGTGGCACCTGCATCGGGTGGTGCCACCGCCTCATGTCCAGGGCTCTCGGTGGCCACGGGGGGGAAGGGGGGAATTAGGGGGAGAAGCCAGTGGGGCAGAAGCTGTTGCGGGAGTGGCCAGCAGGTGGTCGATGACCATGCGGAAGGCTGCAGAGATGGATCGGTCCTGATGCAGCAGCACCTGCCAGGTATCACAGAGCAGCTGAAGGTCCTCCTCCAGTCTCTGGTCCTGCCAGTCCATGGAGTACTGCATGGCTTGCAGGGCAGCAATATGCTCCCTCTGGAGGTCCTCGTGGGCTCTCCAGCACCGGTGGATCATGTGGGGTTAGGAGGATGGTGTGGGAGGTGGTGACTGCTTCCCTCTTGCAGCAGGTTCAGCTGTGCAGAGCAAACAGAAGGGCAGTCATCCTGGGAGACACCAGGTATGAAGCCTAGACCTCATCTCTGAGCCGAGACTGAAAGGCCTCGGGTTAGACACAGATGATGTGCTTTGAGCAAGGCCACCTGAGGCCTAGACAGTTGGTCCTTTCCTTCAAGGGCACAGATGTTCAAGAGGGGATCCTCACTACCCCCACGTCCTGAGGACAAGCAAGCATGGGAAGGTGCTAGCCAGATCAGGAGCCTGCAGGCGGGAGGGAGGTCACGGGGTGGCTGGGCTTCCCTCTATGCAGTGCACTCGCTGGGTCCAGCAGCAGTGGCATCTCACAGGGAGAGGACTTGTATCCCTGGCTGCTGAAAGAGAGGGGGGCAGGGTGTTGGGGGGAGGTGCGTGTGAGCCGCAGATGCTCCTCCACCTCGTCATGCTGTCCCCAGAAGCGGACGCCACCCTGAGAGTGTGGGCAGGCCCATGTGCCATGTGTGGCACTCCTCTCTCTCTCTCTCTCTCTCTCTCTCTCTCTGTGTGTGTGTGCGTGCGTGCGTGCGTGTGTGTGTGTCCCCTGCCTCCTTCTAGTGGTGGCTTGTGGTGGTGTCTCACCCCAGTGTCAGGAGTAAGGCAGGCCTCTCCAGACATCCTGTGAGCCAGAGCACAAGGGTCCTCTGTTGCAGCCTCCTGGGGCTGTGTGCCCCAGACTGGTGCTCCACATGCTCCCACATGCACAGGCTGATGTATGATCCCCCAGGGGAGAAGGCCAAGCAAGGAGCATGCAGCATCCCCTCACAACCGGTGTGCATTTAGGGAAAGTAATGGCACTCACCTGAGGGACCTTCCCCAGCTTTAGATGATACCTGGGAGACATCCTGGGAGGTGGATACCAGCTGCAGGGTGAGCATGATGTCCTGGCTGGCAGGCATGGAGCTGGTGCTGGCCTTGTCCAACTCCTCCTTCTCCTGGTCTTCCTCCTCCTCCGCACCAGCTCTGCCCCCTGGGCATCTCCAGCCCAGAGTCCACAACAAAGCGGGGGGATGAGACTGCCCACCCCTCCCCAGGATGCAATGGAGCTGCCTGTAGTAAGGGGAGGTCCAGAGGAGGAGACTAAGATAAGTTAAAGCTGCAGACAGTTGAAGGGCGTGAGATGTGTATACAGGAGATGATCTCCTAAAACACTTTGATTAAGGAAGCTGAGCTGGAACCATGAGTTTACTTGGTCAGACAAGCAAAGAGGATTAACTCAGAAAAGTTATTTAGGCCTGATCCAAAGTCCATTAAAGTCAGTGGAAGGATTCCCATTGATTTTAATGGGCATGGGATCAGACCTTAAAATTATTACTTGGGTTATGTACAGATGTACTGCTAAAGTGTATACAGATAACTTTAGAAAAATGAAATGTCAATAATGGCCATGTAGCCTTTTGGGAACCACAAGAGGGAGCTAAAAGTAAATTAAACATTTGTACAGTCATCGCAACATTCTGGAGAGAGAAGACACCTTCAGGCATGCTCAGCCTACTCTGCTTAGAAAGCACACTAGGGTTGCTAAGGTCCCGATCCTGTCGTTTAGAAGAGGCAGGACAAGGCTCTGCATACACACAACAGCCCACTTTTGTGTTGGCAAATGCAGAATCAAGGCCTACAATTTGACAGTACGTTGGAGTGACTAGAAAAGATATTAGGCCAAATGAATTCTGATAGAACCTCCCAGCTTCAATGGAGTTCCCCTCAGAACACCTGTCCCAGAGAGCCAAATTCAGACTTGGTGTAAACGGGTGCAGCACCAATAAGATTTGAATTTAGCCCATAATTCATTTTTTAAAGAGTTAAATAATTAGATTAAGTCATAATGATAATAAATGTTATAAGATATATCTACTGACTTCTTTGGGGTTATACAGTGATGAATTTGGCCTATAATCCTTACTCTCAAAGCTTAAAATGAATATGGGCAACTGTTCATTTAGGGTATGTCTACACAGCAAAGTTATTTTGAAATAACAGCTGTTATTTTGAAATAACTTTCCTAGCATCTACACAGCCAACCCGCTATTTCAAAATTAATTCAAAATAGTGGAGCACTTATTTTGAATTTGGTAAACCTCATTCATCGAGGAATAACGCCAAATTCGAAATAGCTATTTCAAAATAAGTGCTGTGTAGACACTTAAATAGAAATAGGGGGCCTCCAGCCTTCCCAGGGTGCCCTGGTGGCCATTCCAGCCTCAACCAAGAACACTCCTCTCCCTCCCTCCCCGGAGCCCTTAAAGGGGTTGACTCTGGCCACAGTGCCTGTGCCAGCTCCAACCCTGCCAGCCCAGAGCCAGCAGTCACTGCCCCTGACCCAGTGGCCCCAAAACATGAGCCAGCAAGCCACTGGCAGCCAGCCTTTCATCATTCCCCAGGAGCAGTCTGCCAGCTCCCAGGAGCCTGCCAGGGCCCAGAGAAGGCGGGCGCCTTCCTGGTCCAGGGTGGAGATCATGGACCTTATTCAAGTTTGGGGGGGATGCCCCCAACGTCGATGATCTCCGCACTAGATGGAGGAAAGCAGCCGTCTATGGCAGGATAGCTGCCAGCCTGGCCACCAAAGGCCACATGCGAACCCAGGAGCAGGTTCGCATGAAAATCAAGTTGGTCCGGCAAGACCCCCAACCCTGATCTTCCCCTCCCCCTTCTTCCCCTTGCTTCCCCCTTCCAGCTCCCTCCTCCCAGGTTTCCTCCTCCCCTCTCCCACCCTCTCTCCTCTCCTCTCCCGCCTCCTTTTCCCAGTCTCACCAGAGTTTCATCCCCCCCCCCCAGTTTTGATAAATAAAGAGAGTTTGTGTTTATGACAATATGTGTATTTTATTTGACATCAGGAAGGGGAGGGGGGGTAAGTGGAAGGACATGAGGGAGGAATGAGGCACAAGCCCCCAGTGGGGCAGACCAGGGAGACTGTTAGTGCTCCTCAGGGTGGAAGCTCTCCCGCAGGGCCTCCTGGATACTGACAGCCCCCCGATGGACCTCCCCGATGGCAGCCTGCAGAAAGTGCAGCCAGGCTCGCAGCAACGCGTCCAAGAGAAGCACCAGAGTGCCCAGGGGCCGCTCTGGCTCCATGTTGCAGAGTGCCGTGGTGTCCTGAGTGAGGGCAACCAGAGCACACAGAGACAAAATGCTTTGCTGTCCCTCACTGAAGTAGACAAGCAAGCAGGGAAACCTGAGAACTGGCTGTCCAAGGGGGGGGGGCAGTTAGCCTTAGGCAGCAGCCCCACACAGTAAGTCCTGACCTGGTCCCCTGCCGGACCTGGTTCTGGCCAGCCTTAAATGTGATTCAGAGTCCACTCAGTGTGGACGCGCTATTTCAAAATAGCAAAATGCTATTTTGAAATGCATTTTGTGTCTAGACGCGTTATTTTGAAATAAGCTATTTCGAATTAACTATTTCAAAATAAGATATTTCGAAATAACACTGTAGTGTAGACATACCCTTACAGTGTTTGTTGGAAATACCCTTCATCCCACACTTAAAGCCCTTGATCCTGCTCCCATAATATGCAGATTTATTCTCATAGCTTAAAGAAATGAAACAACACAATAGAAACCATATCAGCATGAAGTAGTACAGGCACGTTTTCATGTTCTTAATTTGTGTGATTGATCAGAGACATATAAATGTTCCATCAAATTCATAACACAGCAGCTGGATTGAAGGGTAGGAAGAACATGGCACTGTCTAGTGCTCTCTGAGACACTTTCTACTGCAGAATTGTAAGGACTATAAGAAGCTCCATCTTCCCTCTCTTTCTGTGGGGATAATGAAGAAATTCTGAGGAGTGTGACCTGAGAAGAAGGGGTGATGTGAGAAGGTCCCAAATTTCCTGTGCAGATTAAAGCTGCATTTCCAGATCCCACTAAAACCAACAAGTCTTTCTATTGACTTCGCTGAGTGTTAAATCAGAGTCCAGGGGCTTGATCTTCCCAAGTGACGAGCACTTGAGACCCTATCCAATGAAGTCAAGCACACTCTTAAAGTTACGCACAGTGAATAGTCCCATTGACGTCAGGGGGATTATTCTGGTGCTGACATTAAGCATGTGCTTTGTTGAACGGGGGCCAGAGTACTTAGAACTTTGCAGGATGGAGTCCTGCATGTGCAATAGGTTAGTCTGCTCACATAGGGCCTAGTTCTGCTCCCCTGATATCTACAGATTTCCTGTTGACTTAAATGGCAGGAAGATTATTAATCACTATGGGCCTGATCCTGTAAGGTGCTTATCCCCTTCTGTGAAATCTCTTTGTAGGATCAAGGTCCTGAGAGGTTTCCCTCTGTATAGGCTGAACCTGGGCTGTTACAAATAAAAACTCCATTTCTGAAATGTATAAAAAGAGAAATTCTTATTTAAAAGGTAGATATCTGGCTTCCCTTTTTCTGCTGAATGTTGAATGACCAGTATGCAGGGTCTCTTTTGCTATTAGTATGCTGACACTCCCTACCACACAGTGACAGACTAGATAAATTAAACATTTTTCAAACCTTTGTGAAATGAATAGGAGGTGGTATTTCAAAAATTTCCATGAGTACTCAACTGTCCTTCAGGCTCCTATCTCTCTAAGTTTGGGTTCAATCTAGATAACTCACCCACTACGAAAATAATATATAAATCTCATTATGTTGAAAAATATTGTGTGGTCCAGTGTTTTCCAACCTTTTTTCATCTCCAGACCCCTAAAAATTTCAAATGGAGATATGAACCCCTTTGGAAATCTTGCACATCGTCTGTGGACTTCCATGGGTCCCTGGGCCATGGTTTGAAAACCGCTGTTGCAGACCAACATAGCAATTTGGATGATTAATTCAGGCCAGCAGGAATGATAGCTGCTGGCTAGAGAAGGGCTGGATACCAATTACTGTTCACAATCCCTGCTTCTATGGATGAGGATTGGGAGAACACCTGCTAGGCATGAATAATTCTCCCTGAGCTAATATGCTTTTATTCATAGCTGATTAACTCTATACCACATATGGGATGATGATAACAATGTAATTAATTCCTTTATTTCTGCAATCCTCTGATAAACTACACTTATTTTTCACCTTTGACCCCCTCACTTGCACTCTGCCTATTAATCCTTCTCAGTCAGGACTGCTGCTAATATTCCAAATGCTCTCAACAGTCATCAAACAGTTGCCTAATTCTCTCTCTCTCTCTTAAGAACCTGACACAAAAATGTAGGTAATGTGAAAGAGCAGATTGCAAATTACAGTTGTTGGATCTTTTTTCTTTTAATATGTGACTGCAACGTTCGTCATCCTGGGGGCCCAAATCTTGACTGGGGCCTCTAGGACACTAAAGGGGAAAGTTGACTTATGAGCTGCAACTCCAGCTATGTTAATTATATAGCTGGAGTCGACTTATCTTAAATCGTGTTTTCGTGCCATCCACACAGTGGGAGGCCGACGGGAGCAAATGCTCTGTTGACTTCCCTTACTCCTTGTGAGGAGCAGGAGTACCAGCACCAAAGGGGACATCTTCTTACTTTGCATTAGCAGGTCATTACTAGACCTGCTAATTTAAACCCCAGAAGATCGACTGTGGCAGCGTCAATCTTCCACGTATTGTAGACAAGCCTTAGGTGCTATAGTAGTCGGAGTGTGTTACATAGGCTTTTGTTTCAGGCCCTTATCTTACTACAGGTGCTACCACCGTACATAATTGATAAATATGCTTCCCAAATTCAGTCCTCGATCAATGGCAGTGTATGATATCTTTCTGCAAACACAGGACCAGACTAACCACTTGAAGAAGCAAATAGCCAATGGGATCACTGGAGATTAGCCTATTTCATGGGATGGGGATGTTAACCTTTATTTCCAGACACCAGAGACCTGTCATGGCTCTGGTTTTAATAAATCAGCATTTGTTCATACACCAGGCCAATTTGAATTGACTGTGACTATGGGCAATGATCTTGTGAGCTCTCCTAAGACTAACAGCATGAGACTTTATCAGTGCATGGATGGGAGACCTTCAAGGGAAACCTGAATCTGCTGCAAAATATGTTGTTTGTGACTAATGTGGTGGTGTCTCTTCCTCCAAATCATCCTTATAAGCTGGGAGGGACCATCTCTGGGTGAGATGTAAAACTGAGAAACCACCCACTAGTGATCTCATGACACTTTCCATCTGGGTAAGTGCATTGATCCAGGCAGGGGTTCAGATCAGATTCCAATTTGGCTAACTATGTATAATCTCCTGCATTAGCGCTGAAACTTATAAACATTTCATTTGCTTGTATGCCATGTATTCATCATGTATCCTAATTAGTTTTTACATTTATTTTCCCTTCGACAGTGAAAGTAGAGAAGTCAATTTTACTTTTCTGTGTATAAGCAGAGTCATGTTCCAATTTCTGTGTATTAGCACAAATATTCTTGTGTTTGGATTTGCAGCTAGCACTGCAGGCAAAAGTTCTAAAACTTTAAAAATTCATATGGAATTCTCTCCCCACCATTCTTTGGGACTTAAACTATTTACCATAATATCAGTAAAAAGAAACCTATTCGTTGTACACGTTACATCTTCTAACCATTATTTATCCAGTAGTAATTCATATTCACCCAGTTCTTATTGTCTGATATAACATGGATTCCCTGATCCAGGCATCTTTTAATTCCTATCCCTTCCCCCCACCATCAGTTGTGATTTTTTTTTTCTTTCCATGTTTATACTACACATGGTCTTGGTCTTCTCTGTATTCACTCTAAGTGTAAACTCCATCTCAGAGTTCTCCTCAGATCATTGTTTGAAAATCTTTAGGGGTTTCAGCAATATTCTCTTTGTTGACATCCTTTCTTCTTGTTCAAAGTTTCTGAAAATCTTCTCTAGGAATGAGATAAAAAATTACACTGAGATACTGACACTTTTATCTAACTCCCCAATCAACTTGTTCTCTGCACTCACTTTGTCAGCCTGAAATGCCATTGTACTATTCATGTAAATGTTTCAAGATAGCTTGTAGTCCTCCCTCTTCCAGTATTTCACACCATATGTCTATTTCCAGCATGTCCTGGGTCTTTTCATGTTCTCAGTAAGAAGATGTATCCAGCAGCTTGCTCTGTTCATCTCGCTTCTTCAGAATCCAAATCATTTTGGATGAGCCAGGGTTGAAGAATTAATTTGGTAAACTGCCTGTTGCTAAGGCTGATTACAGTTCAGACATTTCTGTGGCCTATTTGCTAATATTTCTGTGATCAACTTGTATCATTCAAATAATAAGCTGCTATCTGTCAGGGCTTGTTACTCCCCAGCATGCCAGAAGTTTGGAAATGAGTTGGGGAAAGAACAAGTAGATCTGTGAGTGTTCGGGTACACCAATCATTCTCCCCAGTGGAGGTGAAGTGTGCCAGCTGCAAGGATTACTGGAGCCCAGATGTTGTTCTAGCAGTGTCACTCCCTCTTTGCAGGTTGGGGGCAAAGAGTCCTTTCTCTCAGGCCTGAGGAAGGTCCCTAAAATACAATCTGATCATTTGAGGTGAATGGTTATATTTGTCTTTCAGATTGCATGCTCTCCAGCAGAGTTTGAACCAGATTCGAAGCGGGTGCAAACCAACAGGGTTCAATTCAATACACCTGCTGAAGGATCTTGCCTTTGTTTTTTATCTTGCAGTCTTGAATAGTACAGAATCCATTCTTAGTGCTAACCAGTAAAATAACGGAATACAGCAATTGAAAGAGTTCTGCTCTCTAGATCAATAATCAGTAAAAAGACATGCATTTAAATACAAATGTGAAAGGCCCTCAAAATAGGTTTTATATTATCCATCCATGGCAAAAATGGCATGACTGAGAAATTTTTTAGGTAGGGACCTTATATAATGTTAACTAACTGATCAAAGTGGCCTGCAGCATGAATCCATTCAGATTAAACAGCATGTGGCTAACACACAAAAAGCTAAAAGCCTGGCAAGACAAGAAGACATCAGCCCATCAAAGAAGTGTTGAGATTTTCACTTTAGAAAAATAATGTAATTCACCAAATATCATCTTTGCAAAATGTGGGTTGGTTTTCCAAGCACTAATGTATGTGTTGAAAGAAAGTTGTCAGTTCTAAAAAACATTTACATTTAAGAGGAAACAACTGTCTGGAGAGACAACAGAGCAATGATTGGGGTTAAGGGTCATTTGGGTGGTAATTACTATGAGTTCAGAAAATACTATTAAGAGACTAAAACAGCATGTTTGGGGAGAGGAGACCAACTCTTTTCTTTCTCAAACCAACCTGCATATTGTTCTCCCCCTTCCTCCTTTTTCTGATTGTGAGTTGGTGACAGACAAATTCTGGAACCGTATTTAATGTGTAAGTGGATTTGTCTTGTACTGCAGCGTTACACAGTGTGCTACTGTGGGCGTTACAAATTGCTAAGCAGATTTAAAGTGTTCTTTTGAGATGCAAACTGCAGTATTTCTGCACATACTGATTATTATTCATCTCTTCCAAGATGCTCAGGGCCTGATCCTGAAATATGCACTCCTATTAAAGTCAGTGTTAGAAGAGTTTTTTTGCCTGAGTACAGTCAGTATGATTAACACCCAATTAGTAGAGCTGTAGGGTATAATTCTATGGACCCTGAGAGGTTCCTGCACCTCCTGTTGTTTATACAGGGCTCTGGAGAGGGTTCACAAAGACAGACAATACAGATTGCATTTACAATGGCAACTTGGTGCAAGACTAAAATTGTTGGGCTAAATTGTGCCTTCAAGTGCACACATGCAGTGGTGGGAAGAGGCCTCAGTGGGGGTGGTGCTAGGCATTATGTGTGCACTGGACAGAGGTAGATCGAATGCCTCAACAGCCACATTTACTGCCCATATAAACCTAATCCCTCTCTGTGCACTATCTGTACAGGTGCAAAGTGTGGATGGCTCTGGCTCCACTCCTCTTTTGAGGAGTACAACTCAGCCTTCCGCACTAATGCAGATAGTGCTACGTAGCTCATTTGACTATTTGTGTAGGTTCTTTTATCACACCCATCTCTGCAGTATCTAAGTGCCTCTCAATTACAATCCCACCCCCTCAAATAGCAGTCTCTCACTTAGGGTTGCCAGGTGTCCAATATTGACCCGGATAGTCCGGTGTTTTCGCCTCCTGTCTGGTAAAAAAATTCAGAAAATACCAGACACCTAAAATGTCCGGTATTTTCTGGTTTTTTTCCCTGCCAGGAGGCGAAAATACCGGCCACCTGGCAACCCTACCACACACTCAGCAACTGGGCCCAGCCCTGGCCCCCCCCTCCCCCCAGGGCCCCTGACACCCCGCCCCCAGACCCCCTGCTTACCTGGTTCCACAGGGAAGCTGTGTTCTGGCTTGATCAAGAAAACAAAATGGCTGCCAGAAAAAAGCCTAAAGACCAAGGGGAAGCAATGCCTTTCCTGGGTCTTAGTGCTCAGCCGCTCTCCTGTTCCTATCCCTATTCTGACTGCACGCACTGAAAGGGCCATGCTGTTTTAATGCTGTTTTATTTATTTATTTGTTTATTTTGCTCAACAACTTTGGTCTCCCCCCCTCTTTTTCCCCCCCCAACAGAATTTTTTCCCCGTGGGGTTTTTTTTTTTTTGAGTGTGTGGGGGGAGGCGTGTTCAGTATTTTTGGTTAAACCATCTGGCAACCCTACTCTCACCCCCTTCTCCTACAGGAAGCCATATATTGTTCACTCTGATTCTAGGGTTGGAAATGAGATTTGTTTTTTGTTGGTTGGCTACTCAGTTCTGAAAAAGTGTAGGGGAAGCTAATTCAAAGGGACAACTTTCATACTGAATGCTGAACAGGGTGGGATCCTTGGTTCTTTCCATCTCTGGGTTGGGGAAAAGGGGCAAGTTCCATAGTCTTGCTCTGGACCCTGCAAAAGCTCTGTTTCCTGAGTGTATGAGACTCCCCCGCTGGTCACCAGTTTCCTTGTTACAGTGGGATGCAGCTGTTGTGAAAGGCCATGGTTGCAGAAGAGGAAGCTAGGAACAGTTCCATGGAGGGCTTTGAAAGACCTTGAACTGGATTCGGTACTGAATGGTGAGCCATTGCAGATATGATGTCTTCATAGAAACCCTTGTTGCTAAGCAGAGAGGACGCTATGCTTTGTACCAGCTTAGCTTGTGAGGTTTCATTCTTCGAGATGAGTTCCAATAACTGAGCATGGAAGTCACAGATACATATTGCCAAGTCTGAGTATGACCGGATGGGATACTGTTCTCTGGCCAGCTGGGGATGGAAAAGGGTTTTTTCTCCAGCTAGGATTACATGCAATAGCAGGAGGAGTCTGAAAGAATCAGAGGCTATGTCTAGACTATAGAGTTTTTTTCAAAAAAGTGGCCTTCTTTTGAAAAAACTTCACCAGCATCTAGACTGCCATTGCATTCTTTCAAAATTAAATCAAAAGAACGCGGCATTTTTTTTTGACAGCAGTAAACCTCATTTTATGAGGAAGAATGCCTTTTTTCCAAAGAGCTCTTTCGAAAAAGGCGTTCTTGAACACAAACAGACCTTTTTCGAAACAGAGCGTCCAGATTGCCTGGGTGCTCTCTTTCGAAAAAGCGGATTGCTTTTTCAAAAGTCTCGTGGCTGTCTAGACGATCTCTTTCAAAAGAAGCTTGTAGTCTAGACGTACCCTAAGCTACCATCTGCATTGCAGCTGGGAGGTGTAAATGCAGCACATATAGATACAACTGAGCTAGCTTTGATCTAGGCAGGTCAAAGCTAGCTCAAAGTAATATATATCCAGAATCCTAGGTGGCCAGGGCTAGGCCATGTTAGTATGCTGCAGTAGCTTCATAGCTATTGTTACTTGCTAGATTCTTGCTATTTTTACTCACTATTGTTACTTCTAAACCTGCTGCAGCCACACCTCTCCTTTGCAGAGAAGACATGAGATCTGAAATTAGGGTGTGCTAACAGCGGCAGTAGCAGGAGTTTACCTGCAGACTCCTGCACTGAGGCCAGGAGATCCCTGCAGCATCAAGTTCTTCCATCTCCACCACCACTCCATCTAGCCCAGCCAAGCCCAGCATGCTTGCATAGAAGATGGCCTTGATCACTTCTGAATAAGTAACTGTTAGGTAAACATGTTGGGTGAAATCCGGGCTCCACTGAATTCAATGACAAGTCTCCCATTTACTTTAATGGGCTTAGGATTTCATCCATCAATTTGTATTAGCAAACATCTACGAGAGTGAAAAAAAGCTCAGTCAAAAGTGTAAGCAAAGAAACTTTAAAAAGGTTGCAATTCATTATACTTTTCTACCACATGGTTGGTTCGTGGTGAAAATTGGGAGCTACGCCATGTTAGCACTAATTATAGCTCATTAAATATTTGTATAGCTTAATCATTTCTAACCTAGCTATTTTTTGTTGCAATAGGATGTGGCTGTATTGCTAACCTATTCCTTCTAACTCACCTTTGTTTGTTCACATTACAGGGTTTTGATCAGCTATCACTTTTGTTTTGAAATGCAAGGAATGGGAATGCATCACACACAGAAGAAACTCAAAGAAATAAGAATACACTGTCAAATAAAATTGTGATGATTTAAACACAATCTTCTGTCCCAAAATAGTTTAAGCAGATAAAGAAAAATGAAGAGATTTCATGAAAATTAGCTACCATATGTCCCTTAAGGAAACAATTGTGACAACACAATCAACACATTTTCACTTATGACCTCAGCTAGATTGGAAATAACATGTCCAGAGGTAAAATGCAAGTGCATGAACACTCTCTGCCTCCTCATCTCTTTTGCTGTTTGTTTCTAATGACTCCATATTAAAAGTACCAGAACTGGCTGGGAGAGAGATAAGGCACATAAAGTTACAATTGCAGTTCCTTTCCTTACGTCTTTTCTTTTTCAAGTCCCTTCTTAAAATACCTGTCTTTCAAAGGACCTAGAAACCCTAGTTCTCTTTCCAGAGAACAGCTAACAAGTTAGAGGACTGAAGATCCAGTATAAATAATAAAACAAAAATTGAGGAAGTAATACAATGAATGTTGAACTCAACTCTTCAGTCACACTGCTTTTTGCTAGGTCTTGTCCTGACACAGTACACTGACCACTAAGTTTGTATGCTCTCTACGACAGAGAGCTTTTATTTAAACAAGCCTGAAAAACACTTAGCAAATCATGAACGATATATAAATAAAAACCAAGAAATAACAGCTAATATTCTCAGCAGAGGCTGGAAAGCACTGTCGTAGTCTCAGTCACAATGACAACATTAAAACACCTTACTCCTTATCTACACTAACCACCTCCCCGCTCCGTCAACCTTTGCTACGCAAATAGCATAGCTGCAGTTGATGTATTTACCACCCTGTCTTCTGGGGGACAAGGGGATGCGATAAATTAGCTGCCAGTGGATTGATCGCTGCAGAGTCAATGCACTGTGTAGTTAGTGAAGACAAGCCCTCAGCTGTAGTATACTTTATGTTTCTGACTAGTTGTTAGCACTCCCACTCCTGAACCTGTCAAAGCAATATAGCCGTATTACAGGCTGCTTTTAATATATGAATCAGTGCTAAGTTGCAAAGGAGATCTGTACCTCCTCTGGCTGGTTCATGAACTTCCCTTAGAGTGGTGAGAAAAGAACAGAGAAGAACTGCAAAATGAAAGCTACTACAATAGCCAGGAGGGCCAACAGCCTCCTCAGACCCTGGGCAACATGATGGGGGCTAGCTCAGCACTCCCAGAAGGGGCTGAGGACAGAAGGGGCGGGACCAAGGGCAGCTAGTCCTCAGCACTGCCCGGAATGCACCATGCAATCCCCAGCACTGCCTGGAGCACAGTGAACTATGCCCTGCTTCCCCCCCAGCCTTAGCATTGCCTGCAATGAGCAGCATGGCACTCCAGCAGCAATTTAAAGGGCCCAGGGCAGCAGTAGCAGCAGCAGGAGCCCCAGGCTCCTTTGAATCACCAGGTCCCAGGGCAACTGCCTCCTATATCCCCTCCACAGCCCCATTGGCAAGCCTGATGATAGCTCAGAAAGTGATCCAACCAGTATTATTTGTTTTTCACCACTGATGTCTATATATTCATGGTTTTTCTATACAAATTGATTCTTTCATCCTGGAAAAAAATGGTTCTCTCTCCTACCAGCTGTATGTAAGAATGACAACTTCCCTCTTTCATGATAATGGGCTGCTATTTAATATACATAGTGGCTTCAATAGCAATCATGCTGTTAGCTGAAGGTCTGTAGAGAACTAATGTTTCATCTAAAAGCTTGTTCTTTGGCTGACACAGTGCAAGGATGAATGAACCATTGTTAGGTTGAATTCTTTACTTATTACTAAGCAGCTATCCTAGTAATGCATGCTAAGATAAGAGGTCAGATCTAGTACTTGAGGATGAAAGCTGATCATTAGATGCACGATAGAAATATTTTCCTCCTCTGATGCATCAGATATTGGGCACGCTAAAGGATACTGTTGCCCCTTTTCTACCCAAGGACCTGGTCAGATTTTGGGGCCCTGTGGATGTTCCAGTTGAGTGTCAAAATTGTTGGCAGTCAGGTATTTCTCTGATTATTTACAAATATATACAGTTTGTCTTGTGCCTCTGAATTCAGAGGAAACCATCTGCTCATGGTTTGCATCCAGTCAACATCTAGCAGCTTCTGCCTTGTGAAGCTGAAGTATCCCCATTTAATCATATTACTTCAAAGCAGAGTGGGGGCACGGGGGGGGGGGAGGGGGAGGGGCAGGATCCTATAATCCTAGCTGGGGGAATCCTATTCTTGTAACAGGTCATCTGAAAATTTTAATAGCTATGCTTCAGCTATGTTCCTGCCCTTTTTGTGCTCTCTTTCTACAAATGTCCTCATGAATGAGCTTCCTGCTAGGGCTAGTTACCAAGGGTGATTTCCGTGTGACTATTTGAAGAAAAACTGAATTTTTAATCAAAAGTAAACCAATGTAAAGGGAAAACCGGTTCCCAGAGTAAATTAGGGAACAGAAATGTATCATGTGATCTACAATGAAACAGTCTGGATATCACGTATTTCCAAGGAGCTGCTTGCAAATTAGTTAAAATCAAGAGTTATTCTCTGAAAATATTTAGTAAATAATTCTCAGCAAATGAATCTGAGGAAACTGTGATCTGTTCACATGAACAGGAAGAGAGGCAAAATTAATCAAATACAAAATTTACTATGTGAATGATACAAAACAATTGGTCTTGGAGAAATTCACCTTTTTCGATGGTTTTATTTGGTAAGGTGGCTTCTCATATCGGGAAACTGGAAGAAAATGAAACAGAATAGCTACCTCTTATGGGAGTATTTGAATTTGGGAGTAAAGGAATGGCAAGGAGTCCCTGGTAAATAGTAATGATCTCAAATTTTACCCTTTGCTGGGATTAATAGAGTTATGTCATAATCTGAGGTATACTGAGGCACTGGATGGCAAATGACTAACAACATCATCCAAACACTGTTGCAAGAAAATTCTGAAGAGATGCCCAAGATCATATTTAGGGTGAGGTTTTTCTAGCACTCATAATAAAGCAGCATCCCTGTGCTTCTCTGTTCTCTTGTTGAGCCATGGGCAAGATTTACATCTTGCAGTTAGATCACAGCACCTCACTAAAAGAAGATTTAACATGTTCACTGGTCCTCTCTTTCAAAACTCCATTCAAAATCTCCGTATGAAAGGCAGAATGCATCCCCTAGAGCGACTAAGTCTGCCATCTGGTAGTTTTGTTTTTTATACAGTCATTTAGAAGATATTAAATCTTCTGTTGTATGCAGTGAATTAGGTGGTAGAAGGGGCTTAAAGTTCCACTGAAGGAGAAAAAAAAAGTTCAAAAAGACATTGTATCCAGGGTACAAATTATAGAAGCATTAGTGGAAAGACAAAAGGCAAGCTAGCATCAACCCCTTTGAAAGCTATAAATCCTTCCAACTCCTCCTTGGGTAGTTGGTTAAGTTCACTGTTTTCGGGATAATCACTGTCTGGTGTTAGAACTTAAGCTTTCAAACAGTTTATTTTGAAACTAAATCATTCAAGATGAGCAGCCAGAAAGTCCAAATGTTGTCAAAGGGAAATCAAGGAGAAAATAGCTCAAAGAAAACCTTTAAGCAAGCTGGTATTTTCTGCCTATGCTACTAAACTCTTTTATCATTAGAAAATTAGAACTGTTTCAGGCTATTCTCTTTGGCCACTGAATATGGGGTACTTGCTTTCCACAATGGAAAAAAAGACATTTGGTAAGATTGTTGGTTTCCCACCTTGTCACTTGCAGTAACACCATGGGCTGAAGCTAAAGATGTCTCCAAGTCTGCAGCCATTCCAGCAGATGCTAGCAGCTATGTTCATGGTGGATTGCCTCTCCAGTTACACTGAAATGAATGGAAGCCTAGAGCAAGTTGTTCCAGAGCCAAGACCAGAACGCCCAAATAAAGAGAGAATATTTGGCAAGTGAGTATGTTCAGAAAACTTTGCCAGGGTCTCAGTTTTGAGCAAGTGCCACATCACAAGCCACCATATTTTTAATACATAGCAAAGAGCTAGACAAGGTGCCTCTTTGTGCAAGAGTTCACTCATAATATGCACCAGGGTAGTAGCCTAATTGCTCCATTGGATTCTCCAGTGGTTTAGGGGGATATAGTAGCACAGTGCCATTTTGAGTAGCCTACCAGCCTGAAACATCAAACTGATTCAAGTGTATAAGACGTTGGTGGCTCTGTTACTTACCAGGGACTGTGCCATCTGCTTGTAACTTCTGCATGATGAGAAGGAAAGTCTCCAAAAAGGAAGGTCTGATTAACCCATGGCAATCATATTGTAGTCCCACAGTTGTTTCATGTTGAAATCTTAGTGAAGACAAAAGAGGGCCTCATAAAATTCTGAGAATGAGCTTGATAGCTGGTCTGCTGGCTCAGCATTGGGCAGAACTTAAAATGCATAATAGAATTAGGAAAGTCAAGTAGAAGAACCAGAAAAAGCAACACAAAGAACCTCTTGTATCCACAGCATTAGCTGATAGAACAACACTCACATTAACAGCAGAAGAACAGCACTCTGAGGCTACATCTACTCTGCAGACTTCTTGCGCAAGAACGGCTGTTCTCGCGCAAAAACTTACGGAGCATCTACACGGCACGCGTTTTCTTGCACAAGTAAATTTACAGTAAAGCATCCGAACAGAGGGCTTCTTGCACAAGAGTTATTCCTCTCCCCACGAGGAATAAGCCCTCTTGCGCAAGAAGGCAGAGTGGACGGGCAACAGGGGTTTCTTGCTCAAGTAACCCCTATGGCTAAAATGTCCATCAGAGCTTTCTTGCACAAGAGAGCATCCACACTGCCATGGATGTTCTTGCGCAAAAGCATATCTCTTGCGCAAAAGCACATGGCAGTATGGACACGCTCTTGCGCAAGACCTTAACAGTTCTTGTGCAAGAACCCTGCAGTGTAGACGTAGCCTGAAGGAAAAGGCCTACCTACCTGGCAATCACTGACTTTTTTTCCTAGAGCTTCTGATTCTCACCAGACCCATGTCATCAGAGTCAGAGAAAAAGTGAAAGGCATGTTTCTCCCTTTGTCTTTGCAAAAGAAATACTCACTGACAGCAAGCTACCATTGGTCAACTCTGAATTCCAAGTGATTAGGATATAGTATGACTTCAAACATTTTGCTTCCAGCCCTCACCACCCACAGGGAATGAACTGACAGAGAAAGCAGTATCAATTGCTAGGGGAAGTCTACAACACGGAGATTTCATATTAGCTCCGCTGAGCTATAGGGCAGTAGCCACATCAGTCACAAGAAAGGGCTCAAATCACCCCTTGAGGGTCAACAGATTTGCCAATCCACAGAGGAGGCCTTTGGATGATGTCATTAGTTAAATAATGTGGATTGAGGGATATCAAATCTAAGAGGTCTCAGCCTTTCTTCCCTTAATCATCTGAATGAAGCCCAAAGCTTACTCAGGCTTAAACCAGGAGACCTATTTCTGAGACAGAATGAAGAAACATATTGGAAATCCCCAGCTGTTGTCTCTAATTGTTGATTTGCTAATGACTCCAATCTGCTGTAACACAGATGATTCAAAAAATGGAAAAACGCGAAAGGAAGGAAGAGGAGAGACAAAGGTATTAGAATCTGCTGTTAACATGGAAAGTACATCTACACAGCAGGCCTAAAGCCAAAATAAGCTACGCAACTTGAGCTTTGTCAATTGCGTAGCTTAAATCGAAATAGCTTATTTTGGCTTTTGGCGCTGTCTACACAGCAGGAAATCTGAGAAAGAGCACTCTTCCTCTGACTTCCCTTACTCCTCATAAAATGAGGTTTACACAAGTCCGAGTAAGAAGTCCTCCAGCTCCACATTATTTTGATATTATGTTGAAATAACTGCTTGTTGTGTAGACATGAACTATGTTATTTCAGAATAATGTAAATTATTCCAAAATAACACTGCTGTGTAGACGTACCCAGAGATTCTCTCCAACAAGGAGAGACCAAGAGCAGAACCAGAGGAGATGATGGATTTACAGGAGGTGCAGAAGAATCCAGCAAGGATACTGACTCTGGTATATCTCCACTACTTAGGTTTGTCAATAAAACTTATGTTGACACCCAAAAGTTGACAAAACAAAAATCCCCAGAGGGTGTTCACACTTGCTCCCTCTACCAACAGATCATGTGCACACTGGGGGCACCATCATTGACAGCGTGAGCAGTGCACTGTGGGTATGCATCCCACAGTGCTGTGTGGTGGGAAGGCAGAGCTGATCCCTGCACATCTTAGCATTCCCTCCGAGTTCTCCCACAGCCTCTCTCAGCTGCCAGGATTAGGAGCAAGAGTAGCTGCCTGTCCCCCTCCACTGCAACAGCAGCCTGCCTGCTGCTGTGTTCCTAATGCAGGTGAAGAAGGTGCCATCCTCCTCCACTGGATCCCAGCCCAGGGTCCTAAAAGTTGCAGATGGTTCCACCACTGAGTCATTGGGGATCCAGCAGAGAAACACTGACCTGGATCCAAGTAACAACACAACTGGACTAAAATTTGGTGTCCCTAGGCTACTTCCTACACTCCCCTCACTGGGTACCCATGTCTCAGGGTTGTTCTTCATCTCCCCAGCAGCTGTTTGGCATCCTGATTGGCTGGCAGCTCTGGTGATCCTGATGAGTGCTCAGCACGACTGAGGGGCCCTAACAGCAAGTGGGAGGTGTCTGTCTCACCTGGTGGTTCTCCAGACCAACTGAGTTGCAGGGCCCACCTTTTCTAATTCCTGTCCCACCCCTCTGCTTCCAGCAGAGCAGACATGAGTTTCCTGGCTCCACTCTCCAAGCAGTAGATGGGGGTTCCTTCCCTGTGTGTCTCTGAGGCAGGCTATGCCCCCTTGCTACAAGACATTCATTATTCCTCCATAGACCTGTATATCTTATGTTTTGTCTATGAGTAGAGTGTGTGTATTTTAGAAACATCCATGCAAAGTCTCTGTGTTACTTCTTTTAACTGTCAAAAAGTCCTAAAAGAATTAAAACAAGGTATCCCCCAGGGTGGAGCTCTGGAGAGGGAATATATGAGCTACTGGAGAGATGGGGGGGAGGGAGGAAGGGGATTCTCACTAGTCCTGGGACCCATTGCAACTGAGATGTGTGTCCCACATCATAAAGTGTAACAGCATTGGAATCTGTAGGCCAGGAGTGAGTCTGAGCGGCCAGGCACAGATCCAATGTCTGGATGGTGCTCAGACTCAGTAAGTTCATGTATGATGGAAGATTTGAGTCTGATACACCATCAGCAGCAGCCAAAGAGGACATGGCTCTAAAGCACAAGTTGTGGGACATTCTCCTGACACTTCAGGGAGCATCACTGGCTGAAACTCCAGCCAAGAAAACAAGACCTTGTTTTGTCACCACAGAAGCAGACAAAGTATTCCTAAACTGATCAATCTGGATTGCAAAATAGCAAGCAACTTCCTTAGAATGGCAGGGATTCAGACAAGCTAGTGAGCTGAGACAGACTGAATTTACCAAACTATCTACCATGCAAAACAAATCTGCTCTCTGTGATCTTGCATATGGAGGAAAAGAACTTCTCCCTTGCTTCCCACAAAATAAGAATTTGCAAAATCTTGATGCTGCAATCTGCCTTGGCATGAGACTTCCGCCACTGGCATTCTAATTGTCTTCCCATTTGCCACAGATCATCAGTAAACCAAACTGACTGACAGGAACAAAGCCAGTGAAATGGATGGCTAAGGGCCACCTTATCAACCATCTAATCAGTACAAATTAGTATTATAATGAGCTACCAACCCATGAAGGGAGTGCTCTGTCATTGTTCTCTGAGCTCTCTGGAACATTTCTTGTTCCTTTAATCTTTAAGGGTGGACCACCAAAACAGGTCTCTCACCCTGACAGGAGAGATGAGCCTGAACCATAAGTTATAGTGGTAGGTCCATTACACAAACTGTAAGGTTCAATTTAGTAATCTCCAATTCCAGTCCAAAACTATATCCAAAGTATGACTAGCTGCATACTTTGAGCAAATAACTACCTGGGATACACCCATGAGCTATTTCTGAAAATTCATCATCTATGCACAGTCTGCAATTGCTAAGAACAAGCAATCTCTGTGTTTCCAATGCCACTCTAGCAACAAATTTAATCAGCTCATGAAGTGATTTGGCAGTGCAGCAGGGCAAGCAGCTCCTATTGTAATCCCATCCCATGACTCCAATATTAAATGCACCAACTTTATAAGATCCAGATTTGCCATGCAGAGGATATTCCAGGCGTGGTTTAAAGATTCAACATTGGGTCTTCTTCCCCCACTACGAAACAAAACCAAACACATCGCAAGCAGGGCAATCACCACTCTTAACCTTTTCTAAAGCACCCTCATTAATAAGATTATCTCAGTCTATCTGCCTTGCTTTTGAGTTCTTCATAGAAATAACTGCCGTGTCACTTAATCTTTCCTGCATGGGGGGAGTTGGAGCTCCCCTGAGTTCTCAGCACATCCCAATCCAAGTTGGTCACGCTGTCCTTACTGTTTGTAATATACAAGGAGTTCTCCAAACAAACCATAGAAAGGTCTTTTTCTTTCTCTTTCCATTGAAAGCAAGGGGAATTGGAGTAAAAGAAAAGAAAGGCAAGGTGGTTTGTGTCTTAGGCAGTCTTTTGGGATCACCCCTTTAGAGCTTGCCTTAATAGCAGATACAGTATCTTTAATGAAGCTCTAGCTCCAGCCTGAACTCTTGGGGTACCCTGCTTTACAGCTAGCTCATGCAGCTTCAGTAGTGACGAAGACTGCTACTGACAGTGGTGGGCTGGCCAACGGGCCAACAGGGCCATGCCCCAGAGACCGTGGCCAGTTGGAGGAGCCCTGAAAAAAATGCTTGCAAGCAGGAGTGTTGGATGGATGGGGGAAGCTTACATGTCCCAAACCTATTTCCCCAGCAGGAACAGGGGGAACTGGAGGCAGACAGGAAGCAGAGGAGCCCCTGTTTGCACTTGCCCAGGGCCCTACCACAAACCCCTAAGCTGTCATTGGCTACGGTCTCCCTCTTGGCTGATCTGTCTCTGTGGCCAGGGGGTCTCTGAAGTACAACTGTCTTCTTGTTCACCACCCCTTCTGTGGAAGATTTTCCCTTTTAAGCTCCCCCCAACCCTCCAGACAGAGCAAGCCTTACAGGTGCACTTCATTAGTGCTGAGCAAGCCCGTAAAAGCTTGATAGTCACCTCTCTGAGTGAATGTGTGCCCCTTCAGGCTGTCCTGTGGATTGATTAATTTAGTTTGGTGAAATAAGACCTTTTGTGAATGTAGCTAAGGTGATCAATGGGCCCCTTTGTTTCCAAGTCATCCTTAAAAATATGCTTGCAAAAACTGGAGAAGAGCTCAGTAATGTTCTCAATATCCTCAGGCTATGTCTACACTGGCAGCTTCTTGCGCAAGAACTCTTTTGCGGAAAAGTTCTTGTGCAAAAACTCTTCCACAAGAGAGCGTCTACACGGGAATGTGCTTTTGCTCAAGAGATGTGCTTTTGCGCAAGAGCATCCATGGCAGTGTAGACGCTCTCTTGCGCAAGAAAGCTCTGATGGCCATTTTAACCATAGGGGCTTCTTGCACAAGACATTCAAGTTGCCTGCCTACACTGGCCTCGTCTGAAAGAGCTCTTGCGTAAGAGGGCTTCTTCCTGAGAGGGAGCGTCAGAGTTCTCACGCAAGAAGCCCTGATTTTCTACAGTACAACATCAGTTTACTTGCGGAAGAACGCGTGGCCAGTGTAGACAGGCAGCATGTTTTTGCGCAAGAGCGGCCGTTTTCGCACAAGAACGCGACAGTGTAGACACAGCATCAGAGTTTCAATCCTCAGGCCAGGTGCTTGCTAAGTTTTAAGGATGCCTCTTTAGGGCTGCCCTGTTGCATACCTCTGTCAAGTTACAGTGTGATCCTTTTCCAATCATTCTACAAATTCCATCCCCTGAGAGACTGATTGCCACTTTGGCATGGGAGGGGTTAGAGCAGGCTAGAGAGGCTGTGCAGGACCCCAGCCAATCAAGGAAGGGCTTACTGGGAGCTGTCAGGGAAAGGCTTGCTGGAGTAGCCCAGATATAAAAGGCGGCTCTGCAGAATAAAAGGTCAGTCTCTCCCTGACTAGCAAGGGAGAAGAATTGGCCTCCTGGTAAGGCACTCAAGATAAAGCAGTGCTAGGCAAGGTAGCAGGGCAAAGAGAACCCTTGGCTGATTCCTGCCATTTTGAAGGCTTTGATACACAGATCTAGTGGGTGCCAGGGCTATGTGGAAATGGCCCAGGGAAAGCAGGCACAAAAGGGGAATGGAAGAGGGCAGTAAATGGCTGCCACTAGAGGGTCTCTGGGTCAGGGCCCAGTGTAGAGGGCAGGCCTGGTCCCCCTCCCTACTTTGCACCCACTTGCCAGAGAAGACACTGGCTGAACCAGACTACAATTTGCCTGAGGGACTGGATTTTAGGTTGCAGTTTACCACTGAGGCAAGTGAGAGGCCTGAAGGACTGCCGGATTCCTGGCAGGGGGAGAATGGAGTTGGAGCACAGCCAGAGAAGAGTGCCCTGAAGAGGGCACCATGGTCAGGAGTGATGCAGGTCCAGAGCTGAACTGGAGGGCTATGTCTACACTGCAGGCTTTTTGCGCAAGGACTTTTTGCGCAAGAGTTCTTGCGCAAAAAGTCTTGCGCAAGAGCACGTCCACACTACCATGTGCTTTTGTGCAAGAGCGTCCATGGCAGTGTGGATGCTGTCTTGCACAAGAAACCCCTGTTCCTGTCCACATTAGCCTTTTTACGCAAGAGCTTTTTGCTTATTCCTCATGGGGAGAGGAATAACTCTTGCGCAAAAAGCCCTCTCTTCTGACAATCTACTGTAAACTTTCTTGTACAAGAACAGGCTTGTAGTGTGGATGCTCTTGCGCAAGTAGCCTGCAATGTTGACATAGCCAAGGAGACAAGGAAGGGAAAACAGTCAAGATATCACTAGAGGCAGGGTGCACTGTTGGACTGGAGCTAATTCCCAGATAACCACAAGGAGATGCCATGATGGTGAGTCTGCACCTTATTACAGTCTGGAAAAGCAAAGAAGCAAAACAGAACAAGAAGGCAAAAGCCAACCATGTATCAACCAAAATCTCTGTGGTGTAACACACACTATTAGGAGTTGTGACAAAGTATCACAATTTTAATAATGCATAAACAACGAGAAGTCCTGTGGCACCTTATAGACTAACAAATTTATTGGAGCATAAGCTTTCGTGGGCAAAGATGCATGTAGTGGAAATTTCAGAAGCAGGTATAAATATACAGGCACATGAAAAGAAAGGAATACCAATCAAGAGGAAGGCCAGAGATAACGAGGTCAGTTCAGTCAAGGAGGATGAGGCCCACTTCTAGCAGCTGATGTGGAGGTGTGAAAAGCAAGAGGAGAAACTGCTTTTGTAGTTGGCTAGCCATTCACAGTCTTTGTTTAATCCTAAATTGATAGTGTCAAATTTGCAAATGAATTGTAGCTTCAGTTTCTCTTTGAAGTCTGTTTTTGAAGTTTTTTTTGTTGCAGGATGGCTACTTTTAAATCTGCTATTGTGTGTCCAGGGAGATCGAAGTGTTCTCCTACAGGTTTTTGTATGTTCCCATTACTGATATCTGATTTGTGTCCATTTATTCTTTTACACAGGCACCGTCCAATTTGGCCAATGTATATGGCAGACGGGCATTACTCCTTTCTTTTCATGTACCTGTATATTTATACCTGCCTCTGGAAGTTCCACTACGTGCATCTGATGAAGTGGGTCTTTGCCCACGAAAGCTTATGCTCCAATAAATCTGTTAGTCTATAAGGTGCCACAGGACTTCTTGTTGTTTATGCAGATGCAGACTAACACAGCTACCCCTCCGAATTTTAATAATTGTCTTTCTTTGCATTAGTTAGGTGAAAAGTCTTGTTGATTAACAGCAGGACTGGTTTCTACCAAATGATGAACAGAAGCTGTCACTTGTGGTCAAGTAGCCTCATCTGCCATGTCAAGGTCAAAATTCTGCTCCATGCTTTCAATAATCATACGGTTTTTGGTGTCCTCATCCATAACAATTGTACGAGCAACCAATAGACAACTTTCTGTCCCAAAATCAGACTCCAGGGCCAAACAATTCAATGCTCATCTCTATAGTGGAATCAGAGACTCCAGCACCCAAGAAACAGACAAACACAAATCAATGTCTCCAATAGCTAAAGAAGGCCCAGAAATGCAAGGAGCAGAACTATCTGTGAATTGTTTGCCAGGAACATGGCAGGATTTCAAACATTTCAAGAAACTTTGTAAACCACTCACACTTTTCTGATCTTTTTTTCCTTGGACTGCTGCAGCTCGTGTTTTTTAATACCACTTTTGTGCTTGTTGGTATTCAAGGAGGCAATCATGATTAACTGTAAGAATTTACCCACTAAACTCTTCACGAATGAATTGCTAGGTTTTAAATGACTGCAGCAGTGGATGAAAATGAATATGTCTGAAGCTCAGTGAAATCAGGTGAAAGATCACAATACCTCTGTGAAAGTCTGCACTATATCAGGTGAAATTAATAGCCAGAGCTCAGGACTGGAAAAAGTCAATCAAGATCAAGAGAAGTTACAGAGAAAGCTAAAGCCCTGTGATAGAAGAAAAAAGTGAGAAGTAATGGGCCCAGGCCCAGGGAACTATTCAACACTAGCCCCCTTCAGACAGCCATGGAAGAAGACCCACATTTTAATAGGGATGCACTCAACACAGCTGCATCTCCTCTCCACTGCTCTCTCTGTTGATTCATGATATACCAACACCCAACTGGTGGCAACTGTGCCAAAACTAGCCCAGCAGCAGCATCCAAGAAGGCTTCATTAATACGTATGTGAGCCCTTTGACCTAAAGCCTTGGCTTAGAGAGAAGGGAGCTCAGTGATGTCACCTGTTGTTGAAATGGGAGAAGAGCGATCCAGAGCTGCGTAAGAACTGCAAATAGGCAGGGGCTCCACTGGGGGATGGAACTCTCTGCCAAAGGAACTGACTGAATGCGCCTGACTCACATTTTTCTTATCTGACAGATTGAGGCATTTTGGTTAAAACACAGTTAAATGTCGAGTTTGAGGGCCCCAAAATGCTATTGACCTTTTTGGAAATGTGAGGACAAGACAAAAAATATGTCTGGGACCACCTTCACTGGACTGCCGTCAGGCACAGTTTGGTGAGGGAGCCAAAAGCCAGCAAGGGAGGGCTTCTCTAATGGTGAGGCCTCTGTTAAGGATCCCTTAGTGCCTCAATGCCTCTCTAAATAACTGAACAGAGCCTGCTTCAGAACAGTGGATGATGCAGGCAGTGGAAGCTTTGAAGTGACAACACAAAATGCAATGAGGGCAGCAGCTCTGAGGTGATGGCTGGCCCAGGGTGGCAATGGCAGATCTGAGAGAATGGGTGGAAGCAGGGGGCAACACATAGGGTTACAAGAAGTTGTTTACCCCAAGCACTGTGGGCAGGAGGGGCTAGCCAGCAACTGGTGGGAGAAGAGGCAAGGCAGGGGTGGAGTAGGGACAGAACTGGGCCTGGGGTGGAGGGAGTTGTCCTGGCCCTTCAACAGGCTGCCTGGGGGAGTGTCACATGGCCGGTGGACTCCCTGATTCCTCCTCACCAGTTGCCTCTGGATGGAAGAGAACCAACAATGGCTAAGACAGAGCTGGGCAAGCTTGGCCTGAAGACACAGACAGAGCTGCAGCCTATCTACTGATTGTGGTGAAGACCTTCCTACCCATCAGATGAAACTGAAATCAACTCAGCTGGGACACATGGTAGAGCCTTCAGATCTGCCAAGATCCTTGAACTTTTCCTGCTCAGGGCAGCCAACTGAGTGGAGAGCTGGGAAGGGGGGAACTGGCTAGAACACACCAACAGATAAAACTGCCAGGAGTACTGAGGCTGAGTGTTATACACCCCTGAGAGGTGGGAGTCTTACCCCAAAGAATTTCTGTTAATCAATTGCTAGTTTTAAAGTGTATTGTGGTATCAGCCCCCAACCTCCTGGTGTCTCCCTTAATGTATTTCTCTTTATTTTAACCCCTGGTCTCAATGCTTATGGGGGGAGGGGAGGGAGTTTTGTTGATCAGAGTGCCATTGGGACAGGTGTGATGTAGTGCTGGTACCTTGCTGGTTGCTATGCTGGGCGGTGGGCTGTGGGTGACCTCCGCTGGCTGCTGTCTGTAGCACGGCCCAGCAGGGCAGGGGATGAGTCATTATGCAAGGGGGCTCCGAACCTGTCCAACCAGTTACCTCCACGGGAGCGGAACAGTGGGAAGAAGGCAGAGTGGAGCCCTGGCTGGGGGCGCAGGGCTGGAAGTTAGGGCATTTGGTTTCTGTCTGGTATCATGGAGGAAGCAGCCTAGGCAATGGGCTGGGATTTAGGGGCCCAGTCTCCCCCATCTCAAGAGGGGCTGAGGCATCCTAGGCCTGCCCTGTAACCAGATTACATCTGTGCTGTATCCTGGAGAAGCAATAAACTCCCTCTATTCTACTGGCTGGTGGAGTCTGTTCGTGCCACTACGGGGGTGCAGGAGGCGGGGAGAACCCCAACGTGCCGCCACAACAGGATATAGTTTTGCAGTATTGTATGTGGGAACTCCAGATGGCTTAGTACAGTTTCTAAGAAAACCCCTAGAAAATGGAACCCAGCCCTTTGTGCTGCCATCATCACCTGGTAGTCAGGGCATTCACTTTTTAACAAATCTTAGCTGATGTTTTATTTCTCACTAACTGAGCCATAATCATCATGAACAGAAAACCAGGATCCTTGTTTTTTGAGAACTTGACCTGAGAAACCAAAGGAATAGAAATGAAGCCTTTTGTTCCTGGCATACGCAGTCTCCTTACAAATGTATTATCATCTGGTCTCCCACTGCCAGCTACCAGAGGGACTGAGGACTCCAAGCCCCCACATCTATACTCATTGCTGGGCCTTCATAGTCCCAGTATTATTCCATTCTCTTGACCATTTGACAGTCGTTATCAAGGTCTTACATCTAGGTGCTCAAAAAGACATCCGAACAAAATCCCTCCCACCTAAGGCTATGTCTACACTTGTGGCTTCTTGCACAAGAAATAGCGTCATTTGCGTAAATGTGGAATATTGCAGAGCCTCATTTGCATACCTAATGAGCCACCATTTTTGCAGAAGAGGCTCTTGCACCAGAAGGAGCTGTCTACACTGCCCCTTCTTGCACAAGAAAACCCCTCTTGCGGAATGCCACTACGCTGATTATTTTCAGGAATAACAGCATTGCGCAAGAGGGGTTTTCTTGCGCAAGAAGGGGAAGTATAGATAGCTCCTTCTGGCGCAAGAGCCTCTTCTGCAAAAATAGTGGCTCATTAGGTATGCAAATGAGGCTCAGCGATATTCCACACTTAGCCTCATTTGCATATTTCTCGCTCAAGAAGCCGTGAGTGTAGACATAGCCTTAGAGTGCCAAACCCTCTCAAAACAAGAAAAAAATCTCTTCCCCGCCATTTCCATAGTCATTGGGTCATTGTCCCCATAACTACACTGCCACCGTGGCCAAATGGAGAGGAACATAACATAATCACTCTCGGGTTTATTCTCTGCATCCTAACCCATCAATCCCACTGAGAAAAGAGTTCAAGACCTCTTCCCTGATAAGCCAGGGCCTCTCACACCAACGCATACAAATACTTTCATCCACCCACTCTCAGTTTTAAGATCAATCCTCAAAAAGAGAGAAGATAGCACTCACTTTCTACAAAACTTCCTGGCCCCTCATGCCACATACTGTCCACATGTCTAATGCCACCGTCACCTAATAACAAAACTCCCTGCCACGGAGGCTAGTCCATAGGTTCCATCTTATAAGAGTCTCATTTTAATGATTTCTTACCCTGCCAGCCTCTAGCCTTACCATTAGAAACCCTCTCAACCGCAAAAACTGACTCCTGGGTCTAAATCTCTCAAAATGAAGAATACATTATTAACACCATAAAACCCCACAAATAGCCCACCTCTCAGAAGGTCTAAAGCAGTGATTCTCAACCTATTTATCAGTGTGGACGCTATGTGGCCCACACTGTGCTACCTGGACCACAGATTGACAGCCATAGTGCTTCCACCTACAGACCCCATGCCCCACACCCTGGCCTGCCCCCAGACCCCTCCACAGAGTGGGGCCAGGAGCAAACCCAAACGATGGGGCCACGGTGCAGTTCCTACCATGGTCCCCCTAGCTGTCAGCCCCTACCTCGGACATAACTGGGCAGCAGAGCAAGGTAGCCCAAACCCAGCACCATTCCAGGTGGCAGAGTAGGATGGCTGGGCAGCCCTATCTCCACCAGGTGTCAGGGCAGGGCAGTGCAGCTCTGACTCCAGACCCTGAAGTACATGGCTGGGCAGCAGGGCATGGCACTCCTGAACCCAGACTCCTCAGCATGGGGCCAGACAACAGGGCAGGGTGTTCCTGGCCCCAGATGTTGCGACGCAGGGCCCACCAGCAGAACAGGGTAGCCCCAACCCCAGGTCCCACAGTGTGGGGCCAGGCAGCATGGCATGGCAGCCCTGACCCCTGATCTCACATTACGGGGTTGGGAAACAGGGCAGGGTCTTCTACCCTGGACCCTAAGGTATAGGGCCAAGAAGCACAGCCCAAAGCCCAGATCCCACCAGGCAGCACATCCCCAACCCCAGACCCTGTAGCATGGAGCCAGGCAGCAGAGCAGGGTCAGCCCAGTCCCTACCCTGTGGGGCAGGGTAGCCCAGCAGCCATGACTCTGGATGGGGCCACAGGGAGGCCAGGACACCAGACTCTGCCACACCAGGTAGGGCAGCTACGGCTCTGGAGCCCACTGCTTCAAGCAGTGGGACAGCCCAAACCCCAACCCCACAGACCCAGCAGCTTTTAGCACACAGCTGGGCCGCAGCTGTTTGCTAATTGGGCTGCAGGCTTTGGGTTAAGTACCAGTGGTCTAAAGTATGCTCCCAGCCCTCTGCTGAGGCCCTGGTGGCCTCCAGTAGAAGTCCCTGATCAAATGGGCTAAACTCCCTTGTTAGCTCTAGCAGCGGTCCCTCCCATTAAAATGCAAGGCACACTGGGATGATGTATGGAAATGTGCACTGCATCTGTTTGCATGTTCTGTTTTAGCTCTGGAGCAGATGGGTTCAAACCATGAAATTCAGAAATGAATGTTTAATGTGAACACCTTAAGGTTTTTGTTTTTTTGTACTGTGCTTTTTCATCCGGTTTATGATAAAGGTCATGTAGGGTAGATGATGGAACTCCCTCCAGCTCCCAAACTACACGTATTTGGTTAGTGTCCTCTCTAACATATTAGTAATATAATTTCTCCTCTGCATAGATGTGGTAGAAATAGCTTTGCTGCTTCATGGAAAAGCAGGGACAATGGAACAATTTGTATAGTGAAGATGCTGAGAGCCGCTGAATCCAACTGTAACCCTGAATATAATGGAAAACACTACCAGCGCCGATGTGGAAAAGTCCTGTAAAAGACTTTTAAATCGAGAAGATTCTGTAGAAAAATGACAGGGTTAAAAGTTGCAATAAACCCCCATGGAATTTCACAGAGCACGATCTTCTGTTTATGTCTCTCCAGCACCAACAAGGCTACAACAACGTCTGCCTTGAGGCACTTTCAAAGAACATCCCACACATTTCTATAACCAAAAAAAAAAAAAAAATGTATTTTCCCTGTTCAAGGCTATAGGGGGGCTTCACACAAACCTGGAGCAAAGTAACCACGTGCTGCTCCATGCTCTATGGAGGACTTCTTGGGGGCTGCAGTTGCAAAGCTCACTTAGCTCAAATCCCTCTTTCCAGACTCAGGAGCACGGACACGAAGCCGAGGCGGCTCGGCTCCCCCGCCGCCGAGTCACGAACTCTGCCTGCACTCGGCCTAGGGGAGGGGTTTCGCAGCCCGGGGAGTAGCAGCAGAGCTCGTTTGCATGCGAGGAGGTGCAGCCGCGGCGGCAGCGCGAGGCCAGCCCCTAGTCGCTGGCGATGTGGATGTGCTGAGGAGCCGAGGCTCCCTCTGTTCCGCGCATGGGAGGCAGAAGGCTGCCTGCCTGCCTGCCTGGAGCGCTGCCTCTCCCCTAGCGGCGCGAAGCGGCAGCTGCCTCCCGCCTCCTCCGCTACGCCGGGCAGCCCGGGCTGGGGCACGCGGAGGTGACGGGGCGCCTCGCAGCGCAGCGCAGCAGCAGCAGCAGCAGCAGCAGGTGAGCCCGCTCCCGGGAGCCGCGGCACTTTTCGGGGCTCGCGGGGTGGCGCGGTCCCAGGCAGCGCCGGCGGAGAAGTTAGGAGGCGGGGGCCGCTCTGCCCGGAGAGGGAGCCGGACTTCGGAGTTCCTGGGGCGCGGGGACCCCGACTAGGGCTGCGGCAGGAGCCCGCCGGGGCAGGAGGCACAGGCAGGGGAGGCGACTGGGGCAGGAAGCCAAGGGGGGGCCGAAGCAAGGGCAGGACGTGGAGGAAGCCCAGCGCTGCGCAGGGGAACACGCAGCTGAGGCCGGCCGGGCTCCTCCGACTCTGCTCTGCGGGGCTGTACCAGGCGCGGAGGAGTCGACACAAGCCACTGTCCCCTCCGCGGGCTGAGTGCGCCTCGCTGCCTGCGGTGCAGCCTGTGCGGACGGGGACGGGGAGGTGACTGCGCTTTCGGGGAGCCGACCTTTGATTTCACCTTCACGGAGGAGGAATTCGCTTCGCTTTCCACTTTCTTGGCAACCCAGAAGGTGATTTTTTTTTTTTTAATTCAAGCTAAGCAAGGGCACCAAGTGGCGTGGGATGGACAGAAAGGGACGGCAGCGAGCGGATAACGCTCCTTTGCATTCCGTAGGGAATGGGTCATCAGGCAGGAAACACTTGCGGCTGCAGGCTGCTACCCCGCCCGTTCAGAGAGACTCCCTATAATCTGGGAAAGTAAATGAGCCAGATTTCCCCACAGTGTAAGGTAGATGTATACACCAAACTCTCATTAATGGGAGTTCTAGTCCTGGGCCCCCAATATTTCAAATGAGAGAGCCTACACCTCAAACAGCTCTCTCCAGAAGGCACTCTACATATATCACATCACCTGGAAACAGGACCCTGTAGAAATCATAGAATTTGATAACACCAATAAATTGAATCAGAAAAGTTCAAAAGTTTCTATCTGCAATTTATGGGCAAAAGCTACTTGAGGAATAACTATAGCCTGTCACTATTTGCAAACATTTGTGCCTTTGTTTAGCTTTAACTACTTGGGAGATGTGCAGTGAAATGAAGTAGGTAGGTAGATGAATCTACTGGAACATCTTAGAAAGTGGCTTTTACTGTTTGTAAATAGGTACATGCATCCTAAATTATGTGTGAAGAAATTATAAAAATTGCACCTGGATTGCTTCTCCCCCCTCCCCTCCCCCCCCCCCCCCCAGTTATTTTGTGCAGCAATGGAGACTGAGGAGGCTTAACTAGAGAATGGTTATTGTCATTGCATATCTTTTTAAAAAAAATTCATTTGGCAGCTGCCTGGCCTAAGTTTGAAGGAACCATGATGAATAACAATAGCATCAAGAGATTTTGGTTTTATTATGACCACCTTAGCTACTCGTTTATTTCACCATTTTTCAAGATGTATTTTGAAAGGAAGAATTAAATAACAAAATACAACTTTAAAAAGACTGTACTTTTACTTGTAGCTTGGATACTCTGATTTCTGGTGCTTTCCATTAGGTTCACAAATATCACATTTATAATTTCATGTATAAAAATAATGAATCTACTATCCATGTAAACAGGGATAATGATTACTTTGTGCATGCAGTGTGAATGTTTTCATATGATCCCAGAGACTGCCAAATGAAAGTACCACAAAAATGTTCATTTTCATTTGGTACAGAGCTCTGTTTGTGTTTTTTCTGAGTATGGCCTCAGTCTCTCGGGTAGAGTAGGCTAGAAGGGTGACAGAATAAACCTTCTAATCTATCTGAAATAAGCAAATTGTACTAGATATATGCCATCAGGACAGTTTTCTCCTTTTAGTGTCTTTTGCTGGCTAACATCTTTACTAAAATACTACAGACTAGTTGGTATAGTGGATTGGGGCACAGCTGAGTGTATTCACATCATAGTCCTAATTTGTCTGCATTGCAAATCCACCTCACAGTTTGGCACCATAAGCAATCTTGAAAGAAGCCCAAGAACAAAACAGCAGTTTTCTGGACTGAAGTATACTGGCAGAGTTGGAGTAGAGGAAGCTTGCACACTGCATGCCTACACAAAATGGGTCCAAAGCCAGTATTTTTATGTTCCTTAGCTCTATGAGCAATACATTTGGTCCCCAGAAAAGAATGCAGCACATAACTTAATATTCTGATAATTGTTATTTAATTTTAAATATATGGTTCTGAGAGTCGGTATTATGATTACAAAAAAGAAAAACAAGGAAATATGTGACCTGGTTTCCTTGCTTTCCTGATGTGGATTGACAATATGTCAGTCATGTAGTATTCTCTTTAACTTCTCTGTACATTACGTTAGTAGAATAATGAATGTGAAAATACTGTCACTACCTTCTCTCTCCCTCACAATGATCTCTTTGTATTGAGCAAAATGCTTTCGCACAGATCAGCTATCAAATCTGCCGAGTATCAGCCACAGTGAAATTATCTCTTTGTCCTTTCTAAAAGTATGTGCGTGCACATATGGGTGTGTGAATAAATCTACAACCCTTTCCTTTTTCAAATCCCTCTCCCAGATTCCCTTCTACAAGGAAGCCTTTAGAAACTGGCAACTAATAATGGCTAGGTACAAGGAAAGTGAGGCAGTTGATACAACCATTTTTTTTCTATTTAAAAAGAAGTTTGCCATAGTCTTCTCCCTCATCCTTTGTTCTTTCTTTGATTGTGAACACATTGGGTAATGGATTGCATCTTATTATATGGATGGAAAGCATCTAGCATATTGTTTGTGCCACCACAATCCAAACAGTAACAACGGGGATCTCTTGTCAGCAGTGCGGGCCAAATTTTGCTGTATGACAGTGGTACAAGCCTATTGTCATCAATGGGATTGTATGGGCATACTGACAGAATTTGCAGTCATGTTATGTTGAGGCCAGTAAAGTTTTGGAAGTACAGCACTTCCATTCAGACCTCTGCAATACAGTATTTGTAATGCATCACCTGAATTTCTAGCTAACGTCTCTCTGAGTGGGCATGTGCATTTGCCCGTGTTGACTGGGTGACTAATGTATGTCAAACTGCGTGTTTGCAGGCATTTAACAGACTTGCAGATTTTTCAGGTGCATGTTTAGAAACTGATTGGGGGGGTGGCCTTTAATGCTGTTTAAGCATGTGTGCTATTAGATTTCATGGCTTATTTCAAAGCTCAAGCAGTGTGGGGGTTTTTTGTGTATGTGTTTTTAAAATAATTTCCCTTCTTTATTTTTTCCATGTGTTCCTGCTCTATGCAACTGGACTATCCCTTCTGGGACCGCATATTTGCATTCTCATGTTAGCTGACTCAGAATGTGGCAACATTTAGCATTTTGAAAATTCAGTTGCTGAGCTTTTGATTTTTAAATCATAAAGAAAAACTCTGGAATTGTGACATCTGTCATTCTTACGCTAATTACTGATGTTGAACATTATTAGGCTTTGTCTACACTTAAAAGTTTAAAAAGCAGCGGTGGCAATGTTTAAATGGAAAGTATGGTCACAGCACAAGTGCTGAGAGAGATCTCTCTCAGTGCTCTATGTAAATCACTTCCACGAGGGGTGTAGCTAACAGTGCTGGGACCTCGGCTATTGTAGCCTGGTTCACACTGGTGCTTTACAGCACTGTTACTTGCTGTGCTCGGGGGAGTGTTTTTTCACACCCCTGAGCCACAAAGTTACAGAGGTGTAAAATGCCAGTATCGACTTAGCCAAAGAGTCTAGCTCTTTGTTTTCACAAAGGTGTCTCTTTTTAAAGGCCAGTCTCTTACATTTCTGTTCAAATACTTTGGCTATATTAAACTTTGAACTAACAGGTTCAGGATTACAAGATGGTAGGGTAGTGTCTAGAGTACCTGATTGTATATATGATAGACTATAGAGGGACTCATAAGGAAATACCTAGTTTTCATTTGTTAGGTAACTGCAATTCCATATGTCTAACCTGCTCTTGTCCTAATTCTGCTACCTATAATTCTGTAGTGTGTGTGATGGACAAACGAACGTTCTTTCATGATGCCTTCCAAAAAGAGAACAGACAATTTGGAATCCATCTCATACTACTTTCCCTTCTAATAATTACTGAGGCTGCTCTGTGCTGATGCTTTGAGATGCATACGTTCTTCTGTTAGTGGAAATGCTATCTAATACTGAGACAATCCTGAAGTATTTACAGGTAGTGAAGTACAAGAATCCAATTTTCATGTTCCAAAGAACAGAAGAGTCAGCCAACCCAATCCGCTGTTCTGAAGCACTATAATTAGGACCCTATCAAGAAGAGAGGGCAGAATAGAATCTTGTCTGCTCTCAGCTCCTAAAGGTACTACAAGATGAGACAACCCTAATATGAGTCCAGCATTCTGCCTCAAGGGATGTCAAAAAAACCAGAAGTACTAACTTCTTCCAAGGAAGGTGCAAGAAATATCATAGTGGAGAATTATGAAATAATTTGTCCACCGTGGAAGATTCTCCCTAGCCTCATCTGATTACCAGTTACCTTGTGTTTTGAAGTGTGAGGGTTTATATGCTTATTTGTAAAGTGTTTGGTGTGTAATATTTCTTGAACAAACCACGAAGCCCAAAGTGTTCTCTACAGTGACAAGTGGAGTGAGGAACATGTAGCATATTAAAGGCATTTTCAGACTCCAAAAGTAAGTTCTCAGCGGAAATGTTATTTGTACAGTATGTAACAGAACACATATCTGTAAAAATGTATCCACAGCTTGTAGAGGCTTATCTTTGGGGGATGATTTTTTTTAATGAGGTTCTATTGCATCAACCAGTACCTGTATCGAATGGCAAAAATCCTTCCCTTGGCACAGATCACAGTTCTATGTGGAGTCTATGGAGATTTCCATGATACTGAGGCCTACTAGCATTCAGAAAAACTCATTTAGTCACTCTTCCCATCTGCTCCGTTTCTCTCTCCCTCTGTTCCTCTGCATGTTGCTTCCCTGCTGCCTGGTTCTCCTCCTGCCTTTGCTCATGCTGGCTAGCTGCCCTTGCTTCCTCCTTTCCTGCACCTTCCCCCTGTGGAGAATTTTCTTCAGCAAGCTCCTGTAATTAAGTGTTGAACTCAAGGGTTCACAAACATATGTTCCTGTAAAACATCTGGAGAGGAGTATCAAGCAGTACTGCCAATCTTATGTGTTCAAAAACCATGAGTCGAGCCACCCCCAAAAGCCATGATGTTTTTTAAAATACATTTTGGATTTGCCTTCTGTTTTATTTATTATTTTTTTTTGTGTGGTTAGGATTTACTTTTCCAGCTCTACTCTGCAACTGGGAGGGCTAGACACTTACTAAAAAGAAAAGTTCTGATTCTCATGTTATTACAGGACTCCAGGAACCGAGACTTTAAGAAAAAACCCAAACATCATTAGGTGAGGGGTGAGATGCAGGCTCTGGGAAGGAGTTTGGGTGCAGAAGGGGCTCAGGGCAGGATCTGGGTTATGGGAGGGAGTGCAGGATGCTAGAGCTCTATGAGGGGGCTCAGGGTTAGGGCAGGAGGTTGCAGTGCAGAAGGGAGTGAGAGATGTGGGCTCTGGCCGTGAGGCATTTAGGTTGGGAGGCTGCTGGTTGGTAACGCAGCAGGGCTACCTGCCTGCCCAGGTTCTGTGTGGCTCATGGAAGTGATGGACACATCCCTGTGGCTACCCTGCCCCCAGCTCCTGCAGAAGTGCTACAAGTCTATAATAACTACAAGTGATCAAGAGTTTTAGATCTCATCCACAGGTGGTCTTAGGTATCAAAGTACCTAAGATACAGCTCAGTACAAATATATGATCAGTGTTGATATAGGAAAAAAAGGAGTCATACACACACCACCACACTCTGTAGAACACCTTGGAGAGCTCTTGCATCCAAATTCTATTGCCCAGCCCAGCCACACTTACGAGATCAGACAAACTCACTGCCCAGAGCAGCATGGTTGGAACTGCAAATACTTTTCTTTGCACTTGCAGTGCATTTCCTGAACAACCTCACTGTGAGGATTAAAAAAGAACTTACAATCAAATTCTGTATTTATCTACAAGCAGTACTTGAACAGAAGTGGTGAAATGGTGTCCTAAGGTTCTGATGGGAAACATTGATCCTAGCAGGGACACATGATAGTGGTGGGAAACAAGTGCTGTGCTTGCACAGCTCAAAAGATTGTAAATTAAAAGAAGTAAAGAATTTCTCCATCTGCAAGAACTAAAAAGTTGAGTAGGCTGGGTTAACAGTCTATTTGGTGATTACAAGTACTTACTTACAATGAATACCAAGGCAAGGGGAGCATTGTTCAAAGTTTGGAACACTGACAAGGTGTGGGGGGGAAAGAGTGCAAACATCTGGAAATGCAAGGAACATAATTTGAAAGTATAAAATTGCATTTAGTGCTGACAAGGGTGGAGATCAGAAGTTAGGCCAAAGAAGAAATAGTTAATTTTTCCCAGCATTGAGTAAAAAGGGAATTACCCATTGGGTTCTTTCTGGATACCTATGAAACCCTGTTTGCATCTCTTGCTTCTTTCAAAGCTATGATTTTATATAATCTGGTTTGATGAGACTTAAGACAGAACTTGAACATTTAAGGATCATCAGTTAAGACAAGTGACGGATGGAGAGACACGAGTGAAGGCAAGTTAAAATATTGTTAATAATGTTAAGCTTATGTTCACATTCAGCTGCTGCTAACATGTATCAACTGAAGTTTTTAGACAGTAGAGGTGGTCTGACAACTACTTTTTGTTTCTTGGTCAGTATTGAGATTTTATAATGAATACATTCAGAAAGATGAATTTACAAGCTGGGGAAACAGCTTGTAAAGCTGATAATAGAAACAATGCTAATGGGAGAAAATCAGTAAACCCAGAAGTAATCTAGGATTATAAAATAGGATGAATCTGATTTTAAAAAGGCACAAAAGAACTGGCTATGCTGAAACACCTGTCACTAGAAAACTTTCTTGGATGAGCATCTAATGGTTTTTTTGTTTAACGCCCTCTTCATTTTTTTTTTTTTCATTCATAACAACAGTTGCAACTCACTCCCAGGTTTTGTGAAATTAATAAACTTTAACCTTCTGCAGAGAAATGTGCCAAAAATAATGCACCCCTTCCTTTTTTTTAATTGAATAATTCTATTGATACCCAAATACTCATTTTCAGTCACTGACCAGAATTCCCTGTGGTTTACTAAGGATCTCCAGTTTGGACTTACTTCGCAGCAAATCATGGCTTCTTAGCTTGGATGTTATATTTCCACACCAGTTTCATTTCACAGTTTTCTTCTTAGGGCTTGTCTACACTGGCAAGGTGCTGTGCTGTAACTTTCTCGCTCAGGGGTGTGAAAAAACACCCTCCTGAGTGCAGCAAGTTGAAGCGATGTAAAACGCCAGTGTGGACAGTGCTACTCCCAGCGCAGTTAGCTATCCCCTTCCTGGAGGTGGTTTACCTAGAGCGCTGGGAGTGACGTGACCAGACTGTCGTGTTAAAGCTAGGGGTGTCAGCGTGTAGTCAACTACACAATTAACCAATAAACCTGGGCTTATTGGTTAATCCTATCAACTACACGCATTCCCGTGCCCCCTGCTGCCTCTTTATCAAAGGCAGCAAGGGGGGAGGCAGAAGCTGGTGCTCGTGGGGAGCTGGCTTTTAAACCAGCTTCCCAGAAGAACCAGATCATGCAAAGCTGCCTGCCCAACCTCCACCCCCACAGACTATCAAATAATCATGCAACCACTAGAAATTGATGGCAGCTTCACGATTATTCAATTACTCGAAATCTAACATCCCTAGTTAAAGCACTGTTGCAGCTGTGCTTTAATCTTAGAAATGTAGACAAAGCCTTAGTCAATATAGCTTTTTGTAATGAAAATGTAGAGAATACTCTGTTGGCCAGAGAAATGGTTGCCTTTCTACAGAGAAGTTAAGTGGGGTAAGGACGTGGGAGACAAAGTGCCCCATTTTGAAATCATTCTGCACTGAAAACTCCATTGAAAGTCAGCGGCTGCTTTGTGTACATGATAGCAGGATTGAGCTCCAAGATTACATTATTTACAATTAAACCATATATGGAGCCACCATGAACTTTTACATGGGGAAGAAGGTGTGGAACCTCTCAGTGCCATTTAAATAGTCATATTGCAGCATTGAATGGAGGGAATTGCAGTTCCTGCAGTGACTTTTAAAATTATAAAATAAATTTGCAAGTTAAACAGCTCTATAAGGCCAATTTAAAGCTATTTATAACAAGGTGAAAGTTCAGTGCAATATTGTTAGATTGTTAATATTTCCATTACTGTTATATGGAAGAATTATTAACTTGAGAACTATAAAGAGGACAGAGAAGATGGAAAGGAAATAAATATCTGTCCTGTAAAACAGATGTTAATCTGATGTTAAACATTTATTTCATTATTATCATTGAATTTGTTGGGCAATCAGTCACACGATACAGGTCACTTCTGTACTGAATATTTTGCTATTGTCTGATACCTGGGAAGGTTTTGCTGAGGAGGCCAATAGTTTTGAACTGAGTTGGCTGAGGTGAGGCTGTTACATGTATATCTTGATGCCTAAACAAAAGTGGACTGACTTTTAGACATGCCAACCATCTACAACTCTTACTGAAATTAGTAGGAGTTGCAGGTTCTTAGCGCCTTGCAAAAATGGCACTTAGGATCCCAACTTTAGACACCTGAGCTTAAAAATGTTACCCGCTTTTTATTACAACTGCGTTGATAGAATATGTATATTGGGAATTTCAATTTTACAATTAATTTACTGATAAAATGTCAAGCCCAATAGCACAGATTTTTAATGAATCTGTAAATTTTGGGGTCATACACTGTGAGTGGTGAATTGCAAATACAGTACCTATATTTAAGAAAGAAACTACAGGCCCATTACTTTGACGTCAATTGTATGCAGGGTCTTAGAACTTTGAAAGACAAGAGTAAAGGACAGAGGTAAATTAGGATAAAATACATCATGGTTTTACAAAAGGGCAGATCATGTCAGACAAACTTGATCTCTTTCTTTGAGAAGATAACTCATTTTCTATACAAGGGAAATGCAGTAGATCTAATCTGACTGGATTTCAGTAAAGCATTTCATACAGCTCCACATGGGAAATTATTAATTAAATTGGAGAAGATGGGAATTAATATGAGAATTGAAAGGTTGTATAAGGAACTGAATAAAAGGGAGACTAGAATGTGTCATTCAGAAACAAACTCTAAAGATGGAGGCAGGTTTCTAGTGGACTTTCTCGGGGATTGGTTTTGGGACTTATCTTATTTAATCTTTTCTTTCATGACATTGGAACAGAAAGTGGGAGTATGCTAATGAAATGGGCTCATTTGCAAACACTAAGAATGTTTGCAATAATCTGGGGATGTATTAGTTGGAAGCAACAGGGGAGGAGAAAAACCTGGAGCTATGGGTCAGTCACAGGATGGCTATGAGCTGCCAGTGTGATGTAGCTATGAAAAAGCTTAATGCAATCCTAGGATGCATCAGGTGAGATATTGCCAGTAGATATAGGGAAGTACTAAGGAAGGCACTAGTGAGACCTCATCTGGAGTGTGTGTAATTCTGGTCTCCCATGATTAAAAAGATTAATTCAAACTGGAAAAGTGTAAAAAGGTCTGCTAGGATGATCTGAGGAATCGAGAATCTACATTACAGGAGTAGAGTTAAGGAGCTTAGCTTGTTTAGCCTAACAAAAGGAAGGATGAGGGGAGATATGATTGCTCTCTATAAATACATCAGAGATCTCAAAATCAAGGAGGGATAACTGAATTAATTTCTAAGAGCCAGTGTTGGCTCGAGGCATCAATACGTTTGGGCTTGAAATTAGACAAAGACTTCTAACCATCAAAGCAGTGAAGTTCTGGAACAGCCTTCTCATGGGACAAAAAAACCCTAACTTGTTTTAAGACTGAGACTGATAAATTTATGGAGATGGTGGTATAATAAATTTGCTTACAGTGCATATGGCCCATCCGTGACTGCTGTTAGCAAATATCTCCATGGCTGAAGATGGGAGACTAGCTGAGGAGGGCTCTGAGTTACTACAGTGAGTTCTTTCCGAAATATCTGGCTGGCGGGTCTTGCCCACATGCTCAGGGTACAATTTATCACCGTATCTGAGGTCAGGAAGGAATTATTCTCCAGGTCAGATTGATGAAACCTTGGGGTTTCTCCCCCTCCCCCACGTAGCATGGAGAACAATCATTTGCTGGTTTAAAGTAGAGTAAATTTGTGGAGTCTCTAACTTCAAGACCTAAATCAAGATTTGAGGACATCAGTAACTCAGCCAGAGGTAATAGACCTACTACAGGAAAGGCTGAGTGAGATTCTGTGGCCTGCAATGTGCAGGTCAGACTAGATGATTTTGATGGACCCTTCTTTGAGCCTGTTTGTGTTGCCAAATGTCATGGTTTTTCACCAGCCATGGAATCTCAGCTGAGGCTGGAGCCAGTCTTAGCTTCTGCCCCCTTGTAAATTTCAGCCTGCTGGTCTTTACTTGCCTGCCTCCTGGGGAAGAGCAGCCAATCAGAGCTACTGCAGAATGCAATGCAGGAAGAGCTCTTCTCAGGAGCTGACACTTCTCACAGGTGGGGATGCAGCAGAAAAAGCCCAGCAACACAGGGTGTCTCTATTCTCTCCTCACTGCCTGTGTGCAACAGAGGGGATCTGTTGCCCTTGGATCCCTTCAATGGCTGGCATGAGGAGGGGGCCCTGCTGCAGCTCCCCCGTCCGTGAGCCTGGGAGAGTGGAGTGAAGAACCCATGAAACTGCAGGATAAGCAGATGTGAGTCAGGAGCAGGGTCAGAATTGATGTGAGGAGTTGAGGAGATGTGGAAATGGGGGTGGTGGGCAGACAGTGAAGTGGGGTAGAACTGATGTGGAGACGGGGAGTTGGAGTGATTTGGGGCTTGGGGTATAATTAATTGCTGGGTAGGGGGATGAGCAGAGGTGGAAGGGGGAGAGGCTGATGACCTTTGCTGAATGGAAATAAGGGAAAACCACATGAAAAACAAGAGACAATGCTTTCATTTTAAGGAAATGCCATTTATTTTAGCATAGCATGTATTTTTCTCTCAAGTGTACATTTCTACTGCCCTCGAGTATACAATGCAATTATCATAAGCTTCAGTTTACTGTTTAAAATGGTACTTATCCATTTTAATACACCTTAAATAAAGGATGTGTGGTCACTGTTGGGGCAAATCAATGAAATAAGGGACACTGTCTTCAAATAAGGGATGGATGGATGGGCAAAATCACCTTAATAAACCTGGAAGAGTTGACAACACTAAGTCGGTCACTCATGCCTTGGGGACGAGCAGGGGGAATTCAAGAATTAAAAGACAGACCCAGAAGCACAGTATAATCTGTTGTAAAAATTTGCCACAAATCATTCAGTCTCATGGTATTTTGGTGTCAGAGTCATCCTTTGGGGTTGCCAGTACTATAATTAATCTGCCATGGACCATTACGAAGCTGCCCCCAGAGCCCTGACTGGTCAGGGATGAGCCTAAAAGGAGGCACTGTTCTACCCCGAGAGTCTAGAGAGATGGTTGCAGATCCCATCCCTGCTTTCTGCTGCCAGCTCTTTTCCCATTGGAAAAGGAAATGCCAGTCCCAGAGGCTAAGCTTTGGACTGGGAGACAGGTCCAGTGAGCTTCCTCGGCGTGTGGCCACTAGGGGCTTGTAAGGCATTGACCATACGAATCATGGCTGGAAAAGAAGATGGTGACCTAAACTGGGCTAACGAACCAGCACTGAAGGGCAGCCAAAGAGATGTGCCATACCTGCTGATTACAGTGGAGGGAGGAAGTAAGTGCAGTGTCTTCAGTAGATGTTACTGAACATGTTCAGTACAAGCCAAGCAGCAAATCTGCCAGGAGGAGGGAAGACGTGACCCCTGCACACTCCCCCACACGTTGCCTCTGCTGAAGAAGCTATTTGGGTGGCTGGTTATTGAAGGAATCAGACTTTTTTGTGAAGCATCTCGGAATGATGTCATTGCATGCTCAGTCACAGTGTCCCCCGGGACACCCCGGTTCAGCTCTCCATGCTGAGAAAGGTCGAGGGATAGCACTGTGCATCAGAGTTGCACAATCACCTGAGCAAGTTCCTGCCGCTCCAAAAGTTGAACAAGGGGTATCCACCCCCAGCACGGGGAAGGCGTGTGGAATAACCTATCTTGCAGAAAAGAGCTGCCTCCCTAGACACACATCATTAAATTGTTCCACTTGGCAATGCCGAAGGCATCATTCATATATTTATTATGTGTATTGCAGTAGTGCCTAAAGGCCGCAATCAGAATTCAGGCTCCATTGTGCTAGACACAGTACAACACAGACTCCCTGCTCCAGAGATCTTACAATTGCCGCTAAGACCCAGTACGTGAGTATGACAAATGGTTGAAGGGAAAGGGAGGTTGACAGTAAGGGGGTAACAGGCTTGTCCAGTGACAGCGCAGTTGGGGCACAATGTAATGGCTTCAGATCAACTGTAGGTACTGGTTTCTCTGACGTAAATAAAATAACAGGAGCTCTCGCAGACAGCAGCCTAACGAAGTCATCATCCCTTGGCTGATCCTTTCCAGGCATCACAGCAGAAGTTAGTTAGCTTGAGGAGGGGCATCGAAAGGGGAGGGGATGGTAAATGGGTTTGCAGATGAATTCAGGGAGGGCATTCCCTGCAGAAGAGGTAAAGTGAAAGAAATCACATGCTTACTTGTGACAGATACAGACAAACTGACACTCAAGACTAGCATCAGTGGTGCCACAAAGGAGGTGCAGTGATGTAGCAAGAGACAAGAACAGATCAAGAGGGAGGGGGTTTTTTGGGTGTATTTTCAGGCAGTCCTTCCACATCATTAAAGCTCACCATGTGGCCTTAATAACTGCACCTTGTTTTAAAAAAGTAAGCAATATTGTTGAAGGAAGGATATTAGTTAATGTTTCCCTTAATGTCAACCAAGAAGATACTCACTTCATCCAGCTAATAGATGTGATTATCTCCCCACTTGGAGAATAACTGCATTCTGATTGCTTTGCACTTTGGGAGAATTTCCTGCTAAGACTTCTAGACTGAAAAAGTTGTTTCTTTTAAATATGGCTTAGCTGGAGTGTTTGGGTCTCTTTCCAGTGGACACTTTTAATTTCCCATTATAATTTTAACGTGACTTAACATCAGAGGAACTGCATGGGTTGAGACCCCTTTGCTGTCTAACCAAGGGGCCTCAAATCCCACCCTTTTTCTGGGCAGATGTTTAGTCTTCTAGTGAGTTCAGTTGCTCATTGGCTTCTCTGCCGAAACTGAACCAAGTGGTGGTGATTGTGGGTTTTGTGAACTGCTCAGCAGCAAGTGGAGTGAACAGCTATCAGAAGATGATAATTTCAGGGAGTTGCTGTGCTGGACTGGATTCATAGCAATGACCTAGAGTAAAGCAATTTTATAGCCATTTAATAATCCCCTACATCATTTAGTCTGTCATTGATATCTGACTGTGTAATAACAGTCCTTAATACATCTAATCTTTTTCTAAAGGAGAGATTTAACATAGGCCAATTCTTGCTGCATTTTCAAGGATTTTACTAACAGCGGTGTTGTAGCATTTAGTGTGATTAAAATCTTCCTAACAGTATATAGGACCACTAGATTTTGAATTCTGTCCAGTTTCCAAAGAAGACTAAAATATTGAGTACAATCATGAATTTCTTGAGAGAATCTATTACTCTGTCCCTTCAGTTGATATGATAGTTTGGGGGTATGTGTGTGAAAAATTACCTGGCAAGAATTAAACAGTTTAGAACTGAATTCTGGGCATACAAGGGGGATATGTTGACTTGGAGAGAATATGAAGGTAACTGCTGGGTACCAGAATAACCATGAGACTGTCTCCTTCTATAAGGGCAGTAGCCAGGGATTCTAACCTGAGAAGAAACTTTAGAAAACAAGAGGCAATTTTGCCAAGTTGCTCTTTTTAAATAAAACCAGTGTGCAGTTAATGCATTAATATAAATCTAAGCAGAAAGGCTTCCAGAACAGGTAGGTTTATTTAATCACTTGGCTCAGAATCCAAACCACTGGAGGGTTTCAGGTGTTTACCCTACTGCAATTCACTTCAGGGAAAATGCCTTTTTCATGTCCAAAGAAATAGCTGTGGCTGACATAAAAGTAGCTTTGGCAAACCGTAAGGCTAAATGTATTTGTCAAAGTCCTGTTTTTTCAAACTATTTAGCTAATATTTTACGCCTAAAACTAAGCAGAAAAATGAGTGACACAGATTACTTTAGTGGGAGCCCTATCTCCATTCACCAAGCAGCCACCCTGTCATTGTTCAGGGCATCGTTCTATTCTCACTCAGATTCCTCCTGAAAAATCACTTCTATATTACTGTATTCTCATGGGCATCACAGAAGATCTGCCCTCCAACCTCTAAGTTATTCCCTTCTCCAGGTTTCCCAGTGTCTTCTGTGTTCCTTGACTGATAGATCTTTGGACAGGGAATGCCTTTCATGTTTTGTACTGCACCAAGCACATTGCCAATACTAAACTGATGACATACATTATTATTACAACCTATTAGCTATTTTCCCCAATAAAATCAAAATTCTTACGTGTAAAAAGTGCTGCAGGTCCTAATTTTAATAAAGGGAATGTGGCTTTGCCTCTGATTAGGAACTAAGGTTTCCTAGTTATTAAGAGTCAAATACCAGGCTATTTGAACCAATTGCCTTGGGGGGCCTCTAGAGTATTAACTGCCTCAGTAATTCACTAGGATTTGCTAATAGCTGTTTCCTAATCAAGATTGAGTTCTATTTGGCATAAAAAATTACCCAAGCTTCCAAAGTAGGAGTTTCTGCCTCCTCCCTCTGAAGCATTAAGTTTACAGTAGTAATCTTTCAGACTGGGCTCTGCCAGCTTTGTCATTTTCATTACGTTCTCTGATTTTCTCTAACATTGTCTCTTTCAGATACATTTAAGATTTGACTCTGTGCAACACTTCATCATCAAAGCGAACATTGGCAGCAAAAACAGTTTTTGGAAACGACAGCCATTCATGTGATTACAGGTAATATATAGTATTACTCATTCCATTGTCCTGTGTTTATTATTTACCACTCCAGTTTAGAAACTGTTGCTATTATCATGCTCTCCCTTCCTTTCCTGCTTTTTTCCCCCCTGTGAATCAAAAGATTTTCATGGCATTTATCTTAGGATCATATTTGCTGCCACCCTGACACTCTGAAAGCATTTGCTCTCAATTGCAGTCTTAGCTTTCTATAAAAAAAAAAAAAGCTCATTGAGTCACAGAGTGAACTACATGGTTCTGTCTGTCAATTGCTAAATTTTGGCAGTATCATACAGTGTCTCTTCTTGAAGCACAAAGGAATATCTGAAACAGATGACTGTTCATCCTCAAGTTTCTGTACTGCAAACAAATGCTTTCAGTGTTGGAACTGTAATATTCCAGAATGGTTGTGCTGCACCATGGTCCCTCCCTTGAAATGTATGAGAGTGGCACTGGTTTACAAAACCATAATGGGTCAAATGCTACTCTTGCATACCAGTGTAAATCTGGAGTAGGGATGTTAAATATCGTTAATTTAATAGTCGAGTAACCTTATTAATTTTTATCGGTTAGTTGACTATTCTATAGTCCCCAGGAACGGGGCCCGGCAGCAGTGCAGGGTGCCAAGCAGGAGCTGGTCCAAGAGGGGAGCCAGTTTAAAAAACAGCTCCCCTTCTGGACTGCTGCCTGTTGCCCACTGCTGCTGCCGCCTCTGATAAAGAGGCAGCAGCATGGGGTGGCAGGAGTCCCTGTCTAAGGAGGATCTAAGTGCCTGGACCCAGCGTGAGCCAGGCGGCCTGCCCACCTGGCTCCTAATACACTTTAAATGCAGAGCCGTAGCAGGGGTAGGCTCTGGACCTGGCAGGAGCCAGAACTGAGCCAGGCTGCCGGACAGCCTGCAAAAAATGTACTGGCAAGGTTGGGGGGAGGGAAATGCGTATAGTCTATAGCATTAACCTATAAGCTTTTGCTTATTGGTTAATCAGTTAATTGACTATTACATCCCTAATCTGGAGTAACTTCTCTGAAATCAGTGGAGGTAGCATTGACGCTAGTGAGAACAGCATAAAGCCTGAGAATTTTATACCCATTTGAGCATTCATTGGACTGGGGCAACCTACATGGTACCAGAGAGCCGAATACTCTGTCATGAAATGAAGCAGGGAATTGCAGGGGGGAGGCCAGAGCTGATTGATGACGGGTTGATTGATGGGGAACTGAAACCACCATTTCAGTTCCTCTGTCAAGTTCCATGCAAGTTTAAGTATCTAGCATGAATTACCTGTAATAGAAACATATAGTATACATATATCCAACTTAAGGGAGATGCCAATGTGCCAATGATACTGAGAGATTTCTATTCCTGTTCTAGATGCAGCCTCCATTAAACCAAGAATACAACCATTTCAGGGTTATTTAGATTAGATCAGACCAGTGGCCATCCCATCTGGTATCATATATCCAACAGGGACATGTACCAGATGTTTCAGAAGAAGGTGCAAGTAACCCTGGGATGGACAATACCCACACAGGGGGAGGATTATTCTTAATTTGTGTCTGTTTTGTGCTCTGAAGTGTGTGTTTACCCCATTTATGAAATATTAGCATGTCTTTCATGACTGGATGTTCTTATTAGCCATGTAAGCGTCTAATGTTTTAAAACCTAAGCTGTTTGTGGCAGTGAGATCCACGGATTAATTAAGGCCTGTTTACAAAATCAATTTCTTGCATTGTTTTTAAACATAGTTATGACATTCTCTCCTGTTTATTCACTCATGTGGTCAGAGGCTCAACATTTTCAAACAATTTAGTGCTCTTTACCTCAGTGACCTGTTTAAGTAGCTTCATCAGCAGAGACACAAAGCTTTTTTGTTTGCGAGTTGCCTCCAAAATGAAATTGGGAATGAACTATACCAACAAAGCATAGAATTGTTGCTATCTCTTCATCACATTTAGCTTAAAATTTTACTGACTACATTTGAGAGAATGTTCTCTGCATATAGGTTTTTCACAGGAAAGCAAGAATAGATTCTGCTACTTTTTAAATTAGTACATTCAAGCTCAATTAAAGCCAGGGGAATGTAAATGTATCTCTTAATTCACTGCTAAAAGAATTTTAAGGCTCAGAGTAGGTGACTCATCCAATAGAACAGAATTTATTCCCTTTGTTTGTAAAATGCTATTTATTGCCTTGCTTTGCATTGCTATGGCTACTGTATGTCATTGGTGAAATCAGCACACACAGTATATAAAATGAATTCAAGACCTGGTTTAAAAGATTATGCAGTTCTTTTAATAAATGATAAATTCAATGGTAACTACCTGCCATTGTGGTTTATAGCTACTTATATAAAAACAGCAATAAAACCCATCAAGATCACCTCAACAATAAAAATTTCTTTTCTGTTAATATCCTGTCACAGCCTCAAAAAGTCTTTCAGATTCAGCAGTACTCTAGTAATCATACTCCAATGTCCTGTAAGTGATTTCCATCTTTCAGCTGAATTGATGTGCAGCTCCATTTAATTTTTTTATTGCTAGCTATTAATATTAAATATTTAGTTAAGTGTGTTATAAACATCACTGCATTCCCTAGGCCATACCGTTTGCTCTTGCTCTTAATGTTTGTAAGCAAAGCTTGTGAACAATTAATCTATTTCAGTTAAAGCCTAATGTCTTGCCAATTCGGTGGCCCTTTATTCTTTTCTGAAATGCATGCAGTACAATTACTTCTGCCATCGTATTCAACCAAACGCTGAAGGCCCATAGATTTTTGAAGGGAATAGTCTGTGCTTCAACAGCTTGAGTGCTGATTCACGCAGGCATCTTTTGTGGCATTGGCATGACAAGCTCCAATTTCCCAGCCAGAATCATTTGTCTTTGTCATTTAGACACAATGTGCAGGGCTTAACGTGATCTCAGGGAAGTACCGAGTCTGTTATTGACCAATAATGGAATTTCATTATGTTGCAATGACATTTGTTTGTGCACACAACTCATTTAAATATATGCGTAGGCCTATTGCTCTGTGGAGCAAGGGCAGGGAAGTGTTTTCAATGCCAGAGAACCGAAGCAGAATGAAAGCAAGGTGAAATGTCTGTCAGTCCTCCTATCTCATAGGAATGGATCTAAGTCCCAAATTAGAGCCCTCATCTGGGACCTCTATCTACAATGGGCAGAATCTAACCATCTCAAATTTTAACAGTTTGTGGTAGTCAGATTCTGCCCATTGTAGATAGAGGTCCCATATTCTGCCCATTGTTCTAAATCCACTCACATTTTAAGAGTTGGATGTGGGTTTAGAGAACATCTAAGGTCAGAAATACTTAGACTTAGCCTTTTGGGTCTGCCCACTAGAGACAAAGGGCCTGATTCTACTCACATTTACTGTGGTGTCCATCAGAATTAATCCCGTTGAATTCAACTGAGTTAATAGCATATATCAGATCAGACTCTGACCTAAAAAGCTTTTGAAGCTAGAGAATGCCTCTGCGGTTTGGTTCCAACCCATATCTGCTCTCAAGTTTGTAGCAGATCTGTGGTTTGGTTTGGTTTTCAGAACATGATTCAGTGGGATTTTACAATCCCAGTGATACCATGCTGTTCTGTGCTGCTGATAATTAAAGTAATTGTCGAGTGTTTTATATTAACTGCAGAGACTGTGTATTTTAGATTCATGGGGCAATTGGTCACATGAGCCTGAAAAATGTTCACCTTAAGATGCTTTGGTTTGTTGCCGGCCTCAATTTGAAAGGCAAGGCCGGTAGCACTAGTGGCATTTGGGGATGCATCATGCAGTCTTTGCTATGACAAACAGAAGTGTGTAACTGATAGTGCCTGCATTACATATTCTAATGGAGTCTTACATAATGGGTGGCTCTTTACTTGCTTAACTTTTAGTAGAACTAAATACACTGGGTCCAATTCATCCAGGGCATAACCACGTTAAAGACAATGGTGTTACACCCAACATGATTTTAGCCCATTTTGTCAGTAGGTCACACATTTAGATAATTGGGAGACAGATTTATCTTTTGATGGCTGCTGTTTTTTTAATAATAATTTGTGAAATGTTCAGAGTTTTTTTCAGTAGGACAAATATTTTATTTATAAAGCTCAAGTAAGGGGAAAATCCTAATTGCATGGAAGTAAGTATAAATAATAGACATGCACTAGACTAAGTAACTGCATTGAAGATCATTGTGTGACCATTTCCTTGCCAGTATCCAGTCCCTCTCAGATCCCTCTATTTTCACCTATATATGTACTAGACAGAATCTGCAGAAAGGTATTCAGGTACAGATAGGTGCCTGAATTTATAGCCACACTTAAGCAGGTTAAGCACTTAACCCATATTGGTTTCAACAAGAGTTAGGTACCTAGATGCCTTTAAAATAGGGGCAATAATTTGTGATGGGGCATTCCAAGAGTTTAAGTGATCAAGGGCTGCACTCTTCCATTGCATTGAGTAGGTGTGGGATCTGGGATTGAGGTGGGGTGCAGACAGGAGCTTGAGGTAGGGGATTGAGGTACAAGAGGGGATGTGGGATCTGGGAGGGAGTTTGGGTGAAGGAGGGGGTTGTGACCTGGGGCAGGGATTTGGGGTGCAGGGTCCAGAGAGGGTATGGGGTGCAAGAGAGGATTCTGACCTGGAGGAGAGGTATAGGAAGGAGTGCAGGGGTTTGGGTTGTGGATCAGGGAGCTAGGGTACATGAGGGGTAGGGTGCCAGCTGTAGGCTCTGGCTGGGAGTTGCTTACCATAGGTGGCTCCTGGCCAGCAGCCCAGAGGGACCCTCAGGCAGACTCACTGCCTTCTGCATCTCCACATGCCACTCAAAACAGTTAGCTGTGCGGACTATGTGCTCCTTGGGGGGGGGGAGGACCTCTGCATGCATAAGCATGGCCCAGGCAGCTCCCATTGGTTAGAAACTAGCCAATGGGAGCTATGAGATTGTGCTGAGGGTGAGCCAGATCCAGCAGTTTGGTGGGCTGATGCTCCCACTGGCCTGCAGACTGTATTTTGCCTTCTCCTGCTTTAAAATCTGGTCCTACAGGCATCACCTACTTAGTGCTTTTGAAAATCCCACTATGTGACTCTCTGCATCTAAACATTTTGGAAAATCTGACCCCTAATGGTTTAATAGGCAATTCTGTATTATTAATAAATGGGAAAGACATCCTGTCATTGTAAACTTCGGTCAGTGTAAAGTATCAAAGTTAGTTTACTTCAAGTTTGTTTAATATTTCTTTGAGTGCATATTTGCCTATAGATAAAATCTGTATGACTGCCTCTTAATAATTAAAAGGTCCTTGTCAAGGTTGGTAGGCCCCAAACTAGCCATGAATTTTTGTTCTGTTTCTCCTTCTCTGTTTTTCCTCAACACAAATACGTTGGTGCTTCTGCTTTGAAAAATGCTGCCCTAATGCTAATTTTCCTGTTGAGTAGGGTGGGAATTTTGAGTTTCTTCTCTAATCTCCCTGCTAGCGCAGAAGGGGTTTGACCACTTCAGTCCTCAGATGTCACAACATGTGCAGGACTTACTAGTAGTGAATTGCTTTTACATTTCAGCTTAGAAGTCCATTCACACTCAGAAGGACCATGTCATGACTAGCTGTTGTTTTGCCAGCTCCTTCCCTTCCTATCTCTCTAGAACAGAGATGGGCAAATTATATCTGCCACGCCAAGCCACTAGATCCAGCCTGCGGCCCAATGTGAACCTCATTCAGGCACCTTTCCCTGCCCCTGCATGTCGCTGTAAGCAGCCAGCTGTAGGAGTCTTGTGCTTTTCTGAGTGCCTCCGCAAGGGGGGAGAGGCTTTGTGCGCTGCCTCCGTCCCTAGCAAAAACTCTCAGCTCCCATTGGTCAGAAACCCTAGCTCCCAATGGCTGTATTTGTGGTTCAGGCAGCACACAAGTTCCCCCTCTCCCATGGTTTGCAGCGCTCAGAGAAGCATGTGGCTTCTGCAGCCAGCTGCTTTGACCAGCATATGGGGGTGTGGAAGTTTCCCTGCCTGAGGGACCTGCTGGGCTATTGGCCAAGCCACCTAGGTAAGTGCCACCTGGTTAATCTGGCACTCCAACCCCTCTTCCCCCATCCTGCACCCCATGTAACCCATATCCTCTGCCCCCCTCCTGCACCTACCTCACCTCCCAGATTCTGCAGCCCAATCCCCTCCCAGACCCTTCACCCACTCCTACAGCTTTCCTCTAGGTCAAAATCCTCTCCTGCACCCATACCCTCTCCTAGACCTTGCACCCCTGCATCCTGTACTCCAACTCCCTGCCCCAAGCTCCCTTCTGCACCCACCCTTCATACCAGACCTTGCACCTTCTCATATTTCATGGAAGAGTGCAGCCCTTGACCACTTACCAAATTCTTGCAGTGGTCTCCCATCAAAAGTTATTGCCCATCCCTGGGCTAGAATCTAATACAATACCTCTCTCCACCTCTGGCTATACCCCTAGGAGCCATAACTGTCAACCTGATGGAGGGACCTCCAGGGAGCATGTGGTCTATATGTGGGCATATTGCAGTCCCCGCCATGGATCTGGCCACTAACTTGGCAGATTTAGCGACTTGCTGCACTGTGCAGCAGAGCATAGCATGTTGCCCAATCTTAATAGCCCTATGACTATGAGCAATAAGTGTGTGCACAATGGAGGAAAAAATACTGATAATAAGTAAACAGATTTCAAGATGTTGTGATAAAGAATAGTGTGTAACAAGATTATTTTAACAAGTGCTAAGTCAAGTTTGTCCAACTTGATTTTAATACTTGCAGCATGACAGAGGTGATGAACACACGGGAACCTGTTATGGAAGAAGGCGGCCCTTCTACCCAAGTGAGTCCAGATGAATCAGAAAATATTTTGTATTGCTTTACAAAATCATATGCAACATAATGCAACTACAGGTTGAACCTCTCTAGCCCAGTACCCTTGGGACCTGACAAGTAGCAAACCAGAGAATTTGCTGAACCATGGGAGGTCAATATTATAGTGAGTAGTTCTTATTTTGCCAAGGCAAATAAATGGAACAATGCTTGTAATGCTGCTTAGTAATGTATGACTGAACTGATCCATCATATATAAGCCTATGCCTAGACAAGGCTTATCAGCTCTCTTCATAACAAAGTGTTAGTCGTGTTACAACATTTTACTGTATTGGCATAAAAATATAAGTACATAAGGCATAAAAAACATGCTTACACTTAGCAGCATTACCAACACTTCCACTGCTTGCTGGACTCTGAGGATACATCAAGACTACAGGCTTCTTTCAGAAGAAGTTTTTTTTGGAAGAGATCTTCCAAGAAGACTTCTTCCGAAAGAGAGTGTGCACACTGCAAAAGTGCATCGAAAAAGCAATCTTTTTCGAAAGAGAGCATCCAGACTGAATGGATGCTCTCTCGTATGTAAGCTGTGATTGCTATGAACGGAATGGCCACCAAGGCGCCTGTGCTTTTTTCCTCTTTCCTCCTCTTCCAAAAGAACTCCCTCTTCCCTGTCCACACACTCCTTTTTGCGAAAGAGCTCTTTCGAAAAAGGCTTCTTCCTTGTAGAATGAGGATTACCAATGTCGGAAAAACCCCTCTGTTCTTTCGAGTTTCTTTCAGAAGAATGAAATTGCACTGTGGACGTTCCTCAAGTTTTGTCAGAAAAACAGCCGTTTTTCCAACAAAACTCTGTAGTGTAGACATACCCTGAGAAGACATTTTGGGATAAATCAGAGCTAAATAATAGCACAGAACATTGAGAGCCAGGGCTGATAGCTATAAACAAAATTTATAGGGCAGTGGGAAATTTAGCCATACCCATAGTAAGCAGATACCTGGGTAACTAAAATCATGCTGCACCCTGGATGTTGCTGGACCAGAAAGTGCCGGACTTAGAGGTTCAACCTGTAGTAGCTTTTATACGTTAAACAGCAATCTAGATCAACTGATAGTAAAGGACACGGAAAAATAATGTCTGAGATAATAGGATTATATATAATCATCCTATTCAATTGTAATTTTAAGAATGTATGGTTTCTGAGCCTGTGTGAAGCAAACTACAAAATTTGCTATTGACTTCATGTAATAGTAAATGTTGTTCAGACTGGGAATGTTAAAAATTGTGTAATGGAGTAACCGTGTAACCGCTGAAAAATCTGTATACTGCAGAGCCCGCAGCAAAGCCTCCCCAGGAGCAGGGCTGCCAGTCCCTGCCAGCCTGGCTGCTGTAGGGGAGGCTTCGTTGAGTGTAACCAACACCATTAAGTGATCAGCATCTGCCTATCGATTAAATGATTCGTTATTTACACTCAAACATCCCTAGTTCAGACAGTGGTGGAGCTACAGTGCAGGCAGAGAATGAGGTTTATCAACAAGCCATAATGTATTTTTTTTAAAAAGCAGATTTTGCAAGTATGTATAATCTCTTTCAGGATTAAACAAACATCACTCAGTGAGGATATACAGCAAATATTTCATCAAGCCTCTTATTGCTAGGGCAGTGATTTTAGGCAAGCCCAATAACTGCAGGCTTAAAGTGAAAAGTGAGACATTTATAGGAGAGAAATGCTTTGACACACAGTCACAGAATTAAGAGATTGACCGATTCCAAGGCTAGAAGGGACCATTGTGATCATCTAGCTTGTAATCCTGTATAACACAAGCCATAGAACTTCCCCAGAATAATTCATAAAGCACCAAGTTGATCCACTGTATCAGTTCTTTGCACGGGGACTTTAAGTTGTATCTCATGGGAACTACTGCTATGTTACTCCTGTAGCTGAAGTGATGGAGATTTGGTGGTGGATCTAAAGGTTCAAACTCTGCTGATGGACTATCTAGGTATCAATATGATGCCAAATGATGGAATTTTTGGTTTTTCAGATTGCTTTGTTAAAAGCCTAGGCAATTACACACTAATTACACCCATTTCTAGTTAGAATAGAAAGAGGACCTTTACCATGTTCCCTAGCAAGGTTAAAACATTGAAAATGTGGTTCAGATCTGGCTACATGACAAACTGGAACTGAAACTGAATCACAAGTCAAGTGCATTTTACCAGGATGCCTTGACTCAGAAAGTGGGAGTAAATACAAAATAACCACATGACCTTATTTTTGTAGCCCTCATCCACTCAGGCTACTAATTACCTTATATATTGCAGTAGCTGTCACATGTCTTATCATGTCTTCTATTAGAGTGTAAGCTCTTGCGGGGAAGGGATATCTCTTTTTAGATGTCTGGGAAGCACCATTTTTGGCACTGCCACAGTATATACAGTATGTAGCTGTAAAGTCTGTACAGGTTTCCCCATCAGTAAAACAGGATGGATGATAATTCTCTACCTCACTGTGCTGTTGTGAGAGTTAGGGTTTGAAAAGCTTTCTGAAGACATGGTGCTTTCTATGAAGACATAGCATGCTTACTGTGACAGACTGCTGATGAAATTATTATTAAGGTTTCCTAACACTTCCCATTATAAGAGCATATTTCTAGCTGGCTAGGCGAGGAGGAGGAGCAGAGAAAAAGTGATACTAGTTGGGTGAGGAGACAGGAACTAAGAATTGCTGGAGCAGGGAAAAGATGGTGAGAGGAGACCGATATGACTAACAGCCAGTGTGCAGGAGAACTGGGACTGGCTGGGCAAAGAGATTAGGCCAAGGAATTGTGGAGGGTAGAGGAAAGGCTGAGATTAGACTAGGAGCATGGTGAAAGAGACTGGGGCTGGGAGCCAGTAGGGACAGGGATTGTGAGATGACTGGGTAACTGGAGGCTTAGTTGTGGGGAAAGAAAGAGATCAGATGAGGTCAGTGTAGTGATCACCAATTGCTAGCATAGCATGCTGGAAACCATGTTGGATTTCAAATCCCAGTCTCTTACTTTTCACACACTCGAGAATTATCAATGCATAGGGCGACGAGCCTAGTCCAAGCAGGTGGGAATGCCACTATGCATTCCTCAACTATGATTACGTCAGCCAATTAAGAAGCAGAGTAAATGGTGTCCTATCCAGCACTCCTTGACTAGAGTGTGGTAGCTATGACACAGAGCCTTAAAAGTATGATGGATATTAAAATAGATTGGCAAATTGGGAAGATACCTTGGAGTCAGTGAGGAGGGGGAATACATCTTCCCTTTGAAAGTCTTCTGCTGTACTCACCATTACAGTCAGAAAAAAAAATCCATTGTGCTATTCTGACTTGCATATAACCCAGTATTTTATTAGGCTTTTCCAGATTCACGTGAGAAGTACCCCAAGCTGTCAAAAAGATTGCCATCAATTGTGGTAGAGCCAACTGAGTCTGGGGAAGTTGAAAGTGGAGAGCTACGCTGGCCACCTGATGACTTGAAATCCATGGAAGACAAGAATCCCCTGGCTGACCAAAGAGTCTGCGTTCAACAGCAGCAAATGGATCTGGAAAGTATGAATTCATGATTGTCACCCTACGCTATAGAAAAATGACATTTCCAGAGAGGGTAGCATGTTGGAATTCATTGCTGATACACAGAGGCCTCTAAATGGATAGTTAGATTCTATAGGGATAGGTACCTTAGAAATACCTGAGGTGAATTTAGGTATATTTGCAGAAGGAATTTAAGGTTATCTACTGAGCATCTGAAATGCATAAAACTCAAGTTTGAATGGCTAACAGACAGCTTATTGCACATTAGCACTTCACTCTGAACTGGGAAACAAATCTGTCAACAGTCATCATCCCATTCTATCTATCTATCTAGTGGGGAGGGATAGCTCAGTGGTCTGACATTGGGGCAAATCTGTCAGGGATGGTACTTGGTCCTGCCTTGAGGGCAGGGGACTGGACTCGATGAAGGTCTCTTCCAGTTCTATGAGATAGGTATATCTCCATATAGGTGTGTGTATGTACACACACACACAAAGCCTAGAAGCAATTTAATAACAGTATGTTTCCAAAGCATCAGTGTGTAATTGAAACTTGCATTAGTTCAGCATACATGCTCGCACATATATATGTTATGACTAATAGTGTCACTGGGTGGTCAATATCTGGCTGAAAGATATAAATGTGTAAGAATATACTTCTTACGTGAAGCCCTACATTACGTAAATTATCATAGATCATCATTTTTCCTTGGCTGCAAGTATTTTCCTACCTTCTTGAACCTTTATGTTGTTAGCATTTAAATGCATCAGCATTTGAAACCCAAACTGTATGCTTTTCTTACCCCATACTCCTAGGCTTTGTCTACACTATGGCTTTTGCTGGATGAGGCAATGCAAATGATTAGCATTTTGTTGCACTTCATTTGCATAATCTATTCCAAGCTGTTTTTGTGCAAGGGGTTTTTGTACAAAAACAAGCAGTGTGGCCGTGGCCATTTTGTGCAAAAAGGAAACGTCCATGCTGCATGTTTTTGTGCAAAAACCCCTTGCGCAAAAACGACTTAGAATAGATTATGCAAATGAAGCACGACAAAATGCTAATCAGTGCTTCATTTACATTACCTCTTCCAGCAAAAGCCATAGTGTAGACACAGCCCTAGTGTCTTTAGTAGGACTGCCAGTGAGAATAATAATTTAAAACCTTTCTTGTTCTTTAGCCATTTAAAACTAGCACTGTGATGCTATGAAAATAAATGTAATATAATAATGTCACCATTTGACTTTGTCTTTTTGTATAGACACACAAGTGTAATATTTGTAGACATGGCTACACAGAAATTAAAGACAACCTTTACAGGTGCAGAAAAGGATCAGGTTGTATAATCTATCTTTAGTGCAGTTCTCTTTATTTCCAAAAATTGGGCAAGGACCCATAGTTCTGTTCTTTAAATCAGTCAAACCATTCACCAAAAATCTGGCCTGCACATCATGACCACAATATTTTTCTGAGCAAGGATGACATTATATAATGTAATGTAATGTCATTTGTACCTGATATCCTTAGTAATGGAAGTCCTATTAAATTTGATTGATAAGGGCTGCTCCTGTAGTCCTGCCTCAGTCAATACACAGCCACTGACTTCAGTGGGCATTATACCTTAAAGAAGAGGACTCAGGACTTCCCCAATTGTGTAATATCAATTTTCAGTTTCTGAAGTCACCTGTAAAGTCAAGTTGCTGTGTAGTTAGTGTCTCCTTTGGATTTCACAGCTGGTTTGCAAGTACAGTTAATTACTAATTGCAAGTCTGAGCACATAAATACATATCATCTGCTTCACTGAACAGAATGAATCAAGTAATGTTGCTGTTGTCAGATGGAGAAATAAACACCAATGAACTGTTTTTTTTTTTAAAACAGATCTTTTAGCACATCCAGCTCCAGAAGTGGAAGACAATACAGATAATATTGAAAGGAGATCTGAAAAGGATGACTAGGAACTACACGGCCGCAGAAGTGAAACTTCTGAGTGAATGTTGTTGAAAAGCTAACATGTTCTGAAGACATGTCAAAGTAATCTGTATTTAAATCTGCAAAGGTTTTTATTTAGTACATGGTAAGAAGTGTATGGGCTTTAGAACTGTTCTTTTGAACATTTAATTTTTCAGGCTGGGCTTCATATTATTTGTTTAATTTTCCTTAGGAAACAATGAGACACATTAAGAGAGAGATTCCAGTTACTGTGAGATCACAAAGCAAAAATGCTCACAATTTCAATTAGCACATTTTAGTGGATTTGCCTTATTAGAGCAAGGCTGCTTTCAGGTATCAACAGCAGCAAAAGGGTTTGCATTTCTACAGAAGGAATATTTTCAAATCTAAAACCTTTCTTGTTTTTAGCCATTTAAAACTAGCACTGTGATATTACGACAATAGATGTAATATAATGTCACCATTTGACTTTGTAACTTTTTGTATAGACACACAAATGTAATATTTGCATACCTGGCTACACAGAAATTGGTGACACCTTTACAGGTGCAGAAAGAGCAGTACTCTCCCTTTGACCAATTTGTGCAAATTCAAATGAACCAGCCTCTTCCTAACTATGTTTTAAACAAGGAGCAAAAATTTTAGAAATGCTTTGTTGATGTACATTTCTTGAATTGGAATAGCTAAGTCTCTGGTGTTTGTGCAGTGAGACTGTTTATTGTTGATTTGATGGAGTGGCCTGTGCTGTCTGTGCACACACCTTAGGGTTCAGATTCAGCCCTGGTGTAATAGAGTATTATCTCCATCAATGCCAATAGAAATGGCCCCTGCTTACACCAAGGCTCAGTTTGCCCCGATATGTTGTGACTATTCTGTCATTATGTTTAGTGTATCAAAAATTAGTACAGAGGCCCAAACCATTCTGCCTTGACGTGTGAAAGTAGGAGAGGGGGGAGCTCAGTGGTACCACCCTTCCTCTGGACCCTGCAGAGGCCTTTCCGCATGGTGTGAGTTCTGCACCAGGGGAGGGAGTAAAGATAGGGCAGTTTGTGGTAGGAATGAGTGGGTCGTGCTGGGTAAATGCATATCATCCCCCATCCTGCCCTGTTGTCATTAATCAGCTAAAGTAATATGGTTTGGGGCTGTATTATCTCTTCTGCTGAGCGCTGGAGGGGGAGGGGGGGACAGAGACAGAGCTGGTGTTGGGGCACAGAACCTTCATGGATGACATTGGGTTCCCCTGATTTTTCCATATTAGCCATGTCCAGAGATGGGCCCTGTAGCTTTCTCTGTTGGAGGCAAAGCTTGCTTCCCAGACAGGACCTGTATACAGAAATTCCCTGTCCTTGGACCCCATCCCATGGAAGGTGATGATCTGGGCATAAACTATTACCAACTTGACTGCTTGATGGCATAGATTCAGAAGGATTCCACTATTCAACTGTGAAAAAATGTTCTGTAAAGTATGGAATTAGAATTATCCCCATCTCTTTCCTTTTCAAGACTGGACGGGTCCTGTATTTCCAATTAACATCTCAGCTGGAAAAGGCAGCTTGTTATAGATTTAAAGAAATAATACAATTTCTTCCAGCATTTTCTCTGTTTACTTTCAAGTGCATTCTTTTGTCCAGTAATAATTTTCTCTAGAGGAAGCTTTTCAGTGTGTGATGATCAATACAATTTACTGGCCAGATGTGTTAATAAGATAATTTTATACATTCTTAACCACCAAATTTAATATATTTACATAAAAAGAATTCTGTGCAATGAATGTTTATTAGTACAAAGGAAAGACTATTTTACTTCAAAGCAACATTAATTTATGTATATATATATAGAAAGAGTTCATTATTTGGGGTGTTTGGGATCTGTGACCATTTTATAAGCAGTGTAGTATAGTATAATGTAATATTTGGTAGAACTTTGTTCTTCAAACCTTTATAACAATCTGTTTTGCCTTTTGCCTTAGACTTTCATACCTTTGCTGTCACAGATGAGCTTGAGGGCTAAATGGTATTCTGGCTAAAGACTATCGAAAATTCCCAACAATACATAAAGGTTTCAGGAAGGCCTCATAACCTGCTGCAGTGCCTGGCTGCTGACTCTTGTTAGCCCTTTCTGCCTGAAGGTCTTAGTGGTACAGCTCCTATCCTTCCCCCCCCCCACAAAAAAACCCCCAAATGTTAAGATTTTTGTTTGAGTAACACATTGAGTATCCACAGGCCTGCTGACAAATTTTGGGCCCCAGGACAACACATCAGTGGGTCCCCTGCCTCCTCAGAGAGAGCCACAAGCCACCCCTCCCTGCCCAGAGAAATCCCGAGCACCACCCTTCAATCAGAGGACTCCCTAGTCAGTTGCTGCCCCATTCCCCACTTGCGTGGAAGTGTCCCTCCCACCCTCCTCATCCTCTCTATCCCCCCCCAGCCATCCCCAGATCAGCTCTGCTCCCCAGCATTCTTGTGCCCCCACCTACCCATGCTTGCTCCTTTGCCTTTCCAGTCTGGTTCCTCCGCCCCCCTCAGTCCTCGCTTTCTGCAGTCCTGTGCCCAGCTCTACCCCCAGAGCTCAGCTCTCCCTCTCTCTTCCCAGCTTGGCTCCCCCTGCCATTCCCAGTCTGGCTTTCCCCTCCACGCTCACTCATCCCCCCCTTCCCCAGTCCAGCCGCTCCAAGGATGTGGGCTGGGGTTCAAAACAGCAGGGAGCTCCTGCCCCCACCACTACTGATCTGAGCACAGGGCTTAAAGCAGCAGGAAGCTCCAGTTCCCCCTCCCTCCCTGCTGCTCTGAATCTGAACTCTGGGGTTCCCTGTAGCTGCTGCTATTGCAGCGCTATTTAAAAGGACTGAGTCAGGGCTCACCGGGCCCCTGTGAAATTGCCCCCTTTGTCCCTCCTTCCCCCGTTGGTGGGCCTGAGTATCCAGGGACCAGGCATGGAGGCAGTGATAACACAGCACTGACAGAAGCAGGACAGCAAGCCCTAAATTGGCATGAGCTACATCACTTCCACTCTGACAGGAAAAAAAAGCAACAGGGAGCCAACTGCAGCAGTGAGGCAGCTAAGTGGGTGTGTGGCATGCTCTAAAACACTGTACTTTTGCTTTCCCTGTCAAGAATTTTCACAAAATTCTGGAAAAATCCTGTGTTTAACTCTGAAAATCCATTGAAATAATAACCTGCAGCTTTGCCCAACTGTACTTGTATTGACATATCATCTCATTTATTTTTCCTTTCAAAATGAAAAAAAAAAAAAGTTGATTACTCCCGAGTGTTCTCTTTCTGCTTTTGGATACTCACCCCTTCTTACCCTATATGGACCTTCTCCTGTTTCCAGCTGCAGACAAAGGGACTTTCCTAAGAACAGTTCCCACGAAGCACAAAAAAACCTTTTAGGCATAAATTGGCAAGATAGCTGTCCAGTATTACTTTAAGTAGATGTGACTATAGCCCATATAGAGTTGCTGTACTTTCTCATCCATTCAACCTAATAATTTTCCTCTTCCCTGTTTCCTCTTTCATATTGCTCCTTTTAAGCATTTCAATTAAAGTGAATGGTTTCTTAAAATTAAAGCTTTCTACTAAAGCCAAAGGGCTTTAGTTTAACACACTCACAGACCAAAAAAAGTTAGTATTTTACTGGAAGTGAGCCAGAGACTCTAAAGAAGAGAGCAAGGTGGAAAGAGAGAAAATTGTTTTTTTAAAGCAAGCCCTATTTCTTCAACTTGCAGGTTTGTATGTGTCAAATTATTTTGTCTCTGTACAACAGTGTTGTCTATCTGAAACTCAATGGTTATTTTGTATTTTTTTTCTGGATGAAAAAAACTTTTAGAAACAAAAAAAGACATTGTCATATTTTTCTAGTCTAGCTTGTAGTATATTTAATGTAGCGTGAAAAAAGTTTTATGGACTAAGACATTATTAGATTTTGCTCTATTTCAGTTCTTTCCAATTTTGTAAAATGTCATCTGTACATAACATTCAACTACTGTATGTCCTGTAGATGTATTACAAAATTTAGTCTATTAAAAGCCTATAATGGACCTATATACAGAGCTGGTATATCCAAGACTTATTGGTTGAAAAATACAAAGGGGCAATCAGGGGTCTGTGCATTTCCTGTTCCACATATAATACAGAAGCCATTTTCGTGAGTCAGTTAAGCAAACTCATGCCCTGCAAACGGAATGGTCTCACATTGTTTTTCATGCTGTCAGTGGCCACTTTCCTTTCTATAATCTATTCTAAATTCAACTCCAGTTCCGTATATACAGTATATACCACTTCCCCTCTTTTTCCTACAGCTGTTCCCAGACAAGGGAACTCAGAACTCACTGGTTATGTCTCATCTTTAAAATGATAAAGGCTTGAATTTCTCTTATTCAAGTAACCTTCTAAATTTTGATGCCCTATGTTGCATAAAACACGAGCACTGGGCCAACTGACTTATTTTCATTCATCTTTCAATACAATGCACATTTTAAACACTTGTTTGAAAGACTGTGATAGAGCCCAGTAGGGACTGATGTTGCTGGAAATTCTGTACTTATTCTGGAAAAGCAGCATCATAGAACAGAAAAGATGAAAGAGTAGAATAAACCATCATGGCACAATGTATTCTAAAAGTGTCATGTTACCAAAAGGATCATGAAATTCAAGCACTGGACTCTGTCAATCATTCTTACAATTACTATTAAAAAAGGAAGCAGGAGAGGTTGCAACATTTTGTGGTGTGTGTGTCAGGGAAGCAGAAGTTATATAGAGATCTGGCAAATGCTTTTCCTCAGTAAAGACTGGGACCTACTTTCTGGCTGTTCTATGCCACCATCTATGCTTGCTTGAGGCATAGCATAGGGGAGGCTGCCTTCCATCAGTATGTGCTTATGTACACCCCATCATGTCAATACTTCAGCACCTCACAAGCTACCTAATTTAGGTGCCAAACATCTCCCCACCACCACACACACCATATTCTCTCTGGTTTGTAGTCAGGAAACTGAAATACAGCATCTATTAAGTGGGACTTTCCTAAATTTTCATAACAAGCCTGTGGCTGACCTAAAAGCTGAACCCAATTTTTGGAAACCCAGTCTACCACCCAGTACACTAGACCATCCTGACAATGCAACACCAGAAATGACCCAGCATTGGAGCTCTCTTTCACACTGTATAGTGTTCATACACTTGAGAAAACCATCTGACACATCTTGCTTATCCTAGAAATATCTGATTTCAGCAAGTGCCACCAAATGAATTTTAGGCAGATACAAGTAGATTTGAGCTGTATCATGATTCTTACTGTTACATTTCAATGTGTCGGTCTAAGTAGATGGGTAGTTAACCTTTAATTAGAATGAAGCATGATGACAGCATTATGCTTTCACCAACCTACCAATAGATATATTTTAAAAACTAACTAAAATCCAGCTCTGAGTCTCAAATCTGAAAGATTTGAGGACTGCTTGGATGATCTGCTGTAGCACCGTAACCAAAAGGGATCCTGGGATGCATAAACAGGAATCTCAAGTAGCACGAGAGAGGTTATTTTATCTCAGCTTTTGTCACTAGTGTGACCGGTGCTGGAATACTGTGCCAGTTCTGGTGTCCACAACTCAGGAAGGATATTTATAAATTGGAGAAGGTTCAGAGAAAAGCAAAGGGATGGTTAAAAGATTAGACAAAATGCCTTATTGTGACAGACCCCAAGAACTCAAGCTATTTGGCTTAACAAAGTGAAGGTTAAGGAGTGACTTGATTATAGTCTAGAGGCTGCATTTCTATAAACTGGAACTTTCTGGTCTGGGATGTCCAGGATCAGAGAGTCCTAGGGTGCTGTGGGGAGTGAGTGTGTGTGAGGGGGCGGGAACCTGGCATTATGCAGGGGAAGCCTGGCACCTGGCTCAGCTGGGCTGCAAGGGGCAGACCGGAAGCTGGTGTGCAGCTCAGCTGGGCTGTGGGGGGAAGAAGGGGCTGGGAGCCGGCACGTGACTCATCTGGGCTTTGGGACCTGGAGACAGTGCGTGGCTCAGCTGGGCTGCAGGGGGACCCAGAAATGACCTCCTTGGTCTAGAGAAATCCCTCATTCAGGACCAGTCGGGCCCCAAGGGTGCTGGACCAGGGAGGTTCAACCTGTGTAAGTCTCTCTCTGGGGAATAAATATTTAATAATGGTCTCTTTAATCTCACAGAAAAGGGCATAGCATGATCCAGAGGTTGGAAGCTGAATCTAAACAAGGTGAGACTGGAAAAAGGGGCTGAATTGTTGATAGGGTAACTAACCATTGGAACAATTTACCAAGAGTTATGGTAGATCACTGACCATTTTAAAATCAAGATAGGGTGTGTGTTTTCTAAAAGCTCTGCTCCTGGAATTATTTTGGCAAAGTTCTATGGTCTGTGCATTACACAGAAGGTCAGACTAGATGATCAAAATGGTCTCTTCTGGACTTAGAATCAATGAAATCCATGTAATGTTAAGTGCTACTGTTTTCATGCATATTTATTCAGCCTTCTGCTTATTTGTGTCTCCTCTGTGATGTATGCTTCTTGACATTTTTACGTGAAGGGTAACATACATCTTTCAAGTGAAGTGGCCTGTTAAGGCACTATTAAGAATGGATAATCTGATTGTTGTGGTGTATTGTACTAAGTGCCACTTTTGTGCCAAACCACATCCTAGTTTGGGTCTCCATTAACCCCAATACAGAAGAAATCTGACACAAAACATTGGGAAGCATGGGAAAATGTAGTATTCACAGGAGAGCTCATGTTCAGCCCAAGGAGGTAAATTCAGTATGGGGCTGAATACTGCTCTGCTTCTTTGATGGAGAAGAGCAGACCTGAGCAGATCCTGGCTGGGATATGGTCCATGACATGCTCTGCATCTTGCCTTCACCTGCAGGTTTTCAGACATGATGAGAGATCATGTGATGAGAGTCCACAGCTCCCATTTACTTCTATGGAAGTTTCAAGGTTTCCAAGGAAAATGGACTCAAAGAGCAACTTCCACTGGCTGCAGTGGTGATTGGATCAGGCCCTAACTGTCTCTCTCTGGATGCCCAATGTTAGTAGGCACCTAAAAATTTAAGACCTGACCTCTCTATGCCTCAGCTTCCCCATTTATAACATTTTCATTGAGTTCAAGGAGGTGCTGTGAGGCATCATTCATTAGTTTTTGCAGCATTGCCTGGTCTTGTGATCATCACTACGTGAATGATTTTGCAGGTGGCCAATTCACAAATTTCCCTTACCCAAAATGGCCACTGTCTCCTATTACTGTCATTGTGGCTGTAGCCAGCAAGGTTTGCTGCCATTTCCCTAGAACTTATCTGCATATGGAAGCGAGGCAGCTGTTGATAAAAGTGCCATCTCCTATTGTTGTCAGTTAGATTGAAGCCAAAGCTTCCACTCTGAGCTTTGGAGACTGCACAAGATACAGGGATTGTGAGGAGCAGCAGAGATACTGTGAAAGGTGCATGGGGAGAATGAGGTGGGAGCAGGAGACAGTTTTAGGGGAATGGGGAACAGGGTGTTGCAGAGTACAGAGGATAGTGATGGGCAGATGGATGGCAGCTACCCCAGCCAGTAGGTAGTGCTGAGGAAGGGAAGGTCCCTCTGAGCAGCCAGGAAAGGCAGTGTTGCTGCTCTCATAAATTGAGTATGAGTCACAGGATTTTGGTGCCTGCAACAAACCTGCCCTGCCACTGAACCCTGATTTCATGAATACCCCTTGAGCAGAGAATGCTAGGGAGTGAATGGCAGCGGAGCGGGGCTGTTGGGTGAAGACAGTAAAGGAAATGGAAGTTCCACTAGGTTAAGGATCAGAAGAGAGTAAGTAGAGTCTTCCTATGAGCAGCCATGGAAAGCCATGCATTTGTGTGTGCATTACAGGTAATTTTTTCAACTTGAAACGATCGCACATTGGCAGACAAATAGAGGGGAATTAAACAGTCAAGAGGCAAACTACAACATGTGATTTGATTTTTTTTTTTTTTAATCATTAATTTGGGGGCAAATCACATTTTTGAAGGTCTGACTCATGATAGCTGATTAGGGTTGGCAGTGCTGGGTTTGGGAGGTGCCCCTATGCTATAGCGTACCATAGAAAAGCTTATTACTACATAACTAATTTTTCAGTACCTCATGATATATATAAGTTGTTTTGATAAATGAGTTCCCTGGAGGCTACAGGATAGTCCTTCTTTATCAAAATCCTGGCTGCAGAAGTTGAATTGGGATGTTGAATTGCAGGACTAACGGTGATCAGTGAACCAGTACATTTACCCATCAGTTACTATCTTATATTCCATGTTTTTTACAAAACCTAAGGGCATGTCTCAACTTATAGCTAGATCCGCACTGCTATGATCGATGAAATGGTGTTGACTTAGCGAGTCTGGCAAAGACCCATTAAATTGATGGTAGAGTACTCTCCCATTGACTCTCATACTCCAACTCCCTGAGAAAAGTTAGGTAAACTGGCAGGAGAGCATCTCCCATTGACACAATGCAGAGTGCACTCTGCTGTACATCAGCCTACACTATGTTGACTTCAGTTATGTAACTTGCATAATTAAAGTAGCATAATTTAGGTGGACTTGCAGCTGCAATGTACAGCAGCCCTAAATCTCTGGTCCCTGTAAAAGTTACAAAAATGTGAAATGAGTGTAACCAATATACAAATGTCTGCATGAATCAGCAGCGAGCCTGAAACAACAGCTTAGATTTCAGAGTTATTTTTCAATATCAATGTTCATTTCAGTGCTGATGATTGTAGCAGAAAAAACCCAATAAAGATGCTGCTTATCCCACTAACACAGGCTAAGGATGTAAAAGGGTAACCAGTAAGCAGCTCTCTTAACCTTGCAGATCCCTAGGGGTAGGAGATCATACTTCCTGCCTCCTTTGCCATCAAAAATTTCAAGACTACATCCTGGGGATGTCTATACTGCAAGCAAAGGTATGGTTACAGCACTGATTGGCACACCTACATTAGATTATGCCTTCAATTGCAGTGTAGACAGACTCCATAAGGTAAACTTGGTTTCTATGGATACCTGCAAAAGCTGCTGTTTATTAAGAGGTCAAATGAAGGAAATGAAGTTGTTTTCAAACTACCTTCATGTAAGATAACATGAGATGGTCTCAGTTCTGCAGTAGTGGACTTAGTCATGGAAAATCCTCTCTTGCATGGAGCGGTATGTGGGAAAACAGTCAGTTTGGATGACATTCCTATTTCCCTCCAACTCGGTGGTGGTGTATGTACCATGTTTGCCTAGCATTAATGCCAATAGCATTATTAACATGCCCAGTATGCCATGCAAAATAATAGACCTGATCCTTCATGCATTGAAGCCAGTGGGAATTTTGATCATAATTTCAAAGGTCGTAAGATTAGGCCTAAATGAGTCTGGATGACAGCACCCTTGGGGGAAGAGAGGAAGGATTCAGTGCTTCACAGGAAAGAGAACCGGAGAGAAAACAAAACAAAAAATACTAAAAAACCCAGCCAACTCCAGAGTTTAAGCCAAATCCTCTATCTCACCAGCCCAAATCCAGAGCAACTGTTGACTCAATGGATCACCAGAGCAGAGTCTTCCCCTCAGTTTTTACAAGTTATTCACCAAAAAAAAAAAAAAATTATGCATTTTCCCCTCCCCCTCACTACCAGTCTTAATTTAAACCTTTTTCCTGCCCAATGTTAGCTGCCATTTTAACACTGCAACCACATTCAGAATCCTCTGTTACTTTTAACAGCTGAGTTGCATGTGCTCTGTACACATCTCTTAAATTAAAGCAAAGACTCTGAGGTGTGATTGTAACTGAGGAGACACATCTGAATCCAGTCGTTTACATAAATGCTAAGGTGGTGCTCCCTATTTTTAGTAAGTCTGGGTTAAATAAAGTGGCTTATTCATCTGTCAGGTTTTAAACTGAATTCCAGTGAGGACAAAGAGGCTTGTGTCTATATGCAGAGCTAAATCCACCCTGTCTTGTTCCAAGGGTGAGTTAAAATAAGACTAGAAAAATATTTGTGAGGTCAGCATGAGCTACCATTCTGTTGGAAATTGTTTATATATTTTCATATTGATTATGTGAGGAGAGGGGAAGTACTTGAAATAATACCAAGCATCAGCACACAGGACAAAATGACCACTGTGGAACTATTTTGAACTTACTATAATATGGCATTGACTAAGGTACAAATTTGGCTCATTGGGTCCCAAAGAAATAAAACATGAATTAAGTTATTTTATTTTATAAGGTTATATAAATCCTGCTTTCCATAAATGCTGAATATATTGAAATAAGCACAGAATGTGAGTACAGTTAGGACGATAAGTCCCTGACCTAAGGAAGGCCAGCTCTCTGATAAACTACAGAGCTAGTGTATTTTTTAAAGCTTGATTTGTTTGTATAAGCTGAGTATTTGTTTGTTCACCATGCAAAAACGAAATACAGTGGGTAAGAAGTTCAGCCTGGTGGAGGTTTTTCTTGTGCTGAATACTAATATGAACAACATCACTTAGATGATAAAATTCATGTTAGCTAATAAGAAAGAACTCAAAATTTAACCCAATCACATGTACTTAATTATTATAATAAATTATGAAAATTTAAAAGGAATCCTACAAAAAGTGGAAACATGGACCAATTGCTAAGGATGAGTACAAAAGAACAGCACAGATATGTAGGGGCAAGAGCAGAAAGGGTAAAGCACAAAGTGAGTTACACCTAGCAACAAATATAGAAGACAATAAGAAGAGATTCTATAAATACAGTAGACAAGGATCTACTGGTAGATCTTGGAGCCTCTGACAGGTGATCCTGACTGGTTTGGCCAAGAGACTGGCAAGTGCCAGTACTTCAGCTGCCTCTCCCCACACTGCTGCTCATCTCCTGCCCTTTGTCTTGGAGCTGCCCCTCCTCCTCGGGAGCCTCTTGCTTGCTGGGCAGGGCAGGGGAGGGACAGAAGGGCTGCTGATGTCAAGGTGTCCTCTCCCACTCTGTATCCTTTCTCCATAGAGCAGAGAGAGGGCACAACAAGACTTGGGATGGAGTTTGCTGGCTGCTTTAGGGAGTGCTCCAGGGCCGGGGAGGGGTGAGCCTCCTTTAGCCCCACTGCACCACCAACCAGAAGCCATCAGCAGTGCCCAGCTGGAGCCCACATCCCAAACTCCTACCCCAGTCATGAACCCCCTTCTGCACCCCAAGTCCCCCTGCATCCACATGCCATCCCAGACCCTGCACTTAGAACCCCCTCCTACATCCCAACTGCCTGCCCCAAGAGAAGCTCAGAGCCCCTCTCACACTCCAGATACGTTAATCCAAGACCAGAGCCTGCACCTTAATCCTCTGCCCCAGCCTGATGAAAGTGAGTGAGGATGGGCAAGAGAGGAAGGTTGGAATGAACAGGGGCGGGGCCCTAGAGAAGGGGCAGGAGGGAGGTGGGGCAAGGGTATTTATACTGAGGTAGATCTTGGATTGCACTTAAATTCAAAAAGTGATCTCATGCTTAAAAAGGCTGGAGACCCCAGTAGACGCATGATTAGTAGGAAGGAAATTGTAAGTCCACTACGTAACAGGAAGGAGAGCTAATAATTAATACAACCAAGAAGCCTGTGGTGTTTAATGCCTATTTTGCTTAAGTCTTTTTTTAAAAAGTTATTTGTGACCAGATGCTTTCTACAGTATTAAAAAGGGGGAAGGGACACAAGCCAGAATAGCGATTGAACAGGTTAAAGAATATTAGATAATTTAGATGTGTTCAAGTCTAAGGGCCTGATGACATTTACCCTAGAATACTTAACTAACTAGCTAATCCAATTTCAGAGCCATGAACAATTATTTTTGAGAACTTATGGAAGAAACTAAGACAATGCAGTCTAGATGAAAGTACTATAAAATGGGTACATAACTCTATTCAGAGAGTTATGAATTGTTTGCCCTCAAATTTGGAAGATGTATCCAGCGGGGTCCACCATGGGTCTGGTATAATTCAGTATTTTCATGAATTACTTGAATAATGGGGTGGAGAGAATGCCTATAAAAACTTGTGGATGACACCAAACTGGGAAAGAGTACAAGCTGTGGCAGATCAGTGGCGGCCCGTCCATAGGCGCGAACTAGGCGGTTGCCTCAGGCGCCAAATTAAATGGCTGTTGAGGGGTTTGGAGGTGGGGGCGCCGATCTCGCGCCGATCGCGTGTTTTGCCTAAGGTGCCAGTTGCGGGCAGCTCGTCTAGGGCCGCTCCTGTGGCAGATGATAGCTAATTAGGGCCCAGCTGGGACTACATAAATAAGGGCTCCTGGAGCTAAGGAAGGGGAGACACTCTTGCTCTAACTGGGGAGCAGGATGGACCTGGCTGAGTAGGGCTGGGGAAAGGCAGGCAGGCAGAGCTCAGGAGCTCTGGCCTGGCTTCACTCTCAGGCTGCAGGGCCTGAGTGTAATGGGCTGCAGAGAGACAGCCAGGCTAGAAAGAGAGAGCAGGTCCACACACCCTTGCCAATGATGAGTAGCCAATTTAGACTGCAGTTTTCACCTGTGGCAGGGGCTAGATGAAGACTGGCAGGGGGTCACTGAGGCATGGGGGGCATAGAGGAATTGGGGCTTCTCTGGGAGGGGAGGACCCCAGAGTGCAGAGACTGATAAACACACACACTCCCACAGAAGGGGGCTGAGACACTGGAGTGGGCACTGCCAGAGGGCAGGGTCTTGACGTGGACACTGTGGTCTGGTCACAGTGTGGGTCTGGAACTGACATGGAGAAACACCAGCCAGAGAGAGGTGTCCGCTGGGCAAATATGAACTAATTCCCAGTGCTGCTGACAGGAGGCGCCACGGTGGTAAATACGTCCCATGACAGTAAGACACAGGGGGGAACTGTCCTGCTCTACTCGGCCCTGATGAGGTCTGTTGGAAGTACTCTCTCTTTTGGGCATCACATTTTAAGAACGATATGGATAAACTGGGACAGTGCACAAGAGAATTACAAAAATGATAAAGGGTTTACAAAATCTGACCTAGGAAAAATAGTTCAAAAAACTGGGCTTGTTTAGTCATGAGAAAAAAAAAGACTGAGGGAGGAATGTATGTCTTCAGGTGTGCTGAAGGCTCTTATACAGAGAACAGTGATCACTTGTTCTCCAAGACCACTGAAGCTAGGAAAAGAAGTAATTGATTTTATCCATAGTAAGGGAGATTTAGGTTACATAATAGGAAAAACTTCATAACTATAAGGGTAGTTAAGTACTGAAATAGGCTTCCAAGGGAAGTTATAGAATCCTGGTCATTTTAAATGGTTAAAAGAGCTCTTGATGGGAATTTATGAAGGAAAAGGAATATCACATTCTCTCCTACCAAATTATAGTTCTGAGATACACAGTTCATATGATACAAGTATAATACAACAGTGCATTATTTATGCTGGTGCAGTGCAGCATATTTGGTGAATTTGCTTATCAACCTAGGATTCTCCTCTCAGATCAGGTTTATGCCAATATAAAGCATAAAGGGACTTACTCTTGTTGCATTTACCATTGCAAGTTCTCAGCCTGATCGACTTAGTATCAGCTACTTATTAGGAGGACTCCCTGATTACATCACAGCCACACTACAGGTCACAATGAACATTTCCACTCATATCTTTCAGGGCACTCGTCTGATCTTCCAAATGCACACTCGTCATTCATAATCTTTATACTGCTTCTAGAAAAAATCCCTCTCTCCCTTGAGTTCAAGCTGTTACTCCTGCTTAATTTTAAATATCTGAAAGGTTACAGCCCAATATGCCTGACATTCAATCTGTGTTAACCTTCTTGATGAGAGCCGAGGAACATGAAGGATTAAAAATAGTCAGACATTGGGGATACATCCTGCAACAGGCCAGTACACCACTTCAATTTAGCATGGAAAGTCTACACCTCTGTAGGGAATTTTTGTACAGTATAATCCTCTGTGATCTGGGACTCTCAGGTCCAGCAAAATCCATGGTCTGGCAGCACCAAGGATGTTGTTGGACCAGAGAGCCTAGCAGCAGGTAGCAGAGCTGGGAGCTCGGTGGCCTGGGGCAGCGGCAGCCCCACCGGTTCTACCAGCCCCAGGGCAGTAGCAGCCCCAGCAGCCTCAGGGCTGGCCACAGAGCCAGGAGTCTGGTGGCAGGGGAGCGCTGCCAGTTCATAGAATACGCGAACTGGAAGGGACCACAAGAGATCATCAAGTCCAGTCCCCTGCCCTCATAGCAGGACCAAGCACCATCTAAATCATCTCTCATAGATGTCTGTCTAACCTGCTCTTAAATATCTCCAGTGATGGAGATGCCACAACCCCCCTAGGCAATTTATTCCAGTGTTTAACCACCCTGACAGTTGGGAAGCTTTTCCTCATGTCCAACCTAAACCTCTCTTGCTGGAATTTAAACCCCATTGCTTCTTATCCTATCATCAGAGGCCCAGGAGAACAATTTTGCTCCCTCTTGTAACACCCTTTTAGACACTTGAAAATCACTATCATGTCCACTCTCAGTCTTCTCTTTTCTAAACTAAACAAGCCCAATTCTTTCAGCCATCCCTCATAGCTCATGTTCTCTAGGCCTTTAATAATTTTTGTTCCTCTTCTCAGGACCTTCTCCAATTTTTCCACATCTTTCTAGAAATGTGGTGCTCAGAATTGGACACAATACTCCAAATGAGGCCTAATCGGTGCAGAGGAGAGCCGAAGAATGACTTTTCGTGTCTTGCTCACAACACTCCTGTTAATGCATCCCAGAATCATGTTTGCTTTTTTTGAAACTGTCACACTGTTGACTCATATTTAGCTTGTGATCCACTATGACCCCTAAATCCCTTTCAGCAGTACTCCTTCCTAGATAATCACTTCCCATTATGTATGTGGGGAAAAGGAAGTTACTCACCTCGTGCAGTAACGATGGTTCTTTGAGATGTGTCCCCCGATGGGTGCTCCACTGTAGGTGTCAGGTTGCTCTGGCACCACTGATCTGAGCCTTGCAACTCCACATGTTTATATTACGCCATTCTACTCTTCTTTTTTTCTTAAGTAAAAACTAACTAACTATCAACTATAAAAACATATAAAATTAACACTAACTATACTAACTAACAGTGTGTGTGCCACTCTAAGGTAAAACTCGGAGGAGTGAGAAAAGTTCCGTCTGCAGCCGAGGGCAACAACAAAAGAACTAAGGAGGGGCTGGACCGTGTGTGTGAAGTAAAGGGCATAAACAGCACGAGGCGCCTAGAGTGCATGCATGGTCCGACCGGCTACTGCTATGGAAAAATCCGATCTGTAGCGCTGGGGTGACCCAACACCTAGAGTGGAGCACCCACAGGGACATCACTCGAAGAACTGATTGATCCTTCCTAAGTGGAGTACTTTGCATTTGTACTTATTAAACTTCAACCTATTTACCTCAGACCATTTCTCTAGTTTGTCCAGATCATTTTGAATTATGACCCTATCCTCTATCATCTGCAAACTTAATAATAAGAAGATATTGAACAGAACTGGTCCCAAAACAGACCACTGTGGAACCCCACTTGTTATGCCCTTCCAGCATGACTGTAACCATTAATAACTACCCTCTGAGAATGGTTATCCATCCAGTTATGCACCCATCTTATAGTAGCCCCATCTAGGTTGTATTTCCCTAGTTTATTGATAAGGTCATGCGAGACCATATCAAATGTTTTACTAAAGTCTAGGTATACCACGTCCACCACGTCTCCATTATCCACAAGATTTGTCAGTTCTGCTGACAGACCCCAGGAGAGTCCAGGGTTTGTCAGCAGAGGGGCAGAATTAATCTTCCCTAGTCTGGCAGATTCCCTTGTTCAGGACTGATCAGAGGTCCAATCTTTTATATGGGTAGTTAGGTCTACTCAGCCTCTTGTATAGTCTTAAGATTTGGAGCAAAAGTTAACTGATTTGCACCATTTGGGCACAAAGCTCATTCTCAGTCAATTAATGCACACTTTCAAACACTCGCCATGTAGAAAAAAACCACATTAAAGTTTAATGCACATGGCCCTCAAGAGCAGAGCTGTCTGAAAGACTCTGCACAGCATGACATGGCTGTCTTCATTAACGCAAGAGAGCAGACAGACACCACTGGGAGTCTAACAGTGCAGAGAACTTTCTTCGGCATTTCCTTTTCCAGTCAAATTCCCGTGAACTCTGTAAACAAATTGAGCATGTCTATAAATGTTTTATAGGATGATTCATTAACCATTGAGAGGAAGTATGCTCTCAAAGCTTCAGCTCACCTCTGGGAGCCAGCAGACCTGTCTTCTGTGCCTAGCTCTGACGTCTTCTGTGCTTAGCTCTGACACAAACTTGCTACCTGACCTCAACCAAGAAAGTTACCTTCCCTGGGCCTCATTTTCTCCATGTTAAAATGGGGACAATAGTTCTTTATTTTAGTGAGTGTGTATTAAACTTAATTCATTAATGGTGGTAAAGTACTTTAAAATATTCAGATGAGGGCAAGGTAGGCATGAAAAGTATTATCTTTCCAAGTACTCTGTCAGTCTAGAGCAACGGTGCTCAAACTTATTTGAGACCCCTTCTTTGGGTCTCTAGTAATTTACACCTCTCCTTGCCCCTCCCAGGTATGTCTCCCCCCCAACCTGAAGGCAGAGCAGAGAGCAGCAACTTCTGGCTGAGAACCCAACCCTGAAGGCAGCACCACACCAGCAGCACAAAAGAAAGGGTGGCAGTGTGAAAAGGATTATCTGTCATCACTTCTCACAGCAGACTTACTGCCCCTTTACTTCTTTGCTGCTTCTGCCACCTCGAGGCTGGTAGCTGGAGCCCCGCTTCCTCCAGGTGAGGGATGGGGGGGGGGAGGGGAGGGAAAGAAAGGAAGGAGAACCTGAGCCCAGGCTGCCTCCCAGTGAAGGATTGGTTTGTGGGGGGTGAGGGGGAGATCAGGAAAATGTTCATATGGCCTATGGTTGACATAGCAGGCTGTATATCACCTTCTTCCAATCCCCTCAGGACAGAGGTGTGTCCAGAGCACAATTCTGCACGAGGGATTTCTTGCTGCTAAAATGGCCCCAGGTGTTGTAGCAGCTGAGCACAAGCTTGAGAAGTCCCAAAGACTATGCTGTTATGGACCAGGATGTGGGTGATCAGGTCTGATGGGCAGAGCAGGCATACAGGCTGGGAAATGAAGCCAAGGGTCAGCACCAGAGTCAACTGACAATTACCAGAGCCAGAAGGTCAAGCCAGAGTCAGAACCAGGAACTGAATCTGAGAGTCAGAGCCAAGATAAAGATGTCAAATGCCAGAGGCAAGGGCCAAGTCAGAGTCAAAGGCAGGGTCAGAGCCAGGACAGGCCACTGCGGATTGGATGCAAGGCTGAAAGTGAGGCAAAGACTAAGCATGGTGGGAACAGAAGCAAAGACCGGAACCAGGTTGGGTGCAGCAGGCAGCCACAACAGAAATCCACCGTGTTGCTCAAACTTCTTGTTTTTCCTCCTGGCTTAAAGAGTGTTGATGGAACAATAGGTACAACTGGCTGATCCTCCACTCAGAGCTCCTGTGTGTGGTGTCCTGCCTATAACCCTACTAGTTTCTCAGCCCAGCCAACTTCAGTAGCCATTGGGTAGAGAGCATAGGCGTGCGCAGCACATTTCATTAGGGTGTGCACCCAAAGAATTTTTTAAAAATGTACTCTTTGACCCCCATTAGCCACACCCCTGACCCCCATTAGCCACACCTCTGGAGGTAATACTTTCAGGGCAATATGGACACATGACCAGAAATAAAAGGTGTCATGTGACCCCTCCCCTCTAAGGACTTTTCCCACCATCCTCTTACCAATAGGGATTAGTTTGGCCCCCACCAAACCCCCCTCATGAAACTATCCTGCAATTGCATTAACCCGATGTGTGTGACATTAACTCTGGGGCAGAGAGGCTGGGGGAAGTGTTCCCTCTAAGAGTTTCCTCCCGTGAGCACAATAAATTTTGTGTTATGCACCAGTACTGAGTTTGTGGCTTGTTTGGATGTGCCACTGTGGCACCCAAGTTATTAATAAGTATCTTATAAACCTCTACCTTTCCCCTCTGCTTCCCTGTCTCCTCCCCTTGCTCCATCAGCTCCCCTGGTGCCTGCTGCCTCCCCTAACCGCTCACCCACCTCTGCTGTCCTGACTCCTGCCCTTCTCACTGCCCTCAGCCTTCCTGAGACCTGCCCCCCTCCACCAGCCCTTCTCTCCCCCCCCCCCGTGCCCACTCCTCCAGTAGCCCCACTCTGATTATGTGAGCTACCTCTCCTCATCCCCTCTTCTCACACCTCCCTCTACACACCTGCCCTGCCTCTCTCCTCTGGTGCTGGTCCCTCCCCTGCAGGTGTCTGCCCTTCTGCTTCACCCCCAGAATCCCCTGGCACCTGCACCTTCCCTCACCCCTGCACCCTCCTGGTGCCTCCCCCTTCCCTCACTACCCCTACCCACTTTTTCCCTGATGCCCACCCCCTCACCATCCTCTGCCCCCGTTCCCTTCATGCCCCTGTGCCCTCACACATGCCTTGCTCCATCCTTACCTTCCTCATGCCCACCCCTCCTTTCAAACCTTCTCCCAGCACCTCCTCCTCCCCGCTCTAGCCCCCAAAGCCCTGCCCCTCTCCACTCCTAGCATCATCCTGTCCCGTCCCCCCCTCGCTGACACTTCCCCTCCTGCCCTTTTCCTCGTTGTCTCCACTTGGCCCCCTGGCATTTGTCTCTCCTCCACCCTGTCCCTTGGTGCCTTCCCCTTTCTCCTGACCTGCCCCCCTCCCCTCAGCACAAGCCCCTTCCTCTCTGACCCTTTCCCCCTATTTTCCCTCCTCCTCCAGCAGCCGCCAGCTGATCTGTAACAGAGTTCTAGGGTCGCCCTGACTATCACCCTTCTGGTGCTCCCCCTACTCTGTCTTTCTTAGGCCTCCTTTTGGGCCACAAACCCCCACCCCACAGTCTCTGGTTCCCAAACTTCCAGCAGTCTCCCCATCACTTGGTGCCTGCACCGGGTCCGACTCGTAGGATTGCCAGGTGTCTGGTTTTCTACCGGACAGTCCAGTTTTTGGGTCCTCTGTCTGGTAAAAAAAAATCCAGAAAATACCAGACATTGCATGTGTCGGGTATTTCCTGGTTTTCTGGCTGGGTGCCAGACTGAAGCCTGGCGGTGGCGGGGGAAATGACTAGAAGGTGGGGTGCGATCGGCTCTGGGAGCCTCTAGTTGAGTCTGACGTCTTGGGGAGGAGGAGAAGCCCTGTCCCTGAGCATGTTGTGGAGCTGCAGCTGGTAGGGTTACCAGGTAGAGCACCCCCAAAAAAACCAGACACACTTGATCATGGACCAGGGGGAGGGACTGGACGGGGTGGGGGATGGTCAGGAGGAAGGGGGGGGGGTGGGAAGCAGAGCTGGTGGGGGGTCAGGGGCTGCAGGGCTGGCCGGGAGGAAGGGGGGCCCGGAGGAAGGAGGTGCAGGAAGCAGAGCTGGGGCGGAGGGGTCGAGGAAAGCCGGGTTGGCCGGGAGGAAGAGGGGGGATGGGAAGCAGCTTTGGGGGGGCGGGGGCCAGCTGTGCTGCCCCCGACCCCAGGCCTCCCCTCCCCGGACCAGCCGCGCTGCCCCCGACCCCGGGACCCCCCTCCCTGGGCCAGCCGCACTGCCCCCCCGACCAGCTGCACTGCCCCCAACCCTGGACCAGCTGCGCTGTCTCTGGGCCCCCCCTGACCCCGGGCCCCCCCTCCCTGGGCCAGCCGCATTGCCCCCGACCCCGGCCTGGGCCAGCCGCGCTGCCCCCAATCCCTCCTCCCCGACCCCGGGCCGGGCCAGCCACGCTGCCCCCAACCCCAGGCCAGCCGCCTTGCTCCCAACCCGAGCCAGCTGCGCTGCTCCTGACCTGACCCCACACACACACACACCCCCAGCTGCGCTGCTCCCGATCCCCTGCCCGGGGCACACCCCCCGCCTTCCCGCCTGGGGTTTAAACTTACCTCGCTTGCCTGGGAGGCAGGGTGACGATGCTGCTCCCTGCCGTCTGTTTCCATGGGGTCCTAAGACCCGCTGGTTTTGGCCGCGCATGAGTGGCAAACCCGGCGCAGTGTCCGTTCCCCAGCGCACCAGGGCGGCCCTTTGAAACATTAGGGTGTGCCTGGGCACACCCAGCACACCCTGTGCGCACGCCTGGGAGGCAGGGTGACGATGCTGCTCCCTGCCGTCTGTTTCCATGGGGTCCTAAGACCTGCTGGTTTTGGCCGCGCATGAGTGGCAAACCCGGCGCAGTGTCCGTTCCCCAGCGCACCAGGGCGGCCCTTTGAAACATTAGGGTGTGCCTGGGCACACCCGGCACACCCTGTGCGCACGCCTATGGTAGAGAGCAGCAAATAGCAGTTGTTTGGGGATGCCCAGGTCTGTGTTCAAAACCGAAGAAATCACCTGCCCTAGTTTGTGCTGGGGGATGAATTAACTCCAGGACTGGGAGACCATAAATGTGGCTTATAACCCTTTTATTTTTCAAGGTTAACTAGGTTTGAGAATCTTGTCTTGATGTGTTACGAAAGGTGTGTATTCAGTCAATCACCATGGACGGTGAAGACCAACCGCTTTGCTCTGCACATCCTCTACCTCTTTTTCCCAGACAGAACTGAGAGAGAGATCCCTACCCAGCATAGTCATCTGGAATATGTGAGATCAAAATACAAACTCTCCCACCTCCCAGGTGCAACCAATTCACTAATGGGTATTCTGGATGGAGGCTCTCTCTTCCTGTTTTTGTTTGTTTGTTGTTTTGTTTTGTTTTTGTTTTTTTAAATCCAACAAAAGCTCAAATTGATGCTGTGATGTGGAACAAAAGCTGATGCTGAAATCTCAAAAATGTCATGAAACAGCATTTTTATTTTCCAGACAACCCTACTGCTGGCTCTTGTAGCAAGGGGAGATGTGGGACTAGAATATCAGAATGGCCATATTGAGTCAAATCAATGGTCCATTTTGCTCAGTACCTATTCTTCTGATAGTGGCCAATTGCAGGTGGTTTAGAGGGAATTAACTGAACAGGGCAATCGAGTAATTGATCCCCTGTCATTCACTACCAGCTTCTAGCAATCGAAGGACAGAGGCAAAGAATCAAAAAGGCAAATTATAAGATTTCTAGCTCCTAGTGCTGAGGGATTAGCAAGTTACTATGACATCTCCTTACTGATTTATTTAAAAGTTAAATACACATCACATGGCAAACTTCAAATGTCCAGTTCCTCACACCTGCTTGAATACTGCCTTCATCCCATTCTTGTGATACTGAAGCAATTATACAGCACTTCCTCTTCCTGCCAATTCACATGCCATGCCGGGCCTGAAATGTTATCCTACTTTGAACAGCTGTAGGTGGGAACTGAGGCAAAACCTCCCTGTCTTTCACATGAAGATTCTGGCTGGTTCATGTGGCCAGAGGAATGGGATAGAGTGATTGTTAAGTATTTGCTGTAAAGAACACAAGATGCTATATCGTTTAATTGCAGTGACACTCCTCTCCTTTCATTTTCCTCCTTTTTACCTGCTGCTTAAAAGCAGCAATTTATATGCCTGTCTTTTCAGAAATGTTTAAAATTAAAAGGCTACAAAGTAATCCTTGTAATGCCTACATAATGTGACATGGAACATTTCCACTTAGCAAATTAAACAAGAGTCATTAAAGATGATGTAAGAATATGGATACAATAGCAGTATTATTACCTGCGATTCCTGGAGACAGCTAAAGCTTCAATAAAACATTCTGAAGAGGTTGGCATGATTTAGGATTTACATTTTCATATTAATAGGTATAGACTTGTGCATGGCTTAATTAACACATACGAGCAGTTATGATTCACAATCACTGACTTCTCTCTCCATTTGGTGTTTGCTTTTGTGTTGTTCCAGGTGCCAAGATTGCATTTTGAACACTGGTTCTGAAACATTTCAAATGTTTTAAATTCATATCAGTGTTAAAGATGCCTTGTGCTGAAAATGCCCCCATTTCTCACCTCCAGGACATATCTGTCCTAGCATGGGCCTATCTAAGGTTCCTGTCTACACTTAACACCACAGCTCTACCACTGTCCTGCTTCAGTGTAGACATTCCCTAAGCCATTGTGAGGGATTGTGTGATTGGTGGGAATCTTCCACTTCCTGGAGAGATGGCAGAGATGATTACACAGGGATTTGGGTTGGCTTAACTACGCTCCTTGGGAAGTAGATTTTTCCTGAATTTCCATTAAATTGGCCTAATTTTCTAGTGTAGACAAAGCCTAATAGGGAGTTTTGCAATGACACTGGCTATTATGCTTTCTTTCGGGGCTTTCTTGTGCAAAAGCGCGTCTAGATTGGCCACGGACGCCTTTGCGCAAAAAGTGCTTTTGCGCAAAAGCATCCGTGCCAATCTAGACGCTCTCTTGCGCAAATACTTTTAACGGAAAACTTTTCCGTTAAAAGTATTTGCGCAAAATCATGCCAGTCTAGACGCAGCCTAGGGCTATGTCTACACTCGCGGCTTCTTGCGCAAGTAAGGCCGTTCTTGCGCAAGAATCCGCAGAGCGTTCACACGGCCCGCCTGCTCTTGCACAAGGAAATTTACAGTACGGCGTGGTAAGAGAGGGCTTCTTGCGCAAGAGCTACACTCTTTTTTAACAGGTGTAAGCCCTCTTGCGCAGGAGCTCTTGCGCAAGAGCGCAGTGTGGATGCTCGGCAGGGATTTCTTGCGCAAGAAAGCCCTATGGCTAAAATGGCCGTCAGAGCTTTCTTGCACAAGACTTCTTGCACAAGAACCCTTGCACAAGATGTTCTTGCGCAAGAACATAAGAACATAAGAACATAAGAACGGCCGTACCGGGTCAGACCAAAGGTCCATCTAGCCCAGTATCCTGTCTGCCGACAGTGGCCAGCACCAGGTGCCCCAGAGGGGGTGGACCGAAGACAATGATCAAGCGCTTTGTCTCCTGCCATCCCTCTCCAGCCTCTGTCAAACAGAGGCCAAGGACACCATTTTATCCCCTGGCTAATAGCCTTTTATGGACCTAACCTCCATGAAATTATCTAGCTTCTCTTTAAACTCTGTTATAGTCCTAGCCTTCACAGCCTCCTCTGGCAAGGAGTTCCACATGCTGACTACACGCTGTGTGAAGAAGAACTTTCTTTTATTAGTTTTAAACCTGCTACCCATTAATTTCATTTGGTGTCCTCTAGTTCTTCTATTTAGGGAACTAATAAATAACTTTTCTTTATCGGCCCTCTCCATACCACTCATGATTTTATACACCTCTATCATATCCCCCCTCAGTCTCCTCTTTTCTAAACTGAAAAGTCCCAGTCGCTTTAACCTCTCCTAATATGGGACCCGTTCCAAACCCCTAATCAATTTAGTTGCCCTTTTCTGAACCCTTTCCAAGGCCAAAATATCTTTTTTGAGGTGAGGAGACCACATCTGTACACAGTATTCAAGATCTGGGCGTACCATAGTTTTATACAGGGGCAGTAAGATATTCCGGGTCTTATTTTCTATCCCTTTCTTAATAATACCTAGCATCCTATTTGCCTTTTTGACCGCCGCTGCACACTGTGTGGAAGTTTTCAGAGAACTGTCCACGATAACTCCAAGATCTCTTTCCTGATTTGTCGTAGCCAAATTAGCCCCCATCATACTGTACGTATAGTTGGGGTTATTTTTCCCAATGTGCATTACTTTACACTTATCCACATTAAATTTCATTTGCCATTTTGTTGCCCAATCACTCAGTTTGGTGAGATCTTCTTGGAGTCCCTTACAGTCTGTAAGAAGCCGCCAGTGTAGACATAGCCTAGGAGTCCCAGACTTTTGAGAATCACTGGGCCCCAGGGAAATTGCCTCCTTTGCCTGCCTCCTGTCGGTGGGCCTGATGTTACTGATAATGGGTCAAATCCTGATCTTTGCATACAGCCTGAACAAGAAACCTGACTCCCTGCTCTCCAGCCCCAGACCACTAGCACAGCTGCCTATGAGTTGTAACATGACTTGCCTCTCTCCCACCCCTCCACATGGAGCATAGGCCAGTAGATCCATCACCGGGACCCTGGTACCAATGGGGCCGCCTTTCCACAAATTGCAGGATTTGGCTGAGTAATAATAATTCGCCCATAAATAGCATCTACCAGCTGAAGAGCTCAAAGTACTTTACAGACACAAGTGAATGAACTCTCATGCTGCCCCTGTGAGCCAGGTAGGTAAAACATCACTACAACTTACAGAGGACAACACAGATATCAGACCCAAAGCCTGTGTCACCTCTAAGTCCTCTGCTTTACTCACTGGATTTGCTTCCTGTCACATACAACAATAATTTCTTCATCTTCCTGTGCAACGAAGGGACCTGCTTGTCACGGTTGTTTTGCAAACTTTCATTTGCACACCAGTGTTTTCCTTGTTAGTCAGAGATTCAAACTACTTTTGTTAAAACTACACCTCTAGCTCTCTGGGAGTCAAAATTTATAGCCTGTTGAATAATCTCTAACCAAGGAAATTCAAGCCACATCCTGCTGTGTTACTCAAATGGTTTTGTACTGTAAAACATTCCAAAAGTAATATAATCAGCCTGCAGAAGCAATGACCTTCTCTAAACTGTTTTGACTAGCTGTAATCAAGGTTCAGTCTCTTTATACTACAGTGCAGAAGTAAAAATATTCAGCCTGCTTACCAAAAATATACCACGCTATAAACTGGGAGCCAGAAAAATCCTGATACTGATTAGGCTGCAGTAAAATTGTCCTTCTTTGGGCAGGGGGCTGGACTCAATGACCTCCTGAGGTCTCTTCCAGCCCTATGATTCTAAATATTATTGCTGAGGGTTTGTTTCAGTAACAAGGGTACTGGCAGGACAGCAATAGGACCTGAATCCTACAACTTATGCATGGGCAGTTCCTGACTGAATTAAAATGGGACTACACTCATAAAGTTCCACCATTAGGGCTTTTCACATACAAAATTTTTCTGTAGGGCTACGTCTACACTGCCCAGTCTTGCACAAGAACATATGCAAATGAGGCGTGGTGATGAATATCACAGCACCTCATTTACATACTTAATGAACCACCATTTTTGCACAAGAAAGAGCAGTCTACACTGCTCCTTCTTGCACAAAAAACCCCCTCTCGTATAAGAGCCGTTCTGCCGCTTATTTTCAGGCAGAACGGCTCTTGCGCAAGAGGGTTTTTTTGCGCAAGAAGGAGCAGTGTAGACTGCTCCTCCTTGCACAAAAGCCCCTTGTGCATAAATGACAGCTCATTAAATACGCAAATGAGGCACGGTGATATTCATCACTGTGCCTCATTTGCATATGTTCTTGTGCAACACTGGGCAGTGTAGACGTAGCCTTGCAGTTTAGCTTTTATACGAGGGATGGGGAACCTATGACCTGCAGGCCAGATCCAACCCCCAACTTTCTTTGCTCTGGCCTGTGAGGCTCAGGGCTCTTCCCTGCAGCAGGCAGAAGTAGTGAAGAGCCTGGCACTATAGCCCCTGTGGCTATGTCTACACTGAGGTTTTTTTTGCGGACGAGGATATGCAAATAGAACACTCATTTGCATATTTTCTTCCTAGTCTTTTTGCAGAAGAGGTTTTGCTGATAGAAAGCCCCATGTAGACAGGGCCATTTGTCGGGAAAAAGACCCTTTGTCACAAGATCCCTTATTCCTCAAAAATCGAGGTTTACAGGATCTTGCAAAAAAGGTTTTTTTCCCAAAAAAATAGCCCCGTCTACAGGGGCTTTTTATCAGCAAAACCTCTTCTGCAAAAAGAATAGGAAGAAAATATGCAAATGAGTGTTCCATTTGCATAACCTCTTCCGCAAAAAAAAAATGCAGTGTAGCCATAGCCTGTGTGGCCAACTCTACCTAGTTGGGGGAGGAAGCAGCTCTGTGCACTGCCATTCCCCTCCCCGCTTCCTTGGCTGGGGGGAACAGCAAGGGCCTGCAAGCTCCACCCATTCCCATTGACTGGGAATCTCTATATATTCACACACTTAGTCTTTTATTCTATTCATGCAATAATGCAGTTATTTGGATACGGTTACATCTACTCAGTACTACAAAGAGTAAACCAAATTATATCATGAAAATATCTAATATGTAGCCACAGCAATTATTTGAAATACATACACATGTTGAAATGAATTGAAATATATACCCCCAAAATATTCAATGAAAGGCCAACAAGAGTGTGTGTGTATTTGATCAGTTTAATGTATGTGTGTGCATACATGTTTTATAGATACACATCATTCTCCATATTCATGTGTCTGGAATGTTTAGATTATACTGAACAGCATTTTCCTCTTCGGTTTTTAAGCAGATTCAATATTTAACACACATTTTCTTGCATGTAATAATGCAGTGTATGTTATTAAATATATAGGATTGTACTGGACATTGCAACATGTTTCCATCCATGCACCCTCTCCCAAAAAAACCCTTGAAACTTGTCCAAAAGTCCAACCCTTGAGCAAATTACATAGGTCTTCTCCAACGAGGGATGCTAAATTTAGTTTAATCAACTAATTGACTAGTCAATGGATTCTCCATCAACTAGCTGATTAGTCGATAAGGGGAGGGAGCCACAGCGGGGTTAGTGCCTGGCCCTGGGAGTTAACCCTGCTACTGCTCTGCCTTTTAAATGTATTAAGAGCCAGTAGGCTCTGAATATATTTAAAAGGAAGAAGCACAGTGGGGGGAGGACCCAGTGTGAGCTGGGCCAGCCGATTCCTGGCTTGGGGTGGGTCTCCCCGCAGTGCTCCAGCATTTTAAATGTATTAAGAACCAGCAGGCTCTTAATACATTTAAAAATCAGAGGTGCAGCATCTGGGACTGGGAATCAGCTGATTCTTGGCTCTTGCCCAGTCTCCCCTACCCCCTTGCTCCTTGTAGAGACTGTGCTGGGAGGGTGGAACCAGCTTTTAAGCCAGCTCCCCCCAGCTCTGGCTCCTGCTCTCCCCCTTGCTGCCTCTGATAGAGGCAACAAGGGGGGAGGGAAGCAACTAGTTGAGTGACTAGTTGACTATCCAATAAGCCTTTGCTTATCAGATAGTTGCTTAGTTGCTTACATCCCTATCTCCAACTACAGGTTGTACCTCCCAAAACCAGAATTCTCTGGTCCAGCAACTGCCAGACCATGGATGTTTCTTGATCAGATAACCCTGGTAGCCTAGTGGCAGGAGAGCAATCCAGGAGGGGCCCGGTTGAAGCAGCAGGACGGGGCAGAAACTTGCAGCAGTCCCCGACAGCCTGCGGCACTGGGACTGGATCGGAGCAGCTCCCCATCCCAGCAGCACAGGATCGGGCTGGCAATAGCCCATGGCAGTGCGGAGCCAGGACCAGAGCCCCTGGAACCCCGTGGAAGTGGAAGCAATGCTGGGTCTGGCGGCAAACTCCAACAGCGTGGGGCTGGAGCCCTGGGCAGCCCACGGAAGCAGGGCCAGAGCCTATGGGCTGCCGCGGGGCAGTAGCCCACGCTCTTGGCAGCCTGTGGCAGGGGGACCGGGTCCGGGGCTGGAGAAAACTCCAGCAGCCCACAAGAGCATGGGGTCGGAACCCGGGACAGCTCGCGGGAGCAGGGCCAGAGCCCACAAGCTATCAGGGGCTTGGGCTCTGGTCCCAGCCCCACGGCAGCCAAACCAGGTCCAGAGCCAGCCCCTGGCAGCCCATGGTAGTGTGGGGCTGGAGCCTGTGGCAGTGCGGGCTACTATGGCCCGGTGGGCAGTCCGGCTGGGTGGCAGCAGCAGGGTCAGTGACCTGGCAGGCAGCCTGGCAGAGGTTGGAGGGAATCCCTCCTTCTCCTTCCTCACCCCTCCAGCTGGCAGAGTCAGCAGCTGGGTCCTGTGGCAGGGAACCATCTCTAGTCCAGCAAATTCCCTGGTTCGGGACCAGTCAGGTCCTGAGGGTGCCGGATAAGAGATGTCCAACCTGTAGAATGCAATTTAACAGCATGGAACATGAAACCAGTGTTTCCCATTTCAGTGTCAGAGGTGTAGCCGCGTTAGTCTGCAACTTTAAAAACAAGTAGTCCTGTGGTACCTTTGAGATTAACAAAAATATATATAGTATCATGCACTTTCGTGGACAAAACCCATTCTATTTCAGTGTTACTAGCATAAGTTGCACAAATAGGCTCCAAGTGTCTGATAATCTTCCCCAAACAACCTTCCTACCACCACAAAGCTTTCGGGGTGTGTGCATGAGCTGACAGATTGGAGTCAGAGAAAAAACATAATGAAAAGAAACAACATAATGAAAAGAGAGGTGAGTGTAGCTGGCTCAGCTCTGGACCATGACTGAGGAACCCTACTCCTAGGACAACAGGTTCCAATTGCCATATTACCTTGCTGTCACACCCACCTTTGTATTGCTGGTTCTTTACATTGTGCCGTCGTTCATGTTAATTTCAACAAATAGATTCCATTGCTTCCCAATCCAACCTTGCGACTTCAGCTTGCCCACTTAGTGCAAAACTTTTGCGAGCCAAAAACAGATTTGCTGCCCCATTATTCTAGTTCCAGCCCAGCAAATCTCCACTGTAAGCAACAAATCCAAACTGGCTTACAAGAGAAGCCACACAGTGGTGAATGAGGCCCGATGCATTTTTTCACACTGTTCCTCTGCTGCTGTCTGGGGCCTACAGCTCATTGCCGTTTCTACCCCACCTGAGGCTTCCACTGGAAGCAGAGCTCAGCTCATGCACCTGGAGGGCTCTGCTTGTCCTGCAACAACAGGAATAGTGCTCAGAAGCCCATGGGGATGTGTCAGCACTGTGACCATTGAGCAGGAAGTGAACAGATTTGGGAGCTGTGATGGAGAGAACATGGAAAGAGAAGCAAGCAACTCTAGCTGGGCAGGGGAGGTTCAATGTACATAAGGGACAAGAGGTGCAATGCTCAAGGCAAAGGGGGAAATGACATAAATCTGAACTCCAGATGAGAGCGATAATCAGGAATCAGGAAGTACCAACAACTGGGTGGGGAAAGGTGTTCCTGGAACAGACGTATTCTGATGAAGTTGTTGACTGCTGGGTGGAGTTTGCCTTTATATGCTTGTGTTGCTTCTCATAGGCACCAACTCTGTGGCCACTGATCAGCTGTTTGGTGAGGCCTCTTGCTGCCAATCAGCTGTCTGTTGAGGGTCTAGGGCTGGCTGGCAATCAGCATTTTGGCAGGGCTGGTAAGGGCATGGGGGTACTGAACAGCTGTTTGGCAGCTGGCAGAAGGCACTCGGGGAGGGTGGAAAGAAGCCAGTGGCAAGTAGGTGGTTGGACTTTGGGGGAGGCAGCAGAGAGCGAGTGCGGACTTTGGGGTAGAACCAGGATGGAGCACCCATTGGGAAAAATAAAGGTCAGTGCCCATGGTGTTTGAGGACTTTCAGTCCCCTTTTATCTGCCAGATATCATCTCCTGACCATCCATACCCATTAAACCATTCACTTGGTAAGGAGCTCACTGGGCACATGGCCATAAATAAAGAGGCTAGAAGATGTGGCTGCTAAGAACACAAATGGAAAGAAAGTTTCTGTCTACATGGAATTGTTTCTGAAACAATACTTCAGATTAGGAGCCATCTTTACGCTCTTTTGCTTACCCAGCTGTAGTGCACATGTGCCTAATTTGTGTGAGGGGGGCTAGGGGCTGTTGCCTAGCTCAGATAAATGAGGAGAATGTTTCAAACGTGCACAAGTACAGAGTCACATACAGTAGAAGAAAAATAGAAGAGGTTCACCTTAGAGTTCATACCCACACTTGAGAAAATAGTGTCTAAGGGGTCTGCTTTCTCTCCCCGCCATTGGCACCTTTTGCTCTGGGGAATGCAAGGCAAGTTGGTCCCAACTAACGTTAAAAAAAAAAACAACAACTCATTCAACTTTTGGCTAAAGCCCAAAGTCAATTTTTTCTCCTCAGAAAAGAGAAACAAGCTAATAAAGAGGAAAATCACCTTTGGGTCAGGGCTAATGAGAGACTTCAACCGGACCTGATGGCAGGAACCAGCTCCAGGTCTCCTGACGCAGAAGGGGCATGGCCTCAGATAGAAGGGGCAGAGTTGGGGGCTAGCCTCCCCCAGCCAGCCCTTCAGTGCCCCTGGGGCCACAGGGTGTGCACCACCAGGGCCTCCAGCAGTGATTTAAAGGGTCCAATGCTCCTGCCTCTGCCAAGGTAGTGACAGTGGCAGCCAAGAGCCCCAGGCCCTTTTAAATCTCCAGGTCCTGGGGCAGCTGCACCCTTTGCTCGCCCTCTGTTGGTGGCCCTGTTTGTGGTTCAGACTCAGCATACCTGAGCTCAGTGATTGCTTCTGACACAAGCTTCCTGTGTGACCTTGGGCAAAAGTATAACTGGGTTCCAGAAAGGATGCCAAAAGAATTAGCTACATTCATGGACGATAAGTCTACCATCAGCTCTCAGACACTGATGGACCATGCTCTGGTTGTGCCCAACCTCTGACTGCCAGAAGCAGGGAGTGAGTGACAGGGGTGGTCCTGTTCTGTTCATTCCCCTTGCAGCATCTGGCATTGACCCAACATCGTAACTAGCTAATTTGGTGCCGCAGGTGTGGGCGGGGGTGCTGACGTGGCACGAGGCACGTGCGAACACAGTGTAGAAGCTGTCATTTCTGCGCCCCCTCAGCTATGTGCCTGAGGCAAGTGCCTCACTCACCTCGCCCTTGTTACATCTCTGCATTGGCCACAGTCAGAAGACAGGAAAGCAGGTTAGATGGGCCATTGGTCTGATCCAGTAGGAAGAGAAGAATGGCCAATGGGGCCAACTTTTGAAGTGCTCAGTACCAGCACACAGCTAAGGGCTAGATTTTCACAAGTGCTCAGCTCCCAGAAGCAGCCCATGTGACACTTCTGGCCAGATTTTTAAGAGTTCAGTATCCCCCACCCCCAACCTCAGTTTGAAAGTGTGGCCATGGATTTTGGTGCCTAAATGTGAGCTGAGCTCCTCTGAAAATGGGGCCTTGATCATGGGTACTGAGCGCTTGTGAAAATCTGGCCCTTAATCTCTTTGTGCCTCACTGCCCATCTGTAAAGCAGGCATGCTAATTCTCCCCTTCTCTTATTCTTGTCTCTTAGCTATTTCAGTTTATCATCTCTCTGGGGTGGGGACCATCTTTTGCAAGGTACAATTCGTTGGTGCTAAACATAAGCCCTATCACACTTGAAACATATGTAATACACAAAGAATGGTATTGCCTCAACAGTCGCTATAGCAATGCCACTCAGGTTCAAGGACAACATATTCTAGTCCTATCTATCTTTGATGCATACAGGGGATGTTTCCCCCATCTCTCTGCACACCAGAATGCAGCTAGGCATGGTTTCTGTTTTTTCTGACTAACATTTACAAATATTCCATTGCCTTTGTTAAGAGACTTTTGAAAGTTCATTCCCAGATATATCTGATAATAGGGGATGTAGCAGCAACTTCATTCCTCTTGCAGGGTTTAGATTATTATACATTGTGCTGTGAAAGTGATCAGAGAAATCCTGGTACTACAAAAATAACTCTTTGTTTTTCATGTGGTAATAGATATTGGATGGTCCCCCCTCACATGGTGCCGACTTTTTGTTTGCTCCCAGTGGAAACCTCCAGGACAGAAATGCTTTAGCACAGAGCACACTGTGTGCACTGCATTCCCCACTCATCCATAAGGCAAACAGATATCTGTCAGCTCTCACCTCTTATTAATCTGTTCAGTCAGTCACTCGAATGCAGCTTTAGTCACATTAGCTAATAATCATTAGTGTTAAGGTTAGGGTTAGCTAAAGTCACTTTATCCAGACCTCAGAAGACTTTTCCAAGGAGGGACACAAAAGAAGCACTAGCACTGTCATAAGATGGCTGCTACTTGCAATCCTCTTGATTGGATTATTTTAACTGAGCTATTGCTTGAAGCACAGGTGGGGAAGCCACAGATGAGTGGTAATGCACATGTGAAGGTGAACGGAGCAGGAAAGGGCTGCTGGTGCTGGGTGATCCCCTACATGGTTAGGATGCTTAGCTTGAACAACCACATGTCAGAAGGCTTTTCCACACATTTTGATTCACACACACATACACACACACACACACACACTGCAGTGTCGTCTAGTAGACAGGACAATGAATGGGGACAAAAGACCAATTTCCATAACATTGTGCAAGCCTCTTCCTCTCTGAGTCCATTTCCCTTCCCTCCTTTGTTGGTCTTGTCTGTAGATGATGGGCAGTGTAAGTGGACCTTAATCTCAGTGGGCCACATGATTGCCATAACGTAGACGGTCTCCTGGGATAGGGTAGTTTTGCTAACTGTGCTTACATGCCAAGAATTTGTGAGGGAGAGGAGAGGTTGCCAACTGAACCATAGCAGCACTTTGAATGGATGCAGAGGGAGCACCTGGCTCTCAATCAATAATGCGTGTAGGGTTGCCAGATGGTTTAACCAAAAATACCCAACACCTCCCCCCCCAAAGAAACCAACACCGGGGAAAAAATTCTGTTGATGGAAAAAAAAGGGGGGGAGATCAAAGTTGTTGAGCAAAAAAAAAATTAAAAAATAAAATAGCATTAAAACAGCATGGTCCCTTTCAGTGGTGCAGAGTAAGAACAGGGATAGGAACAGGGGAGAGGTTGAGCACTAAGACACAGGGAAAGCATTGCTTCCCCTTGGTCTTTAGGCTTTTTGCCGGCAGACATTTTGTTTTCTTGATCAAGCCAGAATGCAGCTTCCCTGCGGAACCAGGTAAGCAGGGGGGCGGAGGGACCAGGGACTGGGCCCAGTTGCTGAGTGTATCGTAGGGTTGCCAGGTGTCTGGTATTTTTGCCTCCTGGCAGGGAAAAAAACCAGAAAATACCGGACATTTTAGGTGTCCAGTATTTTCTGAATTTTTTTTACCAGACAGGAGGCGAAAATACCGGACTGTCTGGGTCAATACCGGACACCTGGCAACCCTAATTGCATGCAATCAGCACATCTCACTTCATGTGCCCTTGCTTTAGGTATGTGTCACTTTAGTAACACCAACAGGAAAAATACATGGAAGGAAACCAGTAGACTCTGGCAACCCTGCTTATGGGCAACGATAAACAAAATGTCTCATGGGCTGCATGCAGAACCCCAGTGGGCTGCAGTTTACCCACCACTGGTTTAGACTGTTAGATTTTTGGGGCAGGGATTGTCTCTCGGTTTCTCAGTGCCTAGCACAATGGAGCCCTGATCTCATTGGGGCTGCCACGTGCTTCTGTAACATATATAACTCCCAAAAGCTTCTTTCTCTCCTCACCAACCCCCAACAATCCTTTAGTTTCTCCTTTTATAAAAGCTCCAAGCTGCTTTGCTCCCAGACTATAATGCTCTCTTCCCCAATGACCTGCTCAGGCCTTCCCCTTGAAGGCTACTGCTATGCCTGAAATTGTGGCCCACTCCCCCTTCAGTGTATGGCTGACCCTACCATTCTGACACTGCAGCCAGAATTAGGCCAGGCTCATACTTGGCTCATGCCTCTTCCTGCTTTGCATCTCTGCCACTTGGATGAATGTGTGCCCCGGGCCTATGGCCACCTGGCTTTGTACAGCTATGTCTTCATTGGTAAATCATCATGTCACAAAGCAGGGAAGTAATAATTCCTCTCTGAACAGCCTTGTTGCCACTGTATCTGGAATACACTGTTGAGTTCTGGGCAACCTATCCATGTGGGGGCAAATTCCAGGTGAAGTTCAGCCTAAGTGATGCCATATGGATTTAAAAGTCACTACCAAACTATGAATGTCTCAAAATGCTGGTTCACAGAAGTAACAAACTGAGAGATCTGAGGTGTTGCAATAAGAAATCAAGTCTGGATCTCTGGTCCTTGGTGGAAAAAGACCGAGAGATTCACAGTGGGCTGACAACCTACATCAGCAAGTCTTTTTCTCTATGAATTCTGTAAAACTAAGAACTCCATGAACTTAAATCTGCAGATAATATCCTGGAGAATTTCTCTCCTCACCTCCATTGTGAGCACCAGTTCCCACCAGACATGTATTTACACAAGATTTGAAGCTCAATCACATGCTAGTTATGCAGCAGAAATTTTCTGACCTCAGAGGACTCTATATTCTCTCTCATACAGACAACCCTGCACTTGATAAGTACAAGCTAGATTAGTTGATCTGTTCACATGTTTAATAACTGGTTGTACTCAAAAGCAGTAAATCAAAAGAACATTGTAACCTGAATAAAGTCAAGCACTCCAAAGTTAGGAAATGCTAGAATTAAGACTGCCAGTACAACCTTAATTCAGTCCCTTGTGCATATGTGTGCGATTCCTGTACTAGATAGGAAATTAAAGGCAAATTAAAGGTATAGTCACAGAAGTGAAATGCCTGCAAGCTGCATGGGAGCTTTTTAAAACACCATAACAGAGATTCAATTTAAATGTATACTCTAAATTTAAAAAAAAAAACACATAGTAAAAGGACCAAAAGGTACTACCATGGCTAAATAGCAAAGCAAATGAAGTGTTTAGAGGGAAAAAGACATCCTTTATGAACTGGAAGTTAAATACTACAGAGGGAAATAGAAAGGAGTATAAACTCTGGCAAGTCAAATGTAAAAGTATAATTAGACAAGCCAAAAAGAATTTTAAGAGCAACTGTCTAAAGACTCAGAAACTAACAGAAACAAACTTTAAGTACATCTGAAGTAGAAAGCCTGCCAAACAATCAGTGGAGGCCCTGGATATTTGAGATGGTAAAGGAGCACACGAGGAAGTCATTGCAGAGAAAGTACATTAATTCTTTGCATCAGTTTTCATAGCCGATGATGTGAGGAGAGTCCCAAACCTGAGCCATTCTTTTGAGGAGACAAATCTGAGGAACTGCCCCAGACTGAGGTGTCATTAGAGAAGGTTTTAGAACAAACTGATTAATCAAACAGCAATAAATCACCAGGACCAGATGGTATTCACCCAAGAGTTCTGAAGGAACTCAAATATGAAATTGTAGAACTATGTAATCTATCATTTACATCAATATTTAAATTACTGTAGGATAGTTCAATTCTTAAGCTCCAGTGGTGATCCTGGCAATTACAATACCAGACAAATTAATTAAAACTATAGCAAAGAGCAGAATTATCAGACATGGAGATGAACCCGATTTGTTGGAGAAAAGTCAGCTCTGGTTTTGTAAAGGGAAATCATACCTCACCAATCTACTAGAATTCTTTGAGCGGGTCAACAAACATGGGGAAAAGGGTGATCCAATGGATACACTGTTTTTGGACTTTCAAAAAGCCTTTGACAAGGTCCCTCACCCATGGCTCTTTAGCAAAGTAAATAGTCACAGGATAAGTGGGAAAGTCTTTTCATGGATCAGAAATGGTTTTAAAAGACTGGAAACAAAAGGGTAAGATTAACTGGTCAGTTTTGAAAATGGAGAGAGCTAAACAATGGTGGTGCTCAGCCCCCAGCTTAAACCCCTCCAGTGCATCATTGACAATCTACAGCCTATCTTGATAAATGCTCCCTTACTCACAGACCTTGAGAGGCACGCCAGTCCTTGCCTACAGACAGCCCCCACAACCTGAAACAAATACCAGCAGCCATACAGCCATGCACCATAGAAACACGAACCCAGGAACCTATCCCTGCAACAAACCCACTGCCAACTCTGTTATATACATACATACACAAGCAACATCATCACAGGACCTGATTACAACAGACACACCATCAAGGACTCATCCACCTGCACATATGCTAATGTGATTGTGGTAGGGCAACTGCCCCACACTAGCTGGGCAATGCAGGCTGGTGGGAGCTTGCCCAGAGCCCTGGCCAATCAGGGGAAACTTTTAAAGAACCAATTATGCTGGGGCAGACCTGTATATAGGCTGCTGCCCAGCAGAAAGAGTCAGTTAGCAGGGAAGATGCAGGACCAGTTCCCAGAGAGGCACCCAGAGAGGCACCTTTGCTTGAGTAAAGCCGGGCAGACTCAGGGAATTAGCGAGAGAGGCTCTTGCCTGAGACTTACCAGGTTGCTGGCCTTGCCACTAGGCCAGGAAGGTGCAAAGGGTCACTGGGGAAGTGGCCCAGGGAATAGAAGGCAGTGGAGGGGAGTAAAGAAGGGCAGTACAAGGCTGCTGCCAGAGGGTCCTTGGGTCAGGACCCAGAGGGGGGCCTGGGTCCCCTCTTCCCCCTTGCACATCATCTAGCCACCATTGTGTGGTGGCCTGGAAGGACTATGGCTTGCCCCTGAAGTGAGTAGCCCCTTCACTTGGAGATCACAGTCAGCCACCATGGGAGCAGAGACACCAGACTTCTGATAAACCCCTGGAAGGAGGATGAGAGACAACTATAGTGGGCACTGCCAGAGTGATGCGGGTCCAGCGTCTGACTGTGGACAGAGTGGAGTGATGGAGGAGACACCAGCCAGATGGAGGTGCCTTGCTGACAAGCACTAATTCCCAGTGCTACCGGCAGGAGGTGCTATGACAGTGAGTTGTGCCCCATGACAGTGATATATACCATCAAGTGCCAGCAGTGCCCCTCTGCCACGTATATTGGCCAAACCAGACAGTCTCTGCATCAAAGGATAAATGGACACAAATCAGATATCAGGAAAGGTAGCATACAAAAACCAGTAGGAGAGCACTTTTAAATCTGTTAGGGTACGTCTACACTAGCTCGTTAGTTCGAGCTAGGTAGGGTAATTAGGGCAAGCAGAGTTGCAAATGAAGCCTGGGATTTAAATATCCTGGGCTTCATTTGCATGTTCCCAGGTGCCGCCATTTTAAAATCTCCCTTAGTCCGAACTCCGTGCCTGTGGCTACATGAGGCACAGAGTAGGTAGTTCGAATTAAAGATCCTAATTTGAACTACCGTTACTCCTCATTCCATGAGGAGTAACAGTAGTTCGAATTAGGATCTCCTCATTCCATGAGGAGTAACGGTAGTTCTAATTAGGATCTTTAATTCAAACTACCTACTCCGTGCCGCGTGTAGCCAGGAGCACGGAGTTTGGACTAAGGGGGATTTAAAAATGGCGGCGCCCGGGAACATGCAAATGAAGCCCGGGATATCTAAATCCCGGGCTTCATTTGCAACTCCACTTGCCCTAATTACCCTACCTAGCTCGAACTAATGAGCTAGTGTAGACGTACCCTTTCTGAGTGTCCAGAGAGGTTAAAGTAACCATCCTTTTTTATAAAAAAAAACCCCAACAAACCCTTCAAAACCAGACTACAAAGAGAAATAGCAGAGTTGCAATTCATTTGCAAATTTAACAGGATCAAATTAGGACTGAATAAAGACTTAGAAAGGCTTTCTCACTACAAAGGCAATTTTCCCTCTAAGTATTCGCATCTCCCCATCAACTGCTGGGAGTCAGCCACATCCTCCATGACGGAATTGGCCTCATTAATGCTGTCCCTACAATTGATAAGTAATTCCCTTCTTTTGATATGCTCGTACATATATAACCTCTGTGATTTCCACTCCATGCATCTGATGAAGTGTTTTTTTATCCACGAAAGCTTATGCCCAAATAAATCTGTTCATGTATAAGGTGCCATAGGACTCCTCGTTGGTTTTGCAGATACAGACTAACACGGCTGCCCCCTGAGATTTGTCAAAAATGATTAAGGGTATGGAACAGCTTCCAGATGAGAAGAAATTAAAAAGATAGGGACTTTTCAGCTCAGAAAAGAGATGACTAAGAGGGTACATGAAATTAGAAGGATGCAAGTTCAAAACCAGCTTCTTCACACAACACATAGTTAACCTATGGAACTTGTTGCCAGGGCATGTTATGAAAGCCAGAAGTGTAATTGGACTAAAAAAGGAATTAGATAAATTCATGGAGAATAGGTCTATCATTGGCTATTAGCCAAGATGGCCAAGGATGCAACCTCATGTTCTGGATGTCCCTAGCCCCTGACTGCCAGAAGTTGGGAGTGGATGACAGGAATTACTTGATTTGCATTGGCCACTGCTGGAAGACAAGATACTGGGCTAGATGGACCATTGATCTCCCTCAGAAGGGCTGTTCTTAAGTCTTAGAAATAGGTTCAGTCTGCCCACATTTAGTAATAATCTTAAATCTGTTTATTGTTGTAATTGTTGCTTTTGCTAATAGCTATATAAACCTATAAAGAAATGGTAGCTGCCCCTTTGAGAACTGTGTGGAGCACAGTGAGTGAGATGCCTGGGCTGTAGAGTGCAGAGTGCTGTTGCAAGAGGAAGATGGTTTATCACCTGGCTCTGACCTGCATGAAGCTCCTACTGGAAAAGGTCTGAATGTCCAGAATAAACCAAGTTCTCCTTGAACTGCTGAATCTTGTGATTAAAGGGGTAACATTAGCAGTCTGAGAGGCTGCGTCTACACTGCGGAACTATTTTGAGATACCAGAAGTATCCTGAAATAGCTATTCTGCGTTTTTTGAGCAAGCCCGTTATTTCAAAATATAACAAACTTGCTATTCCGACATCCCTGTAAACCTTGTTCCTCAAGGAGTAAGGGCTGTTTCGGAATAGCACCCTATTCTGAAATTTGGCACTGTGTAGACAGCACCAAATTTCAAATTTCAAAATTAACTCAAAATAAGCTACGCAATTTGCATAGCTCAAGTTGCATTGCTTATTTTGAGCTCCGGGTGCAGGGTAGATGAATCCAGTCTAATCATCACATGCTGTATTTCCCCTGGACTCCTGCCCCATTCAGTGCACAGAATGAATGGTGTTCAATTAAAGAGTAGGTCTTCAACATTTTGTTTTATCCCCATGGTTCAGAGGGTGGCTCCAGGCCCCATTTATTGCATGTTGTTCAAACCCTGCTTTGGAGACAGGTCTCTTGGTCCTCCTGGGCTTTGCTAGCAGGCTCAGCACTATAGTATGTGATTGCTTCACAAATATTAATAGACTGATTTCACAAGACCCCTGCGAGGTGAGAGGATGGCAAGGCACAGAGAGATCAAGGTCAAAAGTACCCACTAGTTCTGGGTGTCCAATCTGAGATGCATTGGACCTGATTTTTCAGAGTACTTAGCATTATACAGCCCTTTGAAGTCAGTAGGCTTTGAACATCTAATTATAGTTGTGAGTGCTCCAGTACTTCTATAGCTCAGACAGTGACCCAGGATCAAAAGTCAACAGCTCAGAAAACGAAGGATACGCATGTAACCCTTCTGCCAGGTGCAGCCAGCAGCAGCCAGGGCCAGGTTCAGTATGTAGGGGTTCCTCTCCATCTATCCAACGCAGAACTGGCTGGCTGGCTGGCTCACTCAGTAACCTGCAAAATTGATACACCATCCATGGGCACCTCAGAGATAATGCTTTCCCACTTGTAAGCACAATGTCTGAGCGCAGAAAAGAAACTTGTAATAAATGGGGGGGGAGTAACTTGGCATTAATTTGGAAAAATACCATAAACAGGGTATCAGGGCTGTTCCACACTCTGAGTGCAGAAGATGGGGGCCCACAAGAGACCTTAAATACCTTGCCTCTATAGGCTCTGCTTACAAAAAATCCCCAGAGTCACAGATTCACCGACTTTGATAAAAAAACAAAAGCTGCCACCATCAAGTGATTTAACCCTGAAAAAACAGCAGAGAACACTTGAATTCCTTCCCCGGGGGTACCCTAAGTTCTTTTGCCCCAAGAGAGCTTGAAAAAAGAAAAGAGAAAAACAAGCTGCAGTCTCTGGTAGCTGACTGCTCAGTCTTAGGCTATGTCTACACTACAGGGAATCCCAGAAAAACTCCACCGTGTCCAGGGAACGCATCTACTCTTCCGCTTTTTTTTGCGGAAGAGCAGACGCGCTCTTTTGGAAGCCCTGTCTTCCTCCTCCCATGAGGAAGAAGGTCTCTTCCGAAAGAGGAGGCTTTTCTGAAATGTGTAGATGGGCAAATTTCAGAAAAGCCTCTTCCGAAAAAACTATCGGAAAAAGGTACACAAATTGCAGAGCGCAATTTGTGTACCCTTTCCTCATAGATCATTGTTGTGTAGATATAGCCTTAGGCAGACACACACATACAGACCTCCCTGTTACTTTCCAGGACACAAGAATTAAATCACCACCTTAAAAAGGTGATTCTATTAACAAAACAAAAAGATATACTTGATAAAGCATACTTAGTTGCTAGATGTTACAGAGCAACTGAGTAAAACAAATTAAAACAGAAACATCTCTGGGTACATTCTTAGTTACTGAATGGGGAAGGGAAGGTATAGATTCACACAGAGAAGTTTAATCAAATAACCAAAACAAAGAAAAATACCCTGATTGCGATTAAATATACTTTTTCCCTTTACTCACAATCTCTGCTGATCCATACTTCAAGGCCCAGTTCACTCCCATGTTCAAGATTTCTTATAGGCATGGTAATTCTGATTACCACATCTGCTCCCTCCAGCCCTTAACTTAGAATCACACAAACAAAGCAGGCAAGGTATCTAAATACAATTCAGATTTCAGTGCTGTATCCCCTTTGTTTCCTCTGGCCCCCTGCCAACACCCTTGCTAGCTACCTGAATTTAACCCCTTAGTCACTGAGTGCTGGTGAGCATTGCTCCTATCCATAACACAGGGTTCATAAACAAAACCATGGGTAACAGTCCCACCCCAAGTAGGTAGAGCAGTGTCCTTTTCCTTTCAAGTTCTTAAGTCCAGCAATCTCAGGGTCTACACAGCAAAGTTATTTCAGGATACCAGAGGTATCTCGAAATAGCTACCCCGCATCTTTTGAATGCGTCCACTATTTCGAAATATAGCGGACACTCTATTTCACCATTCTTGTAAGCCTCATTGTACGAGGAGTAAAGGATGATTCGAAATAGCACTGTATTTCAAAATTTGGTGATGAGTAGACAGTGCCAATGATGAAATAAGCTATTTTGAAATAGACTCAAAATAAGCTTAGTTCAAGTTTCAGGTGCTGTGTAGATGCACCCTAAATGTCTCCTTCACATGCCCAACCCTTCTCTGCACCCCACTCACAGTTGCTGCCCTTGATCAGGGAAGATCCAGAATTCAGAGGTGCATAGGTAGAGCTCACCTCCCGAGTGAGGAGGAAGTAAAGAGGCATCTTACTCACTCCGCTGGTCACTCGCCACCCACCTGCCCACGGCTCTCTGTTGCCATCCTGCTGGCCACTCATGACAAATCTCTAATACCACCTTCTGACACCATCTTGCCAGGCCATTTGTCATGCTGCTGCCACTCTGCTCATTGAATCTCTCAGCTGCCATCCACTGCCATCCAGCTCTTGGCTATGACTTCTGCCCATCAGTCTCAAATTATTTTAGCTCCCAGTGATTTCAACTCTTAGCAAGCAGGGTAGAAGAAACACATCAACATAAGAAAAGAGGCACCTAAGGATCCCTATTTGGCTGTGTCTTTGAAGTGTGTGTGTGCGTGGGGGGGGGGGGGAGGGAAGCAGGGCAGATCAAACCAGTCCAGGCAAGAGCAGCCATATTACTTCCTGGCTGGAATAACCTCCCCTCACCCCTTCTCCTCACAGCGTTCTGAAAGTCAAGGCCTTGCATTAGCAAAATTCTTTCTGCTAACTGTGAGCCCTTTCATTTGGAACAATTTAGCCCAGTCCCACTTTTAGCTATCCCTGCATTTAATACAAACGTGGCTTGTGTTGGGTCAAAAATTAAGTTGATTACAATGAGCAAAATACCACTCCATCTGCTGAATGGCAAACAAATCTAAGCAAAGCAGGTGCAAACTATATTTACATAGACACACTCAAGGACTCTCCCCCTTTGCAGCTAGCTGTAAGGGACACGTTCCTTTAGATCCTTTTTACAGACATTTAGTGACCACCTGCCAAAAGTTTGGTGGAAGTAATATACCCAGCAGCACACAGGAACTCTGGGGCAGAGGCAATGATAGAATCCAGTTCAACATTCAGCTGTGTTAGTCAGGAGACCCTCCTATCTCTTCCTGCCATCCCCCATCTCATTCACTGCACACCTTCCAACATCTGCAAGAAATAAGCCAAGGGTCCTACAGACAAGCACTTCCTTTACTATTCAGCCTTGATTCACTGCAGGATAGGTTCATCCTGCACACTGAATAAATGGAGAAATATGGCATAAGGTCATTGGGGGCTGGATCTTCATAGCTTCTGTGGGCCAAGTTCACTGCACACACCAGAGACTCCTTGAATCCCTTGGTTCCTCCTGGTTCTATGTGCCACCCTAGTCCCATCCTTCATTTCAGGAACTCCCTACTACTCCCACTAGTCTTCCCTTCTCCCATACAGTGTTCCCCTATTTCCCCCTGCATGCCAAGGTCCTCTGTTCTTCCCCACCAGAAGTTCTGTTTTCCCCAGATTTCAGTGTCCCCTATTCTGTCCTCCATGACTGTAGTTCTTTGTGCCCTCCATTCCTCCCTTTCCACTCATGCAAGGGTCCCCCAGTTTCCTTATGTGCCAGGAGCTCTATCTCCCCCTCATTTTCCCCTTTTGTGAATATATTTGCAACACTTTAGCAAGTCTCCACTGAGCATGTGTGACTGGTGTTTCAAAGGCTTGTCACATGGCCAAATTTGGCAGATTTTCACAGGAACAGCAAAAGTCACAGTCCGGACACAAAGACTTACAAAAGTCTCCATACATATTTTCAAAATATGGGGGTGCTACAGCTTCTCACAGAAAAGGTCACCAGATTTTTTTTTAACAGCAGCAAAACATTTTAATATAGCCTTGTTCTCAGAAACAGCTGAACCATTTTGGCTGACATTAAAAAAGAAAGAAAGCGCGAAAAGCAGTCAAGGCAGACACCCAGGATGGACAATTTCAGTCTCAATAGTTAAAGTCTGGAAAAATTATAAGCAACTCAAAATGGGGCCTTATAATAGGAAGTATCAGAAAACCTTAATAATGGGGATGCTAGCTGCCTCACTTCTGATAATAAACTGGTGATGGAAGCATTTCCAAAAGAATGTTATCTGCAGAAGAATTTCCAAAATTGTAGTCTTGCAAAGAAGCATGAATGTAACAAACAGAGGGAAACAATTACATCCAAATGGATATTCCTCCACAGTCTTGGATTGCACTTACTCCTCAAAGTATATTTATCATACTATGGGCAAAATTCCCCACTTTGATTCCAGTGTTTAAAATGCCCTCTAGGAAGTGATTAATGAATTTAATTAGTACATAACAAAATTCTCCCGGTCAGAGATTGTTTAAATAATGCCCCTTGCTAGCAACACACCTGCCTCAAACCCATCTGAGATCTCTGAGAGCTGAATGTATAAACTCAAACCAGCCAGTTTAAAGCCCTTTCTGATTTACACTGTTGATGTGGAGCTTTTTTTTGCTCAGTCTTCACCCTCCCCAGGGAACTCCCACTGACATCAGTGGGAACACTGCCTGCAGCACGTAAACAAAAATATGCAGTTAAGACAGTGCATGATAGATTAAATGAAGACCTCTCCCTCCTTAATCTTTTAATCAAGTAGGGCCAAATTTTACCTTAATTGATATTTTTTACTTCAACTTCAGTTCAGTGGAATGGCCCAGGGGCAAAATTTGGCCCAAACAGCGTCAATGTCAGATTTGAATGACTTAACTTTTGTTGGTTCACATCCCAATTTCAGCATTATTTAAATATAATTTTATTTTCTATGTAATGAGACAATCTTGCAGAGAGTTAGCATACAAAGGGTAGATTACGGAGGATCAAGAGCTAAGCCTTTGGGGACACTTGTGCAAATTGCAGCAGAAGCAGATGGTATTTAAATAGAAAGTCTGGGTACAATTAGAAATAGAAGAGGGAAGCCACAGAGGAACAGGAATCTAGACTGACAAGATCTTATCACCTTGGCAACAACTTCTTGTGATTGCCAGTATCAACTGCAGAGGATACATCAAGAAATAAGTAGCTCATTGAGAGCCCCCTTTGCCAATCTACTTCCTCCAACTTTCTCTCTGCTACTCTGCTCTGAAAAGGTACTTGGATTTCCCTGAGCTCATGGAGATTCAGTGTAAAATTATGTGTGGAAAAAGAGATACTTAATGAGTAAAAAAACATCTTATTCCTGCAAAGGAAAATGTGCCAAGTACATGACAAAAATAAAAAGGACATTCTAAGTTTTCAAATGGAACCGTGGTCTGGTCTTTTTCTATGGGAGTTTTGTTTGCCTCAACAGAGTTTATAATGCTTGCCTATGAATGTAAGAGAAGAACTCTGTTTTACATCACTTTGCAATACAATATGCCTTGGAGGCAATCAGGTAATCTGTAACCATTAGTATTAAGAAATGACAGAACTGTACAAAACCAGAGGCAATCATTTGCAGGTGAGAGAATATTGGCAGATGTACTGCTCTGGAAATGGCTTACTGTATACAGAAAGCTTAAAATAACTAAATAGAGTGAAATCTGTTTTAAGCAACCACCTAAGGGCAGGTAGAAATAGACTGGTGAAGAGCTGCAGTCTTATTTTTTGCAGTAGCTTCCAAAACATTTTGGCTAGGTCCAGAAAAAGAAGAACAGATACTGCCTGCAAACTAGTTGAGGTGGAAGTCTCAGAGGGGTAGCTGTGTTAGTCTGTAACTTAAAAAATGTTTTAAAACAATAAATAGTTCTGTAGCACCTTAGGCCATGTCTATACTAGTAAATTCGAAATAATCTCCTAAATTTGACTTCTGAGTACCCAATTTTACAAATTAGAAGTTGTGTGTCCTCACTATGGGGAAGAATCAAATATAGTCCGAGGCAGGCTCCGTTAATGTATACATGCTACCTCAGACTCAATACCTCAAGAAGCACTTTGGAGAGCTGTGGGAGACCTCTCAGAGGCCAATTAGTTTGAATTAGCAGCACCAGAGCATGCACACTAATGTTATTTCAGACTCCAACTTCAGTGTTATTCCTCATGAAAAACAGAACTACAGAGTTTGAATGCTGCAGCTCCTTATTCCGGAATAACACACTTGGTAGTGTGGACGCATTGCTTATAAATTCGACCTTGGGAGGGGTGGGTTATTAGAACTAACGTCCTAGTATAGACCTGGCCTTAGAGACTAACAAAAATTTATGTAGTATCACAAAAACCAAGGGTTTTTTTCCTCTCTCTCCTTTCTCCTCTTCCCTCTTTCTGCTTAAAATTTTGGATTTCTGTACCTCTCTGTGCCTCTTGCTCCACTCAGGCAGGGACTTCTCAGGGAAGAAATCAGAAGGGAACATCATCTACCGGAAGGCATGGGATGCGTAGTCCTAGGGATGGGGGTTCCATGACCACCGCCCACAAAAGAAGAAGACGGGTGGTAGTGGTCAGGGACTCCGTCCTAAGAGGGACTGAGTCATCCATCTGCTGTCCAGACCTTCAATCTCGAGAATGTGCTGCTTACCGGGAGCTCTCATTCAGAGTGTGACCAAGAGTCTTCCAAAAGTGATTAAACCTTCGGATCGCTACCACTTCCTGGTTTTCCATGTAGGAACTAACGATATGGCCAAGAATGACCTTGGTCACAGCAGATTATGTAGTGCTAAGAAGAAGGATCAAGGAATTTGAAGTGCAAGTGGTATTCTCGTCCATCCTTCTGGTTGAAGGATGATCAGCTGATTGTCGGCACAGCGCGGTGGCCATTTTTATTTTAATGAAGCGGGGATTATTTAAATCCCCGCTTCCATGGGCGGCGAGTTATATGAGCTCGTGGTGCCCATGCTCCAGCAATATTCAAAGCCGGGGGCCCTGCTCCAGCAATATTTGGAGCTGGGTCTCTCCCCCAGCCCTGCCCGGAACGGGCCCCGGCCCCCACCTGCCGCTCCCCCCACACGGCCTCCCACCTTGGCCCCAGAGCGTCCCCCCGGCCCCAGTCCCAGCCCCAGCCCATCCCTGCCATGTGCAGCTTTCAGTCTGGCTCCCCCTTGCCAGCGCTCACTGCCGGCTGCTCCTGCCACGCACAGCGTTTACAGGTGAGCACGGAGACGCCCGGGCGTGACGTGATGTCATGGCCTGGGACTTTAAAACTGCTCGGCACAGCGTTGCACCGCGCGGCCTAGCTCCGGGTTTGGAGTCCAGGGACTTCTGGGGCCTGAGTGCAGACTCCAGCCCTGCAAAGTGGAAGGCAGAAGGTAAGGTAAGGTAAGGTAAGGTAAAGTGGAAAACTAGGGGGAAGGGCTGGGAGAGGAAGGGGCTTGTGCAGAGGGGGAGAGGGAGGGGAAAGAAAGGGGATGGCACCAAGGGACAGCGTGAAGGAGAGACAAATGCCAGGGGACCAGGTGCAGACAATGAGGAAAAGGGCAGGAGGGGAGGTGTCGGTGGGGGGTGGGGACAGGGTGATGCTGGGAGAGGAGAGAGTAAGGGCATTGGGAGCTAGAGGGGGGAGGAGGAGGTGCTGGGAGAAGGCTTGAAAGAAGGGGTGGGCATGAGAAAGGTGGGGATGGAGCAAGTCATGTGTGAGGGCACAGAGGGGCATGAGGAGAATGGGGGCAGAGAGTGGTGAGGGGGTGGGCATCAGGGAAAAAGAGGGCAAAGGGGGCAGGGGCAGTAAGGGAAGAGGGAGGCACCAGGAGGGTGCAGGGCTAAGGGAAGGTGCAGGTGCCAGGGGATTCTGGGGGTGAAGCAGAAGGGCAGACACCTGCAGGGGAGGGACCAGCACCAGAGGAGAGAGGCAGGGCAGGTGTGTAGAGGGAGATGTGAGAAGAGGGGATGAGGAGGGGTAGCTCACATAATCAGAGTGGGGCTACTGGAGGAGTGCACACAGGGGGCAGAGAAGGGCTGGTGGGGGGGGGCAGGTTGCAGGAGGGCTGAGGGCAGTGAGAAGGGCAGGAGTCAGGACAGCAGAGGAGGGTGAGGAGTTGGGGGGCAGCAGGCACCAGGGGAGCTGATGGAGCAAGGGGAGGAGACATGGCAGCAGAGAGAAAAGGTAAAGGTTTATAAAATATTTATTAATAACTTGGGTGCCACAGTGGCACATCCAAACAAGCCACAAGAACTCAGTACTGGTGCACAGCATAAAATTCATTTTGCTCATGGGAGGAAACTCTTAGGCTATGTCTACACTGGAGGCTTCTTGCACAAGAAAATCCTGCGCAAGGGTTCTTGTGCAAGAAGTCTTGTGCAAGAACACGTCCACACTGCCATGTGTGAGCTGTGCTTTTGCGCAAGAGCATCCATGGCAATGTGGGTGCTCTCTTGCGCAAGAAAGCTCCAATGGCCATCTTAGCCATAGGGGTTTCTTGCGCAAGAAATCCCTGCCGAGCATCCACACTGCCCTCTTGCGCAAGAGAGCTTACATGTTAGAAAAGAGTGTAGCTGTTGTGCAAGACACCCTCTCTTACCACGCCATACTGTAAATTTCCTTGCGCAAGAGTAGGCGGGCAGTGTGGATGTTCTGTGGGTTCTTGCGCAAGAACGGTTGTACTTGCGCAAGAAGCCACGAGTGTAGACATAGCCTTAGAGGGAACACTTCCCCCAGCCTCTCTGCCCCAGAGTTAATGTCACACACACTGGGTTAATGCAATTGCAAGATAGTTGCATGGGGGGGTTTGGTGGGGGCCAAACTAAAACCTGTTGGTAAGAGGATGGTGGGAAAAGTCCTTCGAAAGGGGTGACATGACACCTTTTACTTCTGGTCATGTGTCCATCTTGCCCCAAGCGTGTTACCTCCAGAGGCCTGGTTAACGGGGGTCAGGGGGCGTGGTTAATGGGGTCAGGGGGTGTGGCTAATGGGGCACCACCAAAAATTATACAAACCTGCTGCCCCTGCCCGCTTCATTGACTATGTTGGGTAAACTAGTTTACACGGCTCCGTCAATGGAGCCATGTAGTCTTGACATACCCCTAGTGACAGATGATGTGGGAAAAGCTGAAGTACTCAATGCTTTCTTTGCTTCTGTCTTCGCGGAGAAGGTCAGCTCCCAGACAAATGCACTAGGCAACGCAGTATGGGAAGGAGGGGAACAGCCTTTGGTGGGGAAAGAACAAGTTAGGAACTATTTAGAAAAGCTAAACATACACAAATCCATGGGCTCAGATTTAATGCATCCAAGGGTACTGAAGGAATTGGCAAATGTCATCGTGGAGACTTTGGCCATTATCTTTGAAAACTCGTGGAGATCGGGAGAGATCCTGGATGACTGGAAAAAGGCAAATGTAGTGCCCACCTTTAAAAAAGGGAAGAAGGACAATTCAGGGAACTACAGATCAGTCAGCCTTACCTCAGTCCCTGGAAAAATCATGGAGAGGATCCTCAAGGAATCCATTCTGAAGCACTTGGAAGAGGGGAAAGTGATTAGGAATAGTCAACATGGATTCACGAAGGGCAAGTCGAGCCTCACCAATCTGATTAACTTCTATGATGAGGTAACTGGCTCTGTGAATATAGGAAAGTCAGCGGATGTGATATACCTAGACTTTAGCAAAGCTTTTGATACGGTCTCTCACAATATTCTTGCCAGCAAGTTAAGGGAATATGAATTGGGTAAATGGACTGTAAGATGGATAGAAAGCTGGCTAGACTGTCGGGCCCAACGGGTAGTGATCAACGGCTCGATGTCAGGTTGGCAGTCGGTTTCTAGTGGAGTGCCCCAAGGATCTGTACTAGGACTGGTTTTGTTCAACATCTTTATTAATGACCTGGATGGATGGATGGATTGCACCTGAAGCAAGATGACACTAAGTTAGGGGGAGAGGTAGATATGCTGGAGGGTAGGGATCGGGTCCAGAGTGACCTGGACAGATTAGAGGATTGGGCCAAAAGAAATCTGAGGAGGTTCAACAAGGACAAGTGTAGAGTCCTGCACTTGGGACGGAAGAATCCCAAGCACTATTACAGGCTGGGGACCGAATGGCTAAGTAGCAGTTCGGAGATTACAGTGGATGAGAAGTTGGATATGAGTCAACAGTGTGCCCTTGTAGCCAAGAGGGCTAATGGCATATTAGGTTGCATTAGGAGGAGCATTGCCAGCAGATCCAGAGAAGTGATTATTCCCCTTTATTTGGCTTTGGTGAGGCCATATCTGGAGTATTGTGTCAAGTTCTGGGCCCCCACTATAGAAAGGATGTGGACGCATTGGAGAAGGTCCAGCGGAGGGCGACCAAAATGATTAGGGGGCTGGAGTGCATGACCTATGAGGAGAGAGTGAGGGATTTGGGTTTGTTTAGTCTGCAGAAGAGAAGAGTGAGGGGGGATTTGATAGCAGCCTTCAATTTCCTGAAGGGAGGTTCCAAAGAGGATGGAGAAAGGCTGTTCACATTAGTGACGGATGGCAGAACAAGGAGCAATGGTCTCAAGTTACAGCGGGAGAGGTCTAAGTTGGATATTAGGAAAAGCTATTTCACTAGGAGGGTGGTGAAGTACTGGAATGGGTTACCAAGGAAGGTGGTGGAATCTCCATTCCTAGAGGTTTTTAAGTCTCAGCTTGACAAACCCCTGGCAGGGCTGATTTAGTTGGGATTGGTCCTGCCTTGGGCAGGGGGCTGGACTTGATGACCTCCTGAGGTCTCTTCCAGATCTATGAATCTATGATTCAACTGAAGAAATGCACTGTGCCCATGAAAGCTCATGATACTATATAAGTTTTTTTGTTTGTCTCTAATCCCTGGTGTATACTAGTGAGTTATTTTGAAATAACCCCCTCTATTTCAAAATAATAAGTGGAGCATCCACACTACCAAGCCCATTATTTCAAAATAACAGGCTGGTTATTTTAAAACCTATACTCCTGTTTTCCTTGAGGAATAATGCTCATTTCAAAATAGTTGTTTCAAATTAGCGATAATGTGGACACTCCATTGCTGCTATTTTAAAGTAACAACTCACCAGAGTAATTGGAAGTAATTACTCCCCAGTGCTTCTGGGGCTCCAAGTTGCGGTAACATATCCACAATAACAGAGCCTGCCTCGGACTAATTTTGAGGCTTTCCTGTATAATAGACACACTATTTCAATTTTGTTATTTTGGGAGTTATTTCAGATTTAGTTATTTTGAAATAATTTCCTAGCATAGACATGCCTTAAGGTGCTACAGGACCACTCTTTTTTAAAAACAATTTTTAATCGAGGTGGAGTCAACTTACACTGAGTTAGGGAATATTCTGAGGCAGTCTCAAAAGAGGAGGTTGCTTTAAAAAGAAACCCTTTTTAAAGTTTCATTGCTTTGCTAAAGTCATGGTTTTCACCATTTGCAACTGTTTGAAAAGTGCATATCAATCTCAAAGAGGGAGAAAAGGTCTGGAAAGCAGTCTACACAAGCATATCTAGATTTCACTGTTAGGAAATTTATGAGTGCAAGTCAACTTGGTTTGCACATACTCCATGCTGAAAATCAGGCCATTTTGTGACGTGCCTAACTATAGATTTTGGTGTCTAACTTTAGGCACCCAAGTTTGAAAAATAAGTGCCCCTGATGACCTTTGTGGTTTTATAAATTCTAGTTTCCCATTTAAGAAAAAATAAAACTCCTCTCTCCATTGTTGCTTAGTGAAAGACATACAAAAAACAAGGGGAAATGTATGACAATACAAGAAGCAATCAAAAAACTGCCTGTAAACAAAGTGCTGTCAAAAAGCACACACCAAGAAAACTGAAACAATAGGACAAATATCTTCTCTCTAATCTCTCAGGTATAGAAGTTTAAGCATTAGCTGGACTCTAATAGGTTAAAAAGTGTTTCAGTGCCTGCTTGCGGTTCCCTGCTACGCCTTTGCCTCCCCTGTCTGTCCCAACCCCCTGCGCAGAGATGGTGCTTGGTAGAACCGACTTTTAAGATGGCTCCCCCCAGCACTGGCTCCTGCTTCCCTCCCTTGCTGCCTTTGATATAGATGTGAGGAAAGAATTTGTCTCTCTTCACAACCACCTTCAGCTTACATGGGTCCAAAGCGATAGGCCCGGGGGGACCACGATGGTCTGGACACTTGTACTCATAGAATCCTAGGATTCAAAGGGCTAACAAGAGGCTAAGTCAGGATAAGTATACTCAAGGCCATCCCTAGAGGAGTACAAGGCCTGGGGCAATCTCCCACCACAGGCCCTGCCTCCATCCCTGCTCCTGCTTTGCCCGTGCCCCACCCCCTTGTTGAAGGCCCCTTCCCCAAGCAATGTGAGCTGGCGGTTTATGGGGGCCTGGCGCAAGATGGCAGCAGGACTCAGGCCTCCCTTCCCACACTCACTACAGCAGTGGGAGCCAGAGTAGCCTGGTAGCCTGCTCCACTCTGCCCTTCCCCACCGTCCTCTCCCAACCTGCTATTCTCTGCTTCTCTTCTCTGGGGCTGGGGCCAGAGTGCTCTGCTTCCTGCTGCCATGGCGAAGCAGAGCACAGCAGGCTGGGAGCTGGGTTGCAGGGCAGCCTGCTGAAGTGTGAGGGGGGCCTGATCCCTGCTGCTGCCCTACACCAGATTCTCCCCACAGGTAATCCTCTTTGGCCACTCTGGGCCCTGTCTATAGGATGGTTGAGGTAGCTGCCGAAGGACACACCCATCCCCAAAGCACAAGGCCTGAGGCAGCTGCCCCGTTGTATGGATGGGATGACTCTGAGTCTCTCCCACCCATTTCTGGGGTGTGTGTGTGTAAAAAAAAGTTTAAAAACAACGAATAGTCTTGCAGCACCTTAGAGACCAACAAAACAAGTAGATGCTATCATGAGCTTTCGTGGGCACAACCCACATCTTCAGTCATGGGGATTCCACAACCTCCTTAGGTAACCTGCTCTAGTACGTAATTATCCATATAGTTAGAAGGTTTCTCCTAATATCTAACTTAAATTTCTCTTGCTGCAAACTAAGCCAATTACTTCTTGTCCTACCTTCAGTGGACCTGAAGAACAATTGATCCTCCTCTTTATAGCAACCTTATTTTTATAGCAACCTTATTTGTCCCCTCCCACCATGTTCCATCCTGTTCTCTGTTTATTATTTCAATACATTGCATTAAGCTGTCTCTCTGTTCCTCTGCCTTTGCTACAGTCCTCCATGTCCTGGTTAGTGTGAGGAAAACCAGCTCCTCCTCCCCTCAGTGCTTCAGATTTACCTCTATATTTTTTTCACCTACTGTGATAGCAGCTGCCTTTCCCCCACTGAAAGCTGATTTCTGTTATCAACAGAGTGAACAAATGAGCTCAGTGTTCTATAGTAAGTCCCAAATCAGGAGTCCTTCTTTGCATCTGAGGTAGCACTTGGCCATAGTCTCTGATGTTCCTTGTCTCTTTATACTAACCTTTCTGTCTCACCTCATGAGCCTCCTGCTGTTTTGAGTTTCACAGGTGTCTAAAGTGATTTGGGGAAGCTCATATTGGTAATAATCCCTGCAGTGAAATAGTCACACTTTAATCTTAGAGCCATGCTGGCTTCAAACAAACCCTTTAAAATCTTTGTTAAGAGCCAATGAGGCTGTAAACAACCTTTTTGCCTTTATAGACTGTTGACACAGCTGTGCTTTCAAGTTGGGGCCTATGAAATTGAAAAAAAAAATCATTTAAATAAGAAAGAATGTTCGTTAATTGTCTCTCCATCTCACTATCCTGTGTTGTACATTTTAATTATCTCCAGCATTAAAATTTGACAAGGGCTCGCTCCCCATGTCTGGAGATCAGAAGATGAAGGTACTTTTATCTGAGGTGAGGAAGATGGCAAGTAGGATTAATGCAAAACAGGAATCTCTTGGAAGGACCAAGGCTTGAAAACACCCTACTGTACTATAAGGCTTGATCCACACACATCCTGTGATGTTTCCAAGACCAGCTATCCGTAGGAAAATTCTTTTGATTGAGCAGTTTAGCTTAGCTCAGTAACAGGGGCAAGCTACGGGCTTGTTTACATGGAAACTGGAACCGCGATTAAATATACACTGAAATACAGTGCTCTTACTGAAAAATAAAAGTGCCCACACAGAGATTTGCACGAAAATGACTAGAAAGAAGAATTGCAATTGATTGGCTTGTTTAGTTTAGAAAAAGAAAACTGAGAGGGGACATGATAGTGGTTTTCAAGTATCTAAAAGGGTGTTACGAGGAGGTAGAAAAATTGTTCTCCTTGGCCTCTGAGAATAGGACAAGAAGCCATGGGCTTAAACTGCAGCAACGGAGGTTTAGGTTGGACATTAGGAAAACTTCCTGTCAGGGTGGTTAAACACTGGAATAAATTGCCTAGGGAGGTTGTGGAATCTCTATTAACTGGAGATATTTAAGAGCAGGTTGGATAGATACCTGTCAGGGATGAACTAGACCAGGGCTATTTGCGGCCCGTGGTGCAGTTTGGGTTTTTATGCAGGGCAGGCCTCAACACATGGCCCACAGATGGTAGCCAAAACAAAAAAGTAGTCAATATAATGGTCTTCTGTTGTTGTGTTTTAGTAGTTAAGTTCTTGGACTGTTATTGATCATTAAAAGTGCTGTCATATGGATGGAAGTTGGGTAAATATTGCATTTTATTAATATCAGGAGAACTGATTTAAATGGGGCCTGTGTGTTGTATAGTCTTGCCTTAATCTTTGTATTCATGCCCGGCAATGTGAAAGAAGCTATTTGCATATATATTTGCATGTATATGTAACTACACTTAGGTTGCGGCCCTTGTCATGTGCTGTGAGTATCATTGTGTCCCCGGGCTTCAAAGTTGAGTAGCTCTAATCTAGACAGTGCTTGGTTCTGCCGTAAGGGCGGGAACTGGGCTTGATGACCTCTCGAGGTACCTTCCAGTGATACCTTTCTATGATTCCATTCTTTCTGATCCTGTTTTCATACGTATATGTTTATGTGGAGACAAGTCCCAAGTGGAAAGTAAGAAGTCTGAGGAAGCAGAAAAGGGTGATGTATTACAGACTTTTTCTTCAGATCTTAATATAACAAAGAACTGTGTTCTACTCATTTTCATTCCTCCTTTTCTTTCCCTATTAATTTCCTTTTCTCAAGCCACCATAATGCCCAATAACTTTCAGTCACATCACCCCCATCATGCACACCTTTTTCCACAATAGCACTTCAATTCTGTCAGCATGGCTGTGAGATTTTTTTGATTGATGCACCTGATTAGATGGCATGTACACACACACACACACACACACACACACACTCTATGGGTACGTCTACACTGTGAGGCTATTTCGGAATACCTCCGGTCTACACCTTTGAGATACCTCATGTCTACTCAAGACGCCTGTTATTTCAAAATATTTTTTGAAATAAATTGAATGCTATTTCACCATCCCAGTAAACCTCGTTGCACGAGTGATAAGGGATGACCTGAAAGAGCGCGTTATTTCAAAATCTGGTGCTGTGTAGATGCACCAAATTTCAAAATAAGCTATTTTGAAATAGATTTGAAATAAGATACACAATTGGCGTAGCGCAAATTGCGTATCTTATTTTGAGTTTAGGGTGCTGTATAGATGCACTCTATGTTTAGCCAAACAAATTTAAGTTCCTTATAGTTGATGAAAAACAAAAGATTCAACAAAAACCTTTAGCTTAATGTTATGGACCATATTTCCATCGTAATAACTAGCTGTTGTATAACACTTTTCCCTAGAAGCTCTCCAAGCACATTACAAGTTAAACATAATTATCCCCATTTTACAGATGAGGATGCTGAGGGACAAGCTGATAAAGTCACTTGCTTAAGGACACACAGCAGGGTAGGGGACCAAGAGGGGAACAGAACCTACATCTCCTCAGGCCTAGGCCAGGGCACTGGCCCATAGGCAATACTGTTTGCCCACAGAGTGACAACTAACAAAAGACATTCTCTTAATATCTTTTTGAACATTTTTATTGTCTCGTTTGTCTAGAGAACATATTTCATTTTGCACAGATCTGAAATATTCTGGGTGGGTTTAAATTCATATTTCCTAGGGATCATCTAATGTATGTTGTAGTGCTTAGAAAGGGAGAATCCAGAAATACTCCTTGGCCTTCAAGTAGATGACATTGGCAACACAAGGAGCAACAGGGAAGCAACAACACAAGAAGAGGCCATCTGGACTGAGATACCTGCTGTCCTGTCATTGATATTCATTCCACCATATTTTTTCCCCACTCAATCTCCTCCTTCAAGAATAAATCTAGGTTTGTCTAATTCTTTCACTTTCTTTACTTTCACCATCTGACTATTAAAACTGCCTAAAGTCTTACTTGTTTTCAAACCAAAGGCTAAATTTGGGACAAAAACTGAAGCTGCAAAGGAAACTCACACCCAGTGGTTTCATGGTCACCCTGCCAAACTCCCGCTGTAACCAACCAAGGGAGGAAAAACAGGAAGCCTCCAGAGCTAAACACTGAGGTAGGGCGTGGCAGCCAGAAGAAATCCCAGGTGATGGACAGAAGCATCCAGATCCTATTCTGAGGCTAAGGCAATCAGCAGCCAACTACATTGCCTCTGCCCTCCACTTGCTCAGGACAAAGAGCACATAATAGTCCCTGAAGGATAATTCTAGGTTTGAAAGCACCATGCTTCCAGGAAGGTAAGCTGCAATGCAGAGGAACAGGGCCGTTAAGGATATATTGACATGGCATTTAAAAACCCACAGCAGGAAGTCTCAGAGCAGAGGTCTGTGAGCTTGGGCTCACACTAAAACAGCAATGTAAACATTGTGGCTTGGGCTTCAAAACCCACTGTTCTCTACCAGCTTCACAGCCTGAGTTTTGTCCAAGCCCAAACATCTGCACAGGTATTTTGAGTGCCATAGCACAAGCTCCACAAGCCCATGTCTGTAGATCCAGGCCCTGAGAGTGGCTGAGGTGGATTTTAAAATGTAGCATAGGCTGTGAGGTGATAACCCTGTATGTCAATGACTCTTCAGATATCCATACACACCATAGGAATGTAAACTTCCTGCTTGTTCTGGTTAAAATACAGGAAACAAAGGGTAGGAATAAATGGTAAATTTTCAGAATGGAGAGGGGTAACTAGTGATGTTCCCCAAGGGTTAGTCCTAGAACCAATCCTATTCAATATATTCATAAATGATCTGGAGAAAGGGGTAAACAGTGAGAGTACATCTACACTAGCCCCCTAGTTCGAACTAGGGAGGCTAATGAGGGCGACCGAAATTGCTAATGAAGTGCGGGATTTAAATATCCCGCACTTGATTAGCATGTTCCCAGCCGGTCGCCATTTTGGAAATTGACTAGCCCGAAGTAACTGCCCGCGTCTACACGCGGCAGAGAAGCGCGATTCCGAGATAAACCCCTTAGTTCGAATTAACAGTTATGGTCAAAGCAGTTAAGACCAAAGCAGACTGTGAAGAACTTCAAAAAGATCTCACCAAACTAAGGGTATGTCTACACTACCACCCTAGTTCGAACTAGGCATTCGAAGTTGCAAATGAAGCCCGGGATTTAAATATCCCGGGCTTCATTTGCAACTTCGAATGCCTACATTAACCACCCTAGTTCGAACTAGGGTGGTAGTGTAGACATACCCTAAGTGACTGGGCAACAAAATGGCAAATGAAATTTAATGTGGATAAATGTAAAGTAATGCACATTGGAAAAAATAACCCCAACTATACATATAATATGATGGGGGCTAATTTAGCTACAACTAATCAGGAAAGAGATCTTGGAGTCATTGTGGATAGTTCTCTGAAGACGTCCACACAGTGTGCAGCGGCAGTCAAAAAAGCAAACAGGATGTTAGGAATCATTAAAAAAGGGATAGAGAATAAGATGGAGAATATCTTATTGCCCTTATATAAATCCATGATATGCCCACATCTGGAATACTGCGTACAGATGTGGTCTCCTCATCTCAAAAAAGATATACTGGCATTAGAAAAGATTCAGAGAAGGGCAACTAAAATGATTAGGGGTTTGGAACGGGTCCCATATGAGGAGAGATTAAAGAGACTGGGACTTTTCAGCTTGGAAAAGAGGAGACTAAGTGGGATATATAGAGGTATATAAAATCATGAGTGGTGTGGAGAAAGTGGATAAGGAAAAGTTATTTACTTGTTCCCATAATATAAGAACTAGGGGCCTACCAAATGAAACTAACAGGCAGCAGGTTTAAAACAAATAAAAGGAAGTTCTTCTTCACACAGCATATAGTCAATCTGTGGAACTCCTTGCCTGAGGAGGTTGTGAAGGCTAGGACTATAACAGGGTTTAAAAGAGAACTAGATAAATTCATGGAGGTTAAGTCCATAAATGGCTATTAGCCAGTATGGGTAAGGAATGGTGTCCCTAGCCTCTGTTTGTCAGAGGGTGGAGATGGATGGCAGGAGAGAGATCGCTTGATCATTACCTGTTCGATTCACTCCCTCTAGGACACCTGGCATTGGCCACTGTCGGCAGACAGGGTATGGGGCTAGATGGACCTTTGGTCTGACCCAGTATGGCCATTCTTATGTTCCACATCAGCTCCCAAAGTTAATATGCCAGGGAAGACACTTGGGCAAGATCTCCACTTGGAGAGTTTTTGCACTGACAATTTTGTCATTGATAGAAAAGCACTAAAAGAAGAGTGCTTGTTTGAATACACATTGTTTTCCACAGGCGTCAGTATGTGTTTACATAGGCAGCAGATGAGAGGAGCACATTGTGGTAGCTATCCCTGTGACGGGGTGATGCAACCCCGCACTACGAGAACCCCCCCCAGGGGTGGGGTGAAGCAACTTCTCACTGGTCAGGCATCCGGGGAGCCAAGGGAGGCAGGGCAAGTCAGTGGGACCCACCCCGAGGAGGCGGCCATGAGGGCTGTGCGGCCCCTGGGGGAGAGCCGGTCCGGGGTTGGGGAGGAAGCCGGCGCAGGCGCAGTGGAGGCAGGCTGGGCCAGGGACATCGTTGCAGACTAATGACATCACTGGGCGGCCCAGCAGAGGTGTCATCGGTGCAACACCGGGGTTCAGCGGGGAATTCAAAAGGGCACCAGCTGCCCAGGAAGAGAGGTCACAGGACTTTGGTGAAGGTACACTGGGGGCTGGAGGAAGTAGGTAGGAAGTGGCCCAGGGCGGGGTTGTGGAGCCCACGGGCTGATGTGTTTAGGGGCGACTCCCCCATCAGCCAGGCAGAGAGAAGCAATCCCTGCCTTAGGGCCCTGGGTTGGGGCCTGGGAGAGTGGGCGGGCCCGGGCCCCCCTACCCTGTCATCCGCGGCCGGGTCCCATTCGTGCAAGAACTGTAGCGCAAGCGAAATTGTTTGTTTCCCGGTACAGACTGTGCCGAGCGTGCACAAGGCTAATAGTGGTGATGGGGAGATAACAATAAAAGGGCTTTGTAATGAGGACACCAAGGTGACCCCTGTACAATCCCACTATGCGCTACTCCGGAAAACAAAGCAAATCAGTATTGTGGCAGGGGTGAGAGAGAGAGAGTGTGAGTGTGTGTGTGAGAGAGAGAGTGGGTGAGAATGAGTGTGTGTGTGAGCAAGAGAGAGTGAGTGAGTGTGTGAGAGTGTGTGAGAGAGAGAGAGTGTGAGTGAGTGTGTGTGAGAGAGAGTGTGAGTGAGTGTGTGAGAGAGAGAGAGAGAGACAGAGAGACAGCCTCTGGAAGCCACCAGTCCTGAGGCAGGGTGAGAGGGAGACCCTGACCTCAGCCCCTGCCTCTCTCCCTGACTCTGCATAGCACATTCTGTTTGCCTGCCTCTGTTGGCAACAGGAACGTTACACCCTAATGAATTTCAAATAGCAACCACTCCTGCTCTGTGTTATGGGACAGCTCCAGAGGGCAATTAAACTGGTAAAAGTGGGGGTGGGAAGAACCTTTTTTTGGGTTGGGGGCCACTGAGCTACAGAAAAATTAGTTGGGGGCCACATAAAAGTAAGAACCCAAAAACCCCCCAAACAAACCCCTCGCTGATGTGGCTCCCAACTAGGAAGCAGAAAGATCTTTCCCACATTCCCCTCGTATGCCAGGGGGAGGGAGGGCAGGATATTGTGGGCTCCCCTAGACTCTGGGATGGGGCCAAAAATGAGGGGTTCAGTATGTGGAAGAGGGTGCTGGGAAGGGGGTTTGGTGTGTGGGGTCTGAGCAGGAGACAGGGAGGGTGCAGGAGTGGGTTGAGGGTTAGGAGGTCTGGGAGGGTAGTAGGGTACGGAGTGATGGTGCAGGGTCTGAGCAATGTGAGGGGCACTTACCTGGCGCAGCTCCCTAGGGAAACACATGGCTCTGTGTCCCCTGCAACTCCCAGGCACCACCCCTGGTGCTCCTATTGGCCGTGATTATGGCCAGTTGGAGCGGTGGGGGAAAAGCCTTCAGGCAACACTTTGCTGTGGTGCTGTTTCCCCAGCAGTGGAAGGAGGAGTGGCAACACGTGGAGCTGCTTCCTCCCCCATCAGGCAGAGGCCCTTGTGTCAGATACAGCCCCAGTTTTCCTGACTCCAGCCCACGAGGCTCAGGACTTCCCCTACTCCACAGGAATGAGCCAGCACTGGTGCTCCAGCCCCAGGGGGAGGGCCACGGGGGTTGGGGCCGTGTGGCTGGAGCACCAGTACAGGCTCCCCAGTGCTGGCGGAGGGGAGCCCCAAGCCTCGGGGGCCAGATCCAGGCAAGCTGGGGGCTGAGTCCAGATCCTGAACTATAGGTTCTCCACCTCTAGGTAAAAGCAATCAAGAGTGTGAATGAAGACATCAGTGCAAAAAGCAAAAGACTCTTGTTGGCATGGTTTCATTTTTGTAGCAGTACAAAATGTAGATTTCCAGTGAAGACACTTGCGTGGTTTTTGCACAAAAACCTGACTTCTTGTGCTAAAACTGGCAAGTGTAGGCATAGCTTTGGAGAAAAGAGCCATTTGCTAGTATCCTAGGTTTGTATCCACATCCGAAAAAATGAGCTGCAGATATCCACATCCATATTGATGGATGCGGATACTCGTGGATATAAAGCGGGTATCTGCAGATTTGCAGGGCTCTAGTTATTTCCTCCATCTCTTTAAAATTCTGTAACTGACACTCAGAACATTTAATTAAAATGAACAATAAGTAATACCCTGCAGGAATATTACTCCTTTATCTTTTAACATTACATCCCCTGGTACTTACAGGTTTGTGCAACAGGTGAGCCCATTAATGATGAGGGATAAAGCCATCTGCAAACACTTTGCAGTGTGCTAGGTTATTCAGTAAACATTGCTTTGTGAAATTATTAGGCAAGTGCCCAGTTTGAGCCTCCAGATATACTGCAATAAATGCACACTCAGAAAGAGAAATTCAGTCAGCACTATGGGTATGTCTAGACTGCATCTCTCTGTCGGCAGAGGGATGCAGATTAGGCAGGTCGACACTGCAAATGAGGCAGGGATTTAAATATCCCACGCCTAATTTGCATAAAAATGGCCGCCGTGTTTTGCCGACTCAGCACTTTGTCAGCAAAAAGCAGCAGTCTCGAGGGGGATCTGTCGAGAAAGAAAGCCTTTTTCGACAGATCCTCCTCTCGACTGCTGCTTTTTGCTGACAAAGTGCTGGGTCGGCAAAACACGGTGGCCATTTTTATGCAAATTAGGCACGGGATATTTAAATCCCTGCCTTATTTGCAATGTCGACCTGCCTAATCTGCATCCCTCTGCCGACAGAGGGATGCAGTCTAGACATACCCTACAACCGCTTTTCCCACCTAATAAAAATCTCCCACAGATAAACCTTTAAGAAAACTTAAGAAGAAATTTCCACAAGCTAAGCAAATTGTTGGTATGATAGTTATATGAGGCAGTAACTGTTTTTAGCAGTTCTCTGGTTAAGAATGGAGCAGCCTTTTCATTATAAATCCCTTTTTAGCGGTGTCAGAATTTTACATAAAAAATGGACTCAAAGCTGAAAATTACATACAAAGTATAAAAAAATCTTATTAATTAACTTGATTGAACTGAATTAAAAATAAAGAAAAGGTAAAGAGAAAGTTGGTGGCTCCAGATGCCTTTTCTCCAATGATCTAGAAGTAAAATAAAGTACTTATTTTAAAAACAAAATGAAAAAATAATTAAGGCATAATGTTGATCTTGGATAGTTTTAAAACATTCTACTATACATGCAAAGTAATAATCACTGCTGCTACTAATAAGTGACAAGTTGCAAGTTTCTTTTGCAAAGGAAGGTGGTAGTTCTGTATGCTCAGTCACTTAATGTCAACAAATTTCATAGCTATTTTTAGCACCCACCCTTCACTTGCTGGCAGATAGCCTTGTCTACACTAGGAAGGGTAAAGCAATACTAACAAATCCTCCTAGTGGAGACACAGCTTAGGCCAAGTTGAAACTGGGGGAGGAGGAAATTCAATTTAAGATATGCAACTCCAGCTCAAGAATAGTGTAGCTGGAGTTGATGTACCACAGCTCAGCTTACTGCAGCATCCTCATTGTAGGAGGTCGATGGGAGAAACTCTCCCATCAACTTCCCTTACTCCTTGCAACTTGGTGGTGTACAGGGATTGACGGTGGCACCACCAGCATTCGATTTTGCAGGTTCTTACTAGATCCACTAAATTGAACCCTGGAAGTTCGATCTCTGCAGCATCGATCTCTTTGTAAATAATGACAAGGCATTATATCAGGAAAGGAGTTATTTTGTGGGTATAGCTTATACCAGTTCCTTGAATAAAATAAGCTCTGGTTACCTTTTTTGCTGGTATAACTTACCTACACTAGAGCTTTGGCATGCACGGCTATGTCAATAGGGGAAGGGTGATATTTCCAACATAGCTATGCTGGCAAAACTTCTAAATGTAAACCAGGCTGACAATCCAGAGAGTTACCATAGGAGCCTTTACAATCTAACACATCAGTCTCCACATGCTAACAAGTTAGTGTATTTGTCACAAAAGACGTAATGGCCCCTTCAAGTGCTGTTACAGTCCCAATTTTAAAAAGTGGGCTTCTAGAAATGTTTCCAGTGTTGTTGCGGCCATGTGGGCCCCAGGATATTGAAGGTAAGCTCAAAAGCTTGTCTCTTTCACCAACAGAAGTTGGTCCAATAAAAGATTATCTCACCCACTTTGATGTATAGAAGTGTTAATGGGGAGATACAGCAGAAGTGAGGATTGCAGAGTAATAGTGAGATGATTAATGTAATTGTGACAGGGTGGACCAGGCCCCAAAACCCCTGCTGGAATCTTGTGACCTTTGCACACTCCACCTCAGCAAACCATGGAGGAGTCCTTCAGATAAGCTAGGACAGCACAAGGGAGGCAGTCAATCAGGGCCCAGCAAGCCAGTTAAAAGGAAGCTGCCAGGCCAGAGTGAAGCAGTTCCAATTTGGAGCTCAAGAGGCTCAGATTCATCTGAAGAGCTGGGTTATTGGAGAGCCACCATAACAGGGACTACAGGCACATGCACTTGGCCAAAGGGGGGCTGCTTGTGTGAGGTGAGTGATACCCCATCACAGTAATAAACTGTAGTCAGAGCTCTCAGCTGCCCCGCCACTGGCAAGTGCTTTGTAGGTATATGGTATAGGTAAGAAAAGATCTGAAGGAGGATAATTTAGTGGCTTTATGGATTTTCACTGGGAGCTGATCCCATGCTTAAAGATTAATGATTTCCTATACTGTTTTTTAATCTCTTGGTTAAGTGCTACGGGATGAACACAATGGATTAAATTCTTCAGTCACACTGGTGTAAAACTGGAGTGGTTCCTCTGGAATCAGACTTATCCTGAGTTACCCCAATGTAATGACAGGCACTAGAATTTAGCCCGCTAGTTAACAGTTTTATTACTTTTTTCTCTTTATTATTAACTAGAAGATTTACCCAGCATTGCTCAGGTCCTTAACTCAAATAAGTTTTGTTTTTCTTTGTTTAAATCATTGCTTGGAAGAGGGGGCAAAGGGTTCAGTGTGCAGGTTGCCCTAGGGAGAGAGGGCAACCCCAACCTCCTCTCACCAAAGCTGCTTGGGGCCAGGTGAGAATCACCTGTCCATGGCTGCTGTAGTGGTCACAGCTGGAAGGAGGGGTGTATGTCCCCAGGATGGACAGACAGATAAACAGAAGATGGAGAGAGGCTGTTCTCAGTGGTGACCGGTGGCAGAACAAGGAGCAATGGTCTCAAGTGACAGTGGGGGAGGTCTAGGTTTGATATTAGGAAAAACTATTTTACTAGGAGGGTGGTGAAGCACTGGAATGGATTACCTAGGGAGGTGATGGAATTTCCATCCTTAGAGGTTTTTAAGTCCTGGCTTGACAAAGTCCTGGCTGGGATGATTTAGTTAGGATTGGTCCCGCTTTGGGCAGGGGGCTGGATTCGATGACCTCCTGAGGTCTCTCCCAGCTCTAGGAGTCTATGATAAACTCTCTGAAATATATAGTAAATAGCTATCCCTTTCTCCACCCCTGTCCCCTGCTGGCCCAGTAGGGTATTGGCTGTCCTGGTGTCCATCTCTGGCCCTTTACTGCCCCCCCTTGTGGTCAGTCTACATGATAACTGTCCCTCTTCCATTGTATGAGAAACAATCGAATTCCACACACATCCCATTATTCTGGCACAACCAAACTCTGACCTTGCTTTAAGTTAGGATAAGAGGAAGCTGCATACCAAATTTGGCAGTCCTAGCTCTTACTGTTTAGGAGGAGTTCTTGAACAAATGGACTCACAGATACATTTCTAAAATATAGAGTAAGATTATTATTATTACTACTATTAGCTATAACTGGGCATAGCTTTGATGCAAGGAGCTTCCTGATCTTATTGCTGTACTGTAGAAAGGCATTGAAGATGAAAGTATAAATATAAACAAAGTAGCAGTGAGACTAAAATAAATAGCTGTGGGTGAGAACTCTCACACATTCTAAAACAGTAATAGAGATGTAGCCATGTTAGTCTAGTCTAGCTGAAACAAAAAACAGGACGATGTAGCACTTTAAAGACTAACAAGATGGTTTATTAGGTGATGAGCTTTCGTGGGCCAGACCCACTTCCTCAGATCAAATTGTGGAAGAAAATAGGCATGACCATATATACCAAAGGGATACAATCAAAAAAAGTGAACACATGTAAAAAGGACAAATCAAATTTCAGAACAGAGGGGGGATAAGGTGGGGGGGGAGGTAAATGTCTGTGAGCTAATGATATTAGAGGTGATAATTGGGGAAGCTATCGTTGTAATGGGTAAGGTAATTAACGTCTTTGTCAAGACCCCTGCGTAAAGTGTCAAATTTAAGCATGAATGACAGTTCAGAGGTTTCTCTTTCAAGCCTGGTGTGAAAATGTCTTTGAAGCAGTATGCAGGTAATCAAGTCATTGAGACAATGCCCTTTCTGGTTGAAATGGCAAGAAACTGTTTTTTCTTTGTGATACTGTCTGATATCCGTTTTGTGTGCATTGATTCTTTGGCGAAGCGTCTGAGACGTTTGTCCAATGTACATAGCAGACGGACACTGTCAGCACATGATGATATAGATTATATTTCTGGATGAGCAGGAATATGTGTTCTTGATCTTATAACTGAATTGGTTAGGGCCTAACCAATTGGTTATTAGGGCCTAACCAATTCAGTTATAAGGTCAAGAACACATATTCCTGCTCATCCAGAAATATAATCTATATCATCATGTGCTGACAGTGTCCGTCTGCTATGTACATTGGACAAACGTCTCAGACGCTTCGCCAAAGAATCAATGCACACAAAACGGATATCAGACAGTATCACAAAGAAAAAACAGTTTCTTGCCATTTCAACCAGAAAGGGCATTGTCTCAATGACTTGATTACCTGCATACTGCTTCAAAGACATTTTCACACCAGGCTTGAAAGAGAAACCTCTGAACTGTCATTCATGCTTAAATTTGACACTTTACGCAGGGGTCTTGACAAAGACGTTAATTACCTTACCCATTACAACGATAGCTTCCCCAATTATCACCTCTAATATCATTAGCTCACAGACATTTACCTCCCCCCCCACCTTATCCCCCCTCTGTTCTGAAATTTGATTTGTCCTTTTTACATGTGTTCACTTTTTTTGATTGTATCCCTTTGGTATATATGGTCATGCCTATTTTCTTCCACAATTTGATCTGAGGAAGTGGGTCTGGCCCACGAAAGCTCATCACCTAATAAACCATCTTGTTAGTCTTTAAAGTGCTACATAGTCCTGTTTTTTACATTCTAAAACAGGCATGCTCGCCACTTCAGCACTGAGGTGATAGTGACATGAGAGCAGTAGGCTACTGCCTTTTGTTCCACTGGCTATATGTTACAGATGACCACAACTGCTCTATTTCAAAAGATATTTGTGGGCAGACCCAGTATTTTAGCAGCAGTGCACTAAATCTTGATACTGGATTACTGTTAATTTTAAAAGGCCAACATGGTGGAAAACATTATCCAAGACAAATAAAATTGCTGCTCCAAGGAACTTAAAGATCTCAGTGATTCTGGACACACCAAGAATAATGTAAGGGCAGTTCCAGTCCCCATTTTCACAGCTCTGGAAGTGCCTTATGGTAGACCATATTAGGGTCTGCTGTTTAGGGGGAAGAACAAACTAGAGTTCAATATTGTATGAGTGATCCTCCAGCCTTCCCCCCACGACAGAGTGCACTGGCGTAATGGAGATGTTAGAAACTGCTGAGCTGGAGGATTGTGGGCAGCTGATACCTCCACATCACCCTGGGAGTCTTGGCTAGACTCCTGCAGGAGGATCCTTTGACTCTAGGTTCAGCAGGAAGTACAACCTAGCATTCTAACAGGACCTAAATGTCAGCCCTTTACAGCCTGCTGATTGGTACGTAAGCTAGGAAGGCATGAAGGAAAGCTGACCAATCAACAAGTTATGTTTGCCTGTCTGCTCCTCACCAACTGGCAGTAAATCCTGGTCTCCGGCTTTCAACCCTGGTTTGTCCTCACCTTTGTTATGAAATTGCTGACTGTAACCTGAGGCCTGACCCCGATCTAGTAACCTGACCCTGCCTGCCTGCCAATACCTGACTCTCAGTTCACCCTCTGGCCTAGCTTGGACTCTGACCTCCTAGAAACCTGACTCAGCTTGAGTTCTGCTCCAACCTCTAGATCTGGCCACCCACGTTCTCATGGGTTAAAGCCAGGAGTGGTGTGGGGCTGAAGCCCTGAGCGTCCCACCCCTCCTCCCCATGACTGCACCTGAAGCTGGCAGTGGCACAGCACTGAAACCCTGAGCTCCTTCCTATCCCTTGCAGCCAGGAGCAGTACAGGGCTGAATCCCCAAGCTCCCCACCCCAAAGCCAGGAGCAGTGGGGCTGAAACCTTGATTTGGGCAGAAATATTGAGCCCATGGGAGCACAAGGGAGTAGTCCACCCAAACTGCACTGCCTTACCCAGCGTGGGGCAGTTCTGAGGATACCTCTGTTCCCCATCCTTCCTCAGACCCCACCCTCTGGCTAGCTCCTAGGTGGGAAGCTGGAGCTAGGTAGTGTAGGGCAGCTGCTCCTCTGGCTGGTGGTGCTATGGAGTAGGCAGCTGTGGCATTTCCCCATCTGCTGCTGGTGCCCAGGGTTGTGACTGCTCTTCTGCTCCCAGCCCTTTTTGACAGCTCACTCAGCTGGTCAGAACTGTCTGGGTGGCACCAGACCCAGCAGAACCCTGAGGGAGTAGACAGGTGGCCTGCTGAGGTGACTCAGGGTGTGGAGGTGGCACTCCTTCACTGTATCTCACTGTGCAGAGATGTCTAGAGCCCTGCTGGCCCTTGCTCCCCCACCAGATAGTCAAACTATGCCTATGCCCAAGGGTTTCCACCCTGGCCCAGACCCTCCGGTCCCCACTCCTACCGCCCTGCTGGGACTCAGCATTTTTCTAGTATGTTGAGGGGAGAGGTCTCAGAAGGAAAAAGGTTGAGAATCCCTGCCTTAGCGCATCTCTACATCTTCTTGATTAGCCAGGAGAGTCAAAGTATCCACAGATATGTTGGCTCGGCAGGGCTGCTAACTAGGCTCCAAAGCCATACAAAACATACAGTACCAAAAGCAGATGTGACCAAATAATCTCAGAAAACAGATCTGCTGAGTAATGAGATGTGATTTTTTACATAGTCACATTTCAGTGCAGAATTGTATTTTAAAGAGGGTGATTTCAATGGTAGAGAACATTCAAATATTTTTTCTCCAACAATTAATTGTTTTTATTATGGGACCCCAATAAATACTTCAGCAACAATGGGTTATATTTGCTTGCTTGTTTAAAAGAGAGAGGCTGGAATCAAAATCCAGATCCAAATACTCTCTGAGTTTGGAAGGATTTGGTCATGTATAAGCCTCATTGTTCAAATGCATCTTGAATTTATAACCAAAAAGGGTTTTTAGCTAAAAGTTCTTTCTAACCAGCTGTAATAAATTAAATAAACACATTCATTACCTGAACTAGTGAGATGGTAAAAAGTGGGATAGTGCACTGAGGCAAAACTCAAATGCATACATGAAGCGTGCCAAAAGCCACAAATTAAACTGGCATAGTTTATCCCAAATTTGAGCAGGAATAAGCTACACGGAGATAAAATGTGCCTGTCTGTACTAGGGGTTTGCATCAGTGCAGCTACATGAATGGCTGGCTAGCTACAGATTTCCCAGTGTAAACAAGGTCCTACTTCCCTTCTGTTTTAAAATGAAGGTTGGGCATTTGAATTTTTGCCAAATCATTTTAATCATCTTTGCAATTTCCTTTAGTGCTTGATAACAAAGTTTGTTGTTTTAGAGTTCTTTTGGCTGCATGCATATTCACAGCATCTAGTGGATGGAACAGCATATAAAATTAGTTAGCCTTGCCAATAGCAAAGGATTAGGACCACATTTTCATTGAACTCCAAAAATAAGCTTGCAATATTTACAGGTGCATCCATTTGTGGGAGTGAAATCAGTGTTTGTGCCTCATAAATACCCAGTCATGCATGTAATTATCCAGTTTATACATGTTGATAGACTTATTTTTGCAGGCCTGCTAGAAATTTGGCTGTTAATTACCACCTTTGACAGCAAGTGGGATTGTTTAGTGGCTGAGATTAGCTCTTTGATTTTTGGTAGTTAAGGCTGAGAGAGGGGATTCCACAGTCAACAGGCCTTTTCTGAGCCATATCTTGTACCCTCTCCATGAGGCACAGTAAAATCTTTTTTAACCTTCTATGTTGCAGCCCTTCGTTGGCTCTTTGCTTGTGATGGTAAATAATAAAAATTGTTTTAAGATTGGCTTTTATATTGGGAATGTGTTTAAGCCTATAGAGAAGGGAGGGAAGCTAGAGCTTTATATCACGCAGTGGCAGGCTTCATCAGGCACACCAATGGGGGGCAAAGGGGACCGATGTCCTCAGGCACAGTGATTCAAAAGGGCCTAGGATTCCTGGCCACCACTGTCCCTTCTGCTAGTACTCCTACCCTTCCAGGAGTGCGGCATTGCCCCTCCCACTTTGCCCAGGGCCTGGCAAGTCTGTCGGCTCCCCTGGGCTTTATGGCCTCGGTGTGAAGTACCGAAGTTAGTTGAAAATGGAAAAAAACCAAACAAACCAACCCTTTTCAACTGTGCACCTGTTCCCAAGTTGCAAGTGCTTTGGAGGATAAGATTAAAATTCAAATGATCTGGACAAACTGGAGAAATGGTCTGAAGTGAACAGGATGAAATTCAATACGGACAAATGCAAAGTACTCCGTTTAGGAAGGGACAATCAGTTGCATGTGTACAAAATGGGAAACGATTCCCTAAGACAGAGTACTGTGGAAAGAAATCTTCGGGTCATAGTGGATGACAAGCTAAATGAGTAAACAGTGTAGCACTACTGCAAAGGAAACAAATATTCTGGGGGTCATTAGTAGGAATGTTGTAAGCAAGAGACAAGTGATAATTCTTCCACTCTGTGCTGATTATGCCTCAGCAGGAATATTATGTCCAGCTCTGGGCACCATATTTCAGGAAAGATGTGGACAAACTGGAGAAAGTCCAAAGAAGAGCAACAAAAATGATTAAAGGTTTAGAAAATGTGAACTGTGAGGGAAGACTGAAAAAAAAACTGTTAGATTAGTCTGGAGAACAGATGACAGAGGGGACATGCCCAGCCAAAGAGTGTGCAGGGCCCAAGGCAGCATGCTGGGTCACACGGCTCCTAGATGGGGGAGGGAGGGCCAGGGCGGGGAGCTGGGCAGCGTGGGGCCCTGAAGGCACGGGGCCCTGAATGCGCGGGGCCCAAGGTGACCGCCTCGCTCGTCTTACTCAAAGGCCAGGCCTGAGGGGGGACATGATAACAGTTTTCAAGAACATAAAAGGTTGTTACAAGGAGGAGAGAAGTAAATTGTTCTCTTTAACAATCAGGGATATTAAGTAGTAATGGGCTTACACTGTTGCAAGGGAGGCTTAGGTTGAACATTAGGAAATGATTCCTAAATATCAGGGTAGTTAAGCGTCGAAACAAATTACTTAAGAAGGTTGTGAAATCCCCATCACTGAAGTTAAGAATAGGTTAGACAAACACCTGTCAGGGATGGTTTAGATCATGGTTTCCCAACCTATGGGTCGGGACCTAAATATGGGTCGCCATTACATTTCAAAAGGGTCACCAGGTGTCTCCCCAGGTGGCACTTAAGGAGCCATTCACACATTTTTGAATTGCCCTGGGTCACCAAGTCTTCCTGAATTGTCAAAATGGGTCCCCATCTGGAAAAGGTTGGGAACCGCTGACCTAGATAATACTTAGACCTGCCTTCAGTGCAGAGGCCTGGACTAGAAAACCTCCTGAGATCCCTTCCAATCCTACACATCTATGATTTTGAGTAAAGAATCTGGCAGCTTCTGAGGAAAACTGCAGAGGTGGGGGTGTCAGCAGAGGGGCAACTGAAGGTGGAGAAGGAGTTGAGGCTACCAGGAAGGGTTGGGACCCTATGTTCATCTTCTGAAGTTGTAGGTTCATAGCAGGTTGGCTGTTGGGGTAAGTCAGACCACCAGTGTTCAAAAGGTGGCAGTACCATTGCAGTGAGTCCATGCTCCTCCACACACCTCCAAAATACAGAGCTCAGTGCAGCTGCAAACCTAGTTTTCAGAGCCAATCCTGTTGGGAAGTATCAGTATGCTCATTCATAGCTATAAAGACAATAGTTATGAGGTGCGTGTCCAGAAATATAAGGGAAATGATCTTTGGGGCTTTGTCTGTGAAGGAACACAGACAAAGGGGATATTAAGTCGAGGATCATACAGCAGAACAACAGCTCGGCAGACCATTATTTTTAAATAAAAATAAGTACCCAATTACTTGAAGCCTCATCCTGTGAGGCCATCCTCATATAAAGAGTCCTTTCACCAGCAGTTTCATTTACTTCAGGGTTTGCAGACTCAGGCTCTTATAAATATAAATGAATGCCCAAGTTCAAACATTTCATTTACCTTCCCGGTATAGTCAGATGTTTTAAAAGCCACCTTTTGGCAACATGTAATGCTTGCTCTGTGGTAGGGAGTGTGTTCAAAGAAATAATGACTGTCTTTTATCAAAAGACTATTCTAGCTGATATTTAAAGTTCCCTAGAAAACATTTCTGGATTTTTGTATAGGAGGTGTATTTGAAGCAAACCTCCCTCAAACTGCCCTTGCTCAGCAGTGAGCGCACAGCAATACTCCACTCTTGACATTTCTAAAAGACTTCTGATGTTCTTTTCTTCCTGTAACAATGGGACCAATTTTCCCATTCCTGACTGTGAGTTTGACCTCTGTTTTTCATTTATAACCTCTTGAAATTAACTTGCCCTCACCTTTGAGAATGCTTTTCTGCAGGATGTTGAATTCTGAAGGGTGGTTTGTGTGGAGGGTTGTTGCTGACAGAGAATTAAAAGATTAGATGCTCACTTAATGGTGAAAATATTATCTGTGTTCCCAATTTACTGTCAAAACACCCCAGGACCATTAATATTGATCTACCTTCAGAGCCCTCCTCTGAAACCTGCTGATTCCCATAAGTGACACCCAAAGAGTCGTGCTGAGAACACAGGAAATTAGATACCAACTATTCTTCATCCAGGCCTAAAGAAAATTAGCAGAAGTTAATGGCCCACTTACTTCTTTCTCCCTGCACGCTTACGACAGCTTCCTATTTTCTTCATGAACCCTGTAATTTTGTACAAGGAATGTTGACTGGCTACAATACATGCAAGGATCTTATGGGTTGGGGAGAGAGTAGCAGATAACCAGAATAGCTGTTAATCCATTCTCAGCCATTATCTTTTGTGATGCATGCCACATGAAGGAGACAAAAACTGGCTATCATCAATGGGCAATCGTCTTCATCTAAGTGGAAGAAACCTTTCTTCAGGTCACAGATGGAGAATATGCCTTCTCATCACTTAAAAGGACAGGTTATTTTTAGATGCTTCACATTTTAACAAACAATGCATATTTGGCATGAATGAGGTCATAAGCATTTCCCTAACCTCATAGAAACTTTACAGGGGCAGATTGAGGGAAAGTACTCTGAAGGCACAAAGCTTGGGATCCAAATGCTTACAGCTTCTGGACTGCTGCACTTAATGCTTCATTAATTAGCTCACCAGCATTTTCTACAGCCTGGAACTGAGTTGCCAAGAGATGCTATAACAGTGGGGCACTCACCTCTGGTGCATTACTGCAGTTCTTTTTGCATTCTTAGTGTCGCCGATAGGTTGTCAACCTTGTTTGGAATGTCTTCAGTGGCTCAACCCTCCAGCTGGGTCACAAAGTCAAAACGATCCTCTTCCAGGGCAGCAAGTTTCCAACAAAGTATCTGTCTGGCCTTACCTGGGTCTTCAACAGCAGCTCAGGGCCCTTTAAATTCAGCTCTTCACTAGGGTTTTCAAAGAGGCCTGGTCCCTTTCTCAAGGTTTACACCACTTTACCAGTGGGGGAACCTGGACTGAAGCCACATACTCCTCACATCAATTGCTGCTCGCGAACAGGGTGCTTTGCGACCGGGTGCTCGCGAACAGGGTGAGTGCTAACAGGAGGGAGTTTTGAGAGGCTCTCCTGGAGGAGGAGAAGGAAGGAGCAAACTAAAGCACCTTGGGGCCGTGTGCTCAGGCAGGCAGGCAGGCAGTTGGAAGCTGATTAGGTTTGAATTGAAACACCGTGTGCTGATTGGCTGAGCTGTAGGCAGAGGGAGGAGCTATCAGGGAGGCCGAGCACTTAAACCCTGCTGGTAAGCGACCAGGGAGCTTTGCGACCGGGTGCTCGCGAACAGGGTGAGTGCTAACAGGAGGGAGTTTTGAGAGGGGAGCTTGGGGGGAGCCAGTGACTTCTATTGCCCTTAAACTAAATCCGTTATAACAACCTCTATCTGAAACATTTAATTAACCCTCATATATAATTAGAGTAGGAAATGGAGGCAGAAGCCCAGCAGCAGAGTGGGGGCTATCCTGTTTATTGTGTCGAGTGCAGTATGTATGACTACCTACCCTGTGGGTGGGTGGCGTATGTGTGCGCTCGATGCAAGGAGCTCCTGGCCCTCAGAGACCGAGTGCGTGCTTTGGAGGCCAGGGTGGCTGAACTGGAGGAGCTAAGGAAGGCAGAGGTGTTTGTGGATGAGACTTTCCGGGACATAGTAGGGCTGTCCCACCTCCAATCTGACAGTCCTGATGCTGTTACGGAGGATGAAAGGCTCAGGGAAGGAGAGCAGTCAATGGGAGCAGAGGGAAACCATCCCATAGTTGGGACCCTCCTTCCAGAGGGTGATGTTGTATCCTCTCGTGCCGAGGATACTTCTCCGGGGGAGGGAGCTCCAGCTGTTAGGAAGAAGCAGGTTTTAGTAGTGGGGGATTCGATCATTAGAAATATAGATAGTTGGGTTTGTGATGACCGGGAGAACCGTATGGTTACTTGCCTGCCTGGTGCGAAGGTTGCGGATCTCTCGAGGCATCTAGACAGACTTATGGGCAGTGCTGGGGAGGAGCTGGTCGTCGTGGTACATGTTGGTACCAATGACATAGGGAAGGGTAGAAGAGATGTTCTGGAGGCCAAATTTAGGTTACTAGGAAAGAGACTGAAATCCAGAACATCTTTGGTGGCATTCTCTGAAATGCTTCCAGTTCCACGCGCAGGGCCAGATAGACAGGCAGAACTTCAGAGTCTCAATGCGTGGATGAGACGGTGCAGGGAAGAGGGGTTTAGATTTATTAGGAACTGGGGACACTTTTGGGGTAGGGGGAGCCTATACAGGAATGATGGGCTCCACCTAAATCAAGGTGGATCCAGACTGCTGGCATTAAACATTAAAAAGGTCGTAGAGCAGTTTTTAAACTAAGAGGTGGGGGAAAGCCGATTGGTGCGGGGGAGCACCTGGATCGGACGGAGACTTCTCTTACACGAGGCTCCATAGGTAGGGATTCCCTAGAAGTTAGTCAGATAGGGAACGTGGGAAATAATATATGGGCAAGATCAGATGTGAAACAATCGTGCATAAAAAAATCCAATGTGTCTGTGAAAGGCGGACATATAAATAGTGGTAGTTTTCTAACATGCTTTTACACTAATGCTAGGAGTCTGTCTAATAAGATGGGTGAACTGGAGTACCTCATATCAAAGGAGGAAGTTGACATAATAGGCATCTCAGAAACATGGTGGAATGAGGACAATCAGTGGGACACTATCATACCGGGATATAAATTATATCGGAAAGACAGAACAGGTCGTGCGGGTGGCGGAGTGGTACTATATGTGAAGGATAATATAGAATCAAATGAAGTAAAAATCCTAAAGGAATCAAAATGTTCCATAGAATCATTATGGATAACAATTCATTCCTCTAATATGAATATGGCATTAGGAATATATTACCGACCACCTAACCAGGACAGTGATAGTGATGCTGAAATGATAAGGGAGATTAGAGAGGCTACCAAAATAAAAAACACAGTAATAATAGGAGATTTCAATTATCCCCATATTGATTGGGTGCATGTCACCTCAGGACGGGATTCAGAGATTAAATTTCTTGATGCCTTAAATGACTGCTTCTTGGAGCAGCTAGTACAGGAACCCACAAGGGGAGAGTCGATTCTCGACCTAGTCTTGACTGGAACGCAGGATCTGGTCCAAGAGGTAACTGTTACTGGACCGCTTGGAAATAGTGACCACAATATAATAACTTTTAATATTCCTGTGTTGGGAAGAACACCGCAGCGGTCAAACACTCTGGCATTTAATTTCAAAAAGGGGAATTACACTAAAATGAGGAAGCTAGTTAAACAGAAACTAAAAGGGAGAGTAATTAAACTAAAATCCCTGGAAGCTGCATGGGAACTGTTTAAAGACACCATACTAGAGGCCCAACTTAAATGTATACCCCAAATAAAAAAACACAGTAAGAGACCTAACAAAGAACCACCATGGCTAAACAGCCATGTTAAAAAGGCAGTGAGAGAGAAAAGGGCAGCTTTTAAAAAGTGGAAGTCAAATCCTAGTGAGGAAAATAGAAAGGAACATAAACACTCCCAAATTAAGTGTCATAATGTAGTAAGAAAAGCCAAAAAAGAGTTTGAGGAACAGCTAGCCAAAAATTCAAAAAATGATAGTAAAATGTTTTTTAAATACATTAGAAGCAGGAAGCCCGCTAAAAAAGCAGTGGGGCCCTTGGATGATAAAGATATAAAAGGAGCGATCAAGGAAGACAGTGCCATTGCGGAGCGATTAAATGATTTCTTTGCTTCAGTCTTCACGGCTGAGGATGTTACAGCGGTTCCTAAATCTGAGCCAGCCTTTTTAGGTGACAAATCTGAGGAACTCACTCAGATTGAAGTGACATTAGAGGAGGTTATGGAATTAATTGATAAGCTGAATAGTAACAAGTCTCCGGGACCAGACGGCATTCACCCAAGGGTTCTGAAAGAACTCAAATGTGAAATTGCGGAGTTATTAACAGTGGTTTGTAACCTATCCTTTAAATCCACTTTGGTACCAAATGACTGGAAGATGGCCAATATAACACCAATATTTAAAAAAGGCTCTAGAGGAGATCCTGGCAATTATAGACCGATAAGTTTAACATCAGTACCAGGCAAATTAGTAGAAACACTAGTAAAGAGTAAAATTGCAAGGCACATAGAAGAGCACGAATTGTTGGGCAAAAGTCAGCATGGTTTCTGCAGAGGGAAGTCGTGTCTAACTAATCTGTTAGAATTCTTTGAAGGGGTTAATAAACATGCGGACAAGGGGCACCCAGTGGATATAATATACCTAGATTTCCAGAAAGCCTTTGACACGGTCCCACACCAAAGGCTTTTACGTAAATTAGGTGGTCATGGGATAGGAGGAAAGGTCCTTTCATGGATCAAGAATTGGTTAAAAGACAGAAAACAAAGGGTGGGAATAAATGGTAAATTTTCACAATGGAGGAGGGTAACTAGTGGTGTTCCCCAGGGGTCAGTACTGGGACCAATCCTGTTCAACTTGTTCATCAATGATCTAGAAAATGAGGTAAGCAGTGAGGTGGCCAAGTTTGCAGATGACACAAAGTTGTTCAGGACAGTCAAAAGCAAAAGGGATTGTGAAGAACTACAAAAAGATCTCAGCAAACTGAGTGATTGGGCAGCAAAATGGCAAATGAAATTTATTGTGGGTAAGTGTAAGGTAATGCATGTTGGAAAAAATAACCCAAATTACACGTACTACATGATGGGGTCAAATTTAGCTACGACAGATCAGGAAAGGGATCTTGGAGTTATAGTGGATAGTTCTATGAAGACATCCACGCAGTGTGCAGCGGCAGTTAGTAAGGCAAATAGGATGTTAGGAATTATTAAAAAAGGGATAGATAATAAGACAAAAGATATCATACTTCCCCTATATAAAACTATGGTACGCCCACATCTCGAGTACTGCGTGCAGATGTGGTCTCCTCACCTCAAAAAAGATATATTGGCATTAGAAAAGGTTCAGAAAAGGGCGACTAAGATGATTAGGGGCTTGGAAAGGGTCCCATATGGGGAGAGGCTTGAGAGACTGGGACTTTTCAGTTTGGAAAAAAGGCGATTGAGGGGCGATATGATAGAGGTATATAAAATCATGAATGGTGTGGAGAAAGTGATTATAGAAAAATTATTTACCTTTTCCCATAATACAAGAACTAGGGGACACCAAATGAAATTGATGGGTAGTAGGTTCAAAACTAATAAAAGGAAATTTTTCTTCACACAGCGCACAGTCAACCTGTGGAACTCCTTGCCCGAGGAGGCTGTGAAGGCCAGGACTCTATTAGGGTTTAAAAAAGAGCTTGATAAATTTTTGCAGGTTAGGTCCATAAATGGCTATTAGCCAGGGATAAAGTATGGTGCCCTAGCCTTCATAACAAGGGCAGGAGATGGATGGCAGGAGATAAATCACTTGATCATTGTCTTCTGTTCTCCTTCTCTGGGGCACCTGGCATTGGCCACCGTCGGCAGATGGGATGCTGGGCTCAATGGACCTTTGGTCTGACCCAGTATGGCCATTCTTATGTTCTTATGTTCTTATGCTCCTTCCCTGGGCCTCTTCCCACCTGGCCCTTTGTCTTCGGCCCTTAATTGTGGGTTAAAGTTCTCAGGGCCCTTTCTACCAGCTTACACAAACACAGCCAGAGCCAAACACTGCTCCTTTTATCTGAGCTTCCTGAGCTGTGATTGGCAGGCCTGGAGAACCCACCCTCACTTCTCCTTTCCTGGATCAGAATGTAGGGAGCCCCAATGGCTAGATCCAGCCCACGACAGATATGCATAATTACAGCTGAATTGGCTAGTCTTGTCAGGGGCACAAGGAGTCATGCTCCTGAACAGGGGCAAAACACAGAATTTTGCACTCCCAACATACAACAGCAGACATATCTGCGACTAGTTTTAATATAGCTAGCACAGCCAAGCCTGTCAACAGGTGGGGGCAATTGCCCCGGGGCCCAGAAATTCTAAAGGGTCTGGGGTTCCCAGCTGATGCTGTTAGTATGGGCCCTTAAATCACCACGGGAGCACCACACTGTGTGATCCGGGTGGCTAGGACCAGTAGGGGAAAGCGGGCAGCATAGTCCAGCTGATGCTAGGGGTTGGCTGCCCAGATCTGCCCTTTCTGCCTGAAGTGTGAGCCACCCCATCCCACCCACATTGCATTACATTGGCCGTCGGCCCCACTGAGGATGTATAAAAAGTTCATGAAAGACCCAGTGGCACAGACTCCAGCATGGATTGTACAAATGACCTGGGACCCTGTATAAGCACTCAAGTTGCTAGTCTATGCTGGGGTCTACGTCACCATGTGGTCACTCTTCTTTATATCCATTCTAGCTAGATCGGGGTGGACAAAGGGCCCTCTGCAGGCAGGATCCGGCCTGCCAAGCCAATGGATCTGGCCCGCAGCCACCCTGCCGCTCCCCTACCCCCAGGCCTCATGCGCTCTCCCTGCCTCCAGGCCAATCATTACCTGTGGGCAGGGGAGTGCATGAAGTCTCCTCACCCTCACAAGAGCGCGCAGCTAGAGACACATGCTGGCTGTTTTAAAACAGCCAGCATGTCTCTTTAGCCACTGCATGCTCTTGCAATGGCGAGGAGTCTTCACTCACATCCCTTCCCACAGGTTATAATTGTCCTGGAGGCGGGGAGAGCACGTGAGGTCTCCTTCTGCTAGCGCCTAGAGGGAACAGCCAGCTGTTTTAAAACAGCTGGCATTTCTCTCATGGGGGGGAAAGAGGGGAGAGGAAAGACTTCTCACACTCTCCCACTCCAGGCCAATCCAAGTGGGGGGGAAGCACAAGAAGTCTTCTGGACCCACCCCTTCCACCCGAGGCTCTGCCCTTTCCGGGGTGGCCCAGGGCCACTTCAGAAATTTCTGAAGTGGCCCCATTTTAAAAATTATTGCTCACCCCTGAGCTAGACTAAAGCTAGAGCAGGATGGCCTGCCTGAGCTGCGGTCACACTTCTGGTTGCCATGTAGGCATACCAATTTGTAGAGGGCTTAGCTGCCAAGTTGAGTAGTGGTATGTGACATTTCCTACAAATTATTAAATGAGTTAATTTGCATATTTGTGACCATTTGCATATAAACAAAGTTGAGCTTTAAGGATTAGTGCTTGTGAACAGCCTCTGCTTGACAGCTCTGTTGGATGAAGCTCTTTGCTTATCTATAGGTGAGCAGAGTTTCCCTACCCCCAGTACTGCTGACAGAGTTCAATCCAGATCAGTTGGCGGACTGCCTCCAGGCAGCAGTCTCCATGGCCCGTGCAATTCTTATTGTCTCTGGTAAGCCAGCCAATTAGTTCAAAGCATGGTAGTTAGTTTGTGATGCAGGAAACCTGAACTGAAACCCACCAAATATCGGCTAGCTAAGAACTACTTCTCAGCCCTACTGAACTGGGCTAGATTCTTCCTGGTAATCTGCAGCCGAAAACTCTGCAGCTCATTAGCTATGCTCTGGGCACCCAGTCCCTTGGTATACAATAATATAAAACCTTTAGTGATGCTGCTCTCTTGAAGAAAATGTAGAGTAAAGTTCTGACTTCTTTTGGAGCTTACACAAGAACCATCTTCTATTCTCTAGCCACACAGAACAAACCTCTCCCACAACGAACAATCTTCTCAAATACACTCTGAGAGTGAATGCCTCACTTTGTTCTTAAGATGACCAGTTCTTTTTCAACACAATGAAAAACAACAACAACAAAGCCCCAATTCTCCAGATGCAATTCGCAATGCAGTGCTTTGCAACATAAAATTATTTTATGGGGTCCTCACATTCACTTTAGAAGGTTCTACAGCTATGCCAAAGGCACAGCAATGGTGGGAGAGAGAGATGAACTGCAGGCTATCATTACTGTATTTCCTTCCCCTTAGTGTAGGCAGTGGCTTAAAGCCACAATCTAGCCCCTTTCGATGTGCTGTTTCCATGATTTATTAACATGGGAGAACTGACTCTTAAGAGAAGGCAAAGGGAGCAGCCCTTTGGAGCTGTACTATTATGCATGTCATGTAGCTCCCCATGCTAAATGAACCCATTGTAGAGATCATGAGTTTGATTCTCCACTTTCTTACACAAGCATAAATCAGAACTAATGCCACTGACCCCAATGGAGATACACTGATGTCAAACCAGTGTGAAATCAAAATGGATTCCCTTGAGTTTAGAGGACCCAAAAACATGTGTTTGAATCCTGTGACCATTTCTTATTATGCTGTGTGTACAGAAGCATGGACTATTATATCTTTCTACCCTATTGTCTCTTCCTCTACAAATTATTTTTTAAATTAGTACTGCCCTGCATGATATTTTCTTCAAAGCTTCTGCACAGATGTTACATACTGAAAAGCGCTAGTAAGTACACTTGGTTTCAGTGAGAAGGAACTATACCAGATTAGATATGCTTATTATAAATGTAAATATTTTCTTGCTAGCTAGAACACAGTGACATATTGGTTGGAACAAGACAACCTTTTTATAATAAAATACATATAGGGTGCTTGGTCCTGCCATGAGGGCAAGGGTCTGGACTTGATGACCTCTCAATGTCCCTTCCAGTTCTAGCATTCTATGATTGCTGAGAGGATTCACACAATTTCATGGTGAGAAAACAAAGTGTTCTGTTCAAGCAACATATTCTCCTAGCTGTGGATCTAGAGCTGGTGAACAGCGTCTGCTTGGCAGCACTGTTATGTTGACCAAAGTCCTCTGTTCATCTATAACACAGCACCAAAGCAAGGTTTCCCCCTCCCTACACATCCCTTTCAGCATGGCTCAACCCTAATCTGGAGGAGGACTGGGTGCAGTATTATCTCAACCCGCACAAGAAGTTTGCTACCAAACTAGAAATGGGCCTGAATTTAAACTCTGAATCGAACCACTCCTTCCTTTGTAGAGGGAACTGTAGGGAGAAGGAACTGTAGGGAGAAAAGGGATGGGCAGGTTCAGAATCCAACCCCAGATATGATTTTCACAGCTGTGTCATTATTACTTACAATGTACTCAGCACCAGCAGTGCAGTCCCAGCCCTAAAAATTTGGCCAGGTCTAAGGGCTTGTCTCCACATACAGTACTGCAGCAGTGCAGCTCTGCTGCTCTAACACTTTACTATTATGCCAATTGGAGAGCTTCTCCCATCGTCATTGTTAATCCACCTATATGAGAGGTGGCAACTATGTCAACAGGAGAAGTTCTCCCATCAGTACAATGCTGCTACCAGAAGTTTTCCCATCTGCACAGAGCTGCGCATACCAGGGGTTAGGTCGATATGCTTACATTGTTTGGAAGGTGAATTTTTCACACCGCTGAGTAGTGTAATTATACAAATGTAATTTTCTAGCATAGGCTTGACCTAAGAGACACACTGAAGATGGACACACTGCGGCTACAGCTACACTGAAGGCTTCTTGCGCAAGAAGCCTCTTGCACAAGAGTTTGCGCAAAAATTTCTTGAGCAAGAGCACGTCCGCACCTCAAAGCGCATCGCAAAAGTGATGTGCTTTTGCGCAAGAGTTTGTCCACACTGCATGGATACTCTTGTGCAAGAAAGCTCTGATGGCCATTCACAGAATAGCCATCAGAGCACCTGTGCTTTTTCCCCATAGGGAGCGTCCACACTCCCCCTCTGGAGCGTCCACACTTGCCTTTTTGCACAATAGCTGTAGCGCAAAAGGGAGTTATGCCTCGTAGAAGGAAGTTTACCTGCACCAGCAAAAGCCCTCTGTTCTGCCGTTTTACTGCGCATTTGAGGTGTGGACACTCCGCAGGTTTTTGCGCAAAAACAGCCATTTTTGCGCAAAAACCTTGCAGTGTAGATGTAGCCTGGGAGAACCAGAAGAGGGAATGAGATATGTTGGCTGTATGGATATAACTCTTTTGGGGCAATGTAGAAGGAGTGAGTGTTAGGAGAGATTTAAATGAGCAGAGCTTGGAGCTTGATGACCCCCATCTCCAGGGCGGCCTTACCATGAGGTGAACTGAGGCGGCTGCCTCAGGTGCCAGACTGTGGGGGGGAGGGCTGCCACTAGGACCCAGAGTGTAGAAAATTGTGTCTGCTGCTGGTGCATATGTATTCTTTCTGCTCTAGATGCACAGAGAGGAGTAGAACAGGAAGAAGGCAGAATTGAGACCTTTCAAAGTTTTGGCCCAAGTGAGGGGGCATGAGGGCGTCATTTGAGCTCCCCACCTCAGGTGCCAAAATGTTGTGGGCTGGCCCTGCCCATCTCTGCCTGACAGGCTGAACCAACACCTTGAAATGTGAGGTGTAGTGGCTCAGGTGGGTGTCTCTTCCATCACCTCACTGTGCAGGTTTGGCTAACTTAATGAGGCTTCTGTTTTTCCAAAGTATCCACTAATTCTGCATACTTCCAACTCTGGGTATAGAACTGGTGTATCAGACTGGACACCCAATATGGAGGCATCTGGAATTAGCAGGCACTGGTTAGCCCTAAGCTCTCCAGTCCTGAATCCGATCAGACTTAGGCTGATCTCCATTAGGAGTAACCTCTGAAGTCAGTGGATTACAGTAAAACAATAAAATTAGAATTAGGCCATCTGTGTTTCCATTTTCTCACCAATAAAACTGGACCAATAAGCAGAGCTGATAGCAGGATAATTCCATTCTCATAGCAACTTTTGAGATTTTTAAATATTTTTGTTTTACATTTGCAATAACAGACTTGTGTCATAATGCCAATTTTCCAAAGCTGAGTTTTATAATTCAGTGTGTATATGTCTGGAGCCCGGTGCATAGGGCACTGATTTAGCATACAGGAGACCCAGAACCAAGTCTGTGATCTACCTGATTCACAGCACAGCATTTTCATCCTGGATCAGGCAGCACCAGTGTCCAAGTGAGTCTCTTTCTGTGCCACCCCCTCCTCAACAAGATTTTTGTTGAAACGTAAATTTTTTTAAACTTTTCAGCTTTAACAAAAGAGGTCATTACAGTGAAATTTCATTTAATCAAAAACATTCCAACCAACTCTCCTAATAAGTGCTAAATATTTTTTTTTCTGTACATTGGACATGCTGCACAATGGAAGCCCATGATAAATATACGTGTAAGAGCTAATCAATAGGAATAAAAAAGAACAATTTTAAAAAGAGAAAAATAAAGCTTGCACAAGCAAAACAAGATAAGTCTGTATTTTGTTTGTTATAAGTCATTGTAATTATTTATTACAGAGGGATGCCATCAACTTCAAATTTTTAAATTGATTAATTAAAACATTTTATTGTTATTTTTGACAACACAGCTTTAAATAGTACACAGAGACATTTGTTTTAAACAATTGCTTTTTAAAATTTTTTCCCTCATCTCTACCTATCTATAAGTGTCTTCAGTAAGCGAGACACTAAAAAACTAACTTGTACCAGGAAACAGTGAAGCAGAATGTGCATAAAGTGCTTTAGATGCACAAAGTAAACAAACTGGAAAAAATTGTAAAAATCTATTTTCCTTCCTACTCTATTAGCACTAAGGTTTCAGTTCTAATAAATACATAGGTTATTTGTAACAATAATACATATCGCATTGTAAGACAATGTGATTTTTGACTTGTCTGTGCCTCTTTTACGTCATTGTGAAACTTCCAGTCCTGTTTAAATTTTACAGCCGTTGGTGATTAAAAGTGGAAAGAAGTAACCCTCCCACAGTTTCTTCTTTTGTCAAACCCTGAATGGGCACTTGAATCTATCTGAACAAAATGTTACTTTGAGAAGAAAAATATTGTTCTGGTTTGGCAGCTGAGGGTTCTCACAGGTTTTTTTACTCTGTTTGTCTAGAGGAGGATTTACAGTTTGATCATATAAGTATCCTCGGGGAGCCCTTCTCAGTTTGGCACCTTTCATGACCTCGTCTGCTAGGCATGCCTAGAGATTCAAAGGAAGCTCCTTCTTTATGATCAATCATTCTGACACATTTATCAATACCTCCGTTCTGCTCTGACAATTTTAATTGTCCATGCATTTTCATCCTGAACATCTATTATGAACTCATTTTAATCAGTAGTCAGCCATATGTTCCCACAGCACAGTCTGATTTATGGATAAAGCATTTCAAATGAAAGCGGGAAAATATTTTACAAAGTTGTCATCAAAATACAAAAATAGACCATTGCCAACTATTTGTGCTGTTTTGAAAATAATTTAAAAAACCCACCAACTCCTTGTAAACTATACATATTTTTTGCAAATACCGTGGTCAAATTTCCACCCAACCTCCAATTTCACATAACCAATTTTGCACCTGCAAGCTCCATTTTAAACTAAACAAGACTTGTTTTTTTCAATTTCTGTTTATCTAGGGTTTTTGAGAGAGAGTAACCAGAGGTACACATCGAAATCTAGATGCGGGTGAACTATGGTGTTATCTAAAAGCAATATAATATGAACCTTGGGCCTGAGAAGCTAACCAATACTCAGGGCCTTACAGGGTTGCTGCTGTTAGGAGAAGAAATATAGGATAGGAGTTTGGTATTTCTTTGGTACAATCCTGTTTATTGCTGGCTGTCAAGGGGTGTGCTCCCCTCAGGTGGACTCCCGCGGTCAAAACTCCCCCATGGGTCCACTTACCAGTGTCAGTACAGCCAATGGCCAGAGCCTGAGTTCCAGATCCCCCTCTATAGGGGTCAGTGTGGCTCAGCAGCCTACATCCCTACAGCACTCTCCCCATGTTGGGGTCACTATGACCCTGAGATCCAGTCTTAGTAGCACTCCTCTATTGGGGGTAAACACAGCCCTGAGGCCTAGTCTTTTGGAGTACTCACCTCTATCAGGGTAAATACAGCCCTGAGGCATAGTCCTTGCAGCACTCCCTTCTGTTGGGGTAAATATGGCCCTGAGGCATAGTCCACAGGCTTCAGGAGACTACTCTATCTAGTAGTGCCTCAGAGGAAGGGGTAGGGGGACCCAGGCCCTCCCACTCCACTGGGTCCCAGTCCAGGTCCCTGTTGGCAGTGGCTTGGTCCACTGCCTGCTCAGCAGGGGATCCCTCCGCAATGCACTGAGCACTCAAGGATTGCAATTCCCCACCCCGGGCTACTTCCTACCACCCTGCGCGTCTCCCCGTCGCTGTACCTCCAGGCTGACTCCGGGACCGTGACAGTCGCTGTGGCTGCGGTGGCTGCGTATGCACCCCCGGCTCTGGAGCTCACTCAGCAGTTCCTTCCCCTTCTGCAGTCAGCCCTGAGTGAGCTGCCTCAGGGTCTTTTATACTCAAGCTCACCTGTGAGCATGCCTGGCAAGGCTGTGGGGGAAGGGTGCTTTCAGCCTGCTGGTCCCAGCCCACAGTCTGTTCTACAGTGTGGGGCTGAGCCGCCCCATCACGATGGCAACTCTCTGAGGAACTGCAGTGGTGAAAGGAGCACATCTATTCTGGTACCACCTCTAGTCTGCTCCTCCGGTAAGGCTATAGACCCCAGAAGTCACAGCTGCATGGAAGGGCTGCGGATGGTACAGCCACGCCACTGAACAGAAGCCTTTGTTGACCTGTCCACCATGCTGTCCAGGTTTTAATCTTGAGTTATTAGTTTGTTAGGAGACCAGTATGATATATTAGTTCAAATTAATCTTTCCAACAGGCATTGTCTAGCTTTTGTCAAAACTGATTTCCATTTGTTCTTAGTCTTAGTCAATCTTAACTAGCCCAATGCATCCTCATTTGTAAAATGTTGCCATCACCATGCTCATCCTGTTTTTCAGATCATTAACAAACATAATTAACTTCTCCAGTTGTTGTGACATCTGCTGTTAACCGTTTTCCAGGAGGAAAACTGACCATTTATTCATGTTCTATTTAGCCAGTTTCTCATTATTGGCAGACATGCACCTCTCACCCTAGTACTATTTCTTTAATAACCTCTCATGCTGGAGTTGGCATCAGCTGAAGGCAGAGGGGTGGCTCACCCAGCTTCCCCAGGGCTTTTGTAAAATCTGGGGCATTGTCTGCACTTGGAACTAATGGTGTGATTCCCAGAAGATGCAGACATACCTGTGCTAGGTCATGTAGCCAGGTAGGACAGGCAGTAGTATGAGATAGCCATGCCAAGTTCAGACCTGCTTGATTGAACACAATGGATATTGATTTGGCATGACTATCCCATGCCACCACTTGCTGCTTCCCATGCTACCCTGGCTATATTACCATTTCCACCAGGAAAGGGTAGGTAAAATTATGTGGCCTGCAATGTGCAGGGGGTCAGACTAGATGATTATGATGATCCCTTCTGACTTTAAAGTCTGTTGGGAGCTATTGTGAATATGTCTACATGACCTGGGAATCATACACCCAGCTCCAAGTGTAGATGTAGCCAAAATTGTGTCAGGTAGGTGTTGGTCTTCAAAAGTGGAAGGGGCAAGCCTTTCTGTTCAGTGGGCATTCTGTATCCAGATGGGGATGAAGGAGACGTACCAGAAACTCCATTAAAGGGGGAAATGGTTGCATCCACTACAAAAGAAATATGGAACAATTGGCTGAAAAGAAGTTGACACCAAAATGAGGTTTATTCCCTTTTAGACACAAGGGGGTTAAAATCTGCGGTACGATGAGCACTATTATTCTTAGTCCCGAAGAACTAGGCATCCATGATGGCAATGACATCTTATATATTAGATGTTAATTTCCATCCAGGCAGATTTCAATTCTATTGTTATAGCACTACAAAAACTTCCTATGTGCAGCACAATCTGTCCTTTCAGTTTACAATGGAAAAGGTGAAGAGGCTGAGGCAGCAAATCATAAGAGGACGATGGAGATCTAAAAGGCAGTTTTATCAGCAGGAAGGCAGACATAAGTAAGTCCAGACCTAGAGCAACATGGATGCTGAATGAGCAGTGCACCAGATTGTGTTATTAGATCTGAATTCCCTCTTGCAAATAGGACATAAGGAGATATTTTGGATTGTTTAAAATCATTCCAAAATTTGGTTTAGCCTTTGCCACAGGTTACAATGATCCAGAATCCACATGACAAACTCCTGGATCACTGAGCCTGGATTGTTGTATCGACAGAACTTTGCTAGGCAGAGTCCATCAACTAAGGTATGAATTTTATATTATTATACTGGACGGTTACTTACTATGTGAAAAGGTGAACATGTGTTCTTGGAAGGTAATGTGTCTACAACATTACCCACAAATAAATATATGAAATAGAAAGAAAAAAACTATTCGTCATCTTTTTCTTTGTGTGTTCTGTTTCAAATTGCAATGAGGTGATATTTTAAAATCTTGAATGTTCCTTTTGGGTTTTTTGTTTGTTTTGTTTTTTGAGCAGTAATATTATGTAGATGATCATGATGGTCTGTTCTGATCGATCCTCTCTTTTAAAAAGATAATGGTGCTTCATGAGTTAACCCAGGGAAGAACAGAAATAATATAGACTTCTCTACTTCAAAATCAGTTTTCCCAGTCATTTGGGGATATCCTCCAAGACACTCCATGCCAAGTACCTACCTCAGAACTTAACTGACTTCCACAGATGGCTGAGTGCCATAAACAAGCCCACTTGAACCTGCCCAGGACTGTTACAAATTGTGAAAGAACAAACAGGTCAGGGACTGGAGAAGAAAGGGAATATTCTGTCTTCCCTGTGAATTTTTGTTGTAGGACCCAACAGACTGTCTTCACAGTGGAGTGCTCTCCAACTCTCTACTCTCAATTGCAAAAAGGCAGACTAGAGCTCTGCTCGAAGCCTGATCTTACAACCACCCATCAGGAATAATTCTCCAGAACAATAATTCCCAAAGCTGAAAAATACTCACTACAGGTTTAAAAGTGCTATGCAAGTCAAGCCATTTGCAGCAGAGCTTTGCCATGAAATGTGCAGATTTCCTGTAGGAACACTCTCACACTTTTCAAACTACCTAATAAACAAGCAATAGCCAGATATAAATCTTGGACACAACGTGATCTTCCTAGGGAGGATCAGGCTGACATAGAGGGTCCTAGAATGAAAATTCATAGGGAAGACAGAATTTTCCCGCTCTCCATTCCCTCATATCCAGCACTCTTTACAGTGGGCTGTGAAAAGTAAGTAATCATCCTTACAGCATAAAGGTGTTCAATTTCCCTTTGTAATTTGAAAATGACATTTCTGGGGAACCTTTCTATCAAATGCTGCATCAGTCGAGGTGAGTATGTCAGCTCTACAGTGTTTGAGAATGTGGCAGGAAGATCCTGTAGCAGCCTGAAACACCACCTCCTCCTAAGATGTGCATGATATCTTCAACCACAAATGTCTGGTCTTTACAAGATTGCACAGAAAAGAGTTGTACTTGTGTACAGCAGAAGCATTCAAATCCTCAACTTCATTCATTTATAGGATCTGATCACTTCTAACAGATGCATTTCTACCTCTTTGGGATAATTGGATTCAACCAGAAGGGTGACAATATCACTCCCTCTTAGATGATGAAAGATTGTGGTGACCATAGGGATGGAGGCCTGGTTAGTTGACAGTATTACCATGTTTGATAGAATGTGTACAAGGGTTCATTGAGTGCTTGCCAGGCTCTGAAACCCCCTTGCACAAGGAGGAGAGAAATAGACAAAATACTTTCAGAGAGAAGAGGAAGAGACCAAGCCACTGAAGTGGAAAGGTGGTTTTATTAGGACTTATGAGACCACACATCAAGCTCATGATGAGAATCTGAATACTGCTAGTGGACTGTTAAGAGTAGTGGTCATCAGGAATTTTATGTGACCATGCTCAGAGATTCTCATGAGTTTCTTATAATGCAGTTCATAGTTTGGAAGCCAGAAGGGGCCACTGCAATCCTCTAATGTGACCTCCTGCATACCACAGACCATGGAACTTCCTTGAATTAATTTATGCTTCAAGTCCAGTAACTATGGTCCAACAAGTGCATGTGTTTTTAGAAAAACCTTCAATCTTGATTTGTAAAATGTCCAGTGAAGAAGGAGGAAAGGTCCATCAGTAGCTATTAGTCAAGATGAGCAGGGATGGTGTCCCTACTTTCTGTTTGCCAGAAGCTGGGAATGCCTTGATGATTCCCTGTTCTGGTCATTCCTTCAGGGCACCTGGCATTGACTATTGTTGGAAGACAGGATACTGGGCTAGATGGACCTGTGCTCTGACCCAGTATGGCCATTCTTAAGTTATGTTAGTATAACTCACTTTACCTAGATTTATTGCTCTGATAACATACCCTGCATTCCTTTTAGTCAGGTTTTTTCCTAAAATATGAATATTTACATGGTTTGTCTTCTCAGTCTTTGTTTAGAAGGTAGTAGAAGAAATCTTCTGGAATTTCTTTGATTAGCTTTCACATTAAGTAACATGGCTAGCTAAACATTTGTACTGTTATATTTCCAAGCATCCTGACTATAACATGTAGCTATATCATAGCATTCAGGAGGGACATAAGCCAGTTTGTAATGGCCTAAAAGAAAAATTACTTATCATAACTTTATTAATATTATTCTTGCATCAATAGTGAGGCTTTTCTCCTACACAGGACCCAGCAGGAAGGCGTGTAGATGAGACCTTCAACTCTATCTTGGGATTCTGCTGCCCTTCTCTCGCCCCAGCGAGATCCTCATTGGTCCAGTCCACCAGAGAGATCCCTCCCCACTGGGAGAGAGCAACACCCCCCTGCGCACTGGCCTCTGCCCCTCACTGGGGCAAACCAAAACCCTTCTCTGGAAGAGAACAACCCTCCTCCCTTTTAGATATAGCATGCTACTGACTGCCAGGAAAGACTGTTTCACCCCAGGCACTGCCTGCTTGCCCTTCCTCTATGAGAAACCAACTGTCACAGATAGGTAATTTTCTGCAAAATTGTGGACAAATCTCATTGAATTAAGTTTCAGTATCTTAGGAGTTCTCTGTACTGAAAATGCAAGTGTTTTAGTAGAATTCGGGAACTGTATGTAACATCGCTGAGGCCAGAGCTGACTAATGTAAAGCCTGCAAAAAGTTTTGAGTTTCAAAGGATTGTTTGAAATTATGTGCCAGGCAAGAATGAAATTTTTAAGTCAAGTGGGTTTCCCAGAAAATCTCTAAGGGGATAAATGTACTCCCTCCAGTAAATCCAGAACCCCACCCTTTCGAAGCTCCAGTCTGCAGAGGGGACCTTTGGTGGCTGATCACCTGTTACACAAGGGCAAGATCAAACTCACAGATTGATGGGAGTGCTTGGTGGACGAAGGTGGTTATGAACCTGTACCCATAGAACAAACCATTGGAAGGGTTTGAAGGACTTCTCCTGACAGAGCCCCTGTTGGAGCTGAAGTAAGCTCTAACTAGTAAGCTTATTAGCATATGTGCATGTTCTTTAATAGTTTTAAATATGTTTTTTCTGCAATGTTTTTACCTTAAAAATACATGTGCTTGCTGAGAAAGAGCTGCATGGTACCTTATAACTGTGGGCATTTAGACCAACACCTCTGAGATGCTGGCAAGGCCATCTGCCAAAGCAGTCTGATTTGATGGGGAATTCACAGTGTAGGCAGGGAATTGTGCAGCCTAGTAACATCCTGGTCAGGAGACAGAGATGTGACTAGGTCCAAGAGAGACGACATCTTGGCATCCAGTAGCTTCAAAATGGGGGCCCTTGCTGGACCATAGACAGAGTAGACAGTGCAGTTACCCTGACCAGTGACCTCTCACCCCTAGATACACCTCTCTGCCTTTGGCCCCCCAATCCCTGGGCACTGCCCCATGGATCTCAATGCCCCCGAGTACCACCCTATGCCTCTTACAGGAGTGTAGTTGGTCTCTCCAAGTAAGATACTGCCTCCTGTACCTTGCTGGGAGAGAGTGACCTCTGGGCACAGGCTCCTATCACTCATCAGGAGAGACCACCCCCTATCCCTCACCAGGAGACACTGACTCCATCCCCAGGCATGACCTGCTACTGGCCATGACAGACCTCCTCCCCTTCCATCCCCTGCCAACAGAGACTGACTCCACCAACCTTGGGCAGCGACTTCTGCTCCTCACTGGGAGAGGCCAATCCCCGCTGATACCCCTTGTCAGGAGAGACTGAACCCCTTACCCTGGACCCACACACTGGCACTTGCCAGGGGCCTCTCTCCTTCCTGCCCCTTTGGACACTGCCCTTTCCCCTCACCCAGAGAAACCCGACAAAACTATCACAGACCCTTGACCCATATCTCTTGCTGGGAGAAATCAATGCCTGGTGTCGAAGTCTGAGGACAGCAAAGTTCTGTCCCGCATTTTTGATGTTGGCAACCCTAGTAAAAACTGAACATACAAAGTAAAGAGTGCACTGAAGCCACTAATCATTGAGTGGTATTAGAGATGCAGGAATGAACACCTCTCATGGCAGCTGGGCCCTTGCAGGTAACACAGCATGTGGGAAAAGATTATTCTGGCCTTCTCATCCACTGCAGCACCAATATTGTGTGCATACTGACGGGAGCCCTTCCCTCACCCCATGATTCAAGAGGCGCCACTGAAACTTTGCAGCTTCTTCTACAAGCTGTTGACATAGAGAGCCCATGCCTGAGGGAGAAGCAGGGGAACTTCCATGCCTCTGATTTTAGTCTGGGCTCAGGGAAGGCAGTTTTCATGTGACCTGCTCAACTGTCTCTGGGTGGACCTCGCCCACATGCCGGCTGGAAGCCAGTTTTCCTGGGGGCCTGCTCAACCATCTCAGTGTGGCTCTCGCCCACACACCAGCTGGGAGCTGGGTTCCTGCAGCCTGCTGTCTCTGCCATTTGAGGGGAGAGGGGGCAGGGGGAGTGCTTTCCTTCAAACCTGCCTCATGAAGCCAACAGAGTTGGGGTTGTGCTTCTTTTAGCTTAGCAATTTTGAAGGAAAAAACCTAGAAGCCAGTGAATAAACAGAGATAGTCAGAAATCTTGGCAAAATCCTGCAAATGCTTGACTCCAAAAGGAGCTGTGGCCTGCTGCGTGTGCCACTCAGAGGTAGGTAGTTCTTCCTGAGGGACTGTGCTAACCCCAGGTGAAGAGTAAAGATCTGGTCTGTCTCCAGTTGCCATGGAAATGAGGATCACCCCCACCATGAGGACTGTTTGATATGGTTGCCATCTCTCCTAGTTTTGCTGGGAGTCTTCTGGAATTGTGCTTAATCTCCCAGAGGCTTCTGCAGCCAACCCAGGAGATTTTAAACTGCTAAAAGTCTGGCAGTGCAGCAGAGCTAAGGTCTGTTTGCTCTGGCCCCTGTATCACTCCTGGAAGCAACTGCCACATGCCTACAGGGGGGCAGAGGGTCTCTGCATGCTGCTCCCACCCAGAGCACTGATTCTGCACCTCCCATAGGCCAGGAACAGGCAGGGGTAGCATATGGATCTCCCTGGACCTCCCCCCTCCCCACTCCTAAGGGCCACAGGAAGCCAGGGAAGGCAGGGAGACTGGCTTAGCCCCATGGCACTGCTGACAGGGAACTGCCCAAGGTAAGCACTGCTCAGCCAAAGCCCACACTCCTCAATGCCTCCTGAACCTCCTCCCTGAACCAGTACCCAGCACCCCCTCCTGCACCCTGAACAACTTCCAACACCCTGCCCCAGGCTCAGCCCAGGCTCCCTTCCACACTCTGAACTCCTCAGACCCAGCACAAAGCCCACACCCCAACACCTTTCCCCAAGCGAGTGAGGGTGGGGGAGAGCAAACAAAGGATGGATGGATGGAGTGAGTGGAGGAGAAACCTCAGAGAAGAGGCATTGTCTTAGGGCAGAGCAAGAGTGTTTGATTTGTGTGATAAGACAGTTGGCAGTCCAAGGGGTACAGTTGCTCTGTCAACATATTGTGTCCATACTGGGGGCACCATCATCCACAGTGTGGGCAATGCACTATGGGTATGCATCCCATTGGCAGTGTGATGGGAAGGTAGAGCTGATTCTTGTTCATCTTGGGATTCCCTCAGTTCCCACACAGCCTCCTCAGCTTCTGGGGCTGTGTCTACATTGCACGCTTCTTGCACAAGAATGGCCGTTCTTGTGCAAAAACTTGCCGGCTGTCTACACTGCACGTGTGTTCTCGCACAAGTAAATTTACAGTATAGTGTCAGAAAACAGGGCTTCCTGTGCAAGAGCTCTGACGCTCTGTATCAGGAAGACGCCTTCTTGCGCAAGTGTTCTTGCGCAAGAGGCCAGTGTGGACAAGCAGCCAAGAGTTTTTGCGCAAGAACTGGTCTCCCAGGAAAAAAGCCAAGCGGCCGCTTGGATGCTCCATACCCGCACTCACAGCTCATTTCCTGGTTGCCAGACCCTCCCTTAAAGCCACACGCAGCTTGCAGAGTCCGTGCAGCAGCAGCAGCACTGCCAGCAGCTGCACCACGCGGCTTTGCCCTGCTGCATCCACGAGCCCCTCAGAGAAGTCTGCTCCAGAGGGACACCGAAAGCCTGCACCCTCCTCCCAGCAGCCACCCCAGGGCTCCCAGCAGGTCCGGAGGGGCACAAAGTGGCATGCCTTTTACTGGTTCCAGCCAGAGGTCGAGGCCCTTCTGGACCTGTAGGCTGAGGAGGAAGCCCTCCACGACCCCCATGACCATCACCGCAATGCAGACATTTTTAGCCGCATGGCCCAGGCACTCTCCCAACAGGGACATCCAGCCCGGACCCTTGAACAGGTCCGGGCTAAGGTTAAGGAGCTGTGCCTGAGCTATGTCCGGGCCACCGAGGGCCAGGGGGCAGAAGCCAACACCGGCCCCCGCTATGACTGCCTCCACACCATCCTGGGGGAGACAGCTGTGGAAGGACCCTCAGTGCCTGTGGTCACCGGCTTGCGCCCCCCGGTCACCAGGCCAGCTGACCCGGAGGAGGAGGGTGACCTGCTCACCAGGTCCGAGTCAGAGGAGGATGAGGACAACCACAGCAGCACCGTCACCCTCCACCTCGAGCCAGTAGTCAGCAACCAGGATGTCTCCCAGGCTTCATCCAAGGCCGGTGAAGGATCCTTCAGTGAGTGTTGTGCTTCTCACTCACAAGGGCGGGGGGAGCCAGGTGCCCGGGGGGGGGGAGCAAGCATCACTCAGGCAGTTTGAGCTGCACGCTGTGTAGCAGTACACAGCACATGCAACTTCGTGTAGCATGACTGTGGCATATGGAGGCAGCAGGCAGCTCCAGGGCATGCCTGGGACTCTGCTGCTTGCACACATCCTACCTGGAGGGGGTGGGGGTGATGCCGGCTGGAAGCAGCCAAGGCCCCCATGAGCTCAGGCCAGACCCCACACCTCCCAAAGGGTGCCGCACACAGACAGCACGCAGCCTGGGAAAACTGCAGCGAGCCAGCCCTCTGAGCATGGCCCCCATGAAGCCCCTCGGCTGCTCCCGAGGGAAGCCCTTCACTGTGGCCACACACTTCCCTGGGCTACTTGTGTGAGGGCTAGCGGGAGGGGAAGCGGTCGGCCTGGGCCTATGGCCACTTGAGTTTTGCTGCAAGGACGGTACACTCCCCAATCACCTTGGCTCCGTCTCCAAGAACATCAATTGACAGGGGTCCGAGAACCCAGACCTCGTCTGCCACACTTGCTCCCATGCAACGTGGGGATGTGTACGCAAACATGATTACAGCAGCACTGGTGTGTTGCTCACAGACAGTGACAACAGTCAAAGCCATGTGCTCTACCTTGGGGAGGGAGTGTGCACAGTGCAATGCAGACACACATAAGAACACAAGAATGTCCAGACTAGGTCAGACCCAAGGTCCATCTAGCTCAGTATCTTCTCTGCCAACAGGGGCCAGTGCCAGGTGCCCCAGAGGGGGTGGACTGATGACAATGATCAAGTGATTTGTCTCCTGCCATCCATCTTTGGCCTTTGACAAACAGGGGTCAGGGACACCATTCCTTACCCGCTAGCTAATAGCCTGTTATGGACCTTACCTCCATGAATTTATCTAGCTCCTCTTTAAACTCTGTTATAGGCCTAAGCCTTCATAGTCGCCCCTGGCAAGGAGTTCCACGGGTTGACACACCACGTGCCAAGTGGCCAGGACACAGACAAGGGGTCTTCAATCACCCTGATGTCTTCCAAGGGTTACAATCCATGGAGGATCACTTTACTCCAGGGGGAGTCCTGTATGCCACCATACACACAAGGGACGGATTAGGCCCAAGCCACAGTAGTGTGCTGTCACCTGCACTGTGGGCACAGGGAGAGTGTGGGCAGGGCTGCCTGACCGCCTCAATTTTCTCGGTTCTCTACAGCAGGACCACCGAGGAGCAAGGGACCCTCCAGCCCTATGGCAGCAGCACCACCAACCACCCAGACACCAATCCGGCTGGCCAAGCAGTGTGACCAGCTCCTATGGCAGCATGTGCAGGCCATTGAAAGAATTGTGGCGGTGGTCAGCTGAAAGATCGAGACTGACCTGGAGTGGCAGCAGCAGGCATGGGGGCAGTTGCTGCAGAGGTGTCACCGCATGTGCAACGTCATTAAATACAAATAAAAATCTTCTGTTTAAACAAAAAAACCACCAGTTTTGTTTATTGGGAGGTGAGGGGAAGCGGGGGAGGGAAGGGTTGGGGATGGGAGGAAGATGTAGATGGGAGACCAAAGCGACCCTACTGTGAGGCCAGGGAGAACATGTCTTTCAGGGCCTCGCAGCTGTGCACCCCATCATGGTACGCCTGGCTGATGGTGGCTGTGGGGGGCTGTTCAAATGCCCAGCCCTCGGCTGCCATCCACGTCGGGAGGAAGGCCTCCCCCAGCCGATCCATGATGTTGTGGAGCATGCAATATGCTGCCACAACCTCAGGGATGTTATTGCTCACCCATCTTGAGACAGGTAAGCAGACAACAGAAGTATGCCTTCAGCCTTCCAAAGACACACTTGACCTGGTTGCAGGCCCGGTTCAGGTGGTCATTGAAACATGCCTGGCTGGGGTCCATCCGTCCTGTGTAGGGCCGCATCAACCAGGGCATGAGGGGGTAGGTTACATCCCCCACAATGCAGAGAGGCATGTGGACATCCCCAACTGTAAAATTCCTCCTAGCAGAGCCGGACCGAGCCATTCTGGCACCCCGGACAAACAGGTTAATTGTGCCCCAGGTTGGGGGAGGGCGCATGCACAGCCCCACCCCCGCCTGGCACGTGGGGGAGGGTGCATGGAGCTGACGGCAGCAGGATGCATGTGCCTGGCCTGGCCCAGCCGGGCTACCGCTACTGGCACGCAGCCCAGGGCTGCCCAGGGCAGGCCGAGCCTGGCCGTGCAGGGCCCTGCGGCCACGGGGGGGAAGGGCGCTGCTGGCTGGCACTGCGGGAGTTAACGCGGCCCCCACCCCGGGTGACCACTGCAGGGTGGCCGCTGGAAGCTGCTGCAGTCTGCGATCTGGGAGTTGGCACCTGATGGCAGCTGCGCGCCCCTTACAGCTGCCATCAGGCGCCCCGGGCAGCTGCCCAGCTAGCGCATGCCTTAATCCAGCCCTGCCTCCTAGGGGAAGAAAGTGCCTGCCTCCATCCTGCGATGGAGGCTGGAGTTATGGAGGATGCGGGTGTCATGTGCCCTGCCGGACCACCCCACAAATGTCTGTGAAGCGGCCACGGTGGTCCACGAGGGCCGGAGCACCATGGAGAAATACCCCTTGCAGTTAATAAAATGGGCCACTCCATGTTCCGGGGCACGGATGGGGATGTGGGTCCCATCCATGGCTCCCCTGCAGCTGGGGAACCCCAGGGCAGCAAAACCAGCCACTGTTGCATCCATGTCCCGCAGGCAGATGACTCTCTGGAGCAGGCTGTCATTGATGGCATGGACAACCTGCAGAAGGGCACACAGAAAAACAGGGAACACACCAAATGAGGCAAGGTAGGTACATGAGCCCTTGGGGGTGCCCACCCCCATGATGCCCTCTGCCCCCAAACTCACCAGGGCCCCCCTCACCCCGCAGCACCCCCCCCCCATACCAACAGGCCTGTGTGAGGGAGGGATGGCACAAGTACCTGGGTGACGGAGCTTCCCCCATTCCCCCCACCTCTCCAGCCTGGAGTCTTCCCTTCCCCCAGGCAGGGAATGCAGCACTTCACCCGCCCCCTCCCCCAGACTTACCTGCATCACAACAGCACTGACTGTGGACCTGCCCATCCCGAACTGGTGTCCCACCGAGTAGTAGCTGTCCAGGGTGGCCAACTTCCAGAGGGCAATGGCGACCCTCTTGTTGACCAGGATGGATGGTACATCTCTGGAGTGCAGGGGCGAGCCAGGTACACAGCTCCAGGAACTGCTTTCACATTCTGAAGTTCCAGAGCCACTGCTGGTTGTCCCGTTGCGCCAGGGCCAGCCGGTCCCACCAGTCGGTACTGGTGTCCAGTCTCCAATATCACCTCTCCACAGTCGGGCAGGGATGCCACAGGGACACCACATCCATGCGGAGGTAGTCCAGAGTGAGCTCAGTCTCGAGCTCCTGCAGGAGTAGCTCAGCAGCTATAGGCACTCCAAGATGGCTGTGTGGGTCCAGAGCAGGCACAGGGCCACCCCTGGCTCCATGGCACAACAATGAGAAGGCCAAATGCACAAAAGGCACTAGGGCACAAGCTGTGGTGTCCAATAAGGCAAAGGGCAACCACAACTAGAACTGCTAAGGCTTTCAGTCCCTACAAGAGGTCCCAAAGCATGCAGCAGGAGAGAAACGGCTGTCCAGGGAGATCCCTGTAAGCACGCGTCTCAAAGGAGCTCCAGACCTACCCCCCAGAAAGTCCTGGTGCCCTTTTACCCTGTCCAAAGTAGTTCCAGGGTGAAATTTTTGCACAAGAGTGACCCGCCAGTGTGGATGCTCTCTTGGGCAGAAGCACGTGGCTTTTATGATGCGCTGTGACCAGTGTAGTCGCTCTTGCACAAATATTTTTGCACAAGAACTCTTGCGCAAAACTGTTTTTGTGCAATAAGCGTGCAGTATAGATGTAGCCTAGGAGTGGTATCATGATGAGTAGCTCTGTGAGCTCTCCTGGCTGAGGAAGTTCAAAGCAGCACAGCAGCCTGTTCCCCTCCCTCTGCAGCAGCAGTCTGCCTGCCACTGTGCTCCCACGTGTAACCCTGAGTGGGCTAGACTTCACTGCCCTTCTCTAGTGTCTAAAGAAACCATCACTTCCACTGCAGTACTGGAGACCAGAGTTTAGTCTGTAAGGAATTTCAGCAAGGATTGCACAGTGTCAGCCTCCCTACATTCAAGTTCCAAGAGAATGAATTTAATTAAATAACTTTATAAAATTTTATGAAGAAACAAATAATCTAATTCTTACAACAGAACACAGCTATTTTATACCCCACAAATAATATCTATAATTACAATAAACATCAGTAAAGAGAAAACTAAAAGTGAAATTTGAACAGTTCCCCCCCACACACACCACACACACACACACACACACACACACGTAAGAAAAGACTGAAAGGTCTCAAGAGCTTAGATTTGGTTCACCAAAATCTCAGTTTGTGCCTCTGATATCAAATCTGCACCATATGCTGAGTGAAGTCTCTCTCCACTTGCTTGTAGGGAATCCTCAGTTGGAGTCCAGGCAGACTCTTCCTCTGCTACGGTCACTGCTAGGCAGCCAGTTCACTGATTACTAGTCAGTTAGCTCACAAGTGAACAGACTTAAAGAAACCCTATTATAAGAAAATACAAAAAAACTTGAGAACAACAAAATAGAAATGACTCTTTCCCCATTGCTACATTTCCAGAGGAGCTGAAGAATATCAGACTGAGAAAGTGAACTAGAACAGTTTGACTAAAATCAAAACAGCATTTAAAGCAGACAATTAACACAGAAGTTATTTTCCCTCCCAGGTTCTCCTAGCTCTAAGTAGCACTGTCCTGATCCCTGGTAGAGGGTTAACAACATCACTACCTGCTGCAGAGTGAGGAACAGCAGCCAGTTCTCTGTTCCTGGCTTAGCTTCTTCCAGCTCACACAGGCCTTAGAAAAGCATCTGCCCTGCCTGGTTGCTCATGAAGTCTGACCCCAAACTACTGGACCCAACTCCAGAAGCTTCTGGGTGGACTGCTGAATCTGCCCAGCAATAGTAACACTCAACTCACTCCTACCTCCCCCCACAGGTGTCTCTTAAAGAGATAGCTCCCTATTAAGTGCATGGGTTACATATGCAGGACAGAATTGGAGCACTCCAGTGATTTGCTCTTTGTTTGTTTCCCCAAATGGAGCAACTCACTCAGCTGTCAGACACATCCAGGAACTTTGAAAGGGAGGGGTGCATACCTGCAAGCCACTAGAGATCAAAGCAGAGCAGGGCCCTCAGGGCAGGCATTGTGGGATACTGGCAGAAGCCTGTTTGGTTGACAGAACTAACAGCAGAATCTACACTGACTCTTTGTCAACAATAAAGGGACAGAAAAATAAAAGTCTCTTGTAGATGTGGAAGTTTTTTGTCAGTGAAACTGAGCATTTTTCGTAACAAAAGTCCCTGTCACAGGGCAGACACTCACCACCACAGCACCTCCAGCCAATAGCACTGGAAGTTAGCTCTTGCCAGCCCACAGGGGACCTCCTACTGGCTGGTGTCTCCCCCATCACTCCTTCTCCAGTGCCAGACCCACATCACCCTCAGACCACAGTGTCCTATTCAGGACACTGCCCTCTGACACTGCCTACTACAGTTTCTCTCAGCCCACTTTGGGGGGCAGAAAAGGGGTGTGTTTATCAGTCTCTACACTGTGGGGTCCTCCCTTCCCAAAGAAGCCCCAATTCCCCTATACCCACTTTGCCTCAGTGACCCACTGCCAGTCTCTACCTAGCCCCTGCCACAGGAGCCAACTACAGTCTGAAATGGCCATTCATCACTGGCAAGGGGATGTGGCCCTACTATCTCCCTGCAGCCCAGTACACTCAGGCCTTGCCTGAGGCCCTGCAGTCTGGGAGTGAGACCAGGCCAGAGCTCCCCAGCATGGCCAGCTGGCCTGCCAGCCTTCCCCTGCCCACTCTATCTATAGCCCTAGTATTCCCAGGCCTTGTCTCAGGCCTTGCAGCCTGGGATGTAGGTCAGGCTGGGGCTCCCCAGCTCTGCCTGCTTTTCCCCAGCACTACTCAGTCTCAGGAAGCCACTGCTTCCCTAGCAACCAGCTCCCTTCTACTCCCCCCAGCTAGAGCAAGAATCTGTCTTTGCCTCCAGGAGCCCTTATTTATACAGCCCACAGCTGGGCCCTAATGGCCTTAGCTGTGGACTTTGCTTCTGGCCCTCTCCCAGGGCTCGGTTTTAGTCTTAAAGGGCCAGTGCAGGGCACATGCCCTGTCACAGTCCCATTACAGTGTTTATGTTCTCACTGTTTTGTCACCAAAAGGCAGGCTTTGACTGGACCCAGCCTCCATATAGCTCCTGCTCTGAGGTGAGGCAAGCATGAAGTGTATAGCCCATGTGCCATGTTTGCACAAAGCAGATAACACTGCAAATGGATGTGCAAAGGAAAAAGCATTGGTCTCGTGCCTTGTTGTAATTCCTTACTGTGTATAATGAAGACTGGAAATAATCATTTAAAATGTTTCATTTTCAGATTTTTTACTTTTGTTTAGAAGAATTTGAAATGTCAAGTCTTCTTTTTCCCTGCTGTCCAGACAGGGGGATTGGAAGTTTTCTCAGCTCTTGAGGGAAAGAGATGTGTTGAACTGCAAAGATTTTCTCTTCCAAGCGTTTGTGAGGAATCTTAGTTAGATGTTAACTAATGTGGTGTGAATGGAAAACACTTCTTAAAATGCCTGTTTCCACACTTTGCTACCTGCACGGCCATAATACTATTAGTTCTCCATCACAGAAAAAAACATACAGGACAGACAAGACCTGAATTTCTAATGTTAGAACAAGAACGGCCAATCAAGCTATTTTCAGCCCTTCTTAATGCAATGAAAGAGCTATTCAAGTGACGATCCACATGTTTTCCTTTTGCAGCTCTCCCTTAAGCCTGTGCCTCCTCAGACTGGACCATTCTCTGCCACTTTGTACCATGCAGAGTAAGGGACATGAGCATGTACAGGGTTGGAGGTTCACTTCTAGTCAGTGTAGGGAGAGGAACCTCTGGTGAAAGCTTATGCTTCTTTGTGCCTATGCACTTGTGTTGGACTGTATTACAACAACCTCGCCCTCTCTCCTGCTGCATCCTGTACAAGTGGCTTGAATTGAAATTACAGCATGCTCAGGAGAAGCTGTATGACTAATCTTCCCAATCAAATTTACTTAGATCTAATGAATGAGGGAACTGACATCTTTTCAAGGCGACAATTTTCCAGGAATGCCAATAAATATTGATCAGGAGCTTCATGACTGAACTTAAGTCCAAATATCATGTTCTGGAAGCTTAGATATTGGCTGGTGTTTCAGGTTTGATATAGGCCCTGTTACGTAATTCTGGGGCTTAGTCATGCCCCAGGTCTCAGAAGGTCTATTTTGACAATGCTTGCCATTAATGACACCATATTAAAAGGTCTTGTGGTTCATGGGGCCACTTAACCTACTTAGCCAACAAACCCCATTTTGTACAAAAATACATTAAATGTGGTCTTAAAAAGCAGCCTTTTCTCCTTCAGGTCAGTGCACTGATGTTGCTTTGCTTTTTATCAAGCATTACTGGACTAGCCTCAAGGAATCAAAGGGCAACAATTTTTTTCTTATCTAGTTCAGGCTCTTTTTCCCATTTGAGATTTATATGCTTTATAAGGTGACACTGCCAGATGACTTAGATACCTCCTTATAATCTGATATTACTGCGTCAACAGGCTGTAGACTTTTCTGCTGATAGCAAATATATATATATATATTAGAGATTTGTGCGTCTGTCTGTGAGTCGGTTGTCTGTCTGTCTGTCTGCGAGTCCGTTTGTTCTAGAATTCCTAAAGGGTAAGAACGAGGTGCACCAAATGTGGTATGCAGCTTCCTCTTATCCTAATATCAAGCATGGTCAGGGTTTAGTTGTACCAGGAAAATGGGATGTACCTGGAATTTGGTTGTTTTCCATAACACGGAGAGGGAAGAGGGCTGAGCGGAGGGATGCTACACTCACAGTCACCAGTGGGGGCAGCAAGCACAAGGGACAGTATACTGCAGTAACCATTGTAGGCAGCCACACCATCAAGGGAGTGGCCAGCTGGGGATGGGGCTCACCATGTTGCCTGCCACTGGCCCAGGTAAGTGGCCCCCCGCTCCAAGCCCCTATTTCTTGGCATTCAGCCCCAGTGCCAGACCGAGGGGAGAAGCCCCACCACCACGCCCCTGACAGGAGCACTGCCGGGGCTGGGTGGCGCAGCCCCCAGCCTCCACAACAGGAGTCACAGTCTACTCCCCACCTAAACCACCAGGCTACCCAGTGCAGTGGGCCCCCCATTCCTCACCTGGGCTGGGCCCAGGGAACACCAGCAGGAGGCCTGTGCGGCCCTCCTCTGTCCCGGCCAGACCTAAGTAATGCCAAATAAGTCTTTTAGTTAATGTATATTTATGTGTTTGGACTTCCATGAAACTGCGATAGTTCATAGCAGCCAAAAGCTGCCCTTGTGATTATTTCCCTTAATATTTTAACACTCTTTAATAAAATATTGGTTTGAACAAACAATGGAGAATGAGTCTTTATTTTTTTAAATGATAGATTTCAATCATCAAAATTCAACTGGTACTTCATTTTGGTGGGAACTGCTGAAGCCTCCACAATTTGGAACCAGTCAAACTTTAACATGATCTAGAATGGCACTGCACGCAGCTGGGGGACATGAGAACCTGCAGATTTCTCTCCTCCTACTGTAACTCATCCCCTGTTGAGTGTCCCATGATGCTTTTGTAGGAGGCATATACCTGAAAAGCCCAAATGGTTCTGGTATAACAAAGGCTGTCCATTTCTCAGGAAGGTGACTGCTATGCTTGTTTTGGAATTGGCGGATAATCACTTATCGTGATTTCTCTCGTCAATGGCAAGTGCAGATATATACTATGGTTATATTAGCTCCTAATCACTAGTGCCTCACACAGAGACCTGATACTTCCTTGTCCAACACCTCACATAGCCATTTGCAGCTGTGCAAACTGGGTGCCTAGTGGGTAAAAATGCTACTGTTCCGATTTGGTAGCGTCTTTACAGTCACTTTCCATGGGTGTAAACGAGTACACTACACAAGATTCCTGACACTGGAGACTGAGTTTTGACCAGCCCTAGTGGCTGCCTATTGAAATATGACCTGCTGAAACAGCCAACCTGGTACTGTGTTATAGGCAGAGCAGTAAAAAGAAAATGCTAAGGTTGGGACATGGGTTATTAGTTACCCAGGAGAATGAGAGTAGAAGGAAGTGTGTACCAAGGAGCTTCTATGTGGCCAGGTAAAATTCAAGACTTTTGTAGAAAAGGGAAGCTTGTCTTTGTTTGTTTTTGCCACACTCTGTACAGCTGCTGGAAAAATAGCAGTGTCTGGTCTGACCATAATTAACAATTTCCCTTTACCCTCTATACTGCTGCTAGAAGTCGACATATACTGGTAAGCAACATTTTGTAACCAATAACATCAACTGTAAAACCTAAGGAACTCTCAGTCAAAAGCACTTTTCCTTGTGGAGTTTAGTGCTGTGTGTTACTTCCCACCATCCAGATGACGTGTGGGTTTGATCATTCCTGCTTAGCAGAACCAGGTCTGCCTTGCTTTGCCTGCTATCATGTTACACAAAATACCCTTGAATGCGTGTGATGATTTCTTGGAAAGGAAACTGATTCTGAGGTCCCCAGCTGCTGTTACACTGATTAGCCATGGAGCCAGAATCTTTGCCAGCTAGTCAGAATCCTCCATCCAAAGTAGCCTGTTTGCATCTCAGAGGCCTGCAATATCACTACTCTCAAATGACGGCAGTGGGGCATAGGTCACATCTGTGTTACACACATTTATTCCCTGTGCTGCAAAATGGAATAATCATTAAACAGAGAGAGTCAAACTCTCTTTTGTTTGCCTCCCACATTGCCATTTTGAATCACCATCAGGATGGCGCATCATGCCTCTCAGTGCTCTAATGACACACCAAGCTCAGGAAGTTCAACAAGATTAAATAAGGAATATTCAGAAGTGGCAGGAGGAGGCGCCATTACTCATATGAATCATGATTTCATTTTGCTTCTTGCACTAATACGTGGTTCTCACAAAGAAACAAGGTCATCTATTTTTTTTAAACCTACTTTTTTCCCAAGGAGAATAAACCCACACAATCCACAAGTTGTCAGGCACTCTACCTCTCCCATACATAGGAGCTGGAGCTGCAGATTGGATAGGTTACCCTGCTTTCAGGCTGCCTGTTTACATAACGAAGCAGCATGACTGAATGTTCTTCATCTCTGACTCTTCAAATGTGGTGCAATTATCTCCTTTACCTCCCATGTTATGCAAGGAGTAAACAGTGCCATGAAACACAGCAGCCTTGATAGATAGATAGATAGATAGATACAAATGCTGCTACTGTTTCTAGTAAAGAGCTAGAATGCTCCAGGTTTCAAAATAAATGCAGGCTGCAAATGGAGTCTGACCGCCTTGCCTTTACAAAGCTCCTTTAGAAGGCCCTAAGCAACACCATAGAACACTTTTGCCTCAGTCTTTCTTTGGCAAATAGATAAAAACAGAGGAAAACTAGAGGGTGGGGAGAATGCTGTCTCCCCCACTCTCTGCTTTTGCCTTTTCATAGCCTGTTTCTCCACCAAAGACAGAAAAGATAAAGGGAGTTGTATGGGGAAGAGATTTGTGCTGAAGATTCTTTCTGAGCCACTGATCAGTGAAGGAAATAAAAGGCCAAAGAGCTCTCTGCTCACTTTAAAGAATTAAGAAAATGGATCAATGAATTTACTGGGCATCCCTTAGGCGAAGAAGTAGTTACCTTTACAGCACAATATGTTTTCATTGTGCTACTGAGTGTTGGTTGTTGACATTTATAAATTATGCTCCTGAGGAGGTTGTCAGCCATTTCAAGTGATTTTGTTTCATAGGAGGCTCCCCAAGCCAAACCAGCCTCTCTTTTTACAAAGCTGCTGGGAGAAGTCATAGGCTAGGTCACAGGGGCCACAGTGTGGAGCTGAGCTGCAGGCACTCAAAAACTGCAACAGCAAAAGTTTCCTCTCCTCTCCTTCCAGGATCTTACTGGATCCCTTTGCAGCAGATTCCCCATCCCCATCTTCCTTCCGCTCCCCTTTTACAATGTAACGTAAAAGGAAGGCGTGGTGGCAAAAGAGCAGCTGTGGGTTGCAAAGGGCATTTCAGGCAGAGAGAAGAGCATAGGGTGGCAAGTGGGGTTAGGTACAGAAGCCAGGCCATTGCTAGGCCAGCCACACCTGCCTTGAGACTCTCTCCTGCTGGTCTACAGGAACTGAGGAACTCGTGATCCATATGAGCCAGGTTTAGGTTTGTGGATGGGACTAGCATTCGTGTGAGGCGACGCAGGGAAAAGGAAGGGCTTGTCTATACAGTTTTAGGTGGTGCTCAGTGTTCCCTTTAAGCTGAGCACATGGACAGCCACACAGGAGAGAGCCAAATGCCGCCCAGCTGATTAGCACAATGCCCACAGCCGGCAGCATGTGTTTCTGCTGGTGGGGCACATCCACACATGCCTCTGCACATATAACAAAATTGATTCTGCAAATGGATGGAAAAAATTAGAGGGAACATTGGTGGTGCTTTAGCTATATTAGCTTGAAACCAGTCAACCCAAAGCAGTATAACATGCTAGGGTAGACACAGTCACAAAGGTATACAAGTGACTTACAATGGTATAGTCCAGGGGTTCTCAAACTTGTGATACCGCGACCCCCCCTCTCAGTTGCTCGCGACCCCCATCTCCATTGCTGCAACCACCCTCTCAGTTGTTCACGACCCCCCTCTAAGTTGCTTGCGACGCCCCAGGGGGTCAGGACCCACAGTTTGAGAAATGCTGGATAGTCTATTTCTGTACATTTGGTACAAGTCACCTTTATATCAGTAAAACTGCATTCATACTTGGGCTTGTACCAGTACAACTACATAAATGAGAAATCACACCCCTAGCCAACCTTGCATTGGTATCAAGCCTGTATGTAGGGCAGAAAAGAACAGGAAAGAAATCAACTATAAATGACAAGGGATCTCTCACACAGCCAACCTCTCCACCAGCTCCCAAGAAAGACTACAATCTAAAAAGAGCTCATTTTCTCTGGGGAGCAGACAGACACAGACACACATCCCCTCTTCCCCTCAGAGGGAGCCACAAACCATCCACCTCCCAGCCCAGAGAAACCCCAAGCACCACTCCTCCATCAGAGGACCTTTGGGTTGGTCGCTGCCCCATCCCCATCCTACCTAGAGGTGCCCTCCCACCCTCCTTTCCCTCTCTGCCCCCCCAACCACTCCCCAGCCCAACTCTGCCCCCCAGCAGTCCTGTGCCCCCCACCAGCTCCTTTCTTCCAGCCATCCCTACCTACCCCTGCTTGCACCCCTCTGCTCTTTTGCCTTCCTCTCCTGATTCCTCCCCAGAACTTGGCTCCCTCCTTCTCTTCCCAGCCTGGCTGTCCCCTCCATTCCCAGCCCTGCTCTTCCCTCCCTGCTCACCCTGCCCCCCTCCCACCTTGCTGCTCCACAGATCTGAACTCTGGAGCTCCCCACAGCTGCTGTCATGCTGCTAAAGCAGCACTATTTAAAAGGACCGGGGCAGGGCTGCAGAGTGCCCTGAATTCCACCAGGCTCCTGTGCAATTGTCCCCTTTTGCCCCTTCCCATCAATGGTCCTTAGAATAGACAGATCCCTTTCACTTCCTTTCCCAATCTGCTATCTATGGACTTCTTTGACAGTTTGAATGGTGGTGGGGAAAACGGTAGGCAGGGATGGGGTAGGCAAGACACTCCTCAGACAGAGCAATATGACCTCTCAGCACGGTAAACCAAAATCAGTTTGCTCTGACCTCACAGCCTGGGAGAACAATCCTTTTACAGGGCTATTGTAAGGAAAGAACAGTAGCAGCCCCAGAGTCAGCAGGTAATTAGAGTCAGAATATTACTCACAAAGCCAGTGACTTGGGCATCCTTACCAAGTAATACTGAAGTTGGTGGTGTGACAGAAGAAACTAGCTAACATATAATCTAGTGGTTTAGTTACTCAGGATAGGCCGATTCCTGAGCACCCACAAAGGCTGTTAAACATCACTGAGCACTGTGGGTGCTCGGTACATTTTGGGACCAAGCTTCTTCCTCCTATTTATTTAAAGAGATGAGAAATTCTAAGGGGAAAACAATCAGTCACAGAAAAGCTTCTTCCAGGAGGCTACTGCCATTATTATTCCAGATCAGAAATGAAATTCTACATGTTAGTTACTTAGCCGATGAAGTTACCATGCCAACTCATATGCTACTTTTTTTAAATATATACAAGAGTAGGCAGCGTTCCCTCAAGATTTTACAAAAGGGTGAGGTAAAATGTCAAAGTGCCAACAACATCATGTAATCTCAGCAACCCCCTTGCCAATGATTTTGTTTTTAGTGTAGCTCCCCCCTATTCTCCATAGCTTCTCACTTAGCTAGCAGGTAAATCAAGAGACAAAATGATAATTTGGTGCGCTAATTTGGTGGATAATTTTTGTGCCTCACATTTAAACACGGATAATCCACAACTTTGTGCCTCAGTTTACCACTGTTTCTCAGCTAAATAATGCAAGATGCCTAAGTCCTCCCCCAGCCATCTCTCTCCCCTCCTCCTGCATTCTCTATTTCATTTGTGATCATTTCTATTTTATCTTCCCATCTACCTTTTCTCTCTTTTCCTCCATTGCCTTTTTCTTTCTGCCTTCCATTTGTGGATCTTTTCTCCTTTGTCTGTTTCCCTTCTCTTCTTTTTCCCTAGTCTGTTCTGACTTTTCTGTACTCTTCTATCTCTGACCTCCCCTTTCTAACAGCAAGGACCACCAAGCAGAACAGAGCATGATGGCTGCAAAATGACACTGGTAAGCAGTTAGTTCGCCATATACCAGTAATTATATCCAATGGGCAGAAGTACTGTGTAAACACTAGAGTGCTAGAGCAAAGGCACTGCTGTATCTAGTTCTGTTGGCTGTCGCAGGTAGGACAAAAATCAGCCTAATAATGTAGCATGCTGCTTTTCCTCTGGGACTACAACACTTCAAAGAATTCAAGGTGGAGTAGCCTGCCCGAGGGAAATTAAATCACAAAGGAACTATGAAAGCTAAGAAGTCACTAAGAAGAGATTCTAAAACCAGAAGCAACTTCACATCCTTTTAAGAGCAGTTAGAATTTGGCCCCCTCTGTCCTATCTGGGGGGAAATTCAGAGCAGTTGTATTGCTCTGCATGGAATTATTCCAGATATTTGCTGGCATGAGATCCAAACATGACCCAGATTCCTTAAAAGGGATTTAGTTTTAGTGTTGTATGGTCATTAATAGGTCACTCCCTGGAGCTGTTGCCCATTCCTGACTCAGCCTGATTGCTATACTCATCTCGTATTACATGCTCTCAAACATGGGAGAGAATTATGGAGTCTATAGTCAGACAGAATATGGGATAGGGACAAGCTGATTCCTCCTAAACTATTTGCTCTGGTTTTGGCTAGTGCAGGATCTATGCTCGCCAGGCTCTTGAGACTCACAAGGAATACTCAAAACCCTTTGACTTTTTGTGTGCACTTACACAGGGTGAAATCCTACCTCCAGTCCCAAGAGCCTGGATTGCTGTGGACCATGGAGCAGCAAAAATGAAGCCCTCGCTGCAGCCCCAATGCTGCCTATTCCTCTCTACTGCTGCTCCTTTGCTCTGGGTATTAGCAAACCCCTGTGGCCCCAAGCCATGCTCCTCCCTGTCCCCCACTTGCACCCTGCTTTGCCAGGACAAGGAGGCAGCCCCCATAGAGATGATCTCTGTTACATTGAAGGACTAGGTACCCCTGTCATCCCACGGTCTCCAGAAAGCCTGCCATCACCAGAATCACATCACTTCTGCTGGGTCTGGGAGCATCCCTACCTATGGACATGGAATCAGAGTTTTGCTCTCTGGGGAGAAGGTGATATTTGACCTTTGTCTCAATGTGTTTCTTCTGGGAACTCGAGCTTGGGTTCTTTGCTGATTTCCCATAACTCTTAAGAGAATGTGGGGCGGGGGAAGGTATATTCAATTAAATGCAGTTATTCCTGGCATCGTGTCCTGGCATCTCTCTCCAAGTACTTGGCACAGCTCTCAGCTGGAAGACTGCAGGAATGACTTGTGCCCATACATTCAACTGTAATTGTGTCAACACTGCTGTTTGTTTGGGAGGTTAATGGGAGCCCCACGTAAAGGAAATATGGCACGAATCACCCCAAATCATAGGTAGGAGGGATGGATATGGCTGGTCTTATCATCTGTATTCTGGGCGGTGTCGCGAGAATCACAGGTCCGATGATGAATACTCAAGGGGGGGAGGACAGAACCAGGTGGACAGTTTTATCAAATAAAAATTATTTATTTATGACAGTGGTGAATTTATAGTATTTATTCTAAGATTTTTAATAGACCGTGTTAATAATGAACTTACAGTATTTATTATATTTATTCTATGGTTTCCAGTAAAACGTGTCAGAGATATAAGGATGGGAATGGCAAGGGGAATAGTCTCTAATCTTAAAATATCCAGCTACAGTAATAAAATAACAGTGATAACTACAAACTCTTATGTACTACCCAAAAACAACTACAACACTAAGCTTATACAACAGGAAAAAATCAAATCATACATACCAACTTACACAGCACACGGAACATTACAAAGATATCAGTTCGGTTGCGAAGGCCTTGGTTACGCCCGAGAGTCGGGGGAGGTGGTTGGTTGGTTGATCAGGCCGGCAGCGCTTTGAAGTATACGAGAAGGCACACGCACGGTGGTACGTGTGTTGCGAAGACCTCCTAGAGCGAACTGTGCCATGGGTATTTATCCCCAAATCTGCACATCGCTTTCCTGCGCTTGCATATTACCATATATGGCCCAATGGTCACCAAGTGGGGGGGGTCTGTGTCCCAGGGGTTGGGCCGAAACTGTGCAGGTTTCATGCAACCAGGTAAGCCCCGCAGTTCTCACGCCAAGGTGACGGGTGGGAGAGTCTGAGGCTATTTTTCCCTTTTCACACCTTCCCTTTTTCTAAAGGCAATGGTATGCAGGAAGGGTGCGGCTGGTTTCTCTCAAGGAGTACTGCAGCCCACTATAGCAAGAGCGGCCTGGCCAAACTTTTTTACTGGGGGAGCAGTTTCTTTTCTCTAACAGGCAGGAATCTAGCTCTGTCTCAGACTTCCAGATTGACAATAATGGATCACTTCATCTTCCTCAGTGCATCCATTCCTCTCCTATAATTTGGGGGTGATCCTCCTCTCCCATCCAGGTACAAGTTCATTAAAGATACTCGAGGTGCACAGATAATGTGACGATGGTCATCACAAAAAAGTCTTTAAACAAGGTAACTGCAAAGAACAGAAGCTGAAGTGAATACCTCTGGGTCTGGATGTTGATTTTAAGCAGAGTGGAAGATTATTTTTAATATAGACTGTGTTTGTTGTGGACTGAGGATTGTATTGGAATTGCAAGTTATCACTTTAAGAATAGAGGAGTTCCTGGTCTTGCTTGTAGGCTAGAAGATTTTGTAGTGGAAAGTGTTTTCAGTGTCATTCTTATAAGAGCCAGTTGAAAGACAGGTGGCATGTTATGTTTTGCTACCTTAGGAGGCAGCCTGTTTTCTCTCTCACACATTTGGTTCCTATGTGTTATTCTGAACTCTAAAGAAAGAAAACAAACAGTCTTATGTTGCAACATTCCAGCAATAGTATTTAATTTCTGTGTGTATTTCATGCACATAATATTTGCCATGCTGTGGGGGGAGAACATCTGGGCATATTAAGTCTATCATAGAGAGAAACAGATAGGATCACACCCCTACATTCAGTTCTGCATCCAGATTTCACATACTTCTGAATTTGGTTCCAGGATTTTGGTTCAAGCTAATCTCCACCTATTAGCAAATAAAATGAGCGGATGCATGTATTGATGTTACACTCCACTAACCTCAAAACTTTGTCAGCCATGTGAGCCAAAACAATATGAAAAATTAACCACAGATTTCAGTACGCCTTACGTAATCTTTTAGGATTTGTCCCCACTGCAGCATTTTATCACAATTCTTTGTAATCAAGTTAGATAGATGACATGGTGCTGACTGTGACATAGCAGTTAGCTTAGACCTGCACAAATCATGGAACCAGAGTTTGATTGTAGTTGGCCAACATAATTTGCCTGGTCTACAGTGACTGTTGTCATGGTCATCATTGTGTTAACTGCATTTATATTCAAACATGACCTTGTAAGAAAGATAAAGGCACCAAAAGATTCATTGCATCAACTTCCAGAATATTCTGAGGAAGAGTTACAAATAGGTAAGCCCACCTGTGAAAGTTATCCTATTCATCTCACTCCTTGAATTTTTGCCATTTTCCTCCTGAATCCTCTTGACTCTAACAGTTACAGTTGCATTTGCGATTCATATGAGCTCTGACTACAATGCTAAAGGCAGGGATTTCAAAAAGCTCTCAGCATTGGCCCCCGCTCTGCTCCCACTAAACTCAGTGGGACTGACTTTAATGGGAGAAGAGTTAGGCTGGCATTGAGCACTTTGAAAACCCCACCCTTAAATTAACAGGTGCCTTAGAAATAGCACGACAGAGCAAGCAATCAGATTCCTGAGGGGTGGCTGCTGATGAGAGTAAGGACTACTTGTGTGGGTAAATTCTGCAGGGTAGGGTCCTCACTTCTTAGTGTAATTACTGATTTGCACATAATGCTCTGAATCACCATTTGTGGGGGATTTGTTTTCATCCTTGCAAGGTTCCTTAGCCTGGTGGGATGTAGGCTATGATACAGTGTGTAGTAATTCTGAAATTGAACTGCATTTGTATTGAATAACCGAGAGCCTGTAATCATTGCTTTAGAAAAAAGGTGAATTGCTTTTTAGAACATGATGGGTAATAAAAAAAGAAGAAGGGGAGGAGGATTTGTATGGAGAAGTGTGAAAAGGCTAGGAGTTTTTATTCTGTCAAAGCCTGATAAAAGATTAAAGCCAATTCAAAAAGGAGTGTTTAATGGGTCAAATAAAAGGAAATAAGTGACATTTCTCTGTGATGGGGCACAAAAGTACTCACCATGAGGCCAGACTATTTTTCAGTGTCAGTTTAATAGATAAAGCCAGAGAGAAAATTAAAATGCAGGAGATAAAATGTCCACTATCTACTGAAGCAGTGCAAAGTTGGAGTAATTGTTTATCCTTCAATTTCATCGGGTTAGTGGAGAAATTTGGATTTAAAATAAGATTTATCATCCAATTACTGTTCTTCTGAAACACAGTTTTAGTGTAGAGCTCCACATATCTTAAACATTTCTCCCTCCACTCTCAAAAATATGCCCCAAAATAAAGAATTGGAAAAATTTGATGGAAAAGATGATGATACAGAAACTGAAAGAGTTCTGCTAATGTGGGCAGTCCTGCATTTGTCTGTACCCGCTTGCTACACACACTAGAAGAGCATGTCTACAGTAGGAATTTATTTCAAAATAATAACTTCTGAAATAACTATTTCAAAATAGCGTGTGTACAGTACAGGGAAGCTTCAAAATTAGTCCGAGGCAGGCTCCCTTAATGTGGATGTGCTACCTTGACTTAGAACCCCAGGAAACAGTAGGGAGTGATTACTCTGAATGACTCTAGGGAGTAATTATTTCGAAATAGCAGCAGTAGAACGTCCACACTACTACTATTTTGAAATAAGCATTATTCCTTGTGGAAAGCAGGAGTCATTATTTTGAAATCATAGAATCACAGAACTGGAAGGGACCTCAAGAGGTCATCGAGTCCAGTCCCCAGCTCCTTATTTTGAAATAACGGAGTTGGTAGAGTGGACGCTCCGCTTCTTATTTTGAAATAAGGGGAGTTACTTTGTATCAACTCCCTAGTATAGACCAGGGTGAAATGGGCTCCAGGAGCTTTGAGGAGATTCAGAGCCTGGACTAAAATCTGAATTTTGCAAGCTGGATTAATTTTCAATTACTCTTGTTTTCTATGAAACCTTAAAACGTTAAAAAGTTTCTTTACAATTGAAGTAACAAGAACCTATCTCCAATCTCACCTCCCACACACTCTCCCACCCACAGTCTAGCCTGCTTTCAGCATTAATTATGCATCCTTGTTAAGATTTTCAGATGGGCATTAACCCACTTCACTCTGAGTTCCGCACCATCTACCCAGGTACATTTTGTTTTGCCACCTCTGATTCTTCAGTTCCATTATCATGTAGGAATGGGAGAGACTGTCACGGTGTCATCATTGGAAAGGTTTGTGTTGCTGTTTTGGAAACTGAACTATGAGGTTTTGAATGGCCAGGTGTATGGGAGGTTTAGAATCTCATCTTCCTTGACATATCTGGGAGGTGGGGGAGGGGGAGAGTTATGATCTCTCAAGAGAGTAAATTAACTGCAATAGCAAGAGAGCATGGTCTTCTAGCACAAAGCTCCATAGAAACAGACAGGAGGCACGGGCATAGCTACTGAAGCTCCGCTCCTTCTGCAGCACATTTCTGCACTTCAGTCTGCTCCCTTCAGAAACAAGTTACTACAGTTTGAACCTCTCTAGTCCAGCAACATCCATGGTCTGGCATGATTTTAGGTAGTCAAGTGTCCACTTACCATGGGTGTGGTTAAGTTTCCCATGGTCCTGTAAAGTTTGCTTATAGCCATCAGTCCTGGCTCTCAGTGTTCTGGGCTGTTATTTAGCTCTTATTTACCCCCAAAATACCTTCTAAGAGCCCAGTAAGCAGTGGAAGTGTTGGTAGTGCAGCTAGACAATATTGACCTCCTGTGATCCAGCAAATTCTCTAGTTCGGCACCAGTCAGGTCCCAAGGATGCCAGGCTAGAGAGGTTTACCCTGTATTTGGTTTACTGAAAGAGATAACAAATAAACAATTCTGAGATCACTGCAGCATCCAAGGAGGGAAGTTTGTAATAGTGATGGCAGCAACCCCTTGTGACCTTTTGCCACTTCCCACTAACATGGGTACATCTACACTGCGGGGGTTTTCCGGGATACTGGAGGTATCTCAGAAAAACTCCGCCACATCCAAGGAATGCGTTTTCTCTTCTGCTTCTTTTGCGGAAGAGCAAACATGCTCATCTGGGGAGCCCTGTATACCTTGTTCTACGAGGGATATGGGTTCCTCCAAAAGAGGAGGGTTTTCCGCCATTTGGCCCTGTCTAGACTGGGCCAAATGGCGGAAAAGCCTCTTCCAGAAAAGCGATCAGCAAAAGCTACGCAAATTGCGGAGCACAATTTGTGTAGCTTTTTCCAAAAAAACCCTATAGTGTAGACCTAGCCCATCAGACAGGAACTGGCTCAGGACACATTTCCTTCCCTCATGCTCTGCATTGGCTGAACCAGTCCCACTTCAGACCTACTTTAAGGCATAACCCTTTCAGAGCAGTAGGGCCGGCCCGAGCCATTCACGTGCCCCAGGCTCCGGGAGTGCGGTACCACCCCCGGGAGTGCGACGCATACACGGCCCTGCCCCTGGGCGCCCGGTGCATGTGTGGCCCCGCTCCGGGCACGCGGAGCATGAGCAGTGCCGCTCCCGCCCGGCCTGACAGCCCCGCGCGGCGCCCCCTACAATGGGGCACCCTGGGTGGTAGCCCGCCTCGCCCGTACCTTGGGCTGGCTCTGCAGAGCAGGAACCATGTGCTCAATTCTGTTCTCACTTGATTTCTGTTTGAGTTACTCGGAGGTGAAAGTAAGCAGGTGCACCCTTATGCACAGCTTCAGCAACAGCTAGCTGAGCTGTGGCAAAAGCTAGCAGGGAGCTATTTAAAAAGTTGGCAGGGACCTGGGATGTAATAGGAGAGTAACTGTAAGAAATTTTAAATTACTTTCACCACTGGAATTACTGCACATTTAAACTGATGTAACGCTGGCCACCTCTTCCTTTTTGTCAAGCAAGCTGCAAAGCAGAATTGTAAGCCAGTTTGGCATATGCCAAACATCACCCCCAAGTGTCTGAGCCACAGAGAACAAGCATGGTGCTGCTGCTAGCAAGGCAACTTAGTCCTTCTGCTCAAGCTGGTGTGGTTTGTGCTTTTAGCTTGGAGGCCCAGCCTCTGTGATTAACAAAATGGCAGTTATTGTCCAATAAGCCGTTATGTCACAATATTTATAATGCCCCTTTTGCTTGGTAGAAACATAATACACCTTCCACAGTGTACATGCTCAGTGCACACCCTTCCCTTACAAAGAGGGCATGTGTTGTGTATTTCCTGGTGGCAACAGCAGCATTCTATAGTAGGGTCTCAGGGACCAGGGCTTTTTGAGCACATTGCCTGGTGTTGCTAAGAGCAGCAGTAATACACCTGCAAGAGCAGGAAAAAAGGCTCTGCTGCAGCTAGGCAGGCTGCTGTCCTGTTTGGGGAAGCTTGGGAGCAGGTGTATCACTATTATGTGTCACATTCTGCTCTCTGAGCCATCAAAAGCAATGGGGGGCTGCCTCCTCTGTAGCCAAAGGATTTATTGCAGATTAACACAGGCAGTTCATTATCTTTCTCATGATGATGGGCTCCTCCCTGTACAATGCAAAAGAACAAGAATATAGCACCTGCTTTGATGAACAGACTCTAAAAGATGGATTTACCATTGCCCTGGACCTTTTGAAGTCAGCCACACCAGACCTGCCCTGCTTTCTAGAACAGTCAGGCAGCTGAGAGCATCTTCCCTGTGTGTGTGCTGCAGCATCCATATTGCAGGAACCCAGAGCAAGACTACAAGCACACAGTTTAAACCACAACTCTATTAGCTACATAACAAGATGGCTCTGCAGATTCTGCATGTACCCATATCATGTAAGAGACCCCTTCCACTGAGGGCCCTTGGGTGATTAGGCAGGGCTAATTTTAAAGAGACAGTATCATCATTACACTCCAAGAAAAAAGGGGTGTAAAAGTGACCTGACCAGAATGTGCACTGCTGGAAGGGATCAAACAAGGACTAGGACCACAAAGAATGAGTCTGGGCACCAGAAGAGGGGAGGGGAGGGGACACTTTTTACCAGCCGTAAGGGTGAGCCACCAGGATGGGGGGAGGATTGAGAGAATCTCCCTCTTTAGGGCAGCCATCTTCTGTTCTTCATGGGGAATTTCCTGATTCCTCTCCAAGGGGTCATTATTCTGTAATCAGGCTGGCATAGCCTCAGGATCTCCAGCTGGCAGGGCACGCCTCCCCATTACACAGTGCAGTACAATCACAAAGTGAAGGGTAACATTAAAGGCATTTGAGAGGGGGGAAGTGTTCACAGAAATAGTATGGGATGGACTTTAGGTGTGTGCTCCCTTAGGCTATGTCTACACTGCAGGCTTCTTGCACGAGAACAGCCGTTCTTGCGCAAAAACTTGCGGAGCGTCTATACTGCACGTGCATTCTTGCGCAAGTAAATTTACAGTAAAGCGTCAGAACAGAGGGCTTCTTGCACAAGAGTTATTCCTCTCCCCATGAGGAATAAGCCCTCTTGCGCAAGAGCTCTTGCGCAAGAAGACAGCGTGGACAGGCAACAGGAGTTTCTTGTGCAAGAAACCCCTATGGCTAAAATGGCCATCAGAGCTTTCTTGCACAAGAGAGCATCCACACTGCCATGGACACTCTGGCACAAAAGCACATCTCTTGCGCAAAAGCACATGGCAGTGTGGACACGCTCTTGCGCAAGACCTTTGCACAAGAACTCTTGCACAAAACAGTTCTTGCGCAAGAAGCCTGCAGTCTAGACATAGCCTTACTGTATACCAGTATGTAGTTTACACTAAACCAACAGGAAAAGTTTCCCTGGGATAGTTATCTTGGTTCCAGGTCCCACATTCTCAAATCCATTATCAATATTTTCACCATAACACCAAAAGCTCTTTTAGCAAAGAGGTTTTTGCATATTTACTAGCCATAATCTACATTTTGCTCTTCAGTGCTTGGGACAATCCAGAGGAGGATAAGAACAGAGACAGAGAGTGACCAGATAAATAGGAACTAGACAAAACCTAAATTCCTTTGAATTTCCAAGGTGGAGAAGGGAAGAAACCTTCAGGTCTGAACCTACTTTCTCTTCCAGAGTTTTGCTTCAGATCAGATAGAAGAGAGCTATTTGCTGCGTTTGGACATTTTTTTTTGCAAGAACGTGTGTGTGTTTTAGCACTATCAGATCCAAACCCAAATTTAAACCCCTATCAAGCCTGGATCACAAATCCCAAGGCTGAAACTAAAGGAAATCCAAACACCATCTCCTGTGCTCATCTCTAACAAAAAGAAACCCATTCTAACAATTCAATTCATGCACTGCCTAGTTACATTTGCTACACAAGATTCTTTGCCTTTTTCTCTTGGGGAAATCTGATCTATACTCTTTCTGAAATGACCAGATTGAGAATGCAAACGTACCACAGACAGGCGGATCTAAACCTGGGACCTTCGGAGCTTAGTGCATGAGTCTCTATCGCTTGAGCTAAAAGTTAGCTGGCTCTCAGATAAGGCTGTAGAGCAGACTCATTATTCTCTCTAAGTGGTCTCAGTACCACTAGATGATACCATACACCACAGCCAGCAGATGTGTGGGTTACACGAACACCATCTTTATCAATAAGACCCTTTGCCTAGTTTTGGGCCTTATATTCTGAATGCCTGCATTATGCATCTGCTGAGGAAATAATTGTTGTGAGTTATGTTCTACTATGGATTACAATAGAGAAAGGAGGACAGGCCCTTGTGTCTGTGCCAGTTTTTATCGTGCTTATAAAGGCAAACCCCATTTATAATACTCAGGTTCTTTGGTCTTTATTTTATGTTGTACATGTGTGGTTTGGCATCAAAAGTGCACAACTTACTTGTTAGCTGAGTATTTTAGCACAAAGTGCAGTATGCTACCACCTGGTGGAAGGAAAGCCTAGAGAAGAAATTAGAGAAGACCATTAAAAATGCCCAAGAATGCAGATTTTATCATCCAAGACAAGTTAGTACTGTGTGCTCTGCCCCCATATAGCCTCAGGTGCCTAAATATAGAGTAAGGAGCCTATCTATAAGCAAAAGGAAAAAATATGTAGCGCTTTAAAGACTAACAAGATAGTTTACTAGGTGATGAGCTTTCGTGGGCCAGACCCACTTCTTCTGGTTGGCATGTGTCCCTCTGCAATGTATATTGGACAGACTGCTCAGTCACTTCGCAAAAGAATCAATGCCCACAAATCAGACATTCGACATCTTCACAAAGAAAGCCTGTTAGTTTACATTTTAATCTACATGGGCATTCCCTTAAAGACCTGACAACGTGTGTCTTACTTCAAAGAGACTTTAATGCTAGATTACAGAGAGAAACTTCAGAACTTTCATTCATGCTTAAATTCGACACGTTAGGAATGGGCCTTAATAAAGATGCTAATTACCTTACACATTACAATGACAGCTTCCCCACCTATTGATAGTCCTAGTAACTCCAGATTAGCTACTCATTGACTTACAATAAGCTATTTCCTCCTTCCCTCTTCCTTGCCCCACCTTTTGTTCTAAAATCTGATTTGTTAGTTTATAATATGTTCACTTTCTTCATTGTATTCCTTTGTTATATATGGTCATGCCAATTCTCTTTCAGAATATGATCTGAAGAAGTGGGTCTGGCCCATGAAAGCTCATCACCTAATAAACTATCTTGTTAGTCTTTAAAGTGCTACATATTTTTCCTTTTGTTTTACCAAGATCCGACTAACACAGCTACCTCTCTATTACTATCTACAAGCAGTCAGCTTTGAAAATTTTGGCTTAAGTGACTGAGAGCTGTGTGAGACTTCAAGAGTCTGAAGTCTTTAATCTGGTGCTTGCCTTAGACTACACCTCTATCTCTCTACTAGGATTGTTCAGAACAGCTTCCTAGAATTTTTAATTTGTACATTCATTAGATGCTAATGGATGTAGCTGGAGAGGAGGGGAAAATACAATCATTGCCAGAGTCTCTGAGAGACAAAAAAAAATTAAAAAAAAATTAAAAATCAGCTTTTACTGTGTATTTTTAATAGACAGGGGGAAGGGGCAGACTACACCAGTGTGTGAGTGATTCATTGAGTTCCTGTCACTTCTTTAAATCAAATAAAAGTCTCTGAAAAGGGAAATTGCCTGTTAATGCTCCTGTAATTAGGGCTCCATTATAGCCCCACGCATTAAGAGGTTTTAAACACAACTCTGTAAATTCTCTCTAAGAATTTGGCAGACAGTTTGTCCATTTTGAAATGGCTTGAAACAAACACAAAATGTCAGCGGCCTCTCCTGTTGGAGCACTTTGGAGCATTAGAAATTACACACCTGAGCCATTCAAACAGAAAGGTCAAATTCAGCTTTGGTGCAAACAAGAGCAATTCCCACTGACTTCCCTGAGAATAGTATCCAGGTATGTTACTCTGCAGATGGATTGTGGCAGCATTTAACCCCCGTTCCCAGCATGCTGAAGGGGGCCTGGAATGCTGTTAAAAGAAATACAGTGCAAACTCCCAGGATTGCTCTACAATAGAGATATTATTAAATCAGCTACAACCCCTAAAACATTGCATCCAAGCACAAAATGGTTTACGAATGAGCTAATACCCATTCAGAACAGGCTGCCTTTCAGCAGCTTTAATGACAACTTCAAATGTAACCAATTAAGGCTAACAAATTTAATGCCATTCTGCACCCAGGCAAATTGAAAAGGTTTAATTGGTCCTCCTGTTGGTGCCTGACAGTACATCACTGGTCTGGCCCAGTGAAAATAAGCCAGAGTACACTGTTCTTGGGAGTCAAGCTGAGAACTGTGGGGGTAGGTACCCAGAAGGCATTGCAACTGCGGGCACTGAAGTCAGCATGGCAAGAGTGCATGGGCTGAGTCATTTGTATTTACAAAGGTTCATTTAGGGCACGTCTACACTACATGGCTCCATCGACGGAGCCATGTAGATTACCTTTGTAGACATAGGAAAATGAAGCGGCGATTTAAATAATCGCCTCTTCATGTCAATTAAAATGGCTGCCGCGCTGTGCCGATCAGCTGTTTGTTGGCACAGTGCTGTAGTCTGGACGCTCTGCAGTCGACATCAAAGGCATTTGTCGACCTCCCCAGTATGCCTCGTGGGATGAGGCTTACCGGGGAGGTTGACAAATGCCTTTGATGTCGACCACGGAGTGTCCAGACTACAGCGCTGTGCCGACAAACAGCTGATTGGCACAGCATGGCAGCCATTTTAATTGAAATGAAGCAGCGATTATTTAAATTGCCACTTCATTTTCCTATGTCTACAAAGGTAATATACATGGCTCCGTCGACGGAGCCATGTAGTGTAGACGTGCCCTTACAAAGCCTTCCATTCTCGAGTATAGACAAGGCACCTTTGACATGATAGACTGTTTGCTCCCAGGGGTCTATGGCTGTTCATCAGGTGATTTCTCTGTGTGCTGACAATCCTTACAAACATTCACTGATATAATAGATTGTGACAGCTTCAAAAGAGCCATTGTGGTTTATGAAGTCATTGATATGCGAATTAAGCACTGACAGAGACTAACTCTTCAAAAGGAGTCATTATTATCTCTGTAGAAATCTATTGACTTCAATGACAATATCTTCCACGAAACTAAAAAAATACTTATTTAAAAAAATTAACACAGAAATATATATTTAAATAATGTGAGTGATCAGCTTTGCAACCACGAAAGCTAAGGAACTCACGGTGCAGGATTCCCATCCTTACAACAAATGGACAAACTCTCCAGACTCGCAGACTTTAAGGCCAGAAAGGGCCATCATTACCATAGTCTGACTTCCTGCACATTGCAGGCCACAGACCCAGGGTTGTATGGGCCCATTGTGCCTGGGCTCCAGGAATGCTCCTGGCCTAGGGGCCCTGCTCCAGCAAAGTTTGGGGCCAGGTCTCTCCCTCAGCTCCACCTACCTCCCCTGCACTTCTCCCTGTGCATCCCCTGCCGGGCCTGCCTGCCATCCCTGAGCAATTTAAAAGGGCCAGGAGTCCCTGCTGCTGCTGCTGCCAGCACAGTGGGGCTAGAGCAGCTTCCTGCCTCCTCTTACTCTGCACACAGCTGCTGGCATTTCCCTGCAACTCCTGGGCTATGATGTGTGTTTCTGCATGCTGCCCCCACCTCAAGCATCCCTGCTGCTTGTGGGAGCTGCAGGGGTGGTGCCTGTGGGCAGCAGTGCATGTAGACACCTGTCCCCCTACCTAGGATCTGCTGACAGAGGTGGGTACCCCAGGTAAGTGCCCCACCACCTCCTATGCAGCCCCCAAACTCTGCACCCTTTCCTACCCCCAAACTCCATGCCAGAGCCTACACCCCTCACTCCCTCCTATACTGTTACTCTCTGCCCCAGCCCAGAGTCTGCACTTGGCACCCAGCCTCTGTTACCCCAAGGGCATAGGTAGCAAACATGGTTAAAAAATGCCATGTGGTGCCCTTGTCAGAAGTAGAGGATCAATCCTCCTATCAGGGTCTATCACCCGTGAATTAATTAAGCGCTGAAGTAGATCCCTCTCTACCCTGCCTCCCGTGTAGGTGCAATGAAGAAAGAGGAGGTGATGTTCAGGTGCAAACGAGGTAAAATGTTATTTAGGGATTAATTACAAAAGAGGGAGAAATGGGGAGATAACCAGATGCAGATACAACAAACATAAAACAAAACTGGTGATCGTGACAGCAACAAACAGGGGCTTGAAGCTCAGACCCACTAAATCAAACCTTTGGCTCTGCGATTGAAATAGTAAGAAACCCCTAAGTACAGCGACCTCTCTCTCCTCAGGACTTGTTCACGGCGCTGGTGGGGGTGCCCAGGACCTTCTACCCTCAGGCTGATTTAGAGCCCTTGGGGAGGAGCACTGGGGAGTCCCACGATGTTCTGTCCCAGACTGGTGGGTGAAGAGGAGTCGCAGGCTGTCGGTATGGCTAGCAGGTAGTGTGCTGGCGAGGACAGTAATCCTCTTCTTCCTCCTCTGCAGGTGCTGCTGGTGTTGTCCCTCGCTGAAGAGGGTAGAACAGACGGACGCGCGCACTGCTGCCACTATGGCAGACAGCCCTGAGGCTGAGGCAACACAGTCCCATAAAGCCACAAGGGCAGGAAAAGTCTGAGGAGAACAGGACCCTCGTGACTGCTTGGTGGGAAAATCCGGCTTAGACTGGTCTCTGAGTGATCAGTGCCTGAGGAGATCCAACATGGATTCCTAGGTCAAGGTTCACAGACTCCATTTCGATTGCCCCAGTTACTGACTTAAACACCTTCGTAACACTATATTTTAATAAGGTAAAACAATTGAAACCATACATAAACAAAACTCCCTAACAACTCCATCACAGAGCCTGCACCCCACCCAAACTCCCTCCCAGATATGAGGCATGGTGGAAGGGGAAGTTTGGGGGTGGGATGCAGGCTCTGGGCATTTCTGGGAACCACCAACGTTTTTACAAACCTGCCACCCACCCTTGCACAGAACCCCACCCACTCATTCCTGCAATAGGTCCCCCAACCTCTGACTGAGTTACTGAAGTCCTTGAATCATGATTTAAAGACTTCAAGTCACAGAGAACACATCATTTACACTAGTTTAAGCCTACAAGTGACCCATGCCCTATGCTGCAAAGAAAAGTGAAACTGCGCCACAGTCTCTTCCAGTCTAAATTCCTTCCCAGCCCCAAATATGGTGATCAGTTAGATCAGGAGTGGCAGAAGCCCTTTAAAAGTGTGGGGACCACCTACACCAAAACCGTGGCCTCAATGTGCTGCCTTCCCCCTCCCCCCCCCACAAGCCTCTGCCCTTGTGCCACCCATTCCCCTGGGGCCCTGCCCTCACACCGCCCATTCCCTGAGCCCCTGCTCTTGCACAACACTTTCCCTGGGGGTGCTGCCCTCATGCTGCCTCTTCCCCCAAAACCCTGCCCCCATTCACTCCTTTCCACCCTTATGCCCAGTAACAAGTACAAAGGCATTACCCTCCCACTTTTAAAAGTGATGGGGCCATGGCCCCCAAGCACCTGTTCTAGCACCTATGAGTTAGACCCTGAAGATGTGGGCAAGACCCACTAGGCAGACAGTTGGGAAAGAATTCTCGGTAATAAGTCAGAGCCTTCCCCACCTAATGTCCATCAAACAGCTGTTGGAGATATTTGCTGCTAGCAGTCACAGATTGGCTACATGGCATTGCAGGCAACCTCATCATACCATCCCCTCCATAAATGTATCAAGCCCAGTCTTGAAGCCAGCTAGTCCCCCCTTCCCATTCCCCTTGGAAGACAAACTACTTAGGCTGTATTCAGTTTGGGTGCATCTACACTAGCCCCCTAGTTCGAACTAGGGAGGCTAATGAGGGCGACCGAAATTGCAAATGAAGCATGGGATTTAAATATCCCGTGCTTCATTAGCATGTTCCCGGGCGGTCACCATTTTGGAAACTGTCTAGCCTGTAATAACTGCCCGCGTCTACACGCGGCAGAGAAGCGTGATTCCAAGATAAACCCCTTAGTTCGAATTAACAGTTAAACCTCATTTTGGAGGTTATCCATGCACAGATCATCACAGTGTGATTGCTCTAAATCAGGGTTTCCCAACCTATGGGTCAGGACCCAAACATGGGTCGCCATTACATTTCAAAAGGGTCATCAGGTGTCTCCCCAGGTGGCTCTTAAGGAGCCATTCACGCATTTTTTGAATTGTCCTGGGTCACCAAGTCTTCCTGAATTGTCAAAATGGGCCCCCATCTGGAAAAGGTTGGGAACCGCTGCTCTAAATACTAACATGGTGAGTTTAAAACTTACCTTTCTGCCCCCGCTCCCAGCAGGTGCATAGATCTGACTAATCCGTTGTTTGACTTAAATATTAACAAAGAAGCAAAAGCCCAATTTTTTTAAATTTTAAAAATAGAGCCAGTCTAAAAAAAAATCCCATAATAAAGCAAGAATGAAGTGATACAACCCCTCCATCCTAGTAGGTATCAATGGTATGTTTTTAGACACAATACACCTGAAATATTTAATATAAACCAAGCCATGAAGGTGTAAAAGATAAAAGATACTGCATATATGCAGACAACTACCTATTTTGGCTCTACACTGTTTGCATCACGTTGTGCTTACAGCTCTTAATTTTCATGTTCTAAGTGACACGTTTGCAACAGTAGATAGATAGATACCGTGAAGTCTGCAGCGGGTGGGATGCCTTTGCTGCAGAAATTATTGCTCTTAGCAACTTAATTGAAATAACAGAGCAGAAGAGATTTGCCTGCCTTGCTAAACTCAAACTTTATCCTTGCCCCAAATTGCTAGCTCCAGCCAAGTAATAATCAGACTGTGAAATAACCTTTTGGTGTCAACTGAAGTGCACACTGTTACTCTAGCCTTTGTACCTGATTCTCCTCCCACTGGCACTGCTGTAAATTAGATTTAACTACCTGGAAATCAATGAAGCCACACCAGTTTAAAAAAAACAAAACAAAACCAAAAGCAGTGCAAATGAGTAGAACCCTGTGCCTATACAAAATTTGTATCCACATCTGCAGCTGTATCTGCAAAAATAAGCCACAGATGTTCTCATCCATATCGGTGGATGCGGATACCTGCAGATATAAAGTGGATATCCGCAGATTCGCAGGGCTCTACAAATGAGATGAGAATCAGACCCAACATTTTTACAAAGCACATCACAAGTCACTAAGGGAAGTGCAACAAATTTAGAAAATCTGCAAGTTCTGAGATGTGCAGAATGCATATGCTTTTAGATCTGTTTCAGCAATTATTCACATGGATGTAATGAAGGCACTTTATACAGTAGGATAGTAGCTTTCTTCTAAAATGTGGAAAACAGTCACATTTAAATCTGTAGGCTGGCAGATGGGAAAGGGTCATGTACTGCAACATTGGAGTTGCTGGCACTTCAGCTATAAATGAATGGTCTAGCTACAGCAAAACTCAAAGAACTAATCTTTGTGCTAGCACATGAAAACCAATTACAGTCCATTTACTCATCAAGAAACTGCTGCTGAAAAACAAACATTATGTGAAAATACTTGGTGCACAGAATGATGAGCCAGATGAATACTTCCATCAGCAGAGGTGACTCAGTGCCAGTGGAGCTGGGGCTGAGTGAGTGCACACATCTTATAAAAGATTGGGGCCAAAATCCTTGAAGATACTTAAGCACCTAACTCCAATTAATAGTATTTAGGCATATAAATACCTCTGTGGATCTATCAGCCACATTTATATAGTAGCTGCAAAGGAGTGTTTTTATCCGTTTATTATAGGAGGATTGAGAAAGGCTCCACGGTAAATGAACTAATCCACTTTGCTAATAATGTTTCTTTAATAAAAACAGGCTTGGCAAGCCAAGTGATCTGACTGGCTTGTGCTTGCCATGCTATAAGAGCTTGTTAGTGCAAGTTCTGTATGATAAACCCCTATTTAAGGCTGCCATGGAATGCCTTCTGCAGCCATTCATCTCCCAGTCTGCCTTTTCAGCAGAAGTTTTCTATTCTTTGACTCAGGCCATGTGGGAAAATGGATCATTTCTTTATATATTTGGAAAGTTTGAAAACATTATTTTTGGCCACTGTTCAGTAACCATAATGCTGGGTGGGGAGGAAGAGGAGCTATACTTACTTTGCTTGAGAATTGTTAAGGCTTTTGTGCATGAACAACTAACCCTCCCTTGTTTGCAAAGCAAAACAAAACAAAACAAAAAACAAAAACAAAAAACCACTGACTAATTTTTAAAACTCCACCTGGGAGTGACTTGACCAGGAGCACAGAAGGATTGGAATGTCTTACTTTGAGGTCTATGCCCAACTCATTAGACCAGTGGTCACCAACCAGTAGATTAGGATCTACCAGTAGATCTTGGAGCCTCTGACAGGTGATCCTGACTGGTTTGGCCAAGAAGCTATCAAGCACTGGCACTTCAGTTGCCACTCAACACACTGTCATGCTGCTGCCTTGGAGCTGCCCCCCTGGGAGCCTCCTGCTTGCTGTGCAAGGTGTGGGAGGGAGAAGGGGGGTGCTGATGTCAGGGTGTCCCTTCTCCCTCCACACCTGTACCGTATCTCCACACAGAAGGGGATGGAGGGAGTTTGGCAATGCAAATCTCTGTCACTATCACACACTGTATGTGTGTCTGTCATTCTCACAAACACACACATTCCTTCACTCTCATCTCCCAACAACACATAGATGGGGGCTTGTTGTTACTTCTTTCACTGCTTGCAAAGTTGGTTATTTTTGGTTTTTGACTGCTCTGTGCATTTCATAATTTTCATTTCTCTCTTACGCTTAAATTTAATTTGTTGAGTAGTGAGTTCTAAGATGCCTAACCTGTCATGGCTGGAGTCATTATCCCTATGGTAATTGCTGCTCCTTGAAGTGGCTGGCATGTCCCTGCAGCCCCTGACATAGGCAGAACAAGGGGGTCTCCACACGCTGCCCTTGCCTACAGACCCCGCTCCTGCAGCTCCCATTGATCAATAACGGGGAACCGTGGCCAGTAGAAGCTGTGGGCTCAGTGCCTGTAGATGAGGGGCAGCACATGGCACATTGGAGCTGTTGCTGTATATGCCAGAGGCTTTCAGGAGTGGTGCAGGGCCAGGGCAGGAGTAAGGCTGCCTTAACTCCACTGCTCCATCATCTGGAAGCCGTCTCAGTTAAATAATGTCCAGTCAGAGCCTGTTTTCCGAACCTCTGTCCCAGCACTGAACCTCCTCCTGCACCCAACCTCCTGCCCCAGACATGAGCCCCCCCGTACCCAAACTCCTTCCCAGAGCTTGCACCCTGAAATCCCTCCAGGACCCCAATCCCCCACCCTGGGCTAAGCCCAGAGCCCCTCCCACACTCCAAACTCCTTGGCCCAAGCCCAGAGCCTGCACCACAACCCCTTACCCCAGCCTGGTGAAAGTGAGTGAGGATGGAAGAGGAAGGGGGATGGAGTGAGTAGGTGAGGCCTCGGAGAAGGGGTGGAGGAGGGGCAGGGCCTCAAACATGGGGTGGGAAGGAAGTGGAACAAGGGTATTTGGGTTTGAGGTAGAGCTTACATTGTACTTAAATTGAAAAAGTGATCTTATGATTAAAAAGGTTGGAGACCACTGCATTAGACCATGCTTCCTCATGCTATTAAATTGGTCCATGACTGTATCCTGAGGTGTCACAGGATACTCAGCAGAGAATTAACTGAAGTGCAAGCAGCTAACTGGCCCCCAGGACAGAGCTAATCTTTGAGCCGTTGATGACAGACCTTCTGGCCCTTAATACCTACAATCACAAACTGGTTTAGGGCTCTCTGCCGCCATCCTCCACCCCTCAGCCAAATCCTAGAGAGAATGGTAACTACAGATTTCACAGACCACAAAGGCCAGAACCGGGCAGCTGTATGGGGGACTGTAAATATCAGATGAATGTCTGGAAGATATCATGGTGGTGGACTTTCATCTGGAAGAATTGAGTTAGCCCGGTTCACTATTCAAGGTTGGGCACACCACAGAAAGGTCAAGAGACTTGCATTTTTGGACGAGGGGAGGGGAATTGATGGGTTTAGCTGTGGCCCTTAGCTCCCTGAACCCCAGAGCCAGCTTTTCCAGTGATTCAAACGCGCAAATTTCCCAGCCTCATAGGGAAGTAATTCTACTAAAGCCCTAGGCTAATATCACTGCTAAACAGCCACAAAGTCTTCCCTTCTTTCAGAACTTTACAAACACCTTTCATTTTTACCAAGCTTTAGCAGTTTGCTTTGCTCAGTCTGAAAGCCCTGACTTGTCTTCTGATGCAGAAATTGGAGACAGTAAATATGCTTGGCCAGCCTATTTCCAACCATCCAGCTATTACTTTTTTAGTTACAGCCATGTAACAGAATGTGCCCAGAAAATGTGTGGCCAAGCAATTTTATTTTGTGGAAAAATTTCAATATTTTATTAAATCAAAAACAAACAAACAAACAATCCTTGAGAACAGAAGGATACTGTAAGAAGCCCTTCAGAAGAGAAGGATCCCTTCAGACCCTATGCTCACAGACAGAGACCTATTTTGATGTTTGCCTTTAAGGGTATGTCTAGACTACATCCCTCTGTCGCCAGAGGGATGTAAATTAGACATACCAACATTGCAAATGAAGCGCTTTACGAGGCATAAGGGATCGGCCGACAAAGGTTTTCTTTGTCGCCCGATCCCCATCTTGACAGCCGTTTTTTGCCAACAAACTGCTGACTCTGCAAAACACGGTGGCCATTTTTATTCAAATGAAGCGCGGGAGATTTAAATCCCCCCTTCATTTGCAATGTCCGTATGTCTAATTTACATCCCTCTGGCGACAGAGGGATGTAGTCTAGACATACCCTAAGGGTATGTCTATACTGCAGTTGCGAGTATGCTGGAGCAGAGCTAATGCGCTAATAGGAGCAAATGTAGCAGGACATAGCATGGCTGTGTCTAGGCTAATTGTCCGAGTAAGAACCAGTGTGGGGGAGGGGAAGAGTCCAATTGGGTTTGTAGACAGGCAACTAGACCAAGTTGCTACTTGTGCTACTCCCAGCTACGTTGCTACTTTGAGTGTGCAAGTGCCACTCGAGCTAGTGCCTGTCTGTCTACACACACTGGGAAGTATGTGCCCCACTGCACTGTGTAGTGGTACTTTTAAGAGCGGCCTGCGTGGCAATAAGAACTCACCTGAATTCTCCTAGGTTAACCCCTTTGAGGGAAACCACTGTACAGTCAGAGATAGATTCAAACAAAATGAGACCTTGATGACTAAATTCTCTACCCTACAAGAATGATCTGATTCTTGACTCTGGAATTATGTTTCTGTCAGGAGCCAAGAAGGTGCCTCAGAATAGCATCTGGTCCAGAGCAGTGAAAAGGTTCAACCATTCTACACTGGACTATGCCATCTTCCTGTTTGGTACCAAAGAGGCTATATCTAGAATACTGCAAACAGCTCAGTGCACCTTTTGAAAACAAGGCTCTTCTGGGAAGAATCTATTTTAGCAAAAGTGTCAATGGCCCCAGAGATCTTGCAAATGCAGAAAATGGAAAGAATCATGTTCATCCATGTTTAGGGGTTTCTCCCTCTTCAAATGGCTTTTCCATCATGCCTGAATCCCTGTTTTTCAAACATCCCAACCATTTCAGTTCCTGAGTCGTGCACTTTAGGACCCTTTCTCGCATAGTCCATTGGTTTGTTCATGCTCTCTCTTTGAAAGTGAGAGAGAAAGAGAGATATGCACGATTGACATGTGTGTGAAGTGAATTAAAATGAGAGCATTGTTGAATTGGGAGAAACCCATTGCTGAAGCTTGGTCCAGTAGAACAATGACTGTGACGACTGGAGGCTTCTTTAGCTGCAGTGGATAGCCATGACTTCTACAGTGCTCTGTCATGCCTTCTGCATTCCACAATGCATCGCTGCACTGCTTTTCAAGCTGTTGGACCACTCTACAGTTTCTTCTGCCTTGGCTACCAGAACAGTCTTCTTTGTGATGTTATTTGATTAAAATACGACCATACAGATCACGGTAGCAACTATTGTTATCTTGTACACAAGTTGTTGAGTAAGGTGTTTATGGAAAGGTTACGATTTGCTGAGTATTATTATGCTATTTGTATGCATGTATTCATTTTTGTATTTGAAGTTATGAGCATGGCTCTAGATCTATATTTCAAATGTTTGTTTCTGGGGTAACACCCACAGGGTAGTTAGCCAGCACATCTGGAAGGAATTATTCAAACTAAGTGGCTCATCCAGGGACACAATGAACCATGGGAGATGCCCATCTACACCGAATGTACTTTCCTGGAGACATTCCATCTGAAGTATAGGTAATGGCCACTGCTGTGACTAAGCAAAATTATGCATGGACATGTGACTCCATACTCCATCTTTACCTATAATTTGACATGGTAAGAACAATGGGATTCCCTCTAAAAGGCCCAGGAAACTTTTTTGCCTTTTTCCTGCTCAAACCTCTGGACTATGGACTTGCACTAATAGAAGCATTCTAACTAAAGGATCGAGGACTTTTCGATGCTTCGGAAGCAACCAGATATTTGACTTAAGACAGCAGTTTATTCTGTCACTACGACAAGCCTGAACCAAGAACTTTGCATTTATTGTATGTATTTGACTCTTCCTTCCTTCCTTCCTTCACCTTTAGATACTAAAGGATTAACAACAGCATGAGTTTTGGGTAAGATCTGAGTTATATTTTGACCTGGCTGTGTGGTAGGTCCTTTGGATTCAGAAGAACACTTTTATTTGAGGAAATTAGTTTTAAAGAACCACTTATCTCTAAATCTAGTATTTTTTGTAGGTAATACAAGGACTTGTATGCCTAAGGAAACTGCTTTTATGACTTCTTGATAGCCAATGTGGTGAAACAGAAGTTTACTTTTGTTGCTGGTTTAATATATCTCATGGGAGAATAACCTCCAGTTTTGGGATGTGTCTGCCCTATTTCTCAGAAGTTTATCCTGAATTTGGTATTTTCAGTTGTGATGCATGAAGGCAGGGTTACATGCCTGGGAGGGCAAATCCAAATCACCATCAGTGTCCACGCTTCCGGTTACCCTCACTTGGTTTAGCCTGCTGTTGAGGCACTTTACCAGGGTGGGGCTGCTGTTGCAAATGTACAGCTACTTGGAGCCACCTAGGAGAGCTGAGTAAATAGTGAGGGCCAGAGAGGAAAAGCAAAGAAAAGAATCAGTCAAGGAGTGCAGCAGTTTGAATCACTGAAAGGCCGTACCTCTCAAGTACACTCCAGATACACCATGACTGCTTACTGCAAGATTAAAAGGGGGGAAAAGGACCAAAGTAGCAATCAGCCTTCTCCACCATACAGTCACAAGCAGGGAGAGTAAATGCAAACCCTGAATGCCTCAACAAACTATACATGCTATGACAAGTTTCTGACATCCCATTTCTTAATCCCCTTTCCCTCTTTCCATCTGCCATTTTATGCAACAGCAGCAATGACTGTGCAACCTGAACCAAGAGATGTTTGGACTCCGCACTCTCTGTATCTCTCCCAACAGGAAGCTCTTCAAAAGCTGCAAGCTAATTTTTTACAGGTTATATGTTTGACAGAAATACGTGCCATCAGTTTACTGCACGGAACAAAGGCCAGCAGTTCTAGTGGGACAGCAGATGGGACAATGGGGAAGTTTACTAACTGGATCGTACTCTGGAGCACAGACCAGAGTGCAGGCTGAGTTTTCTTTGTATGGATTGTACTGGGTTCACAAGCTATACACCACAAAGAAAAGCCATTCCACTTTCTAAAGCTTTCCCTGCCTGGTCACGGTTAACACTGCTCTCTCTTGTTGTAATGACATTTTTGCAAGAGGGCGAAGGCCACATCTCTCTCTCCTGCTTTTTGTACCCTGCTCAGCAATGTGAATTGTGAGAATTTGACACAACTAGAGCCAGAATAAATGGGGAAAGGCCTGCATTGATGCTGGAGTGACACTGCCTCTCAATACATTGGAAGCCACTCTGCTCTGTGTGCTCATTTGCACCTTATCCTGCAAACACTTCTGAAGTGCTTAACTTATGCATCCAACTTTATTTACTGGAAGAATAATGGTTTTAGGATTAACAGTCAGGACTAGGAATTGGAAAATCTAGATTTGCCTCTAATTTCCTGCGAGACCTTGGGAAAGGCATTTGAATGTGCCTCAGTTTTCTTATATGTAAAATAGGAGTAATAATACAATAGAACTTCAGAGTTATGAACACCAGAGTTACACATGTTGCACTTCCTCAGACCTGCTGAGGAACAAACCCGGACAAAGAGTGGACAGGAGCAGTATTGCTTTTGGGGTTGTTTATTGTGTCGGTGCCGTCTCCTGAATTGGCACCGATTCCAGTGCCACAGTTGAAGTGGCTGGCACTGGTATGGCATGGCACAGTTTTGCTTGCGTGTCCTTAGAGTGGACAGGAGCAGTGCCAGATTTGCCAGGTTTATCACTGGTGCTTACCCAGCTGGGAGGTAAAGACCCTGCCAGAGAGGCCCTTCTCTTAACTGAGGCGCAGGGGCTGGGAGAAGCAGCTCTATGTTTTTCGGTCCTGACAGGGTCCAACCGAGATAGTAAGAACTCTGGCTGTGAAGGCTGAAGTGCCTTATCAAAAAGGAACATGCGGAGCCTCATTTCCCTGTCACGCCTCACTCTAGCAGTTAACGTAGAGCAGTGGGGGCACTTTTGAGGGATGTGCCCTTCCCCGAGGTAGAGGATACATTGGGAGTGCCCATCTGAGGCGGACATAGGCTCCCGGCAGGCGTCACATTTTTTAAACCCAGATGAGCCTGGCATCGTGTATATGAATCTTCTTCCTTTCTCCTCTTTATTTTCTTTTTAAGGCTGCAAGCTGTGAAAAGCCAGAGCGGCAGTTTTCTTGGGTTTTTTAACTATATAACGAATGAGAAAAAAAATACTACTACAACAATTACTAACAATAACTAAATAACTAACGAACAAGTTATATAATTTCTTTGTCTGACAGGATGGAAAGAGAGAGAAACTCATTCCATCTGTGACCGAGGGTGGTTAGGAGGAACTAGTGGGAGCCAGACAGCGTGCACGAAGAACGTCGAAGAATGGTGCGAATGGCACAAGGCGTCTAATGCGCATCCTCGGTCCGGCAGACTACTGCTAATAAATCTCCGATCTGCAGCACCAGCTTTACTTTCTCTGGGCCGGTCCCAGGTTTCTGCTATGATATTACATCTTGTCTGCGAGAGAGAGAGATTTTCTGGCCACTTTTCAGTTAATTTATCTGCTTGCAGGGTCTTTGTTTGCCTCCAAAGGTCACGGATCCTAAACTGCCTTGGATTGAGTATTTCTCCTTCACACCTCACACACATTCCATAGGTTAGATACATATTCATAAGCAATATGATTGCTAGGCCTCATGGCCTTGAGTAACATGTTGGGCCTCATGGCCTTGAGTAACAAGAAATTGCTTTTTTTTTTTTGACATACTAAAGATAACATACCAAAACATGATAAAAAGATTAACATAAGTTGTAACTAAGAGAACCAGGGTCAGGAAAAGGGAAAAAGCAGAAGAGTATGTCTAATCAGCTAGATGCCAGTGGAGAGGAGGGAGGGGGGCCATGTCCGACTGGTTACAACACACTGACCAGTTAACCATACACCTCATTTGAAACCTGGAAATACACAAGAAGGCAGTAGCAGAGAAAAAAAGAGAATACAGTTAAAGATAAACTACTAAAAAAGGGAGGATAACATTTTTCTTTTGCATTGTAAAGTTTCAAAGCTATATTAAATCAGTGTTCGGTTAACTTTTGAAAGAACAACCATATCATTTTGTTCAGTGTTATGAACAGCCTGCATTCCTGAGCTAGTAACTCTGAGGTTCAATTGTACTTCCCTATCGCGTGAGGGTGTTGTGAGAATAAATTCACTAATGTCTGTGTGATGCTGTGAAACACCTGTGATGAGCAACATGGGAATGGCTGAAAATAAATTTCTTGCTAAGTCATCCCGTAAGTACTGGAGTTAAGAAAGGAAGAACATGTGTGGGAGCTACAAGAGGGTACCTCACAATGGGTGAATATTGTCTTTACATAAGAACATAAGAACGGCCGTACTGGGTCAGACCAAAGGTCCATCTAGCCCAGTATCCTGTCTGCCGACAGTGGCCAGCACCAGGTGCCCCAGAGAGGGTGGACCGAAGACAATGATCAAGCAATTTGTCTCCTGCCATCCCTCTCCAGCCTCTGACAAACAGAGGCCAAGGACACCATTTTATCCCCTGGCTAATAGCCCTTTATGGACCTAACCTCCATGAAATTATCTAGCTTCTCTTTAAACTCTATTATAGTCCTAGCCTTCACAGCCTCCTCTGGCAAAGAGTTCCACAGGCTGACTACACGCTGTGTGAAGAAGAACTTTCTTTTATTAGTTTTAAACCTGCTACCCATTAATTTCATTTGGTGTCCTCTAGTTCTTCTATTTAGGGAACTAATAAATAACTTTTCTTTATCGGCCCTCTCCACACCACTCATGATTTTATATACCTCTATCATATCCCCCCTCAGTCTCCTTTTTCTAAACTGAAAAGTCCCAGTCACTTTAACCTCTCCTCATATGGGACCCGTTCCAAACACCTAATCATTTTAGTTGCCCTTTTCTGAACCCTTTCCAAGGCCAAAATATCTTTTTTGAGGTGAGGAGACCACATCTGTACACAGTATTCGAGATGTGGGCGTACCATAGCTTTATATAGGGGCAGTAAGATATTCTGTGTCTTATTTTCTATCCCTTTCTTAATAATTCCTAGCATCCTATTTGCCTTTTTGACAGCTGCTGCACACTGTGTGGAAGTTTTCAGAGAACTGTCCACAATAACTCCAAGATCTCTTTCCTGATTTGTCGTAGCCAAATTAGCCCCCATCATACTGTACGTATAGTTGGGGTTATTTTTCCCGATGTGCATTACTTTACACTTATCCACATTAAATTTCATTTGCCATTTTGTTGCCCAATCACTCAGTTTGGTGAGATCTTCTTGGAGTCCCTCACAGTCTGCTTCTGTCTTGACTATCCTAAACAGTTTGGTATCATCCGCAAACTTTACCACCTCACTGCTTACACCTTTCTCCAGATCATTTATGAATAAGTTGAACAAGATTGGTCCTAGGACTGACCCTTGGGGGACACCACTAGTTACCCCTCTCCATTCTGAAAATTTACCATTTATTCCTACCCTTTGTTTCCTGTCTTTTAACCAGTTCTCAATCCAAGAAAGGACCTTCCCTCTTATCCCATGGCCATGTAATTTACACAAGAGCCTTTGGTGAGGGACCTTGTCAAAGGCTTTCTGAAAATCTAAGTATACTATATCTACTGGATCCCCCTTGTCCACATGTCTGTTAACCCCTTCAAAGAATTCTAATAGATTAGTAAGACAGGATTTCCCTTTACAGAAATCATGTTGACTTTTGTCCAACAAATTATGTTCTTCTACATGCTTCACAATTTTATTCTTTACTATTGTTTCGACTAATTTGCCCGGTACTGAAGTTAGACTTACCGGTCTGTAATTGCCCGGATCGCCTCTAGAGCCCTTTTTAAATATTGGTGTCACGTTGGCTACCTTCCAGTCATTAGGTACAGAAGCCGATTTAAGGGATAGGTTACAAACCACAGATAATGTTCAGCAATTTCCCCTTTGAGTTCTTTTAGAACCCTTGGATGAATGCCATCCGGTCCCGGAGATTTGTTAACATTAAGTTTTTCTATTTGTTCCAAAACCTCCTCTAATGACACTTCAATCCAGGACAGTTCTTCAGATTCATCACCCACAAAGGACGGTGCAGATTTGGGAATCTCCCAACGTCCTCAGCCGTGAAGACTGAAGCAAAGAAATCATTTAGTTTCTCCGCAATGGCTTTATCGTCCTTGATTGAGCCTTTTATAGTTCGATCGTCTAGGGGACCCACAGGTTTTGTAGCAGGCTTCCTGCTTCTAATGTACTTAAAAAACATTTTGTTATTTCTTTTTGAATTTTTGGCTAGCTGTTCCTCAAAATCTTTTTTTGCTTTTCTTATTACATTTTTACACTTGATTTGACAGTGTTTATGTTCCTTTCTATTTATCTCATTAGGATTGGACTTCCACTTCTTAAAAGATGCCTTTTTGTCCCTCACTGCTTCTTTTACATGGTGGTTAAGCCACGGTGACACTTTTGTAGGTCTCTTGCTATGTTTTTTAATTTGGGGCATACATTTAAGTTGGGCTCTATTATGGTGTCTTTAAAAAGTTTCCATGCAGCTTGCAGGGATTTGGCTCTAGTCACTGTGCCTTTTAATTTCTGTTTAACTAGCCTCCTCATTTTTGTGTAATTCCCCTTTTTGAAATTAAATGCCAGGATGCTGGACTGCTGAGGTGTTCTTCCCACCACAGGAATGTTGAATGTTGTTATATTATGGTCACTATTCCCAAGCGGTCCTGTAACGGTTATTTCCTGGACCTGATCCTGCACTCCACTCAGGACTAAATCGAGAATTGCCTCTCCCCTTGTGGGTTCCTGTACCAGCTGCTCCAAGAAGCAGTCATTTAGGCCATTGAGAAATTTTATCTCTGCTTCTTTTCCTGAGGTGACATGTACCCAGTCAATATGGGGATAATTAAAATCCCCCATTATTATAGAGTTCTTTATTTTGGTAGCCTCTCTAATCTCCCTCAGCATTTCAATGTCAGTATCGCTGTCCTGGTCAGGTGGTCGGTAATATATCCCTACTGCTAATTTCTTATTATTGGAGCATGTAATTACTATCCATAGCGATTCTATTGAACATGTTGATTCACTTAATATTTTTATTTCATTTGATTCTACGTTATCTTTCACATACAGTGCCACTCCACCACCCACACAGCCTGCTCTATCCTTTCGATATATTTTATATCCCGGTATGATAGTGTCCCACAGATTTTCCTCATTCCACCAGGTTTCAGTGATGCCTATTATGTCAATCTCCTCATTTAATACTAGGTACTCTAGTTCACCCATCTTATTAGTCAGACTCCTAGCATTTGTGCAGAAGCACTTTAAAAATTTGCCACTGCTTATTTGTCTGCCCTTCCCTGGTGCATTGGATTCCTTTGTATGTGGTTGTTTGTCTGCTCTGGCCCATGGTTTGCCCTCTCCCCTCCTCTCTTTCTGACTACAGCTTAGAGAATCTCTATCAATGGATTCTCCTCTAAGAGAAGTCTCCCTCCGATTTACGTGCATCTCTGCACCAATCGGCTTTCCCCCATCTCTTAGTTTAAAAACTGCTCTACAGCCTTTTTAATGTTTAGTGCCAGCAGTCTGGTTCCACCCTGGTTTAGGTGGAGCCCATCCTTCCTGTATAGGCTCCCCCTCTCCCAAAAGTGTCCCCAGTTCCTAATAAATCCAAACCCCTCTTCCCTACACCATCGTCTCATCCACGCATTGAGACTCTGAAGCTCTGCCTGCCTACCTGGCCCTGCGCGTGGAACTGGAAGCATTTCCGAGAATGCCACCATAGAGGTCCTGGATTTCAGTCTCTTTCCTAGCAGCCTAAATTTGGCCTCCAGGACATCTCTCCTACCCTTCCCTACGTCATTGGTACCTACATGTACCACGACCACCGGCTCCTCCCCAGCACTACGCATAAGTCTATCTAGATGCCTCGAGAGATCCGCAACCTTCGCACTAGGCAGGCAAGTGACCATACGGTTCTCCCGGTCATCACAAACCCAACTATCTATGTTTCTAACAATCGAATCACCCACTGCTAACACCTGCCTCTTCCTAACTGGCATTCCCTCCCCCTCAGAGGTATCCTCAGTGCAAGAGGATACCGCAACATCCTCTGGGAGGAGGGTCCCAACTATGGGATGGTTTCTCTCTGCTCCCATTGAATGCTCTGTTTGCTTGAGACTTTCATCCTCCTTAAGAGCACTGGGGCTCTCAGACTGGAGGTGGGACAGTACTACAATGTCCCGGAAAGCCTCATCAACATATCTCTCTACCTCCCTTAGCTCCTCCAGTTCAGCCACCCTGGCCTCCAAAGCCCGAACCCAGTCTCTGAGGGTCAGGAGCTCCTTGCAACGGGTGCACACATATGCACACATATGCCACCCGCCCATACATGTTACACTCGACGCAATAAACAGGATAGCCCCCACTTTGCTGCTGGGCTTCTGTCTCCATTTTTCTAATGAATAAGTTTAAGCAGAAACTGGGATTCTTTTTAAACCTCTGGAATATAGATTATTATAAGAGTTATGTTTTTAAGAAGGTCAGAAGTCCCTAGTGCCCTCTAACCTCCCCCTCTAACCTCCCTCTCCAAACTCCCTGTTAGCTGTTCCTGTTCGCAAGCTGATCTCAGATAATGGGGGATAGGAGGCTCAAGCCATTAAACAACAGAACTTATTTGCAGATTACCAACTTGACATGTATTGTTCATCCGTTTTGTCAGCTATACCAGTAGAGGAAAAATAATGAGTAACACAAAGCCATTAATGGTGGGTAGAAGGTCAATGGGAGACACATACAGGACCCTTAGTAAAGGGAATTTTCAAAAATAGTTATTGCCTTTGTGTGTACATGGCACTTTTTCTGAAGAACTTCCCACCTCTGCAACATTGGCACAGAACAATGAGCTTTAACAAGTTAGCTGGTGAAACGAAAGCCTAATTCCCACACACACACACCTTAGCCTGTGTTGAAGTCTATGCGGGGGTTTCAGAATGTGTCAGCTAGCATGTGCACACTACTACAGCCTGATCCCAGGCATCCTTAAATCCTGTCTAGCCAAAGCCACACTCTTGGTTAGAAACCCTGGGAAATATTTCAGATATAAACCTCCTGCAGGAACCAGTTCAGTAGAGTCCGGTGGAAAGCCTGCATTCTATCATGGCACTTGGGAGGTCTCTGGCTTTTTTGTTCCATAGTCTCCGATACCACCAGAGCAGCAGCTTTGGTCAGAATTGCTTAAACTGCCCCAGGTTTGAGTAATTGTACAGCTCAGTCTCTATGTCTGGGGGTTACTTGTAACATTTCTAACAGCTTTTCAAGAATGTGGCTGTTTTCTCTTATGGCTGGGAGTGAAGAAGTGTGTGTGTGTGTGTTGTGTGTGAATAAAATAACAAATGGAGGTTCCAGTTCTGGCTGGTAACACCCAGGTCAGTCACACCATATCAGCACAATACTTAATTCTGACAGCAGGAGTGACTGTAGCATGCAGAAAGTGAGGGCAGAATTTGGTCTAGAGAATTTATGGACTTGTAGCAGCAGCCTTTTTATTATAGGGAGAAGCCAATTTCTTCATCCCTCAGGTACTGCAATGGGTGTTTGTGAGATTTTTTGAAGCTAGCCTTGGGCAAAGCAGTATATTGCTCATGGCTCGTAGGGGTTATAATGAATGCTGCTCAAAAAATCAATCAAAACACCTGTTTTCCAATGGAAAATTAGGTTTTTTACAAAAAACAAGTTTTTCTGCAGAAAATTATTTGTCAAAAAAGCAACTGTCAAGCCCCCAACTATTTTGATTCTGAAATGCTGCCACAGTGTCTGATGGTGGTTGTAGATTGTTTTCCTCATATCCCCATACTTCTCTACGGACAGGGCTCCCCAACTAAATTACATCATGTACCACGGCCAGGGACTTCAGTGATGCCCGGACCAAGAGGGAACACCGTGGTACATCTGTGTAGATGTAGCAGGACCAGGGAGCCTGGCCTGTAGAGAGAACAGGTGCATAAGGCACCATGGCAGCAGTTCTGAACCTAAGTCTTTCAGCTTTTGGATGAAATATTTCAGTTTTTTTGTCAAAGTATTTTGTTTTGTTGGATTTTTAAAATTTTTTGCTTAAAATGTAAAATTTTCTGTCAGGGAAAAATATCCTGATCATCTCTAGTTATTTTTATGGGTGACATTTAATTTCACAAAGATCTTTGCAAGAAAAATGTTCAGAAGGTTATTTCTAATTTATACTTACTTGGACATAGGAGGGACTATTAGATTAAAAAACAGGAAGTGTAAAAATCATTATTTTTGTCTCGCATGTGCAGGGCATTGAAAAATTCAAACAAATTACAGATTGATTACAACAGCCTCAAGGAGACTTTCATCTTAACAGTTTAAGTTTTGTGGACGTGTCCACACATTGTCATCTATTGAAACTAATGTTATAGACTTAGGCTACGTCTAGACTGGCATGATTTTCCGCAAATGCTTTTAACGGAAAAGTTTTTCTGTTAAAAGCATTTGTGGAAAAGAGCGTCTAGATTGGCACGGACGCTTTTCCGCAAAAGCACTTTTTGCGGAAAAGCGTCCGTGCCTATCTAGATGCGGTTTTGTGCAAGAAAGCCCCGATCGCCATTTTAGCCATCGGGGCTTTTTTGCACAAAACAAATCTGAGCTGTCTACACTGGCCCTTTTGCACAAAAGCTTTTGCGCAAAAGGACTTTTGCCCGAATGGGAGCGTCAAAGTATTTGCGCAAGAAGCACTGATTTCTTACATTAGAATGTCAGTGCTTTTGCGCAAAATCAAGCGGCCAGCGTAGACAGCTGTCAAGTTTTTGCGCAAAAGCAGTTGCTTTTGCGGAAAAACTTGCCAGTCTAGACACAGCCTTAGGGTATATCTACACTACAGTTTTTTCAGAAAAACGGCCGATTTTCCGAAAAAACTTCAACTATTTCCACACTGCAATCACATTCTTCTGAAAGAAAATCTAAAGAACAGAGGGTTTTTCAGACATTGGTAATCCTCATTCTATGAGGAAGCAGCTTTTTTCTGAAAGAGCTCTTTAGGAAAAAGGCATGTGTGGATGGGGAAGAGGGAGTTCTTTCGAGTTTCTTTCAGAAGAACATGATTGCAGTGTGGACAAGAGGAAAAAGCACAGGTGCCCTGGTGGCCACTCCATCCATAGTAATCACAGCTGAAATGTGAGACAGCGTCCGTTCAGTGTGGATGCTATCTTTCAAAAAAGCAGATCGCTTTTTCAATGAGCTTTTGCAGCGTGGACACTCTCTTTTGGAAGAAGTTTTTCCAGAAGATCTTTTCTGGGAAAGCTTCTTCCAAAAGAAGCCTGCAGACTAGACATAGCCTAAGATGGATTCAAGTGTTTGTATCTTGTCAACAGCAATGGACAAAAGAAGAGATCATAACGAAACGCTAACAATGTGTTGTGTATTGGTATCAGACATTGTTCCTGAGAGCCCTGTATAGCAAGTGATACTGAGACTGTAGCAGCCACTGTGTGCTTGACAGCCAACTTTCTTGTGGTGCATGGATCCTTCTCCTTTTATAAATCCCAGCCAAAAATGTTTGTTCTGTTGGGAGTTAAAGTTGCAAATGTCTATCAGTTATGTCAAGTAAGTTTTACTGACCCCCAAAGACCACCACTGAAATCAATGGGTATCTTTCCGTTTCCTTTGGCCAGCTTTGAATCAAGCTCATGGTGTGCATCTGTTAACAAAGCAAGTGCTATTTTGATGCAATGATGTTAGTGACAGAAAGGTTTTATAGTGCTTTGGCTACTTCATAAGCTTAGTAGCTGTCTTGGCTCAGCCAGGCTATGTCAGTGGTTCTCAAACTTTTTGGCCCGTGGCCCATCTGGCTCAATGTAAACCTTTCCATGGACCACTAGTTGCTAATGGAAACTCAACATTAATTACATAATTATGCCTGAGACATTTTGCTAGTGTTGTAGCTAGGGAAAATGGTTTAAATCTGAATTATTACACAGATTAAGCATTTTAACTTTCTATTCTTAGTTTATCACACTTAATTTTAAATAAAGTAAAATATTAACTTATGTCCAATACAAAAGTTTTCTTTATTTATGGCAGGGGTGGGGAACCTTTTTTGGGTCAGGGCTACTGACCCACAGAAAAGTCAGTTGGGGACCACTGATTTGAATGAGAAGCAAAAAAACCTCCTCTAAAACACTCCCACCCTCACTGATGTGGCCCCCAACTGATAAACCTCACTCCCCTGATGCTCCAGACCCACCGGGCAAGGAGAAGGGACAGGAAGGATTGAGGTTCAGGGCTTCCCATAGGCCAGATTTACTCTTCTGGGGTTCTGGAGTTAGTGGATTTTGTGGACCTCCTTAGGCTCTGGGGTGGGGACAAAAATGAGGGGTTCAGTGTGCAGGACAGAGCTGCCAGTGAATGGAATAGGGATTGGGAGCAGGATCTGGACAGGATGTGGGGTGCAGAAAGGGGTGAGGGTGTGTGTCATGATCATGAGGGAAGGCCAGCAGCCTGGGGATTAAGGGGTTAACTTTGTCCCTTACCTAACCAGGTAGCAGGCAGCCAATAGAAACGTACATAGGAATTTCAAACTGGGACAAAGGAATTTTTGGTTTTTCCCTCCTTTGTCCCTGGGAGTTTCTCTTCAGATACTGAAGGAGACAGACATCATGTCTCTCTCCAAGAAAAGAATCTTCACTATCTGTGAGTAGGGTAAAGTTTAGATAAATCAGTTAGGTTTTATTGTTTTATGGTTTGGGAATGGGAATCTGATGTCTGTGCATTTAAAAAATGGGGTTTCCTCTCCTTTGTAACTAAGCTTTTGGCCCATAGGGGTCCCCCATGAGTATATTAATTGGTGAATTTTCCATCTAGTCATTATGCTTATAACAGGAGTATTGTGGTGATAATAAAAGTTCTTTCTCTTTTTTTTTATTAACCTGGTATTGGTTAATTTTTGTGTCCTGGTTTTACTTTAGGGCTGAGATTTCCCAAGTGATCTCTTCCCTGGTTTTCTTATCATACTTGGGTGGTGGCAGCGGATTTTTATCCCCAAAATCTAGGTTTTTAACATTTTGGAGGGACGTTTTATACCAAAGACTGGAAAGATAAGGTTTTGGGGTACTTTTGCAGGCCCCCACTCCTGCATTTATCATGCCAGAGTGGGGATTTGGCCTTGACAGTGCGAGGTCTCAGTGGGAAGTAGGGTGCAGAAGCAGGCTGGGAGTAGGATGTCTGGCCAGGGAAGAGAGGGCAGGAGCAAGGGAGGGTGCAGAGTCTGGCCAGGAGGGAGGGTGTCTGGCAAGGAGGAAGAGTACAGGAGCAAGGGAGGGTGCAGAATGTGGCCAGGAGAGAGGGTGCAGGAACAATGGTGGATGCAGGAGTAGGGTGGGAGTAGGGTGCCTGGCCAGGGGAGAGAAGGCAGGAGCAAGGGAGTGTGCAGAGTCTGGGCTGGGGGAAGGGAGCAAGAGCAAGGTAGGGTGCAGTGTGTGGCGAGGAGGGAGGGTGCAGGAGCAACGGTGGATGCAGGAGTAGGGTGGAGGCGGGTGTCTGATCGGGGGGAGGGTGCAAGAGCAGGTGGGGGTAGGGTGTCGGGCCAGGGGAGAGGGTGCAGAAGCAGGCTGAGAGTACGGTGTCTGGCCGGGGGAGAGGAGGCAGGAGCAAGGGAGGATGCAGAGTCTGGCCAGGAGGGAGGGTATCTGGCAAGAAGGAAAGGTGTAGGATCAAGCTGGGGATGCAGGGTCTTGGCGGGGGCGGTAAGTGAGGGGGATTGGGGTGTGGGGTTCTGGGCATGAGGAGGGCCACTTACCTGGCTTCGCACCCCCATTGCTCCCAAGCACGGCCTTCCACTGCTTCTATTGGCTGGCCAATGGGAGAAGCAGGGAAAGCCTCCAGACAGTAAGTCATTGCACTGCTTTTCCCCCAGTGGGGTGGGGAGGAGGGAAGTGGCAGCGCATGGAAATGCTTGCACTGTCTCTCTACGGGAGCTGGTCTGGTGGGGAAGGTTGGGGCTTTCTTCACCCCCTGGGGCATCCTCCAGGTGGGAAGCTGTTGCCGGTGCTCCAGCCTCGTGGCTGTGTGGGCTCCCTGCTGCGGGCAGGGCGGAGGGGAAGAAGGGCTGAGCTCAAGCTGTAGACCACGTGTAAGGCGGACTGCACTTTGAGAACCACTGGGCTATATATACTCTACAGCCGTGGTCACCAACCGGTCGATCGCGATCGACTGGTCGATCGCAAGGTGTTCGGGCACCCCCACCTCCCATTTTCCCCCCACGCCTGAGAAGCCCCACTACCAACCTCTCTAGCGTAGTGCCAGCTTCCCGCGGGGTGGATGGAAGTCCTGCCTGCAGCTTCGCACCACTTCCAGGGGTTCCGGAAGTGCGCTGGCTGCTCCCCTCCCACAGCTCTGTGGTGTGCTGAGGGAGGGGGCATCAGCCCCAGAGGAGGAATGCAGCGGCTTCCCTGCGCCACAAGAGAGGTGAGTTGAGCGCAGGGGTTTCCTTGCACTGCGGGAGCGGGGTTCGGCCCCGGGGTTTGGCCCCGCTGCGGGAGGGGGGTTTGGCCCCGGGGCAGGCTCCCACGGGGGTTTGGCCGTGCCGCGGGAGGCTTCCCTGGGGGGGGGGAGAGAATCCTGGGAGGAGGCGGTAGCAGGGGACTCTGCCCCCACTGCCCCCTTTTCCCACTACCCTCTCCCCTGTTCCCTCTCCCCACTCCCCAGCCCCCTGTCCCCTGTTCCTTCTCCCCACTCCGCAGCCCCCTGTCCCCTCTCCCCTCTCCCCTGTTCCCTCTCCCCACTCCCCTGTTCCCTCTCCCCACTCCCCAGCCTCAGAAACCTGTCCCCACTGGCACCCTGTCCCCTGCTGAAACACCCACTAGCACCCTTCCCCAGTACTATGTCCCCTGCTCCCACCAGCACAGTTCGGGCCACATTAGTGAAGCTTGGGGGGGGGGTGGAGGAGGGTTTTTTGGCATCTCACTTGTGTGGCCCCAACTGACTTTTCTGTGGGTCAGTGACCCCTGACTCAAAACAGGTTCCCTGCCCTTCTCAGAAATAAAGACAATGCAGAAACTTTTTGTGTTTGACATAGTATTTTATTTGAAAAAGAAGCCTGGCCAACAAAACCCGCAATTGGGGCCAAGCCCCCATCTGGCCACAGCATCATGACACTCCTGCACTCCCCTTTCCCCCAGACCCTACATCTGAGCCTATCATACACTGGACCCCCCTGCCCTGAGCCCCTCACATACCCCAACCCAAATTCCTGAACCCTCACATCCAGAAGTCGATGGCTTACTTAATACCCCAACCCTACATCTGACCCCAACACTGCCCGGCCTGGAACTCCCTCCCCGAGCCAGCGTTCCCTCATCCACCTCCTCCTGCATCCAGATTTCCTCCCAGAGCTTGCACCTCTCACCCCTTCCCACACCCAAATCCCTCATTCCCACCCCGGAGCCTACACATCCTGTCTCAACCCAGCGAGGGTACGGCTAGACTGCAGGAGTTTTTCAGGATTCCGGAGATATCCCAGAAAAACTCTTCTGTATCCAGGGATGCGTTTGTTCTTCCACTTCTTTTAGTGGAAGAGCAAACATGATCTTTCGGTCACCCCTATATTCCTCTTTCCACGAGGAATAAGGGGGCTTCCAAAAGAAGGGGTTTTTCTGACATTTGGTCAAGTCTAGACAGGCCAAATGTTGGAAAAACTTCTTCCTACAGAAGAATTGGGGAAAAAAGCAGCAGTGTAAGGGTTGGGGATAGCAAGTGATGGAGAGGAGGAAAATAGAGAGGGCGGGGCTTCAAGGAAGGGGTGGGGCGGTAGATCTTGGCTTGTTCTGTCATTTAAAAAGTGATCTTGGGTGTAAAAAGGTTGGAGACCACTGCTCTACAGTCACAAGGTATGATGGAAGTTCATGTACCCAATCTAGCTAGCATGGTACTAGACTAGTGAATCCTTAGCAGTAGAGGTGCAGCTTGGGCTAACTATCCTCGTAGCTAGCCCAGGATTCAGGTGGGCTTGTATAGCCCATGCTGAAACCTGTGCAGTCACAGCTTCACTCTCAGGCACCTGAGCTAGCTAGATTAACAATAACTCAGGTGTGTCTACATGAGCTGCAGTCACACCCTGGCACTACAGACATATCCTCAGAAAAAATGTGTTGGGAGCTAGTCCATCATGTCAGTCATCAACAGAACTGTTCCCCAGTTTTCAATGCTAGGACCAACAGAACACTGTCTACCTTTCCACCTCCACTGAAGATACAGGTGAAGGCATCGTGTGAAGGAAAAGGGGTTGCCCAGCTGTAAGGCAGAACATCATTTGGCTTGCAGAACACTGCTTGGCAGTAAAGATGCATGAGCCAAGAAGAATACAGCTGGGCTGTATTCATCCAAGGGTGAACTTGCAATTAGAAAAAAACAAAACGCCCCCTCACACATACACATTTTTTTTACCAGTACTCTGAACAATTTGATCTGGAGTCAGAGACAGTCACCATGGAAACCCACAAGGCCATTTCTACATCAGAGTACAGTTTTACTTCTTAAGGGCGAAATCCTCCAGATAGACACAAGTGTTAGAAAGCCTAGACTCTGGGAGTTAAGGTTACACTTGAGAAACCCAGCTCAAATATCAGAAAGTATGAAAGTGAAAATATCACCTAACCAACCTCAACTCTGCCCAGTATCATTGCCAGGCTGCCAGAGCTGTCCGAAGGGGGCCACGGATCCTGGGGCAACCCTCTCCCCATGCCCTAGGCATAGGGCTTGGTGAAAACCCTCCCCCCTGCAGGCCCCCGCCCTCACTCCAACATAGGGCTGGGGTGCTCTGTTTCTTGCTGCCACTGAGGAGCTGCATGTAGCGGGCTGAGAGAGCAGAGGGAGCAAAGCAGGCTGCTGGGTACTTCAGCCCCTGCCACCCACATGGTGAGTGAAGGGGGAGTGACTCCTACTGTCACCCTGGGTCCCTCCCATCCATAGGATGGTTGGGGCAGCCCCCACATGGCCCTCAAAAACTTGGGGCCTATGGCAGCTGCCCCAATTTGTCCTATGACTGCCCTGCTTCTACATCTCTGGATATTTAGGGGCTTCCAGGTTGGAGATCATTCTCTGAGGTCTGCACAGCTACAGCTATCAAGAGGATGAAAAAGGTGTGATTGAGCTTGGCTGGTGTAGGCAGTGCTAGGTCGCCAGAAGAAGTCTTCCCTTGACTTAGCTATTGCTTCTTGGGGTGTTGGATTGCCTGCAGTGCCAGGAGAACCACCCACCTCTCCCTGATGCACCCATCACTATGCTATATGAATACCAACAGCACCTTGCCATTAGCACCTCGTACTAACCACGATTTGTGCATGTGATAGACGCATGTTGGTGAAGGGAGAATTAAAAAGTCTTGGTATGTTTGCACAGTATAGTCAGGCAGAATCTGAACAAAGCACTCACGTGCACGCTCTTGGGTGGCAGCCAAAAGCCAGTTCTTCGTGTATAGATTCCCCTTCAATCAAAGCTGCACTGCAGAATTCTCACATGGTATTAAAAATTGCTCCCACAGGTAGTTAGCTGTGGGATTGTACTGGCACAAAGTCTCTGTCCCTGAGTACCGCCCCATGTAGAGGTGGATTTATGTGGATTTTCTTTCAGCCCTTAATTCCCAAATCATTGTTACTTTTCTTCTCTTTCCTCCCCTCTAAATTGGTTTGGTTGGAAGGAGGCCCCAGCTCAAATCCAGTCACTGCATTTCACTGTAAGAGGCAAATTGATAATACGTTTGATTGGGAGGATCAGAAATCACACTTAGTGAGAGACAGATAGTACTGATGATAAATCTCCTACACTATTTGCACCCAGAGAGCAGACAGGGAAATATGTTATGGCTGGTGTATGGAAAGTAATCTGGTGATGCTTCCTCATGATGGTAAACTCTTTTCAGGAGTATGTGTTTTCAAAATGCAAAACTGCAGGGCTGAGCCAGTTTACTGTGTGCACCAGCACGTACTTCACAGGGTATGAAAAGGGCACTGAAACTTTGTCTGTAGCTGGGGTTTGCTCTGGTGCAGCTATGTGGGCTGCTGGACACCAAAGGCTGACATAATATTTTTAATTTGTACCTGTTGAGCTTTCCCAGTAGCTGTAGTCTGGATCCTTCCATCACGTCACTGACTTATCAACTGTGTTTGCTTTTCCTTTGCCATCCACTCACTCCGCTTCAAATTAGCATCCAATTTTGCCATGCAACAAGGAAACCATATCCCAGCTTGTGTATGGGAGCTGCTGCAGAGCTTTGCGACGTTATTTTAACAGTTCCATGTAAAATAAGCAAGTAGATTATTTAGATATGGTACCTCAGGCATCATGCCCAGGGCTTGCAGACTGTGACCTCTTCAGAGCAAAGACTTTGTCTTCTATATGAAAACTCACCATACACACCTATAGCACAGCAGAAATAACAGTAGTTTTGTTGATTGCAACCACAAAATCATTACAAAGATCAGATCTCTGCTCTCAGTCCATTCTGGACTTGAAAGAGTTAAAGTACTTTAAAATCACTAACTAGCCAAGACAGTACTTAGATACCTAGCTCTTAACTGTCCCCATAAGTAATGCGGTATATTTGTGCTGCTCTTCTCTGAACACTTTCCCATTTGTCAATATATTCCGCGGGACCTAGAACTGAACTCGTTTTTGCAGATACTCCTGACTTGTGCACAGTGAGGAGGGGTGATTAGCATATTACCACAAACACCAGAACACACAACTCCCCTGTTTATCCTTTCATTGCACAGAACAATCCAGTGAATCGTTCAAGGGACTGCAGAATAGTTGGTGAATACAACAGCTTTAACTGAGATTTGGCTGGAAACGCATCTGGACCCCAAAGCAAAATTTGGTGATTTGGCTGAGATTGCATGGCCACAGTGGCAATAGGTATGCCGACCATATGGCTTGGAAAATCCGTGACAGTCCCGAATTTTAATGTCCTATCCCAGTGCCCCATGCAACTCTGAAATGTCCCAGAAAGTCCCCAGGCTCTAAACGCAGCTAGAAGTGGCTGTGCAGCTGATTCTCCTCCCCCTCCCCTGACTGGGGGAATGTAGGAGTCAGGGACACTTCCCAGGCTTTCCCTGTGGCTGGGAATCCAGCCAATAGCAGCAGCAGGAGGTGTTGCCTGTTGGGAGCACATGGAAAACAAGTAAGCGGTGGGGCTGGGGGTCAGGGTGGACAAACAATGCATGGCTGGGTGGGGGGGCCGAAGAGCAGTCTGGCGGCCTGGCTGGGCCAGGGGTGGGGGGCGGAGCGGGAGGGCATAGAGCGGCCTGGCTGGGCCAGGAGGGAGGCTGAAGAGTGGCCCACAGCCTGGCTGGGGTTTGGAGGAAAGGGGATGCCAGGAAGCCCCGTATGGCAGGCAGCAGCAGGGGGCCTGAAATGATCTCCCCTTATCCAGAAAAATTTCTCATCTGGGACCAGTCAGGTCCAGAGGGTGCCAGACCAGGGAAGTCCAACCCCTATCCCCCAAGTCCGCTCCTGCACCTTCCCTCTTGGCCAGACACCCTACCCTCAGTCCGTTCCTGCCACCCTCCCTCTTGGCCAGACACCCTACCCCCCGTCCACTCCTGCATACTTCCCCTTGGCCAGACACCCTCCCTCCTGGTCAGGCATCCTATCCCCAATCTGCTCCTGCATCTACCGTTGCTACTGCACCCTCCCTCCTAGCCATACACTGCACCCTACCTTGCTCTTGCTCCCTCCCCCTGGCCAGACACCCCACTCCTAGCTTGCTTCTGCACCCTACGTGCCACCCAGACCTTGCAACCTCTCCCTCTTCTGCCTCCCACCTCCCTCCCAGATTCTGCACCCCATCCTATCGCACTCTCTGGCAGCCCTGTCACACACACTGAACCCCTCATTTTTGTCCCCACCCCAGAACCTAAGGGGGCTCCATAAAATCCACCAGAAAAGTAAATCTGACCTATGGGAAGACCTGAACCTCAGTCCTCCCTGTCTCTTCCCCTTTCCTCTTGGGGCTGGAATGACAGAAGAGTGAGATGTCTCAGCTGAAGGTCACATCAGTGAGGGTTGGGGGTTTGGGGAGTTTTTTTGCTGCTCACTTGTGTGGTCCCCAACTGATTTTTCTGTGGTCCTGACCCAAAAAAGGTTCCCTACCCCTGCCATAAATAAAGAAAACATTGAAATCTTTTGTGTTGGACATAAATTAATATTTTATTTTATTTAAAATGAAGTTTGATAAACTAACATGATAAAGTTAAAATGTTTAATCTGTTTAATAATTTAAATTAAACCACTCTCCCTAGCTGCAGCACTAGAAAAATGGCTCAGGTGTAATTATGTAATTAACTGTGTGTTTCCATTAGTAACTGGTGGTCCACGGAAAGGCTTACATTGAGCCAGATGGTCAACAGGCCAACAACATTGAGAATCACTGAAATAGAGGTACCTTTGGCCTCTCTCCACAAGAGACAGCCCCAGGCTCCCTTCCCTTCTTCCAGAAGAGCCCAGGGTATGTCTACACTTGCACCCTAGTTCGAATAGGGATGCAAATGCAGCATTTGAAATAGTCAACGAAGAGGGGATTTAAATATCCCACGCTTCATTAGCATGATCTCGCCGGCGCGTTACTCCAAATGCCAGCTGTTTCAAAAGTGAAAGTGTGTGCCGGGACGCGTTAGTTCGAACAAAACCCCTTGGTTCGACCTAACGTTATTCTCTGAGGAGTAATGTTAGTTCGAACCAAGGGGTTTGGTTCAAACTAACGCGTCCCGGCACGCACTTTCACTTTCGAAACAGCTGGCATTTGGAGTAACGCGCCAGAGAGATCATGCTAATGAAGCATGGGATATTTAAATCCCCGCTTCATTGACTATTTCGAATGCCTGCATTTGCATCCCTCGTTCGAACTAGGGTGCAAGTGTAGACATACCCACACAGAGAGATTCGGTCTGTTACCATAGTGGTGAAATCACTGTGTCACTCCAGTGTGCATGATGGACAGACTTTTTGTGAGTTTTCCTCATCCAAGTAGTTGATGATTTAAACAGCGTGTTAAGATGCCACGTGGAAACACTCGGTGCATCCAGAAAGGCAGGATATATTGTCTCTCTCCAGAGAGGGTTGTGTCTAGGTGAACAAGCCCTTTGCGAGCTCTTGGGCTGCATGTTGCCTAGACTTGAATGGAGTTAGCTGTGACAACACATTTCTGAGTTATTCTGACAGACAAAGTGAAACCTGTGATAAAGACCCCACAACCAGAGAGAGAAAGCACTGCTGTCAGAAAAAGTAAATACAAAGTCTCACCAATTTTCTTCAAAGGTCATCTCTATCAGGCAGTGGGACTTTTACTGATTGGTCCCTTATATTTTTGAAGGGTGACTAAATATTAACTGGATCTTCTTGGGTAATATCAACAGAATGCTTTGGGCCCAATCCTAGCTTAAAATTTAAATTAGATCAGGAGCTTTGTAAGCAGGTTGGAAAGTGGTCTCATTTGGCAGTTATTATTAGGTATATATAGGCAATGCCGTCATGGTATTGATGTATACATTTCTCAGTCACTTTACATATAAAATAGCCCAACCCCATTGATCTTCATAAGAAATATACCTTGCAAGCAGTGGTGGCGAGGGTTAGTGGCATGATCTTCTCCACCTTATAATGGTCGTGGTTAGTTCAGTATTGTCATTCTGGTTGTCGAAATGGAGGACGCTTGATATTTTGCAGGAACTTCAAAAAATGCAGTTGCAATATATCTCATTAAGCATGTAAATTCCCATTCATCAGTTAATTGGTTAATGTTAGGTCACACATGGGGTGCCACCGGCTCCTGGCCCCCTACGGACCAGCACCTGTTCACAGCAAGCTCGACTCCCCATGGAAAGAGGCTGTTCCAGACACTAGCACAGTAACTGCCTGTGAGGCCCCTGGGTTCCCCAGAGAAAGGGGTTGCTCGGGACGAGAGCAACCCCTGTCTGCAGTGAGCCCTCTGCGGGGCTGGAGCAGGCCCCTTCCTGTAGCAGGTAGGGAATTGCTCCAGCCCCCTCTGGTTATCAGTTAACTGGAACTGGTAAGCATCATCCATTAAGAGGACGAAGAAAGTTGTCCCAAGAAATTGTGGGATAGTTCTGGATGATTCCCAGGCCCTGAGTCAAATGGGGCTGCATCTACACTGCAAAGTAATAGGGTCTTGGATACTGGATTTCATCTTGAATCGAGGTTGGACCATTAGCACTGCAGAGTCATAGGACCCTAGGTCTGGACCCTGGGTTAATGCAATTGCAGTCTAGTTGCCTGGGGGGGGGCTCCTATGGGGCCCAAACCCATCCCTATTGCTAGAGGATGGTGGGAGGAGTTCTTAAAGGGGTCACATGACACCCTTTACTTCCGGCATGTGTTCATCTTGACCCCGGAAGTACTACCCCAGCAGTGGGACTTCCTGTGGCAGGCATGTAGGACCTAAGGGATCAGGGGCATGGCTAGCGGTTTCTGGGGGTGTGGCTAAGGTGTCCCTATTTTTGATTCAGAAAATATGGTCACCATAGCAATAGGTCAGAATGTTGCCCAGTGCCCACACAAGCCTCGGGCAGAGTGAGATATATACTCGCACCAATCCTTTTGGGACTAAGGGAAGAATCTCTGTTCCCTGATGCATGCACTGATCTAAAAAAATACCATGGCAGCAGTCAGCTGACTGTGGACTCAGGAACATAACACAGGTTACCTTCATCCTGTCTCCAACATTGTAAATGATTACTCTTTTCCTGGAATGTCCCCACAGGCCTACTCCTCTTTCCTTTTTACCAACGTTAGAGTGAAAGTGAAAGCAGCTCTCCGCACCCAGGAAAGTGAAGCAAATTGCTGAAGGGGATTTTTGCCTGGGAGACACCACTTTCTTCCTCATACAGGTTGTGTTCAGTTTCTGGAAATGCAGAGATGAGGAGGAGGAGACCCTCGTCCTAGGGAAAGGAACCAGCTGCCAGGCTCTGAGGAGAGCAAGGACCTGCTGCTGCCAGCTAAACCAGGTGAGTTTCTCTGGGAAAAACTGCCAAACACCCTATGCCCTGCGGGGATCCTGACAGCAGTGAGAGCTGCCATGTTCAGTCCCTACCTGCAGAGCCCAGGAGCCATCAGATTTGCTCTGCAGAGGGCCTGCTCACACAGGTATCACTCCTCTCGCTTTTCCTGTGCCCATCGCTGTTCTGTAGGGACTAGTCCCACTACTCTGAAATACCTTGTGAACATTTAGCCTAGTCTCCTGCATATAGCACAAGGCATCGCAATTCTCCTTAGAAATCCCGCACCACGCAGATTGCTCCAGCTTTTACTCACTGCAGCTGATCTCTTGCACTGAATAGTGGTTTGCACCAGCTCAATCAGGGATATTGTGGGGGAAGGGTCTCATCCCTTCATCTCTCCTCCCAGCCAAAAGGTCTCAAATTCTCTCTTCCATGCTGTAATTCCCCCATCAGTCCCTGCTTCCTTCCCCAATTAAGATAGGCAGTCAGCCTCAGACCCCCACACTGCTTTGGTAAGCTTGAACCTAAACAGCAAATCACACCCACACGTGCTCCTCCTACACATACTATACTACCCTGTGACTCCAGGATTCCCCATCAACATGGGTTACATTCAGGTGGCTTTGAAAACATTAGAATTCTAAGCAAAGCCTGGGGACAGTTATTGTTATAAGTGTTTATACTGCAGTGGCTCTCAGCCACCCTGATAAGGATCAGATCCCCACTGTGCTAGTGACTTTACAAACATATCGGAAGGCCCAGTCCCGGCACCGAAGGACGCAATATTTACAATCTATCTAATAATATTGTGCAAGAGGGTGAAAATGTAGCTAAACTCTGCAGTGAGGCATCAGAATAAAATAGCAGTGTTTTACTTGCAGTTTGCAGGTAAATCCAGATCACAGCATTAAAGTTACAATAAAAAAAAAAGAGGAGAGGTGAGATGCTATTTTTTGTTTTTAAAAGGAATGCTAATGAAAATAAAAGCTTTCGGATTATTTGGAATCACCAAGTTGGGCAGCAGTTTAGCTGAAGAACCATTACATCCCCTTTATATTGCAGTAGCATCTATGTGCACCAGTCATGGACTCCACTATGCTAAACACTATGGCTACGTCTACACTGGTGTGATCTTGCGCAAAAACTCTTCCAGAAGAGAGCGTCTACACTGGCATGTGCTTTTGCGCAAGAGCATCCATGCCAATGTAGATGCTCTCTTGCACAAGAAAGCTCTGATGGCCATTTTAACCATAGGGCTTTCTTGCGCAAGAAATTCATGTTGCCTGTCTACACTGGCCTCTTGCGCAAGAACAGTTGCACAAAAGGGCTGATTCCTGAGCGGGAGCATCAGAGTTCTTGCACAAGAAGCCCTGATTTCATACATTAGAACGTCAATTTACTTGAGCAAGAACATGTGGCCAGTGTAGACAGGCAGCAAGTTTTTGCGCAAGAGCGGCTGCTTTTGTGCAAGATCACGCCAGTGTAGACACAGCCTATGGCTATGTCTACACTGCCCCCTCTTGTGCAAAAAAATAAGCAAATGAGGCGAAGTATGGAATATCGCCATGCCTCATTTGCATAATTAATTAGGCTCCCTTTTTTGCGCAAAAACCCCCTCTTGCACAAGAGCTGTTCTTCCTGAAAAAACCGGAAAAAGGAGCCGTGTAGATGGCTCCTTTTTGTGCAAAAGCCTCTTGCGCAAAAATGGAACCTCATTAATTATGCAAATGAGGCGGGGCGATATTCCACACTTCGCCCCATTTGCGGGTTTTTTTGCACAAGAGGGGGCAGTGTAGACATAGCCTGTAGGAACACAGAATAAAAAGCAGGCCCTGCCCTAAAGAGATTAACAATTAAGTATAAAATAGGAAACCATCACTGGATACAGAAAGAGGGGGAGCACAAGGGGTTTCATGTACCATGTACTGGGCAGTAATATGACAGAACTCTATAGTTCTAAAATTAAACTGGCTCTTAATATATACAGAGGTGCTGTAATGCAGCTGATATTTCAGCCATAGGGATGCCAACCCTCCTGGTTTTTCCGGGAGCCTCTCGGAATCAGGCTCTATTTCCTGGAGGCTACTGAAGCCAAACAAGAGAGATTTTAGGCCACCAAAGGTGCATTTACTCAGCAGTGTTATTTCAGAATAACTAGTTGTGATGGCGTGTTGAGGTCTCCCCAGCTTCTGCACCCCCATAGCGGCACGAACAGACTCCACCAGCCAGTAGAATAGAGGGGAGTTTATTGCTTCTCCAGGGTACAGCACAGCATAGATGTAATCTGGTTACAGGAATTAGGGCCAGGATGCCTCAGGCCCCCCTTGAGATGGGGGTGACTGGGCCCCTACAACCCCAGCCCCCTCCTCAGTCTCTCTCCTTCATAGCTTCCTGCCAAAGACTGCCCCTTCCCCCAACTCTCACGTTCCTTTGTTCAGCCTCTGCCCTTCTTGTAGAACTGCTTTTTAAGCACTGCCCTGGGGCAAAGAAGCAACTCCTGCTGGGCCGTGCTTACAGACAGCTGCCAGTGGGGGTCACCCACAGCCCACTGCCCAAGCACAGCACCCAGCAAAGAAGAACCTCACATCATACTACGTCACACTAGTGTTATTTCAAAATAACTTAATCCACATCTACACAGCAGGCAGTTATTTCGAAATAATGTCGAAATTCTTGAGCTGGAGGACTTCTTACGCCGACTCTTGTAACCCTCAGGCTATGTCTACACTCGTGGGTTCTTGCGCGAGAAATATGCAAATGAGGCTAAGCGTGGAATATTGCTGAGCCTCATTTGCATACCTAATGAGCTGCCATTTTTGCAGAAGAGGCTCTTGCACCAGAAGAAGCTGTCTACACTGCCCCTTCTTGCGCAACAAAAACCCTCTTGCACAATGCCGCCACGCTGATTATTTTCAGGAATAACGGCGTTGCACAAGAGGGTTTTTGTTGCACAAGAAGGGGCAGTGTAGACAGCTCCTTCTGGTGCAAGAGCCTCTTTTGCAAAAATGGCGGCTCATTAGGTATGCAAATGAGGCTCGGCGATATTCCACGCTTAGCCTAATTTTCATATTTCTCATGCAAGAAGCTGCGAGTGTAGACATAGCCTCATTGTATGAGGAGTAAGGGAAGTTGGAGGAAGAGTGCTCTATTTCAAAATAAGTGCTGTGTAGACACTCCCTATTTCGAATAGCATAGCTTATTTCAAAAAAGCTTATTTCGAAATAGGCTATGCAATTAGCATTGCTCAATTTGCGTAGCTTATTTCGAGTTAAGCCCTGCTGTGTAGATGCACCTTAGAAGTCCGGTAGTGCATCAGGGCTAAGGCAGGCTCCCCGCCTGCCCTGGCTCTGCACTGCTTCCATAAACGGTTGTCACATCCCTGCAGCCTGTGGTGAGGGTCAGGGGATCTCCATTCACTGCCCCACTCCCAGCACTGACTCCACAGCTCCCATTGACCAGGAACTGCAGCCAATGAGAGCTGCAGGATGCTGCCTGCAGGAAGGGATAGTGCATAGAGACCCTCTGCCCCACACCACAGGGATATGCCAGCAGTTTCTGGAAGTGGCGCAGGACCAGGGCAGGCGGGGTCCCTGCCTTAGCTTTTCTGAGCTTTTCCAAGTCACTAACCAGGAGCCACCCAAGCCACCCAGCTGGAGCCCAAGTCCCTTGCCCAGCCCTGAGCCCTGGTCCAGAGTCAGCCTTGCCTACCCTCTTCCATATCTCAATCTCGTGCCCCAGCCCTGAGTCCCCTTCCACAGCTAGCACCCTGCTCCTGCACCCCAAATCTATGTCCCACCCCTGAGTTCCCTCCAGCACCCAAACTTCCTCCCAGAGCGTGCACCCCAACTCCTTGGCCCCAGGCTCAGCGCAGAGCCTCCTCCAAACCTCTCAGCCCCAGCCCAGAGCCTGCCCCCCTCCTATACCCCAACCTCCTGCCTCTGCCTAGTGAAAGTGAGGGTGGGAGAGGGGATAAAGTGACTGGGACCTCAGGGACGGGGTGGGGCTTGGGCAAGGGTGTTTGAGTTTGGCTAGTTGGTAACCCTGTATTCTCACATACTAGCGTCTAGGGCCTGCTCTGTACTCTTCTTTGCCCCCCCCCCCACACCTGTGCTCCTCCCCCAGGTTCCATGCAGGTTGTTATATGGGATCATCCTGCCACCTCTCACTTTCTTTCCTACTGGACCAGTGACCCAAGCAAGAGGAACAGGCCAGGGAAGGAAGTGTGATTCAGAGTTACCATTTCTCCCTGGCTCCAGAGGAGATACAATCTGCAACAACCCTTTAATGGACACCACTTACTTACCCCTGTCCGTGCCTTGGGAAAGAGCAGACTAATGGCTCTGTCTACTCGTCCATGGCAGGGAGCAGTCACCAGGCTGAGCCTGCACCCCAGCCCTGAGAACTCAAGGTTTGGGTTTTTTTAAGTGGAAGCTATGAAGCTGGTGAATGAAATAACTGCCTCCTTGCAGAAAAGTGCCAGGTCCTTGAGATGGTGCAACCCAGCACAATTCTGGCTGGCCAACGGGGCATTCATAGTATAAAATGGGCATTGGTAATCATCCAGCTACAGAAATCAAATCTCCCTTGAGAAAGCTGGCAAGGCCCTGTGCCTCTAGGGGGCATCACTGAGACACAGTGCCCCAGGGCTTGCTCAGCACAGGACTTAAAAATCACGTTGGGGCCCTTTACCATGAAGAGAAATGAGATGAAGTGGCAATTAAAAAGATGTCAGCAGCTGGCTTGATGTCTCCACTTGGGCTCCTAACATATTAGCAATGGTAGGCAACTGTTTTTAAGTGTTCCTAGTGTAGAAAAGTCCTGTGAGCCCCCCTTTCCGCCCCCCCCAAAACCCCGACAATCTGCAAGCTGTTCCCAGACTGGCCTTGGTTTGTTTGACTTTTAAGTGCTTTCAGACCATGTGTACTCTATAAAAGTTCATTGCATTCTGTAGCCTCCGCAGAACTGTAACCATGGCAATTCAGAGCACAGAAAATATTATGCTTTGATTTCTTATTTAAGGCACTAGAGAAAACTGAGCTTTTCAGGGTGCTGCTGGGTGCTGCAGTGGGTGGCAGGGTGCTGGGGTCAGGGACAGGGTGATGCTGGGTGCTAGGGTAGATGGCAGGGTGCTGGGGCCAGGGACAGGGTGCTGCTGGGTGCTAGGGTGGATGGCAGGATGCTGGGGTTGGGAACAGGGTGCTGCTGGGTGCTGGAGTGAGTGGCAGGGTGCTGGAGCCAGGGACAGGGTCCTGGGGTGGGTGGCAAGGTGCTGGGGCTGGGGACAGGGTGCTGCTGGGGTGGATGGCAGGGTGTTGGGGCCAGGGCTAGGCTGGTGCTTGGTGCTAGGGTGGATGGCACAGTGCTGGGGCTGGGGACAGGGTGCTGCTGGGTGCTGGGGTGAGTGACATGGTGCTGGGGCCAGGGACAGGGTCCTGGGGTGGGCAGCAGGCTGCTGGGACTGGGGACAGTGCTGGTGGGGGCAGGGGACAAGGTACTTGTGAGGGGTCTGGGCAGGGGACAGGGGCAACTGGGACCAGTACCTGGCAATCCTGCAGCACCTCTGGGTTCTGGGAAGTGCGCGACTGCACTTCCCCTCCCCAAACAGCTGGCGTGCACGCTGCCTGAGCAGCTGGGGCTCTTGCACTCCAGCAACTTACTTCCGCGATGCCGTCCTGTAAGGGGGGGGGTGCGTGGTGAGTCCCAGGGCAGAGCATGCTGCCTGCACAGTCGGAGCTGTGCAGACCTGGGTCTCCTGACCTTCTCCCACCCCCCCGCACTGCGCAGAAAGGTGGCGGAACGAAGTTGCCGGGTGCCACAGTCCCAGCTGTTCAGGCAGCGTGCGCCGGCTCCTTTGGGGAGGGGAAGTGCTTCCCTCACTGCTGTGGGTCACGTGGAGTCACCCCTGTCTGGCACCCCCCTAGTGTGCCGGCTGGGAGCAACTGTTGCCCTCTGCCCCTGCCTCACTACGCCTCTGCGTCCCCAGGGAGGAACAGGAAACAAGCTAGCCAGCTGTCTCTCTTTCAGACTTTTTGTGGAACCCCTGGCTTTTTGTGGAACCCCTGGTTCCGCGGAGCACCAATTGGGAGAAACTGTTATAGACTAACAGATTTATTGGAGCATAAGCTTTCATGGGCAAAGACCCACTTCGTCAGATTTGTGAATTTGACATGTGGGGGATACGAATTGCTGACTAAGGGTAGTTCATGAGACACAACAATATCCCAGCATTACATAGATCCCAGTGCTTAATTCTGCTCCTGTCTGTTTCTTTTGTTTGACTAGTTACTCCTCCTCCTTCTGAAAATCAGTTACTGCAAAGGTGAGATGAATGAAAATAAGGAAATACCTGAGCTCTATGAGAAAATGGCATCCCCATCAGAATCAACAACCCCAGGGAAAAACATCAAGGATGAAGAAACCGATTCTGTTTCTGAACTAAACAGCTCACCTTCGAACAATCAGAGGGCAAAGAGCCTTGAAAGTTCTTTCAAAAGAATGTTAAGCTTCAGGATAAGTAAGCGGAGCTTAACCAAAGACAAAGATGAAAATAAGGAGATACCTGAGCCCAGTGAAAAAATGGCACCTCCATCAGAACTGGCGTCTCCAGTAAAAAGCACCGAGGATGAAGTAACTGATTCTGTTTCTGAACTAAATAGCTCACCCTTGAACAATCAGGAGGCAAAGAGCCCCGAAAATGCTCTGAAAAGAATGTTAAGTATCAGGAAAAGTAAACAAAGTTTCATCAAAAACAAAGATGAAAATAAGGCAGTACCTGAACCATGTGAGAAAATGGTGTCCCCAGCAGAATCAACATCCCCAGTGAAAAACATCAAGGATGAAGAAGCCGATTCTGTTTCTGAACTAAATAGCTCACCCTCGAACAATCAGGAGGCAAAGAGCCCTGAAAGTTCTTTCAAAAGAATGTTAAGCTTCAGGATAAGTAAGCGGAGCTTAACCAAAGACAAAGATGAAAATAAGGAGATACCCGAGCCCAGTGAAAAAATGGCATCTCCATCAGAACTGGCATCTCCAGTAAAAAGCATTGAGGATGAAGTAACTGATTCTGTTTCTGAACTAAATAGCTCACCCTTGAACAATCAGGAGGCAAAGAACCCCGAAAACGCTCTGAAAAGAATGTTAAGTATCAGGAAAAGTAAACAAAGTTTCACCAAAGACAAAGATGAAAATACGGCAATACCTGAACCCTGTGAGAAAATGGTGTCCCCAACAGAATCAACATCCCCAGCGAAAAACATCAAGGATGAAGAAGCCGATTCTGTTTCTGAACTAAATAGCTCACCCTTGAACAATGAGAGGGCAAAGAGCCCTGAAAGTTCTTTCAAAAGAATGTTAAGCTTCAGGATAAGTAAGCGGAGCTTAACCAAAGACAAAGATGAAAATAAGGAGATACCTGAGCCCAGTGAAAAAATGGCACCTCCATCAGAACTGGCATCTCCAGTAAAAAGCACCGAGGATGAAGTAACTGATTCTGTTTCTGAACTAAATAGCTCACCCTTGAACAATCAGGAGGCAAAGAGCCCCGAAAATGCTCTGAAAAGAATGTTAAGTATCAGGAAAAGTAAACAAAGTTTCACCAAAAACAAAGATGAAAATAAGGCAATACCTGAACCCTGTGAGAAAATGGTGTCCCCAGCAGAATCAACATCCCCAGTGAAAAACATCAAGGATGAAGAAGTCGATTCTGTTTCTGAACTAAATAGCTCACCCTCGAACAATCAGGAGGCAAAGAGCCCTGAAAGTTCTTTCAAAAGAATGTTAAGCTTCAGGATAAGTAAGCGGAGCTTAACCAAAGACAAAGATGAAAATAAGGAGATACCCGAGCCCAGTGAAAAAATGGCATCTCCATCAGAACTGGCATCTCCAGTAAAAAGCATTGAGGATGAAGTAACTGATTCTGTTTCTGAACTAAATAGCTCACCCTTGAACAATCAGGAGGCAAAGAGCCCCGAAAATGTTCTGAAAAGAATGTTAAGTATCAGGAAAAGTAAACAAAGTTTCACCAAAGACAAAGATGAAAATACGGCAATACCTGAACCCTGTGAGAAAATGGTGTCCCCAACAGAATCAACATCCCCAGCGAAAAACATCAAGGATGAAGAAGCCGATTCTGTTTCTGAACTAAATAGCTCACCCTCGAACAATCAGGAGGCAAAGAGCCCCGAAAATGCTCTGAAAAAAATGTTAAGCATGAAGAAACTCAAAGACAAAGCAAGTGATGACTCTGGTACCCTGAGAATTAGCAAACGTTTTTCACTGAGAAACTTTAAAAAAAATGAAGAGGGCAGCAGTGCTAAGAACATGACTAACACCAGTGTGGACAAGAGCGGGGAGAATACAGAGTCCATTAAAGAAGAACCTCTCTCAGGTAAGAGGTGAAAATAAAATCCACTGTAAAAACACTTGCTAGGCTTCTAATAATATTCAAAGTAGACACTGCAGGGTCCTTCACACAATACAGCATTGCATGAAATGGATTTTCCTGGGTAGAGAATAACCTGATCCCTTTCCAAATATTGGAGTCTTTAAAGGCTGAACATGGAAGACAGGTCACCCAGACACCAAGAGAGAGACCCATGAACAGGATGTTCTGTGACCCCCACAGATGATATTTTATTAGCCTTGAAGGGTTTCAAGAGGGATGCTTGTCTTGAGACAACCCTTTAATTTGCTATTTCTTACGGTAATGCTGCTGCACTTTTTTTTTTTTCTTTCCAGGCCAAATCACAAGGATGCTCATTCATATGGGCTTTGTCTACACTAGAAAAATGGGTCTCTGTCAACTGGCCTCTACCTAACCATATCTCTTTCCTAGAGTGGACACATTGCAATGCCTTTCAACCTGACTGAGCCACACTTCTAACTGCTTAGCCAAGGTAAAAGGCATCACAGTGTTTCCACACTAGGAAAAAGGTTGAGATTAATTAATACACCCTGACCTAACCTTAACCCACATTTCTAATGTAGGTAGGGCCCAGAGGCCATTGTTGATGTCATTAGATGGACTGCTTAGAAGGGCTGTGTCACAAATGGGAGATCTATATCAATGAAGATGCTTAAACTGCTTCACATTGTTACAGTGAGAGCTTTGTACAATGAGCCCACTTGTCAATTTTGCATACCGAGTGGCCGAAATTCACAGATCATGGCCAGGAGGCACCATTACGATAATCTAGGTCAGGGCTGGGCAAGATGTGGCCAAGGGGCTGGATCCGGCCCACCTAACACTTTGATCCAGCCCACGGATTGCATCTGGCTACTTTCTATTTATATCCTGCTGGCCATGCCACCGAATTTCCAGGTGGTGGCTCAGACAGCAGGATCCTACTTAAATAGCTCACGGCTCATGGTTGTGGGGCTAATCTGGCAGGGGCCGGAGCTGCAAGCCTTTTAAATGGCCGCATCGACCTTGACTGGCTGCCAGGCAATGCTGTAGCAGCGGGACCGGAAGCTGTGAGCCTTTGCTGTGTTTTTAATTCAAAGCCTCCAGCCCCAGACAACTCTGGGGGGAGGCTAGTCCCCAGCCCTGCTCTTTCCTCTCCAGACCCTGCCTCTTGCAGGAGCTGCAGCCGGCCTGTGACCACACTGCAAAATACATTAAGTGGCCCTAGGGTTGCCAGGTGTCCGGTTTTGAACCGGACAGTCCAGTATTTGAGTTTTCTGTTCAGGAAACAAAACTGAGAAAATATAAATGTCCAGTATTTTCTAAATAAGATGTAAGGTAGATTGTGATGTAATGTCAAGTGTGTCCAGTATTTTTGTTGAAACCATCTGGCAACCCTAAGTGGCCCCCCTGAAAAAATTATTGTCCACCCGATCAAGGCTCACCTCCATAACTTGTGTGATTGTCTTTCACCAATAATCCCTGCACTGAGTCCAATTACTGTGTCTGAACTAGAGCATCTCTTCTAGAAAGACAGTCCATCTTGATTTAATGATTGCAAGTGATGGAAAATCTCCCACGGTCAGTGGTCAGTTGATCCAATGGTTAATCACCCTCATTGTTTTTAAAAGGGGGTGTTTTATTTCCAGTTTGAATTTGTCAACCTTCTGTTTTTCCAGCCCTTTCTATGGTGTTGGCCCTTTCTCTGCTAGATTAACCAGCCATTTAGTATCAGATCTCTCTTTCTTGTGTAGGTATTTAAAGTGATCAGATTGCCTCAGATTTTCTCTCTGATAACTGACTAGACTGAATTCCTTTAGTGTTTCATTGTAAAGGCTTGTTTGTACCAGTTTAAACAGATATAGATAAACTGAAAGTGATATACTCCTAAAGTGCATGCAGTTATATTACTATAATGGTGTCTATATCAGGATAACTACATGCACCAAAATAAGTTAAGATGGTAGAAAAAACTAACTGCGGACAAGCCTGGCCGGTGTCTTCCAGCCCACAAATCATTCTTTTTGTTATTCTTTGAATGCACTTCAATTTGTCAATATCCTTTTTAAAGGGTGGACACACAACAGGACTCCCATCTCCCTGCTTGGTAGTTCCATTTCTGCATTGTGTTAGCCCATAGCCACATTACCACACCCAGAGAGCCTGTTTAGAGGGCTAAAGTTCCCAGTGATCTCTAGGAGCCTGAAGGTGCCCCAGAATAGAAGTCTAGCACCAGGGATGTTCTTAGGGAGATGCGGGGCACAGAGCAAATACATCACTTCCAGCACCTCCATGCTGGCCAGTTTTGCTGGACTGCAGGCCTCCCAAAAGCTCAGGGCCTGACGTGGTTGCCCCAGTTTGCCATATCTGAGGGATGGCTCTGTCTCTCACACAGTAGCAAAGATTTCTGTTGTCACACTGCTGCTGCATCCAGAAAGGCAGCTTTGTATGTACTCTGTTTCTGGTTAGCAAGTGAAATAAGACTAATGAATGCAATTCTTGCCCCAAGGATGGGAAAGGAAAATTTAATTGGGATCAGCCTCTTTTTGGAATCTAGTGTTCGGTGACTATCATAGTCCAAATGGCACATCAACCAGTGAAATTGGGTTCAAATTATTACTAGCAAACTACTGCCTTCCCTTCTATGGCATGACAAGGTACAATGTTGACTCTTTGTGGCCCCTTAGTACTGTATTTTTCTAGGCCCTTCTATCATCACTTTTCAAAATCTGCACAGTAGATAATTCAGCTGAGTGGGAGTGTAAAAGGAAGGCATCCATTCCTAAAGTGACCAGAGTCTGAGAATGAAAAGTAAATAGATTTTCCCCATCTCTCCCAGACTGGGCACCAACAGCATACTGTTCTGGAAACCAGTGTTACAGCAAATAGTTACTATGTAGTATTTATATATGCTTGTAAGATCAGCCATGAAGACTCTTTAGACTTCAAGATAGTTACACTAGGGATGAGTCAGACCTGTTCTTTGAGAACTTTAGTAAACTTCTGAAAATATTATTATTTCTATTACGATAGTACGTAGAGGCCACAATTAAGATCAGGGCCCCATTTTTCCAGGCATTGTAGAAACAGGGACAGTTTCCCTAGTTTAGGCATGGCCATAAATAAGAGAACACTTATCCAGAAAAACATTACGACATAAACAAGACAAACAAAGGGAGGGAAGGGGAAAATAGAGCAATGTTTCTCAAACATGATCCAAGTTGAAGAAAATTGTTGATGCCCACGACCCAACATAATTTGACTAGAGTATGGACTCTGGGATAGGGCTGAGGATGAGAGCTTTGGTGTGTGGGGGGTGGGGGTGGGGGGGGACTCAGGACTGGGGCAGGAAGAGGTTGCCTTGAGCTGCTCCCTGCCAGCAGTGTAGCAGCGGTGCTAAGGCAGGCTTCCTGCCTCTTCTGGCAGTGCTGCCCATGTCCCCCAGAAGCAGCCAGCAGCAGGTTTCCAGCCAATGGGAGTGTGGAGCTAGTGCTCAGGGCAGGGGCAATGTGTGGAGCCCTGTGTGCTCTCCCCGCACCATCTAGGAGCTGAGCCTGCTGCCGGCTGCTTCTGAGGCACAGCGCAGTTATAGCACCAGAGCCGGCAAGTAGCCTGCCTTAGCACCCCCACTGGTCACCTGATCTCCCTTCAGCAGTGACACCCAGTGCTTGACATTCCACGACCCAGTGATGGGTTGCGACCCGTAGTTTGAAAATTACTGAAATAGAGCAATAGCACAGCTGGGGTCCAATCCTAACTCCTAGGCTATGTTTACACTTTCCCCTCTTGCACAAAAAAATATGCAAATGAGGCGAAGCGTGGAATATCGTTGTGCCTCATTTGCATCATTAATGAGGCTTTATTTTTGCACCAGAGGCTTTTGCGCAAAAACCCCCTCTTGTGCAAGAGCCGTTCTTCCTGAAAAAAAGACATGTCGACGGCTCCTTTTTGCGCAAAAGCCTCTTGCGCAAAAACGGAGCCCCATTAATTATGCAAATGAAGCATGGCGATATTCCACACTTTGCCTCATTTGCATTTTTTTTGCGGAAGTGGGGGCAGTACAGACATAGCCCTAGAGCACAAGGCTCTAGGAAATCTTGCCTCTTCTGATGACTTGCTGCACTGGTCTTATTTTCAGTGTGAAACCTATGCAGCCAGTCTGGTTGACAGTGACCTTTGTAAGAACCATACCATATGACATATTTGCTTTGAGATGCATGGTACAAGCTAGACACAGTTTACAACTATGGTAGGGACTTTGGAAGAAGTTTGTTCTTTACTTTGGGTGAAATTCACATCACTGGCACAAAGCCCAAGACATCAGGTACATGCAGGCAAAGTGCTAGGACGATGGACAGGTGCAATCATCCCCCAGCTCAGAGCTGCACTGCAGCCCTCTCGCCACCATTGTACACCACTAAACTAGGGGGCTGGGACCATGTGATCGTATCCCATTGGCATACCTCACTGCTGCTCTATGTGCTAGTCAATGGTGGGCTGGCCTGGTTAGCTTCTAGGGCACCAGCATGGCTGCCACTCCAAGACTATTATGTGGCGGTAGGAGCAGAGGGGCAGAGCCTTGTGGAGACTCATGTCATGCTGTGACCCAGACTGAGGCAATGCTTGAGCATTCCTATAAGCATGCTAATTAATATGGCACATGTTTCTTGTCTCTGGTGTAAGGTGTTACTTCAAAAACCAGCTCCTTATGGTATGTCCAAGGACAAAAAACATGCAACTCTGCCTCTCAGAGTCCAGCTCTGAGTGGGAAGGTCTCAAAGCCCCGGCTCCAGCCAAACAGCTACAATGCACTTTTGTAGTCCCAAGCCTGAGCCACTTGACCGAGGCTAGCTGTGGGCCTTTCACTGCAGTGTAGACACCCTCAGAGACACAGCTCTGATAGCTCAGTGATTTCATTTGAACGGTAGTTCTCTGTGCAGGGCAGTCTCTAGAGGGCCACAGGGCCTGTGGCAATCGCCCCTGCCCTCCAGCACAGGCCCTGCCCTCACTTCTGCTCCATCCCCATTCCACCCTGCTCCATCCCTTCCCCAAGCCCCACCCCTGCTCCACCCCCCACTGTGTCCCTTCCCAACCCTGCTCCACCCCGTCATCTCCTCCCCCGTGCTATGCAAGCCTGGGGATAGCTGGGGGCCTGGCGGCCTGGTGCAGGATGGCAACAGGGGTCATCCCCCTCCCTCACACTTACTGCGGTGGCAGAAGCTGGAGTGGTCCAGCAGCCTGCTTGTCCCATCACTCTCTCCTGGCCGACAGCACTTGGCTTCTCTGTGGCAACCGGTAGCAGAGCCCACGACACTCCACTTCCTGCTGCCATAGAGAAACTGAGCACAGTGGGCTGGGAGAGGGCAGCAGGGCAGGGTGGAATGGAACAGGCTGCCAGGCAGCTCTAGCTCCCACTGCCCCAGTGAGTGCAGGGGAGGACCTCTGCTGCTGCCCTGAGCTAGCCCCCAGGTAATCTCCTGGGTCCCGTCCATAGTATGGTTGAGGCAGAAGTGTGGGCCTGGGGTGGCCACCCAAACCATCCTATGGACAGGACAGCTCTGCCTCTGTATCAAGCAGTGGTTACAGAGATTAAATGTCACCTGTGACATATGTGAAGCTGGAATGCCAATCTTCACACAGTAGAAAGTCAAGGGCAACCCCGCAGTCTTTACTCCGACACTGCTCTTTCCTGTGATCTTTGTTGGTGTTGCCAACTTTCTGACCAAACAAAACTGAACACCCTTGCCCCGCCCCTTCTCCAAACCCACCCCCCACTCACTCCATCCCCTCTCCCTCTGCTGTGTGCTCTCCCCCACCCTCACTCACTTGCTCATTTTCACTAGGCTGGGGAGGGCTGAGGAGGATCCCTTTTTGCTGGGTGTTCCGTCAAAAACTGGCATCTAGTTACCATATCTCTATTGTTAAAACAGGCACTTTAAATAGCTTAAAGTCAGCTAATAATCTGCTCTCTCCCTTGCCCATGTTCTCTCTGCAGTAATGCAAATAAGTGAATTTATTGGGAGGAAGCAACTTTTGAAGGCATTTGAATACATCATGTATTTGGAGAACGAAGTTATAACTGAAAAAGAGATCAAGAAAGATGAAGCCAATCCTACAGAATATGCACGAAAAGTCAAGGATGTGGATTTGCTTTACAACTCGCTGGCTAACTCGATCACATCCATTGTGAAGGAAATACTTGATCAGCCCAGTATAAATGAAAGTTTGTTGATGTCTATGGTGACCTTAATCTCTCAAGAAGAAGCAGCTCATGCTGATGTACAGGGCCCTGACTCTTCAGAATCAGACTGCATTGGCAGACCCAGAAAGTGGCGAGATGTGTGGAAGGAAGCTGTCAGAGAGAGTGCTCAAAGGAGAGTCCATATAGTGCCTATTTCGTTGAAGGAGGACAATGGTTCTTGGCTTGCTATCCATTTAGGCTTCCTCAGAAAATATGTTAGTGAAGATTTATTGAAAATTAAGCACTCAGTGCAAAAGTGTTACCCAGATGACTATAAAGTATGTGAAACATATGTGGAGTCATTTCACAATGCCATTTCTTCACACCTTGAAGCTCTCTTGCAGAGACCCTTGGAATTCACTGAATTTTACGCATTACTTGATTGGATTGTTAACACATACTCTAGGTAAGCTACTATTCCCCATGCCAACTCTCTCCTCCACATAATAATTTGGCTCTGCAGGGCACTTCAATGCACTTCGTTATTCTTTTGTTCCCATATGAGTAAGACAGATGCACCCACTTGAACTATAAGGGAACATGTCAAATTGATAACAACTGGAGGTAAAACTTGTCTGTAAAATGCTTATCACATGAATCCACTGTACATTTGAATTGCCTTATTTCTCTTAGGCCTTGTCTCCACTATGCAGTGGATCGATGCTGCAGCGATCGATCCACTGGCTATCAATTTATTGCATCTACGCAGATGCAATAAATCGATTTCCAAGCGTGCTTCCGTCAATGGCCATACTCCACCAGGATGAGAAGAGTAGCTGGCATTGACGTGAAAGCAGCCCCCACCACCCTTACTGCACACAAGACGCCGTGGTCAGTATGTCAACTTCAGCTACACTATTTGTGTAGCTGAAGTAGATCAAAGATGCTGATAAGTGTAGACAAGGCCTAAGTCACTGACTTGCTGTGCTCACGATACACGTAAGTTCCATTTTCCAATGTTCTATTTCAGCTCAGTTTCCCTCTCCCCTCCCTACTCCCCAGTCCATGGACACATTTTGCAAAGCACAGCCTCTATAAGGAGATCTTTGTAGAAGCAATGCATGGTGTGTGGAGAAGCCCCAGGCTGCACCTGTTTAAGTTGTGATGCAGGCTGTCAGGAATCCACATTGCCACCTGTGGGCCACCACTTGAATATGGCTATGTGGAACACCTGTAGATGTCATTAGCCCAAAGAAGAGAGGAATTGGCTCAAACAAGTCACTTTGGAGTCTCAGCCAATAAGATAAGAGGCCTCTAGATAAGCAATCTCTAAAAATGTTTTCAAATACAGTAGTAACCAAAATGTGCTTCATGGTATATAGAGTACAGACATGTAAGAAAACATAGCCCCAGCCCCGAACAGCTTACTGACTCAAAAGGCTTGTCCACATGGTGCAGCAGCACACATTAGATGGGTGCAATATATAAAATGCGCCAAAACGTGCAACAAACTGGCCCACATGGACCCGGGTGGTGCATACTAAAAAATTCTCTCTCGATATTAACATGCGCCAGGGAATTTTTTGTGTGCCCCAGCAGGGTCTCTATGTCTAGTTAGCGCACACCACACTGGTGTAAGTCACACCTTTATAGTGTGCATTGCGTCTTCTTATAGATAAACCCTAGAAAGATCATAGAAATACATGAAGAGTGGACTTGTTTGTGGTATGCTTGTTTACACTGATTAACTACCTACACACTAGTGGCTGGTTAATTTCACAGAGGCATCACTGAAGATGTGGGTGGGTGGGTCTTAAGGGGAGGGACCAGAATGAGGAGAAGCCAGTAGACTCTCTGACTAGCACATGCAGGGTGCTCCAAGTAAACACAAAGGCAGTTGCAAAAGAAGTGGATAGATTGGGCTACTATTAATTGAGGTGCTTAGCTTTATCCATCTACCTTTGACAACACAGATTTTGTTTACTTAAACAGATGTCATCCATTTGAAATCTAGCCATAAGTCTAGAACAGTTTCAGATACTACATCTGCCCTGGAGTCCATTGCCAGTTTTTGTGATTTTACAATTACATTTTCTTTATTTTAAGAAATATTTTCTCTCACCATACTGTGTGTAAAACCCACGTAAACAGAAGAAACTGATTATACAAAAGTGAGATTGAAGCTGATTATACCAAACATCCTGTTAAACTAAAGCAAACAAACAGCAAAATGATTCTATTTTATGTACAGTCATCTGAGTCTTTACTTGCAACAGCACTGATAAAAAAAATCAGACAGAAAGGCACTAACTTGGGTATACTTTTAAATTAATGACTCATTCATGCAGCACGCTGCAGTACACAGTATTTGTATAGCTAATGACATCTTCTACATTCCCATCCAACAAATCCGGCCACATGACAGACCACCACCAGCAACTCTTTCATCATAAACTCTTCTGCATTAGCCTGCCAGAATCCAGAGCTGACACTGTAATTTTTATTCACCTTAGATCTGATCTTCCATTCCCTGCTCAGACCTAACTGGAATCTGTGGGAGTTTTGAGTCCAGATAAGACCCCCCTATAAGATGTGGCGTTTCAGATATAGCTCTAGTGAATAGTTAGCTATTGGTGTTCCACATTCCAGGAAGTTACAAACATTTTTTCTTCTTTCTTGCCCAGCATTCAAAAAACAGAATCATAAATTAATCATGCTTGTGCAGAGTATGGATGGATGGGCTGCATAGCACATATGAATACCGTGCAGTATTGAATCATAATGGCACATAATAATGGAGTTTTTGCTATTGAGTAAGCAACACATCTGTTTCTACTCCAGAATGGTACTCTATCTTCCAATCAGCTGTCATGTACTGAATGGTAACTCAAGGGAAAAATGAGTGGTAACTCAAGGGAACAACGAGTGGTAAAGTAGCTTATCAATTAATTCCCTTTAAAGTCAGCCTCTAGTTCCGCATCCACCCACTTCTTCCATATGAGAGGAAATGTTCCTCATCCCCAACCTTGTTTTCACCTTTGCACAATTTCCAGACACTGGCCTTCAGAATATCACCCAGATGAACCGAGCAGTGATTTTTCATTGTTATCTTCATAAGGAAACAGACACTCAGCATGACCACCTAACACCAAAGTAAACAAAACTCATGTTACTGGAACAAGCTTCAGAAAAATTCCAACGATTCATTGTTAATGAATAAGCTTCATGGTTTTTGTTTAGTTTATTTTTTGAAAGTAACTTTTCATGTCTAATCAACACAGGAGGTTCATGCTTTCTAAACTGGACTGAAACCTATAAAAACCATTTCAATTTTGAAGAATTAGGATTTTAAATAGTGAGGAATGTTTTCTCATAAAAGCCTGAAAGTATGACACATAATTTAAGCTTTAAGTAAATTACATACAATATGATAATTATGTAGCTCATGCAATATGAATATTCCATTTACTAACTCTCCTCGAAAGCAAGCTAATGTGTTCATTTGCATTTTGTAGTGAAATGCTCCTGGGACATCCTGATCTCCAAGCTGAGGTAAAGACTCTGAACCTCCCTCTGTTGTTATCATCAGAAGCTTGGAACAAACTGAAAAATGACTATGTGGATTCTCTAGCGGTAAGACTTTGGGCTCCGTTGTCTGGCTTAGATAGGAGAAAATAATTCCAGACTCCTACATAGAAAATTCAGGCATCTCCAAAGGGGAACATACCCCAGGGCTGCCTAGTGGTCAAGAAGGAGTGTGCCAGATTGTCTTCCACTATGAGTTGACGTGCCCCCTTGCAGGTTATAGTTCTCTCGTGTGAGGCCTGTCTTTCCAGCCAGGTTACATGTCTCAGTCCAGCCCTTTCAGGGTATACCCAAAGAAAGTATGATCACAGGGAACTCTTTCAGCACCTGCACAGACTTCAGGATTTTCACCTTAGTTTGGGGACTAAGGTCTACAAACATTCAGGGGCTTCCCACACTGGACTTTCCACCAAAGTAAAGGCTCCTATTGTCCTGGTTTTTGGAGTTGGTAGGGGCCAACTGGAGGATGAGGCCTCCTTAGCTCTTGTTTATCAGCATGGAGTTTGCATCTCCGCACCATAGTCTCTCTTAAAGGGTTTGATCCTGCAATATGCTGAGTGCCCTCAACTCCTATTGACATGGGGCACTTTGCAATAGGCAGAACCTGGCCAGAAATGAACAGAAATCAACATGCTTCCAATTCCTTTATCTAAGGGTGTGTCTAGACAACAGGGTTTTTTCGAAAAAAGTCAAAAACTTCCCCTGCGTCTAGACTGCCGCCGTGTTCTTTCGAAAATAAATTGAAAGAATGCAGCGGTTTTTTCGACCACGGTAAACCTCATTTTATGAGGAAGAACGTAAGTGCTCTTTCGAAAAAAGGTGTTCTTGAATGCAAATATGGCTTTTTCGAAAGAGAGCATCCAGACTGCATCTCGCTTTTTCGAAAGAAGTGATTGCAATCTAGACGCTCTCTTTCAAAAGAGTCTTGTAGTCGAGACGTACCCTAAATGTGGTGCTTGATTCCGATCTGTTATCCATACACAGTTTAAGAGAACCCCCATAGACAGTATAATAGATTCATTTAAGTGAGATAAATAAGCAATCGCTACTGATTACATTTTTTAAATATGTGTGGTTTTTTTTAAATTCCACTTGTGCTTTGAAGTTATTGCAGTGACAAGCTCCATTGCAGACTGATCAGCTCTACCAGATCTATGCTAAAGTTTTGCTGACATAGCAGTGCTGGTCAGGGATATGAAATAATCCCCACCCTTAACCAATACAGCTATGCCATCACCTCTCTTTCTTGTGTAGATGCAACTAGACCAGCCAAAAAGTCCTTTTGTACAGAAGAGTTTATGTTGTTTGGGGAGATGGTGTAAATGCGCCAGCCCAAGATCATCTTATGCCACTGTAAGCTGCCTCTCCACTAAGGGGCTTTGCTGGTACAGCTGTATCAGCAACCTGCAACACCTTTCAGCCTCTTTTACACTAGACCAGGCAGGTCTACTTAAGGGATGCCATCCAGCTACATAAAATGCACAGCTGGATTCAGCTTACTTTAAGCTGAGCCACCACAGTGTCTACACTACGAGACGCCTTCAGGAGCACAAGCTCCTGATGGCGTCCATTATTTCTTGCAGAATGAGGAGTACAGGACACTGGCGGGGGCTGCCCTCAGCATTTGATTTGGGGGTCTACACTAGCTCCACTAAATCAAACACTAAAAGAGCAACTTCCAGAGGGTCGATCTTCTCCGTAATGTAGACAAATCCTTCTAGTGTAGGCTAGCCTGAAAGTGGAAATTCTTGAGAAGGATGCACCCATTTTGCTCAGAAAGGTATCAGGACTGGTAGTGCTTAGGGCTTCTCAGATGGTCAGAATGTGAAATGCTTTAGAAACTAACTTTTAAGGACCAGATTCTGGTGCCCTTACACTGAACAGGGTCTCAATTGATCGGTGGGCCCCATGGACTTCCATGGGACTACTTACAGAACAAGGCATTATACAATGCAAGTCAAGGCATCAGAATGTGACTTTTTATTATTAAAATCGGGATTTCCAACCCTTTCTCCTACAGACTGTTTTGTTTCACCACCACCAGCAGGACATAATTACTGTTTAGGAAGCACCATCCTGGGAAGGAGCACTCACCACGATGAGCAAAAGTGGCAAAGTCCAGTCCCTCAATCATCTACTGCAGAGCTCTTCTTGAGCTTTTCCAAGCTTTCCTTGAACGAAAGCCTGTGCTTTCCCAGGATGTACACTGTCCAGTGTGTGTTTATTAATCTTTGTTTATTTTATTAATGCTGAACCATAGATTTCCATCCCTCTCACTTCCCTCCCCTTTAACATTTAGAAAACAATAAAGTTCTATTTGGAAAACATTCTGAAGCTGGAGATCACAAACAAGTGGAAGGAGGAAAATCAGCCAGAAAACTCACAAACCCAGTACCACTCATCGTTGTCCTTCGATATTCAAGAGGTATTTGATTGGCTTGTATAAAGTACATTGTTAAATATTACATTCTGGTACGTAGGTGCTGCCTCCTGTGATAATTTATGTTAGTCACATACTCACCGAATACATGGGGGGGGGCACACCGTTTATTACGCCTTTTAGTTCTACCACTCGCCTTTTAGCTGCAAATTAAACCTGCTGTCAATTGTGTCACAGACATAATAGGCAACTGATTTTTAAAAGTCTTTAAGTCTCTTAGATTAGAATTTTTTTTAATGCTTTGTTAGAAAAACCTCTTCGTTGAAAGAGCTACTTTGTCCCAGGGCTGCTGCAACCTGAGAAATGCTGCTGGTAGAGCAACAGCCACTCCAATTTAAGCAGTATGAAAAAACAAAAGCTCCTACTAGCTTGTGAGGGGCTGCAGAATAATAAAGCCAGGAGGGTTTTGGATTCATTTTCATGACTTTCAAAGGGTTGAATCATTTCAATTAAATAAGACGGGGGGGGGGGAGCAAAGATTTTTATTCTCCTGCCATGACTCATTTTCCATAGAGGAATATTACACATTTCTGATAACCAGAAAGGCCAATTTGAACTGGATTAGCAGATTTGGGTAGGATGTTAGGGAAGGCATTTGAGCAAGACAGTATCTTGTCTAACTTTTGAGACACAGCTTGAAAGTTGTGTGACTTGGAATTAGGAGGCAGCAGAGAAAGAATTACAATAGTCAGTACAGGAAGTGAGTCAAGTCCAAATAAGGATTTTGGAGTTAAAGGCATGGACATGAGTGGCTGGTGAAGCTTCCACTTGGGGAGGCAGTAGCTTCCCAGCCTAGGCCCCGCCCTCTTCCCAGCCCAGGCCCCACCCCTTTCCCACTGTCTCCTTTCTCTCTTTCCTATGCATCCCGTATCCCTGCTCACTGCATGCTTGTCCCTTTCCAGCAAAATTCCTGAATTCAAGCAAATTATTTTTGAAAACACCCTGCACTTGTCTGCAATTTCTTTCTCAACAGAACCAAGAAGGTAATATGTCCCACTGAGGCAGCATGATGATACCAGCTTTATGTATTGGACTGGGAGACCCAATATCCCCAGGGGTGAAGGAACCAAATCCCCACGAGGCAAACATAATCTTCCAACCACTGAAAAGAGTTGAGACCTATCCTACCAATACCTTCTCTCTTCCTTGCCACCATGTCCCTCCTTCCTCTGCCCCCCCCTTCTTCCCTCCACATCCTTCTATCCCCAGACTCCCACTGATCAAGATCACTGCCCTCCCCAACCAAGAGCTCTCCCTGCCCTGACCATCACAGAATTTGAACAGGCTAAAAAAAACCAAATTGCCCTGTCTCAGGCCACTGCTTACCTGTGGGAAAGCTCTGAAGGGCTCCTGTGGCCCAGGGAGATCCATACCTCCTGGCCATTTATTGTTCTGCCCAGTTCCACTTAGCAAGCCAGCACAGGGTACCTGCTGCCACAAATGATCCAGCCCTCTCTGCAGCACACACACTTACTGCAAAAACAGCATAAGGCTAGTTGGCATACCTGCATTTTTTACTAGCCTTTTGAAAAGTGATGATGGGGGAAGCCAGGGGGAACCCTGCTCTCACTACCACTGCCTCGTCTAGCAAATTGCTCCAGCATCACACAATGGGAGGATTAGTCGTCCCATAAAGTCCCCAATTGAAATTCTCCTGTAATCCAGGAGCAGTGGCTACTGCATGAATAATGCAGAAAGATTCTTAAATTGTAAGAAACACTTTGCAAAACTGTACTTCTCAGCACTTTCCACCTCATGACCTCAAAACACCTAACTAAAACCAAGGAATTTACACAAACTCCTGAGAGGCAGACAAGTATTATCATCATCATCCCTTTTTTTTTTAAATGGAGAAACTGAGACACAGGATAATTAATTTCCTTATCCACTGTTGGTTTGGTTTTTCTTAAATCAGTGGAAAAACTCCCCTTGAAACCAAGCCTTAAATGATGGGCCCAATGTCACACTGGAAGTCTATGACAGGAAGGCCATGGAGAAAACCCCTCATCTTCACATTTCTAGCAAAGGGGAGCACAGCACACTGGCTGCACTGAGGTGGTGAGATCACCCTGAAATCCCAGCTTCCCCCAGTACAGGAACTCCACAGTGAGGCTACACCTGACCCTAACACAGTGTGAGGGCTGGCCCTGCCTCTCTGTGCCAGGTGTACCAGGTGTGGCTGGGCAGGCTCAGCCCAGCGTGAGCCAGATGTGGAGGGGGTTATTGTGAGGGGAATCTGGGTGTGAGCAGCTTAGTGGGAGATCTGGATGTACAGGGGCTCAGTAGGGGTTTCTGGTGTAGGGGCAATGAGACTCTCTTTGAGCTCAGTGGAGGGGTCGAGAGGAGATAGGGTTTGGTGTGGGGTCCAGGTGCTGAGGAAGTGGGAGTTCATAGGATAGGGGATCCAGGTGCAACTTGCTGGGGAGCTTGTTGGATGAGTCCAGGTTTAGGGGAACAGGGCTTGTCAGGGTGAGGGTTAGATGGATCTGCTTAACCAGGGAGCCCCAGGTAGTGCTAAGGGGACACTGCATGCTGGACTCCTGCTCCCCCATGCCCCCACTTCCTCATCCCCTTTTCTTCTCTATCGCCTTCTTCTCATTACCTCACTCCCCCTTCCTTCCCCACAGCCTCTTCCCCCCACTTGTCTCATTCCCACCCCTCCCACCCAACTCCACTGCAGGGCACAGGAAGCCTGTGGAGAGAGGATAAGAAGGGAAGGAGAGGGAATCGGGCAGCTATCTCTGCAGGGCTTATTGGCCTAGGCAACCCCCCCCACACACACTCCACACACCAGCAAGGGGGAGGGGGACTATGGGGAAGGCATGTGGGGAGAGGGCAAGGGGAGAAGAGCCAGCAGTAGGCTCAGTAGCAACTGGGCTGGAAAAGTGAACCCCCACCCTCACACACACACACACTAGCAAGGGAGGGGGGAGCCAACCGAGCAAGGAGGAAGCCCACTTTGCATACCTGAACCAAGGTGGGGGGGCTGGATGGGGTGAGGGGCCAAGTGTAGGGGGCAGAGCAGGAGCAGAAACTAGCAAACAGAAGAGGCAGCAGCAGGAACGCAGCAAGCTGGGTGGGGTGGTCTGCAGAGCAGAGCTAGCCATCTCCTGGAGCCGGTGAGATGAATGCAATTGAGGCTGCTGCTACAGAAGCAGGGAGAATCCATGTGACTGTAATTTGAGCCTTGTGTCTGTTCCATGCAGGTTCAGGGGCTGGCCCCTGAGGAGGCTCCCTGTTACTCTGCCTTCCTAGCTGCCCTGGAACCTGCCTGAACCACACTAAATATTCCACAGCAGCCCTACCTGGCTGCTGGAGCCAGGGAAGGGGGGCCAGCACAGCCCCTGCTTTGGGTAGGCTGTGCCTTGCTGTGCCTTACAGACCGGACACCCGTGGGCAGGGATTTTCAGTTTGTGTGAGTTGGGGTCAGGGCAGCGTCAGGCCACTTTTGCGGCACCCTGATAACTCCTCTGACTTAGCTCTGGGCTCGGAGCTCCATAGCTGCTCCACAGACAGGGAGAGAGGAAGCCTCCACCCCTGCTCCTGCTTTGTCTGGTATTCAGATCAGCTACTCACGCTGCTGCATACTGGGCAGAGAGCTGGGCCTTAAATAAGGGCCCAGAAGAGAGTGATTTTCACCAAGGCAGTTCAGGGCTGTTTGGTTTCTTAGCCCACTGAAACAATTGGACGTCAATGTATTGTGTGGTAATTCAAGCCTCTTGGTCCATTCTGGATTATTGTTTTAAAAAGCAAGTGCCAAAATATGTCTGGTAAATATCACAGGGTTCTCCCCCTAGATACGAAGATCAGATCACTAACTTTACTGCTGACCCCAGTTATACCAGTTCATTGGACAAAGGCTTTTCCGCTGTTTCCGTTCCATTCACTGGATTCTCCTCTGACTCTTTTATAGCTCATTGGACAGCTCAAGAAGCAATCTGGAAAAATTTTGAAAAGTCTGGAAACAGCAACTCTTGACATCAGCATGGGAGAACTGAGAGAATTCATACCAAGGTCACAGCTGCCTCTGGCAACATATTCCTTCCAAAACGAGTATCCTAAAGCCAGTGCTCAATAGTAGTATCCATACCATGGGCCAAACACTAGCACTGGACTCCCACGTGCTTGCTTCTAGGAAAATTAGGATTCAACTGAATTTCTTGTGAGCCTGACAAACTTAACCAAGGAACTGAGAGATTTCCAAAACAATCAACACACACAATAGTAAATAGACAGATGGGAGCATGAGTCTCCCGTATATCTGATGTCAGCTCTGTAAAAATGGATGGGTGAAAAGGCATTTTCTATCTGTCAGTATTTATGAGATGTCCAATACAGTTATCACTGTAGCATATACTGAACAATAAAACGTAGCACTGAGCATGCCCAAATAAGGACACAGGACACGATCCTGCAGTATTGAAGCCAATGAGATCTTTGCAATTAACTTGAATGGGCATGGGATCAGGCCCAAAATGCACAACTCATTTCTAGCTAGACTTCTAAATCTCTCATAAATTTAGTCAGTTTCAGCAGTGGAGAGAATTCTGCCTCTTAAGTGGAATGATGTACTTTCCAGTGAAGTAGGTTTTGCCCACGAAAGCTCATGATTCTATATATTTTAGTTAGTCTCTAAAGTGCCACAGGACCATTCGTTTTCTTCATGGGAGTAGCCATTGGGATTATGGGCTAAATGCCTATATTTTAATATCTCTAACATTCAAGTCCCAGTGTCATCTTTAGTTGTCTAGATCATCACATGGATTTGGGATATTCCCTGGAAAGATTTGGGTTCCATAGATAAAAATGTTATTTTTCTCATCTTTGGGGAGATCAAAACCTTCTTGTACAGCCCATGATTAGTTGTATGTAAGTAGCACTCTGAAATTGAAAAAAAGAGAGAGAGAGAGAGAGGGAGAAGGGCATTTCAGCATGAATCAACTCAAGAATAAAAATAATTGTACATTAACTAGTGAAAGTTAACACCTCAGGAATGAGGCAAATGGGTAGTTTGCTGTTAAGTATTTTATAAAATGAACTGTAGAAGACACTGAAAATAGCTTTCCTAATATGTGAAATTGTTGCATTTTGTGATCCATGACAGGTATTTTAAATGTTTTAAAGGCAATAATTACCCCTCAAGTTTCATCTCTAATATCCCAGTTACTACTGGAAAATCCTAAGGAGTTCACACCAGCAGTTTGTCTGAGATTTCTTTAAAGAACAATATCTTGTTTTCACCATTAAAAGTGATTAAAAAGGGAAGGAACTTTCTTTGCTTAATTTTTGTTAAGCTTCCTTCATATAAACCAAGTCCCAGTGTGAGTCTCACACAAGGGAAGATAAGTACCTGAGGGTATGTCTACACTTGCACCCTCTTTTGAGGGAGGGATGAAAATGAAGACATTCAAAATTGCAAATGAAGCCGGGATTTAAATATCCTGCGCTTCATTTGCATAATCACGTTATGGCGCTATTTCGAAATAGTGCTATTTCGAAATACAAAACGCAGTGTAGATGCAGTTATTTTGAGAGAACGCCCTTCTTCTGCAATAACTGTAAAACCTCATTTTATGAGGAATAGGGGTTATTTCGGAAGAAGGGCGTTCTCCCGAAATAACTGCATCTACACCGCGTTTTGTATTTCAAAATAGCAACATAATGCGATTATGCAAATGAAGCGTGGGATATTTAAATCCCGGCTTCATTTGCAATTTCGAATGTCTTCATTTGCATCCCTCTCTCGAAAGAGGGTGCAAGTGTAGACATACCCTGACTGAATAACTCATTGCATTGTGCTTCCTGACTCCGTGTGTTTTCTTACGCCAGCATACACAAATGGAAGTTGTCGGTGTAAATAAGGTACTTTTAGTTTTAGATTAATAAAAACAGGAAACAACAAAAGTAAAGTCTAATTTTGTCTCTTTTCCTAAACTCTCTTGGACTTAAGCACAAAGTGGCTACTTGCTTCTGCAGACACCAGAGTCCTGAAAGGTGCATTATACAGGAAATACAGACCTGAATCCTTAGTATTTTGTCAGTATGGTGTAAATATAGAGATATAGAGATTTTGCTCATATTTGGTTTCTGTTATAAAATGAGCCTTGAGCTAAAGCCAGAGAAATTACAGAAGTAGTTTGAGCCCACTTAGCAATGGTACATTTAATCACTCACAACTAAAGGTTGGAATTTTCACCTATACCCTTTCATGGGGAAAAAAAATCTAGAATCTATCCTAAGCTTCGTTGATTTCAGATTCAAGCAAGCTTATCCAGTGTTTATCTATGGCATATCTTCCTCTAATTCACATGCACACCTCCTGTTAAGATGAAAAATGCACATACTTTGAGAACAGCAGGAGTAAACAGTGAGTTTTTCTCTTTATCCCTGTGTACATGCAGCAAGGTCACTGCAGTTCTATTAGTTAAAGAGTTCATTAAGAACTCCACCCTGTTTTATTTTCAACCCGCTGTGATGATTTTTTCTGAAATTTCTGTTACAGATTAAAGAAGGAATTTGTGGAGTGGTACAAAGAGAGAGAGGATTTGTTGTTTCTGCCATATTTAGTAGCCTACATTAACACCTTCTGTGATCTGATGTAAGTCTGTGTTTCCCTTATAACATATTTATGGTTGGGCGATGAGGGGATGTCTGTTGGATCTTATTGTTCAGCAAAGAATTAAGGTAGAAATTATGTCCCAGAGTGAATGGATCAGAATAATCCTTGGTGTAACTGCAGGGAAACAATGGAGTTATGCCCAGGATAGATTTGCATGAGTTATTCCTGATTTGTATAGCAGTGCTTATTTCCCAAGGTAGAATTTAGCTTAAGAGTTAGGGACACAGATGAAAGCTCAATTTGTCTGGGACATAGGGGTTGAGTAACAGAAATGTTTGGTGTTCAGAAGAGGGGATTGGAGTCTAACCCATTTGCAGATTTCAAACACACATGGTCATGATTTAAAATACTTGTTGAAATAGTATGTAAACTAGAGATGTAATAGGATAACCATTCACATGGTTAACCAATAAGCCTGGGCATATTGGTTACCATGCACGATCACACACAAGCTCCCATCCCACTCCCGGGGAATCAGTTGTCACTACATGCTGCTGGCTCTGTGTCAGAGGCAGCAGTGTGGGGTGCCAGACAGATGCTGGTCCGCCAGGGAAGCCAGTTTAAAAACCAGCTCCCCTTGCGGACCAGCTGCCTGTCACCCCACGCTGTTGCCTCTGATTCAGAGGCAGCAGCAAGGGGCGGCAGCAGCCCTTGTCTGAGGAGAGTCTGAGCTCCCAGACCCAGTGCCTGCCCTCCTGGCTCCTAATACACTTTAAATGTAGAGCTGCAGCAGGGATAGGTCATGGACCAAGCACAAGCTGGGACTGAGCCATACTGTTGGCCAACCTGCTAAAAAATTTACTGGTGGGGGCGAGGGGAAATGCATGTGGTCTATAGCATTAACCTCTAAGCTTTTGCTTATTGGTTAATCGACTATACTATTACATCCCTAATTACATGGCTACCTAATTATCCGCTTTTTAACAACCCTAATGTAAACAACAGTATAATCTGATAGCTGCTCCCTTTGGTATTATAGAAAACATTTAGCTTGCAAATAACTCAACATAATTGCTGGCTGTGGTGATTTTTAGGGGGTTGAATGCTCAAAGGTAGATTTAGAGCCAAGTTTTCAGATTAAAAACAATACACATACAAGGCTGTACATCAGCAGATCTTAAAACACCTTTCAAAGGAATAGCCTCTGATGTGTGTGTTTGCCCATTAGCACAGGTCTAACTGCCAAATCAGCACACAGCAGTGTGGCTGAAATTCTCCCCACACATAGAAAGCCAGAGGGTTCAGGCTCTAAGTGGATGGAGTCATCAGAAGTGAACCACCCTCCTCCTCCCTCTCACAGCCCCAAGCCAGGGCTGCCTCACAGTCAGGGTCTGCTACTCCAGTCTGGGCAGGAATAGCAGCTACAGCCGCTCCCTGCTGCTTCCATGAGACATTGGGACCAAGCAATCCAGAGCCTATCCCACAGCTTGCTCCTGCCTATAGGCCAGTTGCACATCTGTAGACCATTTGCACCTTTGTAGGTGGTACAAAGGCTCTCCTGCCTGGTCATCCCCACCCACCCCATGCAGTGCATAAGGAGGTTTTGTACTGGCAGGGGTGAATTCCAAATTCTGCAAGCAGCTATGCTGGGGGTCCTTTGAAACTGAAAACAAAAACCCCTTTCGTATATGTTGCTGTGCTTATTATTTATCTGGGGGCTCAGAGGACTCAAATTCCAAAACTCTATAAAAGTGATGGCAGTCACAGGTTACATCAAACACTGTGAAGTCAATTCCAATTTCACCATTGGAAATCGATTCACATTTTGTAATGAGTGAGGTCAGAATAGGCCTATAGGTTCCACAAGCCTTTGTTGACATTACAAGTCTGGGATTAGCTTCAGTGCTCTGGGTTAGTTCTCTCCATTCAGAGGACTATGTATTACCAGTAGCATGTCACATTCTGGGCACCATGAAAGGGTTTGGCACTGAATGTGGGAAGGATTTATTGTCCATTTGCATGCAGCTGTCCACATAGCTGAACTGGGTGAGTGGGCAGCTGTCTGTGGCACTTGCTTACATACAGTCCCTCTAAAATACAACTAATCTTCGTGGGATGATGTGGGCACAATCCTTACTCAGCTATGCAAAGGAGAACAGGATGGAGGCCATTCCTTTGGCCTTGCACCTCTGGTTTGCTGGGGGAAGAGGAGAGCAGTGAGAGGATAGGGAAGAACAAGTTGTGAGAAGAACCCCTCTTCCATTGCTGGACACAAGGGGCAGTAACTACTGCATGACAAGACCTGAATAACTTACTGCTCTCCTCAGAGCAAAGAGGGAGCAGGGAAGGAACTGTGACAGAAGCGCAGCCCATGTGCTGCTCTGCCTCTGAGGTCACAATGCTATGTGCTGCCCTTGACTCAGGAACAGATTGTGACATTACAGGCTAGCTGCAGATCAGTTTCTAGCCTATCAGTTACACTGGAACCAACCCTGACTCTGGGCATCCTAGTTCTATCCTAACAGTGCTGAGTGGGTAGAGTGCAGATCATGCCTCCATGCAGAGCTGGTGCATAAGGAAATTAAGCAATTGCGTAGGGCCCTGAGCAGCTCAAGGGCTTCCCTTCCCCAAATATTCCTGCTTACCATCACCCCTTGCTAGCACTGTCAGTGCCTGCATGTGCCAGTCACACCAAGGCCAGGGACATTTGGCCCTGGGCCATTCATTCTGCTGTACATGGGATAAAGTTGTAGCAGCTTCCGTTTTCTCTAGTGTATTTTTGTTAGACTCCATAGTAAGCACTAACATAAGAAAGCCTCTAGATGGCATGGTCTCTCCAGTAATTAGCCATACAACATGGTCTTTAAAGTGCTGTTTCTGTTTTTCACAGTGTCAGCTTTGTCAGTACTAGCTATTAAGCAATTCTGGGCTAAGGATTTCTTGCAAAAGTGAAGGGCAGCATTTCCAAAGCTGGGTCCCAATGCTGCAAGCACTTGCTTAACGTCATGTAGATTGAGGGGCATGGGAACAATCTGTATACTGGGCTTGGTGAAAGCCATTGAACAAACCCTGTCCGTGATGGGAGCCAGTTCAAGCCAGTGGGTGCTGCTGCACCCCTATTTCCAACACACCTAGGTAGATGAGTTAAATCCAACAGGACAGTTCATGTATCAAGTTAAACGTGCATAGGTGTTTGCAGGACTAGGGAGCTGGGCTGCTGTGGAGTTCAATGTCTCTAAAACCATCCAACACCAGGATGTGAGAGGCTGCAAGTGTGCAGAACCTGCAAATATCAGGTCATTTGTCTGGGTGCCTTTAAATGTATATGCCCTGCTTTAGGCATCCAAACATGAAACTTTTGGACTAATGACTCAGTTCTGCTCCCACCAAAGTCAATTGGAGTTTTGTCATTGGCTTAGGTAGGAATCGGGTCCGCCCTTAATACTACAGAGCAAAAACAAAAATAAGAGTCTGACCATTCCACGTAGCCTGTGTCTATACAAGCCTTTTCCTACTCCAAATACCCAGTGAATATAAAATATCCACACATATGTTTCTGTATTGCACAATTCTCACTCTTTGAAACTTGCAGCACATTAGTTAAGTAAAGTTCAATGCCTACGTGAACACAGTTTCAGAGATTAGTTTAGTTTACCTTAAAGCTGCCCTAATCAGCTGAAATGCAACAAAAGGAGTCTGGTTTCACACAGACTTGTGCACTAGTTAAGATGATTAAAAAAAAAATCACAGTAATTTAAATGGATATGGCTTTCTTGACACACAGAGCTGAGATGAATAGCATTCTTTATACACAGCTGCAAGGGAACCACAATACTTTATTGCTGCTGCTTTGATTTGCCAAAGAGTGCTTTACACAATTGTTATTGTGCAATGTGGGAAATCTAAAAAGGACTTCCTTAACCCCAGACAGAGCCTAGTTAAGCTGCTTAGGACTTCACCAAAATTTCCAACCTTCATTTTTCCTTAAACTTGTCACTCATTCCATTATGGTCATATTAATACTTTTCAAAGTTAACTGCTTATGTGCTTTAAGCAAAGTCATATGAGTTTTGTACTGATACACCTCTTTTTACAGTTTGTTGTTCAATTCTGCATTAATAATAGACACTCCATCTGGGAAATCAAATTGATTTCTGTATAATTTCTTTGTATTACCATAAATTGGTCATTGTTATCGCTCTTTCCTGGGTGTCTGTTTATTTGTCTCCAGTGGGGCCAACAGCCTCACTGGCGCCTAGACAAGGTGGGATGTGAGGTGGAAAGGGGTCTGCTCTGCACCCCCAGAAAGGGCAGGGCTGAGGCTAGGCAGCCCTGAGCATTGCCCCTCCCCTACCCACCCTCAGTGCTGCCTCGAACACGCCACATGGTACTGGCAGCGATTTAAAGGGTCCACGTCTCCGACCACCATCACTATTGCAGTAGCAGAGGCGGCGCAGGAGTTCTGGGCCCTTTTGTGTCACCCGGCCCCAGGGCAATTACCTCCTTTGTTCCTCCCTCTCCCGTTGGCAGCCTGCTTGTCTAGGGGTTCCAGATGGTTTCAACAAAAATACCAGACACACCTGACATTACATCACAATCTACACTACATCTTATTTAGAAAATACTGGACATTTATATTTTCTCACTTATATTTTCTCAATTTGTTTCCCAAACAGAAATCTCAAATACTGGACTGTCCGGTTCAAAACCAGACACCTGGCAACCCTATGCTTATCTCAGACAGGGGTGGCCCATCCATATAGGTGAACTAGGCAGTTGCCTAGGGCGCCAAGTTAAATGGGGCGCCAAATGGTGGCGCAATATCATTGAGGGGTTTGGAGCTGGGGGCGCCGATTGCGTGGTTCGCCTAGGGCGCCAGTTGCTGGCAACTAGTCTAGGGCTGCCCCTGACTCAGATTATACACTCCTTTGAGCAGGGACTGTCTCTGCAAGTGTTTGGGAAACATTTGGCATAAGTAATAATGGACCTGAATCAAAACCCTGGATTTGGACTTCTCTGTATTATAGAAATGCAGGTGACCAATATCTAGATCCAGCTCAGAATTGCACATCTCTCTCTCACTCACCTCTGCTAGTCATACTATTGTAGAGATGGCAGCCTTGCTCTGAAACTTTCAGGGACATTTACAACAACACTTAGGGAGCTTGCTTGGACTTCTTTCTTCTCCCCCACCTTGCAGAATCCAGGTTCTCTCTCCCTCCATCTCCCCACCTTACTAAAACCAGGACTTTTCTCCCAACAACATCCCCAACCCTCATTGTCAAACAGGGAGAAGAAGAGGATCAGCTCTGAGGAAAGCTGCCCTGCTGTGCTGCCCAGGGATCTTAATTACATAGGCCGGTTCCAGGCCTGGAACTACTTCCTGAAATGAACCTGTTACCCGCGGTTCTTTCAACCCAAACCTCTCAGTAACTTTTACTGTCTGCGAGGTGGTGTCAGGAAATAATTTAGGGGAGACACAGTCGTTGGACTGATAGATGGATGGTACAAACAGGACAACACAAGAGTACTTTCACTTAAAGCTAAACTTTACTTAGTCTCAAGCACTTACACACGTCCGCAACAGGTTAGTAAAACACCCCCATCCTCGATAGTTACCGAAGTTGAGTGTAGCTCTCGAGTGGCACCGGGCAGGCTTCCGATGGCTAGCCTTCCGTCTGCCGGTGGGGACGGAGATGCATCCAGATGTGAAGAGTCCTCAAGGAGTCCTCGAGGCGTCCCTCCAGGTGTTCCCAAAATTGTCCTCCTAACTCAAACTTTCCTTCCCTATTTATCCATTAGTATTACAATAACATGTCACTCAAAAACTTGTTAGGCAAGCACTTTTTAAAGGTTACGCAAGAGGTTTTCTTCTGATCATCACTTTCACCAGATGCGTTTTTTCTTTTTCAGAGACTCCATGCCTGGGGGCCCTGATATATGTCTTGGGGCATTTAGACAAACTTCCTGTTTTTCTAAATGTATAGCTCAGTGATTTCACTAGAGATTTGGGCCTCAGAAAGGACACAGGGTCAAGCTGCCCTCTTTGTGGCACCCAAACTCCCCCTTCCTTCCCTGACTGTGGTCATGTGGAAGTCTCAGTCTAGGTCTAATTTGGGCCTGTTAGCTTGGCTGCTAAAGTTTAAGCAGTAAGCAGTAGTGGTTCAGGCACCTTACTGGATTTGCCGAAATCACCCCCTACAAACCTTCTCCCCTTCTTCCTCCTCCTCTGTCAGATTCTCTCTCTCTTTCTCTTCTGTCCCCATCTCTTCATCTCTTTGGTGTCTCTGCAGCAGATGGTGTAGTGAGGGACTGATAATAGGCAAGCAAGAGGGGTCATCAGTGGGGCTTGGGGTGCATTCACTGCCCAGGCCACAGGTGGCATGTTGTGCTCTAACTGCCTCATGTGGACTTTGCTGACTCTCTAAGTACCGAGTTCAGTGGTTCTCAGCCGAGGCAGAGAGAGTTGCCAACTCTGACTGAAGCTATTCCAGGGGATTTTTTTCTTCCATCATGCTCTAATGTCGTTTTCTTAAAATAGCCTATTAAAATTTCCAGGATTGCTATCAATAGGCACTGTGAGATTGATGCTGATTTCAGCAGAATCACATTGTCAAGGCTGTTCCCCACTCTGGCACGATAAATGCAGGAGTGGGGGCCCACAAAAGCACCCCACAACCTGATCTCTACAGGTTTTGGTACACAAACTTCCCCCAAAATCCTAATACCCGGATTTTCTGAAATAAAAACCACTGCCTCCACCCAAGTATTCCAAGAAAACCATGGAAGAGATCACTTGGGAAACCTCCCTAAAAAACCTCAGGGGTACCTCAAGCTCTTTTCCCCAAAGAGCTTGAAAAAGAAAAGAGAAAATACAAGTTGCAGTCTGTGGTAGCTACCCCCTAGTCAGAGGCATGCACATTCCCACAGACAGAGATATTCCAGGACACAGAAATGAACCAATACCAGGTTAATAAAAAAAGGAAGCAAACTTTTATTATCAAAACAAAACCATAGTTGCCAGCATAGTGACTAGCTGGAAAAAACCTACCAATTAATCTAGATACTCCGGGGAATCCCCTGGGCTAAGGACTTAGTTATAAAGGAGAGGAAAAACAGCACAGACATCATTTCCATATTCCCACACCAGGAAAACAATAAAACCTGACGGTTAACTAATTTTACTCTGCTTACATATTGGGAAAAGACTTTTCTTGGAGAGAGAGACGGCCTCCCGTCTCCCTGTTACCTGGAAGAAAACTGCTCTGATCCAGACAAAGGAGGGAAAAGTTAAAAATTCCTTTGTCCCAGTTTGAAACCCCTACCTGCATTGTTATTGGCTGACCAGATACCTGGCTAGAGCCAGGAGACATAGTTAACCCCTTAATCCCCAGGTGCTGGCCAGCCCTCATGGTTATGACACAGGTCAATCCCAGAAAATTGGCAACTCTAGTGGCATGTGTGTGCCTGTAGGTACACAAAGGTCTTCCAGAGGACATATTGCATGGTATGCACACCCTGTCTTCCTTCAGGGCAGGGCACGGATGTGATACCACAACAGTAACAGTATACCAGACTGTCCTCCAGCTGGACTATACAGCTCAGTGGCCTGGATCAATATAACTACCCCTGGGATTGGGGCTGTATGTCCCATTGGCCAGAGTCCATATAACCACTCCTGCAGTCGGGGCAGGGCAGCCTAGTGGCCACAGTCAGAACAACAGACTGCCCTTAAGGGCAGGGACAGTCTCAGTGGGGACCTAGATCCAGCCTCTGCACTAGGTCCTAGCCTAGGGTTGTGTTGAAACAGGGGTAGTCATCACCTAGTCAACAAGGAATCCCATCACAAGATGTTTGTTCAGGTAGCAGGTACCACTCACCCCACATCCCCTGTCCACTTCCTACCACAGTTTTTGAGGTGACAGTTGATTCACGCTCAGGACCACCAGACTCCTGAGAGGAGTAACTCGCTAGAACTCCAGCTCCTGGTTGTTTACTAAGAGCAGCAGGTTCCCAATCTGGTTTCCAGATCTTCAGGTTCCTGCAGTCCATAGCTGTCATAGCTCCTGTCCTGGAGCCTCCACCAAGCAGCCTCTCTCCTTGTCAGTCCACCTAGATTAAACCAGGCTGCTCGATTTTATGAGGCAGCAGATGGAGCATGCCCTGTTTGGTCTGAGGGGAGGGACTTCTGCTGCCCATAGCATAGGGCTAAACCTTTCTTGCTCAGTGTAGGATATACGCACCCTGTCACAGTATAGATTAACTCATCTAGACGTTTGCCTAGATTTACAAACAGGCTACATAAAAAGCACCAGCTAAATCAGTACAAACTAGTTTCAGATACACAAAATGTAGTAGTGTATTGTGACACTGGTATTTTTATGCCTGATTTTGTAAGCAAGCAGTTTAAGTGAGGTGTGACTTGGGGGTATTCAAGACAAATCAAACTCCTGAAAGGGGTCCAAATAGTCTGGAAAATTTGAAAACCACTGACCCAGAGCGTGTTAACATTGTCCACATGGGGTCCACATGGGGTGCGTGTTTAGAGTGCAACGTATCTCTGTGGCTTGGGCAGGGAATCCAGCAGCATCTCCTTCAAAATCACCTCCTGAGAGCCTCTCACTGTGCTATCCCGTGCATGTCCCACAGGAGTGGTGGAGAAAAGCACTCCCTTATGGTCCTATGTGCTGAATTTGCCAGACCTGAATGGCAGTGACACACATACATTTTATCTGTGTGCATATGCATATGTATTTGTGCTTGCATAATTAATAGATTTAAGGCTGAATTAATAATTTTATAATTATATGTAACTAATCAGGAGGATTACTAAAAATTATAGGTGGTTGGCATCTCTGCTGTTGCAGAAAAGGAACAATGGTTTGTGACCATGAACAGGTGATGAGAAGGGAAATTGTTGGAGATACAAGAGAGTCCTTTGAAAAAAATCTGATTGTTTTGGCTAAGATGTCCACAGCAGTAGTTCATGATGCAGGTCAACATTAAACCATTACTTTTATTTCTCTCTCTAGGAGAGGCTTACAAAAAACATTTAATGCTGACACTAAGGAACTGGAAGAGACCCTGACTCTTGTGACAAAGAGCTTCAGAAAGGATGTTTTAAATAAACTGAAACTAAAAACGCAGGTAAGAAGAGTTTGGAATGATCTGAAGCTGGTAGTTCAGGATTTATTGCCATTTTCCTAATACACATCTCATTTTGCGTGGATAGGATGTGATCATTTCAAAGTGCATCATATCTAGTCTTGCCAACTCCATGTCAAATTTCTGGGGTTTAAGGCTTTTCATTGCAAACATTGATGCATTGGTTAAGCCTTTTATTGTAGAACCACAGGAATTAAATACATATTTGTTGGCTTTTTAGCATACTGTATCCTAAAACAGCTCAGAGGAATTTCACTCCTAGTGAAACCCTAGTGATGACAGTGGAGTTACAGCAGAGGTGTGTTTGTTCCTTAGATTTAAAAAATAGCTTTCTAGGGGTTCTGTTTAGCCTTATTTTATTCAGGGCAAGTCTGCTGTCATCTCTTTTACAAACTTCTATCTAAAGCAGGGATGGGGAACCTAAGGCCCAGGGGCCAGATGCAGCCCCCAGCTTGCCTGAGGCTCAGAGCTCTCTCCACCTCTGGCACTGGGGAGTCCGTGCTGGTGCTGCACACACCCCACCAAAGGGCTGGAGCACACAAAATCTACTAGCCTGAGCTCCCCGAGTCTCTGGTGTGCAAAGGGAATGTGGGGAGTGTCTTTCTCCTTCTCAGGCAGGGGCCACATCAGTGAGGATTTGTTTTAGGGGGTTTTTTCGCTTCTCACTTGTGTGGGGCTCCCAAGTGATTTTTCTGAGTCAGTGGCCCAAACCAAACCTCCCTCTCCCCCAAAGGCATATCTCAGGACAGTGAAAATGAAATGAGTTTATTCTGCCTCAGGGCTCTGTTCAGGTATGTTGTAGCAAAACCTAAGAGCTCTTTCACCATTGGAAGGGCAAAATCCTCCCATCAGCAGTACAGGGGAAGCTATTTCTGATGCAGTGAAGCTTTTCCAGATGCTTTGATAGGGATTTCTGGATCCTGCATGCTACGTGCACATTGACTCCAAGAAGGCAGAAGGTGGCTGAAACAGAAAGATTGTGCAGCGATACCCCACAGATGGTTTATGGATTGAACCTGCAAGGGCTGTGCAGAGATATGAGGGGCATGAGGGAGCAGAGTTGTATGAGGGACATATAAGGAAAGTTTGGGACTTATGCACCTATAGTTTGTCAGATCAGAGTTTCACTTTGTAAGTTACAATGAATAAGCTGACAGGAAACAGGGGTGCAAAGATTCGGCATGGCACACGAACTGAAGCATTTGGATACAGCCCAGCTCTAACATGATCCAAAACTCACTGGAGTCAGTGGGAGTCTTTCCACTGGCTGCAGTAGGCTTTGGATCAGGCCTGTCGCATATTCGCAGGGATGGGACAGAGCCAAGAGCCAGAGCAAAGGAGAAGTTGGCATGTTTTAAAGATGGAATTTGAAAGGCATGGAGTTGGCAAGGCAGAGATACATGGGAAGAGTGTTCCAGGTAGCAAGGCATGCAGAGGAAGGGATTTTTGGACTAAGTGAAGGAGGCTCAGCCAAGAATTAGATGGTCGGGAACTTGGAGAGAAGTAGAAAGATTGAAAGCCAGGCTTGGGCAAGTCTCAAGAGAACCTTCAGAAGGAGGGCAATTGAACTTGAACCTCAAATGAATACCCACCTGAAGTCAGTGGCAGAACATAAGCTATGATGGAGCATCTCTTAGTACTGTGGTCACCAACGTGTTGATCACGATCTACTGGTCGATCTTGGGGGCCTGACCAGTCGATTGCGAGGCTTTTGGCCCCCCCCATTACCCCACCCCCCCAAGATGAATGCCGCGCTGATGCTACCTCCAGGAACAATGGAGGTAGCATAGGCTTCCAGCGGGGTGGGGAGAGTTCTGCAGCTGCGCACCTGGTACTGGAAGTGGGCGGGCTGCTCTTCCTCCCCCGTGAACAGCCAGCACGGTACCTAAAATGCCGGTCTGTCGCGCGCTGGGGACTTTGTTCCCCTGCTGCCTTCCTGCACGTGGGGAAGGGGTTGGGTGTCCGGGACTGCACCGGCTCTGCCTGCTCAGGCAGCGCGTGCTGCCGCGGGGAGGGGAGGAGTAAGGCGCAAGCTTCCCGAGCGGTTGCGGTTGGCGTGAGCTGGGACTCCCCTCTCCCCCGCAGGCAGGCAGCAGGGGAATAAAGTCCCTGGCAGGCCGGCTCCAGCTGCTCAGGCAGCGCGTGCTGCCCAAGCGGTTGGGGCTGGCGTGGTCTGGGACTCCCCGTTCCCACTGCCCGAGCAGCTGGAGCCGGCCTGCTGGGAACTTTATTCCCCTGCTGCCTGCCTGCGGGGGAGGGGGGAGTCCCAGCTCACGCCAACCGCAACCGCTCGAGAGGCTTGCGCCTTACTCCTCCCCTCCCCGCGGCAGCACGCGCTGCCTGAGCAGCCAGAGCCGGCGCAGTCCCGGACACCCAACCCCTTCCCTGCGCGCAGAAAGGCAGCAGGGGAACAAAGTCCCCAGCGCGTGACGGACCAGCATTTTGGGTTGGGGCTGGCGCGGTCTGGGACTCTCCCCCTCCCGCGACTCCCCAAGGCAGAGGGGAATAAAGTCTCCAGCACGCCAGCTGGAGCTGGTGCGGTCCGGGACTCCCCATCCCCCCCATTCCCAGCCTGCACAGGAAGGCATCAGGCTACACAACGAACCAGTGTTTCGGGTACTGTGCTACTATTTAGGGCTGGGGGGGAGCAGCCCACTCACTTCCTGGGCCTTGGCCTGCAGCTGCAGGATCCCCAGGTATTGGTCCCTGTCCCCTCCCCCTGCCCAGACCCCCCAAAGTACCGTGCCCCACCACCCACTGGCACCCTGTCCTCTGCCCCAGGTCCTTGCCCCAGCACCCACTGGCCCCCTGCCCCAGCACCCTGTCCCCTGCCCTGACACCCAGTCTCCTGCCCTGGCACCTACAAGCACCCTGTCCCAGCACCCATTGGCACCTTACCCAGCACCCTGTCCCCTGTCCTGGTACCCCCTGGCACCCTTCCCCAATACCATGTCCTCTGCTCCCACCAGCACAGTTGGGGCCACATTAGTGAGGCTTGTGGGGGTTTCGGAGGAGTTTTTATTTTGCATCTCACTTGTGTGGCCCCAACTGACTTTTCTGTGGGTCAGTGACCCCTGACTCAAAACAGGTTCCCTGCCCTTCTCAGAAATAAAGACAATGCAGAAACTTTTTGTGTTTGACACAGTATTTTATTTAAAAATGAAGCCTGGCCAACAAACCCCCAATTGGGGCCAAGCCCCCATCTACCCATAGCATCATAACACTCCTGCACTCCCCCTTCCCCCAGACCCTAGATCTGAACCTATCATACACTGAAACCCCCTGCCCTGAGCCCCTCACATACCCCAATCCAAATTTCTGCACCCTCATACCCACAAGCCTGTGGCTTGCTTAGTACCCCAACCCTACATCTGACCCCAACACTGCCCGGCCTGAAGCCCCCTCCCCAACCCAGCGTCCCCTTCTCCACCTCCTCCTGCATCCAGATTTCCTCCCAGAGCTTGCACCTCTCACCCCTTCCCACACCAGCAGTATAAGGGTTGGGGATAGCAAGTGATGGAGAGGAGGAGAATAGAGAGGAAGGGGCGGGGCTTTGGGGAAGGGGCGGGGCAATAGATCTTGGCTTGTTCTGTCATTTACAAAGTGATCTTGGGTGTAAAAAGGTTGGAGACCACTGTCTTAGTAGAACTCTCCATAGGCAGCCTAATTCTGGAGATGCTGGTGTCTGGAGGGGCCTGAGCAAACCACAGGGAAGAGATCTGCAATGGTCAAAGAGAGAAAGTCAGAGCAGAAACCTTCTGTACCTAGGCCGAGTTGTGAAGGAGTTGATGAGCAGGCTGGGTCACTACTGGTTTAACCTTTACTATGAACAGGTGGCGTGTACATGTGGGAACTTTTCCCCCAGGCACACCCAGATCAGAGTGACAAGCAGAGGAGGATTCAGTATGAGAGCCATAGAATAGTGGGGACAGCCTCCCTGACAGTTGGAATTTTCCTTTATATAATCCTGAGTGGGCTAGACTTCACTTCATTGCCCTTCTCCAGAGCCTTAAAAACCGCACCTCCCACGCTATGTCTAGACTGCAGGCTTCTTTCCGAAGAAGCTTTTCCAGAAAGGATATTCTGGAAAAACTTCTTTCGAAAGAGAGCATCTACACAGCAAAAGCTCAAAGAAAAAGCAATGTGCTTTTTCGAAAGATAGTGTCCACATTGATTGGACACTGTCTCGCATTTCAGTTGAGATTACTGTGGATGGAGTAGCCACCAGGACACCTGTGCTTTTTCCTAGAGTTCTCTTCTTTCGAAAAAATACTCTCTTTCGCATCCACACATTCCTTTTTCTGAAAAAGCTTTTTCGGAAAACGGCTTCTTCCTCATAGAATGAGGTTTACTGGCTATGGGTGATATTCTCAAATGCTCCTAAGGGACTTAGAAACATACGGGTAATGTTTTCAAAAGTAACCAGCATGTAGGAGTTTGAGTCTCACTAAAATTCAGTGGGATTTAGAGTCTAAGGATGAGATTGCTTAAAGATATTTAGGTACCTAGTAAGATTTTTCAAAAGCACCTACACACCTAGGCTGCGTCTAGACTGGCATGAATTTGCGCAAATGTTTTTAAGGGAAAAGTTTTCCGTTAAAAGTATTTGCGCAAGAGAGCGTCTAGATTGGCACGGATGCTTTTGCACAAAAGCACTTTTTGCGTAAAAGCATCCATGGCCAATCTAGATGCGCTTTTGCGCAAGAAAGCCCCGATCGCCATTTTAGCCATCGGGGCTTTTTTGCGCAAAACAAAACTGAGCTGTCTACACTGGCCCTTTTGCGCAAAAGGTTTTGCGCAAAAGGACTTTTGCCCGAACGGGAGCGTCAAAGTATTTGCACAAGAAGCACTGATTTCTTACATTAGAACGTCAGTGCTCTTGCGCAAATTCAAGTGGCCAATGTAGACAGCTGGCAAGTTTTTGCGCAAAAGCAAAAGCTGTCTAGACACAGCCCTAGCATTTGTGGAAATCAATGGGAGTTAAGCACTTAGATACTTTTGAAGATCCCACTATGTACCTAGCTGCATGTTAGGTGTCTAAATCCCTTGAACACTCTGGCCCTTAGAGCATGTCTATACATACTGGAAAATTGACACTCTGGAGGTTGATCTTCTAGCATTCAATTTAGCAGGTCTCATATAGACCCATAAATTGAACGCTCAGGGGCAACTCCCACCAGTGTTCAGTACTCCTCCTTTTGCAAGGAGTAAGGGAAGCCGATAACAGCATTTGCTCCCATCGGCCTCATGCAGTGTGGACGTCACCACGGCGTGGTTTAAGGTAAGCTGACTCAAGCTACACATTTTGCATAGCTGGAATTGTGTACCTTAAGCCGATCATCCAAGTCCAGTGTAGAGCTGGCCTTAGTGTGTAAGATATTACTGAACCTGTTAGCCTGTGTCTTCCTGCATGTTGAATACAATGTCCAGCACAGTGAGTTTGCTCAGTAATTTGAATTTGGAGAGGGTTACTGTAATAACACTGGCAAACTGGTCTTTTTCCAGCCACTCTTTAAGAAAATTCTGACTGACACGTGGATGTTAAATAGTGAAATGCTGGATTCAATAATGTCAATAACTGAACAAATTTGCCAACACCTAAAACATTTAGAGCAGCCTGTTGACAAGGTATGTATCCTTTTCCTATGCATTACAATTGGCATGAGGTTCCAGCAGTATAGCTGGTGATCTTATTTCCAGACCAGGGGCTGACCTGCAAAAGTCACTCCCTTGCCTTCAGTAAGGCAATTAATATAACCTGGGAAATTTGCAAGCTCTGTCCTTTATTTTCTTAAGGAACTAAACTTTTAACTTACATCATTATTGCTTCCTTTCTATGACTGAAATAGGGAAATTGGTCTCTTAAAGAGGAACAAAAATCATTGGTTAGTAGTATAGTTTAATTGAAATACACTGGCTGCCCATGCAGGTGCATATTTTTCCTCTCTCCATTTACCACAATGCTGCAACCCTCTGGGAAGTCCAGTGAATAGATGAAAGCAAGCAACTTGATACTGTTCCCCATCTCAGTTTGAAGTGACACGAACCCTTCAGACTCACAGAATTAACCTTTAACAATGTCATGTGAACCCACAAGAAGTCACAAACAAATAGCTTGTGAAAGACCCAATGCAAGAAATCCTTGGCTTTGATCTTCCAGAAAGGTCATGAGCAACCCTAAGCCACATCCATGCAAGCCATGGCAGATGTGGGTACGTGTGGCACAAATAGAAAATGAAAAAAAACCCTTTAGTGTGCAACTGTGGTCACCCAGAACAGGTCCAGGAACATAGAATGACTCAATGCCTGATTCACAGGTGCAAAGGAGGCATCACAGTCAGTATTCCTTGTATGCTGAGTTCTTGGGCAGCCACCCTGGGGAGAGTCAAATGCCACAGCTGGCAGCATGTGTTTCTACTGATGGTTCACATCTGTACCTGCCTTGGTGCATATAACAAAATTTATTCTGTGCATGGATGGAAAAAAATTAGAGGGAACACTGATCACAGTGATACACTCTGCTACTGTTGACTATAATTACTTCTAGAATTATAGTAGTTGTTTTACATCTATATCTACCATATGAAGGAGATTACAGCAGTTACTTTAACATGGTACCATCATACACACTCTGTACAGTCAGGAAATACAAAGATAGGTACCAATAACTCTAAATTTAAAATCTGCAGGCAGTATCCAAACATGTTGTTAGACAGTCCCCTCTGTCCCCATTACTGAAGGGCCAAAATCACCAGCCTATAATCAGGGATCAATTTTGGTTACAGTGAGCATACAGCTTTTTGTTCACTGTCTTCACTTCATATATGGAGCTATACCTATCTCATAGAGCTGGAAGGAACCTTGAGAGGTCATCAAGTCCAGTTCCTTGCTCTCATAGCAGTACCAAGTACTATCCCTGATAGATTTGCCCTAGATCCCTAAATGGCCCTCTCAGGAATTGAACTCAAAACCCTGGGTTTAGTAGGCCAATGCTCAAACCACTGAGCTATCCCTCCCCGTTCAGACAGATGGTGGATGAAAGGGAACATGAGCAGTATGCCCTGTTCAGCTACATTCATGCACTCATTGAGTGCTCTGCCGAAGTGGCATTCAGAGCAGAATCCTGGGCTGGTATTTCACAGGTTGCTGATTAGCCCAAAGATGCCCAGCCCAGGCTTCTCATCTAACCTCTTGTGACATTGCCAAGGAGTTCAAAGGCCCCTCTGCTCTCAAACCTCATTGCCATCTTTCCTTTTAAAACAAACAGGATTTTCTAGGTGATGCTCACAAGTACGTGGTGAGAGAGTACATCGCACAGGTCATCAAACCGAGAGGGAAAATAAAGAGAGCCAAGCGGAAAGAAGTCAGCAAAAAGATGATCCAAGAAGCCAGAGTTATAGAGAGCAGTTTCAAAGAACTGGTATGTAAAACCTCATACTGCATCAGTGGGGCCTTTTTAGTTGCACTGCAGGAAGTGTAAGGTGGGCAGGTGGGAAACCCAACATGAGAAGCAGCTCATCATTAGGATAGTTTTCCTATAATCCCTCACTGTTGCAGTCACTGGTTCAACTCAACCAGTAGTAGAACTGCTATAGAAAAGGCTTCTGCTGTTACTAGTGGCCTAAGAACCACACACACCTAATTTTCGCCCCTCTATGGCCTGGTCTACACTACAGCAGAAGGTCAAATTAAGATATGCAACTCCAGCTAAGTTAATTATGTAGCTGGAGTTGATATAGCTTAAATTGTGTTTCCATGCCATCCACACAGCAGGAGGCCAGTGGGACCAAATGATCCTGCCGGCTTTCTTTACTCCTCACAAAAGAAGTACTGGACACCAGCCAGAGCTGCCCTTAGTGTTTGATTTATGGGTCTAAACTAGATCTGCTAAATCGAACACCAGAAGATCGACCTCTGGAGTATCGATCATCCGCATAGTGTAGATGTGGCCTTAATGACTTCAAAATGGAATAAAGGTCAGGCCCTGCCCCACCAAACACTGCTCACCACAGGCTTATATGACGGTGATTAAAATGCTGGCGGCTGCCTGCAGAACATATACATTAGCACTACTACCACCTTTGCTACAACCTATGCAGAGAAGCCAGAGCGATCAACAGTGGGGTATTTTTAGGAACACATTGTTTAGAGGCCTGGAGAGGCAGAAGCTGGGGATTTGTGATGGATGACATTTCAGCCTCCAGGCGGTTGTTACTGCTGACTGCACCCTTTGTAGTTCATTAATCTCTATGTTTGATGCACACAGGCTAAAAGTCTACACTGGCACCTTACAGCGGTGTAACATTCTGGCTCACAGGTGTGAAAAAGCACCCCCCCCCTCCCCCAAAGTGCAGCAAGTTACAGTGCTGTAAATCGCCAGTATGAACCAGGCCACGGTTAGCTACTTCCCTTGTGGAGGTAGTTTACATAGAGTGCCATGACTGCACTTAAAAATGTTAAGTGTAGACAGAGGCACAGATGCCTTTGAATATCCCAGCTTGAGGGAGGTAGTTGCCCAAATGCCACTGAAATTCAAGGGATTTGGGCACCAAACATTTTTTAGGTTCTTTCCAAACCTCTCAGCTTTGATCATCGGTGAGACAAGAGTTGTACCTCTTTGGTAAGCAGGGCAGAGGAAACAGTCACTCAGGACAGTGCAGATAAATCAGCTTTCTGAGAGGCTAGGCATTTATCGCTGCCATATGGGATCCAGGCACAAACCAACAAATTGATACACATATGAGTGGGCCTTACTCATGAACTCAATCCCCTTTAGGCCTGCTCACATGACTGCAGAGTTGGATCCTTACTGAAATTGCAGTAGGACAGCCTAAACGGCTTTCTTCCACACCAGAGAACTATTTAGGAACTATTTAGAAAAGCTAAACATACACAAATCCATGGGTCTGGATTTAATGCATCCGAGGGTACTGAGGGAGTTGGCAAATGTCATTGAGGAGCCTTTGGCCATTTTCTTTGAAAAGTCGTGGAGATCGGGAGAGATCCCGGATGATTGGAAAAAGGCAAATGTAGTGCCCATCTTCAAAAAAGGCAAGAAGGACGATCCAGGGAATTATAGGCCGGTCAGTCTTACCTCGGTTCCTGGTAAAATCATGGAAGGGATCCTTAAGGAATCCATTTTGAGGCACTTGGAGGAGAGGAAAGTGATTAGGAATAGTCAGCATGGATTCACAAAGGGCAAGTTGTGCCTGACCAATCTGATTAGCTTCTATGATGAGGTAACTGGCTCTGTGGATATGGGAAAGTCAGTGGATGTGATATACCTTGACTTTAGCAAGGCTTTTGATACGGTCTCCCACAATATTCTTGCCAGCAAGTTAAGGGAATATGGATTGGATAAATGGACGGTAAGATGGATAGAGAGCTGGCTAGAAGGCTGGGTCCTGCGGGTAGTGATCAACAGCTCGATGTCAGGATGGCGGTCGGTTTCTAGCGGAGTGCCCCAAGGTTCGGTTCTGGGACCGATTTTGTTCAACATCTTTATTAATGACCTGGATGAGGGGATGGATTGCACCCTCAGCAAGTTTGCAGATGACACTAAGCTAGAGGGAGAGGTAGATACGCTGGAGGGAAGGGATAGAGTCCAGAGTGACTTAGACAAATTGGAGGATTGGGCCACAAGAAATCTAATGAGGTTCAACAAGGACAAGTGCAGAGTCCTGCACTTGGGACGGAAGAATCCCAAGCATTGTTACAGGCTGGGGACCAACCAACTAAGTAGTAGTTCTGCAGAAAAGGACCTGGGGGTTACAGTGGATGAGAAGCTGGATATGAGTCAACAGTGTGCCTTTGTAGCCAAGAAGGCTAATGGCATATTAGGTTGCATTAAGAGGAGCATTGCCAGAAGATCCAGAGATGTCATTATTCCCCTTTATTCGGCTCTGGTGAGGCCACATCTGGAGTATTGTGTCCAGTTCTGGGCCCCCCACTACAAAAAGGATGTGGACACATTGGAGAGGGTCCAGCAGAGGGCAACCAAAATGATTAGGGGGCTGGAGCATGCGACCTATGAGGAGAGGCTGAGGGCGTTGGGTCTGTTTAGTCTGCAGAAGCGAAGAGTGAGAGAGGATTTGATAGCAGCCTTCAACTTCCTGAAGGGAGGATCCAAAGAGGATGGAGAAAGGCTGTTCTCAGTAGTGACAGATGGCAGAACAAGGAGCAATGGTCTTAAGTTGTGGTGGGAGAGGTCCAGGTTGGATATTAGGAAAAACTATTTCACTAGGAGAGTGGTGAAACACTGGAATGGGTTACCTAGGGAAGTAGTGGAGTCTCCATCCCTAGAGGTATTTAAGTCTCAGCTTGACAAAGCCCTGACTGGGTTGATCTAATTAGGATTGGTCCTGCCTAGAGCAGGGGGCTGGACTTGATGACCTCCTGAGGTCTCTTTCAGCTCTATGATTCTATGATAAGAGCCCTCTTCCCATTGTTGTCAGTTCCAAGGAAAAAGCTTGAAAGCCTTTTAAAACCCCTTGTGAATTACTGAGACTGACTGCCTTCAAAACTCTTGATTAGGGTTGCCAGATGGTTTAACCCAAAATACCAAACACCCCCCCACACGACCCCCAAAAAAACAGGGAAAAAATTTTGTTGAAAAAAAGGGGGAAGGACCATAGTTGTTGGGGGGCAAAAAGACCCAGAGAGTTATTAAGCAAAAAAAATTAAAATGTAAAAACAGCATGGCCCCTTTAAGAACAGGAGGGGCTAGGTTCTGCCTCTCCTAACAGGCTGCCAGCAGCCGGTGGCCGTCTTGCCTCCCTCCCTGTTCTGGGCCAGACAGCTCCCCTGCAGAACCAGGTAAGCCGCAGGGTGGGGGCTGGGCCCGATTGCTGACTGTGTGTAGGTTTGCCAGGTGTCCAGTATTGACCCAGACAGTCTGGTATTTTCGCCCCCTGAGCGGGAAAAAATCAGAAAATACTGGACATTTTAAGTGTCCGGTATTTTCTGAATATTTTTACCGGACAGGAGCTGAAAATACCGGACTGTCCGGGTCAATACCAGACACCTGACAACCCTACTCTTGATATGCAAACAGAAAAGCTAAAACCTCTGAATGCTTTCCCCCCACTTGCTGTTTGATCCTTTGTATGCAACATTGCAATATGCCCAAGACATCCTATTAATGCAGTGTTACAACCACTGCCACGTATTATTGTTTACATTGAGAATCCCACAGGGATGCCGCATGTAGAAGGAAGCTGAGAGTCAGGAGAAGAACATAGTTCTAGTCCAGCTAACATGGATTCAATCCATGATCTTGAGCAAGTTGGCTGACTGATCTGTAATTCAGTTTTCCCTGGGCAACATGGGGCAAGGCCTGGCTCTGCACTCCTGGATGGGCAGGACCTCAGGTGGAAGAGATAAGGCCCATGCTTCCAGAAGAGGCAAGGCCTCAGGCGGAAGGAATAGGGCCAGCGCAGCTAGTCCTCTGCATTGCCCAGACTGTGTCTTCCCAGTGCTATCCGGAGCACGCCGTCTGGGGCTCTGCAGTGTGGGACACTCTGGCAGTGATTTAAGGGGTACTGGTGGTGGCAGTGGAATAGCTGGGCCCTTTGCCCCACCCTGTCAGCTGGCAGGTCTGTTCCCACTACAGAATAAAGATAAAGCCCATATTTTAAAATATCTTTGATGCTAGATGTACAGAAGTATTGTTTGCTGGACATACTAAATGAATGTAAATGTATTTTCTAAATGTTGACGTGTCTCATTAAAATACTGATCACAAACTACACCCCTTGATTTTTCTAACTTATTTCTAGGGTTCTAATGCTGATTGGCTTGATTCTGCTATTCGTTACATTGCAAACATAATTTCAGAGAAGAACAAACCCAAAATCAAGGAAACTATTGAGGATATGTGCAAGGATTATCCAGATGTCAGGTACGTGGGGTTAATATCAGAGGGTTTCTCAATGTAAAGTGCTGTGAGCGGAGTGAAGCTCAGATTTTGTTGCCCCCCCAATAACTATATTATTTGCTTCCAGGTTGGTAGCAGCAGGATCAGCTGAACCATTTGGTGCACAGAAGTTATTTCAAATCCCTTGTCATTTTACTGTGTTTTATTTGAAGGCTCTGTGCTAGCCAATTTGTAGGGCTCTGCTTTTGGAGGACATGGCTTTTGTCCAGGTCTTAAAATGAACATTCAAAACTGAGGCCTCCAAGGTCAGTTACTGCTTTTCAAAATTTTTAATTGGATTTTTGAAAGGGCTGCATCCTATCCCCTGATTTTGCGAGCACAATCCAGTAGTTTGGCATCTAAATGCTGTCCATTGTGCCCTCTATTTGTTGTGGTTCCAAAATTGCACCTGCAGAACTAGAGGCTAATTTTAAATACCCATGTATGGATTGCCAGGTGTATAATGGGTGTCTTCCTCTCTAAGGGGGGAGGTGACTTCCTCTATGATACCATCTGTATGGAATGCAACTCTACTGAGAGGAGTCAGAGAATATGCATTCTTCCAGGACAATGCCAACATTTATTTACTTAATTTGGATACTAGATGCCACAGTAGTTTGTGGCAGAAAAAAAGGCACGCATTACTACCAATCAAATCCTCATTATATAGAAGGCTTCCAGCTTCTCAGAAAAGCTTAGTGTGATGAGGCTGGGCAATGTCAATGAATGTATAAATTTGTGGTTGGCACAATAGGAATATAAATATAGATGGAACACTGATGCAAGGGTTGGATGGAACCAGGGCTGCAATAATGTGGTCTAATGTCAGTTGTTGGACTTGGTGTTAGAGTGGTGGGTTGCACTAGTTTCCTATGATAAAAGATCAAACAGGAATCTATTGGTCTCTTCTGGCCCTAAACACCGTGGCTGTGTCTAGATTGTCATGATTTTCCGCAAATGCTTTTAACGGAAAAGTTTTTCCGTTAAAAGCATTTGCAGAAAAGAGTGTCTAGATTGGCACGGACGCTTTTGTGCAAAAACACTTTTTGCGGAAAGCGTCCGTGCCACTCTAGACGCAGTTTTGCGCAAGAAAGCCCCGATCGCCATTTTCGCCATCGGGGCTTTTTTGCGCAAAACAGTCCTCCCCTGTTATATTTGCGCAAGAGGGCTTTTTCCCAAACGGGAGCATCATAGTATTTGCGCAAAAACACTGACGATCATACATTAGATCGTCAGTGTTCTTGCGCAAATTCAAGCAGCCAGTCTAGACAGCTGGCAAGTTTTTCCGCAAAAGCGGCCAGTCTAGACACAGTCTATGGCTGTGACAGAGTGGTAGGTGCAGAATGAGCCCATCTCTAGTGCCCCAGTTTGCTGCAGAATTTAGTCTTTTGTTTTTAAAAAGCAAAGTTATAGTTGAGCTTTCCAAACCTGGCCAGGAACTGTAAGGTTACAATCCAGCCTTCAGCGATTACTGTGGCAATGCTACACCAGACAGAGCAGAAAACTGATACACATCTTCAGCTGCTGTGGGCTTTCAAGCCATCCTTTTACACCTAAGTGAATGTAAAGCACTGTGTTTGTCCATGTTACCTACAAGTCAGGTGTGAGCTCATATCCTTAGTCCTCTGTATCAACTAGTTTTCCATGACTCAGTAAGGAGTCTGCTACATGTAAGGCTATTGTTTCTCTAAAACGATAACTTTGGTTGTATCATCATACTTCGAAGAGAACTGAGTTTAACAACATCAACATAGCAACCAAACAGCAAAGTTTCCAAGATGTTTCACAAAAGTTCATTTTTAAGGCACACACAGCTGGTGGCACAATGTTGCACAATTACCACTGGGTATTATTTGCTTACTGATTAATTTAAAAGTGCAGTTTGGTAGTTTGCTCAGAACCCAGAAACTGGTTGACTATTTTGGATTCAATCTGAAATCTAACCCTAAAAAGAAGATATAAACATGCTTCTGCACATACTTAACTTTAAAGCATGTGACATGCTTATATCTGCCAGATTGGGTCTATAACAATTTTCACAATTAGTCTTAAACCCAAACTACAAGTAGATTTCAAGGTTCATTAACTGGATTTCCTGTTTCTTAGTTAGCACTTGATCTATTACTGAGTCATAATCTTTGGACAAGCAAGTTTTGAAAACCAGACAAAGCCTCTTAGCCCTGCTTTATGAGCCTAGCTGTCATGATTCAGTTAATTCTTTCCCTTGAGCTGATATAGAATCCTATCTGAAAATCTATCTGCAGCCAGTGTTTCTGGAATAGTGCCCACTACTTAAATCTTCTTTACTAGATATAATCTAATTAGTGCCTGCCAACTTCTTGAGTATTATTGCCCACATCATTTAACAATCAAATCCTCATTACATAGAAAGCCTCCTGTTTTCTATGTAATGTGTGATGAGGGTGATGTCATATGAATGTATAAAACATCCAGGGGGAAGATTTTCAAGGCATGAAGACCAGGTAAGCATCCAATATCTATTGGCTTCCAATAGGAGATGGCCAGTTAATTCCCATTTTGTCTTTGCAAAGTGCTGCCAGCCTTACTCCTTATTATAACTAGCCTACCTGGCCAGTGGCCTTGTTGTAGAGCAATGAGACTCCTCACAGAATAAGGGATTAATCAACATAAAGGTTGCAGAATTTGACTCTACACTGAACTGGCACTTACATTGTAACATGACCTTGCAGTTCTTACACGGCGAAGCCTCCCAGTTGTCGATGAAAAAGACATTCCTGGGCATTTGCAGTTCTGTTCTATTTAATCCACAACTGCTTTTGTCATTGACCATTAAGCTACCCCATTGCCAACATCACTGATTGTCCCAGAATGTTTATACCTCCACCCCCACACTGTGTTCTGTTGGCCAACAGTGACTACAGTGATCAATGGAGAACCCTGACATCCTAATGGATCGAATCCTGTCTGTTTCAGATAAACCTTACTTTAGGGTGTGGCTTTGCTCTTTATTTGCAGTGTTTGGGCTCCCCAAGAGTGACCTGGTTTTGCTTTTCACAGAAAGAAACATATTGCAGCTGTTCTCGCCCTCCGAAGATTGTGCCGCAATAAGAGAGAGTCCATTATTCAGCAAATAGAAGCGCTCCAAGAAAATGCAGAAAGCCTGCCTGAGAGAGCACTCTTTGCTGAGATAGATGTTCCAGCTATTGTCAGATGTTTTTAAAAACCACCTAGACAACAGAAACAAGATCTGCCAAAGATATTACAGTGTGTCTAGGCCATGCTCCTAAACATGACTCTTGCTCCTCTGTGCCCATAAGTCAAAGCATTGTAATGGATGTACAGAAATTGACTCTCTGTTCCAGAAGACAAGGGCAATGGAAAAGCCAATATATTGCACAAAGACACTCCCTATGTAAACACTGGTAATTACCTAGAGAATAGTTATCAATGATTCACAATTGAGCTGGAAGGGCATATCAAGCAGTGTCCTGCAGGGATCTGTCCTGCGTCCTATTCTATTCAATATCTTCAGAAATTGTTTGGATCATAACATAGAAAATGCACTTATAAAGTTTTCACATTATACCAAGTTGGAGGCAGTTATTCAAGCCTGCTGAAAGACAGGATTAGAGTTCAACATGATGTGGACAAGCTGGAGAAATGGACTGAAATAAACAAGATGACATTCAATAAGGATGAATGCAAAAGTACTCTACTAAGGAAAGAAGAAACAATTGCTCAAAATGGGAAATAACTGTCTGGGAAGGAGTACTGCAGAAAGGATCTGGAGATTATAGTGGCTCAACAACTAAATATGAGTCAACAAGGTAATATTGTTGCAAAAAAAGCAAACATCATTCTGGGCTGTATTAGCAACAGTGTTGTAAGCAAGGCACAAAAAGTAATTCCCCTGCTCTACTCAGCACTGATAAGGGCTCAAGTGCAGTATTGTGCCTAGTTCTGGGCCCCACACTTTGGGAAAGATGTGGACAAATTAGAGAAAGTCCAGAGGAGAGCAACACAAATGATTAAAGGTCTAGAAAACATGACGTATGAGGGAAGATTGAACCAAATTGGACTTGTGTAGCCTGGAGAAAAGAAGACAAGATAGAGGGGAGTGGGAGGCATGATAGTTGTCTTCAAACACATATAAGGTTGTTGAAAGAAGAGTGTGATAAATTCTTAACCACTGAGGACAGAATAAGTAGCACTGGATTTAAACTGCAGTAAGGGAGACTAGAGAGGTTGTGGAATCTCTGTCAGAGGAGGTTTTAAGGAAAGGTTGACAAACACCAGTCAAGGATGGTCTAGGCTTAATTGGTCCTGCCTCAGTGCTGGGTACTGGACTAGAATGGTACTTTCTACTCCTACATTTCTAATGTTCTAACCCTATCCACTAAAGCAGTGGTTCTCAAGGTGTGATCCACGGACCACTGACTTGCAGATGGGCCACGGTGTTACCTAGGGGCAAAGGCAACTAAGAAAATAGAAATTAATATGGGGGGGGCTATTTCAGAGGATGCAGGCCCCTTTTCCTGCATCTATCAACGGTCGGAGTAACCCCTCAGTGAGCCTTCCCAGTGTAATGTATAAATCAAGAAGGACACTCTAAAATAAGATAACAAATGTATTAGGGAATTCAGTTACAATAACTGGGAAAAATGGGGTTTTCATATAAGAACTAAAACAATAACACAAATGATAGTAAGCTTCCTTACTCAACTGGGACTAAATAACAGTATATAGCAGTGTAGGGATTTCATCAGGGAGGCATGAAGCCTGGGCCCAAATGTTCCCGTTGGTCGGGAGGAAAAGAAGAGAAGACAGGAAAGAACCCCAAGATGCTGGTGGTATTAGGCTGGATGGTGCCATGCTGCCGAGGCCTGGGACCGACTACCCTCGAGCCAATTGAAAGCTCTCAGGGAGAATCTCAGAAGAACTTCTGTAATGGTGATGGATCACTGATCATTAATGGTAACTCTTCTCCCCTCCTAGTCACAGCTGTGGTGGTCTGATGCTGACAGCATAGATGGAAGAAGCCATCCCCTCAGCAGCTGCGCAGGGCCTTAAAATCACTTCTGTGGCGCGCGACCCTGAGGTGATGGAACGTTCTGAAAACCTGTGCTAGCTCTTACCAGCCAGAACTGTTCAGAGTCTCCAGCTGCTGACAGGCATTCTGATCAAAATGGAGTCTTTGGGTCAAAAGTTCACTGCCTCCATTTTGAATAGTTTTAACTGAACTGTTTTAGTCCCAACAACGGGCTCAGGACTCCCCCACATACGCACAGAGCAGGGAGCCTGTACTGGCACTCCAGCCCTACCTCTCCTCTTTCCCCCCTCCCTGCACAAGGTTGGCACACCAGCAATGGCTTCCCACTGCAGGTTGGGGGGAGCTTCATAGGGGAAGGAAGTGGCTGGGAGGACAGCAACACAGGAAACAGCTCAACTGGAGGCTTTCCCACTGCTCCCATTGGCGCAGCCGACTCTTGCACCCTCCCTCCCACCCAGACCCCCCCTCTCCCATGGTCAGTCCACTCCTGCACCCAACACCATGATCAGATTCCCACCCGCAGCCTGCTCCTGCACCCAATTTCCCACCCAGACTCCACACCTCCACCCCCTCCCACACCCATTTTGTCATCATCGATGGTTGGCTGGTGCTCTGCAGAAAGGTCTGCATTGAACGGGGTGGGCCATGGGCCAAAAAGTTTGAGAACCACTGCACTAAAGACACCACATGTTGCAAACTCATACTGGATCATTAAAAGGCTGGTATATTTATTGAACTGCTGCTTACATCATCCTAAGTTTGTGCATTGTTTCTGATGACTGGAGAGGGACAGAAGAAACTCACTTTTAGCTGAATTGCAACAAGAACTATTCACCTGAGCAGATGTTTAAGGGAAAGCAAAAATCTCCTTCACTGCTATTCCCTCTGCTCCCTTCGCATGGCAGATAGGTAAGGAACCAACCAGTGCAGCTGAGCAGACACAAGGGGGAGATGTAATTTGCAAAGGCAAAGCCAGGAGGGAACTGAAAGTCAAAGGGGTGCCTCAGAAGCATAGTGCCTCCCAGGGCCATAGCAGAGATGGGATCTACTGGCCTTTAAATTAAGGTTGTAAGCAAGTAGTTGAATAGTCAACTACCTGATAAGCAGGAGCTCATCAGTTAGCATTATTGACTACTTGCTCATCCACCCATCGCTCCCCCCACTGGGGCTCCACACTATTAAAGAGACAAGGGAGCCGGTACAAGAAGATGCTGGCTCAATGACAGCTCCCTTTAACAGTGCAGTGGGGTTATGGTGAGACCAGTGGGATCAGGGACTGAGCTGGTGAAAATTGTCGAGCAAAAAAAAAAAAGAGGGGGAGGGTTGGGGGGTAACCAGGGAAATCTGGAGGGAGGATTCGGGAGATTGGGCCAAAATGCAGTCGCGGCCCGCCCCTAAGACCGGCTCTGTCGGTGGCCCCTTGAAAATGGCGGCCCTGACAACCGCCCAGCTCACCTGCCCCTAAGACCAGCTCTGAGAATAGCAGCTGGAGGGGTTGTGCAGAGACCCAGCGCGAGCTGGAACTGAGCGCTGTAACTGCCTTCCTTATCGACTAACCAAGTATTGGATGGAAGTTCCACTGACTACTCAATTAGCCAATTAACTGCTACTTAACATCCTGACTTTAAATTTTCTGGTACCTCAATAGATTTCTCCACAAATTGATTCCCTTGTTGGACCTGAGCTCCCCTCTCACGTGCATCCTGCCCTTTGTATGTAGGCCAGCTCACATTACATGGGCACAAGGTGTTCCACACTAGTGGGATGAGACAAATGGTGAGAGGCTAAAGAGGAAGAGAGGTTCTTCATACCCCTTCTGGTGCTATTGTGGGGAACTCCATCTGCTATGGGTGGGAAGGATGGAGATTCAAAGGGGGACAGCTGAATCATAGAATACTAGAACTGGAAGGGACCTCAAGAGATCATCAAGTCCAGTCCACTGTCCTCATGGCAGGACCAAGCACTGTCTATATCATCCCTGATAGATGCCTCTCTAACTGGCTCTTAAATATCTCCAGTGATGGAGATTCTAGAACCTCACTAGGCAATTTATTCTAGTGTTTAACCATCCTGACAGGAAGTTTTTCCTAGTGTCCAACCTAAATCTCCCTTAGACTACTTGAATCCATCCCTGAATCTTAGCTACCTCTGAACAGGAGAAATCTTTCCACAATCCTGGCAGAATCTATAGGACTACAGCCCTGTGACATGGCCAAGAAGCAAGGCATTCACACTCAGACTGTGCAGGGGAATAGCCAGGCGTGGCCCCTGGCACTTACATGGTAAGGCCACAAGAGCATAAAGCTATTTGTATATTGGAGCAGATGGTGAGGGCTTTACCTAATATTCACCCTATCCCTGGCCTTCTTGCAAAGCCCTTACCATCTGCCAGCAGGGTCAGAATGCAAATGCAAGGCTGACACCAGCAGCAACGTTGGAACAGATCCTCAGGTGGATTCAATCAGCGGAGCGCCATTGCCTTAAACAGGTTGATACCAGAGGAGGATCTGGCTTGTTACAGCCAGATTATGAGTATAGAGTTCACACAAAAGGAACTTATTGTCACTTTGCCTCTCCCCTTTCTGTTTGCCTTAGTGATAGGCCCTGGACTTCTGCTTTTCAAGGGGGAGCCCTGCAACTCCAAGGCCAGTCTCTGATGTCAGCACATCTTTCTCACTATGGTTCCTTCAGCAGGGCCAAAGCAACTTGGCCTTTCCCTCTTGGGAACTCTCCAAGCAGCAGGTGTCTGCCGTGCGAGAGGACAGCCTTTGCAAAACAAGCTAGTTGATTAGACATCAGGAACACGGTGGCTAGGTACATCAGGTTCGAAATGCAAAGCCAGCCTAAATACAGAGGTCTTGGAAGGTGGCCTCCCCCTCTGGCTCTCCTTCCAGCCTGTCAGCTTTTCACTGACACTCTCACCCGACTTATTCTGGCCCCTAGGGTGGCCAGATAACAGTTCAGCCTGGGTGGGGACTGCCCTTTTCTGGGGCTCATCTCTGATCTCTCTCATGCCAGGTGGTGCTAGTGTCCCCTTTCCTCTTGGTCAGTGACTCAATGCAGCCCCTCCTCCCCCATCACCTTCCACTTGCTTCTTGCACTTCCAGGGTGGCAGCAGTGGAAATTTTACTTCTTCTGCACCAAGGAGCATAGCTGCTCAAGGGCTCACTTTCAAGCTTCACTACTACACAAGTCCTGGATCAGGGTGAAACTGACTTCTCACTGGGCTCACAGAGGGGAGGGACAGAGTGGGCTATAGGGAGAATGAGCCCCAAACAGTAAAGGAGGCAGGGTGGGAGGCAGTGAGCTGCAGAGGGGACAGTGTGGGCATTAGGGTATGGGAACGGGGGGAGAAATGATTTGGATATGGTACAGAGTCTCTTCTAGCCTCGTTGATTACTGTTTTCTCCCTTGCAATGGACAAAGATCAGATGTCTGCCAGCTTTCTAACATGACTCATCAGCCTTTGCTACCTAAGTGGAAGCAGGATCTGAAGGAATGGGTCACTTACAGTTAGCTGGAAGTGGGGAGAGACGCTGGGTGTGTCTATGTAAATATGGTCTGCTCCTGCTTTGTTTAGGTGTGTTAAATATTCAGCTGATGCAGTTCTGTTTTACTCACTGTGATCATCTTGGCTGATGTTGGGTCACACATTGTGTTAAGACTAAATGCAGGAATTGAAATATGAAATATGATCAGCAATGCTTGCAATTATTGTGGATCAGTGGAAAAGTCAGACTGTTTAACCCAATTCAAAAGGAGAGAGACACTGTCAATGTAACGATTCTTGGATGGATAAGGACTCCACTGCCAGAGCTCCTTGAGGTGAAGCAGGGAGGGCAGAGCTCTGAATCAGCGGGCTACAGGTCCCCCCAGGGCTACATCTAGACAGTGGGGCTATTTCGGGATACTGGAAGTATCCTGAAATAGCAATTCCATGTCTTTAAAAGTGCCTGTTATTTTGAAAACAGGCGTGCTATTCTGTCCCTGTAACCTTTGTTCCATGAGGGTTAAGGGACTTGTCAGAATAGTGCTTTATTCTGTTAAGGGACTTTTCAGAATAGTGCTTAATTTTGAAATTTCAAAATAACGTATTCTGAAATTACCTTGAAATAAGCTTATTTTAAAGTAAGGGTGGTGTGTAAAAGCACCTCAGATGTGAGCTGTAAGACTGGCTTACCCTGTGAGTGAGTAAGATGCTTCTTTACCTTCCCCCATTCAGAATGGGGGGGTGAACTCTGTGGATGAACCTCTTAACTCTGGGTCTGCCCTGACTAAGGGCAGCAACAGTGATTGGGGAGCAGAAAAGGGTTGGGCATGGAAAGGGGACATTCGGGTTGCTGGACTTAAGCATCTGAGAGGAAAAGGATACTGCCCTACCTACTTTGGGTGGGACTTTTACTTGTGGGTTTTTTTATGAACTCCGTTCTCCCAAATTAATGCTGAGTTACTTCCTTCCTTTTAAGTTTCTTTTCTTCACTCAGACTCTGTGCTTGCGGTTGGAGAAGCATTGCCTCTCAGAGGTGCACAGGGGTGGTGTGTGAAGTTCCCAGATTACTGGGTAGGGTCTTGAGCGAGGTCTGTATTGGTTAGAGGGAGAGGAACCCCTAGATATTGAACCCAGCCCTGGTTGCTGCTGGCTCCACCTGGCGGAAGGGTTACATAAGCAACATAGCTCTTGCTGGAGTGGTTTTGTTCTTTCCTCTACAAATGCCAAAATCTGTTACCATTGAACTCCATAGCAAAACTCCTTTTGATTTCAATGGAAACAGGATTTTGCCCCAACAAGAGATCAGAGAATGTGATATTGATCAATCGCTTATCTGTCCAGAGACAGTTCTCATGCCTGTTGTTCTTCCAGGCTGATTTTGATTGCCCCTCCTGTATGTCAGGCTGAAGAAAATTATAAAACAATTGATGCACGTGGGGCACACAGTTCTATGCCTCTTGCTCTTTTTGCATGTTTTAAGACAGAAGTATGGCCAGAAATGCTAAAAGCCACAACAATAAGAAATGAAGAGGATTCTACCGAGAGGACACAGAAGATGAAATGAAACATTTCATTCATTTTACCAAAAACAGTGAGGTCTGTGCTTTGAAGTCACCAGTTGATTTGTATAGACTTGTACATGATGGTTTGCAGGCAACCTTTGAAAATGTAGAAACCATTCTGAAAATATTTGTAGCAATATTTGTCACAACTGCTGCTTCTTGAACATTCTTTTTCTGTATTGAAATGAGTTAAAATTATTTGTGAAACCTGATGACTCAGGAACATTTGATAAGTTTGGCAATATTGACAAATGAATATTATTTATGATGACTTAATTGACAGTTTTGTAAAAAAAAAAAGTGTAGAAAAAATCCTATCTGAATAAATATATTTTTTCCACATTGAATAAGTTTCTTCAGAGGAAAAACTTTTATTTTTCCATTAATGCATCATCTGTACTTTTTAATTGTACACATTTTTCACATTAGCATAATGCAAATACAAGCTTTCATCTAGACAAGAAGTTCTCAAACTCTGGTCCAAGAACTCCATTCAGGTGTACCGAGGAAAGGTTATTAATTTTTTTAATAAAGCACTCTTATCCAAAGCACTTTATAATCCTTATCTAATGGTACAAAGAAAGTTTGGAAAGATCATTAAGTGGCTGGCCAAGGCTCTCAGCAATTTTCAGGTGGTCTGTGGAAAAAAAAGTTGAACTATAAAAAAAAAATCAAGGTATCTCATTTTATTTTCACTTACTTCCTATTACTTATTTATAGGGGAAGGATAAAGGGGAAAAGGAATGAAAATGGGGGGGAGGAAAAGCGAAGGAATGAGGAAGGATTTTTTTTTCTTGGCAGGGTCACCAGGCTCGGGAGGGCAAAAATGAAGCTGAGCACAAGGGGCCATTAATTCTGTATTTACCCTGCAGCAACACACTTAAATTAATGGGTGCTGCGAATGACTTTTTATGTAGTCTGATTTTATGCTTGCGACTCCCATGTACGCAATATTTCAGCAAAAAAATCCAGGACGCTTTTCAGGGATACCTTCAGGTTTTGCAATGAAGATATAAGTGTGGATGCAATGCTGCTACCCTTGTTTATTTTTCTGCTACCACACATGCCAGTGCAGGCACTGACAATGATACTTTTTCATTCTCTTTTACTCAAGTTGTCCCTCACCCAGCACCCATGCACAGTGAGCTCAGTAATGGCCTAACTGCACTCAGGGGTGGCCCGTGAGTATAGGCCAACTCGGCCGTTGCCTAGGGCGCCACCTTCAACAGGGCGCCCAATGATGACGTCACGGCATTGAGGGCCGTGCAGGCAGGGGCGCCGATCGCGCGTTCCGCCTGGGGCGCCAGCTGCTATAGGCCGCCTCAGGCCGCCCCTGACTGCACTGCAATACAGGGAAGACTAGCGATAAGGTGCAAACTGAGGGCTCATCTAGACTACATGCCTCTTTCAAAAGAGAAATGTAAATGACCCCAATTGAAAGTGCAAATGAAGCGCGGATTTAAAAATATTCGTGTCCGACTGCTGTTTCGAAAAAGGGTATTTTGAAAGTGACACTGCAGTCTAGATGCGGTTCTTTAAAAAAGAACTTTTTTTGAAAGAACTCGTACTTCTCATTTTTTCAGGGCTACGTCTACACTGGCGCGTTCTCACGCAAAAACTCTTTTGCGGAAGAGTTCTTCTGCAAAAACTCTTCCAGAAGAGAGCATCTACACTAGCATGTGCTTTTGCTCAAGAGATGTGCTTTTGTGCAAGAGCATCCATGCCAGTGTAGACGCTCTCTTGCGCGAGAAAGCTCTGATGGCCATTTTAACCATAGGGCTTTCTTGCGCAAGAAATTCATGTTGCCTGTCCACACTGGCCTCTTGAGCAAGAAGAGTTGCGCAAAAGGGCTTATTCCTGAGTGGGAGCGTCAGAGTTCTTGTGCAAGAAGCCCTGATTTCATACATTAGAACATCAGTTTACTTGCACAAGAACATGCGGCCAGTGTAGACAGGCAGCAAGTTTTTGTGCAAAAGCGGCTGCTTTTGCACAAGATTGCGTCAGTGTAGACACAGCCCAGGAGTACAGGTTCTTTTGGAAAAAAAAAAAACCCTTTTCGAGAGAACCACATCTCGACTGCAGTTTCACTTTCAAAATACCCTTTTTCAAAACGGCGATCGGATGCGAATATGCAAATGAAGCACGGGACATTTAAATCCACCCTTCATTTGCACTTTCAATTTGCCTAATTTACATTCCTCTTTCGAAAGAAGAATGTAGTATAGACATTGCCTGTGTGTAATTAACCACTGAGGGATAAGGTGGATTCTCCATCCCTTGAACTCTTTTGATGAGAATTGCATGTCATGTGCTCTAAACCAATCACCAAATAATTCCTGCATCAGGCACTTGTTGGGTGAAACTTGATGGGCCTGTGTTATGCAGAGAGCAGACTAGATAATAATCCTTCTTGGGTCTCAAATGTGAGAGCCTACGTGCCTGTCAAGGTGGGAGAAAAGCAATAGTCCATCTGCATTTAGCTTTGGGGAGCACAAAGCTGGGTGCTACCAACCCCTCACAACATCGTGGGAAAACAGCTGTTAACTAGGTGACTGAAAACTGTTTAACTTACAGAGTTTTCTAACTAGTGTTCCCAGGGCTGCTATTGGGGGACAGGACAGCAAAGGGGGCAGTTGCCCCCAAGGCCTGGCAATTTAAAAGAGGCCGGGGCTCCATGCCGCCACTTCTTTTACAGATGGCAATGGATGTAGAGAAATCTAGTGACTTGTACAACACCACACAGCGGCAGGTAGCAGAGCTGGAAATAAACTTTCTAATAAATACATATTATACAGGTGCATAAACAGCTGTGTGTTAAATTTACACACACAGAGAATACACTGTGATTTAGTGGCTATATAGTGGCTGACTTCATGACTTTATAGGCTATAGTGGCTGACCTCATGACTGCACCAGATTGTAAGGCAGGCAGTTTAATGTCGTCAGAATTCCATGGTGTTAATACATTTCTGGTGTGTTCTACATATCTTTTATTTGATGGGTCAGAGGATTTAAAGACAAAGCTCCTGTTAAAAAAATCAGTTACTATGCAAATCAGCTTTTTTTCAAAGTAGCTCTCTAGCCTACATTAACTTGAAAAGCATATTTTTTCATTTGTTATCCTGTCTTGTCACAATCCTGTATTCTATTTCATGGAGTAAATAAAATATAGACACATAACAGCATAATTCTATGGAACAATAGGAACGGAAAGAACCTCAAGAGGTCATCTAGTCCAGTTTGCTGCATTCATGGCAGGACGAAGTAAAATCTAGACCAGTGGGTTTCAAACTACAGGTCATGACCCCAGTACTGGATCATGGTATGTCAGGCACCAGGTCTCGTTGCTGCAGGGCGATCAGGTGGGGATGCTAAGGCAGGCTACCTGCCTGTTCTGGCACCATAGACTCCTCTGTACCCCAGAAGCAGCTGACAACAGGCTCAGCTCCTAGTTGGTGGGGGAGGGGGGGTGTGTGAGCACAGAAGGCTCCGCGCACTGCCCCTGCCCTGAGCACTAGCTCTGTACTCCCATTGGCTGGGAATCTGCTGCTGGCTGCTTCTGGGGCACAGCATGATCTGCAGTACCAGGAGAGGCAAGAAGCCTTCCTTAGCACCCCCGTTGCTCAAGGTAAGCACCTACTTCCACAGCCCTGACCTCCTCCCCGCAAAAGCCAGAGATCCCCCTTCTACACCCCAAAGTTCTCATCCCCAGCCCCACCCTTGAGCCCATGCTCTAAATTATGTTTGGTTGTAGACATCAACAATTTTCTTCAGCTGGGTTATGAGAAAAAAGTTTGAAAAACACTGATCTAGACCATTTCTGACAGGTGCTTGTCTAACCTGCTCTTAAAAATCTCCATTTTAGGTTTAACACAGTACTGTATATTTGTGTCTGTATGCACGCGCGCTGCTGCCTGATTAAGAACTTCTGGTTCCAAATGAGTTGTTTGGCTCATCTGTCAATTTATAACTCTAGACTGTTGTGACCGTGTCCGGGCCGGGGGTCCGCCCCCCCCCCCTTAAGGCGGTCCCTCTTCTGACACCTATGGTTCCCACACCCTATCCTGGTGCGACTCGTGTTCCGTGCGCTACACGAAAGGCGTTCAAAGCACTGGCAGCAAACATCCAATGCCCTCCATGTTGTAGAGGGAGAGGGGGGCCTGGGCCCGCCCTCTCTCACGGGCCCCAGCCCAGGGCCCTAAGGACACGGATCCTCCATGATCCGGTCCGGCTGACGGGGCATACAGCCGAAACGCGCCAGCCCACCAACCCCTCCTGGTTGTGCCCTGGGCTGCTTCCTCTCCCCCTTCCACTCCTGCCGGTCCGCCGAACGGGGCAGGGGCCTCGGGAGGCCTCGTCCTCCCCCCTTATCCCCCCTGTCCCGGGGTCTCCAGGCTCACCTCCCCCCAGGTCGTCAGGATGCCCCAGGAGTGGGCTGTCAGTCTGAGCTCCAGTTCCTCAGCGCTGCCTCACTCTCAGCTCTCCCCCGCTTGCTACCATGGCAGCGGCGTTTTTAAATGCCGCGCCGCTTTTGGCGCGCCACCCCCCAGGGCGGGCCCAGGCCGTTCTGACGTCACGGGGGAGGGGAAGGCCCGCCCACTCCGCAACATCCACGCTGTGGCTCGCTGCAGCCCCAGGGCTCGTCAGCTGCGCAGCCGCACGGGAGCACCTGGCGCACCACCAGTGCCCCGCGCCTGGGGCCCCAAACAGGGCTTACCCGCTGGGGGCTTCAGTGCAGGGCGGGGGCGTCCCGTCACACCCCCCCCTTTAACTCGTCTCTTACTTCTTGTTCTTCCTTCTCCTCACTCCCATACCACCTTGAAAAAAAGTCCGCATTCTGATGGCTGGCCCCTGCTCTGTGGGACACATCAAAGGCGTACGGTTGCAGGGTCAGGTACCACCGCATCACCCATGTGTTGGAGTCTTTCATAGTTAGTAGCCATCGCAGGAGGGCATGGTCGGTTATCACCCGAAAACGGTCTCCTAAAAGATGATACCACAACATGTCAATTGCACACTTTACGGCCAGCGCCTCTTTTTCTATTGTGGAGTACTTACGCTCCCTCGGGAATAGCTTGCGGCTAATATAGACCACCGGGTGTTCCTCGGCCCCTTCCTCTTGCAACAATATGGCCCCGATCCCACTCTCAGATGCATCGGTCTGTACGGTGAACGGGCGGTTAAAATCGGCTGGGCCAATACCGGGGCATGAGTCAGGTGGTCTTTCAACGTCTGAAAGGCCTTTTCGCACTCCAGGGACCGTTGTACCTTCTGGGGCAGGGCGCTCCGGGTCAGGTCCATTAGGGGGGCTGCTATCGCTGCGAAATTGGGCACAAACCTGCGATAGTAGACCACCAACCCCAGGAACTGGCGAACCTGCTTCTTGGTTCGCGGTGGCTGGTAGTCTCTCAAGGCCTCTATTTTATCTACAAGGGGGCGGAGTTGGCCCTGGCCTACCGTATATCCCAAACAGGTTACTTCTCTCTTTCCAAAATGACACTTCTTGGGGTTCGCCATGAGGCATGCGTCCCGGAGCGCTCAGAGAACTGCTTCCAGCCGCTGTAGGTGTTCGGCCCATGTCGCGCTATAGACGACTATGTCATCGATATAGGCTGTGGTATATTGTTCATGGTCCTTCAGTACTTTGTCCATCAGCCGCTGGAAGGTCGCGGCCGCCCCATGGAGGCCGAATGGCATCTGGACAAAGTGGTACAGCCCGAACAGGGTTGAGAATGCCGTTTTCTCTCGGGACTCCAGGGTGAGTGGGATCTGCCAGTATCCTCGCGTCAGATCCAGGGTAGACAGATGTTGTGCCCCTCCCAACCGATCCAGTAGCTCGTCCACCCTTGGCATTGGATAGGCATCGAATCGCGATACGGTGTTGACCTTGTGGAAGTCGATGCAGAATCTCATTTATCCGTCGGACTTCGGGACGAGGACTATTGGGCTTCGCCACTCACTGTGCGACTCTTCCACTACGCCCCATCGTATCATTCTCTGTAACTCTTCCCGCACGGGTTCCCACATCTTCCGGGGAAGGGGGCGGACGGGGTCGCGTACCTTCTTGTTAGGCTTCGTCTCGATGTGGTGGTAGGCTACAGTGGTTTGGCTTGGCCGGTCGGTCATCACGTCGGGGAAGCGCCGGAGAAGAGTCTCTAAGTCGGTTCGCTGCTCATTGGACAGATCGGATCCCACCTGAAAGAAGGCTGGAGGGGCCGCTTCCTCCTCCCTGGGTCCTAGCTCCAGATCGGGAGGTACGGGGTTCACTAACAAGCCCTCGCGCTCCCTCCAGGCTTTCAGCAGGTTAACGTGATATATTTTGGTGCCCTCGCGTCAGCCCGTCAGCCTCACCTCGTAATCAACCTCCCCTATGCGTTTTACCACCTCGAAGGGCCCTTGCCACTTGACTAGTAATTTCGAACCCTGGGTTGGGAGCAGTAGCAACACTCTCTGCCCAGGCTCAAAGACCCTTAGGCGGGCTCCCCGATTGTAATACTTTGCCTGGATGCCCTGGGCAGCCTTGAGGTTGGGTCTGGCGAACTCCCCGAGAGTGTGTAACTTTTGTCTTAGCTTAAGGATATACTGCAACAAGCCCCTCACCCTAGTCTCTTGTTCCTCCCAGCTTTCTTTTATAATGTCCAGGATCCCCCGTGGCTGCCGCCCATACAGCAACTCAAAGGGTGAGAACCCTGTGGAGGCCTGGGGGACCTCCCGCACTGTGAACAACAATGCGGGCAAGAGTGTATCCCAGTCCCTAGGATCCTGTTCCACAAATTTCCTCAGCATGCTTTTAAGAGTCCGGTTAAACCGCTCCACCAGTCCGTCCATTTGAGGATGGTACACTGAGGTTCTTAGACTTTTAATTTGCAGCAAGCGGCATAGTTTCCCCATCAAATGGGAGGTGAAGTTCGTGCCCTGATCCGTGAGGATCTCTTTGGGTATCCCGACGTGGGCGAAAACCTTAACTAGTTCTGACGCCACGTTCGAAGCGTTTGTGTTCTGGAGGGGTACAGCTTCCAGGTACCGTGTCACGTAGTCTAATATTACTCTAATATACTGGTACCCCCTCCTTGATTTCTCTAGCAGGCCCGCTAGGTCCATTGCTATCCTTTCAAAGGGGACCTCTATTACTGGGAGCGGTACGAGCGGGGCTTTTGGTACCCCCCACGGTCCGGCCCTCTGGCACTCTGGGCAGGACTCACAAAAATCCTTCACCTCCCGGTACACCCCTGGCCAATAAAAGCATTGCAGGATCCACTTTACTGTCTTTTCGTACCCTAGGTGGCTGGACCAGGGGTTGGCATGAGCCAGCTCCAGGAGTTGGAGGCGGTACCTCCGGGGGACGAGGAGTTGCCTGACCCCGGTTTGCTCTGTCCCGCCCCCACCGACCTGGTATAGGCGATCTCGGTGTACCTCAAAGTGGGGTCCATCGGGTCCTCTTGTCGTCGGCGATCCTGTCTCATCCCCCTTGCGGGCCTCGGTCCAGGCGTGACGCAACACCGGGTCTTCTTGTTGCTCCTGGAGGAAGTCACCATCCGCTAGGTCGAGGTGGAGAGGGTTCTCCGGGTCTTCTCCTTCGTCCTGGGGGCGGGGTCAGCTTTCGCCCCCCTCGCGAGCTCGTCCGGGGTGCCCAGCATACCTTCTTTTACCCCTGGGGTCGCGCGGGCCTGCCACTCCCCCATGGCCCTCCGAAACCCGGACCAGTCTCTCCCCAGTGAAATAGGGTACACCAACCTGGGGGCTATTACTACGTAACACCAGCCCGCCTGGGCCCCGTCTGCTATCTGGACCCAGGTGGTGGCGTACTGGTGCACGTCTCCATGGACACACCGCACTCTCACGGGTGGCCCCCGGGGTCTCCCCACTTCTACTAAGTCTGCCCGCACAATCGTTTGACTGCAGCCCAAGTCTATGAGAGCTAGCACCTGCCGGTCTCCGACCGTGACGGTCCACATAACCTTACCTTCCCCTTCCGCTGGTAGGGACCCATCGCCGGCCAAGGCCTGGGCGTACGAACAGTCCATATATGGGCAGTCCTTTGAGTCGTTGAACTGTCACGCGCGGCCGAGTCCCGACGCTGTAGCGTTTGCCTCTAAACTTCTAGCAGTATGTTTCGGGAGTGGTGCCCATTTGGTCCAATATGGCTTCCTTCAGTTTGTAATAATGTGAGGCTTCCCAGTCACTTAAGCTGCGGTAGGCCAGTTGGGCTGGTCCGGTTAAGTAGGCGGCCAGTATCGTGGCTCAGTGGGCCTCCGGCCATTGGGCCATGGTGGCTGCCCTCTCAAACGTAGTCAGGTACGCCTCGGGGTCGTCCATTGGTCCCATCTTAGTTAACCTGACTGTCAATCGTAGAGCCCCGCCGTCGTCATTGTTCCCCTCCTTGCCCTGGCCCACGGGTCCTGGCCCTATTGGCAGGGGGGACCGGGTCTGGCACATCCACTGGTCCTGCTGGCTCTTGAATTGCTCCACCAATTCTCTTACCAGCTGCCGCTGCTGTTCCTAGTGCTGCGATGACAGCTGTTGGATCAGTAGCGTCTGTTGTTGTTGGCTTTGTCTCTGTGTCTCCTTAATCCACTCTAGGATTTGGCCCAGCTCCATCCTCCGACCCTCCGTTTGGGGTCGGTGCCTCCGGCGGCCCAGCTCCCCTTTTTGCTCCTAACGGGGAACAAACAATGGCTGGTCCACCCACTCGGGGAATTCCCCCCGTATTCCGCTCGGGGAGGGCCTCCTTTATGCCTACATTCTCCACCAACTTGTGACCATGTCCGGGGCCGGGGGTCCGCCCCCCCCCCATCTTGAGGCAGTCCCTCTTCTGACACCTATGGTTCCCACACCCCACCCCAGTGCGACTCATGTTCCGTGCGCTACGCGAAAGGCGTTAAAAGCGCTGGCAGCAAACATCTGATGCCCTCCGGGTTGGAGAGGGAGAGGGGGGGCCCGGGCCTGCCCTCACTCACGGGCCCCAGCCCAGGGCCCTAAGGACACAGATCCTCCACGATCCGGTCCGGCTGACGGGGCGTACAGCCAAAACACGCCAGCCCACCAACCCCTCCTGGTTGTGCCCTGGGCTGCTTCCTCTCCCCCTTCCACTCCTGCCGGTCCGCCGAACAGGGCAGGGGCCTCAGGAGGCCTCGTCCTCCCTCCTTGTCCCCCCTGTTCCGGGGTCTCCAGGCTCACCTCCCCCCGGGTCGTCAGGATGCCCCAGGAGTGGGGTGTTGGTCCGGGCTCCAGCTCCTCAGCGCTGCCTCACTCTCAGCTCTCCCCCCCCCCTTGCTACCATGGTGGCAGCATTTTTAAATGCCACGCCGCTTCCAGCACACCACCCCCCGGGGCGGGCCCAGGCCGTTCTGACATCACGGGGGAGGGGAAGGCCCGCCCCCTCTGCAACGTCCGCGCCGTGGCTCGCTGCGGCACCAGGGCTCGTCAGCTGCACAGCTGCGCAGGAGCACCCGGTGCTCCAAACAGGGCTTGCCCGCCGGGGGCTTCAGTGCAGGGCGGAGGCGTCCTGTCACAACTGTTCATAACTCTGAGGTTCTACATGTCACAGTAATCCAGCCACTTCTCTGCTTTGTCTTTCACCTGCTGAATAGGTTGAGCTCTTTAAGCCTCACAGGAAGGGCTTGTTTTCCAGTCCCTAGGTCATTTTTGTGGCCTTCCTTTCTCTCCAGGATTTCCTTGTCCTTTTTGAAGTGCAGACACCAGAATTGGATTCCAGTGTTCCAGTAAGAATCTTACTCATGCTGTGGAGAGACGCAAGATCACTTCCTTATTTCTACTTTATATTCCCCTTTTTAAACACTCAAGTATTGCATTGGCCCTTTTTGCCGCAGCATCATATTGGGGCAATTATCAGCAGTGACTCCTAAAACCTTTCCTGAGTCACTGTGCAGTATCTTTTAGGCTGTAGGTATAATGTGCATTCCTTACTCTTTACTTGGCATTTGGCTGTGTTGAAAACACAATTTGTTAGATCATGACTATTTAAGCAGGTGTAAAGGAGCTTAGCTGTCCTATAAGGCCACTTTCTGAACAAGTATAGCTGTGCGGAGGGCTGCCTCGGTTTCTCCATCAATGAGACGTCCAAGGAGAAAACCACTGTAATTAACGTGTCTCCAGTTCAACGAAGCCCCTTCAAGGAGAACTAGAGCACCAATTTAAAAGCTTTTACCTCAGAGCCTAGGTTTGGATTACTCAAAACTTAGATTTCAAGATAAAAGTTTGTGTAAATCCAATCCACTGACAGATGGGCCAGAGATTACCACATGTGAAAATCCTGGTCTCCATGTCGCATCACCTCAACTTCCTGGTTAAAATAGAGCAGCCCTTGATTGGAGCAGGGAGGTTCCCTCATAATATGCAGGCGGTTCTGATTGCAGCACCTGGCTGGCGTGTCAAAGATAGTATACTCTGACACACCAGGAGATTCAAATAATTCCAACAGTAACTTGTCTTCATTATTTACTGCCCCACCGGTCATTGTGCCATCTGCAAACTTGAAGAGCAAATGTTTTACACCATCTTCCATCGGCAAGGACTGAGTTGCAGGATGTGTCAATCGGATGAGATTGTTGACTACATGAGTCCTATAGCTGGATGAAAACGAGGTTTTGTCTTCACTGGCAATTGAGCAACAAAGCTTTTGTCGTTCATAAGTGTTTATGTTTAAACAACTCCCCACCCCATATGACAAAAGCTTTGCCATGACAAGTACGAGTGTACACAATGCTTTGTCAGAAGGGGTGCTCTCCTGCGGATGAAGCAAATTCCACTTGTAAGGGGTGGAAACTTTTTGTGGGCAAAAGTGAAGACAACAGGGGTGAAAGTAACTTACATTTCTTACAGGTACTGTTCTATTACAACTGACCCCTTGGGGGGGACCCTCATAGCAGAGTGTTGCAATATAATAGTACCTGTAAGAAATTTAAGTGTGGGGTGAAATGCAGGGGGCTCAAGGCAGGTGGTTGGGATGGGGGGGGAGGGTTGCAGGAGTCAGTGTAGGGGGACATGTGTAGAGCACAGGGCTGGGAGTGTGGGGGGAGGCTTAGGGCAGGTGTGTGGGTGCAGGAGTCAGGGCAGGGGGCTGTCACCTCTGGCTGATAGTGTTTACACTGTTTTTTAGCAACATGGCTGTGTCAACAGTCATGTCACTAACAGCTGTGTATTGTAGACATACACTAAGTTAGTGAATATGATGTGACAACAAATTGGTGAATCTGCTGCTGGTAACATCTACCTATCCTTTATGCAGCACTTACAATTTTCAGAGCACTATACAAACATAGCTAACCAATCCTCCCATCACCGGGGGGAAGATCAGCAGAATTGTCCCCATTCCAAACAGGTTGAAACTCATACATGGTGGTTAAGTGACCTGTCCAAAGCCACATGGTGCGTTAGTGGCAGAAAAAAGGATCAGAAAAAGGATTTGAATTTAGGATTTTAGCTCTCAGGCTTAGTCCAAAGAAGCATTCAGTTTGCCCTTCTTACATTGTTATACATGTCATCATATTTTAAACATTGATATCTCAAGCAACTGTACATGACATTCTGCATGGTTCATTGGTTGCATTAAGGGGAATTTCGCATCTTGAAATCTATTTGCTTTTCAGTGCGAGAAGGCTGTGATATATTCATAACATTATGCCATTTGTTGGGCATTCAGTGGATCATGTGTAATTATGGGATTATCCATCAGAGGTTCATTAGACATTTGGAAGGCCAAAAATGTGAGTGGATAAGTGACATTTCTTTGCCACAAAGGAAGTGAAACTGTCACACACTAATATCACAGCAGTCAGCTTCTTTTAGAACATGTTGATTGCTGTGGATGAATGCAATACACAGGTTTTCCTCATAAGACTCCCTATAACTGAATGGCTTGTAAGCATTTTACACCACCAGAAAGGGACCATAAGTGAATTTCCTGTTGGTATCTCAAGGCTATATCCAGACTGTATGTGTTCTCACTGAATGGCTGGTTGGCACTAGTGACTCACACTTTCTGGCATAAAACCACTCCAGAGAAACGACGCATGTAATATATTAACAGAGTTTCATGAACAGGCATGAATATTTCTGAAAGAATGTGCTGGATTTATAGACAAGTTAGAGTTAGTCCACGACCTCCCGTAGGAGCCATTATTTGTGAATCATTTAACACAGCAGGGAGATGAAAACTAACGAGGGTGAATTTCTCTGACCTTTGATGACTGGGGTGAACAGAATTGTTGATCACTGTGGGGCGAGGTGCTCTTTGTGCTGCTTAATCTGTGCTTCTCCTATTGCTGATGTAGCTGAATGGCCCAACTCTTTTCTTGCTGCTGCCCTTACTGAGAAACCTGACAGAGCAATGTCATTCTGAACACCAGTCCAAGGATTTTAGGGTTTCAATAGCTCCCCTGGATCCCAGACCTGGAAGTGCTTGAATTTTCAGCCTTTGCAGCATTGTATGTGAAGCTCTTTTCTACAAGTGCATACTGCAATTATTCCTTTGGTTGCTTAATTCATTCTTCTGTTCATTTATTGCACAGCAAGATTCATGGAGCCAACTTCAGCACTGGAATAAGCAGGCACAATTCCATTGACTTTCAGGTAATTACACTTGCTGGTTTGGCCCAAAGCACCTCAGTCATTGTAAAACAAAAGGAAAAAATATGTAGCACTTTAAAGACTAACAAGATAGTTTATTAGGTGATGAGCTTTCGTGGGCCAGACCCACTTCTTCAGATCATATTCTGAAAGAGAATTGGCATGACCATATATAACAAAGGAATACAATGAAGAAAGTGAACACCTTATAACTAACAAATCTGATTTGTTAGTTCATAATGTGTTCACTTTCTTCACTGTATTCCTTTGTTATATATGGTCATGCCAATTTGTCATATATAGTCATGCTAATTCTCTTTCAGAATATGATCTGAAGATGTGGGTCTGGCCCACAAAAGCTCATCACCTAATAAACTATCTTGTTAGTCTTTAAAGTGCTACATATTTTTTCCTTTTGTTTTACCAAGATCAGACTAACACGGCTACCTCTCTATTACTATTCAGTCACTGTAAAGGTTTCAGAGGTAACCGTGTCAGTCTTTTTCAGCAAAAACAACAAGTAGTCTGGTAGCATCTTAAAGATTAACAATTGTATTGTGGCATAAGCTTTTGTGAGTTACAATATATTTCATCAGATGCATGAAGAAACAGATATCAGGGGTACAGAGTTGGGAGTATAACATCAAAGCTAATTCCATCACGGTGGATGTGGACAAGAAGGAATTTTAGGTGAGAATACCTAAATTGGAAAATTACTTATGGTAATTTTACTTATCTCTATTCAGACCCATTCTGATGGTGTCAAATTTGCATATGAATTCCAGCTCAGCAGTTTTATGTTGCAGACTGGTTTTGAAGTTGTCAAAGGCAAATTGATCTTTAAACTCAACTGGACTATCAAATGAGGCTAAATCTACACTGACACTTTACGGCACTGTAATTTTCTGGCTCAGGATGTGAAAACACCTCCGCCTTTCCTCCCCACTGAGCACAGTAAGTTACAGCACTGGTACCTACTCCCCTCCTGGAGGTGGTTTACATAGAGTGCTCAGAGAGAGCACTCGCAGGGTACATCTACATTGACAGCTACCGCTGTCAATCTTCCAGGGTTCACATTAGCAGGTCTACTAAGCCAGATAATTCGAACTGAGAGGGTCACTCCGGTCAATGCCAGTAACCCTGCTTTCATGAGCAGTAAGGGAAGTCAAAGGGAGAGTGTTCTCCCTTCAACTTCCTTCACTGTAGACAGCGCCAAAAGCCAAGTTAAGCTACTTCAACTTCAGCTACGCAATTAACATAGCTGAAATTGCATATCTTAATTTGACTTAATATTCCCATAGTGTAAACGTACCCCCAGTGCTCCTGCTGAGGCCACACTTTGGCTGTGTCTAGACTGGCCAGTTTTTCCGCAAAAGCAGTCGCTTTTGCGCAAAAACTTGCCAGCTGTCTACATTGGCCGCTTGACTTTGCGCAAGAGCACTGACGTTCTAATGTAAGAAATCAGTGCTTCTTGCGCAAATACTCTGACGCTCCCGTTCAGGCAAAAGTCCTTTTGCGCAAAAGCTTTTGCGCAAAAGGGCCAGTGTAGACAGCTCAGTTTTGTTTTGCGCAAAAAAGCCCCGATGGCTAAAATGGCGATCGGGGCTTTCTTGCGCAAAAGCACGTCTAGATTGGCCACGGACGCTTTTGCGCAAAAAGTGCTTTTGCGCAAAAGCGTCCGTGCCAATCTAGATGCTCTCTTGCGCAAATGCTTTTGACGGAAAACTTTTCCTTTAAAAGCATTTGCGCAAATTTATGCCAGTCTAGACGCAGCCTTTTAGTATAAAGCGCTGCCGTGACTGCACTTTAAACTTTTAAGTTAGACAAAACCTAATAGTCTGTACCTATGCTCCCTTCTGCTGGAGCACCATGTGACAGTGCCAGAGTTGATGTGTAATTGTTGGTAGTGCAGGAGCACAAGTTAAAGGTTCGGGGGAGGAGGGGGGGGAGAGATGACCTTTCCATGCATCGCCTTTGGATCTACTATAAGGCTACGTCTAGACTAGTCCTTTGAATCGTGTGGCCCCAGGGCTATTGTCCCCCTTGTCTTCCTGGTCAGCAGGCCTGCACACACCCATCCTCACCCCAGACTGTCTGCTGAGGTAAGTTCAGGGTTCAGGTGATGCCCCCTTCCTGAACCCCGCCACACAGGGCTGGAGGGAGGTGTCCCCCCACAGTTTGAAAACCTCTTATAAAGCTGTTGCTAAATGGGAGGCAGAAATCAGGGGTGGGGGAGATAAACCACCAGTGACGAAAGTCTGAGACTGCTACCCAGACCCCCCTGTGAGATTTAAACCTGCAGCCCAAGGCCGCTGAGCTAACTCCCTGATTCAGAGCCAGGCCCCAGGTGTGCAGCTGAGGAAGCCTGACCACTACACTGAGACCAGGCAAATAATGATTGATTAAGGATGTCTGGAGCCGTCGCATTTGAATCACACGATCTACCGAAGTCTCCCTGACATACTGTCTTTGGGGTTGCAGCTAACAGCTCACACCGGTGAGATGTGGTAGAGGTAGGGATCACACTTCTGCTCTTCTTGGGATCCTTACAGTGCACAGCACATGATGTTTTGAATCAATAGTGTTACCCCAATAATATTCTCACTGGAGACCATCCAGAGTTACACTAGAATGGGTTTATTTCCACTAGGTAAAACTAAAGAGGAGAAAGCAGCCACCAAAGGTTTAAACTAAAGAAGATAGAACTCTCTCTCTCTCTCACACACACTCACTCACACACACACACACACACACACACACACACACACAGACAAGCAAGCAAGCACACACCCCTCCATTCATTCACTCATTCACACCCATTCATTCCTGCCCTCAGGCACTCACACACTTACACAGACATATGGGTTGCAGAAGGAGCCAAAGCATGTGGATCTTAGAGGGTCTGTCTGCTCATCATGGCTGGGGAAGCTGGTCAGGAGGAGAGACACTGGAGAGGAACTTCTCAGGAGCAGGGAAAGGAAAAAGAGAGAGTCTCACATGCGCTCCCTCTCTTCACAGTGTCTGAATGGCTCCTGTGACTCATTCACCTTGTCATCAGGTAGCATGCCCAGACTTCTCTTTATCCAGCAGCGAGCATGCCCAGACTGTGATGACTCATTGACATGTGGTACATTGTTCCCAGTCTTCTTCAAACACACTCTCACACACACACACTCTCTCCATTCACCCAGGGGAGAATGCAGCTTAGGGAAAGTTACAAGCAAGGTGGCTGAGAGTTACAAAGCTTACAAAGTTGCAGTATACAGTAAATTTGAGAGTTACACAGATTACAAAGTTTGACAAAGATCACAACGAGTTGCAGTTTAAAACCTTAAACCCTACAATTTGGTGTAGCTTTGCAAGTAAGCTCAGGCGGAGGCTTTTAATGCAACAGATAGTACAGAGATTTACTCCACAGAACAGAGTTGTCAGTTTGTCTATTGTCTGCCTCCCGCTTCCAAGCAGAAATGGAGCATTTTACTGCACTGGGCCCAGCAGTGCCTGGCTCCCCAGGATTCAGCCTGAGCAGTATTTTCTGTTTCCTCTGACAGTCTCTCTTGGCAACCATTTAAACAAGCCCCTGGTTGCACATTTCTTTTGCTAGATTGACATTAGGAAGTCCCTGTTGTTTGTAGGAGTATAGGTTAATTTTCAGCAGGTGCATGTTATTGCTTGTGCACCCAGCACAGAGACAACACAGAAGCTAATGGAACAGCTGCATGCTGGCTGTGAGCGAAAACTATGTTACAGTTTCAGAGAGTTATTTATTCTCTTGTAGCTTCAAATGACAGCTACGGCTTTTTACCCATTGGCTATGTCTACACTGGCGGGTTATTGCGCAAGTATGGCCGTTCTTGCGCAAGAATCTGCAGAGCGTCTACACTGCCCACCCGCTCTTGCGCAAGGAAATTTACAGTACGGCATGATAAGAGACAGCTCCTTGCGCAAGAGCTACGCTGTTTTCTATCAGGTGTAAGCTCTCTTGCGCAGGCGCTCTTGTGCAAGAGGGCAGTGTGGACGTTCGGCAAATGTGTACTTGCGCAAGAATTGGCCTCCAGTCAAAAACACAGGTGGCCTCTCTGACACTCCGTACGGGCAATCACCACTTGTTGGTTCCCCTAGTTGGCCCCCCCCTTAAAGGCACAGGCACGCAGCACAGCCATTTGCCACGTGCGGCCCGGGTAGCACCCGGGGGGAGCAATGGCAGCTGCCCAGCCTCAGCCAGGTCCTTCAGACTCCACCGAGGAGCCACCCCAGGGCACCCAGCAGGCCCACAGGGGTACCAAATGGCGGGCTCCATGCTGGAGCACCGCTGAGGTGAATGCCCTCCTGGAGCTCTGGGGAAAGGAGGAGGCCCTCCGGGACCCCAAGTCCAGGAGGAGAAATACCCAGATCTTCTCCCGGATGGCCCAAACACTGGCCGCACAGGGACAGGTCCGGGCCAAGGTGAAGGACCTGCGCCTCACCTACGTGCAGGTCAGCGAGCGTGGGGTGGCAGAGCCACTGCCTGTCCCCATTACCACCACCTGCAACACATCCTGGGGGACACAGGGGCCAGTCCCCTGCTGACCCAGCTGGACACAGTGGTGGCCACCCCAGTGGTCTGACCCAGGGAACCGGAGGATAAGGAGGAGGGAGACCAGTCTACGGACGAGGAGGAGGAGGAGGCAGCAGAGAACAGCAGCCAGACCCCACCATCCTGGCCCAGCAGCAGTCAGGACGTGGCCCAGGCATCCTCAGAAGCTGGCGAGGGATTGTCTGGTGAGCGCAGTGGCTACCATTCGCAAGTGTGCTGGGGGCAGGGAGGGAGGCCACAAGGTGGGGGAGAGGTAGCAGCACAAGGCACAGCCTGGCCACATGCTGTGCAGAGGCATGCATCACGTACAACCTCCTGCAGCTAGGGTTGCCAGGTGTCCACTTTTGAACCCGACAGTCCAGTCTTTGAGCTTTCTGTTCGGGAAACAAATTGAGAGGATATAAATGAGAAAATAGAAACGTTCGGTATTTTCTAACTAAGATGTAATGTCGATTGTCATGTAACGTCAAGTGTGTCCAGTATTTTTGTTGAAACCATCTGGCAACCCTACGTGCAGCCAGACCAAGTGACACAGAGAAGCGGCAGCTAGCCCCAGCACACACCTGGGACCCCAGGGATTCTGCTCAACCAGACCTGGAGGGGGGGGAGGTCTGGCCAGGAGTAGGCCAGCCCCAAGGTTGCAGGCCTGACCCCACACAGCCTAAAGGGTACTGCACACATCACACATCCATGCCCACCTCTGGGACACTGTAGCTTCCCCTGGGGAAGGCACAACAGGGCCCCCCAAGCACATGCAGCCTCCCCTGGGGGCTCCTGGGCCACCTTGGGATCCCCCCTCCCGCTGCCCATGGGGAATTCCCCCTCGCCAGCCACACCTGTCCCCGGGCATCGTGATGTGCTGGGAGGAGGGCATGGGGCACCGGAACACCATGGGGCAGGGCTCACTGACCATGTTGCTCTCCTCTGCTTCTCCTGCAGTGGGACTCCCTGCCAGCGAGGGACCTTCTAGCCCCATCCTGCCGGCGCCAAGGATCCAGGGCCCATCGCAGCGCATCTGAGACCACCACCACCTTCTCCGCCGCCACGTCTGTGCCATCGAGCGCATGGAGTGCTCACTCAGAAACAAAATCCATGCCGACGAGGAGTGGCGAGAGCGGCTATGGGGCCAGTACATTGAGCGCTGTGACCGCATGTACACCCTCCTGGGAACCATTGCGGAGCACATGGGCCATGCGCCACAGCACAGCATGGCCAGGCCCCCTCCTGTTGCCCCCCTGACGTGCCCAGTCCTCCCCCCACTTCGCCCCCTGGCGTGCCCAGTCCTCCCCCCACTTCGCCCCCTGACGTGCCCGTGCCCCGTCCTGCGGCCCCCCAACATCGGCACCTCCTGGTGCAGCCTGCCCCGACCCAGCATGAGGGGCAGAGGCGCCCCTGCACCCATGGGGGTGGGAGAGGCCTCCCTTCACACCCATGAGGCCCTCCCAGTTCAGGGCCCCATCCTCCCCCCTCCTCCCAGTTCAGGCCCCCCTCCTCCCCCCTCCCCACAGTGCACTCCCTTCCCTGTGTAAGTAAAAGTGCCTTATATAAAGCAAGTGCATTTTATTTATTGGGAGGTGAGGGAAGGGTGGCAGGAAGGGGTGGTGATGGGAGTGGGAAGTGGGGGCACAGGGGCATCCCTGCAGTCAGAGGTGTAGGGGCGGCCTACTGTGGGGCCTGGTCCAGCATCACCCAGAGGGCTTCCCGGACCCGGACCCGGTGGCGGTTGGTCTGCCGGGTGGCAGCCGTTTGGGGCTGCTGGTAGGCCTGGCCCTCACCTGCCATCCACCCTGGGAGGAAGGCCTCCCCATTCTCCTCAATAATATTATGCAGCACGCAGCATGCCGAGATGACCTTCGGGATGTGCTGCACCCCCATGTCCAGGCGGGTCAGGAGGCACCTAAACCGTGCCTTCAGACGCCCAAAGGCGCACTCCACGGGATTGCAGGCCCGGTCCAGGTGGGTGTTGAAGGTGGCCTGGCTGTGGTCCAGTCGGCCAGTGTATGGCTGCATCAGCCAGGCCATCAGGGGGTAGGCCGCATCCCCCAAGATGCAGACTGGCATCCTGACATCCCCAATGGTGAATTCCCGCTGGGGGAAGTAGGTGCCCGCCTCCAGCCTGTGGCACAGGCCTGAGTGCCTGAAGATGCAAGCGTCATGGGCCCAGCCGGACCACCCCACATTAATGTCCTGGAATCGGCCCCGGTGGTCCACGGGCGCCTGGAGCACCACTGAGCAGTAGCCCTTCCGGTTTATGAACTGGGCAGTTCGGTGCTCTGGCACCCAGATGGGGATGTGGGTTCCGTCTACGGCTCCCCCACAGTTCGGGAACCCGAGGCTGGCGAAGCCGACAATGGTGGTGTCCACATCACAGGGGCGGATCACCCTCTGGAGCAGCACATCATTGATGGCATGGACAACCTGCAGAAGGGCACATGGGAGCACAGGGGATGCATGGAATGAGACACAGTGCATACATGGGCTCCTGGGGTGTGCTCATCCCCCCTTTGATGGCCCCTCCCCCCATGTAGGCCAGGGCCCTCTGTGCCCCGGGATTCCCCCCCCCCCCACCAGCGGGGCTGTGTGCAGGAGGGACAGCATGACCCCCTGGGTGCGGGGCTTCCCCCTGCCCGACAGCCTCCCCCCACCCGGTCTGGCCCCTTCCCTCCCCCAGGACGAGCCCGTGGTCCACGGAGGGCCTTACCTGCCAGACAACCGCGCCAACAGTGGACCTGCCCACCCCGAACTGGTTTGCCATGGAGTAGTAGCTGTCCGGGGTGGCCAGTTTCCACAGGGCAATCACAACCCTCTTCTCCACGGGGATAGAGGGGCGCAGGCGGGTGTCCTGCCTCTGGAGCGCAGGGGCGAGCCAGGTGCAGAGTTCATGAAATGTCCCCCTGCGCATCCTAAAGTTCTGCACCCAGTGCTGGTCGCCCCATTGTCCCAGCACCAGGCGCTCCCACCAGTCCCCACTGATGTCATGGCTCCACAAGTGCCTGTTGGTGGTGGGGTGGGGGTGCCCGAGTGCAGCGGCTGCATGCATCTGATCGAGCATGTGTTGCACAGTCTCCAGTTCCTGCTGGAGCAGTGTGGGTCCCTGCAGAAGGACCTCCACAGCCTCAATTATGTACATGATGGGACATTGCTGGGTGGGGTCCTCCTCCGGCTCCATGTCTGTGAGCAAGGCAGCGATGGTGACCAGGGGCACTTGCTCAGAGGCTGAGTTGGAGGACACATCTGTGTGTCTGGATGCCTCAGTGAGGTGCCTCTGCACGCAGCTTCAGGAAAAGGGCTGTCCAGGGGTCCCTTTAAGCGCGTTACCAGCGGGGGTCTGGCGCGTGCCCACAGACGCCGCTGGTGACCTTTTGACATGGCCGAAGTGGTTCCAGGGCCAAGTTATTGCATAACAGCATCCCACCAGTGTGCACGCTTTCTTGCACAAGAGCTCAGAGTTCTTGCGCTACGTTCTGGCCAGTGTGGATGCTCTCTTGTGCAAAATATGCTTGCACAATAACCCGCCAGTGTAGACATAGCCTTCCTGTTTAAACTGCTCAGTAGGTAGGTTTATAGACATTGTTGCCATTTGTAAATTCCTCTGTTAGCCTCATTGTCCCAGCAAGGCTAATTTATTTTATGTAAATTTGTTGCATGAGAGTCACAGGAGCCAAAAGTAGCTGGGGAGTTTCCCAACATGCTTTCCAGCTCCAGGAACTTAAACAAAAGCAAATAGGGTAAGTATTTAGAAAGACATTAGTGCTGTAAGCCAAACAAAGCTTATTCTAGGAAGCCCTTCCTTACACTAGTAGGTACAAGTGCATGCAAAACCATTGGTCACTACAAATATTTTCATTTTGCCTTTGATGACTAGATAATGTTCCAATAATGTCACTGTATAACCCATGCTTACAATAGGGAATGCTGCCAATAATGTGGTAATGCTATTACAGGCAGAGATGCTTTAAGAACGGTCTCTGTATTTCTTTGGCAATAATGGAACAGGTCACATGAGTGCTGGCAGGGGTCCATGTATGTGAATCAACTCACCCATCACTGCAATTTGACCATCTCTGGGGTTGAACATAGCAACAGTGAATAAGAGGGCAGGGCAGGAAATGAAGGAAATTTTAACAAACTAACTAAGCAGTTTTAGGGAGGCAGAATGAAGTTACTCTAATCTGGTCAGGACATTAGAGCTATTACTTTCTCTGAAATGATTCATGGGAATTTTAATGACTACACAAGGTCAGGGCCTTCACGTTTAACTCTCATCCAAAACATCTTGTGTCATGATAGGAAATTAAGGGCCTTCTCTCTCTCTCTCTCTCTCTCTCTCTCTCTCTCTCTCTGTAGTTAATGGTAAAATCCCCACTGACTTCACTATTGAATCCACACCACTGATAAAGTTTTCTCTGGAAGATTTGATAAAAGTATCAACAATGCCCACTTGGTTTAGAATATGTGATGACCTCACAGCTGGAAGAGAAAAGCCTGCATAAATGCCAAATGTGAAATCTGGAAGAAATAAAGACGTAACGCTTTTAATTTCTCTCTTGTGGCTGCAGTTTTGAAACCTTCCACAGTGCTTAACAGAATGGGGTCACATACAATGACTGTGTCTCCTCCGCTACCAATAACAAATATAATTCCTTCAATTTTTCTAACCTGGAAATCTCAACAAGCTAATTTAACTAATACAAACAAACTGGGTGTCTTTCCTCTAGAAGGCTGTGTCTAAACTACATCCCTCTTTTGACAGAGGGATGTAAATTAGACACTTTGAAATGGCAAATGAAGCAGGGATTTAAATATCCCACACTTCATTTGCATAATCGTGTAATGGCGCTCTTTCGAAAACGCGCCATTTTGAAAGTAAAACCGAGGTCTAAAAATTAGGAGTACAGGATCTTTCGAAAAAGCCTGCCATTTTCGAAAGAACCACGTCTAGACTGAGGTGGGAAATTTAAATCCCTGCTTCATTTGCAATTTAAAAGTGTCTAATTTACATCCTATCACTACTCAGCGCTGCACGCGCTGTCAGTCAGTTCTACAATTGCCTGTTATATACCACCGTAAACCCCTGTACTCACTCTCAGGGAGCCGATTGGTGGAGCACAGTGGGTCCTGATTGGTTCACAACTTCTACTGAAACCAACCACAGGAACAGGACATTGTCCACACATATAGTTTCCCTCTACTTAGGACTGCTTCTCCTGCAATAGCTACTTCTACTGCCCATCTCTTAGTAACCTGATTCTGCCTGACATGTGACACTCAGGATTTCCCCCTAGCCCACCTCAAACTCTGACCTCCTGTTATCTGACTCAGCCTGACTCCAGAGCCCCGCTCCCACCACTAAGTTAGCCCGCTCATATCCTGGTTATGATAATAATGTATCACTTAGGTGTTGGAAAGTCCACTTTTGGTTGTGAAAGTCTGTGAGGCAATTAACCCTGTGCTTAACACCCAGATGGTCGGCATGAGAAATGTGCCTGAAATGTTCACTGGCTTTCAGAGGATGGGGTTCTCAAACTGCACTGCAGTCATAGTTTGCTGGTCAGAACAGGCAAGTGAGTTTGTGAACAGCAAAGATACAGTCCCATCCAGTGCCGGACCAAGCCATACTTGCGCCCCGGGCAGCGGGCACGCAGCGCATGCCTGGCCCCGCCCCCAGGTACGCGGTGCATGCGCAGCCCCGCCCCCGAGCGTGCAGCGCCCCTTACCACTTCAATCAGGTGCCCCCCCATAGGTTGGCGCCCCGGGCAGCTGCCCGGCTAGCCCCCCGGCCCTGGTCCCACCACTGTTCAGGACAGGCTAACCACAGGGGCAGGTTCATAAACACAGAGGTGGGACACACAGGAAGGTTCATGATGCCAAGGTTCTGAGGAGGTCTGCTGTGTAAGTAAAGTAGGAAGCAGAGACCTTATTTCCCAACAAATGTCCTGCTGAAGATCTGCTACCATCTTCTCAGAGACAGGAGGAGCAGTGCCACCTGTTCTGCAAGATGCATGTGAGCCCCATTCCACTGAACTTCCTGGGTGCAATGAGATAAAAATATGATAGATCTTAAGGTGGCCAGCTGTACAAGGAAGGGCAGAAGTGGGACAGAAACAGCCTATGCTTGTTTGCTTTCTATATCTAAAAGAAAGAGTGAACTCAGTAATACTCCTTCCCTATACAGATTAAAGCTCTGATGCAGCAGAGCACTTAAGAATGAACTGAATTCTAACCATAGAAGTAACCCCATTGGGATCACCTGCATGGTTGGAGCTAAGCACATGCTTCAGTGTTTTGTTGACTCAGGGCCTAAGATGGACAATTTATAATGTTTGACATAATTTGTGGTCCTTATGAGTCTCCCTTGAGTCTTCTTCCCATCACTAACAACACTCTAATCTTTGCCCAGCCTCTTTTGCTTCTTTTAAAAACCCTCCCCTACACTCCTATGCCTTTGTTCATATTTCGGGATCACAGTCAACAGGACATACTCCTATATATGCCAGCAATCTACTACCATCAGACAGGAGTTCCTATTGTAAGCTGTTGCCCAGGCAGGCTCTGATGACCTTTTGAATCACCACCTCATTCCTTCTGATCTAAATTTAGTCCACTTATCTTCAATATAGAAGCTACACTATGACACTTACATAATGGCCTGCATTTGAGAGACTGTTTCAGGGTGACCAAAGACAAATTTGAACTCTAATGAGGCCAGAAATCCCCATACATACTGATTTTTAAGGACATGCACATTTCTGCCTACGTAGAGGAGGTGAGCTATAAAAGTGGTCCCATTTCCACTGAGAAACTGACAGTTCCACAACTGTTTTCATGAACGAATGTCGAAGGGTTTCAGATAACAGCCATGCTGCCTGTTGGCAGCCAGAGTGCAGCAGAGTAACCTTGTTTTTTTAGAAGGCTGTTGAAAACTACTTGACTTGCAAGCTTGCAGAAGCCATTTTAAATATCTGTTCTTGGAAACTGTTTCAGAAGATGTTCAATTGCTTGGTCCATGAGCCCCTTAGTGGAAGCAGTTACCTATCCACACTCAAGTTAGGGCACTAACCAGGAGATACCTGAGTCGGAAGAGGAAGGATAAATCTGAAATACTGAGGAATGAGTGAGTAACATGCAGTTTTGCTGAGTGATATTTGGAACACTGGGATTCTCTGAATAGCATTGGTAGCTTAAGTATTTGACAAAAATATACAGCTGGCACATCCCCACCTCATTTTGGGTTGTATAAAGTTAACTGCTGCATGTTTATGGAAATGCCACAACAGGTGTGTGCCGTCAGAAGGAGTTAGCAATCTCAATTTTAAATAAATAAAGAACATGAAAGGCATGAAGGTGGAGTCATAAGACAACTATAGTGCAGTGTTTTCATATAGCTTTTGGTTCCAGAATCTCAATGTACTTGTATAATTATGCCTCACGTCCTTTCTGTGATATAGGTAATTATTGCTGCTGCCATCCCAGTAGAGACAGGGAAAACAAAGCACAGGTGTTAAGTGAATTGCTCAAGATCACACAGAGGATGGAAGAGCCAAGGATAGAATTCACCTTTCCTGATGGTCCTCTGCTCTAACCACTAACCAATGTTCCCTCCCTATTGAAAAGGCAGCACTGGGAATAGAAAGTGCTGGGACACATTTACATTCTAAGTCAGTTGTGCTCCAGTTGAATAATCTCATTTCTTCCTTCTGAGAGCCTGTTAGCACCTGCACAGAGGAGAAAGCTAATCTTTTTCTTGGCAAATCTCCAGACATGGATTTCTCAAGCTCCATTCAATTCCTGGCAAAAGATGTTTCTGCCAAAGACCTTTTTCAGATGGGAAGTGAGAATATTTCCTGTGCTCAATAGCACTATTTATATTACTTTCTCCACTGACTCTGCTAAAATAATACCTAAGATAGCCATAAGAATCATAGAAATAAATGAAAATCCTCCTATTGTTGGACTTTTTGCCTAAAGGGTCACAATAGAATCATAGGCTGTGTCTACACTGGCACGATCTTGCGCAAAAGCGGCTGCTCTTGCGCAAAAACTTGCTGCCTGTCTACACTGGCCGCGTGTTCTTGCGCAAGTAAACTGACGTTCTAATGTATAAAATCAGGGCTTCTTGTGTGAGAACTCTGATGCTCCCGTTCAGGAATAAGCCCTCTTGCGCAAGAGCTCTTCCAGAAGAGGCCAGTGTAGACAGGCAACATTAATTTTTTGCACAAGAAAGCCCTATGGTTAAAGCCATCAGAGCTTTCTTGCACAAGAGAGCGTCTACACTGGCATGAATGCTCTTGCGCAAAAGCACATCTCTTGCGCAAAAGCACATGCCAGTGTAGACGCTCTCTTCTGGAAGAGTTTTTGCAGAAGAACTCTTCCGCAAAAGAGTTTTTGTGTGAGAACACGCCAGTGTAGACGTAGCCATAGTGTTCTCATACATTACTCTGTAATATTCATCATTACGTGTATTTGACAATAATACTACTCAGAGCTCACATAACATTTGACAAAAATATCACAGTCCCCATTCTGTAGATGGGGAAACAAATACAAAGCACTCAGTGATTTGCTCAAGGTCATAAAGCTGTTCTTTTAGAACCAGGACTAGCCCACAAGTTCCCTGACTCCTGGCCCTGTGCCCTCACTGCTGGATCACACTGCCAACATTACTAACTCCTGTACATTTAAAACATATCTGTGACAGCTGGACCCAAACTGAAACCTCAAATATGGACCCTCCTCTAGTAAGTATCAGGATAACGGTGTCAGACCAGCCACAAAAATGAATCCCTCCTCTAACCTACATTTCAGAGTGCTGCTGTCAGATTTGAATTCCTGGTCCCAAACCCATCTTTCAGTTTTGATATTGGGTTAGGTCAAAACCAGATGGGCCCTACACTGATAGTTCAGTACAAATGTGGCTCAAGATGGCACAAATATCTGAACAGCTGATCATGAGAGATTTATATCATTTGAAGCCAAGATCTCCAAAGAGCTGCTCAAGATCTTGGAATTTTCAAGCCACTTCCCTGGCCCAGTTTAGTCCATTTACCCAAACGCCAAACGCTAGCCTAAATGTAATAGAGCTGGCTATAAACCCTGCCTTTTCTGTTGTCTGTGTTGCTCTTTGGGAGTGTGGGAAAGAACATAAAAGAGCCACAATAAACTGGGGAATCTAAGCTAACATATCACAGAAACAAGCTGCTTCCAAAGTTCTCTTAGGGCATGACTGTACTATGCACTTAAGTTGACCTAGGTTAGGTCGACTTACAGATACCGCAGTCACTACTGCTTCATGTCCACACCACTCTCCTTCTGCTGGAGGTGCATGTTTTCACTAGGAGCACTTCCACCCATTTAAAAAGGACAATGAAAATGACCTGACAGCCACGGTTCTCAGCTCAATGCACAGCTCCCCACTGGGACCTGGTATACCCCCCACATCACTGGTGCCCCGCTGGGAACAGGGCAGCCACAGTGGGCTTCTAGGCTCCCTGCTCCCTGCTGGGAATGGAGCAACTGGATCAGACACTGGGCAAGGATCCTCCCTATTAGGAGTCTGGCTTCCCTCCTCTCCTTCCAGGCTCTCAGCTCCTTGCTCCCCACCTGAGGCACAGCAGCCAACCAAACTCTGGGCACAGAGCCATTGAGTGGGCTCAGCCATGTTCCCAGTAGGGAGCAGGGGGCCAAGACACTGGGTCACGGTGCAGAAAGCCACACGGTGCAGAAAGCCTCACGGTGCAGAAAGCCACAAACCCAAGAGGGCAGCTGGGTTCCCAGTAGGAAATCTGTACCCAGAGGCCAGTTACCTGCTGTGCTGTTGGTGGGGAGTGGACAGTCGAGAGCCTGGGTGGGAGTGGATACTGGAAGAAGCCCAACTGAGGAGCTGGGGGCCAGGTTTCTTGTTAATTTCTCCAGCGGAGAGACAAGAACAATAGCCAATAGATCTGAGAAATGCAGGAGCAATTAGGACATGGTCTTGCCCTAAATACACCGACATTAGCCTTATGTCTCTTGTGGAGGTGGAGTTCTGATGTCAGTGTAACCCTTCTGCCGGGTAGGCCCGGCAGCAACCAGGGCCGGGTTCAATATCTAGGGGTCCATCTCACACAGCACTGGCTCGAGCCCCCACCCAGTAGCTTGGGAAATTCACACGCCCCTGGGTGCCTCTGAGAGGCAATGCTTCCCCACTTGCAAGCACAGAGTCTGGGTGTAGGAAAGAAACATTTAATGAAACAGAGAGAGAAGTCATACGGCATTAACTTGGGAAAATACCACAAACAGAGTTCATAGCCCAAACATGAGCTAAGCCGCCCCCCCAGCCAAGAATCACCCGAAGTCCCAAAGTCCGACACCCCAAAAGTCTCTGTCCCTGGTCACTGCCGCCCAGAGTCCAAAAGTTCACCTGCAGGGTTTTACCTCCCAACTTGGGTGGAAATAGGGGCGCGGGGATAGATAGGGGCACCTTACGTGGTCCGAGGCTGGTGGCCCCACCTCTCTGCAGGGTTCTGTTGCAATCTTTAACACTAGCCACTCCGCCACGCTCCACCAGCTGTCTTGTTCCACTCCACCGGACGCTCCGCTGGTCGCCTGCTGCCACTCCGTTGGTCGCCTGCCTCCGCTCTTACCAGCCGCGCTGCGCCACTGGTCACCTGCCGCTCCTCCTCGCCTGCCGCCACTCCTACCAGCTGTGCCATGCCACTGGTTGCCTGCTGCTGCTCCTACTGGCCGCCTGCCAGTCGTTCCCATCAGCCACTCTGATGGCTGCCACCGCTCCTGCCGGCCACCCACCGCTTCGCTGGCTGCAATGGGTCTGGCTTCCAGCCAAACCAGTGATTTCAGCTCTTAGGCTCCGTCTACACTGGCATGTTCTCATGCAAAAACTCTTTTGCGAAAGAGTTCTTCTGCAAAAACTCTTTGGCTGCGTCTAGACTGGCATGATTTTGCGCAAATACTTTTAATGGAAGAGTTTTTCCATTAAAAGTATTTGCGCAAGAGAGTGTCTATACTGGAATGTGCCTTTGCGCAAAATATTTGCTTCTGCGCAAAAGCATCCATGCCCAGTATAGACGCTCTCTTGCGCAAGAAAGCTCTGATGGCCATTTTAGCCATCGGGCTTTCTTGCGCAATAAATTAACGTTCCTGTCTACACTGGCCCTCTTGCGCAAGTATTCTTGCTCAAGAGGGCTTATGCCTGAGTGGGAGCATCAAAGTATTTGCGCAAGAAGCACTGATTTCGTACATTACAAAGTCACTGTTCTTGCATAAATTCTCGCGGCCAGTGTAGACAGGCGGCAAGTTTTTGCGCAAAATCTTGCCAGTCTAGATGCACCCTTCCAGAAGAGAGCATCTACATTGGCATGTGATTTTGCACAAGAGCATCCATGCCAGTATAGACGCTCTCTTGCGCAAGAAAGCTCTGATGGCCATTTTAACCATAGGGCTTTCTTGCGCAAGAAATTCATGTTGCCTGTCTACACTGGCCTCTTCTGGAAGAGCTCTTGCGCAAAAGGGCTTCTTCCTGAGCGGGAGCGTCAGAGTTCTCACACAAGAAGCCCTGATTTTATACATTAGAATGTCAGTTTACTTGTGCAAGAACACATGGCCAGTGCAGACAGGCAGCAAGTTTTTGCGCAAGAGTGGCCATTTTTGCACAAGATCGCACCAGTGTAGACACAGCCATGGAGTCTGCTTTAGGTCTATCCTTAAAACAAAGGGGGAAAGGGGCAGGTTGAGCCAGTCTTACAGCTCACACCTGGCAGGTGTGATGCAGGCTGACTCAACCCCTTTAGCCCTTCCCCCTAGCTCATTTCACTCAATTCTGGAAGGGGGGAGGCTTGTTCCTTGGAGACCTCTTACAATGATGGTGTCTCTCCTGCAAGCACTGGTGTCATGTTTTACAGTTCCCACATTTAGGGGCAGCATGATTTGTGACCCCCACAACAGCCCCAAATTATTTACAATACACCACATTCCATTCCAACACTGATCCTCCATCAGCCCTGGCTGAATTGGATTTACATAGCCACACCTCGGATTCCTTCCCCCTCCTGGCATGAGCTGTATTTACATATCAACAGTTAACAGTTAATTATCTTGCAGAGCTAAACAATTGGGCTATGTTTACACTGGCGCGATCTTGCGCCAGAAATATGCAAATGAGGCTAAGCGTGGAATATCGCCGAGCCTCATTTGCATATCTAATGAGCCGCCATTTTTTTCAGAAGAGGCTCTTGCGCAAGAAGGAGCGTCTACATTGCCCCTTCTTGCACAAGAAAAACCCTCTCGCGCAATACCGTTCTTCCTGAAAAGTAATAGGTGTTACGGTATTGCGCAAGAGGGTTTTTCTTGCACAAGAAGGGGCAGTGTAGATGCTCCTTCTTGCGCAAGAGCCTCTTCTGAAAAAAATGGCGGCTCATTAGATATGCAAATGAGGTTCAGCGATATTCCACACTTAGCCTCATTTGCATATTTCTGGCGCAAGATCGTGCCAGTGTAGACATAGCCTTGGAGTGGGCACACCCATGCCCAGGGCAGGTCTCTCCTTTTAGCTGGCTGATAGCAAGCAGCAGTTCAGCTCCTGCTTACATCAGTGTAGTACAGCACTGATATCAGTGGGAACAAGGATATAGTGTAGACACTGACATAATTAGGCTGACATCAACAGCTTGTGCTGTATTGGGAGAGGGCATAGACACCGGGGAAAGGACTGAAAAAGTTTGAGAACCCTAGGTCCAAGGGAAAGACACCCTGATTAAAGTTCAATATTTAGGCACTCCATTGCCAAAGAAGAGCAATAGCTGGGTGCTCTGATTCATTTTTAGATAAAATGCAAAGCAGTTTCAAGAACTGGTTCCCTCGTCCCCTTATCTTAAAGTGGGAGATCACATTCCCTCAATCACTCATCTCACAAAGTTCCCTGTCCACAGAGGTGAAAGTGGTCAACTTTCCCCTTCTCCCTCCCCCCCCCCCCCGCCCCGACCTTGTCAGCAGCCCTGCCAGAAGGTCCAAAAGCTCTTTAATGTTGCTGCCTCTTTTGCCCCCTGGATAAGGATGCCAGGCCTGGTACAGTGCTGGTCTTGACTTTTACCCCTGCCTTTGAGCTACCAGCTGCTTTCTTTGCTTTCTTTCACTCCATGCTGCCACTTATTTTGATTCAAACTTCCCAGCCTCCTCCTGCAGGCACCACTACCCTCTCCTGAGCAATGTACCCCGTTTTCATACAGGTAGCACTGGCTGATTGGCTAATTCCCCTCACAGTGTGGGTTCCACCAATTAGACTTACTGAAACTGAAACACCATCAGCTAATGCTACACCCCATACACCCCTATACTTCTGGGCCAAATATACCAACATATGGCCATAAAGTCTCATGGCACACCTATCTCAATATATTCACCAGGGTGCTCCATTTTCTGTTGCACTTGTCTGCTCCCACTCTACCCTAGCCAATGTTCTCCACCCTGAGTCGAAAACTTTTCTCCTTGGATCTCTGAAGCAATGACCAACTCAGTGAACAATGGGGGATCATTAGCTGTTGGCCAAGTGTCCCATGTTAATATATCCAGCTCATCAACAGAATTTCTTTGGGAGGCAGGGCAATGGAAATGTTTAGAAGGGGACACAACAACTGACATCTCCTGTTGTATGTTTGGCTGTAGGATTTCATAGTTAAAACTGATTATGGGGTGCAGGAAATTGATGCTGGTGGGAGAGTGTTCCATAGAGAGTTTAATGGATGGACGGTGGTTGTTGAAGTTTTGGAATCTATGAAGAAGTTAAAGCCATCTGTCCAGAAAATAAAAGTATCATTGAGGTATCTTACGTATTTCAGTAGTTTTGTGATGCATTTGCCCAGAAATTCTTCTTCAAGGCTGCTGGGGGGGGGGAGGGCTCCCTGAACACTCCACCCCCACCATCTAGTCCCACTGTCCATTGTTTACTCTCTCTTCTCCCCTAGTTGGCAGCACTTAGGGGAACTCTGTCAGGGCCATGTATAGGCAGATGGTAGCCACTCCTCAATTCTTCCCCTTACAAGAGAGGAAGATCTGGCTGGCATCAGGACCAGTGTCTCAGGCAGCCCGAAGAGATTCAATGCTAGGGGCTTAGTCTCTTGGTCTATTGCCTCTTCACAGGCTTTATCTTTTACACCTCTTCCTGGGACATACTGCTTTGTTGTTAGTCAGGTCAACTTTGGGAGCAATGTGTTTCACTGCTTTCTCTTCCTCGGCTGGACTCCTCTGTTATGAGTAGTCTCTGGGTGCAGCAGCCATCTTCCTGTTCACTGCCCCTTCCTGTGGTAAATTTTAAGCTGCTCCTTTTCCCTTGCAAGGGCATCTCATTAGTGTGAAACAGGTCCTGCAGAGCTCATTAGTCTCCTCCATACCATTGTGAGGGTGTGCCCCTTTACAATGTCCCATGAAGAGGAGGGCAAAATAGGGGAACCATCAGAGTATCTATGGCTGTTCCCATGGTTTGGACAAATGGTTACTGAATGTAAAATTATTATGGGAAGGATGAAATGGATGAATTTGGTGATGTGTTTGGGGTGAAGTTCTGAGGGTTGTCCATAGTCTTATAAGGATTTGAGGCAGGCAGTGGTGCCGTCATTGTAGTGGATGTTGGTATATAGAGACATGGTGAAGGGAACACTGTGGGTGAAGAGAAGTCGTTAATGTTGTGGTGTTTGTAGAGGAAGTCAGTTGTGCCCTGGAGGAAGCTGGCCCTTTGCGTGGGGAGCAGTTTGAGGGTGGTTTCTATGAGTCCGATATTCCTTTAGTGCCATGGTCAGATATGATGGGCCTGTCTGGGTTCCCTTATTTGTGAGTCTTGAGAAGCATGTAGGTGCATGGGATAGGTTTGTGGGGAATGCATTTGTAGAATTTATCTTAAATTTTTGGAGTTGTTTGGAGTTGTGTGGGGAAGGAATTGATAACATCCTTAAGTTCCTGGGTAAACTGTCATGCAGGGCCTTCTTTGAGTTCTTCATAGTAGGTGGCATCTGAGTGTTGGTAGTTAGCTTCATTAAAATAGCTGTCAGAGTTGAGGACTACAGTGATGCACCCCTTTGACTGCTGTTTTGAGCACTATCTGGGGGTTAGATTTCAAGGACTGTATGACTGTCCTCTTGGCAGTGGAGATATTGTGGTGGATGTGAGCTGACATTCCAAATCTTCTAAGGAAACAGGTATTTTGTTGAATTTCTGTGAACCCAGCAAGTGACCTAATCACCCCTTCTGAGCAGATAGAGCAACTGTGTGATGGGTTTGGTCAAACAAATTACTACATGGGCTAAATTGATTCCATACTTCTTTTTGTAGTGAAATAGGATAAAAATAATCCATGTATCCAGAGGAAAAAAACTACTGCATTAACTCAGTCCCCTAAGCCCTCTATGGGAAAACTGGTTTAGTGTATAGTAGTTTTTCTAGTTCAGCCTGCTTTTGGAACTATTTCATAGACTCAACTACAGGGCTGCACTAACATTGCTTTTATGCAGTTTAACCCCTTCAGTTATTTAAGGCAGAAAGTGAGTCTGTTTCCAAATCAGATTCTAAGATCTCTAAAACAGAGAGTATGCTTAGAGCAGGGTTTTAGTCTGTAATCAAAAAGCCATCTGATTATACTTGTATTGGCAGCCTAGAATTTGTTCATGGGCAGCTGGATTTAAACTAGCTCAGCACTTGGAAAATCCCAATGAGGAAATAAAATTACGCATCACTAGTTAATTAAATGTGCTTAACCAGAGAGCTCAGACACATCCCAACGATTAAGTGTGTTCAAATAAGTAAACACTTATTCTTTTATAATTAGCTCATTGACTCTGGAATGTCATTAACAGAACTTCATAACACACCTGTACCAGTTTCTTGCCTACACCAGAGTGGGTGTAAAAAGATGATTGGTTATAAAGATAGCAAGGTTATCGTGCATTTTCCTTATTTTTGAAGGAGAAATGATTCATCCTCTTGCACAAAATGCAAAAATCAGTCAATCATGCATTCAATACAGGATGTACCACATTTGTATGATCTTGGCCATCAGATCCTGTGTAAATCTACATGTCATTCACTTGCTCATGAAACAGTGAAGGGTATCAGTTCAGGTATGTCTGTCCCCAATATGTGGGGCAAAACCCTGTGGATGAATGTCCAGAGAGGCATGAAAGGGTCCATGCCAGCCTCCTAAGGGTGAGCAGGGAGCACCACCCTGGACCTTTCCTATCCCCAGCTCTGCTCTGATCCCACTTGAGCCACATTTCAGACTCTGGCTCTCACCTGGGCCCATTCCCACCCCCAACTATCCTGGCCCCCTACTCATCTGTGCTCCCCACCCCAAGCTGCAGCCCTGCTCCTGGCTTAGGAGGAGGGGCACAGACAGGAGTAAGGGGGAGCATGAACCCCTAAAGCAGTGGTGGGGAACCTTTTTGGGTGAGGGGCCAGGTGCAAATGAGAAGCAAAATACATAAATAAATAAAATAAAAAGGAAAAACAAACCCTCCCTGACATGGCCCCCAAATGAGAAGAAGAAAGACGCTCCCCACATTCCCCTCACACACCAGAGCCTAGGAAGTCTCAGGTTACTAGATTTTGTGGGAGAGCAGCAGAGGCTGGAGCACCAGCACAGTCTCCCCAATGCTGGGAGGGGAGGGAGGTCTGGGGGCCAGATCCAGGCAAGATGGGGGTAGCATCCCCTACTCTAAAGTTTGGGAGCTGGTGGTCTATGCCTCCTTTGCACCAACTGAGGCTCAGGCCCTCCCTCTCTTCAGTTCTTCTGCAGCATCTATCATTTTAGTATCTAAATCAGTGTTCCCTGTAAGCTGAGCACTTGGGTAGCCACCCAGGAGAGATTCAAATGCCACCCAGCTGATTAGCAGAGTACCGACAGCAGATAGCATGTTTCTGCTGGTGTTGCACATCCTCACACAACAATATTTATTCTTCACGTGTCTGGAAAAAATTAGCGGGAACATTGATCTAAACCCTTTGCCAGAAACAGAAAAATTACTGCAGCAGCTGCCTGTCTCCTGATCTTGTGATACTGGTGGAGGTGCTCTCGCTTGGTACTCAAATGGTGAGAACGCTCTGAATTCAACAGAGTTTTAAAAAAGGCTCAGGGGCAGGTTGGATCTGGAGTGACTGGCCATTTCACATTCCTGAGACAGTGTTTTCAACCTCTTTATCTGCACAAGCCCCAAGTGGGACTACACTTCTCATCTTGTGCATATGCTCACGCATGGAAAGCATTATCCAGGGGGTAGGCACTTGGCACTGGAGAGTGGCAGGGGGCAAACTGGCAGAAATGGCAAGAAGAGCGTATCTGGCTACTCACCCCACATCAAAGTTCCTCCACCGTAAGCAGTAGCCTACCTGCAATTTAACTCTCAAAACTGGGGCCTTTAAGGCTATGTCTACACTGGTAGGTTCTTGCGCAAGAACAGCTGTTCTTGTGCAATAACCTGCAGAGTGTCCACACACAAGACAATTTACAGTAAAGCATGGGAAAAGAGGGCTTCTTGCGCAAGAGCTATGCTCTTCTCTAACAAGTGTAAGCCCTCTTGTGCAAGAGCTCTTGCTCAAGAGGGCAGTGTGGACACGCGGCAGGGGTTTCTTGCGCAAGAAAGCCCTATGGCTAAAATGACCATCAGAGCTTTCTTGTGCAAGAGAGCATCCATACTGCAATGGATGCTCTTGTGCAAAAGCAAATGTCTTGTGCAAAAGCACGTGGCCATGTGGACGTATTCTTGTGCAAGAGTTCTTGCACAGGAATTCTTGCGCAAGAGTTCTTGCACAGGAACTCTTGCGCAAGATGTTCTTGCACAAGAACCTGCCAGTGTAGATGTAGCCTAAGGCCCGCGTTCTCATGCAAAAACTCTTTTGCGGAAGAGTTCTTCTGCAAAAACTCTTCCAGAAGAGAGCGTCTACACTGGCATGTGCTTTTGCACAAGAGATGTGCTTTTGCACAAGAGTATCCATGCCAGTGTAGACACTCTTGTGCAAGAAAGCTCTGATGGCCATTTTAACCATAGGGTTTTCTTGCGCAAGAAATTCACGTTGCCTGTCTACACTGGCCTCTTCTGGAAGAGCTCTTGCGCAAAAGGGCTTCTTCCTGAGTGGGAGCGTCAGAGTTCTCACGCAAGAAGCCCTGATTTTATTCATTAGAATGTCAGTTTACTTGCACAAGAACATGCGGCCAGTGTAGACAGGCAGCAAGTTTTTGCGCAAGAGCAGCTGCTTTTGCGCGAGATCGCACCAGTGTAGACACAGCCTAAATGTATGACTACACTGCAACACACACAGCTGGCCCAGGGCTGGTGACATGAGCATGTGGGCTCAGCCTGCAAAGCTATACATTGTCATGTAGCCATTCAGACTCAGAGCCCAGGCTATATTAGGAAAAACTATTTCACTAGGAGAGTGGTGAAACACTGGAATGGGTTACCTAGGGAAGTAGTGGAGTCTCCATCCCTAGAGGTGTTGAAGTCTCGGCTTGACAAAGCCCTGACTGGGTTGATCTAGTTGGGATTGGTCCTGCCTAGAGCAGGGGGCTGGACTTGATGACCTCCTGAGGTCTCTTTCAGCTCTATGGTTCTATGATTCTATGAGACCTTGAAAAGTGGGAAGGCCTAGGCTCCAATCCTCACCTGATTCTCTTTTATAGCCCCCAAGTCTGTGAGCCCAAGTCAGCAGACCTGGACCAGCTGTAGCTGTACCATGGGTTTTTTTATTGCAATGGAGACACACCCAAAATTGCTTACAAGTCCAGCTACCTAATGACACTCAAATGAGTGCAGCAGCTGGGCAGAGAACAAGTGAGTGGGAGACAGATTAGTGAAGAAGGGGGAAATTACACAGTGGGGGCAGGCACTAATGTTTTTGGTCTGAGTATCATGGTTAGCCACCAAAAAGGGCCAAAGTTCTGTGCCAGGCCTGTTATCTCAGGTCAAGTCAGATTTATTATTCATATGGCACTGGAGATGCATTTCTCACAGCTCCCTCTGAGCAAAGTGGGATGGAGGCAGTGGACACAAAACCAGCAGCAATAACTGTCATAACCCATTTCTCCTCACTCTGGCCCCTACTGCTTGGATTTAGAATAGGACAAACAGAAGGACCCCACTTAGCAGGCCCAGAAGATCAGACAAGGTCAAAGGACAGAGCATTGGGGATCCAGGTCTTTCCTGCTTCAAGAAGTCCCCAACAGGTACATAGGGAAGCAGAAAAGTAACACATGAATGTTATTATTCAATGTTGGGCATTAGGAAAAACTTCCTCTCAGGGTGATTTAAGCACTGGAATAAATTGCCAAGGGAGGCTGTGGAATTTCCATCACTGGAGATATTTAAGAGCAGGTTAGACAAACATCTATCAGGGATGATCTGACCTATTCTTATGTTCATATGTACAAATTTGGTGCCACCTACTGACATTTATCCCAACAATGCAGAATCCTGAGACAGAGGCAGTGGGGAGACGTTTATGTGGGTGAGAAGGGGGGAGGGGGGGAGGAAGAGGGATGATTCCAAATGCTTCAGTTTCCTACATGGATGGGTTATTTTTAGCCCAGTGCTGAACGAGAATGTTAATCCCAGGGAAGATTTCTTATGTATGAAACCTTCAGTGTGGGTTTTACATGGAATGGGATGAACACAAAACTTCCATTTGTTTTGAAATGTTTCCACTGGTTACTTTGGTGGTGATGGCAGGCAGCTCAGAGCTCCAGAAGACCACCAGCCCAGCCACTGTGGTCCCCGGTTATTGGGTGGAATCAGCATTTCCCAAGAGAAAGTACAGAATGTCATGAGCCCAGCCTGTGGTTGGGGACCACATGCTTCCAGTTAGTTCCTTTTTGGAGGATTTATTTTGTTTTAAGTTACTATGCTAAAGTAACCACCACCAGGTGATTTGAAGCTGGGACCTCTGGAGCCCAGTATAGGAGCCTCTACCCTCTGAGCTAAAAGCCAGCTGGCTCTCAGCCCATGCTGTAGCGGTGTCTTGGTCTTAACTGTTGCTGTGGTCTAGGTACCACTTGCATTGCTCAGTAACCACGCTAGGTGTGTGGGTTACACTAATATTTGGGAAGGGAGCTATGGAGAACAGGTGCAGGACATTCTTCCAAAGTCCTAGAGATGAAGGTTGTGCTTCTAACAAGCACCTAGCAGGGCAAGAACCAAGGAGCCTGCCAACATGGGCTCACCCATCTTAGGGGTCTTGGGTGGGAATTTTCACCGGGCTATGACATCATTGTGGCTACGACATCACAATAAATTGCCCAGCCGGCCAATCAGAATTCCGCTTTGGACAATGCGAGGCGATGGCGCCCCCGGGATTATTGACCAATCAATTGTGCTAGATCCCCTGTATTATGCTCGGCTGCCTCCGACGGAGGATGAGCCCTTCGAGCAGTCGGAGCCCAGCCCCTCTCTCCTGCCATGGGGGCAGCTGCTGTGCCCTAGCCCCGCCTCCTGGCCTCTGCCCCGTGAGCCCCCGCTCCCCGGCGCCGGGGAATTCCGGGCGCCCCTTCCCGCACCCCCCTCTAACCCCGTCGCGGGCGGAGTTTCCCCGTGGCCCGAGCCCGCCCGCTCTGCTGCTTTATAGAGCCGCAGTGCAGAGCTAGCTCCCCGGTCACAGTGGAGCTGACTCACCTCTCAGCAGGACGCGTCAGACAGAGCCCCGCGAGCCAGGCTGGGACACAGCACAGAGTAAGTCACCCAAAGCTCCTTGTGCCTTCCAGCTAATCTAGTTCCCCCTGTCCCCAGGGGGGTGGGTGTCTTCCCCCTCCCCCCCCGCCCCTGCTAAAGGGCTTATCTGTGACAGGCTACCCCAGAAATGGGGCTTGGGTTGTGCATCAGAAAGGGAATCCACCTCAGCCAAACGCTAAAACCTGACTCACACCTGTGAATCCTGGCTCTGGCCGCTGGACGCTGCTGGATCCTTTCAGATTTTGGCCCTGCCAGCCTCCACATTTTACAGCTTAGGGAGTATAGCTGTCCCTGGGCCACTGAAAAAGCAAGACCCTCCCCGCTCCCTCCCCCAATGAATCCCACTGCAGCAGCACCATGCCAACCCAGCCAGTTCTGGCCCCTGGATCTTGATAGATCCATCCTATTTAGTATTCACGCTCTGAATTCCATGGCATAGAGAACAGGTGGAGCTGCTCCTCCGGCATCAAAAACTCCAGACCTCAATACTCAAAAGTGCTGCCAAAACAGGCATCCAGCATGGGGGGGTCCAGCTGGATTTTAACAGTTTTGGTCCCAGCTCCCATATCATGCTGAGGAGAAAAGAATTCCTCCTATTTCACTGCAATAACCGGACCCTGATGCATCCCAGCCCAATAACATTGGAAAGACATCTGGAGCCTGGATTCTGCTAGTTATTAACTGCAGTGGTCAGTTATCTGTATACTACTGGACATGCAGCAACACCTTGAACCTACCGCCAGATGCGATAGCCCCCTTTTTTGCTGGTTCCCATAAGAGCATAACTTGATGGTGCATTCCCATCCATTCTGGAATCTCTAACTGGAGAGCCCACCTCACCCCAGAACATCTTCTACCTTTCACCATACACCTAGGAAGTTGAGTCCTGTATTCCGTGTAATGGCTATCAGGGCTGTAAGTGAATAATGTTTTTTACTCCAGTTAATGCTCTTCATTGGTTAACGTTTGCATAAAGGGCTTCTGTTGCAGAGAGGAGAAGAATGATCTTGTGATTAATGCATATGACCAAAGGGTCAGATCTGGTTCTATTTCCATCATGCCCATGGAGAAATGGGGCACTCATTTTATGGGCAAATGTTAAGAAATATTCATCAGCCTGCAGCTCCTATGTAATTCTCAATGAAGAGAATGAAGAGCTCTTTTGAAAGTCTGGCCTCTATATAAATGACCAACTGGAAGTTGAGCCCTTTTGAAAATCTGCCCCTTAATTTCTCCATGCTTCATTCTCAGCAGTAAATCAGAGATAATAGCTGTTTCACAGGGGCTTTGCAGAACTAAATGTGTTGCTACAGGCTGAGCGATCCTGGACAGGAAGATGCTGTGTAAGTACAAAGAATTGTTAGAACTCTAAGTCTATAGTGGAAGTTGCCTGAATCCTTCTCCCATTCTCTTGTTTGTACCATTTAATAAGTTTAGGCAATGTTTCTAACCATAGGTTTCAGAGAGGTAGCTGTGTTAGTCTGTTTCAGCAAAAACAACAAGGAGTCTGGTGGCACCTTTCAGGCTTATGACACAATAAAATTGTTAGTCTGTAGGTGCCACTGGACTCCTTGTTTTTTTCTAGCCACAGTACTGAATAGTCATGCAGATATACTAAGGAAGTTGTGTGGGGAAAATAAATGAATAATAATTTACCTTCTGCGTGCATAGGCAGACATATTTATTTATATATCCTGGAGAGAGTTTTGGCAAAGCACAAAGTAAATCCATTACAGAAACCAGTTTTTAAACAGTTAGCCAGGTCTCCAATGTCCTGGGGCCAGATTGTACTTAGTGCTAGGTTTTTGGGGGTTTTTTTTCCAGAAAGTTTACTACTCACTGAAAAAGAAGTCACTCAGCTGTGGATCAACAGCGAGGGGGGGGGGACCTGTAACACACACTCTCCAGTGGGTTACATAGAGGCAAACAGACCTCTATTTATCTGGCTATGTCTAAACTACAAGGTTTTATCGGAAAAAGGTACGCAAATTGCGCTCCACAATTTTTTCGGAAGAGGCATCTACACTGGGCCAAATTTTGGAAAAAACTCTACTTTCAGAAGAGCCCTTCTTCCTCATGGAAGGAGGAAGACAGGACTTCTGAAAGAGCGCATCTGCTCTTCCACACAAAAAAGCAGAAGAGCAGGCGCGTTCCCTGGATGTGGCAGAGTTTTTCTGGGATACCTCTGGTATCCCGGAAAAAACCCATAGTGTACACATAGCCTCTAGAGAGCCTCATTGAAAGTTGATAGAAATTCTCACATGCTACAACTTACATGTGTGTTTGTGGAATCAGGGCTTGTCTGTACTCCCAGCACAGGTAGACAAACACACGCTAGCTGGACTGCAGCTAGCACACTAAAAGTATCTGTGCAGATGTTGTGGTTTAGGCAGCAGCTCAGGTTCTGAAGCCTACCTGCACCCGTAGCTCTGAACATGGGGGGGGCTAGCCTGAGTCTCTGCCAGAACCACAACAGCCACATTGCTATTTTGAGTGTGCTAGTGCTAGCTCGGCTCCCATGAGTGCAGATCTGTCTGCCAGGGCTGGGAGTCTTGCTCCCACCTGCAGTGTAGACAATGCCATAAAGTAGCTAGACAGGTAACAGAGGAAACTGACTTGCCACAAAATGCCAGCATGCACAAAAGAAGCAGACAAATTGGATGGGATTTTTTTCTGTTCCCACTAAAATTAATGGCAAAACTGATGGAGTTCAGGGGAAGCAAAGTTGAGCCAATGTGGAGTATTTTTGAAAATCCAACATTTATTGGCCCTGCAATGGAAAGTTGGTGAACAGCTTTTCAAAAGAGCTCAGTACCCAACATGCTGAACTCTTCTGAAAGTGTCACGTGACATGTTTTACATACAAGTGTCACAGTTATATGCAGTTTTTTTGTAGACCTATTGATCCCAGGATATGAGAAAGAAGGCAAATGAGGTAAAAAATCTTATTGGTCCAGAGAAAGATGTTACCTTGTCTCAAATACAGAAGGGTGCTCAAGCTGATTATGTTCTGGTTTTCCAATCTATGAATCATCAGTGGCTTCTAATGAAACCATAAAATCGGGTCTGAAGCTGTAGAGCTGGTCAATACTCAAGTTTGGCATCAATTTAACTAAAATCGTTAGGAAAAAATAGCTTAGATGAGGGCTTGTCTACATGAGACAGTTGCATCAGTTTAATTTAAATGTCTATAGCTAAGATCTTGCTGAAAAGTCTTAGTTTAGTTTAACAGTGGCTTATTTTGGTTGAGTTTAAATCCGTTGGGAACAGAATTGATGTAAATAAGCATATGCGCACAGCCCTTTGCACCAGTTAAATTAGTTTTTAAATCAATATAGTAAATTAGTTTTAAAACTAATGTGGGAGGGATAGCTCAGTGGTTTGGGCATTGGTCTGCTTAAACCCAGTGTTGTGAGTTCAATCCCTGAGGGGGCTGTTTAGGGATCTGGGGCAAATCTATCAGGGATGGTACTTGGTCCTGCTGTGAGGGTAGGGGACTGGACTTGATGACCTCTCAAGGTTCCTTCTAGTGCTATGAGATAGATATAAATTGGTGCAACTTTCTCATGTAGCAAGACTCAAACCAGCTTGAGGGGAAATAAGCTATACTCATATAAACACTTTTATACAGATTGTACCTCCCTTAACTGGGACTTCCTGGTCTGGCAACATCTGTGGTCCGGCACCAACCATAGATGTACCTGGACCGCAGAGCCCAGGAACAGGGAGGTCTGGCAGGGGGCAGGAGTGTCGTATGGGACACCGGTGACTCAGCTGGGAGCCCGGTGTATGTGTGTGTGTGTGGGAGGGGGAAATGGACGGCACAGTGGGGAATTCTGGCCCCCAGTGGCGGTGGCCATGAAGCTACAGTCCCAGTGGCAGCCAGGGAACTCTGGTCCCAGCCCCAGCGCCATGCAGCTGCGGAGCTTTGGCAGCAGCGGGGCCAGTGGTATATAGAGAGCCCTGGGGGGTGGGGCAGGGGCAGGCTGGAGCCCTAGCCTGATGGCAGCACAAGTCAGGAAAGGTGGTCCAGCAAATCTCCTCACTCAGGGCCAGTCTGGTTCCAAGGGTGCCGGACCAGCAAGGTCCAACCTGTACTAGGGAACGGCACTGATTTACGGGTCTACAAAAAGTGGGTTGTGCCCACAAAAGCTCATGATACCATATACATTTTTTGTTGTTAATCTCTACAATCTCTAAAATGCTACAGGAAAATTCATTGTTTTTAAGTTTGGTCAGTTTTCAGTTTTTGCGCCAGCCTTGACATGAATTCCTTGAAGTCAGGACTGTAAAGTACAATATATAGATACAGCAGTAAACGCTGCGGAGTAACTTTTCTTGGGATTCTGAATTCCTGTGAAATAGAGGTAAATTAAATTCCTTAAACAACAGAGATATCATAAATCTCATTAGCCAGTACCCTCAGAAAACTGGAAGGAAACAAGAAATTGACAAGTTTCTGATAATTCTTGCAAGCTGCTATGTGGGGAGAGAAGAGGGAAAAGCCAGTGAAGAGCCTCATAAGAAAACAAATTTAGTAGGCTTATTTTCTTGCTTACTAAGGCCTTTCTCTGGCTTGCCAAGGCTTATCCTAAATAAATGTTCTCAAATACATGTATGGTAGGAGAAAAAATTACTAGATCTCTGAAGGTTCTGGTTTTGGCTTTGGAGTTTTTTGGGGGGTAAGATAAAAATGGCAAGACTGAGGAACACAAAGCTATTTGCATGATGCAGAGAATCCAGCCATTTTGTGTGATGATCATTTGATGGTGCTCCTCAGCAGCTAACCTCAGTCAATAGCGATATTGATTGTAATCGTATTGTTACTAAATATGGAATGACAGAGGGCTCCATGCACACTCCCAACTGTGATTCTGGCTATGATGAAACCAGCCAGAAATAATTGTGCCCGTCAATGTTTTCATGCTCCACTTTTAAAATGGTATCACTTAGTGTCCACTTCATTAATAGCAGAGATCTAGATTGAATGCTTCTAAGGGAAGTTACATTAACTGCTGACTCCTGGGATGGGAGAAGGGTTTGGTTCATTTCAGGGAAATGATTCAGTACTGCAGAAATTTTATAGTTCACTGGCTTTAACCAGGAGAAGCTTTAGTGACAGTACCACCTCACTGTTATACAGCTGCTTTGCTAAAGGGAAATGGAGGCATGGGAGGCAAACAGACTGGCCCTAGATAAGCCACAAACCAGCAGCAGAGCCATGAACAGAATCTCAAGTTTCCTGATGCATGGTCTAGTGATATAGCCTATAATCCACACTGTTTCCTTTTGGGTAAGCACAAAGTGAAGATGTACCTGGGGTTCAGTATCTACTGCACAGGGGAACCAAACTATAAAGAAAAAAAGAGGTGAGTTCAGAGGCCTGGGATTGTCTATTTAGTCTGGGATAGGAGAGAGTGGAGTGGTCTACATTTACAGTTGCTGAGATACCTGGGGGATTTCTGCAGCATAAATGAATGCAAAACTACTAAAAGCTACAATTAAGTTAAGATAAATAGTGGGACAAGCAAAAGAGTCAGACATAATTGACTGTGCCCCCTAGCACAGAGCAGTATTTACAAGTTTAAGGTAATGCAAGTTTTTGCTATTTAATTACTTTTGCCATAATCACTTAGCATTTTACAGTCTTTACAGAATAAACCATGTAAATACAGAGACTGTGTCACCCTATGCTGAAATGCAACCTTCTGGGCTAGAAGGCTGGGCCCATAGGACTTAGAATCATAGAATACTTGAGCTGGAACGGACCTGGAGAGGTCACTGAGTCCAGTCCCCTGCTCTCATGGCAGGGCCAAGCACTGTCCAGACCATCCCTGATAGATGTCTATCTAACCTGCTCTTAAATATCTCCAGTGATGGAGATTCCATATCCTCCCTAGGCAATTTATTCCAGTGTTTAACCACCCTGACGAAGTTTTTCCTAATGTCCAACCTAAAAATCCCTTGCTGCAGTTCATTAATTTTGGTTTTTAACTTGGACTTGTGCCCTTTTATGTTTATTAGGTGTCAATTGGGATTTTTAACCTTGCTATTTCTTAACCCGAACCATAACTAGGTATTTTTGCGCCCCAGCCAAAATATGAATTATGTGCCCCCTCTCCTTAGGGTAGCGTCATCACACTGTTTACTTTTACTCCTCCCTTGTTACCTCCCTGTTCCTAACCTTAGAAATGCCAGGACTGTCAAGTCTGATTCTCTCTGGAGGACTTGCTGAGTAATTTGACAATAAATAATTAGACCAAGCCCTTTCACTGAAGGGGTGGAGATGTGCTAAGTGTTTTCACAATCTCATCCTTTATCCAAAATGCTGATTTGTCATTGACGTGAAATATGTTAAAGCAAAGCTTGTCATTCTTATTACAACAAACCCGTCTCTCATTTCCCTCTCTTGCCTTTGTAGTATCAACTTTGCTAGTTCTCCAGTCCTCAGAGTTTTTCCCTAGGCAAACAAAAGCAAGATCTACTGTTGTCAAAACTAGCAAAATTCTCTTCAAAACCTATCTTTCAAGCCTTCCTCAAAACAATAAATGCATAAGCCCAATTTTTTTCTTTACATGCCACCTTTGATGACAGCAAATGGAGAAATTTTTTATCCATTTAGAATAAGAGGACAGCTTGCTTAGAGTGTTTGATAGTTGTGCAGTTGAACAAACAGGAAAGTGTGTGTGTGTGTGTGTGTGTGTATTTTATACGTGTGTGTGTGTGTATATATATATATATAAATATATATATATATAAAATACACACAGGCCATGTGTATCTTTATTCCATATCTCATAAGGAAGTATTAATTTGGCCGATCTAGATACAAAGTCTTTATTCTGGAAAACAGAATAAAGGGCAGTAGCCTTGTGATAATATAACCATTAGGCATCTGTCTACACTCTCTAGTACAATAACATCCTTTGAAACTAAGTACAAATAAAAAGGGAAGATTGATTACATCATGAGAAACATTAGCTCAGATATTATCTATCTTATTGAGTCTTGCAATACTGAATTGCAATGGTTATTTACCCATAAGAATCCCCAAATTTCTTTTGTAAGATTCCAGAAAGGGAAATTACATCCATTGTTTAACGTCATAATTTGTATTAGATTAGAGATAACAACAACATCCTTCAGAGCCTGAGCATTAGGTTTCCCATTTTCTCTTCTTGTGTGAGCGATGCCACAACTGACACAAGAATGGTTTGAAAGAACTCAGCTTCCTAGCCTTCTGTGTCTCGCTTTGGGGTGACATCCCTTCTGGCAGAGGCATTGGCACTAGGATTTCCCAGCATGATCCACATATTCCTCTTCATTTGGAATGTCACTCACAGATTTAAGCTTTTAGCAAACCTCTGTGGCCACTTGCAAGTGAATGAACCTGTTAAACAAGGCGTGCCTGGCAATTTTCATAAGCCAATTATCTTGGGTTGATTTTTGCGTGTGTAGACTGGCAGAAGCACTGAATAGAGCCCACAGGTTTTTTCATGAATAAAATGTCACTCTCATTCCCACAAAGCTGCCTGCCTTACTTTCTTTCTAATCCTGAATCTCACTTCCTACATCAAAGCAGGGAAAGAATACTTCCATGTAAAACAGAACAATGTAAAGCTGCCCAAGTATCTGTGAGTCACATGCTTGTGTCATATAGTCACAGCAATCAACTTGACATACTGGCATAGTGCTTTTTGGATGATGACAATGCCAGTAATCTGAATCAAAACAAAGAGCCATATTCTTCCAATTGTTGTTTCTCTGCGTCAATGCTTGTATCAATGGAAGCTGCACATGGAGGTGTGACCAAGCATGTATCCTTGTACCTCGCCCTAAATCTTACAGCATAAAGTGAAAAAGAGTATTTGGAGTGTTTGATATTCTAAGCTCCTTTGTTAAGGGAGTGCTCACAGCCAAATTCTTCCCCCACTTCTGACCAGGCAGCTGCTCTGTTTTGAATCTGCCGTTTCACAGCAGATGCAGAAGAGTGGCCTGTATGCCTAAAATGATGTATTAAATGAGACCTGCTCAAGAGTCAGAGTTGTTGGCAGCAAGGGTTAATAACTTAGCATTGGTTTGGTTTAAAAATCATTTGTAGCGCAGTAGTGTCTAAGAGCACCAGTCAGAGACAAGGACCTTATTGTGCTAGGTGCTGTACAAAAAGCTCGTGGTTTGGCCCTTCATTCACCAGAGAACAAGTCCTACTCACCAGAAGGGAGTGGATTTTTCAAGTGGTATTCAATAGTACGGGACATGGTACTGATGATTTCAATACTAATGGATAGGGTTGCCAGGTGTCTGGTATTGACCCAGACAGTCTGGTATTTTCGCCTCCTGTCCCGTAAAAATTCAGAAAATACCATAGACCGGTAGTTTCTGATTTTTTTTCCTGGCCAGGAGGCGAAAATATTGGGTGCTTACCTGGTTCCGCAAGGGAGCTGTCTGACCCAGAGCAGGAAGACAAGATGTCGGATGGCCGCCAGCAGCCTGTTAGGGACAAAAAGCCTCAAAAGTATTTTTTTTTTTTTTGCTTAATAACTCTCAGGGTGCTTTTTTTTTTTTTTGTTCAACAACTTTGGTCTTCTTTTTTTGGTGGGGGAGGGAGTTCGGTATTTTTGGTTAAACCATCTGGCAACCCTACTAATGGACATTCCTATATGAGTAGGGACCTGCCTATCTCAAAAAGCCAAAACACCTCTTTTCCCTGCTTTAAGAGGGTGCTTTCATTGTGGAAAATTTGAGTTGAATTTGCTTCCCATGTTATTTCAAACTAGTGCCTGGAAGGTCAACATTTGTGCTATGTAAGGCTCCTTTCCTCTGAGTGGGTAGGAGCTGGTGAATTGGTTTATTAGCAGGGCTCGACAATTAAGGCAATCTACTCACCCATGGCAAGTAGATTTTAGCCCGACGGGGCTGTGCAGCGCGGTCTGCGCATGCACAGTGTGTGCTTCCGCGCTGCTGGCGAGCCCTATTTATTAGTATGGGAATTTGACAGTAGCCACGCCGTATCTTTTTAGATACTGTAGCTGCACTAACAGACTTTCTGGAATGGAGGTCTCTTACATTCCACAATACATTTTAAAGGAACCAAACAGTGTACAATGCACCAACCATGTCAGGGATGAATCCTGTTTGGCTTGGACAGCATGGAGTGCAAAGGGCCCTAACTGGGGTCTTTGATGTTTCAGTGAGACTAGTAATAAATATCATTATGCTCGTGCAGGAGAATTCATGCCCTGAAGGCTTTAATATCACATTCTATTACATGAACCAGAGTTTCATTCACCTGCACATCTACCAATGTAATATACGCCATCATGTGCCAGCAATGCCCCTCTGCTATATACATCAGCCAAACTGGACAGTCCCTACGTAAAAGAATAAATGGACACAAATCAGATATTAGGAATGGTAATATACAAAAACCTGTAGGAGAACGTTTCAGTCTCCCTGGACATACAGTACCAGATTTAAAGGTAGCCATCCTGCAGCAAAAAAACTTTAATCCTAAACTGATTGACACCATCAGTTTAGGGTTAAACAAAGACTGTGAATGGCTAGCCAAGTACAAAAGCAGTTTCTCCTCTCTTGGTGTTCACACCTCCAGATCAGCTGCTAGAAGTGGGCCTCACCCTCCCTGACTGAATTAACCTTGTTATCTTTAGCCTTATTCTGGCCTGCATATTTATACCTGCCTCTGGAAATTTCCACTACATGCATCTGACGAAGTGGGTCTTTGCCCACAAAAGCTTACGCTCCAATACATCTGTTAGTCTATAAGGTGCCACAGGACTCCTTGTCGCTTTTGCAGATCCAGACTAACACGGCTACCCCTCTGATACCTGACCCTCCTAAACATTCTAAATCAAAAAGCTCTCAGTATTGGCTGAATGCAGAGGGTTTTTTTTTTTATTGACTGCATTGGGAGCATAATTAAACCCATCCCTGACTTCCCCTCAACTGCATTTGCACACCTAACTGGTCTGATTTTTATGATTGTGTGCCTACAAATCAGGCAATTGCATGTGCCAGCTACCAGTGGCAACTGGCATGTACCATCAAGTACAGTTGTACATGCATTTCTCTGCTTACAGAGACAAGAAGCAGGCCCAGATTAGGTGCTGGACTGGGCCCCGGGTGGCCATATCTTACAGATTGTGGGCATTCACCTCAATGAGTTCTTTGTTCCCACCATACTCTGGTGGAAATACATGTACAAACGCCTGAAGATTTCCAATAAAGCAGTTCTGATCCATCCCTTTCAGGTTCCACAGGAGTACATCTACCCACCTTAGCGTTATTCATATCCATTAAGTGGGGTCTTGGGCCCTGTCTAATATTCTGCAGATCACTTGGTTTGAATGCTTCCCTCTAAGTGTGCATCTACACAGCAGGGCTTAACTCGACATAAGCTACGCAAATTGAGCAACGCCAATTGCGTATCTTATTTCGAAACAGCTTATTTTGAAATTGGGAGCATCTACACAGCACTTATTTCTAAATAGAGCTCTCTTCCTCTGACTTCCCTTACTCCTCTTACAATGAGGGTTACAGGAGTCAAATTAAGAAGTCCTCCAGCTTGACAGTATTTTGACATTATTTTGAAATAACTGCCTGCTGTGTAGACTAAGTTATTTTGAAATAATATTGCTGTGAAGACATATCCTTAGTGACTCATGTTCTTGGGCCTTGTGCTCTAATTCTCTCAGTGCAGCCCACACATGTTTAACAGGAGATTACAGTAGCAATTTGTATTTACAGGAATAGGTCTTCAACTTTGTGCCACTGACATGGGCTTTGTTTGTTTTTAAATGCAAACATTTGGGCCTGACAACTTTTCTCTGTAATTTTACAGGCTTAAAAGAAGGAAGATGATAAAAATGATGTCCTTTTTCAACAGCAGTCCTTTTGAGACAGATAAGATTTCTGATCACTGTGTCACTGGAGAAAATACACCTGGAAAACCTTCTATATCATCAGAATCTGAGCCAGATACAGTGTCCATTGAATCGACTGCAGAAGAGACGCAGCCAAAAGACCAGATGAAAACTGAAAGCCGAGGACAAGATTGTGATCTCAGAGACTCACTTGTACCTTCTACTGAAGCCAATGGGAACTCTTCTCATTCATCTGACAAAGACAGTCCCAGAAAGAAAGGAATAAGGAAAAAACTAAAAGATGTCTTTTCCAGTTTTCCGGGTGGTAAGAAGAAAGTGAATCCAGTAGAAAAGGATGGAGCAGTGACAGAAAACAAGCCACTGACAGGTACAGTAAATCAGTTCTATTTGTCTACATGTATTATCACCCCACAATTATTAATGGATTTTATCCCCACAGTGTCCCTCAGGGTGGAGAAGTATTATTCCCATTTTACAGGTGAGGAATGGAGACATAGGTTAGATTAAGTTACTTCCATTAGATTTCCTGTGAAATGAGACAGGATTTAGACCAAAGTCTCCCTAATCCACTAGACTAAATATCTTTCCTCTTTCTAAGCCATTAGGGTGTTGTGTAGTCTGTGTCCAATGTAAACATTTAACCCTGGAACTGATAACAAGCAGGCATGGCAAAATGTTTGTGTGTCTGACCACCAGGATATTATGTATCTGGAGGCAGAGCAGGTAAGCTGACCATTCCAGCATCCATGCTACTTTGAAGCTAGCTGGAAACTGTTGTCAGTTCCTTGAAGCCACACCATCCCCAGTGCCAAGCCTCAGTAATGGATGGTGTAATTGACCTTTACTGGGAGTGGTATCCTAACATAGCAGCCCCTCTAATCTATAGCGCCTACAGGGTGGATTGGACATTTTGTTGCTTCCCTCCAAGTACTTATATTCTGGCCAATCTCTCAGGATTAGTCTGTATGAACTCTTAGTTTGTGGCGAGCTGGGATATAAATCTACCCCACCGAGTCCTGCCATGCACAAAGTGCCTGTCTGTGTGGACCTTGTTAGTGTGCACTGTAAATTCCGTAATGTGCATGTGTTTTGACTTATCCCGCTTTGAAATAAGTGTTAATTAAAGCATATAATGGAATTTTTAGTGAGTGGCAGCAGGACCCACATGTACACTCAATACATGGCAGGCTAGCGCAGGAGAGATTTATACCTCCGCTTGCTGCACACTAAGTACTCTTGTAGACCAGCCTTCAGACATAGCATAGGTTGACAAGTTAGTTTTTCCCCAAGGTTTTTCTTCTAGTGTCCAGCTCTTAGTACTGCAGCCTCCTAGCTTGTGGTTTATCAAGACTTACTCACTTTTCCCTTCATTCTGTTCCACGGTGGTAGGAAAAATCCAAGTTCAGGAGCAACATCAGTTTGAATTTTTCTCTAATATTGGAATTTCATGTGCCAGGTTTTTAGTTCCTGATGTATGCTGTTTGCTTAGGCTCGTTTTTCAGTGTCTCAGTACGCTCTTGATCCATGTGTCGAATTCCTAGTGGTGCCATTGGGTGTTACCTGACTGGCATGAGCAGATTGTCTTCACGAGTGTTCAGTAGTCTTTGAATGATTTGTAGTCATTCTGGTGAAAACCTTAGTCACATATGTTCCCTAACCCTAACAGTGTGATTTTTTTTTTTTAGGTATAAGTGAGACCTGAGGATGTATTGTCTCATTTCCACTCCTCCCCCATCATTTTCACACACTTTACAATGGAGAGCACAACTGGCTAGTTTGGCTGTGTGCACTTTATTGTAAGTAACCCTCAATGTTCCTGCTATAAAGATTCAGGGACTGTTCAGTTGCTGAGAAAAAATTATAGGTTGAACCTCTCTAGTCCAGCACCCTTGGGATCTGACCAGTGCAGAAACAGAGAATTTGCCAAACCACAGGAGGTTAATATTGTCTAGCAGCATTACCAACCCTTCCACTGCTTACTGGGATGTTAAAAGACATTTAGGGGTAAATTAGAGCTAAATAACAGCCCAGAACACTGAGAGTCAGGACTGGTGGCTGTAAACAAACTTTATGTGACTGCAGGTTACTTGGCCACACCCATGATAAGTGAACATCCGTCTAACTAAAATCATGTCAGACCATGGATGTTGCTAAACTAGAGAGTGCCAGATTAGAAAGGTTCAGCCTGCACTTGGGTAGCCTGGATCTTTTCTGCTGCAAGATGGATGGCAGAGGATAACAGCTTCAGAACTCAAGTGGCACTACCTAAGTCAGTCATATCTAGTGAGAGAGATAACAGGAATATTCAGGTCTCGAAAAGTGTCATAACTGAATGCTCTCCCTGTATTATCATGCGGACATTTTTGTAGAGAAGATGGGAGCCTAAATCCTGTAAAGCAGTGGGGTATGAAAGTTGTTCTTCTTTTGACAGTTGAACAAATCAGAAAGCACCTGGAAGGTGACCAGTTCTTCGGTGCCATTCAACACCTAATTGCTCTGGAGAGGGCCCTCTACAGCTTGGATGATAAGAATGACGAGGAAATGTCACAGGATCAAAGCAAAGTGGAATCGCTCTATGAAATCCTGAAAAATAAAGTCTTTGGCATCATAAAGAATTCTATAGCCCTTGCCCAAGTTAATCCAAAGTTACTGTTCCATGCTGTGTGTGCAATAGTGGAGCAAGAGGCAGAGGATGAGAAGTACAATTCAGAGAAACCACCTGACAAGATTGTGAGTCACAGACCCAGAAAATGGAGGGAGATTTGGATGGATACGGTGAAGCAGTCTGTCGCTGATCGGATGAAAGACACTGAGCGCACCAGCTCTTCTGAGAACCTCTCTACAGCTGCTCTTTGCTTCCTGCACATGGGAAGAACAATGAAAGAAGATATGATAATAGTGGTGGAACACATTAAGCAGCATTACCCTGCGCAGTTTAATGTGTGCAGAACATATGCAGAATGTTACCACCACTATTTCTCTTCTCAACTGCAGCTGATTGCTGAGTTTGAACTAGGAGATAAGGACATATATCTCCTCCTCACCTGGGTGCAGAACCTGTATCCAAAGTAAGTGGTGATTTTTATCTGCATGTTTCCCAGTAGAGTTGACTGATCTGTATTGGTGTACATGGATGCGGGTTATCATCACTTAGTCTGATGGTTCTCTTTGGTTTTGCCAATCCCAGATATTGGGTAGTAGACTCCAGAAACAACCAGTATTGGTGATTTCTCTCTCTGAACATTCAGAGCTGGCATCTGAGTAAAGTGTATCCAAATAAGATGGCCCTTTCAGTAGGGCCACTCTTTAATCAGATACATCGCTGCATCAGGCTGGCCCAGGCAGGTTCCCTGTGCTGATCTCCCCTCCAGCTATGTGACTGAACTCTTCTGGATTCTCCTTCTCTAGCCTAGTCTCCAGTGTTCCCTGTAAGCTGAGCACTTGGGTGGCCACCTAGGAGAGATTTTGGCGCTGTCCAGATGATTAGCAGAGCATCCAGAGCCATTCACAGCCACCAGCATGTGTTTGTTACTGGTGGTGCACATCTATGCATGCTTCAGTGCATACAAAAAAATTTATTCCGCACATGGATGGAAAAAAATTAGTAGGAACATTGGGACAGTTAAGGACCTTTATTTCCTTGTGGTCCCTCATTCAACTGCAGGCCTGTGCTCCTTAGAAACATGATGGTCAGGGAGCAGGGAGGGTGGAGCATGTTGCTTAGGCATTACTCACAGTTCCTATGTGTCTCTGAGGGTATATCTATGCAGCAGTGGCAGGTGTAATTCCAAGCTTGGGTAGACATACATGGGCTAGCTCTGCTCAAGCTAGCACGAGGGTTGCCAAATGTCCAGTTTTCAACCAGACCACCAAGTCAAAAAGGGACCCTGGTGGCTCCAATCAGCATCGCTGACTGGGCCATTAAAAGTACCAATTGAAGGGGCTAGAGCTACTCACTAGGTTGTTGCTCCCCTCACAAAACAGGTTTATGTTAATTGCCTGCAGCCCCAAGGGGCCATTTTACCTGTCAGAAACAGCAAAGTGGAGAGAATCCTTGGCCAGACCTCCTGTAACAGGCAGCAAAGTGGAGCAGCAGTATATGGGCCACAACAGTGATTTATGTTGCTTGGGTTCCCCTGGCACTGGGTAGGTCCTCTTACAGCTGGCTACACAAGTTTTAGGGCTGCTTTGCACCTGGGCAGCAGCACAGCTCTAGTCCCTGGACATTTAAAGGTGCAGCACACAGGGGAAAAAACAATGACATAGATACACATACCATGCCAGCCTACCTGAGCATATTGCATTCAGAAAAGTTCTGACATAAGCCAAAATATTGAAAACTCATTGGGTAGTTTCAGGGGTAAATTTGGGGAGGCAAGAATCAGCAAATGTTGTTTCAACACTCTAGACCGCTAGATCAGGGTAGAATTATCTACAACAGTGTTTCTCAACCTTTTTTTATAAAGTACCTCCTTTTAAAAAAAAATTATAAGTACCCCCAATACTTACAGTTTTCAGACACACACATTTTTTTTTCTACCATTGCAACACATTTGTTTAAAGCCAGGCAGGCGATGAAATTTTGGGATGTAAAAAGTACAAAAATAATAAAGCGCTGTAAAACTTAAAACAAAAATTCATTTTTTTCTCCAGATTTCAGTTGTGTTGATGTACCCCCCCCCAGACTTCTCTTGAGTACGCCTAAGGGTACTCATACCATTGGTTGAGAAACACTGATCTAGAACACTGGCTGGTTTTGTATCCCAGTACTATATGAAGGATAAACGATAGAGCTGAGTGTTTTTGACTGATTTTTTTTCATCATAAAATGGTGGTTCTGCCCGTTTGCCCTCTTTTCCTCCACTCTCTCCTTCTCCACCCCTAGCCCTCCCGCTGCCAGAGTGCCTGACACTGCACTACAACTAAACATCTGGCCCCACATTTCTGAAGCTTATAGGAAACCAGATCATGAATCATAGCTAGAACAAAAGATATTTGTGAAGGTTCACCTATAAATGGGGAAGTTTGGCAATCTTTAACATTACTTATTGCAGTTCAAAAGGATGAGGACACTTTCCAAAAGCTACTCTCAGTCACATTGGTGTAAATCTCCTTTGAGGCTGCTGGAATTATTCCACATTTACACTGGGGTAGCCGCTGATTTCTGTCTCCATGTCAAACAATCAATTCCCCCTTCAACAGGTCTGTTTCAGGAACAATAGCAGGAGGATATAAGACACCAAAAGCAGCCTTTTAGGCACTGAAATTCTAAAAACAACATTCAACATCCCTTTAGTTACGAAATCTCAGTGTCAGATCACATAATTCACTATTGCAGGAGGAAGGGTTTCCTGTAATTTTCATTGCTTTGAATTTCCTCAGTTCCAACTGAATTCAGCTGCTGGCACAAAACTCAACTCCGATTAAAACACTTCTGCACTCTGGGAGTACCCACAGCAAGCTGTGCCCATATCAGCTATTGTTTATTGGCATGACAATGAGCTATAAAAGATTTGAGCTGCAAGGCCTGGCTTCTGGCTTCTTTCTCCAAGGCCTTCCTGGGTTTCAGGGCAACACACGTTTTTACATCTGGTTTTCACTGGTTGCTTTGGCAGTGTGGGATTCATGTAAGCCAACTGTCTTCAATTATGCTGATGCTAGGAACTGTGATTGCTTGGCTTTTTCGTTCCAGTGACATACAAAGAAATTCCGTTTTAGTGAAAGAATTGGATGAAGCCAAGTTGGGCAGCCTCTTGCCACCCAAAATGATCAAACAGCTTGAAGCGAAATACCTGTGTAATGAAGCCGTGAGTGTCTGTTCATTCCTTTCTTACCTTGATTTCTTTAATATGCCTTATTGAAGCTTTATGTTGTCCAGGGCACAGTTACTGCACAATTGCTATGCTCCCTGTGTACTTTTACAATCCCTTCAAGATCAGACATGTTAGCTCAGCCTCTAGAAGCCAGAGGGAAATGGATCATGTTCCCTCTTGCACAATGACCTACAGAATAAAATGCTGTTGTCCTCCTGCTCAGTCAAGCGAACTAGCCTTGGGGGCCCAGATTCATGGCTATTTACACAGTAAAACTATTATCCTGTCCCTGAAAGTCTTGTCCTAAGAGGGAATAAATAGAGAGAGATTTTTATGGGCCTGATTTTAAATACAGCATGCAGAGGGGGCTCAGTTTCTCACTGGGTAGTTCCAGTGGCATGACACACGCTGTTGCCAGAGAAGACTCATACCCAAAGCATTTGTGAAAGCAGGTTGGGTGCATGCAAAGGTGCACAACTGTGCATGCCTGAGTTGTTGAAAATCTAGCTCTTCACTATATTGGAGTTTGCAGAAGAGGCTGTTGTTCTTGGGTTGCTTCCCCTCACTCAAAGGCCACAGGTGGTGACCATTCTTGTATTCACACTCGCAGTGCTTCAAAGGCATCAGGCTAGAATTCTTGGAGACTTCTAAGCAGAGAGAAAGTTCAGTCTGGGGTTCTAGTCCATAATCCCTTCCAGACGTGAGCTTAAACGGGGCAAGTTTTGGAGCCAACAGAATGCAGTGACAGCCTCTCGGTGTTAATTACTGCGTGGGCAGTTGGGGCTCTGCAGTTATCATGTCAGGAGCAGGAAGTGTCAGTGCGAAGAAGTAGCCATTACATGCAGCATGCTGCTTCTCCTGGCCTGGCCACTACTTGTCTGGCGGAGATGTGCCCAGGAGACCATGCAGCTCTTTGTGGTGTTAACTTCCGCACTCTGGGTGGCAGAAGAACCTTGGCGGAGTCTGAGCAGGATCCACAGTGCCGGAGCTTCCATTTTTCATTCCACTGTGAATTGGAGGCAATATCAAGTAAACCCTCCAAGCCTCTTCCTGAGGAAACATTACTCAGGAGCGCTGAAGTGAGCTTTGGTTTCTAGCATACTTACTTGGATCTCCCCTCCCCCTCCCGAGCTCTGTGCAGGCGGGTACAATATGGTCTTAATAAACGGCTGCAGGATCCTGCCCTAGGGGGACTTAGCTTTCACATCAGTGTTTCAGACTGCAGCATGTAACTGGCATAGAGCAGTTTTCAAGTTCCGAGCAGGGGTTTGATGTAATGTTCCGATTGGTCAGTAAAATGTAGCCCCCAATGGCAAGCACAAAAACCTGTGTTCATGGATTGTGATAAATGTTGTTTCTTTTCCTTCACTGTGTCAAGGCTTCTGTCAAGAACTGGCTGGCCAAGAGTTTAGAAATGGAAGTAAAGAGGTGGACAGAAGAGAAAGAACCAGAGAAACTGGATGGACGTTTTCACAGTGAATTAGCCATAGATGTCATCCAGGTAACAAAAACACACAGATGTGCATTGTTTTACTTGATTCAGAATGTAGTTTAAAAATAAACACCATGCTGATGCAATGCCAACTGGCAGAACCAAACCATGAACCTCTGGAGCTTAGTACATGAGCCACTATAGTTCTGCCAGCTGCCTCTCAGCTAAGGCTGTAGAGCAAACTCACTCTTTCCTCTTTGTAAGTGGTCTAAGTGCCACTATATGGGACAGCAGTCGGTGTGTGGGTTACATACTTACTCTACCTCAGGAAACACATCCCAAACTACAGGGATCCAGTTGAAATCCCAGATGAGTGCCCCCCTTGTAATACCAACAAGCAGAACAGAACCATGGACTTTTGGAACTTCGTGCATGAGCCTCTGTTACTTGAGCTAAAAACCAGCTGGCTCTCAACTAAGACTGTAGAGCAGACTCATACTCTCTTTATGTAAGAGTCTGGGTATGTCTACACTTGCATCCTCTTTCAATAGAGGGATGCAAATGAAGACATTTGAAATTGCAAACGAAGCCGGGATTTAAATATCCCGCGCTTCATTTGCATATTCACATTATGGCGCTATTCTGAAATAGCGCTATTTCGAAATAACAGATGCTGTTAAGACACGGTTATTTTGAGAGAAAACCCTTCTCTCGAAATAACCGGTAAACCTCATTGTATGAGGAATAAGGGTTATTTCGAGAGAAGGGTTTTCTCTCGAAATAACCACGTCTTAACAGCGTCTGTTATTTCAAAATAGCGCCATAACGTGAATATGCAAATGAAGTGTGGGATATTTAAATCCTGTGCTTCATTTGCATCCTGCTCTTGAAAGAGGGTGCAAGTGTAGACATACCTTCTGAGTGCCACTACATGGGACAGTGAACCACACTCAATAGGTGTGTGGTTTATATGGACGTTTGGGTTTGAAAGCAAGTACAGTCTATTCAAGAAGCTCCAGATATCCAGGTAAAGGGATGACAATGTAATGCTATGGAAAGATCTCTCTAGGTATTTATGACATCACCAAATACCTCAGCAGCTCCTATCAATGGATAGTATTTGGTGATGTCATAAATACCTAGAGAGGAATACTGTCCTTGTTTGACATGACAGAAGGGAATGCATGTGTGTAACTGACCCCTTGTACACAAATGAGCAAACTAGCAGTTATTTCTTGAGGGGCTTTGCTGAGTTTCAGGACCTTTTAGAGAAGTCATTTCTGATCCCCCATTGCCTTTTCTCAGGCAGGGTTCTCTTTCATCCCATCTGGAGATGATTAGAAGATATTTTTCAAAAAGCGTGTATTCAAATCATTCACCACTTGGCAAAACATATGTGCCATGTGTTTACACTTTTCTTCTTTCTCTGAATTCCTGTTTATTGTTTCCTTTGTCTTGAGCTATGTTCCTGATTGAAATCAGAGAGTGAAAAAATTTGTGGTAGTGTCCAAAATAAGTACAGATTCCATTGCTTATTCCCAGGACAGGCTATGTGATGCAGCAGTTAGGCTCTTATGGTGGGACTTGGGAGACATGCAGGGGCGGCCCTAGACTAGCTGCCAGCAGCTGGCACCCTAGCAAACCACGCAATTGGTGCCCCCACCTCCAAACCCCTCAATGATATTGCGCCACCATTTGGCGCCCCATTTAACTTGGCGCACTAGGCGACTGCCTAGTTCGCCTATATGGACGGGCCGCCCCTGGAGACATGCATTCTGTTCCAAGCACTGTTGTGTGACTTTGGACACTCTCCCATTTCTCCACCATTTTTAGTTATAGGACAGCTGAAGCGAGCAGCTGCCACTGGCTATATTGCTGTGTGTTTGTGCAGGGCCTAGCACATTCAGCCCTAATCTCTGCTAACACTAAGGTAACAGCCCCAGCCATTTTAATAACTCTCTTGTGGGTGGTGGTGATTGTTTTGGAGGGCGGGCTATAGAAAGTTTAAATTGATAATTGTTCAATTTTATGTCTTAGACTATTCATGGAGGACAAAAACGAGCTGCAGAAATTACATCTGAACTGGGCAAAGAACTGTCAGTCGTACTGTTGGTGGAGCTGATGACATTTTTGAAAAGGTGCAGTATCACGGCTGTTGCAGGAAACCACTTCTTAAGCACAATGTTGACATCCCATTGCAAAGTTGCTGATTATGATTTCTTCTTTCAATCTCCCCTTTTAGCTACAAGAAGGCCTTAGAAGAGTTTAAAGAGAAAAACAAGCAGCATAGCTATTTCAAGGCTACGATCATTGCAAATATTAACAACTGCATGAGTTTTAGGTAAGAGTCACTATGAAAATGCTTAACTTGCTGCTTTGTAATCAATCTGGGTGACCGTAGCTTGTGGAGATATGGAGCATTACAGCAGCAAAGACTGAAATAGTACTACTTTCACAGAAGTTAATATTCTACATACAGATTTAGAGAGATGAGCTACAGTGCAACTTTCAGTATCTAATATCCAAGATGTTTAGTGACATTTTTACATTATATACTTGTAACCATAAGTTCTTCTGCTCCTGCAAATCAGCATAGCACCAGGAAAGTCATTCATTTGGCATTTTGGAGCAGCTGAGAACCCCATCCAAAGATTTTCAGCTATTAAGAGAATCCTCTTACTCCAGATTTCAGCTGTTCGTCCTGTGGAAACCATTTCATATTTAGTGAGAAGCCATGTCATACAACAAGCCATTTAAGTCTCTGGCTTCTGCACGTATGCCAGAGAGTGAACTCTCCTTCACTGATGTGAGAGAGGCCAGAAGGATGAGCTATTGGAATGCGTTAATTGAGCTGTTTTGAGCTGAAGCTCTTACTCCCTACTACCTGTTTCTTCTTGCTGATAACAGTCTTCTCTTTTGAGTTTAATTGATGATTTCTGTAATTGGATGCCCTGACATCAGACTTGTTTGGTTAAGGGTATAAAAATACTAGGATTGATTTGTATTAGCAGCCTTACTGGGCCCGGCTCTGCTGGGGTCACGTTTGGCTCACTTTATGCCTTATTGATCAATAAAGCTTTTGTTAGCCGCCTAATCACGGAAAAGTTTTTTTTTTGCTTCGACAGTCCTAAGTGCAAGTTCTGACAACACAGAGGAAGGTTATGGAATCAGAATTGTAGGTTTTCCTTCATTATTCTTAGACTGATGGAAACAATGTAACTTGTCCATGATCAAAGTACCTGTCATAGAACAGATAAGCACTTGGGTGAAAAGAAAAGTGCCATGTTAGACTTTAGGGAAAAGCAGTTTCATGCCATTAGGCTAGTTTCCACAACTACATTTTCCTTTATTCAAATTGTGCATCGTGAGCAGCCCCTGTCCATGACGGGTCCCACCGGCCTGGAACAGTCTCCTGCCCGTGGTGGGCAGGGACCTGCTCCAGCTCCTACCGATCAACCTTTCACATTCCTCCTTCATTCCTGCACCAAGAACTGCCCCCAAGCTGGCAATGATCTATGGAGTTCCTGCAGCAGTTGGCTCCCATATCACAGAGGATGTCATTTTCATTGCAGTTTGGTCTTTAAAGGGGTAGTGGTACAGCTGGCTGGATCTGCCCTTGTGCCATTCATATATGCAGTAATAAATTACATGTGCCTTTACTAATCACAGAACAATTACCAGAAAGACAAATTAAGAAGTCACCATCATGTGATCAGTATCCCTTCCACTAACACCAACCATCACTTCTATTCTAAGACATAGAAGCCACTCAGAATTCTAGTTTGCTGTTTGGATAATGACCAAAACTTGATGCCCTGGTGCTAAGTTTCATTTACTGACATATTAAAATGTTTCTCCCATTACTGTTCCGATTTTTTGTAACAAAATCTATTACTGCGTTGTGTTTCAGAGACCACACCAAGAAAACCACAACCTCAGCACAGGACAGTATGAGCGGGAAAATACTTACTATACTTGGGGAAATAGAGAACAGTGGCTATGATGTACTGCTTCAAGCTTTGATTCTGGAGTTAAAGGTAACATATATGTATTACAGTTATGTCCCTATATTCTTGGTATTTACTCATTTATTGTAGACAAAATATTTCTGTAGAGGAAAAGTCTGCTATGTTAGGGTATGTCTACACTACAGCACTAATTCGAACTACCTGAATTCGAATTAGTTAATTCGAAATAAGCTAATTCGAATTAGTGCATCTAGACCTAAAAACTAATTTGAATGAGCATTTTGCTAATTCGAAATAGCATATCCACATTGAGTGGACCTGAACCGAAGTTAAGGCTGGCCGGAACCAGTGCCAGCAGGGCATCAGGTTAGGACTTAGAGTGTGGAGCTACTGCCTCAGGCTAGCCAAGGGCTGTGCTTAAAGGGACCCGACCCCCACCCCGGACAGACAGTTCTCAGGGTTCCCCGATGGTTGTCTAACTCGATGAGGGACAGCAAAGCAGTCCTGCCTTGGAGTGCCCTGAGTGCCCACACTCGGCACATCACAGCACTCGGCCATCAGCCCGACTGCATTTGCCGCAGGCTGCCATCCGGGGGGGGGGCGTGTCAATCGGGGGGCTGCCAGGATCCAGGAGGCCCTGCAGGAGAGCTTCCACCCCGAGGAGCCCACAGAGCCACCCCAGTCCTCCCCATCAGGGGCTCATGCCCCATTCCTCCCTCACTTCCTTGCACTTACCCCTCCCTAGCCCCCTTTCCTGATGTAAAAAATAAAGGACACGTGTGTTCAAAAATAGAAACTCTTTTTATTTAACAAAACTGTGGGGGGGGGGGCGGATTAACCTCTGGGGAGACTGGGAAAAGGAGGTGGGAGAGGAGAAGAGAGAGGGTGGGAGAGGGGAGGGGGAAACCTGGGAGGAGGCAGCTGGAAGGGGGAAGTCAGGGGAAGAAGGAGGAGGGGAAGTATAAAACTATGGAGGTTGGGTCCATAGAGTGCTATTAGCCAGGGGGTAGGAATGATGTCCCTGGCCTCTGTTTGTGGAAGGCTGGAGATGGATGGCACGAGACAAATCACTTGATCATTGTCTTCGGTCCATCCCCTCTGTGGTACCTGGTGTTGGCTGCTGTCGGCAAACAGGCTACTGGGGTAGATGGACCTTTGGTCTGACCCAGTACGGCCATTCTTATGTTCTTATGTTCTAAGCTCAGGGTCAGGGGTCTCACTGGACCAATTTGATTTTCATGCAAACCTGCTCCTGGGTTCGCATGTGGCCTCTGGTGGCCAGGCTGGCAGCCATGCAGCTGTAGACGGCCGTGTTCCTGTGGCTAGTGCGGAGATTGTGGACGTTGGAGGCCTCCCCCCAAACCTTGATGAGGTCCATGATCTCCGCACTAGACCAGGCGGGCGCCCACCTCTTGCAGCCCCGGGCAGGCTCCTGGGAGCCGCCAGCCTGGTCCTGGGAAGAGGCGGAGGGCTGGGTGGCAGTGGGTGGCTGGCTCATGATGCCAGGTGCAGGGTCTGCTGGCTGGGTGCTGGCAGGCTTGCAACTGGCACAAGCACAGTAGCCAGATCATGCCCCTTTAAGGGCTCTGGGGCTGGGAGGGGGGCAGAAGAGTTTCCCTGGTTTGGCCCAGAGTGGCCACCAGGGCAACCTGGGAAGGGCTAGCCTCCAGCTAGTTTGAATTAAGTGGCTACACAGCCCTTAATTCGAACTACTTAATTCGAACTCGGCATTACTCCTCATAGAATGAGGTTTACCTAGTTCGAATTAAGCGCTCCGCTAGTTCGATTTAAATTCGAACTAGCGGTTTGTATGTGTAGCCCCTATTAAAGTTAATTCAAACTAACGGCTGTTAGTTCGAATTAACTTTGTAGTGTAGACATAACTCTACTGATTTGATTTGGGACAAAAAATAGGTTTCAACATAATTTTCCCAGAATTTTTTTTTTTTTTTTTTTTTTTTGTGGGGAGGGAAGGGAACAGATGGCAATCAAAGTTCTAGGGTTTATATTCTGTCCCACATCATAGAATCTGATTACATTACTTCACTGAGGTCATCGCCATCATACTATCTTTATCAAAGCAACAAATGTCAGGCTGACTGATTTAACTGAATAGCAAGTTTACAATCTAAAGAAAAATCTGATCTTTTCTCATTTATTAGAGAGGGTCTCCAAGCCAAATCCCTGAGCCAGTCATACCCAAACTATAGAAAGGATCAGATTTGAACTTCAAATCTCAGCCTCCACCTCCATTATTTATAACTCAATTGGTTCCCATTGATTTAGGCCAATGTGTTCTCCTCCCACGTGCAAAACACACACGTGCTCGCTCTCTCTGTCTTTCTCTTTCTCTCTCTCTCTCTCTCTTTTTTTACTTTTGCAGCAGCAGAGCCTTCGCCTGGAAGTTTCTGTGATCTGTAAAACATATAGAATTGGGCTCATGTACTTTTTGGCTGCTTCTGGGCTTTTCCTTTCTTTGGGCTTTTCCCCATTCCTTGTTTTTAATTAATCAAGATCGTCAAATCTGATCTTCCCTGCTTTTCCTCGAGGACCTCTTGACAGGTCTCAAAGATGTTTGTTGTTTCAGAGCTTGGTGGCCCTTTCAGAATCTTAACTGAAAGGGCCACCAAGGGGATAGAATCTTATTAAGGAAGACAGCCTCTGTCCAGTGTCGTTATTCTTTTTTTATAAGCATCTATTTAGTTTCCAACAAAAGACAGTCTCTGATTAAAATCTCTTCCTTCAATTTCCATTGCCTTGGAACGCAATGCCATTGGTCCTTGTCAGACCCAATAGAATAGACTTGACCCCAAAGTTCTAATTTAAGGAACAGAAGCACAAAGATCATTTTTAATTTAAAGTTTTCAGGGCCTCTATCCTGTTCATCAAAAAGACACAAAGAAGGGCATAACCCCGATTCATCCCTCTCCCCCTTTACAAGGCCATCTTTAATTTCTCTGTACAGCACCAGGCATGCCTGTTGTACACAGAGATTTAACACCTTATACACATTTGCATTTAGATTTTGCATTGCAGACGCTGAATGGTGTGTTCTTTCCTCAGCCTATTTTTAGAAAGCTCACACAAAACAAATGGCTTTCCTGCAGCGAAACAATGAATGAAATCCTCCAGGTCACCAGCAACCACATTTCAGAATTCAAGACTCTCCATGACCCCCTCTACCAGGTAAGCCAAACAGAGATATTGAAAGAACTCTAGGAAATCCAAACGTTTTTCAACTGGGGACCATTGTAATGCTCAGCTACACTTACCGTCTGTTTGGCAAAGGGACTGGGTACATAGCAGGTGCCAGCTTAACCCTGGTGAATTTTCACAATTGCAAAGGAGGGGTTTCTATTACCATGCAGATTATCGAAATCATCCCACTGCAGCCATGGCCAACACCATCTCCTGTCCATCAAAACCACATTCACGTAGCTCATTCTTACCCTTGTTTCTTCAGCATGATGACAGAATGCACCGGAGAGGTTTTTGTGTTCTGGCAGCTTTTCAGAATAAGCCCTTGTCTGCACTAAGGATCTGGGTTGTAAGTCCTCCAGCCCTGGCATGGCTGTGCATGTGCATATTAGTTTATAGTGGCTTTGCTAATCCTAAATATTTTCAGGGGAGGTTGCAACACGAGCAAATTCCTGGAATAGACCAGGCCTAAATGTGATTTGCAGGGTAAGCTCCTGTCCACAGCCACATCCAACGTGATTTAAGTGTCCAAATCCATATTTGTTGTGGTTATGTGGCAAGCTTCCTTCAGATAGGCAATGTACAGTCCTTGTGTAAGAATTCTGTTTCTTGTGTTTGTCTTTTCAATAAGCTGAACAAACTCAATAACATGTGACCAAATAGGGGACCGGGAGTTGCTGAAGTAGATTCCTATTTACCTGTGATATTTCTATATCTCATGTATAATTTTTCAGGCATCTCTCATTCCATGTAGGAAATCCCCATTCAGGGAAAGGAGCCAATTCTCATATATCATTTGCTTTGCTTACAAGGGGCTGGGAGGGTTTGTGCTATGGGTAGAACAGGACTCCAGATCAGCAAATACTTCTGAAGTAATGATAATCCAGCCTCGCCATCAAGGTGCAACCACCGGTGGGAATTTGGCACATTGTGTTTTAATGCTGCGACGGACCATGTCGCCCTCAATCCACATGCACAAATGGGCTAAATGTGATTCAACTGGGTCCCAAAAAAAAGTTTGAAACAGACCTCCCTCCTTTCCCTCAGCTCACCTATACGAAGCCCATGCCACCCTCTCATCCCCTGGGGACTATCACCTCTAGTCCCTTTCTTTCCTGCCCAACTCACCCAGCTCCAAGTCTCCTCTCCTAGGTGGCTGGCCTTGAAAAGAGACTGCACGTCGGCTAGTCCCCTGGGTGAGTGGGCAGGAGCTGTTATCTTCTCTAGGTGTTCTCCTGCACCAGCTCCACCAGGAGCCACTTGGGGCTAGGAGCAGCTGAAAAGAAATTGCCCAGGGTGGTCCTCTCCATAACAGCAGTGGGAGCAAACCTGTTAGAGATGGGGGATGATTGTTCCCCTGTTGCTACTCATCTCTGGAACCATGTGAAGCTCTCTGTTCCCTACCCATTCCTCTTGTCAAATCAAAGACGAGTGTTGGAGCCTCATTATAACTCCACTTCTTCCCCAATTGCAAGGCTCAGTCCCTGTGTCCCCACCTCTCACCACCACTGGACTTAGCAGCAGGAGCCTATAGGGGTCTGTACACAAGAGCCATTGAGATAAGTGCCAACTCTATACCAGGTGTCAGGGCAATCTGTGCCTTTGCGGTGGGTTCCATACATATGATCTTACTGAATTAACTCCCATTTCCCCTCCCCAACAGGGCATTGTGGAGAAGATTCATGGTCACGTGGTGAGAGAATACATTGTGAGGCTAATGAAGAAGAAAGTCAGCTTGAAAATCCCAGAACTACAGCAAAACTTGTCAAAACTCATTTCAGCTCATGCCTCCCTCTTGCAAAACTTCTGCAAAGAGAAGGTTAGTGATGGTTCACCATGTCCATCATAGAACTTAGTCCTGTGAACTTCTGAAAAGAGTTTTCTTCAGCCTCTGGCTTTAATTCTTCAAATGCTATTTAGTTTTTTGAAGTGTGTGTTAGACAGAAGGAGAGTCTTCCAAGGTTAGAGGTGGGGTAAATTGGAATATATAACCAGGGATTGAAGGTTACGCAGTTTACAAGTCTAACACCCTAGTAGCAGCAAATGGCCTGTTGATTACAATGTTTATTTCCTACTTCCTTCAGGTTACGTGTAATTGATGCCTTTCCTGTTATGCTCAGTTTACACACATTTAATTTTCTTTATCTAATAATTATCTATTGTATATCAGGAGCTGCAGTTCTGTGGGATAAATACATGCACTGGGTATGCCCCTTGCCCCTTGATTTACCCTCACCTTTGCTGCTCTTATTCTAGGCTGGGTCTGAAAATACCAGTTTTTGTTTTCAGAAGAGTGGTTTTGGTCAAGAAAATTAATAACCAACTCACACTTGTTTGATTTCAGTCCTATTCCTTCTCTTATGGCTCTGTGCTGAACTGCAGTGAGTCCAGCTGGTAGGAAGTACAGACTATGAAAAGCAGATGGTGTGGAAGGGATGTCAGGGAAAGATTTCCAATAGGGATGTCAATGTGTAGTCAACTATATGATTAACTGATAAGCTTAGGCTTATCGGTTAATCTTGTTGACTACATGAATTCTCGCCCTCCCCTTTACTGCCTAAGCGGGGCAGCAGGAACCAGTGCTGGGGGGAGCCAGCTTAAAACATGCCAACTGCCCCCCTGTGCTGCTGCCTCTATCAGAGGCAGCAGCGCGGTGGGGGTAGGGAGCAGGCAGGGGAGGTTGCCAAAAAGCAACCTGTGTCTGCATGGGCCCAAGCTCCCATGGACAGAGGCTGCTCTGCCTCCCCTGGGCCACTGCTTTGCAGCAGCCTTCCCTCCCCCACCCCCCAACACTTGCCCCCCAACAGCCTCTGCAGGGAGCTTGGACCCCTATGGACAGAGGGTGCTGCCACTCCATGCTGCTGCCTCTGTATCAGAGGCAGTAGCACAGGGTGACAGGCAGCCTGTCTGTGCGGGGTGCTGGTTTTTAAACTGGCTCCCCCCACAGACTGGCTCCCACCTGGCACCCCACCCTGCTGCCTCTGATACAGAGGCAGCAGCACAGGGTGACAGAGGGCTCCCCGGGAGTGGGGCTGGAGCGCACTGGCTGTCAGCCTCGCCCCTGGAGACTATAGAATAGTTGAGTAACCAATAAGTATTCATGTGGTTACTCAACTAGTCAGTTACCTGATATCTAACATTCCTAGTTTCTGGCAGGTCTGCTTGGGGCTCTTTTCCAGCGGAATAGGAAGGGGTTTAGCAGATTGTTGATAAGTCAAAGATCGGGCACAAATCCAGTGATACAACATGCATCTGCCATGTTGGTTAGAGGTCTCAGAAGGTTAGCTGTGTTAGTCTGTATCTGCAAAAACAACAAGGAGTCCTGTGGCTAGAGATGTTAAATGGTGTTTAATCAGCTAATCGACTAGTTGATGGAATTTCAGTTGATTCCTGGCTTGCCCCACTACACCTCAGCCTCCACTGCCCCCTCCCCCTCTCCCCCGCAGAGATGGTGCTCGGGGAAACCAGCTTATCGGATAGTCGACTAGTCACTTACATCCCTACCTGTGGCATCTTAAAGACTAACAGATGTATTTGGGCATAAACTTTTGTGGGTAAAAACTAGTTCATCTGATGAAGTGTTTTTTACCCATGAAAGTTTATGCCCAAATAAATCTGTTAAGTCTTTAATGTGCCAGAGGACTCCCCCGTGTTCTTGTACATTAGGTCATTACATATATCCAGAGGTAACAAACCTTAAGTAGCTGAGAGGCGAACTGTGTACAGCTGAGAGCACAAAAGCCGCTTTAGAACAAATGTCCAGCTAAACTTTTCAAAGTCTGGTCAGGGCTAAAACTAGTTTAGGACAAAGCCTCTTAAAACTATAGGGCCTTGTTTCTACTCACTGCTCAGTTCCTTACTTGCTGGCCAACCCCTCGTGTCAGAAACTGGCTTATCTGGAAGTAGTCATAAACAGTGTTCCTTGATCATGTCCCCACCCCATTCAGACAGGTTTTGTAATCCCAATGGATCTGTATTACAGACTGTTTACTCTGATTATGTTTCTGATAGGGGTCCAAAGCCATGTGGTTGGATTCTGCACTCCCACAACTGGCTGAAATAATCAGACTTCAGGATTCAGGTGCCATTAAAATAGAAGTTGCTACATTGGCTAGTAAATATCCAGATATCAGGTAAGAGATACTGAAAAATATTTGTGAACATTCTTGGAATGTCCACAGTAGTTTCATGACAACACTTGAGTATTAGAAGCAGCTAGTTTGTGAACCTCAGCTTTCTAGGTCAGGTTCAGGCACTTCAAGGCCTGCTACAAAGAGAGCAGAGATTTCATCGTGCATGCCAAGCACCTAATAACACTGCTGCACGTTGGGTAACAATTCTTCTTTTAGCAAAGAACAGTTCAGAAAGCTTGATAATTTTATTTTATTTCCTAAATATTCCCAACCTCTTTTCCAAAGGACATATAGATCCAAGTTCCACCATTCAGCTCTGCCACCACCCACCACTTGTTTTTATAGTTCAGGTTCAGAGTTTCCCTCCTCCCCTGACATACCCATTTTTTGTGACCATTTGTGTTAAGCAAGACACCATCTTGGAATCTGCACATTATGAGCCAGTTTTCTTCTCTTTCTGTCAATTGAGGCCAGAGTACAGTGCCCAGGGTAGTTGGATGAGATTTGGGAAACCTGGATTATAGTCCATGCTCTGGCACAGACTTCCTGTGTAACTTTGGGCAAGTTATTTAGCCTCTCATGGCCCAGTTGCGATCTATGGAATTGAGATATTATTTGTATTACTATGGTGATTAGGAGTCTCACTCTTGGACCAGAACTCCATTCTGCTAAGTGCTATATGTACACACAACAAAAAGACTGGCTAGCACATCCCCTGCCTCACAGGGGAATTGGGAGGACAAAGGTATTAAAGACCTGTAGGTGCTCAAATCATGGGGTCACATAATCACCTAAGGTAAATACATAGAGAGGCACTAACATTTGATCTTTTCTGTTCTCTAGCAAAAAGCACCTTGCTGCCATCTTGTACATCAAGGGAAACTTGCCCAGCAATGAAGTCAAAAGCATCCTGAGCATCCTGGATGTCAGTGCCAAGCCCACCACTTCCAGTGAAGCTCTGTTTTCAGCCATGCGGGTTTTGTAGTCTTGACCCCAACACTCAGCACTCGAACTGTATGGGACTGTTTGCAATGCTAGTAAAAGTCACAGTCTGGGCCCAGGTTCAGCGGGGCTCATGCATAATCTGTGCAGCTAAGAGGTGCAGCAGCATTTCTCTACTGAAGTCCTTTTTTGTCATTGCGAGATTTGGGATGGAATCTGATGGAGAGGTTGTTGCCACATTCTCTGAACAGCAAATAGAGCTCTCAAATCAGACACAGACACTCTTTGAGGTCTCGGGCATATCCCACTCTGCCTCAGTTTCCCTGTGGGAACAATAGTACTCCACTTATTTCTCAGAGATGTTGCAAGAATTACCAAGCTAACTAATTATTTAGGTAAGAGCTGAAAAGCACGGCTTGTCCTCTATGGAGGAAGATGCTCTTTGCTACACGTTTGGAAGAAAAAAATTAAAAATGTAAAGTGCTTGAAAAAATCATTTTGGAGCATGCTTAATAGGCATCTGCTAGGTTTTCTTTTTAATCAGAAGCTAAAAAGCTGCTTTTTCTGTTACATCAGTAAGATGTGGTGAAGGGGTCAGGAAGGAACAAAGTCTGTCCTCAGGCTGGCTTGCAAGAACAATTTGGATAAGGCAAGTTCTAAAGGGTCTCATTGTGACTGTGTTTCAGAATCTTATTATCATGGACAAGAAGAAAAGTCACAGCACAGGAAACTGCAGATCTTTGGATTTCAGGAGCTTTCTGTATTTTGTAAATTCTAAATGTTGATGTTTTTAAAAATCTAAGTCTCTGCACCTTCCTTTTGTGAGGCTACAGCCAGCACAGTGTAAACTGACTGCTGCTGCCCAGCTAAACCAGCCTTGCATTCCCTGGCCACAGCTTTGCAGTCAGACAAAAGGTGGGAATTTACCGCTTCTGGACCTCATTCACCTCCATGAGGTGGGAATTGCTAAGCCTGCTTGGCAAATTAGGACCCAGTCCTGCAGGCGCTTTGCACAAAGAGATCCCATTAGAGTTCTATGTGGGACTGGGATTTTAGGTGCTCACATTTCTGACTTCCTCCTATTTATATTCAATGTTTTCCACCACTATCGATTAAGGGTTTGTATTGATAATTATGTGTTATAATAGCTGTTGAAGTCTAAGGCCCCAATTCAGCAAAGCACTTAATGAGCTTAACATCTATAGCATTCAGCAAACCATGCATTTCAATTGGACTTGAACATGTGCTTTAAGTGTTCAGGGGGGCTGAAATGCATAAATCCAACACACATTTTGTGCTATCCTTTTGTATAAAATCTTTCTCCTTAGTTGCCTTTTATCTTGCTGCTGTTGTGCTAGACTTCATTCGGCTCTGGTGAGGCCACATCTGGAGCATTGTGTCCAGTTCTGGGCCCCCCACTATAGAAAGGATGTGGACACATTGGAGAGGGTCCAGTGGAGGGCTACCAAATGATTAGGGGGCTGGAGCACATAATCTATGAGGAGAGGCTGAGGAATTTGGGTTTGTTTAGTCTGCAGAAGAGAAGAGTGAGGGGGGATTTGATAGCAGCCTTCAACTTCCTGAAGGGAGGTTCCAAAGAGAATGGAGAAAGACTGTTCTCAGTAGTGACGGACGGCAGAACAAGGAGCAATGGGTTCAAATTACAGTGGGGGAGGTCTAGGCTGGACATTAGGAAAAACTATTTCACTAAGAGGGGGGTGAAGTACTGGAATGGGTTACCTAAGGAGGTGGTGGAATCTCCATCCCTAGAGGTTTTTAAGTCTCAGCTTGACAAAGCCCTGGCTGAGTTGATTTAGTTGGGATTGGTCCTGCTTTGGGCAGGGGACTGGACTTGATGACCTCCTGAGGTCTCTTCCAGCTCTATGATTTTATGATACACTGAAGCTGGAAATGGTGATCTTGTTTTGGAAGTTAAACTAATGTTTTGAAAGCAAACTTTTATTTTCAAGATCTCATCTTTTAGTTTCAGAATTAATGACCAAAATATCCAGTTTGTTGAATCCAAGACCTCTGTAAAACCTCTTTAAATGTGACTACATCTTATGCATACTGCATGTAAACTTCTGCTTTCTAACCCTGAGGTTGTATTTCTCCAGGTACTTGTAGATCACTAGTGTGTTTTTAGAATACAGTTTTATTTTCTATAATTAGTTATCTGTGTATGCAATATTTATATTTAAATGGTATTAAAATGATGCTGGAAATGTAGCTGACTTACGTGTGTGTGCTGTATGTATCGTACATGTGGGTAATCCTATAATGTTCCTTCAAAGAAATGATTCACCTAGTACTTCTCCCCTGATGACTGTGAGGTGTAGGGTTGCAACTTCCAAACTGCAGAAAAACCCACCCCTCTGAGGCCCTGTTCCCTACTTACTCCATTCCTCCTTCCTATGTCGCTCGCTCTCCCCTGCTCTCTCTCACTCATTTTCACCAGACTGGAGCAGGAGTTGAGGGTTCCAGCTGGGGGCCACCGATGCAGCCAGAGATGAGGGGTTTGAGGTGCAGGAAGCAGCTTCAGGCTGGGGCCCAGAAGGTTAGAATTTGGAAGGGGGCTCTGAGCTGGGGCAGGGTTTATGCACATTAGATGTGAGGGCTCTATCTGAGATGTGCGGGCTCAGGGTTGGGGCTGGGGCTGAGGGGATTGTGATGAAGGAGGAGGCTTCAGGCTGGGGCTGAGGGGTTCAGAGTGTGAGAGGGGGCTTGAGGTGTGGGCTCCAGCTTGCGGTGACCTCACATGGCCCCATCATTTCCCAGGGACAGAGGAAGTCCATGTGGCTACTGGGAATAGGCAGCATGGCCTTCTGGCTGCTAGATGGAGGGATGGCCAAGGGGGTTCTGTATGTTGCCTCCCCCCACAGGCCCCAAGCACTGACTCCTCAGCTCCCATTGGCCATGGCTGTGGCATTTCTGGCCAATGGGAGCTGTAGAGCTAGCTCTTGGGACAGCATCAAGCGGGTGGGACAACACACGGAGCCTCTCTAGCCACCCCTCTGTCTAGGAGCTGGGGGGACATGTTGACCTCTTCCTGGGAGCCAGGAAGAGCAGGGCATGGATCCTGCCTACCCCGCTGGAGGCAGCCAATCAGACGTTCAGCAGCCCAGTCAAGTCCCTAGTACACTGAGGGCGCTACTGGAATACAAATAAAGAGAAGCTGGTACTGCAGGGGCACATGCTATGTGGGTGCTGTGAGGGCATATCCTGCCATATTCAACTGATACTATAGCCTGGCGTCCTATGGTTTTGGGAACAGGGATTTTTAATGTGCTATGGCAGGGGTCAGCAACCTACCGCAGGCGCAGCAGGAGCTCAGCTCTCCCCCTCCCCCACCGCAGTAGCTGGAGCTTTGCGGTTGCCACACAGCTGTAGGCTGGAGAACCAGCTCCGGCTTCCTGCTGGAAGGGCAAGTGGGGGAGGTTTGGGTGTGTAGGGGCCAGGGCAGGCCGGCAAGCGGAACTGGCGGCATGACCCAGCACTGGACTCCATGTCCCTGGTTCTGCTCCTGCCCAGCCTGGGCGTGCAGCTCCCAGGGGTTAACCCCTTAGCCCGTGCAGCTCCCAGGGGTTAACCCCTCCTCCCCCCACAGGCTCTGCTCCCTTCTCCAGGAGAGGGTGGAGCTGGAGCTGCCGGTCACAAGCTGCTGCCGCTTCCATGGGGTGCCAGGGCCTGAGCTGCACCTGCTGCTCCCTGTGGGGTGTGTGCGTGGGCAGGGAGCCTTTCCCCAGTGCCCCACTGTGCCTGGAATCAGCTCCAAGCAGACCCGGGCTCTGCCTGCCCCAGAGCCGCAGCCTGCAGGTGATGGGAGAGCCCCGGCAAAGGGCTGGACTGGGCAGAGAAGTGACTCTGCACGCCTCCCCTGCCCCCCCGCACGGCAGCACTGCTCCGCTCCCACGGAGCTGCGAGTCCCAACGCTGCTGCCCTGCCAGTGTGCATGCTGGGCACACAGGGATGTGGTGGTAGGAGGGTGGGTGAAGGAGGATATGGGGGCAGAATGGGAGGGGGCAGGGGTTGCACTGAGGGACATGGAGTGATGCAGGGGATCAAGCTGTGGTGGGGGGGGATCATGGGGCTGAGGGGAGCAAGGCTGGAGCAGAGGGAAGATGTGAAGGGGGATACAATTTTACTCTGCGGAAACTGCACTTCCTTTTCTTCTTTCTTACTTGTGTGGTCCCCAAATGATTTTTCTGTGGGTCAGTGGTCCCAACCCAAAAAAGGTTCCCCACCCTGCCATAAATAAAGAAAAACAACAAATAGACTAGTAGCACCTTAAAGACTAACAAAACACGTAGATGGTATCATGAGCTTTCGTGGGTGCAACCCACTTCTTCAGATGACCAGAGTATTGAAACGTTTTGCATTGGACATAAATTAATATTTTACTTTGTTTAAAATGAAGTTTGAGAAACTAACATGAGAAAGTTAAAATGCTTTATCTGTTTAATCATTTAAATTAAACCACTCTTCCTAGCTGCAGCTGGTTCAGAAAATATGGTCACCGTACCCAGCCTGCCCCTGCACCCTCCTCCCCACCAGCACGCAGATCCATAAATAAACGTGAACAAGTTAAATCTTGGCACACCACTTTTGAAAGGTTGCTGACCCCTCTCCTATAGGTTTGTGTAGCACCTAGCATGGTGGGGCTCAGCCTAGGTGTAACTGAACTACGCACTTTGAATAAGTATAATCTTTTTGAAGATATCATTAATTCTTGTTATTCATGCACACCCTTGTCTCCAGTTTGTATTCTTGTGTGGCGGAAAGTACAGTTCTCCAATATCGTGTCATTATCTGTACTTCTAGGCCCAGACCTTGCTGTCATGCAGGTAGGTTGCTAAATTTCCATGGATGCAGGCTCTCGTTGTTACTGTCACAAACAAGAGATGCTAAATGATGAGCACTTGGGCCAGAGGGATCAGCCACCATTTCACTGCCACAAGTTACAATATTCCCCTCCCTAGAATGTTGTAACTTGGTGGTCACAGCCTCATTGGCCCTAAAGAAGTAAACACCATGGTCAGCCTTGCTCTCAGGAGTATAGACAAAATTCCAGTTGAAACTATGGGAATTATACTCATTTTAACAAGCATCAGGCCCCAGAGAGCATGACATTCAATAATGGTCAGTCAACATGGCTGAAAAAGCAACATCATAAAAAAGATTGAAATGTGACAGTTTATGGGCCAGTCAGGACTGTCTCCCCCAGCTTCAGTGTGAGGGAGTCTTGAGTGGGCCTGGCTGGGTGTCAGCTCCCTCCTATCACCAGCCTTTCAGCTATTCAAACACTCTTCTCTGGTCTGTCTTCATCTTGTAGGTAACAATAGGTGCCCCTAAGTCCCTTGGGAGCATTCCCCTGTGAACTCCCATCCCCAAAACTAGCTGCTCACAGACATACCAGCTCCTCCACACCCAAAGGTGCAGTTTAGCCCAGTTTACAGTTTTATCTTAAACCACTATGTCCACTCCTGTAAACCACACAATACTTACACTCAAACCAAAAGCAGGTTTATTTAAGAAAACATAAAGATTTAACTAGAAATGTAAGTCACGAAAACAAATTATTAGAATACAAGACAAAAATCACAATGTAAACCTAGATCTACACTTATCCATAGTTATCTTTCCTCGTAGTTAGGCTGTTGCAGAGTTGGCTGATTTCCCAAGAAGTAAGATCCAAATAGTCATGAAACATTGCCCCTCTACAAGAAGTTCTCTCAGTGAAGAGCACTTTCCCCACCATCTACGTACCGAAAACAGCCTTTGGTTTCTATTCACAGACACAGCAAACCCTTGTCTTATTATAAAGTTCCTTTTTTCACTTCAGGTGATTTTGGTTGTTTGCCTTTGAAACTAATGCTTTCCCATTGAATGCCCTAGAAAGTACTGTGGAAGGCAAAGGACTGAGCCAGGCACTGCACCACCAACCAATCCAGGGTGATAACTCCATCCTTGCTGGAATGGGTCAGCACTGAGATGCACTGTCCCCTATTGACTAATTTTTACTCCAAGTGCATAAAAGCATACTTTCAATATGAATACATTATCCTCTAAAATATTGTCTATACATGCATTCACAATGATTATAAATCTTAATAGGTTATGTAGATAGCTTTAGATACTTTACATATTACTTTTGGTGCATAAATATCCTGTAAGATGGGCTTGGTGTAATGAGTTTATCAGGCCTGAGGAGAATTTTTTGCAAAGAACAGGGGAAATCTTTGCCAAGATGTCTGTCACAAATGCTAGGCCAGTTCAGGTTGCAGGGGAGATCATATTCCCAGTATATCTACATCTCTTTACTTGCTTACAAATTAAAATCTGGATGCAGTCCTGATTTTCAACATTCACACATGAATCCTCATAGCATCTATTAGCTGTCATGAAAGTTTATACCCCACTTAGCCAAAGAATGTTTTGCTTGATGTAAACAATTTTTTGCAATACTTGAAGCTGTCTATATTTTGGTTTATAACTGTGTTAGTAGCTAGAGAAACATAATGTCAATTAATGTCAGCCTTAAAATACATATTCCACTTAAATAAATGCTCGAAGGAAAACAGCCAATCTAAATACAGGCGGTCCCTGACTTGCGATGCGATTGGTTCCTTAGGAAGCATCACAAGTCGGGGGCATTGTAAATCGACCCCTCACTTACGATAGGTGCCATGCACCATCATAAATGCAGGCCAAGGACATAAATCGGGGGGTTTCGGCCCCTTCCACACTTACAAAAATTGTCGGGGATTTCCTGTATCTGAGGGGAAGGGACAAATCATTTCTCACACACATTTCACATGGCATGAGCAATTACCTTGTACAAAGCCCCTTATAAAATCTTCATTTTCAGCTTCAGTGAGCTGAGGAATAAAAAAGTCTTGTAATTTTATTGTCTGATCTGACACTTATAATGGCATTGTTTACACATAGGCACATTTCATATGCACTGTCAAGCCACACTTCTGAAGAGACATAAATAGCTTGAGTAGCTATTAACACAAATTCTAGTACTCCTATAAACTAAATAAAAGCAACATTTATCATTAGTAGTATGGCTTGTTTGGTTGCCAGGTGTCCAGTTTTCACCTGGACTGTCCATTATTCGGGTCCCCTGTCTGGTCAAAAAAATAGAAAATACCGGACATGTGAAATGTGGTGTGGACAGGGTAAATAAAGAAAAGTTATTTATTAATTCCCATAATAGAAGAACTAGAGGTCACCAAATGAAATTAATGGGTACCAGGTTTAAAACTAATAAAAGAAAGTTCTTCTTCACACAGCACATAGTCAACCTGTGGAACTCCTTGCCAGAGGAGGCCGTGAAGGCTAGGACTATAACAGAGTTTAAAGAGACGCTAGATAATTTCATGGAGGTTAGGTCCATAAAAGGCTATTAGTCAGGGGATAGAAATGGTGTCCCTGGCCTCTGTTTGTCAAAGGCTGGAGACAGATGGCATGAGACAAATCGCTTGATCATTGTCTTTGGTCCACCTCCTCTGGGGCACCTGGTGCTGGCCACTGTCGGCAGACAGGCTACGGGGCTAGATGGACCTTTGGCCTGACCCAGTACAGCCGTTCTTATGTTCCTGTTTCCCTTGGACGGAAGCCCGGCAGGGATAATTTTCCCCTGCCACATCTGCCGGAGAGTGAGGAGCGCGGGGCCATTTAAAGGTGCAGCGCCCCCCCTTTTTTTTTTTGGTTTAACAACTTTGGTCTCCTCCTTTTTTTTTCTCAACAGAATTTTTTCCTAGTGTTTATTTTTTTTGCGGGGGGGGGGGGTGTTTGGTATTTTTTGTTAAACCATCTGGCAACCCTATTTAGTTCCCATAGGACAGCGGTTCCCAATCACCAGTCTGCAGATTGCTGACTGCCAAGCTACAGCAGCTGCCAGAGCTGAAGCTGGCTGTTTGCGGTGGCTCAGCTCCAGCAGCTGTGGTGGCTGATTTTTGCACTGGGACTGAGGCAGCAACAGGAGGAGGTGAATGTAGCAGGAAGCACCTCCCTCTGTCCTCTGCAATAGCAGCCTGGCCAGGGCTCCGTGCTCCCGCCCCTTGCCCACACTGACGATTTTGCTGCTGGAGGTGCTGGGGCAGCAGCAGGAGGAGGCGGAGCAGGAGGCACCTACCCCCCCTCCTCCCCATTGGTAATGGAGGCCCGGTTGGGGCTTCATGCTCCCCCACCCCCACCCATGGGGGTGCAAGATGCACTTGGGGAGGGGGGGCATGAAGGAGGAGGGATCATGCACACCACTAATGGCCACTCCCCCTGCCCACACAGCAGTAATGGCACGCCCTCCAGAGGGGGCAGTCTCTTTCTCTGAGGAATGCAGTGGTGGGGACAAAGGGCAAAGGAGTGTTGGATGAGGGCATGGTGGGGTCACAGGGCAAGAGGGTGTTGGCATGGGCTGCAGGAGTCAGAAGTTAAAGGGTCAATGGGTGCATGGGGCATAGGGGTAGGGGTCAAAGGGTGTTAGGCACTGGGGAATAAGGAGCTGGGTAGGGGCTAGGTGGACAGGAAAAAATTATTTGTATATTTTCGCATATTCATTATTTGCGCAATGAATATGCAAATAAAATTTTGCCAGTCCTCCAAAAGTTTGAGAATGGGTTTGCTGGTCCGTGGCATAAAAAAGGTTGGGAACTAGTGCCATAGGACATCTATTGATGTGGGCATGTACCTACACTTGTAGGGTTACCAGATGATTTCAAAAAAATACCAGACACACTTGATCTCAGATGAGGGTGGGGACCAGCTGGGAGGGGAGCGGGGCTGGCTGGGAGGGGGGCAGGGCTGGCCGGGGGGGAACCGGCTGGCGAGGAGCGGGGCTGGCCGGGAGGAGGTTGGGAGGAGCGGGGCTGGCCAGGGTGTTCCCAGACCAGAGAGTCCTGGTTAAGGGAGGTAAAACCTGTAGCTTTCTTTGACTTTGTGAACCAGTAGATGTGGTAGATCTTGCCAAAGGCTTTTGATACAGTCTCACATGATCGTCTCATAAACAAACAAGGGAAATACAGCCTAGATGGAGCTACTTATACATCCACTTACTATAACTGGTTGGATAACCATTCCAAGAAAGCAGTTATCAATGCAACAGCATATCAAGTGGGGTCCCACAGGGATTAGTTCTGGAACTGGTTCTGGTCAATATCTTCATCAGTGATTTAGATAATGGCATAGAGAACACATACCAAGCTGAGAGTGGTGACAAATGCTTTCAAGGGGAGGATTAAAATTCAAAATGATCTGGACAAACTGGAAATATAGTTGAAGTAAATAGGATGAAATTCAATACGAAGAAATGCAAAGCACTCCACTTAGGAAGAAACAATCAGCTGAACACATACTAAATGGGAAAAGATTGCGTAGGAAGGAGTCTGTGGAAAGTATTCTGGGGATGGGAGGTTATAGTGGATCACCAGCTAAATATGAGGTCAACAGCGTAACACTATTGCAAAACAAACAAGCATAGCTCCGGGATGCATAAATAGGAGTATTGTAAACAACACACAAGAAGTAATTCTGCTCTATTCCATGCTGATAAGGTCTCAGCTGGAGTATTGTGTCCAGTTCTAGGCACCACATTTCAGGAAGGTTGTGGACAAATGGAGAAGGTCCAGAGGAGAGCAACAAAAATGATTAAAGGTCTAAAACTCATGGATGTATGAGGAAAGATTGAAAGAACTGGATTTAGTCTTGAGAAGAGAGGACTGAGAGGGGACATAAAATACATAAATGGTTATTTCAAGAAGGAAGGTGAAAAATTGTTCTTTTAACCTCCAAATACAGGATAAGAAGCAATGGGTTTAAATTGCAGGAAGGCAGGCGTAGCTAGACATTAGGAAAAACCTCCTAACTGCCAGGGTAGTTATGCACTGGAATACATTTTCTAAGGAGGTTGTGAAATCTCTGTCACTGGAAGTTTTTAAGAGCATATCAGATAAATGCCTGTCAGGATGGTCGAACACTTAGTCCTCTGCACTCAAGGCAGCACCAGACTAGAAGACATATCAAGGTCCCTTCCAGTCTATGCTTCTGTGATTCTTTGCTGCTTAGACTCTTGGGCTACGTCGACACTGCAAGGTTTTTGCGCAAAAACCCGTGGAGGGTCGACACCTCAAATGCGCTTTTGCGCAAGGAAATCAAGAGCAAAATGGCAGACCAGAGGGCTTTTTCCGCCGTAGGTAAACCTCCTTTTACGAGGCATAACTCCCTTTTGCGCAAGAGTTCTTGCACAAAAAAGCATGTATGGACGCTCCAGAGGGGTTTCTTGTGCAAGAAACCCCTATGGGAAAAAGCACAGGTGCTTTGATGGCCATTCTGTGAATGGCAATCAGAGCTTTCTTGCGCAAGTGCGTCCATGCAGTGTGGACACTCTTTTGCACAAAAGCACATTGCTTTTGCAATGTGCTTTGAGGTGTGGACGAGCTCTTGTGCAAGAAGTTTTTGCGCAAAAGGCGTCTTGTGCAAGAAGCATGTAGTGTAGATGTAGCCTTGAGGAAAAGGTTTTTTTTAGGTAACAGCAAGAGATCCTCAATGTCTAGAGTTTACTTCTTATAGAAGCTTTTATTACCTTTTGAAGCTGAAGACTGGAACTTATCTGTGTATATAGATGTTAACCTGCTTTAACCTCATAAAAATTATCTTCTTTTGTTTCCTTGATAAGAAATCTTTAAATAATTTATTATAGGATCATCGACAAGCATTGTCTTTGGTATGAAAATCTAAAGTGCAATTGACCTGGGGTCCTTTGGGACTGAGAGCAATCTGAATATTACTATGATCTTTGGTGTGATCATCTGTCTGAAAGGTAAGTTTACCTGGATGGGAAGACAAATGGAGTACCCTATGGGTCTATCTGTGACTCCATATTTGGGCTGTTACAGTGCCTGAGGAGTTTACACTTGATAATTGGGTTGGTGAAATCTAAGTATAGAACTCACAAGCAATCTGGGGGGTTGTGACCTGTTTCCTAACAGTCCGAGCTGAGGCTGACACCCGTGCTTTTGAGCCAAGCAGGACAGCTTGACAATGAATGTTCCAGGACACAAACACCTGGGCTACGTCTATACTGGTAGCTTCTTGCGCAAGAACTCTTTTGTGGAAGCGTTCTTGTGCAAAAACTCTTCCCCAAGAGAGCATCTACACTGCCATGTGCTTTTGCGCAAGAAAGCTCTGATGGCCATTTTAACCATAGGGGCTTCTTGCACAAGAAATTCATGTTGCCTGTCTACACTGGCCTCTTCTGGAAGAGCTCTTGTGCAAGAGGGCTTTTTCCTGAGAGGGAGCATCAGAGTTCTTGCGCAAGAAGCCCTGATTTTCTACAGTACAACATCAGTTTACTTGCGCAAGAACGCGCAGCCAGTGTAGACAGGCGGCATGTTTTTGCGCAAGAGCGGCCGTTTTCACGCAAGAACACGCCAGTGTAGACACAGCCAAAGTGTCCTGACATTTAGGACCTTTTATATTCAAAGGCACAAGTTTAACGTTAAATCAAGTTAGAAACCAATCTAGTTAAGATGATGCAAAGATATAGGTGGATTTTCATCGCCTGATTTAAATCTGGTTTGTCAGTTTAATTCAGCCCAGTTCCATACCAAGTTAAACTAAACCAAGCAATCAAATTCAGTGTGTCCACACAGGGTCTGATATAATTTTTTAATGGATCAGTTTAAAATTTCATCGTTAGTCAAACCAGTGCAGGCTGCAATATAGACAAAGCCTAAGTGTCACAATCCAATAGAATAGCCACCCAGCAGCCTAGCAACATTAAAGTAAATTAATTCAAATCAACCAACTAAAGTAGCTGATTAGTGCTAATGACCGTGTACTAGGGAATCTTCATGTTTTCTAGCTGCACGGACAAAGGCATAACTTCAGTTAATGCAAAAATTATGCCAGTTATACATTATAGCAGCCTATGTGCAACCCTCACTGTATTACCTAGCTGCACTTCATATAATTTAGATGAACATCAAACACTTCACACACCCAGGAAGAAAATGACACCATGAGTTCACACCACTAATCACCAGAGATGAAGAAAATGTCAGAAGCAGACAGGAGGCTAGAGATTCAAGGTGTGACAGCTGGCAAAATCCTGCTCAAAGTGGTGCCTTGGAAAACTTTAGATCAGGGGTCTCAAATGCCTGGCTCATGGGTCAGTCCCGGCTGGAGTGACTGTGCAATCTGGCCCATAGGGTGTGCCAGTCCGGACTGCGCATTTGCTCTGGCCGAGACTGGCCCATGGGCCAGGAGTTTGAGACCCTTGCTTTAGACAGAAGCTTTAGTGTGCTGATTACACACATGGCTTGTATGGAAAACCCCTTATTATGGCCCTTTTCAAATATTGAATATATCTTGTGTCATTTCCTGTAAGAGACACATCAAAATAGGCAGCCACTTAATCCATTGCCTTTATGAATAATTTCGCACTGCAGCTTTTCAAACAAAGAACATTGCTCCCACTGCTGTCACCAATGAAGCAGCCCAAGTTCCACAAGCCTAAGAAAAGCCCTGCATCTCACCAGCTACATTGCTATGGAGATGAGTATGCACCTGTAGAAATGTGTGGGAACAAACACAAATGCCAGTCTGATCACATGTGTCCTCTGGGTGATGGATCCGAAGGCTGTGTAATGACACTGATTAAGCAGATGAGCTGTAGAAATGTGAACATTCCTGACTGCGTGTTACAGTCTCTCTGGGGTTTAGAAATAATTGAGTAACTCTAACATTAGAAATTCTTTTTTTTTTTTATGATCAGCCTGGAGTTCTCCTCGTTGTTCCTATGACCAGCCTGTCAGCTCCTCCACCACCCTTCACGTTCCTGAGTATTACAATAGACCCGAGGCACTGTGGCTTCCTGTTCTTTGATCTTTGAACTTCTCCAATTCCCTCAATGCCTCTCTGAATCCTCTCATTAGTCACACTCTGCTCTTTTTCACTCTCCTGCATTGCTCTGTTTCTGTCTTCAGCCAGATCTTTCTTGCTGATCATCCATCTCTACAAACCCTTCTTCTCTTCTTTTGGTTCTTGCCTCTTCTGCTACATGGGCACTCCAGTATCTGCCACGACCACTTGTCTCAGATCACAAGCTCTCCAATATTTTCCCTGGTTCCCTGGTGACTTACCACCCTTTCAGCATGGGGAGTTGTTGATGTTTGCAGTCAAATCTCTCTGCTCAATAATTCTAGTTTTCCTTGGTGCTCTTTGCCCTTCCTTTACCTTGTTGCTGTTCCCTCTGAATCTTTTAATTGCTTCTGGTGCCTACCCATAGCAGCAGTTCTGGCTTTTGTCTCCCCATGGATGTTTTTTGAATCCCCCCTTAGCATTCACTAATAGTGCTGTAGTTTTTACCCCACCTCACGTGTTCCCTCTGACCTTCCAGTGGACTCTTAAACCATTCCCCCATTCAGCCTATGTCTATAACACAGCCAGGCATGCAGTAAACTGTGTCTGAATACACCCTCTGCTTTAGGAGAAGGAATGAGCCATAAGCTCCAATAATATTGATCTAGCTTGGACAGAGCACTGAGACAAGAATAACTCCTGCTGGAGACCAACATGTTATTCAATCTTCAACAAGTAAAAAGAGTGACCTTTGAGCAAAAAAGCTGAGCTCTCCAAGTGCTCATTAATGTTGGAATTCCTGTGAGGGAAAGGAGATTAACTGGGAAAGGGAGGGGATGCCATAACACAAACCATCTGAGAGAAAAAATATTGATCCTGGAGTCTCCCAGTCCTGCCAGATCCTAACCCACGGGCACCAACCCAACCCATAAACCCCAAAGTTAAAAATACTGAAGGTTGACAGCTCAGCCAAGTGCAAGAAAAAAAATGGTTTTGTAAAAGTAGCTTTTGTGTCCTATTTCATAGGGGGCCTATATCTGCTAGATTCTGGTCACTGAGTTCTGTCACAATCCCACCTACTCACATTCCTTTGGTATTTTTCTGAACTGTGCTTAGCATAATAGGGTCCTCGTACGTGGCTCAGGCTTCTGGGAGTCACGGTAATAATAAGAACAGACGAGTCACTGAGTCCAGTCCCCTGCTATCACAGGCAAACCTGTCACATCCCATTCATAAATGTATCAAGCTCCAGCTTAGAATTGGTTAGGTTGTTTGCTCCCCACTATTTCTATTGGAAGGCTGTTCCACAACCTCACACCTGTGTTGGTTAAAAACCTAATTTCTGGTCTAAATTTACTCTTGGCCAGTTTTGTACCCATTTATTCTTGTACTAGCTTATATAGCTCTTCCCTCTCCCTGGTGTGTGTCCCCTCTCCCTCAGTGTATTTATCGAGAACAAGCAGATCCCCTCTTAGCCTTCTTTGTTTTGCTAGGCTAAACGAGCCAAGCTCTTTTAGTCTCTGCTGCTAAGAAAGGTCCTCCATCCCCTGCTCATCCTAGTAGCCATGCTCTGCCCTTGTTTCAGGTGCAATTGATCTTCTCTTGAGCTTGGATGACCACAACAGCGGAGCTGACAGCCTCCACGGCTCACAGCGCTATGCTCCCAGAAGGGGCAGGGCCGAGGGCAGAAGGGGCGGGACTGATGGCAGCCAGCTAAGCACAGTGCACCTTGCCTCTCTTCCAGCCCATAGTGCTGTCTGGAGCACGCGGCATAATGCTCCAGCAGCAATTTAAAGGGCCCAGGGCTCCAGTCACTGCTGCTGTTACCGTGGCAGCAGTGTTGGCCAGAACCCCAGACCCCTTTGAATCACTGGGCCCTGGAGCAACTAGGGTTGCCAGGTGTCCGGTTTTGAACCGGACAGTCCAGTATTTGAGCTTTCTGTTTGGGAAACAAATTGAGAAAATATAAATGAGAAAATAGAAATGTCCGGTATTTTCTAAATAAGATGTAATGTAGATTGTGATGTAATGTCAAGTGTGTCCGGTATTTTTGTTGAAACCATCTGGCAACCCTAGGAGCAACTGTCCCCTTAACCCTCCACCCCTTCTCCCCCCATCAGCAGGCCTGGACCACAGTTACACACTGTATTCCGGATGAGGTCTTACCAGTGTCCTGATGGATGGCATTATTAATTTCTATTGGAAATATTTCACCTGATACATCCTAGGCTCACATTTTCTTTTTCACGACTGTATTTAATTAGCAGCTCCAACATCCTCTGATCAAATACAAATAATGTAAGTACATTTCAATCCTCATCAGCCACAATTAAGTCTCAAGTGTTTTTTTAAAGTTTCTGAATCACTCTGAGCATGTTCTTCTAATTCCCATTTTTGTCATTTTAAGCTTATTTACAAAGTCCAAAATGAAGGAACTGAAATGTGGAAGATGAGAAAGAGGATGTGGAAGCCTATAGCTGCCTCTTTCTATGCCTATCTGTGGTATCTGAACTCCAGCCCAGCTTTGAAATTTCATCCTCAGCAGGCAGGATTGTTATTTGGTAAAGTATGGCTGTCCAAATATCAGCAAAGTGACAGCTATGTTGGCTGCTTGTCAGCAGCCTGAAAACAGCACCCAAACAGGCATGAAACAAAACAGCTTGAAATTGCTCTTAATTTAAATACAGATGCCGTTCAACCTATTTCATTTCATAAAAGTGTTCCATCTTGGAGACATGCTCCATCAGGAACCAAGATCATAGATGTTATTAGAGCAAGCCCATTCTCTAGCATGCGGGATACAGTTTCCTGTTAGGCATCAGGCATGCTGGGAGCAGCTGTCTCCAGAGGCTGCACCTAATTAAAATGCCGGTGTCAATGGATTTGACACAGTTAATAATTTCTAAAGACCAGTATTTTTCTCTCTACCCTTAAACTTCATATAGGGCTCCTCCCTTTTCGAGCTACTTTGCTGTCTAGTTGGAGCTGGGGGCTGCTGGTACTGCTTTAATGGGGCTCAGTCCTGTGGTCCCTCTTGCATGAAAGGGCTGTAAAGCCAACATTAGCCACCTCCTTCCCCCTCAGCACCTGAAAAATAATCCCCACACAGGGGGACCTCTGCACCCCTTCCAAAGGAGCCCTTGGTTCCGAGGGCGTTCAGGGGTGGACCAGAAAGTGGAAGGGGGAGATGGTTAGCAGGAAGGGACATGGACCACTGCATCCTCATGGTTCTACAACTCAGCAATAGGAACCGTTGTATTAGGGAAGCAACTCAGGGTAAGCTTAGCAGTCAAAAGGAGGGCTAAACCAGTCTCTGGCTGCGCGTACTATAGGCAGCTGGTAGAGAGGGGAACCACTCCCCTCATCCCAGTGACGGTTTTAGGTTTCACTGGCAACAGGAGCAAACTCGTCGTTAGAAAAACATTGTATGGCACAAGCAGTGAGCACAAAAAGGGCCTTTGTACCAAGGCAGCTGGAAAAACTGAGCAGTCTCCCATGAGAAACAGGGCTCCATAAACAGAGAATGCATCAAAGTAAGAGCAGCCTTCAAAGCTCTCATGGCGTTTATACCTATGTGCAAAAGCCTTTTGTGGGTCTTTGTTTCACCGCCCAACTCAGGATCCCCTACTAATCTATTCAAATACCACAAGGGCTAAAGTGATACTGTGGAATGTGTGAACTGTCCATACATTCCCCTCTTGTTTGATTTGCTTTCCCTATTAAAATCTCCCAAGGAGCTCAAGTTGCTCTTATGCAGGAAACACTTCTCCAGATGAGCACGTACCACATGAAACCCACAGCAGTTTGGTTAAGGAGAGGTCAGACCTGTTTTTGCTCGAGAAGCTGAAGTATGTGGTTCCAACTAAAAAGTCAGCCTGGGAAAGTAGTTAAAGAGGTCAGCCCCAGTTCTCAGTTCCACCATGATGGTCTGATGAGGACTGTGACTGCTACAGCCTGCAGAAAGGCCAAGACATTTGCTGGCTATGTGATTCAATGCAGACAATCCATTTAGGTATTAAAGAACAGAATCAGATAGATATTTCCTGGCATTCACTTCCCTGAAGAGCTTGTCTGGATACCTGGGGCTGATGAATGGTCAGGTGCTTTCTCCTTGATTCTGTATCTCTGCTAATGGAGCCTAAGCATATTTATGCCAAAGGTTATTTATCATTTTTATGACTATAATGTGCACTAAGCTAATGCAATGAGTAGTCCTCTGGCACCTTAGAGACTAACCAAAATATATAGAATCTTGCCCATGAAAGCTCATGAGTCTATATGTTTTGATTAGTCTCTAAGGGTATGTCTAGACTGCATCCCTCTGTTGCCAGAGGGATGCAGATTAGGCAAGTCGACATTGCCAGTGAAGCGGGGATTTAAATATCCCGTGCTTAATTTGCATTTAAATGGCTGCCGTTTTTGCCAACACAGCACTTTGTCAGCAAAAAACAGCAGTCTAGAGGGGGATCTGCCGAGAAAGAAAGCCTTTTTCAACAGATCCCGTATGCCTCCTGCAAGGAGGTTTACAGGATCTGTCCAAAAAGGCTTTCTTTCTCGACACATCCCCCTCTAGACTGCCGCTTTTTGCCGACAAAGTGCTGAGTCTGCAAAAACGGTGGCCATTTTTATGCAAATTAAGCGCAGGATATTTAAATCCCCACTTCTATTGCAATGTTGACCTGCCTAATCTGCATCCCTCTGCTGACAGAGGGATGCAGTCTAGACGTACCCTAAGGTGCCACAGGACCACTCGTTTTTAAAGTTACAAAACGAACACAGCTACTCTTCTGAGATTTTTTAAGACACTAATACAAGTTGAACCTTTGTAGTCTGGTCATCTAGTCCAGTCCCCTGCACTCATGGCAGGACCAAGCACCATCTAGATCAGTATTTCTGAAAGTGTTCCGCAGAATCACTCTCAGAAACACATTAACTGGCCGTGCCCAGTTTGTTTATTTACCAGCACCACGGCCACGGAGCCTCGCAGCTCCCATTGGCTCTGTTTCATCCTTTGCAGCCAATGGGAGCCGCAAGGCTCCGTGGCCACAGTGCCAGTAAATAAACAAACCAGGATGGCCAGTTAATGTGTTTCTGAGAGTGATTCTGCGGAACACTTTCAGAAACACTGATCTAGATCATCCCTGACAGGTATTTGGAGATTTTTAAGAGCAGGTTAGACAATGTTGGAGATTCCACAACCTCCCTAGGCAATTTATTCCAGTGCTTAACCACCCTGACAGTTAGGAAGTTTCTCCTAATGTCCAACCTAAAACTCCCTTGCTGCAATTTAAGCCCATTGCTTCTTGTCCTATCATCAAAGGTTAAGGAAAATAATTTTTCTTCCTCCTCCTTGTAACAACTTTTTAAATACCTGAAAAAAGGTTGTCATGTCCCCTCTCAGTCATCTCTTTCCAGACTAAAGGACTCCATTCTTTCAGTCTTCCCTCAAAGATCATGTTTTCTAGATCTTTAATCATTTTTGTTGTTCTTCTCTGGACTTTCTCCAATTTGTCCACATCTTTCCTGAAATGTGATGGCCAGCAGGGGTGACCTATAGGTGTGGGATGGAGAGTGCACAAGGGGTCACAATGGGGCTGACTAGAGGCACTATGGAAGGGGTGGGCAATAATTTTGGAAGGGGGGCCACTTTACAAATTTCAGAAGTGGCTGCGGGCCAACTCGGAACGGGCAGGGCCTCAGGCAGAAGGGGTAGGGCCTCAGAGGAAGGGTGGAGCCTCGGGTGGAAGGTACGGGGTTGAGAACTACCTGCTGGGTACAGTGACCTTATTTTCTGAACCACCAGCAGCTAGTAAGAACAGTTTAATTTAAATTATGAAACAGATTAAGGGTTTTAACTTTCTCATGTTAGTTTATCAAACTTCATTTTAAATAAAGTAAAATATTATTTGCAACATATAAGGTTTCAATGTTTTCTTTTTTATGTGGGGAGTGGGGAATCCTTTTTGGGTCTGGGGTCACTGACCCACAAAAAAAATCAGTTGGAGACCACACAAGTGAGAAGCAAAAAGACTCTTCCAAAACCCCCCAACACTCACTGATGTGGCCCCAACTGAGACACCTCACTCCTCTAGTGCCACAACCTCACGGGGTGAGGGGAAGAGAAGAGGAAACTGAGGTGCAGGTCTTCCCATAGATCAGATATACTTTTCTGGGGTTCTGGAGTTAGTGGATTTTATGGACCTCCTTGGGCTCTGGGGTAGAGACAAAAATGAGGGGTATCGTGTGTGAGACAGGGTTGCCAGCACGTAGGATAGGGATGGGGTGCAGGATGTGGGAGGGAGCTGGGGTGCAGAAGCAGACTGGGAGTAGGGTGTCTGGCCAGACGGAGGGAGCAGGAACAAGAGAGGGTGCAGTGGCCAGGAGAGAGGGTGCAAGAACAAGGGAGGGTATCTGAGCAAGCTGCGGGTTCTGGGTCTTGGTGGGGAAGGGAAGTGACGGGATTGGGGTGGGTGGGTCTGGACATGAGGGGTAACCTTATCTGGCTTCGTGCTCCCTTGCAGCAATGGCTGCAGCCATGAGGTCCCAGCCGCCCCGGAGGGAGGCCACAGCCACACGGTCCCGGAGACCAGAGACAACGCTGCCATGGCCACATGATTCAGGCCTGCTGAGAGGCTTTTGCCCACTCCTGCACTTGGGCATTCTGGTTGAAAATAGCCACCCGGCAACCCTAGAAGAGTTTGGAGGAGACACCAGGAAGGCAGTTTGTGTTTACATGGCTAGAATGCTAGCTGCCGTTTCAACTACTCTTTATAAATAGTTTTCTTAATAAACAGTTTATATCTAGAAATATGGATTCCTCTCATGTTATTACTCAGCCTGGAGTATGTGAAACATCTTTAAATCCAAGGTTTAGTTACAGACCACAAACATCCACTGTTTAGTGCTTTACAAGCCACAGCGTACTCGCTTACCAATTTAATTTCATGTTACTCATTTTGCATGGCCAGAAAAGGTTACATTTTCAAGAATCTAACCTGGCGTGCTCAGAAACCTTGATGTGGATGCATGTGGCCTGCACCACTATTAGACATGGGCCTGAGCTGCAAAATTCATATCTGAGCACAGATACCAAAGCCATCCCTAGCACCCAGAAAAAGCACTTGGGGTATTTGTCTGCTAGAGGAGGCAAGCTAAGCCACAAAATCCCAGTCTGCGTCAGATCAGCATTTGCCTACAGGAGGATGCAAGGTTTCTGTCTGGTGCTCCTCTCCGGTTCCCACAACCAATGCAGGCAGTCAGGCAGTTAACTACTCCCCTTGTGCACAAAACACTGGCTGGGCACCACATCTGTCCTTTACAGAGGCCAGTCTGTGGTCAAATTCTTTAAATAGTCATGGACACCAGCACAGTCTAAACAAGCTGATGGTCAGAGTCAGTTTAAATCTTCAGCAGCAGCAGAGCACAGAAATAGGACATCTGCCATTAAACTGTCACAACACAGGTCTTGGGAACTGTAACTGCAGATTTATAAGTTCATCTCACTATTCTATATAGGCCCCAGTGCCATGAAGAACAGGACTCTACCTTAAGCCCAGCCCAGCCCAACATCCATCCACATGTTCCAGAAAACAAAGGCCCTTTCAGGGCTAACTAGTCATAACCAATAGCATTAGCTAGTCTGTTCCAAGAATAAAACATTTTCTATGGCTATGCCTAGACTATAGGGTTTTTTTGAAAAAGTGGCCTTTTTTTGAAAAAACTTCACCTGCGTCTAGACTGCCGCCGCGTTCTTTTGAAATTAGATCAAAAGAACGTAGTGGGTTTTTTGACAGCGGTAAACTTCATTTTATGAGGAAGAATGCCTTTTTTCAAAAGAGCTGTTTCAGAAAAAGGCGTTCTTGAATGCAAACAGGGCTTTTTTTGAAAGAAAGCATCCAGATTGCCTGGGTGCTCTCTTTTGAAAAAGCGGATTGCTTTTTCGAGAAAAGCTGTGCCTGTCTAGACGCTCTCTTTCCAAAGAAGCTTTTTCAAAAGATTCTTTCGAAAAAGCTTCTTTCGAAAGAAGTGTGTAGTCTAGACTTATCCTATGAGACAGGAACAGGAGCTACACACGTAAAAGTCACTGCACCAATTATTCTCTCCCCAACGCAGAGACAAATGTCGACACATCAGGTACAAATCAATCAATGGAGAGAAAAGTAGAAGCAAGGAGTCCAATGAATCCAACCTGTAACTGCAAAGCAAAATGGCTTCACATATACTGCACACCATAGAGCCCTGGGGATGAAGTACCTATAGGCTATATCAATAGTGGGCAACCTGTGGCCCATTGGGGTTCTATGTGTGGCTCCCCAGAAAGTTTCCTACCAGAATTAGTAAAGTGACACACACTTAAAGCAAGAGCACATGCACTGAGGTGCGTGCTGATTGCACACAATGTTCACTGTGAGAGCCATGTGCTCCCGCTGAACCATAGCAGCACTTTGGTTGGATGCAATCAGCACACCCAGTGGGAGACAGACTTGGTTACTATGATCTTGCGACCCACTGAGGCTATGTCTACACTGGCGGGTTCTTGTGCAAGAACTCTTGCACAAGAACAAGTCCACACTACCATGTGCTTTTGTGATGGAGATTCCACAATCTCCCTTGGCAATTGATTCCAGTGCTTAACCTCCCTGACAGGAAGTTTTCCCCAATGTCCTTCTTGCTTTTTGATAAGGGAGAAGAAAGGTTATTTAGGAAGCAGCATACGAATGTCATATAAAAACAAAAAGGGTGAAAGGATGTGGCCTATAAACTGTTGAGGAAAGTATGTCTGTTTAAGGAACCCAGGGTGTGGGTGTGCTCTCCGCTTCTTCCCTCCCTAGAAACTGTTTATTATAGAGCTGATCACAGTCAAACAAGGAGAGAAGGATGACATGAATTCCTTGGTGGGATTGTTTCAGAGGAATGTGCAGCTGCACAAGTTCGGTTTCTCCTCCAAGACAGCAGTTCTTTAGTCATTTACACTGAGTATTGTATTTAATCTATAATTAAGCTCCCATTTCATTGGCTATATTGCAGAAAATGCCAATTCTGCAATGGTAGGCTTCCACCACTGTCATGGGTGGTGGGTGAACTGCTGGCATGAGGAGGCTAGCCCTTCCTGTAGCTGCTAGCCCCTCCTCCCCCCCGCCCCAGTCTCAGAGCGTGGGGTGGGTGACGCACCAAGCAGGTGCGCCAGCATCTCACAGCCCTTGAGCAGACAGCCTGTAGCCCCTGAGTGCAAGGTGCACCCCCTCAGTCTCACCAGGCAGACGGGGAGTAGCCCCAGCGCCTCTCAGTTCCAACCCCTGAGCACTAGGTAGCAGGCCCAAGTGCCTGGGAGGGCCTCCAGTTGGGTGGCCCTAGCCAGCCCAACTCCTGGCCATTCCAGTCCCAGCATGTCTCCCTGAAGAGGAGCAGCCTGCCTGGGCTGGGGTCAAGGGGCAGGACGAGCATTAGGAGGCTTTGGGGAGCAGTGTGGGCAGGACCATGCTGGGTGGTTTGGGGAGGCATGGCCTTCTCCAGCCTATGTGGCATGCTGCCCATGACTGCAAATCACATTGGAATTAGTATCTCAGTACAAGACATATCTTCACAAAGCAAAGACCGGGCATGAAGGTGGAGTGGCCTGCATGAATGTTCAATGTAAAAGACTAAAGTAACGAGACAATTTCTACAGCAACTGCCTTAAAGATTTTAATCTTCTGAACTTTATATTGTACTACTTGCTCTCTCTCTCTCTTTTTTTTTTTTTTTTTTAATGATTGTAATACATTTGCAGTAAGATACCCGGTTATCAAAAAAAATTAGCAGGCCTAATGTGTTTATATTGTTCCAGCAAATTTTTCTTAAACAAATACTCTGGCTTTTTGAAATTACCACTATGAATAAAGGTCCATTATTATTATTTTTTCCACAATTTTCTCTGTCTTGTCCCTAACTCAGATGTAATTATTTGAAGATCATCCCATGATTCAAGAAGGCCTTAACTGTGATTGATGGCTCCTCCACTACTGACAGCTGTAAAGGAACGCGCTAATAACCCAAGTAGATTAAAGTTCTGCATTGTTAAAATACTTAAGAGGGTCCAAATTCAAGCACTGTACAAGTGTGTGTGGAGATGTACTCACATTGGTGTTGAATGTGACTCTTTATTCCTATGGGAATAAATAAAAATCGACAGGAAATGGGTTCTCCTGAAGCCTCCTGATACTACAGTCCCCTCTGCTACAATACAGTACCTTGTTCTGATTTTCTGCATGTCATGGATAGCCACGTGGCAAATTCTCATCGCTGCTGCTAACTGGCTAAAACTGTGCTGCACATCTGAGTAGGTGTGTTATCCCTTCTCATTTGCCCAACTGTTTGTGTGTCAACTGTTATGACTTGTCTTTTAGGCCTTTCCCCAACGAGTTTCACTTATGTTGGTACAGCACCTAGCTTGTAAGTGTGGCTGCAATATAAATGCTAACTAACAAGAGTGGGAGAAATCATAGGAAAAGCAGGGACCTTGAGAGGTCACCTAGTCCAGTTCCCACCTAGACCATCCCTGACAAGTATTTGTCTAACCTACTCTTAAAAAATCTCCAGTGATGGAGATTCCACAATCTCCCTTGGCAATTGATTCCAGTGCTTAACCTCCCTGATAGGAAGTTTTCCCCAATGTCCAACCTAAACTTCCCTTGCTGCAATTTAAGCCCATTGTTGCTTGTCCTCTCATCATCACAGGTTAAGAAGAACAATTTTTCATATCGTACATATACATGAATTTAACTTGTGGCATTGCAGTATGACAGTGACAGATTTTAATCACTTGGTGTTCAAGCTGCAGGCATTCAAAGACCCAACTTGTTCTTTCTAGTTTGAGTATGTGCAGAGGGAATATTAAAGGACACCAGGCTCTATTGATTTTTTTGGAAACCCTCCAGAGTGGAAGTATTCTGCTGATGTGTGTGTTTTAAATGCTTTCTACATCATTACCAGGAAACACCAGCACTTTCAGCACCAATTAATTCTGATTATCTTAACAATAGCCAGGAAAATTCCTGCCAGGAAGTGGAAATCTGAACATCCTTCACAACCCAGTAGAATAGCTGAATTAACATATCCCTATTTATGCTCTTCAATTAAAAACTAATTTGAGATAATTTCACACTTATTTTTATTCTTCATCCAGACAAGATTTGCAACTTCCTTTCATCCTTATTTCTTCCCCTCTTTTCTGCTGACTCACAGCTTTTTCACTGAATCTGGATTCATGTAGGATGGGGTAGGCAAGATAACAGCCTGTGGGACAGAGCCATCCCACCCAGCCTTTCTATCTGGCCCACAAACCATCCTGCCCGGACCCTCAGGCACAGAGCAAGCCCTCACCACTCAAAGTGGCTGGCTGCTCTATCTGGCTCTCTGTGCCATACATGGCCAAGGGCGTGGGGGGGGGGGGGGCAGCATAATCTCTCAGCTCCTATTGGGCAGAAAAGAGCTGCCACCTTGATTCTAGAGCTGGCTGTATTGTGGTGCCAGCTGAAATGACTGATGTATGATTTGTACAAAATGTAAAAGGTGTACAGGGTTTGGCTGTCACAGTGATCGCAATGGAATACCAACATGACCTTGTCTATTTTTAAGTCACTGTTGTTGGGTTAATATAAGGGCATTTCCCAGTGATTTCTTCTGCCCTCTCACTCATTTCCCTTTACTCCGTTCCTTTTTGTTAGCGTCTCTTACTTTCCCTGCGGCTCATGATGTGAATAAGCCTCACGAGTTTTGCTACTAAGTTTTCTGTTTTTCATGCCACTTCTTCTTCTCCTTTTTACCAGTCCTCTTGTGACTGGTTCAATTCATGCAGAGACTCTGGCACAGTCTTTCAAAGGACCGCATGTTTAAAAGTGCCCAGGGCATGTGAAGATGTAGATAGGTGCCTAATGAGATTTTTCAAAAGCATATAGGCACTTAACTCCAGCTATTGACGTTGTAAGAGCAACAAAAATGGTTTGATGGCCCAAACAGACTCGTTACAACACATCTCTGGCTGTTTACATTGCAAAGGGGTTAGAGAGAGCAACTTAAGACCCTGAATTCCTGGAAAATGCCTTTCTGCTACTGCAAGTCTAATTGCTGCTAGCTGATGTACTTTCTAGAACAATCTCCTTCCTGGAACACCTAAAGCTTTGTTCTGGTAAGTGGTCTGTTTGTCAGGGGGCTTTAGACAAACTGCAGTCCCATTGTTACCATGATTAGCTTTGGCTTGGTGTAGTTTGTATGTAAACAATCTTTTCCAAACAAGAATATGCAAGTTATAAACTGCAAAAACAACTTGACAGGACAGTGGAAATTCCAAGCACCATGACTAACCACAGAGTCTCACGAAGAAGGGAAAACTCATCAAAGGCAGGATGGGAAACTGTTACAATTAAGAAATCAAACTGTTTGAGGTGCAAGCTTCCTGACTAGTCTCACTTCTGTTTGGTGTGCTGAAGTCTCATGGACTCTAAACCAGGAAATTCAGCTGCTTTGGTTCAGGTTTTAAATTTGGGAATCCATCTGAATAAAAAAATGAACATTAAAGTCAGGGGACACAGCCCAAACTGCCCCAATTCTTTGCCTCCCCCCTCCCAGGTTGGTATGCAACTTGGTCAGATTATTATACTACTAGCTTTTGCGCAGCTCGAGATGTGAAGCAAGGATTCTCAAACTTATTCATCTTGTAGCCCATGTCTTAACATGGCTGCTACATGAGCCCCATTCAGATAGGCAGGTTCCCCTCCTATTCACAATTGCATAATGTCCCCGTGGCACCGCAAACAGCAGCTAATACAGAAAAGTAACACTGGGAAATTATTTAATGTATTTGCATCTGTCATTAATACCATCAGTGCTCCGTCCTTTCTGAAAACAATTAACGACCTGCTTTGCTTTTGCTCTCCCTTTCCCACCTGTCCTGATCCTCTCTCTCCTCTGTAGTTGCTCCTTTGCTGACTGGTGCCCTTCTCCATTTACTCACCATGCTCCATTTGTTTCTGAGATCAGCCAAAGTTCCTCTATCCTGCTTTAGCTGGCTCAGGTGCAGGGTTTTGATGAAACAACCCACCCTCCACTCACAAAATAAAAAGGCAGCACTGAGTTGGAAGAGGAGAAAGGAAAAGCAGTCCACATTGTTCAGTGCTTGGGTGACAACTGCAAGGATCTGCATGAACAAGCCAGCCAGAGCAAAGAGGGGAAGAGACCAGCAAGGCATGGAAGCCCAGAGATAGACATGGGGCATGATACCAGAAGGGAGAGAGCCGTGTCCGTATTCCGCACTGGGAATGGCCTGTTACTTGATTAGGAAAGCAAGAAAGTTGCTCACCAGGGTCATTGTGGCTCCTCCATGTCCAAGGAAGAGAAGGAAAGATAACAAAAAATGTAAAACAGAAACATTATAATCTCTCCCAGATGCTGAAGATATCCCATCTGGCTGGTTCCAGCCCCATTCTGCTGGGATGGCTTTCAAACACAGCTAACATTTCTTCCTAAAACACTGAACAGGCTCCAAGCCTTGATGGGACTCTGTGCAGATGACTGCAGCATACTCTGGCGTTTGAATTTTGAGGGAAGAATTCTCCTGGTGTCTGAGGCAGCGGGCACAGCGTGATACAATGTCCACTCCCTCTCACTGCCTGAAGAAGCAGCTAGCCCTGTAAATTCCATTGTACTGCGAAGAACTTAACACCAAGAAATACCTTGTAAAGAATGGCACCCATGAAGCTATCCTCCCATGAAAGTTCCAGGCAGGGCCGGATTAAGGCATGGGCTAGCCAGGCAGCTGCCTGGGGTGCCAACCTATGGGGTGCGCCTGATGGCAGTTGTAAGAGGCGCGCTCCCGGATCACGTGCTGCAGCAGCTCCCAGCGGCCACCTTGCAGCGGCTGCCTGGGGCAGGGGCCTCATTAACCCCCGCAGCTCTGGCCAGCAGCGCCCTTCCCCCCGCAGCCACGGGGCCCTGCACAGCCAGGCTCAGCCCGTCCCGGGCAGCTCCGGGCTGCGCACCAGCAGCAGTAGCTGGGCTGTGCTGGGCCAGGCACGTGCGTCCTGCCACCGCCAGCTCTGCGCGCTCTCTCCCAGGCACCAGCGTGGGGCCGCCATGAGCCTTCCCCCCACGTGCCGGCACGGGGGCTTGGCCGCACATGCACCCTCCCCCAACCTGGAGCACAATTAACCTGTCTGCCCGGGGTGCCGGAATGGCTCGGTCCGGCCCTGGTTCCAGGTTCCATTTCTCATTCACACCAAGGCCTCTTTATATTACCATCAGATTTTAACAGGGGGCAGGTGTATAGTGCCACGTCTACATTTATCGGCAGATCAATGCTCCAGAGGTTGATCTTCTGGCATTTGATTTAGTGGGTCTAGCATAGACCTGTAAATCAAACACTGAGGGCAGCTGGCATGTGGTACTCTTCCTTTTATAAGGAACAAGGGAAGCTGACGAGAGCTTTTGCTCCCATCAGCCTCCTGCTGTGTGGACAGTGTGGAAACGTGATTTAAGATGTGTTGACTCTGGCTATGTAATTAACATATCTAGAGTTGTGTAACTTAATTTGACTTTCCACTGTAGTATAGACCAGGCCTGAGTGAGATAAAGGATAAAAATCTCCATGGCTCCTAAATGGAGCTTTCAAGACAACCCTCAGCAATCTACAAAACATGAAGACAGTGGCACACGCCAGTCAGTGCATCTTTAGAGTCCATATTTTTGACAGTAGAGTTACTACAGAGGAAAGTTTCTGTAGTGGTCTGAGCACTGGAGCTAGGAACTCCTGGATTCTACTTCCAGCTCTGACAATGGTTCCCTTTATAGCCTTGGAGAGATCACTTAATCCCCTGTCTCATTTCCCACATCTATGAAATGGAGACACCTACCACCCCAGGGCTATGTCTATACTGGCGGGTTGTTGCGCCAGAAATATGCAAATGAGGCTAAGCGTGGAATATCGCCGAGCCTCATTTGCATACCTAATGAGCCGCCATTTTTGCAGAAGAGGCTCTTGCGCCAGAAGGAGCTGTCTACACTGCCCCTTCTTGCGCAAGAAAAACCCTCTTGCGCAATGCCACTACGCTGATTATTTTCAGGAATAACGGCATTGCGCAAGAGGGTTTTTCTTGCACAAGAAGGGGCAGTGTAGACAGCTCCTTCTGGCGCAAGAGCCTCTTCTGCAAAAATGGTGGCTCATTAGGTATGCAAATGAGGCTCGGCGATATTCCATGCTTAGCCTCATTTGCATATTTCTGGCGCAAGAACCCGCCAGTGTAGATATAGCCCAGGAGTCTTATGAAGGTGACTAACACCCATTATTTGTAATACCAGCAACAGAAAAGAGTCAGGCTACTAAACCAGTAGCTTCCCAGAGCCAGAGAGTTATCTGAAAGTTATTACAGGAGCACTAGAAATTATAAGGGGTCCCTTTCAGGTTCTGCCAAAGCTCACACTTATTCCTGAGGTTAGAAGGTGAACTGGAAAATAAAGCAACACTCACTTTCATCATTGTCCTTTTAAAAATCTTTCTCTCCTACTTTTTCATGTTGCCATTAAGGGAAAAAGACTAATGAGCTTAATTTGGAGGAGAAAATATATTTACACACTATAATCAGTCATGTCCATTTTGGTCAGAAAATCCTGCACCTTCCTGTCCTTGTTCAAAGAAGTTCTGTTTGTGTGTAAAAGTAGAACTGTTCCTCACGTTTCTGAGGCTAAACAAGGAACAATAAGTAAGGAACAATAAGTATTTATGTTTCAGACATTCCAGACCCCGTAATAAAAGGCTTTCTTGATTCGGTCCCTTCAGTCTACTAAGCTTGTGGGAAATTCCACTTTTACAACAGGTTTTTGGGTCACAGCTGCAGTCTGGATTTTAAAGAAGTGATAGGAGATGTGCAAGTCTTCAGTGCCCACAGACAACAAATGGGGAACCTTTGGCTGCCAAACTGAATTATGTAGTTCTTTCTTGGCCATCCTGCTTCCTAGTTTGTGGGTTGTTGTGGTGCTGCCTAATGAGGACAAGTGTTTGAGAGAGATGCCACAGCTTGCTCCAGCCCTGCCCTCCAGCAGTAAAGTGGGTACAGGAGCCAGGGCTCGGTGTCATGTGGGAGGAATGAGATACTAAGGGAGGGTTATGTTTCATCACGACTTATGGAAAGGCTTGTAGTTGAGAGGACAGCTGAGTAAGTCTGATGACTAATGGCTAGTACAAAATACAGATGCATTCTGCAGGGGGAGTGGGAGATTATGCTGTGACAGGGTCAGACATTATTAACAGTTCTGTGTTTCCCCTCTCAGAGCTGAGGTGCAGTCGCACTGGAGATTGGAGGCAGGCAAAAAGCCTGATTTGCATTTCATGTCTCCTGTGAAAAGGGAGATGGCACCTTCTTGGATAGTCTTGTTTCAGCAGCATCTCTGGGGTCAGTTCATGCCAGTAGGATACATTCCACAATGTTCTGGTATGAGAAATAACCACATTGTATGTTTACATTTGGCATTTTAATCAACTGTCGCTTAAATTTACCACAGCTTTTACTGCTGCACATAAATTTGCAGGAACTTATGAAGCACACACGAAAGCAGGTGTAGCTGGAGAGTCGAAAGGACAGTGGGCATAGTGTCTGTTCCTGAGAGTTCAATTGACTTTTCCTTTTTATCTTTCTTTACTAGAAGACTTACCTGGCGTTGCCAGGGTCCTGCCAGCCCCCTGCCTTGCAATGTGGGGAGTATAGGAGTTGAGAAGGATCTTGGGAATGTGGGGCCGGAGGCAGGGCAGATGGCTGGACTTATGTGTGGGGGTGTGAATGAGGGTTGGAGGGTGAGGAGGAATTCAGGGCAGGGGATCCCATTTGGCAGGGCTTTCTCTCCCCACCCCAGGGAGCTGGGGCTTTTCTCCTTCCCTGCCCCCTGGCTGCCAGGGCCTTTTTTCCTCCCCCAGCCCTCCCAGTTGCAAGGGGCCTTTTCTCCCCTCCCCTAAATCCCTCAGCCACCAGGGGCTTTCTTCCACCTCTGGTGCTGCAGCCTAGGGCCTGGGGGGAAGGGTTTGAGGCAGGGGAGTCACTTACCCAGTCTGGTGGCAGGCAAGATGTCCGAGCCTCAGCCCTGCTGACTGTTCTCTTTGTGGTATGGCTGCCCCCAGTGGTCTTGCTGCAGTATAACTCTCCCCTGTGGGCTCACTGCCCCCAGTAGCCACTCTCAGTATCACATCCCTCCTCCCTATGCCTCTCCCTTTCATGCCTTTCCTCTCTCTGCCCCCTCCCTTTCCATGTTATGGAAAACAGTCCCATTCTCAGCACTTCCTGGTGCTTTGGCACAGCCAAACTCTGGCCTTGCTTTAAGTTAGGATCAGAAGAAGCTGCATACTAAATTTGGTGATCCTAGCTCTTCACATTTAGGACAATACACATCCATTTATAAGTGGAAACAGAACATTAAATGGCACCAAACTGAAGCCAGCATTATAATTTGCCCCACAAGCTCTCTGTAATTTACTGGAAGGACAAAGCATACTTTGACCAAGTTACAGACAGGCACTAAACCCAAACAGTAAGGATAAAGTGCATGTATTTTCCAGGCTGCTCTCTGGGGAAAGAGAGTAAATTTTTTTCAGAGTATTTGAGAGAGGGAATGCAAGCTTTGTCCTCCCATATCTGGATGGGAGACAAGGTCACTGAAGGGACTATTGTCATGAAAATGTAAATGTGCTTCTCATGGAGAAGCTGAGCTTTTCCAGATGTGGGACTTCATCCCTCTCTTCTGTGGCTGCTGGCTTGGTGTCTGTGCGTGCGCTCTCCAAACTATGCAGCAGATTTTGGCTTGTCTCACGGCTGAGAGAGACCAACCATGTGACTTCCCAAAATTGCTTCTTTTCCTGCACATCCCATTTCAGTGCCAAATGCTGGCCAAAAAAAGCCCAACCCTTCTGTGACAGGGGGCTGCCTCCCTCCATGCGGGGGGAGGCGCCCCCCTGCACGCCGAGCACGGGGCGCAGGATGCGTCTGTCCAGCGGCCCCCAGCCACTGCGGGCTTGCCGCACATATGCGCTAGCGTCCCCGCGGCTGGAGGCCTTGGGACCCAGCGAGGCTCTGCGCCGCAGGGAGGAGACGGTCGCTGGCGCTAGAGAAGGGGCCCAGGCGCCTCCAATAAGGGGCAATCGCAGCGGGCTGACGTCATCCCCAGGCGCCCGCCTGCAGCACAGGCGGGGGAGGTGTGGACATCATTCCCAGGGGCCAGCCCAAGAGGAGGGCAACCAGTTTAAAAAGGAAGCGCGCCCAAAGGACAGGGGGTAAAGGGAGGATCCAGGCTGGACTTCGAGGCCGTGCTTCCCCCTCCCGCCCCCCCCCAGGTGCTGAGACCATGGGGAGAAACCCAGGAGACACTGAGGGCCCTGAGGGCCGGTGCAGCATCCTCGGGTAACGACGAATGGCAGTTCTCGTGCGAGGGACCTGGGATTGAGTTGGAACTCTGACAAAATCTGGATAAGGCAAGCGAGAGAGAGACTAAAAGGCAAGGTTGGGCATAGCCGGAACCGGATTGGGGGTCCCGGTGGGACCCAGCCTTGCTACACTGGTGGAGAATGTGGGTAAACTGAAAAAAAAGGGGGGGGGGAAAGACTACTTTATAGGAGAAGGAACCCCGCCGTAGGGGCCACCTTTGTTCCTGTTTTTTGTTGTTGTTGTTTTGTTTGTTTGTTTTATGTGTGTGTGTGGGGGGGGGGGGGGTATTCTTTTTTGGTCCAGGGCCACAAGGGACACTTGGAGCCGGATGGAGATGAATAAGTTACTCGAGTGGCTAGTTGAAACTCATAGACAGAGCCAGTAACAACAGATGCAATTATTGCAACAGATGTCCAACCAACAATGGGAGCAGCAGCAACTATTGTGAGAGATGGTGGAATTCCAGCAAAGAGAGAAGGAAAGGTGGGCGTAACAGGCTACCCCGAGTCCGGGGACGGGGGCAGGGGAAAACCATTAGAAGGAAGATGACCAGGCGCGGCCTTGGCCTTACCATTACGGCTAACCAAGATGGGCCCCGGGGAAGACGCAGAGGCTTTCCTGGTCACTTTTGAGAGGGTGGCGACCACGGCCCGCTGGCCCGAAGATCATTGGGCCACTCACCTAGCCCCCTATCTTACTGGGCCAGCTCAACTCACGTATAGGAGTCTCTCGGCCCAGGATGCCCTCCATTATCATTGGGTTAAAGAAGCCATCTTAGATCAGACAGGAGTGACCCCAGAAAGTTACCGCCGAAGATTCAGGGCAGAACGGTACTGCCCCAGAGAGCGACCCCGGGCCGTCATCCAGAGGCTGCGAGATGTGGCCTGGCGATGGTTGGAACCCAAGAAAAAGTCCAGTGAACAAGTAGCTGAATTGGTGATATTAGACCAGTTTCTCCAGATCTTGCCTGGTGAGAGTGGCATCTGGGTCTGGCGGCACCAACCTTCGACACTAGGAGAAGCGGTCGCCTTGATGGAGAATTACATGGCGGCGGAAACCAGAGAAGCATGGAGGTCAGCAGCATCCGGAGACCAGAGAGGCATGACGGGACAAGCGCGTCAGGCGCGAGGACGGGGACATTTTACCAATGGGCCAGTTGCACCAAAGAAGGTGGAAGAGGTGGTTCGGAGAACACTGGCCGACGATATAAGCCGGGCAGGCCAAGGAGGAAGTAACTGCCGCGGAGAAGAGGGGCCAGGCTGGGACCCACCCAAAGTAACATCCCGTGGGGCCTGCTATGAGTGCGGCCAGGAAGGGCATTTAAAAGGGATTGTCCTTTCATGGATTGCTCATATGAAAGAGTATTGGCCACCGACCTCCGAGCATGAGTGCGAGACCCCACCAAGATTACTGCGCAGGTAAGAATAGAAGGCCAATCACTAGATGCCCTAGTAGATACTGGGTGTAGCCAGACTTTAGTCCGGGCAGAACTGGTACCCAAAGGGAGGCTGGGTGGGCACCCCGTACATATGCAATGTATTCATGGAGACGTCAGAGTCTACCTGACGAAATGGGTGACCCTGTCAGATGGGGTTACGGAAGCCATCTGTAAGGTATCCATGGCCCCTAGATTGGCTTATCCCATCCTCCTCGGCCACGATTGGCCCAGCTTTGGATGTTTGATACGGCTAAAGTTGGGGGAAGCAGGGGTTTTGGGCCTCCAGGTTCCGCAGGACCCCACTGATCCAGGTGAGTTGGGAAGGGATGGACCAAAAGGAGCCCCCCTCAAGCGGCACAGAGTGGGGAGGAAATAGAGGGACGAGAGGACTTCATGCGGGAACAAAGAGACGACCCCACTCTAAGGTATGCGTGGGACCAAGCCAGCACAGTATTAGAAGGGGAGGAACTGGACGGAAGGGGGCGCGCCAACCCCCGCTTTGAGGTAAAGATGGACCGGCTCTACCGGGTCGTGACCCACCCCAAAGGCCCCGAAGAGGTAGGGCAACTCCTAGTACCGGTGAGGTTCTGAAGGCAGGTAATGGACTTAGCCCATGCTAACCCCTGGGCCGGCCATTTAGGTCGAGACAAAACCTTATACCAGATCACCCAGAGGTTTTTTTGGCCTGGTATTCACAAGGAGGCTAAGGACTTCTGCGACTCTTGCCCTGAGTGCCAAAGGGTCAGGCCGGGGGAGGGGACCGGGCTCCGTTGGTACCCCTCCCCGTAGTGGAGGTTCCCTTCTCTAGGGTAGCTATGGATCTGGTAGGGCACCTAGAAAAATCTAGACGGGGGAACCAACACATCTTGGTGTGCCTCAATTATGCTACACACTACCCTGAGGCTGTCCCCCTCAGAAACACGAAGGCTGCCACACTGGCAGCAGAGTTAGTAAAAATCTTTTCCTGAGTTGGAATTCCCCAAGAATTGTTGACGGACCAGGGGCCTAATATATCCGGACGTATACTCGCAGAGTTGTGCAGGATGATGAACATACATAGTATTCAAACTGCAGTCTACCATCCTCAGTCAGACGGCCTGGTAGAATGCTTTAATAGGACCTTGAAGGGGATGTTAAGGCGTTTCGTAGATTTAGACACCAGGGACTGGGATCTTTTCTCTCGGCCCTATTATTTGCAATTACCCCAGGCCTCTACGGGCTTCTCTCCGTTTGAATTACTTTATGGGAGACAGCACCAGGGAATATTAGACCTGGTGAAGGAAACCTGGGAAGAGCAAAGGGGGCAGTCCCCTACATCATAGATCTAAGAAAGCGTCTACAGGCTGTGGGAGAAATAGCCAGAGACAACCTAGTACGAGCCCAAGAAAGACAGACCCAATATTATGATCAAAAGGCCCGTATTCGTACATTCCAGCCCAGGGATAGGGTACTTCTCCTGTTGCCCTCAGCCGATTCAAAACTGTTGGCAAAATGGCAGGGACCCTATGAGGTACTAAGGAAAGTGGGACCCATAGATTACGAAATAAAATTAACAGACAAACGAAAGAAGTCCCAGATTTACCACATAAACGTATTTAAAAAATGGGTGTCCCAGGAAGGGATGTTAATTACCCTCCAACCTGCAGAATCAGAACTGGGACCGTATGTCGGGGATTTCCCCACAGCAGGAGCCATTTCGATGGGAACGGAGCTAACCAAACAACAGAAAACCACACTGCAGTCCCTATTACAGGAATTTAAGCAAGTGTTATCAGTGTACCCCGGAAGGACCGGGTTGATGAGCCACCACATTCACACGAACCCAGGGTGCAAAGTACGGGAGCCTCTTCGCCCACTCCCCAGGAAGTTGTGGGAACCAGTACATGGAGAGATTCAGAAAATGCTTCAACTTGGGGTGATCCAGGAATCCCACAGTGAATGGAGGAGCCCCATTGTGATGGTACCTAAGTCAGATGGCTCGTGGCGCTTTTGCATCGACTTTCGCCGGGTCAATGCAATCTCCCATTTCGATGCTTACCCAATGCCCCGTGTGGACAAACTTTTAGAGAGATTAAGTGGCTCCCAGTATCTGTCCACTATTGACCTCACCAAAGGGTATTGGCAAATTCTTCTTACACCAGCGTAACAGGAAAAAACAGCCTTTGCCACTCCCTCTGGACTTTACCACTTTGTGATGATGCCATTCGGGTTAAATGGAGCCGCAGCGACGTTCCAGAGATTGATTGGCCAGACTGCTTGGGAAACACCAGGAGTACGCAGCTGCGTATATTGATGATATTATCATCTACAGTACACCATGGGCAGACCATCTCCAACACATCAAAGCCGTGCTGACATCTCTAGCTGAAGCGCACCTCACGGCAAATCCCAGTAAGTGTTTTTTCGGGAAGAGTGAGGTATCTTACCTAGGATACATCATCGGGGGAGGTAGGGTAAAACCCCAGGTAGATAAAGTAGAAGCAGTAAGAGCATATCATACGCCCACAACAAAGAAACAAGTCCGGCAATTCCTGGATACTATAAGCGATTTATTCCACATTTTTCCACAATCGCAGCACCTCTTACAGACCTCACAAAAGGAGGGCAACTCCAGAAGGTGAGGTGGAATAATCGGTGTGAACACGCCTTCTGGAGTTTAAAACAATGGCTTACCAAGGCCCCAATACTGGCTCAGCCCGACTTTTCAAAACCCTTCATCGTCCAGACAGATGCATCTGATATTGGACTGGGGGCAGTATTATCGCAAGATCAAGACAGCGAGGAACATCCAATCTTGTATATCAGCCGGAAACTATTGCCATGGGAGCAGAACTATGCGACTATTGAGAAGGAGGCATTAGCCGTACGGTGGGCGGTTGAGATGCTCCGTTACTTTTTATTAGGTAGTCCCTTTCAGTTGGTGACAGACCACACCCCACTATGCTGGTTGCAATCGATGAAAGAGACTAACCCGCGTATCATGAGGTGGTATTTATTTTTGCAGCTGTTTAAGTTCGAAGTATTACATAGGGCAGGTAAAGCTAACAATAACGCAGATTTTCTCTCAAGGAACACACCAGGGGAGGACGAGGAAGAAATAAGAAAGGTATTAGGGGAGGGAGGTGTGTGACAGGGGGCTGCCTCTGGCCACTGAGGGCTTGCCACGCTTACGTGCTAGTGTCCCCGTGGCTGGAGGCCTTGGGACCCGGCGAGGCTCTGCACCGCGGGGAGGAGACAGTCACCGGCACTGGAGAAGGGGCCCGGGTGCCTCCGGTAAGGGGCGATCGTGGCAGGCTGACATCATCCCCAGGCACCTGCCCGCAGCACGGGCGGGGGAGGTGTGGACATCATTCCCAGGGGCCAGCCCAAAAGGAGGGCAGCCAGTTTAAAAAGGGAGCGCGCCCAAAGGACAGGGGGTAAAGGAAGGATCCGAGCTGGACTTCGAGGCCATGCTTCCCCCGCCTCCCCCAGGTGCCAAGACCACGGGGAGAAACCCAGGAGACACTGAGGGCCCTGAGGGCCGGCGCAGCATCCTTGGGTAACGACGAATGGCAGTTCTCGTGCGAGGGACCCGGGATTGAGTTGGAACTCTGACAAAATCCGGAAAAGGCAAGCGAGAGAGACACTAAAAGGCAAGGTCGGGCATAGCTGGAACCGGATTGGGGGTCCCAGTGGGACCCAGCCTTGCTACTCCTTCTATCACATAAGTCATATGTGGGTCCTGCAGCTTAGCAGGCCTGGGATGGAAGTTTCCATCCCTGGTGTACCCAGCTTAGCATAGCCTGGGATCCTGCAAGCCCAAAGAGCAGCTGGGCTTTATCAGCTTTAACCCATGCCTTGAGCTGGGAAACTACTGAGCAGTAAACATGAGCTGAGACCGAGGTCAAACTTAAGAGTGATAAGAATGGAGTTGAGCCAGGTACATGCACACCCGGTAAACAACTGTAGTATAACTAATGTAGGGAGTCCCATGTCCACTGAGTCTCTCCAGGGACCTAAACCTCGAAGGGTGCCCTGGGTCCCCCAGCTGGAGCCACGTCCACTGTGGCCTGGTGCGAGGTAACCAGAATGGGACTCCCTGCAGACCTGAAGGGGCAGAAGCATTTCCAAGTGCCTGTTACTCTTTTATGCATTGCTCTGCCTATGCTTATTGGTGTATTACTTTGCAGTAGCTTTGTAACCATCTGGCAGTATTAAGCTTGTAATAGTAGTGACGTAGTAAGATTAATAAAAGCAACTATCTATCCCTAATCGACTCTGTCTTGAAGCAAATCCACGGCCCTGTTGGGCCCTGGCCCTGTGAGTTGTCACCTTCCTCTTGTCCATAACCATCAACCTTGAAGTTAGCATCCCGACACTAGCAGATCGGGCTCTGTGTGGAAAATAACTGGGCTGGAATAAGAAATGCTTTTTCAGTGGTAACAAGAAAGCATAAAGCCAGGAGTGTAGCAGGTGCACAGTGACAGTATTGTAACCCAGGAGGTTACACAAAAGCTTGATTATTACTAATTGACAGTTTTTTCAGAGCATAACTCCTCATGTGCACTGCAGTCATCCTGCCTGTTTCCCCTTGTCTGACAGCTCCCTCAGCCTTCAGCACAACCAAAACTCAGAAGTTCACCCCTTCCAGGATAACCAGATCACTCTGCAAAGGAGATCACTAACATTAGCCTTCTGCCACCAACTCACCCTCCTCAGAGGGTCAGTTCAGCTACACACAACAGTCTTCAGCCTCTTTCTGGGCTCCAGTTCCCACCCTCCTGAGCTCCAGTCAGTCCCTTTTCCCTCCCCTTAATAACAGGCTTTGTTGCGCCCTTCAATCCCAGCCTTAGGAAGGGTTCCCAGCCCTAGAAGCCCTAGATTGCTTGGCTGTCTTTCCTTCCCAGCAGGACTTCTTTCCAGGGCCTTCCCTAGAGAGGTGCGGGGCCTGGGCAACTCCACCCCATCTCAGGCATGGGGCCCGGGACACCCCCGGCCCCAGGTCCTGCTTCTTTACACCCCTGCTCCAACCCTCCCACGCCCATTGCACCCTTTCCACCTAGCCCCCTCCCCTGCATGATGCGAGCCAGGGGATTACATGGGCAGCCTCCCACAGGGCGGCAGCAGGGGTCCAGCCCCTCACATTCACCATAGTGGTGGTAGCCAGAGCGACCCACCAGCCTGCTCCACTCCCCCATCCATCTGCTGTCCAGCCTGCTGCATTCCGCTTCACTGTGGTGACAGCAAGTGGAGCACCCTGGCCTCAGCCTGCTCCCCCAAACCCTGCCCCACTGCAGTGAAGCGGAGCGCAGAAGGCTGGGAGATGACGGCAGAGCAGTGCAGGCTGCTGTGTCACGCTGTTTCCTGTGGCTCCTGCTGCCACAGGGAGTACAGGGGTAAGTGACCCTTGCTGTTGTCCCATGCCAGGCTCCCCAGGCAGAGCCATCCCGTCCATAGCATGGTTCAGAGCAGTTGCCCCAGGCAGTGCATTTTGGGGGGCCCTGTGGCAGCCACCTCAACTGTCCTGTGGACTGGTCCCAGGGCACCCTGAGGGATTATAGGGGAGATCAGTGGGGGAGGGGGCAGAAAAGGTCAGGCCCTCCCTGCACTCACTGTGGCAGCAGGATCTGGAGTAACCCAGCAGCCTGCTCTGCTCCACAGCAACCTTCTCCCCTCCCAGCTCTCAGCACTCAGGTTCACTACAGCATCAGGAAGTAGAGCACCCTGTCCTTAGGATGCTCCATTTCCCCCTCCCCCACAGCTGTGAGTTCTGCGGGGGCCAACTGCTGCTACCCCAAACAAGGCCACTCTCCCAGCTCCTCTTGCTGGGGGCGGGGGGGAAGCTTTGGCAAGAGGGCAGAGCAGAAGTGGGCCTTGAGGGAAGAGTCGGAGTAGGGTGGAGCAGAGGCAGGGTGGGAGTGGAGCCTGTGGCAGGGAGCTGCCCTGGGCCGTGCACCTGGGACACTGGGGGGGTTGCCCTGGGCCCCACATCCCCCGCCCAGGGATGGCCCTGTACCCAGTGATTCCCCAGACCAGCTATAGGACAGTTGAGGCAACTGCCATGGGGCCCCCCAAAATGCGGCGACAGGGGCAGCCACCCTGATGTGTCCTATATTATGGACAGGACAGCTCTGTCTCTTTCTAGCTATGTACCAGTTTACAAAGCATCTCCTCCCACTCCCCTGAACCCCAATGAGGCTTTTCTAACCCCTGCCCTCTGCCCAAAACACCTTCCCCATTAGAACAGAGCTTTCTGTAGCCTTTCTTCCTAGGAGTATGTTTTTTCCCAGGCCACATTCCCTAGATGATTCCCTTCCCTCTCCTCCAGTGTTCTGCCTCCCTATAAATCTCTCCATCCTGACTGCACTGAAAGCAGCCTTTACAATGTTCAGGAGGTAATCACCTGACAGTGACACCTGGTCTGCATTCCTAGTTTCCCCAGTGCCCAGCTAAATCCAGCTTCCTCCTGTAGCAGCCACATACAAAGTGGTGCTCATCCCAGAAAGAACACCCTTCAAGTGTCCCCGCCCTATTCTAAATAGGGCTGCTCCCAGTTCTCATCTAACATATTCAGCTACTAATAAAAATAGTAAATACAAATATCCCCAATGATTATTAGATAGCAACAATATGAAACATCTTTCTAAATAATTTATTCCAGGGACTGCACGTTTCCAGGACATGACTGGGCTGCTGTAGCTGCTCTCACTGGCTAGATCTCTGCAGAGCTCCCAGGTACTCCTTACCCATGAGTGACACCTCTTGCATTAGCCTAACCTAAATGAGAGCAGCCACCCTGCAAAACCACACTTGAAATTCCTTGTCACTCCATTCACTTGTTCATAGTGACACAGAGAGATTAGATAAAAACAGCAAGACTGTGGGGAGATTGAAGCATAACATTACTTGATTTGCTAGAATGCAGCTTGATTCTATGCGAGTAACCCAAACAGAGAGAGAGAGCAGGCTGTTCCCTGAAACAGAGCCCCACTGTACCTTGTTTAAGATGGCACTTTTCAGACCGACTCACTCTTTGCTGCAAGTAGAAACAGAACCCCACCTTCACCCCCAGTTTTATTGTTTTTAATTCCAGTGTGGTTTTCAATACTCAACAGTTCTGAGGTTTTTTCCTAGTGAATTGTGGGAGAACTTGCCTAACTTTTCCAGGTGCTCAGGGGAATTATGGGAAGGCAGTGGCAGTCTAGCAGCATTTGTGGGGAGCTATTCTGCTTTCACACTGTTGAGTTTGCAGGCTGAGGAATTGGTTTCAATTCAGTTGTAGTCTGAACCCTGTCTTGGGCCAACCAACTTGAGTTAAGAGCACGACTGCTCTTGAGTTAAAGAGTTGTGTTTGTGGATGGGACTTGAATTAGGCCAGGGCAATACAAGTTAACTGGGCAAAGAGGATAAGCCACTGTGGAAACAGTAATTCTCAGTATTTTTCCAGACATGATCTACTTGGGAATCCTAATAAATTCCCTTCACAAAACCACCCTTGTTCCAACACAGCCTGAGCCTGATCACCTTCACTGAAAGCCCATCCATTTGCTCAGGCTTTTGCCCGAAGGGTTGAGAATAGAAGCTCTTTAGAGATGGGCTTGTACCTAAGCTCCTGACCAAAATATGTCTAAGAACTTGGAGGATGTTTGGATGTGCACAGCCACCCCTTTCTTTCCCAAAACTTTGCAAAAGTTCAGATCCAAGTTCCAAACTCTCTTTAAATGATTGAGGATTATTCTCTCAAGGTACATGTCAGGAGGCAGAGGATAAACCAAATCACATTTTAAGAGGACGGACTGGCAGGAATGACCAAATGACCAATGATTAGCAGCAAATTATGAATCTTCTTTTTTTCTTGTATTCAATACAAGCTGCAGTGGTCTGAATACTTAATTTGTACCTTATGCTCCTTGGCAAGAGATTCTGGGCAAAATTAGTCTTAGCTAAAGTAGAGATGGAAAGGGGAGTTCATTTTGCAGCCCTATTGACTGTAACAGAGTTACTCTGGATTTACTCCAGTTTAAATTAGATCAAATCAAACGAGAAATTCAAGCCAAGGAAGAGGAAGCGATGAAAACACAAAACGTTCACTAGCAAAGTGAACATGGGAATATATTGGCCAAATGCATTTCTGAATAATACTGTAAATATATTATTTACAGCTGTAAATACCGTGTGCATTCTCAGTGACTCTTGCAGCTGCCAAAAGCAGAAATATCCAAATACTTCTGTGCATGCCTAGAAACCAAAACTGTAATTCAGTTGTTCTCACGCACACTTTCTCTCTATTAGCCTTGTCCTTTTCTTTGTGAGGATCGTCCATGCAGCTTTAGTTCAGTCTTTGTGTTTTCAATAGTCCTTGTGTGGCTTTTTATTGTCTGGTGAAATTTTGGATTCATTGATACTTTTACTTTTCTGGTGTGTACGTTTTGAGGGCTGTAAACACATTCAGGGCTTACCAGAACAGGGTTTTTTGGGGGGTGGAGGGAGTTGTTAAAAAAAGCCCTATGTTGTATATGTGACACTTTTGCCAGGTGGAGCCAGCAGCCGCCAGGCCTGGGTTCAATATCTAGGAGTTCTCTGGTCAACACAGAAATGGCTCCAGCCCCCAGCCAGTGACCTGGGAAATTAACACACCACCTCAGAGAGCCAACACTTCCCCACTTGCAAGCACAGAATCTGAGTGTAGAAAAGAAACTTTTAATAAAAGAAGGGAAAGAACATGAAATTAATTTGGGAAAACACTACAAACAGGGCCCACAAACATATACCATGAGTAAAAGTCCCACCCCAGCTAGGTAGGGCAGTGTCCTTTTCTTCTCAGGTTCTTAAATCCAGCAACCTGAATGTTCCCTTCACATTCCCAACCCTTCTCTGCACACCACTCACAGTTGCTGTCCTTGGTCAGTGCAGACACAGACTTCAGAGGTGCATCCGCAAAGTTCACCTCCCATCCTGGGGGGGGCAGGTAAAGATGCATCTTGCTCACTCCACTTGTCCTCCACCTGCTCACTGTTCTCTACCACCACCCTACTAGCTGCTCATCACACCTCTCAGCTGCCATGTTGCTCGCTGCTAGTCACACCTCTCCACCGCCACCCTGCTGGCAGCTCATCAACATCTGCTGACATCCACCTCTTGGCTGTGACTTCTGCCTATCAATCTCATATGATTTCAGCTCTTAGTAAGCAGGACAGAAAAAAAGCACATCTCCAACACAATTAACATAAGAAAGAGGTTCTTAATGATGCCTCTTTAGCTCTGTTCTTTGAACAGTGAGGAGAACAGGTCAAACCAGCCCAGGCAAGGGAGGGTATGCCACCTTTTGACCAGAATAACTTTCCCTCACTTGCTCTCTCTCATAGAGCTTGGAATATCAAGCCCCTGCTTAGCAAGGTTTTTTCTACTGTGAGCCCTTTCTATTGGAACAATTTGGCACAGTCCTGCTTTTCTATAGTCCTGAAAAATTATAAATATTGGTTACCATATTTTAGCCATCCCTGCATTTAGTACAAACGTAGCTGGTGTTTGGTCACATTATGTTAATTACAATGAACAGAATACCACACCATCTCCTGAATATCTAATACATCTAAGCAAAGCAAGAACAAACTGTATTTACATAAAAAACAACAAATGGTCTGGTAGCACTTTATAGACTAACAAAACATGTAGATGGTATCATGAGCTTTCGTGGGCACAGCCCACTTCTTCAGATGACTGGAGTTATGAATTAGAGCTATGAAAACTCGAAATAAATAGGAGAGGGGAAAGGAAGGGGGGAGAGAAAGAAAAAGGGAGGAGGGTGGGAGACAGAGCATTATTAAGTATCTGGAGAATGGAACTTCAGGGGGTAGTCGAGTTAGTCTGTTACAGAAAAAAACAAAAAATGGTCTAGTAGTGCAAATGCAAAGTGCTCCACTTAGGAAGGAACAATCAGTTTCACACATACAGAATGGGAAGAGACTGTCTAGGAAGGAGTACGGCAAAAAGGGATCTAGGGGTTATAGTGGACCACAAGCTGAATATGTCAGCAGTGTGATGCTGTTGCAAAAAAAGCAAACATGATTCTGGGATGCAGTAACAGGTGTGTTGTGAGCAAGACACGAGAAGTCATTCTTCCACTCTACTCTGCACTGGTTAGGCCTCAGTTGGAATATTGTGTCCAGTTCTGGGCACCGCATTTCAAGAAAGATGTGGAGAAATTGGAGAGGGTCCAGAGAAGAGCAACAAGAATGATTAAAGGTCTAGAGAACATGACCTGTGAAGGAAGGCTGAAAGAATTGGGTTTGTTTAGTTTAGAAAAGAGAAGATTGAGGGGGGATATGATAGCAGTTTTCAGGTATCTAAAAGGGTGTCATAAGGAGGAGGGAGAAAACTTGTTCATCTTGGCCTCTGAGGATAAAACAAGAAGCAATGGGTTTAAACTGCAGCAAGGGAGGTTTAGGTTGGACATTAGGAAAAAGTTCCTAACTGTCAGGGTAGTCAAACACTGGAATAAACTGCCCAGGAAGGTTGTGGAATCCCCATCTTTGGAGATATTTAAGAGTAGGTTAGGTAAATGTCTATCAGGGATGGTCTAGACAGTATTTGGTCCTGCCATGAGGGCAAGGGACTGGACTCGATGACCTCTCGAGGTCCCTTCCAGTCCTAGTATTCTATGATTCTATGAGCTTTCGTAGGCACAGCCCACTTCTTCAGATGACCGGAGAATGGGTACTTAAACCTAAGCACATAAAAATCAAAGACAATAGATAGATTCCTAAGAGAGGAAAGATACCACTCAGAGAGCTGTTAGCACCTTCAGTGGTTATTAAGTAGGTAGATACACCCAGGGTCTCTCCCCCGCTGTATTGGAAGCATTCCTTCAGATCCTGCTTACATACAGTTCATCAATGAGAGCTCCTGAACATAACTCCCATCTTTGTCAAGAACCTGTTCTGTGACCTCAAGTCAGTCATTTAACCATGGAGTTTCCTACCTCCTCTGTGAAACTGTCACTCTGCTGATTAGCCATCTCCCAGAACTGTTAGGTAATGTCATTAGGGCATTACGTGGTAGGGAATGCCAATTATGATAAATGATTCTTATTCCAATCAGATCAGCTACTTATCTTCAAAAACTTACAGGTAGAGCTGGGGGAATTTTTCTTCGGGAAACAGAGTGTTCCCTCAAAAATGAAATTTTCATGGCCTGGAACTATTCACAAATTCGGGCAAATCCACAAAACAGTTAAGGGGGGGGAGGGGAAACACCTGAAAAAAATTCAGAGTTATCAAAGTGTTTCAATTCTACTTTTTCGTTTTAAAACAGCATTTCATTTTCAATTTGTCCAATTAAAAACAAGCAAACATTTCAATAAGAACCAAACTACGCATTTTTCACTTCTAATGTGAAATCAGTGCTGCTGTATGGCTCAGAGGCGTGGCGCATTGTCCAGAGCAACACTAAGAAAATTCACACGTTTGTCAATAAATGCCTTAGACACATTCTCCAGCTAAGGTGGTACAATAGAATGCCAAACGAAACCTTGTGGACCAAAACAAATGAGAAACCAATGGAGGTCCAGATGAAGAGAAAATGGCAATGGGCAGGCCACATCCTGCATAAGGACTGTGAGGAATTATCATGGGACAAGCATTAGAATAGAATCCAAAGGGAAAGAGGAAAAGGGGACGTCCCAAACAAACATGGTGATGAAGCTTCCCGGACGAAGTAAAAGCAGCTGGCTTAAAGTGGGAACAAATTAAAACTATCGCTAAGGATCACAAGAGATGGACAATGACCGTGGAGACCCTATGCTCCATTAGGAGCCCAAAGGACAAATAGATAGAAACAAAAAATACAGCTGAGTGAAACCCCTCTGAAAATGCTTGAGTCCAAACAGAAACATTTAAAACATTTCAAGTCCCCCTGAAACATTTTGATCAATTTAAAATGAAATTGGTTTTGAGCACACGTGTTTTAAATTGTGAGGAAAAGGAGAGTCACAGCTCCTGGGGACAAAGAACTGACTAGAGCAGTGGTTCTCAAACTTTTTGGCCTATCCCACTCAACACGGACCTTTCCATGGACCACCAGCCAATCACTATGAACACAAAATGGGTATAGGAGGGGGTGGGGTGCAAGGTCTGGATCGGAGGTAGGGTACAGGAGTGGGCACAGGGTGGGGGATCTGGGAGGGAGGGTGCCAGAGTGGGGTGGGGGTGCAGGGTCTCGGTGGGAGGGGGATGTTTGAAGGGGATGAGAGTATGGGGGGTCTGAGCATGAGGAGGATGGCAGGTGCTTATCTTGCTCCAGGCCACTGCCCCCCACTGCTCTCATTGGCTGTGATTCCAGCCAATGGAAAGAGTATGGAAAGCCTCCAAGTGAGCAGTTTCCTGCCCTGCTGTTCCTCCAGTGAGGGGGAGGGGGACCACATGGAGCCGCTTCCATCCCCTGCAAGGCAGATCCAGCCCGCAAGGCTAGCCCAACCCTCTCAGCAGGAAGCCGGCACTGGTGCTCCAACCTCGTGGGGGGACTGCGGGTTTGGAGAGCCAGTGTAGGCTCCTCACTGCAGGGGGAGGGTGAGCCCCAAGCCTGTGGCCCACCTGCAAGACAATTAGACCACACTTTGAGAACTGCCTATTGCTGTTTGGCTGGTTGGCTTGCTAAACAAAAAGGCTACGTCTACACTGGCATGATTTTGCGCAAAAGCAGTCGCTTTTGCGCAAAAACTTGCTGCCTGTCTACACTGGCCGCGAGTTCTTGCGCAAGAACACTGACATTCTAATGTATGAAATCAGGGCTTCTTGAGCAAGAACTCTGACGCTCCCGCTCAGGAAGAAGCCCTTTTGTGCAACTGTTCTTGCGCAAGAGGCCAGTGTAGACAGGCAGCCAAGAGATTTTGCGCAAGAGCCGTCCAAACGGAAAAAAGCCCTAGTGGCTACTCGGACGCTCCGTACGTACAGGCAGCTCCAGACTTCCTGGTAACCTGAGCCCCCTTAAAGGCAGACGCAGCCTGCAGAGGCCACAAGGCAGAAGCCCTTCTGCCACCTCTGCCACCCAGCTCTGCTGCACGGCTCTTCTCCCTCCCCGAACAGCCACCAGACCACCAGGATGGCCGCTCCAGGGGGGGGAACAACCCGCACCCCCACGCAGGAGGCCCCAAGGGGCACAAAGCGGCGCGCCCCATCCTGGTCCCCAGGGGAGATCGAGACCCTCCTGGACCTCTGGGCTGACAAGGAGGCCCTCCATGACACCCGGTCCCGTCGGCACAACACGGGCATCTTCCACCGCATGGCCCAGGTGCTCTCCGACCAGGGTCATCCAGCCTGGACCCTCAAGTAGGTCCGGGCTAAGGTCAAGGAGCTGCGCCTGGGCTATGTCCGGGCCAGTGAGGGCCAGGGGGCAGGAGCCAAAACCTGCCCCCATTACCAGCGGCTCCACGGCATCCTGGGCCAGGCACTACCCCAGCAGGCAGGCGCCCCCCTGTCACCAGGCCCAGTGAGGCGGGGGATGAGGAAGAGCTGGCCAGTGGGTCGCAGAAGGAGGGGAGCAGTGTGACCCTCCAGCTGGAGGTTCTCTCTGGCAGCCCCAATGTCTCCCATGCGTCATCGGAGGCCGGGGAAGGATCCACTAGTGAGTGTTGCACTTTGCACTCACAAGGGCGGGGGGGAGCGTCACTCAGGCAGCATGAGCACACTGTGTAGCATTAGCAGTATGCAGCATGTGCAACCATGTGCAGCCTGGTGACCGAGCGGCATATGGCCATGGCAGGCAACTCCAGGGCATGCCTGGGACCATGCTGCTCACACACATCTGGACCAGGGGGAAGGGTGGATGCTGGCTGGAACCAGCCAGGGCCCCAGGGGCTCAGGCGAGAGCCCACACCTCCGGAAGGGTGCAGCACACAGAACAGCACATTGTTCCATGCCTGGATGTGCAACACAGCCAGCTGCTCCTGGGAAAACGCAGGGACACAGCCCTGTGAGCGTGGCCCCCACTGAGTCCCTTGCCTGCTCCCAGTGCCTTGGCTGGCCCCCTGAGGGAAGTCCCCACTGTGGCCACACACGTCCCTGGGCTACCGTATGTGAGGGCTAGCGGGAGAGGGAGGGGGGAAGCGCTCGGGCCGGCTGTAGGGCACCTGAGTTTCGCTGCAAGGATGGTACACTCCCCAGTCACCCCTGGTTCCGTCCAGGAGACATCCACGTGATGGGGATCTGAGAGCCCAGACCACGTCTGCCATATGTGCTCCCAGGCACTGTGTGGGGATTCATCTTGCTCCCTGTCAAACCCTACTGATTAGCCCAAAGCCTCACAGCCTCCCTCGGCAGGGAGTTCCACAGGTTAACACAACACACACTCCCTCCCACACCCCCAAGGGGCCACGACACAGACCGGTGGTTACAATACATGGAGGAGCACCCTTCTCCGGGGGCAGTCCTGTATGCAAACATACAACACGGGGGGGGGGGGAAGGAGCAGGGGACCCTCCAGCCCTGCGGCAGCAGCAGCACCCCCCACCACCCAACCACCAAGCTGGCGGGTCCGGCAGTGGGACCAGCTCCTTCGGCGGCACTTCCAGGCTGTCAAACGCATGGAGGCGGTCATCACACAACGTGTCGAGGTGGACCTGGAGTGGCGCAAGCAGGCCTGGGGCCACTTCCAGGCCCACTGTGACCGCATGGCAGATGCCATCACCGCCCTCACCGCGCACATTGGCCATGCCGTACAGTACGGCATGGCATTGCCCCATGCACCTACCATCCCTCCCATACCAATGCCCATGCCCCCTCCTCCTGCTGCCGCTCCTGCTCCCGCAATGCCCCCACCTGCTGCTGCCCCTCCTGCTCCCGCAATGCCCCCTCCTCCTGCTGCCCCTCCTGCTCCTGCAATTCTCCCTCATGATGCTGCCCCTCCTGCTCCCGCAATTCCCCCTCGTGATGCACCCCATTCTGCCTACCTCCCCGTGCTGCCTGCCCCGATTCGGCCTGACCCCAATGTCCTGGTCCGCCCCGTCCCAGCAGTAGCTCCCCGCTCCCAGTTCAGAGCCTCCTCCCCCGCTCACCCTACATCCCCCCATTGTAAATAAAAAGTTCCAAACGTTGTTTGTTTTCCAAAAAAACCTGTGTTGGTTGTTTATTGGGAGGTAAGGGGAGGGGAGGAGGGAAGGGTTGGGGATGGGAGGGAGATGTCAAGGGAGACAGAGGCGACCCTACTGTGGGGCCTGGGAGAACATCTCCGTCAGGGCCTCCCGGATGCGCACCTCATCATGGTGCGCCTGGCAGATGGCAGCTGTGCGGGGCTGTTTGAAGGCCTGGCCCTTGCCTGCCGTCCATGCCGGGAGGAAGGCCTCGCACTTCCACTCCACGATGTTGTGGAGCACACAGCATGCAGCCACTACCTCAGGGACATTCCGCTCACCCATCTCCAGACGGGTGAGCAAACAGCGAAACCGGGCTTTCAGGCGGCCGAAGGCGCACTCCACCTGGTTGCGGGGCCTAGTTGAAGTGGTCGTTGAACCGTGACTGGTTGTGGTCTGTCCGCCCCATGTAGGGATGCATTAACCAGGGCAGCAGGGGGTAGGCCGCGTCCCCCACAACACACGTGGGCATGGGTACGTCCCCGACAGTAAATTCCCGCTGGGGGAAGAAAGTGCCTGCCTCCAGCCTGCCAAACAGGCCGGAGTTTCGGAGAATAAGGGCATTGTGTGCCCTGCTGGACCAGCCCGCATAAATGTCCAGGAAGCAGCCACGGTGGTCCACGAGGGCCTGGATACAGTGGAGAAATACCCCTTTTGGTTTATAAACTGGGCTGCTCGATGCTCCGGGGCACGGATAGGGATGTGGGTTGCATCCAGGGCTCCCCCGCAGTTGGGGAACCCCAGGGCAGCAAAGCCGGCCACCGTAGCCTCCACGTCCCGCAGGTGGATTACTCGCTGGAGCAGGACGTTGTTGATGGCATGGACGACCTGCAGAAGGATGCACAGAAACACAGGGGAATGCATCACATAAGGCAGGGTGAGTGCGGGCTCCCTTGGGGGGTTCCCACCCCCCCTGTGATGCCCTCTGTCCTCACACTCACACGCACCAGGGCCCCCTCACCCCAAGGGCCACCCCCCCAGCAGGCCTGTGCATGGGAGGGACGGCCAAACCCCTGGGTGACGGGGCATGCCCCATCGCCCCAGCCTGGAGTCTTGCCTGCCCCTGGGCATGGAATGCAGCACCCTCCCCCCCGCCCAGGACTTACCTGCATGACGACGGCACCAACGGTCGATCTGCCTACCCCGAACTGGTGTGCCACTGATCGGTAGCTGTCCGGGGTGGCCAGCTTCCAGAGTGCGATGGCGACCCTCTTGTCCACGGGGATGGGTGCCCGCAGCCGGGTGGTGCTTCTCTGGAGCGCAGGGGTGAGCCAGGCACACAGCTCCAGGAACGTTTGCTTTCGCATCCAAAAGTTCTGGAGCCATTGCTAGTTGTCCCATTGCCCCAGGACCAGCCAGTCCCACCAATCGGTACTGGTGTCCAGTCTCCACAAGGGCCTCTCCATGGTGGGGTGGGGATGCCACAGGGATGCCATGGCCTCCCTGGTGAGGGAGTCCAGAGCGACCTGCGCCTCGAGGTCCTGGATGAGGAGTGCAGCAGCATGGAGCAGCAGCTGCAGGCACTCCAAAATGGCCTGAAGGGGCCAGAGCAGGCACAAGGCCACCCCTGGCTCCATGGCACAAAAAGAGAGCTGAGGTCAAAAAATCAGCTAATGGCACTAAGGCACAAGGCTGTGGTCTCCAACAAGGCAGAGGGCAACCACAAGTAGAACTGCTATGGCTGTCAGTCCCTGCAAGAGGTCCCAAAGCTCGCAGTAGGAGAGAAACGGCTGTCCGGGGAGATCCCTTTAAGTACGTGTCTCAAAGGAGCTCTAGCTCCCGCCCCCGGAAAGGGCTGGTGCCCTTTTGCCCTCTCCAAAATGGTTCCGGGCTCCTGCTTTTGCGCAAGAGCGTCCCGCCAATGTAGATGCTCTCTTGCGCAAATACTTTAACGCAAGAACTCTTGCGTTAAAGAGTATTTGCGCAAGATCGTGCCAATGTAGACATAGCCAAAGGATTTCATCAAAAAATATGATTTGACCATCAGTTTTTGCTACTCATGGAAACAATGCTGCAAGGCCCCAAACACTGACTAATCCAAGAGGCAACATCAGTTTGATACACTGCAAGAGTCAGTCTTCTCAGATGACAGGAAGCCCTAACTGGAAGCTGAGCTAATTTGTCATCTGAGGAAGTGGGTTATGCCCACAAAAGATCATGATACTATTTATATATATATTTTGTACTCTCTTAGTTACCAGAGGGCCATTGTTTTTTAGTTAGAGTATGTCTACACAGCAGGACTAAACTAAAAATAACATATGCAACATGAGCTACACTAATTGTGTAGCTTAAGTCAAAACAGCTTATTTTGAAATTGGGCGCATCTACACACACTTATTTCAAAATAGAGCACTCTTCATTTGACTTCCCTTACTCCTCATACAATGAGGTTTACAGAAATCAGAGTAAGAAGCCTGTTATTTCAAATTTGTCGAAATAATGGGCTTGTTGTGTAGATGCGCAATATATTATTTTGGAATAACATCTATTATTCTGAAATAACATTGCTGTGTAGACATACCCTTAGGGTACGTCTAGACTACAGGCTTTTGTCGACAGATACTGTCGACAAAGCTTCTGTCGACAAAGAGTGTCTAAACTACATCCAGTTCTGTCGACAAAGCAAGCTGCTTTGTTGACATGAGAGTGTAGACGCAAAGGACAGTGTAGATGCAATAACGCCTTCTGTCGACAGCACTCTGTCGCAGAATGAGGTTTACCTCCTCGCAGAATGAGGTTTACCGCCGTCGACAAAACTGCCGAGTTCTGTCGACGTTATGTTAACAGAACTCGGCGGTAGTGTAGACGCAGGTATAGTTTTGTTGACAAAGGTACACTTTTGTCAACAAAACCCTGTAGTCAAGACACACCCTTTCAGACTGACACAGCTATCCCTCTGAGAACTTCTAAGGAATAAACAGCGGCAGACATGAGGGCAGGGATAAAAGCAGGACTATTAAGAGGCATTAGGGGAGGAGTACTGAGCCTGAGCCTTTTAAAAAGTTAATACATGCATTAATTGCCCGCTGAGCTGATTAACGAGCAGAGAGTAATAGGGTTCTTGTCGAAGAAAATCAAACTACCCAGAACTAAAGCCAATGAGTTCAACATCTTGTAGGGAAGCTTGAGGGCAAAGCAAAACTTTAAAGATTTTTATTAAGACAGATTGACGAATATTATTAAGCAAATGTTTCAAATCAAGTTCGAATTATAAGTTTAACACCTACAGAGTGAATAGACAATCTGGGGACAAGTTTGGGTTGTGGGGAGGGTGGGTGCATAATGAACATGGTCAGTAACGTGTCACCCAAGACCAGAGTGCTTTGTCAATGCCCCATTGCCACGTTGCATCATGTACCCCGTAGGAGTGACCCACACATACAGCAGACCTGCATCGCCCTGACTATACAAGCTGTGCTCCGTACGTAGGTTGACAAGTACATATGTGGATTCTGGTGGATGACAGGTGGAGGGAGGGGAGTTTCAGCAGATGGATTTTGAGATTCAAACAGAACATAAGGAGTGTGTCCCATATTGCCCTGGACAGGGGCGGCAGGTTTGTATAATTTTTGGTGGTGCCCCATTAGCCACACCCCCTGATCCCTGTTAACCAGGCCTCTGGAGGTAACACGCTCAGGGCAAGATGGACACATGACCAGAAGTAAAAGGTGTCATGTCACCCCTCTCAAAGGGCTTTTCCCACCATCCTCCTACCAACAGGGATTAGTTTGGCCCCCACCAAACCCCCCTCATGCAACTATCCTGCAATTGCATTAGCCCAATGTGTGTGACATTAACTCGGGGGCAGAGAGGCTGGGGGAAGTGTTCCCTCTAAGGCTATGTCCACACTCGCGGCTTCTTGCGCAAGTACAGCCGTTCTTGCGCAAGAACCCACAGAGCATCCACACTGCCCGCCTGCTCTTGCACAAGGAAATTTACAGTACAGCGTGGTAAGAGAGGGCGTCTTGCGCAAGAGCTACGCTCTTTTTTTTGTAACAGGTGTAAGCTCTCTTGCGCAAGAGGGCAGTGTGGATGCTTGGCAGGGATTTCTTGCACAAGAAACCCCTGTGGCTAAAATGGCCATCGGCGCTTTCTTGAGCAAGAGAGCATCCACACTGCCATGGATGCTCTTGCGCAAAAGCACAGCTCGCACATGGCAGTGTGGACGTGTTTTTGCGCAAGACTTCTTACACAAGAACCCTTGCGCAAGATGTTCTTGCGCAAGAAACCACCAGTGTAGACATAGCCTAAGAGTTTCCTCCCATGAGCAGAATGAATTTTGTGTTGTGCACCAGTACTGAGTTCATGTGGCTTGTTTGGATGTGCCACTGTGGCACCCAAGTTATTAATAAATATTTTTAAACCTTTACCTTTTCTCTCTGCTGCCATGTCTCCTCCCCTTGCTCCATCAGCTCCCCTGGTGCCTGCTGCCCCCCAACTCCTCACCCTCCTCTGCTGTCCTGACTCCTGCCCTTCTCACTGCCCTCAGCCCTTCTGTAACCTGCCCCCCTCCACCAGCCCTTCTCTCCCCCTTGTGTCCACTCCTCCAGTAGCCCCACTCTGATCATGTGAGCTACCCCTCCTCATCCCCTCTTCTAACACCTCCCTCTACACACCTGCCCTGCCTTTCTCCTCTGGTGCTGGTCCCTCCCCTGCCCTTCTGCTTCACCCCCAGAATCCCCTGGCACCTGCACCTTCCCTTAGCCCTGCACCCTCCTGGTGCCTCCCTCTTCCCTTACTGCCCCTGCCCCATTTGCCCTCTTTTTCCCTGATGCCCACCCCCTCACCACTCTCTGCCCCCATTCCCCTCATGCCCCGCTGTGCCCTCACACATGACTTGCTCCATCCCCACCTTTTTCATGCCCACCCCTTCTTTCAAGCCTTCTCCCAGCACCTCCCCCTCCCTCTCCTCTCCCAGCATCACCCTGTCCCTCCTCCCACTGACACCTCCCCTCCTGCCCTTTTCCTCATTGTCTGCACTTGGCCCCCTGGCATTTGTCTCTCCTCCATGCTGTCCCTTGGTGCCTTCCCCTTTTTTCAATATTAACCTGGTATTGGTTATTTTTGTGTGTGTCCTGGTTTTACTTTAGGGGTGCGATTTCCCAAGTGATCTCTCCCCTGGTTTCCTTATCACTACTTGGGTGGTGGCAGCAGATTTCTATCCCCAAAATCTAGGTTTTTAAGATTTTGGGGGGAAGTTTTATATCAAAGCCTGTAAAGATAAGGTTTGGGGGTACTTTTGCGGGCCCCTACTTCTGCATTTATTGTGCCAGAGTGGGGAAAAAGCCTTGACAGTGAGTGAGGTTCCTCTGGATGTGACCTGGCCACGCCCCCTTGGTGGGCGCTAATAACTCAGTGCATATGGGTGGGGGGAAGGGAAAAAAGGGGAAAACCCAAAAGAAACCCTCCTAGGGTACGTCTACACTAGCTCGTTAGTTCGAGCTAGGTAGGGTAATGAGGGCAAACAGAGTTGCAAATGAAGCCCGGGATTTAAATATCCCGGGCTTCATTTGCATGTTCCCGGGCGCCGCCATTTTTAAATCCACGAGGAGTAACGGTAGTTCAAATTAGGATCTTTAGTTCGAACTACCTAGTCCGTGCCGCGTGTAGCCGCGGGCACGGAGTTCGGACTAAGGGGGATTTAAAAATGGCGGCGCCCGGGAACATGCAAATGAAGCCCGGGATATTTAAATCCCGGGCTTCATTTGCAACTCCATTTGCCCTCATTACCCTACCTAGCTCGAACTAACGAGCTAGTGTAGACGTACCCTTATAGTCTCATGTGTTTCTGGTTGTGTTCTCTCCATGTCCCCCATAGTGGGCAATAGTGTGTAGCTCAGTATGTGGGGGGACAGGGAGTGTCTTTGGTGTTTGTGAAGTTTTGGTGTTGAGAGTCCTTACCTGATAGGTCAGTGGATATGGAGGAGAAATGGGTGGATTGCTGTGGTGGTGGTGGGGGGGGCAGTGTCCCTCCCTGGTGGATTCTGTTACTTCTCCTGATATTGGCGATGGCCCATGATGTGTTCCACGTAAATGTCACGGGGCCACCTGATGGTGTCTGAGACCATCAACTGCTTCATGAGGTGGGCGTACCTCTTCCTGATGCCACAGGCCTCCAGCACTGGTTCATTTTGGGGGGTCAGAGGAGGCTGTCTGTGCCCAGCACAATGGAGTCCTGACAGACGTTGCCCAGAGTTGGTCAGAGTTGACATGTGGAATTAGGACCCCCCTCTCTTGTCACTCTTCACCCCAGTTCCAGCAGCAGCCAATCTTCCCCAGGCAGCAGGTGGTGTTGCGGGCACGGGACCACAGGGATGACAGGTCTCCCCTCTCCCTCCCGAATCTGTGTCCAGAAAGCCACTGAGATAGGTGGTGATGTCCTGCTGGGTGGGGGCCCTGGCGATGCACCTGTGTGCAGCCTCCTTCATGGCAGCTTGGGCAATGGACTTTACTCTGTGGTTGGGGCATGTCAGGAGGTGGAAGGTATGGGTGGTGATGGCCACGTTGCACAGGCCGCTCATCTATGAGACATTGGCACCCCCCTGTCTGTGCAAGCTGTATATAACGTCAGTGCTGGCCCTCTGGGGGAGGTAGAGCCACTTTTGGACCAGCCTCCGGGTGGTACACTTTGCCTTGTTGAGGGGCACCTTGGCCACGACCGATCCCTTCAGAATGAAGGTGATGCAGGGAAGTATTCAGCGCGTTGATTTTCTGCCAGAGTATGAGTGAGTAGTCCATTTTATTGGTGTCCCTCAGGATCGCATTGATGGTGTTAACCGGGGTCTGCAGGATGTGGACTCTAGTGGGTGTGCCCAGGTGCTCGTAGAACTGACCCTTTCTCAGGGCTACCGTGGCCTCACCTGGTCTCTGCAGTCACCAACGGTATGGCGGGAGGTGCACTTCTTGGCGTCAAATCACAGGCCCATCCACTCTGCAGCACGGCTGGTGATGTCCAGGAGTTGGTGCAGTCCCTCTGGGCTGTCTGCAAGCAGCACCAGATCATCAGCGGAGGCCAGGATGCTGATCTTTTTGCCTTGTACGTCGCATCCGGCTGGGCTGGCCGAGATGGCTTGCAGGAGCAGCTCCATGGCCAGGTTGAACACGATGGGGCTAAGGGGGCAGCCCTGCTTGATGCCCCACCTGATGGAAATGGGGGCCATCTCTCCTTTTTGGCGTGGATGGCAGTGGAGCAGCTGCTGTAGAGGTTCCGGAGCACCTGGAGGAAGGAGTCTGGAATTCCAAAGTCTTCCAGAGCAATCAGTATGTGCTGGTTGGGTATGGACCCAAAGGAGATGATGAGGTCGAGCCAGGCCACAGTGCACTCCCTCTGGGACCTTCTGGTTAAGTCGATGACCAACTGGAGGACAAAGCCTTTTTGCACCGTGCTGATGGTGCTCCCACTCACTACACAGTCCATGAGCCTCGCTGCGAGGCGCTGGTATAAAGTTTATATAGGGTGCTGGACAGGGAAATGGGTCTCCAGTTGCCCAGGATGTCTGTAGCCCTTCTTGTGGGAGAGAACCATCACGGATATCTTCCATGCGCTGGGGATGCGCAAGAGCCTCTTACAGAGGTTGTAGGCTGCGGCGAGCACCAGGCATCTGGGGTCTCACTTCTTCAAGTGCTGGTACCTTATGCCATCCTTCCCCGCGGTGGTGTTAGAGGTCCTCATGAGTCTGGCGTGGACCTCTTTGGGTTTGAAGTCTTTCTCCAGCTCATCAGTGGGGTCAACGCAGGGTAGCTGGGGCAGGCACTCTGGGCAAGGGATGTCTCTCTGTACTTCACGGTTGAAGACATCTAGGAACAGAAGTCCAGGGTTTCATCTAGGATCTCCCTCGTAGACTTGGGGCGGCTGGTCCTGGAGAGGCACTGGAGGTGGGTAGCGGCTACCAGGTCTGTTCGGCAGGTGGCGTCTCCCCCTCCACCCTCTCTGGGGACAGCGGCAGGTCTCAGTGCTGAGGATCTGCACAGGGACGGGGTCGATCATCTTGCTCGTGGCCCCTCCGGTTGGGCGTGGCTTGTTCGGAGAGCTCAGCAGTCAGCCTGCAGAGCGTGGCTTCCAAGTGACCACCCTGGCCAGCCCCTCTTTCCATAGGAGCTGCCACGGCATGGCCACGCGCACTCAGGGGTGCCGTTCCCCTTGGCTCTCTGGTTCGGCTAGTTCAGGCTGGGTGGGAGTTGTGGCAGTGGTCTGTGGGTCTGTGGGGTCGTGAGGTGGGGATCTGCAAGCGGCAGGATGGAGCTCCCTTGGTGCCTCCTGGGTGAGGCAGGGCCTTGCTGGGCGAGTGGGGCTCCTGTGACCTTGGTCGATGGGTGCTCGTGGGCTGCAGGCCTCTCTGGGGGCGTTGGTGGTGGAGCTGAGGCTGGTACAGGAGCATCTGGCTGGCACATCCTCTGCTGGCTGTGGGAACTGTTGCTGGTGCTGCTCTGGTCATGGTGGGCAGGTCTGGAGGGGGCAACAGACCTCCCTGATGGCTCTGGGCCAGCGTTGGTTCTACCCAAGTGGGCAGGGGCTCTGGGAGTTCCGGTGCTTGTCGACGTGGGGTGCGGGTGCTGATGGGGGTGCTGGACATTGCGCTGGGATGCTTGGTGGCAGCATCCAGCTGGGAGATCCTTCTATCTGCCTCTCGTTTGCTGGTTCCCCCCATAGCAGAGTGGGTTGACTGGAGCTGTTGGGTGGGGGTGCTGGTCCACCTCCCATCTAAGTTGTGCCTGATGCCTCCGATGTATTCTCTCAGGTTCTGGGAGAGGTTGAGACCTGGGTGGAGGCAGGGGGACTCTTTCTTGTCAGGTTCGAGATGAGGAATCGGGAGTGCTGGCTGGTCCCGCTGGCGGTGGTGGTCCGACTGCTGGTCCCAGGAAGGGAGGTCTCAGCTCTCTCAGGCACCAGTGGGGCGTATGGGTCCTGATGTGAGGCTGGAGGCATGCTCTGAATCAGTGAGGTCACAGCCATGGGTTCCGTGGGAGCTCACTGGTAGGGAGTGTGTGTGCGTGGGGGGAAAGCTGCCCTGGCTGGTGGGATCGGGCAGGTTTTCTGGTGCCCCTTGTTGCACCTTTGGGACTGGAACAGCTCACCACATCTGGCACAGCAGAAGCTGATCCACTTCTGGTGGTTCTTCCACACGTGCTTGCTGAGGGCCCCAACAGTCAGTGCCCCATGGAAAATGGGGCAGTCTGGGCAGGGGAGGCAGCCCTCGGGGAGTGGGATGTACCTGAAGATGAATTCCTGGACCTCTCTTTCCACTGCAGCTGGTTGGGCTTCTGCGACATCACTGGGCACCCAGGGTAGGCTTACAACTGGTGCAGAGTGTGGGGGAGAGGAGCCCTTGGGCTTCGGGCAGCAGGGGAGGGATAGTCTGTGAGGTACCTGCCCTGGGGGGCTTAGGTGGGGGGCAGGCTCTGGGACGCTGGGAAGTGTGAGTACCTCCCTTATTATAGAGCAGTCTGGGGGAGTGAAGTTGGCATGATGGTGCAGGGTCATATCAACCTTGAAAGGAGTAATGGAGCTCAGAATGGGCCAATTAACATAAAACCCCACTGGAGGGGGTTACGCTAAAGAAGCAACCCCTGATGGGAGGATGGAACTCAGCTGAGCAGGTGGCCGAGGGTAGTATAAAGGCAGGAAACTGAGAACAGAAATGGTAGCAGTGAAGGAGTCTGCAGCCAGCCTCCTGGGAGCCTGGCCCTGAGGGAGAGGCGTACCCAGAAAAGAGAAGGTTAGAGAAGAAAACTGGTGGGAGGTGGGTAGGAAGCACCCCTGGGAGAGGGCAGCAAGGTTGAAGACAATGCAGACCTTGGATGTGTGTTGTAGGGGGCCATGGCTGGAACCCAGAGTAGTGGGCAGGCCCGAGTTTCCTTCCAGCCACTGCTGGAGTGGCATGGCCTGGACAGCTGCTCCAGTGAGTCCCTAGAGTCTAGACCCCAGAAAGAGAAAGAACACAGTGGCTGGAGGGCTGAGTCATGAAGAGGATGCTGAAGTCCCTGGCATGAGAAGGGCTGCAAAGGGAGAAGAGGACAAAGGGTGGGGAGAGACTGCCAAGGGAGATGTCAGACCTGAAAGTGCTAGCCCCCAGGACGGCCAAGAGAAGGCATCAACCACCTAGTGGTGAGCAGAGCACCAGATGGCAGGCCCGCTGAGTTTCCTTCAGTATAGTGGCCACTTCATTACCACCACCCCCCCCTGCCCTCCCGCCTGCAGCACAGCATCTCTACTGGACCAAGATATCACAGTGCTTTGGCACTAAGCACTCAATTACTCAGAACAGAGCTTTTATGGCAGGGAGCCTTCCAAGTTCTCTGGCCCCTGAGGATGTCCCACCAAGCCTAGTCCCATGATGTGACCCACCCTTCCAGGAACAAACTTGGCAGCTGGTCACTTTGGAATAAGTCATCCCAAAATATGAGGAAGATCCATTTCCTGAACTATTGTAAGTCCTATTTTAATTTTCCTGTTGGACTTGTTATAGCATGCAGGGAAAAGCCATCTGGTTTTGACTATCTGGCTTGGCTCTTTGTTCATATTTTCTATGAGTCAAAGGAAAGCCCCACTAGGACAATATGGCATATAAATCTAAAACCGCCAAGGGAGATGGAAAACACAGAACAGGAGTCAAGCTGATGATATTGCGTAATCTTTTTTTGATCTGGAATAGGTCCAATTCTTCCCCATAACTTGCCTTTGGGAGCAACAGGACTGATTCACCTCCTTGTGAATGCTATGCATATTCTCAGAGCTTTGCAAACAAGCAATAAACATAATACCCACATGCACACAGGGTAATATTCTAAACCTTTGCACCAAGCAGAGTTGCCTTCTTTTGGGCAAAAATTTTTGCATGCTTCCTGGCATGCTCTGGTAAGTTCGTCCTGGTATTTCTGTCTGCAGTTTGGAGACAGGCCTTAAGGGAAAAAAGTGACCCACTCATAGGTGTAACTAATACGAATATGCTGACGGAAGTATCCCATGGTAGGAAATACTTTCCAGGACAGACATTCTGAAAGCGTTCCATGGTCTTTCATCTGTGAACTGAGGCAAACCCTGAAGTTACATTAATTAGCAGCACTATCCATGGGAATGAGTAATCCAGTTCCAGCACATACAAAGTACCTGCAGAGTGATATCACCAACATGGCCATGCCACAGCCACCCTGCAGGCTAAGTGTGGCTTTGCAGCGCCCTGCCTCAGTTTCCCCTCACCAAAGTTTTCTCTTTCCTGGAGATTCAAGTGGCTCAGACAATGGCAGATTAAAGCACAGGTCCACGGGGCCCATGCCCAGTTTGATTTAGGGACCCCAGGAAAGCTGTAACCTGGGAAGAATGCCAGAACTATGGTCATGCCCTCGCACCTCTTCCTCCTGAGATCCCACTCTCTGGGCAGGCTAGAAACTAGAAACAGACCAAGGTAAGAGATACTCAGGGAGCCCCAGCTGCTGTGGAGAGCCCTAGATCTTCCACCAGCCTGCGCAGAGGGGAACCAGGGGGGCTGAGAGCGGCCCTGTCAGCCGGTGGTCAGGGCAGTGAGTGGTGTGTGTGAGCTATACACCCGAGACTTTAACTGCTAGGAGTGGGGTCCCTTAGCAGTGGGCAACCTGGAGGAGGTTGACGGGTGCCCCAAAGAGTTTAACGTCCGTGTCTTTACTGCTAGGATCGGGATCCTTTGCAGTGGGCAGCCAACAGGCTGACAGACGCCCCAGAGTTTAACAGGGAGAGCTTTACACCTCAGACTTTGACTGCTAGGACACAAAGTCCCGTCGCAGTGGGCAGCCTGGGGAGGCTGAGAGGTGCCCCAATGGATCTGTCCCCTGGAAGCGACACGATCCAACGCTCAAGCTCTCCCTATATCTGTCCCTTATGACCAGCTGGAGTTCTTTTGTTTGTGTTCGGTTCGGGTACAGCAGCACGGGTTCAAGTCAGAAACTCAAACCACACTTGCTTATTTGTAGGAGAAAGAAAAGAAAGAAGAAAGAAAACTTGGTTCAATATATATATTTAAACTTATAAAGTGAATGAGGGCACAATCTTATTTTTCTTGTTTACAATAGAAGTGAAACAGGTTGATTAGAGAAACTTATAATAGAGTAACTAAATTAAAGTGTACACATAAGAAACACATTGCAGGTATAATTCTCACCCCTGCGTTCCAGACTTGGCGTGGCCAGCGTCTTTCTCTCAATCCCTCGGGAAGAAGTAGGGCGAGGCTGGGCGTCCCACAGACCTCGGGAGACAACATATACCTGCCAGCAGGTATAGATTGGAGCTCCAATGGGGTGGGCTACTAAACCCCTCTTTATACCCCTTGGGTCACGTAGGCTTCTTCCTGGTCTCAAGTGGCCAATTTAGGAAAAATGGCTTTGAATGCCAAGTTTCCCACGGAAGGGTGCAAAGCATAATTCACACCTGGGAAAATGCAGACAATGGGCACCTCTGGTATATGATGGGCGAAGATTCCTCTCCTGGGACAGTGCAGGCGTGTCAATTACTGGTGCTAGCCATCAGGGCGGTGGAAGGTCCCCTGGTCGTCAGCTAGCCCATTTACTGTCTGGTTTCTGTTTATTAGAGTCAGAGACAAGCAGCACCCCTGCGTTCCCAGGGCATCAAAGGCTGACTGCCTTTCTCTTGCTCTCTGGGGGGGGGGAAACAAGATGGGGTTCATGTCTGGCTACAGGCCCCCCACTATGTTTCCACCACCCTGCAGGTAGAGAGTCTGGGGCTCCCCACAGCAGCCCAGCATCCCTACTACACCCAGGGCTGCTCTTAGGAGCCTCCGGGGGAGAGAGGATGAGCAGTGGGCAAAGCCCCATTGTGAGGGAGGGGACTAAGAGGGTGGCACTGCTAGCAGGGGCTACATTTTGCAATGTGGGAGCTCTCCCGCCACAAAGCACAGTCTGTGCCAGTCTCTACATGTGTTAAAAAGTGAGTGGGCTCCCTTACATTGATGGAGCAGAACACATGGCCATAAGCTGCAAGTACTCAGTTGGTATTTAGCAGGCCCACCCACAGGGAGGGGCAAAGTGGGCAATTGCCCTGGGGCCCAGTGATGCAAAGGGACCCAAAGTTCCATCAGAAACCAGAGTCCCGAGACCCTTTGAATTGCCACCAGAGTGCTGGAGTGCCACTCCATACCACTCTAAGGGCTAGGGGTGCCACAGTGTGGGCAGTGCTAAGGGCTGACAGCCCTCGGTCCCACCCCCTTTTGGGGGTGCAGAGATGCCCCCACACACACCTTGCCCCGGGACCTATGGTGGCTGTCGGCCCTGCTAGTATTTAGTAAATAATAATGCTACTTGATGTAGAAAATCGATAAAGGGAAGCAAAGGGACACAAGGAGACCTCTATGGCAACAGAGCTAAGAACAGCAATAAGGAGTTTTTAAAAGTATATTAGGAACAGAAAGAATGCTAACAATAGTATTGGTCCATTACTAGATGGCAATGGTGGAATTATCAATAATAATGCCAAAAAAACCCCCAGTAGTGTTCAATAAATATTCTGCTCTTATTTGGGAGGAACAAACAAGTGATGTACCCATATCATATGATAATACTCTTTCTATTCCACTAGCGCTCAAGAAGATGTTAAACAGCAGCTACTAGACGTCTCAGAGGGGTAGCAGCTATTTAAAGTTAGGCATTTTTAAACCATCAGGCCCAAAACAACTTGCATCCAAGAACTTTAAGAGCTGACTTAGGAGCTCACTGGACTGTTGTTATTGCCTTTTTCAGTAAGTCTTGGAACTATGGGAAAGTCCCAGAAACCTGGAAGAAAGCTAATGTCATGCCAATATTTAAAAAGAGTAAATGGGATGAACTGATTAATTATAGACCTGTCAGTCTGACACAGATCCTACGTAAGATAATGGAGCTGCTATTATGGGACTTGATTAATAAAGAATTAAAGGAAGGTAACTTAATTAATGACATTCAACATGCCTTTATGAAAAATAAATCCTGTCATACTAACTTGACATCTTTTTTTATATGAGATTACAATTTTGAGTGATCCAGGTAAATATTGACCTAATAAACTGACACTTCTATAAGGTATTTGACTTGATACCACATGGCACTTAGGTTAATTGTATCTTTCTAATTATTTAGTCAATCACACATTAAATGGATTAAAAGCACTCTGCTGGGTCTCAAAATGGAATTGTAAACAGAGGACATCCTCCAACAGGTGTGTTTCTAGTGGGGTACCAAAGGATTAGGTTCTTGGCCTTACCCTATTTGACTTTTTTATTAATGAGCTAGAAGAAAACAATCATCACTGAAAATTTTCAGATGCCCTCAAGGTTCGGGGTAAATAGTAAATATGAAGAGAACGGGTCACTGATACAGAGCGATCTGGATCTCATGATAAGCTGGGCTCAAGTAAACAATATGCGTTTTAGTACAGCTAAATGTAAATGTGTACATCTAGGACAAAGAATGCAGGCCATCCTTACAGGGTGGGGGAGACTATCCCGGGAAGCAGTGACTGACAAATATTGGAGCTCAGCATGGGTAACCAGCTGCACATGAGCTCCCAGAGTGGCCAAAAGAGCTAATGTGATCCTAGGATACAAAAACTGGGGAATCTCAAATAGGAGTAGAGAGGTTATTTGACCTCTGTATACAGAACTGAAGTGACTGTTGCGGATTACTGTGTCCAGTTCTGATGCTTGTAATTTAAGCATGATATTGACATATTGGAGAGAAGTTAGGGTTCTACCAAATTCTCAGTCCATTTTGGTCAAACTCATGGTCAGAGGACTTTAAAAATTGTAAATTTCATGATTTCAGGTATTTAAATCTGAAGTTTCAGGGTGTTGTAATTGTAGGTATCCTGACCCAAAAAAGGAGTGGGAAGGAATTGCGGTAAAGATCGCTACTCTTACTTCTGTGCTGTTGTTGTTGCTGCTGGCAGTGCCTTCAGAACTGGGCAGCTGGAAAGCAGTGGCTGCTGGCTGGGAGCCCACGTTTAAGGGCAGCAGCAGCAATTCAAAAGTAACGATGGCATGATATTGGTATTGGTACCCTTACTTCTGTGCTGCTGCTGGGAAGGTACTGCCTTCAGAGCTGGGCACCTGGTCAACAGCTACTGCTCTCCAGCTTCCAGCTCTGAAGGCAGCACAGAACTGAGTGTGGCAATACTGCAGTGCCCTTAAAATAACCTTGTGACCCCCTGCAACTCCCTTTTGGGTTAGAAGCCCTAATTTGAGACATGTTTGTGTTTTCACCCTATATTTTACAGATTCCCCTGCAGGAGACCAGACTTCACGGTATGTGATGTGTTTTTCATGGCCATGAATTTGATAGGGCCCAACTTACAATGATAGACTCAGGAGCTCAACTTACTTAGCTTAACAAAGAAAAGTTCAAGGGAGGACTTGATTACAATCAGTTACTATCTTTCTAAGGAACAAATATTTGATAATAGGCCCATCAGCCTAGCAGAGAAATGTATAGCAGAGGGGTGGGGAACCTTTTTTGGGTCCCGGACCATAGACAAATCAGTTGGGGGCTGCACACAAGCAGGGCCGGCCCACAACATTTTGGCATCTGAGGCGGGGAGCTCAATTGACGCCCCCATGCCCTCTTGCCTGGGCCAAAACTTTGAAAGGTCTCAATTCTGCTTTCTTCCTGTTCTACTCTACCACCATCTCTGTGCATCTAGAGCAGAGAGAATACATATGCACCAGCAGCAGACAGAATTTTCTACACTCTGGGTCCTAGTGGCACCCGCCCCTCCTCTTTCCCCACAATCTGGCACCTGAGGCAGCCACGTCAGTTCGCCTCATGGTAAAGCCAGCCCTGAACACAAGTGAGAAGCAAAAAAACAAAAAAAACCCCAAACCCTCACCAAAGTGCCCTCCGATTGAGAGGGAGAAAGATACTCCCCACATTCCCCTAGCACACCAGAGCCTTTGGCAGGGCAGCGTAATAGATTTTGTGTGCTCCAGCCCCATAGTGGGGTAGCAGGGGGACTGGGGTGTCAGCACGGGTTCCCCAATGCTGGGGGGTGGGTTGCTGAGCCTCAAGGGCCAGATCCAGGGAAGCTGGGGGCCACATCCAGCCCCCCAGGCCTTAGGTTCCCCTCCCCACCCTACAATCCCATGGCTAGAAACTGAAGATAGATAAACTTAGACTATCAGTAAGACATAAATTGTTCACCGTGAGAGTAACTTAACCTTGGAACAATTTCCCAAGGGTTGTGGTAGATTCTTCACCACTGACAATTTTTACATCTAGCTTGGCTGTTTTTCTAACATTATTTTGGGAAGTTCTGTGGCCTGTGTTATCCAGGAGGACAGACTAGATAACCACAGGGATCCCTTCTGCCCTTAGAAACTATGTAATCTGTGCCTGTCCATATAGCTGTGTTTTAAGGCAGAAGGCTATCTGTCTAAGTAATGCTTTTTCCAAATGTGGAGCTGATCTTTCTCTATTCAGTGTATATGCAGGGTCTGGGTTCTACCTTTGGCCCAACCGAATATGCAAACAATGAATTGCTCCTCACAGAATAACCTGATCATGTTCTGATGTTCTCTGTATCCACAATAATCATTTACAAGCTGCAGCAAATTAAATCTAGGTGAGGCAACTTCACTGAACTAGAGTTAATTATAAGCAAGTTCTGTTCACAGGCTGCCATTCTGATCTAGAATATTAAATACATGTTGTGTACAGTGAATATAGTGTAAAGGATTATTCTCATTTTTAACAAGCATCATTTTCCTCCCTTCCTGGCACAGAGGGGAAAGTGGAGTATTAAACATGTTATGATATGAGGCTATAAAGCCAGAGAACAATCCATACAGAGTTGGAAGAGAATGGGATCATATTTAAAGGCAGGATTTTTGTGTTCTATAGCTCCATCTAGTGGATAGTTTGCAATTTCACTTCAATATCTGAAGTCACATTCATGGATTGCACGATAGACTAAGCAGGCTTCCAGTATGCCCTAAGGATTTAAATGTAAAGTAATATTATGTGCCCAATCATGCATTCCCTTCCCACCCTACATTTCCATTGATTTCAGGGCCTTATTTGCTAATTGAAAACTTGGACCCCAAAATATCTGAAACACATCATCTCCACACACAACATTGCTCCACACAATGCACAGAAATTCTGCTCACCAGCTGGAGCATGATTGACCAAAACTGTGGTCTGAGCACAGTAAACCAACATGCACTCCTCCGCTGTGTCAATTTCTACTGGTGCAGCAGCCATGAAGACTGCCAGTGGGTGCAGAACTTCCGTTTGCGCAAGGCCACATCCCTGGGTCTGTGTGGTGAACTCATCCAGCCTCACACAAAATAGAGCTGCACTGTGGAAATTGCAATACCAGATGGTTTCCTGTCAGATGGGAACCAGTTTGGATTCAGGAAATCTACCGTGGGGGCAGTGGTCGTGTACGTGTGCAGGGCCATTCATCAGCTCCTGCGCTGCGGGTCTGTGGCTCTTGGCCATGCGCAGGCTGGAGTGGATGGCTTTGAAGCTAGGGGTTCCAGAACTTCAGTGGAGTGACAGCTGGCACGTATGTCCCAGATCACCTTGCCGCAGAATGCCTCATTAGAAATGGCTGCCGTTCTACGGTTATACGAACACTGGTGGACCACTGAGGACACTTTACCAACATCAGTGTGGGTTGGTCATAGAAGGTGCAGTGACACACATCATTAAGAACACAGGACTGTTCAGAAAGCTGCAAGCAGAAACTTTCTCTCCCAACCAGCCAATTACCATTGGCAATGTTGAAATGCCAACAGCATAGGTGGTGCATACTATAGGCTGGGAGAAGCTATGCCTTCCCAAACAACCTGGTGTGACCCCACCCACGCTTCACCCTGAGGCCATCTCCAGCTTGCCCTTCTTTCTTGGCCCCTACCCAGACAGGTTGCTCAACTTCAGGGAAGCATGCTAGGCTGGGGCAGCCAGGACTTGGGGTGGTTGGGGCTGGCAAGATATCTTTTTAAGTGGTAACAACTAATTTAGACCCCCATCATTTTGTATGTACAGTTAGGATTATATTTGGCCATGTGCATTATTTTGCATTTAACAATAGTGAATGCCATCTGCCATTGTGTTGCCCCGTTTTGTGAGATTCCTTTGTAACTCTTTGCAGCCAACTTTGGATTTAACTATTTTAAGTAATTTTGTGTAATCTGCAAACTTTGCCACTATACTCTACCCCTTTTTCTAGATCATTTACTCATAAGATGAACAGCACTGGGCCCAATACAGACCCCTAAGGGATAACACTAATTAAAACTCTCCATTCTCACCATTTATTCCTACCCTTTGTTTCCTGTTTTTAAGTTGCATACCTGGCAATATTTTCATGATCATCTAATGATTCTTCAATTAATTTAATGACACACCTTTCATTATCTTAATCACCCTCCCTCTGTTTATAAACAACTCCCTACCCCAAAGGAAAGCTGAGAGCAGCTCAATGTCTGTTGCATGTGGGGTTAGGGCAGTGTTTCCCAACCGGTGGTACGAGTATCCTCAGCAGTACTCGAGAGAAGTCTGGGGGGTACAGCACACAACTAAAATTTGAAGAAAACTGAATTTTTGTTTTACGTTTTACAGTGCTTTATTATTTGTGTACCTTTTACACCCAAAAATTTCATTGCCTGCCTGGCTACGATGAAGTTGTTTAAATAAATGTGTTGCAATGGTAGAAAAAAATTGTGTGTTTGAAAACTGTAGGTACTTGGCGTACTTATAATTTTTTTCAAGGGGGGTACTTTATAAAAAAAAGGTTGAGAAACACTGGGTTAGAACATGCCGAGCTCAGGTATGACATTCAGGGGTTCAAATTTCAGAGGGAGGGGCTGCTGCCGTACTTAAGTAGTGACCCTGGGCAAAGGGCCATCTCTTTTCTCCTCACTGTAAACACTTCCTTCTGAGCAGCTGCCCCACAGTAGGGCTGGCAATTTTCTACTGAAATTTTTCTGCCATGGAAATCTGCATTTATGAAGAAACAAAACTTGCCATGGAAAGTTGAGCTAGTGAACGATGGGGAACCCTGCAGAACTTTGCACCCTCTTGGTCTAAGTCAGATCAGAAACGCAGCAGTTAAGTCACACTTATGTACTGGCTTAACACTGACTGTCCTACTCAGAGGGTGGGCTATGAGGCCAAAGCTGACTTTATATCTCCTAGGGTTTGCCTACACAAACACTTAATTCACAGCAAGTGCGGGAGTAAATTGACCTCACACTCAATGTTCCCTCTAATTTTTTCCATTCGTGTGCGCAATACATTTTGTTATGTGCACCGAGGCATGTGTAGATAGTGCACCACCAATACAAACACGTGTTGCCAGCTGTGGGAGGCTGTGGGCGCTCTGCTACTCAGCTGGGTGGCATTTGAATCTCTCTTGGGCGGCTACACAAGTGCTCAGCTGACAGGGAACACAGTTCACACTACACATATCGCCACACATTAAAGATCTGTGTGGACATTAATGTTGCACAGCCAAGTCCCCACTTGTCAAGCAGGGTAAATCAAAGTGCAATAAAGAACTTTTAGTGCCCAGCAGGTGGATCTCTAGGGACACCTGGGGCATGTCCGGCCACTACGGGGTAGATTTACACCCCAACTTCCTGCAAACTGAGCGTTCACGTAGATAAGCTTTTACTTGGTTTAAGATTTCTTTTTGTTATTATTTGTACTCCGGTAGTGCCTAGAGACCCCTACTGAGATCATGACCCTCAGCATGCTAGCTGCTGTAGAAAGAGACAATCCTGCCCTGAAGAATTCACAGTCTAAACAGAAAAGCTAGATAAAGGAAGTAGTATTATCCCTATTTTCTAGATGGTGAGTTAAAGTCCAAAGAAATTAAGTGACTTGCCCAGGGTTATATAGGAAGTCTGTAGAAGAGCTAGGAACTGAACCCCATTGTCATAGTGCAGTGCTTTAACCTCTAAGCTATCTATCCTCTCCAGGTAGCTGCTCTTCTACCAAAACAGCCCGAGATAAACTCAGCCTAGAAGATTTCACCAACCTTATGTTCCCTGCTCCAATACACAGGGAAGAGAAGGGTATTAGCTTGCAGCTAGAACACAGAACTGGTAGGGAAAGCGGAAAAACTTTGGGTTCTACTTGCGATTCTGCTGCAGACTTCTTGTGTGACTGTGCGCACTGTCATGTAATGTTGGTAGTGTAAGTTGGGGAAAATATTTCTGTACTTCACTTGGGTGTTGAGAAACTTAGGACATGGCTACACTAGAAAGTTTACAATGCACTATAAGCTCTCTAATGTAGCTGCTCTAAGCTGACAGGAAATAGATCTCCTTTCACCTAACCTATGTCAGCTTAGCAGAAGAAGCTCCCCCATCAACACAGCACTATCTACATCAGCATCTATATCTGTAAGGCTACATCTACACTGTGGAGTTATTTCAGGCTACCAGAGATATTCTGCGTCTTAAGAGCAAGCCCGATATATTGAAATATAATGGGCTCACTATTCCGACATCCCTGTAAACCTCATTGCACGAAGGGTCATTCTGGAATAGCGCTTTATTTCAAAATTTGGCACTGTTTAAACAGCATCAAATTTTGAAATAAGCTATTTCGAGGTAAGGGTGCTGTGTAGACACACCCTAACTTATGTTGTTCAGGGGAGTGATTTATTCAGCCATTCAAGCAACATAGGTTATGCTCACATAAGCTGTAGTGTAGCCGTAGCTTTAGCTAACAATTTTCTGGATGGGTTTACACAAGCTAGTGCTTATCAACAATAAGCTGTGTTCATTTAACTAGTTAATTTTAACTAGTAAGTGCCATCAATTGTCACAAATATGACAGAGGCATAGGAACTTTTAATAAATGCCTTTGAAAGTACAGGTACTACGTTTCACAAATGAGGAAGAAGAGTGTACAGGCTAAAAACCTGACCTGGTGGAGAGGGGAAGTGAAAACAGCTATAAAAAAATCAAATAATATGGAACAAATGGAAAAAATGGAGTTGATAGTAATGAATACAAATAAGAAGTTAGGGACTGTATAAAATTGAAATGGGAAGCAAAGGGACACAAGGCAAACTCTACAGCCAGCAGAGGTAAGAACAATAAGAAGGTGTGTGTGTATGGGGGAAGGGTGGAGGGGTTTACATATATTATGAATAAAAAGAATCCTGACATTGTACTAATTTTTTAAAAGGTAATCAGATTATACAGTTAATTATAGGCCTGTCAGTCTGACATCAATGCCAAGCTAAGTAATAGAATGTCTACTACATGACTCAGTAAAGAATTAAAGAAGGATAATGTAATGAATGCAATCAATATAGGTTTATGGAAAATATATATTGTTTAATTAATTATATCTTTTTTTATGAGATTACAGGGTCGGCTGATAAAAGTAATGGTGTTGCTGTAATTTACTTAGACTTCTGTACTTGGAATTGCATGACATTTTGATTAAAATGAAATATAAAATTAAATATTTTAATTAAATAGTATATATTACAATTAGCATGGCACATATTAAAAGGATTTAAAACTGGCTGATAGGTCTGAAAATGGGGAATTGGCATTAAATGGGTGTGCTTCCAGGGTTGTTCTTGCTGGGATCAGTTCTTGACTCTATGCTAGCTAACATTTTTATCAGTGACCTGGAAGAAAACATTAAATCATCACTGATGAAGTTTTCAGATGACACACAACTTAGGGGAATGGTGAATAATGAAGAGATCATGTCACTGTGTACATCTAGGAACAAAGAATGTAGGCCGTACTTACAGACAGGGGAGTATCTGGGGAAGCAGTGACTCTGAAAAAGATTTTGGGGCTGTGGTGTGTAAATTAGTTGAACGTGAAGTCCCAGTGCGAAACTGTAGCCAAAGAGACTAATGTGGTCCTGGCATGCATAAAGAGGGGAATTTCAAGTAACAGAAGAGAGGTGATATCTGGCACTTTCGCAATTCCTGCAGGACTACTGTGCCAGTTCTGGTGCTCATTATGTAAGAAGGATGTTAATAAATTAGAGACAATCCTGGAAATGTTCCCTGTAATTTTTCCATCCACATGCAGAATAAATTTTGTTATTTGCACCAAGGCATGTGTATATGTGCACCACCAATAGAAACACACATTGCCGTCTATGTGCAGGTCTGGGCACTTTACTAATCACTGGGTGGCATTGGAATCTCTCCCACGCAAGTGCTCAGCTTACAGGGAACACTGGATCCAGGGAAGAATCATGAGAATTAAAGAATTAGAAAATATGCCTTACCACCAAGGTATCCAACCAGTTCTGAAGCTGTAGCCACTATAGCAAACTAGCCACACTCAACTGGCCAAATACCCACATTGTTCAAGCCAACTAGCCACACTCAACCAGCTAAATAGCTACAGGTGGCTAGTAACTAGCATGTTGGACACCACGGCCTTGTAGAGATAGGCTCCAAGAGCTCAGTCTATTTAGCCTAATAAAGGATAGGTTAAGGGGTAACTTATAAATACTTGAACAAATATTTGATAAAGGGCTCTTCAATCTAGCAGAGAGATGTACTGCATGGGCCAATGGCTAGATTCCTAGAAGCTGAAACTAGACAGATTCAGACTGGAAATAAAGCGTAATTCTTTAACCATTAGAACAACACACAAGAGTTGTAGTAGATTCTCCATCATAGACAAGGTGGATTGTATTCTTTCCCAAAGATCTGCTCTAGGAACCATTTTTGGCAAGTTCTCTAGCCTGTGTTACACAGCAGGCCCACTGACGGAGGCGGGAGCTGCAGGGGGCAACTGCCGCAGTTGCCCCCTGCGCCCCACAACTGCCCCAGGGCCTGGCAATTCAAAAGGGCTTGGCGCTCCCAGCCACCGCTACAGCAGCAGGGGTGGCGGCCAGAGCCCTAGACCCTTCCTGTCAGAGACCCATGCAGCATGCCCCAGTGGCTATGAGGGCAGGGAGACCAGCATGGCAGGGTCCAGGCCACCCTGAGGACCGGCTACCACCACCCCCATCCCTTCCACTTGAGGCCCCGTCCCTTCTGGGAACATAGCACCCCCCCAGGAGGTCGGCAATTCTGTTGGCCCTCATGCACAGAAGGTCAGGCTAGTCCCTTCTAGCCTGGGAATTATGAATGTCCAGCCTTTATTTGCTGCCACCCTGAATTAGTCACAGAAAAGAAGTTCTTTGTCCTTTTAATCTAGATTTGTACAGCAGGTAGCAGAATGGGAACTGGCCACAAACCAAATAATCAATTGTTCCTTGTTTGTTCGCAAACAGACTTTGGGGCAGAAATGCTTGGGTGGTGCGAATACATGGTTGCATGAGTATTAATGGTGCTTTCTCTCACTGCACATAAAATGTGCTTGTCTGAATGTTGGCAGAACGTGAATAGAAGGGATATCCAGACTGTATTCACGGATTTATTCCAGCAAAGGAGAGTTAGTAGTTATTCACGGCACTGTTGTAGTGGCTAAGCCCCCCACGGCAAGGTTAGCAGTGCACTGCAGACAACACAATAAATTATACTCACAGTACCTCACAGTCCAGAGAGCTCACAGGCGAGAATGTGGACACAGGCAACAGGTGAATAAACAGACAAATAGAAGTGGGAAGGATGAGGTAACAGTAGAGAGAGGTGCATTAGCAGCAGGGCTGGCAACAGATGTCATTGAGCCCCGAGCAATGTGTGTGTGGGGGGAGGGCTTGGCTCCGGGCCCCAAAGAAAGGGTGGGATCTTGGACAGAAGGGGTGGGGCTAGGGCAGCCAGCCCTTAGTGCCGCTTGGACTATGCCACACCTCCTCCAGCCAGCCCTCAGTAGGGTTGCTAGGTGTCCGGTATTCAACTGGACAGTCCAGTTTTTGGGCCCTCTGTCCGGTAAAAAATTCAGAAAATACCGGACATGTACAATGTCCAGTATTTTCTGGTTTTCCAGCTGGGTGCCCGACGGAAGCCTGGCAGGGGCGGGGGGAGTGGCTGGGAGGCGAGGCACGATCGGCGCTGGGAGCCTCTGGTTGCGTCTGACGTAGGAGCGACACCTTGGGGAGGAGGAGAAGCCCTGTCTGAGCTCCTGAGCGCTGTTCAAGTGCGTTGTGGAGCCATAGCCGGACTCGCTCATGCTTCACTGGGACTGTGTGGGGACAGGCAGTACCCTGGGATCTGCATGTGCCCAGGTCAGTCCCGCTCCCCGCCGGCTGATTCTCTCCCCTCCCCTCCCCCTCCAGCCAGCCCTGCTCCCGCCGAACCCTCCAACCAGCCCTGCTTCCTGCCGGCCAGTTCTCCTCTTCCCAATTGCCCCCGGCCAGCCCCGCTGCCTCCGACCCTCCCCCCGACCAGTCCTGCTTCCTGCCGGCCCCCCCTCCCCGATCTCCCCGGGCCAGCCCTGCTGCTCCCGACCCCCCCGCCAGTCCTGCTTCCAGTCCCACCCCCCTCCTCCCGGCCAGCCCCACTCCCCTCTCGGCCGGTACACCCCCCGATCAAGTGTGTCCGGTATTTTTTCTGAAGCTACCTGGTAACCCTAGCCCTCAGCACTGCCTGGACCATGGCATGGCTCCCCTAGCTAGCCCTCAGTGCCGCCTGGACCGTGCCATGTGAGACTCTAGTGGCAATTTAAAGGGCCCCGGTCTCCAGCAGTCACTGTTGCTGCAGTAGCGATGGTGGCGGCCCAGAGCCCCAAGCCCTTTAGAATCACTAGGCCCAGGAGAAACTGCCCCCTTTTGCCCCACCCTTTCTGAGGCCCTGATTAGTAGTCACAAGCTTAATGAAGTGACTTCTTTGGCACTTTTGACCAATCTCTTCTCAGCACTGAGGTTACATTAATAGAATCAAAGATGATAAAGCCATAAGGAGCTACTGTGATTCCCCCAGTCTGACCTCTGTATAACATAGGCTGCAGCTCAATTCACAGACTTCAGCGACTGCTGCTGCTGAAAGCTGCCCCTCCCAGAAACAAGAGGCAGTCTGAGATCTTGTTTTTAGCAAGGTAATGTTCAGGCTCTCACATCATCTACTGTGGCCTTATTGCTTCTTGATTATTAGATACAATTCCAGAATCTGGTCAGCTCAAAGCATACGCCCTGTAGAGGCTGGGGAGTACAAAGTTGTAGTGAGAGGGATCACAACCTGCTTCTGCTCTCTCCTGCCCTCCCCAGATCCACTAGATGGCAGCAATGGTTTATCTTTTCCTCTTCTTTGCATTGCTCCCATTGCACGTTTGGAAGACACAATAAGCTTTAAGGCAGCTTTTGTGCCCTCTTTTGTGCTGTACAGTGCCCTCCCTGTTGCTGATAAACAATTGTCTATATCACAATTTCTAATAGAAGGGCTTTCCCTTATACTCTGCTGGTTCTGGAATCCAACCTAAAAACATCATCCTAGGGCCTTCTCACAATTCCTACTTCTTTGGCCATATTAACCAAGCTGTGTCACTCCTAGGACCTTTTCTAGACCTGAAGAGCTCTGTGTAGCACAGGAGATTGTCTCTTTCACCCGCAAAAGCTGGTCCAATAAAAAATATTACCTCACCTACCATGTCACACACTCATATGAATCCAGGGCTTTGTAGAACGTGTAGCATTGCGCACGTCTGTGGATGTGTGTTGTAATAAAGAGTAGTTGGCGTCATCAGCACTTTTATGTGTTTTTAAGACATGAGGGTATCATGCAATCTGTTCTTCGCTATCTTATCTGTCCTGAACTTTTACAACTCGCCTGTTTCAGGAGCCTGATGGCTTGGGCTGGGATTGTCTGCTCTCAGCTGTAACCTGACCTGGAAAATCACAGCTAAAGACAAAATCTGAAAGAAATTTCCACACCACTCAAGTTATTCTGGCCAGTCGGGTGACAGACACGTATCACGATGATTAATTCACTAGCCCCCTGGTTCTCTTTTTTAGGAGGTAAAAAAAAAAATCACAAATCAAAGACAGGCTTCTGTTTTATAGTAACAATACCTAGCTCTTATCTAGAGCTTTTCAACCATAGATCTTAAAGAACTTTATAAAGAAGGTCAGTATCATCACCCCTATTTTACAGATGGGGAAACTGAGGTACAGAGTGCACAGGTGATTTGCTAAGGTCGCCCAGCAGCGATGCCAGGAACAAACTCCAGGTCTCCTGAACACAGGCTAGTTTCCTATCATGAGGCCACACTGCCAAGTCAATTGTGCCTAAAGAGGTTCAACTGCTGTGGATACTTTTTTCTTCCCCCAGAGAGTATGATATGTCTGATGAAACTGAAAACTTCACACACACTTGCCTTAGGGTTTCCCTCCTTCCAGTTTCAGTATTTCCCATATGTCATACTGCCTTGGCAAACTATTTAATAAAACCATGAACTGCATATGGCTATGAGTATCTCAGTGCTGCTCTCTTGATAGACTCTGCTTTTAACTTACAAATAAAAGGTGCACTAGTGCTGGCAGTGCAATTTCATGGAGTCTCAGCTCTCTTGTGACCCAAAGATAAATCCCTTAAGCTGGCCACTGCAGCCCTTCTGACTAAACTGGCGGATCAAAAGACTCTTAAAAATACAATGTGATTCATAATTACCCCTTTTCCAGACACACATCACAGTTCTGAGACCCCTCTAATAATTAAGCTGAGTAACTACAGTAACAGAGTTACCTGCCAAACAGTTCTGGGCACAGATAAAGCTAGGGCTGGTCTCTCAAGGACAAAATTCAGATCTAGATCTGTTCCCAGATCTATTCCCTAGACTTGCAGGCTCTGTCTGTAGAAAGCCACTCCCGCTTCCCCTCTGCCCAGATGGGGAAAGTAGGCAAATGGTAACAGTGAGTTAGCAAAACGCACTTAACCCTTTCCCTCCACTGAGGGCCCAACCCCACTTGCTGGTTAAGTGGTTAACAGAGTCATCCTGTCACTGGCTTGTTTTATATGCGTTGTATCTCCATGAATGATGTGGGGTGGAATTGTGCTCACCCCCACAGAACCAAATGTGATACGTACAGGTGACCTACAGGAGTTTGAGGCCCTCTCACCCTTTAAGTAGTGAACGGGGCAGATGCGTAGCTGGGCCTTGTCTTCAGCGTACAGTATCTTCACTGGGGTGGGAGCCAGTGGATCAGCTTGGGTTGCCAACTCTCTCAAACAGACAGACCAAACACCATTGCCACAAATTGCATCTGATCAGGAGAGATGCAACCCTATTCAGTTCACTGCCTGTACCCTTTCCCAGCCTGTCCCAGCACCTCTCACTGCTGCCATAGAAAGATGCTGTGGCAGTTCTCCATGGTACATACGGGGCACAGGTTCCCCCTCCTTTGGGGCCTCCAGCAGCGCAGGAGGCTATTTTCTTAGACCCTGCACTTGTTTTGGCAAACAAAACCCTGGTTTACTGTAACAGTTTCCCCCACACATACTCCCCTCACCAAAAACCTCCAGGCCCAGTGCTGTGCTCTGGTTCCAGAACCACAAATCACTGAGATGGTTCCAGAAAGTCTGTCACAGCGGAATGGCAGGTGCACCAGCCAAAGGACAGCCATGGAACACAGATAGGGAATCGTCTTTTAGTGAACACTGATTCTATGCTGTGCAAGTCACAAGAGGAAATGGGAAGAAAGGATGTTCCAGAAAAGCTGAGATAGTTAAACCTGTTTAAATCTTGGGAACCAACGTTATCGCCTTTTTAAAATCCTGGTGCCAGTGGCCTCGGGAGGTGACTTTAATGGGAGCAAGAGCAGAATGTCTGCCCGGATCCTGGGAGTGGTTGAACAATAAGTATCCTCTGTTCACATTGACTGGTGAGGAACTCAGGGGAGGAATCCCTCATCCACTGCAGATCCTGTCTGCAACACCAGCATCCTGATGAAGTGGAAAAGCCCTGCAGCCAGGTAGACATGCTTTGCACAGGCCATGAGTCAGGGAGAGGACGGGAGGAGAGGAGATTCATTGGTGAGGGAGTGTCTGGAGTGGTGAGAGCTACTGAGATTCTGTGCTGCTCCAGACACTGGCAGCTCTCAGAGCTTGCTGTAAATTAGAGCACCTCCAAGCTGCTCTATTTTAGCTCTAAGGTATAACAGGTCCCGGCTGCTGTAAAATGTATCAGGGAAACAAGATGGGTGAGGTAATATCTTTTATTGGACCAACTTCTATGATTAGCAGAACAAGCTTTCAAGCTTACACAGAGCTGTCTTTCAGATCTGGGAAACTTCCTCTAAGTGTCACAGCTAAACAGAAGAAGGAGCAGATTGTTTAGCATAAATAGTTAATATCTGTTGCAAGGGATCATTAAAAATGAAGTCACCTGCTAACACTTCTCCAGATATCAGGAGGAATAGAAGGGAAGGAGGAAAGGGCAGCTGAGGGAAGTTGTTCAGTAAATAGTCAATTGTAATAAGCCATAAATTCAATGTCTCTACTATTAGCCCATGATTTTATATGTCTATATGTTATAAATTTAAGGTCCCGGGTTCATGTTTTGAAAGTGTTGTGCATATTTACACTGGGGATGAGGACTGACAAATCAGATGTAGCATGATCGCTTTGTGAAAAGTGTTCACCCACCAGTGACAAGGTGTTTTTCACTTGTATCATTTGTGAGGTCATGCAATACTGTAGCCATTGTCTGGTTTCCCCCACATAGTCATTATTGGGGCATTTAGTGTACCGGATGAGGCACACCACATGCTGTCACAGGTACATCTAGGACCCATGGACTGCGGGGCTGGGGGGAAGCAATGGAGTGTTGATCATTGTATCAGTGGAGAGATGTCTGCAGGTTGGCATCTGTTCTTCTGGCAGGGTCTAGTGTCGCTTTGCGTTGCTCTGGCCTGGTTTTTGGGGTGTTTGCTCCTGATGATAAGCTTGGAGAAGTTGCAAGCTGTTTGAAGGCCAGAACGAGGAAAGATTTCTTTCAGGATGGGGTTCCCATGCTGTATGGGTTGAAGTTGTTCAATTAAACCCTGTGTGGTTCCTATGCGAGGTGTTTGGTGACACCTAGGGTGTGCCATCAGAGGGGGGTGTTATTTCTGTATTAAAGCAGGTTCCCTCAGATTATTTGGATGGCCTGTTCCATGATGTGATCTGCTTCTCTGGTGGAGTGTCCTTGTTTGGTGCCTGAAGTGGCCCTTACCACAGTCCTGAAACAAAGGGCAAAATGGGACTTACGGCTCCCCTCTTGACCCCCACCCTCTTGGAAGCACAGTACGGATGGGTTTAAATGTGCCATAGGATCATGTCTAGAAAGTCCATTGGGTTGGGATCTTTGTCAGCTCAGGGCAGATTCACCTCCAAACTCCAGTCCGATGTGCAGCCAATAAGGTTAAGAGTGTATTTTTTTTCATTTAGGTTTTTATTTGACTATTTTACAGCTCCAGTGCAAAATATGAAAGAGAAATGTACAATGAAGAAATATTGTTTAAATAAGTATCCTTCACATACAGATATATATTACAGAACATATTGTACATATATACACAGCAGGACTTGTTTACATAACACTCTGTTCCAATACACGCCGTAGGTATGAAATGGATATTGTTCTCACCTATTTTAGTTCAAAGAATAACAGCACTTTGCATGCTCCTGAAGGTTTTCAATCTGCATTTATTTATTTAGTAAGCACATCCTTCTCTGAATGTCAGATAGAGTAGAAGAAACTAGTTATCAATATCTAGCTGACAGAAATCTTTCCACTGTTGTGGAATGTATTTTTAGACCAGCTATAATCAGGAGGTCCAAGAGGTTTTGTGTATTCTGCAATGCTTGTTGATTTAAATACCAATAAACATGGGCACACTTTAATCCTGTCTTCAAGAAGTTGTAGCTGCAATGTGTTCCCCACCCGGATAATAAGTGCATAGGTGATAGCACAGAGGAATGAGAACTGGGAATGGCTCAATGTACCTAGCACAATTCAGAGCCCTGCCCTATCTATTTTGACAGATATCCATATTTCTTCGTGTGGCAAGAAGTTTGAGGCTGGATGAGCTGGGTATAACATGCAGACTGTGTTGTCTTCCAACCTGTGCAAAGTGGCAGTGAACATTTTTTAATTCCTGTGCTAAGTGGCTTATAAACCAATTAAATAAAAAAGTTGGGGTGGGAGGGGATGTAGTTTCTGGACAAACAAAACCTTTGTTTCAATGCTGAGCACGTTTAATCACATCCGTTATTTTACCCATTTCTGAAACAGTCATTCAAAACTTTTTTTTAAAGGAAATATTTTTATTTCCTTTGTGTCCTTTATAAGGGATTTTGTTTGTGTGAGTATGTCTGTGTTTCTCACCAATTTGGCAAAAACAACACAAATTCACAAAACATTTTTGTTTCGCAGAAGAGGCAGGGCACCATAGGAGCCGACTCTGTAGATAGTCCGGGGCTGGAGCACCCATGTGGAAAAATTAGTGGGTGCAGCAGAGCATCTACTGGTATCAAGCTTCCCCCAGATCCCTCTCCACCTGTGCAGCGCACCAGTGGCCCTGCACTTACCAGCTCCTCTCCCTTTTATCCAGTGCTTCCTGAGAGCTACAAACAGCTAATTCACAGTATTCAACCTCCAGAAGGGAGGGAGAGAAACAAGGTAGGGTTGTGGCTGGGGGAGGAGGCAGGACGGAGGCAGGGAAGTGGTAGGGTGGGGAAGGGCCTGGAGGGGAGGAGGGTCAAGCACCCCCCTGGCAAGAAGAGAAGTCAGTGCCTATGCAAGGCACATTGGTCAATGATATGGGAAGCAGTGGGGTCATGTTAGATCATATCCAAGGTGTGGGCCAGGGCAGAGCTGCACAGGGAACTGTAAATGAAAAATTCAAGCTGAGATGGCAGACAAGGGAGAGCAACTTTTTGATATGGGTCTGTGCAACATCTAGTTAATGAGCAACCTCCCTGATGCAGCTGGTGTTTGCTGGTCCTTGAAGGGTCAGTTATGGCAGATTACATAGTAATTCCACAGATGTTTGACTTGTTTTTTAAAACCCATTTATTCGCCTAAGGCCAGGCGCACATTCTCCTGTTCATCCTGTGTGGCACCTGACTTGGAGTAACTCTGTTTGGGACCAGGGATGTAAGCAACTAGTCCCTTGACTAGTCGCTTCGCCCCTTTGCTGCCCCTATCAGAGGCAGCAAGGGGGCAAAGCAGGAGCCAGTGCTAGGGGCAGATGGCTTAAAAGCCTGTTCCCTCCAGCACTGTCTCCACAGGGGGCAGGCGAGGCAGGGGGATAGTGGCTACCAGGTGCAAGCTGGGAATCAGCTGTCCCGGCTCACACCACGTCCCAGATGCTGCACCTCTGCTTTTTAAAGAGCCTGCTGGCTCTTAATACATTTAAAAAGCAGAAGCACAGGGGTGGGAGGACCTGGTGTGAGCTGGGACAGCTGATTCCCAGCATGACCTGGCTGGGCACCGGCCTTTTAAATATATTAAGAGCCGGCAGGCTCTTAATACCTTTAAAAAGCGGAGGTACAGCGTCTGGGTCTTGGTGCAAGCCAGGAATCAGCTATCCCGGCTCGCGCCGGGTCCCCCCACTGCATACTAGCCTTTTAAATGTATTAAGAGCCTACCGGCTCTTAGTACATTTAAAAGGCAGAGCCACTGCAGGGCTAGCTCCCACCACCGGGAACTAACCTCGCTGCAGCTCCCTCACTTATTGACTAATCAACTAGTCAATGGAGTTTCCATCGACTAGTCAATTAATTGATTAAACTAAATTTAACACAACTATTTGGGACCACTTACAGAATGAGGCACCTTTCCCAGGGAGTACGGAAAGCACTTTGTAAATCTGGCCTTTAAAACCTAGTTTATTGAAGAAATGAGCTTTCCACGCAGCAAAGAACACAGATGAGTGTTCATAATTTTGTAGTAACACACCCTGGATTTAGGGGGCTTTCCCCCAAACATCTCACAGGGTAGCTTGATTACAAGTTTTTCATATGCACAAAACCCAACTTGCTTCTCTTGCTCCATCCCTAATTAATCACAAGCACGATGAACTGCCAAAAACAGGGGGGAAAGGCCATGTTTGAGGAAGCTGTCATTGCTGGCTGCCTACAATAGGTGGAGAGTGTCTGATACAGCAGTTCTTTTCTGCACTGCTAATTGGTTTACCTTTGTCACAGAGCAGCAGAATGACAGTGACCTATTTTAACACAATAGCAAATAAGGCTTTGAACCAAATTCATCTCTGAGACTGTCACCAGCCCATACAAGGGCAAAATAAAGGACTATTATTTTCCCATACTGTACTCCTCATCTGTTAGATCCCAACAGCAGTTCACACCGCCTCAGAGGATTAGAGGAAACAGCTATTTTAACTGTCCACTGCACATGAGATTTCTACAGCAAAAAAAACATTAAAAATTAGACTTTTACAGCAGGGGAAATTTTCAGTAAACTGAGTTATATGGATGGAAAGACAAATTCAGCTCTGAAGCCAGTTATAAAACTCAGATACTAATTACACTGTGTCCACAATCCATTGCAATGGGAGAGGCTATACTAGGGATTAATGTAAGTTCTATGCTACTAATTAATGTGCCTTTCCATGTAAGCAACTGAGAGGGACACAAAAGCTAAGTGTGACATCCTGCTTCTCCTCTGTGGACACGCAAGGCCCCAAATATTGTGGAAATGCCACCTTTCTGCTGAGCAGGATGCAAGGTGGCAACCATTCACCAGAAGGGTTCTGCAACTCTGCATGCCACGGAGCCGTGCTACATAGTGGCTCTCTGTGCCACACTGTCGAAAGGAGCATTTTGTGAGGTCTAGGGGGAATGGTGGGGCTTGGTGACTGTGACGGGGCGTCTCAGCCCCGCACTGGCTGAGGGGAGGCTAACTAGGCCTGCTGGGCTGAGAAGGCCCCTCCCCCGCGTCTTTGCTGGGCATGCTCCAACTGCAGGCCTGGTATAAAGGCCAGAGAAGCAGCTCAGTTGGGACTGACCTCCAAAGGGGAAGGAGCTCCTGCTGGAGAACAGGAGCAGCCGCTCTGACTGTTGGAACCTGAAGTGCCGTCCCAGCCAGAGCTACAGCCACAATCACCGCGCCGACATCAGCCACCTCGCCGCCGTTGCCGCACTAGCTGCCACCGCGCCAATTATCGCCACCTCACCAGATCCCACTGCTGCACCAGACGCCGGACCAGACGCCACTGCCAGGCCTGCCCACACCGCTACCGCAGCTAGATCTGCAGGCACAGGTGGAGCCTACGCCAGCCAGAGGGACGGGGTAGGAAGCAGCCCAAGGCAGGGAGCAGAAGGTGCCCCGGAGGGCTCGGCACATTTTGGGAAGGACTCCACGCCGAGCCAGTGGTGGGAACCACCCACCACTGATAGGGCCCTGGGCTGAGGCCTGGTGGAGAGGGAGGGCCCGGGCCCCCCTACCCCACCACACCCTTACACCCACGACAAGGGGCATTAGAGACTCGGCCACTGGGACATATTGACCCCCAGACCAGGGGAGTTAGATACTCGGCCGCTGGGCCATATTGACCCCCAAGGGGCGTGGGGCACGCCAGCCCCATGACAGTGACCTAGTCCCCTACAGAAGCAAGATGTGGCTCTGTCCACTGCTCTCCTCAGCAGTCATTGCCCAGCTAAGCAAAAATCTAGCAGGAGGATTCTACTGCACTAACCCATATTCATTCCCCCTGCCAGTTGAACTTTCTTGCGGGGAACCAAGGTTTGGATTTATGTGATCTTCTTGTCTTGAAACACTCTGGTACGCCTCCTTGCATGGCCTGCAGGCTGTTTCCAGCAGACAAATGCTGTTTGCCATTCCAAGTAACTTTCAAGTATGCTATGATCTCAGATGTTGCCAGCTGATGATGGACCCTTCATCACACACGCAAGGAGGGTGGCCTCTGACTTTCCATGTTAGATCTGAGTGAAAGGAAGGAAATTTCTGTGAAACTGAAATAAAAACCACGTGTGTGTGTGTGTGGATATAGTCTCAGGGCAGAGTGAGGCATTAAACCCACCTGGGTAGAGAGCTCTAATCTAGCAGCAAGATTCTATGATTGGAAATAGAATCTAGACAACTTCAGATTAGAAATAAAATGTAAATTATTCAAAGTGAGGATAATTAACCATTGGCACGAGGAGAGATGAGCCATCAATTGATGTCTTTAAATCAAGACTGCATGTATTCCTAGAAGATATACACCAGCTCACCCAGAAATTATGGGCTTGATGCAGGAATCATGGTGAAATTTCTCTGGCAAGTGTTAACGAGAAAGTCAGACTAAATTACCATGAAGTTTCCTAATGGCCTTAAAATCTATTAATCTGAATTCTGATGAAATGCCTTGGATTAGGAGAGATTTATGGAAGGACCAAATAGAAAAACATTAAGTATTTGTTGAAAAAGAAAAGGGATTGTCACTCTAAGCAGGGCTGGATGGAATGTCTGAACGTGCTCTGTGATTCACTCTGCTAGCTCCAAACAAGAAAAGAAAATTAGGAGCCAAAAATAGTGGATTCTATTCCCAGCTCTTCCACTGACCTACTGTAACTCAACCAAGCCACCTTTAGCTGTTCGGTCACTCAGCTACTCTATCTGTAAAATAATACTTAATGATGCTCAGCGATGTATCAATGGAAAACACAATGTTAGAGCTAAGGTTTGTCACTGCAGATTTGTACTGGAAATAAAAAATGGCATTACAGTGACTATTACATTATCTAGCTACAAAACTATAAACACACCTATATGAATATGTATTGACATGCACACACTCACCTTTCTTAAAAGCAGCAGCAACAGACACAGTTTCCATGTTTTCCAGTCTTTATGTCTGTTTCTTTTTCAATTCCCACACAATTATCGTAAACCACTGCCAACAAAGTATCTCTTTCTGTCCAACTGAGAGTTCCTTTGATGTCCAGGATTATATCCAGATGTTCTTTCCTTTCCAAAAGTACCAGGAATCAGACCAGAGAAAAAGAGGAGACAAATACACTTGCTTGATCAGACCCAATTCCACAGGACCAGAAGTTGTCTTGGAGACTGTTAAACTCCGACTGCAGATAAACTGATCTCTAACACTAATGGCCGCCTAGCATGTTAAAACTGTATTTAAAATTGTGACCTTGTGGTGTTTTAGATGCTGCTTATAATTATTAGAACTGGGAACACTGGCTGTTGGGAGTCTGGAAGCACAGGAAACAGGAAGGAGGGGGGAGAAGATTAGCCAGGACTGAGTGAGAGCTACAAAGGGATGCAGCAGCTTTGTAAAGAGGTTTCACTTTTGGTAAATAAAGTCCTGTTGAAATTTGTTAGTACCTTGCTTGCATGATACACCATTTTGGCGACGAGGATGGATCTTCTGCCTCTGAACCCACCTGCACCCTTTCTGCAAAGCCCAGGTGAGCCTCCAATTGCTTTTACTACCTGGATCCATATGTTTGAGACTTACCAGCTTGCAATCAATGCTACAGGGATTTCTGAAGTAAGAAAACGTGTTCTGTTAATCCACTGCCTTGGAGCAGAAGAGCAGTGTATATTTTACACTTTTCCCCTTGCAGATGATAAATATGAGACTGCACTCACAGCATTAAAGAACTTTTTTCTGCCAAAAGTGAATGTAGTAGCTAATTGCTACAGATTTCGCCAGTGTGAGCAGAAACCTGGGGAGACTATAGTGCAGTATATTGCTTCTCTGAGGACTCTGACTGTAACTTGTAACTTTGGGAATATGGCAGTTGAGATGATTAGAGACCAGCTCATTGAGAAAACAACCATGCTTCGTGTAAGAGAACGCTTGCTTCTAGAATGACAACTTACACTGGAAAAAGCAATAACCCATTGCTACCCAGATTGAGTCAGCTATAGCAGAAGCCAAAATAATGAGCATGGATACAGGAGGCCCAGTACAGGCTGTGACTCCTTTGCAGAAAAGTCCACTATCACTGCAGACAAACAATTACAAGGAGAAAGCTAATGAAAAACCACAGAACCAGAAAATTCAAAGCACAGCAAAAAGCATGCTTTCGCTGTGGATCCCCACAACATTGTGCAAGCTACACAAGATGTCCTGCAAAAGTAGCTCAGTGCAATCACTGCAAAAAGATTGGGCATTTTGCTAGGGTATGCCGCAGTAGCCAGTCCAATCAACAGGTGCATGCAGTTACAATACCAGATGTTACTGTGATGAGTGTGGACAAAATCGCTAGTACATATTCCAGAACAGATAAGGTGCACTGTAAATGTTTCTGCCTCATCTTCAGGCAAATCACATCCTATTCAGCTAATGTTGGACACTGGCTCAACAGTATCTATACTACCCAATTCCATCTATTTGCATTACTTTAAAGATGTTCTTCTTACTGAACCCAAGCTTCACTTGGTGTGCTATTTGAAAAACCAAATTCCAGTACGTGGCTGCCTGCCAGCAATGGTGACTTTTGGTGATTGCTGTGTAACTGCAGAGTTGTACATTGTCCACAAAGGCACTCCTGTCCTTGGCAGAGATTTATTGGCTGCTTTAAACCTCAGGGTAGTTAATGGACGAAGTGATCTTCCTCAGCAAAGCACTCTTGCAGTACACACACCAGTTTCAGCTGGGACCCAAGACCAGGTTGAGGAAAAACTTGGCTGTGTTTATGGGTTTGTGCACAAAGTTAAAATGTGACATAATGTGATGCCTGTACGACAGAAGTTAGGTGCTTACCACTTTCAGTCAGGGAAGCTGTTTCAGAGGAACTTAAAAAAACTTGTACAAAAGGACATTATTGAAGAGATTGACTCATTGGAATGTGTTTCACCTATAGTAATGACATAGAAGAAAGATGGAGGCATTCGCCTTTGTGTAGACTTAAGGGAGCCAAATAAAGTTATTGTGATTGACAGCCACCCTCTGCCTCACATAGAAGAAGTATTTGAAGAACTCCGTGGAGCAAAGATGTTTTCTACTCTTGATTTGCAGAGTGCATACCGCCAGGTTATGTTGCATGAAGATAGCAGAGACTTCACAGTATTTATTACACATGAGGGACTATTTCGTTTTAAAAGTGTTCCATATGGTCTTGCATCTGCCCCAAGTGCCTTCCAAAAAATGATGTCAATGATTCTGAAGAATCAACATGGAGTTTAGTGCTATCTGGATGATATTATTGTGTTTGGAAATACTTCTGACGAGCATGACCAGGGCTTGACAAACCGCGATGAGAGCTACTCGCCAGTCCCGCACCGCACATGCGCAGTGCCGGTGAAATGGGCGCACGGAGCGACCGGCTGAAATCTACTCGCCACAGGCAAGTAGAATCAGTGGTTTGTCGAGCCCTGAGCATGACAATAACCTGCAGTCTGTACTAAACTGCATCAGCACAGCAGGCCTCAAGCTCAACTTGTCTACATGCAAATTTAGACAAACAGAACTCTCCTTTCTGGGGCATACAATTTCACCGGCTGGACTAAAACCTGATCCAGACCATATCCTAGAAATTTCAAATGCTCCTCCTCCAACAGATTTGCAAACCTTATGTTCCTTCTTGGGTCTTACTTCCTGGTATGCAAAATTCATTCCCAATTATGCTTCTGTCATTGAACCGTTACAAGAATTACTACGGAGAAATTCAACCTTGGTGTGGACAACGGATGCACAAGCTAGGAAACTCTGAAAGATTTGATTGTACATAGTCCAGTACTTGCACTATTCAGTCCTGCATTGCCCACAGTTGTGACTACTGATGCTTCTGATTATGGACTTGGGGGCTGTCCTCACACAACTTTCATGATGACAACACAGAGGACTGTTGCATTTGCTTCAAGGACACTGAGTGATGCTGAGAGAAAATATTCTACAGTTGAAAAAGAAGTACTTGCTTGTGTCTGTGCTACTGAAAAATGGAGCACTTACCTGTGGGGCTGCACATTCAAGTTGCGCACAGACCACAGCCCTTTGACAACATTGCTAGCCACAAAAGGACTGGGAAGAGCAGCAAATCATATTGCTAGATGGTCTGCAAGACTACTCTCTTTCAATTATGAACTGGAATATAAGCCTGGAAAACAAAATGTGATAGCTGATTGCCTTTCTCGCCTGCCTTTGTCTTCACCAGATGGTTCACTGGAGGATGAGGATGAAGTAGTTGTGCTTATTACAAGCACTCTTACTGCAGTTACAAGAGAGCAGTTCCAAGCTGCTTGTTCAGCATGTCCAATTCAACAAAAGCTACGGGAATTTCTGACAAAGATGGCCCAGTAAGCCTAAAAACCTTGACCCAGTTTTGCTGCCTTATTTTAGAGTTCAGGATGAACTTTCTTTGTTTGATGGCTGTGTGCTACGAAGTACACACCGGCTACTTGTGCCAGAAGAATTACAGTCAAAACTCATACACCTGGCACATGATGCTCATCAAGGAATTGTCAGAACCAAACAACGACTACGGGATCTGTATTGGTGGTCAGGGATGGACTCCCAAACTGAAGCAATCATAAAACCCTGTGTCACTTGCCAAATGCATGATAAGACAGCAGTGACATGCACTCCACCATTACAGCCTGTTCCTCTTCCTGATTCTGCATGGGAAAAAGTTGCGATTGACATTGTAGGACCCTTTGATACTGCTCCAATTGACTGTCGTTATACCATCACTTTAATAGACTATTTCAGTAAATGGCCTGAAGTTGTGTTTACATCGCAAATCTATTCTGCTACAATAATTAAGTTCCTCTCTACAGTTTTTAGCAGGGAAAGTAACCCCAAAGAACTGGTTTCAGATAATGGTAGTCAATTTACTTCCCTGAAATTTGAAAATTTTCTAGCAGAGAGGAACATTTTACATAGAAGAACATCCCTGTATTACCCTCAAGCCAATGGGGTAATCGAAATGTTTAACAGAAACTTGAAAGAGAGTTTGCAAACGGTTAAACTGGAAGGGCGATTGTGGATAACCTTCACTACTGACTTCTTGCAAGCATACAGGGCTACACGACATGCCACAATGCAAAGATCACCTGCAAAGTTACTGCGTGGAAAACAGATGAATACTAAACTGAACATTGCTGGATTGTTAAAGGCAAGACCTGATGCACCAAAAGAGGATGATGTGAGAAAAACAATTGAACAGAACCAAGAAAGGTATAAGGCTTTCACAGACAAATGGCGGGGTGCTAAGGAACCAAAGTTTGAGTGTGGTTCCTTCATTAGAGTAAGAAAACCTGGAATTTTATGCAAAGGGGACCATAAATTCACATCTTCTCTTAAAATCATTGAGAAGAAGGGACCTTACACCTATTGACTTTCTGATGGACAGGTATGGAATGCTTCTTATCTTGCACCTGCCTATGCACCAAGAAGAGATGATGTTAACACCCAATCCGCGTTGGATGACTTCACCGTAGTACCAACACAACATGACATTGCACTAGAAACAGGGTTTGAGAGATGGTCTGTCAGACCCAGATGACCACCTGTCTGGACTAGAAACTATGTTATGTAATATTTACAGTGTTTTCAGTATAATATTTCTGCCAACAGTATAGTGGCTTGTTCCATATTTGTTGCTGTGGTTAGAACAACAATGTTTAATTTATAATTGAGAGAGCTTCTTAAGAGAGGAGGGAATGTGGTGTTTTAGATGCTGCTTGTAATTATTAGAACTGGGAGCACTGACTGTTGGGAGTCTGGAAGCACAGGAAACAGGATGGAGGAGGGAGAAGATTAGCCAGGACTGAGTGAGCACTACAGAGGGATGCAACAGCTTTGTAAAGAGGTTTCACTTTTGGTAAATAAAGTCCTGTTGAAATTTGTTAGTACCTTGCTTGCAGTATACAACAGACAACACTTAACTAAAGCTGTTCTTGACCCAGTTTTTTATTCAAAGCAGAGCAGGGCTATTTGATTATCTGGAAGGTTGGTTTCTAGGGTGACACCACATTTTATTTTTAAGAGCATTTTCTGTACCTTTTCCCCAAAGAGATGGTGACCTCTTGGTCACCTGGCAGATGTTTTTCCCCTATGTCATGTGTTAGTTGTTTGGCTGAACAAGACTGTCACTTTTCACCCTATTTAATGATTCTGGCAGTAAGAACTCAGGTCAGATGTGATGTAAGTAGTTGTGATGCCACTAAAGTCAATAACGTTGAACCAGCTATACTTTTGGCCATGAGAGACTATGATTAGAATGGGTATTTTTCCAAGTATTGTCCCTGTACATAAATTGACCTGGCAGAAATACTAGAGCAGAGCATCAGAAAAATTATGGAAAGAATTGAACAGAAAAAAAACCAGACCATTTTGACAATCCAGTAGTAGCTAAAATTTTATTCTAGGAACTAAAGGTCCATTTTACTTCCTGCTATCAGTTTCCTGTGTGAAATGTAAATGCTGAATGCATATTTGACAATGTACAATTAATGACATAAAATAATTACATAAAAAGAATGTTAAGGTTGCTAAGTTAAACACTCAAAAATGAAGAATTGCCTGAATTAAGGTTGTCCTGCAACCCTAATTTGGCCCCTTGTGCGTGTGCATTATGATACAATCTTTAATTACGTGATCACGTGTAACTTTTTCCAAGGGACCCTGGCCTATTTCAATGCACAGGATGGGAATTTTCAACCAAAATGGGCAAAGTTTGACAAAGTTATAAGCAACTGAAAACAGGGTCTAATATAATAGAGGTGCCAGGCAGCCTTAACTATCAGTGTTGTTCCCAGTTCTGTGATAATCCCAAAGCACAGCTAAGAAGGTGCATAGGTAGTGTATGGCATAACAAATATTGTTACAGGATTTATGGCAGTAAATATTAGCTAAGCAGCCTTGTGATGGAGCGTCTGCCCCACACTGGCCCTTTAAGGGTTAAAACCCAGCCCTGGAGTAGGGCTGGAGCAGTGGAGCTAGCAGCTGTGGCCAGTATGAGCCCATTAGGGCCCAGCTCAGGGCTGTATAAACAAAGGCTCCTGGAGGAGTAGAGACGGATACACTCTTGCTCTGGTTGGGGAGCAGGACCTGGCTGTCAGGGAAGCCAAAGGCTTCTGGAGACAAGGCTTGAGAATACTAGGGCTGTACTTAGAGCAGGGCTGGGGAAGCTCTGGCCAGGCAAACTCCCAGCCTGCAGGGCCTGAAGCAAGGCCAGGGGCTACTAGGGCTGCAAAGAGGCAGCCAGGGTAGGCAAAGACAGCAGGTCCACACCCCTTTGCCAAGGATGAGTGGCCATTTCAGACTACAGTTTGCCCCTGAGGTAAGGGGCTAGATGAAAACCGGCAGTGGGTCACTGAGGCAAGGAGGGCATAGGGAGTTGGGGGTTCCCAAAGGGGGAGGACCCCAGAGTGTGGGGGCACTGTGGCAGGGCAGTACCCAGAGGGAGGACGCCATAGTCTGGGAGGGACTTGGGTCCTAACACAGAAGTGGAGAAGAATAGGTAACAACAGGCGTGACAGCAGCCAGAAGGGGGTGCTCTGGCACCAAAGAGCTAATTCCCAGAGTGACCAGCAGGTAGTGCTCTGCAGTCACACTTTTACAAGCAGGAATGACTAGAATCCATTCCATGTCTTACCTTAGATCTGGAAACTTGTGGAGGAGAAGCACAATTTGTATTTTCATTGCTTCAATGTCAGTAAGTCCAATAAAATCTATGATTCCTTCAATAGGATCAGCCAGTGAAGCAGTTCTAGGGCCCTAGGGATATAAGAACATATGCATTCAACTAGTGTAGAAGAGAAATCCCAGTGTAATGTGAAGATCTGGATTCAGGTCTAGACTTGGGTCACCAAGTTAGGGACCAAAAAGAGCTATGAGCATTGCAGGGGCTGTGAAGTATCCTTCCCCCCCAGATGGAAGAATAAATAAGGTAAAATCTAACCATGCAACTGCATTAGCACCCCCTACTGACCAATATATTTATCCACATGACTGCTGGCTTTAAACAAATCTGCCAACGTGAAAAAGTGTTTGCTTTGTGTAGTCTAGGAAGTGCTGTGGATAGTCAGCTCTCACTGACTTCAAGCACACTACAGGACCGAGGCCTATACAATCAAGTAAAGAGCTGCTACATTTTTCATGACATTTGATAAATGAGGGTTGGAATGAGCTGCCCAGAGATAGATTTTGAGTGGAAAGGTAATATGAGCAACTTGCTGCTCTGAATTATTTATGCAACAATATCAGCATAAATTCCATGGTACAGCAAAGCTAGGGAATATGCTATTCAAATTAGTTCGGGATGGGCATACATTCCCATGATATCTACTTAGCACTGAGAATCAGACTGGATTTTCCAGGAACCAGAACGTCTCAGCATTGAACATAAATTCAAAAAATAATATTTAGTGACAACCCTTCTCTCTCTCTTCCTCTGCATTGCAGCAATACAGACGGTGTGCAGTTCTGCATAGCAAGACAACTGGAATTATTGCCAAATTTTTGCTCCCTAACATACTCGTATGGTACAATATTTCCTGTTTGTCAAGCTCATTATTATTAAATACTATGTATTATAGAGTGCAAAAAGGGTCTCTACAGACAAAGAGCTAAGATCTCTGCTCTACAACTTAAATAGCCAAAGTGTAGGAGACTGAGCAGTAATGCTTAACACAATCTTGTTAGATCTTCTTTTACAACATATGCAATTATTATTTAGCAAACATTTCTTTAAGGGGAAGGCTCAGAATTTAAAAATGTGTTTTGAGAAAGGACTTGAAAAGGGAAAGTATGGATACGTGGCAGACTACGTCAGGAAACAGGAACCAAGGTAGTAACTGCATGCATAAATTGAGTATGCAGTATATATTTTGCATGCACAATTGTGCATCTAACTTGACTGAACATCAGACCCTTCATTTGTAAGTATATTTCTTCTAGGAAGATTTCCAGTGCTAATACCCTGAGCAATGAGACAGAAAAAAACATGGGTAAAGGGAGCAGCACTTCACCAACTGCATATCGATTTGTTCTTCATTCTGTGTGTATATATATATAATTAGGGTTGTCTGTGCATTGCTCATTTTAGATGATAATATTAGCTCTTCCTTCCATGTCTTACACAATGCTGAGCACAGCATTGCTGGAAAGTTTTAAAATGATCTGTTAGAGAATTTTTTGTAACAACATATTTTTGGTAGTCTCGGAAAGCTTTAAGTTTTCCTTAAATGGTCCTAATACAATTAGACTTTAAAGGTACAGTTTTCATTTTTCCATACTGAGACTCAGACCTGTCCTTTCCAATGCACTGTCTGGGGTGGTCACCGCAGGCCCTACACTTTTGGGGGCCCCATGGTCAGGCCTGGCCTTAGGGCCCTTGGCTGCTTGCTCTCTGCCCAGGCTGGAAACCACACAGCCAACCACAGCATACCACCTTGGACCCCGCAAACTCTTTGGCCGGGCCTGCCTGCGGTGGCTACCCCAACTGTCCTATGGATGGGATTCACGAGGTTACCTGGGGCCGGGGACCTGGCATAGTGGCAGCAGGGGTTGCTCCCGCACTCCTCATGGTGGCAGGAGCCAGAGCAGCCCGGCAATCTGCTTCTCTTCTCCCTGTCCTGTCATCCTCTCCCAGCCCGCTGCGCACGGCTTCTCAGCAGCAGCAAGAAGCAGAGCACCCTAACCCCAGGAGGTCCTGCTTCCTGCTGCTGTGGAAAAGTGGGATGCAGTTGGCTGGGAGATAGTGGTGCATTGGGGTGGAATGAAGCAGGCTCTCATGCTGCTCTGGCTGCTGCCACCATGATGAGTGCCACCTTGCTGCTCCATACCAGGCCCCCGTAATCCTCTGGGCCACATTACTCAAGGGAGGGGGCAGGACAGGGCTGGTGGCAGGGTGTGGGTGTTACCCCAGGCCCCGCATCTGGGCTAATGGGGGAGGGGGAGTTCCCCAGGCCCTACGCCCCCCTCAGGACTGCTCTGCTGAGACTAATGGGTTAATTGCAGCGAGTCTGAGCTTTTTCCAAGGGAGGCTAAAAACAGGGGACTGGACTGGATCCACCTAGTCCCAGGGCGCTCTGCTTCCCACCTCCACAGAAAAGCCATGTGCAGTGGGTCAGGAGAGGGCCATGGGGCAGAGCAGAGCAGGCTGCTGGGGCTGCTTTGGCTCCCACTGCTGCCATGAGTGCAGGATGGGGTGTGAGTCCTGCTGCCACTTTGCCAGGTCCCCAGCCCCAGATAATCCTGAGGGTCCTGTCCATAGAATGTTTGGGGTGGCCACGCCATGGCTCCCAAAAGCAGGAGGCCTGGTGCAGCTGCCTCAGACCATCCTATGGACGGTATGGCTCTGCTCTGCAGTGCATTTCATACATCTCTGTACGTGTGTTTTAGAAACCTTCATGATAACCCTGGTCCCAGTGAGATGAGTCACCCACCACTGAAATGCAGTAAGTAATTTCTATACTCAGTGGAACACAACAGCATCCAACAACCTATCAGAGCAGGAAGAGAGAAGGGTACTATACTACAAGTGAAACTATACTACAGAAGACTTTCAAGTATAATTGCCTGAGTTAAAATTTGGCCATGACACTAGGATTAGTTTGGCTATGACATTAGGATTAGCAGCCCAGGTTTTGCAAAAGCTGGCACATGATCTTTTTTGACCCTCAGCAGTCAAAAGTGTGTCATGTAGTGTTTGATTCAAACAATGGGGTAATAAATCCCAATGACACATACAAAATGATGGGGTCTAAATTAGCAGTTACAACTCAAGAAAGATCTCTGTGGAGAGTTCTCTTAAAACATCCACTCAATGAGCAGCCACAGTCAAAAAAGCTAACAAATGTTAGCAGCCACTAGGAAAAGGATAGATAGTAAGAGAGAAAATATCATAGTGTCATTATATAAAATGTACGGTATGCCCAGATCTCAAATGCTGCATGCAAATTGGGTCACTCCATCTTTTAAAAAAAAAGAGATATTAGAAAAGGTGGAGAAAAAGACAACAAAAAAGATTAAGGGTATGGAATAGCTCTGGTATGAGGAGAGATGACACTGTTCAGTCTGGAAAAGAGATGACAAAGGAGAGAGATGATAGAAGTCTATAAAATCATGACTGGAGTGGAGAAAGTGAATAAGAAAGTATTATTTATCCATTCACATAACACAAGAAATAGGAATGACTCAATTAAATTAACAGGCAGCAGGTTTAAAAGAAACATAAAGAAGTACTTCATCACAACGCACAGTTAACCTGGGGAACTTACTGCTAGGGGATGTTGTAAAGACCAAAAGTATAAATGGGTCAAAGAGAAATTAAATAAGTTCCTGGAGGATAGGTGCATCAATTACTATTAACCAATATGGTCTAGGATGTAACTCCGTTTTCTGGGTGTCATTAGCCTTTATTTGCCTGAAGCTAGGAAGGGATGGCTCACTCGATGATTGTCTGTTCTGTTTGTTGATTGCCTGCATTGTTCATTCCCTCTGAGCATCTAGAATTAGCCACTGTCAGAAGACAGAATACTGGGCAAGATGGACCCCTATTGGACAAACCCCTGTCCACTGCAGAGTAGCCATAAGTGGCTAGTGCAGCCCACAAAGGAAGCAATGCCAGGACAGCTGTAGAGTAGGCCAGGTCAATGCTTTATTTCACTAGCTCCCACCTGTGTAGGTTCTATAGGACTCTGCATTGCCCATCTGGCAATAGCCTCATTGTAGAGCAGCATGGACAGCAACACCTGTTCTACTGAAGCAATTGCCCCATGAAGAGCAATGGGCTTAGCTGGTGTAATTTACACACCCCAGTTTTAAGTCTCTGTCTGTTTCCTGTTACAGGGGAAAGAGTGGAAATCTTGTGATCACCCTACCTTCCAAAGCTACAATCTAACACTGTTTCTCCCCACTGATAGCAGATTTGAACTGCCAACACAATCTTACACACAACTGATGTTTACATATGGAGATCCATGTAAAAGTTAGTTATGTGCCCCCCACTGTCCTGAGAACTGTAGTCAGTGGTGGAAATAGTACGCATAATATTGCAAAGCCAAATCAAAGACTTACAAAGTTTTCTTCAAATAGTGTTCGCATTGCCCTGTGATCTGCTTCAATTTTGTTGGCAATATTCCTCCGCTTCGCAGAAGATGACTTCCCAGAAATAGTTAGGAGAGCCTGCATGTACTCAGTGACAATGCTCTGACAGGCAGCCTGGATGAGGGTCTGTTCCAGACAAAAACAAAGATTAGCCTCTTTGTGCTGAGTGGGTGGATATGAGTAAAGGCCAGACACTGGCTACTTTATCTTCACTTAGATGCATGCCCAGATCTTCCCCTCTCTACCCTTTTAAAGAGTCTAGCAAAGTTACTCTAACACCTGGATGTACTAAGGTACGTAAAATTTGCTTGGAGATTATGGTGATGAGGGCCATGTAAATACTCACAGGGAAAGAGTGATCTGGCCCTCAATATCACTAAAACAGTCCACTGGACATAACTATAGTTCATTAGCCATTTAAATCAGGTCAGTTTTAGGCTGCAGTCCAAGCACATTGGAAATCTCTAATCCTGCCCCAAACAAACTGGGTAATACAGATTAGTGTTCGACAGCTGCCCCACCACCTGACATGGCATTCATGTGACAAAATGTCCAGTGACAAGTTCTAAAGAGCAAACAGAATTGTTACAGAATTCTATGTGGCAATGCTTTTTGTGTCTTTAGATATTTGAACTGAAATTAGCGATGATGGAAGGTGACCCATTTACAGATGTGAAATTGGAAGTCTTTTTTTTTTAACCATTGGACATGTATAGCAAGGCAACAGCAATGTAAACCTCCCCACCAACAAGAAGAAGGATAACCCATTGTTTAGGGAACTAGCCTTCCAGATAAAAAAACCATGTTCAAGTCCCTGCTCTACTGCAGACTTCCTGTGAGACCGAAGGAAGTTACTAGGTTTCTCTTGGCCTTCATTAGCCACCTACAAAATAATGATACTAGCAAGTCCCTGCTTTTTAGGAATCTTCTGAGGATAAATGAATTAAAGAGTATGAGGGTTTCAGATACTATGGTAATGGGGGCCTTGTAAGTGCTTAGCTAAACAGATTACTACAGACATGACCAGGGTGGAGGGGGACCACCTTTTAAGATAGTCCAACCCTCCCATCTCCCAGGCTGCCCATTCATTTCTTGGTTTCTCTGCTAAGATCACAAGAGTTGTAATAGTTGTTTCTATGATGTCGACACCTGTCTTTTAGGAACTGGACTGAGACCATCAAGTCCTCTTCTAAATCATTTTGGGCTAACTGGGAGTATTGTTTACCTTTGAAATACTTAGCTATCCCAACATCCAATGGCATGGTTTGTGGTATTTTTTCTTAGTAATATCTTACTTCTTACCTCATAGGTCTCTGTATTTTTCATCTCAAACCTTGAAAAACTTAACTGTAAACAGTCGAGAAATGTGTTCAAATCACTATAATCTTTTCTGAAGTGATCCGTCAGTACCACCTGAGGAACAGGAAATAACTGAGGTCAATGGGCCATTTAGATTCACCACAGAACTGATTTGTAGACATCATTTCTGTTTGCTTCATCCACTTTTAGATGTGGATTCATTCACATGCTGCAGCATTTTCTTTTTATTCCTTTGTTTCAAATGATAAGCAAAACAATGAATGCAGTAAACAATTAAAACCCAAAATGAACTACATTAACATGTTGCACCCCAACACTGGAAAACCTCAGACTGTGGAAAAGACAATGAGGGTGAGATAATACCTTTTATTGGACCAACTTCTGATAGTGAGACACAAGCTTTTGAGCTTACACAGAGCTCTTCTTCAGGTCTGGGAAACTAATTCAAAGTATCACAGATAAATACAAGATGGAACAGATTGTTCAGCATAAATAGTTAAAACACATTTCAAGGAACCATTCAACGTAAAGTGGCCCATTAACACCCCTCCAACTAGAGGAAGGAGGGATGGGAAAGAGCCCTTTTTAAATATTGGCATCACACTACCTATCTTCCAGCCATTAGATACAGAAGCTGATTTAAAGGTAGGTTTCAAACCACAGTTAATAGTTCTGAAATTTCAAATTTGAGTTCTTTTAGAACTCTTGGGTGAATGCCATCTGGTCCTGGTGATTTGTTATTGTTAAGTTTATCAATTTGTTCAAAATCTCCTCTAATGACGCCTCAGTCTGTGTCAATTCTTCAGATTTGTCACCTATAAAGAATGACTCACATTTGGAAATCTCCCTAACATCCTCTGCCATGAAGACTGAAGCAAATAATTCATTTCGTTTCTCCGCAATTACCTTACTGTCTTTGAGTCTCCTTTAGCATCTTGATCATCCAGAGGCCCCACTGGTTGTTTAGCAGGATTCCTGCTTCTGATGTACTTAAAAAACATCTTGCTTTTACTTTTTTATTTTTTTGGCTCGCTGTTCTTCAAACTCCTGTTTGGCTTTCCTTATTATATCTTTACACTTATTTTGACAGAGTCTATGCTCCTTTCTATATTCCTCATTAGGATTTAACTTCCACTTTTTAAATGATGCCTTTTTATCTATAACTACTTTTTACTTGGTTGTTAAGCCACAGTGGCACTTTTTGGGTTCTCTTACTGTGTTTTTTAATTTGGGATATACATTTAAGTTGGGCCTTTATAATGCTGTCTTTGAAAAGTCTCCATGCAGCTTGCAGGGATTTTACTTTTGGCACTGTACCTTTTAATTTCGGTTTAACTAACCGCCTCATTTTTGTGTAGCTCCCCTTTCTGAAATTAAATGCCACAGTGTTGGGCTGCTGAAGTGTTTTTCCCACCACAGGGATGTTAAATTTTATTATATTATATTATATTACATTATATTATATTATGGTCACTATTTCCAAGCGGTCCAGTTATATTTATATCTTGAACCAAATCCTGTGTTCCACTGAGGACTAAATCAAGAATCGCCTCTGCTCTTGTGGGTTCCAGAACCAGCTGCTCCAAGAAGCAGTCATTTAAGGCGTCAAGAAACTTTATCTCTGCATCCCATCCTGGGTACACCCTGACGTGCACCCAGTCAATTTGGGGATAGTTGAAATCCTCCACTATTACTGAGTTTTTTGATTGTATAGCCTCTCTAATCTTCCTTAGCATTTCACAGTCACCATCACTATCCTGGTCAGGTGGTTGATAATATATCCCTACTGCTATATTCTTATTATTAGAGTATGAAATTACTACCCATAGAGATTCTATGGAACATTTTGGTTCATTTAAGATTTTTACACTTCATTTGATTCTACATTTTCTTTCACATATAGTGCCACTCCCCCACCAGCATGACCTATTCTGTCATCCTGATGTATTTTGTGCTCTGTTATGACTGTCCCATTGATTGTCCTTATTCCACCTAGTTTCTGTGATGCTTATTATATCAATATCCTCCTTAAATACAAGGCACTCTAGTTCACCCAACTTATTTTTTAGACTTCTAGCATTTCAGTATAAACACTTCAAAAATTTGTCCCTGTTTAGCTGTCTGCCATTTCCTGATGTGTTTAAATGGCACTCTTTTTCATTTGATTGTTTCTCATCTGTTAAACGTCACATGTTAAACATTACATTTAGCCAGTTAACCACTTAACCTGAATCCAATGGGTGGGGAAGGTCTGGCTGGGCTTAAGCGTCACCTCCCCACACACCTGCACCATGGTGGAGGGCTGCTGCAGCCTGTCCAGGCTTGCTGTGCCACAGGCTGCTCCAGTCAGGCTGGAACGAGCCTGCCGCAGACAGGGGCTGCTTGGGCCAGGCTGGTCCCTACAAGCTGTGGGCAGGCGTCTGCTCTGTCCAGGTCAGGCCCACTGCACCATGCCATGGGCATGGAGGTGCTTCAGCCCAGCCAAGGCCATCACACAATGGCTGCTCCATACCACAGGCTGGGAGCTGCTCTGGCTGGGCAGGGCTCACTGCGCTATGCTGCATGGCATGCTAGGCCTTGCCAGACTGGAGAGCCCCCCACCCTCTGTGGTGCAGCGTAGAGAGCCCAGCTGGGCTGGAGTGCCCCTTGACCATGGTGTGGCATAGTGGGCTCGGCTGAGCTAGAGTAGCTGCCTGCCCACAGCGGGTGGGGGGCTGCTCCAGCCCAGCCATGCTGCCAGTTAACTGGTTAAATGGTTAACCAGTTACATCCCTAACCCCTTACATTGACTACTTCATGGAAAAAGTGACTGTGAAATTCCTAAACACCCCATCTACCACAATCTCCCCACTACCAAGAAGCTGTTCAGTCCTGGAAATCTATCCACCAAGTAGTGATCAAACCAGCTAATAAAGGGGGCTCCATTGTACTCCTCAACCAGGATGACTGTGTTAACAAGACAAACCAACAATTCTCAGACACCTTCTACCATGAAGAACTCAAAGACCCGCACATTACAATCTACCCAGGAAGTTAAGGATGTCATCAAATCACAAGAACATAACATAAGAATGGCCGTACTGGGTCAGACCAAAGGTACATCTAGCCCAGTAGCCTGTCTGCCGACAGTGGCCACCACCAGGTGCCCCAGAGGGTGTGGACCGAAGACAATGATCAAGCGATTTGTCTCGTGCCATCCATCTCCAGCCTCTGGCAAACAGAGGCCAGGGACACCATTTCTATCCACTGGCTAATAGCCTTTTATGGACCTAACCGTCATGAAATTATCTAGCTTCTCTTTAAACTCTGTTATAGTCCTAGCCTACAAAGCCTCCTCTGGCAAGGAGTTCCACAGGTTGACTAAGCGCTGTGTGAAAAAGAACTTTCTTTTATTAGTTTTAAACCTGCTACCCATTAATTTCATTTGGTGTCCTGTAGTTCTTCTATTATGGGAACTAATAATTAACTTTTCTTTATTCACCCTCTCCACACCACTCATGATTTTATATACCTCTATCATATCCCCCCTCAGTCTCCTCTCTTCTAAACTGAAAAGTCCCAGTCGCTTTAGCCTGTCTTCATATGCGACCCATTCCAAACCCCTAATCATTTTAGTTGCCCTTTTCTGAACCCTTTCCAAGGCCAAAATATCTTTTTTGAGGTGAGGAGACCACATCCGTACATGGTATTCAAGCTTTGGGCGTACTATAGTTTTATACAGGGGCAGTAAGATATTCTGTGTCTTATTTTCTATCCCTTTCTTAATAATTCCTAACATCCTATTTGCCTTTTTGACCGCCGCTGCACACTGTGTGGAAGTTTTCAGAGAACTATCCACGTTAACTCCAAGATCTCTTTCCTGATTTGTCATAGCCAAATTAGCCCCCAATCATACTGTACGTATAGTTCGGGTTATTTTTTCCAATATGCATTACTTTACACTTATCCACATTCAGTTTCATTTGCCATTTTGTTGCCCACTCACTCAGTTTAGTGAGATCTTTTTGAAGTTCTTCACAGTCTGCTTCTGTCTTGACTATCTTAAACAGTTTAGTAACACCACAAATTTTACCACCTCACTGCTTACCCCTTTCTCCAGATCATTTATGAATAAGTTGAATAGGATTGGTCCCAGGACTGACCCTTGGGGGACACCACTAGTTACCCCTCTCCATTCTAAAAATTTACCATTTATTCCTACCCTTTGTTTCCTGTCTTTTTAACCAGTTCTCAATCCATGAAAGGACCCTTCCCTCTTATCCCATGACAATGTAATTTACACAAGAGCCTTTGGTGAGGGACCTTGTCAAAGGCTTTCTGAAAATCTAAGTATACTATATCTACTGGATCCCCCTTGTCTGCATGTTTGTTAACCCCTTCAAAGAACTCTAATGATTTCCCTTTACAGAAATAATTCCGCAAACAAGTTCAGGAGAAACCCTACAATTTCATTTCCCATAAATACAACCCAGCGACCTTCTACATGCACTGCAAGATACATAAACAAAGGAACCCAGGCAGACCCATAGTATCTGGCCATGGCACTGAAGAAATAGAAACTACCCTCAAACCACACACAGAGCGAGCTTCCTCCAGGGCACAACTCATTTCCTTCACAAACCCCACAACGTTAATAACCCCTATGAACATCATCTTTACAACTGTGGATTTCACCTTCCTGTACACTAAGGGTATGTCTACACTACAGCGTTATTTCGAAATATCTAAATTCAAAATAGTTATTTCGAAATATCTTATTTCGAAATAACACGTCTACACACAAAATGCATTTCGAAATAGCTTTTTGCTATTTCGAAATAGCGCATCCACACTGATTGGATGCTGAATCACATTTAAGGCCAGCCAGAACTGGTTCCGGCAGGGCATCAGGTCAGGGCGGCCAGCAGGGCACCCTGGGAAGGGCTGGAGGCCCCCTATTTCGAAATAAGCGTCTACACAGCACTTATTTCAAATTAGCAGTTTCGAAATTGGCACTATTCCTCGTGGAATGAGGTTTACCAATTTCGAAATAAGCCCTCTGCTATTTTGAATTAATTTCGAAATAGCAGTTGGCTTGTGTAGACGCTAGAAAAGTTATTTCGAAATAACGGCCGTTATTTCGAAATAACTTTGCTGTGTGGACATACCCTAACATGCCTCACAATGCATCTGATGAAGTGGTTTTTACCTACAAAAGCTTATGTCCAAATCTGTTAATTTTAAGTTACCACAGGACTCCTCATAGTTTTGCGGATATAGACTAACACAGCTACCCCTTTGAGATGAAGAAAACTGTAATCTACAGCAAGACACTCACCTACAATTACAAACTTAGAGCAGCCCAGCTGTATTGACACATCTGGACTGCTGTAAAAGCAGTTGTGTGGCTGTGTTATGCCAATGAGAGAGAGAACTCTTCCATCACTATAAGAAAGTGGACACGAGCACTTATGCTGGCAAAACTTATGTCACTCAGGCGGGTGGGTTTTTTTCAAATCCTGAAGCAACAAAAGTTTTGCCAAAATAAGTGCTAGTGTAGACATTGCTTCAGATACCACAGAATATGCTCAGAGAAGAGCATCCGTAAAGATATACACCTTAATACACTCAAAACCAGCTCTGGGTATGGATTTTTCATATAGTTAAGCAATGTAGTTATATGGATGTTGGTTTGCCGTGTAGACCTGCCCTGAAAAAATTTCCCAATTCAAAAGAAGAGCTCTGTGTAAGCTTGGCATTTTGTCTTTCTCACCATCAGAAACTGGTCCAATAAAAGATATAACCTCACCTGCCTTGTCTCTCTGATACCCTGGGACCAGCACAGCTATAACAACACTCAATCAGACTGGAAACAGACAGCCTGTCAGTGGAGTGACAGCTATATCAGTGGGGCTATGTAGGCTGTGTCCATCACAGGAACTGCAAAACTGAATCAGCTCTGTAGTTCATCTAGTCCAGCATCCTATCTCCAAGAATGGTGAGCAGCAGGTGCTTCAGAGGAACCCTGCAGCAGGTATATGTGAGCTAATCTGCCCTCCATATTAAGTCTCATCCTGGTCTCTATGGGTGCATTTACACTGCACCCATAGTTCGAAATAAGCTATGCAATTTGAGCTATGCAAATTGCGTAGCTTATTTCAAGTGTATTTCAAAATAACTTATTTTGAAATTTGGTGCTGTCTACACAGCGCCAAATTTCAAAATAGAGCGTTATTCCGAAATGTCCCTTAATCCCTTGTGGAACGAGGTTTACAGGGACGTTTGAATAGCAAGCCCATTATTTTGAAATAGTTTTTGAAATAACAGGCTTGTTTAAAAGATGCGGAATAGCTATTTCGGGATACCAGAAGTATCCCAAAATAGTGCCACAGTGTAGACGTACCCTAACAGTCAGAGGCCTCAAGCATGAGGATTAAAATCTCTTCCCAAATTTTGTTTCCAACAGCTATTATAACTCCGGATTTTCTAGATAAATGTCTAGGTGCTTTTGGAATCTTACTAAATTCTTGGTTCCATTGACTTCCTGTGGCAATGAGTTCCAGAGTCTAATTATGCATGATGTAGAAAAGTGTTTCATTAATTTTGAATTTGCCACTTTTCGTTGTCACCAGATGACTCATAACTCAAGAATGAGGGAACATAGAGAACAGAAGCTCTTGATCTACCTTCTCTTTACCTAGATTAACCCAGGGTAGACACACACACAGGGTTTGACAACCATCTGATATGTTTGCAGTGGTCTTCATCTTAGGGAAGAAGTGGACAATACACCAAAGATAAATGGCATCCCATTATTTAACTTTGTTCATTGAGAAATTCTTAGCCACCAGAAATCAATATTTTTCGTTTCGGCTCTTGGGACTAGGCAGCTATAAACACATGTTTAGTAATAGCAGTAAGAATTATGACTCCAAAAAAGTGGAGTATTAGAATCTTGAATGATTAAATAGACAGAAGGTCCAAGATACAGATCTAAAATGTATCAGTTCATCTGTCCCACAGACAAAGCCCTACATCACCCCCAGTATCAGGATAGGAATATGTGCCTAACAGCATGAAAACCTCATTAAATGTTAACACCGGTCTCACATACCTTGGCTTTAGAAGTAATTGCCTGCAGAAGAAGTTCTCTACTCTGTTCTTCTGTCCCGTCTATAAATTCCTTCACCTTAGTGTCAGTTTCAGCACTAGCGCTGTAGATGTAGGTAAGCTTATACCAAGCAGCTCTATCAAATAAAAACAAAACATAAAACAAAAAGTCACACGGGGCCATACTTTCAGGCCATGGTCTTTTTTAAGATCTGATTCTGCTCCCATTAAAGTCAATGGGATTTTTTTAAATAGCTGAAGATTGTTCCCTGCTTAATGACATCACAGGCTGATGTGCATATATTTTGAGTGCTCTCATTAATGTGTGCAACTTTACACAAATACCACTTGTACATGCAACTCAAACTTAAATGGGATTTGCAGGTACAAATCTGCCACTTTCCCAAATGAGAGGACACAAAAAATAGCACACAAACAGAGTGCATGTTTAAGAAGCTTGCAGATAAATGGAGACTGGATAGTTCAAATGCAAATTGAATGGTGCTGTACATTCAAAAAATGGCCAAACTTTACAACCAAAAAAATATAGACATGCACAATCAGAGCATTCTTCAGGTCTACATAATCATGCAAGTCCTAGGTTAACAGGGATCACAAATCAGAAATTATCATTTTTATATTCTACTCAGTGGAGCCAACATAAATCTTCAGTTTAGGATTCACACTGTTTGCAACATATCATGGGATCCTTGGTGTTGTTGTTAGCGACATATCTCAGCACATATATTATTAATGAAAAAATTACTTGCACATAATGACCGATTCAAAAATTAAAGTAAACACTATGACTATTTTTGGGGCTAGAATTTTTTGGCTGGCTCCAGCTCTTCCCCAGGTAATCTCATAAAGAAAAACCACCAGAGAGGGTTTTCACCACTGGCACAAGCACGACTGCAGTGAGCATTTTGGTGCCTAGAACCTCCTCTCTCCTTTTATTCTTTGTTGCTTCCTGTTCCTTTTAGCAAAAAAAGGTCAGATGTAGGGTGTTCATGCAGGGTGGTTTGATCTGGCAAAGCACTTAAGCTCTTGCTTAACTTTAGGCACTCAAGTAAAGTAGTCTCATTGACTTCAGCCAGAGCTAGATGAGGCCCATGAAGCAGAAAATACACTTCACCTCACATGCATCTGACGAAGTGGGTCTTTGCCCATGGAAGCTTATGCTCCAATATATCTGTTAGTTTATAAGGTGCCACAGGACTTCTTGATGTTCTTGCAGATTCAGACTAACATGGCTATCCCCTGATACTTTTCACCTCACATGCCACCCTGGTCTGTTTTCTCACCTGAAAATGCAGCAGTTCTCAAGTATTTGCAAATTGCTGCACATCACAGAAAAGGTGTCAAGTTGGAGAAGGCTTCTTGCTTCATTTTTATAACTAGGTAAAACAAAGTGATAAAGACACGTTTAAATAGAACAGTTTATAACACTTCTGACATTACAGAATCAGCTACCTTGGCAGTAAACAGACCAAAGATTCCATTATTACTTTGAGTCTTCCCATGCATAGTTTTACTCTTTTAGGTGATTTATAGAATAAGAAAAAAATATAATCCTTGCCCTAAATAGCTTAGGAGGGGTAGGGAAGTAATACTGTAATAAGACTGGGAGGATACTCATCTTAAGTGTGTCATCACAATAGTTCTGGGGATTTTGTGTGTTTGTTTTTTAAAACACTTGCTCTTTGTAAGTGACAAAGCAAAAGGGATGGAGCATTTCCAGAAGCCACAATGTGCATGAGTAATCAGTAAAAATCTGGTGACTGCCTTGAGCTCTCAAAGGCCTCAGATACATGGGTCTCATTCTTGCACTTAATTCCTTCCCTCTGCTAATTTAAAGGGACTCTGAACTTTAAAAGAAACAAAATCACAGTCCCTCTGAAAATATTTTGCCTGCGAGTAGCTTCAAGTATTAGCGCCCAGCCCTGCTCCTTCTGCCCAAGCTCCACACTTGGCAATTCTGTCCATAGCCCTCCCTGACACCCATTCCCAACTTCTGACACACAGATGCTATGGATGCCTGCCCTATTTTTTAAAATATTAACATTTGTTATAAATAGGGTGACCACATGTCCTGTGGGACAGCCCCATATTTAAGCCCACCCCACCCCGCAGGTGTCTTGACTTTTTCTTTAAAAAGGGCCAATTGTCCCATATTTTCTATCTCCCGCCCCTCAATTAGTACTGGTTAGTCCCACTGCAGCCCCTGTTGTGTGCCAGCTCTTGGCCACCAGGACCCAAGCCTCCCCCACCCCTATCCAGTTTCTGGTTGGCACAGCCATGAGCTGCAATGTATCCCGAAATAGCACCTCAGTCTAGATGTAGCCTAAGAGTGGGGAAAGAGTCTTCAGTCCTAGCAGTTAGGAAAGAGAGTTAAAAAAAATAATCTTACTGGTAATTTAGTGAGAGCCTTATTCTGTGTCTGATCCCAAATCCATTCAACTCAATAAGAGTCTTTCCATTGACTTCAGAGGTCATGGGGCAGAACCTTCAGACCCCCAAATGTGCCAGCATGTCTGACCTGAGCACTAATAGGTGTGAAATGTCCTGTTCTATCCTTTTCTAGAATAAATGTTGATCCAAGTACTTAAGTAAACCTAAAAAGACATGGGGAATAAAAACTCCAAGAAAGAGAATGAAACTTGAGTCTGGCAGGAAACATTTAATATTCAGCTCTCAAAGGCCTGGTCTACACTAGACCAGGCAGGTCAGCTTAAAGTATAAGAACATAAGAACATAAGAATGGCTGTACTGGGTCAGACCAAAGGTCCATCTAGCCCAGTATCCTGTCTGCCGACAGTGGCCAGCACCAGGTGCCCCAGAGAGGGTGGACCGAAGACAGTGATCAAGCAATTTGTCTCCTGCCATCCCTCTCCAGCCTCTGACAAACAGAGGCCAAGGACACCATTTTATCCCCTGGCTAATAGCTTTTATGGACCTAACCATCATGAAATTATCTAGCTTCTCTTTAAACTCTATTATAGTCCTAGCCTTCACAGCCTCCTCTGGCAAGGAGTTCCACAGGCTGACTACACGCTGTGTGAAGAAGAACTTTCTTTTATTAGTTTTAAACCTGCTACCCATTAATTTCATTTGGTGTCCTCTAGTTCTTCTATTTAGGGAACTAATAAATAACTTCTCTTTATCGGCCCTCTCCACACCACTCATGATTTTATATACCTCTATCATATCCCCCCTCAGTCTCCTCTTTTCTAAACTGAAAAGTCCCAGTCACTTTAACCTCTCCTCATATGGGACCCGTTCCAAACCCCTAATCATTTTAGTTGCCCTTTTCTGAACCCTTTCCAAGGCCAAAATATCTTTTTTGAGGTGAGGAGACCACATCTGTACACAGTATTCAAGATGTGGGCGTACCATAGTTTTATACAGGGGCAGTAAGATATTCTGTGTCTTATTTTCTATCCCTTTCTTAATAATTCCTAGCATCCTATTTGCCTTTTTGACTGCCGCTGCACACTGTGTGGAAGTTTTCAGAGAACTGTCCACGATAACTCCAAGATCTCTTTCCTGATTTGTCGTAGCCAAATTAGCCCCCATCATACTGTACGTATAGTTGGGGTTATTTTTCCCGATGTGCATTACTTTACACTTATCCACATTAAATTTCATTTGCCATTTTGTTGCCCAATCACTCAGTTTGGTGAGATCTTCTTGGAGTCCCTCACAGTCTGCTTCTGTCTTGACTATCCTAAACAGTTTGGTATCATCTGCAAACTTTACCACCTCACTGCTTACCCCTTTCTCCAGATCATTTATGAATAAGTTGAACAGGATTGGTCCTAGGACTGACCCTTGGGGGACACCACTAGTTACCCCTCTCCATTCTGAAAATTTACCATTTATTCCTACCCTTTGTTTCCTGTCTTTTAACCAGTTCTCAATCCAAGAAAGGACCTTCCCTCTTATCCCATGGCCATGTAATTTACACAAGAGCCTTTGGTGAGGGACCTTGTCAAAGGCTTTCTGAAAATCTAAGTATACTATATCTACTGGATCCCCCTTGTCCGCATGTTTGTTAACCCCTTCAAAGAACTCTAATAGATTAGTAAGACAGGATTTCCCTTTACAGAAACCATGTTGACTTTTGTCCAACAAATTATGTTCTTCTACATGCTTCACAATTTTATTCTTTACTATTGTTTCGACTAATTTGCCCAGTACTGAAGTTAGACTTACCGGTCTGTAATTGCCCGGATCGCCTCTAGAGCCCTTTTTAAATATTGGTGTCAAGTTAGCTACCTTCCAGTCATTAGGTACAGAAGCCGATTTAAGGGATAGGTTACAAACCACAGATAATAGTTCAGCAATTTCCCATTTGAGTTCTTTTAGAACCCTTGGATGAATGCCATCCGGTCCCAGAGATTTGTTAACGTTAAGTTTTTCTATTTGTTCCAAAAGCTCCTCTAATGACACTTCAATCCGGGACAGTTCCTCAGATTCATCACCCACAAAGGACGGTGCAGATTTGGGAATCTCCCCAACGTCCTCAGCCATGAAGACTGAAGCAAAGAAATCATTTAGTTTCTCCGCAATGGCTTTATCGTCCTTGATTGTGCCTTTTATAGTTTGATCGTCTAGGGGACCCACAGGTTTTTTAGCAGGCTTCCTGCTTCTAATGTGCTTAAAAAACATTTTGTTATTTCTTTTTGAGTTTTTGGCTAGCTGTTCCTCAAAATCTTTTTTTGCTTTTCTTATTACATTTTTACACTTGATTTGACAGTATACCATCCAGTATACCATCCAGCTACTTGAAATGTGTAGCTGGATTCGGCTTACCGGAAGCCGAGCCACCACAACGTCTACACTGCAGGAGGTCTCCGGGAACACACGTTCCTATCGGCTTCCCTTACTTCTTGCAGAATGAGGAGTAAAAGATGCTGGCGGGGGCTGTCTTGAGCATTCGATTTGGGGGTCTACACGAGACCCGCCAAATTGAACACTAGAAAAATCAACCTCCAGAGCGTCGATCTCCTCCATAGTGTAGATGTACCCAAAGAGAGCAGCCCCTGTTTTAGCAGCTTGATCAGAACTTGCTGTAAAATGGGGAAACAACAGGTTCAGACATACAAAAAGTCACCAATAAGTCTTCTAGCATTTCTTCTTTCTTTTACTTACTAGAAGTCAATGCAGAAAAAGATGGGCTTCTTACCTACACAGAAACTGCAGAAGTTCTTCCAAACATACTGCTTCTACCTTGTCTCTTATGGTGTCACTGATATGCTGGACTGCCTGTGACCTCCCTGTTAACACCTGCCAATTTAAGTAGTGATAGAAAATTCCAAAGTTATTCACATTTTTTTTAGGTGCACATGATTTCTCACATCTCCTTCACCTTTGAAAGTCCCTTCACCTTCTTAGGGAATGATTTAGTTCCTACTTTTAAAAATCCTCAGGTGAATAAAAATCCTGCCTGCTTGGATCTAGATATGGATACCCAGACTCCTAGGGAGTAGTATTTTACTCCACAAATGCCATAGCTGAAGTGAGCAGGACTCCCTGTGCAGTAAGGAACTGCTCCGTACAAACAAGAGTGGCAGAATCCTGCCCCATGTTTGAGTGTTACTACTAATACTGAGCCACAGGGCCCAATTCACCCATGTTTGGCAGTTGTGAAAATATCTTCATTTCTGTAGGGACTGCCAGCAACTTTAGCATGACTTTGTACTTGAATAGATATGACTATATAGAGAAATGCTACCTTTGACCATAGAAAGGTGCCTATGTAAAAACTTATGCAGCCAGATAGTATTCCTGCGGTGAAATGCCTATTTCAGCAGACAGGCAGGATCCGTTTCATGTCATAAGATAATAGAGTCCTGGCAATCTGCTCATGTTACTTCCCTCTGACGCCACCTTATAGTTTCAGTGGTGGGCCAAGCTGGGCACTTAGTTTCTTCTGGCCAGAAGGATGAAAATTAGTCTCTAGATTGACATGAACAAGTGGTAACTTAACACTACAAGCTGCTCTGTGGAAATGGAGCCTTGCTGTAGAAAGGGACCAGATGGAAAAAAGGAGAGACACAGAATAATATCCTGTGCTCTGCCAGCGAGCTGACTAGTCTCAGAAAAATAGATGATGACTCACATAGTGAGTGGGAGTTTCCATGCACTTGCCACAATAAATGTATCAGTTCAGCAAAAAAGGAGGAAGGAAACACATTCCCCTAACCTGAGCACAAGACACATTTTGTGAAAATATTGATGGTCAGTTCATCTTTAGACATAAAGAAAATAAAATTGCAGGAGTAATATTTTCATGATTTTACATAATGTGCAATATTATGCATGATCGTCAGCACCATATTTGTATACCTACGTGCCCCAGGGAGGGATCAGGTCCCTGTTGTGCTAGGCACTATACAAACACAGAACAAAAAGAAGCTGAGTACCATTTGTAGGATCTTACATTTATACAGCACTTTTCATTGCAAAAGAAATCCCAAAGCCCTCTCCAAACAGCACCAACTATATACATCATGGAAATGCAGCCTGATCTGGCAGTTAATCAGTGTACAGTAACACTGTGTATCAGTGTAGGACAGAAAGTAAAGAATGCCTTACTCAATTGACATGTGCAGAATGGTCACTTGGAATCACAGTCCACCTGAGTCTGGAACTTGACAAGCACATCAAGTTGCAAAGCAGTGTCTATTGGAAGAAGTGGCACGCCGCATTCAAAAGGCAGCCTTAGGACCGCTCCACAGTTAAATTTTGCTGGCTTTGGTACTTCATTTCAGAGTATGAAAAAAAAAATAGTCATGTCTATGGCTGACATAGTAATGCTGGCAAAGGCCTTAGTGACTGTAGATGCAGTGCTTCTGGCAAAAAAGTGCTTTTAACAAAAGGGCTTATTTTGTCTGGGGAACTGGTATAAAATATACTAGAAGAATAACTATTTGGCCAGCATAAACTATGTCTCCATTAGGAGATTTTGCCAGTCTACTTGTAGACCTACACTGGCAAACCTTTTCTAATGTAGACAAAGCTTTAATGCTGGCTGCATAAGTATTAAACATGCCAGAGCTAGCTAGTCTAATATACCTATGTGCTACGTTAAAGACAACAGTTTCCACTTTGCCTTAACCAGGCCTGTGCAGTCATTTGCGGCGACACTAGCTTGGATGATTCAATACCAATACTTTCACATCTGATCACATTTCCAGGAATAATTTGTGCCTGAAGAGAAATTGAGGTACCGTCAAATCCAAACTCTAAGGCAATGATACTCAATAAGATCTTGCCAACATGAGAATTTTGTGACAAGAGGCAGGCCATTGGTGAAAAAGACTGACAAAGGAAAAAAATAGGCTGCCAACAAATAAAGACCTTGATTGTAACATAAATACCAGTGTTTCTATCTTTTAACAAAATTTATAAATCAGTATTATCCCCTGCAGTGCTTGCTTTGTAATGAAAGAGATGCTGCAGCACACATTAATCACTTGTTAGGCAGCCAGATAATGGCATCTGGTGGCTAGGCACCCAGCTCGGAAGGATCCTCAACTTGGCCTCTATATGTGCCCATGCAAATTTCCTGTAACAGCTATTTTTTGCAGACTATCAGCTGCTCGTTCCTGGGTTGGTTTGAAATTATTTTTTTCTTGACAAATCCATGTTGATCATTACTTATCACCAGGGCTCGTCAAGTGGCGACGAGCCCTGCTCGCCAGCCGCGCGGTTCGGCACACTGCGCATGCGCAGACCGCGCTGCGCGGCTGTGCCTGCTTGTAATCTACTCACTATAGGCGAGTAGATTACACTAATTGTCGAGCCCTGCTTATCACCTTATTATCTTCTAGGTATTTGTAAATTGATTTTTTGCTCAACTATCTTTCCTGGTACAGAAGTTATGGTGACTCTTCTGTAATTGCCAAGTTTTTCCTTATTCCCTTTATAGATTGGCACTCGATTTCCCCTTTTCCAGTCCTCTGGAATTCTGCTATCTTCCACAACTTTTCAAAGATAATGGCTCAGATATCTCTTCAGTCAGCTCCTTGAGTATTTTAGGACATATTTCCTCAGGCCCTGTTAACCTGAAGATACCTTATCGGTCTAAGTAATTATGAATTTGTTCTGTCCCTATTTTAGCTTCAGATCCCTCATTTTCACTGGCATTCACTTTGTTAGATGTCCTATCTCTACTAATCTTCTTGGTGAAAACTGGAACTAAAAGGGCCTTTTAGCATTTCTGCCATTTCCACATTTTCTTTTACTGTCTTTCCCCCCTTGTACAGCAATGGTCCTCTCCTGTCCTTGGTCATGTTTGGAAAATCTGGATCCCTGCCTCTCTAGACCATCATTATAAACATACTCAAGTTTCCTGCAAACATGCATGGAGCACGTAGAGCATAAGCCCACCTGCAATGAAATCAGTGGCAAAACTTCAGTGGGAGCAGGGTTGGGCTATTGCTGAGGAACTAGAGAAACACAGGACAGTTCATAATTCTTCTTTTACACAAAAGAGAGGAAAATCTGCTGCCAGTAACACAGCTATGCCTGAAGTGGGTCAGATTGCAGGTGTGTAACAGGGCAGACCTGAGCCTAGTTCTGTACAATTATAGTACATGCTGAGAAGCTTCTGTCTATAAGGAACATCAGCAGTGGCTTACCTGAATGATTGTAGTGTCTGTGTAAGGTTTTCTCCCTGTGTTAACGACTTCTCTGAGTGCTTCTCTTACTTCCTTCTGAAAGTAACAAAGTTAAAATACAAACATTTATAATGCAACCCAATTTGTAATCTGTTAGGTTTCCCTGTCTCACCCCGCACCTGTGTCTAATGCTGACAGGCAGAATTGAACCTGGGATCTCTGAAGTAGGGATGTAAAGGGTTAACAGGTTACCCAGTCAGCACCACTCTTTCTGGATAATGCTTAGCAGAGAATTGGTGAACAGGTGGCCTGGCCAGACTGGAGCAGCCCGGCCAGGCCAGGCCCACCATGCCACACCACGGGTGGGTGGCATGCCAAACCTGGCTGGGCCGGCACTTTCGAATCAGCTGTTTGTGACTGTTCAGGAGCTGGGAGGGAGGGGGATGAGGGAGACAGAGCACCAATCAACAGATTCATGGTGCTCTGAAAGTGCTAGGAAGGAGGGGAGTAGGAGGAAGTGCAGGAGCTCCAGTGCCCCAGTGCATGAGAGGTATGGGGGAAAGAGGACAGGTAAGGGGTGGGTGGGCCACATGTGGAACCCCAGTGGGCCACAGGCTGCAGGTTGCCCACCACTGATGATCATGCAGCCCACTGAAACAAAGGAGGGCCATTCATATGGCCCCCTTACTAGCCTTGGTTGCCTAGTGCTGCTCAATCGTGTTTCCTGAAGTGGTTCAGCACAGTGTAGTGGTCCCTGCCCCTGACCCCCACTAGCTGGCTTGCAGGTGGATGTTGCTTGAGAGAGGCTGAACAAACAGAAAGCGATAATGTTACAGTGCATGGTGTGCTCTCGCGGCAGCCAGTGCTAGGGAAAGTTGGCTGAGGACCTCCTATGCTGGGGTTTTAGCTGCATTTAAAACCATTGCAATGTGGTCTCAACTCCTTCATATGGCTACCCCACACTGCAACGTATACCCTGTCCGAAGCTCTTCTCTTTCCTTTGGAGCCCACATTCCAACCCTCCTATGGGGCTTTCAATTAGAAAAAAAATACTGTCCTGGAAGCCTTGGGAGCTGAGTCATTTGCTGAGTGTAAGGCCCTCTTCCCACTCAAACTCACTAGGGGCATTTCTACACTGCAATGTAAGCCCAGGGTTAGTGGCACTTGAGCCCATGGGTGGAAGTTTGTATAATTTTTGGTGGTGCCCCATTAGCCATGCCCTCTGGCCTCAGTTAGCCACACCTCCTGCCCCCCATTAGCCACGTCTCTGGAGGTAACACACTCGGGGCAAGATGGACACATAACCAGAAGTAAAAGGTGTCATGTCACCCCTCTCAAAGGGCTTTTCCCACCATCCTCCTACCAACAGGGATTAGTTTGGCCCCCACCAAACCCCCCTCATGCAACTATCCTGCAATTGCATTAGCTCAATGTGTGTGACATTAACTCGGGGGCAGAGAGGCTGGGGGAAGTGTTCCCTCTAAGGCTATGTCCACACTCGCGGCTTCTTGCGCAAGTACAGCCATTCTTGCGCAAGAACCCACAGAGCATCCACACTGCCCGCCTGCTCTTGCACAAGGAAATTTACAGTACGGCGTGGTAAGAGAGGGCGTCTTGCGCAAGAGCTACGCTCTTTTCTAACGGGTGTAAGCTCTCTTGCGCAAGAGGGCAGTGTGGATGCTTGGCAGGGATTTCTTGCACAAGAAACCCCTGTGGCTAAAATGGCCATCGGAGCTTTCTTGAGCAAGAGAGCGTCCACACTGCCATGGATGCTCTTGTGCAAAAGCACAGCTCGCACATGGCAGTGTGGACGTGTTCTTGTGCAAGACTTCTTACACAAGAACCTTTGCGCAAGATGTTCTTGCGCAAGAAACCACCAGTGTAGACATAGCCTAAGAGTTTCCTCCCATGAGCAGAATGAATTTTGTGTTGTGCAACAGTACTGAGTTCATGTGGCTTGTTTGGATGTGCCACTGTGGCACCCAAGTTATTAATAAATATTTTTAAACCTTTACCTTTTCTCTCTGCTGCCATGTCTCCTCCCCTTGCTCCATCAGCTCCCCTGGTGCCTGCTGCCCCCCAACTCCTCAACCTCCTCTGCTGTCCTGACTCCTGCCCTTCTCACTGCCCTCAGCCCTTCTGTAACCTGCCCCCCTCCACCAGCCCTTCTCTCCCCCTTGTGCCCACTCCTCCAGTAGCCCCACTCTGATCGTGTGAGCTACCCCTCCTCATCCCCTCTTCTAACACCTCCCTCTACACACCTGCCCTGCCTCTCTCCTCTGGTGCTGGTCCCTCCCCTGCAGGTGTCTGCCCTTCTGCTTCACCCCCAGAATCCTCTGGCACCTGCACCTTCCCTTAGCCCTGCACCCTCCTGGTGCCTCCCCCTTCCCTCACTGCCCCTGCCCCTTTTTTCCCTGATGCCCACCCCCTCACCACCCTCTGCCCCCGTTCCTCTCATGCCCCTGTGCCCTCACACATGACTTGCTCCATCCCCGCCTTCCTCATGCCCACCCCTTCTTTCAAGTCTTCTCCCAGCACCTCCCCCTCTCCCCTCTAGCCCCCAATGCCCTTACCCTCTCCTCTCCCAGCATCACCCTGTCCCCCCTCCCACTGACACCTCCCCTCCTGCCCTCTTCCTCATTGTCTCCCCCCGCCCGGCATTTGTCTCTCCTCCACCCTGTCCCTTGGTGCCTTCCCCTTTCTTCTCCTGACCTGCCTCCTTCCCCTCAGCACACGCCCCTTCCTCTCCCACCCCCTCCCCTACCTTCTGCCTTCCAGTTTGCGGGGCTGGAATCTGCGATCAGGCCCTGCCGCCCCTCTGTCCATCAAGGGGATATAGGCCACTCTTGTGTCCGCTGCCCGTTCCTTCTGGGGCTGCGGAGACTGGGCGTCCACCCCGCGGGGTTGCCTGCCAGGTCCCGGCTGCTGCAGGAGGGTGGGCGCTTCCCCGAGCTCACCGTCCAGGCCCTGGGTAGACTCCCTCCCCCTTGCCTGCTGCACCGCCGGCATTTAAAATAGCCGGCGCGTGGCATGAGCATGCGCCGCAAGGGTGCGGGGGCGGGGCTGGCCCGCCGCGCCTGCTTGCTGCAGCGTCCGCCCAGGGGCGAGGCCTTCACGTCCCATCACCCCTGTCTGGCGCGCAGTGTGCGCATGAACTGCAAGGTCGTGGGGGCAGGGCCAGCCCGCCGCAGCAGCTTACCGTGGCATCCACGGGGGCTGGGGGGAGGATGCATCGGCAGGTGGGGGCCGGGGCCCACTCCAGGCAGGGCCGGAGGAGAGACCCAGCTCCAAATATTGCTGGAGCAGGGCCCCCGGCTCTGAATATTGGTGGAGCATGGGCACCACGAGCCCATATAACTTGCTGCCCATGCTTGAGCCAGCTGACCCATGCTAGGGAACCCTGGGCATTTACACTATATTTTAATCCCTTGTTATGACTTTTCTAACCCACTTTCAACTCTAGGCCCCTGGCATCCACACTGCAGTGCACAGACCCAAGTCAAAGGAACCATATCCCAATCTCCGAAATGTGACCACTGTATCGCTGGGACCAGGATGTCCTGCAGGAAAACTTTATTGCTTGCCCTGCATATTACCAGGAAGCAGCTCTCTTTGCAAAAGGCTTGAGCAATTTGCTCTCCATTGCAAACCAGGAGACTCTCTGATATTGGGCTTGCAGATTGGCGACTGGAAGAGAAAGGGTTAACGCGACCTGAGCTGCTGCTATTTGCAAACTGGGGGAGGGGAGGAGGGAGCCTTCAGTTTTCAGTAGCGTGGATTACAGATTGCTGAGACAGAGAGGACTAAAGAAGTGGTCCCACGGAATTGTGGAATGCCTCCAGTTGACAGCTAGGACTCGAGTCAAGCAGGGTTGTGTCTACATTGTAAAACAATAGGATTTAGATACTGGGTCTTGGGTTAACTTGAGCTCAGGCCTGCAGGGTGGATGACTACATCAAGTCTGCTAATGACTCCAACGCACCCTGGGTCTGAGCCCTGGGCTAGTGCAATCACAGTATAGACTCAAGTGAGATTAGGCCTGAGCCCATGCTCAAGCACAGGCGAATGTTTCATTGTAGACATACCCTTAAAGGTCACCAGCTGAGTGACTCGGTATACGGTGCTAAGGAAACCGTGTGTATGCCATCCCCACAAAGGTTAGCATGGCAGGCCACATTGGGGGCAGGCTGGGAGGGACTATAACTCCATATTACACAGATCCAGAAGCCTAGCACCCTGCATGATTGGTGCCAAGGATCTGTGACTCTCAATCCAAACTATAGGCTGATTAGCATCCCTAGGGAAAGGAGTACTGTAGTCCCATGACACAGCCCTGGGTTAGTTGGAGGAGGGGGGAGATTTCCCTTTCATAGCCTCCTTGTATTCCACCTAAATATAGCCAAATGCTCTGATTGTGTGTGTGTGTGGTGTCTCCTCCCACAGAGCATGTACAGAGCATGAAAAGAGACAACGCAAGGCTCCCAGCAGCCCCTTGTCAAAGTGCTCAAATGGGGCATCACCTATCAGTAGGGTTACCAGGTAGGTTTAGAAAAAATACCAGACACACTTGATTTTGAGGGGGGGGCGGCTGGGAGGGGGGCGGGGGCACAATGCAGCTGGCCGCAGGACATGGGTTGGGCTGGGGGTCGGGGGCAGCGCAGCTGGCCCGAGAAGATGGGGGGGGTCGGGGGCAGCGCGGCTGGCCCGGGGAGATGGGGGAGAAGGAGGGGGCAGTGGAGCTGGTCGGGAAGGGTCAGGGGAAGCGGGGGGGGGGGGCAGGACTGACCCGGTCACGTGCAGATCCCGAGGTGCTGTCAGTCCCGCGCACGGTCCAGAGAAGTGTGAGTGAGTCCAGCTGCGGCTCCACCACACGCTCAGGAACAGGGACAGGGCTTCTCCTCCTCCCCAAGGCGACAGACGCAGCCAGGGCTCCCAGCGCCCATCACGCCCCACCTCCCAGCCACTCCCCCAGCCCCCACCAGGCTTCCATCCGGCGCCCAGCCAGAAATCCAGGAAATACCGGACATTGCACATGTCCAGTATTTTCTGGATTTTTTTACCAGACAGAGGGCCCAAAAACCGGACTGTCCAGTAGATAACCAGACCCCTGACAACCCTACGAAGGCAGATTGCTGTTTGTGAACCTTCAGTGCTTGGCTTCTGTACTGGGATGGGGTCCATTTGTGATGTAGGCAGCCATCAGCTAAGAAGCCCACTGAGACCACCAGCTCATGAAATACCATTCTGTGTGGCCTGTATTCATTCTCCTACAAAATAAACAGATCAAGGAGTAGATCCAGAGACTAGCCTGGACTATTTGACCTTTTCTGTGCATGAGCCAAAACAACCAAGAAATGTATTATGAAAAAGGACAATTTGGGGTGGCAAACAAAGTGTCTTAAAACTCCATGATCTTACCTGGGTGACTGTGAGCAGCTTTTCCTCCATATTTGAAAAAATCCGCTTGAGATCATATGCATCAGCTAAGAGCAGCATCTCGCTGTCACTGCACACAGAAAACAAAATCACAGTCAGCAGTTTTCCAGGAGCTTTGTGGCTTTCCCAGTCCCTGTACTGGCAGTCTGTGCTTGGCTATGGCCATGTTAGTGATGGGTAGATCAGCTGGCTAATTGCACACACAAGGCAGCATTGCTCTCTCCTCTAAGGAACAACTAGTTACAATATTTTTCAATCCTCCCCAGCCCCATTTATTTTTTATTCTCCTCTCTTTGGTCCTTGTTTGTGGCCCCATTCTCCAATTGTATCCTCTCCACTTTGATTCCCTCTCCTCTGTCCGCAGGCCTTCCTGCATCTTTCTCTTGGCCTTGTCTGAACTGGAAAGTTGTACCACTAGTGTAGACCTCTCCAATCCCTAGTGTGGACACAGATATATAGGTTCAAAGATGCTATTCTTGTATGGGAAGAGGAATAAACTATACCTATATAAATCAAAAAGCTTTGGAATTTTCTTCTCCACTTAGTCCAACAGATCAAAGAATTGGTGACCTTCAGAACACGCTGTATGACACACACACACACATGCATTTTCCCAGGTTTTTCTTGGAGAGAATATGTGTATGACTGATGGATGGGATGACTGAGGAGTGAGGAGGCTGGGCAGAGTGATGTGTTTTGACAGTGGAAAGAGGAAGCTGGATATGAGTCAACAGTGTGCCCTTGTAGCCAAGAAGGCTAATGGCATATTAGGTTGCATTAAGAGGAGCACTGCCAGCAGATCCAGAGATGTCATTATTCCCCTTTATTTGGCTCTGGTGAGGCCACATCTGGAGTATTGTGTCCAGTTCTGGGCCCCCCACTACAAAAAGGATGTGGATGCATTGGAGAGGGTCCAGCGGAGGGCAACCAAAATGATTAGGGGGCTGGAGCATATGACTTATGAGGAGAGGCTGAGAGAGTTGGGTCTGTTTAGTCTGCAGAAGCGAAGAGTGAGGAGGGATTTGATGGCAGCCTTCAACTTCCTGAAGGGAGGTTCCAAAGAGGATGGAGAAAGGCTGTTCTCAGTAGTGACAGATGGCAGAACAAGGAGCAATGGTCTCAAGTTGTGGTGGGAGAGGTCCAGGTTGGATATTAGGAAAAACTATTTCACTAGGAGGGTAGTGAAGCACTGGAATGGGTTACCTAAGGAAGTAGTGGAGTCTCCATCCCTAGAGGTGTTTAAGACTCGGCTTGACCAAGCCCTGGCTGGGTTGATTTAGTTGGGATTGGTCCTGCCTAGAGCAGGGGGCTGGACTTGATGACCTTCTGAGGTCTCTTCCAGCTCTATGGTTCTATGATTCTATGATTTTTTTCCAATGGCGCCTCCTAGTGTCCCTGGGTTTGGGCACCCTGTTATTGATCTTTAACATGTGCTTTAGTACTATTTGTATAATGAGCCTGTGTTGAGAGAGGTGCAGTGTACAAGTTCAGATAAATGCTTACACCTGAGAACATACAGTTGTCGTTAAAGAGCTATTCAGCATAGTTACATGCGAAGACATTAGCACCATCAGCTCTTTCAAAAGTTCTATTAGGTCTGGGCATTCAAGATTCTCTGTTGGGAAATGAGGGCTTGTCTACTAGATGGTGAATGGACACTGCAGCGATTGATCCACTGGCAACTGATTTACTGTGTCTGCTTAGAGGTGATAAAATTGACCTCCGATCACTCTCCTGTCAACTCCAGTACTCCACCAGGACAAGAAGAGTAGCCGGAGTTGATGGGAGAGCAGCCCCTGCTGACCTTACTGTGTGGAAGACACTATGGTAACATCGACTTCAGCTACGCTATCTGCATAGCTGCAGTTGTGTACGTTAGCTAGATGGGGGGAAGGGTAGTGTAGAGTAGGCCTGATAGATATCTCCTGCTAGTTCCACTCAAGATAAGTTGGTTCTTGTGCAAGAGTCAATCATTAACACAGACATTCATATGCATGATAAAGTGTGTGTGTCTGGGTGCCATCACAGGGCAACCTCCAACGGCTGGGGGTGGCCCTACACACATCTTGCATTAGTTTCCCTTTAACTTCTCCAAATAATCCATTTATACACAGAATCTTTAAAAACAATATCCCCCTTCCTTTTTTCCGCTTAATCAACTCCCCCAAAAGAAATCGCCTTCTAGATTCAAGGTTTCACAGCCCTCCCTCTTGGTCTGGGTTCATCTAGCCCTGACTTCCCCAGCCTGTAAAATCTCTCCTCAAGTTCAGAGTAGCAACAGTCCTCTATTATGGGACCTGCCTGTGTGTACCCAATTAGGGTTGTGGACTTTCCCCAGAAGTTCAGAGATTGCACAACTCTTCTTTTTGTGACTATAGCTAGCAGAACTTTCCCCTCAGCAACTTCCCCTGACTGGTTTGGAACCTCCATTTTCATTCCACCCCCCACCCACTTAACTGCTCCCTAACTGCTTTCCACGTGGTCGAACAACCCAAACCCCTGTCTGGGTCAGCTGGGAGAGATGAGAGCCATGTCCCACCCACTCTACAAGGTTCCTGGTCCTGAGCCAGTACACAAGAACACTAGCCTGAGTTATCCTATCCCTTCATCCTCCCAGACACTTAGGCTACGTCTACACTGCAACACTATTTTGGGGTACTGGAGTATCCCAACATAACTATCCCACGTCTTCATTGCAAGGCCATAATTTTGGGCTCACTATTCTGACATCCCTGTAAACCTCATTCTATGAGGAGTTAGGGACGTTTTGGAACAGCACTTTATTTCGAAATCTGGCGCTGTATAGACAGTGCCAAATGATGAAATAAGCTATTTTGAAATAACATGAAAATAAGATATGCAATTTGCGTAGCTCAAAATGTGTATCTTATTTTGAGTTATGGTGCAGTATAGTTGCACCCTAACAATTCCCTGGGACTACCTGCCTCTCACCTCCTTACAGGTATCCAGAACAGCCTCTCACACAATCTCTCTGAGCTTAAAGAGTCAGAACCAGCCGGTCAGAGCCATTTTTAAAGGGCTGGGGAAAACTTTGCTGTATACAATCCCAGTTCCGCCAAGTATGTAAACACATGCCTAATGTTAAGCATGTGATATTCATGCTGAAGACAAGTTCTTTGCTGAATTGGGGCAATCAAGACATTTCCCAAGTTGCAGGGTCACTGGCTTCTAGAACAGCACACTGATGAAGCACTGCTTTGTCAGAACTGGTCTTCCCTATGGATTTATGCTGTTAGGATGCAGCCAACAATCATTACATTTCAGGGTGCAAGGCTTAAGATCCAGCCACACCAGACAGAGCTGTAGCAAGGGTAATGCAGACACCCGCTGTGCTATCCCTAACCCCACTGGGGACTCCCCAGCACCAGAGGAATCCCTAGGTGGGGAGATGTAGGTGATTCCCAATCTGCGTAGCATGAAGTGAACAGAATAGAGAAGTCAATCCTTCCTCACAATGCCTATTCTTTTGACTCTCTCGCTCGTCAGGTCTGGATGAAGTTCAAAACGTTGGGTCCTATAGAGCCCGAGATGGTCTGTGATTCAGCTACCATGATACTTTTGATAATCTGGTAGGTAACTAGGGGCTTTTATTCAGGTCTAGTGCTACATGCAGTGGTTTTCACGTATAGCTGCACTGCTACCACGCTTTAGTGAAGATGCTCCTATGCCCACATAGCATTGTCTACACAGGGCATTAGGTAGCTATATCTATTTCGCTCAGGGGCGTGGGTTTTTTCACACCCTTGAGCAACAAAGTGATAGCAATATAGGTCTGTAGTATAGAGCTGGCCTAGGTATGGAAAGTAAACCCATTCACTAAGAACAAGCAAAATCAGATTCATGGAAAAGGGTTGGTGGCTCTCACGAATAGTGTCTTTAGCCTATGAGTAGTGATGGAGGGCATGATAAAGGCCTTCCATTGAGCAGTTAAATGCCCTTTTCATGAGTAACAACTGACCAGCATGGCAAGGCTGGAGGAGGAGTTGAGCCATGTAGTCTAAGGAGTTTTTCCTGGGGCTGAATACAAACACAGGGAAGTGGGGCATAGTTTGACAGAGCAGAACATGTCTGTGAGCCAGAAGAAGTCAGAAGCAGACAGAGAAAGCAGCATGAAATCCAAGGAGACAGTAAGAAAAGCACTGGTAGGGAGACCCTACGAGAAAGTCAAAAGAGGGAGCATTTTGGGCAATGTGCGGACTGGAAAAAGGCACAGAATAGTGAGCAAAGAAAATGCCTCCTGTTGTTTGATTTCTACTGTGCTTAGGGAAACAGGACTTTCTGTCCGTTCGTTGTAAATAAATAGGACTGCACCAAAGAAATACCTAGCTATCATCAATTTCTCCTCCTAAACCACAAGAACCTGAATACTGGCAGACCTTTCCCTTTATGTTCCTGCAGTATCACTACCTTGGGGTATGTCTACACAGCAAAGTTATTTCGAAATAATAGCTGTTATTTCAAAATAACTTTCCTAGCGTCTACACAAGCCATCTGCTATTTCGAAATTAATTCGAAATAGAGGAGGGCTTATTTCGAAATTGGTAAACCTCATTCCACAAGGAATAGTGCCAATTTTGAAATTGCTATTTCAAAATAAGCACTGTGTAGATGCTTATTTCGAAATAGGGGGCCTCCAGCCCTTCCCAGGGTGCCCTGCTGGCCGCCCTGGCCACAAGGTAACTTCTGACCTGATGCCCTGCTGGAACTAGTTCTGGCTGGCCTTAAATGTGATTCAGTGTCCAATCAGTGTGGACGTGCTATTTCAAAATAGCAAAAAGCTATTTCGAAATGCATTTTGTGTGTAGACGCGTTATTTCGAAATAAGATATTCTGAAATAACTATTTCAAAATTAGATATTTCGAAATAATGCTGTAGTGTAGACGTACCCTTGAGGTTCAACGGGGACCATGCTCAGAACTGAGAAGAGGGAAACTGAAAGGCATAAAGAAAAGGAGGAATTACTCAGGACATACCTTCTGTACATATTAAAGCCCCATTCATAAATGAGAAGACATTTGCTGAAGCTCAGATTACCGTCTGTAAATGTAGAAAAGTGAGACAACAAACAGGCATTACAACATTTTGTGTAGGTCGTCAGCAATTCTGCTTCTTTGAAGAAGTCTCTTTTGCATCTCAGGTTGGGGAAAATGTTGCTTTCCAACTGACTCAGATGATCTTTAAATGCAGACTCATCTATGTTGCTAGCCGACACAAAGGAGGGAATCTGTGTTGCTATGCACTCCATTAGCAGTTTCTCCAGATCTCTATTCCAGTATTTGGGACTCCAAGTTGCAACAGATTCCATGTCTTTGCCACTGTCAAAACATTCTTTTTCTTTCTCTTTCTCCCACTTCAGTGATGCACCTACTGATTTCAGTGGTTCGAGTAACATATTATCACCTCTACTGATAGCTTCTTGCACAACTGACCACATTTTTTCTGCTACTTTTTTGTAAAGTGAATCAATCTTCATTTTGGTCTTGTGTTCAGATTGTTCCAGATCATAAATGTGATTACAAGCTTCAAGAAATTTTGCTTGATCTATCAATTCACAAATGGCTTGACCTGAAACAGAGTAAAAACACAACCAGAAGTTTATTGGTTGATCTATAGACTTTTCTATGGCAATCATTATAGTGATTACTAAGCATCACACATATAATAAGAAGGAATTATCATAATAGCCTTGTAAGGTATGGAAGTGGCAGTATTCCCATTTTACAGGTAAGGAAACTGAGGCCCAGTGGGTTAAATGATTTGCCCACAGTCATCTATAATTAAGCTTGACAGAAGCTTGACAAATAGTATTGATGTTAACAAGTAGTACTGATGTTTGTTTTTCAATACTTGTTTCTATTTTATCCATTTACATTTTCACAGCTGCACAAGATTATGGGGTTTAATTTTTTATTCATTTGTATTGCTTTAAACTTTCACAGTGCTGGGAGATGGGAGGGTCAGACAATTATTTAATGACAATATATGTTGCGATTCAAAAAGTTCAAGCTTTATAATAATTAAAACACTATTGTCAACTTCATGAATCAAAATATACAAAGCAAACAGCCTTAAATCTAACTCTAATAAGTTCTCAAGCAGCAGTTTTCTTATTCTGCCTATCTGTAAACTTTGATTATTAGTGATGGAAGTATTTTTATCAGTTGGTGTGCACAACGCTGTGCACAAAGGGAAAACAATATTTACCGACATTTACCAATAAACATCTAACTCTTCCGAGCTTAACTCTAGCAGAGCCAAGAAGGGAACCCAGATTGCCTGGGAGCTTATGCTGCTCCCAGAGATAGAGAAGATAGCTGAAAAGGCTAGTGTAACTGGTCACACTCTAGAAACAATTTCAAATCCATCTGTGGAGAATGAGAGAGTTGTATGTTATTTTTCATACGTTATCATGTGCACCTCGGTAGACTTGTGTGATATTATCTTGTCTGAATACATAGAGTGAAAAGAGGCAGGAAGAGAGAAAAATAGCAAAGACTAGGTACAGGCCATAGGATGCAAAGCATCTCTAAGGAGACAAACAAGAAGCCAATGACTGGGGAATACTCAATACCTGACTCCAGCTGCTATGGCAAGGGGCTCTCTTCCCAACCTAAACCAGGGTCAAAGGGGACGCTAAAAGCTTAAAGATGTTGGCCTAGGGAAGACGGGAGTTGAGTGTGTTTTCACCATACCACACTGACAGATACACACATTGGGAGAGGGAGTCCCAGAGCGTGTTGCAGAATGCAGTATCACTCTTCCAACCAGTGACAAGATTAACTGTTGTGTGGAGTTGTTCAAAATTTGCAAGGAAAGATTAAGGTATAGGTTAGGGGGAATAAGCACACAGTCAGTTTTGCTAAATACCTTTGCTCTGCATGCTTTGTACCTCTGAGTAAATAACCAATGCTTTGTTCTGAAGAAGCTATTTCTGTGTCCCTGCAACCCCATTCTGTCAGAGGTTGCCACAGGAAAAGCACATGCAGGTGCCAAACTTGTTGGGCTGTCAGGTTAGCAGGAGGGCTGCATCCTGAGATTTTGTGTAAGCCACATGAATCCATCCATGAGACTGGTTTAGGTAGCCAGGTCTGTCACCTGAGGGGTGCACTCAAGAGGGACTAAGGGTTTGTCCACACTGTACCGTGGTACTGAAAATAGCACTGGAACCAGGTCACAGGACTGAAGCCGAGCCATGGTGCAGCTGCTCATGGGTCGGGGCTGCAGTACTAAAAATAGCACTGTGGTCCTGGCTCCAGCCCAAGCACACAGGGCAGCTGCCCGCCATGCTGCTCTGCCCAGCAGGTGTCAGAATGGCAGAAAGGAAGGAAAGGGGCAGGAGGATAACTAAGCAGAAGGTGGGGGTGAGGAGATGAAGGAGCTTGTGCTGAGGGGAAAGGAGGTGGCCAGAGCAAGAGAAGAAGGGGGAAGGCACCAAGGGGAAGGGTGAAGGAGAGACTAATGCCAGGGGGCCAAGAGGAGACAATGTGGAGAAAGGGCAGGAGGAGAGTGGGGAGAATGGAAAGGTGTCAGTGCGGGTGGGAGAGGGTAGGGGACAGGGAGGAAGGAAGAGGAGGGGGAGGAGTGGATGCGTGGAGAAGAGAGGTTGAAAGGAGGGGTGGGCATGAGGAAGGCAGGGGATGGAGCAAGTCATGTGTGAGGGGGCAGAGAGGTGTGAGGAGAACTGGAGCAGAGGGTGGTGAGGGGGTGGGCACCATAGAGGAAGAGGGCAAAGGGGGAAGTGTTGGGAGGGCAGAGGCAGCGAGGGAAGGAGGAGGCACCAGGAAGGTGCAGGGGGTAAGGGAAGGTGCAGGTGCCAGGGGGACTGTGGAGGTGAAGCAGAAGGAGAGGGGAGTGGAAGGAGGGACGAGCACCAGAGGAGAGAGGCAGGGCAGGTGGGTAGAGGGAGGTGTTAGGAGAGGGGATGGGGAAGGGAGCTAGAGGAGGGGTGGGCACAGAGGGGAAGGACAGATGCAGGGGTCAGTGAGGATGGGGAGGTGGGGCATGTGCCAGGAGGGCTGAGGGGAGTGAGAAGGGCAGGAGCCAGAACAGAGTGGGGGGGCAGCAACAGGCACCAGGGGAGCAGATGGGGCAGGGGAGGATGGGAGACAGGGCAGCAGAGGGCGAAAGGGAGAGGTTTATAACTCGGATGCCTTGGTGGCACACATCCGAACAAGCGCACTTGACCTCAATATTGGTGCACAAGGCAAAACTCACTCCGCTCAGAGATGGAAAATCTTAGAGGGAACACTGGTCACGACTTACCCTCCAGGTCTCCTTTTTCGCTCCCCCATCACCCACTCTTGCCACTCCACCAGCAGTGGGGGCTCACCCAAATAGGCCCTTCTGGCTACACCACTGATTCCTACAAAATGCTTTGTCAGATTTGCATCCAGTTAAAAAGAGTGCTTTTAACTCTCTGCTTCTTGCAACAACTGCTAAATATTAATTGCCCGTGGCAACAGATTTCATTGGTATAAACATTTAAGAGCCAATAGAGGGAGCTGTGTTGGCATAAATTACTTACACATGCCTCCCTGCACATTAAGGGTGCATCTACACTGCACTCAGAGCTCAAAATAAGCTATGCAATTTGAGCTACACAAATTGCGTACCTTATTTCAAGTCAATTTTGAAATAACTTATTTCGTAATTTGGTGCTGTCAATACAGTGCCAAATTTCGAAATAACCTGCTATTCCGAAACATCCCTTACTTGTCATGGAATCAAGTATCAGAGGGATAGTCATGTTAGTCTGAATCTGCATAAACAAAGAGAAGTCCTGTGGCACCGAACAGACTAACAGATATATTGGAGCATAAGCTGTCGTGGGCATGGACCCACTTCATCTTTGCCGACGAAAGCTTATGCTCCAATAAATCTGTTAGTCTATAAGGTGCCACAGGACTTCTCATTTCTCATGGAATGAGGTTTACAGGGATGTCGGAATAGCGGTTATATTTCCGGGATCCCGAAATAGCACTGCAGTGTAGACGTAGCCTAAAGGAAGAACAGACCACTCTTAACACCAAACTTTGTTTTATATCACATCTTTCTTACAAAATAACCCAAGGCCTTTTGCAGGGATGAAAATTACACTTGCAAAGTGAAACACAAATGAGCAACAGAAAGGGGAGTGAAATTTAAAAAATGTAGGTAAGGAGAAATATACATTTCAGAGAGGATTTGAAATGAGAGGTGAATCCTTGAGGAAAGAGAGAGAAAGCCTATTCCAAATGGCAGGAGCTGAAGAAAACAGTCTCCATGGTGAGAAGAAACAGAGGAGGCCAGTGCTAGCTAAGCCATGTGGAGAACAGACTAGCAGAGAGTACCTGAGAGATACTGCTTCCCACCAGACTCTTTGTCCACAAGCATCTCTTCAGTTTCCTCCTTCTTAGAGGACAAATTCTTCAGCAGTTTGACTGCAACATTTTTCATTTTCTCTATCCCCTTAGATTTCTGTTTCTCCTTCTCCTTCTGAGTCTCTTTAGGAAGCATCTGTGCATTTTCACCAGAAGATGCTCCCCACAGCTTTCCCCTTCCAAAGACTTGGCAGCAGGCATGCCTCACTTTTCTCATACTCCCAGCAAAAGCCAAGCGTTTGCTATGAGATGGGCAAGGCTAACTGGAAAATGCTAGCAACACTGTAGCTGAAAGTGATTTTACAGTCTCAGCCTTAGGACTGATTCTGTACTACTTCCTGCTTTAACGGACATTCAAACAACTCAGCCGGTTTCATATTACAGCGTAGTCCAGTAGTTTTTATAAGCTGCCAGCTCTACTATGTAAATGATCTCCTGTAGCATTACAGCAGCAAACATTTCATACGTCACCTCACCATGAGTGCTCAGGAAAAGCCCGTGGAATTTTTAGCAGTTTCTAAATTATTAAAATTCCCCTCGATCCTGCCAATTTATTTAAATTCAGAGTCCTCTGAGTCCAAGAGATTTTGTTATTGACAGGGTCCATGGAATATACAAAGCAGATTTGTGCTGAGGCCCATGCCTTTCTAATGATTCGGAGATATTTTTCAGCACCAAGAGCAACGCCCAAACTGACTTCATGAAAATCAAGTATTCCATCCTTGGATGTGCAAACCCCCAAAGGCCTGGCATTGGTTTTCATTGTTGAGCCATGAAGCTCTTATGTTGGGCCTGAACCCCTGGGGTACCCAGTGGCTGCCTGGAAATGCCCTCTAGCAGTTATATAAAACCCAGCATTTTTAAAGGAAGAAATGAAAATTTTAAAGTTAGGGGGGTAACTACCCCCTTGGTTATCTAGCAACCAAGAGAACCAGCCAGCTTCTCTTATCCCTCTTTATATGGTATTCTACATAAATAGGGTGCTTCTTTTCATATATGAAAGTACAGTAACTCCCATTGTTATTCATGGGGAAGGCTGTAAACATGGAAAGAAAAATAGACACATCAAAATGCATCTTAAAATGTATCTATTGTATTACTCAAAGTCTACTGATTTGTACCTGTTTACACCAGTTACAGATCCAACTCTGAATATTTAAAGGGCAAGGCAACTTGCCCTCCTATAAATGCTCATAATCCCCAACTTCCTTCCATTGTAATTATGACCTACTAGAGCAGAGAAAATAATCTGGAATGAAAAAAATTTTCAATTTATTAAATTTTGCTGTGTGTGTGCATCTGTGTCTGTGAAATGATCATAAACAGAATATAATTTTCTTGTAATTCAAATGTATTCACTAATTGCATTTCTGCTAATAACTCTTGGGTGGCAAATAAATTAATCATCATGAATGTTAGAAATTTGTGCTATATTGCTGTACAGGTCACCTAGTATTGCTTTTCTCTTTCAACTGTCAATAAGTAACCCCAGGCTCTGTATTACAAAGCTGAGAATTCTATATATACATTCTGAAATTTGCCTTTGGCAAACACTAGAGAATCCAAGCTGAGATTTTGATTTCTTCCAGAGGTTCATGCAAGGTAAGGTCAAGAAGAACTCAGATATTTGCAGCAAACCAAATTCTGCTCTCACCTCGGAAGTAAAAGGAGCAGGACTCAGATGGACCCATTTATGTGCAGAAAAAACACACCTGACCTCATCATAAAGGGGAAAATGTTTTCCCTCTCTCTTGAACACAGCAGAAATAGTGAAGTTTTAATGCACTGGGAGTGGTGGTGAAGTGCAGGAAGCCCAGAAAAAGGTCCTCAATATGATGAGCCACATGGCTTCATGCTTGTGGTGTGCTTCATGATGTGTCCTTTGTCCCAGATAGCAAAAGATCCAATGGAAGGCTAACGTACGTAAGATGAGGAGCAGAATCCAATGCATAAGTAGCCATGAATATCTGATAGTCAAACTCCACACTGAAGGCAGAGGAAAATTCTTCCCCTGGACAATAAAAGGTAATTTTCTTGGGCTTAGATCTAGGAAGAGGCTCTGGCACAGACTGAATTCATAGACAGTAGATCTAATTTAATGCATCAAATTGCAAAAAGATAAATTCATATCTTAAAACTAATGGGAGAAAGGCAGTTGAGGTGCTAAAGGAGCACTCAAGGAAGGTAAGGCCACTGCAGAGAAACTAAATGAATCCTTTGCATCAGTCTTCATTGCTGAGGATGTGAGGAAGTTTCCAGCACCTGAAACATTCTTGTTAGGTGAAAATCTGAGGAACTGCTCCCTGCGGTGTCAATAGAGGAAGTTTGGGGACAAATTAATAAATAGAACAGCAGTAAGTCACCAGGCCCAGATGGTATGCACCCAAGAGTTCTGAAGGAACTCATATTTGAAATTGCAGAACTACTAACTGTGGGGATGTCACTTATTGCTTAAATAGATCTCTATAGCAGATGACTGGAATAGCTAATATTATGCTGATTTTTAAAGAGGCAATGCTGGTAATTGCAGGCCAGTAAACCTAATTTCAGTACCAGGGGAAATGGTGGAAACAATTGTAAAGAACAGAATTACACATGGAAAACTCAGTCTGTTGGGGAAGAGTCAATACAGTTGTTTGTAAAGGAAATCATGCTTTCCCAATACAGTAGAATTATTTGAGGGGCTCAAGCAAACATGTGGACAAGGAGGTCCAGTAGATATTGTGTACTTGGACTTTCAGAAAGCCTTCAACAAGGTCCCTTACCAAAGATTCTCAAGAAAAGTAGGCAGTCATCGGGTAAGAGGAAAGGACCTCTCATCAATCTGTAACTGGTTGCAAAATAGAAACCATAAAGTATGAATAAATGTTCAGTTTTCAGAATGGAGAGAAATAAATAGTGGTGTCCTCCAAGGATCTGTACTAGATTCAATGATGTTCAACACATTCATAACTTATCTGTAAAATAGGGTAAACAGTAAGATAATAAACCTTGTAAATGATACAAAATTACTCAGGATAGTTAAGTTCAAAGCAGACTGAAGAGTTACAAGGGGATCTCACAAAACTGGGATACTGAGCAACAAAATGGCAGATGAAATTCAAGGTTGATAAATGCAAACAATGCACATTGGAAAACATAACCCCAACTATACATACAGGGTGTGTCTAGACTACAGGGTTTTTTCGAAAAAAGTGGCCTTTTTTCGAAAAAAACTTCCCCTGCGTCTAGACTGCTGCTGTGTTCTTTCGAAAGTAAATAGAAAGAATGGGGCAATTTTTTCAACCACGGAAAACCTCATTTTAAGAAAAATAATTTATTTAGTTATTTATTTAAATATTTTTACCCCGCCTTTCTATTTAAAATATTCAAGTGCTCTTTCGAAAAAAGGCACTATGTAATGCAAACTGTGATTTTTCGAAAGAGAGCATCCAGACTGCCTAGGTGCTCTCTTTTGAAAAAGTGGCTTGCTTTTTCGAAAGTACTGGTTGTAGTCTAGACGCTCTTTTTCGAAAGAGGCTTGCAGTCTAGACGTAGCCCCAAAAAGATGGGGTCTAAAATAGCTTGAATGACTCAAGAAAGAGATCTTGAAGTAACCGTGGATAGTTTTCAGGAAACATCTGCTCAGTGTGCCCTAGCAGTCAAAATAGACAATAGAATGTTAGGAACCATTAGGAAAGGGATAGATAATAAAACAGAAAATATTATAATGTCACTATATAAATGCATGGCATGCCCACAACTTGAATATTGCATGCATTTCTGGTCACACCAGCTCAAAAAAGATATATAGAACTGGAAAAGGTACAGAGAAGGACGATTTAAAATGATCAGATATGGAACACCTTTTGTATGAGGAGAGATTAAAAAGACTGACACTTTTCAGATCGGAAAAGAGGCAACTAAGGGGAGATATGGTAAAGATCTATAAAATAATGAGTGTGTGGGGATAGTGACTAAGAAAGTATTATTTACTCCTTCACATAACGTAAGAACCAGGGATCACCCAATGAAATAAATAGGCAGCAGGATAAAACAAACCAAAGAAAGCACTTCTTCATACAACGCACAGTCTATCTGTGCAACTTGTTGCCCAGGCATGTTGTGAAGGCCAAAAGTATAAGTGGCTTCAAAAAAAGATTTAAATAACTCCATGGAGGATATTAATCAAGATGGTCGGGGATGCAACCCATTCTCTAGATGTCCCTAGCTTCAGGAGCTGATGTCAGGAGATGGATCACTACTGATTACCTGTTCTATTCCTTCCCTCTGAAGCATCTGGCATTCGCCACTGTCCAAAGACAGGATTCTGGGTTAGATGAATCATTGGTCTGACCCAGTGTGGCCGTGCATATAAAATCATAGAATACTATGTCCCCTGCCCCCATGGCAGGACCAAGCACCATCTTCTAGACCATCCCTGACAGATGTTTATCTAACCTGGTCTTATGCTCTTATGGCTAAGCTGAAATTCCACTTTTAACTTGTTCTGTTTAAATAATTGCTATTTGTTTTCTTTTCCCCTTATTACTTTTAACAAGGAAACCAAGGAGGTATACCAGTTTCCATCTGCTGAGTATCTGGTCCCATTAACTATTAAAACCATAGTTATTCTGAACCATATATCATTAAGGAATGGTTACACTAGGTATCAGAATGTAAGGAACAAATTATCCACAAAGCGTTTAGAATGAATGGGGTACACTAAGTTAAATCTCCAGGTATGGCACCAGAATTTACCTCCAGAGTAGCCCTACAGTTCTATGCCAGGGAAATCCTACTAGCTTTTATTTGAAATAGTATACATTTTATCCTGCTTTTTATCAACATGTTCTATTTTTAACCTGGCGCCTCAAATTTCTTGGCTCTTTCCCACAGTGAAACCCATCAGATAACAGTTACATTCCCTAGCAACAAGAGGAAGAAGCAGGAAGTAAAAACTTGTGAATACAGTTGATAGAATAAACATAAAAGAGTTGGTCATAATCTGAAATTTTCACTCCCTGAGAAATTCTGATTGTGACATTTGCAAGATACAATCTATGCTGTTGAGCAGCTGTGTAACCCTGCCCTCTAAACTAGTGTGCCCTTTACGCTGGGTTGCTGCTATTGCCTTCACTCAGGACAGCTCACCACCAACTTCGAGCATAAGTCACTTCCAGCTTGGTCTGTGCATAATTATAGTCTGCCAGTCACACCTAAGTTCTTACCAGCCTGAATTATACTACAAGGTGACTCTAATACACTTCCACTCACATATTTCCCCTCCCCCCCATTGTATATCTTGCACTGCCCAACCTTCTTCTGGACAATACAAGCACATATAAAATCCATCATTTCATTAATAGAAATGATATGCACAAACCTGGCTATCCCAAATGGAGTTTCCCAAACACTTCCGTTCAAACACACTGGTTTAGTTAAAACAATTAAGTACGTGTATTAACCAAAAATGGAAATATGTTTGAAAAACATAATCCCATCGATACATATGAAATGATGGGGACTAAATTAGCTGTTACCACCCAAGAGAGATCTTGGAGTCATTGTGGATAGTTCTCTGAAAATATCCAGTCAATGTGCAGTGGTGAACAGTGCAAAAAAGTGAACAGAATGTTGGGAATCATTAAGAATGGGATAGATAATAAGACAGAAAATATAATTTTGCCTCTGAATAAATCCATGATATACCCACATGTTGAATATTGCATGCAAATGTAGTTACCCCATCACAAATATACATATATTGTTGTACAAGGAGAGATTAATGAGACTGGGACTTTTCAGCTTGGAAAAGAAACAACCAAGGGTGGATATGATAGAGGTCTCTAAAGGCATGGCTAGTGTGAAGAAAGTAAATAAGGAAGTATTATTTACTCTCTCGTAACACAAGACCTAGGGGTCACCAAATGAAATTAATAGGTAGCAGATTTAAAACAAACAAAAGGAAGTATTTCTTCATATAACACACAATCAACCTGTGAAACTTTTTGCCAGGGGACTTCAGGAAGGCTAACAGGGTTCAAAAAAGAACTTGATAAGTTCATGGAGGATACTTCCTTTGGTGGCTATTAGCCAGGATGGGCAGGGATGGTGTCCCTAGCTTCTGTTTTCCAAAAGCTGAGAATGAGTGACAGGGGATGGATCTTTACCAATGTTCCTTCTAAGCTGGGGAGCAGCACAGCTTCACAAGTAATTAATCAGCCCCACCCAGTTACAGGCTCAGGGCTCCATGCACAGAGCTGACTGACTCCGTGGGGTTGATTAATCACCTATGAAGCTGTGCTGCCCCTGCAGCTTAGAGGGAATACTGATCTTTACCTGTTCTGTTCCTTCCCTCTGGGGTACCTGGCACTCGCCACTGTCAGAAGACAGGACACGGGGCTAGATGGACCTCTGTTCTGACCCAGTATGGCTGTTCTTATGTTCCAACAACAACAACAAAATAGCTTTTTAAGTGAAAACAAGTAATGAGGCATAAAAATCAGAAATGGTTGAGTATTGGGGTGGCTGCCCCACTCAGACAGGAAAAGGGTCAAAAGCAGGCCAGAGAGAGTCTGAGCAACCCTAGCCAATCAAGGTAGAGGGAGTAGTCAGGCAATCAGGACCAGGCTTGGCCCTATAAAAGGCTACAAAGCAGAGGGGAGCTTACTCTTGCCCTGACCAGCAAGGATAAAGAAATAGCTCCTTGTGGAGAGGAAGCACCTTGGACAGAACAGTGCTAGGCAGGCTCAGGGGAGCCAGAGAGTAGCTTCCACCTGAGACCTGCCACGCTGTAATCCCTGATTAAAAAGGCTGAGAAAGTGCAAGGGTCACAGAGAAGTGGCTCAGGGGATAGGAGCAGTCGAGGGGAGAGAAGGAAGGCAGGAGATGGCTGCCTCAAGAGGGTCTGTGGGTTGAGAACCAGAGTAGTAGCAGGCTTAGATCCTTCCCCTTGCGCCGCACCTAGCCACAGCAGAGTGTGGCCTTTATACACTGTGACTTGTGCCTGAGGTGAGGGGCTATGCCTTGGTTGCAGTCAGCCACAGAGGCAGGTGTTAGGAATGAGGGCTGCTGATACCCCCCTGAGTGGGGAGAGAATGGCATGGCGGGTAACGTCCCAAAGAGGACACCACAGTCCAGGGAGCAACGTGTGTCCATGGAGGCATAGTGGAGAGCAGAACAGACAACAGGCAAGACATGACCAGAAGTCAGCATGCTCCATAAACTGAGCTAATTCCCAGCGTGAACCAGCAGGAAGTGCCATGGTGGTGGGTCAACCCCATTACAGGTTATAAGAAAGATAAAGATAAAAAGTTACTAGTGTCTAACTTAACAACTAGTTTGAATTCAGAGCAACGTTTCTCACCATGTACCCTTGTGAATCTTACTAGCCAAACTCCTTAAGCCAAGACTCCTTCCCCAGTTGAATGGCTGCTCCCTTTGTTTGTTCTGGTGCAGTGACATGACGGACAAAGGGAGGAGGGGTTGTCCACTGTAGTCCTTTCTTCTCTTTAAAAAGCATTTCCAGCTGGGGCCTGACAACAGGAAATCTCTGTGGATGGGAATGCCATGCTACTTGTCTGCTAAAATATAGGTTTTTCACCCACACCCCTTTCCTGCCAAAGAATGGTCATTTAGCAGGTAATGGCCCATTGATGTTGTTTATACGTATCTTATCAGCTTGCCTTCGTTTCTGAGAAATATGTGTTAGTAACACCATACAATAGGATTTTATCATTTTGTTGCCACACATATTGTACCAGGACAATAATGATGAGGAAATTATGAGTTTTCAAATGATAATTTACAAGACATACCTTGTACGAAAAGTATTAAAATAGTAGACATGGGTATATACTCACATTCTGATATTGGGCTTTGTCCTGATTTAGGACAAAATATCAATCTTGGAATTTTTCACAAAACAAAATTCTGAAAATATTTTGTTTCAACCCTCTTGAAAAACTTTCCTTTGATAAGGATAAAATATTCTGTTTTGATTTTATCATTTCAGCTTTTATGTTATATTATCAGATAAAATATAAGAAACATAAAATTCAAAGCAATAACTTTACAATGAAATGTTTCAACCATATTGAAATGGTTTGATAATTTCCTTTGAAATTTTCAACATGATCAATATGTTCCGACAAAATGTTTTAAGGTCAACAAATCAGCTTTTTTCTGATAGAAAAGTATTCCACTTGAAAATTTTTGACTAGCTCTGATAAATACATTTTCAAGAGTTTGTCCAGACAAGAATGTCTGTATAGATGGGAAATGGGCATTAAAGCAGGTAAAACTCCTCTTGAAGTAACAGAGCTTTCTAAGACAGGTTAACTGCTGAATCAAGTCCTGATAAAGGCCAACCTACTGCCTGAGAATCATAGAATTTTCTAAGCATCCCTTCCATCAGAAGGAATATGGACACTCACAGAGTTGGCAGTGACCACTGTCTCATAAACCACAGATGGAAACCCCCAAATTTACAGAGGGTGGAACCATCCTTAACTGATGCCTGCCACTCTGTGCTGTTTTCTGGCCGCCTGCATAGCTCAGGCACGTAGCACAATTCCACTGGCTGAGTTCCCCTGCAGCTCCTCACTTGAAGCCAGAGCCAGGACTTTCCAGAATTAACTACCACTAAGGTATCCCTTAACCAGTGATAGGCAACCTGTGGCCCAAGGTCTCATGCAGCCCATTATGGTTCTGTGTGTGGCCCATGAGACATTTCATTTAACATTGCCTATACACACGGTTGCCAGATTCTGCTTGTTTTAATCCATGTAGGGGTTTTTTTCCTACCGGTATTACAAAAGTGACATGCTCTTAAAGCAAGAGCAGGTGAAATGAGGTATGTGCTGACCGCACACAGCACGGTGAGAGCCATGTGCTCCCTCTGCATCCAATCAAAGTGCTGCTATGATTCAATTGGCACATCCTGCAAATTTTAGGTACAAAAGTGAAGTTAGCAAAACTACCCTATGCCAGGAGACTGTCTTAGTTACAACAACCTTGTGGCCCACTGAGATGGAGGGCCACTCGAGCAGCCCACTCACTAGCGTAGGTTGCCCCTCAGTGCCATATACTGAGCAGAGGACAGAGCCACAGAACCTGTCACCTCCTCAACTTCACCCTCTCCTAGTCCAAGCACCTGAGGAATCCATTGTCCTGGGGCAACTGGATGTGGAATTCCTCTTTTTCCAGCCCTGCTAGTGGAGGAGGCTCTCCAGCCCAGAGTACCGTATCAAAACCACAAAGAACCATAGCTCTTTGGGCTGTAGCTTAGATGGTGAGTGGGGAAGGAATGCATGGATTCACACAGAGAAGTTTAACCAAACAACCAAAACAAAGAAAAATACCCTGATGGCAACTAAACACACATTTCCCCTTATTTACTCATGATCCCTTCGTAGTTCAGTCCACTTCCATGCCCCTGAATTCCTTGGAGGCATGGTAGTCCTTGGGGGCATGGTAGTCCTGCCTAGGTTTAAATCATTGTCTCCCAACTCCTGGCATTAACTCACATACAAAGAAAGCAGGCAAGATATTTATATATGTAGTCCCCTTACTAAAGGTGCCTCTGACTTTTTCTGGGAGGATACTGTGTGCTGCAATCTAGCCCTAGAGACTACAACTCCCATGAGCTCTTGAGGAAACCAGGAAGAGAGGGTTTCTCTGGGCATGTTGAAAGAGGGTCTCAGCAGTCTGGTGCTCTCCATTTTGGGGGAGGGGAGCCAGACTGCTGTGGAAGAGCCCTATATCCAGCCCAGGAGCTGTTGTGTTGCAGCTATGGCCTGGGACTGAAAGTCTGCCATGCTTGGATCTATCAGGCTGCTGATTGCCCTAGAGGGGAGAGACTCTGGCTTCAACTGTGGCTGAGGAGGACTACACAAAAGCCAACACACAGAAGGAGGCTATAAGTAAATGGGCTCTTTGGGAAGTGCTGCCTGGGACAGACGCCAGAGATATAGACTAACTCTGGGTCCAAAGAGAGGCAGAGTGTCCAGCCCAGTGAACCAGAACTGCTGGCATTTGGTGGAGCCTGCTCCAGTGGTAGACAGAGTTTGCAGCTGGCTGCACAGCTTGGATTAACAACACACAACCTACAGAGAACCTCCACTCCCTTATGCCTCATGAAACGAGGTTTACAGGAGCGGTCGACAAAGGCTTCCCTTGTCGACCGATCTGCATCTAGACTGCCGCACTGTGCCGGATCAGCTGATTGTCGGCACAGCATGGTGGCCATTTTTATTTTAATGAAGCAGGGATTATTTAAATCCCCACTTCATTGACTATGTCGGGTAAACTAGTTTACATGGCTCTGTTGATGGAGCCATGTAGTCTAGACATACCCAGGGGGTGAGATTTTACATGTAACTAGTTTCTTTAGTGTATCTAGTTTATATTGTGTACTTTCTTAGTAATTTGTTTTGCTTTGTTTGCTACCTCTTTGACCACTTGAAATACACCTGGTATTATTATTTCTGGTTTTATAATATAACCCAGTTTATGTAATTTCTAATAGAAGAGGGAGAGAGGCTTCCTCCACAATGAGGAAGAAGGCAAACTTCAAGTAAATTTGGGTTTGGGCCAAATGTGAACATCTGGATGCTGGAGTAAATCCCTTAAACTGAGTCCTCCCAGAGCTTTTCTTGGTGTCTATTTGCAACTCCCTCTGCCCAGAAACCCTTCTTATAGGGCCTAGTCTGACCCTGATTGGTTGCTTTCAGCCTCCCTCTAGCTGGCTCCTGTCACAGCTCTCTCCAAGGGCTGCTTTAATCCCTTGTTTTCCAGTGTGGGCAACTGCTCCATCACATACACCTACATCTTGAACATTGCATGCAGTTCTGATTGCCCCATCTCAAAAAGATATATTAGAACCAGTGGATTTCCAATTAGGCACATGCCTAGGAGCACTGGCATTCTAGGGGTGCCAATGAATCAGCAGTGCAGGTGGGAAATTAAATAAAATTAATAAAGTGAAGCACAATAAGTCCCCACCTGCCCACTGGTTCCTCTCCACCATCTAACTCCTCTCAGCCCACCTACTGGCCAGCCAAGGATTTTGCTTCACCACCCTCTCCACCCTCCCCCCCCCCGACCAGGAGATCAACACTAGGAGCCAGCATGGGGCAGTGGGGTGCTGGGAGCGATGCACGCTAAAGAGAAATGTCTCTCCCCAGAGCTGGGTGAACAGGGGGTCCCTGTCCAAAGGTTCAGTCACCCTCCATCTCCCCCTCCCCCCCAACAAGGCTGGACGCTGAGCCCTGCTTACTCCAGTGTCCCTGGAGCTGGGAATGGGAGTTGAATTATGAAGGGGCTTTGGGATCAGGAGCTGTTCTGGGTCTACCAGTCCCAGAGGAGACCTGGGGCCCAGGGATGGCAGGAAAGCATTCTACCCTGTCTGTTCTGCCAAGCTCTGACCTGCTGGCTCATGCCACTTGCAGCTGCTGGGACGGGAAGGGAAGAGGAGCTGGGAGATTGCTGTCCTAGCAGTTGAAGCCAGACTCTCCAGACCCAGCATCATCTGAAGTCTTGCCAGGACAGCTCGTCCCTGTGCCACATCCAAGGTACCAGCTCTGCCTGCTGACAGGATTGTGAAGCCTGGGGCAACTTGGCAAGCAGCATTCAAGCAAAGTGGCTAGTAATTTGTCTGGGGACAGATGAAGCTGGGGGCCTTCCTGCCCTGTAGTTACAGCTGGGGGACCTCCCCATCGAGCCTGCTTGAGGGGTCGCTGCAGAGTTCCCTACACAGAATCATAGAAGAATAGTACTAGGGACCTTAAGAGGTCATGAAGTCCAGTCCCCTGTACACACAGCAAGACCAAACACCATCTGCATCATCCCTGATGAATGTCTTTCTAACCTGCTCTTAAATATCTTCAATGATGGAGATTCCACAAGCTCCCTAGGCAACTTATTCCAGTGCTTAACCACCTTGAGAGTTGGGAAGTTTTTCCCAATGTCCAACCTAAACCTCCCATGCTGCAATTTAAGCCCATTGCTTCTTGTCCTATCATCAGATGTTAAAGAAAATAATTTTCTTCCTCCTCCTCGGAACACTCTTTTAGGTACTTGAAAGTTGCTATCATGTCCCCTCTCAGTCTTCTCTTTTCCAAACTGAACAAACCCAGTTCTTTTAATCTTCCCTCACAGGCCATGTTTTCTAGACCTTTAATCATTTTTGTTGTCCTTCTCTGGACCTTCTCTAATTTCTCCTCCTCTTTCCTGAAATGTGATGCCCAGAAATGGACACAATACTCCAGCTGAACCACTTCTTGTGTCTTGCTTACAACACTCCTGTTAATGATGATGTTTGCTTTTTTTGCAACAATGTCACACTGTTCACTCCTATTTAGCTTGTGGTCTACTATGACTTCTGGATCCCTTTCCACAGTACTCCTTCCTAGACAGTCATTTCCCATTCTGTATGTGTGAATCTGATTGTTTACTCCCTAAGTGGAGTACTTTCTGTTGTCTTTATTGAACTTCATCCTATTTACCTCAGACCATTTCTCCAGTTTGTCTAGATCAGTGGTCTCCAACCTTTTTACACCGAAGATCACTTTTTAAATCTCAGAACAGGCGAAGATCCACCGCCCCGCCCCTTCCTTGTAGCCCCGCCCTCTCTATTCTCCTCCTGTCTATCACTTGCTATCCCCAGCCCTTACTTACACACTCTGATAAACACTTTATTTTTAAATTATGCGATATATAAAATTAAAATCACGTGTTTATAGTTATGAAATAAATGGTTTGTTTTTTATTCATGCTATTTAAATCTAAAATGAAGCATTTATAATTATACATTTTGTGGGGACAGAGTTCTGTGGTTGGGGGCAGGGGAAAGGGATCATGCTGGGAGGGAGACGGGTGCAGCGGGGACAGGGTGCCAGTGGGACAGAGTTCGGGGAGTGGGGACGGGAATGGGGACAATCTGTACCTGCCAGGGGATGTCAGAGTCTGGCAGTCACTTCCCGGAGTGGGAGAGTTCGCAGCTACGATGCTCTCGGGACCCCCCGCAGGCAGGGAAAGTCACCTGCATCTGCCTCCTCCAGGATTCTCTCTCCCTTCCCCCCCCCAGTGGGAAGCCAGCACATGCCTCCTCCGGGCCCCCCGCAGCGCAGGGAAACCCTGAGCATGCCTGCCCCGGGGCTAACCCCCGCCCCCTGTGGCGGGGCCAAACCCCCGCGGGAGCCTGCCTCGGGGGCAACCCCCCCCATTCCGCAGTGGGGCCAAACCCACGCGGGAGCCTGCACCAGGGGCAACCCCCACCCCTCCCGCGGTGGGGCCAAACCCCCCTTCCGCGGCGCGGCCAACTCCCGTGGGCACCTGCCCCAGGGCCAAACCCCCCTCCTGCATCATGGCCAACCCCCGCGGGCGCCTGCCCTGGGATCAAACCCCCCTCCCACGGCATGACCCGACCCGGCCAACTCCCTCCCCTCCCGCAGCGCGGCCAAACCCCGGGGCCGACTCCCGCTCCCGCGGCGCAGGGAAACCCCTGCGGCCAACTCACCCCTCCGGTGCCGGCGGCACAGGGAAGCCTCCGCACTCCTCCTCTAGGGCCAACGTCCCCTCCCCCAGCACGCAACAGAGCTGTGGGAGGGGGAGCAGCCCGCGCACTTCCGGAACCCCCGGAAGTGACGCGGGCTTCAGAGAGGACTTCCGTCCACCCCACGGGAAGCCGGCACTACACTAGAGGTAGGTAGTGGGGCTTCTCGGAGGTGGGGGGAAAACGGGGGGCGGGGTTACCTGAACGCCTCGCGATCGACTGGTCGAGGCCTCGCGATTGACCAGTCGATCGCGATCGACGGGTTGGTGACCACGGGTCTAGATCATTTTGAATTATAACCCTATCCTCCAAAGCACTTGCTTGAATATAAATTGAGCAAGGAAGGGAAATGGAAACATATGTACATAAAAGATAAACCTAGCTATCCAACTAGTGAATGGGAGAGATTGCCAATTTACTATCATGATGAGGGAGAAGACTGTAAAAACTAGCATGGCATCTGTGGATACAGCAGGCTGAGCCCCTACGAGGGTGTCATGGCTCCTTCCCCACTCTGGCATGATAAATGCAGAAGTGGAGGCCAGCAAGTGTACCCCAAAACCTTATCTCCCAGGCTTTGGTATAAAACTTCCCCCCAAAATCTTAAAACCCTAGATTTTGGGAATAAAACTTCTGCTGCCACCATCCAAATATTAATAAAGAAATCAGGGGAAAGATCCTTTGGGAAATCTCACCCCTAAAGTAAAAATCAGGGCACACAATTAACCAATTCCAGGTTAATAAAAAGAAAAAAGAAAAGAGAAAGAACTTTTATTATTACAACAATATTCCTGTTGCAAGCATAATGACTAGATGGAAAGGTAACAAAATATACTCATGGCGAAACTCCATGGGCCTAGAACTTAGTTACAAAGAAAAGCCAAAACATCTTTTAAAAAGTGCACAGACATCAGATCCCATACCCAAACCATAAAACAAGAAAACCTAACGGATTTATCTAAACTTTACCCTACTTAACAGAAAGTAAAGAATTGTTTCTTGGGGAGAGAGGCATGTCTGTCTGCCTCTCTCTGTAGCTGAAAAAGGAACTCTCAGAGACAAAGGAGGAAAAACCAAAATTCCTTTGTCCCAGTTTGAAAGTCCTACCTACATTCCTATTGGCCACTCCAGCTGGCTAGGTGTAGTTAACCCCTTAGTCCCCCAGCTGCTGGCCCTCTCTCATACTCATGACAGAGGGCTTCCTGAGTTTGAAAAGAAAGGAACACTTTGAGGATATATGCTGAGGCAGGAAGCCATTTTGGAGTCCTTCACCTGAGGAGTCAAAGGGTATATCTACACTGCAGAGGTTTTTTTGGAAAAACGGCCATTTTCTGAAAAAACTCCAGATACATCCACACTGCAATCACGTTCTTTTGAAAAAAAATTGAAAGAACAAGGGGTTTTTCCAACATTGGTAAACCTCTTTCTACAAGAAGAAGCCTTTTTCTGAAAGAGCTCTTTCGGAAAAAGGCGTGTGTGGATGGGGAAGAGGGAGTTCTTTCAAAAGAAGAGGAAAGAGGAAAAAAGCACAGGTGCGTTAGTGGCCACTCCGTCCATACTAATCACAGCTTAAATGTGAGATAGCATCCATTCAGTGTTGACGCTATCTTTAGAAAAAGCAGATCACTTTTTCGATGCGCTTTTGCTGTGTAGACGCTCTCTTTCACAAGAAGTTTTTCTGGAAGATCTCTTCTGGAAAAGCTTCTTCTGAAAGAAGCCTGCAGTCTAGACATAGCCAAAGAAACTAAGTACTTTGGGCTCTGTATTGGATCTTGGGCCAGCCCTAGCCAACCCTGATGGAAGAATGACTATGGTGAGAAAACTACTCTGAACAAAAAAAACACTAGTGTGTGAAGTTAGGTTTTAGTCTTAGAAGCATATTGTTACTTGTGTTTGTTTGGAATCATTTCTATCCCAATTCTATCTGTTTGGTATCATTTAAATGGCTGCTCTTTGTTAATAAACTTTAACTAAACATTCATCCCATCTCAGTGCAGCTTTTCAAACTAAAGAATACAATCCTCAGACAAACTAGTAGGCTAATGGTGTGCACTGTCTCTTTAAAGGAGCAGCCAATTTGAGACGGAGTTGTTAGTACTACAGCGAAAGGACTGGACACTGCAGAGGAGATGGTTTTGGGGAAACCCAGGACTGAAAGAACTGTTGGTGTCACCCTGGAAGGAAGGTGCAACCAGACTGGTAGAAGCCAGGGTAAAACTACTGCAGTGAACAGGCTGCTGGAGTCAGTGCTCTGAATCAAAGCTGAACAGCACAGAAGCCTCCAGGGTTACAGGGAAGGTGGTGACAAAATCCCCTACTGTCCTGGGTGAAACCCCAAAGTATCCAAGATAGGTGTGTGGATAAAAACATTTAACAACATTCCCTGCTTCCCCCTTCCACATTGACCATAGCAGTGGGTGGAATGGCAGTAGAACGCTGACCAGAAGAAAATACTATAATAAATAGAATTCTGTTTCTTCACAGCCTCCTTGACCTCGTGTGCCAAATGACCACCTTTTTCCTCAAAGCTCACTTTTTCCAGGCCACGGCCTGGCCTACCAACTCTAATCTACCACTGTACTAGAACGCACTGTGTCAGACATTGGATTAGATCTCTAATACTGTTTTATCCATAGTGCCGGATGCTCTCTACCAAGCCTATTGGGGGCAACTTTCCGTTCTGCTCTGGCCCCTTTACATAATTCTGGCCAGTGAAAAAAAAAGTGTAGCACTACAGGAAAGGCTCTGTGCTGCTCAGATGTAGCCGAAGCGCCGTATCATTGCCATTTTTCAACCGTCTATGATCCCTTTGTCTTTGGGGACTTTTTTTAAACAAGAAAATATTTCAAATAAATTCCCTGTCAAGTTCCTCCATTCATCTTAGACTTAGCCTTGCTCTTTAGCAGGTTCCTATTTTTTGCCTGTATACAAAAAGAACTCTTTATAATAAATGGATTGTATGGCTCAATTGACCAATAATTAGTCATTGGGTTTGGATGAAGTCAGACTACCTGCACGTCTCTTATCATACAATGGCTTTGTAAGAATCCAACAGCAACAATTAATATTCCAACTGCAACAATGTAATGGTGCCCCAGCTCATTTTGTAGAGACTGCAGATGGGGATCTGTCATGTAAAGACACAATGATGAATGTACAATGAACGCTATTTGCTCCGTAGAAGCTGCTATATGACATGGATATGAATGCTGCCGTGGTAGCTGGAGTCAAGATATGCAGACGGGGATAAATTGCACCTTTTGCTTGAATTCTAAACAAACTGACATCACCACCACTTTGAACAAAATGCATTAATATGTGACAGAAAAACCATTCATTGTAGTGACAAATGGGGGACAATGTAGCAAATGATGCTGCAAGTTAGAATGGAAACGAATGCAAATACATTACCACCTTATGCCAGGTGGAGCCAGCAGCAGCCATGGCCGGGTTCAATATCGAGTGGCTCTAGTTTGTTTACTTATGGGCTCCGCAGCCACAGAGCCTCATGGCTCCCATTGGCTCCAGTTTACTGCCTGCATCCAAGGGGAGCCGTGGGAAGCAGTGGCCCAGGTCATGCCATTCCTGCAGCTTCCCTTGGCTGCAAACAGCGAACCGCAGCCAGCGGCTGTAGAGCTGGTAAGTAAACAAACTGAAGCCACTTGTTAGCAGCTTTCTCAAAGCGGGCCAGTGGCACACCTTGAGAAACACACTGCATTAGTGAGACATAATTCTGTTTAGCTTCTTTCTTTAGTGCTACAACATGACTGTGTTTTGTCATGTTCCTACACAAGTTAGCATTACACACAACTAGTACTACATAGCTATGTGAAGTAGAGTACAGTTTTGTACTGTCCCGTTGGGTTATTTAACGTCTTTAAATATTTGCATTGCTTTATTGAGCCAAAAAAGTGCCACTTACTTGACCCCTCCACTTCCTCCTCTCCCTCTACAAGTGGTTGCCATGATCTAGTGAGGCTGGAGTTCTGTGCTAGTTCTGAAATCACACCATGATGAACATCATAGAGAAAGCAAAGCAGCTAAAACTGTTTGGGAAATTTCTCAAACTTTTTTCACAGAAAAATGAAGACTCATCAAAATTGAAACATTGTGGGAAGGGGTCAGAATAACCCAGGGACCTCTTTGTGCCAACTGCAGAGAGCACAGGAATTACAGAGAGCACCTGGGTCTGGGATCTAAAGAGTAGTTCATCAAAGAAGATCATGTAGGCTCTCTAATGATCACTGTCATTGTGAAATTTATGTAGAGATAATATGTATGGAGTGATATGTATGTGTGTGGGAATATGTGCATTAAAAATAATGTTCTCTAGATCTGCCTTAACTCACAGGTCAGCAAAAGGTGAGACACATACTTCTGTCAGACAGTAGGAAAAAGACTCTTCTCTCTTGCCCAGGACGTGTGCAAAATAAGTATCAGTTCACAATGGATGTCCATTTACAGTCTGAGCAAAATGCTAATCAACAGACTGTGGGGCTGCAGGAAAAAAACAAAAACAGCAGACATCATTTCATGAGAAAAGTCAATGAACTTTTGAAACTCTATCACAGGTACGGCTGAACATCGAGCTCTTCCTGAGGAAGTAAAACAGTATTGTATTTTGCTTCATGGAAAAGGGATGTCAGCCAGGCATGTCTGAAAATGCTACAAAGAACTCTGGGTAAGATAAAACTTCTTTAGACAGAAGGCTTCCTTGTGAGTTAAGTTTAGGCTGTAGAAAGCATGTTATGATTTTTTTTATATGTGACCATTTGTTTCTATCGCTTATATTTATTTCTAGTTGAATCTTTCTTATTTTAAAAATACATTTCCTTTTCTGCTACAGGACGTCCCCTCTGTTAGTCGCCTTGGTATACATCTGTTCCGCACTAAAGTCATTCCCTGCTCTTAAATCATGCCAAATGTGTGCGTGTGTGTGTGTGCGCGCGTGAGCGCAAATGGAAGTCAGTCGCAGGGAAAAAATTCCCCACTTTAAGTTGTTTCGCTACATGTTCCAAAAAACTTGGACTTATCTTGGACTTACCGCGAGGACGACCTGTGCTATACTTGAACTTGAGTGCTATGTGTGAATCAGAAATGGTGAGCTAAGCTAAAACTGAGACACAGGACAAAGACAGGGCTGGCATAGCCCAGAGAAGAGTGTTGGACAGGTAGGCTGGTTGTGTTGTGGGGGGCTAACACTTAGCTGACACAGGCAAGGCTCCCTCACACTGGAGGCAGAAGACAATAAGGTGATTCACAGCCCAGGGTGCGGAGAAGCATCAAAGTTGGGTTTGATAAATTTCTTGACTCATAAAAATGTTGGCGGAAACGGGGGGGGGAGGAAGAATTCACTTTTGAAATGATCAAACTGGTGCAACTGAACATTTTCCAGACAAGAGGTTTTAGGATTTTTTGTTCTAAATGACTTTTCATTTTGAAATTTAACTTAGTTTATATTTTTAAAAGTTTAAAAAGAAAATTGAGATGTTTCAATTTTAACCAAACCCAAAACAGTTTGTTTTTCTTAATTTTTCCAGTTCACAATATTTTTCAAGATTTCAACTTTTTAATCCTGATTCAGTACAGGAAAAGGTTTTGAAATCTTGAAAATTTTCATGAGATGGGAAAACCATTTGCTACCCCGCTTTAAAAAACAACTTGACGATGCCTAAGGAGGAGAAAATCAACAACAACAAAAGATGATCAAATTTCTGGTGTGTTAAATGCCCCTGGCCTCTTGTTGGTAGGCAATTCACAAAGTCCATATTTTCTTCTTTTTTATGAGGACACGACTTCAAACAGACAGCAATTTTCATTTAATTATTAACCTAGTTTATTGCTCCTTTGAAAACATTTTAGTTAAGTCCAATGGGTGTTGCCGCAGTTAGGTTTTGAATAAAAGACTCAAAGATCTGCCATGTGTAAATTCCCCCCCCCCCTTAAAAACGTATACAAACAATAAAAAAACCCTAGGTTACAAAGATATGCAGAAATAGGACCTGTGTGGAAGCTGTAGTGGAAGTATCAGTATCTTGCCCTCTCACTAATTGAAACATAATGGACTCATGACAGAAAAAGTACACAGCATACTCAGGCTGGGGGGAGATCAAAGGGGGTAGTTGGCTTGGGGTCCAGTGATTCAAAAGGACCTCAGCTTCCTAGCCACTGCTGCTACTCACTACTCAGGCCCCTCTGAATCACCCCGAGCCCTGGCTCTTCTTCCCGAGGCCCCACCCCTTCCAGGAGCGCAAAGCGCCCCCCTCCTCTTTCCCAGGGTTCCAGCAATTCTGTCACACGCACACCCCCGGAGTGCACCTTGTTAATGGGCATAGGAGATGCCACCATTGTGCACACTGTCACAGCACTCAGGAGCCATTGCATCTACCTCCACCGAAATTCCTCTGGAACAGTGGTCCCCAACGCGGTGCCTGCAGGCGCCATGGCGCCCACCGGGGCATTTATGTGCGCCCACATAGTGACCAGGGCTGGCCCGAGCCACTCTTGCACCCCGGGCCCTGGGCGCTCGGCGCATGCACGGCCCCCGCCCTAGGCACGCGGCACATGCGCGGTGCCGCCCCCATGCGCCCGGCAGCCCCAAAAGGTTGGGGACCACTGCTCTGGAAGCTGCTGCTTCCTGAGCCCAGCCACTTTCTTTAATGTATATAGTGGCTTAAAGACACAGTATAGCCCTAGCAATATAAATAGTGTTCCTTGAAATAAAAAGGAGGCACAAAGTCACCTTGGATTCTCCCTGTCATTGAAACACCCCTTTCCCAGTGCTCTCAGATGCCAGCTAAGCTCCTACAGCGAATTACAACTTTGAAAGCACTTGGTATAAAGCAAACAATGCTCTTGCAAGGATGTGGAATTCTAGGAACTCAGAAGCCCCAGACAAACCCAAGAGGTTTTTTTGAGCTGCATTTAAGAAATGATATTTCTCTGTGCTCCAAAAGCATCAGCTGGACCAGAGGTGGGCAATAATTTTTTGCTGGGGGCCACTTCAAAAATTTCTGAAGTGGCCCTGGGCTGCACCGGAAGGGGTGGGGCCTCAAGCAGAATGGGTGGGGTCAGGATACTTCCGGGTTCCCCACCCTCAGACCATGACCTTTGCCCACTTGCTCCCCCTTCCCCCTAGGTGTCCATGCTTCCCCAGTCCAATCAGGGCCTGGGGATCATGCAAAGTCTTCTCCTGCCTTGCCAGGAGCACGCAGCACTTCTAAGTGTCACATGCTCCTCACAGGGCGGGGACAGAGCAGAGGAAATTTCACATGCTCCCCGCCCCCAGACCCTGATTGGCCTGGGGATGGGGAGCACGCGAAGCCTCCTCCAGCCCTGTCAAGAACGCCTGGCGCTCCTGGCAGGGGGGAGGAAACTTCGTGAGCTCCCCCTGCTCCCAGGCCTTAAATGGCCTGGGGGGCGAGGGAGTGGCAGGGCCTCCATGGGCTGGATCCACCCGCTTGGTGGGCTGGATTCGGCCCGTGGAGGCCCTTTTGCCCACCTCTGAGCAGGATAGAGGTCCCTGAATTCACTGAAAATGGTGCAAAAACCCCAAATTGGATTCTACTGCCCAGCACAGCTAGGAATATGGGCTGTATAAGGGAGAAAATGGATGTTTCATTCCTTTAAGCACCAGAGCCTCCACAGATGATGAGTGATCAGGGAGATGAATGGGCACGGAGTATGCAATGGGTGCAAAGCATGTTGTGCTCAAGACAGACCCAAACTGAAGGATGTGCTTCCCATGACCTTCACAGTTGTGGGTGGGCACATGTGACAAGATTCAGGGATTATTTATCAAACACTTACTTTTCAGCAAAGTGGGCTATAAATCTGCCCCATTCTAGCCTGTCACCAACCAAGTGTGGACCCTGCTGTTGTGCTCTAAAAGTTCCCTCGTGTGCTCTAATCTAATGCTGTTTCAAAGCATAGTAAGTCAAAATGCACTATGGAATTTTCAGGACCCACCTGGATAGTGAGGGGTAGATTTACACTCTAGTTTGCTGTAAACTAAGTGTCCATGTAACAAAGCCCAAGGTCTAACAATATGTGCCTCGAGCCCAGGAGTTCTCAAACTGGGGGTTAGCCTAGGACCGCTCAGGGGGTCACATGGTTACTACATGGGGGGATAGCTAGCTGTGAACCTTCACCCAAAACCCTACTTTGCCTACAGCATTTATAATGGTGTTAAATATATAAGCAAGTGTTTAATTTATAAGGGGGTGGGATGCACTCAGAGGCTTGTTATGTGAAAGGGGTCACCAATATGAAAGCTTGAGAACCACTGCTCAAGCCAAACCCAAAGGCAGAGTATCCATACTACGCTTACCAGTGTAAGAAAGGTTCAGAAGACTCCTCTCCTAGAGGAGTGAGTAGCCTACCATGCTAGGCTAAAAAGGGAGCAGGGAAGCAGATCCTGAGGAACTGGAGTTCATGAAAGGGAGCTTTTCACCCCTCCCCCCATATCCTGCTACTTCACACTTTGCATTCATTCAGCATCACTCCTCTTCTCAGAGCTCACATAGGTTCCTACAGCACAAAGGAAGGGAGCAAATCTCACATGTCCTCAGAATGCCAGTAGGAGCATATGTTGTTAGAATATAACAGAGAGCAGCTTTTACGCTGGATCCCCAGAGGCCTATAGCAGTGTCAGTCTGTATAACATCCCTGGAGGGCAAGCAACCCACAGCAAATTAACTTTGAGATTAGCAAGGCTTCTACTTTCCACATCAGTAAGCATTAGGAATGTTGTGATTAGAGTTATATTAATGTAGAAGTTTATCATGGTAAAATTAAAACATTGATTAGTGTCCCTTGTAATGTAAATATATATTTTTATTATAAATAATTGGTACCATTTGTTAAAGACATTAATAACATTTTGACCATATCACTATTTTTGCTTTTAAACTGATCCATGAACTAGCCTGCATTTTTTTAAATAAAGCATGTATTAATAGGGTACAGTGTCTATTTCTGCCCAATATGACAGGTTAACCTGCCTTTTTAGGCTGATCTGGGTAGATAGACATCCTTTTGAACATTTGTCATATGCCATCTATTGCAATAAATAATTCAGGTTTAATTTTGCAAGCCCTGTCATAAACTTCTTGAATATCACAGCTGTAGCTCAATAAGGCCAAGTATATATAATTGGAACGGACAACCCATATTTTGGTTTCCAAAACTATTCACATGGTACTTTTTGTTTTGTTCTGCTGCCACAAGGGGCCAGTGCTTCTTTAATTTTTAATCACCAGCATTTCTGTGGCATTGCATTGCTCTCTCTTCAGAGGCACATCTGCTGAGCACCGCCTGGGGGCTACAAGTCATAACTACAAATTGGTTTCCAGGCCAGCTTGCAAGCTATCAGACAGGAGCACTACGCAACGAAGCTTTAACTCAGGATCAGAACTCATCCATTTCTAGCGCTGGAGGACAGTCAGAATTTAAAGCTGCCATGAGTGCAGAAGTAAGATAAGGTATCTCAGAATCCAACAGAGCTGGAAACAGGAGCTTTAGGAAATGGAGATCCCAGTTTTTCCGGTGGGATCAATATAGATTTGATGGGCCAGATTTTCCATGGTGAGCACCCACAGTTGTGGCCAGGTTAGAAAAAAGAGCTCAGCTCCCCTTTAGGCACCTCTGTAGGAGCCAGATTTTCAGAAACACTCAGCACCTAGAAGCTCCCACTGCAAAACTCCTGCCCAGCTTTTTAAAAGAGTGATATACCTACCATGCTGATCTCTTTTGAAAATCTGGCCCTAAATCTGAATGCTGGTTAATTCTCAAAATCTGACTTCTATTCCTGGAAAAGCCTGGGATATCAAATTTGAAATTAGGAAGTTATGTAGAGAAAAGTTAGTTCAGGTTCATTAATCGTTGCAATTCCTGCCACGCCCCCTCCCCCCCTTCTATAATTGTATTCAAGCTACCTAAGACTTTCCATGGCAAGAGGTGCCCAAAACCGTACCAAAAGATTTTTAATAATTTTCAGTTTTCAGTACAATATACTGCATGTACAGATTATGTGGAGAGGGATAGATGAGATTGGGATGAGCGTTATAACTTGCTCAGAAGAAATGCAGCCATCCCAAATTCATGTTGATAAAACATTTATACTCTCTCGCCTTGTTTTATTCCAGATACACAAATGCACTTAGTTCTCACTTGACATTAACATGACCAAAATGCTTACATCATGTGGAAGCTCTGGAGGAGTCTTCAGTTTCTCCTGTCCCATCTGACTGTTAAAGGAAAAGAAGAAACATAGATAAGAGGCAGGTGAGCAGTGGGCCTGATAAGGCAAATCACCCAGAAACAGGCCAGAGAGAGAGATTAGTATTTGCAGAGCATCCAATTTCTAGTCATGTCACAATAGATCTTGTCTTCTTACTTCTCTGTTAGCTACACAAACACTATCTTGATAATAACAAATATAGGCCAATTTCTAAGCGGTGCTGAGCACTTGCAAAATCTTAGCCCAATAATAACTATGCCTGATGTTCATTACCAGCATTGCAGTTTCTAGGGTTCCCTGATGGTTTAACCAAAAATACCGAACACCCCTTCCCCCCCCCAAAAAAAACACCGGGGAAAAAATTCTGTTAGGAAAAAAAAGGGGGAGACCAAAGTTGTTGAGCAAAAAAAAAAGGACCCCAAGAGTTATTAAGCAAAAAAAATTAAAAAAAATTAAAAATGAGAAAAAAAACAGCATGGCTTTTTTAAGAAATGCTTTTGAGGCTCTTTGGCCCTAACAGGCTGCCAGCAGCCATCTGCCATCTTGTCTCCCTGCTCCGGGCCAGACCTGCAGAACCAGGTAAGCACCTGGGATTTTTGCCTCCTGGTTGGGAAAAAATCAGAAAATACCGGACTTTTAGGTGTCCGGTATTTTCTGAATTTTTTTACCGGACAGGAGGCGAAAATACCGGACTATCCGGGTCAATAACGGGCACCTAGCAACCCTACCAGTTTCTTCTCGCCTGAGCAATGTCTTCTCCTCACATAACTGAAAAGGCACATTGTGGTGATATTTTGTTGACTGGGCTTTATACAACAAACTGAAATTCAACAAATGCAAATGTAAGGTGCTAACGGGAAGAAAAAGCAATGCACAAATACAGAATGGGGGAAACCTGGGTTGGCAGCAGCACTGCTGAAAAGAATGTGGTGGATCACAGCCTCACCATGAGTCAGCAATGTGATGCTGTTGCAAAAAAAGCAAATGCAATTTTAGGTTACATTAACAGAGACATAGCATGCAAGTCACAGATGGTGAAAGTATCACTCTATGTGGCACTGGTTAGACCTCAGATGTAGGACGGTGTCCAATTTTGATTACCAATATAAAGAAAGAGTGTAGAGAAAACTGAAAAGGAGCTAAAGGCAAGCAACAAAGATTATCAAAGGTAACCAGATAGTAATTGTGAAAAATCAGGACAAGGGATGGAGGTGCCTATATAAAACAAATCCCTGAATATTGGTCACCAGCAGATATTTCAGGAAGCCCAAGCTGGAATTTAGCATTATACAAGTCATATGCCATAACAGACTTGCAGATCAAGCAACAATATTTATTAGTCATATATTTAGTAAATGTATGAATACTTATTTGCATTATTTTACAAAAATAAACAAAGGCTTTTGGAACACATGATCTATAGGGCCTGATTTTTAAAAGCTGCCTCCATTTTGTGCACCAAAACAGTAGCCAGTGAAATTAACTTCAAGTATTGATGATAGCATGTAGATGATCATATAACTAATTTACAAGTACTATTAGATTACTAGCTGCCATACGCACGTGCAGTTATTTGTGAGTGAAAAACGAGAGGCTTAACTGAAGCCCCTTTACACATCACAACCAAAAATATAGTCAGATGAATGAAACCTTCTGCACCATTACAGCATTTCCCTACTGAAAATGAACATCCTGGCTCTGACATGCATATATAAATCCACACGTAACACTGCATCATATCATTGATTTTCTGTTGTGCCTGCATCTAGTCTGCAAGTCCATCTTGTCCACAGAAAGCAATAGCTGAATGCCAAAATTAGATGTCAAATTTATGAGCTCACAATGAGCAAAACAACACCAAAAAATCACATACTGTGCCCAAGGCCTGTACATTTTGTTCAATGTTCTATTCTTATGAAGAGCTGACCTAGATTCTCTGCCTGAATGAGAATGTTTCCAAGCAATTGAGGCTGTTCAGAGAATCAGGAATTCAAGTGTTGCCTGAAAATTTACCATGGGAAGAAAATGAGGCTATAGTTTACAGAGAAAGCAACACTGTTCATTAGTCATGTGACTGGTTCTCAACTATCCACATAAAGTGCACCACTCTCTGCACTAGCTTTCATTTCAGAGTTTGACACAAACTGCATTTGCAATTTGTACCCAAGACAGTTTCCAGCACTGTGCCACCTTGGAATAAACAGTATGAAAAACTTTGCCATATGGCAAATTGAATTTTCTGTAAATGGTCTGGCAGTTGAACAGGAATCAGGACTCCTTGGGTCTCTTGCTGTTTCTGCCACTGACTTATTCTATGGTCTTGGGCAAATCATTTCCTCTTTGTGCTTCAGTTGACCCAGCACTGAGATAAATGCTATAACTGTTATTATTAACCAGTAATAATTGCCCTCTCACACATATGGGTTGTGAGGGATAATTCATATGTGTGAAACACTCTGGTTTCCCGAAATGAAAGGCACTATAGAATAGCAAAGTTCTTCTGTTCTTATTCTGTGTACCGTACACTTTTAAAATCTTGTATCTTATTCATTTGGAATTACATAACTACAGTGGAATAAGATTTCTTTCTTTAACAGTAACTCTTGCCCCCACCACACCAGCAGTTCTACCCTAAGGATTGATATTTGAGGACCCTGGCCATTGCAAACGCTCATTCATTATAGGACTGACATGTGAAATAGGGTTGCCAACTATCCTGCTTTCTCTGGGAGTCTCCTCGAATCATGTCCTCTCTCCCAGAGGCTGCCTCAGCCAAACTGAGAGATTTAGTCCAATGTGAAAGCAGTCTCCTTTACCTGCTTTCACTGTGCTGCTCCCAGAATTAGCCAGCACTATCCCTAAAGTCCCTGGGGGGAAGGAGAGTAGAGGGATCTCTGCACACTGCCTCCACCCAGAGTGCCAACGCTGCAGCTCCCAATGGCTGGGAACTGTGGCCAATGGGAGCTGTGGGAGTGATGCCAGTGGGCAGCAGTGTGTAAAGTAGGGATGTAAAAGAGTAATCGATTAGTCAACTACCCCCCATAAGCCAAGGCATATTGGATACTCGCATTTCCCCCACCCTTGCAGCTTCTATATATCAGAGGCAGCAAGCAGGGGAGCAGGACCCGGTGCTGGGAGGAGCTGGTTTAAAAGCCGGTTCCCCCCCAGCGCCATCTCCACAGTGCCGCCTGCTTGCCACCCTGCACTGCTGTCTCTGAGGCTACATCTAGACTGCAAGTTTCAAGAGATTGTCCGGAAAAACTTTTTTCAAAAGAGAGCGTCTACACAGCAAAAGTACAACAAAAAAGCGATCTGCTTTTTCAAAAGATAGCATCCACATTTATTAGGCGCTATCTCGCATTTCAGTTGTGATTACTGTGGATGGCCATCAGGGCACCTGTGCTTTTTCCTGGAGGCCTCCTCTTTCGAAAAAATACTCTCTTCTGCGTCCCCACATGCCTTTTTCCAAAAAAGCTTTTTCAGAAAAAGGCTTCTTCCTCATAGAAAGAGGCTTACCACTGTCGGAAAAACCCCTCCGTTCTTTTGACTTTCTATCGAAAGAACCCAATAGCAGTGTGGACATAAGTGTCGTTTTTCCAGAAAAACGACTGTTTTTCCAGAAAAGCTCCACAGTGTAGACATACCCTAACAGAGGCAGCAGTGCAGCAGGGGGAGCCAGGAGAGGCTGCTCTGGCAGCAGCCCCTGTCCGCAGGGGGTCCCAGCTTTCCACTGGGACCCCCACGGACAGGGGCTGCTGGACCCAGCATGTGCCGGGACTGAGCAAGCCCACCTTAGTTCCAGCTCGTGCCACATCCGGTACCCCTGCTGTGGCTCTGCAGTTTAAATGTATAGGAACCAAGCCTCTGGTATCCTGAAAAAATCCCGTAGTCTAGACATAGCCTGAGTGAGGGTGGGAGGGGGATGAGCGACAGAGGCAGGGGGGATGGAGGGAACAGGAGCGGGGTCTCAGAAAAGGGGCGGGATGGGGCCCAGGCATGGTTCAGCTAGAAAGACATTGTCCTTTATGGTCTCATCATTGAGTTGTACCCACTTCTCTGCTTTGCTAAAACACCCAGTGAGGCACTGATGGTATTAAAATCCAACTACCTGTTTCTAAACTCAGATTTTATTGTCTGGATTCAAACACCACATCAGACAAACAGGTTTTCTCTACCGTGCTCCTTTGTTGTATACGGGTAGCACACAAACTAGGTCATTTATTTTTCTGTTGAAACACTTGCCACAGCTGTTATTTTTAGCAAGCTGTGTGAGGGTCTGACTTCCATTTATGAGCACAAAAAATGAATGTTGAATACAATACTGTCCGTGTCGTTTGTGTTTTTTAGTTTCACATCTGATTACTGAGACCCCTTACTCTTCTGCCAGGAGACTGAATGAAGAAATCTTGCTGACAAGCATCCATGGCCATCTGACAAAGCAGAATAAAGGTGCAGGTGAGCAAATAAAACTAGACAGGGACCCTGTCAGGAAGTAAAAAGGCAGACGTAAGGATGTAGGTGGTGAGGAACCAGGAAGCATCATGTGATAATCTATGACAAAAATATACCAGAGAACACACTCCATTCTTAAACCCTCACACTTGCCTAAGCGTTTGTGACTGCAGAACCCACACTCAGATCTTCGAGGCCTGCTGTGTGAGGCAGAAGCAGGGTTTCTGCAGCTGAACGAAAAACAGCTGGCGTTCCAAGTTTAGCAACAGAAACCTTGTTTATGGTTTCAGGTTTATTTTCAGAAGGTTTGGGGGGTTTGTTTTTGTCCCCCACAACCTATCCACAACCAAAATAACACAAGGCAGTAAAATCTCTGATCTTGTTTTCATCATGCAGCTTAACAGTCTAAATTCCAAATGATTCAAAACAGACTAGACATAAACCGGGGTCCTTTCCCCAACTCCAGAGCTTCTTGCCCTAGCTTTTTAAGCTACCAGCCAGGATCCCTACTTCCCTGAGCTGCCAGCTGGAAGTTGGAAGGAAGTCCCCAAGTGGGAGTCTTGTTTGTAGGGCCTTACCATAAGGCATTTCTGCTAGAGGTGCTGGAGCTATTTTTATAGTGGGGGTGCTGATGATGGAAATCAGGTATTTGGTGTTTGTTATTAAAAACTTAAAGCCAGGGGATACAGCACTGCTCACAGTATCCTCAGTATCAGCACCACTGGCTTCCTACCTTGAGGTGCTTCATGGTTGCTGGGTTCCCTACCAGCGCAGGGGAGAGCTATACTGCAGAGTGACCACTGGGGGCAACCACACCACCAAGACAGTGGCCAGCAGGGCTGAGGCTTCATCATCTTTCTTGCCACCAGACGGATTATGTAGCCCTCCCTGCCCCAGACCCTTTCCCCCCAGTCCTTGGCTGCAGTGCTGGAGGAGGGAGACAGAAGGTCCCACTGGCTGGTGGGAGGAGAGAGAAAGCCGCATCAGATGGGACCCCCTGCCCTGAGCCCCTCCTCACTCCTCAACCCTCACTTTTGCACACACATACATACCCACATCCCCAGCCCCCTGTCCTGAGCCCCTCCTCAACCCCCCACCCTGACTCCTTCTCTCCCCACACCCCAAGGCCCTGCCCTGACTCCTGCACCTCCACACACTGCCAGCCTCCTGCCCTGAATGACTCCAGGAATGCCAGGTAAGCCTTCTAGGAAATGATATTTAAAAAAACAAAATCAAAAGATACTTTTTAAGCATAACTTTTAGACCTAAAAACTCAGACCACCATCAGGATAAGTTAGTGGGTACTGCTAGTCAAGGTATTGTACAGGTTGGACCTCCCTGGTCCAGCACCCTCAGGACCTGACCAATCCTGAATGAGGCTGTCATGGCTCCGGGTCCTGCCAAATAACCATGCATGATGGCTCCTGGCCCCACTGAGCCACTGCCACCATAGCTCCCAGCCCCGCCAGGCACTTATACGCTGGGTCTCCGAGCCCTGCTGCCATGTGCTGGGTGGCCCCGCCGACAGCTTGCTGCAGGCAGCCCATTGTCCTGCTGGCCCCACCGGGCTCCCTGCTACAGGCCCTCCACCAAAACTCTCTGGTGCTGCAACATCCATGCTGGATAATGGATTTTGCTGGACCAGAGAGTCCTGGTTTAGAGGGTTTCAACCTGTAGAAAGATGTACAAGTCCAAAGTAGCACCAAGATACTAGCAACATCAAGATACTGGATCAAAGAGGAGTCAAGAGTCCCTGATGTTTTCCTGGTCTTGTTTTCTTCCAAGCAAACCTCACCCTTTCCCCATGTCCTTTATATCCATCCACCAAGCTAGTCCCTTTCTCCTGTCCTAGTTCTGAGCGGTCAAGAACATATCAAACATCTGGAATAAGTGATATCCTTTTTGGGAAAAATGAGTAAACACAGTGGCCAAATTGTATTTGCAATTTAGCTCCTGCTCATCTTGAACAAAGATAAGGTGACTAAATATCCCATTTTGTCTGGGACAGTCCCCATTTAAGCCCTGTCCTCAACATCCTAACTCTTGGCAAAACTTGGCATTGCCTCATTTGCTCTTGCCAACTGATGATCAGCTGACAAAAAGTGGGGTGCATACCTGTGGGGATACAAAGAAACATTGGGGAAGGGTAGGCAATGATGGCAGGCCCTGTGTGGCTCGGATCAGGCTGTCAGCCCCTCTGAGTATCCCTTTTTCACTGTGGGAAATATGGCCACCCTAACAAAGATGAATTAAAACATCATTAATTACCAGCATTCCACACTGCAGAATAGGAGGTCCAGGCCCTGCAATGGTAGGCAATATGGTGTGAGAGCTATGCAAGAAGGAGCTATACAAGCTATATGCTGTGCTCAGAGCAAACACTTATAACCCTTCCTGTACAATGAGGCGTGAAAGGATTGAGAAGATACCGTGATATGGACTTTCAGTTGGATGTGTCAGGTGGCTGGTGGGCAAGAAGCCATTTGCAGAATAGCATGGGAGTGTAGTGAGATGTCCACCAAGTTTGTTGAAATGTGAGACCTTTGAGAGGTATAAAACTTGGGTTAGCTAAGCAGTGTTACACTACGACCTAAATAGATCATGGCACAATATTATAACAAAGGTTTCAAGAAAGTAAAGTCCACCTACACTGGCCAGAGACTACATATTAGAGCAGCAGAGCTAGCATTAATCCTGGCATGAGACAAACGTGAATTGTACTGCATATTTCTGTAGTCATCTTCCTCTGAATAAATGCATGTCAAAAAGCCAACTATTGTGGGAGTCACATTCATGTAGGTATTTACAACTTGCCATTAAAAACAACAATTTAATACTTCAAATATAACTTAAAACAACAAGCAAGTATTACATGTGTTGGTGCCAAACTATATGACCATAAGGATGGCTATGTCCATCTAGCCCTATCTTCCATGAATTTATCCAATTCTTTTTTAAACCTAATACTACTTTTGGCTTTCACAACATCCACTGGCAGGAAGTTGTAGTTTGTGTGTTGTGTAAAAAAGTACTTCCTTCTCTTTGTATTAAACCTGCTGCCTGCTCATTTCATTGGATGGCCTCTGCTTCTTGTGTTATATGAAGGGGTAAATAACACTTCCTCAGTCACTGCCTTCACACTATTTTATAGACCTTTATCATACCCTCGTTGGTCATCTTGTTTCTAAGCTGAACAATCACAGTCTTTTAAATCTCTCCTCATAGGGAAGTGTTCCATACACCAAAACATTTTTATTGCCCTTCTCTGTACTTTTTCCAATGTTAGTATCTCTTTTTAGGTGGAGTAACCAGAACTGCATGCAGTATTCAAGGTATACTGTCCCAGTACAGATCCTTGAGAGATCCTGCTATTTACCTCTTTCCATAGTGAAAACTGACCATTTATTCTTATTCTTTGGTTCCTATTTTGATCCATGTTGATTGTTCCATGAGAGAACCTTCCCTCAAAACACATGACTGCTTACTTGTGTAAGAACCTTTGTGTGGGACCTCGCCAGAGGCTGTCTGCAAGTCTAAGTAATAGTATATTCACTGAATTGCCCTAGTCCATATGAATACTGATGCCCTCAAAATATTCTAATAGATTGGGAAGGCATGATTTCTTTTTACAAAAGCCATGTTGACTCTTCCAACATACCTTGTTCTTCTATGTGCCTGATCATTCTGTTTTTGACTCTAGTTCCAACCTGTTCACCAGGTACTGAAATTAGGCTTGCTGACCAGCAATGCCTCTGGAGTTTAAAAAGAAAAAGATCAGCATTACATTAGCTATCCTTGATTCATCTGATACAGAGGTTGATTTAAGCAATAGGTGACAAAGGTAATTGCCCCTAGTAGTTTTGCAATTTCATATTTAAGTTCCTTTAGAACTCTTGAATGAGTACCACCAAGTCCTGTTCCAAAACCTCCTCTATGGACACCTCAATCTAGGATAGTTCCTCAGATTTGTCATCTAAGAAGGGTGGCTTAGGTGTGGGAATTTCCCTCAGATACTCTGCAGTGAAGACTGATGCAAAGAATTGAATTTCTCTACAATGGCCTTGTCCTTGAGTTCCTTACTACCTCACACCATTGTTACTAGATCTCAGGCCTCACACCAAGACCTGTGATACATGAGCTTCTGTTTCAGGTCCTCATCGTATTACACTTGGGACTTCCTCAAGCCATTGGGAAATTTCAGAATAGGCAAGGTTACAGGAACAATAAGGAAAATCTTAGTTACATAATGAAAGTTAAGCATGCAATTCATCAGAAGCGGAAGTGTAATGTGAGCTAAATTACCAGCAGTACCGCAAAAACAGTTAGTTGATTCTGTTCTCATATCAGGGGAACTACACTGAAGTTCATGGAGGTATCCTCAGAGGTTCAAGTAAGGCAGGAGTGGCCAACCCATTCCAGGCAAAGAGCCAAGATATCAGTGGATCCAGTTGTTGAGGAAAAAAAAAAAGGCTGCCCTTTTAAGAAAATGCGTCTAGAGGCTTTTTGGCCACATCAGACTCCTGCCAGCTGACACCATCATTAATACTATCTTTAATGGCCGCAGGGCCGGATTAAGTGGGGGGCTAGCCAGGCAGCTGCCCGGGGCGCCAACCTATGGGGGGCGCCTGATGGCAGCTGTAAGGGGCGCTGCGCGCCCGGGGCCAGGGACCGTGCGGCGCCCCTTAGAGCTGCCATCAGGCGCTGCGCGCCCGGGGCCGGGTGCCGCATGGCGCCCCTTAGAGCTGCCATCAGGCGCCGTGCGCCCAATTGCAGCTGTAAGGTGCGCAGCGCGCCGGGGGGTAGGGCCCCGCATGCGCCGTGCACTCGGGGGCGGAGCCACGCATGCACCGTGCACCCGGGGGCGGAGCTGGGCATGCGTCGCGTGCTCGCTGCCCGGGGTGCAGGAATGGCTCGAGCTGGCCCTGAATGGCCATGCCGGACGGCTCCCCTGCCCTGGTGAGCACAAGAAGCCAGGAGGAGAGGGCCGTTTTCAGGGGCATCAGGGTGGCTTTATGAGCTATGGGGGTTGGGGGGAGGGGTTCGCGAGCCGCACCCTGGCGGGGAGGGAGAGCCGCATGTGGCTCGCGAGCCGCGGGTTGGCCACGGCTGAAGTAAGGGATTAAGAGGGCAGTACGCTACCCCGTCTCTGATAAGAAAATGGGGCACTCTTCCCCCTTGTCCTGGCTTGAGTAAGCAATGCTACCTCCACAGGCACACCTTCTCCTCAGCAGATGCAATGAGGGTTCCCCAGCCCGTTTCAATCTTCTGGAATCACTGGTCATACCAGTGTAAAACTGGTGTAAGTGTGAGCAGATTCAGGTCCAGACATCCTAGGAGACAGGGTTGGAACACATCAGGCTGATCCTGCATTCCTTGCATGCTCTAAACATTCATTTTCCTGTCCTTAGCATGAAATTCAGATCCAATGCCCTTTGCAATGGGTGGCTCTTGTTTTATTTAACATGACACTCTAGCAACATGAAATTTACGCAATGTAAGTTATATCCCATCACAACTGCAAACCCTTCATTGTTATTCTGCAAGAATCTGATCCCAGACATTTATTACCAGACACAGGACTTCCTAGCAGGAATACTCTCGTGGGGCCTCTTTCACGTTTGCATGCAGTACCTGCAGAGAGTACTCCCTGCACAGAAGGCCCACCTCACAAGAAGAATAGCCATCTTTGCTCTCCGCCATCAGACACCTTCAGTGCAGGGTACGTTGCAGGGGTGGGCAGAGGGCATTCCAGCATGAACTCTAGGGATGCAGTCCTGAGTATTTTCCAGGTGCTGCTGCAAGGCCCATAGAGGTTATAGGTAAAGATACAATTCTGTCATGGAGGTTGTGGATTCCATGATTTTTTGAAACATCCATGACTTTGTCTGGAGCTGTCAGAAGTGGTCCTGAAACAGCTGACTGGTGGCTGGCCCCAGATCTGCTGGAGCAGCAGTCTCCAGCCACCAGAGTAGCAGCTAGCGTAGGGTCAGTCTCCCTTGGGCTAGCGGGTCAACCCCTGCTACAGAAGCAGTGGTGGAGCTGGAGCAGCTGCAATCTCCAGCAGCACTCTGTTCCCTCCCCCCATCCACCCACCCCACACACACACTCAGGTATTTTTTAATAAAAGTCAGGTACAGGTCACAGGCTTCCATGAATTTTTATTTATTGCCCTCAAACTGTCCCTGACTTTTACTGAAAATCTGCGATAGAATCTTAATCATAGGCAATCAGACAGCAGTTAGGGCAGCTCTCAGGGGAGCACTCTGTTTGGAGCAGGGACTTTCTTTTTTTGCCTTGTTTGTACAGCACCGAGCACTAGACTGAGGTTCCTAGTTGCTGCCATAATACAAATAATAAGTAACAATGGCCTCACTTCTGATCCCAGCAGTTAGCTAAATTGGGGGTGTTGCAGGTTGTTCCAGTTAGGAGAAGATATCGATAGCAATACTCAGTATTTTCCTTAACGCAATCTTGTTTATTTACAAAGATTAGTCATAAAGGCCTGTTACCCTGAGGCTGTGTCTAGACTGGCAAGTTTTTCCGCAAAAGCAGCCACTTTTGCGCAAAAACTTGACAGCTGTCTATACTGGCCGCTTGATTTTGCGCAAAAGCACTGATGTTCTAGTGTAAGAAATCAGTGCTTCTTGCGCAAATACTTTGACGCTCCCGTTCGGGCAAAAGTCCTTTTGCGCAAAAGGGCCAGTGTAGACAGCTCAGATTTGTTTTGCGCAAAAAAGCCCCGATGGCTAAAATGGCGATCGGGGCTTTCTTGCGCAAAACCACGTCTAGATTGGCACAGACGCTTTTCCGCAAAAAGTGCTTTTGCAGAAAAGCGTCCGTGCCAATCTAGACGCTCTTTTCTGCAAATGCTTTTAACGGAAAAACTTTTCCGTTAAAAGCATTTGCGGAAAATCATGCCAGTCTAGACGTAGCCTGTATGTAGTAGGGACCAAGGAGACAGTTTTGTTGGCTGGCAGTTCCAAGCCTGCTTTTGCAGCCAGCACTCTGCACCCAAATTTCAATCAGTGCATTCACACAAACACACACAACCCTTACCCAAGGAACACCAGACAAGCCATCACTCGCATAGTTCAAAGTCCAGAGTGGTCTTGTTTAGGTTGGAGATATGGGCTGTTTGGGATAAATACCACTGAGCTATTTCAGCCATCTGATTACATTGGCTTCTTTACATTCATACTGAATGGATGGTAATGGTTACACCTAACCCACAAAGTATAATCCAGCTTTTCACAGGGTACGTGTACATTGCGGGTTAAAGTCAAGTTAAGATACACAACTGCAGCAATGTTAATTGTGTAGTCCAAGTACCTTAACTTGACTTTTGGCGCTGTCTACACAGCAGGAAGTCGAAGGAAGAACATTCTTCCTTCTACTTCCCTTACTCCTCGTGAAATGAGGGTTACCATGAGTCAGAGTAAGAAGCCTGTTATTTCGAATTTATTTTGAAATAACGGCTTTGCTGTGTAGATGTGCACTCTGTTATTTTGAAATAAGTGTGCAGTGTAGACATAGTCACAAGGTTTAACCCAAACCATTAAATTAATAACACTGCCAGAATACCAAGAGCTAGCCTACACTAGAAGTATTACAGTTACAGCTACAGATGCACTGCTCCAGTGCAATCAGTGAAAATTCTCTATGGAGATAAGAACTCTCATGTCGCCATAACCAAATCAGCTCCCCAAGAAACAGTAGCTAAGTGAGGGAGGAAAGGTCTCCCAATGACAAAATTCTATCCACACTGCCATGTAGGTCAGTGTAATTTACATCACTCAGGGAGGTGGCTTATTCACACCCCTAAGTGACATGAGTTATGTTATAGAAACATAACATGTAGTGTAGACAAGCCTCCAAGACTTTAAAAACTGTTTATTCATTTTTATTTGATCTATTCACATAGGAAAATATGTTGGTAGATATTTAATATCTGAGTGGATATATGCAATTATACACAAGTGCATAGCTTAAGTATTGGCTGTTTGAAGGTATTGCACATAGAACATTATTCTTTTTCACATCCATAAGTCAAAGAAATAGGAAAAATACCATAAGGGAAAAATCTGAAAGAAAACAACTTTTATTTCTTGAATGAAAAAGTAAAAATTCACGACTACATAAGCCAGATCATGAAGAGAACTGAGCATCTACAATGCTCAGTCAAGTCCTCATTTCATTTTGTTATATCTTGTGATGGATAGGAGGAGTGCTGGCTAGCACATGGTGACTAAGGGGTTAAACTCAGGTAGCTAAGCAAGCATGTTGGCAGGGGGCCAGAACAACCAATGGAGATACAGCGCTGAAATCTGAATTGTGTAAGATACCTTGCCTGCTTTCTTTGTGTGGGGAAGTTAAGCCAGGAGTTGAGAGACACAGAATCATATCAACCCTGACAGGACTGCCATGCCTCCAAGGAATTCGGGGCATGGAATTGTACTGAACCAGGAAGGGATCGTAAGTAAACAAAGGGAAAAAATGTATCTAGTTGTGATCAGGGTATTTTTCTTTATTTTTGTGGTTTGATTTGAACATCTCTGTGTGAATCCATGCCTTCCCTCCCCCATTCACTATCTAAGGCTAGGTCTAGACTGCGGCGTTTTTGCGGAAAAAGCTACGCAAAATGTGCTCTCCATTTTGCGTAGCTTTTTCTGCCTTTTTTTTTCGGAAGAGGCTTTTCCACCATTTGGCCCCATGTAGAAAAGCCTTCTCTTTTGGTGGAGCCCTTATGCCTCGTGAAACGAGGTATACAGGGCTCCCTGAAATAGTGTGTTTGCTCTTCCATGAAAAAAAGCGGAAGAGCAAACATGTTCCTTGGACGCGGCGGGGTTTTTGCGGATACCTCTGGTATCCCGCAAATACCCTGTAGTCTAGACGGAGCCTAAGAGTTGTTCCCAGATATTTTCTCTGTATTTTAATTTGTTTCACTTAGTTGCTTTGTAACACCTAGCAGTCAAGTATGCTTTATCAAGTGTATCTTTTGTTTTATTAATAAAAATCACTCTTTTAAGGTGATGATTTGATTCTTGTGTCCTGGAAAGTAACAGGGATCTGTGTGTGTGTGTGTATGCATGCCTCAGACTAACTGGTCAACTATCAGAGACTGCAGCTTGTTTCTCTCTTTTCCTTTTTCAAGCTCTCTTGTGGTAAAAGAGCTTGGGGGTACCCCTCTGGAAGAAGTCCAAGTGCTTCCTTCCTGAGTTCAAGAAAAAAGGGGTTTTCCTTTTATTGCACTTGGCTGTGGCAGCTATACCCTCCACCCCCCAAAGTCAGTTAATCTGTTACTCTGGGAGTTTTTGTAAGCAGAGCCTATAGAGGCAAGGTGCTTAAGGTCTCTTGCAGGCCCCCCACCTGCTGCACTTGGAGTGCCAGAGTGGGGAACAGCTCTGATATATCTATTAACATTTTATGCTTTTCAGTTTAAGTTTGTGCTTCATTTTACACATGCCAGAATTCCATAAACAGCCTTTAGTAGGGAGGGGGAGGACTTATTTACATTCAGCCAAAGCCAGTGACTTATCAGTGCAAGCAGGGGCTAAACTACTGCTTGCTGTCAGCCAGCTAAAAGCAGAGAGCTGCCCTGGGGGTGGGTGTGCTCACTCAAATTGTTTAGCTCTGCAAGGTACTTAACTGTTGATATGTAAATACAGCGCATGTCAGGATGGGGAAGGAATCTGTGGTGCGGTTATGTAAATCCAATTCAGCCAGGGCTGATGGAGGATCAGTGTTGGAATGGAATGTGATGTATAGAAACTAGTTTGGGCTGTTGTGGGGGTCACAAATCATGCGACCCCTAAATGTGGGAACTGTAAAATATGACAGCAGTGCTTGCAAGAGAGACACCATCATTGTAAGAGGTCTCAGATGAACAAGCCTCCCCCTTCCAGAGTTGGGTGTACTGAGCTTGAGGGGAAGGCCCTGAGCTAGTCTGCTTCATGTCTGCTTCAGGTAGGTGTGAGCTGTAAGAATGGTTCAATCTACCTCTTCTTCTCCTTCTCTCCCCCCCTCCCCCCCGGTTTTAAGGATAGACCTAAAGCAGACTCCATTAGGAGTCCTTTTACTATTCCAGTGGAAGCTGGACTCTTTTGCCAGCCTAGATGATGGCTTAAAGAGTTGAAATCACGAAGGGGCTGTGTCTAGACTGGCATGATTTTCCGCAAATGCTTTTAATGGAAAAGTTTTCCGTTAAAAGCATTTGCGGAAAAGAGTGTCTAGATTGGCATGGACGCTTTTCCGCAAAAGCACTTTTTGCAGAAAAGCGTCCGTGCCAATCTAGATGCGCTTTTGCGCAAAAAAGCCCCGATTGCCATTTTTGCGATCGGGGCTTTTTTGCGCAAAACAAATCTGAGCTGTCTACACTGGCCCTTTTGCGCAAAAGCTTTGCGCAAAAAAGACTTTTGCCCGAACAGGAGCATCAGAGTATTTGCGCAAGAACACTGATGATCATACATTAGATCGTCAGTGTTCTTGCGGAAATTCAAGCGGCCATTCTACACAGCTGGCAAGTTTTTCCGCAAAAGCGGCTGATTTTCCGGAAAAACTGGCCAGTCTAGACACAGCCAGGCTGTGTCTACACTGGCGCAATCTTGCGCAAAAGTAGCCACTCTTGCGCAAAAACTTGCTGCCTGTCTACACTGGCCGCATGTTCTTGCGCAAGTAAACTGACGTTCTAATGTATGAAATCAGGGCTTCTTGCACCAGAACTCTGATGCTCCTGCTCAGGAATAAGCCCTTTTGCTCAACTGTTCTTCCGCAAGAGGCCAGTGTGGACAGGCAACATGAATTTCTTGTGCAAGAAAGCCCTATGGTAAAAATGGCCATCAGAGCTTTCTTGCGCAAGAGAGTGTCTACACTGGCATGGATGCTCTTGCACAAAAGCACATCTCTTGCGCAAAAGCACATGCCAGTGTAGACGCTCTCTTCTGGAAGAGTTTTTGCACAGGAACTCTTCCGCCAAAGAGTTCTTGCGCAAGAAGCTGCCAGTGTAGACATAGCCTAAGGGTATGTCTAGACTACATGCCTCTGCCGACCGAGGCATGTAAATTAGACATACTGACATAGTCAATGAAGCGGGGATTTAAATATCCCCTGCTTCATTGGAATAAAAATGGCCGCCATGTTGTGCCGGCTCAGCTGTTTGTCGGCACGAAGTGGCAGTCAAGATGGGGATCGGTCGGTAAGGAAAGCCTTTGCTGACCGATCCCTTATGCCTCGTGCAACGAGGTTTACAGAATCGGTCGGCAAAGGCTTTCCTTACCGACCGATCCCCATCTTGACTGCCACTTCGTGCCGACAAACAGCTGAGTTGGCACAATGTGGCAGCCATTTTTATTCTAATGAAGTGGGGGATATTTAAATCCCCGCTTCATTGACTATGTCGGTATGTCTAATTTACATGCCTCGGTCGGCAGAAGCATGTAGTCTAGACATGCCCTAAGAGCTGAAGTCACTGGTTTGGCCTGGAACCAGACCCACTGCAGCTGGTGGGAACAACTGGCGGGCAGCCAGTAGGAGTGGTGGCAGGTGGCCAGTGGAGCAGCGGCAGGAACGACTGGAGGGCAGCAAGGGCAGCACGGGCAGCACACAGGTGGCATCACATCAGGCTCTATGAAGGAAGTCATCAGGGTGATGTGTCTGGGTCTGCACTGACTGGACAGAGCTGTAAGTGGGGCGTTTGAAGTGGGGTACGGGGAAGGTTTGGGTAAGTGAATGGAACCCTTACCCTGTTGGACTAGTGAGCCTGAGAGGCAAAAGACATTGCTCAATCCATTTGAGCTGGGACAGTTACTCGTGTGGAGTTATGAACTGTGTCCATGGTATTTTCCCAAGTTAATGCCACGTCACTTCTCTCTCTCTTTCATTAAAAGTTTATTTTCTACACTCAGACTCTGTGCTTGCGAGTGGGGAAGCATCGAGTGGGGAAGCATTGCCTCTCAGAGGCGCCCAGGGGTGTGTGAATTTCCCAGGCTATTGGGTGGGGGCTCGAGCCGATTCTGTGTGAGATGGACCCCTAGATATTGAACCCAGCCCTGGTTGCTGCTGGCCCTACCCGGCAGAAGGGTTACATCATGAACACATGCAGCACCACTCCCAGATCACACAACTCATTTTGCTGCCTTCTGAATGCTGTGATAATGCGCTCCCGCCTGTCTCCAGGACACCAGAAGCAGCCTGTGAAATGGATAAGATATTTGTGAGCTGTGCATATGTTTTGAGAGCAAGACCAGAGAAATAAATACAACTACCTAGTTTCCAAACAGCAATTGTACTTATTTTAGGGAGGAGGAGGGGAAGCAGGAATGAAAAAAAGGAGAGGACAGCATGGTTTCATGGATAAAAAAGTAGAGCCTGAAGAAGAGAGCTTCATTAGCTTCTTTTCATGGGAAAATTACAGCAAAGAAATGATAATTCCTAGTCACAGTCAGCAACTATGAACATGTACAGTAGATAGGGTTGCCAGGTATCCAGATTTCAAGGACCATACAGTGTCTGGTCAGAAGTATGGACCAGATACCAAAAGCATCGCTGTAACAGAGGGGCCAAGGCAGTGCCCATCACAGCATGTGTGAGCATACTGGGTGCATTCAGAGAGCTGGGGCAAAACAGTTGTGAGACAGATGGGGATGCCAATCCATGCCGTGGGATTGTGTTTGGATCACATCCTATTTTCCACCTTCATAGAATCAAAGAACACTAGATCTGGAAGGGACCTCGAGAGGTCATTAAGTACAGTCCCCTGCCCTCACAGCAGGACCAAGCACCGTCTAGACCAGTGGTCTCCAACCTTTTTACACCGAAGATCACTTTTTAAATCTCAGAACAGGCGAAGATCTACCGCCCCGCCCCTTCCTTGAAGCCCCGCCCCTTTCCTGAAGCCCCGCCCTCTCTATTCTCCTCCTGTCCATCACTTGCTATCCCCAGCCCTTACTTACACACTCTGATAAACACTTTATTTTTAAATTATGCGATATATAAAATTAAAATCACGTGTTTATAGTTATGAAATAAATGGTCTGTTTTTTATTCATGCTATTTAAATCTAAAATGAAGCATTTATAATTATACATTTTGTGGGGACAGAGTTCTGCGGCTGGGGGCAGGGGAGAGGGATCAGGGTGCTGGGAGGGCAGAGGACAGGGTTCTGCAGCAGGGGACAGGGTGCCAGTGGGGACAGAGTTCGGGGAGTGGGGACGGGAATGGGGACAGAGTTCTGTAGCTGGGGACAGGGGAATGGGGACAGAGTTCGGGGAGTGGGGACGGGAATGGGGACAGGGGAGTGGGGACAGAGTTCGGGGAGTGGGGACGGGAATGGGGACAGAGTTCTGTAGCTGGGGACAGGGGAATGGGGACAGAGTTCGGGGAGTGGGGACAGGAGTGGGGACAGAGTTCTGTAGCTGGGGACAGGGGAGTGGAGTCTGGGGAGCGGGGACAGGGTGCCAGTGGCAGCAGAGTCACCTGCATCTGCCTCCTCCCAGGATTCTCTCTTCCTTCCCCCCCCCCCCCCCCCGCGGGAAGCCAGCACATGCCTCCTCCGGGCCCCCTACGACGCAGGGAAACCCCGAGCGTGCCTGCCCCGGGGTTAATCCCCGCCTCCCGCGGCGGGGCCAAACCCCCGCGGGAGCCTGCACCAGGTGCAACCCCCACCCCTCCCGCGGCGGGGCCAAACCCCCCTTCCGCGCTGTGGCGCGGCGTGACCCTGCCCCTCCCCTCCCGCAGCGCAGCCAACCCCCGCGGGCACCTGCCCTGGGGCCAAACCCCCCTCCCACGGCGCAGCGCGGCCAACCCCCTCCTGCAGCATGGCCAACCCCCGCGGGCGCCTGCCCCGGGGTGTCAGCCGGTGGTCAGGGCAGTGAGTGGTGTGTGTGTATTATACACCCGAGACTTCAACTGCTAGGACTGGGGTCCCTTAGCAGCAGGCAACCTGGAAGAGGTTGACGGGCGCCCAAGAAGTTTTACGTCCGTGTCTTTACCGCTAGGATCGGGATCCCTTCACGGTGGGCAGCCAACAGGCCGACAGACGCCCCAGAGTTTACAGGGAGAGCTTATTACACCTCAGATTTTGACTGCTAGGATACACGATCCCTTCGCAGCGGGCAGCCTGGGGAGGCTGAGAAATGCCCCAACGGATCTGTCCCCTGGAAGCGACATGATCCAACGCTTAAGCTCTCCCTATATCTGTCCCTTATGACCGGCTGGAGTTCTTTTTAAAATTGTGCTTGGTTCTGTTACAGCAACTGAAGGAGTCAGGTCACAGCTTAAACAGTTACTATTTTATTGTTACAGGGTAAACTTAGCTGTTAAATGCTACTACTGTGTTACAGATAACACAGCCACTACAAAGGACAGGACAGAAATTACACTAATAAGTCACTTACAGGTACCATGAAACCCTTTTGGTTCTCTGAGCTCTTATTAAATGCATGCAAAATAGACACCTAGCAGGTATATATTCTCACCCCTGCGTTCCAGACTTGGCGTGGCCAGCATCTTTCTCTCAATCCCTAAGAAGAAGTAGGGCGAGGTTGGGCGTCCCACAGACCTCGGGAGACAATCAATACCTACCAGCAGGTGTAGGTGATTGGAGCTCAAATGGCGTGGGCTACTAAACCCCTCTTTATACCCCTTAGGTCACGTAGGCTTCTTCCTGGTCTCAAGTGGCCAATTAGGAAAAATGGCTTTGAACGTCAAGTTTCCCACGAGGGTGCAAAGCATAATTCACACCTGGGAAAATGCAGACAATGGGCACTTCTAGTATGTCATGGGCGAAGATTCCTCTCCTGGGACAGTGCAGGCATGTCAATTACTGGTACTAGCCATCAGGGCGGCGGGAGGCCCCGGGTCGTCAGCTAGCCCATTTACTGTCTTGTTTCTGTTTATGGTAGAGTCAGGGACAGGCAGCACACCTGTGTTCCCAGGGCACCAAAGGCTGACTGCCTTTCTCTTGCTCTCTGGGGGGAAAAACAAGATGGGGTTCATGTCTGGCTACACGGAGTCAAACCCCCCTTCCACGGCGAAGCGCGGCCAACCCCCTCCTGCAGCATGGCCAACCCCCGCGGGCGCCTGCCCCAGGGTCAAACCCCCCCTCCCACGGCGCGGCTCGGCCAACTCCCTCCCCTCCCGCAGCGCGGCCAAACCCCAGGGCCGACTCCCGCTCCCGCGGCGCAGGGAAACCCCTGTGCCCAACTCACCCCTCCAGCGCCGGTGGCGCAGGGAAGCCTCCGCACTCCTCCTCTCAGGCCAACGCCCCCTCCCCCAGCACGCAACAGAGCTGTGGGAGGGGGAGCAGCCCGTGCACTTCCAGAACCCCCGGAAGTGACGCAGGCTTCAGAGAGGACTTCCGTCCACCCCGCGGGAAGCCGGCACTACACTAGAGGTAGGTAGTGGGGCTTCTCGGGGGTGGGGGGAAAATGCGGGGCGGGGTTTCCCGAACGCCTCACGATCGACTGGTTGAGGCCTCGCGATCGACCAGTCGATCACGATCGACGGGTTGGTGACCACGGGTCTAGACCATCCCTGATAGATGTCTATCTAACCTGCTTTTAAATATCTCCAGAGATGGAGATTCCACAACCTCCCTAGGCAACTTATTCCAGTGTTTAACCACCCTGACAGTTAGGAAGTTTTTCCTAATGTCCAGCCTGAACCTCCCTGGCTTCAGTTTAAGCCCATTGCTTCTTATCCTATCCTCAGAGGCCAAGGAGAACCTCTCTGCCCATGCAGAAACACCCCCATCTTCATGGGGCTCTGAGACACGTGTGACTGGCACAACCTGAGCCAGGGATCCCATGCAGGGTAGCCATTTCTCCCCAGGGCAAAGGTGACTTTTCAGCATCAGCTCCTACTTTGCCTCCCTTCCCATGCAACTCAGACAGGGGCTCAGTCTAGAAGGGCAGGAGAGCATGTGGCTCACTGCGAAGCCTAGCCTCCAGCTCACACACACAGCACAGAGAGGGCAGGGCATTTACCCCAGTCCAACCTGGCTCACCCAGACAAACTGGTAACAGCCTCCACTCCTCCCATGATTGTTTCCTGAAACACCACTGCCCACCTGTCTCAGGGCACAGTGACCGGCAGAGCCAGGTCATCAATCCACACTGGCCCCTTCTAAGTCAAGGCCCCTCCTACCTGAATTTTGCGGGCAAGCTCTATTTCAGCTCCAAACCCAGCTCTGCAGATGGCAGGGGACAGAGCTGCCTTGCCCACAGGATGGTTTGGGGTGGCTGGTGCGCCCCATGCTTTGCATGGGACAGTCCCCCATATTGAGGTTAGTTCCAACCTTATAGATGGAGCCCACAGCAGCCCTGGAGGATTACCTGGGAGAGGGCCTGAGGCTCCCCTGCCCTCACCATAGTGGTATGAGCCGCAGGAAGCAGACCAACGCAGGCTCAAAGGACCGGTCTAGAGGCAGGTCAATCCGCTTCCTGCCACTGCAGTGAAACCAAGAGACCCAGCTGGAAGATGGGTGGTGGAGCAGAGCAGGCTGCTGCATCACTCTGCTTCTCAGGGCTCCTGCCACTGTGGTAAGTCTGACCCCTGGTGCTCCTGTGCCAGGCCCCCTGGTTATCCGCCATGTTGTGTTGCTCGGGTGAGAGGGCTTTGGGAAGGGGGGTAATCAGGGCAGGAGAGAGCAGAGTAGAGGTGGAAAGAAGCCGGGTGGGGGACAGAACAGGGGTGAGGCTTGGGGGGAGGGTGCAGAGCAGGAGCAGAAGGGAGATTGTCCTGGGCTCCTCTAAGAAGGGCCATGTCAGATGAGACCTAGGGGGAGAGGGGAGCGAGCAAGCAGGGAGAGTGAGAGCAAGCAACTGGGGGTCTGTAGTGTCCATTTCTAAGAAATTGAAAAGTTGCCAACCTGAGCAGACAAAACTTGTCGGCACTTTTGAAGCTTCACAATTAAAATCAGTGGAAAATTGGGAAGGATCTAATTAAGACACAAGATTGCCAGGATTGGTAGATTTTTTCTTTGCTTTGTTACCAGCTTCCCGTGTGACCTTAGGCAACCCACTTAGGCCTATATTTTCAAAAGCGACCACACCTAGTGTAATGGCTGTACACCACTACCCCAGATAGCCACTGGCATAGTGGGCGTGGCCAAGAAAAAGGGACACAGTCAGGCCACCTCTGCATTCCAGCTATTCCCCATTACTAGAATAGCTTCTTGGAGCCATAAGCAGATAAGCATCTCTTAGAAATACTAAAAGACTTACTTACAGAAGGAACCAAACTGGCCTCTTGCCCCTGCAGGCCCCATAAACCACAAACATGGTATAAAACCACCTCTCTCCCACAAAAGATCCAACACCGAATGCAGCTCAGCCCAAGAAACAGAGCCTCTAGCTGCAGAAGTTACCATACCAAATTACAAACGTTTAGCGGAGATGGGCTCTGTGACATTGCACTTCATATTCTGTATGGAAACATGCTTAGGAATAAGAATGACATAACTCAAATATGTATTATGCAAAATACTTCATGTAATATAATTTAAAAAATTATAATTTGCTGAATGGGTATATTCAATTTTGTGCATGTACCATTCCTGTATTTGAAGTTAGAAATATGGAGTGGATGTTAGAGTTTAACCCAGGAGTGGGCAATAATTTTTTGCCAGGGGCCACTTCAGAAATGTTTGAAGTGGCCCCAGGCTGCGCTGGAAGGGGCAGGGCCTCAAGCAGAAGGGGGCGGGATCAGAATACTTCCCTGCTCCCCCACCCACAGACCAGGATTGGGGGAGCGCCTTTGCTCCTCCCCCTGAGGTTACCCCCTAGAATCCATGCCCCTGGCAATGGGAGGAGACTTCATGCACTCCCCTTCTGCCCCCAGGCCAATCAGGGCTTGGGGGCAGGGAAGTGCATGAAGTAGCCTCCCGCCCTTCCAGGCCTGGGGACAGGGGAGTGGCAGGACCTTCATGGGCCGGATCAACCCGTTTGGAGGGCCAGATCCAGCCCACGGAGGCCCTTTTGCCCACCCCTGTTTAACCAATAAGCTGATGCTCATCAGTCAATGCTATTGGTTAAACACTATCCTGCTCCCAGGGAGGCAGGAAACCAAACAATAAAAGCTGCTGCCATATGCCAGGAGACGCCTGCTTATGACCTAAGATGACTGCTGGAAACATTTAAGATCAAACTGGGGGAAGGATCAGGCCCAAGTTGGGAGGCTTCCCAGCTTGTGAGAAAAGATTATTAGAACTACTCGATGGGGTAAGAAATTGCATGTAACACATTTTTTTGAGTATTAGGCTTAGCTAGTGTGTTTTGTTTTATTTTGCATAGTAAGTTACTTTGATCTCTCTGCTATTATTTGCAACCACTTTCATCTTCCTTTTATATTTAATAAAATCACTTTTGTTTATTAATAAAACCAGTGTAAATAATTGTTACCGGCGGTGGGCACCAGTGCATCCTCTCTTCAGTTAGCAAATGGGGGTAATGTTTTATGACCTTGCTCTCTATAAAACTTTATACAGAATAAGATTTAAGATTAATTTATCTGGGATTCTGGTCCCATTGAAGCTGTGCAGCCACGTACTCTGTCAAGTCCCATTGACTGAGCTCCCTAGAGCTGAGCTGATCTCAATGTCTGTGTTGCTCCGCATCCCCACCTTAATCCACTCCTGCACCCAACTTTCCCGCCCTGACCCCCACACCACCACTGACCCCACTCTTACACCTTACTTCCCCTCCAGACTCTGCATTCCCATCCCGCTCCCACCCTCTACTGCACTCTGAACTCCTCATATTGGCCCCATTCCAGAGCCTATGGGCCCTACAAAATCTACTAGTTCCAGGCCCCCAAAAGAGTTAATTCAACCCTGGGGGAAGCTCTGAGCCTCGTATACCCTTCCCCCACTTAGGCTGGCACCCTAACTTGCATGAGTGAGGTGGGTGTCTCCCCTTTTTTCCCTGCTTCTCATTCATGAGCCACATCAATGAAATTTGTTTGGGGGGGGGGAATTGCTTCTCACTTGTGTGTGGCCCGACTGATTTTTCTGTGGGTCAGTAGCTTTTGACCCCCCCAAAAACTGCCAACCACTGGTCTATTTGATCAAGAAATCTAACCCACAGATATATTTTTTAAATGCAGTGGGGTAGGATAGTTAGAACAAGAAGGGATTTTTCACTGTAAAATAGAGAGATAGAAAAGTAAACATAAGGAACGACCTAAGCCCCAAATTAGACACAATAAGGCTCTTCTGCCAAGACTATGGCAAGGCCAGGAGGCAAGGCTTGCATCAGCCAAGTTGAAAAAAAAAGGGTTTAATTATGTAGGTCACGTCAGTCAAGCTCCAGAGAGAGGAAGAAAAAAATATAAAGCTTAGTTCTTCACTCCTCTTCCAAGGCAGCCTTCCTCCTTTTTTCTCTCAGACTCAATCCCCCCGCTTGATGGCTTCCCCCTCTTTACAAATGGAGGGGATTGACTAATGCCCTACAGCTGCAAGGCCTTGCACCCTACTTCCCCCATTCCAGAGCCTACGGACCCTACAAAATCTACTAGTCCCAGGCCCCCAAAATAGTTAATTCAACCCTGGGGGAAGCTCTGAGCCTCAGTATACCCTTCCCCCACCCAGGCTGGCACCTTAACTTGCATGAGTGAGGTGGGTGTCTCCCCTTAGTCATTCCTGTTCCCAGGGAAATAGGTTTAGCTAGGGTGACCATACACCCCATTTTGGACAGGCGGGGACAGGCCCTTTCTTAAGCCCTGAGTTTTGGTGTCCATTTGCCCCATTTGGTCTTGTCAATTTGATTGTTGGCAAGCACAAACAAGACAAATACCCACTTTTGTTTAAAAAAAAAAAAAAAAAAAAGTGGGACATGGAGGAACACATGGTGGGGCGGGACTGAGGCAGGAGCAGACAGCACTCAGGAGAGCAATGACATCAGCCCCAGCCTCATGCAGGGGGTAGGGAGCAGGACTCAGGCAAGCCACAACACTAGCCCCAGCCCCACCTGAGGGGCGAGCAGTGACACCAGCCCCATGCAGGGGAAGGGAGCAGGGCTCAGGCTAGCCCAACTGTCCAGCTTTCCCCTGTGGAAATACAGTTTCCCTAAGTTTAACCCTTCTCTTCCAGCTTCCAGATGGTCTTTACAGTCTGTCACACCAAGATTAAGTGTAATCTGTTCTTGAAAACATGATAGGGAATGCCCCACAATAGTGACACTGTATTCAAGTACTCTTTAAACTTCACCAGCCTGCAGGTCATTGAGATAGTAGCTGCTAAGCCAGCTGTACAAATAGATTTGCTTGGCTGGGGGAGAAGCATACATAAGTACAGAGCATTCAAGGCCACTCGGTATAGCAGACCGGTGCCAAGAAGTGGAGCTGTAGTCTCAAGGGTATTTAGATGGCATCGTGGTTAGAGTGTACAGACTTTTGAACACCTTCCCCTTTGCTCTGAATTGCAACATCTTCTAGCTTAGAAATGCCTCTGATTTCTCTGAACTATTCTGGTCAGAGTTCAACTTGCTGCCTGATTTACTGAAGCATGGCTGACTAGGGTCTGAGAAATGTCACAGAAAAGAAGTCTCAGAGAGGTAGCTATGTTAGTCTGCATCTGCAAAATCAACAAGGACTCCTGTGGCACCTTAACAACCAACAGATTTATTTGGGCATCAGCTTTCATGGGTAAAAAACCACATTGTCAGATGCATCTGATGAAATGGTTTATACCCATGAAAGCTGATACAGAAAATAAATCTGTTAGTCTTTAAGGTGCCACAGGACTCCTCGTCGTTTTTGCAGAAAAGAGGTCAGAAATAAAAATAGGCCATACATGAGGAATTTCAAACTGTTCTGCGTTTGTACAGTGCCCAACGTAAGAGGCTCTGGGCTTACAAGCACTACCAGAATATAAATAATATGGACAAAATGAGTGTTGCTCCCTAATTATCTATGTGAAGTGATCAAACACGCCTGAGAGAGTTAGGAGCACACCACACTTATTTAATAGAATACACCAAAGATGTGGCCCATTGTTAATTATTTATTAAGAAGTAATGGCACAAAAGTGCAATATAGAACACAGGAGTTGGTTGTGGGTGGTAAAAACTGTAACAACTCCTGTGTGTATCTAAATATGCACAGAGATTAAAGTTCCACGGTGATCAGGTTTTGCACAGAGCTCTCAATGGTAAGGGAAGCATTACCATGATACACACAACTCTGTGTATTTAGAGAACAATGAGTAAATGAACAGAGATCAGGTAAACACTCCACAGCTTGAGTTAAGTTACAGAACAGCCTTTAGAAGCATTTGCTAAAGAAGTGATCAGTTGTCATTGGGCAATCTAGCTGAAAGCAAGGGGCAGGGTGGTTTTGCACTGACCCTGGAGAGTCCTGCTCCCAGCTCAGGCTGCAGCCCCAGCCCACGTGTGTACACCACACTTAAAACAGTCCCTTAGCTTAGCCAAAGCCCCACAAGCCTCAGCTGGTATGGGTCAAATGCAGGTTTCTAACTGCAGTGCAAACATACCCTAGACTGTGACAAGCTTCTCTGTGTCAGCATTACCACACCATTGGATGTGTTGAGAGGGCTGAGACAAGCCAAGGCTTCTCCACCCCTACCCACCTGCACAAGGGGGGAAAGTAGCACTTCTGCAAAGCCTACTTTCCCCTGCACACAGAAAGCAATGGTACGGGGCACTGATGCAAGGGACTAAGTGGGTGTCCCCCCCCCCACTTACTCCTTTGCACCAGCTCACTGGACAGACCAAAATATGTTATTTTGAAGAGAGAACCGTGAAGCTCTTCCTTCTGCATCATTGAGCTGTTAACAGATCTCTATGACAGCAGCAATAACTGTAACACTCAAAGCTGGTTACCTGCAAAAACACAAGGAAAATTATAGAATCATAGAATACTAGGACTGGAAGGGACCTCGAGAGGTCATCGAGTCCAGTCCCCTGCCCTCATGGCAGGACCAAATACTGTCTAGACCATCTCTGATAGACATTTATCTAACCTACTCTTAAATATCTCCAGAGATGAAGATTCCACAACCTCCCTGGGCAATTTATTCCAGTGTTTGACTACCCTGACAGTTAGGAACTTTTTCCTAATGTCCAACCCAGGGCCAGCCTGAGCCATTTTGGCGCCCCGGGCCACAGGCGTGCGGCACCACCCCTGGGGCGCATGGCCCTGCCTCCAGGCGCACGGCGCATGCATGGCCCCGCCCCCGGGCGCACGACACATGCGCGGGCCCGCCCCTAGTGTGCGTGGGCGGACGCACGGCGCATGCGCTGCCCAGTCGGCCTGGCCACTGCCGATGGCGTGCAGCATGGGGCCGCCCGTGGCGGGCTGCACCTGGCCGTGCAGGGCCCTGCGGCCACGGGGGGAAGGGCGCTGCTGGCCAGTGCTGCGGGGGGTTAACATGGCCCCCGCCCCAGGCGGCCACTGCAGCCCGCCAGGAGCCAGGCACCCCCCATAGGTTGGCACCCTGGGCAGCTGCCCACCCCTTAGTCCGGCCCTGGTCCAACCTAAAGCTCCCTTGCTGCAATTTAAGACCATTATCATTTTTATCACTAAATATTATTCTAAAAGACCTAAGATTAAAGTCCAAATGTTATCCTTGGGGCAGATAAACACCACCACTGAGGCATCCCAATCACAGAACTTACCCAAGATATTTACCAGTGATATGAGACAGCCCATACCACACTGAAATATGCAGTCTTGACAACCACAAGTTACATTCAAAAATCATGAGTCACACCCCAAAATTGATGAGATCACCTTCCAAACATTTTTGATCTGCCTGTTGATTCCCCCCTCCACCATCGTTTATGCCCTGTGTATGTACACACATGTGTGTACACGTGACATATTGCCAGTGCACCCAGATTTATGGAGTGAGATAATATTGGCCCCTGCTGCAGGAGCTCTCACTGGTTTTCAGATGGTGTAGAGCTTCCAGCATCTTCCTCAAACTTCTAAATTGTTTATTCTGTCTCTTCCCACACCCACACCTGCTCATCTTCCAGTCCAACTATTAAATCTACTTCCCCAGCTTCCCTATCAATGAATATCCCATTCCAATATCAGTTCTGCCCTCTCCGAATCCTCAGTGCTGCGCCTCCTGCAACTCCAGTCTTCTTCTCACCTCTCTCATTCTCCCCAGGGCAGTTGCTGCAGGGTTAAAGAGGGTTTCTTCACCAGAGGGCAAGATAGGGTTGCCAGGTGTCCAGTATTGACCTAGACAGTCCAGTATTTTTGCCTCCTGTCCAGTAAAGAAATTCAGAAAATACCAGACACGTGAAATGTCTGGTATTTTCTGATTTTTTTTCCCTGCCAGGAGGCGAAAATACCAGACACCTGGCAACCCTACGACACACTTGGCAACTGGGCCCAGCCCCCGGCACCCTCCCTTCTCCCCCCCCCCCCCCCCCCCGGGCCCGGCCCCAGCCCCTGCCCCCTGAACTCCCTGCTTACCTGGTTCCACAGGGAAGCTGCGTTCTGGCTCCATGAAGAAAACAGAATGGCCCTGGCAAAAAACATAAAGAACTGAAGCCTGCCCTGTGTCTTAGTGCTCAACTTCTCCCCTCTTGCTATCCCTGTTCTGACTCTGCAGGCACTTAAAGCTGTTTTAATGCTGTTTCATTTTTAAAAATTGTTTTCCTTAATAACTTTTTTTTTTTTGCTTGCTCAACAACTTTGGTCTCCCCCCTTTTTTTCCCCAATGGTTTTTTTTTTTGGGGGGGGGGTATTTTTGGATAAACCATCTGGCAACCCTAGGGAAAGAGGAAAGAGACAGCAGGGCTGCCCCAGCTGCCAGGCTTTCTGTTCCCTCCTCCATGAGAATGGTGTCTGTGGGTCCTCTCCCCTGACAACCAAAAACTTTTCTGGATGCTGTGGACTGGGGTGGGGAGAGCCCGTCCATTCTGCTGAAGCAGCCCTGACTAGCTACTCTTCCCCAGCAGGAGGGCAAGTGAGAAAGGCAGGCAGAGAGGGTTTTCTCAGCTGAAATTCAGGACACTTCTAGAATCATAGCCAGACAGGCTCCACCCTAATCATGTGACTAGCAAAGCCCTCACAACACAGCATAAGGAATCACACATCAATTTCAAGCAAGCATATTCTTTCCTGGAGAGCAGAAAATGGGATTTTAAAATGGGATTGTACCACTTCCTTTTCTCCATGTTGGGACCTTCTTTCCCAACTAGGAGCCCCCAGCACCCATCTCAATTTAGCAATATGTGAACAATAGTAGTGACCTCTACAACCTCTAGATTGAGAAGGTATTCATTAATGATACTAATGATCTTATTCTAGGATCTATACTTTTAAATGTTTGAGTTGGGGGATGGAACTGCCTGGGAAATATCAGGAATATCCATGGGCAGTGCATATAAAAGTCTTGGAGAGTCTGTTAGGAAGAAGCAGGTTTTAGTAGTGGGGGATTCGATCATTAGAAATATAGATAGTTGGGTTTGTGATGACCGGGAGAACCGTATGGTTACTTGCCTGCCTGGTGCGAAGGTTGCGGATCTCTCGAGGCATCTAGACAGACTTATGGGCAGTGCTGGGGAGGAGCCGGTCGTCGTGGTACATGTTGGTACCAATGACATAGGGAAGGGTAGAAGAGATGTTCTGGAGGCCAAATTTAGGTTACTAGGAAAGAGACTGAAATCCAGAACATCTTTGGTGGCATTCTCTGAAATGCTTCCAGTTCCACGCGCAGGGCCAGATAGACAGGCAGAACTTCAGAGTCTCAATGCGTGGATGAAACGATGGTGCAGGGAAGAGGGGTTTAGATTTATTAGGAACTGGGGACACTTTTGGGGTAGGGGGAGCCTATACAGGAATGATGGGCTCCACCTAAATCAAGGTGGATCCAGACTGCTGGCATTAAACATTAAAAAGGTCGTAGAGCAGTTTTTAAACTAAGAGGTGGGGGAAAACCGATTGGTGCGGGGGAGCACCTGGATCGGACGGAGACTTCTCTTACACGAGGCTCCATAGGTAGGGATTCCCTAGAAGTTAGTCAGATAGGGAACGTGGGAAATAATATATGGGCAAGATCAGATGTGAAACAATCGTGCATAAAAAAATCCAATGTGTCTGTGAAAGGCGGACATATAAATAGTGGTAGTTTTCTAACATGCTTTTACACTAATGCTAGGAGTCTGTCTAATAAGATGGGTGAACTGGAGTACCTCATATCAAAGGAGGAAGTTGACATAATAGGCATCTCAGAAACATGGTGGAATGAGGACAATCAGTGGGACACTATCATACCGGGATATAAATTATATCGGAAAGACAGAACAGGTCGTGCGGGTGGCGGAGTGGTACTATATGTGAAGGATAATATAGAATCAAACGAAGTAAAAATCCTAAAGGAATCAAAATGTTCCATAGAATCATTATGGATAACAATTCATTCCTCTAATATGAATATGGCATTAGGAATATATTACCGACCACCTAACCAGGACAGTGATAGTGATGCTGAAATGATAAGGGAGATTAGAGAGGCTACCAAAATAAAAAACACAGTAATAATAGGAGATTTCAATTATCCCCATATTGATTGGGTGCATGTCACCTCAGGACGGGATTCAGAGATTAAATTTCTTGATGCCTTAAATGACTGCTTCTTGGAGCAGCTAGTACAGGAACCCACAAGGGGAGAGTCGATTCTCGACCTAGTCTTGACTGGAACGCAGGATCTGGTCCAAGAGGTAACTGTTACTGGACCGCTTGGAAATAGTGACCACAATATAATAACTTTTAATATTCCTGTGTTGGGAAGAACACCGCAGCGGTCAAACACTCTGGCATTTAATTTCAAAAAGGGGAATTACACTAAAATGAGGAAGCTAGTTAAACAGAAACTAAAAGAGAGAGTAATTAAACTAAAATCCCTGGAAGCTGCATGGGAACTGTTTAAAGACACCATACTAGAGGCCCAACTTAAATGTATACCCCAAATAAAAAAACACTGTAAGAGACCTAACAAAGAACCACCATGGCTAAACAGCCATGTTAAACAGGCAGTGAGAGAGAAAAGGGCAGCTTTTAAAAAGTGGAAGTCAAATCCTAGTGAGGAAAATAGAAAGGAACATAAACACTCCCAAATTAAGTGTCATAATGTAGTAAGAAAAGCCAAAAAAGAGTTTGAGGAACAGCTAGCCAAAAATTCAAAAAATGATAGTAAAATGTTTTTTAAATACATTAGAAGCAGGAAGCCCGCTAAAAAAGCAGTGGGGCCCTTGGATGATAAAGATATAAAAGGAGCGATCAAGGAAGACAGTGCCATTGCGGAGCGATTAAATGATTTCTTTGCTTCAGTCTTCACGGCTGAGGATGTTACAGAGGTTCCTAAATCTGAGCCAGCCTTTTTAGGTGACAAATCTGAGGAACTCACTCAGATTGAAGTGACATTAGAGGAGGTTATGGAATTAATTGATAAGCTGAATAGTAACAAGTCTCCGGGACCAGACGGCATTCACCCAAGGGTTCTGAAAGAACTCAAATGTGAAATTGCGGAGTTATTAACAGTGGTTTGTAACCTATCCTTTAAATCCACTTTGGTACCAAATGACTGGAAGATGGCCAATATAACACCAATATTTTAAAAAGGCTCTAGAGGAGATCCTGGCAATTATAGACCGATAAGTTTAACATCAGTACCAGGCAAATTAGTAGAAACACTAGTAAAGAGTAAAATTGCAAGGCACATAGAAGAGCACGAATTGTTGGGCAAAAGTCAGCATGGTTTCTGCAGAGGGAAGTCGTGTCTAACTAATCTGTTAGAATTCTTTGAAGGGGTTAATAAACATGCGGACAAGGGGCACCCAGTGGATATAATATACCTAGATTTCCAGAAAGCCTTTGACACGGTCCCACACCAAAGGCTTTTACGTAAATTAGGTGGTCATGGGATAGGAAGAAAGGTCCTTTCATGGATCAAGAATTGGTTAAAAGACAGAAAACAAAGGGTGGGAATAAATGGTAAATTTTCACAATGGAGGAGGGTAACTAGTGGTGTTCCCCAGGGGTCAGTACTGGGACCAATCCTGTTCAACTTGTTCATCAATGATCTAGAAAATGAGGTAAGCAGTGAGGTGGCCAAGTTTGCAGATGACACAAAGTTGTTCAGGACAGTCAAAAGCAAAAGGGACTGTGAAGAACTACAAAAAGATCTCAGCAAACTGAGTGATTGGGCAGCAAAATGGCAAATGAAATTTAATGTGGGTAAGTGTAAGGTAATGCATGTTGGAAAAAATAACCCAAATTACACGTACTACATGATGGGGTCAAATTTAGCTACGACAGATCAGGAAAGGGATCTTGGAGTTATAGTGGATAGTTCTATGAAGACATCCACGCAGTGTGCAGCGGCAGTTAGTAAGGCAAATAGGATGTTAGGAATTATTAAAAAAGGGATAGATAATAAGACAAAAGATATCATACTTCCCCTATATAAAACTATGGTACGCCCACATCTCGAGTACTGCGTGCAGATGTGGTCTCCTCACCTCAAAAAAGATATATTGGCATTAGAAAAGGTTCAGAAAAGGGCGACTAAGATGATTAGGGGCTTGGAAAGGGTCCCATATGGGGAGAGGCTAGAGAGACTGGGACTTTTCAGTTTGGAAAAAAGGCGATTGAGGGGTGATATGATAGAGGTATATAAAATCATGAATGGTGTGGAGAAAGTGATTATAGAAAAATTATTTACCTTTTCCCATAATACAAGAACTAGGGGACACCAAATGAAATTGATGGGTAGTAGGTTCAAAACAAATAAAAGGAAATTTTTCTTCACACAGCGCACAGTCAACCTGTGGAACTCCGCCCGAGGAGGCTGTGAAGGCCAGGACTCTATTAGGGTTTAAAAAAGAGCTTGATAAATTTTTGCAGGTTAGGTCCATAAATGGCTATTAGCCAGGGATAAAGTATGGTGCCCTAGCCTTCATAACAAGGGCAGGAGATGGATGGCAGGAGATAAATCACTTGATCATTGTCTTCTGTTCTCCTTCTCTGGGGCACCTGGCATTGGCCACCGTCGGCAGATGGGATGCTGGGCTCGATGGACCTTTGGTCTGACCCAGTATGGCCATTCTTATGTTCTTATGTTCTTATGAGAGGGGAAGAGATAACCCTGTTTCTTGAAAACGAAGGGCAAGCCAACACCTCTAGCTAGGTGTCATCAAATCTGATTTGCAATCACCTGTCAAGTGGCCACTCTTGGCAATGAAGAGGGGCAGTAACAGATAAATCTGCATTTTAGCAAGGAAGAGTATGGAACCTCTTTTACCACCAGACTCCATGTCACCATCCTCACATCAGAAAGGAATTTGGAGGGATAAACCTGAGAAAAATGCATTTCAAAGGATGAATGGGTATAAAAATGAGAGGCAAAAATACCCCAGGTTCTCTCTTTCTTTCACCTAAGAAGACAAAGGAACCAGCCTTTGGACAATGGGATGGGTTCTGATGTGAGAATTTGGTCAGCCCTATTTCAGGGAAGATGTGGTAAGAATTTTACCTTGTACGAAGTGTGACTGACCTGGCCGGGTCTGGGCACAGCTGAGGGTCTCTGCTCAGGGCGAATTGCTCAGACTTGGGGCTCCTTACAGCCCCAGACCGGGAACCTTCCCAAATAGGCCACAAACCAGTAACACCAAGCGCTTCAGTTACCAATCTGGCCAGCCAGAAGCCTCACACAAAACCCCTCTGGCACCCCAGCTCTTCCTGTGCCCCAGTCAGCCCTGGGCCTAACACACAGGTGAGGGGTTATAGAACCCAATCTCACCTACCCTGAACGGGTTCTTCCAGTCCCAAGAAATCAGCCACCGTTCCCAGGTCAATTTACGCTCTGGATCTTACCCACAAGATCACGCTGAGCCAATCCTTTAGAATCTAAAATCTAAAGGTTTATTACTAAAAGAAAGAAAAGCATGAGAGTAAGGTTGTTAAAGAAAATTCATTACATGCATTGAATCAGCCAGTTCTTGATACAGGCTCTTAGCAGAGATGTTGTAAACTGCTATCTTAAAAGTCTCTGGTGTACATCCTATGTCAGGATGGGTCCACGGTTCTTCCCAGTTGGTTGTTCCCTGCAAGGCTGCATCTGGGATCAGGAGCTGAACTCCAGACAAGATGGAGGGTGCCACATGGCACTTATATACCTCCCCTGGCATCTTCCTGGCCAGAACAGGTCACTGAAGGTCACATGGTCCAACAACCTATCCCTGTGTCCCATGCTGGCAGCCCTTCGGCCCTGGCTGGTTTGCAGGTATCAGCCACATTCCTGAGGCGTGTATTGGCACCTAAAGCTTCATTGTCTCCTTGCTACTTAGCACAGCCATTGGCTGAGCATTCCTTGCCCATTGCTCAGCCACAGAGAATTTTCCAGCATCTCTACAGGGTACTTTATAACTCCACATACAGCTATCATACAAGTACATGAATAGCATGTACAGAATCAGCAGAACACACGCTTTCATGTGACACCTCACATGGCCCCCCTTGTATACACTTTGGGGCAAATACCCCCCCACGGGTGCAGCAGTGTGACCTGTCTGATCCCCTTAAAATCCAGTCTAGTTAGTTAAGTTTTAGTAATTAGAAAGTTTTTTAATCTTTATTTCTCTTATAAATATTTCTGACGTCAAAGCCTTATGCTTATGCTCACTTAAAACCTCTCTTTGTAGTTAAATAAATTTGGTTTATTTTAATTCCAAACTAATCAAGTGTTGTATTTAAACTGAGCTGTTTGGTAACTCCAGTTAAAGTAGCAGGCTTTTGGATACTGACCCCTTAACAGGGCAACTGTCTTATAATGTCTGAATTGTGCAGGAGTGGGCTGAACAGTGCAGATCACAGATTTGGGGGAAAATTCAGGATTGGAAGTATGTTGATGGTCACACTGCAGGTAGTAACAGGCTGCTGAAAGCCAGAATGTGCTGGTGCATTGCTCCGAGACAGCTGGGGTATAAACACACACTCAGGGTATTGTTTGGCTGTTTGTGAGTCACCCTGGCTGGGTGCTAAAACAGCAAAGCTTTGTGAGGCACCCAAGCTTGCAGGGCAGGCAGGGCCAGAGTGACCCAGGTGGGAGATGGAGGCAGAGCAGTGCAGGGAGCCCAGTCTTGTAAAGTCTTAGGCTAGTCATGGTGAACATGAAGGACCATCCCATCTATAGGATGGTTGGGGCAGGCATTGCAGGGGCTCCCAAATCGTGGAGCCTGGAGCAGCTGCCCGGAACCATCCTATGGATGGGATGTCTCTGAGGGCAGGTCATGACAATCACTCACTGGTCTGGACTGCACTCCAGAATGTGATATATTCAAGAAGTAGCACATGAAACTAGAAGAAACTCTTTGACAAAATCCTTTTGGAGATAACAATGAAGAATAATAGAAGGCAAAGTAGATAACAATTACGTGGTCCCTGAAATGCTGACACCTTTAATAGGATACTAAAATTCAAGATGTAGGAGAGGTTCAATAAAATAAAATTGAAAAACAATTCATGCATTCTTCTACACTACAATATCCCTTCATTTACAAGGAAGAGTGATTGTAAAATGGATGAAAAAAGTAGCTTGTGGTCATTTGTACAGAGAGGAAAACTGTACCAGACTACCAGCTAAAAAAAAGAAACAATAGATTCATAGGGTACGTCTACAGATTGCTCAGTCTTGGCTCTTACTACATTTAAACTGAAGAGCCGCAGTAGGGGTAGCTCCCAGACCTGGTGCGAGCCGGGACTGAGGTTTATTGACCAATCCTTAGCATCCTTATCTTTAACCTCTTATCATCCTTATTCTGAACCCCATGTGGAGTGTTTAATATTAATGTTTAGTTATGTGTATACCATTGTAAATCAACTTGGCATATGACGTGCCAAACAAAGAAAAATATCTCTACTTCTACATTTTTTATAGCTATAGAAAGCTAATGTTTGCCAGTTCCTGAAATTGCTGAACTGAGCCTCTAGAGGACCTGCCCTATCAACTACAATAAAAATATCTACCAGAATAGTCTGACACCATTTCCCAGCATGCTTAGAGTCTGAAGTGGAAGGACAGAATAGACTGGAAATTCCTGCAGAAGCCAACAGGGCTTCAGATTTCTGACTCAGTGATTTATAGATGCAGTTTTCTGGGCCAGTGATGAGTCAGGACTGTTCAACCCCTCAGTGGGAGGGGATGACTTGATTCAGGCCTTGTTTATATTCATGATGTAAATCAATTAGTGTTGCCAGATGGTTTCAACAAAAATACCGGACACGCTTGACATTACATCACAATCTACATTACATCTTATTTAGTAAATACCAGACATTTATATTTTCTCATTTATATTTTCTCAATTTGTTTCCTGAACAGAAAGCTCAAACCCTAAAATCAATCTATGTTATGTATATTAACCCAGTGGTTCCCAACCTTTTTTTATACTGGGGACCAGCAAACCCACTCACAAACTTTTGACAGACCAGTAACATTTCATTTGCATATTCATTATACAAATAATGAAAAAAAGTCCCAGCCCCTAAAGCCCCCCAGTGCCAGCCCTAATTCCTAGAGCCCCCTACCCCCCCCATTACCCCCAGCGCAAGCCACTGTCCCCAGAGTCCACTGAACCCAACCCCCCAGTGTCAGCCTCCCACCCTCAGAGCCCCTCAGTTGCAGCCTCCCCATCCCAAATGCCTCAGTGCAGCCCCCACCCCTTAGAGCCCCCCACCAGACCCCCAGTGCTAACCTCCTGTTTCAAGTCCCACTGCACCAAACCCCCCAGAGCCCTTCCCAGTGCCAGCCCCCAGTCTCCAATATTAGCCCCATCCTTAGAACCCCTCGGTGCCAGCCCCACCCCCATAGCCCTCCCATTACTAGCCCTGCCCCTAGAAGCCCCCAGTGCCAGCTCCCCACCCCAAATGCTCCAGTGGCCCCCAGTGTTGGCCCCCCACCTCTTAGAGCCCCCCACCCCTAGAGCTCCCTAGTACTAGCCCCGTCCCCAGAGCCCCCGCCTCTTAGAGCTCCCCACCCCCAAAGCACCAGGAAGCATTGAGGAATAATTACTTTGAATGACTCTGGAGAGTAGTTGTCATGTTGTTGGATTTTAAAGTGAGCAGACAGATCACTGGTGCACCCACTGGTGGCATTTGCCCCAAATTCTGTACAAAGTGGGCCATGTGAGGTGTCAAATGAAAACTTTAGCTCTGCTGATTCTATGTATGATATTCATGTACTTGTATGATTTTTGTATATGAAGTTATGAATATGAGCTCTGATCTTGTATTGTAAATATTGTCTGTCTGGGAGAGAGCAATGGGACTGAACTGCCTATTGTGAGGAAGGATTGTTCAGTGAATGGCTGTGCTAACTAGTACTGCTGCATGGACAATGGCTCTTTAGAGTGGCCAATACACACCCAAGGAACAGGGAGAAATGGGAACTTGCAGACTGGCCAGTGCATAATGGCTACTTGCATGTGAAACAGAGACAGATCATTTGATTATGTGACCAGCTCCAGTTTGGGAGACACCAGGAATATACAAATCCCATGAGGCTGTCTCCATCTTGTCTTCAGTCTTGCTCCTGCTTCCAGATGCAGCCTTCCTAGGGACAGAGAGCTGGGAAGGATTTCTGACCCATCCTGACATAGGATGTACACCAGAGACTTTTAAGCTAGCAGTTTGTAACATCTGTGCTTACAGCCTGCATCAAGAACTTGGTAATTGATGTATGTAATGTATTCTCCTTAACCGGCCTGGTTCTTTGGGACCGGGAGGATCTGTTTGGAGTAGGTGAGATCTGGTTTTATAACCTCTCACCTGTGTGTAAGGCCCGGGGCTGATTGTGGCACAGGGAGAACTGGGATATCTGAGGGGTTTTGTTCTTGAGGCTTCCTGCTGGCCAGGTTGGCAGCTGAAGTGCTCTGTGTGACTGGTTTGTGGCTTATTTGGGAAAGGTCTCCGGTCGAGGGCTGTAAGTAACCCTGGTTTTGAGCAATTCGCCCTGAGCTGACGCCCTCAGCAGCTGTCACAGTAGTTATTTTGAAATAGCAGCGGAGGGGGTTGCCAGATGGTTGAAACAAAAATACCGAACTGCCCCTCCCCCCCAAAAAAACACCGGGAAAAAATTCTGTTGAAGGGGAACCAAAGTTGTTGAGCAAAAAAAAAAGAAAGGACTGCCGCTTATTTTCAGGCAGAACGGCTCTTGCGCAAGAGGGGGTTTTGTGCAAGAAGAAGCAGTGTAGACTGCTCCTTCTTACACAAAAGCCCCTTGTGCAAAATGGCGGATCATTAAGTATGCAAATGAGGTGCGGAGATATTTATTGCCGCACCTCATTTGCATATGTTCTTGCGCAAGACTGGCCACTGTAGACGTAGCCTAAGTAATAGAGAATTGCTCTGAGACAACACACCAAAAGGTTTGTCAGAATTGGGCTATTTTGCAAAGACTAAAATTCATGTTGTATGTCATCTCAGAGAACAAGAATATTTCAGGGGCATAGCAAATTGGATGATTCTTTGAATCAGGGCAATTATGTGGAAACCTAAGAATTAGTCAGTGAGTTTGCTCCTTTCTTCAGAAAACACAAACCTCTACTGTTTTTTCTGGAACAAACAACATTCAAAATGACCTCTCAAAGCAATAAATAATGTCCAATGTAATGTCACTGGCAAAGAAACTGAGGCAGCACCATTTGTTTCTATGTTACTCGATTAAACCTCAGATACTGTCAATAAGTCTCAGCTTTCAACTGTGCTGTGTTACACTAAGAGTGGTGATGTTGCAGAGCACTGTTGATTTTACTGATGTTACTAAAAATTAACTGCACCTGGCCTTGATCAGCATTTGAAACTGTGCCAGAAGTTTAAATTTGGTGACAGGATAGTGACAGCTCAGATATATGATGATGCATCAGTAGTGGCAGGCAATGTACAGGAGCCTCTGAAAAGTATTTACTGAAAGTTCCCCTGCACATTTTTTGTTCATTGCTACATTTTTTTAAATCTTATCCTCAATTATGCAGCAAAGAATATCAGAGAATGCTGGATTCCTTCTTCAGAAATTTAGAAGGAAAATCTGCATTTTTCTCTCAATTTCCAAAGCAAGCTGAACTTGTTCAAAACATAGTTAAATGGAAACTGCTTTCTCTTTGTAACACAAGGTTAAATTTTCATTCCAGGGTTGTACACACTGTGGATTGGAAGCTGAGTGGAAAATTTCTGATTGAACGCTTCAAAAGTATGGTACAAAATTCTTCTGACCATGCTTGATGATTTTCACTTTGTGTTTCTTCTCCTCAACAGCAGGGTGATTGAAGTGACAGAAGTGTTGTTTGACATTCTTCAAACCAGCATGTACAATATTAAGGTTTATATTCAGCAGATTCATGAGACAATAATTCAAATTTGCCAAAAGTGACACACTTTTGATGAGTTTTGGAAAGAGAGGTTGAAGCTAAGTTCACATGAACCTTGGAAAAAAGAGCAATAGAAGGCTAAACAACATATAAACATCTCTTCTCAGAGATTAGTGACAATATCAGGGAAAAGCTATTGGTAAACAGGTAATTTACTTTGAAGACCAGCCTGTACAACCAAGGCTGTGTGCGAGGCCCTAGAAAGACTCCACTAACACAGGCTCTATGCTAAGGCAGAGAAATCACCCCACTGTAGAACAGTTAGGCCATATTCTGTTCAATGAGGGAGTGTGCATGAACCCTGTGAAGGTGGAAGTGGTTTGTGATTCAGCAACACCACAAAGCATTTAAGAAATTCAGCCTATGTGTTTCCCAAGAGCCTATATATATGCACACCTGACCCGTAGATAATTAAGTTATCCCGTCTCACTTCTAAGCTATGAAAGAGAATAGTGACCCTCCCATCTGACCTAGTTACTACAGAGAAAGCTCAGTTAAGTCTACACAGCAGTTTTTCTGACAAGCATGAGTCAGCCATGTTTGCGCATGTACTGCCACATTTCACAACGTGTTTGCATCAGTGCATTCTGGGAAAATCTGACCAGCTATCTGGGATGTGCCTTGGAGGAACAAAGTGCCCAGATGATATGCAGACAAAATGACACAAAAGACAATGCAGTCAGGGATGCCCTATGGCACAAAGAGCTGGGAAGAAGTCAGATTGACAAACCAGTTACACAGGTGTTGCTAGGGCAGGGCCCTGCCCACATTGCAAAGAAACCTTCACCAAACCAGTCACAGGAAGACAGTATGAAGTTTAGCACTCTAGCATAGTCAAAATGCTTTTCACAGTGATGATTGATTATAACTGAACATCAACAATGTGGCATTGTTAGAGCCAACTATGTTACTTACTGATTACAATGGATATCCCATTTTATAGACAATTTAGATTATTAGAATGTCCATGCTTTTGTGGGTTTAGATCTTAAATATAAATATCAATTACGAAGGCTCGACAATTAGTGTAATCTACTTGCCCATGGCGAGTAGATTACAAGCCGGCACGGCCGCGCAGCACGGTCAGCGCATGTGCAGCGTGGTCTGTGCATGCACAGCATGCCGAACCGCGCGGCTGGCGAGCGGAGCTCGCCGCCGCTTGGCGAGCCTTGTCAATTACATAATTTTTTTTAATTTAGCTGTGTCGTGTGTAGCAGGTATTCACTTTTGAGGGAAAGGGGAGATGGATTTGTTGATAAAACCAGATAAGACAACAAAACATTGAATTGTTCCAAGCTGAATTAAACCATCACACAAGCATTTCTGTTATATGAGAATGCTTACTCTAAGGAAATGATCCACTGCTGACAATATTCCTACTCCCGTCACTTGAAGAAGTGGGCTGTACCCACGAAAGCTCATGATACCATCTACATGTTTTGTTAGTCTATAAAGTGCTACCAACCCATTTATTGTGTTTTAAGTTTAATAGTCCTACTGTCTGTATTGAAATCACCATTAAACTAAAAGCAAGCAGCTGGGTTAATAATATATTAAGAACAAAAGTGGTAGTATATTTATAAACTAGAAGATTTACCTGGTGTTGCTCAGGTCCTTCAAGACAGGGGATTCGGGTGTGAGGGTGCAGGAGTAAATGTTGGGGGGCGAGGAGGGCCTTAGGGCAGGGAACTGGGTGTGTGTGAGGAGGTGCTAGACTCAGAATTTGGGGGGGGGTGAGGAGAGGCTCAGGGAAGTGGTCTGGAGGTGTGTGGGATGCTGTAGTCAGGGTTGGGGGTGAGGAGGATCTCAGGGCATAGAAATGAATGTGTGTGTATGAGACGCAGGACTCAGGTTGGGGGATGAGGAGGGGCTCAGGGAAGAGGGCTAAGGCTGTGGGAGGTGCAGGAGCTTGTGGGGGCCACACTGTCCAAACAGCAGCTCCCTGGGACTGACCACAGTGGGTGGGGGAGAGTGGGGAGGGCCGGGGGAGAGAGGAAAGCAGCCTGAGCAGTGGCTCCCCAGAGCTGCCCCAATGGAGTTATAGCTGTCCTGGTCCCCATCTATGGCCCCTTGCTGATCCCCTATGGTCATTACACAATATAACTATCCCTGCTAGCAGCCCTCTCCTTTTCTGTGTTATGAAAAGCAGTCTCATTCCAGGCACATCCCATTGTCCTCACACAAACAAACCCTTACCTTGATTTAAGTTATGATAAGATGAAGATTTATACCAAATTTGGTGGTCCTAGCTCTTACTGTTTAGGAGGGTAAACTTAAAATACAACAAATAGTCTGGTAGCACTTTAAAGATGAACAAAACATGTAGATGGTATCATGAGCTTTTGTGGGCACGGCCCACTTCTTCAGATGTGCCCACAAAAGCTCATGATACCATTGACATGTTTTGTTAGTCTTTAAATTTCTATGAAACTATTTGTTGTTTAAATTTATCCTGTACAGACTAACTTGGCTACCCCCTAAAGCGTTTAGGAGGAGTTCTTGAACAGACAGAACAGACAGATTCTCTTGCCCATAAACAAACTCTTTCAAATATATAATAGATTGCTTAATTTATAGCAGTGAACTGCAAAGCTCCATGTGGCCTGTGCTTTGAAGGTCACACCAGTGATTTTAACCATGAACTTTGTGACTCATGAAGGCATGACTTTAAAGTGGGGGAAAAGTGATTTCTGTCTCTTCAGAGCCAGTAGTTTCTAAATGAACACAATTACAATTACTTCCAGTCAGTAAAAGTACTTGAAATCTAAAGTCAGATTTTCTCAGATGAAATGAAAAATTTGCCCCCCAAAGCAAAGAATCCACATTTTTTTGGTATATTTTATATAAAGATCACTAAAAAGTCATGTTCTTTGACAGCACTCATTGGATTAATCTGCCTGCACTATACATTAGGACTAACATTTAAAAAAAATCTATTAAATTAGTTATATCACTTTATATATTATAAAATATAGATCTCATCTGCATCTCAATACCATGTAATCAGACCCAACTAGAGTTATTCATTAGGTCAAAATGCTGCAAATTCAAAGTCTCTGTTGAACCAGCCATGCTGTGATGTTGGCAGCAGCACACTTTTAGTAATTTATTAACTTCACATGTGTTGTACCATGAAGGAAAAGTCACAGAAAGGAGGCATTGAGAAAGTTGATATGTCCAGGCATATTGTCACAGCAGAGAAATTTCCTGTTGTACATTTCTTGCATCTTGCATTCTGATTATTTTTTTCCTCCTGATAATTGTCTAGTCTCACATGTTTTGGAGATACATTTCCTTGTTTTAGATTTACATTTTAAGGCAGTTTTTAAAATCTTTGCCTTTTGAGGGAAATAATTATTTAGTGCACATTTTAAGGAAACATTTGAGGATTTTGTATGTCATCCTCAAACAATCAGAGCTCAACATAGTACTGAATATACATTTTATAGGCCAGTGTCCTGCCCTGAACACTAGCTATTCAGTAGATTGAGAACTTGTATAACTAGGGCAGTAGCAGCCATGATGTAGGAGGGCCTTGTTAGAAGACAGCACTAAAAACTGAAAAACACACATTCTCTGGTAACTATACTCCAGCTCTGCTGCTACTGCTGAGGAACCCTGTTTTTCATTGCAATGTGTCACTGATCATGTCCTTAATAGCCTGGCTTTTCCTTTGTGTCCTCTAGGAAAATCACATTTATCAGCCACCTTTGCACTTTACTGTTCCTTTTTCTGACAGACCAAAAAAAAGCATTTCAGAGTCACAAAAGGTCCACCAAGAATATTCCTTCTGTCTATGATAACTTGGTACTAGTGATGGCCTAATGTAAAAATGTCTTGGAAACCTAACCTTGTATATATTTTATTCTCTATTGATATTAAGCATTTTACTTTATTTCTGAAGTACTTCACTCCATCCTTTTCTTTTACCTTTGCCTAACACTCAAAATACTGTACAATATTATCATTAAAATTTGCCAAATGACAAGGACTAAGGTTTCTTCTGCTGTTGTCTGAGTATATTTATAAGGGAGCAAAGAACAGTAAGACAGAGGAGTAATGCGTATATTTAATTGTTTTGATAATATCTCAGTAATACCCATTTCAGGCCTTGCCACTTTTACATTATCTGTATTATACAATAACAAAAATATTAAATTCCTGCTTTATTAGGAGCCTTCAAAAACCCTAATGCTGGCCCTGTTTGGTACCATTTAGGGCGAGTGAAAGGGAACATGGCATTAGTGGTAGCACCTAGCAATTAAGATACTGGGTTAGAAGAAGTGGAAGGTGGGCAAAATGGGTTGAATTTCATGTCCTTTATAAGACTTAATATTTTTCAAAATAAGCTCCCAAAGCTAGCCCCACTCAGTGCCCCTGTCCATTCAGGAAGGGAGCTAACAATATTGTTGACAGGAATAGTAACTTCTGCCATCATAGGGAACAGAAAAATAGAGGTCAGGAAAGACTGGGCACAAGGCCTCCCTAGCATGAGGGGGCAGCAGGCAAACGAAGGAATGGGAGAGGTACAGATCCCCTGGCTTGGGGGAATGAAGGAACACATAAGGGCTGGGGCAAGGAACAGGATTGTTCCACTTTCTGGACTTTCCCTGCTTTTATTAAAATTAAGACCATATCCTGAAGACATCTCTGCTCATTTGTCCAGTAAAGAGGCGAGTTAGTAGTAATGGAGACTATATATGGCAGACCCAACTGGAGATTCATGCCCCTTTGTGGGGTTGGACCCTGCTCAGTGCCACATTCTTACCACAACTAAGCTGGCAGCAATAAGGACAATAACTGTGTAACAGGGAGACCAGGATTTTCATGTCTCTTTTGAGAGGCAAGACAAAGGTGGGAGGCTGCATGCCTGCTTGTAAAATTAGCATTTTAAACCCCACTCCAGATGGATTCTTTATTGGCTGAGCAAAATTAGGCCTGACATTGAAATTGATAATATTTCTCTGGCTGTATTGAAAGCAATAACTTTTGGACATGGCATTCAATCAATGTCAAAGCATCAGGGAATGTTATAGACGTCAGTGGTCAAAATCCTATTGATTTTGGGGAAAATGTACAAGGGGGACATACAGAGCCTGGTGGATCTGATTTGCAAACCCTAGCAGTTTCATTCATCTTTGTAAGACTTAGAGATCAAAGAACTGGTTAACAGCAGCCATCAGCACCTTCCAGCATAATCGAAATAGTTTAAAATATTGACATCCTGGGTGTGTCTAGACTATACCTCTCTGTTGACAGACAGATGTACATTAGGCACATCAAAATTGCTAGTGAAGCCAGGATTTAAATATCCAGCATCTCATTAGCATAAACATGGCTGCCGCTTTTTTTGAAACGGAGTTTTTTTGAAAAAACGGCAGTCTAGACGCGGATCCGTTGAAAATAAACCCTTTTCAGCAGATCCTGTAAACACCGGGGTTACGTAAACACAGGATCTGTCGAAAAAGGGTTTATTTTTGACAGATCTGCATCTAGACTGCCGGTTTTTTTTTTTTTTTTTTTTTCGAAAAAACTCTGTTTCGAAAAAAGCGGTGGCCATTTTTATGCTAATGAGGCACAGGATATTTAAATCTGGGCTTCATTAGCAATTTCGACGTGCTTGATTTGCATCCCTCTGTCGACAGAGGGATGCAGTCTAGACATAGCCCCTGGCTTACCAAAAAGGGGAAAGAGGAGGGTCTGGGGACCACATGGGAGTCCATGGCACAGGAGAAGAATAAAGGACTTTGGTATGGGGAAGGGGAGGCTACAGAGCCCTTGGCATGGGAGGAATGGGGAGCCACAGTGCCCTAGCATATGGCATTGTGATGGGGGGGGGGTGCATGCAGACTCTGCCACATCATATAGGGAAAAGAGAGGCATGAAAGAAGGGGCACAAGGAGCTTTTGTCATGGGGCAGCAGGCAGACGAAGGAATGGGAAAGATTTAGAGCCCCTGGCTCGCGGCGGGGGGATGAGGGGACACTGAGCCCTTGGCAATAAGGACTGGGGCACGGATTGCAGGGGCTCTTTGCACTGGAGGGGTATTATGTACACAGGGCTTGGGGATGCAAAGAGCCCCAGGAGGGCACACTGCCTGAGCTCAGCCTCCAGAAACAAGGGAAGGGGACAATCCCTTTCCCGGCGGTGACCAGCACCATTTCTGAGCGCTCCCCTCACCCACCAGCGGCCGAAGAGACCAGCCATCCTGCCTGCCTGCCCGCCCCTCCCCCACTTGACGCACAGCCCCAACAGCCTGGGATCTTGAATGACTCATTCTTTTCTTCCCCCTCCCCCCCCCACTCTAGTTCTCGCGAGTTTTGACCTCTATAGACGCGATGTCCTTTAGAGCGCAGGAGGGAAGGGAGGAAAAGGGGGGGGGTTGATTGACAGGAGCGACAGCCAATAATTTAGGCGGAGGGCGAGCAGCCAGCGAATGGCAGTGCGAGGGTGGTGCGGCTCGCCGCTGGCTGATTGATCCCAGCCGTGGCGTCGCTCAGTTGGAGCGAGAACATTCTAGAGGTGAGTACGCGGCAGCCATTACAGGGGCGACCAACAACCGCCCCCTTCGGCTTCAGCGGCGTCCGCCCCTCCCCTTCCCAGGTGCCGCCGTTCACGGTGCCCCTTGTGTCTTCCCCCGCAGATTGACTGGCGCCGCCGCCGCCGCTGCTGCTGATTCCGCCCGCCTCTGGACGCTCGGATCCGGCGGCTGCGGCGCCCGCCTCCTCTCCGCCCCGATATAAGCGCCCATCGGTCCCGTTCTCCTTAAAGACTCGGCTTCGTCGCAGCCCGGGGCGAGCAGCGTTGGGTTTATGTCTTTATTGGACGAAAACGGTGAGTGGCTGCCGGGGCGCGATCTGAGGGGGAGCGCGTCTGGGGACTGTCCCGGGGCTGGGGTCCTGGGAAGCGGGAGGGGGCGAGGGCGGATGAGCGGGGTCCCCGTAGCCACCTCGGGCGGTGGGCGAGGTTCTCGAGAACCGGGGACAACGGGTGGAGCTGACCGCCCCAGGCGTGGTGGCCTGTTCCCTGGTCCCTGTGCGACGAGGCAAAATGGCGGCGGCTGGGCCCGCGCCTCGTGATGCTGGGGGGGGGGGAAGCTGTGTGGCGCAGCTAGAAATCCGCAGCGTGGGGGGGGAGGGGGCTGCCCTCCAGGGGTTATATCGGGAGGGGCGAGTTAGAGGGGAGATGCTGCGGAGGCCCCCGCATGCGCAGTGGGGGCTGCTCTCCCCCGTTTTCTGTTTAGGGCTGACTCAGTGCTTCCCTTCACTGCATTTATGAGTCATCCCATGGTTGAGGCGGGCGGAGGCTGCTCGCTCAGCGCGAAGGGATCCGGAGGCGGTGTCAGGAGGTGGGTGGAGGCTGCGGTCGGCGGCAGACAAAAGCAGTCATGTGGCGGAGACCACACGCTTTCCTGTCTCCTTCTCCTGAAGTACCTGGTTCCTCCATGCCTGTGCAGCCACGTGTGTCGGCCATATGATGGCTGCTTTCAAGGTGCTGTGGAAAGCGCGTCTGGGAATGAAACTCAAACCACTGTGCTTAACCCGCACACTCTCAAAAGAGGGTTCTTCATAGCTGCTCTAAGGCAAGACTAAGCCTGATTGTTATCAACTAGCTCCCATGGTGTAAGCTGGCTTTTTTTGCATAGTAAAACTCAAGGGCTCTTTAGTTTCTACTAAACTTTAAAATTAGTCTGGTGGCACTTTAACAAATTTATTCATATATTAGATTGTAGGCTTTCATGAGCTACAGCTCCTTTTCTTCTGAGGAAGTGTTGTAGCTCATGAAAGCCTGTGCTCTAATACCCAACGTCCCACCAGGTTCCTAGTCTGCATAGCAAAAACAAACAGAGCTACCTCTCTGAAATATTTTTTTAAAAATGAGCTTTCACTCCTAGGATTTTACATGTGTTCTGGGGAGGAACTGTTTGTTATATTGGAAAGGGAACTGTGAGCAAAGTTAGGTGATCTAACTCTTTCTGGGGACAATAAAGGTAGAAAAACTAAGGGTACCATTATTTATGTCAAAACCAAGATAACCTTTGTGGTATGCCATCCACTACACCCTATCTAGCTGTCTTTCTTGATCAGCTACTCTAAATGTGACTTCTAGTTAGTGCTACTAAGTATTGGGGAAACAGTGGGTTTTTTCAGTATGGAAAAACTCATTCTTGCACAAAATGCCTGAAACTATAATGGCAACGAAACAGCACGTTGCTTTCAGAGTAAGCTACTTGAATTAGCAGTGTGTTAGTATATCCAGTCATTCTAAAGAACTGAAGAGAATAAACTTGTCTCAAGTGCAGTATCTGACTAAATAGTGAGTCAGTATTTAATCGCAGTACTGTTTAGAAAATAGGTAACCTTTTCGTAACAGCAAATATTTGGTGCAAGTGATGCAATAGGGTTCTTCTGAGATGCTTGGGAAGGATTGGGCTAGTCAATCAACAATTATCTGCCACAGAAGTAAGTCTAGAAATGTAAAACAGCTTAAATATTTGGAGGGTGTCTGGTACTACTAGATCTTTCATCTTGTGGGTATTTCACGGCACTCTGGGTAATTAGATGTAAGTAAACCAAACACTTAAAAATTAGCCTGTTCAGTAATACCACAACCAAGGTAACTTGAGGTCTGTTTTTTAGTTTGACTGCTTTGGAAGAAGCCAGAAGACTTTTCATCCTGTGTGCCCCTTAATAGGCAAGGATGTTGTACGCTTTTCCCATCTGATCATGACACACTATTCCTCTGATAACGCTAGTAGGTGGAAATGGGGTGGGGAGAGGACCTTGCATCCTGTGACAAGTTGGCATTTTGCAGAACAGCAGATGTTGATGATCTGCAGCTGAATATCTGCTACTATAACAACAATTACAGTCAAATATAACTAAATGCATAGGAGATTCTTGTGACCAGGAGAAATTAGATTACTTGGAGAACAACAAAAATTTCAGATACAATAATGTCCTGCATCATGAATATATTTGATGAAAGTCCAGCCTAAACTCTGTCCCCTCTATTCTTTTTTAATTTATACACTTGCAGAGCTGTTGCGCAGCCATTGGTACCTGTATTGGGGGAACATAGCATACAAGCAAGAACCTTACAGCCTCAGTGGCAAAAACTTTTTCATGTCAGAGACCGAGAACTCTTGCAGTCGTTTATGTCATCCCGTCTTCTCCAGACAGAAGATACCAAAAAGCTGCAATCAAAGATCTCTTCATCTTATTGATAAAGCTACTAATAAGTCAAAATGTCTGTCAATGTCAACCGCAGTGTTTCAGATCAGTTCTATCGCTACAAAATGCCCCGTCTGATTGCAAAGGTAATGCTTCCTGACCTCTAATTAGAGTTTGTGTTCTTTTTATTGGCATATCTTTTCTAAGCATTTTGAATCAGTATTGTTCCCACTTTAGTTTAAAAAAAAAAATGAGATATGAAGTGACTTGACCAAGGTCACACAGTAGGTAATTGGCAGAGCTGGGAATAATGGCCACCAGCTGTCCTGAGTGTTAATACAATGCTGTGTCACTATACGCTACCTTTCCTGTAATACTGATACTGCTTTTAAACAGTGTTATAGTGACATGAATATCTGAGTTTAACTTTTCCCCTTAGGTTGAGGGCAAAGGAAATGGAATAAAGACAGTTATAGTCAACATGGTTGACGTTGCAAAGGCGCTTAATCGGCCTCCAACGTGTAAGTAACATGAAATTCTGTAATCTAAGGGGGGGGGGGGATGGCGTCTTGTTGGGTATTGTGTTTAAAAAAAAAAAAACATGTTGTGAAAGCAGGGAAGGGTGGCAGTACAGTCAAAATGAAAGTAATGCAACAGACACAGGCTCTGTGGGTCTTAAGTATTAACCATGAAATATTTCTAACATAACTCTTACTTGGGTTGAATTTTCTCTTGTTGGTATAGTGATCCAGTACAGCTCAATCCTAGGAGACATGACTTCAGAGTTAATAGTACCACCAAGCATTATTAATGCTAGTGATTGCAGTAACTGTCAAATGTAAGAACTAAAATACAGGCTAGGGCTGGCTGTCATGACTTTACTGACAAACTTCTAATGTGTCAATTTTTGTCTCTGGAAAGATCCCACCAAATTTTTTGGTTGTGAGCTGGGGGCACAGACCCAGTTTGATGTTAAGAATGACCGTTACATTGTCAATGGATCTCATGAGGCGAATAAGCTGCAAGACATGTTGGATGGATTCATTAAAAAATTTGTTCTCTGTCCTGAGTGTGAGAATCCTGAAACTGATCTGGTGAGTGCTTAAAGCTTCTTATAACTAAACAGGCCTGTGTGGTATTAAACACAAGATGTGCACACTGACTTAGAAGCTAATAAGTGCTAATGCATGCAAGATTGGCCATTTGAAATCAACTTCATGTGTGTAGTTGAGGTGAGACTTAATTGAAAATAAGTGATTCAGCTGAAGATATACTCAACTTCTGAAGTGTTGGCCTGGGAGTGTTTCTAGTCTCAGACATTACCAAAAAAAACCTTCAGTATTAAGACAATTAACTGATTATTCTGTATACAAAAGTCACTATTAGGGTAACTTTGATATTCAAACTTTACAGATCAGCTTGTTTACCCAAAATCTCAATATTGGTGCATTTATTATGTAGACTGTGGTCTAAACAAGTAATACATGGGTTTGAATTAAGGTTTCTAACTTTGACTTTCCCTCTGGCAGCATGTCAATCCCAAGAAACAAACTATAGGTAACTCTTGTAAAGCCTGTGGCTATCGAGGCATGCTTGACACAAACCATAAACTCTGCACGTTCATTCTCAAAAACCCCCCTGGTAAGTGTTGCATATATTTTTTCTCTCATATAAAGGAAGCTATCCAACTGTCTAAAACTCTTAGGCTATGTCTACACTACATGGTTTTTTGTGCAAAAACCCGCAGGGCATCCACACCTCAAGCGCATTTTTGTGGAAGAAAATCTACAGTTCCTCAACAGAACAGGGCTTTTTGCAGCATGGGTATACCTCCTTTTATGCAAGAACTTCTGCGCAGAAAGGTGTGTGCCAACAATTTTTCACGAGAAACCGCTGTTGAGCATCCAATGAGAACTTTCTTGTGCAAGATTGTCCCTGCAGTGTAGACAAAGCTTTAGAGTTGGGTTAAGCTACAAACTTCTGTGTTGAGGAGGGGATAGGCAGTGGGAATGTCTGAGTTAGGTAGTGGAGTTGCACTGAATAGGACATTACTTAACTGGCTGTTCTGTGCAAGCAACACTCTGTGGCAGATATCCAGTTGCCTGTCTCAATTTAAGCTTGCTATAATAAAAAAAAAAAAGTCTAACCTATTCCAGTGGCCTCTGCTACATGAGGTCAAATGTTATATAGACTCTAACAACCTATCTGAATTTGCAGATTGTTCATTCTTGTTACTACACACTATCCAACTCTTTCTGGCCCAGAATTTCCCTGTCCCTGTTAAGGCTTATAAACAGCACTCTGAGCAGCCTCTCCTGGAGAACAATTGTAATTTACTTCCATTAAATCAAAGTCAAAATGAGTAATTGAGTCCTGCATACTAGTTGCTATCTGTGAATGCCTTAGACAGGGCTACAGAGCTTTGTAGCAAAACCTTTATACAAAGGCAGACTGTCTCCTATGTCACATCTGCAGAATGGCTAGGAAGCTTTTTTTTCTCTCCTTTGGAATTCTTAGGGAACTGAACACCAAGTGTAATGTTCAGTCCCTCTTCTAAGGGGCATAACTGCAGCTCAGATCTCAGGGCCTGATGATGCAAAGGACCAGAGATGTCACTGTTGCAATAAAGATTTGTCAAAGGTACATGCTCTGAAAGTGGTTTGACTCACATTTTGTTAATGTTACACTTCATGCTTTCAGAAGCAGTTGGCTCAACTAGAGATTTAATATAGCTAGTTTTGCAGCTATAACAGTTGGCCTTGGCTAATGAGTAAGTTAAGGAGACCTCCAATGGACTGTTTTAAGCAGACAAAGTATAACAAGACTAATGTCTTCTAAACAAAGCTGGAAAAATTTCTATTGAAAAGTTCCTTAGCAGAGGGTAACACAAACCACTGACTTGGCTTACCAATGACTTAAAGTATTACTCGGGTTTTGGGGGGGGGGGGTGTATATATACATACACACACTTTATATTTTTAAATTGTTGAACCAAAAGGTAGTGACTTGAATCCAGGAATTAACCAGGTGAAATTCTGTGAAATTCAGTGGTTCTCAAACAGGCATATGTATTCTTCTCTCCTGTCTTCCAGGAACTACAACTCTCATAGTTGCCTAGTTTTACAAGAGCTTACATGAAAAAGTACTAGCAAAGTTAACTAATGTCGCACTCAATGACTTGCATACATAGAACAATAGGAGCATAGTTTTTTCTCAATGTGGGGATGCATTTTAATCTGCTGTGATGCTTAAATGCCATAATTAGCTGAAGTGAAACTTGTAGTTAAAACTGGCCTCCTGAAAGTGGTTCAGTAGTTTGGAAAGGTTGAGAAGTACTGGCCTATACTATAGAGCAGTGGTTCCCAACCCTGGCAGCCAGGGTTGAAGCCTGCTGTTGGCGGCTCAGCTCTGGCAGCCATAGTAGCTCTTTTGTGTGCTGTGACTGAGGCAGTGGAGCAGGAGGTACCTCCTCCCACCTCTGTAATGGAGGCCCAGCCAGGGCTCCACTCCTTCCATTCTACCCATGGGAGTGCAAGATATGCTTGGAGGGAGGGGGCATGAAGGAATGAGTGCAATGCTGCCATAACTGTTCTCCCTCCCCCCACGGCAGTAATGGCCATGCTCCCTAGAGGAGCCAGCCTCTTTAGGGAGGATGGCAGCAAAGGGGTGTTAGTGTCAGGGGGCAAGAGGGTGTTGGCATGAGCTTTAGGGGTCAGGTTAAAGGTTGCATGGGGGTGAAAGGGTGTTAGGCACTAGTGGCTAGGTGGACAGGAAACTGGGAACCACTAGTTACAGAGGTTATTGGACAAGATGAATACCCTTCTGGCCTTAAATTCTTACACCAGGCTCATCCACTAGATATCTTGTATGTAATATGCTTGCTTCATCAAATCATGGCTCTGGCACTAGTTTGAAACTGTAGGGAGTGGGGGAGAAGAAGAATAGTACTTAACATTTTTAAACCTTAAACTAGTCTTGGCATCTGTCAGTTTGTGGCTGTTGCCTTCCAGCCTTGACGGACACCAGAGACTTTGGTTTGTCTGTCTCTGTGGTTTAACATCCTCACATGGTATCTGTAGTATTAGCACAACCTGTGCACTGAGGGGAGAGATGGCACCATGAAATGGAGCCTTGGAATGCTGAATTACATATACTGCAAGCCAGATTCTGTAGGGATCTGGTATTCTCGAAATGGTATAGACAAATTGCCTCAAGTAGAGGCCTTGATTTTAATTGCAAATGAAGAACAAGGTGGGTTTTTTTTTTTCCAGAGAACAGTGATGCTAGTACAGGAAAGAAAGAAAAGGACAAGAAGAACAGAAAAGGCAAGGATAAAGAGAATGGTTCTGTGTCTAGCAACGAGACACCACTGCCGCCACCACCAGATGAACTTGACCCTCCACGTGCAGTGGTAAGTAGACTTTCCAGAGGCTGGTAAAGAACAATGAAATTGGCGAAAGTTAGACTTCAAACCTAGTATTGGATAACAGCACTAAGTGGAAATGTTGTCTGAAATAGCAATTGTACCCTTATCACAGAGTGGCACTGAATGGAGAGAAGTAAGTAGTGGTGTCCTGCAGTGGTCTGTACTGGAATTAATCCTATTAACCATGCATAAATGATCTAGAAGGAGGATAAACAGTGAGGTGGCAAAACTTGCAGATATTAATTTGCTCAAGATAGTTGAGACCAAAGCAGATTGTAAAGAGCTTCAAAAGGATCTCAACTAGGTGGCTTGGCAACAGAACAGCAAATGAATTTTAATATTGATAAATGCAGAGTAATTCATATTGGAAAAACAAATGCGAAATATATATGTACAAAATGATGGTGACTAAATTAGCTGCTACCACTTGATCTTGGAGTCATTGTGAAGAGTTCTCTGAAAACATCTACTCGCTGTGCAGCAGCAGTCAAAAAGCAAACAATGTTAGGAATAAACAAAGACATGAAGAATAAGAATATCTTGCCTGTATATAAATCCCTGGTATGCCCACATCCTGAACACTGCATACAGATGTGGTTGGCTCCTCAAAGCAGTCCTGGCATTGGAAAACTCAGAAAAGGGCAACAAAAATGATTAGGGGTGTGGCATGGCTGCCATATGAGTATAGACTAGTCTCCTGTAAGCTGAAGATTCCCAGTGATGGACATGATAAAGGTCTATAAAATGATGGAGAAAGTGAATAGTTTTATGTTCATAGCATAAGAACTAGGGGTTGCCAAATGAAATTAGTAGATAGCAAGCTTAAAATAAAGTGTTTCTTCACAACGCAGCGTCAATGTGGAACTCCTTGACAGGCTATTGTGAAGACCCGGGCTTTAACAGAGTTCAAAAAACTAAAACTTATGCAGTGTAGGTCCATAAATAGCTATTGGCCAGGATGGGTAGAGATGCTGCTCCTAACCTCTGTTTGTCAGAGGCTGGGAATGGGTGACAGGAGAGAAGGATCGCTTGATCTGTTCATTCCTTTTGGGGCACCTGTATTGACAACTATCAGAAGGCAGGATACTGGGCTAGATGGATTTTTGGTCTTACCCAGTATGGCTGTTCTTATGCCCTTATGAAAAGGGACTCTCGGTAGCCTGAGTCATTTAAGATGGTGGTAGTAATGGTAGCTGATCACCATGGGATACTGAAGCACTTTCTTCCCACTCGGAGCTTCCTAGGGCTGGCAGGGAGCCTCTGTCCCATCTCCAGCTCTACAGTTTAATCCATAAAGTGATTGAGTTGCTCAGGAAGTAGATACAACTGTTTTGGCACTTGGAAATGGTATAAAATACTAAGTTTAGCTTTTTTCCTAACTACCTTAGTCAGCATAGGAATGCCTTATGAATAACTTAAGCTGGGGGGCCTTGGAAAGATATTAGGATTTAATATGGCCATGAGCTGAGCGTTATTTGCCCCGAAGAGCTTGTTAATTGTTTAAATACTCTTCCTTAGGAGGATGACGATGATGACTGGGGTGAAGACACAACGGAAGAAGCCCAGAGGCGCAGAATGGATGAAATCAGTGAACATGCAAAGAACCTCACACTTAGTGATGACCTGGAAAGAACAATAGAAGAGCGAGTCAACATATTATTTGACTTTGTTAAGGTAAAACTATAGGTTTTTTCCCTAAGGAAAGAGTAGCTCAGTCTATTCTAAGTGTAGAGAATGAAGGTTTGAGTGTTAAAAAGCCTACTAAACCTCTAGTGAGGGATCACTTGGGGATGTGGGAGTGAGTTGGGATTGAGTAAGAAGCTTATGCTTGGTATATCACTTTGAGTTGTGATTAACTTCTCGCCTACAGAAAAAGAAGGAAGAAGGTGTCATTGAGACTTCTGACAAAGATATTGTAGCAGAAGCGGAGAGACTGGATGTGAAGGCTATGGGCCCTCTAGTTTTAACCGAAGTCCTCTTCGATGAGAGGATTCGAGAACAGATAAAGAGATACAGACGCCACTTCCTACGTGTAAGCCTTTTAATCTCTAAGGCAACAGTATTGGCTGCCTTATATAAAGTCTGACACATGCTATTAAAATACCTCTTAGTAGATGAGGTTCTGAATACTATGAACAAAAACAGTGTAAGGATGGAGAATTTGAGTCTCTTGTTAAACTGACTGCTTCCCAAAAACTTGCCTCTAGCTAACTGGGCCAAGCCAGTGTGGTAACGTTTGTCACGTAACAATTCAAATGAATGTTATTGACTTCTTCCTAGATGAAGATAGTTGTACAGAATGCTGGAACTAAGATTTATCCTCTTAATTTACCAAAAGAAACTAATGGTTGCCAACTGTACTGTTTTCTTAGTTCTGCCACAACAACAAGAAAGCTCAGAGATACCTTCTTCATGGCTTGGAGTGTGTGGTTGCCATGCATCAATCTCAGCTTATTTCTAAAATTCCACATATCCTGAAGGAAATGTATGATGCAGATCTTCTGGAAGAAGAGGTCATCCTTAGCTGGGCAGAAAAGGTACTTATGTCTGTTTCTTCCTTGGGAAGGGGAGGCATGATGTGGTCCCCTTCCTATAGTACAATGCAAATCTTAAAGTGTAGACTAAGGTGACTTGTTTGTGGGTGAGGGGCTGGGCTTTGTTCTTGAGGAGCAGTTTTATAGCAGTTGATGCATTAGTGGTTACTACAATCTTCCTTTCTTATAGGCCTCTAAGAAATATGTCTCAAAAGAGCTTGCTAAAGAAATCCGTAGCAAAGCAGAACCCTTCATCAAATGGCTGAAGGAAGCTGAGGAAGAATCATCTGGTAATGAAGAAGAGGATGAAGACGAAAATATTGAGGTAAGACTGGCATTTGTTGCCTCTCCCTGTTGGAATTTTCCCCAGGTGTGGCCTAAGCCAACTAGTCATGGCTAAAAATTTGCTGCTGCTTTCTTTAGCAGTTGCCCTCTTCACCTTTGGCTTTCTCTCAGCAGGCTCCTTTTTTAGGTACTATTTTATCACTTAAAGGTCGTCTCTTTTTTTTTTTTTTTTTTCCTTTGTTGCTGGTGCTTGTTTGAGCAAGAGACCCTAGTTTAAAAAAAAAAAATCTATAAATTCTACAATCTTGCTCCCTTTCCTCCCTCTGTAGACATGAAATGTCACAGATAAAATGCACAAGACCTCTGCTTGATGTCATTGTCAGGTTAAATTATGCCTTTTAAACAAATAGGATAAACATTACCATTTACAAAATAGTCTCTTCCATGTTTAAGTTTAAGATTTAGATCTAGGGATGTGAATGATAAAGGCAGCAAGGGTGAGGAAGTGACTAATCAGAGGCAGCACAGGGGAGGGGGGCAGTTGGCACTTGAAAGCAGCAGTGCCACATGGAGTCTGGGGCCAGACCCCAGGCTCCACATGGCACTGCTGCTTTGAAATGCCATGGGGCCAGTGGGGAACTGCTTGAGTCCCCAGCTGGCCTGCAGTGCCTTCATGCTTCCTTGTGAGGTGGGTTTTCCCTTAAGCATTGCAAATAATACTTGAGCCAAAGTTACTGGTACCATTTCTTTTACCTACTTATTGAGAGGGTGTGGTGACTCCTAGAAACAGCTAGGAATAGCTTTTAGAAGATTGCAATCTTCCTAAAATGAAGTACCTCCTACATGCTAGGTACATCTAGTTTGCACCTTAGCTAAGCTACTTCTCACCTACTAGATAATGTCAATGGATGGCCATAAACATTAAATCTTCTCTTTCTAGGTGGTGTATTCCAAGACTGCCAGTGTACCTAAAGTTGAAACTGTGAAGCCTGTAAACAAGAAGGATGATGACATAGATATTGATGCCATTTAAAAATGATGCAACCTTGCTTGCAGTGTATACGGCAAACTGCTCTGCATTTTTTTTCTTCCAGAAGTGCAACATGTATGTGCACAAGTTGAAATGGCTTAACATCATGCTACTTTAGTACTCAAGTGTCTTTTACTGTGACTGGTTTTGTGTAAACTAAAGCCAAACACCAAGTGAACTGATCTAGTTTGTTAATGGCATGTTTCTTTTTAAACTTGTGTTGGACACACATTTGGAGCACATTTATACAGCTGTGGGAATAAAGGATTTGGTTTTGGTCAATCTTGAGTCAGAGCCATCACTAAACTGTGCCCATCTTGAAGGGAGAACCACTTCATGCCAAATTGATTGCAGTGGTATTGCTTTCTACAGAGGAGCATTATAGAAAGCTGTTAAATACAGATTCCTGCTGGTGATCAGAAAAATTTTGTATTTTGCTGCTCTTGCTCTTCTAGCACTGGAGGTGCTAAAAGGTTATCGGTATTCAAAGTGACCAAGTCTTAACTAACAGTCATGCTAGCATGTATGGGTTAAAATGGTGTAATCTCTCCTTCTGCAGTCTATAGCTGGCCAAAAGATGCTTCATACTGCCTTTTTGACAAGCAGCTCAGACTGCAAGAGGAAGATTAAGACTAAACTGAATCTGAAATTTAAGCAGAGTTGACTAAATGATCACTTGTGCCCTTTGCTAACAAACATCGAACAAAGCCAAAATTTTGACAAGCAACTTTCTTCAGCAAGGAACTTTTTTCAACACATGGTACCTAATTGCCTGTTAGAAAAGAGCCCCTAAGTCCCCATTACACTTTTTTTCCTGATCAATGTGATACCCTCGACTACAGCTCAGAAGGTTCAGCTTCATGGCAGGCTACAAGCTGGTGCCCTTTCTCATGCTGTCAAACTGAGCTGAACAGATTAGTTTTCAATATGACTACAGTAGGTGTCCACAGGCCATAGTGAATTTCCAAAAGTCAATACTTCACTTGAAAGGTTGAACATGAGAAACTTGATAGCTGCTTTTTGTTTGTTTAACTGTAAAGTTCGTAGTAGCAAGATACAGTGCTTTCTAAGTTTGCTACTTTTGAGCTCTGTTCACGATCAAGATCAGTCTCGTTTATTGCATCACTTAAGCTTAAATGCTTCAGCTATAGCTTTCATTGATAATGTTCAAATAACTGGCTCAGTATGTTCAGGCTCATTTTCCAGCTGAAGCTTCTGGATGAGCAGCAACTCATCAATACTCATCAAGACTTTCTTGCAAACAGTAGTCTTTCAACTCAGCAGTTAGGCAATTGCAGAAGTAGTGTGTGAAGATGCTTGGAGTTAACCATGCTTTTGCATTAGATCTCCAAACAGGAAGATGATCTTTAAATAGCTAGCTAAAACTCTAGGGTTGGCTGAACGGTAACCTACCACAGGTTTGAGCTTGCAATCCCTGTTGGCATTGGTGCATAGTGTCACAGTGCTACAATCCTTTGCAGCCTTAAAACCAGGTGCATAAGCATCGTCATGAGAGATGTGCATGCTGGCAGGTGCTTCCAGAAGAGTCCTGTTTCATCCAGGTTAAACACCTGTTTACACAGATAGCCACCTTCCTTTATAATAGCTTCAAATATCACTGGGAATGATTCAGCAGTAGCAGCCTCTCCAGTTGTTTTTATATTATGTAAGTTTGAACACTTTTTAAAGCATTTGAACCAACCATGACTTGAATTAAATGAAACTGATGCCAAGCTGTTCAATTTTATTTTAACAGCATCAGATAAAGCTTTGACTTTTTCCTGCATAACAGCCAAACTTACTGGCATCTTTCTTTGTGTTTGGTCTTCAATCCACATCAACAATTGTGTCTCCATATTTTCCAGCAGGTTAGATCGTGTAGGAACCACCTTAACACTTACTGGTATTGCATTTTTGCAACTTTCCTTAATTTTCTCAGCTTGGGCATGGATTGTGCACCCACTACACTCATGCATATTCAAAGTGCAGATGTCACAATTGTGTTCCTTTTTCAATTTGCTTAATCCCTTCAAGTTTCTCTTCTACTGTAAACAATTTTCTATGCTGCTTGCAAAAGTAGATCTATCACTTTCCTTATGCTTTCTAATCATAAGGGATACAGTAATACACAGCAAGCTACAGTACAGTATAACAATTCAGTACACTATCACATTGTTAACACAAGATTAAACACATGAATGAGCAGAAGAGTGCTGTGACCACATGTACAGTGTATTCATCTGCTCATGCATACAGTAAATCTCCCAATAGGGCATCAGCTGGAACCGAGAAGTGCTTTGGTCAGCTGATCTCTTGGCAGGGCTGCTGAGAGCTGTATCTGTGCTCAGGGCTCCAGCCTGCACTTGCTAGCAGCTGGGACCGGGACATAAGGTTGGGGGAGAAGGGACTAGGTTACAGCAGGGAGGGGAGGTGAGAGAAGGGGGGATTGGGTTTAGGAGTACAGTATGCCTCTGTGATGGGTCTGCTGGGACCTGCATTGCATCTGGGGAATGGCACAGTGAACCCTTTGCTGCTTTGCCGGGAGGCAGGGGAAGCCCCATGCAGCTGCTGGCCTGCAAGCGGGGGGCAGAGGAGAGGGAGTGAGGTGTCTGGCCAGGGGGGTCTCTAGGGGATGGTGCAGCAAACCCTCTGCTGCTTTGCAGGGAGGCAGAGGAAGCCCTGAGCAGCCGCCACTGAGAGGCTGGCTAGGGAAACTTATGTTGGGGATGGTTGTGTTGTTCAAAAAAGTTCCCTAAAAAAAAATCATGCTATTGCAAAAATGTGTTAAGCGGGCATGTGTTAAGCAAGTAATTACTGTAGTTGATAAAGCAAAAGTCCTTGCCAGCAAACTTTTTAGGCTAGCCTGCAGCCTGGCTCAGTCCCAGCTTGTGCTGGCTCCAGGACCTACCTCTGCTGTGACTCTGCATCTAAAGTATATTCAGAGGCAGGCAGCCCAGCTCTGTTCAGGCTTGGTCCAGGAACTCAGACATCCTTCTCTCTTCCTCCCCCCCATCCAGACAGGAGCTGCTACTGCCACCCCATGCTGTTTGTAAACCAGCTCCCCTCACAGACCAGCTCCCACCTGGTACCCCAAGCTGCTGCCTCTGATACAGAGGCAACAGTGTGGAGTGGCAGGAAGCTTCTCAGAAGTGGCTGGTGTGCACTGGCTGTTGGCCCCACCCCATGGCACTATAAAATAGTCAAGTAACTAAGAATACATCAGGTTAATCAACTCTTCAGTTAATGGATATTTAACCTTTATTTTAAGGTGCAAGTCCAAAGTTACTTGACAATGAGATTTGGAAGAGCCCTGACTGCTTTTGGGGGATTGAGCACATGGCCTTGTCAATGCTTCTGTGTTAGGCAGTGGTCCTATGCAAAAGGTCAGCTAAGTAGAAACTGGTGTAACTAGCATAGGCTTTAGTGAGGCAAAATAGTGTCTAGAAGTATATGGGGGTAGGGGGAGAAGAGGAAGGATCAAAATTCCTTCATTGTTAGAAGTCAAAGGAAAAATCTTACTCTTTCAATGCCAGTTAGCCTCAGCGAAGGAAACTCACTACCTCTTGTCTCATATTGTATCTGCTGAACAGTATTTTTGTGGTGCAGTAATAAATTTGAGCTTCAACTTTCCTAACTGAAGACCAAATCAGTCTCTCGAAGTTGCCTCAGTGTAGCTGTGTCCGGGGGGGGGGGGAGGAGGAGAGATACTCCTCTTACCTGTCATAGCAATGCCTACACTACCCCCAGTAGATCAGTTGCAGGTTTAAAACAAATGAAGTATTTCTTCACACAGCCCACAGTCAACTTGTGGAATTCCATTGTGAAGACCAGGACTTTAACAGGGTTCAATAAAGAAATAAACTCAATGGAGGATAGGGCTGTCAGTGCTAGGAATGGTGCCTCTCTTTGTCAGAGGCTGGAAATGGATGACCGAGGGATCACTTGACAATTACCTGTTCTGTTCACTCCCTCTGGGACAGCTGGCATTGGCTACTGTCAGAAGGTAAGATACTGGGCTAGATGGGCTTTTGGCCTGAGCCAGTATGGTTGTTCTTAGATGCAGCTGTTCAAACAAGATATTTCACAGGGAAGTGATGTTACTATAACTGGAAACTGTTGGCTTATACTGTGGCTAATCAATTTATATTTTGTCTTGGTTAAGGGACAGACCCCAGAAACACATTCTTCACAAGGCAATAATAAAATCAGTCTGTCCAAAAGCAGCAGGGAGTTTGGATTTGACTGGCATTCTTGTTTATTGACTATGGTGTCTCTCATGCAGGGGGAGGTAAAGCAGAGTCTTCCAGCTGGAGTAATTTTAAATTTGAGACCGCTTGTTTCTCCCTATCAAGGCTCATGTCCCAAAATACTTCTCCCAATTTCAGATACATATGCATACACACCAGCATCTTTGCTGAGGCACAATCCCTAGTATCTTAAATACTTAATGGTTTCATTCACTATTAGTACCCGGCACAAGCCAGTACCTGGCTTGTATGCTAATTAGTTAGAATTCCATGAAGTATCCTTGATTCTAGGAATGTAAGGAACTTCTTGCTTTCTTCCTCTCCCCCCCCCCCACCTCTGTAGGAAGGCTGCCCCCCAGCATGTCTTAGCAATGCTGCCTCCCCTCCCCTCATCTCAATCAGAGGCAGCTAGGGGTGGGGGCTGCTGCTGGGGCTGGCCATGGGTAGGGGCTACTGCTGCTCCAGGACTACTGTGCTGCATTTTAAATGTAGTAAGGGCCCAGCAGCTCTTACTACATTTGAAACGCAGAGTTGCAGCTCAGGTGGCTCCTGGAGCCAGAATGATCCAGGACTAAACAGTCCAGGTTCATGCTGGTTCCAGGAGCTACAGCTGTGACTCTGCTGAGTGGCCCTCTTACCACTAATTGTGTAATCAATATACATTGTAGCAACTACACAATTAGCTAAATAATTGCTCTTTAACATCCTTATTTGATTCCAGTAAGCACATGACTGGTTTATAGACAAAGATACTCATGCAGTAGCAAACAGGATATATTGTGATATTTCAGAAAAAGGGCAAAGGGTTGCACAATCATAAAGGATTGCATGAAATAACTGAGGCAGCTCCGACCAGTCAGAGCCATTGTTTGATGATGTGAATTCAGATGACAATTGGTTGCAAGGTTATCTTTAACCATTAGGAGTAAAAATTTCCATTGTTTAAAAAAAATAGCGTTTAGTACAACTGCAGTCAATCCTTTAGTTGCAGAATATAAAGATGCTGGCAGTCAACCTGTTTGTTCAAGTTTATGAATAAAATCCTAAGGTCATGCAATTAAAATGTTATAGAGGACAGGTAATGATAGTTAAACTGTGCTTCAGGAGCAGGACACAGCCAAACTCCTATGGACCTTTGCTTGCTAGAGAAGGTGCTTGACTAGTAGAGCTTAAAAATCCACTTGTTTGTTCTTCCTGCCCATTCCACCTGTAGGTCCCATCTCTTTGCAGCACAATCATCTCCTTCCCCTCTAATCTTCTGCCTTGCAAAAATACTGGGCTTCAAAAGGTAAGCAATGTGATGGGTACAAATCCAGCACCAGCAAAATGGAAGAGCTACAAATAGGTTTGAATGGTGATAAATTATAAGGAGCATGGGTTCTGAATTCAGGATAGCAGCCTCTCTCGCAGAGCTAAGCTTTCTAAACTCATTTTTTAAAATGACAAGTGAAAGGCAAGATTCTGATCCTGTTTACAATGCTGATGCTTTACATCTCCCTACTGCCTTCTCGGGAACCAAAGTTGTTTGAGTAGTGTCCCTGTAGGTGCTCCACTCTGGGTGCCGGTGACCAGAGATTTTTCTAGCAGTAACAGCCGCGCAAGTGCTGGGGCGCCCCCTTGTGCCATTAGTGTCTATTACATGCTCACACAGCCCCTCAGTTCCTTCTCTACCATCCTCAGCAGCAGATGGAGTTTCTCTTCTTCCACTGTTTCTACAGAAAAACATAAAACTGGTTATTTCCCCTTAGTTTCCTCACATTTCCAAGTTTTAAGACCCCCTACACGACCCTATAGAAAGGGGTTTTTTGTTTAATTTTTTCTTCTTCCATCATCGGCCCACTGCTTTTTGCTACGCCTGATGCCGGGATCTCCCGGCTTTGAGAGGTGTGAGTCATGTCGGGATGTTATGCCTGTTTCAGACAGACACTCTGTGTGCATGAAGTATCTTGGAGAATCTCACCAGACACAAAAATGCCCTAACTGTTCTAAATTGACAGCCAGACACGCTGCTACTGGGCCAACAGGTTGAAAACTTTCCTTTATGACAGATCGCTCCAACCGTCTTCTGAGGACACACCAACAGCCTCAAAGTCAATTTTCGCCAAAAGGTTTGGACAAAACACATCCCTCTCCCTCTTCTAGCACATCCCTTTTGAAAATGTCTCCAGCCCGATCCTTACCCTCGGCACCGATGGCCTCGAGGGTCACCACCGCGGATAAGCCCAGCACATCGGCATGGCACCACCCAAGATGCTGGCACCGCATAAGAGGGCGCACTCGGAGCCCAAACAAAAACAAGCGGCACTGTTGGCACAGACCGCACCACCGAGCCAGCATAAGCACCGTTCAGCACCAAAGCTGCCACCTCAGTTGGCACCAGCCTCGGTACCTAAGAGACCCTGCACCGAGATGCCGCCTCCTGACCACTCGGCACTGCCTACACCATTGGCACAGAGTAAACCACGTACCTCGGTACTGTCCCAGGAGCACCTATGACATGAGTCTCCTATCAGGAGCCATCTATCACTGGCACTGTTATCTCCAGGTTGCTCTATACAGATCACCGAATCTGTCTTGCTCCCCAAGCGAAGCCTGCACCAAACCATGCAGTCGTTTTTCTTCCCAGCATTCCAGCCCAGCACAGAGAGCTCCATCCTGGGACACTGGGCCTATTACATATGCATATCGACCACCACCACCCTGGTATACGCATCATTACAATTACCCGCCACCCCCGTACTCCGGATAATGGCAATCATGGGAGTCACGTCCTCACAGAAAGAGCCATGATACTGCACCTTCCACAACATCCAGAGAAACACCTCGTTCTCCCCAACTCACGATACCTATAACAGCGCCTAACTCCCCAATCCAGACTGAGATAGAGTACTCTGTCTGAGGACAAGGACAGGTCCCCTGTGCATAATTCTTCATCCTCACCAAACGAGGCAGTTATTTCCACCACCCCGCCACCCGGCGATGACTCAAAGAAGTTCCAGGAACTTTTAAAAAGGGTAGCCTTGACACAAGAGTGTGATTTACAAGAGGTTGTGGAAAAACAGTATTGCCTTCTGCGAACCTTACAACCTCCTATCTCCTCCAGGATCGCCCTCCCCATGGACGAGGCTATTATGGATTTGGCAGACCCCGACATCTATCACTCCAACTAACAGAAGATCAGACCGAAAATATTTTGTCACACCAAAAGGAATGGATTTCTATTTCAATTATCCTCTACCAAATTCCCTGGTAGTTCATTCCTTTAGACATAGAGCCAGACAACCTAATATTAGATCAACACCACACAACAAAGATCACAAAAAAATGGAGATTATGGGTCGTAAATGTCGGGGAAGATACAAGGTTCGGGAATGTGGCCAGTCCCGAGGAGGTGTAGAAACAGACACCCTTGTACTGAGTATCTTTTAAACTTTTATTAAAATGTTTCTAATTATAATTTTTTATTTAATAGTTTTATAGGCGCAGGCGCCAAATAACTATTAACAGGAACAATAAACAGAATGTAATGCAATAAAGGAGAATTCCCTGAGGTTTTTCTAAATCTAAGTAATTATCAACAACCACCCAGGGATTTTTAACAGTTCTATTTACATTAATCTCACTTATAAGATTTAACATCTATTTAACTCTTAACACTACTTAACAATCCTTTTACAAACTTACTCCTATTACTATTATTTAACAACTTCTCACTAATACTAAAACAACAAGAGTACTCACCCTTATCAGACACACAAGGGACAACAGAAAAAATAGCATATTCATTATTCGTTACGCTCTGCAAAAGATTCAGTTGATTCGGTGAGCGGGAGGGGGTCTTCGGGTGATCAGCCCTTGGCACCTGGCTCGTATTCTGCCTTCCAAATTTTCGGGAACCCTCCCTGGATGCAGGAGGGGAAGTTATTTTATAGAAAGAGCTTTTTGCCCGCTTTTGTGATAGGCGAGCAGACCCTGTTCGATACGTGACAGGAGTGAGGGGGAAGGGGAGGGAGTGAGATGGTTTCTTGTTTTCCTCTTTCTGCCTTATCAGGCATGGCACAGCCAAAGTGAACTTTACATGTCTGGTTTTTATTCCTGTTCTCTTTTTTTCTGATTTTCAAGTCTCATAGTGTAGGGTTTTTCCACTGAGGAAGAGGTGAGGGGGTAGATGGCTCTTGGCCGACACAAACTTTGCATGACCCTTACTTGTCTGGGTTTTTGGGGAAGATAATCTTGGGCTAGAAAGGCTATGCGCACGAGGCCTGGCCAAAAAGAGCCTGCCTCCACAGTAAAGTGTACTCCTGGGCCACCCTGCTCCTTAGAGCAGCAAATTATACCGCCATGCTTGCGGATTATGACTATTCTAACTACTCCAAGCTTCAAGAGCTTACTCAATACCTGAACACAAGAGGCCTATCCTCTTCAGCATCATTCAGGAGGGCCATACAATTTCTCGCACCGCTCTACAGTCCACAATGGATGTAGCAGACACAGCTGCACACGTCACAGCTTTAGCTATCGTGATGCGGAGAATATCCTGGCTCCAAGCATCAGGGATCCTGAAGGATTTGGAGTAGGTCGAAGATCTACCCTTCGATAAAACCAATCTCTTTGCTGCAAAGTACTTGATTCAATGAAGGATTCCCATGCCACCCTAAGGATCCTGGGGATGTACATGGCCCATTTAAGAGAGCCAGAAACACCAACTACCAGAGACCCAGGGAACCGTACAGACAGCAATCAAGGTATGACTTCTGACAAAAACAAAGGCTACAACAACATAGGCCCCAACACCAACATCAAACAGCATCAGCCCAACCATCTACGTCCAAGCAGCAAAATTTGAAGGTTCGGTTGGGAGCCAGATAGCCTTTCCTTGTGATCACACCATGGATCAATTGTCCACAATTCAACCACCGTCTCCGCCCCTTTTTTTCTACAGTGGGCTCAAATAACATCGGACAAATGGGTCCTAGAGCTCATCCACCATGGTTACTCCATCCCTTTCACTTCTTGTCCTCCTCCCAACCCCGTCCCTCCTCAGGGACTCCTCTGATGACACCCTCCTTCAGCAAGAGGTGCTTCATCTCCTCCGTTTAGGTGCCATAGAACCGGTACCAACAGAGTTCCATGGCCGAGGGTTCTACTCAACTTATTTTCTAACAGAAAAAGAATGGAGGATGGAGGCCCATATTGGATTTAAAAAAGCTCAACAAATACATCACTTACCACTGATTCAAGATGGTGACCCTAGCAACAATAATCCCAGCATTAGATCAAGGAGATTGGCTTTAGGCTCTCGACCTTCAGGATGCATACTTCCACATAACAGTCCATCCCGCCCTCAGGCATTTTCTACAATTCACAGTCGGCCACAGGAGCGGCCTGAGGCCGGCTGCGGCAGCTGGCGCTCTAGGCGGAATGCACAATCGGTGTCCCCGCCTGCAGGGCCATCAATGGACTGACATCATCATCGGGTGCCCCGGGTGGCGGCGGCCGAGTCCGCCTATAGTCATGGGCCACCCCTGGTTGGCCATCACCATTATCAATACCGAGTGCTCCCTTTTGGCATTTCAACGGCTCCCAGAGTGTTTTCCAAAACACTAGCCATTGTAGCAGCCTCCCTATATCGTCCGTAAGTCATAATATTTCCATACTTAGATGACTGTCTCAAAAGGCACGTCCTTCCACGAAACAAAGGACATGATCAAGACTACCACAAACCTCCTCCGCCACCTCGGCTTCCATATAAACTACGAAAAGTCCACTCTCCACCCCACTCATGCACTGGAGTTTATAGGAGTGCACATCGATACTGTCACGGCTAAAGCAACCCTACTCACCCTATGCAACCTCATAGCAGTAGCACTGGTGATCCCTACCACAACAGTTTGCAAAAGCCTAAAAATTCTGCTACACATTGCCGCCACAACTTACATCGTCAGGCTGACAAGGCTCCATATGAGATGTCTTCAGTCTTGGCTAGCCACACTTTACACGCCATCCAGAGACCAGCTCTCCAAGTCAGTTACCATTCTGCCATGGGTCCTCAACTCCCTGCACTGGTGGATGAGTCCACACAATGTATTAACTGGAGTTCCATTCCAGCAGCCTACCCTCTACACTTACCATGACCACCAATGCATCACTCCTGGGATGGGGTGCTCATCTGGGAACCTTCACGGAGGAAATCCTTACAGAGCAAACACTCCATATCAATCTTTTAGAAGTGAGAGTGGTATGCATGCTAGCATTTCCTATGCCACATAGCTCGCAAGACTGTCAACATCAAGATGGACATCATCACTTGCAGGTATTATATCAATCAGCACGGCAGTGCACTATTCCCATCCCTATGTACAGAGGCTCTCAAGCTATGGAATTGGTGCTTGGTGCACCAGATTACCCCTGTTGCCACCTACCTGCCAGGAGTGTTAAATGTTACAGCACACGCCCTCAGTCGCAAGTTCTACAACCACCACGAGTGGGAGATGGACATGCATTTACCTCTGTTACATGTTTCACCAATGGGGTCAGCCACACACAGACCTTTTCGCGACCAGAAACAATCAGAAATGTCACCTTTACTGCTCCAGAGTAGCCTTAGGGAAGCACTCCCTGGGGGATGCTTTCTCCATCAGAGGGGACGCACCGCTGTTCTACGCGTTCCCACCCCTTCTTATTCTCCACAAAGGCATCATCAAAATCAGAACAGATCGAGCTCGCGTGATACTCATTGCACCAGCGTGGTTGAGCCAAACATGGTATCCTCATCTCCACAGAATGACAGTGACAGATCCATACGCTTTTCCACCTCCATGCAATCTTCTCTCTCAGAATCACAGTGCAATTCTCCATCCCGAACCGCGCAAGCTCCACCTCCACGCTTGGCTCCTTCATGGCTCCAGGATGCTGAAAACACCTGCTCAGAAAGAGTAAAAGAAATATTAATCAACAGCAGAAGACAATCCACCACCAGTGGCTCAAATGTATTCACACTATAACCCCTGAGACCGCCCCTCTCCCCTCCTACTGGGCTACCTCTTGCACCTTAGGGAGTCGGGCCTGGCTCTAAGTACTATCAAGGTTCATGCGGCTGCTATAGCAGCCTTCCATTGTACCATGAGAGGTGATTCTTTCCCCTTGAACTCAGTCACCTTAAGATTCCTCACTGGTCTATGAAACACCTTTCCATACGTTCGCCAACCAGTTCCCATCTGGGACCTAAATCACATACTTAAGAGTCTGACAAAACCGCCTTTTGAGCCCTTGGAAACCTGTCCCTGGTCATACCTATCTATGAAGGTCTCCTTCCTAGTTGCAATAACCTCCAGCAGGAGAGATGGGGAACTCGCCACCCTAATGGTGGATCTGCCCTTATACAATTTTCACCAAGGACAGTCACACTCGGGCCCCACCCTGAATTCCTCCCGAAAGTTCCCTCCCCCTTCCACATCAACAAACCCTTACATTTACCTGCCTTTTTCCCCCAAGCTGAATACTGACCCATCATACGCTGCGTTGCACACCCTTGACGTCTGCAGAGCGCTTGCGTTCTACATTGATCAGACGAGGGCCTAGCGAATATCCCCTAGACTCTTCCTATCCTTCATGGAATGATCCAAGGGACAAGCTGTCTCAGAGGATTTCCAAGTGGATCCCTTCATGCATCCACACATGCGATACCATTCACAATAAAGAACCATCTGGCATAATCCTGGCCCATTCCACCCAGGGCCATGTTGTCTGCTACCGCCTTCCTCAAGTATGTACCTCTCCAGGACATTTGGAACACAGCCACATGGTCGTCAGACCACACATTCGCACATTACGCTCTGGCATCCTCCATCGCATCATCCATGGCTGTGGGACAAGCAGTATTATCCTCAGTGATAACGACAGGGCTCCAAACCAGCCTCCACGAGCTTTATAGTCACCCAGAGTGGAGCACTGTGACAGACCAGGCCAGGTCTGGGCACCACTGAGGGCGTCAGCTCAGGGCAAATTGCTCAAAACCAGGGCTGCTTACAGCCCTCGACTGGAGACCTTTCCCAAATAGTCCACAAACCAGTCACACTGAGCTCTTCAGCTGCCAATCTGGCCAGCAGGAAGCCTCACGAGCAAAACCCCTCAGACACCCCAGCTCTCCCTGTGCCACAATCAGCCCCAGGCCTACACACAGGTGAGGGGTTATAGAACCTAATCTTACCAACCCCAACAGATCCTCCCGGTCCCAAAGAACCAGCCACAGCCCCCGGTCAATTTACACTGTGGATCTTACAAGAGCACGCGGAACCAATCCTTTACAATCTAAAATCTAAAAGTTTATTAATAAAAAAAAGAAATGGTTGAGAATAAGATTAAGGAGAATACATTACATACATCAATTACCAAGTTCTTGATGAAGGCTTTTAGCAGAGATGTTACAAACTGCTATCTTAAAAGTCTCTGGTGTTCATCCTATGTCAGAATGGGTCAGCAGTCCTTTCCGGCTCTCTGTCCCTAACAAGGCTGTATCTGGGATCAGTAGCAAGACTGAAGACAAGATGCAGACAAGCCTCATGGCACTTTTATATCCCTGGTGTCTCTCAAACTGGAGCTGGTCACATGATCAAATTATCTGTCTCTGTTTCACATGCAAGGAGCCATTATGCACTGGCCAGTCTGCAAGTTCCCAGACACATTCCTTGGGTGTGTATTAGCCACTCTGAGAGCTATTGTCCATGCAGCAGTACTAGTTAGCACAGCCATTCACTGAACAATTCTTCCTCACAATAGGCAGTCCAGGTCCATTGCTTTCTCCCAGACTGAGAATATTTACAATATAAGAACAGAGCTCAAAGTCATAACTTCATATACAAAAATCATACAAGTACATGAGTATCCTACATAGAATCAGTAGAGCATAAGCTTTCATTTGATACCTCACATCACCCACTTTGCCCCAAATTCTGCACAAACACCTCTCCGTGGGTGCACCAGTGATCTGTGTGTTCACTTTAAAACCCAATAACGTGACAAGCACCCACGGGGACACTATTCAAAGAAGAACAAAGAGTTACTCACCTTGTGCAGTAACGGTGGTTCTTCGAGATGTGTCCCCCTGTGGGTGCTCCACTACTCTCCCTCCTTCGGAGCCCCACGCTCTACTAGCACAGGTAGAGAAGGAATGGAGGGACCACGTTGCATGCGTGCCTAACGGACACTAACGGTACGAGGGGGTGCCACGGCACGTGTGCGGCAGATACTGCTAGAAAAATCTCCAGTCGGCACGAGGACACACCAGCACCCAGAGTGGAGCACCCACGGGGGGACACATCTTGGGGAACCACCGTTACTGCACAAGGTGAGTAACTCTTTCTTCAGTTCAGTTTCTAGATATCGCTTCCAGTGTTGAATTACAAGTGCTACAGTGGACTGAGGCACTCATTCTGTACTACTAACCCTCATAAATAGAGGGGAAGGGAAGACAAATGTAAATAGAAAGTAGAGATTATTAATATAGTGTAATGGGTTGGACTCACTTTCTGCACAGCTCTTCCCTCAGGGTGGCTTGGGGGAAGTAACCAGCTGCTCTGACACCGATGGGCCCCCTTTGGGTGAGGTGTTCTCTTCCAGGCACTGCCCTCTGGCAGTGACCACTCCGATCTTGGTCTGTGCCCCCTTCCAGGGGGGAGTCATTGTTCTTCCTCTGCTCCTCCTCCAGGGTCCTCCCTACTCCCCAGGACCCCAGTTCTTCTCCCACTCTGCCTGCCCGGTTGCCTCCTGCAACCCTGCCTGGCAGACTTATGGCCTGGGGCTTCCCTGGCTCAAACTCCCCCAGCCTACCGCAGCTGCCTCCTTGCAGCCCGGCCTTGTAGGGCTGCTTCTATGCGAGCCCCGCCCTCCATGACTGCCTCCTTGCAGCCCTGGGCCTCAGGCTGGGTAGCTTGGGTTTGCTAGGCCAAAGCCTCTCTCATTGCAGGCAGACAGGCAGGTCTCCTTCCAGGAGTTGCTTTATATGGCCTCCAGCTGGGCTTCCCTCCTTTACTCCAGCTTCCAGCCCCTTAAAGGGCCAGTGCAGGGCAACGCCCTGCCACAATAGGAAGGAAAGAATTATTCCATCTCAGAGCACTATCTGTTAGCACATTAATGAGCATTTTACCATAGAGATTCTCTGCCTGGCTGGAATACAGTTTGGAACATCAAAATTCATAGCCAGTACAGCCTCTTGATACAGTGGCAGACAAGCTGTAATGGAGCTGATTACTTCTGCATTTCTGTCCCCATGTAGACTGCTGTAATTTATGCTGGCTGGTCATGATTTCCATAGGGACCATATGCCAACCGGGGATAGGAGCTGGCAGTGTCCAGTACAGAGAGAAGCACAGTCTGTGCACTGCCTGAGTACTACACTAGGCCAGAGATTCCCACCCAACATCCAATATACTGCTATACCAGATACAATTAATGTCAGAGAGCAAAACTTAAGCCAATCATAACACATTAAAAAAATCAGTCCTAATTAATCCCTAGCCATGCAAGTGACACAGTCACAGGAGTTCTTTTGTGCAATCTGTATACGTTTTACATAGTAGTATGCATTGGGAGTGATGGGGTCACCTTTTGCCAGAAAACTCCCTGGATTTTTCCAGGGAGGAAGGTAAGAATCTTGCAGTTTTCCATTAATCATCTCAGCTGGGGGGAGGAGGGGTTCTGTTTCATTGCCCCCAAATAGGCAATGTTCAGCACCCAAACCTTTGTGGATCTCAGAGATCTGCTGGAGGTGCAGGAGTAGGCATCCCATTTTTGACTGGAAACACCCATTCAAAAAGGTACCCTGGCAGCCCCAGTCAGTACTGTTGACTGGGCCATTAAAAGTCCAATTTGTGCAGTGGGGGCTCAGGGCTAAGGCAGGCTCTCTACCTGCTCTTACTCCTTGTGGTTTCCTGAATTGGCCACCGCGTTCCTGCAGCCCCTACACACAGGGATGACCAGGGAGGCCTCATCTGCACCCCCTGCCCCAGATGCTGGCTCTGCAGCTCCTATTGGCCAAGAACCACAACCAATGGGAATTGCAGGGGCAGCACCTGTGGGTGTGAGGGCACCAAGCAGAACTTCCCTAGCTGCCCATGCACCTAGAAGCAGCAGGGACCTGGCGGCAGCTCCCTGGGAGCCACAATAAGTGCTGATGGGACTCCAAACCCCAATCCCTGCCCCTATCCTGTATCTCCTCCCACATCCAAACTCTCTTCCATTGCCCACACCTCACCCCCTGCCCCAGTCTTGAGTCCCCCTCATGCATCCCAAACCTCTCATCTCTGGCTCCACCCCAGATCCCTCACCCTATCCCACATCCCAAACCCCTTCCCCAGCCTAGATCTCCTTCCCACACCCCAAATTCCTCATTCCTGGCTCCACCTCAACCCAGCACCCCCAGCTAGAACCTTCACCCCTATCCTGCATCCCAAACCACTGCCCCAGCCTGATGAAAGTGAATGAGGTTGGGGAGAGCAAGCAGGGTCTCAGGGAAGGGGCCATATAGGGATATTCAGTTGTGTTTAATTAGAAAGATGGCAACCAACTGTGTAGAAGCCATTGTGTATTCTACACAGTTTTTCTTTCACTGAGAAGGTGAGCCGATGTCCCAGTGAAATCAGGACTGTCCTGCTATTTTACCCATTGTCCTGTGTCCTGACAGATGTACAGTCAGGATGCCATTTGTCCCGATATTCAGGTGAGGAGGTGAATGGCAGACAGAGGAGGTGAGCAGCATGTGGGAGGGGCAAGGAGAAGGACTCAGGCGGGTGAAGAGGCGAGCAAGTGCCGGTGGGGGGAGTGAGGAGCTGAGTGGTGAGGTGAGCAGTAGGTAGAGGAGATGAGGAGGTGAGCAATGAGCCAGTGGCATGCGAGTGGGATGTGGTGGGGGAGTGAGGAAAGGTCTGGTGGGGGAGTGAGGAAGTGAGTAGCAAGTGGGGTACTTCGGAGGGATGCAGCAAGGCTGTAGCAGGCAGGGAGTGAGGAGGGAAGCAAGGGATGAAGGGTGGGGGCAGGGATGGGACAGGTAGAGCTTGGGTGGAGCTGACAGCACTCCAATGCTTCCCCATATTTTACTGTTGTGATCTGGTCCCCCTACTGGCAGCATGGCCTCAATGGAGCAATGAGATCAGGGCTTTCCTGCCACTGAACCTCTACTCAAATATTGCAAGGGGAAATTTATACAAAAGCTAAAGCATCTCAGTCTGTATTACTTTCTTAGTGGATTTTCTCTTGTGGATGGAATGATGAAAAGAGCCTCAGACTCACGCCGGGTTCTTCACCAGATGCACAGTTGAAAATGTTGGTGCTAAGCTTAACTGCACAATAAGGGGAGATCGGTATGCAAAGGATCCCATCTGCGGATGGATCCCAAAGGTTTCTGTTTGAAGCAAGTTTATCTATTGTTTGTTAGAGCCCCATGATGTGATAAATATTCAGCTGTTGTACTTTTGTTTCCTTTTGACCACTGAGGTCCTTGTCATCTCCCAAATCACTCTGTCCCTGAAATAGACTCATTAAATCGTTACAAAAATGGGGTACAACTTGTATTGACTTAGTCAAGTTATCCTGTCCTCTTATTTCCTGGCTACCAACAAGTGACATTTATGCATCTTTTCATGTAGGCACTGGTGTTTCCGTCCCCAAGTCTATCACATAGAATGATCTAGGGATGCCAGCACCGTCTCCCTATTGATCTGAGCTGCCACTTTGTTCTTGTATCTTTAGGAAAGGTGGAAATCTGAGATTCAAAAGATTCCTTAGTCTTTGAAATTTACCAGTGCTCCATGATAAACTAACGAATAAATCTTCAAAAGACAGCTTAGCATTTAGATGCTGAATGTGCCCAAAGCTTCAAAGAAGTTTCTGACAGCTGGAAAGGATATACCAGGCTGTGCAATGATTTCCTTCATTTCTGAGCCAGCATAGTCTCCCTGAGACTAATACCCAGTATGAAAGCTTTCATTTTGCTGGTGGACAAGGCTTTCTGCACCTTCCACATCCATTAATCTGCACTTTATAAAACTTGACCATTTTCCTGCAGTCTGGAACTTTACTTCACCATGACACCCTCCAACAGTGGCTTCCTTGTCATCCAAAATGATAGGGGATTTCTCGGGCGATAGGTTTGCCTGGTTATGTGTGACAGCAACACCAACAAGATGGACAAACTGACAAGTTGGTGCTAGGATTTGAAATCTTACTATTGTTGAATATTTAAGAAGCAAATTACGGTTGTTATTACTGAGTGTCTAGAAGCCCCCATCAGGGATCAGGGCTCCATTTTGCTAGGTATGGTGCACGCACAAACATCATATGAAGAGTTGGGCCTTGCCCTAAAGCTCTTACAATCTACATCTAGGATGAGACAACAGGTGGACATACGTAAGCAGGGACAAGGACAAGGTGACAGTGAAATGATTGTATTAGATATATAAAGTATAAGTATCAAGTTCTTTGTTGCTTAGGGCTTGTCTACACTAGGAAGTTAATACACTGAAACTTTCTCTCTCACCCCCAGGAGTACAGCAAGCTTCAGTGCAGTAACTTCCCAGTGTAGACAGGCTCCCAGTGCTATGCCTACATGGAGGTGGTTTTCTTAAAGCATTGGGAGAGTTCTCTCCCAACGCTGGTACCACAACCACATTATTGTAGTGTAGGCAAAGCCTGAAGGTATGTCTACACAGCAAAGTTAATTCAAAATAACAGCCCTAATTTCAAATTAACTTTAATAGCGTCTATACAGGCAAACCTCTATTTCGAAATAAAATCCAAATAGCAGGGCGCTTAATTCGAATTAGTTAAACCTCATTCTACGAGGAATAACGCCAAATTCGAAATAGCTAATTCAAAATAAGTGCTGTGTAGATGCTTATTTTGAAATAGGGGGCCTCCAGCCCTTCCCAGGGTGCCCTGGTGGCCACTCTGGGCCAAACCAGGAAAACTCTTCTGCTCCCCCCCCCCAGCCCCGGAGCCCTTAAAGGGGTAGAGTCTGTTTGGCCACAGGGCCTGTGCCAGCTCCAGGTCTGCCAGCCCAGAGCCCACAGGCGTTGCCCCTGACCCAGTTGCCAGCATGATCAAGCCAGCCAGTGCCAGCCAGCCCTCCACCACTCCCCAGGAGTAGTCTGGCAGCTCCCAGGAGCCTGCCAGGGGCCAGAAAAGGCGGGCGCCTTCCTGGTCCAGTGTGGAGATCATGGACCTCATTGAGGTTTGGGGGGAATCCTCCTATGTCCATGATTTCTGCACTAGATGCAGGAATGCGACCGTCTACAGACAGATGGCTGACAGCCTGGCCACCAAAGGCCACATGCGCACCCAGGAGCAGGTGTGCCTGAAGATAAAAGAGCTGCGGCAGGCCTATGCCAGGGCCACAGGGGGCAGCTCCCAACCAGGGGCAGACCCAGACCCCTTCCCCTACTTTGAGGCCCTGGACCGCATCTTGGGGGGGCCGGATGGTCCATGCCTCTCAGGTGGCCATCAACCCTGGGGCAGAGGGCCCTGACCAGAGCATGGGGCAGGAGGAGGAGGATGATGGCCAGGAGTTGCAGGAGCCTGGAGGGAGCATGGCACTCACCCTGGACCCCCGAGGCATACCACCAGCAATTTCACCGCTGTCTTCCGAGGCCGGGGAGGCCTCGACATGAGTGCCATCACTGTCGCCTTATGCAGGGCGGGGGGGGAAAAGGGGGAAAAGCCCAGGGACCGTGTGTGTGGGCCTTGCTGACCATGGATCATGCAGCAACCTGTGCATGTGCCGTGCCAGCCGAAGCATGTGGCCCCGGCTGGCTGCCACACAGGGGCCCTGGCCCGTTACCCACACACATGTATGTATGAAGACACATGACATGCTCCGTACCCTGGGGAGGGACACTGCACAATGCTCTCCCTCCACAAGCCCCCTCTATGCAGAGGCAGGCCACATCCCCTCCCCCCCCACACCCACACTATATACAGCACAGGGGCATGGGTACAGTCCCGGGCCAGCTCACACTCCTGGGGGTAGCAGGACATCATGGTGTGGAGACCTGCTGTCCTCACCTTGCAGAGGGGGGCTGGGCTTCACCCACTGTGTCCCCAGGGAGAACTGACCACCTGTCTGGTTTCTCCACAGCTGCACTAGCTGCGAGTGCAGGGCACACCACCCCGCCCAGGACATCCTCCTGCACCCGGGCCAGCAGGCGCACCCGGAACCAGGAGGAATACCAGCGGCAGCACCTGCGGTTACTGCAAAGGCAGGTCCACAGCCAGGAGCACTGGGTGCAGGAAGACCTCCGGCTGTGGTGGGAGAGCTTGCAGGAGCTGCATGACCAGGGCCGTGCCATCCACGACCACCTGCAGACCATGGCGCAGAGATTGCTGCCTGCTGCCACTTCAGCTATCGCTCCTCCTCCCACTCCTGCTCCCCCTCCTGCTCCTTCCTCCCCCCTGCCCCCCACCATACCCGCTCCCCCCCGGGGACGCTGAGGCCCCCGCATCCCCAGTTCTGGGAGACAGGTGGGCCGGCAAGACCCCCAACCCTGAGCTTCTCCTCCCCCTTCCTCTCCTTGCTTCCCCCTTCCAGCTTCCTGCTCCCAGGTTTCCCCCTCTCCTCTCCCACCCTCATTCCCCCCCACCCCAGTTATGGTGAATAAATAGAGGGTTTTTTGGCAACACACGTATTTTTATTTACATCAGGAAAGGGAGTTAGGGAGGGGAAAGTGGAAGGACGTGAGGGTGGCATAAGGCACAAGGCCCCATTGGGGCATGCCAGGGAGACTTTACTCCTCCTCTGTCTGGAAGCTCTCCCGCAGGGCCTCCCAGATACCGATAGCCACCCGATGGGCCTCCCTGCTGGCAGTCGTGCAGGGCTGTACATACAGGCCAGCCAAGTGGTTGGCCTCTGCCATCCAGGCTGGCAGGAAAGCCTCCCCCTTCTGCTCACACAAATTGTGCAGCACACAGCACGCTGCCATCTCATGTGGAATATTCCTCTCGGAGAGGTCGAGGCGGGTGAGGAGGCATCGAAATCGGGCCTTCAGCCGGCCGAAGGCCCCCTCGACCACAATGTGGGCCCTGCTGAGCCTGGCATTAAAGGCCTCCGGGAGGGGTGGCGGTGTCCCATGTAGAGCTTCATGAGCCAGGGTTGTAGCGGGTAGGCTGCATCCCCCACCAGGCAGGCAGGCATGTCCACGTCCCCAACCCTGATGTGGCGGTCGGGGAAGAAGGTCCCGGCATGCAGCCTCTGGCACACGGAGGAGTTGCGGTACACCCGCACGTCATGTGCTTTGCCAGACCAGCCCACACTGATGTCCAGGAAGCAGCCCCGGTGGTCAGACATGGCCTGCAGGATGACCAAGAAGTACCCCTTTCGGTTAATGTAGAGGGAGGTCTGGTGTTCCGGGGCATGGATGGGGATCTGCATCCTGTCGATTGCCGGCCCCCCCCCCCCCACAGTTGGGGAAGCCCAGGGTGCCAAACCCCTTGATGACCGCATCCCATCGATTGCCCCCCCCCCCGCAGTTGGGGAAGCCCAGGGCACCAAACCCCTCAATGACTGCGTCCAAATCCGTGAGGCGGACGACTCTGCAGAGCAGCACTCTGTTGATTGCCTTGACCACCTGCAGAGGGACACACAAAACCGAGAGTCACTGGGGTGCCAGGGTGGCCAAGAGTGTTCCTTCCCCACCACTGCCCCGTGCCCCCATTCCCCAGGAGCACCCTCCTCCCCCCCGCAATCCTGGCCACTGCGGGCAGTCCGAAGTGTGGCTGGGACAGAACAAACCCTCCCATGGAGGGGACTTGCACCCCCTTCCCCCCTTTTCCCTGGGGCAGCCCATCCACTCCTTGCCCCCCCCCCACTCTCCTGGCACAATGGCCGGAGACTGCCATACCTGCATGAGCACTGCTCCGACGGTGGATTTCCCCACGCTGAACTGGTTGCCAACGGATTGGTAGCTATCCAGTGTGGAGAGCTTCCATAGGGCAATGGCCACACGCTTGTGGAGGGGAATTGTGGGCCTCATGTGCGTGTCCTGTCGCTGCAGAGCAGGGGCGAGCCACTCACAGAGCTCGAGGAAGGTGTCCTTCTTCATCCTGAAGTTCTGGGTCCACTGTTGGTCTCCCCAGTACTCCAGGACAATGTGGTCCCACCAGTTGCTGCTGGTGTCCAGGCACCAGATGCGGCAGGGCACGCTGGCGTCCGGCCGATGCTCCTCCACGGCCCCCAGGGGGGTCCAGAAGAGGACTTGGGGGGTTGGGCTGCCACATATGGTGCCAGGCAGTCTCCAGCACTTTCTGCCAGGCTTGCAGCAAAAGATCAAAAAGAAACACCAGAGTGCCCAGGGGCGGCTCTGGCTCCATGGTGCCGAGTGCTGTGGTGTCCCAAGTGAGGGCAACCAAGCAGGCAGAGAGAAAAATGCTTTGCTGTCCCTCAGCGAGGTAGGCAAGCAAGCAGGGAAAGCTGAGAACTGGCTGTCCAGGGGGGTCCCTTTAAGCACAAGCCTCAGATAGCCTCAGACAGCAGCCACACAAAGCAACTACTGACCTGATGCCCTGCCGGAACCGGTTTCAGTTGGCCTTAAATACGATTCAGCGTCCAATCAGTGTAGACGTGCTATTTCAAAATGCATTTTATGTGTAGATGCATTATTTCGAAATAAACTATTTCGAATTAACTATTTCGAAATAAGATATTTTGAAATAACACTGTAGTGTAGTCATACCCTTAGTTTCTGTATTAGTGCTGATTTCCCATGCCTACATATAGTCAAAACTTCAGACTTCTCTAGAGATCATCTCAGCCCATCCTCTTCTGAACAGGCTATTATGCAGTTTACTGTAAGGCATCTTTCACATGAAGCATGATAAATGTAGAGCAAGTCTTCCCCATTTGCACTGTATAATAGTAAGAATAATTAATAATACTCACTTCTATAGCTTCTTCATTCCATCTTCTTCCGTCCACTTCTAGGGCTTCTTCCATCCATTTGTCAGCATGTTGGTGGTCTTACTCAAGTCAATGGAATTACCTCACACTTAAGTTCAAGTGTTTGTAGGAGCACAATTTAATTGTACTGTCATTGTTTTCTCTATATACAATGCTCCTTTTAATCCATGCCAGGGCCTTTGCAAACATAGTCCTTGACAGCTAGGGAGGTACTATTATCCCTGTTTTACAGATGAGGAACTGAAGACCAAATCGCTTAGCCACCTTGCCTTAAGTCAAACCAAAAGCATATGGCAGAATGAGGGATGAAATTCCTGTCTCCTAATAGTGAGTTTTAAGAGCAAGGCTATCATTCCTCCCCTTTAAGATCTCAAGTCAGTTTTCATTGAAAATAATGTCCAAAATGCAAAGGCTCCCACCATTGGATATAATGAACCTTGGTGTCATGGACTCTGTGTATTGCAGAGTTGCCTGCCCTTTGTGGGGAAACTCTCTAGGCATAGTTTGTGAAGTGCTTTGTTATCCTTTGGTTGACAGTACAATAGTGTTGTTATTCGTCTCTTACAGCGGCACTCCAGTACAAAGCAAGTTTTTATCCTTAGTGTTGAGAAGAAGTAGTCATGAATGAGGATCAATAAGTAAAGTGATTCCATACCAAAGCTGCACTCTCTCTCTCATGGCTGTCAGAGAGTAATGAGGAAAGATGACATCTATTCTGTGCCCCTGTGTTGCCAAGAGGCAATGGTTCTTTCCTTAAAGGATTCGGAGGCAATAAACACACAAATTGGGTGAGGGCTTAAAGACTTTATTGAGCAAATCTCAGAATAAAATACAACGCTTACATCCCTTCTACTGCTGGGAACCCGCTGAAGAAGGACAGTGGATGGACCCCAAGGCCGGTATGGAGCACCTTCCGTGGCTTCGGTCTGTGCCAAGGTTCCAATGTTAGGAATATTCCCAGCCTTTATATACTATTGGATCTGCAGTAATCACACCTGTTGTTCTGAGACCCTGACAAGATTGTTGATACAGTGCATATTTTCCCAGGCCAAATAATCAGCTCTAGCAGGTGGCAAACATTCTGCATAGATAACTATGTGATCATCCCAAACACTCCCATACTCCCATACCAGGTGGATGGCCTTGGGACCCGTCCCAGAACTTGTTGAAAGTAAACAGTGCATTCCTAAACTGTACCATCGTGAGCAAGCAGCTAACTCTTTGAGAATAATAAGAAAATAATAAGAAACAAAAAGCAAAAATGGCTGCCTAGGGCATCCAGGCCTGAAAGGAAATACAGGCGTAAAAGGAACGATTGCTGTACACCACCTAATCTCCTCGATATCACAATTGTCTTCCGCATTTCCACTACAGCCCCCAAAGACACAGACTAACTTGATATCAATGGACAGATGGAATAAGAATATTCCATTTGCCACTTAGCCCCCAAACTTGCAACAGGTGTTTTGTTCCTAGCCTAATTCCCCAGAAAGAAGTGGGCATGTTTGTCCCTAGCGATAAGGCTACACTGTGAAGGTAACAAGCAGAAACCACAGAAGGAAAGACAAACAAAGGAGACGCAGTGCAAAAACAGTGCTCCTTAATGCTTTGATCCAGCAAACCTTTGCTGACATTTGTCAGAACATGGGTAGTCTCACTCAAGTCAATGGTATTATCTCATACTTAGTTCAGTTTTTTGCAGGAGCACAGTCTATTTGTACTGTCATTGTTTTCTCCATATACAATGCCCTTTTTAACCCATGCCAAATGGAAGCTTGGCGGCATCACCTTCTCTACTCTGATATATAACCAGAGGCTTTGATGCTCCTCTAATTTGCACCAGCATAATGCAAGAATAACCAGTCTGAGAGAGGGGAATCAGGCTCACAGAAGGGGCCAATTTCCCAGCTGGTGTAAATCCATGTAGCTCCATGGCTTTTGTAGAGCTACTGTGAGTTACATCTGCTAAGGATCTGGTCCAGGCACTCAGATGAAGCGCCCTTTGAAGTCAGGGAGAGTTGCAGAATTAAGAGTCTCTGAAAATCAGGCCTTTAATGTCCCAGGTTGGAGCTCAAAAACCGAGGCTCACAAAATCATTGACCAATGTTGAAAATGACTCAGTTAACCTTTGTTCCTCAGATGTTGTTAACCTCAGTTAACCTTTGTTTCTCAGCGTTCCTATCTGTAAAATAAGGGATAACAACTCTTCCATCCATGGTCCGTGCAAGAATTATTTTATTGATATTTGTAAGAGGCTTATTGACGTTTGTGACCCAGAAAAAATAAATAAGCAACTCGGTTCTGTGAAGGGTGGCAGGATTCCTCTGCCTACAAATGCTTCAAAGTTAGAATCTGTGTGTTGCGAGTTTCTGTGAAGCCTGGGGACCATTCTTCTGAATCTGACTAGATATTCCCATCATGTACTACAGAACTGAATCTTTCATTTTTCTAATCCCACCTCATGACTCCAGCATTAGGTGTGCTGTGGGAGCTGAGAAGGTAGGAAGGGAGAGAATTTTCTGTTGCATTTCATACACAATATTTTTCTGGCAGGAGAGAGGAGAAAGTCATGCACAGTGAGATCCTAGTTTAAGACTGGGGCTTCCTGGCACAACTACAGTATGAATAATTAAAATGCAAATCAAAGAGAAGCTTCTATATGAGGTTTAAGATAGTGTTGCATATATTTGGCCATATTTTGATTTACTAGTGGAAATGCAGACTAATTCCACTGAAACCAGTTGAGCTACTCTGGATTTACATCAGGGTAACTGAGATCAGATTCTGGCGTCCAGAAGACACTCAAGAGAAAGAAGGTATTGTACTACACAGTTGTACTGAATGCATTTTATTTCAGGGGGAATTATATGTTTATGACGTTTTTAAATTGTTAATTGGCTAGCTACTTTATTTTAAGTCGATGAAGAGACTTGTGCTTGTGGCTCAATCTCTGATGGTGAGGAATATGATTTTACAAAGTCTTTTGTCTCCAGCCTTAGTTTCTATTCCAGCATGTGTAACATTCAAATTATAAATCATTATTTGAAAATGAATTTGGTGATCTCAGCCATTGTGTACTATATAAAACCACCCCAAGCTTTGGCACAATTATACACAATTGATAGGTTTCTCTTGAGATTTAGACTATAAGTGGAATTGCAGGCAGTGTTGTGGATTGAAATGGATGAGCAATACAGATTCATTTGTGGAAGTTTACCGCGTGCCCAATATCTATGTTATGGAGCAGACTCTGGTCTTCCTTACACTATAAATCAGGGGTCAGCAATCTTTCAGAAGTAGCGTGCCAAGATTAATCTTATTCACTTCTATTTACAGGTCTGCTTACTACTGATACTTTTTAAAGTCAATAATAGTCCTACTAAGTAATAGTCCTACTCACATTTTAGCAGCTTCATTAATAAACAAATTAAGATGCAGATCTTATCATTTAATGTGATTCATGACCTTGCTTTCCCTTGCTGAGTTCTCCAATCTCGGGCTCATAGTTTGATACTTTAAGCAGCAAACAAGCCTCTGACTCCAGCACCTCTCCGCCGGTGATGATGGCAGAAGAACGGCAGCCTAATCCCCCACTGCAGCAACAGCCATCACCATGGCAGCTCCCCAACACTTCTATGCCACACAACAGCCCCACAGCCTGCCCCATGAGCAGCTACCATGTGGCCCTAGCCCTGCTCCAGCCCTTCCCCAGGGCTGACGCTGGAGCCACAGCCATGTGGTGATTTTCCAGCTGTCCTGGTTGGTGGCCCTCGCCACCTGAGGAGCAGCTGCCACACAGCCCTGACTGCTGAAGGAGCCACTGCCACAGCCACGTGGTCCCAAGCTGGCCCCAGCGTCCATAGGAGCCACTGCTGCAGCCACACAGTCTTGGGCTGGCCCTAGCCACCAGAGGAGCTGTTGCCAGGGCCACGAGGTCCCAGGCCCACCCTGTTGTGTGAGGTAGGAGGGGGAGGCTGAGCTCCCACTGCCTGCCTCAAAATTGACTTGCGTGCCACTTATGGCACACGTGCTGTAAGTTGCCAACTCCTGCTATAAATCAAGAGCAACTAATTTGGAGTCAACAGTATTGCCAACCCCAAACATATAAAAATCATGAATTAAAGTCAGGGAAAATCAAGACACTAGATTACAAGTTATGACATTTTAAAGGCTAATGCATTTTAGACTTCTGTTATTTGCCTTTCTTTTTTTTATCCTTTAGGGTTGGCATTTTCCAACTTTTCTGTGCAACTCAAAGAGCTAAAAACTTTTATTTTTTAAATGAAGGCTGAGATTATTATCACTTGAACCCTGGAGATGGGGCTTTAAGAAGAATGCTAAATGTCACAAAACTTGTGATAAAATCATGAAAGTTGGCCGTATTGAGCCAAAATGAAGAGGAGACCTTTGCTTAAAAACAGCAAGCTGGACCCTAATAAGTGTCTGCTAACAAGAGGTCCTTTATATTCCGTTTAGTTGTAAATGCTTGAGGTTTGCAGCTGCTATGGTGTTTTAGGGAGCATATTCCTAACAGGGGTGATATTAACTGGAACCAAGTAGCTAGGAAAGGGAACAAATACCATTAAAACAGTGACAGAGACAAGAAAAGCTAATTGGTGTCCTTTTTCTACAGTAATTAAACTAAACATGGGGAAGGAGCTCACTGAGTCACTGAACTGGATGCTGATCTTGTTTATGCTAAAGTGAATCCATTGACTGGCAGGATTCCTCCTCCTTTACATCCACATAAGTGAGATCAGAATCTGACCCATTGGTCACAGAAATAACTCAGAGTATGTCTACACTAGCCCCCTAGTTCGAACTAGGGAGGCTAATGTAGGCATTCGAACTTGCAAATGAAGCCCGGGATTTAAATATCCCGGGCTTCATTTGCATGTTCCCGGGCGGGCGCCATTTTTAAATCCCCCTAGTCCGAACTAACTGCCCGCGGCTACACGCGGCAGTTAAAAGTTAATTCGAACTAAGTCCTTCTAACTAACTCGTGGAATGAGGTGTAACAGTTAATTTGAACGAAGGACTTAGTTCGAATTAACTTTTAACTGCCGCGTGTAGCCGCGGGCAGTTAGTTCGGACTAGGGGGATTTAAAAATGGCGCCCGCCCGGGAACATGCAAAGGAAGCCCGGGATATTTAAATCCCGGGCTTCATTTGCAAGTTCGAATGCCTACATTAGCCTCTCTAGTTCGAACTAGGGGGCTAGTGTAGACATACCCTCACATCAGAGACGAAGCAACATAATTATCTAGAGAAAATATGGTCTCAAAAACAGCTTTTCTCAACCTCTCTGTTCCTAGGAAACATCTTCACTTTCATTAATTACAGGGTGGTGTCGCTGGCTGAGCTGGTCCTGGAAGAGAGTTTAGGCCCCACTCTACCTGCAGCTGGTTTTTTCTCCTCAATCAGTGCTAGGGAGCCATCAGGTAAAGCCCCTGATGTGAGGGACCATGTGGTCAGGAAAGGCTAGTGGATAGGGTCAGGTGACTGCAGTCTGGTAGCAGTACCTACTATACATGAGGCTCCCTGTGTCTTAGCCAAGAAGAGGCCAGGGATTGGGAAGGGCCTAAGAGAAGAATAAAAGGCTGAAGAGATATGACTGCTATTGGGATGATGGAGCTATCTTGTGGAAAGAGCAGGGTAAGCCCTGGTGTAGAGGTGGCTATGAAGCCTGAGAGACCAGGTTATGAAAGCTGGTGATGGACAAATATTTCTTTTGTTTAATATGAGACTCTTGGCTTTCATTTTACACACACAGTTTCTAGCCCTCCTGGGTGCAGAGAAAAGCTTGAGTGTGATCCTATTGTAACTCTGATGGCTCAGAAACCAGAATGCCAGGATGCGTATGATTGAGGTTCAGGTTTCATCCTTGTTCTCCTTATCTGTCTTTGAGCCTTTGGTAAGTCATTACACCCATCTGTGTCTTGGGTTTCCAACTATAAAATGGGGATAATACCAAATTCCATGCAATATACCACTCGTGGCCAAATTTACTGAGCTTCTGAGCCACATATGACAATCTTCAGAAGTTTGAGAGCTGAGGCACATCTGCTGGGGCTTGGTGCTTCAGCCCTGCTCCTGCTGAAGCCTTAAGCTCCAGTAGGTGTACCCTGCTAGACAGAAGCCTTGAGATCTCCCCCCACCAAGCTGGGCAGAAGCCCCTACCTCATTACTGTACTGCAATGCCGAGGTCCTTAACTCTCCCGCCCTCCACCCCCACCTCCAAGTTTGGTAGGTGGAGAATGGGGGTGAAAACATGGGGGGGGGCTCTGCAAGCTGCATTTTAACTGTAAGAGAGCCACATATGGCTTGTAAGCCACAGTTTGACCTGTCCTGAAATATAGAGTGCAAACAACAGCATAGAAAAGAACCGACCCTGTCAGATTGAATCCATACAGTGCTCAACTGCTGAATCACCACAAGGGGGTGTATCTGTACACATAATGCTGATAACCTTCCTGTTTACACTCTCCAGCAACATTTTAGTTGCATTTTCCTTGAGCCTCCTCATATTCAGGCAGAATGGCTGCTACCTAATAAAAAAAGCATCTGTCATTCTGTTTTGTTTTGTTTTTTAACATAACCTCTCATGGTAGACTATGAACGTTTAATGATTCCTCAGTTACTGAAAGGGGTTGCATTTTACAAATGGGAGCTTCCCTTACTGTCTAATCTGGTGCCTTCCTCTTTCATATGCTAGAGGGAGTGGGGTATTCAAGTCCCTATTTTAAATGCTGAATGCAAGTCTCTTCTCAAGTTCTATGTTCCATTCTCTCGGCTAATTGGAACAGAGTCACATAATAGTTCTCTGATGAATCAAATATGTTGAATCTTGACCTACAGGCCAAGGACTGGGTTGTTCTAGTTTCATTCATACCCACAGTTGCCAGATCATGGGCAAAGAATGCAGCAATATTTAAAACAAAATTAACTGTACCCTTGAGCACACATGGGATCACAGAGTATCCTTGACTTTTCTGCATTCCTTCTCCTTTCTCCCTTTTTATGATCCTTCCTTGTTGTGTCATAGAAAGATAAGGAGTGACTTGATAATGGTCTATCCATACCTATGGGGGAGAATGTGTGAGAGCAGAAGGGTCTTCAATCCAGCCGACAAACCATAGAAATGTCTGGAAGTTGAAGGTGGACAAATTCAGTCTGCAAATAAACCTGGCCTTCCTAACAGAGAGGGTAACTGACCCAGAGCACTTTAATAAGGGATGTGGGGGAGTTCTCTGTCACTCAGAGTTTTTAAATCAAGACTGGATTACAGCATATGTTTTAGAATGGCATCCATTCACAGGCTGTTGGACTCCATGCAGAAGTCACTGAAATTCTTAACATAGCTTGTGTTATGTAGGAAGTCAGAGTGTATGATTATAATGGTCCCTTCCACCTTAAAATCCATGAGTCATTTAGACTGTATGTTCTCCGGGGCAGAAACTGTGTCTTTATTTTGGGACACTTCAGGGCACTATATTAAAGTATGTTAACTGTGTGTGGCTATGTCTAGACTGCCCCTTTTTATCAGAAAAAGGTACGGAAAAAGCTCTGCAAATTTGCGTACCTTTTTCCAATAGTTTTGTCAGAAGAGGCTTTTCTGAAATTTGGCCTGTCTACAGTGGGCCAAATTTTGGAAAAACCTCCTCTTTCAGAAGAGCCCTTCTTCCGTGTGGCATGAGGAAGACAGGGCTTCCGAAAGAGCGCATCTGCTCTTGCACAAAAAATGTCGGAAGAGCAGATGTGTTCCCTGGACACGGCAGAGTTTTTCCAGGATACCAGAGAACCCCGTAGTCTAGACATAGCCTGTGGGAGCCACACTCTCGAGCAATTACAAAATCTGTTCATAAAGGAAATTTGCTATCATTTCTAAGTTCCATCCTGCAAACATGTCTGAGTAAAGTTACTGAGGTACAAAGCATCTTGTTAATTTCAGTTGTGTGAATCATGAATTAAGTTACTTGCCAAAGGCTTCGTATACACTACAGCTTAAGTCAGTCTAAGTTACATCTCTCAGAGGCCTCAATAAGACTCTGCCCTGAACAAGCAGCCTAAGTGCTGGTATGGACAGCACTGTGTGAGTGTGCTTCTCCTGCTGACATAGCTACTGCCATTCACAGAAGGCTGGAGTAATTACATCAACAGAAGAGCTCTCTCCCATCCACATAGCAGCGGACTATAGCGGTGCAGCTGCAACCTCTGTAGTTACCAACTTTCCAATGGCACAAAACTGAACATCTTTGTCCTGCCCCTTGCCCTGCCCAATCCCTCCCCCTCAGTTTCACAAGGCTGGGCAGGGGTTGGGGTGCAGGAGGGAGTGAGGGATAGGGCTGGGGGTGAGGGATGTAAGGGCAGGGTAAGGACTCTGGATGGTGGTACAGGCTTTCAGGTGGGGCAGGGATAAGGGGCTTGGAGTGTGAGTCAGGACAGGGGATGCAGACTCTCGGGTGGGCCCAGGGATGAGAAGTGTGGAGTGCAGGAGGGGGCCTTGGGTTGGGGTCCAGAGTGTGGGAGGGGCTATGAGGTCTGGGAGAGAATTTGGATGCAGGAGGGGGCTAAGCACTGTGACTGAGGGTTGATGTATTGGGAGTATTCAGGCTCTAGAATGGGGCCAGAGGTGACAAGTTTGAAGTGCAGGAGGGGCTCTGGGCTGCGGTTGGTTTGCAGGATGGGGCTTCAGATTGGGGCACAGGAGGGGATGAGGGATCCAGAAGGCACTTACCTAAGGTGGCTCCCGAGAAACGACCTGCAGATCTGGATGGCTCCTAGGTGGGAGACCAGGGAGGCATTGTGTGCTGCCCACACTTGAAGGCACCATCCCTGTGTAGTCCCCTTACTAAAGGTGCCTCTGTTTATTTTCTGGGAGGATCCTGTGTACTGCAATCTAGCCCCAGAGACTACAATTCCCATGAGCCCTTGAGGAAACCAGGAAGGAAGTTTCGGGCTGAGGCTCTCCATGTGAAGAGAAGGACTGAGCAGTCTGTGGGGTCTTCCTTTGTTTTGGAACAAAAGGGAGCCAGGCTGCTATGGAGGAGCTTTATCCAGTTCAGGAGCTGTTATGTTGCAGCTACAGACTGGGACTGAGAGCCTTTGGAACTGGGATCTAGCAGGCTGCTTCTGATTGCCCTAGAGGGGAGAGACTCTCTGGCTGTCCCTGTGGCTCAGAAGGACTCAGCTACACCCAGCACACAGAAGGAGGCTTTAAGTAAATGGGCTCTTTGGGAAAGTGCTGCCAGGGACAGACCTCAGAGAGAGAGACTAACTCTGGGTCCAAAGAGAGACAGAGAGGCCAGCCCAGTGAACCAGAGCTGCTGGCAATTGGTGGAACCTGCTCAGTGGCAGAGGGACTTTGCAGCTGGCTGCATAGCTTGGACTCACACACACTATAGCTGCAGATCTTCGAGCATGCTCACGCAAGCAAGTGTCTGAGACTCTGAGTCCAGAGGAGTGCACACTCTGGGGTGGGATAGATGGTGGCAGTGCAAATGCCAGCTAGATAAGTTCCTATTACTTCTGTATGCTTTAATTGTTGTTATTCACTGTTAAACCCTGTGTCTATAAGTTAAGTAAAGGTGTGTTCGTTCTAATGTAATCAATTAGATGTATATTATTTATAATTGTTATCCTGTAGATCCAGATTATTGCTGGAATAATGTTATTCCTGGAAGCTCCCAAGGCCCACCATTAAGTGTGTACAGGGCCAGCCAGGTGGAGGCACCGCCATTGTATATTCTTTATAAGCAAGGGACTGCAGCAAGGGAGTGGATAGGGAATCCCCAACTAAACAACATCACCACTGGGGTACTCAGGATCTCCTTTTATGTTAAAACCATCAGGCGCTCAGACACACCTGTGAGTGTGACCTGCTCCCAAGTAACCTGAGGAGGAAAAAGGGGGTTACACCCGCAACTCCAACTGGCTGTGATTTCTGGCCAATGGAGCTGTTGAGGCAGTGCTTGGGGTAGGGACATCATGCAGAGTCTCCCCGCCATGCCTGCAGGGATCTGCTGTCTGCTTTCTGGAAATTATACAGAGCCAGGGCAGGTAAGGAGCCTGCGTTAGCCCTGCTGCGCTGCCAACCAGACTTCTAATGGCCAGTCAGTGGTGCTAACCAGAGCTGCCAGGATTCCTTTTTGACCGGGCATTCTGTTTGAAAACTGTAGCCATAGCCTACAGGTCTGGTGGCCTGGATCCCACTGTCAGATGCCTTGTCACCTACATTTACTGAATATAATTTCAAAATTCCTCTATGCTGTGTGATCATAATGGAAATGAAACACACACATTTACAAAAACTTGAGCTCATTTATATCACTTTCAACCAACAGATAATCTTAGGCAGGTTTTGTTTTCCAGAATTGGAGCCACGGCTTTAAATGCCAGGGCTATTACAGTGCACATCAAGCTTTCTTCTGTTCTTTTTTTTTTTGTTTTTGAGTAAAGCTAACAACTGACTTAAACAATACAATGAAAAGGCATGGGGGGGGGGGAGAGAAACCCAAAGAATAGGAGAAGAATGACAATTGAGCTGCTAAAAATCACAGGAACAGAATATGCTGCTCAAACACCTTGTCTCTAGTACCGTGAAAATCTCTCTTTAGAAAAGAAGCCTTCCCCTGTTTGTTTGCAGAACAGAGGCAGCAGCAGACAATGCATGTTAGTTTAATAAATGCCCCTTTACTGTTCCTGATACAAAGAAATGGAATGCACAGTGCTAACAGGAAAACACAAAGCAGCAGCCCCTGCCAGAAAAGTTGCAGTGTAACAAAAAGAGAAATGCACAACAGGAAAAATAGCAAGATGCTCAAGGCACCTGCAGAGCTCCCCAGCCCACACTCAGGCAACTTGTCATAGCTCTGCTGCTTGATGGCAAAGGTTTGGACTGCACTTACATTCAGAATATTTCTGCTACCTACAATTCAACTCCCAGAAGAACTCCTGTGCTACATATTCATTAATTGAGAGAGACATGAGGGAGGAGGGGGAGCCTAAGAGAAAATAAATGTTTGGTTCCAAAATATAGTCCAGCTCTTCTCCTGAAAATAATTAACTATCCTGCCCTTACATTGATTTCTCAGTGTGGGGATCATTATTTCACTGTAAATGCATTCAGCTCTTAACTGCGAGAGCATGAGGAGGAGTGTCATATACCTGCTTAGACAGGCAGATGAACTATTTATGATGACAGCAAGAGGAAAGAAAGCTCCTTACAAGTGTGATAGGTCTCATGGCTGACAAGGGGCCAGATCCGTCTCTGATACATCTCCAGTGGAATTCCAAAATGGGTTGAAATTTGGCCCAGTGATTTCAGTGGGGAGTGATTTTTATCCTGGGAGGGATGAGACGTACAAATTACACAAACAGAAACCTCTGTGTTGGACAGACCGTGCGCTAGGTTTATGAACAGTGGCCCTGTCCTGAGGACTAGCAGGTGTTCTCCACTTGCTTTGAAGCTGAGGAGAGTTACAGGCACTTACACCTACTCAACAGGCCTTTGAAGGATCAGGGCTAGGAGTGAAATTAGCTGTTTCTGAGCTGATGGAGAATGAAACAGGATCATGCTATTATTCCCGTTATTCTCAGTTAAGCTGCTCTTGTGAGTAAATGGAGCAACATTCAGCCCATAAAGATATAGATGTCTACTGTCATAAAAATGGCCATGCTGGGTCAGACCAATGGTTCATCTAGTCCCATATCCTGTCTTTTGACAGTGACCGGGGCCGGGTGCTTCCAGGGGAATAAGTGCAACAGGACAGATCCATTTATTCCCCGTGAATAGTCCCTGTTTCTGATAGGTTAAGGATACTGAGGGCATAGGATTGCATCCCAGACCATCATGGCTTAAAAACCATTGATGGACATAGCTAATTCTTTTTTTTTAACCCGATGTCAGAGTTTCTACACCAAACTCCATTCTGCTGCTTTCATAGTGATTTAACAAAGAAGTATTTGGGAAACTAAATGATTTTACTTGAATATTCAACAGCAAGTCTCTGCTGAGCCAGCCTGAAATGAAGGTAGAGAACTGATGACAAAGCTGGGCGCATAAATAGCAGTTGCCAATATCTCTCTTTCAAAACAGGGTGAACTCAGGTAAAAAGCTTAGATATGCTGATATTTTTAATATATTGATTCCAAGTCCAATTGATGGTTTTATTAATGGAATTGACTGTAAAAGCATTTGATTTTAGTTGGTGTCTTTCATAAAGCATCTCAAAGTGTTCTACAAAGTAATATGCTAAATACTCCCAGCAGTGGAATTCTAGAGACAGCTTTACGGCTTTCTATGCTGCACCAGGGTTATTGCTAAGAATTTAGTGGTGACAGGAGCAATAGAGTTCAGAACATCCTGCTTCAAAACACCAGCTCCTACCCCTGAAGCAAAAAGAGAATCACCATTTGCAGTTGGCGGTATAAAGCCTGACGTACAACTGATCAGTGCTGAATTCTAGTCAAAAACAAACAATGTATCTTGCTCACACACGTGCTAGAGGTATCCTTGGTTTAACAAATCTCATCCTGATGCTTCACGGGTGCACAGAACTTTAAATCTCACTGCAGCCAGTAGTGAAATAAATGAATGTCCTGTAAGAACTTCCTGCTATCAGAATGCTGAACAACAAGGTAACTCAACAGTGAGATCAGGGATTGAACTGACATCCTTCAACTCCAAAAATTAGAATGAAGCTACTCCTAGCATTCTAGCAGTGAGTAGTAGAAGGTCTGTGATATGCAGCTAAGCAGTTCTCATTCAGTTCAGGAGCAAGCGGCATCTCCCATATCTACCAGCTCACTGATCATACATTTATCTGTTAAAATGGATAGATACACAGTGGATATCCTTATGGTAACATAAATAACAGCAATACAAAATGAACTATGAGCCAGGCAGTAATTAAACAGTGATATCCCAGTCCACAGACGGTGAGGGCTATTGCCCTGAGGCCCAGTGATTCTAAAAGGCCTGGGGTGCCCAGCCACCACCATTGCTACTGCAGCAGTACTAGCAGCTGGAGCGCTGGCCCCATTTGATTTGCCACCAGAATGCCACTCTGCCACACTGTGCAGCACTGAAGGCTCGGGGTGGGGGCGCTGCAGTCCAGGCAGGGTTGAGGGCTGGCTGCACCACCCCTGCCCCTTCTGGGGCATGGTGCCAGGGTCCTCTCCACAACTTGTTCCAAGGCCTGTAGTGGCTATCAGCCCCATTGGTGATACCTTAACTGATTAGATATGGCCTTTTAGCTACATACTGTGAAGCTCACACAGTCAGTCACGGTGCTTTCGTTAGTTTGGTCACGCTCTTGGCAAGCTGTGGGGTATTGATTTAGGGTTGCCAGCTGTCCAGTTTTAAACCAGACAGTCCAGTATTTGAGCTTTCTGTTTGGGAAACAAATTGAGAAAATATAAATGTCCAGTATTTTCTAAATAAGATGTAATGTAGATTGTGATGTAATGTCAAGTGTGTCTGGTATTTTTGTTGAAACCATCTGGCAACCCTATTGATTATTTTGTTGGTTTTTGGCGGATAAAATTTTTCTCTTTTTTTTTCTGCGTGTTTACACTAAAAATTCAGACATGGCCCTGATTTTCTGGGAAGTCTCTATGGATGACTGGAGAACTAGTGGACTTGTGACCTCACAGACATGAGTAAAGTGAAATCTGACTGACTGGATTTTATTCAGACTTTAACACTTGGTGGAGGGAGGGATCTGTTAACACCTAGTTAACTCAAATGGGAGAAATGGGGTATTTACACTATGCTTTTTTACCCCACATTTCCCATCTTTGTTACCTCTGCTCCAGCTCCAGCGTTGACATAAATGGTGAGAGTACTAATGCAGACAAGGCTTCTGGCAGTCATTGCATTTTAAGCACCATTGTGCTTCACCCTAGTCTGAGAGTTTATATGACATAATACTTTAAAATGGCAGCACATGCTTGGAGCCCCATCTATATGAGTACTCCCATCCTTGCTACCACCAGTGGAGGTAAAAAATGCTAGCTCTAATGAGAAGTCTTGACCCTAAAAGCCTAGGATAGAAAAGTTCAGAATAGAATATCCCTCTCTTAAAAGTTTAACAACATGTTCCTCAACATGAGCCTTGAGAGCTCCCAATCCACTTCTCAGGGCACATCAACACTGCAAAAAAACCCAAACAAACCCCACAGCAGTGCATCTTAGAGACCAGGTCAACTGACTCAGGATTGCAGGGTTTATGCTATGGGGCTAAAAATTGCAGTGTAGATGTTTCCACTCAGGCTCGAGCCCTGGATCTAAAACCCAGTGAGGGGAGTGGGTCTCAAAGCCTGGACTTGAACCTGAGCAATAACATCGCTCCTGCTACTTGTAGCCCCATAGCATAAGCCCAAGTCTGTTGACCCAGGATCTGTTAATCACACCAGGGGATTTCTGCAGGGTAGATGTACCCTTAATCCACTGGGTTGACCTCCAGCAAAAACAGGGAACGCAGGATTTAATCTTCTGTTTTGAACAAAGTAAAAAGCCAACTGAAAAACAGTACCCCTTGTTCTGTACTAAAATTGAGCTGCTAACTGCAACCAGTACAAACCAATGGAAAATATAACTGGAATCCCCTGCGAAGGCATCTCTGGTGGCTTTAGCTGTGTCTCTGCCTGGAGGATTGTTATCTAGAAGAGACACACCAGCCAGCCTTTGAGAGCTAGTGATAGGGATAGCTCAGCAGACACAGGGGGCAGCTTTTAACTGCATTTAAATGCACTGGAACACAGAGGGCTTGGGGAAGAGACTGATATATGTTGCTTACAAAAACAAGGGCTGTCCCCTTGAAACAAGGGTGTGGCATGGATGTACTAATCTATCCTCACAGAAACAGACACGAGAGCTCTCTTTAGATTGTCCAGCTCCACCTAGTTAAATCCAGAAAACACAACAAAGGGCTTTTGGCAAAAGTGCTCTCAGGCATCTAGAGGAGCAAGCCAGCATCCCCCAGGACAGACCCCTGCCCCAGCCTAGAGCCCACACCCTGCACGCAAACTTCCACCCAGACCCCAACCCTGCACCCCTCTTACACTCCAACCGCATGCCCCAGCCAGATGAGTGAGGGTGAGAGAGAGAGAGAGAGACCGGGGTGGGGGTGGGGAGTGAGCAAAGGGTGGGACAAGGCAAGAGTTTTGGGGTTTGCATGATCAGACAGTTGGACAGGGTCGTGGAAGCCCAGGCCATTCCAGAAGAGTGCACTGAACAGTGCAGCCCACAGCTCACTGGTCACAAGCACAGCACCGCCCAAATATCAGGCAGACTGGGTCTGTGTGGGCGTGGCTTATGGGCAGGGGGAGAGCCCACTGACTGTTCTGCCCTGGGACCTGGAATTGCTGTCAACAGGCCTGCCATCAGGACTCTCTCCTGCCCTGTGCAGCAGGTGTGGGAAGCAACTCCTGGAATGGCTGGCCTGAGCCGGTCCCATTATCTGCAAGACAGGAACCTCTAATCCAACAATTCTAGTCCAGGTCACTTATTGGACTCTAATGCAGAGCCAAGAGCCTCTCTGGATAGCCAAGATTGGTGCAGTAACTTCCACTCACATGGGCTACAGCAGGAGCGTGTGGTAGAACGTGTTTCACATGTCTCACCAGCCTGAAGATACTTACATCCTAATTCTCTATTGTCCTGGGCCTTGTACAGTCACTTACACCAGAGCAAATATTGGAACATGCTGGTGGGTTATTTTAAACTCATTTTGCCTGCACAGAGTAGAAGATGACAGAGAATCAGGACTTTGGGATCAGCTCCTCAGCTGGCGTAAACCGATGCATCTCTCTTGACTAATTTACACAAGTTATGCATCTGGCCCTGAATCCCTATGTCTAGCAGTGTGGCAACAGTGTTATTTCTTTGTCACACAAGGGCGGACTGTTGCGCACTAGACCTGTAGTGTACAGCAGCTGGGCACATTGTTTTCTCTCCTTTCTCTTAATTGTTTTTCTCTCTCCTTGATCTCCCACAGACACTCCTCCCCCTCCCCTTCTCTCTCTTTGTTTTGTTTTCTTTTTCTCAATCTCTCTTTCCACCAGCGGTTCTTTTGTAGTAAACATATTACAATGGCTGGAAACTATATATACAACAGGGAGCTTTTGTGGTGCTAACTGCCAGTCCTGTAGATGGGGCAGGTGAGCCGTGTCAGCCTGGGATAGGCTCTGAGGTATACCCACAGACTTCTGGAGGAGTTCCTCTTCTTATTGCCATGAATAGGAGTGTGAACCTGGGTGCAGGCTGTTGTCATGAAGAACTTGGTCTGGCATGTGTGTTACCACACACGGAACCCTCCTTTTAAATAAAGAAAGGGAAAAAAAAACCAATCAGAAAATGTAAATCAAAAGTCAAGTCAGGCTTCATTTTAGGACTATACATAGCTAGGGGCTTGGTTTGCAGTGGGGTGGGTCCAGGTTGCCAGACAGCGCTAGGTTAAGGATTTATGATTAAGGGCAGTGCCAACTTATAAACACCAGGACAAGGTGTCTGAGGGACTCTGTGCTGGTGAAGGATCAGGCATATCTCCACTGTCATGTCCTCTGCCCCACTTATCCTGCCCGGGCCCATCCCTGACTCTTAACCATACCCTTGTTCTTCCTTGTCAGCCAGGCGGAGGGAAGGGATGGCCAGCAGAGAGTTTCCCTGCACTAGAGGACTCGATGCTTGGCCCAAGAACACTTCATAATTACCCAACACCAAGTGGCCTTCCCAGTTGTGAAAGTCCAGCCTGCAAAGAGCAGATTGTTCCTGTCAAGAAGCCTCATCTTGTACATAGTCACTGCTTGAAGAAAAATCCCATGTTAAGACTGGGGTCTTCAAAAAAGAAATATGATGGGAGCTGGGTGCCCGGTTCTCTTATTTCATCCTGGAACATTCAAACATGAACATGATATTAAACCCCTTTATGCATCTGGTATTTAACTTGTAGAGTGTTTTTATATAGTCTACCCTATTTAATTTTCTGAGCCTTCCCCCTCCCTTCTCATATTGAGAGGATGAGACTGCTGGAAATGGCAGATTTTCCCCATCCCCCACCCCTATCTTTGATCACAGTGACTAGAAGTAAGACTTTTGGAATATGATAATCACTCCTCCTCACATGTGAGCTGATTAGGGCATGACATTCCAAGAAGCAATGACAACTCAGCGGTATCAGCTGCATCTAGGACACAGCACTACCACTGAGATGTCTTTTCATCTGCTGATACACCTAGAGGGTTGTTTTGTTAATAAAAATTGCAGACTGGAGTTTCTACAGAAAACTACTTTCAACAGAATCTGTATTTTCCTTGGGAAATCTATAGTCTCTCTTGTGCTACACAAGAATAAGATGCATGTTTATCTTAGTGCAATGGTGGAGTCTAAGGCAATGGTTTTCAACCTTTTTTTCATTTGCAGCCCCCTAAAAAATTTCAAATTGATATGTGGACCCCTTTGGAAATCTCTTAGACATAGTCTGGGGATCCCCAGGAGTCTATGGACCACAGGTTGAAAACCATTGTTCTAGGACAGTGGTTCTCAACCGTGGGCCATATGGCTCCTCAGGGGCCACGCCCTACCTCTAGGGGGCCACATGGAAAAAACGGAACATTAGGTAAATTATGTACCTTTTTTTCCAACTAACAGCAGCTATGAGGGGGGGCCACAGAGGTAAACGAGGCTCAGAAGGGGGCCATGAGCAAAAAAAGTTTGAGAAACACTGTTCTAGGACACTCAAAAAGGTAGCAATGATTTATCTCCTGGAAGCTGGTCTTTAATCATAATTTCCAGTTTCATAACGAAAATGTATTTCCTTGGCCTTCCTAGGTTAATACAGAGGACCATAAGCATAGCATTTCAGTGTGGGGGAATTCTAATACACTGGGGTGACTAAGTTTTTCTTTTGGGGGGGAAAATGAAAAAAAGCTCTTTTTCCTTATGGAATAATACCATCGTCCTTTATCTGTGTACTCATAAGTAGGCTGAACATTATCAGTCTATAATCTTAGTTACAGTACTTTGAAGTTTGCTCTTAATATTTTCCATAGTATTCTAATTAGAAAATTATCCTGACTGCTAGAGATAGGAACAGTCATGCCTCAAGCTTTGGAAGAGGTAGGCCCTGAATCCAAACTTCATGGCTGGCACCTATTCATAATCCAAAACGTAAAGTCTTGTAGCCTTGACCCTTGGATGAGTTTGGAGCTGGGTGCAGCTGGGAATCTGGGCTCAAATGTTCAGAAGTCCACTCATTTTGGAGGGGAATTAAGATTTCCCAAGGCCTATGGCGGGAAGTGTAAGGGAGCGGGGGTGATTGAGGAGAGATGATGAGGGGAGCTTATAAATTGTAGGGTGTTAGTATGTGTATGTGGAGGGGTTCTGTGTCAATTGGGGGACTCTGCCATGTGAACTGACAATTGTGGAAGGCTGTGTGTTGGTAGGAGAGCTCTGTATCAATTATGAGAGGCTCCAGAGGGTGTCTACAATGTGTGTGGAATCTCAAATGTCAAAGGGTGTGGGCCAATTATGTGCGTGCTTCTGTGCATGCCAGGGTCTGTATTGACTGTGGTGAGGATCTGCACTGTGCAGAGATCTATGTCGCTGGGAGGGACATGTGTGGATAGGGGATATGTATCAACTGCGGGAGGCAGAATTAAATGTTGTCTAGCTTATGATTTGTAGCTGGGGAGACAGATTTCAATGTCTCTGTTGTAGGAACCAGTGCAGTTAATTGCTGTTGGATGAAAGAATCACATACTTTTTTTTCAGCAAAGGGTGGCTCCTTAGCCGTGGACAGGACTTCATCAGTGGGTAGGGCTTTAGCAAATATCACTTTTTTTTTCTGATCTGACACCTGCAGCAAAGAGCTTAAAATCTTAGCAACAGAGATAAGAAATGGATGCAACAGCCAGGCAGACCAGGGAAGCACATGGTAACAATGAGCTGTGAGTGGCATGAGAAGCCAAGCCGGGCTCCCAGCCTATCAGCTGCCGAGCTATTGTTGTGTGTTTTGTCTGTACTGTGGCAGAGGAGAGGTTTTAAAGAGAGTTGAAGGAGAACAATGAGCTAGATTTGTACAATTGCACAGGATGCTCCTCCTAGGTGTAGACGGCAGCATAGGAGAGAGCGTGGAGGTGCCAGCTATAAAATTTGACAAATTGGTGATGAAGACAGATCTGAAGTGGAGGTGGGAGTCAGTATCTCAATAGCATACAAGAGATGACAAGTAGAGTGGGGTTAGGTTTTCAAGAGTCTTAAATGTGAAGACAAATTGTTTGATGTGGTGGAGAAGGAGCCTGTGGAGGGATGCAAAGAGGCTGGTGTTGTGGTCACAGTGCTGAGCAAGGAAAATTGTCTGTGGAGACATATTTTAAATGGGTCTGAGTGAAGCAAAATGGAATTTATCAAAGCCAGAGATGAGAAGGTTACAGTAGTTAGGATGGAAGATGATGAGGGCACGGACAAATGTTCTAGTTGTAACTGATGAAATAATCCTACTAGTTCTCCAGTGGTTCATGGTGTCTCCCAGAAGCACCAGGAAAGAAAAGTCCTGAATTTCTAAATATAAAAAGCAAGCAGATAAGAGAGTCTTTTGGACAATTTTTTTTCAGGCCTTCTTTAGCCATTGAAAGTATAGAAGGTCATACTTCACCTGACAGCATTGCTTTAAATTCACCCTAAAATTAAAAAGAAGGTGCAGTCGTGATATTTCTAGCTCATTCTGCAAATGACTGTTTCTGGGTCAATACACTGGTAAGATTATTTTCAGTGTGAATTTAAGATAACCCTTTTTGTTCTATGTCAGCCCACACACTGACGCATCCTCTTCCCTCCCCCCTCCACCCCCAACTCCATTGTTCACGATGCTTAGAAGTATCTCCGGAGCATTTGATGCTCACTGCTTGTCCTTATGTAAGGTGACTGATGACATTAGAAATGCTGCATTACAGTGATACAGGAGCTTGGAAAACTTCAAACAGCCTGCATGCGAGAAGGCACTACAGCCATGAGTAGGCTTGCCAAAACTTGATTGTTTTATATATAATTTTGCTAGTATCGGTGTTTGTTTTTATTTTTTTATTTTTATTGATTTTAAATTTTCACGGTTGCACAAAATTGTGGGGTTTTGATTTTTTATTTTTATCAGTTTAAATGTTCATAAATGCTCCTATCAGTGGAGTTTATTCCTATGTGGGAAAGGGGATAAGGCCAGAATGCTACTTTTATATAGGTCCACACTATGGATTGTACCAGGGTAACTATTTTGGTAAATAATCACACCCTAACCAAATAGTTATACTGTATACACTATTAAGTGTAAGTCTTCATTTCTTTGCCTCAGTTCCCCATTTGTCAAATTTTCTCCCACCCTTTGCCCATCTTTTCTATTAGACTAAGCATTTTGGGTCAAGGACTGTCTCTTACTGCATATCTGTACTTTACCTGGCACACTGGCATGTTGGTCTCAGTTGGACTCTCTGGACACTATTGGAATCCAAAGAATAGTTTCGTAACAATGAATCACAGGTGATAGCCAATGACCCGTTTATGAAAATAGTTTTGTCAATGACTTTCCATGATCTAGCCTCCTGACTAAAAAGCAGCAAGATTTGAAATAATAACAGGTCTTCTGGCCCAAGGCAATCAGAGACATACTGGAAAATACAGAATTAGTACACAGACCAAAAGCCACTTTCCTTCAATCTCTTGTCAATAGCCTGTTTGCTACAAGTAATGACTTCACTGCAACACCCTGGGATGATTACAGGGTTTTACAGCTCCAGCTGCCAGTAATCTCTCCCTTCCCAGAGACATTATTTACAATTCTGAAGTTGTCCTGGTGTTGTCCTAATTAATAGTGTCCCATTAACTGCTGGTACTACTCAGATACTGCAGGCCTGGGTCACTGTACTAACAGCAGCATCCTGGCAGCTTAATTGTAGCTTTAGAAGGCACTGCTGCTAAAAAGTATGTATGAATGGAGAGGTACCACTGATGTGTCAGTTACTGGATGCCTCATGCTTGCATCCTTTAATGGGGAGCATCCTTAGCATAACTCATACACCTTTAAATGGATGCAACTTGCATTCACCTTATGCCTTTTGCTTAAGTTCTCCTCCCACTTGCAAGATAGGCCAGAATATGCTACAGACTCCCAGAAGGTAAAGAGAGAAAAGTCCCCTTAAGTCACCAAGTCCATCCCCTGACTCATGATTGTGCCTTCATGTACTTTAGAAGCCCATAGCAAGGAAATATCACACAGTTTGGAGCTCATTCTCCATTGCCCTGTATTTGTTTTGTCAGTTCTACCAGTGCACACGGGTGTGAAATCCTACTGGATCAAGAACTGTAGACTTTTATACCCACTCTGCACAGGTGTAAATGCAGAGCAGGGACAAATTGGGCCTGAAATGTTTACTTTCAGGTTTGGAGGCTTTGAACCTGATTCTGCTCCCATGTACTCTGACACCATTGGGTTAGTGAACTCACACTAGTGTAAAAAGCGATTGTAAATGAGCTGTGAATCAGGCCACCTCTGTTGCACTCAGGCGGATTTTTAAAGGCGCACAAGGCAGTTAGACAGCTGGTTCTCTTCCTCATTCCCATTTCTGCCTTTGAAAATCTACCCTGTAGCCTCAGTGGCAAATGGCATTGCCGGGGTAGCCCCTCTCTTTAAAGGTTTCCTTTAGCTTTTTTTTTGCATCTTGTTGGGCTGATTCGGGCTGGAAGACAGAACCAGGCTAAGGCCCAGACTTTCATTCACAGGATCTTCATCACTTCTAATGTGCTCAGGGCTCCTGAAACTCAAGCTGGTCTCTGCAGCGAGAGTACAAATGTTCTGACATGAAGCTGGCTGGAGATTATAGCCCTAAAATTCATTATTAGTAGCCATTTTCCAGGGGGCTGCACATTTCACAATTCTCTGACCATTAAATAATTCACTGGCCAGGGCTGAGGCAGAGTGGTATGTATGTTTGTGTGTGAGTATCATTTTAATGCATTTATTTTTAGCCGCTTTTATGGTCAGCAGAGAATTCCACAGGAAATCCTGCAGTCATGGAATCATGACAAGCTAGGCTCCTTGATTGTGTTACACACACTAATGGCAATGGGAGCTAGACTGTTTTAAAAAAAGCAACTATAAATACTTCCTCCAGCTGTACCAATAGCCCCTCATCCCTCTTTCCTTGACAACACCTGTTGACACTTGCGTACCAAATTAAGATTAGCTGCATAGTGGCAAAGGGAAGGCCCTGAATCGCTAAGTGTTTGTGGCGGCCAGCACAAGCTGTGTCGCACCAGGCACCTGGCCAGCCCATTTAAGAAGACCACTTGGGCTGTCAAAATATATGTAATTGGAGAATCCAGACTACAGTGTTGTGACTCCCTGGAAAAACAATGACACCAGGAGACAAACTCAGTAGCCATAAAGGAACTAAGGCAGCCCAATACAAATTATGCATATCCCTTAGAACAAAGGCAAATGAAAGGACAAAAACAATAGTAGTCAAGAACATGGAGTTCAAAGTCTACTAGGAGGCAAAGTCATAGGATGTTGCAAATGTTAGCCACAGCAAAGAGACTGCCTGCAGTTGCTCAGGGCACAGAAACACTGTACCACCACCTGACAAATGCATAAACCCTATCTCCATTGCCATTGGGCACCATTACTGTTAGAAAACTACTGGTTTTTGCTTAATTTTGTCAAAGTCTGGAAAGTTTCCACTTCAACATAACTTCCATTTCACGGTCAGTAGGAAACCAAACAACTGATGGAACAGAACTCCAGCAATGAGGAAGTGAAAGACTGGTTTGGTGTCGTATTTGACAACTGTAGGGCTGTGGAGGTACAGCGCTAATGGCAATGTCCATTTGACAGGATGACTAGCTGAACGCCCAGAAAGGCAGGGTGATGGATTCTTCCTAAAAGTGGGGTGGAGGACCATGAGGCCCAGCTCCCTCCATTACCCCACCCCTGCCTCTCTTCTCCCCACCTCCTCTCCTGAAGCCCCGCCTTCCAGCCAAGCCAGAAGCCAAACTCTGGCCAGGGTACCTGCTCACCACATCCAGAGCACCATAGAAGGTCTGTAGCTTCCCATAGTTGTCTGGACAGATCTTACCCTGATCCAGCTCCTGGCCTGGGTTGGCCTGGCCTGTGAGTAGGGCCTAAAAGCCTCAGCCAGGCCATGGTAAGAGCTGCCTGGTGAGCTGTAGGGAACTGCAGACCCTCTACCTGCCCTAGCTGGGAGGCTCGGGGACACTCTAGGCTGCTCTAGGGGTGGCTAACTTTCTACTTGCATAAAACCAAACACCATGGCCCTGCTCCTTGCCCTGCCTTTTCTCTCAGGCCCCGCTCCTGTCCCATCCCTCCTCTGAAGCCCTGTCATCTATTCACTCCATTGCCCCTCCCTCTGTTGCTCGGTCTCCCCACCCTCAGTCACTCACTCATTTTCACCAGGCTGGGGCAGGAGGCTGGGATGTGGGAGGGGTATGAGGGCCTTGGCAGGGGAGTGCAGGCTCCGGGTAGGGCCAGAAATGAGGCGTTCAGGCTGCAGGAAGAGGCTCTGGGCAAAGGCAGTGGGTTGGGATGTAAAAGTAGGTAAAGGCTCCAGCTGGGGGTGCAGGCTCTGGGCTGGGGCCAAGGATAAGAGGTTTGGGTGGAGCTGAGGGATTTGGAGTTTGGGAGGGAGCTCTGGGCTGAGGCAGGGACTGGGGAGGGAGTATAGGCTCTGGGCTGGAGGTGCAGGTTCTGGGGTGGGAACAGAAATAAGGACTTCAGGCTGTGAGATGGGTCTCTTGCCTGGAGCAGGAGCTCAGGGCATGTGGGCTGTGGCTGGGGGGTGCAGACTCTTTGGTGAGGTGCTTGAAGGTGCTCCAGGCTAGGGCCAAGAGGTTCAAGACTGGACCAGGGGATTAGAGTTGAGGGTGCAGGCTTGGGAGTGCAGGTGGGTGCTCTGCACTGAGATCAAAGTGTTCAGAGGGTGAGAGGGGAATCAAGGAGTGGGTAGGGGGGCTTAGGGCAGCACTTACCACAAGGAGTTCCCATAAGCAGCAGTATGTTACACTGGTTCCTACACAAAGGAGTGGCTAGGCAGCTCTACATGCTACCCAGTTTGCAGGTATAACTGTCACAGAGCAGATTTGAACCTGGGACTTTTGGAGCTTAATGTAGGACCCTTTATAGCTTGAGCTATAAAACCAACTGCCTCTCAGATTAGGCTGTAGAGCTCCCTTCTTCTCATCTCTCATTGTAAGTGGTCTAAGTGCCACTACATGGGACAGTGAACCACACTAGGTGAGTGGGTTACACAGGCACTGCAGAGCCAGCCCTTGGAGCAGGAGCAGGAGCAGCATGCAGAGTTTCCTGGCTGCTCCTATACATAGGAGCCAGAGGAAGAACATGCCCCTGCTTCTGGGACCGTGCAAGCAGCAGATGTGCAAAGAGCCTGTCTTAGCCACACTGCACCGCCACCTGGACTTGTAACAGCCCAGTTGACAGTGCTGACTGGCACCACCATGCTCTCTTTTGACCAGGCATTCCAGTAAAAAACCAGACCCCTGGCAACCCTAGACTGCTCTCAGCCCCTCCGCCCCTTCCAGGCAGGTGGAAGGTCCATGACTGCTCCTACCTATGCTGGGCTCCAGCTTCCAGTCTGACTGGGGGATGAGGTCTGGAGGAAAGGGAAGGGGGAAGAGAAGGAGGGGTGGGCCCTGGCTGAAAAGTGGATGAGCCAGGCCTGTTAGTGCCTGCCTGTCTACAGCTGGTCAAGGCTATTCCTAAATTAGCCAGAGGAATACTAAATAGCTGAGCACTCCCAGTCTGCTAAGTGTTGTGCACACTGCCTCTGCTGTGCCCTCAGCTCCTGGCAGTCAAAGACTGAGGCTTTGAATGAGATGTTCCCAATTCAAATCCAGATACTATAGCACACTGGGGTACTACACTCATCCTGCAGCTCTTAACTTGTAGCAAAGGCTAAAGCTTCCCCCAACTGGCCCCAGAACAGGAAAAGCATAAAAACGGCATTAAATTTCCTTTGTGTCCCCCAGCCCCACCCCTTCTTCCTGAGCAGAGTTTGATCAAAAAGGCGATTCAGCCTGTAGTCACTTGTTCCAGGCAAGGACTATCTGAAACAGACATGACGAGTCACAAACAGGCACACAGGCAGAGGGAAGCACTGGAGCTGAAGGGCAATGGTCACAATCACTTACTCTGACCTCTGAACAACACAGGCCATTGAATCTCACCCATGATTCTGGCATCACACTCACTAACTTGTGATTGAACTAAAGCCTATCTTTCATGAACATCTCAATTTAAAGGTTTCAGAGGGGTAGGGAATTCACCACCGTGCTTGGTAAACTGTTCCAAGGATTATTTACTCTGACTGTTATAACTATGCATCTTATTTTCAGTTCGAGTTTGTCTAGCAACAGCATCCACGCACTGGATCTTGTAGTGCCTTTTGTCCACTAGATGAGTGTCTCCTATTTTATCCCATGTAGGTACTCACAGAAATCGTCTCTTAAATAGACTGATAGCCCTAAGGGTGAGGAGCTGTAAGATGTGTATTATCATTCTTGAATAGGCTTGCAGCTCTTCTCTGAATGCTCTCCATATTTTGACCATTCGGTCAGAGATTCCCATCCCACATACAGGGAGATGACAGAATTCATTAGGAAGGATTTGAATGAGGCCAGAGGGTGTGGCTTGGCAAACAGGTTTGGTTCCAAGCATACAGAGCGGCCTGGAAAGAGGCAGAGAGGTGTTTATGGGAAAAGGAACTGACAGCAGTAGCTAGACTGGTCCCACTGATAGAGTGAGGGTAGCAGAGAAGAACTTGGAAAGAGACCAAATCAGAGATGCAGGCCAAGGCTCTGTGATGTAGGGCTTTGAAGGAAATTCCATCTCCAGGTTTACTGTGGTCAGAACCAATGTGTGAGCATCAAACAGTTGCATTTATCAAATCTCTGTTCTGGGGGAAGATATCCTCAGCTCCCGCAGGATTTCCTGGGATGTTCTTTCAACGCATACATTGGCAAGATTTTACATGGATCGCATCTGCTTTATTTTGCCCTGCTCCTACCGGGCTGTCTCTCTTGTCAGGATTCCTGTTCTCTGACAGACCTTTCAGATGAACCGTACTATAAACAATTATATAAGAATTTTACCTTTTGTGACTCACACACTTTGTTTTAACATGCTGGTCCCGGCAGTCATTGTGTAACTTAATGCAGAAGGTATGCAGAATAATTGCAGTTATGAGGATTTTCAGTAGATTCTCACCTAGTGGTTTGCACTGACGCCCCTCCTCCAGGGAATAGGAACATGCCAGGCACTCCCTTTCTTTATGCCTAGATGGGAAAGGGGAACCTGGAATATTTTTCTATTAATCTGGGGTGACACTATGGAAATTTCTGAGAATCAAAGCTTTACAAGAATTATAAACAGCATCTTCCCTTGTGGCTTTTTCACTATTTTTCAGTGATTGAAACTGAAGGCCTTATTGATGAAAAAGGGGGGAAAGTCTGTCACTTTATCAGGTGATGTTCTCCCGATGACATGTGTTCCTCTCATTTACACCTGCGTAAATCTGGAGTTACTCTACTGAAGTCAATGGAATCCTGCCAGTGCATAACCACTCTACAGTGTGAAATGCCCTCTACATTCCATATTTACACAAATGTGCCAACCTGTGAAATCTTTGTCTGAATCTAAACTTACCACTGCAGAACCAGAAGGTGGGCTGTCTTACAGTAGGCATTGATTTCTGGAGGAGAATCAAGGATTGACAAGTCTTCTGGAAATGTCAACTCTTCACCAACTGAATTCATTCCAACACGGTAGCTAAGGCCTCAGTCCTGCTCAGGACTCATTGCTTTCAGCTCCCATGGAACACAGTGGAAGCAGAGGGTGCACAGTGCTTCTCAAGAAAGCACTCAGCCCTTTTCAGAAGCAAAGTCTATGTCAGTGAACACCCAGACCCAGCTCCTTAGCTGGAGCACATCACTGTAGCTGAATTGAAGTCAATGAAGATGGACAGATATTTTTCTAATGCCTTGCCAAGACAATACTTGATTCCTTTCAAACTCCACACCTATCTCACCTGGCTTATGGTATTGAAATGCTCAGTTTTGACTCTTGCAAAGAATTCTAGCTTGGCTCATTAATTTAACCAAAAAATGAAGTCAATGGAGCTCTCTCTATTTACACCAACTAAGGATCTGGTTCCCAGTGTTTAGTTGTTTTCACAACAGAGCAATAACATGTTGGGCCTGATTCTCCACTCCACTAGCATTAGACTGATGCAATTCCCGAGGTACACTAGTGGAACAGAATGAGGCCGAATATTTACAGGAAAGGAATTGGTCACAAAATAGACTGTCTTTCTCCTTGAGTCCCAGTCCAGTGACCAATGCTTCTCACATGCACCATAGCCAATATTATATCTAACAAACATTACAATTTTTCTAATGAGGAAAGGCAAAAAAAGTTGCTTAATACAATTTGTTACGAAGTAGCTAAGCCACATCAAACCTAAGCGATGCGTAAGTCTGATGTAATGCATCTTTCTTGTAATAAAGGGATTTAGTGGCATTTCAGAGCCAAAAGCTCAGCTGGTATAAATCAGCTGAAATTGATTTCAGTGGAGCTAAGGGCCAATTTACGCCAGCTGCAGCCCTGGCCCTCAGGGAAGGTTTATTTGAAAGATCAATGCCGGTGGTATGCAAATGAGGCAAAGAAGTTTATGGATTTTCCCAGAATAACAACACACAACAAAAGCTGCATTTTAGTGAGCTCAAAATCACTGGCTTAATGATTCATTTTGAATTAACACACTCTAATTTTAGCAACCATAATCTCAGAGCATATGGACACAGTATGTCTTCTGTAAAGAATGGATGAGTGTAAGCAGGGCAAATAGCACTGCCTATCATTAAGATTGCTCTACCCTTCCCATTATAAGAACCTGTTTTCAGTTGTTTATAACAGCCACCATTTAACCCTTTGGGCTGAACGTTTTTGGAAACTATTAGACCGTTCTGCTGTTTCCAAGATCAAGGCCAGGAAGTAATACATTGTTTCACTAGATGAAATGCTAGTGACCTTTTCTTTAAGAAATTCTTACTCCCCCATGGATCAGGGACTTGAGGGTAGCTTTTCTGTCAGGGCTGTGCTTTTCGCCTTCCCTGTGAATATACTCTCAAATGTGGACATGTTATAAGCATTGAATAATTGCAGTTTGCACATGCTCAGTAGAGACCTGCTACAATCCAACAACTAAAATCTCTAAAAAATCTCAGTGTGCTCCAGGAGCATCATTTGCTATGGGGTCAAGGGGAGGGTGAGAAGAGAGGCAATTGTCCCTCCAGACTTTGGATGAAGCAATGGGAAAGCAATAATTGCCTAGTTTTTCTCATTCATGATGTTATTTGGGACAGAGAATATTCTACAGTAAAAGCTCTGTTATATCACGTGTTGGGGAAATGGGGAGGGTTGCAGGTTAATCTAATATTCTGGTTAACTGAGAGTTATACTTGACCAATGGAATACCAATTTTCGAAGAATTAGAATACAATAAAATGAATAAGGTATAAAATAGTTGACAGGTACTTATCAATCCAGCAGTAGTACTGCACTGCAGAGCCAATGGTCTCTTGAAGCACTTAGGTGAGCTATTTGCGGAGCTCCAGAAGCTCTGGAAAGGCAAAGGAGGAGTGCTCCAGCCCAGGAGCACCCACGGGGATGCCGGACCACAGATGTTGCCAGACAGTGGAAATCCAGACTATAGAGGTCCAACCTCTATTGGTCCCTGCTTACTAAATTGAAGATTTGTATTGGGAAACATCAGAAACACTGGTTGAGTTTTCTGCTTAATTGAGTGCCAGACAGAGCTTTTACTGAGCATGCTCGTATAAACTTCTCCCTTCCTCTCCCTACTTCTGCAAATATCTGGAAGAAAATAAGGTGATAGGTAACAGCCAGCATGAATTTGTAAATAACAAGTTATGCCAAACCAATCTGATAGCTTTCTTTGATAGGATAACGAGTCTTGTGGATAAGGGACAAGTAGTGGATGTGGCATACCTCGACTTTAGTAGGGCATTTGATACAGTCTTGCATGATCTTCTTATCAATAAACTAGGCAAATACAACTTAGATGGGGCTACTATAAAGCAGGTGTATAGCTGGATAACCATTCTCAGAGAGTAGTTATTAATGGTTCACAATCATGCTGGAAGGGCATAACAAGTGGGGTTCCGTAGGGGTCTGTTTTGGGACTGGTTCTGTTCAATATCTTCATCAACGATGTAGATATTGGCATAGAGAGTAGGCTTATTAAGTTTGCAGATGATACCAAGCTGGGAGAGGTTGCTTTGGAGGATAGGGTCATAATTAAAAAAATGATCTGGACAGCCCACCCTAGAGAAATGGTCTGAGGTAAATAGGATGACGTTTAATAAGGACAAATGCAAATACTCCACTTAGGAAGGAACAATCTGTTTCACACATATAGAATGGGAAGTGACTGTCTAGAAAGGAGTCCTGCAGAAAGGGATATAGGGGTCATAGTGGACCACAAATGTGAGTCAACAGTGTGACACTGTGGCAAAAAAAGCAAACATAATTCTGGGTTGCATTAACAGGAGTGTTGCGAGCAAGACACGAGAAGTCATTCTTCCGCTTTATTCTGCACTGATTAGGCCTTAATTGTAGTATTGTGTCCATTTCAAGTAAGATGTGAAGAAAATGGAGAAAGTCCAAAGAAGAGCAACAAAAATGATTAAAGATCTAGAAACATGAGCTATAAGGCAAGGCTAAAGGAATTGAGTTTGATTAGTTTGGAAAAGAGAAGACTTTGAGAGAGGACGTGATAGCAGTTTTCAAGTATCTAAAAGGGAGGAAGGAGAAAAATTGTTCTCCTTGGTCTCTGAAGATAAGAAGCAATGGCCTTAAACTGCAGACAGGGAAGTTTAGTTTGGACATCAGGAAAAACTTCCCATCAGGGTGGTTAAACACTGGAATAAATTGCCTAGGGAGGTTGTGGAATCTCCATCTCTGGAGATATTCAAGAGCAGGTTAGACAGACATCTATTAGGGATGGTCTAGATTAGGGCTACTCAACATGCGGCCCATGAGCCGCATGCAACCCACAGCCCATTTGTTTGCAGCTCATGGTGTGGTTTGGGTTTATGCAGGGCTCAACATGCGGCCTGTGGGTGGGCTCCTTTGAACATTGCCTCCACTGGAAACATGCTCCATGATGGTGAGTCAATATAATGGTCTTCTGTTGATATGCATTTTAGTAGTTAAATTCCTGGACTGTCATTGCTCATTAAAAATGCTGTCATATGGGTGGAAATCAGGTAAATGTTGCATTTTATTAATATCAGCAGAACTGACTTAAATGAAGCCTGTGTGTTGTGTAGTCTTGCCGTAATTTTGTATTCACGCCGGTCAGTGTGAAAGAAGCTATTTGCATATATATTTGCATGTATATGCAACCACACTTAAGTTGCAGCCCTTGGCATGTGCTGTGAGTATCATTGTGGCCCCCCGGACTTCCAAAGTGGAGTAGCCCTGGTCTAGACGGTGCTTGGTCCTGCTGTGAGGGCAGGGGACTGGACTCAATGACTTCTCAAGGTCCCTTCCAGTTCTAGTATTTTAGTGTTCTATGATTCTACTCCCTCCCCAAATTTTTCTGGTGTACTCAGTCTCTCACAGAGTCTAGTGCTGACCAGATAGCACCGTAGCCACAGAGCAACTGAGCATGCTCCAGCCCAGTATCACAGAAGCTTACAGAACTTTCCCTAAATGACTGCTCCCAGCTGGGATGCGGCTAGGGCTCCAGAACTGAGAGCAGAGACCCTGTCTCTCCTCTTCTCAGTGGCACTCGTGCAGCATGGAGGGGGAACACTGGAATAAATTGCCTAGGGAGGTTATAGGACTATAACAGAGTTTAAAGAGAAGCTAGGTAATTTCATGGAGGTTAGGTCCATAAAAGGCTATTAGCCAGGGGATAGAAATGGTGTCCCTGGCCTCTGTTTGTCAAAGGCTGGAGAGGGATGGCAGGAGACAAATCGCTTGATCATTGTCTTCGGTCCACCCTCTCTGGGGCACCTGGTGCTGGCCACTGTTGGCAGACAGGCTACTGGGCTAGATGGACCTTTGGTCTGAGCCAGTACGACCATTCTTATGTTCTCATGTTCTTATGAAATCATCTGAATTAAATGCAGAGGGGATACAAGGCAGACCAGGGGAGAGAAAGGAATAGATTGGGACAAGTAGTTCAGTGAGACAGGGGCTGGAAGTGGGGCCAGAGAAGCTGAATGGGGCTGGCTAGGCAAGAGAGACTAAGACTGGAAGCCCCAGGGAAGACTGGGACTGAGTATCTGGGTGGGTGTAAGGTGGGCATGGAGGTTGGAACAGTTGAGCAAGGAGACTGGAACTGAGAGCTGGATAGGGGGAGACATTGTATGAAGAGCTGGAGAGAAGACTGGAAATGTCTGGACAGGGAGACAGAGTAGGAGCAAGTGGCAGGGAGAGAACAGAGGCAGGTTGAAGGGGAGACCAATTTGACAAGGAGCTGCAGGGAGTAGGAAGCACATGGATTGGCTGGGCAAAGAGACTAGGCCAAGGAGCCGGGGGTGGGGGGAGGGAGATGCAAGAGAGACTGAGTTTGGATGAGGGCCCCAGCAAGGGAGACCAGGTTGGACAAGAAGTTTGGAGACTGGTTGGACAAGGAAGCTGGTATTGGATGAAGGAAGGGAAGAGACTGGGAGTGGCAAGGAGATTGGGATTCAGAGTTGTCAGGTCCATCCTGTACATGAAATGAGGCAAGAATCCAGTGGAAAAAAAAATGTGATCCTTGAGTGGTAGGCTAAGTTATGTTAAATCTCCCCAAACCTCAGCTAATGCTCCCTGCTGCAGTCCTGGGGTGGGCTCAGACCTTGGTCCCTGCTCAGGACTCCTCCAGACAGCTTTGGGTGATGATGAGCTGTTACTGTTTAGGGCTGCTCTATGCACTGGAAGGCTGGATGCAGTTCAGGGTTGCTTTGGGCACTGGCTGGGATTTGGGGCTGTATGAGTGAGCAGGCCAGCAAAGGTGGAGGGGCAGAAAGGGCAGAGAGGAAGCAGGACCTCAGGCAGAAGGGGCAGAGCAGGGAGCTGTCCTCCCCGAACGGGTGGGGTGTATGTACCGCCCATGCTGTGATCTTGTGAATGAAGACTATCCTAATGCTTACACACAATGGGGCAGAATTAAGGTTGCACAGGCTACTTACTTTAGAGTGCTTGAATTTGCAACCATAATAATGAACAGTTTTATTTAATATAAATTTACTGTCTTACATGCATTTTACTGTACCTTGCACACCCAGAACTATTCTTCTATATGTTATTTTCCATTTTTCTTTGCATTGATAGGTGCTCATCTTTTGCCAGTAAGCATATTTTTATTGATGTACATTATTCACTTACATAAAATATTAAAAAGAAATAATCTCAACAGCAGCAGATGAAGCACAATTAAATGCTGTAGTTTACAAAACATTAGGTTTTTTTTCCCACAGGTGTTAGAGACTGAGACAAATTCTGCTTTTGGTTTATATACATATAACTCCTGTGGATTTCAAAGGAAACAGTGTACATTATTCTCAGTTCCCAGGAACTCCTTAAGAGAAAGGAACTTAGAGTTGTTAGGGAAGCTATCTTATTATCTATGTAGAATCTCAGTGCTCCTGTTACAGTATCTGAGCACCTATGAGCTCTATGGACTGCATATCTGCTGTGCAAGTATTCATACAGGACAGACTAACCTCCAGAGACCTGTCCTAGCATGCACTGGGCTTTTCAGTGTAAAGCTCTTCAGTTATTCCAAAGTCCTGGTCAGGAAGAACTTAATGCTATGAAACCAAAGTGCATCAAATAACAAAGCCACCTGGATCTGATATGTTTCTTTCCTCCATCCTTAAAATTAGCATTTTAAAGTTTTAACTTACTATCACTATTTTCTTCTTTAAAAAGTACTTTCAAATAGATCATTTTAAAATACTGTAGGGTTAGAGATTGGGGCATCTAATTCCGCTTGGTTTCTTGGATCACTTCAGTCTTAAATTATAATATTGGAAAGTTTGGACACCAGTGCCTATACTTCCCTTCATCTATAGGCTTTCTTCATGCCCCCGGTAGTGTTGGCCAGAGGATTAGCCTTTTGGGAAAGAGTGCATTTTTGCTCCCTGACAGAATACCTTGGAATTCTGTCTACCTTAGTTTGAGATCAGAGTTCATTTTCCTTCTATCTGAAGGTGGCCTATATAGGGATATGTCTACACTGCAGCTGGGAGCAAGTCTCCCAACTTGAGCAGACTCCAGATGACAGGTCTCAAGCTAGTGCACTAAAAATAACAATATAGAAATTCCAGCTCAGGCAGGCTTGGGATTTCAAACTCACCCTACCCCTTCTGCTCTGGAGCTTGACTTCAGCCTGAGCTGGAACATCCACATTGTTATTTTTACTGTGCTAGTGCTAATCTTTTCTACCCAGGCTGGGAGGCTCACTCCCAGATCCAGTATAGACATATCCTACCAAAAAGACATAGCAACCCAGTAAGTCAAACCACAAAATTATCTGAAACCAATTTTCTTTGGAAGATTAAAACCTCACAAAGTTTAGCAGTATAGATTAAAATCTGGTTTAAGACCTAAGTAATATCTCTCTAGTTTGAGTAACATCTTGTAGTTACTATGATTTTAAACAAGAGGACATTTTTTACAGTCTTGGTGTTTGTATGTTTTTCCAACATCCACTTCTTTCCCTGTGTTTTATTCCTAAGGTTTGTGTGTGTTTTTCCAGGCTGTCAGATCTTCCTTTATGTCTCATGTCTTTTTCCTTGCTCCCCTTTTTCCCTTCAGTTAGTGTCTCTCTCGGAGTCTGTCTGACCCACTCTGTTTCACTGAAGCTGTCCTTTCTCCCTGTAACTTGGCATCACAAGATCCATCTCTAATAGAAAAATTACCCATTGCCAGTATTCCTATCCCTCTCTCTAGGTGGTGTTGAAACCAGTCTAACTGCTAGTATGGATGGAAGAAAGTGGCTTTCAACTAGAGCTGGTCAAAAATAGAAATAAAGTTTTGCAAAAAAGTCATTTTCATTCTGCTGGGCTCAAAGGGGAACAATATTTTGTTAAAAAATTGTCATGAAAAAACACAAGTTTGATTTTTCCCTCCTTCCTGTCTTCTAATCTGTTTTCACCTTTTCTTTCCCTTCCTTTATTCCTTTTCCCCATATTGGCACTAAATGAGGTGATGGGGAGGAGAAAAAAGAGAACTGGGAAATGTATAAACCTTTTCACAAAATGCCAGATTCAAAAATGAAAAAAAAACCCATTGCATTTTCCACAAAATATTGTTCATATAACCTAGTTTTGCATGTGTATAATTCATGTTTGCTTGAAATGACTGATGGTCCTTTCATCTGAAGATTCCTTTGATAATGTCAACAATTTATTACAATATAGTTCACTTTTGTTTCCATGTATCTTGAAAACATTATTGTACCTGGATAATAAAACACGTCTTTTCATATAAAATGCAGTTTATGTGTGCATGTGTCACTAATAGAGAATTCTAAACAGGAGTATGACGATGAATGTTAGAAAGTATTCATATGATTTTGATGGTATGAAACTGTTGTCCTTCCACCAACTATTTTCATATGAGTGTCTGATTTCTCCACACCCCCCGACTTCCTATAATTATGCAGCAGAAAGTAAACAGAAGTAGAAGTTATGTATGCACACTTGTGATGTCCTATTTTTTAAAAAAGTGTTACAACAACATAACTACAGTTTGGAATCTGTAGTGAAAACTGAAAAGAACCCAACTCTTTCTATATTCCCAACATAGTAGAAAAGTAGTCTTAGAATTGGAATGGCAGAGGAGTGGGTAGGTCAAGATTTAAGTACTTTGGGAGAGCTATGTTGGGAAACTTGAACACCACCTGCTTGTACTACGCTTGGCTCAAATCAGTCCCATACCTCCCTTGCTTTCACCAGCACTATATTCACTCACACTGTTTACGAGGAGACTTGTATTTGATGTATCATATTACAGCAAAAGCACCCAGAATACACAAAAGAAATCCTTGTTCCAATGTTTTTGCAGAAAGTTATTTATATGTAGGACCTACTTTAAGTGCTAGATGAAATTGTGGGGTTAATTCATTTACGTAAATGTTTTTTACTCCACTAGAATTTGTAGTGTGCCTGTTTATATGGAACTGTTTAGTGGTAGATTCCCCAAATTAGAACTGCAACACTCTACTGTACTTTTGGTGAGCAAACTCCTCTCTTCCTTCCTCAGAAGTACACGACTAAAACTACAGCTCCATTGAAGAAGAGATACACACAGCAGAGAGGAGCCAGGGAATGGGAACTTTGGAACAAAGTGTTCTGTGGGAGCACATGGAACATCATGGATGAGACAGGGAGTAGAATGGACATGGTCACTCAGATTGCCAGCTGCATGTCCCCTGGTCACTAATCCTTCCAGGGGAAGGGGACTGCATATAGCTGATGCTATAACCAGTAGCAGTCAGTCATAATCCAGCATTCTACTTCCAGCTGGTAGGCCAGGAAAAGAAGTCTATGTTCCAAACCTCTGGGTGGGTCCTTCACACAAAACCCATTTGAGGTTTATGCAGGTGTTGTGAATTTCTCCCTTCTGTGTGTCTAGCACCTGGGAGGACTATGCATTTAAGTGATCATATTTAACCCACATTAGTGCTACCAGCTGTAGGTAATATGTACCACAAAAGCCCAGATTTTATCTCATTGTTACAAAACAATTCCTTCCCTACTATGTTCGGGCATATCAATTATTAACTTGCACTTCAAAACATTACATGAACAAGAGTCATCTATTCTCTTCCCATCATTGTGAATGGAGCTTTTGATTCAGTATTAACCACACAGGAAACTGTAGGTGGAACAGTTCACATGCCTGACTCAGAAGGCAAAGCATCTGAAAGGATTCATGTTTAAGATGTAACTCCATAAGGGACATGCAGTAATATGAATGGAAACTTGTTATAAAACAACTCTTTTAAACACCTTGGACTAATTTCATTACTCATGTCCCTTCACTGACTTCTGTGCAGTTACACCAAGGAAGACTTTGGCTAGTTGTCTTTCATATTTGTATGACCCATGAGTGTTTGCAGATTTATAGAAGACTAAAATTAAGGCATTTTAAAACTTTATTTTCAAGTTTTCTAAACCCTTAAAACCCTTTAAAACTTTATTTTCAAGTTTTCTAAACCTTATACCTAATGTGCAATCACATTGTTTTAACCACAGTTAACCAGTCAGTGATTCTGGCCCAGATCTTGCCCACTTAGCTGCTCCATGCATGCCTATGGACCAAATGGCAGTGGAACTGGTGTGGTCCTGCCATGTGCAGGATTCTGCAGACTACAGAGATACCTAATTTGCAGGAAGTTCACTCTCCTTTGGACCATCAGACATTACTTCAAAGGCACTCCGGCCGTGTCTAAACTATATCCCTCTGTCAGCAGAGGGATGTAAATTAGATGTATCGAAAGTGCAAATGAAGTGAGGATTTAAATATTCCATGCTTCATTTGCATAATGGCAGCCGCTGCTTTTTTGAAATGGGGCTTTTCAGAAAAAAACGGCAGTTTAGACAGGGCATTTTCGACAGAAATGCCCCATTTCGAAAGATCCTGTGCTCCTCATTTTAGTACAGGATCTTTTGAAACAGGGCATTTCTGTTGAAAATGCCCCATCTAAACTGCCGTTTTTTTCCAAAAAGCCTCATTTCGAAAAAAAGCAGCGGCCGCCATTATGCAAATGAAGCGCGGGATATTTAAATCCCCGCTTCATTTGCACTTTCGATACGTCTAATTTACATCCCTCTGCCGACAGAAGGGTGTAGTTTAGACGTAGCCTCAGTCATCTGTAGAATAGAGAATGGAGTGTGTGGAAGTTAAGCATAGGCAGGTCAGGGAAAGGGGTGGAAATTTCGATGGAGCTGCGGTTACGCACATAGCCAATTTTCTTCCATCCCTCTCCATTTGCAGGCAGGGAGGAAGGCAGTGGAGATAGAATCGCCTCAGAATGGTAGCAAAGATGCTCTATCTCCATATACCTCCAGTATCTTCCTTGTGGAAGGGCCATTTTGCACTGGGCCCAAGATTTAGGCAATTCCTAGTTATAAGTCAGTATGAAATATTGATTCAGCTTCTAGTTCAGGGGTGGGCCAGATCTGGCCCTTCAAGCTGCTTGATGCAGCCTGCTCTGCCACGCCCCTCCCCCAGGCCAATCGAGACCCAGGGGCAAGGGAATGCATGAAATTATTCGCCGTTCAAAGCAGTTGGTGGCTCCCTCCCTGCACCAGGAGTTTTCAGCACCTAGAGGGAACCGCCAGCTGTTCAAAGCAGCTGGTGGGTCCCTCCAGGCACAGTTTACCCCTGGCAGAGCATGGTGTGAGAGACTTCAAGGACTCCCCTGCCCCAAGACCTTGATTGGCCTGGAGGAGGGGGAGCATGCAAAGCCGCCTTCTCCCTCCCTTCCAGCCAGGCCCATGTGGTACTTAGAGGGCACTGCCCCTTCCGGGGGCCAGAGACAGCCTACAACCACTACCAAAATTGGTGAAGTGGCTTTCCTGCAAAAATAATTCTCTACCCCTGTTCTAGTTCTAGGATACTTTTCTATCAATATAGCTTCATCACACACAAGTTTCAGAATAATTCATTTCCCCCATTACATGGCAGAACACCCATAGGGATTTGTATTCTGTGAAAGTTATTTGATATTTTAAACACAAATTGCGAAGAGTGACAGAACAATCCATATAGCCAAAATAGTCTGTCTATTGATACATAAGAATTATTTGATTTACAACATGGTGGGGCAGAGCCTCAGTGGGTGTAAATAGTCATAGCTCCTTTGACTACAATAATGCTATTTACACCCGCTGAAGATCTCCCTGTTGATATGAAACATCTTTAGGGCACTAGCCTAAAAGGGGCACAGAAATATGTCCCAATGATATAGCATACAGATACAAGGCTCTGTGATTATGGACATTTTTGCAGGATCAAAACCTGATACAATAGTATAGTTTAGAATTTAAACACACACAAGTCAAGAAATTCAATGCCTTATGTTTCCCAGAACAATTGTAATTGAAACCCATATTTTTTGCTATGCTATTAAATTTATGCTGTAATATATGCATGTGCAATAGAATTCCTATAGTTCCTCAGGAAGAACCACGACTTTGTATCTGACATTTTAAAAATTTAAGTTCTGTATCATAAACATGTGGTTTTATTCATTGAATTTCTTTTCTTTTGTTAAGTGTAGTTGTAGTCAGCAAAGTGACATAAAATGGCACTTTAAGTCTGTTGTCTTCCTGTGTGTCCCAATCAAATCTTTTGACTGTACTGGCAAAAACAAATTTTTACTGATGTTAGCACTGCAAAGCCCGTACAACACAGAAGAGCAAGCTGCTGTGTAATCTATCTAGCCCATATCACCTAAGTTTCATTTGCAAAATCTCTTCTACCAGAGATAATGCAAGAGGCAGTAAAGAACTTGATTTTATGATCTCAGGTTAAATTTTCAGACCCTTTACACAGAAAAATCACCTTCTGACTTGTGAATTCTACCTATTAAGTGCCTACACAGAGTTCTTGATATGGAAGTTACTGAAAGAGAAATAAAAAATCCCGTGGAATTACTTTTCTGACACTTTTCACATTTTTAAGAAGGAAAAAAGAGTAAGTGAATGCACTTTCAAATAAATTAATTTCTTTCAATGTAAGATAAAAACAAAAAGAAAAAAGAAAAAGGAAGACAGTAGCTACTATACAAGTCATCATCCCTAATGCAAGCTATTATAAGATATATGGGGGAGAGGGAGAAATGCATTAATCAGTGTAGCTGCTTATTGGCAATAAAGCACCCAAGTATATTTTTTCTTGTTCCAGACTTTTTTTTTTGTTCTAGCAAGTTCTAAACTACAATATCATTTTATAATCAAATGTATAATTTTGAAAAAAGTGTATATTTAAATGATATTGGTGAAATCCTAGCTCCATTGAAGTCAATGACAACACTCCCATTGACTTCAATAGAGCTAGAATTTTCACCCTAAATGTCCATAACTTAGGGCCCTACCAAATTCATGGCCATGAAAAACAGGTAATATTTTATTAAAACTGGTCTCCCTCTGTGAAATCTGGTCTTTTATATGCTTTTACCCTTCACTGGAGGTCTCAAACTCCTGGCCCATAGGCCATCTCTGGTCAAAGCAATTGTGCAATCCAGCTTGGGAGACCTGGTGGGCTGGGGGGGACCTGTCCATTCCCATCCCCCAAGCCCTGCTCCTTTCCACACCAGGTCCCCTGGTTATCCCCAAGGCTGCATCCTTGGGGAATGAGAGGCCATGCAGGGGGAGGTGTTGGGAACAAACAGCCCCCTCTCCCTACCTGCCAGGATTCTTGGGCTGGATTGTGCACTTGCTCCCACAGGGGATGGCCCATAGGCTAAGTGTTTGAGACCCCTGCCCTATATTATACAAATTTCACAGGGGAGATCAGAATTTTTCAAATTGGGGGTTTTGACCCAAAAGGGAGTTGTGGGGGAGGAGGGGATCACTAGGTTATTTTAGGGGGTCTCAATATTGACATTTTTACTTCTGCATTGCCTTCAGAGGTGGGTAGCAGGAAAGTGGTGGCTTTTGGCCAGGCACCAAACTCTGAAGGTGGTGCCCCACCAGCAATAGTGTAGTTAGTAGTAAGGATGGCAATACCATACCATGCCATCCTTACTTTTGCATTGCTATTGATGGTGACTCTACCGCTGGAGCTAGGCTCCCGCCAGAAGCTGCTACTCTCCAGCTGACCAGCTCTGAAGGCAGAGCCACTGCCAGCAGCAGCACAGAAGTAAGGGTAGCTTGCCACCTTGCTACAACTCCTTTTTGGGACAGAAGCCTACAATTACAACACTGTGAAATTTTAGACTTAAATAGTGAAATAATGAAATTTACAAATTTTAAAATTCTATGACCGTGAAATTGACCACAATGGACTATGACTTTGTAAGGTCCTATTTATAATCGCACAATTTAGGCCCAATTCAGCAAACCATTGCTAATAGGAAAAACAGTATTAGGAAATTATTACACACAGACACACACACACATTTATATATTCCTTTAATGCTATTTAGTGCACAGAACTCCCATTGACCTTGATGTTGCAAATATTTATACCTGTGAGTAACTATTTTCACAGACTGATAGTTACTCACAGGCCTGCATGTTTTCAGGATCAGTGACACTGATGTTAGCTGGAGTCCCCCAAGTTCAGGATGAAACCATTAATTAGATTAATGACCAAAGCAAACCTCTATTTTACTCCTTTCCTGACTTCATCATAAGTCAATTACAGCTTTTAGAAACACAGTGGAAGGAACAAATTCTATTGGCAGCTGAGAAGGAAATGAGTGAAGAATAGCTTTGTGGATAGAGCACAGGACTGAGTGTTAGGAGACCTATACACTTTCTCTGGCTTTGTTTCAGACTTCCTCTGTAACCTTGGTAAGTCAGCCAGAGGCAAATCCCTTCTCTTTCTCAGTTCAGATTAGCCTGCCTGGGATGCAAGAAGATTGGTTTCCCTATATGTGGAGAAGCAACATATTTGGACAGCCTAAACAAGGGATGTATAGCTCTGTGGGAGACAGATTCATGAGGACTTTCTGTGCAATGATGCAGATCCTCTGGCCATTGCTCTACAGATGTGGGCAGGAGGCAGGTATTGTGGAAACTATTTTAGCTCTAAGGATAACTGTGTGACATTTTTCTGCTTGGTGGTTTTAGGACAGGATCTTGCTATTCCTTATCTCTAAAAATAGGGATAATAATACCTACCTCATGATAGATATTAAGCTCCCCAGATGCATTTTGCCATAGAATGGGAAGGTATTATTATGGTATCAAATCCTCAAAAGTGCTGAGAAAGAAAAATGGTAGTTTTGTTTCTAAATCATTATGTATTGAGCTTGTGTAGAAGTTAATATGTTCTTTAATTCAAAATTTATTCTGCATCCAGGGTAAGGAATATGTGTTTTCTTGAAAGTGATTATGCAAACTAAGTACTGACTATATGCAGTGTGTTTTGATAACACAAATTCCCTTCCTACACACAGGAGCCAAGCACAATGGTAACACTAAAGCTCACCCATAATATTGTATCCTATCTCAGTCCGCAAGTACAGCCCCCTACTCCCATGTGAAGTTCCACTGTGCCTCTCGGAGTTCTTGTGGCTGCATCTAGGAATAGCTCCACCAAGTGTGAAACCCCATTCTGTCTTTCACTCACTCTGTAGCCCCCTCATGCTCCAGGAATTGCAGCGCTCCCTCTTTGTGGCTTGGGCCTCAGGCCAAGTCACTTTCATTTTTCCCTTCCAGGGAATCAAAGTCACTGAACAGGTAGAAGACCAGGTATCATTCCTGCCAGTTTTCCAATTTGAAGCTATGCCAATTCCCCAGTGGCTAGTAGGAAAACCCAGGCCCACCTTGTACACCGGGTTCCATCTCAGTAACCCTCAAACTAGTGTTCAAGGTTTGCACTGTTCTAAACTTTACAGAAGTTTTCCTGATCCTTTTCCTACCCCATCTCTATCAGGCTTTGCACCATCCCTCTTCATAAACTCTTCATTGAGGTTGGGCCTTGATCACAGGGATTCTACTTTCCCTCTGGGTTTCTTCCTTTCTCCCTCTAAGCCCAAAGAAAGACTATAGGCTTGCACACTTCCATCTTTTTCTTCTTCAGTTCTGTGCTATAGCAGACTTACTTCTGTGCTTTAGCAGACTTACTTGTCTATGAAACAAGGTGCTGTACTTTCTATCTTGTTCATGAGTTATAGTCTCACACCTTTCCCAGTATTCCTAAAGAATTGAAAAAGAGTAGGGTTTTTAAGTGGGCCTAAAGTTGCCAAGCCTCCAGGACTGTCCTGACATCTCCAGGAATTAAAGATTAATCTTTAATTAAAGATTGTCATTTAATGAGCCCTCCCAGAATATGGCCAGCCAAAACTGGCAACATGAATTCGGGCCCATTTTTCATCTCTTTTTGCTGTAAACTTCCTGACTTTATACCAGTCCTGTCCGTTTCTCTCCAGCTGGGCTCCATGTCAGGACTTCCTATCAAACATAAACTCTCCCCCAGTTGCGGTCTGTTCTAACCTAGCCTCTTCTGAGTCATGCTAATCCTTTCCAGGCTAGTGTGAGGTAAACACCCCATCATGGCCATACTTAAACAGCCCCTTTTTAGGGCTGGAAACTTATATATAGTTACTACAAGCAGAAACGAAAACTTCTGGATTGAGTGTAAGGGCCCTATCTGCACAGACACTTTAATTTACAGTCTTTTTCTCCTCCCCCTTGGCCCTCTTTTTCTGCTTTATTTTGTTCCTCTGTGGCTCTTGCTCCATGCCTGTCATCTGAAGAAGTGGATTGTGCCCACAAAAGCTCATGATATTATATCTATTTTTGTTAGTCTCTAAGATGCTACAGGACCATTTGTTTTTTAAGCTTTTTTTAAGTTACAGACTAACATGGCTACCCCTCTGAGGCACTATCTGCAGTTTCTCGTGATTTTGCTTTCATCAAATAAAGCTTCAGGTTTGAAAACTCAGGGACTTAATCTCTCACTTTGTTAATCGACAGCTGACTCAGCTCCAAAGTTTTTGTTTCTAGACCAGAGATTTCCCAATATTTCATCCTGTGGACCACATTTTATAAAGAAATTGTCTCTGATCTTTGACCCATCCATTCACAATAACTTCATTCAGTTACATAGGCTGTTTTCCACCCTTTCTCACTAACATAGATCACCACCCTTCTCCATCACAAGTGCATGGACCACCTCCTCACTCCTTCACAATCACATGCACAATCTTCTCCTGACCCTCTCTTCCCATTCACAAGTATGCAGACTGCCTTCCTTCCCATTTACACTCACATGGATTTGTTCCTAACATTTTTGCAATCTTGTAACATTCTTGTGGCAACTACATCAATTGTTTACAAAAATTTAATAGTAGGACAGTATTTAATGTGTTTTTAGCTTCAAATATTTTGGCAGCAGGAAACAGGAAGGTGTAGCATTGGCCAGCTCTCTGTGAGAACCTTTGCAACACCCAATTGTTTTCAAAGGGAATCAGCACTGTGAGACTGACTCTTATATGGTATTTACAGTAACTGCTAGGGCAGCAGGCATCCGGTTCTTAATGGAATGCCCTATCAAAAGGGGACTCTGGAAGCTCTAGTCAGCACTGCCGACTGGCACATTAAAAGTACAGTTGGCAGTGCAGTGGGGGTTTGGACTAATGCGGGTAGCCAACCTGCTCTGGCTCTGTGTGGCTCCTGGAAGCGGCTGCTAGGTTCCTGTGGCCTCTGGGTTCAGGGAGGCTTTGTGCACTGCCCTCACTCTGAGTGCTGGCTCCACAGCTCCCATTGGCTGGGAACTGTGATGGGCAGGCACAAGGGCAGTATGCAGAGCCTCTCTGCACCTTGGGGCCACAGGGACCTGGTGGCTGCTTTCTGGAAGCTGCAATAGATGTTGCGGGGACCCTGGACCCCAACCTTCTACCCCAACCCAGAGTCCCATCCAGTATCCAAACTCCCTCCTGGAGTCCACACCTGACCCTCTCATACCCCAACCTTCTGCCCCAGCCATGAGCACTCTCCTGTGCCCCAAACCTCACCCCTCCCACCTCAGATCCTGCATCTCCATCTGGAGCCCTCACCCCAGTGAAATAGCCATGTTGAGAAACTTGGATGGGCTCTGAGTGTGGCTGGGTGGGTGAGCAATGACCAGTGAATGTGGGAATGAGGAAGGAGGGATTGGGGCTGCTTTGCAGAGGCTATGGATGCTGTGGCCAGGGCCCCCTGGAAGCCCAGGTGGCACCCAGCTCTGGGAGAGGCACTGCACGTGTTCTGGGTGGATGGAATGGGACAAGCCCCTGACCCTGCTCCCTGGCTAGAGCACTAGGCAGATGGGCAGAGTGGGGCATGTGTTGGGGTCAGAGGAGAGCCAGGGCTGAGTGTCTGTGTGTAGGATCTGGATGCTAAATACCTCCTTCATCCCCTTCCTGCACCTCAACCCCTTGCCCCCGCTTGATGAAAGTGAGTCAGGGTGGAGGAGAGTAAGAGATATATGGAGGGGATGGAGTGGTGGAATGAGCAGGAGGTGGGGCCTTGGAGAAGGGGCAATAGAGGTGAAAACCTGGGCAGGGGTGATCAATTTGTGTGTTTAGAAAGCTGGCGAGCCTAGTAACTGCCCCTTTGTGGCACCACTGCTACTGTGTCACAAAGTGGCTTGAGCTATTACCACAGAATATGCAATGCCAGCTGAAGCAGAGCAGGACGATGGTGCTGTTGCCATGCGAGGCTGGCCAGGGCAGTGCCATTCTTGTCAATGCTGTTGAAGATGGAGCTGGGGAGTGCCACTTGGACTGAGGCTGTGCATGTCAGAACAAAGTGTCACCACAGGAGGTGGAGCAGGGCAGTGGGTTCCTAGCACCAATACTATAGAAGTGGAGCAGGGTGGTGCCATGGGCACCAATTCCTCACGAAGTGGAGCAGAGCAGTGCTACCAGTGCCGATGCCATAGAGGGTGCAGGGCAGTGCTGCCAGTGCCAAGGTCATAGAGGGGGTTCAGGGTGGTGCTGCCAATGCTATAGAGGGGATGCAGGGCTGTGTTGCCAGCACCCTGGGGGTGCAGGGCGGTGCTGTCTGTGCCAATGCCATAGAGGGGGTGCAGGGCCATGCTTCCCATGACATAGGGGGTGCAAGGCGGTGCTATCTGTGCCAATGCCATAGAGGGGGTGCAGGGCCATGCTGCCCACGACATAGGGGGTGCAGGGCGGTGCTATCTGTGCCAATGCCATAGAGGGGGTGCAGGGCCATGCTTCCCATGACATAGGGTGCAAGGCGGTGCTATCTGTGCCAATGCCATAGAGGGGTGCAGGGCCATGCTGCCCACGACATAGGGGGTGCAGGGCGGTGCTATCTGTGCCAATGCCATAGAGGGGGTGCAGGGCCATGCTGCCCACGACATAGGGGGTGCAGGGCGGTGCTATCTGTGCCAATGCCATAGAGGGGGTGCAGGGCCATGCTGCCCACGACATAGGGGGTGCAGGGCGGTGCTATCTGTGCCAATGCTATATGAAGCGGTGCAAAGTGGTGCGAGTGCCGCGTGAGGAGAGAAGGGCGGTGCCGCTAGTGCCAGCTCCAGGCCAGGAGCCCAGCCTGTGGGCTACGTGGCTGCGTCTGGGGGGAGGCTGGGCCGCCCCAAGCCTTGGCTGGCACGCAGGGCAGCTGCCTGGTGCTGGTGCCACAGCCCCCCCGGGGCGCTCAGTCCCCTCCCCTAGCAACAAGCAGCCGGCGCCGGCCGGCTGCCCAGCCCAGCACCGGGGCAGGGGGCGGGCTCTTCCGGTTCAAGTCGGAGCGAAGGAAGCCGGGCGGCCATCTTGGATCCTCTGTCCCGGAGCGGGCGGCGCTGAGGCAGCGGCGGAGTGGGGGCGGGGGCTGCCGGAGCCGGAGCCGGCCGCGGGGCTGCTGACACCCGGCTCGGAAGGCGCAGGGGAGCCCGGACCAGCCGGGCGGCGGCGGCGGGTGGAAGAGGCCCAGCATGGCGGCGAAGGCGCGGTGAAGCGGGGCTGGGAGGGGGGGGGCGGGGGAGAAAGAGGCGAGGAGAAGGGAGAGGGAAGCGCTTCGGAGCGGGCCTGCCTGGCTGCCAGGGCTCGGAGCTGGCTGCGGAGAGGAGGCTTGTTTTCCTGGCCGGGCTCTGAGGCGCCCCGTTGCCCCCTCCGGGCTGTTTCCTCGCCCCCCCCCCCCGCGACCGCTGCGCTCTACGAGGATTCCCCCCCGCCACCCTCACCCATCCGCCTCTGCGAGCCGGGCTCCTGAGCTGGCTGTAGGATGAGCGCCGAGGACTCCCAGGGGGAGACGCTGCTCCTTCGCCAGGCTGGAATATAGCTCAGAAGTGGGGGGGTGGCCGTGGAAATAAGCAGCCCCCCAGCCCGTCCCTTGATGGTGGTCCTTCGTAACCACTGTCTTGCAGCTGATTGACAGAGCTTTTTTGGGGGTGGGTAGGTTAGGTTTGTGTTGCGGGGAGGGGTGTTTTATTTTGCTGTCGCAAGTAGCCGGTGCTCCAGCACGAGCGAATTAAAATGTCCACGAGAACTCCGTTGCCTACGGTGAATGAACGCGACACTGAGAATGTAAGTCACCTGCGAGCTCGAGCTGGGCTTTGTGTGTGTTGGGGGAGTGGGCGCTGGGGTGGCCAGACCTGCCTGTCACCTATGGAACATGTGTGCTGTAATGCTTTGGTGGCCGCGTCGCTCGTGTGCTTGAGTGTGACTGCTATACACAAAGGATGACATGCATAGAGAGGGGTGGGCGTATTGTGTACAGAGACAAAAATGTCTCCCAAGAAAAACTGTCAGAGAAAAATGTGCAATTGTTTTTAGCAGACATTGGCTCTCTCTTTGCGAACGTAAACCATAGGTATAATTTGAGTGAAACATACTGTACAGAATCAAACTATGTAATTTAAAATCCCCAAAGTGGAGCTTGGCATTGTGGGTATGTATTATGTTCCTGCCGTTGTGACAGGGTTCAAGGCACTGTTCTGGCAGCTGGGTTGTGTTAAACAGATGTTTCACAGGTGTGTGAAGAGTAGTGTGGCTATGAGAGCTATCATTGAGGTTCTACGCCTGCTTATTAAATTACTTATATTATGGTTTAACTAAGTGTATCTTAACAGTTTGGTTTGCCGATGGTAATGCTGAAAGTAATCTAAAACACTTCAGTGTTTTAATGGTGTATCTTTACTGTGCAAATACAGTACTACCTCATATTAGTGTTGCTGAATTTGGGAGTAGTAATCCATATGCCTTTATATTTTAACACCATACTGCTTATAAACATCAATTAATTGCTAAAACAAGCAGATAAAGCAATTGGTAAACAGAGAACAATTCTGTGCTGGCAGGAGAGGACTAGGTGACTTAGATAATATATCTTTCCATCTCTAGTTTGAATGATTATTCACGATTAGTATAATAGCTTTATTTTCACTTGTTCAGATGGTATTGAAAGATTCCCTTTTCTGAAATCAGCAAAGTCAGAAAGTCCTCCCTTGGTTAAAGGGTAGCATTTGACAATGAATGTTAAACATGTTGTAAATAAAACTGCATGTTTTAATAGTCTAACTTAAACAGCTATATTGTTAGCTTTTTATTTGAAGTATTTAATGTGCAAATCAACTGTATGCAGAAACATAATATATCCAAACCCCAAACTCAGATAAACCCTCTCTAAGTAAGAACCTTATTTTTACCTCAAAGTAATCAATGTAAAAGGACAAATTTTAGGAAAAAATGGTCTTTGTATGTGAAAAGGTGTGCAGATGGGTTGTCTGTCTGTTCAGCTCTGAAGCACAAATGAGCAAAATCAGTGAGCATTATTTGTTTCTTTCATTATAGATATAACCAGATATCTTTTAGAAACCATTCCTGGGTCTGAGTGAAAGTGATTGGTGAGAGAGAGACCTGTTTTTTGTTGAAATAAATAAAAGGAAAATTTAGGCTGAATATTAAGAAAACTTCCAAATTTGTTAGAGCACGAACAAGGGAAATTGGTGGAAACCCTGTTACTGAAGACATTTTAAAACAAGACCAGACAAAGCATTAGAAAACGTGCTGCATAGAACAGTCACTGAATTGGCAGGGATTTGGATTTTATGTTAATAGTCATCTCTCACTTCTATGATCTTGGTTTGCTTTAGCCCTTGATACAACCTGCGGGCTGACAGCTGTATTGAACAAAAAGTTAACTAAGCATATTTTGTTGCAGAATGTCATTCAGCTTCAGCCTAATGGCCAAAGCTGCTCAGTGGAAGGAAATCATTAAAAATGAAAATTTTAAGTGGCCTTTTGTATTTATCTGAACTTCCAAAGTGCTTAAACCAGTGATGGACAGTCTGTGGGTCGCAGGCAACTCACTCAAGTTCCACCTGAGGCCCATGCACACTTTGTCTACCATCTATGCCCCCTTTCGCACACTGGAGTCCCAGAGTTCCTACTCCTCCCCTTCCCTCCCAGTACATTTGGACTGCCATTAGTTCACTGATGTTCCTTCCCCTCCCTCCCAGAGCATGAACAGCCAGAAACAACTGATTTGCAGCATTTGAGTTGGGGGGGTGGGAAAGGGATGGAGCACTCAGAGTGCTAGGAGTGAGGGGGAAGAGTAGGAAGTGTGGGACTCCAGTGCCTCAATGTGCAAGAGGCATGGGAGAAGGGGACAGAAAGGGGTGTGTGGGCCACAGGTGGAACTCCAGTAGGCCACGGGCCGCAGGTTGTGCACCACTGCAGCTCATTGAGATTGAGGGCCTCTCATGCGACCCACTCACTAGTGTTGGTTGCACAACATTGGTCTAAACAGATTCCTCTGTAATGTTTTGGCCAGTCAGTGTGTTTCTAGCTGGCTTGGATCGAGGTTTTTAAACTCCAGTTTGGCCTCATCCTGATCAACCAGTCAAACCACTTTAGAAATTGTTTAAAACTGTTTCTGTAATTTGGTAAAATCCTCTTTTAATACTTTAGAAATACGTTGTTTGACATTTGGAGCTAAAGTTGAAGGTTTTTTTTAATGCAGGGTATTTCATTCTGTTTTCAAAATACAGAACAAGCTCCTTAGTGATGTTTCTTAATTAACGTACAATGCTTGTCTTTATTGCTTGCAAATGTCACTTTATACTCTAATCAAGACAAATTTGCAAGCTGAGCAAAATTGAGCTGGATGACTGCTGGGAGCACTTGTAGTTAGTAGTATCGTGATTCAGTAGGTTAATCCTTCCTTTTTAGTCACACCGAATCAAACCCCAAGTATATAGGGTTGCTTTAGGTGCTGCCTTTCTGATGCTGTGATCATCAAGGATAAAATTTTTACTCTGGCATTTTTAATGTAAAAATGGTGTTCTGAACAAATTTCAATTCTGGTATTTGCATTTTTTCTGTCTAAATTGCCTCTAAATTCAGCTGGATACAGAATAAATTTTTATTCCTATTTTACTTCTGTAATACAGTAGTATTCTTCACTCCTACTCTGTTCTTTCATCTCAAAGACTATTGTATTTTATTGGCAGGTAAAACTGAAATCATACTGTCTAGATGAGGCTGAATTAGTTAACATTCCCATTTTGATCTTTAGATGAAAAGTGCTTAGAAATACAAACTATTCAGAGTGTTTGGGCCACGGTCATGGGACCCCTTAATATCTTCTCTATACTAGGAAAATTACTTAGTGCTGATAACACTCGTCACACTGTACCTTTTAAACCTTGTTTAACTTCAAGTGTAGGCAAGGACAAACTACAGTAAGTGCAGTTTCTGAAACTTTGGTTAGTTTCTGAAATAATAGTGCACAAAGTTTGTCTCTGCTTGCAGTTAACCATGTTCAGATTGGCAATTTCTGAAGTGTAGACAAGGGATCATCATCAGTGCTTCATTTTTTTTTTGAAAGGCAGTGTGTAGTTCTTTTTGTTACCAAGAGACCTTTCAACATGTAAACCATTAGAATAGAAAGTTTGTCTCAGTAGTTCTCCCATAAGGCCATTGATTATTTGTTTCCCAGCCAAGAAAGGCTGTTCTTCGAGGCTCAAGAATTTGAGGTGAGGAATCCTTTATTTTTTTATAGGAAAAGGCATAACTCATGTAGGGGAGCTGTGCTTTGTGACTTCCAGTGATGGCACTAGGACTGCTGCTGGCTGTCTGCCTGTCTGCCTCTTAGGCTCGGAGATGCCAGTGGCCACAAGGGTGAAGCAGCTCATCTGTGGAACCCGCTAAGCTGAAGGCTTCTTACTATTTTGACTAAGTCTCTTGGCATGTTTAAGTTGGATATTAGGAAAAACTATTTCATTAGGAGGGTGGTGAAATGCTGGAATGGGTTACCTAGGGATGTGGAGGAATCTCCATTCTTAGAGGTTTATAAAATCCAGCTTGAGAGAGCCCTGGCAGGGTTGATTTAGTTGGGGTTGGTCCTATGTAGAGCAGGGAGTTGGACTAGATGACCTACTGACGCCTTGTCACAGTCTAATTTTCAATGATTTCGTGTCAGGGTTTACTGACAGGAAGCTGGTTCAGCCCGCACCATTAAGGGTGACGCTTACCAGTTAAGCTTTCACGTCCCTAGTTTGAGGTACCTCAGATAGGGATGTGAATGACAAATCAGATAGTCGACTAAAGCAAATGATTATCAGATAGTTGACATGCTAGTTGACTAGTAGCTCCCGCCCTTACTGCCTCTATCAGAAGGTCAGCAAGTGGGTAGGAGGTGGGGAAGAGGAGGGAGTGCTTCAAAGCCCAAGCTCCATGTGGAGCCTGGAGCCAGACCCTGGGCTCCAGGCAGCACTACTGCTTTGAAACACTGCGTGCAGCCCAGGCTCTGCAGGTTTGAAATGCCACATGGAGCCTGGGATCAGCTAAGGACTCCCCCGCTGACCCCAGGCTCTATGCGGCACTGCTGCTTTGAAACGCTGCAGGGAGCACAGGACCAGCAGGGGACTGCTTGAGTCCTCCGCTGGTCCTATACTCCCCACAGCACTTTTGCCTTTGAAGTGCAAAGCCCTGAGGCTGTTGCTACACTTCAAAGGTGGAGGTGCTCTTCTGAACTAATCAAATAGTTAACCTCAGATAATCTAATCTGTATCTCCCAAGTTAATTGGGTGTTGTGGCACAACAAAAATGCCTCTTTTTTTTTTTAGCATGCATTTCACATAATAATATATTATTGAATATTTGATTAAGCAGTTTCCATTCTTTCTGTCGTACATCACATGCATAAACAATTAAAAGAAAACTGTACCTCTCTAGCTTGACCCAGAAATCTTGCAAAGAAACCAAACACCTCCTCATTGACTAAAAATTGAGAATGGTTCAGACATAGATAATTCTGCCTAAAATCAGAGGTAATTGATCCGTTCAATCTCCTGTTTCTCACAATAGCATATGTTTTGTTACTTCATGCCATGCTTGATCAAATACAGGTTGAACTTCTTTAGTCTGGCACACTCGGGACCTGACCAGTGCTGAACCAGAGAATTTGCCAAACCACAGGAAGACAACATTGTCTAGAAGCATACCAATAATTCCACTGCTTATTGGGCTTTAGAAGACATTTAGGGGTAAATTAGAGCTACATGACAGTACAGAACACTGAGAGCCAAGACTGGTGGCTGTAAACAAACTTTATGGGACTGGGGGAAACTTAGCCATACCCTTGATAAGTGGACATCCAGCTAACTAAAATCATGGAAGCACTGCCAGTTCCCTGCTACGCTGATAAGGATGTTAAACATGGCGGCTTTTCAACGGGCAGCGCTGCACAGAGCCCGGGCTCCTGGGCTCAGGGTCAGCTCTGTGCGGTGCTGCTTTGAAATGCTGAGACAGCAAGCTGGGTGGGGGCGGGTGGGGGAGGAATCGACTAGTCCTTACTCTGATAGTCGTTTACATCCCTAGGGTAGACGTACCCTCGATTATTTGTATTAAAGATTAATTTCTCTTTTGCCAAATAGTTTTTAAAAAGAGACAAATGTGACCTTGTATAACTGGCTAGCCAGTTTCATTCATATTAACTGGACAAATGGCAGCAGATTTTCTGAGGCCATAACTTTGTATTTGCACAATAAGTTGTGTCTTTTTGAGAACAATGCTCCAACTTGGAACTATCCAAACCATCTCACTAAATGCTTATGATTTAGTGATAGAATGTTCCTTTATTCACTTCTTTTGTCAAAATCTGTCCTAATTTTTCTGTGCTCTCTTTGAGCTTATTGACAATAATGGCATGATTGCACATGCATAAACCGTGTAATTGTGTTAGTGCTCTAGGGGCCAAATTCTGTCCTAAGTCCTTACTCGTATTGAATCGTAATATACATAGTCTTATAAATGTCAATTAGATTATGTATGAAGTAAGGTACTACTATTTAGTGTGAATGAGGAGAGTGAGCCTGGGCTTTAATACCTTATGGTGCTCTAATATTTTCAGTAACCTCAAAGTATGGCTTGTTAAAGTGGTCTACCTTTTTTCCACTTCACCTGTGTTGTAAATAACACTAGGTTACTATGTAACTGAATTTCACACATCTGATTTGTTATGTTTGTATTCTGTATCTGCTCAGACTATGAAGATATTAGTCAGTTCTTCAGTTTCACTTAGTTTTTCAAAAGTTTCAGAGGGGTAGCTATGTTTGTTGTTTTTCTAAGTGTTTTCTATAACAGACTAATAGTCCTGCAGCACCTTCAAGACTAACAAAAAATGTAGATGGTATCATGAGCTTTCGTGTGCACAACCCACTTCAGATGAAAATAGTAGTTTTTCAAATATTTGCATGATGTTTGAATTATAAACACTGCGGGGACTGGGATTTTTAACAACATTTTTCCATTGAAATTTTAAAAAGTTCAATTTGTGCAGCTCGTTAAATTGACATTCTTATTTGCTCCATTACTTTCCAGTTTGTTCTATATAGCAGCCATAAAATTTGATAAGTCAGGTCTCTTTACTTTGCTGTAGCACAAAGCTATAAATGACAACAGAGACAATGGAGATGTCCACAGACTTTGGAAGGCAGCACTGTATGTTGGCGTGCCATGTTGAAGGCTATTGTCATAATCACATGTTAGAAACTTCAATTTTTTTAAAAGACAGCGTTGGTTCTTTTGAAATTGATATCATTGGGTCTCCCTCTCAAGAAAGTTTCATACTCAGAAAGTCTGAGTGAGCATGTACATCAGTGGTCTTCAGCCTTTTTAAGCATGAGATCACTTTTTGAATTTAAATGCAATCCGCGATCTACATCAAACCCAAATTCTCTTACACCTTCTTCTTTGTGCCCCTTCTCCGAGGCCCTGCCCATGCTCACGCCATCCTTCCTCCCTCCCCCATTCTACCTCCCTTTCATCAGGCAGAAGCAGAGGGTTGGGGCACTGGCTCTTGTCTTGGTATAAAGCAGTGAGCAAGCGACCAAGGAGCTTGCGAACAGGACAGCAGGGATGGATGGTGATAGGTCTGCTGTTACCACCTGCACAGTGTGTGCCATGCTTGTCTTCCTCCCGGAAGAAAGAACGGATTTCATCTGCACTAAGTGCAAACTGGTCGCCATTTTGGAAGAAAAAATTTGAGGACTGGAGGCCCAAGTGTCGACCCTACGCTCGATCAGAGAGGATGAAGACTTCCTCGATAGAAGGCAGCGTTTAATCTTGCAAGCACGGCAGGCGGAAGAGCCGGAGAGGGCAGTACGGGACCAGGAAGAGAACTGGCAGCATGTAACTTCTAGAAGGGGAAAAAGTCTAGCACAGGAATCCCCCGATGCTATAAAGGTAAGTAATCGCTTTCAGGCTCTCTCCACAGGCTCTGCAGTGGTGAATGCTTTGGAAGGGACCTCACAAGGAAGAAACCGCAAGGGAACACCATCTACTGGAAGGCATGGGATGCGTAGTCCTAGGGATGGGTGTTCCACGACCACCCCCCCCCAAAAGAAGACGACGGGTGGTGGTGGTCGGGGATTCCCTCCTAAGAGGGACTGAGCCATCCATCTGCCGTCCGGACCTGGAATCTCGAGAGGTGTGCTGCTTACCGGGAGCTCGAATTCAGGATGTGACTGAGAGGCTTACCAAACTGATCAAACCTTCGGATCGCTACCCCTTCCTGCTTCTCCACGTGGGAACTAACGATATGGCCAAGAATGACCTTGAGCGGGTTACTGCGGATTATGTAACGCTGGAAAGAAGGATCCAAGAATTCGGCGCGCAAGTGGTGTTCTCGTCCATCCTCCCTGTTGAAGGGAAAGGACTGGGCAGGGATTATCAAATTGAGGAAGTAAGTGCGAGGTTGCGCAGGTGGTGTTGCAGAGTGAGCTTTGGTTTCTTTGACCATGGGACTCTGTTCCGGGCACAAGGATTGTTAGGAAGAGATGGGATCCACCTAACCAAGAGAGGAAGGAGCATCTTCGCGGGCAGGCTTGCAAACCTAGTGAGGAGGGCTTTAAACTAGGTTCGTTGGGGGACGGTGACCAAAACCCTGAAGGGAGTGGGAAAGTTGGATATCGGGAAGAAATGCAAAGAGGAACGAGCAAGAAAGGAGGACCCCTGATTCAAATGGAGAAGATAGGGCGATCAACTGGTTATCTGAGGTGTTTGTACACTAATGCGAGAAGCCTGGGCAACAGACAGGAAGAACTGGAGGCCCTGGCCCAGTCCAAGAAATATGATTTAATTGGGATAACAGAGACTTGGTGGGATGACTCGCATGACTGGAGTGCTGTCATGGAAGGGTATAGACTGTTCAGGAAGAACAAGCAGGGGAGAAAAGGAGGAGGAGTTGCACTATACGTAAGAGAGCACTATGATTGCTCTGAACTCTAGTATATAGAGGGAGAAAGACCTTTTTGAGAGTCTATGGATTAAGTTTAGAGGTGCAAACAACAGCAGGGATGTTGTGGTTGGTGTCTACTACAGGCCACCGAATCAGGTGGATGAGGTAGATGAGGCTTTCGGACAACTGAGAGAAGCTTCCAGATTGCAGGCCCTGGTTCTCATGGGGGACTTTAATCACCCTGACATCTGTTGGGAAACCAATACGGCAGTACACAGGCAATCCAGGAAGTTTTTGGAGAATGTTGGGGATAACTTCTTGGTACAAGTGCTGAAGGGTCCGACCAGGGGCCGTGCGCAGCTTGACCTTCTGCTCACAAACAGGGAGGAACTAATAGGGGAAGTAGAGGTGGGTGACAACTTGGGAAGCAGTGATCATGAGATGGTAGATTTCAGGATCCTGACCAAAGGAAGAAAAGATAGTAGCAAAATACACACCTTGGACTTCAGAAAAGCAGATTTTGACTCCCTCAGAGACCTGATGGGTAGAATCCCCTGGGATGCTAACATGAAGGGGAAAGGAGTCCAGGACAGCTGGCAGTATTTTAAAGAAGCCTTATTGAAGGCACAGAAAGAAACCATCTCTATGCGTAGCAAGAGAGGCAAACATGGTAGGAGACCGGATTGGCTTACAGGGGAAATCCCTGGTGAACTTAAGCACAAAAAGGAAGCTTACAAAAAGTGGAAACTTGGACAAATGACCAGGGAGGGATTTAAATGTATAGCTCGAGAATGCCGGGGGGTTATCAGGAAGGCGAAAGCGCAATTGGAATTGCGACTGGCAAAGGATGTGAAGGAAAACAAGAAAGGTTTCTACAGGCATGTTAACAAGAAGAAGGTGTTCAGAGAGGGTGTGGGTCCCCTACTGGATGAAGGAGGTAACCTAGTGACATGATGTGGGGAAAGCTGAAGTACTCAATGCTTTCTTTGCTTCTGTATTCACGGACAAGGTCGGCTCCTGGACTAATGCGCTAAGTGACGCAAGATGGGATGAAGATCGACAGCCCTTAGTGGGTAAAGAACAGGTTAGGAACTATTTAGAAAAGCTAAACGTACACAAATCCATGGGTCTGGACTTAATGCATCCGAGGGTACTGAGGGAGTTGGCAAATGTCATTGAGGAGCCTTTGGCCTTTGTCTTTGAAAAGTCGTGGAGATCGGGAGAGATCCCAGATGATTGGAAAAAGGCAAATGTAGTGCCCATCTTCAAAAAAGGGAAGGACGACGATCCAGGGAACTATAGGCTGGTCTGTCTTACCTCGGTTCCTGGAAAAATCATGGAAGGGATCCTTAAGGAATCCATTTTGAGGCACTTGGAAGAGAGGAAAGTAATTAGGAATAGTCAGCATGGATTCACAAAGAGCAAGTCGTGCCTGACCAATCTGATTAGCTTCTATGATGAGGTAGCTGACTCTGTGGACATGGGAAAGTCAGTGGATGTGATATACCTTGATTTTAGCTAGGCTTTTGATACGGTCTCCCACAATATTCTTGCCAGCAAGTTAAGGGAATATGGATTGGATAAATGGACGGTAAGATGGATAGAAAGCTGGCTAGAAGGCTGGACCCAGCGGGTAGTGATCAACGGCTCGATGTCAAGATGGCGTTCGGTTTCTAGCGGAGTGCCCCAAGGTTCGGTTCTAGGACTGGTTCTGTTCAGTATCTTTATTAATGACCTGGATGAGGGGATGGATTGCACCCTCAGCAAGTTTGCAGATGACACTAAGCTAGGAGGAGAGGTAGATACGGTTGAGGGCAGAGATAGGGTCCAGAGTGACTTAGACAAATTGGAGGATTGGGCCACAAGAAATCTGACGAGGTTCAACAAGGACAAGTGCAGAGTCCTGCACTTGGGACGGAAGAATCCCAAGCATTGTTACAGGCTGGGGACCAACCAGCTAAGTAGTAGTTCTGCAGAAAAGGACCTGGGGGTTACAGTGGATGAGAAGCTGGATATGAGTCAACAGTGTGCCCTTGTAGCCAAGAAGGCTAATGGCATATTAGCTTGCATTAAGAGGAGCATTGCCAGCAGATCCAGAGATGTCATTATTCCCCTTTATTCGGCTCTGGTGAGGCCACATCTGGAGTATTGTGTTCAGTTCTGGGCCCCCCACTACAAAAAGGATGTGGACGCATTGGAGAGGGTCCAGCGGAGGGCAACCAAAATGATTAGGGGGCTGGAGCACATGACCTATGAGGAGAGGCTGAGGGATTTGGGTCTGTTTAGTCTGCAGAAGAGAAGAGTGAGGGGGGATTTGACAGCAGCTTTCAACTTCCTGACGGGAGCTTCCAAGGAGGATGGAGAAAGGCTGTTCCCAGTGGTGATAGATGGCAGAACAAGGAGCAGTGGTCTCAAGTTGCGGTGGGAGAGGTCCAGGTTGGATATTAGGAAAAACTATTTCACTAGGAGAGTGGTGAAGCACTGGAATGGGTTACCTAGGGAAGTAGTGGAGTCTCCATCCCTAGAGGTGTTTAAGTCTCGGCTTGACCAAGCCCTGGCTTGGTTGATTTAGTTGGGATTGGTCCTGCCTAGAGCAGGGGGCTGGACTTGATGACCTTCTGAGGTCTTTTCCAGTTCTATGATTCTATGATAAGGGATTTGGAGTGTGAGAGGGGCTCTGAGCTGAGTCTGGGGCAGGCAGTTGCGGTGCAGGAAGAGGTTCAGGGTGCAGGCTCTGAGCATTTGGGTCCAGGGGGCTCGGGGCAATGGCAGGGGCTTGGAGTGAAGGAGGGGGTTCATGACTGGGGCAGGTGTTCGGGATGCTGGCTCCAGCTGGACACTGCTTACCTCAGGTGGCTCCTAGGTGGTGGTGGTGGTGCAGTGGGGTTAAGGCAGACTCACCCCTGCCCTCGCCCTGAACCACTCAGAAGCAGCCAGCAAACTGCCTCTATCCAAAGCCCTATTGTGCTCCCTCCTCCTGTTCTATGAAGATACAATACAGGGTGCAGGAGGTGACACCCTAACATCAACACTTCCTCCTCTCCCTTCCCTGCTTTGCACAGCAAGCAGGAGGCTGGAGGGGACAAGCTCCAAGGCAAAGGGCAAGAGATGCACAGCAGTGGGAGGGGCAGCTGAAGTGCTGCACTTGAGAGCCTCTTGGCCAGACCAGTCAGGATCACCTATCACCGGCTCCAAGATCTACCAGTAGATTCCTGTCTATTGGTTGGTGACCACTGATGTACATTGTTTTAAGACCTGTGGATAGTCTAATCTAATGTTTTATGGCCACTTGAATAATCTAATATATAAAGGAGAATGTTTGTATGTTTGTACACTAATAACTTGGACACTGTAAGAGCTACCATGACCAAACTTTGCATGGGATAACCTCTTATCCAGGAGAAGGTTTTAAGGTACTGTGGGAGGGAAGAGATGAGAGACTGACGCTTCTCCTCAGGGCTGCACCGAGCTTGGCAGTGCGGGGAGAAGCGGCTTTCCGGGGGAAGCGGCGCGACCAATCACTCACTAAGGCCGGCAGAGGGACAAGGAAGCAGAGGGCGGGCTCGGGCGCTGGCGGCAGGCACGCAGCTCTCTTCCCCCTCCCTCCCCTCAGGCTCCTCACCTCAGTTATATCAACTGTCAACTTATAGTTCAACAATGTATACTGATAAAGAGCCAGGACAGTCACTTAAAGTAGTTGGAATTGATTTGGAGACATCTTGCTTTTCACATGGACAACTCTGTTGCATGTTCAACAGTTGGAAGTGGAAAAAATTTGTACATATTTGTTAAGAATACTGAAACAAAATATAGTTTACAATAAAGTTTTTGATGATAACATGTAAAATTGGTTGTTTTATACTTTTTCTTTTTATATATTTTAATCCCTATAGAACTCAGTGCAATTTTTCTACTATTCACAGAACGATAATGGGCTGTTGTTTTTCTAAATTTTGTTCCTCCACTTTCCCGAGCAACGCCGGGTAACTCCCACTAGTTTGAAATAAAGTTCCATTTACCCCAGGTTTTTCCAGCTCTGTTAGCAACTTCCTTGAATACAGCTCTGAAATCTTGCTAATTAGTGAATTTTATGTCATCTGTCTTGAGTGTTTGATGCACCTGTCATGGTGTCTTAAGTTATGAATATTCTTAGTTGAATTGAACATTAGTGCAATGTAAGGTTGCACTAATATCGTCCAAAGGTCTGTCAACTGTCTGCTCTTTCATGCTTCATTTGCTTTTTACTTTTTTCTTTTCTTTTCTTTTTTTCCCTCTTATGCTTATCATTATCTGCCGTTGAGAAAGGATGTCGCCTCTTCACTGGGGGAAGGCTTTTGCGAAAAGGTGGGTTTTGCATTGTGTTCTGAAAACAATTGAGCTTAAGCTCAGTCAAATCTCTTGCAGTAAAGTGTTTCACAAGTAGGAGGTCCTGTGTTCATTCCTTAACATATTCCTGGAGTCAGAATCCCCGGAGAGTAAAGCTGTCTCCCTGGGTTGGAAATTGAGAGATGACTTTTAAGGTAGCCACCACCCCTGTGCAAGAACATCTTAAAGATTAAGACTTTGGATTGGGGCATTGCATGTATAAAGACATGGAAAAAGGGACAATCCTGTGATCAGGGCACTGAATTGGAATTCAGGAGATATATTTTAATACTGAGTGTGCTAAAGAATTCCTGTGGGATCTCTGGTTAGCCAGTCTCTCTAAGTTTCCCATCAGTAGGCCAGTGCAGTAGTTCCTTAACTGAGTATGATGTGAGGATAAAATCATTTTGTGGTGCTCCTGTAGTGAATGTCAAAAAAGCATTCTATTTTTTTAAAGTGTGTATCCAAATGTTTGATCCAACAATCATTTAATATTTTTGAATGGTTAATTTTTAATAAAAGCCTAGATGGGGTTCAGATATTGTTTCATTTGTGACTTTTTAAAAGTTATTAAATGGCCACCGCCTGCCCTTCACCCTCTGGTTTGAAGGCTGCGGCTGTTACAGAAACCCTGACTGGAGGAAAAGCAGTGCGCAGAACTGCATGTGTGAAAAAACAAACTGCTTTTCCAAGGAGAAGTTGTGTGGGAGAGAACTGAGAATTTGCTTGTTGTGGTGGGTTAAGTGTGCTGAAGCAGTTGGTTAGGAAAGCAGCTTGTGATCTATGCTTCTTGCCAGGGGAAGTGGGAAACTCCATCAGCAGGATAGGAGATATTGTACTACTTCTCTTGCTTCCTCAGCTTTCCCAATCGTTCCTGAACAAGCAGTGATTTTCTAGATCAATTGCTGTACCACACCTCTGCTTCTTTGGGAATGTTTTGAATAGGTGGTAGAGGAGATTCCATGTCTTTTTTTTTTTTTTTTCCCCCGATGTGTGGCAACATGGTCTAGCAGAAGGAACTTTGGCTGATTGTCACTAAGGATGTTAAGAGGTGGGTAATTGACTAATTGTGTAGTTGATACAATTTGTATTGACTACATGATTAGCCAATAAGGGAAGGCACTCTGTACCGGCTTGCACTGGTCCAGGAGCTACCTCTGCTGCAGCACTGCAGTTTGAATGTAGTAGGAGCTGGGCATGCAGGCAGCCTGGCTCCTACTACATTTAAACTGCAGAGCTGCAGCAGGGGTAGGTCCCCGACGGGCTCAAGCTGGGACAGATCTGGGTCCACTGCAGCTCTGCATCTTAAATATCATAAGAGTCGGGCGGCTCTTACTACTTTTAAAACGCAGAGCCACAGCAGTCCTGGACCAGTGCAAGCTGGGACTGAGCCGGGTATGCTCAGTCCCGGCTCGTCCGGGTCCAGCAGCCTCTGCCTGTGACCAGCCTGGGCTGCCACGGACAGGGGCTGCTTCATGGCAGCAGCCCCTGACAGCGACCAGCCTCAGATGCTGCAAACAGACTGCTTCAGCAGTAGCCCTTGTTTGTGGTGGCCCAGGCTGGCTGTGGGCAGAGGCTGCTTCATGGCAGCTTCCCCTACCCCCCACCTCCCACTGCTGCCTCTGATAGAGGCATCAGTCTGGGTGGGGAGGCAGGTTGCACTGTAAAAAGGCCAGTTCCCCTCAGCACCAGCTCCTATCCCCCACCACCGCTGCATCTGTATCAGAGGAAGCAGCAGCAAGGGGAAGGAAGCGAGTAGTCGACTCCACTACCCGATAAGCTTAGGCTTATCGGGTAGTTGACTGCTCGACTACTCGCTTACATCGCTAATTGTTGCCTTGTGCTGCCCTGATGATTTCTGCTATATACAGTGACAGAAGAGTTTGTGCAACCCTCATCTTCAACCACAGAGTGAAGGCTGGGGCTACCAAAAAGAAGAATAATTATATTCTCAAACACAAAAAAGTATTTTCATAATAACTCACCATGAGAATTTAGTAGTCATTCACTTAATTTTTTTAAAAAGGTGATGACAGTAATGAGAATTATCACTTAAAGGTGTGCCTTGTTACCATTATGCTGCTATATCATCTTTCTCTCAAAAAAAATTCCATCCTAATTTAACAAGTTCATTGAAGTTGCTGTGTGGAAAATTGCCTTGGTTGAGAAAATGAAAGGTAGTGCAAATACTTCAGGAAGATGGATTTGAAGAATAATTACTTTTTCATATGAGAGCGGTACTTATTTATTTGTTAATGTTTTACAATGCTAAAAGGGTTGAATAGGAATACAATTCTTTGGTAACTGAGATCCCTATTATAGGGCCTTTTGCATTGTACCTGTACAGTGTCAGGCCCTCTGTTGCTCTGCCATCAATTGCACAAGCAGAAAGAGATCTCATTTTGGAATTCATAAAAATTACAGATGATATTTCTATTCCTGGGGGGAATTCTGCACCTTTGTGAATATGCAGAATTTTCTCTCTCAGATTCCTTTTCTCACCAGAAAAATGACTCCCAGAGCAGCTGGGGAGGAGAGAAATCACTAATAGGTGAGGTGGGGCGGGGGAAGCTCCAGCCAGTGACTCCTTCCCACATAGAACCCTTTCACCCTGTACCTGGATCCCCCTACACTAATCCACTCCACTTGGATCCTACCAGGTTGAGCCTGCTTCCCATACCTGGTGTGCTTGACGCAGAGGGACAGGAGATATTTATGGAACAGGCCTGGACCTTTTGCTATGTCTGAATCAGGTGTCTAACTGCTGAGTCAATATTATGGGCAGCCAGTGATCTGTTGTCCCCACTGGCATGCTGGAGTCTCCACATATATTTATTGACCAATAAAATTTGCAGAATTTTAAAATATATGCAGACTTTTAAATTTTTGGTGCAGAAGTTCTGCAAGTAAATTTTCTAACGCAGTGTTGCATCCAACCCAGGAGAATACCATATTAAGACTGATCTTGACAGCAAGAGAGAGGAATTGATCACTTACACTTAAACAACCACTAATGTTAGTTCTGTGACTGACCGATTGTTTTGATTGTATTTGATATGTACAAGCACAATAAAGTCCATACCAGTAATATGAATATACTTGGTGCTGTAAATGGGCCAAATTCACAAAGCTGAAAACAGATGAGCCAAATCAGTTGCAGGAGAGAATATAAACAAAAAATTGAGAGCGATAATTATGAATTGTATAAGAACATTTTACTAGATGTCCGAAAAGCCATTATTGAATGAGAAGGCTCCACAGGTTAAAAACAGCTTTTCTTAGAGGGGAAATTGATATATCAATAAACGTAATGAAACAGCTAGAGTGAAAGCAGTGAATATAAGCTAGAAGTTAGGAATTGTAGAAGATTGATAATGGAAGAAAAAGGATACCTGTGGCATGCAGTTTTAAGGAGTTTCTTAAATATATTGGGAATAAAAGGAATCCTGACAGTGGTTTTGGTTCTTTACTAGTGGAAAATAGTAGAATTCTCAAGTGTTGTAGGAGTATTTTTGATCTCTAGTTAAGACAAAGCCCAGATGATGTATTTGTCATACGATATTGAAAAACTTTTCTATTCCAATAATAACATCCTCCTTAATTAGATAGCTGCTACTAAAGTTAGACCTTTCTAAATCAGCAACTCGAGACAGCTTGCATCCAAGAGTTTTGAAAATGTTGGCTGAGTTTACTGGACATTTATGGTTGCTTTTCAGTAAGTCTTGGAACACTGGCTTTCTTTCTGTCTGCTCAAACAAATCAGGCAAAATGATGGACATAGGACTCAATCAATGAAGAACTGAAAGACAGTTACATATAATGCCTGTCAGCAGAAGTTTATGAAAAATAGAACTTGTCAAACTAGATTTTTTTAAAAATGAGATTGCAGGTTCATTGATAAATATAATGGTGTTGATATGTTATAGTTAGGTGTCATGAAGTTCCAAGTCAGATGCCTTATACAGCCGTGATTAAGAAACTGGAAGGATTCAAACTCAACATTGCAAATATTAAATGGATTAAAAACTTGTTTAATGACAGGACTTGAAGTAATTGTACTGAAGGAATCATTATTGAACATGTGTTTGTAATAGCACCCCTCAAGTATTAGTACTTTGGCCATATGATATTTATTGTTTTTTATCAATGATCTGAAGATATAAACTCATTACCAATAAAGTTTGCAGATGTTGCAGAGATTGGGAGTGGGGGACTAATGAAGAGGACAGATCACTGATACAGAGCAATCTAGAATGCTTGGTAAACTGGGCTCAGGCTAACAATGTGTGTTTCAATATATAATACATCCAAATGTAAGATCATACACTTGGGCCTGCATTTTTTGTTTCTTAATTATAGGAGAGGAAACACTATTCTCCAGAAACACACTAAAAAAAAGACTTAAGGCATCTTTGTGGTTAATAGCAGAATGAGTTGTGCCTGGTGTAATACCATTGCCAAATGGGATAATGTAATTTTTGTATGTATAAATAGGCTTATCAAGTAGGAATAGGGAGTTATATTACCTTTGTAGTTGGCACTGGTGTAACCTGTAATGGAATATTGTGTCCCGTTCTGGTGTTTATAATGGAGAAGCATGTTGATAAATTGGAGAGGGTTCAGAAAAGAGTCACAAGAATGACTAGAGATTAGAAAGTATACCTTATGGTGACATTCAAGGAAATCAAAGGGTGACTTGATCAGTGCCTACAGGGGGACCAGAAATCTAGTAATAAAGGGTTCTGCAATCTAACAAAGGTATAACAAAATCCAGTAGTTGGAAGTTGAGGCTAGACAAATTCAGACTAGAAATAAGGCACGGGTTTTTAACAGTGACCATAATTAACCACTGGAACAATTTTGCAAATTTGTGATGAATTCTCCATCCCTGGAGATGTTTAAACCAAGATTGGATGTTTTTCTAAAAGATACACAGCTTGGACCTCCCTCATGTGGTACCTTTGGGATTGGACTTGTCCCAGATGAGGGATTTTGCTGGGCCAGGAAAGGTCATTTCTGGCCCCACTGCTGCCATCCCCTTCTTCCCCCCCCACCAATGCTTCCTGGCTCCTGCCCCTTGCAGCCCAGCTGAGCAGTGTGCTGGCTTCCCTCCCCCTCCCCCTTACAGCCCAGCTGAGCCTCACTCTGCCTCCCCATTGTGCTGGGCTCTCGACCCCTCACCTCCACAGTGCACCGGGACTCTCTGATCCTGGAACATCTGTGGTCCTTCTGGACCACGGATGTTGCCGAATCAGAGAGTTCTGGTTTATAGAGGTGCAACTGGTATTCTAATTTAACCACAGGGTTTGGACTTGAAGTAGGAGTTATTTCAGAGAAGAATTTCAGCATGTGTTATGTAGCCCAGACTAGATAATCGCAGTGATTCCCTTCTGTCCTTAAAGTCTATGAATGCACTAAATTGAACGAACTGATTACTCAAATGTATTGAATCCTCCTTTCCAGTCTAGAGTTCTTGGGTGCATGTTAACACTAATACTACTTCAGAATAAGCAGTTGATACCAAGGTCTTGAAACAAATACCACCATGATAGAATTTTATAATTAAACCTCTGACTATTAGCAACTATTTTTCAGGATAATTGAAGGTCTCTTTCTAAAGTTTGTGCTATACAAAAAAAGTATTTCTATTGGTATTGCAGCAGTTTTGTTATGGCAAAGGTTTCACTTTCAGCTAACAGTTAACCAATTATATATATATATCGTTGGTTCCTTGTCATGGGAAAGAGCTATTGCACCAGTGAGTTCAGGATATGGTTAATCAGAAAGTTGAAGAAAAATGGACAAAAAGGTAAAAAAAAATTCAGCAGAAATAGTTTTCCCTTTTTTTCCAACTAACTCTTGTTTTGGAAGCATTTTAAACACTCTGAGGTGGCAGCAAACTCCACCTGTGGAACAACTTCTTTAGAACAACCCCATTCTTTCCTATGTGACCCAAGGTGCCCAGGCAGCCCTCACTGAAAATGCCAAGGGCAGGGCAGACGGCAAAAGAACAGATTCTCCCACATGGGAGGTTATCATTGTTAGATTCACCCATCACAGGCACAAATTGTGCTCCTTGTTCCCCACACTGGTTATCAAGAAGCTGAAGAAAGAAATCACGCAGCCCCCATTGTTGTATTTCAGTTCCCTAGCTCCTAGTCAACACCTAGGTCCAATAAAGTGAGAAGTTATTTATAACTCTGTTCTTTATACAGGCTGTTGTTCTAGACTCTAGTGGCCCAGCCATATTATTACCAGGTCAATATTGATTTGGATCTTACCCAGCATAACACTTTGCCAACCAGTTCTTTAGTATCAAAAACTAAAGGTTTACTAGGAAAGGAAAGAATAAGACGGGAGTTGTTAAATTGTCAAAACAGTCAGATACATACATAAAACTTGAATCATTATATCAGATTCTTAGCCATATTGGTGAGTTTGCTGGCTTGAAAGTCCCTCTGGAACACATCCAAAGTTTGCATGGGTCATTCACTCCTTTGTTCAGAGCTTCAGTTTGTAGGGAAGTTACTCCAGAAGTAAGACACAGGATTGAAGACTAAATGGAGAAGATGCAGTTGGCTTTTATGTCCTTTACCATATGGCTTGTATTTCCTTTGGCCCAAACAAACTTGCAGCACATGAGGAGCAGTCCCTTGTTCACAGACCTGTCCTTACATGTCCTGCTAACTCATGGGTGTACTTCTGCACTGCCTTCAGAGCTGGGTGGCCGGAGAGCAGCCATTGCTGGCTAGATGACCAGCTCTGAAGACCATGCATCTGGAGCAGCAGTGCAGAAGTAAGGATGGCAATATCATACCATGCCACCCTTAGTTGTGTGCTGCTGCTGGCAATAGCTGTGCTGTCATAGCTGGGATCTCAGCCATCACTCTTCAGCTCTCCTGCTCTGAAAGCAGTACCACTGACAGCAACAGCTCAGAAGTAAGGATAGCAGTACCACAGGGCTCTTCTCTCCCAATAGCCTTGTGGAAGGACCCTCCAACTCCTTTGAGAGTCATGATCCCTACAGTTACTACACCATTACATTTCAGATTTAAATAACTGAAATATTGAAATTTATTATTTTTTAAAATCCCATGACTATGAAATTGACCAAAATGGACTGTGAATTTGGTAGGGTCCTAGCAATATGTAATATTGGGAACTTATTTTTGTAATTGATACACTTGTTTTATTTAATACTATTTATCTTACACATGTATTATATCTTTATCATAGCACACCTCTCATGGAGAAGGACGTCAAGAAGTTTCCTCTCGAACTGGGCGCTCTGGAGCTCGCTGCAGAAATTCTATAGCTTCCTGTGCAGATGAGCAACCTCATATTGGAAATTACAGACTTCTTAAAACTATTGGAAAGGGGAATTTTGCGAAAGTAAAGTTGGCTAGACATATCCTTACTGGCAGAGAGGTAAAAAGCTTTTTTAATGGTGTAAAGCATGCTCTATTGCACTTAGTTCTGAAAGTACTCTTTAACTAGTGTTATGTGGAGTCCAAGAACAACATGGCGTTTTTTTATTAGAAAGAAATGGATAAACCTCCAAAACTTCACTTTCCAGAAAATGCATAGAAATGTTGAAAGCAAAAATATAGTAAACTAAATAGTTGGCTTTTAGTGTTAGATACAAAATACTATTTTATACTGGATGTTTAAGAAATATTTGTTAGCAATTCATTGGCAATCCCTCAAGGTTGAGGATGATCTTTTGCATAGGGTTTTATTTTTTATGGTGACTGAGGAATCCAGTTCTTGAGCTGTGGATCATTGGCAAACATTGCAAGTGGTGTTGAAAGTCAGGGTTGGGCTATGATTGCTGAGTAACAGCCATTTGTCCTTTCTTTTCTGGCATCTTTCTGTATCCAGGGCCAGGTGATTTTTCTCAAATGTGGATGTTCCTTTTCTGACAAGTTTTTGCCACTTAACCCTATCCTGAGCTATTATCTCCCAATATGCTGCGTCAATGTCACATCTCTTGATGTTTATCTTGAGGATGTTTTTAAAGCATTTCTTTTGGCCTCCCCATTTCCTTTCTCCTTTGGAGGGTTGGGTGTACAGCAGTTGTTTTGGAAAGTGTGTGTTGGGCATGCACACACAGTGCCCGTTCCACCTCAGCTAGTGCTGGATAATCTGGGCCTCAACATGGAAGATAATGGCCTCTCTGAAGACGCTAACATTAGTGCAGCTTTATGTTGAGGATCTTCTGAAGAATGTGCTGGTGCTAGCATTCCAGGTTATTCAGGTGTTCCCTATAGGTCACCCATGTCTCTCAGCCATAGAGGAGAGTTGCGATTATCATAGCTTTATAAACTAAAAGTTTAGCATGTGTTCTGAAGTACCTGTTAAGTAAACAAATAGTACTAAAATTTGCTAGAATTCCTTTGTATATGCAAACAAAAGCAGAACATATAGCATTTATAAGCTTTTTAAAGTAGGGACAGTATTTTTGTTTTGTGTTTGTATAGTGTCTTGCACAGTTGGGGGTCCCCTTTCATCCCCGTAACTGGATTCCTAGGTCTACTGCAATACGTTAATAAATAACAATTTACATCTGACAGTACCTCTCTCTGTAAATCTATCTATATATTTTAGCAATGTGCATCTGTCTGAATCTGTTTGTTCAAGAACTCCTAAATGAGAAGAGCTAGGACCACCAAATTTGGTATGCAGCTTTCTCTTATCCTAACTTAAAGCAAGGTCAGGATTTGGTTGTGCCAGGACAATGGGATGTGCCTGGAATTCAATTGTTTCTCATAAAATGGAAAGGAAGGGATCAGGTAGGAGGAACGGTTTATACTGTAGAATGACCACATGGGAGCAGCAAGTGCCCCAGCGATAAACCACTGGCAGGCAGGATCCGACACTCTGGTCTGCCCTAGGGAGCAGCTGCCAGCCACTGTGCCAACCCCATGCCTTCAGGCTGGGCCTAGGGAGCGCTGGTGGGGGGCCTGCATATGCCCCTACCTGCCTCAGGGCTGGGCCCATGGCGTGCCAGCAGGAGGCCTGCTTACTACTAGTAAATAATTTATTTGCTACAGAAGGTGTTTTGTGGTGGTGTATCGATGTTACCGATAGCTAGTTTCAATCTTCTGCAAGATACACGTTTCTTTTTCAGCACTTTTTGACTTGGATGGATGGGTTTGGAATTGGGCATTGTGAGGTTGAAGTGACCCCTCTCACAAGTCAAAATTTGCAAGAAAAACCGAATTGTTGAATGCAGTAATATTGGGGATTAATACATGGCATTTCCACATCTGAGTCAATACAGAACCAAAAGTACTAGAGGTGGTGGAGGTTTGTCATCTCTTGAATGGGGAACAGGAAGGGTGGGCGGGTGAGGGGGAGGGAGAACACACACAGAGACCAGGCACCTATCTCCAGGGTATTGCTAGTGTCCTGACTAGCTTCCAAGTTGGGTAATTACATTCTGACTGCTTCACTTTGCATTGCAGGGTGTCCCCACTATACATCCAAGATATATTCTAAAAAACATGGCTATATAGAGAAACTATTGAAAGCAGTGAATTTTTTTCCCATGGCTGACTTCCATTTGTGCAAATTTTTTTTGCACAACTTAAAAGCAGGTAATGGGAGGGACTCACAACGCAGCAGTTCCTACAAGCAACAATGACTTTAGTGCGGGATCGATGTATACCGGGGAGACTTATAGTGGGGATGCCCTGTAATATTTTGTGTGCTAAACTGTTAAATGTGGTTTAGAGCAGAGATTCTCAAACTGTGGTCTGTAGCCTACCTGTGGTCTGCGGATAATTCCCTTCAAGGTTCCAATCTTGGAAGGTTTTTTGTCTGAAAATGAGCTGGTTCTTGACAAAAATAATGACATCAAAGAACATCTTGTTGCACTTAAGCAATAGTTTGAAGATTGCTTTCTGGTAGAAACTGAACCAAACAAAAGGACATGTAATCCTTTTGGAATTGAAATCAGTGAGCTGCCCTCTGGTTTGTCCAATAAGGCACAAAAGTACTGCTTGGAGCTTTCTTGCAACAAAACATTATGGTTAAAATTTAAAAGACATTTCCTAATTGAGTTTTTGATTCAAATAACAGGAAAGTAACCAGAACTTGGGGGCAAAACAGTGCTTTTTGGGATACCGTTTGCTACTATGTACCTGTGCGAGACAGTATTTTCTTCACTTATTGCCCTCGAGTCCAAATACAGAAGCAGGATGAACGCTAAACCTAACCTTAAGGCTAAAGTAGCATTTGGAAAAATCATTAAGTGGTCCACCAAGACCAGGAGAAATTTTCAAGTGATTTGTGGTGGGGAAAAAAGTTTTGAGAACCACTGGTTTAGAGAATGTGTATGCCTTGGACTCCAAAAATTTGATATAGCATGTGACAGACCCAGAATGAAGATTACCTTTTCCGCCGTGGTGTAAATCTTTGTTTAACCTCAGTTCATGATGCTACATTTTCTGAAGAAAATAACTTTTAACCACAAAAGTTAGGGAGCATCATAATTGTGTAAACATAGGTAATTTTGGGACTAAAATAAATGACACCCCTCAAAATGAGGGACACTTGAGAGGTTTGTTATTGTAAAACTAGTGTATAAAGTACTTTGAACTATTTCTGGAGGAAAGACAACATATAAATATGAGAATTCATCATCCTAATGAATGTATAGTCATAGATGCCATGTCTGAATGATATCCCCCAACGGTATTGCTCAGGTTTTTTTTTAGAGAGATTGCAGCTATTTTTGTGATCATATATTAGCTATTTTGGTCAGTGATGGTTTCTGAATGTTAAGAATAACATTCAGTGCTGCTGGTTGCACTGTGCCGCCTTGCTGTCTGAGAGAGATGCACTGAGTGAAATCCTGATTTCTAGCATAAGGGGTAAAAACATTACAAGCTAATTGACCTTTGAGTCATATCTCTTCCATAGAGTTTTTGCATTGTGTGTAAAGTTTAGTATTGCCACAGTGAAAATACCTATGTGCACTTGAGTTCTGTATTTAAAAAAGTCCCCAACTTTCCTCATAATGACTGAAGAACTAAAGGAGAAAAAACCCTAATCGTTTGTTAAAATGTACAGGTTGAAGTTAGTTACTAAAATGCTATAGAGACTTTTTGACAAATTCTATATTTTTTGAAACTGTTCAAATACAACAGACCATAATGAGCCATGTTCTGAAGAGTTCAGAATAAAACTGAGGGTTAACATATATTTTCAGAACGGTCTAGGATGATGTCCACTTCCAAGTCCCTTTTTAAGAAATAACTCAGGCTATATCTACACTGCAGGTTTTTTCCAGGATGCATCCCGGAAAAACTCTGCCACGTCCGCTTTTTTTTGCAGAAGAGCAAACGCACTCTTTCGGAAGCCCTGTCTTCCTCCTCCTACGAGGAAGAAGGGCTCTTCTGAAAGAGGAGGCTTTTCCAGTGTAGACGGGCCAAATTTTGGAAAAGCTTCTTCCGAAAAAACTGTCAGAAAAAGGTATGCAAATTGCGGGGGGGGGGTTTGTGTGCAATTTGCGTACCTTTTTCTGATAGATAATTGTAGTGTGGACGTAGCCTTATGCACTTGTCATTTAAATGATGTAGGTGCTTTTAAAAATGTTAATGCTAGTAGGTCCCAGTGTGTAAATTCATTCCATGTTGATCAGCATCCTGTCAAAGAAAGAATAAAGGTATGTCATCTGCTGTGAAGTGGAACAGTAAAGACCGTTCTCTCCTAATTGCAAAGAAATCTGTTAGTATCAGAAGTTTCAAATTAGAATACCTAAACATATTAGCAGAATAGTCAAAATTCATTCCTGTTTGACCACCAAACATAAGCAGTCGTCTTATTTTTAGGAAGATCTCCTTGCTCCCATCTGACAGTTCAAGAAAAGAAACTTATATTTTATTTTGGAATGACCATGTTCTCAGTTGTAGATTTTTGCTGGTTGCTTTGGTTTGGTTCTGTTCCCAGAATATTTATGAAAAATTTCCTTGTAGCAGCCATCAGGGAGGAAGAGATCCATTTCTGTCTCCTCCCAGACAAGCATCTAATCAGGGTACAATCCAAATACATAGCAGAAGACTCTCCATGAGCATTCCAAACTCAGGAGAAGCATGGCTTTGTTCTTAATCAGGAAAAGAGCCAGTTGAGTCCTCCATAGATGATTCAACATTTGGGACTAAAATAGTGATGATACAGGTAAGCATTTGTGTCTCAGGAGAGTCAAGGTAAACTAAGAATGCTAGCTTGACTGGTTGGCAGTTTCAGATCAGTGTTGTTATCCATTTGTTGTTTTTTCTGGAAATGTTTTCTTCAGTGCAGCCAGGCTCACATGAGACTTCTTCAAAGCTTTTTTTCTGTACCATGTTTGATTTTTTTGTACAATATCAAGTGCCCAGCATCTATGTTCAGTACTGAATTCACTCCACTAGAACCTGAGGTGCAACAGATTCACAGAAAATCATGACTGAAAGCCAGCCTAGAAGGTTGCAATGCTGATTCAAAAAACTAGAGCAATCGTGGATTTCAAAAGAGTGAAGGCCCATTATAGATAGCTGGAGCTTAGCATGATGTAGTATTGCAATGCTTCCAACCATGAATAATGATTATATGTCAGTTTAATGAAGAAATCGCTGCCACAACTTGCTTGCTTGTAAGGCCATTGCAGAGGAAGCATAACTGTAGCCCCTTCTGAGTAGAAAGAACCAGGGAAGTTCAAATGTCATTGAAGAATGGAGCATCAGGAGGAAGCTAGATCAAACAAGGTGAAGGCTTTTTTCTGCAGGTTTCCACAAATCTGACAAGAACATTTTGGTTCTCCAGTGGTAGTCCTGGTTTTCTTCCCTTCATTATCAAGTTTCTCTTAGATATTTGCCAGTTAGAAGGACCTAAAGTCAAAGCAACAGATATCCTGGCTTGTATGCTTTTTATTGTCACTTTCCTCTTTTATTGAGGATGAGTCATTCGGTGAAGAGGGAGAAAATGATAGTAATCCTAGTGGCACGCCTTCGCCAAAGAGACCATGTTCTCCCAACCCAGTCATTTCAATAAAGAGATTTCCCTTGTTTTGGGTACACTGGAGAGCTCTTTTATTTCAAACCTAAGCATTTTGCATGGTAATTCTTGAAAGAGATGCGTGCACACAAAATATTTGGAGAAGTTCATTTCCACTTTTCAAACCTCAGTGATTCCTTTCTGATGTGTGAGAGCACGGCTAATATTCAGAAGTTGATATAGGATCTACAGTACAATATTCACCACAATGTCTAGAATTCTTGCAAGTTGGCTTTGTATCAGTCTCCATTTTGAAGGGCTGGCCAATGTTTTACCAACCATCTTTAGTACATCAGGTAAGGAGGGCTTTATCTCTTTCTAGGATGTCAACTGTATCTAGTATGGCAGAATTTGGTTTTTGTCTTTTGACAAAAATTTTTTATAGTTAATATTTACTATCTTTTAATGTTCACAAATGCAGGAAATTAGGGGATTGTGATGTTAGGTTGGTTATAATAGCATAAGGCTTTCAGTGCAGCTAAAGGCCTTGACACCTGCCCTTTTCCCCCCTCGGTGCAGGGGAGGTTGCAGTCCTGGCCCAACAGAGCAGAGACCTCCAGTCAGGGCCCATAAGGAGGAGAAGTGCTCAGCTGCAGGTGTAGCCACCCCCTGCTGAATGCCTTCTGCCCAGTGATGGGCCTTGTGGACTCCTGGTTGTGAGTGAGCGAGGTGTGGTGACAGCACGCAACAGAGGGTGCTCTGTGCAGCTGCTGAGCTGATAATGCTGGATCTCTGCAGACACTAGATGTATGGGAGGCTAACTCTCATGGTGGGATTTTTTTGTTGTTGACCTGTGTCAGGTAAAATTGTCATTACCAATGACTAACAAATCAAGTCCTGCTAGCTAACTAGTATCAGAGTATCAGAGTATTGCCATGTGTATAGAAGTGAGACTAAGAATATAAGTGAACTGAGGATATAAGGAGCAGTGTAGCCTGAGCACCTGTCCAGTTCCTTTCAGTTTCCTGTAATCTGAGAGGGGACCCTTCAGTGTCCACAGCATTTGCTGCCTCCATCAGCATTTACCTGTAAATATTGTAAATAGTTTTATTTTACAATAGATAGCTAAAGTAGATTTGAACGTGGAGGTCTACGTCAGGGTGCTCCACTATCTGCAGGTATAGTGCTTCCTCCTGGCCGTTCTGGGAAATAGCTCACTAGGTCAGCATCTCTCTACGTAATTTCAGGCTGTTCATCTTCTCTTTGTCTGTAGCCCCTGTCTTGCTGCAGTACCTGCTGTGGCCTCTTCCTGACTATGACTAGGTCACTATTATGGTTCCCTTTCTGAGTGTGAGAGGGAGGTGGTAAGGACATTCTTCTCTAGGACAGGCTCGGGCAGTCTTGTGCACTGCCCCACTGGTGCTACTTCCCCAGTGGCTGGTTGGAGAGTCTGGGCCTACCCTTTACTCTGGGTTCCTGTTCTGAACCCCTCTAGTCAGCAGTCAAGGTCTGTTTCCACCTGTATCTTGCTGCATTATTCTGAGCCCTGTCCTGACCTTCTGGTTCTCCCTTCCTTCTCTGGGTCTGCCAGTTTCACTTCTCTGGCCTTTTAGGGAGCAACTGCAGTCTGTGTGTGTGTCTGCAGCCTCCAAATGCTTCTCCTTCTAAGAAAGTGATTACAACCTTTCTCAGCAGTCCCTTGTGTTGCTTGCTTTTTGGCTTTTATAGGACAATCATTTTGTAAACACACAATCATTTTGTAAACACACAGAGTTTTAAGGAATAGCTAGCATGGATTTGTTGAACAATTCACACAAACCAACCTAATTTCTTTCTTTGACAGGGTCACTGGCCTACGGGCTGGGCAAGTGGTAATTGTTAAATGTTGATTTTTAATAAGCCTTTGGACATAGTTCCCTGTTTTGCTTATGAGATGTTTATGTGGAAGTGCAGTATAAATGAAATTACTATATGGTGCGTATTACTCTTTGAAAGACAGTGGTTCACTGTTAGACTGGGAGGATATATCTAATGAAGTTCCACAGTGTCAGTCTTGGGTTCAGTACCATCCAATATTTTTATTAATGACTTGGATAATGCGTGAAGAATATGTTTATGAAATTATCAGATAGACTTTGCTACTGTGCTTGATGTTATGTTGTTAGAATCCAGAATCTCTTTTGAACCTGTGACACTCACAATGGTTAAGTCGTAAGTATATTTAAATAAACAGGAGGTTCTTTATGGCAGAAGCAGAATGCCCATGAAGAAGTCAGTGGGTTAAGAGGAGCAATTAGGAAAATAATGGCATTGCTGAGAAGCTAAATGATTGCTACTCATTGATCTTTGCTGTGGAGGATATGCAGTGGAATTGCTCTGTCCTGGCAAAAAAGATGAGGTATTATCTAAGACTAAGGCATCAGAAGAAAACCTGTTGGAACAAATTAATTTAAAAATCAGTAAGTCTCCAGGTTCAGGTGGTACACATCCAAGAATTCTGAAGAAGCATGTGAAGTGGCTGAGCCGCAAACAGAAATATGCAGTCTCTCACTGAAAGGGCTGCTTTTCCGGAGTTAGAGAGTAGCAAATGTTATACTTATTTTTAAAATAAGATCTGGGGAAATAGACCAGTAAGCTGTACATTTATTCCAGGCAAACTGGTTGAAATAATTAAAATACAATAGTGAGCACGTGGAAAATCATCATAGAATCATAGAACTGGAAGGGACTTTGAGAGGTCATCGAGTCTAGTCCCCTGCCCTTATGGCGGGACCAAGCACCATCTAGACCATCCCTGATAGGTGTCTGTCTAACCTGCTCTTAAATATCTCCAAAGATGGAGATTCCACAACCTCAATAGGCAATTTATTCAAGTATTTAACCACCTTGACAATTAGGAAACTTTTCCTATTGTCTAACCTAAACCTCCCTTGCTGCAGTTCAAGCCTATCAAGCTTTTTGTCCTATCATCAGAGGCCAAGGAGAGAATAACTTTTCTCCTTCTTCCTTGTTACACCCTTTTAGATACTGGAAAACTGCTATCATGTCCCCTCTGTTTTCTCCTTTCCAAAGTAAACAAGCCCAATTCTTTCAGTCTTCCCTCGTAACTCATGTTCTCTAGACCTTAAATCATTCTTGTTGCTCTTGGCTCTGGACCTTCTCCAGTTTCTCCACATTTTTCTTGAAATGTGGTGCCCGGAACCGGACACAATACTTAAGTTGAGGCCTAGTCAGCGCAGAGTAGAGCGGAAGAATGATTTCTCGTGTCTTGCTCACAACACTCCTGTTAATGCATCTCAGAATCATGTTTCCTGTTTTTGCAGCAGTGTCAGAATGTTGACTCATATTTAGTTTGTGGTCCCCTATGACCTGGGACAGGAGATTCTGTCCTGGGGTGGGGGTGCAGGGATTTGGGTTGTGACCAGGGATAGCAGATTGGAGTGCAAGGTCTAGGAGGGGGTTGCAAGATCTTAGAGGAAGTGTAGAAGGGGGATGCAGTGTCTAGGAAGGTCTATGGGGGCTGGGGCAGGGGTGCAGAAGGTTTGGGTTAGATGGGCTAGGGGTGTAGGAGGGGGGCAAAAGGTTGCAAGGGGGAGGGGCGGCTCTAGCTGGGAGACCTTACCTGGCCAGCACCTAGCAGCAGCCTAGCAGGTTCATAAGCCAGGATCCCTGTCTTCCATGCCCCTGTATGTGCTCACAGCAGCTATAGGGGCCATGTTTGTTGCTATGAAGATGAGGGGAGAGGGACACTTCATGCTGTCTGTCCTGCGAACAGGCAGCTGCTATTGTTCAGAAACTCGCCAGTGGGAGCAGTTTAAGAAGTCTTCCCCCCCCCCCCCGGGCTCTCAGCATTCAGAGACATGCATGGCCCCGTAGCCAGCTTTACTAAGTGACGAGTGGGAGCGGGCCAGGCAGGGAGCTGGCTGAGGCTCTCACAGGCTGGATCTGGCGGCTTTGCGGGCCAAATCTAGACCATGGATCATCGTTTGCCCAGCCCTGGTATATAGGGATAATTTTCTAAAAGGATTATAATCCAGAAGATTACTTCCCTGCAATACAGTATTTAGTATTCAAGTTACATTGCAATACATCTTACTTCCTACCATTTGATCTGTTGTAATACGAGTAAGTGCTGGTTTTTGTCTGATTTGTCCAATTTGTCCTCTTATTTTCTTTAGAAGTCACTTGTTCCAAATACTTCAATACAAAGTATTTTATTAATAGAACTGTATCTCTCTTTAACCTTCTTGATCTGATTTCATGCCTTGCATTTCTAATACTATATCTGATTAGCTTTTATCATGGTTACAGTTTAAATTGAAAATACTGATCTCATGCTTTTTTCTTCTAGGTTGCAATAAAAATAATTGACAAAACACAATTGAACCCAACTAGTCTTCAGAAGGTAGGCTTCTTTAAGTATTATCATTCAACAGTGCTGCAGCTTGTTTCCTTTTACCTCTTCCTTCTCCGACTCCTGAATTCACAAGCTAAGGTCCTGGAGTGTACACCTACCTCATATTTGATATAAATACACAACTGAGCTACTGCACCTTACTGATAACTTTCCTTCTGAAAGTCATGTTTTGAACAGTTTTGCAGCTATATAAGGTGAGCACATCTTTCAAATAAAGAATGCATATAAAGCTATGAACAGAGCTTTTACCTTGTCTTTTACCAGTCTTGTTTTTTACTCAAATGACCTGAACTCTTTAGTAAATTGAAAAACAGTTCATCTGGCTTTCTTTTGGATGTTTTTTCCCATGTGTGATCCAACTCAGTCAAAATGGCCTCCATGAGCATCTGTTTTGGCTCAGTCACTTCAATAGTCAATTTGTTAAATTTTCAACTCCAAAGTTTCAGTCTATGGGTGAAAAGTCAAACTGGGTCTATGCCTCATATATAATCATCAGCAAAAAAAATTCTGCAAATTGAAAAATTATTTTGATGAGTGGGATTGGAGGAGAGAGACCATCTCACTCTTGGCTATAATCATATTGGCTCATCTATGCTAGCAAGAATAAGAAGTGTTAAATTCTACTTTTGTCGCTGAATACACAGATATGGCCTAAAGTTGTACACAGAGGTTATAGCTGGTAGGCACTTTCCTGACTAAAACACTGAAAGTCAAAAGCTATGTACTTAAATAGAAATACATGGACTTAATCCTATTTGGGTAAGAGATGATAAGAATTTGTTTTATGTGATACACAGGATAACATAGATATTGATTCAGATTTATACAATAATAAAAAAAATTAATTAGGTGCTCTTATCTAAATTAATGGCACAAAAGCAAATAGGGAAAACACATAAGCGTTTGGGGACTGGATAGCTCAATTAGTTAAGAGATGGAGTTTTTCATTTGTACGTCATTTCATTCAAATCAGCTTAGGTAAACTATGATTGAAAGTCATTATCTGATGTCTCTTTAGCTTCCATGAAAGGTTCAGTTAAATTTTAAGTAAACAGTGCATTCACTACAGAAACTTGCACCAAGGTCTACTTTTTTGGAAGGTTCAGCAGAAGTGGAGAAAAATGCAAAATTGTATAAATATGCATGTACAAATTGCATCACAAACTTTTTATTACATGTATTTTGGCTTTATTAATCTTTTGATTTTAATGCTTCAGATTTTACACGGAAGCTTTTAATAGCGTCATGAAAGTATGTCACTTTAGATAAGAGCAGTTACTGCATTATTGGAAATCTAGACATGAAAGTCACTTACATGATTTGTTAGTTATTCACAGCACCTTGAAAGAAGACTTTGAGGAGAGTTGTAAAGACAGAGGTAATGATAGGTAATCAGGGAGATTCAGAGCAGCTTTTTTTTTGAGTAATGAATATGTGGCCAAAGAAAAGATAGAGGCATGGAGCAGCTGAGGAGAAGCAATATCCGTATCTTAGTGTCTTTCAAAGATCTCTATCCGGGGCTTGTACCTTGACTTACTGTAGATTAATGGCTACTACACAGAAAGCAAACACTGCGTATTTCACAAGATTTAACAAATCAGCAAAACCCAAGGTTAGAAATACTGCACTCATTGATCTCTTTCTAGTGTTTAGCCAGTTCCAACTAGGGATGTCAGTGTGTAGATGACTACACGCCTAGGCTTATCGGTTAATCCTATCAACTGCATGCACTCCCCCCTTCTTTGCTGTCTGTATCAGATGCAGCAAGGGTGGGGAGGTGGGAGCCAGTGCCCAATATAGAGGCAGCAGCGTGGAGGGTGAGGGGGAACAGGTGGGAGCCAATAAGCGCAAGGAGCCAGCTTTTAAGCCAGCTCTCTGCGCATGCTGATTCTGCAGACCACTTATTGTCCCCCCCCACCTTTTGCTGCCTCCCTCCCCCCCCATACACACACTGCTGCCTCTGTCAGATCGGATCTGGTCCCTGATCAGGACTCCTAAAGCACTGCCACAATAGAAATAACCAACAGTATCTCTCACAGTGAATCAGTTCAGTTATAGATGGAACCAGAACTCCAGGCGCCTTTTTTTGATCCTTGGCCACTACTGCAGTTTGTGTGCATCACTTCCTATATCAGGCCTATATCTTTAACTTCAGGAAAGTTCACAAAAACCCACCTCCTCCTGAACTGTTTTTCTTTGTGTCAGGGCTGGAGGGTGTGCTTTTAGGCGGTCAGAATTAGTGATTGTAATCTTAATTTTCTTTGCTGCTTTTGTTACCTCTGTTTTTCACTGTTAGGATCAAATGGGGTTTCCAGTAATTTTTCACAGAAACTTTTAAAAGAGCTAGTGCTAGCTACCAGCAGAGTACTTCCAAGCTAGCTGTAGAAGACTATCTTCGTTATCTCTGTATCATCCAGCCTCATAACATGTAGGGATATTAAGAACTGTGTAATTCATTAATCGTGTACTACACCATTAATTGATAAGGGATAGCACTTATTCCTGTCTCCTGCTGGGTCTGGCAATTGCCCCCGCTGTGGCTTTGCACTGAAAGTAATTTATGAGCTGGGCAGGCAGCCTGCCTCAGTCCCGGCTCACGCCAGCTCCTGGGAGCTACCCCTGCTGCAAGTTCTGCAAAAAAAAGTCATTTGAGAGCTGGGCAGTCAGGCAGCCCGGCTCAGTCCCGGCTCACGCTGGGTCCTGGGAGCCACCCGCTCTGCAGTGTTGCAAAAAAAGTAATTTAGGAGCAACAGTGGGGGTAGCTCCCAGGACCCGGCACCAGCCAGCACTGAGGTGAGCTGCCTGCCCACCTAGCTCCTAAATTACTTTCCCTTCAGAGCCACATGGGAGTAGCTCTGAGGGACCTGGTGCCAGGCAAGACTGAGCCATGCTTCTGGCCTGCCTTCTAAAAATTTACTTGCAGGGGGTGGGGTGGGGTGGGGTGGATGCATGTAAGCGATAGCAAAAGCTTATCAGTTAATGCTTATCGGTTATTAGGGATGTAATAGTAAAGACGATTATCATGACCAGTCCAGCGGAACTATTCATAAGCATTGTTTCCATGTTCATGGCACCACTCAGCTCAAGGACCTCAGTGTTAGGAATTTTGTCACACTAATTCACATGAGCAATCTTCCTGAGGCAGCGCATATGGAACTGATAGAGTTTCAAAATATGGAATTGATACATGACCCATGACTCTGAGCCATACAGCAGGACAGATTCCTGATTAACTGTTACCTTCATATGAAGTTTAACACCATGATCATTCCATAAGTGTTTGGTCAGTCTCCCGAAGGCAGTATTGGCTTTGGCTAGTAAAGCAGTGGAGGACAATACACTTCCAAGTAGAAAAACTTATCACGAGTAGTCCTATGGCACCTTAGAAACTAACAAAAATCTAAATAGTGGAGGTTTTGCCTCTGATAGCTCATGATACTTATATATATATTAGTCTCTAAGGTGCCACAGGACTACTCATTATTTTTAAAGTTACGAACTAACATGACTACCTCTCTGAGACTTTGAAACTTATCAACAGACTTATGGACAGTATCAGCAGCAGTGATCACTGGAGTGCTGTGTTCTTTCTGAACAGATTGAGACATCTTTGTCATCTTGAGGCTCACAGTGAGTCCAAGACAGTGAGCAGGAGTAGCAAAATGATCAAAAAGCTCCTGTGCATCCTCGATTGGATGAAACAATGTACAGTGATCAGCAAACAGGAGATCACAGTTGTAGTGAACACTTTGGTGCAAGCCTGAAGTCTGCGGAGTTTTAAAATGCTGCTGTCAGTTTGGAATTGAATAGGGATGCCCAACGTGCAATCCTTGAATGCAACTAACAGCGTCATCGAAAAGTAGATGCTGAACAGAAGAGGAATAAGGACACATCCTTGCTTTGTACCATTTGATATGGCAAAAAGTGCTGATTTGTCTCCATTGTTAAGGATGCAGCTCAGCAAGCCATCATGAAAGGACTGAACTATATTGATGATTTTTTCAGGACAGCCGATTCACCCAAGTATCTTCCAAAGTCCGTTTCTGTTGACAGTGTCAAATGCCTTGGTCAAGTCTATGAAAATCATGTAGAGATCCTGATATTGCTCTCAACATTTTTCTTGGATCTATCTGCCTGGCTGTGAATATCATGTTGGTAGTGTCTCAACTGGCACAAAATCCACACTGACTTTCAGGATTGATTGCCATTTGTGAACACATGTAATGACAGCTGGTTGCAATGCAGGCCAGGATCTTACCAACTATAGACAGCAGTGAGATGCCCTGGTGGTTATAACAGCGTACAGAGTCACCTTTTCTCTTGTATATGTGTACAGTCAGGGCAACTTTGAAATCCTGGGGGTGTTCGCTCTTTCCCCAAATGGTGATAAATAAATGGGTGAGACAGCTCATCACCTGGCCACCACCAGCTTTATAAATCTCTGATGGGATTGTCACAGCCGGGTGCCTTTCCAGATTTCATCTGCTCGACAGATTTTTGTACCTCATCAAGAGTTGGTAGTATAACTAGCTGTGAATCATTAGCCCATCGAGGAATCTCTTCAAGAAAACTGCTGTCAGAAGTTGATGTCTGGTTTAATACATTGCAAAAATATTCAGCCCAGCAGTCAAGGATTTTAGCACTATCTGTAATCAGAGTACTACTGTCAGCAGAGTGCACTGATGTAGAGCCAGGAATGCATGGTCCATAGACTCCTTTCAGCCCATCATAGAATGCTTTAAAATCATGTCTGTTGACGGCATCTTGAAGTAGGATTGCTTTATATTTCTATCAGTCCTCTTTCATTTGCCATAATTTGACTTGTGCCTTCTGCTTAGCTCAAATATATGTAGATTTCCTGGAGGCATTCTTTTTATCATTAATCCAGGCCAGGTGTATCACATACATGTTATCAAGAAGAGCTCAGGCATCTTTGTCATCTACCAGTCCTTGTGTTTGCGTTTTCAGAAACATAGTATTTCAACAGCAGTTTTGTAGGTTGTTTCCTTGATGTTAATGCAGTCCTCCTGAATTATGAATTGCTGCTCTGGACCTTCATTGTTGATGACTAAGGGGGCGTCAAGACTAAGTTGAAGCAATGCTTGTGTCTCGCACATTTCAAGTTTACCTATATCCAACTTTTTCTTGGCATATAGCAGAATGATGAGGTTTTGGTGGACAAAGGTTCAGAGACACACCACTTCCTTGTAATGGTCAGACCAGGAGCAAGTGCCATATATTGCATGAGTCAACTTAATGGCAGAAAGCTCTCTTTGTTTTGTAATGAAATAGTCAATCTTATGCCAGTGCTTAGACCCAGAGTGCATCCAAGCATCTTTGCATTTGTTCATCTGTTGGAAGAACATGCTTGCAATAGGAAGCTCATGCTGTGCATGAGTTTGAAGAAGGATGGTGCCATTTGAGTTCTTGCTTCCAATACCATGATGTCTAAGCACCTTTGGTGCAGTCCTGACCATCTCTAGCATTAAAACCACTGAGTATTTATAGCTTGGATTTAGAAAGTACTGAAGAGATCATTGAATTCAGGCTGTCATAGCCTCCTTTTCAGCATCTGCAGCAGGCAAAGTGAGTACATATATACTAATAAGTACAAGGCACTGTCCCTGTCCCTGTCTCAGTCTAAGTCTTGCTGTCATGGGGTGAGGACTGATGATATGTGGCTGGGATTCAAGCTGGAGAACTAGTGACCTTCATGTAGTAAAGCCAACTTCCGCTTGTCTTCGATTCCCCTCAGAATAGCCCACACAACCTATGTGAACTGGCTGGTATCAGAGATGCATGTCTCGCTTAAGGTTGTGACATCAATGTAAGAACGTGCAAGTTCTCCAATGATTGCTGTCCTGCTTTGAAGGCGTTCATCACTGTTGAAATGTGCTGTTCCAGGATTCAAAGTGTAGTGTATTGATTTCCTTTTGTGACCGCAAAATTAGATATCCAGTCGGCCATGGTTAACTGACAGGAATCATCTGGAACAAGCTATGTATAGGGATTGTTTTCTCTCCTCCTCCTCTTTTTCAAAGAGAGCAGCACTATCCCTAAATTATTACCTGGTCAGGATATGGGAGCTGCGGTTGTTCTAATTCAGCAATCAGCAGATGACCATCACACCAGCCTGCCTATGTGCAAATTTGAGGCTATATGCTGCCACTGGTATCCTCTGCCTGCATCTGATGTAACTTGCCCATCTCCGAAGGTCAACAAGAGGTAAATCTTTAGCATCAAGAGAGATACCTTTCCATACCATTTCAATCCCACTCTCTTCTTATACCGGCCATCATATATACAGGCACAGGAACTATGACGTGCACTGAAGGGAATGAGTGCAGGTTCAAGATCAGTTGCACCAGTTTGAAATCAATTGCCCTTCTCCTAGGTACTGTTGGTCCACCATGCCTTATTACATATTATTCGGCTCAAGCCCTCAAAATCAGGCCATGGGGGGCTTCCTCAATCTGCCACCCTGAGGACATTCCTCACACCATAGTACCCCAGCACAAGGGTACACACTTACTTGCTTATAGTTCTCTCATATTTTGGCATAGTTGCTGTAGTCCCTGCCACTTCTTTCTCCATCAGTGGGGAAACACTACAGTAATGTATAATTAAAATTATTCATGTTCAAAGATGTTTGTACCATTCCTGTTGAATAGCAGTATCATAGATTAGGTTTGAAAGAGATGTTAGGAGTAGGGATGTGAACGAATAGTTGAGTAGATGATTAACTGGATGGCTAATCCAGTTGACTACTTACATTTCCCCACCCTTGCTGCCTCTGTATCAGTGTCGGGGGCAGCAGGAGCTGGTGAGAACCGGCTGCTGCCCCTACCATTGCTTCTTGCTGTGTCATCTGTCACAACTGAGAATGGCCTTTCTCCATCATTTTTGGAACCTGCCTACCTTTTCAGGTAGTTGAAGGCTGATATTAAAACCCTGTTCATTTTTCTCTTCTGCATATTGAATAAGCCCAGTTCCCTCAGCCTCTCTTCCATACGTCATGTACCCCAGCCCCTAATCACTTTCATTACCCACCACTGGATTCTCTCCTATTTTTTGTAGTAGGGGGCCCAAAACCAGATGCAGTACTCCACATGTGGTTTCACCAGTGCTGAGTAGAGGGGAATAATTATTCCCGTTGGTCTGTTGGCAGTGCTCCTATTAACACAGCCCAATATACTGTTAGAAGGATTTTCTTTTCCTCAGTTTTGTTGGTTCTTATTTTTGTTTCTCACACCCCAATCTTTTTAATGTAAACTGTTTTAATGTCCATGAGCCATAACTGCAGCTGCTACTCGCAATAGATTATGGGGCGGGGACACAAAAAAGGAAAGATGATAATGTTTACGAATGTGTGGACAGATCTGTGTTGAAGGAAACTCATATAATTAACGTTCTTGTCATCCATTCTTATTTCTGACTTAGTTGGCAGGATCCTGTAGGCTCTGAACAGATTCTCATTTTTGTCCATACACCTCTAATGCGTATATTTTCCACGCAAATCTTTCTTTGTTAAGCATGCCATAGCCTTTTAATTTACTAATATAGCTGTGAGACTAGTCTTAGATTTAAAATATAACTGCTTGATTGCGACCTCTTTTGTCAAGCCAGTGTGTCTTTCACAAAGTAATCAAGATTTGAGAATGCTAACCATCTGGAGTCTTGGGATGATGTGAACAGTTTACAATTGATTACAACTTACTGCGCTGCCAAAAATGATGATTCTTTGTGTCCCCTCATTTCAAGCCTCCTGGGAATAGACCTCTGCAAAATAAAAGGGAATATATATACAATAGCATCTGTAATTCAATGTTCTTATGATGATGTCTATCTTATATTTAGATTGCTTGTTAGAGAAAATAAAATGTTTATGGCAGGGCTACTCAACATGCGGTCCGTGGCCTGTTTGTTTGCGGCCCGCGGTACAGTTTGGGTTTACGCGGGCTCAACACACGGCCTGTGAGTGGGATCCTTTGACCATGGCCTCCATTGGGAACACACTCCACAATGGTGAGGCATCTCCCAGGTGGAGTGAGCATTGAAAGACTCAAGCAAACGGGCTGGCTGGAACAGATGGGTACAGGGTGTCGACGTTTCTAGCCCCCAGGGGGGAGGTGCCAGGAGCGCCGGAGCATTGTGGAAAGTGCTTTGTTGTATTCATGCCTGTCAGTGTGAAATAAACTATTTGCATATATTTGCATGTATATGCAATCATACTTAAGTTGCGGCCCTCGGCATGTGCTGTGAGTATCGTTGTGGCCCTCGGGGCTTCCAAAGTTGAGTAGCCCTGATTTATGGCGTTCAGAATCAAGTTTTTGAAGACAATACTACATAATAAAATAACAAGACCTTCTTGTTAGTTTTTCAGTGTAACAAAAAATAAGAGGTTGGAGCAAAATGCAGAGAGAAGAGACAACTTTGCCTTTTAAAATTTTTTAATCCAAGACTTTGCCTTAGTGTAATTGTCATCTTGACTGTATATTAGAAAATTGGGGACTGATGATATCTTATTTGGACACAAAATAAAACGTCAGCCTAACATTTGTGTATGTACAATGTGTCAAATTGGACTACTGTATAACTTTAAAAATATTTATAAGAACATACTGGGTCAGACCAAAGATCCAGCTAGTTCAGTATCCTGTCTTTCGACAGTGGCAAAGGCTAGGTGCCCCAGATGGAATGAACAAAACAGGTAATCATCAAATGATCCATCTCTTGTTGCCCATTCCCAGCTTGTGATAATAGCCATTGATAGACCTAGCCTCCATGAATTTATCTAGTACTTTTTTGAGCCCTGTTGAAGTTCTGGCCTTCATATCATCCTCTGGCAAGGAGTTCCACAGGTTGACTGTGTATCGTGTGAAGAACTACTTTCTTTTGCTTGTTTTTAAATGTGCTACCTATTCATTTCATTTGGTGACCCCTAGTTCTTGTTTTATGGGAGCAAGTAAACTTTTTCCTTATTTACTTTCTCCATACCAGTCATGATTTCAGAGACCTCTATCATATCCCCCCCAGTCATCTCTTTTCCAAGCTGAAAGCGCCCACGCTTCCCATTTCCTATATGGGCTCTTCTTCATATAGGTAACAAAGTTCCCACTTGTGGAATTTCCATTGAGCAGTCCCATCAAGGAGAGGCATGGTTTGTATGCCTCCCTGTCCCAAAATTCAACTGGAAGGCAATCCCCTCCTAACCCTGTATATCCCTCTGAGATCTCATTAAGCAAGGTCCTTTCCATTCACAAAACTGTAAGACAATAAAGGACATTCAATATAGCAGTAAGACTCTAGATGTGAGGCTTTGTCTGGACTTCATGATCAAATAATTGTCTGCTTGTTATAGTTGAAGAGAAGTGTGATGAATTTTGTTTGCTTTAATTCATTTTGGTGAGTAGATGTAGTGTTCATGAAAGGTATTGGATTTACATACACTCTCACCCAAATTTGGCTGTCTAGCTGCAGAACAAATACAGTATAGGCTGTGACAGAGCAGGCATCATCATCATGAATCCCTATAACTGTGCCTCAGTTCTTTCTTCAAGGGACCTTCCTTTAGATCCCAGAAGGCGATTCTCCCTCTCCTACTACCCAATTAATGCTTGCTTGTTGGCAGTATCAGTAAAAATTGTGCTTTTTGTGATGCAAACAGTTGATGGTGACCAGTCACTTGACTGTGACTAGCAAACAGCTATCAGATGGTTTAGCAGTCACTATCTTAAAATAAAATCCTTTAATACATCATAGTATTCCTAGTACTTGGAATAGGAAATGTAGCAGTAAGTGTGACTATAATAAAGAATAAAAGTGACCTTTTAATGAAACTTAATAAAATGAACTGGATCAAAACCAATTACCTTGCAATTAAAGCTGCCATTTATCTGTTGAAGTATCCAGTATCCCATTAGAAGAACTTTTTTTAAAGCTGGCATTTCACTCTTGTCTGCAAAAAGCTTATTCTGTCCATTTGAAAGTGGAAAATGTAGTATCAGTCTCTTAGAAAGGAATGAATGGTAATTGTTTTGTCACTAGTTTGATTTCCTATTATCTTTTTTTATTTCAGCTTTTCAGAGAAGTAAGAATAATGAAGATTTTAAATCACCCAAATATAGGTATTTCGTGTTTTTCCTCACGTTATTACTATGTAACTTTTTAAGAGAGAGCTTATTTTTGGAGTGATTGCACATGTCCATTTTGCTGTAGGTTTGTGTGACAACTGTGTACGGGAACTCAAGAGTTTTTTCTTAGTGTGTGGTAGGGCAGAATGCGCACCCTCTGCTACCTGTCGTACTGCAAGCAGGAACAAAGATCCAAGTCATACCCAGTCTCCTCAATTCTTTCCTGCCATCTGTGATAGTTATTGGAGTTCACTTTCCTTGCTTCTGCTAGTCTTTAATCAAACCTGTAAATAGTACCCATAGTACAGGTAATGTAGTTTAGAAGTTAAAGTGGATAATGACAAAGAAAAAAAAATTGTGTAGATTTGGCATCCAGTTTGGGTACCAGAGATATGCCACACTCTGGGTTTCAAGTCCTGACACACTTATGGTAATGCAGTGGAGGGATGTTAAATTTTGATTAATTGACTCATGGAATAATTGATGCAATTTGCATTGAGAATTTGATTGGTCGATAAGGGCGCCTCTGCCTTCGAAGTGTAGCAACAGCCCCAGAGCTGTAGCTACACTTTTAAGTCGAAAGTGCTGCGGGGAGCATGGAGCCAGCAGGGCAGTCCCCTGCTGGCCCTGTGGTCCCTGCAGCATTTCAAAGTAGTAGTGCCCTGTGGAGCCTGGTATCAGCTGGGGACTCCCCACTGACTCCAGGCTCCATGCAGTGCTGCCACTTTGAAACACCGTGAGGGTCCCAGCATCAGGCTCCACGCAGGGTTTCAAAGTGGCAGTACTGCATGGAACCCAGGTCAGCAGGGGAGTCCTCAGCTGATCCCGGGCTTCATGCAGTGCTGCCACTTTGAAGCACCCCCCCCCCCCCCCCCCCGCTTTGATGCCTCTTTCTAATAGAGCGGGGTGGGGGGAGAATGACTAGTGTGTTGACGATCCAATAAGCATTTGCTTACTGGATAGTCAACTACTCAACTAGTTGTTCACATCCCTAATGCAATGCCTTGTCTAATAGTGACAGTCACTCCAGCTGCCTTAAGTGCTTGGCTGAGGCTTGGCTGAAGCTCAGTGAGTAACAAATATGGCATTTTCAAGGGTGTTAACCCCTGCCCATGAAAGACAGGGGCACTAGAATGAAATGTCTTATGGAATCAGCATAGCGAACTCCATCTGAGCAGTCTATCACAGTCAAGGCACTAAGTACCTTTGCCTTGCTCAGTAGTACATCTGTGATGCTGCTGACAGAGGCAAATCAGCATTGTTGGTGGCAAAGGAAAGATATCAGAAAAGGGACTTGATTCCAGGGTCATCTAAAACAGTGAAGAGGCTGAACTCTTCTAAAGATTTAGGAGGGTATTCAAAAAAGGAAGAACCCCTTTAAGCAGCAGAGTTTGTTGACTTCAGAGTCCAGTACAGGCCTGTGAAGATTGGCATCATCTCTCACCCTGAAACCACAGGATGTTTTCCCAGTACCATCTAGTCCTGAGACATTTCAGGCTGCAAGAGAGTTGTTAAAGCTCTTAGTGCCCCCATCACCAGCAGTTCAAGAGATTCATCCAACATCATTGTCCAAGGTGCTGACATTGGTGACTTCATCTCTGCAACAGGCAGTCACATCTGAATTGGCCAATTGAGGTAGTATTATCTAGGGCAGGGCTACTCAACATGTGGCCTGTGGGCCGCATCCGGCCCGCAGCCTGTTTGTTTGCGGCCCACGGTGCAGTTTGGATTTATGTGGGACTCAACATGCGGCCGTGGGTAGGAGCCAAAACAAAAAAGTAGTCAATATAATGGTCTTCTGTTGATATGCGTTTTAGTAGTCAAATTCCTGGACTGTCATTGCTCATTAAAAGTGCTGTCATATGGGTGGAAATCGAGTAAATATTACATTTTATTAATATCAGCAGAACTGATTTCAATGGTGCCTCTGTGTTGTGTAGTCTTGCCTTAAACTTTGTATTCATGCCCATCAGTGTGAAAAGCTATTTGCATATATTTGCATGTATATGCAACCACACTTAATTTGCGGCCCTCAGCATGTGCTGTGAGTATCACGGCCCCTGGGGCTTCCAAAGTTGAGTAGCCCTGGTCTAGGGGAAGACCCCATGTGATCTGCCCAGCTCCCCTTGCTTCAGAGTCTGAGCCTTCTTCACTTCACTGGTACGGCACCTCCACAGTCATAAATAGAGGTTTCTTCATCAGACTCTAGTGCAGTAGTTCACAAACTATTTGATTATGCCCTTTTTCTTTGTGTTTGTACTAGTTTGCACCCCTATACCCACCACACAAGTGTGTATACAGCAGCCCAGGATAGAGATGTAATAGTGTAGTCGATTAACCAATAAGCAAAAGCTTATAGGTTAATGCTATAGACTACACGCATTTCCGTCCCCCACCCCCTCCATCCTTGCCAGTAAATTTTTTAGCAGGCTGGTCAGCATCCTGGCTCAGTCTTGGCTTGCGACAGGTCCGGGACCTACCCCTGCTCCAACTCTGAATTTAAAGTGTATTAGGAACCAGGCAGGCAGCACAGGGCAACAGACCCCTCCGTTAGACAGAGGCTGCTGCCACCCCATGCTGCTATCTTTATCAGAGGCAGCAGCACAGGGCAACAGGCAGCCGGTATGTGAGGGGAGCTGGTTTTTAAACTGGCTGCCCTTGCAGACCAGCTCCCGCCTTGCACCCTGTGCTTCTGCCTCTGATACTGAGGCAGCAGTGCGGAATGGCAGGGGGCTCCTCGGGCGTGGGGCTGGAGCACACTGGCTGCTTGCCCCACCCTTGAGGAGTATAGAATACTCGACAAACCGATAAGAATTCCTGAGGTTACTCAACTAGTCAATTAACCGGTATTTAATATCCCTAGCCCAGAGCAGCAGCTGCTGATTAGGCACCTAGCTCTGATGGCAGCACCGCTGCCAGCAGCAGTGAAAAATAAGGATGGTGTGGTATGGCATTGACACTCTTACTTCTCTGTCTTTAGAGCTGGGTGGCCATAGAGCTATAGCTGCTGGCTGGACACCGAACTCTGAAGATGCCACTGTCACAGCAGCGCAGAAGTAAGAGTGGCAATGCTAGAAACCATTCTCCAGCCACCAAACTGTAAAGGCACAAAGCAGCTTCTTCCCCCACCCTGGAATTCATTCTGTGCTCCCCAGTTTAAGAACCTGTGTTGTAGTGGGATCCTGTGTGCCCTAACCTAGCCAGTTCCACCATCCAGAGTATGTTGCTTTTCCACCCTGGTTTCAGTCTCATTAACAGCAAGGGGCTTATCAAAGGGACCCTTAGGTCACACACAGTTGGGGAGTGGGGCTGGAACAATAGCTTTTTTGGAACCGGTGGGAGTCCCGCCACCTCAATGAGTTTCATATGATGTCTGTTAGAAACATTGATGCCTCAAGTGTTGATACAAAGCCCAACATCAAACAGATTCAAGATCCCTCTTGTGAGCAGCCAATAGAAAAGCAAGAACTAGACAGTTCCCCCCAGTACCATTATCATCCTCTTCCTCACCCCCTTGATGAGGCATTTCTGTCATCTGATGATTGTAAGGTTCATCAGGAGTTGCTGAAGTTGATGGCTATAGTCCTGGACATCGAACTGGAGGTAATCTAGGAATAATTCCACATGCTGATGGACATCTTTGTATCTGCGGCCCCAGTTAGAATAGCTCTCCCTATAAATGAAGCTATTTTAGAACTGACCAAAGTCCTTTGCCAGACCACAGGCTAGGGATGTGAAAGGCTAACCTTAATGGGTGATGCTTACCGGTTCTGTCAACCACGGGGCTTGCTGCGGACAGAGACTGCTCTGGGAATCCAGTGCATCTCTTGCCCATAGCAGGCCTCAGTTGGGGGGGTGCAGATAAAGGGGCTACTCCAGCCTGGCTGTGGCGGTGGGGGAAGGGCGGGGGCGGGGAAGCCCTCCTCCCCCCTTCTAATCAGTTAAATTTCTGATTTAACCAGTTAACCAATTGAATGGGATTTTATATCCCTACTCCAGCTTTCCTGCTGTCAGTTGTTCAAAAAAAAAAAAAAATGGAGAGAAGGTACTAGGTCCCCTCTTATGTATTCATCCCCTGGTAGTGGCACCACACATCAACTCCAGAAAATAAACACGCCAAGAAGTGAACTTATTTAGAAGGAAGCTTTATTCCACAGGGTCTAGATGCAGTAGGTTCTGTAGCTTGTGGCATGGTCTTTGCTATTATAATGAGGTACTCATCCTAGTTATGTTCTTCTGGCTTTCCTCCAGAAGTGAAACAGACAGTTTGACATCTCCCTTTTGAAGGATCATTGTTCTCAGAGCAGACTGAAGACTGCATAATCTCAAAGACTAAAGCAACCCTGAGCATTCTCCCCCCCCCCCCCAGCAATGAAGTGAAAAACATTCCATTTTCAGAGGTTTGCTCTTCAAGCCCAGATCCTGCCAAGAAGAAGGAGCCAAAGGCTACAAAAGATGACCACCACCACTTGCTGATGCAGAAAGTGCCAGTTCTTCAAGGCAGGCAGATCTTGCAGTACCTCATTTGGTTGGCAGGTCAAGAGCAGCTTACCAGCTTCAGGAGTGCCATCTTTATTCTTTTCCAAGTTTTGTAAACCATCTGACTTTTGTTGTACTTGGGCTCCCACCACAGCAGGTTGGAGAATACAAAGGACGGTGAAACTCACAAAATAGTGTTACTGACAGATACACAATTACAGCTCCTTGTAGGATGTAGAGACGGTCCCTCCTTTGTTCAAGGTAAAGGAGTTTTGCTCTGAATACTTTTTGATCCTGAAAGCAAAAGGGGGTTTCAGGACTATTTTAGATGTAAGGCAGTTAAAAAATAATTCTGGATAATCACTCTAGCACCCTTCCCTGATGCTGGGGAATTAATGTGATGGTCTTGACATAAAGGATGTTTGCTTTCATATGGCTGTTTATCAGAGCTGCTGTTCTCTAGAAGACAGGGATCCAAGTCTTCCCTTTCCTGGATGACTGGCAGATAAGAAGTCAATCCACGCTGCAGGTAGTATCTAGCATAAGCAAGTCCAATCCACCTTGAATGTCTCAGCCTGGTGGTCGACGCAGACATGTCAGTCCTGTCTCCAGTACAGAAAATAGTATATTGAAGCAGTAATGGGCATGATAATGAGCAAGCCTCACTACCACTTTTAAGGTTCCATGCAATGCAAGCTTTATTCTGAACTCAAAGGCTTATCCCCTCACCATAGCAAAAAGCTGTGCAAGGCTGCAGGAACATATGGCAGCATGCATTCTGTAGTTCAATATGCCAGGTCATCAAGGTTGGTTGGTGTAGACTTATCCTCCAAGAAGGCACCACATAGACCTGTCGGTGCATGTACCAAATCATCTATCTATCCTAGTTTGGACAGACTCTACCAGTGGCTACAAGGTAGTTCCTTTTGCAGTACCTCAGCAATCTCTCTTATTAGTCATAATTGCTTTGGACCTGAGTTGGGGATGAAAATCCTCCTGTCTCCTAGATATCTGTCTGCCCATAAACATCAGAGAGTTGCAGACTATCTGATTAGCTTGCATGACCTTCCTTCTTCACATCAGGTAGAAAAGATTGTTGGTGCTGACTGAGAATATGACAGTCATGTTTTATGTAAGTAAATGAGGAAGGGCCTAGTCCTTGTTACTCTCTTGGGAAAGTAGTTCTGCTGTGGGACTTGTATATTGGCAATGAATGCCATACTTCTGAAAGCAGCCTTCTTCCCAGAGTCTCGGAATACTCTGTCTGAGCAGATTGATAAGCACTCACCATGAGCAGTCCAGACGCAGCAAGCTCCATTTTCCAGCTTGGGAAAATCCCAAAGTTAATCTGTTTGCAACAAACAATGACAGAAAATGTCTCCCGTTTTCCAAAGTGGGACATAGCCTGGGTTTATTGATAGATGATTTTCTTCTGCTATGGTCAGAGTTTCTGCAATACATGCTCTTCCACATCTCTCTTTAGCCGAGTTTTGTGTGAGGTCAAGCAAGCATGTCTTATACTAATGGCCTTGTTATGGCACTGTCACAACTGGCTTTCACAGCTAAATGGAATTGACTTTGTTTGATCAAGGCTGGACTATGTGCTGTACCTGAAGCTTCAAAGATTGGCTAGAGGCTATCTAAGCATTTTACTCACCTGTGGATAACAGTCCCCTTTTTTCCCAACCCAATGCCTGTCCGATGTTTAAAGGGTTTGAACAGACTATTTCTGCAGGTACAGAACCATATTCCATCATGGTACTTGAATCTAGTCTTAAAGTGGATGGGTCCCTTCTTTGAGCCTCCAGAGATCTGCTATCTTTTGCACTTTTCACTGAAGATAACATTTTTAGTAGCCATTATATCAGCCAGGAAAGTGGGATTGAGGGGAACTAACATCAGATCCTCCATAAACAGTTTTCTTAAAAATATGGTCTCCTCTTTCCGTATTACCCAAGCAAGCAGTTTTCTTATTTACCTTTTTCCCAAAGCCTCACTGGTAACAAATGTGAGAAGAGATTGCACACTTTAGATGCTAAAAGATATCTTAATTTAAGTCGTTTGTTGGGTCTGTGGACAAAATGAAGGGCAGTTTTGTTTCCACACAAAAGATTTCATCATAGATATTCGTTTGTGTTTGCTAACATGAAGCTGCAAGAGAGAATTTTGAGTCATTCGACTAGCTCCCAATCAACCTTAATAGTATTTCTAGCAAACTTGCCCATATTAGACTTTTGGAAAGACAAGCTGGACATCTTGTTCTTCATTTGCCTCTCACTGCATTATTAGCAATCTAAAGGCAATGCTACATTTGAATGAGTGGTCCTTGAGTTCCTGTTCAAATAGATTCCAAATGCACCTTCAGTTAGGGATGGGTGGCTTGTGAGTCACCTACAGTGGAATGGACATGTGCAGTCACTCGAAGAAAAAAGTTTACTAACATTTCCATAACTGTTGGTCTTCAGGATGTGTTGCACGTGTCCATTCCATGATCTGTTCTCCTTCCCTTCTCTATCAGTCTTTCTGAAACCGAGGAGAGGGCAAGTTCTTTTATGCCTGCATGAAAGGCACTTGAGGGTAATCATTCCAACTTGATGGGAACTATTAGGGGGAAAAACTTCCCAGCTGTACACTGGCGCATACACATACCTACAGTGGAAGGGACATGTGCAGCATATTTCAAGAAACAGTTATGGAAAGGTGAGTAACTATTGTTTAAAGTTAAAGTGTGTACAAATATAATGAAGGTTCTGTGTCATGGAGCCTGCTTAGAATCATGATAGGGAGATAAGTGTTTTAGTGTAAGGGCATTTCATTGGATGCATAGACTTGCCTGGCCATGCTACTGTACTACTATATATGAGAAGTGGTTTTTAAGGAGAAAGAAAGAATACTTAGGACCTAAGACCCTGTGTATAATGTGATTACTGCAAATTGTTCTTTGCGTATTGCATAATGCCCCAGAATGTAAACTTTCACTTAAATAAAATTAAAAACATTGATCCCTTGGGAGAGGAGAAGGCACTCAGAATGTAAAATGAATTTAAAGTGATAGCTCTGTCTTTTGGAGTTGCAGTCAATAGCTGAGGCAGTAACCTACCCTGAAAATAATATATATAAAATTACTGTTACCCAGAGCTTTGTTTTCTGGGAGCTGTGCTTAAATTGACTTTCACATGACCCTAAAACTAAGTGTGTTTTTTCAAGCCAGAATTGTACATTTGTAATAGCTTGACCTAGACTACATACTACTGATAAAGCCTTTCAGTTTTTTTTATTTGGAAGCATGAAATGGAAATAATTACTTTTAAAAAAAGTTACTTTGATACTGTCAAGTAGCAGTAGTCTTCTTTGAGGGAATCTTCAACAAAAACTATTCAAAAAACTGGACTCCTGTAATTGGTTGTAATCCTTTAGTAAATTACTGCTCTTTTTTCTCTAGTGAAGTTATTTGAAGTAATTGAAACTGAAAAAACTCTCTACTTAATCATGGAATATGCAAGTGGCGGTAAGTATTTTCCTTTTACATGATACAAATGTAAAGATATTGCCAAATGATACTGAAGCTTTCTATGCGATACTCCTTAAAATAAGAAATATTGATTTAATAATAGTGCATAATAATGCATTTTCATGTGAAATGTTAGTATTTTGGGAGACATTTTCTTAAAGCTTAAGCTTTTTAAAAAACAATAAAGTAATATCTGTCAGTTTGGCCAGACTTAGTTTAGAAGAAAGGCAAGCTTTATTGAAATCCAGAGGGAATTTTTTTTCATTATTTTCATTGATCAGTCCAGAATAGTGGTAATAGTGAAATAAAGATAATCACAATAAATTGGAATTGGTATGACAGTTGGTATCAATGGTATGGTATTTGTTAAAGTTAAGTATATTCAGATGTACTGTTATATGAATTAATGGTGTATAACATTCAGGTAGAAAGTTTAGCAAATCTTATTAAATCACCAGTACTTCAATATTTCACTTCTTGTTTTTGAATACTGCTGAAATATGGACTATTCTGATTTAAGTGGCCCTTTTAATTAAAACAGTGGTTCTCAAACTGTGGCCATTGAGCTCAGAGCTCCCCACCTTACCCCCGCCCCCCCAGCGAGGTTGGAGCACCAGCTTCCCCCTGAGGGGTGGGGAAAGAAAGCCCCTAACCCCTTTGCTATGTCCAGCTTGTGATGAAACGGAACCAGAAGTGGCCTGGAGGCTTTCCCTGCTACTTCCATTGGTTGGAATTCAATAAAAAGAAATGCAAAGTACTACACTAAGGAAAAAACAGTCAGTTTCACACACACAAAATGGGAAGTCACTGTCTAGGATAGAGTACTGCTGTAAGTGATCTAGGAGGCCATAGTATACCACAAGCTAAATGAGTCAACTGTTGCAAAAAAAGGAAACATCATTCTGGGATGCGTTAACAGAAGTATTGTAAGCAAGACACAAGAAGTTGTTCTTCCGCTTTACTCTGCACTAATTAGTCCTCAATTGGAGTATTGTGTCTAGTTCTGGGCACCACACTTCAGGAAAGAAGTGGAGAAATTGGAGAAGGTCCAGAGAAGAGCAGCAAAAATTATTAAAGGTCTAGAAAACTGAAATAATTGGTTTTGTTTCGTTTGGAAAAGAAAAGACAGAGGACATGATAGCAGCTTTCAAGTACCTAAAAGGATTTTACAAGGAGGAGGGAGGAAAAATTATTCTCCTTAACGTCTGATGATAGGACAAGAAGCAATGGGATTAAATTGCAGCATGGGAAGTTTAGGTTGGATAGTAAGAAAAACTTCCTGTCAGGGTGGTTAAGCACTGGAATAAATTGCTGGAGCTTGTGGAATCTCTATCATTGGAGATTCTAAAAAGCCAGTTAGACAGATGTCTGTCTCTGATGATCTAGATAGTGCTTAGTCCTGCCATGAGTGCAGTGGGCTGGGCTTGATGACCTCTGAAGGCCTCTTACAGTTCTGGTAGTCTGATTCTGTGGTCTTCAGTTTTGCTGAGTAGACAGATGTTTGTCCTGTAAAACAGAAGAGCAAAGTTTCACCATTGGGTCCCATTGCATATGTGCGGCATACCTGGGGTATCATGATGTGGTTGCTGATATGAATTGTGTTCTGGCAGTTGTATTTGAACTCCTAGGTGCCAAAGACACACAGACTAACTTTGTCTAAATAGTGCTTAATGGTATGGAAGGGTATCTATCGATATTTTAGAATGCATTTGTCTGCGAGTCCATTCGTTCAAGAACTCCTCCTAAACAGTAAGAGCTAGGGCCGGAGTGGAGGGGGAAGGCCACTGGCAGCTGGAGGGAGAGAAAATGTTCCTGGCAACCGGGGGAGGGCTTGGGGAGAGAAAAGACCCATGTTGGATGGGAGCCCCTGACCTGAGCTCCTCACCCCCAAACGCTCACTCTCACATCTTCTTGCCCCCAGCCTCCTGTACCCCATCTCCACATCCTTAAGGCCGTACCCTGAATCCTGCACCTTCCCTACCCTCCACACACCGCCAGCCTCTTGCCCTGAAGGATCCAGGCAGTGCTGGATAACTCTGCTAGTAATAATGTAAGAGTGGCTATATTGGATCAGATCAATTGTTCATCTAACCTAGTATCTTGTCTTCTGACAGTAGCCAAGTTTAGGAATACACAGAGCATGGGGTTGCATACCTGACCATGTTGGTTAATAGTCTTGGTTGGACCTATCTTCTATGCTCTTACCTAATTCTTTTTTAAACACAGTTATATTTTTGTGATTCACAGTATCCCCTGGCCATAAGTTCCACAGGTTGTGTGTTGTGTGAAGAAGTACTTCCTTATTTGTTTTTAAACCTGCTGCCTGTTAATATAATTGGATGACCCACTGCTTTATGTGAAAGGGGTTAATAACACTTCCTTATTAACTTTCTTCAACCTATTTGTGATTTTATGGACCTCTATGGTATCTCCCTTCAGTCATCTCTAAGATGAAACAGTTCATCTTTTTAATCTTTCTTCATATGGAAGCAGTTCCATATCACAAACCATTTGTGTTGCCTTTCTCTGTACTTATGTAAAAATATTTTTTGAGACAGGGTGATCAGAACTGCACATACATTAAACTGTGGGTCTGTTGTGGTTTTGTATACTAGCATAATATTTTGTTTTATTATCTACCCCTTTCCTAATGGTGTCTAACATTGTTAGCTTTTTTTGACCTCTGTACGTTTGAGCTCACTAGTGTACGTTCACCTCTTCCTTCTAGTTGGTATTTTTTTACTCAAAAGTGAGGCCATACTGCCATCTAGTGACTGGCTTACAGAGTGTAGAAGGCCCAAAATTACTACAGATAACTGAGGGCATGTCTGCACTATAGACTTAAGTAGATCAGCATTAGAACATCTATCTTATAGCCATCTCAGCAATTGCTACTGTGGTTTGTGGCTGTACTAACTCCTGTCAGTGGTGTGCTTCCACTGACTTAAGAGGGGCAGTGCGGAGGGCTGAGAGGCCAGGGTCTCAGTTCCACGCGTAGCTTTCCTCCAACCCCCAGGCGCTTGACTACCTGTTCCCCATCAGGAGCTCAACTACCACTTTACCTCCATCTGCCCTGGGCTCTCGGCTGCATTACTCCCAATGGAAAGCCTGTGTGGCAGCCAGGCTGGAGACCAGGAGCCTGAGGCCAGCTGGGCTCCAGCTGGAGCCCTCTATCTGCCCTGGTGTTACAGTCCAATCTGTAAATCTGACTTTCTTGTCAATTTCCTGGGTCTATCAGGGAGCTGTGAAAGTGATGAGAATGACAGCTAACAGCTGATGTAAATAACCTGTAGTGTCTACACAGACACTACATTGCCCTAAATATACCAGTGTAAGTCCCACACCTCTTGTGGAGGTTGAATTATTATGCCTGGGGGCGAGGGAGCAAGGCGGTATCATAAACATGCAGGCCCACTGACAACAATTGTAGGTCCCCTCTATGATGCAGGTCCCTTCTGACACAGTTTGCCTGGTGTCTGGGTCATGATGCACTTGTGCTGCTGGCGCTTAGCAAACTGCTGCCAGCTGCACCGTTGTCATGTTTCCTGTTTTTTGCCATCCAGTGAGCAATAAAACTAGTGCACCAAGGTAAGTGTGGATGTGCATTGCCAGTAGATACAAACATAGCTAGCTTATTTATTTATTTAGTTATTTTAAAAAAAAGCTACCATAGGGATAATTACTCCAGCCAGGTCAGATTAGGCATTTTACAAATCACTACTCAAAGAATTAAATTTATTAAGAGAAATAAAAATTGTGAAATATATAGACCAGTCAAAACACTCAGATAATACACTTCAAAAATAAAATAGCATGTGTGTGCATTGCAAGAAGTCACAAGAAGTAATAACGATAATAATACAACTGGGGGGACAGACAGGACAGAGATTGTGTGTCAGACACTCAACCAGACAGCACTGCATGTATATGAGAGAGAGAGAGAGACTGTGAGCTGGTTGCTCAAGCAAGGCAGGCAAGCACTCATGCAGGTCACCCTAGCCTATATACAGCAAGCTCCATCTGACTTGAGTACTCCTGAGTTGTTGTGTCTATACCCTCTCTCTTTGGGGGACACCCAGACAGTAGCACACCCACACACGCTCTGTACATCTAGGGTGAGGGTCCCTGGAGCAGCTGCTGTGGGATGGAGCAACATCGAGGAGGGGCACCTGAACACATGCGCACCTGAATTGTGCGTTACTGGAGCCCCCAAGCCATTTTAAATTATCCTGTCCCCTGAGCAATTGCTCCCTTTACCCCTCCCTGCCTCGTTGGTGGGCCTGTAGACACAATACAATTAGGTCAATATAAGCTGCCTTAAATCAACCTCACTCTGTAGTGTAGACCAGGCCCGAGACGGTTTTTTTAGCTGAAATGGGAGAGACCTGTGTGTTTGACACAGAACTGGTACTGCTTTTATATTCCCATGGAACATACTGCATGAAAGTATAATAGCAGATGATAGTATGCGCCAATATGGATTCAGTTCCCAAGATTCCCCTCTATCTACAGTTTAGTCATCTGCCTCAACTTAAATCAACAATTCACTAACTCCCTCAGTTATTTGAACTACTGTCTCTCTTTGGTTTTGGTTTTCCTGAAATATTTCGGATGAACAGCATTAGTTGGATTTTCTTTTTCTGGTTCCCTTCATGTCTTAGAATTTTTATTTACTGATCTCAGAGGGGTAGCTGTGTTAGTCTGTATCTGCAAAAACAACAAGCATTTGATAAAGTGTTTTTTACCCACAAAAGCTTATGCCCACATAAATGTTAGCCTTTAAGGCGCCACAGGGCTCCTCATTTATTTATTAAAATACTTTAAAAAGAAATGGCTGTAAGATATATTTTAAGGGATTGTCTCATTTACTGTTAATTTTAACTACTGTTCTGGAAAGCAAAAATAATTTATTCAGAAAATGAGAACTTAGCAAACAATTCATGCACACTCCTTTTGTTACATATTGTGTTCTTGTAGTCTGTTGTGTACACTCTACTTAAATCAGCTTGATTTGATTCTGGTTTGTGACTACTTCAAAATTAAAAGTATTTTAAGTATGTATTTTTCCTTTAAGTTGTGTGAAAAATTTTCTTACTTATCTGAGAGCATTTAAATGTGTGTTTAAATATTAAAATAGCGGTTTGATCTACTTCAGTATTTTACAGATTGTTTAAATGATTTATTTGTATTAAAAGACCTATTTATGTATCTGATGGCATTACCTCTTCCGTATCTAATGCCTATAGTTTTTCAGTAGAAAAACATTTAAGTTACATTGTGACAGACAAGTCAATATTTCACTGGATAGGTAGCAATATTTTACAAATTAGTTTGTAGGCCAATTACAAAATGTCAGACATTAACGGTTTAAAAATGCAATCCTTTTCAGTTTTGTTGCATTCTGTGTCCTTCAGACATTCCTATAGTCACGTTGCATTGTGTTTCCTTTATATTTTGGAGTTAATCCAGGGATCTGTTATACCAGGATTGAAGAAAACTTCAATATCTTAGATATGAAGCTTAAACTGGGGCTTGCTTCATCATGTTAATTGGTGTTTACTTGGATGATTTTTACGATGAAGACCCCATTTTATTTTAACTTCAAGTTGAAATAGGGATTTCTATCATCGTTATATTTTATACATTTAGATGAACTATGTATATATTACACTCTGAGACTGCAACCTTAATTACAAGATCCTTTAATCTAGAGATGTGGTGCTGTAAATGAGTAAACTGATACATGCAGCTCCCCCTTCCCGCACTGCTGCCTCTATATCATGTTATCGACTTGGATTAATCAATAAGAGTACTTCCGCTTTGAAATGTAGCAAAAGCCTGCCCACCTGTTGCTACATTTCAAAGGCGGAAGTGCTGCAAGGTGTTCCACCTTTGAAGTGTACAAGAGCCCCAGTGGGGACTCTTGTACATTTTAAAGGTGGAACACCACCACCGCCCCACCCCTCAGAGCTGGAGCTGGGGGGAACTAGCTTTGAAGTTGGCTCCTCCCAGCACTCCCTCCTCTCCCCCCTTTGCTGCCTCTTTCTGATAGAGGAAGCAAGGGGGAGGGGAAGCAACTAGTTGATTGGTGTGTTGACTAGCCGATAAGCTTTTGCTTGTCAATTAGTCACTTACATCCCTAAGCTGGCTGCGAATGGGGAGCTGGCTTTTAAGCAGGCTCCCCATGAGTGCTGACTCTTGAGGAGCTATCTGCCCCACTCCCCCATGCTGCTGCCTCTGATGTGCGCTACTGTGTATAGCCTAGAGCAGCAGGGGAAGGGCGGAGGTGACTTCGTGGGAGCTGGTGCTTGTGGGGAGCCAGCATAAAAACCAGCTTCCCACAAGCATTGGGTCGGTCCCTGCTTCCTCTGATACCCTTGTAAAAAGTACCCGCTGTAAATTTCAATTTCAAATCATGTAATAGTTTTTTAACTGTGGATAAGGCTTAAAACAGTCTATCTCTGTGTTGTAGCAGATGTTTTTCTAATAGAAATCTGAGAGGAATTCAGGTCTTTTTTTTTTTTTTTTTTAAAGGAAGACATGCTGCTTATTTTTTACCATAAGTAATTGAAAAACTAATATTTCGCCTACATTCAGGCACTCAGCTAATTCTTTAAGTCTTTCTTTTCTCATTGAGCTTGATATAGTAGTAAATCACTCTTTTGGTCTCTTGCCATGAGCCTTTTGCAAAAATGAAAATGTAGTGCCTTCTATAATTATTTATTCATGTGAAAAATCGTAACTAAAAACCGAAAACTCAAATTTAGGTCAAATTTTTGATGTTTCTGTAGCTCACTACCATTTATGTAACTCTTACAATTACAGAACCAATCCTAAATTTAGAGTTGACTAGCTAGGGTTTTAAGATACTCAGCAGTTCTCATTTAATTGTTGATACGTTTCAATTGCAGGTGAGGTATTTGACTATTTGGTTGCACATGGAAGAATGAAGGAAAAGGAAGCAAGAGCTAAATTTCGACAGGTATGTATAATAGATTGACAAATCCACCTCCTCAACTTTAGCAATAAAACACATGGAAAAAAATAGCTGATGGTGAGCAAAACAAGTGTTTTCCATGACGCTTTCAAGCATGTTCTGTGTTGCTGACTTTGTTGCATTAAATAACAGGGAAAAACTAATAAATGCCAGTAGAAGGTGAATCTAGAGTGCTAAAATATATAACTACAAAGATAGGGCTATCAGCAGTACAACATGTGATTTTTTGTTTAATCTTGTTCAGGTGCCAGTGTTTCAGAAATACTTTGACATATAACATCATAAACAATAATGAATATGGGATAATAAACTGAAACTTTATTGCAAGTGTGCTGTTATTCCACACTCTTTATTTTCCTTACCAGCTTTTGTTAATCTGTTCTATGGCACAGCATCTATAGACAGTGTTATAAGAAAAAAAATCAGGAGTTAACTTTTTAAAAAATCTGATAGTAGAGGCAATAAGCCCAACAGTTGAAGGGGATCATATAATTTTACACGCTAACATTTCAGTTATGTTAAGGAAATTTTGTAGCAGAAATAGACACCTTTATGCTTCTCTGTTCTTGAATAAAATAGTATGTCCACTATTAGTTATTTGGGAAATAGTGGAAATGTACGAATAACTGGATTTGGGTTTTTTGTTTTGTTTTTGCTGTTTCTAATATTTTAATGTGTGTAATGTGCAGAAAAGTTTAAATGGATACAAATAATAACCTAACTAAAATAAATGTGATAGTCGCAGTAAAATCTAATAGGAAGAACAAACAGTATTATTTAGGACAGCGTAACCCATTATGAGGCGGTGAAAATAAAATCAGTAATGAAAGCACTATTTCTCTCATCATTTGAATCCTCCTTGCAGTATCCTCCTTAATCTTTTGCATGATCTGACTGGCAGAGTTCATATCCCACATTCATTACTGTTTGAATAGTGTGTGGATTAGCAAGCAATAAGAATCATTTCTGCCCCTCATTCACAAAATCCTGGGGTGTGTTTTTGTTTAACAGACTGTTTTCCAGGCACATATTCTTAGATTCAGAAAGATAGAAAAATCTCCCCTTCAAATTCAGGGATTTTTGTGTGTTGCTTTTGCCCTATATCCCTCACAATCACGTGATACTAGCTTCTAGAATTGTCATTTCCCATCTCAGATGCTGGACTGTACCATTTTTCTAAATCTGAAAGGTTTTCCTTCAAATTCAAACCTAGTAGTTAAATCAAGTTTTTCTAAGAGTCAAAAGAATCAGGGAGTTTTCTCCCTGCTGGCATGCCTAATACTAATTTTCGGCCGTCAAATATGGGTCACCAGTATGTTCACTCTTCCTCATTGCTATCATTATTGTTCTTAATCAGAAGATTCTTTTTGGAAATGTTCTGTCACCTACTTCATTTTGTTACTTCACTTACAATGTTGTGTTCAGTTTATTCTTCAATCTTGGTTGTTTTATTCAAGTCCACTGACTCTCTGAAAGGGAATGTGAACCAGAAGTTATCAAGGCTCTTATTTAAGTCTTTTTTTAAATTATTTTTCTGCATTTCTATAATAAACTCCCATACCTACAGTATGCTCCTGCACCCTCCCTCCCACCCATGCCCTCTACCCTGCTCCTGCATTCCTCTTCCAGATCCCACACCCTCACCACTAGCTGCTCCTGGACCCTTCCTCCCTCCTTTCCCATACCCAGCCCTCTTATGTACCCTTCCTCCCTTCCAGACCCCTCCTGCACTCTCCCTCCTGCCCAGATTCCCTGCCCTCAGCCCATTCCAACACCCTACCTCTTGCCCAGACCCCACATCCCCCATCCGCTCTGCAGCAGCCTTCTCCTGTGCACTGAGTCCTCATTTTTGCCCCCACCCCAGAACACCACAAAATCTACTATCTCCAATCCACTAGGCTCTAGGTTGGAGCCTGAGAGTAGGCAGGTGAATGTCTCCCCGACCCCTGTTTCTCAGTTTGGGGGCAGATATGAGGGTGGTTTTACTTCTCGGTTGGGTGTGCCCCCCCAACTGTTTTTTTGGGGGGTCAGTGGCCCCCAACCTAAAAGAAGGTGGTTCTTCGACTGATTTCTCATATCCATTCCATGTAGGTGTGTGCGCGCAGCGTGCACTCATCGTTGGAAATTTTTCCCTTAGCAGTACCCGTTGGGCCAGCACAGGAGTCCCCTGGAGTGGCACCAATGCATCTGCCAATATATACCCCTGGTGCCCCCTTCCCCCCCCTCAGTTCCTTCTTACCGCCCCATGGGGGTCATTGGAATGTGCTCTTTCCTAGCAAGTGCCCTTTAGCAGTCACTTGTTTCTAAAGTTCTTAGTTCTAGTTTCAGCAGTTATGGTTCTTATCAGTTCTCTAAGTAGTTGTTAAGTACTGTTTTCTAGTGCTAAGAACCCACTGTGGTCCTTGCTCTGTGTGCCCAGTATGTGCGGCAGGGCATGCCCGGCCCTCAGGGCTTCAAACCCTGTGTAAAGTGCCACAGGCCTATGCCCTGTGGTGACCCACACTCTGCTTGCCTTAAATGCTTGGGAGAGGCTCACTCGGTCTGAGGCCTGTAAAATTTGTAGGGTGTTCAAACCGTGGACAAAGCAGGAGAGAGAGTGTCGTGCCTGAAAATCATTCTAATGGAGGTGGCTTTACATCCGGCACCGGCATTGGACCCGGCACCGGCAACGCAGAGTGCACTGTCCTCGGTGCAGGAGGCATCAGGCTACTCATGCTCCTCCCCAGCACTGTGCAGACCTTGGCACCGTTCCCAGTCCCCGGTGCCTAAGAAGAAGAGGAGGTCTAGCAAGGGTTGGTCGACCCCACAGCACATGCCCTCCATGCACCTTCAAGTGGGGCACGCAGCGCCATTAGGTGTCGAGCTTAGACCTTCTCGGTCGGGCAAGCAACCAAGTCTGCACTGGGCCACCAGCCAGATGGGGGACTTCCCAGAGCCCTCGACTCCAGAGGCTTTCGAGGCTTCTAGGAATCTGATTGAACTGTCCCCCTCTCCTGTCCTGCTGCCGTTCACGGGAGAGGATCGGGACCTCGGGTGGCACCGATTGGAGCCTTGGGCACTGGGTGCCCCGGCACCGGATCTTAAGAAGCATTGCTCCACTACGGTCACCTCCCACACCGCTTTGGGCCCGAGAGCAGCACCAGCTACAGGGCCAGCACTGACAGCGACCTCAACCCTGGACCGAGCCTCGGCACCAGACCCGGCACCAGTGCAAGGGTCTTCACTGGCACTGAGCACGGCACCAGCCACCACGACCGCTGGGTCTGTTCAAGGCCGCCTGGGCCTGGCCATGCCTCTTCCTCCTCCCCGCTGGCACCGGAGTAAACCGGAGTCGATGGCTCGGCATGTCTCATCAGCCAGATCACCGACTGCGTCTGCCTCCACCCCTCCATGGTCGGTATCTGAATATTCAACCAACTCAGAGGCGGAGTCCATGTGGTCATCCAGGGGATCCAGGTCCCGGCACCGGAGTACCTCTGCTCATCAGCAACCGCATCAATGGGTGCAGCCAGTACCGGTACCGGTGATCAGCAGTCCTGGCCCCCACAGGCTCCAGGCCTGTGTTAATGGCTGTTTTGAACCGAATGGGCCTACAAGCAGAGCCAGGGCATGGGCCCCTCTATGCTGGAGTTGGTCCTCTCTGGGTCCAGCGCGCCCCCTTTGGCGACCCCCACTGACCCGGTCATCCATGTTGGGGCAGTCACTTCCCCCAGGCCAAACCTCCCCACCTGTCCTACAAGGTATCCTTGCTGGTGGCCATCACATCAGCCAGGCGTGTGTCCGAGCTGAGGGCTCTCACTTCAGACCCCCCTTGCACAGTTTTCTTTAAGGACAAAGTCAGGTTACTCCCCCACCCCACCTTCCTGCCTAAGGTGGTGTCGAACTTCCATGTGTCTCAGGACATTTTCCTGCCAGTCTTTTACCCCAAGCCCCACATATTGGATAAAGAACAGGTGTTACACACTTTGGGTGTTAGGAGGGCTTTGGCCTTTAATTTAGAGAGAACAAAGCCCTTCTGCAAGTCTCCTCAGCTTTTTGTTGCTATTGTGGAGCATCTAAAGGGTCAGCTGTTCTCCGCGCAAAGGATCTTCTCCTGGATCACAGCATGTATTAAGGAATGCTATGGGCTGGCAGGGGTTCCAGCTCCTCCCCTCACGGCTCACTCTATGGGAGCACAGGCCTCCTCTGCAGCTTTTGTGGCTCAGGTTCCGATCCTGGACATCTGCAGGGCTGCCACGTGGTCCTCTGTTCACACCTTCACTAACAATTATGCACTGACATATCAGGCAAGGGAGGATGCTGCCCTGGTTAGGGCTGCCCTCCACTCAGTGGAAGGTTAGAACTCTGATCCTGCCTCTTGGGGTTCCTGCTTTGGAATCACCTACATGGAACGGACATGAACAATCACTTGAAGAAGAACGAACGGTTGCTTACCTCGTAAGTGTTGTTCTTCGAGATGTGTTGCTCATGTCCATTCCAAATCCCGCCTGCCTCCCCTTCCTCAGAGTAGTCCGGTAAGAAGGGACCGAAGAGGCGGAGGGCCAGCAGGGGTATATATTGGCCAGTATACCGACGCCACTCCAGGGGGCTCCTCTGCTGGCCCAATGGGTACTGCTAAGGGAAAAATTTCCAACAATGTGTGCATGCTGCGCACACACATCTACATGGAATGAACATGAGCAACAGTACAAGGTAAGTAACTGTTCTTTCTTTATCCCGGTCTTTCTAGTTTTAATGATGAGATAATAGTTATGTCTAAGAACAGCTGGAGAAGTAATTTTTTGTATCTGTCATAATATTTCAGCATGGATCTAAAATCCTTAACAACAAAGACTATTGTTGCTCCTAGGGCCACAGAGTATGCACACCAAAGAAACAATATTCTTTGTGGTCATGGATTTTAGATTCATGCTGAAATTGCCCTTCTGGACAAGTTTTTAAGTTGGACAGATGTGCAATGCTTTACTTCCAACATAAGCTGAATACAGAAAGGGCAACTACAGAAATGGAGAGAAATTAAAAGTAAACAAGAGAGAACATACAGCCGAAGCCAGGATCAATATATGGAATGCCCCAGCTGACCCCAGATTCTGTGCTGTGCTGCTGCATTGAAACGCCGCGAGGAGCCCAGCATCAGGCTCCTTGCAGCATTTCAAAGTGGCAGCACTGCATGGAGCCCGGGATTGGCTGGGGGACTGCCCCACTGACCCGTGGTGTTTCAAAGAGGCAGTGGGGCACGGAGTCTGGGTTCAGTGGGAGAATCCCCAGCTGACTCCGGGCTCTACGTAGCGCTTTTGCCTTTGAAGTGTAGCAACAACCCTAGGGCTATTGCTACACTTCAAAGGCAGAGGCGCCCTATTGAAGTGTACTGGGGCCATGGTGAGAACAGCCTCACTGTGGCGCCGGCTCCAGCCGCAGCACACATGGTTGTCCGCTGGGCCACTCACCCTGCTCCTGCATGCGGAACCCCAGTGGGTGGGCTCATTAGCATCTGGGGGCATGGCCTGGCTGTGTGCCACGGCCTGGCAGGCAGGGGTTTGCAGTCCACTGCCAGTCCATGGACCAGCAAGTGGGAACCACTTCATCATGGCCCTGTCCTTTTTGGGGCACTTCAGCTATCATCTTTGAAAAATCATGGATGTTGGGAGAGATTCCAGAAGACTGGAAAAGGGAAATACAGTGCCATTCTATAAAAATGGAATTAAGAACAACCCAGGAAATTACAGACCAGGCAGTTTAACTTCTGTGCCAGAAAATATATTGGAGCAAGTAATTAAGGAATTTATCTGCAAATATCTGGAAGAAAATAAGGTAATAGGTAACAGCCAGCATGGATTTGTAAAGAGCAAATCATGCCAAACCAATCTGATAGCTTTATTTGATAGGATAATAAGTCTTGTAGATAAGGGAGAAGAGGTGGATGTGTTATACCTAGAGTTTAGTAAGGCATTTGATACGGTCTCTCATGAACTTGTTATCAATAAACTAGGCAAATACATCTTAAATGGAGCTACTATAAGGTGGGTGCATAACTGGCTGGATAACCATTCTCAGAGAGTAGTTATTAATAGTTCACTGTCATGCTGGAAGGGCATAACAAGTGGGTTTCCACAGGGGTCTGTTTTGGGACTGGTTCTGTTCAGTATCTTCAACAATTTAGATGATGGCCTAGAGAGTAAGCTTATTAAGTTTGCAGATGATACCAAGCTGGGAGGAGTTGCAGCTGCTTTGGAGAATAGGGTCATAATTCAAAATGATCTGGACAAACTAGAGAAATGGTCTGAGGTAAATAGGATGAAATTTAATAAGGACAAATGCAAAGTACTCCACTTAGGAAAGAACAATCCATTTCACACTTATAGAATGTGAGGTGACTTGTAGAATGGGAGGAGTACTGCAGAAATGGATCTAGGACTCATAGTGGACCACAAGCTAAATATCAGTCAAGAGTCTGACACTGTTGCAAAAAAAGCAAACATGATTCTGGGATGCATTAACAGGAGTGTTGTGAGCAAGACACAAGAAGTCATTCTTCTGCTCTACTCTGCACTGATTAGGCCTCAATTGGAGTATTGCATCCAGTCCTGGGCCCCACATTTCAAGAAAAATGTGGAAAAATTGGAGAAGGTGCAGAGAAGAGCAACAGAAATGATTAAAGGTCTAGAAAACATGAGCTATGAGGCAAGGCTGAAGAAATTAGGCTTGTTTAGTTTGGAAAAGAGAAGACTGAGAAGGGACATGATAGTGCAGGGGTGGGCAATAATTTTTGCCCTGAGGGCAACTTCAAACATTTTTGAGGTAGCTCCAGGCCACCCAGGAAGGGGTGGGGCCTAAACTGGAAGGGGCGGAGCTACCCTACCCTCAGACTGTGATTGGTCTGGGAGTGGGAGAGCGCCTTTGTCTCTCTCCCCCCCCCCCCCCACTAGACACCCATGCTCTGGAAGAGGCTTGGCACACTCCCCCACCCCCAGGCCAATCAGGGCCTGGGGGCAGAGGAGCGCGGGAAGCTTCATGTAGCTCCCCTGCCCCCAGGCCCTGATTGGCCTGGGGGTGGGGGAGCGTGCAAAGCCGCCTCCTCTCTCCCTCCTACCCTGCGAGCAGTGCGCAGCACTTCAATGAGCCATGTGCTCCTGGCAGGGTGGGAGGAGGCTTTGTGCACTCCCCTACCCCCAGGTCAATTAAGGGCCTCTGCCAGCTGGATCCACCCTCTTGGCAAGCCAGATCTGGCCCGTTAAGGCCCTTTTGCCCACCCCGTGATTGTGGTTTTCATTTATCCAAAAGAGTGTCCCAGGGAGGAGGGGGGGAAATTCTTCTCCTTGGCCTCTGAAGATAGGAGAAGAAGCAGTGGGCTTAAACTACAGCAAGGGAGGTTTAGGTTAGACATTAGGAAAAACTTCCTAACTGTCAGGGTGATTAAACACTGGCATAAATTGCCTAGGGAGGTTGTGGAATCTCCCTCACTGGAGATATTTAAGAGCACATTAGATAGACATCTTTCAGGGAGGATATAGTCTGTGCTTGGTCCTGCCATGAGGGTAGGGGACTGGACTTGATGATCTCTCGAGGTCCCTTCCAGTTTTAATATTCTGTGATTCTAAGAACAATACTTTGGAACATGCTCAGCTTCCTTGTTGTCCAAGATTTTTCTCTAATTTGAAATAGTCTGATTGGCTGATTATGCTGCAGTATATAGCTTATTTATTTATGCATAGCAGGCATGCTTGACAATTGAAGCATGAAAGGGTGCAGATGCCAAAAATATAACCTTGCTCTGTTACTTTGCATTTTCAGCTGCCTTATGCCTCTCAGAGCAAATATTTGTACTTTAAAGATGATTTAGATTCCTCATATCATTTAGTTCCATTACCTACCTTCAGGCCTCTGGGTTGGTCTGTTCTTATCATCCTAACTCAGCAGAAAAATTCTCCAATCTGTGAAATGTATGAAAAAATATAGTGTAGAAATGGGGAACCAAGTTTTTTGCCTTTTGGAAAACAAGCAGATTAGTTAGCTCACCTGCCCCTTTACTCTTCCTCTGCTTCATTAGTTGTCGGTAAGTGGCTTTTGTTAATATTTCTACCTCTTTTCTGAATAACTCTAGAAATAGGGCTATTTGTTGATACTGTCCATAATGGGCAGATGTAAAGGCAAATTTATAGCTGTATAGGCCTCTCAAAACCTCCACAAAATAAAGGGACCCAGCACAGAGAAAACTATAAATAAAAACATTTTGGGTATAGTTCCTCATTGAATTTGGATACCTTTTCTCCATACTGTTAGTCTGCGTCCCTTTCTCATGCCTACCCTTTTCTCCTTTCCTTTCCATTCTAAACTGCTATCTCACTGTTTCAGTCCCTAAATTAGTGTATGATGTGTCAAATAAGACAGTGTAATGTATGATTTTTTTCGACAGCTTTACATACATACATTGGTCACAGCGTATTTTGGAGAGTAGTACTCTGTAAATACCACTGTCCATGAGTGCCTTGTTTAAGTCATTCACTATGACCTTGTATCACCCACCATGCCAAGTTGCAGAAAAAATGTTCTGTATTTAAGAGATGTGATCATGAAATTACTGTATTATATACATCTAAGTCAGAGTTCCTCCATGCCCCCTTTATTATTCTATTCCTAGCATAAAGTGCAAAATAAATTAGGTAGGGTGTAGTCAGATCCTTGTTTGACTCATGATGGAGAAACCTTCAGTAATTTATGACTGCATAACTAATTTATCAAATAAGTTGTTGCTGTTACTCGAATAACAACCATTCCCCTCAAAGAATCTCTCAAAAAAAAATCTTCAGGAAGAAACTGGATAATTTCAGTCCAGCAAAGAAAATTTCAGATAGTTATGAATGTGTAAAGACATGAAAAGGAAACTTTTCCACAACCTTAATAGGTGAGCCCCCCTCCCTCTATAATCAACCATGGAGAGGATTTCATTGTTTCTCCAAAGTGTAATAGAAGCCAATATGTTGAATAATAAGCTTACATTTAATTATGCTTTTAGTGACTTTGAATGTGGTGGCCATTATGGTTGGTTGTATGAGTCTGAATGTGCACTTGTCAATTTTAGCAACTAATATTGAAATTTCTGATTATACATCTGTTTCTTTGAGGTGTCACTTATATAATTGGGCCTGTTTTCTATCCAGATAGTATCTGCAGTGCAGTACTGCCATCAAAAGCATATTGTACATAGAGATCTCAAGGTGAGTGTTAAAAAAAAAAAAAAAAAACTACCGAAGCTTGTAGGCAGTAATTTCATTAGCTAAGTCTAGTATTCTTTTTGCATATAAGATTTAGAGTTAAAATCTTTTCCTTGGCTCACAGGAAGTTTTAGATGCTATGAAAATATATTAAATATAGAGCTGTTTTTTTTTAAAATGGGGATGGAGTAAATGGAATATGTCTTAATGTAATGAATTGGATGGCATTGGTGGAGCTTCTGACCTTTTGGTCGCTAATTAAAATATAGCTCAGTTTTGTAATGATAAAAAATTACAGTTGTGTAACATGTGAAATGCTTGGTGATTCTTATTTACAGTATTAGACAAAACAAAAAACCCACCATCATGAGGTGACTTTCCTTAGGTGTGGTGCACGTTGGTGTGGCATTTTCAGGGAACTTGTGCTGTTCCTTGTACTATAATTGTATAAGGTTGCATTTCTGTTTCACATATTTCATAAATCTTATTTTTACTTGATACTAAAAGAAAGTAGAGATTTTATGTACTACACACTTCGTAAGCTTTATCAGATAAAATGTAGGATTTGAGAGTTTCATTTTTGTCTTATTATATGGAAACATTATCAGTTACAGAAATACTAAATAATTTTCCGTGAAGTAGCCAAGGAACCAATACATGTGACTAGCTTTATTTAGTGTAACAGTTGCCATAAATCTGAAGGTAATATCTTAGAATTTAAAATATATATGAAAATTAATAATTTTGTGAAGATATTTAGCTATGTTCAATAAAGAAATTTCTTTACGCTTTTGGCTTTTGCCTTTAGGAATGAATCGCAGATTTGAACAATAGCTTTTGTAGAAAAACCTTAAATTTACATAATACAATATTTTTCTTTTCTTCCTCCCAGGCTGAAAATCTATTGCTAGATGCAGATATGAACATTAAAATAGCAGACTTTGGTTTTAGCAATGAGTTTACTGTTGGAAATAAACTGGACACATTTTGTGGCAGCCCGCCATATGCTGCTCCAGAGCTCTTCCAAGGCAAGAAATATGATGGACCTGAAGTAGATGTTTGGAGTTTAGGTGTTATTCTTTACACTCTTGTGAGTGGATCTCTTCCTTTTGATGGACAGAACTTAAAGGTATATTACTTAAACTTTATTGATAATACTGGCTGCTGTAACAATTGAAGAGTATTTTAAACTATGCCTCTTTTAATAATTTGCTTCCTTTCTCCCAAGGAACTGAGAGAAAGAGTACTAAGAGGGAAATATAGGATCCCTTTCTACATGTCAACAGACTGTGAAAACCTCCTCAAACGTTTTCTGGTGCTAAACCCAACTAAAAGAGGCACTCTAGAGGTAATAGCATGCATAAAATGCTTTCAGACAAAATAGTAATTAATTTGCCAGTCTTGGTTTGTACCAATATTTGTTACCCCTCCTTCCCTCCATTAGTATGTATTTAACTTCTGTTAATATTTGCTGCCCTGAGGTTTCTAATTTGCATTTTTGGGTGAGTTTTTGACACACATGTGGTAAAGTTGCACCTGTTACCTCATAGTTTATCAGTGCAGTGAAGACAGTTTATTTTGTGCATATGCAATCCAACCCAAACTCTTAAATGGTTGCCTGCTTACATGAGTACTCTTGCCATGCATCTGGCTTAGGTGGGCAAATCCATAATCTGTGAAGAAATCGGTATTTTGTGCAAGCAACCCTAATTTGCATGCACATCAAAAATGTTTTGTCTACATTGGGAAGTTGCTTGAAAAGTGCACCTATCTTTGAAAACTTGACCTTTATCTTTATTTCCTTAAAAGTTAACTGAAAGCACCATAGTGTCACTCTTGTAAACTGTAGTTTTGGGCTTCCAGAATGTACTACAGAATTCTTCAGTAAAATATCTTGAGGATAAATAGGAGGAAGAGTTACATGAAGAGGAATTACTGATTTTTCCCTTCAAATTAGGGCATTATGGCTAGGCATGTTTTACATTTTCGTGCATTCCTATGAAAGGCTGTGACTTCCTAAATAGTTCAACATTAGAGACAGGTTAAAATCTCAGTTTGAATTTTCTTAACTGTAATGCTTTTAAACTTGTGCTTAATATTATTGGCTTCTTTCTTTTGTATTCTTTGTCAATACTTTATGCTTTACTTCAGCTCTTGGAGAACTGTCATGTTCCCAAGTGAGTAATATTTAGGATGGAGAAGTCTATTAGAAGTTTTGTGACTGAAAGAATGCATTGGTGTACAAAGTCCAGTGAAGGTTTTTTGGATGAGGATAGTTTCCTGCATACAGATTCTTGTCTGGAAGAAGTTTTTATCTGATCTCTTCCCTGAGCTCTCACTGCAACCAATCTCTATACTTGAACCTTTGTCCTAGAATACAGCTAATAGGAAGTGGTCTGTCTAGGAACACAATCCAGAAAGGTGAGGAAGGGGACCAGAAATAAGGATGGCTAGCTTCAAATATGAGTTGGGAATTATGTGGAACTTTCTGGAAAAGAATGATGTCTAGAATTAGAAGAGGACTTAGATCTTTAAACCAGAGTCTGGGTTTGCTTGTCTTCAATTCTTCAATGCTGTTAAGTTTTTGATAGATAGGACTTTGACTTCTCAGTGTCTTCTTTTGTTTACAAGAAAATAGTTACCGAACAACCTATCTTTATAGCAAATCATGAAGGACCGGTGGATCAATGCAGGGCATGAAGAGGATGAGCTAAAACCTTTTGTTGAACCAGAGCTAGACATCTCGGACCAGAAGAGAATAGGTAATTCAGTGTTTTCCAGTATGTCTGCAGTTAACACGCAGTGTTTTGAGTTTATGTACTATGTGTTAGGTATTTGAAAAACAACTTCCTTGTCTAATTAAATACTGACATTATTCCTGCATTTAGAGGTTTTGTTCCATTGTTAGAAAAAAAAAATACGTGGTTCTTTGAGCATGTTCCTGTGGGAGCCCCACTCCAGGTGACAGTGCATCTTGGCATCATTGATTGGAGATCCTTGGAGGTAGTGCCCGGTTCGGGGGGGGGGGTGCAATTGGTGTCTTGTGGCAGTGTCTATATTTGTTTGGCATATGCACATCCTGATTCCCCTCAGTTCCTTTTCAGCCATCCTCTGCTGAAGACCAAACTTAGAGCAGTTCTGCACCTCTTTCCTAATTCAGAATATAGAATAAATTATGTAAATATAGAATAAGTTACATAAAAATACATCCAAGTTCTCCCCTTCCCTTAGGAAAATTACGTTTAAAAATATATTTTTTTCCCATTCTCAATCTCCTTCTTCAAGCATGACCTCATAGGACAGCCTTAAAACATGCTAGGCTTCCCTGGTTTTAAAAAATGCAACTCCTGCAAGTATGTCATGCTGCATTCAGATGGACATGCCCTCTGCAACATATGCCTTGGTGAGATGCACATTCCTGCCAAATGTGTCCGTTGCAACAACCTTAAACCAGTCACTGGACAACATCCTCAATTTTGAAGGCTTGGTTGAGGGTCTGGGTAGCCACTCCTTACCCACATTCACCTGTCCATTTGGCCACTGCCTCAAGAGATTCCTGCATGCTTGGCAACAAGTCTCACAAGATTGCTGGGTACTCAAAATAGTGTAAGCCAGCTACTCTATCCCCTATATTTCACACACACCCCTTATCTTTCCCCTTCCCCATACCTCTTAAGGGACCACTCTCACGGGCGCCTTCTTCAAACAGAGGTAACTCACCTTCTTCAGCTAGATGCCATGGAACATGTTCCTCCACAACACTGAGGGAAAGGGTTTTACTCTCGCTATTCCTGACCTGAAAGAAAAATGGAGGATGGCAACCCATCCTAATCTGCCATGACTCAATAAATTGGAACACTCCCAAAGATTCAAGATGATCCCTTTGGGCACAGTAATATGTACACTGGAAAAAAGCAATTGGTTCTCAGCCTTTAAGATGTATACATCCAACACACAGAAGATTTGCCGCTTTATAGTGGGACATGAGCACTTCCAATATAGAGTGCTCGCATTTGGACTTACCACAACACCAAAAGTGTTTTCAAAGACTCTTGTTGTGTTCACAGCTCACCTCCGCAAGTGAGGAACTGAATTCTTTCTGTACCTCCACAATTGCCTTATTAAAAGCCAGTCTTATGAGGAGACTCAATTGGCCACTTGAGTTACCATTTCTCTTTTCTACACTCTAGTGCTCCAGATAAGTATCCAAAAGTCCACTGTCATTTCAGCTCAACAAATAGAAGTAATTGGAGCTCTCCTGGATTTGACCATTGCCAGATCCTCTCTCCCAAATGCCAGATTCCTCACCATCACACATCTCATATCAGCAGTCTCCGTCTGCCCCAGGTAGAAGCCAGAATGTGCCTACAACTTCTAAATGATGTGGCGGCCACCACATACATAGTGCGCCATGCCAGATTTTATATGAAGTGTCTCCGGGGCTGGCTAAGCTCAGTATGCAAACCAGCAAAGCACAGCCTCCATATGATAGTAACTCCACCCCTCACTGTCTAAATTCCCTGCACTGGGGGACAACCAAAGGGAGAACATATATACAGGCTTTCATTAAATTGCAGCAAGGGAGGTTTAGGTTGGACACCAGGAAAAACTTCTTACCTGTCAGGGTGGTTAAACACTGGAATAAATTGCCTAGTTGTGGAATCTTCATCACTGGAGGTAATTAAGAGCTGGTTAAATAGACACCTGTCATGGATGATCTAGACAGTGCTTGGTCCTGACGTGAGGGCAAGGGAACTGGACTCAATGACCTCTCAAGGTCTCTTCCAGTTCTAGTAATCTTTGATTCTATGATTCCCTTTTACCAGATCCTTCCAGCAATGATGCTCATAAGACACTTTCCTTAAGAATGAGGAGTACACTTAGACTGTACACTGCATAAGGCAGGTGGTCCTCAACAGAGACCCATCTGTATATCAACCTCCTTAGAACTCAGGGCAGTCATATACACGTCTTCACTTTCTTCCTCTCATAAGTCTCAGAACGTTTTGTGTCTTGACAGATAACACAGCATGCATGTTTTACATCAGTGCACAGAAGCTGCCAAGCTATAGAACTGGTGCATCCAACTTCACATAGACATCTCTGCCTCCTACCCCCCATGCTTCCAGAACACTACTGCTGACATCCTCAGCAGACATTTTTCACACAAACATGAATGGTAGCTCAACCCCACAGTGGCACAACACCTGTTCACTCTCTGGAGTTCCCCAACTGTAGACCTGTTCACTACATCGTAGAACTTCAGTGTCACCGATTCTGCTCCAGTGTGGGAATTGGGACTGCATACCTAGGAGATGTGTTCCCAATTCCATGGCAGAAGACACTTACACTCACTTACCCACCAATTCCTTCAGAGTCATCCACAAAATCAGAATCAACAAAGCCAGGGTCATATCACTCCTCCATGGTCCAGGCAGACATCGTATGCTTACATGCTGTGAATGTTGTTCTGCTCTTCAGTAACTCTTATGAGAAGACCGGGTTGCTTCTCCTAGCGCAATGGATTCATCTTTCATCCACAGTTGGTGATGCTCCATATGAAGGAATGATTCCTCCATGTTTCCAGGCACACAAGCTGACCTTTTTCAGAGCAAGTAAAACATGTACTACTGCATAGGAGATGAGACTTCACCTTCAGTACCTACCTATATAAATGGAAATGATTCTACACATGATGCTCAGAGAAAAGTATTACACCCTGCAACACACCTCTCCCCAATGTTCTGGACTATCTTTTAAGCTTTAAGAACAATGGACTATCACTCAGTTCCATCAGAGTTCATCTTGTGGCAGTTAATGCTGTTCATGATAAACTGGTCGGCTTCTCCATTTTCACTCACCCTATCAGGAAGCACTTCCTTAACAGATTCCAAAACCTCTGCCCAGAGATACAACCCACCACAGCCACATGGGGTGTAACCACAGTCCTCTGAAGCCTTATGAAAAACTCCTTTGAACCTTTAGTCACCTTCTCCCTCCTACACAGGTCTATGAAAATAGCATTCCTTATGGTTACCACATTGGCGAAAAGGGTAGGTGAAATAGTGCACTAATGGCTGACCTTCTGTACCCTATATTCTTCAAAGACAAGATCAATGTGTGACCACATCCTGAATTCCTTTCAAAGATGATACCTCCTTTCCACCTCAATGAGCCTGTATATCTCCCTACCTTATACCCCAAACCCTCCAGGAAGCTACACTCCAAATCCTTGATGTCAGACAAGCACTTGCCTTCTACTTAAACAGAACTAAACCATTCTGCAAAAGCTGAGACTTTTCCTATCCATTGCGAACTGATCCGAAGGTATGGCTGTTTGTAAATAGTGCTTATCCAAGTGAATATTACACTGTATTAGGACCAGCTATCAAGCTCAGAATCTCAAAGCCCCTGAGGGAATCTGCACTCACTTAATTTGGACTGTGTCTATCTCCACGGCATTTCTCCACAATGTACTTTTTCTGACATAAGGAAAGCCTTTACATGGGCATCACATCATACATTTGATAAACACTATGCTATTGTCCCACAACAATGCCAGTGTCCCACAAGCCACAACAGACACTTTATAGTCTACGCAGTACTGTCTGCTTCTTCCAGTTACTCCATTCCAAAGTCCCCGTCCCTCTGCCATAGGGACATTGCTTGCCAATCACCTGGAGTGGCGCACCCACAGGGACATCAGTTGAAGAAGAAAAGGTTACTCACCTCATGCAGTAACTGAGGTTCTTTGATGCATGTGTCCTTGTGGATGCTCTATTAATACCTTCCCTTCTACTTTGGAGTTCAACTTACATAACTCTGTGGTAGAGAAGGAATGGAGGGGATCAGGATTTGTAAGCAGCAAACAGATTCGGACATTGCCACGAGACACCAACTGTACACGTGTATCCCAGCTATGCCCTGCTACTGAAGATAAATGGCATTGGGATCAGTGTTCCCTCTAAGATTTTCCATCCATGAGCAGAGTGAGTTTTGTCTTGTGCACCAGTATTGAGCTCGTGCACCGTGGCACCCAGTTTATTAACACACACACACACACACATTCCTAGCCGCTGGAGTAGAAACCCCCAGCCAGGCAGCATGTCCTGTTCCTTCCTGCCGGAGCAGACACCACCACCCACACACACACCATGTGGCATGTCCTGTTCCCAGCTACCAGAGCAGAAACATCCCTCCCACCATGTGGCAGGTCCTTCTTCTCAGCTGCTGGAGCGGAGCAGACCCTGCCTCTTCTTCCCCCCCCCCCCCCCCGGCCATGTGGCATGTCCCAAATTCAGCCACTGCAGCAGAACCCCCCGCCCCCTCCCTTGCCATGCATCATGACCTGTTCCCAGCCGCTGGAGCAGACCCCTCCCCCCGGCTATGTGGCAGGTCCGGTAACGGCCCCAGGTGTCACAATAGGGCCTCCCCTTCCCCCTGCCACGTGGCAGCCCTGGCCACCAGAGCAGGTCTCCCCACCACGTGTCCATGGCAGGTCCTGCCCTCCCCCAGTGGCTCCCTCACCATGCCGTCTCAGCTGGCCCCGCCTGCTGGAGCAGCCGCCTGCTAAACAGGAGGTGAGCAGGGGAAGAATTTTTTGTGCACAGGTGCACAACTTAGCAGGAACTCCATTTATAGCCCTCTCCCAGACCCTCCCCCAGATGGACTTCCTCCTCAGTTAATAAATCTTGCTCTCCTTTCAGGGAACAAAGTCCAAAAGTCCAATTAAAAAACATTTTTGAGCTTGTGTGGAATACACTATTGCACATCTAGACAACAGCTTATTGAATATATCTCCCAATTCACCTTGTGTGTCTGGACTATTTTATTTTGGATCAGAGGTGAAGTCAATTCAGTATAATTCTAGACAGTTCTTTTTATTTATTACAGACAAATAGCCAACTTAGAAAGTGTAGTTACCTGGAATGCTTGTTCTGCGCACAAGACATAAATCAGAGCTGAAGCTTTCATGAATCAAGTGCATATTTCCCTTGATTGTCTGATTTGATCAACTCATAAGCATTCTTCAAAGCTTGAATGTCTATTAATAAAAATGTATATGAAGGGTGACACAATATTCTTTGCTTTATGCCAGAGTGCACAGGCACTTGACTGTATTATTTCAATGGTAAGTTTAAAATTATAATCTATTTTCTGTTTCATAAAAATTTCTCAACTAATTGCCATATGAGCGCGCGCAGGTTGTATAGCCCCCTTATTGCAAAAGGCTCTTTATATCTTGTCAGGCCTTTCATATTTTGGAAGATATAACTATTCTTTTAGTGCCTAATGGCAAAGGGAGACATTATTCCTAGCTCCTGGAGGGAAACCTGCATTGTCTGCAGCTGAAGTATTCAAATATATGATGACTGAACTCCACAGTTGAGTGGAATGGACCAGTCAGTTAGAGGCAGTGTTTTTTTTGTGACGGTACTGCATACTGGGAAGTACCAGCAACTCCAGTCAGAGCTCAACAACTTTTCCCCTGGAGTACCAGCACCTTTTTTTTTTTTTTAACCAAAAAAAAAAAAGCACTGTACAGAGGTCACCTGGAAAATGCATCCTTCCACACATTGTGACTATCTGGAGGTCCTGCTTCAGGAATAGTTTGCAGCTATCCATGGCCAGGATTCAGACAGAGTCCATGAGGGAATTAGCATGATGCTGCACTAGCTCACACATGGCTTACCCTATTATTCTTCACTTCTGTAGCTTCAGTTCATAAGTCTTAGAGGAGTATCTATGTTAGTCTGTAACTTTAAAAACAAGTAGTCCTGTGGCACCTTAGAGACTAACAAAAAAATATATAGTATCATGAGCTTTTGTGGATTAAATCTCCCCTTCATCAGATTAGGTGGACAATGAAATGGGGTTTACCCACAAAAGCTCATGATACTATATATTTTTGTTTCTCTAAGACGTCACAGGACTGCTTGTTTTCAAATTAACAAGGCTGCCCAGAGACAGTATGATGCATCCATTTTACAATATGTGTGTGTGCACTTTAGACGTGTTACATTTTATGCCCTTGAGATGCCACCAAATTTAATTCAGAGCTTCTCCAGTGAGCTGGTGGAGAGAGTTACTCTTTGTTTCTTGTCCTATTTCAGGACCCTCAAGTTATACTGCCTACTGTTCTTCAGGCACTCAGGCTATGGTCCGACATACCTCCATAGACTATTGCAAAAGGAAACATTTCTGTGATGTAGATATGGTAGAAGATTTTGTAAGGGCGGACCAATAGGGGCAGTACCAGAAGAAGAGGGACAAAAGCCAGGAGGAAAGGCAGAGGCTCCCCAATCCCTGTATTCCCATCCTGTGCACCCTTTACCACTAACTTCTGCACATTGCCCTCTTCATCCCACCCCCTGCACTTTCCTCCTAGCTACGCCCCCAACCCCACCCTGCACTTCCAGCATGTCCTTCCACACTGCCCCCCTGCTGATTACCCTCCGCCCCCTTAGCCCGGAAACACCCATGCCCAGTTGCCCCTTATCCTCTGGCTACGGCGCCCTGGGCATGGGCCCAGTTGGCTCAGATCTGAGGCTGGCCCTGCATGACAGGGCAGCTGCCCACCACATGGCCCCATCAGCCAGGCTGCATGGCAGCCGCCGGAGCTGGAACTGGGGCCAGGGTGAGGCTGCCCTAATAGGAACAGCTTCACTGCAGCCCCGGCTCTAGCTGCAGCACATGGGGCAGCCACCCCCCACATGGCCACACCAGCCAGGTCTCAGGGCTGCCACTGGATCAGGAACCCACTGCACTGCTCCCCTTCCAGCAGGAAAGTGAATGCTGCTGCGTGGCTCTGCAAAGGAGGTGGACGAGGGTAGAATTTTTTGTGCACAGCCACGAAGGTGTGCACTTTAGAGGAAACTGATTGGGATGCACTGTCACTTGGAGTGCAGCATCTACAGGGATACACATCTCAAAGAACCTCAGTTACTGCACAAGGTGAATAACCTCTTCTTTTGAACATAAACATTCAGTCAGTGTGTCAGCATATTATGACTTACAAATGCTTCTTTCTTTCAGATATTATGGTTGGAATGGGATATTCTCAAGAAGAAATTCAAGAATCCCTTAGTAAAATGAAATATGATGAAATCACAGCAACATACTTATTGTTAGGGAGAAAATCATCAGAGGTGAGTATACAACAGGGAAAAAAATGTAAAACAAATTGATGCTAAATGCAAAAAAACTGAAGAGAGCAAATGATAGTTAATACAAGTGAAACTTCTAGTTCATAGTCAAGAAATTGCTTACATTGGTTCTACTACTGGGTGCATGGTCCATCATGTGGACAAGATCAGATTCTTTTGGCTGGTAATGCCCGTTTTGGCTGAACCTATATCCTAAATGTCCTTGCGTGTTTCAGTGCTCAAGGGTATAAAGCAGTGGTCTCCAACCTTTTTAAACATGAGATCACTTTTTGAATTTAAGTGCAATCCAGGATCTACCTCAAACCCAAACACTCTTGCCCCCACCTCCTTCTCACCCCTTCTTTGAGGCCCCTCCCCTGCTCACTCCATCCTCCCTCCCTCCCTCCCTCATACTCACTCACTTTTATCAGGCTGGGGACAGAGGGCTGAGGTGTAGGGGAGGGGGATGCGGACTCTGATCTTGGGCTAAAGGATCTGGAGTGTGGGAGGGGTTCTGAGCTGAGGTAGTTGAACAGCAGGGGGGTCAGGGTGTAGGCTCTGGGAGGGAGTTTGGGTGCAGGGGGACTCAGAGCTAGGGCAGCGGTTTGGGGAGCAGGAGAAGTTCAGGACTGGGGCCAGGGTTTGGAATGCAGGCTCCAGATGGGCACCACTTACCACAAGTAGCTTCTGGGTGGTGGTGCAGGGGACTAAGACAGGCTTACCCCTACTTCCAAAAACAGCCAGCAAACTCTCTCCATCTCTGCCCCCCCCTATGGAGAATAGGAATAGGGTGGGGGAGGGGCACCCTGACATCAGCACACCCTCCTCTTCTTCCTGTGCAGCAAGCAAGAGATTCCTGGGCATAGGGGGCAGTTCCAAGGCAGAGGGCAGGAGCAGCACGGCAGTGCTGAGCAGGGCAGATGAAGTGCCCGCACTTGACAACCTCCTGACCAAACCTGTCAGGATCACCTGTCAAAGGCTCCAAGATCTACCAGTAGATCCCAATCTACTGGTTGATGATCACTGGCATAAAGGAAAGAGGAGGCCCCATTGTCCCATAGTTTTTCAAATGCTTGTCTATGTACATATTCCACTGTTGATGTGCACGCACCCAGTATAGTCCTGTTTGCGTTCGTTGAGGGTCACACCTGTGCACAGACTGAGTATCTTCATGTCCCTAGCCCAGGGGTGATCAGTAAGTGGGCCACAGGCCAGACACAGTTCCCTAGGGTTAGCCCCTGGGGGAGGATCACTAGATGCTTTATTTACCTGAGTGTCCGCAGGTATGGCCACTTCAGTGAACTGAATGTGTGGGGAATCCATGTTGGAAGAGAGTAATAAAATGGAAGAAATTAAGAACAAAAGAAGATGGCTTGTTGGATTTTTCCTTAAGCATCAGGAGAAACTTTTCAAAAAAAGGGACTATATATATCCTATCAGTGTCGCAAATAAATTTTCTCCATCTAAACAATTGTTTTAGTTGCCTCAAATATACTGCATAATCTTGAATGTTGAAAATGGGAGGAGAGGCAGTCTGTCTATAATGTAGTCTACATAAAAATGTTGAGAGCCCATGTCTTAGCAAGTATCTATTGAGCAATCTTGAGAAACTAGCCTATTAGCCTGTCATAAGACGGGATTTTCAGGTCTCTCCTCCACATCAGTCTTCTCTCCTGAGCCTCCGGTCTCTTGCTCCATCTCTCTCTCTCTCTCTCTCTCTCTCCTTCTCCTCCTTCTACTGCCTCCCTCTCTCTCTCTCAGCTCTCCTCCGCCTTCTGCCTCTCTGTCTCTCTCTTTCTCTTCTCTCCCTGCCTCTCACTCTCCCTTTCTCTTCTTCTCCTCCTCCTGCCTCTCTCTCACTCTCCGCTCCATGTCTCTCTTTCTCTTCTCCCCCTCCTGCCTCGCTCTTCTCTGTCTCCGCTGGGGATGCACGCTCGTCCAGGCCCCACCCCCTGGGTGTGTATGTCACCGCCCCACCCCCCTTCGCCTCCGGCCGTGGCGCTCGGCTGACTTCTGCGCCGCTTAGCCGGGCCGCTGCACGGGAGCAAGCAGCGCAAATGGCCTCTCTCTCTCTCCTCCTCCTCCTACTGCCTCGCCCTCTCTCTTTCTCAGCTCTCGTCCGCTTCCTGCCTCTCTCTCCTTGTCTCTTTCTTTCTCTTCTCCCCCTCCCGCTTCTCACTCTGTGTTTCTCTTCTCCTCCTCCTGCTGTGTGTCTCTCTCTCACTGTCCTCCGCCTTCTCTCCACCTCCTCCGTTTTCCTCCGCATCTTCTGTGTCTGCTCTGCTTTCCTCCTTTTGAATCCAGCGCCCTTTCCTGATGTCAGAGACACACGCTCGTCCAGGCCCCACCCCCTGGCTGTTCCCTCTGGGCGGCGCAGTTGCCTCCCGCCGTGGCGCTCAGTTGACTTCTGCGCCGCTCAGCCGGGCTGCCGCATGGGAGCAAGTGGTGCAAGCGGCCGTTTGAGCCCCGCGCTCCCCATGCAGCACCCCGGTGCTGCATGGGGAGCGTGGACCCCAAACAGCCGCTTGCGCTGCTTGCTCCCATGTAACAGCCCGACTGAGCGGCGCAGAAGTCAGCTGAGCACCACGGCGGGAGGCAACAGCACCACCCAGAGGGAACAGTCAGCGTGACAGAGTCACAGACATTGGGCTACTATATATAATGATATTTTTAGAATAGATTTTATCTTAAATTTTTTCAAACATACTCAGTTCTCATTGAATGATTATGTATATATTAATCTTTTAGTTCAAAAGATCTGCTTTTTTATTACATGTATGGCGGAAGCATGGTAACTTTTTTGTTTTAGGGAATGGGAAAGGAGGGGAATTTATATTTCACCTTTGTGGAACTCAGAGCTGAAAATCGATAGAATGTTCTTACTTCCGTAGTAAACAAGCATTGAATATTTCAGTGCAGAAAGGGAATTTATTGGAAAGTGGAAAGCTTGTGTAAGTGGGATTATAACTGTAAGGGCAATGCTTACCAATTAACTGGTTAGCCATTCACATCCATAGATTCAATTAGGGTCTTAGCAATAACTTTATTGTGGACTAAAACACCAAATTTTGACTTTAGAGACTATAGGCTATCTTATGCTGGCTATTTTTAAAACAAAACAGCTATTAAAACATTGGTTAAGCATTTTAATGTACTTTTAAAAGAAGTATCTACTTTTTTATTGTAGCATCAAATGTGTGGTTGGCAATCTATACAGACATTAGAATATGGTTCCTGCTCCAAAATGAGCATAAACGGAAGCAAACTTCAGAAGCAAACACCTTCTTCTCTCCTCAACTTTATACCTGTGGAAGGAATTAGAAGATAATTGTTTCTCAGCAAAATAACTTTTTCATATAATGCTCCTAACATTTCAGAAATAATTCAAACTATGCAGTGTTTTGTATAGTGAATGTAGTTTTGTATAGATTTGGTTACTACTTTTCCACTATTTGAGTGAAAAATGAATAAAACATTATTCATGTTTTTACTAATCCCCCAGGCACAGAACTGGATCTGATTAGGGCATTTTTAAGGAAAATTATTTGCTTACTTAAGATGAACTTGAGAATCTCTGGATGTTCATTTTGATTGATTGAAACTCATTTTTAAATTTTCTCTTAGTTGGATGCTAGTGATTCAAGCTCCAGCAGCAACCTTTCTCTTGCTAAAGTTAGGCCAAGTAGTGATCTCAACAATAGCACTGGACAATCACCTCATCACAAAGTGCAAAGAAGCATATCTTCCAGCCAAAAACAGCGACGGTACAGTGATCATGGTGAGAGACCCTGTTTTAGTGTGATAACACACATCTATTAATAAATATTGATACTTCCTTACAGCCTGCACCTTTTAAAAGTGACTAACTTGCTTATGGTCTCGTAATTTAAAATCTGGTACTAATTGTTTTACAGCGATCAGGTATTCTTATGTATAATTTAGACCTCCTGAGAGAGACCTTTTTAAAGATTTACTGAGTGAGACAGCTTTTTCTATTATGACAGTATTTTCTCTTGCCTATGGGGCCATCCCAGGAAAATACTAATGCACAAGTTAAACATCTTGCAAATTCTCTTGTTCAGTATCAAGTGCATCCCTCACTATCCCCAACTTCCATTATTGCCATACAGCTTTTGTTTCCTTTTGACTTCATAGGTCAGCCTTTGTCTAAAAGAACTTGGAAAACTGTCTTTTCGCCAGTATTTCTTCTTGTTTCCTTTGGAGGCTTGTCACTTGAATTCCCTGCAGAGGTCTAGGTTTTAAAGAGTACCAGTGACCCCAGCCAAACTTAGAACTTTTCTGCCTCATGGGGATGCAGAACATTCTTATCAAGTTTATTTAAATATCTTACAAATCTTTCTGCCTACACACTGCCTCACAAAGGGAATCTCCTTTGGACCTGAATATACTACAGGGGATATTTGCAGGCAGGAGAGGTCTCTTTCCTCTCCCTGTGTCTCCTCAGATTACATTGTCTTTTAAGTTTTCTTGTATGTAGAATCAGTTTGGTTAGTGTTTGAAGAAAGCAACCGAGACATTTTAATGGTTTTGACTTTATTTGTATCCTCATTAAAGTATGTCAGGAGAGGAAGTCTGATTTTCAAAATGTAACATCTACATCTCAGCTCCTTACATTTTAATATCTGGCATAGGATTTGTACAAATAGTTGGGCTTTTGAACATTTTGCCTCACCTTTAGGTGTACCAGAACAGCTTTCTGTTATTTCCCCCCAATTCTGCAGGCCTGTGGGGGCCAATGGCACAAATCAGGATAGGTTTTGTGCCAGCAGTAATTGCTTCCAGTTGCCATTTCACCATTGCTGGAACACTGCTGGTTCTGGCTAGGCTCTGGAATGCCTATTGAATTGGGAGGAATTAAAACCAAGTGACCAAGAACCTGCTACAACAACTTTATGCAATTGGAGATTCCTTGCTCAAGGGAAATCTCTATCTGGGTTTAAACTAGTTTACATTTTTGTGTCAATGGCAAGAAAGAGAATAAAGCATAGCCAAAGAGGCTCAACGTTTAAAGTAGAAGAGGAATTACTGGAAAAGTACAAGAGGCAGTGTTCAAATGTTAAACTTCCATAGTCAAGCCAAATATGGTAAGAGCCTTTAGGGGACCTTTAAGAGTGTTTAATAGATTTTTCTTACGCTGAAATCTGAGGAACATCTCCAGATAAAGAATTCAAGTAGCTGTCTATTCACCACCCATCTGTCTTACTGGAGAATGTATACAAATTCTTTACCTTTGGAAAATTATGTTAAAGGAAGCTTTAAGAGTTGGCTTAAATCTTCACTTTATTAAATTTTTAAAAATCAACTTTGTTTCTGAGCAACTCATGTTTGTTATACACATTTTTTTAAAAAAATGGATAAGGCAGAGGTCAGTATCCAGAAGTTTGAAAAAGTTTTTATGCCATAGTCTTCAGCATGTACAAGGATGGAATATTTTCTTAAATTTAATGAGCCATTTCCCCCTATTTGTAGACCTCTTAAAAGTCAAAGATAACAAACTTAAACGGTCAAAGGATCAGAGGTCATTACACTACAGATATGTGCTTATAAATGTATTTGCATAATATATAGCAAAATTGTTAACTTCCACATTTGGCGGGGGGGGGACATCTTTTCTTTTTAGCTGGGCCATCTATCCCTCCAGTAGTGGCGTATCCAAAAAGAAGCCAGACTAGTACTACAGACAGTGACCTGAAAGAAGATGGAATTCAGTCAAGGAAATCTAGCAGTAGTGCTGTTGGTGGAAGAGGAGTTGCTCCGGCTAGCCCCATGCTTGGAAACGCTAACAATCCAAATAAGGCTGATATTCCTGAACGTAAGAAAAGTTCTGCTGTCCCCAGTGTAAGTGGAAGCATTTATTCCTTAAAGTATATGAACACGAAACACTTTAAGAGTAGGAGAATGTCACTTAACCCAATGGTCTGTCACTGGTTTTTGGTTTATTTGTGTTTCAATGATTTTATCTTCTTTTCGCTTCATTACCCAGGAGCAGATGTAGGTATCTCATATACTCAGTTATATACTGTTTGCTTCTGTCACCGTCCCAGGAATTTAATACTTTTCCCCATTATCATTTCTGAATTAGTTCACTAGGATAAGAACCAGAGATACATTTTAAATAAATCCAAGACAAGAAAAAGAACTGAGAAGCTATCCTGCGAAGCAGATGGATAGTATGGGTCAGAGGTGATCTCTGAAATCCCACCTGCTCTTTTGGGTTTCCTCCTCCGCACAAAACTTCTGTATCCCATATCTTTCTGTATAAATTGATTAAAAGGGAACACCTATACCACGGGTTGATAAACTACGGCACGCATGCCATAAGTGGCACGCGATCTGATTTTGAGTGGAATGCGTAGCAGGAGCTCAGGCTCCCCCCCCCCCCCCCCATCCCCTTCTGCCCCTGTACAGCAGGGAGCCTGTGCTACTGCTGGAGCCTTATGGCCAGTGCACAGCCGCAGCACTAGCTCTGGGGGGCAGGTGGGGAAGCTGCAAATTGGGCTGTGCATGAACAGCCGGTGCTCTCCCTCTTCTCTGTCCGCCCAACTCATGTAGTAGTGAGCCTGGTGGAAGCAGGAGAGCTGCTGGTGATGGTGAGCGTGTGGGGTCTCAGCCGGGCAAGCTCCTCCAGCGGCTAGAGCCAGGTCTTGGGCCGTGTGGCCATGATGGCTGCTCCTCCTGCAGCTGGGGCCAGGGCTGCAAAGCAGAGTTGTGGCTGCTCCGGGAACCATGCGGGAGATGGGCCGTGGTGAGGCTGTCCCTGCTAGGGCAGCCTCACCACGGCCTTGGTTCTTGCTCTGTGGCAGCCATGTGGCCCAGCCAGCAGGGCTGCATGGCGGGTGGCTGCTCTGGGGGTGATCAGCCCGAATGGAGAAGTAGGGGTGCTCTGGCAGTGGCCGGGTCACATGGCACAGCGGGGCTGCTCTGGGTGTGGCTAGGCCACGTGGTGGAGCAGGGTGCCTCTAAGCCAGCTGGCGGGGGCAGGCTGGAGCCAGGCTGGGGTGTGACAGCCACAGGGAGGAGGGGGGCTCGCTCTGGGGTACTGTTTTCCTGCTTCAGAGGTGATGCAGAGCCGCTTTCTAGCCCCTCCGCTGCCTTTGCCTGGGAGTCCTGTCGCCACCGCCTCCAGTCTGTTGCTCTTGCGCAGCCCCATCCCTGCAGCCTTGGCGCTCCCTGATCTGCTCACCTCCCTTTCTACCTCATGGTGCCCCTGGCAGGCGGGATAAAGATAGCGCTGAAGTCATGCCCAGCTGCCAGCACTGATGGGCCCCCACTAGAGGGTGAATGCTGCCCGCACTGTAGCTCTGGGGCTGGGTGGGGGGGTCACTGAGGGGAAAGGAAAATGCATGGGGGGAGGGTCCCTCTGCCCCAAAGCCACATTGGTCCCTGAGTCTCTGGCAGGAAGGTGAGGGTGCCATGCACCGGATCCCCATAGGATCCTGCCCCCAGCAGGGCTGGACACCCCGGTGTCATCCACCCCCGCCTTGCTCGTTTCCCTGACGGTCACCCTGACCTGAGCCCATGCTGGTGATTCAGCATTGCATGCATGCGCCCCCCCCCCCCCCCCCCCCCCCCCCGCACAATTGGAGCAGCGCTGGCTTCCTGCTTGGGGGTGGGTTACCCCCGAGACTCCACACGGCATCCAGCTTCCAGGATGCGCTGGTCCTTTCCTCCCCACAGGAAAAGCCGGAGTGGAGCCCAAGGCAGGAGACCAAGCAGGGTTCATCATCAAGAGAGGCTCCCCATCCCGGGAGAGCGGTGCGGCCTAGAGCGGGAGGTTTAAATCTTGGCATGCCACTTTGGAAAGGTTGCTGACTCCTGACCTGTACTTTGATTAGGCAATCCTTAACATATTAAAAAAATGCATTTATGTGGCTTACTCCATTGACTCCTGCCCTCCACCCAGTAATTAACACATTACAAAACAGGTACAGGTTTAAAACCTTTTTCCCCCCCAAAAAATTTGTATTTAATTTTTGCTTAAACACAGTGCTCAGCTTTGGGACTTGAGTCCTCTTAAAATGATCCTCTGATCTTGTGGCTGTAGTGCTTTCAGCTGATTAGTTTCAGTGAAACTCCCACACACTATCTTCCAGATGCTTCAGCTAATAAGTTTAGGGAGCTGGGGTTTTTCCTTCATTCAGCATGTAGTATCTACCTTAGCTCTGTTCCCAAACTAACTTGTCTCCTTTCAACTGAACATTTTGCTGGTTGCAGCCTTTATAACTAAGGTTGGCAAAGTTTTCATCCTAAGTCTGTTTTCGTAAACTCAAATTTTCTGGAACATTCAGCTTCTTATGTGTGTGGATTTATGTATATAGAAGATGCCACCCTGGCAAGATCATTGCACTTGAATTCCATGGTTGCAATGTAAAAAATGATAGAATGTCTCTCGTTCAACCTTTTTTACTCCTCTAAGTTCAAAATGTATCTTGGCAGAAGACCTTCAATCTCTCTTATTGGTTGTGTACCACCAAGAGCCACTACCTCAGTTCCTGGAATCTTCCAGGCAACTCATTCTCAGCTATACTCTGGCAAGGAATTCCTTCAAGAGGGATCTCCTCCTCTGTCTTCTCTTCAGCTGTGGTTCATAAATCTACTCTGTGCGGCGTGTTTTCTTTTCTCTCTCCCCATCGTCCTCGTCCCCTGCCTTATGATCAGAGTTAAACTTCCTGTTAATTGTTTCTCTCTGTCTTGGTGTTCTGGGTTACCTGGTCCCAGAGTGCCCTTTGAAATTGGTTTTGTCCTACTACTATCTTCACTCGAATAATCTTTTTTTTGTTTAGTAGCACTGTGCTTTTGCTCCATACTCAGTAAGATTGCCCTTTTTTCAGCATGTCTGCACTATAGCTTCAGTGCTTCATTCTTGGGTATTTTGGTTTGCTCTGTTACACCAGCTACATCCTGAAATCAGTGGCTTTATTCCAGGGGTTTCCAATTTTATATTGTTGTAATTGAAATCAAAATTTGGGCTATAGTGACAGATCCATTGAATGCGTGCACACTGATTCATACAATGGTACTATATAAGTAATGTGGTTTATATAATCTGAAACGACATTATAAAAGTACAGGAAATGATGGCGTTATTGTTCCTGATTCTTTTAATGCTTAACCAGGTAAACTTTAAGTTTTCCAAACAGAGTTCTTATATAGTCATTTGTAGAATTCATTGTTATAACTGGTGTGTGTATAGGAAACTCTTATTTCCCACACAGTTCAGGAATTCGCTATAAAATGTAAACACTCTGGTAGCTGACATTCAGCCAGAAGAAAGTGGGTTGTCTTGGTGCTGACCTTCCACTCTCAGTGCAAAAAAATCCTTCACGTACAGAAGTTCCATCTTGTTTCATAAAGATGCATAAAGCCTGCATTTGATAATCCCTTGAGATGAGTTCCTAGAATCAGAATTACCATTATCTCCTTTCCTTTTTTAAAAATAAAAAAAATTAGCCATTTTTGTAAATAAGGCTACCACAATATGGCAGAACTTTGAAACTTAGTATAGGCCTAGTCCTTGTTGAGGATTAATCTCTGATTTTTTTTTGAAAAAAGTGTAACTCTTATTTAACTGTTAGAACAATTAAACAATTGCATACCAGGCTTTTACAGCAGAATATTTTAAAAGTCTGGAAATATATACTTAAAGGCAAGTGTAATGCATGTCTGTGCAGCTAATTCGTGGGGGGAGGGAGGGTTAGGGATTGTAGAAGCATAGCTTCTAAAGGTGATTGAGCATGTAGGCTCTTGCAAGTCAGATAGCTTTGCAAACCAAACAGTTATGAAGTAGGAATCCAGATTAATTCCACTAGTAAAATAGTTGTCAAATTTATTTGCCTTAAATTGCTGGAAACTAGCAGTAGTTTATTCAATTAAAAACTCAAAAACTAAGTCTTTAGCAACAACATAATTCTGCCATATGACTCATGTATACTATTCACAGATTGATATTTCCACATGCGTACCTTATTGGTGTCTCCCAACCTAAAGAACCTTCAGAATGCTTCAAGATGGCAGGTCAGAGGAAGGTAGATATAGTGGGTGGAGAGGCTTCCTAGCTCCTACAGGTGCTATGGCACCTTTTGATGAATTAGCAAGTAACTCCTTGAGAACCATTTATCTTCCCTCCTTCCTTTGCTGTGTCTGCTAATGTAGCTGACCGCACATGTAGCGTACTCGTCCAATGCAGTTGAAACAGCTTACTGGCGTACACTGCTCTTCTGTATTCCTGTGTTGCTCAGCTCAGCCTTGGGTGGCATCAAAAGAGGATCCTTACTCCCAGAAAAATGTCATGACCTTCAAGCGTCACACTCCTTCTGCTCTCTCCTGCATTCCTTTGCGTTCTCTGGCTGGGTCTTCTGCCACGTGAGCTCCATCTAGCGGTGACAAGATAGGTGTGAACTTCTATGGATCCACTGAACCTGAATTTCGTCGTGAAGAACTCAGTGTCCTAGCTTAGTGTGTTGTTCATAGTTTAGTTTTAAGTTAAGCTTAGAGTATGAATCATTTAGAATGCTGCATTGTCACCCCTGTGCTTCAGCTACTTACTCCGACAGGGAAAAGCTAGAAAAAGAGAGAGGGAGGCTCAATTGTCAATTGATCACATAAAGCAGCGCTACTCCACACGTGGGCCATGGCCCATTTGTTTGCGGCCCACAGTGCGGTTTGGGTTTATGCAGGGCTCAACAAGTGGCCCGTGTGTGGGAGCTGAAACAAAAAAGTAGTCAATATAATGGTCTTCTGTTGCTAGGCGTTTTAGTAGTTAAATTCCAGGACTGTCAGTGCTCATTGAAAGTGCTGCCCTATGGGTGGAAATTGGGTAAATATTGCATTTTATTAATATCAGTAGAACAGATTTAAATAGGGCCTGTGTGTTGTGTGTTCTTGCCTTAATCTTTGTATTCATGCCAGTCAGTGTGAAAGAAGCTATTTGCATATATATTTGCATTTATATGCAACCACCTTTGAGTGGCCCTCGGCATGTGCCTTGAGTATCATTATGGCCCCCAGGGCTTCCAAAGTTGAGTAACCCTGACATAAAGACTCAAAAAAAAAAAATAGTTAAGTATCAGAGGGGTAGCCATGTTAGTCTGAATCTGCAAAAGTGACAAGGAGTTCTGTGGCACCTTATAGACTAATAGATTTATTGGAGCATAAGCTTTTGTGGGCAGAGACCCACTTTGTCAGATGCATGTTGGCACCATTAAGTTCATTAAATTATTGTGCCATAAAACGTATATCATACAGTATGCAATGTTGCCAAATTAATAGTGCTGTTACAGTCTTCTATATTGACTAATGAGTTTAATGTATCGTAAGGTTGCTTAGCTCACAGTTTTCATTTTCATATGCATGTATGTGTAAAATGCTTTGGCAGATACCCACGGTCTTTTTACAGGCAAATTCCCACTGAACTCAGTATATGTTATAAGCGATGCCCTATGTACTCTGTAGAAACTTGACCCAAATTCTATAGCAAGGCCTCTAGTTTCCCTAGCAATCCAGGGCAGCAGACTAGAGGTTTCCAGCAGATTTAGATAAAAATTGTTCCAGATTTTCATTTTCATATTTAATTCAGTTCTCAATTTGTTGCTTAATTTGATGTTAAATTCAACTTTACATTTCCCCTCAATTTTTCATCTTTCACCATGCCCTGGATTTTTCTGACTCCAGCACACTAACAGCTGGCTATTTTGCTTACAATGTTTAGTAAGTTAATGCAGTGTTAACTTTTAAGCTTAATAATAATAAACATTAACACCCCCTTCAAATTAATGGTGACTGTTCATATTTAGAGCTGTTATTTCAGGCTTTTGGCAGGCTCAGGCATGAGACTCTGCATCAGCTTATAACCAGTTCAAGTTTTTAAAATTTGCAACAGCAAGTTCTAGAAATTTGCTTAAAGAGGCCTTGGTTTCAAGTGTACAGTGCTGAAAAAAGATTTTTGGTATATTCTGCAGCTGTGGCATTGAGGAATTTGGACCCTGATTATAACTGATGTGTATTAGAACTTTGACAGAGGCAAAGGGAGCTGTGTTTCAGAGAATGAGAGGTTTTTTACTGGAACCTCTTTCAACTGGAAAAGTTTGTCAATGGCTACTGTTTGCCTTTTTTCTCGTAGGCCTGTTTTTCCTCAATATCTTTTTACACTTTATTCCATGACACACTATTGTAGTCATTAGTTTTTATGTGGAACCTTGGATCAGATTTTTTTAAAAAATTCATTGTTTTGCTTGTCTGTCACAGCAGTAAGTCTTCAAAGAATAACAGGTTAGTTAAGCTATGTCCTTTTCCTAAATTCTTACTGCCAATCAATCCATAATTGACTTGGGTATCTACAGATGTTTACTGATAACATCCCTTTAGCTAAAACAACGAGAAGTCCTGAGACACCTTAGGCCATGTCTACACTACGAGATAAGGTCGAATCTATTAAGGTTGATTTCTAGTCACCAGATTTTGCAAAGTTGAAGGTCAGCATGCCTACTGCATGCAAGTCATTGCAGATCGAAGTAGCGAATCCCCATCAGGGAGACTCCAGTCAGCTTTGAGCATGATGCACTGTGGGTAGTTATGCCACAGTGCCTGCACTGTTTTACATTCAGGGTTATGCTGCTGGTGCATGCTAGGACCAAAAGTGTGTGGCGTGTAGCTGAGTTGATCAGCGTTCCATAATCCACTCATCTCCTCCCTTCCCCCTGGCTTGAGATCAGTGGGAAACAGTCTTTTCGTGCCCTTTTTGGCCCTAGTTACCCACATAGATGACATAGCAGTGTGAGCATGCCCCCCTCCCTTCTTGGATCCAGTTTTCTATCAAACCATTGTGATGTTGATGTCTACCTTGCTGTGCCTAATGGTGCAGTATTTCGAGCATGTAAACATGTCACTCCATCAAGAAGAGGATGAGGAGGAATCTCCTCTCTCGGGGTGCCATGGGCATGCTGTACAGGTAAGCCACTGGAAACGCAGCCAGCATTCAATCCTCTGGAAACAGCAGAATGCCGATTCTGGTGCCATCACATAAGCACAGACTGGTGGGACCGCATAGTGCTGCGGGTATGGGACGATCAGCAGTCGCTGCAAAACTTCCGAATGTGCAAGGCCACTTTCATGGAACTTTGCAAATGGCTTTCCCTTGCTGTGAAGGCAGGAACACCTGAACGAGACCCGCTCTGACAGCGGAGAAATGCATGGCAGTTGCCCTGTGGAAGCTTGCAACACCAGACAGCTACTAGTCAATTGGGAATCAATTCAGAGTGGGGAAATCTACAGTGAGGGCTGTTATACAAGCACTCTAGGCAACCAATACCATTCTCCTATGGAGAGTAGTGATTGTGGAAAATGTGGATACCATATCGGATGGCTTTGCTGTGATGGGGTTCCCTAACTGTGGTGGGGTGATAGATGGACTGCACATCCCCCTCTTGTACCCAACCACCTTACCAAGGAGTACATAAACTGCAAGGGGTATTTCTTGATGGTGCTGCAGGCACTGGTGGATTACAAGGGCCATTTCACTGACATCAACATGGGATGGTCAGGAAAGGTGCATGACACACACATCGTTGGAACTCCTGCCTCTTCAAAAAGATGCACACTGGAACTTTTTTCCCAGACTGGAAAATTAGAATCGGAGAGGTAGAAAGGCTAATAGGGGTCTTTGATGACCCAGCTTACTCCTTGTTCCCATGGCTCATGAAGCTGTATACAGGCAGCCTGGACCACAGTAAGGAGCAATTCAACTACAGGCTAAACAAGTGTAGAATGGGGCACGGATACAGTTTGTGCTTTTGGGCATTTAAGGGAAGGTTTAGGAGTCTACTAACTAGGTTAGACCTCACCAAACCCAACATTCCCTTTGTGGTGGTAGCCTGCTGTGTGCTCCATAATATTTGAGAGCAAGGGGAAACCTTATCTGGCAGGGTGGGAGGCTGAGGCAGAGCGCCTAGCCAGAGATTTTGATCAACCAGATACCAGGGCAATAAGGAAAGCACAGCATGGGACAGTGCAAATCAGTGAGAATTTGAAAGAAAGTTTTATGAATGGTCAGTTTTAAGAGTCATGTACCTTGCTCTGAACAAGATGCCCCTGCATTCAGTGTGTTTGCCTGCAAGTCCCCATCCCACCCTTGCAATGCAAGCAATAGAGTATTGTTCAGAAATTGTGTTTTTATTTAGGGACGATAGCAGGGACAAAAAAGCAGTCCCTGGTGGGACTGAAGCAGGGGGGATTAGAAATGCGAGGATGACAGCCTGTTGCCTCCCAAGTCCCTGGAAGTTATGTTTGAAGCTGCCCTTGAGCTCTCCCTCCCCTGTGTTCTGGGTCTCCTGCAGGATGGACACTATGGAATTGGATGGGAATGTAGTTCTTCACGGAGTGGAGTGGGGTTCCTCTCCAGGCCAGGCGCTCCATCCCAGCAGTCAGGGATGAAAATATTCTCCTGTTGCTTCAAGATATTCTCCTGATGCTTCACTTGCTGTTCCCTGCACGCTTTCTTCTTCCCTCCGCTATCCTCTTCTACCCCTCCGTCTGCATCTCCTCCAGGAACGTATTCCTCCACTACATTGGCTCCTTGAACATGCCTTCTCTTGTCCTTTTTTGCCTATGGATTTGTGCAAGATGGACAGCTGCTGCAGCTAGGAGAATAAGAAGCAAGCTGCCTGTTGTTCCCACTGTAACAAAAAGTGACAAGGTCACACATTGCAGGAGGTGCATTGTGGAGCCTAAAACCTCAGCAGCAGACACAGCTCCTTTTCTTGCCCCTGTTTCAACAAAAGAAAGGTGAAAAAGTGTTAGATTCCCTCAGTTTTCCTCCTCATTACAAGTTTTGAGTCTCCCCCAACCCTATAACACCTCCCCCGAAATTTTTTTCTTTATCGGCCTTCCGATCTTTGTTCTCGCCTCATGTCTGGATCCCGTGGCTTCAACCGCTGTGAGTCTTGCCAAGATGCTATGCCCGTCTCTGACGATCATGCCTTGTGCATAAAGTGTCTGGGAGAAGCCCATCAGACACAAAAGTGTGCTTATTGCTCAAATCTTACAGCCAGAGCACACGGTGACCGCTCCAGTAGACTGAAAACTTTTCTGTATGAAAAATAGCTCCAGCCACCTTGTGAAGATTCATCTTCCATCTCAAAACCACCAAGTGAGCCAAAAGGACCTTTTCCTGTTCACGTGAAAAGCAGTAGAAGTGCAAGTTCTGGTCATAGCGGGACACTCTGAGATGCCTCCCAGAGGCCAAGAACCTCAACTTTCTCTACATTGGTCTGCACTACTGTGCCATTTCGAATTTTGCGTTACTCCTCATGAAAAGCAGGAGTACCAAAATAGACTTCAGTGGCCTTTAAAGTCTACAGAACCACCTTGGTGTAGTGTGAACTCTGTTTAGAAAATCGACCTTAAGTAGCTAAATTCGATCTAAACTCCTAGTGTTGACCAACCCTTAGAGAATAAGCCACCTCGAATATTTTAAATAGAGAGGTGGGGTAAAAATATTTTAAATAAATATTTATTAGGTCATACACTTTTGTAGGGGTAAAACCCACATCATTAGATGAATTGGAGTGAAAGTAACAGAGGCAGAAGTGTATATAATGTTTTTGCAGATACAGCTACCCCTCAGACTTTTCATCCCTTAAGCTGATTTTTCTCAGCAATGGATGATTAAACTCAGTAACCTCTCTTGCATCATGCTTTGTCCCTCAATCTTTTTTAAAAAACAAAATAAAACCCAGTAATGGATTTATTTTTATTTTCCAATCCTACAGAATTTGTCTGAAATTCGGTGAACCAGGGTGGGGAAAGGGGAATCAGATTCACCAGTTTACTTACTTTTTTAAAAAATCTATGGGTTCATGTTTATCTGGCTCTCATGCTTTTTCTGCATTAACTGCGTCTAACTCTTAATTATATATTTTACCGGTGCGCTACCTAGCTCCTCATTCATTCCAGGAAAATTAACTGCTAAGTTGGGCACACACTTCCTCTACAAAGACAGAAGCAAAGTAATTAATTCTGTTTCTTTATCCCCCTTTAAGGTCTTCATTGTCATTTTAAGTAGCCCATGATTTGTCCTCTGTCTAATGTTTTTGAGTGTGTTTATATTTGAAATGTTAGACTCCTTGCTTTTCCCATCAGTTAACTTGTTAGGGGAGTTGATATAATTTCAAGAAAATGGTGTGAGGGGAAAAAATAACTTCCACATTCTAAAAGTAATAAAATACCTTTTTAAGAATATCTCGTAAAGGAATTACACATCTAGGGTACATCTAGACTATAAGCCTCTTTCGAAAGAGGCTTTTTCGAAAGGTACTTTCAAAAAAGCCTCTTTTGAAAGAGAGTGTCTAGACTACTGCCAGTACTTTCGAAAAAGCGAGCTGCTTTTTTGAAAGAGCACCCAGGCAGTCTGGATGCTCTCTTTTGAAAAAGCACAGTTTGCATTACATAGCGCCTTTTTTCGAAAGAGCACTTTTGAAAAAAGGCGTTATTCCTTGTAAAATGAGGTTTTCCGCAGTCGACAAAACCACCATGTTCTTTGAATTTACTGTTGACAGAACACGGTGGCAGTCTAGCCGCAGGTAAAGATTTTTCGAAAAAAGGCCACTTTTTTCGAAAAAAATCCCTGTAGTCTAGACACACCCCTAGATGAACTTCCATAAAATTCTAATTTGTATTTATATCAGTATTTGAGGACATTTGTGATTACAGTTAAGAAACTTACTCTAACTCTTCTTGAATAGTCAAAATAAAATTAAATTATGTGCTTCAAACAATTCATTCATCTTATCGCTTTCTTATAAAGATCCAGCAGAGTCACCATAGGTAAAAGTTATTTCTGTTCATCTTACCTAATTCGGAAGCAAATCAATATAAGGTATTTACTGTAAGCTGCAGAAAAGTTATGGTATAAATTTAAGGAAAATAAGGTCTTTGACTGTATATTGTTGATATTGATTTTGCCTTGAAGCTTTGCACAAAGTTTTTGGGTGGATTAACTCACATTGTGTCTTTAATTGTAGAATAACACTGCACCTGGGGCAATGACACGACGGAATACATACGTTTGTAGTGAGAGAACTACTGCAGATAGACATTCAGTAATCCAAAATGGCAAGGAGAACAGGTATGAAATTTCTCAAAGAAAAATATGTACTTGTTATCTTATTCTTCGAAAAAGTTGTTTGTGATTCAAAATTAATCAATATCATAAAGGGTTATATTTTTCTCTACAAGGTAAATACAGATCTGCAGCTCGTGGAGACTTGCAAGAACTTGTTTCTGCAGTGCATAGACATGAAGTATTCTAAGGTTTCCAAAAATTTATAGCATTAATTTATGGACCGTGGACATGTGTTCCATAATTGGATAGCCTATGTACACAGGTTACAACTTGAATCATTCAGTCATTCTTCTGGGCACATGGACAAAAAATGCTCTGTTACAGTAAAAGTAGTTTAGTTTTTGAAAATTATAGAAAGGCTTCTGTATTCGAGGCCCGACAAAAACACCTGAAAACGGTGTGCTCTGTTGGTACGTATTCCAGTCTCTGCTGTGCTCACTATCATGACATTGTAATGTCATACTTTTAGAATATTACCAATTTACTTTAGAAAAACTACCTTCTGTCTGACCAGGTAACAGAGTGAGTGAGGCCTGTTACTTACTCAGAAGAGCTTGCAGGCCCCAGGTATCCCTGAAACATTAAAATGTAACATAAACCTATCCTGTCAAGGATAGAAGGGGACAAAGGAAGAGGAACACATCTGTATGAGCATCCCTTTCACCACAGAAGCAGCTTGTCAAGTAGAATATTTGGAAGGCATGAGATTTCTTTATTGGCTTGAGTGCTAGTCAGGAGCCCAGCTCAGTCCTCAGTTGTGGTGTTGCCTGGAGATTCACTAGTTTCAGAAACTACAAGGTAGGGAGTTAACTGTGTTTCTCTATCAGGAATTGGAGTGAATTTTAACTACATCCAGTTGAATTTGAAACTTGCAGCAGTTAGGTATAGTTGTACGATTCTGCCCTGTAGGTGGCTACAATCTCTGGCAAGTTGTTGAACAAATGAGACTGAAAAGAAGCAAAGCGCCTCTCTGATCATGGAGGTGATGTTACGTTGGTGTAGTGGGAGGCACTGACATAATTAGGTTGACATGAGCTGTTTATCAATGTAACTGTAGTGTAGTCTGAGCCTGACAGACAGAATTTCAGACTCAAATATAGACCTTCTCCCTGAAACAGGTGAATGTCAAGTTTGAGAGGAGTCACACTATGCAGGAGATGAGAGGTTACCAGTCAAATCAGGTTTTTTTTTTTTGTTTGATATTGGGCGGGGCAGCTCCCTTCGCTTCGGGTTCTTTCCATTGTTTCCTATTTTGGGATCTCTCTGGCAAACAAAAGGAACAGGCGTTTGCCATCACACCCTCATGCTGCAGTCACTGTGTAGATTTGCCTTCATTTCAGAATATGTTTAAGGTAAGGAAAGGAATGGAAAACTTTTTAAATTATATAAATGTCTTTCCGACTAAGTTATTTTTAAGCATGATGCTGCATACAACCAAAATTGTCTAAACTGTACAGTTCTGAACAATTTATATACCACTTTAGAGTTGTACCACCTGGTGTCAATCCAAATATATATTTTTACTTGTCTCACTTGCAAACTGTTTGGTTGTAATCTGCATTTACTAAAAATCTTTAAATCACTTTCTTGATCATTAAAATCACTCTCTTGATAATTCAGTAACTTCAGCATTTTAATAAGAACACAAGAACGGCCATATTGGGTAAGAGCAAAGGTCCATCTAGCCCAGTATCCTGTCTGCTGAGCCCAATGCCAGATGCCCCAGAGGGAGGGATCACAATGGGTAATCCTCATGTGATCCCTCCCCTGACACCCACCTACAGAGAAACAGAGGCTAGGGACACCATTCCTACCCATCCTGGCTAATAGCCATTGATGGACCTAACCTCCATGAATCTATCAAGCTCTTACATAATCTACATAGCTCTTTCATAAACAGTAGTCATTAGGAATATTTATACAATTCATGTGAAAATGTGTGGCTCTTTGTCCCATGACTTCCTAGAGCTCGTTACTTGATTAGTTGGAGAGTCTACTAGGTTTCTTTTATAATTAGTCTTTAATTTGGCACTCTGCAGTACATTCTGGTCTTTGAGATCTTAACTTGAAATAAACTTCCAGGCATAAGGGATTCCAGTGTGATTTTAAGTAACGAACTTCCTCAGTTTATAGCCCTCTCCCAGATCCTCTCCCCCAGCTGGACTAGATGCTCTCAGGCTCCCTTCCAGTCCTGTGATTACTGTCGGAATTAATTTCATTCATATGTAGTGCCATGTGACAGAAAGGAAATGTAACATACAAAACCTGATATAAGAGCTTGGGGTATTTCCGTACAACCATGGTGGGCATTGGGCATGTGAGAGAGAAGGCCAAAGAGGGCAAAATCAATACTTTAAATTTAGCTATAGCCTAAGTATGGAGGAAAGTAATACAGCCGCTCCCCAAGTTGCGAACGGTCGAGTTACGACCCTTCGCACTTACGACCAATGCTCCCAAGGAGCGGTCGTAAAGGCGGTCCCCGAGTTACGAACGCGACCCGCGCTTACGAACAGCGCGGTCGCGTGTAACTCAATGGGATCCGAGTTACGAACAGTTCAAGTTACGGACCAAGTGTTGGTCCGTAACTTGTTCGTAACTCGGAGAGCAGCTGTATGGAGTGTAAAATCAGTAACTGATCAAAAAATTAACCCTTCTTCCTTTAGTGAAAGAAGTAATACTTTCACTCTTAATGTTTATAGCTGTAAGTCTAATTTAAAATAAATAAGAAAACTGAATACCCTAAAAATTAAACTTCTGTAGCAAATTGAAACGAGCCATTACTGAGGGTCATGTGTGTTTAGTTATTCTTCTTAGCTTGCTCTTACTTGGCATTTGCTACTCTGTCACACATGCCAGTCCAAAATGTCCCACCTCACACTAAGTCCAAAGGAAGGCCCTTGTTAATTTGCTGTACCCTGCACCACAAGCAGCTCTGGCCGATCAATTAGTTCTTGTTCCCAGGGGTCACTCTGACTTTACTCAGCATCAGATGTGCTCACTAGCAAGGAACCTATGTGAACAAATGAGTCTTGACTTAAGGTAAGTTATTTTAACTCCTCCCTGATGACCTAAATGCTAACATGTGAGGCAAAGAGGAAAGGAAAACATAGGTGAGATAATGATCTGTAGCGCATTGATCATAAAAAGAAGCATGTGCAGGGGCAGTGAGGGTTAGAAGAACAACAATTAGGAATCATGGTCTCTGGCTTACATCTCTGGGAGAGAGTTTTTGTAGGTTGTAGCAGAGGACTTTGAGTCAGGGAGTGTGATCTAGCAATTAGTGCAAGAATGTAGTATTAGAATTCCTGGATTCTGTTCCCAATACTGCTGCTGATTCTCTAGGTGATTTAAGCTTTGTGTTTTGTTTTATCCACCTCTAAAATGTGTGTAATTACATTTGTCTGGCAAAACTGCTGTGAGGCTTAATTAAAGTTTCTAAAGTACTTTCATACCCATGAACAAAAAGTCCTAGATGCCTGCTAAGCATTGTTGGGTCTATCAAAGGAAGATTTAAAAATAATGCACCACTGAAAGGAATCCTGTACAATTACTGGCAATAGTAATCCAGTTCTTCATAGTAAACTCTCAAGACAGGATACCTGATGCATTTTAAGGGAAATATAACGATATTTACATTTTCAAAGATCCTGTGATGGAGGCTGCCTGGGGAAATGGTTCCTTTTCTGGCATTACTGTATATTAATGCTTTGTTGTTCAGCCCCAGCTGCCAGAGCAGCTGCCCACTGGGCAGCAATGACCTGGGCCCCAGCCATTGGAGCAGCCACCTGCCAGAGCAGCTGCTTGCCAAGCAGCCTCCGTGTCAGCCACCAGATCAGGTCCCTCCTGTGCCGCCCCTCCCCCCACACACACCATGCAGCCATAGCAGGCCTCAGCCCTCCTGCTGGAGCAGGCCCCACTGCCTGCCATGTGGCAGGTCCCAGCCCTCCCCCTTCCCCCCCCCCCGCTGGAGCAGGCCTTGGCCACCCACCATGCCGCCTCAGCTGGCCCTACCTGCTGGAGTAGCCACCTGCCACCCCACTCACCTTCTAGCAGTAAGGTGAGTGCTGTTGAGGCTCTGCAGAGGAGGTGAGCAGGCGGAGAATTTTTTGTGCATGGCCACGCAGGCACGCACCTTACAGGGAACTATGGTCAAGATCCCCAATTTGAGAAAATCTGATGTTCCCCTGTGAAATGAGTATAGTACAGGATTAAAAGCACACAAGACCAGATTTTGCGATCTGTGACACGTTTTTCATTGAAGTGAATTTGGCAGGGCCGTATTCATTCTGTATTATTGAGAAATTGTTCCTTTATCTTACCTTGTATTGACTTTCTCAGTATAACACCATGCTTCAATAGACTTCATTTTTTCCAAAGTCAGTGTTACACAGGAACAAAAGACAGAACTATGTAGCACTTTAAAGACATAGTTCTGCCTTTTGTTTCAGCGAGACCAGACTAACACAGCTGCATCTCTATCAGTGTTACACAGGGTTATTTATTCCTATGTACTGTAAATCGGCCCCACTGACCTTCATATAAACATACTTTATATTCTGTCATTTATCTTCACTTTCAAAAATGCTGAACAGCCCTGCCTTCTGCAGCTGTCAGCAGGGACAGAATTTTCTACTCTTGATCATAGTGTAATGTAATAGGAAAACTATTCCAAACTTCAAGTTCGTTAGGACTTACTTTGTGTCCTCATTAAGTCATTTATACTGTTGATGTCAGAAATTTCACATTAGCTTTTACCTCTTTTTGACGTTTGGTTAAATCATTTTGGACTTGTTGTGATAGAGTATAGCTATGGCATAAAAACCTTATTATTAGGTTCCATAAAAACAGGTACCATGATAACTGGCAAGATGAATAAGTATTAATTAAAAATACTAACGTTTGACAGAATAACACACAACATAGCTAACAGTTTGTCTTTATAACTGGAAATTCTTGCTTGTGATTCAAGGGATTTCACACTTGGTGTATGTGGCAGTACATCTTGGATTGGCACAATCTGAGAATTGCTACTGAGGGCTATAGTATCAAACCTGAATATATTTTGTTGGGCTGTTGTTGGACATAAAGTTTGTCTGATTTAAGGATGTTAAATTTAGAATAATCAACTAATCGACTAGTCGATGTAATTAGCATGAACTATCTGATTAGTTGGTAAGTGCGCCTCCGTCTTTGAAATGTAGCAAGAGCCCTGCCAGCTCTTGCTACTTTTCAAAGGTGGAAGTGCTGCGGGGAGCCCGCCCGGTGGGGGACTCAAACAGTCCCTTGCTGGTCCCACGCTCTCTGCTTTTGAAATGTACAAGAGCTCTCCTGGAGCTCTTGTACATTTCAAAAGCAGGGAGCACAGGACCAGTTAACCCCAGGCTCCCCACAGCCCTTCTGCTTCTGAAATGTAGCAAGAGCCCTGCTCTTGCTACATTTCAAAGGTGGAAGCACTGCCAGTTCTCCACGGTACCCCTGCCCCTTCTCCCCACGGAGACGGTGCTGGGGGAAACCGGCTTTTAAGCCGGCTCCCCCTGGCACCAGATCCTGCTCTCTCCCCACTTGCTGGCTCTCTCTGATACAGGCATCTCTAGTCTGATTTAGTGAATCATCTTTTAACACAGATTTCAATAAGTGTCATATTCCTAGAATCTAGGATAAATGCTGCTTTTTCATTTTTTAATCTCTCCAACATGCTTATCTCAGAACTCCATGAAAGATCAAACTCTAGAAAGTTCCTTAACATTTTTCTCTGATACAAATTCTGAAGCAAAAACTTGGTTTGTTTGAACTCAGTGTTTCATTAGAAATGGCTTTTGTGGGTTTCATATTGAAACTTCTCTGATAGGATTTGGTGAGGGAGGACTGCTTTAAAGACTTTCAGGTAAGATTTTAGGTTTGCTATATTTGAGGATGTTGAGAATCGGGATGTTAAGCGAGTAGTCAAGTCAACTACTCACTCTCCCTCCCCCCCTCCCCCCCCCCGCTGCCTCTGTGTCAGAGGCAGCAAGCAAAGGGCCGGGGGGGGGGGGGGGACAGGAGCCAGTGCTGGGTGAACCAGCTTAAAAGCCATTTCCCCCACACCATCTCTGCAGTGCCATCCCCCTCTCCCCCAAATGCGCTGCTGTGAAACAGCCTCTGACCACGGCAGCCTGGGCTGACTGGGGGCAGAGGCTGCTCCATCAACAACCCCTGTTTGCAGTGCCTGGGCTGGCTGTCAGCAGAGGCAGCTGCCGCAAACAGGGGCAGCTGCCGGAGTAGCCTCTGTTCGCGACGGCTGGGGTTGGCCGCACAAAGGGGCTTCTGGACCCGATGCAAGCCAGGACTGAGCAAGCCTGGCTCAGTCCCAGCTCACACCAGTCCGAGACTGCTGCGGCTCTGCATTTTAAATGTAGTAGAGCTGCAGTTCAAGCTCTGTTCTGGCTCTCACTGGTCTGGGATCTACCCCCACTGTGCCTTTGCAGTTTAAATGTAGTAGGAGCCAGGCTGTCTACGCGCCCAGCTCCTACTACATTTAAACTGCAGTCACAGCGGCGGTAGCTCCTGGAACAGCATGAGCCAGAATAGAGCACCTTCCCTTATTAATTAATCATGTAATTGGTACAAATTTTGACTACATGATTAGTCAATTAACCTCCTCTTAACATCCTTAGTGGAGAATGATGAAGAACTGAGGATATGCGGAGCTCTTCTAATATCAGAAGAGAACATATATACAAGTTTTAATGCGACGAGGAGTCCTGTGGCACCTTATAGACTAACAGATTTATTGGAGCATAAGCTTTCGTGGGCAGAGACCCACTTCGTCAGATGCATGAATCTGACAAAGGGGGTCTTTGCCCACAAAAATTTATGCTCCAATAAATCTGTTAGTCTATAAGGTGCCACAGGACTGCTCATCGCTTTTGCAGATTCAGACTAACACTGCTACCCCTCTGATACTTGACAAGTTTTAATGTGTTTCATGACTTTTTGTTAAAAAAAAAAAAAAAAAAAAATCAGTTTTTTCCAGTATGCTGCAAATTTGTGGGTTTTTTACACATTGAGTTCTGACACAGGTCACATATTTTAAGAATAAGTAATCTGTTAATATAGGGACCAAATATAATACCATCCAAAGAGCTTTTCTTTCTCCTACTCTGAATGACATCCCAGATTGCATTTTAGTTCGTCAGAATTGTGGAAAATGTCTGGAGATGACTTCGAGGTTCATGTGTCCACATTGTTTGTTTGCAACTCCTCACATATTTTTATAAAGTTTTTTTATAGCTATGAAGTAGTAGTATATCACAAAAAAACAATTGCAAAACCATGTTGTTAGGAGCAAAGTACTTAATCACCACCGTGATGCATGTGCAGCAAGCTTACATACCAAGAGAGCAGTTGTCACAGCAGGGTATGACAGCATCAGGAAGATGACTTCTGGCAAAGATGGGGTAGATTCTGGCAAAGATTCTGAGGGAAAAGGATCAGACATTAAGCATCTGTTTGGAGGTGGGGGGAGGACCCAGTTTTGGTAAGTTTCATAATGTCCTTAGAGAGAAAATGTGTAATAAATAATCCTAAAAAGGGGAAACAGTTTCTTTGTGTAAAAAAAAAAAAATGTACGAATTAAGTTTTGAACATTTAATGATTAGCTGTTTCAGGATTATTTAGCTCTTAAAAAGTGTTTATCTACTTAAGGTTAATGAGACCTCATGCAGCTCTCTGTTCATTCTCCTACGATTTCCTAACTCCCTGGATTTGGGAATTTTAATGTAAGGCGAAGTGGATTGGAGTTCTTATTATAAATAAAGTTTTTAACAATAAGAAGTGATTATAAACAGGCATGCTGATGTATTCATCTGGGATAAACAAAAACATGGAATGATAAAATAGCATATCAGATCCATTCAATAAAAAGCTTTTTTTAAAAAAATTACCCAATTTACATAAAACTCCATTAAAAATGAGTGGCAGGTTGACTCAAACTTTTTTCAAACCATGCTGAATAATAATCTCTAAATCCATAGTTGGCAGATTATCTAAACTGATCCAGCATCTTTGCTCTGATTTTACTGAATGACACAGACTCCAGGGCCCCCAATGTATGTAGTCACAAGAAAATTTCTGCAGTATGAATGTATGTAACTTTTTTTTCTTTTGATCACCTGGAACAGCAGGTCTTGAACGTCTGTTGCCAGGTACCTAGTTATTTCCCTGAACATGAACAATGCTTATCTTTTACCACATAGCTTGAACTCTAGTAAAGACCTGCTAAATCAAACTCAGAGTGCCTGTACTACTGCTCCTCTCAGGGAGTAAGGGAAGCTAATGGGAGCATTTGCTCCTCCTGGTGTTCCGCTGTGGAGACTGCGCAGAAACTCAAATTAAGATATGTCAACTTCAGCTACATAGTTAATGTAGCTGTAGTTATATATCTTAATTTGACTTTCCCTTTTAGAGTAGACTTAGCCTTAGGCACCACATGACAGACATCCATCCTTTTTACTGAACAAGGTTCAATAGACCTTCCTTCAAAGCATGAATGTTAATTGCTGTACTGCTCAATGATTCCGAAGTACAAAGCACTTTTGAATAGTCCTGTCCCTTGCTCTGCACAGAGATGATTGAACTGCCGTTCCAGCACCCTTAATCCTTGTAGCAGGACAGACTCGTCAGTTGGATAGCCTGTTCATGTTTTATTAGTTTGCTACTCCAGTATAGATATCGTAAGCTTTTAAGTGTGTGTTTTATCCATTAAGTCCTCAACCCATTATAGTGGTTGAGACTTATTAAAATGTCCCTCTGGAAGAGCAAGTTTTTAAAAAATCTTGAGACTTTTAAGCAGCAACACAGTATTTGACTGGAATTACTGTTCACCCCCATTCCCAATCATTAGAAAATCACTCAGGGTGTTAAGGATGTTTTTAAAAAGCATTTTTCATAGGAAAACTTTGGTATAACTTGTACCACTATATTTATATATATATATATATATATATATATATATATATATATATATAAATAAATTAAACAATACTTTGGTGCAGATCACTAAACATTTCAAGGGCTAAGCCTCCTGTAGCTCTTGGTCAAGACAGGTGTCAACAAGCTAATGCTGTCAACGCGTGTAATTTATCACATTATAGAAAAGGACAGTTTAAAAACATGTTTCAGTTTTAGTCAGTGCAGAATAGTTAATTGTTCTGTCTCCTACTCAAGTGGCAGTAATACTTATATTCTTGACAAAAATCAGATGTTTGTGAGAAGAAGTATTTTCTTTTCACTATACATGGTAGTTTGCACTTTTCATTGGTCCATCATGCTGTTTTCTTAACCTCTGCCTGAACCCAAATCCCCTCGCAGCCTGACAGAAATGTTCGCTTATGCAGCTAGCCCTGCTTCAGTTTGTACCACCACCACCTCCAGCATTCGGTTGCGACATCAGAAGTCGATGTCCATGTCACACTCTGTGCACACGAAGATGATGTTACCTCCAATAAACACTGACACAGATAACTTCAGGCCTATGTAAGAAAAACTGAAATAATCACAAAATTAAATTTTACCTTTTTAGCTTTGTGCTGTGGAATTTTAGTCTTAGATTTGTTATAGACTCTATAAGGTGTTTCCTAATTTTTAGTTTTGTTTATATTGTTTTGTGTGTCTCAGGTTGTCTGAGATATAATCTTACCATAGTGAACATTTAATACTTTTTTCTTATGACTAAAATTATCAAATTCATCTATTGAACACTTTTGGGGGGCATTATATTATTTTTATGTACTGTTATATAGTTCTAAGATGCTCACAAATGGCAGTTCTGCACAAGCATAGAAAGTAATGTTATATATTATCCATTTTTTTCCCCTGACTTGGAAGGAATTTTCTTTTGTCCTTCCTCCTTTCCTTTCTTTCATCAGTCATGTCAGTGAAAATGTGTGCACATTTTCCTCTGATTTGCACGATATTACATTTTTCTAAATGCACTGATTTGTGTCTAGGCTTCCTTTATGCCTCACACTTTCGTAAAATATTTCAACCTGAAATCTGCTATAGTAACTTTCTTTCTTTGTTCCGTCTGTTATGGCCTATGTAAGGATGTGTTTAAGTATACTGTATTGTAGAATTTATGGTTACACATTTGTAGACACACATTGTTTCCTACAGAGCTTTGTGGAGTTCCATTAAAAGATAATATGAAACTGTATAGTGTGTTTTTGTTTCCTTCTGTAGCACTGTTCCTGATCAAAGAACTCCTGTTGCTTCAACTCACAGCATTAGCAGTGCAACAACACCTGATCGCATTCGTTTCCCAAGAGGAACGGCCAGTCGTAGCACTTTCCATGGTCAGCTCAGAGAGCGACGTACTGCTACATACAATGGACCACCTGCCTCACCCAGTCTATCGCATGAAGCAACACCTCTTTCACAGACTCGAAGCAGGGGCTCCACTAATCTTTTTAGCAAATTAACTTCAAAACTAACAAGAAGGTAAGGCTTGTTTTAAAATAAGAGTTGTAATAGCAAGGCTTTCTCTCTGCTTAGGGACTACTTATTCTCCAAATACAGGTCCAGAACCCTTGGGACCTGCCTGGTCCCAAAAGAAGGAATTTACCAGACCAGAGGAGATCCCCTGCTACCGGCTCCCCAGACCACCTTCCCTCCCTGCTGCTGGCCCCATCTTCCCCCCCCGCTGTGCTGCTCTGGCCCCGGCAGCCCGAACTGCCCTGGCCCCAGCCCCAGCCCTGCTATCGGGGCTGCTGTATTCCTAGTCCCAGCCTGGCTTCTGGGGCTGCCACGGCTGCCGTGTCTCCAGCCCCGGACCCGCTACTGGGACTGCTGTAGCCCCGGCTGCTGTAAGGCCCAGTCCCAGCCCCGCCAGGCTCCGAGCCACAAGCCCTCTTGCCACTGGGGCTCCCAGCCAGGACTCCCTGGTCCAGGAACACCCATGGTCCTGTTTTGGGCGGTCCAATCTGTGCTTCATTTTCCTGGGGTTCCATTCTATTCGTATTAATTGAACAATGTGTTTTATCCATTTCTGCAATTTCAAATGCTAGGTATATTAATTTTTGAAGTTTTTTGAATTCTTTAGATCTTTGAAAGCAGTTGGTCTTACAGTTTGATATTGTGGAACCGAATTTCTTTAGGGTTACATTAACTATGAGTTGGAGCAAAATTTGGCCTATTATACTTCCTGCTAGGAATTATAATCAAGGTATCTCACCTTGACCTGTAACATGTATGCAGAGGTTTACGCATACATGTTAATTTGACTGTTCTGTGCAGTGGTGTGGTCTGTCTCTGTGTCTGATTTCTGTCTATCTGGAGTTTAATGGCAGATGGGGCTAAAGAGCTCTGAAGGTTCTCCTCACTTTTGAAACTAAGACGAGCCTAAAAGCTCAGCTTATACAGAAGCTTTCTCAAATGGTTAAAGGTTTGTGTCTGAGGCTTAGTTAGGCATGGACCTGATACAGTCTTAAAAGTTATAGCCTATGCAAAGAGTTTAGGCCATGTCTCTACTTCTCACGCCAGAGATCAGTCTTCTGGTGTTCAGTTTAATGGGTCCAGTAAAGATCCGCTAAATCAAACACTGAGGGCACCCCTGGCTGGTGCCAGTACTTCTCGATTAATGAGGTGTGAGGGAAGCCGACATGAGATCACCTGCTGTGAAGATGGTGCCAAGCTTGGGTTAAGGTACATTGACTCCAGCTTTTTTTTTTATGTAGTTGGAGTTGCATACCTTAAGCCGACTTTTCAGGTCTAGTATAGACTGGGCCTTAGTCTAAGCAGACGCGACGCGTTCTCCTGTTTGGAGGGTGTTTAATTCAACAGAAAGTTACGATAGTTTGAATTTGCCATTGGTAATTTACATTTTTTCAATTCCCACAGGAATGAATATTTAAAAATCATATTTTTCATATGCATTTTAAACAATCCTAAATTTTTTCTTTTCCTCTTTTTGGTATCTGAACCCAATGGACTATATATAGTTCATGCACGTTAGAGCACTGCGTGGTATTTGCGTGTTCATATTCGAGCTTGAGTATAAGTTTTTTGCGAGTGAGGCTTTGGGTATGACCCACACCTTCTGATTCGCTTTCTACCTCTATAGTGCCTTTAGTAGCATATTCTTAAATATGTATAGAATATTCCACTTCATTCCTTGTTCAGACTATCTGTTTTGTATTAGGTGTATACTCTACAAATATTAACCCATCCACTTAATTTCCTTTTACAACCTTGTACACACTACTTCTCAGTCTTCATCGTATTCTTCCTTCAAAACTACGTAGTCTAAGTCAACCTAATGTTTTCTCACATCTAACTAGTGATTCCAATTTAGAGAATTTTTGCTTTAAAATATAGAAGTTATGAGAAATCCAAAGCCTCTCAGTCCTCTATTAAGCTTTTGCCCTGCTCCAAGTTTCCCTCTCTGCTGTACATGATTTTGACACATATCTTGTGCTACCCTAAAGTGCCAAGTGAAAGAGGAAGAGATAGATGTGGGGGGATTTTTAATAATTAGGATATCTATTTTTATCTAAGCAACTTTTACCTATAAATGTTGGCTTAGAACAGAGCTTTACTTATTCAAACACTAGATGCTTTTGATGCATGTTTTTCTATCTGTACCGTTGCTAGTTTTATAATGGCCTTCCTTTGTTTCTGTCTACCATTCAAAATGTGGATGTATTCATGTACTATGAATATATAAATTTTGAACTCTGCTACTGGAACCAGCTAGCAAATGTCACAAATGAAACATCACAAATGAAATATAAAATCTCAATTTCTTGTTACAGATTATGTATTAAGTATGCATCCAAAAGCCCTGTTCAGAGTCAGACCCTTATCAGGCTTGGTGCTATAGAAACTCATAGGATGGCACACATTCCTATCCCTAAGGAATCAGCACTTTTAAGTTTCTTCTTTTTCATCTCTACAGAAAAAAACCAACCCTTTTAACCATAATCTTTTAAGACCCTGCTTCATTTTTCTATAAATGAACTTTTGTGACAATAAATCTCTTACATTCCGAAGCAGGCAATTTCACAGCTTTAACCATTAAATATAAATGGATCATTAAGGCAGTTCTTGGCACCAAATGAGTAAATTGATCTTGAAGAAATCAGTTAATTTTTGAGCCATTCTGCTACAAAAGTTGAGATTTTTTTTGTCCTCCTCTGAAATACATATGATAGACACAAACTTAATCCTTTTGTAACTGCATACAATACTACAATTTAATAATATTTTTAAACTGTTTATTTTTGAGATCATAATAGTGGTGTCTCTTTTCAGAAGCAATGTTGGAATACTTTCAGAAGTAAAATAAAGTTGAAAACAATACAATTAAAAAAGTTTCCTCAGCCGTGAAATAATTTTTCTAATTCAGAATAAATTTGAAATTTATTCTTTCCATGCGCATTTAAATATGAAATCTTATTGTTACTGCATGTTTCACTTTTTAAATGAATTTTCAATTTAATTTGTCCAAACTTTTTTTGTTAATTATTGTTTTGGCTTAATTTCTTTTAGAAACATGTCATTCAGGTTTATCAAAAGGTAGGATTTATTTATATTTAAAAAAGTGGCTCCTGCAATTAACATAAAATGTGGCTTTTTGGCCTTGGTTTTCTAAAAACTAAACTTTCTGCTGAGAACTAAATACTGTCTTAATCGAAAGGAGAATATAGAAGGAAATCCATTGACTAATGATACTTAAGCATCTGTGGCACCTTTATAACAAGATGCAAAGCATGTCTTGTGCACTCTTCTTTCTTTGATAGAGTTGGTAGTACCAAAATAATTCTGTTCTTTATACTAATACACTTAGCATGCTTATGTTTGAAGAATGACATGTTTGGTAAAGCTGAAAATGTAGACAAAATATAAGGGGCACAAATGTGTAAAGGTAAGTGATGTTCTGTATACTTTATCCTCCAGTTTTCTTCGTTAGGAAAATTCTTTTCAAAATAGAGTATATTTTGTAGAGTATCCAAAGCCACCTATTTCATCTGATATTGTCCAACATAATGACATGAACTGAAGCACTTAATTATAATTTATAAAATAAAAAAAGCATAAACGTTGTGCAAGTGCAGTGACCAAATAAACCAGTATTGGAGAAACTGTCCTACATGGAAAGATTTTAAGAGAGCATGTAGAACTGATTCTTCTTGGTTTAATACTGATATAAATTAAAAGTAATTCTGTTGAAGTCGATGGAATTTCACTGGGGTAGTTAAAGAAAAAGTCAGGCACTCTATTCTCAAAGTTGTGTTACGTAAACATTCTCCTAATTCCTTGGAAAGCCCTATCATCCACAAGCTTGAAGAAAAAGGTACTAACATATTCCAAAAATGAAGTGTGATAGAAATAAGAATATCCTGTAAATTGCTTGCTTCTATTTTGTCTTTAGAAAATAGAATAAAAATAAGGGAAAATGGAAAAACTTTGGGTTCCAGTAACTGAATGTAGAGTAATATACTGAGAAAAATGAAATTTCACAATGAGAGACTAGGAAGTCACTCACTTCTGTCAGTGAAGACATCTAAAACTTTGTTAAACAGCTTTTTGATTGAGCTACATTTTCTCGTAATATCCTACAGTAGCCCGTGTTATAGAGCTTCTCTGGGATTTATAACACTCAACTGTTTTAAGAAGTTTTGATTCAAAAGTGGCCAAACAAAAGCATGTAAGCCCAACATACTTTACTTTAAAAATGGGCATTTATTTGTACCTTCTTCTAAAGGTAAAATTATCACATTTTGAATTTTGTGGTATTTCCTTTAGACAAGCTGTGACCTAAAATTGTTAGGATATAAATTTAGTTAATTCCATTAGGAATTGTAAGTCAGCCATCTCAAAACTAGTGCTAAAGTTCATTCATTCAAGAAAGTCATGATGTGAAAAATACCTTGCATACTGGATTGGAGTGGTTTCAAAACACATCGTATTACTAAATTACACTCCCTCTTAATGCTATGATTGAGGCATTCCCAAATGTGAACATATTTTAGAATTGTTTTATTGTGTTAGTTGCCATTGTCATTCATTGTCAGTTTACAGGAGTGTAAATTGGGAGGAGGAATATATGTGGACTCAGGTAATTTTATTTGTTGCTAAGGTAGATCAGAAAAGAAATTAAGTGCCAACAATCTTGTACACTTGAAAAGGGGTAAAGGCAAATTTCTTAACTCCACATGTGACCTCACTGTTGCAGAAGACAGCATGAGTTCTGTGAACTGCGCAGGGATCTGAGATTGAAAGAGACTCATAACTTAAGCCTCTACTTCATTGAGGCAGAAAGTGAGTTGTATCAATCAGGAAGTTCAATTACATTTTACGACTCATGTTCCAGAGCAGTGGTCTCCAACCTTTTTACACCCAAGATCACTTCTTAAATGTCAGAACAAGCCAACATCCCAACCCTTCCTTGAGGCCCTGCCTTCTCCATTCCCCTCCTCTCCATCATTTGCTATCCCCAGCCCTTACTCACTCTCACTGGGTTGAGACAGGAGGTGCAGACTCTGGGGTGGGAATGAGGGATTTGGGTGCAGGAGGAGGTGGAGGAGAGGATGCTGGCTCAGGGAGGGGGCTCCTGACTGGAGAGTTTTGGGGTCAGGTGGAGGGTTAGGGTGCTGAGCAAGCTGCAGGCTTGTGAATGTAGGGGTGCAAGAGTTTGGGTTGGGGTGTATGAGGGGCTCAGAGCAGGCGGGTTGGGAGTATGATGGGCTCAGGGCACAGATTTGCGGTGTGTGAATGGTGCAGGAGTGTTGTGGCAGAAGATTGGGGATGTGGGTGGTGCAGGAGTTTGGGGATGAGGGGCTCAGAGCAGAGGGTTCAGATGTATGACCGGCTCAGGGTTGGGATTTGTGGGGCGTGAAAGAGTGTTATGATGCTACAGCTAGATGGGGGCTTGGCCCCAATTGGGATCTTGTTGGCCAGGTTTCATTTTTAAATAAAAATAATATATTATGTCCAACACACAATGTTTCAGCATTGTCTTTATGTATGGGAGGGGTGAGGAACCTGTTTTGGGTCAGGGGCCACTGAACCACAGAAAAATCAGTTGGGGACCACACAAGTGAGATGCAAAAAAAACCCTTCCAAAACTTCTCACGCCTCACTGATGTGGCCCCAACTAAAATACCTCACTCCCTGGCACTCCAGCCCCATGCGGGGGAGGGTAGGTAGTATTGAGTTTCAAGACCTCAGGCTAGATTAACTCTTCTGGGGATTCAGGGTTAGTGAATTTTGTGGGCCCCTCTATACTCTGAGGTGGGGCCAAAAATGAGAGATCCAGTGTGGGGGACAGGGCTGCCAGTGAGTGGGATAGGGATGGGGTGCAGAATCTGGATGTAAAATAGGGTACAGGAGCACGCTGGGGGTAGGTGTCTGGCCAGGAGAGAGGGGGCAGGAGCAGAGTGCTGGTGGGGGTCTGGCCAGGGTGCTGCTGGGGGTCTGGCTAGGGGCCATGGTGCTGCTGGGGGTATAGCCAAGGGGGAGGGGGCAGGGACAGCTCGGCCTGTACCTGGGGGTCTCCAGGGACGAGGATCTCTGGGGCAGGATCTGTGGGCAGCACTGGATGAAGCACACATGTGGCTCCTTTAAAAAGTCCAACCGCTCCAGATCCTGCACCGCCTTCCTGAACCCCCCTCCCCTGCGGCTGCCTTCCTGGAGAATGGGGAAGGAAGAGAAGACAAGAAAGTGCGCATGCTATCTTGTCTTCCCTTCCTTCCCTGTGCTGCCTGACTTCCTGCGGTGTGGGGGGGGAGAGTCCAACGGCTGCGTGCCAGATCTGTTTTCTCAGGAAGCACGTGTGCTGCTCCTCCACTCCCCAAAACGGCGGGTGTGCTTCCTGAGAAGCTGGATCTAGCGCACAGTCACAGGACTTACACTCAACCCCACCCTCTGCTGCAGGAAGCCAGAGAGAGCTCCATTTTCGCAGGAGGTTATAGCGCCAGCGCAGGCTCCTCGTTCGGGGTCAGGGGAGCAAGGGAGGCTGGGAATACCTCACGATCAACTGGCTGTGCCCCCATAATCGACCACTTAATCATGATCAACTGGTTGGTGACCACAATTCTAGAGTTACCTTTGAATAAAAATGTAGCATTGTACCTGAAGCATGTATCATTTTACTTTTGGGACAGACATTTGACATTGGTTAATGCAACTTTTTCAGGTTTTTTTAAAAAAGAGTTGCACAACAATGCACCTCTGAATTTTCCTTTCCACTAGTCAGAATGTTATGTGCTTGTGACTTCACCCAGTATGCCTGTCTCTTTTGTTACATGCAGTAGGGATTGAAATACATCTTTGGCTTGTAGCATACTTTTTTTAGCCAAATTCTACCTGCCATAAATCTCATCTACTGAAATTGATTGTATTTTAACATTGGCATTTATTGTAGTTGCCAGGACTATTACAATATCACTTCTAAGAATTTGGTAAATTCTGAGTGCTAGACAGTTCATTTGTTTTTCTTAATCAAGATGTTAATAGTCTACTGCATTCTGATAGGTTGTATATCTCTTATACGTTATGTAACATTAACCAGATACCACCTAGCAGAGGTGGGCTGGATCCAGCCTGCCAAGCCTTTTGATCCAGCCCACACCTGCCTCTGCAACACAGAGCAGCGCTGCTCAAAATGGCTAGCTCAGGCGTGGGCAAAAGGGCCTCCATGGGCCAGATCCAGCCCACCAAGCAGGTTGATCGGCCCACAGAAGCCTTGCCGCCTTCTGCCCCCAGGCCAATTCGAGCACAACATTTCCTCCGCCCTGCCAGGAGCGTGCAGTGCTTAGAAGGGCCACGTGCTCCTGGTAGGGGGGGAGGAGACTTTGTGTGCTTCCCCACCCCCACACCCTGATTGGCCTGGAAGCAGAAGGGGTAGCGTGCAAAGTTTCCTCCTACCGCCAGGGGCATGGGCACCAAGGGGGAACCTTTTGGGGGGGGGAGGGGAGCGGGACACTTCACACACTCTCCCACTCCCAGACCAATCATGGTCTGTAGGTGGGGAAGCAGGGAAGTATCCTGGCCCCACGCCTTCTGCTTGAGGTCCCGCCCCTTCCGGTGTGGCCTGGAGCTGCTTCAACAATTTCTGAATTGGCCCCCAGCAAAAAATTATTGCCCACCCCTGGGCTAGCTGCTTCCTCTGGCTCTCTGCACTGCGGAGAGGAGGGAGGAAGAGGCTTCAACGTGCTTCCTCCTCTCCCATCAAAATATCTCAATAGGAGCCGAGAGATTTTGCTGGGGGCAGGGGCACTCTGCAAAGCCTCCCCACCCCCCCCCAACCCCTCTCTGCAGTGCAGAGATCCACATGCGCAGCCAGCCTGTAGTCCAGGGCTGCTGGCAGAGACAACTGCCTGAGAGTGCTGCTGGCCGGGAACTGTTTCGGTAAGTGTCTCCTGGACAGAACTTGCCTCTGGCATCCTCCCAGACCCTGCACTCCCTTCTAAACCCTTCCCCAGGCCAGAATCCTCTCCTGTATCCATACCCCCTGCTGGACCCTGCCCCTAATCCCCTGGCCAGGTCACAACCCAAACCCACTTAGACTCCATCCATTTCCTTTCCCCCACAATCACTTACGGCTTTTAATCTAGCTGTGAAATAATCTTTTAACCGTTTTCTTTTTAACGTTTAACTGGGTTTTTAACAAATCATATGTAGACAGAGAACACATGTAATGCACAAAACATAATTAATGATAGAAGTACAGATTCGCTTCAGAATTAAGAAGACTAAATTTTGTTACTGAATAATATAGAAAAATGTTGCATAGCTTAAAAATATTATCTCAGTTCTATATTGCTAAAGTTCATGGTAGAACAATCTACTTATAGGGCCTGAACCTGCTTCCATTGATACAATAGAAATACACAACGTCTTTACTAGAAGTGGTGTCTGACCCTTAGTTAAGAAATCCCTAAGAATAGTCTTTGACAGAGGCCTACTCCGGTCAGCGATTATGCTACTATATACTCTGTGCTGACATAGTATTCTAGCAATAATCATTACAGGAGTCTTCCTTCATTTTGAGTTTCTTGTAGCCCAGACTTTTTCCCTCGAGATTTTAAAATAAGACTGCAGTACTGAGACACTTTGAAATGTGATTCTGACCCTTCTTTTCCAGCCCCACCCTCACCCTCCAAAAAAAAGTTGTTGCCAGGAGCAGTGTTCCTGTATGCCTGCAACACCATTTTGTTCATATTGATTTTTCCTTTCGCTTCTTTGGTGTATACTTATGTGTAATTGTTGCTATACAGAAAAAGCAATACGTAAAACACAGCTTGAAACTCTGCATCTAGTTCAAGGATTTTTTTTAATTCTCTTCCATTATCCCTTCCCACTATTGTTTATTAAACATGCATGTTGCATCCCGTCTTTAATCACATGGTAAACTCTTCAGGGCGGGTACTGTATATCTGTGTTGTTTCATTCCCGGTGTAATAGGCTTCTGATTGGGGCTTTTGAGCACTGTGGCAAAATAGAATATTGGTTACCTGTAATTCCTTATCTTCACTTTACTTTTGTGTTCCTTAAATCTGTCTTGCTGCTTTCACACTATTTGTATTACAGTAGCACTTATGGATCATGAATGATCCTTATTCACAGTCCCTGGTCTGTTCAGGTTCTTATACCATTCCCTTCACAATAGCATTGTTGGAGCACCATATCCATTTTGACAGAACTATACACCATATTCATTTTTACAGAGAAGTAGTTAGCAAATATACAGTTCCTGCCTCAGAGTTTACAAACCAGTGTTAATATACAAAATGTCACTGGGAAGTAGTTAGGATTGGTACACAACATATGTGACTTGAATCCACAAAAAATAAACTAAAAGCTACTTGACAATACATGTGTCTGCCTGTCCAAGAACAGCTCATTACTGAAGCTACTATGCACCACACTTTTAATTTTCTCCTCTCACCATTTACCAAATTCCCCTCATCTACTGTGATTGGTGTGTTAATGTGGTGTATGCCCGGGGTTGATAGATATGGAAGAAAACCAGGTGCTTATGGGAGATTTTTCCACCTTGATTTTGTTTGCCTTAAAGATAGCTTAAATGTAACATTAATACTTGTCATAGTGTTAAATACCTCTTCTGCCTGTGATCTTTATATTATTTAATCTCTTTTACCCTTCTCGTCTTCTGGAAGATGAATCAATGGTACAGGAATTCAGAAGAATTGATATTCAAAGGAATTTTACACATTGAGAAACTGAATTTACTTTGATTTTTTTTCTTATGTTAACTTTAATTTATACCCTGGATTAAGGGAGGATGGGAAAAATTAATCAGATTGTTCGGGTTTTTTATTTTATATATATATATATAAAATTTATTTATTTATTTCAGTATATTTGATCTACAACTGAGTGTACACATTAAAGCTGTTTTTAATGATATTTTTCTTTTACAACTTAACACTTTAATATTAACAATAATTAGTATATCTTTTTTACACTGATTTAATACATTTTAAATATTTCTAATTCAACATTTTTCCCCACTGGAATCTTACCTTTTATCTTCATGAGTATTAGTGTCAAAATAGTATTAAAATTAATACTAAAAGTATCTACTTTTTAGAAAGTGAGGCTTGTAAATAAATTTTGTGTTGGTGGGCAAACCTCTGTACTCTAAGTTGGCTGTAATGTTGAAAATCATTGAATCTTTGCTTAGTGTCCTAATACAATATATTATAATTACGGTATAATTGAGATGTTGCATTTAGCAGCTATTCAGATGTTATGTATGCTAGTATAAGATTTGTCTTCTCTTTCCCACTTGCTTTTGTTTCTGCATTCTTTTCAATGAGGCTCCCGACTGAATATGAGAGGAACGGGAGATATGAGGGCTCAAGGTGAGGGTAATGATTTTTGTTTAAAATGTTACTTAGGTGAGTGTGTACCTTTCTCCTCTTGTTTATGTGGCTCAGGGCTCTAAACAGCTGGTTTTGTTTCCTTTAACTCCTTGAAACTATAAACCAAGAAGCCTTCCACCCTCCTCCCCATACTGCTGCCTCTGATACAGAGGCAGCAGCGGGGAGGGCGGGCAGGCAGAAGCTGTCTGCCCCACATTTACTTGATTGAATGCATTTTAACATCCCTAGTGTATATAGACTCGAGAGGGTTGCTGCAGTGCAGTGCCTGAGGACTAGAGGAGAAAATGTAAAGGAACCCAAAGGGTCTTTATGCAAGAGTTTTTCAGTGTATTGTGTCAATGAATTTCAGCTTGTATTGGAGGTGGCTCTGGGCTGTTTTTAAAATGCTTACCGATGTTACTTAAAACTGCTAACTTAATTAGGGTTCCAGACATTTCTAGAGCTTTTCTGGTGCCATATGGTCCAAGAATATTAGTGCATGTAGGGTGTCACCTTAATTGAATTATAGGTGAGTGAAAACTTGCCTTCAGCATGGTAGTAATCAAGTTTTCATCCTCCTGTCCCCATTCCATCCAGTTGTTGCTCATGCTAGTTGTGTCTTGGCTTAGTGAGATTGTAAGCTTTTGAGGTGGGAATAGTCTTACTATGCGTATAAAATATACAATGCCTAATACAACAGGGATCTGCTCCGAGTTGGAGCCCCTCTGAGTGTTTCTTTAGTACAAATATGCACAGTGACTTGGCAGTTGCCGCTTCAACACAAGATTTGAGGCTATTGATTGTCCTATTAAATAATAAATAAAATATTTTCTTTCAGTCGCAATGTAGCTGTGGATCAGAAGGATGAAAACAAGGAAGCCAAGCCCCGGTCTCTCAGATTTACTTGGAGCATGAAAACTACCAGTTCCATGGATCCTAACGATATGATGAGGGAAATTCGTAAAGTCTTGGATGCCAATAATTGTGACTATGAACAAAGGGAGCGTTTCTTGCTTTTCTGTGTCCATGGCGATGGGCATGCGGAAAATCTTGTACAGTGGGAGATGGAGGTGTGTAAACTGCCAAGACTATCACTGAATGGAGTCCGCTTTAAGCGGATATCGGGAACATCCATAGCTTTTAAAAACATTGCTTCCAAAATTGCCAATGAATTAAAGCTGTAAGAAAAAAGTAATTAAACTGTAAATTAAGTAGCTTCAAGTATTTTTGAGAACACCGATGGAAATGTATAGAATAATATTTAGGCAATAACTTCTGCATCTTCTGAATCATGATATTAAAAAAAATGGAAAAAAGCTGCTGAGCTGGGAGGGAGAGTTGGACTTTTTTTTATAAGTGCACTACAGCATTAAAGTTGCCTACTATGTAAAATATTACCCCTTCTGCTTTATTTCCATTGCTCCAAGTCTTTGACAACAAACTGAAACACACAGTATATGCATTTATATGCCTCCTGTTTGTGTGGATGTGAGAATGTACAGTATGTGTGTATAATATATTAAGTATTATGTGTAAACTATTCATTTACAACATCACAGCTGTACCAGTACCTCTTTTGGGGCTAATTTTGGTGCTAAAAATTGAAATGCCCAAGGAGGAAACACTTGAGTTAATATTTAAAATAATTGACTAGTTACCCAGTAAATGCAGTTTTACAATTCACTGCTGTGTTAAGAAAGTGTGAAGGGTTTGGATTTACGGTTGTGAACATTACTCCTGTTTAAGTAGATTTCATGAGAATTAAAATTTCAATTTTACTCAGTAAGTCTTGCATTATACTGCTCCCACTATTTATTATTTAAGTCTGAATCAAATTAAAAAATAGAATTGATTTGTGCATTGAAATTTGGGTAAATTCTTACATTTCTCTGTTCATGTTAAACATAAGTGTAAAAATACATCCTTTTTATCTAATTTGTCTTTCATGACTAAGTAAAATGATTACCATTCAGTAAGCTCCACCATTTACTGCCACAGAATGTAAACTGCATAGTTCAACAAGAACATGTCTTGTCTTTAGTGTCTTGTCTTGAGGTAGAAATATAAAATATCTGATTCGCTGGAACTTGACTTAATGACCATTTCAGACAAAGTTCCTACTGTAGAGACTAGACCAGAATCATCAGAAGAACAAAAGGGCTCTCAGTTAAACTGTAAAAGTTCTGGTGAGAATTATCACATGCCTGATATGCTGACTTTCTACATTACTGCTGGATATGTTATCCCTTCCCCATGAGCTGCAAACATGCGCGCTTGTTAAAATCCAAAAGAGGAAAGCCAAGATCTGCTGATCGCTTTTCATACTTAAATGAATTTAACAGTGGTGCAAAATACCAGATTGACAGCCTTGGAAACTGAATCCTATAATGTGATTAACATAACAGCAATGACAGCCACGGTTCAGCCCTCCCTCTGCTCCTTTCAGTGTGCTTCAACTCCTTTCTAGGAGGTATTACTCATGTATATGGGACGATAGTTCGGTCTCTGCTCCAGAGGTGATCAGTTGTGGTGAGCTTTTTTAGAAACCTGCCCTCTCAGACTTCTTCTATATTGACCAACTCATTTCCTATAGATCAAACAGCCACCAGATGGTACCAACTCTTAGTCACTACTGACCTGGGCATGATTTGAATCAGAATCCTAAAATTCCTTGATCCATTCAATCTATCTACTGATTTTTCCTTTCATATATTCAGTTTGCTACAGGGCATCCCCGCTATACATCCAAGATACATTCCAAAAAATGTGACCATATAGCGAAATGACGTAAAGCAGGGAATTTTTTTCCAGCAGCTCACTTCCATTTGAGCGTATTGGTCTTGATTTTTTTGTGTTAATTTTTTTGCATGACATAAGAGCGGGGAATGGGAGGAATGCGATGGTTCCTACAAGCATCAACGAAGTTAGTGCAGAATCAACATGTACCGGGGCAACATAGCAGGGACTCACTAAGGATTTGTATAGATTATACACCATATTATCTGTTTGGTTTTATTTTATATACATATAATGTTTATGGTCCCATTCCCATGCAGCAGTTAGGCACGTACTTAACATGTTCTTTAATTCAGACCCTAAAAATTAAATTTTAAAATTACAGTGAGCTAATATAGTTCATCACTGTGTATGCAGCTTAGGCTTGACCCAAGGTGCAAATGCAGAATCCATTGGTCACATGTTAGGTTTTGTGAACCATACTCCTGAAAACAAGACTTTCATCCCTTGTACCTCTTCCTCAGTCTCTAGTGACCTTGCTCTAAGCATTGGGATAAGTATGCTAGCTAAAAGATCATTATAATTGTTAAATGCAATAAATATTCTTGAATTTATATATATGTATATTTTGAATCATGAACTGACTTTAGAACTCTTGGATGCAAATGGAGCTCGGTGGGTATGTATGCTTATTTTGCCACAAAAACTCCATTTTATAATAGCAATAAGTAATTACAGGACAGATGTACTTCTCAGGTGGAGCTTGACATAACGAAAGGCTATGTTAAACACTACTCAAGGTGTATTCTTTTCATCCAGTAGTGCACTACCTGTTGTGTTATAATTTAACTCCATCTTTAAACACTGATTGTAAATCTGTATTTGGTGGAAATTCCAAGTTTCATATTAAATGTCTCCTGTAATACTCTGTTCTATTTCACCCAGTTAGTATATAATTGTTTCTACAAAGTGCATCAGTATCATAAGTTTTAAGTATTTTTAAAAGTTTGTACTTAAGTATTTTTGTCTTAAAATGTATTCAAAAAGTACTTTTAAAAATAATCTGTATTTGAGATATTGAAATACACCAAATGACATATTTATTAGCATTAGAAACAGGTTTTTAACAGTTTCCTTGTCAAATATAATACAAAACTGTCAATTGCAATAATATTACAAATATTTCTTGATCATAACAAACACAATGTCCTTCTTCATCCTAAAATGCAAAAGCTTGTGATTTGTTATCTGGTTCATTGATAGGACAATCAGTGAAGGAACTACATTTCTCTCTCTCTCTCTCTCTCGATATAAATAAAAAGTTTTTCCGGCTGCATGATAGAATGAGGTCATCAGGCTCTCTGGCTGCGATAGTAGCCAGAGAGAGGGGGGTAGGCGAGCGTATCGAGCAAGAGGCACAGCCACCTAGTGCTATTTTAAGAATAGGCTTAATGTAAGAATATAGATTTAAATCCTGGTCACAGATCTTTCAGCTCAGGGGACTATCTGCTGGTAAGAGATGGCAGGATTGGCTCTATAGTTACTTTATCTATCGAGCATTCTCATTGTAATCAGAGTCCAAGATGTATGTTGTGATTATAAAAGCAGCCCCGGCCACTTCATGAGATGTGCATCATGCAGCTAAGAAATGCTTTTGTAGCCACATGGGTGTCTCATTTTCGAAAAATGTGTATTGGTGCTTTACTGACTCAATGTATACGCCTCCACCCAACTCATTGCCAGGTGTGATTCTGAAATCAAGCCTCTTTCTTCTCTTGGCATAGCAGGTAAAAATGTTCTGAGCTTTTAACTACTATATTTTGAAGTGTTCTTTAAAGTAACTTAATTCAATTCAAAATATTTCTTGGCATACATGCAAACTCAAGAGTAAGTGAGAACTAATAAGAGAACTAATAAGCTCAAACAACCCTTTCTCTCTTAAGGTTACAATTCATTGAAGCAATTTAGAAACCAAAAAAGGAATAGATGATTGTGGCAGCCTACATCTGAAAAAATAACTGCATTTTCCTGCCCAGATGTATGTTAAGTCCTTGGACCATGTTGTGAAGGAGATGCTAAGTAATTCAGCAAAAGGGCAGTACTAACTGTTCCTCCAAACTACAGTTTTTAAGCATGTTACAAACGCCTTTGTCATCAGTGTCCTTGAAGATGACCCCTAAAGAAAGTGGCTTGGTAGATGTGAGGTTTCTTGATTCTTTCAGCCTTCATACTAGTAGCAGTCTACACAATGAACTATTTGGGAGCCATATAGTGGAGGAGGAGATGTGTGGTCTCCACTGGAGAGGGTTTCTTAACTGAAATGTTTCAAATGTATATCTTTAAAGACTCAAAACACTACTGTGTTATACATTGGCCTAAATGTGGTTGGAAGAACGACTACTAGGAATGTGAATACACATTTCACATATTAATGTCTAATTTTTCAAATAAATTTGTGCAGATGGTAACTTTTGATCTGCATTTTATTCTCCTGGCTGTGTGTATAATTCTCATTTCCTTAGTCTTGCTAGAGCTGTCATGGATCTTTGCAGAGGTGAACAGCTTGATTGTATTAAAAATCACAAATATTGCCAATTTCATCACCATTTAAGACATTATGGTAATTCAGGGAGTAGCAATAAATTATCTCTTGCTAGTTTCAATACAGTTTCTTGGAAAGTTCCTCGTTTCAAAAATCATATTCTTGAGTTCTTATACAATCAGAAAACTTAGGATCAACACTTCACTTCAGTACGTAGTGAATTTTCAGGTAGATGTTAATGGAAGAAGTAAAGACTATCCAATTTGTTGATCAGCTTTACAGTGTTCCTATCCTATTAGTGTGGCTTCCCCCCCCCCCCTTTCCAAGCATTGACACTGGACCATGTTCTTTGGATGCATTCTTGATGGATTAGGAGAAGCAAGGGCATTAAAAATGCTGCTCATAATTTGAATTTTTCTTAAATTATCTACCTCAGATTTCTAGATTTGTCCTTGTACTAAGAATAAAGTTTAAACTCAGCTGAATACAGTAGGCTTTTTGCCCCAGCAAAGGTTGAGAATAGAAGAGCAGTAGCTGTTAATACCAATCCCCAAAACTATTTGTATGAAATAACTTACTGTCACTAACTGCTACCTCTGGTTAACATTTACTTTTCTAGATCTATTGAATGAAAATACTAGTAGCAGTGTGGAAGCATTTGTTTAATTAAAAAAAATTCCTGTTGAAAATTAAAAATTGTTGTTCCTTAAGCAATTGCTGCTCTGAATTGAAGGAGCATTTTATCAGAATATTCTGTTAAAACACTGATGTAATAATACATGCATACAAAGTGACAGAGTTATGGTTCTCAAAGCAACCATAACACTGAATTTCCTGACTTTGAGGTTTTTCAGTTCTGACTCACAACAATCTATTCTTCTTCTGCATTAAAGTCCATAAAATAAATGTTGAAATGATGCATTTCATGTTTCAGTGCAGTTCTTAATCACACTGAATGCATTATGTGCACTTAATTAGATGTTCTCACAAGTAATCAGATTCAAATGATCATTAAAATAATTCCACCTGTGCTTTTCAGTCTGTTGAGATGCAAATTGAGCATCTCATTAAAGAAAATGTTGTTGTGCATATGCACAAAATGCTATTTTCAATTGAAATTCTCAACCAATATTTTTCTATGTTACTGAGAGTTATTTTTCATTAAGAACTGATAAGTTTGAGCACTGGAAAAAAATCTTTTTTTAATAGAGTGCAAAAAACCCCCTGAAGTTTCCTTGTTAAGTAATGAGATTTGTTTTTTCTGATTCAAAAGTAGGGAAATTACTTTTAACTAAACTCTTCACAAATATTTCCCTGTGATGCAGAAAATAAACATGAAAACTGCTAGCCAAATAAGTAATTCATTTGGAAAGTTGTAGACCTTGTAATTAGTGATGTAGAATGAAACTGTCTTGAACAATTATGCTGCTCCTATGGCACAATAATGAAGAAAATTAAAAACAAGTTATGATTCTTGCTGAGAACACCTTATATGAAAGGCATGGCACTTCCATTTTGTGCTTCAGGGGATGAGGATTGTTTCCTGGAATCTGATGGTACTTATCTGTTCAATCTTGTATTTAACTGTGACGTGAAATGTGTTTTTCCCGGACCTGAGGACAGCCCTGTGCAGCTTGAAAGCTCTCACCAACAGAAGGGCCAACAAAAGGTATACAGCATCTCTAATTTCTGAAAGTAAATTGTCATAAATTAGAGGTGGAGTTGCAATGATTGCAATGGCCACAGGATGTCTCTCTCATTCAGAAACACAAAAAGCAGCCAGTGTGACTTGGTATTACTCATAATGATGTTGTTCAGAGACTACAGGAAGTACTCCATATACTATAACTTTCATAGGAACAATTGTATTGATTGTAATTGGCTTATTGCAAGAGCTACTGTAGAAAAATCCAATGGAAGATACTTTTATATATCTCTGAATAATATCCCAGTGTTACATAATGCTGTATCCCTTCATTATATTTCATTGTTAGTCATGGGGATTTTTTGGTAAATTCTGGTTTTAGCTTTTACATGCAATAACAGCAGAAACCTTTTGCACACTATTCACCCTGTTTCTTCTCCCCAGTTCCCTAAGAATTCATCATGATGCCCATTTATAAGGTTTGTCTGCTGGGAAAGGCAATAATTTAAGATGAAACTCCTGATTTCTAAAGAGTAACAATCTGCAATTTCCTCTTTGAGATTTAATTAAATGGAATTATTTTCTTTGGTGTGTTAATATTATAATGGATCTGTGACCCCTCTAGTTAAGGTTCAGAGGGGTAGCCATGCTAGTCTGCAACTTTAAAAATGAGTAGCCCCATGGCACCTTAGAGATTAACAAAAATATATATAGCATCATGAGCTTTTGTGGGCAAAACCCTCTATTCCTCTCCAGCTCATTTGATGACATGGGTTTTGCCCACAAAAAGCTCATGATACTAATTAAGGCTGTTAGTGTGGGTATTCAATGGTAAAAAGGTGATGTTAATGCTGAGATATGGTTGGTTGGTATGTCATCACCCTGAGGAGGGAGCAGGATAAGGTTAGTGATTCAAATTTAGAACCAAATTTCCATCTCCCTTCTGATAGACCAAATTTCAATGGAATCTGACTGTGTGTGTTAGTTTTAGAGGACTTAGAAATGTCAGTCTTTTAAATATGTTACAACACAAGCTCACGTGCCACTGTAATATGGTTTCTGGTCAGTTTTCTGTCCCACTACAAAACTTTCTGAAGCTTTGTGTCTATAGTTATCCATGTTTGCTCTTACAGAAAGTGTTTTTCTTTTTTAAAATCTTCAACTAAATTTTGCTAGCTTTATTTGAAGTTTTGAGAAGGTAAGGGGAAAACACTTTCTACATTGTTCTGGTTTTTGTAAAAATCCTTACTTTGCTGTTGTTGATCTGAAGTTTGAAACTTTAGTTTACAGGGAGCTAATTCTCAAGTTTTGTCTGTATGTTGATGGAAGTTTATGAACTATAGAATACAGCCATTCTCATTTTCATCGTATGGCCATCTTATAAGAGGGTTGTGCTCATCTTCCCACCTACCTATGATTGCATAACAATGCCAACTGTAGCAATTGCTTATATGAAAGAGTAATAGGGAAATACTGAATATTGTTAGCTTTAAATGCATTTTTCATTTAGAAACACGGATGGAGTTAGTAGAATGTGACTAACTCTGTTTGGACCCTGAGTGTTTTAACTGCAGTTCTACTCTTTACATGCATTCTGTAAATGTTGAATTTCAAAAGTTTTAAAGCAAAATTGTTCATTCTAAGCTGTAAGAACTGTTATCTAACTGTTCTTGTCACAAACGTCTTCTAGGATCTGAAACCTGTGGTCAGATCCTTTCCTTCTCGCATCATCTCTACTAACCATTCTGTTGGCCAAACACTTTCCTAGTTACCTTTGTGCAACCCGGCATATCTTTGAGCTACTCAAAAGCTCCATAAAGTTGGCTCAAGTAGCCTCATAGTGTGTGTGTTGTAAAGCCTGCTTTAGAGCACTGCGCCATCCCTCCCAATAGCCTTTAGAGTCAAGTGTGTGACTAGGGGAAAGGAGATTTGGCCAGCATGTTGCTATGGTTAAATCTTTGCTACTAGAATGATTCCTCTTTGATTGCTTTCACATGTCTGTTCCACACTAAGTATATGTGCCCCTTGTCCTTTGGAAATTTCCCTTCAGTGGTACCCATCTGATTATAGCAGCCTCTGGTGCCTTGTGCTTATGGCACAATATAAGAGGTCCAGTCTGCCAGACCCTGCACCCTCTCAGTTCCTCCTTTCCACTTGTGAAGGTTACTGGAACTGCTTCTCTTGCTTTGGCAAGCTATACTCACTGCTCTCAGTGGCTGTACAAAATGCTTCAGTCTCTGTAAGGAACTTGGCACTGTGAAACACAAGAAGCCACTACCCAGGATGTCCCCCAGCTCTAAAAAGACCACTCCCCGGGGCATGTAGCAGGGTATTACCTGAGTCTGATCACTCATTTGCCCCACACTCAGCAGGCTGTACTGTCAGCTGCATCCTGTTCACAGCCTCCATTGAGTCCAGTCCCAGATCAGCACTGACAGAACCAGTGAGATAATGGTGCCACCCACTCCACAGGCATTGATTGCAGCCAGAGACTTTTGGCACTGTTAGCACTGCCATCACTGGCAGTCCAAGAGTTGGTGTCATTTGCGCCACAGAGCAGAAAGGAGCATGTTGCCCTGAGGGAAACTGTCCCTGCTAGTACTAACACAGCCTTCCTCACTGTGGCACTAACCCCTGGAATAGAGGAGTACTGCATCTCCACCACGGCCCCTGTACTAAGGGTTGTGGTCAGAGCAGAGGTATTGTGATGCACCCAGCCAAGGAATCCCTAACAGTACACCCCCTCAGTCCTATTTGGAGGGGGGAGGGTTTCCAGTATGGGGGTACTTCTGCGAGGCTGGCCCAGTGGACATTGGTCTATGCAAATGTAATGGCCATTCTGGAACCCATAAGGTTTCCCCTAGTGCTAACCCCCCCTCCCCAGACACATACTCAGTGGTGTCTTAGAGAGAGACTCCTCTCTCCAAGCAGCACCAGACCCAGACTACAGTACCGAGCCCCATACTGAGTTTTAAGACCTATCCTGGGGGATATGCACAGTGCAGAGGAAGAAGAGGAGGAACCCCTAGTGGTGCAAGCCACTGCCACCAGAGGCCTGCTGCATCACCACTCCTCTCCCCACCCATTGACTTAAAAGTTAATTGGGCCTATTGAAGAAGGTGACCTCACATCTAGGTTTGAAAGTGAAGGTGGTAAGAGTCCTATCACAGTCTAAATATTTTGGCCATAGTGGCCCCATCAGAGGTGGTTCTCCCTCTGTGAGGCCACTATAGGTCCAGTTAAAAAGCTTTGGCAAATCCCGTCCTCTCAACTCCTCGCTCTGAAGAGGGCAGAAAATGAATACTTTGGCAGGGACAAAGGTTGAGTTACCTGTACTACCACCTTCCGGGGTGCCTGGTGGTGTCAGCAGCCAATGAAAGGGACAAGCAGGAGTTGCAAGAGGTATAGCCCCAAGGCAAAAGACTCAAATAACTAGACCCCTTTGGTAGAACCAATAGGCAGTGGTAGGGAGATACAAACTATAATGTCTGGGATGCCATGTCACAATTAAAAGACTTTCTCCCTCAGGAGTCCAGGCAGGAGTTCTCCACTGTTGTGGAAGAGGGAAAGGCAATAGCCAAGGCTTTTTGCAAACCACCCTGGATGCAGAGGCTGCAGTAGCCAGATATATGGTGCCTGCAGTGGCCATGCAAAGGTGCTCTTAGCTTCAGTCCTCTGGCTTACTTGCAGAGGTGCAACAATCCCTTCAGGACCTCCCATATGAAGGCTCCTCACGTGTCTCAGAGCAAGCAGATGCAGAAGCTCTATGGCTGAAGAACTCCAGATTCATCCTCAAGTCGCTGGGTCACTGTGTTCCAGAACCTTATGAGGAAACATTTCAGACTCACACACTTCTCTGCTGCCCTGTCATGACCTGCACAGAAAGGCTTTAGGCACAGGCAACTACCCCCTTTCCCATCAGCTACCTTCCAGATACTTGGGGGACTTCAAATAGAACTTTCAATAGTGCACCTGAAGACATTATACAAGGTCCCACACAAGATCCAGTCCCCTATTTTCAAACCATTTGTCCCACTTCAGCTTGGAGTTACTGTGCACCACCACAAACCCTCCAGTGTTTCTTCCATCTTGCCTCCCATCTCCCTAGTCCCTCTTCTGGGACCCTTCTCACAAGCAACTGTTAGTTTAGGAGGTGCAAGCCCTCATCCAGGTAGGAGCTGTATAGGAGGTTCCTCAGGACTTGAGGAAAAGGGTTTGACTTATATTATTTCCTAATCCCTGGTTTCTAACCCATTTTATACCTTCACTGCCTCAACAGCTATGTCAAAAAGCTGAGATTCTGCGGGGTCTGTCTCGGCTCCATTATTCCATCCCTGGATTCCAGGAACTGGAATGCCTCCCTCAGTTTGGTAGAGGCCTATTTCTATATCCCAGTTTTCTGAGCCCACAAAATGTTTTTCAGGTTTGTCATGAATCAGATCCACTACCAGTTTACTGTTTTCCTATTTGGCCTGTCAGCAGCTTCACGGATGTGTATGAAATACATTGCAGTAGCGGCAGCCCTTCTGGGAAGATGAGGAGTACAAGTTTACCCATAGCTTCATGACTGGCTGATGGAAGGCTAGGTTCAAAGCATCTGAGACTGGGAATATTGAGTGCTGGAGCGCGGTGAAGGGAACACTGAGCCCACCAATGGAGAATCCCTCCACCAGTCAGGGACTGGAGCGGGTATTGTGAGCACTGAGTTGAAATGATAGCAACTCAGTGAGTGCCAAACAATCTTGAAAGGATGTGAGGCACAGTTTTGCATGCTGAGCAGCATACGTGCATGTGACCATGTGAGCTGAAATGGGCTGTCATGGTGGGCCTTGATACGTGCTATCAGTGACATCATCTAAAAGAGGACTTTTGGGAGGAAGGGACCTGGCCTGGGTAGAATCAAGCACCATGCCGATAAACTCTATCCTCTCCACTGGCATGAGGGTTGACTTCTGGTTGTTTATCCGCATGCCCAGTGTTTGAAAGGCTTCCTGAATGAGGTAGATACTGGCCTTCACCATGAAAACATCCAGTGAAAGGAGGCAGCTGTACCCTTGGGCTGGGATTTGGCAGCTTCAGAGGAGGCTGATAGGAACAGTCTCTTGGCTGTAATGCCACCTCAGTATAGGCTTTGTGGAATTAGTCATGTTTCATCCTGTCAGTATCAGCCTCTTCCTCCACCACCACCACCACCGATATTCAAGCTTCTGCCCTTCTGTCTTCATCTGGCAGAGGGTGTTCAAAAGCCATGGAGATCTGTGTGAGCAAGAGGGAGAAGGGGGTGGTGCTTTCTGGCTGAGATGTATAAACCTGCCTAGGCAGTGACAAGGTTAAAAGGAGCTGGAGAACCCAATGGCGCCTGCAGGGAGACAGTTAGTTGAGGATTAGATCTACTTGGGAGAACCAGATTCGGCAGTTCCTATAACAGACTTGCAGGACCACTAGGGTATGTCTAAAAGTTATTTCGGGATACCAGAGGTACCCTGAAATAGCTACCTTGCGTCTTTTGAACACACCCACTATTTCAAAATATAGCGGACGTGCTATTTCACCCTCCCCGTAAACCTCATTGTACGAGGAGTAAGGCATGGCTCGAAATAGCGCTGTATTTCAAAATTTGGTGCTGTGTAGACAGTGCCAAATGATGAAATAAGCTATTTTGAAATAAACTCGAAATAAGCTATGCAATTTGCATAGCGCAAATCACGTAGTTTATTTCGAGTTTCTGGTGCCGTGTATACGCACCCTAGGAGTGCCACTCCGTGGCAGATGCTTGCAAACATACAAAGGCAGGGAGGAGCCAGGGAACCAGCAAGGGATCATAAGAAACAGAGCCTAGATGCTGTTCACAAAGGCTGGAACCCAGTGAAGAGGGTGGGCCTGGATTCCCCCACTACCAACCCATCCTCGCCCCAGCAGGAGAGTGATGTACACTTTAACGTGGTGTGGGGCAAGAACTGTTGAGCCCCACCAAGGCCGAAGGCTTGGAACATCGTCCTGAAGAGTTTGGGGTTTTGTTTGGCCACCTTGTTGGCCTGCAAGGAGTGAGGTTGTCAGGGTTCTGGCCAGGGGCCTGAACCACAAGAAGTAACAGACTGCCAAGGGGCCTGCAGAGCTGCTGACGGGGTGTCAGACACTTGAACTTGCCTTACCTGAGGCACCTCTCTTGGATTCGATATTTGCAGAGATGATGAATGCAGTGCTGCCTGCCTGTGTCTGGGGTGTACCAAGTATCCAGGGGGAGGGGGCAGCAGGAGGGTGAGGTGGGCTACCACAGGGCTTGCAGCATCCTCCATCCAAGTTTTGGTGTTTGCAGCTTTTATCAAGTGGCTCATCACTGATAAGTCACACATTGTTTGGCAGTAGAACTTGTTTTGATTAGCCTCTGTTTCCATGGACAGTTCCTCCCTGTGACAGGTGACACAGTGGATTGGGCCCTGGGAAGGTCTGAATGAAGGGCTGGTTGCCAGGCACACTGGGACAGGTGGGTCTATCGGATACTTCTTGGAAGTGTAACCTGGCTGAGCCCTGGGCACGGGCACAGCTGGAGCAGAGTGTTCCTGGAGTAGTAGTAGGTAACCTAGTAACTTAACAGCAGTGGGCAGAGGTCAAAGTAAGGGAGTGTGCCCTGATGCGCAGCTCCGGCAAAAGCCAGCTGGCAGGAAGTTGTTTGAAGAGCTGGCAGGCACTCAGGTTGCGATAGGACAGTACCTGTAAGAAAAATTTTATTTTCACCCGTGGCAGTGGGAATACTATGAAGAAGCATAAATGGCATCACGTGCCCATTTCCTCAAACTGTACTTTTGTGTTATCAGGAGGATGGCCTTGGAGCTCTGTCCTAACTTGGGGGAGAAGAAGGGAGATAGCATTTATTCTACTCCATTAGTCATGGCTGATCACAGCTGTCACTCTCCTGAGTGGCCTGTAGGGTTAGAGGCTGGAGAAGAAGGGCTCCTTCCCCATAAGACAGCAGTGTTCTGCGACAGCCTCCTTCTAGGGGATGGTTTCTGGGCTGGGGAAAGTGTCACGGCAGCATTTTCAACTTTTTAGAAAATTTCTCATTTGTGCATCCGAACTTTCAAAAGTGAATGGCAGCCCTTGTCTGGCAGTTTCTCATTGTTTGGCAACCAGCAGCAGCTGGTTCCTATTGATGATTAATTTGCCAATAATCAACCAATTAATTGACCATTAAGGCTCGTATCAATTATTGATCATGGTTAAATGCTTAGTGAGGGGGTTCTTTAGAGCCTGAAATAATTTAATAAAAAACCGTAGCTACATTAGCATTGACTACATTTATTGATTTAACACTTGGTAAAGAGGGCACATACACAGAGGGATACGGTTAAAACAACTGCAGAAGATCTTTCCCTATAGCTTGCCGAAAGGCTGCATCTGGTCTGCAAATTATAGGGACAATTATACTCCTATTCTTTATCATTCCAGTCCTTCTATATTTCCTCCTGCTGGTACATAATTCTCAGGTTGTTTTCTAATTTCCCATTTCCTTTCAGCAGCTGGAAGACCTTATGGTTACTGCTGTGATGTGATCATTTTTTGCAATTTTTTTATGAGCCATGTATGTGCCTCAATTTCCCCTACACCTTGTGCAGCTACTGGGGGTGGAAGGAAGGATTATATACACTCTCAAGGCTGGCTAAGACACAGGGTGTTAGGTATGTATGGTGTGTTTCACTTAATTGTCTGAGCAGACAGAATAGGTTGTTAAAAGGTCGGCCTGATGCTACCACACATCAGTGGAAAGGCCATTACCAGGACATTGTCATGAGCAACCAAAAATCCAGAGGAAGAAGTATTTCCCTACCTCTCAGCTGGGAAGCTGAGCAGAGGTCTCAGCTCCAGAACAAAGGACACTGTGGAAGAAAAAGTTGGCTTCTGACCTGACTTAAGGAAATCAGAGAACCTGAAAGTGGTGTTGCTACAGCTGGGCTGGTGAATTGCTCTGGGCTGACCAGAATAGACTATGCTCTAACCTCTGTTTTTCTATTCTAATCTAGGGACTTCCCATGGCTATGTTCCAGTCGACTATAAACCTCTGACTGTTTTGAAGTCACTGCTGGAATGTCAGTGCAAATGAGCTGCATTTGTTCCCGAAGAGTATACCAGTCTCTAACCAGGAATGTGTGTCTTGGTTGGACTCACTGAGCAGAACACACAGCATGAAGCGGGAGTGCTGACCCCAAAGGGTCAATTTCTGTGATGATGAGGCTGGGTGGCCTGCCCTGAAGGAAGAGGGAGACCTCTTAGGAGTCTGCCATATCAAAGGGCTCCTCCAGGACAGAGACTGTTATGAAGCTGGGACCACAGCACCCATCTTGTGGATCTGTGACAATTAGTCATGGTTTATTTCCTCTTTTTCGTGGGGTTATTATGGGGAATGTTATTCATTGTGCCTCTTGAACATATTTTGCAGTGCATGTTGTTAAAATACCTGTTGCAACCATTTCAAAACATGCTAGAAGTTAGCTGCTAAACTTCCACTCCCTAAAGTTAGCTTAACTTTAACTGCAAGGCATCATGGGAGTCTTGTTCTCTACGCAAGCTTTAAATTCTTTCTTGGTCTATCTTAAGCATTAGTACCCTGCTACTGCTGTGCTATCCCTGGTGGCTCTTAGCCTTCACAGTTGTCTCAAGCAGGTCTCTGCTGCTGCTGTCCAGCTCCATGATTTCCACAACTTAAGCTCATCTCTGTTAGCAAGACAAAATGAAACTGCCAGACCCAAAGCAAACTAAACCAGACATGTCATAGCAAGAGGCTGTACTGCTCCAACACAGCACCATTCATGTGAGCATCTCAAAACGGACCCCAGACTCCAGCTCACTAGGCCTCATCACGCTGCTGTGAGCCAGGTAGCAAGTCAAAGGAAAGCACTCAGTTGTTTCATTTCTATGAATAAGAGCATAGCTGGAACTGGGAGATTTTAAGCTACCCCTCTCAACAGCCACAAATCGATACTATAGAGGAAGAAAAGAGCATTCCCCATTCAAAGCCTCAAGCCTGTATTCAGCAAATGTAGCCAGGAGTTAAGAGCCCTGATTTGAAAGCCATCTTCTCCACCTTGCTAGTGGAAAGGCAGCTTTTTTTGAATGGCAGAGACAAGAAGTGTTTTTCATTCAGGGGGAAGTGATCACATTTCTTACTGTAGAATGGAAAGTTGAATGCCGACCGTTTGCTATTCTGGCTTCAGCAAACGAGACATTGAACTAGAGCAGAGATGGGAGTTACAACGGACAGTGTCAAAGCTTTTTACATACTGGGCCAGGGCCTGACTTTGCTTCCATTTAAGGACTCCAATTGGCTCCCTGGTTAGATAGCTTTGGCAGATCTACAATATGCCGTTCTCCATTTTGTGGCTTTGACTATCCCATGTGCCTTGAAATCTAGTCCCAGATCTTATCGCAGGGAGGGTATTGACACACTGGACATGTCAGACGGTCTTGATTAAACACTTCAATGCTGGGTCATTACTTGTAGGCGAATGTAATCATGAGCAGTATTTACAAATCAGCAGCAAATACAGCAAAGCTAAAGGATGTAGCTTCTGTTTCCATGGGAACAAGGCACATAAACCTAGCAGGGGAATGCCATTCTGTACAGCACATTCCCTACAGCAACCTCACCCCATGCTGAGATTTCTCTGACTGTTCTCTGCTTCTCTCAGACCATTCCTGTGCCTGAGGTGCTGGGAACAATTCAGTTTACACCATGGTTCCAACTATCAATAATCATTTGTGATACAGCGCTGCTCTGTCACACGTTGTTCTTTTCTAATACCGTAGTTATATTGCAATTAACAACCAGCAATCCTGGTCAGGATTAATGCTCATTATGCTGGAAGTTGTACAGACAAGGCCCTGATCCTACAAATATTTAAACACATTTAATTGTATACACTGAGAGATGTTCCATCAGCCTCCTGGCCCACACCACTTTCCACAGGTCCCATTCGCCGGGAACAGCCATCTGTGGCCAACGGGAGCTGCGATTACTTGTATCCACAAGGGTGCTGATAAACAAAGCATCTCGCAGCCACCTAGTGGCTTGTCCTTACAAGCTGCGATCCAGAGTTCGAAAGCCCCTTCACTAGACCACATTGCACCTTTCACAATTTTGTTTTCTTTCTATACCGAATCCTATAGACGGTTCCAGAAAGATCAGAACTTCTCCTAGAACACTGCAGAACACTGCACGCCACACTGTTATAAACAAAATGGCATTTGCCCTTCCCCCCCCCTTTAACACAGACTGAAGGACAACTTGTTGTCTTGGGCTATGAGACAATTTATTTTCTTTGATGTTTCATCTCCTACAATAAGATGCCACAGGCTTTTATGACATAAAATGTGATAACATTGCATCAGACCTGAAGTAGATCTACAGAGCACTGCACTTAAATGTCCTGGCAAAGACAAATGGAAAACAGAGAGTCCCCAGGAATGTCACGATCATTGGCAACACATTGAGGTTAGTTTGGAGTGGGTGGGGAGAGTTACTTCCCAGTATACAGAGCTGTTCTCCATTTATTAGATTGGAGGCCTCCTGAGGTATTTTTTGTCCCTGAAGAGAGATTCCTGAAATACTTCCTGTTTCTGAAGGGAAGGGGGGAGCCAGAGCTCTCTTGAGGGCTTGTATTTTTATTTTAATCATGAGAGGAGAAGTAGACTAAACTTGTGAGAGGGAATTCCAAATCAGCTGGAACAAAAATACTTAATGACTGGATGAATGCAGTGTGAGAGAGGGGTTGGGGTAAGGGATTTTGCCTGTCGGACAACAGTATTAGAAAAGTTAGAGCATCACAGCAATTCCTTGTGTGGTGTTTCTCTGCTGCTACGGTTGCAGTGTGGAAGAAAGGTGACTCTGTCCCTCACATCCCCAGAACCTGATGTGAGCACCATCAGCGAGGGTGGGCTGGAAGAATGAGTGCAGGCTTAGAATTTAGCAAGCACTTAGGGCAACGCCAGGATTAGAACTGATGTGTTTCACGGCCTTGGACAAGTTGCTTTGTATTGCTCTCTGCTTCCCTATCTGTAAAAAAGGGCAGTGATACTTGCTTTGTGAGGATTAATTCATTAATGTTTGTATGGTGCTTTGTATATGTAACATGCAGCTCAATGCTTTATTATACAGGTCAGCCTGAGCAGAAGCAACAACTAGTTCTCAGACAGCAGCAGATCCTGGAAAGGGTAAAGTGACTCTCTTCTCCATGCTCTGCAAATTTACATTGGCACAGCCTTAATGAGTCACACCAACAGTCAGTCTAGCCCAGAGCCAGATTCTTCAGCGGGAACAAACAGATGAGGGCAATAATTGAATAATCCAGCCCTGAAGTCCAGCTCCAGATTCTGTCAGACAGAGGTTTAGGGTCACCCAGAATGTGAGATTGTCCCTGGAATAGCCATTGGTGGACCTGTCTTCCATGAACTTCTCTGATTCATTTTAAAAAAAAAAAAAAAAAACATTTATACCTTTGGTCTTTACAACATCCCAGCAATGGATTGCACAGGTTGACTGTGTTTTGTGATGAAGTACTGCCTTATGCTTGTGTTAAACCTGCTTCCTATTAATTTAGAATCATCATAGACTTTAAAGTCAGAAGGGATCATCATGAAAATCTAGTCTGACCCTCCTGTACATCACAGGCCACAGAACCTCACCCACCCATTCCTGTAGTCGACCCCTAACCTCTGGCTGAGTTACTGAAGTCCTCAAATTATGGTTTAAAGTCTTCAAGCTATATACAATCCATCATTTACTCTAATTTAAACCTGCAAGTGACTCATGCCCCATGCTAGATAGAGATGAAAAAACCCTTGGGTCACTGCTGATCTGACCCAGGGTAAAAGTCCTTCCTAACCTCAAATATGGCAATCAGCTGGCCCTGAGCATGTGAGCAAGACCCCCAGCTTCCTACCTGGGAACGAATTTTCTGTAGGAACTCAGAGCCCTCTTCATGTAGTGCCCTATCTCTGGCCATTGGGGATATTTGCTGCTAGCAGTTGCAGATTGGCTACATACCATTGTTGTCTTACCATCTCCTTCATAAACTTGTCAAGCTCAGTCTTGAAGCCAGTGAGGGTTTTTTTACTCTCATCACTGTTCTTGGAAGGTTGTTCCAGAATTTCGTTTTTCTGGTGGTTAAAAATGTTAATCTAATTACAAGCCTAAACTTGTTGATACCCGGTTTATATTCACTTGTTCTTGTGGCTACATTGGCACTAACTTAAATAACTCCTCTTCTCCCTGCCTGCTATTTATCTCTGATGTATCTATAGAAAGCCTTGGCGTCCCCTCTCATGAGGTAAGTTTTCCAGTCCTCAGATCATCCTACTAGCCCTTCCCTTCACCTGTTCCCGTTTGAATTCATCTTTATTAAACACGTATCAGAACTGCACACACTGTTCCAGATTAGGTCTCTCCAGTGCCTCCTTGGCCACTTCCAACTGATGGGTCCCCACTTTATAGCAAAAATGCTATTTGTTAGACCTTAAGTGCATGACTTTGCACTATTAAATTTCATCCAATTTCTATTACTCCAGTTTTCAAGGTGGCCCCTGGTTTCTGTGTTCTGTGAAGAGGTAAGTAATGCTTCCTTATTCACTTTCTTCACTCCATTCATGAGTTTATAGACATCTCTCATATCCACCGTCAATTGTCTCTCTTCCAAGCTGAATAGTCTATCTTTTTAACCTCTCCTCATATAGAAGCTGTTCTGTACCTCTAATAATTTTTGTTGCCTTTCTTGTACTTATTTCAGATTATATCTTTCTATTTTCAATCTAGGGCGACCAGAACTGCATGCAGAATTCAAGGTGGGAGTGTCCCATATAGTGACATTATGATATTTTCTGTCTTATCTATCCGTTCCCTAATGGTTCCTAACATTGTTAGCTTTTTTGACCACGAGTGCACATTGAACAAATATTTTCAGAGAGTTATCCCCAGAGAATCCAAGATTCACTTCCTTGAGTGCTAAGAGCTAATTTAGGCCCCATCATTTTGTATGTATTTGCAATCTGTCTGGCAGACCCCGGAAAAAAAAATTATTTTATTTTATTTATTTTTTGGCACCTTGACAAGGATGAGGAATTCAGTCAAGATTGGGTCATGTTAAAAGTACAATTTAATTGAATATTTTGCCTGAAGTGTGAATGCCCTAGCTGAACAGGTATCTGTGGAAAACACTACTTTTCCTTCTAGTCTTTTATTTCACTGAAGTACTGCAGTGTCTCTGCCTGGGTTTATTACAGCATTTCACCTAAGGTTACCATTATCAAAGCAACCCATTTGGAATATATACTAAAAAGGTTGTTTTAAAAATCCAGTGACTCTCTAACAGAGGCAATACATGGCGCAGGGAAGAGGGGTCTAGAAAGGGTCACCTCCCTCTCAACACCTTCGGGGGAGGGGTAAGGTGCCAGTAGCACCATCCCATCCATTGGCCAGTTTGGGACACTAGTGGGGAGGGCGGGGGGGCCTGGTGCCAGATGGTGAGTAAGGTAATATCTTGCTGCTGGTGAGAGAGACAAGCATTTGAGTTTACACGGCTTTTATATTTAGCAGTGACACTTTGAGCTGGCGTCTCAGATCTGAAGAAGAGCTCTATGTAAATTCGAAAGCTTGCCCCTCACCACAGAAGTTGGGCCCATAAAATATATTACCTCACGTGCCTTGTCTTTCTAAAGTCACACCAGACAACTGATAGAGAGTGGGAGACAGCAGGTATATCAGCTCTAGAAGGTAAAGGTCTATCTCCCCATGAGCTGAAAAGAGGTTACTTCAAATCAGCTAGGGACTCCTGAGTCCAATTAAGGGCTGCCTGTGACCTTTAAAAATCCCTCTTCTGGTGTGTGAGAGGGAGGATTGGCGAGATGAGAGAAGCCGCAGCAGGGCTAGAAGGCTGCTCTCCTCCCTACAAAGGAAGCAGCTGAGCTAAAAGACTGTTTGGGGAAGGATTGGCACCCAGAGGCCACCATAATAAGGCAACACCCCAGAGATGGGGCAGGGAAAGGAATTCCCTATGTATTAGAAACTTGATTCTTATTGTTTGGCTGAAGAGCATTCTATAAAACCCAATTGAGGCACAAAGGCTCTCTAGAATGGGATTTATTACTCCAAGCATGCCCCCATCCCTGAGGGGAAGATGCTGAGCCCAGGGAGGTGGGCACACAACCATTAGTGCTGTGCTGCATGACCACATACCTCCATGGTAAGCTGACTGAAGCCACCCATGATTGTATCTATGTATGGGGTAAAGGGCCTTTTATCTTGGCAGGGTAGAAAGACAAGAAAGAACTTGTCCTGAATTAGCACGCTAAGAATTCTAGATTAGTGGTTTACTTATTACTCCCCCCATCCCCTTTCCAAGCTTAGCGTTAACTCATGCTAACTGGCTCACACAAGGAAATCAGAAGCAAAGATTAATAAAGGTTTAATGGTGGAGGCATTGTGTTTGAAAGCAGCAGACCCTAGCAGAGCGAGGAAACAATAAAGCCCTCCATTTCCCCAACCAGTAACCACTGGAAGGTAGGGTGTGCGTGTGTGTGTGTGTGTGTATGTATGTATCATCACATGCCATGAGCTGCTGTATCTTGCCTAGTAGAATTACATTCCTTTCTAACAACTAAGCTATAATTATCTCTATGCTAATTCAGTTTTGAGTACTTTTACTAATGTATTCCAGTGTTTGAATCTTCCTGACACCTATCTTATGAAACCCTTTACAAATCATTTTCCTAGTCATGGTTGACTTTTAAGTAAAAGAGGAATATAATTGTGCTGAAAATGCTGGATTTTAAACAAGTCACATAATATAGAGCAACTGGAGGTTGCTCTTGCTGTAAATTTTGCTCTAGTACTAGATTGTCTAGTAATCTCAACACACCCACAACAAAAAGTGCAAGTGAAATGATCACACTACAAAAGGAAAATGCACATACAAGAATTTGCTTTGAGAATAACTGGGAAAAAATAGCCAATATCTTAATTAAGTGGAAATAAGTTTGTTCTTTTAATGTTGTGTAAGTGTAAGGACAAGGCCTTCTTCTGTAGCCATATTATAAGGCCTACAGGCTACAGTCTTCAACTGCAGCCAGATCAAAAGAACAGCAGCCATTAGCTGAGAAGCTGGAAGTCACATCCTCTCCTCACGTTGCATCTGAGGCCTTGTCTTCACTGGCAAGTTTTGTTGCCAGAAAGCCCTTTTTGATAACAAAAATTGCAACAAACACCCAGTCTTGGTTACCAAAAACTTCCACCTCTGCAAGGGACTTTTGTCTCGCCCCTTCCCTTTACTGTCAACAATCATGTAATGTGTACTATAGTAGGTTTTTTGTCAAGTTTATTGGACTCCAGCATGTATCCCACAATGCCCTATTAGCAATTCTGGATATCACCTTGAACTTGGCTGCCTTTCAGCCGTGTAATGTTTACAAGTAAACAGATGAGTCCCTCCCACCTGCAAACCCCTGGAACTTTAAAATGTTTCCTGTGTCTGTGGCATATTGTGCAGTGGTCCTCATGGCGTCTTCTCAAGGAAACAGGGGTAGTGGCTATTAATCCCAAACACTCTCCTGCTTGGAGCAATGCAGAGCTTTTGGATCTTATCGGTGTGTGGGGTGAAGAATCAGTGTAATTTGAGCTGTGAGTGACCTGTAGGAATTGGGACATGTATGGTCACATTTTTTGAGCCCTTTGTGTGAAGGGCTATGATGGAGACACCTTGCATTGCAAAGCCAAGATAAAGGAACTCTGACAGGCGTACCTGAAAGTGAAGGAGGCAAACAGCCAGTCTGGTGCTGTACCCAAAACATGCCATTTTTATAAAGAACTTGAAGCAACCCTGGGTGGGCACCCCATGGCCACACCCAAACAGAATGTGGATACCTCCCATAGCACAGAGTCAGAAACAGGAGTTAACCTGGCGACAGAAGTTATTGGTAAAGAGGTGGAAGTTGCCAAGGAGGTGGGGCTCAACCTGGTGACAACCTGGGCGCCAGGCAGTGAGGAATTGTTCTCAAGTCCTGATGTTTGAGCACTGTCAGCAACTGGATGCAGGATTATGAAGCAAGGGAAGAGACGCAGGGTAAATTGCTGAGCAGGTTTGGGGGTGGTGCTGGGGGCAGTAAGTTGTTCTAATGTAGCCAGGGAAGGGCGGTGGTGGCGGCAGCATGGGGTGGTAGATTGCTGTGTAATATGGTGGGGATGGGGCAGAGCAACTGGAGGCTGAATTTCTGTGAGCTGGCTAAGCCCTGCTTGGGTCTCTGTTATGTCCAAACAGAGCATCCATGCGCACGCAGATATCAATAGAATCTTGCTGGGAGATAGTGTTGAAGCTTTGCCTGACGTACTTATCAATTTTCTCTCAGAGATTCCACGGTAGGGCTGCCATTTCCCTACCTCTGTGGTACAACACTCCCCCAAAACATTCCTCCTACTGTGCTGCTGGAGCCCCTCTCCCCCGCTCACATCCAGAAACAGAGCCCAGGTTTGCCTGTTAACCTTCTGCAGGGATGCATCAGCCAGAGTAATGGCAGCCTATGGACAAGTATAGGATTATTACACATTGTTTCCATGTACACCTGCTGCACAAAGGCAGATTGTACTCTCTTGGGGTCCCATGTCCAACCCTCCTTTCCTTGCTTCCCCCATCTTTAAAATTCATCATGATCAGAATGTCTGGAGAGATCAGTGTTTGCCTCTAGGGCAGCAAGAAAAGTAGTCAGTTTTGTTCAGAGATGGTCATGTTAGTGAATGTTACACTCTTTATCAGGAACAGTACAGTCACTCTATTGTTAATGGTTACTTTTCCAGACCAGACCTTAAAAAGTCATGTCCACCAGCAGACAGACTCCATCTACTAAGGAAAAAACCTTGGAGGACAAGGTAGGATCTGGTCAAGGATGTGTTGCAGCATTCAATGCTCCAAACAGAGAAAAGGGAGCAAAGAAGAGCTAGGGAGATGCAATTCAGAACAGAAGCCACTGAGCCCATGCTAAGGCTCATGGATGACCAAAATGAGATGCTGAAATGTCTTATCAAGATGCAGAGCAAAGAGAACCAAAGGCCTACCTGTTAACTCATGCAGAATTCTTTTCTCAGCAATCCTCCCTCTATGCTCACATATTCATTTTCAGAGTCAGGTAATGTTTTTTCCAGCACACTCCACTACTCTCTGTCAAAGCAACCGTGACTATGACATCCTGAGGTTTTCCAATAAGCCTTACTATCCCTTACCACCAAAGTTCCTGATTAAACATTTGTTTTTACTGAGGTCTTTCAAAGACATGAGGTTTTTTGAGAGACACAACCCACACCAATCTCTGGCCTGTAATATCCCTTGGTTTCATGGGAATGCCTTGCTTAGGATGAGCAGTGAGATGAGGCAGGGGAGCAACTCTAACACATAGAAGTGTCAGCGCCCTTCATTGTCAAAGTGGTTCCTCAGAGCCTCCCTGATATTGATGGCGACCCTATGGACTACTCCGACAGCATGAGTGTTCAAACGGTGCGTCCAGATGGTATGTCTCATTGTTCCACCCAGGCTCAAATGCTCCACCCTTGTTATCACACAAATTATGTAAACAACAGCATGTGGCCTCCACCTTCGGGATGTGATCCTCCAGAAGGTCCAGCCGGCCATAGAGGCACTTCCATCTGCCTTTCAATCTGCCAAAGGTACATTCAACATCCAGACTGAGAGAGAACTTAATAGTTTTCAACACATAAAAGGTAGTTACAAAGAGTAGGGAGGTAATTTCTTCTCATTAACTGTTGAGGCTAGGACAAGAAGCAACGGGCTTAAATTGCAGAAAGGGAGGTTTAGGTTGGACGTTAGGAAAAACTTCCGACGTATCAGGGTTTTTAAGCACTGGAATAAATTGCCAAGGAGGGTTGTGGAATCTGACATTGAGTGCAGGGGACTGGATTGGATGACTTCTTGAGGGCCCTTCCTGTCCTATAAGTCTATGACTCTCTGACATTGTAATAGTTCTGGTGACGCGTTGTCAAAGCCAATGGGTTTCCCTGATTTCATACCTTTTTCTAGTTCTTCACTAGTGTAATTGAAAGTGTTCATCTTGGTCAAAAGTGAAGATTGCTTCCATTGACTCCAGTCCTTTTTGATTGGCACCTCAAAAACTGTATCTGTCTGCTTGAACAACGATGAGCAGGGATCTGGTGACTTTGCTGATTGCTCCTCTCACATCCATGAAGAGATGTGCATGGATACTCATCTCAACAGCTTGACCACTGGGGGAAGGGAATAGAAATCCAAAACAGGAAGAAATTATATGTTTATGCTGCTTGGACTCTGAGGCTAGCTCTAGACTACGGGTCTTTATCAGAAAAAGCTACACAAATTGCGGAATGCAATTTGCGTAGCTTTTTCTGATCGTTTTTGCGGAAGAGGCTTTTCCGCCATTTGGCCCAGTCTAGATGGAGCCAAATGGCAGAAAAGCCTCCTCTTTCAGTGGAGCCCTTATGCTTCATGAAACAAAGTATACAGGGCTCCCTGAAAGAGCGCATTTGCTCTTCTGCGAAAAAAAGCCTGAGGGGCAAGTGTTACTAACCATAAGCCAAAAGATCCCAAGTGGTTGGCCTGGATTATCCACGAAGGACAAACAGGTCTTGATTATTATAGAAGTTGGTATCACCTTTCCAAACCTAAGACTGTAACTTGTGTGTGTGTGTGTGTGTGCTTTAACCTTGTAAAAAACCTCGACTTTCTTTTTCTTAAATTAATTAAAGATTTATTAACTAGTATAGGGTTCATTTTAAGCATTATCTTTGGTGTAGGACAGTGATGGGAACCTACAGCCCATGGGCTGGATCCAGACCCCAGCTTTCCTTGATTCAACCTGTGGTGAGACTCAAGGCTTCTCTTCCCCTCCCTCCACAGCGGAATGAGCCAGCACTAGAACTCCAACCCTGCTGCAAGTCTCCCTGTCTTGGGGTCCCCCTGCAGAACTGGAGAGCTAGTGCTGGCTCACCTTGCTGCTGGGGAGGAAGAGAAGCCCAGAGCCTTGCTGCGTGCCAGATCCAGGGAAGCTGGAGGCTGGCTCTGGCTTTGTGGGGCTGGAGCACGAGGACGCCCCAGTGCCCCAAGTGTGTCTGTGTCTGTCTTTAGTTTGTTTTTTAGTTCTTGGGAACCAGGCCAGCGAGGCGTTTGTTTGTTTTTGCTTCTCACTGATGTGTGGTCCCCTAATGATTTTTCTTTGGGTCAGTGGCCCCTGAGGGGGGGGGGGGAAAGAAGCTTCCCCATCCCTGGTGCCCAATCCAAGGTACAATTGATTGACCTGGGGTAAGTGACTGGTGCTTTGGGACTGGAAGTAACCTGGATATTACTGTAGGGGTTTTTTTTTTTTTTTGGTTTGGTTTGTTTTTTTTTAATGTAAGGGACTATCTATCACAAAGGCAGGTTTGCAAGATAGTTCGGGCCCTCCGGTCTATCTGACTTCATGTGAAGGTTGTTATAATGGTTAAGGAGTTCACACTTGCTATTTGCATAGTGAAAGTATAGAACTCAGAACCAATTGGGCCATGTGTTCTGCTAGTCTGTGCTGTGGCTGGCACTCATGCTCTGAAGAACTCCAGACAGCTTGACATCAGAGTTTTTGTGGGTTATTTTAATCCACTTCTGAAAGTGTTCCCCAAAACTGTGCTTCTACACCTTTCTAAAAATGCTTATTCGACCAAATGCTTTCTACATCACAAGTTAGAATGCAGATGTCTTCATCAGTGCTCTTGGAATTCTGTACCACATGCAGGAGTTTTCTTGTGTTATTTAAATGGTTTCTTCCTTTTTATAAAAGCAATCTGGTTTTGATGCTAATTTAGGCATTCTAGTCTCTAATCTGGATGCTAATGAGATTTTAACAAAAATACTATCTATATTTGTTTAAAAATGGGTCTCTAAGATGCTGGATATGGTAAATCCTTTATCAGGTTTAATTATCAAAACTATATCTGCCTGATAAAAGGTATGGTAAGAATTCTCTTGCCAAAAAAGACTGAAATATCTTAGCTTACAAAGACATTACCCATGTTTTAAACATTGTATAGAATTCACAGATGCATCCATCTGATCCAGAACTTTCCCTTGACTTAGTAAATAGAATAGATACTCTGTCTTTCTGGGTCATTGGGCCACTGGGTACTACTCTTTCATTATGTGTCAGTCTGGGCATTTGAACATCTTGCAGTACACTAACTCCTAAGTCTTCTGTCTTAATGTATTTGCTAGTATATATCTCGTGGAAGTATTCTCTAATATTTTGTTAATCCCTTTATTTTTGAAGTATTCCATCTTTTGTCCTTAAGGTATGTTATGACTGTTCTGAGTCTTTAGCTGGAAATCAACCCAGCTAGCAATCTATGTTGTTCCATTTGATGCCACAAAATAGTTTCTGCATGACTGACCAACTAGACAATCAGGAGTTCCTTTCGTTGTCTTGACACCTTTTTTAGGTATCATTTTTGCTTTAGGTTCTTGGCAGGCTTCAGTAATTTTTCTTGAGCTGCCTGGGCTTTTCAGATGGTTGATTACAGTTTCTTGGAATCTCTTTTCACTCTTCTTACTTTCCCTGGTTTGACTTCTGCTATCACTGTACAAAGAGACTTTGAAATGCTATTTCATCAGTTCAGTATACAGAAAGTGCTTTCTAATTCCCTTATTATTATTCCAAATCATTTGCATAAAGGTAGCCTTTTAATTCCTCTTATTATATTTTGGAGACTTTCTTTTAGTTAAGTGAGAACCGGTTGGCTTCACTGTTTGCAAAAAGATTTTAAATTCTCAGATGCAAGGCACAGTTTACAGTAAGTGCATTATAAATGAGTTTCTCATGCTATGGGTGTAGAGCACTGACTGGTGATTTGCAGAAAGCTGACTGAGCACGTGGTGCTAGCATTCCTTCTCATTTCTAAATGCTAAACTGCATTAAAAGCAGCTGAAAATAGAACACTTTGCTACACTCTCCTATATAAGCTAAGGCTGTAACTGCCAAGCTGGTGTCATGTGACCACAGATGTAACGAGAGACGGGCTGTGCAATCATAAATGGGCTAGGAGGCAATCCCTCCGTTAAGCTATGCCCATTTTAGGGAAAGGTTTGAGATCCCCTCCCCTGCCATATGTAATTTTTCATGACTAATCAAAGTGGAGCATTAAGTATTTTGTGTGAGTCCTCTGTGTCCTAGCACAAAAGGGGGCCGCAGTCCGAAACTCCACAAAGTTTTGCACAGAGAATTGAATAGTGTAAGGTGGGCCTTGAAGCCAAGCCCGGGGAGCCCAATGGCCTGACACACATGCACCAGCTTGCTCAGCCTGTCATTGTGGGGGGAACTCCCCTCCCACCAGGCCCACATGAGCCTAGTGACCCTCCCCCCACCGCAATATTACCTTGAACTCTGATTGCTCCAGCCTCTAGACCAGGGGCTGGCCAGCCAGGGGAAAGACCTGTGCCATGGGAGTTCCAGCAGGGGGGTGTGCCTGCACCATAGCAAATAATGCCCCTTGCTCCCTCCCTCCTGAACTGAACTGGGGCCATCAAGAAGTAGACACTGACAGCCCCCGGGAGCTTGTGCTCTGCGATGCAGTCTGAGCATGAACAAAAGCCCAGCAGGCTCCTGAGCCAGCTGGGACCTCAGTGCCCACCTCCCTCCCCAAACACCTACCTAGCTGGGCCCTCAGTTTGCTGTGCACATGGTACAGGGGCACCCCACCTAGAGTAGCTTCACCATTGCAAGGCACCTGGCCTGTCAGCGCTGGGGGCCAGTGCTCCAGGTGGCTCAGAGGGCTGCTGGGGGTGGAGGAGTGCAGCATGGTCTGGGCAGCATTGGGGGCTGGCTGCCCTAGCCCCGCCCCTTCTGCCCAAGGCTGTGCCCCTTCTGGGAGCATGGAGCTGCATCTGCTCCCCTCCCCCCAATGCCCAGAGACCCAGTTATCCTGTCAGTCCCCTAGGCATGCCTGCTGGGGCTCAGGAGTGGGGCTGAAGCCCTATGACACGGTACATATCTCCTATGGGGCACAAGGACTGTCGTATCTGGCCTTGCAGCATAGGCACTGGTTTCCTCTGGTCCCAGGGGATGCTCAGTCCCCAGGCCTGAACCCTACCTTATTCCTTATCCCTTCTCCCCCACCCTGCCCCACCTCTTCCCCTGAGTGCATTCCATCTTCGCTCCACCCCTGCCTTCCAGCACCTCCTGCATACTACAAACCAGCTGATTGTGTAGGAAGTGCTGAGGGAGCGGAGAAGTTAATTGGGCAGGAGGTGCTTGGAGAGGGGGAGGTGATCCTGGATCTTGTTAATGCTGAGCACCTGCTCTTTACTTGTAGGTGCTCCAGCCCCAGAGCACTGAGCACCTACACAGTAGGAGGGTCAGTAAGTCTGGCCACCCCTGCAGCATAGGATGAGTAGAAGTCACCCAAAACTGGATACAAAAGGTAATACATAAGCAATAGCAACCCTGAGGAGACTACAGACCTGCTACTTAACAGGGCAAGAGTGAACAAGATGCTGAACAACCAATGTTAATTAATCTTTGTGAGCCGAGATGAGTGAGATGATCTTTTATTGAACCAACTTCTGTTAGTGAGAAAAACAAGCTTTTCAAGCTACATAAGAACTTTTCTGCAGGGCTGGGAATGGTACTGAGCATGCAAGCTCAAACATATAGTTTAGCATAAGTAGTTAACACATATTTCAGGGCTACATTCAAGGTGAAGTAGTACGCCCCTGTAGTCACAGCACAAAAAGTAGCAGCAGAAGCTTTAGTGATTATTTCTGAAGATTGAGGGGAGAGTAGGACAGATGAAATTCCAGAGCTGTGGAAAAGGCAAACAAGCAAAATTCTTATGACTGGAAAGAGGACACAGAGCATTGCAGACCATGGCATTTATCTGTGATACCTGGTAAAGGGTTAGACCGGGGCAACTCAATATGCGGCCCATTTTTTTGTGGCCCGCAGGTGGGATCCTTTGAACATGACCTCCACCAGGAACACACTCCACAATGGCAAGGCATCTCCCAGGCAGGCTGAGCATTAAAAGATGCAAGTGGACAGGCTGGCTGGAACAGACGGGTACACTGTGTCAGCATTTCTAGTCCCCAGGGAGCAGGTGCTGGGAGCACTGGGGCATTGTGGGAAGTGCTTTGTATCATGCCCATCAGTGTGAAAGAAGCTATTTGCATATATATTTGCATGTATCAAACCACACTTATGTTGCAGCCCTTGGCATGTGCTGCATCGTGGCCCCCAGGGCTTCCAAAGTTGAGTGGCCCTGGGTTAGGCCAATTAATAAATCCATGAATCATGATCACTCAGTTCAATATAATTTTTTCTTGGATCAGGTATAAACTTCATGGATAATAGCAATACAGATGACATATCTTCAGGTTAGTATATCATTTGATACATACAGTCATAGAGTACTAGCACTTGAAGGTATCTTGAGAAATCATCATGTCCAGTCTCCTGCCTCATTGCAAGACCAAGTACCATCTTGACCAGGGGTGGGCAAGAGGCTGCCAGTGGGCCAGATCCAGACCACCAGCCACCGGATCCGGCCTGCAGCTGCCTCATGGGGACCCTTAATCACAGCACAGCGACAACCACTTTAAATGTGGCTGCTCTATTCTGGGAGTGAGGAGGGAGACTTTGTACTCTGTCCTGTCCCCCAGCAAAATATCTCAGCTTCCATTGGCCAGTTTCTGACCAATAGCAGCTGAGATATTTTGCTGGCAGCAGGAGCAGCCAATGAAGCCTCGTCCCTCCCTCACCCTGCCCTGAGCAGAGGTACATGGAGTAGCCTGCAACTGCAGCCTTCAGATTCCTGCAGGGCAACTGACTGGGAGCTGCCTAAGTAAGCGCCTCCCAGCCAGAACCTGCCTCTTGCACTCCCACCCTCAAATCCCCACCCCTAACTACCGGCCCCAGGCCACCACCCAAACTCTCTGTACCCCTTTCCCCCAGGTCACAACTCATTTCCAGACCCATCATCCTCTCCTACACCCTTCCCCCAGGCCAGAATCCTCTCTGGTACCCATACTTCCTCCCAGACCCTGCATCCCATTCCCGTGCCCCAAGCCATCACCCAAACCCCCTTCACCCATGTCACAACTCCCTCCCAGACCCTGCACCCCCTCCTAGAGCCCCTCCGTCAGGCCAGAATCCTCTCCTGCACCCATACTCCCTCCTGGACTCTGCACCCCAAGCCTCTGCCCCAGATCACAGCCCCCTCCTTCAAACTCCCTCAGACTCAACTTCCTCCTGCACCCCAGTCTCCTATCCCAAGCTCCCTTCTGCACCCAATCTCTGTCCCAGACCCCCAAACCCCCTCAGTAGAAATGTGGCCCTTGAGCAATTGCCAAAAGCTTGGAGTGCCAACCCCTAAAAATTATTGCCCAGCCCTGGTCTAGACCATTGCTGACAGGTGTTTGTCTAACTTGCTCTTAAAAATCTCCAGTGGTGGAGGTTCCACGACCTCACTAGGCAATTTATTCCATTATTTAACCTCTGACCATTAGGAAGTTTTCCCTAATGCCCAGCCTAAACCTTGCTGCAATTTCAGCCCACTGCTGCTTGTCCTATCAACAGCTTTCAAGTACCTAAAAGATGATTATAAGAAGGAGGGAGAAAAATTGTTGTTCTTGGCCTCTGTTATGTCCTCTTGTCTTTTCTTTCCCAGATTAAACAAATCCAGTTCTTTCAATCTTCCCTTATAGGTCATGTTGTCTAGACCGTTAATCATTTTTGTTGCTCTTCTTTGGACCTGCTCAAATTTGTCCACATATTTCCTGAAATGTGGCACCCAGAGCTGGACATGGTATGCCAGTTGACAGGGCCGGCCTTAGGCCAATTCGACCAATTCAGCCGAATCGGGCCCCGCGCCTAAGGGGGCCCAGCACCCCTGAACCTGGAAGTGTGCCGGGCACCATGGGCAGCGAGTTACTATTCAGAGCCGAGGACCCTGCTCCTGCAATATGTAGAGCTGGGTCTCTCCCCCAGCTCTGCCTGGAGTGGTCCCCGGCCTCCCCTGCTGTCCCCCCCCGTGTCCTCCCACCCTGCCCCCAGAGCGGCCCCCTCAGCCCCGGACCATCCCTGCCATGCGCAGCTTTCAGCGCGGCTCCCTCTCGCCAGCTGCTGCTGCCATGCACGGCATTCCCATGACTGGGGAGGACGCCCAGGCGTGACATGACGTGACGACCCGGGATTTTAAAACTCCTCAGAGCCACGTTGTGGGGTGTGGCTGGCTCTAGGTTTGGAGTCTGGGGCCCCACAAAGTGGAAGGCAGAAGGTAGGGAAGGAGCTTGTGTGGCGGGGGAGGGGAAGGGGCTTGTGCGGGGGTGGGGTGGGAGAGGAAGGGGCTTGTGCGGAGGGGGAGAGGGGAAGGGGGAGAGGAAGGGGCTTGTGTGGAGGGGGAGGAGGAAGAAAGGGGAAGGCACCAAGAGACAGGGTAGAGGAGAGAGAATTGGCAGGGAGCCAAGTGCAGACAATGAGGGAAAGGGCAGGAGGGGAGGTGTCAGTGGGAGGGGGGACAGGGTGATGCTGGGAGAGGAGAGGGGAAGGGCATTGGGGGCTGGGGGGAGGGGGAGGTGCTGTGAGAAGGCTTGAAAGAAGAGGTGGGCATGAAAAAGGTGGGGATGGAGCAAGTCGTGTGAGGGCACAGAGGGGCAGGAGGGGAATGGGGTAGAGAATGGTGAGGGGGTGGGCATCAGGGCACAGGGGGCAGGGGCAGTAAGGGAAGGGGGAGGCACCAGGAGGGTGCAGGGCTAAGGGAAGGTGCAGGTGCCAGGGGATTCTGGGGTGAAGCAGAAGGGCAGACACCTGCAGAGGAGGGACCAGCACCAGAGGGGAGAGGCAGGGCAGGTGTGTAGAGGGAGGTGTTAGAAGAGGGGATGAGGAGGGGTAGCTCACATGATCAGAGTGGGGCTACTAGAGGAGTGGGCACAAGGGGGAGAGAAGGGCTGGTGGAGGGGGGCAGGTTACAGAAGGGCTGAGGGCAGTGAGAAGGGCAGGAGTCAGGACAGCAGAGGAAAGTGAGGAGTTGGGGGGCAGCAGGCACCAGGGGAGCTGATGGAGCAAGGGGAGGAGACATGGCAGCAGAGAGAAAAGGTAAAGGTTTAAAAATATTTATTAATAACTTGGTATGCTGCCCACGAACAGTTTGTTTGCTCCCCACAGTGCAGTTTGGGTTTGTGGGGATCAACACATGGCTGGCGAGTGGGAGCCAAAACAAAAAAGTAGTCAGTGTAATGATCTTCTGTTGATATGTGTTTTAGTAGTTAAATTCTTGGACTGTCATTGCTCGTGAAAAGTGCTGTCACATGGGTAGAAATCAGGTAAATATTGCATTTTATTAATATCAGCAGAACTGACTTAAATGGGGCCTGTGTGTTGTGTAGTCTTGCCTTAATCTTTGTATTCATGCCCGTCAGTGTGAAAGAAGCTATTTGTATATATTTGCTTGCATATGCAACCCCACTTAAGTTGAGGCCCTCAGCATGTTCTGTAAGTATCAGTGTGGTCCCTGGGGCTTCCAAAGTTGAGTTGCCCTAGCTCATCCCTGACAGGTGTCTGTCTAACCTGGTCTTAAATATCTCCAGTGCCAGAGATTCTGCAATCTCCCTAGGCAATTTATTCCAGTTTTTAACCACCCTGACAGGCAGGAAGTTTTTCCTAATGTCCAACCTAAACCTCCCTTGCTGTAATTTAAGCCCATTGCTTCTCATCCTAACCTCAGAGGCCAAGCAGAACAATTTTTCTTCCTCCTCCTTATGATATCTTTTAGATACTTGAAAGCTGCTCTCATGTCCCTTTTCAGTCTTCTCTTTTCCAAGGTAAACAAGGCCAATTTCTTCAGCCTTGCCTCATATCTCATGTTCTTTAGACCTTTCATCATTTGTGTTGATCTTCTCTGGAATTTCCTCAGTTTCTCCACATTTCCTGAAATGTGGTGCCCAGAACTGGACATGATACTCCAGCTGGGGCCTAATGTAGATGGCTCATTCCCTGCCTAGGGGATGTGAGACTGGGTGGGTTAATTTCCAATCCTCCTGTTTATTCTTTTCCTAAGCCAGGAGGGCACGGTAGTTCTGATGGGGGCTCTGCAGGAAGGCAGCCCGCACTGCCCCCTCCCTGAAACCTTGTGCAGGTGTTAAACAGCTGTCCAGCCCACCCTAGAGGTGTCTGCATTTCAGCGTGCCTGAAGCAACACAGCACCAGCAATGGACAGGAGAATGGCTCCCGGGCATGGCTTGCTCATGACCTCTTCAGTCCCATTGGATGGGCCTCAGCCTCTTTTCTTCCCCTCCCCCGCTTTGCAATGGGGCTGTAGACTCTGGGGGAGAGGGGTGGAGGCAGGCAGAGGTGTCTCCCTGCAGCAGATGTAGACACGACTCTGTATTAATCATTCTTTCATTGAAGTTTTTAGCTTTGTAGTGAGTCCTTTTACATGGAAACTTTGTATTACGTCTTGGTAGAATAGTCCCTGGGACAAGTGAGGCAGAGACTGTCCCTGTGGGGTGAATGAGGTAGGAATGTATAAGGCGGAAGGTGAGCACCTCTGGGCAGTTGCAAAGGTTGGAGAGGGGATGGAAGCCAGATCCAAGATCAATGAGCCCTGGAAAGTGGGCCCATTGAAAGGAGACTGGACCTGTGGATGCCTTGGGGGTCAGCAGCAAGGGCCTGCTTTGGGAAGCCCCCTCTTTGGAGGTGAATGCGGCAGCATTGAGACACCACCCAGAAGCCAGCAGACACTAACTGCAGATTCCTGGGACGGCTCTCACAGATCTTGCCTTACTAAAATCCTGATACACCTCACTAGAAGATTTACTTAGTGTTGCCCAGATCCTTCAGAGTAGAAGACTGGCTCTGTGTGTGTGTGTGTGTGTGTATACGTGCGCAGAAGTCAGGGCAGGGACTTGGGGAGATGGGATAGGGCTGGAGGCATGGGGGGTGTGAAAGTGAGAGTTGGAGGAGGGGTTCGGGAGGGTCCCATCTGGTGGGGCTTTCTTCACCCTGGCTAGAAGGGCCTTATCCTCCCCCTACCCTCCCTGACGACTAGGAGTATTCTGTCTCTTCCCCTCCCCCCCTCCCAATCTACCCTGACCACCAGGGGCCTTCTCTACCCTTTGGCACTGTGGCCAAGGGAAGGGGGAAGGATTTTTAGAAAGGCGGAGGCTACTTACCCAATCTGGTGGCAGGCACGATGGCAGAACCCCACCCTGCTGGCCACTCTATTGGTGGGGGAGCTGCCTACAGTGGTCATTCTGCATGCAGCTGTTCCCTGTGCTCACTGCCCTGTGCTCACTCTCAGTATCACGTCCCTCCCTTTTGTGTCCATCCTCTCTCTGCCCTCTCCCTTTCCATGTTATGGAAAACAGTCCCATTCTCAGCACTTCTCATTTTCTTGGCACAACCAAACCCTGACCGTACTTTGTCAGAATAAGAGGAAGCTGCATGCCAAATGTGGTGGTCTTAGTTCTTTCACCATTTAGGAGTTCTTGAACAGACTCACAGACAGACAGGTACATATTTCTAAAATATATAGATAGATCTTCCACGTCTCCCTAATCCACAAGGCTTGTTATCCTGTCAAGAAAAGCTATCAGGTTGGTTTGATGTGATTTGTTCTTTACAAATCCATGCTTTTACTTCTCACCTTATTATCTTTTAGACATTTGCAAATGGATTCCTTAATTATTGGCTCCATTATCTTTCCTGGTACAGAAGTTAAGCTGACTGGTCTGTAATTTCCTGAGTTGGCCTTATTTCTCTTTTTATAGATGGGTGCTAGATTTGCCCTTTTCCAGTCTGCTGGAATCTCTCCCATCTCCATGACTTTTCAAAGATAATAGTGAATGGCTCATATATCTCCTCAGTCAGCTCTGATCTATTTCATCAGGCCATGGTGACTTGAAGACCGCTAACTTGTCTAAGTTAATTTTTAACTTGTTCCTTTCCTACCATCCTTTGTAATTTTACCTAGTTTCAACTCCTTTTTTTTTTTTTTTTTTGATCATTCAAAGTCTCCTGGTTACACCTGGGTAGTCTCTTGCCATACTTCCTATCTTTCCTATGCTGTGGAATAGTTGCTCTTATGTCCTTAATTTTTGAAAACGGACAACTGTCTTCAGTTGTTTTCCCTATCAGACTTGTTTCCAATGGGATCTTATCTACCAACTCCCTGAGTTTGCTAAAGTTTGCCTCCTTGAAATTCATTGTCTTTATTTTTCTGTTCTCCCTCCTACCATTTCTTAGAATCATGAACTCTTCTCATTTCGTGATCACTTTCACCCAAGCTGCCTTCCACTTTCAAATTCTCAATAAGTTCCTCCTTGTTTCTTACAATCTAGAACAGCCTTCCTTGGGTAGCTTTCTCCACCTTCTGAAACAAACAAAAACAAACACAAAAAATCCCCAATACATTCAAGAACTTGTTGGATAATCTGTGCTCTGCTGTGTTATTTTCACAACAGATATTTGGATAATTTAAGTCCCCCTTCATTGCCAAGTCCTGTTCTTCAGATGATTTTGTTTATTTGTTTTTTTTTAAAGCCTCATCTACCTCTTCTTCCTGGTTAGGTGGTCTGTGGTAGACCTGTACCATATCACCCTTGTTTTTTACCCTTTTTGTCTTTACCATGTTGTCTCATATGACAGGCTACCAGAGAAATATGGATTAGCTGGAACAACTATAAAATGGATACACAAGTGGTTAAAAATCATCAGCAATCTTCAGTCATGGGGCAAGAAGACAAATTGTGTGGGAGGGGCTCACAGTGCATTCTGGATGTAATAAATACAAAATGAGAGCTAAATGCCTTTGCCAGATAAGGATTCTGGGATTATAGTGGATACTGCATTGAATATGAATCAACACAACTTGCACAGAGGCAAAATCATATTGGAGTGGGTTGTATTTAACAGACATGGTATGTAATTGTTCTACTTTACCAAGCACGTGTTAACCCTGAAGAGGAGTCCTCCACTGACGGGGAGGCTGCAGAATTCAAAAAAGAAAAAATTCAGAAGAGAACAAAGACGATTAAAAAACAAAACTCTAGCGGGAGATTTTGAGAAGTGCATATTTAGGCTGGAGAACAGAGGACTGAGATGCATGCTAGTCGTCTATAGGTACAGAAGATATAAAGAGAGACACAGGCAAGAAAGAGAGCAGGGAATAAATTATTCTTCACAGTACACCAAACATCACTGTTACTCTGTGAAAAAGAATTAGTTTAAAGGGAAACAACAGGCAAAGCATCCAGCAATCACGGAAGCTTCTAGCCTCACCAGCTAGAGAGTCTTGTGGCTAGAAATGACACACACCCTTTAAAAATGTCTGCAAATCATTGTTTGCAGTAGTGTTGTAACTGTTATGGTCTTAGGATAGCAGAGAGAAAAGGGGGAGGTGAGGTAATATTTTTTTATTGCCCCAACTTCTGTACTCAGTGAAGAAGAACCTCAAAAGCTTTTTGCTTTTGCCAACAGAAACTGGTTCAATAAAGAACATGCTCCACCTTGTCTCTAAGACTAATTGGCATTTTGGTCATGATGCAAGCAGTTACATGCAGCACCTTTTGGAGCTTCTGTCCAACTATGCTGAGGCTATGTCGAGACTACAGTATCCCACAAAAACCCTGCTGCAGCCAAGGAACACATTTACTCTTTCGCTTTTTGCAGAAAAGCAAACGCATGCTTTCGGGGAGCCCTGTATACCTTGTTTCATGAGTCATAAGGGCTCCATCAAAAGAGGAGGCTTTTCTGCCATTTGGCCCTATCTAGATGGGACCAAATGGCGGAAAAGCCGCTTCCGAAGAAAAAGCAGAAAAAGCTATGCACAATGCTGAGTGCATTTTGCGTAGCTTTTTCTGCAAAAACACCACTATTTAGACCTAGTCTGAGTTGCTGATTACCATTAAGCTAAGGAAACTGTGTGATATTAATGAATCCATTAGAATTTTTTTTCATTACTATAAAACTTCTAGACATTTGTGATCTTTGCCTTGAATAGTGCAAGACTGCAGCTCACCTGAGAAGACTTTTGCTTAGGGAGTATGTTTATATTTGTGATTCAATCACCTTTGCTACCTGACCCATAGTATAAATGTAAAATATTTGCAGGTCTAACCAATTAATCTGTGAACATAAAACTAAGAAGAGTGCTTATTCAGAGTAATACCAAGAATAAAAGTTACAACTTTTAAGATAATTTGAGGGTTTTTTCTCCTTTCCTCTCCTGAATCACAAGCATTAGTGTGCACCAGTTGTATCATTGTGCCCAGTCTTTTGCCACAACAGGTTACTCACTATGATTATCTCAGTTGTTTCATACCAGCTCAGACCAAAGCCAGGCTCTTATGCCTTGTGATGGATAGATGAGAATTCAGTTAATGGCATAGCAGTGGAAAAGCTAAAGAAAGAGAATTATTTTCCTTAACTAGGAATAAAAAATAAGGCCTGCAATTTTATTTGCTTCACCTTGTGATGAATTTTCTTCCTCCCAGCTGCTTGGTCTGAGACAAAAGAAGAAAAATAGGGCCTGGCTGCTGCAATAAAGGTGCTATAACTAGATTTACATTGGCAATGATTTCAGCAATGCTGTTGTGTGGAGTGATGACAGGTGCTGTTACATTAAAAATCCATGCCTGTTAGATGAGACTCCTGCCAACTAATGAAGCGGACAGAAGAATCCCCAGTATGTACAGAAATAGCAGGTGGCTTTTACACTCTTCCTCCTACTTGTCTATAGCCTTGTAAAGAAGATTCTTTTTCCTAAATGCCTCACATGTAAATGTCACATTTTGTGCATAGTGTCAAGCATTTTGTGAAGGAGCTCCCCACATCTACAGCATTGCATATTAACTATGCCATCAGAAGAAATAAATACATCTTAATCCTGGGCTACATTAGTGTTAAGTCAGTGGGAGCCAAATTTTAGTGAAGCTGCTTCCACAACCAGCTTGATTCAAGGTAGCTTACATCAACCTAAGTGCCTCTCTATGCTTATTTTATAACACCACCACCCAGAGCAACAGAGTCCACTGTTGTCGATACAGTGGCAGAATAGACCACAGGTAGTTGATTATTTTCTGTCAAGGTTCACATTTCTTGAGCGAGGTACAGTCAAGACCCAGACAAATTTTTTTTAAAGTGAAGTGTCTGTTCAAAAGTGTTGCCAAGCCAGATTTGCTATGCAGTCCACTTATTGACTGCCCTGGTATAGACACTATGACTTACTGGCTTTCAGGAGTCATCCCACAATGTCCCCCACTGACAATTGATACAAAAGCTCCTGGTGAGGACACAAGATGACATGAGCACAATCAAGCAATTTAATAACTGCAGAGGCTCTCTTCTGGCACAGATCAAGAAGGCTATAGTGTAAAGATGGTTTAGTGAGTGTGCCAATCAGCCTTCACTGAGATTTACATTCACACTGACTTAGCATCTTACTTTAGCTGATTGCAGTGTGGGATTGAAGTTTTGACATTTAAATGATACAGCCAGATAATTAAATAATCAGGAGCACTCTAAAAATCACTCAGTGCACTTTATGAAGCATAGCTTTGCATGCCCCAGATATCAGCCTTCAGCAGGTCACCTCTGTGCAATTGTTGGTTTAGAAGGGAGTACAGCTAGGAGCTCATGTTAGGTGCTTGTATTTGAGCTCTGGGAAGCAGTTGTTTCCAGGGCCAGTACCCACCCTCCCTGGGTAATTGCTTTTATGAGTAATTTAGAGCAATTATAAACACAGGCTGATTATAGTAATTCTATATACCAGGAGAAACTGTTGCTACCACATACATACACTGTGTTCACCCACAGCTTGAGAACAGCTGTGGAATCAACATGTTGTATTAGGATCCAGCTCCTCTAGATGGCTATGCCTAGACTACATCCCTTTTTCAGCAAAGGGATTTAAATTGCCCCTGCTTCATTAGCATAAAAATGGCTGCCACTCCCCCCCACAGGGAGCTTTGGTGGAAAAAAGCACCAGTCTAGACCCTGATCTTGCAGAAAAGGCTTTATTTTCTGCAAGATCAGCATCTAGACTGGTACTTTTTTCCACCAAAGCTCCCTGCAGAAAAAAAAGCAGCAGCCATTTTTATGTTAATGAAGCAGGGGAGATTTAAATCCCTGCTTCATTAGCGATTGCGATACATCTAATTTACATCCCTTTTCCAAAAAAAGGGATGTAGTCTAGACTTAGCCCATGGGTTTTAGTCTGAAGTATAGATTGGTTTCAGGTTTAGGAAGCTGACTGAAGCCTAAGATCCCTGTTTTCTGCAGAAGAGAACTATGTGTAATATAGTGAGACATCATAGCAAGCAGTGTATTAACAGGCAGCTGAGTTGGCATTGCTTCTGTTTGCCACCCCCCAGCTTTCCCAGCCATTTGTTTAAGATGAACCTGACAGATGTTTTCCAGAAGCATGAATACTAGGTATATAATTCAGACAGGTTTCTGACTGCTCTTTTAGCACATGCCTGATAACCCTGCAAACCAAGGATGGTTAACTAGTCCTGGGCTATGTCTACCCTACAAGTTTGTGGCAGAAAATATGCTAGAGGAACTCATTAACATAAGTGACATCATTAGCATATTTTCTGCCATGCCTTTTTGTGCAAGGGGTTTTGGCACAAAAAGCAGCAGTGTCACCATTTCCTTTTTGCACAAAACCCGTTTTTGCACATGATCCTTATGCCTGGCCAGGGGAAGCATAAGGATCTCATGCAAAATGGGGTTTATGCCAGAGGAGATGTCAACACTGCTGCTGTGCACCAAAACCCCTTGCACAAAAAGGCATGGCAGAAAATATGCTAATGAGTCCCTCATTAACATATTTGCCACCACAAAAACCTATAGTGTAGATGTAGCCCTGGTGATTTATTTGGAGCCTTTCATTACATCAGCTTTTCTACTTAATTCCTTACTCTCCAATTCCTCATGACCGAGACACCAATAGGCCCAGTGTATAGCACAAAGATTGCTCTAAAGATACGTGCAGCCAATATCAAATCACGTGACCTTACTATCAAAGTGGCTGACAAGATCAGTTTGCCATCAATCAAGATATTGAAAGAATTTAACAGTAGAGCAAGGAATTCAGGGGCTGATTGCACATGAGCATGTCTAACAGCGTATTAAACTCAAGTGTTACATGTGTGAGTGTTCACATTTGTTCTGCCATTTAATAGGATTATTAAAAAGAAGTTCAGCAACAACTAAGAGGTAGTGTAAAAACTGTCCCCCTAGTATTGCAACTGAGTGTCTCAATGTCAGAATTCACTTCTAGAGGTAAGCAGCACAGCTAGGACAATCCTGTAGCACTATGTTCTGCCACTCCAACAGCTCGAAGACATCTAAATGCCACTCTGCTTTGTGCTGCCCTTTTAGATGTTATTTTAAATTTGACAAACTTAGACACATTTGTCAGGCCAAAACAATAGTTTATTTCAGTTTTTCAGCAACATCTCCGCCATCAAAAAATAAACTCTAACACAGATGGATGGAAGACTTTTCTACAGTGTTACTAGTGGGTTTTAACCCCCGAGGGCTTTGATTGGAGTGATGTTTGTTATTCATCCAATAAGTTAAGAAGCATGGAATTAAAGTGCTTTCATTTCTGAGCTGGTATGAGGTCATCAATAGACTGGCCCTTTTCAAGGCGTTTTTCCATTTCAATCAGTAGCTTCACACCATCAACCACCATCTGCACCAGCTCTACTTCAGAGAAGCCTAGCCGGTCAGCATTGGAGACATCAAACACTCCTCCAACAGCAGCAGTATCTACACCCCCTGAAGAAAGAAGAGATTAAGTTTAGAGTTGTGAACCACTGGGCATCTTATCTCTGTATTGCTGGAGAGACAATGGAACAAAATAGTCTCCCCTCCTGGCCTGGCTGTTGGCACTATTAAATTCGTAGCTTGTTATGGGCAGAGGGGTGGAAGCGTACGGCTTGGGAAGAGAATATTTGAAGGAAGTGATGCATGCAAAGCTGCATTCCGTTTCCTACCTGTGCCTCGCTTCTGCAGCCTCAGCTTCTTCAGGATTTCTCCAAACTTCTCATGCTTGCCAAGATTAGGTAGTTTGATGTGTACACCACCACGGAGACCTGTCCCAAGGTTGGATGGGCAGGTCAGGATGTAGCCAAGGTGTGGGTTCCACATGAATTCGTAGTTTTTGGTCTTAAAGAGAGATTCAATCTAGAGATAGGGAGAGAAAGACAGATTGCCTGGTCTGTTCCTCCTCTTAAGGTTTGAGAATAGAGGACCATTTACAATCTACTGTATCTAGCCCCCAGATTGGCCAGCCCTCCCCTTAACTAAGGCTGCGCCATTATCAGTGGAGCCACTGAAGGTAAAGCCCCCTTGACTTAGAAGTGGGAGCAATCAACCAGGCATTACCAGGTTGCCCCTTCCCCAAAACCAGATCTTTATAGCTTTGTTCCCCAGTGTCTGAACAAATCTACATTTAGTCACTTTTCGGGCAGCCTGTAAGCCCATCTGTTGATAGAGGCTTGTGGAAAGGGAACTGAGACTTAGTGATATGTTTCCAAGCTTGATTTAGTGCCATGTGTTCCTCTTCACATGGGCCAGCATGGGGAGGAAAAGCTGGTGCTCAGACTAGTGTTTAGCCAGATATGTCTGTCTCAAAGTAGCTCCTTGAGGTAGTGAAGTACTGCTCATTAATGTCCATTCTTTGTTGGCAGTGGTAGGTCACACTACATTTTAAATTAAAACCCATTTAGGCAGAGGAAGCTAATCTGACTAAAGTCCTCAAAGTTACCAGGATATTAGAAGCTTCATAGTAATAACCTAATTTGTCAGAATACATGTGATCAGTACGCCCATATGCCTCTGAAATTTACTTGTGAAAATTATGCCAAGATGATACCAGATGCCTAAGGTACTTGTCAAAAGATGTTTACCCAAGCACAATACAAGAGACTTGTGCTTATAGAGATTCCATGTCTGCCTCCAATTTCCACTTCAATGCATCTGAGGAAGTGGGTCTTTGCCCACAAAAGCTTATGCCCAAATAAATCTGTTACTCTTGAAGGTGCCAGACTCCTCTTTTTGCAGATTCAGACCAACACCGCTAGCCTTCAGATAAAGCCAGCTCTAAAAATGCTACTGCATGGTATGTAAGTCAGCATTCCAAGCATTGTATCAACTCCTGCATCACTTAACACAGAGCAATTCTCTGCTAACAAGAAGCCTAAAAGTGTTAACTTCACCTTTGTTAGCCCAGTACAGAAGCGATTGAACACTTCCTTCATGTTGCCACCTTTCTGCATGGAGATAACTCTAAGGTGATCTTCCTCATTGATCCAGACAAGGAAAGTCTTGTTGTCATTGTGCCTAGAAGACAGAAGCCAAATAACTCATTTCTCCATGTAGCAATCCAACTGACTGACCCTACAGCGTGTTCAGCATCCAATAAGAGATGGACTGATGTAAGAGCTAACATGGTACTCAAGATCTGCTTTGACTTCAGTACCATTTACTTATAGGACAGTTACAGTAGATTTAGTTTTAACTGACCTTTTAGGTTAAAAAGTGTAAAATCAATTCCACATAGAGGCCTTGTTGAAAGAAGGAAAAAGCAATTTAGCTTTCTACCCTTAATCTGAAAGGAGTAAAAAAGCCACCCTCCACCCTGTTGAGGCATGACCCAAGTCAGACTATAGCAATCAAGAGGTGTACTCCTTTGACCTTACTGCTCAACCTTGAGGTCATGTCTTAAATTGGCAAGTCCAAGGACAGATTGAGTCCCTTCGTTCTGTGGAATGTCACTTTTGGGCATGTAAAGGGTGAAACAGTCTGCATCAGTCTAAAGAATACTTGCTGTTGTCATGTCTACCTAAGGCAGACGGGAACATGGAAGTGCAACCTGTCTTGTCAAGGTCAGTTAACTTACCTTACAGCCAGCAATGGCTCAACATTGAGTAGCTTCAACAAAGAAAATATCCTAAATTTTAAGCTGCAGTTTAATAGAAAGAATGCTCCAAGCTAGTGACTCATTGCTCCCTCTGCCCTTGCCTTTGGATTTTAGTTGCTGCTGCCAGACATGTATAATACTGATAAGCTAGTCCTTGAAAGCAGTGAAAAGGACAGTTAACATTCAGTACCCAAGATGGAGTGTGTTGGAAACTCCCATTTGATCCAAGACTAAGCTTTAGAGTCCTGGCTCAGTTGATAAAGCTCTATAGTGTTGTCATCACTGCAGGTAGGTGGTGATCATCATCTTTGGAAAGGCCACTTACAAAGCCAAATATGTTCAAGATCCTATTGCCGTAGAGACTTAAGGGAATTCTACGGTGTGTAGCAAGAAGCCTGTAGTACTCTTGTTGACCTGGGAACAGTAGTTGAAGTTCAGCCTTCAGTGTAGAGGAGAAGAGATACTTACATGTTCTGAAAGCCTCATTATATTGTTGGGAGTTAAAAGTCAGACACATTAACACCTTCCCTTTACTTGTTCCTGCATCAAGATGCAAGCTTTTAGACAGAAGTGGAGGTCTAATGTTCCCAGAGCAAAAAAAAAAAAAAAAAAAAAAAAAAAAAAAAAAAGCCACCACATATAAGAGGCCAGGCCTTCTCTTTACCAAAAGCGAAAGACACACTAATCCTTTTAGGTTTGCTTTATCTCTGCAAAAAGTATTCCTTTTTCTGTAGGGAGTTTTCAGTGAAGCCATTTTTACTGCAGTTTTTTTAATCCCAAAAGCCTACATTGAATTAGCAATACCACCAAGTCACCATTAATTGATTTTAAGATGCCTCCCTGCTCCCTTAAACTCCTGCAGTACTGCATTTCTTCTCCCCGCAGTAAAGGTGTGAGAGCCACAAAAGTGCAGCAGTGCCAATCATGGTGAACTTTAAGTTGGGGGGCGGGGGGAGGGGGGGCGCTTCATGTGCTTGATCTTGTGACCCACTGAAGTGGACAGTAAAGCTCCCATTTAATTCAAAGCACATTCAAAAAGCAAGACAGTATGCAAGTTGCTGCCAGCTGAACACCAGTGTACAGAAAGATTATTCCAGACCTGGGGCCCAATGCAGACACTTTTGAAGAATTCTGGTTTCTATTGCATATACTCACCAAATACCTCTACCATCAGGCCAGTCCCGTGCCATTCCAGAAGCCAACAGGAGAGGAGAAACAGGTTTATCAAATAGGAAGTGATCATCAATCAGCTGCTGCTGCTCTGCATCAGTCATGTTTTTCAAAGCATAGTATTTTCCATTAAGGTCACCTTCCAGGCTAGCCAGGGCTGAAAGCAAGATTCAGGTTTAGTATACAGACATGGGATGCTAGGTATATTTTGAGAGTGTCCAGCTTCTCAATTGCTGGGAAGTTAACAAGCATAGCAGCATTTCTGAACTGAATGGACTGTGTCCTGCCTCCCCTTGCTGTACAGTTCCATAGTTTGGCTCTCAGATCACTGTACATTGTTGGCAGTTAAAGAAATAAAGGTAACAATAAGGGTATTTTTTTAACCTATGGAACTGGGTTCTTTATCTCCTAAGCAAAGCCACTCCAGTGTCTTATGTACTATTGAAATAGCTATCCTACTTCTGGCTAGCAATATAGGTCCTATTAGAGTAGCATTATGCTGTATTGAGGAGTCCTGAGCAAAGCGATGCCTGTACTAAGGACAACATTGTCACTGCCTTTTACAGTCGCCTAAAATCCCATCAAACCTACTGCCCATTCCCACAGCATTACCTTAACAGACAGCTAGGTGGCAAAAGCATGAGATGTTTCAGAGGAATAACTGTGTTAGTCTGTTTCAGCAAAAATGAGGAGTCCTGGGGCACATTAGAGACTAGTTTTGGCATAAGCTTTGAGAGCTGGAATCCACTGTGTCAGCTGCCCCATTACTTAATACAAGCCAATTGCCCTCTACTTACTTGCATTTTACCCTCCATATTACTTCCTATTGAAAAATAAGGTCTAGTTATTAGGTTAGCCATCCAGCTACATGTGTGTTAATTTGATAGCATTCCCAGTTCTGTACTTGGTGCCCTAATATTTTAGAGATTTTTGCAGTTGAAGTAGGCAACAACTATTCTCACCCCTCAATTTGACTATGGGCTGACCTTCAACATTAATCTGAGCTTTCATTTTACCTTCAACAGAAAGCTTCTCAATAGTCCGTCTCTCTCCTCGGCTACAGTGAGGGGGGAGGCAGAATCCACGGATGCTCCTACCGGTTCTGACACGGGAGCTTAGTACATAGTTGGGGTCCAAGTCATCACCACCCTGTAAGAGATTAAGTGCAACTATGCCATTAAGTTCTGCCCTATTTATGCACAGCCTTAGTTTCAGTACATTATTGGATCCCAAAGCCTTCAATATTTGAGAAGAATTTAACATTAACTCAAACACAAGCCATTATGGGACTCATTTTCCAATTAATAAGCTAGTGCTTGATGTACTGGGTGTGTACAACCCTCTTGGGTCGATGATCTCAATAACGAGGAAAACAGCTCTAGTGTAACAGTTGGAGAAGATAGACTCCTTAATAGAAGTTTAGATCTTTATTTGCCTGTACATAAGTTTATTTCCCCTGCACAAGTAGGCTGTAAAGGCAGCTCCCTGTTATATTTAGATGTTTGTCAACTGTTAGATGGCAAACACAGCTAGGAATGCGAGTTGCTACAGTTACAGTCTTTGCATTCATTTTTTTTTTAAAGTCTACTTCATGTAGCATTTCACACGTTCTGTTAAAGATTCAGATTAATATTTCCAGAATAAGCAAGCAACTGGAAAGACAAGGAGAGATCTTTGACTCCAACTTTGGAATGGATACTACATAATAATGACTTCAAGAGGTCTGTAAGATCCACTTGGGTACCAGGACCCAGCCTAGAGTCATCCTCATGTAAGATGAGAATAGCCATTTAAAAGTATTTCTACCTAGCCTGTGGAAAAGAATCCTTCCTGAGGGAAAGTCTCCAGAGAGCAATAGACAGGAATACAGACAGTATTTGCTATCTGGTAGCCATGCAAAGTCACAGGAACAAGCAACTGCAGTTATGTTTGGCTAAGCTTTTCTATAATTTGGTCAGAGGTCTGATCACTGCTACATTGCTGATAAGACCCTCTATACCTTTAGGTGATCAGGATTCAAGTCAGTCTTGTGCACATCACTTGGTTTGTAGCCTCCATGTCTGTCCTCAATAATTGGGTCAAAGAGCTGCTTAAACACGTCATAGGATTCTTCATCACCAGCTACACATCCTACTGTCATAATGAAGGGATGGCCTAGAGTGGTAATAGAATTGTAAGAGCCAGTTTTGGATGATGTTTGACTGCACCTCAGAACAGCATTAACCAGCTAAGTTTGTTTTAGAACGGTGGCCTAGTCAATTGGAACACATTCCTACACACAAGACAAGTCTTAGACATTTCATCCCACCAATGAAAGTAAAGTTAGTGAAAACCCATAACTGTTGCCAGTAAGCCATATGTGGACAAACAAATCTGGTTCAGGGAAAGATTTGTCCACAAAGTCAATTTTACTAGTGATGTAGTTTATGCTCAAGTAACTCAGATATTGCAGCCCATAATAGACTGTGCTGGGACTTCAAAAACAACTTGACTTTTGGTTCAGACTGCCACCGATTAAGTTGCATTTGCTGTAGTTCTAAGCACCTCCACAGCTGGTTCTCACAGAATATTCTCAATTACTAGGATTATCATCAACCCCAGTCTGAATGAATCCAGGGTGAAGCCACAGTGTTAGCTGTCTCATTTTCTTGTACAAGTCCAGTTAGTACTGTGACCATACGGTGCTTAGGGCCAGGGACTCCACACCAGGAGGCAGTCTGATTATTTAGTTGGGCCATTTTGATATTGCTCGAGTAAAAATAAATACTGGAATGTTAACACATTAATAAATCTGCTCCCCCTTTTTCCAGAGTACTGCCACAGAACTTCATAGCCATTTGGAATAGACTGCTTTGATCTCTCCAGGCATGCCCTCAGAATGTCATATTTTACTGGTGGTGTTTGTAGAGCAGTTATAATCTGACTAAAATTTTCTTTCAGATCTAAGCATTTAGCAAAGCAGTTACATAATCTGAGTTGTGTCAGAACACTGCAGGCATTTCTCTGCATTGCTCAGTGAGACAAGGCCACCTTACCAAGCAGGCAATGCTTTTGGGGCAGGACTCACTGCTTGAGAGATCTGGCTTTTGACAGCTGAAGATGCACTTCCTGTCTTGAAGGAGAACAGATGTTTGTGGCTCAAGAGGCTAGGTCCTTTACCTGGGTTGTCCACCCCAGTTTGGATAACATCATCCAGGGTAAATCCACTGGGAGTCTGTTTGCCCCTCAACTTCTCGTACAGGTCCAGGGTCAGCACCTTGGCCATGTGATTGTTGTGAACACTCAGGTCTGGGAACTCATCCTCAGCAGAATACTTCATCTTCAGGAGATTGTGGCTGTTGGAGAATGGCATGACTTACGCCTGACTGCAAGGTGCTAGGGAAGGAGAAAGGGGAAACCTCACCTGCTGTGCTTGGCACGCCCTTCCAGGCAAGCTCTGGGAGGACGCCATGGCATGCAGCAAGGTCACCTTGGCATGTGCTCCACCTGCCTGCGGCCCAGTTAATTGCCTGGTTTCTGAGGCACCTTCCACCGACCTCACAACACCCTGCAGGCAGAGCCACCGTCGTTTACACGCGGGAAAGAGGAGATTGCCCCAGCTCATGTGCGAATCTGTGGAAGAGGGGCCAGGGCTCCTCCCTCTGGGGCTCCAGGCAGCTCCATTGCCGAGAGCTCTTTCCCCGGCCCTGCTCGTCTTGGGAGGGAGAGCCGCGTGGCCCAGCTGCTCCCAGACTCTCCCCCAGCCAGCACAGGTTGCAGGCTGGGCAGCGGCCACTCAGCCTCCCCTCACAGCATCGGGGCACCCCCGCCAGGGGAGCGGCGGTGCTCCGGGACGAGTTATGCGGCTCCGGCCCCAGGCGAGCGGTGGGGGCAGCGGCTCGGGAGGGCGGTGCATGCAGCACCTGCCACGCCACCTGCCCGAGAGGCCGTGGGCCGAGCACGGCAACCCCTTCCCCGGAGCCAGCAGCTGCAGGGAGGGGGCGGTGCAAGCGCCCCCGTGGGCAGCCCCTTCCCGCAGGCTCAACGGCCGGGGCAGAAGGACGATGCAACCTCGCCCCACCTGCAGGGCGGGCGGGCGGAGGGGAGACAAGAGAAGCAGCTCCGGCTCTCTGGGCGCAGCTCCGACCCGCCGCGGGGAGGGACGCAGGCACAACCGCAATCCAATCCCGCAGGGAGCGCGGGGCTGCAGCAGATTGCCTGGCCCAGCGCCAGAGGGGAGAAGGGGAGGACTGGGGACAGAAATTCCTTCGCCTTCCCCAAGCCCGGGGGCGGAGACCCCCAAACCTCTAGCACCAGCTCCGGGGAGCTAAACCCCGCCTATCCCCGCGGAAGCCCTGGTTAGGGCGAGCTCAGCCATCCCCAGAGCCCTTTGGGGAGAGAGTTAAAAAACCCCACTCCAGACCATTAAATAATAAGCGCCTATCTTGAGGTCACCCGAGGGGGGGGGGGGTGCCTGTATGTAAATAGCGGCTTAACCCAGCTTGAAAATTAGAGCCGATCCAGTTTAAGAAACCCTTTAGCGCCTGCATCAAGTTCGGGTTGGTTTGCTTTTCCTTGGTTACAACCCGGGCGTCCATGTTATCATCTGTTTCCATCGCTCCCTTTATCTGTAAGCCCCCCCGCAACGCCTCCCCTCCTTTCTTCAGGCTCCGGAGACACATGCCGAACCCTTCGGTAGCTAGCACCAACAAACAACAATCCGGCTGCAAAACACTAGCGACCCTTCGGATTCGGATTTTTTTTGCCTCGAAATAGTTGTTTTAAATCAAATTGTCTAAAACAGGCTTAAAAAAAAAAATGTGTGCTCCGATTTTAGTATGGCCAGTCATCTTCCCCCAGCACTTACCGGGCACCACAGAAAAGGAAACCGCCCTTGTTCTTGCTTGCACACCCCAAAGCAGTCACAGCGAGACCTATATGAAGTGGAGTCTCACCCCCACACCCTCACCAGTTTTATATACAGCAGGATCTGGCTTCCCATTGGCTGCTATGTGTATTCCATTCATTCCACTGGAAGATTGTAAAAGGGCGGAGTCAAGTTCCTTAATCTATTATAACCTATTGTTACTTCCATTTTGCCAGGCCTCCTAGTCGCAGGGAGATGCTGTCTGCCTCTGTTTTCTGTGTTAGACTGGGCTTACAACTTTCCTATCTTAAAATGTGAAGGGTTTTTTGGCTCACTGGAATCTTTTTTGCTCTGGTAAAATGCAAATACTGCATTAATGTACAACCACTTTCCACTATTACATTGTTTTCCGGCACCATTAGACACACACAGTGCTTTTGCCATTCAGACTTGTTGCCTATAGTAACTATTTAACAATGACTATAATAATTTGATGTAATGAAAATAAGATCTTTGTGATGTTAGGACCAGCCTGACCTAAGAGTCATGTGAGTGATTAATTACCTCTGGTTAGAGGTATTATAAGAATAATGGCTGAAAATCTACTGCTTAGCTCAAGGTTTAACCTCCCAGCACTTTTGCTCAGCCTCCTTCAAATATTAAAATGGTGAGTTCATCTCACAGTTTAATTTGAAGGAAAGCATATTTGATTAATGAAGTACACCAAGACACTCATTTTATTGTGTGCCAAAGATAAGAAGGGGGGCGGGGGGGAAGCTGCATTGGTGAGTGGCTGAAATAGTACAAAAGCATGATCTTAATTCCCTGTTGCAAACAGAAATTAAAAAACTAAATCTTGCTCACCTTACTTAGAAAAGTACTGCTATTGACTTTAATGGGATTACTTTGGCAAGTACAACAAGCAGCATTTGGCCTAAAGTTAGATGCGCTGAGGCTTCCTTGATGTCTAAAGGAAAAAGCAAAGTTAATGATTCTACTTTCAACCTTACACTGAAGCTTACACTTTATATTTCTTTCTGAAACAGTTATTCTAGTAGGCCTTGAATTTATCTGGATGGAATAAAGAACTATACATTCAAATAGGCTTTAGTAAGAGATCTGTTATTTTAATGTAAGTTATGACTGTCACTGGGAATAAACCCAGGTTCCTCTCCCAATTATCAACCCCACCATCATTATCCACATTCAGATAAAGGAAGAGTAAAAGTATTGCAAATTAAAAGTATTTAGGATAAGGAGTGAACATATAATATGACTATAAAATAAAAAATGCAGAACACTGCAAACAAAACCACAGACAATTTCTGAATTAATCAAGGTTTATCTGATATTCAGAGATGCTGAGCACACAGAACTCCTAGTAAAGACATTGGGGACTACAAGTACTCAGGCAGGCACCTAGTCTCCAGGAACAAAGAACAAATCTTCTCAATATTCTTTCTATCTTTTAAACTATATGAAATCTTGTCCAAATTTTCGAACGTCCCCATCTATATGTACCCAACAGGTGTATTCACAGTTTGCACAAAATTCTACCGTACAATTCTGATCTCAATTATATAGCATAAATCGGCAGTGATGATAGTGAGTTACACTATTGTAAAATGAATGTAGATGCAAAATCAGACCCCTAGTCTTTGAAATAATACATTTGGCCATTATGGAGGCTCTGAGTAACAGCTTCTGTAATTTTGTCAAAGTTATATCCCAATGGCATGTACAATTCAGAGTCTGAATCATTTGGTGCAAAGCGCCTAAAGTATGTTTGGTACTCTATTAATAATAAAAATGATAAATAATAATCCACCAGTAATTTAATATTGTATTTATGTGGTCTCTGATTTCTTACCAGAATTGTTATGCACTCCTCTCCTCAGATAACAATTCCAGCTGCGATAATTCTCTCTAATTCCAGCCTTACACATCCTACTCGACATTCAGTGTGTTACAAAGGTCATTTTTAGGTTATTCATGGATATGATCACATGATCTTCATTGCATCATTGTTAACCCTATTTTTAATTTTCAAGCAAGGATTTTATAACCCTTTCATGCACTTTCCTATTTCCTACCTTAATGCACTGTCTTCACACCAACAGTGGAAAAATATCAACATATATAGTTCCCACTTATATATGTTGATGTTTTTCCATTAAATGGACATTTAGGCAAGAAACCATCCTTTATTATACCCATTTTAGATAAGTAAATTGTGGCATAAAGAGGTTAACTTCTCCAACATCATACAGCAACTCAGCATAGAGCCAGAAGCCCTATTACCAAGACCCCTGCTCTAATCATTAGACATACTCTTCCCCTTCCAATAATCCAGAAGCAGGAATATTTATTATTTATGATTATATATTCCATCAGAGCCCTTAATCTGTTAGACATCAATAACATACACCAGGAAAGACAATTCCTGCTCTACAAAGTTTTCATCTGCAGAAAACAAGCAACATGCTAAAGTGGGGGGGGGGGGAGTTAAACAAAATATATACAATTCACATGTGGAATTAATATATAAACACACACTGTGCCCAACTCCTTCTGTCCATCATTATTTGGCACATTTCTTGTAGTCAGTGTGGTAGAAGTGGTCTTATCTGTCTTAGATAGCTTTAGCTCACCTAGAATTTTGAGATTTGTCTAAATTGGATCCATAGTCTTTCTGTTGTATTAACCCATCCTTACAGCAATGTTGTGCTGTAGACAAAGCACAATGTGCCAACAGATAGTGACTGACCGTTATATCTAGTTCATCTGGTGAGAAACAGTATTTTTTTCAGGTAAGCCCTTATTTGCTTGCCCAGCTGCAATAATGGCAGTATTATATTGCCTTATATCTTGGAATAATGTATTGGTGCTGGCTGACTTATGCAGTAGGTTGCAATGTTGCAGCCCAAAATGGAGATGTGGATTATGACCCCGGAGGTTTCCATTTTGAACTTTAGATGGTGGAGAATTTAAAGAAAGTTGGTCATGGGCCATGCATTTAACTTCCCAAGTGGATTAATTATAAATGTTATCTATATATGAGTGCAAAAGGCGATGTGTATTACTTAGTGAATGCATCTTCTGAAATGACCCAGGTGAACCTAAAATGAGCCTAGAGAATTGCTGGATAAACATTTCCTCGAGAATTCAGAAGAGCATCCAGAACAGAGGAGACAGCTATAGATGCTGAACTACCACCCACAACAATTCTATGTCCAATTCCTGAGTTGGCACCTGGGTTATAAATTGCCATAAAACAGTACTGTACTTTGAAGACAAGCCAGAATGTTTGTGGATCAATAGACTGGAAGGATTTGGCTATTGCTGCATTTGTTTAACTTCTCTTCTCACACAAATGGAGGATGAATTTATCTTAATCATTTAAATATACCTGCCTGAATATCACACTTGGCATGTTTATTGATCAATGTTTGTCATCTTGGGCCCATTCATCTCCTGAGAGCTGCTAAACAATAACAGCTTCCACTGAGTCTGACATTAAAGGTAGTTAGTTGTAGGCTGTCAATCCTCCTACCGGATCTGTTCTTTGAACAGCTGTCTTTCTGTAGAATGCCCTGACACAAACATGGTCAGACAGTGAAGTAGGTACAAACTAACAGACACATGGTTGTAAGGGAAAAAGGCTGCGGACAGCTGGGGTGACAAAAAATAAGAAATCCAAGAAGCTGTGTTTAAGTGATTAATTATTGTTTTACATCTCCTGGTCAGAGAAAGGTGGAACAAATGGATTACAAAACAAAATCCTATTTGTAGGGTGAACAAGCATAGTTGTCTTTACAGGTAAACCAGAGACACCTTTGACTTCTGCTCTCACTGAAGGTAATGGTAAAGCTCCCATTGATTTAAAAGGAGGAAGAATGGAGGTCATGGAGGCTCATTAATTCTTTCTATAGACAGAGCTTACATCTCAGTCAGCACTGATCATGACTTCATTGGTTTTCAGATCCAGTCCTTGATCTTGATATCCAATTCTCTGCTTAATGCTTCAAAATTTTGTTGCAGAAAAGAAATCTAAAAGAGTTCTGCCTTTTATAATGTATATTATAAATTATTAGTTAATGCAGAAAAAAGTATAGGAATATCTGTATTGTCAGCATAGACAAGAATCTACAAATCCAAGATGGTTCAAGTGCTATGTATTTGTGTGTGCTCTTCCCATTCAAAGTCCCGGGACCTCCTTTGCAAACAGAAGATAAAGTATTCTTCTACTCTTCAGAATCATAGAACTAGAAGGGACCTTGAGAGGTCATCAAGTCTAGTCCCCTGCCCTCATGGCAGGACCAAGCACTGTCTGGATCATCCTTGATAGATGTCTATCCAACCTGCTCTTAAATATCCCCAGTGATGGAGATTCCACAACCTCCCTAGGCAATTTATTCCAGTGTTTAACCACCCTGACAGGAAGTTTTTCCTAATGTCCAACCTAAACCTCCCTTGCTGAAATTTAAGCCCATTGCTTCTTGTCCTATCATCATAAGCCAAGGAGAACAATTTTTTTTCCCTCCTCCTTGTAACACCCTTTTTGATACTTGAAAATCATTATCGTGTCCCCTCTAAGTCTTCTCTTTTCTAAACTAAACAAGCCCAATTCTTTCAGTCTTCCTTCAGGAGTCATGTTTTCTAGCCCTTTAATCATTTTTGTTGTTCTTCTCTGGACCTTCTCCAATTTCTCCACATCTTCCAGAACTGGACACAATACTCCAACTGAGGCCTAATCAGCACAGAGTGGAGTGGAAGAATGACTTCTCATGTCTTGCTCGCATCACTCCTATTAATGCATCCCAGAATCATGTCTGCTTTTTTTGCAATAGTGTCACACTGTTGACTCACGTTTAACTTGTGCTCCACTGCAACCCCTAAATTCTTTCCAGCAGTACTCCTTCCTAGACAATCAGTTCCCATTCTGTATGTGTGAAACTGATTGTTCCTTCCTAAGTGAAGTACTTTGCATTTGATCATTTTGAATTTTAACCCTATGCTCCAAAGCACTTGCAATCCCTCCAAGCTTGGTATCATTTGCAAACTTAATAGTTGTACTCTCTATGCTATCATCTAATTCGTTGATAAAGATATTGAACAGAACTGGTCCCAAAACAGACCCCTGTGGAACCCCACTTGTTATGCCCTTCCAGTCTGATTGTGAACTCTCTTCAAAGAAATTTCTCAATGCCACAGGCTATATATGGGTCTACACCAGTGCTCCCCAAACTTTTTCTGTTACATCCTCATTATTCATAATGGAACCTGTCTACACATCCATGGGAGCAGGGCTGGAGCCAGGGGCAAAGCCAGGAATAGGGCCAGGGTGAAGAGCCAGGGCTGGGAGCAGAGAGGTGCAGCTGGAGGTAGCACAATTGTGAAGCTAGAGACAGAATGGGGTGAGTAGTGCTTATTCCAAACCCTTATGGGAGCTAGAAATGTGAACTGATAAGTGGTTAACCGGTTACAGGGTGATGCTTACCAGGTAACGGTTAACTGGTGCTGGGAGTAGCCAGGAACTGCTGGCAGCCTCAGTGCTGGGGCCAGGAGCTTGGATCCAACCCCAGACAGCAGCCCCAGACCCAGTGTTGGAGCCAGGAACCAACAGCAAACCAGCGCTGGGGATGGGAGTTAACGGTACACGGGGCTAAAAGCATGGGCTCCAGTGCTTGGCTGAGATTGGGAGGCTGGAGTGGTCCCCCGCCCAGGATCTGCCTAGTTGGTTAACCGGTTAAACATTGGGTTAACCTAACATTTAACCAGTTAAGCGATTAATCATGGTTTTACATCCCTAAGGCGCTGACCTGGGGCCTGCTGTGCCCCCTCAGTCATTTCTCCATGCCACCCTAGGGGGCACACCCCACAGTCTGGGAACCACCAGTCTACACACTACTTAAACCTTTAGCATGGGACTTAGATGATGGTTAGAGTTTATCACTCTCGGTCTTTACTCTTTAGAACTCTCATTCTATTTCTCCTGAATTAATATTTTTCTTCACTAGAGTCTACAAAAGCAGTATGTAATGGCTAGTAATCTTCAGCTGCTTTTCCAGAATTAGATCCTTTGTATAGTAGCAATGTATGCGAGAGAACATATTTCTGAATTCTACCTATTTTCCTGGATACATAGCATGACATTTAAAGTCAGTAGCAAAACTCAAATGACTTCAGTGGGGCAAGGATTTCATCTTTAAAACTTAAGATTGTGTTAAATGCACCCTTATTTTAAAGAATAACATCCAGACAAAAATCTTTGTTATTAACAGCTCACATTATTAGAAATAATAATAATCCCTAACTCTTATACCGGGTTCCATAGAAAAGCACTTTACAAAGGAGGTACGTATCATTATTAATTGAAAGAACAAGTCACTGTGGCTCAGGTAGCCATCTGCACAGCTTAGTGCAGGATCATGGTCCCCTGGCATTTCATGGTCTAAGAATAATGAAAACATATTAGGCAGGTTCACTTTCATGCACTAGCACAATGCTGCAAAAACATGGATTTTTTAAAATTTCATGTAAAATATCTATTACTAATAAGTTTTGTAGAAACTGTTAACATCCCCCTAGATTTTGGACCCAGACTATTTCACAGTGTCCTTTCTTGCAATGTCCTCTAAAGTTTCATGGAAACACAATGCAAAGTCCTTCCTCAGCACAGGGACATACTGTTAAACCACAGCCTCTCAATGAATCCAGAATGAGGCTGTTCCCTCTTCCCCTAGCTGAACTAGAGCAGGAAAGTCAGAACCAAACACACAGCCAACTCTGGTCTGTTCTTGGACTATACCCCAGGCAGGGTGACTCTTGGCTGGGGAGGAGGAGGGGTGTGTGTGTGCACGTGCAGAAGGAGAGACTTGCAGAAAGTACTCCACCTTGTCTGCCCAGGCTCTGACCTGAGTGAGACTCCTAGGATCAGTGCTTAATTTATAATCAAAGAAGTGCCAAACTCAAGCATTTTTTTCCTCTTTCATAATTTACATGGCACACCCAGAGGTGCTGTGCCTATGAACTGCAAAGCCTAGAGGTGGCCAGGGCTTAACCTCAGCCCTGGCACAATAAACGCTGCCTGCCTATCACCAATTCTCGCTGAGAGACTCACAGCAAAAACCCTCCTACAGATAAAAACCCGTAGTCCTGTGGCACCTTAGAGACGAACCAAAATATATAGAATCCTGAGCTGTCGTGAAGATGAAGAGGGTTTTACCCACGAAAGCTCAGGATTCTATACATTTTGGTTCGTTTCTAAGGTGCTAAAGGACCACTCATTGGTTTTTAAAGTTACAGACTGACACGGCTGCTGCTGAGACGCTTTAAAAAGTCCTCTGCAGGCAATCTAACCAGGGGGAGTCCATCGCCCCTCCTAGCTGGGAATGGGGGCGAGTGAGGCGGGCCCGCTGGCTACTCCCTGAGGCTGGGCTATCCCCGGTTGGGAGGGGGTAGGGAATTGCATCGCGGCCGGGCTGCCCGCGCTGCCTCCGCACCTACGGGGTGGGGTGGCAGGTGGCAGGTGTCAGCTGGCCCCGGCGCACGGGTTAAGAGGAGGGAGGAGCGTCAGCAGCCTGCGACCAGGCGGAAGAAGGAAGCGCTGGTTGGAGCACCACGTGTTTCAGCCGAGCCGGGTCCGCGGCTCCCTTCATGTAGCCAGTTCCTGGAGAGGGGGAAGCGCAGGCAGCGGCTGCGGGGAAAGGTGGGTGTTACCCACGTGCACCCCACTGGGTCTGGCTGGGAGGCGGGCACCCTGCGGGAGGGAAGGAGCCGAGAGACTGTGAGCCCAGCTGTGGGCATCCCTTCCCCCCAGCCCGCCTCTCCCCGCCTCCCGAGATTGAGCGGCCAGTGTTAGCTTGTAGGGTGTCGTCACTAGCTGGACCCTCCACCTGGCTCGTGCTGCGACGGCATCTCCCTGCTTCGCTTATTTGTGCTGCAGATCCCAAGCCTCGCCAATAGAGAATCAAGTTAATTAGCTCTGCAGCGGCCTCGGAGCAGCTCGTGGGCTTTCAAAGCTGCGCTTGGCTCATTGGCCCCTGGCTCTTAGCCGCCGAGTTATTGTGTTTCTGAAGAGAAAGGAGATGGAGAGTTCTTCCTCGAGGGCTCCATTCAGGAGTCAGTTCCTTTGCATAGAGACTAAGGAGGGTGACTGTAATTAAGGCTACGATTTAGTCATGGGTATTTGTTACTGGCAGTCAACACAAATTCATTATCTGTGACCTGACCATGACCTGCACTATATACCCCTGACTAAATCTTATCGAGCTGGAGGCGGGGATGCGGTTCCAGGAAGCTGGAGGTTGGTGGGAGGGACAGGGGCTAGCAGCACCAGCTGCCAGAGGCCACTAAGCCAAGCCTGGGCAAAATTCAGCCCCTGGGCTGAATCAGGCCTGCCAAGCCACTGGATCCGGCCTGCAGATGCAGCGGGGAGTCCCAGGCAGGCTCCCTGCTTGCCTCACTCCACCCACACTGTTCATAAAAGCGGCTGCTGTCCCGTTTTTCTTTCAAAACTGTGAGCCCGGAGGGGAGGGGAGAAGGATTCAGGCGCTGCCCCTGCTCCTAGCACAATCTCACTGGCTGGTTTCCAGCCAGAGACCAGCCAATGGGAGCTGCCTATTTGAATAACAGGCAGCCAGGAAGTACCATGCCCCCTCCCCTGGCCCTGCAAGGGGATGGGGCAGGCTGGCTGAGAAATGTGCTGGGCTGCTGGCTGGGAGTCACCCAGGTAAGTCTCCTGGCCAGAGCCTGCCTCTGGCACCTCAAGCCCGCCCTCCCCCAATTCTCTGCCTCCCACTTCTGCCCCCCTCACTCCACACACCCAAACCCTCTGTTACTATTTGAGTCCTGGAAAGTGGGTGGGTGCACGCCTCCCCACTGCTAAAGGCCCCTCCCCAGCCTTGCCATAGGGACTGTTGGACCCAGAATTCAACTGGGGACAAGTAATGAACAACAGGATCAGGGCTGCGGGTCAGAGGTTTAAAACAAGGGAATCAGATGGGGAAGACCAAGCAGAGAACCTTGGACAGCGCCCACTGCTTCTCGAAGCTGTCCAGGGAGCCAGTGGACACCACCCAGAGGAACTTTGCCTGGATGCGTGAGACTAGAGGGGAATGGAAATAGGCCCCTCAGCTACAGAGCATCCTCCCTCCCCCCGGTCCAGCATCCTCCTGGTATTATCGATGGCAGCTTTCGCTAGGGCCAGGAGGAGGTTGACGACTAGGCCTCGTGACTATGTGGGGCCACGGATGGGGAGTGCACAAATGAAAAGGTGAGGGGAAAAGTGCAACCTGGACCTCAGCAGGAGATTCTGGAGGAGACAGAAAAGGGGCTACAACTTGGTGCGTTCTAGGTAGGCGTGCACCAGGTTTTCCCTCACACTGCAGAATGGGCAGCTTTGGGGATAGGGGTGAACCACACCAAGTACATGTGTTCCCCAAACCCTCTGTGTCCCTCCCCCCCCCCCCCCGCACCTATATCCCCTCTCAGACCCTGCACCCCAAACCCCTGCCCCAGGTGACAATCCAAACTCCTGTACCCCAGTCCCTTGCCCTAGGTTACAACCCAAACCTCTGCAACTGCAGTCCAGTGCCCCAGGTCACAACTACTTCCTTCACCCAAAGTCCCTCCCAGATTCCACACTCCTCCTTGCACCCCAGTTAGGGATGTTAAGTATTGGTTAATTGAATAATTGAGTAACCTTATGAATTCTTATCGGTTACTCAACTATTTGATAGTCCCCAGGGGTGGGGTTGGCAGCCAGTAGTATGGGGTGCCAATTAGGAGCTGGTCTGCGAGGAGAGCCAGTTTAAAAACCAGCTCTACTCATGGACTGGCTGCCTGTCGCCCTGTGCTGCTGCCTGGCACGGGAGGAGGTGGGTCTGAGCTCCTGGGCTGCAACTGAGCTGAGCTGGGCTGCCTGTCCTAATACACTTTTAAATGCAGAGCCACAGTGGGGATAGGTCCCAGACCTGTTGCAAGCCAGGACTGAGCTGAGCTGTTGGCCAGCCTGCTAAAAAATTTACTGGTGGAGGTGGGGGGAAATGTGAGTAGTCTATAGCATTAACCTGTAAGTTTTTGCTTATTGGTTAATCAACTACACTATTACATCTCTAACCCCAATCCCTTACCCAAGCTCTTTTCTGCACCCAAACTCCATCCCGACCCGGCACTTCCTCCATTAGTATCATGGAAGAGTTTGGCCCTTGACCACTTACCAAATTCTTGGAATGGCCTCCCATCAAAAATTATTGCCTACCCCTGCACTAATCAGTGGCTGCTCTCACTGCTCCCAGTACAGGTGCTGAGGAACTGCCCATGGCTGCCTAAGCAGTGGCCAGAGCAGCTGACCCAGAGTTTGCTCCAGCAGCACTGATATGGCTGGCTCTAGGACTGCCCACCTGCCGCTGCCCCAAGTGCCTGTGGGACAGCTCCTCAGGCAGTCCATGGGGCTGCCTGAGCAGTGATTAGTGCAACTGGTCTTGGGGCTGCTCCAGCAGCATCAGTGCAGCTGGCTGTGGGGCTGCCTGAGCAGCAGGGTGAAGAGCCACTCCCACACTGGCTGGTGAGGCTGTCCCTTCAGGTCAGCCACAGCTGCTGCTGCACAAGTCATGGAAGTCAAGGGAAAGTCACAGAATCTGTGCATGGGCTGATGTTTGCTTATGTTGAATCCTTAGTGAACCAGAATTTGAAATGTAAGGAGTTTAAAATTTCCTGTTAACTGCTATCTATAGTTTGAAGAGCTAAACTGTCCCACATCTAAGGCTGGCTCTTGCTCTGGGTGGAATTACCAGAGTAGGGGCTGAAGAGAACAAAAGTCACTGCCTAACAGACATGCCCAGAGAACTTGTGCAGTGGAGTTCATTGCTACCAATCCTATCTTGTAGCTAGCTCTGTAACAATGTGGAGCAAGCTGAAGAAATATAATTTGCATTTATAGTTTTACACAAGTTTAGCAATGTACAATGGAAAATGCCAGTCACATTGAAGTCAATGGGAGTTTTTCCATTGATTTTAGTGGGATAAGGATTAGGTCTAGTGTCTTTTGCTATCTTCCTAAATGTATCCTGAAGAACATAAGAACGGCCGTACTGGGTCAGACCAAAGGTCCATCTAGCCCAGTATCCTGTCTGCCGACAGTGGCCAGCACCAGGTGCCCCAGAGAGGGTGGACCGAAGACAATGATCAAGCGATTTGTCTCCTGCCATCCCTCTCCAGCCTCTGACAAACAGAGGCCAAGGACACCATTTTATCCCCTGGCTAATAGCCTTTTATGGACCTAACCTCCATGAAATTATCTAGCTTCTCTTTAAACTCTATTATAGTCCTAGCCTTCACAGCCTCCTCTGGCAAGGAGTTCCACAGGCTGACTACACGCTGTGTGAAGAAGAACTTTCTTTTATTAGTTTTAAATCTGCTACCCGTTAATTTCATTTGGTGTCCTCTAGTTCTTCTATTTAGGGAACTAATAAATAACTTCTCTTTATCGGCCCTCTCCACACCACTCATGATTTTATATACCTCTATCATATCCCCCCTCAGTCTCCTCTCTTCTAAACTGAAAAGTCCCAGTCACTTTAACCTCTCCTCATATGGGACCCGTTCCAAACCCCTAATAATTTTAGTTGCCCTCTTCTGAACCCTTTCCAAGGCCAAAATATCTTTTTTGAGGTGAGGAGACCACATCTGTACACAGTATTCAAGATGTGGGCGTACCATAGCTTTATACAGGGGCAGTAAGATATTCTGGGTCTTATTTTCTATCCCTTTCTTAATAATTCCTAGCATCCTATTTGCCTTTTTGACAGCTGCTGCACACTGTGTGGAAGTTTTCAGAGAACTGTCCACGATAACTCCAAGATCTTTCCTGATTTGTCGTAGCCAAATTAGCCCCCATCATACTGTACGTATAGTTGGGGTTATTTTTCCCGATGTGCATTACTTTATAAATTTCATTTGCTATTTTGTTGCCCAATCACTCAGTTTGGTGAGATCTTCTTGGAGTCCCTCACAGTCTGCTTCTGTCTTGACTATCCTAAACAGTTTGGTATCATCTGCAAACTTTACCACCTCACTGCTTACCCCTTTCTCCAGATCATTTATGAATAAGTTGAACAGGATTGGTCCTAGGATTGACCCTTGGGGGACACCACTAGTTACCCCTCTCCATTCTGAAAATTTACCATTTATTCCTACCCTTTGTTTCCTGTCTTTTAACCAGTTCTCAATCCAAGAAAGGACCTTCCCTCTTATCCCATGGCCATGTAATTTACACAAGAGCCTTTGTTGAGGGACCTTGTCAAAGGCTTTCTGAAAATCTAAGTATACTATATCTACTGGATCCCCCTTGTCCGCATGTTTGTTAACCCCTTCAAAGAACTCTAATAGATTAGTAAGACAGGATTTCCCTTTACAGAAACCATGTTGACTTTTGTCCAACAAATTATGTTCTTCTACATGCTTCACAATTTTATTCTTTACTATTGTTTCGACTAATTTGCCTGATACTGAAGTTAGACTTACCAGTCTGTAATTGCCCGGATCGCCTCTAGAGCCCTTTTAAAAATATTGGTGTCACGTTGGCTACCTTCCAGTCATTAGGTACAGAAGCCGATTTAAGGGATAGGTTACAAACCACAGATAATAGTTCAGCAATTTCCCCTTTGAGTTCTTTTAGAACCCTTGGATGAATGCCATCCGGTCCCGGAGATTTGTTAACGTTAAGTTTTTCTATTTGTTCCAAAACCACCTCTAATGACACTTCAATCCAGGACAGTTCTTCAGATTCATCACCCACAAAGGACGGTGCAGATTTGGGAATCTCCCCAACGTCCTCAGCCGTGAAGACTGAAGCAAAGAAATCATTTAGTTTCTCCGCAATGGCTTTATCGTCCTTGATTGCGCCTTGTTCGATCGTCTTGGGGACCCACAGGTTTTTTAGCAGGCTTCCTGCTTCTAATGTACTTAAAAAACATTTTGTTATTTCTTTTTGAGTTTTTGGCTAGCTGTTCCTCAATCTTTTTTTGCTTTTCTTATTACATTTTTACACTTGATTTGACAGTGTTTATGTTCCTTTCTATTTATCTCACTAGGTTTGGACTTCCACTTCTTAAAAGATGCCTTTTTGTCCCTCACTGCTTCTTTGACATGGTGGTTAAGCCATGGTGACACTTTTGTAGGTCTCTTGCTATGTTTTTTAATTTGGAGTATACATTTAAGTTGGGCCTCTATTATGGTGTCTTTAAAAAGTTTCCATGCAGCTTGCAGGGATTTGGCTCTAGTCACTGTGCCTTTTAATTTCTGTTTAACTAGCCTCCTCATTTTTGTGTAATTCCCCTTTTTGAAATTAAATGCCAGGGTGCTGGACTGCTAAGGTGTTCTACCCACCACAGGAATGTTGAATGTTGTTATATTATGGTCACTATTCCCAAGCGGTCCTGTAACGGTTATTTCCTGGACCTGATCCTGCACTCCACTCAGGACTAAATCAAGAATTGCCTCTCCCCTTGTGGGTTCCTGCACCAGCTGCTCCAAGAAGCAGTCATTTAGGCCATTGAGAAATTTTATCTCTGCTTCTTTTCCTGAGGTGACATGTACCCAGTCAATACGGGGATAATTAAAATCCCCCATTATTATAGAGTTCTTTATTTTGGTAGCCTCTCTAATCTCCCTCAGCATTTCAATGTCAGTATCGCTGTCCTGGTCAGGTGGTCGGTAATATATCCCTACTGCTAATTTCTTATTATTGGAGCATGTAATTACTATCCATAGCGATTCTATTGAACATGTTGATTCACTTCATATTTTTATTTCATTTGAGTCTGTTATCTTTCACATACAGTGCCACTCCACCACTATATTAAGTTTAAAAATGAGCTGTCATGTGGCACCTTAGAGACTAAGAAATATATTATATCATGAGCTTTTGTGAGTAAAACCCACTTCATCAGATGAGTTGGAGTTTAATAGCCAATGTCTTGTATATAGTTTCTTCATGTTTTAGATATAGAACATTACATATATTTTTCATAATTCAAGATAAAGTTCCATCATGATTTCAAGTTATAGAATGCTCTTTCTGTTTCTTCTCCTTCAGGTGAAAATAACCAGACAACTAGAAAACTATCGCAATGAGTTTTGTTGAATACAGAGATACCATAAAAGATGGAGACACAGCTATCGTGTTCTTGGGCCATGAATCGATGTTTCCTGTGAAAGTCCAACATGGCGGTAAAACTCAGACTAAGTATGGGGTCATTAGACATTCCACTGATCTCATAGGCAAAAGATATGGCTCAAAGGTGACCTGCAGTAAAGGAGGCTGGGTGTTCATTCTTCATCCAACCCCAGAGTTGTGGACAATGAATCTTCCCCACAGAACACAGATTCTTTATTCAACTGACATCTCTCTAATAACCATGATGTTGGAATTGAAGCCTGGATCCATAGTGTGTGAATCAGGTAATAGTTCTTAATTGTTAACTAACATTTTACCTAGACTTAGCTTTCAGCTTTTAAAATGTTCTTTTGCTGCTAGGATCTTTTGGGCCTATAGCTCCACTATTTCTACTTAATTTTGAATGTTAGCAAATGCTCTGTTTTTTTTCTATACTGAAGAGACACTCAGCATGCGACATTAGTTCTGTGTGGTAGGTACCATGTGCAGAAATGTGTATATCAAGATTAATCAATTGAAATAACCCTCCTTTTTGGGAAGGAGGAATGAATTTAGTGGTTTTTTGGCAAATTAAAATTATGAATTGTGCCAGTCTCAGATGTAATAGTTCAGTTTGTTTTAATAACAATATAAGAATGGCCATACTAGGTCAGACCAAAGATCCATCAAGCCCATTATCCTGTCTGCCGACAGTGGCCAGTGCCAGGTGCCCCAGAGGGGGTGGACCAAAGACAATGGTCAAGCAATTTGTCTCCTGCCATCCTTCTCCAGCCTTTGACAAACAGAGGCCAGGGGCACCATTCCTTACCCCCTGGCTAATAGCCTTTTATGGACCTAACCGCCATGAAATTATCTAGCTCTTTTTTAAAACTCTGTTATAGTCCTAGCCTTCACAGTCTCCTCTGGCAAGGAGTTCCACAGGTTGACTATGCGCCGTGTGAAGAACTTTCTTTTTAGTTTTAAACCTGCTACCTATTAATTTCATTTTGGTGTCCTCTAGTTCTTATATTATGGGAACAAGGAAATAACTTTTCTTTATTCACCCTCTCCACACCACTCATGATTTTATATACCTCTATCATATCCCCCCTCAGTCTCCTCTTTTTCTAAACTGAAAAGTCTGAGTCTCTTTAGTCTGTCCTCAAATGGGACCCATTCCAAACCCCTAATCATTTCAGTTGCCCTTTTCTGAACCTTTTCTCATGCCAAAATATCTTTTTTGAGGTGAGGAGACCACATCTGTACACAGTATTCAAGACGTGGGCGTACTATAGCTTTATATAGGGGCAGTAAGATATTCTTCGTCTTATTTTCTATCCTTTTTGTTAATAATTCCTAGAACCCTATTTGCTTGTTTTGACTGCCGCTGCACACTGCATGGATGTTTTCAGAGAACTGTCCACGATAACTCCAAGATCTCTTTCCTGATTAGTTGTAGCTAAATTAGCCCCCATCATATTGTATGTATAGTTGGGGTTATTTTTTCCAATGTGCATTGCTTTACACTTAAAATTTCATTTGCCATTTTGTTGCCCAATCATTCAGTTTGGTGAGATCTTTTTGAAGTTCTTCAGTCTGCTTTGGTCTTGACTATCTTGAACAGTTTAGTATCAACCACAAACTTTGCCACCTCACTGCTTACCCCTTTCTCTAGATCATTTATGAATAAGTTGAATAGGATTGGTCTTGGACTTAGCCTTAGACAAGGTCCTTCACCAAAGGCTCTTGTGTAAATTAGGTTGTCATGGGATAAGAGGGAAGATCCTTTCATGGATTGAGAACTGGTTAAAGGACAGGAAACAAAGGGTAGAAATAAATGGTAAATTTTCAGAATGGAGAGCGGTAACTAGTGGTGTTCCCCAAGGGTTTCTGGAAATCTAAGTATACTATATTTACTGGATCCCCCTTGTCCGCATGTTTGTTAACCCCTTCAAAGAACTCTAATAGATTAGTAAGACATGATTTCCCTTTACAGAAACCATGTTGACTTTTGCCCAACAAATTATGTTCTTCTACGTGTCTGACAATTTTATTCTTTACTATTGTTTGAACTAATTTGACTGGTACTGACGTTAGACTTACCCATCTATAATTGCCAGGATTGCCTCGAGAGCCCTTTTTAAATATTGGCGTTATGTTAGCTGTCTTCCAGTCCTTGGGTACAGAAGCTGATTTAAAGGCTAAGTTACAAACCACAGTTAATAGTTCCGCAATTTCACATTTGAGTTTTTTCAGAACTTTTGGGTGAATGCCATCCGGTCCCAGTGATTTGTTACTGTTAAGTTTTTCTATTTGTTCCAAAACCTCCTCTGATGACATTTCAATACGGGACAGTTCCTCAGATTTATCACCCACAAAGGACGGTGCAGGTTTGGGAATCTCTTTTTAATAATATTGGATGTGTGTCGGGGGAAGGGGGGGTTTAAATTCTTTTCTTCTTTTGGAAGATGTCAACAGAATAGCTTGGTTGACAAGCCTCAAACAGAAATCACCATTCTTTTAAAATTGGGTTTCTCAAATGTCATTGCACTGCAACCCCTTTCTGACCTAAAAATTACTTTATGGCCCCAGGAGGGGGGACTGAAGCCTGAGTCCACTCAAGATCCACTGCCCTGGGTGGGAGAGTGGGAGCAAACCTGTGCCCCACCACTCTAGGCAAAGGGGCCAAAGCTGAAGCTCAAAGACTTTCAGCCCCAGGCAGGGACCTGCAATCTGATTCCTGCTGCCCAAGGCTGAAATCCTCAAGCTTTGGCTTTGCCCTGAGCTGTAGGCTCAGGCTTCAGCCTCGGGCCCCAGTAAGTCTAAGTCAGTCCTGATGACCCCATTAAAGGGAGACATGATCCACTTTAAGGTCCCAACCCACAGTTTGAGAACTGCGGTTCTAAAATAACTTGAGCGTTGGTAGAACTTATGCAGGTTTAAAAGGAAAACAAAATAGTATGCGTTAAACTTGTAATATGTGGGATAAAATGGGCGTGTTCACAGACCGAGCGACATAATCCACATATTTGGTCTTTCTTAGGCGATGTATGTGCAGTACTGAAACAGCACACAAAGGTCAGCTGCAATGGAATGTACAATGGGTGGTTTGACACCATTGGTGATCTGTGCCCTATGTTCCAATGCTTTTTATGCATATGATTTAATCCTCGGAGCAGGTTTTGGTGTGTTTTGTGCATGAAACATTAGACATGTGATGCTGTTGCTTGCAGAGCAAAAGGGGAGTTCTATTTTTTTTATACTCATCATACTGGTTAAAGCATCATTATAAAACATTTTTCATATTTTTATCACTGCAGGGAGCATTGTTAGGGTTATATAATAATTTCATGCTGTTTGGTTCCTCTCCTGTACTGTAGGAGAAATATATAATTTTCAATAATGTATAAATCTGCCTTTCTTTTTGAGGCATTTATTCTGTCTGCCTCCATGGAATCCTTTTGTAAACCTGCTTGTCCTTTGAGTCAGATACATAAAAGTAGTGCACAATGTTGTGGTTTTGGTTAAGGTTTCCCATTCCCAGTCTTGCATAATATTTGGCAGCCTTTTGGGCACAGCCATCTTTCACACGCAGCTACAATTTCATCTGTCGTTCTTTTTCCAGTTTGTGGAGTAGGGAATGTGATATATTTATTTAACCCCTGAATGCTGGAAGCTGGCATTTTCAGATTTGTAAAACACTATTGCACTTAATATGCACTTAGTATGTCAAACTCTGAACCTCCCATGTCCAAATTCTGGTTTGTACAATAGTAGTCTTAGGGCTGGAATTGCAGCTGTTGTAGCTGGTTGCTCCTGTGATACTAGAGACACAAAGTGAGTGAGGTAATATTTCTTACTGGATGAACTTCTGTTGGTAAATATATAGACTTCTGTGTCTCTTGAGCTTTTCCTCAGATCAGGGAAAGGTACTCGCAATGTCACAGCTAACTATGCTAAACAACACACATTCTTAGAGACCTTTCAAGATGATGTGGGCTGTTACCAAAAAAACCTGGGGTTAGTGGGTTACAAATCAAACCATCAGACAAATATAATGCCATCGCAGTTCTCAACCATGATGATCACATCAATGAGGCCAACCAATTACTCCACCTATTATGAAGAACTGGAAGATTTTACACCACATTTCACTCAAGAATGTAAGGATCATCACATCCTTCCCCAGACAGATATATTGATTTCAATTAAAACAATGCTCACTTTATTTTTTGATTATGAATATTTGCGCTGTAAAAAAATGTATTTTTCAGCTCACCTGATATAAGTTTGCAGTCTAATCTCTTTATAATGAAGGTTGAACTTGCAGATGTAGAATTACATACAAAAAAATAACTGCACTCAAAAATAAAACTGTCTAAAACTCTGGAGCTTATAAGTCTACTCAGTCCTACTTTTTCTTCAGCCAATCATTCAGACAAACAAGGTTGATTACAATTTGCAGGAGATGATGCTTCCAGCTTCTTGATTAAAATGTCCCATGAAAGTGAGGAGAACAGGCATCCTCGTGACACTGTTGTAGTTGGCACTGAAAGATATATTTACGTGCCAGATGCAATAAAGATTCACAAGTCTCTTCATGTTTCAGTCACTATTCCAGAGGACATGCTTCCTCACTGATGATGGGTTCTGCTTAATAATGATCCAAAGCAGTGAGGTCTGATGCACATTGATTATCTGAGTCAGATGTCACCAGCAGAAGATTGATTTTCTTCTTTGGTGGTTCAGGTTCTGTACCATCTTTGCAGAGTGTTACTGTTTTAAGACTTCTTAAAGCAAACTCCACACCTCATCCCTCTCAGATTTTGGCAGGCACTTCAGATTTTTAAACCTTGGGTGGAGTCCTGTTGCTATTTTTAGAAGTCTCACATTGGTATCCTCTTTGCATTTTGTCAAATCTGCTGTGAAAACATTCTTAAAATGAACATGAGCTGAGTCACCATGCAAGACTGTTATAACATGAAATATGACAGAATGAGGATAATGCAGAGCAAGAGATGTAAAGTTTTCCCCCCCCATGGAGTTTTTTTATAAATTTAATGCATTGCTGGGGTTTTTTAATGAGCATCATCAGTATGTCAACTATCAGAGGGGTAGCCGTGTTAGTCTGAATCTGCATAAACAATGAGAAGTCCTGTGGCACCTTGTAGACTAACTGATTTATTGGAGCATAAGCTTTCGTGGACAAAGACCCACTTCGTCACATGCCACAGGACTTCTCATCAGTATGTCAGGACATCTGGAATGAGGCCCAAAGCATGAAGGTGCATATGAATGTTTAGCATATCTGGTAGTAAATACCTTGCAGTGCCAGCTGCAAAAGTGCCATGTGAACGCCTGTTCTCACTTTCTGGTGACACTGTAAATAAGAAGCAGGCAGCAGTGTCTCCCATAAATGTGGACTTGTAGGCTCCACACTTTTACATTGTTTTGCTTTTGAGCGCAGTTATGTAACCAAAAAAAAAACTATATTTGTAAGTTATACTTTCATGATTAAGAGATTTCACCTCCTACAAGGTCTGAAATGCAATGAAAAATACTATTATATAATTTTTACTGTGCATATTAGGGATGTAAGCAACTAGTCAACTAACCGATAAGCAGGAGCTTATCAGTTAGCACTATTGACTAGTTGCATCCCCCCCGCCCCCACCTCCCCAGCTGCAGCTCTGCAATATTAAGAGACAAGGAAGCGGGGGCCCGAAAATGCCCATTCAGTCCCTGCTCCCGCGGGTCATGGGTCAGCCCACATAACCTCCCCTGCTGCCGCTCTGCATTACAAGGGACTTGTGAGCTGGCGTGCAAAGGTGGTGTAGTATGGTGTAACATATCTTGATGGAATCCTAAAACAGACTATAGTCCATCAGTCCTAAATAATTTGTTCTAGATCAGGGGTCGGCAATGTACCACAAGTGGCATGTGAGCTGATTTTGAGTGGCAGCACAGTCTGTGGCTCCAGCTCAGGCCCCTCTTCCTCCTCCCTGCCCCCTCCCCAAGTGCTGGCTCCCGCCGAGCCACCTACCCCTGTGCTGCTGCCTCTCTATCAGTGGTTGGGGGGGGGGGAGAGAAGGAGTAGCTAGGAACCTACTTAAAAGCTGGCTCCCTGTGAACACTAAGTCCCGCCTGCCCCCGTAAGAATGTTAAGGCGTGATTATTTTGCTAATTGATACAATTTGTATCGACTACACGGTTAGTTGAAAAGGGGAGCTGCTCTGCAGAGCCACAGTGGGGGTAGCTCCCAGAGGCGGGGGGGGAGGGATATAGGCATCTTCTGCTCGTGGTAAACTGAGGCTGGCTGTGGGCAGAGGCTGCTCCAGCAGCAGCCCATGCCAGCGGCCAGCCTGGGCTGCCGCGAATAGGGGCTGCTGGATCTGGCACAAGCCAGCACCGAGCAGTCCCGGCTCATGCCAGCTCCGGACTGCTGCAGTTCTGCATTTTAAATGTAGTAAGAGCTTGGTAGCCGGGACTGCTCTGTGCTGGCTCCAGCAGCCCCTTTCGCAGCTGGCCATGGGCAGGGGCTGGTGCTGGAGCAGCCTCTGTCCACTGCCAATTTCCATGGGGAACAACAATTCAAAATGGCTGCCCTTAAAGGGGCAGGCAACCTTATAACTTTCCCCCCGACCCCTTTCTCCCCTCCCCCAACCTTTTTGTTGAGGGGGGGAAAAATATCCTTGGTGTTCCTCATTTAAAAAAAAAAAATTGTTTGATGTTCCTTGGTCTTAAGTTTAAGAAACACTACTCTAACATGATGGCTGTTCATTCAAAAGTTTACAACCAAATGTTGACTTCATACAGCTTTGAAACTTTACTCAGGAAAAATGCTGCTTTCTTTTTCTTTCTTTGGTAGTTATATTTAACACAGTATTGTACTGTATTTGTGTGTGTGGGGGGGGAGGGGTTGTTTCTAGCTGCAGCTGCCTGATTGCATACTTCCACTTGCAAATGAGATTTGTAATTGACTGTTCAGCTCATAACTCTGAGCTTATACTGTATTTTTAAGAGTACTGCTCCCAGAATTGGCTAACCTCACAATGAGAGAACCTACAAAAAGTCAGATATGGGATACACAGACCAAGTCTACATTGGCACTTCACAGCGCTGTAACTATCTGGCTCAGGGGCGTGGACATGTACATACGCGCCTGCACGCATGGACAGCAAGTTACAGTGCTGTAAAGTGCCAGTAAAGTATGAACCAGGCTATGGTGCTGGGAACCCAGCACTGTTAGCTACTCCCCTCAGAAAGGTGGTTTACATAGAGTGCTGGGAGAGCTGCTGCGGCTGCACTTTAAACCAGGGGTGGGGAACCTAAGGCCCTGGGGCCAGATGTGGCCCCCAGCATACCTGGGTCTGGCCCCTGAGGTTCAGGACTCCCCCCAGTATTGGGGAGCCCATGATGGTGCTCCAGCCCCTTCACGAGGGGCTAGAGCACACAAAATCTAGCCCGGGTCCCCTTTGCTCTGGTGTGCGAGAGGAATGTGGGGAGTGCCTTTCTCCTTCTCAGACTGAGGCCATGTCAGTGAGGGTTGGGGGTTTGTTTTTGGGTTTGTTTGTTTGGTTTTTTTTCCTTCTCACTTGTGTGGGCCCCCGACCCAAAAAAGTTTCCCCACCTTGCGTTAAACTGTTAAGTGTAGAGAAAGCCACAGTCTGAGCTTTGTGGAGCAGACAGAGACTCAGAATAGCCCTGAGTGGGTAAAATACCTGTCTGCTGAAAGAGACCCGTTGTTCTCTAACTTCCAGCTCTGTCAGGTAGCTTTAATCACAGTCAATCTTTACACTTGGTAGAGCATGTTGCAGAGTCTGCCTAGATCAGTGGTTCTCAAACTTAGTGGTCCACAGACACTTTGCAGATGGTCCATGGCTCAAGCTTAGCCCCCTCCTCCTGACCAGACACTCTCTTCCCATCCTGATCCTGCACTCTACCTCCTACCCACATCCTGCACCCTTATCCCACTCGCTGACAGCCCTGTCCCACACACTGAATCCTCATTTTTTACTCCACCCCAGAGCCTAGAGGGGTCTACAAATCCACTAACCCCAGAAGAATTAATCTGGCCTATGGGAAGCCCTAAACCTCAGTCCTTCCTGGCCTTTTACTCCCACCTCCTACCCCCAGAGCACTAAGGAAGGGCAGTGTCTCAGCTGGGGGCCACTTCAGTGAGGGTTGTGGGGTTTGTTTGTTTTGTTTTGTTTTTGCTTCTCACTTGTGTGACTTCCAAATGATTTTTCTGTGGGTCTTTATCCCTCAACCTAAAAAGGGTTCTCACCCCTACTGTAAATAAAGACAATGTTGAAAGCTTTTGTATTGACTTAAATTAATAATTTAACTTTCTTATGTTAGTTTACAACACTTCATTTGAAATAAAGTGCTTCATTTTAAATTAATCTGTATTAAAAAATTGATTAACATTTCCTTTATTACTGTTTAAATTAAACTGTTCTCCTTAGCTGCAGCACTAGCAAAATGGCTCAGGGGTAATTGTATAGTTAACAGTGAGTTTCCATTAGGAGCTAGTGGTCTATGGAAAGGTCTGCATTGAGCTGGGTGGGCCATGGGCCAAAACGGTTGAGAACCAGTGGCCTAGATTAAGGGATAGAAATGAATCTCCCTCCATGTCCCTTTTCTCTACGGAATGACTCTTGACAGCAACATTCCAGACAAGGCTGTTTTCTATTCAGTGATCAGAGCTGCTCCAGGGACAACAGCTCTGCTTTGCATCGGCCTTTGAAAATTCAGAATTTTATTTTTGTTCCATGTTGGAATGAAATAAACCTTTTGAGTGTTTTTGCAAAATGGAATTGTGTCAAAACAGGTTTTCCATCAGAAAACAGCTGATCTTTTCAAATGAAAGTCTCTCTGCTCAGAAATCAGTCTTGAACCTCAGAAAACTTCCTTGAAACAGATACATCTTGGAAACCTCTTAGCTTTGATGAAATGACATTTAGTTGAAAATGTTCTGGACAGCTCTACCAATGGTAATTAACTATCAACAGTCCTAGAGCAAATTCAAACCCACGTGAGTCAAACGCTCACTGGAATACCTACCTTTCTTTTGCTTTGGCTAAATCCTGTGTTCAGCATTGCTGAATCATACTTCAGTGCCATATGAAAATAGATTTTGGATTCTTCAATAATGGGAGTGGTATGGCTTCTTGTGTGGCTAACTGTGAGGCTCTTAAGGATAATGTCAGGCCTGTTCTAGAGGTGCTCTAAATGAGTTATCCAAATGTTTCAATGAACTTTGGTCACCTCTAATATTAAGGGTACACTTTTATCTATATTTTATTAAAGCGTTAATACAAGATTAATTTGTGGGTTCAAAGTCCTCAATTGGATGCTGCTTAAAACTTTCAATAACAGCTTCTACCTGTGCTTATAAGCATGTTATAGACATGATAGCATGTGTTAAGTGTTTATAATCTGTTAGTTTACATATGATTATCAGTAAATGCACTTCTAATATAAAGCATGACCCAAAACCCGGTAATAATTCATTCGGTTTGGGAACATATTCACGCTAATCTGCCATATCTATCCTTTGGCTATTGCATGAGCAAAATAAATCTGAAAAAGCAAGAAGCTGATCTCTGTTGAAAAGCATATGCAGTATAAGCTTAGCCTCATCTGTCAACACACGAGAGGGTATGGCACTCTGGTGATGTATAAGTAGATCTAACCAAAGCCCACTAAAGTCAAAGCAGTCTTCACATTAACAGTAGTAGGTCTTAGGAAAGGCCTTTGGCTACAGAACTGTCAGCAAGGATAGTTTCATTAAGCACATTGTAGAAGTTGTCAAATATTCTTGAGACCAAAGAGGGATATTACAGTATAGCTTAAGGAACTGTCCACACATCTCCATTTTGACAGCAGATGACTTCCTGTAAGAATCTTCCTTTCTCTTTTCAAGAAAGGAAACTTCTGTTTTCACATTTCCCCCATGCCCTCTGCTCGTGATACCAGCCTGGATACTTCCTTTTCTCCCCCTTCCTTCCCATATGCCCCTGTGCATGGGATTGCACTTTCTAAACCTGCTCACCACGCAGTGACGCTCCTCGTTCATCTCCCTTCTTAAAAACCCACCTCAGTTGTGTCCTCCTTGAGAGAGCTATTCTTCTACAAAGGAGCCCCATGAGGTGTATGTTTACCTTACTGAAGTAACCCTGAGACTGTGGTGTTGTAATCTCTCTCTCCTTCCTTCCCTCCCTTTTTGTATCCGTATTATCCCTGCTACATGTGTCATACTTGAATTTGGACAGTAAGCATGTTAAGACAGGAACTGTGTCTTTAATTATTTCCATTAAATCCATAGTGTGTGTGCCTTTGGGTATGCAAAATAATGAATAATTACTTTCCTGTTTTCTGCATTTATTGTGCATATTCTTATTGTCCTGCCTCTTGCCCCTACAGATTAATGTTGGCCATTAGTACTGCCTAGAGACTATTTCTTTCCTGACCTGTGAGGCTCCATCAGTTCCCGCTGCTGACTGATGGCTTGCCACCATTTTATTATCATTTGCTAGCTTTGAGAGTTGTAGCTGAGAGACAGACAAATGTGACTGCACTATCGCTATCTTCTTGTATTTGCTGCACCCAAAAATATGATGCATGTGACCAAATCTTGCAGTCAGCCCCACAAATCTACTGATAGGCCGTATGAATATTATGCTGACATAATATTTGATAGTGCTCTTTAAATTTTTTAATTTTTCTTACCTCATAGCAATCTGAGACTGCCTGTGGGTTTGTGAGCTTCTCTAACCTTAACCTCTGAATTACAGGGTTGGCAGTGGAGATTGTCAGATACATCCACATCTGTATTTTTAAAAATTAAATGTTTTGTTTGTTTAAAAACAGAATCCTATAATTAGACAGTCCAGGAAAGATCCTGGGCAGATAGATACTGGAGGAACATGGGGGATTCCTATTATATACAGGGTTTTGCACTTCGGTTCAGTAGTTCTCAGTCCCCACCCCCACTATACAGATTGTTCCAGTACCCCTGCCTGTGCGCACCATCTGTAGCAACCAAAGGTAATGCAAATGAAAATTTGGTTTCCTACATACAAAAGTTGGTGGGTTTCCAGGAGACCACATTTAAGTATCCCTTGCCAGGTGAAAAGCAAGCTAGTTTAATTTTTAGAAATGCTTAGCAATCACTTGTTTGCAATTTGCTTTCTGGTAACATACTGTTGGGGGTTTAGTGATCGTGCGGTGATGTGTGTCTACATAGAACTGCATTTATAGGTAATCTGCATAGTGGTACGGTGTGATGTGCTTCTACATAGTTTTGAAATATCATAAACTATTTTAAGGGATCAAATATGCCCTTCTACCACAGATGAGGAATAAAATAAACATGCAGATCAAGATGTCTGGGGTCTGTACAGAGGTTTTGCTCTGAAAATCTTGTTGCAGTAAGGAGTGAGTGAAAAGAACAGCTATGCCTGAGCAGCCAATAAGGTTTGTGTGGTTATTTAATCACTACTTTGCTGCATTTCCCACACAGTGATGGGAACAGTGGGAAGATGCAGAAATACCACATGGTATTTTGGCACAAATCCTTCTAGCCATGGAGTGCCTTGCAGCTAGGCAGGCTGGGAGTAGGACAGACCTAGCTCCCTAGAGCTTGAGGCTCATCAGGGGAGAAGGGAATGTGAGTGAGCTGGTGGAGAGTGGCCCATTGATCTGCAGAGCTGCTAGCAGCTACAAAGCCTCTGTGGTTTGTGCACAGGCGCTTAATCCCTGCCTCTGGCTCCTTGGTCCTTAGGTTGGTACCCCATATAGGCGCTGGCTTCTTCCTTTCCCTCGAGTTGTCCTCTCCACCACCCCATCTTTTACCACCCAGTTCCACCCCCTCTCCAGAACACACCTCATCCCCGCTTCTCCCCTTCCTCCCAGCTCCTGAATACCGCAGAACCCTGATTCGTGCTGGGGTCGGTATAGGGTGCTGGCTACTGGGAGATGCTAATCACTCAAATTTTTTTTCCAGGAGTGCTCAAGCACCAGGCATGGAGTTGGTGTGCCTATAGTTCCCCATACAATGTCAATAGTTCGGGTTATGAATTTTGCCCACAGGGAGAGAGATCTGTAACCGGAATCTGCCTGATGCCATTATGTGTGCACACTGCAGTAATGTAACTCTGTGGCTAAACTTTTAAATCCATAAAATATTTAGTCAGTAAAGAGAAACATCAGGCTTGCAAAGCTCATTAACAATGACCACAGGCTTATTCTGGACCTGCAGCAGCTTGAGTGGAATTCACAGATGGTGTTTGTATGCAATTACATACCTGACTTCTACAGCAGGAGCTGCCATTAAGAACAACTTTTTAATTCAGTGTAAAGTAACCTAGATTTTGCTGTCCTCATACTACTGATACATACCTGGTAATATGCTAGAGAGCAAACTTAATTTGTAAGACCATTTATATTACAACCTATCAAAAACTCAGACAACTTAGTGTGTAACTTACAAAAACTGTAATTGTCCCAGAAATTGTCCTGCTTTCAGCACATACCCAGCGTAAACACTTCTGGGACAAATTGACTGCTGCTGTTTAGGGAATGGAAGCCTATTGAAGTCAAGGACTGAATTTAGCATGTCGGATTTTAAATATTCTTGGGATTGTGTGTGTGTGTGTGTGTGTGTGTGTGTGTAAATGTTGTGGAGACATTACTGCAATGGGATTAAAATCATAGCACAAATTGAGTAATAGATTGCAAAAATTCAGTGCCCCCTGCATTTGGCTGCTTGCCTAAATGATCCTGTATCCCAGAGAGAGCAGCCAGATAAAATTGTTTCCTGCTCCTAGCAAAAGCCCTCTTTGGAGTGCTGCTGTTTGAAACCATTATAGGCAGCATTTTGCTGAGTTCTACTCTTCAGCTGCTGATTAGGACTCAGGAAAAAATTGAAAAACAAATTGGGGAGATGAGAGAGGAAGAAACTATCAAGGAGTGTTATCATTACATATCAGTAGCTGAGGAGGAAATAAACTTTTCTTGCCCTTGCACTGCACCAGAAACATCCAATTAATGCCCTGTATTCGTAAGATACTGCAGATTGGGTAGCAATGGCAGTGTCTGATTACCCTGTGGATAGATGCTGAATGCAGTGAACTGCCATGAATGCAGGGGGAAATATTAATCTGTGAAGGGAGCTATTCTGTATGGCGTTGAGACACCTGAACTCGGATTGAAGTCATAGCAGGCCAGGCACTTAGTGCTTCACAGGATTGGATCTATAATGTTCAGCACCTTTAGAAAAGCTAATTTCTACAAGGTTTTGTGACTCAGAATCACTGTTCTCATAACAACGGGAAACTGAGAACGTTGGCAGGAAGGGCAGCCTTGTAACCATCTTTAGAAAGGAGAGCGTTGACGCCATTAATATAATAGAATTTTATATGGTTACATGTATTCTTCCCGTGTTCATAGTACTCAAGTGGTGACAAAGTGATTCCTGGTAACCTCACTTAAGGAATTGCAGTATATGGAATATGCACCTGCACATGCCTCCTTTTTAAATTCAGCATCTTGTTTTATTTCTGGTCTTGGGTTGGAGCATTTGTGGGGGATCCTAAAAAAGGACAAAAACAACATCTTCTGTGGTGTTTTCAGAGCAGATTTAAGGGGACGGTCATTAAAAATTTAAAAGAATATGAAGAAGGAAACAAGATACACACACAAGCTGTCTCCCTTTCTACTTATGTCACAGCTGTGCTGACAGTTCTTCTGTTTGCTTCTTTTACATAAACTGCAGATAGATCCAGAGAGGGTGCAACATTAACCAGTTGGAAGGTAAAATAATCACATTCCCTGGGGCTGCAAAAGTTCTGTCACTCAATCATGCCTTCTGGCAGGAGACTTTAGGTCAGGATTTTGGTCACTTGAGTATCTTGTGATCAATAGCTCACTGCTGTTGTCCTAAAAATCAATCCGAAGACAGTATCACATTGCTATGCACATATTAGTTCTAATAGTGTCCTATTTACCATATTAGAATCCGTTTTAAGAGGTTGGGAATACTTGTGTGTGCATCTACAACTCACGCATGGGAGTGTCTGTGTGCTGTTTTTTGGGTGCCCATGGTAATGGGCCCCTCCCTGGTGTATGTGTGATGCTCACCTCAGTGTGCTAATTTTTTCCTTTGAATAAGGAGAACTTCAGGCACCAAACACTTTCCCTTAGGATTCAGTGTGACCTAATGGACAGAGCATTGGATTGGACTCAGGAGACCTGGCTTCTATTCCTGGCTCTGCCACTGACCCACATGGTGACCTTAGAAAAATCACTTCCTCTTTACCTCAGTTTTGCCATCTGTAAAATGGGTATAAGGAGCCACCCTTTTTGTAAAGTGCTTTGAGATCTACTGATGAAAATTGCTATATAAGAGTTGTTATTCCCACGGCAGTGGCCTGGATCTGTGGTGTCATGCCAGGGATTACCCATGTCTTGTTTCTCTCTGCCTCACCCCCGTTACAACTACTGGGACCGGGGTTGTGCAGTGCTACTCCTTAAGCCTGTTGGTAGAGCTCTACATTGCAGTGCAGAAACCTGGGGCTAGAGTCCTTTCTGCACCAGTCAAGAGAGTGTAATACCACCACAATATTCCTACCCTTCTCTGTCCAGTGAGCGAGAGGCCTGGACCAACCTTTGAACTCTGGTTTGCTGCATGTCAGTCAAAAATTACTCCCATTAGGTTGCTGGGCTGGTATGAATTTTCTTTAATTTCTGTGCAATAAATGTGTCCTGATTACAGGACTGTAAACCAAAGTACAACTTGCAATAATGTGTTCCAGTCAAACTAAAAGAAAAAAACCTTGAGTAGTTTTGTTTTGCTTTTTATAATTAGAATTTGGGTAGGTAGTCTGTAGAGTGAAGAGGCTTAGGAATTTGAGTTTGCTTTTTTTGTTGTTTAATGCAAGCATTGTTGCTGATTCATTCAGCTGTTTATTTAAGAAGGCCGAAAGTTATTTTTTTTTAAACATTCTCTAAATCAATAAGGGTACATCTACACAGCAACATTATTTCGAAATAACTTAGTCTAAATCTACACAGCTTGCAGTTATTTCGAAGTAAAGTTGAAATACTGTCAAGCTGGCGGACTTCTTACTCCGACTCCCGTAACCCTCATTGTATGAGGAGTAAGGGAAGCCGTAATAAGAGAGCTCTATTTAGAAATAAGTGCTGTGTAGATGCTCCCAATTTCAGAATAAGCTATTTCGAAATAAACTATGCAGTTGGTGTAGCTCAATTTGCGTAGCTTATTTAGAATTAAGTCCTGCTGTGCAGACACACCCTGAAATACAAAATCCTCTGGCTTATTGATATAGGTCTAATTCAGCATGGTTCTATAGCCCATACCTGATTGAAACCATGTATGTGGTTCTACTTCATTAAGATTATTTACATGCTTAAAGTTAGGTATGTACTTTTCTGAATCAGGGTCGTGTAGGTCACAATACTGCAAGGTGCTGAGTACTCTTAAATCCTATTGGCATTAGTGGGAATTGAGTGTGCTCTGCACCTCACAGGGATTTAGTCTATAGCACCTTGAATATATGTAGTGCTCAATACTAAGAAGCAATAACAATAATTCTTGTTCTGAAGGGCTTTGCTTGTATGGACAGAAATAGGACTTTCAGACATTGATTCTTGTCAGCAAAATTTCACCTAATGCAAAAGTCTTAAGTGAGACGTAACAATTTGTTCTTGACTTCCCCCCCAAAAGAAATTTTGGATAATGGTTGGAGAACTTATGCTTTCTGTGCACATAATGTTTGTTTTATTTATCTATTTATTCCTATATATCCTATCACAGTGATGGGTAGGTGCTTTCCATAACATCAAGTTTTCTTTCTCAGCTCATGTGTTGGCTCAACAAGTGATCTGAGGACTCATGAGGAAATTGCTTTCTGTAATGTTGGAATTCATCAAGTAAAGGTTGCCTTTAAAGGCAAAACATTCAAGTCTTGCATGGCTTTTGATCAGTGTTCCTAGAATCTAAACATGGAGAAAACCCATTGGGTCATCTAGTGCATGTCCTTGCTAATGTGGGGCTGTGTGCTGTTATAAATTTTACTAATGATTTCATTCATTCTAGTTTTTAGAATATTCCAAGCATTTGAGCTTATGCTAATTCACTAGGAAAGACCATTCTACAGGCACTTAGACCTTTGTGTCAAAGTGTTTCAAACATTTTTGTTTGTTTGTTTTTTCTTTAGGTACCGGAAGTGGTTCTCTTTCTCATGCTATCATCAGGACGGTGGCTCCTACAGGGCATCTGTACACAGTGGAGTTCCACCAACAGAGAGCAGAGAAAGCGAAGGAGGAGTTCCAGGAGCATAAAGTAGAACACCTCGTTACAGTGAAGAATCAGGACGTCTGTAAAAATGGGTTTGGGGTCTCAAATGTTGCAGATGCAGTATTCCTAGACATTCCGTCACCTTGGGAAGCTATAGGACATGCAAAATCAGCACTGAAGATTGAAGGTATCTTCTCTTCTATACTCCGATCTGTGGGGGGTGTGGTTTCTGCCTTTGAACCTACATATTAAGGGTATCCCCATTCTGTTGTGTGATCTCCATTCTGGTGTCAAGTCTGTTGTCTTTTCTCAGACTACAAAAAAGTCTTCACATTTACAGAGAGCGCCTTACAAGAAAAACAATCTTCTCCCACAGGTTTCTGTGACAGCTGCTGCAGTTGTCATGTGCCACACACAAAAAGCTTTTGAACCTCTGTCAAGCACATATTCTAATAGATCCAAGAGAGTGTAGGAAGAACTGGTAACATAACTGACGAAAGCAAATCTCTGACATTTCACTGGAAGTGTGTGTGTGTGAGCTTAAACAACACTTCCTGTTAATCATTGCAGGTTTTGAGTAGAAGAGATTCAATAAACACCACACACCTAATCTCTAGAAAAGTGATTTTACTTAAGTATGCCCACTTTCTTTCTTTCTCAATCCTACCCTTTTAGATTTAGTGAGAATTTTGTCACTGACTTCAGTGAGAGTGGGACATTAGGGCTTTTCCTCATGGGAAAGTTTTACCTGTTACAATGGTATAGTTATCCTGATATCAATGCCTCTATGAACATTCTTATTGTTGTAGAAGCAACATAACTTATACTGAATACAGCCACTGTTATACTGGAATAAGTATGTTCTACCAGTCATACTTTGTTGGTTTTACAGCAGCAGTTCTCAACTCATAGGCAGCTCGTGGCCCAATCAGCACACAGCTGCAGCCCATGTGACATCCTCAGGGCTATGCAGATAGTATGTGGGCCACTCCCCCCCTCTCTCTCTCTCTCTCTCTCATATATAGAAACAGAGTGAACTGCATATGTGGCCTACTTTAGTAAATAAGTTGAAAACGAAAACCACTAGTTTACAGTTACACCTTATCTTATCTTCCCCCCCCCCCCAAAAAAAAAAATTCCTGTGTAGACAAGGCCTTGGACAGGTTATGATATCCTTTATTAAATGCCCTAGTTTAACCACAAAGAGAGTTCTCCTAATCAAGAGCCTGTTCCTGTATCATGCAAAGCATCTCTTGCTAGGGCCCTGATTCAGCAGGGAACATAGTTATTGACCTGCTAAAATCCATTTATGTTCATTAAAACACTGAAGAGTGTGCCTAATTTTAAATGCATTCTTAGGTCATGTTGAAGACAAGAGGAGTTTAGCATGTATTTAAAGTTCATCCCATGTTAAGTACCTGGCTGAATCGGGGTCTGTGTGTGGAGATCCCTCAGCTGCCACTCAAAAATTTCTAACAGTTTGCCAGAAGCAGTGTATACTTTAAAATCACAAACAAACAAAAGAATCCCATAATGAATGTTCTGGGCTTGCAAGGGTTACAGTTGCATTTCTGGCTGCTCCCGGTGTCTGCTGAGAAACTAATTCACACTGTGCTATGGAATGCCCTTGCCATGCTCAAATTATCTAATCCAATGAGCATAATACTCAGCTGACTCCTCAGCCCAGATGAAGGGAGCTGCATTGCGCAGTACAACTTGAATTATTTAGCCAGTATATGTTGAGACTGCTAAGTAGATGTACTTGAAGCTTTCCAGGCTTAGAATCCTTGGAACATTGCGGTGTCTGAGATCCTGGAAAGCTGATCTTATTTGTATAGATTTATAGCTGGTGCTGTATCTTATTGTGTGCTGTAATATATCGTCCACTTACCCAGTGCAAAATAGAAAAAAGTCACATCTGGCTGCTGCTAAGTGGCCTTGTATTACATACAGTAGGAAGGCAAAATTGTCAATCCCCTTTTGAAATTAGGATTGTTGTAAACAAACCACAGTACCTGAGAACTGACAACACTGTAAGGGTTTGGCTATACGGCGCACTAAGCCTGGCATCTGGGCTCATGGACTCAGTGTTTCTAAGCCTACACTTGAGTGTCTTGGATTTACGGTTGTTAGATCTGGGTTTGTCGGTTGTGCTAAGGCAGCGATGGGCCACCTAGGCTAGTGAGTGGACCACACAAGTGGCCCTCCTTCATTTCAGTGGGCTGCAAGACCGTCATAACCAAGACAGTCTCCTGGGATAGAGTAGATTTGCTAACTGCACTTGTGTGCCTTGAATTTTAGGGATATGCCGATTGAACCGTAGCACTGCTTTGATTGGATGCACAGGGAGCTTTTACAGTTCATGTTGTGTGTAGTCAGCACGTACTTCGCTTTAAGTGCATCTCACTTTAGTAATATTGGTACGAAAAAACCGACATGGCCAGAATCCAACAGAATCTGGCAACCCTGCTCATGAGCAATATAAACAAAATGTCTTGTGGGCCACACATACAACCCTTATGGGAAGCATGTGGCCCACCCGCCACAGGTTGTCCACCACTGTACTCACGTGTGCATCCTGCACTACACAGACTTTCTGATGTGGGTTTATGGCTTTTGCTATGTTCACACTGCAAAATGGCATGGGCTCAAGGCACAGCAGCCCTTGAGCTCTGACCCGCCTTCCCACCCAACCAAGTTCTATGAGCCAGATCCTAAGTGCTTGCTGCCCTCAGTCAGATTGATTTGTGTGTGGACAGAGGAAGGGTTGGACTCAAACCTGAGACAGAGCCTCGGCTTGGACTGCGGCGTAGACATACCCTAAGTCTCCTCATTTGGATGTTTGCGCTACTTGTTATGCTGAAGACCGATTTATGCTGCACTACAACATATATTTTCCATTATCAGTGATGAAAATCTATTCCTTTGGTGGGTACCATATAACGAGAAACAATGATGATTGGAAAGTTTAAAAAATGCTACCAAGGTGACTGAAAAATCCCTAAAAGAATATCTGAATGTGCGTTTTTATTTAGCTGATTTCACATAATCAAAAGCTATTCTACAGTGGGAATACTGAGTACACTTAAAGTCTTTGTTCATGAATGCTCTCAGTGATGAGTGGTAATTATCATTAGAGAAAATGGATTCTCATATAGGGAGAGAGATGTGAAGACACACACACAAGCTATTCATACAGGAGATTTTATTCTAAGTAAGATGGCCATAATGCATAATGCAAAAATTACAACAATGCAATTGGATAGTAGTCATTTTATTACTTAAAGTCTTAAGAACAGATACTTAAATATTCTTATTCCAATATTATTTTAATTTACACCATTTTCTGGTAGCCCCCCAAAAACACACCACAGAATCAATAATTATAATAGAAATATCACCTAGAAGGGTATTAAGAGCTATATGTTCAACAAAGCCTTACAATAAGCATTCTTTTCTTCTCTACTCGGTCCCAAGCTCTGAATAGCTGTAGTTTAGTATTTTTATAGGCTGAAGGTTAATAGTCTTGTTTAAAGAGTACATTTTCATGTTCCTGCCTCTGATTGTCCTGGCCTCCCCTTTTAAAGCACTGCTGTATTGTGGAGAATAAAAGGGCCAGTGCGTTTGTGGCTCAAAAGCCCTTATTTGTTGTTAACTAGGTGCTCTGTGCCCATTCAGGCTCTTCAGCTCCTTAGCTGTATCCTTCTCGACTGATTTCCCTTTTCATACCGATAGCAAAAAAAAAAAGAGCCTTCTAATATCTCAGTGGCTTGGCAATGCTTCACCGCCCATTTTGCTTCCATTTCCAGACCTATGCTCTTGCCTTGGCAGCATCTGTTGATTGATATTTTTTCATAGCTGTGGCTGGTGTCTGACCTTGATTTTTTTGGTAAGATCTTATTAACCCCTTAGGCTGGGGGGGGGGGGAGAAACACACACAGCAAGAAATCTGCCCCAATAGCCATGTAAGTTAAAAATAACCTGACTGTATATAGTCTCTAGCTATTCTAGAACTCATTACTTGAAGAATACTCTAAGCTGAGTAGAGTTAAACCAAAGCTTTTTAATGTTAATTCTCCAACCATCCTTCCCTCCATCATAAATGTTTTCCAGTGCTTTCAAGGCTGCAGAAGACTATGTTCATGCAGACTTCTAAATTTTCCCTTAATTATACAGGCGAAGTACAGTTGTATGTGTGGTGTGTTTTACTCCAAGACTCTTGCTTTATAAACATTGTTGGTACTGCTTAGATCAACAGTCTGAGTCCTAAACTTATGAAGTGTTAACCCTTTTATCCAGACTTTCCACTTCAATTTAAGTGTCCTACTAATTAAAAGAAACTTGCACGGTTATTCTTAAGATATCGACTGAGGCATGTGACCCAGTGTTGGCAGGTTAGCTTATTGTGATGCCTGTCTAGTGCAGATAATTGGTCCACTGAGGTTATGCCTTGTCAATGGAAGGTTCCTCTATGTAAGTCTTACTCTGAGGGCTTGTGTTTGTTCCTGCACTAACAGTACAGCAATGCTCTGCATTTTTTGTTTATTCAGAATAGGTTTTAAACAGGGCTTTAGCTTCCCAGCACAAGATAGAATGTTGTGTGGTAATCATTATCTCATTCTTTCAGACAGCGTCTATAAAAATTTTTATATAGTCACCACCACCAGCCCTGTGAGCAGGGTAAAGAATTATCTGCAGTGGGCTAACATCAGCTTTCAACTTGAAAAAAACCCTTCAGTGTACACTGTTTCCATGCAAAAGTTTTCATTGATATTTTTTTTTCCCCCTCCCCTCTCCTGAACATCATATGTTGTTCGTGGTCCCCCTGCCTATAGCAACCCACAGCTGGCTGAGGGAGAAGGGAAAACCATGCCACAGGTTTTTCCTAATTTGGGGGTTGATGGGGAAATCTTCAGAGGAGGCTGTGGTGCGGAGAAGTCAGTGTCATCAGTCCCGTCCTTGATATCATTGACGTGAGGGTTTGCTGCAAGCTCCCCTCCCTGCTGATCACCTGAAGTTCCTCTATTGAGCAGTTCCTCTGTTGTGAATTTGAGTCCCAGAATACTTTCTACGCTAGAGTATTTTACCTCAGGTTAACCACTTTCCAGTTAACCAGAGGTCACTGACACAGTAGTGCTGGCAGCAGCTAGGGCCGGGTTCAATATCACGGGTTTCCTTTTCATCCATCCCACACAGAACTGGCTTGAGCCCCCACCCAGTAGCCTGGGAACTCCACACACACCTGGGTGCCTGTGAGAGGCAATGCTTCCCCACTCGCCAGCAGAGTCTGAGAGTAGAAAAGAAACTTTTAATGGAAGAGGGAGAGAAGTAACATGGCATTAACTTGGGAAAACACCACAGACAGAGTTGATAGCCACTCCCTGAGTAAATGTCCCAGCTCAAGCAGCTTGAGCAATGTCCTTTGCCTCTCAGACTCACAAGTCCAGCAATGTAAGTGTCCCAGTCACATGCCCAGCCTTTCTCTGTACCCCACTCACAGTTGCTGCCTTGGTCAGGGCAGACCAGAGCTCAGAGGTGATTTTCAGAGCTCACCTCCCACCCGGGCGGGGGTGGGAATAGGAGGCATCTCACCCACTCCATTGGCCACTTGCTGCTGCTCCCAACGGCCACCAGCTGGCCACTCCCACCAACCCCCCGCTGTGCTGCTTGCTCCTGCCAGCCACCCCGCTGGCCACTCACTGCTGCTCCCATTGGCCACCAGCCGGCCACTCCCGCCAGCCGCCTGCTGGCCACTTGCTCCTGCCAGCCATCCCGCTGGCCGCCTGCCCCTGCTGGCTTTTCCCGCCAGCCACCCCACTGGCTGCTTGCTGCTGCTCTCACCAGCCGCCTGCCAGCTGCTCCTGCCAGCCACAGGCTGGCTGCTTGCTCCTGCCAGGCACCCTGCTGGCCACCTACTGCTGCTTCTGCAATGGCTTTGGCTCTGGGCTAAACCTAGTGATTTCAGCTCTTTGTGATGTCAGTTTCTCTGATTTCAGCTCTTGACCCACCACATAGGCTGGCCAAAAGATTCCAGCTTCTGCTAGAATAATATTTTAAAATAATAAAGAGACCTCTTATGGAGTTTGTTTTTAGTTCTATCCTTAGAACGGGGGAGGAGAGGGGAAGAGAGAGAGAGAGAGGTTGATTGAAACAGTCTTACAGCTCATGCTTGGAGGGCAAGTAGCCTGCTGGTTCAAGCTCCTTCCCCTAATCCCATCCACTTGAGTCTGGAAGGGAAAGGCTTGTCCATCCAAGACTCTTTACAATGACAGTGTCTCTCTTGCAAGCACTGGTGGTCATATTTTACAATTCCTACATTTAGGGTTAACATGGTTTGTGACCCCACAACAGCCAAATTAGTTACAATAGGCAAAATTCCATTTTTACAATTGACCATCCATCAGGCCTATAGCACCAGATGAACTGGATTTACATAACCACACCCAGGATTTTTTTCCCACTCCAGCATGAGCTGTATTTACATATCAACAGTTGAATACCTTGCAGGGCTAAACAACTGAGTGAGCATAACCACACCCAGGACTCCTTTCCCCTTTCAACTGGCTGCATTGGAAGCAGTGGTTCAGATCCGCTTACATTTATAATGGCCTTTCTCACTGTATCGGAGCACCTCACAGTCTTTGGTAGGTTTATAATCATAGCATCCAGGTGAAGTAGGGAAATGCTGTTATCCCCATTCTACAGACTGAGACAGATAAATTAAAAAACATGACCAGGGTCACACACGGTGTATATGGCAAGGCAGTGAATTGACTCTAGCAGACTCGCACCCTAACTGAAGACCATCCTCCAGCAGTGCACACAGTACTCAAATTTTTCATGATGCTCTTGTTGCCACAAGTTCTAGGACCAACAACAAACATTTGCCCCCCTGGAATAAGCTAGGGATGTTAAATATGGGTTAATTGAATAGTCACTTAACCTCATGAATTCTTATCTGTTAGTTGACTATTCTATAGTCCCCAGGCAGCCCCTGCCTGGGAGGGAGGGATCTGAGCTCCCAGACCCGAAACAAGCTGGAACTGAGCCAGGCTGCCTGCCCACCTGGCTCCTAATACACTTTAAATGCAGAACCACAGCGGGAGTGGGTCCAGGACCCAGTACAAGGACTGAGCTGGGCTGCTGGCCAGCCTGTTAAAAAAATTTACTGGCTAGGGGTGGGGAGGCATGTAGAGTATGGTATTAACCTATAAGCTTTTGCTTATCGGTTAATCAGCTACACTATTACATCCCTAGAATAAGCTTTTGTAGAGTATAAGAGGGAGCCATTGTAAATGTGCTTTGAATTAAATAGCAGTTTACTAACTAGAGGTTTAAAAATGCAGTATAAACAAAGCTACAGAAGGGGGACTGTAGCCTGAGAGAACATGTGGTCTAGTGGATCCAGCACAGGATGGAGAACAAGAGTCTCTTGCATTTCTTAAAACACAGGTTACTATGTATGAACCACAGGCCCAAGCATTTGGGCTATGCTGGTCCTGCAGCAGGAAACCAGAATGGAACAAACCTGAAATACCCCTCAGTCCAGCCTGCACACAGTACCACAGTAACAGCTCACTCTTGTCCAATATCTTTTGGGAATGCACCCGCCCAAAAAAATTAAAGTGAGGTCTGTGGAAAATTGTATATACAACTCTTACTAACTGTCTGGCATATGATTCAGTGAATATTTTCTGAATCGAGAGCTTTCATTTTTCCCTGTCAACAGGATCCTCTAATTTCATTGCCTCACCCACATGTACATTTGCTTAAAGGACATCCTGTTCTCCCATTAGACATGCAATATTTTTAGTGTTCTAGTAGCACAGAGTAAATGCCATAGTGATGTTTTTCTGTGACACTGCTGCCTCGCCCCCACAAACTATTAGTGCCTATGTTTTCTGGGATCCTTGTAATTTAACACTCTTCTTGTGACACTGCACTGAAATTCCACAACACAGTGAATTGTGTTCTTTTTTCCTAAGAAAAACAAAATTCTGTATTGTCTCCTACATCATAGAGTCACTTTCAAAGTTCAGAATAATTGGCCCCTTTGTGTAGAACTTCATGGTGCTTTTCTAATTCCAGATTCTCTGCTCAGTGTTCAGAACCCCTCAGTGGTAAAATAATGTAGCAGAGCACCTATGACCTATAATAACCTGCAAAAGACAGAGTACATCATTTGTGTTTATATTCTGTATCCTTTTGAATCTGAAGTGTGCATTAGAATTCCCGGGGGGGAGGGGAGTGCATTGCCACTTTTTCTTTTTAAACTGGGGCCATATCTAAAGTACCAGCTCAGTTTTTAGCTAAGTAAAACTCCTCTTGATTGCAAAGACATGTTCATCATTGCTCAGGCAAACCACCAAGGCCCAAATTCTGTTCTGCTCTATGTATGTGTAAATCTGGTATTATTCTTGAAGTCAGCAGAGTTAGTTATTCTCGGTTTTTATTTATGTGACCTAGAACAGACATTAGCCCTTTCTAAGGATGTCAGGATGTCCCTTCATTATTAATTAGATGTTTGTCCTGTATGTTGAAAATACAATGCACTATATAAGTGCCAAGTATTATCTCTTATCCTCACCCCTTTTTCGTATCTTTCTCTTTAATCTTTCCAACCCAAGTTGTGCTTTGACTTCTGTGAACTCTCAATCCCCTGCTTATTTATAGTGGCTGCCAGCCACTCTGTAGGCTCATCCCCAGCCTAAAGCTTGGTGAGATTTAACCTCTGCTGTAAACATTTCCAACATTCACTGCCTGTAACATGAAGGGGGAGGGGAACACTTTCATACAGATTCATTAGTCTCTTCTCCTCAACTGTAGTACTTGTCAGATTCATTATACATGAATAAACATAACATTTTTAGACAGCTCCTCTGATCAAAAAGCTTACACAGCTTCCCAATGTGAACAGGATTAATCTCAGATAATTACTCTATCAATTTATGATGACACCTAGATCGCATTAAACAAATTTAGTAGCAGTAGATTGGCTCCTTTGAATGCTTTCCTTTGAGAAAAATTCAGTTAGGAAGTTTCTGGGTTTTAGCTGTTTTTACTACCATTGCGTCCAGTTCACCCCATGATTGTTCAGAAACAGAACAGTGTGCATGCAAGTGAATGAGAAGAGCATGCGTGTCTTCACTCCATTCATGAGGGAATCCTCAGCATGACAGAACAAAGGAATGCAAATTCCAGTCTCTTAAATCCTAAGTGCCTCCTGCTGTCTAAAGGACAACAGGGCTCTTAAGAACTGTGAATGCTGGAAACTAGATTTACATCTGTGTGATGCCTGTAATGTACCCATTGTTGGATACATCATGGTCTGATGCATGATGCAACTCACTGGAGGGGGAGTTCAAAACTATCCATCCCCGCACTTCCATAACTTGATGTGGCAGGGCAAGCCTTTCCATCTCTGTCTTATCAGCAAGCCTCACATCTTTACTTAGGATAGTAATGGAGAGGTAGCCGTGTTAGTCTGATCTTGCTAAAACAAAAGGAAAAACTATGTAGCACTTTAAAGACTAACAAGATGGTTTAATAGGCGATGAGCTTTCATGGGCCAGACCCACTTCCTCAGATCATATTAGGCTGAGCCAATTTTCAGATGAGCAGTTATATGTCCCAAGCTCCAGTGGTTTTCCTACTCCAGAAATGCCAAGTCAGTCAGAGCTTTTCAGTCTTTCATTTTGTTCCTCAAATCTGTTATTTACTTGCAGAATGATCGCCTGAATTGCTTCCAGCCTTTCACTAAGAATCCCTGAATGACCAACATCATCAAAGTCAAATCTGTCGTGCTGGCTGGTCTGTTCAGGAAAAAGTTTGGGGGACCTCTCTCCCAACTGGTGGAAGCCTTAAAGCCAAGCGCTGCTTGTTTACTGCAGCTAAAGTTTATTTTTAGGTTTATTTTTAAGTTTATTTTTAGGTTTGTTAAGTTTATTTTTCTCTTGCATCTTTAATAACAAGAGAAAACAAGTGATCAAAAATTAGTAGAAAAAACTGAAAACATACAGGTTCTTATACCACCTTCATGACTACAGCATCTGAGCACCTTTCCATAATGCATTAAGCAACGTGACCTTCATTCTGCTGTTCCCATCTGCATATTATCCCAGGTCCATATACAGGAATTTGTGGCGGGGGGGGGGAGGAGAGGGAGGGAGTGGGTTTTTTTTGGTAAATAGACCAAAAGGGTGTGAATGCACCCCGCTGGTCACCCAAGTAAGCGGGGAAATCATCCCCAGCCTTCCTGTGGCAGGCCAGAGCACGGGGGAGGGAGGCTCAGGCAGTGTGCCGCTCCTGCCTTCCCCTGGCTGGCTAGAGTATGTGCATACAGGCCTGTATCTGCATATTATCTGCTGTTCTCCTCTACATATTTAAATAGGTTCTTCTTCCTTTACTACCACATAGTCTGAACATTCGATTTGTGCAATCCCCTTGCTCTCTAAACAGTCTAGTGTGTGGGCTGTCAGTTTGTTTTGGTAATCATTGCCAAATTTGGGATAGACATTGTGTGGTCAGCTTAACTACCCTATGAAACAAAAAGCATGTTGTGGTTTCAAGGCTTGACAAGAATTGCTGATGGCTCCTATTCCAACAGCTGTGTCCAGGCTTCATCCTTTTGGCAAGTCATACGGATTTGTATATCTAAAGCCATCTTGAAATCTTCAGAGTCCAACTAAATCAGCAGAATTGACTTATTATAAATGTAAAGCACTTTTGCTTTGTGGCTTTTATTTCAGTATAAACCACCCAAAAAAACCTGAATGAAGCACTAGAAGAACACTGATATTTCTGCAACTTCTTTCTCTGAAAACAAAGAGTTTATTGTGAAATGACATTTAACTGAGACACTTGTTTGGTGTCCTACAAAATGACAATGTAATGTCTTTCTTTACAACAGGCATATATTGTACTAATTTTCTAATTATATAACAGAAATTTCCCTCCTGGCTTCTCCTCTGTGCTGTAATATCTACAAATACTAGAAACATGTACTGCTTGTCCCCCCCCCCCCCCAATAAAAAAACCTGTCAGCTTCAGAGTAATTTTGGCAGCTATGCAGATGAATACATATAATACCCTGTTTCACTGGTATTAGCTGTATGGATGTGCAGCTAAATAGCAGTCATCAGGCTTGGTGGATTACACAACATCCCAAAGTAATTTTTACAGGTGTTTTTTTTTAATTGTAACTTTGGGGAATTGCTTGACAAAGGGCTGCTTTCTTTTGAAGATGTATGTTAAGTACCATTGACAACGAAGACTCTATTTAAAGATTAAAATAAAATCCAATCCGAAACCTACTTACTGCGGAATGGATTAATGGTCACAAAAAGAATTCTTCCCCAATCACTGGCCAGCACATCACTGCTGCGCTGTAACTGGGGCATTACAGCAGCACTTGCACTTATACCTGACACTATCTTTTTTTAGATCTGTAGCTTAGGGGGAAAAAATGACATAAACCAGCTCTCATGTGGGACCAGTTTGGCCTCTGTTTTTAGCCACTTTGCTGTCAAATACATGGGCTCTTTAACTGCTTACATAACTGGATTTTAGGAGGTTTGCTTGGATTAGTAGACATGGAGAATGAGAGAGATGGGAAGGAGTGCAAAGCAGATCAATAGTCATTTTTATCTGAACATAATCATATAGCTTCAGCTTTTTTCATTCCCCTCCTCTCATCTACAAGTTTTCAGTAGGGTCAGTTGCATCATGAGACAGACATTACATCATGAGTGAGACCACATGACCTGGATTTATGGTAGACAGTGTCCCTATAATTCCTTGATCTGATTTGGCTGTGGCTTTTTAGAGTAAATCTGAATCGTTCTATTCCTAGCTCTAAAGGTGACATTGGAAAGGTGGGGGGGACAGGTTAAAAATACTCAGTATTGAAAGCAAGAGTCTAAGGAGTGCTTTAATAGAAAGGAAAGTAACAGTATATAATTTAAAGTTTTGTCTTGTGGTTTAAAGGTTTTAATGCATATGCCATGAAGCTGCCTGATCTAACAATCAGTAAATCCCCACTGAATTGCCTTTTACGTTTTGTTTTGAGTTTGATAATCAGGTGACATGAGAAAAGCTTGCTTGACTAAATGGGTAAAGTTTTAATAACACTCCATCTATGGAATGGAGATTACTTTATATCTACACATGCCATCTGTCTCAAACACAGCCAGTTATGTCTCTGTGTGTGCGCACATGCATGTCCTCTTGTGCTTTTATTATAAAGACACTGTTGTAATGTGGAGCAGAGTTAGAAACCCACTTTTATCTTTTGCATGAGTCAACTTCAGTTTAGTGCATCATTCCAGGGGTCATGTGTTGATTCCAAGAAAAGTCAGCGGTCTGAAGTGATCAGCTGTACAGCTGAACCACAAACTAAAATCATGAACAAGTGTGCATTCCAAAAATGATTTAATCTGTCATTATATTTGTACTTAAAGTGGGCTGAAGCATCTTGAAAAATTATCACCATTTTTATGTTAACATTATAAACTGCACTGTTATCTCCTTGGAGATCTTTATCTCTTAGGCTTATTAGGTATTTTAATTGTGTATGTGCACTGTACTGAGAGAATTTGAATAAAGATTAATTAAATTGTTGTTTTCCTCTCTCCTCTAATGCCTGTCTTATTTTGTAGGTGGACGCATCTGCTCCTTCTCCCCTTGCATTGAACAAGTTCAGAGAACTTGCCTGGCTATGGAAGAACATGGTTTTACTGAGATTAACACTCTGGAAATTCTGCTTCGAGTATACAACGTTAGGACAATTAGCTTGCAAATCCCTGACCTTGGAAAAGCAGCCGAGGATAATTCTGGTACTGGGTTTGACAGCAGCAACCAGTCTCATCCAGATAGCTTGTATGGTATTCTGCAGCAGGGAACTGCCCAGTTTAAAAGTGGTGTGCCACTTAAGGAAATGGTGGGTCATACTGGATATCTGACCTTTGCTACTAAAAGTCTATTTTAATATACTTTTGTGTTTGTTTGTTTGTTTTTAAGATCCTCCAAACTTTTACTTGTCAGGAAATTCCATATATAGTCCAATCTATTTGGAATATGCTTTGTTTAAATAACCGAGAGCACTAGCCAGCCCAACATAGACAGAATATTTAAGGTCTGGAACAGCACTCTGTTTCTGTCCGAGAGAAAAGATAAATAAATAGCTAATGGCAATTCATTAGAATTTGCAAAATAAAGCCACTTGCTGATAAGTTTTGTTCAGTCAGCTTTTTTCTTTTTGGAATCCTTGCTTGGTTTCCCCACCCCCTGTAGACACTCCTTGGGGGTTTTTATTTGGTTGAGTTTTGCTATTTATATTGTTTTTTGGATCGTTGGAAAGATCCTAGCTGACTCATTGTAGAAATTGTGAGCTCATACAACAGTAACATTGAGCGGTCACAGAACAAGTGTTCTCTTGGAATAGAATTTGGCTACACAGAGGATTTTCTGCAGTGTGTTCAAGAACATGGTCTCTTTCTCCCATCCCCAATTGGCGTCTAGTAATCAGAGAGATTATACTGAAGTCTCACAAGCAGGGTAGCTGTGGAATATGGTTTATAAGAATATATTGGGAACATCCATCATAGAGGCTTCAGCTGCGATGGCTCATTCTTACTAAAATCTGATGATAGAGCAGCTGCTTTCATTGTTTGTAAGTCAATTGTGAGCATTTACCATCATGTTTTAATGTTACTTGAGCACCACTTTGTAAGCCATTTTTCTGAGGTTTGGGGTTTTTTCAATAAAGAATTGCATTATTTGACCCTGTTGCAACTGAATGGTGGAAAAATCACTATTGGCAGGATTTCTCTAACAGTGATATAAACTTAGCAAAATCATAAATATTCTTTAGCAATAATTTACTAGACTACTTATTTGGTCTGTTATATGCAGCTGGTCAGCGTGGTTGATCTATTTTGAACATCTGATTAAATTTTTCGTTTATAGATTAAAATTATTGTATATATTTCTGAGACTCTACATATCTTTTTTTTTTTTAATAAATTCTCTATTACGTTCTTCTCAGCCACTATTGAGATCTCTCTGCTCGTTGCTTTCCCTGTACGTTGTATTTTGTGAAAAACAAAATATATTGATCCATACTGGGCACTTTCTTTTTATATTGCAAGCTGTTGTATGAACATTTGTACCTGATTTCTCCCTTTTCGTGGCAAAAATAAACAAAGCTAAGCTTTTAGCATGTTTACAGCAGAACTCTAATCTATAATGGTCTAAAGAAAGTTCAACCAATCAGGACAGCACAGATAAAACTGTTGAGCAGATTAAAGGCAGAAAGCAATTCTGTTGAATGCAATCTGTTATAGAAGAAGTTCTACAGATGTAGCTTTCCTTCTGAAATGATATGATTCCATTCCCAATTAATGTTAATGGCCTTGGAGGAAGAAGTAAGTGAGCTGCTATACCATTGACTTAGATATATTGTTATAACAGAAACAAAAAACAGGACTATGTAGCAATGAGGAGTAACGGTAGTTCGAATTAGGAGCTTTAATTTGAACTACCTAGTCCGTGCCGCGTGTAGCCGCGGGCAGGAAGTTCGAACTACGGGGCATTTAAAAATGGTGGCGCCCGGGAACATGCAAATGAAGCCCGGGATATTTAAATCCCGGGCTTCATTTGCAAGTTCGAATGCCTCCATTAGCCACCCTAGTTCAAACTAGGGTGGCAGTGTAGACATACCCTAACAAAGTTTAAAGAGAAGCTAGATAAATTCATGGAGATTAGGTCCATAAAAGGCTATTAGCCAGGGCGTAGGAATGGTGCCTCTGGCCTCTGTTTGCCAGAAGCTGGAGATGGATGGCACGAGACAAATCGCTTGATCATTGTCTTCGGTCCACCCCGTCCGGGGTATCTGGTGCTGGCCACTGTCGGCAGACAGGCTACTGGGCTAGATGGACCTTTAGTCTGACCCAGTACGGCCATTCTTATGTACTTTTCAGGAACTAGATAAAGAGGAAAGAAAATAAGGGACATTGCAGTATAAGACTGCAACAAAGTATACACAAATGTGTCAAGTTAAATAAGGGGGAGTGGAAGGGTCCCTGCAACAGAAATATCTGTGTGCGTCAGAGGGAAATGGCACTTCTGTCTGAACCACGGAGAGCATTTCAATGGATCTGGTGTCTTGTTTGCCTTTAAAGAATTGTTTTGCTCAATTTCCGGAAAAAAAAAAGGAGCCAGATTGTGTTGTTTCCTTTCTCTGTTCGTGATGGCTCTGCCTAGAATTAGGATAGTATAAACGTAGGGAACAAGCAAATCGTCCATGAAACTGGTTTAAAAATAACCCACTGGGCGTCACAGGGAGCCCTTACCTTAACCTGTGACTCTGTGTCCTTTTGTTGACACTATTAGCATGTTCAATGTCATTCTTCTGATTACACTGGAGAAGGGGTTTGTATTTTTAGATGAAGGCTATGTGAGAAACCTGTAAAAAATCATTACAGGGTCAAGGTGGAAACACGGAAGTGTGATGGTTCCCCAAATAATTAAGTCACTTCATATGCAGAATAAACACATGCTAGCTGGTTGCTTGGATGGGATGCCCTTTGTAGTCATCAACTGTGCACCCTCTTTGCAGCTGAGCTCTCCTTTCCCAGAATTGCCTGCCATGAGCTGTCTTCAAGCCGAGAGCTGGCAGGAATGTGCTCCCAGCACATGTGAAGTCCAAGGCGCTGCTCTTAGGTCTCACAGGTGACTGCTGCAGTACAATCTGCTGCTTTGGCAACCACAAGTACTCTCCTCTTCTTTTCATCTGCTGTCCAGGCAGTGGGTGGGAGAGATGTCATCAGAGAGGCAAGCATCAATGTGTCTAATTGTAAAGACTCAGATGAAATTGCTGTTGGAGAGTAGAGCACTTTCAGTGTTAGCAAGGTTTCCGCTCTGAATCCATCCTCATTGGGCTAGCTTTTATACACCCTTATGAAAATGGCATGCCACCTTGGCAACAGGCATAGTACTATCCAAATGGATAGTTATCTATGCACATCCCAAAATACACGTTTGGTCTTAGCTTGACCTGGATTTAAAGGTGCATTGCTGGATCATGTAAACTAAAGATATTTTAAGAGCCTACTGTAGCCAAGGGGGCGTTGATTTTAATACATGCTAAGCTAATCAACTTGTAACTTGGGCTCCCCTTTGGTTTTAACCAAGGTAGCACATGCTAAAGGACATAGGTTTTGTCTTGATTAGAGTTTAGAAAAGGTGCAGGCAAGATGTGGCCCTTTTAATCTGGCCCGTGCCCTGCCCCACCAGAACCTTGAGGCATGAAGCTGCTGCATGCCACTCAAAGTGGATGGCTGCTCCATGTCATTCTCTGCACCATAGATGGGGGAGAAGGCTTTGCATGCAGCCTCCACCCCCAGCATGATCTCTCAGCTCCTGTTGGCTAGAAACTGACCAATGGAAGCTAAGAGATTGTGCTGGGGGCAGGGACAGTGTATGAAGATTTCCTTGTCTCCCCCACCACCACCATGCAGCACAAAGTGCCACATGGAACAGCCAACCACTTTGAGCAGTCTGGGGATACTGGCAGGTAGGGAAATTGCCTAAGGGTTCCACTGAGCTGCTGCTGAGAACCATTTAGGTAAGCACCTCCCAGCCAGAGCCTACCTTTGGCACCTCACCCCCTCCTGTACTAGGAATGTAAGTAACTGATAAGCAAAAGGCTATAGGTTAATGCTACAGACTACATGCATTTCCCCTCCACTCCCTGCCAGGAAATTTTTTGCAGGCTGGCCACTAGTAGTCTGGTTCAGCCCGGGTCTGAGACCTATCCCTACTGCAGCTCTGTATTAGGAGTCAGGTAGGCAGGCAGCCTGGCTCAGTTCCGGCTCGTACCATGTCCAGGAGATCATCCCCCACCCTGGATAGCAGAGCAGGGTGGCAGGCAGCCGGTCCGTGAGAGGAGCTGATTTTCAAACTGGCTTCCCTCACAGACCAGCTCCCATCTGGCAGCCCACACTGCTGCCTCTGATTCAGATGCAGCAGCGCGGAGTGGCAGGGGGCTCCTCAGAGTGGCATTGGAGGGCACTGGCTGCTGGCCCCACCCCTGGGGACTATAGGATAGTTGAGTAAGCTATAAGAATTCATGCAGTTAATCAACTATTCAACTGACCAATATTTAACATCCCTGTCCCGCGCCCCAACCCCCAGGTAACCATCCTCCCCCAGCCGAGGTCACCACTCATCTCCCTCCCCCAGGTCACAACTCCCTCCCAAACCCTGCACCCCTCCTACACTGTTGCCCTAGGCCAGAATCTCTTTCCTGTACCCAAGCTCCATCCCAGACTTTGCACCCCCCCTATAGAAAAGTGCCGCCCTTGACCACTTACTAAAATCTTGGAGTGCCCCCCCCCATCAAAATTATTGCCCATCCCTGGTTTAGAAGATGTTAGATCAAGCTAGAAAACTAGAGAAAAATGTAGCTTAGACAATGGTATGGTGGGTGTACAATTGGCTGGAAAACCTTACTGGTGGAGTAGTTTTATAATTGAGCTGGAAGGGCACATTCAGAGGGGTTCACAGAGGTCTGTCCTGGGTCTAATTCTATTCAATATCTTCATACATTATTTGGATAACGGCATTGATAATAAACTGAAAATCTGTGGATAATACCAGGTTGGAAGGGTTGCAAGCGTTTTGGAGAACAAGATTAGAATTGAAAATTATCTTGACAAACAGGAGAATAGGTCTGAAATAAATAGGATGAATTTCAATAAGGACTAATGCAAAGGAGCAATAAATTACACAAATATTGAATGAGAAATTACTGGCTTGAGTACAGCAGAAAAGGGTGTGGGAATTACAGTGGATCACAAACTAATTATGAGCCGACAACATAATACTGTCACAAAACAGGGAACATTGTTCTGTGATATATTAGCAGGAGTGTTGTAAGCTAGATACGAGAAGTAATTCTTCCACTATGCTCAGCACTGGATTATTGTGTCCAGTTCTGGGCACTATATTTCAGGAAAGATGTTGACAAACTGGTGAAAATACATAAGAGAATAACTTAAAAAAAAATTAAAGATCTAGAAAACGGGATCTACAAGGAAAGATTGAAAAGAGTTTGTTTTGTCTGGAGAAAAGAAGATTGGGGCTATGTCTACACTACACTGATCTATCAGAAAAAGGTACACAAATTGCGCTTTGCAATTTACGTACCTTTTTCCGATAGTTTTTTCAGAAGGGGCTTTTCCAAAATTTGGCCCATTTACACCGGGCCAAATTTCGGAAAAGCCTCCTCTTTCGGAAGAGCCCTTCTTCCTCGTGGGAGGAGGAAGACAGGGCTTCCAAAAGAGTATGTCTGCTCTTCCGCAAAAAAAGTGGAAGAGCAGACATGTTCCCTGGACGCAGTGGAGTTTTTCCAGGATCTCTCTGGTGTCCTGGAAAAACCCCGTAGTGTAGACATAGCCTAAGTGGGGACAGGAAAACAGTCTTCATCTATGTAAAGGGTTATTATAAAGAAGAGGGTGATAAATGGTTCTTAACTGCTGAAGACTGGACAAGTAGTAATGGGTTTAAATTGCAACAAGGGAGATTTTGGTTAGTCATTAGGAAAAAGTTCCTAAGTATAAGGGTGGTTAAGCACTGGAACAAATTACTTACAGAGGTTGTGGCATCTCTGATATTGGAAGTTTTTAAAAACAAGTTAGACAAATAGCTGTCAAGGATGGTCAAATAATACTTAGACTTGGCTCCATGCTGAGGTCTGGACAAGGTGACCTCTTGAGGTCTATTCCAGTTCTACACTTCTGTGATGAACACACCTTTAAACCTTAGGTTAGACCATATGTTTACTAGCAAACTTCATAGCCATGATTCTGTAGCAGCGGTAGAAATGCTGGAAGTACATAGTGTGTCATGACCCACGGATCTTTAACTTGAGTGTGTAGGAGCTGCCATGCTCCACCCTTCCATCTGGCAGTCTGCTAATGCTTACTTTTCTGGGATACATGGAGCCTAGCCCCAGTTAGAGGCTCCACCCCTGCAATCCTATTGGAGGAATCCTGGAGTAGCTGATTGGCCTGCCGGTTCTACTTAAGCTGGCACAGGAGGCTGTCTGAACAACTGAGCTCCACTCTGTTCTGGATTTTGTGCTTTTCTGGCTTGATTGCCTGACCCAGCATGACTCCTGGCATGTGATTCATGGTTCTGAACTCTGATTTGTTTCCTGCTAGTTTTCTCCTGTCCTGTGATTGTCAATTCTAGCTCTGACTGCTAAGTCTAGCTGACCCAGACCCAGATGTGACATAGTATAGTCAGGCATTAAGTGTTTATGCTATCACGTTGTCTAATCGCTGCTGCACTGATGGTGGGTTATGATTATGGTGAAATGTGAATCAAGAACCACCTGCAATAGGCATGTCTCTTTCTCAAATGACTACTGTAAATTGTCCCCAAAATTTCCTCTACAACTTTGACTTTTAAGCTGTTTCTGCACTAGAGATGTGAATGGTTAACTGATTAACCAGTGGGGGCTGGAGCAGCTCCCTGCCACCATGGGCAGAGGGCTGCTCTAGACCCACAGGGCCCACCAGAGGCAGGGGCACTCCAGCTCCCTCCAGCCAACAGGAGCAGCTCTTGTCCAATGGGGGGGTACATTCCAGCCCAGCCTCTGGAGTGCCCCCCCCACCTTATACAGCAGTGCAGGGGGGAGCCGGTATGCTCCCACAGAGCTGCCTTTTACCCTCCCTACCCCCATGTAAATGTGTTACCGCTGGAAATTTCAGTGGTTACACATTTACAAAAAAAAAAAAAAAAATTAACATGACACAGGAACTTACTGTAGATTTCAAAAGCTCCTTATAGCCTAGGAAACTTGCACAAGCACCTGGGTGGTAATGCAGTTTCCTACTCTTTTGTCAAAAGAAGGACCCGTTTGAAATCTCTTGTTCAGCAAGAAACATTTGTGTTGAAGACACTGAAAAGTTGTGAGCCATCTAGGTGGCTGCAGCAAGGGGATGGAGGCTGTTTTGGCAGCGATCAGTACCAGCTGCTCCTCGTTATTCCTGCAGTGATCTTCCCCCATTCCCACCACCAAACAAGCTATGCTGATCATGGATTATATTCACTGCATGCAGCGTCTCCTCTGAGTCTAAACCACCAGCATAGGCTGATGGGCCTGAGTTGTGGTGGAGGTGTGTCAGCCGAGCACTAGCTGCTGCATAACTTCAATACAGGTAAGGAGATTTTTTTTTCTGTCCTTCTCCAGTGAATGTGCCTTATTGCAGCATCAGGCTTAGGAGGATGAAAGCTCCCCTCCCCATGGAAAATAGTGGTGATTGTCCTATGGAAACTGCTGTCCTCAGATAGCTAGTGGAGAATAAGACATTGGTTTAGGGTAGAGAAAGCCCCAATGGGAGCTGCTACATGAAAATACCTAGTGTTTTGCACAGAGGCAAACTTGCCAGAGACCAGTGAGGATTTCTGTTCTTGAGCTCTGCAAGAGCTACTGATAGAACCTGTATGCTGAGAAGTATAAAGGATGGCCGAGCAAAGATAACGTGCCAGGATGTTCAGAATCTAGACTCTTTAGAGAAGGATGCATTGAGAATTACAGTGTTTGTTCCTTTAGTGCTTCTGTGTGAATCCTTGTATCTATCCACTTTTAGTGTGGCTAATGAAGCTATTCCTTAAGCAGTCAGCATGTGCTGGTTCATTGTATGGTTGCTTAAGATTTATTGCACTGTAGCATAGAATCATAGGGCTAGAAGAGACCTAGGAGGTCATCAAGTCCAGCCCCCTGCCCAAAGCAGGATAAATCCCAACTAAATCATCTCAGCCAGGGCTTTGTCAAGCCGAGACTTGAAAACCTCTAGGGATGGAGATTCCACTACCTCCCTAGGTAACCCATTTCAGTACTTCAACACGCTCCTAGTGAAATAGTTTTTCCTAATATCCAATCTAGACCTCCCCCACAGTAACTTGAGGCCATTGCTCCTTGTTCTGTCATCCGTCACTATTGAGAACAGCCTCTCTCCATCCTCTTTGGAACCTCCCTTCAGGAAGTTGAAGGCTGCTGTCAAATCCCCTCTCACTCTTCTCTTCTGCAGACTAAATAAGCCCAAATCCCTCAACTTCTCCTCATAGGTCATGTGCTCCAGCCCCCTAAATCATTTTCATTGCCCTCCGCTGGACCCTCTCCAATGTGTCCACATCCTTTCTTTAGTGGGGGGCCCAGAACTGGATGCAATACTCAAGATGTGGCCTCACCAGAGCCGAATAAAGGGGAATAATCACTTCTCTAGATCTGCTGGCAATGCTCCTCCTAATGCAACCTAATATTCCATTCACCTTCTTGGCTACAAGGGCACACTGTTGACTCATATCCAGCTTCTCATCTACTGTAATCCCCAGGTCCTTTTCTGCTGAACTGTTACTTAGCCATTCGGTCCCCAGCCTGTAACAATGCTTGGGATTCTTCCGTCCCAAGGGCAGGACTCTACAGTTGTCCTTGCTCAACCTCATCAGATTTCTTTTGGCCCAATCCTCTAATCTCTCTAGGTCACTCTGGTCCATATCCCTGCCCTCCAATGTATCAACCTCGCTTAATGTCATCCACAAACTTGCTGAAGGTGCAATCCATCCCCTCATCCAGGTCATTAATAAAGATGTTGAACAACACCAGTCCAAGAACAGATCCTTGGGGCACTCCACTAGAAACCGACCACCAACCTGACATCAAGCCGTTGATCGCTATTCGTTGGGCCCAACATTCTAGCCAGCTTTCTACCCATCTTACAATCCATTTATCCAATCCATACTTCCTTAACTTGCTGGCAAGAATATTGTGGGAGACCGTATCAAAAGCTTTGCTAAAGTCAAGGTATATCTAATCCACCGACTTTCCCATATCCACAGAGCCAGTTACCTCATCATAGAAGCTAATCAGATTGGTCAGGCATGACTTGCCCTTGGTGAATCCATGTTGAATATTCCTGATCACTTTCCCCTCTTCCAAGTGCTTCAAAATGGATTCCTTGAGGATCCCCTCCATGATTTTTCTGGGGACTCAGGTAAGGCTGACTGGTCTGTAGTTCCCTGGATTGTCCTTCTTCCCCTTTTTAAAGATGGGCACTACATTTGCCTTTTTCCAGTCATCCAGGATCTCTCCCGATCTCCAGGAGTTTTCAAAGATAATGGCCAAAGGCTCTGCAATGACATTTGCCAACTCCCTCAGTACCCTCGGATGCATTAAATCCGGACCCATGGATTTGTGTATGTCTACCTTTTCTAAATAGTTCTTAACCTGTTCTTTCTCCACTGAGGGCTCCCCACCTCCTCCCATACTGTGTTGCCTAGTGCAGTAGTCTGGGAGCTGAACTTGTCTGGGAAGACAGAGGCAAAGAAAGCACTGAGTACTTCAGCTTTTCCCACATCATCTGTCACTAGGGGTGTGTCTAGACTACAGGGTTTTGTCAACAAAAGTGGCCTTTTGTTGACAAAACTATACCTGCATCTACACTACCGCTGAGTTCTGTCAACATAACGTCGACAGAACTCGGCAGTTTTGTTGACTGCGGTGAACCTCATTCTGTGAGGAATAACGCCTTTTGTCTACAGAGTTCTGTCGACAGAAGGCGTTATTGCATCTACACTGTCCTTTGTGTCTACACTCTCATGTCGACAAAGCGGCTTGCTTTGTCGACAGAACTGGATGTAGTCTAGACGCTCTTTGTCGACAGAAGCTTTGTTGACAGTATCTGTCGACAAAGCCTCTGTCAACAAAAGCCTGTAGTCTAGACGTACCCTAGGTTACCTCCCTCATCCAGGAAGGGCCCCACACCCTCTCTCATCACCCTCTTATTGCTAACTTGCCTGTAGAAACCTTTCTTGTTACCCTTCAAAACCCTTGCTAGCTGCAATTCCAATTGTGCTTTCGCCTTCCTGATAGCTCCCCTGCATTCCGGAGCAATATATTTATACTCCTTAGTCATCTGTCGAAGTTTCCACTTCTTGTAAGCTTACTTTTTGTGTTTAAGCTCACCAAGGATTTCCCCGGTAAGCCAATCTGGTTGCCTACTATATTTGCTTTTCTTACTGAGCATCGGGATGGTTTCTTCCTGTGTCTTCAATAAGGCTTCTTTAAAATACTGCCAGCTCTCCTGGATTCCTTTCCTCTTCATGTTAGCATCCCAGGGAATCCTGCCCATCAGTTCTCCGAGGGAGTCAAAGTCTGCTTTTCTGAAGTCCAGGGTGTTATTTTGCTACTCTCCTTTCTTCCTTTGGTCAGGATCCTGAAATCTACCATCTCACGATCACTGCTTCCCAGGTTGCCACCCACCTCTACTTCCCCTACTAGTTCCTCCCTGTTTGTGAGCAGCAGGACAAGCTGCGCATGGCCCCTGGTTAGTTCCTTTAGCACTGGTACCAAGAAGTTATCCCCAACATTCTCCAAAAACTTCCTGGATTGTCTATATAAAGTTGTATTGGTCTCCCAACAGATGTCAGAGTAATTAAAGTCCCCCATGAGAACCAGGCTGTGATCTGGAAGCTTGTCTTAGTTGTCTGAAGAAAGCCTCGTCTATCTCATCCATCTGATCCAGTGGTCTATAGCAGACACCAACTACAATATCACCCCTGTTGCTTCCACCTCTATACTTAACCCATACACTCTCAATAGGCTTTTTTCCCTCTATATACTGGAGCTCTGAGCAATCATATTGCTCTCTTACATACAGTGCAACTCCTCCTCCTTTTCTCCCCCACCTGTTCTTCCTGAACAGTTTATACTCTTCCATGAGTGCTCCAGTCATGTGCAGGGCTGGCCCACAACATTTTGGCAGCAGAGGCGGGGAGCTCAAATGACGCCCCCATGCCCACTCGCTTGGGCCAAAACTTTGAAAGGTCTCTTGTGCCCTCCTTCCTCCAGCACAGCACTCGACCATCTCTGTGCATCTAGAGCAGAGAGAATACATATGCACCAGCAGCAGACACAATTTTCTACACTCTGGGTCCTAGTGGTGCGCACCCCCCCCCCCACACACACACAGTCTGGCACCTGAGGCAGCCGCCTCAGTTCGCCTCATGGTAGGGCCAGCCCTGGTCATGTGAGTCATTCCACCAAGTCTCCGTTATTCCAATCAAATCATAGTTCTTTGACTGGGCCAGGGCATCTAATTCTTCCTGTTTGCTTCCCAGGCTTCTTACGTTCATGTACAAACACCTTAGATAACCAGTTGATTGCCCTATCTTCTCCTTTGTTTCTCCTTCCTCCTTGTGTTTCTTCCTGGTATCTGACTTCTCCACTTACCTCAGGGCTTTGGTCACTGTCCCCCAACGAACCTAGTTTAAAGCCCTCCTCACTAGGTTTGCAAGCCTGCCCGTGAAGATGCTCTTTCCTCTCTTGGTTAGGTGGATCCCATCACTTCCTAGCAAGCCTTGTGCCCAGAACAGAGTCCCATAGTCGAAGAAACCAAAGCCCTCTCTCTGACACCACCTGCGCAACCATGTATTTACTTCCTCAATTCGACGATCCCTATCTGGACCTTTTCCTTCAACAGGGAGGATGGACAAGAACACTACTTGTGCTTCAAATTCCTTGATCCTTCTTCCCAGTGCTACATAATCTGCAGTGACCCACTCAAGCTCATTCTTGGCCATATCTTTAGTTCCTACATGGAGAAGCAGTTAAGGGTAGTGATCCAAAGGTTTGATCAGTATTAGAAGACTCTCGGTCACATCCTGATTTCGAGCTCCTGGTAAGCAGCACACTTTTCGAGATTCCAGGCAGATGGATGACTCAGTTTCATATAGTTCCTTTAAGGAATGAGTAAGGTACATGTTGTCTTCCACTGTCTCTTCCTTGTAACTCATCAGCAAAAATAAATATTCATGTTCATCCCACTTGTTGGCTCTTTTCTTTTCCTCTGAACTCAGAACTCAAAAGTTGGCTGCCATGCTGCATTCCCTCCCCCTCTCTCTTTGATTAACTTTTTCACCAGATGCACTGTAAAGGAGTAGGCAGCAAAGTGAAAGTGAATCCAGATCCCTGAAGCACTGTGTGCTGCTGCTTTAGAGCTGTGGGATCTTGAGAGTTTCACTTTGAAAAATTCATGAAGAACAGAATGCATCGAGTACATCAGTTATGGAAATGGAAGCTAAGCAGTGGCTAGGGTTGGTAGGTGATAAGGATGAAAAAATGAGCCAGGTAAACTGTGAGGAAGATTTTAATCAGAAAAATGTGAATGATAATTGGTAATCATTTAAGAACACTTTGCTAATTAATCAAAGGAGAGAGGGGGAGGGAATGCAGTGTGGCAGCCAACTTTGAGCCCTGAGATGCCCAAAAAGGTACAACTGAGGAAGAAAACTATACAGTTTAAAAAACAGACCTGGTTTAGAGAGAAAGTGAGGGCGGCAGCTATAAAAAATATGTAACAAGTAGAAGAAAGGGGAAATGGATAGTAATGAATATAAATCAGAAATTAGGATTGTAGAAGATTGATAAGGGAAGCAAAGGCACACAAGGAGAAATGAATGGCCCCAGAGTTAAAGACAATAAGGATGTTTTAAAATATATTAGGTAAAAAAGAATGCTGACAATGTTATTGGTTCATTCCTAGCTGGAAATGGTAGAATTATCAATAATAATGCAGAAAGGGCACCAAATATTTCTATGATGTATTTTGGGAGAAAAAGATGACACCATCTCATCGTATGGTGATGGTAACACTCTTTCCATTCCACTAGTATCTCTGGAGGATTTTAACAGCAGCTACAAAAATTAGACATTTTGAAAATCAGTAGGTCCAGATAACTTGCATCTCAGTATTTAAAAAAAAAAACAATGGCTGAGGAGTTTGCAAGACCATTGTTGGATTTTTCAGTAAGTCTTGGAGCGCTGTGGAAGTTGCAGAAGACTGAAAGAAAAGGTAATGTATAGTTTTTAAATGGGTAAGTGGGATGACCTGGGCAATTATAGGCCTATCAGTCTGACATTGATCGTGGGAAAAATAACTGACCAGTTCACATAAGGCTCCTTTAATAAAGAATTAAAGGATGATAATGAAAATACTTTGTGGAAAATTAACTTTTCTATAGGACATTTGACTTAGTATGACACAACATTTTCATTTGAAAAAAAAAAACCTAGAAGTATATAAAGTTAACATGGCACATTCAAAATTAGCAATGAATTAAAAGCTTGCCATTTGATAGGTCTCAATGTAACTATAAATGGGGAATTATCAAGCAGATGTTTCCAGAGGGCTCCCTCAGTGACTGGTTCTTGGTTCTATGCTCATTAATATTTTTATCGATGACTGGAAGAAAACAAAATCCATCACGGATAAAAAAAATTGCAGATGAGACAAAAATTGGGAAGTGGTAAATAATTAAGAGGATAGTTCACTGATTCAGACTGATCTGGATCACTTGGTAACCTGGGTGCAAGCAAACGTGTGTTTTTAATATAACTAAATACATACAGCTAGGAACAATAACATACACCATATTTACACTCCTTCTCAGGATAGATTCCTCCATTTTGCACTGGAAAAAGATTTGGGAGTCATGATGAATAACCAACTGAACATGAGCTTCCAGTGTGATGCAGTGACCAAAAGAGCTAATGGGATCGTCAAATGCATAAACAGAGGAATCTCAAATAGGAGTAAAGTGGCTCGTTTAGCTCAGTATTTGGCACTGGTGTGACTGCTGCTGGAAATACTGTCCAGTTTTAGTGACAATGTTAATACATTGGAAAGAGTTCAGAGGAGAATCATGAGAATGATGACAGGGTTCGAAAATATGGCTTATAGTGATCATTCAAAACCTCAATCTACTAAGCTTAACAAAGAGAATGTTAAGGGGTAACTCAATTACAGGCTAGACTATAAGTATGTACATGGGGGGGAATTGATTATGGGGTCATCAGTCTAGCACATGAAGACATAACACAATCTAATGGCTGGAAGTTGAAGATAGACAAATTCAGAATGGAAATAAGACGTACATTAGCCATTGAAACAATTCACCAAGGGTTATGATATCCCTGACAATGTTTAAATCAAGATGGTATGTTTTTCTAAAAGATCTGCTCTAGCATGTTTTGGGGGAAGTTCTCTGGCCTGTGTTATACAGGAAGTAAGACAAGATTAAAATGGTCCATTCTGGTCTTGAAGTCTATCAATTAGTGAGACCACGTGAACCAACAAAGGAGCTAAGCAGTAGGAATGGGAGAGAATAAGAATGTGAAGGCTTTCAGTGCACAGACTGCACACACACGATTAATGCGCACACACACTTGTGAGCCCACCGTGAAGTGGGTTGTCAGTAATCTCCAAAGCTCCTTGCTACCTTCCTAGGACCCTGCACAGGGCTCTCCATAAGGTCTGAGATTCTGCATGTAAAAAGGGAGTGCCAGAACAGTGGACGCTTTAATATGATGTACTCATTTTAAGGATAGGAAAAACTGAAGCATAGGAATGCTAGTTGTGCAAGACCATGAGCCATTTGCAAGGTCAGAAGCAGAATGCAGGAAGGAACCCCAGATTCCAGGGCTGTGCACTAACAATTACGTTCCTTCCTAAATTAATTACAATTTTCTAATATCCACCATGTATGCTCATCCTCTAAAGCCTAGTTTTTCTCACACTTCCATGACAGGAATGGCTTTGCCAACAAGCTCTTATAGCACATGAACGATAACTATGTAATCGGACAGTTTTCACATTGTCATGACTCATTACCAAAGCAGCACACACAACTGTATCAATGCATTATGATTTTCTAAAACTCTCATTCATTTCACTCAATAGTCACTGTCATTAATTAGCTGAATTAACTTAACAGGGATTAAAATATTTATGAAAATCTCTTCCTTGAAGCAGAATTTTTTTAATTTAAATTTATATTCTTTCCTAGACCCATAAATACACATGCACATCCTAAACCAGCTGTTCCTAGATGGTCTTGTAATAGAAGAGATGAATTAAAGAAACGTATGTGATGTGCTGTTTTACTGGAGCTACAAAAATAATACTGGGAATTAAAAGGATCAGTAACTATATATAGTTCCCACTCTTTTTCCGTGTAAAGCTAAATTCACAGCATCTGCCAGATGAACTATGGTCCTGGTGTCAGCTACACTCTGTGACCAATATAAAAAAGGCAACAGTGGATGGTCCTATTTTCTTTAACTTTTATAGACTGTAAAAGAAAGCACTTCACTCCCTCAAGTAAAATTAATGAAGCAGAAATGCCATATAAACTTTTAATGATTTGAAACCTCATGCAATCAGCAGCTTCTCCCACCCCCATTCCACCGCCCCCACCATTTATTTTATGGCATGTAACAAAAGCTATATTAAATTGCACACTAAAAATTATGTTAAATGAACGTTATTAAGATCATAAAGTCAAGCATTCAAAAGGTAGGAAATGCCAGAATGAAGGTTGCCTGGGCAACTTTAATTTGGTTCCTTTGTGTGTATGTATTATGAGGCAGGCATTAATTACATGATCACACACAATTATTTCTACTGAGCCCCTGCCACATTTGATGCACAAAATGGATGGCGCTCATTTCATGAGTGACTATTCAGTATTTTGCTTGTTCCACGTTGTTCAGTGTGTGATGCCCATACCTTACACACACTATTTAAACCCAAAAGCAAACTGAAAAAAAATCCATCATGTGGCATCATATTGACAGCCACCAGGGTCATCCACAGGGTTAGGACCTTTAGATCCTGGGCACAGACCTCTGCTATTTAAGCCAGCCAGCTAACTGATAGCAGCAGTAAATTGTCCTTCTCTTTGAGGAGCAGCATGGCTGGGGAGGACCACTTGGTCAGTGGATTTCACATGCATTTGCAGCAGAGAAATGGTGAGACTCAGGAATCTTTCTTCCTCCCATTGCTAATCTCCAGTGCCTGTTCCTGGCTGTCCCTCCCTGTCCTAGGCTCCTCCTTCTCCCAATTGACTCCTTCCCTCTCCCTCCCTTCCCCAACAGACCCAGCTTTTTTTCCCTCTGCATTCAAAGCAGTCATCTTCCCTTCCGTACTGTTTAAGCGCAGCATTGAGAGCACAAGAGACAGACTCCCTGCTCTCAGTTTAAGTGCCCATGTAACCCACACACCTAGGCTATGTCTATACTGCACCCTTCTTCCGCAAAAGCTTATGCAAATGAAGCGTGGAGTAGAATATCACCGTGCTTTATTTGCATAATTAATTAGGGGCCGTTTTTGCGCAAAAACCCCTTCTTACACAAGAGCCGTTCTTCCTCATTTTTCAGGAAGAACAGCTCTTGTGCAAGAGGGTTTTTTTGCGCAAAAAGGAGCCATCTACACAGCTTCTTTTTGCACAAAAGCCTCTTGCACAAAAATGGCCCCTAATTAATTATGCAAATGAAGCACACCGATATTCTACTCGTGTTTCATTTGCATAAGCTTTTGTGGAAGAAGGGTGCAGTATAGGCGTAGCCCCTAGTGTGGTTAACTGTCCCATGTAGTGGCACTTAGACCATATACAGCAAGTGATAAGAACAAGGGAACTCTACCGCCTAGGCTGAGAGCTGGCTGGCATTATAGCTCAAGAAGTAGCAGCACTTACCCTAAGTTCTAGAGGTCCCAAGTTCAAATCTGCCTCTGTGATAGTTACACCTAGATGTAGTGCTGCTCAGAGCTGCAATTGCCAGACAACCTTTGTAGGCAATGCTGCCAGCTCCATCTCTAATACACGTTGCAATGAAAAGCCCACCTCAGTATGTAACTACATATGCCCGGGGCCCAAAATGTTCATAGGGGAGGGCAGCTCTTGTGGCTCCTGCCCTATGGGGCTGGCTGAACTGGTCTTCCTGCTCCAGGCACTGTAACCTCTGGGGTTGCAGCACCACTCACGTTTAGTTCTGATGCTGGAATTCCAGGTAGACCAAATTTGCATGAGTGGGCACTGCTACCCCTTGAGCCAGGTCCCAACTTCACTTGCACAATTTGGGTCCAGTCAAAGGGGTGGGGGTCAAACCTGAGCTGTGCTCCTACCTCTGCAGGTTGCAATACCTGGAGCAGAAAGCCAAGGCCAGACAGCCCCACAGCAAAGGAGCTACAGGAGTTGCCACTGTAAGGGGAGTGCAGGGCAGGATCCATTTGAATCCATGGTCTCCACCTCTAGACTATTTACTGGGTCATGACAAGCCATAAACATTTATAAATGGGTCCTGAACCCAGAAGTGTTGAGAATCACTGCTGCACTCCTTATTCCCTATGTAGCCATAATCAGTGGGGCTGCTCACCATGCTACAACCATTCTGGATCTTAGTACCAAGATAGAAGTTCTCAGACCTCCTCCCATTTGCCATTTTAAACTTCCTAACCAAGCATAGAGATGAATGAATGTAACTAATGTGTGGACCCAACTCCCATTTACACTAAGGCTGTGGCAGTTTCATTTTGAAGCCCCTGGACTCTGCCAGAATAAGATAATGGCCCACGGTGTCCCTGAGAATCAAGCCCCAGTGCTGTTGGCTGGCATGCTACTCTAATAGATCATGTGTTGTGGTGAACCAAAATTGTAGTATTTCTTAGCAGCACATTTGCCTACTTGTACAATGGGAGGCTTTTCATTATTATTTGATTTTTCTGAGCATTTGAAAAGCACTAGGCTCATTCAGCTGCATCCATAAACATTCAAATTATGCTGGGCTTATTTTCTACCCTGTATTTATCTTTTAAATGAGCTTGTGCTGTTAGGAAAGGAGCTCAGCCTTGTGAACTGACTGGTGCTAGGATGGAATCCTGGCTATAACACAATCGAGACAGTTACTTGTCTGGGTTCTATTCCTGCTTCTGTCACTTACACCATGGGCAAATCACTTAGCTGTTATGTGCCTCAGTTTCCCCACTTATAAAATCAGATGATTCAAGGCTTACTGAATTCAGACCTGATTCTTACCTTCTTGCACATTCAAGCACAGGGGATTCTTTTCTATGTCTATGTCTATACTACAGAGCTTTTCCAGGATACCAGAGGTATCCTGGAAAAGCTCTGTCACATCCAAGGAATGCATTTGCTTTTCTGAAAAAAATATTTCAGAAAAGCAGAAGCGTTTTTTCGGCATCCCTGTAAACCTTGTTCTACGAGGAAGAAGGGATGTTCCAAAAGAGGGGTTTTTTTCTGACATTTGGCCCCGTGTAGATGGGCCAAATGTTGGAAAAGCCTCTTTCAGAAGAAAAGCGAAAAAAGATAGGCAAATTGCAGTTTGCGTATCTTTTTATGACTTTTCTTTGTAGTTTAGACATAGCCTATGTGTGGCTCTTTCCTAGTTGGCACAGAAGGGAAAGGACACCTGCCTTTGTATCAACATCCTTCGTTGCAGGACCTTACGGAGAAGTTCAATGTAGGAGGTGGGGCAGAACCTGTATATGAAGTGGGGGCAGACAGTGAGGTGAGAAGACATTTATTAGCTTCCCCAAACCTTCATGGAACCTGAAGGAAAATACAGTATATAAATGTTAAAATATTGCATTCATCCCTCCATAAGCTAGTTCCCACAGGAACCCTGTTCACTGCATTTTGTTTGCTGTGATTTTTTTTTTTTTTTTTTGAACATCAGGAGGTAAGGAAGCTCCCTTGCCATAAGCCTCCCTGTGAATGTATCTTTCAGCTGAACAGTAGTACATCAGGGTTACTATGGCAACCAGGTGGTCACAACAATAGGGAGCTGCCATGTTTGTTCATCTTCCCACACTCAGGCAGCTGGAATGAGCTTCTAAAATGGCATGGGCAAAAGACGCATTTTTATTCACACACTCTGGAAGGCTTAACAGCTCTGGGTTTCTTAAACACTTCTCTGCCTATGGAGCAAGTAACACAGCAGTGGTTGATAATCATGCACCCCAAATCTTCAAATCTTCCAGTGGAGCCACACTGCCCAGGAACTAGACAGAATAAGAGGGCCTAGCTTCTGCAAGTCCCTCAGAGCTATGTGAATCCATGTAGTGTTTGGTGTTAATTGCCTTTACTTCTCCCATGGGAGGAGCAACATCATCTTTGATGGGAGAATTTAAAGGAAATTCCATAAGGGGAACCTCACACTTTTTCCCTTTATCCAATCCCCCTCTTATGAATTTTCCCATAGGAAATGGTGCTCTGGATCTTCATGTTCGTACAGTGTTTGAGATGATCAGATGCAAGATACAGAATGGTAAGGAATTCATATTCTTAGCATTCATGATTAGTGTTGCCTATGGCAAGTCAGCATCTGCTGACTACAACTATACCCTGACCTTCCTTTCAGACTGGAAAAAAAAAATTACAAGAAACTCACATTGTGCCTTGGCCGAGAGCTTTAACAATGAAAAGTTAAAATCCATTCTTGTTATTTATTAACAATCATTACTGCCCCCCCCCCGCACAGGACCTAAAGGGGGTAAATTAGGCCCACTAATCTATTGGCTGCACCTGGAAGAAAGCCAGGGTGTGCTAAGGGCTAAATTGCTGATGAAGTCCAGCTGCGGGAGGACTGGGTCCAGCCTTATAAAGACAGGAAGTTGAGCATAGAAAGGGGTTCCAGGAAAGTGGTATTTAGCCAAAACTTGGATGTAGGGAGGTGTGTTTGAAGGGAGTGATTTCAGTAGTCTGCAATTGCTTCCTGAGTGTTGGTGCTGATACTCCTAGGGCTGGGGACTAGATGCTGTAAGGAGGAGTCCAGGAAAGAACTAATAGGGTCTGAAAGAAAGGAGACCACTGTTGGAACCAGGATTAGTGGTCAGGCTGAGGTTCACCCACCAGCCGTTGAGGAAGTGGCACCATCAGGGTAGTGCATGAAAGGACTGCCTGAGACTGTGGGTATGACAAGATTTGGATACCCCAGATGGAGAAGACTATAGGGACCTGGACATAGGGCCAAGTCATTAGCACAAAGTACCCTGAATCCTCAGGAGCAAGTGAGAGAGGTGAGTGGAGAGACTGCCAGAGAAGGAAATAGTGCCTGGAAGGAACCACTACAGCAGTGGTCACCATCAGGATCTACTGGTAGATCTTAGATCCTCTGACAGGTGATCCTGACAGGTTTGGCCAAGAGGCTGCTAAGCACAGCACTTCAGCTGCCTTTCCTCGCACTGTGGCACACCTCCTGCCCTTTGCTGTGGAGCTACCTCCTCCTCACCTCCTGCCCAGCCTCCTGCCTGCTGTGCAGGGCAAGGGAGGGAGAGAAGGGGTGCTTAGGACACAGGGTGGGAGGGGGCACCCTGCCATATCTCCACAGAATGGGGGGGGGGGCACAACAGGGCTTGGGATGGAGGGAGTTTGCTGGCTGCTTTTGGGAGTGATGCAGGGCCGGGCCAGGCCAGGGGTAAGCCTGCCTTAGTCCCACTGCACCACCACCCAAGAGCCACCTGCAGTAAGCAGTGCCCAGCTGGACCCAGCTCTGAACCCCTGCCCTAGTCATGAACACCTTCTGGTACCCCAAGCCCCTGTCCTAGCCTTGAGCCCCCTGGACCCAAACTCCTTTACAGAGCCTGTACCCTGAGCCCCCTCCTGCACCTTAACTCTTTGCCCCAGGCTCAGCTCAGAGCCCCTCTCACACTCCAAATCCCTTAGCTCAAGACCACATCCTGTGCCCCAAACCTCTGCTCCTGCCTGGTGAAAGGGAGGGAGAATTGGAAAGGGAGAGAGGACAGAGTGAACAGCGGCAACGCCTCGCAGAAGGGGCATGAAGGAGGTGGGGTTGGGCATTTGGGTGTGAAGTAGATCACAGATTGCACTTAAATTAAAAAAGTGATCTTGTGCTTAAAAAGGTTGGAGACGACTGCACTACAGTAACCCTCAGAACAGCCAGGAGGAGGTGCCTCTAGTGGTAAGTAGAGTTCCCTGTGACATTATTACCTATGCACTTTTTTGTGGACTCTTACTAATGTAACCCTTTGTGGTATTTCAAAATAAGCTGTAGTAGTTCTATACAACTTCCATATCTGCTCTGCAGGACATGCTGAATAAATACAGTGAGAACTCCAAAAGAGTTCTGAATTTCTAACTCAGAACTCTGGAAGAGATTAACAAGGGGAGTGGGGAGAAGAACTGTTGCTGCCACAGAGAGAAATCCTGCCCCAAAAAGTGAACCCTTCTGCAATGTGGATAAAAGCTAGAGAAGTGGCTGGGAATTTAGCTATATACCAAGTTTCAGCTAAAGGAAAGCAGAGAAATTAAGAGATCATTGCCAACCACAATTTTTAAAAAATCCTGTAGGAATAGGGGCCTTATTCTGATTTTTGTTTTTTATTTTTGTTTTTTACTTACACCTGTGCAATTCAGAGTTATTCTGTTAGGGTACGTCTACACTGTGGTGCTATTTTGGAATACTTCAGCTATCCTGAAATAGCTATTCCGTGTCTTGACAGCACACCCGTTATTTTGAAATAACGGGTGCACTATTCCAACATCCCTGTAAACCTTGTTCCATGAGGATTAAGGGACACTTCAGAGTAGCAGTTTATTTCAAAATTTGGTGCTGTGAAGACAGCGCCAAATTACAAAATAAGCTATTTTGACGTGCACTCAAAATAAGCTACACAATTTGCGTAGCTCAAATTGCATAGCTTATTTCAAGCTAAGCATGCAGTGTAGATGCATCTACACTGTACCCTTAGATCGACGTAAGCTACGCAATTTGAGCTAAAGACATAATGGGCCCTAAATTCACTAAATGTGAGGAAGGAACTGTTAATCTGACTGAAGGAGTGATATTTAATTCATTTAAAAAAAGGAAACACGAAAACCTCATGAATGTCCTAGCCAAACAGCTGTTGAATCACACAAGAATTTGACAAATGCACTGACAAATTAAAACGTAGTTCATGCTGGTTCTGGACAAATACTTCTGAACAGGCCTTCTGTACATCTTTTACAGATCGTGGAACTTCATTTAACAGAAGTTGAACAGTAATGGGAGAACAATATGTACATGTTTTGAAAGACTTCTTTAGAACTTGCATAGTAATAGTCTTGTCATCTATGCTGTGACATTTAGTCATATCTGAGTTTAATGTAAGAATTTTGCCTTTTTTAAGCAGCTTTTTGGACTGTAGTAAAATTTGAGTTCCTGATTCTGATCCTACTTATGCTGGTTTTATTCTAATGACATAATTAGGTCATTCCTGATTCATAATGGTGTAAGGAAAATCTGAATCAAGCTTCTACTAGCCCTGTAAAATGCTGTTAATCTGATTTCACATTGAGGATTTACTCCAGTAGAAGTACATATAGTGTATAATTTTCCCCAATAGTTTTTTTTTTTTCCCTTTATCTTTATATAAGAACTCTTTTGCAGTAATGACCATTAGAGTTACCGAACAAACTTCATCCCTAAACAGGGCCCATGATCTTTGAAATAAAATAGGGAGGGGAAGAATTTTTAAAGAGCCTGGGGCCAGTTTCTGATCTCCGTGCCCAATTAAGTCCTACACAAAACTTCATGGGGCTAATCTATATTTACGCCAATGAGATCAGAATCTGGCACTCTGAAGATACAATGCTCTGCACTGAGTAGATATGCAGGAGAACAATCAGTCCATGCCAGAACAGCACTGCAATGATTTTCAGCTCAGTTTAATCACAGCTTCTTGGTGACTTATTTGTGTGAACGAGTGAATCAACTGATCTTGCAAGGAGTTAATATTTTTTCCTTATTTCCTTCTTCAAGATAAGCATTATGTGGCAGTTGTTTTCTGCAGAATGAGTGGTAACCTATACTGAACTTGGGAAGTGGGCTTTTTGCCCACGAAAGCTCATGATACCATCTACATGTTTTGTTAGTCTTAAAGACTATTCGTTGTGTGGTAAGTTTTTTTTCCAGTTACAAACTCGGCTACCCCTCTGAAGCTTTTGAACTTGGGAAGGCATACTATCTACCCATCATGCTTTTCATTGGGATTTAGTAATTTGGGGGAGCTGTCTGGACCTAACTAATCTATAATGAGATCTAATTTAATACCTGCTAAAATAAACATTTTGAAAAGAAAACTGACAAGTTAAATGGCACCTATCTTGGAGAGCCTTCCTATAATGAAATATTTTAAAAATCAATACAGTTGTTTTAGATAAACAGGAAAATCAGTATTAATTTAGGATTGAAAATTAATCTATCCTTTTCAGTGTATCCTGTCCCATCTGCTCTGTTTTGTAAATTTTCAGAAACAGGGAGAGTCTCACTTTGTCTTGTGCTGTACAGAACATTTTTGTTGTATAGCAAAGCAATAATCCTAATCCCATGTAAACATGCACATTACAAAAATGCTCCTTTTCCAAGTTCTGATAATTGCTATATGTAAAGGCATTAAATGAAATAGGGCTTTTTTTAATGATGGAAAAAATGTCTATTTTGTGGCCTGTTGCTTTTCCAAAGTTTTATGTACAATCTAATCCTGTATTTCTACATAATCACCCAGGTGATTTCAAACATAGGTCCCATGGACTCTTAAGCACACTTGAAAATTAGAACTAACTTTTTTTTAGGTTTGGTCTAAGTTTAATATGCATTTAAAAACCTTTCCCAGGCTGTTTTTACCTTGTATGTTGACTTTAAAGGTCATGCTTGAAAGGAGCAATTCAAAAGATTCTGTTTGCAGTGCCTTCTCATTGGCTCTCCGTGATCTCATGGCTTTGCACACCTGTAAGTACGGAGTAAGGCGGCCCTATGTCCTGAAAGCAAGGTTGGCACTTTACCATATGTGAGTGTATCACAGTCAGCAGTCTTTGCTTTATCTTCTTGGTCACCTTTACTGCTCTAATTGACCTTACCATGTACTGAAAACTTGAAATCAGTTTTTCTGGGATACCGAAGTCATACCTCAAATGCACAACTATACTCAATGAATATGAACTACAAAGTATATGATGTCCAATAGTCCAGGTTGACTTTCTCCCCTTGTGTTGCCTTAGCCCCAGATATCACTGGACATAGAAATCCCTCTCAGTGCCACACTGAAATCTATGGCAATGAGCAGATTCCACCTAAACTTTCACCTTAAACTATGAGGTTATATTTATTGGTAAAAGCCTGGTGGAAGGAGTAGGTAAAATCGTGTGTGGTGTTGCATTATTCTCAACACTCCTGAATTTCTCCACAGGTGGTAGAGTAACATTATTCCTCTCTCCCAACTGGTAATAAGCTAGGGACCATAAGGATGTAGCCCATATTGAAAATTTGCAGATCACAGAGCCTGAAATTGGGAGGGGGGTGTGGTCGTCTTGCTGAAATTAGTCCTGTTGCGTTCCTGCTCCACCTTTCTCCTTCCAACCAAAACTGTATTTCTAAATATAGAAAACCAGAAGCCCTAGTTGTAAACTAGGTCTGGGCCAGACTGCTTCCTTTTTGTGTGTCTGGTTTAAACAATGACTCCATCTGAGTAGCATTGACCTGTATATGTACTTTTCACATGCTTCTGGCCCTGTGTGTGTTCAGTTTCTAGAGTAATTAAAAAAAAAAAAATCCTGAAATATTATTACACAGTCATGAGAATGTCAATTGGTAGCTAGAGCAGGAGCTAGATGTCACTGCTTGGCTCTGCCCATGGATTATTAATGTGACCTTGGACTAGTCACTTGGGACCCAGTCCTATACCACCAGGATTCTGGGACTTGGCACAGGTGCAGCCTGGCATCTGCACTAGCAGATCTTGCTGCAGGATCAGGGTCTGCACAGTTTTATACTTCAGTTAACTATTGACACAAAACCTTCTAAAATGTTTTATTGTAATACTTGCCTACCTTGCAATCCCCATAAGACTTATGCCTAATTAATAATGCTGATAGTTATAAAAGATGAAAGATGCTTTGTAAGCACAAAGTATTTATTGTAGTATTCATTTATTTCATTATTTATTATATACAGTGAAATTGGTGGCAAGCACGAGCCACACTTCATACCTGGGATTTAGGGTACGTCTACACAGCAACATTATTTCAAAATTATTTAATCTGCATCTACGCAGCAGACTGTTATATCAATGTCAAAATACTGTCAAGCTGGAGGACTTCTTACTCTGACTCCTGTAACCCTCATTGTATGAGGAGTAAGGGAAGTCCGAGGAAGAGTGCTTTATTTCAAAATAAAGCAAGTGTAGAGACTCCTAATTTCAAAATAAGCTACATAATTGACACAGCTCAATTTGCGTCATTTATTTTGAGTTAAGCCTTGCTGTGCAAACACACCCTTAGATTCAAATTTCCCCAAAGTCCAGAAGTGATCAAGTGCAGCTGATAATTCAGTCTCTCCTCTACAAAAGACAGGCAATCAATACTCTTTGTCCTCTTAGCAGTTCGAAAGCAAGCTATGTAAAGGTCTCTAAAGCATTGTTGCTGTAGTCCTTTAAAAATGTGGGCTAGGTAGGAATTAAACTAACCAAGTATCAGACAGAATTAAAGAGAGGGATGTGTGTGTGCCATGCATATCTGCTTTCTTTTTCTTTGATTCCTATCCAATAGCTTAACACAGGCTTTCCACCATTTGTATCTTGTATCAGCTTCATTATTTATCCAAAACATTCTCTGTCTTCCTCTGTTTCTAGTTCCTTGCATTTTGGTATGTATCACCCATACTTGGTATTCTTCCCAGATCGATTCTTGACACATGTCCAAACCATCGGTCGTCTTTCATTAATCTTCTGTAACATTTATATCCTGCCTGAAATGTCTTCTCTTCTTTTTTTAGTCATGAAACTCCTTATTCCACTCAGCCAACCTTTCTGCCGTCAAAATATTTTAATTCACCAGCTTTCCTCAAACTCGAGCATTGTGACCCATACAGCAATATTGACATGACAGTTGTCTCGTATATGCTGACTGTTGTTTTTATTGTGATGTCTTTACCTTTCCAGATCTTGCAGAGTTTTCAGAACAGGAGTTGCTAGTCCAATTCTTTTTTGTCATTGTTACTATTCCCATTCCTCAATACTAATCCTCCAATGTAAGTAACTTTCCCCACTACTTCTATTTCTTTATCATAGTTTGGCACATACCTTTGTCTAGTCTTCCAAATGCCATAATATGTCATCCTCATGTTGATCTTTAATCTGAATCTTATGCTGTCCCAATCTACCTTGTCAGTTATTTTCTATAAAGCTTCCTTGGTCGGTGCTGTGAGGCCTATCATCTATGAATCTAAGGTTGTGCTGTCCTACCAGGTGACTCCTCCTGTTTCATCTCTCAGAGCTACAGCCATAACTGATTCCAGTCAGTTGCATGGGAACATCCTAAAGAGTGGGCGTACTGAAATCCAGCCCATTGCCCCTGCCCCAGCTGAAGCCAGGAGTAAAGCCCTGGTGTGCAGGGCCAGCTGCAGAGCTCCCAGTGCATGGGGTGGCAGACAGGAACCCAGGTGCAGAGGCAGTAGCCTGGATCCCTGTGCATAGGGCCAGCAGCAGAGCCCCTGGGGGTGTTGCAGTCCTCCCATTCCCTATGATTCCATTACCGAGTTGAAGAAATCTGGTGATAACATGCATCCTTGTCATTCCTGTATCCTTGTGTCACTCCTACAGTTGTCCTCAACCATTCCCTCTGCCTTATACAGGTTAGTTCGGAGCAATTAACATAACAGGGGAGGGTGTAATGATCTGCTATGAAGAGCTCTTGCCAGCTGAATCAGTTTTTAGAATAACGTAAAGAATCTCTCGTGTTTAAATTATTTTTACTTGTATAAATACATACCTTAAAATAAATCTCTCTACCAATAGCACTTGATGGTGCAATACTGAAGTCAATAAGGGCCTTAATCAAAGCCTATTTAGTCCCATTGACTTCAGTGAGGTTGAATCAGGCCCCAGATGCTTTGTAACTGTCTTCAGTGGCCTCAGGAGCAGAGCCAGGATGGAAAAGTTCTTCAAGCATTTGTATGACTCAAGCTGGCATGTCTGCTCCAAAAGAGGGGTTAGAATGTTCAGCCACTGGAGCTAGTACTGCCCAGAGTAGGGATGTAATAGTATAGTCGATTAACTGATGAGCAAAAGCTTATAGGTTAACGCTATAGACGCTACACATTCCCACCGCCAGTAGATCTACACCTACTGCAGCTCTGCATTTAAAATGTATTGGGAGCCAGGTGGGCAGGCAGCCCAGCTTGTGCCAGGTCTGGGAGCTCAGACCCCTCTCTAGACACGGGCTGCTGCCACCCCATGCTGCTACCTCTATACAGAGGCAACGGTGCAGGGCGACAGGCAGCCAGTACATGAGGAGTTGGTTTTTAAACTGGTGGACCTTGTGGACCAGCTCCTCTCCCCCCCCCCCCCCCCCCCCCGGGTACCCTGATACAGAGGCACAGGGCCGGACTAAGGGGTGGGCTAGCCGGGCAGCTGCCCAGGGCGCCAACCTACAGGGGGTGCCCAGCTCCTGGCGGGCTGCAGCAGCAGCAGCCGTGTTAACCCCCGCAGCACTGGCCAGCAGCACCCTTCCCCCTGCGGCCACAGGGCCCTGCATGGCCAGGCATAGCCCACCCCGGGCTGCGCGCCGTTGGCAGTGGCCGGGCCACTGCATGCGCTGTGCGTCCACCCATGGGTCCCGGGGTGGGCCCACGCATGCACTGTGCGCCCGGAGGCAGAGCCGTGCGTGCCGGGGGCGGACCTGCGCATGCGCTGTGCACCCGGAGGCAGGGCTGTGCGTTCCGGGGGGCGGCGCCGCGCACCTGGGGTGCCAAAATGGCTCGGGCTGGCCCTGCAGAGGCAGCAGCACAAAGTAGGAGGGGACTTCAGAAGCGGGACTGGAGCACACTGGCTGCCGGCCCCACCCCTGGCGACTATAGAATAGTCGAGTAACCGATAAGAATTCATTAAATTAATCGACTATTCAATTAACCAGTGTTAACATCCCTAGCCCAGAGCCTACCAAAGGGCTTGTCACATCACACAGCAGGCGATTCTCCTAAGCAATGTGTTCTCATACAGGATGTCAGTGAACAAGATGTTCATTCACTTCAATTTTTAAAAAAACAGCCTGATGTCCAAATAGAGCTTTTCTCTCTCTAAATACCAAAATTCTCAAATGTCATTATAGCAGCAGAGTTGGATAAAAAGGGCACTCCTTTATAACAGGGATGTGCTAAGGGATTTTAACAAACATTAACTTCTTTAGGAGAATCTCTTATTTTCTTTAATACCATATTTAAAATTGAAATACCCTTCTATGTATGTTGGCATATTTCCACATTAAGCTTCCCCCCCCCACTCCTACCGCCTCATCATACAATGTCTGGAAAGGAGCATCAGTTACATAACACTGAAGGCAGCACAGCAGTGCTGTCAAGATGCTGAGTGGTGTCAATTAAGACACATCACAAGGGAACCTACAAATTAATTAGACACCCATAGACAAAGGTCCTGCTACTCCTCCCGCTGAAATCAGAGGATGGCAAAACTGACCGTGGAAATAGTTAGTCTCTGAGAATTAATCTCTTTACACTAGGAGCCTGGAGCTGACAACATTTGGAGCACTAAGGCCTTGTCTACGTGACAGTTTTGTCAATGCAAGTTAAGTCTACAGTCAAACTGGTGCCATTACACTGCTTAGCCATGTTCACACAATGCTCCTTCTGTCAGTGTTGGTGCACCCACCGTTGGTGCCCTAATATTGATACTGAGAGCAGTGCACTGTGGGTACCATTCCACTGTGCTACTTGCCATCTTCTGCAGCTAGGAGTTGTGGGAATGTGCCGGGGGGCACAGTTCATTGATGCCCTTTTTTTCTGTCCCAGCATTCCATGGGTTCCCAATTGTTTCAGGGCCTTTTGCAAAGGTCCCTGTTTACTTTGTGCCCACCATCTGTCAGAAAGAATGGATCCCCCACAGCTCTACTGTTGTGGTTACTGTTATGAACACATCACAGGTGGTCATGCAGCACATCTTGTGCTCCCGATCTAATCAATAATCGGAGTTGCCTGACCTGCTGTGTGCCATGGAAAAACACCAGACTGCTTTGGAAATTCACGGAGCAGCTGAACACAGTTGATCATCACTTTTGGGCTTGGGAAAGAAGCAGTGAGTAGTGGGATCAGACTGTTATGCAGGTCTGGAATGACAAGCAGTGGCTGCAGAACTTTTGGATGAGGGAAGCCACCTTCCAAGAACGTTGTGCAACACTTACCGTGCAAAGGACAGCAAAATGTGAGCTGCTGTCTCCATGGAGAGGCCCATGGCTATTGCTCTGTAGAAGCTGATGACTCCAGACTGCTACTGGTCAGTCACAAGTCAGTTTGGAATTGGAAGCTGCAGTAATGCAAGTGTGCAGGGCCATTATTTGCATCCTGCTATGCAGAGCTCTTACTCTTGGCAATAGTGCATGAAGTATTGTGGCAATGGGATTCCTTAGTTGTGGTGGGGCAACAGGTGGCATGCACATTCCCATTTTGGTCCCAGACCATCTTGCAATGGAGTACATCAAAAAGGGGTACTCCACTGACATCTGCATGGGGTGGTATAGGAAAGTGCATGAGGCATGCACTTTCAGGAACACTGGCTTGTACAGAAAGCTGCATGCAGGAACTCTTTTCCCAGAATAGAAGATTCCAATAGGAGATATTGAAATGCCCAGAGATCCTGGAACACCTGGCTTACCCTTTAAAGCCATCACTAATGAAACCTTACAAAGGACACCTGGACAGCAGGAAGGAACAATTCAACAATAGGCTGGGCAAGTATATTATTGCTAGTTCCTGCACAGCATTCTGTCATTACAGTACAATACCTCTTAATGTATGAATCACTTTCCCTTGGTGATTACACAGCTCGATGAAGACACCCAACCTGGTGAGTTTCCCTTGGAGGGGGTGGGAACCCAACATTGGGCAAAAGGTTCTAGGTGGCTTTTAAGGGAATCCCTGCTGGTAACTAAGGACAATATTGTAAATTCTGCCAACATTTTCCACAGGTAGGGGAGCATTAAAGTGGATATCTAGAGTCCTGCATGGATACAAAACTTGTATCCTCATCTGCATCAGCAAGTGATCCATAGACTTCTGCATTCACACCTGCAGATGTGGACATAAAAAAATACCCATAGATTTGCAAGGCTCCATTGATCTCACCCTATAAAGGATGCAAGGGTTTCTCTCCTGTATGCATGTGACTTCAGCCCCAGTTCCTGTGCTATTTGCCTGTATGCCACTTTGGTCCCCACACAAGTGAGTGCTGATTTGCCCAGGAAAGTTTCCTACAATGGGAGAAGGAACAAAGCAGCTCTGCCAAGGAACCTTCAGCAGAGGATTAGCAAGTACCTCCAAGAAAGGTTCCCATGAAATCTCAGCATGCATTACTACGTTTCTACTGAACTGCTCAGATGCACAAGGACATGTTGTGTTTGTATGTGCTTCACTCACTAGTCATATGCATTTCTATCCCTTCACCCGCTTCTCGAATATCCAGAGCAAATGACAACTCTGTCTCATAATCAAGCAGCAGCCACTCAGCGATCACTTATCAAGGCTCTCTTCTGCATCATGCGCACCAGACACAGGCTGTTGGGACTGGCTAGACACCTTTGGTGGTATGAGTCAAGACCTCTTTTCCAATCATGACCCTGCTGTTTGCTCCACATCATCCTCCAACTTGACCCCCTTGTCCATGACTTTGTCCTCAGAACTGAGTCCGTGGTCTGCTACTTCTAGCTCTACTGAAGTATCCATAGGCCTTGGCCGTGTGGAGGTGGAGTCGCCACCAAGGATGGTGACTTATAAAACAGCCTGTTTTCAGTGAAACAGCAGTGATGATTTGCCTCCCAGTATGATGTGTCTTCACATGGTACTGATGCATGTCCCATTTGTAGCCCTTCTCCATCAAGCCATGAGAAATCTGATGTAGACATGCCTATGAGCGGAGGGTTCTGGGGCAGCACAGCCTCCTCTCCCTACAGTGCCAACTGATCCAATCAATAACTCAGCTGTGCTCTAAGCAGGATAGTATTTGCTGTACAGAGCTGCCATGGTCAGCAGGGAAGATGCAATATGAGCTCTCCACACTGAGCAAGCGGGAGGTGGAATTTCAAGAATTCCCAGGCCTTTAAAGGGGGAGATGCCTGTGTTACCTGGGGGCAGGGCGCAGAGTCCAAACTGCTGTCGCAAACAGAGTGGTCAGGATGGGCATTGTGGGACATCTCATGGAGGCCAATTATAGTGACATAACCAAGTGCAGTGTGATTCAAAGGGTGGCAAAGGAAGCCTGCTATAATAAGCACTTGTGTTGAGTTTCTCCCAACTTTAATCTCTAGGGCCCTGATCTTGCACCTTGTATGTGGATAGACTGTGGTGCCTGACCTGAAAGCTCACTGAACAGTGCTTGAATGCAAAGATTTGCTGAATTAGAGCCTTAAGTGGCACTTTCTAGCAGCTACTGTATTTCTTTAACTGTAGCTTTTAGTGTAATAAGTGTGAAATAATTCCACATTCCTCTCTCCTCAGGCTGCGTGGCCATATCCTGCTAGAAAGCAATGCCAGCATCACAGCAGGGATAAAGATCTTTACAGAACTATTGCCCTTGTTAAGCAAAGTGAACTTTGCTTCTATGGTAACATATTCCAGATGAGAACTTTGTTTGCTTTTTTTTTTTTTTTTTTTTTTTTGCTTTAGACGGATAGAAAATATAATCCCTGACCTTCAAACTCCTTTTAATTCATGTGTAACCAAGACATTGTAAGGTGAGTGCCTGACTTTAAATTCACTTCTAAAACCCGCTTTGGTCCGCTCCACCCTTGAATGTACAACCTTCAGTTGTTTACCCCTAGCTCACTGCTGATATGTTCAACACCTGTGGTCTAACTCTTTGAAATGCCTTTCAGCCACCCTGAAAATAATGGCACCAGTGACTGAGCTGCTAGTTCATTTTTGGGTAAAATAAAACTAGACTGTCAGTGTCATGGGGTCTCTCCAGTTCCGCTACTATTTTATTGGAGCATAATTCACCACAAATCATGTATTTAAAAAAAAAAAAAATCAATCCTTTCTGGCCACATAGCTCATATCAACAGATAAATCTGCATGTGTTTCCAGGCCTATTAGATTAGGGTATTGTGATCCAGGGTTATGCAATGGTACTATGCAGAGTGGGGAACTACATATGCGTCACTAAATGACATGGATTCTTCTCCCAACTGGAAAGTCGTGCGTTAACCTCAAGATCACCTTGTCTCACAGTTTGGAAAACCTGTTTACTGCAACACTGTGTTCATAGAGATCCCTGGACAGCAGCCTAGCCAAGCTGTGCTCAGCACAGAACAATGGCCAGGGGAGGAAAGCTTTAGGTTCTTAACCCTTAGGATGGCCATGGGCTGAGGTAACTTATCACCAGCTTCCCACAACCCCATGGTGCTGTTTTGGTAGCCACAAATGGTTGAGGTGCTGGGACATTCCTTGCTTACAGGCAACTCATTGCACTGGGAACAGGTAATACAGTAGCCTGTAGAGTAGTTGTGTTGGCAGACTGCGACACTTGGGTGGGCCCTGATTTTAAGGTGGGGTGGGCAATGACAGGTGGGCAGGGAGCATCACTCTGGTCAGAGGCCTGGGAAAAATGGAAGGGGCTGATGAAGTGCACTCGCATTTGTGCTTTGCCCCTCCCCCTGTGCCCAGCACTCCAGCCAGAGTGTGGGGTTTGCCTTGCTCCCCCTGATGCTCCAGCTGGGGAGTGGGATTGGGATATGGCAGCTTGTCCAGTTCCAGTGCTGTAGCCAGGAAGAGGCAATCAGGCTGCTGGGGCTTGCCCTGCTCTCCTTGCCCAGTGCACCTGCTTGTGAGTGGAGTTGGGGCACGGAAGGTTGGTTTTTGCTCCAGCATTCCAGGCTGGGGGCTTGCAAGCCCCCATGACTCAATTCTGGTCCCCAGCAAGACCCTGGGCGGGAGGAGCAGGGTAAGTCCCTGACCCCACTCCACAGGTGGAGCACTAGGCAGGTTGAGCCCAGCAAATCCCGAGCCCAGTCCCCCGGGGGAGGGCTGGAGCTGGGCAAGCCCCCGCACTCCAATCCCGCTCCCTGGTAAGAGCACCCAGATAGCTCTGCTCCACTCAGCCTGAGACTGAGGTCTGGACAAGTGGCTGGGCCCACACATGGCTACGCCCCTGTTGCAGAGTAGTTTTCCAAGCTGCCAGCCATAATGTGTGGGGTTTTCTTAATCAACTGAAAAGATCTAGAGCAAATAGTCAGTCTTTGTGCCTAATCCAAAAGCTTTCCATTGGCTTTACTGGTCTTTAGCATAAAAGCCGATTTTTCTAATGTGCTGGGGGGTGCTCCCCTAGGCTCTGCCCCTATTTTACTCCTTCCTCCAAAGCCCCACTTTGTCCCTTTTTTTTTTTTTTTTTAAACTCTGTCCCCACCCTGCCTATTCCACCCCTTCCCTCGAGCACTCTGCCCTTGCTCCTCCCTCTGCATACTGGAAAGCAGCTGATCTGCAGTGGGAGGGAGAAGCCAGGAGTGAAGGGCAGGCACTGATCTGTTGGCAGTCACGCTGGTGGAGAAGGAGCGGCTGCCAGTGGGTGCTCCAGCCCTGGTGCACCCATGGAGTCCACACCTATGGTCTTTGGATTAAATCCTAACTTCTGTGGGTCATGCTAGTTTTCCAGCTGGGGAGGAGTTACATTTGTGTGCATTGTGTTTGAGGGTATTTATAGAGTTTGCCCTACTATAGAAATCTCTCTGTTTATCAGTGAGATGAGATTTGGAGTAGCTAGAGGGTCCTTCATCCCATTGAAATCAGTTAACTTTGTTCTTTATTATTACAGGTTGGATCTCCCTGGTCCGGCACCCTCAGGACCTGAGCAGTCCCAAGTCTGGGAATTTGCCAGATGAGGGGAGGTCAATGTTTCCCACCTGGTCCCTGGCCCACTCCCAGATTCCTTGCCCAGATGTAGGGCTCCCTGGGGTTGGGGGTTCCCTGGCTGCTGCCAGCCCTGCTTCTGCCAGGGATTCCTAGCCCCTGTGGGACTCCTGACTAGCTCCCACTCCTGGCCTCCATGGCTCTTTGGTCCAGTAATATCTGTGGTCCTGCGGGATGATGGATGTTACCAGACCAGAGTGTCCCAGATTTGGGAGGTTCAACCTGTAGTACACTCATATTACACTTTATAGCTTTTAATTATTCAGGTCCTATAGGTTTTTAATCATTGCTTGTCATATATCCTCCTTAGACTGCTAAATTTAAACATTATTATTTTCTTTACAGCTGGTCAATGACAGACCCAAGCAGCAGTCAATATATATTGTTTATATAGAATTTGGTCTACAAGCAGAAGGGTTGCTTTTAAAAAAAAAAAAAAAAAAAAAAAATCTGTGCGGTTGATGGATCAAATCCTTTGTTATCCTTGGGCAACTGTTGGCCTTTTAAAAATGATTCCCTTGGTCATTCAGGAGGACAGAAGTAGATTCTAAAGGGTATCAGAACAAAAATAGCAGAGATGAGCTCATTTTATGTGGGTGAGCCACATAAGTCTCCTTCTCTCCCCTCAGTAGCAGTGTTAAATGCATGTAAATGAAGACCGCACACCTTCCTGAGAGCCAGTGTGGACTTGAAGTTCCTGATTCTGCTTTCCCTACCACCAAGGCTATGTGGGATTAGCTGATTTTAGTCAGTTGGGGCAAGTGAGGAAAAAATGGTCCCAAATCAGATAGTCATCACACTTCTAACTACTACTGCCAACCAGTTCCTCTGTCTGCCTCCATCTTTCTTTAGTTTCCTCCTTTTTGTCTCCTGAACCTGCCTGGACAACCTGAGAAGTGTTTGCTCCATTGTAACTGAGAAGCAAAGCCTGCAGGGGCTCACTGACAGTGGAGGAGGCAGAGAAGGGAAACTAGGCTCCAGCTTGCCTGAGCCTTTAGTGATGCTGCAGGCAAAGAAAACAAATTTCTAAAAGGCAAGAACAAATGCACCTTTGCTCCTCGAATTTCCACATTGATTGGAAGGCTGATAAGATACAGAGGGGGACCCAAATCTAGGTGAGCAATTGCTACCAATGCCATTCCTGCCTACAGGTTAGGGTCATTGTTACTACCCTATTAGGTGCACCTAGAGATTCATTTTTGCTTTCCAGCCGCTGCTAATGCCAGATGCTTACGAAGAAACTTAAAACAGTCATGTGTGTAATTGTGCTGTACCATATTACTGAGAGCTGGGGATTTCTTCCTGACTCCAGCTGGTGAGAGGGTCATGCCCTGAAGCATGAAGATCAATAACCATTGTCACTTTCACCCTGGCTAATGTAACTACAAATGTAATCTCATAGTTAATCCTACCTTATTTCTTGTTGGTTGGTTTTCTTTGAAAGCATATAAAAGTCCTTTTCTCTCTAGCTGTCCTTAGAGGAAGAATATTCTTTAAAAACTTCCAAGTACTTGAACAATGCAAAATGATATTAAAAATGAGAATTCATCCAGGTTATCCCCTCCTGCAGTTAAATCAATAGTTCTAGACTAGAGTTTCTACTCCTGATATAACTTGTGTTAATAGATGGTTATCTTGTGCTAAATAGCATTTAAAAAGATGTTTGTGGAGTTTCTAGACTAACATTTCTGGCGTGCCCTAGGCTGAACCTCGTGCAGGCTTGATGTAGGCTTGTAGAAAACTGTTCAGAAAATCCCCGTGAGGTCGGAAAGTACTATCTCCGTTTTACTCCTAGAGAAACTGAGTTTCGGCTACTCACGCAAAATCATACAACAGATCAGGATGAGGGAGGGGGTGCATCTACACAGCAGGGCTTAACTTGAAATAAGCTACGCAACTGATGTAGCTCAATTTGCATAGCTTATTTCTAAATTGCTTATTTTGAAATTGGGAGCATCTACACAGCACTTATTTTGAAATGGAGCACTTTTCCTCTGACTTCCCTTACTCCTCGTACAATGAGGGTTACAGGAGTTGGAGTAAGAAGTCCTCCAGCTTGACAGTATTTTGACATTATTTTGAAATAATGCTAGTTATTTTGAAATGTTGCTGTGTAGACATACCCTGGCAGAGCCAGAACTAGACCCCAGTCAACTGCTTTAACCACAGGGCCTGACCTCTCTCCCTGTTCTGCAGCTCTAGAGAATGAAGCCTGATGGTCTGTTTAGTGCCTGTCTCCAGGTTCATTATTGGGGAAAGCGGTTCATCTCAGTGCAATTTTAGTAAAAAGCAAAATCTTGTCAAGCTGGGGGTCGTGAGTGTGGAGAAAGTCATCGCCAACTAATTCAGCCAGACAAATGGGCTTCCCCACATTCATTTGGAAAAAAGTGAGCTGAGATTGAAATGACAGGGACCTGACTCCTAAATGTTACTCCTACCCCACTCTGCTTCCCTGAGCAATGCAGATCTCAGGGGAGTGGAAGGGGGCCAGCTGCAGCTGGGACACTCTGCTTTCCCATCATGGTAGTGAAACAAACACCTGACTGGGATATGACTGCAGAGTAGAGCAGCCTCCTGCATCACTGCACTTCTTGAAGCTGAGAGTTGTTGCTGAGAGTGCAGAGGGGCTCTGACCCCTGCTGCCAGCCCCTCACCCCAGTACTGTCCTAGGTTACATCTCAAGGAAGAGGTATAATGGGGGCAGAGCAGGGGTGGGAAGAGGCAGGTTGGTGGTGTTTGGGGAGTGGGAAGAGGCAGAGTGGGCACTACACTGCGTGGGAGGATTGCCTTAGGCCCTGTGGCCTTGCACCCCACCCCACCCCAGGAACAGCCCTGCCATCAGTGACCTGACCTGTCCATTATTACTAATCTCCACATATTTTGTGCCATCTGTAAATCTTTTCAGTGATTTTTGTTTTCTTCCAGGCCTTTGATAAAAATGCCTAACAGCATAGGCTCCAGTCAACCCTGTCTCAAACCATAACACATCTTCTACTTAATCTTAAGAGATTCTGTTCTGCCTCCTTTCACTTCTGAGGACTCTACCTTTCTCATGCCTGAGTCAGACACAAGAAAATGAGGGCTATTGCTAATTTTTGTGTTTGCAGATAAACAGAACTGCATCAAGGTAAAAAAAAGTCAGGCAATTTTGGCTGATCTGCTTATCCTTCACACATTTCAGCTGTTAGCAGTAAAACTTGTGGCTACCTTCTGCTCTCATCCCTGGCCACAGCTCTATGACTTTAGTTCATATGTATCTGAAGGCAAAGTATGGCATAAACTTTTAAACTAAGGCTACGTCTACACTGGTGTGATCTTGTGCAAAAACTCTTTAGTGCAAGAGTTCTTGCATTAAAGTAGTTGCGCAAGAGAGTGTCTACACTGGCATGTGCTTTTGCGCGAGAGATGTGCTTTTGCGTAAGAGCATCTTTGCCAGTGTAGACGCTCTCTTGCGCAAGAAAGCTCTGATGGCCATTTTTGCCATAGGGCTTTCTTGCACAAGAAATTCATGTTGCCTGTCTACACTGGCCTCTTGTGCAAGAACAGTTGTGCAAAAGGGCTTATTCCTGAGCGGGAGCATCAGAGTTCTGGTGCAAGAAGCCCTGATTTCATACATTAGAACGTCAGTTTACTTGCACAAGAACACGTGGCCAGTGTAAACAGGCAGCAAGTTTTTGCGCAAGAGCAGCCGCTTTTGCACAAGATCGCGCCGGTGTAGACACAGCCTAATTGTTTTCCCTTCTTCCATTCCCCCTCCCCACAGTTTATAAATAGTTAAAATCCTTACAATACTATTCAAAAGTCCCAGGCATTTCCACATGCCTGGCTGGCTCTAGCAATAATAATATTATATACCATGGCAACTCTGACACATAAAGGAGCCTTAGTGGCTGATTCCATCCTCGCTTGTTGGAAGAAAATGTCTCATCAACTATGTTCTCAGATGACAATTAGTGTCGCATGAATCTTAAAGATGTCAACCAGTGAACACCATTAATGCCAGAGAGAATCATAAATAAGGTAAGAAGAGTGCATACATGAATGCAGTTGCTTTGCAATTATTCCAGTCACTAGCATGTTGAGGGATTTAAGAAGACAGAGGAGAGCGCACAAAAAGACTGGTAGATTAAAAAACACCCCTCCTGATCCCCAAGGGGGGAAGCCTATGATCATTATGCTACTGGGGAGTGATGGGAAAACAGGGCTATAAATATAGAGTGCAGAGGGAAGAGCAAGTGGATTAAAGCACCAGGGACTCAGATTCAGTTCTGAGCTCTGCCACAGACTCCCTGTCTGAACTTAGACTCTCATCATTTGATCTCTGCCTCCATTCTCCATCTGTAAAATGGGGATGCTAATACTCCCTTTCTCTGACCCTTTGCCTACTTGGATTTTAAGCTCTTTGGAGCAGGGCCTCTCTTACTGCTAGTGCTGAAAGGAACCTAAAATTTCTTGCAGGTACTGTCCTATTGCAAGCTGGGTCCCTTCTTTAAAGAGCTCCCTGCTGACTTTTTCCACAGCTCTGCTAGCTCTTATCAGAGCTGTGCACTAGGGTGCACCTGCTTACTTTCACCTCTGCTTACCGTATGTATGCACCCCACATTTGGCACAATGGAGCTCTCGTCTACACAGAGCCTATGGACTGTACCATAATATTAAACTGTAACAACAGAAAACCACATGTCACTGGATCAGGTGTATGGGCAATGAAGTGCAAAACTTAGAAAACCAGAGGTTAGAGAAGCATAGGTTATGCTAGCTGGATTTGGAAGATACCATCAGAGAGCCAAGGGGGCTCTTCTATTTAGACATGATTCTCTCTTCCAAGGCATGATTCTCTCTTCTCAGAGCACCGATGACTCCCTCACCTCCTTCCCACCATTCTTTCCACACTGAATATCCATGACACAGTAATTCTCCTCCTAGTGGAGGTCTGGACCTGGCTCCCTCTGGAGTCCATCTGTGTTCTTTTTAAGCAAGGTGGAAGGAGCACTGTTGAGCAATGTTTGGGCTCTCCGTCTTCTTACCTCCCTCACCTGGAGACTGCATCTGTCCCCTTCATATTCAGTTCATTCTGCCTGATCTAGAACTGAAAGACTGATTCAGATCCTGACTCATGCCCTCCTGCTCTGAGGGGGAAGGCCTATTTCAGAGTCTGATTCAGACCCTCCTGGTGCGAGGGTGAAGGGCTGGTTCCAGTCTTAATTCATGTTGTCTTGATCTGGGAGTAAAAGGCTAATTTTACTCATGATTCAGATGCTCCTGACCACGGATGGACTGATTCAGTAGCAGATGGTGTTATAGCTGGAAGGCTGGGCTGGCTGGCTGCAGCTAAGAAAACACTCTTGTTGTTTCATGTCCTGCTCATGAAAAGGGCTGGCACAGCCCTAGACCCTTAACCCTGTATTGACAGAGGGACTGCAGAACAGGTGCCACTAATGTAAAATTCCTTACATGGCCCTAGTAATGTGCCACATCCCAAACCTGGACTGGTCACTGGCTGAGCCTTTTAAAATTTCAGTCTTCGATACCTCTGCTAAAACTGCCTAGTAGGTGCCAGTTGAAGGCACTTGCAGTGATGTGTTTTGTGATTGTGACAGATTCCTTATGGACATCTGTCCGTTAGGAACTAGACTGAGAGCCCCAATTCCTTCCAGAAATGCTATATAAAAGTGTCCCCTAAAGCTATAAGGCTGTTCAGACAGACAAACCAGGCACTGCAATTGTCCAGCCAGCAGATACTGATCCTCATGGCACTTGGAACCTGCATAGCAAAACTCCTTGTACCGGTGCAGTGTCGGATCTTACTATGCAGGCTCTGCTGGACAAAATTCCCTCTGTACTCAAGCAACTGTTTCTAAGGGAGTCCAGTGATCTGTTCCAGCGAGGTTAGGGGAAAATGTTGGGATTAGATGGGTGAGGTTCTGCGGCCTGCAATGTTTAGGATATCAGACTAGATGAGACTGAAGGTACCTTCTGACCTTAAAAGTCTAACTCTGTTTTCAATTTAGGGGTGTTGTAAATGGAACCACAAGGTACAGGACCCAACAGTTTCCCTTTAACTATTAACCCCTATGGCTGGAGCTTCCTTCCAACTCAAATCTGGGCTAGAATGTTTCTGGTCCTTAAGTGTATGCGGTATGGGGCTGTAGAAAGCCCAAAGATCCATGCACAATTGCAGCCCCTTGCAACAGGGTTACTACCACAAGATCCCATGTATTTTGCAATACACTGGATCTAAATTTGGTGGGAAAAACTCTTTGGATTCTTGGGCAGCCAATGTTAAAAACTGAAATTCCTTCCAGGTTCCTTTTAAATATAAAATGGAGATTTGTATTGAATTTAATCTGAAAAATGGGTGATTCAGTGCAGCAGCACTTTGTGTTCAATGTAGTTTGTTTGCTTCTGTCCACATTTTCAGGGCCAAAGACTTGTGTCTGGACAACATATAATTATGATCAGTAGGGCTTTGGCTATTGGGCCACTGTGACATGGAGCACCTCGAAATGTGAGATAAGCACATTAGCTGGATGGTTCTGCTAATATGATCACATAATTGGGGAAAAGTTGACAACACTGATGTTTAAACAGTCATGGAGATTGTAAGTATCAGAGGGGTAGCCGTGTTAGTCTGGATCTCCAAAAGCAACAAGGAGTCCTGTGGCACCTTATAGACTAACAGATGTATTGGAGCATAAGCTTTCGTGGGCAAAGACCCACTTCGTCAGATCCATGTAGTGGAAATTTCCAGAGGCAGGTATAAATATGCAGGCCAGAATAAGGCTAGAGATAACAAGGTTAATTCAGTCGAGGAGGGTGAGGCCCATTTCTAGCAGCTGTTGTGGAGGTGTGAACACCAAGAGAGGAGAAACTGCTTTTGTACTTGGCTAGCCATTCACAGTCTTTGTTTAATCCTAAACTTGATGGTGTCAAATTTGCAGATGAACTGTAGCTCAGCCGTTTCTCTTTGAAGTCTGGTCTTGAAGTTTTTTTGCTACAGGATGGCTACCTTTAAATCTGCTACTGTGTGTCCAGGGAGATTGAAGTGGTCCCCCTCAGGTTTTTGTATATTGCCATTCCTAATATCTGATTTGTGTCCATTTATTCTTTTACGTAGGGACTGTCCAGTTTGGCCGATGTGTATATATCAGAGGGGCATTGCTGGCATATGATAGTGTATATTATATTGGTAGATGTGCAGGTGAATGAACCAGTGATGGTGTGGCTGATCTGGTTAGGTCCTGTGATGGTGTCGCGAGTGTAGATATGAGGGCAGAGTTGGCACCGAGGTTTGTTGCATGGATTGGTTCCTGAGTTAGTTACTGTGGTGCGGTGTATAGTTGCTGGTGAGAATTTACTTCAGGTTGGTGGGTTATCTGTGGGTGAGGACTGGCCTGCCTCCCAAGGCCTGTGAAAGTGAGGGATCATTGTCTAGGATGGATTGTAGATCACTGATGATGCATTGGAGAGGTTTTAGCTGAAGACTGTAGGTGATGGCCAGTGGTGTTCTGTTGGTTTCTTTCTTGGGCTTGTCTTGATCCCTCACTTTCACAGGCCTTGGGAGGCAGACCAGTCCTCGCCCACAGAACATAAGAACATAAGAATGGCCGTACTGGGTCAGACCAAAGGTCCATCTAGCCCAGTATCCTGTCTGCCGACAGTGGCCAGCACCAGGTGCCCCAGAGAGGGTGGACCGAAGACAATGATCAAGCGATTTGTCTCCTGCCATCCCTCTCCAGCCTCTGACAAACAGAGGCCAAGGACACCATTTTATCCCCTGGCTAATAGCCTTTTATGGACCTAACCTCCATGAAATTATCTAGCTTCTCTTTAAACTCTAAACTCTAACAACAAAACACAGACAACAAAAAAACTTCAAGACCAGACTGTTAGTCTATAAGGTGCCACAGGACTCCTTGTTGCTTATGGAGATTTTAGCATCACCAAACTGAGAAGGGTGGGACAATTCAGTTTTGCAACTTATTGTCTCAGGCTCTTTGCAAATGCAGAAAGACAAGACTGAAACTGCTTACAATCAGTTCATGTTTTTGAAGACTTGGCAACTGAAAACAGTTTTATTAACATGAATGTTTGGCTTGTGAAGCACAGTTCTGCATCATGGGGTAAATTCCCCACAAATTGCAAAGTACAAAGAATGGGGTCACTGACTACCACATTTGGGGCTACTACCATACCAAATCTGCAGTAATAAGGAATTTTATATCAAGAATTGCACCACTCACTTCTGCTCTTCAAGTCTTGCTTATGTACAATAGATTCTATTTCAGAAAGGGGATAAAATGCCTGGCATGCATGAACACACTTGTAAAAAGTACAACCACATGGAAAGAAGTGGTGCTTTTACTGGATATTATAGCCCTGATATTGTTTACCTTATTAAAGTGCTGATAGCTTATCTTAACCATATAACTAGCATTTTCTACATGGCAAGCCCATGGAACACTTAGGAGTGGCAGAGTGATATTTATTATGAGTGAACACTGAGTTTGGCAGTGTAGCATACCTGTCTCTCCTGGGTCAGTAACAGGCACTCAGTCTGCCAAAGGAGGGTCCAAGCTGATGTGATTTATTGATACAGGGTGGAATTTTCAACAGCACCCAGTCGACTACGAGGATGAGTCCCTTTGAAAGACTGAGCTCCGAAATCACTGAGACGTTACCAAAAATTCCACTCTTACTAAAATTTGTTTCTCTGGCAGATTATTCATACTACAGTACCTGCAGACCAAGCAAGACGTGGCTGCACTGTGGTAGGCACTATACAACGAGTAGTAGAAAGTCTCCTCCTTTGAAGGGCTTACAAAATAGACAAGACAGGCCAAGGATAGGGGAAAGAACATATAAGCTACATAAATCAATGTAATGGTGGCAAATGGCATGTTAGTGCCTTGAATCCTTTTTTGAGAAGGAGCCAGTCAGAAAGGGATTATTTGAACAGATAGACAAAGGAAAAAAATCAGAGAAGAAAGGAATGGAAGGTCGGAGAGGCAGGTGTGGAGTGAGGCACAGGTGAAAAGATTATCATTGAAAGTCTCTAAGGAAAACATATACATAAAGGGAAGATTGGAAAACAGATGCTACACACATGAAGAGAGGACTCTATTTCCCTCTATGCTAAATATGCAGTCACATAACTCATGATATTTAAAAATGCAACAGGACCTTAAGTTGACTTTATCTGGTAACACTTATATAGCCATAGCCTTGGAAGTGTTTTAGTGCAAAACAAATCTTCAAATAACTCCTCACCTAAAAGAGGTAGCTGCTTCTTTCTTTCTTTTTTTGGTCCTGTGATTTCATTATGACCAAGCAACTTGGAAGTAAAACTGTTTTAATCAGATCAGGATGGAACTAAGTGATTTATCTCACTACTGCTGCTGTCTAGAACTTACTTTTTCCAGAAACTGAGTCACAGATATTTGCCTTCAAGGTACCTGCCTCTCAGATGGCGGCATGATCAATGATGTTTTACTTCCCTGATTTTCCTCCTTGGAGATAGGTTACCAGACAAGCAATATGTATCAATTATGCTAACAATTTTTCATTGACAATTACTGTAACAAATCAATATCAGAGTACTGAAATTCACACAGAAGGGTTGTTAGCATTTGCAATACTTCCTACTACATCCACTAACCTTGGGCAACCTTGTCAATATTTTAAGTAATACACTTAATTTATCTGAGCCTGCATGCAAGCAAGAAGTAAATGTGTACCGTAAGCAGTGTCTGGATAGTCTTTAGTGAGAGATACATAGTTGTATGTGCACTTTCTATTAAAATGCTTCCTGATCTTTAAACCTGTCTGATCAGGTAGAACCAAGACGTGTACAATAAGCCTGAACAAAGTCAAACAAAGGACTAGCCATGGGTGTAACTACTATGAGTTAGGAGCCAAATGCTCAGCTGACTATAATGGCACAGCTCCATTGACTTCCCCGGGGCGATGATCATTTATACTTGAGTAAATCTGGTCGGATGGTTTCAAGTCCATTACACTAATTTACATTTGATCCAGCATTCCACCATTAGAAGAATCAAATCCAGTCATTATTCTAGGTCAGCTTCCTCCTCTGAACAAGTCCATTTTCCAACTTTTTTGGTACAATCTGTATAAGTTTCTTGTCTCTGCTTTTGGTTGACCTTTGCTGAATGATCCTATTTTGTAATGTTCCATCAGTGTGCTCCTTCCATACCAGCTGCACACAGTTGATTTACTTGCCCTTTAAGGAAACCTTCTGTAGATGTCTTCCTCTAATTACCAAAATCTTTGTTTCCTCTCCTGTGTCTGATAAATGCTATTTATACCCACAGCTGTTAAAGTATCTTCTTCCCAATGGCAGGTGGAGCAAATTCCTATCAAACCACATGCCAAGAAAATTCCAGGCAATAATATCTTTTCTAAAACCATCCAATGCTACCTGCATTTTGCCTCGCAGGAAAAGCCTTTCTGTATCATAGAAGAGGGTATTTCATGAGGGTGCAGGAAATGGCATATACTTCTTTAGAAAAGAAGCAGAATAAATTAACAGAAAACACTAAATTAGATCCATGTGCTTATGTAGCTACCTCACTGTAGCTGCACCTAAGCAACTCCTAGCATAGATGCATTGCCTCAGTGAAATACTGTTTCAAACTGGAGTATGCCACATCCTACATCAGCAATGGGTAACCTACCCTAGTGCATGGGGCACATGAGTGGCCCTCCTTCGTCTCAGTGGCGTGCAAGATTGTCAAAATCGAGATGATCTCCCAGGATCGGGTAGTTTTGCTAACTGCGTTTGCATACATAGAATTTGCAGAGTGCGCTCACTGAACTATAGCAGCACTTTGATTGGATGTGACTGAGAGCCACGCATTCTCTTTAATGTTGTGTGCAGTCAACATACACCTCACTTCATGTGTCCTTGGTTTACATCTGTATCACTTCAGGAATACTGGTAGGAACAAAACTACATGGACAAAACCCAGCAGAATCTGGCAACCCTGCTCGAAGGCAACAATAAACAAAATATCTTGTGGGCCAGACATAAAACCCTGATGGGCTGTGTATGGCCCAAAGACTGCCCATGCTGTTTTACATTATTGCAATATATCTATACTAGAGGCTTTCACCAGTATATCTTCTCCAGTATAAACATCCCCCTGTAGTTCCAGAATTCTTATTTCCATTTGCCCCCAACAGTGACACAACCCTCCTAAAGTAAATGTGGTTAAAACTGTGCCTTTTGTTAGGGTATGTCTAGACTACATGCCTCTGGCGACAGAGGCATGTAGATTAGGCTACCTGGCACAGGAAAATGAAGCGGCGATTTAAATAATCGCCGCTTCATTTAAATTAAAATGGCTGCCGCGCTGAGCTGATCAGCTGTTTGTCGGCTCAGCGCGCTAGTCTGGACACTCCGCGGTCGACATCAAAGGCATTTGTTGACCGCCCCGGTATGCCTCATGGCACGAGGTTTACCACGGAGGTCGACAAATGCCTTTGATGTTGACCGCGGAGCGTCCAGACTAGCGCGCTGAGCCGACAAACAGCTGATCGGCTCAGCACGGCAGCCGTTTTAATTTAAATGAAGTGGCGATTATTTAAATTGCCGCTTCATTTTCCTATGCCAGGTAGCCTAATCTACATGCCTCCGTCGCCAGAGGCATGTAGTCTAGACATACCCTCAGCCTTTGTATTGATGCATTTTATTTCACACGAACACCTCTGAAGTAGAAGTTCTTTTACTCCCCTTTGACTGATTAGGAAGTGGAAAGGAGACCCTTTTTTTTTTTTAAATAAAAACAAAAACAAAACACTGTGGAACTAGGAGTGTTTGCTGCCATCATGGCGTTCAATTTTCTTTCATATTTTACCCTTTTGTCTGCTTTGTCTTTTGTCTGTTTAAACTGTAAGCTCTTTGGGACAGGGATTTTTTTTTATTCTAATACCTGTACAGTCCTTAGAATAATAGTCCAATTCTCATTGTATCAAACATGAGAAACATAGAAAAGATCATTTTGGACAATTAAGGAACAGTATTAATGAATAGGCTCAGAAAGGAATCCTATCCTAGAATTCCTTGACTGGAAGGATAGTGGCTGCAATGAGAGAGCTTGAGGCTGAATCATGAGACTAATGGCTGTGTCTACACTGGCGCGATCTTGCGCAAAAGCGGCCACTTTTGCGCAAAAGCTTGCTGCCCGTCAACACTGGCCGCATGTTCTTGCGCAAGTAAACTGACGTTCTAATGTATGAAATCAGGGCTTCTTGCGCCAGAACTCTGACGCTCCCGCTCAGGAATAAGCCCTTTTGCGCAACTGTTCTTGTGCAAGAGGCCAGTATAGACAGGCAACATGAATTTCTTGTGCAAGAAAGCCCTATGGTAAAAATGGCCATCAGAGCTTTCTTGAGCAAGAGAGCATCTACACTGGCATGGATGCTCTTGCGCAAAAGCACATGCCAGTGTAGACGCTCTCTTCTGGAAGAGTTTTTTCAGAAGAACTCTTCAGCAAAAGAGTTTTTGCATGAGAATGCACCAGTGTAGACATAGCCATGGGCTCCAATAAGAACATTAATGAAAACTATTATTTAACTGCAGCAAGAAATAATCAATCAATGCAATATGATTCACAGTGGGCACTGCCCTGCAAGCCCACCTATTGAGGATTTTCATGGAGGTCATACAGAGTCATTCCAGAAATTAGCCTTTAAAATACATATTAATTCCAGGTGAAGTTATCGATTTTAATGCTTGAAAACTTTTGGGGTTGCCTGGAGTGCTGAGAAGGGAATGAACGAGCTGAAATTCTGTCTGAAGCAAGGACAATAAATTACACCCAAGTATGTTTGCCAAACTGATTACTTTCTAGGCTGGCTTCAGCTTTATCAGTGTCATTCCAGGCCCGAATGTGCTGCAGCAATTAGTGTCCCTTCAAGTGCCAGTGCCTCTTGCTTAGTTCAAGTACAGTGGGCTGGCATCTCATGTGAAAGTGAGGAGATACTTCACAGCTTTGAGAGCTATCTGCTTAACACTTTCCTCCAAATACTTTAAAGGAATGTTGATGCGAAACAATCGCTATGAGCTGCCTGTGGAGGCTGCAGCTTTTAGGAGGTGCATGGACTAATCCAGTAGCGACTCCATTAACACATTAGCAGATTGACAATCTGCAGGGAGCCTCAGAAGGGAAGCAGTAGAAGAAAAAGAAAGGGTTGGGGTGGGGGGAATAAGGTATAGAGGATATATCTAGCAAGAACAACTTGACTGAATTGAATGTGTTCCTTTTTTAAAAAACAGTGTAGAGGGGGCATAACTATGTACAAAAACACTAACAAAATCAAGATAAACTTAAAAAACAAAGAGTCTGGTAGCACTTTATAGACTAACAAAGCATGTATGGCATCATGAGCTTTTGTGGGCACAGCCCACTTGTTCAGATGACCAGAGTTTTGAGTTTAGGATGTCCAGACCCAAAATAAATAGGGGAGAAGGGGGGGGGGGAATGGGGAAAAAATGGAAGGGTGCGGGGAAAGAAGAAGCAGAGGGTATGTAAATATCAAAGGAAAAGCCAAACAGGCAATACTGGTAATCTATAAGCACCTAAAAATTGGATAGTTAAAAGAAGCAGCTAAGGATCATAGGATAGCAATTACAGAGGAAGAGTACTAACAAACACAAGAATCTACATAGACAAAGAGCTGTTGGCACCTTCATTGTTTGTTTGATAATGTCCCAGTCATCCATTATCTCAATTAAGGCCATAGGTGTGAGAATTAAATTTGTGGATGAACTGTAATTCCAACCCTTCTCTGTGTATTTGGCTTGTAGAATTGGTCTGTAAGGAATTATTCAAAGCAGACAAATGAGAATACGTCTAGATACAACAGTTAGAAACTAGAAAATAGAAGATTTGGTTTTGAATGATATTATGAAAAAATGCTTCACAGAGAGATGATCCATGGGCAATGGAATAATCTCTAGAGGGAAGCTGCAAGTATACTGATAGATATATTTGGTGGACAACTGAATAACCTTACATAAAAGCCTCTCAAACTCTGTTAGCAATATCAGTGCTCTGAAAATATCCCTGGAAGGGAAAAGCTTATGCTTGGTTACATCTACAGTGCCAAGCCTGCCTGCCAAGCCACATGCAGTAAAGAATTATACCAGTTAGCAAATGTTCCTAAAGCACTTTGAGATCCCTGAGTGAAAAGAGCTTGTCAGTTATGTGCAGTTAGGAGCTGTGTGTGTAATATCTTATTACTGAATTTACTGTTAGAACCTAACTGCCTAAATGTAAAGTGACTAGTGATTTGGGGGTATCTTGTTTGGGGAGCGGGAGGTCCAGCTTGAGACACTTTAAATGAACCAACTGGCAGAAAATGCTGAGCATCCTCCCTTTGGGCCCCCAAAATCACTAGTCACTTTGGCAAACTGAAACCACAGACTTTCACGGTTAGATCTTGACATTATTTGTACTTACCCAGTAACACAGCCCAGCTCATATGGAACTCACTGGCAAGGGTCCCACTGACTTCAAGGTAATCAGGAGCAGGTCTCACATGGGCTGATTACATTAGTGAGCAAGTGCCCGTTTGCATTTGTTGTTACGTGTTATGTACCTTAGTGCAATGTCAGTGACAGATAATTATTCATGGTATCTGTAAACAACCATATGTGTTAATCACAGGCAAAGCCTGGCTTTCCTGGTAGGAGCAGCCCTGGAGGGGAGAGCCAATGCAGCACAGAACCTCCCCTTACCGAGGATAATGCTGCTGCTACAGAGCTGGAAGCAGCCGCAACAGTTGGTCAGCTGCATTCTGCTGCTGCTTTGAAAAGATGCAGCATGTCCTGTCTTACCCACCACATGTGTTGCAGATGGCAACTTGCATGCCAACCAGCTTGGGGGAAGGGGGCAGAGCTTCCAGACAGCAGAGGGCCGTTCCTGGAGACAGTGGGTTACTAGTCAGTGCATTGCCAATTTCCTAGAGCTTTCCATGCAAACCCTGGCCAGCTGCTGCAGAAAGGGGTGGCTCTCTCCAATACTCCCTTCCAGTGAATCCACCCATGCAGCTTAGATCAGGGGTAGGTTGTAACCACACTGAAGGCCACAGTATAGCTGGCCATTGCATGGAGAGCAAGGGAGAGAGAGTGCAAGGGCTCTTCCTCTTAGTTTCCTTGCCCTGCCCCCTCCCCCCCATGCATGGAAACTGCTCATATTTGTTGTCACTCTGCCCTGCTGAGTGCCCCACACTGGCTAACCTGTGGGTGAGAGTCATTCCAAAGGGAGTGGGTAGAAGGGTGCTTTTCAGGAGCTCTGTCCTGCCTCAAATACAGGCCTGTGCTGAATAGGCAGAACAATGGCCTTTTATGTTCCATTCAGCCCCTAATACCACAAACGTTCCCATTGGCCGCGGCCTGTTTTTCAGTGTTAATATCGTATCACTTAAAGTGATTCAGACAAGGGAGAACACTTCATACTATTACACCCAACAGGTGGCCAGACTTTTGGCCCCTGAGCGCATACAGTACCAATACCTAAACTTGTCCCTCCTTAAATGAAATGGCTGGTCCCCTCCCCTCCCTTCCCTGAGTGTCCTTGGATTGTGCTGATACTGCCAGACCTAGTTTTTAGCAGTTTCCCCGAAAGGTGACACACAATCCTCCAGATTTTTGTGAACTACAACAAACTGACCCTAATAGTGTTCAATAAACAAGACTCACCTCCCCTTAATGGCAGGCCAGTAATTATGTAAGCAATGTATGCAAAATCCCAGAAGCCCTGTGTGTTCCTTGGGCTGATTTGAATATTGGGTCATGCAAGAGTTTCCAGCAGCTCTAGCTACAGGCAGCTCACTGCAATATTATTATTTGGGACCGAATCCCCAAATTACTACAGGATATGTGCCTCTCCCTTTGCTGCCTTTTGCCTTCCCCTTGACTTTAAAGCACACTGAAATCCAGAGTTGCTGAAAGAACATTTCACATACATTGTACTAGAACTAGGACATTTCAAAGTCAGGACTCAGAACAGTACTAAATGAGAATAGATGCCCGGCTCCTTTTCCACTCCATATATAATAGCTACTAGAATAGCACCAAAAGCAGCAAAATAGATCATCATGGCACTTTAGTTCAGCTGTAAAAGTCCCATTTTAAACAAACCTAATAAGCCTTGTTCTACACAAGCTTTTTGCACCAAATACTTTAAATATAAAAAGATTATTTGGCACCACATTCTGATAGGCCTTTACCTGGATGCAGAGTTGGAGGGACACACAAGAATTATCTTCCCACCTACCTACCCTGTGCAAGGACTTGTCAGCACTCTATAGTGTGCATCCCAGGAGGCATGGGGTTACTCATTCTGTGCAGCCTACAGGAGTACACATTGGCCAAAGGAGTCAGGGATTGGGGGTTAGGGGCAGGGCCACAGCACCCTGTGAAGAGGGATAGGAACAAGAGCACAGCCCTAGTACACCAGGGGACCAGTTTGTGGCTCTTCAGTATTGGGCTGTCTGGAAAGGCAGATAAATGAATTTGTTTCCTGGAGCTTCCTCTGGAGCAGTGTGCCTATGGCCTACCCATAACATAGGGCTACACCTAACAGGAACAGTGGAGCTCTTACGTATATAGCTGGCAAGCCAAGAAGGATTGCTAGCACCAACCACCAGGCAGGAATTTAAGGCTGCTTGTTACCCAAGGCCTCCTGCCATTTGATTTACAGTTATATTGGCATCAGGTTTGTAAGAGAATGCTAATCATCTGCTCTGCTCTGCTCTGCTCTCTGGGGTAGAGGATGAGAACTGTGATTTTTTCAATGCCTAGAATCAAGAAAGTGGAGTTATGGATTCTAGAGCAGAAATTGCTTAAGCCCCAGTAGGAAAGATTCTGTAAGAGGAACCTTTATGGTCTAGTGCCATAGTTCTCAGATTCTGCACTGCATTTGCTGGTTGTCCACAGAGAGGCGATTAGGTTATGTGGTACCAGCACTTGTGTTTGTTTCCAGCTACAGATGGCAAGGCCTTTCATTGCAAAGAAGAAAGTGAAGATCTGTAAAACTCACTCGCAACAAGGAGGTGGAGCCAGTCTTCCTGCTCCAGGCAGTGAGGAACGAAACTGGAGCTGGCTTCAGAGCAGGCACCAGTGTGTGGTAACTGTGTAATAAAAGTAATGGATGGATAGGTATCACATCCATTGGGTCCAACAAATCACATGTAGTGGGAGAGGTGGAGAATGGGAATCAGGTGAAACGACAATAGTCCCCCAGTTGTCTGTGGGCAGAATCAAATCTGGGATCTCTGGAGCCCAGTGTATCAGCCTCTACCACAAAAAACAGGACTATGTAGCACTTTAAAGACTAACAAGATGGTTTATTAGGTGATGAGCTTTCGTGGGCCAGACCCACTTCCTCAGATCAAATTGTGGAAGAAAATAAGCATGACCATATATACCAAAGGGATACAATAAAAAAAAGTGAACACACATAAAAAAGGACAAATCAAATTTCAGAACAGAGGGGGGATAAGGGGGGGGGGAGGTAAATGTCTGTGAGCTAATGATATTAGAGGTGATAATTGGGGAAGCTATCTTTGTAATGGGTAAGGTAATTAGAGTCTTTGTTGAGACCCCGCGTAAAGTGTCAAATTTAAGCATGAATGACAGTTCAGAAGTTTCTCTTTCAAGCCTGGTGTGAAAATATCTTTGAAGCAGTATGCAGATAATCAAGTCATTGAGACAATGCCCTTTCTGGTTGAAATGGCAAGAAACTGTTTTTTCTTTGTGATACTGTCTGATATCTGTTTTGTGTGCATTGATTCTTTGGCGAAGCGTCTGAGACGTTTGTCCAATGTACATAGCAGATGGACACTGTCGGCACATGATGATATAGATTATATTTCTGGATGAGCAGGAATATGTGTTCTTGATCTTATAGCTGAATTGGTTAGGTCCAATAATGGTGTCAGCAGAGTAAATATGTGGACAAAGTTGGCAATGGGGTTTGTTGCAAGGAAAAGTCCCAGGGTTGATATTAGTGTGGTATGTCCTGTGGTTGTTGGTAAGAATCATCCTGAGGTTAGGTGGTTGTCTGTAGGAGACTATGGGTCTGTCTCCCAGAGCCTCTCGGAGTGTAGTATCCTGTTCTAGTATAGGTTGTAGTTTATTGATAATATGTTGGACGGGTTTAAGTTGGGGGCTATAGGTGATGACAAGTGTTGTTCTATTGTTGGTTTTCTTGGGTCTGTCTGGAAGTAGATGGTTTCTGGGTATTCGTCTGGCTCTTTCAATTTGTGTTTTTATTTCTCCAGGTGGGTAATTGAGGTTTATAAATGCTTGGTAGAGATCCTGAAGTTTCTGGTCTCTGTCAGTGGGATTAGAGCAGATGCGGTTGTATCGAAGGGCTTGGCTATAGATGATGGATCGTATGGTGTGTTCTGGATGGGAGCTGGAGGCATGAAGGTAACTGTATGAGTCAGTGGGTTTTCCGTAGAGAGTGGTGTCTAATTTACCATTGGTGATTTGTACTGTGGTATCCAGGAAATGGATTTCTCGTGTAGAATGGTCCAGGCTGAGATTGATGGTGTGGTGTAGGTTGTTAAAATCTCTGTGGAATGTCTCCAGTGTTTCTTGGCCGTGGGTCCAGATCATAAAGATGTCATCGATGTAGCGTAAGTATAGAAGGGGTAAAAGGGGACGGGATCTGAGGAAACGTTGTTCTAAGTTAGCCATAAAGATGACCTCTACCACATGAACTAAAAACCAGCTGGCTATTAACAAAGGCTGTAGAGCAAACTCATTATTCTCTCTTAAGTGGTCTTGGTGTCACTAGATGGGACATTACATCACACCCAGAAGTAGGGTTGCCAGATGGTTTAACCAAAAATACTGACCCCCCCCCCCCCCAAAAAAAAAGAAACATCGGGGGAAAAATTCTGTTGAGGGGAAAAAAAGGGGGAGACCAAAGTTGTTGAATGAAAAAAAAGGACCCCGAGAGTTAAGGGAAAAAAAATTAAAAATAAAAATATTTTAAAAAACAGCATGGCCCCTTTAAGAAATGCTTTTGAGGCTTTTTGGCCCTAACAGACTACCAGCGGCCGTCCTCCATCTTGTCTCCCTGCTCCGGGCCGGACAGCTCCCCGGTAGAACCCGGTAAGCACCCGGGATTTTCGCCTCCTGGCCGGGAAAAAAGCAGAAAATACCAGACATTTTAGGTGTCCGGTATTTTCTGAATTTTCATACCAGACAGGAGGCGAAAATATCGGACTTACCCAGAAGTGTGTGTATGTGTGTGTGTGTGTGTTATACAGGCAACAGACAAACGTTATCAGGAGAGAGAGAGTCAGAAGAGGCACGAAGGGGAGACAAAATGAAGAACAAAAGTGTTTACCTTTTCCCCAAAAGCACAAAATGCCTGTAGTGTTTAGCAAAGTATTTAATATATTGGTAGCCATCCTGAAGGTATTCTTCCATGTATACAACTGTTGTAGTTGCCACAGCAATATTATGAGCCATAAACGGGAGAGGAGGTGGTCTAGGTGATCTTGACTGGAAAAGGTGGCGGCCTGTTAGACAATCTCTCTCTCTCTCTCTTTTGTATATTATAAATCAAAATAAACAAACGATATCAAAATGTGGTCCCTGCTATGAAAATCTTGATGAATGCCTGACCTATGGCTTGAAACAGAATGCTGGGGAACCAGTAGGATTCCTGGCTATAGGCTCACTTCACTGTCTGGGGCAAGCTATTTGGACCTCATTGTGAGAATCTCAGAAGGCTGGGTAACAATCCCAGGACCCTGCTGAAAGTTAGATACTGCACCTCAGCTGAGTTTTCCTGGACCTCTTAATTATAATTATGAACACTAGAGGAACCTGCTGACTTTTTTTTTCCTAACAACATCAGAGGATCTGCTGCAAGAGCATCTGCACTTTGCCCAACTGTGAGCTGCACATAATTGCATAAAATGAAGTGGACTACTGAAAGTCAGCCCACAGAAATTGGAGCAATGCTCCATTTTGAGTAAAGTGCCCTACCGCTCAGGTCACAATAGAGAACTGCATCCATAGTCTGTGCAGCTCATATTTCTCTATTAAAGATGGTGGCAGCAATGGCCTTTATAACAATATCTGTATCTGTACAATATTCTGCTGTGTGCATAGAGCTAAAGGCAGGGAGAGATCCCTGGTAAACAGAAAAGACAAAGCTGCATCTTGAGCTACACAGAAGCTAGGGTTGCCAGGTGTCCGGTTTTGAACCGGACAGTCCAGTATTTGAGTTTTCTGTTCGGGAAACAAATTGAGAAAATATAAATGAGAAAATAGAAATGTCCGGTATTTTCTAAATAAGATGTAATGTAGATTGTGATGTAATGTCAAGTGTGTCTGGTATTTCTGGCAACCCTAACAGAAGCTTGTTTGTCCTTAATTTTGTGGTAGGCCTTTTAGGTGTTTTTTTTTCTTAAAATAAGTGCCTCCTGTTTAGGATGGACTGCAAATCGACATATGACTGACATAAGTATAAAGGTTACTTAGATCTTTCTAATTAATCTGTCACATGGATATCCTGGTAGAACTTGGTCTCTCTCTTTCCAAAGTACACTGGTATACTTTGATGCTAACAAGAATACATTTAGCAAAATACCAGAGTATATTCAAGCATTACAATATTTCTTTTTTATCTTAATTTTGTTTTTCTTTAATTTCTTTTACAAATGGAACATTTATTTTATCTGGGAGCAATACGGTATTTTGCAGTTTCAACTTTGAACAAACTCTAAGAATTCTGAGTGATTCTACTAGGTTAATGGGAAAAAGGGACTATTAGCTGAATCCCAGATTGCTATGGCTGGTTTTGTAATTTCAATAATCTCTGTGAGCAAAGTATTTAGCATATAGCACTGCCCCCTGCTGTGGATTCAGAATTCCCACATTCTTTATTCTCAGTAAACTCTGCAAAGGAGCCTGTGACATCATGAAACACCACAATATTGATTGTGTTTTTCAATGCTGGATGCAGTAACCCTGAGACTCAAACATGGAGGTTTCTCTAGATATCAATAAGAAAAAATAAAATTTACCTCACAACATTGCAAAAGAGAGAAATATGAGACAAGGAATTAAATAAACATATGTCTTCTTTGTGTAAAAAAATCCCTGACAAATACCTGATAGCTGCAGGCACTGAGAGTAGCAGCTGTAAACCAGCCTTTAACTCCATGGCTTAAGCAAAGTCTAAAAGTATGTTGCATGACTAATGTGGCAGGGAAGAGTGTGCAGGACAAATTTACAACAGAGGCAAAAGGTTTTTGTTGTAATTATGCGATTGATACCCAGAGAAAGCAGTCAAGTAATTTTTGTTTTGCTATGATGATGTGGATATACAGCAGATAGGGAGATGCCAAAAGACATCTCATTTCTGTGTGCTAATAAAGTGCCCATGGCAGGTATTTGGCTTTACTTTACATTCATTGTTAATCAAGTTGAATTCTTCCTAGACAGTAATGGGAAAGGGATCACTATGTCTGCCCTGGCAGCAGAGCACTACTAGTTGCAAATGAGGCTGTTGCTCTCAGGGTTCTAGTATTCCCAATCAGTGCAAATAGGAATTATTTTGTCTAACAACTCTATTACAAGTACAGTGTTTTATATGGATCATAATATCCTGTAGGCAGAGGCCCAGTCCCAGATGAAACATTTCTGTCCACCCAGTTCTGGGAAACTGTGCTAGAATTTAGCTAGTACCAACCATGTTTTAAAATGGCTGTAGTTCCTTTAACATTGTTCTGCTCTGCTCTCAGTGTTGACAAGACTAATTTATACAGCCTTACCTATAATTTAGCAAACAAAGCTAAGTTTAAACTCTAATTTCTCATAATTAGATCTTGCTGAGTAGCTCTGGGTGATGGATTTGTCTATAGTTTTGCTGTTCTTAACAGGCTGGGTAATTTTCCTGAAGGATACCAGAGGTGATTCTTTTTCTCATTTCTGATGCAAGAAAATAGTTTTGTCCTTGACTTCAGTGCCCTTGACTTCAGGGAGCTGACTTGGGCCTTTTTATTTCTTTTTTTTAAGGGATGTTCTACTTGTAATAAAAGAAACCCACATAATATAATTACTAAATGTGGAGCCATTAGTCCTGTGTCTGCGCCTACTGCAATTAGGGGAGCTGCAGTGTGGTATAAACAAAGGTCACTGAGAGAACAGGAAGTTTGCAAGACAGTATGCATCATAGATTTCAAAAGATTAACATTTATTTACCCTGAGTAAACAATTGCAACATCTTGGAAAAAATCCATGCTATAGGTTTTTCAAATATAAATTACAAATTTGGATAAATTCACCCTTGATTGCCTGATGAGAAGCTGTGACTGTTATTTATACCATTAAACCCCTGGAAAAAATCCATTGCAGAACAATCCTAAGCAATAGCTTGCAGCAAAGGAAAGAATAAGGAATCATAAGTAGAGCCCTGCAAAGCTGCGGATATCTGCTTTATATCCATGGGTATCCACTTCTGCAGATATGGATGTGGATATCTGTGGTTCATTATTGCAGATGCAGATAGAAAATTTGTATCTAGAACTCTGCAAATCTGTGGATATCTGCTTTATATCCATGGATATCCATATCAGCAGATCATTTTTTGCGTTGCAGGTGAAGATACCAATTTTGACACTTTGGAAATGCAAATGGGCTGAATTTAGAAAGGGTGTTTTACCAGGAGGATCACTGATATGTGGAACAGAATATCAGGATCAAAGAGTTTCTAGATAGGATGTCTCGGTAACTGGAAGCTTCATAGCTCTGGTTAGGGGAAGTAGGTTAGCCCTGCTGGGAGAAAAATGATAGATTATTGTACCAACAGCTTTTAAGCCAGGGGCACTACAGTCCGTGCTCTCTGCTGCTATGTGAGAAATTAAGCTGTGCTTCCAGAACATAGCTTGTTATTCTGTGGGTTGTTAATGGCAGGCCCTGGCAGGAAAGAGTGCTGTGTGTTACTCCAAAGTGATGCCTGTGGCTGAGCTGCTAGCAATGACAAGAGGCTCTGAAGAAAGTCTCTCTCTCTCAGCCGAAGCAGGTCACTGAAGTGATAGGGAAATGAGCCCCAAACCCCCACCACTTCTAAAGTCATTTATGTAAAACCTTCCATTGCATGAGTAGAGCAGAAAAGGTTCTTTCTCTCCCTCCTCCATTTGTTTTGTTGATGTGACTCATTGTTGACATTAAATTAAATATATCCAGTTCAGAGGCGAGCAAATGGACCCTTCAATGCTATGTAGATCTAGGGATTAAAATATAGAAATGTTACACAATGGAAAAATGATTTAGAATGCCATAATCAGTTGTGGAACAATGCATTTTGCTGAACTGTATAAGTAGTTGTGTCAATGGGGCAAAAATCTGGCCTAAGTCACAACAGAGAAGATAGCTGACACGGAGGAGTTTTGGGATGAAGTTAGGAGAGGGAAATTGTCAGGAGAGCTAACAACCTGTGAAATAACCCTCTAAGGGCTGTGAGGAAAGCCCCACTACTTGGCAATTTGAAGCTAGGCTGGATATAATACTAGTAAAGGCCTGATCTTGCATACAGCAGGTGTGGAATGTATACATTCATGGCACAAAGTGAGATGCAGGGCAAGAAACCTGACCATGCATTAATGAGAGCATGGCTTTCAAATTACTTCTGCTACTAGTCAGGAGTAGAGTGACCAGAAGTCCTGTTTTTAAAGGGACAGTCCCATATTTAAGCCCTCCTGCAAGTGTTTTCTTTAAAATGGGCAAATTGTCTTGTATTTTCTGGTTCCACCCCCTAACACCTCCCCCATGTTAGTACTTTCAAGGGCCTGCTGCTGGCGAGATCCCTGCTTGTCATGCACCCACCTACCCATCTACCAGCAGTCAATGGGAGGAATCCAGTGGCCAAAAATGGGGGTGGGTGTGCAAGGCTGGTGCTGGGGTGAAGATATAGCAAGTGGAGCTGACCAATCCCCATGCTGGTCCTTCAGAGAAGCACCCACTGTGTGCCTGCTTTCAGCCTCCATCCTGTTTCCAGCTGACACTGGCTGTGAACAGTAGTGGTTGATGAGTGTGGGCAGGCATCAGGCAGTAGCCAGTTGCATTTTGCCTCTGCTACCAGCCATTGGCCCTTTACGTTCTTCCTGTTACTGTCCTGTGCCTGCTTTGCCCCTTCATCTCCCACAGCCCAGATGCTCCTCCATATATACACACACACCCCCCACACACGCCCCCGGTTGAAGTGCTCTGCTCACCAACAGCATAGCTGGCAGACTCCTCCCTTCCCCCACTGCCTCTGGCTGGGCTATCGCCCTAGGAAAGCCCAAGACCCTCCAGCCCCAGGCACTGGACAGGAAAAGCCAAGTCCTGCATGTGCCAAAGCCTCACACTGCATTGGCACAAGAAACCTCTCTGCTCTCCGCTAAGCTCTATAATGGCAGAGGGAGGGGGAAGTGATTTCCAGCCTGTTCAGACCCCAAGCCAGTTCATTGAAGCCCCTGCTATCAGCTTCCTTGGGCCCTGGTGCACAATGCAGCCTTAGGGCTTAATCCCTTCCTGCCTATGCTGTAACCAGGGGACAGGATGTGTCTGGCTTATGTCCGTGGCCAGCAGCAGCTTGAAGGTGTCAGGTGCTTTTTGCCTACACAGTGTCAGGAAGGGATAAGTTGCTGCCAGCCACACAGGAGTGAGGAGGGGGACTAGAAAGAAAGGGGGCAGAGATGAGTTCTGCAGAGATACAGGCTAGGTCATCTCTTCCCCCCCACCCCCTTTTCCCCATGCAGCTGCAAGCAGCTCCTGTCCCCTCCCTCCAGCACAGTGCTGAACCGCTGTTGTTGGCCACTGTGACGGTTCCCCCCATGCTTTATGAAATTGACTTATGTATACAAATATGCATAACTCAAAGATGCTTTGGACAAAATATCTCATGTAACCTATCAATTTTAATGTCACGATCTGCTGGATTAACAATGAGAAGTCCTGTGGCACCTTATAGACTAACATTTATTGGAGCATAAGCTTTCGTGGGCAAAGACCCACTTCATCAGATGTTTTTGCAGATTCAGACTAACACGGCTATCCCTCTGATACTAATCTGCTGGATTGTATATTTTGTTTTGGTGTAGGTATCATTCTTGTATGTAGAGTTAGAAATAGGGAGTATGGAATGGTTTATGGCTTCAAGTGTGCAAATGAAATCCATCAAAGGTGTTTCCCTCAATGTCTGGGTGATCACTTGTAACAGCCCCTTTTGTCCTTTAAGTCTGAGCAGTGATTGGTCTTAGGAACACATGTGACCACCCTAGATGGTAGGGTCTGAGCAGGTAATTTTCTCTGGAAGGGGAGAATGTGAAACAAAGAATTCCTGCCTAAAAAGGAAGGCTATTTAAGATGCAAAGTTTTTTAGTCTCTTCTGGCATGTCACTCCCAAGAGAATGAACCAGAGACCCCAGGGGATAAATATCTTCCCTGGCTTGAAGGCTTAGCTGAAATAAGAACAGTTTTGGGGTAAGTTTGTAATAAGTTTTAGGGTATCAGAACTAGCAATATGTTTTTTGTTATTTTAAATTTGTAATTCACTTTGCTCTACCTGTTACCACTTGCAACCACTTAAATCCTACTGTTTGCACCTAATAAAATGACTTTTACTTACTATCAAGCCCAGTGTAAATAATTGATACCTGGGGGAGCAATCAGTGTATGCATCCCCCTTTCATTGTTATAGGGGGCTTGCCTGAATGGCTTATTTGGGGTTCTGATCCCACTTGTGCAGTGGGTTTCCTGAAAGCTGTGCGCAAAACTGCATTCTCATCCAACCGGATATTAGTCTTTGGGGTGTGGGGGGCTGGGTGGGGAGGGCAGTGATCTAAACTCTGTGCCTTGGCTGGGGAAGACCAGCAGATCTGGCTTAGCAGGACAGGATGGTAAAAAGCCCCAGAGAACAAAAAAGCAAGTGTCAGTGGCTTTGTTAGCACTCCAAGAAGCACCCGCAAGGGGTCTTCCATGACCACACCCCGTCACAGCCACATTCTGTTGAACCCTGGCAGAAATCTGAGGAGGGAGGTGTCAGGATTTGCAGGAGGCATGTGCCCCTGCGTGCCCCGCAACATGTTGCCTCAGGAAGATGTGATGCAAGGTACCAGGAGAGGTGGGTCTACTCTGGGGGTGCAGCCAGGGATGCAGGGTGGAGAGTGCCAGGCAAAGACTGTCAAGTCAGTTGGGCACCCCCTCTATGTGTGAGAAGTATATGGGAGTGTGTGTCACTCCCTTCCCGTGCGGGGAGGTATGGCAGTCTGTGTTATCACTCCATGTGGGAGCCCTAAAGCCTTAAAGACAAGATGGTAAATAGAAAGATTTCCAGTTATGCAGTATTTCTTTTTACTGAGGGCTCAGTCAATTTGATGTTCGTCTGAGCTTTTGTACAATTGATTGCTGTTGAACTCACTCGAATATGAAGAATTTTCCCAGGTGTCCCGTATTCAGCATAGGGGAATATGGTCACCCATCAGGAGTGAGGCTTGACAGGGGAATACCTAACCAAGCACTTAAATCATCCCCTGCCAATGTCTCACTGCTCTTCCGATTTGTGAGTAAGGGGTGAAAATACCAGGGGGCCTAAAACTTGGTAGCCTCAATACACAGAGCTATCTCTAGCACTTCTCCTGTGCCTTTATGTACCATTCATCTGCACACATGCTAGACAGCACCACAAAAGGACCAGTGGCCACAAGTCCTGATGAACAACAAGCAACCACCCCAAATTGCCAGGTGAATGGCCTGGGTGATCTAACTGGTGTGTTCCTTTCTAACATCTAGGGTTCTATGGCTGATATTTACAGAAGATGCTTTCCAGAAGCCAGAGTTTCAGCTGGTGTTTGTGTATTTTACACATACTAAGGTGCTGGTGAAAAACAGTCTTAAATATGATGTCCAAAAATGGGAAAGATATTCTTGTTCAAATGGTTTGTATTAAACTTGAAGACAGTGAGGTCATTGTGCTGGACTCTGCCACTTTGCCTCACAGGGAGTAATATCTCATTCTGTCACTAGCCCCAGACATTTTAATGTGGTCTGGTTTACACACAGGTTACGATATCAGCAAGGTGGTGTGAATTGTTAATGATAGAATTATATCAGTAAATGGGTAAATCCTCTTGTGTGGATACAGTCATATTAGGATACAATTATACTGCTATGTGAGAATATCTTTTCCAGTTTAAAGCATCTTTATATCAATATAAATGCATCCACATAAGAAAGAGTTATATTGCTTTAACTACACCAATATTGTATAATACGTGTGTGCCTGCAAGACCAGAGAGGCCATTCAACATGCAAAGTTGGCATAATTTAGCCCTTAAATATTTCTTCCATTCAGCCAAACTTGGCCCAAGTCAATGAAGAATTGCTTTAGCCAAGTACGCTGGTGTCTTGCTGCCAATGATAAATACTATGTTTACTAAGAACAAACTCAGGGAGGGTAAGCAAGAGATAAAGCGAGATGGGAACCAGGGAGGCTTTTGCCAACTAGTATCTACAGATATCCTTCAAAGCAAGTGGCAGATCTTTTCTCCAGTGGAGATGGTGGGATCATTTACTTTTTTTTTTCTTCAAACAGCAGTGGGTCCTAATGAAGACAGCCAAAAACGTGGCCCCCATTTGGTTGAGTCAGTAACAGCCTGAATAGCGCTTTCACGTTGTTCTGCTGTGGCAGAATCCAGCTCATTCTGTTGGGTGACACACAAGGCCAGAGTATAATGGGTGAATAACCCTGTTGCAAACGATGCCTCAGAGCAGTTTGGGATATTGCTGCTTATTAAACATTCTTCTAGAGGTTTGCAAGCAGCTGGGGGTTACTTTAAGCAGTGAGATGCCTTGCCTTGGACTGTCACTGGTCTGATCCTGTCATTTTTTTTTTTTTTGAGCAAAGAATCTTTCTTGGCATTTTATGCTTTTGATATGAATGCTGCCTCTTATTATTTTTGGAAGATTTAATATCTGCAAAAGAAATCTGCCTGTTCAATTTCCCTCTGAAAGCACAACTCTGACTGCATAACTAGCTAGCTACGTGTTTGGTGCTAAATTATCCAACATAGCCTCTTTTGTAATGAGGGAACTGATTGTACAATTTTTATGGGTGGATAAAAATAGACCAAAAAAACTAGAGGAGGCCAAGGCAAGGATCACCTACTGCAGCAAAAAATTGACTTTGATTAAGAATGGATTTTTCCACTTGCAGGACATGAAGAATTAGTATAGAAGGACCTAATTTCTCAGACATATCGAAATTTAAACTATATTGTCTGGATTTATTCATGCCTTCCTCGCCTGTTAGGCAGGGAACAATGACATTGGTTTAAAGAACACTGACAAATTCTCCACAGCAGCCTAAAAAAATCAACCACTGGCCTAAAACCCTAGATGTTGTCTCTTTAACTTGCTCAGGCAAACAAAAATCCCATTATTCTTTTAAATTCCAGTACCTAATATGAGCTGGCATATCCTAATGATTAACTAAATATAACATCACTCTGCACTTTGACAGTAGTGAAACAAGCACTTTGTGATTTTTGCAGCAGCTGTAGAAGTGGGAAGCCCTCCTCCATAATGTTGTCAATGCTTCTCAACACTGACATGCAATATCTTTACAGCTGTTCAAGTCTTTATCTAGCTAGGGCTTCAATTAGTTGACTAAGCCAAACTATATAGTAGACCTGTGAGATGAAAAATCTTCCCTATGGACTGGGCTAGGCTGACAACCATCAAATTTATTTTTGCCTGTGGCCTAAAATGATTTGAAATCCTTAATTCTTGTTCTGATGGAAAGCTTTATAAAACAGGAAGGTTTTGCAACATTTCCTCACCGCAGTGAGGCTCTGGATTTGTATGAGCTCCTCCAGTAGTTCATTGTGCACCCAGATCCCCTCTACTGAGAATGTTTTGCCCCTGTTTCTTGTTGCTTCTGTCTGGGATTTGTGAAATGCATTGTTCTAGAGGAGCACATATGGTCTTGGTGACCCATAGATGAAGTCTATAATGTCAGTAGGATTTGATACGCTATTTGCTTTGATGCAATCTCTTCCTAGGTGAAAAAGCGGTAGTATTAACAGGTTCTAGTGCCCCACATTAAATGGGAAAGTTGTTTGTGGGGAAACTCATTCATAATATAAAAGCATAGCAATTTATGGTCAGCTCAATGGAAAATACCAGTAGAAACAACTTTTCTTCAGTGTATTGGTCAATAGAGAAGTTATTATTCTACGTGTGCAAGCCCAGGTAACTGCAAGTCAAAACTTTGTCTATGGTTAAAAGTCTGCAGGCATTAAGTATTGGCAGTGTTGGTGAGCTGGGCTGGATTAACTCTTCTGTGGGCCCAGATTTAGTAGATTTTGTGGGCTCCCTAAGCTCTGGGGTGTTGTCATGAGCGCTTCAATGTGCAGGAAGGGGTGCCAGGGAGCTGGGTGGTAGTTCAGAGTTAGGGTGCAAAGTAAGGTGCAGGAGTAAGCTGGGGTGGGAGTGTGGGGTCTGGGAGGGAGGATGCAGGTACGGGCTGGGAGTGCAAGGGTCTGAGCAGGAGGTAGTGTGCGGGAGGGGACTGGTGATTGGGGCTTTTACCTGATGCAGCTCCTGGGGAGGAGGGAGAAACAGGTTTGGCAGAGTGGCACAAGTGGCTCCACGTAGCCTTGCGCTTGCAGGCACCACTCCCTGCTGCTCCCATTGTCCACAATTCCTGGCCAATAGGAGAAATGGGGGTGGAGCCTGCAGGCAAGCTCCACTAGTGATGACCCACGCAGCTCCAGACCAGGGCGGGAAGGGCAATGGCAGCATGCAAAGCCACTTCCCCATCACTGCCAGGCAGAGTCGCAGCATGCAGAGCTTCTGCTTAACTGGCGTGAATTTTGGCAGAAAGCTAATTTTAAATTCATGTGCATCTAGATACTTGGCTAAGCAAAGAACAATCAATTTCATGGGCCGATCCCTGAGTCACTTACTTAATCAAACTTCCACTGAACTCTATACATATTTGTGTAAAACCTGAACAAGGACCTCCAGAATTAGCTCGCATGACTTATCTGGCCAGTCATGACACAGCTTAAACCGTGGGTCCATGAAGATAACGGTACATGATCAATCCATATAGCTAATGCAGAAAAAAAGCAAATACTTTTAATGAAATAAAATTCTTGGGAATCCCATTCTGCTCACAGGTATTCCAGGAGCAGAAAGAAGGTAGTTCCATTAGGCCACATCTGACGCTGATGTAAATGTTCACAGCTCCACAGCTTCAATGGAGCTCTGACAATTTAGGTTACCTGAGAAGTTAGTTCATTGTTACAGGTGGGGACAATAAAGTAAAGAGAAATAAATGCAAATACTACACACACATTCTGGTTTGCTCCCACTTACATCTGAAATTTTTAAACCAAGTTGCCATGCTAAATAGACATTAGTAATCACTGAATCCCTTCCCCAACCTCAGTGAATTTTCACATTGACAGTTATTTGCTTTCTGTTAATGGGCAAGCAAAATATTTTTGAACTTGTATCTGTTTTTAGCAATAACAGCTGAAAAAATGAATTTTTATGGATATGTAATACAGTTAAAACAGTGTAATACTTCCAGCAGATTTAGATCAGGAACTAAGGCAATGCTTCTTTTACTTAAGTGCCCAAATAATTCTACTGCAGTTTAAACAAAGTCATTTGAATTACACTAAGGATGAATTTGGCCTTTTGGCTTTACAAGTTTTAAGTGATTTGGGAGCATTTTATTTCGGAGAAGGCAGGATTTAATGTGACTGGTGGATGAGGGAAAGAGAGAGCGGATATAAATTTCACCCAAGTTTATCCTACAAGGCACACATGACTGACTGACCTCTGGGGCATAAACACATCGTTTTTCTCACAGTCCCTTGGCCCTTGACCCAGCTCATTACTCACATTAGGAAATTTATCCTTCCAAATAAGTTTTGCTTGGCTTTACTGCTGCCAAACTTCTCACAAGCCAGACCTTGAACACAAAAGAGAGATCCCCAAAGAAAAGCTATTGTACATTAAAGCAGCCCAACTGCAGTTAAATTTGTCTCTTCTCTATGAAGGAATTAATGGTGTAGTGGACAGGCATAGCTTTTTCTCGTAGTTATTGTTGCAGTCAGGGCCAAATTTACTGCTGGCATAAAACAGAGAATGTCCTCCTGGGGATGCATCTGATTATGGCAATGCTGAAATTGGGCCACAAAAATTGGTACATGAGTAAGTTTATAAATGCCTCACGAGGAAGACTCATACTGGATTTTTAAATGTATCTAAACTAATGGAATAAGGTAACAAAGTGCAGTAGATCATGGTACAGCTCCTGTTCAAAATTGCCAGGCGAGTACAGATGTAGAACAAAACTACTAATGGCAAAGATACCATTGATGCCAGGGGTGAAAGGAGTGAAATTCACTTTGTTTACTAGCTCCAGCAGGCCTGCCCAGGAGTTTTGCATAGGAAGTGAAGAACAGCAGATGACAGCTGAAACCACAGAGGGAATTTAGGATCTTGCCTTGAAGATGGTGCTTCCAGCCATGCAATGCGGAGGCATTGACTAAGTAATGAAGAGTGACACATGGCTTCCTAGGAGCTCAAACCACCCTAAAGATGTGGGTGGAGGCATGGGTAGTGAGTATTGCAGGCTCTACCTTCCCAAAATGTGCCCCTGTGCTTACTCCACTTGCAAGCCCTTGCCTGCTGTTCCTGTGCCAGAGGCTGGGGCAGGCAGACTGGGGACTGTGCCATGCTGCCCATCATCCCCACGCTGGAGCTGCTCTGGTCATGCCACCTAGCCAGCCATGGGGCTGGGACCGCTTTAGCTGTGCCACCTACCCTGAGTTGGGCCTGGCTGCCCCCGATCCCACCCCTTCTGGGAGCACAGAGCTGGCTCCCCACATATTGCCCAGGGGCCCATGGAGGCTGTCGGCTCCCTTGCCAGCAGCCACAGTGGAGGAACTAGGTTCTGATGGGCATGGAAGGGGCAGACCCATCCCAATCAGGAAAAATGGACCAGAGGTTAACACAAACATGAGGGTTGAGGGACGGAATAGGACACATGAGAAATCAAGTATCATTACTTCTACTTCGAAATTTTAGTGATCAGGTGTGAATAAGTGCAGCAAGAAAATGATATCTGCTTGGTCTGAGCTGGAACTTGTCCATACAAGTAGCAAAAAAATGGATAATGTTTAGTTATAGCTTCATGGGAGACCTTTGTGTGAAGTACAAAGCTAAGAATCAACTAAGTAGCTCCAGTACACCTCAGATACTCACATGCCTGACTTGCAAAGGGGAAGTTTAGTACCCCACTGGAGCAGAATCCTCTTTCCCTGGTCCAACTGAAGGATAGGGTTGCCAGATACCTTCACAAAAAATCCCGAACAGGCAGGGAAAAATTGGTTGAGCAAAAAAAAAAAAAAGTTGCCTGCGCCTTTAAATTACCACGCTCCTCGCTCCCCCGGCACTCACAGATGCTGCCAGACATCTTTTTGAGAAAAAAAAGGCCACTGCGCTTTTAAATTACCACGCTTCTTGGTCTCCCTGCCGGCCATCCGTCCAGGGCAAACAGAAAATACCAGACATTTTATATGTCCGGTATTCTGGGTTTTTTTTACCAGATGGAAGGCCAAAATACCAAACTGTCCAGGCGAAAACCGGACACCTGGCAACCCTACTGAAGGATGGAGAGTGGTGCCATTTATTGAAGATGGTTTATTTTGATGGAAATACTATTCTCTGAACCTGTTTATTAGCTAGGTGTTAGCAGAGCATAATGAAGAACATGCAAGTAAATTTCACGCTTTCCCAAACAGCTGGTTGCAGCTAGACATTGAGTCACAGGGGAGGTGAGAATAGCTGTACTGCAGTTATGGTGACACTTCCTGAATGGAGTGTTGGATTATGATACCAGGTTTCACAGCATGCAATGCATTTTAATAGAGGCATGTGGATACTATAACCTCCCAGTCTTGATTACACAAACCATCTTAGTCACTATCCCTGCACAGAAATGTCAGTTGAAAAACTATGTATGATATCTGCAAACAACAGACATGGGGAAATATTTTCTCTGGTTAATTTCTTTCTTTATACCTTAAGTGGCCTTCCTGTCATAAAAAAACAGTGTGTTAATAGCCCGGCACGAGAAAATATTGCAGGCATGTCCTCAGTCCTACTGTCTACTGCTCAATTCATTATTTCCATAATGAAAGCGCTCTGCATTCTGTGTAGCTGAAATCTGCAGTGATTTCCTCTCTCAATTCCTGAGGCAGTCTTACTGTTTCTTGACAGTATTGTTTGTGCAGTACTACTCCTGGAGGCTTAGAGCAGGGGTTCCCAAACTTTTTGACACGGGGACCAGTAAATCCATTCACGAGCTTTTGGAGGACCGGTAACATTCATTTGCATATTTGCATATTCATTAAGCAAATGATGAATATTCAAATAAGTTGTTTCTGGTCCTCCCAAAGCCCCCAGTGCCAGCGTTAGCAAAGCTTTTGATACAGTCACCCACAATATTCTTGCCAGCAAGATAAGGGAATATGGATTGGGTAAATGGACTGTAAGATGGATAGAAAGCTAGCTAGATCAGGGTTTCCCAAACTTTTTACTTTAGTACCCGGTTTTTTTTCAGTACTGCTTTTTGCAACCCAAAAATATAAACGCATATAAAAAAAGAATGAAAAATGAATAAATTTTCAGTGTTTCACCCGGCTGCATCCTCCGCCCAGCCTAGGCCAGGGCTTGGGGGACCCGTCGCCACATGGGCACTCCAGGAGGTGGGAGCAGGAGCAGATTGGGGGTAGGGTATCTGGCTAGGAGAGAGGGTTCAAGGAAGGGTAGGGTTGCCAGGTGTCCAGTTTTGTACCGGACAGTCTGGTATTTGAGGGTTTTGTCCGGTAAACAAATTGAGAAATTACCAGACATATAAAATGTCTGGTATTTTCTAATTAGGTAAGTTTTATTATAATTAGGTGTATCAGTCCTTAGCTGCGAATTGCCTGGCTGGTAGATGTGCTCACGCTGAGTATATGTGTCTACCTGCCAGGTAGTTCGCAACTACTCGAGGGAAGGTATGTGGGGGGAGGGGGGGCAAAATGGAATCCCCAGGGCTGGACTCACTCTTGTGCCAGGGTCTGCATGTGCCCGGGTCAGTCCTGCTCCCCCCCCCTTCTCCTCTCGATCTCCCCAGTCCAGCCCTGCTGCCCCGGTCCAGCCCTTCTTCTGGAAGCCGGTTCCCCCCGCCCCCCACCAATCTCCCCCGGTCAGCGCCGCTCCCCCTACAACCCCCCCCCCGACCAGCCCTGCTGCCCCCGTCCAGCCCTGCTTCTGGCAGCTGGTTCTCCCGTCGTGCTCCTCCTGATCTCCCCCAGCCAGCCCCCCCGCCCTCCAACCAGCCCTGGTTCTGCCGCCTGCCCTCCCCGATCTCCTCCAGACAGCCCCGCTGCCCCCAACCCTGCTTCTGCCGCCCGCCCACCCAGATCTCCGCAGGACAGCCCCGCTACCCCCAACCCTGCTTCCGCCGCCTGCCTGCCCACCAGCCCCGATCTCCGTGGGACAGCCCTGCTGCCTCCAACCCTGCTTCCGCGGGACAGCCCCGCTGCCTCCAACCCTGCTTCCGCCGCCCGCCCACCTCCCCCCATCTCCGCGGGACAGCCCTGCTGCCCCCAACCCTGCTTCCCAGCGGCCGGTTCCCCCCCCCACACACCTCCTCCCAGCCCGCCCGCTCTGCTCCCCTCCCGGCAGCCACGCTGAGGCCCGGTATTTTTTCCCCGTGGCCCAGTACTGGGCCGTGGCCCATAGTTTGGGAAACGCTGGCTTAGAGGGTTCTATGTTGTTCTTTACAGCCTGTTGGCACAAAATTACTCATTATGACATACTGACTTTTCAAGCCAAGATGGAATCAATAATGCACAGTGAACAACCTGCCAGCTTAAAAAAAAAGAACCAAGCTCCAAACACCTTCATAACAAAAAACCAGGGTTTGCATTTAAACAGCCAGAATTGTCATTTGTCCCCAAACGGGCCCTGTGCTCTGGTGCTTTGGGCACTTCAGAATGATCCCCTTACATCATGTCACTTGAGAAGCAAAGGGGAATCTTTTATAAACTTAGACAGGCTCTTGGGAAGAGCTAACATGATTTATGTTTAATAAAGGTTCTTCAGCTCCAGGAAAGTGGGGCCCTGCCAAATCATAGGCCTCTTGCAAGCCTACCCCATTGTTATGCAGCCAGGAATACTTTTAGGTTCCCTCTCCATTTTTGTAAACAAAAAGACAGCTGTACGCTTGGCTAGCTCAGGATGAAGCTCTTTGTGTTCGATTAGTACCCTGCTCACATCATTCATAGCTCTTGAATAAAGATGACCTCTCACAGGACAAAAGCTGGGGGGAGGGGAGGAGGGTCTCTTTGTTCAGTGGCATTTGAATTAGCACATTGACAATGAAACCATTCCTTGGAAGTCACAGATAGCACTGTAGAAACAAACAAACAAAGTTTTCTACAAATAAACTGCTTTCAAGATCCGAGAACTGGAAATTCTATAAAGCTTACAGGTTAGCAGGAAAGCTAACAAGTTCTGTATACATACACACATTCAAGCATGTGCAGTCCCTCAGTTACTCACACTGAGCTCCTGTTTGTCAAGCTTTATGCCTACTGCTAAAAAATGCCTTGTCCATAGGAAGTTATGGCACAGAAGGAAGCAGAATTAAAGGATTGCCTCTGTTAAAAGTGAGTTATATCACAACACCCAATCTTTAAAGCAATCTCTATCCAGGCAGCATTGAAACATTTTAGTACTCTGGAGGCATTACTTAGGGGCTTCTTGGATTTTAGATTAGAATTACATAGTGTTTTTCATTTGTATTTTGCCTAGTAAAATTAGCCAAGTATACATTCTTGATTCAGTCAAGCTATGCATCTATGTCTCCATGTAAACAAAACAGCCACAGGCATGATTTTTTTCACATGCGGTGTTTCCCTGCTGATTCAGTGCAGTTCCTTAGAATATCATCATCTATGCTGCTGCAATTAACTGCCATGAGGGCTACAGCAGACTATCTTCCCTCCTTCTGTTTATCTCCCTCTTCCCCCCCCCCCACAAGAAAAGAATGTCTCTTCCCCACCACAAGCTAACACAATCAAAATTCTAACACTTAAAGAGTTGAGCTGGCAAAGCAGCCAGTGATCTGACTGTATAAAATAGAATATCTACCAGCCACAAAATTCACATTAGATTTAGTTTTCAATTGACAATATACAGTGTAAGCAGCAATAGTCCTTGTAAACTTGTGTGTCTGTACTAGGCCTTGCCTCACTTACTGGGAGACCAATGCTGCAGAGATCAATTTCCTGGGGTTGATTTAGTGAGTCTAGTAAGGACAGGCTAAATGCATTCCCATCAGCTCCAGTACTCCACCAGGTTGTGCGGAGTAAGGGGAGTCAAACTACTAAGGTATGACTCCAGCTATGCTACTTGACTTCGTTCGACATTGCCCCCTAGTGTAGACCTGGCCATAGCCGACTTAGCAACAGTCAGGCATCTTGGAATTGGCTATAGTTAGCTGACTTGACATGATGCTGGGTCTTCTGATTGCTTTCTCTACTGAAATTACAAAAATTGCCACTTCTCATGATATAATTACAGTATTTGGTGTTGGGTTTTGGGGGGTTTTTTGGTCAATATTCAGCTCCTAAAGTCAAGTGATTTTGTGAGAATCTCAGAGTTTGTTTTAAAAAATAATTTCCTAGCCTTCGTGGTTGTGGAGAAAGACCACCATGTATACATTATAGGGGTCATATACATATAGATATGATTCAAGTGTAATCTAAAGCCTTCAAACGCAGAAGGCAAATAAAAATAAACAAAAAGTATTATAATTTAAATATGTGATTATTTTAAGTGGCAGGGGTGGCAACACTACTAATAAATACAATCTTTGCATAGAACCTTAATTTTTTTCTTTAAAAGTTTCATGAGGTCCAAAGGTAACTACTGTAGAGAAATATTTATTTTAAAATCACAAAGCAAGGTTATTTGCTGAGCTGTTATCCCAATGCTCCTTAGTACCTTGTTCCCAAGATTATAATACGAGCAATTTTTAACCATACATTTCAAGGGTGATTATCATTTCTCCCATTCTTACATAGAAGTAAGCACAGGTTAAGTGACATGCCCATGGTAATGCAGCTAGTCAGTGACAGAACTCTGACTCCCAGCCTAATGCCTCTTCCACTGGGCTACCTTGTCACCAAACCACCATTTTTTGTTTGGAGCTAAAATTCAAATGATTCCCAATTGACCTTGAGACTGTTAGAGACCAACCCAGCCTTTGGCACTGATTAGGCTGTGCCTGAGGACTACTTTAATTTGCTACCACTCAGGGCCGGGCCGAGCCATTCCCGTGCTTCGGGCAGACAGGTTAATTGCACCCCAGGTTGGGAGAGGGTGCATGCACGGCCCCGCCCCCGCGCCGGCACGTGGGGGAGGGTGCATGCGCAGCCCCCGCCCCAGCGCCAGCGCATGGGAGAGGGTGCATGTGCAGCCCCGCCCCTGCCTGGCGCGTGGGAGAGGGCACGTGGAGCTGGTGGCGGCAGGATGCATGTGCCTGGCCCGGCCCAGCCCGGCTACCGCCGCTGGCGCGCAGCCCGAGGCAGGCCAAGACTGGCTGTGCAGGGCCCCACGGCTGCGGGGGGAAGGGCACTACTGGCCGGCGCTGCAGGGGTTAACGCGGCCCCCGCCCCGGGCGGCCGCTGCAGGGTGGCCTCTGGGAGCTGCTGCAGCCCGCGATCCGGGAGCTGGGCACGTGGCACCTGATGGCAGCTGTAAGGGGCGCTGTGCCATCAGCTGCCATCAGGCGCCCCCCATAGTTGGGGGCCCGGGCAGCTGCCCGGCTAGCCCATGCCTTAATCCGGCCCTGCTACCACTTGTAACCTATCTGGAACACAGACGACTTTGGCCCCATCTGCAGAATTCCCCACTCCAGAGACTCCATGGCCTTCTTGTAGGAAAACTCTCTGTGCCGGCTGATTGCTCAGCAAAATAGACACAAATACAAAGACAAACCAGCAAAAGCAAAATGTTTCCTGCCAGGTCACAAAAGTCTGGGTCATTTTGGTTATTGAATAATTAATCTTATCAGTCAGCAAGACAACCGATAGCATATAGACTGTGTAGTAGGGTAGGCCTCCATAGGACAAATATTTGCCTTTTTTTCCTTTTATTCATAAACATGCCTATGATAAGAACATCACATATTTGATTTAAGAACTGACAGTGGATGGCATTTTAACTTCTGGGATATATTGTATGAACAAAGATATTAAGTTCCTTTGGATTTGGTTTGACAAATAATAGGCCATTTAAAAATATCTCCTATGAAATACAATTGTTTGGTTCTTCCTCCACCCCTGCTTACCAGATTTGTTCTGTACATCTCATCATGTAAAAACTATAAAACCCATTGTATCCACTGATGTGTTTACTATGCCTGAAGCTGTATTTACAACAGCTGTGTGTGACCTGCCTTATGTACTGTGCCAGAAAATGGGAAATCAGCTTTGACGAACTAGTGGTTCTGTTGTATCATGACAAATCAATAAAGATGTTCCTAAAATGTTCAAGTGTCTAAACCTTAATGCAAAGCTTTGATTGTGGTTGTATATTAAAAAAAAAACACCTAGAATGTTTAAAAGGAGAAGAGGCAAAACTGAAGCTGGGTTTTCTGAGTAGTGTGTCAAGTGATAATGGGAAAGAATCTGAAGTTTGCTTTTATTACACTGGATAAGGTACTTTAGTATGAGGGAAACATTCTCATTCTTATAGCTAATCTGTCTTTGATTCACAGTAGAGCTTCTTTATCTAGCATAGTCCATCTGCCTCTTTACATATATTAATGCCTTCACACTCACAAGGCTGACAGGAGGTAGGTAGGCATTACTGTCCCTGTTCTACTGAAGGGAAACTGAGCAATGGAGTTTAAATGACTTGTCTGAGGTCACAGAGGAAGTCCAAGAAAGAATCCAGAACTTCCAGGCTTTAGGAACTGATGTATCCATCCTCAAATACAGGGTGTCCCCGCTATAAGTTGCTCTGGTGCACATCCATTCCACACTGAAGTCATTGACGCTTGTAGGAACTGGTGTGTTGTAAGTCCTCCCATTCCCCACTGTTAAGTCACACACACACAAAAAAAAGTTGCACAGATGGAAGTCAGCCTCAGGAAAAAAAATTCCTCACTTTAAGTTGTTTTGCTATAAGACCAATTTTTTTGGAATGTATCTTGGACTTGTAGCGAGGACAGCCGGTATTAACGTTAAACAGAAAGAAAACAAAAATTGAGCAATTTCAGGCTGCAGAAACAATGCCAATTTGATGAGAAAAGACTGAAGAAGAAAGAACAGGTAGTTAAAGACTGGGCCTTAAGTAGCAAAGAAAGATGGTAATCAGGTGAGCCCAAGGAGTGAGAATATAGGCCTGTAACTAGTGCCCATCAGATCCTTATATACTAAGGTGACAGGAACCTTATAAAGACTTGAGATAGTTCAAAAAGAGCACCTTATATAGATGGCATGAATTTGGAAGCCTGCATGGAGGATCAGAGTTCCAGACGCTGTGGAACACACCATATTCCTTCACTGAGCTCTACTTCTAACTTCAGTGCATATGGGACAATAGGATATGAAATGTTACATGTGCGTTCAAGATGCCCAGGAACACTCCTGGTGGAGGAAGCCTTGTTAGGTAGATGAGCCTCTTACTAGGATGGAAGAAAGATTTATTTAGAGGGGAATGATTCCTCCCACCTTGGTCATTGACTTTCTCTGGGCCCAGGAGATGCATAACCCCCTGCTCTGCCCTGGGCCCCCCCAACCCCTACCCCCAAACTCCCAACTCCTGCCCTGATTTCCCCCCTCCCCGCCCCTTCTCCCAAGCACACCCCATTCCTGCTTCTTCTCCTCCCTCCCAGATACACACTATGGTGTCAATATCACATAACTGGAGCCTTTATGGTACTCTATGCATCTCTTATTTATCATTTTCAGCTTAAGCGTTTTGCCATTTTGATATGGTGCCAATGATATTTCTATTAAACAAGGGAATGTAATACAGCATGACCTCTAGCTGCAGCTGGGAATTGGCTCTGAATAGCATCCTTAGGTGTTCTGCTTACCCACTCTCACATGTCATCAGCTATTACAGTACCATGTGTTAGAACTGGCTGTTGAATTATGTCTACGGATGTTGATGAAGGCTTCACCACTACAGCTTACAGCTACAGAACCTTGGCAATAACATCCAGATTTTGTGCCTAGCAAATGCTTAAAGTCAACAGAGAATCCCACTTTTTTTATGCAGTATTACCCTACTGGGTCCAAATCCAGAACTGGTCTGATTCTGTAACAGCGATTAGTCTGTAGCTAAGTTTTCTATTTTCATGCCATCCCTTCCAAACTCGCACCCCCTCCCCAATGTGGAGATGTAAAATGTCTGTGAAAAGTCATCCCACATGCAGACACAATAAAGCATCATTTGCATGGTGGCTCATAACATTGAATGATATTAAAATTGAAGAATCTGGCATTGTTTTTATGGTTTGTGTCCAACTTTGCCTTACAGGAGGCAGAAAGGGATGTGGTGCCAAAGGCTTTCTCTACTCTCTTCTCAGGCATAAAGAAAAGAGAACAACCAGCCCTGATTAAAAGCATTTTTCTAAAGCAGGCTCCACATGCAAAGATTTGGTTCAAGAAGCATTAAAATCACTGTTGTCAGTTCAGAAACAAGAGGCTGGGGAAAATCTAGGACATTGGTATTGTGTGAGGGTTGCTATGGCAATCCTAACAGAAGGGTTGCTTAATAGGCTTTATTCCCAGGAAACTAAAAATTGCAACTAGCACTCTGCAAAGCATCAGAACCTATGTTCATGAATAGCATCTCTGTGGAAAATTCTGCTGGCTGTTCACATCGTTCTTTCAAAATGGAACAGCAAATAAAATGTTTTAAGAATCACCTAGTGGTTATTAATGATATAAACAAAATATAGGCAGCCTGTGCATAATGAGTCACATTCAGCTGCATCAATGCAAGTGGAATGCTAAATTTCTCTACACAAGACTGGCATTGTAATGTACTTAAGGATATGTACTCGTGACACTCTGTGTGCTGATAAATGTTTTATTAAATAGACAATATTTACAAGTCGTGTTTCCTGACTTCCATGACTTTACATAGTCCTAGCCCTGAAAATAACAAAACATTAAATGAACTCTGCTGGCTTTTTCACATAGTACTCAGAAGCAAGATATTGCCTAAAATATTCCCAAATCTTAGCTGTTCACATTTACTTTAGGAAGCAGATTATGATGCATTTCTCCAATTCAGAGTTTACCTGCAAAGCAGTGTAAATATGGAAACATTTTATCTCCATGGAGGGAGACAGCATGAATAATGGTTAGAACACAGAGATGAGAGTTCTCAGTTCTATTCTTTGCTATGCCAGAACCTCACTTTGTAATGTCTGGTATTTCTCTTAACCCTGCTGTTCAATTTCCCACTCCCACCCATGTGTAAATTGGTGATTGACAGTATTTACCTGCCTCACCTGGGTATTCCAATTTATCTAAAGTATTTTGAGTAACTTGACTAAAGGGTGCTAAAAATACAACTTATTGAAATTATCTGGTTGGTGCACATGCATCACTGCATCCTACTAAATAGAATAACAACTGTTCAATTGTGTGTCATAGGCCTCCATTGCCAAAGGAGATTATCTTTTATCTCAAGTGCTAGGTGTCCTTTGCTTTTGGATGTCTTGAGTTACAACACAATGTAAGCCAGGAACTTCCAAATAACCATGGTTGTAATATAGTCTTTCATAGTCACAGAATGGTTATAGAAATTACGCAAATTCTAGATTATTTAGTTCATTATGTGAAGAGAATGTTTTTAGCTTTTAAAATGTCCTAATAACACTGAGAATTTTTAGAGAGGAAAACAATTTTATAGATTGGAAATATACAAGATGTCTACTTTGTTTGCATGGGAACCCATAAGAAAATGGCTTCAAAAGGGGCTTATCTCAGTGGAAAAAATAATAAATAAAAATTTGAACACTTAGCGATTTCTCTTAAAAAGTCTCAGAGGGGTAGCCATGTTAGTTGGTAATTTTAAAAACGATGAGTAGTCCTGTGGCACCTCAGAGACTAACAAATATACAATATCATAAGCTTTCACGGGCAAAAGACTGCCACCTGTAAAAGTTACACCGTTTCAGTGTGTTACATAAATATATTATAGCAAAGTCTGGAGATACCCTAACAAGCCTACCATTATAACCAATGAAATATCAAGGTCCTAAAATTAAGCCTTCAAAATGCATTTACAGGAAAATGTCTAATGAAGTTTCTTTGTAATGACACACAAACAAAACAGGACTTTGAATGAAAAACCCCTGTTTAAAAAAAGATCAGAAATCTTTACAGTAAAGAATCAGAGCATGCTTGCTAAACTTCCCTCCCCAAATAGCTTGGTATATGTTATTAGGGTTGCCAGATGGTTTCAGAAAAAATACTGAAAAAAAGGACCCGGAGAATTGTTAAGCCCCTTTAAGAAATGTGTGTGTAACCACCACCAGGAGGGTTTGAACATGGGACCTCTGAAACTGAATATAGGAACCTCTACCCTCTGAGCCAAAAGCCAGTTGGCTCCTAGTCCATGCTGTAGAGGTCTCTTGATCTTAACTATTGCTGTGGTCTTGGTACCATTTGCATTGTTCAGTAACCACACTAGGGCTATGTCTACACTGCCAGGTTCTTGCGCAAGAACATCTTGCGCAAGGGCTCTTGTGCAAGAAGTCTTGCGCAGGAAAACGTCCACGCTGCCATGTGCAAGATGTGCTTTTGTGCAAGAGCTCCCATGGCAGTGTGGACGCTCTCTTGCGCAAGAAAGCGCTGATGGCATTTTAGCCATAGGGCTTTCTTGCGCAAGAAATCCCTGCCGAGCATCCACACTGCCCTCTTGCGCAAGAGCTCCTGCGCTAGAGGGCTTACACCTGATAAAAAAAGAGCATAGCTCTTGCGCAAGAAGCCCTCTCTTACCATGCCGTACTGTAAATTTCCTTGTGCAAGAGCAGGCGGGCAGTGTGGACGCTCTGCAGATTCTTGCACAAGAACGGCTGTACTTGCATAAGAAGCTGCAAGTGTAGACATAGCCTAGGTGTGTGGGTTACACATGATGAGGCTTTTTGGTCCTAACATGCTGCCGGTGGCTGCCCGTCATCTTGCCTCCCTGCACGGGGCTGGACAGCTCCCCTGCGGAACCTGGTAAGCACTAGGGTTGCCAGGCTGCCTCTGTATTAAGCTGGACAGCTCGGGATTTTCACCTCCTGGCCAGGAAAAAATCAGAAAGTTCTGGACATTTAGATGTCCGGTATTTTCTGATTTTTTTTTACTGGACAGGAGGCAAAAATACCGAACTCCCCGGTTCAGTACCGGACACCTGGCAACCCTATATGTTATCCCCTTAAGCGATCACATTGAAATATCAGACAAAGGATTGCTCAATTGTAAGAGCTATACTTTATTTATAATTATGCATAATGAATGCATACAGACAGGTCTGCTGACAGAGCAGGGGATAAGGGGACAGCTGGAGCCCCAGGCCCTTTAAATAGCTGCTGGAGCACCATGCAGCATGCTCCAGACAGCTCTGAGGGCTGGCTGAGAGGTGAGGGGGCTATCACAGCATACTCTGGACCACACTGAGGACTGGCTGCCCCCACCCCCACCCCTTCTTGGAACTTGAAGCTGCCAATCCACCTTGCCCAGGCACCCAGCAAGTCTGTCAGTCTCTCCTGCATACAGATGAGATAAAGCTTAGGCCACATTTCTGTGGTTTTGACAATTCTTCTTACACCAAATTGCTGCTATGCTTAAAATGATATTACTGCTGAAAAAACAAAGGTAATAGGTTATATTGGGAGAGGCAAGTAAGAGCTACACAGACATGTAATGATAAATTTTTAAAAAAATCTGGGAAAGCTCAAAAACTGTAGAAACACTGGTCCAGAAATTGAAAAGTGGATCTCTGAAGGAGCAGACCAAGAGATCAGAGAAGACAATGACTATCACAGAAGGTGAAAGAACTTCCCAGTGCCCAGAATGTTGTAACTAGCTTGTTTATGAAGTCTACCTGCTCTGTCAGACTCTAAGTGACAATAATTCTACCTGAAATTGAAAGGCAAAAATTAAATAATTAAGCCTAAATTGGGTGGAGGAATGACTCAAGTTTCCCAACTTTTACCCCCAACAGTAAAAAAAATGTTGGATCTGGAGCTGGGTTAAGATTCCAAAACCCAATCTAGAAAAGTGTGAGGACATTTGCAGCTCTGATTTTGTTTTCAGGTTCATCTCAATTATGGTGGAGTTTTAAAGGGGCAATACAAAAGAGAAAAAATGATTTGGGCTCTTTTGCATTTCTACAATTAGGCTTGGCAAAATGAATTTTTTTTTTATAATGTGTATGGTGAAATTGAGGTTTACCAACATTTATGAATAAAAATCTAATCCTGCCTATAGGAGTCTATAGATTGACTTCAGAGGACTTTGCATCAAGCTATTAGAGCGGAAAGTATCAATATCTTAAAATTTACAGATTAGGAGATGAGAGGTACAGAGAAGTGAAATGACTTCCCTGAGGTCACTCAGCAAGGGTATGTCTAAACAGCAACATTATTTCTAAATAACTAGCATGATTTTGAAATAACTTAGTCCACGTCTACACTGCAGGCAGTTATTTCAAAATGATGTCGAAATACTGTCAAGCTGGAGGACTTCTTACTCCAACTCCTGTAACCCTCATTGTACAAGGAGCAAGGGAAGTTGGAGAAAGAGTGCTCTATTTCAAAATAAGTGCTGTGTAGACACTCCCAATTTTGAAGTAAGCTATTTTGAAATAAGCTATGCAATTGATGTAGCTCAATTTGTGTAGCTTATTTTGAGTTAAACCCTGTTGTGTAGATGCACCCCAAGTGGGGAGCAGACCTCAGAATAGAATGGAGGTCTTCGCACTCTCACTCTATCATCCTTTACACTCGCGTTTCTCAAACTGAGAGTCCGGTCACGAGCAACTTAGAGTGGGGTTTGGGTATCACAAAGTTTGAGAACCCCTGCTTTACACTACACTTATTTCTTACCTAGATGATATAAGGATAAAATATCAAGTTATTTTAGGCTTTCACGCACATGAAAATATAGGATGGAGTTACAGCCCAAACTGGCAAACATGACCCAGTTGTATCTATGGGACTGTTTGTGCTGGTGGTGGTCCATATTGCTCTTGCTAGTAAGTATCAGGTTTAAGCCCTTAATTTGCACTTCTGTGATGTCTCTTTTCATGATCTCCAGCTGATCAGTGCATAGCAGCCATCAAGCACTGGACTGCAAAGAGCCAGGTTGCAAAGCACCGTTTTATCTGAAGTTTTTTACTTCACACCTTGAGCAACTACAGGAGCAACTGCATTGCTGAGCCGCTGTCTGCATGAAGGCAACAGCGAATCCAATTAAAATGTGCCATTCTTACATAATGGTAACTCAGCTGCATGGAGTGCAGCTGTTACAGATTCCCTGATAGTTTAAACCTCAGTAATTTGTATCCTTAACTTTAAAAATGACCAATTTGCATTTCTTTTTTATCACCTTTGTTTCACATCATACCTGAATGTCAAACAATGAAAGGATTATCTGAGTATCAGATTGTACAGATGCTCCCAAACTATACTCTGATACAGCTTCTCTAATTCTTTGAGAGATTTTGCATTTTGAACTGAAACTGAATTGTATTATATTAACAGCCACTGTTTCCCAAGCATTCAGAAATCCCATTCTTACAGCAGCTATAAGGCTGCAATCCATTCAATTTTACTCTCTGAAGATTCAACCCAAGCTTGTGTAGCGATAATTCCCCTGTACACATTCATAAATTGCCACAAAACTTCACTTTGGAAGAGTAGCCAAAGCAGCACACTGATTATAATGGATGAGCTCATGCTCTGCTTGTAACAATCACTCCATTGTTCATGCCTTTGGAGATGGGAATCTTATGAATGGCTGGGAATATATTGAGGTTGTGGGGTCAGAAGATGTAGGAGAAAGAATTGAGCTTTAGAATATTTAAATCCTTTTCAGTGGTCAGAAGAAGTGGTTGTAAAAATCTACTTGTTAACTCCCCCAAGGGGGAAATGACTGAATGCTCCTGTATTAAATTCTGTTGCAGCCCCCATTTTCTTTTTGCAATGAATTATATTTGCATATGTACTAAATACTCACTATTTGGGCCTGATCTTATTCCCATTGAAGCTAATGATGAGATTCTGGCTTCAATAGGAGCAGGACTGGCCCGTTTGTTATACGGTTTTAGTGAAAGTGACAATTACAGAAAGATTATCAGAAAGGACAATCATAATGTCTGCATTAGAATTTGTACATTGCAATGTAAATGGTACCTTGTCATAATGCTAGTTTGTAGTCATCATTTTTTGTTGTCCTTTGCTTTACCAAAATACATCATGTTCCAGGATTCCTTGCTACTTTACAGTGACTGTGATGCTGATCAATTGTTCTTTAATGCGGTCATCCCAGTTATCCCCTCAACTTTTCTCTTGATTGCAATAACAGTCATGCAGGATTCTAGCTAATAGCTACTTTTATGGACAAGTAGTAAATCCTCCACTCCTAAAGCAAAGGATTTCAGTGGAAAAGCAATTCAAGTACTGTGCCTGCATCTGTGCAATTAATCTTAGAAAAGTGCTGGAGCACATTGTGATATTTAAAACAAAACAACAAGGAAATGAAATTTTCCTGAGGTAAAAGCTCATGCATTGGAAGACAGAAGACTGAAAAAAAAAAAGTTAGCCAAAAAAATTAAGACGGGATTTATATGAAAAATCTGGAGATCATGAATTAAAGTTGCTGTTTTGAGATCAACTAGATGACAGGAGAATATTACATTAAAAAAGAGAAAAAAGAGATGCAGAAAATGCATAGAAGAATGAGACTGCTAAAGCAAAATTATTAGACTACATAACAAACAATTAGGCAAGGGCACATCAAGAAAACAGTAAGTTAATGGGTCTCCTTTCTTCTCTTCCCCCCCACCCCGCAGGACTCTTGTGTTTTCAAATACTGAAATAATTGTAACAATTGTCTTATTAACTATAGTTTCGTGGAAGTGTATATGAAGTAATGTTTACTTTAAATTAATCATTACTCATCTGGTTTACTTGTTATTGGATGGAAGGAATTTCTTTAAACACCTTGAACATTTTCTTAAAACCTCAGCTGAACTATATGCTGAGACTGCCACCTTGTGGCACAATTCTGACTTTTTCCTTCCCTTCTTAAAAATGTCCTCACACCTTCATTTCCACATCCAATGCTATGAACGGGACACATCCTGCCCAATTAAAATCAGTTGGGGACCACACAAGTGAGAAGCAAAAAAAACTCACACAAGGGAGAAACAAGTGGGATAGGGATGGGGGTGCAGGATCTGGGTGGGAGATGGGGTGCAGGATGCAAGGTCTGGGTGTGAGGTAGGGTGCAGAAGCAGGATGGGAGTAGGGTGTCTGACCAGGGGGAGGGAGCAAGAGCAATAGCCATTTTCCCAAAAAAACCCTCTGCAGTGTAGACATACCATGGAAGAAAATAAGGTGATAGGTAACAGCCAGCATGGATTTGTAAAGAACAAACCAATCTGATAGCTTTCTTTGACAGGATATCAAGCCTTGTGGAGAAGAGAGAAGCAGCAGATGTGGTATACCTAGTCAGTTCTGTTGATATTAATAAAATGCAATATTTACCCAATTTCTGCATTTGTAAAGTAAAGCATTTGATGTGGTCTCACATGACCTTCTTATCAATAAACTACAACTTAAATGGGGCTTATAAGGTGGGTGCATAACTGGTTGAATAACCATTCTCAGAGAGTAGTTATTAATGGTTCACAGTCATGTTGTAAGGGCATAACAAGTGGGGTTCCGCAGGGGTCTGTTTTGGGACCGGTTTGTTTAGTATCTTCCAACAATTTAGATGATGGCATAGAGAGTACACTTATTAAATTTGCAGATGATACCATACTGGGAGGTGGTTGCAAGTGCTTTGGGGGATAGGGCCATAATTCAAAATTGATCTGGACAAAATGGAGAAATGGTCTGAGGTAAACAGGATGAAGTTTAATAAGGACAAATGCAAAGTATTCCACTTAGGAAGAAAACAATCACCTTTACACATACAGAATGGGAAGTGACTATTTAGGAAGGATTACTGCAGAAAGAGATTTAGGAGTCATACTGGACCACAAACTAAACACGAGTCAATAGTGTGACACTGTTGCAAAAAAAGCAAACAGGATTCTGGGATGCATTAACAGGAGTATTGTAAGCAAGACACAAGAAGTATTTCTTCTGCTCTACTCTGCGCTGATTAGGCCTCAGTTGGAGTATTGTGTCCAGTTCTGGGCACCACATTTCAAGAAAGATGTGGAAAAATTAGAGAAGGTCCAAAGAAGAGCAACAAAAATAATTAAAGGTCTAGAAAACATGAGCTATGAGGCAAGGCTGAAGGAATTAGGCTTGTTTAGTTTGGAAAAGAGAAGACTGAGAGGGGACATGATAGCAGTTTTCAAGTATCTAAAAGGGTGTCACAAGGAGTAGGGAGAAAAATTGTTCTCTTTGGCCTCTGATGCTAGGATAAGAAACAATGGGCTTAAATTGCAGAAAGGGAGGTTTAGGTTGGACATTAGGAAAAGCTTCCTGACTGTCAGGGTGATTAAACACTGGAATAAATTGCCTAGGGAGGCTGTGGAATCTCCATCACTGGAGATATTTAAGAGCAGGTTGGATAGACATCTATCAGGGCTACTCAACTTTAGAAGCCCTTGGGGCCACAATGATACTTATAGCACATGTGGAGGGCTACAACTTAAATGTGGTTGCATATACATACAAATATATATGCAAATATATGCAAATAGCTTCTTTCACACTGACGGGAATGAATACAAAGATTAAAGCAAGACTACACAAAATGCAGGCCCCATTTAAGTCAGTTCTGCTGATATTAATAAAATGCAATATTTATCCGATTTCCGCCCATATGACAGCACTTTTAATGAGCAATCACAGTCCAGGAATTTAACTACTAAAACACATATCAACAGAAGAAGATTATATTGAATATTTTTTTGTTTTGGCTCCCACCTGCAGGCTGCATGTTGAGTCCCGCGTAAACCCAAACTGCACTGTGGGGCACAAACAGGCTGTGGGCCGCATGGGCCACATGTTGAGTAGCCCTGATCCTAGATAGTGCTTGGTGCTGCCGTGAGGGAAGGGGACTGGATTTGATGATCTCTTGCGGTCCCTTCCAGTTCTAGTATCTATGATCTAGTAATTAGCTACTACTTCTCTCAACTGGCTGGGGTGGGGAGAATTGGATTTGCAATGACCAGAATGATCAGACTGTCAGTTCAGCTGTTTGTTTTCAGTACTTCTTCACTTTGCCTCGGACTTTACCCATCCTCCATGAGTTCTTAAAGATACTTGCTAAAGGTTCCAAGATTGCTTCAGCTAGTGTGAATTTCATCAGTCCCTGATGACTTGAATACATCAGACTTATCTAAATATTATTTAGACTGTTCTTTCCCTATTTTGGCTTATGTTCCTTCTTCCTTGTTAATATTAATTATACTCACTATCTGGTCTTTTATTGAAGACTGAAGCAAAATGAGTATTAAACATCCAAACTCTCACCTTGACATCAACCATTATTAGCTTGTCTTCCCCAATGCTTTAATCACCAGACTACAGAGTTGTTCTCACACTCTCTGATTGGCCCAGTGAATAATTATGTACTTAAATAAAGTACTAGAAGATTTACCCAGCACTGCTCAGGTCCTTAACTCAATTTTTGTTTATTAAAAAATAAAAGGAAAATGTACACACTTCACTGAAATTATTGTTCTGGGGTGGGGTTGGGGATGAAGGGTTCAGTATGCAGGCTGCCCTGGGGGAGAGAGGACTAACCCAGCCCTTTCTCACCGCAGCAGTTTGGGGCCTGGTGAGAAGCACCTCTCCATGGCTACTACAGATCCAACAGGTACAGCTGGGAGATGGATGCATGACGCCTGCCTGGGGCAGGTACAGGTTCATCTGCTCCCTGAGTTCTTCAGCCAGAGTGAGGAATGCAGCAAACTGTGCACTTTCCCCTTGCTCCCTGATGAAGGGGAACAGGCAGCACAGTCCCTGTAGGAATCAGGGGGGAGGTGGGACTTCAGCCAGCCCCGCCCTCCCTAAAGGGTACCTGAGGGTGGGAGGCTCAGTGCTGGGGCAGTCCTGGACAGGGGGCACCCCCAGCCAGTCCCTTTTACATGTGTGATGATTCTGCCTCTCTTCTGTATGATTTTATCAGAGGCAATCCCATTCTGGGCACATCCCATTTTCCTGGCATAACCAAACTCTCACCTGGCAGGAGGAGAACCATGCTTCTCTAATAACTAGTTATACAAAGTGGAGCATCTTCAGCAGAAGAGACTGAGCACAGTCTAGTGATTAGGCTGCTCATCATAGAACTACTAGAATGGAGGTCAACTGCGTGGTCAAGAGTGGGGATTCCAATGGGGGTCTCCTACATCCGAGCAAAGTACCCTAACCACCGGCTTAAAGGGGACATGGCCACAAAGGCTGTTTGGAAGCCTAGAACAGACATTTTGAAGTTGCTGACAAATTCTGAACAAAATATTTTTTTGATTATTCAGTTTTCTGGCTGAACAATTAATTATTTGCCCCAGCTCCATCTCAGTGCTTAAAGTAGTTAAAAAAAGTAAGGGTCTATTCTACTCTGAGTGTGGCAGCTTTGGTAAGACAACACTTTAGCATAGTGGTCACCAACCAGTCGATCGGGATCTACTGGTAGATCTTGGAGCCTCTGACAGGTGATCCCAACTGGTTTGGCCAAAAGGCTATCAAGTGCAGCACTTCAGCTGCCCCTCTCCCCACTGCTGCACACCTCCTGCCCTTTGCCTTGGAGCTGTCCCCTCAGGAGCCTCCAGCTTTCTATGCAGGGCAGGAGAGCGTGAGGGGTGCTCATGCCAAGGTGCCCCCCCTCTCCTACTCTGTATTCTGTTTCCACAAGCAGACAGGGGGCACAACAGGACTTGGGATGGAGTTTGCTGGCTGCTTTAGGGAGTGGGCCAGGGCAGGGGTGAGCCTGCCTTAGCCCCACTGCACCACCAACCAGGAGCCACCTGAGATAAGCAGTGCCCTGCTGGAGCCCACATCCTGAACTCTTACCCTAGTCATGAACTGCTTCCTGCACCCCAAGCCCGACTCAGCCCCGAGCATCCGTGTATCCAAACAGTCTACCAGAGCCTGCACCTAGAACCCCCTCTAGTACCCCAACTGCCTGCCCCAGGCTCAACTCAGAGCCCCTCCTCCACTCCAGATCCCTTAATCCAAGACCAGAACCTGTGCTCCAATGCCTGGTGGGAAAGAGGGAGTACGGGGGAGGGAAGGAGGATGGAGTAAGCAGTGGACGGGGCCTCAGAGAAGGGGCAGGAAGGAGGTGGGGCAAGGGTGTCTGGGTTTGAGGTAGATCTTGGATTGCACTTAAATTAAAAAAGTGATCTCATGCTTAAAAAGGTTGGAGCCCACTGCTTTAGCATATGTTTCTGAGTGATGCAGTTTGTGTTGGGGTGAGAGGGAAGGAAAGAGGTTTGCCAGGCCTGTGATCCCTGCCAATCCCTCACACTTTAAGCACTAAAGTCTCTGGAAAGAAAGTTCTCTGAAGAAGAGACTTCCTGAGCAGAGCTCTTTTAAATGGGTGAAACCTGCCATGCCAGGATGATCATTTAAGGCCATTTTGGATTAACATTCATTTTAAAGTCTTGGATAAAAAGACATGTGATTACCCTTATTGTATGACCAAATGGTGCCAGAACTGTGCTTAACATGACCTAACTGAGGGATCACCCCTAACCTTTGCCTTATACTCAGAGCGTTGGGTAACAAGCTAAAACTCAAGTGAGAGAGGCCCGGGTGCTTTTTCCTGAGGGTGTAAATGCTGTTTATTCATTTAATGTGCTGTGTAACCCCTTCTCTCTGTAGGTTTTTGGTTGGGGGTGAGTAGTAGAACTGTAAAAAAAGCACTGCAGTGAGAGATGCTGCAGCAGTAGCAGTGAGGTTCTTCCCACACGGCGGATAGCTGAAATCACTAGTAGTCAAGTTAGGCAGGGAAGTTTCAGAACCCAGATTTGGTATGGTAGCTGCAGACAGTGTTGTGCTGAGAGATCACACAGCAGCAGCATGCTCCCTATCCACCAACCCTGACCATTTTTGTTTTTTAAGTTTATCCTGACTAACTCGGCTACCCCCTGAAGCTCCTGGAAGGGTAGTTACTAATACCTAAGCTAGGCACAGGTGGTATCAAATGACTGGACCAATAAAGCAGCACGGCCTCAATGAGAGGCGGCAAAGCAAAAAGAGGAGCAGCAAGGTATCTCCATGTAGAAGTCAGGCAACACTTACCTACTCCACCAGAGGCTGCAGGAGCCCACCATAATGTACGCTTTGACTCCGAAGTTTCAGAGGGGTCGCTGTATTAGTCTCTAAGGTGCTGCAAGACTATTTGTTGTTATTTAAGTTTTTCCAGTTACAGACTAACAAAAAATGTAGGTGATATCATGAACTTTTATGGGAACAACTCCACTTCTTTTGAAGAAATGGGTTGTGCCCACAAAAGCTCATAAATACCACCTACATTTTTGTTAGTCTCTCAGATGCCTCAAGACTAGTTGTTGTTGTTGAAGTTTTTCCATTGACTCTGAGACTGTGCTAACCTCTGACAACAAACTGAGTGGGATGCAGCAGAAGGAAGGGGGGAAATGGTGTGTTAAAGTGACATCTGTTCATTCCACATTCATACCAGCAGGTGGGGAAACAGAGGAAGAAAACTCTGTAGTGTGGGTGTTTTACTTAAGTCTATATTTTTAATTCACTGTTACTGTGTTTCCCCAAGTTAATTCTGTGCTTCCTTTCCCCTCAATAAAAAAGGGTTTTGGTGTGTGTTGTACACAGTTTCTATGCTTACCAGTGCATAGGTATTACTTATTAAGGGTGCACAAGAGAAGTATTTAGTTTTAGATATTTAGTGGGAGCTCAAACTGATTTTTATTTAGTAATTTTACAAGGTCCCCAAGGCTCTGTCTACACTACAAGGTTTTTGTGCAAAAACTGGCGAAGCATCCACACTTCAAGCGCATTTTTGCGCAAAAAAATACAGTAAATTGACAGGACAGAGGGCTTTTGCCAGTAGAGTTATTCCTCTCCTCACGAGGAATAACTCCTTTTTGCGCTACAGCTCTTGCACAAAAAGGCAGGCGTGGACGCTCCACAGGGGTTTCTTGCGCAAAAAGAGCCTATCAGAAAAAGCACAGGTGCTCTGATGGCCATTCTGTTAGTGGCAATCAGAGCTTTCTTGCACAAGAGCATCCATGCAGTGTGAACGCTCTCTTGCACAAAAGCACATCGCTTTTGCCATGTGCTTTTGAGGTGTGGATATGCTTTTGTGCAAGAAGTTTTTGAGGAAGATCTCTTCTGCAAAAAGCTTCTTGCGCAAAAAACCTGCAGTGTAAACAAAGCCCCAGATATCAAACCCAACCCTTGTTGCTACCAGCAAAACCTGATGGGAGGTTTATAGTGGTAATTTTCATCAGAGGAAGATAGGTATTTACATAACTTCATCTATCCTTTCACTGATGGGCCAGTGTCTTTCCACCAAGTTTTCAGTTCCTAATAGCAGGAGGTGAATTTAATTTTTCATCTCTCTACAGAAAGATCAGACTGATCATGAGGCAAGTATGTAGATGTTTCATCTAGTAGTTATGTTAGGGAGGTCAATCCTGTTACAAAGTGACACAGCATGCTTTGGCTGAGGTTAAAGTATGTGTATGTGTTCTTTGATTAGTCAGGTATAACTTGCCTCTTAATGCAGCTCTGCCCAAAACAAAATTTAGGGATTAGTATGATTCAGTCAGTCCCACTCACAATCCTCACTGTCCAGTGATGACTTTTGCTCACTGACCATATTCTAGTTCTTCTCAGTCCCTTTGGCACACAAAAATCTCAGTCCTTCTCTCAGGAGAATGCTCACTACCCCTCAGACCTGGGCCCCTTTTAATTTTCTGACTGCAAAGCCTTTTATAATAGCAGCTGCAGGAGTCCTAGCTTTGCCTCTTGTTGTGATCTGTATTAACCCCTTTTCTGCCTGAATGGTATGTTGGGTCTGACACTATCATAAAGTAAACTTGAAGTTGTTATAAATTATGAGTTCCCAAGAAAACTTTTAGAACTTAGGTCCCACCACAATTCTGGGACAGAGATCCCCTAGGTCAATATAATATTTATCATCATAGTTACTACAGGTTGGACCTCTTAGGATCTGACTGGTCCCAAATGAGGGAGTTTGCCAGACTAGAGGAGGTCAATTCCTGCTCTCCTGCCAGCGGTCCCCCTGCCCAGCTCCACTTCTGGCCCAGCTGCCGATTCCCCGCTGCTTCCATCCAGGCTAGGCTCCCCACCCTAGCAGGGCTGTCAATCCTGTTGCTGCCAGACTGGCAAGGATCCCAGCTACTGGATCTTTGCCAGGGCTCTCTGGTCCAGGAACATTCATGGTCCTCCCCCACCATGGATGTTGCCGGACCAGAGAGTCCCGATTTAGAGAGATTCAACCTGTATAATTTTTATATAGAGAGTTTGGAGACTTATCTTATGGCTATAATCGCATACACATTTTAGCTTTCAATTTGCCTACTGTTACAGTCAGTTACAATACATGGATGTAAATTGTAGTCTTTTGTGGCCTCTATCCATAATTAAAAGTATCTATAGGAGCATTGGGCTGTAAGTGCTCAATATTCATTAATATCTAATAGGACGTAAGCATTCCCTTTATTTAAAATGTTATGCAGCAAGTTAAAAATATAGCATGCAAGTAACATGATGGTCTGTGGGGAGCCAACAGCAAAAACTGTGTAGCACAATATGTAGCATATGTGCACACATATGCAGAGGTGCAGTGAGGAAAGAGTAGGCTAGACTGGGACTCTGATACTCTGAAGGAGTACTGCACTAGTAGAGCTCCATTCCACCCCAGAACCCCTGAGAACAGAATCAATGTGAGACTGATCATTCCCTTTCCATTTTTTGTGTGCATACATTATTCATAGAGATTTAAAACAGAAGGGTACCACTGTGTGCAGAGAATTATTTTTTCCTACTATATAAAGGTATATCTGTTGTGATTCAAACTCAAATCCTTCTGCTTTCTATAGAGTTACTGGACACTGTTAAAAATACATTGCATTTCACACTGCAATTCAGTGGTGAATTTAGTGACCTATGTATAGTTTCAGTTTTTATAGTTTGAAAAGAATTTTAGAATACATTGGAAAGAACAGTATTACATAAATATTGATTATCTTCTGTCAGCACAAACCTCAGAGATACCTGATTACCCTGTCACAAGAAGCAACTGTCCTTGGGCCTCTGTCTCTCTGTCAAACAGATCCTCCTGCTTAAATACACACTTAAATATGCCTGTTTTCCTCACTCAGTTGCTGTACTTTATACCCGGGAAACCACTGATGCAAGGCTCTTGTTGGACTGTATCATTTAGAAAGGTGGCCTTGTGTTTAGCCCTTTTTTTGGTGCAACACACAGGAAACTAAGAAAAGTCTAAGCAGAAGAAAGGTTGTTTTAAGAACATTACTTCATAGCATCTTTTAACTCTTTCTATGGAGAATTTAATCATGGATGCTTACGTAGTAAGATGAGAGCCTGAAACAGAGGTCCAACAGGGTTGCCAGATGGTTTCAATAAAAATACTGGACACACTTGATAAAAAGTGTTGACCCCCCCCCCCCCAAAAAAAAAGCCTAACCATGATATGGGAAGTATATTGCCCGAAAATTCAGACGGGGCAGAAGGGAGTGAGGGAGGATCACTCAGGGGCAGGGTGCGCACCTAGTACCCTGGATGGCCAGGCTCGGTTCCCTGCTCCGGTCCCCCGTTATAAGAGACACACTCGTGTGCTGTGTTTTACACTTGGCCTTAGGGAGCAACATCAGACAGTCCCTCCCCACAGGCTGTGCAGCGCCTGGGCGGTAGGATCCGAGGATGCTCTCACTGACGGAAGGAGTGAGGTGACCTCACGTCCCTTGAGATCATCCTGTGGCCCTATGGAGTGTGTTTTGGGGTTCACCCATAGAAAGCCCCAGACCCCCACCTCCCATTTTCCATGCCCTTAGGGTCAGAAAGCTGGAGGCAGGAAGCTAAGTCACCTGCACCCTGGGATCAGCATCACCCCAGGTCTGCCCTCGGGCTCTGCTTCTCCCTTCAGCGGGACACAGAGGGGACCTGGCTCTGGGGAGCAGCTAGTCAGAGCCCCGCTGAGCCCTGCACAGAGCTAGGCGGATGCGCCTGCACCTGCCTGGCCTCACCAGCCACCAAGCCTCTATTGCCTGCGAGGTTTGTATCTGAGCCCAGACTGGCTTCCTCTCGCTGTGTCTTTGGCGCAGTAACACATAGCGCTGTCCTCCGCTCTCAGGCTGTCCAAGCGCAGGTAGAAACTGGTGCTGTCCTTGGATGCTGTGAATCGGCCCTGGATGGTGGTAGAATAATACAGTAATTACTCGTTTAACACGTGCCTGCTTAACATATTTTCGCAATAGCACGATTTTTTTTTAGGGAACATTTTTTGAATAACACGACCATCCCCGAAAGAACATGAAAATAATCAAGTGACGGACCACTTCGCATGGCAGTAGAAGTTGGTGAAAACAGTGGTAATATGCATGAGCGGATGAATACACAGGGTCACAGCGCTCCTCTGCTCACTCACGTGTTTATCTTTGTGTTTTAACAAACCGTGGCAACTTATGTTGCTAGTTATCTTGTGTTGCTAGATATCTAATGTTGCCACTGATGACCCAGCACCAACAAAAAATTGACTTTGCCACCACCGCCTGAAACGCAACCCCCACCTTTTCCATTATTTTGAATGGAAAAATTGACCCCACATAGCACTTTTTCGCCTTGGACGAACATTTTCAGAAACACATCTATAGTGTTAAATGAGGAATTATTGTACTCACTCTGCCCTGGTTTACTTAATTTGTATGTTTAGTATTTTATCAATTTGTTTCCCAGACAAAAAGCTCAAATACCGGACTGTCCGGCTGAAAACCGGACACCTGGCAACCCTAAAGCCCATATAGCACAGGCCTACTATGAGGCCTAGCCAACAATGGTCAAGACTTTGCTAACATAAAGCAAAGGTAAGCTGTAAGCAAGAGGCAGGGCCCTGCTCATGGAACTTGGCACAAACAGGACTGACAGTGTAAAACTCTAACTGGCAATGTGATATATGCCATCAAGTGCCAGTAGTGCCCCTCTGCCAATAAACTGGACTGTCCCCACAACAAAGGATAAAATGGACACAAATCATACAGTAGAAACAATAACACACATAAACCTGTAGCAGAACGTTTTAACCTGGCTGGACACTCAGTCATGGATTGGAAAGTAGCCATTCTTCTACAAAGGAATTTCACCAGCCAAAAACAAAGAGAGAGTGCAGAATAGGTGTTCATCAACAAATTTGACACCCTAAGTTTGAACAAAGACATTAACTGGATGAACTTAAATAACAATAAATAGTCTGGTAGCACCTTAAAGACCAACAAAACATGTAGATGGTATCATTAGCTTTCATGTGTAAAAACCACTTCTTCAGATGACCGGAGTATAATAAGTCCAGATCCAAGAATAAATAATGGAAGGAGGAGAAGAAGGAAAAAGGGGAGGGGAGGGAATGAAGAAAAGAGAGAGACAATGAGTAGATAGTGCAAATAGTTACAAGAGGCTGTTAAGAACCATTAGCACCTCCATTGTTTGATGGTTCTTTAAGTCATTACAAGGTGGAAGATAGTGTGCGAGCCATCCTATATCCCGATTCAGACCATTAGCATAAGAATTAAACTTGGGAAAGTCCAAAAAGACAACACACAAAAACCTGTTGGAGAACACTTTAATCTTCCTGGACACTCATTAATGGATCTCCAAGTTGCTGTTTTGTTTCAGACCAATTCCATAAGCCAAATACACAGAAGATTGGAACTTAACTTAATTCACAAGTTTAATATATATAAATAAAATCTTGGTTTCTGTTATTTCCTCTCCAGCCCACCTGCCCATCTGATGAAGTGGGTTTTACCCATGAAAGTTCATGATACTATATATTTGTTAGTCTCTAAGGTGCCACAGGACTACTCACTGTTTTTAAAGTTGCAGACTAACATGGCTACCCCTTTGAGATTTTTTAATTGGCAATAGGCACAGATGTAAAACAGTAATTGGTACTAGACACGAGCTGTAAAACACTAATTGGTAGTGGGCATAGGTTGAAAGCACTTTCCAGGAGGATGGTAATACATTGTTAAGAAGCAACTTGGTACCCACATACTCCCTGCAGATAACAGGGACATACTGACCTAGGTTCAGGACAGGGTCTAAAATGACAGCATACTGAATAAAGATGTTCTAATTGAACCACCAGGTGCAGAGTGATGGGTGGTATCTAGGTAATGTCAGGGGGTGATAACCTGACACAGCAGGAGTGATGTGTAACTTGTTTGTACCTGTATATAAAGTTGTGTCTTGGAGGGGCTGTCTTTGTCCAGCCTATGGGCCAGCGGAATCTCCCACTGACTGAGCTGGTCCACTCATGCATAGTGGTTTGGTAGAGTCTGACAACTATTACTCTACTTCATTTGACAATAAACCTGGCTGGGCACCTTCAATCCTTATCTGATTTTGTGGTGTTCAGGGGCTCTCTTAGTGTCTGCTGTATTGACTGCTTGTGCAAAGTCTACATGACATACAGGAAGAGCACACATGGACACAGCCAAATGGTTATCATCATCAACAGAGCAGGAGACCAGTCAGGATATCACCTCTGACTATCACAGCTACACATCAGTGACCCTAATGTTCAAGACATTTTGCTGTAATAAAGTCTCAGAAGGGACAGCTGTGTTACTATGTAACTTTAAAAAAAAAAAAAGTAGTCCTGTAGCACCTTAGAGACAAACAAAAATATATACATTGTACCATGAGCTATACATTCAATCTCTTACATCACTAGTACTTGTGTTGGCTTACAAAACCGTTGTGTGTTTCATCTGGAATTGTTGGTCCAAAGCTGGCTTGAAAAGCAAGGATAACAGGAAATGGAAACTTATAGTCAGCTTGCATCAAAATAAATGCTGCCTCCAGCATTGCTATGGCAATTTCTGTTGGGCTGACCTCCTCCTTCCCTGCATATGGCTACGTGTCTCCCATTAAGATACCATCAGTTTTACTGAAGAACAAGATAGCAGTGTAACCAGTTATCTTTTTTGCACTGATATCAGGGTAAATATGCTCATAAGCACGTAATGGGCCTTACCTGAGGTTCCACCAAGGCAGAGTTCCCCTGTATGTCATTTGTTACATTGCCATACAAGGAAACAAGTCTCATTTACATTTTGTACATAAACAAATTACACTAAGAAAATACCTTTATTTTGCATCCCCATTTTCTGTTCCAAATAGGAAACTCCATAGCTCCAAAAATTGCTTCTTGACAAAAAGGCAACAGTAAAACACCCAAAATCCCCAGGTGAGTTAAAATTAGCACAGCTCATTTTACCTGCCTGAGAAGTATAAAAAGCTGAGTTCAACCCGTCTGAGTTTGAAGGTGTGGTGCCAGGCAGTCTGGGTGTTTAAAAATGATGCTTAGATCACTGAGCCAACCCCTCCAGCTGCAGTGACTCTATGCGGTATTCAACCTAAATAAAACAGAGGTGGTGGTGATTGCTTGGGATGTACAAAGGGATGAAGGGAAAGATTATACCTAACATAAGAGTGTCCATATGTCATTTGTTCCTGAAGTTAACAATCTGATTAGATTCCCAATTGGTGGTTAGGTATTGCAATGGGTCTCAGATGGTCTTATCAGCATCTGTGGATCTCATTGCTGTGTTTCATGCCTCTGCAGCAGTTTAATAATGAAGCAACAGTGTAATCTATTTGGTATGCACTTTAATTCTCCTTGGAAACAGAAGCTGCTTGTTAAATGGTGCATCTCACTGTAAACACATTATGTGGATACTCATTGGCTGCTTGTGAGTTTCCAGCTCTATTTGGGTTTGACCTAGAAAGTCCTAAATTACCTGGGCCCCGAGGACATCAGCAAAGGTGTTATTTGCTCAGAAACTCATCCTCCCACAGCCCTTAGTCTGAAACTTCCCAAACATGACTTCTGGGGCATGTTGCAAAGCTCATCCTATCATGGGAGATTTTCTTGAGGACTGATATAAGGGGAAGAAAAAGGTATTTTTATTGTTCTAAGAGGGTGGCTGGTTATAGATAGAGCCCTGAAAATCTGTGGATATCCACTTTATATCCACGGATGTAGATGCAGATATCTGCAGATCAATACAAATTTTGTATATCTGCAGGGTTCTAATTAAGGGAGGCATATGGCCTAATGAATAGTGCACTGCATAGGCACCAACTTCCCCTCTAATGGGGGCGATTGATCCCTCCTCCCCTGCCACATTCCACCTGTTCCCCAGGCATCCTTCCTTTTCTCCCTCCTGAACACCATGAAGCTGTTTGTGGTACTTTGGAAGTGCTAGGAGGGCAGGAGAGGAGTTGGTCAGTGCTGCCACCAGCAGGCAAGATGCACAAGAAGGGTGGGGGAATTTGGTTGCCAGTAGGTCCCAGTGCTCACTAATTTTCCCCCACGGGTGCTTCAGCCCCAAAATACCCAGGGAGTTGGTACCTATGGTGCACTGGATAAGGCCTCAGGAGACCTGGATTCTAGTTCTAGCTTTGTCACCGGCTTACAGCTTAAGCAAGTCATTGTCTCTCCTTGTGGCTTCATTTTCCCTTCTGTAAAATGGGGATGATGATACTGACCTCCTTTGTAAAGTGCTTTGATTTCTACTAATGTAAAGAGCTAGGTATAATTATCACATACATAATCAAAGGGTGAAGAATAGCTGCCTGGTTTGCCTTTATTATATGATGTGTTTCTAAAGAAGCATGAAATCTTTGCAGACCACAGGCCAGGAACTTTTAAAAATATTTGCTTGTTCATTAATAGAGATTTAGCAACATCAAAATATTCCCAGATTTCAGCAATTAAAAAAAGATAATCCAGGAAAGATTAATCTCCCCCTTCCATATACATCACAACTAAGGATGTTAAAGACTAGTCAACTACCCAATAAGCAAATGCTTATCGGATAGTCAGTTGACTAGTTGATTCTCCCTCCCCCCTTGCTGTCTCTATCAGATAGAGGCAGTAAAGGGGGGGGGAAAGAGGTAGTACTTCAAAGGGCAGCACTGCACAGCTGAGCCGGAGATCACCTGTTTGGTGCTGCCCCTTTGAAACACTGAGGCAGCATTTCAAAGGGGCAGCATGGCACATCTGAGCTGGGGATCAGCTGTGAGGCGCTGCCCCTTTGAACACCGCCTGGGCATTTCAAAGCAGCAGCGCCACACAGCTGATCCCTGCTGGGCTGACCCCAGGTTCTGGGGAAATGCCACGTGGAACCTGCGGTCAGCTGCGGAGTCCCCAGCTGATCCCGGGTTCCACTGAAATGCTGCATGGAGCCCGGGATCAGCTGGGGAGTCCCAAGCTGACCCCGGCTCTGCGTGGCATTTCAAATCAGCAGTGCAGCATGGAGCCCAGGGTCAGCAGGGGACTCTGAGTCTCCCGCTGATCCCGGGCTCCATGCTGCGCTGCCGCTTTGAAATGCACAAGAGCCCCCATTGGGGACTCTTGTACATTTCAAAGTCACCACTCTCTTGCAGCCCGGAGTCAGCAGGACTTCCCACTGGCCTGAGGCTGCATGCAGTGTTCCGCATTCTTCCTTTGAAATGTACAAGAGCCCCCACCAGGTGGGGGCTCTTGTACATTTCAAAGGAGGAATGTGGAAGTGCCTGTCAAGTAGTCGATGGAAATTCCATTGACTATTCGACTAGTAAATTAACTGCAATTTAACATCCTTAATCACAACCTGAGGAGTCTAAAATGCAGGACAGGATATTTGCAATAAGTAGAAAGCAGATGTGGAAGCACGAAGGCAAAACGAGACCTTCTTCATTTGTCTTCTTTTACTTTGTTCTCTATATCCCCTTCATCTACCTTCCTCTGTAACTCAACCAAATAAGTAATGCTCTGCTCCTTATGGACAGTGCTGTATCAGTCTAGCCTGTCTCCTCCCCTGTGTTGAGATGCAGGAGTACAAGATTTTCTTTATGTATCCAGTTTATATTGAATGCTTGCACCTTCATTAGTTCCATTTCACAGATGGGAAAACCCACACCAGAATGAATGAGATTTGCACAAGGCCGCAGCTGAAGCCAGCATTAGAGACAGGACTCAAAGTTGGGGTAGTGTTGCCAACTTTCTAACCACACAAAACGAAACGCCGTTGCCATGCCCCACATCTTCTCCCCTCACTCCATTTCCCCTCCCTCTGTTTCTCATTCTCCCCTTTCCTCATTCACTTACAGTGGGCTGGGACAGGGGATTGAGATGCGGGTGGGGGAAGGAGGCTGCAGTCTTAGGAGGAGGGTTGGGTTGGGGTATGGGCTTTGGCTGGGGGTGCAAACTCTGTGGTGGGGTCATGGATGAGGGGTTTGAGGTGCAAGAGGGGGCTCCAGGCTGGGGTCAAGGGGCTTGGAGTGGGCTCAGGACTGGGGCGGAAGTTTGGGGTGCCTGAAGTAGGCTCCAGGAGGGGGCTTAGAGCTGGGGCACCAGCTCTGGGAGGGAGATAGGGTGTGGGAGGAGGTTGAAATCTGGGGCAGGGGATTGGGGTGAAGGAGGGGGTTCAGGCCCCTTTTGAATAGTGCTTAACTTAGCTCTGCTGCACCACCAAGCCAGAGCTGCCTAAGGCAGGCTCCCTGGCTCTGCATGGCTCCCAAAAGTGGCTGGCATGTCCAGCATTGAGGCACCAGGGTGGCCAGGCAGCTGTGTGTGCTGCCCTGTCCACAGGTACCACCTCTGCAGCTCCCATTGGCTGCAATTTTAATGGCCCGGTCCGCAGTGCTGCCTGGAGTCTCAGGGTCCCTTTTTGACCGGGCATTCTGGTCAAACACTGGACACATGGCAAGTGTAGTCAGGTGTGTTTAGTGTTATGTTTGTGGAACACACACAAAGGCTAGATAAACACCTAAGAACTCTTGCTAGAAGGTTGCAACACAGCACTATTTTACTTTTTTAAATTCTGAGTGAGAACAGGCAAGAACCCAGACAAATTGAGAGAAAAAGCCAGCTGCTCCTGGCTGTATGCTGGTTAGCTGCAAGCAGGCTGCTGCTTTCCCTAAAGAGCCCCCTGCCCTGCAAGAAGGACCAGAAAACCCCTCAAGCTCCCTTAATGTGCAAGTCTCTCCCCAGATGGTACACCCTGCTGACAGCCACTCTGGTCCTCCAGAGGACCACCTCTTCAGTGACTAGCCCTCTAGTCAGGTCACAGTTTAGTCCACCCCTCTTGGACTAACAGGAAGTACAACCAAAGACAGTGTAAATGTTCACACACGAGATCTTCAGCACCACCGCAATACTTCTCTGGGAGCTTTCCAATGTTTTTATGCCTTTTTATGAGAGGCTTCTCCAGTGGCTAGTAGGGGATCCTAGTGTTACACAGGGACCCTATATCCAGCAGCTAAGATCTGTTCAATACATCTTGTTGCTGCCTTGCTGAGCTTCTTTGTACTCAACCTCTGTCAGGCTTTCTCCCCTACAACAACCTCTTTAATGTCACCTTTGTTCCAAGGCCAGGATTCTCAGGACCCTCTCCTGCTATTCCCCAACAAAATCTCAAGCCATTCTCCTTGAGCCTGATTGTATATCCCTCTCAGGGCTCTCTGCCTTTGCAAGCGCTTTCCACTTTAGAGCTTGCTCCACTCCATTAGCTGTTCTGTGTCACTGCTGGGCACCTGTTAAAATCAATGCAACAGTTTACTCTGTCTTTCCACTTGGTCTCCTTATTCTCTAGTTCCAGAGAGGAGTTCTAGAATTTCTCTCTCTTTCATGCCCCATCACATTGTGCAATTTCAACACAGCAGTCAATATGCTGCACTTAATGCCCACTTGTGATCTCAAACCACTATCAGCCATTCTTTTGTGTCTCATTTCCCATTAGACCAGAACCCACAGTCCCACAATTCTTGTCCAAATATGCTTGACATTCCTTCCTCCTAAAACCCTAAAGGCAGATCTGCTTTTGCAAATAATTTGTAAACAAAGTTATGTAACAGTATTTTTATTTTTAGAGGTTAGGAAGAAAATCTAAGACTAGCAAAATCTGGCCAAGGAAGTTCAGTAGCTGCTAGATAGATTTTGATTTTGCTTAACTATGGGTGTGTATACACAGCACTCTTACCTCAAAATAAGCTACGCAATTTGTGCTACACAAATTGTGTTGCTTATTTCAATATTATTTTGAAATAAGGCGCTATTCCAAAATGTCCCTTAATCCTCGTGCAATGAGGCTTACAGGGATGTCGGAATAGCAAGCCCATTTATTTCTATATAATGGGCTTGCTCTTAATATGCGGAATAACTATTTTGGGATACAAAAGGTATCCCAAAATAGCTCTGCTTTGTAGACATAGACTAAGTCAGCACAATTATAACATCTGTTCTGTGCCCCATCTTTATGGCCAGAAAGAAATACCAGTGGTAAAACGGGTCAAACAAATGCTTTCTCCTCTGATGAAAAAGAACTTGCTCTTCAAGGAGCATCAGCATGTACTTGGACTTCCCTCATTAAGAGATACTAGGTAACTGCAGCAAGTGTTGAGATTAATGATATAATTGAAGTGGAGAGGGAACTGGATTTTTTAGTTTAGTGGGAAAATTTTAGAGTTTAACATTTTTTCCATTGCAAAAGGGAATGAAAAGAAAAAAACAAATTTCTTGTGTAACCAAATTTTAAAAGTCAGCTGTTTAGGATCCATCACAATGTTTTGTTTCAATAACTGAAACAATATGTTTCATTCTGATTCTGACATATTTAAAAATTAAAATGAAGTCATTTCAACATGGAAAATCAAAATGCTTTGTGTCAAAAAGATCAAGTTCCATTTTGACCTTATTGAATTTTTTTCAATTTTTCTTTCTAAATTAGATCTCATAAAAATTGACATAATTCCACAAATCATTTAACTTGCAGCCATTTGGCATTTTCCAACAGAAAAATATTCAGTTGGAAAATTTCCTGCCAAAAGAAACATCCAAATTGTAGTCAAATGAAAAATCCAGCCTTGCTTCTTGATGTGTAGCTCTAAAATAATGTTACACTGATGGGTTAAACATGAGAATTAATGCAATTCTAAATAGAAAAGATAGGAATCCTTTTTAAACTGTTCTTCATGATCATGTTTGACCATGGCATGTCCTAGGCACTCTCTATGCTACAAGTACATTCCTATTTTTAAAACACTCTGACCTATTTACAACAAACACCCTGAAGCTGCATCCACACAGCAGCTTTTTTTTCCACAACAGAGTGCCATTTGTGCATCTGTACCAATCACGGTTGTCTAATTCTGTCAGTATCTGTGTATGGGGGTAGCGATCCCACTCTGCCTCAGAATGAGAGGCAGGCCTGGTTCTCCAGCCTCCTGCACCTTGTGCAGTCATTTACACCTGTGCAAAGTAAGTTGCATGCTATCAGTTCAGAACAGAAGCCTGGTACATCAGCTTTGCACAGGTGCATGTCACTACTGAATGTGCAAGGCTGTTCAGCTTTTAGTTGCCTCTTTCTGGCCATAGGCTAACAGCAACATTGCACAATATGTCCTCTTGGCCAGCTAAGCCAGACTGTATTTAGGCAGAAGGAAAAACAAGGATGGGAGTGAGACTAAATTGGGTGGGGAAGGAAAAGGATACACAAGCATTGGGTGGTGGAGGCAATGTCTCACATCCGAGATGGTGTTTGGGTTTCAGCTCAAGCTGCTGGTGGAGGTGACAATGTCAGCTGGCTCCCACTCTCTGGCCTGGTCTAGTGGGGACAACATTCAGTTTCTGAAGAAGATCCAGAGTCCCAGGAGACAGTGAAGTTAGCAGCCATGATATGAAGGTCACCCAGTAACCAATTTTTCTCCCAAAGTCTTATTCTTTAAATGTCCTCTCATTATTTGGTCTATCAACTAGGACAATTTTGGTTTGTTTTTCTTTTGTCTCATACTTTGTTCGTGTTTATTAGGCATGATTTTAACATAGTCCTTGAAGTAGGTCTTTTTGTTTAGACTAATTCAGTTATCTCTACCCTGTGTGCTAACTTTCCCATTGTCATAGCTTATTTTGACACCTGATGAACTTTCATTCACATTTTACAGCTGAGCACAGAGTTAAAATAAATTTGTAAGCCAAATTATAAGAGTCCAGAGCTGTTAACTATAATTGTTACTAACTGAACTGATCATGTAGACACAAACCAGGGGCCAGATTTTGCCTTTTGTTATAATCCCTATATGTCACTCTAGTACCATGCATGAGCCACAAAGGGGAGAGAACAGCTTCCCACAGCACTAGGTACGCAACCCATGCTGTTCCCTCACAGCTTCCTACAGAGGGTCATACCATCAGAGGCTGTTATTGCTGGGAGGTAGAGATACGTGGATATATCCACTTTTCCCTGGGAGAAGCCAAGATGAGGTGACATAGAAGCCACTACAAAGGGGGTATTGTCTACCAGTTTTAAGGCTGTTTTGCACATGAGAGTTCCAAAAAGCTGCTGGAAAAGGGCAGTGGGTATGGCCCATGATACATTGAAATATTATCTTGATTTATTTGAACTACTATCAAAACAATATAAGAACATGTCCTGAAAATTTGCACCATTTCCCCATATGCTGAAACTGTTCCATCTGCCACAACAGAGGAATTAAATCTCCCTTTCTGTGCTTGACTTTTCCAGTGCAGATTAGATAGAAACTTCAGATCAGATTTTCAGGTTAGGCTTCCTAGTCTGTCTCTCCAGTTTTGCACATGCTAATGACTATGCTGGCAAAATCTGATGCGTACCCACTTCTAAGGGTGTAAATAGCTAAATGGTGCAAGCTACAGGCTAGCGTCAGGTTGGCTAAAAATTTAGATTCATAATATTTGTAAAGGAACATTATCAACATAAACTTCATACTTGTTTATAATACCCTTTGCTCTGTTCCTTGCACCTTCTGTGTTTTTCAAGGGATTTTAAAATCTAAATTACTTTCCAGGATTCATGCTGCTGAATAATCATTTAGAGATTCACTCAGTTTGGACCATGAACATGAATTAAAGTAAAACCGATATTTATTTTGTTTCTGTAAAACAGAGGTGGGGAACCTTTTTTGGGTCAGGGGCCGCTGACCCACAGAATCAGTCGGAGGCCACGCACAAGTTCATTGATGTGGCCCCCAATGGAGGAGAAAGACACTCCTCACATTCCCCTTGCCCGCCAGAGCCTAGGAGGGCCCAGCCTACTAGATTTTGGGTGCTCTGAGCCTTGGGGGGCCAGATCCAGGCAAGCTGGAGGCCGCATCCAGCCCCTGGGCCTGAGGTTCCCACCCCTGCTGTAAAATTACAAAACTGTTTTTTTTTTTAAACTGGAAGTATGCTGTCTAGCAACTTATGACAGAGTTACTATGTCATTCGGGGAGTAGAAAATCCACACCCTGATGAGCAATATAGCTCCACTAACTTAACTCCTGAAGTAGACAGCACTATGTTGATGGAAGAGCTTGTCCCATCAACATAGCTACCATCTCTCAAGGAGCTGGATTACTATGCAGACAAGAGAAGCTCTTTCATCAGCATAGATAACATATTCACTGAAGCACTACAGTGGCACTGCTGCAGCAGTTTAAGGTTAGACAAGGGTAATTCTATCAGATCTCACAGGCATGAGGATTTAATAATTAATGGCCAATGCCCAGAGCCAAAAATGTATTGTTATCCTTATAAGTATCAGTACAGTTCATTGTGGACTTATCTGTAAGCTTTCCTCCCATGCATGGCATTCCAACCTGAGGCTATGGGAGTTGGAAGTTGTACACTTCAGGACTGAGCCCCTGATAAGTATGCAGATCCAACAGGGGAAGTAAGTGAGAAGAAAGGAAGCTTGAAGCTGAGTTCTTTATCTAAATAAATTGTAGGGACCAATCCTGCTCCTAACAAAGTCAACAGCAGAATGCCCCTTGATTTTGATGAGTGCAGAACCAGGCCCACTATCTGAAACCAGCAGTTGCTAACATGCCATTAATCTATATCTATTTGATTAGATTTACTATTTTTGTTTTGTGAGGGGGTAAAGGAATTAAAGTAGAATTCCTGCTGCTTTTAGTAAGCAAATATGCAAGTGTGATTAGCTGGCAAAGCATGCATGGAAGTTGAAAAGCTAAGACTTTGTTTCCCTTCACCCAAGCCAAAGCAGCAATTGCTGGGTACTGCATTTTATTTTGGGAAGTGTGTCATGCATTCCAGTTGTGTATAGAAAATATCATATTAGGCGGTGCCTAGTTTCCCTCATGATGCTATTGGTATTTAGGGGATAAGATGTGTCTGTGACAGAATGTCAGGCAGAACTGGAAAATACAAAAGGAAACAGCTGAAATGGAGATTCCTACACCAGTGAAGTCTCAGAGAGGTAGCCGTATTCGTTTGTAACTTTAAAAACAATGAGTAGTCCTGTGGTACCAGATGAGCTTGAGGTAGTAATTGCATGAGAGGAATTAAATAAAGATCTCTATAGGATGCTGAGGGATGGCCAGCACAGAAAAAGAATCCTGCCCTTCCCCCTCTCCTCCCATGAAACCCACTTCCATCAAACTGAAAAACACAGCAGCCAGCAGACAAAGCACATGGATTATTGCTTCAAAGCAGAAATGTCCTTGTGATACAAAAAAAGACACAGCAAATACCGAATGGGAAAGAGAATCCAGGAGCTGCATAGAACACTCTTGGCTCTTGCCAAAAAAGGCCATTCACCCGGGCTGCAGAAAAATGATGAGAGAGAGCCCACAGCAGAAAGTGAACTATTGCTGCCCAAAAGGAGAACATTTTCTAAAGGAAACAAAAGACCGCAGCAGACAAAACTATGAATCACACTGTTCTAGATGTGCCAATGTAAAAAAAGACAGTCTCACCACAAAGGGAGAGAGAGACAAAGTGATTGTCACTTCTATATAGGTTGCACCTGCAGAAACTACCTGAGTGCAGAGTGAGCTGTGGTTCCCAGATGGAAAAAGAAATTGATAATGGAGTCTGATACTTTTGATCGATTCTTCCATATTTACAACTAGAAGACTTACCTGGCATTGTCTGGGTCCTTCAGGGGAAGGGAGTGCAGGAGTCTGGGAAGGGTCTTGAGGCTGGGGGCACAGAAAGGGTGAGGAGGGACTCAGGGTTGGGGTCCTATCTGGCAGGGCTTTCTCTCCCATCCCCCCAGCCAGCAAGGGCCTTCTCTCCCCTCTCAGCCCTCCTCGTGGTTGCGAGGGGCCATCTCCTATCCCCCACCGCTGCCAGGATCTTCCTTCTTCTTTGAGCAGTGTCCCGTGGGTGCTCCACTGTAGGTGTTGGGCTTGTCCCGGCACCACAGATTGGAGATCTTTTTCAGCCATAGTCCGCTGGACCGCGCATGTGCGATGTGCGTCTTGTGCCTTTCGTGCCATTTGTGTGCGCGCGGGCCGGCTCCCCCCAGTTCCTCCTGACCATCCTTGGCCGCGGACAAAGTGAACGCTCTCTCGTTATCAATCCTGTCAGGATTTGAGAGACAAAACTGTTTGTAGTTATTAGTTAGTTATATAGTTTTTATTCTTATAGTTGTAGTCCTAGTTAGTTAGATTGTTATAGCTGATACCATTTAAAAAAAATAATTTCTTTTTATAGTTTTAATTAGTGTGCTACTTAGTTAAAATAGGAAAAGTTATTGTCCTCTCCCCTTTTTAGAGGACAAAAGACACCGCCAAATCATGCTGGGCTCACCCGGTTTTAAAAAGTGCAGCACATGCCGCGAGCCGATGCCCGCCTCAGATGGGCACTCGCTCTGCATGAGGTGCCTCGGTGAGGGACATATTCCCCAGAAATGTCCCCACTGTTCTAAGCTCACGGTGCGAGCTAAGCAGGACAGAGAGGTGAGGCTGAAAATGATCGTTTGACAAGGCATTGCAGCCACCAGAGACTGACTCCTCCCGCCCAACATACTCCACCATAACTAGCAGGCGCCGGCCCTTGTCACCCAAGCCTACTCACTCGAAGATGAGACCTTCTCCCGCACGCTTCTTACCCCCGACGCGTGTTAGCACAGGGGATAAACCAGGCACCTCGGGCACAATGTCCACTCACGGACCGCACAAGAACAAGCAGGGCCACAGCACATCGGCACCTAACCCAGCACGATCGAGAGGAGCGGCACCGAAAGCGTCTGCCGCAACTCGACCATCACCGAGTCCTGAACCGGCACTGACATTGACATCGATAACTGTATCAGCACCAACCACTCCGGCACCGGCACCGACTGTGCCGGCACTGACCATACAACTGGTGCCACTACGACATCCAACGTCGGCACTGACGACACAGTCGGCACCATCAGCATACCTGGCACTGCCAGCGACCCCGGCACCGCCACGCTGATCAGTGACAGCACCAACTCTCCATGCTACTGCGCAGCCGGCACCTACGCACATCTCAGCCCTGGCTTCATCTTCACCTGATCAATCTCTGGCGCTGGCAAAGTCTCGCCAAAAGACCCGCAAGCTGCCAACTCCCTCACCAAGCCCAGAGCAAACGGAGTTCTCTCTGGAGCTGCCTTCACCATCTCCGGCTCATTCATTTCCTTCAAGGAATTCACTGGGACATCATACCTCATTACTGCCATCGACACCGACATTCACCGGCATCCTCCAGGCACTCAAGGGGAAGATCATGATCGCCCAGATCGCCTTCGCTCTCCAGCTGCTCTGGGCACCGTGAGATACCTAGGAGCAGTTACTCCTCCAGATATTCCCCATATAGCACGCGATATTATGACCGCCCTTACAGGCACTCTCACTACGACAGACGGCGTTCATACTCTCCATGACAGGACACAGTATCATCACTGTCCTCTCACTAGCCTCACCCCTCACATACCAGAGCTCGCTCTCCTACCCTATCTGCAACAAGACCTCCTACTCCTATGGGAATCTAACCTTGCAGATGCCACAGCATGCAAACCGCAGCACTAGCAGTCGTCGGATCATTAGGAGCCACAAGGGCATTTGCCTACAGACCTGTCATCATCGTCACCCAATGACGCTGTCTTCCCCGGTGATGCATCACCAACTGACAACCTCTGGCAGTTTCACGAGTTGTTCAAAAGAGTCGCCAACAGTCAACAGGTGCAACTTTCTGAAGTACAACAAAAACAACATTGGCTTCTTAGAAACCTCCAACCGTACTGAAAGTAAAAAGTCGCACATCCACTCGACAATGCAATATTGGAGATAGCGGATGACATATGGCAAATGCCAGCATCAACTCCTGCTACTAACAAAAAAACGGACAAGAAATATTTTGTTCCCGCTAAAGGCATGGAATTCCTCTTCATGCATCCACAACCAAATTCTCTTGTTGTGGATGCAGCATAACAGAGGGCTAAGGCTCCTCAGTTTAGGGGCAGCAACAATGACAAGGAGAGTAAGTGTCTGGACCTGTTCGGACAGAAAGTCTACTCTTCTGCGACATTAACTCTAAGGGTGGCCAACTATGCTGTGCTCTTGGCCAACCACAATTTTGATAATTATTAAAAATTGGTTCCACTCATAGAACATCTGCCAGATAACAAACGCGATGTACTCAAGGCGGTGGTACAAGAAGGGTACACGGCTTCCAGAACAGCTCTGCACATAGCCCTTGATACCGCAGATACGGCAGCATGGACTACCACCACATCTGTGGTCATGCGCAGAATATCATGGCTGCAACAAGCAGCAGTGCCGAAGGACCTCCTGTCAAAGGTTGAAGATCTCCCTTTTGACAGGCAGACTCTTTTGCGGAAAAGACGGACCAAGTCCTCCATTCTAGCAAGGACTCCAGAACTACACTCAAAACTTTAGGCATGTACACCCCACCTTATCGCTGAAAGAAATATACACCCTACCAAATACAGAGACCATTTTCACACCCAATGTCCTAGTACAGACAGCAGGAACACCACCACAACAGGGAGAGACAACAGAGAAGACGACCACAAACTAAAGCGTCCAATCAGCCAAACACCAGGCAGCAAGTTTGATGCCTCGGTCGAGGGACTGCAGACCATTCCGCTGGCCACCCACCTTCGTGCCACAAATGCACTCTGTTTCACCAACGTCTAAGGCCATTCCACCAGCAATGGACCTATAATACCATCGACAGATGGGTCCTGCAGCTAATCCCATCAGGCTACACAATCCCCTTTCTCTCACCCTTATCAACTAATTGAATACTCGATGGAAATTCCATTAACTATTTGATTAGATGATTAATCTAATTTTAACATCCCTCAAGCGATGTAAGGGTTTGGTTATGCCAAGAAAATGGGATATGCCTAGAATGGGATTGCGTCTCATAAAACCATGCAGAAAGACAGACTCACCAGGCAGGTGAAAGGGGCTGGCAGGCAGGCTGGTTGAGGTCACACACCCCTCCATCCAGGACTGCCCCCAACCCGAGCTTCAAAATATAAAGAAAAATTACACAACTCCACCTTAAAAACATAGCTAAGTATACACTAAAGTGACATAATGCACAGTCCATCTTAATCCAAATCTTACTGAAAAAAGCTATTTGGTGTCAATGGACTAAACAGCCCTATAAAAATGCAAGACAACTTTGTCTAAAAAAACTAGTATGCAGTACAACAGAAGGCATACCTATTGTCAGCAGCTGAATATATAAAACTAAGGAAGGGTGTGGGTAGAACAAGTAGAAAACTCAGGGATTACAAAAAAGAAAAAAAGAAGAAAGAAAAGGGGGTCAAATTGGGCACCCAAAATCACTAATCACTTTAGAAAATGTTAACCAGAATGAATATATTGTTTTAAGTCTATTATTGTAACTAATTAGATGCTTTGTCCGGGTTCTACATTTATTATGCAACAAAGGGCAAAGTACAAGTCATTCCCCTGAAAGATGAGTGAAAATTTCCTCCCAACAGCTGCCAGCCGTTTGCCACTAAGAATAAGCCAACATATCAGATAGAGCTGAAGGGAGAAGCTCCTGAGAATAAGAGGAGGGACATGACTCAAACTGTTTGGCAATGGCAACCTTTAAATTGTGTCCCCTCCCAGCATGCACCAGCCAATTTAGGAAGCATCCCCAAGGTCCCACCCCACTCTTGTAGATAGAGAATGGGGGCAGGGGACTTTGCAAGTCTCACTTGAACTGTAAAAGAGTTGTGGTTTGGCCACCCCTGCTCTAGGCAGTCGTGGAATAATCTTCCCCTGTGGGAAAATTGGGGAAAGTCCAGAGAAGAGCAACAAAAACTATTAATGGTCTAGAAAGCATGACATACAAGGGAAGACTGTTAATCTCTAAGGGAAGGGTAGAAGACCAGAGAGGGAAGGGTAGGAGAGACGTTCTGGAGGCCAAATTTAGGCTGCTAGGAAAGAGATTAAAATCCAGGACCTCTATGGTAGTGTTCTCTAAAATGCTTCCAGTTCCATGCGCGGGGACAGGTAGGCAGGCAGAGCTTCAGAGTCTCAATGCATGGATGAGACGATGGTATAGAGAGGAAGGGTTTAGATTTATTAAGAACTGGGGAAACTTTTGGGATGGGGGAGCCTATACAGGAAGGATGGGCTCCACCTAAACCAAAATGGAACCAGACTGCTGGCACTTAACATTAAAAAGGTTGTAGAGAGGTTTTAAACTGAGGGCTGGGGGAAAGCTGACATGTGCGAAGGAGCACATGGATCGGTCAGAGACATCTATCAGGGGAGGTTCTATCAATAGAGATGCTCTATGTTCTAAGGAGGAGAGAATGGAAGTATGGGTCGGATCAGATGAGACACAAGCAAAAGAAAAAGAGTCTAACATCAAGAAATGGCAGACAGATAAATAGTGACAAACGATTAAAGTGCTTATACACAAATGCTAGAAGTCTAAATAGTAAAATGGGTGAACTACAGTGCCTAGTTTTAAAGGACGCTATTGTTATAATAGGCATCATGGAAACTTGGTGGAATGAGGACAATCAATGGGACACAGTCATACCAGGGTACAAAATATATCGGAAGGACAGAACAGGTCGTGCTGGTAGGGGAGTGGCACTATACGTAAAAGAAAATGTAGAATCAAATGAAGTAAAAATCTTAAATAAGCCAAAATGTTCTCTATGGATAGTAATCTCTATGGATAGTAATTCCATGCTCCAATAATAAGAATATAGCAGTAGGGATATATTATCGACCACCTGATCAAGACAATGATAGTGATAGTGACTATGAAATGCTAAGGGAGATTAGAGAGGCTATCAAATTAAAAAACTCGATAATAGTGGGGGATTTCAACTATCCCCATATTGACTAGGTACACGCCACCTCAGGATGGGATGCAGAGATAAAATTTCTTGATACCTTAAATGACTGCTTCTTGGGGCAGCTGGTTCTGGAACTCACAAAGGGAGAGGCTATTCTTGATCTAGTCCTGAGTGGAGCGCAGGATTTGGTTCAAGAGGTAAATATAACTGGACCGCTTGGAAATAGTGACCATAATATAATAAAATTTAACAACCCTGTGGTGGAAAAAAACACTTCAGCAGCCCAACACTGTGGCATTTAATTTCAGAAAGGGGAAATATGCAAAAATGAGGAAGTTAAACAGAAATTAAAGGGTACAGTGACAAATGTAAAATCTCTGCAAGCTGCATGGAAACTTTTCAAAGACACCATAATAGAGGCCCAATTTAAATGTGTACCCCAAATTAAAAAACACAGTAAAAGAACCAAAAAGGTGCCACGCTTAACAACCAGGTAAAAGAAACAGTGACAGATAAAAAGATATCTTTTAAAAAGTGGAATTCAAATCCTAGTGAGGAAAATAGAAAGGACCATAAACTTTGTCAAATTAAGTGTAAAAATATAATAAGAAAAACCAAAAAGGAGTTTGAAGAACAGCTAGTCAAAAACTCAAAAAGTAATAGTAAAATGTTTAAGTACATAAGAAGCAGGCAGCTGGCTCAACAACCAGTGGGGTCCTTGGACGATCCAGATGCTAAAGGAGCACTCAAAGATGATAAAATCATAGCTGAGAAATTAAATGAATTCTTTGCTTCAGTCTTCATGGCTGAGGATATTGGAGAGATTCCCAAACCTAAGACATTCTTTTTAGGTGACAAATCTGAGGAATTGTCCCAGATTGAGGTGTCATTAGAGGAGGTTTTAGAACAAATTGATAAACTTAACAGTAACAAGTCACCGGGACCAGATGGCATTCATCCAAGAGTTCTGAAAGAACGCGAATGGAAAATTGCGGAACTATTAACTGTGGTTTGTAACCTATCCTTTAAATCAGCTTCCGTACCTAATGACTGGAAGGTAGTTAACATGATGCCAATATTTAAAAAGGGCTATAGAGGTGATCCTGGCAATTACAGACCGGTAAGTCTAACATCAGTACTGGACCAATTAGTTGAAACTATAGTGAAGAATAAAATTGTCAGACACATGGTTGAATATAATTTGTTGGGGGAAAGTCAACATGGTTTCTGTAAAGGGAAATCATGCCTTACTAATCTGCTAGAGTTCTTTGAGGGAGTCAACAAACATGTGAACAAGAGGGATCCAGAGGATATAGTATTCTTAGATTTCCAGAAAGCCTTTGACAAAGTCCTTCACCAAACGCTCTTAAGTAAAGTAAGTTGTCATGGGATAAGAGGGAAGGTACTTTTGTGGATTGATAACTGGTTAAAAGACAGGAAACAAAGGGAAGGAAAAAATGGTAAGTTTTCCGAGTGGAGAGAGGTAACTAGTGGGGTCCCCAAGGGTCTGTCCTGGGATCCATCCTATTCAACTTATTTATAAATGATCTGGAGAAAGGGGTAAACAGTGAGGTGGCAAAATTTGCAGATGATACCAAATTACTCAAGATAGTTAAGACCAAAGCAGACTGTGAAGAGCTTCAAAAAGATCTCACCAAATTAAGTGATTGGGCAACAAAATGGCAAATGAAATTTAATGTTGATAAATGTAAAGTAATGAACATTGGAAAAAATAATCCCAACTATATATACACAATATGATGGGAACTACCTTGGCTACAACTACTCAAGAGAGAGATCTTGGCATCATTGTGGATAGTTCTCTGAAAACATCCACTCTGTGCGCAGCGGCAGTCAAAAAAGCAAATAGAATGTTAGGAGTCATTAAAAAAAGGGATAGAGAATAAGACAGAAAATATCCTATAGCCCCTATATAAAACCATGGTACACCCACAAATACTGTGTACAGATGTGGTCATCTCATCTCACAAAATATATATTGGCTTTGGAAAAGGTTCAGAAAAGGACAACAAAAATTATTAGGGGTTTGGAACGGGTCTCATATGAAGAGAGATTAAAAAGACTTGGACTTTTCAGCTTAGAAAAGAGGAGACTAAGAGGGGATATGATAGAGGTCTATAATATCATGACTGGTATGAAAAAAGTGAATAAGGAAAAGTTATTTACTTATTCCCACAATAAAAGAATTAGGAGTCACCAAATGAAATTAATAGGCAGCAGGTTTAAAACAAAAGGAAGTTTTTCTTCACTCAGCGCACAGTCAACCTGTGGAACTCTTTGCCAGAGGATGTGGTGAAGGCTAGAACTTTAACAGGGTTCAAAAAAGAACTAGATAGATTCATGGAGGTTAGGTCCATTAATGGCTAATAGCCAGGATGGGTAGGAATGGTATCCTTAGCCTCTGTTTCTCTGGAGGTGAGTTACAGGGGAGGGATCACATAAGGATTACCTGTTGTGATCCCTCCCTCTGGGGCATCTGGGATTGGCCACTGTTGGCAAACAGGATACTGGGCCAGATGGATCTTTGGTCTGACCCAGTATGGCCATTCTTATGTTCAGAAGGTGCCTCAGGATTACTCATTGCTTTTAAAGTTACAGACTAATAGCACTACCCCTCTGAGACTTGAAAGAATTGGGTTTGTTTAGTTTAGAAAAGAGAAGACTGAGATGGGACATGATAGCAGCTTTCAAGTACCTACAAGGGTGTTACAAGGAAGAGGGAGAAGGATTATTCTCCTTAACCTCTGATGACAGGACAAGAAGCAATGGGCTTAAATTGTAACAAGGAAGGTTTAGGTTGGACATTAGGAAAAACTTCCTAACTAGCTGTCAGGGTGGTTAAGCACTGGAATAAATTGCTTAGGGAGATTGTGGAATCTCCATCACTGGAGATATTTAAGAGCAGGTTAGACACACATCTGTCAGGGATGATCTAGATCAGCGTTTCTGAAAATGTTCCGCAGAATCACTCTCAGAAACACATTAACTGGCCGCCCCATTTTGTTTATTTACTGGTGCCACAGCCACGGAGCCTCATAGTTCCATTGGCTCCGTTTTGTCCTTTGAAGCCAAGGGGAGCCGCAGGAAGCGGTGGCTTGGCTCACGCCACTTCCCGCAGCTCCCCTTGGTTGCACAGAATGAAACTGAGCCAATGGGAGCTGCGAGGCTCTGTGGCCGCAGTGCTGGTAAACAAACAAACTGGGACGGCCAGTTAACGTGTTTCTGAGCGTGATTCCATGGAACACTTTCGGAAACACTGATCTAGATGGTGTCTGAGGGCAGGGGACTGGATTTCATGACCTCTCAAGATTCCTCCCAGTTCTAGTATTCTATGAAAATTTAGTTCTAATGCCTATTAGTTAGAAGTTGGTTTGTACCTTGAAGGCAGGCATGGGGAGGGAGTTAAAGAGAAGTGTTAACATACCCACTGGGATCGGATAGATTAAGGACAACTGGCACAGAAAAAGGACTTGTCTCTCTCTATATATAAAAAAAAAAATTTTCCTGCAGGACGACAGAGTGATGTCATCGTATCACTGTGCGTCCCGCAGCCCCTCCCTGGTGCTCTGTGGCCAGGGGGAAGAGCACCAGGCCTGCAAGGCCAGGAGAGGCTCCCCTCTCCTAAAGGAAGGGGGGGGAGGGGGGAGAAAGAGAAGAGTACAGGGCCTGTGTGGCCTTTTGCCCTTAATGGGGGGGGGAGAGAAGGGACAGAGCAATGAGAGAGCTGGGCCAGCTGTGGCTCCCCCAGAGGGCTGGAGGAAGAGTGCCAGGCCAGCCACAGCTCCCCCGGTGGCTGAAGGGAGAGCGCTGGACCAGCTGTAGCCTCGGTCCAGTGCCCCAGAGGGAGAAAGCTAGGGCTGGCCCTGGTGTCTGTGGGGAGAGAAACAGAGCAGGCCAGGCCTGCCATGCCTCAGCCCAGACCAGCCGGGGCAGAGCCGGGGCTGCCTAACCCCAGAGAGGGGCATTGGCAAGTATAGCAAGCAGAAGGCACCATCCCCTAGTTTTTTTAAATCAAGAAACTAGCAAGAGGTTTGGCAAACAGCAGCCTGGTCACTTTGCTTATTATATTGTGTCCTCATGGTATCCCATCCTCTATTTAGTTTGTAAGTTCTTCAGAGCTTACATGCAAAGTGTACCTGATAAAACTTTGAGAGCTAACTAGGACATTTTTAGTAGGCAGGACTTCATTAAGGGGACAGTAATGAGTTATTCTCTCTGCCCTGCTTGAGATGTTTCCCAATTAGCCTCTGGGAATACAGGTTTAACGAGGAGCAAATTCAACATAGGGTTTGCCTGTCAAGACTGCATGAAGAGAAACCACCCCCTTAAGAATGGCACTGCACATTTCCATTACTGAGATGGATATTCCTACCTGTATCTTGTAGCAAGGGCTTACGAAGACAGGGACCTAGGAATTCCTATGTCTAGCCCGTGTCCCATTCTAGACAATTACCTTGTCTCTGCCACTGTCTAGTAGCAGATGCTTCAGCACTGGATAATGGATTTTGTGGGGGAAAAAAACCCCTTCTCATGGGTAGTATTTCTTTCTAATCCTCATCAGTTAACCTGGAAGTATAGACATAGCCTATTTCAAAATAAGCTTATTCTTCTTCACAAGCAGGAGTTATTTTGAAATAACAGGCTTGGTAGTGTGGATGTTCTTTAGTTATTTTGAAATAAGAGGAAGTATTTTAGAGTAACTCCCGAGTATAGACATGCTCTTAGGGATCAGTGAAGAATATACTATCTTAAAATTACGCTAAACTGTTAGTTGACTTGATATCTTATAGCAATGAGTTTTAGAGATTAATTTTTGTTGCTTTCAAAGTCATTGGATGATCTTTTGACTTCATTTTCTTTAATTAGTGACTGATTTACCTTCCTTATACTACTCATTTGTATTCCTTTATGATGTCCCCTTCACTAAACTAACATTCTTTTCTATCAAGTGCCTCTTCCTACAGAGAGGTCTTTCTACACTGATAGAAATTTTCATTGCCCATCTGCGAGCCTCCGTTTCTCTACAGGTGGGATTTGGGTGGGTTTTTCTGAGAGAATAATTAAAACTGAACATTTTATTTTGGGTGGATGCCTACCATTAAAATATACAATGGTTATTTCAGTATTATTTAAACATATCATACTATTTTTAAAAACCACAATTTTATGCTTGACTGGTTTTTATTGAGTTTTTCACTCTGACATAAAGGTCACTGTGATGGTCTTGTACAAGGTAATACCAGATTATACAATCATAAGAGAACCAAAATAAGAGACTCCATGAACAGGTTGGCACTGAATAAAATGAAAATTAAAAATTATTTTATTATTTTATGTGCAGTCTGGGTAATACAGCAGACTGAAGAAGATTTAACAGAGAGATGAATGAATCCCACAGTTTGAACTTTAAAATGTAATTTCTTTACTGATGCTTTTTAGGAAAATAAAAAATAAGAAACTTTCCTCTATATGTTTAAGAAAAAAATCTGAGCTTTCTGTCAGGGAAATCAGTTATATTCTGATAATTAGCATTCTAAAATTTAAGGAAAAAGGCAATAGAACAGAACATTAAAGTCAACAGTGAGTACAAGGCAACAAAGCATTTTATTAATAATTAAGGATATAATAAAACATTTAACTTTGAATTTGTACCTATGCAATTTAATGAATATAGATAAATGTGGATATACACATTTTAACGAAGATTCACATACAATAATTAATTACAAACTTTTCCATTAAGCATACTTAAAAAAACCAAATTCCACTAAATTGGAAAGGAGGGGGAAAATGGTTGTGGGTTGCCACAAAATCGAGACTAAGCTACTTCAAATCAAACTTGCTTATAAATTAATAAGTATCATGATCTACACCTTTCTCAAGACATAACACACACACACACACACCCACCCACCCACCCCCCCCCATTCATTTCTTTGAAACGATGTAATAGTACCCCACCCACAAAAATCTGTATATTCCACTTAATAAAAATATAGGTGTTTGATGGGTTGGTCCTTTTACACCTTGGTGGATAGTTAATTGTCAGAAAGCAGGTGTGTTTCTCTGTCATCTTAACACAAAAATTACATTCTTCAGCACAGAAACAGGATTCTGTAAAATCCATGCACCAAACTTTTTTTTGGTTTAGCTTATGTAGTTTACTGTTCATGCAGAAACTGCTTACAAATACTGCACCAGATTAGGAACTCCACAACTTTTAAATGCTGCACATTTACCTCATGAGCAGAAGATGGTTAAAAAAAGCTAAAAGCCAAGTTCACACAATATGTTGATATAGGAATCTACTGAGTTAATCATTATTCAATCACTCTGATGCTTTTTCCTTTTTAGAGATTCAATCTTTCACAAAAGCTAAGATAAGCAAATCTTAAATGGAAAAAAATATAAAGTATCTTATTCACCTTTCCAGAAAAAATTCAGAAATGCTAAAAAGTTTCACATGACCTACAGAGGAATATGAATATTTTGATTTTTTTTTTTTTAAATAAGGGCTGTACATCTAACAATTGAAGAGACCTGACAGTAACAATTATCATAGGAGTTAAATATAATAAACATTATCCAACTGTTACATCACAAGAATTACAAATGCATATTAGGAATTATAGCTACTATTAAAGTACTTCCCAGAGTTTTAAATTACCTTTATAAATATGAACAAAATAATTCAGATGTGTAATACCATTAGTAATTTGTTAGCCAACAAAATACGAAATGCAAAAATAGACTGAAATTACAGTTCAACTCAGATGTGATTTAAAGAAAAAGAGAAGGGGTGTGGGTACAGGTAAGACCCTGCATGAATTGAAACAAACAAGGAGAAGTATCCAAATAATGCATCATCAGTATTGGGCTATGACATATTGACTATAGTTAATTAAAGAAATCTTTGCAAATCATTTATAATGAAGTCAACAGAACAAAAAAAAAAAATCAGTTAATCAAAATAAATCACTTTGAAAGTATATAGCTCTTTTCATCTAGAGATTTCAAAGCACTTTATAAAAGGCGAGTAAACATTATTATCCCCTTCTTACAATCTGAGGTGTGGCTGTCTTACCCAAAGTCACTAAGCAAATCATTGTGTGGGGTTGGGAACAAAATCTGAACTTCCTGAGTGAAAGTCCAGCTCTCAAATCTCTAGTCATAACTGACTCCTAAAATATCACTTATTTAATTTGATGCATATTATAGCTGAATAATAAATAGAAAAATCCAGTTGGTAGAGATAACTAAATGCAGGTTGCTGCCATTAGACAAAGAGTTCCTATATGTAACAATGTCATTTTAGGGTGTCAGTAAAAGGCACTTATCTCACAAAAATATTTTCTCTAATGTGTATTAATATATATCCAATATTTTGTAGTCAGTGTAATATCTGAAATTTACACTTGTTAAAACGTTGCAAATAAATAATCCTCTACAAAGCAATAACTCTAACATGAAAGGAGCTCTGTGGGAAACAACACATTTTGGACCCATTATTCCATTTAGAGCAGCATTCTGTGTAATACCAAAATATGATAGTGTAGAATTATGATACTGGCAACTAAATTCCTATATCCACAAAGAAGAGGAAAGCGCATGCAGAAATATGATCTGGTTTATTTAACAAGCTGCAGGGCTAACCTAACTGCTGAGAAAAGACATCACACAACAAGCAAGCCTTTTCTGAGTCTTATGTTTGAGATTACATGGCCAGTGTGAAATGTAACATACATTATGAACAATTTGTGATGAACTGTATTTACATGGTTAAATCAGAAATACCCATTGACTTAAGTCATTTTAAAGTGATTTTCATTCTCACTGGTTGTTTTAGAAGACTCATCAAATCCAGATCCAAAAACTGAGTTATATTATAGCTAAATGGCAAATAAAGATAGTTCAGTGCAGTTTTCAGGGATTTATGGATGGCAGTATAAAGAAAAAAAAAATCTCACATTTATCTTATCAATGTCTGTCTTTCAAGTCTCATAGCTACCTTCCAATAAAAGGACAGTCTGAATTTGAGGGATTTTTTCCTAGATGCCCAGTGCCACAAGAAAATGGACACAACCAAGTCATTCTATATTACAATACTGCTACATTATAAAACCAAAAACACATTAAGGTGAAATGGATGGAACCAAATCAAAAACAAATGAAAAGCCAACCTTTTTATATTTAATCTTTTGATTAGAACAATACATTATAAATATGTCCATGCTGGTGTAAAGCTGATGGATCTAACCTTGCATTTGGCCAATAATCTTAAATTCCCAGTCTTCTTTTCATAGTTCTTCCAGTACTGTATCTTAAGGAAATTCCTGCATCTTTGAGAAACATGCTTTTTTGAAGGAAAAACAAACAAAGAGTTTGACCAAATATTACAGACTCTGATACTTATGCAATTCCTCAAGAAAGCCATATCTCCCACATAACATAGTGACCAAAACTGAAAAAATGGTGTACCGACAATTGTCATGGCAAGTGGGCAAAAATGTGGGATCGCTGCCATATATTCAAGCCAACTATTTACATCATCTCCACAATTCGAGCGAATATAAAAACACAACTTTTAATCATGTGCTGTTCATGGGAGCTATCAGTCTACATAAAGTGCAAAAAAGGAAAGCAACACCTAACACGAAGCCACTATTTTCCTAGTACTCCCATTCATCTGTTTTCATGTCTAGATAGTAAAGAATATTCTGTGCAAGCTTTACTGCCTGCTTTCTGGCAACTTTAGACCGTTCATCTCCTTGTGGATCAACAGCATCAAGTGTCAGAAGTTGCTTAGTGAGGAGCTCTTCTAGTCTCATGTAGTTCTTATCAGTTCTGTTTCCATCAAAAGAGAGCACTTCCCTCTGAATCTGAGACAAATGTTCAAGAACACTCCAGACTGCCTTATGGGATTGGTGTTCTACAACAGTTTGTTCACCATACGTTTTCCTTTTTTCAAGTGCTTCCTTTAAATCAATATATGTTATAAGAGTTTGCACTTCTATCACTGCTCTTCTCCTGGCTTCTCTGATGCATGGGTTCTTTCCTGGACTCACTTCATCCAAGTGGGCAATTAAACCTTGCAGTTCTGCCTTGGATCCCAAGAACAGATCAGAAGCATTTTCTGCTCTGAAAATTAAAGAATGAACTTCTTTCATTTTTTTGCGGATCTCTTCTATTTTTAGAATGGATTGATTTTGTGCCAAGTCATAAGCATGAGCAGAGTCTGCTTCCTCTTCCAAATCCAGGTATTTCTGTAATTTATTAATCTCTTCCACCACTTCCTTTCTGTAATTTCTTATTTCTGTGTGGCCACAAACATCCAACACATCCAAATCAGCAACCAGACCAGTAAGCACACAGGATAAATGCCTGCAAGTCTCATTATTATTTACTCCCATTAAGACTGCAATAAGAGTACCCCTTGCTTTGTTCACATCACACATAATAGAGTTAATTTTTGAGACTGAAGGATGTGCATCACTGGAGAGTGGCAGGGAAGGTTGCTGTTTTATACAGTTTTCTATAATCTCTTGAACTGCACACACTTTTGTCAGAGTGCGATATCTTGCTTTCCGTAGCGAGATTTTTCCTCCAGTTTTCACTTGAGTGAGTCTCAATACAATATCCTGAATACCCTCTTCAAATTCATCAGTTATACAGTTGCCACCTTTATAAAAAGGTGTGATTTCACGTTCCACCAATGACTGAGCTTCCTTATATATGGCCTCTATTTCCAGTCTGTGTGGATGGTTTGCATTCTGCTCCAATTCTTTGAGTAGTCTTTCTGTTTCCTGGGCTGCTCGTTTTCTGGCTTGCTGAATATCCCCTTTTCCTTCAGTATCTACAGAATCTATTTCAAAAAGCTGTTTAGTCAGAGTCCTCTCCAGTTTCTTGTAATCCCTGTCAGAAGACAGGCCACTGAAAATCACCACCTGCTGTTCAATATCTCTGACTTCTTTCTGTATTTCTTGAAGCCTTTTGATGGAAGGGTGTTGGTTACCCATATCCATTATCTTATTTCCTCCAGTTTCAAATGAGCTATAAACGAGGCAAGAATAAGATCCATGACTGACAAATTTTTAAACAAATATTTCATAATTCTAACAACTTTTATAAAGCCTCATGACACTAAAATATTTAATAAATTAACTTGACTTAAAGGTACAGAGAATGTACATGAGAATGTTAAAAAGAGTGACGCACTTAACTTCAAACCATACAGTATGTCCCTGTTCTTTTGTACATCTCTCTCTAATGCTGTCTGCAAGCTCCTTCCTATTAAATGATATACACTTGAATTTACACAGCTAGAAGCCTTTATTCACTCTCAGAGCTATAATGATTACAAGCAATGCAGAACAAATGGGTTATTTCAATAATGAAGAAAATTAAGGAGGCAATTTCCAATTCTTAATTTAGTGCAAGATTTCTCCCCCCCCCCCACATAACTGGTAAATACTCCCCTCTCAATCACTTGCATTACTCAAAATAGGGATTATAACACTGCTGAGGCAACTAATGTTGTCAACACTTTGTGCCCACATCTATCTACCCCCAGCAAATCTAACCAGCCTTCTCCCCCCATCCAGCATCCTTCGTCTGTCTACACCACCTGGCACCTTTCCCCCACATTAAACTATCCCTAAACCCCTTCTGCACCTCATCCAGGGCCCTTCATCCACACCCCTCGGCCCTTCACTAATCTCTCTCACGTTCCCCTCTTCGCCTTTCATCGCTTTTTCCAGCTCACCTGAGGCCCCCTCCTCCTTCCACCATCACCTGCCTGTCCTCAAGCAGCGACCACAACCATCCCCAGTACCGCGGCCCCGGCATACGATAGAGGTGCGGAGTTGGCCCTTGGGTCTCTAGCCCCCACCGGAGCCCCACAGCCAGTATGAAGGACGGCGCCTACCCCAGCCAGCAGCCTGGGAGGAAGACAATCCCCTGGAGCAGGCCCCGATCCCCCCCGGAGCCCGGGCTCGCTACATCCCTGCAGGAGGGGCCTGGATCCGCCGGGCCGGGCCGCGCCGCGCCACCAGCAGGGGATGACTTCACAATGGGGGCGTCCCGGGGGAACGGAGAGCGAGTGCCGGAGCCCGGGGGTAGTACCGAGCGGGGGCGGCAGGCGTCTGAGAGCGTCTCCTTTATCCCAGAGCCCCGCCCCCCGCGGAGACCCCCGCCTCCCCTCCCCCCGTCCAGCTCCCCTCTCCTCCATATCCACAGGGCCCCGGCACCCAGGCCCTCTTCCCCTCCAGCTCCCCATCATCAGCTACCCCCACTCTCCAGGCAGCCAAAGCCTCCACCCCCCCGCCCCCACCAGCTCAGCTTCCCTCTTCCCTCAGGCACACCCCCCCCTCCCCGCCCTTCCCTCGGAGCCCCCGCCCCTCACCTGGCCCGGCAGGCGCTGTTCTCCCCCCCCCCCCCATCCCCGACAGAACTTGGGTCCCCCTGGCGGGCCCCTCCAACCAGCCTCCACCGCGGGCCAAACGGCGGCTATCCCGAGCCCGGGATCCCCAGCCCGCCCTCACCCGGCGGGGGCCACAGAGGGACGAGCGCGGCGGGTGACCGGAGCTGCGCAGCCAGGAGACTGAATCGCTCTCTCGGGTTCCCGGAGGCGGCAGCTTGCGCCGCCTGCCGCACCTCAGGGAGACGTTTTGGGCGGCCCTCCCTTTGCGACATGGCCGTAAAGCCGGCGCTAGCGGGGAGGCGGGTGAGGCGCGATGGCGGGTGCAGCGCCTCGAGCGGGGCGCTGGTGGCTCGGCACGCGCCGCTGCTTCTCCCGAGCCGGAGCCGGAGGCGGCGTGGGGCGCCTGGCCGCTGAGGGGCCCGTGCGAGGCCACAAGCCGGAGAGCCCGGTAAACAGGCAGAGGGGGTGCGGGGCAGGCTTCCCTGAGGCCGGGGTTCCAGCGATTAGCGCTGGGAACTCGAGGGCCTCCCCCGTGTTAGGGGGCAGGGAGAGCCCGCCCCGCCTGGGCTGTGTTGAGGGAGGCGGTGGTCCAGTGGGCGCTGAGTTGCGGGGAGCCCACTGGGCAGAGCGGGGGGGAGGGGACATACCTCTAGCTCTCTTTCAGGAGGGTGGCCTCCACCTCTGCCTCCGGCTTCATGCAGTTGGCCCTCAGGGCCTGCGTGGAGCCTCGTTGCCCATCACGTTGGGCACAGGTTTGGGGCTCTCCTGGGTGCAAGCTGGGGACTGGGCATTAGTATAACCTACACGCTTGCTGGGTGTGGTTCACTGTCTGGTGTAGTGGCGCTTAGACTACTTACAGAGACAGTAATGAGTTTCCTCTATTAGGGATGTAAGTGACTAGTTGCTTCTCTCCCCCTGCCCTCTATCAGAGAGAGGCAGCAAGGGAGCGGGGGAGCTGGTGCTGGGGAGAGCCATCTTAAATGCTGGTTCCCCCTGCACCATCTCTGTGGGGGGTAGGGGAGGCAGAGGTGCAGTGAGGAAAGTGTGTAAGCAGGGACTGCTGATGATGGTCCTGACTGCTCTGCCTTAGCCTTTGAAATATACAAGAGTCCTAGGCACTTTTGTACATTTCAAAGGCAGCAGTGCAGCAGGATAGCTAGTGCTGGACTAATCCAGCAGTGGATGGAAATTCCATCAACTACTCAATTAGTTGATTAAATGAAATATAATATCCCTATCCTCTACAGCCATAGCTTGAGAGCCAGCTTAAGTTGTAGAGGAGGGATGTGGTTGTTTCTTTCTCACTTGTGTGTGGCCCCCAACTGACTTTTCTGTGGGTCAGTAGCCCCGCCCCCCAGCCCAACCCCAAAAAAGGTTCCCCACCCCTTTAGAGATTCCTGTAGTAAGCCCCACAAGTCCCATGTTTGGTTCTGTCACTGTTACATTAGGACTCATATGCTTCCCATTTCTGGTTGGTAGTGAATCTACCAGATACTGGGAGCCTGGACTCCTGGTTCTGAGGAGGGGATGTTGGGGGGACAGAGCTGGAGCCAGGAATCTAGGGCTATATTTTCCCTGGGTTATCATGCCTCCCTGTATTACCTGGGTTTCTCTTTTTGTCAGCATCTGATTAACTCATGATAGGATTTTACTTGAATTTCCTGTTAAATTGTTTGAATAGGTTTTGTTAGAAAAATGTTAATAGCCTGTACTTGAACCATTTCCAAGGGTCACAAGGAAGTCTCATTAAATCTCATTTGCAGCTCTTTATTTGTATGTGGTTCTTTATTAGCAAATAAATTCATGTGTTGCTTGGGAAACATTAAGGTCTGGTGGAACCAGCAAGCAATTTGGAATCAGACCTGGTAGACTCTTAATACATTTAAAAAGGAGAAGCACAGTGGGGAAGAAGGGGGACCAGTGTGAGCCAGGAATCAGCTTTGCCGGCTTGGGTGGAGGGGTTTCCTGCTGTGCACCAGCCTTTTAAATGTATTAAGAACCTGCCAGCTCTTAATACATTTAAAGGGCTGTGTGCAGCACTGGGGACTCAGCGTGAGCCAGGACAGCTGGGCTCATGCCAGTCCCCACAATCCCTCTGCCTCTCCTGCCCCCCATGGAGACCAAGTGCTGAGGGGAACCAGTGTTTAAGCCGGCTCCCCACAGCACTGGCTCTTGCTCCCTCCCTTGCTGCCTCTAATAGAGGCAGCAAGGGGAGGCAGGAAGGAGGGTCTAGTCGCTTATATCCCTAGCAGGGGTGGCTTGGATAATGGTTAGTCTTGCTTCAATGTAAAGGGTTGGATTAAATAACTTCTTTATTTCCCTTCCTGCCCTATGTTTCTATGATTCTGTGAAAATATACAAAGTAAATATCCTTAAACTGAGCTGTAATAAGTTCTCAAGCAACATTTTTCTTCCTTTGGATATTTATAAAATTCATTATTGATGGAAATATTTTTTTCATTGGTGTGTGTATATGTTGAAAGTGATGTTTACTGACATTACCACCAAAGATCCAGTCCTTCCAAGCCTATTTATATTGTAATCCAACTCTAGACAATTACATTATCACACAAATAGAGGCTAGAGTTTGAGAATTTTTATACAAGCTGAATTTCCTCAGAATATTAGAATTAGGGAAAAAAAGTTCTAAATGTTGATTCAACAAGACCCTAGGTTTAGAATTTTTTTTTTCTAAACACAGTCCAGGGATTACCTATTCATTCCATTCTTTAAAGAAAGAACATCAGATTAGGGACTCAATCTTCTAAATATTTATACATCTACTTAACTTTATGCATTTTGTGTTGTCCCCATGTAGTCAGTGAGGCTACTCATGCAGTGTGAACCACATACGATTCCTAGTTCACCTGCCTATGAGCTATAGCTAAGATGATTTATAAATGCAGAAATAAAAATATGGTGTTTAATAAATTTGTCCCTTTTAAAGTTTAAAAATGCTGGCGGTGGTAGTAGTAGCAGACAGTCATTTATAGTTTGATATGCCTTGCCTTTAATGGGTAGCAGGTTTAAAACTAATAAAAGAAAGTTCTTCTTCACACAGCGTGTAGTCAACCTGTGGAACTCCTTGCCAGAGGAGGCTGTAAAGGCTAGGACTATAACAGAGTTTAAAGAGAAGCTAGATAATTTCATGGAGGTTAGGTCCATAAAAGGCTATTAGCCAGGGGATAGAAATGGTGTCCCTGGCCTCTGTTTGTCAGAGGCTGGAGAGGGATGGCAGGAGACAAATCGCTTGATCGTTGTCTTTGGTCCACCTGGTGCTGGCCACTGTTGGCAGACAGGCTACAGGGCTAGATGGACCTTTGGTCTGACCCAGTATGGCCATTCTTATGTTCTTATGAGAATGCTTTTCTGACATAAATATCACCCAGGTGCTGTAGATTGAGGAACTTGCAGTACAGAGAAGATAGGTTACTTGTCCAAAATAAGAGTGAATTATTAACAGTTAGTAGCCTGGAGTTCTCCCTACCCCACTGGTTAGTACTTCTTTGGTGTACTCTTACAAGCATACACAAGCAAAGAATAAATTACAAAAAGACCAGCAAATGAAAATATATATGAGGCTCATCCTGTACCCAAGTCTCCTGTGCTATCATCAAATGTATTAATAAACCAGTCTGTCCAGGACATGAAGTGAAAGTGTGATCTAATGGTTTCTTTGTGTGTCCCAAAGTCACTTGTACCCTTCTGACATTGCTAAAAATAAATAAATATAAATGAATTACTGATGTAAAGTTAAATCAAAATATCCTGAACTCTCACAACTTTTATGTTTTCATGATTGTATTTTAAGGTTTGACTCAGCTGTGTGAAACATTTTATTGTACTTCTTAAAGAAATGCTCTGCTAAAATTAAAAAAAAAAAAAGAATTAAATGTGTGGGGTGTTTTTGTTTTTTAAGGCTTCAAGTTTCTGCCCACCAGCATGTTCTTGCAATGATTGGATTGGTCCTCCTGACAGACATTCAAATCTCCGACCAATAATATTTCATATTCCTAAAAATGAATCACCATTAGAACGAAAACTTAGAGAATTTAGACAGGAAACTCAAATTTGGAATCAACAATTCTGGGCAAGTCAGAATATGTCATTCAGAAAGGTGAGCATGTTGATACTAGGCCATGTAGTGGTGGTGCTGTGTTTACTTAAGAATTTGAGGTGTAAATAGCTGATAAAAACTTTATTCTCTTTGTCTAGGTGAAAGGTTTTTCACAATTGCATTGTATAGCGACCTTGAACTGTGATCGTTTTGAATTATATAGCTGTTCAGAATATTTGCAAGCACTACAACTAATTGTTACCTTTAAAAATGGTTAAATTATGTGGTTTTGCAATTATTTATCTCTTGATTTAAACTGATTTCAATATGATAGTGTGTTTTGCTATTAAATTGATTTATCTATACTGAGGAGTGCAACTGAAAATGAGCTGCCTAACTTTTTGCTGCTTGTTTTTTAATTTAGAAATATACAGTTGTGACTCCTCTTTCTGGAGGATCTGGAATGTGAGATTAGAGCTGGTTATTGAAAACTGAACTACTGTTCCCACAGTAGGGTAAATGGAACAGGCACAGATGCAATCACTGAGGGGGGAAAATGATGGACATATTTCCACTCCTCAACTTTACTGTTCCATTGATGTGTTTCTAATACAAGATGAACCTAGGGATGTGAAAGGTTAACTGGTAAGCATCACCCTTAATAAATGATGCTTAGCAAGTTCCAATTAACTGGTGGGGATTGGAGCATCTCTCCACCTGCCATGGGGGCTGCTACAGCTCTGCAGTCCTGAAGGTACCAGACTAGAGAGGTTCAATCTGTAAGGCTACAAGCAGTGCATTTCACTCCTAGTCCCTCTTTCCTTATTTGGGTAGAAGAAGCTAAATTCTAGGTTGGGAGGGGACCAACTCAGCTATTTACCTCCAGGTGTGATGAAAACTATTTCTATTTTTTAAAGGTAGAAGAAAATAGTTTGTTTTTTTTTAATTAGAAAAGGTAGCAGCCAGTTTAAAAAAACATTAAATTAAGTAATTATGAGTTTATTTTAAAATACTTATGATCTCTCTGTGAATTCAACCATAACGTGCATAAAGAAACAAGAGGTCAGAAGCGGATGTATATGCCTTATTTATTACTTACAGTGTAAGTGTTACCTTGGGTGGGCTAGACTTCAGTTACATAAGGTCCTGATGTTGTCATCACAGCTGAAGGTAGATAGCTGAGTTCTCTCCCAACATGTGAATACATTTACTTACATGAGCAGTCCCATTTACTTCAGTGGGCTGTTTGCATGAATGCCTAAGAGTTCCCAGGGTTGGGTTTAAATGATTGTTTCCTGAAGAGGATCCAGTTAACTGGTTATTGGTTTAAACTTTAAGTAGAAAACACTGTAGTTATCATCTGGCTTATAAATATTTTTCAGGTTCTTGAAACTTGATCAGTAAAATAGCTAACTTCAAGAACAAAATACATTAAATTATAATATTAAACATGTTTTAGGGAAAAGAAGAATTCATTTCCTCAAGACTGAAGGCTAAAGGTCTGGAAATGACAGCTGGGACAGGTTAGTGATCTCATTGTTTTTACAGTTTAAATGCTTTCTGAACTAGGAAGGTTTTGGTTAGCTTTAACTAAGTTTTCACCAGATGAGTTATTTTTTAAGACAGCTTAAATTAAGAGCACATCCTGTTACTGCCTCCTTGACTGCAGTAATGCCAATCCAGTTCTGTGGCACAAGGCAGAGTTTGTCAGCATTTGAAAGGCTGTGCAGGGGTGTGGTAGATGACTCATCTCTACAGCAGCTCTTTAAACAGTGATGCCTGTGGGGTCAGAGGATCTGCTGTTACATATTTCCTCATGTTCTCTACCACTCCTAGGGGTGGGGTGTGTTAGGAGCTGCATTAGCTTCAGTGTAACCAGTCCATAACTATTCTGTGTTATAGGGAAGATTTCTTTTTCCCTGTTGCACAGCAACCCAGTAATCTAGTTGATCTGAGTATTGGAGATTCCTGAGTGCACTTTATGCTTGGGTTGATGTTTCTGTTAATATAGGAACAGGTTCTCAGGCGCCAAGGTTTATACAATTCATATAATACATTGGAGTTATGAACTGACCAGGCAGCCATGCAGTAGAATGGGAAGTACTCAGTCAAGAAATGAGACCCTCAAAAAGGGTAAAGAACAGTGCTGTGTTTAAACATAAACTACTAAAAAAAGGGGAAAGTTTAAAAATTGACAAGGTAACTCCTTTTTTGTACTTGTTTTCATTTAAATTAAGATGGTTAAAAGCAGCATATTTCTTCTGCATATAAAGTTTCAAAGTCAATGTTCAACTGTAAACTTTTAAAAGAACAATCATGATATTTTAGGCCAATAGACTCACAAATACACAGAGATACTATCATGGTGCTACTAATATTCTCTCATGCCATAGGTTCACTCTCACTGGCCTATGTCTTTGGCACTAGTGAAGTGAACGGCAGAATTCTGAATGACTTTAATGGGCGGGGGGGGGGGGGGCAAGATTTCAGATGAGAAGTTTAAAGCAGAAAGCATTGCAGAAAAATCTGAATGCTTTTGCATAGTAAGTGATTGTCTAGGAAGGAGTACTGCAGAAAGGGGCCTGGCGTCATAGTGGACCACAAGCTAAATATGAGTCAACAGTGTGACACTGTTGCAAAAAAAGCAAACAGAATTCTGGGATGCATTAACAGGAGCGTTGTGAGCAAGACACGAGAAGTCATTCTTCCTCTCTACTCTGCACTGATTAGGTCTCAGTTGGAGTATCGTGTCCAGTTCTGGGCACCACATTTCAAGAAAGATTTGGAGAAGGTCCAGAGAAGAGCAACAAAAATTATTGAAGGCCGAGAAAACATGAGCTATGAGGGAAGACTGAAAAAATTGGGCTTGTTTAGTTTAGAAAAGAGAAGGCTGAGAGGGGACATGATAGCAGTTTTTCAAGTACCTACAAAGGGTGTTATAAGGAGGAGGGAGAAAAATTGTTCTCCTTGGCCTCTGATGATAGGACAAGAAGCAATGGGCTTAAGTTGCAGCAAGGGGGGTTTAGGTTGGACATTAGGATAAACCTCCTGCCAGGGTGGTTAAACACTGGAATAAATTGCCTAGGGAGGTTGTAGAATCTCCATCACTGGAAATATTTGAGCCGATTGGATAGACATCTATCAGGGATGATCTAGACCAGTGCTTGGTCCTGCCATAAGGGCAGGGGACTGGACTCTGACTTTTCGAGGTCCCTTCCTGTTCTAGTATTCTATGATTTTGTTCAGAGTTATGAACAACCTCCATTCCTGAAGGTGTTTGTAAGTCTGAGGTTCTGTGTATTTCCCTGAGGAGGGAGCCAACTTCTGAGGAAAGAACAGCTGCTTACCAAGCTTCCTAGTCCGAATGTAGACTAGCTGACACTCAAATTTGTGAGATGTAACTAAAAAGGAGACATTCATAATGCAGTGGATTTTTACAGCATGGGACAAAGTGCTTTGTTCATGTCTGAAGAGGATAAACTAAATGGTTTACTTTTAAGGACAGAAGTGACTATTAGATCATTCGAATGACCTGCTATCTACCATAGGCCATTAAATTTCACTCAGTTACTCCTATATTGATCTCAACTTTTGTTTAATAAACCAACTAATTTTGTCTTTACCTTTCTTGTTTGCTGTAATCTTGTATTGCCATGTTATTTTGTACTTGTTTTTATTGATTTATTCAGAATATAGAAGTATCAGGGAAAATAGTAAATTTGCTGTATCAAATCAGCTTACTTTGAATTTATAACAAGTCATTTTAATCAACAGTATTTCAGAGCTGTGAATCTACAGTAAATAATACTCCATATTTCTATGGTGTTTCTAATGCAGAGAGTTTAAAATTTGTTAATGTCTATAAATCATTTTAACACCTGTCATGTAGGTAAGTACGATCTCCTTTTTATAGATGATGAAACCTCTCTGCATCTCAGTTAAGTGACTAGCCATCATCATACAGGAAGTCTGTGGCAGAGTGAGGAATAGCATCCAGAACTTGGACCTTTTTCACTCATCTGTAGAAAAAATCTTTATTGAATGTTCTGCTTCTTTTGATCCACCATGCTTTGTTTCTTTGCTTTTATTTGTTCTTGTTGCTTCCACTATTTCTACTAGATGGCTAGTAAATTTGGCACTTCAGAACATGTAACTATTGGTGTAGGATACTTAGCAGGAAACAGAATTGCAGTATTAAATCCCAGCATTTGAAATGCCTACTTAGCCATTGCCAGGTTTTCCTCCTAGCTTGTATGGACCATGCTGCCTGGGGGGCTCCCTCCACTTTGGCTTCACCTGCGAGGGAGGTGGGCAGCGCACAGAGTCCTCTTTGGTGTGGCTGCTGCCCTGCACTCAGGGCTTTTTCCATGCTGTGCCCGTTGAGCGAGCTGCGGCTGGGTGGGCTTTTCCCTCCTCCCTGCAGCGCTCCAAGCTCGCCTCACCTCCCCCAGAAGTGGAGCACCACGCATTCAGGGATGGCCTGTTACAGTGAGCACTGGCTGAACTGAGCCAGGAGCCTGCCTTGCCCCTGCTTTCTTCCCCTGGCATTGCAATGTCACTGGGGGAAAACTTTCACTCTCGCCTACCCCCCGCCCCCCCAGCCTGTTGAGGCCGATGTGATGCTATCATTCTGTCGTCCGGCAGGAAACTTTACGTAGAGGGAGAGAAAATGTGGCTTCATATTGTGGAGTTTGTCAGTAATAAAAGGCAGTTTTGAACAGCTCATTTTCATTTTTTAAAATTAGATTTAAATACAATACTTTATTATGGATGCACATGTCAGAGGCCTATAGATTCTTAGCTTTACATTTATGTAACTACATGTGGTACAGGATATGTCATAGTGACTAAACAGAAAAGCTCTCAACACAAGTAAATAAGTTTTCTTTCTATTCAAGGTTATGTTTAAGTTACAAGAGATACAGTCTAATAATAGCAGCCTCATATTTCTAACTTATTACAGTAATGCCTAGAGGCCTTTGATCAGATCCCCATGGTGTTGTATAGACACAGTGACAGGCGGTCCCTCCCCCAAAAAGTTTTGAATCTAAATAGACACAGCATGGGAGAAAGGGACCAAGGATGTTAAATTGTGGTTAATTTACTTGTCGAGTAGTCAATGGAATTTCCATCGACTAGTTGATAGGCACTTCCGCATTCCTCCTTTGAAATGTACAAGAGCCTGCTGGGGCACTTGTACGTTTCAAAGGAGGAGTGCAGAACATCACATGCAGCCTGGGGCCAGCAGGAAGTCCTGCTGACTCCGGGCTGCATGCGGGTGTGCCAGCTTTGAAATGTACAAGAGTCCCCAGTGGGGGCTCTTGTGCATTTCAAAGCGGAAGCGCACTCATGGAGCCCAGAGTACCCTGCTGACCCCAGGCTCCATGTTGCACTGCTGATTTGAAAAGCCACGCAGAGCCCGGGATCAGCTGGGGACTCCACAGCTGATCCTGGGTTCCGTGCGGCATTTCCCCAGAACCCGGGGTCACTGGGGACTCCACAGCAGATCCTGGGTTCCATGGAAATGCCGCACGGAATCCGGGATCAGCTGGGGACTCCCCAGCTGACCCTGGGCTCCAGGTGGCGCTGCTGCTTTGAAACGCCACATCGGCATTTCAAAGAGTCAGCGCCGCATAGCTGAGCTGGGCTCAACTGTGTGGTGCTGCCCTTTGAAATACCCCTACTCCCCCCCCCCTCCCCTTTGCTGCCTCTCTCTGATAGAGGCAGCAAGGGGAGGGAATCAACTAGCTGACTAGTCTTTAACATCCTTAAAAGGGACTATTACATGAAATTGAGGCACAGCAAAACTTAAGTGATTGGTGCCAAGTCACACAGGAATTCTGTCATAGATTGCCCCAGTTTTGTGTATTAATCACAAGAAAACCTTGATGTGTTTGTTTAAAATTTATTTTCAGGTGAAAAGGTAACATTGAATGCAGAAGAAATGGCAGATTTTTACAAGGACTTTTTAAGTAAAAATTTTAAAAAGCACATGTGTTACAACAGGTAGGTGTGTGCACTTTGAAATACATGTAATTCATTTAAGTTAAAGGGACACTATCAACTTAGATCACTCTTCTGTCTGAAACTTTTTGTCTGTTGTTAGTGGTACCACCAAGGTGAGTTATTGCTGAAAGAGAGAAACAAAATTAAGGGAAAATATATTTTTTTCTACTTTATACATGAAGTGCTGTCATATTCAGTCACTTTGAGTATTTCCACTATTTATGGATAGATCGACTTCCCTTGGAAATTAATCAGTCTCTCCATGGACTTAAATGGAAGCTGGATCCGTCCTCAGTCAGTCTCCTTTTTACTGTGTGGGTCTTTCACACAGCAATGGGATTAAAAATTAGATTAGGGAAACATGATTGTAAAACAACTTAACTTTTGAAAAATTGAGTTGACTACTAGTTGAATGTGTCCCTTCTAAACATTGGATTAGGCAGTGACAACCTGTGAATGATTTGTTCTCAATAAAAAATTGTCATGTAAACTAAATATTAATCATTTGTACTGTTAAAAGATTTGACCATGTTTTCCTATAAGATTACCAAACTTAAATTGATCAGTTTTGTTTTATATGGGGAAGTACTTGAAGTTGTACTAATTTTTTCATTTGCTGTATCTGTACACTGTCCAAGATCATTCTTTAGAGCAGTGGTTTTCAAACTACTGGTTGCCACCCAGCACAGGGTAATGGAATATGAGGAACTCAGTCTCGTTACTGCAGGTGATCAGTGGGGGTGCTAACGCAGGCTACCTGCTTGTTCTGGTGCTGTAGACTGCACTGAGCCCCAGAAGCAGCAAGCAGCAGACGTGGCTCCTAGATGAAAGAGCAGGGAGGAGAAGAGGGCGCAAAGCTTCATGCACTGCCCCTGCCCCGAACACTAATTCCACACACTTATTATCTGGGAACCTGCTTCTGGCTGCTTCGGTGGCACAGTATGGTCTGTGGTTCCAGGAGAGGCAGGAAGCCTGCCTTAGCACCCCTGCTGTACCGCTGACCATGAGCCACTCAAGATAAGCCCTTCGTGCCCCAAAGCTCTCCTCCTCAGCCCCACCCCAGAGACCACACTGTAGTCAAATTATGTTGGGGTATGGGCATCAGCATTTTTCTTCAACTGGGTCATGAGAAAAAAAGTTTGAAAATCATTGCCTTGGAGAGATACTTAGCATCTTTACTTATGCATGCAGCATCTCTTTCTCCTCTATTGGAATTCAATAATATTCAAAGCAAAGTGTTAAGATCTGCTACAAGAACTACGCTTTACTGCTACAACATTCTAATCTTTGAACATTACATATTTACTGTGAATTCTGGTTTGGAGTTGTATGCAGGGATGTGAATGGTTAACTGGTAAGCCTCATCCTTAATGAGAGGGGCTTACTGGTACTGATTAACCATTGGGGGCTGGAACAGCTCCCTGCCCGCCATGGGTAGGGGGCCGCTCCAGCCATGCGGAGCCCACCAACCACACCTTGAATCATTTAACCAGTTAAATGTGTACATGTACACTTTAACATCCCTAAGCTATACAAGGAGGACATTTCTTTCTGACTGCTTCCCTTTAGCTTGCATAACTTTAAAGATAATAGGTATAAATTTGGCTATGAAAGTCATTCAACCTCTTTAACTCTAGTAGAGTATTAAACTGAGTGCCTGCAGCTATGCATTCCACAGATTGCTTAAAAGAAGTCACGTGTTGTGTAATCAGTATACTTTAATATTAGTATTTACAGATTTTCATAGGCCAAATTTAGCTGTAATTAGGGAAAGCAATGTTGCAAGGAAAGAAAAGGTAAGTAATACATGAATTGTCATGTGTCAATTCCTCTAGGATATTTAATGCCATAATTTGCCTCTCTTTCCCAATCTGTTTTTTGTATTTGTTTTTCTGGGGCTGGAATCTAGAGAGTGGTACAAACGTAACTTTATTACTACGTTCCTCATGGGACAAGTTGCCTTTAAGAGGGTTTGGAAGAGGCTTGGCTGGAAAAAGACGAAAGTTGGAAATTAAGGCTCATCACATTCTATAGAATAAAACTACACAATACAGCCTATTGGACTGATACACTGTGGTCACATTCAGACTCTGAATTACTGCCACAGCAACTACTTTGATCTCTGTTTACTTTGTATATCGGGCCACATGAATGAAAATAGCTGCTGATTTTGACTGTGTTACATAACATCAGAACATCGGAAAAGCTATAACGGCAATTTACAACAGCATGAGGGCTGCACATAACTTACGTAAAAAGGAACAGATTGCAGCCACTGTCATCTTTAATGTTGATGTACAACCCATAGAAACTGAATATCAGAGTCCAACCCATAATGATCAACATACCATGCTTCATCTTGTTCCACGTCCTGTAGTCTCTGCGGGCCATATCAGTTTATAAAAGATAGAAGTGGCCATTGTCTGCACTGGTTACATGGGCTACAATTTTTCTACCATCATGTAACCATCATAGAGGTAAGTGCAATTTGTGATTATACATTAAATTTAACTTAGATTTTTAAACCTTATTTAGACTAGAATCCCTTTAAGTGACACTGTAAATATGATAGATTCATTACCCTTATAAATGAATCTTCCTAATTAAACTGTTCTTGTGAAAACAGAAACTTGTTTAAGTGATTTGTCTCAACTGTTGGAACTCAGATGAATAAATTCACGATTTTTTTAGTTTTAAATAAAATAAGCATTGTCAGTCATTTAACAGCTACGATAGAAAAGGAGATGGATATAGAGGGTGATAAATGCTTTGTAAAAGTCAATGTTTGCCTTTTAATTACCCTGAAAACACTTGCTGCTCTCACCAGGTTCCTTGAGCACCCAAAAGTCTTGCTAGCATCAGAGGGAATTGAGTGCTTAAGGAATGCTATCTCCTTGATCATGTGTGCTATTTAAATTGTTTATAATATAATTGTACCATTTTATGTATTCATTAAAAGAAATGACCTTGCGCTGAGAGTGTTCCTGCTCATTAATGAAGTTGAATGGATGTGTTTGCTTTGGTACCTGATAAATGGATTCTCCTGAATGAAATGTCCATGGGCAAATGTAAATGTTTGAATTCCAGAGGTAATATATTTGTTGCAGTAAAGAGTAGTAGAACTGCTCATATTTGGTGAAAAATAATGCATACTTCATTCTTGGATTTGAAAAATCCACAGTGAATACATGACGTTCTCAGGGCTTGCCAAACCTTTTACTATTCTCTCATCCTGCCGAGTAGTCCCTAGTAGTTAGGCACCATAGTCTACCAGTTTGCAGCTCAGTTATATGGTTGCTGCATGCTTGGCATCAGCAGAGGTAGCAGTCCTCCTCAGATGGCCTGTATCTCTATTAAAATAATCAGATTACTATATTTTGACTGCATATACTTCCCCCAAAATTCTAGTAGGGAATGGGCACCAATACAATATTTTCTTTGTATATGTACACTCCCTCCAGCCCTGCAAAAGTTACTGTGTGAGATTGGCACATTTCGAGTTCTACGGGTTTAGGGGATGGATCTGGGGAAGCATGGAAGATGGCTCGGGACATTTCTCTGGAACATCATCTAGCAAGTTTGTATGGTGTCATGCCTCCTTAAAGGAAGTGTAAAGGCCAAGCCCTAATGTCTCAACCCTCTAGAGATGTTTTGAGATCCACAGAATAGTCTTGCAGTATTCAGGTCATCCATGAATTTGCTCATGCAAGTAAATTAAAAATGCAGCCTTTTTAGAACTGTCTGCAAAGTTTTTTCTCACATCCCATTTGTAGTTCTTGCATTGACTCATTAATAATGGCCTCATAATTTGGTCTAATTATGTCAGGGCACCCACATAAAGTCTAATGAAGTTAATGGTTTGTTGGCTAAACTATCTGTTAATTTCCAAGTTGTGAATCTGAGCTTTGGAGCAGCATGTTTCAGTAATACTTCAATCTAACTTAAATCCATGAGAGAAAATTTTGCATGTAATCAATACTCAGATGATCTCTCCTGCTTTGGACTTTTTAAAAAAAATTTCTGTCAAAGCTAAAGCTGCCTCAACTTTTTTGTTCATTCTTTTTGTAATACTGTTATATCTTTGGACATTGGCTATGATAGTTATTGAATGGTATTTTAGGTTTAGAACTGGCCCTCCTGTATATTACAGTATTTTGTTATGTCTTATCCTTTTCAGAATATTTAACTTGAAATAAAGCATTAGATGCAGATGAAAAATCCTATTTCACTAGCTTGGTGAAAGACACTTGAATTTTATGCTGTTTATACAGTCTTCATAGCTGTTGTCACCTTTCAGACAATGAGTTAAATTTACATTCTCTTTTCTGAAGTAACTGACTGTGATGATATTCACTTAAAATCTCTTTCACCTGTAGATGAAAATGGTCACAGGCTGCAAAACCTGCAAGAGATGGCATTGCATATTTCAGTGAGCCATTTATCACTCATTTAAAAGGCTGTTGGCAACATTCTCCTCGATCAGTGTGGGAAAACTTCAGTGAGGGTGAGACCCAATTGTGTTCAACACTGTTAGTGTGATTGAGTGGCTTCAGGAACACTTCAATGATAGGTCAGCTTCCGACTATAGACGACACTTAACCATAAGCACTCTTTTCATTTAATTCATAGTTGCAGTATATTCTTCTACAATCCTAGGTTTGGGTGGCCTTCATATTTTGTTGAAATTTCAAGAACCCACTCCTGGAGGGGATGGAGGGAGCACAGCCCCAATAAAATGAGTGTGTTCACATTTAGCAGGGCTGGGGGAGGTGGGTATAAACACTTTTGTTGAAAATCAAAGTACAAGCCTGATAGAAAAGTACTTTAAAATAGCAGGCATTCTCTGCTTCCCTTCCTATACTGAGACATATTTTTATATAGTGAGTGAATCTGTTGGTCTGTCCATATTTACCTCTCTGACTTGCTTTATGGAGAAATGTCAGTCTCCTCTGGCAACTGCAAAAGGGACTACATGGAATATCTATAATTTTGGGGCCCAGCATTACTACAGTAAACTTTGGATAATCCGGCACCTTTAGGACCCAAGGGCTATGTCTACACTCGGGGCTTCTTGCGCAAGTATGGCCATTCTTGCGCAATAATCCACAGAGCGTCCACACTGCCCGCTCTTGCGCAAGGAAATTTACAGAACGGCGTGGTAAGAGAGGGTTCCTTGTGCAAGAGCTACGTTCTTTTTTTAATAGGTGTAAGCCCTCTTGCGCAGGAGCTCTTGCGCAAGAGGGCAGTGTGGACACTCAGCAGGGATTTCTTGCGCAAGAAAGCCCTATGGCTAAAATGGCCCTCAGAGCTTTCTTGCACAAGAGAGCGTCCACACTGCCATGGGCACTCTTGCGCCAAAGCACAGCATGCACATGGCAGTGTGGACTTGCGCAAGAAGCTGCCAGTGTAGACAAAGCCAGGGGGTGCCGGATTATCAGATATGCCGGACTATTGGAATGGGGGGCTACAAGGGGTCTGGGGTGGGGGGGATGCCACCCTAGATCCCTCATAGCCCCCCCCCTTCCAATAGTCCGGCTCTGCCCCAGGCGTCCCTGATTCAGCCGCTGCTGGTCAGTTTCAGCAGCAGCTGAATCGGGGATGCCTGTGGCAGAGCAGCTGGTGTGCTGCTGGGTTGGTCCCGCAGCGCCGAGGGGCGGTGCTACGGGACCGACCTGGCAACACCCCAGCTGCTCTGCCCCAGGTGTCCCCAAGTCAGCCGCTGCTGAAACTGACCAGCGGCTGACTCCAGGAAGCCCGGGGCAGAGCTGAAGTCAGCCGCTGGTCGGTTTCAGCAGTGGCTGAATCGGGGAAGCCGGGCGCAGAGCAGCTCCAATGGTCCAGCTGCCCGGAGCACTTCCGGGTTCCCGATGGTGCCGGACCATCAGGAGTGCCGGAGCATTGGATGCCTGACCAATGGAGTTTTACTGTACTACATTGACCCTAATGCCTCCATGTATTGGGATTAAGATTATGTCCAAGATATTTACAAGGCAGCATTTTTCCAGCTGTTCTTCAGTTTTTCCATAGAACTCTCTCTCTCTCTCTCTCGGTATATTAGCTGTTCTGTTTCATCCTGAGCAGGGAGGGAGACATCACTTGTGGGATTTCCTGGTGACTTCAACAGAACTGCTCTTATACAGATGCTTAACTTTAAGCATGCAAGGGTATGTCTAGACTGCACCCCTCTGCCGGCAGAGGGATGCAGATTAGGAAGGTCAAAATTGCTAATGAAGCGGGGATTTAAATATCCTGTGCTTCATTAGCATAAAAATGGCCACCGCTTTTTTTCGGCACGGAGCTTTGTTGGAGAAAAGCGGCAGTCTAGAGGCTGATCTGTCGTTAAAGAAAGCCTTTTCCGATAGATCCTGTATACCTCCTGTATACCTCGTTTTATTTAAATTCCCACTTTTAGTAATTTCGACCTGCCTAATCTGCATCCCTCTGCCAGCAGAAGAGTGCAGTCTAGACACACCCCAAGTGTTTGTAAGATTGGTGGCTTAGACATTTCACCTTTCCCTATTCACCACTCTTGGTTTGATCAGGTGAGATGCTTTTGCTTAGCTTTTTCTGAGGGGTGGAAAACAAAAGTCAGTATATTCAAAAGTGGCTTCTGATTTTTGAATCTCAGTTTTTTGGGGGGGTTCAAAACCTGAAACACCTTGATTCTGTCGTTTGAGAGTATCTTTCTGCAATTCTCTTGACTAAAGTGGAGATGCTAGCTGTGCAGCATCTCTCAAGTGAGGCACCTAAAGCCAGTGCCCACTTTGAAAATGCTCCCAGTGACATTCAGTGACTCCCTCTTTGGCTCACCAGAGCCCAACCTTAATGATGGACACAATTAAGAAGTAGGTGATGGAATGCTAAAGCCCCATTTCTGCAATGAGCTCCACCTGGGAAGACCTAAACACATGTGCAGCTCCATTTCCTTCTGTAAGGTTCTGCCTAGATGGAGGGACCTGTTTGTACAGAACTCATTGCAGGATTGAAGCGGTAGGCTGTTAAATTGTAAGATATTAATTTAGACAATACAAAAAATCTACCATGAAATATGTTAAAAATAAAGCCTGTAAAATTTTCTTATTGCCAAAGTCACGTTAATTTAGGGAGACAGTGTTATGAGCACCCAGAGGTCGTATCATGTTGTCAGTATTAAATTCATTTGATTTTTTTCTACAGGCAAGTCACAGTTATGCCTACTGTGTTCAGATATTACTGATAATCTTCTGTGTATCAAATGCCCCTGAAAGGAATATGGAGCTTCCATTGTCTGTCTGAAAATAAAATTCTTGTGTCTATAAAAGACTATTATTAAAGCATCAGAAGCAGGTAAAAGATTAAAGAGTAACTTCTTAGTACATCTGCAGTCACTATGGGGGGTAATGCAGAGGAGCTATATTACCAACTTCATATTAAACTAAACCAATCCTATCAAAAAGAAATAGAATACATTTTTCATATTTTACACAGCATCGTCATGTACTATTTAATCTTTCTCTTCGCTGCAAGGATCTAATACAGCTAATTACTATTTTGGTAATATTAAAATGGTTAATAACTTAGGTGATTTATATGGTTATGTTCCAATAGTCTTTGTATTTCCTGCTATTTGCTAAACCTCTCTAGTGTTGCCTATTTCAGTAGAATAGAAGAGGAGGATGTGTCAAAAAGGAAAGGGAGATTAAAGGCTCCTTTTGAAGGTTTGCTGTGATTGTAGCTCCCTGGTGGTTAATAAAAAAAGATTAATAAATCTCAAAACTTTATCCAAGAAATCTTGAAATAAAACTCCTGAAATCTAATTGACCACTGTCATCTCCTTTTGTGATATTTTAAGTACCCCAGCTCCCCCCCCCCCCAAAAAAAACCCCCAAAAAACCCAAAACCCTAGCTCAAAAATCATAGTTGCTATTTGTAAGTTAGCACTTTTGGTTTCTCTCTCTCTCTGTCTGTCTCTCTCTCTCTCTCTCTCAAAATTTTCCTAACAGACAACAGAATAACATCACCTGTGTCCTCGCGCTGCTGCCAGCTTCAGCGCAGTCTTGTCCAAGCACAGGCTGCTTCACCTCTGGCTACCACTTTATGCCCTGGGAGACTGTGCCGACAGGGAGGAGCTGCCACTGCCGGGGCTGGATCCCTTCCTCCCATCCGAGCCCAGTCCCTTGGCTGCCCCACATCCTTGGGGGAGCCACCACAGCCACACACTGGTGAGAAGGTCCCTGCCTGGCATGATTGGCTGGTGGTGCTGCAGGCCTGGTCCTGGTGGGGCAGGGGTACAGGAGTGGACTGCGGGGGTGTGGGAGCAGCAGAGTCCATCCCCCAGCAGCCCCTTCACTGAGCTACTTGGGCACTGACTTGGGGCAGCCACAGGAGAGGAGGTGGCGGCGGTGGCAGCAGCTGGGGATGCAGGGAAGGGCCCAAGCCTCTTGGCTATCTTCTGAAATGCCAGCTAGGAAGCCAAGGCAGCATGACCCCACTCAGCAAACTTCGGGAATGGGGAGGGGTGGAGCTTCAGCAACCTTCTGAAACAAGGGAGGGAAGTGCCACATGTGGGACAGAGGGTACGTGGAACCTTGCTGCCCAGAGAAGGTGAGAGAGTGGGGTGAGGTTGCTATAACCCCAGCACAGGCATGCGTGCCTCTGCTGTGTTTTGGTGCTCCCTGTCCCTGCTCACCCAAGCCCCCCGCATCCCTAGTCCCCTCACTTGTACCCCACACCCTCAGCCCCCTCACACCTCCGCTCCACTGAGACCCTGCACCCTCCACCCTAGCCAGACACCTATCCCCAGCCTGCTCTTTCACCCTCCTCCCTGGCCAGTCACCCTGCACCTAGCACACTCCTGCCCGTCCCCTCTGGCCAGACACCTACCCCCAGAAGGGGGGTGGGTTGGTAAATGTAGCTCTCATGCTCTCTGGCTGCTGAAGCCACCAGCGAGAGGTGGGTTGGCGAATATAGCGAGCAGGGGGCGCAGCTCCCTAGTATTTCATAGACTTATTTTAGGAGGGACTGTGCCTGTGCTAGGCATAGCTGGTAGCAAAAGGTGGCATAGAATTGACTATATGCCACCTAGGTATTTCTCTGTCAGGAAAATCCTCTGCTACGTACTGAAGAAGCTTTACAGACCCTATGTGTCACATCACTATAGGCATAACTTGACATAAGACCATAAGTGGGCAATAATTTGTGATGGGGGGGACTACAAGAATTTGGAAAGTGGTCAAGGGCTGCACTCTTCCATATATTAATGGAGGAGGTGTGGGGTTAGGGATGGAGGTTGGGTGCGGAAGGAAGTTTGTAGTAAGGGATTGGGGCGTAGGAGGGGTTCTGGGGTCTAGGAGGGAGTTTGGGTGAAGGAGGCAGTTGTGACCTGGGGCAGGGAACTGGAGTGCAGGGTCTGGGAGAGTGTATTGGTGCAGGAGGAGGAGCAGAATGTTTGGGTTACCTGGAGTGAGGGGGCAGAGGGTTGGGGGAGGGGCTAGGAAGCCAAAGGCTTACCTGGGTGACTCCCAGCCCTGTATAAGACAGATCTAATTTCTCAGTGGGTGTGATCTGAGAAGGTGACTGAAAGATTAAGTTGTAAATAAGGGTATAACATGCATTAGGCTTGAGTCTATCTGGCTGAGATAGGTATGAACATGGACAATGGACAAGATAAACCTGGAATGTAGAGATCAGGTGATCTACTGATAGAGAATGCTGTAAAGTAACTGGTACTTGAAAAGTAATCAAGGCATTCATGAACCACATGATGCAATGTATAGCCAGGAATGCATGTGTTAGTAAAGATGTATATAATGGGAAAAATTATGCCATGTAATGTTGGATTTGCAATGTATCCTGCGCCCATCCTCTGTATTTGAGCTTGGCCTGCCTGGTCATAGTATTGCTGTATGCCAGATAAAGGTACCCAAGTGGCACATTCCAAAACCAAACTGAGCAGAAGAGGGACATGAAGATCCCAAAACACAGCAGTACAAAGGGGATGTATTACAAAATGGTCCCTATGACACTTAATAATCTAATATTCCAGTATTTATAAAAGAGACTAAAAACAGTTGTGAATTTCAAACCCACTAAATGGATCATAACATGTATATCATGAGAGGATGTTTGATTAAGCAGCAATAAGTGACATCTATTTAAACATTCTTCCTAACTGAGGGGCAAATCCTCTATTGTGTAACAACAACAATTTACACCTGCAGAGGCTTTGCCCAGAGATTTGTATTTTCCCTGTCAGTCTCTGAAGTATACTGTCAGATTATTAATTGCATCTCCATGTTAAAGCACTTGGTTGAAAAGCTTTAAATCTGCTATTGAGATAAAGGCCTCTCCCTGAATGATTTGTCACATGAAGAATGTTGTGTAATGCACATTGTCAATTTTGGAACATTTTAAGTTGATTTCTGTAGTTACCGTTCTAGAGTTTTTTGAATAATTGTTGGATTTGTGTGTGTGTGTGTGTGTAAAAGTGGGGGTTACACAACCATTCAGTTACACTATATCTAACATCCCTACTTTCAAATAAATTCCTCAGGTGCTATGTTCCAATACTCCTTACACTTAGTTTATCTATCACTCTCATTTTAGGGGTCTTTAGCTTGTGTGGATTACACCACTAGAGTAACTCTCCTGGGTGTAGGCCATCCACTATTCCAGCCAGCTGAGTTGTTTGTATGTTTTAATTATGTTTCCAGAAGTGAGAGCGAGCTTTTCTCTTTCCCCAGTGATTTGTCTGCTTCAGTTACAGGAAGGGCAGCGTGCACTAGTCAGATCTCAGACTCAGTGCTTGATTGTGTATATATATTGCAATTGGGCTGGGAAGAGTCAAAGAATCTGCCCCTGGGAGAAACTGACTGTAGAACAACCAGCAGATAAAGGGCACCAGCTGCCTCAGCACAGGAAATTTTCCATTGGAGCTCAGGAGGTTTTGTATTGTTTCTATAAAACCAGCAGCAGCCCCAGAGGATTATTGTTTGCTGGTTTGAACTCATAAGGATTACAGTCATTACCCAACCACTAGTCAGCACCTTGCACTTAATTTAACATAATTAAGAATTATATTCTAACCTTTAGTCCATTATATGCTTCTGTGGAAATCAGAAAAGCATTTGCAATTATTTTCAGCATGAATTTCTTAAAACCCCCATGTATTACCCTCTTCCTTTTTGTTATAAAATGTAAGTCAAATTAAATAGTAGTGCCCAGAACATTTAATTCTAATCTTGGATTAGCTCACTCCCAATTAAGAGAATAAAAAAGAGAGTAATATATGATCCTTTCTTTATGGATATAAATGCATATGTTCCTCCATGAGGGATGAATTACAGATTTTGCAGTCACAGTTTCACATGGTAAAATAAAATGGGGGGGGGAAGGATGTTAAATTACTACACGCAAAAGGGTCCTTTGTTGGCTATATTTGTGGTCAATGTTGTACAGGCATGAAGGTTAGAAACCATTATTCTTCAGTCTGGTTTTTGAACCAGGAGAGTTTGCAAACATATGACCATAGTGTACCACTGGGCTAAAAGTTATAAAGTGGACACCACCTCTTCCAGCTGTGTTGGGTAGAGCAAGACAGGTGCCTAACTCATTCTGACAAGAAATTCTTTTAAGCAGCTAAGATGCCTGACTGTCATGGCAGATGCCTGCTTGAAGGTCACTGAACAGAGCTAGGCACTTCTCTGCAGCCTAAACTTAAGTGTGTCCCCCTTAGAGAGTAGTAGGGCTTGTAGTCAAAAGAGAGAGCCTGAGACGTGAGGCCTGGTAACAACTAACAGGGTTTTGTGCACAGTGATCTGCCTAAAATGTTCTAATCACTGGGCTACAGGATTGTCTGACGTGGTTACCTCATCTCCTATAGAGGTAGTGTCACTTTAACTGACTAACTAAATATTAATCGGGATCCCAAAAGTCAGAACTATTTTGTAGTGACTATTCCAATGACTAGGACATTCACCTGGAAGGTGTCAGATCCTTGCTCCTCACGGGATTAGTAAACAGATCCCCTGGCTTATACCATAGCTGCCTCCTGGAAATCAAAGCTTATGCAAGTAGCTTTGAGAAAAAGAGAAGAGAAGTGCAGGATAGGGATTCTTGCAAAGAACAAAAAGGATGGTGTTGTAAGAAAGGAGGTCACAAGGAAAACCTGCAATTCTCATGAGTTAAATCAGAGCTAGATTTTATTTATTCTGTATTGGGTATGTATGGGTACTTTCTTTTTCCTAAAGCTGTTTGTGGTTTCAGGTTTAACTTGTGGGATGTTTTTGTTTGTTTACTCTTTTTTAAAAACGATGCTGTCTGCCATTGTTCTTAATGGGTTGAAAGTTAGTCTATCAGTGAAGATGGTATCCTGTGTTCTATGAGTTAGAAAGCTATCAAGATGGCAGAAAGAAGATGATAGAGGGCAGTGGTCTCCAACCTTTTTAACCACAAGATCACTTTTTCAATTTAAGTGCAATGTAAGAGCTACCTCAAACCCACATACCTCTATCCCCTTCTCTGAGGCCCTGCCCCTGCTCCCACCCCTTCCTCAGGCCTCACCCTGCTCAGTGCATTCCCCTTTGCTCCCCCCCCCCCATCCTCACTTGCGTGCACCAGGCTAGGGTAGCGATTTGGGGTGCAGGCTCTGATCTGGGCCCAGAGTGGGGGATTGGGGTTCAGGAGAGGGTTTCAGGGTGCAAGCTCTGGGAAGGACTTTGGGTACAGGAGGGACTCATGTCTGGGGCAGGAGGTTGGGTGTAGGAGGAGGTTCAGGGCTGGGACAGGGGATCAGGATGCAGGCTGTGGCTGGGCACCGTTTAACTCAGATGGCTTCCGGGTGGTGGAGCAGTGGGTTTAAGACAGGCTTACTCCTGCCCTGGCCCTGCACCACTCCTGAAAGCAGCTAGCGTGTGCAGAAATGGCTCCATGGCACCATGTGCTGCCCCTCATCTACAGTCACTGAGACCACAGCTTCTATTGGCCACAGTTCCCTGTTACTGATCAATAGGAGCTGCAGGAGTGGTGTCTGCAGGCAAGGACAGCATGTGGAGACCCCCTGCTCTGCCTCTCTCGGGCTACAGGGACATGCCAGCCACTTCCAGAAGCAGCAATTCCCATAGGGATAACTACTCCAGCCATGACGATTAAGCATTTTAGAACTCACTACTCAAAGAATTAAATTTAAACGTAAGAGAGAAATGAAAATTATGAAATGCACAGACCAGTCAGAAACCAAAAATAACACACTTTATTTGCATTGCCAAGTTCCCTCCATCCCCTTCTCTCTGTGTCGAGATAGGGTACAGGAGTGGAGGGAGGAGGGACACCTTGATATCAGCGCTCCCTCCTGTTCTCCCTTCTACACCCTGCACAGCAAGTAGGAGGCTTGGGGGTGGGGGGGAAGCAGGCAGCTCCCAGGCAGAGGGCAGGAGCAGCATGACAGTGGGCAGAGGGGCAACTAAAGTAACAGCGCTTGATAGCTTCCTGGCCAAACCAGTCAGGATCACCTGTCAGAGGCTCCAGAGGATCCCGATCTACTGGTTGGTGACCACTGATTTAGGGGAGTAAAATGGGGACTAGATTTTTTTTAAATCAAAAGATATCCCATCCCACCCCAAGATGGCGGGTGACAGGTGCCACATTCTGTACCTTTGGGATGGAGAAAGACCCAGGAAAATGGAGGGGAAAGGTGAAGGAAAGAATAACCCTATCTCCGTTAAGGAGCTAAGTGAAGACCCATTCCACTTACTTGGGGGGTGGCTTCCTCTACAGACTAGGAATGTAAAATACCATTTGCTTAGTTAACGGGTTAAATGTTAAGTTTAACCAGTTAACTGATTCAGTGGGGGCAGGCGGGAAGGCTGTTCCAAAGACAGCAGCATGGGGGGGGCAAGCAGCAGTGCTTGTGGGGAGTCATCTTAAAAGGAAACCTGCAGAATACTCCACTTAGGAAGGAACAATCAGTTTCACACATACAGAATGGGAAATGACTATCTAGGAAGGAGTACTGCAAAAAGGGATCTAGGGCCCCTGACTTCAGTGATACCAGTGTAATTCTGCCTGAAATAAATCAAAGACTATATTGTAATTATGTACAAAGGGGTAAGGTTAAGATTGTTTATATGGAATTGTGAACTTTGCATTTTCTGACTCTTGAGTGCTTATCTGTGCATATTTACTGTTCTAGCACAGACCTTGTGCTATGGAATATTTATTAAAGCTCTGTGAAAGTGGCAAGAAATTGCGATCAATAAAGTTGATAGCATTAAACATTGCCAACTTAGGGCCTGATGAAGCAAAAAATACCAGACAGGCTGCTGAATCTGGCTTTTAGAGGACTACTATTGCCCGGACATTTTTGAACAGCTGCTGTATTTCACTGATGGATGAAGTAATTCCAGTATAGCTCCATACTGTAACCCATACTAATATATTAAAGTCATTGGGAATCTTTTGTGTGCAGAGAGTGCAGGAACAGGCTGTTTGTAAAACACTTTAGCACCATTGTGAGAGAACATATCAGATGGAAGATTATTTCTGAAAATCAAAATGGTGTAACAGAATGGCCTACGTAGAAGGAATTAATATGAATTTTCTGTGGTTTGGAGACTATCTATAGCTCAGACTGTCAGTCAGATTGAACTCTGAGGTTCCTAGACTAACAGCTGTGACAAAACCAACTATTTAAACACAGGTTTTTGTATTTGATTGCTTGAACTGTTTGCTCCCTTTCCACAAATAACTTGTGTAAAAACGTGCACTTCAGTGTGAGTTAAAGATCCAGATTTCTTTCTGGGATAGGAGGAAGTTTTTACACACCACATCCCCTCCTCCATGGTCAAAACTACCACATCCCTGGAAAGTCTGCACAGAATCATAAGGACTTGGCCTAGCCTTTTAATGACCCTCCTCTCCACAAGGGTCTGCAGGCCACTTCACTCTAAAAGTACTGTTCTGTACCTACACTGCTCCTTAAGCAAGAGCAGGCAAGGAAAGTATTTACTGCTGGTGAAACCAGAATCAATTCCCATGTAAATAGCTATCTTGTTTCCAGTCTCCACTAAGCTCTTGGGCTAAGTCTACACTGCAGGCTTTTTTGCGCAAAAATTTGCGGAGCATCTACACTGCACGCGTGTTCTTGCACAAGTAAATTTACAGTAAAGCATCAGAAGAAAGGGCTTCTTGCACGAGAGTTATTCCTCTATGAGGAATAAGCCCTCTTGCGCAAGGCAGTGTGGACGGGGACAGGTTTCTTGCGCAAGAGAGCGTCCACACTAACATGGATGCTCTTGCGCAAAAACACATCTCTTGCACAAAAGCACATGGCAGTGTGGACGCGCTCTTGCGCAAAAAATTCTTGCGCAAAAAATTCTTGCGCAAGAAGCCTGCAGTGTAGATGTAGCCTTGGGGTATGTCTGCATTGCAATAAAACACTCAGGGCTGGCTCGTGTCCACTGGCTCAGGCTACAGGGCCATAAATTTGGGTTAGATGTTTGGTCCTGAATGCTGCTACCCTCCAAACGAGGAGCAGCCCAGGTTCCAACCAAAGCATAATATTTGGGGTTCATGGGGGCCAAAAGTAGGCTTCAGGGTGTTATAAAGCCAGAGTGCTGCTGTGCAAGGCTGATGCCACAGACTCTGAGCCTTGCCACCTAGGGCTGAAGCCAAACCCTGAATAACTTAGCTTTGCAGGGCTTCATACTCTTAGAAGCCTATTCCAGCAGACCTTTCATGGAAGGGGCTTGTATTGTATTTGAAATCAGGTGGAAGCTTGCTGCAGAAGCACATAGTCCAAGTCTTTTCTGATACACGTGATTAGCTAGCAAATTAGATACCTGTCTGACTGGAATTTTATGAAATATTTACTACTTAGCAGAAATCAAAACTATATATAATATGCATTATGTACCTGGCCATGTTAGAGTAGTTGCTTTATTCAGAGCCAATCAAGTCTCTAGGGCAAATTAGTAACTACAGAATTTTTTTATGGGTGCTGAGGAGACAGTGAATATTGTTTAGCCAAAAGACAGAAGCAGTTCTTTGCATCAGCTGTCTTGCATAATGAGGATGTTCAAATTTTAATTCAATCTTATGCATATTCATGAAAACTTATCGAACTGCCAGACCAAGTAGATCTGATTCCCCTACTAGGCATCGATGTCCTGGTCAAAAACTGCAGTCGAAAAGGTGTCCTGGTGACTCCAGTTATCACTGCTGTCCAGGCCTTTGAGTCAGGTCAGCAGTGCAGTAGGGCTAAAGCAGGCTTCCTGCCTGTCCTGGCTCTAGGTAGTTTCCAGAAATGGGCAGCATGTCCCTGCAACTGTTAGCTAGAAGGACAATCAGGGAAGTTCTGGGCACTGCCCTCTCTCCCAGCACCAACTCTGCAGTTCCCAATGGTGGGAGCTGTGGTAAATGGAAGCTGCAGGGATAATGTCTGTGGGTGAAGTCAGTGCAAAGCTGCCTGCTTGCCCTTCTGCTTAGGAGCCCAGGGATATGTCATCGTTTTTGGAAGAACCCCCAAGGTAAGCCCTGCCTGAGCACACCCAGAATCCCCTCCTGCAGCCCAACCCACTGCCCCATCCATGAGTGTCCTTTTGCATCCAAACTCCCTCCTGGAGCCCATACCTTCTCCCCTACTCCAGCCCTGAGCCCCCTTCTGCATCTCAAAATCTTCAGCCCCACTCCAGAGCCTACACTCCCTGCTGGAGCCTGCCCCCCCACAGTCCAAGCTCCCTGCTCCAGTTCTGTACTCCAAACCCCTCAACTTCAGCCTGGAGCTCCCTCTTGTACTACACCCCAGCCCAGTGAAAGTGAATGAATAGCGGGGAGAACAAGCAACAGAGAGAGGGAGATGAAGAGTGGAGGGGTGCCCCTTGGGAGAAGGGGCAGGGCAAGGGTATTTGATTTTGTGTGATTAGAAACCTGGCAACCCTACCCTCTAACTCTTAGGCTATGTCTACACTGGCAGCTTCTTGTGGAAGAGCAGCCATTCTTCTACAAAAACTTGCCAGCTGTCTACACTGCACGAGCATTCTTCCAGAAGTAAATTTACAGTATAGCATTGTAAAACAGGGCTTCTTCCAGAAGAGTTATTCCTCTCCCCACAAGGAATAAGCCCTCTTGTGCAAGAGTTCTTCCAGAAGAGGGCAGTGTAGACAGGCAACATGAATTTCTTGCACAAGAAGCCCCTATGGTTAAAATGGCCATCAGAGCTTTCTTGCAGAAGAGAGCGTCTACACTGCCATGTATGCTCTTGCACAAAAGCACATGGCAGTGTAGACACTCTCTTGTGGAAGAGTTTTTGCACAAGAACTCTTCCACAAAAGAGTTCTTGCGCAAGAAGCTGCCAGTGTAGATGTAGCCTTAATGTTTAGCTTGGATATAGGGTTGTCCTCTTCTCCTTCTTCCTCATATTCTCACATTTCTGTAGAGCTACCCAGTTAGCTCCCATAATGTGAAGAGTCTCAACGTTTGGTAGCTTCCTATTTATTGTCTAGCGAATACTAGAACTCTACTCAGTAGCTCCCTGCTACAACTTATGGATGTAAGTGACTAGTCAACTACCTGATAAGCCTAGGCTTACAGGGTAGTCAAGTCAATACTCAACTAGTTGCTCCTCCCCCCCTACCACCTCTGGTAGAGGCAGCCAGGGGAGCAGGAGACGGTGCCTGGCTCCTACTACATTTAAACTGCAGAGCCACAGCGGGGGGGGGGGGGGTAGCAAGTGCCCCTCCCCTAATTGAATAGTTTTTGGAAATTTAATTTGATTAGCTGATTATCTGCATTTTAACATCCTTACTGCAAATTCCAATAGATAATTAACCATTAGTGGGCAGTTGACCTGTTTGTGTATATATGTTTAACTGTAAATGTGACCAGACATTTTTCCAGAAGCTCCTTTCTGCTAGCAACTTTGAGCCCTACCTGGATTAAAACCCCTTTGATTAGTTGCCTTCTTTAACTTGGCTGACTCCTGGAGCAAAACAATCAATCACAGTTGTTGTAGAAAGAGTGCTCTCCTCTCTCTTTGTAGCAATTTGAAACTTTCTTGCAAGAGGGAAGGGGGAGTGGAGATATCTCCTCTCTTACCAGAAAAGAGGATGGCTGATTAGCTCCTCCTGTCCCTCTCCCTGCACCAGCTGGTTTTAGAAGAGGCAGAGCAGGGAGGAAGAGCCCTTTGAGCAGGCCAGCCTGGAAAGGGGAGAGATCTTTCTGTAACCCTCCCTCTCCAATTCTGGAAGGATGGGAGGAAGAACCCAGGGGGCCTGAGGGCTTGAAGGGACTGAACTGATGGGTTACAGGCAATGAGGCTGAGCTGATGGGAAGACCGAAGAGATATGGTTGATTAGGAGCAAAACTAATTGCTAGGCAAGGGATGGGTAGCTCCTGTATCATGGGCCAAAATCACCTTACTCAGTAAATTTGGGAGCCTTACACGCTGGAGCTAGAGCATGCTAAAGTCAGGGCCACTCTTAAAATCTCACCACTGCACCGGCTGGAGACGGAATAGGGAGAACAGAGCTGGTCAAGAGGAACTTTCCTGACCACTGTTCCTGCCGGCCACCCCCTCTCCCTGCAGGCGGACCCTTCTCTCGGGGAGTCTCCTCGTATGGCCAGCAGAGGGGGCTGTGGTAGTCCCAGCGCCTCGCCACTCTCCTGCTGCTGTCATAGGCGGGGCGAAAGGCCCTGCCGGCGCACGCGCCCCGCTGCGAGCTCCTGCCCCCACCCCGGGGGTGACGTCATGGGTTTGGTCGCGGAGCATTGTGGGGCGGGAGGAGCCGCCATTTTCGGTGGGGGGCGGAGCGAGCCTCACAGGCTGGGAGCCGGGAAGGGGACGCGCGGCGGCGGCCGCCCTTACTGCCCGCAACTGTCAGCGCGTCTCCTGCGGGAGGCTCCGCGCCGGCTACCGGCGCGCCTACGGCAGCCGGCGGGCGGGGAAGCCGCTGGGGTTGGTGGTGCCGCCCCGCTCCCCCCACCGACATCCCCTCCAGTGCCCTCCCGGGGTGAGGAGCCCGGCCGCCTCGCCAAGCCCTACGCGCATCGCCACCGCTTGCAGCACCCGAGCGGTGAGTGAGGGAGAAGGGGCAGAGGCTGGCTGGGGCCGAGCCCTGTGCCTGTCGGGGGCTGGGAAGGCGGGTGATGGGGCGCGGGTTGGTGAATGGGGGGTATAGAGCTTGGGGGATGGGGCCGAGCCCTGTGACTGGCTGGGGCTGGGGCTGGGGCTGGGGCTGGGGCTGGGGCCGGGAGGGCGGGTGATGGGCACAGGCTGGCGTGTAGGAGTAGTATAGAGCTTGGGGGGCATGGGTCCGAGCCCTCTGTCTGTCGGGGGTTGGGGCAGCTCAGGAGGGTATGGGGTGGGAGTGGGTAGGGGGTGTGTGCAGAGAGGCAGCAGGAGGCGGTTGACAAGGGGTGGGGTTAGCTCGTGTTTTGCCATTTTCCATGAGCGCTGAACCTCAGCTCCCTTCCCTTCTCCCATGACACAAACAGAACAAAAGGCTGGGCAGGTCTTGTTGGCCTGACGGTCCTTCTGTAGCTCATGGTTACAGCCAGCCCCTTCAGTATGTCTGTCAATCCCAGTACATGCTCTGGCAGTGACTGTACTGGTGACTCTGCTGAAGAGATGCTGAGAGAAAGGGATCCTGTTCGTCTGGATTGCGAGCAGCTTTGCTTTGTTTCTCTTCCTTTCTTGCTCTTCTCTGGCTTCCTCCAGTGCTGCAGCTAGGGCCTGAGGATGCCCAAGGAGGAAACCCTGGACAGAGTTGTGGGATAAAGAGCTATTCCCCCCCCCTTGTAATGTCTTTATTTGCAAAATGGATAGATGGTTCGGTTGGTTGGTTGCTAGTTCTGAAATAGTGAAAGAACAGTAATGACAGCCCTCATGAATTTTCGTGTGTGGTGATTGGCTATATAAATTATAGAAGCACCAGTCATAGATTGTCACCATTATATACCTCTTTATTGTTATACTTTAAGACTCTGTGTATGAGGTCTTCACCCCAGAAGCTAATCATAGTTACAGGATTTAAAAACAAACCCAAATCACAACTCTTCAATAAGCTGCACTTAATGTGAATGAAATAACAGTAACACACATCAGGTTTTGTAGCTTCACAGGTCAAGCTTCTTTTCTTATCAGAGTCTTCCAGACCCCCTCAAACAAATAATTTAGTTTGTAAGAATTTGACTGCTTTTTCTAGATGACATATTATCTGTATAATGAGTGACTCTTTATAGTCAATTAAATTCTCAAATAACAAATGTAAGTCTTGCATTTCTATAGTATCCTTTGTTCAGGGTATCTTGGGGATCATATCTTGATGATTAAAGGGATCATATCATTATCATATTACCATAGATTAAGTGATAATTAAATATACAAAAGCATATATGATATTTCTGCTTATTTTTCTTTGATTTAAAATTTTTCTCTATATCATTTGAAAACTAAACATAACGGTAATGCAGTAGGCAAAACGGACTAAAACAAATGTGAAATTAGTTTGCATTGTGTAAAATGAGAAATAAAAAAGCAAGCAAACATCCTAGATAGTATAAATTAATTTATACTATGTATATTTTAAAATATGGATGATTTTACTAAAAAGCAAAGCTTCTTAAAATATTATAAATCTGTATTGCAGTGACAATAGGAGCAGGCATGGTGTGTTATGGCATTTCATTTGGGGGATGTCTCATTTATTTTTGTTTGTAGCTACACCTTGCATAGGACACATTTGTCCAAATTAGCACAAAAGAATATTCTTGAAATTTTTTTCCAGATACAAACCATTGAAAAAAGTTGGCTACAATTTTGAGTTCAGCTTCGATTCAAAAATCATATTTGGCAAATAATTTTCTTTTAATTGGTTATTAATTCCATAGCTGGGATACAACATAATTGAAGATAACCAAACCACAGGACTAATAATAGTATTGAGTAACACGTTTAACATTCATAGACAATAGAGAGGAAGCAGATCCATTAGCTGAAATTGAGCACAGGACTTTCATGTTTTTTTCAGTCAGCAGAACAGTTTTATAGTTAACATGTTGCTTAATAGGAAGTTGCTGTGAAATGATAGCAAATTTGGAGAAGTATTACGTTATTGCGTTCAGAGCTCAGCAGACCTATGTGGGGAGCGGCAGAGAATTATAATAATCAATTCCTCAAAGTCACACCAGAATGCAGTATCACTTCTGCATCATGTTGCAGTTAAAAAGTTTGGAAGCCTTTCTGTTCCTCTGAGGATGATGGGAATGGACAATCCCATTAATATGGATCTAACAACATTATATTTATTTCCTGTTCCTTTTAATAAAAACAATATTGCTATCAAATTTTAACATTTACAATCAAGGAAAATAAATAAGATGTTAGTTATATATTTTAAATGATCTTTTAAGCATTATAGCATTAAACTATTTGCATGTGCCATTTATCAAGGCAAAATGAGAGGCTAAGTGGCCTGGTAGTTTAGACAAAATAAGAAAAATCTAGGTTATCAGCATAAGAGTAATGGTGTATGCAACTTCAAATGAGGCATCTAAATTATTTAAGAGGAAGAATCTTTATGTTTACTTTATTAAAGCAGGAGAACTGAAATAGTATTGTACAGGCACTTTTAAAATACAGAATCAGTTGCTGTTGCTATGCTCATGGAGGAGCTTTCCATGAGGCTGTCACAAAATTCTCACATATATACCTTCTTCTGCGCCTCTGCGTGTTTTAGGGTCTCTTGTTTGGCTGGGTGCCCCTAGAAGATTTCATTGTATCTTCAAATTTAGTCTCAAAATTTTGTCATTGAAAGTTGTGTGTTTCTTGAGACATTTGGATTTGAGCAGCCACTCTTTATCTTCGTGTCAGGTACCTACAAGTTTGTTACAAAGAGAAGGGAGAAAAAGTATTCTCCTTAACCTCTGACAGGACAAGAAGCAGTGGGTTAGAATTTCAGCAAGGGAGGTTTAGGTTGAACTTTAGAAAAAACTTTCTAACTCACGGTGGGTAAATACTGGAATAAATTGCCTGGGGAGCTTGTGGGATCTCTGTCATTGGAGATTTTTAAGAACAGTTTGACTAACATCTGTCAGGGATGGTCTAGATCAGTGTTTCTCAACCTTTTTTTTTTTTTTTTTTTAATATATATAAAGTACCCCCTTAAAAAAATAAGTACTCCCAGTACCTACAGTTTTCAGATCCACACCACTTTTTTCTACCATTGCAACACATTTGTTTAAACAACTTAATCATAGTTGAGTGGGTGGTGAAATTTTTGGGTGTAAAAAGTACAAAAATAATAAAGCACCATAAAACTTGAAACAAATTCAGTTTTCTCACAATTTCAGTTGTTGATGTACCCCGCAGACTTCTCTCAAGTACCCCTAAGAGTACTTGTACCACTGGTTGAGAAACACTGATTGTAAATATATTATACCATAGCACTGAGATATAATGAGGACTGATGGTGAGTTTAATCATTCAAATTTGTGTGTATATTGTTCTCTGGGAAACAACATACCTGCGAGTGTTTAGATAAGGGGTTGAACATTATAGGGGAATGCTTCAAAGGAGCCCTAGTACTGGAGTCCACCTATTGTTAACCTGCTAGGCAAAGTAGAGGGTGTATAGCCCAGAGGAAATTGTTAGGGCGGCTAACTGACTGAATGTATCAGGGACCTAACACTTAGCAAGTCTACCCCTCGCAGGAGGTAACAAGCATAACATTCAGTCCTGGGCAGCCTGAGAACTTTAACAGCCGTCCACATGAGATTATCTAATGGCTCTTTACTTCCCGGGAGTTGGCAGCCAACAGGCTGACTTTTAGTGGTCTCTGCAGAACACCATTGTAGAGCTTCGTAAATCTCTGATGGCATTGGATTCCCTGTGGTTGACTTGTTCACCACCATTAACAATAAGTACCAGAACTCCTTGTTTCAGAAGGAGCATAAACCCAAAGTCATTCCTCTTTCTGCAGTGGTTTTGAGGCCTTCTGAACACGTTTTCAGCAACTTCCTGCTTTCCAGGGTGACCGTCTCTTCTGAGTCTGGAAAAAGCCACAAGCACCCTTATAGCTCTGTCCTAGTGTTGGCTGACAAACCTGCCACTATTGACCAATTAGCTGCTGATTTAGCTTCTGGATTGTTGTACTTGCTTTGACAGGACCATTGCCATAAACCCCATGCAGATTTCCAATAACTAGTCTGGATAGCTGTAGGCAGATCAAGTACTATGGACAGAGACTGCTTCATAAAGTCCATGAAATCCTGATACAGAACAGGTATCTGCCCAGAAGAAAGACTTATTCATGTAAATGGATTTTGATACGTGCATCCCAATATACTCTGGATCTGCTACAGGCCTTGAGACAGAAGATCCTTAGTTACCTGTTTGCACTTCAGACTGTCTGGCCTTTCATTTATTTCTGTCAAAGTCGTCTGCACAGCAATTTCAGCCTGTCAGCTTCCAGAACAATCATGCTCTGACTTTTTGTGCTTAATGTTATTGAAGTTCCTCAAGGGCTTTGACATACTTATCCACCCGTCAGAGAACCTACTTCTTTCTGTGACCTCATTTAGCCTCCCTTTTGAACCACTGTTGGAGTGCACCTTATATTACTCATTCTGAAGATGGTATTCCGGTGGCTGTCACTTTAGCTAGAAGAGTGAGTGAACTGCAGGTGATTATGACTGAACTTCCCTATATAACATTCCACAGGAATAAGATGGTGATAAGACCTCACCCAAAGTTCATGACCATTGTGATCTCGGCGGGATAGGTAGAGGCAGCAGTGCGGAGGGAGACGGGGGACAGGCGGCACCGCAGAGCCAGTGCTGGGGGAAACTGGCTTTTAAGCTGTCTTCTCCCCACCCCACCCCAGCACTGGCTTTTGCTCCACCCTGCCCTTGCAGCCCCCTATTACTGGATAAGTTTTAAAATGTACCCATTAAAGCAATTAAACAACATTTCAAGGTTAATTGGAATATGATATTGATTTGGTATTTGGCTGCTAAGACCATGAACATAGTATTAAAACCTATGCAGAATAAAATTCCACATCTTAATGAACAGGTTTTTTTTGGACTTAAGTATGTGCCTAAGTATTTCCATAGGTGAGAATTAGTGAATTGACAGTATTGGAGTGGATATAAAATAAAAAAAATCAGATGAGATCTAGGTCTCTAGATGTTTGTAATAAACTGAAAGATAGAAACCAGCTTGCATGTAACTGCTGTTTGACAAATTGTTCTACAAAATTATGGACTTGAGCACTGATGCATATTCAAGAATCTCATAAGAACAATTAGTGTTTCATATATGCAAATGAACACAGATATGTGTATATTGGCTATCATGCTTGTAAGGTGGTCACCTCAAAATATACAACTTACTAAATCTTTTAACTGCTATAATTTCATTAACTGTTCAAGACCTTATTTTCCATTGAGCAAATATAATGTGCAATAGATAAGCCAAGGGTGGACAATAAGCAGCCCACGTCCAGCCTGTGAGCCACTTACTGCCCATCCCTGAGATAATCTATTAAGAAAAATGTTTACTGGTGGTTTGACTTGACAAAACATTTGGTATATTTATTGAACTTTTTCAGAATATACTAGAATGTGAGAAAATCCAAAGCAATCAATACATGAAAAAAAGATTTACTTTTGAGCCTCTAATTTTACATAATCACTTCATAGTTATACACATTAAGCATGAGCATTTCTAAAGTGTCTAAGATAGGGATGTTAAAGACTAGTCTTCTATCCGATAAGCATTTGTGTATCAGTCTTTTGATTAGTCGACTTCCCCTCCTCCCCCCTTGCTGCCTCTTCTGGAGGAATGCTGTGAGGAGCCTGGGATCAGCTGGGAGTCCCCAACTGATCCCGGGGCTCCACTGCCCCTTTGAAACGCATGGACGTGGCGTTTCAAAGGGGCAGCCGCACAACTGATGGGGGGGGGGGTGTCTTGTACATTTCAAAGGAGGAATGCAGAAGTGCCTGTCGATTAGTTGATGGAAATTCCATCGACTGGTCAATTATCCGCATTTTAACACCCTTAGTCTAAGATGGAGATGAGATTCCCAACTCTTTTGACTTTTAAAATCTAGAACTTTTAAAAATTCTCTCCTATTAGGACCCATGTGCCAACTTCTGCAGTTTTTACTTGGACAAAATTGCAATGGGAGTTTTCTAAGGGTGTCTCTACATAAATCCAAGCTTATTTCAAAATAGGGAATGTTTACACAACACTTATCTCAAAATAGAGTACTCTTCCTCCGACTTCTCTTATTCCTCTTACAATGAGGGTTACAGCAGTCGGAGTAAGAAGTCCTCCAGCTTGACAGCATTTTAACACTATTTCAAAATAACAGCCTGCTGTGTAGAGGTGGAGGAAGTTATTCTGGAATACTGCTAGTTATTTTGAAATAGTGTTTCAGTGTAGACGTACCATTAAGTGAACAAAACAGAATTTGTGGCTTAATGATTGGCAAGTGCTATACAAGGGAAAGTTTTATTTTGATAGATGCATTTCAGTCTTAAGGAATTAAGATAGCAACAACTGTCCTTTTATTGGGAATCTATATTACAAGGAAGTGTGTGGGTGTGAAATTTTTTACAGGAACTGTCTTTTCTTACAGGTGATGCTAAGGGGTTGACTTCTATATAGGTTTTTAAAAAACAGTCTAAAATATTGTGTGTGTGAACATTTTACATGGAGCCTTTTAAATAGTAGTATTGATGTTCAGGAGTTAAACTAATATGATTTCATTGTATTTAATATATGTACATTTCAGATTTAAAGCATAAATTGGAATCTCTTGATCGAAGATTACTGAAGTTTAGAATACATGTGTTTTTTTTTCTTTTAAATACAGGCAGTCAAAATGACGTGTCTAATTGTGCACTGTAATGTCTCTGAAACTTGTGACTGAGCTAACAGATGATGCATCTTCTTGTCTCAGATCTATAGGAGTTATTCTTTGAAGCAGCTGTTTAGAACATTAGTGAATATTTATATATGTCATAAAAGATTCAGTACCTTTTGTGTCTGGTGCAAACATCATGCTAACCTCGTTCAGATCACTGCCTATTCCTCTAATTTAGTTCTAGTCATGTATCAAGGTTTTTTAGCCCTTTTTATGAGGGTCTGGAGTGGGACTGTAAAATTATTATAGAGTGCCAGTTATGCATTGAGTGATAGTTTTTGCAGTCTTCTAGCACAACATTGATTTGAATTAGTTGTGTTTGCTATATATCAAATATCAACACACTTCTACAAGTATAAATTTCTACCCCCAGGTCTCTGAATTGCGCATGATAATAGTAGTTCACTTGTTGATTGTGTCCCCCTCCCCTCCCTTTTTTTTTTTTCATAATAGTAAGGCTGAAGCCTTCATGAGCACCAGTGTGTCAGGCAGCCATTTCTCTAGACCAGGGCTGGACAAAATACAGCCCGGGGCAGGATCCAGCCCGCCAAGCCACTGGATCCGGCCCGCGGACCCCCCTTCCGGGACCCTCAGGCACGCAGCTGCACATAAAACACAGTCCCTGTGGCTCTCTGCTCTTCGTGCGATCTCCCCGCTCTCAGCCCAACCCTCAGCTCCTACTGGCCAGAATCAACTGGCCAATAGGAACTGACCCCAGCCAATCTTTCAGCTCCTATTGGCTGCAAACAACCAAACAATAGGAGCTGAGAGATTGGCCTGGGGGATGGGGACAGCAGCAAGCCTCTTCTGCCTCTGGGAGCTGAGAGCTAAGTAGAGGGAGCAGCTGCAGTTTTAAGTGATCTGGGGCTGCAGCAGGCAGGGAACCCAGCTTGCTTTGGGGGTGCTGCAGGCTTAGGTGAGCACCTCCCAGCCAGAGCCTGCCTCTGGCACCCCAGCCCCTCCTGTACCCCAACTCCCTCCCCCAGGTCACCATCCAAACCCTCTGCATCCCCTGCCCAGGTCACAACTTCCTCCCAGACCCTGTACCCCTTCCTACACTCCCCCAGGCCAGAATCCTCTCCTGCACCCATGCCCCCTCCCTGACCCAACACCACATCCCCTGCCCCAAGTCACCACCCACAGCCTCTGCAGTCTGCACCCTTTTTCCCCTTCTCCCAGATCACAGCTCCCTCCCAGACTTTGCACCCCCTCCTAGTGTCCCCCTCCCAGGCCAGAATCCTCTCCTGCACCTGTATATACTCTCTCTCTGACCCTACACTCCTATCCCCTGACCCAGGTCACAATCCCCTCCTTTGCCCAAACTTCCTCTCAGATCTCACACTGTCTCCTGCATGCCAGTCCCTTACCCCGTGCACCCTTCTGTGCCCAACCTCCATCCCAGACCCTGCACCCCTCCACAAAAAAGTGAGCCCCTTGACCACTTTCCAAAATCTTAGTGGCCCCCCTCCAAAAATTATTGCCCACCCCCGCACTAGACCCACCTACTGCACTTCGGAGAACACAAATACAACAAACCAGGACTACCATAGCAGTAGTAAGCTTATTCAGTTCATCTAAAGATCTAGCAAATATTAAATATGTTTAGGATGATTTTATTATGGATATAGAATTTAGAATTCCATTTCTTTTATCTGTTTTTGATATGCACGTGTTGTTGTCAGTATGTTTGTCTGTGATGTAGGGAATGTCCAAATTTACACATAGTTCTGTTTAGCAATGTAAAGGGTTAACGGGTTACCTGGTAAGCATGCTCTTTAACCTGTAACCCCGTAAACATGGCAGTAACCGGAAGGGGCCACAGTGCAGCAGGCTCAGCCCGGCCTGGATAGAGCAGCCTGCAGTGAGGAAGACCTGGCCAGGCTGGAGCAACCCCTCACCCATGGGTCTGCTACAGTGTGATTGGGCCAACCTCCTAGGAATTGTAGTTAACCGGTTAAACATTGTTTAACTGGTTAACTTTTTAACCAGGATTTTACATTCCTAGTTGTGTTCCCCCCCATATTAACTTTTAAACATAACCTTTTAATGATAGAGAGAAGGAGAAAATATTCAGGCCAAAATGAACTTGTTAAGAAGTGTAAAAAGTATGGGTAGATTTGATGCCTTTTGGTCTTGGCTACCCCCTCAACGGTGAATTAGGATAGTCCGAAATATGCATAAATTAATTGTGAACAGCTAAGCTTGACAATTTGAGAAACATTAAGTTTTTTCCGGAGTCTAAAACAATAATTATTTGATCACTTTAAGGCAAACTTTGTGTACAATTACTTCCCAGTTCATCTATTCATGCGCAAATTATATGACTATATAACATTGTAGAAGCAAAAGCGGCGAGGAGTCCTGTGGCACCTTATAGACTAACCGAAGTGTTGGAGCATAAGCTTTCGTGGGCAAAGACCCACTTCGTCAGATGCATGCATAGATACATGCATCTGACGAAGTGGGTCTTTGCCCACGAAAGCGTATGCTCCAACACTTCGGTTAGTCTATAAGGTGCCACAGGACTCCTTGCCGCTTTTGCAGATTCAGACTAACACGGCTACCCCTCTGATGATTGTAGAAGCAATTACCTTTAAATATTGTCATCTTTGTGTAAGGAAATTTCACATTGAAAAAACACCAGTTTAGTTTTCTAGAACTTATGAATAAATCATGGTTTTGTTGAAACTGGCCATTCAAATTTGTTTCAAACGTAATATTTGAAATTTGTCATTGCTTCATGAAAATGGCACTTCTTTTGGGAGGGGGGTGATAGGTTTATATATAATATTTTCCCTTCCCACGCAATCTTCATAGCCTATTTACTAACTAAACCCCAAGCCCACCCAAAGAACAGAACAACCATAATTGATTCTCTAAAAAGAAATAGTTAATATACATATGTAATTAAGGTTTCATCTTTAAATAGGTGTCCTTCCAGAAAATATTAGTTTTTCATTCATTCATCTTAGATCTCATCAACATGATCCTGTATGTTATCAACTTTCAGAGGGGTAGCCGTGTTAGTCTGTAACTGAAAAAACGTAAAAAATAACAAATAATCTTGCGGCACCTTAGAGATGAACAAAAAATATAGATGGTATCATGAGCTTTCATGGGCACCATATTTAATAACTGAGTGTCAATTATAATAAGATGAAGGCCTGAAAACATCAGCCCATGCAGCAGAGGCCTGGTTTGAGGCCTGAGGCCTAGTTAACAATGGGCAAAACATGGCTGACATAAAGCAAAGCTAAGCTGTGAGCAAGAGGCAGGCCTCAGCTCACAAAACTTGGCATGAACAGGGCTGAGTGCGCAACACATTAATTGGTACTAGGTACTGACTGCAGAACAATAATTGGTACTGGTTATAAGTGGAAAGCACATGAAATCACTAGCTCATTAAAAAAGACCTTGGTACCCACTCCTCACAGACACAGACCCAGGTTCAAGAAAGGGTCTAAAATGTCAGAATAATGGATAGAGGTGATCTAATCAAACCACGAGGTACAGGGTGATGGGTGGAATCTAAGTAACGTCAGAGCATGGCAACCTGATACATCAGCAGTGAGGTGTCACTTTTTGTACCTGTATAGAAGGTAGTGTTTTGGGGGGACAATCTTTGAGTGACCTAGGGGGCAGTAGGACTTCCCACTGATTGAGTCATTCAATTGTGGCAAGTACATATGCATAGTGGTTCAGTAGAATCTACTGACAGCTATTACTGTACTTCGCTCTACAATAAACTTGGCCTGGCATCTTCTATCCTTATCTGGTTTGTGGTCTTTGGGGGCTCTCTTGGGGTCTGCTGTGGAGACTAAGTGCACAAGTCTACATGGCACACATCACTGAGCACACATGCAAGCAGCCTTCTGGTTATCAATGGAGCCAGAGACCTCTGAGGACATCTTGGCAGTAAATCCTTGAAGAACTACATCAATATTCAAAATTCTAATCAGTAGTCCTATGGCATCTTAGAGACTTAACAAAAATATATAGACTCATGAGCTTTTGTGAGTAAAAGATTCATCTGATGAAGTAGGTTTTATCCACAGAAGCTCATGATACCATCTACATTTTTTATTAGTCTCTAAGGTGCTGCAAGACTATTCATTATTTTTTAAGTTTTTATATGTTAAGTATATCTCCCTTGTCCTCTGTTTTCTAAATCATTCTCTCAAGCACTTGAAAAATAAAGTTGAAATATTTTGGGTAATTCTGACAGGATTTGCCTATCTTCACTGTAGTTTCACAGTTATTGTACACCTAAATGTTATTTAAATGATCATTCACTTACATCCACAAAGATGGAGTCTGTTCCTTTTCTAGTAGTGGAGGCACATTAGAATTATGTTTCAGAGGGTAGCTGTGTTAGACTAACTTTAAAAGATGAGTAGTCATATGGCCCTTTAAAGACTAATAAAATATATAGAATCATGAGCTTTCATGGGTAAAACCCACTTCATCAGATTAATCTTTTATTCGCGAAAGCTCATGATTCTATATATTTTTGTTAGTCTCTAAGGTGCCACAGGACTACCGATTAGAATTCTGAACATTGACACTCCCAATTTAGGAGAGTCTGAATGTTTCCATCCTGCTGCTTTGTCTCAAGATTGTGAACTTTTCATGTTGCCTTAAAAAAGCTTCTAATTTTATCTCCTTGGACTGGTAATTCACAGGTCATATAGATCTGAGAAATCTGAATAACATCTGTGTGGTTTTAGAATCTGATTTCCTCCCTTTTAAGCTCCCAGGATTGGAGCAAATGTAAGAATGTTTTTAGGATAGCGAAGCTGGTGGCTATGTTGCTTTAAATATGTTTCTCTGCATTAGTTTAAAACTTAATTATAAACGTGCATTCCTTGTCTCCTAAGGATTCTTGTTCTATATAGGTCAATTTACAAGCTGCTCTGTTGGACCAGATGCAGCTGCTGCTGGGTTTGTCTCGTAATTATAACTTTAATGTTTTCTCTCAGAAATGCGTGCCAGTTTCTTCAGTCTTTTATCAACCTTTTCCCTCATAGTAACAAGTCACAGCATCCATTTTGCATCTGCGATTTAATTGTGTCCCATAGGAAAAAAAAACAGTTAAATGACACACACTATGCAAATGAGTTCATTTATTTTTTGCACTCCAGGAGATTGACCACTTGCAGTGCCTCTCTTTAATAAGAAAATATAACAAATCTGTTATATATGGTTCTGTATTCTACCAACAAATGACTATTCAGCTGCCTGTCTTCATTATCTGGAATCCAATTAACTTTTGCTACAATGATTAAAATGTATAGCTCAGCAAAATCATTCTATTGTCACTGTCCTGTCACTGTCTTTCAGTTACAGCATACCAGACTCACCAACCTTTTTCCTGCAGAATATGGGGATGTTTTTGCATTCAGATTGCTTTTTGAAAATTTCTAAAATATCACAAACATCTGAGTAACACTTAATCTTTAAGCTCAGGCTTTTCAGAGGTTCTCGTATGTGAAATGAGAATTTATAAATGGCCAGTGCCTTCTGTCATTTTCCTTCATTTCCTTATGGACAAGAAGGATATAATGCTTTTGCATTCAGTAGGGATATATTAATTTTAGGGAGAAGCAGAGCTGCACTGCTCCAGCAAGAAGCAGCCTGTTGGCTGGGACATTCAGCTGTTGGAGGCCGGGTGTTGTGCTCCCACCTGGGCTTTTGGGGCTCTCTTGCAGGCTGCTGCACTAAGCAACAGGAAGGCTAAAGAGGCTACCTTGGGGCACGCACTCCCCCACCAGTCTGGGACTGCCTAGCTCTGAGCCCCCAGGGGACCATTTAGGGAGGGCTGAACCCCCCCCCCCCAAGATTTGTATCAGGATACTGTTAGCTGTTCCCCTTCCCATCAAGGAGCGAGAGGAAAACACATATTGTGTGTGCATTCCTATCCCGCATGGCTGGAGTGAAGAGAGGGTAGAGGTGTGAGTTACCCACACTGTGAGCTTCTATCTCTCTTCCCAATAGTCGCCAAGGGGAATACCAAGCAGTGTTGTGTTATGAATGTCAGGGGGTGGGGGACTTCAGTCCCCACCCTCCCTAAATAGTGCCATTGCCTTATGTTCCCCCTACACACACTTTCTCCCCCACCCCGTGCACTGAACCCCTCCTCTCATCCCCAAATGAGACTCCTGCAGCTCTCCATGCACACTTAGTCCCTTGACTTACTCCTGCACCTTCTCACATCCCTATCCCCTGCCCTGAGCACACCCACCACAACCTTTTGCAAACTCCGCAAGTACTATACTGTCCAATTGCACCCAAGCCCCTGCCCTGAGACCCTCTCCACCTGGGGAAGGTGTGATACAACAATACCTGTAATGAATTTAAGTTATTTTCATCTCGAGAAGGGAGCATGTCAAATCATGAGCAGGAGTGGGCAAAAAGAAAAACTTGGCACTGGTTTTATTGTAATCATAAGTGTTACATTTAACATCAATGAAGTTACAGAGCAGTATTTTCTCCTTGCAGCTTTGTAGGGCTTTCATTGTTTGAAAAGTGTATATAAATTAAAACATTCCATAATTTCTCATCTTTTCTTTCTGATGCCTCTCTCTAAAATCATGCTTATGTTAAATTAGTATTCATAAGAACAGACATACTGGGCCAGACCAAAGGTCCATCTAGCCCAGTATTCTGTCTTCCTTTGGGGCACCCGGCATTGGCCTCTGTCGGGAGTGAACAGAACAGGGAATCTTCAAGTGATCCCTCTCCTGTCATCTGTTTTCAGCTTCTGACAAACAGAGGCTAGGGACATTTTAATATAACAAGATTTAAGAATTTAATAATAATTCTGACATGTCAGTGATATACAAATAGAATATATGAATGTGCTGGATTTTTAAACATACTATGAGACTGCTAGTTAACATCTTACTCTTCTGTTTTCAGTTTTCACGAAATAACACTTATTACAATATTTGGCTAATCAGCAATTGACAAGCTTATTTACTGAACAGTGTTAAATATATTCATTTTAATATATAATACAAAATGTAGCCATTCTGACACAATGGCCAAAAGTGACTACTGGCTTTGTGTGCTCGACTTGAGATATCTTAAACTTGTCTAATGTTCAGAAGACGTGTGCAGCATTCTGGAATTCCAGGCCCCTCCTTAAATACCTCAAGTTAGGTATCCAAAGTTGTTGTTCACTTTTGAAATTCTTGTTCAGTATATCTTGTGAACCTTATTTTTAAGCAGTGTGTGTAACGTCCACCTATTTTGTAAAATCCTTCCCTGAATTGAAGTATGTTTGTTTGAGTTAAGCTGTCAACCTGAGGATTTCTTAACTATTAGCAAACATTTGTTGAAGTAGAAAGACGAAATTGCTTGGTAGTCTTCCCCTCCTACTTTCTACTATGTCTTTCTAGTGTTCTAGTGTGTAATAAAGATACAAGTGTTACGTTACTAGATGTTGTCTGTTCTGCCATTATATTAATTTAGATTGAAGAGGTGTATAGAAGTAGGGACTCACTGGTCCAGCAATATCAGGCAGATTTTGCCAGACCATAGGGCCCCTGCAGCTGGTAGCAGGGGCTGTGGCTGGGAGCCCAGTGGGGGCCAGGAGAGGAACCCAGTGGCCATCTGGGAGTGCTTAGCGGACTGCAACAGGGGGCCAGATTGACCTCCCCTGGTATGGCAGACTTCCTCATTTGGGACCGATCAGGTCCCGAGGGTGCTGGACCAGGGAGGTCCAAAGTGTAGAACATTTAGTTTAGGATCTGATTCTTAAAAGGGACAAGATGTCCTAAGTCTTTTGTTATTTCCACATCATGATTTAGCTTCCAATTTTGTTAACTGAAGATTTGACATAGCATGAATCCCTTTTGCTTTTTAACTTTCACATTTGTCTTACACCCCTAATGTCTGCTATGGGCTACCTAGCCTAGTGAGTGGGCTGCATAAATGGCCCTCTTTCATCTCAGTTGACTGCAATATTGTTGCAATTGGTTGGTTTTTCAGGATAAGTTAGTTTTGCTAACTGTGCTTGTGTACCTAGAATTGTCAGGGTGTGCCAAATGAATCATAACAGTGCTTTTGATTGGATGCAGAAGGAGCGTATGGCTCTCTGTCAATGTTATGTCCAATCAAAACGCACCTCACTTCACGTGCGTTTGTTTTAGGCTACGTCTAGACTGCAGAGTTAAATCAGAAAGATACGCAATTTGCGGTATGCAAATTGTGTGTTTTTTTCTGATTTTCTTCAAAAGAGGCTTTACCGAAATTTGGCACATCTAAACGGCGCCAAATTTCGGAAAAATTTGCTCTTTCGACACATCCCTTATGCCTCATAGAACGAGGTTTACAGGGATGGCGAAAGAGTGCATCCGCTTTTTTGAAAATTTTTTCGGAAAAGTGGACACGTTCCTTGGATGTGGCATTGCTTTTCTGGGATACCTCTGGTATCCCAGAAAAGCGCTGCAGTCTAGACAAAGCCTTACATGCATATCACTTTAGCAATACTGGTAGGAAAAAAAACTACGCAAATGGAAACCAGTAGAATCTGGTAACCCTGTGCGTGGGCATTGGTAAACAAAATGTCATGTGGGCTACACTTAGAATTGTGGTTGGCCGCAAGTTGCCTACCATTGCCCTAAATTGCAGCAAGGGAGGTTTAGATTGGACATTCGAAAAAACGTTGTCATTGTGGTTAAGCACTGGAATAAATTGCCTGGGGAGGTTTTAGAACCTCCATTGTTTGAGATTTTAAAGAGCAGGTTAGACAGACACCTGTCAGGAATGGTCTAGATGGTGCTTGGCCCTACCATGAGTGCAAAGGGCTGGACCTGATGACCTCTCAAGGTTCCTTCCAGTTCTGTGATTCTATGTGGTATAAAATACTGCGTGTCACTCTTCCTCTTAATTGCTTTCAATAGTGAACTCCTGAATTCCTTCCAATAATTGGGGTATTAAAATATTTAGTTAGTTATATAGCAAAATGGAGAGGTGATTACAATTGTTTTCAGCTATTGTAATAGTTAAGCCTTTTCTTACATAGTACTGAAACTGTTAAGCCTTTTTTAAATAGATGTAACTATTTTAAAATCTTCTAACAAGTAGATATACCAACAGTTTCAGATCCACATGTAGCTTGATATTACTATTACTTTGACTAAACTGGACTAGGGATGTTAAATTGCGGTTTGACTAATCAATGGAATTTCCATTGACTAGTCGATAGGCACTTCCACATTCCTCCTTTGAAATGTACAAGAGCCGCCACTGGGGCTCTTGTACGTTTCAAAGGAGGAATGCGGAACTCCGCCTGCAGCCCGGGGCCAGCGGGAACTCCTGCTGACTCCGGGCTACATGTGGCATGCCTGCTTAGAAATGTACAGGAGTCCCCAGCGGGTGCTGTTGTGCATTTCAAAGCCATGGAGCCTGCGGTCAGTGGGGGACTCAGAGCTCCATGTTGACCCCAGGCTCCATGCTGTGCTGCATGCCACGGGGATCAGTGTTTCAAAGGGGCAGTGCAGTGGAACCCCGGGTCAGCTGGGGACCCCCAGCTGATCCTAGGCTCCGCACAGCAGCGGAACCTGGCATCAGCTGGGGACTCCCCAGCTGACCCCGGGTTCCATGCGGCATTTTCCCAGAACCCGGGGTCAGCTGAGGAGTTCCCAGCTGACTCTGGCCTCCTGGGCAGCTGCCTCTTGAAACAGCGGATCTGCCTTGGGGTTTCAAAGGGGCAGCGCTGCACAGCTGTGCGGCGCTGCCGCTTTGAAGTACCCCTTTTCACCCCCCTTTGCTGCCTCTATCTGATAGAGGTAGCAAAGGGGCGGGGGAATCGACTAGTCGACTGAGTTGACTAGTCTTTAACATCCCTAGACTAGACTAATAAACCTAAACTAATTTTATATCATTAAGCAAAAGCAGGACTCAAGTGTACTCTTTCTAGCTGCTGGGAAGGAAAATGTACTTCTCCCTTTCTTCTCCTCTCTCAGTAATGAAAGAGAATTCTGGGGGTCAGTCAGTCACCTTTATGCACAGATGCAGTTCTCTGTGTTTCATTTATTGTATGTTTATGGAAATAAGTTGTTGCTGTTTGTGTTTCTCCATCTCAGCTAGTATATGCTGTTGAAAAGGCGCCACAATGGACTGGGGAGAATCTTCCGACATAAAGTGTACAGATATGGTACCATACGACCTCTCTTTGTAAACTCCAGCATAGAGGAACTGTGGGGGTCAGAGTTGTGCTTAACACCACAGGGAATACTGACTCAAGTACATGGACCTCTGTGAATGAAGGAATGGTTGTAAAATAAAGAGCTCCTGTGGCTACTCTGTTTTGTCAGGGACTATTTTTTGGTCTCTGCAGCAACACAGATTACATGACACACAGGTGATTTAAAGGAGAGACAGCACAGTCTGCTCTGAGGTTGTGTGCTAGCTGGAAGTTCTTCTGTCATGTTTTGATATAATTTTTGTGCTCAATTCTTTTGCTTATGAAAGTATCTTAATATAAATTTTGGACAGATAAAAATTTGGTAACTTTTGATATTTAATGACAGCATTTAGAAATACTGCATAAAGTGTGCTGTACAGAGACACAAACATATTCTGAATAAACATCTGTTCATGAATCACTTAAATTAAAAATACACATATATGCAGATTTTATTAAAACCAAAACATTAATATTCAATTGATTGACTTAGATTATTTTTGTGTTCACTGTTGTACTTTTTCATTACAGAATGTATGACAATATGTCCACAATGGTGTATCTAAAGGAAGAGAAGTTGGAGAAGCTCACTCAAGATGAAATCATTTCTAAGACTAAGCAGGTGATTCAGGGTCTAGAGGCACTGAAGAATGAACATAATTCCATTTTGCAGAGCTTACTTGAGACACTGAAGTGTTTGAAGAAAGATGATGAAACCAATCTGGTGGAAGAAAAATCAAACATGATTCGAAAGTCACTGGAAATGTTGGAACTTGGACTTAGTGAAGCACAGGTAAAATTGGATCAAGGGAAATCATTTCAAGCTGTGACTGCATTTGCTTTCATATCATTGCAATCTTTATCTTTTGGGACTGAAGTTTAGTTACAAGCATAGATTTGAAATTGGGAGGTTAAACAGGCTTTTACATCCCTAATAACTATATAGAGCAGTGTTTCTTAAACTTTTTAAGACCGAGGAACACCAAACAATAATTTTTTTTTTTTAATGAGGAACACCAAGGATTTTTTGTTAAGCAAACAAAAAAAGGTCCTCTGCCCCTTTAAGGGTGGCCATTTTGAACTCTGTTGTTCTCCGCAGCACACTGGTGTGTGGCAGAACACAATTTAAGAAACACTGATATAGAGGGACTGCCAGTGGCGGTTTGAGTGTGTAGCTAATTATTCAATGAGCATTCAATTCTGACCTCACTGAAGTAACACACAGCTATTCTTTGACTGACTTCATTGAAATGGGAATTTATTTTTATATATAGGCATTTTTTGTGGCACTTGTCATATAATATCGGAGCACCTCACAGATGTTAATGATCCTCACAACAACTCTGGAGAGTTAGAAAAATGTTATTCTCACTTTACATATGGGTAGCAGAGGCACAGAAATTAACTAACTTGTCTGAGGTCATACAGAACTGGTAATAGACCTGAGTCCCAATCCAGGGATTTAGGATTATTTTTTTAATCCCTTGTATTTAAGGGTCTCTAATGTTGACCTAACTTTTTTAGTAAAATTTTAAAAAACTAGTTCAAGGATTGGCTAAAAATTGAGTATTGAATCTGAGAAACATTCCTCCTTTAAAAGAAAGAGTCCTACTTATTTTGTGAAACGACTTGGTTGCAGAAAATGTTGTTTTGGGGAAGGTGGGCAGAAGCTGCAAAACTGGTCTCTGTGTGTATGCAAGAGTGTTGCTAGGGATGGGTGTGTGTACTACAACAAACTGACTTGTGGTTTCAGACTATTTTCAAAATGTTTCTTGACTGTTTTGAATTTTATTTAAGTTAAATACATAAAGTTGCAAGAGAGTGGTAAAACAGCCAGTCTTTGGAAAGTATGAAACCTTCCAACCCTTATGAGGAAAGAAAATGCCAACAGATGTCTTTAAAGTTACCTTGTGCGGGTGTCTAAAAAATTCTTATAGAAAAGTAAAGAAATAGGAAAGGAAAAATACTTAAAACACTGGATTTTTAGACTCAGGAAATGAGATTCAATTCCTGGCTCTGTCACAGCAATGAATCTCTCTATTGTTCAATTCTAATATGTAAAATAACAGTATACCACTGTGAGAGAGGGAAGCATTTGTGTCTGTGTAAATTGATAAATATTTGTGTGACATGGAGATTTTTTTTCTCTGAAGGTAATGCTCATTTTGCTAACAGAGTAATTAATTAACTTTTACTTTCACTTTCCCATGTCCACCAGACCTCCTCTAGAGAGTTAAAAACAATGAGGAGTCCTGTGGCATTTTAGGACTTGTTGTTTTTGCAGATACAGACTAATATTACTACCCCTCTGAGTTCACAAATTCATTGTAGTATGTTATAAATATGATAGCTACAGGCATTTTAAATAGGCTGGGCAACATTTTTGCTTGGCTTTCCCAAATATACTTGAAATGCTGCCTGTGCAACTGGTTACATAGAGACGAGCTAATTACTTGGCAATTTTTGCACATGTCAAATACAGATAATTTGAAAAGGTCTGTTGAAAATTTGATGTTGTAGATGGACTGGTATGTATAAATACTAGATATTGTTACCCCCAAAATAGTCTCACTGGAGACCACCCACAGTTAGACTAGTATGGGTTTATTTCCACTAGGTAAAACTAAAGAGGAGTAAGCAGCCACCAAAGGTTTAAACTAAAGAAGATAGCACTCTCTCTCTCTGAGACACACACACACAGACAAGCAAGCAAGCACATACCCCTCCATTCATTCACTCATTCACACCCATTCATCCCTGCCCTCAGACACTTACACAGACATATGGGTTGCAGAAGGAGCCAAGGCATGTGGATCCTGGAGGGTCTGTCTGCTCATCATGAGTGGGGAAGCTGGTCAGTAGGAGAGACACTGGAGAGGAACTTCTCAGGAGCAGGGGAAGGAAAAAGAATCTCACATGTGCTCCTTCTCTTTATATAGTGTCTGAATGGCTCCTGTGATTCATTCACCTCGTCATCAGGGAGCATGCCCAGACTTCCCTTTATCCAGCAGGGAGCATGCCCAGACTGTGATGACTCATTGAAACGTGGTCCATTGTTCTCAGTCTTCTTCAAACACACTCTCAGACTCACAGTCTCTCTCCATTCACTCAGGGGAGAATGCATCTTAGGGAAAGTTACAAGCAAGGTGGCAGAGAGTTACAAAGATTACAAGGTTGCAGTTTACAGTAAATTTGAGAGTTACACAGATTACAAAGTTGCAGTTTAAAACCTTAGACCTTACAGTTTGGTGTAGTTTCAGAAAATCCATGTATACACATCAAGTAAGCTCAGGTGGAGGCTTTTTTATGCAACAGATATGAGCGTGAAATTGAGTCATTTCTTGAACATTTATTCTGCATACGACTACCTTTACCCTAAAGATATCCTTTTAAAGAATGATGCTACCTTCTGGAAAAAACTGAAATTTTACTTAACGTGAATCTCGCATATAAAAATATTCAGGTTCTGAGGTGCTCAAAACTAACAAGATAAATCTTTTATGAAATCAAGGAGCCAAACTCCTTCTTGGTGTATAGCTAAGTGATATCTTTAAAATATATGTGAGCAAGGTATACAAAGTGAAGGCCATGAGCTACTTGTGATCCATACCAACTTTCACACTACCATTAGTGGGAGATTTACGCAATGAATGAGGGTAAAATATAGTCACTACATAGTAATCAAAATTACTTTTGCATTTAGCAGCACTAATGAGAGAAAACAATGCAGGAAACTTTTTTAGTTAGTCACTGATTTTTAATTTTTTATTGGCTATATGTGTGCAACTACTTGTTTTGTGTGAACAGCTGTAATTGTACATCAGCTGTACAATTGCACATCTAAGATTACTATAATTATTTCCCCTTAAAACATGATTAGGCAGGAGAATTTAGGCCCTATTGAGAGGAATATGGGCAGTTTATGAACTTGCCATCTCAGTTTGAAATAGGTGTTCAACTACTGATATATGTGGGGTCATGTTTGGAAGGTTTCTTTGCAATGATAAGGCCTAGAAACTTAGCATACATATTAAAATGGAAGCTTGCATTCTGCAGAATGTGAATTTGTCATGGAGGCTGAATAATATAATCATTTTACTATTCAGTGTTGCATTTCATAGTCAGTTTTGCAACGTTTATGTAAATGCAACAGTAGATTTGCATGTGTTCTGTGTGAACTTTGTCCAGATGTGTCAGCAGGATAGGAGACTTGATGTGATTTGTAATTAGGCTGCAACTTCATTTTAATTGTCTGGGAATACTTGGCAGAAAAAACTTCAATGCAGGTAATTCCATAACCGTTTACATATATGCAGGGGGCTGCTGTCATCCCTGTTCTTTACCCAACCATCTTGCTGCTGGGACCTCCCCTAGAATGAGAGTTAAGGGGCTATAAAGGAGGACTGAGGTTGATTCCTTGCCTCACCTGTCATAGGAGCCCTGAAAACCTCTGATCATCTTATCCCTGCTCTATGCAGTACTTGTATAGGCATCCATCCCAAGCTTACATAATAATTTGCAACATGATAGTCTATTTCTGTTCCATATTTTTTCCCTAAGCAAGCTCCGAGCCCGCTATAGGGGGGAGAGGGGAAAAAAGCCCATCTCTCATTGATCAGTCCAGGGGTGGGCTGGGAAAGAATTCCCCTCCTCACCTAGTAAGGAATGACTAGCATATAATGCAGGGATAGGGAACCTAGGACCTGGGGTCTGGATGCGGCCCCCAGCTTGACTGGTTCTGTTCCCCAAGGCTCAGGGCTCCCCCCCCAGCATTGGGGAGCCTGTGCTGGTGCTCTAGCTCTTCTCCCCCCTCCCTCCCATGAGCCTGGAGCACACAAATATCTACTAGCCTGGGCCCCCCTAGGCTCTGGTGTGCAAGGGGATTGTGGGGGATGTCTATCTTTCTCCTTAACTGGGACCATGTTAATCAGGTGGGGTTTTTTTCTCACTTGTGTGCGGCCCCTAACTGATTTTTCTGTGGATCAGCAGCCCCTGACTCAAAAAAGATTTCCCACCCCTGATATAATGGCTACAGTGAGTAGTCCTGTGGCACTTTGCCAGATGAGATGAGAAACGTGGTGTTTTAACATCTTCCAAAGGTGGCAGAGCATGTGCTGCTTTGCCTGGTTCAGATAAAGGAGGGATTTTCATGCACCAGTGTGGACATAAATTGTCCCCCTTCTCTTCTGGTCACATGGGAATGGAAGAGGAGGTGGTACTGGGGGGAACCGGCTTAAAAGCTGGTTCTCCCCTGCTCCAGCTCCATGGGAGCGGGCAAGGGCTCAGCTGTGGTATTCTACCTTTGAAATGTACAAGATTCCCCACTGGGGCTCTTGTACGTTTCAAAGTTGAAGCACAACATGGAGCCTGGGGCCATTTGGAGACTCCCCGCTGAACCCAGGCTCCATGCACTGTTTCAATCTTTGAAATGCACAAGAGCCCCTGAGGGGTAGTCCTTAAGGTTGATCTGGTATGAAGCTATCATAACAAGTAATTCTGTGGCTGTGTAGTCCTTAAGGCCCACAGACTATTTCTTACAAGAGAGAAAATGGCTTATACCACTTCATGTGCACTGAGGTCATTCCCAGCTATCTAAATACATGTCTGTAAAGAGCAGTTAAGATAGCAAACTTTATAAGTTACTGTATGTTTCATCAATAAAAGCAAATATTGCATAGGGGTAAGATTTCTTTAGATTAGTCTGAGCTGAACAGGTAGCAAAGTTGTTAGCAGAAAGAAATCAAGAACCAAATGGAAATTATGAAAGGGTCCAGACACAAACATTATCCGACTTCACAAGTATAATGGTATTTATGCAAGAAAAGCCTTATGTTAAAACTAAAGGAATGCACTGCACAGGAAGAATGTCTTGTAACCTCCCATGCTTTTTAGGTAATGATGGCCTTGTCAAATCACTTAAATGCAGTGGAATCAGAGAAGCAGAAATTGCGTGCTCAGGTTCGTCGCCTATGCCAGGAAAATCAGTGGCTGCGAGATGAACTAGCTAGTACCCAACAGAAATTACAGAAGAGTGAACAGTCTGTGGCTCAGCTGGAAGAAGAAAAGAAACACTTGGAATTCATGAATCAATTAAAAAAATATGATGATGATATTTCTCCATCAGTAAGTCGATGTACACTCAAAAGCACTGTACATTATCCTGCATGTTTCCTTCTGTTAGTTTCTGCTAAAGCTGCCAATGAGTTGTTTTTTATCCCCGGATGTGAATTTTTATTACTTGAAGCAAATTAAAACCTATATTTGAAATGTTTATTAGGTACATCAGAGAGAGATTTCTTCATTTATTTAAAATGTCCTAATCTTAGTAGTTTATACTTTCACACATTATAGAACTGCTTCCCAAAATAATCTTTATTTCAGGAAGGCCTAATTTTACTGATGATAGAGTAACTACAGTTTAGACTTGGGGGAAGGGGTAGAAATGTCCAATACATAGAACACTTACACCCAGTAATACACTATTTTAAAAGTTTACTTTAAAAATTATCTTCAGAAAGCCATAAAATGTCTGTTTTAACCCCAGTTAGTAAGAAAATTGAGGGTAAGATGTGTAAATTGTTAGTATAAAAGGAAATAGCATTATTTGGAGCAATCTGGCAGATGATTTTGAGCTAGACAGAGATCTCACAATTTCTTTCTCTCTCTCTCTCAAAAAAAAAAAAAAAAAAAAAAACCACTTTTCCTGTGGGATGACAGTGTGACATCACATCACTCTGATGTCCCACACCCTCTGCCCTCCCCTGGGCTCCCTGTCCTGGATGCTGTTTGGGGACGGCACGACTTGCTCCAGGGCTGCTTGCTTATGCCGCTGTTGTTCTTGGTGCTCATGGGCTGCTGGGCCAGCAGGCTCAAGAGAAGGGCCAGGCACAGGGAGAGGCACCCTGCATTCCCAGCCACCCTCCGCCCCATCCTTTACCTTGCCCCAAGTGGCTGTGTCCTCAGCCCAGTGCTGAACTGCTCCACTGAGACCCAAGCCCAATCCCCAAACTGCTTCCCTTCCACCTGCCCAGTCACATGCGGGGCTGCAGCAGCAAGTGGTGCTTCTGCAAGGCAGGTGAGGAGGCACCCAGCAGCACTGACCTAAGCGGCCTGGGCCTCCTTTGCCTGGTGCTGCAGTCTCTCACCCTCGCTCCTCCCCTGTGCGGTTGGAGCACTAGTGCTTGCTTCCTGCTGCGGGGGTGGGAAAGAAGAGGCAGGAGGGAGAGAGAATCCCAAGCCTCGCCGTGCAGGGAAGAAGCTCCCCCTCCTGGGCTGGGGAACAGCAGTGTGAACACACCGTCTAGAGCCTTTCCCTGTGCTCCCATTGGCCAGATTTTGCCTAATGGGAGCAGTGGCAGGCCAAGTCTGGGACTGGTGCGAGGCCCAAAGACAAGTGCATGCCTCCCACCCCTTCATGTCCAGATCCTGCACCCCCAACCCCTCACTCAACCTCCCGCCTTCCCAACCTGCTCCTGCTGCCCTTCTCCCGGCCAGACATCCTGCCCTTAGCCTGCTTTTCCTTCCCGCCCCAGCTAGACACCCTGCCCCCAGTCCACTCCTGTCTCTTACCTCCCACCCAGACCTCGCACCCTCAGCCCATCCTGCACCCCACCTCCTGCACTCCCATCCCTATCCCACTTACTGGCAGTCCTGTCCTACACACTGAACCCCTCGTTTTTGGCCTCACCCCAGAGCCTAGGGCACACAAAATCCACTAACCCTAGAACTCCAGAAGAGTTAAGCTGGCCTCCCCCTCCCCCCCCCATCCTGGGGCTGGAGCACTAGGGAAATAAGGTGTTTCAGTTGGGGGACAGATGACTGAGGGTTGGGGGGTTTGGAGGGGCTTTTTTGCCTTCTCACTTGTGTGGTCCCAAACTGATTTCTCTGTCAGTGGCCCCTGACCTAAAAAAGGTTCTCCACCCCTGCCGTTAATATAGACAATGTTGAAACCTTTTTATGTTGGACATAATATTTTACTTTCATTAAAAATGAAGCCTGGCCAACAAGCCCCCAGTTGGAGCCCAGCCCACATCTGACTGCAGTGGCCTGTGGCAGACCCCATGGTCTAGCCCAGTCTGGCTGCACAAAGTGCTACGAGCGGCCCCCCTCCTGCTACGGCTTGGGTAGGAGGAGAGGCCATGATCCAACTGTGGCGGACAAAGGAGGGTTGGCGAGCGTAGCAAGTAGGGGACGCAGCCCTCTAGTATTATTTAATATTTACATTAACACTAGAGGCTCTAGTCTGGAAAGGGGCCCCATGATGTTAGTCATTGTGAAAACGTAGGCAATATCACTACTCTTTACAGTATAAGAGAGAGTGTGCCATATAAAGGGTGAGGAAAATAGGAGTGCAAACAAATATATACAGTTTTAATATACATCTGTATACCTTTGCAAAGGTGATTTCCATAATTTTAAATAGTGTTTGGTAACCTAGCTGTCCCTCAGGCTATCATTGATAGATGTATAGGTGTTATCATAGAAATAGCTCGTGCCTTGTAAGTTGTTACATTCCTAATGGTGTCTTGTATCTATTTCAATCATTTTATTTTCTTGTGACCTATTATTGCAGCAGCAAGGGAGTGGGGAAAATGCATGTGTTTAGACATGCTAACCAACTGCTAGACACATCTTTTCTAGTACATTGTGAATATAGTGATTTGTTTTAGTCAGGTAGCCAGCTGCATGCGATGCTGGTAAATCTAAAAAAGCTAAAACTTGTAAAAAAAATAGCCAGTGGAGTCTATTTAAATCTTGATACAGAAGTCCTTGTGTACAAGATAGTACCTCAATAATTGAATAGGCTAAACAAGGAACTGTGATCTTTAGACAGGATAAAATATGCTGGCACTTCCATGTTTTGGAGAAAAAAACTAGAAATTTGGCAGGTGCACAGTGTAAAGTCAGTAGTGTCCCTTTTCCTAATCTCACAAAAATTCACATAGATCTGACTGAGTTAAAAGCCTCTGAATTGTAGATCTTGTAAGTGTCTTATTGCTAAAATCTATCAACCTCCACCTGAGTGGAGAGTGTTTCAGCCCTACTGACCCTGCTGTCTGCACAAAGAGTGCCTTCCTGGTAGTACAGAGCTTGAGGGTCCAAATGGAACACGGCAGCAGCAGCAATCACCTTTTGGGCCTATGGAAAAGCACTGGGCTGGGAGCCAGAAGAAGACAATAAGTCAGGAGTGGGCAATAATTTTTGGTGGTGGGGGCCATTCCAAGATTTTGGAAAGTGGTCAAGGGCTGCACTTTTCTGTGGATGAGATGCAGGATTTAGGATGGAGGCTGTGTACAGAAGGGCACACAGGGTAAGGGACTGGAGTGCAGGAGATGGTGTGGGGGTCTGAGAGGGTGTTTGGGTGAAGGAGGGGGTTGTGACCTGCGGCAGGGGATTGGAGTGCAGGGTCTGGGAGGGTGTTTGGGTGCAGGAGAGGATTCTGGTCTGGGGGAGGGGTGAAGGAGGGAGTACAGGGTCTGGGAGGGAGTTCTGACCTGGGGCAGGGGAGTGCAGAGGGTGCTGGTGGGGCAGAGGTGACCTGGGGAAGGGAGTTGGGGTGAGGAGGGGCAGGGGTGGCAGAGACAGGCTCTGACTGGGGAAGCGCTTACCTAAGTGTCTCCTGGCCAGCACCCCCAAGGCAGGCTGGGCTCCCTGCCTGCGGCAGCCTCAGATCACTTAGAGCTGCAGGCTTGTTCCCTCCATGTGGCTCTCACCTCTGGGAACAGGAAGAGGCTTGTGCTGCTTCCCTCCCCAAGGCCAAGCTCTAGGCTCCTATTGGCTGGTTGTTTCTAGCCAATAGGAGCTGAGGATTGGGCTGGGGGCGGGGAGATCACACACAGTCTCCTCCTCCCTCCAGAGCAGAGAGCTGCCAGATTGCTCTTTAAACCTGCGGCAGATGTGTGCCTGAGGATCCTGGCAGGGTGCTCCACGGGGGCCAGATGTGGCCCCTGGGCTGTATTTTGCCCAGCCCTGAAATAAGTTTCTAGTCTCTGGTTGACTTATTACTACAGGTTGGATCTCCCTTATCGGGCACCCTCGGGACTTCACCCCTCCCGAATGAGAGAATTTGCCAGTTATGGGAAGGGTCCCTGCCACCTGCCTCCCAGGACACTCCCACTCCCAGCAGTTGGCTCCACTCTGGCCCCACTGCCACTCGGCTCCAGCCAGCCCACTGGGGCTCACCGGAGATGGAGCTCCCCAGCTGCTGTGGCCCCACTTCTCCCTTGTATGATCGGGAATCCTTGGGGCTGACACTTGCTGGCTGCCTTGTTTCTGCTGCACTCCGTGGGGGATCCCTGGGGACTGGGCTTGCCAGCTGTCCCACTTCTGCCGCACCCCGGGGACAGGGCTTGCCGGCCCAGCTTCTGCTGTGCTCTGCTGGGGATCCCTGGCACAGAGCTTGCCAAATGCCTTGCTTTTACTGCTGACTGCCCTCCTGCTGCTGCCCCGCCCAGCTGGGGCTCCCTGGTGCCAAGGTTCACCAGTGCTGCTGCTGCCCCACTGGTCAGGGCTCCCAGGTGATGGGGCTTCCAGCTGGTTCACACTCTCAGGCTCTGGGGCTCTCTGATCCTGGACCACGGACATTGCTGGACGAGAGAGTCCCGGATTTCGGAGGCTCAATCTGCAATATTAATTCTGTGTGCTTGACAGTAGTATAAGACCTTGCTCAATACTGATTAACTTAGGATACAGGCAAGTATCTCCCCCATCTCCCATTTCATAGATAAAATAACTGAGAAATTATTTACTTATATATGAAATCAAAAGGAGTATATGCTGTGAATTTTAAAGATCCTGGGTTCAAGCTCTAATGATAAATCTTGTAGAAATTGTTATGGTTCCCAGGGATATTGTATTGTGTTCTTTCTAAATAACCTTGGAAACCTCATTGCAGGAGGAGTAACAGTAGTCCAAATTAGGGGCTTTAGTTTGAACTACCTAGGTTGTGCCGCGTGTAGCCGCGGGCAGGGAGTTCGAGCTACCGGGCATTTAAAAATGGCGGCGCCCGGGAGCATGCAAATAAAGCCCGTGATATTTTAATCCCAGGCTTCATTTGCAAGTTCGAATGACTACATTAGCCACCCTAGTTCGAACTAGGGTGGCTAGTGTAGACATACCCTCAGAAGTTAGGAAATGCCAGAATTAAGGTTGAATTGAGAAGTCTTGAGCATATGCATTAATAGTATTTCCAGTGTCACACATCTTCTATGCATATCTTTAATATTTTTTAAACATAGATTTTTATATATAACAATATATAAATGTCTTCAGTGTTTTTTAGATTTAATGATGTTAACATTTTGTTTTGGGCTGGGGTTTGTATAGGAAGACAAAGACACAGATTCTGCCAAAGAACCTCTGGATGACCTTTTCCCCAATGATGAAGATGACCAAGGGCAAGGAAGTAAGTGAACTTCAGATTATATCATTACAATATTTTTCTGCAGAACAGAAGGTCGGTTTTATCTTCACAGAAATAACCATTCATTATTTCTTAGAATGTTATGGTCTAGACACGGTGCAACATAGACAACAAAAAGCTAATTGCAGTTTTTAGGGTTTATTGTATGCAGTAAATTATGATCTAATGAAGATAAAAATGTTTCCCTGATACCCAGTCTGTGCTGGTGTAAGAAATTACAGAAAAGTATTGGCTCATCCCTTCCAAAGGGTGGAAGATAGGAAAGGTGATTTATGAGGATGCTATTCCCATTACATAAAAAGGCTCGGATAGTGAGGTAGCTTTGCAGATATTTACCCGGGAGCTCCTCCTATTTTTGTGAGGCAGCATGGGAGAAAGCATGATGTTACTTGTTTGAAAATTCAGCTAATGGGCAATGGAAGCTGTTGTCATAGGTGTCTGAAGTCAGCCTAGATAAGGAATGATAGACAAGTCTTAAAGTCTTAAAGGGCCTTGAAAGTAGGGATATAAAATCCTATTTCTAATTAGTTTCTAATTCGTTAACTGGTTAAACGTTAAGTTTAACTAATTAACTGATTAAATGGGGAGTGCCTTGGCGGGGCTGGAGTGGCCCCTACGCCATGGGTAGGGGCAGCTCCAGCCCCATGAGGCTGCTGGCTGCCAGCCTGCAGGGGAGAGGGGCAAAGGAGCAAAAGTGGGGGGGTGGGCAAGGGTGTTTCGTTTGGTAGGGGAAGTGAAACACAGAAAGCCAGGCTGTCATTGCTGGAACATTGGTTCTTTCTGTTCCATTTCTGGAATCAGTGTGCTTGTGCATTGGAGGAGACTTTTACAGGTCTTTCAGAAATTTGAGGGGCGAGAGGGCAACAGACTGTTTCCTCCTGGTTCTGGGATGGAGAGGCAGCTGTTGTGAGGTGGGCAGTAAAGCAGGTAAACAGTTTTCAAAGACGTATCAGACAAAATGAAGAGGCTGTAGAGACTGGCTGTAAAGGCTTGCTTTCCTTTTCTCTTGCTGCTGCTGCTGCCACTATTGATGTTTCTTCTATGGTAGCATAGTTGTTTTATAGGCCACCACGGTGGAAGAATGGTAGGGAAGGGCATGAGGAAGTAGCTATTTACTGAGACTTCATACTCCTGGAGCAAGGGGATAAGGAAGGAATAATAGGATCAGAGAACAGGAAGGCCCACTGAGTGGTCGTCAAGTCCAGTCTCATGCACTCATGGCAGGACTAACCACCATCTAGACCAGAGCTATTCAACTTTGGAAGCTCTGGGGGCCACAATGATACTCTCAGTGCATGCTGAGGGCCACAACTTAAGTGTGGTTGCTTAACCATGCAAATATAGAATCATAGAATACTAGGACTGGAAGGGACCTCGAGAGGTCATCGAGTCCAGTCCCCTGCCCTCATGGCAGGACCAAATACTGTCTAGACCATCCCTGAAAGACATTTATCTAACCTACTCTTAAATATCTCCAGAGATGGGGATTCCACAACCTCCCTGGGCAATTTATTCCAGTGTTTGACTACCCTGACAGTTAGGAACTTTTTCCTAATGTCCAACCGAAACCTCCCTTGCTGCAGTTTAAGCCCATTGCTTCTTGTTCTATCCTCAGAGGCCAAGATGAACAAGTTTTCTCCCTCCTCCTTATGACACCCTTTTAGACTCCTGAAAACTGCTATCATGTCCCCCCTCAGTCTTCTCTTTTCTAAACTAAACAAACCCAGTTCTTTCAGCCTTCCTTCATAGATCACGTTCTCTAGATCTTTAATCATTCTTGTTGCTCTTCTCTGGACCCTCTCCAATTTCTCCACATCTTTCTTGAAATGCGGTGCCCAGAATTGGACACAATACTCCAACTGAGGCCTAACCAGTGCAGAGTAGAGTGGAAGAATGACTTCTCGTGTCTTGCTCACAACACACCTGTTAATGCATCCCAGAATCATGTTTGCTTTTTTTGCAACAGCATCACAAATATATATGCAAATAGCTTTTGGAAGGGACCCACAGGGCCTAAGGCAGCCCAAAGGATTACCAAGGGACCTGGCTGGGGGTGACAACAGAAATTAGCCCTCTCCAGCTCCTGCCAGCACAGTGTGACGTGACCCAGCGGCCAGCTCCATTCCACAGTAACAGTGAAGCAGAGCACAGCAGCCTGGGTGAGGGCAGGGGGACACAACAGAGCAGGCTCCTGCCACCGCATGGTTCTCCCCGGTGTACACCCAGAATAAAATGGACACTGGGTCCTCAGCCCAGCACAGCCTGGCCTGACACTGCGCTTCCCTCCTTAACACCAGGTGGAGAGGGACCAAGCCTGAATGGACCCCAGCACCCTGACCCAGCCTGAGCCCCAGCGCAGACCTTTCTTATCTCCGCCTCACTGCCTAGCTCCACCACCTCTCCTCTTGCCTCGCTGCGCCGCTGTCTCTGCCCCCCCGCCGGCCGACGGCTCATGCACATGCGCCGACCGGTGGCCCAGCTCAGTGTGGTGCCCCACGGCAAGAGCCAGTGCAGCTCCGCTCACGGGAAGGTGCTACTGCAGGAGGCCACAGGCCGCACCTGCATGTCAGGATAGCAACGCGGCTGGTGGGTGGCCTGGGAAGCAGCTGAAGCTACACTGGGTGGGGTGGGGGGTGACAGGTGGAGACCTCGCCCTACAGCTCCGCGTAAACTCAGACCGCATCACGGGTCGCATTCAAATGGGCCGCGTGTTGAGTAGCTCCGATCTAGACCATCCCTGACAGGTGCTTCTGTAATCTGCTCCCAAAGATGGAGATTCTGCAAGCTCCTGAGGCAATTTATTCCAGTGGTTAACCACCCTGACAGGAAGTTTTTCTTAATGTCCAACCTAAACCTCCCTTGTTGCAGTTTAAGCCCATCTTGTCTTATCATTAGAGGTTAAGGAGAATAATTTTTCTCTCTCCTCTTTTTAAGAACCTTTTAGGTACCTGAAAGCTGTTACGATATCCTCTCTTGGTCTTCTCTTTTTCCAGACCAAATAAACCCGATTCCTTCAATCTTCCCTCATAGGTCATGTTTTCTAGACCTTTAATCATTTTTGTTGCTTTTTTCTGGACTAACTCTAGTCACTGTGGCTGGCTGGTGTTGCGTGTCTTCTCCTTTTCTTCCCCCTGAGGAACTTCAACCCTTAGTTGATGTAACTGAGGGCAGAATTTGATCCTGAAATTTGAGCTTTGATGATAATTCAGTCACCGTGTGAATCAGAATAGAACCTACTTCTCTCTTCATTGCTTTTACTGGCTCACAGGGCTAATAAGAGTAAAAAGTAATAAACAATTATATTTTTTCAAAACTGGAAATATACTGTATTAGATTATTTGAATTATCTTTATCCACAAATCCCAGTTATCGAAACCCACAGTAGGTCCCCCAAATAGCCCTATGTTAATAACTTTCTAATAATTTCTCAGTTAGCTTCTTAGCAGCTATTAAGCGTTCCACAGATACAAAGCTATTTATCGGTTTGTTGTTTAACTCAAACACATTAACATTGTTTATTACTCTTTATTTAAAGTACAAAGTATTAAGCAAACATCAGCATTACTCCCTTTGCTCCTGTATTTCTAAATTGGTGAAAGAAGAGCTCAAAGTAATACTTTTGTTTATCCAAAATTTCAATTTTCCAAAAGTTTCACCAGGCCATTTGGATAAATGGGAATGAACTGTATGTCAGTTGGATTACTGACAGGGAAAGGATTTGCACTTTATAGGAGTGCTGTTTTTTACCCTTTAGTTTCAGAACAGAATTACAGAGTAAAGCATTTAGATTAATTTTAGTGTCTAGCATCTAGGGAGCATGAATTTTTCTTTCGAAGTGGTTTCAAAAAGTTGCTTTCTTTTTGCAGTCCAGCAGCAGCATAGCAGTGCAGCAGCGGCTGCTCAGCAAGGTGGCTATGAAATTCCAGCAAGATTGAGGACTCTTCATAATTTGGTTATTCAGTATGCTTCCCAAGGTAGATATGAGGTAGCTGTACCTCTCTGTAAACAAGCACTTGAAGATCTGGAGAAGACTTCAGGTCATGACCATCCTGATGTTGCCACTATGCTAAACATACTTGCTTTGGTGTACAGGTTGGTATTTTGATGTATACTTAAATTATCCTTTAAGCAAACTTGTTTCTGTAAAGTTGGCTAGAGGCCTTAATGCTGGAACTGCTACAGAAATGTTTTTGACAATGTAGTGGGTTCTAAATTTTTATTTGTGTTGATATCACATGAGCACTTGACATAGGTGCTCTGTTATAACATGGTACATAACATGGGTTCCTGAATGTTCTCCCATTCCTCAGTTTTTGGAACACTGTTGTTCATTTTGAAACTTAAATATCCATTCATTCTAGATTATTGAGAAGACAGCCAGACAACAACTTCTTGGGTTATGCTAGTGCTGTTGTAAATTGGGTGGCAGGATGTATATATGCAGATAGTTCATTTTCAGTGCCCCCCCAAACCTACTTTTAATGTAGTTTTTTGCACGTGGACATGAAAGACTGAGTCTGCCGTTGAACCCCTCTCTTCAGTGTCATGGCAGGAAATAGTACAGAAGTCAGATCTTAATTTTGTAGTTCATTATCTTACAAGATTTATTGGAATACTACATTCCCTCCCCCCCCACTTTTTTTTATTTGTTAAACAGGGTAAAGCATTAATTATGGTTTTTTAAAATGTAGGGACCAGAACAAATACAAAGATGCAGCAAACCTTCTTAATGATGCTTTGGCTATTCGTGAAAAGACTTTGGGCAAAGATCATCCAGCGGTTTGTATATATGATTGTTTCATACTTTTAGTTGTGTTTTTCACCAAGACTTTTTTCCTTTTCCCGCCCAACTTATTCTAATATTAAACTCAACAGGAACGTTTAAGATCTGGCTTGTCACTAATCAGGACAGGTAGGCGGCCACAATACAGTATTCTGTGGTTTTTTTTTTAATATTTAACATGTCTTTGAGCATTTTATATATTTAAAACTATTTCACCCAAAAATTACTCTACTGCCACATTTATTTGATTATGAATCAAGTTGCATGGTCTGTAATGTGGAAAAAATTAGCTTCTGAAGAAATATTTTAATTAGCTTATTAAACAATTCCGTTGCTGAATTCATATAGAAATTGTACTTCTGATTTGTTTTACTTCCTCTGTTTTAAAATAAAACAGATGATTCCAATCAAGCTGTTTATGCTCAAGTCACTTTTAAAATTTAATTTGGTGATGTATTGCTTCATATAGCCTATGTTACAGTGGGCAACTCTGTGAATCTAGATTAATGAAAAATACCTTTATTTCTGTGTTGTCATATTTACAGCAACTTTATGCATTTATTTACATTTCAAGAGGCTAAATAAATACATTTCATACATGTTCTCCATTAAGAGTTATTTCCTAATGTAGGAATTTGCCAAGAGGTCTTCACTGTACATAGAGGATATGAATATAGCAGTACACTGTAAATATATTTGAATAAATTCAACTTCAGCAGGTTCCATATATTTAATGTTTCTCTGCTGTTGACAGGTGGCAGCTACTCTAAACAATCTTGCTGTACTTTATGGTAAACGAGGAAAGTATAAGGAGGCAGAACCTTTGTGTAAGAGAGCTTTAGAGATCCGAGAAAAGGTAAGAGCTAAAAACTGTTTTCTTTCAAACAGAAGTTTGGATTCTAGAGCAATTCCACAGCCATTGATTTGCAGAATACCCTGCCTCTTCCCCCAAGTGTTACCTCCTTTCCTCACTCCTCCTCCCCCTTCCTCCCTACCTGATCTTGAATGCTGCAAATGAGCTATTTGCAGTGCTTTAGGAGGGCAGGGAAGGAGTTGCTGAAAGCCTGGCCCTGGCTTTTTCCCAAGAGTGCTCCACCCCATGAGCACCCACTGGGATGTTAGACCACAGATGTTGCTGGATGAGGGAAGTCTGTGTTATAGAGGTCCAATCTGTATAGAAATTGGAGAATAATTAATTGTACGCATTTAATGAAAAAAATTGTATTGTGCTTCCCTCACTTCCGGACTGACGAATCATCAGCAAAACTACCTAATTACTGATCAAATGTGCCTAAATATAAACCGTGTAAACTAGAAGATAAGAGTATATTTCTTTGTAAAACTGAAAGATATCCTAAAACTTACTGGAATATATTAATGCAAAGAACGTTTTCAGAGCAGTATTGAAAAGTGTTCTTAACAAACAAGTAATCTTAAACTGAAATTTTATAGGTTAATTTTGAATCTTGAGTGTACTAAAGAATCTTAATTTGTTAAAGATGGAAAGTGTCTAAATTGCATGATAGGCCTAATCGAGACCTTATTTACCATGTCAGCCAAAGGCAGTCCTAATGTTTACCTAACATAAATGGGGCCCTCTTTCACTCTCAACCAAGAATTTGATTTATAATGAAAATAGTGGCTTGGTCTTAATAATAAAAGCATGAGCAGTGTAATCTGCTAAAGTAAAATAATGTGGCTTGATATTGAAATTGGAAAGAAAAAAGTTGGGGAAGATCATTTTAAGATCAAGCTTCTTTAAAACCTAATACAATAAATGGAGACTTTTTAAATGTATGATATCTTCATTTTCAGGTCCTGGGGAAGGATCACCCAGATGTTGCCAAACAGTTAAATAACCTGGCCTTATTGTGTCAGAACCAGGGTAAATATGAAGAGGTGGAGTACTACTATCAAAGAGCACTTGAGATTTACCAAACTAAACTAGGACCAGATGACCCAAATGTGGCAAAAACAAAGAATAATCTGGTAAGCTTGTAACATGAAGTAAAAATAGGAAAATGTAAGGCTTGTTTTTCTAGTATGCTAAAATAATGTTCATTTATTCAACAAACATGTAATTACACATGTTCCTAAACTGCTATCTGTATTATTTTTAGGCATCCTGCTATCTAAAACAGGGAAAATTTAAGCAAGCAGAAACTTTATACAAAGAGATTCTTACTCGTGCACATGAAAGGGAATTTGGCTCTGTAGATGGTAAGGAACTTGGTGTTCAACTGAAAAGTAGAATTTCTCTTTTTTTATAATTCTCTGTTTAAGACTATATTATACTTAAAGTTGTGAGTATTAGAGGGAGATTAAAAGGAATTAAAGTTTTTAGATTTCATTGAAATATATACAGCAAAATGTATCCTCAGGAAAGTCTTTAATTACTGCATTAAAATTAATCCAAAACAAGGTTTGTTTGTTTTTTTCCAAATGAGTGAGACTTAGCAAATCTATTTAAAATACTACTTTTCTATCGAAGTTACTTTAGGGTGTTCTATACTACCCCAACTCTAATGTCTAAGAGGTAGTATACACACAGGAGTATGTTTGTTCATTGTCTTCTAGTCACTGTTTAGAAGACTTCAGTATAGGATTTTAAAAGACTTGGAAAAAACAATGGTTAAATGTTTGAGCTCATCTGCCAAAGCAGTTAAAGAATGTAAGAAAACTTGTCTTCTTCCTAAATTAGGCAAAATGTAAAATTAACAGCTAGAAGTCATCAGTCTATTTGTACATTGTTCCAGTAGAACACATTTCATAAATGACTAATTGTAATGCAATATTTTCATTTCAATAAGACAGCTACCTGTGCAGCATTCAGTAGCTGTCATAATAAGACATTAATGCATGTATTCTAGCAAATTACTAAGCTCTTGTCAGTATGTCTAACCACCAATGTGGTTGCATCAAAGCTTCTTAGAAATAGCACTGTCACCAATATTTAATATTGACTTATCTTTTCTCCTCTGAAGCCGGTTAAAAGCAGACATGCCTGTTTTGTTAATCTGTTTAATCTTTCTGTGATGTGTCAAAAATGCTGATTGTGCTGCCAGAATCATTATTTGATGGTCTTCAGCTTCCTTCAGAGAGATGAAAATCAACCTGAATATAAATACTTACTACTTTCACTGCTATTAAACAATATTTATTTTGTATTTTTTTTCACCAGATGAAAACAAACCCATTTGGATGCATGCTGAGGAGAGAGAAGAATGCAAAGTAAGAACATGATTGAATAATTGTTTTCAGAACTTCTGTTGTTGCAGATTTATTTTTAACATGCTGTTTTCAATTTAGGGAAAGCAAAAAGATGGCTCTTTTGGAGAGTATGGTGGTTGGTACAAGGCTTGCAAAGTTGATAGGTAGGTATATTATTGAAAGCATTTTAACTACAGAACGTATGACATCCAGCTATGTCAGTTTGAAAATCATATTTAAAGCATTTTATTTTTATCTATGTTACTACTATGAAAACTGATACTTAAGAAATCCAAAGCCTTGTTTGCTGTCCACATCAGAAAAGGTGACTTCAGGTATCTGGTTGCGATTTGTTTCTGAGCCCTGTTTTATCACAACTGAGGCAAACCTCTATATTCCAATGGCTAGCTTATTATACCAGTTCTGTGTGTTGGTAATCCTCACATGCTGCACTTATATGATTAGTCTGTATTCTCTCTCTGCTGTTGATATTCAAAGGCACAAAGGGGAGTAGAGCAGGCCATGTAATCTAGCCTCCTATCCACTTTTACTCCTGTGTGGTGTTTGTTTTGTATTTTCTTATCATTGACTGTACAAGTAGACTAGTTTTGTTTCAGTTGTCCTCTTTTGAATCTCATGTTCCACACAGTGCTACAATGTTTGAACAGCAAAATCTTATGAGAAATGGCTTTGTTTGAATTTAAATATTTTCATTGAAATAAAAAAAAAGTTTCTCTTTGCATTGTGCATGGTAAAACTTTTTCTATTTCAAATTTAAATTTTGAGTTTAAACAGTTATACTGTGTATTATCATCAATTTTCTGAACAAAATAATTAGGACTGTTAATACTGAGAATTATTTCTGTATTCGTTTTAGCATTTAGTTGGGGGATGCAGTAATACAAATGAGACTTTTAAAACTTAGGCCATGTCTATAGTGGCAGATGTAAAGTGCTGGTAGTTACAGCGTTGTTCAAAGAGCACTGCAGGGAAATGGCTGTTGCATGTCCACAGTGTGCTCCTTGTGATGGAGTATGTCGACATCAGCAGCTTTTGTAATATCTCAGAGAGCAGCGTATTGATAGCTCTCCCAATGTTCAACTGGCCACAGGGTGCTTTGGGAAGGGTTTGCAATGCCGCATGGAGCAGTCAGAATCACATGATACAAGTTTCCCAATCCCATTGCTTCATGGTCATTCTGCTACGTTGACAGCTGCTTTTCAACAGAATTCGGGATAAGGGGAGACAGTGACGGAAAGAGTGAGTGTGTGTGTGTGTGTGTGTCTGTATACGGGGCGATGGGAAGAACTGTATGTTTTGTGGGATGTCAGCATGCTGACTTGTAAGTTCAGACAGTGTCAGGAAACAATCCATCCTGACATCTCGCGCCCCCCCTCCCCAAATCCCTCCCTGGCTCTTTGCACAGCCTCCTCATATAAATGCCTGCCTGTGTTCAATAGTGCGAGCATTTCATCTGAATGGCTAGCTCTGTGTGATGAAGTAAATCAGCACAGCATGCAGGCTGTCCAAAATAGAGCTCTGAAAGGGAATATGTGCATGTCTGCAGGGCTAACAGATGAGTTTCACAAAGCTCAGATGGGATTATGGACCATTATGGATCATTTCCGGAGGCCAGCCACAATGCAGCATTTGATTGAAGTGTCCACATTGCCCCCCCCTCCCCCGTGCCATATCCAAAGTGTAGGAAGCGCTACACTTCTTGCCAAGGTGGTTTACCGAGAGCAATGTTTCTCAACCTTTTTTATTTAAGTACCCCCTTATAATTTTTTTCAAGCGCCCCCAGTACCTACAGTTTTCAGACGCACAATTTTTTTCTACCATTGCAACACGTTTGGTTAAACAACTTAATCGTAGCCAGGTGGGTGGTAAAATTTTTGGGTGTAAAAAGTACAAAAACAATAAAGCACTGTAAAACTTAAAACAAAAATTCAGTTTTCTCCAAATTTCAGTTGTTGACCTACCCCCCCCCCCCAGACTCCTCTCGAGTACCCGTAAAGGTAGTCGTACAACTGGTTGAGAAACACTGACCTAGAGCACAACAACTGCCGAATTAGTGAACACTAAGTGCCTTGCCAATGTGGACTCCGCAGGAGTTACAATGCTGGGAGTTGATTTACTGCACAGTAATTTACCAGTGTCAAACTTAGTAAAACTGTTGCCAGATCTAGTAAACTTATCTGTTCAGTCAAATGCACTGTATCTATGTGGAGGAGAATGGGTAATAGAATTATTGGGGAACACGTATTAGGAATATTGTAGTGTCATGAATGTCTCCTTGTTTCTTCCTCTCTCTTGTTCTAAACTCTGTGTTCTACAGAAGTAATCGTGGCCTGCTATTTAAAAGCAGCAATGTTATTGCTTCAGCTGCTGGAACAAAACCTCAGCAGGAGTTTTGATTGGGTTTAAGAATTATACTTAACAAGTATGGCATATTGTTGAATCGGTTTTTTCCCTTTTGGGGATGGGAGACACATTTCCCAAATTCATAATGGAATTTGAAAGCTTTCCCTTCAGTGTCATTGGCTCAAATATGCATGAGGTATGTAGCAACTGAAAGTAGCTCCGGCTAGAGTTCAAGAAAGGAATTTTTCATTTCAGTCAGTACCTTATCCACATTATAACATTCATCACTCATGTTGGCAAGTTTTCTGGCTGTTTCACTGGAGGCCAAAGCTTGGCTGTAATTTGGAGACTGAACTACCCTCTTGCTACTAGAGGTCTCATCTGAGATACCAAGGAAGGTAGCACTGCAGTTCATGTCACATGGCTCCAGAGGATAGCTGTATTTGTTTTCAGGGCTGTTCAGCTGTCACTTTTTTGTTGAGCCATAAATGCATTTTGTAAGGTATTTTTAATGTCTTTCTCATGCTTAATGCTTGTATAATATTTTAAAAGATGGTTCTGTTATATTGATATTTGTGGTATCTAAGCTTTTATCTTGGGGTTTTTTTAGTTTTCAGATGTTTGATATTCTTAATTTACTATGCATACTTTTTTAAATAGTCCAACAGTAACAACTACCTTAAAGAACCTAGGAGCACTTTACAAGCGTCAAGGCAAGTTTGAAGCTGCTGAAACATTAGAAGAGGCAGCAATGAGGTCCCGTAAGCAGGCAAGTATGAAAATTCCTCTTTGTTCTCAGTAATGCTATTTGTGGTTTGTTTTCCTCTCAGTTTTTGTGTATGTACAATGTGTTAGCTGTTCAGTAGCTGACAGTTTTTTAGAGATGAATTGCTGTGTATATGTGCCAATTTACTATTTATGTTAATAAAAAAACACCTCAGTTGCAGTTTGAATTAAAAATATATATGCATCATGTTAAGCTTTAGTAAACGGGCTAATTTCTTGGTTGATGTTACCAGGAACTGGCTGAATACTAAGGGTTCTAAGGTGCCTTTGTGGATGCAAGAGAACAGCAGTTGATAGGTGTACAGTGGAGGAATGGCACAGCAGAGTGGGGATGCTTCCTGGCCTGGGGTGGGCAGCATACATGTGGGGTAGGGAGGATGGAAGCAGCAGGCTCAGACAGCAGTTCTCAGTAGGAAGAGTGTGAGATGTTGCACAACAGCTAGGAGTTGAATCTTAGGAGATAAGGTTGGGGGTCATGAAGGATGGGGGGGACCATAGTTAAGGAAGCATTTCTAGGGAAGGAGCCCATGTTTCTGAAGGAGATCTCGAGTACCAAGAGGAATTTGATGTAGGCTCTGAGTGCTTAGTACTGTAAAGGCTACTGTAAAAGAAGAAAACTCAAGTTGAGACAGACTCAGTACAAAGTTTGGATACCTAGATCCCAACTGGCAGAGACATGGATGAAAAGAGTTATAAGTGTGTCCTGGAATAATGTTCTATATTGACATCAAGGAAGTCAATTGTACCACGTATGGCTAGACCTCATATGGTACTGAGGGAATCAAAGCTGATGCTCCCCTGAGCCCAACACGTGGATTTGGTACTGATGTAACTGGCACCACCCTCCAGAGAGCAGGCCTGCGGGCAAGCAGGAGCCTCAGGCAGGCTTTTTACCTACTCTGTCCCCACATGCCACACAGAATGGCCAGCTATGGGGGTTATGTGCTTCTCTTGAGTGCCATTAGCAAGGGGCAGGGGAGAAAGAGGCTTTGCACACTGCCCCTCACCCTCAACACAAGTGCCTGAAGAAACCCCGCCCCCCAGCTTGTGGCATTCAGAGAAGCACATGGCCTTCTCATCCAGTTGCTTTGAATGGTGTGCAAGGGGAGGGAAGGCAGGGAGCCTGCCCGAGGAACCTGCTGGTTTGGAGCTGCCTAGGTAAGTGCCTCCTGCCCAGAGTCTGCCTATGGCACCCCAACCCCTCCCTCCCACAACCCTCTGCACCCCTGCTTCTGCACCCACATCACCCCTAGATCCTGCACCCCAATCCCTTACTCCAAGTCACCGTCCAAATACTTGCACTCCACTCCTGCAGCCCTGCCCTTGGTCACAGTCCCCTCCTAGGCCCTGCATCTCTCTTCCAAGTCAGAATTCTCTCCTGCACCCCAATCCCTTTCCCTAATTCACAACCTCCTCCTGCCCTGGGTCACAAACTCCTAAATCCCCATCTGTATTCCTGCCCCAGATCAGAATACTCCCCTGCACCCACAAACCATAGGTCACAAAGCAAGTATCTGGGTATCACTGCAGTCCTGGACCAGGAACTCTGACCTCAAATTTGCCTTTCAACAGTGCACTTGATTACTTATTGCAGGGTGACCCTAATACAGTCCTAGTCCTGAATTTTCCTGAAGAGAGCATGATGATGTCATTGTCACCTGGCAGAAAAAACTTTTTTTATATAGCCATTGGCCCTGAAAGGGGTCAATATTCAACAGTTTAATTTGTGAATTGAAGTTAGCCAAACAATTCATTTTAAACACAACACTGCATTACTTTTAATTAAAAAATAAAATACGATTATTTAATTTCAAAGAGAGATTTTAAATGAGTATAAGGCATTAAAGTTAGAAATGGTTACAGGAGAAATAAAGATAGGTAGCTTTGTAGTACCTAGACATATGTGGTAAGGTTTTTTCCTTGAATTGTCTCCAGCAACATTGCTGATGAAATTCTCAGGTCAGGATATCTTCCATCCCTGAAATCAAGACTGGTTCCGTTGTTTTAAATCTTTTAAAAGAGAAAGGGGAGAGAACCTGGCGTATAGATTTAAGTATATCCAAATTAAAAAAACACAAGAGAACAAAAAAATGCCACTATGGCTAAACAACAAAGTGAAAGAAGCAGGGACAGATAAAAAGGAATCCTTTAAAAAGTTGAAATTAAATCCTAGTGAGAAAAATAGAAAGGAGCATAAACTCTGGCATGTGAAGTGTAAAAATAAAATTAAGAAGGCCAAAAAAGAACTTTAAGAACTGCTTGCCAAAGACTCAAAGTAATAGCATTTTTTTTTTTTAAAGAACATCAGAAGTAGGGAGCCTGCTAAACAACCAGGGGGCCAATGGATGATCAAGATGCTAAAAGAGCACTCAAGGATAAGGCCATTGCAGAGAAACTAAATGAATTCTCTGCATTGGTCTTTACAGCTGAGGATGTGGGAGATTCCCAAACCTGAGACATGCTTTTAAGATGAGAAATCTGAGAAACTGACCCCGTTTGGGAACAGATTAATAAACTAAACACCAGTAAGTCACCAGGACCAGGCGGTATCCACCCAAGAGTTTTGAAGGAACTCAAATGTGAAATTGCAGAACTACTAACTGTGGTGTATAACCTATCGTTTAAGTCTGTTTCTGTACCAGATGACTTGAGGATAGCTAATGTGACACCAGTCTTCACAGGTGATACTGGCAATTACAGTCCAGTAAACCCAACTTCAGTATCTGGCAAACTGGTTCAAATTATATTAAAGAGAACAGAATTGTTGGACACATAGATAAACATAATTTGTTGGGGGGAAAAGTCAGCATGATTTTTGTAAAGGGAAAATCATGTTTCACTAATTTACTAGAATTCTCTAAGGAGATCAACAAGCATGTGGATAAGGGGGGATGCAGTGTATATAATGCACTTAGCTTTTCAGAAAGCTTTTTACTAAGGCTCTTAAGCAAAGTAAGCTGTTGAGGGATAAGAGGGAAGGTCCTCCCATGTATTGGTAACTGGTTAAAATATAGGAAACAAAGGATAGGAATAAATGGTCAGTTTCCAAAATGGAGAGAGGTAAATAGTGGTGTCCCCTAGTTCTATTCAGTACATTCATAAATGATCTGAAAGAAGGGGTAAACATTGAGGTGGCAAAATTTGCAGCTAGGTAAATCCTAAGCAGACTGCAAAGAGCTTTGGAAGGATCTCACAATTGGGAACGAGACAGCAAAATGGCAGATGAAATTCAATGATAATAAATGGAAAGTAATGCACATTGGAAAACAATAGGCTACATCTACACAACTGCAGAAAGTCAACCTACACTAAGCAAATCCAGCTATATGACTAACTTAGCAGGAGTCAATGTACCTTATGTTATGTTCCGTCTCCCCTTTTAACCCCACCCTTTGGGTCCCGGCTCTCTCTTTCTTCCTTGCCTGGTCCAAGATTACTTCGGATTATTGGGTACTCAGCCTGGTGGAAAGAGAATATGCTATCCCCTTCCTGTTCCACCCACCCTTCCTCCCCGTCCATCTTCAGGGACCCCTCTCATGAGAGACCTCCTGCTTCAGCAGTATCTACCCTCCTGAGATTAGGGGCTATCAAGTCTGTTCCAGGGGGTTTCGAGGGGAGGGGTTTTTATTCCTGTTACTTCCTTATTCCCAAGTCCAACGAAGGTCTTTGTCCTATTCTGGACCTAAGGAATCTAAACTCGTTCATGAAGAATGCAAGGTTCAAAATGGTCACCCTCGTCTCCATCCCGTCCCTAGAGAAAGGAGACTGGTATACTGCCCTCGACTTCGTTGGGGCGCACCTGGACTCTACGGTAGTGAGAGCATCCCTCCCCAGAGCCAGGTTCCTGGCCTCAGTGATAAGAGGGTCTTAGAGCTGCACCCCTCATGACGGCCCGCACCTGTATGAGACTCTTAGGTCACATGGCGGCGTGTACCATCATGGTACAACATGCCAGGCTACACTTGTGGCACCTTCAAGCTTGTCTGGCCCCGGCCCACAACCCAGTTCGAGCACCACTGGATGCTCTCCTCACAGTGCCGGAGGATGTTCTCCAGTCTTTAGACTGGTGGCTGCAGGAGCAGGTTGTGCGTCGCTGAGTCCCGTTTGCCAGGCAGACCCCGTCAGTGCAGCTGGTGACGGATGCGTCTGAACAATTACTAGAACAAGAAGCAACCTCACTTCTAAGTTTAGGAATAACAGAACCAGTTCCTATGCAACACAGAGGAAGGGAATTCTTAAAATACTTAGATTCCCAAAAATATGGGAGAGTAAAGATACATAAGAGCAAAAATTCAGGAGTGTGACAGTTGGCAGTAATTGTCATTATTACAATTGGATTGTTTCATGACCTAAACCCATAAAACACATAGTTTCATGTCGCTATTCACCCATTATACAGAATGTTTCTTCATTTCCCAATTAGCAGCAAACACTAATAATATAGAGTGCTTTCTTTTGAATTATCTTTGGCATCAAGGATGTTCTTAAAGATTCTGGCAATAGTTGTCACCTTCCTATGTCATTTGAGCATAACTGTGTTACTCTACCTGGACAATAGGAACTTCCCTTGAATCAGCTAATCATGAGGTGCTGGTGTCAGTAAATGTCATGTGTTCTCTGTATCATAGTCTGGGTCTGCAAATCTGAAAATCCATTTTGACTCCACCACAGTATCTAGATTTCATATGACTTCTCTGGATGCACTGACAGAGCATACCTACCCTCCTGCAGACTTTTTGCACTAGCAAGCCTTAACTGAAGGATTCAGGGCAGTCCCCAAGTTGCAGTAAGAGATGGCCTTCAGCTACCAGGATACATGCCCACATGTGTCTTTCTAGTGCATCATGCCAGGTTACATGTGTTTACAAACCCAGCAAATGAAATATAGGCAGGATATTGTCTGTTCCTCATTGACTGCACACTTACCGTCTTTTAGCATATATAACCCACGGGTTGTGCAAGGTTTTACAATCCCCGCCCGCCCGCCTGCGGGCTATACTCATCCGTGTGTTATACAAGTTTTTTTACTGAAATTACAGGAAGACAAGACTGTTACTTGATAAAAGCAGCATGTTTTAATTTAATAATAGTGGCAGTGATGTTAAAATACATTAGAAGTTAAAAATTTTAATGTGAAACTAATAATAAAAGAATAAATATATGGTAAAACAGTTTTAAAAAGCCATCCTCGCATTGTCATAAAAATACATAAGTTCATTCATTCTGCATCACTAGAATCAGCGGTAGCAGCATCCTCCTCAGCGTCTGAGTTCTCAAAACCTTCAAAACTTTTGTCATAGTCGCTGTCTTGAAAAACATCCGTAAAATCCATAACCAAGGCTAGGCGAGCTTCAGTGACAGTTGAGGTCTGTGGTGCCGAATCAGAATCGCTGTCGTAGTCAGATTTGGGGCTAGAGGAGTCAACGTCGGGAAGAATTTCACATTTATAGAACCCATTCCGAATAGCAGCCTGTTTTATTCTGTCCCAAGCAGTCTTATGTGCAGACTTCCACATAAGTTACACGGCGCTGTCGACCTGCCAGAGTGAATGTGTGTTCCCCATTTGTCATCTAATTGTCCCATTCCTCTCTGACAAAGCACTTGAACGGATGGTTGACAGCCACATCAGGTGGTTGCAACTTGCGGGTCAGTCCACCTGGAATTACAGCGATATGTGCACCCTTGGCGTTGATATGTTTCTGAACTGAAGTTTCTTTATGGGCGGCCAAGGAATCTAAAAGCAGCAGAGATTTAGTATTAAAAAAACCACTTTTTCGTGCATGAAAGCAGCTGTCTGTCCACGTCTTCATAACATCTGTGTTCATCCAGCCCCTTTTTGTTACAAACCGCACAAACGCCAGCCAGCAGTTTTTTTCTAGGCAGCATTACTCTTTTAAAAATCACCATTGGTTTTAATTTTATCACCATTTGCCGTGCATGCCAACACTACAGTAAAAGAGGTGCGTTCATGACCGGCGGTTGCTACACGGACTGTTTTCAATCCAGTTTCCGCAACAGACCGCGTAGCAGGTATATCAAATGACGTGGGCACCTCATCCATGTTAATAACGTTGTTTGGTTTCAAGCCCAGCTGGTTAACTTCTTTATGTACAAAAGTTTTAAAATCATCCATTTTCTTTTCCCATTCGTTGGAAGCCGTTGGCCAACAGATGTCCATGCACAAACTGACAGATTGTTTCTCTGCATAAATTTGTACACCCAATTTCCCGAGCCCCCATTAAAATAATAATTTTCTGTTCCATAGCCATAAGTTGAGCCTTGACCTGTATGGCTGCTGTTGACACCACCTGTTTGTTCTCTCTCTCTGCATGAACTCACTTCAACAGGTTTTCTTCTAGATTCGGCCACTTGGCTTTCTTTCCGCAGCACACTCTTTTTTCCTAGGGTGTAATTTCTCAATCTCTGCTTCTTCCTTTCTCCACTCCTGAACAGACTTTTCGTTGACAGGATATTTTTTCCCTGCTGCTCTGTTTGCATTGTCCTTTGCATATGTCACAACACACAATTTAAAATCGGCTATGTAGGATTTGCGCTTAGGCATGTTTAAAAAGTTTTAAGAAGTTTTAAATACTTTTTAAAAATTCATTACAGGTTAAAACTACTAAAGGAATAAATAAATGGTAAAATGGTGTGGTTCAAAGGGGTTATAGACCAGCAATAAGGGTTGTAGCATACTTACTGCTCAGCGTCATCAGCTGCGGTTCATTAACACTTCATTACAGGTGCTGTTCATTAACAGTACCTGCAGTTCATCTCCCGCGAGCTATACACATGCACGGGTTATCTAAGACTTTTTTTACACAATCAGGAAAAAGCATGGGTTATGCACGAGTGCAGGTAATACACGTGCGTGGGTTATATACAGTAATTGGTGGAAGGACCAACCAGCATTTGCACAGGTATTCCATTTATTCATATTCCACCTACTGTGGCAATAACATCAGGTGCATTGCTTTTAGATTGGAGGCACTTTGGGATATCAGAAGATGCAGACAAATGTTACCACAAGAACAATTTCTCCATACATTCCCTTTGAAATTGAGTGGTCAAAAGTGTATGTGTAAAATTTCTATCTCTAATCAGATTGAAGTCAGTAAAGATAATGACAGACAACATGGCATATGTGTATTTTTTGAACTCAGGGAAAAGCCCTATTTCCCATCTCTCTGTACTAAAGCAATAAAACTCATGACTTGGTGTATAACATACTACATAATCATCTCTGCTTCTTACCTCTCAGGTATTCAAAATACCATGGCGCATGATCTCAGCAGCTTCGGAGTAATAATTAGGAATTAAACTCCAGAGTCCTTCACATGATATTCTCACTTAAAGGTTTTCGGAGACCAATCTGTTTGCTATAGCAGACAACTCAAAATGTATCATGTGTTTTTCCAGAAAGGGTCTTCATCCAGTATTGCTAGGAGATTTCTCATAGCATGAACGAAGGACTTTTCTGTGCATATCTAAAACTGTTACTATTGCGGGTCCTCAACAAGATCAGATCAGAGTTATTATGATTGCATTAACATGGCCAAGACAAGTCTGGTATTTCTATCTCATCGGCATTGCCTCTCGTCCTCCTTGGAAGTTTCTGGTTGGTTCTTTCTTACTGACACAGTATGCAGGTCAAACAGTTTACACCAGCTTATAAATTCTGAGGTTCTAAGAGAAGTGAGAGTTGATAGGCAGAATCTCATGGAAAAGCATGTCTAAGAGGGAAAAGTTTGAGGGAGTTAGTAGTTTTTGAAAGACATTATTAAGTGAACTAAAGCAAAGGGAACTATCCCACTGTGTAGAAATGGATAGTAAGTGTGGCAGGACACCACTATGGCTTAATCTGGGGATCAACTCAAACAGCCTTACAAAAAGGGGAAACTATGACAGATTGCGAAGGTTGCATACAAACAAAACCAGCATGTAGGGACAAAATTAGGTCAATGAACAAAATGAAATTAAAGTAGTTGAAGACATAAAAGGTAACATGAAAACATTCTATAAATACATTAGAAGCAAGAGGAAGACTAAAGACAGGGCAGATGCATAGCTCAATGAGGTGTGAAAAACAATGGAAAATGTGGAAATAGCAGAAGTGCTCAGTGCCTTTTTTGTTTGTTTTTCACTGAAAAAGTTAGTGACTGGAAGTCTAACAGTGAACACCAGTGAAAATGAGATATGAGCTGAAGAAATAAAGAACAAATTAAAAATTACTAAAATTACTTAGTGAAGTTAGCTGTCTTGAGGTTGACAGGGTGTGATCAAATACATTTTAAAATATTTAAGGAGCTGAGAGCAGATATGAGCTATTAGCAGTTATCTTCAAGAACTTCTGGAGACTGGAGAGATTCAAGAAGACTCTGAGAGCCTAAACAGTGCCAATTCTTAAAAAGAAGAATGATAACCCGGGGAATCAGACTAAGCTTAACTTCTTTATCCAGAAAGATAATGGAACAAATAATCAAACAAGCAGTTTGCAAAGAAGATGGTAAAAAGTAACTGTCAACATGGATTTGTGAAGAACAATTCACATCAAATCAACTTAATAGCTTTTTTGATGGGGTACAAATCCTTGTGGACGGGAAAGAAGTAGATGTGATATATCTTTAGTAAGGCTTTTAATGTTCTCATATGACCTTGTCATAAACTAGGAAAATACAGCCTATATCAAGCTATTGTAAGGTGGGCTCATAACTGGTTGCAAAACCGTTCCCAAAAAGTGGTTCACAGTCAAGCTGGAAGGGCATATCAGGTGAGGTCCCACAGGGATGGGTGCAGTTCTATTTAATATCTTCATCAATGATTTAGATAATGGCATAGAGAACACACTTATAAAATTTGTGGATACTACCAAATAGGGAGGGAAACTGCAAAGTTGCAGTGGGGTTAGCTTCTAGGCTATTAAGACATTTAAAAGGCTGAAGCACAGTGCGGGGAGGGGGAGGAGCTGGGGCAGCTAATTCCCACTCACTCCTGGTCCACCCAATGCGCTTCAGCCTGGCAGCTCTTAATGCATTTAAAAAGCAGAGGCGCAGCATCTGGGACCAGCTGATTCCCAGCTTGTGCCTGGTCCCCTGCTACACCTCTGCCTCCTCTGGCCCTTGCAGAGATGGTGCTGGGGGGAAAGCAGCTTTTAAGCTGGCTCCCCCCAGCACCGGCTCCTGCTGCTTCCCCCCCCCCCCTTGATAGAGGTAGCAAGGGGGAGAGGAAGCGATTAATCGAGTCACTATTAGTCACTTACATCCCTACTACCAAAGCAGGAGGGAGTTGCAAATGCTGTGGAGGGTAGGATTAAAAGTCAGTGACCTGGAAAAACTGGAGAAATGGTATGGAGTAAATAGGATGAAATTCAATAAGGACAAATGCAAAGTGTTCCTTTCTAATTGGAGTAATCGATTGCACACCTGCAAAATGGGAAAAGAGTACTTATGGAGTTTTCCCAGAGAGAATGTCTCAATAGAGAATCATCCAAGAGTGTCCTCAGAATCCCACATTAATGGTTTTCTTTCAAAAACATCATCAGATTAGCTAAGAAGCTATATTTGATATTCTGTACATAAAGGGAGTGTTAACTTTTTCTTCCTAAAGCGGATCAAATCATTTAGAAATTTTTCTGTTCATAGCCATTGTAGACAGAAACAATGTTTTTGTAATTTTGAAATAGATTGTCAGAGTGAATCTCTGGTTGTATTGAGTCGTATGATAGAACTCATGTCGACACACACTTTGAAAGTTCTAGCACATTTTGCAATAACCATCTCTATATCTATCGCAGTGTTTCCCAACCAGGGTTCTGCGGAACCCTGGGGTTCCGCAGACCATCATCAGGGTTCCGCGAGAAATCGTGGAATAAATAAATTTTTTTTTCTTACAGTGTAAGCTGACATATATAAACAGCTCTTTACAAATAAATTTTCTTGACAATAATTTAGCAGTAATTGAATTGAGCTCCCTGCTGTCAACTTTTTCCTGGCCAAGCAAACATTTTCATAGGTAGGGGTTCCTCGGGATACGAAAAATTATTTTAGGGGTTCCTCCATAGGAAAAAGGTTGGGGATCACTGATCTATCGCCTTACTTAAGTATGTACCCATTATAGACTGGCACCTTGGTTCTTCTTCGAGTGCTTGCTTATGTCCATTCCAGTAGGTGTGCACGTGCCGCGTGCACGGTCGTCGGAACTTTTTTACCCTTAGCAGCACCCATTGGGCCAGCTAGGGAGCCACCTAGAGTGGCGTCGGCATAGCCATGCATATATACCCCTGCTGGCTCCAACTCCTCCCAGTTCCTTCTTACCGCCCGTGACAGTGAACCGGAACATTGGTCTTGCTCGAACAAGACTGCCCTTAGCGTTAGCTTATCTTCTGTAAATAGTTATCTGTGTTAAGTGTTTTCTTTCTTATTTGTTTGTTAGGTGTTAGTATCTTCCCTCCTCCCCTGTGCAAGGGGGGAGGGGATGCCGGGGCCTCAGGGCTTCAAACCCTGCAGACGCTGCTCTAAACTGATGCCCCGTGGTGACCCTCACAAGGACTGCCTAAAGTGTTTGGGTGAGGGTCATCTAACTGACTCTTGCAAGATTTGCAAGTCTTTCAAGCCCGGAACTAAGAGGGAGTGGGATTCGAGACTGAAACTGTTGCTCATGGAGTCCACGCTCCAACCCCAGGCACCAGAGGCTGCGTCAGTGCGGAGTGCACCAGGGGAAGCATGCCTCGGCATGGGAGCACGGGTCGGCACCAGTCCCACTCCTCGGCCCCGCGTGCGCATAAGAAGGTGCGCAGGGACAGGTCCCCCTCGCGTAGAGGGGAGACCCGCCGAAGGAGTGGGCGCCAGAGCCCTCCGGCACCGGAGCAGAGCCATAAGGGGCTGAGCCCTTGCAGAGAGAGCAGCTCAGAGTCCCCAGACCTGTCTGTGGAGGAGGTTCACCTGCCGCTGACACCAGAGACATTCCTGGAGGCTCAGGAACTGATTGAGCTCACGATGTCCCCAGGACCGGCACCAGGTGGTACGCAAGCCCATCCCAGATGGGGGACACAGTCAGCGCAAGCTACGGCGGCACCGAGTGTTTCGGTGCCGCAGTCCCCAGCACCACAGGCCGTGGCACCACCCCTGATGATGCTGATATCGGCTCAGCTGGCACCAGCGCAGCCGGTACCCCCGGCATTGTCAACCCTGCCGGGCCCGCCACCACACGTAGCTCCAGCGCCGTTGCTGCATGGACCAGAGACGGAGGCCATGCCCCCACCGGCATCACCAGGGCAAGCCAACAGCGATGGCTCACCACATGCACTAGGAGGGGCAGGAGCGATCGACAGCACCACCCTGGTTGGCTTCTGACTACTCCTCTGGGTCAGAGGTGGAGTCCATCTCTTCCCAGGCTTCCTCCAGACGCTCCAGTAGGCCACGGAGGTACAGCCCTCGGCACCGCTCGAGTTCCCGGCATGGGGACCGGTCTCATTGCCTTGTGGAGGTGCAGACCTGGCCTCCCCAGTGGCAGCCCCCTCAGCAGTGGCCTTTCTGGACCCCCTGGGCATACCACCGGGGCCAGAGTTGATGAGGTCGGGGTCGGTGATGCCCTCTTCTCGCTCTGGGCGCAGAGTGGCCCCTTCGGCGACCCCACTGGTTAGGGACCCAGGGTCGGAGAGCAGACCTTCCCTTTCGGGCATGGCGGGGATCGAGGCCCCCTCGCATCAGCCACCTACACCGGCCCAGATGGTCGCCCACGCAGTACCGCAACATCCGCCTGGTTCAGGGGACGTGCTTCCCCAGGTACATTTGGAGACGAGGGATTCGTCCTTCTCGCCGCCCGATGAGGCCTTGGGTGACCCAGCCCTGGCGATGCCAGCCATGGATGCGAGAGCCCACCAGGACCTCCTGAGACGGATGGCCCAGAATTTGGGGGTCCAGGCAGAGGAGGTCAGGGAGGAGCAGGACCCTGTTGTGGACATCATCACTGCCGTTGGCCCGACTAAAGTCGCCCTCCCCCTAAACAAAACTGTGGCCAGAATCACCAAGTGCTCTGGCAAACCCCGGCGTCCATACCGCCTACACAGAAAGGGGTCAAGAGGCGGTATTTTGTGCCTTAGGCTGGCCATGAACATCTGTTTTCCCACCCGCCACCGGGCTCGGCGGTCATGCAGGCAGCCTGTAACAAAGAGAGGCAAGGACAGCTAGACCCCACGCCAAAGAGTAGAGAGCCCAAGAAGCTAGACCTATTGGGCAGGAAGGCATACATGACTGCGGGCCTGCAGTTGAGAATTGCCAATCAACAGGTCATGCTTAGCAGGTATGCCTATAACTCTTGGGTGGCGGCGGGTAAGTTTAAGGCGCGCTTGCTTCTGGACACTCAGCAGGAGTTCATGGCCCTCACTGAGGAGGGTAGGATAGTCCACAGGTCGGCCCTGCAAACGGCCCTTGACGCAGCGGACACAGCGGCACGGGCGATGGCTACCGGCAAAGTCATGCGCCGAAGCTCCTGGCTCCAGGTCTCCGGCATCCCCACGGAGGTGCAGACCACTCTGCAAGACTTGCCCTTTGAGGGCCCGAGCCTATTCTCGGAGCAGTCGGCTTCATAGTTTGAAGGATTCTCGGGCAACTCTGAAGTCCTTGGGCCTCCGTACCCCGGCCCCACAGAGGCGACCCCTGGCCCCTTGAGGTCAGAGGGGGTTTGGTCAAGGGGCCAGGTTCGAGAATAGGTGTAGGTGGCAATAACAGGAATGCCAGGAGGCGTTCCCAGTCGGGCTCGAATAACAATCAGGGGCCTTCGCACAAGTCCCAGGGCCCCAGGTCGGGCGTTTGACGGTGCAAATGAGGACGGCAATCCGGCAGAAGCCCTAAATCGACCCTTTGCGGACAGGTTATTCCCTTTCTACCAGGCCTGGGCGGCTATTTCGTCAGACCGGTGGGTCCCTGAGGTGGTGGCAAGGGGATATTCTATCCCATTCCTTTCCCTCCCTACCCCATTTCCCCCCTTCCCGGTCCCTTTTCAGGGACCCCTCTCGCGAGCACCTCCTCCGGCAGGAAGTGGCCATGCTCCTCTCGCTGGGGGCGGTGGAAGAGGTTCCTGTGGCCTTCAGGGGAAAGGGTTTCTAATCCCGCTACTTCCTCATTCCTAAAGCAAAGGAGGGCCTTCACCCCATACTGGATCTCAGGAGGTTGAACGCCTTCATAAGGAAGGAAAAGTTCAGAATGGTGACGCTAACCTCCATTATCCTGTCTCTCCATCAGGGAGACTGGTTTGCCGCCCTCGACCTTCGAGATGCCTATTTCCACATTTCCATTGCCCCTCATCACAGGCGATTTTTGAGATTCACGGTGGGGGGGACCATTACCAGTTCGCGGTGCTCCCCTTTGGCCTTTCCACAGCCCCCAGGGTGTTCACGAAATGCATGGCGGTAGTGGCAGCCATGCTCAGGAAGGAAGGGGTCCATGTATACCCTTATCTGGATGACTGGCTCCTCTGGGGACGATCCAGGGAGCAGGTCCAGCGGTCCATACTTTTGACCAGACAGACTTTGGACCGGTTGGGGCTCTGGGTAAACGAGGCGAAGTCAACCCTAACCCCCACGCAGATCATCGAGTTCGTGGGGGCAAGACTGGATGCCACGATGGGGAGGGCCTACCTCCCGGCCCCCAGGTTCCTAACCATCAGGGGTTTGATTCAGGAATTCCAGGCTGCCCCCCTGACTATAGTGAGACATTGCCTGAAACTCCTGGGGCACATGGTGGCCTGTACGTATGTGCTTCGGCACGCCAGGTTGAGACTGCACCCGCTCCAGTCTTGGCTGTTGAGCGTCTACAGGCTGGCGCAGGACCACATGGACAGGGTGGTCACCGTCCCACCAGTGATCCTTTTAACATTGGAATGGTGGACAAAGGAGGAGGAGGTGTGCAGCGGGGTACCGTTTGTGCCCCCCCCCCTCCCTGCCATGCGGCTGTGCATGGACGCCTCGGAAGCAGGTTGGGGAGCCTACCTGGATGACCTGAGGATGCAAGGTATGTGGTGCGAGGCGGAGAAGGGGCTGCATATCAATGGCCGGGAGCTGCGGGTGGTCCGGCTCGCATGCGTAGCATTTCTCCCGCGCCTCCGTGGAAACTGTGTGTTGGTCGAGATAGCGGCCGTGTTGCCTATGTTTTATATCGACAGACAGGGTGGTGCTTGCTCCTCTCCCCTGTGCCAGGAAGTGATGGCCCTTTGGGAGTTGTGTGGTGCACGACACATACGTGCAGGCGACCTACCTGCCGGGAGTGGACAACACCCTTGGGGACCGGCTCAGCAGAGCTTTTGCGGCCCACGAGTGGTCCCTCAAGGGGGAGGTGGTCAGTTCGCTCTTCCTGAGGTGGAGTGCTCCCCTTTTCGACCTGTTTGCTTCGAACGGCAACAGGAAATGCCCCCAGTTCTACTCGTACAGGGGAGGGGGAGTGAGTCCCTGGGGGACGCCCTGATATGGTGATGGCCCAAGGGCCTCCTATACGTGTTTCTCCCCCCCCCCCCCAATCCCCCTTATTCCCGAGGTCCTCTTACGGGTCAGGAGGTTCCGGGCAACGTTGATCCTCATTGCCCCAGTGTGGCCCCGCCAGCATTGGTACACGACCCTACAGGGCCTTGTGACGGAGGACCCCATCCTCCTCCCGCAGATCCCGAACCTGCTCACACAGAAGATGGGGCAAGGTCTCCTCTGTCACCCGGACCTGCGTTCCCTGCACCCCACGGCCTGGAAGATCGGTGGCTAAGGGGGGAGGAGCTCCTCTGTTCAGACCCGGTTAAAAGGGTACTGATGGAAAGTAGGAAGCCTTCTACTAGGGCTACCTATCGGGCTAAATGGCAGAGGTTTCCTTCTTGAGCCGGGGAGTGGGAGCTGGACCCCTTTGCAGCCCCTACACAGCGTGTCTTAGACTATCTGCTGGAGCTCAGGCAGCAGGGGCTGTCTACCTCCTCGGTTAGAGTACACCTGGCGGCCATCGCAGCCTTTCATCAGGGCAAGCGAGGGCACTCGGTATTCGCCCTTCCGATAGTCAGGAGGTTTTTTGAAGGGCCTGGACAGGTTATACCCGCAGGCCAGGCAGCCCATTCCTCAGTGGGATTTAAACCTAGTGCTGCACGGGCTCCTGGGGGCCCCGTTCGAGCCGTTCACTACCTGTTCCCTGTCTCACCTATCTTGGAAGGTGGCGTTCCTGGTGGCCATTACCTCGGCTAGGAGAGTCTCGGAGTTGCGGGCCCTGTCCTCAGAACCACCATATGTGGTGTTTTCCAGGGACAAGGTGACCTTCCGCCCTCACCCGGCTTTCCTACCCAAAGTAGTGTCCCTGTTCCATATGTTGCAGGAAATCTTATCTCCCGGTTTTCTACCCCAAACCTCACGCGGATGGGATGGAGCAGGCACTACACACACAGGACGTTAGGAGAGCAGTGGCATTTTATTTAGAAAGGACAAGAGTGTTCTGTAAGTCCACGCAGCTCTTAGTCTCGATAGCAGAGAGGATGAAGGGCTCGCTGGTCTTGGCACAGTCTCTCTCCTCGTGGATCACCGCTTGCATCAGAGCGTGCTACGAGCTGAAAGGGAAACCAGCGCCCCAAGTGACTGCCCATTCCTCTAGGGCCTGGGCGTCGTCCACAGTGTTCTTAGCCCAGGTGCCAATCCTCGATATATGCAGGGCGGCCACGTGGTCGTCCGTGCACACGTTCACCACACATTACGCTATCTCGCAGCAGGCCCGGCAGGACGCGGCCGTGGGGATGGCTGTGCTACAGTCTGTCACTATCTAGACTTCCGACCCCACCTCCATAGTTATGGCTTGGGAATCACCTACTGGAATGGACATAAGCAAGCACTTGAAGAAAAAACGGTTACTTACCTCGTAACTGTTGTTCTTCGAGATGTGTTGCTTATGTTCATTCCAATCCCACCTGCCTCCCCTTCGTCAGAATGTCCGGCAAGAAGGAACTGGGAGGGGTTGGAGCCAGCAGGGGTATATATGCGTGGCTATGCCGGCGCCACTCTAGGTGGCTCCCTAGCTGGCCCAACGGGTGCTACTAAGGGTAAAAAAGTTCCGACGACCATGCACGTGGCGTGCGCACACCTACTGGAATGGACATAAGCAACACATCTCGAAGAACAACAGTTAAGAGGTAAGTAACCGTTTTTTCTCTGTTTCATACTCTTTTCTGACTGTGTCCTGGTGCCTACAGAGAGATCAGATGCAGCTGTGGACAAGGTAGTTGTTTTCTATATTGGATTCTGTGCTGAACCTCTTGCCTCCTGAAGGGGATGCTGCTCTAGAGCAGTGGTTCCCAACCTGGGGTCTGTGAGGGTATTGCAGGGTGTCCGTGGGGGGAAAAAAAGGATAAATAATAATGATCACAGAAAATAAGTTTTAAATAAATTGCAAAGTCACAATCAATTATTTTTAAATTAAATATCTTCCAATAATGTTATTAATTGCGGTCTGAAAATCTGTTGTGGTGCCTTTGTGTGATGAAACAGTCACGACAGTTAGAAGTATACAAACATTAGCCATACATTCAATGTGGATCTGTGGCTGAAATCAGGGTCAGTGAAGGGAAAGGAGACTGATGAGCAGAGTGAAACATCCATAAGTGGAACGTCTAATGAAACAGACATAAGTAAATGAAAAGTGAGAAAATACTCTGCTGACTACTAAAACTGAGGTTAGAATTGGCTTTGGTGGTGGTCCGCAAAGGGTTTGGGAGGGTGATTGGGGGTCCGCAAACGGTTTGCAGGGGGGTGATTGGGAGTCCACACTAGCAAAAAGGTTGGGAACCACTGCTCTAGAGTCATCTGAAGTTGAGCACTCAGAGGGACACTACTCAGGGGAGAGGTTTTGCACCTTTAGTAGTAACTGGAGTTTTTGGAAATGTGTCCCTTCATGAACTTCACTACCTGTCCTCTTCCCCTCTGCTTGAGAGGAATTCTTATGGGACTTCATGGTAGAGAAAGAATTGAGGGCAATTTGCCCACATTGCCCGTAAAGCCTCTTTGTTGGGGGTGAGGACGTATGGGGTGCATAGGCACCTCTGCCAAAATCTTGATCTAAGGTGCATGATGCAAGTGTACTGGAAGTAGAGTGCTGATAGGGGGACACATCTCAAAGAACCCTTATTTACTGGACAATGTGGGTAAACCCATTGTCTCCTGAGCAATAAAACTTTCACTTGGTACTTAGTTCTGATTTGATTCACCAGGATCAATGGCAGCAAGGATAAGCAGGCATAACTGGAAGGTAGACCTAACTAAGACTTAGCATCCTACACCACCATTTTCAGTGGCCTATAACTTAACCTGAATGGTTGAAGTCTGTCAGGATTTTTTCCTATGCTTTCTCCCTGCATTGGGTTGGATTTTTTAAAAAATGTTTTAGCAAAGAAAGGATTCATTTATTTCTGAGAATGAGGTAATTAGGCAAATTATTTTTTAATAGACAAAACAAAGTTCCAACCATTTCTTTCAAGAGCTCTTGTGCCCTTCAGGTTTTGGACCAGAATTTGATATTTGATAGGGAGTATCAAAGAAATGCTTTTTAATGTCCCAAAATAAATCAACCCAGATTTGTTTTAGTAATGAGCATCTGAAAAATCACCCTTTTGAATGTGCTCAGTAGGGCATGCTAAAGGTTTACTGTTGAAATTCCTAAATATTTTACTTGTTATGGCTCATGCCCTAATCCCATAAAGCAACAAAAACATGCCTGCGGCATTCTCATGCCTCATGCTAGTTTCAGATGTGGGAGAGAGGGGCTGATGCAATAAGTAACAGCAGCTGCCACTGCCCTTTTATTCTTGATGATGGGACATGTTGAAGTAAAGGCGAAATAGGGATGGTGTAGTCACCCACTTAGACTCAATGTAGTGATAAGCTAGGGAGGAGAGGAGGAAGTGGGGCCTTTGAAGCGTGCTGAGGATGCCCACTCCTATTTCAGTCTGTTTTTATTACTGAAGTAGATTTACTGGACTCCAGGAGATTATGCTTCAAATCTTGTCTTTCATGGAGTAATTAAGTCTTGTGCAATTTGCATTTCTTATTGGGCAAGTTAAACAGTAACATTTTTTCCCCATCTAATTTATATTGGGATAAATGAGATTCCAGTTCTGACAGAATGGAATATATGCAAATAGAACCTCAACTTGCATCTCATATGTGACTCTCTTAAGCTACATTTATGCCTTCTGGGTTGTGAGCTGCCCCGGGAGCTGGTGCAGCCCCTGGAATAGGTTAAAGCAGCTTTGTGGCTACTCAAATTCACAGCAGCTTGTTGGCTTGCAGTCCAGAATTGCAGAGTCCTGCAGCCACTTCCCCTAACATTATTTGTCCTACCCTAGCACACTCCTACAGAGGTCTGCAAGATGTGGCAATATATGGCCATGTATCATGGCTTTGTGCTTCCACTGTGTTGGAGGAATTCACACTTTAAAAAAAAAAAAAAGATGAATGTGCCAAATCTATTATGTTTTTCTGTGCTCTTTGTAACCACTAGAATTCAACTCCTCTCTAGAGCCAGCAATAGTGGCTTTTCATTCCAGATTTCTCTGTTGTCTGAAAGAGTTGGGTAAGCCACTGGCAAAGTCAGGTCCCACTCTAGTCAATGGTGGACATTGATGGTTACTGTCTGTTAGTGCAATCAGGTCTTGGGTTTCAGTTCTGTTAGTGACCCATACAGGACGTCATTATGACTCCACTTGATGGAATTCTTGTTTCTTCAGTTTACTTTTCCTTTAAAAAATATGCATTTGTATATAAAAAGCTACTTTTTAAAAAGTTAAAGTGCAAGCACTGTAAAATTAAGAAATATCTAAATATCTGGATACCATTATCATAGTGCATATGCACAGTTGCTCAGATTAATCTTGCAAATTTACTTTTGGCACTTCCTGACATGATTAGTTGTCTTAGCAACTTTGATATTTTAGTGACAAGTATCAGAGGGGTAGCCATGTTAGTCTGAATCTGCATAAACCAATAAAAGTCCTGTGACACCTTATAGACTAATAAATCTGTTAATATTTTAGTGTAGCTTTTTGTATGTAATATATTTTATTTCTTTGACTAATCCTTTCAGAAATTAAACTGTACTTCATGCATCCTTTATCACAGGGGCAGGCAAAATATGGCACGGGGGCCAGATCCAGCCTGCCAGATCACTGGATCCATCCTGCCACTGGCTTTATGCCTGCTATAGCCTCCCACACCACTCTAAGGCTATGGCTACACTACAAGCTTTTTCTGGAAGAGGAAATGCAAGTGGAGCACTCATTTGCATATGTTGCGCTCTCATTTGCATTTTCTCTTCCGATCCTTTTTGCAGAAGGTTTTTGCACACACAAGCGCGGTCTATATAGCACTTGTGTGCACAAAAACCTCTTCTGCAAAAAGGATTGGAAGAGAATATGCAAATGAGCGCTCCATTTGCATTTCCTCTTCTGGAAAAAGCTTGTTGTGTAGCTGTAGCGTAAGTGGCTGGCTGTGGGGGGCCATGTGTTCTCTGCACACTGAGAACTCTGGGGTAGGAGGGCAGCTTTGCATGCTACCTCTGCCCCAAGCATAGTTCTACAGCTTCCATTGGCTGGAAACCAGCCAGTGGGAGCTGCCTGCGCCATGCCTGTGGCACCAGCAGCACATGGGAACGCAGCGTGCAGAGAGCACATGGTTCTCATAGCCAGCCACTTTAAGTGGCATGCAGGGATCCTGCCTCAGGGTCCCCCTGGGCTGCTGGCTGGGAGCCACCAAAGGTAAACACCTCTCAGCCAGAACCTGCACCTGGCACCTCACCCCCTCTGCTTCCCCGCCCAAGGTCACAACCATTGTTTCCTCTAACTTTTTTACATCCATGTGTGGAATAAATATTGCTACATGCACAGAGGTATGTGCTCTACTATTAGAAGCACATGCTGCTGGTTGTGGGTGCGCTGCTAATCAACGGGGCAGCATTTGAATATCTCCTGGGTGTCCTCCCAAGCACTCAGATTACAGGGCACACTGGTCACAATGCAAGTCCTCTCCACCCCCACTTCTGCACCCATATCCCTTCCTAGACCTTGCATGAGAACCATTTTAAAATGAAAGCTTATACCATAATTGGTTGGGTTTTTTTGCCTGTAATACTTTGTGTAGACCTTTTAAAACATGATCTCAATGTTCTTTCAAAGACAGGTGAGTATTATTAACCCATTAACATATAGGAAAACGCAGGCACAAAAGATCATGTGTTTCCATGTTGTTGATCTAGTGGGTGCCTTAGTATCAAGTAGATATGTGAAATGCTTGAGGTAAGTCACTGACAGTTGGGAGAAGAACTCCAAGTCAGTTAACTCCCAGGCCTGTGCTTAGTTCAGCTGTTTCTATTTATGTTGCATTGATGTTTGCAATAGAGTAGTCATAACATATTGAAAATTGTATTAGTTCAGAGTGAACTAAATGTTTGATTTATTTTTTTCATTAATCTGGTTATCTTGCATGTTTGTTATATTTATATGGTGAATATATATAATCTTGCTCTCTGTCTGTGTGTCTCCGGAATGACAGAGTGATGTCGTCATGTCACTCTGTGTCCACAGGAGCCAAGCCCCACCCACTCCCAGCCTGGACATCCCCAAGGCCCACGTGAAGAGCTGGGGTTGCTGTGCTGTGTTGCTGGGGGAAGAGCCATTGCTGTTGCGGCCTTGGCGGCCCGGCTCTCCCTGCTGGCTGGGAAGGGGGTGTGTAAAGCGGAGGCTGGCATGGCCCCAACCCTCCCTGGCAGCCAGGGGGAGAGCCGGGGTTGCCTACCCCCAGACAGAAGGGGTTGGCAAGTGTAGCAAGCAGGGGGGCACAGACCCCTAGAATATTTATAGTAAAAATGTATATTTACATTAATAAAACCTGTATTAAGTAAAACACTTTTCCACTTTGCTTTACAGGGTCTTGACAATGTTCACAAACAGAGAGTTGCTGAAGTACTAAATGACCCTGAGAGCACAGAAAAAAGGCGAAGCCGAGAGAGCCTCAATGTTGATGTGGTAAAGTACGAAAGTGGCCCTGATGGAGGGGAGGAAGTGAGTATGAGCGTAGAATGGAATGGGGTAAGTACAGTACACAGTTGAAGAAAATAGCCTAGAAAATTTACCACCATAACATAAACTTTTGTCCAATTGTCATTCTATTGTGTTTTCAGTAGTTTTGGTACTTCATCTACTTTACACTCTAATTCTGCAGAATTAAGAATTAAAGTACAAGATCTTGCATTTAGTAAATTCTTTACATTTTTTTGTTACTTTTTTTTTTTTTTTGTAAAAATTGTCCACAATTTTTTTTTGTCCTGAAAAGTAAAACTTTTTTAGGAAGAAGCATTTGAATGCTGATTGAGTGTCCTGGTTTTTATTGGGTGCATAATCTTAGTCTGTGGTTTCCTCAGTAGATTTGCAATTAATTTATTTCTGCTTATTTACTTTGTCTTGCTTGCCTCTAGGTTAAATGTGTCCTGTAGGTGTCATTATGGAAGCAGGAATATTAAAACATAAGTTGTTGTTTTTAAAGTAAATAAAAATAAACAGTTTAAGACTTAAAAACAACTTCAGTCACCCTTCTCCCAATTTTGGCAGAATGTACAATCTGTAAATTAAAGAAGGGTGATCCATAATCTGCTTTTATATGTGCTGGTTCATGGCAGCTTGATAGCAACTATACATTTTTTAAATGAAATGTGTATCTCTACTTCCCATTCACTCCTTTGACATAAGTGTCCTTGTGAGTGAGTCTTTATTCTATCTTTTAATGTCTTGTTCCTCTACCTAACATAATAACTGTGTCACTATTTAGAACAATAACAACTTTTAAAAATAGATGTTTTTAATGTGTGATTAGCTGTGCATTTTCTATCCTTTTGTTATGTCTTTCATGCTTTTAGGTATACGGAGTAAGTTTACTTAATTGTGTTTGCTTCAGTCACTGGCTTTCTTATTGTATTTTGTTGCTACCAAGGGGAGTCAGTCATGCAGGCAATTAAACTGTTAATTCATTATAAGCTATAGTTCTGCTAAAAGCACTGATGCATTTTGCCAAATTGTTGTAGTGCTGGATTTGTCTGACTGCTTTTGCTTTAGGTTGTTTATCATACTTTACAAACTAGCATGCTTCTAAAGTTCATTTCTCTGATGACAGATTTCCAGTTGTAAGAAACTTTAAGATCCTAAAGCTGACTTTGTAAAAACTTACACTTGCTGAACTTGAATGGAGAATGTTCTCTCCATCTTTGGTTGCTTTTGTCATTTATCAAATGACAGTCTTTTGGCATTCGTATTCTCCATGCCAAGACAGTCAATCAGCATCTGTTGTGAATTAATGTTGCATCATTAGTGTCCCCAAAATAAGTTTGGTGACTCCATTTTATCTTAATGTTATCCACTCAGTATTAGAACTGTGTACTGTACTCCTCCCTTATTTCTGCCGTACTTTGCATGCCTTTGTGTGTTCTAAGTGAATAAAACCTTTTTCTACTGTTTGCTTTTAATTAAAACAAGCATGCAGGTTTTGGAATGATAAAGAACTTTCTGGAAAAATACAAGATGGTATTTCTAGGTCAATATTTGAATGAAACCTGATAAAAATATGTTGACCTAAAAAAATTATTTGCTTTTAAGGACCAGAATCAAGGAAGCGTTGATTTTTACAAAGTCTAGGAATTGCACCATTCATTTTTAAAATGTTGCTTTGCTTTTCCTGATACACATGGGACTATTCATAGTCCACATTTTCTTCCTCACTGGAGGGAGTTTGTTCATACACAAGTAAACAGGAAACTTCCCAGTATTGCTTTTTACCTTATTTTAACACTGTTCTTTTCTGTACCAGTAGGGTGTGATGTGTTATCTTTCCTTTATCTCATCTCTCCACACACATATTCTGCTTCTCAGACAGGAAGTACTGTTGAATTTCTATCATAGACAATTTAATTTTTTTACAGAGATCAAAGGAAGTGCCTCTCTTAGTAAAAGCCTTCTTATGTGCACCTGAACTCTTGAGTTGGTTCAAGAACTTGGCTGCAGACAAAACAGTGTAGCATTAAGGATACACAGTTGTTTAAACTTTATGTAGTTGATTTTTTTTTAAGTGTTCATGAGAAATTTTCTGCTGTTTTTGACTAGCAAGCCAGAAGAGTAGTAATTTTGTGAGGGGAAAACAAAGTAAGAGAATACTGCAGAGAGTAACTTTCCACATGTAGTATATCTTAGACAAGAACTGTATGCTTTGAGTTAGTGCCTTGAATAACTGAAAGTCTGTTTTCAACATAGGAGTCTGTACCTAAATACTAAGACACACTTTATTCAGTAAAATTGATAGCTTAGGTATTAGGGATGTAAAATCATGGTTAATCAGTTAACTGGTTAAACCATAAGTTTAGTTAGTTAACTGATTAAGTAGGATCCTGCCCCTCCCCCACCTACCACCTGGGATTACTGCTGCTGGCCCCACTATGCAGGGGAGCCAGCAGCCCTGCCTGGGAGGGGGCCAGCTCCTGCTCCCAAGTCCCCTCACAACACCCCCCCTGGCTGCCGCTGCTGGCTGTCTCGTGGGAGAGGGCTGGCAGCAGGAGCCAATAGCCTTGTGCCAGTTTCTGCTTCTGGCACCCCATCTACCATGCTTGGGGTGGTCAGCTCTGACCTCGGGGGGGGCCTGAAGCAGCCCTCTGCTTGTGGCGGGCTGCTCTTGGGTGCTGGTTAACCCATACCAGTAAGCATCACCCTTACTGGGTGATGCTTATGGGTAACTGGTTACCTATTCATATCCCTATTATGTATATTGTTTACCAACACTTAGTTTAAAAACTTGTTCCATAAATATTTACAGTATACTGCTCACAACTTATTTTAAAAACGTAAGTTTCAAATTGTAGCTAAAGAATTTGCTTTCATAAACACTTGAAAAATGTGTTTCCTTATACTGACTTTTCTAGACAAGCTTGAGTCTTGCTCCTTGTCCGTCTCAGGAACTGAGGAAGATTGTTATACAATGGCTACAAAGCTGAAATGCAAGCTAACTTGAGAACTGTTGATATGAACGCACCTATTTTAAGATGCAAGGAATAATTTGCCTTTTTATTCATGGAATGATATAACTGAAATGTAGAGTTCAGAGTCAAAGCTGCTGAATTTCCACAAACATTTCAAATAGTGATTCAAGAAGTGTCTTTATGTAATTCTAAACAAAACATAAAATCTAATTTGATAATAGATCTCTGTCCACAGGTGAAGATTTGATTGAAATTCCCGCCTAGTGTTCAGTCACTGTCAGTAGGGCATCTTCTGTTAGCAAGTGGAATGAATACTACAATCTTAGATGATATCTTTATTCATTTTCCCACAGTTGAGAATGGAAAGACTATTCAATTACTTTGTAACTTCTGTAGGTAGTTCTTTCAATTCAGTTTTGAGGTCCATTAGGGCAGGCAGTATGTAGAAACTTGCATTATAGTATTTTCCTTAGGCATTTAAAAAATATATATATATACGAGAATAAATCAACAGTTCCATGGATTCTTTTTATCTCAAATCAGTAGACAGAATTTTGTTTGGAGGAGTAAGGGAAACTTTTCCTTTTTAGTGTTGGGGGGTGTATTCCTGACAGAAGTTAAAGCTTAAATGAATGCACCGTGTTCTGTTAGTTTCTTTTAAAGCCTTTATTAATTTTTTCTCATTTTTTTTAGAGTTTTGTATTCTTTTCAATTGAAAAAATCATTCTTTTCTCTGCATATACTACACGTGATGTGTTTTATAATATAAAAAGAAATTTGTTTTTTAAAAATTTGCTTTTCTCTTATTTACATACATTAATTTAATAAAAGACTGGATCTCTTTTGGTAATTTTTGTATGATGCATGTTAGTGAAATATAGGTTAAAATACATAAACTGCTATCTTTTTGGTAATTAAAAGGATCTGTGAATAACAGCACTTAGAGGTGCAACCACAAATCTTTAATTTTAAAAAACATCTTGGCATATGACCTAGAAATACTATAAACATAACTGTTCAAAATTGAAAACTGTTGAACTTTTCCCAACAGTTTCATTCAATTTTTCTTCTCTCCATTTCTGACAGGCCTAGATGCCTTTTGTGATTCTTATACTGCCTCCTGCATGACGGGCGTGCACCATCTTCAAGCTTTAACTTCTCTCTTCAGTACTGACTGCTGTTTTAGCAAATCCCTTACTATTTTTGTCAGAGCTACACTTCCTTGTAAACTAGCCATTCCTTCATTGCTAGTGTCTATTTTTTGTTTCCTGTTTCTCTACATGTGTAGCTTTAAAAGATATGTATCTAATCATACAAAATGTGTTATTACAACCATTTGCTATGTAATACTTAAGTAAAAAGTAAGAATGAACTTTATAAGTAGCTGTTCACTATAAAAACAGGTAGTTAAAAGTATCACAGAAGGTATTATTAAAATAGCATGATGGTGATCTTTACAGAATAAAATGTAAAAGTAAGGCATGTGCTCCAAGTGCTTTAAAATGTATTTAGAGACCTATAATGTGGTTAACCTCAATATTGAACTCCGGATAATTCTAAAGTAGCAATGCTGTTTGGTTTTTGTGTGAAATTTTGGCAATTATGCTTTTCTCTACTAATCTTGGTGTTCGGTGATTTGTGTATTTGTCTTTCTAACTTCTAATAAACTCACTCCAACTGATGGCTGTCTGTCTGCTTAGTAGTACTTTCTCCTTTTTATAGTCCTTCCTTTCAAAGTGTAGCCATGTAGGATTTCTCAAAGTAGTAAGTGGTACTACTACTTTTACTAAACTGTTGACTTTTAAGAGAAAACTAATTATCTGGCATACAAATTTGGTATCTCTACTTAAGAGTTAGACTTCTCTGTCATAAAATGGGAATGTAATGTGCAGAAATCTATCATTTCATCTTGTTCTGTATTTTTCTGAAACATGTTGAAGGTAAAACTAAGAATCTAAATATATATAATTTTCTGATCCTAAATGATACCTACATTTTTAATAAACTTAATGTATAGAATTCACTAAATATGTTTAGTGCATATGGCCGAGATAAATAAACAAAAATAATAAGTTTGTTCTTTTTAGACCTTGATAGAATGCTCTTGCTTGATATTGCACTCACCTTTCCCATATGGTCACATCAAAATAAATATGGAATGTTATAGAGGTGACAAAGGTGTTGAAATGCATTTATGAATTATGTATAGTTTAAGATTATTTTTAACTGTTATGAATTACAGTTAACCATAAATTGAACAGATTTTCATCTTTCTGAAATCCTTGCCATAAGTAGATGCTATTGATTATGAATGCTGACCATAATCTTGGTAAAATAAAACTTAAATGACATTTTAAAAATGCATATAATTTGGCACTATTACCTAATGGTAGCAGAGCACAAGTATTTTTACAGTACATATTCATTCAGCTGTGGGGGAGGGGTAAAAATTGTTGCAGTTTCACATTTGTTGAAATTTTTTTTCAGGATGGCACTGGATCTTTAAAACGCAGTGGTTCCTTTAGCAAACTCCGTGCTTCAATTAGACGCAGCAGTGAGAAGCTCGTTAGAAAGCTGAAGGGAGGAAATTCACGAGACAGTGAACCAAAGAATCCTGGGTAATTATCTATTCTTAGATGTGCTGGTGTGCTCCCAGTTTGTGCCCAATTTGTAGCTTAGCACTGACCAAGGTAGCCTTTTCTCTTGTGGCCATAATGTACCTTTATGCACTTAGAATTGTGGTACATAAGGACTTATGCATATTGCATTCATTACTGATAATGATACAAGGAATAGTTTAACACTGTTTTGACACTGCCTTTATTTTAAATGGAAAAATTAATTTTGTTAGTATTTTTTGCTCAGGTTTTTTTTACAGAATTTGCAGCTTGTTAAAAGGGAATGCTTAGCATGACGACACCTCTAAGAAAAAACTTTATTTAGAATATGTTTATATAGTCAGTATTATTGGTGCACTTTATTAAACTGCTAAATTTCTCTTCTCTCAAAGAATAAATTAAGCTGCCCATACTTTATTCTTAAGTATTGGAAGAGGAGTATGTGGAGGGTTGTTCGTTTGTTTTGCTTCAGTAAAACTCACGACTAGCATAGCATTGTGAATATTTAATGTATTAAAATAAACTTCAGTGTTAACACAATTTGGCATGAAACTTTTTAGATCTATATAAACACAGTGTGTTTCACATACTGTACATATTAACATTCTACTAACATTGAAACATCCTCTTTGTCAGGAGTATAGAAGTGGAAAGCTATTGTTAAAGCAAACCGAATGTTGCCTCTCAGTCCTTAGTGTTGAGGGAAAAGGTTTGTTGAAATCTTTAGTCATGCTTCGTTTAGAAATTAAGGTGTGGCATTCATTAAAAAGTTATGTCAACCCAGCTACATGGCTGGGAGATGTGAAAAATCTACACCTCTGAGCAATGATATAGTTAAGCTGAGCTGAATCACATTGTAGACAGCACTAGATCAATGATAAAGATATGATTCTGTGCCCAATGAAGGGAAGTCAGTGGCAAAATGCTCACTGAATTCATTGATGAACAAGCAAGCTGTAAATGAAAGGCTGTCTCTTTTTTTTTTTTTTTTTTTTTTTTTTCCCCAATCAGGCTAGTGGGAGAGTGAATCTTTTTAAAAAAGGAAATCAACACACAACACTGTAGTGGAAGAAATTCAAAACTACAAAATAGTTGAGTAAAACAGTACAAATGCTAGTCTAGAATGAGTCTGATTCTTCCAGTGTTAAAAAAAATTATAAATGTTTCTTTCATTTACATACAGCTCTTTATCAACACCGCCTGTTGCTCTGGTTCATCATTGTTTTTATACACTGTAATTTAAACCTAATAAATATTTCCTCTATTCCAATATTTTTGGGGAGGTTTTAAAAAAATGTCAACATGTTATGAAGTCAGGTTATTCCTGGTCTCCTGCAGTTAATAATAGGGCAATATATGACCAACTTAATTTTTTTTCCTTGTAAATAATAGCTAACGGGCATTTTTCTTATATTTTGAAACGCTTTAATTTATTTGGCATTGCAATCTGCTATAAACACCCACTGTATGTGTGCTGCATATAAGTAAAAGTACTCTATCCACATAAATATAAACCATATTTTTGACTGTGTGCCACCTGCTAACGTAGGTGTGGTATTTTAATCTAATGATAAAAGTTAGCGTAGAACAGATGTTAAAGTATCAACATCATCATTGGTTTCCTGTGTTCTTTGAAGGACTCTCTGATAAACTAATGAATAATTTTACCTTCAATTATCTTTTATACACATATTCCAGAAATAGTTCAGATTTCAAAATCTTTCAATGCTCGTGATCATGTAGTGCCAAAAAAAAAAAAATTTCTGATCCTAAAAAACTTGCAGTACTGGCAAATTTTATTTTTAATTAATCTTTTGACTAGTAAAATGCACAAATAGTATCTGGAGGTTGATGAGAATACCTAAACAAGCTTTGGTTTTGTACATAAAATATTTTAAAATATCTTAATTTTCATTTGCTTAGCTATTTTTGAGAAGTTAAATGTCTGGTTTGTAAAAATTATTTTTTAACCTTTTCTAGATTGTGAAAGCACAATTTAGAGGATAGGATTAAGTAAAATATGTAGATATGTTTACATATCTTATTTCAACTTCATTTCTGGTAGTAATATTGCTTTCCATAGTAATTTGCTAGATTTAGTTAAAACTGTTCTGTTTTTTTACTGACATTTGGTGTATATATTTTTATAGAAACACACATTTGTATTTAACATATTGTAAATATTCAGATACAGCACTGCTAGTGTTTATAATTATCTACTGATTTATAAAAAAAAAAATTAGAAACAATTTTTCAAAGATTTTTTTTCCATGAGATCGTATTGTTTTATTGTTTTTTTTTTTTTTTCTTATCTTTACCTTTTCCCTTTAGTATCTCGTCTCTGTTTTCTCTGAAGCCTGTTCTTAGTAGGAACAGATGAATTGCAAACTACTTTTATCCTCACTTATAGTAATAGTCATTGATCATGCTGTCAAGCAAGGATTAAGATCTCAAGTGAGGAATAGGCGACAGGAGTAGATGAGCTCCAAAGCCCAGTCATCAGGCATCTATTCATAGAAAATTGAGGGAAGGCGGGTAAAAAAAAAATCACTTGTTGGCAAGTTACTTCTATGGAAAATGTTTTCCTTAAGATGATAGGTCTGCAAGAGTTGGGTATTATAAACACACCAAGTTTCAAGTCCTGTATGAACTACTTTCCTTAGGCACTTCTTTTATTCCAGATCTTTAATTCTAAATTTATTTTGCTTTGTTGATGGGTTGATGATTTTGATCTCCCATTTTAAAAATTTGACCATAGTTCAGGTTAAACTTACCACAGGAAAGCTTTTTAAAAAAATAGATAGCTCTTATAACTTACAGAAAAACGATGCATGTATGTTTAGTATTTTTATAGTCCTGTTTTTGATTTGAAAAAATTCCAAGTGCATTTGCAAACTAATTTTTCATATATAGATTAAAATCTAATTTACTTCTAAAGTAAATCAGTTGCTAGTAACTTTTGAAACTTAATCATAGTATCTGTTTGAGGTTCATTATTAGCACTTGAGCAAAAGTATACCGGATGTTTGGATAAGTTTGTACTGGTGGATTTTTTTTGTTTTCCTGGAGTTTGGATTTTGGTTTTAATAATCTTTATGCTCTTACTTTTTGAAAAGAGATTTTAATTTGGTATGTTGTATATGTGTGGTGTTGCAGATTAACATATTTTGACTTTCATGTGTAACCTTAATTGTGTATATTATATAAATAAATAACAGATAGGTATAACCCATGCATGATTCATTGCTTCTTTTTTGTTGCTAACACTTGTCATATTTTAAATCGCGTGCATTCTATCTGAAACGTTCGACATTAATTACTCTACTTACATTGTATATCTGCTACCTGCATTCATTTCTATAGGTTTTTGTATTTTTGTTTCAGCATTCTAGACATACACATTATTTGGGCTCAGATCCCTCAGAGCACTTAAGAACATGCTTATCTTTGTGTGAATAGTCCTGTTGATTTCAGTGGGACCAATGACTTGCTTATTGTGCAGTGTTAGCTGTGCAGAGATCCCTTCACTCACAGGTGCAAGGAGCCACCTGTGCAGATCACACTGCAGGATTGGGGCCTAACTTTGGTGTTAATACTGTGACACACACAATAATTTTAATGTACTCCTTTAGGAGCAGAAAAACTATATAAAAGAGCCAGTGGTACCAAACCAACCGAGTACCACATTTTAGTTCACCTGTATTTGGGGTGGGGAATATAGGAAACATCCAATTGTACCTTTTCAGCAAAATATTTTGACATTGGGGACCGTTTAATTAAAACTCTAGCTTAAAATTAATGTAATCTTACTTTTTAAATAGTTTAGTCTTAAATGTTGTAGATGTTTGAATAATCTTTATTAAAGTTCAGGATGAAAACAATGACTAATCATCCTCAAGAATATGGAAGTTGATATAATATAAAATCGTTAATACAGAGTTATCCTGATTAGCACTAACCCTTCTAAAATAACAAGGATTTAAATTGATTGTATTATCTTTGTGGTATATTGCTTTCATAAGACCATTTTGGGACTACTGCTGCTTGAAACACATTATGGCCACTAGCAATGATAGTAGTAGCAACCTTACATTGTCCTTCACTTCAAAATGACTGAAATCACAGACTTAGCAAACTTTTTAAAAATCTGCTATTTTTTGCCTTATGTCAACAGAAGTCTTTCCATAGTTTTTACTACTTAAATGCAACTTATTTGATAAATGTATCAATATGTATTAATATTTTTCACAAACATTTCTTGAACAACTACATCTGAATAAAACTTAAAAACAAATAGTCCTGTAGTACCTTAGAGACTAGTGAATTATCATGAGCTTTCGTTGGCACAGCCTGCTGCTTCAGATGAGTAATTGTTGTTTTTTTTAAATCAGCTAAATAATTTTAAACTGAGCACTAAATTGAAGCATATGTTAAATTAATGTATTAATTCAGAAATGACAAATTTTGGAAACTGATGTTAATACCTTTAATGGTTCAAATTATTTCAAACTCATAATGTGCTTAAGTACTCTGGGGCTGGCAATTATTTTGATACTTATCTTAATATTAAGAGTAGGAAACTGTGCAAATAAGAAGTAACTACAGGAAGTATTTCTCTTAAAGAGCATACTTCATATTAGGTTTCATGGCTTATATTAAAACTCCCTTAAGTTTGCATCCGTATCATTATACCTGTGTGTTTAGAGTGTTCAATTATTCTGATTGGTTTATCCTTGCATGTTCACTATCCTGGTTGCAGCATGAAGCGTGCCAGTTCTCTGAATGTTCTTAACATGGGTGGCAAGGCTACTGAAGATCACTTTCAAGTAAGAAGATCTATAATATTCTTACACAAGTAGATACAACCAGTAGGGTTTGGGCAGAAGAGCATGAGAAACAATAAAATGATAGAGTACTCAGTAAGACCCTCAGTATAGCAAATCACTTTAAGCATGTGCTTAAGTCCATTAGCATTCAGCAAAGCACTTAAGCAGGTGCTTAAAGTTAAGTATGTGTTCAAGTTCTAAAGTCCTATTGATATCAGTCAGTTAAGCAGGTGCTTAACTATAATGCTGAACTAGGGCCTGAATTAGAATATTGGAATGTCTGTCTAATATAATTTAAAAAGGAATATTTGTAAAGATCAGATATTCTGTATTTTTGATGGAACCAGCTTCTCAAAAGGTCCAGTCATATTAGGTGTTATGCGCTCTCAAATCCCAGTGACATCAGTGGGACCTGAGGGTACAGAGGAACTGGCCCTAAATGTATCTCATGTTAAGTATTGGTTCTACTAAAATCTAAACTGTAACTATTTTGCCTACTTTCATTGTGCCTGATAGCTACTACACATAACTGTTTGTACCTAATAAGTCACCACTGCATATATTGTTAAGGAAAGCTAGTAATGTTCTATGTTCTAAACATCATTGTGCATTTTACTAACAGCAGCTGTGACTAACTTTGGGGAAAATATTAATTGCGTCAGTGCCAGCATACTGTACGATGTAGAATCCTCACCTTTATTTGTCCCAAGGCTTATAACTAAAGCTCTCACTGCATGGATCTCTTTTGCTATTGTGTGACATAAAGGTATCTCCTTTAGTATAAGCCCTAAAGAATCTTCTGTGGTTTTTTTAGTTCTCTGAAATTTATGCAAAGATGTTCCTTCATTAATTTATGTGAACGTTGACCAAAAAAATCCACCAAGGTAAACAAAGCACTTTGCAGCAGTAATACAAAAAATACTCAAGGCTATCAACATTTGAGGCCATGTCTACACTAGGAAACTATTTAGAAATTACTAAATTTGACTTAAGAACTCCCAATTTACCAAATTCGAACTAGTATGTCCTCACTATGGGGAAGTATCAAAATTAGTCCAAGGCAGGCTCCGTTAATGTGGATGTGCTACCTTGGACTTAAAGCCCAGGAAGCACTCGGGGGAACTGCAGGAGGCCTCCCAGAGGACAATAAGCTTGAATTAGCAGCATCGGAACATCCACACTAACATTATTTTGGAATTAGCATTATTCCTCATGAAAAGTAAGAGTACAGAGTTCGAATTCCATGGCCCGTTGTTTCAAAATCACAAGCTTGGTAGTGTGGATGCACCGCTTATAAATCCAAACACGGGAGGGGAGCTATTTCAGAATAAGGTCCTAGTGTAGACCAGGGCTTACTGTCTTAGCCTAGGAGCAATTAACTTTATAACTGGTTTTCTGTGCATTTTATAATCTGTGCTTTCTCAGTGAGCTTTACTGACCACATCTGAAATGTGTAAAGTTAACGGTATATTTATAAATTTTACAAATATTTTCCCCTGAATTTGCCAAGTAGAGAAACACTTGCCAATATTGCTATGCTGTCAGCCCCTTCTGTAATAAATATTTGTGTTAGTAATGCAAAGAGTGCACAGATATAACTATATCTGTTCAGCATAGCTAGATGAAGTAAAGATAGTTATCAGGATATGAAAAAAAAACTTGTATTTCTCAAACTAAAGTAGGTAAGCACTATCATTTTCCTAAAGTATACTAATTGTTCAGGTTATTTGCATTAGTTTGTAATTTTTAGGCATTCTTTTTAAACATCCAGGTAGCTCAAGCCTTTTAATAATTGTTTTCATTTTTTTCATACAGGAACGAAATAATTGTCTGACAGAATCAAGAGCTCTGAGTGCCAGTCACACTGATTTGGCACATTGAAGTTCTTGGACAAAAACTAGCTAAAATTCCTTTGTGAATAAAGAAGCACTGAGACTCTCAAAGCTTTGGTTCCTTATCACTCTCTATAGGAACATCTAATTTGTAGATTACATTTTGTAATGGACTGCTGTTTTACTATTCTAAAATAGTAGTGACATTTTAAAACATAGTGGATATTTTCTTTGAAAGAGAAACAATATAGATGTATATTACTCATTGCACTGCTGTCATTCGCGCTACTTATGTTGATGTCTGTTAACAGATCTGAGTATCAGCAGCTGAAACGTGAAAAAATAGAAATACATATAAACATACCAAAATGCAAAGGAGGAGAAAGGGTTCTTTATATTGATATTTGAAACAAGTTAAATGAAATGTGTAGCAGAAAGTATATGCAGTGCTTGAATGAGACAAATATCAGTTATGTCATCACTGTATAAATTCACAATGGGGTTTACTGTACTGGTGTGACATTACCTTGCATCACTGTGTGTCACAACTTCAGATATCTTGCCTTAAAAGTAGAGCTTAAATACTGGATTCCTTAATCACTAGATGTAGATACTAAATTTTGTAATGGAAACACTTAGACTGCCTTTAACTATAGGTGGCATGCATACCAACACCAATAACTATGAAACTTTGTATCTTGTTTATTTAGGCCCAGTAATAAGTAGTGATTGATTTGGGGGAAATGGCAAACATTTTGGCCCGTATTTTGTTCAGCGGATGTACATTGAAGCTTTGGGGTACAACAGCCCCAGAGCAGCAGCTGCTGCTTTATTAGAGCAAAACATTGTGCCTCAGGTTTCTGATACTTCTCCATTGTTCTTGCTTGCTCCAACTCTTGCCTCTCTCCACAGTAGTTAACTGCCACAGGAGTAAATGAAGCGGGTGACTCCATGCTAGGCTGGTATACTGTGGAAAAGCTGCTGTGCAGAGGACCACTTGTGAAACTCTCTACTGAAGTTTAATATGTTTAAGGCCCCATTAGAAGCACTAGGTGCCCTTATTTGGCAGACAGGTCACATTTCTTATCAGCCTTCCTTTTAAAATTTATATATGATTAATAGATATTCTGTCTGTATTGAGGCCTGCTGCTGGAACTAAATATATGATGTTTGAATATCTTGTGAATGCTAATATTTTCAGTAAAATATGTGACTTTTAAAATACTATACTTAACAATTTGAAGACAGGATTTATATGCAAGTGGAAAGATAAAGTAAAAATGTGCATGTGTTTTTAAATGTTTATGTAATTAAAATACAGTACAAAAAAACTTTGGGACGAGCTGGAATACTAATACGAGATTAGACTTGCACATATTGAGGTAGGATAAAGGAAGGTGAACAATAAGTTTTGGTATTTGATCAGGCTGTGAAGAACTCATTAGACCTAATACTTTTATAAATGCTTGTCCCACTTGCATTTAGTTTTAAAGCTTATTTTAATGACAAATGAAATAAGTTATGTATAATGCACTTATGTTTACTATGAGGTACTTCATTAGCATCTCTATAAAAAAGAAATAATTATATATGGTATATTTGCCATAAAAATAGTCCAGAAATTGAGACATGATGCTGCTAATGTATTGTGGTTTTAGTGCATACTAGTGTAATTCATTGAACTTGAGAGTAAAAACTGAACAACAATTTGTTTAGAAGCTTCAGAGAGGTAGCTGAGTTAGTCTGTAACAGGAAAAACTTAAACAACAAATAGTCTAGTAGCACTTTAAAGACTAACACAACATGTAGATGGTATCATGAGCTTTCATGGGCACAACCCACTTCTTCAGATGACAGAAGTGGGTTGTGCCCACAAAAGCTCATGATACCATCTACATGTTTTGTTAGTCTTTAAGGTGCTACTAGACTACCTCTAAACAAATTAAACAATAAATAGTCAATGTGGACTCAAATTCTAATTGTTTGAGAGCTTTTTTTATTCTTTTAATAAAACATCACATACATTTGTTGATGAATTAACAGTTCTCTGCACAAAGCTTGAAAAACTAGCTATGTGGAACTAAACAGTAGTTGCTGGGTGGGTAAGAAGATGGTATCCATCGCTAACTGATCGGTAGGTCACATGGCTACAACTGCTTTGTGTCAGCTTCCCCTTCTGCAGTAACTGTGAAGGATTCTGATGCAGAGGTCTGCCCTGCCTGCCCTGCCCTGCAAGTCAGCCTTTGCCAGTATGGGAGAAGCTATTACAGTAATAGTGGTTCAGAGAGCTTTACAGCTAAGGTGACTTTCAACCATATGAACAGCACCCTACAAAGGTCTGTCTTTGTATAAAGGTAGCTATTCTGATTCAAAGTTCACTTGAAGTTTGGCGCATTCTAAACTTGTTTCCAAGCCTTTATCTTTCAAATTTGAATTAATGTTTTGCAGCCTCTCAAAGAACTGGAACTTGTTGTGTAAATATATAAATATGTTTAAATATTTAAAACTTAATTCAGACCTACTTAACTATAAATTTTATTAAATGGTCTTTAAAGTTCAAGACTAAAGTATGTCAGACTCCATTCATCATAGAATCTCATTCATTTTAGGTCTTTTAATAGTTCAGTGAAATATTGTAGGTGGTACTATTAGTACTGTACTTACAAATGTGACTTAAGTGCTTTATATAGTTTAAAGGAATTCTGTCAAATGATAAAAGTTAAAATTTTGACCTACTTCTCTATTTCATACCATCTCCCCAAAACAAAACCGCTCTTTTACCAAGTTGCAAAATCTGTGTAATTTGTTTGTAGATTTTAGCATTATTCTTCCTTTTGTTTAAATGATCCAAAAATTACTTTGCCAGTATATGCATTTATTTAAGTGGACTTCTGAGTTTACTTTTAAGTTAAAATGGAAGTGTCACATTAACTTTTTTGTTAGACTTAATCATTTTATGCACTAGTTGCTAGCAGTACTGGCACTATTCATTCTTGATTCATGATCTAATTAAATGCTAATTAAATGTTAGCAGTGATTCATATGCTCCCGTTGTAACTGGATGATTAAACTAGCTGTTTACTATTTGTAAACGCTGTCCCCACTGGTAGCAAAGTATTTGAAACTATGTATGAACTAACTGAGACATTTATTTTCATGCTTTTGTATTTTTAAAACTGAGTGGTAGTAATTCAAGAAGGTTTAAGCTGTGGTTGAACTGTACAATTAAAGAACTCCACCGCTTTAGCAAACAAGAAAAAGTATGGTTGTGTTGTGTATGTACCATTAAAATGGGTTGTGCAGTGCTTCATCTAAAGTGTGTTTACAGTATTTGATAGGTTTAAGTGTATAATTTAGTATTTGTCAACTAGGTCATTATATGAAAGCTGCTAAGTATGTATTGCATTTTAGTACTCAATGTCTGCCTATAATAAAAAAAAATACTGCAAGGAAAGTATGAAAGTTTAGTATTATAGTACAGACTCTGCATTATCATAACATGCATTTGTAAATGCATTGGTATAAATAATCCCTCTTAAAAGTAAACAAATTTGTGAGGGGAAATTGTGAAGTTTACACTTGGTTTCAAATCATTTATACTGTCAGTACATTGAGCAGAAGAAGTGAATAGTGGTGGCGGTTTAAGTAGTGTTATGACAAATTACCCACGCATTCATCACCCAAATTTTGGTAGCTCTAACATACGCATTTGGTGAGAAAATGAAGGATTATGTGATAGGAGTGGCAGACTCTTTATCCCTGTAATACAATTGTTATGGATGCTTTGAAAGGAGTCATTAAAAATATCATAGCTAAAATTCACTGGTTAACATTAGTTGCATTTAAAGCACAGAAGATGCTTAGAACTTTAAAAGTATGGCAAACTACTTATGCATGGACAAAACCAAAATAGACTGAGTGATATACAATTTTGATGTAACAAGTATACCAAAAAATTGGAAATTGAGGAGTCTTCAGCATCTCGATGTGTTCATTGGCACTGTCTCCAATTTAAAACTCCTATGAAGTTTTTTACAATTATGAAGAGTATTTTCTTATGCAACTTGGAGGCTGGTGTTAAAAAATTAAGAATGTACAACTCAGGTTCTATAAAATCACTTAGGGTATTTTGGTATTGTTGGGATGGGAGTCAGTAGCATTTTTAAGTAGAGCCCTGCTCAGATACAATTTTTGTATTCATATCCAACATTGGATCTGCAAAAATGGTCTGTAGGCATAAGCAGATTTGCAGCGCTTGATCTTTAAGGACAGTCATGTCACCTTTCCCTTTGTCACCTTTCCCTTTTAAATCCAAACTAAAAAAATGTAGGTTTAGATTATAAAAAGTTTAAACCTTCCAAGACTGGGGTGCTGTTTTGCACCTTAATACTATACAGCGTATGTCCAACTGTTGAAGGAGAAATGGAACCCTGAATTCCTTTCTTGAAAGAAAAACTGAAAAGCTTCAAAATAAAACAAAACATTAATTGTTAAATATAGCAGTAATTCACCTCTAACTTCATGGCAAGTTCTGCATTTAAATCAAAGATTAGGCTTTAACTAGACCTATTATTTGTCTTAAAGTGCATTTATGGAATCAATTTTTCCTTATATACACCAGCATCTTTACAGTGCACAGAATAATTATCCTGTACCATTCTACTTTAACAGTAATCCATTTCCAGAAGTGCATATAACGTTACCACTGAACATCTCTTTACTTTGTGTGTGTTAGAGCTATAGTTTGATTTGAAGCTGTTAAAACATGTCTAAAGTGTCTTTTTGGCATTTATTTTCTAAGTGTAAAAATAAAATATTAAAGTGTAGTCTTACAATAGTTCTGTGTTGAATAAAAGTGTATTTATGCATTTTAGAATGTAAATCTTTCATGTAAAAAATTTAGATTTTTTTTTTCCCTGTACAGAAGCAAACCTCAGTTGTGAAACCCAAAGATTAATAAAGCTATAAGGAACAGTTCTTAAATAAAGTGCATTTGTTACATACTGAAACAGCTGTGATTTTACAACAAAGCTACAGTATGTTCCTATGTTGCTGATAAGATTCTGCTGAAAAGTAAGGAAACTCCAAAAACTAACTACTTAGCACTGTATACAGATCATGGGTTTTTAAACCACCCAACTTGTATTGAATTAGTGCAGTGTATTACATGATATAAAAGCAATTTATATATAACTAACTGATAAAATACAGTAAAGATTCACTGAACACGGGAGGTTTTTTAAAAACCTCAACTTTGTGTGTATAGAGTTAAAAAAATTACTATAAACTATTGTAATCTGAGAGAGCCAGGACTACATTTGGAGATTCAAATAAGGACTACTAATTGACTGTACGGTGAAGTAGTTTCATTGTGGTAATCACTACTTCCCCTAAATTTTAAAGCATCTGAACCCCTGTTCATGTTTTAATCAGTCAAAATGGGCTTTCCATGAGTTGTAGATCAATACTGCTGACCCTGGAACAGCTATGCTGCTTCTAACATCTGTTGTGAAACAGAACCCTGATATTTTTTTTTGTTCTTGCTTAACAAGACAATTAAGTGGCCATATTTATTTACATGCAGTTGGGTGTATACTAAGAACTCCTCTCCTATTGAAACACAATGAGAGAGAGTTACCTTTTTATAACATGTTAATTCAAAAGGTTTTTTTAATTAACTGAAGAAGCTTTTGGATTTGGTTGGAGAATGCAGTTTTTAATGTCTGTATAGCTCTTTTTCTGCAAACACCAGGCCAGCAAAACTAGAAAAAACTCTTAATGGGAAATGAGGTTTGACCGTTTAAATTTTATAAAGAAAAAAGAGGTAAATGACTTGCCAGTTATACATGAGTCTAACTACTGCACATTATAATACAGCTAAACAATTATGCAAATTTGGGTTTACACTTTTGACAAGCTGTAGCTAGTACAAAATCAGATATTATAGCCATAATGTATTATGTTGGGTAGTAACTTTGTGTGTGTAAAACACACAACTTGGCAAAAAAGTAAAGTAAATGGGTCAGTACACTGCCACATGGGTATAGTATATGGAGTGAACCTATATGGCAAGTAGTGCTCTAGCTGTCATTAAAAGGGCAACACACCATCTTCAACAAGCCCAACAATGGTCTCCACTGCTTTCCCCCCCCCCCCCCCCCCACCACTCATGGCCACCTCTTTCTACAGCTACTGCCTGTTGGACAGTCTATCCAATATGCCTCCAGGTTCCTTGTGCTTTAAGACAGTACCAACAAAGTGATATTTAAACATAACTGATTGTTTCAGTATAAGTGTATCAAGCCAAAGCTCGATAAGCCATGTGGTTCATTTGAAAACAAAACTTTTATAAGCTTCAGAGGGATAGTCTTTAACAGGAAAAACTTAAACCTCAAATAGTCTAGTAGCACCTTAAAGACTAACAAAACATGTAGATGATATGAGCTTTTATGGGCACAACCCACTTCAGATGACAGGAGTGGACAGGTTTTACAGTAAGGATGTGAAGGACTAGTCTATTATCCAACAAGCAAAATGCTTATTGGATAGTCAAGTTGCTCCTCCACTCCTCCCCCTTTGCTGCCTCTATCAGAGGCAGCAAGGGGAAAAAAAGGGGGGTACTTCAAAGTGGCAGCACTGTGTGGAGTCTGGGGCTAGAGTGGCACTGCCACTTTGAAATGCTGGAAGGAGCCTGACTCTGGGCTCCCCTGGTGGCATTTCAAAGCGGCAGTGCTGCATGGAGCCTGGGGTTAGTGGGGAGTTCCCATGTGACCATGGGCTCCACATAGTGCTTTTGTCTTTGAAGTGTAGCAATAGCTCTAGGGCTGTTTTTCCACTTCAAATGCCCTGTCAAATAGTCTATGTGAAGTGCATCAACTATCTGATTAGTTAATTACTCGCTATTTAACATCCCTAGTTTACAGTGGGCCAGAGTAGGGATCTGATAACTGATCACTGTTAAAAATGCTTAATCAGCAACCCTCAAATCAAAGGTACAAAAATAATTGTCCTCAGGGAACAGAAGGCCCAGACTAGTCGTCTACAGTAGCATATAGGAGTCCATTGTGCTTGCCAAAGAACTTTCAATAAGACTGACTGCATCTTAGCTGTTGAGCAGAAAAAAAATCAGGAAGATTAAGATAGTCTGGGTATGAGGACCTACAAGGATGTCTGACTCAAAGATTCAATTCACATGCTAATGGGACTCAATTGTGATGGTTGGGGCACTATCCCCTTAATAGTTGTTGAAGGTGCAAACAGCTCTTTGTGTAGACTCCTGTCAGGAAGGATACTATCAATTGACTTTGATTCTTATCTGCTTCGTTTTAACTACCCAATCTTCAGATACTGATTTCCCTATCTCCCACTGCCCTCCTTTTCCTTCCCCTCTCTCTCTTCCCCCTCCCCCTTCTCTCCTATTTATTTTAGGTCTGCATGTCCTAAACTCAAAACTCCAGTCATCTGAAGAAGTGGGCTGTGCCCACGAAAGCTCATGATACCATCTACATGTTTTGTTAGTCTATAAAGTGCTACCAGACCTTTTTTTTTTTCCCTGTACAGACTAACTTGGTTACCCCTGAAGCTTCTGACTCAAAGATGATGGCCAACATTAGAGATTTGTGGGAGAGACAGCATGGTAGTGATACCCTAAGGATCTATACTCTTACCTCATTTTCCAGATCATTTATGAAAATGATCAAAGTTTGATCAAGATAGTTAAGTCCCATATGGAGTTACAAGGGATCTCACAAAAGTGGGTGACTATATTAGAAAAGAGGTAGATGAAATAAAACATTAATAAATGCAATCATCTGTTGCTACTCAAATCTTGGAATTGTGCATAGTTCTCTAAAAACATTAGGAAAGTGATCTATATCAAAGGAAATATCCTAATACATCTATATAAACACAAAGTACAGTCACATCACCTAATGTGTGCAGTTCTGGTTCCCCCCCCATCTTAAAAAAATTAGAATTGGAAAAGGTAGAGAAATTTTTTTAGGCACATGGAACAACTGCTACATTAGGAAAAATTAAAAAGGTGGATTATTTATCTTAAAATAAAGATGACTAAAGTGGGATATGATAAAAATCTTTAAATTATGATGTGGAGAAAGACTAAGGAAGTGTTTTTTTTTTTAACCCTGTCTCATAACCCAAGAATCAGTCAGGGGGTGTCACAATGAAATTAGGCAATAGGTTTTAAAACAAACAAGTACTTCCTCACACTACACAGTCAATCTGTGGAACTCATTGCCAGCAAATAGTATGACAAAAGCATACCTGAATATAAAAAAAAATGAGATTCATGGAGACCAGGTTCATCAACAGTTATTACTCAAGATGGTGAGGGATGCAGCTGCTTGCTCTGGATGTCCCTAAACTTCATGACTTCCAGAAGCTGGAAGTGGACAACAGGAATTGCCCTGTTCAATAAATATTATTCTGTATTTTGGGGGAGAAACAGATGTACTCATATGATAACATGCTTTTCATTTTACTAAAATTTCATGAGGAATGTTAAACAGCACCTACAATTACACATTTTTAAATGGGGGATTCAATCATTAGAAACAGTTGTTTAGTTAACAGGGACCAGGAGAACTGCATGGTGACTTATCTGCCTGGTGCTAAGGTTGTGGATCAGTGGTTATTAAAGCGTAGTCCACAACTGTGTTGTAGGTGGGCTGCAGGCTTGGGGCTCACCAACCCCTTCAGCAGGGTGTATGCACTGAAGTTCCAGCCTCGTGACCCCCCATGTGAGGTTGATGGCCCAGCACTAGCTTCCCCTGCGGGGGCACGGGCAGAAGAGACCAGCCTTGTAGGTCAGAGCTGGCTTGCAGGGAAAGGAAGCTGCTCCACACACTACTGTTCCCCCTCCCTTCAGCTGAGGGAATGGTAGTGCAGGAAATTGCTCCTATTGGAGGCTTTCCCCACTGCTCCCATTGGCTGGAATCTTAGGGGAGGATCTTAGGAGATAGTCTACAGCATAGTAAGGAGGAGAGGATGGAAAAATAATAAGAAAATACACTTAAGTCATGATGAGAAAGTCAAATGAAAAGGCGTCCCAATCACAATTTGTAGTAGCAGACAGTCAAAAAGTGACAAGTTTTTAACATGCTTATATACAATCCTCAAAGTCTAAATAATAAGATGAGCGAACTAGAATGAGGATATTAATCTAAATGGGCATCACATAAACTTGGTGGAATGAGGATAGTCAACAGGACACATTAAATGCCAGGGTACAAAACATACCAGAAGGATAGAACAGGTCATGCTGGTGGAGTAGTGACACTATATGTGAAAGAAAGCACAGACTCAAAGGAAAAATCTTAGATGAATCAAACTGTACCAGTGAATCTCTATGGGTAGTGATTATATACTCAAATGATACATTACAGACCACCTGACCAGGATGGGCATACAGTGTTTAGTATAATCTGCATTCCAAAGATGCAAATGATCTTTTATTAAGATCCTTTCTTTTCCAAGGTAGATGCATCAAGGTGCAAACCCAACTGCACATAAAAGTTAGCACAGTTACCTATTCTCAGATATGGTTCTCTATTTTCTCAGAATACGGTTATAAAAATGTACAGTTCAAACAACATCTTTCATGTATATCTTAGGTATTCTTTTTCTGCAATTGGAAAAAATATTATGGTTATAGCTTCTTGATTCACAATCATTTATATCTATCCTTGAGGTAGATAGCTACGCAACGTTTTCAAAGTGGGGGTTTCACTTTAACTCCTTTCACACCTTCCAAATCTACTGCATAGCAGCAAAAAGACTGAGGGAGATGAGGAGCAAAAACCACTCTTAGGGTCCTCAAAACACTTCCAATATGCTGTAATGCACCAACAGGTGACTGTTGTGATTGTGTTAGTCGACTGGCCATCAATCTCATCAACAGTTGATTGGACCAGGTTAGCCCAAGTGCTGGAGAAACATTCTTATCCAATAAGCTGAAAGGAAACAGTGTTTTATACATGAAACAAGATGTTTCAGACTAAATTGTTAATTCATTTTAAGTAGACATAAATTAGCGCTTATACTTCAACTGTCAGCATTTTGCTGCATTAAGGGTACAATGCTCCACAGATATGACATCTGTCTTGACAAACCATCGCTTTTGCCAGAGAGAATTACAACGGTCAACTCCAAACAATTTTCAACCATAAACTACAAATTACAGGGCTATGTACGCTGGGTTCCATCAGAGGCAACATTTAGGAAGGTGGGGTAGATTTAACACCCTCCATTTTCTTTTCTTGATTTGTCAGTTATAAAATTTGTTTTAAAGGAAACTGGAAATAACCATCCAATGGACAGGGAATAACCTGCCAAAAGAGAACTTTCTCTTTAACTTCTCTCAATGTCATGCTCTAAAAACATGAAATTTGTATCTCCTAATCTAAATATATAATCTCCTTATAGCACTGTTAATATAAATATTAAAGCCTTATTTAAATCCTACTAATTGTATGGCCTCAAAGATATTCTGGCAATGAAGTTCTCCTGGTTTAATTATGTTTTTACAGCTGTTTTAAAAAACAAAAATAGGATTTTAATAAAGGTTTAAATTTACTTGGAAAATTATAACATCCAACGTTATACCAGACAGACAAGAGAAAATATAATCCCTGATGTGCTAGAGTGTAAACCAATCACTAATACTGGAGGATTTAAAAAAAAAAACCCACACCATCCCTATGAGCAGAGTCTTTCATAACTGTACTCCATAGGATTTCTTCCACAACTGGTACTAGATACTGTCAGAAACAGAATGAAAGACAAACCCTGGTCTGATGTGGCCAGGCAATTCCGCTATATTATACTAGGATAAAATGATGAAAGAAAAAAAGTGCAGGGTTAAATCATCTTCCTTATGTGGATGTATTATTATTACATTTCATTTTGTGGCCAACCACTTACCCAAAATTGCTCTGACCAACATCTGTCTCATCCACTGCATCAGTTACCTACACCATAAGAAAAAGAGTTTGAGTGAAGTTGCATTTTGAATATATATTTATATTTACCCAAAGGGAAGATGGGGGAAAGAGGTGACATACTAAAAAGACCTTATAGTGAATCACAAATTATTTATGCTAATTTTTTTTAAACCCTTACTTATTGAGGCTGAAACTGAAGGGGTATTATGGAGTGTAAACGTAGTCCTAAATACCACAACTATTCCCTAAATCACAGCTTGTACCAATGTATTTATTTAAAAGGGTCCTCCTAGATCAGTTTCACCTAATACCATCATCTGAAGAACTATAAAATAAGAACCATTTTACATGTGTGTAAGTGGAGACACTTGAGGGCATGTCTACACTAAGCAGAAGACTGACACTCCAGAGATTGATCTGGTGTTCGATTTAGCAGAACAAGTATGGACCCATACATTGCACGCTGAGGGCATCTCTGGCCAGTGTCTAGTACTCCTTCTTTTGTGAGGAGTAAGGGAAGCTGACAGGAGTGTTTGCAGAGGATTAAACGGACGGTGCGGAAACAATTTAAGATACATCGACTCCAGCTACATAATTAACGTAGCTGGAGTTGCGTATCTTATTTCAACCTTCCGCTGTAGTGTAGACCCGTGATTAAATGACTTGCCCAAGATCAAAAAACCAAGACTATATGTAGAGTCTGGAATTTTATTCAGATGTCCTGCCTCCCAGGGATGCATCTCAACTACATGAATTATCTTCCAAGATGAAAAAGAAAATCATTGTTCATAACACCTTTCTGTTAACAAAAGTACAGCAAGTTAAAGGATAGGAGTAGTTGTATGTAGCCCTTTAATGCACACTGATTTTTCCCCCCTGTGGGAGGCACAGCTTGAAGATACAGAGGAGAAAAAAAAAAAAAAAAAAAAAAAAAGGATTACATTAATAGCTCCCTCCTGTAACAACAATTTTTGTAGTCCATTGCTATGTGACTTATTTTAAAAGGAGTCCAATTAGTTATTTTAAAAAAATACACTTTTAAATTAAAAATGCATTCTTTTTTTGGATCCTGACATCCTCCTTAATCAACTGGGCAGCATTTCTTTTTAAGCAAATACCAGAGACAGTTCAGACCCTGCATGAGACTTGATCGTGGGCCTTCCACTTTTTTGTCAGATTCTATCTTCAGCATCTTAAGCAGAATGGGAATCCAGGATTCCCTGCTGGAATTTAAGACTGCAGCAATTCTTCCCTGCCTTGGAAATCTGAAATTTCGGGAGCTTTATTCCCCAAATGAGAGCATCCACTGGGCTTGTCCCTTTCATTTGTTCCTTATTACAGCACAGCAGTCCAAGTGGAACAATTAAAAAACGAAGATGCTCCAGCTACTAAAAGACCCTTTCTGGACACTTGGAAGGGTAGTTCTTACATATCTGCTCCCTATATTCAGAACCTTGATTTGCCAGGAAGAGAGTCTTGGTCCACACAAATCTGGGACCCGTGCATCCCCTCATGACAAAAAAGATGACTCTAAAGATACTCTCTCAAGGCCACATCAGTCCTCTTCAACTCTTGGGCGTCAATCCAGATCTTTCTGAATAATTTCTTCAGTACTAAAGTCAAAACACTACTTGGGACCAGAGACGTCCAATCCACTTCTAAACAATTAAAACACTAGAATTCAATTTCAAATTCTTAAGTGACTGAGTAACTTGGAAAAAAAATCTGGCATACTTTCCGATTCCTTTGCAAAAAGAAAGGTTTTTAGCTATGGCTGAGGCTTAAAACAGAATTCTTCCCTATTAGAAAGACTAGTCCTCAGAGGAAGAGAGCCATCATTTCCTGAAAAAGCAAAAATTGCCTCTACAGCCAAAAAGCATAGGAAAAGGGCCCAGTGGCAAAATCCACGACAGTCAATGCTTTCAATAACTGTAGTCATCTACACTGAACCATAGCTTGAAATAAGATACGCAATTTGAGCTAGGCAAATTGCGCATCTTATTTTGATCTTATTTTAAAATAGCTTATTTCATAATTTGGCACAGTCTACACAGCGCCAAATTTCAAAATAGCCCGCTATTCCAAAACATCCCTTACTCCTCATGGAATGAGGTTAACAGGGACGTTGGAATAGCAAGCCCAATATAACGGGCTTGTTGTGAAGATGTAGGATAGCTATTTTGGGATACTCCAGTATCCCGAAATAGCGGTGCAGTGAGACGTAGCCTTGAAGAGATGGGGCAGAGGGTCCTAAATTAGTGGTCCCCAAATCTTTTTTCCTAGCATCCCCTTTTATACTCCCAGGGATTCATGCGGCACTGTTTGGGGGCCTCTGTCCTAGAGTAAGTGCTGAGGCTTAAGGGGTATTCACATCCCTGGAAATCCACTACGTTTAAGGCCTGAATCATGTGTATGAATACATATTCTGCCATTAAAAGAATTCAAAAGAAACATGAGGGAAGCCTTCTATGTCCGCTCCACAAGTTCTTCTTGTGAGGCGAGGTTCTCACCTTATAGAAATAACCTGCCACTTTCTAATCCAGCCACTTAAAATTAGGTATAGTTTAGCAAAGCAGAGCTCCCTAGGTGTAGCTAAAATTAAAGGGATGCCACCATCAACTTGTGTGTGAAAACATTGCTTGTAGTTTTGTTACTAGTAATCCCTAAAATTATCAGAACTGAAAGATACTGCCTATAAAATCAATGGCAATAGAAAAGCCACTAGACTTCATGGTGCCTCTAGTACTTCTCCTTTTTCAGGGTAAAAATAAGATTTCTTGATTTTGATCCTTTAGATTTTCTTTTCCTTTTTTAGTTGGCAGGAGTTTGGAGGTAAAAGAGGTGTGTCAAGGCTGTGTAATTACAGAGGAAAAAAATTTGAAGAGGAAAGTTTTGCGGTGTTTCTTAAAAGCAGTCAGAGACTCTAGATTTCCCAATTGCCTCTGGATTGAGAATGTTTAATCTCAAACGCTTACAAAATTCATCCTAGGCTTCATTTTCTGCATTGTCCCAGAGGACTTCAGCTGTCATGATAGTTCATAGATAGAATTTTTGGCTTCAGTGGAGTTGGGGTTTGATCCACTACTTATTTCGTTAATTAGGACCAAAGCTTTATAGTGGTGTCATAAGCAAACTAGTAGCCTATGAAACTTAAGCAATTTATGCTCAAGACATGCTCCTAAACCATAGACAAGGCAGACAGCCACATTCTGTAATGGATAGAGCTGATGCATTGTCTTCACATTCGGCTTCAGATGCAATGAATTATAGTAATCCTCTCTAGAGGTTACAAATGCATTGACTATTGCCAGATCCTTGTTCAAAAGAAAAGGAAAAAGTTACCTAACAAACTGGAGATGCAACTAGTAGTTTCGATACTGATGCTACATGGTCATCCACGTATAGTGAGTCAAACTAGAGGCCAAGGCTTCACACTGTTTTGATGGATGCTTAGATCATCAGTGGAAGTTAAAACAATGTCTTTGTTAGTTCTTCAAAATTTTTCCCTTCTCTGACAAGTATTACTTGAGTCTTAGTGGGTTCAGTTTGAGCTAGCTGACCTTCCTCCAAGAACTGATATTTTGTAGTCATTCTGACATTTGAGTAGTGGTGATAGTGGCATGAATTGAGAATGAGATATATAATTCAGTATTATTAGCATTATGGATGTTAAATATCAGTTAACTGAATAGTCAATTAACCTCATGAATTCTTACCAGTTACTCGACTATTCTATAGCCCCTGAGAGTTGGGCAACAGCCTGTGTGTTCCAGCCCCACTCCCGACAGGCCCCCTGCCACTGTATCAGAAGCAGCACTGTGGGGTACCAGGCGGGAGCTGGTCTGCAAGGGGAGCCAGTTTAAAAACCAGTTCCTCTCACAGACCGGGTGCCTGTCACCCTGTGCTGCTGCCTCTGATACAGAGGCAGCAGTACAAGATGGCAGCATCCCCTGTCTGGGGGGGGTTGAGCTCCCGGACCCAGCACGAGCCAGAACTTAGCCGGGCTGCCTGCCGTCTGGTTCCTAATACACTTTAAATACAGAGCTGCAGCAGGGGTAGATCCTGGACCCAGCACAAGCCAGGACTGAGCCAGGCTGCTGGCCAACCTGCTAAAAAATTTACTGGCAGGAGGTGTGGGGGGAGAAATTTGTGTAGTCTACAGCATTAACCAATAAGCTTTTTCTTATTGGTTAATCATCTACACTATTATATCCCTAATTAGCATACTGTTGGTAGCTGGACTGATAATGTATCCTATCATTTGATACTGAAGAGAAGATGGGACAGTACATATCCCTGTGGAATCCCTTCAAAGTTAGCATGTGTGTGAGAGAAATTATCTTTTTTAATTTGATTACTTTGTGCAGTTGACAATGCTTTACATATGATCATTTTCATTTTCTCTTCTATATAAACAGTTTCTCCCTGAGTGAGAGAGAGAGAAGCCTTGCAAACATAAACAGAGGAGAAGGAAAAATATCTATAAAAAGAAAATTCAGGACATTATTTAATACCTGCTTATTAGCACCTGGAAAATTTCAGTTAGTCATTATGATTAAGTTGATAATATCCCTTCAAAACAAGACAATTTTCTCACTCAAGCAGCCCTTTTTTCCTAATGTACTCAGCACTAATTTGCAAAATCAGATTTACAGCTCCCACTGGACCTTCTAGGTATTACTATGGTACAAATAAAAAAAAATTAGTAGTAGGAAAAAAAAAAGCTAAAAACAGATAAAGCTCCAGAAGCAAGTCTAAGATCTGATTCTTTGTCCCAATTTTAAAGAAAAAATTCCATTAGTTCTTTCTATTGATTGCTTCATTTTGCCTCATTCTAGTTTGTTTTAATACCTCAAGTTGTTTTTGTTTTTAAGAAATATGATTATTTCCCCAGGTTACTCAAAAAAATTAAACCTCGGAATTTCTTGGACCTGCTTTCAGTGGATTTGGTTCCACATAACAAAGTCACTACAATGGGCGCTGGTACTGTCTGGGTGCACATGTTCTTCTGTTGATAGAGGCTTCCATAAATTGACGAGAACTTTAAAAAAAAAAAAAAAAAAAAAAAAAAACAACCCTCAAGTGTTGGAGGAGGAAGAAAATATTGGGATATATTGACTTTCCTAGTCCTTATTTAGATTTTGCAGTTTCACAGGAGAAGGAATTTAATAGAAACACAAACATGTTTTCACTTTCAAAATGTTATCAACTGACTTGGAATGTTATACAACAGACATTTGCAAACCAACAGATGTCTCAATCCCAGTGAATTACTTTATCTATAAAACTCCTCCATTAATCCTTTAATGATCATAGAACAAAAAGTGCATGTTCAAAAAAAAAAAAATACTGCCAGTCATCTGTGTTTGTGGGTTTTTTTTCAATAAGTCTCTTTTACGCTGTTAATCAATGGTTTTGCAAAGTAGGAAATAATTTCTGGTTTCATACCTGATTAATACACAGTACTGGAGTTCTGTATCTACTGCTTAAACTGTGAAGTTTTGCACCAAATGTCTGCAGATATCTGGCTTTTGTAACAGAATCTTTTGCTCCGAATTCACCTCGAAACAAAGCAGCCATAGAATCAATGACTACCAAACGCACCATGCCTCTCGAGAGCAGTAAGGTAATCCTTTTAGTAATGCAGTTGTAGAAGGTGTCCTACCAGAAAATACAAACATTCAGTGATAGAATTAGTTAAAATATTAGTACCTATAAAATTAAGACAGACCTGTAATTTCACAGCTTGGCTCTGTAGTCATTTATGAAAGGTTATTATATTCATAAGCCAAGAGTGTGAATCTTAAGACACAATTTTATTCTTCTGTATAGCTCTAGCTGTCTTGCTGTGATCACTTTTAAACAACCAGCCTACTCTATTTAAAAAAAAAAAAAAAATCAATTACAGCACTAGTTTATACCATGTGCAGTCTAACAGTCAAATCAATGGGGTTGCACAAGGCATAAGTCAAGAAAAAGTTTGTCTTGGATTTTTGAGTTATGAACAAAATTCCGGTGTTACCTAATAACAGGACAGTGAAGTCCTATTCCATGGCCACTCTGTATTTAAGATCTCACTTGAAGGCCAGCATAAATCCCCAGGGTATCGATAAATGAGAAGACTGTTATTTCATCAAAAGAACTGAGATATAATAGCTGTGTATATACTATCAGACACTCTTATTAACCAAAATTGCTACTAAAACTTAGCAGTATCTGAGACTTCTCTTTCCTCCTCAATTGATCCAAAATTCCATCAGTTGAATGTTTCTAAAGTCTCAAATATTTTAGGTAAAAATTACACCCCACTCCACTGGGTGCTTAGTAATTTGATTTTCTTCTATCATATGTATCAGTTGTTCATTTTAGCAAAGAGGGAAATTTTGTGAAACCTTGCATTATTGCTGTGGAAGACACCATTCTTCACCTATGAACAGGAATATACAGTTAAAGCTGTTTATAAACAGTCTGCCAGGATTAGATAGCTGATATTCTGATGCCTTTCTACATTCCATATCTGTCAAAACTAGTCTGAATTTCTTGGAACTGGATTATAGTAGGAGTCATCTTATCAAACTGACTTGCTCTTCACGCAAAGAAACAGCATCATTGTGTTTGTAACTGTTGAAAAGAATTCATTCTCCAGAACAGATGACTTCTTCAGATAGATTTCCTACTGTGTTCACTGTACACGTCAACTGGAGAGGTCATCCCTGTTTAATTGATCTTCTACTGCAGTTAAAAATAGTAGTGAAGATTTAGCAAAACAGACCCCAGCACAGGCTAGCAATGTGCATAAATACACAGAATTCCAGGTGAGCTTGTACAGCCTATGCTATAGTCTGTGTCACCTTACCTTCACCACTATTTTTAGCTGCACTAGCTAAATTAAAGCTAGAGTGGGTATGCCTATCAGACATCTGACTGCAATATAGGCATACTGTTAGACATGATGTTAGTGGAACATCATTTAGGTTCCAACCATTTCTGGTTGTCAAAACATACTTTGGCCTTTTTGTTAACATTCAAACTTTACTCATGTAAAGGACAACTGGATTGTTCAGCATGCAAGATGCCAAAGGTATTGACAAGGAAGGAAATGGAAGGTGTAAAATAAAATGGAGATTGTTCCATTTCACAGGGCAGATAATGAATTTAATTTTTAGTAGTTTCTTACTCTCCCGGAGGAGACAACCAGACTTTCAAAGAGGATTCCCTTATCATCCCCTAAAAAAAGGGAAAAAAGACAGAATTCTATGCATCAGCAGAACCTAGTAGAGGGAAGACTCAGGACTCTTACACAAAGGCAAGCCACTAAAGCCCTTGTGGACCTCTGAAGACTTCCATATTATTGGATTCTTTATGTACCCCAGAAGTGGTGGACTGGAATTTATGATCCAGCTGGAGAGCTAAATCACTAAAAGGAGAGGTCATCACACAGCAGAGCTACAGTGAGAAAGAGGAAGACAACCTGCCACATACCAATCTGACTACTAGGCAAAACTGTTGATGTGTGTTCCCCTTCACAGGAACCCAGAAATCAACACAATAAACTGTAGGCTGTTGGTACATCCAGACAGCATTCTTATCCAGTCCAACAGTCCATATTATATTACCATATTTTATTATTAACCGCTCCGGTAAACTTCGTTTCACGAGGCATCCCGGAGCAGTCGATTGTCGGCACAGCGTGGCAGCCATTTTTATTTTAATGAAGCGGGGATTATTTAAATCCCCGCTTCTTTGACTATGTCGAGTAAACTATTTTACATGGCTCCGTCGACGGAGCCATGTAGTCTTGATGTACCCCATGTGCAACTGTTCATTCCAAGATGGGAGGAATCAAAGCTATATTTCCTGAAATGCTGTATATACTGCTCACTTGGATCCAAGGAAGGCTCGATAGCGCTAAGGATCGGCCCATCATACAAGGATCTACCAAAGACAGTACTCAAACCAGAGACACTTGTGCACTCCATGCTGGAGCCAGAAATAAGCCTAAAGAGTTTCTTTTCTGGCTTAGAAGCAGGAACTAGTTATAACTGACGGTAGGTAGCCCAGAGCCCAATAATGCTCTAATAAAGTTTCTTCCCATGAGAGATCAAACACACAGCATATTTATGATTTCAAATTAAAGAAGTGTCAGAGCAGTTGTAAAAGCCCCTTAAATAGAACCAAAAGTACTCTGCATCTTCTCTGGAGAACCTTGGTAATGCACTTGCTTCTGGAAAAAGAAAAAGGATTCCAGGTCTCCCTTTTATTGCTTTTAGTTTGGAGGATTACAAAGAGACTCTACAGACAATAAGTAGTCCTTTCTGAAGCATTACATAGCTCTTGTAACACCATACGTCTAAGTCTACACTGCAGGCTTTTTGCGCAAGAACATCTGTTCTTGTGCAAAAACTTGCAGAGCGTCTACACTGCACGCGTGTTCTTGCGCAAGTAAATTTACAATAAAGTGTTGGAAAAGAGGGCTTCTTGCACAAGAGTTATTCCTCTCTCCATGAGGAATAAGTCCTCTTGCACAAGAGCTCTTGCACAAAAAAGGCAGAGTGGACGGGTAACAGGGGTTTCTTGCGCAAGAAACCCCTATGGCTAAAATGGCCATCACAGGTTTCTTGCGCAAGAGAGCATCCACGCTGCTATGGATGCTCTTGCGCAAAAGCACATGGCAGTGTGGACACATTCTTGCACAAGACCTTTTGTGCTCTTGCTCAAAACAGTTCCTGCACAAGAAGCCTGCAGTGTAGACGTAGCCTACCTGATTTCTCTTACAGAGGCTGTGTGGCAAAAATCTTCAGACCTATGACAAATCAATAGATTTGAGATAGGTATAGTGCCCTTACATCCTAAAGGAGCCTTTGACCACAGCATCAGTTCTCAGCCCACCAGATTCTTATAAATCTGGTCTTGGGCAGCTGAATTAGCCCTTAGGAATGGGTTAGGAGACTAAGAAAACCTCAAGAGCCCCTGGACCAGGTAAAATGACTTTCAGAATTTCTAATAGTAAAAGGGTTGAAGATTGGATTGATCCCTCTCTTCTTGCCTGCAAGACAAGGGTCTGACAGATGGAGCATTGGAACAAGAAACTCTCCTAGGCAAGCAAGGCTTAGAGAAAGACAAACACACAGGCAGAGATTGTGTGTTTGAAAAAAAGCCAAATCAGGAAGCACAATGTGAAAACAGTATCTTGTAGCTTAGAGATCCACTATTTTAGATATGATCAGAAGCTTGTAATGCATTTCCCCTATCCAGTGTTGCAAAGTTCTTTATATTGGTCTGTTTGTTAATGCCACTCTCAGGTAGAGAATTAGCAAGACAAGCAGTTCTGCAAAGATTCTGGTGATGGAAATATGGTACAGAACTTCATGAACCTGGGCAGACCTGGGGCCTTCAATAGTGCAGAGCCACTAGATAAGTGACTCAACAAAGAGTTCAGATCCTCATGCTGACTGGTTCCCTTCCTAGAGGGCTACTTCCAGTAAAACTGAGGTTTAAAGGCCGATTGGGCTCATCACAGAGCTTTTTTTTTTTTTTAAAAAAGGACCTCTTTTTCCTCTCCCCCCATGTAGAGTTTCAAATGAAGGGAGGGAGTAAAATTCTAATTAAACTGATCAAATCTCAAATATGTCTATACCCACTGCAATGTGTTACTTTGCACTTTTTCCTGTAGGCATTAGTTGCTGTTTGCATGGTTATTGCCTAAAGACTTCTCACCTCTGATAGAGAACAGAAGAAAGATGAGAGACTGAAGCTTTCTTAAACAAAACTAACGGGGTACAGGTTGGACATCTATTATCCAGCATCCTCGGGGCCTGACCGATCCTGAACCAGGGAATTTGCCAGACTAGAGAAGGTTTCCTGCCATAGTCCCCAGCTGCTGACTCTGCCAGCTGGTGGTGGATAGGAAGGCAGGAGCACCACGTCCAACCCTGGTCGGGCTGCCTGCTGGGTTGCTGGCCCTGCTGCTGCTGCTCCAGCCAGACTGTCTGCTGGGCTCCAGCAGCCCATGCTGTCGCAGGCTGGCTGTGGCCCAGGTCAGGCTGCCAGGGGCTGCTAAGTGCTCAGGCTCTGGTCCCAGCCCTGCAGTAGCCTGTGGGCTCTGGCCCCACTTCTACAGGCCAACCGGGGTTCCGGCTCCATGCTGTTGTGTGTTGCTAGGGCTGCTACCAGACCCGGCCCCAGTTCTGCTGCCATGAGCTGCCCGGGGCTCTAGTCCCAGCCCCAAGCTGCCACAGGCTGTCACTGGCCTGATCCTGAGCTGCCAGAGGCTGCCCTGACCTGATTCCAGTGGGGCAGGCTGTTGCGAGCTGCCAGAGGCTGCTGCCTGCTCCAGCCCCACTGCTGTGGGCTGCCGCCAGCCCTTGCCCCATCCTGCTACTTCAGCCTGGCCTGCCCTGGATTGCCCTCCTGCCACTAGGCTACCAGGTTCTCTGATCCAGGAACATCCGTGGGTTTTGGAGGTGCAACCTCTATAAGCTACCAAGACTATCATGGAATTGATTTTGATTACTGCTGCACAGTTTACAGAACACACAATGGAAAAACAAACACAGCCTGCACAGTAGCTCTTTTTGTGTTTGCCAAGACTATCTTGAAAAAATAAAAGCATTTACAAAAATAGCTCTAACATTACAACATGAAAACCACCAGGCTATCAACTATTAAGCTAAACTGATAGTTCAATTCTACATTATGTAGTGTTTCCCCCCTACCCCCAACTGATGGTGAGTGAACCTAGGGCTGGGAGGAAGGGAATGCAAGCTCCCAACTCCATCCCTTCTGCCTGAGGCTCTGCCCCTGCTGCTCAGAGCCTTCGTGGGAGTCAAGCCCCTCCACTGTAGAGACAGGCCACCAGCGAGAAGCACATGGCTCCAGTCTTCCCCACCCCAAGCACAGAGAGGGCAGGCAGTGCATGGTCCCAACCCACTCTGACCCCGGGAACATGGGGAGGGAGGGTTGTGCTTGACCCTAAGGATGTTAAATTGCGATTAACTGACTAGTCAAGTAGTTGATGGAATTTCCATCGACTATTCGACTAGTTGATAAGCACTTCCGCATTCCTCCTTTGGAATTTCAAAGGAGGAATGAGGAACTCTGTGTGCAGCCCAGAGCCAGCAGGAAGTCCTGCTGACTCTGGGCTGCACACAGGTGTGTCTGCTCTGAAATGTACAAGAGCCCCCAGTGGGATCCATGCTGCGCTGATTTGAAATGCCACATGGAGCCGGGGTCAGCTGGGGACTCTCCAGCTGATCCCAGGTTCTGCTGAAATGCCCCAGCTGACCCCAGGCTCCACAGAGCTTCAGTGTTTTAAAGGGGCAGCACCACACAGCTGAGCCGTGGATCAGCTGTGCAGCAACTGCCCCTTCGAAACCCCAAGGTGGAGTTTCAAAGCAGCAGCACCACACAGCTGATCCCCGGCTCAGCTGTGTGGCACTGCCACTTTGAAGTACCCCTTTCCCCCCCACATACACTTTGCTGCCTCTATCAGATAGAGGCAGCAAGGAGGGAGGGGGAAATCAACTAATTGACTGAGTATCCGATAAGCATTTGCTCATCCGATAGTCAACTAGTCCTTAACATCCTTACTTGACCCCAGCATTCCCTGGCCGTGGGAGCATGGAGAGGTTGAGTGACATGCAACCCCAGTCTTCCTTGGCCCCAGGAGCACAGGGAGAGTGCATGTGGATTGGATAAATGGACGGTAAGATGGATAGAAAGCTGACTAGAAGGTGAGGCCCAGCGGGTAGTGATCAACGGCTCGATGTCAGGATAGCGGTCGGTTTCTAGCGGAGTGCCCCAAGGTTCGGTTCTAGGACCAGTTTTGTTCAATATCTTTATTAATGACCTGCATGAGGGAATGGATTGCACCCTCAGTAAGTTTGCAGATGACACTAAACTAGGGGGAGAGGTAGATACACTCGAGGGCAGAGATAGGATCCAGAGTGACTTAGACAAATTGGAGGATTGGGCCACAAGAAATCTGATGAGGTTCAACAAGGACAAGTGCAGAGTCCTGTACTTGGGACGGAAGAATCCCAAGCATTGTTACAGGCTGGGGACCAACCAGCTAAGTAGTAGTTCTGCAGAAAAGGACCTGGGGATTACAGTGGATGAGATGCTGGATATGAGTCAACAGTGTGCCCTTGTAGCCAAGAAGGCTAATGGCATATTAGGTTGCATTAGGAGGAGCATTGCCAGCAGATCCAGAGAAGTGATTATTCCCCTTTATTCGACTCTGGTGAGGCCACATCTGGAGTACTGTGTCCAGTTCTGGGCCCCCCACTACAAAAAGGATGTGGACGCACTGGAGAGGGTCCAGCGGAGGGCAATGAAAATGATTAGGGGGCTGGAACATATGACCTACTAAGAGAGGCTGAGGGAGTTGGGTCTGTTTAGTCTGCAGAAGCGAAGAGTGATGGGGGATTTGAAAGCAGCCTTCAACTTCCTGAAGGGAGGTTCCAAAGAGGCTGGAGAAAGGCTGTTCTCAGTAGTGACAGATGGCAGAACAAGGAACAATGATCTCAAGTTGCGGTGGGAGACATCCAGGATGGATATTAGGAAAAACTATTTCACTAGGAGAGTGGTGAAGCACTGGAATGGGTTACCTAGGGAAGTAGTGGAGTCTCCAGCCCTAGAGATTTTTAAGTCTCGGCTTGACAAAGCCCTGGCTGGGTTGATTTAGTTGGGATTGGTCCTGCCTAGGGCAGGGGGCTGGACTTGATGACCTTCTGAGGTCTCTTCCAGCTCTATGGTTCTGTGATAGCCCTCTCAATCCCAGAGGGCAGGCAGTGAGCAGCAGGTAGGCCCCTGTGGACAGTACCTGGCCCCCGGAGGGCATGCATCCCCAGAAGACATGGGGAGCTGCAGTGAATGGAGGTGGGGGTGGAGCATGCGCAGGACCAGCTGGGCAGTTTCCACTTATTCCCATGGTTCCCCCCAAAGATCTCCTTAAAACTAATCTCTTACTATGACACAAACAAACACTGGTGATAACGAGACAGCTGATGTACCATGGTTATGGTTTCTTTTGGTTATATCGTTGCCTCTTATTCCTTTGTACTGTCTGTTTATCAACCTGTTATCTTCTGTCTTAAGAACTTACATTATAAATGGGGGACAGGGACCATCTTTTTATTGCATGTGTTTGTACTGTGTCTAGCATGAAGGGAGGAGGTGAGAGGCCTCTAGGCACTACTGCAATATAAATAAATTACAGCAATGCCTTATATACTGGAGTAAGCATAATAAATTTTGTAAAAAGTTGAATGTTAGCTTGTAAAGATCTGTTGTGTTTTTCAAAATGAAACTTTGTATGAGACAAGCCCTGAAAACTTGGATCAGTCTCCTAAATACATTTTGAAGGGATTAGAAAGCTGGTATACATAGTAAAAATTGCCTTTTTTTTTGTCCTCTTTGTGAGCTCTACCACCTCAGTCAGGGCCCTGTGTTACTTGCTTGCAGCTGCACTAATTGGATAGTGTTCCCATTATGACAGGGCAAGTTAGAGGGCTTGATAGAAGGGGAGATAGACAGCTCTGAAAAATAGCAAAGGCCCTGGTTAATTAGGAGCAGCTGAGATAGGGCTGCTATAAAGCAATTAAGTATCAGCTGAGCTGACTTCTGGCTGCCAGGGGAACCTCTTTAAAAACTTTCCCCGGGGGAGGGCAGGGGGAGCAGAAGAAGAGTTTGGAGAGTGGAGAAGAATTTGCAACTGATAAGGAGTCAGAGAAGGGGGGGGACCCCCAAACACAACATCAGCATTGCCGAAGACAACAGAGGGAAGTGAGGGTCTCAGACAGGGAGCAGTTGGAGGCTCCTTTCCCTCTAGGTGGCCAGAGAGTCCAGCTGGTAGTTGAGGAGGACCACTTACTCAGCCCGGACGGACTGGGGGCATCTGCCCCAACACCCTTTTTGCCAAGGGACCAAAGCCCCAAATACCAGAAAATGCAAGTGGGACTTGTACTGGAGCCCAGAAACCGCGGAAGAGTGGACAGAATGGGGGTCTGGGACCCAGGAGTGGGTCTGGCCCTGTCACACCATATAATTTGAGTGTGAATTGCACTGCTACTTACAAGGTCTGCCACATGCTCAATGAAAATACTGTTTCCAAACTTTATTTTCTGTATGACATCAAGTGGAACATCTGCCCTAAACTTGTGTTGTTGATCAATTAGTTGCTGCAAGCGTTTATTTGGGAAAACATCTTCTGTGCAAATGTAGACAGCACCTGCAATCAAAAAACCCTGGTATTATACAATGACTCACATACAAATACATTTTCTTAGCAACGAACGTTCTCAAAATCTTGGTACTGTTAAAAGGATGATTTTTACTTTTTTTAGGCCAAAACTTTTGGTGCCCAGTGACATGATCACATCCTTTGGTTTCACAGACACTTCTTTGCACTCTTCACTGACCCACCAGATGACACTCAATGGCATAGCAGAATAACTGCCTGACACTGAGGTATGATCCCTGGCTTATGCTTTTATGTATAGACACATTATGAAGATCATGTCTCAATGACGAATATGCCATATAGACAGTGTTCATCTAGTTTGCTTTACATACCAATAACCCGGATTATTAAAATTCATCCTTTGCACTTGAGTGTCAAATGAGTGTGCACTTTTACCACACTTTACACACACCACCTCACTAGGTTTAAAGAAGTCCAATCATTGAAACCCACTCCAGCTTTTCTTCAAGTAGATGCAACCATATATTCTATGGTTACACCGTCTCTTAAACACATTTTAACACCCCTAGTTCCAAATATCAGAGGCGCTATATAATAATGCTTATGTTTAAGTTTTCCTTCTAATTTACTTACTTGCACAAAAGTGAAAGAGGGTACAACACAATACCTATGACTTTTATGACTATCTGTCCATCAATTTTTTCTATACATCATTACAAGATCCTTGTCATATTATAAGACTAGCTGGAGTTACTCGGCATTGCTCAGGAAAGTTGATATAACTGAGGTGAGGAGCCTGAGGGGAGGGAGGGGGAAGGGAGCCGTGTGCCTGCTGCTGGCGCCCGCGGCTGCCTGCTGCCCGAGCCCGCCCTCCCCTTCCTTGTCTCTCCACCGGCCTTAGTGTGCGACTGTCCCCGCTGCTTCCCCCAGGAAGCTGCTTCTCCCTGCACTGCCAAGCTCCACGTAGCCCCAGGGAAAGGCATCGGTGTCTCATCTCTTCCCTCTCACAGGACCTTAAAACCTCCTGCTGGATGAAAGGTTATCCCATGCAAAGTTTGGTTGCGGTAGCTCTTATAGTGTCCAAGTTATTAGCGTACAAACATACAAACATTCTCCTTTATATATTATAGAAGATAAGGGATACTTAGCATAGGTCTAAGATATTAATGTAACAATATCTGGCAAGTGGACTGTTTTGTCACAGTTTGCAAAAAGAACTGAGGGTGTTTATGATGCTGAAGCCAGTGCAACGCATCTTTATATGCCTTATGCACTTTCATAAACTTCACACTATTCTTGATCATTGAGAGGAAAAGGTCAATCATAACTCTGGCTATGTCTATACTACAGAGTTTTTCTGGAACTTCACTTACGTCCACACTGCAATTGCGTTCTTTCAAAAAAAAAAAATCATCGAAAGAATAGAGGGGTTTTTCCGACATTGGTAAACCTCTTTCTACAGGGAAGAAGCCTTTTTCCAAAAGAGCTCTTTCAGAAAAAAAGGTGTGTGTGGATGGGGAAGAGGGAGTTCTTTCGAAAGAAGAGGAAAGAGGAAAAAGCAAAGGTGCCCTGGTGGCCACTCCATCCATAGTAATCACTGCTTAAATGCAAGATAGCATTCACACTGTTTTGACACTATCTTTCGAAAAAGCAGATCACTTTTTCAATGCGCTTTGGCACCACGGAAGCTCTCTTTCAGAAGAAGCTTTTTTGGAAGATCTTCCAAAAGAAGCCTGCAGTCTAGACATAACCTTAGTGTAAAGTCATGATTGATTCTGTTTACATAGGCACCCTAATCTGTGTGACAATAGCAGCCAATAGTAAAAGTGGAAAGTTATATAGGAATGCAGCAGTTGTATACAGCATGCTTTTCTTTTCCAGATGCCCAGTTTCTCATCTCACAGTTAATGATACTGCAAATGATCAGAAATTCACTGATACAGATACTTGTTGCAATACACAAATTATGCATCTTAAAAATAGCACACTCCTTAAAATAATAAGTAAATCTGAAGGTGTACTGTACTTACCGGATTCTAATCCTCCATATTCATAAGGATACTGAACAGAAAGGGACAGCTGCAAACTAATCTGAGTCTTCCCAGCAGAGCTTTCACCAGCAAGTTCTGTGATCCCCACCACAGGAATGCCACCTCTTAATAAGTTATCTAGTACTGAGCAACCCAGGCTTAGTTTTTGCTGTTGGGATGTGCAATGATCTTTGTCTTGGTACAGCTGAAGTGCTGAGAATATTATTGAGAAAGAAAGAGTTCTATTGAGTATTTTCTCAATAAGGAACAATGTAACATAGTAGCCATGTTCTAGGTAGCTTTAGGACTAACATTTTTTCCAGCATGATTCAGCCTCTTTTCCCCCAATAAATCTATTTACTGAGGAATCTGCTCGTAAATTGGCACAGCTATTTATGATGAACCCTTCCATGTTCTAAAGCTCTCCCTTCTTCTCCTTTAAAGAGACTTTTGGGGGCAGCCACAGCAAGCTTTGACTGGGATGGTTTAGTTGGGGTTTGTCCTGCTTTAAGCAGGGGATAGAACTAGATGACCTCCTAAGGCTTCTTTCTACCCTAATTTTCTATGATTCTAAAAGTAAACCTTTCAATGGAATACATATGACCAGGAAGCAGAGGTCAACTGCGAAGATCAGAAAGCAGACTCTGCAGTTCTGAGCCTTAAATATCCACATAAATAACAGGAAATGGGGGTTCAAATTGAGCAACTTCTAGGTCGGGGCGGGCAGTAAGATGGTGGCAGTTTGTCAGGGTTAGCCCCTGGTGGGCCACCTTTTAATTTGCTCGTACAGCTGCAGATAGCCGTTCCTGGCCAATGGGAGCAGCCAGAGGTGGTGCGGACTGAAACATCGCTTCCCACAGCTCCTATTGACTGGCAACAGTGATCTGCAGCCAAAGGGAGCTGCAATTGCCTGGTGGCCCCCTCCACTACTAACCCTGACGGACCAGATCCAGCCCATGGGCCAGTATTTGCCCACCCTGGTCCTAGGTCACTCCATTAGAGCAGGGGTTTTAAAACTCTAGGTCGTGGCTTATAAGCGCAAGCTGCTAGCTGGTCACAAGACACTTTGTTTCGCAACTCCCGTTGGCCAGATCACCATTCCTGGCCAATGAGAGTTGCAGTCCACAAACAACAGGAGCTACAAAACAAAGTGTCTCATGGCCAGCTAGCAGTTTGCCCTTATAAGCTGCAACACAGAGTTTGAAAACCCTCGCATTAGAAGAGGGCAACTCTTTCCTATGAAATAATGGAAATTCTCAGACGGGCATCTTGCAGTGTCCTCTCCCACAATCAAGATTTTCCAGGTTGGGGAATTATTTGATCCTATAAAGCTAAGCACCATCCACTTCTATTTACATTCAGCACTTCACAAGATCAGGCCCTTGAGGAAGATGAAAGCATCTTCTAAAGATTAACAGGAACTTACAGCTTTTTATTTTTTAATAACTGATTTGACTTTGAGAAATAACTTATCAATATTCCATTACCTATTATGCAAAAAATAACGTATGCTATTCTTCAACAATAGATCTTTGAACAATACATTTAGTTTTTTTTATTATAGCTCAGAATTCTAGTACTGTTTTAAATTATTTAAACAGAACACTTTATTTGTGTTCACAGTATTACCTGTAAGCACACAGCTTTTCCTCAGTGTACCAGAGACTGTTTTCAGTAGGCACTGTACATCCATACTGGACAATTTTGTCAGTCTTTGCAAGTCTGCTTCAGAAAGATTCAAAATCTCTTTTATTGATTTTATATTAGCTGAAATTAGAAGAAGAATTCTCATAAATGCTTTTAGATTTAATATAACCGTACAAAAGAGAAGGACTTCCAGATACCATTGTTAATTTGATTAGAGTATTACTTAGAAAAAAAGTTACAAGTTTTGTTTAGATTGTCATGAGTTATCAGTGATTTTGAATGGAAAGGGACTTCGATGTTTTTGGAAGGATTTAAAACATACCAGCTTTAATGTCAGATGGAAGTGATGCCTGGGAAAAGGTTCTGAGAGAGAAGCAATTTCATTGTTTTTCTGATATACTAAAGTTACTTTTGTGTAAACTCTGGCTGCTTTTGGTTTTTAACGTCTTGAAGAAGGCAACAACAGAAACTATGAGCACATTGCAAATACAACTGTCTAGAATAGAAAAAAAAAATAGCCTGACTCTGTCCATTCATTTCTTGCCTAATAGAACACACTCCAGTATTTCAACCACTTCTTGACTGCTTGTAGGTCAGGAAACTACTTTTGCCAATTTTTGACGTGGCAGGCAGCATGCACTTGGGGTTTATCAAAAGCAGATTATAACACTGTTTGGATCATTAGGAGAAGGTATCACCTGCAAATATGCACTGTCCCCCCGAGTATTTCAGTTACATTTCCAGTATGGATATGATTATGTACAGGTAGATACTATGGAATTAGCAAATCAGGAATATACATACAGGTGGATTAAATTACCTTTCTTAACAGCAGCTATCACTTTGGGGTTCATGTCAAACTGGTCCCAATCCATGTCTTGATACAGCAGTGACAGCTGAAGTCTTAAGAAGAATACATGAAATACAGAATCTAAGTATTTATTTCATTTGACCAACTTTGTGGAAAAATGGACAAATACTACTATTAAACCCTAACAATATATTTGTTTGTAATTTATCTCTCAGAATATAATTAGCCATTCAGATTATGGAAATTCTCCTTTGATGGCTCTCTGGCTAAACGATAGTGGACACAGATTACAGTAACACTGGTGTATGGAATGGTTGGTAATCATTTCAAATGCCTGTAGCTGAGATATAGAACATTTGCTCTGGTTTGAGACTTGGCACACAAGATCTCATCCCAGACACAAAAATCACTTCCACCCTGCCTCTCACCTCCCTACCTTTTCATTTTTAAAGAGAAATAAAAATCATACAAATGTAATATAAAATATTCCAGGACTATTAATATTTCTGTTACTCAGAACTACTTTGGTTTACTAAAAAACTAAATATCCTACAAATAATACAATCCAATTTTGAAACTTTGATCTAAAAAAGAAAAGCCAAGTCATGTGCTAGCGCTATATAACAAAATAGTGCTATAAGGCTTATTACTAGTTATATAATTTAATGGATTGTGCAATGACTGGCAAACTAGGGATGTTAAAAATCAGGTAAAAATGTGAACATGTAGCTGCTAAAAATCCTAATGGTTACATTTGCTGCAGGCTCTGCCGTATAACTTTCATATGGCAGAGCCTGCAGGAAGACCAGCTGCCTGGCTGCAGGGCTGGTAGCAGTTTCTGGCCCTGTTCCCAGGGAGATGGCGTGTAACCTTAATGGAAGCTGATGCTTACTGGTTAACCATTTAAATGGTTGCACTTTTACATCCCTATGGAAAACACGTATAAAATATATTTATAACATTTAGTTTAACTGGGGAACTATCTGCATTTTAAAAACAAGGGTCCAATTACTTGTGTACATATGCATAATGTATGGAAATGGGTCCTGAAATCAGGATTTATCAAGTAAGTGATTTAAAAATAATTTAAATTAAAAATTAAGACTCATTTAAAACAAACTTATGACAAATACCTGTCTCAAGGACTAAGATTAAAATAATTCAGTGCCCTTGAACTGAAAAGGCTCCAAAGCACTTCACAAATTTAATAAACTAACCCCCCGTGCACCTTTCCCATAGGACTCCAGGGGCGGGGCTGTCTTAGACGCCTCTAAGAAAAGCCCACTTCAGGGGTGACAGTGCCATACAAGACAGCTTTCATATCTGGGGAAGTGGTGGTGACACTTAGCCCTCGATCAGCCACCATGGCACTACCCCAGAATAGGGATGTTAAAATGCATTGAATTTATTAACTGTTACATGCAGGGCGGCAGTCGGCTGTCAGGAGCCAGTATGCACAAGGAGCCTTAAAAGCCGGCCCCCGGCATGTACTGCCTCCCAAGGGGCTCACTGCCACCCCAATTCTGCTATCTCTGATACAGAGGCAGTAGCACAGGGTGGTAGCTGGCTCTCCAGGAGTGGGGCAGGAGCCTTAACCATGAACGTTAACGGATATGCCCAGGCTTATTGGTTAGCCATTTACACAGTTAAACTTTCACATCCCTTAACCCGAGTGGACCCCACAACATCCCAACTGGGGGGAGAGGGGAACGCAGCATCCCAGAAGGGTGAGATGCCCCACAGCCCCAGCTGCAGAAAGTACCAAGCCCCAGGTGAGACCTAGACCTACCAACCTCACGCCTGTGCTAAGGAAAGTCCAGCTCACCTCACCATGCAGGCAGGAAAATAGTATTGCCCGCTCCACCAGCGTTACTGGGGCTCTCACAACACCGGGGGTATATCTACACTGGCAGATGTACAGTGCTGGTAGTTATAGTGCTGCTCAGAAAGCATGGCAGGGAAACTGCTGTTTTGTGTCTACACTGTTCTTGTGATAGTGGAGCATAGCCACATTAACAGCTCTTGCAACACCAGAGAGCAACATCACAGAGAGAAGTGCATTATGGTAACTATCCCACTGTGCAACTGCCTACAAGGTGCTTTGGGAAGGGTTTGGAATTCTGTATGGGGCAGTCAGCATAACAAGATTCAGATTTCCCAACACCATTGCTCCATGGCCATCCTGCTACATTGAAAGCTGCTTTTCAACAGAAATTGGGGGAAGGGTGTGACGAGAATGTGTGTGTATGGGGCGGAGAGAGAGACAATGTGCATTGGGGGATGTCAGCATTCTGTCTTGTAAGTTCAGACAGCAGCAGGAAACAACCCCACATGAGGCAGGGCCCCCCCCCCCCAACATCTCAGCCCACCCTGCCCATCACCACAGAAACACCTGCCTCTGTGTTCATTTATAGGGATTGTCCGTGCTGTTGATTTGCTCTGTATCGCGGAGCAAATCAGCACAGCATGCAAGCTGTCAGAAACAAGCTCTGAAAGGGGTATGTGCATGCCTGCAAGGCAGCTGAGTTCCAAATAAGGATGTTAAGGACTAGTCGACTACCCAATAAGTAAAAGCAAATGCTTATCAGACAGTCAAGTTGACTAGTCAATTCCCGCCCCCTTTGCTGCCTTTATCAGATAGAGGCAGCAAAGGGTGGGAGGAAGGGAGTACAGTAATTCCTCATTTAACACTATAGATATGTTTCAGAAAATGATCATGTTAAGTGAAAACGTGTTATGCGGGGTCAATTTTCCAATGGAAAATAATGGAAAAGGTGGGGGTTGCGTTTCAAGCGGTGGTATCTGTTGGGACCGGGACATAAGTTTGGGGGAGAAAGGGGACTGGGTTACAGCAGGGAGGGGAGGAGGGGAGGTGTTTGTCTCTGGGGAAGGGAAGCGGGGGGGGGGAGAGAGAAGGGAGTGGGATTGCGTTGGGAGTATGCCCCTGTGACAGGTCTGTCGGGACCTGCACTGTGTCCGGCAAGGGGGGGGGGTCACCGGGGAACGGCGCAGCGAGCGGCAAACCCTCCGCCGCTTTGCAGGGAGGCAGGGGAAACCCTGCGCAGCCGCCAGCGATGGGCCAGCTGGGGAAATCATGTTATTCCGGGGATGGTCGTGTAATTCAAAAAATGTTCCCTAAAAAAAAAAAAAATCATGCTATCGCGAAAACGTGTTAAGCTGGCACGTGTTAAATGAGGAATTACTGTACTTCAAAGCAGCAGCACCGTAAGGAGCCCTTACCCGATCCCTGGCTCAGCTGTGTGGCGCTGCCACTTTGAAACGCCAAGGCGGGGTTCAAAGGGCCAGCGCTGCACAGCTGATCCTGGGCTCCACATGGCATTTCCACTGTCTCCTGATCCTGGGTTCTGAAAAAATGCCACGAGGAACCCGTGGTAAATTGGGGAGTCCCAAGCTGATCCCGGGTTCTGGGTAAATGCTGTGGCATTTCAAAGCTGCAGTACAGCATGGAGTCCTTGTACATTTCAAAGCTGGCACACCCCTGACTTCCCACTGGCCCCAGGCTGCAAGTGGAGTTTCAATTTCTCCCCAACAGGGGCTTTTGTATATTTCAAAGAAGTAATGAAGAAGTGGCTATTGACTAGTTGAGTAGTTGATGGAAATTCCATTGACTACCTGAGTAGTAAATTAACCAATATTTAACATCCTTAGTTCCAAACAAGGCACAGAGGGGACTTGAGGGATTATGAGCCATTTCCAGAGGCTAGTCAGAACTGCAACAATCCATTCAAGTGTCCACAGGGGCCCCCCCTGCACTGTATCTAGACGGCAGCAAGCTTGATGCTTCTCCCAGAAGGGGTTTACCTGGAGCTCAGCAACTGCAGAGCCCGTGCGAACTCAGCACCGTGCCAGTGTGGCCACCCCAGGAGTTACAGCGCTGGGAGCTTATTTTCTGTGCAGCAACTTGCCAGTGTTGCCGTGCCTGGGAGAGTCATAGCGCCCTCACGGCGCAAGCAGGGGAGGCAGTCCTTCGGAGAGACCATCCTCAAGTCCCCCGCCTCAGCCCTTGGGAGAGACCATTGTCAAGCAAACACCCCCCCCTTCAGAGAGACCACTGTCAAGCCCCCTTCCCCCTCCCCGCTTCAGCCCAGGGGAGCTGAGGGGGCAGGCTGGGAAAGGTGCGGTGTTGGGGGCAGGAACGAGTGGACAGCGGGGAAGGTACAACGGCCACTCCCAAGCCCCCAGAACGAAACCTGATTTTGACGGCCCCGCCCCCTCCCAAGGTGAAGCCCCACCCATTATCCTCCAGACGCTCTTGCGAGCCTGGGGCGGGTCCCCGCCCCCCAAGGGAACTGCGCTCCCGGGTCCATACAGCACGTAAATAAAGCCCAGCCGTCAACTCGGGCGCTAGCCAATCAGAGAGAGACTTACCTGAGGCTTCGCACGGCCACGCGGTCAACCTTTCTAGCCTTGGATCTTCGCAGCTTGCCAGCCAATCAGAGGGCAGCATGCCCAATCAGGCAAACGGTATTAGCGACCTAGAAGTTATAGACGTCCGCGAATCCGAGGTTGGTTTGTCTGAACCCGCGCAAAACACACACCAATCAAAGAGGCGCTCAGAAAAGCCCTTTTGGGGCATCATCCAATCAGATGGGCTCTGGGGCAAACCAATCCCAGGGAGTCTATTCGGAACCGTAAAGGAGTCCCGGCTAATCAGAGTGCTCGGAATCGGGGCCTTCCAGAGGTACCACCCCTTAGTTCCGCCCTCCGTACACTTGGAATTCGCTCATTGGTTACAGGATTTACCCGGGCACAGAAACCTGAGTGCGAGTGAGGCGGCCTTGCTGGTATTCCAAGCTGCGCGTGCGCCTCCACTGAGCGATACAGCTCGCGATAGAGGATTGGCTGAGAGTATGTGGAGGCCACATTTCATTGGGCGTACGCATTGGTGGGCGGGACACCAGCTGGAGACTTCCATTGGCAGAGAGAGGCGTCCGCAACAGGGAGAGTAACAGGGGATTGGTTGGCGTCGCTGTTCGTCACTCGGGTGGGCTAGTAGCGGTGGCGCTGTAGGGAAGATGTCGGGTGGGGAGGCTCGCGATGGAAAGAAGCTGGTTCGCTCGTCTAGCGGGCTCCGCATGGTGCCCGAGCACCGCGCCGCCTGCAGCCCTTTTGGCCTGGACGAGCCGCCGTGGGTGCCTGACAGGGACGTAAGTGGGGGAGGGTGGCTCCTCCTATCCCGCCAGCGGGACACCCCGTCTTTCCGCGCTGGCGCTCCTCCCCCGCCAGCGGGACCCTCCCCGGCTTCCGCCCTTCCTCCCCCTGTTTCAGCCCTGAGCCCCTTTGCGCCCTGACTCTTTTCCCCGGACCCGCCGTTGGAGCCACTCTTCGCCACCGACCCCCCACCTGCGCGTCCTCCTTGCCTGTCACCCTCCCCCCCCGACCCGCCTGGGCGAGCGCCTTGTCACCCCTTCCCGTGAACAGCCTGGACTCTGACTTCCCTTATCGTGATGCTCCTGTGGCGAAATCCTTTCTAAGGCGCCAACGGGGATCCCAAAGCCCTGACCCACCCTTCGGGCCGCTTCATTACGGTGGAGCTCAGTATTTCCCCTGGTGTTGGGCTTTGCAGAGTCCCTTCCTTGGAAGTGATTATATAGTTATAGTCCCATGTGCAAAGGAGCCTTCCATTCCACCTTGGCTTCCTTCTCTCCCTGTTCTATAGTGCCCAGCAAACCAGCCTCACTGGCCTGGGGTAGAAGGATATTTGTTGTTAGGGGTATTTTCTCCCAACTTTATTTTATCATTCCTATCTTGATACTACTTATGTCTCTTGTACCACCTTAATATGGTTAATATGGTTCCCATATTTGCCTGAAGTATAAATACCCTTTCTGCAGAGGCAAAAACAATGAGGAGTCCTGTGGCATCTTAAAAACTAACAGATTTATTTGGACATCAGCTTTTGTGGATAAAGACCCACTTTGCACACGTCTATTCTACATCCTTTTGTCGGAAAAAGCTACGCAAATTATGCTGCGCATTTTGCATAAGTTTTTTCCAACACTTTTGTTGGAAGAGGCTTTTCTGACATTTGGGCTGTCTAGACTGGGCCAAAAGTTGGGAAAAAGTCCTCTTTCAAAAGCCCCCTTCTTCCTCATAGAATGAGGGATAGAGGGGCTTCTGAAAGAGTGCAAAAAAAAAGCAGAAGAGCAAACACGTTCCCTGGACATGGTGGAGTTTTTTCCCAAAAAACCTCCACAGTCTAGCCGTACCCTTTGTCAGAGACATGGAGTGGAAATTACAGAGGCAGACATAAATATGCTAGCACATGAAAAGAAGGGAGTTATCAAGTGAAGGACCACTACTAACTAGTTCAATTCAGTTCTTGTCCCCTAGCACTCCTCTACTTAAACAACATCATCATCCTATGGGCCCACCGAAAGAAGGCCCTTGTTGAAATCCCAGTGGAATTCTTCAATTTCTACTCGACCATCAACATCGGCCTGGACCATTCCACACAAGAGTTCTACTTCCTGGATACTACAGTGCAAATAAGTGATAGACACATAAACATCACCCTGTACTGGAAACCTACTGACTGCTGTACTTACTTACATGCCTCCAACTTCCAGGGTACAGCTCATGATCCATTGTCTACAGCCAAGTCCTAAGATACAGTCACATTTGCTCCAGTCCCTCAGACAGAGGCAGACACCTACAAGATCTTTCTCAAGCATTTATAAAACTACAGTTCTCACCTGGGGAAATAAGGAAACCGATTAACAGAACCGGATGGGTATCCAGAAGTCACCTACTACTGGTCAAGCCCAACAAGGAAAATAACAGAACACCACTGGACATCATGTACAGACCCAAATTAAAACCTCTCCATGTCATCAGCAATCTACAGCTATCCTGGAAAATAATCCCTCACTCCCACAGACCTTCAGAGGCAGGTCAGTGCTCACAGACGGCCCCCAAACCTGAAACAAATACTCACGTGCAGCTACATACCACAGAAACACTAACACAGGAACCAACCCCGTTGATCTAGAGAAAGGGGCAAGCAGTGAGGTAGTAAAGTTTGCGGATGATACTAAACTGTTCAAGATAGTCAAGACAGAAGCAGACTGTGAAGAACTTTAAAAAGATCTCACAGAACTAAGTGATTGGGCAACAAAATTGCAAATGAAATTTCATGTGGATAAGTGTAAAGTAATGCACGTTGAAAAAAATAACCCCAACTATACATATAGTATGATGGGGGGGCTAATTTTGGCTACAACAAATCAGGAAAGAGATCTTGGAGTTACTGTGGGTAGTTCTCTGAAAATGTCCACACAGCGTGCTGGGGCGGTCAAAAAGGCAAATAGAATGTTAGGAATTATTAAGAAAGGGATAGAAAATAAGACACAGAATATCTTACTGCCCCTGTATAAAACTATGGTATGCCCACATCTTGAGTACTGTGTACAGATGTGGTCTCCTCACCTCAAAAAAGATATTTTGGCCTTGGAAAGGGTTCAGAAAAGGGCAACTAAAATGATTTGGGATTTGGAACAGGTCCCATATGAAGAGAGGCTAAAGAGACTGGGACTTTTCAGTGTAGAAAAGAGGAGGCTGAAGGGGGATATGATAGAGGTATATAAAATCATGAGTGGTGTGGAGAGGGTGAATAAAGAAAAGTTATTCATTAGTTCCCATAATATAAGGACTAGAGGACACCAAATGAAATTAATGGGTAGCAGGCTTAAAACAAATAAGCGAAAGTTCTTCACACAGTGTATAGTCAGCCTGTGGAACTCCTTGCCAGAGGAAGCTGTGAAGGCTAGAACTATAACAGAGTTTAAAGAGACGCTAGATAACTTCATGGAGGTTAGGTCCATAAAAGGCTATTAGCCAGGGGGTAGGAATGGTATCCCTGGCCTGTCAGAGGCTGGAGATGGATGGCATGAGACAAATCGCTTGATCATTGTCTTCGGTCCACCCCCTCCGGGGCACCTGGTGCTGGCCACTGTTGGCAGACAGGCTATTGGGCTAGATGGACCTTCGGTCTGACCCAGTACGGCTGTTCTTACGCCAACTCTGCCCATGTAGCTACTCAAGCAGCACCCAATAGGACCTAACATATCCACATCAGCTACACTCTCAGAGGCTCATTCACCTGCCCATCTAATGTGATAAATGCTATAGTGTGCCAGCAATTCCTGCTGCCATGCCAATTGACCAAATCGGATGATCTCTGTGCAAAAGAATAAATGAGCACAAATCAGATATCGAGAATGGTAACATAGAAAAACCAATAGGAGAGCAATTCAGCCTTCCTGGATGCTCAGTAAGAAATTTAAAAGTGACCATCCTCCAACAAAAAAAAGTCAAACAGACTTTAAAGAGAAACTGCAGAGCTGCAATTAATTTGACACTATTAATATGAATAGGGACTTGGAATTGCCGGCTCACTACAAAAGCAACTTTCCCTTTCTTGGTATTCACACCCCCATTCCCAACAGTTGATGAGGACCACACCACCCTAAATAAATTGGCCTAGTTAGTACTAGTATGTATATGCCTGCCTCTAATTTCCACTCCATACATCTGACAAAGTGGGTCTTTGCCCACGAAAGCTTATGCCCAATTAAATCTGTTAGTCTTTAATGTGCCACAAGACTCCTTGTTTTTTTTGCATACAGGCTAACATGGCTACCCTTTTAAGACCTGCAGAGGCAAAGAAACTGCAGGCAAAAGCCCATTCAGAAACCCTGTCATCTCCTCAATCGCTGGAGGAATGGTTAAGAGGGTTCTGTTGAATTGTTTAAACAGTTGCGGGGGACGGGGGTAGAGTCCCTTTTTGCCGCTGTTGCTCTTTCTGCTATGTTTATCTCCAGAGTAATGCGCTGTAAATGTGGCTTAGATCATGTTTAAAAACTGACAAGCCAGCAGATGTATCTAATTTGTCTGGCTGTTTTATAGTGTTTATTTCCTGTCTGTTATAAACAATGCACTGTATGTCACCTTACATCATGGACTGGCAATGACCTTGGGAATTTTTATGGTCCTCTGCAACACTGGTCACTTGTCAGGATTATCTGGGTTTACCTCACTTAATCATTTCTCTGCTATTGCAGAGGTCTCAGGCATTAGTATACCTCAACATCCTCCTATTTTTTTTCTGTGCACTTAATAGTTTAGTCTCCTGTGGGCTGTTTTACTTTGGTCAAATTTTGGCTGTTTGGTTTAGTGTGCAGGTAGTATTGGTGGCCTGTGATATACAGATGGTCAGACCACATGATTTGGTCGTGGTACTTTCTGGTTTTAAATGCTGACTATAAAAAGGATAGGGAGAATTATTTTCCAGGATCATTTTGTATGAGAGATTCCATCACAAAAGTAACTGAGGGTCCTGACAAGATTAAAATGCTGTGAAGTAAGCAGCCCTATGCTCTTGAAATACTTTTTATTCTTAGTTTTGTTTTTAAATGCATTAACTTCTAAAATTGTGGCCTCTTGTCCTTAATCTTAGTAAGCAAAAGCTTATTTGGAGAGAAAAAATGGTTATAGATGTATTTATTTAACATAGATGAGTAGAAATGCCTGTCTAGAATAAGTAGATAGTGGGCAACTCTCTGGTTTAGTAGAATACCCAGCCATGATAAGATGTCAAAATGGGGTAAAAAGCTGTCAGCAAAATGCATCCACTTGTTTTTCATTTGATGATAAATATTACTTAGTAGCTTCATGCATCATGCACATAATGATAAGAGTAATTAGATTCGTGTAATTAGTGTTTTATAGTGTCCTCTTTTACCATTGTTTTATGGGGTGTATATATGCAAGAATGCCCCAGGGAGAGAGGACAACCTGAGCCCTCTCTCACAGCAGTAGCTTGGGGCCAGGTGAGAAGTGCCTGTTTGTGGCTGCGGCAGCTGCAGCAAGCACAGCCAGGAGAGGAGTGCACGTCCCCCGGCTGGAGGACAGACACACAGACCCACAAACTCTCTGAAATACATAGTAGATAGCTGTCCCTTTCTCCATCTGTGCCCCCTGCTGGCCCAATGGGATTATAGCTGTCCATGTACCCATCTCTAGCCCCTTGCAGCGTGTGTCCCGCCCCCCCCCCGTGGTCATTCTACAGTATAACTGTCCCTCTTACCAGACCCCTCGTTTCTATTTTATGAGAAACAGTCAAATTCTGTTCACATCCCCTTGTCTTGGTACAACCAAACCCTTTAAGTTGGAGTGGGCAAGAGGCGGCTAGCGGGCAGGATGCAGCCCACCAAGCCACCAGATCCAGCCTGCGGCCACCTCGTCAACACCCTTACTACACAGCAGCTGCTGCTTTAATGGCTGTCTCTCCATGCTCTGCATGCTGAGGAGGGACTGGGAGGCTTTGTGTGCTGTCCCCAAGCCCTAGCAAAATCCCTTAGCTCCCATTGGCCAGTTTCCAGTCATAGGTGCTGAGAAATTTTGCTGGCAGCAGGGCAGCAAGTGAAGCCTCCTCACTCCCCTCTTCCCATACTGGAGCAGAGCCACAGTGGAGCAGACGGGCATGGAGCCTGTATCAGGTTTCTGCAGAGCTGCTGGCTGGGAGCTGCCTAAGTAGGCGTCTCCCAGACAGAGCCTGCCTCTGGCACCTCACCTTTTCTCTCCCCCCAACTTCCTGCCCCTGTATCCCCTCTCCCCACCACCTCCAGGTCACTGCTCCATCCCAGACCATGCAGTTCCTTGTACACCCCTCCCTTAGGCCAGAATCCTGTCCTGCACCCATACTGCTTCCTGGACCCTGTACTACAAGCCCTTGCTCCAGATCATAACCCCATCCTTAACTCAAACTCCCTCTCCGACCCCACACCCTCTCCTGCACCCAGTCTCCTATCCCAAGCTCCCTTCTACATCCCAACTGCCATCCCAGATGCTACACCCCCTCCATAGAAGTGTGGCCCTTGATCACTTACCAAAAGCTTGGAGTGTCTTTTCCCCCCCCCTTAAAATTATTGCCCACCGCCGCTTTAAGTTGTAAGAGCAAGCTGCATACCAAATGTGGTGGTCCTAGCTCTTACGTTTTAGGAGGAGTTCTTGAACAAGAGGACAGACCTACATTTGTAAAATACATAGTTAAAAGGTATTTTTGCTATTACTGTTATGAAGATGAAAACGTTGATTTTGTTTTATAACCTGTTGTAGCATTTAGCTAAATTAGTGAAAGCAGCTGCATTCTATTTATAGTGACTTAACCTTGTTTTTTTCAGGGAAATAAGGTTTATCCCTATACTGTTAAGTAAACACTCTGTAGCACATAACTCCAGTTTTTTGTGGATCAATAACTTGTGCTTGAAGCATAGTTATAGTGTATGTTTGTGAATGTAGTGATGCAACTGTTAAAACAAACAAAAAAAGGTTTTTGTTAACTAGAAACCTCTTTTGTCCTGTTTGTGATTCTATGTTTGTTTTTCTTTCAGATGTCCAAGAATAGCTTCAGAGCATACAATTTTTTTTAAAACTATGTTTTCGAGAAAGTCTTGTAGAAAAACAGTCAAACCTCATCCTTCCCTCTCTGTCAACAAAATATAGAACTAGAAGCAATAGGATTCATTTGGTGAATTCTTAATGTATTTCATTATGCAGGCACATCTGGGGATAACAGAAATAACTATCAATTACATGAGCACCAGTCAGGCTCCTTTTTTTTTTAAATAAGTGAGCAAAGCTAGACATCTCAGAAGTACTGTATGTTGTTGCATGTCAATGATACTTAACATGAAAGGAAAATACTAAAGCAAACATAGTCTGTAATGTTTAAGGCCAGAGGCTGCTCACTAATATCAGACATTCTCATGATGGCAAGGAGACTTAAAAAAAAAAAAAAAAAAAAAAAAGAGAGGTTGTGACTGTGAAATAAAGGATATACAGTTATTTTTTTACTGGAGAATAGGTTGTGCTATTCATCCAAGCTGTTTAGATAGCATAATACAGTCATATCTAGATTTTTATGACATTTTTTATCTATTGACCTCAGAGTGGTTTAAAGAAGTTCAGTGTCACTGTCACCTTTATACACAAGTAGTCGACTACTCGCATTTCCCTTCCCCTTGCTGCCTCTGTATCAGAGGCAGCAAGGGGGGTGGGGGGAAGCAGGAGCCAGTCCAGGGGGGGAGCCGGTTTCCCCCCCAGCAGTGTCTCCGCAGGACACCCTTCCCTCCCACCGTGCTGGTGCCTCTATTAGAGGCAGCAGCGTGGAGAAGAGGGCAGGGGAGGCTGCCGCACAGCAGCCTCTGCCGGCAGTGGGCCCAGGCTTGCTATGGGCAGAGGCTGCTCCACATTCCACGGAACAGTCCTGTCTGTGGCAGCTTGGGCTGCTGGACCCAGTGCGAACTGGGACTGAGCAAGCCCAGCTCAGTCCTGCTCGTGCTGGATCTGGGAGTTACCCAGGCTGTGGCACTGCAGTTTAAATGTAGTAAGAGCTGAGCGGGCAGGCAGCCAAGCTCATACTACATTTTAACTGCAGAGCTACAGCGGTGGTAGCTCCCAGACCCAGCAGAAGCTGGGACTGAGCACTTCCTCTCTTATCAACTAATCATGTAGTCAATAGAAATTCTATTGACTACACAATTAGGAAGTGAGTAATTAGCTAGCATCACTACTTTTTATAGGTAAAGAAACTGAAGTATGGGGAAGGCAAGTGATTTTCCTATTTTCAACCAGGAAGCCAGTTTAGGTCTCATGAGTCCCACTGCAGTACCATTTCTACTAAGCCATACTGCTCAGTGTAATTTCTGTAATAACATTCCTCTTCTGTAGTATTTTCCATTGCTTTAAATTCCATTTTCCTACTTTTCTGCTTTTAAAAGCTTTGTACTGAGGGGGAAGCATCAGGGAAGTAACTATAATTTATACCTGACATTGCTAATTAACAGGGCTCGACAACCGCCGCGAAAACCCACTCGCCAGCCCCGTATTGCGCATGCACCAGACCCGCACTGCGCATGCGCACACCGCCGGTGAACGGGGCAACCGGCTGAAATCTACTTGCCATGGGCGAGAAGATAAGAGGATTTGTCGAGCCCTGCTAATTAAAATGTGTGATTAAATTTGTGCTGTATAAGCTGTGGCAATAGAATTCAAGAGCTTAGTGCATTGAACTAATTTGGTGAAGGTAAATGTGCATTTTTGTAGCTATTACGACTGGGCTTTGCTATTTAGTACATCTTTTGAAAGCCATCTGAGAATACTTCTAATCATTCTGATTTTAAGGAAGCTTTAGAAACTTAATGGTTCTTGTACTAATTTTTCAAATTTGACCATTTGAGCAATCTCTTTAATTGGAACTGAACTTGCTAAATTTCATAAGTGATTGAATATATCAAACTGTAGTTAAAAGTAGGTGGCCTAGGAGTTTGAGGTTTGTAAATTACCTGATGTAGCATTTCTTGGGTAATGTTTGCTTTTGAACTTTGATACTGATCTGGAAGCTGCTAAAATACCTAGAATTTCTGAAATAGACCATGGATGTTCTAGTTATGCTAAAGAACTTTACAAAGTAAGGAGTTTAATAGTGGGAGCATGGTAACAATAGTAACTCTTGTGTGCTTGGCACTTAACCCATTCTCAACCTTGAACATTCCAATAGACTTTATTTCAAGTTCTGTATCTTGTTGCGAGGAGATCTCAAGTGAGTGTTTTTTATCCTACAATTTTCAAAATGTACCATGAGATCTGAAGGGTCACAGGAGGCAAAAGAGGCCTCTGCTTAATATATCACCTCCGTATATATCACCTGAAGGACAATACTACTAACTGTGCAGTATTCTCTTTCACCTTCCTCCATTTGCCCCTGCCTCTCCAAACCCATTAAATTGTCCTTTTGGTTTTAGATACATTTATATGTATTGCACTGGTGTCTAGGGGTCTCAATCCGGGATTTGAGCCCCATTGTGCTAGGGATGGCACATACATAAAATGAAGATGGGCTCTGGCCTAAAGAGCTTACAGTCTTTAACTCAGAACCTGATTATATTACCAACCATTTCAGATGTCAGACACCACTTTACATTAATAGCCTTGCAAATAAACCTAGTTGCATTAAATTACAATTACAGTGTCTGGTATTTATATTGTGAACTGAAATAAGAGGGTCTCACAAAAGATGCCAGTGATGTAAAATAGCACTTAAGTGGGTGACATTTGTTAGTATCTGCTTAGAAAATATCATGATACATCTGTGTTTACAAAGTAAGGAGTTAAATACATCTACATCTTATACTTACTGAATAAAGTTAATCTCTCAAAATGCTGTTCCCTGTTTAAACAAACCCAGAACAGCTGGCTCTTATCAAATGTTTAATGAGGGGAAAAATAAAGTGACTTTTATATATATGCATACTAGAGGACTGTGCCTCCTGCTCGCTACGCTCACCAACCTTCCTCTCTCTGGGGGTAGGTGTCTGGCCAGGGGAAGGAGGCAGGAGCGAGCTGCTGGTGTGGAGCCTCAGTGAAAGGGGTGAGGGCTTGTGGGGGGGAGGGGGGGTGGCTCAGATGGCAGAGAGGGCAGGGGCAGGCTCAGATGGCGGAGGGGACTTGGCTCAGCCCAGGGAAGTGGGCTCAGATGGAGGAGGGAACACTGGGTGGCCGGCAGAGCGAGGGGTCAGGCTCAGATGGCGGAGGGGACGCAGGGTGGCCTGGGGGTAGGGAGTGGGCTGAGATGGAGGAGGGGACACGCACACCTGCCGCCTGGCAGCACCCCCGCCCCCCCTCCCCCCGGCGTAAAGTAGTCCATGCCCAGAGGGGACGGTGGCAAGGCTGGCCACAGCAAGCAGCTGAGGATGGAGGTGGGCAGCGATGTCATGAGGCTGCAGATGACATCACTCTCATCCTACAGGGGAAAAAAAATTTATATATAGAGGGGGAGAGAGAAATTCTTTAATCAAGCTTTTTTTAGGGGGAAAAACACTAAACAAGCAAGTAAAATTTTGCAGATATGCATTTAACCTTGATTTTTGGGGGGGGGGGAGAACTTCCACGTTAAAATGCTATTTTTCAGTTATATTAATGACAATGTTCTTTAAGTGCATAAATTAGCCACACTTATGTGTTAAAATATGGATGATAAAAATGGCTAGTTGACTTGTATAGTGTGTGTGTGTATATAAAGAAGATAATCCATGGGCTTGTTTTGCTACTCTTGCATGCCATATTTGTATTAAGCATAAGAGTGGAACTCCTGAGGTGTACTCGTGATTATCACTGATTTACTTTGTACTTAGGGCAAATTAGGATTTTTTGCTCTTCCTTCTCTGTAAAAGGTGGATGGTACCTGCCTACCAAATAAATGTTCAAAAGATTAAAATAAATGCGAGCGCATTATCTAGATACTTCATGGGAATTCATTAGAGCTGTTTTAGTTTTCTACCCTAATATGTATAGTCTTGTGCATTGTATCTGGATAAAGATGTACATAAATCTTGTATACTTTACTGTCTTCTAGTGTCCAAGATGTATGCAGTGTGAAACTAAGTTTGATTTCATAACCAGAAAGGTAAGAGAGAAACAAAATGTAATAGCCTAAATACATTACATTGTGAAACTTTTTTGAACTCCTGTTTTGAAATGTGTTGAAACCTCTCCTTCAAAAAGATACTGTTAAAAATACTTACAAGGATACTTGCACCTCAGATTTGACATGCCTTGAAAATTAACTTCCCTCTCACTCTCTCTTACTCTCCTGAAATAGGTCTTCACTATTCTAATCAGTTATTCTGTTGTGAAATTTTAAAATAAATGACTATTTTTAGGACTAAAATACTTTGGATATTTTTGCTGGGTTTGAGGCAGCATATATGTAACACTGTTCAAAATATGCTATTGTCCGTGATGCTGGCAAGTAAATAATAAATATGTTCATTTCAGTACACTCAGAATTAAATAAAATTGGTTATGTGAGTGAAAGGGTCAAGTGCTAAGAACTTTTTTTTCAAGTTTTGGATTCTAGGGAGAGCTTGAAAATGATAAACTAGTTGGAAAAAATGTGCAAAACAAATAATGGGTGAAGATGTTGGCAATGTGTTTTTGTAAGTAAACTGTGTTGAATTATGAACAGCAATTCATTGACATTGAGGTGGGTTGCACTGGGCAGGTACCTTCACACAGAAGAATTTTAATTTTATGATGAATTTTTACTATCAAGCAGCATAGAGAAGGTGGTATCTTACTGGAATTTGCTGTCAGAGAAGACATAACATATTGCTGAGAATCTGGAGTTTATCCTTGGTGAGGGGAGGCTAAATCACTTTAGAAAGCTTGTGCAAAAGTCAGCAGGACAAACAATCATTCTATGAATAACATTCCTTGCATAACTACTTAATTATACAGACCTTATGAAGCATACTCTGATGGAAAATAAGGATGGCCATAAGACCTATCATGAGTTAAAACAGTTGTTTTGTAGATGGTTATTTGGAATGTAAAATCCAACAGATATGGTGTAAAAGTATTAAAAAATAAATCTGATTAAATATGGGATACTGGTATTTTTCAGGATTCCTAAAAGTATTAGAGTGGTAACTATGGACAGTGAGGAGAATGGGCATATTGGAGATGGTGATTGGTAGTTCTGTGCGCATAAGTTTCTGCTTCCTAATCAAAGAAATATTCAGAAACTGAAGCGGTCATTTATTCACATCACTGGTTGAAACTTTAATTCATAAGTCGGTTGCTCCATCTCCCATGGGGAGTTTTACTATGTACTTTTAATTTCCTCTGCAATCCCAGATTAGGAATAAACATTGTGCCTGTCACTTTCCAGAGGAAATAATGGTTTGCAGTCAAATTATTTGCTGAGAGATGTAAGTTTTTGCACAAGTGCTATTCCAGTTGCTTTGAAGACTTCCACAGGCATGCCATCTTAGCCTGGCACCTTGTTGTTTCTAGTCTGAGTGGCATGCCAAACTTCCTCAGGGGTGGGGGTGGGCAGGTGTCAGCAAAAGATTTTATTACTGAATGTTGAGGAGTAGACTTGATTGTGGCAGCTGAGATGCTAGATTCATGGTTTCTTAGGGTCTCAAAATGCTCCTTTCAACACTGCTTGGGGGCATCATTGCCCTTAAAAAGGGTGGAGCTACTCTGAGATCAGAGGGGTTGTGTTTATAAAACTTGGTATTGTTCCTGTCACTGTTAAACATGGAATTAAATATTTGGAGGAAGAGGTGTAGGCTGAGGATGCTCAGTGGAATCTCTGAGGATATGCAAACCATCATTATATCTTGCAGTCTTGTTGACTGTGAGGCTAAGGATTTAACGGGCCATGGAGACTCCTTTTTACCCTTAGTGTTCACTCTGGTCAGGCTTAAAGCGTGGTGCTCAGGTGTCTGAAGAAGCTTGCAAAACTATAGCTCATGCTAAACTGTTCCAGAAATGTCATTTTAGAATGTCTCACTGTCTCTAGAATCATGTGACACTTAATTAGCTAAATCTAATATTATTTCCCTGTGTATTGTTAGTATTGCCTGCTCACCTAGTTTCTCTTGGGACTTAGTGCTTCAGAGATAGTCATGTTCTCGATGTGGTAAAGCTATCAGCTCTCTTATTAATTGCATCTTTTGTAATAATATGCTTTTGCTTAGCACCACTGCCGGAGATGTGGGAAGTGCTTTTGTGACAAGTGCTGCAGTAAAAAAGTGCCTCTGCCTCGTATGTGCTTTGTAGATCCTGTGCGCCAGTGTGCTGAATGTGCTCTCATCTCTCAGAAGGAAACAGAGTTTTATGACAAGCAGCTTAAAGTGCTTATGAATGGTAAGTACTAAACTACATGCACAACTGTTGTTTTGATCTTGTAGATAGTTATTCAAGTGGCAAACAAAGAGCATAAATAGCCAAACTAATTCCTTTGTTTTGTCAAGTAAGGTATTATGTTGCAGTCTCTAGAAATCTTTGAAATACTTTTCCACTGCCATTTTTCTTTTTTGCCTATTTGTTTTGTTATCCAGCCAGATCTCCCTTTTGGATATGATATATATAAAAGAATGAGGTCATGGTAATAAGTCTTGTACCACTGCATTTTTAAAAGTCACATTCCTGTACACAAAATAGGAATCCAAAACTCGTAGCCACAAAGAATTATTTTGAAGTTGTCTTATGAGAGAGTATATGCTTTCATTTCAGCTTCTATCTTCCTTTCTAGGCTGTGTAGGTGGCTGTTATTGTCACTGAACTGTCAATTGGAGTAGACTTAAAGAGCAGTATGAAATATAACTGGATCCCTGAGTACTGTTTTTAAAAATGAAGAATCTGATGTCTTATTTTTTAAAATGTCATCTGACTTTATAGTTGGGGAAAATGCCTTTCAAGGGGTGCTGAATGTGAATTTAAAGGTATTTTCGGTGGGACCTCTAATGAGAATGCACAGTCTTCATGAGATGTTCTAAAGCTCCTTGAGCATAGGAAGGAGTGTAACTGGTTGACCAATAAGCAAATGCTTATCTGTTTACAGTTAACCAGTAACATTGTGTTCTCCCCCTAGACACACACATGGCTGCAACTCTGCAAATAAATTTGGAGCTGGCAGGCAGGCTGGCTCAGTCCCAGCATGCACTGGTCTCGGCAGGTACTCCAACTCCCAGGCTGTTCCCACTGCAGCTTTGCATTAGTACTGACAGGCTCCCTGCGTGCACCGCCTGCCAGACAAGGGTTTTTTTTTTTTTTTTTTTTTTTAAATGCAGAGCAGCAGGGTGGGGGTGGGGGTGGGGGTGGGTGCTGGAAGTTCATGCCAGGATTGAGCCTGCCAGCTCCTACAGGAAAGCCCACAGTGGGCTATAGTAAATTCCTTTTGTAAAAGTAATGGCTATCCATGTAACTGTCAGGATATTTCAGTTACCATATTACACGATTTTTAATATCCCTAGTACAAACACATCTACACATGGAATATGTATAATGTAACACACTGGCTATGCTATATTACCAGTGTTTCTCAACCTTTAGTTATAAAGCACCCCTTTAAAAACAAAAAAACAAAAAAGTAAGTATTCCCAGTACCTACAGTTTTCAGACAGAGGTTTTTTTCTGCCTTTGCAACACATTTGTTTAAACATTTGTAGCCATGTGGGTGATGAAATTTTTGGGTGTAAAAAGTACAAAAATAATAAAAAGCTGTAAAACTTAAAACAAAAATTCAGTTTTCTCCAAATTTCAGTTGTGTTGATGTACACCCCAGACTTCTCTCAAGTACCCCTAAGGGTACTCGTACCACTGGTTGAGAAACACTGTTCTATACTGTGCTCTGGGGATGAAGCACAGATGGCTTTTAAATGTACTGTTAGTAAGGGTTATTTTGGTCTTTAGTTTCGATGGAGTAATACTAGATTTACATGGGTGTAACTACGAACATCTGAGCATGGGGCTGTCCTGAATTGAATGGCTATTAGGGATGTGAAAGTGTAGCTGTGTACATGGTTAACCGATGAGTTGGGCTTATCCATTAATCTTCGCTGTTACACACAGGCTCCTGGTATGTGGGGGGCAGCGCATATCAGAGGCACCAGTGCGGTGGGGGGAGCAGGTGGGAGCTGTTACACACAGGGAGCTGCCTCCTCCCCCTGTGCTGCTGCCTCTGATACAGAGGCAGCAGGGCAGGCGGGAGTTGGTGCATGTAGGGAACCGGCTTAAAAGCCAGCTCCCTGCACACACCAGCCCAGGGAGCCACCTGCCACCCCGTGTGTAACTGTGTAACCACTTTAACATTTAACAGTTACATATTTACTTAATTAAACACATTTGACATCCCTAATGGCTACTTGCCAATAAAATATGTATATTCTGTACACTTTTTTTTCTAAAAGTTTCTATAATATTTTCAGTAATTACAATAATCTGCTTCCTGCAACTACACTGGACTTTTTGTAATCGCACAATCATTTGTTACTATCCTTTGCCTCTTGCTTTGAGGTGCTTAAATCACGTAAACATACATTAATTACACACATTGAAGAAGAAATATTAACTGATCACAGGATGTTACAACTGTACCATTTTGTTGCTGATGGTGACAATGGACTGTTAACCTGGTTCTCAGGATCAGACTTCTAAGACTTATGAGTGATTTGAGGAGCACAATGCTGCTTAGTGTTCAAGCCATTTGGATGGGTGCATTAAGTGTATGCATTTTTGGTACGCTAATTTTGCTGCTTAAATAAGCATTTGAATAACTGAATAAATACTTGGGTTTTTTTCTAAGGTGCTACATTCGCAGTTGCTCGGAGAACATCAGAAAAATCTGAGATAATGGTTTGTCGACTTTCCAACAACCAGAGGTGAGAAATGTGGAGGGAAACTGCACTAGTTAAATCTGGCTAACTATTTAATCTATCCACTGCTGCTCTTCATGATGGCTTTTATGTTGCCTGTACAGCACTCTAGCTGGTTTATGTGTCCTAAAATGTTTCCAGAATCAGCAAGTGGATACATGATATGAGCAGAGAGTAAGCCCTTTTGGGCTTATTTTTATATGTTGCATCATCAGATTAATTGGTTGTGTTTTGCTAATTAATCCTTGCTGATTACAGCAAAAATTTACACTACACGTATGTCTGCACTGCAAAAAAGACCCATGGCAGTGAATGTGAGCCTGGGTCAGCTGGTTTATGCTACAAGGTTAAAAATAGCAGTGTAGATGTTCCTGCTTGAGCTGGATCCTGGAGATCAACACCTTGGCCAAATTTCAACCCGGCTCCAGCAGGAGTGGAAATGCCCATAGTGCTATTTTTTTTTAGACCTATTGAGCTGGGCGTTGAGACTTTGTGTTGCAGTTGTGTCCATGTGTTGGGACTTTTATTTATTTTGCAGTGTAGACATACCCTAAAACTTGGACGATACAGACATTGATGATGGAATCTTAGGAAGCACTTTGCACGTAAGTCATTAGTTTGAATCTGGTTAGGCAGATAGTCATAGACTGTTGCTATCTGCCATTTGGTTTTCAATTAGAAATGAGTGTCTGCTGTACAGTCTACATAACTAGTCTTATTTTTATTTGTATCCAAATAGCTTCCAAAACCTATTAGGTGTGCACACAGATGAAGATTGTACTTGACCCCCTCAGAGCTTTTAGTCTGCAAATACGTGCAGCACATAAATGCGGGGAATAGGGATGTAAAGGTTACCTGGTAAACATACCCTTTACTAGCATGCCTACCAGGGTAACTGGTTAACTGGTGCGTGGCTGTTCTGGCTGGCTGTTGTGAAAGAAGAACTCCTAGTTCTGCAGGAAGAGAGGAGGATCTGCTAACCCCAAGGTTGTGGGGTTAAGTGGCAGAAAAAATGGAGGACATTCCTTGCCTCGTTGGGGGGTGGAAGTGATTGGTTGCTAGTGAACATGTTGCACGAAGAGGACCAGGTGAGTGCCTATCTCTTCCCTGGGGGAGAAGGGAAGTTTCTTTGTGGCAGACGAAACAGTCAGGAGAAATACCTTCAGATAATTGTCGATTTTCTCAATTTAAGCCCGCCATGTGTCTCTGCTTATAGAGTATTCCATTATTGGAGATGGAGAGGATAGAGGGTTGGTTGATTGTAAAATATGAATGGAAAGCATTTGTAGTGTAACTTTAAACAAACTGCCTATTGTCTGTGTGTTGGGGTTTTTTACTACTTCTGTTGTGTTTGTATAGTGCCTAGTACAGTGGTTTCTCGACCCTACTTGGCCTGTAGGTGCTATTGGAATATAACTAACATTGCCAACAGTAGTGGGAAGGGTACTGATTGAGAGGGCATGAAAGGAAAAAATTAACCATTTGAAAAAAATATTTCAAAATCTTTATTTTAAAAACTGAACTCCATGCATAAGGTTCCAGCCTTCACAGAGCTGAGTGTGGTTAGATAATCTTTTTCAAAATGCCTCAATTACTTTCCCTCTTGAGGATGCTCTGCGAAAGTTTTTGCAAGAGGCATCTGGCATTCTGGCTAGATAGCTTTTATCTGAAGATCAGAAGGTTGTTTTATTTTGGGGGGTCTTTTTTATTGTTAAAGCTTTTTCCCCCCTATCTTTCCTGCTTGCTATTCAGACTTTGTAGTAATTACTCCCTGTGAGGTTTGTGTTTAAAATACATAAATTGTCAGGATACTGTTAGTAGAACCTGTTGTTTCTCTTGAATCAGACTTGAAAGAAGCAGTGTTTTCTTCTGTTGTGTAGATATCTGTTTCTGGATGGAGACAGCCATTATGAAATTGAAATTGCACAGATTTCGACTGTCCAGATACTTACGGAGGGATTTACTCCTGGAGGTAAATCTTGCAGTGAACCTAAACTAATTGTCATAAGTTAAGCATTTACAACGCTTTTACTTAACCTGATAAAACATTGCATCTTTTGCACTGACAACTCAGATATGGCTGTTTCATTTCACTCAGAGTACAGCAGCAGAGTTTGGAAGCCTATTCTTGTGGCTGCTGGCAGTCGCATTTTAGAGAGAACTCAGAATTCAGAGTTGATTCTGACCTTTTGATCCATAACCCAATAGACTTCGAATGGTGAATCAAGTGCTGGTGCTTCCCACTGCCTGAGCCATTGAGATCCACTCTTCACTGAGTGGAGGTAGCAGTGGGAAGAATTCAGTCATCAGAATGAAGAGTATCATGACCCAGCTGTGGCCTGCTTTTGCTTCACACCAACATTATAAGGAACAGACTCTGGAGTTGATGGGAGGGCAGTGTCAGAGGACGTTATAGATAACCTCTTAAATGTCTAAGCACAGATTGGGACCAGCTATCAAATTATTAGACTTCTAACTACATATACCTAGTACAGGTTGATCCTCTCTGGTCTGGCACACTCTGATCCGACAACACCTGTGGTCCGGCATGATTTTAGTTAGCTGGATGTCCACTTATCATGGGTGTGGCCAATTTCCCACAGTCCCATAAAGTTTTACAGCCATCAGTCCTGGCGCTCTGTGTTCAGTGTAGTTATTTAGCTCTAATTTACCCCTAAATATTTTCTAAGAGCCCAGTAAGCAGTGGAAGTGTTGGTAATGCTGCTAGACAATATTGACTTCCCATGGTCCGGAAAATTATCTCATTTGGAACCAGTCAGGTCTCAAGGGTGCCAGACTAGAGAGGTTCTGAATATGGTTAACCAAACACTCATGCAGAGTGTTATTTTTTTAGCTGAACCCTGACTGTGGCCAACTAAAATCTGAATGAGGGTAACTGACTTGGTGAAGCCCTACAAAATATACTTATCGGGAGCAGGGCTTGTATTGGCATGCATTAAGTAAAAAAATATGAACAAGAATTTCATGTGATTCTTTACCATCAATAGTATTTGGAGTATTTACCATCAGGTACTGTGTAATTCTCTTATCTGTGGAATGAGGGACTAGCGTGGTCACTGTGTAATTTCTGTCTACTGAACTAACTCTTCAAATCAACCAGACATGTGGCTCTTTGAGAATAACTTAATGCTCCATTAATTTTCTTATTCACTGCTCTTCTGATTAATTTTTCTTCTCATTACTTGCTTGCCTACCTTCTTGATGTAGAAAAAGATATTCACACTTATACCAGCCTTCTGGAGAGCCAACACATTACTGAAGGTCAGAAGTGTTGTGAACTTGATTCACTTGAGCATGCTGTTATGAGCTGCTTTTCAGTGCTGCTTTCTTCCTTTTTGCTGTCTATAGCTCTCACTAAAATTAATGTGAAGCAACCATGTTTATAACGGTTTAAATTTAAACATGTATTTTGTGTGATGTCCTTGGAAAGAATAGGCACACACAGAAACTATCCAATTTAAATTCTAAAGTGGGGAACATTTTGACTATTGGAGAGAAACTTCTGCCTTGATACGGGTCCCCTCAAATCATACGTGTATGGCTATTACTCTTGCTGACAGGCACCATGCATAGCTCAGTTCCTGCTGTACAAATGGGTGGGCACTACTTGGGTCACTTCAGGTATTGCTGCTCAAGATGGGAGGATGATGAGAGGAGGAAAGGTGTGGATGTGTTGTATGTTGGTCATAGAATAAATAAGGCAAGGGAATGAGTGAATGAAGGGATATTTGGAAGGAACAGAGTAAGAGGTGGTGGAAATGGGAAACAAGAGACTGTCCTCGTTAATCTTCAATCTCATCTCTGGCAGTCCCTTGTTCCTCGTGGAGCGTCAGTTACAGGGAACACTAAACTTGACATTGGAAACTGTTTTAGAATATATTTAACATGCATCACTGCAGTTGCAGCAGAAACTACCCATAGTTAATATGACAAATGAGTGAAATGAAAACTAATACTTCACAAAAAAAGTGACCAAAATTCAGTATCACGTTGGAGTTTTAACCTAGTACAGTTTAGTTTCTTTCTCTTATGTCTCATGAAGGGGAAAATACTGGTGCCTCAACCAGTGTGCTTTTGGGCCAGTTTAGGTTAGAACTTGCTGGTCCAGCACCCTTGAGACCTGACTGGTCCTGAATGAGGGGATTTGCCAGACCAGAGGAGGTCCTTCCACTCCTGGTGTGTTGCCATCGGGTTAGGGCTCCAGCCTGCCCTGGTTGCTGACCCAGGCTCCCCCAAGGCTCACTAAATGCCGCTGGCTCTGGAGCACCACAGCCAGGGCTGGAGCTGGGGCTCAGGGGCTAGAGTTCCCTGGCTGCCGCTGAGGCTGGAGCTCTCCGGCTGCTGGAGCCGGAACAGGGCTGGGGTGGAGCTCCCCGCTGTGCCCCCCCACACACACACACTGGGCTCCCGGCTGAGTTGGTGGTGCTCCTGCCCTGCCGCCAGACCTCCCTGTTCCTGGGCTCTGTAGTCCAGGAACATCTGTGGTCCGTGCTGGACCAGGGGGTCCCTGTTAAGGGAGGTACAGCCTGTAGTGAAATCATTATAGAAATTATTAAGCACAAGTTGGAGTCCTCATAATGAAATAATGTAAAATGAACTGATTTTCTTTAAGTATTTTTGGTAACAAATACATGGGCAAGTGTGCATATTCAAAACAGATTATCTTTCTATTCTGCTTCAGTATATGATCTTAAGTTGTCTCGTGCAGCTGGATATATAGAGTATATGTACTTGAAATGTATTGTTTATGTATATTGGCACGTCATGCGATTATATATGTGTCCAAAATTTATTTTTTTTACCAATATTCAGTTGTTACATTTGGTATGGTTTGATTCTTAAGCTAAGGATTGTCTGCCCTTTTTGAGTGGAGGAGCATATTTATTTTATGCCCAAGTGGTATGTGTGAGGGGGATTGTGTGTGTAAGGATGGGTTTGTGACTAAGCAAATCTTGAAAACACTGGTCTGTATTTGGTTTTCTTCTGTCTTGTGTTGTATTGTTCATATAATTCACTATTAACTTGCTTACTGGTAAATCTCATAAGTGGTGTTCAATCACATTTGCAACAGTCTGATATTGGCAGCAGTCCCAGGAGAGTGAAAGTTTAGCTCTGTTTTATGGTCCAACTAGATAAATTGTAGAGGACAGAGGAATTTAGTTGCTCTTTTTGCAGGAAGATTGGAAAAACTTGTGAATTGTGGGGCTTGTGATCAGAATCTTCGTGCAATATTATCTTTTCTGCTTGGGTTTCCTCTTGGATATGCCATAAGGACACTGACTCCTGAGGGTTCCACATGATATGCAGATAATCTTTTCATTGAAATCAATGAGGCCTTTGTATGGAGAATTGGATCAGGCAGGTGAGGTAACCTGACGGGGATTTCATTTTTTAAAGGTTCTGGTGAACTACTATTTAGTTAACCCTAGAATAGCCTACTAAATGCTAGCCTGATTCCTAGGTTTGCTCCTCAGTTCCCTCCTGGTTTTCACTGGACGGCCTATTAATAACAACACAGTCTAAAATGAGATTTAGAATATAAAATTATAGAAGGCGGTGGTGAGCTCTCCCACATAATTTCTTGAATGAAGTCATCAGTTGTGGCAGACATGCCCCTTATGCTGATATTTTCAGAAGTCATTTGGCCTCACAGTATACTTTCACCATGAGGTCAACTTCCCTCCACCAATCTGGTCGATGCCAGAAAGCTTTCAGTGCTATGAGCTTGAATTCCCGTGTCTTTTTAAATTAAAATTATCAGATATAACCATTGTTTATAACCAGGGCTTGACAAACCGCGGCAAAAACCACTCGCCAGCCCTGTACTGCGCGAGACCTGCACTGCGCATACGCAAACCGCCAGTGAACGGGACGACTGGCTGAAATCTATTCAACATGGGCGAGTAGATAAGCGGATTTGTCGATCCCTGTTTATAACAACTTGAATTTTGTTTGCAAACTGCAAGATACTTTGTGGTAAACTGCCATAAATTTTAAGACTTCTAATGCTTAGAAAAATACCAAGCTAGAAAGGGGCTCTTGAAATGTCAGTGCATAAACAATTCCCTTTCCTTGCTATCTTCCCTGAGTGGTAATCTGACTGCGTTCTTGACTTTTGGTTGTGGTAACACACTGAGATTCAACTCGTACAATAGCAGCAGCTGTTGATGTAAGACATTTAAAATATTTTAAGTCCTGTTGGGAATGAGTTATATTGTCGGTAATGGACAGAACATCCTCTTTTACTTCTTGGGTGGCTAAATACTCTGTTCTACTACTTGTTCAGGACTTCAATTTTCCCTTTTTAGGAGGCAATACTCGTGCCACAGGTATGCTCCTGCAGTATAAGGTACCAGGATCAGAGGAGCTTGCACAGATGAAATTTACTGCTAGCGAAGACTTCAATTCTAACAAGAAGTTGTCAGCAGCCTGGCTAGTAGCTATGCATAAGGTAACTTGTGTAAAATGCATTAGATGTTTTAAATTAGTCCCCTTAACTTTGGTCATAATTTGTGTGCAAAACAGACTAGTTGCCCTACAAGTGCTCTATGATAACCTGGTGCAACTAGTTGTGAGTGTATTCTAACTAGGTTGGACCTTCTTGGTCTGGCATCTTCGGGACCTGATCAGTCCTAAGCAAGGGATTTTGCAGGACCAGGGAAGATCATTTCTGGCACCCCTGCCACGAGCCCCACTCTGCTCCTGGTCTGGCTGCCAGCTTCCCTTCCCTTCCCTTCTCCCCCTCACCTGACACAGCTGGGCTTGCAGCCACAGCAGCCCTGCTGGCAGCCTGTTGCCGTGCCAGGGCTCCCAGCCCCTGCAGGGTTCCTGCTGCTGGCCTTCCTCCAGGACTCTCTGGTCCAGGAACATCTGTGGTCCTTCTGGACCATGGATGTTGCCAGACCAGGGTCCTGGTTCAGAGAAGTTCAACCTGTATAGACCAGGGGTTGGCAACCCTCAGCACATGTGCCAGATGTGGCACATGAATTGCCTTTCTTTTTAAACTGGCATGCGGGGTGGGTTTGTAACCCTTCCCCCCACGCAGCAGTTCAGGCCTCAGTCGCACAGCTGCAAGTTGGAGCACCATTTCTGGCTTCCTGCTGGGAGTGGGGGGGCGGGGCGGGGCAGGAGAGGCATTAGTTGTTGAGTTATGGGAAGGAGTAAATAATTCTTCTTTATTCACTTTTTACAGGTTCATAAAATCATGACTAGAGTATCTCCCCTTACTCATCTTTTACAAACTGAAAAGTCCCAGTCTTTTCAATCTCTCCTTGTATGGCAGCCATTCCATACACCTAATCATTTTTGTTGCCCTTTTCTGAACTTTTTTTCAATACCAAAAAGCATTACTAACTTTTACATTTGTTAAAATTGTGACTGATACATTTACTAGATTTCAGTAATGTTCCATGAGGAAGAAAATGTGCTGGATACATAAGGAAAAGAATTTAATACAGTTTTTATATACAAACTATGTGACTTATTAAATAAAAGTATTATCTGTAAGTGAACTGACTTTCTGTTCACCATGTCTTTCAAGATCTTACAATTAAGATCTACCTCAAACCCAAATACCCTTGCCTGGCTTCCTTCCCCACCCTTCTCTGGTCTAGTCCTGCACCCTTGAGACCTGATTGGTTCCAAATGAGAGAATTTTCCGGACCATGGGAGGTCAATATTGTCTAGCAGCATTACCAACACTTCCACTGCTTCCTGGGCTGTTGGAGGACATTTAGGGGTAAATTAGAGGTAAATAATAGCACAGAACACAGAGTTAGGACTGTAAAACTTTAAGACCATGGGAAACTTGGCCACACCCATGAAAAGTGGACATCTGGCTTAGGGATATTAAATTTAGATTAATTGGCTAGGCTATGCAATTTGCATCAACTATTTGATTAGTCAATAAGGGCACCTCCGCCTTTGAACTGTAGCAACAGCCCCAGGGCTGTTGCTAAACTTCAAAGGTGAAAACATTGCAGGGAGCACAGAGCCAGCGAGGGACTCAAGCAGTCCCCTGCTGGCCCCTTGTTCCCTGTGGCATTACACGCAGCATTTCAAAGTGGCAGACCCTGGGCTCTGTATGATGCTGCCGCTTTGAAGCACCCCATCCTCTTCTTTTTCCCCCCCACTTCTTGCTGCCTCTCTTCCAATAGAAGCAGCGAAGGGGGAGGGAGCGACTAGTCGTTCACGTCCCTAATCCAGCTAACTAAAATCATTTTGGAACAGAGCGTTCTGTACTAGAGAGATTCAACCTGGATAGGTTGGACATCTAGCAACATTTGTGGTGCAACATCACTGGGGGTGCTCCTGGGTTGGAGTGCTCACTGAGCACAGGGTGCAGCGTTTCCCTGTAACTCCGTCCCCACCTTCCCAGAGCTTCTGGAGTGCCACAAATAGAGAGAGGGAGGGGAAGGAGCAGGTAGCGGCAGGGACTGGGAGTGCAGCTTGATGTGCTTCTTGGCCCCCAGCTGCGGGCTTTGCCCTGCAGCTACCCTGCCTCTTCTGAGTGCCTCATCCTCCCCATCCCTGTTTGGTCAATGCTGACCGCTCTTTGGCTGCCAGAGCAGAGCCTGGCAGCAGAAGGATGGACATTATTTCCTAGTTCAGGACTGGTCAGGTCCTGAGGGTGCCAGACCAGGGAGGTATAACTAGGAGTAGATCAAATTCTCTCACCTCACTTCTAATTCATGGATTGAAAGAGGGAAGACTTTCCTGTTCTTAACTCTTGGCCCATTTCTTAACTTTGAGCTAGTTATTGAACAGAATTATTAGAATAAACTGAAAAGAAAATATTCCTTCTGAACCTGCAGAAGAGGCTACTGCTGTCAAAAGCGAGTTAAGCAGTTCAACAAGGCATAGTTGCAAGTGATTAGCCACTGACCTCCGCTAACCAGTTCAGTAGCTTTTCCCTCCTTTAAAACTGAAACCATGGCAGCAAAAATGTGCTCTGTCAGAGTTGAAACTGTAGACTGGCATTTTAAAAAATACTGCCTTACTAATTAAAGACTAGATCATCCTGCTTTTCAAGTGTGGGTCAGTGAACACTGCTCTAGGTCACAACTTCCTCCTAGTCCCACTCATATACCCCTCCCCCATTTCAGAATCCTCTCCTGCACCCCCCTCTCCCAGGTCAGAATCCACTTGTGTGCTCAACTTCTGCTCCAGCCCCTGTACCCCCTCCATTAACATGATAGAAAAGTGCAACTCTTGACGACTTATATTCTTGGAGTGGACCCCCAATCAAAAAATATTGCCCACCCCTGTTGTACACCAACAGCTATGTATTAGATAGAAGTGGAAGCAGCCGATCAACAGAGCTCAAACATGAGGAACTACTTGGTATGGGTCCTGTGGGAATTGGCAGGCTGCTGTCTCTGAGCACTGAATTTAGGGTATATAAAAGTAAGGTTGCGAAAGACTCGTCGACTATCTGATAAGGGGGGGAAGAAGGAAAGAAGGCTTCAGAGCAGCAGCTCCCCCGCTGACCCCAGCTCCACATGGTGCTGCCACTTTGAAACACCGCGGGCAGCAAGGGGACTCAGTCAGTCCCATGTTGGCCCCAGTGCTCCTCTCATCACTTTTGCCTTTGAAGTATAGCAACAACCCTCGAGCTGTTACACTTCACGGGGAGGCTCCTTTATAGAATAATCAACTAGTCGATGCAAATTGCATCAACTGTTCAATTAGCCTATTATCTAAATTTAATATCCTTAGTTGCTATGTACTGAGAGTTGACAGAACCTAACAAGTAGTATCAGAATCCTAAGTGCAGCCAACAGTCAGCTCTGTCATCTAGAAAAGCTTTCACCCCCCAGGTTTAAGAGGACAAGCATGGAGGTGACTTCATTTCAAAGATTGTTTTCCCCCACCTTTTTTTGGACCTGCAGTTATCTTACTGAACTGACACAGTCTAGCGAGTCTCAGGTAATATTTTAAACTTGCAGGCCAATTTGTTTGGATTTTTAAAGGAATTAAAACAATTCTTTTCAATGTTTAAGCTTTTCATATTTTTAACTTGTCCCTTTTGGACCAGTCTAACAGAAGATTGTGGTTAGTGCCTTAAAAACAAGTGCACCCTTGGAAGTGTGATGTGTTCGGTACCAAAAATTGAGACTTATTTACTTATAATCAATAAGAAATCTTGGTAATTTGACTTGTCTTTCATACAATGTCCAGTTGGCGTCCCAACTTTGAAAAGGCTTTAGAAAAAAGCTAGCGTGGTCTGAAGTCTGGAAAACTTACCTTACATTGAGACTAAAGAAGCTCAGTCTTTTTAGTTTAACCTTTCATTTTCAGACGTGACTTAAATTCTGATTTGTGCCAACATGAGTGAAAGAATTGATGAGGGGACTCTTTAGTCTAGCACAGAAAAGCATAGTAGTATGTAATGGCTGGAAACTGAAGCTAGACTACACTAGAAAAGGATGCATTCTTTTAAGTGAGAGTAAATTATTCCAGTTTAAGGGCTTGTCTTCACTAGAAGTGCTATAATATTACCAAAGATGCTCTCTGTGCTGATTGACGAGAGCTATTCCATTTGACATAAGAAAATCACCTCTGCAAGAGCTGCTTCTGCTAATATAGCACTGGCCACACTGGTGCTTAGGCCAGTGTAATATATATCCATGGGAGCAGGGAGAGGTGACTTACTCATACCCCTAAGCAACACAAATTATACTGACAAGGGTTGTATGTACAAGTCCTAATAATGTGCTGGTGGGTTCTCCATCACTTAAATAAAGACTTCAGTCTTTATTTAAGAGATTTTCTTGGTCAAATAGAAGTTATGGACTTGTTGCAGGAACTAGTAGGTGAAATTTACCAGATTATGCAGATTAGAAATTGAGGCCACATGGACTATTCTAATGTCTAATCTTGTCCTCTCCCAAGAAAGGTTTGGTTCTTTTAATATCTGTACCAGAAGGCCCAGTTTATATTGACTTTTTCACAAGGCACATCTGTTTAATCCACATTATTACTCCTGAAGACCATAGCTGTCAGCTACTTTTTTCTAGGCCTGACCTTCAGGCATTTTCTCTGAGCTGGGCTTTTATTAATCCTCTTTTAACTGGGGGTACTAGAGAGGGTGTATAGTATCTCAAACTTGATCAAGAAATCAGTGAGCTCGGAATTTCTGGCAATCCTCTAAGACTTTGTAAAGAATCTTGAAGTCATGTAGCATTAACTTAATATGTAAGAAGCTTTCTGTAATCACTTAGATCAGTGTTTCTGATGGTAGTGAACTCCATCAGAAAATGTCTTAAGAGATGAGTTTTCATATGGGAATAGGTCAGATCATGCATGTTGTAGAAAGACCATGTAAAAAGATGATGTACCACTGTGCTCAGTGTTTAAAAGAACACCACTTTACCCTCCTTCCCCAACAGAGAACACTTTTTTTTCAATGCCTAGGCCAAGGCGGTTGATTACTCCTCAGGAATATTTCTTGTAATAAAAATAACAGGTACGTGTCCATATTAAGATAGGCAACTTGATTAGAAAGCTGTTACCTAGCCAACATCACCAAATGTCGTCTCAAAAGGAAATTCAGTCATCTGGCAGTTATGACAAATAATTCTAATGATTGGAAGATATTTTTGTGACATTCTTGAGATTTTCAAATGGTAAAATTTAAATTATAATTTGGATTGATGATGTGCCATGAGAGTCAGATGGAGTGTGATTTAGTCTCTCTCCCTTTTAATAAAACTGTACATCAGTTGAAGGACCAGGATTTGAAAGTTACAGCTTTTAGTTTTATAGTAGCTTCTTGGGGAAGACTAAGGGGCCTTAAGTTGATTTGCCCCTGAGGTACCTATATAGCACACTGCAATGATGTATATTATTTTTGTAATCCTAGGCAGCAAAACTGCTTTATGAATCCCGGGACCAATAATGGCAGCAAGCTGTCAGATCTGAGGGAAGAGACCAGCTTTAAGGAAAACCTGCTTTTCACTTTTTGCTAACTACTTTGATCCATGGTAATTGGTATTATGAACCCTCTCTATCCCAAATGTGGTTCACTATGTAAGCACTGGCAAATGCAATGTGAGTATTTTTGAACCATGAGTATTCACTTAACTAGTGTGCAATATGTATACAATTAATGCTTTAAATATAGCCTCATGTTTAAGACTTTGTATATTATTTTTAAGTCTTATTGGCACTTAATATGGAAAACAAAGTATGACCTGCACTATAGCTAATATGTATAGCACAATTTTTGTAGTATCAATTATGAATATTATATGTATCAGTCTCTTCTACAGCGAATAGCTTTTTGGATATAGATCTCAGGTTTTTTTCTTATCCAAATGTTGAAGATCAATGTACAATGAAATCTGCCTTAGCCTTTTGTATAAGTAAGCATTTTGGGTTCTCAATACGTGATAAAACACTTAAAGATAAGTTTCACCAAATACCACAGAGTTGTATGAACATGACCTCTTGGAGCCATCCGTATGAAGAAAAATATAAGCTTCCAGAAAACTATTTTGAAGTTTTATATTCATTTTATGTGTGGTAATGATCTTTTGCTAATTAATCTGACTATTGTAACTGTTTGGACACATGCAGTATTTAATGTACAAATCTTATGATTATACTTACTGAAAATAAGCAAAACTCAAGATAGCATTCACTAACTTGCTAAACAACTTAAACCCACAAATATTGAATTTTAAGGTTGCAGGTTGAGTGGAGGAGAGAATAAGGTTATTTACAGTACCCAAAAACGTGCTGTGCCTCCTGTATAAATGGTACACTCTATTGAAGCAGAATAGCATGAACTAGAAAATTTCATGTATTCAGCTGTTTTAAGAACACAGCTGAGAGTTTGCTGAGTGAAGTTCAAATATTCACAATGCCACAAGTTTTACTATTTGACTATGGAAGAACAGAGGCTAACAGCTTAAAAAAAAAAAAATCACCTTAAGTGACAGGGCCTGCCTGGTCACCAGCACTTCTTGGGGCATGTGCTGCATCTTAAGCCTTTTCCTCCTGGTACGGTGAAGAGAGCCTCTTATGATGCATACATAATTGTGACAACTAAGTTTTACCATCATTCACCGTGGATTAGTTATGCAGGTTAGGCAGGCAGGCAAAGTACACATGGCTACAACTTACAAGAAATTAAAAATATATTTCTGGTATATAAAACCATGTACAATTATTAACTCCAGTGAAGTGCTTTTTGCCTTTGTCCAACATTTTAAAATAAACACTTAAATGCAGCCATGCTGTAACAGTATTTTATTATGCACATTTACATATTCTCTGGATTAGTGTATCAGAGGCTCTTGAAATTGTCACGCTCATGTAGTAAATGTTCTTTAACAATACCCTTTCACTTTATCACCACAATATATATACAATTAATATTAAATGGTGGTAAAAGCAAATTACAGCATTCCATAAATTATACACAAGACTTACACTTGAAGAGTTAAAGCCAACTGGCCTATACTTTAATGGAAGAAAAATTCAAAACACAGGGTTACAACTTACAAGAAATTCAAAATATATTTCTGGTATATAAAACCATGTACAATTAACTCCAGTGAAGTGCTTTTTTTGCTTGAAACAACAATGTAGTGGAAAGGTTATTGCATAACTCACCCTGGCAATAGGTGTAGGGGCTGCCAAGAACCACAGAAACAATCCTTACCAAAATAGTAAACTATTGCCATTCTCAAATCCTTCTCTCAATCCTGTTTCTCTTCCTCTTTGATTCTCAATATTAGCATAACTCACTCTCCATAATTTAGTCCTTCAACTACTCAGACTTCAGATTACTTAGTCTGATAACAAGTTAAGTACACTCTTACCCTTCTCAACTATTGCACTATCATCCATGCACACGTACAAATCCTTTAAATCTGATAGCAAATCCACTGTTAAATGTTCTTTTGTTCCAAACAGACAAGTTCACAGGTTAGTGGGACCTGTAACTTAAGAGGTAAAACTTGTGGAAATGAACATGTTAATTAGTGTAGTGGGTTTGAGAAGTATACAAATACTGTTCTGATTTTTTTTAGCTTGTCATTAAATGCAAACAAGATCTAGATTCTAGCATCTCTAAAGCTTCTTTGTGGGCTTTGTAAAAGGTACTGCACTATGGTGATACAGCTACAACACTGCAGATGTGCTGCCATGATGCTTCCTCCAGCAAGGGAAGAAGTTTTTCCACTGCTGTAGGTATATTACCTCTGAGGCAATAGCTACATTTACAGGAGGGGTTAGGTCAGCCTGTCAGAGGAAGGAAAATTGTTCACAGCCCTGACCAATATAGCTAAGTTGACTTAAGTCTGTATATTGACTCAGCCCTGAAGTAGGATTTAGATATATTAACTAATGTTCTAATATTTCTAAACCATAGAGCCTTAGTGACTGCTTATGAACTTAGCATGTGAAAGGCTCTGCAGCACACATGGTGTTAAGTCAGTAAACTCTACATTCAGTGGTGTCAAAAAATCCAAAATCTTGACATATGGGACAGTTATTGTGGGACTAGAACAGACCACACAGCACATCTGCAATTTGCAAATGACATTTGTGAACATAACACAATAAGCTTCCATCTATAAGAATATTTTTGGTATTTAAAGTTGACAAAATACTGTAGACTGTAAGTACCTCTCCCAGTCAGTGATAAGTTACACAGAATGGTCTTCATTTACAAACTGCAGAATTTTCAACCCTTGCCTGTCTATTTACAAGAGAGAGCACCATTACAAATCAGATTATAATTTTATTTCTCCAGTTGAAATGATACAAAAAGATGACTCCAGTGTGGGTTACCAGCACGGTATTGCACTGCCAAACAGCCCTTGAATTCAAGCAAGGGTTCGCTGCCTAGGTTTTATTCTTGGATATAGCTGCAAAATAAAAAGAATACACCAAACTTTTAGCTGTGATCACTAGAAAATCAAGACTATAATGTATAACCCACTTCCACCCAGAAGACTAGTTTTGATTACATTAGTGGATTGTAAATAAAGCAAAAAGGGTAAGACATTTAATTGACTTGTTCACTAGATTATTTAATGCATTTCTTCAGATTAAAGTGACAGGGAAGTCTGAACAATTGGAGAAGAAACTGTTAGCAATAGGCAACTCGGACCTCCTTACAGTTAGATTTACCACGCTTCTGAGTACAGAAGAATTGCCATTCTAAATCAGTCCAGTGTTCCATGTAGCCCAGAATCCTGTGTCTAACAGTAATACAAAAAATGCTTTTAATAAAAAACTGCAAGAATCCTCTGCCCACAAAGGAAGCTGTTTCAATCCTGTTAGAAGTCACCTCATGTAAGTTTGCATGTTATCTATATGTCCCTCTTAAATTCTACTAACTTTTGACATCTCTTGTGGTTGTGAATTCCACAGATATAAGAACTCTCAGATATCACTCAGAATAAAGAACTCCATATACATTTTCTTAAACCACACGAAAAGCAAGCTTCCTCCAGAAACTCTATGCCATTCCTGCAACATTCTTGACACAGTGGATGTCACCTTCCTATATACCAACATCACTCATAATGATGGCATCACTGCCTGCCTAAAATATCTACAAGACAACGGACAACACTCAAATATCCACTCCAAACACATCCATTTAATCTTCGCTCATAATAATTTCACATTTAACATCACTTTATCCAAACCAGGAGACCTAGGATGGCTCCAGAAGGTGTCTTTTGAGGCGTTTGGTAATTGAGGAAAATATTCTGGACAAATGCACCAATCAAATATACCTGAGATACAGTAATGACATTTTCATCCTATGGACGGATGAACTCCCTCAGTCACACTACAACTTGAATCACCACTCTTCCTTAAACTATCTAGAACACGCCACACTAGCAAATTTCTAGACAGCATGATTAACTTCAAAGTAGAACCCTAGGGACAACTATATACAAGAAACCAACAGATCATCACGCCTACCTTCACAGATTTAGTAATCACCCCCCAAACACCAAGAAACTAATCTATAACCAGGCATTCAGATACCAGAGTATGTATTCTGAGGAGAAAGACCAGAATATATGCCATAATGTCCATAAAACCACCTTCAAACAAGGACACTTCACCACAGAAGTAGATTGCACCATGGAAATGGCCACCCCCAAATATCCCAAGAGAACCTGCTTCAATATGGAATCCTCTTAAATTGCACACCCCTATTTGTCACCTATCACCCCACTTTGGAACCTAAACAATCACAAGCCACAGTCAATAGGAACCACATCCTGAAACAAATCTTTCCTGGTCCCTCTCTTTTGGCCCTTAAACAATCCCTCAATCTCTCTAAGCTCCGCATCAGAAACGAACTCCCCACAGACCAAGGTACACCAACTCAAATCAGCACCAGATCCTGCAAACTTAAACCTAAAGACATGTCTCTATTGCTTTGAAGATTAACAGCCCACACAACACCCCTTTTAAGATCTGTAGGTCTTAAATATGTCTATCACAATATGTGGGGTCTCTCATACAGTGCACGAAATGCCCCAATAGTAACTAAGTGGGTGAGGTAAGATACATTCTATACTCTCAAGTGACCTTGACCAGAAAAATGGTAAAAGACAAAAACACCGTATCGCCTAAGGGTGAACACTATTCACAAAGCAGTCACTCTCTGACCTCCCAGTCCTCATCTTCAAAGGAAACCTGCATGATACTTCAATAAGCCTAGGAGCTTAAATTCATAACTTTTGCTAGACACTAAATATCAGAGAATTAACAGAAACACTAGATTTGCAGCTTATTACAACACAACACACTATCCCCACCAGCTTTTCCTTTTTCCTTTTCTTTCTTCTCTATGACTGGAGAGTAGGGATGTGAACGACTAGTCGACTATCCGATAAGCAAATGCTTATCAGATAGTCGACACACTAGTTGACTAGTGGCTCCTCTCCCCTTGCTGCCTCTATAAGAAAGAGGCCAGATCCTGAGTTCCACGCGGTGCTGCCGGGAGCCAGACCCTGAGTTACACACGGTGCTGCCGCTTTGAAATGCTCCGTGCAGCCTGGGGCCAGCTGGGGAGTCTGGGGTCTGCTACTTTGAAATGCCGTGTGCAGCCCAGGTCCCCAGCTGGCCCCAGGCTGCACACGGCGTTTCAAAGCGGCAGCGCCCACGTGGAGCCCAGGGTCAGCTGGGGACTCCCCCATGACCCTAGGCTCCATGCAGCGCTGCTGCTTTGAAATGCCATGGAGAGCACAGGGCCAGCAGGGAACTGCTTGCGCCTTTGAAGTGTAGCAACACCGTAGGGCTGTTGCTACACTTCAAAGGCAGAGGCGCTCTTATCGACTAATCGAATAGTCAATGCAACATTGACTATTCAATTAGCCCATTAATCTAAATTAACATCCCTACTGGAGAAGTGTGTGTTAGGGATGTTAGATAGCATTTATTTTAGTAATCACGTAGCCTCAACAATTTTTAGCAGTTACCAGGTGCTGGGCTGGCAGCCAGTGTACTCAGCCCCACTCCTGGGGAGCCCCTACAACCCCATGCTGCTCCCTCGGATATAGAGGCAGCAGCGCTGGGTGGCAGGCGGAGCCAGTCCAGAGGGAGCCAGTTTAAAAATCTGCTCCCCGTGCAGACTGGCTCCCGCCTGCCACCCTGCTCTGCTGTCTCTGATACAGAGGTAGCAGCACGAGGTGGCAGCAGCCCCTGTCCTTGGGGTCCCAAGCTCCCTGTGGACAGAGGCTGCTCCAGGGGATGCCAGAGCAGCCTCTGTCGGCAGGGAGCTCAGGCCCCTCATGGACAGGGGCTGCCGCCGCCCTGCATTGCCGCCTCTGTATTAGAGGCACTAGTGTGGGGTGGCAGGCAGCTCACCTGTGTGCTCTTTATTTAAAACTAAGACCAGGGGGCTGAGGCTGAGTCAGCCTGCCCGCCCAAATTTAAAATGCAGAGCACATAGGGGTGTGGTGTTGCAGTTAATCAGGACCCTTAACCAATCACTTATCGCTTAAACAGTTAGCCGGCTAGTTGCTAACATCCCCAGTTAACAGGCCACTTAACCTTGAATGATCTCTTGAAATGTTTTAGCTACTTATTGTAAACAATCTGGTTTGCCCTGTGTTTAGCTGTGACTCTGAATACGTTTCGAAGACCTGAGGAGAGCTCTGTGTAGGTTTAAAAGCCTTGTGCCTCTCGCAAACAGCTGGTCCAATAGAAGATATTACTTCATCTACCTTGTCTCTCCTATTTCCTGGGACCACAATGGCAACACCACCTCTTGCATAAAATCTACTCAGGCCCCTGTCCTTTATAGAAGCATTGTTATGTATATAGCATCACCCATCATGCTAAGTGCTTTCTAAACATTGAACAGGGGAATAATGTCCTCCCCAGATCTCAATTCAAGCACTGCAAACAGAGAAAAAGACAAGGAAGGGTAAAATAGTATGTTGTGTATGGTAAATACTTGTCATAGGGACCAACTCTGTGGATGCTCCAGGGCTGGAGCACTCACAGGAAAAAAAAATGGTGGGTGCTAAGCATTCACTGACAGCTCCCCTTCCAGTGCTCCCCTTCCTACCAGGGTTTGCCAGCAGCCTTGACAATCAGTGCCTTCTGCCCCCTCCCCCAATCAGATGTTCTATGGCAGACAGGATCTGCTAGGAAGGGAGAGGGGAGGAATGAAGGCAGTGCACACTCAGGCTGTGTCTACACTGGCGCGTTCTTGCGCAAAAACATGCCACCTGTCTACACTGGCCATGCGTTCTTGCGCAAGTAAACTGACATTGTACTGTAGAAAATCAGGGCTTCCTGTGCGAGAACTCTGACGCTTCCTCTCAGGAAGAAGCCCTTTTGCGCAAGAGCTCTTCCAGAAGAGGCCAGTGTAGACAGGCAACATGAATTTCTTGCGCAAGAAGACCCTATGCTTAAAATGGCCATCAGAGCTTTCTTGTGGAAGAGAGCGTCTACACTGCCATGGATGCTCTTGTGCAAAAGCACATGCCAGTGTAGACGCTCTCTTGTGGAAGAGTTTTTGCACAAGAACTCTTCCACAAAAGAGTTCTTGTGCAAGAAGCTGCCAGTGTAGACATAGCCTTCGGGGAGGGAGTAAAATGGGAATGGGGGAAGGTTCTGGGGCAGAGCCAGGGGGAACACATCCAGCACATGAGAAAGTCAGCACCTATGTATGTTGTTTTGTATTAGGTCCCTTACCTAAATAACTAATGCTATTAAGTATTTTTAGTTCCATCCTTCAGCAGGGAGCAGTAAGTCAGTATAACTTTCAACCATTTTATGAGATCAGAAAGTGGAGTTTACTTATTGCATAATTCAGATATGCATTTTGGCCACATCTAGCTTCTGGGCAGGTGACTAGAACACATTCTGAAAGTCCCACCAGGAATGATCCAAGCCACAAACTAGTTACACTCAATTTATTTAAATATCTTCATGTGCCAAATATCAAAGTTGCTCACAAAAGGCACCACACTATATTTACTAGGGATGTACACATTTGTTTAAAAAAATGTAACCATGCAACCACTAAAAATCATAGTGGTTACATGAGCCCGCAGCAAAGCAGGGGCTGCTGATGGCCCCACTCCCAGTTTGCAGGCTTTGCTGCTGCATTGAAGCCACCTTCCTGGGAGTGGGGCCAGCAAAGGCTGTCAGGTCAGCTCTGCTCCTGGGGAGCCAGCGTGCAACCTGTGGCGGGGGGCCCAGACAGGGTCAGCCAGCCAGAGCAGTCGCTGCCTGTGGCGACAAGAGCTGCTTTGGTTGGCTGGCCTAGTGTCCTGCCAAAGAAAAGTTAAACAACAGGCAATATTTAAGAGAGAAGGAAGGAAGAAGCGTAAGGTGACTTACTCCCAAAAGATTTTTAGGTACATAGCCTTCTTTATCGTTCAGGCGAGCCCACCACCATTCTGTTTCATTATCATCCTTGCGTCTCAGAATAGTAATGGCATCTCCTTCATGGAATGACAACTCATCATTATTCTGGGCTTCATAATCCCATAGAGCATACACAACTCCTTTGTTCATGACTCCCAACTTCTCTTGTACTCCTGTTGCCAAGAAATAAAAGGTAAACAAGAACATTACAGATGGTACCAGTACCTTGACTTTATCCATTTGGGATTTTGAGTCCTCTCCAATGGGACACGCTAAGAGACTTTCATTCTACCACAATTTAAGATTGTCAGTATTTCCATTATAAAATTAATTTTTTCCAAGAATTTAACTGGAACATAAAACTGATATGGCATAATAGTTGTCAGAGAAGGTTAGCGACATGTTTTTTCTTTTCATTGCACGTGTGTGAATATTTGTTGACCTTATGTTAGTAGAAGCAAAGGTGCAAATCATTTACAGTAGTCTCATACACACTCTCTAGAACAACAGGTTTAGAGTTTCTCTTGTCTTGCTTAGTTATTGCAGCATTTACTATATATATATATATCTTCGCACTGCAAATGTGCCTAAAAGGGAATGTTAAAACCCTAATTAAATCTTTACACTCTCTTTGGTGTAAGTTAGAATCTTAATTTAATTTCTGCTTCTAGAAAGATGTTTCTTTTGTGATATATGCACTGAACTTAAAAGTTAAAGGTCATCTGCCTCATGAATTCAGTAAACCAGATGCATAACTACTCATAATAAGCAAGTCAAATAAGTTTAGATCTTCAGTCTCCTGGTGTTATCTGCTAGAAGTTTGGGATCTTTGACAAAATTCCACGTGAAATTTACATGGCAACACTTTCTAACTCCCAAACCCTGTCATCATTAGAACTGTGAAAAAGAGACATTTAAAAATCACACACAATGTCACAGGGAGCCAGGGAGCTGACTTGATTGGGGGAAGGGGGAGAATGACATGACCTAAGAAACAGCCAAAAAGTATTTTCAATGAACCAGAGTGTGGGGAAGGGCAGTGTTAATTTCAAAGACCTACGTAGAGGCTATAGAACTTATACTAGCACGGGTTGGCAATCTTTTCAAACCAAAAAGGCAAACTACATCAAAATTCAGAACAAGTGGTAAAAAAAAAAAAAAAAGCCATATAAGAATGCTCATTTGCATGACTGAAAATATACAATTTAATATTGTTGATAATAGACATGATATATAATAGCATAAATGAAACACTGTACTCACAGACTTTATTTAATGGGACCTCTGCTGCTGCTGGGGGTGTAGTTTGTGGATGTGGGTGTGCAGGAGTCAGGTTTGGGGTATATGAGGGGCTCAGGGTAGGGGTGTGTCGGAGGTTCAGGAGGCAGGACCAGACACTGGGGGTCAGAAATAGAGTATGGGGGGGGGGGAGGGGTCTGGGGCTTGATTACTTTACTTGGCCAGGGCTGGGATGTTGCACCTGGACAGCAGTGGCTGGACAAGAGGCCAGGCCAGGATTGTCGCAGCCAGATCATGGCCTCCCCTCTTACCCATGCCGCAGCAGGAGGGGGACCGCTACCAGCCCTTCCTGCAGCCATATGGGGGGCTGGACCCTGGGGCCTGCCCCAGGATCAGGGCCCGGGACAAGACACTGCAGCCAGATGGGGTTCATTGTTGGGCAGGCTTCATTTTTTAAATAAAGTAAAATATTATGTCTAACACAAAATATTTCAACATTGTCTTTATTTATGGCAGGGGTGGGAACCTTTTTTTTTTTTTGGTCAGGGGCCACAGAAAAATCATTCGGAGACCATATAAGTAAGAAGCAAAAAACCCTCAATCCTTACCGATTTGGCTCCCAATTGAGACATCTCATTGCCCTGGTGCTCCAGCCCCAGGGGGAAAGGGGCAGGAAGGACACAGGTTCAAGGCCTTAGGCCAGATTAACTCTTCAACGGTTAGTGGATTTGTGGGCCCCCTGGGCTCTGGGGTGGGACCAAAAATGAGGGGTTAAGTGTGTGGGACAGGGCTGCCAGTGAGTGGGATAGTGATAGGCGTGCAGGATCTGGGTGGGAGGTGAAGTGCCGGAAGGGGTGAGGGTGGGAGGTAGAGTGCAGAAGCAGGCTGAGAGTAGGGTGTCTGACTGAGGGGGAGGGTGGAGGAGCAAGAGAGGGTACAGAGTCTATCCAGGAGGGAGGTGTAGGAGCAAGCAGGAGGTAGGTGTCTGGCCAGGGGGGAGGAGGCTGGAGCAGGCTGGGGGTGCAGGGTTTCGGCAAGGGGATGAGTGAGGGGGCTGGGGGTGCAGGGTCTGGGCATGAGGGGAAGGGGGTCCACTTGCTTTCTTTTGCACAGCTCCCAGAACCGCGTACCAGGCACCACCTCTTGCTGCTCCCATTGGCTGGATTTCGGCCAATGGGAGCAGCAGGGAAAGCCTTCAGGAAGCTCGTCCCTGAGTTGCTGTTCCCTCATCGGGGGGGAGGGGAAAGGGAAGCGGCAGCGTGTGCAGCTGCTTCTTCCCTGCAGGCCGGATCTGGTGAGTAGCCTCGGGGCTTTCTTTCTTCTCCCCCTAGAAGCTGGTGCTGGCATTCCCATCTTGGGGGGGAGGGGGGGAGGGAAGGGGAGGGACCACAAGGCTGAAGCTCCAGAGTGGGCTCTCCAGTGCGACTGGAGCGAAGTGGGGGCTGAGCTGGACCTGTAAAACTCTCTACTGAGCCATATTTGACTCGGGAGCCATAGATTGCCAGCCACTGCACTCACAATTTGGTAGTTAGGGTGGAGAAAACAGACTGAATTGAAGAAAGGGGAATTATCAAGCATACACACTTTTCCACCTACCGTACAAAAACTGGGAACACTGAATATAACCCTCCTCCATCTCCTCACACTTGTCTGCAGCAGTTTCTATATCACTTATAGTTGAAGCAAAAATTGCTGCCCCGGATTCTACAAGTAGTTTACATAGATGAACACTATTGCAAGAAGCTGCACAATGCAAAGGAGTCCTGAAACAAAGCCAAATTTAGACATCAAAATGGGCTAAGGACTCTACACATCTATCCTGCAACAAATAGTTCAGTCATTCTTTAAAAGTTAGCACTGAAAGAAGATTATGTTTTCACTTTAGCTACATTCTCCACATAAGAATTAAATAAAAACGTAAGAGAAAATTTGACTCTGCTGAAGCCAAATGGAACAAAGAGATTCTAACGAGAATGGTAAGTTTTCATGACATTTTGCAAGGCTGTAGTATCTTAGCTTTACAGGGTAGAGAGGCTTGTGCCAGGGAGAGAGTAGATGGCAAGGCAAGAAGGTTCACAATAGCTCAGCACAGCAAACTCTTTCAGATCTCACATACACAAGTGCTGCAGGACAAAGAAACATTACCCATGTGCTCAAGACTAAAAACTTTTCCTTAGCAGTGTCAATTTGCTTCTTGAATATGTCCCTGTTCTTGCTCATGCTCTGTTCTGAAGCTATAAAAGGGGGCTGTCACACTGCATAATGTCTTGCAAAGGTATGTACAGAAACCCAAGTTGCAACTCTGCAGGTGTCAGTATCAGATACATCCTTGGGGGAGACAACCAAGGCTGCTTGGATTCTTGTGGAATATGCTCCCAAAATGCATGTTGTGCAGCTTGAAACAAAACATGATGCATCCGGAGCTCCACTTTGACAGCTTCTGGATAGACATGGCTTGCCTTTTCATCCTTTCCATAAATGATACAAAATATCTACATTTCCTGAATGACTTCATTCTGGAGATAAAGGGTAAGGGCCCACACACATCCAAGCATTGTCACATTACCTCTTCCCATTGGTGTATGGTTTAGAGTCGAACACAGGTTAATGAGAGTCTGAGACCACTTAAGGATGCAGATAAGATGAAGTCTCATAAATACCTTATTTTTGTGGAAAACTATGGGGGGAAGGGTAAAGGAGATCTGCTATGAGCGCACTTAATTTCCCTATTCTTTTGGCCAATGACTGCGACTAAAAATACTACCTTCCTTGAGAAGTACAGTAGAGAGCAGAATGACAGAAGCTCTAACACTACTTTCGTTAGAGTTGGTAAAACCAGGGTCAAGTCCCAGGCTGTTCTGGGTTTTTGCCACGGGAGGGAAAATTGTTACCTATCCTTTCAGGAATCAAAATATGACTGGGTGTGAAAACACAGAATACATATCTATCGGTAGGTGAGACACACCGATGGCTGCCAGGTGTACCCAGAGGGAAGTTAGAGACAATCCTGCAGATTTTAAGGATAAAATAAAGTCTAGCATACACTGAAAACTTGATCCCAAAAGGGGAAATTTTCTGTTGGTCACACCAGAACATAAACCATTTCCACTTCATTGAGAGGCATTTCCTGGTAGAATCCTTTCTACAGCTGCTGAGCAGGCCCTTTCTGGTTCTGATGTTGATTCAGATTGCCTCAGATGTAGGATGCCTGGGGCAGGCTGGGAAGTCCTCCCCCTATTCTGAATCAAGCAGTGTCACGGGTAGAGAAATGTCTTGTCTGACAACTGCAATAACTCAGACTACGCAAATTAATGGGTCTAACCCAGCACTATCGGAACGACATGAGCCTTGTCTTGTCTGATTTTTCCTCAGTACTTTCAGTAACAGAAATTGGGGAAACATGTACCTCAGGGTCCACACCCATCATATGAGGAAAGCATCTCTCAGAGAACTCAGGCCGTCTTCGCTTCTTTCTCATGAAGCATACACCTTGTGTCTCTCTGCCTACTACATTTGAGGGACCCTGACACAACCTGAGAGTTGGTAGGCAGATGACAGAATAGGTATTCCAACCCCTTCCCAAGTACAAATTACTTTTCAGCCTGCTTCACTAGTAGCGGAACTGTGACAGGTGTCTGCCAAACCTTCATAGGTTTGATGGTGGCTTTGGTGAGCACTATTCTACCCAGCCCTGAGCTGTGCAGAATGTCTAGTAATGCAACAGGGCTTCCTGGACCTTTTTCAGGAGAAATGTGCAATTCTTCTGTCATCCTTTTAACCAAGACCTAGATTGCCTTAAAATCATTACAGCAGGGAGGCAGGAATCACTGCCTTGCTGGGAAAAGAGGATAAGGTCATCAGCATGATGGCACCTTGTTACTGTTGGTCATCTCCTCCAGACTGTTGAGACTTAAGGCCGAGGGTGCTCTTTCTCTACTCTGGAAGCCTTACAACTATGAGGATCCACCCTCTGTCACATATCATGGATAAATGGGGTGACAATGTCTTGGGTCTTCCAGGCCCCATTACTGCCATTGTGGTATCTATACCCCCTCAATGCAAGGCCTTAAGATGATGAATACCACTGTGTATAGGGAGGGTTCTTCACTGCACAGGAGTACTGAGACACTCTGCACAATAGAGATACCTTGTCTGAGCTCAACACTTGCAAGACACTCTCTGAGAAGTGATCCAGGATGCATGTCCCCCATATTCTTCTTTTGGACTCCAACTCCAACTTCAGCAGAACTCTTTGTCCTGGAAGAGGTAATGGTGACCTGCCTCTATGATACTGACAACAGTCTTGCTTGACTGCAGAGATATCTGTACTGAATGATATTGCGATACTGGACATGTGACTCCAGAGTATCACAGTGACTCTAGTTTAATAAAATACAGTAGTTTCTGTAACTCAGGCCATTGGTGCAAAGAGAGAAAGAGCCATCAGTGCAGATGCAGCAACTGTTGATGGTGCCAAATTAGCATTCTTGGTTCTGGAATGCATTGTGGCCTTAATTTCTGATGAAGTCTCAGTATCAGATGGTCCCAATCTGGAGCTCAAGGTGTCTCCTGACTTGGTATAGGAGGGAGACTTTTGACTCTTTTTAGAGGACTTAATGGGGAGAGACAAGTGCAAAGGCTATGGGAGATTTTGTGTCCCTTCTGTTTGCTTTGGCTATCCTCACCTAAGTCTTTTGAAGTAGGTGGGGAGTGCCTTGGAACCAGCCACAGAGCCTGTCAGGAATCTTCACACGTTCTTTACATTTTGGGAGGGTGGCAGAATGTCCCCCCATCAGAGCCTCTCATCGCTCTCACAGACCTCTCCATGAAGAATCTTCTGGGTCAAAATTCCCTTGACTATTTTGTCCTCCTTGGAAACAACTAACAGATACTGCACCTGGAAGAGACATGGGTTTCCGCAGGCAGTCCAAGCAAGTGTTGTGATAATTTGTAACCAGAAATAGCTTCTGGCAGGTTATGTAGTTTTTGAAGCTAGGGATCCTTGGCATACTCTCCACACTGCTGTTGGAAGAACTAGAGTAGGGGTTCCCTCGACAAAATTATTTGGTGGCCTCAGAGTACGGCCACCAACTCTCATCGGTGGTCATAATGATGCTTTTTTCTAAAATACTTAATGAACATTAGGAAAAACAATTAAATATGCACAGATTTATATCCAAATCATTGTAATTACATTTGTAGGATTTTCTGGCAGATTCAATAATAAAAGTAATGCTGCCTCCCACTTTGGCTGCCCAATCCAAGGCTTATTGGGTCCTGGGGCTTACTGTGAAGAGTGAAACTTACATGTTTGTTAATATGACTTTTTTCAGCAATCCCCAGGACCCATTAAGCTTTGAATGGGGGCCACAAGGGGTGGCAGCAGAGGCCAGAGACAATGGTGGGTTGGATGCAGGGGGCCGGAGGCAATGGATGTGAGTCCAGGAAGGCAGCAGGGTCGGCGGGGGGAAGAGGATGGGATGAATACAAGTATGTGGGAGGTAGTGAGGGCCAGAATTTATGGGGTGTTGAACGGCCAGGGCCTGGTATCTGCTGCCATGTGGCCAGAGCCTGGAACTAGGGACAAGGAACTATGTGGCCAGAACCAGGGAGCCGAGCCCTCTGCCATGCAGCCAGAGCTAAGGGTCATCAGCAGTGTGGCCAGGACCACATATCATCAGCCAGGGCCAGCTCCCACCAATCCTGGGAACAGAGTTGTGTGTCAGTGCCTGCTGCTGTGCAGGTGGGGCAGGGGATCAGCGCCAGGAACCGAGGCTGCATGGCTGAAGCCAGCGTCTGCCACTGCATGACGAGAACTGGGGCCAAATGCCAACTGAAGCTCTGCATCTGGGGCCCGGGGTCACCTCCTATTGCCCTGCAGCCAGGGTCAGCTGTGGCCAGAGTCAGCTGAGGTCACAGCCTGTGGCCACAAGGCCATGTTCCTGAAGTTCTACCACTGAAGCCTGTTGCTCACACCTCCTCATCCCGACATAGGCCAAGAATTCATCCTGCAGTGTTATAGAGAATATGGAGTGTAGTAGAGGAATCACATTGCTCCACAGACCGGGGTGGGAATACCAAAGTTTAGGAAATAAAACCCCAGAAATCTATCCTGCCAGATTAAAGACTAACTTAAAAATCATCTCTACAGAAAGCTTAAGTAGTCAGCACAAACATTAAAACTTTATCTTAAACCATGCTCAGTAAAAAGAAACTAATATGGTGGTAGTATGGCAAACCCCAGTGGAGCATGAGCAGAATGAGGGGGCATGTGAGGACCGAACAGACAATAAGAAAAAATCTTTGGTCCTGGGTACATGGAGCATATGCACAAACCTGAAATGTATTACACATAGGAGACAAGCACTCAAAGAATATGGACTATATGTTAGGATCCATTTTTTTAAACTTACCTTTTTAAAAAAAATCAATGGAAAGTTTTAAATACTGATTACACAAAAAAGACCTTATAGAAAAGTATATATATTCACACATTTTTAATTAAGTAGTTTATCCTAATACTGCTAAATTATAACACTCCACGGACAAAGGATCCATGAAGGTAAAACCACGTTTGGATAAAAATGGGGAAGGCTGTGTATTTCAAGTCAAAATTATTAAACATATGGGAGACATTATAACTATATAGTTAAATATAAACAAAACACAACAGCATTTTCTTATTTTCTGGAAGAAATTGTGCATTACACTTAGGTGAACATTTAGTAAAAAGTCATGAATTTCAGTGTTTCAATCACTAAGACTATGTCTAATGCTACAGACCTTACAGATGTACTGATTCAGCTGTGGCACTGTAAGATCTCCCATGTAGCAACTACATGCTAATATGAGAGCAATCCTGTCAATCTAATTAAAGCATGCCCAATGAACAGTGAGCATCCCCCGCCAACATAATGTCATCCGCACTGATACTTCTGTTAGTGTAACTTATGTCAATTGGCATGTGTGTTTTTTACACATCTCTGAGTGACATAAATTTTACTGATGAAAGTGCTAGTGTACACATAGCCTAAGCATTGACAAATAGGTAATTTGGTAAATATATAATAATCTGATCCCTATATATCTCTCCACTAAATATTTTCAAAACATGTATGAAAACTGACTGAATTGGGACTTTGAAGTTAAAAATGCTAGCATGCTTACCATCCATCACTGTCTGCTGCATTCACATTTACACCAAAATCAAGCAGAAACTTTACAATGTGGTGATGGCCAGCACACACTGCATTATGCAAAGGGGTAATTCCTTCATCATTAGGTTTGCTGGGATCATCAACCTATGGGAAAAAATTGAAATACTTAAGCCCAAGCCATTTCTTTCACTGAAAAAATGTGGAACAGACTGGTTACATTTGGAAAAGGTCACCTCATAAATGATCCTTTGTACCAGATCAAATTCTCCCTCCAAAGAAGCATCAAGCAGGAGCGCTAACGGGTTGAACTTTACCCTCAAACCGTGACCAGTTCGTTCAGAGTTAGGTTTCTTCAGGTTGGTACGTTTAGTCTGAGTGAAGGAAAAAGCAGATGTCCTTCCAAGTTGCATAAATATCACAAAACATTTCATTTTAACCAAACAAGCATTAGTGTGTTCCTAAAATGCTAATTAAGATCTGTCAGCATTTCCATTACAAAATCACAATGGTAGCTATCAAGCCCTGAAAACACTAATTTTATTAAGTGAAAATCTGAAAGTTATTCCAACAAAACAAAGATTAATGTTTAAAGAAAATGGGTAGAAGGTACAGTAGGTTTATACTTTGTTCATTCTTCATTTCAGAATATCGTCATTTTAAATCCCATCTGACATCACAAATGAGAGTCTGATGGGCTCATATTAATCTCTGGCAAGACTTTGGTCTCATTACAAATTAAACAATTCAGCATGACTGGCAATCTCTGCTAAGAAGAATCTCAGGTTTAAAGTTAGCAGGAGTGTACATTACAGGTGAGGACTGAGGGACAATAACTTGCTACACTCTTTGCAGTGGGGAAGGAAAGTTTTCATAGAACTTGACTATTTTATATGTTTTTCTAGCCAGCAGTTTCAGAAAAAAACATGTTCACAAAATCTGAACCATTTTCAAATGTGTTTTGTTACACACTATTTTATATCACTCAGATGCATTCTTCCCAAGTACCAGTAAAATGTTTTAGCAATTGTGCCTTATGTGGATTACAGCCTGTAGAGTTTTGAAACATGTGTTTTAAGATTACTGTTATACTTAAATTTGGGGGAGGGGGAGGGAGATTATCTTCCCCCTCACCTCCCCAAAATACCCTACACCTATTCCCATAGGGAATACATGCAAGGCCCTGTGTATTCTGGTCAAGTTAGATCTACATCATTCAGCAAGGTCCCTGGAGTCTAAGACAGGTTTAGATAAATGAAAAAGTAGATGTGCTCACAGTATTCTATATGAAAGTGAATACATACAAGCATAGCAGCTAATGAGTAATATTTTATATTAAATTCAATTTATTTTATGTTGCCCCTTATTTTCAATTCTCAATAGATTTTGATAATGACAGTGTTGTAGACACTGCCAGGCTGAAACTGGAAGCTTTTGTACCTGGAAGGGAGGCAGCTGGGGGTCTTGGCACCTGGGGAAGCATAGAGGATAATTTGGATTGTGGGATAAGCACATTAGATGTTTCTGCTAATATAAACAACAATGTTGGCATTTATGTTGTTATTTTTGGGGCATAGAGTTAATTCCCCATTGAAGGGAATATGGGTAGTTCACACCACCCAGTGCTGTTTTTTCAGACTGCTTACAGAACTAGGAAAGCATCACTGCTGCATTTTCAACTCGGGTTCATGTTTACAGTAATCTTTGCAATGCCAGAGGTTGGAAAATATTTTTAAATGGAAATCTGATTCTGGAATTCAGTTCTTGGCAAGGGGTTATTTCAGGGAAAGTTCTCCAACTAGCGCAGGGGTGGGCAAGAGAGCCTCCAAGGGCTGGATCCAGCCTGTCAAACAGGTTGATTCAGCTCGCGGATGCCCTGCCGCAACTCCGCCTCCCAGATCAATCAGGGCCTGGGGATGGGGGAGCATGTGAAGTCTCTTTCCCTTCCAGAGGCGTGCAGCGCTTAGAGTGAACGTCCAGCTAAACAGCTGGCGGTTCACTCTAAGCGCTGTGCACCTCTTGCAGGGCAGAGGCAGGGAGCGAGAGACTTCATGAGCTCCCCCTCCCCCAGGCCTTGATTGGCCTGGGGGCAGGGGGAACATGCAAAGTCTATTCCCGCTGCCAGAGGTATGGCGCGGGGAGACTTCACACACTTCCCCACACCCAGGCCAATCAGGGTCAGTGGGTGGGGGAGCACAGAAGTGTTCTGGCCCTGCCCCTTCTGTGGCGGCCCAGGGCCACTTCAAAAATTTGTGAAGTGGCCCCCCCCTTCTAAAATTATTGCCCACCCCGAGCTAGGGGATATGCAGAACCCTGAACTTGCAAGACCACCAACAAAACATGTGCATCTCCTTCCTTACTATCTAGCCAGAGTTACATCCAAAGCAATATTACTACAGAAACAGCATTCCTGTCAACTTATTCATAAGAATCTTCTGTGGTGCTGTGTTCATTTTCCTTTTATTCCTTTGATACCAGAAACCTCTCACGATATTGTATATCATTTAGCATAATCCTTTTGTCTTCCAGTCACCACAGGAGTAATTGACCATACAGCTACTGCCAAAGGCCAAGAGTAATATCATACAGCTTTACTTCTGCCATCACTTACTAGAGGAAGTGGAGGAGGAACAGCTGGTGGCACAGGGACTTCATCTTCTATTGGGGAGCTGACCTCAGGTATGGGACTTGGTGACTGATCAGTGGAAGGGACTACTGCAGGATTGTTATTATTGTCTTCAGTTGTCTCAGATGTTTGGTTAGTGGTTTCAGTGCTAATCTGTTCCTCAGTGGCAGGAGAAGGCAATTCATTATCATTGGCATCTGATGAAGGAGGAGGTTCATCAGGAACAGCAACTATTGGTTGCACAGAAATAGGTTCTTCAATATTGCCATTGGTGCTAGTGTTTCCATTATCAACATCTGCCAAGTTGCCTATAAACTCCTGTGGATTGCTTGGTTGATAAAAAGGAGCACTTTCTATTCCTCCCGCAAGTGTATTAAAGCGCTGGTACAGTAACTTCTGTATATTCGGTCCACTGGGACCTTCAGGTTCAGTGATAGAGCTACGCTTCTTTAATGGCCTAGGAGCATTGGCTAATTTTCTTCTAAGAGCTTCAAGATCAGCATCACTTTGATATCGTAGGGGTGAATGCACTATAGGTGTAAGCTTAGTAGGACTGAGAGGTCGAGGAATGTTTTCCACATTGCTATTTTCACCTGATGGTGGAACGTTTTCCAGCTCTTGATCTTTTTCAGTGAACTCGGTCTGAGGCTGAGACTGTGGCTGTGATGTGTGGGTGGGCAAAGATCCATGAAGAAATGGTAAAGGTGAAGGAGAGGTTGACCCAGACTGTAAGACAGGTTTTCCATAAACTGAAAAGGAGAAAATAAAAGAGTGAGGGACTGTTCTGAATTTATACAAAAAGTCATGCAATAAGCTGCTGGGTATCAGTGCTCCTGTTTATTCATAAATCAATATAGAAGAAAAGTTGTCAATAGCTATGTTATGTCATAATTTATCACCTTGTTGGCTGATCAAACTAGGATATCAATACTCATCTGTTAGTGATGAAGATACTTCTGATAGTTATAAACTAATCATGAACAAATGGTAAGAGGAAGACTGTTTAAGAGAAAAGCCTACCACAAACTATTTCTTTAATCAATCTCTGTAAAAATATCTGAATACAACATATTACAACTAATATACTCCATACTGTTCCAATAGATAGTTTATATTTTAAATAAAGACATCTCTCAGCACATGCCTATTTCCCATCTCAGAAACTACAAATGGGGTTAAATTAAATTGTGATGCCATACTGTCTGAATAAGAAAAAACAAAAAATTCCTCTTTCCCCCCAAATTCAGGCAAGTTATTCAAACAACAAAATAATGCTTTTAAGGGAAGTATATTTACATTAATTTCAACTAAATTATTATTTATTACAAACAGGTCAAAAACAAGTCTACCAAGTAGGTCTGAAGTGATAGTCATCTATTTCAAAGGGAAAAGCAATAAATATATATAGTCTACCTGCTTTTACTGATTTATTTAGAGTATTGTATACAGCTTGTTGATAGTTCTTTGGTGGTGTTGCTTGCTGAAGATACATTGAGTAGATGGAACTGGAGTTCACTGTTTGTGGTCCTTTTCTTGGAGACTGAGGCCTTGATCCTTTATCAGCTAAAAAAGGCCTGATAGCTACAGTTAAAGGGAGCTCAGGCCGGCCATCTCCACCAGGAAATAAGGAGGGACCAGAAGGCTGATATGTAGGGCTTGGCGGTACAGAAATTCTCTGCTGTATTTGCTGTGATGAACTAGGCTGATGTATATTGCTTGATGGTGGTAATGGAATAGGTCTTTGCCGATTTGTTATACTGGAGCCAGGTCTTGGTAGGCTGCCATCCTTCCGCCTTTCCAGTGAATTTGTAGAACATGTTCCTAATGGAACAGAGCTTGGATAGGTTCCATAGTTTTGAGGCAACTGCTTACTTACACCAGGGATGGTAGGTGGCACTTTCCCTATATCAAGACCCTACATTAGAACAATACAAGTAGTGTATGAAAAACTGGGCAAACTGCATCATCTCATAAATAAAATAAAAATAACTGAGTAAAAATATGCACAACTTAACTAATCAGATTCATATTCCCAAAGGACAAGGAATAAATAGTATATATTTACATATATACACAATTATGAACCATGTTTTTAAAACTGTATTAGACATTATGCTTCTAGGAGAATTTTCCACAAAAGACAAAGATCAAAAGGATCACTATGTATCAGAGAGAGAAAGAGCACGCATACATCTTATAAGCCCAGTGTAAACACTTCGCCAATTGTTATATATAAATATGAATCAAAACAATATTTAAATAATCAAGGACCCAATTTTCAAACCTGAATGCCTCACTTCAGGCTCCCAAGTTTGCAGGTTTGACACCCTCCCCCAATGCATTTGGTAATAAAGTGCAATAAACCTACATTGCGCTTTAACCCCCCCCCAAAAAAATCATTCTTTGGCGCTTACAGTATACAAAAAAAAATTACTGGGAAACAGTGCAAACGCTGGAGGACATGAAAAGGCAATACTGGCTGGCACGGTGCAATATGGATTTGAAGAATAAATTTTTTTTTAAAGGATTTTGAATGAAAAGAAGAGGGGGATGACTGGTGGGAAAATGTGAAGTTATACCAAGCAGCAACAGCAAGTTGCAACATGAAAGGTGTGAAACTGAGAAGGGAGGAGGAGACAAAACTTTTAAAGAGAAAAGATAATGGTAAGAAAGGGCTTGAGGGAAAGAGTGGGAGAAAGTGAGAGCAGAGATGTACATGACTGGCAATACACAGAACCCCAAAGGTGAAGGAGATGATTTGAAACTAGGGATGTAAAGTTCCATTTAATCAATTAACTAGTTAGATGTTATGTTTAACTGGTTAAACTGGGAAGGAAGGCTGCTCCAGCCAGGCCAGGCCTGCCGCAGGCAGGGATTGCACTGGTCAGGCCGGGCCCACTGCAGATGGGAGCTGCTCTGGCTGGAGTGCCTTCTGCTCGCAGTGCAGCTAGCTGCTCTAGTCAGGCCAGACCTGCCGCGGGCAAGGGCTGCTCCAGCTATGCTTGAGCACTCCCCCACCTGGCTGGCTACTCCAGCCAGGCCAGGCTCGCTGCAGGCAGGAACTATTCCAGTCGAGCTGGAGTGCTCCCCACCTGCGGCGTGCCAGGCTGTTCCGGCTTGGCCATGCCTGCCACTTGGGTTGCCAGATGGTTGAAACAAAAATACCGAACCCCCCCCACCCCCACAAACAAAAACAAAAACACAACACACGGGAAAAAATTCTGTTGAAGGGAAAAAAAAAGGGCGGGGAGACTAAAGTTGTTGAGCCCCAAAACCGCCCCCCCCCCAAGAGAATTTAAAATAGAACAGCATTAAAACAGCATATCCCCTTTAAGAGTGAGGGATAGGAACAGGGGAGCGGTTGAGCACCTAGGTCTTTTGGCCAGCAGCCATTTTGTGCCGGCAGCCTTGGGGAACCAGGCAAGCATGGGGGCTGGGGTTGTTGGGAGCCAGGGGGGAGGCTGGGCATTGAGTGTTTTGTAGGGTTGCCAGGTGCCCAGCATTTTTGCCTCCTGACCGGGGAAAAATTCAGAAAATACCAGACATTTTAGGTGTTCGGTATTCTCTGAATTTTTTTACCGGACAGGAGCTGAAAATACCGGACTGTCCGGGTGAATACCGGACACCTGGCAACCCTAGCAGCACAGCCTGCTCTGCAAAGCAGCCACCTGCTACCCAGAGGAGAGAGGCAGATCCCAGGGCAACACAATGGCAGGGCAAAGAGTGGGGCGACCATGGGTAGGAAGGTGACTTCCCCATAGCCAAGTCTTTGGGTGTCCCAGTGGAAAGAAGCAGGAATTCCACCCCACTCAGTTTTGGCTGAGAGCCCATGGAAAGCGCCTAACCACCACAAAGCACCTGTGGGCTTGTGTCCTGGACTACGGCTCCACACCCTGCTTGAACAGCACTCGGGGACAGGGCTTCTCCTTCTCCTCCCCAAGGCGTCACTCCTAGGCCAGAAGCAACTAGCTGAAGGCTCCCAGCCCCCGATTGCACCCCGCCTCCTAGCTGTGATTGCACAGAAGCCTGGCGGGGGGAGTGGCTGGGAGTCCCAGCCACTCCTCCTGCCCATATCAGGCTTCCGTCCGGTGCCCAGCCAGAAAAATCAGAGAATACAGGACACTGCACGTGTCCGGTATTGTCTGATTTTTTTTTTTTAAACCAGGCAGAGGGCGCAAATACCGGACTGTCTGGTAGGATACCAGACACCTGGCAACCCTACCTGCCACACCACAGGTAGAGGGCTGCTTGAGCCAGGCCAGACCCACTGTGCTGCATTGTGGATGCTCCAGCTTGTCTGGACTGCTGGTTAACTGTAACCGGTAACCAGTGTTCCCTCTAAGATTTTTCTCTCCATGAGTGAAGTGAGTTTTGTCTTGTGCACCAATATTGAGGTCATGTGCGCTTGTTCAAATGTGTGCCACTGTGGCACCTAAGTTATAAATCTCTCACTTTCCCCCTCTGCTGCCATGTCTCCCATCCTCCCCATGTCCCATCTGCTCCCCTCATGCAAGCTGCTGCCCCCCCACCTCCTCTCTGCTGTCTGGCTCCTGCCCTTCTCACTCCCCTCAGCCCTTCTGGTACTTGCCCCACCTCCCCATCCTCACTGACCACTGCACCTGACCTTCCCCTCCGTGCCAAGCCCTCCTCTAGCTCCCCTCCCCATCCCCTCTCCTAACACCTCCCTCTACCCACCTGCCCTGCCTCTCTCCTCTGGTGCCACTCCACTCCCCTCCCCTCCCCTCCCATCCCCATGTCTGCTCTTCTGCTTTACCCCCACAATCCCCATAGCACCTGCACCTTCCCTTACCCCCTGCATGCTCCTGGTGCCTCCCCATTTCCTCTCTGCCCCTGCCCTTCCAACACCTGCCCCCTTTCCCTCTTCTTCCCTGGTTCCCCCCATCCTCACCTTATGCCCCAGTTCTCCTCACACCCCTCTGCACCCTCACACATGACTTACTCCAACCCCCGCCCTCTTCATGGCCATCCCTTCTTTCAATCCCTCTTCTCCCGGCACCCACTCTTCCCCTCTCCTCTTTCTTCCTCTTGCCCCCATTGCCCCTCTCGTCTCCTCTCCTAGCATCACCCTGCCTCCTCCCCTCCCCCACCCCCATTAACATCTTCCTATTCCCCCCACCCCTGCTCCTCCTGCCCTTTCCCCTCATTGTCTCCTCTTGGCTCCCTGGCATTTGTCTCTCCTCCACCCTGCCCCCTGGGTGCCTTCCCCTTTCTTCTCCTGCCCTGACCCCTTCCTCTCCCCTCAGTACAAGCTCCTTCCTCTCCTCACCCCCACCTTCTGCTTAGTTATCCCCCAGCCTCTTCCCTTATTTTCTGCCATCCTGACACTGCTGGGCAAGGCAGTATGGGGGGCAGCTGCCCTGTGTGTCGGTGCTGGAGCCAGGGCCACGGTGCTATTTTTAGTACTGTGACCCCAGCTCAGGAGCAGCTGCACTGTGGTCCGGCTCCAGTCCTGACACATGGGGCAGCACGCGCCGTGTGCCAGGACTTGAGCCAGGGCCATGGTGCTATTTTTAGTACCATGGTCCTGGCCCCAGCAGCCACCATGCAGATGTGGCCCCAGCTGTTCCCAGGGGCTGGGCCACGCGTTGGGCAGCGGCCCCGTCTGCCAGGACTGGAGCCGGGCCAAGTTGCTACTTTTAGTACCACAACCCAGGCATCAGCTCCAGCAGCTGCCACTCAGGCTGCATGATGAATGCCCAGCTGCTTCTGGGGTGGGCAGTCACTCACCATGCACTATACACTCACCTCTGGGAGCAGCTGGGGCCGCAACTGCATGGCTCTGCTGAGGGAGTGGGCGGAAAATAAATTATTGGTGCACACCCACACAGGCGCGCACTGTAAGGGAACCCTGCCAGTAACCATCACCAAGTAAAGGTGATGCTTACTAGTTAACCAGTTAATTCACATCTCTAGTTGAAACGTGATGTGATAAGAGATAGGAAGACAGTGAAGGAATTTGAAGAAGGGAGATGAAGAGGATTTTATTAGTGACATTTTTGATAAATTGAAGGGAAGAAGTAAGATGAGCAGAGACCTGAGGCAAACCCTGCCGGAGAGGACAAAGACATAGTCAGAAATTTTAGCAAAGATTCATAAAAATACTATAAAAATTTGACAAACATTATGAGGTCATGGTTTTTATATGCCCCAAGCTAAAGAGCACCAAATAAAAAACCTACCAGCTTATCAGTACTTCCTAATACTGAAGATGGCAAAGGCTGACTGGATACAGTTCCTTGTTTTAAAGCAGTATCCATGCTTGATTCCTTCCAGTCTGCATTGGAGATCTGAGGTGGTTTTACCACGGATGCTGAACTCTGTTTAAGTGTTGGCCAGTTTCCATCATTAGCTTGAAATAGAGGGAAAATGTGATATTTATGTATACCAATGCCCTCCACTGTAAACAAGCAAAACATTTGAAGTGGAATGCATTATTCAGATTAGCTTAACCACAATGGGATTAATATGATACCAAAAATCAAACAAGTTTTCATTAATGTCAGAGACTGAGCCAGAAGAACATAACAAAAGCTTAACCACCAGGAACAACAGGCTATGTGTTACCCTTTTACATTCAAATTAATTATATTAAAATCAGTTCTAATGACACAATGAACATTTTGGTACTAACTGCAATTTCTGGTATCATATTCTAAAATTAAACTTTTAAAAAAAAGTTTATCTATACACAGAAATATGCCATTAGAATTTAATATTTGATTTTTTTGGTGAACTATCAAGATACAAGGTTAAATTCTGCAATGTATCAATTATATTATTTTATATCCTGAGTAATTGAATTAATGTCAGCGGTGTTTTTCCAAATCTGCACCTGTAAAACTGCATTCTGCAGAACAGAATTTGGCCCAGAATCACTGATATGTAGTGAGCTGTAAGTAAAGACCTGTTATAGCTGTGTGGTGCAACACACTAGTTCCAGCAAATTAAAATCTCCCAAAGTAGACATTGATGTCTTTCTTTTCTTTTCTTTTCTTTTCTTTTCTTCCCACTAACCTTAGTGATTATAAATGGCTCCCCATTTAACATTAATTTCTGAAAAATTAAATCTTTTATTAATTAAAAATTTCAAGCCACTGGCATATTTATTCATTCCATGCAAAAATATTATGCAGAGTTGCATGCAAACTGAAGCAACCAGCCCTTGACTGAGTCCTTTATGTTTTAGTGTACAATTTTAGTAATTGGAGGAAACATTTCACTTTCTATTTTCTCAACTAGGATACAAGTTTTAAAACTTTCTGAACATTAAACCTATGTTGTTACACTGTAAAACAGTTTTAAATTAGTGTTTTGTTGTCCTGTTCAAAAGAGCATATTTCAGTTGCTAGATTCACTCTGGCTCTATGAGGTGAATAGTCATTTTCATCCCACCCACCCCACCCACTATTCTGTAATGATCACAGCAAAACAATTTAATAGTAGTACTGATGGCCTGCGAGAGAGGCACGTACAGTTTTACTTTACCAGAGAACAGTAACTAAAATGCCAAGTCTATTGTGGAGAAAGGAGGATTTATTGGTATTCCTGAAATCTCAATGAGACCAAATGAAGGTCAGTGATATCCAATGACAAAGCCTTCCACTTCATCTCATCTTTACAGAAAAATAATCTATCTAATTTGGCCTCTCATTGATCCTTTTTTCCATTTCCAGGTATGTCATCATACACTATCTCGTACAGTTTTTTCCAAAAACAACTTTGACTGTTATCCCACAAATAGGCCACAGAAGGGTATCACGGATACAATGTAGTTAACGTAACTCATCTTAGGGCTTATTAACCTGAGGAACTTTTATTTAACATCTAATTTCCAAAGAAGTTAGAATCTGGAGATCATTCAGCAACCCATATTTCCACCAGGCCAGTTCACATTCAGAGTCTATCAGCTTATGAATCTGCCTTTCCCTTAGTCCACATGATTATGTGATCTATTTTCTATCCTTTACTCATTTGAAAGTTACACTCTCAGCATGTGAACTGCCCTAGTAATTATCTGTGAATTACTTTTTAAATTATCTTTCCTAAATGTTCCACACACAAAAAGTTTAATTTCAAGTCAATCGACGTTGAATTTTCAGAAATAATTACTTTGGGATAAGAGTGCTTTCTGATTGTTAATTAATAAAATTAAGATCATTGTGGATTTTTGCCTAAAGCACTTTGTATAACATACAGTCCAGAAACTGCTTTTCAGAGTTTGCAGCATGCCAGGAAGTGCTGTAGTCAGGACCGATATCAAGATCTGACATTCTCCATGAACCATGCACCGTATTTTTATTACCATCATCTAGTTAACAAGAATAAGACCAAAAGAGACAGAAGTAAAAAATATGTGCCTCTAAATAAGGGCAAGCTTTCTAAATATGAACAGTAAATTGAATTAATATTTAAGGCATGATATACCGAAGATGGTATTTAATTCTAGCATGTTTGTTATGGTTCCAGTTCATAGATCAATTCCAGAAATTTCTATATCCTAATATACTAAACAAAGTAATGACGATTTAGCCATACATTTAATAGTTAAGAACAAAAAGAAGGAAGCAATAAACATATTTAAGGGATAAGAAACAGCAAGACACCTAAAAGATATTTCACTCTTACAAATATTCAGGTTTAAAAAGAATGCTCAAGGAGTTAGGCAGTTGCACAAAGAGTGTGCATTGAGTATAACATTTCAATATTTAGAACTCCAGGGAGAAGTGCACTTAACCTTAGAATTCTAAGGTGAGGAATGGGAACCAAACACATTCAACCTCAGACCCTCTAATCCAGGAGTGGGCAATATTTTTTGTTGCGGGGGGGGGGGGGGGGGGGCACGCCAAGATTTTGGAAAGTGGTCAAGGGCCACACTCTTCCATGATATTAATGGAGGAGGCATGGGGTCTGGGATGGAGGTTGAGTGCAGAAGGGAATTTGGGGTTAAGGATGTTAAATAGCAGTTATCTGGCTAATCATGTAGTCAATACAATTTGTATCAAATACACGATTAGTCGATAAAGGGGCTCTCTGCAGAGCCGCATCGGGAGCTAGCTTAAGCCAGACAGACTGTGAACAGGGGCTGCTTGCCGGAGGGGCCTCTGCCTGCAGTGAACCTGACATGGACAGAAGCTGCTGTCTCTTATAGAGGAAGTGGGGGGGGAAAGCCAGGGACAGCACCATGGAGACAGCTCCCTCCAGCACTGGCTCCTGTTTCCATCTCCTGCCCCCTCCCCCCTGCCTCTCATACAGAGCAGCAAGGGAGGGGGGAAGTGAGCAGTCAAGTACTCTATTTGACTACCTGATAAACTTATACTTATCGAGTAGTTGAGTAGTCAACTCTTGTTTACATCCCTACTAGGGGTAAGTGACCAGGGTGTAGACGGGCATGAGGGGTCTAGGAGGGAGTTTGGGTGAAGGAGACAGTTATGACCTGGGGTATGGGACTGAACTGCAGGAGGGAGTACAGGGCCTTGGGTTGTGACCAGGGGCAAGGTATTGGGGTGCAGAGGTTTGGGTTGTGGCCTAAGGCAGGAGGGGACTGAGAGCTGGGGCAGGAGACTGGGTTGCAGAAAGGGGGTTCAGAGGTATGGGTTATGAACTAAGGCAGGGGATTGGGGTTCAGGATCTGGGAGGGGATATGTGTGCAGGAGGGGGGCAGAGGGTTTGGGTTATGTGGGGAAGGGGAGTGGGAAAGAGGGTTGGGAGAAGGAAGGGGCTGGGATGCTAGAGGCAGGCTCTGACCAGGAGACTTACCTAGGTAACTCCCAGGCAGTCTCCCTGCCTGCCCCATCCCTGCACAGGCTGCAGGGACCATGTGCCTCTGTGAATAAGAGTCAGAGGGGACAGGGGAGTGGTGCTTTTCACACTGCCTGCTCTTCAGATAGGCAGCTGCCATTGGCCAGAAACCAGCCAGTGGGATTGTGCTGGGGCAGGGGCAGCATATGAATCCTCTGCCCCCGCCCCAGCTGTGAAACAAACAGCCAGGCAGCTGCTTTTCTGAGTGGTGTCCAGGAGGGGACAGGGCAAGCAGGAAGTTGCCTGAGGCTCCCTGCTGCGTCCGTGGGTCGGATCTGGTGAGTTGGTGGGCCGGATCCAGCCCCCCAGCCCTATTTTGCCCAGGCCTACCCTAACCTCTCTGGTGTCTCTTTCAGAGCTGGTCTACAGGTTGCTTTAATTTGCACCAGAAAGGTATAAATTTTAGTCCACACTGGTGTGCTCAATACTAACATGTGTGGACCCTATTTGTGTGCATTAAAAAGTCCCTTAGTCCCAGCTCTATTTCAATGTGCATTAGGGAACTTTCAGTGAGTGTCTGCAGGGTACACTTGGGCCAGTTAGTGCAAGATACACTAGTGAGGACTAAAATTTACAATTCTTTGATGTTGCCTATGGCACTATATAAACAAGTTCTTGGTTCCCTTTAGCATCAGAATGCAACTAATCTCATCTTTCTGTCCCCCATATCTCTGTCAAATATGCCTGCCAAGTATCACGCACTTGACGTAGCATACATGCATGGAGACGGTCTCTCACATTGTTGCCTAAATGGAGTGTCACGTATTCAGCTAAACTGCAGTAATAGCCTACAATTACAGTTCTGGGCACTAGAAGCCGCTCTGGAGAGGTGCTGAGCAGAGCAGGTAGACAAGCAACTGTTGTTTGCTGCTCCCCCTGTTGGATGTGAACACAGAATGACCAGCTGTTAGGAACAAACAAGACCTGATACTGGCAGCAGTAGCAAGCGGAGGCAAAGGTAAGGACAGAGGCAAGAGCGATGCAATACAGGCCCTAGGCTTTCCTACCCAGCACTAGCCAGTCTCCTAACTCCAACACCACTATTCATCAAGCTGACCTGCTCCCCTGACAGATTCCTGCTGCCTTCTGCTCTTATCCAGCCCTAAGTCACCCCACCCAGTTGCCCATAAGAATCACAAAGCCACTTCCACATAACTCCATCTTTTCCCAAGAACCCTCCACCAACCCAGCTATTCCCTGCATCTCCTCCAAACTATCAAGTTATTCCCCTGGATACTTCTAAAAAAGTCCATCAGCTGCCCCCGACAAACTTTGTGAACACCAGTCATCTTCAAATCCTTCCCTTCCTTGCAGGCCACCATCCTCCTGTAGCCACTAAGCTTTTCCCATCTTTCCCTAAACCAGCCACTCCTACAAACCTAGCTTCCCTTAGCTAGTCCTCTTTCAGCATTCACAACACTTCTATTGCCTTTATCTTTTGCTCATACACCCTCCAAAATCCATGTTCCCTTCAATATCCCTCAGCCCACTAACTATTACCAAGCTTCTCACACACACACACAAATTTAATCTAATTATTTGGTAATTTTACTAGTATATTCTAACAATAATGATATATTGTAAACCAGGGGTCGGCAACCTTTCCGAAGTGGCATGCCAAGATTTAACTCTCCTTTCCTGGGCCATGACGAGGGGGGGAGAGACTCTCTTCACTGTGTATCCCGTGGACCACCTGGCTCAATGCAAACCTTTCCGTGGACCACCAGTTGCTAATGGAAACTCACTGTTAATTACATAATTACGCCCGAGCCAGTTTGCTAGTGCTGCAGCTAGGGAGAATAGTTTGATTTAAATTACTAAACTGACTAAGCATTTTAATGTTCTCATGTTAATTTACCAAACTTCATTTTAAATAAAGTAAAATATAAATTTATGTCCAATAGAAAAGTTTTCAATGTTTTCTTTATTTATGGCAGGGTTGGGGAACCTTCGGCTCCAGAGTGGGGACAAAAATGAGGGGTTCAGTGTGCAGCACAGGGCTACCAGCAAGTAGGGCAGGGATGGGGGAGCAGGATCTGGATGGGAGATGGAGTGCAGGAGGGGGTGAGGATGCAAGGTGTGGGTGGGAGGTAGGGTGCAGAAGCAGGCTGGGAGTAGGGTGTTTGGCCGGGAGGGAAGGTGCAGGAGCAAGGGAGGGTGTAGGAGCAAACTAGAGGTTTTGACAGGGGGACGGTGAGGGAGGATTTGGGTGCAGTGGTCTGGGCATGAGGAGGGGCGTTTACTTGGCTTCGCATCCCTATTGCTCCCAAGCACCGTCCTGCCGCTCCCATTGGTGGGCCAACGGAGCAGCAGGGAAAGCCTCTGGACCGCACATCACTGCACTGTCATTCCCCCAGTGAGTGGGGAGGAACAGAGCTCAGCATTCTCCCCCCTCCCCGCAGCAGGCAGCCACACTGCTGCTCTTAGTCACGTCTTCCCATCAAGTAGTGAAATGTCTGGCAGGGCTTTCCGGGACATATAGGCAGCATAGATCTAGCCAGGAGGCTCGTGTGCAAGAGAAAATTGGCTCGCATGCCACTTAACCGCGTGCTGTAGGTTGCCGACCCCTGCTGTAAACCGACAATCTGAAGATACTTGATTTCACTATTACTATTATATTTGGGCCTTTTATAACACTTTGCATTCATAGAGTTCAGATCACTTGTTAAAGAAAAATCATGCTTATCCCATTTTATTTACCCACAGTCATGTAGCAAATGAATTGCAAAACCAAGGGTAAAATCCTGGTCCAACTGAAGTCAATGGGAGTTTTGCCATTGACTTCAGTGGACTGAGATTTCACACCAAGACCAGAAAACAAATCTCCCAAATTGCAGTGCCAAAGACCATGAACCCTCAGAGCCTCATACAGAATCCTATCTCCAAAGTAAACCTACACATGCCATGTCCCGTAAACATTGTGAATACACCCTATTTTATAGGTTGATGACCAATATAAAGTTTCTAATAAGTTTTTGTAACTATTCTTCCAGTATCTTTTTCAGCCTAAAACCTCAATGGGGCCAACTCATCCCTGGTGTAACACAACTGGCAATACTCAAGGAATGAATCTGGCCCAAATCCATTCACTTCTTTTTAATCCCCAGGATTGTCTTCCTAGAAAGTTTACATAAAAATAGAAAATATACTATATGCCAGGACACAGCACAATTTTTTAAATTGCTGTTTAATATGCATCCGTATGCATAAGCTCAGATGACCATATTAAAAACTGGCATTCTTAACTAGCCAGCTATCATCCACAGACTCACAGTGTAGCGTGTCAGACAGAGTAGGTGCCAGGCAGATGACACTTTGAACAGCAGACTGAAGAGAGGAAGTGGGAGGTGACAGAATAGGATCCACTATTATGTCTAAATCAGAAATCTTCCAGGTTCCTGGAGATTTGTTCACACCCCCACAGTCTGTCTCTACAAGACACAGGCAGATTCAGTCACACACAAAAGAAAGAAACAAGTAGTGGAAAAATTACAACTTATTGACATGGAGAAATTAGAACAGGAAAACTCAGAAATGCAAAAATAAATACAACACTTGAAATAAAAAAAAATCAAATTTGATTTTTTATCTAGCAGTGGGTAGACAATATTTTCATATACAGCTCTTTTGAAAAATCTGCTTTAAATACAGTGTCATAAGCATGTAACATAATAACTAGTCTACACTAAAAAAGTTTTAGAACAATCTCTCTTTTACAGTCTAAAAAAGTCTAGTGCAGAGTAACGCTTTGTGGTAGAATTCAGCAGCTCTGAGTAAGTGAGGAAGAGTCTAGAAGATTTTGTGCCAACTACCAGAAAGTGAACAAAGTGTCCATATGGGAATGAACTACTAGATGTGGTAAGAAAACCAAAGTATCTCAAGATACTTGATATCACAAAAGGATGAGAGAAAACTGCCTTTTTAATTCCCTTTAGGTCATTTCAATTCGTGGCCCGATCGTATGGTTTCCCTAGTGCCTCTGTAATGTTCCAGAAACTAACAGATCATGACCGATAGCCGAATACAAAATGTATAGCAGCATAAGGAAGTGATAGTTTTTAGTTCTGACTGTGTATTAATCATTTGGCTTTTAGCAGCAGACCCTATTTTATGAAGAGCAAGATTTATTGGCAATCCAGCTAAACCTGCTCTTGGATGAATGCTAAGTACTTAGGGTATAGCCTATGGAATGGTTCAGCTGCCCACTCAGGGAGCAAGGTCCAAGGCTTGAGGGAGTATTCAATTCTAATAATCAAAATGCAGGTGTAACACTGCCTCGTTGTTACAGGTGATTGACTCTGGTGGCATATGGATCTCACATGCTGTGGTCAGAGGCTTAGGACTGTGTGCATTTCTCAGTCTTAAGGAGACTCTTTATTACTAACCCATTCTTCAGAGTTTTGACTTTAACTAAGACATTTACTGACATTGCCCAGTGCAGAGAGCCCTGGGAGAATGTAAGCCAATAGGCTCAAGCACCCAAGGCATAGATGATGTAGATGGTTTCCTACACCAGACCCCATATGAGAAGTAGTATTACAAAACAGACAGAACTGTTAGTTATAGGACACATGAGGGCCAGCGTGTTGAAAGACATACTATGGGTACTAGTGCAGAGAAGCTCCTTCATTAGCCTTAGTGAGAAAGGAGCTGATAGTTGGAATACTGAAGGACATTCCACTGCAGAAGTAACAGAACACACACACACTCACACACACCCAAACCAACCATTTTCAAACTTATTTTGGCAAGCTCTTTTCTTGCTGGAGAAACAGACATGAGAATGGAAATCTTATCATAGCTTTGGGGGATGGTACTTGGTCCTGCCGTGAGGGCAGGGGACTGGACTCGATGACCTCTCAAGGTCCCTTCCAGTTCTATGAGATAGGTATATCTCCATATTAATTAAACTTAATTTTTTGAGAAGCAGTGTATTTTGCTTAGCTCAATCCTACATAAACAACAAAATAAGACAAATCAGAATACTTGAAACAGATGAAAACAAAATGATGCAAAAATTAGTTGTATTTTATTTATGGATTAAATTGCAGTTACATACTGGATTTTGAAATGTATTATTTACACACGCACACACACCTGCACATACTCTTTTGTCGGTGCCATATTCAATTTATTAGCCATGTTGAAATCTGGCAACGCTGTGGAGACAGCATACACTCAGCCTCTTAGGAAGAATGAGCAAGAAGAGACAAAAATACCTCACATCTTTCTCATATGACTAATGTGCTCAATTCACAGAACAGCACTGAGAAGCCTAACTCACTTAAACCAGAGAAGACTGTCAAGACATGGGCTCTCCAAGGACTTTTTCTTCTTCTATCCCCAAATATTTTAATAACCATTAAATTTATGTATTTACCAGATTTTGATCTTCCATGAGTCACACTGGGAGAAATAGTGAGCGACTGTGGTTTCACTGGATCTACTGGCACAGCATAACTGCCAGCACTAGGAACTTGGATATAAGGCCCCACTGCTGCTACTCTTCCCGAAGCACTGAGAGATGATTGTGGTGATGATGTTCCATTAATACGATTTAACTAAAAATAGACAAATAAAAAATGGTGTAAATGTCTATTTAACTAGTGTGTTAAGAAATAGTATGGTTCAATAATCTAGAGTTACCCACTGCAGACAAGTCACCTCAAATCTGTTAATCAAATTTTATCAAGAAAAGCAGATTTCTACTCCACAAAACAGACTTTGCTCACCTGAAACCATACAGAGTTCTCAACCACAAGGAAAATATTTTCCTTCTGTTCAAGGGCTCTCTTCACCTCCAGACATTGTAAGGTTGGGGCTCTACTGGGGCATTAAAAAAATTAAACTAATTTTAAGTGGTCCATCCCATCTGGGCCTTTACCTGGTCATCAGGTACATACCATCAGAAAACACACATATGGTTAGGGTGACCAGATAGCAAGTGTGAAAAATTGGGTCGGGGGTGGGAAGGTAGTAGTTGCCTATGTGAGGCAAAGCCCCTAATATTGGGATGTCTGATCACCCTTCATACTGTGTCCAGCATCCAGCTGACCACCATGCTTAATTTGTAATGAAAGAGGTGCTGGGGCTTAAGCAATTTTTTTCCTTCATAACTGATGCAGCAAGCCCAAAGGTTCTGGGGCTATGAACTGCCAAGCCTAGAAATTCCAGGGCTCAGCCCTGCAAGCCCTGCCACAAATTAAGCACTGGTTGACCAAGTTACTAATCTATGGGCAGATTATCAAACCACTTAAATAAAATGCCTGTCTTGAGGATGGCAACATTCATCTTTGGGAACAAATATTTTACTAATTCTTCAACCCTAACAAGTGCTCTGATGGAAAGCCAAAAATTAAGACCTCATTTCTGAAATATTGTGACTGTTGCATTTTAAACAATATCCTAGTTCCTAACCTAAAAATAAAAGGAAACATTATAATCTAAGCTCTTCCTAATGTCTATGATAAGAATGATACAATTCTGGATTTCTAAAGGTTACTATTTTTAAAAGAAATGTTTTTCTAACTGTGGTTTTTCAGCTGGAGGAAAAAAAAGTTGCATTTTATAACTTTTTTAGGTGGATGAAACTACTAAAATGTGGCCCTTTTAATAGTTTATCTTACAGGAATGTTTTCTTTTTGACGTGCCTCAACTTTTTTCTTGTATAGTCGCTCACGTAGCTCATTGATTCGCTTGTCCATCATAGCCACCTCCATGTTACGTTTGTTTAACAGTTCTTTCTGCTGCTGAAGCTTGGAGTTCTGCTCCTGGTTAAGCCTATTACGAATCTTTAAAAATGCAATTGTTATAATTATAGTAGATACTTTATTTCACCTGCTGTCAGTTATTTTATAAGATATCCAAAGATATGCAGTAATGTAGATCAACTAAGGTCTTTGCTCTAAGACTACACTTCTACAAAGCCTGTAAAGTAAATATTTTCATTGAAATACGATTCTTTAGAAAAAGAGGCAAAAGAAAATGTATCTCAGGAAGCAATTTATATTCATGATTATATGCTGAATGCATCCAATTTATGACAACTTCAAGCATCTAGACAAAGATGTTTCATAAAGCAACGCTGATGAGATGAAAACCAAATCATATATATAATATAAGATAGTAAGCTCATCTTTTAAAATCTTCTTAACGTCAATTAATTTTTAATAACCTGGATGGTAAAAAATATTAAAAGAAAATGTAAATTTCAACAACAGAAGCTATGCTATTGATTCTGTTTCCAAATCCAAATGAAACCTCTCAGTACATGAATGGGATGCTAACTGAACTGTTGGTGCATAGCTAGACACTGATTTTCCTTTCTACATGGGAAAGAAGGTGAAGCCTTCATTTGAAGGCTTCTAATGATTAAGGGGTTAAGCGGTTACCTCTACAGTTTAAAATCAATCATGGCATCCTTCAAAATTATTTGTCTTGTGTCCCCATTGGCTTTCTTTGGCACCTTCAATAATTCTGATAGTTTGTCCCATTTCTCCACTTCCCATGTTGATGTTGCATGCAAAGAAACTGAGGCAAATTTAAATCTTGATAAATATGTAAGGGGGTCAATGTGACAACAAGCAACAATACAGTCATCTCAGCAATCTCTTAAGCCTTTCCAGCACTCAGAATTGTTCCAGAAGTGGAAATGCACCTAGTGTAAGTGACAAGGGGAAAAAGTCACTTATTTTTCAATTAAATAAAAATGTGAATGAAATTAGATTAAGCTTCATATTGTGGTGATATAATACTTTAAATGAGGTTTCCCTCCACTTTAGAGAAAAAAAATATTTTAGTGATTGTTAATGAACACATCCAAACTGCATGAAATCATCATACAAGAATGTCCCTTTAAAAAAAAAAAAAAAAAAATCACATGAATCTATGATCAAGGTTCAGAGGCTAAGGATAAAAGAAATACATACATCCCAAGAAAATGAGAACTGTCCAAAAACATTACTTCACATTAGTTCACATTTTTAAACTAATACATATTAGAGCTCACATCTCAACCATGGAACACCAATGAATCGTGGCAAAATGGCATGTAGTTAAATATTTAAAATTTCATATATATGAACCAGAAACCATAGAATTGTAAACAAAACATTTAACCTTTTGAATTAATAAGAACACACTACAGTTATAAAGATCTACTTAGAGAAATAAAGTATATGGTAACTTCAAATTTTTCTTGTGTTTGCAGTTTATATTTTACTTCTAGCGAGTCTGTTAAATATAATCAGGACAGGCTTGTTATTTAGCCCTTATACATTTTAATTATACCATTTATTCACTATTATGTTTTCATATTGCATTTTACAATGGATATTTTCACTGTTTAATCATACTTTCTAGCTACAAAAGCAGTGTATACAGTTTGATATACCTACTACCTCAAAAAAAGAAATTATTAAGATCTGAAAAATTAGTCTGAGATAATAAATTTTAGAAAAAAAGGAAACAGAAACAACCACTAGTTCACATGCAGAGTTCAATTTCTGCATATACATTCTATTAACTGATGATGAATCCTCTTCAAAATGTTATTATATTATTTACAAGTAAAAAAGTTGTTATAAAAAGTGGTTTTGAAAACAAATGAAGTTCCCTTACCTAAGATTTATGTCCTTACAAATTAACATACACACCATCATACTGGTTAATAGGGTTTCCCAGAAAACAAGTACACCACTAGTTGCAACATTCCATGGAAGAAGGTAAGTATTACCTTACCACAGATACTGTGAAAAATGCCTCAGTTAATGGTTTACCTGTAGTTCTTGGTACAACTTCTTTAATTCTACAGCTGCAGGTCCTGACATCTGTCCATTATAAGTCTGGAATCCATTCAATTTCCCTTTCCTTAAATCCTCCAATTGTTGAGTTAGCTGATCCACTTTTAACACTGCAGCTTGTAACTCCTGCTGCTTTTCCTGGAACATGGCACTGATATGCTCAATTTCAGTAGCTATAATTAAAAAAAAAAAATACATCACCACAACTAAACAAAATACCAGTACAATTGTCTTGTGTATTTTCATGGTTCTAAATATACAGCTATTGGTAACTGTAGTAAACAAAGTCCTACATACACAAGCTTTTCCATAAGTTTTTTACAAAACAGTATACAAACTTATGCTTATAACTTGCTAATATAATTTGTAAAAAGCTGAACATATTTACAACATCTATTAATTTAATTTCTTATTTAATTAATTCACTTGTGCAAAGGTCTTTTCTAGAAACAGAACAAATATGCATTTCAATATTCTGTTACTCTACTAGTATCTGCAAGTTACAGTACAAAATATCACCAGTGAGATTAACTATAAAAATAGATCTGAAAAATCTACATACACAGATTGCCATTCATGATCTTGCTGTAGTCAACTTGTCCTCTCATGGCACGGATTTTTTTCAACTTTAATTCCTGGGTCTCCACTCGTTCTTTAAGTTTTTGAAGCTTTTCACTCTCAGAAATAGACTGCTGCTGACGGCGCTCTTGCTGCTTCAGATAACGTAAACGTTGTTCCTGCCAAAGCAAGGAGATCACGTAATCTTATTTTAGAGAAGTTTTCTTAATAGCTGGATGACAGTAAAACAAACAAAAAAAACCCCAACAAAACTTGACTTTAAAGAAACCCAAACTTTACTATCAACTCTGGATCGTCTTCTTGCCTCTATATCTTCTCTAAAAAACAATCAATCAATCAATCAAGATTTGATAGTAAAATGTACTTAAAATGTACGTTAGAAAAATCTTAGAAAAATCTATTATGATTTGTGCCTATATAAATATCTTAAAAACTAGAAACAGGGAACACTGCTTTTGAAACTACGAAGTCAAACCTCAAAATGTACACCAAAAACAGTTTCAGACTAAACATTCATTCCACACATCTGTGAAACTTTCTCAAACATTTGTTTCCTGCTGCTAGCAACATGCTTCCTGCTGTTGCAAAATGTCTTCCAACCCTCCATTACTCAATTTCCCAAAGGAAGCAAACAATAGTCCATAGAGAATTTTAGACAGGCAAGAAAGGATCATAAAGTTCTAGCTCTTCAAATGACAACCCATGCTCCGAACAACCAGGGAAATGTCCCCCCCCCCCCAATATAATTTCCTTCAGAGAACTGCAAGTACAACCAACATTGTTAGCTTAAATCCATTTAAATGTATTTTAGTCCTATAGACCAAGCATACAATATATCCCCTATATATCATATAGCAATTGTAATGGTGTCATAAAATGCTTTACAATTAGGAAGTGAGTCTAGCACAAAGAGGTAACAACAACATATTTTAAGATGCATATAAACAGAAGTCATACTAATATTCCATATCTACCATTTATTATTATGTCTACTGTTTATTAAGCTGTATTGTTCTATATTGCCTGAATTTAGAAGTATTTGTTAATGCAGCAGATTTCTCAGGCTCTTTAATTCAGTGTAGTTTAATTCAAAGTGTTTTTTTCTAAATTCATGAAAATTATATATGCATATGTTGAAGGTAATCTACTTATATTTTATGTATGAACATCTTATCTAAGTCTTCACATTGTTGCAGTTGTCTCTTCTCCACTCCTTTGTATTTTACCTTAGCAACCAACATTTGTTGTTGGTTTTCAATCTGTTGCTGTTGTCTGGCAGCCATATCTTGAAGTTCTGAAAGCGTAAGTTCAACACGTGGATTCCCAACCTGCAGAAAGCACAAAGCACTACATTAAAATTATTATTTGTTTACACAAATTGAATTTTGTGATATTAAAAACCAGACATCAGTAGTCTAAGAATACTTCTAAGTCCCAATTAGAATCTAAAATAAGCTTTCTTTTCTCCCTCTGAATTTTATGCATATTGACTGCAGCTAAAAAGCAACCAGCAAAGAAATTACAAGTGCCACAAATCAGATCTTCCACTAACACAAGATCAGAATTTCATAAAAGGGAGTTACTCACCCTGTGCAGTAATGACTGTTCTTCGAGGTGTGTGACCCCGTCACTTCTCCATACAAGGTGTAGGGATGTCCCGGAGCCATGGAGCGGAGCTTTTTTAGCAGTTGTCAGTGGGCCACACATGCATGAAGGGAGCCTCGTGCTGTGCTCAGCTTGGTGCCTCACACACGTGGCCTGCCCCCCACTTCAGTTCCTCGTCTCCATCTGAGTAACTAGGACTCCGAATAGAGAGGAGGAAGGGAGGGTCATGGAGCACCCACAGGGGGACACACCTTGAAGAACAGTCGTTACTGCACAGGGTGAGTAATTCCCTTTTCTTCTTCGGGTGATGTCCCCGTGGGTACTCCACACAAGGTAACTACAAAGCATTATCTGACACACATGGTGGGAGTCACTGCTTACAGGCTGCAGATAGTACCACAGTAGCCAGCGCTGAATCAGTCACCAGTTGCAGCATGATGGTGTAGTGCTTAGCGAAGTTATGGTCTGAGGACCAGGTGGCTGCGTGGTAAATGTCTTTAAGTGCTACTTGCTGAGAAAGGCTGTAAAAGTTGCAGCTGCACGAGTAGAGTGCGCCTTTGGAGGAACTGGCAGAGATCTGTTATGGAGGGAATGGCATCCTAGTATGCAGGATGAAACCCATTTAGAGATACGTTGCGCTGAAATAGGCGTGGCCTTTGAGAGCAGTGCGATGGATATGAACAGATGCGGGGATTTACGGAATGGTCGTGTTCTGTCTATATAAAAAGCCAGAGCTCGTCGGATGTCGACTGTGTGAAACATAACATCCCTGGGGGATGCGTGAGGCTTAGGGAAGAACACTGGTAGTACTATAGGCTTGTTGATGTGGAAGGTCTACCATGAGGGCCCCTATCTTACTAACTCTCCTTGCGGAGGTGATGTCTGTGAGAAATAGCAACTTCATTAGTAGGAAATGAAGTGGGTAAGTGGCCAAGGATTCAAAAGGGGGCCTCATGAGACAGTCCAAGACGAGGTTCAAATCCCAGGCAGGGGCAGGTATTCTAACAGGAGGGTAGAGGTTTTGGAGAACCTTAAAAAATCTTCTCGTTGTGAGGTGTGCAAATATGGATGAGCCATCTATGCGTTCATGAAGAGCCATTATTGCTGCGCTGTGAGGATCCACGTGGGACAGGTGACACCAGGCCAAGCATCTTTTCCATTTTTGCTGGTAGGTAGTCCTGGTGGATGGCCTTCTACTTTGTAGGAGGATTGCTTTTACTCACTCTGAGCATAGGGATTCTGTACCATGGAACCAGACAGGAGCCACATGTGTAGATGAAGCATGTGTGGTTCAGGATGGAGTAGTTTGCCCCTGTCCTGAGATAGGATGTTATGACAGAATGGAAGATGATATGGCATGGCTGTGGACATTGGGTGTAAGAATGGGTACCAGGTCCATCTGGCCATCCGTATGATGGTGCTATCAGTATGACTAAAACTCTGTCAGTCTGAATCTTGCGTAGAACTCGGGATGAGCAGAATGGGCGGGAAGGCATAGTGCAGAAGCTTGTTCCAATGGATGAGGAATGCATCACCCCCGAGATCCCCTGCCTAGTTCGGCTCTCGAACAGAATCGGGGGCACTTGGTATTGTTAGGAGTCGCAAAAAGGTCTACGGTTGGGATTCTCCAGCGACAAAAGATGGAGGTGAGTATTGCAGGATGTAACTCCCATTCACGGTCAGAAGTGAAATTGTGACTCAGGGCATACTCCCAAACATTGTTTATCCCAGGTAGGTATCTTAGGGTGATGCCATGGTGGATGCACCAATTCCAAAGGCGGATCACCTCAGCACAGAGTGACAGGGAACAAGCTCCTCCCTGCTTGTTTATATAAAACATGGTTGTCATGTTGTCGGTAAGTATATGAAAAGTCTGATTGGTGACGATGGTGAGAAAATGATTGCACACATTCCTCACGGCCCTGAGTTTGAGGAGGTTGATGTGCAGTGAGGACTTGTGTGGTGACCATCTGCCTTGAACTGCGTGTTGAAGCAGGAGTGCTTCCCAGCCAATAAGAGAGGCGTTGGTGGTGATCTGCAGGGACGGTTCAGGTTGGTGGAAGGGCACTTCTGTTAGAAGGTTGGTAGAGACTGTCCCCCACGTAAGCAAGTCCAACACCTTCTTGGGGACCATGACCTGTTTGTGCAAGGGGTGATGCCTGGCTTATAAACTGATGCTGGCCAGTGTTGTATGGCTCTGAAATGGAGTCGAGCATGCTGCATGACGTAGGTAGTAGTGGCCACGTGACCCACTGCCTGGAGGCACGTAAATGCCGTAGTATTAGGAGTTGCCAACAGTACAGTGATGAGATTGCATAGTACTATAAATCAGTGCAGGGGGAGATAAGCTCTGGCCATCAATGAATCGAGGCAGGCCCCAATGAACTCTATGCCCTGTGTGGATTGTAGGGTTGATTTTTGTTCGTTTATTAGGAGGCCTAGACGGCTGAAGATCTGCATGGCGTTGGTGAGCGTGACAATAGTCACCATCTGAGATCAGCCTTTTATAAGACAGTCGTCTAAGTATAGAAAGATGACTATGCCCTGTTGGCACAGATAGGCTGTGACTACAGCCAGGACCTTTGAGAAGACCATGGGGCCAGAAGACAGTCCAAAGAGGAGGACTCTATATTGGTAGTGACTTTCGCCCACAGTAAATTGGAGATAACGTCTGTTTGATGGGTGTGTGGCAATATGAAAGTATGGGTCCTGAAGGTTGAGGGCTGAGAACCAGTCCCCTTTGTCCACAGCTGGTATAATCAATGTCAGTGTTAGCATCTTGAAGTGTTGTGTCCGCAGAAATGTGTTTAGCTTACAGAGAGCTAATATGGGTCTCCAACCCCTGTTTGCTTCTGAGTCAGAAAATAGTTAGAATAAAACCCTCTCCCCTGAAAGGCCAGAGGGACCCTCTCTATCACTCCCAAGTGCAGGAGGTGGTTGATTTCCTGTCTGAAAAGCATCTCATGAGAGGGGTCCCTGAAGAAGGACAGGGAAAGGGGGAAGCAACATAAAAGGGATGGCGTATCCTGTGCGGATGATTTCTAATACCCACTGATCTGATGTTATAATGTCCCACTGGTGGTAAAAGGGATGGAGTCTGTTGGTAAAGACATGGTACTGGCTCATTGGTAAAGGTTGAAGTGGGAGGTCGGGCAGGCCCTTGACCAAATCCTCAAACCTGCTGCTTTGTTGCCTGGGAACCGAAGGAGCGAGTTGGAGGTGGACTCCTCCTCTGGGGATGTTGTCTAGGGTGTTTGTAGTCAGATTGCCTTTGCTGAATGCAGTTGTAGTAGCTGTCTCTATTCTTGCTGTATGGGGTACAATGCCTTTGGCAGTATGGTGGGGTATACATGCCAAGCATACGAAAGGTAGTGCAGGAGTCCTTGTGTACTGCAGCTGATAGGAGTCAAGAAGCTCTTCTCATTATCACGGCCATGGTCATTGCCCTGGCTGCCGTGTCAGCTACATATATCGAGGAAAGGAGTGCTACAAGCAATAGTGTGCCCTTCGTGTATGACTGATTTGAGTATGGGTTTTTTAGATTCTGGTAGGTGTTCCATCAACTCGGCTAGTTTGGAATAGTTATCAAAGTCGTGGTATGTCAGCAAAGCTGCGTAGTTGGCAATTGTTAACGGAAGAGTAGTGGAGGAATAGACCTTTTTCCTGAATAGGTCTAGTTTCTTGTATTCCATGTCATTGGATGCTGGTCTGGCCTGAGAGGCCTTTGTGCATTGGTTAGCAGCGTCCACAATGAGAGAATTTGGTTGTGGATGCGAGAAAAGGAAGTCTAGGCTCTTTGGTGGTACAAAGCACTTCCTGTCAGATCTCTTGCACGTTGGCTGAACTGAGGCGTGGGTTTGCCAGATTTCATCGGAGACCTCCATTATTGCCTCATCGATAGGCAGCACAATTCTTCTCTGTGAAGAAGGGTGGATGTTTTTCAGAAGTCTGTGTTGTTTCTCTCCGACTTCCTGGAGCTGGATATCCTGGGTTGTCACCACCCTCTAAAAACAGCTCCTGGAATTGTTTTAAGTCATCTGACAGGTGATGATTATCCGGTATTACTGCCTCCTCAAGATATGAAGAAGAGTTATCTGGAGGAGATTCCATGTGCCATAACTCAGTATGTTCTCAGAGAGATGGCCCTCCTCCTCATCAGAGTCTGCGGTGGTTGGTACAGTGAGAGATGGGGAGGGTGGAGGGAGTAGACAATGTGGTAGAGTGCCTTTTCCGTGGGTCCCAGTGGTCCCATGGTGACCAGCGAGGTGGGTAGTGGGATGGTGGGTACGGCCACGCCAGGTACCAAGGAGGGCATGGTGGTCTATCATGGTATTAGTAAAGATGGCGAGAGGTAGTAGGGGACGAGTGCTGTGATGAAAAAACACTGTATGGGTCCTCCCTGGTTAAAAATAGCATGATCTGAGAGTACAGGAGATCTAACATGACGTGGAGAAAGCCTTGAAGAGAGTCGCAGAGGGGAAGCCTCTCTGGAGTGAAGAGCTGAAAGCTCTCGCCTAGGGCTACGGCTACACTATAGCCTTCTTGCGGAAAAACTTATGCAAATGAAGCGCCATGTGGAATATCGCCGTGCTTCATTTGCATAATTAATTAGCAGCCGCTTTTGCGCAAGAGGTTTTTGCACAAAAAGGAGCTGTGTAGACAGCTCCTTTTTACGCAAAAACCTCCTCTTGTGCAAGAGCCGTTCTTCCTGAGAAAATGAGGAAGAATGGATCTAGCGCAAGAGGGTGTTTTTGCACAAAAAGGAGCCGTCTACATAGCTCCTATTTGCGCAAAAGCCTCTTGTGCAAAAGCGGCTGCTAATTAATTATGCAAATAAAGCGCGGCGATATTCCACTCTGCACTTCATTTGCATAAGCTTTTCTCCAAGAAGGCTACAGTACAGACGTAGCCCTACTGTCTGTGTCTGCCTTATCCTGTCCCCGTGCTGGAGCCTCCATGGGGGGCGGCATTGAGTTGGGAACTGTGGGGCTCGTATTCAAAGGCAGTCCTTTGTGGGAGGGCTGTTGGGTTGCTGATGGCACGGATCTCAGTGCCGCATCTCTCAATAATGCCAGCATCAGTGTGTGGGAGAGCTGTCGAGAGCTTTCCAGTGCCAATGATGCTCTCTTTGGCACTGAGGCTGAGTGCAATGTGGAGGTTGTATTGCCGGTTCAAGCACTCAGTTCCCCGGTACCGGGGTACTCAACTTGTCCCCTCCAGGCACTCTAGGGGATGGAATTGGGAGCAAAGATTTTGATCGGGATGGCTCCTTCTTAGCCCACTCATGGAGTGAGGTGGCTCTCTTCCTGGGAGGCTGCACCGCCGGTAGAGAGGCTTGAGAGCACTCAGGCTGCATTGCCTTAACAAAATCATGCAGAGCCAGAGCTCCCTCTCTTTTTTCACTCTTGCTGTGAGGGAGCGGCAGATTTCACTTTTCTGGGGTATATGTGCTTCCCAGAGGCAGTGAATACATTCCACATGTTTGTCCTAGACCGGCATCAGCTCCTGGCACGATTGGCATTTTTTAAAGCCAGAGGATCCTGGCATTGCGCTGACTGTAAGGGTTGTGCTTCATTGGTGGTTGCCCCATCTCCTTATTTACTGTGTCCATTATTGTCATTTTTAGGGGGTGGGGTTTATTTTTTTTTTAATCAGGGAGGGAGCAGTGGGGCTACCAGCTGCCTGAGAGGCAGGTACTGGAACAAGCGGTGGCTCCGTGACAGTAAATTTTTTTTCTTTTTCTTTTTAGATGAACGGGATGACACGTGGTGTTGAGAACGCAAAGGAGAAGTAGGGGGAGGGAAACCAAGAGGTTTTTCACCCTCCCTGAGGAGAAGCTGAGGAGAATGAAGAGCTCCGTCTGTGACCAAGGACGGCAGAAGAGGAACTGAAGGGGGGGGGGGGGAACCTGCGCACGCAAGGCGCCAAGCTGAGCACAGTGCAAGGCTCCTTTCGCACATGTGCACCACACCAACAACTGCTAAAAAAACTCCGCACCATGGCTCTGGGATGTCCCTACACCTTGTGTGGAGCACCCACAGGACATCACGTGAAGAAGAATATGTAATTTATTTGTTTGTTTTCTGTCTCCAGCTTTCTAAATACCCTTGATTCTATGGGAGCATTATTCTATATGTTATCCTTTGGAAATGTACTAAATGTAACAAATATTTGATGTCGCTGACTTTTGAGAGGAGACTTTTTCCTTAATTATGGTGAACTATTTATTTTGTGAGCAAAAGCACTTATAGGAATTTGTTTCTCAAAATTATTCAAAGTGTAGTTTCTTTAAAAATCTAGGATTCTTTAAGGCTCTTCAGCCTGTGGAAGGGTGGGTTTGAGAACCTGAGCTCAAACTCAAGCCCACATATCAAAGCACTGGCCTACACATATATTTTTACAGTGCCGAGTCTGTGTTCCAAAGCTGGGAGGCTTGCTCCAAGAAGCAGTGTAGACATGCCCACAGAAAGGCATTCCATCCCTAACAACATGAGAAGCAGAAAGATGGACCCCTATGAGAAGAAAGACTGTGGGAGGCAGTTGATAGATAATACCATGGAAAGAGAACAGAACAGAATACAAGATGGAAGAGAAAAGTTAACATGAAAAAGCAAGGAAGTGGATAAAGAAGGAAAGCAAATATGAAAGACTAAGAAAAAAATGCTGCTACTCAAGGAAAGAATAGACCAAAAGATAAGAAACAAGAGAACAGGACACAAACATGAAAATGGTACAGCATAGGGATGTAAACAACTAGTTGCTTCGCTCCCCCGCCCCACTGCCTCTGTATCAGAGGCAGCAAGCAGGGGAGCAGGAGTCGGCAGCAAGGCAGCCAGCAGAAAGGAAAGCAGGAGACATGAGGCAAGCAGGAGCTGATAGCAAGGAAAGGAGCAAGAGCTGGTGCTGGGGGGAGTCAGCTTAAAAGCCGGTCCCCCCTGCCCGCCCCAGCACCATCTCCATGGGGGGGGGGGGAAGCTGAGGCGCAATGGGGGAAACGGCACAAGCAGGGACTGACTGAAGCAGTCCCACTTCTGCTGGGTCCTATCTGATGTACCTCTGCCTTTTAAATGTAGTAAGAGCCCTATGGGGTTCTTGGTTCCCTTCTGTGCCTCTGCCTTTTAAATGTAGTAAGAGCCACAGGCGTCTCTTACTACATTTAAAAGGCAAAGGCACAGTGGGAATAGGAAGCGCCCCACTCTCCCGCTTATTGACTAATCAAGTAGTCGATGGAAATTCCATCGACTACTTGATTAGCTGATTAATTGAAATTTAACATCCCTAGTACAGCAACAAAGAATGAGAAAGACAGAAAGAGACAAAAGGGAGATACAGAGAAAGAGAAAAGCTGGAATAGATGCATCTTTTAGGTTTGATAATTATTTTAAATTTGTTTATTATTGAATTTCTATAGCAGATATCCAGTTTCTGGCCTAAAGAATTAAAGATGGTCTCTACCTCCTTTTTTAATCTGAGCAAGTTATATGTGGAGTCATCATGAATCATCTCATTGGTCCTCTCAAAGAAATCCTAAAGAAAATTCTGATGTTTGCCAATGCATATAAAAAAAGAGAAAACATATGGGGCTTGTTTTTTTGTTTTTACTTCCCAATGAAAATAGAGATTTTCAAGCTTCAGACAGTCATGAAAACTCTTCATAAGGATTTCACACATGACGGCCATCATAAACTTTAAAGAGGTAAATATCCTATTTTTCCACTACACCTAGGGATGTAAAAGTTAACCGGTTAAACAGAATGTTTAACTGGTTAACTATGACCCTAGAGCAGGGGGAGGGGGACCTCCTACAGCCTAGCATGGATGGAGCAGTTCCCTGCCTCCATAACAGGCTGCTCTGGCCAGCCCCGGGCTGAGCCCATCCTGCCATGGGTGGGGGCTGCTCTGGCCAAGCCAGGCAAGTCCTGCTACTCCGCAGGCTGTTCCGGACAGGCTGGACCAAGCCTGCCATGCCACACAAGGGGGGCTGCTCCAGCCAGGCCAGGCAGAGCCTGCCGCACTGTACTATGGAGGGCTGCTCCAGCCTGGCTGGGACTGCCACGCTGTGGGTTGCTCCAGTCAGGTCAGGCCAGACCCAACGGGAGCAGCCTCCCATTGGTTAACTGGTTACCCCAGTAAACAGGCTTACTGGGGTAATTGGTTAACCCTTTACATCTCTAACTACAGGACAGGAAAGCAGTTTTCTCTAGTGGCAATCAATATTAATAAAAAAGAAGAAATAAAAAAACAAAATATAGGAAGGTTATCATTTTTTTATATTACTTTTTAAGGTCAATTTTTGGCAGAGCTAATAGAAATTAAATTGAGGCCAACAAATTACTGTGCAGTATTACCACAAATTTTGCAGGTGACAGCTAACAAAAACCCTCAAAACTGAAGCCAAATCATCTAATATGTGGACAATTTAAACACTTAGTTAAGGAGGAGCAATTACTGAGTAGTATTTACAATTTGTTCTACACTTTGAAGATCCAGGAATCCAATATACTATGCAAGTTATTTCAATAGTCTCATAGTCTTTTATTTTAAAAAGATCATTTTTACTTACAAACTCTTCAAAACATGTTCATAAAAAATGTTTAGAGAGTAGGAGTAAAAAAAACAAAGCTAAAGTAAATTCCAAATGTTGAAACTGCTTTACATCTCCTTTGCTACATTTAGAGAAATTAATGTTGCAATACCAGAACTGCAAACAGAGCATAGTATACCATCATCTGAATATCAGGAAGAGTTGGTAGGCTAAAACAGTGCAGCTTTTGTCACAACTCACTTGAAATGTAATGTAATCAGTAAAGTTTAATAAAAAAACAAAACAGGCAGGCTACTGTGTTGGCATTGTAATCATCGTACATTCTGTTCCACATTTGAGCCAATACATAACATTTTTAATAACCAAGTTAAATGTAGAACATTTCCTATCCCTAATACAAGCACTCTCACAGAAAAATCAATGTAAGTTAAAAAGTACTTTGGAAGTGTTGTGAGATGGAACTTGGTTTCAAAACAAGGGTTGATAGATTGCCCTGTCTACAAATATTAAAACCTAAGCCAACCCCACAGATCCTGGAATTTGAAAGGAGAACTGGTTCAGAGTTTCTACTCCTTAGTCCTCCCAAGTTGCCTTTCACTGTAAGTTCTGTAATGATTTCAGCTGCCAAGAGATCCTCTTCCATGCCAGTGTCTTATCCTCAACCCCAAAGGGGGGGAAGGGGGGGGAAGAGAATTCCTACTCTGAAATCCACCAGGTAACACAGAAACAGAACACTTGAGTAATTGACCTGTAGAGTTCTGCTACAGATCTCTAGGTTTTGCTCCCCTGCAGAGTGGTTTTTCTGAGGTCCAAGTAATGGGGAATGGAAAGCAGCAATTTTGACAAGCTCTAATTCCCTTAAAGTGGACTTTTTGTTTCTTTAGTGTGCTTCACAACATAGAATGAAAAGAAGCAAAAGTTCCCTAGTCACAAGAACAGACTCATAAAACTACTGTATATTCATACTGTTTAACAGAGATTGCTGCAGAGGAGGTGGGAGTGGTGCGTGCATGTGCCTGTGTGGAAGAATGGCAAATAATGCCCTTTTTAACTTTAAAAAAATATTATATAACAATATTGTAACATAAAAGCATAAGAACAGCCATACTGAGTGACACCAAGAGTCTATCTGGCACAGTATCCTGTTTTCCAACAGTGATCAATGGCAGATGCCCTGGACAGAATAAGTGATTATCAAGTGATCCATCCATCCATCACTCATGCCCAGATTTTGGCAAACAGAGGATAGAGACACCATCCCTGCCCACTGATGGACCAATCCTCCATGAACTTATCTAGTCCTTTTTGAACCCTGTTATAGTTGTGGCAGTCACAACATCCTCTGGCAAGGAGTTCCATAGGTTGACTTGCATTGTGTGAAAAATATACTTCCTTGTGTTTGTTTTAAACCTGCTAACTATTCATTTCACTTTGCGACTGCTATTTTATGAGTTATGAGGTGTAAATAACATCTCCTTGATCACTTGATGATTACCTGTTCTGTTCACTCCCTCTGGGGCATATGACATCCTGTCTGGGCTAGATGGACCTTTGGTCCGACTCAGTGTGGCCGTTCTTATCTCCTTGTTTACTTTCTCCAGCTCAGTCATGATTTTATAGATCCTTATCATACCCACCTTAATCTTCTCTTTTCCAAGCTGAAAAGTCCCAATCTTATTAATTTATCCTCATATGGAAGCCATTCCATGCCCCTAATTATTTTGTTGCTATTTTCTGAACCTTTCCAATTACAAAATACTTTTTTGAAATGGGATAATCACATTTAAATCCAGTATTCCACATGTGGGTGTATCATGGATTTAATAGAGGCAATATGATATCTTCTCTCTTATTGTCTATCACTTTCTTAATGACTCCCAACACACTGAGGGGATGTTTTCCAAAAATTATCCCCAATGACTCCAAGATCCTCATAGAGATGTTAGGAAGCAAATAAATAGCTAATCGTGTAGTTGACAGAAATTCTATCAACTACAAGTTTAGTTGATAAGGGAGGAAGCCTCTGGGAATTACCCTCCCCCCCCCGCTCCCCACTGTGGCTCTGCACTTTAAATGTAGTAGGAGCCAGGCCAGCTCTTACTACATTTAAACTGCAGAGCCAGAGCCAGGGCAGCTCCTGGACCTGGTGTGAGCTGGGACTGAGCTGAACTTGCTCAGTTCCAGGTCGTGCTGGCTCCAGCAGCCACCGTCCGCAGGGAATCCCAGTGGGGAGCTGGGACCCACACATCCCCACAGATATTCACAGCCAGCCCTAGTCGCCACAGACAGGGGCTGCTCCACGGGATGCAGAGCAGCCTCCATCCATGGCGAACCTGAGTCTGCTGCAGGCAGAGGCTGCTTCGCTGCAGCCCCCGTGTTCCCCCTGTACTGCTGCTTCTGATGGAGTCAGCAACATGGGGCCGGGAGGGGGACGGACACCATAGAGATGGTGCTAGGGTGAACCAGCTTTTAAACCAACTCCTCCCAGCATCAGCTCCTGCTTCCCCTGCCCCTTGCTGCCTCTGATACAAAGGGGGGCTGGGGGGAGAGTGAGTAATCAAATAGTTGACTCAACTACGCGATAAGCCTAGGCTTATCAGGTAGTCTACTATTCACATACATCCCTACCCCATCAATTTATACGTAGGGTTGGGATGTTTTCCAATGTACATCCCTTTGCATTAATCAACACTAAATTTCATTTGCCATTCTGTTGCCCAGTTACCCAGTTTTGTGAGATCCTTTAAAGCTCATGGTAGTCTGCTTGGGACTTAAGTATCTTGAGTAGTTTTGAATCATCTGCTAATTTTATAACCTCACTAATTACCCCTTTTTCCATTTATGACTACGTTGAATAGGACAAGTCCAGTACAGACCCCTAGGAGGCACCACTATTTACCTCTTTCCATTTTGAAAAGTGACACTTTATTCCTACCCTTTGTTGCCTATCTTTCAACCAGTTACCAATCCATGGGAGGACCTTTTCTCTGATCCAATGACAGCTTACTTTACTTAAGAGCCTTTGGTGAGAGATTTTGCCAAAAAAATTCTGAAAATCTAAGTACACTATATCCACTGGATTCCCCTCTCTGCATGCTCGTTGACTCCCTCAAAAATTCTAGTAGATTGGTGAGGCATGATTTCTTTGTACAAAAACCATGCTGCCTCTTCCCCAATAAACTGAAAGTGAAAGTTGGCAATTCAGTTAAAATAGTTCAAGTGTCAATAATTTAAGGTGTCAAAAAACTTTCTCTCTGCATCTCTTCCTGAGGTGACACGTACCCAGTCAATGTGGGGAAAGCTGAAATGTTCCATTATTATTGAGTTTTTTATTTTTACAGACTCCCTAATCTCCTTGATTTTTTCACAGTCCCTATCACCATACTGATCAGGTGGTTGACAGTACAGTAAAACTCCAATTGTCCGGCATCCAGTGGTCCGGCACTCCTGATAGTCCGGCACCAACTGGAACCCGGAAGTGCTCCAGCTAGCCGGACAATTGGAGCTGTTCTGCCCCCGGCTTCCCCAAGTCCACTGCTGCTGCAACTGACCCGTGGCTGACTTGGGGAAGCCGGGGGCAGAGCAGCTGGAGTGCTGCCGGGTTGGTCCTGCAGTGCCGCTCAGGTGAGGGGCGGCTCTACGGGACCAACCTGGCAGCACCCCAGCTGCTCTGCCCCCGGCTTCCCCAAGTCAGCCGCTGGTCAGTTTCAGCAGCGGCAGACTTGGGGAAGCCGGGGGCAGAGCAGCTGGGGTGCTGCCGGGTTGGGCCCGCAGCGCCGCCCTCTCCCACGCTGCGCAGTTCACCGCCGACCCCCCACCACCACCCCAGACCCCTCATAGCCCCCCTTCCAGTACTCCGGCATATCTGATACTCCAGCACCCCCTGGGTCCTAAAGGTGCCAGATTATCGGAAGTTTACTGTATATCTCTACTGCTATATTTACATTATAGTATGGAATTACTATCCATCTATAACAATACCACTTCAATTTCGTAAGTCTTCCTAACAGGCCATACTTTACAACACAGATTATTTTAATCATTCCTTTCAGGCAAGTGTCCTTTTTATTCAACAGCACCCAGAACTAGCATAATAAAATGTAATGTGTACCTTGTTGTTTCCTATTGTCAAGTCACAGCACACTTAGCTAACCCTTTAAAACATTCTTGTGAGTTAAGTATCCTTCTCATTTGACAGATGAGGAACAAACACAGAGTTTAAGTTACTTGTCCAACGTATAAACTAAGTAAATAGCAATGAGAGGATTAGAACTCAGGAAGGTTTCATATTTCCAGTAGACTATTCTGCCTCAATATCTGCAAATTTTATAACAGTTTTTGACTAAATTACATTTCACTTTTATGTAAAGAAAACCCAAATAATTTCCATCCACGTCCTGAAATTCAGATTGGAAATTTTTTTTTATACAAATTGCATGTCTGTCATCACTTCCGCTGCAGTAAATCAACAAATGTGCAAGTTTGAGTTTAATTATCTATAAACTGAATATATAAATGGTATATACTGTTACAGACAGATACACACACACACACACACACACACACACACACAAAATCAGGTCTGATGCATGACAGCAGTTCTGTCAGTAGGTAGATCCATATTTGGAACACTTTCTTTTCATGTTGCTTAGGGGTCATTATGATACAGACAAGCCCCAGGAATTTCACAGGTTTGTATATAGCCACGGTTCATATGCAGCCTTGTTGTCTGATGTGCCGTGGAAGGAGGGCTGCAGTTCATCAGGGCTAAGCTGCATGTGGATTGGCATTGAGTGCACTGGCAGCCTGCATTGGTTGAGGTTGGGCAGGCAAGCGTGGGAGTGTGGCAGGTGATGCCTGGGGACTCACTTAAATTCCAGAAGAGAAACAACCCATCTACTCTGAACACCTCCTTCTAGTCATATTATAGAGCAGAATTAGGCTATGTCTAGACTGCATTCCTCTCTCAAAAGAGGAATGCAAATGAAGCAGATTGGAAATTCAAATGAAGCGCGGATTTGCAAATCTCACGCTTCATTTGCATAATCGCGTTAGAGCCCTTTTTCGAAAAAGGGCTTTTCGAAAAAAAAACCCGCAGTCTAGACGGGGTTCTTTAAAAGAAAACCCACCCTTTTTCGAAAGAACCCATACTCCTGAAAAAATGAGTAGGAGTTCTTTCAAAAAAGGTGGGGGGTTTTCCCCGAAAGAACCCCATCTAGACTGCAGGGGGGTTTCTTTGTTGGGGTTTTTTTTTCCGAAACACCCTTTTTCAAAAAAGCGCTCATGTGATTAAGCAAATAAAGCGCAAGATTTGCAAATCTGCCCTTCATTTGAATTTTTGATCTATTTCATTTGCATTCCTCTTTCGAGAGAGGAATTCAGTCTAGACGAGCCCTTAGAGTTCAAATCGGAAATAGTAACCCAAGTATAATCCTACTCCTAGTAAATGTCAGCATCAATAGAAGCTGTTTATAAAAGATGAAATGGGTATAAGAACATAAAAACGTCCATGGAATTGTGGATCTAAAATCAAGATGTATAAAAACACTAACTTAATGTCTAGAACATATATAGAACACTTTGGTATTAATTTGATTTACCAAAAGAGGAAAAATCCTAGATATTAGTAGTTTGTACTATTTTTTTTAAGTAGCATGGCTGGTGTTATAGACATCTTTTCCACAGGATTCTCCTTAATAGGTTCCATACTTTCTTTGAGCTTGCTGCTTATTAGTACCATTTAATAGCCAATACATTTTACAGTGAGCAACATATGAAAGCAGATCTCAGAATGGAAAAGAAAAGCAGCAGTACTTTTCTAAGTTCTATTCACAAATCAGTGTGTTCACTTAAGACACAAAAATAAGATACCAAAATTAAATGCTGGCCCAAAGTATACTGTACACTTTGAAAATATGATCACAAACACTCTGTTGCACTCCGTGGGCATCACTCCCTATCAGTAAGGCACAGATCAGGATATCCCAACTTTAAAGTTTGGTGGATTTTAAACTCAGCTCCTGACTGGCAGGTCGCAGATGCTTTCTGGGATCTCTCTGTTCAATGGCTCCAAAGGTCAGAATGGGAAAAAAGGTGGTATTCTCCCATCCACCACAGACTTTTTATCAAATGATACACTACTTGCACAAACAGTGCAAATATTCAAAGGCCTTCCTTCTCGTATAATTTGACCAGCAGTGAAAGTTGGCAATGTTGACAATTAAACTATAATCTTTAAGCTACAGATCGTCACCTCTCTTCCCACCCAGGATGTCTGGAAGCAAGTCATACCTCTCAGAGCTACTGTTTCAGAGTGTCTGCAGACCCAGGAAAACATGACTGCATCAATTTGTGTTCACATTTTCAAGATCATCTTCCCAACCAAAAGGCTAAACATTTTTTCTTTTAAAAGAAAGCTCACATCTTGGAGTGCAAATTGTACTTTAAGAAAATAACTGGTTTTCAGAGCCCCCACAAGCCATCCCAATTTGATTCCTGATAACTAAGAACTCAGTGCTGCTCTAGATCAGTACGTTTGATGCACATCTTTTAAAACATGTTATGCCATAACATATACAACAAGAGAGCATGATAAATTCTTTATTAAAATATTAGCCTCTCCTTAGAGAAACCTCTGAGTATATTTTTATAGTGGAAAAAATTAAACTTACATATAAAAAGGGTTAAAGTTATTTATATAATCTGGAAAAAAACTAAGAAAACCCTGACAGCCAGATTTTTAGATACAAAATCTAAAACGTCTAAATGTTTATTTTACTGAAAACCACTGAGAGTAAGTGCCTTTCGTTATTAAAATAACTACACAGAGTTGAGGAGAAGGGATGAGGGGAGATTTAAACCTGCAATTTCACTCGCTGCTGCTGCTTCTTTTTCATCCACATGACAAATGAAGTATAGAAATCAAGCAAGATTCCTTTTCAGCGTCAAGTCAATTATTTTCCGAAATTGAGATGTCCCAAGTATAGTAGCATAGTCTTTGAAACATCAGGAAATTTAGCAAAAAAGGCAAACATTCCAACATATTTTCTCTTGCAAACATCTAGTTGAACAAATCAGTCTGTTACATCCATATTATCTTCACTGATGTAGTTTATAATAAACATGTATCCATTCAAGCAAAGCCAGTGAAAGTTTGGAACAGTTTTTTTAGTCTGTTGAAGGCCTTCTTCAGAAGTAGTGTTACATTAGAATATAATGCAAAACAGTACAGTATATCTCCTTAGAGATCTTCGTCCTTCTAACTAAATGTCTTTTACTCACTAGCTTTTATATAAAGTCACTCACCTTTCACAACAAATCTGAACCTATCACATTTAAGCCATAAAATATCTCCCTATTCCTGCAGCAAGGGAAATCTACCTCCTCTGGGACTGCACTTTTTAGAACAACATAAAAAAGAGTACTGCAAATATCAACTCCTACAGATTCCACAAATTCATTTGCAATATAGTGATAAGTTCCAGGACACAGGTCTGCTGAATTGTAACTTTTTTACATTAATCACTTGGAGTTTCACACCCTAGACTGACCTCCTAGATAACTGAACCAATAGCATTTATCAAACATTACAGATGTGTAAAAATTATATCACTTAAACAAAAGCATTCAGAAAGTACTTCACTTCTATGCCATTAATTGCTTCTACCTAGTAAACATTTTACAAAAAAAAAATGTTGTAGCTGTTTTGTTCATATCATCTTGAAAGATCATCTGGCAAGAGAAAATTTGCAACAAATAACAATGCTCGAATAGCTCCATAGCTGAGGCACTAGTTTGGAATACAGTAATGGAATACTCATTTAACACTATAGATATGTTTCAGAAAATGATCGTGTTAAGTGAAAACGTGTTATGCGGGGTTAATTTTCCCATTGAAAATAATGGAAAAGGTGGGGGTTGCGTTTCAAGCGGTGGTGTCTGTTGGGACCGAGATATAAGGTTGAGGGAGAAAGAGGACTGGGTTACAGCAGGGAGGGGTGGTGTTTGGCTCTGGGGAAGGGAAGGGAAGGGAAGGGAAAGAAAGGGGAGGGGGATTGGGTTGGGAGTATGCCCCTGTGACGGGTCTGCCAGGACCTGCATTGTGTCCGGCGAGGGGGGGTCACCAGGGAACGGCGTGGCGAGCGGCGAACCCTCTGCCACTTTGCAGGGAGGCGGGGAAAGCCGTGTGCAGCCGCTGGCCTGCAAGCGAGGGCAGAGGAGAGGGGGCAAGGTATCCGGCGAGGAGGAGTCAGCAGGGACCAGACGGTGAGCGGCGAACCCTCCGCCGCTTTGCCCCGCGCAGCCGCCGGCAACGGGCTGGCTGGGGAAATCATGTTATTCCAGGGACGATCGTGTAATTCAAAAAAATGTTCCCTAAAAAAAAAAATTGTGCTATCACGAAAACTTGTTAACGTGGGCATGTATTAAATGAGGAATTACTGTACAGACAACACAGATTCCATTTCCTGTTCTGCCAGTTTCCCATGTGATCTTTGGCAAGTCACTTAGCCTCTCTATACCTCAGTTGCCTCAATCAGATTATAAACCAGTTTCTGGACTATTTTATTACTAAATCATCTCAAGAACTGCCATACCATTTAAACATTTTTATCATTTATAAAATGTGTGTTAAATAATTACTACCACATTTCAGACTGGGTACTCTGCATTTTATTTTTGTGATCTTTCTGTTTCTTCTCTTTCAGCTACTTCCATCCCAAAATTATGTGTTCTCCTCTATTGTCTATGCCCTCACCTGGCATGTGTCTCCCTACATCCCTAATTTGAGTCATAATGAAATGGCTCATCTACAGGCGTCCCTGAAGACTGGCAGAGAAAATACTGCATCTGAACTCGCACAGAATTTCCACAGCAGACATCTGTGTAACGCAAATAGACATTCTTAATCAGTGAAGGTAGATCCCAGGAGCTTTCACTCAGCCCACTCCCAAAAATCCTATTCTTCAAGTTAAAGAAATATCTCAGGTGGCTGTTAGTTATACTTCCAACCCCAACTGTTCAAAATTTGTAAGTAAAGCCCACAAAACCTCAAGATTTAAAAAATACACTGGATGTGGGATGAAGTCTTGGACTTCTGGTTTCCAAGCCTTCTAAGTTCAATCAGGTCACATTTTCCAGATTTTCTCCATCACCACAAGGGTAGAAACTTTTATAAAAAATAAAATCAAATAAAATAACCAGAGAATGTCAGGATTCTTGGAGCTATTGCTTGAGGGAAAACAACAAATATTTTGCAACTCAGAATAAACTCACAAAAAATTGGTAACAAGTTAGCTGTAGTGGAGATATCCATTACAAAGTCCTAACCAGTAATTCCTGTCCACCCTACTCTCCCCATCCTCAAGGGCCAAAAGGATGTTAAGATACTAACATTGCTTTGTCTCGTCCCAGAATTCTGCATGCAGTATATTGAACCAGGTGACTGTTGTCCCTTTCTCACATGTTCTTGCCCCTATGTGCTGCCTCACCCTCTCCATCCGGTCTGCTGTCCCTAAGCCCAATGCTGCCTAGCTCCCATGCCTTCATTTATCATGTTGGTACTTCAAATACCCTTGATGGTGTGCTACTGCCCCTCTCCATCATACCTAATGCCAGGTCCTGGCTCTCCCTTCACTAGAGGTATCTTCTGGGGTTTGGTAAAATGGCAGTGTGGACGCAAGTATTATTTTTCCAGAAAAACAACCATTTTTCTGGAAAAACGCTGCAGTGTAGATGCACACAGACTTTGAGTACAGGGGAACTCACGTCTGGGGCAGGAGGCTGGGTGCAGGAGGAGGTTCAGGGCTAGGACAGAAGTTCAGGAAGCAGTCTGTGGCTGCGCACCGTTTAACTGAAATGGCTTCTAGGTAGTAGAGAAGTGGGGGTAAAGTAGACTTACTGCTGCCCTGGCCCTGCACCGCTCCTGAAAGCAGTTAGCATGTATAGTTCCACAGCGACATGTGCTGCCCCTCATTTACAGGCACTGAGCCCACAGCTTCTACTGGCCACAGTTCCCTGTTATTGATCAATGGGAGCTGCAGGAGTGGACAGCATGTGGAGACCCCCTGCTCTTCCTTTCTTGGGGACTGCAGGGACATGCCCGCCCTTTCCAGGAGCAGCAATTACCACAGGGATAATTAATCTAGCCGTGACGGGTTAGGCATTTTAGAACTCTTTACTCAAAGAATTAAATCTAAGCATAAGAGAGAAATGAAAATTATGCAATGCACAGACCTGTCAAAAACCCAAAACACCACACTTTGCAAGCAGTAACAGAAGTAACAACAATTCCCCACATGTGTGTTGGGTCAGGAGGTGAGAATGATAGAGACACACACAGTGTGTGAGAGCAGCAGAGATCTGCATTGCTAATCTCCCTCTGTCCCCTTCTCTCTGTGCGGAGATGGGTACAGAAGTGGGGGAAGGAGGAACACCCGAACATCAGGACCCTCCATTTTCTTCCCACACCCTGCACAGCACGCAGGAGGCTACCAGGGGGCAGCTCTAAGGCAGAGGGCAGAAGCAGCATGACAGTGGGTGGAGGGGCAGCTGAAGTCCCAGTGCTTGATAGCTTCCTGGCCAAACCAGTCAGGATCACCTGTCAGAGGCTCCAAGATCTACTGACCAGTGGTATAAAGGAAGCCCAAAAAGACTGAGAATCTGCTGTGAAGTACTTACTGGGACCTGTTGGCTGTTAATGTTCGTCTCTCAGCCTGAAAAGCCTGGACACCATCAAATTAAAGACTTGATAATCCCATTCCTGCACCCAAAGTCTAATTTACACAGCTTGAAAGCTTCCAAGGGATAGCAGAGTTAGTCTTCAACAGGAAAAACTTAAAAATAACAAACAGACTAGTAGCTTAAAGACTATCAAAACATGTAGATGGTACCATGAGCTTTCGTGGGTGCAACCCACTTCTTCAAACAGGAGTATTAGAAGTCCAGATCCAAGAATAAATAGGGAAGAGGAGTGGGCGGGAGGGAAAGAGAGGAAAAAAAAGGAGGGGGAAAGGAGAAAAAATATAAAAAGAGAGACTGAGTAGATGGTTCAAATAGTTACAACAGGCTGATAAGAACAATTAGCACCTCCACTGTATGGTTGGTAAGTTAAGTCATAGGATGTGGAAGATAGTGTGCGAGCCAGCCAATGTCCTTATTCATACTATTTGCATAAGAATAAAACTTGTAAATTAAGTTAAGTTCCAATCCTTCCCTGTGTATTTGGCTTGTGGAATTGGCCTGAAAGAAAAGGGTGACTTGGAGATCCATTAATGAGTGTCCAGGTAGATTAAAGTGTTCTCCAACACAGGTTTTTGTGTATTGCCTTTTCAGATATCTGATTTGTGTCCATTAATTCTTTCCCATAGAGACTGTCCAGTTTGGTCAATATACATGGCAGGGGGCCCTGTTGGCATTTGATGGCATAGATCACATTAGTGGATGTGCAGTTAAATGAGCCTCTGATTTGGTGACTAAAATGTGGTTGGGTCTAGTGATGAAATCACTTGTGTAGATGTGTGGGCAGAGTTGGCACCAGGGTTGATTGCAGGGGTGGGTTCCTGGATGATTATGATGGAGGTGTGTTGTGTGGTTACTGGTAAGAATTTTTTGAGGTTAGGGGGTTGTCTGTAAGCAAGGACTAGCCTTTCCCCCAAGGCCTCTGAGATTGAGGGGTCATTTTCGAGGTCAGGTTGTAAATTGTTGATAATGCATTGGAGGGTTTAAGTTATGGACTGTAGGTGATGACAAGCGGAATTCCGTTTTCTTCTCTTTTTGGCCTGTATTGAAGTAGTTCATGTCTGGGTACTTTTTTGGCTCTTTTGATCTGTTTTTTCACTTCTCCGGGTGGGTATTTCAGTTTTATGAATGCTCTATATAGATCCTGTAGATGTTTGTCTCTGTCCGTGGGATTGGAGCAAATCCAGTTCTATCTAAGGGCTTGGCTGTACACAATAGATTGAGAAATGTGTCTGGGATGGAAGCTAGAGGCATGAAGTGTAACCGTCAGTAGGTTTCCGGTATAGGGTGGTAGAAATTTGTCCATCACTTAATTGTACTCTAGTGTCAAGGAAGTGCATCTCTTGTGTGGACTGATCCAGGCTGAGGTTGATGGTGAGATGGAAGTTGTTGAAGTCCCTGTGAAATTCTTCAAGGGTCTCTTTCCCATGGGTCCATATGATGAAAATGTCACTGATGTAGCATAAGTAGAGTAAGGATACTAGAGGGTGAGAGCTGAGGAAATGTTCAAGGTCAGCCATAAAGATGCTGGCATACTGTGGTGCCATGCGGGTGCCCATGGCCATGCCACTGACAAATTGTCTCCAAATGGGAAGTAGCTGTGGGTGAGGACGAAGTCACAGAGCTCTGTAACCAGATGTGCAGTGCTGTCATCGGGGATGGTGTTCCTGATAGCCTGTAATCTGTCTTCATGTGGAATGTTGGTGAAAAGAGCTTCTACATCCATGGTGGCCAGGATGGTGTTTTCAGGAAGATTACTGATGATGTGTAAGTTTCCTCAGGAAATCGGTGGTGTCTTGAAGATAGCTAGGAGTGCAGTGCTGGAAGCATAGGGTCTGAGGAGAGAGTCAATATAATCCTGTAGCAAGTGTGCCAATGCTTGAGATGATAGGTCATCCGGGATTTCCAGGTTTGTGTATCTTGGGTAGCAGATAGAAAACTCCTGGTCGGAGATTGGGGGGAAGGAGTGTTAGTGTAGATTTGGTCCTGAGCAGCATCAGGGAGCTTCATGAGTAGTTTCATTTTTTGTTTGTACTCTTTAGTGGGATCATAGGAGAGAGGCTTGTAGAATCTGGTGTTCGTGAGTTGTCTGGTTGCCTCCTGTTCATAATCTGTTCTGTTTATGATGACTACAGCGCCCCCTTTGTCAGCCTCTTTGATTATGATGTTAGAATTGTTTTTTGAGGCTGTGTATAGCATTCTGTTCTGCATGACTGAGGTTGTATGTTATATGCTGTTGTTGGATGACTAATGTCAGCTTGAGCACATTTGTGGAACCAGTTGATGTACAAGTCAAGACTCTTATTACAACCGTTAGTAGGGGTCCACATAGAAGCCTTTCTCTTGTGGGATAGGGGTCCACATAGAAGCCTTCCTCTTGTGGGGGAGCAGCAAGGTCAGTGTGTTGTACATCAGTTTGTTGGAAATATTCCTTCAGGTGAGGCAGCAAAAATAGGCTTCCAGATCTCCACAGAATTGAATCATATTCGTAGGAGTGGTGGCAGAAGAAGAGTCCTCGAGATAGGACAGATTCCTCTGCTGGGCTAAGAGAATGGTTGAATAGGTTGACAATGTTGCTCGGTGAATTGAAAGTATCTGGAATGAGAGATCCTGAGGCATGCAGGAGTTTGGATAGTTTATTGTCCTTTTTCTTCTGAAGGGAGATGAAGTAATCTTTGCAGATGGTTTGTTGAATTTTAGTAAAGTCTGGAAAAGATGAAGTGTGTGTGGAAGCTTGGTTTTTTATGATAGTTTTCTAACATTGAGAGCACCTCCTTGATTTTCTTGTTTGTTGTATAGAATTCTGATAAGGTGTTTCCTGAGTTTCTTTGCGAGAGTGTGGCATAGTTTAGTCTTTTACACAGTTTAGTCTTTTGTGACTTCCCTTGCCTGTATTTCATATAGGAAATATGATGGTATGGTACATTTTAGAAGTGTTGTGAACAGACCCATACTTAACATTACAAAATGAGTATCTGATTCTATTTTAACTAAAATTGAATGTTTACTGATCTCTGTGCATATGACATTATTTCCAGTTTAATGGTTTTATCCACAATGTGCCTTGCATTTTTAAAAATTAGGTCAGAAAATGCCAGCAGCAGAAATCCATTTAAAAATCCAATGATAATACCATGTGCATTTTTAAGGCTCATGGAGATGAACAATCTAATTAAAAACAGATAAAGCAAACTGTTTCAGAAATTAAAAAATAAAGAACAACGAAGTTAACATAAGCTATCTGTAGACACTCACTAAGTACAACTGTGTAGTAGAGCATTCAAATTAACCGATTTTATTTTATTCAGATTCATTTTATTCAGACACCTACAATGAAAGACCATTCAGTTATATTATTTTTGTGCATTAAGTAATACTCAATTACTTTAAAATGCAAAATATTATACCAGCAGTATTGCATTCAATTTGCAGACAAATTTTACTTTTCCTATATTTGTCAAAGCCACAATAGCTCTTACTAAAAAGGAATACTGTATTCTGTTAGCAACCCCTAACGCATGCTGATATAATTGGATCAGCCTACATAATAAAGGCTTTAGGCTGCTTTAAGTCCCAAACTTCAGATCCAGTAATTTATTAGTGTTTTTTCCAATGTTCTAGAACTTTCAAGTATAATGACCACTTATTTTTTCCTGGCAAGGCAGACCAGCAGCTATCCTGCTTTTAGTTTCAGAAAAGAAACTTAACAAAAACCAAAAAAGGAATCTGACCATAGGGACCTGGTGCCTGCGAGGGGAAGAGATACAGAGAGAGGGCATGAGGAGGCACCCCATGTAGTAATTAAAATTTTGGCAGAGGCACTGCACATCCTGAGGGCTGCCATGCTATGAATCTGACTCCACAACTTGATCTTGATTCAGCTCCGGGGACTGGATTTGATGACTTCTTGAATTCCCTATCATCCCTACATTTCTATGATTCTATAACAATTTCAAAAACTACAAATGAGTTTATTTACCTATTATACAATTATATAGTGAACACATGTGAATAAGTATTGAATAAAATAGGACTGCTTTGTAAATAATTTCTACAATGTAAGAAAAAAATAAACAAGTTCCAAAGAAACTATAAAAGAACACCAATGCTAAACTTCTTTTAAATTCAACTATATATGTAAGATAAAGATACCACTGTTTTTACTGGCAACAGGACACACACCTATATATTTTCCCTTCTCTTCCTCCTGACTAGAAACAGTTATCCATTTAAAGATGGGAAAAAAAAGCTTTTCATGCATAAATACGGAAATAACTTATAGGAGACCAATTATATATAGAACTTTAAAATTTTTTATGGTACCAATCTTTTACTCAGAATAATTATGAGCAATACCCATGTCTCATTAAGCTTTCAAAACAAATAGTCTGAGTTTCTTTAAAAACAAGTTTTTGGAACTAGATTTTCTGAGTATTAAAAAAGAAAAACTATCATATTTTTTGCATCTTATTGGATTGGATATGCCAGTCCATTCTGGCTAAAAAAACCATTTCATTACAGTTCTCTTAAATAATATGGTTAATATCACTTATGTTTATTTTTCCTTTAAATAATGGTTTCAATGCCATGTTTTACAGTGGTGATGTTATATTGTTTACATGACAACGATCAAACATTCCCAAAAAGAAATATATGCATTGAAAAATAAATAGCCTGTATTTGAATATAATTTTATGACTTAGTGTATGACCTGTACTTCTCACAGGTATTGCTTAATCCTTCCTTTTAAATAATTCACTTGTCATGTTTGAAATTGACTACAGTGTTGTCATTTACAATTAGCAGCTTGTGCATATGCCAAACAATGTGTTTTTCAGAATTGCATTTTTAATGCTTAAAACTATAGTTATTAAAACTAGTCTGCATTCAGATCACATGACTCCAAAACCATAACAATTTCAAGTGAAAAAGTAATACAGTATTCTAATGAACTGTTTGCAAAACAAAATATTATTTAAGGTGTAAAACTAAATTTGTATAAAGTAATTAATTACCTGCTGAATACTTTCCCATGTAATCGTAAAAGAGCATATCTTTATCTTGCTGCATTGCCCATCAGGTGTCAACTCTTGCATTCCTTCAACGTGCTTCAGTTCCATTTTGTGCTATTCTCTACCTATAGCAACCATGTTAACTGTTTACTCTTGGTAAGCCAAGTTAGCAAGTGACCACAGGAATTCTACAAGATGCACACTCTCTCACATCTTCGTGGCAAGGCATAATCAATAACAAGTAAGATTTTGTATCTGTTTCTACGCTAACTAGAGGGATCCCCCCCCCAATCCTTTACCACTATGAAAAGCTGTCTCTGCATTCATCAGCAATCAGTGAACTGAAAAGACTAGTGGATTTTGCCAGCAGTGAAAGACCTAATCATGGCAAGATCAAGCCAACTGTCAACTGTAATCAGCTTGATGTATTGCACTTTTCCATATCCAATGGAAAATGTTGAGCAAGCCTCTTTTCTTTCACAGTTACAGGGTTAAACTGAAAATACTGAAATGCAGACAATTTTGATGTTAAGAGACAATAGAATGTTTCTTTTTTAGTTTTGGATTATTTAAAATAAATGCAAAAGTCTAAGTATCATAGGTTGTGAAAGGTCATTATCCCCCCCCTCCCCCCAGCCTCTTCTGCATCCCTGTAATATTTGTTGTTTAGAATAACAGAAGATAGGGATGTTAATCAACTAATCGACTAGTTGATGGAATGTCCATCAACTAATCGATTAGTCAATAAGAGGGAGAAACTGTGACCACAGGCTCTCAATACATTTAAAAGGCTGACATGCAGTGGGGGGGGGGGGGAGGGGGGGGAGGGGACCAGACACAAGCTGGGACAGCTGATTCCTGACTTGTACCCAGCCCCCTGCTATACCTCTGCCCTCCCCTGCTTCCCGCAGAGATGGTGCTGGGGGGGGGGGGGGAATGGGCTTTTAATCCACCTGACAGAGGCAGCTGGGGGCAGGGGAGTGACTAGTCGAGTCACTACTAGACTATCCAATAAACTTATGCTTATCAGATAGTCGACTAGTCACTTACATCCCTAATAGAAGATCATGTTGACTGAGGGATATTAAAATCTGTATCTATTGTGAGAAACTTACTGTACAAGGCACAAAGTAAACATCACACGCAAAATAAGCATGTTACAATTTTGTGAAAGTTGCCAATTCTATGCTTAGGGATTTTCTCCTCCAAACTTTTATTTATTCTTAAATCATACACAAGATTAAATTAATGAAACAGCAACACAGCATTCATGCAGTAGTACAAAGAAACTCCATCATACAAAAGACCGTATCAAGACAAATATAGACCCAAATGTTTTCAATTATTTAAATCAATTCAATTACTTACAGTCCATATGCAACCCCAAAACAAAATACTCAGTCTCATTACTCATTCCCCAATTCTGTCCTCTAGCATAGCACATTTCTAACAATAAAGAAGATGAAAACATAAAAGGCTGCCATGTTTTACAGCGAAACAAAAGACAGGACTATGCAGCACTTTAAAGACTAACAAGATGGTTTCTTAGGTGATGAGCTTTCGTGGGCCAGACCCACTTCCTCAGATCAATATGTGGAAGAACATTTTCTTCCACATATTGATCTGAGGAAGTGGGTCTGGCCCACGAAAGCTCATCACCTAAGAAACCATCTTGTTAGTCTTTAAAGTGCTGCATAGTCCTGTCTTTTGTTTCAGTTAGACCAGACTAACAGGGCTGCATCTCTATCACATGTTTTACAATAAATCCCCCGTCCTTCCATCCTTTCAGGAAGGGAATTTAGGCATGAACCTGATTCAGGCTGACACAGGATGTCCAACTAAACTGATCTCCATTAGGGTATGGAAATATCATGTATCTAAGCACAATAAAATATATTTTCTGGCTGATTTATTTTATTTTATTTCTAGGGATGCTAGATAGTGGGTGATAGAATAGTCAAGTAACCACATGCATTCTTATTGGTTACTCAACTATTCTACAGTTACCGGGGGCGAGACTTGCAGCCAGTGTGCTCCGGCCCCACTCTCGGGGAGCCCAAGCGGGAGCCGATCCATGACAGGAGCCAGTTTATAAACCAGCTCCTCTTGTGGACCAGCTGCCTGCCGCCTGCCACTGCTGCCTCTGATACAGAGGCAGCAGCACAGGGTGGCAGCAGCCCCTGTCCATGGGGTTCCAAGCTCCACACAGACAAAGGCTGCTGGGCCGGGGGGAGGCTGCTGTGAAGCAGTCTCTGTCCGCGGCAGCCCAGGCACCCAGTCTGAGCACCCCACAGACATCCCATGAAGCAGCCTCTGTTCATGGCGAACCTGGGCCCACTGCAAACAGAGGCTGGTCCAGAAGCAGCCACGTCCACAGGGGTTCTCAGCTCTCCACAGACAGAGGCTGCTCCGCCCTCTGCTCATGGGGTGCTAGGACCCCCACAGACAGGGGCTGCTACCATGAAGCAGCCTCTGTCCGTGGGGAGCTCGGACACCCCGCAGACAGGGGCTGCAGCCACAAAGCAGCCTCTGCATGTGGCGGGCCCAGGCTTGCCACAGACATAGGCTGCTCTGTGGGACGTGGAGCAGCTTCTGCCTGCCACAATCCTAGGCCCGTTGCAGGCAGAGGTTACTTCGCAGCAGCCTCCCTTGCCCCATCCCGCACTGCTGCCTCTACTGGCGGGGGGCAGGGAAGCACCGCAGAGTCAGTGCTGGGGAGAACTGGCTTTTACACCAGCTCCCCCAGCACTGGTTTCTGCTTCCCACCCATCCCTTGCTGCCTCTGATACAGAGACAGCGGGGGCGGGGGGGGGGGGGGAAATGCGAGTAGTCTAGAAGATTAGCCAATAAGCCTAGGCTTATCAGTTAATCATATACTCTACTACTCGTTTACATCCCTATTTATTTCTAGGCAAGAGACACCAACTGGGAGGTACAGCAAGATCACCCAGTAATACCATATGAAGATAGATAAAAAATTAGTTTAATTCCCTTTGTCCTAAATTAGCCAAAATAGGCTCCATCTTATAGCTACTTGATATTAAGAAGATAGTTTGTGGAATAAAAATGGCAACAGTTGGAGCAGGAGGTGGCTGCAGGGGCAGCAAAATGAAGGCAAGGAGGTTTTTTGATGGTTGGAATAAGGTCCTCCTAGAGCACTGATGGTGGGGGGAAGAGAAGATGCAGTATAAACAGGCTGTTGGATAGGGAAATAAAATTAATGAGACACAGTGTGCAATGGACATGTCAGTGAAAGGAGCTGAGGAGGCCACTGTATATAAATCATATATATAAATCATAGGCCAAAGGAAAAATGAAGGGAGACATCAGCCAACAGAAGGTAAGATGAATTTAGAAGATGGCTTAGAAAGGAAGATTTGGCTGCTGACAACAGTCATAGCCAAATAATTATGTTGCTGACAGGAACACTGCAGTTCTTTGTTCTGGGAAAGAAACCAGTCCATAGTTGAAAGGATGCTGGAAAAAGGATATTAAAGCAATGTAATTACTCAGAAGCACTATGCCCCCCAAAAGGTCTTGATCAGCAAGCATGGCATGTGTACAAATAATGAGCTCACTTAGCTAATCCTTCTGTCCATTTCAGAGTGGGATTAATTCGAGTTGCAAATATGCTTTAAAGACAAGGGGCGTATAGATTATAAATTTCCAGAACCAATTGTCCTAAATTGGGATTCTCTCAAGTGCATAAAAAGAGCTCTGGAACTAGCTAGGGGCAACACCAATTTTCCAGTTTGTTCTAAAACAAAAAGATCTCAAAAGACATATGAAGAACTAGAATGGTCTCAAATGCCTCTCTATAGAGGGCTGTAGAACTCAAATTCTTGGTTCTGACTGGGCTCTACTCTGACTTCCTCTTTCCAGTGCCTAACCCGAGGAAGGGTCCTTCTGATAGGAATACTTCACTTCCTCTTTCTGTTTTAGGACACAGAGAAAGAACATGAAGCCTTAATATATTGCCTAGACTGGACATCAGTGAGACCTCCCAATTAGGTGGTACCCAGCTGGCCATCAGTACTCACAACTAACTTTATCTGAAGCAAGGCTGGAATTTTGGAAACTGGTTAGAAATGTTTTTCAGCTGTGACTGAAAAAAAGAGACCACTTCAGGATCCCAATTACAGTTGAGCTATTGGAGCGCGTCTACACTGCAAGGCTTAACTCAAAATAAGCTACGCAAATTGAGACACGCCAATTGCTTATCTTATTTTGAAATAGCTTATTTTGAAATAGGGAGTGTCTACAGAGCACTTATTTCAAAATAGAGCACTCTTCCTCTGACTTCCCTTACTCCTCGTACAATGAGGGTTACAGGAGTTGGAGTAAAAAGTCCTCCAGCTTGAAAATATTTTAACACTATTTTGAAATAACTGCCTGCTATGTAGATGCAGACTAGTTATTTTGACATAGTGTTGCAGTGTAGAGGTACCCTTGGAGTCCAGTACCAAGACAGCTGACTTCACTATGGTCTCCACATTCAGAAACTGGAACTAGGGATGTAAGCAACTAGTCGACTAACCGACAGGCAAATGCTTATCCGACAGTAGACTTGACTAGTCACTTCTCTGTCTCTCTCCCCTCCCCCCGCTTCAGTCCCCACTCAGGCCAGTTCCAACTGCAGGCACTTCTACTTTTGAAAGATACAAGAGCCCTGCAGGGCTCTTGTACATTTCAGAAGCAGAAGTGCTGCAGGGAGCACAGGGCAAGCAGGGACCAAACAGTCCTCTCTTGCCTGTGCTCTCTGTAGCGCCCCTCCCTTCCCCTACTACATTTAAAATACAGAAGCACAGCAATCAGCGCAAGCCAGGACTGCTCGGTCCCGGCTCACGCTAAGTCCAGCAGCCCCTGTTCATGGCAGACAGCCTTGTCCGCTGCGAACAGAGACTGGTGCCTGAGCAGTCCCTGCCTGCAGCCAGCACTGGCTGCCGCAAATGGGGGTTGCTTGGTGGCACCAGCCCCTGTCTGTGGCCCGCCCTGACTGCCATGAACAGGGGCTGGTGCCGGAGCAGCCCCAGTTCGCGGTGGCCAGGGCTGGCCGCAGGCAGGGGCTGCTCAGGCACCAGCCCCTGTTTGCAGTGGACAGGGCTGTCTGCCATGAACAGGGCTGCTGGACTCAGCACGAGTCGGGACCAAGCAGTCCCGGCTCGCGCTGATCGCTGCACCTCTGCATTTTAAATGCAGTAAGAGCCCAGCAGCTCTTACAACATTTATAATGTAGAGCTGCAGTATGGGTGGCTCTAGAGCCAGGACGAGCCAGGACTGCTCAGTCCCGCCTCGAGTCGGCTCCTCTGGAGCTACCCCCACTGTGGCTCTGCAGAGGTGCTTATCAACTAATCATATAATCAATACAAATTGTATTGACTATATGATTAGCCAGATAATCATATTTTAACATCCCTAACTGGAACTAGGATTATCTCTACACTTTGGAAAGGACTGCTGACATATCTGCACCATGAACAACTGACTCATGCTGCTGAGAAGAGATGGAATTAAAAGTAGTTCCAAGCCTGAGAATAGTGAGCTCTGCCACAAAAGGCTCTAACAGATGCCCCTTTCCCAGAAATGAGGATTTTGTAGCTTAAGAGTACCTTTTGTGGACTTGTAAAGAACCATGACCAATTTCTCTCTGTCCAAGGTCTGAGCCTGAAGGGCTTCCTTGATCTTTCCAAGCAGTCAAAATTATATCCAGTGGGACATCTCACAGCTAAAGCTGTTTCCCAAGTCTGTTACCCTATATTAAAAAACTATCTTTCATGATAATCTTGAAGAGCTCTGGGAGTTCTAGTCAAGCAAGAATTCAAAAACCATTCTGAACGTACTAGAGTTTGTTTTCACACTGCAAGGTTATAGCCTCCCACTTCTTATTTTGTCCTCAAGTTGTAACAGTTTGGTTAGTTTTTATGTTTTGAAAAGAACAGAACATTGTAGACCTCTAGGAAATGTTTTAGCCAGCTGTAACAGGCTATGCTGGCCTTTTAAGACGAAAGGGAAACCTTTGGCTATGCTAATGCATTTCAGGTGGTTTTCTGTATTCAGACCTTGGAAATGTAGGTGGTAGCCACTAAAAGAGAGGAAACGGTCCTGGCGTGGCAGTTTATAATTCAAGGAAAGCTAACTCAGTGCAGAACCCAGGAGGTGAGCTGTTAAGTGTAGGAGAAACAAGACTCCTAGATCTCTTGGCCAGAGGGAAGGAATCCTGGGAAATTAAAGTCTCAGTTGCTTGGACTTGTGGACCATGCAGTGAGCATTCTGTGAAAGGAGGCAGAATAAAAAAAAAATCTTGTTGCCTTAGAAAAGAGCACTAAGATGAAGGGCTGTCAATTTCCATCAGAAAACAGGACGAACTTTCTGATTGCCAGATTTGTGCACAGAATTTAGAAATCCCACAGTATTTTAAATGTTTTCATTTCCTTATACTAAATTTTTATATTAGCTTATTTGTTTGGATTTTGGACATTCCAAACTCTCCCCAGAAGTCTCATGGCAGAATAAGAAACCCTGGCGACAGCTTTTGTTTTTTGTTTGTTTTGCTTATATTTTAAAAAGAACTCTACAAGCATGATCTTCTTAGAAGGCCAGCCTGTTATAACAGATAGCACTTTTAATGCTGCATGTGGGAGTAAAAGTTAACATTAGAAATAATTACTGTTGCATGTTTACACTAATTAATTTTTAACATAATTCAGATTTTAAAGAACTGTGTCTCCTTCTAGACCAAGCTCTTTGCCCTTCAACTTTTTCCCTCCCTCCTAAAACTGTTTTCCTGCATACAGAAAGTACTACACAGATTTTCTGTACCAGTCACTACAGCTGCAAAGGCCCAAGCTTCGTAGAAAAAAAGGATAGAGAGAAAAGGGTTGGTTAAATGGTTTCTGATCTACAGACTGCTTAAGCTTTGAACCCCTAGCCTTATAAAAAAAAACCTGATAGATGGGACAGTTTGGTGGAGGAGGTGGAGAGGCACAAGTGGTAGGGCCTCAGCGCAAGCAAGGATCAGACCTTGGGGGAACAGGTCCAGAAAGAGGAGTGTGGGTGGGGTCACTAGAGAAGAGGATGAGCGGGAGTGGGGCTATGGCTCAGGTTCCCTTTTGGCAGCTGCCCTTCAAAGGCAGGAGATTCTCTGCATCCTGTTTGGGGAGGCTTAGCCTTGCCCGGCCTCTTACACCCACCACCCATAATATGGCATGTTTCCTAATCCTTTAATCATTCTCGGGGCTCTTCTCTGAACACTCTCCAATTTATCACCATCCTTTTTTAAATTGTGGACATCAGAACTGGACACACTATACCAGTGCCAAATACAGAAGTAAAATAATCTCTCTACTGCTGCACAAACTGGAGAAATGGTCTGAAGTAAATAGGATGACGTTTAATAAGGACAAATGCAAAGATGTGGAGAAATTGGAGAGGGTCCAGAGAAGAGTGACAAAAATGATGAAAGGTCTAGAAAACATGACTTGTGAGGGAAGACTGAAAGAATTGGGTTTGTTTAGTTTGGAAAACAGAAGACTGAGAGGAGACATGAGAGCAGTTTTCAAGTATCTAAATGGGCAAATTGCATTGACTATTCAATTAGCCCATTAATCTACATTTAACATCCCTAATTAGAGGAACTACAGATTTGGAAGTCTAACTTTATTGCTGCTGCTTTTTCAGAAGAGCAACCCTTTAACTCCCCTCACTACCAACAGAAGGATGATTAGGAAATTCCATAAGGAGAGATTATCTAGGACACCTAGATTTAGTTCTAATCTAGATTTAGTTCCCCTTTGTCAAACCAAATACCAAAAATAGCTGCTTCTGCTATGTAAACTTAAAATGGAAATACTCTTTTCCTGTCTGAAAACTGAAGGGCTCTCCCAGTCTGAAGCTACTGGGTTGCTTCTTCCATCCTCCTCACACTAAAGTATTATAACCAATCTGCTTATCAGGATATTGGTACAACCTACAGAAATCCATTCACCAGACAAAATACAAAAACAAAGTTTTGTTTCCTGCCAACTAAAAGATATGATCAATTCCCATTTGTATCTACTGGTTGAGGGTTCCAGACTAGGGAAGCTTAAAGAAATCTGACTTCCAGTTGGTAAGAAAATAGACTATCCTCTTTTGCTTGAAACTAATGTGATTTGCTTAAGAAAGGTAAGATCTGCCTCAAGTTCTGTCCCACATTACCCAACAGCAAAAGTCCTTCCCAGTATACAACCAAGAAAAGGCTTACTGGGCTCGTCTCCCTTCTCCAAACTAGGAGAGAGTTCTGGCATTAAGAAAAGCAAAATAAAGTGTAGAGACCTACTCTATACTGCAAGGGTTTTCAAACACTGGGTCGTGGCTTATAAGGGAAAGCTGCTAGCTGGCCACGAGACCTTTCAATTACCTATACCTCCACAGGTATGAATGATCACAGCTCTCATTGGCTGCAGATCGCTGTTCCTAGCCAATGGGAGTTGGGAGAACTGGTGTCCCAGGTAAACAAAGCGTCTCACAGCTAGCTAGTGGTTTGCCCTTACAAGCTGCGACCCGGAGATGGAAAGCCCCTGCTATGTTATACACTGCCTTCTTTATCTCTTCTTAGAGAAAGCTGCCATGTCAAAAAATTCTGAGTTAGGATATAGAGTGGAGATTTTTTTTTTTGAGTGAGTGCCACTTTTTAACAAAGAGACTGCCACGTGCCATCTCCAGTCCCACTTGTGTTTTCACAGCATTCCTGTGCAACCGCAACAATTGCCTACATGAATAAAAATATTTTAATCTCTATTTAATGTTATCAGTATTTTGTCCTCTCTCATATGTTAATCACACTAACTTTTATTCTGCATTTTTCTACCATCATCATCCCTCCCTCTGAGCTTTCCTCCAATCATCCTCTTCTGTACTCAGTCCCTTTTTCTCTTCTCACCATGTATGTCCAACATGCATGGGGCTCTCCACTCACTTGGACATACCTATACACCTGGTCTTTTTCTTTTTGCTCTCCTCAAATAACTCCCCAGCTACCTTTCCTTCTGGCAGACAGAAATCCCAGAGCTACTGCCTGTGTTAACAGTGGCCCCTAGTGGATTCACCTACTATTGCTCCTCCTCACTGTTTCCGGACAATTTCAGTGAAGAACTTAGAAACTTGAAGAAGCAGCTGATATCACGTAAGATATAACCAATTATTGTAAAGCAACAGTGGTTCTTGTGGCAAATGGTCTGCTGGGAATACCAAAATCTTGACAAAACTAGCACAAGTATTTGAGTGAGAAGAGAAGAAAAGAAAAGCAGCTACCTATTAGTGTGACGACTATTCAACAGCAGAATCAGGATTACCCCCCTCTGCTCTAAGGCATTAAGTTTGCAAACTTTGCTACTTGTAAGTCTCCCTTGAGCCAAGAAAAATCTTCGGCCTCACCATAACATCAAGGTTGTCTTGTAACCAGTCCAACACTCATCCTTGTTCCTGAAGTTGGATCCATCATGAGACTAGACCCTTTCAAAAATTTAGGTGGTGAGATTTTGAAAGGCAAGATTATCTACCACCTAAATCAGATATAAAGTAACATTCCATTCATAACGTGACTTCAGTCCTATGATAGCCATAGAGCTTCTCAAATGGCAAATTTTGAAATAAACTCATTATTACACAAATTATGACTTTTTGGCTCTGCTTTGCCTTTGTCATGTTCTCAAGATAGCTATTTTATGCAACTTTGAAGGACAAGCTTGATTTGTTCCATCTTCTGATAACAAAGGCCATATCAACAAACTAAAATAAGAGAAACAGCAGTATTTTCCAATGTTGGCAATAAGGCAAAAAATTGTACCATAGAATTAAAAATATCAATCTTCAGTTTAATTCAGGAATAAAAATTTCCACTGAGGAAATTAAAAACTTTGTATTTTACTGAGGAAAGAACTGATCTTGAGATGCTACCCTCTTGCACGGGGCTCCAAGCAAGGGGAAAAAATCTAATTGTATGAATCTCTTCTCCACAGGAGCTGGGAGAAGTCAGATCATGAGCACAGTGCAATTCCCTCCTTCAAGGAGGAAAAAGTTGGTAAAGTTGGAAACAAAATCCAGGACATGACAAGCCATTTTGGTCCCTGGTACTTAAGAACTACCTGGCAACAAATGCTACTTCACATAGATGTTATTTCATCTCAGGGATGATTAATAAGCATCTATAGCAATGCATGTTTGACCTTTAAAGGCGGCATCTCTAAAATTAATGCAATATTAAAGTCTACCTTTTGAAAATAATCTAATAAATATCAAACAATATTTTTCATTGTGATTTTAAAATCACTACTACTATGATCAAAGTAGTGATCATGCAAACAAAGAGCTTCAAAGAACAGAAAGGCAACTGCACATATGAGTAATATAAAAATCACAAACTGAATTCTAATAAAACAGATTTACTGTCATTTCATCCAACAGTATTGATTTAAACACCAAAACAAACATTTTTAATCTACCACATTTTTCTATACATCAGTTACACTTTTAGCTTTATCCAGTTAATTATACTTGGCAAAATCAATATTTCAATAATGTTAATAAAATAAGAGTACAGTAAAAATATACCTGATTACAGAAAATTTGCTAACTAAGTTTTATAAGCTTCTTCAGTGTTCCATTGTATTATATTTATTCTAGAGCAGTACAATATTCAGCATTCCAATTACAATGAATAAGCCTAATGCATTACATAAGAGTAAACCGATTAAATCCTTGAGCCTGAAACCATGCCTTTTCCTCCTCCCTCTCCAGTTTGAAACTTGTCACAAACAGAATCTTGATTTTCTATACTTCTCAGAACTTGTATCAGTCATATAATTATCATGAGCATTTTTATAATCACCACTAGAACTTAAATCAACCCCTTAATTGTCAATCTATTTAGTGCTTATGGATGGGAAATCTTGAATTAAAACACAAATTGGCATGTTTCAGATGAGTTTAAACAGCTTGTTATAAATTTTCTCTTTGTAGTTAAAGGCTGGAGTTTGAGTATTTATTCATTATTATACTATTATAATTATTTAATGGCTGACCTGAAAATCTTTACAAAGACTTAAATCGAACATGGTAACAGACACTGAATGCCAAGCTGATAGAGATGCAGCCGTGTTAGTCTGGTCTAGCTGAAACAAAAGACAGGACTATGCAGCACTTTAAAGACTAACAAGATGATTTATTAGGTGATGAGCTTTCGTGGGCCAGACCCACTTCCTCAGAAGCGGGTCTGGCCCACAAACGCTCATCACCTAATAAACCATCTTGTTAGTCTTTAAAGTGCTGCATAGTCCTGTCTTTTGTTCAAACTGTCAGTAGCATTCATCATGTTATGAACCTGAGTAATAAATGTAAAATTAACTGCATGCTAAATTGGAAAGCCAATCTGTCTTTAACACTGTTGATAAGTGATGATTAAAGAGAAAACTGTTGTGGGTCAGAAGTCATCACTGTGGTGTCCTGACAGGTATCTTGCTCTGTTCAATTATGATGATTACCCCAACTCTGTGCCTTGGCTGGGGGAGACCAGAGCTTCTGACGCAGCAAGATAGGGTGATGGGATTCCCCACCAGGGCAGGTAGACTGAGTTCAATGGTATGATCAGCACATTGGGTGACTGTCCCAAGGGACTTCTGTGAACCAACCCGTCACAAAGACAATGATATGGCATAAGTGTAAAGGAGGGCAGAACATGTACAGAAGAATGTTGATTGTTGTAGATTAGAACAAGGGTCAGCAACCATTGGCTCGCAAGCCAAATATGGCTTACTAGGGAGCCATATATGGTTCTTTTGGAGCTCCAGCTCAGTCCCCCCCCCCCCGCCACCCCCAGCTTCCACCGCAGCAGGTATCCAGCTCTGGTTCTACAGCCTCACGTCTCCCCACAAGGTTGGTGCGCCAGCACCGGCTTCTTGTGGGGAGATGGGAGGAGAAAGCCCTGAGCTTCCCTGCCAGATCCAGTGTGCAGGGAACAAGAGGAAGCAAAAATGGCTCCATGTGCTGCTGTTTTCCTTCCCCCAGCTGAGGGACCAGCCTTGCAGGGACACACTTCCTGGAGGCTCCCTCTTTGCTCCCATTGGCCAGATTCCACTGAATGAGAGTAGTGGGAAGCCAAGCTTGGGGGCACCAGCGGTGCGAAAGCAAGTAAATGTCTCCCCCACCCTCTCATGCCCAGACCTCACACCTCCAATCCCCGCACTCAGCCCTCCCTTGCTGAAACCCCAAACTCCCAACCCCCTCACCCCCCCCACCAAGATCCTGTCCCCCGGTCAGACACCCTGCCCCAGCCCACTCCTGCCCCTTGGCCAAACACCATGCCCCCAGCCCACTCCTCCTCCCCGGCCAGACACCCTGCCCCCAGCTTGCTCCTGTCCCCTCCCTTCCTCCTGCCCCCTCCCCCTAGCTGGAGTAGGGTGTCTGGCCTGTTCCTGCCCCCTTCCCCTGGCCAGACACCCTGCTCCAAGCCTGCTCCTGCACCCTCACTTCCTCCTCCACCTCTCCCCAGCCAGACACCCTACTCCCAGCCTGCACCTGCACCCTACCTCTCACCCAGACCTCGCACTCCCATTTCTATCCCATTCACTGGCAGCCCTGTCCCGCACACTTGACCCCTCATTTCTGGCGTCACCCCAGAGCCTAGAGGGGCCCACAAAATCCACTAACTCTGGAACCCCAGAAGAGTTAATCTGGCCTGAGGTCTTGAACCTCAGTCTTCCCTGCCCCTTCCCCCACTACAAGGCTGGAGTACCAGGGGAGTGAGGTGTTTCAGTTGGGTTTTGGAGGGGTTTGGGTTTTTTTGTGGGGTCCCTGACTGATTTTTCTGTGGGTCACTGGCCCCCAACCCAAAAAAGATTCCCTGCTCCTGCCATACATGAGGACTGCCACAGTAGTCAAGAACCACACAAGCAGGTGGCTCATGTACATTTCAAATGCAGCAGCACAGCAGGATAGCGAGCACCCCTCCTTATTGACTAATTGAGTAGTCAATGGACATTACACCTGATTAGTTGATTAATCTAAATTTATCATCCTTATCCTGCATCCCCACATCTCTAGTCCTCTGCCATAACACTTCTGCACCCCACATACACCCCAACCCTGAGCCCATCATACACCTGAGCCCATCAGACCCCCACATTCCCAAACTCCTGCACCCCCACATCCCCAACCCCTTGCCGTAAGACTGATAAGACAGCCTGAATGTGTGCATGAAGCTGGATTTGACTAGTTGTGATACAAACTTCAAAGAAGTGTGTGAAAAGATGCAGCAGCAGAAGTCCCATTAAATTAAGTCTGTGATTACGATGTTTCATTTATGCTATTATTAATAATTATGTCAATTATTAATAATATTAAGTTATATATTTTCAGTCATGCAAATGGGCATTCTTATATGAACAGCTTTTTGTTGACCACTTGTTCTAAATTTTGATGAAGTTTGGCTCTTTGGTTTGAAAAGGTTGCCAACCTCTGTTGTAGAAGATACATAAGGTAAAGAAGCCAGCAAGATCGCACCATTATGAATTATTAGTAAGAATTTCTTCTATAAAAGATGAGGGCTGATCAGTCAGAAATTACAAAGGAGTAGAAGGACCTCACTGTATCAGTCACTTCCAGGATGACACTGAGGCATCAATGTAATGAGGCTGTAAAAAATGTAAATGAAAACCTAGAATATCACTCATGAGGTATTTCCAGTAAAGACAGGGAAGTATTAATGCCATTTTATAAGGCATTATTAAGATCCGTTATACTGTGTACAATCATGGTCATTGTATTCATCTTTTTTTAACATCAAACTAGAATAAGTGCAGAGATGGGTCAGGAGAAGAATTAAGGGCATGGAGAGCCTGTCTTGTCTTATCAGAGGAGACTAAAGATCTTGGCTTGTTTAGTCTAAGCCAAGATCTAACTACTCTAAATAAATACATCAGGACTTAGGAAATAAACACCAGAGCAGCAGAAGAGCTTTTTAAGCAAAAGGACGACGTTGATACAGAACATACAGGTATAAACTGGCTATGAATAAATTTAGGTAAGAAATTAGAAGAATTTTTCTAATCATCAGCAGACTGAGGTTCTCAACCAACCTGCCAATCACAGTAATGGAGGTGAACAACCTAACACATCTGACAGATCTTGAAAAATTTGTGAATTGGATTATATGATACGGGTTGCCCATGGCAATATAGAATTGGCTTGATGATCCAGAAGGTACCTTCCAGTTCTATGTACCAGTGATTTCAGGTTCCTGGGTTTGAGGTTTCTAGGCCTAGCAGTTAGGAAAGCCTTATTTTTACTTGTAAAGAGGAAGTTTAAATTTGGAAATAGTTGAAACACAACAAAACACTGCTAGTTATGTATGAGAGAGATTTCAAAGTAGAAACATAATTTGAAATTTTACTAAGCTAAAAACAGGCATAAAACAAACAAACAAAAACAGCCAGCTGTTACAAGGATAAAACTATATACATTGAACCTCCAACTCTGAGGAGAAAGCGGTTCTGCATGCTGCCATGCGGTTCTGCATGCTGCCACTTCTACTCCCTGGGGGAGTGGCAGTGCAGCGATGTGCTTCACCTTTGGCTTTTCCCTGTCATGCCAACAGCTGTCAGAAGCATTTCCTGGGAGCGACAGGGGATACGGAATCACACTTCTATCCCTGTCATGCCCAGACCCCATAGCACCTTCTCTGGCTTGGCAAAATCTTTAATCCAGCATATCTTGTTTCCCAGGGTTGCCAGATTAAAGAGATGTAAGTGTATATAGAATTGGCTGTGAAGCATGGCATTTCAAAACTCTAAACTGGGAGAGAAACTCAGTCTACATCACTATCTAAAAAGCCACCTAATCCACAGATATATGCTTCAATTTTGACAGGCCTCTACACGAGTGCTAAATCAGGAACCAGCAGTAGAGAGGCAGTTCATGTAAGAACAGATGTTTGGATAGGTGATGTTGACGAACACCATCTCATAGCAATCTGGGGCTCTGTCAAACAGGCAGTAGTAGGAGAAGCAGGAAACCAAAAGGACAAAATCAGCAGTCAGCTGGACATAGTAGGCTGCTTTTGTGGGGTTGTAGAGAATATTACATTTTCTGGAGGACAAGCTACTCTCTATATTCTAAGAGTTAAACTGTACACTCTCATTCCCCTTCAAATATACCATATTGAATCTTAAACTTCAGTAGCTTCTTTTGGTTCCTAGCTATAAGAGATGAATTTTACACGTGGTACTAACTTTTAAAACGATGGCAATGAGCACATAAACACACTGTACGTATCATTTGTTACATACCCCATTCTCTGTACGTTTCTCCACAGGTATATTTATTCCATTTCTTTGATTCTGAGTCTGACGTCCACCTAAAAATAAAGCATCAATCCTATTAGCAAGGGGAATGGGTTGTTTGCTTTTAATTCAGGTTTTTATTGTAAAGCTACAACCTTGTCTGTACACATTACAATCACTTTTTAACAAATCAGCTTTTTGTAAGTTTAATTCCCTTCCTTACAAACTACAATAACTACATTATATTTGTCATTTGGTAAAAACAATCAAAAGCAATTAAAATTTGACAGGTTATTAAAGGTTTTTCTTCTTTTGGGAGGAGAAAAAGCAGGTGTTTTTATTTTTAATACAACAGGTAGTTAATCAAGTTTACTTGAAACTCAGCCAAATGGCATTAAAGTTTATTCACACCAATACTGAAGCAATTTGTAAAACTAAGAGTTACTTAAAACTTTATTTCTAATCCTCCTACTTAAAACATTATTTCTAATCATATACAAACAGTCCCTTATGTATCAATATTTATTACGATATCAAGTTTTTGTTTTTTCTACAGTAAGGTTACAATGCCTTAGAAAGAGGCTACATATTTCCCAGCACTTTAGGAAGATTATCCCATACTCAACTGAGTGAGAGGAAGTTAATATTTCCTGGTGAACACTTTCAAAGCTATAGTCATACAAGCCTTTGGGCAACACATTTTATAAAATTATGCATGTGTCAAATAACTGTATGCACATATTGTATTAGGGCAGTGGTGGCCAACCCATGGCTCTTTGATGAAAAAAATTGCGGCTCCTGATTAAAATTTTATTATTAAAAAATTGTCAGGCTGACCGCTCCGCACAAAGACTGCTCACAGCCGGGCTGCTCTGAGCCACATTCGAGTGCATACTCACAGCCGCCGCTCTGTTCATGCTCACGTCCTCCCTCTCCCTGACCCTCACGCTTGGCATCCCAGCCAGAGCATGCTCATGGCCAGCCCTCTGCACCCCAGCCAGTACATGCTAAAGGCTGGCCACTCAGCGCACATGCCCCAGCACCTGCAGGGAGAGGCGCATGGTGGTAGCAGTGGCAGCAGCAGCGGCTCCTGCTCTGGTTCCAGCTCCGGGACCTGGGTTAGAGCCGGGGGGGGGGGGGGGGGGGCGCGGGGGTCTGGCTTGGGGCGGGAGGGGGGGATTGGGTTAGAGCCAGGGGGTGCCTGGCTCTGGGGAAGGGAAGGGGAGGGGAGGGGAGGGGAGGAGAGGAGAGGAGAGGAGAGGAGGACTGGGTTAGAGCGGGGGGGTGGAGGGGGTAGGAATCCCAGTACTGCATGCCAGCTCCAACTTCTCAGGAAACACACGGCTGTTGTGGGGAGCAGAGGAAGAGCACGTGCTTCCTGAGAAGTTGGAGCTGACATGCAGTCCTGGGACTGACTGACTGACACCCACCCACCCAGTGCAGGCAGGCAGCAGGGGGAAGGAAGTCCCTGAAACAACAGGTCTGTCACTCGGCGGGGAAGTGCACCAGCTGTTTAAGGGAGGGGAAGAGCAGCCGGTACGCTTCCTGAGACCCGGGATCCCCAGGTACTGGCCAAGCTGTCCCTGTCCCCTCCCCCTGCCCAAACCCCCCACCCACCAGCACCCTGTTCCCTGTCCCAGCACCCACTAGCACAGTTGGGGCCACATTAGTGAGGCTTGGGGTTTTTTGGAGGGGTTGTTTTTTTGCATCTCACTTGTGTGGCCCTGACTGACTTTTCTGTGGGTCAGTGACCCCTGACTCAAAACAGGTTCCCTGCCCCCTCTCATAAAGACAATGCTGAAACATGTTGTGTTTGACATAATATTTTATTTAAAAATGAAGCCTGGCCGCCAAGCCCCCCATCTGGCCACAGCATCATTACACTCTTGCACCCCCCCAGAACCCAAACCCAAGCCTATCATATACTGGAACCCCCTGTCCTGAGCCTCTCACATCCCCAAACTCCCGCACCCCCACATCCCCAGTCTTCTGCCACAACATTCCTGCACCATCCACACACTGCAAATCTGTGTCCTGAGCCCATCAACCTCACAGCCGCCCTGCCCTGAGCCCCTCATGCACCCCCGCTCAAACTCCTGCACCCTCACAGCCACAAGCCAAGCCTGTGGCTTGCTCAGCACCCCAACCTTCCACCTGAGCCCAAAACTCTCCAGCCTGGAGCCCCCACCCTGCACCAGCATCCTCTTCTCTACTTCCTCCAGCACCCAAATTCCCCTCCCAGAGCTTGCACCTCTCAGTGCTTTTTTTGTGACAGTATGCCCTGGGACGGCATACTAGCACCTATTTTCCCCCGGCGCAGCGCTTTTTTTTTTTGCTCAACAGCCCCTCCCTCCTCCTCCCCCCGGGTATGTGGCTCTTCGCACTCTATCCACCGCTATTTTGGCTCTTCGTCTCTAACAGGTTGGCCACCCCTGTATTAGGATAATACAATGTTATAGCAGATATGTCAGTTTCCCACAATATCCTGAACATACTTTACGGAATTTAAGTTAAACCTTAATGTTTACATATTGTTATGGGGTTACATATCTTGGAGGAGACCTGACTAACGTAAACCCTCGTAAGTGCTTTGGAATATTTGAAACAATGTGACCTTTTAAAATTAAGTGGATTTCCCAAGAAATCTCTAAAGGGAGCGATATGCACATGTAACACCTCATGTTATGCAAAAGTACAGCCTTTTTTGAAGCTATACTCTGAGAAGAAACTCATTATTTATGAATTATACATTCCCAGATCAAAGATCCAGCTTTATAAAGGAGGGAACTTTTCATGAGTGTGCTAGTTGTGAGCTAAGAGTTATGATGGACTTGTGACCACAGAAAACTCCCTTGGTAAGGTCTGAAGGATTGTTCACCTATCAGAGCCCTTGTTAGAGTTGTCATGTGAAACCAAACTGACAGTTTTCTTTGACAAGGTAACAAGCCTTGTGGTAAGGGGGGGGGGGGGGAGTATAGAAATGATATACCTTGAATTTAGTAAAACTTCTGATACATGACCTCATAAACAAACTAGGGAAATGCAACCTAAATGGAGCAACTATAAAGGATGTGCAAAATTGGTAAGGAAACTGTTCCCGGGGAATATTTATCAATGGTTCACAGTCATACTGAAAGGGCATAACAAGTGGGGCTCTGCAGGGAACAGTTCTGGTTCTGATTCTGCTCAATACCTGAATCAAATAATTTAGATAATGGCATAGAGAGTACAGTTATAAGCGTTAGCAGATTATTTCAAGCTGAAATGGGGTTGCAAGTGCTTTGAGGGATAGAATTATAATTCAAATGATCTGGACAAATTGGAAAAATGGTCTGAAGTAAATATAATGAAATTAAATAAAGACAAATGCAAAGTACTCCACTTAGGAAGGAACAATCAGTTCAACATATACAAGAGTGTTGTAAGAAAGACAAGAGAAGTGATTCTTCTGCTCTTCTCTGTGCTGATGAAGCCTCAACTGGAATATTATGCCCAGTTCTGGTTGCTGCATTTCAGGAAAGATGTGGACAATTTGGAGAAAGTCCAGAGAAGAGCAACAAAAATGATTAAAAGGTCCAGAAAAAGTTATCTATGAAGAAAGACTGAAAAAACTGGGTATGTTTAGTCTGGAAACAAAGACTTAGAGGAATCATGATAGCAGCTTTCGAGTACCTAAAAGGGTGTTTCAAGGAGCAGGGAGAAAAATTGTTCTCCTTAACCTCTGACCACAGGACAAGAAGCAATGGGCTTAAAATGCAGCAAGGAAGATTTAGGTGGGACATTAGGAAAAACTTCCTAACTGTCAAGAAGGTTAAGTACTGAAATAAATTGCTTAGGGAGGTTGTGGAATCTCCATCATTGGAGATTTTAAAAGCAGAATAGACAAACACTTGTCAGGGATAATCTAGATAATAGTTAGTTCTGCCATGAGTGCAGGGACTGGACCAGATGACCTCTCAAGGTCCTTTCCCGTTCTGTGATTCTAGTATGACTAGGGGGGTGTCAGAAACCTATGAGTGGGTGCTCTTAGGGCCACCAAAAGGAGGGGGCGGCCAAGAAACAGCTGCCTTGTTGCCAGGTTATTTTAAAGGGACTGGGGCTGCAGGCTGCAACCATGACAGCAGCAGCATCAGAGGCCCTTTAAATAGTTGTGCAGTCCGGGCAGCACTGAGGGCTGGGTGGGGGAGGCTTGCTCCCAGCCCTGACCCTTCTGCTCAAAAGCCTATCCTTTCCAGGTGCCCGGAGTGGAGTTCCCCCTCCCCCGCATCTTACCTAGGCTCTGGCGAAGTCTGTTGCCAGCTTGGAGTGCCCTTACTGAAGTAAGAGGGGGAATACAGGTACCCCGAATTGTGATGTGTACTAACAATTTTAATGCCTTCCCATAAGTAATTCTATGAAGCAATTTGATTAGTTAGGATTAGTTATTATCTGTGATAAGTAGTGCTAGGTAAGAGTACTTACTCTGTTCATTGCTTTCAGCTGGAGATTCCTCATGCCGAAGAAAAAATTTCACCTCTTCCCTGCGGGGTCCCCATTTTTGTAGATGGTCATACATCATATGATCAAAGGGTATAGGGCGTTCTGGAAATAAAAAATAAAGTATTTCTGAGTCCAGCAACATCTTACAAAGTAACATAAAAAACCCCTGCTTAAACAGGTGGCTGTGTTTTAGACACTTCAAGCAGTCATCTGAGAAATTAACATGTAGAAAACGAATCTATATCTGTATTTAGATAGATAGATATTTTAGACAGTTTGGGCATCTCTAAGTCCATCAGTACACAAGTTCATTTGTTCAAGAACTCCTCCTAAATGGAAAGAGCTAGGATCACCAAATTTGGTAATCAGCTTTCTCTTATCCAAACTTAAAGCAAGGTCAGGATTTTGCTGTGCCAGGAAAATGGGAAGTGCCTGGATTGGGATTGTCTTCCGTAACACGGAAAGGGAGGGGGCTGATTGGAGGGAGAGCTATATGCAGATTGACCATTGGGAGGCAACGAGTGCAGGGACAGCTATACTGCAGTGACCACTGGGAACAGCTGCACTGGCAGGACAGTGTCCATCTGGGGATGGGGCTCCAAATGTTTGGTCACCAGCCGGGTTAAGTGGCACCCCTACCACAAACTGCCGGACCTTGGCCCACCATCCCCGCCACCATGCCCCCCCCAAGACCAATCCCAGGGCTAAGCAATGCAGTGTCCCGTCCCCCCCTCCCCCGAGACACCCCACAGAGAGAGGCCGGGGCCAGGAATTGCAGCCCAGTCCCCCCACCGAGGAGATTTCCCCCTCCCCCTGCAGAGGAGAGGCCTGAAGTCGCTCCCTCTTCCCCTCAAGAAGATTAGGGATGTTAAAATGTATGTATTTGTGTAAATGTGAAACCACTGAATGTTTTAGTAGTTACACATTTACACAAGTGGGGGGAGCTGGTGCTCACAGGGCGCCAGTTTTTAAGCCAGTCCCCAGGAGCACCAGCTCCCATTCCCCCCCAACACACACACTGTTGCCTCTATATCAGGCAGTCAGGCAGCCGGCTTGAAAGCCGGCTCCCCATGTGTACCAGCTCCTGCCTGCCCCCTCCTCACTGCACTACTGCCTCTGATACAGAGGCAACAGGGGTGCGGAGGGCTGGGTGTAACCAAGACGGTTAACAAATGAGCCCAGGCTCATTGGTTAACTGTGTACTTAGGTACATGTTAGCATCTCTAGAGATACTAACCAGCTTCAGGCCCCAGGACCAGTGGTGGGATGGGGGGCAATTGGTAGCTCGGACTAGCCCCCGGAGCGTTGTCTCCATGAGACTAGTGATGGGGGGAGCCACTGGAGATTGGAGCCCCACCTCCACAGACCAGCTGCATGGTGGGGAAGGCCCACTGGACACAGTGGGGGGACCCCAGAGCCCCACTTCCCCAGATCAGCTGCAAGGGATGGGGGGGGGGGTCACTAGAGACTGGAGCCAACCCTCAGAGCCTCCCCCCCAGACAAGTTGGGAGTCTGGGGCTGACTTCAGCGGCCAGCTGAGGAGTGTAGCCCCAGGTCCACAGGAGAAACCATCGCCACAGCAGCATTACCCTGGCTGCCGTGGGCAACCTGGTAAGCTCCCCCACTCAGCCCCCTGCCCTGAACACCACCACCTCCCTTCCCATGCTGTAAGTGCCCCACACACTGAATCTTGTGCCCTGAGCCCCCCCACGCACATTGAACTCTGTGCCCCTCAGCCCCTGCCCTCACTACTGCACCCTCTGCCCCAAGGCCCCAACCAGTGTTGCCTCTAAGTTGAGGGGCAGTACAGCTTCACAGATGATTAATCAGCCACACCTCCTCAGAGGCTTAGGGCTCCATGCACTGAGCTGGTTGATCACCTGTGAAGCTGTGCAGCTTAGAGGGAACACAGCCCCCAACTTCCCCAATTCTCACAGCCTCCTGCCCTTACTCCTGCACCCTCACCCCCTTCCCAGAGCCAAGAATTCTCCTTCTCCTATTGTGACATCATGTAATTCAAATATGACTATGTTGCTCATTGTTGCTACCACTTTTGTATAATTTCAATTAATCTTGTATAAAATGTATCATGTAAGGTGTGTGACAGATACTCCCCCACCCATTGGTGCTTTACAAAATTGACTTTGGATACAAATATGCATAACTCAAAAGTGCTTTGGACCAAATACCTCATGTAACCTACCAATTTTAATGTCACAACCTGCTGGATCTGAGTATCTTATTTTGGTGTATGTATCATTCTTGTATGTATCGCTAGAAATATGGATTATGGAATGGTTTATGGTTTTAAATGTGCCAATGAAAGCCCTCAAGGATGTTTCCCTCAACATCTGGGCGATCATCTATAAACAGCCTCTTTTGTCCTGTAAGTCTAAGCCCGTGGTGTCCAACCACACTCAACTGGCAAAACAGCCACATTGTTCAAGCCAACTAACCACACACAGCCAGCCAACCAACCAGCCACATGTGGCTAGTACCTAGCATGTTGGACAACACGGTTCTAAGCAGTGGTTAGTTTTAGGAAGATGTGTGACCACCCCAACTGGTAGGATCTGTCCAGAAAATTTTCCATGGAAGTGGAGAATGTAGAAACAAAGAATTCCTGCTCAAAAGAAAGGCTTATGTAAGATACAAAAGTTTTCAGGCTCTTGGTCTTTGGTTGGAATGATCCCAGGTAAAAAAAGATCTTCCTTGGCTTGAAGGTTTAGCTGAAATAAGAACAGCTTTAGGGCAAGTTTGCAGTAATTTTTAATGTGTTAGAATTAGCTGTGTGTTTTATTTTAAATCTGGAATCCACTTACTTACAACCACTTAAATTCTACTGTTTGTACTTAATAAAATCACTTTTATTTACTATCAAGTTCAATGTAAATAACTGATACCTGGGAAAGCAATCAGTAATCATCCTCCTTCTATTGTTAAAGAAGGCTTGCCTGAATGATTTATTTGGGGTTCTGATCCCAGTTGGGGAGTGGGTTTCCTGAAAGCTGTGCCCAAAAATGCATTCCCCTCAGACCTGAAGAGATTCAGTGTCTGTATTGCTCGAGTAGAGTGGTGATCTCAGCTCTGTGCCCTGGCTGAGGGAGAACCAGGAGATCTGGCCCAGCAGGACAGGGTGATGAGAAGCCCCAGAGAGCAAGGGGGCTAGTGTCAGTGGCTTTGTCAGTACACCAGGAAGCAGCCCCAAAGGGGTATTCTGTGACCTCACCTGGCACAAGGTGTCAATGGAAAAATTAAGATTTGCTGAATATGATTAGCCTATTTGGATGCATGCATCATTTTTGTATCTGAAATTAAGAATAGTGGCTGTACAACTGTATTTCCAATATGTTTGAGCCTGGGTAACACCCACACCATATTTACATCCAGCCTAGCTAACACATTGTAAAGGGAATATTGAGATTGATGGACCATCAACAAAAACAATGAGCTATAGCAGAAGTTTATCCACACCTGATGAACTTTCCTGATAACTTTTTTAGCTAGAATATGCTGCTATGACTCAAAGCACATAAGGGCACGTGAATAGATCAAGCAGTACCGAACTCTATCTTGTGTGCCTACATTTTCCTGACCAACTGGGCTGAAGGCTCTGCTTGAAACATTGAGTTTCCCTCAACATGAAAAAGCCATAAAAGGCCTTGGAAACCTCTCTGTTCTCCTCTTAGTATAAAAATAGGAAAAAAAGAACAGCATCAACAAGGGACAGGAGCTCTTCTAGTCAATTGAAAGCAACCAGAGACTTTAACAAGACAGCAGTTTGCGCCATTATTTCTTCAAACCCGATCCAAGAACTTTGTAATTATTTTATGTATTGATTCTGTTAATTTAATCTCTTACCTCTTTCTTTTCTCTTTAAATAAACCTTTTTATATTAGGCACTAAAGGATTCGCAATAGTGTGATTGAGTAAGATCTCAGTTGGTCGATTAAATTACTTTTAAATAACTATTCATCATTAAGTCTAGTATCTATTAAATCCAGGACTGGAATACCACAAAGTCAGAAATGCAGCCTCCTGCGGTAACTAGTACGATGATACAGAAGTTTACTTTTGTTGCTAGCTTTTGTTGATGTATCTTAAGGATGAATAACCCCCCAGTTTTGGGGAGAGAGTCTACCCTGTTTCTCAGCAGTTTGTTCTGAATTCAGTATTCACAACTGTGACCTACTGAGGCACAGCGAGTTAAATTTTGCTCGACATTCTCCCTCGCCCACACCATTTTCAGATAGCTAAATCTTTCAATTCTGCTCTCCTTTGCTGGGTTTTCTGTTCCTGTTATGAAAGCATCACACTCAGTTTGAACCCTAAGAGCTCCAAGGATGTCTACCACATAAAAAATTATGTATAATAATTCACCCCAAAGAACTGAGTTGTGGCACCACTCTAAAAGAGTAGATAACTATATTAATAATAACTAAGTGTAATTAATACAGCAGAAACAGGTACAAGATTGTACAAGTCAGCAAATGCAAGAAAAAAAAATCAAAACTAAGTTTTCTGAAGTATTGCAGTAAAATTTTACACCAAGGAGAATAAAAATCAGTGATTTTTTAAAAACCATCAATTGTATTGCTATTAAAAATACAATTTAAAAAGTTTCTCGTTTAAAATGAAGTTACAATTAAATCTTATCAGAAAGATGCTACACCTATATTTACAGTCTCATAAAAATGAATTAATGGCTCTAGTCTGTCCAGCACAACCAACAGCTCTTGCTTCTTGAAAAATTCTGGGCTTTCATTTTCTGTTTCTCAGCAGACTAACATGTGCAAAGAAAGACAGGGTTAGATAGGATAGTTTTTGTTCTGTGCTTATGGGGTGGTGAACGTGGGACAAGCATGGCAGAGTTAAGACAATGGTTTTCTGTGGCAAAAAACAGTCTGTCACAGCTTCTAGGTTTAAAAATCTGGGGATATTTTGAAGAAATTCATTCCCTTGGTAAAAAAGGAAAGTATGTCAAGTAGGGATGTTAACAGTTAATTAGCTAATCAAGTAGCTGATGGAATTTCCATCAACTACTTGATTAGTAGATAAGGGAGGCTGCTTGCTACTGCAGCTGAGGCACTGCATTTTAAATGAATGTAGTAAGAGCCCAGTGGCTCTTCTACATTTAAAGTGCAGAGCTGCAGCAGGGTTAGCTCACAGGGGTGGTATAAGCTGGGCTGAACAATGGTGGCTTGTGCTGGCTCTGGGACCGCTCCAGCTCTGCCTCCCCTGCCCAACACGCAGAGATAGTGCTGGAGGGAAACAGCTTTTAAGCCAGCTTTCCCCCCCCCCCCCCCGCCCATCACCAGCTCCTGCTTCCCACCCTCTCTTGCTGCCTGTGATACAGAGGCAGCGTCGGGGGAGGAGAGGGCGAGCAGTCAAGTAGTCACTCCCACATTGCCCATCCCCCTGCCCCCATTCCTATATCCCCCTTACCCCCATCATCCTCCCATACACCTTATCCCCCTTCCTCCACACATCCTGCCCCCTCCCACAAATTCATCAAGCTGTGCTCCCTCGCCCACCAGAGTGTCATGGGGCCAGGCAGCATAGCCCTGGCCACTGCAGCAGGAGCCATAGCCCGCCCCCAGCCAAGCCTTTCTGAACAGGCCTGTTTGGGCAGCTTTGCTCTGTGGGGAGCCTAGAGTGGCTAATGCGGAGAGCAAGACCTGCCCAGCTTGCAGCAGGCCTGGGAAAGCATGCCTGAACCAGGGGCCGGGCCTCCAGCACATGACGGAACCACTCACTGGGGGAAGGGCAGACCTGTAGCATGGTCCCCAAGCTCTGTGGCCAGACCTGGGCTGCACAGAGTAAAGCCACACCGCAGGCGCATGGGCCAGGCAGGCTGACACTGCTCCAGGGCATGTGCAGGGTCGGAGCCACCCTCCTCCCCATTTCACAGAGAGCAGTCAGTGGAGAAGTCTGCCGGTGGTGCTCACAGCATAGCATAGCTGTTGGTGAGGGGGAACGTCCTCTGGGCTTGGAGTTGGAGGCATGGCGACGGAGTGAAATGATGACGTCACTGTCATCCCACCAGGAAAAATGTTGAGAGAGAGAGAATATCCATGGCTCTTATTATCATGGACCATAATGGCTATAAGTCTATTCCCTATTTTACTTCAGCATAACTCAACTTTCCCAAAAGAGTCCCATCTTATACTTGTTTTCAGCAGGGCTTACGCCAAAATTAAGTGCACTCTAAGCACAGCCTTAGCTTTTTTGGTAACTTGGAATGAGATCTGCATCAAAATGACAGTGGGAGTGCAGAAAATGAGGGCTAGTTGTAGAATTTTAAGGACATTGTAAATTTTGTGTTCTGAGGACATGTCTAAAAAAAGTTTAAAGACAGCGAGCAGCAGGCAACTCAGGAGACTGCTGTAACTGCAAATGTGAAATTTATGTAACATTTAAGATTTAATTTAAACTAAAAATGTCTGATTAGTTCTTACCATTCCTAATGTTCTGCTGTTGTATCTGCAGCTTGACATAGGAAATGGTACCTAATCATTACCTAAATTAATAAAAAAAATCAAGTTATGTAAAAATATTACATGAAGTACACCCTCTTAGATGTTGTAAAATGCTGCACTGAGCTGTAAGTTAACATGGTTTTAGCGATCAGATTTGCACCAATATGTGAAGTATCCATAGAAACATGATTTAAATCAATAAATTTTGGGGTGATTTAAAATCAATCCACCCTGTTTTACAGACACCTGGTTGCTCAAAATGGGAGCAGTTTATTTTCACAAATATCAAACTTGCTAGCAGAAGAATAAGCAACAAACATTAAGCTTTTAAATTTAACTTTTATTAAGTCAATTTTCTGAGATACTTGTTCAGTTTTATCAGCATGTGACATGTAAAGAAATTCTATTTGTAAGGAGTCCAAACCTGAATATATAGAAATGTCAATGAATCTACAATCCAGACTTGTCATATTATACTTATCAGTATTTAAATACTGCACAAGTTAGAAAATCTATGAAGACTGCCACTTTCCTATGAATACGTGGGAATGTAAGAAAATACGAAAGACATATCTCATACTCCATTGACGTAATAAGAGAAGGTACTGGATTTTAAAAACCAATTTTAAGAAAAAAAATGTATTTAATAGAATCCCTTCCTCCAATAAGGTAAAATAAAAAGTGTCTAACAGTGACACTTATAATTGTATATGTTTGTTTACACTGTTATCAGTATAAGTTGATAAGCTTTCCTATGTGGACCAGCCCTACTTTTTTTTGTTAATTTTTTGTTTAATTTTTACTTCACAGCAAAGAAACTTTTCTTTAACTTTCAATGAAGAGAAGTAACTTCACTCTTCCATGAGGAACAGAGTCCCTCCATGCCTACTTCTTCAGCCTAGTACTCATACCACTCTCAAAAGTCATCTGGAATCTCGTGCACTGACCAGGATATGATGGTCTTATAAGAACATTAGCCTGATAAAACAGGGTTTCAGGTTGTTTTCATTTTAAGTATTATGTCTGGACACTTTCTGGCAATAAAGAGAAAAGGAAATTAAGATAAATGTAATAAGTATTTTATCAAAATATTTTCAAAATCTGTCTTGTCTACGGTCTTCAATGTAGTAAGAGTATGAATTTTTTCTAAACTTCCCTCTCCTTGAAAAGAGAAAATTAATTTCATTCTTAGATATTCATAGCAATAGAAATGTTATCCACTAAACATTTCTTAAATAAATAATTTAACATATGTGGTATTTACCCATACCGATCTAAGATCAACACACAAATTCAATTTACTGATCTGAATTACTCAGTTTGGAGTGTTTTAAAAGACATTTAGGTAAAATGTATATTAATGAGTTCTCTCCTACAGTATAATGATAACAGAATTATAACTTAAAATAGTTATAAACCTATTTGTGCCTTTATTATATATTAAAATTATAATATAGCTACAAATATGTTATAGCCAAGATTGTTTATAAAAATGATCTCTCTATTTATTAAATGTTTGGGCTGGTTAAAGAAACTGCAGGAGATTTCTGCTTTCTCTCACCAAAAGATAAACAGATAAAGAAGATAGCCCTCTTGGGCCATAAACCAATATTTATTACCCCTACATGTGTCTGATCTAGATAAAAGACACCTCCCCTTTGTATAAATACCAGTTTAGGACAAATGTAATCCTTCTCTCAAGAAGGGAAATCATCTAACATATTCAGAAAAGACCTAATTATGAAAAGGAAAGTGTGGTATATTATCAGAGCAACTATGTAGCTGCAAATTGGATTTTCACTCCAAGGGGGGGGGGGGGGGAAAAACACACAACACACAAACACACTTTAGTAATTCCACACAAACAATTCTCAAAATATCCTAGCTGGAATGAATTTTATTACTTTAGAAATATGTGCTTGCGTCCTTAAGACTATGAAAAATGTGTAGTTAAGAAATAAACGGAAACATTTCCAAACATTGAAGAGTTCATAATAAGTATTGGCATGGGTCTTCTATACTTCATGAAAATCAGCTTATGCATATGCATAACTTGGATATTTTTAAAGTATGACAAATGATGCATTTTGCTTTAAGTTACAATCTACTGCCCTTTTTATAAAAAAGGGACAACCCAGGAACCTACAGACCAGTCAGTTTAACTTCTGTACCAGGAAAGATAATGGAGCAAATAATTAAGTAATCCATTTGCAAACATCTACAAGATAAAGGGATAAGTAACAGTTAGCATGGATTGGTAAACAACAAGTCCTGTCCAAGCAACTTGATAGCTTTCTTTGACAGGATAACAAGCCTTGTGGATAAGGGGAAAGCAACAGATGTGGCATACCTAGACTTTAGTAAAGCATTTCATACAGTCTTGCATGACCTTCTCATTATAAAATTAGGGAAATACAATTTAGATGGGGGTAGTATAAAAAGGTGGGTACACAAGTGGTTGGATAACCATTGATAACTATTATCTGGGAATAATTAACACCCATGTTAGAAGAGCATAACAAGTGGGGTTTGGCTGAGATCAATTTTGGCCAGAACCTGTCCCAATCTCTTTATCAATGATATACATAATTATGTAGAGAGTCTGTTTATAAAAAGTTTGCAGATAAAATGGGAGCGGTTGCAAGTGCTTTGGAGATTAGGATTATAACCTTGACAAACTGTAAAAATGATCTAAGGTAAATAGAAGGAAGTTTAATAAGGACAAATGCAAAGTACTTCATTTAGGAAGGAACAATCAGTTTCACACATACAAAATGGGAAGCAACTGTTTAGGAAGGAGTACTGCAGAAAGGGATCTAGGGGTCAGCGTGGACCACAAGCAAAATGAGTCAAGTGTGACACTCTTGGGAAAAACCTTCCCCCCCCCCCCCAAAACACATTTTTCTGGGCTATATTAAAAGCAGCAATATGGTAAGCAAGACTCAAATTCTTCCCCTCCACTCTGCACTGATTAAGCCTCAGCTGGAGTACTGTGTCTCCAGTTCTGGGCACCACATTTTAGGAAAGATGGACAAATTGGAGAAGGTCCTGAGAAGAGCAAAAAAATTAGAAGTTTAGGAAACATGACCTATGATGGAAGACTGGAAGAACTGGTTTCGTTTAGTCTGGAAAAGAGAAGACTGAAATGGAACATGATTGCAGATGTCAAGTGCCTAAAAGGTTGTTATAAAGAGTGATAAAAATTATTCTCCTTAACCTCTGATAAGAGTAGTAGTAATAGGCTTAACACTGCAGCCAGTGATGTTTAGATTGGCTATTAGGGAAAACTTCCTAACTGTCAGGGTGGTTAAGCACTGGAATAGATTGCCAACAGAGGTTCTGGAATCTCTGTCATTGAAGATTTTAAAGAGCTGGTTAGACAAAACATTTGTCATGATGGTCTAGATGATGTTTGGTCCTGTCATGAATACAGGGTGTAGTAACAGGAGGGTCTGAAACATAAGCCCAGGTATCGCAGGACTGGTGTAAGACCTGAGACCTAGACAGCAATGGTCAAGACTTTGTTTTATTAGCCAAGTGAAGCTGTGAACGAGACGCAAGCCCCTGCTCACAGAAGTTGGCAAGAACAGGGACGATATTACAGAAACCCTCCGGGTACATCTAGAAAGTAGTCCAGATGCAGTTTTTCCGACGGGGGGGGAGAGGGGGGGGCGAGCAAGGAACGACAAAACAAAAAAAAAAAACCCCACCACTTTCAAAAGAACCATTCTTCCTAAAAACAAAAAATGAGGGTTACACGGTTCTTTCGAAAAAGGGTTTTTCCCCCCCCTCGAAAGAACCACATCTAAAACTACTTTTTTGAAAGAACCTCTTTCAAAGAATTGTCTTTGAGGGGGTACCATCTCATTCCCGGCACTGAGTTACATTCATTGTCATGGGCACAAATTCTTAGCTTACTTGTAGATATCTTATCTAGGGAAGCTATTACTGTGCTTTGTTTACAATAAATCTGGCCTGGTGCCTTTGAGCTTTATCGGACTTTGTGGTTTTTGGGGGCTCTCAGTCTGCTGTGGTGACTATTTACACAAGCTAGCCCGACACACAGAGAAGCATAAGAGTGTAGTTGAACGGGTATCATCACGGATGGAATAGGAGAGCTGTCAGGACATCAATATGGTGAATTCTGACTACTACACAGAGAACTGGACTTGATGTGAGGAAGTTACTCACCTTTGGCAGTAACTGACGCTCTTTGAGATGAGTGTCCCTGTGGGAGCTTCACAGCGGGTGTCTGCGCGTCCCAGTGCTGCAGACCAGACTCTTCAAAGCAGTGCCTAAGGGGGCCATGCATGTGCAGCAGCAGGGTGCACAAGTGACACATGGTATGACTGCGCATGCGCAGCCACCCTCCCCTCTCTTCCTTCTCCACCCAGGAACCCAGCCTATGAAAAAAAGTCTCTGAAGTAGATGGAAAAAATGAAGGATAGTGGTGCACCCACAGGGGCTGTCACATTATTGGATTTAAAGGGGAGCAGCCAGATCACTGCTGTGCCCAAGGGGGTGTTTGCCCCAAAATCAATACAAAGGGGGTCATATGAGGGGTCAAATGAAAGCTTATATTCTACTGATTCTATGTATGCTATTCATGTACTTGTGTGATATCTGTATGTGGAGTTATAAATATGTACTCTGTGCTTACGCTGGAAGGTTCTCGGTCTGAGACAGAGCAACGGGCCAGGAATGTCCAATGAATGACTATGCTAATTAGCACTGTTCCAGGGACAATGGCTCTCAAGGTGCCCAGTACACACCTGAGGAATGCGTCTGGAACCTGCAAACCAGTCATTATCTAATGGCCGCTGACATGGGATACAGGGATAGGTCACTTGGCATGTGACCCGCTCCAGCTTGAAAAGTACCAGGGATGGATATAAAGTGCCAGGAGGCAGACTCCATCTTGTCTTCAATTCTGCTCCTGATCCCAGATGCAGCCTTGCGAGGGACAGAGAGCCGGGAAGAATCGTGGACCCATCCTGACATGAGATGTACACCAGAGACTCTTAAGATAGCAGTTTGTAACATCTCTGCTGAGAGCCTGCATCAAGAACTTGATGATTGGTACATGTAATGTATTTTCTTTAACAACTTTACTCTACACCTTTTCTTTCTTTTATTAATAAACCTTTAGATTCTAAAGGATTGGTCCAGCATGATCTCGTGGGTAAGATCCAAAGTGTAAATTGACTGGGAACTGTGCCTGATCTTTTGGGACCAGGAGAACCTGTTCGGGGTAGGTGAGATTGGGTTTGAGAACCCCTCACCTGTGTGTTAGGCCTGGGGCTAATTGTGGCACAGGAAGAGCTGGGGTGTCAGAGGTTTTGCTCGTGAAGCTTCCTGCTGGCTGGATTGGCAGCTGAAGCGCTCGGTGTGACTGGTTTGTGGCCTATTTGGGAAAGGCCTCCTGTCAGGGGCTGTAAGGAGCCCTAGTGTTGAGCAATTCGCCCTGAGCGGACTCCCTCAGCAGTGCCCAGACCCGGCCCCGTCAGTCACAGGGACGCTCACCTCAAAAAAGTTAGTTACTGCCAAAGGTGAATAACCTCCTCCATCTCTTCTTCTACAAGAGATGTCCCTGTGGGTGCTCCACAGCAGGCGACTGCAAAGCAGTATGTCCAAAGGAGGCAGAGACTTGGGATCTGGCAGGTAAGCTACAGACAATACCGCTTTAGCGACCCTTGTTGAAGAGAGAGGTCCATGAGAAAGTGCATAATGCTTTGCAAACATTTGGTAAGAAGCCCATGTGGCTGCAGCACATATGTCCTCGACAGGGACCTTGCGGAGATAAGCTACAGATGATGCCACTGCCGTGGTGGAATGAGCTTGGATGCAGATAGGCGGAACGAGCTGACTGTGACAGTAGCATAAGGCTATGCAGTCAGAAATCCAGAGAAAGATATCCTCCCCAAAGACTTATCTGTTGTCCTTTGAGTTCTGCAATGGATATGAGAAGTCTGAGCAAAGCCCTAAAAGGCCTTGTTCTGTGAATTAAAAAATTAATTAATTAAAGTAAAGAGAGAGAGAGAGAGCACAAGCACACCCTGCAAACATCTAGTATATGCATCCTAGCTTCAAAAGTATTGTCAAGAGGTTTAGGGAAAAATACAGGTAAGTGAATAGTCTAGTTTGTGTGGAAGGAAGAGCATAGTTTGGGGGGGAATTTGGGGTGGGTACATAGCATGACTGTCTTTAAAAATGATGGTGTATGGAGAATTCACCACCAGGGTTGCCATTTCTCCCACCTGCCTGTCAGATTGACTGCAACCAAAAATGCAGTCTTCATAGAAAAGGTGGAAGAGGGAACAAGTGGCCATTGGCTCCAATGGAGGATTGGTGAGTGCGCTGAGGAAGAGATGAAGGTCCCATGGTTCCCTTGCTGGAGTTACATCGGGGTATAATGACTATAGGCCCTTCACAAAGCGCTTTGTCATTGGATAGATAAAGATTGTACTATTGTCTATTTTTGAATGGAACGTGGTTATAGCAGCTAGGTGCACCCTAATAGAGCTGATGGAAAGGTTGCACTGCTTTAAGTGCAGGAGGTAGTCAAGGATGACAGGTAACGGGGTAGTCTCAGGAGAGATGTTACACGTGTGACCCAATGTACAAAATGTGTCCACTTGTTGGACTAGGTTTTCCTAGTTGAGGCAGCATGACTATGTAAGAGTACATCGCATACTTGGTTGGAACATTGTAACTGTATGCCTGAGAGCCATCCAGGTACCAAGCCTTTAGGCTGAGTCTGAAAAACCACTGGTGGTGGGTCTCTACACCTGATTGATGTAAACAACTTGGGGTTGCATGGCAGGGAGAGATCAGTGTAAACTGGGCCTTTCTGCTGAGGAAAGGGAACCAGGGTTGTCTGGGCCAGCATGGAGCAATCAGAACGACTCTGGCCTTGTCCCTTCTTATCTTGAGTATCGTGCAGAGAAGGAGGGGGGAATGGGAGGGAAGGTGTAGAGGAGCCGACGGTTCCATTTTATGGTGAGAGCACCTCCGAGGGAGCCTTTGCCTATACCCATCCGGGAGGAACATAGGGGACATTTTTTGTTGGTGCTTGTTGCGAAAAGGTCTATCAAAGGGCGACCCCAGTGCGCAAAGATCACACCTAATGTCTGCTGGTCTATCTATCTACCAATCATGATGTTGAGGTAGCGATCTGCTTAATGCATTGGCTGTGGTATTCAATGCACCTGGTAGGTAAACACGTGCTGAGAGTGATGGCATGGAAAGGCACCAATTACACAGGGTAACAGCGTCTAAGAGGACATAGGAACAGGCTCTTCCCTGTCTGTTTATATAAAACATGCTGGCAACATTATCGGTATATATCTTGATGCGCTTGTGTGCTATTGCTAGAAGGAAGTGTTGGCAGGCTCATCTTATAGTTCTTAGTTCTAGTACATTTATGTGGAGAGCCCTTTCCTTCAGTGTCCAGAGGCTCTGTGTTAGCTTTCCTATGTGCGCCCCTCAGCTCGTGAGGGAGGTGTCTGTTATGATGGTGGAGGGCTATGATGGCTGAAACGGAACCCCTGTACATAAGTTCTGTGTCTGTCCACCACAGTAGTGCATTTTTTACTGTGGGCAGGATGGAAAGACTTGGTATGATAGGGATGATAGTTCGGTCTGTAGATCGTGCTGAGCCTATCCTGGAAGCACCTCATGAACCGACGTGCATTGGGGACCACTGGGTTGCATGCTGCCATGTGGCCGAGCAACTGAAGACACTCGTATATCGTTACCTGCCGCATCACACATAGCTTTTGGGATCAGGTCCCTGATCTTCTCTAACCTTTCAGTGGGCAAGGTAACTAATGCAACTGTTGAGTTGAGCGCCCATAAACTGCACCAGTGTGAGTACTGACTTTGTTTTGTTTATCAGTAGGCCCAAAGAGCGGAAGCAATGCATGACCGTATGAATGTCGTGATAGGGACTGTGCCTCTTATCTGGACTTGATTAGGCAGTTGTCGAGATGAGTTATTTTTTCTTTCCTTCAGTAGGCAGTGACTACTGCAAGCATTTTGGAGAAGACCCTCAGTGCCGTGGAGAGTCCAAATGGTAGAACAGTATGCTGATAGTGGCGCACACCTCAGACAAAGCAGAGAAAGTGCCTATGAGTGGGGTGAATGTTCACATGAAAATAGGAGTCCTGTAAGTCAAGAGACAAACACCAGTCACCAAGTCCAGAGCAGGAATGATGGTTTTTAGTGTTACCATCTTGAACTTTTGACTTTTTACAAATTTGTTAAGGGCTCTAAGGTCTAAAATGGGGCACCATCCATCATTCTTCTTTTGAGTGAGAAAGTTAGAGCCCACTCCCCTCATATCCCTGTGGGACTGGTTCTATAGTGCCCATTCTAAGAAGATTGTCAACTTCACGTCATAGGATATCGTCTTTAGAGTGGTCCCTGAAGAGGGATGGGATAGGTGGGTGGGGAGGGGGAATTACAGCACCCATTTGTCAGATGTTGTGGTCTGCCATGCTGTGTAAAAAAGGGCAGAAGACTCTGGTTGAATGGTTTCTCAGAAATTAGCAGCTCTGGAGCAGGTGAAGTTGTTTTCATTCCCTCAACCGAGGCCTCAAGTTTGTTTATTTTGCTGAAGCAGCTGGTTTGCAGCACTAGTGTGATTACATCTGTGCTGCTGTCTGCCCTGACCCCATTGCTGCTGAGGCTAGTAGTCCTGTCTCTGCTGATGATACATGTACGAGGGATACCTGGTATCTAAATTGTCGCCTTTTATTTGCAGGCATGTGAACCCCCAGGGAATGTAGGGTGGCTCGAGTCCTTCATGGAATGGAGGACCTCACTGATCTTTGTTGAAAAGAGCTTCTCGCCCTCGAAGGGAAGGTCCTCCACTGTAGACTATTTCTCTCAGGAAAGCTGAGGAGTTAAACCAGGAGGCCTGCCTCATAACAATCACTGCGGCTGTCAACGTAGCGCCAAAGTCAGCAGCACTGGGAGCAGGTTGTAAGGCTGTGAATGAAATTGTGTCCCCTTCGGAGAGCAAGGCTTTAAATATTGTTTCTTTGCCTCTGGTATATCGTCAATAAAAGTATAGTTCAAATAGTTGTTGAAACCATATTTGCCAAGCAATGCGGCATAGTTAGCAACTCTAAACTGAAGTGTGGAAGACATATGCCTCTCTCCCAAAGAGGTCTAGTCGCTTACTATTCTTGTCAGCTGGGGTGGACTGTGGCTGGTGTTGTTTATTCCTCAACTGCTAGAGAATTAGGCAGAGGATGAGTAAACAGAAACCCAGATCTCTTGGGGCAACAAATATTTTCTATCAGCCCGTTTGCAGATGGACAGTATAATTGCGGGGGTCTGCCAGATCATTTTTGCAGGGTCCACAGGGAGCACGATCTTTGGTGGTAGGAGTGGCCTGCAGGATGTTGGTAAGCTTGTGTTGGGTCTACTTCCTCCATGGGAACGTTGATATCCGCTGCCATCCTTTTGAAGAAGTCCTGAAAGGATGTGAAGTCATCACCACCATCGGAGGTGGCAGCATTACTGCTTCATCTGTCAAAGAGGATGATTTGGTTTCAGGAGATGTATCTAGTCCTGATTCATGGTTTTGCTGATCTGGTGCATTCTCCTGCATCCTCTGAGGAAATGGAGACATGGGTGGAGGGGAAGGCACAGGCTGCTTGTCTATCTTTTTAGTAGGTTTCCTTTTGTACGCATATGCTCATGAGCTCCAATATGCCACTGTGCACCATATGGCAAGGGCAACGGCATCAAGGAATGCAGTCCCCAGGGGGGGAAACTGCTGCTCCCATTGAGTGCCTAAAAGTAGGATGTGAGGATGGTACCGAAACCTCTATGCCAGGCGAGAGTTGGGGTGAGAAAGATAACTTCTCTGTGTCCTCTTCAGTGCTAGATAATAGCATAGAAGAGACATGTCTTGGTGCTGCTGCAGCTGGTGATGTATCAGTGCTGAGAAATGGAGAGTTGAAAGTGGAAGAAACAGTTCTATAAATGCATGTGCATGTATTATTCTCACATGTGAAGTTTGAATCTGTTTATAAATCTAAATGTGCTAATGAGAACCATTAGTGACACTCCAGAAACAATGGCTTGGTATTCAAATCGCTACCTGTAAATAGTCTTATTTTTTTTCCTATAAGCCTGGATTGTGGTTTGTTTTGCCAGGACACCTGGCGAGGCCACCTGATGCTGGAACCCTATCTTAATACATGGAAGATGAAAGACTTTTGAACTGGGAAGATTCGTCTCAGGCTGGGAAAGGAATCCAGCCTCTGCACTGACAGCTGAGATATCACTCGCAACTCAGTCAGGGTAAGAGACTGCTTAATTCAAATCATGCTTAGTCTGGAGAATTTAGATAGAAAGTCTATTTTTGTTAAGTAATCAACTCTGATCTCTATGCCTCCTACTACTACTAATCACTTACAAATCTATCTTTCTGTACCTTATAGATCTGTTTTATATTTTGCTTAAAAAACAGTGTGTCTTGGTTGAAATGCTTGGGGAATCTCAGCACAGATTACCAAGGCTGGGGCAAGTATACCGTGCAAATGTTCTATAAGAGGCATGTTTGAGAAATGCTGCTGAAGCTGCCATTGCCTGAGTACAGTGTGCTATAACTCGTTGTGGGGGTATACTTGTTGTAGATCATATAGCATATTTGGATGAAAGATGATAACCCTTTAGAGATTCATTGTGAAGAAACAGCTGAGCCCTTGAAGCATTCAGTTGTAAAAACAAACAAACAAACAGTCTGGTTGAGTTGCGGAATGGTCTAATTCTGTCCAAGTATAAAGGCCAACACTCATCTTACATCCAATGTGTGAAGCGAGGCTTCTAAGAATGGAGGCGAGGGAGGAAGAGATGTATAGGTTCATAGATGTGGAAATTAGGAGGGACTTTGGGTAGGAACTTGGGGTGAGATTGTAATGTGATTTGTTTTTCAAGAAGATAGTGTAAGAGGGATCAGCCATAAGGGTTGTGATCATGACATCTGCAAGACGTATCTGGTCACCAAAAAAGCAACCTTCATGGACATATAGAGAAGAGAAGAGGTAGACAAGGGTTCGGGGGGGGAGGGAGAGAAGAGGAGAGACACTAACGAGGCTCTTGAGAACATGGTTCAAGTCCCATGGCGGTATGGAACAGAGTCCGTTTGGGCAAAAAAATCACATTGGGGAAGAAAACTATCAGATCCTCCCCTGGGATAGTGCTTGTGGTGTGTTATAGACCACCAGGATCCAATTTGGATATGGATAGAGACCTCTAATGTTTTTAATTAAGTAAATACTCATGGAAACTGTGTAATCATGGGAGACTTCAACTTTTCCAGATATAGACTGGAGGACAAGTGCTAGTAATAACAATAGGGCTCAGATTTTCCTAGATGTGATAGCTGATTAATTCCTTCATCAAGTAGTTGCTGAACCAACAAGGGGGGATGCTATTTTAGATTTGGTTTTAGTGAGTAGCGAGGACCTCATAGATGAAATGGTTTTAGGGGACAATCTTGGCTCGAGTGATCATGAGCTAATACAGTTCAAATTAAATGGAAGGATAAACAAAAATAAATCTGAGACTAGGGTTTTTTATTTCAAAAGGGCTAACTTTAATAAATTAAGGAAATTAGTTAGGGAAGTTGATTGGACTAAAGAAATTATGGATCTTGAGGTGGAGGAGGCCTGGGATTATTTTAAGTTAAAGTTGCAGAAGCTGTCAGAAGCCTGTATCCCAAGAAAAGGGAAAAAAATTATAGGCAGGTGTGTTAGACCAAGCATCTCAGAGAAGTGATTAAGAAAAAGCAGAAAGCATATAAGGAGTGGAAGATGGGAGGGATCAGTAAAGAAAGCTACCTTATTGAGGTTAGAGCATGTAGGGACAAAGTGAGAGAGGCTAAAAGTCAGGTAGAGTTGGACCTTGCAAAGGGAATTAAAACCAATAGTAAAAGGTTTTATAGCCATATAAATAGGAAAAAAACAAAAAAAGAAGAAGTAGGACCGCTAATTACTAAGGATGGAGTGGAGGTTAAGGATAATTTAGGAATGGCCCAATACCTAAACAAATACTTTGCTTCAGTCTTTAATGAGGCTAATGAAGAGCTTAGGGATAATGGTAACATAACAAATGGGACTAAGGATATGGAGATTGATATTACCATATCCGAGGTAAAAGCCAAACTTGAACAGCTTAGTTGGAAGTAAATCGGGGGGCCCAGATAATCTTCATCCAAGAATATTAAAGGAACTGGCACATGAAATTGCAAGTCCATTAGCAAAAGTTTTTAATAAATCTCTAAACTTAGGGGTTGTACCATTTGACAGTAGAATTGCTAATATAGTTCCTATTTTTAAGAAAGGAAAAAAAAGCGACCCGGGTAACTATAGGCCTGTTAGTTTGACATCTGTAGTATGCAAGATCTTGGAAAAAATTTTGAAGGAGAAAGTAGTTAGAGACATTGAGGCTAATGGCAATTGGGACAAATTACAACATGGTTTTACAAAAGGTAGATCGTGCCAAACCAACCTGATCTCCTTTTTTGAGAAAGTAACAGATTTTTTAGATAAAGGAAATTCAGTGGATCTAATCTACCTCGACTTTAGTAAGGCATTTGATACAGTACCACATGGGGAATTATTGGTTAAATTGGAAAAAATAGGGATTAATATGAAAGTTGAGAGGTGGATAAGCAACTGGTTAAAGGGGAGACTACAGCGGGTCATATTGAAAGGTGAACTGTCAGGTTGGAGGAAGGTTACTAGCGGAGTTCCTTGGGGATCAGTTTTGGGGCCAATTTTATTTAATCTTTTTATCACTGACCTTGGCACCAAAAGTGGAAGTGTTCTGATAAAATTTGCGGATGACACAAAGTTGGGAGGTATTGCCAATTCAGAAAAGGATCGGGATATCATACAGGAAGATCTGGATGACCTTGTAAATTGGAGTGATAGCAACAAGATGAAATTTAATAGTGAGAAGTGTAAGGTTATGCATTTAGGGATTAATAACAAGAATTTTAGTTATAAGCTGGGGACACACCAGTTGGAAGTAACTGAGGAGGAGAAGGACCTCGGAGTCCTGGTTGATTATAGGATGACTATGAGCCGCCATTGTGACATGGCCGTGAAAAAGGCTAATACGGTCTTGGGATGTATTAGACGAGGTATTTCCAGTAGAGATAAGGAGGTGCTAGTGCCATTATACAAGGCATTGGTGAGACCCCATTTGGAATACTGTGTGCAGTTCTGGTCTCCCATGTTTAAGAAGGATGAATTCAAACTGGAACAGGTACAAAGAAGGGCCATTAGGATGATCCGAGGAATGGAAAACCTGTCTTATGAAAGGAGACTCAAGGAGCTTGGCTTGTTTACCTTAACCAAAAGAAGGCTGAGGGGGGACATGATTGCATTCTTTAAATATATTAGAGGGATAAATACCAGGAAGGGAGAGGAATTATTTAAGCTTAATACCATTGTGGACACAAGAACAAATGGATATAAGCTGGCTAGTAGGAAGTTTAGACTTGACATTAGACGAAGGTTTCTAACCATTAGAGGAGTGAGGTTCTGGAACGGCCTTCCAAGGGAAGTAGTGGGGGCAAAAGATCTATCTGGCTTCAAGATTAAACTAGATGGGTTTATGAAGGGGATGGTTTGATGAGATAACATGATCTTGGTAACTAATTGACCATTCATTATCAGTGGCAAATAGGTCAATGGAGGGATGATAGGAGTTACTATAGAGAACTTTCTGGGTGTCTGGCTGATGAGTCTTGCCCACATGCTCAGGGTTTATCTGATCACCATATTTGGGGTCGGGAAGGAATTTTCCTCCAGGCTAGATTGGCAGAGGCCCTGGAGGTTTTTCGCCTTCTTCTGTAGCATGGGGTACAGATCACAGCTGGAGGATTCTCTGCATCTTGGGGTCTTTGAACCACAGTTTCAAGGACTACAATATCTGAGATACAGATATTGTACAGGTGAGAGGATTATTCTAGGAGTGGGTGGGTGAGATTCTGTGGCCTGCATTGTGCAGGGGGTCAGACTAGATGATCATAATGGTCCCTTCTGACCTTAAAGACTATGGGTTGTATCCCAGGGTATAAATTGCGAATTTCAGGAAGTACCTAGTGATGGGGTAGACCAAGACTGAACCCATCCAGAAGGTTGTGAAAGACTGCAATGGCTGACAGGTGAATGCTTAATGAGATGAGGGCTAGGCCAGATTCTTTCAGGTCTAGTGTATACTCTAAAATCTTCAGTAGAGGGACCTGTGTAAATTGTAACTGTTGCTGTTGACACTAGACTTGAAATAATCTCCACTTATTTCGACCTGTAACATGTTGAGGGACAATGGCTGTTTGGTAAGCTGTGTTTCACTGTCAGAGCAGGTGTGCTCCCCATATTGAAGCCATGGAGCAGCCAAGCCTTGAGTCATAGGACCTGAAGATTTGGATGTAATGAGTGTCCCTGATGCAGGGAGATGAGGTTCAGAATCATTAGTAGCATCTGGGGTTCCTGCTGCCACTGAAGTGGTGTCATGGACTGAGCTGGTGGGGACAGACTCATGTGAGGGAGGAATATACTGCTGCCGGTAGGCTGCCCATGGGTTGCATAGTGGCCACTGTGGTGGACAAGTGGTGGTGGGTAAAGCCATGGTTGTGGATGTGCCTAGTGAGACACCTTAAGCTTTGCAATCTCCTCAGCGAGGCCTTGCATATGTCGGAGAAGAATTCTGAGAAGAAAATCTGTTCTCTTGTGTTGTGTCTAACTCGCTGTGAGGGGACGAAGGCATAGGTGACAGAGCGTGAAGGTCAGAGAGGTACCAAGGAGTGGAGACTGTGATACCAATGAAACTTAAATGTCAGTGGTGCTAAGGAATTGCAGTTCCACTATTTTCTGAGGAATGGTCTGTTTCTGCACTGTTTTGTCAGTGGTAAACAGTGCCAGGTGGTGTTTTGTCTGCAGTGCTGGAGCGTGCATGGATGCTGCACTATGCACCGATGCAGCAGTATTCACCGACACTGGGAGACGTGGCCACTTGGTCTTCAGTGCCATATGCTGTGGAAACAGTTTTACATTTCAGCTCCAATTTGGCTCATTTTGTTGGTGCCGATATTGGCTCAGTCTTCAGTACCTCAGAGGAGCTAGTCTTGGAAGAGCTCTGCACCACCAGCTTTGCAAAAAGTGGTCCAAGTGCAAAGGTGGGAGTCTGGATGCATGGGAAAGCAGCTCCCCAGTGACCTCTCTACCCCTGGCTGAAGAGTGATGGGGGCAGGAAATGGCAGGGAGAAGTGCAGAGCCAAGGGAGAGGGGTGGGTCTGACCTAGACCCAACCACTCTGTGCAGTGTAAGTGTGCTCTTAGCCTATTGCCAGCCCAGAAACTAGAACTGTTTCTACACTTCAAAGATGGAGGTGCACTATCGACTAATCAAATAGTTGATGCAAAAATGCAAAATGCATCGACTATTCGACTAGTCAATTAGTCGATATTTAACATCCTTAGTTTAGGTCAAGCAAGGAGACTGGGACACATGGAAAAGCACTTCTTTATGGAAAATTAGATACAAGACATCACAACTCAGAGGCGGAAGCATTGACTAACCAGAAGTTAAGGAGGGAGATAGCCTAGGGATGCAAGCGATTAGTTGACTCTCCAATTAGCAAAAACTTATTGGATAGTCGACTAGTCCCTCAACTAGTCGCTCCCCGCCCCTGCTGTCTCTATCAGAGGCAGCAAGGGGGGTGAAGGGCAGAGAGCAGGAGCCAGTGCTGGGGGGAGCCAGCTTAAAAGCCAGTTCCCCCAGCACTGTTTCCACAAGGGGCAGGGGCAGCAGGGACCAGGCGCGTGCCAGGAATCAGCTAATCTCCAGCTCATGCCTAGTCCCAGACGCGCCTCTGCTTTTTAACTGTATTGAAGAGCCAACAGGCTGATAGACTCTTAATACATTTAAAAGGCAGAGCCGCAGTTCCCTCTGCAGTTCCTTGCTTATTGACTATGGATTCTCCATCGACTAGTCGATTAGTTAATTAAACTAAACTTAACAGCCCTAAAATAGCTAGCAGAGGCTTAGCTGAGTTGGTGCTGAATATAAATCCACTGGTCTCAAGTAAGTTTGTACTCCGCATGCCTCAGCCCATGCTACTGTGCCTACACTGCTATTTGTACATTGGCTAGCTCAATAAGAACTAGCATGAATAGGTGTACACGAGAAAGGTAATCACACCTCTTGCTAACAGAGCAGCTTTAGCCTTAGATTCCAGCTAGGTTTGAAGGTCTGATGGTTGGGGTGGGGAGGAAGAGAACTGTTAGCTTGTAAAACCAAGCACAATATGACTAAACTAAATTTTTGGTTTAGTAAGATGTTCAGTATAACTATGTAAACTGAAAATCTGAGATGTCGGACTTAACTTTAGACGTTGGTCTTCAGCATTCCACATACATTCTATAAAAACATTCCATGCTGGGAAAGGATGGGGGGGGGGGGGGGAAGTCAGCAAGACTGTATTTATCCTTAAGACTTCACATTCCACACAAATTCTCTACCAAAAGCAGAGTACAACTTAAAAACAACAACAACAAAAAACAAATGACACACAAAACCTATATTTGTATCTTAATAGGATGAAATGTTCTCTATCAACAATGAACACTTGGGCTTACCATTTCCACGCCACACTTCAGCCAGATGACAACTTCCTTCACCAGGTTCTTTACAGAACTCCACAACATCTCGACAGGTTGTTTCCGGTGTAATTGGAACTTCTGTCAAAATTTGCTCATTGTTGCTCAAAAACACAGTTAATATCATCTGAAAGAGAACACAGATGTAATAATAATTTTTACATGTCAAACAGGAATAGAGCCTAGTTATATACAGTCTTCCTTTAAATTTATATCTATTAAGGTTGATAACACTTCCCATTTAACAGTAGTAGAGAGGTAGCTGTGTTAGTCTGATCTTGCTAAAACAAAAGGAAAAACTATGTAGCACTTTAAAGACTAACAAGATGGTTTAATAGGTGATGAGCTTTCGTGGGCCAGACCCACATGTCCTCAGATCATATTCTGAAAGAGAATTGGCGTGACCATATATACCAAAGGAATACAATACAAAAAGTGAACACATTATTAAACTGACAAATCAGATTTAGAACAGAAGGTGGGGCAAGGGAGAAGGAGGGAGGGAAGAGCTGTTTATAAGTCAATGAATGGCTAATCAGGGGTGATAAGTGGGGAAGCAGTCTTTATAATGTGTAAGGTAATTAGCATCTTTGTTAAGGCCCATTCGTAAAGAGTCAAATTTAAGCATGAATGAAAGTTCTGAAGTTTCTCTCTGTAATCTGGTGTTAAAGTCTCTTTGAAGTAAGATCGTTAAGACTATGTCCAGGTGGGTTGAAATGCAATTAGTTATTCAGCAGACAAACAATTGGTTTACACCTAGCAAAATTAAGGCAGTGGGATACAAATGGTTACATCGCCATGTTATTATTGGTTAATTAATTTTGAGTAAAGTGATTTGTTACGTTATAGTTGAGAATATATCATTACATACATTGGGGTGAACAGAAAGTAAGTTGTGAACAAGGAAAAGAAAAAACTGATTCATGCTTTCTGGAAGCCAACCCCAATAAACAATTCTCATCTCCAGATTTCAGGTATTGCTGCTCTCTGTTCACAGGAGAAGGACTAAGGAAATGGGAGGGTGAAAGGATAGCTGCTGGAAAATTGTTCGGCTTGACATAAATAATGTAGCATCTATACTTATGCTGCACTAACCATAGTGCAATGCTGTTGAGGGAGGTGATATTACTGCATTGATATAAAATGGGAAACTTACATCAATAAAAAAAAGTATAGAAACATGCATTGACCTAGTTGTGCGAGGCAGCTTAGCTAATGCTGTAGTATAGAACAGGTCTGTGATTGAGAAAGAATGAGGAAGATATTAGTTCAAATTTAACATGGTGAGAAGAGCTCCTAATGGCATCTTTTGGATGGCTAGCCATCAGAAAGACAGGCTATTTAGTTTGGACAGAAGGAGACTACTCTTGAAAAGGGTGATAGACCAAGGTATTAGCCACATAAAGATGGTAACAATCTGTGCGTATGGACAAGATTTTCCTTTTGCACCCTATATTTGGGTAAAGGAGACTGAAACAGAATTGTCCATAGGTGGCTGGTGGGAAGGAAGGAAGGATGCTTAAATATTTAGAGAGCCAGAAGAACAAGGACAGTCATAAAAGTCAAGGGAGGGCAAGATTTCAAGGAGGGCATCGTTGACACTATTGAAGAAAGCTGAAGGTTCAAGAAAGATGAGGATAGATCACTGGTTCACAAGCTATAACAGGGCTATTCAACTTTGGAAGCCCCGGGACCCACAATGATACTCACAGCACATGCTGAGGGCCACAACTTAAGTGTGGTTGCATATACATGCAAATATATATGCAAATAGCTTCCTTCACACTGATGGGCATGAACACAAAGATTAAGGCAAGACTACACAACACACAGGCCCCATTTAAGTCAGTTCGGGTAAATATTGCATTTTATTAAAATCAGCAGATTTCCACCCATGACAGCACTTTTAATGAGCAAGACAATCCAGGAATTTAACTACTAAAATGCATAACAGAAGACTATTATATTGACTACTACTTTGTTTTGGCTCCTACCTGTGGGCCACGTGTTGAGCCGCACATAAACCCAAACCCAAACTTTGTTTTGGCTCCCACCGCAGGCCACAAACAGGCTGTGTGTTGAGAAGCCCTGAGCTACAACTTCAAGAATCATTTAATGGCATGAGAATCTCAGCTTCCATTTTAGATTAATCATGATGGTTAGAAACTTGCTTTAAGAACCTGGAAACATGAACACTTAAAAAAAAAAAAAAAAAAAAAAGACTCAGGAACCCAGAAGTATTCTTAAATTCTCATGATTTTAAGCCTTATTCATTTTAGGTAAGATTTTAACACGATAGGGCTGAAGGAGAATGGAGGCAAAGAGTTTCATTTGTCTGAGAGGATACTCAGCCTTCAAACATTTGCATAAATAGCATAATCATGTAACAGATTTCTTAACCTTCTGTATTTTGAGGTATTTTAGCCAATGTTTGGGAAAGCGAAGGAAGTGCTGTTTGCTGCAGTTTCATGTTTGACCTCGTGAATAATTACTGCAAGTTCATATAACACCCACTAATTTCCAGAAGTGACTGACCATGTACTGTGACTAGGAAATTAAATTACATGGACTTTGTCCTACAGCTGTCTGACAAGATATGCAAGGCTATTAGCCCATTTAAATGTCTTTCCTTATTTATAAAGGCACTCTGACCCACAAAAAGTTAGTATACAAAGTAATATTTTTTACTGAAAGGCACCATACCTCTGATTCTACCATACAATAAGGCAGTCCTAAAAATATTTGACCACTTACATATTACTACAAGCACTGAGCAGCAACTTCTATAAAACATATCACTACAGACCCTGCTGCAAGCAGACAAGCATTCTAGACTACGTTTTGTTTTCAAACATGCATTTAAAAATAACTGACAACTTCCTTTATGAAGGAAGACAAGCAGCTTAGAAGCTTTTACAGAGTTTAAGTGATTTGTTTGGTGGGCTGTTTTAAGACTGTAGCAAGCCCTTGATCTGTTATTTACTGGCTTGAGAAGTACTTAAAAGGTGAACAGAAAAATCCCTTAGGAGACAAGAAGCTATGAAGACAATCCTATTCCTTATATTCCTGGGATGAGAATTCTAAGTCACTGGATAACTACTCTAACAAAATTACAAAAATTTGCTTTAGCTAAGTTTTAGTGAAAGCAGAATAAACACATTTTGTTCTGAATACTTAAGCCAATTCTGTATTTAATTCAAAGTGAACTCAGAACTGTTATTTCTAGACATTTCACATATGAAAGATGTGGTCAATAAACATCAGCTCCTAAATATCAAGGAAAAATTCTACATACTTATAAAGTCTCAAGCCACCAAAACGTTTCCTGGCTAGTATTTGTAAAATGTGTTTACAACTTAAAAACAAAAAGTTTAGTTTCAGAGCAAATACAATCCCACCTTTTTTTTAATTACTTTGTCCATTTTCTTACTTTCAGACTTCACGCCAATCTTTTCCAGTAGACAAGATTTCTCTTTTGACTTGTTTATAATACTTTGAAGAACCATTCTTAAAATATTCTTCATGTGCAGAGCAGTAAACAATAGTGAACATAAAATTTAAAAAAAAACCCACACAAATAGGAGGTGTACAGCTAAAGTCTAAAGTAGTTTTATGCACTAGCTGACAATCTACTTAAATGGATGTCCCTTTGGTGTACTGGTATATGAATACAAGTAGTAATGAGGAGCAGTGATAAGATGTTCTAATGAAACAAGACAGGCCAGGGCTGTGACAGGAACAAGATATGGAGGATCAAGTTTTACCTAATTAGGCAAACTTGTACTAGGAGAGTTCCTCTATCTTACCATTGTGCAATAGTCATCAGTGCTTGGGATTATAAGAAATGGCAAAAATTAAGCATTTACCTTAAATCATTTATACACAAGGCTCTTTATTAGAAACACTAATTGTTTTGCAAAGTGGTGACTACAAATATTAACAATGGCTCCGATGTGAATGTTTAGATAGTATAATAAAGCAGTTCAGAACGAAGAAACCCCTCTATTTGCTTAAAAAAAAAGAACCCGTTACCTTTAAGAAAAGTTAAATACATTTATTTTCATTCATGCACACACCCTGCACTGTTTCAAGCCTGTCCATTCCTTGGCAGAAATCTGCTTTGTCAGATATTGCTCAAACAGCTACAGCACAATGAATGGCAAGCTGTGTCTACTGCTACTTCTGCACCTCTGAGGCCAGAGTGATCACCATCAGCCCACTCCTCAATAGCCCCTCTTCTCTAGCACACAGGATCCACAGTTTCAAGAGACTCCACCTTTGAGCCCAGCAGTAGAAGAGCTACAGCACATTTTCTAGCCCATCAATTTCTTTATTCTCTATGGGTATGTCTACACTTCATTCCTCTCTCGAGACAGAGAAGAATGCAAATGCAGACATCTGAAATTGCAAATGAAGCAGGGATTTAAATATCCTGTGCTTCATTTGCATAACCATGTTATGGCGCTATTTCGAGAGAGAAAACAGGGTTATTTTCAGATAAAACCCTTCTCTCAAAATAACCCTTACTCTTGAGGATATTTAAATCCCCGCTTCATTCGCAATTTCGGGTGTCTGCATTTGCATTCCTCTCGAGAGAGGAATGGAATATAGACATACCCACACCCAGAACAAACTTAAAAGGAAGAGGAAGTTGCGACCAAGTATCCCCACAAGCTAAAACAGGAGCCACCAGTGAATCTGACATATTACAGACCTCTGACAAATTAAGCTACACATCACCAGTAGCTCCTGAAGAGTGTGTGGGAGGCTGGGGGAAGAAAGAGAGAAGAGGTATCTCTCATCACAGCAGTCTCTCTCTTACCTCAGAAGGCCTTCATGGATGACATATCCATTACAAAAGGAAATTGTTCTGTTGGCTCTCAAAAGAGGTGTGTGGTGATCTTACCAATCTAAGTTGTTAGATAATGGCAATATTTTATAGAACTAAAAATATCTTGATTTTTTTCCTATTTGAAGCAGCAGGAAGTCTAATTCTCAAAACGAAGGTCTGTCAGATAGCAAACTTCATTGGCAATGAAAAAAAATTGAGTTTTTCAAATATCCACAACTACACATACTTGCTCCATTCTTGGAAACAGAAAGCGTACACAGAAGTGTTTAGGAAATCTTCTCCAAGAAGGTATTAAAGATGGAACCATAGGTATGCCATCATGTAGCACAGTACCACCACATCCCTGAATTACATCTACTATATATTTTGAGAGTTTCTGTCTGATCATGAACTCCTTTCTAAATGGTAAGAGCTAGAACCACCAAATTCAGTATACAGCTTCCTTGGTTTAGGGATGTTAGATATAGGCTAATTGAATAGTCGTGTAACTGCACAAAATATTGTCAGTTACACCATTATTTGGTAGTCCCCGGGGCAGGGTCAGCAACGAGTGTGCTCCCGGATCCTCTCCTGGGGAGCCCCCTGCCATCCTGCACAGGGAGAAGATTTCAAAAACAGCTGCCCACCAGTGCTCCCTCTAAGATTTCCCATCCGTGAGCAGTGTGAGTTTGTCTTGTGCACCCACATTGACATCATGTGTGCTTATTCAGATGTGCGCCACTGTAGTACCCACAGTCAGTCAGTCAGTCAGTCACACACACACACACACACACACACACACACACTCCCAAAGGAGAATGACCTTGCCATACAGGAATTAGAGCAGGGGGTAAGAGATAAGGGGGGGGGGGGGAAGCTCAGAACAGCAGGTGCAGGATTCAGGGGGAGGAGGAGCTCAGGATTGGGGGGGGGGGGAGGGAGGGTTGAGATGTTGGGGAGGTGGCAGCTCCTCACTGGGGGAAGGTCTGCCCATTCCTCCAGCGCTTCCTTGTAGTGGGTGGGCCCAGGACTGGGCTGTTCGGCCCCTCAGGAAGCTGCTTGATAGGGGGAAAGCAGAGCTGAGCGCTGCCAGACCCCTGCCCAGCCAGCAGCTACTTATGGGAGGAAGGGTTGGGGCTGAGCTGCCTGGCTCAGCTGCCCCCCCCCCCATGGGTGAGGGCGGAGCTGGGGCTCCACTGCCCCAACCAGACGACTGGCAGCTCCTAGAATAAGGGAGCCAGGGCTGCTGGACAGTGGCTGCGCACCTGGACAGTGCTGCTGCCACCCCCACCCCCAGCCATGCCATTCCAGCCCTGGCTCTGGTCAAGGCTGCCCAAGCAGCTGCCCACAGCCACACTGCTTCAACCCTAGCTGGGGTCACCCAAACATCTGCCCCTGGCCACCTGGTTCCAGCACTGGCCCCAGCTGGGGCCACCCATACAGCCATGGGGCCCCGCCAGCATGGCGTCCTGCCCACCATAGCTGGAACATTAACAAGAAAAATGAATAAAAGACTAGGCAGTATGTAATAAACAGGGCTAAAACTGTACTTGAAAGTACACATTTAAAACCAAAATAAACACTGGCATTAGGCATGGATTAAAAAAAAATTACACACACACCCACACACACCCCCCCTTCCAAAATAGTGGCAATTCAAGGAGAACAAACAATACCTGTGTAGCATCACCTAACATATTTTTATAAGCTTTGCTCCCCCCCCCCCAAATCACCCTGACCCCCTATTGATTTCTTTCAGCTCATCTTCTTGTATCTCATCCTGTAAACTCTTGTGCATGTTTATAGGAGTAAGCTTGCACAATATGCTTAAATTTCAAGTAAATTTAGCAGGATTAGGGTTTCAGATTGTGAGCTCTGTATTGTATTGTAGACTTGTAAATAACTTCCTTCCCTTTAAAAAAAAAAAAAAAAAAAAAGATTGTGTCTCTCCATTCCTCAGTTATACCCCTGACTTCTTTCCCTCAGTCTTCTATCATGAGATCTGGCTTGTCCATCTCTTTCCCCTGGACTCACCCTCCCCGCCCTGCCCATTTCCTCTGTTCCTACTGTGGGTTGTCTCAAATCCCATGGCTGGGCCAAGTTCCTCCCTTAAAAATTCATACTTCACTCTTAGTTCGGGCATCTTCCTAGCTAAATAACCACTTCTCCAATTTAATGCAATCCCATGTCCACAATCCCAAACACCTTTGACTCTCCTCTGAAATCCACCCTTCTTCCTACCTCTACTATTCTTTGAATGGAATCGTGATAATCTCTTTCAAAAGAGAAATTGACAAGTGTGATCTTCCTCCTTCCTTCTGATCACAGATGCAAAAAAATTCTCATCTGCTTTCTTCCACTAACCCCTCAACTTGCTCCAGTGACTCCATTCCATATCCTGAAATCTGCCTTGTACTCACTCATCTGCACCTTTACTGTTCTCCTTAACTCTCCCCATCCTTCAGCCTGGCTCTTTCATAATTACAAACACAAACATTTTAGGCTCTCCCACCTTAAAACTCCACTGAACGCCACTTGAATCCAGCTACTGGCCCATCTCCCTTTCACTTCTAAATTCAATCTATGTGCTGTTTAAAATTACTGTAAGGACCTTCTCTCCTACAACAGTATCCTAGATGTTACTGAATCTAACTTGCGCTTACTGCACTGAACTGAAGCAGCTCTTGCCACATCTCTAATGAGCAGTTTTTGGTAAATCTCAGAATTGGTCCAGCCTCATCCTTTTTGACCTGTCAGCCACTATGCCAGTTGACCATGCTGCTCTTTGAAATCACATCCACCGTTGACTTCCACGACTAGGAATGTAAAAGGTCAACAGATAAGCATTAGCCTTACTGGCATATTTACTGGGTAGCTGAAAAATCAGGCTGGTGGGAGGAGCCCTCTGCCCACAGTATGGGCCTGGGCTGGCAGGATCTTCCTGGAACAACCCCTGGACTTTATGACCTCTTGAGGTCCCTTCCAGTTCTAGTATTCTATGAACATTACACATCAATTTTATTCACTGTACAAACCCCCCCACAAATCCCAAATCAAAAACTGAACATGCACAAGTGAACATTAAAAAAAATTTAAAAGCACAGATTTTTTTGTTTCAATTCAAAGAATAAAAATTCAAAAAAAAAAGTGTTAATTTAACTCTCAGTTCTTCAAAGAAAAAAAAAGTGATTTTTTAAAAAAAAATATGCTGGTTACAGGGATGTTGAACAAGCCAATATTAGTATTTAGCTGAGTTGCAGGTAGAACACCCTTGCTCCCATCCCCCGCTTTGCCCCTCCCCTATTCACTCCATTCCCTGTCTCCCTCCATCACTCACAGTGCTTACCTCAGGTGGCTGCTGGAAACCACTAGCATTTCTAGCTTCTCCGAGGCAGAAGAGCCAGAGGGTTCTGCACTGCCCATGCCTGCAGGTGCTGCCCCCACTGGTTGCTGTTCCTGGCCAATATGGAACTAGTACTTGGGGCACAGGCAGCATGCAGTGTCCCCATGGCCACCCATACACCTAGGAACTGGGTAGGTAGGCCACTTCCAGGAGCCAAACTTCGTGCCTTAGCCCTGCTGTTTTCACAGCCTGGTCAGCAGTGCTGATTGGAATCACCAGGGTTCCTTTCCCTCCCCTCACCTCTTCAAACTAGGCATTTTAGTTGAAAGTCAGATGCCTGGTAACACTAGCTGCAGTATTATTGCCTCTACATATTGTGTTTCCGTTAGGCATGTTAGATATTGATTAATTTTAACAACAGCATAACCTCATCAAAACTTAGCAATTACATGATTATTCAATAGTCCCTGGGGGCAGGGCCTTGCCACCCACACTGCTGCCTCTGATAGAGATGGCTGTGCAGAGCGGCAGCAGCCCCTGTCTGTGGGGAGGGGGCCTGAGCAGGCATCCCATGGAGCAGCCTCTGTCCATGGCAAGCCTGCCCCCCCCCCCCCATGCACAGAGGATGCTTGGCAGCAGCCTCCACTGCCCTCCTCCCTGCTGCCTCTGATAGAGGCAGCAGAGCAGCAGTGCAAGAGGGCAGGGTAGCTCCACGGAACCAGCACACATGGAGAACTGGCTTAAAAGCCAGCTCCCCACAAGCACCAACTCCGGACCCCTTGCTGCCTCTCAGAGGCACAGCAGGGGAAGGCATGTAGTTGATAGGATTAAACTCTGTACTAATGCTGGTAGACGTCAAAAACAGAAATGTCACCCTTTACTTTAGCACTTCATGCCTTTGCTGTATCTGCCCTCTAGGGCAATATGTTGTCAGGCACATTTCCAAAACTAATCTGTTTCAGTTGGCATTGTATATCCAGTCTTGTGTATAACTTCTGTCAAAAGTTGCTGTAGCTTTGGGAGAGAGCTTTCTACAGCCTTTTTGAAATTCAAAGCAGCAGATGGATGGCTGTGGCAATGTTTCAGGATTAATTTGTTTTGCCAGGATAACTGCTTTTTCGCAAGTGATTGCTCCAGATATAGGTAGTAACTTCCCATCCATAGGTGAGCAGGCTCCAGGTGCTAGACTTTAGGAGCCCCACAGCAGCCATCTCAGCTGTGGATAGGACCCATGAGACCCAAGGCAGCCTGGCACATTACCTGGGGGGGGGGGGGCCTGGCAGGTGACAGCACCAGAGGTTGGATCCAATTCCCCCCACTCACATATGCACTCACTGGGGTGGCAGGAGCTTCTGGAAATGGAGCGACCCCAGCAGACTACTCCGTTTTCAGGTTGCTCTGCTTCAGAGACAGGAAACTGAGCACGCTGGTTCCATACTGTTCCCCAATAAAGTGATACAGCTATGGGAGGGGGGCTGGAGAAACTCAGCTGGGACACAGGAGGCAGAGTAGACCAGGCTGCTGGAGTCACTTTGCTTCCTGTGGCTCCTGAGGTAAGTGTGCCCCCCGCTGCCCCTCCAACTCCTGCTGCTGCCCTGCACCAGGCTCCCTGGTACTCCCCAGTTTGCATCTCTTGGGGGAGAGGGAACGCTGGGAACCCTGGACTAAATGTCCCCCACCCCGGAACAGCCCTAGATAAAGTACTGTCATTGCTTCTGCATTGCTGGTGAGCAGTATGACTGTGGTTCCTTATGCATGATCAGATTCTTAATTTCTTTCACAATAGTCCTTCAGCAATGTCAATTTTATTGACAAATGCTCCAAGATGTTTGTCCCCCCAAATCAAATGTTCTATTTCTTCTCCTCTTCTACAGCCTATATGTATGACAGACCTGCTTGCATTGCACCTTTTTCCAAGTGATCAATTTCTAGCTTTGTTGCAAGTGAAATTGCTTTGTGCTTCAGAAGCTCATATAGGTACTTACGTCACTTTTGTTTAGGAGGCCAATGTGACTTTCATAGTGCCCAGAAGTACTGTAGGATGCTGGCTAACCATTGTATATGTACAACATGCTTTTTATTTAAAAAAAAAAAAAAGAAGTACAGTATGTAGTAGGGATTGGGTTCATTATAGTACTCTTCATAACAACAAACCTGGGGTTATAGAAAGAAAAGTACTGGAACTAAATTTGTAGAACCAGGTTGTATTTTAATCCCAGCCAGTGTTTACCTCTCAGGTCTTCAATTGCTCTTGCAAAATTTGTTCTATGACCCTACAAACAAAACAAATGGGGTCAAAACAGGTCTGTTGATTCCTGTAACAATCCCTTCTCTCCTCCCCCTGCCTCCCCTCCCAGTACATCTGCAGTTTTATAATCATAGGGTATGACCCCTCCTCCCCAAATATATGGATTAATTAGAAATCCTGGCTACTGGACTTGAAATTTATTGGAACGCTATTACCCAGCATCTCCTCAATTTGCTCCTGTTAGTCTTTTTAAATTTGGCTTCCACTTCTGAGATGCTTGTGACCAGAGGGTACTTGGGGCAATCCTCACTGGAAATGCCAAGGTCAGAGCAGGCTGCATGAGGGACAGCAGATACTCCCAAAACTAGTTAGTGACATTGAAGTTAGACTCCAAGCAGTCAGACTGTACTTCTGATCTCCCAACATTGTGATTACTCCTTGACAACCAAAGCCTCCATTACTGCATTCCAGTTCTCTGGCTCCCAGTCAACCCGCAGGTTCACTATAGTGACACTTTTTTTTGTTTTTAAATAAAAAGGCCAAACTCTGCTCACATACACAAAATGTTCTTACCCCAAAGGGCCTGCCTCATTACTATATCATGATAGTGTGGTATTCTGGATAAGATCCAAACCTGCCAGCCAATCTTTAGTGTCTAAAACTAAATATTTATTATAAAGAATAAAGCAAGAGGAGAGATGTTCAACAGTAAAGCAATCACATACAAAGACTTGAAAGTCTACCAGGTTCCCAGTTGTACTAGTGAGCTTGCTGGCTTGAAGGTCCCTCTGGAATATATTCACAGCTTGGATGGGTCATTTAGTCCCTTGTTCAGAGCTTTGTTTGTAGAAAGGTTACTCCAGAGGTAAGACAAGATTAAGAGACAGCTGTTTTTTATATCCCTTTTGCCATATGACTATTTCCTTTGTCCCAGAAACAAGCAGCCCAGCACATCTGGGGACAAAGGAAAGAAGTCACTATCTGCTTACATCCATACTGAGACTAAAGATGTTTGAGATGAATGTTCAGCCACTCTGATCTGCAACCCTTCCCTATAAAGTTTAAGGCTCTTACTTGGGATGTAGGCTTGGCTCTGGACATTTACTGCAACTTCAATTTAAAAAGATTCTACTTCAGGATGAGAACATAGGAATTACCACTGATTGGTCATCAAAACCAGAAGAGACTCATAGGAAACAATTAATGGATTTCCAGTATGCCAGAGACATGAGAAAAAGTCAAGGAACATTTCAGAACTGACCATTTACAATATCCCTGCTCTTATATCTAACTTCATAAAAAAGACAAATGGGGAAAAGTTATTGTGAGAGGGTGCTGTGATGGATGGAAGGGGGTATTACCCTTTTCTAGAGATCCTGGCCATTAAGTTAACTAACTCTTTACAGGTAATTTAATTTAAACTCAGAGACAGTGGGTATCTAGGAAGTGCTGGGAGGAAGCCAAGAGAGCCACTGGGAAGAGTGAGCAATTTGAACTGAAACAGGTTGTGCCTGCTTCAGTCTTTTGGGGGAAGTTTAGAGCAAGAGCTAAGAGATGAAGCAAACCAGGAACAAGGCATGCAATTTTCAGCAATATCCATGTCTAGAAAGGACTAAACAGAGAATGTTTAGTTAGATGTGATTAAGTTATTTTCTTCAATTTTGCATCTGGTTGATTCCCCTCCCCCCATACACTAACTTTTAAACTGAATCCCAGGGAAGCAGTTCTGTGCTTTTAATCTACCTTCTTTCAGTTGCTCCAAGTATGTTTTATCCCTCCCATCCACCACAGTATCTTTTATGATGTTAGATATAAAGAAAAGCTTAAAAAAGAAGAACAAATAGTCTTGCAGCACCTTAGATACTAACAAAAAGGGTAAATGTTTCATGGGCACAACCCACTTCTTCAGATGAATGGAGGGGTCAGTCCAGTTTTCAGATAACAGAGAGAGGAGTGGGGGAGGAGGGAGGAGGAGGAAAAAGAAAATTTTAAAAAGGGGAAATTGACAATTAGAGTGTCCATGCTAAAATGAAGCTGATAAGAATACTTAGTGCCCACTTTAAGTACACTTTGTTTGGTTGTGTGTGTCATTAGGATGTGGAATGTTGTGGGCCATCCAGCCAATGTCTGTGTTTAGACTTCTGTTGTAGGAACCAAACTTATAAATGAAATTAAGTTCTGTAGCTTCCGTGTCAAGCTGGTTTTTGAATTTGGTTTGAAATAACACAGTGACTTTGAACCCATTAATGAGTGCCTGGGCAAGTCAAAATGTTCCCCAACAGGTTCCTCTGTGTGTTGCCTTTTCGGATATCTTAATTTGGGTCCATTAATTCTTTGTCGCGACTGTCCAGTTTGGCCAATATACATGGCAGAGGGCAATGCTGGCATAATCACATCAGTGGACATGCAGTTGTTAGTCTAAGTGCTGCAAAACTATTTGTTGTTTAAGTTTTTCCAGTTACAGGCTAACATGGCTACCCCTCTGAAACATTAGATATAAGAGCAGGGATATTGTAAATCGTCAGTTCTGAAATATATATTTTTTTTTAAACAAAATGAAGTATCGTTTTAAGACTATGATCTGATTCCTGTGTCCTAGAAGGCAGGAGGTTCTGAGTGCATGTACCTGAGACTGAAAGTCAGTTAACAAGAAATTGTAGTTTGTTTTCAAGCGATCTCCTGAGGAAAGGTTAAAGAGCTTAGGGTTACCCCACAGGAAGAATTCCCCCAAATGCATCTTCCTGGGTTCTCAAGGGCTTTTTGCATTTGGGTGGGGCAGAATACCCCTAAAGATCAAGAAATCTGTGATCTTGGGCAATTTAAGCAAAAGCCTTTAGTGGCAGGGTATTTTAAAGTCTCTTGCAGGTCCCCATCTTCGGCTCTCGAAATGCCAGAGTAGGGAACAGCCTTGACAGATGTACAAGCCCCATACACATGAACTGAGTCCTAGAAGGCTCCACCCTGCCACCCATGCTCACAGTTGAGGCTGAACTCATAAGGGGCATATAAAGAGTGCATCTACAACACAGCAGCATTATTTCAGAATAACAGCCATTATTCCAAAATAACTATGCAAGTGTCTACACAACAATTCCGTTATTTTGAAATAACGGACAGCTTATTCCAATTTCAGTAAACCTCATTCCATGAGGAACACCACCTATTCCAAAATAGCTATTTTGGTATACCAGCAGCAGTGGAGTGTCCACGCTACTAATTCAAAATAGCTCCTACCCAGGGCCATTCAACTAGTTACTCCCCAGTGCCTCCTGGGGCTCTAAATCGAGGTAGCATGTCATGTCCACGGTAGGGAAGCCTGCCTCGGACTATTTTTTAGGCTTCCCTGTAGTGCAGATGTGCTATTTCAAAATAAGCTAAGCTACTTCCAAATAGCTTATTTTGAAATAAGTGTGTAGTGTAGACATACCCTAATAAAGCAGTTGCATACTGCAAGCTCTTAGAGAAGCTGCTGGAACTCACAGCCAGGACCAGGTCCCACCACCAAGCCTTTCACCAGTGGGATCTGGGAATGCCAGACTATAACGGAAGGAAGAAAAGCCTTCAGGGTGCGTTTACACTGCACCCATAGCTTGAAATAAGCTATGCAATTCAAGCTATGCAAATTGAGTAGCTTATTTCAAAATGTGGCATTATCTATACATCACTTATTTTGAAATAAATCACTATTCCAAAGAGTCCCTTACTCCTTGTGGAATGAGGTTTACAGGGACATAGGACTAGCAAGCCCATTATAATTCAAAATAACTGATGCGCTCAAAAAACGTGGAATAGCTATTTCGGGATACCTCCAGTATTCCAAAATAGTGGTGCAGTGTAGACATAGCCTCAGCGTGCAGTCAGAGAGGATTCCAGGAGGACCCAGATCACCACACATCTGAACTATCAGTCACAGGACCATGGGTCAGAACCCAGAGGCAGTGAGGGCCAAGAGTTTCCATACCCAGCCATTCACTCATTAGATGACATAGCTGTTGAGACTTCCCACTGTCCAGTGCAGCAGGTTTGAACTTCAGTCTTGTGTAGCTAGCAGAGTTAAGTTATTCTTGCAATTGTGAAAGATTTTTTTATAACTGTGTCCCTCTTAAAGCCACTATAAAACTAAAAAAAATTGTTACCCACTATCTAAGATTGCTATAACTGAAGGAAGCGAGCCAGAGATTGTCACTTTAAATGCTACTTCTTTACAATAAAGAAAATGGTACTCCAGTGGTGTTGTCTGTCACACACACACACACACTTTGGAGTCACAAGGATTGCCCACTTTGGAGTCACAAAAGCCTGAACAAGTGAACTTCTGGGGCCATCTATGGCATGTTGGGGGTCCCAGAAAACTGCCCTGTTTGCCACCTGCAATACCAGCTCTGAGAGCACTTGGGGTTGTGTAGTAATTTTGTTGTAAGAAGGGGGCTGTAGTGAAATCAAGTTTGAAACTTGCTGTAAAGCTACATGAGGATGGATGGTAACTGTCATTTACTTAAAAACCCACACAAGTAGTGTACTTTGATTCACTGTTCTCCCTGCATAGTTAATCAAAAACATCCACCAGTGTTTGGGATGGGTGTGGGTTAATTTAAAATAAACTACAGTTACCGCCCATCTTCATGTAGTTTACTGTAAAGGTGCAACTTTTAAAGGGACAAGATTAAAATACAACCCTCATTTTCAAGTATACTGACAAGTCAATTTCTAGATTTCTTAAATATATTTTGCCACAATGAAAAATGTCATATCTTATTTAATAATAGGATTTGGAAACTCAACACCCTAAATAGGATAATCCAATTACTCACAGTTTTAAAGAGTCAAAAATCACTACAAGTTTAACTATCCTAGGTGTCTGTTAGTTACGTTCAGACAAAAGAAAGAAATCTGACAGCATATTTCAAGGGTTTTGTTGTTGTTGGTATTTAAACCCCACCAATTATTTTAGAAAGATGCAGAGACCAAGCTGCTACAGTCTAAAACTGGTGTGGGCAATATTTTTTGATGGGGGGCACGCCAAGAATTGGGAAAGTAGTCAAGGGCTATTAATGGAGGGAGGTACTAGGTCTGGAATGGAGGTTGTGTGCAGTAGGGAATTGTGGTAATGGTATGGGCAGGGCCAGCTTTAGGAAGTGCGGGGCCCAATTCGAACAGTTTTGGCAGGGCCTCCCCCCAGGATCCCCCCCCCAACAAGACACCCACACTACAAACCACAACCACACGCAAATATCACATCAGAAGCAGATCTGATCAAAATGTATATCAATATAGTTGAACATTGTTTTTTAAAAAAGCCATCCTTTATTATGCAAAATTTTACACAAAATTAAATCAGTTGCCTTAAGTGTACGTCAAATATTTTCAACTGCAAACTAGCCAATCTTTTCAATAAAGTTTAAAGTTTGATTTTTAAAAAGTTACCAGAGAGCATTGCAGTTTTCTGTTACGTTGATTTACTTTTTAAATAGCAAAAATGGAGTCTTTATTAAGAAAGTGTCAGTTCTGTGGTCAAATTCCAGTCCTTAGTGATTTCAGCACCAATGATTTCACGAGGTAATATGGTACCTCACCACCACCATTGCCTCCTTTGCACTGCCCTTTGACACATTGACTGCATGTTGAGTCCAAGGTCAGTCTACACAAGATTTTATCAATGATTTTTGCTCAAGCGATCACTGAGACAAGACAAGGACTCTCAATTGATTCTAGTCAGCTCGGCCTTTAAACACTGGATGTAAAGTGTCAGATATAATTGAGGACTCCCAAATAGACTCTACACCACCAGAAATAAAACCTGTTTCCATCTTCTGTGACTTTAAGCAGAGGATAGTGAGTCACATCTAACTGAGTGTTCAAGTTATGGTAGACCCTAAGCCAGGTCATATTAAGTTCAGGTCTTTCCTTTTAATCATACAATATGGATAACAACATTTCATTCTCCCAGCTCCAAGTCTTAAGTGAATTTCAACCCAAAAGAGCCAAAATTGATCACCTTGACACAGCAAGTGTGTCTGCTGAGCTCTGTGGCAAAGTAGGTATGTCTATATAAATAAGGTCTGCTCGTGAAGCCTTTTCCTACAGTTGATTAACAGATGGCAGTAGATAGCTCATTCAGACCACTGGCTGATAATAATCAGTCACCCTGACCAGTCATTAACCATAGTCATGGACTCACCCTACTCTCCATTATCTCTATGTTTCTCTGATGACCTGTGACAAAAAAAGGAGGGTGGAAAGGGAAACTGAAGCGAGAGACCTCTCTAAATTCACCAAACAAAGAGCAGTATTGCCAACCCAAAAAATCACAAGAACGCCTTGAGAATGATCTACAAATCTAAGATTTTTAAAAAATAAAAACATTGGATTTTTATTGTCCTTTTGTTTATTGAGTATTTAGGGTTCATGTTTTAAAGCTTTCCTCCTTAGCTGTAAGGCCCAGAAGCATAGAGAACTTTTTTTAAATGAAAGCTGAGATTCCTACATAATCAATTGACTCCAGGCCTTTAGAAAAACACCAAATGTTTTGAGACTTATGGTAAAACAATGGAGGAATTCTTGTGAGCCCATGCTTTGCCCACAGTATAAATAAAAATATATATATCTATCTATCTTCTCCACTAAACACCCTAATGAGATACTGCAAATGGTGAACTGAATTCAACAGCTCCTGATAGGAAAAGGTATCAACCTAGTTTTTCATATTTGAGATGGGTTACCAGGAATCATACATGACAATATGAAATCTTTCCACTCTCAAGTCAGCATATTCACAAAGCACCTATAATTTTGATCCATGCATTTATTGGATACTGAAAGAAAAAGGAGGGGAATTAGTGTAGATAAATGTTCAAATTAAAAAAAAAGAGCCTGAAGGAATTAATACTGGGCTCCTTCATCTTTTTAGGAGCTTAATTACCTTTGAAAATCTGAGCTTAGGTTTCCAAGTCCAATTTTCAAAAATGACTTTAGTCACTCAAGTGCTTTTGAAAATTTTAACTGGGGGCCCAAAGAGACAAAAAAAAAAATAGACAAAAGGCAGGAGATATGGTATTCCTTTTAAAAACGTGACATCTATTTTTAACTAAATTTTATATTATTTTTCTCCCGGGGCAACTGACCCCTCTGGCCCCCTCACTATGCCACTGCCCCCCCTCCTGCAGATCTATCATCTTATGCATGTGAAGATCTGTGAGAGTCGTCCCATGAATCTGCAGTTAGTGTCTGTAGTGCCTGCTTCTGGGTGGTGTCTCAATGCTGCCACATTCACCTCCAAAGAGGAGGCCTCCCAAAGCAGGCCCTTACTGCTGACCCCCAAGGCATCCACAGATCCAGTCTCCTTTCAATAGGCCCACTTCCCAGGGCTCATTGATCTTGGATCTGGCTTCCATCCCCTCTCCAACCTTTGCAACTGCCCAGAGGTGCTCACCTTCCGCCTTATACATTCCTACCTCATTCACCCCACAGGGACAGTCTCTGCCTCACTTGTCCCAGGGACTATTCTACCAAGACGTAATACAAAGTATCCATGAAAAAGGACTCACTACAAAGCTAAAAACTTCAATGAGAGAATGATTAATACAGAGTCGTGTCTACATCTGCTGCAGGGAGACACCTCTGCCTGCCTCCACCCCTCTCCCCCAGAGTCTACAGCCCCATTGCAAAGCGGGGGGAGTGGAAGGAAAGAGGCTGAGGCCCATCAACGGGACTGAAGAGGTCATGAGCAAGCCATGCCCGGGAGCCATTCTCCGTCCACTGCCGGTGCAGTGTTGCTTCAGGCATGTTGAAATGCAGTCACCTCTAGGGTGGGCTGGACAGCTGTTTAACACCTGCACAAGGTTTCAGGGAGGGGGCAGTGCGGGCTGCCTTCCTGCAGAGCCCCCCCCAATCAGAACTACCGTGCCCTCCTGGCTTAGGAAAAGAATAAACAGGAGGATTGGAAATTAACCCGCCCAGTCTCACATCCCCTAGGCAGGGAATGAGCCATCTACATTAGGCCCCAGCTGGAGTATCATGTCCAGTTCTGGGCGCCACATTTCAGGAAACGTGGAGAAACTGGAGAAAGTCCAGAGAAGAGCAACACAAATGATGAAAGGTCTAGAACACTGAGATATGAGGCAAGGCTGAAGAAATTGGCCTTGTTTACCTTGGAAAAGAGAAGACTGAAAAAGGGACATGAGAGCAGCTTTCAAGTATCTAAAAGAGTATCATAAGGAGGAGGAAAAAAAATTGTTCTGCTTGGCCTCTGAGGTTAGGATGAGAAGCAATGGGCTTAAATTGCAGCAAGGGAGGTTTAGATTGGACATTAGGAAAAACTTCCTGCCTGTCAGGGTGGTTAAACACTGGAATAAATTGCCTAGGGAGATTGCGAAATCTCTGTCACTGGAGATATTTAAGACCAGGTTAGACAGACAGCTGTCAGGGATGAGCTAGGGCAACTCAACTTTGGAAGCCCCAGGGGCCACACTGATACTTACTGAACATGCTGAGAGCCTCAACTTAAGTGGGGTTGCATATGCAAGCAAATATATACAAATAGCTTCTTTCACAGACAGGCATGAATACAAAGATTAAGGCAAAACTACACAACACAGGCCCTATTTAAGTCAGTTCTGCTGATATTAATAAAATGCAATATTTACCCGATTTCTACCCATGTGACAGCACTTTTCATGAGCAATGACAGTCCAAGAATTTAACTACTAAAACACATATCAACAGAAGATCATTATACTGACTACTTTTTTGTTTTGGCTCCCACTCGCCGGCCACGTGTTGATCCCCACATAAACCCAAACTGCACCACGGGGCGCAAACAAACTGGCCATGGGCAGCATACCAAGTTAATAAATAATTTATAAACTTTTACCTTTTCTCTCTGCTGTCATGTCTCCTCCCCTTGCTCCATCAGCTCCCCTGGTGCCTGCTGCCCCCCAACTCCTCACCCTCCTCTGCTGTCCTGACTCCTGCCCTTCTCACTGCCCTCAGCGACCTGCCCCCCTCCACCAGCCCTTCTCCCCCCCCGTGCCCACTCCTCCAGTAGCCCCACTCTGATCATGTGAGCTACCCCTCCTCATCCCCTCTTCTAACACCTCCCTCTACACACCTGCCCTGCCCCTCTCCTCTGGTGCTGGTCCCTCCCTTGCAGGTGTCTGCCCTTCTGCTTCACCCCAGAATCCCTTGGCACCTGCACCTTCCCTTAGTCCTGCACCCTCCCCCTTTGCCCTCTTTTTCCCCTGATGCCCACCCCCTCACCACACTCTGCCCTGTTCCCCTCATACCCCTTTGTGCCCTCACACGACTTGCTCCATCCCCACCTCTCTCATGCCTGCCCCTTCTTTCAAGCCTTCTCCCAGCACCTCCCGCTCTAGCCCCCAATGCCCTTCCACTCTTCTCCTCGCATCACCCTTTCCCTCATTGTCCGCACCTGGCCCCCTGCCATTTGTCTCTCCTCCACCCTGTCTCTTGGTACCTTCACCTCCCCCTCCACCTCCACCCAAGCCCCTTCTCCTTCCACCCCCCCCCCCCCCCACTACCCCTTCCCCTCCCCCCCACCCCTTCCCTTTCTCCCCCACTGCGGCCGCACAAGCCGGTTCCCTACCTTCTGCCTTCCACGTTGCGGGGCCGGAGTCTGCACTCAGGCCCCGGAGGCCGAACCTGGAACCAGCCAGGCCCTGCAACGTGCCTCCCAGGAGTTTCAAAAACCCGGGCCATGACGTGACGTCATGCCTGGGCGTCCTCCCTGCCCACCAGCAACACTGCGCAAGGAGGCAGCAGCAGGCGGTGAGGGGGAGCCACACAAGGCAGGGCGGTCCGGGGCCGAGGAGGACGCTGGGGGGGGGGGGGGGGGCAGGCCCCTCCCCAGGCAGAGCCAGGGGAAAGACCCAGCTCCACATATTGGTGGAGCAGGCCCCTGGCTCTGTAACTCACCGGCACTTCCGGGTTCAGGGGCGCGGGGCCCAATTTCGACCGAATTGGCCTAAGGCCGGCCCTGGGTATGGGGTGCAGGAGTGGTTTGGAGACTGGGAGGAGTATAGGCATAGGAGAGGTGCCAGAGGGAGGCTCTAGATGAGAGGCACTAACTAGGCAGCTCCTAGCCAGCAGATCCCTCAGGCAGGGTCATTGCCTGCCACAGTCCCTGTGCACCGCTCAGAGCAAATTGGCTGCAGGAGCCATGTGCTACTCTGAGCACACTGAGCAGTGGGGTGGGGGGGACAGGGGTGCAGTTTGCATGCTGCCTGTGCTGGGGATGGGGCAGCGCACAAAGCCTGTCCCCCAACCCCAAGCTCATGACAGTGCTCAGACACACACAGGCCCCTGAAGCCCACCACTGAGCAGCATGCAGGGATGGGGTTGGTAGGGAGACTGCCTAAAGCCCCCTCTGGGCCAGATCCTGCCTGTGGGCTGTAATTTGCCCAGTCCTGATCTAGAACAATCCATAGTCAATGCTATAATACTAATACCCACATATAATTACATGAAGAGACATACTGAGTTGGTATAAATGTAAGATGCCTTTCCAAGCACAGCAGAGTGGGTAAGAAAAGATGCTGTTGGTCTCTTACTCTCCTCTCACCCTAAAGTCCAAGAGGCTCCACTGTAACAGATGGGTTTACCGGCTACGTCCCTGAACATGGGAAAAGAGAAGAGGTCAGTTCCTTGCCACAGAGAGATACCTATATTTGGAAGTACTTTTAATTAAAAAAAAAAAATTTCCCAAAGGCACTCCTCTCTTTCTTGCTTCCCATAACAGACTTCTTCTAGATCAGTGATACTAAGATCTCAGGGATTCAGAAGCCAAATCAGCATTACCCGAAAGAGCTACAGTAGTATGAATTCATAGTCTCATTTACTAAATATTTATATTGAAACAGCATTATAAGAATGTTTCTATATAAAATTCTCACAGCAAAATGGCTGACCAAGTATTTTATCAAATTCAGTTGGTTAACTGAATTTTTACCATTAACCCAAGTTATTAAAATCACACAGCATTTTGATATCATGCATGCAAAGAGCCACAGGCAATTCATTAAAAAGAGTCACTTGTGGCTCTCCAGCTTCAATTTGAGCATCACTGATTTAGACTGTGGCAATACACCCTGGGATAAAAAATGTTCTGAGACACATGAAAGTGAGACACCACACTGAGAAGGAAGGAGGGGTGAGGGCATAACTGGATCTTGTCCTTGAAGAATACTGTATACAGGGGTGGAGGTCTAATGAGAGAGCCCTCAGTCTGGACACACACCTAGCTGATGTGATAGCCACCAGGAAGGACACCTTCCAGGAGAGGTGCAGCAGTGAACATGTCACCAGGGGCTTGAAAAGGTCCCCCCCCCTCACTCCCATGAGCCTGGACAGAACTAAGTTTAGGTCCCACTGGGGGACAGTCTGATGCACATGTGGGTAAAGTCTGTCCAAACCCTGTAAAAGTCTGTGGACCATTGGATGGGTGAAGAGCATTGTGTCCCTAGAGCCCGAGTGAAAGGCGGAAATAGACGCCAGGTAAACCCTGATCTATGAGGATGACAGCCCCTAGACCCGGAGGTTAAGGAGGTAGTCCAGAACCAGCAGGACCGGGGTGTCCATTGGGAAAGATACCTTTCTGAGCAGCCCAAATGGAGAAGCAGTTCCATTTAGCCAGATAGGTGGTCCGAGTGGAAGGTTTCCTGCTACCCAGAAGGACTTCCTACACCCACTCCAAGCACTGGAGCTCTGCCACTGTCAGCCATGGAGCTTCCTTGCAATTAGGTGGAGGGACCGTAGGTTCAGATGGCAAAGCCTGCTGAAGTCCTAAGTTATGAGATCTATGTGCAGGGGGAGAGCAATTGGCTTCTTGCACAACATGTTTAGCAGAGATGTGAGCCAAGCCAGTGATATGAGAATGAGAAGGCCCTGAAATTCCCTCACTTTCAGAAGTACCTTGTGCACCAGCGGAAGTGGGGGGGGAGGAGGTGGAAAATGTATAAAGCAGGCCCTTGGGCCAGGGGATATGAAGAGTGTCTCCCAAGGACCTCTGACCCATCCCCGTGAGGGAACAGAACCTTGAGCACTTCCTGTTCTGCCATGTTGCAAAAAGGTTAGGAAGGGAAACCCCCACCTGTGGAAGATGTGGGAGGGCCACATCTCCTGAGGGACCATTCATAGCAGGAAAAAACCCAACTCAGCTGGTCCGCCAGAGTGTTCTCAGTCCCAAAGATATTGGATGCAAATCCACTGCGATAAAGAGTTCAGAGCCGGAGGGCTTCCTGGCACAGCGAAAGGGGAATGTGTCCCACCCTGCCTACTAATATAGGCAACTGCCATTGGGTTGTCAGACAGGATAAGGATTGTCCTCCCCTGTGGTGGGGAAGAAAGGCCTTGCACTTGAGGCGAACTGCCCACAGCTACACAACATTGATACGCAGGGAAAGTTCCTCCTGCAGCCACATACCGTGCATCCTTATGTTGCCGATGGGAGCTCCCCAGCCAGCATCGGAGGTGCCTGTTACCGGTTGTAGGGTCAGGAGGGGCCTGGAGAACAGGACCCCAGCACAGACCACCTCCTCCCAGGTCTGCCAGTCCAGGGATTGGAGAACACTGTCACCACCCTGTCCCAGGCATAGAGGGAGGGTCTGTTGAGTGACACCTATCACAGCCGCAGGGGGAGCCTGGCATGCTGAATCACATATGTACAGGCTGCCATGAGAATAGGGAATGCTTGTAAGGCCAGAACAGTTTCCCTGATAGCCAGCAAACGAGATCTGGGAAGAGAGGCCAGTGCTGTCATGGAGTCCAGACGAGCTCCCACAAACTCTGTGTCCTGAGTGGGGACCAGAGTTGAGTTGGCCACATTCAGGAAGAGGCCCACCTCCGAAAAAAAAAGGGCCTGCACCAAAGAAATGTGCGCTAGCTCTGGGTTCAAGGACAAGACCTGCACCACCCATTCATCGAGGTAGGGGAATACTTTGACCCCTTGCTTCCTTAGAAAGGTTGCCACTACAGCCAGGCATTTTGTGAAAACTCAGGGGGCCGAAGAAAGCCCAAAGGGAAGGGCTGTAAATTGGTAATGGTCTGGACCAACCATAAGACGCAGTAATCTTCTGTGATGGGATGCAATTGACATGTGGAAGCAAGGATCCTTTAAATCAAGGACAACGTACCAGTCTCCGAGGCTAAGAGAGGGAATGATTGATGCCAGCATCACCATCTTGAACTTGACTTCGGTGATGAAGGCATTTAAGTCCCTGAGGTCTAGGAAGGGCCATAACCACACACCCCTCTGCTTTTGGCACTAGGAAGTGCCGTGAGTAGAACCCCTTGCCCCTGAACTCCTAGAGGGACCACTTTGGCGGCTCCCAGTCTTAGGAGCTGTTGCACCTCCTCCCTGAAGAGATGCTTGTGAAGGGGTCCCTGAAGAGGTAGGTAGGGGGATGGGAAGGGTGAGATGAGAGGAATAAGATGGTATATCCTCTCCCTACCATCTCTAGGACCCACTTGTCGGAGGTGATGGATTACCATGCCCAGTTGCCTAGTCCCCCTCAATCTAAAAACTGGGGAGGTGAGGCTGGTATGCGGTTCCTGGGTACACCCTTATATTATAACCCTTGGTGTGGGCCTTGTTAGAGGGGCCTGCACCCGGGTCCAATGAGGGGCGGGAGTGATGCCTGTTATTTCTCCTGTTGCCATTTCTGCCCCTATGATGGCAGAAATCCTGACAGGTGCCTTGTTGGAAAGACCTAGAGGCATTTCTGCCTGCGAGGAAGTGCATCTGAGGGGCATGCACATGGATCCCTAGGGATTTTAAGGTGTCTTCGGTGTCCTTAAGGCTGTGCAGACGATGGATCAGTCTGCTCCAAGAACAGAGAGGGGGACTCAGATCATTATCCAAGACCTCCCTTTCGGAGCGCTGGAGGCACTCCAAACACCTGCAGCCAAGAGTTATGGTGCATTACTAGGCCCATAGCCATAGTGCAGGCCGCCGTGTCCACAGTATCCAGGACCACCTGGAGGGCCACTCGGGATATTGCCTTGCCCTCTTTTAAGAGGGACTTGAATTTGGGGCAGGAGTCTTGTGGAACCAGCTTGATGAATTAGTTCATTGCAGCCCAGGTGGTGTAAGCATAGCAAAATCAGCAGTACCTGCTGATTCGCTATGCAGAGCTGAAGGCCCCCAAAGGCATATGCCTTTCTCCCCAGCAGATTGGCCTTCTTAGCATCCCTGCTCTTGGGCATGGTGCCTGGTTGTCCCTGCCTCTCCCATTGGTTAGCTACCTGAACCCTCACTGCTCCCCCCCCCGCCCAAGATGAATGCCGTGCTGATGCTACCTCCAGGAACAATGGAGGTAGCACAGGCTTCCAGCAGGGTGGGGAGAGTTCTGCAGCTGCGCACCTGGTACTGGAAGTGGGCGGGCTGCTCTTCCTCCCCCCTGAACAGCCAGCACAGTACCTAAAATGCTGGTCCGTCACGTGCTGGGGACTTTGTTCCCCTGCTGCCTTCCTGCACGCGGGGAAGGGGTTGGGTGTCCGGGACTGCGCTGGCTCTGGCTGCTCAGTCAGCGCGTGCTGGCACGAGAAGGGGAGGAGTAAGGCGCAAGCTTCCCGAGTGGTTGCGGTTGGTGTGAGCTGCGACTCCCCCCTCCCCCGCAGGCAGGCAGTAGGGGAATAAAGCACGCGCTGCCCAAGCGGTTGGGGCTGGCGTGGTCTGGGACTCCCCATTCCCACTGCCCGAGCAGCTGGAGCCGGCCTGCTGGGGACTTTATTCCCCTGCTGCCTGCCTGCGGGGGAGGGGGGAGTCCCAGCTCACGCCAACCGCAACCGCTCGAGAGGCTTGCGCCTTACTCCTCCCCTCCCCGCGGCAGCACGCGCTGCCTGAGCAGCCAGAGCCGGCGCAGTCCCGGACACCCAACCCCTTCCCTGCGCGCAGAAAGGCAGAAGGGGAACAAAGTCCCCAGCGTGCAACGGACCGGCATTTTGGGTTGGGGCTGGCGCGGTCTGGGACTCCCCCTCCCCCCGACTCCCCAAGGCAGAGAGGAATAAAGTCTCCAGCACACCAGCTGGAGCTGGTGCGGTCTGGGACTCCCCATCCCCCCCATTCCCAGCCCGCACAGGAAGGCATCAGGCTACACAACAAACCAGTGTTTCGGGTACTGTGCTACTATTTAGGGCGGGGGGGGGGGGGGGGGGAGGAAGGGAGAAGCAGCCCACTCAGTTCCTTGGCCTGCAGCTGCAGGATCCCCAGGTACTGGTCCCTACCCCCTCCCCCTGCCCAAACCCCCAAAAAGTACCCTGCCCCACCACCCACCGGCACCCTGTCCTCTGCCCCAGGCCCTTGCCCCAGCACCCATTGGCACCCTACCCAGCACCCTGTCCCGGTACCCCTGGCACCCTTCCCCAATACCATGCCCCCTGCTCCCACCAGCACAGTGGGGGGCCACATTAGGGAGGCTTGTGGGCATTTTGGAGTTTTTATTTTGCATCTCACTTGTGTGGCCCCAACTGACTTTTCTGTGGGTCAGTGACCCCTGACTCAAAACAGGTTCCCTGCCCTTCTCATAAATAAAGACAATTCAGAAACTTTGTGTTTGACACAGTATTTTATTTAAAAATGAAGCCTGGCCAACAAACCCCCAATTGGGGCCAAGCCCCCATAATCGTAACATTCCTGCACTCCCCCTTCCCCCAGACCCTAGATCTGAACCTATCATACACTGAAACCCCCTGCCCTGAGCCCCTCATACCCCAACCCAAATTTCTGCACCCTCATACCCACAAGCCTGTGGCTTGCTTAGTACCCCAACCCTACATCTGACCCCAACACTGCCTGGCCTGGAGCCCCCTCCCCGAGCCAGCATCCCCTTCTCCACCTCCTCCTGCATCCAGATTTCCTCCCAGAGCTTGCACCTCTCACCCATTCCCACACCCAAATCCCTCATTCCCACCCCAGAGCCTACACATCCTGTCTCAACCCAGCGAGGGTACGGCTAGACTGCAGGAGTTTTTCAGGATTCTGGAGATATCCCAGAAACTCTTCTGCATCCAGGGATGTGTTTGTTCTTCTGCTTTTAGTGGAAGAGCAAAGATGCTCTTTCGGTCACCCCGGTATTCCTCGTGGAAAGAGGAATAAGGGGGCTTCCAAAAGAAGGGGTTTCTCTGACATTTGGTCCAGTCTAGACAGCCCAAATGTTGGAAAAACCTCTTCCTACAGAAGAATTGGGGAAAAAAGCAGCAGTATAAGGGTTGGGGATAGCAAGTGATGGAGAAGAGAAGAGAATAGAGAGTAAGGGGCAGGGCTTCCAGGAAGGGGCGGGGCAGTAGATCTTGGCTTGCTCTGTCATTTAAAAAGTGATCTTGGGTGTAAAAAGGTTGGAGACCACTGATGTAGATGAAGCTACTTAATAGCTACTTAAGCTATTTACAACAGAGATAAGAACTAACACTAACAAAACAACAGAATTACAAATGAGTGAGAACTGCTGGGAGTACTTGCTAAGCAAGAGCAGAGCAGGTTCCAGTGACCTTCAGGAGCAAAAAGAAGGAACTGAGGGGGGTGGAAGGCCAGCAGGGGTATATATTAGCCAATATAGGAGCGCCACTCCAGGGGGCTCGCCTGCTAGCCCAAAGAGGACTGCTAAGGGAAAAAACTTCCAGTGACACGCACACGCATAGCATGCGCACCTACATGGAATGGACATGAGCAATCACTCAAAGAAGAATTAATGAAATCATGATAACGTTTTCATTTATAAACTTAAACAACAAATGGTCTGGTAGCACTTTATAGACTAACAAAACGTGTAGATGATATCATGAGCTTTCATGGGCATGGCCCACTTTCATTTATGTTATTGCAATTATTTTTATAGAACCTATTTATCTTTAACAAATGCATCCTGTTTTCAAAATATTACCTAAAGTATCAATGCCATTACTCATTCAGTTAAGGCCACTATGGGGAATATAGTAAGACAGTTTTGGCACTGTAGATGTGCCAGTATAATCCTGAATTGTAGAGGAAGCGTACAGTGTGGGAAAGGGTTTTTCCAGCTCCTGCCAGAACACTACTTCCTAAGCGATGCTAGCTATGTATCGGAAACATTCGTCTGTCAGTCTAGCTAGTTCTAGACCAGAGGTAAGGTCAGTATGGCTATATAGAGCTGAGAGGGTATGAATTTTTCCACATGCCTGAGCATTGTGGCTATGTTGACCTAGCTTAAGACAGGACAAAGGCATTACATACTCAAGATAAACTCCCTTCTGTGGCTTGTTGGAGGACCACTGAAGATTTTACATTCCTCAATTAAGGAAAAAGAGGGAAGATATTTAACTACTTTTAAAGGCTTTTCATATACATGAAAAAAAAAAAATGACTATTAATCGCAAGTCTAGCCTCCAGCCTACATTAGATCATTTAAGAAAGAGGCATTTCTGTAGCCAGTGTAAAAATTGTATCATCGGTTGGGAAACATCAAATCACACATGGCCTATGCTAGGAAACACTGAGGAAAGGTGGAGTGTCGAAACGCCAAACTAGTTGTACATCACAGGGACAGCTTTCAGGTTTCTTTGTCAAAGGAGAAGTCACAGGTCTGGGTCAAATTTTTCCCTTATTTCAAAGGAAAAAAAAACCCCACACATTGTAAGCTTCAGAATAAAAGCTGATAAAATGTTGTATTAAAAAAAGTTACAGAACAACTAAGGATATGTCTAAACTACTCCCCCCCTCCCCCCAAAAGTGATCTTTTGAAAGTGAAAGTAATCTGGATGGTGTTTTCTCCCCCCTCCGGGAAAAACCATCGCATAAACCTCTTTAAGGAAGAGTGGTTTTTTAAAAAAAAAAAAAAAAAAAAAAAAAGTTTTTTTTTTTTTTTTTTTTTAAACCAACACCACACACACATCCAGACTACTTTCACTTTCGAAAGATCCTCTTTTGAAAGTGAGATCGGAAGATATACAAGTTCCCACAGAATTTGAATACCCTCTTTTGAAAATAGAACGTAGTCTAGACATAGTCAAATAGAACTACTGTCATGTCAAGGGAGGTGGTATCTGTTGTAACCACTAGTCCATGGCTAGGGCTTTAAAATAATTAAGTTGATTCTCAGGAGGGTAAGCAGCATTAGTCTAACAAAAAAAAAAAAAAAAAACACGCTATTAGTAGTCCTGTGGCACCTTAGAGACTTCCAAAAAAAAAAAAAAGTTATATAGTATCCGGTGGGCAAAACCACAAAAGCTCACGATACTATATATGTTAGACTAAGGTGCCACAGGACTATTTTTTTTTTAATTTATTCTGACACAATTGAAGAGCATAGAGTATTTTTCACATGCCAAGGAACAGGATTAAAAAAAAATACAAACATCTCCAAAATTCACAATTGTGGACAAGAGAATCAGTATATAGAGAAAGAGAGGAGAGACACTTTGATTAGAATAGTTACAGTGAACACTAAATTTCCAATCCAGTTGTTTTTGGGCCCCAATGCAAGTCAGTCTGTAAAATACTAAAATCAGCTTGTGAAATGAGGGAAAAAAAACACACACACACACACACACACACGAAACCATTGAGAAGGAGGTTTTAAGTGCCTTCATAAAATGTACGAACATTTATTTGCCCATTATTAATTCTAGTGCCTTTAAAATAAAAGAAAGGCAACTATTTCTGACAACTAGGATATTTACCTTTCTGAATACCGATTACTGCCTGTAGGAGTTAGAAATGAAGTCTCACCCCCACCCCCAAGTAAAAACTAAAAAGAGGATTTGAAATAAACATCCTCTTTGGTATGTGAACAATGGTTGCCAAAAAAAATGGATCCTACTGCTCTATTTTAACAGACAAATCGTGAACCACCCAAGATGCAAGTGGTCAAGCCACATGCTGAAACACAGTATTACTAGTTAAATTCATATGCATCATAACTGCACAAGTCAAAGATGCCAATTTCCTATGCTGCCCACCACATTGCATGTCTTTGCCAGATTCTGACTCAGTCTATCATCACTGCCACTCTTCCAAAGTCTTCAAGCAAAGTAGCAAATCTTTGTGATAGCATGGAACATTTTCCCTTTATTCTTAAAGAATGAAAATTTAGCTGACGAGCAGCGGACTTGGAGAAGCAGCGGAGCAGAGCAGAGCAGCTGGGGTGCTGCCGGGCACCGAACAGGGGGGTAAGGGGCAGTGCTGTGGGACCAACCCAGCAGCACCCCAGCTGCTCTGCTCTGCCGCTTGTCTGCTGCTGAAACTGACAAGCAGCAGCAGCGGCAGAGCAGAGCAGCTGGGGTGCTGCCGGGTTGGTCCCGCAGTGCCGCCCCTCTCCCCCAGCCCCCCCCCACTCAGTGATAACTACTGCAGTCTGGGGGGTGGGGAGCCTGCTCCTCCCTGGAAACTCTTGGCGGCGGCGTGGGGCTTCCCCCACCTTCCTGCAAAATGGCCGAGGGTTCACCCCTTGCCGCGCTGTTCCCCACCCACCCCAAGGACGCAGTGTGGGTCCCAGCAGACCCATCACAGCCCCCCCACCGGAGTACCTCCTGATGCTCCAGCATATTTGATAATCCGGCACCACTTAGGTCCCAAAGGTGCCATATTATCGGAAGTCTACTGTACTTGGCTTTGTCAATTTACAGCTCCTGCATAGCAACTGATGTAGACACTGCATTACTTACATAGGGCAAAGGAGAGTCAATCCACACTGACACAAGCCCTTCTGTTTCTTGTGTAGATGGAGTTATTATGCTGGTGTAGTACAGGTGGGACCTCAGAAATCTGGGACTCTGGTCTGGCAATATATGCGGTCCGGCAGGACCATGGATGTTGCTGGATCACAGAGCCCTGCTGTCCAGGAGTGCAGACGGGCTGTGAGCCCTGTCCCTGGGGAGTCCTGGCCAGGTAGAGCAGGAGCAGGACAGCCAGCTGCCAAAACAAGGCAGCCAGCTAACCCTGTCTTTTGGGATCTCTGGGGGAGAGCAGCAGCAGGGCAGCCTGCAAGCCCCATCCCGGGATCCCCAGTCGGTTGGGGGGGAGAAGCAGGGCCGCAGCATCTGGGGAGCTCCATCCCTGAGGGCTGGAGCCCAAGTCCAAGCCCTGCAGGCTGGAGCTCAGGGACAGTGGGGTTGAAGCAAAGCCAGCTGCAGGAGGGAGAGCATCCTGGGAGGCCACTGGCAGGAGACCTCTCTAGATCTGTCAAATTCCCTCATTTGGGACCGGTCAGGTCCTAAGGGTGCTGGACAAGGGAGGTCCAACCTGTAGTGTACTTACATGGGCTAGAGCAAGGCTGCAGTGTATACGTTTACAAAGATTGACATAAGCTGCCTTATGTCAAAAGCTAACTAAACAGTGGTGTGTAGGCCAGGTCTTGGATTCACTGACTCAGACCTTTTTTGGCAATGTAAATATCTCTTGGTTCCACTATGGGGGTATGTCTAGACTACCGAGTTTTGTCAGAAAAATGTCCATTTTTCCAACAAAACTTGAAGAACGACCACACTGCAATCGAAAGAACAGAGGGGTTTTTCCCTGACATTGGTAGGAAGAACACCTTTTCCAAAAGAGCTCTTTCAGAAAAAGGCGTGTGTGGACGGGGAGGAGGGTTTTCTTTTGAAAAAAAGAGGCCTCCAGGAAATAGCACAGGTGCCCTGGTGGCCACTCCATACAAAGAAATCAGGACTCTATAGTTCCTGTCTCCTGGCCCCTCTTAAAGCTGTAGGCATCCTGGACAAGCCTTGTGGCAGGAAGCCGGCCATGAAGCAGCACCTGCCAGAGGCCTGCAAAGTGATCAGTGGTAAATAGGCCAATGGTGGGATAATAGGAGTTCCTGGGTGTCTGGCTGGTGAGTCTTGCCCACATGCTCAGAGTTCGCCATATTTGGGGTCGGGAAGGAATTTTCCTCCAGGGTAGATTGGCAAAGGCCCTGGAGGATTTTTGCCTTCCTCTGTAGCATGGGGCATGGATCACTTGCTGGAGGATTCTCTGTATCTTGGGGTCTTTAAACCATCATTTGAAGGCTTCAGTATCAGAGATATAGGAGAGAGGATTATTCTAGGAGTGGGTGAGATTCTGTAGCCTGCATTGTGCAGGGGGTCAGAGTAGATGATCATTGTGGTCCCTTCTGACCTTAAAGTCTATGATGGCATGGCCTCAAGCCCCCCTCCGGCAATCTCCCTGGCCCTCACTGGGAGCAGCCCCAAGGGTCCCAAGACCCACCCAAAGGGACCAAGAGGCAGACACCCTCCAGGTCCAGCCCAGAGATCCTGTCCCTCCCTTGAGCTGTGGGGTGAGAATGAGACCTTGCAGGATCACCAGGCCAAGCACCACAATGCGCACATTTATGGTTGGATTGCTGAGTCCCTGGCAGAGCGCGGACACCCACCCCAGTCCTTGGAACAGGTCTGGAGTAAAGTCAAAGAGCTCCACCAGGGATGTGTGTGTGACAGAGGCAGGACCCCACACCTGCCCCTATTACCAGGATTTGCACCAAATCCTGGGGTGTGGGGAAACATCTTCCCCACCCATCCTCGTGGACTCGGGCCTGGAGACCACCCCTGTCAGAGGTCTCCAGTTTGTGGAGGAAGTCAACCAGGTTTCTGTAAAGGGAAATCATGCCTTACTAGAGTTCTTTGAGGAGTTCAAGAAATACATGGACAAGGGCAATCCACTAGTTATAGTGTACTTAGATTTCCAGAAAACCTTTGACAAGGTCCCTCACCAAAAGCTCTTCTTAAATAAAGTAAGTCATCATGGGATAAGAGGGAAGGTCCCCTCATGGATTGATAACTGGTTAAAAAAACAACCAACAAAGGGTAGAAATAAATGGTAAGTTTTCAGAATGGAGAGAGGTAAGTAGTGGTGTCCCCCAAGGGTCTGTACTGGGACCAATCCTATTCAGCCTATTTATAAATGATCTGGAGAAAGGGGTCAACAGTGAGATGGCAAAATTTGCAGATGCTAAACTGCTCAAGGTATTGAAGACCAAAGCAGACTGAAGAGCTTCAAAAAGATCTCACCAAACTAAGTGATTGGGCAACAAAATGGCCAATTAAATTTAGTGTTGATAAATACAAAGTAATGCACATTGGAAAAAATAAACACAACTATACAATATGATGGCGACTATACAATATATGGCGACTAATTTAGCTATAACTACTCAAGAGAGATCTTGGAATCATTGTGGACAGTTCTCTGAAAACATCCACTCAATGTGCAGCAGTCAAAAAAGCAAACCAAATGTCAGGAATCATTAAAAAGGGATATAGAATAAGACAGAAAACATCTTACTGCATCTATATAAAACCATGGTTCACTCACATCTTGAATACTGGGCACGGATGTAGTTGTCTCACCTCAAAAAAGATAATGGCATTGGAAAAATATTCAGGGCAACAAAAATGATTGGGGGTTTGGAATGGGTGCCATATGAAAAGAGATTAAAAAGACAAACTTTTCAGTTTCGAAAAAGAGGTGACTAAGGGGTGATAATAGAGGTCTATAAAATGATGACTGGTGTGGGAAAAGTGAATAAGGAAAACCTATTTACTTGTTCCCATAACATAAGAGCTAGGGGTAACCAAATGAAATAGGTAGCAGGTTTAAAAAACAAACAAAAAGTTTTTCTTCACAGCGCACGGTCAGCCTGTGGAACTCCTTGCCAGAGAATGTTGTGAAGACCATAAGAATGGCCGTACTGGGTCAGACCAAAAGGTCCATCTAGCCCAGTAGCCTGTCTGCTGACAGTGGCCACCACCAGATGCCCCAGAGAGGGTGGACCGAAGACAATGATCAAGCGATTTGTCTCCTGCCATCCCTCTCCAGCCTCTGACAAACAGAGGCCAAGGACACCATTTTATCCCCTGGCTAATAGCCCTTTATGGACCTAACCTCCACGAAATTATCTAGCTTCTCTTTAAACTCTATTATAGTCCTAGCCTTCACAACCTCCTCTGGCAAGGAGTTCCACAGGCTGACTACACGCTGTGTGAAGAAGAACTTTCTTTTATTAGTTTTAAACCTGCTACCCATTAATTTCATTTGGTGTCCTCTAGTTCTTCTATTTAGGGAACTAATAAATAACTTTTCTTTATCGGCCCTCTCCACACCACTCATGATTTTATATACCTCTATCATATCCCCCCTCAGTCTCCTCTTTTCTAAACTGAAAAGTCCCAGTCACTTTAACCTCTCCTCATATGGGACCCGTTCCAAACCCCTAATCATTTTAGTTGCCCTTTTCTGAACCCTTTCCAAGGCCAAAATATCTTTTTTGAGGTGAGGAGACCACATCTGTACACAGTATTCAAGATGTGGGCGTACCATAGTTTTATACAGGGGCAGTAAGATATTCTGGGCCTTATTTTCTATCCCTTTCTTAATAATTCCTAGCATCCTATTTGCCTTTTTGACTGCCGCTGCACACTGTGTGGAAGTTTTCAGAGAACTGTCCACGATAACTCCAAGATCTTTCCTGATTTGTCGTAGCCAAATTAGCCCCCATCATACTGTACGTATAGTTGGGGTTATTTTTCCCGATGTGCATTACTTTACACTTATCCACATGAAATTTCATTTGCCATTTTGTTGCCCAATCACTCAGTTTGGTGAGATCTTCTTGGAGTCCCTCACAGTCTGCTTCTGTCTTGACTATCCTAAACAGTTTGGTATCATCTGCAAACTTTACCACCTCACTGCTTACCCCTTTCTCCAGATCATTTATGAATAAGTTGAACAGGATTGGTCCTAGGACTGACCCTTGGGGGACACCACTAGTTACCCCTCTCCATTCTGAAAATTTACCATTTATTCCTACCCTTTGTTTCCTGTCTTTTAACCAGTTCTCAATCCAAGAAAGGACCTTCTCTCTTATCCCATGGCCATGTAATTTACACAAGAGCCTTTGGTGAGGGACCTTGTCAAAGGCTTTCCGAAAATCTAAGTATACTATATCTACTGGATCCCCCTTGTCTGCATGTTTGTTAACCCCTTCAAAGAACTCTAATAGATTAGTAAGACAGGATTTCCCTTTACAGAAACCATGTTGACTTTTGTCCAACAAATTATGTTCTTCTACATGCTTCACAATTTTATTCTTTACTAGAAGGGACCATGATTTGAACAGGGTTCAAGAAAGAACTAGATACATTCATGGAAGTAAGGTCCATCAATGGCTATTAGCCAGGATAGGTAGGAATGGTGTCACAAGCCTCTGACAGAGGCTAGAAATGGGTGATGGGAGAGGGATTGCTTGATAATTCCCTGTTCTGTTCAATCTCTGGGGCATATGGCATTGGCCACTGTCAGAAGACAGGATACTGGGCTAGATGGACTTTTGGTCTGACTAGGTATGGCTGTTATGTTCCCCATGAGCACTCGATCCACCTTCCCTCCTGACTGCTGCACTCCTGCCTCTGACAGCAAGATAACAGCATGGGGGGGGGGGGGGCAGGCAGGAGCCAACACACGAGGAACCAGCTTTCAAATCACTCCTTGCTGCCTCCTACAGAGGCAGGGGAGCAGGCAGGAGCAAGGGAGGCTGTTCCGCAGCAGCAGCCCCTGTCTGTGGGAGTCTGAGCTCCTAGTGGACAGAGACTGCTCCACATCCCACGGAGCAGCCTCTGCCCATGGCAAGCTCAGATCCCCCCCGCCATGGACAGCTCGGATTCTCCCCCCCCCCATGGACAGGGGCTGCTGCCACCCTGCACTGGTGCTCTGTATCAGAGGCAATAGCACGAAGTGACAGGTGGGCCATTCTGCACAGGGACCAGCTCCCTGATACAGAGGCAGCAGCATGGGATGGCAGTGGGCTTCCCAGGAGTGGGGCTGGATTGCACTGGCTGCCAGACCTGCCCCTAGGGACTAATGAATAGCTGTGTAACCATATAAAAATTTTAGCAGTTATAGGATATAATTGAATAGTCATAAAAAAATACCTCTCACCCCAGCAAGTGGGCAAATTTAAGTTCCTATGTAATACTAGACCAGGGGTGGGCAAAAGGGCCTCCGCAGGCCGGATCCAGCCCACCAAGCAGGTTGATCCAGCCTGGGGATGCCCTGCTGCTTCCCTGCCCCCAGGCCAATCAGGCCTGGGTATGGGAAAGCACATTAAGTCTCCTGCAGAATGGGGGGCAGGGAGTGAGACTTCCCGTGCTCCCCTCGCCCCCAGAACCTGATTGACCTGGGGTAGGAGGAGTGTGCGAAGTCTCCTCCTGCCGTGCAGGGTTTAGGCACCTTAGAGCAATGGTCCCCAACCTTTTGGGGCTGCCAGGCACCTGGGGGGCGGGGCCACGCACATGCCCAGAGGCGGGGCCACCCATATGCCACACTCCCGGGGCTGGCATTGCCCACGCGCTGCGCGCCTGGGGCCAGCACCACTCCTGTGCTGCATGTCCGGGGCAGGGCCGCCCATATACTGCATGCCCAGGGGCCAGCACTGCCCATGCACCATGTGCCTGGGGGCGGGGCTGGCCCCGATCACTCGGTGGGCGCACAGAAATGGCCCAGCGGGTGTCATGGCGCCCACTGGCACCGCGTTGGGGACCACTGCCTCAGAGGGAACTGCTAACTGTTCAGAATAGCTGGCGGTTCCCTCTGGAGGAGGCAAAGACTTCACATGCTCCCTCCACCCCCAAGCCAACCAGGGTCTGTGGGCAGGGAAAAAGCATGGAAGTATCCTGGCCCCGCCCCTTCTGCCTGAGGCTCCACCCCTTCTGGGGCAGCCTAGGGCCACTTCAAAAATTTCTGAAGTGCCCCCCCCTCCCCCCATCTAAGATTATTGCCCATCTCAGTACTAGACCCAGAATTATACAGTTACTATTAGAGCAGAAGAGGGGATAGAAAAGAACAATTGTCTCCTCAAAAACCAGTTGTTTTCTATGCAATTGCATACACAGAAGTACCCATATCACTTCAAAATGGCCATCATAAATGATGACTTGCAGAACTGTAAAGAGCATCAGACAGTTACTGGTTTTGAACCTTTAAGAACTGAATGGACACAAAAAACCTACAAACATGTTTTTACTCTGATAGGGGATCAGGGTTATCAATGATTTAATAAAAATACTTTGTTCTTTTTAAAAGGTACTTTGGGATGGGATCTATAGTCAGTGCAGAATCCCAGAATTTTAGTATTTGTCACCCATACTTTTAGTTGGGCACCCAAAAATGTTACCATTTTTGCTCCTGAAAAATATTTTGTAGATGAGCTATTAACGACAGTGTCATTCTGCTAATACATAAAGTCTTTGCAAACATGTTTGTTGTTAACCAATTATTCAAAAGTTATTTTTGGAAAGGAAGTCTTCCGTTAGTCTGATGTCTGGCAGCTGGCTAAGACAATAAAATTAAGATACTCCCCTTTTACTCCTGAAATCTGGGCTCAAAAATTTACTTAGAGTCACAAGTAAAATTACATTTGGTCCCTTTCCAGTCCCCCATCATCACCTGCTCACAGAATTAGATCACTACACAAACAGAATTTGTGACATTTCTCTAGAGGTCCAGAAGTAGAATATCCAGGATGAGCTAGATCAGGATTGAAGTGCACTTTCAAAGGTGTCCAAAAAAAAAAAAAAAAAAAAAAAAAACCACATTGTGCTTACACACTGTGACATATTCAAGTAAGTGTTATTTATTTCGTTACCAGAGGATACACTAATCAAAATGGAAAAAACAAATCAAATACTTCAGAATTTTGATCAGCAATATCCAGTTTTCAAAACAGCTACAGCTGGTGCAAGGTAGTTTGTTGCATCAAAAAACAAACATCAATATTAAGATACTCTGAAGACTACCAGAAGCAACTGCAATATTTAGAATACAAAACACTGAACCTAATCAAAGGCCTAGAAGGGGTTTGAGAATTAAAAAACTGCACTCCCAGTCCAATTAAAAAAAAAAAAAAAAAAAAACAACCAAAAACACACCACACCACACATTAACAGGCAACAGTACACAAGTATGTTTAGAAGTCTCTGATTAATGACCTATCATTCATATTACCTTTTATGCTTCATAAAAGCTGAGAAAATTGTCAGTCTTCTCTTCATTATCTAAAACTGCACAATACTCATAAGTTTATGGATTAGGAACTACAAATGAATTACTCTTATTGTCTCTGTCTTTGGTAAGAACTTATTTACAAAAAAAAGATTTTAATGGAATCCTTTTGTATGTGTCTTTTTTTTTTTTTTTTTAAAGCAAAGAGAAGAAAACTACATCCAATTAAGAAAATTCCATTGTAAATACCTTGTACAGGTCATAATGAACGTTTCTGATCTAATTTACTCTGCTTAGTTTCCTCTCAAGTTTGGAGAACAAAACAAACAAGAACCACCCACACAGAATAATCCATTTTTATTCAATTTCATTTCCATAAGCACACTGGTAAGCATCCTGCTGCAGCATGGAGAAGTATTAACAATTAAGAAGTGTTCTTAAGTCAAAAAACACATACAATTTTCTATTAGGTGTTTTAATTGATAAATGCTATTTTAATAAACAAAATTTGAACTTTAAAAATAAAATGAAAATGACTATTCCTTACAATCTCAAGATTTAGCCACAAACCCACTGCTGGCACTAAATACAACTCTCCAGGCCACTACACCTGAATGCACACAATAGCTGCACTCATTTGTTGTGAAAGGGGAAAAGTGGTTTGTGTATTTAACTTTTAAAACAATACATCTCCGCACTAAAACTGCAAGGAGCAGAGAAAGGAGACACAGGAGAGCCTGTGCCATCCTGAAACAGGGAGGCAGGAGGTACAGCTGCTTCACGTATTCCCACCAGAAAGGCGCATGAAGCTATACGTCCTCATACCCGAGAGGTCTCTTATTAACCCTTCTTCAGACGTGGCTGACGAAAATGCGTTTGAAGGGTAACAAACAAACGAGGTTTCAGGAAGAAAATCCCAGCCCACGCTGAGGAGCCACAAACGCTCGAACTTGCTCCCCACAAATCCAACTACCGCAGAAGCTCGAGTGGCCTACAAGAGCAGGGAGACCCGCCAGGAGGTGCGAGCGCGAAGTCAGGGTCCTCAGTCCGTCGCGCCCAGGGCTGGCTATCACACGCACGACCCCCCGAGGAGGCGAGGCGGCCCCTCTGCCCACAAGGCGAGCGGATGGACGGCAGACGATGCTTCCGCCTCTCTCCGAGAGAAAGCTCCGCAGCCAGGCAGCGACCGGGGTGACAGAGCCCGATGCCTCCCGAGGGCAAGGTGCATTTCTGGCCCCACCGGGGGTATAATGGCTGGGTCTCCCGCCCCCACACAACAGAGCCTTAAGGGGGGGGGGGGGACGATGATGCCGAGAGCCCTCCCCAACACCTCACGGACCAGGGCCGGCTGGGAATCAGCACAGAGCCGGCTACGGTGTAGGAGCGCAGTCCCCTCAGCAGGGGAATCAGGACGCCCCGGACGAAGCGGGGCTCTCACCTACCGGCATCATCCCCGGAGCGCTTCCTGAGCCGCCGCTGCTCCCGGCCTCCTCAGCTGTCGCGCGGACTGCTTCCCTCACCGGCCGGGGAAGGCGGCGGCAGCAGCGACACCAGACGCCTCTCGCCTCCCCACAGGCCTCACCCCGGCCGCGGCTTCCCACAGCGGGGAAAGGAAGAGGCGGCGGTGGCCGGATTCCGCAGCCCCTCACCTCAGCGCTTCCTGCTCCGCATTCTCCGCTCCGCCCGGCCAGGGGTTAACGACAGCACCGCCTCCCCATTGGCCAGGGCGAGACGCCTCGCGCGAGCGCTCTTGGGGCGGGGGGCGAGAAGGGGGGGGGGAAAAGGCAGGGGGCGCGCACGCGCACTAGGCCTTTAGCCCACGTAATTCCAGCCCGCGCGCACGCTCCCTCGCTGTGTCAGTGTTGTCATTACACGCCCTCTAGCGGGGCCCAGCGTCTGTGCAGCCCGGCTCTCCTCCCCCCTCCCATACCGGCCCTTTCTGGTCAAGTGTGCTGCCCCTTCCCCCGTCTGCGCCTGCCTTGTGCAGGGCGCCCAGCCCTCAGTGTGCTCCCCTGCCTGGCCTAACTGCCTATCCCCGGCCCGCCGTCACCTTTCCTCGAGCTCCCGTGCAGGGCCTGCTGAGGCGCCCCCGCCTATTTTCTGCTGATGCCACACCCCTGGCCTGCTGCAGGGGCAAACTGGGCCCGTGCCCGCCTCGCTCCCATAGCCGCGCGCCTGGCCTGCGATTTCCATCTGCCGGGCAAAAGGAGGCAGTCTCCTCTACCCCCACACCCACCCGCGCTGCTTGCTGAGTGCTGTGTTACTGTTGCTTCCCATCAGCGAACTGGGGCGCTAAGAGGCGCTCTGGGGCCGGGCTCGTGCCCCACGAGGGCGGTGGGGAAAAGGCCATTTGAAAGGGCCATTTGCCGCAGCGGAGCTGACAGCCGCCCCCTCCCACCCCCGACGTCACCCGCTGCTGGAATGTGGGGAATGCGGATTTGCAGAAGCAAAGTCCTCAGAGCGTCCCCGCCCCGCCTCCGCCTGCCCTGCACTCAAAGCAGGCTGCAGCGACAGCCGCAGCAAGTAGCCGAAGGGCCCTCACTGAAGGTGTAGCCCTGCTGATCGACGCTCTCCGGAGGTGCAGGAGTGCGGCATGCAACCTGAAGCCTGAAGAACAAAAGCGTCCTACAGCAATAGAGCTGAAGTGTAAAATCCCATTGAGGATGTTTAACAATTGCGGGTAAAAGACGAGATAAAATAATACAATTCAGCATTATTTCTCGCACCCAGGGTGGGCATCCTACAAGATCCTAAAAACTATACTGCCATTGAAAAAATAGCTGCTGTCCCTCATGCAATAAGACATAACAGTAAGGGAAGAGAAATTTAGCCAAGAACACCGATGTCGTGATTCTGCGGTGATTCACGACTAGTTTCAAAGGCTTCTTTTGAAAAGACTTCATGTAGCTTTTTGAAAGTGTTTTGTAGAATTGTAACAATAAGATTAATATAACAGCTTGGAAGCCCTGAATCTGTTCTGAGTCAACGCAGCAAAATAAGTCTATTCCGTATTGTAGATACAAATATATGATAAGCCTTATCAATATTTTTCTTAGTCTAGAAAAAGATTAATTAGTCATACTGTTGGGTCTACTGTATGGATAAAATAACCTCTTTTGTTTGAACTGCTAATTTCTCTCCATTTCTTTCAACATGTACCATGTAAATTGTTTGTCAGGACACTATAAAGTTAACTGGAGATTTTTTTTTTTACCTTTTCAAAAGAGAGAACTGTTAAAAGGCAAGTTAAAGATTTTAGCGGAGAGCACCAGATGGAAATTTGTTGACTCGTATGTACCCCTGGAGCCCACAGTCCAACCAAATAGTATTCTATTTTGTTTCCACATGTAGAAGAGAATGGGGCTGCAAAATGGTCATGTAGTAACTTTATCTGCGTATTTAATATTCCATAAATTTCTTCTAACCTTTCAGCAGTGTGCATAGCCTTAAAAAGTCAGTTCATAAATATAAAAATTGTACTATGTATATATGTGTCTCAATACACCTGTTGTTGTCAGCTCTGTTTTGACTGTGGTAATATGGCAGAGTTGCCACCTTTGAATAACATTTTCCTGCAAGACAAACCTGTTAGCATCATAATGCAATGTTCTGCTAAACTAAAATTATTTTGCAAGTACTTTGTAAAGTGCTACCAGCTGGAAATACGATGTGGGATAGTGCCAGCCTTGTAAACAAATTCTACCTCCCACACAGGTTTAGAAATAGGAAAGACTAGGACACTGGGACATAAGAAAAAGACAAGTTCAGATTTACTTAGAATTGCTTTATTTACCTGGGACTAGGTAGACCTGGAAAATATAAATTACAATAATTAATTATGTCCATTAAAACAATAAGCAGTTATTTGACTAGATTTTTCCTCAAATGTATTCGAAATCTTTTCTAACAAACAGATAAAAAACATGAATTATAGATAGAGAATGGAGTTCCTCTGTTTCTCCCAGTGTTCAGATTCATAGAATCATAGAATCATAGAGCTGGAAGAGACCTCGGGAGGTCATCAAGTCCAGCCCCCTGTCCAAGGCAGGACCAATCCCAACTAAATCAACCCAGCCAGGGCTTTATCAAGCCAAGACTTAAACACCTCTAAGGATGGAGATTCCACCATCTCCCTAGGTAACCCATTCCAGTGCTTCACCACCCTCCCAGTGAAATAGTTTTTCCTAATACCCAACTGTGATGGAGTGACTCCGCCCCGCTTCAGCGATGTGAGCTCGCCCTGCACCCAGGCCGCTCCAATCCCTGTGTTGTCCGGGGAGGCGGCTGCAAAAGCCCCCAGCTGTGCCGCTTGTTCCCGCACCACGGCACAGCTGAGCCGCAACAGCGGCAGGGCACCTGGCCCCCACAGAGTGGAGGAGGGGGCACGGAGACGCGGCAGAAGCAAGGGGCAGGGCTAAAGGGCGATGGGAGACCAGCCTGAGGTCAGAAGGAGGAGTGAGAGACGGAGGCGCCCATTGGGGGGAATTCAAAGGGAGGAGACAGGACTCCAAGGGGGGAGGTCAGGAAGGGAAGGTGGGGGAGCAAGGGAACACCCTGGAGACCATGAACCAGACTCATGGGGTAGGAAGTAGCCCAGGACAGGGATTCCTGTGTAGTGCCCGAGGGCTGGTGAGTTTCGGCCGGAGCTCCACCAGCCGGACCAGACCATGAGCGTACTGGTCCTTAGGGCCCAGGGCTGGGACCCATGAGAGAGGGCGGGCCTGGGTCCCCTTACCCCCACGGGAGTGCCTCGGAGGAAACTTACAGGACATTATTGACAGGACCTAGACACATCCTCCAAGACGATGGTACAAAACTGAGTAAATAGCCTATGGGCACCCGGCAGGTGGTCCCCCCCCCGAAGGGGGTGAAACCACACGAGAGAGAGGGTATGGCCAACGACCCTCTTACACCAACCTAGACCTCTCCCACTGTAACTTGAGACCATTGCTCCTTGTTCTGCCATCTGTCACTACTGTGAACAGCCTTTCTCCATCCTCTTTAGAACCTTCCTTCAGGAAGTTGAAGGCGGCTATCAAATCCCCCCTCACTCTTCTCTTCTGCAGACTAAACAAACCCAAATCTGTCACTTTCTCCTCTTAGGTCATGCACTCCAGCCCCCTAATCATTTTGGTCACCCTCCACTGGACCCTCTCCAATGCATCCACATCCTTTCTATAGTGGGGGGCCCAGAACTGAGCACAATATTCCAGATGTGGCCTCACCAGAGCCGAATAAAGGGGAATAATCACTTCTCTGGATCTGCTGGTAATGCTCCTCCTAATGCAACCTAATATGCCATTCACCTTCTTGGCTACAAGGGCACACTGTTGACTCATATCCAGCTTCTCATCCACTGTAATCCCCAGGTCTTTTTTTGCTGAACTGCTACTTAGCTGGTCAGTCCCCAGCCTGTAACAATGCTTCGGATTCTTCTGTCCCAAGTGCAGGACTCTGCACTTGTCCTTGTTGAATCTCAACAGATTTCTTTTGGCCCAATCCTCTAATCTGTCCAAGTCACTCTGGACCCTATTCCTGTCCTCCAGCATATCTACCTCTCCCCCTAGCTTAGTGTCATCTGCAAATTTGCTGAGGGTGCAATCCATCCCCTCATCCAGGTCATTAATAAAGATGCTGAGCAAAACCAGTCCAAAAACAGATCCTTGGGGCACTCCGCTAAAAAACGACTGCCAACCTGACATCGAGCCGTTGATCACTACCCATTAGGCCTGACAGTCTAGCCAGCTTTCTATCCATCTTACAGTCCATTTACCAAATCCATACTCCCTTAAATTGCTGGCAAGAATATTGTGGGAGACCGTATCAAAAGCTTTGCTAAAGTCAAGGTATATCACATCCACTGACTTTCCCATATCCACAGAGCCAGTTACCTCATCATAGAAGCTAATCAGATTGGTCAGGCACAACTTGCCCTTCGTGAATCCATGTTGACTATTCCTGATCACTTTCCCCTCTTCCAAGTGCTTCAAAATGGATTCCTTGAGGATCCCCTCCATGATTTTTCCAGGGACTGAGGTAAGGCTGACTGGTCTGTTGTTCCCTGGATTGTCCTTCTTCCCTTTTTAAAAGATGGACACTCAATTTGCCTTTTTCCAATCATCCGGGATCTCTCCCGATCTCCACGAGTTTTCAAAGATAATGGCCAAAGGCTCCGCAATGATATTTGCCAACTCCCTCGGTACCCTTGGATGCATTAAATCTGGGCCCATGGATTTGTGTATGTTTATCTTTTCTAACAACATCCTTAGTGTGACGGGGTGAGGCAACCCCACCACTACCCCCAGCAAGCAGGACGGGTTGGCGCCAAGAGGGGGGGCTGAGAGGCCGACTCAGATGGCAGAGGGGTCGGCGGCGCCAGATGCGCACAGGGAGGGGGCGAGTCAGCGCGGCACATAAACGCGGCAGCTGGGTACTTTCAGGGAGGCGGGAGGACGTCCAGAAGGGGAAGCGGCGTTGTATGATGTCACCCAAGCAACGGGTGCGGGGTGACGTCACCCGCCGAGCGTGGGCGAGTTTAGGGGTAAGCCCCCACCTGCTACCACTGGGGACGCGGTCCCCGGTGTTAGGGCCCTGGGCTGGGGTCAGGGAGCGTGGGTGGGCCCGGACCCCCTTCCCTGCCACTGGCAATCCAACGAAGCATCACCTGAATCGGGGCGCGATAGGTGCATAAATTAACGGGTCCCAGTGCCCAAATAAACATAAACTTGTTATACGTGGTGGAGAACGTGGGTACGGTTCGCGCCCTTGGCTAAGGGCGAATGAAGTAAGTTCGTAAGAGATTGTTATTGTTCAAGGAAATACAACCATGGAAATGAACAAGCTCCTGGAATGGGCGGTGGACAATCAGCAGCAGCTGCAACAGCAACAGACTGAGGTGCTGCAGCAGATCACCGCCGAGTTCCAGAAACAACAAAGACAGTTGGTCAGTGAATTGAAAGAGGTGGGCGCGAGCGGCCACGACCCGCAGGGCAGGGTCTCCGGCCCCGTAGGCGGAGACGAATAGGGGAAGGTAGGCGCCCGACTTCCGATCCGCCTGTCGAAGTTGGGTCCGGAAGATGATGCGGAAGCTTTTTTGGCCACCTTTGAGAGGGTGGCCATAGCCGCGAGATGGCCGCAAGAACGTTGGGCCACGTTACTCATCCCTTACTTGTCTGGCCCCGCATAGTTAGCATACCGCAGCATGTCAGATTGGGATGCCTTATGCTATTATAAGGTAAAGGAAGCGATTTTAGACCAATTGGGGATATCACCCGAGACATTCCGACAAAAATTTAGGGCTGCAAAGTATGAAGCCAGGGAACAACCAAGGGCGGTGGCCCATCGGGTGAGGGAAGCAGGCATGCGGTGGCTCGAACCCTCCACCAAGTTGGCATCCCAAGTGGCCAACCTAGTTATACTAGAACAGTACCTACAGGTGCTACCTCCAGAAGGTCAGCATTGGGTGAAGCGCCACCTCCCGGGAACCTTAGAAGAAGCGGTCATGCTCATGGAGCATTTCATGGCGGCCGAGGGAGTGGAAGCAAAGGATACGACCCCAGGTATGAATACAGGGACAAGAACCGGCACTGCGTCTTGCGGTAAGGAAGCACGCAGAGACGCTGTTGTCAACCCGAAACTGATATTCAGCCGGGGAGCAGAACGGAGGCTGGCCCCGGTATGGCGTTTCCCAGAGAGAAAGGGTAACGAAGCGACGCGGGGACCAGAAGAGAAGTGCCTGGAAGCCACAGCCCCAGGCCCAGCCAAGGTAATCTGCTACCAGTGAGGACAAGAGGGCCACATTCGGAGAGAGTGCCCCCTGATGGATTGTACCTTCGGGCAGGCGACACCAGGGAAGAATCTACGGAGAGAGGTAAGCCGGCACCAGGTTACGCGCAGGGTGCAAGTAGAGGGCAGGGAGGTAGAGGCGGTCCTGGACTCCGGGTGTGGGCAGACATTAGTAAGAACCAACACTGTAGGACCGCGGGCACCTCAAGGACCACAGCTGTGGATCCGGTGTGTACATGGGGACATACGGCCATACCCAACGGCCTGAGTAAACATAAATTATGGGCAGATAGGGAGCCGGGTGCAGGTGGCGGTAGCCGCCAGACTGCCGTACCCGGTGTTATTGGGACGGGATTGGCCCAGATTCCAGCGCCTCCTACAGTCGGGACAAGGAATACGGAAAAGAGGGAGCAAAGCAGTCTGGGTCGCTCAAGGCGAGAAGAGCCCTAGTGCGAGGCCATCACAAGAAGATGAGGCGAGAAGACAACCCCCGCCGATAGCGTTAGAGCCGGATGTGGGCGATTTTTTGACATTACAGCGAGAAGACCCGATGCTAGAGCATGCATGGGAGAGTGCCCAGCTGGTAAGAGAGGGCAAGGAAGGGGGCGGACAGGGAGTCACTCAGGGGCCCCGTTTTGAGATCCTGCAAGATAGGCTCTATTGGGTCACGAGAGAAGGCGAGGAACAGGGGGAAGAAACCCAATTAGTCATGCCTCAGCCCTACCGATGGCGTGTGATGGAACTAGCACATGAGAACCCGTGGGCAGGGCATTTAGGGGTCGAGAAAACCCAGCGGTGGGTGCTGCAGCGGTTTTATTGGCCAGGAGTATATAAGGAAATCAAAGACTTTTGCGCCTCTTGCCCTCAGTGCCAGCTAACGTCGGGCATAAGGGTACCACGAGCTCCATTAGTACCCCTCCCCCTGGTTGGCGAACCCTTCGAAAGAATTGGATTAGATCTAGTAGGCCCCCTAGAGCGATCACAGAGGGGCCACCAGTTCATCCTAGTAGTGATGGATTACGCCATGCGGTACCCCGAGGCTGTCCCCCTCCGTAGGACAACTGCCCCGATCTTGGCAGATGAACTAATGAAACTGTTCACCCGGGTAGGCCTCCCCAAGGAGATACTGACGGATCAAGGGCCCAATTTAATGTCCCGCTTAATGACTGAACTATGCAGGTGGCTGCGAATTAAAAAGGTGCAGACGTCGGTTTACCATCCCCAAACAGACGGGTTAGTGGAAAGGTTTAACCGCACACTGAAGGCAATGTTACGTAGGTTAGTCCAAGACGACCCTCGGGATTGGGACAAGCTCCTGCCGCCATTACTGTTTGCAATACGGGAAGTACCCCAGGCCTCAGTTGGGTACTCCCCTTTCGAATTGTTGTACGGGCGATACCCACGGGGTATACTAGACCTCTTGAGAGAGGGGTGGGAAGAACAAACATCCTCAGCGTTAGGGTCGGCACAGTACGTTATTAAGTTGAGGGATAGATTACGTAATTTGGGCCGTTGGGCCCAAGAAAATTTACAACGAGCTCAAGAGACCCAAGTGCAGCGATACAATCAGGAGGCTCGCGTGAGGGAATTCAGCCCGGGGGACCCGGTGCTAGTTTTATTACCCACCGGGGACTCCAAGCTGTTGGCCCGGTGGCAAGGGCCCTTTAGGCTGTTGAGGAAAGTCGGGCCGGTAGACTATGAGGTCCAGGTGGATGGGAAGAGGCGACGTAGTCAACTCTACCATGTAAATTTGTTAAAAAAATGGGTGCCCTGGGAGACGGCTCCAAGAGAGGTTCTGGTGACAGAGGTAGAATTTGGCCCCTGGGGAGAAGAAGAGGTGACCTGGAGAGCAAGTCAATTAGGCGAAGATTTGAACCCCGTCCAACGGGAGGAGCTACAAAAAGTACTAGAACTAGCCAAGGAGGTGTTAACGAATCATCCAGGGAGGATGTCTCTTGCAAGCCACACCATTGTTACAGACCCGGGGAAGAAGGTACGAGACGCAATTCGCCCAGTACCACGGAAAATGTGGGAGACAGTACACAGGGAACTACAAGATATGATCTGGTGGGGCGTGGTAGAGGAGTCCTATAGCCACTGGCGGAGCCCTATAGTGCTAGTACCAAAGAAGGACGGGGCCGTAATATTTTGCATAGACTTTCGCAAGGTGAACGCCATCTCAAAGTTTGATGCAGATTCGATGCCCCGGATAGATGAACTGTTGGAGCAGTTGGGGCAGGCCAAATACTTATTGACGATAGACCTAACGAAAGGGTATTGGCAAATCCCATTGGAACCCGGGTCACAGGAAAAAACGGCCTTCGCGACATCCTTCGGGCTGTACCAGTTCGTAACTATGCCGTTCGGGCTCCTTGGGGCCGCTGCCACATTCCGGCAGCTAATGAACCGCGTCCTCAACGAACATCGTAGGTACGCCGCGGCCTACATTGATGACGTGGTTATTTTTAGTGCATTCTGGGAGGAACACCTGCAACACTTAACAACTGTGCTAAGGGCCCTGAGCCAAGCAGGACTGACGGCAAATCCAAAGAAGTGCCATTTCGGTAAGCGGGAAGTATCACAGTTGGGGTATACGGTGGGTAACGGCCAGTTGAGGCCATTGGTGGATAAAGTCCAAGCCATTCGGGACTACCCACGCCCCACAAGGAAAAGGCAGGTGCGACAATTCTTGGGGCTAGCCAGATACTATCGGCGGTTTATAAAACACTTTGCCTCGTTGGCCGCCCCACTAACAGATCTCACCAAAAAGGGGCAGCCCCAACGGGTGGTGTGGACTCCCCAAGGTATACACGCTTTTGATTTGCTACGAAAATGTTTGACAACAGCGCCCGTGTTACGCCAACCGGACTTCGATAAACCATTTATTCTCCAAACAGATGCGTTGGAGGTGGGGCTCAGAGCCGTGTTCGCGCAAGAGGAGGGAGGGGCTGAACGCCCGGTGTTATATTTGAGTAGGAAACTGTTCCCAAGAGAGAGAAACTACGCCACGGTAGAGAAGGAGGCGTTAGCCATCAAGTGGGCTATCGACACGTTACGTTACTTTCTTGTAGGAAACCACTTTACGTTGGTAACGGACCATGCACTGTTGAAATGGATCCAGACAATGAAGGACACAAACGCGCGAATTCTATGATGGTACCTGAGTCTACAGCCCTACCACTTCGATATTACCCACCGGGCGGGCATTGAAAATCAGAATGCGGACTGTCTCTCGAGGATACCCGAGGCAACCCGTGAGGCTACGGCGAGTATAGGAATTGACTTAAAGGGAGAGGTGTGTGACGGGGTGAGGCAACCCCGGCACTATCCCCAGCAAGCAGGATGGGTTGGCGCCGGGAGGGGGGCTGAGAGGCCGACTCAGACGGCGGAGGGGTCAGCGGCACCAGACGCGCATGGGCAGGGGGCGAGTCAGTGCGGCACAGAAACGCGGCAGCCGGGCGCTTTCAGGGAGGCGGGAGGATGTCCGGAAGGGGAAGCGGCGTTGTATGACGTCACCCAAGCGACGGGTGCAGGGGTGACGTCACCCGCCGAGCGTGTGATGTCACCCGCCGAGCGGGAGAGCAGGGGGGAGGATAAAAGGAGGAGTGAAAACTCAGGCAAGGGGGGAGGAAGGGAGCAGACGAGGGAAGGTATGGAGGCCAGAATCGGGGTAGGGGTAAGAAGGGAGAATAATCCCCACCAGGATTCCGGTGGCAGGGTCGACTTAGGCCCAGGGTAGGGTCGTGGAGCCTGAGAGTGGGCGAGTTTAGGGGTAAGCCCCCTCCTGCTACCACTGGGGACGCGGTCCCTGGTGTTAGGGCCCTGGGCCAGGGTCAGGGAGCGTGGGTGGGCCCGGACCCCCTTCCCTGCCACCGGCAATCCAATGAAGCATCACCCGAATTGGGGCGCGATAGGCGCATAAATTAACGGGACCCAGTGCCCGAATAAACATAAACTTGTTACACTTAGTTTAATTGTGTGGCTAAAGGACCATTTTTGAAACTCTTTTCCCATCTTTGTTTTTCCAAATGTATGCCCTCCTCATTATTCAAGGTGCAGTTGGTCAGTGGTTCTCAAACGATGGTTTATGGACCACTTTCTGATGGTGTGCAGATAGGTGACTGGTGGTAATTCCTAATAATAGCATTAAAAGAAGTTAAAAACGCAATAAATACTTTTAAAATATTACTTTTCCATGTAAACGATTGCTGTATGTGCTGCTGCAAAAATGCTACATGCTTGGTAATCAGAGAGGAGGTGGTGTCACGAGCCACCAAATGTTCATGTCCCTTCTCCTGTCAGGCAAAAGGGAAATCATACTGTGGTATCTATGCCCCTTAGGACTCAGAGGGTACATCAACACAGCAGCATTATTTTGGAATAACTGACGTTATTTCAGAATAACAGTGTGCATCTACACTACAAGCATTTATTTCAAAATAATGTTGAGCTGGGAGACTTCTTACACTGACTCATGGTAACCCTCATTTCAGGAGAAGTAAAGGAAGTGACTTCCTGCTGTGGAGACAGCACCAAAAGATGAATTTACCTATTTCAACTTAAGCTACGCAACTGATGTAGCTGAAGTATCATATCTTAATTCAAGTTTAGCCCTGATGTGTAGACATACCCTGAAGGTGCATCTACACTGTACCCGTAGCTTGAAATAAGCGACACAATTTGAGCTATGCAAATTGCATAGCTTATTTTGAGTCAATTTCTAAATAGATTATTTTGAAATTTAGCACTGTCTACACAGCACTTATTTCAAAATAAATCACTATTCTGAAACATCCCTTACTCCTCGTGGAATGAGGTTTACAGGGACATCGGAATAGCAAGACCATTATATTTCAAAATAATGGGCATGCTCAAAAGACACGGAATAGAGGTATCCCAAAATAGTGCTGCAGTGTAGATATAGCCTGAGTGTCCTAACTACTGGGCTAAAAATTATAAAGGAGGTTTCTGCTGCCATTTTCTTCTTTCCTCTTCTTCCCCGGGGCTCTTTTGTGTAGAGTTACCAGGCACTGTTGCTGTTCTTGCAAGAAACATGTTGGATGCTTGACTCCAGGAGACATTCCCAGCTGTGGATCCCAAGAAGAAATATGTGGCACCTTAGAGCTCAGACTTAGGTGCCTAACTCCCAAGAGGGGTTGGATTTAGGACACATCCCTCTCCATCAGATCTACAGTTAGCTAACTTTGGCAGTTCAGATTTTTGTGGGTTCCCTTCTCAGGCAGGTGAATATCCCCATATATTGTACAGAGATTGTGGGAACCCCATCTCAGAATATTCCAGAGTTTAGTGATTAGAAGGCTCTCCTAAGAGATGGGAGATCCTATTCAAATTACTCCTGGGGAATGCTATGCCAAAAAATTAAAAATTCTGTGCATTATATTTTAAAATTCTCTGATTTTTATTTGTCAGACTACAATATAATCACACTTCTGCTGTCAGTCCTGGACTGCTGGGGGTTCTGCTGACAGCCCCACATGGCTGGGGCTCTTGCAGTCAGTCCTACATGGCTGGGGCTCCTGTTATCATCCAGAGTCCCAGCCATCCATGCCAGGTGCAGGTAAGAGTCTTGAGAGGAAATCACAAGGAAAAAATAAAAATTCTGCAGGGAACATTAATTTTGCATTGTGCTGTGATGCAGAATTCCAGCAGTATAACTTTTTTTCTCCCTCTGGGTATTGTCTACTCTACAAAGTTAATTCGAACTAACAGCCGTTAGTTCGAATTAACTTTAATAGGGGCTACACATGCAAACCGCTATTTCGAATTTAATTCAAAATAGTGGCGCGCTTAATTCAAACTAGGTAAACCTCATTCTACAAGGAGTAATGCCTAGTTTGAATTAAGTAGTTCGAATTAAGGGCTGTGTAGTCACTTAATTCGAACTAGTGGGAGGCTAGCCCTTCCCAGGTTGCCCTGGTGGCCACTCTGGGCCAAACCAGGGAAACTCTTCTGCCCCCCCTCCAGGCCCTGGAGCCCTTAAAGGGCCACGGTCTGGCTACGGTGCTTGTGCCAACTGCAAGCCTGCCAGCACCCAGCCAGCAGACCCTGCACCTGGCACAAGATGAGCCAGCCACCCGCTGCCACCCATCCCTCCACCGCTTCCCAGGACCAGGCTGGCGGCTCACAGGAGTCTGCCCGGGGCCGCAAGAGGTGGGCGCCTGCTGGGCTAGTGCAGAGATCGTGGACCTCATCGAGGTTTGGGGGAAGGCCTCCAACGTCCATGATCTCCGCACTAGCCACAGGAACGCGGCCGTCTACAGCCGCATGGCTGCCAGTCTGGCCACCAAAGGCCACATGCGGACCCAGGAGCAGGTCTGCTGCAAAATAAAGGACCTGCGGCAGGCCTACTCCAGAGCCTCCCAGCCAGGGGCCGACCCGGAGGCATGCCCTCATTATGAGGCCCTGGACCGCATCCTGGGGGCTCACGCAGTCCATGCCCCCCGGGTGGTGATCGACCCCGGGGCAGAGGGCCCCGTCCCTGACACGGAGGAGGAAGAGGGGGATGCCAAGAGCCAGGAGCCTGCAGGGAGCCTGCCCAGGACCCCCGAGGCATCCCACAGAGCACATTGGCTGTGTCGTCCGAGGCCAGGGAGGGCTCCACATGTGAGTGCCATCATGCTCCCCTTATGTGTATGGGGTGGGGGGTGGAGAGGGAGCCCAGGGACCATGCACCTGGGCCTTGCCCACCATGGAGCAGCAGCTGGCCCGTTCCCCACATGCTAACCTCGCCTTGCAGAGGGGGGCTGGGTTTCACCCACTGTGTCCCCAGGGAGAACTGACCACTGCTCTTGTTTCACCACAGCCACAGCACCTGAGACTGCAGGGCGCACCACCCCGCCTGGAACAGCCACCCGCACCCGGGCCAGCAGGCGCACCCACAACCTGGAGGACTATCAGCGGCAGCACCTGCGGCTACTGGAGCACCAGCTCCGCACCCAGGACCACTGGGTCCGGGAGGACCTGTGGCTGCGGCTGCGGCAGCAGAGCTTGGAGGCGCTGGAGGAGCAAGGCCGTGCCCTCCATGGCCACCTCCAGACCTTGGTGGACAGGTTCCTGCCTCCTTCTGCTCCAGCCCCTGCGGCCGCCCCAGCTCTCGCTCTTCCTCCCACCCCTGCTCCCCCTCCCGCTTCCTCCACACCCCCCGTCCCTCCTGCCCCACCCTCCACACCCACTCCCCCCCGACGTCCCCGCACCCGCAGTGCTGCAAGACGGGAGAGCCAGCAGGACCCCGAACCCTGAGCTTTCCCTTCCCTTCCTCCCCCTTCCAGCTCCCTCCTCCCAGGTTTCCCCCTCCCCTCTCCCACCCTCATTCCTCCCTCCCCCCACCCCAGTTATGTACAATAAAGAGAGTTTTTTTGGCAAAACAGGTGTTTTTATTTTACATTAGGAAGGGAGGTTAGGGAGGGGAAAGGGGAAGGAAGTGATGGTGCAAGGAGGCCCCAGTGGGGCATGCGGGGAGAGTTCAGTCCTCCTCCACATGGAAGCTCTCCCGCAGGGCTTCCCGAATCTGGACAGCCCCCCGCTGGGCCTCCTGGATGGCCTGTGCGTACTGGCCAGCCATGCGGTCAGCCTCAGCCATCCAGGCTGGCAGGAAAGCCTCCCCCTTCCACTCACATACATTGTGCAGCACACAACATGCTGCCACCACGGGAGGGATATTGTGCTCGGCGAGGTCGAGGCGGGTGAGGAGGCACCAGAATCGGGCTTTCAGGCGTCCGAAGGCCCCCTCAACCACAATGCAGGCCCTGGTGAGCCTGGCATTGAAGGCCTGCTGGGAGGGGTTGAGGTACCCCATGTAGGGCTTCATCAGCCAGGGCTGTAGGGGGTAGGCCGCATCCCCCACCAGGCAGACGGGCATGTCCACATCCCTGACCCTGATGTGGCGGTCGGGGAAGAAGGTCCTGATGTGCAGTCTCTGGCACGTGGAGGAGTTGCGGAACACCCTGGCGTCGTGTGCCTTGCCAGACCAGCCCACATTTATGTCCGTGAACTGGCCCTGGTGGTCAGACACAGCCTGCAGGAGCACAGAGAAGTACCCCTTGCGGTTGATGTACTGGGAGGCCTGGTGTTCCGGGGCACAGATGGGGATGTGTGTCCCGTTGATGGCCCCCCCGCAGTTGGGGAAGCCGAGGGTGCCAAACCCCTGGATGACCGCGTCCGGGTCGGCGAGGCGGACCACCGTGCAGAGCAGCACCTGGTTGATGGCCTTGACCACCTGCAGAGAGACACACCAAACCGCGAATCACTGGGGCGCCCGGGTGGCTGGGAGTGTTCGTTCCCTGGCACTGCCCCGCACCCCACTCCCAGAAGCAACCCCCGCTGCGATCCTGGCTGCCACGGGCGGCATGTAGTACGGCCGGGACAGACTGAACCCTCCCGTGCGGGGCACTTTTGCCTCTTCCCCCCCCCGTTTTCCCTGGGGCAGCCCATCCCCTCCTTGCAGCCCCTCCACCCCCGGCCCAGTGGCTGGTGAGTGCTGTACCTGCATGAGCACTGCTCCGATGGTGGATTTCCCCACGCCAAACTGGTTCCCGACGGATCGGTAGCTATCCGGCGTGGAGAGCTTCCACAGGGCGATAGCCACCTGCTTCTGGAGGGGGATGGCGGGCCTCATGAGAGTGTTCCGTCGCCGCAGATCAGGGGCGAACCACTCGCAGAGCTCCAGGAAGGTGTCCCTCTTCATCCTGAAGTTCTGGGTCCACTGTTGGTCTCCCCAGCGCTCCAGTACGATGCGGTCCCACCAGTCGCTGCTGGTGTCCAGACGCCAGATGCGGCGGGGCACACTGGCGTCGGGCGCTGCTGCGGCTCCTCCACGGCCCCCAGGGAGGCTGGGGGGGCGGGAGCAGGGGGCTGATGTGCACCAGATGGTGCCAGGCAGCCTCCAGCCATTGCTGGCAGGCTTGCAGCAGCAAGTCCAAACACTGGAGCAGAATGCCCCGGGTGAGCTCTGGCTCCATGGTGCCAACTGCGGCGGCATCCCCAATGGGAACCACCAACACAGGCAGGCAGAGAGGAAAATGCTTTGCTGTCCCTCAGCGAGGTAGGCAAGCAAGCGAAAAAGCTGAGAACTGGCTGTCCAGGGGGGAGGCCCTTTAAGCACGAGCCTCAGATAGCCTCAGACAGCAGCCACACAAAGCAACTACTGACCTGATGCCCTGCCGGAACCAGTTTCAACTGCCCTTAAATGCGACCCAGCGTCCAATCAGTGTAGATGCGCTATTTCGAATGAGCAAAACGCTAATTCGAATTAGTTTTTGGGTCTAGACGTATTATTTCGAATTAGCTTATTTCGAATTAACTAATTCGAAATAAACTAGTTCGAATTAGCGCTGTAGTGTAGACATACCCTCTCTGACTGAGGGGAGGGAATTGAACCAGCATTTTCCACTTCCCATGTGAGTTATCTAACTATTGTGCTAAATGTTATAAGGTGGGCATTGGCACCACCATGTGAAGCTGTTCTGCAGTAAGACAGGTGCCAAACTTATGTTCACAAGTGACAGGCATTTAAGACTCCCCCCACCCCAGGCAACTGGTATCCGTTAATGGATCACTAGCAGAAATGGATGCCTATTTCTGAGAAAGTTGTGTGGCGTAGCATTTACACCCCCATGGGGTAGATTAGGCAGCTCACTGTTTAACATGCTGGCTTGTGTGGCTCACAGGCTTAGCTCACCATTCATTGAATAGGAAGCCTGTGTGCCTTACTCTGCTTTGGGGATCACAGCCAGGGCTGGGCTTATTGGAGGGCCACCCCAGGTATTTGCCCAGAGCATCAGTGGTCCATGTTGCAGCAGAGAAGTGTGCACTGCCAGTCTAGAGTCAGAAACTACACCCAGCTTCTGGCAGGGGAGGGATTAGGAGGAATGGGGATAAGAGCATAGAAGGGGAGTATAGGGATTAGGTGTACAGGCAGGATGGGGCAGAAATTGGGGTGAGGAGGTGTAGGGTTTAGGGAATCTCAGGGATTAGGGGCAAAGAGGACACAGTGCAGGGGAGGAGGGCAGGTGTTAGGGGGAACAGTGCAGGGACTGTGTGGGGAGCCCCCGGTGGCCAGGAGCAAAGGTTGTCCAAGGTATATGGGGTTGTATAAAATAAGCCACAAAATCATGAGTGAATCATGAGGAAAAGTTAGGGAAGAGTGTGGGAGGGGCCATAGGAGGTAATGAGGGCAGAGGTGGAGAATTCTTGCTTCTTTTTTTCCAGGTGTATTGCTAAAATAGAAGGATCTGTGTTTATGTGGAAAACTGCTTCATTTTTATGTGATTGTTTTCACATTTAGCTACACAGCAAAAGGAAGTTCTAATCCGTTTTCTTTCTCGGTGCAATAAAATTGTGTTCTTGCTAGAACTGCTGAAACAATAGGTTTCACCAGACAGATATACTTACACTAAATTCATTAACTAGAAAAGGCAATTATTGCTAGCTATAGAAAAGCACTGAATCTAAATTAGATTTTGTGCACATTTAATTTATGTCTGTTTTAAACGGGATTTGTGATGTGGCTATCATTTTGCTGTTAAAAATTTCTTGTGATTTAAGTTGTGTTGTTTCTTGTGACATTTTCTAGTTACTGTTTTGAGAAACCATTACATTTTCATAGACTGGTATAATAGCCATTTAGCCTGTCACCAACACCCTGAAGAAGAGCTCTACATAAGATTGAAAGTTTGTAGCTCTCATGAACAGAAGTTTAGTCCAATAAAATATATTACGTTGCTCTCCTTGTCTCTAACAAAAGTTGGTGTTAGAGTCTGGGGAGGTTATTTTAGTCACTCTTTTCCTGTTACATTCCTAGAACTTAATTACATATATGCATAATATTGTTTATTATAAAACCTGAGTTCCTTAGTGCAGGGGCTACAACTTCTATTTTCAAGTGGATGGATTATATAAACCAAAGGAAAAGAAGAAAAGTGGACACCACCTTTTTTGTGTGAGAGGTGACAGTCTATTTGTACATTGGATTGATTTAAGTAATGGTTTTTAATCTTGTTTTGTATGTGTACGCTTCATTTATTTTCCTGAAGGTTTGTTCTGGTTAGCAAAAATTACACACATTTAAGCAGTTATACAGTATAGCTTAATATTTATCCAAATTCTTAATTTTCCATTTTTGTTTCAGAAAGTGTAGCCTGCTATTATGTTATTTTGTATTTTTAATAGGTAGCTAGCAATGCAAGGCCTACAGGGTTGATTTTCTCTTTATGATTCAGCTTTAGCAAATATATATCTATATCTATTCGGTGAGGAGTTAAGATTTATTCTGGTGTTTTCCAAAAGCTGTGTTAAGCAAGAGGTTTTGCGGTTGATGTGACAAGCTATTTTTTAAATTCTTCTCGGAATCTGCAACAAAATTGGCTAACTTGTTGGTAACAGCTATTCCCTACTTCCTATATGAACCGGCAACAGATGTCCAAGGCAAAACCGCAATTTCCCGCCTTTTCTTAGTAGTTCTGGGATGTCACTCAAGAAAGTGTCGATCATACCTGATGCATATTCATGAGCAGAGCTCGACAAATCCGTTCGCCCACTTGCCCAGGATGGGGCTCCTTGGTGTCTCCGCTCTGGGCTGCTTCCTACCTCCGCTTCTCCTTTCACGTCCTCTGCCCCCACGCTCTGCTCTCTGCTCCACTCCCCATCTCCCTCCTGCCTTCTCTGACCTCCTCCATCTCATGTCCCCCTCCGCTCTCACCCTTCACTCCTCCGCCCACCGCCGTCTTCTCGCTCACTCCTCTGTTCTCCCCTCTCCCTCTGTTACTCTCCTCCGTCTCCTCTCCCCTCTGCCTTCCTCCGCTGCTCCCCTTTTGAATGCGGCGCTCTCTTGCGCTGGTGCCTCTTCCCTTGACATCAGGGACGCATGCACACTTTGGCCCCACCCTAAGCCCGTGTGCGGCTCTGCTTCTGGCTCCCATCCAAGGACTCTGCCCCCCTGCACGCCGCTCAGCTGGGTGGCTGCATGGGAGCAAGCGACGCAGACCGCTGTCAGAACGCCGCACTCCCCGTGAAGCACGGGGGTCAGCACCGTTGAAGCGCCTTTGCTGCTGCAGAGCAGCCCCGCCCCATCACAGAAGCAAACATGCGGTCCTGGTCGTCCTGTTCTCCGGGTGGCGCGCACCTGCGCAGTGGGGGTCACGCGGTGAGGGTGGCGAGTCCCTTTTTTGTCTGGCGAGTAGGGTTTTCTATAATTTGTCAAGCCCTGTTCATGAATTACCCCAGTATTTTCTCCAATTAGAGACAACACCCACAGAAATCTTAGGGTATCAAGCCCAACTACGGGCAAGGGGCTGAACATCTGGAACATTTTGGTGCCAAAATGGGTATTTAGGCTAGGAATTTGGGAGATCAGGGCTGTTGCCTCAGCCATTGCTGACAGAGCCCACTCCAGAGTGTTTTTATCTTTTCAGGTCAGAAACCAAATACTTATCTCTAGTCTATCTTTTTATTGCTTTCTTGCTTCTTTAATTTTGCTTAAGTTTGCTTTTAGGAATTTCACCACCACCTGCTCCAAGGCCTTCAAGGTGAAGGAAGGCTGGTCCTTCCCCGCCCAGTCTTGGGGGGGGGGTATTAAGATCTTGTGGGCATTACATGATTAAATAATTGCTCTTTGTATAGATAAAGTTTTAATTTGATTGTGTTAATGTCATCTGGGGAAGGAATCCAGGTAATTTGTGTTCTTGCTGCCATATTCATTATGGTTATTATCATCGTCCTCCCTTTGGCAATAAAATTGTTTTCTATTTCATTTTCTGAGTTAAAGTGTGGTTGCTGTCAATCGTCTGCTGGCCCTCAAGAGGAGGAATCTTATGGTTTCACTGCGTTGTAACCTGGGATAGAGAGGACGAACTTAGAATTTCTGGTCAGATTGGCAAGCCTGACCCATCCAAATTTTACTAGAGCTTCTTCCCAGGTTACAAAAGTCATTAATGATATATTTATTTACTACATGATGATTCACTCATAACTTCTGTCAAACTGTATTTGAATGGCTATTGGAATTAAAAATGCACAAATGCAACATTTTAAATTTTATTTTATTAGTTACATAAAATAACCTTAAAGATGCTGGACACAGAGAAGAAAGAATAGGTTTATCAAAATATGTTTTGCATTAAAACTAAGGACACATTAACTGTAGCTAGTGTTTTTTTTTGTTTGTTTCTTATTACCATGAGCCAGATTTTCAAAGGTATTTGGGCATTTAAATATATTCTTAGGAGCCTCGTGGGATTTTCAAAGACACCTAGGCAGGTTTAGTACTTAGCTCCTATTGATTTCAAATATCTTAAATATCTTTGAAAATCTGGCCCTATCTCCTTCACGTTTTTTAATTAGTATACCTCATACGCTCCAAATTGTTTTTTATTCATAGATTGGAAGAGGAAAAGAAGCATTCCTGCTTTTTCAAATTTTAACTAGTTGGTTTCTCAGCTTTGAATGAACCAGTTCAAATAAAATATTATCTGCCATTGCTAGCTAAATTGAAAGCCCCCTCTACTTAATGTGGAAGAGGAATTTGAATATGTCTTTTGCACATCACAAGGGAGTTACCTAGCCACTGAACTAGAGGATATTTTGATGTAGGGTTTCCTCAGTCTGAGTTGAAGCTGTTCCACTGTTTATGAATACTTGAGTAGAGTTGAACTTATATCATTAAACTTATTTGAACTTATATAATGAAAAAGCAGCATGTTTTAAAATTTAAGGAGGGCTCATTATCAATGTATTTTTTAAATTTATTCAAATTATTTTAATTATAGTAAATGTAGGCCTTAATATAGGTTGTTATAATTTCAAATTAAATAGGTTTATGTTTAAAAAGAAAAATGTATTTAATTAAAAAATATCTTTTTATGTTTTTGCTGTTTTGCCCAAGTGAGCTGGAAGAATTGCTGACTCTTTCAACTATGTTGCACGAAGTCTGATTTTTGTTTACTTCTACTGACTAAACCATCTTTCTTTTGATCATGGTATTTGTGACAAAAGAAAACCTATATTTTAGATGTCGTCAGGAACAAATGTATAACTTCAATGAGAAAAATAACATTTGCACATATGTCTTTTCATGTTGTGTATGGTGCTGCATTAGGTTGCTATTTATAGGAGTGCAGGCAGGGTTTATGTACATCTAAAATTACAACAGGCTTTCGCAAGACTAGATATGAAAGAACTGGGAATCAGTGTTTCAAACTTTTCTGGCTGGTGCAATCTTGTATTGTTGCCTTTATTCCTAAGTAAAACAGCTTTAAAAGATTTGTTTATGGGAATACCTTTTCCAGATTATACCATAGGCTGTGTCTAGACTGCAGGTAGTGTTGCCAGATTGTTTAATCAAAAATACTGAACACAATCTGCCCCCCAAAAAAGGGGAAAAAATTTTGTTGAAAAAAAGGGGGGGATGACCAAAGTTGTTGAGCCCTCCCCCCCACAAAAGACCCAGAGAGTTACACAAAAAAATTTAAAAATTAAAACAAAACAGCATGGCCCTTTTAAGAACAGGTGGGGCTGGGCTCTGTCTCTCCTAACAGGCTGCCAGCAGCCAGTGGCCATCTTGCTTCCCTCCCTGCTCTGGGCCAGACAGCTCCCCTGCAGAACCAGGTAAGCGGCTTGTGTATGTGTGGGGGGGCTGGGCCTGATTGCTGAGTGTGTGTAAGGTTGCCAGGTGTCCGATACTGACTGGACAGTCTGGTATTTTTGCCCCCTGGCCAGGAAAAAAATCAGAAAATACCAGACATTAAGTGTCCGGTATTTTCTGAATTTTTTACCGGACAGGAGCTGAAGATACCAGACTGTCCGGGTCAATACAGGACACCTGGCAACCCTAACTCCAGGCTTCTTTTAGAAGAAGCTTTTTCGGAAGAGATCTTCTGAAAAAACCTCTTGCAAAAGAGAGCATCCACACTGCCAAAGCACATCGAAAAAATGATCTGCTTTTTGGAAAGATAGCGTCCATTTAGTCTGGACACTATCTCACGTGTAAGCTGAGATTACTATGGGCGGAATGGGCCACCAGGGCACCTGTGCTTTTTCTTCTTTCCTCTTCTTGCGAAAGAACTCCCTCTTCCCCATCCACATATACCTTTTTCCGAAAGAGCTCTATCAAGAAAAGGCTTCTTCCTCATAGAAAGAGGTTTACCAATGTTGGAAAAACCCCTCTGTTCTTTCGATTTTCTTTTGAAAGAATGCAATTGTAGTGTGGACGTAATTGAAGTTTTTGGAAAAAAGAGCTGTTTTTTAGAAAAAAATCCATAGTTTAGACATACCCATATACTATACCAAGAACAATCATTAACAAACGTTATAAAATTAATTTGGTGTGAAAAGGGGCCTAAAATGTGGCTGATGGTTTAAAAGGAAATTAAAGGTTTATTTTTTCTAGTAATTTACCATTTTGACTCTGCTCACTTGCTATTTCTTTTAACAGTGATTGTTCCTTCACCAGGAGAGACACATTCTGAGGATGCATCTACATTGCACCTTTAGCTCAAAATAAGCTATGCAACTGAGCTATGCAAATTGCATAGCTTATTTTGAGTTAATTTCAAAATAGCTTATTTTGTAATTTGGCACTGTCTACCCAGCGCTAAATTTTGAAATAAACTGCTGTTCCAGGATGTCCCTTAATCCTCGTGGAATGAGGTTTACAGGGACGTCAGTTTAGCAAGCCTGTTATGTTTCAAAATAATGGACTTGCTCAAAAGACGCAGAATAGCTAATAGTCTGGAAAAGGTAAGCCTGTATATTATGTAAAGTTTTTTTTTGTGCATGCTTTCTAAAGAACCATATGTACAACTGGCTCAATGTGAAATATTTTCCTCTTGAAAACCACATTTCTTTCTCTGATTGTAATGCTATGAATATTGCCATGAGTAGTGTCACTGAGGTTTGGGGAATCACTGGGCCCTGCACCCACATCCATACTCAGATGTGACTCTCAGCCAGCAGGTAGAATAGATTTATTTGTCAGCAGGGACACAGCAAAGAACAGACTTGTCAGCATAGTAACCAGAAGTGATCAGTACAATCCATCTTGGGGAGAGGGGGGTCAGAGCCAAAGGCTCTGACCCCCCTCCTCCTTGTACCCCAGGCTAGCAAGACTAAGTCACATGCCCAGCAGCCAGCCCCACCTCTGGCCTTTGTCCTGTTTCTTGGGCAAAAGGTGTCACCTGGTTACACGTCCCCCGGGCTCAGATTACAAAAAGCATCAGCCATTATGCATGTGGGGAAGGCTATCGCACCAAAATTGCCATCAACATCTAAATACTGGTGCAGTACAGTGAAACTGAGGCACATACATGGGGTTACTACAGGACAGTAGAAATCACCTGCAATATAACAAGGAGAATAAAATCCCCACAGTCCCCATTTTGTCACAATTAGGTAAGCAATTATAATAACTGAATCATGTAAGCACTAATAACCTTGCTAAGCAGTATGTTGTAGGTGTGGTATACTGTAATGGATAATGTCAACAAAGGAAGACTTTGATCTCCCGGAAAGTTGCACAGCAACAACTTTGAAATAATTTTAGACAATATTTCACATACGAGTCTGTGTGTTAGAATAAAGGGCTTATTTTAATTTGTCTATCAGAGTCCCAGAAATCTCATGCAGAATCAAGCTGAATTTTAGAGACTACAAAAATAACAAGGAATATATACTGGTCTATGGTCATGTGCTAAACTTCTCAAATTCATAAACAGAGTGTATATTTGAATAACCAGCTCTCAAAGGGAGTTAAAGCATAAATCATGCTAACATTGGAACACTGAATTCTGTACAGAATCTCCACAATGAATGAACAGGAGAAAAGTCTTCCTGCACTACTGTATTGCATTAGTATATTGCTTTATAATACAGGAATAGATGGTTGATATTCTGAAGTGTAAGTTTACACAGTATAACTTAGTCAATGTTAAATTCTGAAAAGAAGAAACAGAGCAGGAATGAAGCCATATGATTTGTATACTATATGGCTGCATATACTTATTAGATGTTTGAATGCCTGACATATCACATTTTGAGCCCTATGTACAGTGGAATAGAGATGCAATTTCTACTAGCAATAACATCAGTTGTATGGCTAATCCTATGAACATGATGCTGCAATATGTGCACTTAAGTATAGAGAATCAGCTGGGTTGCTGCTGCTATGCAGTTGTCTAGGATCCTTAGGCTGATGATCATATCATTCTTTTATGTAGTAGTCGCTTGCATGGATGTGTCATCTTGTACTAAAGATTAACTACCATAGGCTTTCAGTTCTGCTCCATTGTAATTTAGAGTGATGATGCAACATGTAAATACCACATCAAAAAGGATGGACAAAACAAAACCCAGCAAGAAGAAAGGTTAAAGCTCTTGGGAGAGGTGCTTTAATTTTTACATATTTAGACATAACCATTTTAGCTGTCATGTTAATGTCTTGGATTTTCTTTTTTCTTCGGTTGTAATCCTGGGAATAGCAGAGAAAATATTCAAGCATAGTTAAGAAGTAGCTGTGGAATATTAGCTGAAGATTTGGGGTAGAGGAGAGATTTAGAGCAGGAGTTCTCAACCTTTTTCTTTCTGAGCTCCCTTTCACTTCCCACTATACTGTAAAAGCTCCATGGCCCAGCTGTGCCACAACTGTTTTTCTGCATATGAAATCTAGGGCCACCATTAGAAGGTAGTAAGTAGGGCAACTGCCCAAGGCCCCATGTAATGGGGGCATCACAAAGCTAAGTTGCTCAAGCTTCTACTTCAGGTCCCACTGGTGGGACTCAGGCTCAGCTGCAATCTCATGTGATGGGGCTTTGGCTTTCTGCCTTGGGCTCTAGCAACTCTGTTGTGATTCATGCTTGGTGGACCCTCTGATACCTGCTTGCAGCCCCTCAAGGGGCCTCAGATCCCTGGTTGAGAACCACTGATTTAGAGAACAACCCATTCCTTGACATTTAATTCTATTCTTCCCAATGTGCCATTTTGTGTTGGATACATCTCTTTCCCCTTATTCCAGAAACAAAGGATAGGGTTTTCTTTTTATTATTTCATCTATTATTGCATTGTCAAGATCATTATTCCTACATGATCCAGTGAGGGGTTTCAAACCACAACACAAGTCAAAGTAATGTATGTCTTCTTTCCCTGTGCTCCAACCATCTTTTGAAAGTTCCATACAATTATCTTCTCACTTTCCAGTGATGTTACTTTGGTTCTAAGGGTGAGTAACTGAAGGAGTAATCTATGCTGAAAAGGAGAGAGGTGAATGGACAGCATTAAAACAATGGGTAATCTGAAAGAACTATACACAAACTTTTTTTTTTTACAGACTTTTTTTGTTGCATTATATACAGTAAGATTTAACTACAAGATTTGTGGGAAAGAATGTTTATATTTCAATTTTTATTGAAATAGAACAGAATCCTTTATTATAAGAGACGTGCCTCTAGTTCTCAATTAAATTATTGAATGAAATACAGTGTTTACTTTAAATCTCTCCAGTTTATCTAAATAAGTTATTTTGAAGTTAAAAGGGGAAGGGGCTAAGAGACCATTTATGAAGCCATATTGTATGCAAAACTGTGAAATATAATTTGGCTGCCAGAAGATAATAAGAAAATGATTTCTAATCTCAAAGCAAACTATTAGAGATATTCAATAAGGATATTTTGGGTGCAATAAACTAAATTATATGGCCGTATTATAGGTAACAGGAATCGCAAGCATAACACATCCATAAACAATGCATTGTATCGCTGTTTTAGAGTATTTGGAAGTCCTCAAGATATAGAGCTACCTTTATTAAAGTAGAAATATTTCTGATACAGATTTATTTTAAATCTTTCTTGATGTTCTTGGGCATGCACCTAATGCCCAGGCACATTCTAATTTAGCTTGTTTCCTCCCCCATAATTCTATAGTACATAGCGGAATTTGTCAGTACTCATCATTTACTCTATTGTTTATACAGTGCTTTCCATCCTGAAAAATCCCACAGCATTTTTACCTATATTCAAGAATTCATCTCATGGGGTACATCTACATAGACTCATAGACTTTAAGGTCAGAAGGGACCATTTTGATCATCTAGTCTGACCCCCTGCACAATGCAGGCCACAGAATCTCACCCACCCACTGCTAGAATAATCCTCTCACCTATATCTCAGATATTGAAGTCCTTGAAATGATGGTTCAAAGACCACAAGATGCAGAGAATCCTCCTGCTAGTGAGCCGTGCCCCATGCTACAGAGGAAGGCGAAAAACCTCCAGGGCCTCTGCCAATCTACCCTGGAGGAAAATTCCTTCCCGACCCCAAATATGGCGATCAGCTGAAGCCTGAGCATGTGGGCAAGACTCACGAGCCAGACACCCAGAAAAAAGTTCTCTATAGCAACTCCTATCTTCCCACCATTGGCCTATATACCACTGATAGTGAAAGGTCAATTAATTGCCAAGATCATGTTACATCATGTTACTGACGTTATTCCGAAATAACGTATTCCACATCTACACTACAAGCAGTTATTCTGACATAATGTGGAACTGGTGGACTTCTTACTCTGACTCTTGTAAGCCTCATTTTACGAGGAGTAAGGGAAGTCAGAGGAAGAGTGCTCTACCTCAAACTTCTTGCTGTGTATACAGTGCCAAAAGCGGAAATAAGCTATTTAGACTTAAACTTTGCAATTCATATAGCTCAAGTTGTGTAGCTTATTTCAGCTTTAGCCCTGCTGTGTAGATGTGCCCTTACTTGCAGCAATTCTTTTAGCATTAGCACAAAACACTATACACAACAGTTTAGAACAGTGGTTGGCAGTTGCAGCTCATCAGGGTTCTATGTCTGGCCCATGAGACATTTTGTTTACCATTGCCCATTTGCAGGGTTGACAGTTTGCTTGCTTCCATCTGCACAGTTTTTCTCTCCTGGTATTACTAAAGTGACATACATGTAAAGCAAGAGCACGTGAAGTGAGGTGCATGCTATTGCACACAACAGTGACTGAGAGATGTGTGCTCCCTCAGCATCCAATCAACACACTGCTACAATTCAATTGGCATGTCCCGCAAATTCTAGGTATGCAAGCACAATGAGCAAAACTCCCCTATCCTGGGAGACCATCTTAGTTATGACAATCTTGCAACCCACTGAGAAGTTGGAAGGCTATTTATGTGGTCCACTCATTAGCCTAGGTTGCCCATCACTGATTTAGAACATGAAGACTTATATATTTAATTGACACTGCAGGAAGAAGGTGTATAGACAGAATGTAATTATCCTAAACAGAATTCACCCAGTTTTCTTCTGCACCAATTTTCACAGGCCAGGAATTTAGTTGTACATATCGTGTGAAAGACAAACAGCTATAGAAGCACAATACTTCTTAATACCATGCAGGAGTATTAGTTCTGAGCGAGCCAGAAGGGAAGAGTGCCACCTATAGAATCACCAATATTATTTCCTATAGCATAACTTTTTAGCTGTGTAGCAACTCCAACTCTTTTTTTTTGTATTATGATATGATTGGCCCACTACAACAACATGGATGTTAAGCAGCTGAAGGTTACATTCTTGAGAAGCAGAATAATTACATGCACAATAATGTCAAATCCCCAAGGTGACTATGATTGAAAACTACTGATGGATGTGATTGGTTTTCTGCCTACTCAAAGTTATTAAGGCTGAATAGATTCTTTTTAGTAGCAAGAGGCAATTGTACTAACATAAGCTCTGATTTAAAGAGGTCACATCACACTCCCTATCAGTACCCAGCTGAAGCCAGGGAAGCTAATGATCCAACCTGAGAACCAATTTTGTGATGATTCCTGGTCATGTACCACCTAAAGCATATTGCACATATGCTAAGATGAAGAAAGAATCACTGCAACACTCCTTGAAACTTTCCTTCTTTATACTAAAAAACCTCAGAGAGTTGTTTTGGCCTTTCTGCATGTATTGAGCATTAGCATTATTTATTAAGAGAAACCATCTCCTTTGTTGTGGGTCTGCTCCTTTGCTCCATTTAATTTAGTTGTATTATAATCCAGTGTCTGAAACACAGAAACAAGTTTGTTATTACACACTAGATTTTAATACCACAAAGAGATTATAAAGGAGGCAAAGTTCTGTTTTGCTACAGCTGTTTGTGACATTCCTAACTTCTTAGAGCAGAGTGCTGCATTCTTTGTATTGCTTTGAGTGTTGGCAATAGTATTAGCCATTTTAAGAGAGACAGAACTCTGAATATATACATAGTTTGGCAGATATTAGGAAGAACTAATGTTCAATGATACATATATATATTCACCTGTATATTTTTTCTTGCAGATAGGTATTTCCATTCAATACAGATTTGGTTCTTTTAACTGATCCCACAGATTATATAGTAGGCAGCCTACAAATTAAGAAAATGTGGTTGTCTCTGAAAAAAAAAAGGATCTGATTTCATGCCAATTGAAGTCAGTGAGAACCACTTAATTGGATAAGGCCCAAAATTACTACATAGAATATCTCCTCATTTATCAAAATATAAATTAATACTCATCTACACCAGAAAATAAGATTGATCCAGCTACATCTCTCAGGAATGTAAAAAATCCACATCTCTGAGCAGTGTAGTTAAGGCAACCAAAATCCCCATGTAGGCAATGCTAGGTGAACACAAGCATTTTAGCTGTAAACATAGCCTTATACTGGAAGAAGGTTGGATAGGGTGTTGAAGGGAGATGGAGCTTAAAGATGACCTTTCACACAAGGGCTGGGTGGATAGAGAATCACATTTCTGAGGCTGTAAATGTTAACACTATATTAGCTTCCCATTTTTGTTTTAATTAATAGTTGTGTTTTCCCCTTATTGGAAACATAAGCACACAGCTGATAAACTAGATATACTGAGAAAGGAAAGCAGAGAGAGAACAGCTGTTACATAGAGTTTTATTAAAATATTTCCAATAGCGATTACCACAATGGGGTTGTGGATCTCAGAATTAGCTGACCTATTCCTTTAGTTCACTTGGAACTTGTATATCTAAAACATGACTTGTTTCTTTTGCATATCTAATAAATTACTTAGCAGCTTTATTGAAATTCCCAAATCATCATCATTGTGGTGGTCAGTTCATTTCACATATGTTGGAGAAAAGAAGACACTTTTCTTAAGTGACTTGCCCAAAGCAACACAATAAATCCACAGCAGAATAAGGATTAGAATCCAGGAATTTCTAGTAGTTAGTTTATTTTCAAAATATAAAACCACACTTTCTACTCTAGATCACTTTTTTCCTTTCTACTATTTGCTGAGAGCTCTAATCCTTGGGTATGGAAGGTTTTCTGTGCAAGGATTATCTTGTAGTTTCTTGCTATTTTTTATCTGCCAAATCCTTAGTCAACATTTTCAGTGCTTAGGAGAGGAGCACCAATCTTACTACTCTTTCCTTCCTAGTAGATTTACAGATTTCCGTGACTGAAACAATAGAGATTCCACATGTTGATTTCCTATTTTTTAGCTTCTTTTTAGCCATCTGGTAATATGAGATCATACATAATCACCTTTGTTTCCCTTCCTTAGGAGACAAAAATGAAACTACACTATAGTACATCAAAAACATGACTATGTATAGTAGTGTATATTCCTAGCTTATTCTAATCAACAGTTTGCTGTCATGGTCCATACACACACACAAGCTCATGAAACTGTTTTAGTATGTTTAGATCATTTCCTGAAGTTTTCTTCATCCTCCCTCCCCACCAAAATAAAAGTTCATTTGGAATTTGGCATAGATTACTAGTTATTCATAGGGAGATGAAGTAGTTTGGTCCCATAATTAGTTTCTTTGGCTCCTAAGAATGACCATATTGGGTCAAGCCAATGTTCCATCTAGCCCAGTATTCTGTTGTATGACAGTGGCCAATGCTAAGTGCTTTCTGTTATCTTAGCTAATAGCCATTGATGGAACTTTCCTCTGTGAACCTATCCAGGTTTTTTTTTACCCCGGTTATAGTTGTGGCCTTCACAACATCCCTTAGCAATGAATTCTACAGGTTGACTGTGTCTTGTATGAAGAGATACTTCCTTATTCTTATTTTAATTCTGTTGCTATTAATTTCATTCAGCAACCGTTGGTTCTCATGTTACATCAGGGCTAGGGTTGCTAGGTGTCTGGTATTGAACTGGACAGTCTGGTATTTTCGCCTCCTGTCCGGTAAAAAATATTCAGAAAATACAGGACATCTGGCAACCCTAGCCAGGACCCTCAGGCACACAGCTGCCTCAGTTTAAAGCCCAAAGTGGCTTTCTGCTCTACAGGGAGGGGGAGGCTTCCTGTGATCTCCAGACTCCTAGCCCAATCCTCAGCTCCTATAGGCTGGAAACAACTGGCCAATAGGAGCTGAGAGATTGGCCTGGGGAATGGGGGCAGCACAAGACTCTTCCCCTCCTGGGAGCTGAGAGCAAGATGGAGGGAACAAGCCTGCAGTTTAAAGTGATCTGTGGCTGCAGCACCTTGGGGTGCTACAGATCTGCTGGCTTAGGTAAGCACCTCCCAGTCAGAGCCTGTCTCTGGCACCCGTGCTGCATCCAAACCCTCTGCACCTCCCTTACCCAGGTCACAACTCACTCCCAGACCCTGTATTCTCCTCCTACACCCTTACTCCAGGCCAGAATCCTTTCCTGCACCCAAACACCACTTTACTGTGGAGGAGATGCAGGATCTTGGGTGGAGGTGGGGTGCAGAAGGGACTGGGGTGCAGGAGACGGTGTGAGATCTGAGAGGGAGTTTGGGTGAAGGAGGGGGTTGTGACCTGGGTGAGGGGATTGAAGTGCAGGGTCAGGGAGGGACCATGGGTGCAGAAGATTCTGGCCAGGAGGAAGGGCTCTAGGAGGAGGTGCAAAGGAAGAGGGAATTGTGACCTGGGTGTATGGGTTGTTTCCAGTCAATAGGAGCTGAATGACTGGCTGGGGTCAATTCCTATTGGCTGGTTGTTTTCAATCTATAGGACTCTGGGGACTGGGCTGGGAGATCACAGGAAGCCTCCCCCTTCCTACAGAGCAGAGCCCTGCACTGATTGTGCTTTAAACCGTGGCAGCTGAGGGTCCAAGCAGGGTGGTCTGCAGGCTGGAGCTGGTAGCTTTGTGGGCCAGATCTGGCCCCCGGGCTGTATTTTGCCCAGCCCTGATTTATATAGTGGCATCATCATATTTACTATGTTATTATTTATTTATTTCCTAAGAGTAACATTGAAATGCAAGTTCAATATTTATATTTGTTGATTTATTTTATAATTATATAGAAAAACAAGAAAGTAGACAATTTTTCAGTAATAGGGAACTATGACACTTTTGTATCACTTCTTTTTTATTTTATAAGCAAGCCGTTTCTAAGTGAGGTGATACTTGGGATATACACAATGAATCAGACTCCTGAAAGGGGTACAATAGTCTGAAGAGGTTGAGAGCCACTATATAGACCCCATCATTTTGCCTGTGTACTTGGGATTATGTTTTCCAATATGCATTACTTTGCATTTATCAGTCTTGAATGTCATCTGCTATTTTATTGCCCAGTCACCCAGTTTTGTGAGATCCCTTTGTAATTCCTAGCAGTCTGCTTTGCCCTGAGTAATTTTATATAGTGTGCAACCTTTGCCAGTTCACTGTTTACCCCTTTTTCCAGATAATTTATGAGTATGTTGAACAGAACTGGTCCCCAGAGTTCTCTCTCAGCTGCATAAAAGAAAATTCTACCCCGCCCATTTCCTCCGTGCAGCAAAGTGGCAGGAAGCAGGCAGTGGCTTGGGCGGCCAGGCCGAAGGAGCCATGTGGTAGGCGGCAGGTAGCTGCTGCAGCTGGCTGGAGCCAGAGGAACCATGTGGCTGGCCAGTCGGGGCCAGAGGAACCGTGTGGTGGGCAGGCGGGCAGCTGCTCTGGCCAGGTCCGGTGGGGGGCGGGCAGGCAACTTCTTGTTAATGTTCCTATATGCAATGCTCTCCTTCTGTTTGGAAATGTTTGAATTGTAGGAGTGGAAAATGATCAACATAATAGTTACAGCAGCATCTGTTATCAAGATCACTTATTTCAGAGTGTGTCTTTGCAAGTGATGGAGTTTTTAAGCCTAAAACATGTGTGAATAGCTTTAAATCAGATCTAACTAACGGTTTGAATGGATTACTTTTGCCATGAATAAACATGCTGTGCTACCAGAATAGTTTTTGTGCAGGAAACATGAGGATCTGTTTTCAGATCCTCATATTTTCCCCTTTAGAAAACATTTTCTACCCTTTCAAGACCTTAGTCATCCTTGCTATTGAAGCTGTTAAACAAAAACAATAATAGGCTGTCTACAGATTTGTCAGGGAGAAACTGGGAACCAAGCGACAGCTGTAACTGTTGAAAAGCTTAAGACTGAACATTATGGGGAAATGGGCAAAATTTGGTTTGATTTTGTAAAAACTGGATTAATCTCCTTGAATGTTGTGTATTACTGGAAGTTGCTAAACATTCAGGTTTACAGCTATGACATTGAGATTTGCTCTATTAAAGTCTCTTTTTTCTGGTCTGCTCCCACCAGCTGGGAACATGTGGGGGGTGGGTGGCTGCTCTGGGCAAAGATGTCGGTTTTCAGGACATCATTAATACAGTCTCTAAAAGTAAACTGCCCCACCAATGTCCATCCAGTGAAAATGGCTAGTTAACAGCAGTAAATTGAGAGAAAGGGAATTACAAATGGTTCCAAAGGAAGTTTATTCAGCTCTAAAAAGAGACTGTTCCACCATCAACAAAAAATCATATTAAACAATATTTCATTATTGTGAAGAATTGCAGATATAAAGTGACACAATCTAAGTTTCTATAAAGCTGCTAAATCTCCAAATGCTTAACAAAAGAAGGAAACCTTGTCTGAATGAGTAGAAAACCACAGGGTTTGCCCTCCAAACTTTTCAGTTGGAGCTGGGGGAAATCTCTCTAAAGAAAATTGGGTCCATTTTACATTAATTTCAGAAGACATTCACTAGAAAATTCATTATATTAAATATTTATTCCATGAATAAATGAGAGACTCTGAAATGTGGTGCAATAAGTTTTGCTGCTAGAAAGATTTTTATGGGTGAAATAATGTGAAAATTAGTACCATTAAATATGATTCTCCTTAACCCAGCATCGCCCTTCATGCAATTATTTTGACATGCTCTGGCATGCATAACCGCAGATATATTTAAATAATGCTGCAGAAGAGAATCAGAATTTAGGACCAAAATGTTCTGGAATGCAAGAAGTCCCACACCACTGATGTTAACCAGAGTTTTGCCATTGACTTCAAAGAATGCAGATTAGAGCTCAAAAGTTGTGGCTGCTCCCCTTTGCAAAATGCTTATTAAGGGTATCTGAAAACAGCTTTCTTTCTATATCTTTGTTAGGTAAGATATTTAAGCATAATGTAATTGAGTTTAATTAAGCGAAACCTCCACATGTACCAAATATAATGGCTCAAAATATGCCTGTATGGTTTAAGTCATTAGATCATCTGCGAAAAATTTCTGAACTCATTAATATGTATATAAAGCTTCATATTCCATTATGCTAGATGGCTGTAGCTGTGCCTCAGTTTCCACTCTGTACATTTGTGAGGCCCGTGCATTAAGCAATTGTGAGGCTGTCAGATATTGGAGTGAAGGATGTTGGGGTGAATTCCTTGATAGACAGACTGCATGTGTCCCAGTGAGGCTGGGGGAGAACCATTAATACAGACCTTATAACCTGAGCTCTGATAGCTTCAGGAAAGAGTCAAGTTTCCCTTGGTTGTTGCAGCTTCTCCCTCACCTGGCTGTGGGGTCTCTTTCCATGTGCTCCTCACATTGGATCTAGCCAGCCCTTTGGGTCTACCTCATGTCTTATCCCTCATCTGCTACCTATTGGCTCTGGGAGGGGAGCAGAGAATAGCCGCTGCACAGTGTTAATTATCTGTGGTTTTAGTATTTTTTTTCTTCCATTACATATATATCTAAGATATCTGTTAGTAACTGGTGGGTATCACAGTGGCACACATCCCAACAAGTGCACATGACCTCAATATTAGTGCACAAGACAAAACTCACTGCGCTCATGGATGGAAAATCTTAGAGGAAACACTGCTGGTCCCAGTACACACCACTATTTACCTTACTCTATTGTGGAAATCAACCATTTATACTTCTCTCTTATTTTGTATCTTAACCAGTTACTGATCCATTGCTTCTGTGCAATGGCCTTCTCTTACTTGAATGCCACTGATTGTTTGGGTAGCTGCTCCTTATAACATTCTTAAATCTTTTGTTTTTGCTGTTAGAAGCCTTTTACTAGTTCAGACTTTTTTTTTTTTTGCCCTGCCTAATTATACTTTTACACTTGAATTGCCAGTTTATGCTCCTTTCTATTTTCCTCAGTAGGTTATAACTTACATTTTCAAATGATGTCTTTTTGCCTCTAAGAGCTTCTTTTACTTTGCTGTTTAGGTGTGTTCAGACTTTTGTCTTTATTTTTTTTTAATTTGGGGTACACATTTAATCTGAGCTTCTATTATTAATAAAAGTTTCCATGACACTTTTAGGCATTTAACTTGTGATGGTTCTTTTTAATTTTTGTTTAACAATCTTCCTTATTTTTGTTGTAGTTCCCCTTTCTGAAGTTAAATGCTGCTGTGGTGGGCTTGATATTCCCCCATTACAAAGATAAAAAAGCTAATTATATTATGGTTGCTATTTCCAAGAAGTTCAGCTATATTAACTTCTTGGACCAGATCCTTCTAGTACTATATCAAGCACTGCCTCTGCCCTTGTGGGTTCCAAGACTAGCTGCTCCAATAAACAGTTATTTATAGCATTATTTCCCTTCACAAAAGACACAGACAGTTTCCTCACTTATCAAAAAGGCCAGTGCTTTGGGGGCTTGTTACACAATGCTAAATTAACATTTATAGAATCTTTGAGTCCTAGCTGAAAGGCATTACAAAGACTTGAAAGAGTTACTGGATGTCTGATGAATGGAAACAGGGACCCTGCCCTGCAGGAATATTACTCCAGGATTGTCATCTGCCTCCTACCCATTCCTTCTGCGGCAATACTCCAGGAAGTGAAGAAGGGATTGAAGAGCATTCCCCAACTAGGAAGCTGTGCAGCTGAAAGCAGCTTTTTGTCACTCTGGAGGAGATAAAGGGATCCTGCAGCCTCTTTTTCTGAGGCACACTATACAGATGGCACCAGTCTTCAGCTAGGATGGGGCAAAGTGAGACTTGTTGCTAAAGCTGGCTCTGGAGCCTACATGCCAGCACAACTTCTGAGGTAATTCAGATCTAGTTCCTTGGCAGTAGGAATGTGGTCTGAGCCCAACCTGTACTCCTGACACTTTTGCTGCTACTTTCCCCCTCAGCTCCTCAATAGAGCTTAATATGCATTAATGGGAGATGAGGAAAAGGGAGGTGGGAGCTGATGGACTGTAATCTGGAGTGGAGATCTAGGTCCTCAGAGTTCTAGTCCCCAGGTCCTAGTCATTAGTCCACTCTGCACTGTACAACTCTGATACAATTCCTCCTGAGATCCTCAGGGCTAAAAACTATGTGCTCAGACTCCTAGTATAATGCATAAGGAGAGGAAGACACCTCAGGAAGAGATTCTCAGAAGGCAGCAAGCTGAGGGAGCCACCTAAACAAGTCAGGTGTGAAATGCAGCAGAAAGACCAAGGGAGATGAGAGAGAGAGGCAGCTTCATCCACTTGGCATCCACGAAGTGGTCCTGGAATAAAGCACCTAAGCCTATTCAGCTGCTTAGAGAGCCCATCTTCTACCAGCCAAAACTGTATTTTACTCACTGGGGATAGATGGGAGAATTTTCAAAATATTTCAGTTTGGATACTCAGCAAGGGTCCCTGCTCTGTCTGCTTTGGAACAAGGATCCACATCTACCTGTACATCTAGTCAATGAACTATAGAATCAGTTTTCTCTGGTCCACTGAATAGTTTATACAAAATGAAATACTTCCAGCAGTAGAGTTCCATCCCCCAATAGTTAAAAAAAAAAAGTAATTTGGGCCTGCAGCTAGGATGTGGGGGTGGGGGTGGGGGGGGACCCAGGTTAAAATTCCTGTTCTGATTGAGGTCCTAACCCTAGCTGTCCCATGGGGTGCTGCAATCTGCCTCACCTGCAGGTGGCCCATCTCCAGCTTCAGTTAGATTGGTATCAGGTGGCCTGTGAGAATACCTGTAGGATTGGGCTGTTCCCCCCCCCCCAGAGAGCAAGAGAAAGGCAGTCAGCCTTTGATGCCCTGGGAACGCAGGGGTGCTGCTTGTCCCTGACTCTAATAAACAGAAACCAGACAGTAAATGGGCTAGCTGACAACCAGGGGACCTCCCGCCGCCCTGATGGCTAGCACCAGTAATTGACACGCCTACACTGTCCCAGGAGAGGAATCTTCGCCCATCACATACTAGAAGTGCCCATTGTCTGCATTTTCCCTGGTGTGAATTATGCTTTGCACCCTTTGTGGGAAACTTGGCATTCAAAGCCATTTTCCCTAATTGGCCACTTGAGACCAGGAAGAAGCCTACGTGACCCAAGGGGTATAAAGATGGGTTTAGTAGCCCACCCCATTTGAGCTCCAATCATCTATACCTGCTGGCAGGTATTGGTTGCCTCCCGAGGTCTGTGGGACGCCCAGCCTCGCCCTACTTCTTCCTGAGGGATTGAGAGAAAGACGCTGGCCACGCCAAGTCTGGAATGCAGGGGTGAGAATATATACCTGCTAGGTGTCTATTTTGCATGCATTTAATAAGAGCTCAGAGAACCAAAAGGGTTTCATGGTACCTGTAAGTGACTCATTAGTGTAATTTCTGTCCTGTCCTTTGTAGTGGCTGTGTTATCTGTAACACAGTAGTAGCATTAACAGCTAAGTTTACCCTGTAACAATAAAATAGTAACTGTTTAAGCTGTGACCTGACTCTTTCAGTTGCTGTAACAGAACCAAGCACAATTTTAAAAGAACTCCAGCCGGGGTCATAAGGGACAGATATAGGGAGAGCTTGAGCGTTGGATCGTGTCGCTTCCAGGGGACAGATCCGTTGGGGCATCTCTCAGCCTCCCCAGGCTGCCCGCTGCGAAGGGATCGTGTATCCTAGCAGTCAAAATCTGAGGTGTAATAAGCTCTCCCTGTAACTCTTTGGGGCGCCCGTCAACCTCCTCCAGGTTGCCCACTGCTAAAGGACCCCAGTCCTAGCAGTTGAAGTCTCGGGTGTATAATACACACACACACCACTCACTGCCCTGACCACCGGCTGACATGGGCCCCACTGGCAAGATAGCTCCCTGGCCTGGTATGAGGATCTTGCTTTGACATGAACTATGGCTCTAAGCAGTGAGGTAGTAGCAACACTCCTGCAGGTTTGCAAATGCTACCTGATAGAAACTTGATGCGTACAGTATTAGGCAGCAGCTAATCAGTGGATTTTGGTACCTAAAGCAGCAGATAGTTACTGAAGTACTTTGGAGAATGTGAGCCTGATTTGCTTGCAGTTCTTAGTTCTTTCCCCATTTGCTCCTCTCCATGCATCTTGGCGTTTTGGGGGCAGACACAGACCCAGTATTGACTGCTATAGGACTATAAAACAAAGGTTTCTTCCTTATGCATCAGCTGCATTAGGAAGTAAAAAGGAGTGGGAGTACCAGCTCTTCTCTCCAGAGACAGTGCGTGGGTGTTCATGCTGAAATCATATGCAAAGGAATGGTATATTTAAGGGGACAGAGGGAAAGACTGCAGAATCAGTAGCTGGGGAAATCTAGAGCAAAAAGAGGTAGTGGCAAGGGTAAGAGTACTCGAGGAGCTTGTTGAGTTCCACAACTGAATTGGTGCTTTCCTTCCTTTCCTTGCCTCCAAAATAGGTAGAAGAGCCTGAGGCATTAGAACAGCAGCAGATGGTTTCTGATGTACTGTCAAGCAGCTGCAACTGCTGGGGAAGCAGAGCTGATAACTGTGCTCCAGAAACAACTTTATCACCAACTCTCTCCATCTTCCCAAATAGGACAATGGGGCAGGAAAAGAGAAGGAATCTGGCAACTGCAGCTCTAGCAGAATTGTGGATAGTAGCTCACTAGAGAATGGTGTTTACAAAATGTGGCTAACTTCCGTGTACGGAACCTCTTATTGGGTTTTAAAACTGGCTTTTAGTGTTGGAAAGTAACTATGATTGAAGGCATCTAATAACATGTTTTAGGCTGTTACCTGTATTTTCTCCAGCTCTATGCAAAACAAGAACCTGAAAGTTTTACAAGCAAGTCACTTGTACATGAGGCACCTTTCTCATGAACCCTTTAGCTACATTTGCACCACAACCCTCTGCTGGCATAATCCATTTGTTTTGCATGGAAACGCTTAACAATGGTGCAGCTAGCACTCTTCCCCCTTAATCAGCCTAAAACTAGCAGATACCTGATTATTTGGATTTACATTCTCCTCTTCTATCCCATTTGCTCCCTATTAAAGGTTTTGAACTGCTGAGATGAGTACAAAGTAAGACCCCCGAAGACACCTGAAATTCTCAATTATATCCCCCTCAAACACATATCAGGGAGACCTGAACTGAGAAGTGCAAGAATCTTGGGAACTCAGGTCCCTCCTCCTCACATCCCTCTCAAAACATATCACATGGCTTGTGGGAAACAGTGAGACGGGGCACTGGAGTGGAAATGAAGAAATACCAGGAGCACAGAGAAAGATATTCACTACTCTGCCTATTTACCTACTCTATTTTCATGTCCAATATGCTGAATAATTACAGTACCTGCTTCTGCTACTAGTCAGTTTTTAAAACAGCATCAACATGAAAATGGCATGGATCTTGTCAGTTTTGCTACTTCCCAGAGAGCAAAAAACCAGCAATAAAGTGTCTGGAGTTTTGTTAATTTTAGTTGTTGATGCTTGGCAAAACTACCAGAAACAGCCTGCAGACTCAACTTTGACACCAAGTTGATTTAACCTTCCATAATGAAATGAATGCATTTTTACAATCAGGAGGGCTATGGCTCTAGGGTTTCTATGTTAGAAATCAGTTACATGCATATTTCATCTATAATGCTTGTAGATATTCAAGTTTGTATTCAAATAAAATATATCACCTTGTTTGAAGATACAATACAAAACTGAGTAATACACAAATTTGACACTAACAGCTCACATTCTCATTTTTCTCAGAATTCTGATGTAATCCAGAGGTGATTCTCAGAGACACAAGCGCAGTTGGGTGCCCAGTTTGCATTAATTCCCTATGGGAAACAGTCATCTAGTTGCTCTTTGCTCCTCTGAAAGTCACCCCCTCAGACTTGGAGGTTTAGCAGAAAGAATAGGGGCAGTCAGTGGCTATACCTCCCTTATCTAATGTGTCCCAAGTGTTCATGCTGAGAAATTAAACTCCTGTGACACCCCTTTTCTAGAAATGTCCAACTCCTATAATATCCACAAGTGAGAATAATACAGAGTACATCTTGAAAAAAACAATTTCTTATTTGATGTAAATTAGTACTATTCTTTAACGGAAACAGTATTCACTTTGTAATCCTGTTCAGTGTAGCATCTTGCAATTGCTCCTAATAAAAACGGAATAGATGTCTGAACTGTGATAATTGATCAGTTCTAGTAAAACTTTTCTGTTCTGAACAGAACTGGGTTGCTACAAATTAACTTTGAGTTATCTTTTGAATAGAGGCAAAAAAGGGTGAAAAATTATGCAGATATTTCAAGAGCACTTTCTGCGACATTTTTGTAATGGTACAAGCTTTTGATGTCTAATTTTTCCTGCAGAATTATAAAAAAATTAAAATTGTATTTTTTGAAAAGAGTTGCATTCGGACTTACACCTAAGCTAACAAGAGGTTTCACAGTAACAATAAAAATTCACTGATTTAAAAAAAAATAATGGAACATTTTGAATATTAAAATTGTGTCAAAATATCTCAGTGTCAAAAGTTCAACCAAAATGTCTGTTTTTAAGTTCCATCCTGTTCTACTATGATATATTTAGTTTAGCAATATATTATTTACTCCAGTGTGCTCTTTTGATATAGTTTATGGTAATATGAGCTTATGAACCAGTAGAGAGAAAAAAAAAAGTTGACAATGTTCTTAAAGTTCAGTATAAAAATACACTCCAGAATGCTTCCTGCTCAACACATTTATTCCTCCTATTTAGTACAGTGGATTATATACAGTTGAAAGACTGTACAATGCTTATGAGGTCCAATTAACTTCCCTATGATGGTATCTTGCTTCATGTATAGCAGAGATGACAAATCATGGAATGCATTTTCAACGAAGAGCCATTAATGATGGCCAGGAGCAGAGGATTCTGAAACAAACACACAATTTATATTGTTCAAAAATTAAAGTAATATATGTTAGAAGTCTATAATTCAGGACAGATACAGTTAAGTATGCTTAACTAGGAATATTCAAAAAAGTAAATAAATCCATGTATCAAAATATTTGAAAATTCTTCATATTTCTAGAAGTGTAGTCTAGTGTTTTAACATTTACATTATCAATGTTATTGGTTAAATATGATTTCATGGAACTTACCTCTAAATTCAGGATAAATTGATGTAGGGTAAATAGTTATTGTTGTATGCTATAATGGGAGCTATTTTGATTTTAACTGGCAGGTTGGGTAACATTTTTGTGTACAAAATTTACTTTATTTGGAGCAAGTGAATTGTCTAATCTTTGTAATCAGAATTGAAATAGGACACTTGCATTAGTAAAGGAGAAATAAGAAAATTCTGACATTTTTGTCACAAGCAATGATATACTAAAAAAACCTTAATGATTGCATATTAAATGTTTACAAAAATAAAGTAAATTAAAATGAAATACTTTGTTTTTTAATTTAATCAGATAGACCTTAAGTTTAATCAGGTTACCATTTTTAGCTATCAACATTCTAAAACATGGGTTCCCAAACGGGAGAGGGGAGGGCGTAAAGAAATTCCAGGGGGGGTGCGAGGCGACCCAGCCACACCCCGCCCCCCGTCAATCCCACCCCAAGTTTTGCTGCTATTTTTTTGGGAGGGGGGGCATGATGGTTTCTCAAAAATCAAAAGGGGGGGGGCGTGATGCCAAAAAGTTTGGGAACCACTGTTCTAAAATGTATATTCAATGAGCTTAACCGTTTTATAGAAATTTTTTTAAAGTTACTCTCCTAAACTCCCATCACTGTTCTGTGCCAGAGATTAATTTAGTTTGTTATACCAAAAAAAAGCATGAATGGAAAGTGCAACATTTTATAAACATTACCCAGACTACAAATATTCTGACAATGATATCAGAATAATAGAGAACTATAATAAAACCTGAAGATTCCCCTTAAGGTCATTTTGCAACATCCACAATATAAAAACAAAACAATTTCATTTAAAACGAGTATGTTGGGTCTCTTTGCTTTAAATACTTTCATAGTTAAAACTAGCTATAGAATACTCTGCTGTATAACACAAATACTTACTGTCTGCCACTGCTTTTTTACCTAGAAACAGAAGAAAAATTGAATTGTACAAAGTGTAGCTTTACATTTTTCACTTTCAAGTTTTAAGATGCAGAAAAACTACTGTGTAATCAAACTTGGAGCACAATTTGAGATGATGACAGGGAATATACAAAGATCTGAAAAGTTAAGGATACTGAAAAATATATTTTGTTAAAGTAATGATCAAATCAAGCTGCTTAAAAAAAAAAAAGTCAGTATACAGAACATCCTGGCTATAAGTCACCCTTGTATACATCCGTTCCGCACTAAAGTCATTGACGCGTGTAGGAACAGATGCATAGTAAGTCCTCTCATTCTCCACTCTTAAGCTGCGCACAAAAAAATTGTGCAAATGGAAGTCATCCATGGGAAAAAGATTCCCTGCTTTAAGTTGTTTCGCTGTAAGTCCAAGTTCTTGGAATGTACCTTGGACTTATAGCGAAGACAGCCTGTACACTGTAATTTTTTTATAACTGTAGTACAGTGTTAAAAGACCTTACAGTATTCATAGCATTGGGCCAGAAGTATTCATAGAAGTGAATACTCCTGGCCCAAGATATACCAAATTCATTAGTACCCTCCAGAAATTCCATTGGTTTTCAGAATTAAAAAGAGTCAAACTACTAAATCTATTATTAAAAAAAAAAAAAAAAAAAAAATTAACCTTCAAAACAGTTGCCATTCAAGACCTTGCAGGACTAAATAGGTTTTGACTTAACCTCCCCCCGGACAGGGGCTGCTGCTACTCTGCCCTGCTGCTTCTGATACAGATACAGATACAGAGGCAGCAGCACAGAGTGGCAAGGGACTCCTCAGGAGTGGGGCCAGAGTGCACAAGCTACCGGCCCCCACTCCCGGGGACTACAGAATGGTCGAGTAACAGATAAGAAATCATGAGGTTAATCGACTATTAATTAACCAATATTTAACATCCCTAAAATGTAACCGGGTACTAGGGATGTGAAAGCCCAAACGTGTACATGATTAAGTGATGAGCCTGAGTGTGGTTACACACAGGCCTTCATGGGTTACATGCAGGCTTTCAGTATGCACGGAGAGCTGCCTACCTCCCCTCCCCGGCGCTGCTGCAGAGGCAGGAGCACAGGGGGAGAAAGGGGGCAGATTACTCCCTATGCACACTGGTTTCCAGGGAGCAAGATAGCAGTATGCGGGGTGGGGAGGTTGGTGGTTCGATCCCTGCGTACACATCCCGTCCATGTGTAACTGCTGTACATGTTTACTTGATTAAACAGATTTTAACATCCCTAATTTCCATACAATCAGAAACTTTATTATAGATACAAGTGTACAGAAGTGGTTTTGCCAGTATGGTTTATTTCACTTTGGGAACCAGTATAAATCATAATGGTAAAAGTACTTTTTTTTTTTTGCTGATGTAAGCATTGTCTACATGAGGGGGGTTTGCTGATATAGCTTTCCCAGTAAACCTTTTGTAGTATAATGAAGTGATAAAGCAACTGCTGATCGTTTTCAATAAATATTTAGGCATTTCCAGACAATTCAACAATTTTATTTACAACAAGGGTTTTAAAAAAAGCACATTAAAACTAAGATTGAAAAAAATGTAATTTACCACCATAGGAAATTTTGTAATAGACATATGTAGTTAAGGCCAATCCAACCCATATTTCCTGGTAAACCGTAGTGTAGTATATCTTCATGTTGCTCCATGTTCTAGTAAGATACTGTAACATCTGAAAATTATACAAAAATTGTCATTATAATGAATTTTACTATTATATCCACACCGCTGGGAAATAATTCTCTATTGCCAAACCAAAAAATTGTGTTAGATAGAATCAAAGTTAAGAGTACACATCAACAAAAAAGGTAAAAGCAGTACAATATCCCCAAACCCAAACATTACATACCCAGAAAATTCAGCATTAAGGTTGCAAAAGGCTGCTTGGTGCTACCACAATAAAAATAATAATGAATAATAATAATAATAATAATAGAATAGTAGAACTGGAAGGAACCTTGAGAAGTCAAGTCCAGTCCCCTGTACTGATGGCAGGACCAAGCACCATCTAGAACAGTGGTTCTCAAACTGCGGTGTTTTCTTTATTTATGGCAGAGATGGGGAACCTTTTTTGGGCTGGAGGCTACTGACCCACAGAAAAATCAGTTGGGGAATCACAAGTGAGAAGAAAAAAAAAAAAAAAAAACCCACCTCCCCTCAACTGAGACACCTCACTCTCCTGGAGCTCCAGCCCTACGGCGCGAGGAGAAGGGACAAGGAGGACTGAAGTTCAGGGCTTCCCATAGGCCAGATTTACTTTTCTCGTGTTCTGGAGTTAGTAGATTTTATAGACCCCCCCCCCTTACGCTCTGCAGGGACAAAAATGAGTGGTTCTGTGTATGGATCAGGGTTGCCAGTGAGTGGGATAGGGATGGGGTGCAGGATCTAGGAGGGAGGTGGGGTGCAGAAGGGGGAGAGGTTGCGAGGTCTGGGTGGGAGGTAGGGTGCAAAAGCAGGCCGGGAGTAGGGTGTCGGCCTAGGTGAAGGGAGCAGAAGCAAGGGAGGGTGCAGTGTGTGCCGAGGAAGGAGAGTTCAAGAGCAATGGTAGATACAGGAGCAGGGTGGAGGTAGGTGTTTGGCCAGGGAGAGGGTGCAGGAGCCGGCTAGGGGTTGGGTGTCTGGCTAGGAGGGTGCAGGAGCAAGGGAGGGTGTCAGAGCAAGCTGGGGGTGCGTGGTCTTGGCAGAAAGAGGGGAGTGTGGGGTTTTGGGGTGTGGGAGTCTGGGCATGAGGGGGAATGCTTACCTGGCTTCATGCCCCCTTGCAGCAGGGAAAGCTTCTGGACAGTGTGCTGCCCTTCTCCCAGCAGGGTGGGACCTCAGCCTCCCTCCTCCCCCATGCAGTGGGGAGCCTGCACAGCTGTAGCACCAGCTTCAGCTTCCTGCTCACATGCAAGGGGTAGGGGAAGGTGAAGAAAGCCCCTACTCCACCAGACCCAGCTTGTAGAGAGTAGCAGAACAAGCAGCTCTGTGCGCTGCCATTCCCCCAGCAGGGTGGGGAGGGGTGGAGGGAGAGAGAGTGGCAGCATATGGAGTGCAATGCTGAGCCCTAGTGTGCTCTGCCTCGCAGTGCCTGAGCCAGGCTCCACATGGTCCCTATCAGGGCTCAAGAGGCAGCTTCAAGGAGTGGCTCTGCTGGGTTTTTCCTTAGAACCACCCAGTGCACTCCCACCCCCATCAGTGGCCACTGTAATGCCACCTGGAGATGGAGGAGGAGGCACGATGCAGCCGGACCGGGGGCTTCGCACAACAGAGGTGGTCCCGCGGGGGGGAGGAGACGGACTGTGGGGTGGTGGAATGGTGAGTGACAGGGGCTTGCTGGGAAGTGGCACATACTATGCTGGAGCTTGGAGAATACTCCAGGCTCTAGCTTCTGATCTTCTCCGGAAACCTTGCACCACTGGAATTGGCCCTGGCTGCCCACCGGGGAGCTGCCTATGTGCTCTGGGGGGCGGGGCAGAGGTACATTGCTGCTGCGCCATGCTAGGGGTGAGTGTCTGTGAGGCTGTCCCAGCAGGGGAATGAAATGACAGTGCCATTTCTAGCCGGATCTGTCAAGGCTCTCCGGGACATTTTCCTGCTTGATGGGGACATAGTATTTAAATTTGGGATCGTCTCGGAAAATCCAGGACATATGGTTGGCATAGCCATGGGCCAAAAAGTTTGAGAACCACTGATCTAGAACATCCCTAACACTCACCATCCCATCACTGCACTTAAAAAAATCTCCCATGATAGAGATTCCATAACCCCTCCTAGGCAATCAGTTCCAGTGATTAACCACCCCGACAGTTAGGAAGTTTTCCCTAATGTCCATCCTAAACCTACCATGCTGTAATTGCCCATTGCTTCTTGTCCTATCAGAGGTAAAGGAGAATAATTTTTCTCCCTCCCCACTTTCAAATATCTTTTAGGTGCTTGAAAACTATTATATCCTTTCTCGGTCTTTCAGTTTTCCCTCATAGTCATGGTTTCTAAACTTTTTTTTTTTGGTTGCTCTTCTCAAGACTTTTTCCAACTTGTTGGCATCTTTCCTGAAATGTAGCACCTAGAATTGGACACAATACTCCAGTTGGGCCTAATCAGTGCCCTAATCAATAATGGGTCAAGTAATCTACCACCAAGAGCTCTTAACACATACCACTTATCCTTAGACCACTCATAATTCATTGCAACCACCAGAAATGTTGCATACAAATTAGATGAAGGTTGGTGATTCATTGTTTCCTCTGATAGCACAATACCACTTAAGAGAAGTTACCTGAACTTTTGATCTGATGCTGTCAATAGCCTATGTAATCATAACTAGGTACAACAGTTGCTAATAACATATCTTGTTTATAGCCTAGTATCTTCAGATATAACCTATGTACAAATTCCAATTAATTTTATTCCTTTATTAAGACCAGACTCATTTAGAACAAAGAAAAAAGACTAACATACCGAGTTTTATAGGAAACAGTTTGTTCAAATTAATTTTAAAATAATTAGTAAATTTATGTGGTTTGTAATTTATCCTTTAAATCATCTTCTGTACCTAATGACCGGAAGATAGCTAATGCGACACCAATATTTAAAAAGGGCTCTAGAGGTGATCTTTGCAATTACAGACCAGTAAGTCTAACATCAGTACCAGGCAAATGAGTTGAAACTAAGTAAAGAACAGACTTGTCAGTCACATAGATGAACATGATTTGTTGGGGAAAAGTCAATATGGTCTCTGTAAAGGGAAGCCCTGTCTTACTAATCTACTAGAGTTCTTTGAGGGGGACAACAAGCATGTGGACAAGGGGGATCCAGTGGATATAGTGTACTTAGATTTCCAGAAAGTCTTTGACAATGTTCCTCGCCAAAGGCTCTTAAGTGAAGTAAGCTGTCATGGGATAAGAGGGAAGATCCTCTCACGGATTGATAACTGGTTAGAAGACAGGAAACAAAGGGTAGGAATAAATGGTCAGTTTTCAGAATGGGGAGAGGTAACTAGTGGCATCCCCCAGAGGTCCATACTAGGTCCAGTCCTATTCAACATATTTATAAATGATCTGGAGAAAGTGCTAAACAGTGAGGTGGCAAAATTTGCAGATGATACTAAACTGCTTAAGATAGTTAAGACCAAAGCACACGGAAGAGTTTCAAAAGGATCTCACAAAACTAGGTGACTGGTAACAAAATGGCAAATGAATTTTAATGTTGATAAATGCAAAGTAATGCTCATTGGAAAAAATAATCCCAATGATACATACAAAAAGATGGGGGTTACTTTAGCTATAGTCACTTGAGAGAGATCTTATAGTCACTGCTGATAGTTCTCTGAAAACATCCACTTATGTGCAGCAGCAGTCAAGAAAACAAACAGAATTTTGGGAATCATTGGAAAAAAAGGGATAGATAGAGAATAAGACAGAGAATACCTTAGTGCCTCTATATAAAACCATAGTATGCCCACATCTTGAATACTGCGTACAGATGTGGTCACCTCATCTCAAAAAAGATAATACTGGCATTAGAAAAGGTTCAGAAAAGGGAAACAAAAATGATTAGAGGTTTGGAACGGGTGCTATATGAAGAGAGATTAAAAACACTGGGACTTTTCAGCTTAGAAAAGAGGAGACTAAGGGGGGATATAATAAGAGGTCTATAAAATCATGACCTGTATGGAGAAAATGAGTAAGGTTAAGTTATATACTTCTTTCCATAAGAACTAGGGGTCACCAAATGAAATTAATAAGGAGCAGGTTTAAAAGAAACAAAGGGAAGTTTTTCTTCATGCAGTGCATAGTCAACCTGTGGAACTCCTTGCCAGAGGATGTTGTGAAGACCAGGACTTTAACAGAATTTAAAAAAGAACTAGATAAATTCAGTGAGGTTAGGTTCATCAATGACTATTAGCCAACATGAGTAGAAATGGTGTCCCTGACCTCTGTTTGTCAGAGGCTGGAAATGGATGACAGAAGTGGGATCACTTGCTGATTACCTGTTCTGTTCACTCCGTCTGGGGCATCTGGCATTGGCCACTGTTGGAAGACAGGATACTGGGCTAGATGGACCTTTGCTCTGATCCAGAATGACTGTACTTATGTATCGAAAATTCACTCTATACTGTGGCAGTGTTTGCAACATAAACTTATCACCAGAAACGAAATTGAGACCCAATATTTTGCACAGACCACCTAATAGCTATCATATGTCACTACCATCTTTTCACAGGGAAAAGGATCCCCCTTGTCCCCAAGCCAAAGTGAAAAAGCAAATGGTCTTACCTAGATTCATTTAAAACAGTTAAGGGGGAAGACAGAATAAGAACATGGTCCAGAACAACAGATGTCCATGCTGTTCTACTGAGCTTCATTTAATTAAAATGTATTTACTCAGAAAAACAGAACAAGGCTGCTAAAATACAATTTGGCAAACAGACAAGTTCTGAGAGGACTGAAATTAACACTATTACTCCAAGTATGCGATCTTTGAGACAGAGCTAGCATCAAGCAGCCTACAAGTATTTTGTGAAAAATTTAGAGATATTATATAACTTCTTCCTATCACTCCAAAAGACATGGAAGTATATGTAAGAGCACCACTCTGAATACCTCATTTCCATTACCTTTTGCCTTGAGAAGCTTAAAGCATTTAGTGATACACACAGTACATCTAAACCAACTGTGTGTGGATAAAGGACAACAGTTAACAAACACACTGCAAAACTGTAAGAAAGAAGGACAGAGTTTGCAAGAGACTTCAGGTTCAGGTCCCACTGACCTATTTGCTAATAGTAAATAGGAGCTTCTTACTGCCACATGGAGGTGGAAGGAGTGGGAGAAGGGGAATAGAGGTAAGATTTATGCTATGAAGCACAGACCATCTCTCTTTCTTTTTTCCCCTCTCTGCTTACAGTGCTAACCAAAACATTGTCCTGGTCCATTACAAGGGCGCCAAAGCTATACTATGCTAACTCAAACGGTCAATAAGTGAGCATTAATTCAAAAGGACATTTATCCTGTACTGTTGTGAAAAATTCTTAATACAAAACAACGCACTGTCTTCCCCAGACTTTAGAGAAAACTATTATACATTTCCTTTCATAGTTTTCCTCAAATGAAGCAGAATGAAAAAAAACTCCCTAGTATTGTGTTTTCACTGTTGCTATTCAGAGCAATGTGTTAGACTTAATACATTTCAAATTGCTTCTACTTAGAACAGGGATTAGGAAGAAATACATACTAACAGACACATATACCTACGAAAGCAACAAGAGGCTCTGATGTAAAGGGGGGGGCGAAGAGAGAAGGAAAATATACAGACAATGTTTTTTATTAGCAACCAAATAAAAGCAAGGTGCCCAACTTCACATTTGTCTTGCAGCCATTTAGCAATAGGCCTAAAATGAAATCTCCACTTTATATACATCTATTAAAAATCTCAGCACCCAGCAGCTACTAAGAGGCAGATATCCGGGCATCTTACAAGGTACTGGCCCATCTTTTACATCAGCTTCTGGTTACTATGTTCCTAGTACAGCTGCCCAGCCCTGGCCTATTCCTTCCAGAAGTGCATCTGGAGCTACAACGTCTCTGTTGTACAGGCAAAGTCTTTGCCTTAAAGAGCTCACCCAAGAGACCCACCCATCACCAAGTGCTGCCACCCCATGCACTCGCCTTGGAAAGGGAAATTGCGCCACCGCGGAGGGGACCCCGAGGCTGCAGGGTGCCTAGCAGCGTACTCGGAAACACTCCCCGCAAAAGAAGCAGGAAAGGTCTGGTTCAAGAGGGAGGAATCTCCGCGCCCTCCCTGCCCTGGCACTGCCAGGGCGCAGCCTTCCTGCGCCGCTCCCGCCACCCCCGACTCCTTCCCATACTCCGGCCTGCTCTGCTCCCCTTGACCCCGTGTTCTTAGCCGCTGGGCCTGTCTCCTACAGCCCCTGAGGAACAGCCACGGCTGCGCGCGCTGCAGGGACAGGGCAACGCGCCCTCCGGAAGCTCCCGCAGCAGGGAGGGAGCGGGCCAGGCCGGGCAGAACCCACCTTGGAGCCGGTGAACCAGGAGCAGTTGGCGAAGGTCACGGAACTCAACTGCCGCTGCGCGCGGGATGCTGGGAAAAGAACGTCCAACGAGAGGAGAGGCTAGAACGTCTCCGGAAGCGACCCTCCCACGTCTCCCGCGAGGAGCGAGAGCGGCGCACCTACCTCTGCATGCCGGCTGGCCCCGCTGTAGTGTCTCCGGACAGCGCCCCGAGCCGAGCAGCCCCCTCAGCGACCTGCTTCCCTCATGACAACCGCTGCATGGGAATCCGCGTTTCTCTCTCCCTTGGCAGGAGGCAGCTCGGGCCCCTATAGCGCCCCCTGCCGGGAGCAGCCCTCCCAGCTCCCTTTCGAGTCCCCAGCCCTCTCAATAGAGTAATTCCGCATGTAACACTATAGATATATTTCAGAAAATGATCGTGTTAAGTGAAAAACGTGTTATGCGGGGTCAATTTTCCCATTGAAAATAATGGAAAAGGTGGGGGTTGCACTTCAAGTGATGGTGTCTGTAGGGACCAGGAAATAAGGTTGGGGGAGAAAGGGGACTGGGTTACATCAGGGAGGGGAGGTGTTTGGCTCTGGGGAAGGAGAGGGGAGGGGGATTGGGTTGGGAGTATGCCTCTGTGATGGGTCTGCCGGGACCCGCACTGCATCCAGCAAGGGGGCATCACCGGGGAACGGCGCGGCGAGTGGTGAACCCTCTGCCACTTTGCAGGGAGGCAGGGGAAGCCCTGTGCAGCCTCCGGCAACGGGTCGGCTGAGGAAATCCAGCTGCCGGCCTGCAAGCAGGGGCGGAGGAGAGGGGGCAAGGCGTCTGGCAAGGGGGAGTCAGTGGGGAACGGCGCAGCGAGTGGGGAACGCTCTGCCGCTTTGCAGGGAGGAGGGAGAAGCCCCGCACAGCCACTGACAACGGGCCAGCTGGGGAAATCGTGTTATTCTGGGGATGGTTGTGTAATTCAAAAAACGTTCCCTAAAAAAAAATTCATGCTATCATGAAAACGTGTTAAGCGGGCACGTGTTAAATGAGGAATTACTGTACACTTTAGTGTCCGTGGCCACGAGCCGCCTTCTCAACTCCCTATAGTAGCCCCGCTGAGAGCAGCCTTCTGGACTTCTCATAGCCCCCCGGCCGGGAGCAGCATTACCAACTCCCTGTAGCGTTCCCTGCTGAGAGAACCCCGCTCATCCCCTTGCCAAACAGTCCGCTTGATGCGTGACTGCGGAAGAGCTCACTCAGCCTCTGTCTGTGAGGAGCTACTGGGGAAGCACCTATAACCGCTAAGAATTTTTGCGGTTACACAAATACTGACATAAACGATTTCTAACATCTCTAGTGCGTATGCTGTCTGACGGGTGATGATTTGTCTTAGAGGCAGAGAACGGTGTGTGTGCTAAGGGGACCCTTACTGATTATGGCGTCTGTGCGTGCGTAATTTAGGAAGTACTTCCATGTGGACACCATTGTGCAAGGGATGCAAAAAGGATTTGCTGCCAGTGGTTGGGATTAAGGGAGGGAGGGGTACATTACCCTGGGGGATGCGGGAGAGTTTGGATGGGACGGAGGGAGGAAAAGGTGCGGTTGGTGCCCTACTAGATGCGGGACGACAGGAAGCTGTAGTGAGGAGTTATCAGTGGCACTGCAAAAGGGATTCGAAAAGAGCCAGAAAAGTTGTTAAGGGATCTTCGCCGGCACCGGCGCAGGCAGCAAAGTGAGCGGTGAGGGCACGTGGTCGGAGGGCTGCGTTGCAGGGGGCGGGGCCACCCGAGCGCGCGGGGTGCACGTGGCGGCGCGAGGTAAGCGTTCCGGCCTGTCTGTCTGTCTGTCTGTCGTGCGCTCGGAGGACGGTTTCAGCTCGGCCCGGCCCGGCCCGGCCATGCTGCGGAAGCTCACGCTCGATCAGATCAATGACTGGTTCACTATCGGCAAGGCCGTCACCAACGTCGAGTTACTGGGCGGCGGCCCGGCTGCCGCGCCCGCTGCCCGCCGTGCCAGGCCCGCCGCCGGGTGAGTATAGGAGCCGCTTGGGGACGGGAGCCGAGCGCTGGCTTGACCCCGCCGCCGGGCCAGAGTGTTCCCCCTGCCTGTAGTATGGAGCCCGTGCGGGACTCCGTGTGCCGCGGCTCTTCCCTTGGGTGCGAGGGAGGAGCGGGGGAGGCCTGGGGATCAGCGGCAGTAGAAACCTTCCTCTGCCCTGGTCCTGCTACAGCGAGGATCGTGGCCCGCTTGAGGCTCCTGAGCTGCCGAAGGGAAGCCCGGCCCCACTGTGGGGTGTACACTGGAGAGCCTTGCCTTAGAGTTGATAATTTCATGGCTGAAGAAGACTCACTACCCCTGTCCTGCCCTTTGTCGAAGGCGTGCCATGCAGGGCTGTCCCTAGAGGGGGCTCTGGGGTTTGGGACAACCCCTCTGCCCCAGGCTCTTCCCTCACCCCCATTTCACCCTAGCTCTAGCTACAGCCCCTTTGCGCCCCTTCCCACAAGCTTCCCCCATCAACTGACAAGCCTGGAGTATTAAAGCAGGGGGCCTGGGAATGGCAGGAGGGGTTGAGTCTGCCCCTGCACTCAGCACAGTGGCAGGAAGCAGGACAACCTGGCCCCAGTGTATTCCCAGCCACTGTGCTCCGCTTCTTACTTGGGCTGGTGAGGGTGATTCTAACCTCTTCTCTCCCCCTCCCCCCCCCCACCTGAAGCAACATGGCCCAAGGGTTAGTGGGAGGCCTTGTGCTGGCAGCGGGGGTTGGGACCATCCTTGCATTCACCAGCAGCAGTGGCAGAAAGAGGAGTAGCTTGCCCCAGCCTGTTCCACCAGCTCCCAGCTGGGTAGTTCTGCTTCACACTGCTGCTGGTGAATGTGCACAGTAGGCAGTTCCCCTAGGGATGTAGGGTTCCATGGCAGTGCTACTTCCCATGGAGATGTAGCAGGGAGTGGGGGGAGTGGAGTGGGCTGTGGCCAGGATGTCTCTGATTTCCACTGCTGGTGTGTGGGGGTGGGGGGCAGGCTGAACCCCTGCTGCTGGCACTAGGTCCCCTGCTAGTCCCCAACTGCCCTTGGCCTTGTTGGACTACTTCCCCCCCCCCCCCCAAAAAAAGCAGGGTTGCCCTGAACCATCCAATGAACTGGATGGTTCTGCCATTATGTTCACTCCATGCCCCTTCTCTCTGTCATTCACTCTTCCCCAACCTTTACTCACTTCCTCATTTTCACTGGACTGGGGAGGTTGAAAACTGGACATCTGGTGACTCTACCTAGTGCCTTGTCAAGGGTGGCCAGTACAAGGACAAAACTATCATCAGACAAGACAGGCACGCATATGGGAAATGTAACCACAAGGTGGGGGGGCGGGCTAAGATTACCTCACTCTTGTAACTAACAACTCAAGAATTTATCTTAGCACATCTGGTTTGCATATGTCACTTCCCCACAAATCATGGCATGCATATTTAATTTGGAGGTGAGTAGCAGGTTTGTTAGCACTAATAGCAGTATTCTCCTGTTTATCTAAAATGATGTTACTTGAGCATCTGTGTTATCCAGTCCCTTCCTTTACCCTCACGTGGCTAATGTTGTGGAGATTAGAGGACAAAGAAGGGATACAGTTCACGTGGGGGTTTGGCTATAGAATAGATATCCCTGGGCAGGATTGTGAGGAGGATGACCCAACCTCCCTGGTTTTGAGGTAAGCCATCCTGAAACTGAATGGATTCTGCAGCATCACAGGAAGTCCTTTGCAGCCCTGATGTCCTGGGTGGGAGTGAGCGGGGCTGTGACCGTGGAGTTGCAGAGAGCTTTTTGTGCTGTCACAGTGCTGGTCACACCCAGTCACTCAAGGTTCAGAAAATGCTGTGGACTTGGTGGGGAAGAGAAGAATCCTGGCTGGAGGGTGGGCAGTGTCTTTGCTCTGCTTCTTCACAACAGCAGATTCGCTCTCGTACTTTGCACTTATAATGATCGAGAGGACAGGAGTGGCAGCATCTGCAGCCCTGCTGCTGCAGGAGGGAATGAACATGGCCATGACAGTGGAGCTGCAGAGGGCATGCCGAACTCTCAGTTGTCTGAATAAAATCTGTGTCCCTGCCTATGCTAGTTGGAAGCAAGGTTCCCTCCAAGCTGTGTGGCAGCATGGCCCGGGCAGCTGTTTGATAAGCCCCATACAGGGGCTCAGGGCTGCTGCTCAGGGAGCTGCCTTGCTGGGGCTCTTCTCCCTCAGCAACAGCCGCAGCTCCCTGCTAACTCAGTTTAACCAGTTAACGTTTTAAACGGGATTTTATATCCCTAACTCCCATAGCAGAGCTCTAGTGCATATGACCAACATTTTAATTTTATTTTTTTAAAAAGCTTTGTTTTTTGGAGCATCGCGGGTGAATATCAACTCTGGAATGCTTAGCATAGCATGTCAGAGTCCTGGAATTGTAAACATTCAATTATTTTTCCCTTTCTCTTGAGAGAGAGCTCAAAGTATAATTTCTTGGTCTTCTGGTACACTTGACAATGAAAAACATTTCCCCTCTTTTAGATCTCAGGAATCATTGGATATGCCCTTGTCTTCCCACCAAAGTCTCCCTGTTCTCACAGGGTATGTCTAGACTACATGCCTCTGCCGACAGAGGCATGTAAATTAGACATACCGACATAGTCAATGAAGCGGGGATTTAAATATACCCCGCTTCATTAGAATAAAAATGGCCGCCGCATTGTGCCGGCTCAGCTGTTTGTCGGCACAAACCGGCAGTCAAGACAGGGATCGATCGACAAGGAAAGCCTTTGCCGACCGATCCCTTATGCCTCGTGAAACGAGGTTTACAGGATCGGTCGGCAAAGGCTTTCCTTGTCGACCGATCCCCCTCTTGACTGCCGGTTTGTGCCGACAAACAGCTGAGCCAGCACAATGTGGTGGCCATTTTTATTCTAATGAAGCGGGGTATATTTAAATCCCCGCTTCATTGACTATGTCGGTATGTCTAATTTACATGCCTCTGTCGGCAGAGGCATGTAGTCTAGACATACCCACATAGTCATTGCTCTCTGCCTACACCTCCTGAGAATTGTAGGAAAGGAGCTCTGCCTCTGCAGTCCTGAGTGTTGCATGATGGTGAGGAGTAAATGATCAGGAGGGTGTATACTGCCTTCTTGTGGGACTAGTTGATATGATCATCAGTGGCTAACTGCTACCACTGTGCAATTTAAGCTCACCCTGCTCTGGGTATGTCTATACAGCCAGTGGCAGCAAGTCTCAGAGCCTGGGTTGACAGACTGGGCTTGTGCTATGATGCTAAAAACAGATGAGTAAAACTTGCAGCTCAGTCTCTGAATCCCAGGTGCAGCCTAAGCTGCCAAGTCTGCATAGCTGTTTTTAGTGCTGTATTGTGAGCCTGCATTTCTGACTTGCCACTGGTCATAGTGTAGACATACTCTCTGAGTCTTAGGATACTTGTGAGGATTCATTCTTATTTCCCAGTGTTTGTCATAGACTCTCCAACACACAAATATTCTAAAGCTCAGGAGGTAAGTGAAGGCCTGTGCCTATGGGTGTGGAAAACTATTCCATGTCCAAAGTTATAGGCAATTATGAGAGTATGAGCTTTTAGGAAAACAAATTCTTGCTTACCTTCATTTAGTGCTTTGCAAAAGTTTAGTTAAGGCAGAATATAGTGACCTTCATCTCATAAGTCTGTTTTCCAATTAGTTTTTTGTACTTGGAATGTTCTTTGTATTTCCAAGCTTTTCAACATTTAGTATTTTAAAAATTCGAATGTGTTCTTGTAAGTTTTCAGAAAGCCTGTAATTGTTTACTCAGACTTAATTCCACCTTTTAAGCCCCCCCCCTTAAAAAAATAAGAAATTTATCAATGAATATCTCTCAAAGCTTCAGTTGTCCTTTGTGTATTGAGCAATTTTACCAAAATGTTTTACTGGTATGCTGGAGTAAGAATATAAGCAAAGGAAGTGTTTCTCTATAGTGCCTTTGTGAAAATACACTGAGAATTGGGCCAGTTTTTCTTTTTTTAATGATGTGAAGGACTAACAAAAGGAAAGAAAAAGATGCTTTTTTGTGTAATAAAAGTGTGCAGAAAGCATTATTCTTTGATGGTGGGAGTTAAATCTAGTCCTTTCACAATTTCAGCAAAAGTGTGTTTCGGCATAATTTTCATTGGTTTTCTGTTCTAATTGTGTCAGTTGTGGCAACAGTTACTACATGTCAGTTGAGTCTAATACAACTCCGTTATGACCCCATAATGGGGTAACAGCTAAGATTGAAACTTTAATGTCTGGTTTTTTGTGTTTTAATTTTAAATGCTCTGGTAACGTATACTCTTTGGAACAGGTTTTCATACTCCTTCACCATTACAGAAAACTGATGTTGTTAGACCAAATCATTGAAAGTTAATTCTTAATCAGGGTTACAGAATAACTTTTTTCCAAGAAAAGCAAAGGGATGAAGTAAAACTGCTTTTATTTTGAAATAAAAAGGTATTTCTAAATCTCTTAAAGGAGCGAGAACCAGCCACTAAAGCTAGTTAAATATCCAGATTGTTTCTTTTTATTTGAGTAGCTTTGCTGTTTTTGCAATTTATGCAGAATACCATTCAGAAAACTAACCATATATAGTTCAGACAATGTTACAGATTTTGATTAATTTTCCTTTACAAGTTCTTATTGGACTTGTGAAATAGTTTTCATCATCAGAACGTCTCCTCAGTTACGCTGAATAAATGGATTACTATTTTATAGCATAGCTCTCACACTGTATATTGTTTCCCTAGAAGAATCCAGAGGGGGAAAAAACCATGTAGATTACTAACAGAAGTCCCTACACTTTGCAAAGTGATTGGATTTTGAAATATGGAAAATGTCTATAGTTTGTTACAGAAGATAGGTATATTGCAAACAGGATAATTTCAACATTTTTTGGAAGATCTACAGTTATATTTGTATACCTTTTATATTAAACAATGCCCTTAAACACAACCTTCTTGGAATAACAATGGTAAAAAGACGGTAATGATTCTAATTAACATTTGTAAAATATATTGAGACTATAATTAGGGATTTAAAATTATGAGCTTGCAACAAAGGGGGACATGTCGTTTCTCATTCCTACATGTTTTTACATCTCTGGATTGAATGATACCCAGTGAATTCAGATAACCGAAGAAAAAAATTTAACTTGATGGATAGTAGTATGGAAGATTCCATATTCGGTGAGAAAAAGTGGGAAACATGCTCTGTGTATTTTTGTCAACGTAACTTGAAACTGTCGGAATTTCATCTTTGTCCGATTTGTTAGAGTTGTCACCAGGCACTGTGAAGTGTACAGAGCAATTTGTATTCCATACATCTACTAGCTGGTCTTGGTGGTTTTCCTTCTCAATAGTAGTTAGAAAATCTTTTAAAACTTGCTTGAATATGTAGACTATTTCCCAAGGTAAAACATCATTTTCTGCCAAAACTTCACGAAATCTAGAAACAAAAAAGAATTAACATGTACTTTGTCAGTGCTGAAAACGTCCAAAACCATTTTTCTTTCTCTCTCCCTTTTTTAAGGGAAAATAATACTTTCTGGCCTCACTTGTTTCGTTTCTTCCAAAAAAAGAGGAGAAAAATAAAAAGCTTCTAGAATGCATTTGGATGCAGTACAACTGTTAAGATCAGTGGAAACTATTTTTTTTGTATTAAGCCATCTTGGTCAATTGATTTAAACTGACTTTGCCCTCAAGTATTTTCTGGGCTTTAAAGAGAGCATAGGTTTGTTCTATTCTTACCACACAGCCCTGGAAAATATATAAAAATACTTCATTGGAGGAACTTATATATAAAATATCAAATGAAAAAATTAATTATTGACATATGTTTTAACTAGATGTTGAGATCTGCTTAACTGCAGTCTCTTTAAAATGTGAAGACACTAGAAGCCTAGTATGTAAAACGTTTTTGTGTTAATACTCTAACTCAGTTCTGTGATTGGTAAATGAGTGTCTAAGCATTCTTGACCTCGATAGTACTTTGGAGATCATGCAATAAAAGTGCATTACAGAAGACCTTCAATCAGTGTACTGTGTTGAGATTGGAGTTTTATTTTTAGAAAAGCTATAGGAAGCTATAAAATAAGTTTTCATTTAAATTCCTAATCATTGTTACTTCACAACCAAATTTTAACAATTTTGAACTGGAATGCTGAACTAGAATAAGGGGGAAAGTAATTGTTGCCTAGAAAGTGACAATTACAGTAATAAGAGAGAAATTGTTACCTGCTGAGAACAGTTCCAGTTTGGCAAGGTTGGATTTGTGAACAAAGGAGTTCAAGCTGCTTTTGTTCAGTAGCTGGGATTGTGGCTTGAGGATTATGGTAGCTCTTCAACCAGTTGTAATCCACACCATTTTTCTGGGTTTTTTGTTCATTTTCAATCTCTTCTATTAATCTTTCACGTTCTTTCAGGTGCCATTTTAATTCCCTAAGCAGGGTCTTGGTCACTACTTCTGATCCAGGATATTTTGCAGATTTGTAGGAATCATTTTTTGGCCATTTCATCCAACCAAAGAATGGCATTTTAGCTATGAGAAGATTGAACATTATAGTGCTTTGTTTATGTTCCATGAAAAAGATTGATAGAAAATTCAGAATGCTTTATGTGGTGCATTTGATAAAACTGTGCATATGCTCAATGTTAAAATATTTTGTAATACACTTTAAGTAGTTGCTCAAAGCCTCAAAACGCAAATTAAATCCGACACATTATTTTTACAAAGATTGAAAGAGACTGTTGCAGCAGTTAATATCATTGACTGTTTTATCTGCACCCTTAAATCAGTAAAATTTACTAGACTTTGAAACTAAATTGTCATCTTATGTAGAAAATATCATTTGATAAATTGTCATACTAAAATGCCTTTGGTATATGATATTCAAAATGATAAACGTTCCATTGAAGCAATTCTTAAACAGTTTTTTATCAATTTTTAGAGAGAAGTAGCATGAGTCTGCATTTGTCACTCTTTAAAATTCTACATCTGTATTTTATTTTAAATACATTTTCTTATTTACTCATTAACATCTGGAAAACTGTAATAGAAATGGATTAAATTATGGATTTTATTATATAGGTGTAACTTGTAGTCACCCTTATTGCAAAACAGTAAACTAACTTGAGTAAAATAGCATACTGTACCTTGGATACACTTGTTTATGAACAAGTCGTTGCAGTTGATTTTGTTTGAATTGAGATATCTTCTTATTGTAGTATATTCTGTTTCCAGGCTGTCGCCACTATTGAAAGAAAAAGAGTTTTCCCCTTTTACTCACTTAAACTGTGCTTGGAAGAGTAACTATCTGGACTGAGCATGAGATTTCTATTCCTTCTGCTTTTAAGATTAATTCATCTTTTAAAGTGGAGAGAAATCCAGTTGACCTAGCATTGACAACCAAGTACTTTGCACTGAGTCCATTAAAGTCTCCTACCTTTGAATTGAGTTCTGCCTATGGCAGCAATTTAAAAAAAGATGGCAGCGATTCAGATGCTTGTTGCTAAATACATTCAAAGGTATTGTTGGTAGTCAGATGAATAATGATATCTGAAGCAACTACAGATGTGCTTCTAGCTAAAGTTAAGACTGTCGCATGATGTGATGCTTGGCTGTTCATAGCTGTAGGTCACAATTTGGTGCTGTATTTTTATGCCTTTAGAGCTCTAAAAATAACTGTTCCTTTTATTGTCTGTCTAAACTTTTGCGTCATTTAGATACTAACATTTTTCCTCTTCTGTTAGTGTGGGGGAAATATATCAGGCTGTTTATGTTTACAGTTGTAAATGTGTAATAATAATACTTTTCTGGTGAGATCTTGTGAAAACTCCTTTTAAGTGAGCACTGACAGCAAACAGCGACTAAAAAGGTAGTTGCTCAGAGATTTTTAAGCTGTGGTAATACTCTGTTTTCTGATGAATTTCATCTTGTGGTATTAAAATTGTTTTTAATTACAGTGTTAATCTGTTAGCATTTCTTAATGTTTCAAATATAATTAAAGGATCAAATTTGCAACACCTACAGTAGCTTATGGAAGATACATTAATTATAATGGATAAAGGGTTAGCACAATGGCATATATTAAACTCAGACTGAAGTTAAAACAGAATTTTAAGTCTTACCATAGACTTTTTTTGCTTCCTTAACTGAATGTGAATCTCTTGTTCTTTTTTTCTTGTTGATAATATGGGGAAATATCCACTTCAAGATTCATTTTCAGGGATGATAATTGTGCATGCTAAAGGTCGCTGAAGCAGCCATTTTCCGTCCCAGTTATCAGGTCTGTTCGTATTAATCTAAACAGCAGGCATGATATATAAAACACCTTCTGTTCTGTTCTCTGTATTGTTTTAGTGACTCTCTCTTCTGCTTTAAGTATTGTTCTCTCCTACTTTTACTTCTCCACTGTTTTGTTGAACTGTTGGAAGAACAGGGGTTGTGTAAATCTGTTCCAAATGTCATGCAACATAAAGCATGACGTGTATGGCTGTTATTAAAGCTGATACTACTTATACATTGGAAAAATTCAGATGTCAGTATTAATCAGCTTCAACTGGAAGGTTTTCACATTACATTGTATATGGTACTATGAAAAAGGAAAAGAGCTGGGCTTATAATGACAGAACTGTCGTCACAAATTTTCGAATGAAATTAAAATGTTTCCTGCCAGCTCTCTTCTAGTACAGATAGTGTCACCTCTTTTTTCAAAAAGTATACAAATTGTATCAGAAAATTAACTGTTGTAGAATACATGGATAATATACATTTTAAAAAGCAAGAAGGTGAATACTGGAAGGCACATAACTTTAAAAATATAGCGAACAGTTGTTGAAGATGATATACCTACAGTGCTTTGCTTGTTACTGTAATGTATTTTATGGAGATGTAAATTGAAAATGCTGTTTAAGATTCCATTGACCAAAACAGTGGAACTCAGCATCCATACTGTGTATGTCTTGTTGTAAATTCAGATCCTTATTCATGGAGAAATTAGGGATGATTTAAACAAGAGCAATAGTTAATTGTGTCTGATATAAAGTGGCCAATCCTGGATGCTTCCTTGGGAGGTATAATTTCTCTCTTATCTCAAATATACCCATGCATTTGCAATACAGTACCATTTGGCAGACATTTCTTCTTGGCCTCAGCTGGTAAATTGACTTATACCCTGAAGTATTAAATAATTTTATCCTAATTAGTTATTACAGCTGTTATTATTACTTACATACATTCTTTTAAAAATTACAATCTGTTTGCCTCAATGATCATGTAGTTCCATAGTTAAATTACACATGGCACAAAAGTATTTCCGTCTTAACATTAAATTTGTGACCTTTTAATTGTGCATGCTTTCTGGTTCTTATCTTATTGGAAACGGGCATCTAACTTTTTTTAAGATCACTGATTATGTTAGCAGTGTATTATCCTCACTCTTGTTTTTTCTTCCTCATTTGATAGATCTAGGGAAAAAAACACATCAGATTTTCAAAAGTGGTTTAGTCACTTACGGTACAGCTACACTGTGGGGGGGGGGGGAGTTTTCGAAAAAGGTATGCAAATTGTGCTCACATTTGCGTATCGTCCTCCTTTTTTTTCCAGAAGATATGCAAATGTGAGTGCATTTTGCATACCTTCTTCAAGCCCCCCCGCCCCCCAGTGTAGCCGTACCTTAGGAGCATATATCTCATTGGCTTTAAGACTTAGACTCTAAGTCACTTTTGAAAATGAGACTTAAGTGCTTCTGAAAATTGTACTCCTAGTTGTTTAACACCCTCTGAATCTTTCTTGGTCATTTAAAAAATATAATCACTAACCTGTGTGCAATACTTAGGAGAAGCCATACCATCAGTTGATAGAATTCTTTATATTTTTCTGGTCTTTTACTCACTACAGAACAACATATTTTGCTGCTGCAGATTGAGCAGATGTCTTGAATTAGTTTTCCACAATATTTTTAGCTCTTTTTCCTGAGAGAACTAAATTAATCAGTGTACAGAAAAATCTTGTGTAGTCTTACCTTGCAGTTCTCTCTTAATCTGCCCATTGTGTTGTTCAGTTACCTAATTTCCTTAGGTTCTTCAGGAATTGATTACAATCCTTCCTATATATTTACTAATTTTAATTTTGTCATCAAATTGCTACTGCCCCATTCAGCTCCTCTTCTGGCTCATGGTAAATGTATGAAATGCTATTTCAAGTATTCTTGGGGTGTCCATTGTTATTCATATGATGAGTTGGCTATGTGCACATCCTTTGTTGCTTCTCCATTTTAACGAATAATAGCCCTTTCTGAACTTGAGTGGTATTACCTCCTGTTTACACAGATTAGGTCAGAATCACCTTTTGGACCCCCTAGACTTCTCTTCTCCCATCTCCATTTCTTAGACTTCCTTCTGACTTGTTTATCAGGGCAACTGTTCTTTTTCTCTCTGTCTTGCAGTCCCTTGTCCGTAGTGTACTTTGCACTTTGCTGTCAATACTCAAAACTACTCTGCGGAAACAAGAAGAAGTGCAAGTGCCATAGTGAACTATTTTCTTGAATCTCTTCACTTTTGATAAGATCCTTCATTAGAACCGAATTATTTCCAGTACATATCACTGTGGAATACTGCTATTTATCTCTCTCCACTCTGAAAACTGACCATTTATTCCTACCTGTTGTCTTCTATTTTTAACTGGTTGCTGATCCATTAGAGGACCGTCTTTTTTTATTCCATGTTAGCTTACTTTGCTTAAGAGCCTTTGCTGAGGGGCCTTGTCAAAGGATTTCTAAAAGTTCAAATACTCTGTCCCCACTGGATCACCCTTATCCACATGATGTTGACTTCCTCAAAGAATTCTAAGTAGATTGGTGAGGCATGATTTCCCTTTTTCAAAAAACTTGTTTCCCCTTCCCCCAACAAATCATATTCATCTGTGTGTTTGATAATTCTGTTCTTTACTATAGTTTCAACTGATTTTGTGGTACCAAAGTTAAGCCTAACAGCCTGTAATTACTCGGATTTCCTTAGGAGCTTTTTTAAAAAAATGGTGTCACATTAGATCTACTGCAGTGCTTTTGTGCAGGAGCTGATTTAAATAAGATACTTTGTTCTCTCAGATTTTTTTTTAATGAAAGTTTACAGCCTTTATGGTTGCAAAGAAGATCTTGTAAAGATGAACAGTGGATAGCCACTAGAGAGACCTCTGCGGAGAACCCAAAACAATAATGAATGTTATGGTGGGGTTTGAGTTTTGGTGTTTTGTCTTCAGCCAAAACTTAGTTGTGCCTGTGGTACTAGTAGCTTCCCAAGAGGAGAAAAATTGAGTACCAAGCATGAGAAACAGAAGATTTACCTGGTGTTGCTCAGGTCTTTAACTCAAATAAGTTTTGGTTTTCTTTATTTAAATATTGTTCTGGGGTGGGGCTGAGGATGAAGGGTTAAATATGCAGGCTGCCCTGGGGAGAGAGGACTACCCCAGGCCTCTCTCACCGCAGCAGTGTGAAGTCAGGGGAGAAGCACCTGTCAATGGCTGCTACAGCTCCAGCAGGCACAGCTGGGAGAGGGGTGCTGGGGCAGACAGAGATAGACAAACTCTCTGAAATATATAGTAGATAGCTGTTCTTTTCTCTTTCCCTGTCGGCCCAATGGGGTTATAGCTGACTCAATCTCCATCTCTACCCCCTTGCTTCCCCTCCCCCCCCCCCGTGGCTATTCTGCAGTCTAACTCCCTCCTACCAGACCTCTCCCTTTCCATTTTAGGAGAAACAATCTAATTCCATGCACATCCCATTGTCCTGGCACAATCAAACTCTAACCTTGCTTTAAGTTAGGATAGGAGGAAGATGCAGGCCGAGTTTGGTGGTCCTAGCTCTTATTGTTTAGGAAGAGTTCTTGGATGGATGGACCAAACAGACATTTCTAAAATATATAGTATGATATAAAGCCCTGAAGCTGAATTTCTTAAAACCATCCTGAATGCTTTATAGACTGAATAATAGTGTTTTTGGCTAGCTGTATATTTTCTTTTTAAGTTAACATATCTTTGTAGTTACGACTACAGATTCAAAGGATTGAATGCCAACTGACAGTAAAAGGAAAGTCACTTTTATTTTGACCTTCAGCAAACGCTAGTTGAAGGTTATTCATTGTTATAGCAAATGTTCAGTTATGTAAAGTGTCACATTATTTTAGTTTCAGTAAAGAGTCCATGAAATAGTCTACCATGTATATTATACTAAAATTGTATAATAAAAGTACTGCTTCCTACACCACAATTTCTTTGCAGCTTTAGGTTTCTATTCCTTTTCCTGAACTTTGTGTGAAAGGGAGAAAAGAGAAAGTTATACTACTGGGACAGAAGGGGAAGAGTAAATGTATAGGATAGCAGCAGCTTAGTTCAGACCATTTCTATATTGATCTATAAATTAAGTCATATTAGTTCTTCTTCGAGTGATGTCCCTGTGGGTGCTCCACTGTAGGTGCTGGGCTTGTCCTGGCACCGCAGATCGGAGACTTTTTGCAGCAGTAGCTGGCCAGATCGTGCATGCGCGGAGGTGTCCTGCGGTGTTCGCGCCTTTTTGTACACGCACACAATCCAGCTCCCGCCAGTTCCTCTCAACCGCCTCAGGCTGCAGACGGAGTAAACCACTTCTCCTTGAGTTACGTTGAGAGAGAGTCCCAGTTACTTACCCTTTCCTCTTATTCTTCCCTTATATTTCCTCTTAAGTTGTTTTTCAACTCGTTTTAAAGAAGAAAAATATTGTAGTTATACGTTACTATCCTACAGTTACTAGTTTTTCCCCCCCACCATTGTAAATATACTCTCAAGTTTATCCCTTTGTATATAGTTCATACTCCATAATAAAAAAAAAAAATTGGCTGGGTCTCCGGGTTTTAAAAAGTGTGAGGCGTGTTGGGAAGCCATGCCGGCCTCAGACGGACATTCCGCCTGTATACGCTGCTTGGGGGAAGCTCATGTGCCGCAAAAGTGCCCCCACTGTAACAAGTTAATGGCCTGAGCCTGCTGCGACAGAGAGATGAGGCTTCGTATGATTTTATTTGACAAGGCCCTTCGGCCTGACGGATCAGCCTCCTACGCCCCAACAGGCTCAAAAACGACAAGCCTCTTCTCCAACTCTGGCTCCGGCCCACAAAAAGAAGCCCTCCCCGGCGAGGTCTCTCCCCCCTGTCTCCCGGGGTAGAGTGAGCGTGGGCAGTAAGCCGGGTACATCTGGGGTGCCCGTTTCCCATTCAGTCTCAGCGTCGGCTTCCATTTCAAAGAAGTCGACGACATCGGCACTGACTGCCCAACCAGCACCGGCATCAACACCGGTAGTCCCGGCACTGAAGCTGTTGGCACTAGCGCCAGCAGTCCCAGCACCGAAGGCACCGGCATCCTCACCGGTGCTGCATACATAGCCAGCACAGATAAGTGCTGAGCCACAACTATCGGCACCGACTTCGGCACCAGACTCTGCGGTGCTGAGGAAGGCAGTGGCAAAGACTTATTAGCACTGAAGCCTTTCTCCACGCTTTTCATCACTGACTTTCTTGCCAGCACCGGCTCCCTCACCACCGCCAACGGCACCAACATCCCCCTCGCCTCTGCCCATTCGAGATGATCGGCACCGCTCTTCATACAGGCTACCATCGCCGTTTCTCACTCCTCCTAGAGAGCCCTTTTATTACTCCCAGCAACAATTCTCAGCCTCTCCGTCACCTCCTCCCAGGAGATCTTATACTCCCTCCCGTTCTCCACGATCCAGTTACTAGAGGGAATACAGAAGACCTCGCACATACAGGCGTTCTCCCTCATACAGTGATTATTACCACCATGATGACCACCACCATTATTACGACCGACACAGACATTGTTCGCCATGTAGACACTCTCATTATAGATCCAGATCTCACTCACATATGGGAGTGCATCCCCTGAACATTCCCCTGCTCCACCTTCATCGGTTCTAGAACAGAACCCAGTGTCTCCTCAACCTCCTCCCTTTGACACTGACCAAGAGCAGCCCACTGCAGTGGAAGCACAACCACCTGATAATCTCCTACTGATCAGTCCTCTTCGTCACCTGACGAAGCAGTTAGCCCAGGAGATGCCTCACCCCCTGACGATTTAAAATAATTTCAGGAGTTGTTCAAGAGGTGGCGGTTAGTCAAGAGATACAGTTGTCAGAGATTAAAGAAAAACAACATTTCCAAACTTCCCAATCTTCTAAGCTGGCTGTCCCGCTTCATGAAGCCATATTGGAAGTTGCAGACGAGATCTGGCAAACTCCAGCAGCCACCTTACCTACCAACCAGAGGGCAGATAAAAAGTATTTTGTGCCACCCAAGGGGTCTGAGTTTTTATTCAGTCACCCTCAACCCAACTCCTTCATAGTAGATGCAGCACAACAAAGGGTGAAAACACCGCAGAATAGGAACTACACATTATACAAAGATTCCAAAAGACTTGATTTATTTGGCAGGAAGGTTTACGTGTCGTCCACACTCCTCCTTCGCATAGCAAATTATTTAGCACATCTGTCAAATCACAATTTTGACAATTATACCAAGTTGACACCACTGATAGAATCACTCCTGGAGTCCAAGAGATCTATTTTGAGGGCAGTCGTACAAGAAGGGTACGTCTCCATTGGGGCTGGTCTGCAGATAGCAATGGATGTCGCAGACATGGCAGCGAGAACAACAGCTACAGCCGTGGTCATGAGACAGGAGTCTTACTCCCAATCCCCAGGAGTTCCTAAAGATTTACAAAATAAAGTAGGGGATTTACCCTTCGATAAAGATAAACAATTCGCAGAGTAGACAGACACCGTCCTCCACTCCAGCAAGGACTCCAGAACAACACTGTGTACCTTGGGGATGTATACCCCACCGTATAAAAGGATATGATACACCCCCTTCCAAAGGAGATATGATTATACCCACACAAGACAACAGTGGCATCAACCTCAATGCATATTTGACCAATCCCGCTCACGTCCGAGACCTCAGAGGCGTTGAAATCAAACTAACTGTACCCAGGGCCAGCCTAATAACAAGCATCAGGTTTGACTCCTCTGTTGAGGGCATGCAAACAGTTGCACACATTTGTCCATCCCAGTCTCCTACCCACTTATTCCATCATCGTCTGCGTCCATTCTATCACCACTGGGCTGCCATCACCACCGACAAGTGGGTGTTGGAAATAATATAGCATGGATACACTGTCCCTTTTCTCTCCATCCGCCCCACAATTCCTCCAACCCTGTCCCTTTTCAGGGATCCCTCTCACGAGAACCTGTTACACACCAAGGTCAACCATCTCCTATCTATAGGTGCATTAGAAAGAATACCACAGGAGTTCAGAGGGAGAGAATTTTACTCTCATTATTTCCTAGTACAAAAGAAGATGGGAGGATGGAGACCCATATTGGATCTGAGGAGACTAAACAATTATGTCAGAAAACAAAGATTCAAGATGGTAACTCTATCATCCATAATCCTTCCTTGGATTTAGGCGAGTGGTTTGCTGCCCTCAACCTCCAGGACTCATACTCTCAAGTCACCATGCATCCTGCGCACAGGAGATTTCTCCATTTTACAATCGGCACAGATCATTTCCAATACCAAGTCCTGCCGTTGAGACTGTCTACCTCCCCCAGGGTGTTTACCAAAACTCTGGCAGTAGTTGCCACTCATTTGCGAAGGAAAGGGGTAATAATATTCCCTTATCTCGACAACTGTCTCATAAAGGGCAAATCGTCAGCAGAGGTTTCCCAGATGTTGATAGTCACCATAGAAACACTGCAAATGCTTGGGCTCCTCATCAACCAACAAAGTCAATGTTCCAGCCCACTCAGGAGTTGGAATTTATTGGAGCCCGTCTTGATGCCGTTACTGCAAGGGCTTATTTGCCCCTCCACAGGTTTCGAGCAATGCAGGAGTTAATAGACATTCTTCTTTATGAACCCACAGCTTTATTACGTGCCTGAAGTTGATGGGCCACATAGCAGCCACGACGCACGTGGTTCCTCATGCCAGACTGCATTTCTGTACTCTCCAACATTGGTTACAAACAGTTTACCATTTCCAGAAACACGACGTACACAGAAAGGTGGCTCCACCACCACGAGTCAGAACTTTTCTCGAGTGGTGGACCAGGGAAAAGAACATCCTTTTAGGAGTCCCTTTTTACCAGCCGCAACCAGTTTACCATATTACTACCAATGCCTCCCTCATCGGCTGGGGGGCACATATGGGTATCAGATCCATCCAAGGACGATGGTCACCTCAGGAAACATTACTCCGTATAAATCTTCTAGAACTGAGGGCAGTTGCCAGTGCTTGCAAACATTTTCGCAGTTGCATTTGCAACACCACAGTCAAGATCCTTACAGACAATGTAGCGACAATATACTACATAAACCACCAAGGGGTTGCACGCTCCCTATCTCTGTGTGCAGAAGCAGTCCGACTGTGGAATTGGTGCATAACCAATGCCATCACGTTTGTGGCATCCTACTTACCTGGCGCCACCAAAACTATAGCAGATTCCCTCAGCAGGAATTTCGCACCAGACCACAAGTAGTCATCCAATCCCTTTTTCACAGGTGGCAGACACCACTCATAGAGCTCTTCACCACCTACAACAACAAGTGTCGCTATTACTGCTCCAGAGCAGGACTAGGTCGATGCGCTCTAGGAGACGCATTTATCTGCAGTTGCGAAGGTACCCTCCTATACGCTTTTCCACCCACACCCCTCATCCCAGGGTTCTCCAGAAAATCACGGCAGACAGGGCAATGGTAATCTTTGGTGGCACCGGCATGGGCACGTCAGCACTCGTTTCCCCTTTTTCCCCGCCTGTCACCTTACCAACCGTACTTGCTTCCATTATTTCTGGACCTACTCACACAGAACCAGGGCTCCTTCACCCGCAAATCCATATGTTGCAGCTGACTGCACGGTACCTAGTTGGCTCGATGCATCTGAAAACCTCTGCTCCGCACAGGTCAAGGACGTATTGATTCATAACAGAAAACATACTACGCGTACTGCTTACCTAGCAAAATGGCATAGCTTCGTCTTATGGTGTTCGGACCACCATATGGACCTGTACACAATTCCTTTTCACGGCATTCTTGATTGTGTGATGCACCTGAAACAAGCAACACTAGCGTTAGCCTCCATCAAAGTACACCTTGTGGCAATTGCCGCCTTTTGCAGACCCATTGACGGTACCTCAGTCTTCATTCACCGTCTTACAAAAAGATTCCTAAAGGGCCTCATGAACCTCAATCCCCCTCTCTGACCCCCTCCCTCACCATGGAGTTTGGACCTAGTACTCAAAACTTTGAGTGCACCTCCTTTCAAACTGTTAGCTACAATCCCTTTAAAGATGCTAACTATGAATTTATTTTTTCTCATCGCTATTACATCAGCACGCAGAACTAGCGAGATGTCAGCACTAATGGTGGTACCACTTTACACCATTTTCAACAAAGATAGTGTCATCCTCAGACACCACCCAGCCTTTATTCTGAAGGTGTGTTCGGATTTTCATATTAATGAACCAATAATTTTACCGTTCTTCTACCCTAAACTGCACACCTCACCACGCGAAGCAGTCCTCCATACCCTGGATGTATGCAGAGCCCTCGTGTTCTACATAGAACGAACAAAACCATTCAGGAAAACCAACCAGCTTATAATTTCCCTCGCTGAGAGGTCTAAAGGTCACCCGTTATCATCTCAGAGAATGGTGAACACTATCATTGCCTGCATAACCCAGTGTTATACCATACGCAATGTTCCACTCTTAGAATGACCTACAGCTCACTCTACCAGAGCTATGGCAGCCTCAACAGCATCTCTTAGAGGCATCCCTTTCAGTGACATCTGTAGAGCAGCCATCCGGGCATCACATCACACATTTGTAAAGCACTACTCAATCCAGCACAGATGGCTCCCGAAACTTCAGTGGCGACTGCAGTACTGTCAACTAGACAAATAGGGGCTCCGAATCCCACCTTCCTTTGCACTTCAGGGTACTGCTACTCAGTCACCTACAATGGAGAACCCATGGGGACATCACTCAAAGAAGAAAGCGAAGTTACTCACCTTGGTGCAGTAACTGTTGTTCTTTGAGACGTGTGTTGCCATGGGTTCTCCACTATCTGCCCTCCTCCCTGCTTCGGAGTCTCTGCTTATGTGTTTCAGATTCTGAGGCGGATTCGAGGAACTGGTGGGAGCCGGATCTCGTGCGTGTACAAAAGGGCGTGAACGTTGTGCCACGCCTCCGCGCATGTGTGATCTGGCCAGCTACTTCTGCAAAAAGTCTCCGATCTGCGGCACCGGGGCAAGCCTGGCACCTACAGTGGAGCACACACGGGGACACACGTCTCGAAGAACGACAGTTACTCCACCAAGGTGAGCAACTTCGCTTTTTTGAGTACAACTTCTAATTCCATACCAACAGCTGTGTTGTGGTGAATGAGATATGGAAACAAAAGCAGGAAAAATAAATATATCGGAAACATTACAAAAACATTTAATTGTCAACTTGCACCCAAGAATGCTGTGTTTGTGACCGTTCATTGATTATTTTGATTAAGCTTATGCATGCCACCCAATTTGGGTGCATTCACATTCTTCTCAAATGAAATTTAATGGCAGATCTGAGACTGGAATAGAATGGAATTATGTATTTTTCCACTTAATACAACTCTGGGGAAAAGGAAAAAAGAAGTTTCTTACTCCTTCTCCTGTAAGCAGCATCTTCCTTAAAAGGACAGATTCTTAATAATTTTAGCTTGCTATTAAACACTTAACTTTCTCTTCATAGGTCAAGCATTTGCTGCAGGAATCAAAGTTATTTTCAGGAACATCGTTATATACGCATCTTTATATTGAACAATTTTTAAAACATTAGAGCCTAAAATGCACTATATTGAGTAAATATAAATATTTTATCATATTTCATTAAATACAACATTTTTCTTTATTTGGGCCTGACGTGTTTGTGCGCAGTATTGTCTGAGCTTTTTTTCTATTGTGAAAACTGTTCAAAAAAGTCTCTGTTTTCTGATATTTCAAAGAGTATTCTGATTTAAAATTTACTGAGTATTTTCCTTTTTGTTATGTTTGCCTGGTTGACCTATTTGAGGTCATTTTATAGCTTCAAGTACAGGAAGACCTTTCTCTTGCTGAATTTATTTAAAGCAAGGCGCCCTCAGTGCACTGAGAGCATTTACAGCTGAATGTGTCAACAATTTCTGGTGTTAAACTGTGTTTCCCTTCCAGTAATTCTCCTGAAATGACAGTTGTATTTTATTCATTTCATCTGACATGAATTTTTTTATATTGTTTAGATTTGTAACACTACTACAATGGTGTCTGTTCCTAACAAGTGCCAATAAATTATTTAAAAACAGTTGATGTGAAAGAAATAAAATCGGTAATAGCTTAGCAAAAATGACAGTAGTGAAATCATATAAGAAGAGGTAAATGGGGAAAAAAGTAGCCCACCTTCTGTAAATACTTCCCCTTATACAACAACCAGGTGCCTTGCCAGCCAAACTTCTTTTTGGGTATGTCTACATTAGGGATGTGAAAAGTTAATTGGTTAACCAGTAAACATCACCTTAACAGGTGATACTTATCTGTTCCAATTAACTGGTGGGGGCTGGAACAGCTCCCCGCCACCCATGGGCGGGGGTTGCTCCAGCTCTGCAGGGTCTGCGGTGGACAGGGGCTGCTTTGGGCATCTGGAGCTGCCACTGTCCATGGCGGCCTGGGTGCATTGCAGGCAGTGGCTGCTCCAGCTGGGTTGGAGCTGCCCCATCTGTGACTAGGGGCTGCTCCAGCCTGGCTGCAGCAGAGGAGGGGGTGCTCCAGATAAGGTTACCCAATTAAATGGAATTTTACATCCGAAGTCTTCACTTCATTTAGATCTCTGCAGCGGGCCCCTGACTTAGGCTCATGGAGCTAAGGCTAAGGGGCTGTTTAATAGCAATCTAGATGTTCAGGCTCTGGCTTCAGCTAGATCTCTGGGGCAGTCCAACCTTATAGGATCCTAGAGCTGGAGAAGGCTGAACATCTACACAGCAGTTAAATAGCCTTGTCACCTAAGCGCAGCAAGTCCAAGCCAGCTGGCACAGACCATCTGCAATTGTAGACATACCCTTAGAGGCCAAAAAGTTCCATCTCATGCTCATGATTTGCTGACCTAAAGTGTTTCTAAAAACCTATTTAAGGTTTCATAAATATATGCCAACATGTTATGTTCCAATCACAGACAGCCAGGACAGATAATAAAGCATTTGTATTATAGGTGGGGGCATTAGTAGTCCCTCTCATTAAGGTTGTTTGCACTTCCTGTGTAAGACACTGTTTTCAGTTGCTTGATTGTTTGGGTCAAGGAAGTGTATAAATTAGATGTTCCTACAGTAAGTTATTTCTGTAACAGTGTTGTTAGAGTATGGTTTGAACTAATTGGACTAAGATTATCAATGGACTAAACAGACATAGCAGCAGGTGCAATGCACTTGCAATAGTACCTAATTGCCATAATGTTTTGATTTATGGGTTTGTGTTGTTTTTCTGAGGGAGTGGAGAGACTGAAATGTTAGACTGGCAAGGGAGCAGAATGACTGAAACTGGCGACCGACTAATTATTTTGTAATCCAAGAAAGCAAACAGCCATTATTAGAAAGGAATCGTGATTACAAATCTTTTTTGTTGTATTGATTTTGATGTATCACTCCTAGAATAAACCAAATTGTTTGTTTTTAATTATTCATATTTTTAAATTCTTTATTGTACATCTGCTGCTCTTGTTTCTGAGGGGATCCATAAGGAAATTGTTTGCTATGTGTTGCATAGAACAGAATACTTTTATGAAATGGCAGGATGCAGAGGATATATTCCTGATTCTTAGACATAAATAATATAACTTTTGAGGATTTCAAGTTGAGGCTGTTGATCTAATGCTAGTTAATACTTTTATTCCCTTCCTCTGCCCCCCTTTGGCGGGGTAGCGCGGCAACCTGCACGCCATCCGCGCCGTCCCCGGCGGTTTGGGGGGGGATGACGGGGTCGGGCCGGCAACCCGCCAGCTGCCCACACCATTCCCGGTCCCTGGGGGTAGTGTCTCGGGCGTGTCAACAACCCCCACGCTGGCCGCACCATCCCCGGCGTTCTGGGGAGAGGCAGCCGCGCAGCCCTGGTCGCGCTGCTGCGGGGCTTGTTCCGCCGGAGGGAGGGAGGAGAGCGGACCAGCTTTCCCCCAGTCAGCGACACCTACCCTGGTGCTCGGGGAGGCAGACCAGGCAGCCGTCTGCCCCCTTCTCCAGAGGGTGCTGTACGGTGGGGTCTGGGCAAGTGACGTCTGGGCAGGCGCCCGCAAGACAGGAGGGAGGGGCCATTGGTGACGTCATGACACTTGCCACTTCGGCGGATGCTGCCACAGGACGTTTAAAAGCGGCGCCGCCATGGACCACAGAGGTCGCCCAGAGGAGGGAGGAGTGGCGACCCTGAGAAGGTGAAGCCAAAGGGAGGTAGGAAGCGACCCAGGGCAGGGTTTTGGAACCCGGGGGGTTGGTGAGTTTCAGGTCTCAAACCCCACCAACCGGAACTGGGAACTAGTTCCCAGTCTTTAGGGCCCTGGGTCGGGGCTCGGAGTGAGGGCGGGCCCAAGCCCCCCCTACCTTCCCCGGCAGCGTTCCTAGCAGCCAGCCCGGAGGAGAGACAAGGCTGACATTCCGGTCGCCGGATTGCAGATGCCAATAAAGACTGTGAACGCAGAGGCACCTGGACAGGCGGGCAATTGGGAGGAGTGGGGAGGACTATGGACCCCCGGGTGAGGGTCTCCCCTCTCCAGTAACACTCCCCCTCCAAAAAACCCTGCCTTTTTCATCTCCATACATTTCCTTAAAACAGCAAATATGATCATATTTTTTCATGTTGCTGTTCTACCTCCAAAGAGTCATGCAAGATAGATATTAAAAAATTATAGGGTTCTGTACAATCCTTTCTTAGCAGAATTATCTGGGTATTTTGTGTTTAAAAAAAACAAAACAAAACACACACCACTTAATTTCTATTCTGATGGAAAAATTAGGTGCTAAATTATCATATGTTTTTCCTTATTGGTCACTCGGGCCTCAAATTCAGAACATAAAGATGTTCAGGTAGTGTGTTGCCTTTCTCAGGATAGCATCGGGATGCAAGGGACAACACTGGGGCATGGGGTGTGCATTCTGTAGGGTAGATCCTGCTGTGGCATGATGTGGAAGTCTTGAAGTTACTGAGTAATCCTGTTATCCCAAGGGATTTGTTTACCTTTTTCCTTAGGCTAGAAAGCATGTATTAACTTATTTTCATTTCTTCTTCAGGGTACATAACATAGGGAATGCTGGAGATGAATATATTGAAAAATACAGACAACTGGAGACTCAAGAATTGGACAAATTTGATAGTGTTCACTTTATATGTGGAGCAGGTGAATAATGAATGCTCTTTTCCTTCTCCCGATCATAAAGTAAAAAACCAAAAAGCTTAAACTGTGGGGGTCTCTTTGTGGAATATTATGTCTTTATTGTGTAAGGATAGGCTGGTATTAAGTGAATAGTTGACTTATATGTATAAGTGGGGTGTGTGCAGGCCCACATGCACAGATGCAATGCACTTTAATAAAATTATACATGCTTAATTTAGGATTACAATATACGCAGATATTTAATTCTGTAAGAAGGTTTCTCTATGTATACTTTAAGACATGGTTTGTGGTAATATGGGCCTAATAAACCTTCCCAATTATTAATCCAACTGTCGGAAAGTAGGCAAAAATGTATAAAATATTTCAATAATCTGTAATAATAAATGTTGATGGAAAAAGGGTATGAATGGGAGATGGACTAAATTAGTCCAAACAAAAAGGTCTACTGATATAGCACAAGCTCTACATTGAGATGTCATGCCTGGTAAACAAAAGGAGTGTGGGATTGGAAACTAATGGCCCAAAAATGATGTGTTGTAAATAAAGATAAAACGAGAGAATGGGCTATAATCCCACCACTCTCTTTTGGGGTCCTTAAAAAATAGTCATTGGGGAGAGACTCAAGTAGGCTGGGCAGGAGACTGATGGCTGCTGCTCCCACTGTGGCCTGCAACTTTGGGGTTCACCATCAGACTGTTGAGCCTTCACTATCCTGGGCCTGAGAAATATACAGGACCGAGAGAGAGACCCAGATGACATTATCACCTCCACTGGCTTTGGATAAATCCAGAACACCACCTGAAATGTGAGACTGGCCATCTCCCTGCTTTCCTTCTCTCACCTACCATATTTTAAATTTAGTATCTTTTTGTAGTCTCTTTAATAAGAGTCTGGCTTAGCCACACAAGACAGAATCTTTTGCAACACTGGTGAAAGCTTCAAGACCAAAGAAGCAGCTAAGGCAGACGTGGACAAAAGGGCTTCCATGGGCTAGATCTGGCCCGTGAAGGCCCTGCCGCTCCCCTGCCCCCAGGCCAGTTAAGGTCTGGGGGTGGGGGAAAGCGCGCACAGTTTCCTCCACCCTGCAAGGGTCACTCGGCACTTAGAAGCGCAACATGCTGCTGGCAGGGGAGGAGACTTTGCACTCTCCCCCGCCCCCAGGCCATTCAGGGCTTGGAGGCGGGGGAGCAAACAAAGTTTCCTCTGCCCTGCCCCCACCCTGCAAGGAGCGCGCAGCACTTACAAGCACCTCAGGTTCATGGCAGGGCAGGAGGAGACTTTGTGCACTCCCACACCCCCAAGTCCTGATTGGCCTGGTGGCAAAAGGGGGGAGCATGCAAAGTCTCCTCTCACCGCCAGGGGCATGGGCGCCTAGGGGGAACCTCTGAGGGGGGCGGGCAAAGACCAATCATCATCTGTGGGTGGGGAATCAGGGAAGTATCCTCTCCGTGTCCCTTCTGTTTGAGGCCCCGCCCCTTCCAGTGCAGCCCGGGGTCACTTCAAAAATATCTGAAGTGGCTCCTACTAAAAAATTATTGCCCACCCCTGAGCTAAGGCTATCCCTTAAATATCCTTGATACTGGTAAAAGTTTGTCATGTTTTGTAGCGGCCATGGGACTGTATTCTGAGTTGTGTTTCTCTAGCAGTTAGTGTGCAAATAGGAGTCATCACCAGAGACAGAAGCTTCATTTTCTATCTTTGTTCTTTGCTCTTCCCTTTTATGTATATTTGTTTTCTAGGAAACAGGATTGGACTTTAAAAAAAGCTCCAGACCATTTCATCTGACTTTTCCTTCCCCACTTCTCACTCCTTTCTAAAAGGACAGTTATTACCCTTTTTAATACTATCTGGAAAACTGTCCAACAAGGATTTTTTTCCTCTTAAAAACTACAGCTAAAGCGAAAAGGAATAAGTCTTACTAGACTCGTATTCCAAACACTGTTTTTCCTTTTTTCTGTATCTTTTTAGTAGAATATCTTAAAAAATTAAGGGTATCTTTGCCATGGGACTAAGTTGGTTGAAGTCTCTGTGCTTAAATCTTTGAATCAGGACTATTTAGTGTTGTACAGTGACTGGATCTCTAACACCTTTGACTCTGTGTCCATTCAGTCAGTCAGAATTAACATAATGGGTGATCTTATTGTCTGAATTCTATAAAAACGAGAAGTCCTGTGGCACCTTAAAGACTAACAAATGTATTTGGGCATACGCTTTCATGGGTTGGAGCCCACTTGGTTAGATGCATCAACAATATTCTTTATTGTTCTAGTTACCAGTCCAATTGATTGTCATTTCTCTTGGCCTTTTTTCCTGCACTCCTGTCATCCACTCCAATTTATTTCTGTTTATATGTGTCTCCCCTTTCAAAATGCCTTTAGTAGAGGGAAATTTGACTGCACCACTTTCCCAGCAGCTCTGGTAGAAGGAGTGTGAAACTGACTAGGATGTCAAGACAGTTCAGCTTCAAATGATTACCATACTACTTTGCCTCAAAATAAGTTAATGTAGGACAGCCCTTTTTAGATAGAGATACAGTGTATGCACTAGTATTTTCATGTCTTTCAGTGACTAGGTGAGAGGGCATCAGATTTGCCCTGCATGTGAAGTTTCATAAAATAAATTAGCTATCTAGTTATTGAATTGAATAATGGCTTGTTATGCAATTCCATTAAGCGTGATGATGGGAAAATGCCATTTGTACACCTTTTCCCTTGCTAAAACAAGTTTTTTACCTAACATACATTTTCTAGTGCTTTCGTTTATTTAATGTTAAATGAGATGGGTGCTTGCAATACTTTTTATGAAAGAAATAGCTGGAAAATTTTTGCTGAAATTCTGATTGCTAATTTTCTTTTCCTGATACCCTTCTATTTCTCCTTTTTCTGTTTTCTTGGCTTGTCCTTAAACTTCTTCATATTTATACAGTCAGTATAATACAGATAGTAATATCCCTCCTTTAAGTTGTCGTTTAATGAAACAGCATTTATTTATTACTTCATTCAATGTAAATAAATTCATGGAATACCATATAGATCGGGGTGGGCAAAAGGGCTTCCATGGGTCAGATCCGGCCTGCGGAGGCCCTACCGTTCCTCCACCCTCAAGCCAATTAGGACCTGGGGGCGGGGGAAAGTGCACGATGTTTCCTCCACCCTGCCCCCACCCTGCCAGGAGCACGTGGCACTTGGAAGCGCCACACGCTCCTGGCAGGGCGGGAGGAGACTTTGTGTACTCCCCTGGCCCTGATTGGCCTGAGGGCAGAAGGGGGAGTTCACAAAGTCTCCTTCCACTGTCAGGGGTATGGGTGCCTATGGGGATCCTCTTGCGGGGGCAAAGGCACTTCCCCATCCCCAGAGCAATCGTGCTCCATGGGTAGAGAAGCAGTGAAGTGGCCCCTGGCAAAAAATTATTGCCCACCCCGATATAGATGTTCTCTTGTTGTTTCTCTCGTTTGCTTCCTCCCATTCCTTTTTCTCTTCCTCCTGTTCTATGTTGTCATGATGTGGGAGCTCAGTTCATGTGGATTACTGTATTGCAATCTATCTCTTCTAATAGATGCTCTGCTCCCAGCTGAATAGTATCAGTTGAGGGGAAACTAAGCAGACTGGATCATAATGAGACTAGAGGGTGACCCTAGGCATTCTGGGACAAAGCTGCAAAAACCTAGCAAGACTCAGTATCACAAAACGTTTAAGACATTTGAAATATATGGCTGCTAACATTTCTTCCAAATAAGCAAGATTCCTATTGCTTGATAGTGTTAAAAGGGAAAGGTAAAGTCTGAGTTAGAGAAATGCATAAATGTATAATCTTAGGCATAAAAGTTTTTTTTTTCTCCAAAAAGCAAAGCATTTATCTTACAGGAAATCTTAGTACTAGTAGTAAAATGTTAATGATTGCAGATTTTAGGTGTGCTAGGACACTTATAACTAACAGCAGTTTCTGGTTTTTGTTGTTGTTGTTGTTGTTTTGTGGTTCTTGTTTTACTTCATTTAGGGGCATGGGAATTTTCCTAATGGATCAAGACTGGTGATTCATCTAGTCCAGTTTAGTGATCCAGAGGAATGTTCAAGAAACCTTGCCACAAGCAATTAGGAATAACCTCTCCAGAGGGGAATCTTCTTCCTAACCACCCTCTGTTGCTTTAGTGCTACCTATAAGTCTCCCAACAAGCCCTCTCTGGCAGTTAGGGATGTAAATGGGTAACCAGTTAATGTTACCGGGTGATGCTTACTGTTAACTGATGCCCAGCAGGAGAAGCCCCCCCACCCACGGTGCAGGGTGGTCCAGAGGAACCTGCCCATCTGGAACAGCCCCTGGCCATAAAGCTTCTTTTAAAAACTTGTCCTCAAAGCTACTATGACATCTATTTTTATTACCTTCTCCTTTAATTCCCTCCTTCACTTTTGGAATTGGACTTTCATGTATGTCCTTTATATTTTAACCCTGCTGGTTTTTTTTTGGTTTTGTTTTATAGTATTGAGTGTAATAAAATTATTCCATAGAAATATCTTAAATAATTTTAAAAGCGACATTATTTTAGGAACAATGGTTAAAATACACTGATACCAGAAGCATTTCCCTAACAACTTGAGACTCATTCCAGTGTTGGTCATATCATGCAGAGCTACTGATGTCTGAATAGTGACATCTTTGAATGTGCCAGAGGCAGTCAGTTATTCTTTTGCATCATGTTGTTGTGACAGAATGCTATATGTGAGTATTCCTTGGGAATATATTTAGAATACTGTTCAAAAAGTCTTTTGGAAAAAGACAACATTAATATTTATTAGGGACTGTTGTTTTGATACTAATCTCTGTCTTCTCCATATTTTGTTGATGCCAGCTGACCCAGTGTCTAGCCGTTATTTGAACCTTTTGCTCTCTTATGTTGTATAGAATCTAGGCTTCGCTAAATTCTTCTGACATTATGGGAAGGGTTGTTTGTGGAGGGTGCCTATTGACAGTGGAAACTCTTTCAGAGATACCTAGCAACCTCAGTGCTGCTTCATGTACAATTATTTGTGTGGTTTAGCACCAAAGCCTAATAGGTTTGATGTTAGCAGTATAATAATACAGATATGTTACAAATGCATAGGAAGACAATCTCTGCCTCAGAGTTTGTAATCTGTGAATGTTCTGTGAAAACATTCGTTGTCATTATTCCTTAGAAAAGCCTATGCTGGGAATAGGGATGTTAAATTTAGATTAACTGGCTAATTGAATAGTTGACACAATTTGCATAGACTATTCAATTAGTTGATAAGCCCGCCTCCGGCTTTGGAGTGTAGCAACAGCCCCAAGCAATCCGTCTCTGGCCCCGTGCTCCCTGTGGTGTTTCAAAGAAGCAGCGCTGCTGCTTTGAAATGCCACATGCAGCCTGGCTAGCTGGGGGTGTGTCTAGACTACATTTCTCTTTTGAAAGAGGAATATAAATGAAGGAAATTGGAAATGCAAATGAAGAGTAGATTTACAAATCTCACGCTTCATTTGCATATAATGTGTCCAATTGCTTTTTCGAAAAAGTTTGGTGTGTGTGGTGGTGTGTGTTTTTTTTGTTTTTTTTTTAAAGCAGTCTAGACGTGGTTCTTTCGGGGAAAAAAAAACCTTTTTCAAAAAACCCTGTAAACCTCATTTATTTCAGGAATAAGGGTTCTTTCAAAAAAGGGATTTTTTTCCCCAAAGAACCGCATCTAGACTGCTTTTTTTTTTTTAAAAAAAACCTTTTTAGAAAAAGTGATGGGACGCGATTATGCAAATGAAGCATGAGATTTGTAAATCTGCGCTTCATTTGCATTTTCGATTTCCTTCGTTTACATTCCTCTTTTGAAAGAGGAATGCAATCTAGACACACCCTGGGAGTCCAGTTGGCCCGGGCTGCACATGGCATTTCAAAGTGGCAGTGCTGCATGGAGCCTGGGGACTTTGAAGCACCCTTTCCTCTCCCTCCTGCTGCCTCTTTCTGATAGTCAGCAAGATGGGGGGAGTCGACTAGTAGTTCACATCTCTAGCTGGGTACAGAGTTTATTCATAGGTTATTTTATTTTTTGAAATAAGGAATCTTCCTATGTTTCCAAATGTGATATTTAAAAAAAAAAACTTTGCTTTTATGTCATTCAGTAACTTTAAAGTTACTCTGTACCTGTTCATATCAGTACATTTCATGACTTGGGGTGAAATCCTGACTCTTCTGAAGTCAATGGGAGCTCTACCATTGATTACAGTAGGGCTGGGTTTTCACCTGTGATGTCTAATTGCACTTGCATAAAAGCATTTGCCTACAGAGTTTGTGCGCTTGTGTTTTTTCCACTTGTTCTGGAGCTAGCATTTACTCTCTTACTATACATGTGCCTTGGTAACATTAGCATAAAAATATTTTTGGATTTCTTTCATATATCCCCTAGTAGCTGTGTCCATAAATTAATTTGGAAATTCTCTTAGCTTAGTGTCCTGGCAACAAGACTGTAGAATTTATTTAGGAGATAAATTAATGATCAGATGTTAAATGAAGATGACACTGTTTAACATCTGGCTTTCATGTCAAAATATGACTTTATTTGTAGTTTAAGGAAAAGGATTTCAATGTGAGGATGGGGTGATGAAGGGAAACAAATGGTACAAGCGTGTAGTAGTTGGTGGTCTTTCCATTTATCCAATTGTTTGGAACAGATGGATAAATTGGTAGTTGCTCTGAAAAACAGGCTATGATTCCTAGGAATTGGGATAGAAGTAATAGTTGTGAGGACTGTGCAGGATATTTGGCTCGCTGTGATAAAAAGAGCAAAGTAAAGAAAGTTTTATTCAAAAAGTAGTTCCAATAGCATGTTAGATTGGAGAGTAGTATATGAGTATGATATTAGTGTACAAAAACAACAAGATAAACAAATGTCTTCTAGAGTAATTACCAAAACCAGCTGACAGTTGCATATATAGAGAATAGATACCTTTAGTTTGTTCAGAGAATTACTTTTTTGAGTATTAGTAAGCAAATAATGTTAAACCTTGATATAGTGTCCTTTGACGTTTACATTTCAGATACGGTGAATATATTCAGTAGCTCACATTTTTGTTGTAATTACAGCAACTTGACTTTGATCCCTTTGTCTTTTTTTCCAGCTGCTCCATCACCACTTCCATGTGAATCACATGATGTGACATGTATACCAGTAACTAATTATAAATACCCTGATTTGCCTATAACCAGATATAAGGAAGAGGTAAACTAAAGTTATTGGTGTAATTGATATTTTGCTGTTGATGGACTAAAACTGCAAATCTACACTGAAATTTTTCAGAAGGAAAATTCTGCTATTAAATTAGTCCCAGATGAAATGTAGTTTCATTGAAAGGCTCTATTTGTGGTACAAACCCAATTTTAACTACATATTTTCATAATTAAAACATTTCAGTTACCGTTTCATAGAATCCTAGAATACTAGGACTGGAAGGGACCTTGAGAGGGCATCGAGTCCAGTCCCCTGCCCTCATGGCAGGACCAAATACTGTCTAGACCATCCCTGCCTCGACATTTATCTAACCTACTCTTAAATATCTCCAGAGATGGAGATTCCACAACCTCCCTGGGCAATTTATTCCAGTGTTTGACTACCCTGACAGTTGGGAACTTTTTCCTAATGTCCAACCGAAACCTCTCTTGCTGCAGTTTAAGCCCATTGCTTCTTGTTCTATCCTCAGAGGCCAAGATGAACAAGTTTTCTCCCTCCTCCTTATGAGACACCCTTTTAGATACCTGAAAACTGCTATCCTGTCGCCCCTCAATCTTCTCTTTTCTAAACTAAACAAACCCAATTCTTTCAGCCTTCCTTCATAGGTCATGTTCTCTAGACCTTTAATCATTCTTGTTGCTCTTCTCTGGACCCTCTACAATTTCTGCACATCTTTCTTGAAATGCGGTGCCCAGAACTGGACACAGTACTCCAACTGAGGCCTAATCAGTGCAGAGTAGAGCGGAAGAGTGACCTCTCATGTCTTGCTCACAACACACCTGTTACTGCATCCCAGAATCATGTTAGCTTTTTTTGCAACAGCATCACACTGCTGACTCATATTCAGCTTGTGGTACACTATAACCCCTAGATCCCTTTCTGCCGTACTCCTTCCTAGACAGTCGCTTCCCATTTTGTATGTGTGAAACTGATTGTTCCTTCCTAAGTGGAGCACTTTGCATTTGTCTTTATTAAACTTCATCCTGTTTACCTCAGACCATTTCTCCAATTTGTCCAGATCGTTTTGAATTATGACCCTATCCTCCAGATTAGTCGCAACCCCTCCCAGCTTGGTATCATCTGCAAACTTAATAAGCGTACTTTCTATGCCAATATCTAAATCGCTGATGAAGATATTGAAGAGAGCCGGTCCCAAAACAGACCCTTGCAGAACCCCACTTGTTATACCTTTCCAGCAGGATTGTGAACCATTAATAACTACTCTCTGAGTACGGTTATCCCGCCAGTTGTGCACCCACCCTATAGTCGCCCCATCTAAGTTGTATTTGCCTAGTTTCTAATTAGAGATATTCACCTGTATATCAGCATTCATCTCCGTTTATTACTTTAAATGAGTTTTAAAAAATATCAAGGAGATAAATAAGTAAATTGTTAAGTACTGTTTGAAATTCTATACTAACATATTTTATGGTCTTATGAGCATTCTTTTAAAAAATCTAATTTCAGGTAGTTTCTTTGATAGAAAGCAATTCAGTTGTAATTGTACGTGGAGCAACTGGTAGTGGTAAAAGTACACAAATTCCGCAGTATATTTTGGATGACTACTCACGGCGGTCTGCCTACTGCAACATTGTTGTTACCCAGCCTCGAAAAATTGGTGCCAGCAGTATAGCAAGATGGATTAGCAGGGAGCGGTCATGGGTATTAGGTGGATTTGTAGGCTATCAGGTATGATGATGTTTCAAACTGTATAAAGTATATAATTTGGAAATGAGAAAAATTTCTTCCTCTGCCTTACTTTAATGCTCCATAAGTAATTCCGGAGAATCATAAATGGCTTTTAAAACAGAACTATGGCAGAAGTGGATGGTTAATAGCTAGCCGCTAACATCCCTAGGGTTGATTGCACTCCCGTCGACTCCGGTACTCCATTGGATTGAGAAAAGTAAGGGAAGTTGATGGGAGAGTTTCTTATGTTGACCTCCCACAGTGGAGACAGGGAGCTAATATGGAAAAATCCACTTCCAAAGGTGGAAATTTCAAATATTTAAAAATGAGTGTATAATTGAAAACTGTTTTATCACTTTAGGAAAAATGGACACCGTTGCCTCCCAGTTATAATTTGGTGGAACAAATACATCATTCCAGTTTTTTTTCTAGATGGGATCCTTTACTTAATATTTAGACTCTGAACTGTAAAATATAGTATTGCTAGTTGATTCACTATGGGAGGGAAAAGGCTTAAAGGTGTAAAATGGTTGAATTTCTCCTGTTGTCAGGATTTTTAATGTATATTTTTCCTAGGATTTGTGTGGGCTGAGCACAATCCAAAGAATTAGAAAACAAGAAAGATGATATTGCATTGAAAAACTGTAGTTGAGGCATGATAGCACCCAAAATAGTTAGGGTTACATAACTTTTAAAATGATTAAACCTCCTTTTAACATACCTGTCCAGAACCTTCATTTTTGTGATTATGCAACCCATATTTGGTTTCTGCCTGAACATGGTCTCCTATACACCTTCTCCTTGGTTCATTTTTTTGTTTAGTTTTGAGAACACCATCTTTGGCTATTTTGAATGAAGATGCAATTTTTTCCCCCTCACACTCTTTCAGGTTGGCGCTATGGTAAAAACAACTAAAGTTTCAAACTAGCCTCAAATGCCATTGTTTATATAAATTTGATTGTGGCTCTGAGATTTGCCAAGGAGATATTGTTCCATTTCACCTTAGTTAATTGTTTGTGGGCTCTACAGTTATGATGCATAGTAAGGACACTTCTGTAGTTGCTTTTATGAGTTTAAATGGACTATCATAACTGATTTATATTGCATCTCAATCTCGATGCTTCAGCTATATATTTATTGGAAGCATCACACACCTTTGCTTTTGCTTAGAATTTTGAATTGTCCAATAGTATATCATGTATGAAATGTATTTGGAATTATGAAATCTTTCCCTCCCCATGTTTTAGGTTGGGTTAGAGAAAGTAGCAACAAAGGACACAAAATTAATTTACGTGACAACTGGAGTGCTCCTTCAGAAAATAGTTGGTGCCAAAAGCCTTGTAGAGTTTACACACATCTTCATAGATGAAGTAAGTTGAAAGTAAAATTAATCTCTATTTGAAAGAGTAACTCTTGTTGTTGTTTTCTGATTTAGAGAATTAAATTGAGTTTAGTTATGAAGATCACTCTGACACATTTTATGAAGAAACTTATATGATTGTTCTGGGACTGACTTCATTCAGTTCCAGAGTGGTCCTTTGGATAGGGAAGTTAAAAGCTTAAGGAAATATCTTGAATTGAAATGTTTCTGAGGTGACTTCTGACTCTTCAGACATCAGTCATTTAAAGAGGTGTGTGAAATCTAACATGAGTTTTTCTGCTGAGGTGGCTCATTGCTAGCCAGGCATCTCTTTGCCTATGCAGAGGGGATTACTTTGTGATTGTTGCTGCCTTAAACAAGGATCCTCAGTCTTCAGACACGTCCTCAGTATAACTTAGAGGGTGCATTGGAGGGGGGAAAATGGCCCTCCTATGGGCCAGGAGTATGAGCAAGAAAGAATGGTTAGACTTGCTTTGCTGTTCTCTGCATGTTATTAGATCTGGTAGAACAAGATATCCTTTTTGTGCTTGGTTTATTCACTGATAAGACTTTTCTCTATTGCTGTCCTGAAACAGTTGGACTATTTGTGTCCAAACTATCTTCTCAAGAATGTTATTCGTTATTTTGAATACTTTTTATAATGTTCCTATATATCCTCCTCTGTTCTAAAGTAAATACCTGGCCATTCTTGTACAGCCAAATACAAGTTCTCATATCTGGAAACAAAGAATGTAGGCCACATTTACAAGACAGAGGACTGAATCCTGGAATGCACTGACCCTGAAAAGGTCAGTCCTGGGGTCCTGGAAAAAATCTTTAACAGGAATTTTTAGATTGTCAAAACTGCTCTGCTCAGTTACAAAGCATGTTGACTTTTGTGATTTGCAGATTCTTTAAAAGACACACTTCCTACCATGAAAATCTTAGTCTAAATTAGAAAAATGTACAGCGTGACATTAACTAGTAAAAAAAGAGGTTTGTTAAAAGGAGGAATTGAGGTGAAAATAAATGTACCTGAATCATACTATTTCTTTTTGTAGGTGCACGAACGTACTGAAGAAATGGATTTTCTGCTGTTGGTAGTCCGTAAACTGTTGCGTACAAATTCCCGATTTGTGAAAGCAAGTTTCAGTTATTTTCCGCTCTCTTTTTAGAAAATAACATTCGCAAGATCCACTTAATTCACTTTTCATTCTGCACTGAGTATAGTTTTTGAAGAGCTGAAAATAGTGACTCACGTGAAGTTAAAATTTTATCTTATACCCCTGTGTGTGTGTGTGTGTGTGTGTGTGTGTGTGTGTGTGCGTGTAAAATATTATTTGGAGTGAGTTGGTCTTGTGTGTCTGTCTGCAAGTCCATCTCTTCAAGAACTACTCCTAAATGGTAAGAGCTATGACCACCAAATTTGGTATGCAGCTTCCTCTTCTCCTAATTTAAGGCAAGGTCAAGGTTTGGTTGTGCTAGGAGAACTGGAAGCTCTGGGAAAAGGACAGTTTCTAATAAAATGCAAAGGGAGGGCTGCTGGTCTAAGGGACACAATATGAGAGTGTCCACTGGGGGCAGCAGGCCTGCAGGGTGAGCATTGGGGGCAGCCATGGCAACAAGGAAGTAGCAAGCAGGGCTGGGGCTTCGCCATTTGCCTATCCACAGACCAGGTAAGTCGGGCCCCTCTGCTTGGAAGACATCTTCCGCTGGTTCCCCCATCCCCCTGAGGGGCCAGGCAGGAGGAGTGAGGGAGGGGGAAGGGAGTAAACTCCCTTGCCCCAGGCTGGAACAGAGGAAAGAGAGGGAGAGCCCGCGTTGTCCCCAGGGACAAGCCGGCGACAGAGGTGCATAGTCCTCACTGTCCTGGGCTACCTCTAGGGAGAAGCCAGTAGCCACCCCCATCCCTGAGTCCTTCCTCATCTCCTGTCCTTATTCCTGCACCTTCCCATGCCCCTGGCCTCCTGTTGTGAGCTCCTCACGTCCCGAAGGCCTTGCCGTGACACTTGCATCCCCCACACTGCCAGCACCCTGTCCTGGAGGACCCGAGCAACACTAGGTAAGTTTTCTAGCATGTTAATAAGCTAGCATGCATTCTTCTTTAGCCAATATAATGTAGTCTCAGTTTTTTTTCTTAATGTTAGAATGCATTAATTTCTAAAATGCGCTTAGGGCTGCAGAAAATATAAGATGAATATTTGACTGGAATTAAATTTTGGATGTTGAGGGCAGTGCTTCCGCTTGATTAAATGTGATATTTTTACACACTCAAGTTCATTTGTTATGCATATTTTTAAATGGAGCAGAGTTCTTGAGAAAATGACAGAAATACAAATACAATATTACAGTGTATATACAAATCTGCCAATATAACATTATGGTTGAGATTTTCTATGCACATATTAAGAAAAAAATGTTAGTTTTCTCCTGTGTGCAAATACAGTGTGCAGAGTCTTAGTATGGATATGTTCAATCAGATCTTTGCTCTTTGTCTTAAAAGTGACTTAAATAAATTGCATAGTGGATTGAGATAACACAGATCATAGGCTAACACTGCTAACCCAAAACATTTAAAGTGCAGTTTAATGGTAGGTTCTAAAAAATTTGGGTCCATGGTTAATGTGTGAATGCTCCTAATGATTTTACCAATCTGGCTCTCTAGTTCCTGTAGCAAGGTATGCCACATAAGTACTGTGGAGCTGCAGAGGCAATATAGTTGGAGAACTTTTGTTTGTAGTAAGTAACAATCATGTCTGTGTATGGTCTTATTAAATGTATCCGTTAACAAACTAGAAGGGAAATAAAGAAGTCAGTGTAATTCTGAATTACTGTACTGGAAGGAGTTGCAAACACCCATGAACAGAGAAATATTGCAGAGGGGCCTTGAGCAATTAGAATTATAGGCAGAAAGTAACAATGAGATTCAGTTTGGAAAAATGCAGATTAAAACAGCTGGGAAAAATAATATAGGACAAGTTCAGTGAGATTAGATGGCTCAATAGTACAAATGCTGTAGTAGAAATAATACTGGATAGCAGATGAGTTTGAAATGAGAGTTGGAAACAAAGTTAACTCAGTTCTGAATTGCAGAGGCATCATGTCTCAAAGCACGAGGCAGTAGTTACTCTCTGGATAGCTTTCAGAGACATCAGCTGTGGTACTGCACTTACTATCAGCATTATGCTAAAAGAAAGATATTGCTAAATGGGAAGGAGGTTGGGGAATAGTAGCAAATATGATTTAGGGTATTGAAGAGCGTGAGAGAATGTAGCTTGGCTCAGCAACTTGGGGGGCTGTGGAGAAACAAGTGTATGGCAGTGTTTTTCAACTTTTGGATCAAGTGTCACTTATGGCTCCTTGGGTAACTCTTAAAAAGATTGTTTGATTGTGAAATATAAATATATTCCTTGAGATGCACCCCGTGGGTTTTAAACAGAAGTGCATAAATCAGCTTTGAAGGTAGAGAGAACCAGCTTCTCAACTGGCTGCCAGTGTGTGCAACCCCAGAAGAATCTGTGATGTGAGCTGGCAGTTCTCTGAGCAGCTGCTATATCATTCCTGCTTCAGCAGCTCCAAGGCCAGCCTCATTCAGCACAGTGCAATGAGAATTAGGGATGTCAATATGTAGATGACTACACGATTAACCGATAATCCCGTTGACTACATGCATTCCCCCCCATACAGAGGCAGCAACGGGGGGGAGGAGGGGGAGAGCAGGAGAGAGGTGGGAGCTGGTGCCTGTGGGGAGCTAGCTTAAAAGCCAGTTCAGCATGAGCACTGGGTCTGCCATCCCTCCCAACACCCCAGCCTTGTGGCCTCTGAGAGGAGCTGGCAGGAACCGATATGCATGGGAAGCCAATTTTTAAGCCGGCTCTCTGTGTTTGCCAGCTCCACAGATCCGCCTGGCCCCCTCCTACAGAGGCAGCAGGGTGAGTGAGACAAGGACAGGCAGGAGCCAGTGCTGGGAGAGCTTGTTTAAAAGCTGGTTCCCCCCAACACCTGCTTTGTGGTGCCACCTGCACCCCCACACTGCTGCCTCTATCAGATAGAGGAAGCAGCGGGGATGAGGGGCGGGTAGGCTGCCATGAAGCAGCCTTTGTCCGCAGCAGGCTCAGGTTCACCACAGACAGAGGCTGCTCCGCATGGGCTAGCATCCCATGGAGCAGCCCCTGTCCATGGGAAGAGGGGAGTGGGGGGAAAGAATCTGAGACACAGGCAACAACATGGAATGGCAGGGCTCTCCCCAGGAGTAGTGCCAGGAACGCACTGGCTGCCAGCCCCGCTTCCGGGGATTATTGAAGTGTCATGTAACTGCTCAAATTTGATGTGGTTACACCACTGTTCAATTACACGCTAAATAACATCTCTAAAGGGAATAGGTCTGTTACTATGTTTCTATTCTGGGTTATAGTGAGCTTTAACTGATCTTGTCCAAGTATAGGGGATCATCTAGCAAAAGTTGGCTTCCATCTACTATAGCTGCTCTGGGACTCCCAGAAGAAGGAGAAAAAAAATCTGAGAATTAACAGCCATTTGTAGTTCACTATTTCTCTGTGCTAGCCTAAGTTGGTACAACTTGTGAGCTAATTCAGGCCATCTGTGTAACAGCGAAGGATAACTATAGGATTGTGCATTCCAGTCGCTTGCTTGGCTTGCCCAAATGAGCTTTGTCCCTCATGGGAGGAATGTATCTAGGTTGATTATGCTGGCTGTATGCCTATTGATGATGTCCGTGCCAGGAAAATTGCCAGCAGGCGACCTGTGGGTGATTTCTGCCTCTTTTGTGCTGCTAATCAGGACAGTATAGAACATGTGACACTATTGATTCCATGGCCTGTTGTCTAAAAATATATTTGAGGCGGAAATGGTTTACAAATACTCTGAAGGATGCAGAAACCAAGAGGAGAAGTATTTAGTGTGATACCAATAAGGAGAGGAAATGGAGAGGAGACTGAAGTCTTTACTTAATACTTCAATTGATCAAGTTCAGGGGTTTGAAAAATCTACAACTCTGAGTGCCATATTATGCCATCCTAATCCCTGCTCCTATTGTTCAGGAAGACAGTGTTTCTATATGGACAGAAAATCCCATGCCCTCACTGTTGTTTGCATCTATGTTATGGACTCACAGTGGCATAGCTTTGCTGCTGTAGCACCCACAGTGTAGACTTAAAATGACATAGTTATTTAAAAATATTTTAGGAAGATATTAAACTGGGGTATAATTTTCCAAAGAAAGTGATAAGTCCCATCACTTGAGATGTTTAAAACTATATTACTAAATGAATCAGAGGAAGTAGTCTTGCCCTTCTGGGTTGGAAGTCTAAGTGCCCTTTGTCTCTTACATTTAAATTTCCCTAAGAATGCACAAAATATCTGCCATAAACTTTTCTCCTGTTAAAGATTATGTAGGAATAATAAGATAATGAAGACTTAAATATTCTGTTAGGTTTGTATTCTTAGCAATAACTTTGATTCTTGAAGCTCAGTGTGACATGATGTGGATTGCTGCTGATGTGTAAATTATACAAATTTCTTTTAACAGGTTATTCTGATGTCTGCTACAATCAACTGTAAAGAATTTGCTGACTATTTTGCCATTCCTATTCGTAACAAACTGAATCCAGCCTACGTGTTTGAGGTGGAAGGCAAACCCCATGACATTGAAGAATACTATCTTAATGAATTGAAGCACATTAGTCATCTCAGGGTACAGTTAACAATATATCGTTTCCTGTGTTATAACACAATAGCATTTGGGATGGACTCTTCAAAGATATGATGCCTTTATGTTCTAGATACATTATTAAAAAAACTTAAAAAACAACAAATAGTCTACTAGTACCTTGAGGTTGTTGTTTTTTACGTTTTTCCTGTTACAGACTAACTCGGCTACCCCTCTGAAGCGTATACATTATTAAACTAGTTCTGAAAGTCTAGATACTTACTTATTACAGTGTTTCAGGAGTCTAAACATTCTAACCAACAACAGATTTCACCAGTGGCTTAATGCCTCCACCAATCAGGAAGCAGAATGAGAAGACGTGTAAATTAGTATATAACCATCCACACTGCCTACTTTTTTTCTTTGCTTCCTGCGTTCTGAAAATGTAGAATAGTGGGTACTTCATTCCTTATGCCCCCCCACTCCCCAAATCTGCCTTGTTTTCCCCTTTATAGCACAAAAAAATGAAGGATTTTGTTTAGTAGTGCACTTTTTCGGTAGAGGGTCTCCCTTAGTCTTATGCTATGGTGTGCCCCTAGAGTTGCCATGGGTGGGAGCTTCTCTCCTATCTGCCCAGTCTGGTTTGCATCATAAGGAAGTGTGCCTGTTGTACTTAGGCACCTTTCATTTTTAGGAACACAGCTTCACATTTCTCATAGCCTCAGCATCATTGTGCTGTTTATATTTGTAGTCCGAGTAAATGCTGTCTTCCACACATCCTAGTCTAGTGCGACTTCCAGACTAGGTAACTTGCACCTCCCAATTTCCTGCTTCCCACATCACGCCATCTACTTAGTTTCATAATTCTTCCCTCACCATAGCATCCTAACACTTTTCACCTAAAATCAGTAGTAATGGTGCAATTCCTAGTGCGGCTTCCGTAGTCAGTGTCTCCTCTCTTTTGGGGTAAAAACTCTGGTTGATTGATTTGATTTGTTTGTTAAAAGGTGGTATGTGTGTGTTGTGTTTTTTGTGTGTGGTGGTTTTTTGTTTTTTGTTTTTTTATTTGTGGGATAGGAGAGAGAACATTTAGATAAGTTGGGGATATCAACTTCCGAGCGTGCCTCTATTCCTTAATGCCTCTTTAGGCAAGGAAAACTTTGCCGGACTGGGCCTTTACTTTCATGTTTTCTTTTAGTTTATGTCAGCATTTGAGATCTACAATAGCTGACACATTTATCTCCAGCAAGAAGGCCTGACCTACCAGCTCCTGGAAGCAAGCTTATCCAAGATTTTTGAGAGTGTTTAGAAACAACTGCTGCTTGTTTGGTGTGTGGTCCCATCACTCCTGGTTCTGTGACCTTGGGAGTATCACTTATTCTGTGCTCTGGAAACAGCCTTTCAGGCTGGAACTCTGGTCACAAAGTCTGGTGGTTTTCTCCAGCCCGGAATTCTTGGGCTTGACTGCCTGAGGTTAATCAGAGATGTAATTTTAACTTAAGTTTCTTAAGAAGTTTCTAATTGCCCAACCTGAAGTCAAACATACAATCCATTTCCAATGAATGCTCTTTAATTAAAGCAACTTCTCCTTCTTGGTGCTATAAATAATGGGATGAACAGTCATTCTCTCCTCCAGAATACCATAAGCTTAAATTTGAGACTCAAGGTGTTAATTCCCTGCAATATATAAGAACATAGGAATTGCTGTATTTGATCAGACTTCATCGTGTTCATCAATTTCATCGTGATGCTTTAGAGGAAAATGTAAGAATATAACTGTAGGAAGATTTTTGGTAATTTTCCCCTCCTAATTCTATTCCTTTCATATTAGTGTCTCATCCTAATCTCTGATAGGTAGAGATGGGGTTAAACCTTGAAGATTTAGGTTTGATATCCCTTAAAAAATGTGGTGTTACTATCTGTGATAAGTCTGGATTTTCTTGATATCCTTATAAATTTCCAGTCCTTCTTGGCATGTTGCTAAGTTCTTGGCCTCAGTGACTATGGCCATGAGTTCCAGAATCCAGTGGCCCAGTGCTTGAAAATTTATTTTTTTTTATCAGTCTTGTGTTCCTCAACTTTTAGATTTATTTTAATGTTCCCTTGTTTTTGTGACAGTTCTCAGGGTACCCAGGGCTCTAGATCACTTTGTTTACCCTCCTGACTTCAGCACGAGGAAGTCTTATGTGCATTTAATTGAGTGTCCTCTCTCTGACGTCACCCACCTTTTAGTCATTCAAGCACTCTCTTCTGAAGTATGCCAACCTTACTTAGCTTTACAGATTAGTAGTAGATGCACCTTCATGCCCGAGTTTCTCTAAAGTATTCAGCCCATTATCCACTGAACACAGTGTCCATGTCAGATTGTATGACTGAACTCCTCATCAACACCTTGCTTAATATCTCGGCATTTAGATATTGATAGTGAAAACAATAATAAGTTTATCATAAAAAAGTCAAGGTATAAGTAATAGTGCAAGATATAAGCAAACAGTCTTGCTTTCTAGAGACAAAACTTAAATAACAGGTTAGCCTCCTGTCTAAAGAAGTTTCTCATCCACTAAGTCCTTTGAGGCATTTCAATTAAAGTTGGCTGAGATTCCATTTTTCTGAATGTAAGTGCTTTGCCCATTTACTTCCTAGGTGCAGGATAATTATGTTATCTTCATTGCTTTCTGCTTATCTTCCCAAAGCTTACGGTTTCTATTTAGATACTATAACTACCCAGATTAAGGTGCCACAGGACTCCTCGATGCTCAGAGACTAAAGGATTTATTAGGGCATAAGTGTTTGTGAAAGCTTATGCCCTAATAAATCCATTGGTCTCTAAGGTGCCACAGGACTCCTCGTTGTTTTCTGCAGATACAGATGAACATAGCTACCCCTTTGAGACACATCAGAATGAGGACAGTCCTGGAGCCCCCTGGCCAGTTGGCATTAAGGGCTTCTGACATCACAATTCTTGAGTTTGAGAGAGAGAGAGGGAGGATAAAGCTCTCGCTTTATCTTCTCTGGGTTTTTTTTTCATGTCCCTTCTTATTTATTTCCTTTCTAAGTCTCAAGATTTTGAATCTCTCAATGAGTTTTCCCATGCCTTTGATCATTCTTGTTCTTTTCTGACCTTCTCTTCCCACTTTTGTTCTGCGATATCCTTTCTGAGGAAAGGTGGCCAGTACTGCACACAGTATTTCAAATGTGGCTAAATACTGATTCATACAAAAGGCAGACTTTATCCATATTGTTCAAGCATTCTGTTCTTCAAGTGACTTAATTTTTTTCCTCCAATGTGGATTACTTTGCATTTATCAACACTGAATTTAGTTTATCAGCATGTTGTCCATTCACCTACCTTCGCAAGGTCTTTCTGTAGTTTCTCTATCCTTCCTGGTCCCTGACTTACCCCAATAACTTTGTCATCTGCAATTTTTACTACCTTACTGCTCATCCTCTCTTTCGCACAATTAACAGATAAACACGGGAATCAGTGTGGAATCTTGCAGCACCCCACTGTTATTTTTTGGCAGGATGAAAACTGACCACTTAATCCTACCTTTTACTTTCTGTCCCGTGTCGAGTTTTTGATTCTTGACAAAACTTTGCCTCTTGCCCAATGAATAACTACCTTCTGTAGTCTTTTTTGTGTGGAACCTTTTAGATAGTCTTTTGAAAGGCTAAATAAGTTAATCAGTTCTTTATTCACTGCCTTATTGACATGTTCAGTAAAATCTAAGATAAGTGAATTTCTTTTGTGGAAACTGATGGTTTAGACCATATATCATGATCTTTATTTTGTTCTTTAATTAAAATTATCATTTTAACCAATTTGCCAGTTTACTCTTTCTGTAATTCCTCAGAATAGTCCTACAGACACCTTAAAATATTGGGACTATGTTAGTTGCTTTCCAGTCCTCTAGAACAGGGGCTTAATTTTCAGTTTGTAATAAGTGTATGCTATTATCAGCTTGCTTCTGATACTTCACTCCTTCAGAACGGTTAAATGTGTACACTGTCTGAGCCTGGGGATGTACTGATTTTTAAATTATCAGTTTGCTCTGATGCTTCCAATGTCTCATAGTAACATGTTTTTGTTACCAGAAAAGAGTATGTTCATGTAGTACCTCCCCAGCATGCTTGGTGGTGAAGACAGTTGCAAAGAAATCAAGTAGCTTTTCAGCAATGTCCTTATTTTCCTTAATTTCTCTGTTTTTAACCCCCATGGTGATCTAGCCTTAGAGCCTTTCACAGACATTTATTTTTTACTCCTTTAAGCTATTTGCTGTGAAAACCTCATTTTGATTCTTATAATTCCCTTCTTATTGCCTGCTGTAGATCCACTCAGAGAAGGGACGTTGGTTGCCATTCCCAGGCAAAGAGTCTGTTTTACTCCCCTCTGGAAAGGACACAGACCTTCTCTTTTTTAGTTGAGTGTTGTTAGTTTTACAGATGCATATAGATCTCCCTCTCAAGTGCATTTAAGTATTTCTGAAATTGTTTTCTATCACTGTGGCACACTTAGTTGCCATCAACTTCTCTTCCAAGATACAGAGAATTGAGTTTCTTAGGTCCTCTTTCCCTGCACATCTGGTTGCATTCAGTCGTCTTTGCCTTCCGTACGTGGTGTGCTTCATCTTTTCTTTGATTTCATTTGGATAAAGTTTCAGAAATGGTAAATAGTTTATTTTAAGAGCTTTAGTGAAGGCACTGCAAGTGATAAAATTTACTATCTTCTTGTGGGAATATTGTGTCTTCAAAATAATGAAACCTCACCCTTGCACCATAAGCATTGGTTCACTTAGGATATGGTGTTACTTTCGGTGTAGAAGATTCAAGGTACCTTTTACGTTTGTAAGGTGACTTGGTGATCATAACATATTTGAATCTGCCTCTACGAGCTGGTCGTGTCTGGTGCTAGTTGGTTCTGCAAGTTCCACTATAGGTAAATCCTCCTCTGAAGTACTTCTGCATTCTCTATGTCTTTCCTGGAATAGATTTTGCTGAATGGGATGGGAGAAGGAGGAAGACATACTGATCCTGTTTATTGTGATAGTTTCTTCTTTCATCTTTTGTCTCCCCTCAGAGATTGTTGCTTGAAATATTTTATTCTAAGTTTTTTATCTATTTTCCTGCTTTGGAAGCTTTCTTACTGAGAAAATGGATGGTCTACGGCAGGGCTACTCAACCTTGGAAGCCCCGGGGGCCACAATGATACAGCACATGCCCAGGGCCGCAACTTAAGTGTAGTTGCATATACATGCAAATATATGTAAACAGTTTCTTTCACACTGACTGGCATGAATATAAAGATTAAGCCTTAAGCCGTGGTGCTGGACCCAAACGTAGCCAGTGCGAGCCAGTCAGCACCTGTCAGGCCTTGCCCACTAGGCTAAGCAGCCATCACTTCCCACAATGCCACAGCACTCCCTTCACCTCCTCCCTTGGGGCTAGAAACTCTGACACTCTGTACCCATCTTTTACAACCAGCCCGTTCACTTGCATCTTTCAGTGCTCACCCCACCTGGGAGACACCTCACTGTTGTGGAACATGTTCCCAGTGAAGGCCATGTTCAAAGGATCCCACATGCTGGCCATACGTTGAATGTAAACCCAAACCCCACTGTAGGCCGCAAACAAATGGGCTGCAGGCAGCCCACGAGCCACATATTGAGAAGCTCTGGTCTACGGTTTATATGCCACCTATGGTGGATTTTTTGCTTCCTGCTTTCTAATTGGTGGAGCAATCATGCTCTCTACAAAGGATTTTTCTGGGCAGGATGTGAGGTGAGAAGATTAAGGAAAACAAGTATCTGTGAGTAACTGCGTCATTTAAAAGCTATATAGTTTTACACAATGATTATTATAAAGTTGACTTACTTGTCACAGACTCACCACTAGCTGGGCTTGAATAAGCATAGTTGCGATGAGACACTGTTTGAAACTAATCCAGATTAAATGTGCAAGAGTAACTTTTTATTCTGTGTACTGCTATCACAGTGAACAAAACAGTATGTTATGGTAAAAGCAGTTATAGTAAATTAACTAGAAGCTCAATGCTATACTATTCCATGACTTTCATAAGAATTATTGGTTCTTGTAAAAGGATATGAGATGATACATTTACAGATAGATCCTTACTTCGGATCAGATTGTGGCCCATCCTGCATGCACTTACCATTGTTAGCAGCAAAAAGGAGAGGGCAGGCCTCGTAGAACTCTGTGTCATCAGTTCCAGGCCTGCAGATGGGGAAGAGGCAAGTGATGGACAAGAGTCTTGGCTTCCACTTCTGACATGCTGGCCAGCACAGCTGTGGTCAGGGCCAGCTTTAGGAAGTGCGGGGCCCAATTCGAAGAATTTCGACGGGGCTCCGCAGCAATTTTGGTTGAGTAAAAAAAAGGCACACAAAAGTTTCAACGGGGAATGGGGGGGAGCCCCAGGAATTTTTTTGATTGAGAGAAGAGAGGAAAAAAAAATCCCCCAAAAGAAATGGAACAAGAAATCCCCTACACACACACCCACCCACCCACACACACACACCCACCCACACACACCCCCCCCCCCCCCCCCGCTAAACTCACACCTCCTGCGGTGCAGGCAGCCAATGCAGTCCTCCTCCAGGGGTGGCAGATTTGTATAATTTTTGGTGATGCCCCATTAGCCACACCCCCTGACCCCTGTTTACCACACCCTGACCCCCATTAGCTACACCCCCTGACCTCTGTTAACCACGCCCCGACCCCCCTGATCCCCGTTAACCAGGCCTCTGGAGGTAACATGTTCGGGGCAAGATGGACACATGACCAGAAATAAAAGGTGTCATGTCACCCCTCTTGAAGGGCTTTTCCTACCATCCTCCTACCAAGAGGGATTAGTTTGGCCCCCACCAAACCCCCCTCATGCAACTATCCTGCAATTGCATTAACCCAATGTGTGTGACATTAACGTGGGGGCAGAGAGGCTGGGGGAAGTGTTCCCTCTAAGGCTATGTCTACACTCGTGGCTTCTTGCGCAAGTACAGCCGTTCTTGCGCAAGAACCCACAGAGCATCCACACTGCCCGCCTGCTCTTGCGCAAGGAAATTTACAGGATGGAGTGGTAAGAGAGGGTGTCTTGCGCAAGAGCTACGCTCTTTTCTAACAGGTGTAAGCTCTCTTGCGCAAGAGGGCAGTGTGGATGCTCGTCAGGGATTTCTTGCGCAAGAAACCCCTATGGCTAAAATGGCCATTGGAGCTTTCTTGCGCAAGAGAGCGTCCACACTGCCGTGGATGCTCTTGCGCAAAAGCACAGCTCGCACATGGCAGTGTGGACGTGTTCTTGCGCAAGACTTCTTGCGCAAGAAGCCACCAGTGTAGACATAGCCTAAGAGTTTCCTCCCATGAGCAGAATGGATTTTGTGTTGTGCACCTGTACTGAGTTCATGTGGCTTGTTTGGATGTGCCACTGTGGAACCCAAGTTATTAATAAATATTTTATAAACCTTTACCTTTTCTCTCTGCTGCCATGTCTCCTCCCCTTGCTCCATCAGCTCCCCTGGTGCCTGCTGCCCCCCAACTCCTCACCCTCCTCTGCTGTCCTGACTCCTGCCCTTCTCACTGCCCTCAGCGACCTGCCCCCCTCCACCAGCCCTTCTCTCCCCCCTGTGCCCACTCCTCCAGTAGCCCCACTCTGATCATGTGAGCTACCCCTCCTCATCCCCTCTTCTAACACCTCCCTCTACATACCTGCCCTGCCTCTCTCTTCTGGTGCTGGTCCCTCCCCTGCAGGTGTCTGCCCTTCTGCTTCACCCCAGAATCCCCTGGCACCTGCACCTTCCCTTAGCCCTGCACCCTCCTGGTGCCTCCCCCTTCCTTTACTGCCCCTGCCCCCTTTGCTGCCCCTGCCCCCTGATGCCCACCCCCTCACCACTCTCTGCCCCCGTTCCCCTCCTGCCCCTCTGTGCCCTCACACATGACTTGCTCCATCCCTACCTTTCTCATGCCCACCCCTTCTTTCAGGTCTTCTCCCAGCATCTCCCCCTCCCCCCTCTAGCTCCCAATGTCCTTCCCCTCTCCTCTCCTCTCCCAGCATCACCCTGTCCCCCCTCCCACTGACACCTCCCCTCCTGCCTTTTTTTCTCATTGTCTGCACTTGGCCCCCTGGCATTTGTCTCTCCTCCACACTGTCCCTTGGTGCCTTCCCCTTTCTTCCCCCTCCCCCTCCGCACAAGCCCCTTCCTCTACCACCCCTTCCCCTATTTTCCCCCTCCCCCTCCGCACAAGCCCCTTCCTTTCCCACCCCTTCCTCTCCGCACAAGCCCCTTCTGCTCCCACCCCTTCCCCCCGCACAAGCCCCTTCCGCTCTCCCCCTCCGCACAAGCCCCTTCCTCTCCCACCCCTTCCCCCTAGTTTCCCCCTCCCTTACCTTCTGCCTTCTACTTTGTGGGGCCGGAGTCTGTGCTCAGGCCCCGGACTTTGAACCCGGAGCTAGGCCGAGCGGCGCAATGCGGTGCCAAACAGTTTTAGTGTCCCGGGCCGTGATGTCACGTCACGCCTGGGTTTCTCCCCGCTTGCCTGGGAACGCTGCGCATGGCAGCAGCAGCAGCCGGCAAGGGGGAGCCGCACTGAGAGCTGTGCATGGAGAGACGGACCGGGGCCGAGGGGGATGCTCTGGGGCTGGGGTGGGAGGACGTGCGGGGGGGCCAGCAGGTGAGGTCTGGGGACTGCTCCAGGCAGAGCTGGGGGAGAGACCCAGCTCCAAATATTGCTGGAGCAGGGCCCCCGGCTCTGAATATTAACTCACCGCCCATGGTGCCCGGCACGCTTCCGGGTTCAGGGCGCGGGGCCCCTTTAGGCGGGGGGCCTGATTTGGGGGAATCAGGCGAATTGGCCTAAGGCCGGCCCTGGCTGTGGTGTTGCACAAGGTGACACATACTGCTCAGCATAAGGCTGGTGGATAATACTTTCCATCCAGGTCAGGGAGTGACTGAATTGCATTCTGCTTCCCAGCGCACTACAGCAGCACAGCATTTGTGACAGCATTTGTGGCTCATTTTAAAATTTTCTGTGGGCTGGACTTGTTTATAACTTGATCTGGAACAGTTCTTGCTTCTTTCAATGGGGTCAGAAGGAAGACTCTTCTAGGGTCATTTTAGACATGTGACCATATGGAGCAGTACTTATGTGAAATGATGCTAACTTTTCTATCTTAAAATTATGCAACACATTGTAACCTATTCACCTGGAACAACAAACTCACTGAGAAAGCTGGAAGGCTTGAGTTTGGTTATATAACTTTTAATTCAGACTTAGAGCCCTTTTTTTGCCTTTCTCATTAAATATTTATAGAGTTTGTGTTTAGATCCAGAAAATGTGTAGCAATATTCTAGACCGGTGGTGGGCAACCTGCAGTGGCCCCTTCACCTGCGGGCGTCACTCCCACAGCTTCCACTGACCGGGAACAGAGAACCATGGCTCCTAGGAGCTTCGGGGAGCAATGCCTATGGACAGTCAAGGTCAGCAAAATGTGTCTCAGCCCACAGTCAGATTAGCTTGATGAACTGCATTCAGCCTGCAGGTATGGTATACTGTACTATACTATACTAAACTATAAAGCAAGGGTTCTCAAACTTTGTGATACCGCTACCCCCATCTAAGTTGCTCGCGACCCCCCGGGGGGTCGGAACCCACAATTTGAGAAATGCGGCTGTAAAGAGTATTTATGGTACAGTGATTGAATTGTCCCTTCTACAGATAACTGAACCTCCTTTCTGGAATGGGGACTCAGATACTAGAACAACCATAAACTATATATTCAGCATATACAGATGCTTTTTATTTCAAATTTGTATATATTTAAATGGGTTAGTGAAGCCACTCCACATATCTTACACAAAGATGCAACTGACAGTCTTAATAAAAATTAACTGTCATTTGATGTCTTCCAAAAAGCAATTTTAATTTATGACAAGATCTGTTGATTTGTAACAGACTTTTATTCTGGCAAAGGGGCTTTTCCTTTTTTAGTTTTGCTTTAGGAACTTGCACAAAACCCATAATGTATCTAGGGAAATGACAGACTAATTACTCGTACAGATTTTATCCAAGCAGATCCGTGGGGGGGGTGTGTGTGTGTGTGTGTGTGTGTGTGTGTGTGTGTGTGTGTGTGTGTTTTAAGATGGTTTGTCTTGCAGGAGGGAAAGTCTGAGTAGAACTCACCAATATTTTTGCCTCCTGATTATTTGAAGGAGTTACAGTAGTGTACAAGTGGGAAGGTAATCTCTTCCATGGTGCAAATTGGGTTGTGTCAAGCAAAAGGTGAGGACTTTATTATATTGTTGTTGTTCTGATATCAGAGCTTAAGGCCAGAAGGGGAGAACTGGATCATCTCTAGTTTGATCTCCTGTGTGTCAGAGTCCACCACATAGTGCCCACACACTAAATCAGCAATTGAAATTAGACCAAAGAATTACAGTCATCGCAAGACTAAAGTATGATGTGCTTCATGCAGAGAATAGAAGGGAAGGTGGCGCACCAGTGCCAGAGGCTCCTCCAGTAACAGGAAATTGATTGAGATGTTGTAACCGTGCCTTCATGGATCACAACTGAAAATGCCACATTCTGGTAACACTGCTGAGAAACAGGGTAAATCAATCAAAAAATGCTTGTGATTATTACCCCTAAGATATACTGAAACAGCCACAAAAATAACTGCTGTATTACCACACTGGCTAACAAGAAGTCATATAAGCAATTCTCGAGGCATATCAAAAACACCGGTTTCAGATATGACTGGTTCCTTACAACTAGTCTCCTCAATAAGTTCTTCCGATCCTAAAGCATCGGCCACACGCCCAGGTCAATACACAGCTCAAGTCTTACCCAAAAATTGCACTGTTGCCAATCCTTCGGAATCTAAATCTGCAAGTTTATTTATAAAAAGAAAGAAGGAAAGGTGAGAGTTGAAATTTGTTATGGGTATCAAATGCATACAGACATGAGTGAAGTTCTGTGGTCAGATTCATAGTGTTGTTGAGTTTTGTAGTTACAAATGGATCTTTCAGCATCAGTCCAGATTTATTAAGTCAATGTCCATTATAGGGGCATCCTGGGATCTCACTCTTTATGGCTTGCAGCTTTCCCCATGAGCTTCCACACAGATAAAAGATGAAAAAAGACTATATCTGAAGGGCCTTTAATAGTGAATTGCCTGCAGCCTCTTAGCCTTGGAGAACAATAGGCTTTTGATGTAACTTTCTGTCTTCCAAACCTCGTGGCAATTAGCATAGGATAATTTATCCATTAAACAGTTCATATACAGTTTACCACAACCTTCAAAGAGACATACAGACAATAATACTTCAATCAAGTTTCATCACAAATGTTAATATTTCCTTTTGATCTTGAATCAAGGCTATAGTAATAGATGAGACTTGTTTGTTTATATGTCAGGACCTGAGCAAACACCTACCATTCTAATGCTCTAACCATGCAGGTTTACATTTCTAACCTAATGTAATAGTCCAGCTATTATTTACATATCTTCCTGACAAGTCTTCAGAGGTCAACCCTGGGTTGTTTAGCCTATGAGCTGGTTTACTTTTTCTGGCCCTGTGCCACATCTTAATGAGATATCTAACATTTCAGATAACATCACAGATGCATACCCACGTGAGCTGAACAAGTGTATATGTGATCTCCTTGCAGGTCAGGTGCCAGCTAGACCAATCTGTAGCAGGTCCTTAAGGTGGTCTTGCTGATCAGTTTATGCCTGTCTTTAGGAATCTTATTATGCCACTGAAGTTTCTGGTGGCAACATGAACACCAGCCATGTAGTGGTATTCCTTGGCACTTAAAAGGTAATTGGCAATTGCCACTTGCTTAGTATCCTGTTGGAAGAAGTTAATACCGAGCTGGTTGCAATCTGAAATTGAAGGCTGCTTGATGGTAATTGCCAGGGACTTAGTGTTATCTTGGATAGTAAACATTTGCATTGTGCTTCTTGCCTGACTAGATCAGCCCAGTGGGTCACCACACAAAGCAAACAAGACCTTGCATATGCCAATGACAATGTTTTAAAGCTAGAGTGGTGGTCTGCTATCCGCCACCAACAGCTGCATGCTCAAACTTATCCATCAGCTACAATCCTGATATTGAACAATGATGGTGACAGAACACAGCCTTCCTGAGCTCACGTGGAAATGAAAAACAATGCCTTAGACCAGCAATTGAATTTAATACAGCTTTTGGCTCCACTATAGAGCTCTTCTGTCAGTGATATTGAGGGACATGGCGTCGCCTCATTAGATCCTGCAACTTGCTCAGTGAACTGAATGAAAGGCCTGTTGGAAGGCTCTAAAAAAGTGCTTTGCAAGATTTATTTAATCCATTTTCTCAAAAAAACTGTCTTAAGGTAAAGATCTGTGGAATGAGATCTAAAGCTGCCCTGAATATCCCAGCCTTCACCATGAGGTGCATCATTGAGTCATGCTATTAATACAAAAGCCAAAGAGCTTCTGTGGAACTAACAACAGTGTAATGCCTCCATAGTTGCTATATTTGGCTTATCACCCTTTTTGAACAGAGGCACAATAACAAATTCCTTTCAACCAGGCTATATTAGTGACAAATCCCTAGTGTCTTCCCGGACTTCAACTTATGGATTATGATCCACTTGGTTGAAGGAAGGTGTGTTTGCTGGAACTTGCTTCACATGGACTAGGGACTGCAGTGACAGACTGTGCAGAAGAGTTTTGGGTTTTTTAAAAAATGATCTTCCCATCTATGCAACTGATCTTGTAGGATTTGGCTGATGCTGCCATCCCAGTTCTTTACTGATAAGTTAGTGCTGTCTGTGCTTGCAGATTCCTAAATGTAGAATAGGGACTGAAGAGATTTGTGCCTGGTAGCAGCATGTTCTAAACTGGCTTTTTGAGTCTACTACCAGGATTCCATGTATTTTCCTAAACAATGACATGATGGCATTTTAAATTAGAAGCCATTTGGCCTTCGCTTTTACTCCTAACAGATGTGTCTTTGAAGACTACAATTGTAGCCTTTCCTTTTTTCTTACCTCCAACTGCATTGCATGTCTCCATCCTTAGTAATCCATTGGTATTTGAAGGGCTGAGACCCCGGCATGAATTTAGCAGCAGTCAGCACTGATGACTTGAATTACAGTATTGTTATTAACTTAAAAAACAACAAATGGTCTGGTAGCTCTTTATAGACTAACAAAACATGTAGATGGTATCATGAGCTTTCGTGGGCACAGCCCACTTCTGCGCACGAAAGCTCATGATACCATCTACGTGTTTTGTTAGTCTATAAAGTGCTACCAGACCATTTGTTGTTTTCTAAGTTTATCCTGTACAGACTAACTCGGCTATCTCCTGAAATAATGCTATTCTTCATCAGATACCAGAGGAGGTGAGGCTTAAGTCTCTCATACTTCAGCAGCCTTCAGCAGTCCAGAATGGACAGCTGTCTGAGAGCTCAGCTCTAATAACAGCTTTTGACTGAATTGGACTAATTGACTGGCTGTCATCGAAGTGGAAGGAGAATGTCTTTTAGCAGAAGCCGATGGTTAGTGTCAGGTTAGGTACCTCTGCAAACTCATACATCCATGACTATCGACTGCCAATGATTGTCAATGAGGACATGATCAATAACAGTCCTAGTGAAACCCTCTGGGCTCTAACCTGGTCTGCTTGTGAACCTGAGTGGCAGAAAAGAGATGATATTGGACACAAATTGGGATTATTTTGGGAGCAGCAGCATTGTGATATGAGGCTTGGTTGAAACAGTTGTGGGGAAACTCACATTTGAGTGTCCTATTTAACTCTGTTGCATTAATTTATAGTGGCATATTGTGAGATGAGATTAAGCAACATTGTAGGTTAAGAAGCTATTTGGGATAAAATGGAAAGCTTGTTTCTGGACCTCAGTACAGTGATAGCCTAGACCAGTGTTTCTCAACCTTTTTTTTATAAAGTACCCCTTTAAAAAAAAATAAAATTCGAAGTACCCCTAATACCTACAGTTTTCAGACACAATTTTTTTCTACCATTGCAACACATTTGTTTAAACAACTTAATTGTAGCCGGGTAGGCGCTGACATTTTTGGGTATAAAAAGTACAAAAATAATAAAGTGCTGTAAAACTTACAACAAAAATTCAGTTTTCTCCAAATTTCAGTTGTGTTGAAGTACCCCCAGACTTCTCTCGAGTACCCCTAAGGGTACTCGTACCACTGGTTGAAAAACACTGGCCTAGAGAAGAGGTGGCCAAACGTAATGACCTTCCAAGCAGCATACAACAGTTTACAGAAGTTCGAGAGCTGGCATGAGCCTACTGGGGCTGTGGAAACAATCAGTCAATTAAGTTTGATTAACTGACACACAATGCCAAAATTGGTGAATTAATGAAATTATAATATATCTAATTTCATTACAGTTTCTACCATGTTAAAGGATAAAGCCTATAGAAAAAGGAAAAGGCAAGACAATTTGTAAGCGAGTTAAGAGAGATTTAATTGATTACAGTAGTCAGATGTTTCTTTCTCTTCAGCACAGTGACTACCAAAGAAACTAATAGGTTCCTGCAGCCATCAAATTTCTGATACATCAGAAAAAGCCTGCAAGAAACTTAGTATAACAATGTCCTGTCAGCATTCATATATTTAGCAGTGACATGTTGGCTCAAATGGACAGCATGGAGGAGATTATGTAATTTCTGATGTCTTTGAAAGATTCTTGATGATAGGTGACACAAAAAGATAACTGGGAAGTTCACAGGGAAGTCTGTCTATCAAGTTGCATTTATCAAAATTGTGGCAGCTTACAAGTCAGTTGCCACATCTTTCAACCCAAAGATCATGAACAGGAGGTAGCTACTTAAGATGGGTGGGCTTTTTAAAGCGTTTTGATTACTCTAGCTATTAGAAATGGCCTTTCAGCTTTAATTCTCCTGACTTTGTTTGTTTCTTACTATTCATCTCTGTTTCCCTCTTGGCTACAACCATTTGCTTAGTAGGGAGGAACAAACATGATGGTACAATCAGTTGTATTTATACCTTAGGGCTACTCAAAAGCACACATACAACCTCTTGGTTTTTATACAAGCAGGAGAAAAATAGGAAGTGAATTTTGAAGCTTTAGTTTACTGGCCTCATTGTACAGCTTGGTAAGAAATACAGGCTTGGAAACTATCTTCAGGTTATAGGTAGCAGTGTTTATTAAGAGGGTGGGCAAAAGAAAGGCTTATGGAGAAAAGGGAACTGGAAGCTTTGGTAGCCAAATAAATATGGAAATGTATGTTTTGAGAGATCAACAGGACATAAGGTAACATTAATATTGCCATACCAGACCAGACATCCATCTATTACATAATTGTGCTTACGACGGTGGTAAGGACCAGGTACTAAAGAGAAATTGGGAGTTACTTCTGAAAATATCATCCATACATGCCTCAATTTGGACTTAGGAGCCTATGACTCCTATTTTTGTAAATTGCTTGAGTGTATAAAATGTGTGGTAATTTCATTAATGGATTGAAAGCCAAATAATGTAAAGCAATTCTCTTTTGAAGTGGCACAATTTATGATTTTAATAAATACAATTTTAGCTCCTAATGCTACACCTCTTCACATTAAACCCATGAATAATTGCATTTATCAACATGGCACTTAGATTAAAATTTACAACAAATTAAATTATAAGATTGCAGTAGCACAAATCTTCAAATTAATTTTACAAAGCCTTAATCTGATGTATAATCAGTAATTAAAAAAAAATGACTTAAATCATGTCTTACATCACCTTGATTTTTTTCAAACCATCTATTGCTTGTTTGCATGTGCCCCGAAAAATAAATCTTGATAGTCCTTTGTTTTAAAAAATACATTAAGTAAACCCTAATATAATGCACATTTATATAGTGTGTTTTTGACATAATGAAGTTTTTCTTTAGTGACCCATTTTTATGTTGCATGTGCTATTTTAAAATAGTGCACACTTACAAGAGAAAATTTGGGTGCACGAGGGTGCTCGCAGGAGGGGGCTTGGGATATCAGATCGGGATGGGGGAGGAGGGGTGCTCACTTGGGCCGCTCCTTGCAAGCAGCTCCCTTGCCTGCTGCCCTGATGGAGTTGGAGACATAGCCAGGCAGTTCTGTACATAGCCTCCTTCCTCAAGGGCCACCCTCACAGTCAGCGCTTGAGGAGATACTGGGGCAGCATGCAGAGCTGTCTAGCCATGGCTCTGTGAGGAACAGCAGTTATGGGGGAGTCGCCTGAGGTGAGCGCCCTCCAGATCCGGCACCCTGAGCCTTTTCCCATGCCCCAGTCCTCTTCTCTGAGCACCCTCTTGCACCCAAACTCCTTCCATGCCCATGTCTGCAGCATGTACTACTATGTCATGTCTGGGAATTTAATCTATATTTCCCTTTTAGTCTTTATATAACATGTTTTTATATACCTTACAGTTTTCTGGGAAGGGAACTACTGCATTATATAGGAGTTTACTGTAAAAGCCTTTTGTTATTTGGCTGTTGTTATTATTTAGAAAAATGTCCTATTTGAATCCTGCTAAATTCTTGTTTTGAATGACAGTTTGACAATGAGTCCCACAGGTTACTTTGTGTTTGGTTTTTAAAATAGATTTCCTTTAATCAAATTCAGCTTAAACACCTTTTCAAATTCATTAACTATTCCCTTTTTCTTGTATCACGGGAGGATTAATAGGCACACCCAGATGACCATCATATTGTTCAGTATTTTGTGTACCTTTATCCTGTCCCTGATTATAATAGGTCTTATGTTATGGATAGGGGTATGCTGTTGGATCTGATGTATACATTATTCTCTCCTGTCACTTTTCTTCTAGAGGAGGGAAGGAAAGTGTTAAGTGAGAGAATGGATAGTCACTTGTTCATAATATGTGCTTGTGCTTCCCAGTTGTGAGAGGTCATACAGAGGTGATGCTGGTCATTCTGTACTGTAGGAAGGCAAAAGGCATGGTTTGGTTTAATTTCCTAAGGGCAGTATTTTTCCATTCTGTTGGCATGTCCAGGTATTCTATAAATACATTTATTAGATATTTACTGTATATTTAATTGGACCATGACAGTATTGATCATATGTGCTTGCATATCAGTGTCAGGAGAGTCCCCATCAAACCCCACAGTTTATCAAAGCGAAGAAAATTAATGTATATGCGAATTTCAAACAATTAGCTTACAGCCCTCTGGGAACATTTGGAATATTAATATATTCAAGACACTGATCCTCTTTCAAAAGTGAGATCGGAAGAAGATATGCAAATTCCCTATCTTCTTCCGATCTCACTTTCAAAAGTGGATCTTTCGAAAGTGAAAGTAGTCGGGATGCGTTTTTTTCAGGGAAAAAAACCTTTTTCAAAAAAAACCACGTAAACCTAATTTTTTAAGGAAGAGTGGGTTTTTTCGAAAAAGGGTTTTTTTTTTTTCCAGAAAAAAAACCGGGTCCAGACTACTTTCACTTTCAAAAGATCTGCTTTCAAAAATGAGATTGGAAGAAGATGCAAATTCCCGCGGAATTTGCATATCCTCTTTCGAAAATAGAATGTAGTCTAGACATAGCCCTTATCACCTGGACCCTATGGATACATACTCCATGCAACTAGCCTATTCTGACACTTGCTGCTCCAGCTTTGCTATCACCTTTTAGTGTGTGAACTGAGAGCTAGCACGAGCATGTCTTCAAGAACTGGGAATTACATCCCTAACTCCAAATGTAGACATGCATCCTTCATGTCACATCAGTGACACATAGCGGCCTCCTTCAGTCTAGATTATATTGCTATTAATTTTATTCTGAGGTGTTAGCTGGAGTGTTGCAGAGCCTTTTGTAAGCAGCTGTACATTTAATCTGGGACACTACAAAGCCTGCACCTTTGGTCTTCCTTGTTCCTAATGAGTAACTTCTAAGAATAAGTATGTTTCCTTGGAAAAACACTGTGTATGTTATTTGGAGTGAAAGCTTTGTCACTTGCTCAGGAATGCCTATGTGCTCACATTATCAAGGCACATTGTTCTTTCTCCATTGTTCACATGCTCAGCCCATTTTGTGGTCCCGACCCACAGTTTGAGAACCATTGAGCAAATATTCCTCTTCACTATTCCACTTCCTTTGACAGCTGCTTAACATTCTTACCAGTGCTTTGTCGCTATGGGTATGCCTACATGAACTGCACACCCCTATAGTGACAAAACACTGCTTGAGAGCATTAAGCAGTTGGTGAAGGAAGTTGAAGAGAGATGAGAAATATTTGCTGACCAAATAATTGAAACTGGATGGGCCTGGTAAGTGGATTGAGTTTGTAGTGTGCCTTGGAGCATGAGTTCCAGGGTATATAAAGTTCATAAGAAGGAAGAAGCTATGGAAAAGAGATACTCAAGTATCCTGTGTTTTAATCAGTGTCATGTAATCCCGGTTTAGAGGATGCAATGCTTAAAACACAAGTTCCTTGCCTTCTCTTGCTTTCTCTCTGATATACTAATACTGGAATAGTTGAACTGGTGGGAACAACAGAGAAGTTCAGGGGTGTGTGTTAAGTGACTTTGAAAATACTAAAATTTGGAAAAAAGTCTAATGCAGCATTTCAGTCAGAAAAGCCATTTGTGGAATCTTAAAAAAATTCAAATGGAGGTACAGACACCTTTTGAAATCTTAGACATAATCTGTGCACCCCTGGAGGACTATGGACTACAGATTGTAAACAGTAATTCAGAAGTAAGATTAATAGGGGATTTAAATAAGAAGAAGAGAGTGGCTTGGCATTCAGGTTTTAGGAGGCATATCACATTTAGGAGTAACTTAAAAACAATGACTAGTCTAGCAGCACCTTAAAGACTAGCAAAACATGTAGATGGTATCATGAACTTTCTGGAGCACAGCCCACTTCAAGCTTGTGTTACCATCTACATGTTTTGTTAGTCTTTAAGGTGCTGCTAGACTAATCATTGTTTTTTAAGTTTTTTCCAGTTACAGACTAACTTGGCTACACCTCTGAAACAGTTAGGGGTGTCATGATGAAATCAGCAGACATGGAACAGCAAGGAAAGCACTCTGTCTTCATGAAGGTGAGCCAACAAAGCTTTGGCTGAAGATGATGATCTCCTGACAATCTACCATAAATCTCAGTCTATTTACCTGATCATTTTTACTTACCACTTGAACAGGTATTTCAGAGGACTCTGCAAAGCAAAGTAATGTATTAACTTATAAAATCAACATTCTTAATTTTTTTTTTAGAATAACTCTATAATTTGGCCTTTGCATCAGAAAACAGGAAAAAAAAGTGGGAGATTAAAAAAAGTTCTGATCACTAATACTCCTGTAAAAAGAAATATAGCTTTAAGTGCCAGATTGTGCTATCACAACATAACACTGTGTTGCACTTATTATGGGAATTCTGAGGGGAATCATTCTTATCCCAGTAGAAGGATGAATCCACACTTCTATTATCCTTTTGGATCCTGCAGCCTTTTCTGTCATTACCTGCAAACTTTGCTGAAACTGGGAATTGATAGTGCTTATTCTATTTAGATAACTGTTACAAGGAACATCTTAGTATTTTTTTAAATAGATGTTTCTGAATAGGCGTTGAGCAATGCTGTAATGTCTGCAAAATGTCTGAAGAAATAATGTATTAAGATCAGTTGTGAGGGTCAAAAGTTCATCCCCTCTGAGTAGACAACCTTTTAAATCTTCAGGCTGACTTCCGTGTCTTCTCTATTGAAATGGTTTTAATATAGTCAAGAAAATTTGAAAAAATTCAGGTCAGGTGCTAGATTTATTTTTGTACTGAAAAATTAGCTGGCACTGTACTCACAATACATAGGCTTGAAAGTGTTAGTGTTAAATGTTGATATGTTAATATCATTTTTTTTCCCCTCTTAGCTTTCTCCTCAAATCTTTGAGGAACCAGTGATTGCTAAAGAAATGTACGAAGTTGCAGTCTCTCTGATTCAATTGTTTGATGAGATGGAAATGAAGGAAAGTGGGTAAGATATACTTTAGGTCTATTGGTGAAGAATTTGTAACTAAGTTAAAATGAAACTAGAATTAGGGAATATGATTCTTTGCAGTACCTATATTATAATTTTGACATGACCTTAATTTTGTTTGCACCTTTTTCCTCTCTTTTTATCTTGAACGATGACTTATTGGCTTGATTTCTGTTCAGATTAATTGTATTTAGATTCCTTCTAGCTTTTATTGAATTTCTTGAATTTTAAAAATACACTCCAGGGCACAATGCGTAAGTGACCATTAAAGCTATGTCAGCTGAAAATTTTAGACTTTTTGCTGCGGGCTGGAATTGATTGTTCTTTATATGAAGCAAAGAAGCAGAATTTGAATCTTTGTTTTATTAACAAAAGAATAAAGGAAAGCATTAGATATAAGAAGCAGTGAAGTCTGATGTCATCTTGTTTATATTTTTCAGACTTTCATGCTTAATGTACATATTAGAGGGTAGAACTCATTCAGGCCACTTCATTTGTCTTGCTTTTAGCATTTTGTAAATTGGTATTCAGTTTCTGTAAGAATGTGGTAAAGGAAATCCTGAAGCTACTAGAACTTGAATAGCAACTTAAAATTACATTTTTCAATCATTCTTTGATTTTTTTTTTACTAATTTATAAATATATACTGAAGAAAGAGCTTTACTTTTTAGACTAAAAGCTTTTCTTGAATATTATGTAAGATTTGATATTTAAAAAAAAATCATGCAATTTAAACTGTACCAAATTCCACTATAGAATGTAAGTGTTGATGTGGATATTCATGTGATAAGTATGCTGCTCATTTATGACTTTCATTGAGGAATTTTTGAGCTTTCTCTTTTTTCCCCCCCTCAAACTGAGTACTTCCTATAGTGCTGCTTTGTTGGACTGTTTTAAAATACTAGTTGAAAGTACCATATACAACGTTCTCGTTCCCTATATTACTATTATTGTAGTTTTTAATTTCAGAAAGGAACACTGCTCATCGTAGGAAAAGACATTTGTACTTTACAATGAAAATTAATATTTCTGGTATTGATATAATTAAAATGTGTATTGCGTGTACAATATGGGAATGTTGATTTTCATTTTACATTTACAAAATATGTTATAACTAGGGATGTTAAGGACAGTAGAACCATGGGGTTTTTTTTTTTCAATTGCTCTTCAGCTGGTACCAGCTCTTTCTGATGTTCTAAAAGACAAAAGAAAAATTTTCTACCCCCGTGGGAGTGGCACATCATATTTTGTAATACTCCTTTACTTTACAAGTATTCTTGCTGACTTCTTGATCGGCCTGCTGTTACCCAGTAATATGCTTTAATTTTGTAAACCAGCTTTTGAAGGTTTGGGTAAAGTGCTTCACTGCTCAGTTATTAAGTTAAAGGTGGTATGCCTCAATTTCCCTTATTTTCTTTTAGTAAATTTAAAAAAAGTGTCCATAGCCAACTATTTAAATTAGATTGTTTCTTTGCCTGGATTATTTACACATTGCTTAGGAAAGAGGCCACAAAGAAACAAGGAGTCTTTCTTAGCAGGTTTTCTTCTGATACATTACAACAATTGCTTAATTCCTTCCACACTCCCATGGAGTCAGCTTCTCACTTTCTCATACCCTTAATCACTTGTGTTGTCCGTCCAGTGAAAACTTTTCCTCTTTTCCAGTAATTTAACTTTCCAATGCCTGCTCTGCTGCTTTCCTTATTCCTTCTACTTTGCCCACACAGGGCCCCAAATCTCTTACCCTCTTTCACATGCTTATTTCCTTCTTATGGTCTGTACCTGATTCTGCTTTTCTGCTAAATGGCTCCTTTTGAGGAACACAGGTTTTGTCCATTACTAATTTAGTAAGAAGGATGGGTTCCTTGATTAGCCATCATACCTTCTGATTCCTTTACTTGGGTAAATCCAAATGGTCATTTTTGCAGTCAGCTAATTTTTTTTTAAACTCCTCAGTACAGGATTTTTCATAACAGCCAGACCTCAGCAATATCTTTTGAATGAGATTAAGGGTTTGTAAACGTTTGCCAATTTGCTTTCAAGGTCTGCATAATATAAACAAGCTAAAGTATTGTCAGACCATGGGCCATGCCTAAACTTTTGCAATACTTGCTTTAAAAACATAGTTTACTCCTTCTCCTCTTCACATACGCTGTGGAGTGCACTTAGGAATAGCCATCTGGCCTGATGCACCTCCTTATCCTTCTTATGCACGCACTTCCAACTCCTCCAGCACCTTTTGGATACCAGTGGGACTGACCCCATCAGCTAGCTCCCCCTCAAACCGCATGGCAGGCATTACATCATACCTGATTTAAGCAACCGAACCCCAGGCTGATGTGCACGACCAGCCGGGAATTTGGCGCTCTACCCTATTCTCTCCCTCGTCCGTCTGCTTCCCCTTCTTCCACGTGCTGAATGATTTGTACCAAGAGAACCCTGCTCGCTGTGCCAAAATGTTGCTGGCAAGAGTAAGTCTCAGGTCCGACACTGGGTTCTCAAAGTACAAAGACATGCTACACAGGTATCTGTCAAACACAAGCAGTTCATTTTCTGACAGCTATCAGCTGTGCCCCTGAACTAAAAGAACAACGTGATAGGAAAAGAGGTATTCTTGCATCCCTTCTGCTAGATGGGGAACCCTGTTTCGGCTGCAGACGAAGTGGGAGACTGTCTCAGCTTCTGAGGCGCCGGTACCCAAAGCCCATCGGTGAGGTCCAAATTGCTGTGCTCTGGTGCAGCTTTAAATACAATGTCTCTACCTTGTTTGTGGCAGTTTGGAAATTTCCGGGGATTACTCATTGCTTGTTACAGAATGGCTCAGCTGTATTGCTTGTTCTTTGACTTTGTTTACATGATCAGTACATTTAGGTAAACAAGATTATGTTCCCTCCCTTATCTACAATTCGTTCTTGCTACAATGGCGTATGTTCCTAGAGGCTTGCTTCTAGCTCATCAGTAGTAGGGAAGAGGGAGGGGGAGATGGGAAAGGGGGAGAATGCAGGCTGCACCACCCCTGTACTTCAGACGTATAGAGTTCTTCCGTAATTGACCCCTACAATCGATTACTACCCCCCCTGCTGCGTCTATCAGATAGAGGCAGCAAAGTGGGGGGGGGGGGGAAGAGGGAGTATTCGAAGTGGCAGTGCCGCACAGCTGAGCCCGGGATCAGCTGTGCGGTGCTGCCACTTTGAATCGCCACCTTGGCATTTGAAAGGGACAGTGCTGCACAGCTGATCCTGAGGATTTGCTATGTGGCGCTGCTGTGCGTGGAGCCCGGGGTCAGCTGGGGATTCCTCTGCTGATCCCAGGCTCCAGCATGGCATTTCCGTGGAACCTGGTATCAGCTAAGGAGTCTCCAGCTGACCCCGGGTTTTGGGTAAATGCTGTGCGGAACCCCGGCCAGCTGGGGAATCCCCAGCTAATCCCGGGTCCCACTGGGAAGTCCCCAGCTTACCTTGGCCCGTGTGGCATTTCAAAGTGGCAGCACAGCATGGACCCCTGGGTCAGCAGGGGACTCTGAGTTCCCCGCTGACCCCAGACTCCATGCTGCGCTGCCGCTTTGAAATGCAGAAGAGCCCCCATTGGAAACTCTTATACATTTCAAAGCTGGCACACTGTGTGCAGCCCAGAGTCAGGGGGTCTTCCCATTGGCCCCGGGCTGCAGGCAGCGTTCTGCATTCCTCCTTTGAAATGTACAAGAGCCCTTGTATATTTTGAAGTAGGAGTGCGGAAGTGCCTATTGGCTAGTCGAGTAGTCAATAGAAATTCCATCGAATACTCAACTATTAAATTAACATAACAGTATGAAATTACTGCTACCAAGTGTAAGTTTTTGTATTACGTTAAACTGATTGAAGCCTCTGGACGTAGTCACACACTGGTTTAACCAGAGTGATGTGTCTAGCAGTTCATGTGATGGCCTAGCTAATCAGTGCTTAGGAAGTGAAAGGAATATGTGTGTTGGCTATTGTATAAATGACTCAATCAGTTGTAGTTCATCATAATGAGCTTTGCAATTTTCCTTACCACATGCTGCTTATAATAGGAGAAGCTTCTGTTAGAGCTAACATAACATTTTTTGTAAAGAAGGATTGTTTGTGCTTCACAAATTTTAACTAAATGAAGTTAATACTGTATTAATTCTCAAATAGTGATACTCAGAGAGTACTTCTATATGTGACACAGTTCTAAAGGCCAAGAAGCAGATGTGCTTTCATTATTTATGTACATGTTTTATGGAAAATATAGCTTTAGGTAATGTTTTGTATCTTGTCTCTTCAGTGAATTTAAACAGCACAACCTATAGGAAAAATGAACTTTTGTTAATCTTACAAGATGAACTGGTTTTTAGGGAACTGAAATGTAATACATTGAGGTCAGTAAAGAGTGTAAATTAATTAAAATATATATTTAATATTAGGGAGAACAAAAACGCAGGCCTTTTGTCAGAGCGTGGCAGTGTGTTGGTGTTTCTTCCAGGTGGGTACTGATATTTTTTGTTGTGCTTTTGATGACACAATGCCATGTGAACATGAGTACATTTATTAGTCTTCCATTTTAGCCCAAACCTGTATGACTATGTTGGCAAATAAAAAGTGACCTCTAACAAAAGATACCAACCCTCCCTCCTAAATTTTCAGCTACTGGGTTAAGTATTGAATCATATCATACTTGAAATTCTGTGTTCATTTTCTCCATTCTATATGGATACGTAGCTCCTTCATCTGACTGTACGGTGAGTAGTTACTCATATTCTAATTTTCACCAAGATCCTTGAAGTTGGAGTTATTTGTAATGTCACATGGCATATTGTAAGCATTCAATTAATAATATGAAAAAGACCCCACAGCATTTCATGAATGAACAAGAAGTTGTACTGTTTTTTTAAGAACCAGTTTAAGTTCGAAAATCTTATACTTGCCAGTAACCTTTCCAAAACCACTAGTCAAGTTGTGTAACCACTACCAAACGAAAGCCACGTCAAGTAATTCATGTAGGGCAGTGGTCCCCAACGCGGTGACCGCGGGTGCCATGGCGCCCGCCGGGGCATTTATGTGCGCCCGTGGAATGATCTGGGCTGGCCCCGCCCGTGGGCGCGCGGCGCATGCGCGATCCCGGCCCTGGACGTGCGGCATGTGCGCAGCCCTGCCACCGGACGGCGGTACGTGAGCGGCCCTGCCCCCGGGCGCTTGGCAGCCCCGAAAGGTTGGGGACCACTGATGTAGGGCCATCAAATGATTAAAAATATTACTTGTGGTTAATCACAATTAATTACAGTTTTAATCATGATGTTAAACAATAATAGATGGCCATATATTATTTAATTTGTGGGTTTTTCTACATTTTCAGATATATTTATTTTGCTTATAACACAATCCAAAGTGTACATTGCTCATTTTATATTATTTTATTACAAATATTTGCACTGTAAAAAACATGAACTATTTTCCATTCACCTCATTCAAGTACTGTATTGCAATTTATTTATCATGAAAGTGCAACTTGCAAATGTAATATTTTTTTTACATAACTTCACTCAAGTCCACTGAGCCCTAGTTCTGGTTCAGCCAATTGCTAAGACAAATTTGTTTACATTTCCAGGAGATAATGCTAACCACTTCTTATTTACAATGTCACCTAAAAGTGACATCAGGCATTCATGTGGCATTGCTTTTAGCCAGAGCTGCAAGGTATTTATATGTGAGATATACTAAACATTTTAATGCCCATTTGTGCTTTGACCACCATTCCAGAGAGCATGTTTCCATACTGATGGTGGGTTCTGCTCAATCGTGATCCAAAACAGCATGGACTGATGCATGCTCATTTTCATCATCTGAGTCAGATACCACCAACAGAAAGTTGATTTTTTTTGTCAGTCAGGTTTTCTAGTTTCTGCATTGGAGTGTTGCTCTTTTAAAACTTCTGTCAGCATATTCCACACCTTGTCCCTCTCAGATTTTGGAAGGAACTTTGGATTATTAAACCATGAGCTGAGTGCTGTAGCTTTCTTTAGAAATATCACATTGATACCTTCTTTGTGTTTTTCTGTCTGCAGAGAAAATGTTCTTAAAATCAAACAACCTGTGCTGAGTCATCCTCCAAGATTGCCATAACATGAAATATATGTCTGAATGTGTGTAAAACCACAGAGTATGATACCTACAGCTCTCCCCTAAGGTGTTCAGTCACAAACTTAATTAACACATTGGTTTTTGATGACTGTTGTCAGCATGGAAGCATGTCCTTTGGAACAGTCTGCTATTTCCATCTTTCCTCATAAGGAAGCTCTTCAATGCCCCTAATCATTTTTGTTTTTCTTTGTACTTTTTCCAGTTCCAGTGTATATTTTTTGAGATGGGGCTCAGTTTTTAAGAGGTGAACGTACATGGATTTATAGAGAGGCATTATGACATATTCTTTCTTATTATCTATATCTTCCCTTGTGGTTCCTAACATTTGGTTAGTTTTTTTGACTGCCGCTGCACATTGAGCAGATCATAGAACCATAGAGCTGGCACAGATCTTAGAAGGCCATCAAGTCCAGCCCCCTGCCCCAAGGCAGGACCAATCCCAATTAAATCAACCTAGCCAGGGCTTTGTCAAGCCGAGACTTAAACACCTCTAGGGATGGAGACTCCACTACTTCCCTAGTTAACCCATTCCAGTGCTTTACCACCCTCCGATTGAAATAGTTTTTCCTAATATCCAACTTGGACCTCTCCCACCGCAGCTTGAGACCACTGTTCCTTGTTCTGCCATCTGTCACTACTGAGAACAGCCTTTCTCCAGCCTCTTTGGAACCTCCCTTCAGGAAGTTGAAGGCTGCTATCAAATCCCCCCTCACTCTTCTCTTCTGCAGACTAAACAGACCCAACTCCTTCAGCCTGTCCTCATAGGTCATATGCTCCAGCCCCCTAATCATTTTGGTTGCCCTCTGCTGGACCCTCTCCAATGCATCCACATCCTTCCTGTAATTGGGGGCCCAGAACTGGACACAATACTCCAGATGTGGCCTCACCAGAGCCGAGTAAAGAGGAATAATCACATCTCTGGATCGACTGGCAATGCTCTTCTTAATGCAACCTAATATGCCATTAATCTTGGCTACAAGGGCACACTGTTAACTCATGTCCAGCTTCTCATCCACTGTAATCCCCAGGTCCTTTTCTGCAGAACTGCTACTTAGCCAGTTGGTCCCCAGCCTGTAACAATGCTTGGGATTCTTCCATTGCAAGTGCAGGACTCTATACTTGTCCTTGTTTAACCTCAACAGATTTCTTGTGGCCCAATCCTCCAATTTGTCTCAGTCATTCTGGACTCTATCCCTGCCCTCCAGCGTATCTACCTCTCCCCCTAGCTTAGTGTCATCCGCAAACTTGCTGAGGGTGCAATCTATCCCCTCATCCAGATCATTAATAAAGATGTTGAACAAAACTGGTCTCAGAACCGAACCATGGGGGGCACTGCTAGAAACCGACCGCCATCCTGACATTGAGCTGTTGATCACTACCCACTGGGCCCAACCTTCCAGCCAGCTTTCTATCCATCTTACCGTCCATTTATCCAATCCACATTCCCTTAACTTGCTGGCAAGAATATTGTGGGAGACTGTATCAAAAGCTTTGCTAAAGTCAAGGTATATCACATCCCCATTGACTTCCCCATATCCACAGAGCCAGTTACATCATCATAGAAGCTAATCAGATTGGTCAGGCACGACTTGCCCTTCGTGAATCCATGCTGACTATTGTTGATCACCTTCCCCTCTTCCAAGTGCTTTAAAATTGATTCCTTGAGGATCCCCTCCATGATTTTTCCAGGGACAGGTAAGACTGACCGGCCTATAGTTCCCTGGATCATCCTTCTTCCCTTTCTTCAAGATGGGCACTACATTTGCCTTTTTCCAGTCATCCGGGATCTCTCCTGATCTCCACGACTTTCCAAAGATAATGGCCAAAGACTCTGCAATGACCTTTGCCAACTCCCTCAGTACCCTCAGATGTATTAAGTCCGGATCCATGGATTTATGTACTTTTATTTTTTCTAAATAGTTCCTAACCTGTTCTTTCCCCACCAAGGGCTGTCCACCTTCGTCCCATATTGTGTCACTTAGCGCATTAGTCTGGGAGCCGACCTTGTCCGTGAAGACAGAGGCAAAGAAAGCATTAAGTACTTCAGCTTTCCCCACATCATCTGTCACAGATGTTTTCAGTGAGCTAGCCACGATGACTCTAAGACCTATTACTTGAGTGGTAGTAGCTGATTTAAACCCCCTCATTTTGTAAGTGTGGTTGGGATTAAGTTTTCCAGTGTGCTTTGTTTTGCATTTAACAACACTGAATTTCATCTGCTCTTTGTTGCCCAGATCACCTAATTCTGTGAGATCCTTTTTGAAGCTCTTTTAGCCCCTTGATCAGTGGCACCTTGATCACTGGCAGGCATCCTGTTTCTCATGTATCTAAAACATTTTTTATTTTGCTTAATTGCTCTTCAAATTGGTTTTTTGCTCCACTTAAGTATACTTTTATACTTGACTTTCCAGGGTTTGTTCTTTTCTGTTTTCTTCGCTAGGATTTTACTTGATTTTTTTTTTAACTGTGGGGTTTTTTTTTTACCTTTTTCTTTGTTTTGTCATGGTGGTATTGTATTTTTTATCCTCCTCTTTTTTTGATGAGGTGGGGAGATTAGAATACATATAATTTGACCCTCTGTGCTAGTTTTTGTTTTAAAGTTTCCCTGCAGATATCAGGCGTTTTGCTTTTGTGACTCTTCTTTTTATTTTCTGTTTAACTAGCCTCCTCATTTTTGTGTAGTTACCATTTTTTTAAGTTATATGTTACTGTGGTGAGTTTATTTGCTATTTTCCACCTTACAAGGATGCAAATTTAATTACATTATGATCACTGTTACCAATTGGTTCAGCTATATTCCTTCTTAAACCAGATCCCGTGCTTCACTGAGAAATACATCAAAAATTGCTTCTCCCCTTCTGAGTTCCATGATTAGCTTCTCCAAGAAGCAGTCATTAATGGTGCCTAGACATTTTATCTCTGCATTTTTTCTTGAGTTAGTTATCCATCAATATGGGGATAAAGTATCCCATAATTACTGGGGGTTTTTTTTAGCTTCTCTATTGTTCCTGAGTATTTCACAATCACCATCACAATCTTTGTTTAATAGCAGACATTTAAGTTCACCCATCTTAGTATTTGGACTTTTTGCATTTGTATGCATGCACTTACAAATGTTGCCAATATTTAGTAGGCTGCCTTCATGTGATGTAACTGAATAGGACACTCTTTCATTTGACTGTTTTTCTTTAGTCCATGCCTGTACTACTTCAACAACTATCCTTGTCCCTTTCCTGGGATCTAGAGTATCCTAAATATGCTAAATAGGACTCTACAGTGTTACATTGTTGTAAAAACAAACAATCCCAAACATTCTGGAATAAATGTTATAAGTAAGACATGAGAAGTATTTCTGCTCTACTCCAATCTTCTATGGTCTCAGCTAGAGCATTGTGTCCAATTCTATATGCTACATTTCAGAAAGGATGTGGACAAATTGGAGAAAGTCTGAGAGAGGCAATAAAAATGATTAAATGTCTAGAAAACATGACTTACGGGGGAAGATTGAAAGCATTGGGTTTGTTTAGTTTGGAGACAAGAAGGCTGAGGAGGGACATAACAGCTTTCAAGTACCTAAAAGATGTTACAAGGAAGAGGGAGAAAAACTGCTCTTGTTAACCTTTGAGGATAGGAGAAGCAGAAATGGGCTTAAATTGCAGCAAGGGAGGTTTAGGTTGGCATTAGAAAAAACTTTCTTACTGTCAAGGTGGTTAAGCATTGGAATAAATTGTCTAGGGAGGTTGTGTAATCTCCACCACTTTCTAACCTGTTCTTAAAAATCTCCAAACACCTACCAGTCCTGTCTTGAGTGCGGCGGACATGCCATTTCTGGTCCTTCAGAAGGTCAGACCACCTCCTGTCAAAAGGTTTTAAAATGGATTGCAATCTGCTACAAAATGGCTGATTACACCTCTCCAATGTTAATGATTAACATAGAGGACAAGCCTCTGCCTGCTTCAGAAACCTACCCATATCTGAAAACTGTAAGACAGTGACATTACATCCTGAATTTCAGTTTTCAGATGCCATGCTACTTGTCGGTCACTTAAAGTGGCATTCACATTGAGAAGAGAGATTGGTTACTTACCATTACAGGAGCCAGAGCTATGCTGTTCATAGGATGATTCGAGGTGGGCACTCTAGGCCCTGTGCTTTTGAGGACCCTGTGGTGGCTTCCCCAGCCATCCTATGGACGGGGGATTTGGGAGACTATGGCGGCAGCAGGGGTTGTTCTCCCTTCCTTCCCTTCCCTTCCCCCCTCCCTCCCCCGGTACTCTCTGCAGCCACCCTCTCTGCTTGGCTTCTCTGCGATGGCGGAAAACAGAGCGCTCCAACCTCTGGTGCTCCATTTCTGGCTGCCACGAGAAGTGGGCCATAGTGGGCTGGGAGGGTGCTGGGTCAGAGTGGAGCAGTCTGCCGGGTTGCTCCAGCTCCCGCCGCCTGTGTGGTGGTGGTGGTGGTGGTGGTGGTGGGGCACCCCCTGCTGCTGTGCCAGGCCTCTGTAAAGCTCTGGGCTGCATTGCTCTGGGAGAAGGGTAGGGGGATGGGGTGGAGCAAGGGAAGAAGATGCCTACGGGGGGGATGGGAGGGAAGGGTTTGCCCTGGGTCTTGTGCTTGGAGCACTGAGGGGGGACTTACCCCAGACCCTGTGCCCCTCTTAGGATGGCCCTGACAGTAGCTATGGTTCTTCAAGATGTGTCAATGCCAGGGTCTCAAAACACAGTCAGTATCTCTTTTCTAGCCATTATATGTATTAATATAACACCCACTGCAGTTTTTACTTATTTGTACAACTGTAAATTAATCTATGAATCTGCTGCATTATGTAACTGTAATTTTGAATATGTAACTAAAACAAATGTAATATGGCATGCATTAATAAATTGCTTTTTAAAATAGAAAATACCTTTCTATGACACAGAATTTTTCTAAGTTTGTGATGTACTCAGTCACTATGGATATGAGGGTCAAAGAAAAAGCCCATATAGAAACTAATAATTTAGTGTTCAGTGGAGGGTTTGGATGATGTGGTGTGACTAATGAATGGAGCAGAACATTGACGATAAAAAGAAATATATGGAATAGCTATCCATTCAGTGAGCACTGTTTCTCTTATACACAGAATAGCTATTCAGTATATTTTGTGATCATCCAATTGAAGATGGCACTGCATACTGGCAACATTTATTGCTGGCACGTCCTAGATTTTCAGTGATTGACTTGGCAACTTTAATTTTCTTTAAATATAGCTTTCTCATGGGGGGGAAAATACAGTGGGTAATGTCAGGCAACTTTAATTATGGGGTGATACTGCCAGTCCTACATATAGTAAGTGTACTTGTCATTTTAGTTGTAATGTAATTTTATACTAATTTTTCATTGCAAATTTGCTGTTGACCCTTTCTCTTGTAATTGTGTATGAAAATGGGTAAAGAAATAGAAACAGAATTAGGCATTAAGCAGAAATGAAGAATATCCATTTTAGAATAAAATTATCAACTACTTGGATTTTGAGCGAGCATCAAAATGTTTAGATTAACTCAGTAATTTATCCCCCCCTGTAGGTTTGGCTGAAATTAATTGCATGCATGAGCTTCTCACAAGCATGATTCACAAAAGGTAAGTTAAAATGAGTAACACATGGTAAAACATTCACATATGTAGAGTTCTATTTCAATTTAATTAAATTCCTGTTGAGTGTTTAACATTACTCTTTCAGCTATACGAATTGTAGTCCTAAAAGACATTTTGGGGTAAAATATGTCCCTAGCTACTGTGAATCACTGTATAGATATTTCAGTGATGTGTTTCCTCTAGGTTGCAAGTATATCCACTCCATTCAAGTGTGACTTTAGAAGAACAGAATAATGTGTTTTTGACTCCAGTTCCTGGTTACAGAAAGGTAAACACATTTTTACAAAAGAAGTGGATAGTTTTGGCCATAGGCAACATTAACTGCCCAGGCTAAGATCACTGTTGGTAGAATTATTTCCTATATATTTGAGAGAGTTTAATCTGTCTGTCCATCTGTTCAAGAACTCCTAAATGGTAAGAGCTAGGACCCCCAAATTTGGTATGCAGCTGCCACTTACCATAACAAGATAAGGGTTAGGTTGGGGCAGGACAATGGGATTTGTTTGGAATATGATTGTTTCTCATAAAAGGCAAAGGGAGGGGTCTGCTAGCAGGCACAGTTATACTGCAGAATGACCACATACGGTGGGCACTCCAGTAAGAGAGTCCAGCTGGGAGGGAGGCTCTGGATGCTGCTGGCCACTGTACATGAGTAAGGTTCCCATGCTGGTGAGGTGCTGACTGGGCAGTGCAGCCCCCCTTGCCCTGACTAATCCTGGGGATCTGGTGCCTGGGGAGTGTAGCCCCTGCCACCCTGGCCTGCCTAGGGAGCCATTGCCCTGCTGCCCTGGCAAGCCCTTGGGATCAGCCAGCCTCCTACATCTCTTGCCCTGAGCCCCCAAACCTCTCCCAGCCTTCATCCCTTGCTCCAAGATCCTCCTCACTCTTAACCCTGATTCCTGCACCCCTCCCAGCTCCCTGCCCTGAGCCCCTCCTTGCCCTCCCACTCTAACTCCTTCACCCCTCATGCACTTAGCCCCCTGCTCTGAGCCTCTCCTTAGGGACATGAGCAACGCCAGGTAAACTTGCTAGTTGTTAATATATGAAATCCATAAAATTAATATGGAAAAACACCAAATTATAATTTAAGCATAAATTACTTTGTTAAATCCAAAAGTCAAATGGTATGTATACAAATGTTCTAGCTATGCATGAAAAACCTAAATAGTGAGCAGTTTACTTACATCCAGTCAGGAACAAAACATTTAATTAAGATACTTACAAATGGGCTAAACATAGGAGTATTTAGACCATATTTGTCAGCTCCAATGTGGTCAGGCAGATATTAGCAATGAAGTTCTTTATATATTTTATATCCTTTAACAAACAACTGATGTTATTGTCGGTTACTGATTTCAGCTAAAAAAAAACAACTTGAAACAGTTCACCCCTATTTCCAGTGTTAATCCAGAAAGGATTTATAGCCTTCCTTCTTCCTAAGGCCTTTCCTTTCTTATCTTCTCCCCCTACCCCTTGCTTATCAGGAAACAGTGGGAAGGGTCAGGATTGTTCCTTTTAAGATAATTTTCCTTTGTCTAGTTACTGCAGCTCTTTATTTTATTAGTTATTGTGGAAGCCATACATCCTTCCCACACTGCAAGTAATGGTGGTAATTCTTACGGCATTCTTTAATTAGCTGATTGGGGCCTTCTTTACACTATGGATATGACCTTAACTAAACTTAATCCTTTAATTTTATCTTCTCCTACAATTGTATAAAGGCAATCCAGCCTTGTTCAAGAAAGAAACTGATCACTTTCTTTTCTCATCACTTTAGTTCAGAAAAGCTTTTTTCAACTAATTTACAATATTGGCTGTTACTCTTGGCTACAGCTTAAAAAAAGGACTTAGTGCTCCAATAGATTTAATGAAGTTATAATTAAATTATTGTATATTGCCTTGTTACTGCAAAGAAAACTGCAGATGTGGAGTCTTGCTCCTGGGTGTCAGTCATTCTCTATGCCTTATGTTTATTAGCTTGTCAATTTGTAGTGCTGGTAAGATTATTGTAATATTACAATTAAAAGTGTACTATGAAGTTACAACATCCATTTCTAAATAGTTTTTATTATAGCGCTCTTTGTTCTGCCTTTTTTTTTGTTTGTTTTTTGGGTTTTTTGGGGGGTTTTTTTTGTTACAAACTAGAAAAATAAAATCCAAGTTGTGACAGTTTTTGTCTAGACACAATTCTGATGAAAATCACTTTGGAATGGTAGAGAGCGCAAAACACACATATCATATTTCTGGTTTATTCACATTTTTTCTATATAACAAGGAAAGTTATATAAATACATATATTAATATAGATAAGTGAACTTTTTTGCATATTTTTTCTCTTTTTGGACGTGAACTAGATTATTCTGTCTACAAACATGGCTGAGAGCTCTGTGACAGTTCCAGATGTAAAATATAGTGAGTATTCTATATTGTAATTAGGAATATTTGCATCCTATAAGTTCTTCACTTGCATTTCCTTACTTTGGTCCTTCCCATCACCTTCTAAAAAAGTGGCACCTTTATCACTGCCTTTACTTTACAATAACTTTGATAGTGAGATTTCCACTCCTTTCAAATCCCCTTACAATGGGGAAATCTCTTGCAGACTTTCTTTAAAGGTAACAACGAAAAAAGAGAGAAATTTAAAATTTCCTTAGTCTGTTATATAATATTAGGTGGTGGTGATTAAGCATGTCTGATGCTGGTTTGTCTTTGTAAGGCACAGAAATTTAAGTAACTCTTTTACAGGAATCTCTATCTTGTGGAAAAATGCATACATATGGTAGACAGTTATTAAACATGAACCATTTGAGCTGATATGTGAACACAAACATTTATGATTGAGGTTTTCAGGTCAACATGAGCAACTATCAACAAAGAGGACTCCCTATCCCCCATAGATTTGAAAGAAGCATATCTTCATACCCCTTCTTAGCAACTTACAGGTGTATCTTTCATAGTGCTTATGAGTCCAAAACTTGATTACCACTCCTTATTCTTGGACTCTCAGCTACCCTAGAGTATCTAGACACGTTGTGGTACTGTTAGTAGTAGCTCTGAGGTAGGAATGGAAATATATATTCCAATCAGAACACACTCCGTAGATAAATCATAGCAGAATATTTGGAAAATAACAAAACTTCTGGATTCACACTTTGCTGATAGAAGAAGAAGCCATCTCCTGACATCATAAGCTATCCTTCATTTATTGGGATAAAGATTGGCATAGGCTCGTTTATTGGGGTAAAGGTTGGTATAGGCTGTTGTATTGCAAAAATGTTTCTCTTCAGTGCAATACTTGAATTACCTTGGTTTTTTTTAAATTTCAGTCATTGATTTCTGTTTGACTAGAACTCTGGTTTGCGATGAAGACACAAATTTTCAGAGCCTGAGACTTTGTTGGGCTTCTAAGACTAGTTGTAATCAGAGGAAAGGTAAGTCAGCAGCCGTGTTATGTAAAGAAGCTTCAGAGATATATGTGAGGTATGACATAAGAGTTGTGCCTTAGCTTTTAGTGGCATTAATATTAAGTGAAAATGCTGTTTCACATAATCTTTGCTTTGTTGCAAGTCTGTTGTAGCTTTTGGGTTTTTTGATTTTTCACTGTTCCGTGATATTCAGATGTGATTTTGTAAATATGTTGATACATTCTACCCACATAATGTTTTTTCTTATATAAAAGTACTTTTCATAGGAAGGCTTGTATAACACTATACAACTTGGAAGGATGCTTATTGTACATTAAGGGTATGTCTAAACTACCTCCCTCTTTCGAAATAAATGAGGAGTACAGGATCTTTTGAAAAAGAGGTTTTATTTGAAAAAAACCGCGTCTAGACAGCGCTTTCACTTTCGAAATACCCGTTTCAAAAGAACGCGCGGCTGCCATTATGCAAATGAAATTCAAATCCCGGCTTCATTTGCTATTTCAATCTGTCTAATTTACATCCCTCTTTTGAAAGAGGGATGTAGTCTAGACATAGCTGTAGAATAAGATAGTTTTAAATGGTGCGTTGTTTTAAATGCAGAATTCTGTTTTTTAAAGTAAGGTATTTATCCATTTCATAACTCATACACTCTGTTCTCTGGATAAATTTAAAATGGCTGGCTTGCTTTTTAGCAAAATTTATTTGTACCAAAAGTGTGATGCTGTCTATTACGAAAAGGGACAAAGAGTTCTTTAGATTAAACACTGTTAAACTTACTTAAAATATGTATTTCCATACTGATGCTGGACAATGGATACATTCTTGAAAACAAAGGCTTACGGCATGGATATTGTTAGAAATAGTCTGCTCAGATGCTGTAACAAAGCCCCAGGGCCTTGGATTTTTGTGATATAGTTATGTGCGTTTTGCTCTGTCCCTCTGCTTTGCCCACCAGTTCTATTCCTGTACACAGGAACTGCAATGAAATGTACTAGAATTTTGCTCTGCTTGCAAAAATAGCAGGATTGCTGAATAGAAGAACAGTACTATGTGGTCTAGCTGACCAAAACTATATTACTATCTTGGCGTAACTTTTGGCATGAGAATCTTGATCCTATCAGTTCCATGTATAATGGAAAAATCAGAAATGCATAGGTCACTCTTATTAAAAAATCAGGAAGTGTAACCACTATATGACGTTTTTTTGCGTAAAATCTTCCAATATTGCTTTTAAGAAGCTTTAGCTTGTGTAGGGATTAAAAGTGCTTAACCAATGCCTAAACTAGTACCCCCAACAGTGGTGTTGTGCTGGTACTGCACTGGTGGAAAACTTGCCAAAATATGCAAATGAAGACAAGGCTTTAATTACAGCTTGCAGAAATAAAGTATATAGGGATGTTGTCAGGTAGTTTAAGCACTACATTTGGGTTTTCGGTCTTACAATTTACAAAATCAGATATTAACAGGAATGCTTTAATGAAATAATTAAGAAATAGAACTTTGAGCCATTCTCCCTCCCCTCAGGCTTTCAGCAAACCTCTTTTTGAGTATATTTCACGATTGGTATTATACTGGTCAGGAGAGGGTAGGAAGCTTAAGGATTAGTCAGACATACTGCTCAGAATCTTGCAGATTTCCTATGGAAAAGTCATACTGGGAATTAAAGCTGCTGCAATCACAGCTACCTTATTCTTTGTGCTCTAGGAAGTGGAGAATCAGTGGTAGCAAGACTCATGAGAGCCACATTGCCAAGGAATATAAGGTTTTGGTATATCCAGAAAGAAGGCCAGCTCCGTGCATCATAGCCTCTGATCTGGGCAAATGTGCTTTTCTGTCTCAAACATGCTGTACGCTCCATTTGGCATTCACAGACTGTATCTTCTGACCTTGCATTGGGACAAAGCATCTTTTTCCTTTCAAAGGGGAGAATGTAATAAAGTCCCTAGTTTCTTTTTTTCTTAAGATTTTTTTGATAAGAGGATGATAAATTCTAAAGTGACATTTTCAAAAGTGCTTATGTGACTGTGGAGCTGAATTCCCATTTTCAGAAATGATTTAGGAGCCTCCTTCTCATTGAAACACTTGATTCCCTGATCTGTTTGTGTATAAATTTGGAAACTTAATATGCTGCTAGTCTTCTTTCAAATTATGTGCACCCTGTGAGCATTATATGAAATCCATAAATTATCAGAGTTCTAGGTGCTGTACAATAGCAGAAGTGTGCCTGAGAAGTCCCAGTTCCATAGAACTTAGTCTAAGGTAATGATCCTGCAGTGATCTTTGCAGGGTGCACAATGTAGGATCAGGGCTTGTGCACATTTTGTCACAAAGTGATACTAAATAAAGTGAGATATTGCTATACAAAACAAACAGATGTACTCAGTAGGACTTGTATACTTCATGGATTAGTTGAGTTCTGGGATAATCCTATCTTTCTTTGGTATTTTTAGGAACCATCTGAGAGCCACACAGTCTTTAATATATTTATCCTGGCAATGCCCTAGTGAGGCAGGGAAGTGTATTTAATCCCATTTTATGGGTAGGAGCTAAAGCATAGAGACTAAGTGATTTGCCCATATTCCACATGAGTCTGTGACAGAACAAAAAATTCAGTCCAAATATCCTGTCACTAGTTGTCCTTAACCCTATCTTCCAGACCCTGACTTGGGATCCCATTATAGGGTTCATTCTGCAGTTGATGCATAAACTGGGGAATTAAACTTCAGATGGGATTTTCACCTTGAATTTTCTTTTTTGAGTCTTAGCTTGGCTACATTGTCTTGTAGTGAAATATTTTGTGTGTGTGAATAAACCTTTTAATTAGTAAAACATAGTCTTAGTCTGAGGTTTAGTTAGTTTATAAATCATTGCCAAAGCATGCCTAAATCTGCTGTATTATTTAAAGGCCGGGCTGGGCGTGTTTCCAAAGGATACTGCTATAGGCTCATATACAAGGATTTCTGGACAAACTATATACCAGAGAATGCAATACCTGAGATCCTGGTGAGAATTATTTTCAAATGTAATTTTTAAAATATGATTGTGTCTATATTTAGTGATACGGGTGATAAGTGTGGCTATGTTGTTTGTAAAGGTAATATGTGATTATGAAAGTTATTCACGTGTTCAAAGAGTGTAAAAATTATTGGTGTTTTGGAGTAGTAGTAATTTGACTAATATTTAGTAATATAGAATTAAGCTGGTATAATAACACTTCTGTTGAAAAAATAGATCTATTGTGGCAACAATTTTCTCTTTGTAGAGGAAGGCATATCAGGTTAATAAAACTACATTATCTTAAATGTAATAAGACAATAGTAGAATCTGTCCTTAACAGTGAGAAATACAGTGGAGTTTTTGGCTGTCTATGTTTAAAATGTGACTTTTATAAAAGGATGCATTTCATACAGTTAGTGAGTTAATTTAGCTAATATCTGCTATATGTGAAAAGATAACATTTCCCAATTTATTTTTCCTTTCAGCGATGCCCATTAGGAAGTACAGTTTTAAAGGTTAAATTGCTTGACATGGGGGAACCAAGAGCCTTATTGGCAACAGCTCTCTCTCCTCCCACTATAAATGACATTGAGCGCACCGTCCTTCAACTTAAGGAGGTAGGCATGTCTCCTAATTGTTTTGCTAAAGTCCAGTGATTCTAAATATACATTAAATTGATAAATAGTCTGAACTAGGAATGATAGATTTTGGGTAATTGAATAGTCGAGTAGCTGCATGAATTCTTATTGGTTACTCTACAATTCTGTAGTCCCCAGGAGCAGGGCCGGCAGCCGTTGTGCTCCGGCCCCACTCCTGGGGAGCTTCCTGCCACCCTGCGCCGCTGCCTGTGATACAGCAGCAGCAGCATGGGGTGGCAGCAACTCCTGTCTGTGGGGGGATCTGAGTGCCCCCGCAGATAAAGGCTGCTGTGGGGACAGCGGGAGAGGCAGGGATCAGTGGCGGCCCAGGCTAGCTGTGGACAGAGGCTGGTCTGGCAGCAGCCCCTGTCTGCGGGTGTGTAGGGGGTGTAGTCTGAGCTCCCCTCAGACAGAGGCTGCTAAGCCTCCCATGGAGCAGCCTCTGTCCATGGTGAGCCTGAGTCCACTGCAGACAGAGGCTGGTCCAGCAGCAGCCCCTGTCCATGAGGGGTCCAAGTGGAAAGGGGCTGCTGACATGAAGCAGCCTCTGTCCGCAGGGAGCTCAGACCCGCCGCTGCGAAGTAGCCTCTGCCTGTGACGGGGCCAGGCTCGCCATGGACAGAGGCTGCTTCGCAGAAGTCTTCCCTGCCTCCCACCCATGGTGCCTCTGATAGAGACAGCACCGTGGGGGTGGGCACTGCGGAGCCAGTGCTGGGCTGAATCGGCTTTTAAGCTGGCTCCCCCCAGCACTGGCTCCTGTTCAATTCCTTTGCTGCCTCTGATACAGAGGCAGCAAAGGTGGGGGGGGGGGGAAATGCAAGTAGTTGACAAGATTAACCGATAAGTCTAGGCTTATCGCTTAACTGTACAGTTGACTACTTGTTCACATCCCTAGTCTGAGAGATGTGCAGGGAGGATTCCTGCTCTGTCTCCAGATTAATAAACTTTTCTGGGGATCCTGTGCTGTTGTATCACAGACTGCACCACATATCACACCCAATTGCCATAACCCACTTTTAGCAAGATAAACAATGTGAACTCAGCAGAAGTGTCCTTTGTGGGATGTGTGCCTGACTGTGAGAGGTCCTGGGAGGAGGGGATTGTCTCCAAAGCTATAAAAAGTTCTTGCCTCTTGGTGACATCAGTTGTCCTGCTTTCCTGCTGACCATTCTCCTCCTTTCCCTCTTCCTCGTTCATGCTGTCCTCCATGCGGCTGCCCAAGGCTGCTTGAGGGAGTGTCTCGGGAGGAATCCATAGATTGGCTGGGGAAGTTGGTTGGATCCCCCCAAGGATTGCATGCAGCCTCTCACAGAAGTGGCGTATTTGTGGCAGTGATCCAGACTGTCAGTTTGCCTCCTTTTATCTTTTGATATTACTGCCTCAGTTCCTTTATTTTCATTCAGCACTGCTGGACATCCCTGCATTTCTTTTTCTGGTTCCTAACTCTGAGAGAACAGATTCCTCTCCCCACATAAGGTCAACAATCTCTTGCACACTCCATACTGGTGCTCATCTTCAACCTTGAGAACTTATGGTTAGGTATGCTGTCTGCTTGCCATGCTGGCACACAGGAAATTAAATTCTTCTTCAAGTGATTGCTCATATGCATTCCAATATAGGTGTGTGTGTGTGTGCACGCAGCATGCATGCGTCGTCGGAAGTTTTTCCTTCAGCAGTATCCTTAGGGCCAGCAGAGAGCCCCCTGGAGTGGTATCGGTATATCAGCGCGTATATACCCCTGCTGGTCCCCTCACCCACTCAGTTCCTTCTTACCGCTGTGACGGTCATTGGAACAACTCTCAGCTTGCCCTTGAGTTGTTTTCCTTGCTAATTCCTCTTCTTTGTTATCAACGTTCTTCAGTTAAGTACCCGTAAATCCGTTTGAAAAGATTTTCCTTTGTGTTTACTCTTTCATCCCGCCGCGGCACGCCATGCACCCGTGGCAGGGCATGCCTGTCCCGCAAGGCTTCAAGCCCTGTAGGAGGTGCAGCAAGTCTATGCCGTGTAGGGACCCACACTACTCGTGTTTGAAGTGCCTGGGGGAATCACATATAACATCTGCATGCAAGATTTGCAAAGTGTTCAAGCCCAGGACCAAACGCGAGTGTGAATCGCGGCTCAAGGCACTTCTAATGGAGGCGGCACTCCAGCCAGCACTGGCCTCGGCACCAGAGCCCAGCAGTGCACCGGCCTCGGGGCGCGACACTCGGCGCACCATGCTTCCCCGGCACCGCATAGGACCAGGCGTCGCTCCCACTCGCCAGCACCACCCAGGAAGAGGCAGCCTGATAGGGGTCGGTCCCCGCTCAGGCACGGTGCCCTCCATGCGTTCTACAGTGGGGCATGTGGCGCCAGTCAGTCCACAACCCGGACCTTCTATGTCGGGCAACTATCCTTCTCGTCGACGGGACGCCAGCCCCCCAGACGACTTCCCGGACCCATCTACCCCGGAGGCTCTGGAGGCGGCGAGAGTACTCGTCGAGTCGTCTCCCTCCCCTCCATCTTCTAGATGGCACGGGGACGCTCGGCACCGCTCTTCCTCCAGGGCGCCATGAGAGTCGGCGCACGAGGTGCAAAGCCACGTGCCCCATGCGGCACCGCACACAGAGGCACAGGCACCGGCACCGGGTGCGGCCTGCGTTACCCACCTGACGCCCGTACTGACCCCCAGCACCGTGGCCCCTGCTCCGCCCAGGGACCCTGCCATAGCCGTGCCCCCCCTCCCCCCTCCACCCCGCAGCACATTCGGCATCTACACTGCCATGGTCTGCATCGGACTGTTCTTCCGAATCTGAAGCAGAATTGGCATGGTCATCGAGGGCCTTCAGGTCCCATTCACGGCACTGGTCCCGATCTCGGCACCGGTCCCGGCACTGCCCTTCTCCGCAGCGCTTCCAACAGCAGTGGGGCCAGCCGATCCCAGTTCTGATGCTACAACAGACTTGGCCTCCCCAGCCACCTGGGCAGTGGCCTTTTTGGACTCTCTGGGCCTACCATCAGAGCCAGGGCTCCAATCCTCCCAGACCAGCCTCGGTCACTTCAGGCCTGCGGGTCCCTCCATCGGCTACTCCTCTGGTCTGATCTCCCACCTCAACGCACTCATTGCCTCCAGGCTAGTCGTGCCTGGGTCCGGGGGGAGTACGGCCTCTTTAAGCCAACCTCCCCCTCCTCCCTCTGGAGCCACTTCAGAGGGCTCAGGACATATGGACGCCCCGGTGGGTGACATAGCAAAGGGGTCATTGTCCTCTTCCCCGGATGAAGCTCTGGCTGACACTGCGCCCCCCCCATGCCATCAATGGACGCAGGGGCCCATCAGGACCTACTCTGCCACCTGGCTCACAGTCTGGGGGTCCAGGCAAACAAGATCGCTGAGGACTCGGATACAGCCATCGACATCTTGCACGCCGATACCCCATCCAGAGTGGCGTTGCCTTATCAACAAGACGGTCGCCAAAATTTCGGCAGCCCTGTGGCAGACCCCGGCTTCCATCCCGCCCACGGATAAGCATGCAGAGCAGAGGTACTTAGTCCCTCAGGAGGGTAACGAGCACCTCTTTTCCCACCTTCCCCCTGACTCTCTGGTCGTACAGGTGGTTAACCAGAGAGAGAGGCAGGAGCAACCCGTGGCTACCCCAAAAAACAAAGAGGCCAAGAAGACAGACTTATTGGGCAGGAAGGTCTACGCCTCCGGGGGCATCCAGTACCGGATTGCCAACCAGCAGGTCCTTCTGTCCAGATATGGCTATAACACCTGGATATCGATGGCCAAAGTCGCAGACTTACTTCCCCGGGACTCCCAGGCGGAATATAAGGCCCTTCAAGAAGAGGGGAAGGCAATTTCTCAAGCAGCATTGCAAGCAGAGCTTGATGTGACTGATGTGGCTTCCCAGGTCATGGCCACTGGAGTAGTCCTACACTGCAGCTCACGGCTCCAGGGTTCAGGGGTGCCGCTGGAGGTCCAAAATACACTCCAGGACCTTCCCTTTGAAGGCACCTCGCTCTTCTCGGAGCAAACTGACCAGCGGCTACATGGCCTGAAGGACATGAGAGCCACATTGAAGTCCTTAGGCCTACACACTCCTGCCACTCAGAGGCATTCGTATGTTCACAGCAACGCTCCTAGAATGCCCCCGCAGGGCCTACGCCCTGATTACACCCGACGGAGGGGCAGGGGTAATAACGGCAGGAACAACCAACACTGCTCCCGCCTGGCCCAAGATCCCAACCAGCAAACCCCCGGACCCCGACAGGGGTTTTGACAGGACCCCCGAGGGCCTTGTACCAGTCTCCCCATTCCTCTTCCATGATCACTTATCCCGCTTCCTCCAGGCCTGGCGGTCAGTTACATCGGACCGATGGGTCCTGGAGATAGTGGAATCGGGCTATGCTGTTCCCTTCCTCTCGTCCCCACCTTCCCAGCCCGCTACCCCATCCCCTTGCAGGGACCCATCTCACGAGCCTCTCTTACACGAGGAAGTAATTCACCTCCTCTCATTAGGGCCAGTGGAATGCGTTCCCCCCCAAGTTTCAGAACAGGGGCTTTTATTCCTGCTACTTCCTGGTCCCAAAAGCAAAAGGGGGTCTCCGCCCTATCCTGGACCTCAGAGTCCTAAACCTCTTCCTCATCAAGAAAAAATTCAAAATGGTGCCTCTGGTGTCCATTATCCCCTCCCTAGCACCTGGAGACTGGTACACTGCCCTCGATTTGGAGAACGCTTACTTTCACGTTTCGATTGCGCCCTTCCACCGCAGGTTTCTACGTTTCACTGTGAGTCAGGACCCCTACCAATTCACGGCCCTTCCTTTTGGCATTTCTACGGCTCCCCGGGTCTTCACCAAATGCATGGCGGTAGTGGCCGCTGAGCTCAGAAAAAGGGGAGTTCAAGTTTTCCCTTATCTGGATGATTGGCTCCTCGGAGGGGAGTCCGATACCCAGGTGAGAGACCACATCATCATAGTTTGCGAGCTCTTTCAAGAACTCGGTCTCCTCCTGAACCTGGACAAATCCACCTTAACTCCCACCCAGACAATAGAATTTGTGGGTCCCAGAAAGTCTCTCTACCCAGCTCCCTTTTTCTCATGCTGCAGTCAGCGGTCAAGTCACTTTAGAGCTTTCCAGTGACCACCTTCTGGACTTGCATGCGCCTGTTGGGCCTAGTGGCCACCTGCACTTATGCAGTGCAACATGCCAGGCTGCGCACGTGCCCGCTACGGATGTGGCTATTGCAGGTCCACAGGCCGACTATCCACTCCTGGGACAGGGTGTTAACCATCCCTGCGCATGTTCTCCTCACACTGGAGTGGTGGACCCATCAAGCGGAAGTCTGCTCAGGGGTCCCATTCTCCCAACCAGTCCCGTCAATCCGGCTTGTAACAGATGTGTTGGACACTGGCTGGGGAGCCCACCTCGGAGAGCTGCACACCCAAGGTACATGGTCCCTCCCGTGAAACCTCCCTGCATATCAACGTCAGGGAACTCCGAGCAGTCCGACTGGCTTGTGTGGTTTTCCTTCCTCAACTGAGGGGCAGGTTGGTCCTCATCCTGTCAGACAACACTACGGCGGTAGCATATATAAACAAGCAGGGTGGGGCCTGATCCCCCTGCCTGTGCTCCGAGGCAGTTCGCCTATGGAAGCTCTGTATCGGGGCGGATATCCACCCGATGGCCTCGTACCTCCCGGGCTCACAAAACGTCCTGGCGGACAGACTGACCAGGTCATTTGCGAGCCACGAATGGTCTCTGTGCTGGGACGTTGCCCAATCCATTTTCTGCGCCTGGGGCTTTCCCCACCTGGACCTGTTCGCCACGGGGCGGAACACCAAGTGTCCCCGCTACTGCTCCCTCATGGGTCAGGGCCGGGGTTCCCTGGGGGATGCTCTCCTCCTTTGCTGGCCTCAGGGCCTCCTACATGTTTTCCTGCCATTCTCACTAGTCCACAGGGTCCTGTTGAAAGTGCGGGAGTTCAGAGCATTATTAATCCTAATCGCCCCAGCGTGGCCCCGGCAACATTCGTTCTCAGCGCTCCTCAGCCTCTCGTGCAAAAGGCCCATAGCCCTCCCATTAGTATCGGACCTCATATCCCAAGACTCGGGCAGACTTCACCACCCAGACCTTCAGTTCCTCCACCTGACAGCATGGAAGCTCCATGGCTAATGGCTCAGGAGCTCCAGTGCTCTCAATTAGTCCAGGAAGTCCTACTGGGTAGCAGGAAACCCTCCACCAGATCCATGTACCTTGCTAAGTGGAAGCGGTTCTGCTCTTGGGTGTCCCGGAAGGGGGTACACCCGAGATGGACCTCAGTCGCCTTGGTCCTGGATTACCTGCTGGACCTTAGGTTCCAGCATCTCTCTTCCTCCTCCATTAAGATCCACCTGGCAGCCATCTCGGCCGTCCACCCAGGGGAAGGGGGCAAAACGTTGTTTGCTAACCCGATGGTTAACAGGTTCTTGAAAGGTATGGACAGGCTCTACCCACACAACCCGTTCCCCAGTGGGACCTAAACCTGGTCCTTTTCAAGCTTATGGGGCCCCCATGTGAGCTGCTGGCCACGTGCTCACTCCTTCACCTATCATACAAGTTTTCCCTCCTAGTGGCAATCACATCCGCAAGGTGGGTATCTGAGCTTAAGGCACTGATGTCAGATCCCCCTTACACGGTGTTTTTTAAGGACAAGGTTCGGCTCCGCCCCCATCTGGCTTTCCTGCCGAAGGTGGTCTCTTCGTTCCACACTTCCCAGGATATTTTTCTGCCAGTTTTTTACCCGAAACCACATGCATCTGGGAAAGAACAAGCCTTACACGTTAGATGTACGCAGGGCGTTAGCCTTTTATTTAGACAGGACCAAACTATTCTGAAAATCACCACAGCTTTTTGTAGCCATTGCGGAATGCATGCGAGGCCAATCTGCATCCATCCAGAGAATCGCCTCATGGATAACGGCCTGTATCAGGGAGTGCTACTCCCTAGCGGGCATATCTGCCCCTTCCCTTAGGGCACATTCCATAAGGGCGATGGTGGCATCCACCGCCTTCGCAGTGCATGTCCCCATTCTGGACATCTGCAGGGCCGCCACATGGTCCTCAGTCCACACGTTCGCCAATCGCTATGCACTCCCCCATCAGGGCCTGGAGGATGCTGCCCTAGGAAGGGTGGTGCTTAACTCATATATGGTTTCTTCCTCCGGCCCTCTGCCTAGTTGGGTTCTGCTTTGGAGTCACCTATATTGGAATGCACATGAGCAATCACTCGAAGAAGAAAGAACGGTTACTTACCTCGTAACTGTGATTCTTCGAGATGTGTTGCTCATGTCCATTCCAAATCCCCGCCCACCACCCTTGTCGGAAATATACTGGTAAGAAGGAACAGAGTGGGTGAGGGGACCAGCAGGCGTATATATACGCTGATATACCAGCGCCACTCCAGGGGGCTCCCTGCTGGCCCTAAGGATACTGCTGAGGGAAAAACTTTTGACGACGCATGCACTCTGCGCGCACACACCTATATTGGAATGGACATGAGCAACACATCTTGAAGAATCAGAGTTACGAGGTAAGTAACCATTCTTTCAGATTTTCTCACGGCTTTTCCTGTTCACCTGGAGTGCAGTAGAATTGAAAGTCCTGGCCAGAACGGTTACAGCGGGGTACCTCCTGGAGCCAAGAACTTCAACTTTCATCTGCACTACCATAAAATCAACCATGCAAGGTCAAATTTAGTGTTACTCTTCATGAAAGCAAGAGTACCAAAATCAACCTTATTGGCTCTTGAAGTAGATGGAACGGGCTTGGTGGTGTGGACTCATTGTGTAGAAAATCGACCTAACACAGCTAAGATCAGCCTAAACTCTCAGTGTAGACCAGGCCTGAAAGAAATAGTAGAGAAATCATGCGCCAGGAGAATTATTTAATAAATAAATCCCAAAATTCTATCCATCTGTTCCCCACTCAAATGATGCTGGATTGGGGGGATGTTTCTGATATTGCATAACTCTGCACAGGGCCTGGGCTTCCTGATCATAAACATAGGGAGGAGCATTAATGATATGAAACATATCCTGCTTTCCCCAAGCATATGCATAACAATTTAAAAGTAGTGTAGTTCATTTGCATCTTCAGTCTTGACCACACAAGTTTCAGCTGCAAAAAAGTGAGCATTTTCAATTGGTTTACTCTCCTCAACCTTTTTATTCCACCAATCACCTATAGTGGCTTCTGCCACTAGTTTCAGTGATGACTTGAATTCTAGGACAGTTTTTTTTTTTATGCAAAGGTCTTGCATATTGGCAAATTGAGTCATGTGGTATTAACTAAATAATTCATTTTATAAAGATGGGAGCACTTGCAATTAGTGCACACACCAAAGAAGAAAATCCTTATGATGGTGAGCTGACCTTCTTAGGAAGAGTGTTGGCACAATTACCTGTGGACCAGCAGCTCGGAAAGCTAATTGTTCTCGGCCACGTCTTTGGATGTTTAGAAGAGTGCCTTATTATAGGTAGGTGAGAGAAGAAAAAACATTTATGAAGTCTTCATAAAACTACAGCCAGATGTATTGCAGCTCATCATTTCCATCTGTTTTTGTTACAGCTGCAGCACTCTCTTTGAAGAACATTTTTGCAGTGCCTTTCAGGCAGCATCTTGATGGATTCAGGTATTTAAATTTCATGATATTTAACTTTTTTTGTTTTTAAAACAAATACCCAGCCAGCCATGCTGCTTCTCCAAGGAGGCCTAGGGTTTTGTCTTGACGACTGTAAGCTCTTTGGACAGGCAGGGGTTGATCTCTTCTTGTCATCTACTTGTCAGTCACAATGCTGAGAATATATTACTGTGCTTTTCTACTATAAGAGTAAAGCTAGTCTGTAGAGAGCACCATGCTTTCTCAGCACCAGAATGAAACACTGGAATGGATTCCCATATGAACTAAATACTACCACTCCCAACCCACTACCATCTGCTCTAAGTGCAAACCATGTTTTTATCTTTGCCGTCTCTCAAATAAATACATAGCAGTGTGCACATTATAAAAAAAATCAAAGCCCTATCAAAACACTGTGCTGCATAGTGATCCCATGGGTGAGGATATGAGCGAGAACAAACCACACGTGACAATTGCCTAATGCTATGCTGGAGGCCACTGAGATGCTACCGTGATGAGGGTGATGTAGGAATCTTATAGAATAGCCTTAAACGTATTCATTGTTTATCTTGTGATACCATTCTGTTTGCATTCCCAGGAACAAAATGAGTTTTTCTGGCAATAGTAAGAGTGACTGCATTGCACTTGTGGATGCATTTAAGGTAATCATGTTTTCTAGCATTCTAATGAAAGGGCTGATCTTCCAATGAAATTTAACAAACATAAAGATGTATTTGCTTAGCTTTGTAGAGCCTATGCACTGTTAATTGGACTAATATTAGCAGGTTAAAATATAATCTGTACAACTTTAGTTTGTGCTACTTATTCTGTTATTAATATCTTCTTTAGATGGTTTCCTGAAAATATTTCTGTCCTGAACCTTGTTTCATTTTAAAGTATGTATCAGTGTAGAACCTGCTGCAGCTGCACACTTGGCTTCATGAATGTAAGAGGCTTTGGAATAGCAGTTTCTGGTGGAGATATGTGTGCATACTGTGCTACATCATGCTCCTGTGTGAGGGTATAAAAGGACAAATGGCCCCTCCTCAGCACCCTCTTATTACCTGCCATGGCACGATGGAATCCAGCAAGGATTTGTAGAAAAGACACAATAATGATTAATGGGTTAGAAAAGATGCCTTAGTAACAGACTTAAGGAGCACAATCTGTTTAGTTTAACAAAAAGAAGGTTTTGGGATGATTTGATAATAGTCTACAAGTACCTGCATGGGGAACAGATAATTAATAATGGACTCTTCTATCTAGCAGAGACGGGTATAACATGGTCCAGATGAATTTTGGAAGTTGAATCTAGACAATTTCAGAATGGAAATAAGGTGTACATTTTTAATTATGAGACTAATTAATCATTGAAACAATTTACCAAAGTTTGGTGGACTCTTGAATTTTTAAATGAAGATTGGATGTTTTTCTAAAAGATATGCTCAGTCCTCTAGGGTGTGTCTAGACTACAGGGTTTTGTCGACAAAAGTGGACTTTAGTCGACAAAACTATACCTGCGTCTACACTACCGTCAAGTTCTGTCGACAGTAAGTCGAGAGAACGTGGCAGTTTTGTCGACAGCGGTAAACCTCATTCTACGAGGAATAACGCCTTTTGTTGACAGAATTCTGTTGACAAAAGGTGCTAATGCATCCACATTGTGCTTTTTCAGAAGAGAGCTCTCTGTCGAAAAAGCGGCTTGCTTTGTCGACAGAACTGGCTGTAGTCTAGATGCTCTTTGTCGACAGAGGCTTTGTCGACAGTATCTGTTGACAAAGCCTCTGTCGACAAAAGCCTGTAGTCTAGAGGTACGCCAGAGATTATTTTGGGAAAATTCCATGGTACATGTGATACAAGAAGTCAAGACGAGATAATCACATTAGTCTCTTCTGGCTTTGGCATAATGTGATTCTGTGTGGTGGCTAGAACCCAAGAACGTATGAGGAATGATACTGTTCTTACTCCCTCTCCAACAATGACATTAATCCAGTATGTGTCAGGATCCAGTCTTAACCATCTTACAGATACAAGGGGTTCTATACTCAGCAGAGGCTTTACATAAATGTCTTGGAATAGAAAGTCATCAGGCTAGCATGTGTGGCATTCTTACCTCTTCTGCAGAATTCCACAGTGCACATACTTCCAGGATGTACTTTCTCCAATGTATTTCACAAAACTTGACACAGTACTCCAGTTGAGGCCTAATCAGCACAGAATAGAATAGAGCTGGGGTTCCCAAACTTTTTGACACGGGGACCAGTAAATCCATTCAAGAGCTTTTTGGAGGACTGGTAACATTCATTTGCATATTTGCATATTCATTAAGCAAATGATGAATATTCAAATAAGTTGTTTCTGGTCCTCCCAAAGCCCCCAGTTCCAGCTTTAGCAAAGCTTTTGATACGGTCACCCACAATATTCTTGCCAGCAAGTTAAGGGAATATGGATTGGAGAAATGGACTGTAAGATGGATAGAAAGCTGGCTAGACCAGGGTTTCCCAAACTTTTTACTTTAGTTGGAACCCATTTTTTTTCAGTACTGTTTTTGCAGCCCAAAAATATAAACGCATATAAAAAAAAGAATGAAAAATGAATAAATTTTTAGTGTTTCACCCAGCTGCATCCTCCGCCCAGCCTGGGCCAGGCTTGGGGGACCTGGCGCCGCATGGGCACTCTGGGGCGGGAGCAGGAGCAGATTGGGGATAGGGTATCTGGCTAGGAGGGAGGGTGCAAGGACGGGTAGGATTGCTAGGTGTCCAGTTCTGTACCGGACAGTCCGGTATTTGACAGTTCTGTCCGGGAAACAAATTGAGAAAATACCGGACATATAAAATGTCCGGTATTTTCTAATTAAGTAAGTTTTATTATTATTCGGTGTATCAGTCCATAGCTGTGAACTGCCTGGCTGGTAGATGTGCTCATGCTGCATGAGTGTGTGTACCAGCCAGGTAGTTCGCAACTACTCAAGGAAGGGTATGGGGGGGGCAAAATGGAATCCCCAGGGCCGGACTCACTTGTGTGCCCGGGTCTGCATGTGCCCGTATCAGTCCCGCTTTCCGCCGGCTGATTCACTCTCTCCCCCCCGCCCCCCCCCCCCGCCCACTTCTTCTCCCGATCTCCCCCGTCCAGCCCTGCTTCTGGCAGCCAGTCCCCCCTGCTCCCCACCGATCTCCCCCAGCCAGCCTTGCTCCCCCCAGTGACTCCCCCGACCAGCCCCACTCCTCCCACCCCCTCCCAGCCGGCCGATTCTCCCTCACGTCTCCTCCCGGATCTCCCCTGGCCAGCCCTGCTGCCCCTGTCCAGTCCTGCTTCTGGAGGCTGGTTCTCCCGTCCTCCTCCTCTCGATCTCCCCTGGCCAGCCCCTCCCCCCGTCCCCGCCCCCAGTCCAGCCCTGCTTCTGCCGGCCGCCCATCTGCCCCCCCCATCTCCGCCAGATAGCCCCGCTGCCCCCAACCCTGCTTCCCGGCAGCCAGTCTCCCCCACCCCTCCTCCCAGCCCGCCCCGTCCCGCTCCCCTCCTGGCAGCCACACCGAGTCCCGGTATTTTTTTCCTGCAGCCCGATACCGGGCCACGGCTCATAGTTTGGGAAACGCTGGAATAGAGTTACTTTCTACTTCAAGTGATTGCTCATGTTCATTCCATGTTGGTGTGCGTGTTGTCAGAAACTTTTCCTCTAGCAGCACCTGTTGGGCCAGCGGGGGAGCCCTCTGGAGTGGCTTCAGACCATTTTTCCAGGTTGTCTAGATTATTTTGAATTTTTATCCTATTCTCCAAAGTACTTGCAACTCCTTCCAACTTGGTATTGTCCACAAACTTAGCAAGTGTACTCTGTATGCCAATATCTAAACCACTGATGAAGGTATTAAACAGACCCAAGACCAATCCTGCTGCATCCCACTTAATATGGCCTAGCTTGACTTTTGAACCACTGTTATGACATGCTGCCTTACCACTTTTCCACACACTTGGGCTACATCTACACTGGCAGCTTCTTGCGCAAGAACTCTTTTGCGGAAGCATTCTTGTGCAAAAACTCTTCCACAAGAGAGCGTCTACACTGCCATGTGCTTTTGTGCAAGAGATGTGCTTTTGCGCAAGAGCATCCATGGCAGTGTAGACGCTCTCTTCCAGAAGAAAGCTCTGATGGCCATTTTAACCATAGGGGCTTCTTGCGCAAGAAATTCACGTTGCCTGTCTACACTGGCCTCTTCTGGAAGAGCTTTTGCACAAGAGGGCTTCTTCCTGAGAGGGAGCGTCAGAGTTCTTGCAGAAGAAGCCCTGATTTTCTGCAGTACAACGTCAGTTTACTTGCGCAAGTATGCACGGCCAGTGTAGACAGGTGGCATGTTTTTGTGCAAGAGCAGCCGTTTTCATGCAAGAACGCGCTAGTGTAGACACAGCTTTGCTGTTTTTCTGCCCCTATGTGATGTCTATGTGATCTGCCTGCTTTCATCAAATGATGATAACGGTTTCAAAATGGAGTAATTTTTTCCCACTGTCACATGGGGTTGCATCCCTGACCATCTTGGCTAATAGCCATTGATAGACCTATCTTCCATGAATATTTCTAATTCTTTTTCGCACCTGGTTATAATCTTGGCCTTCACAACATCCTATGGCAATGAGTTCTACAGGTTGACTCTGCAGTGTGTAAAGAAATACTTTTATTTGCGTTAAATCTGCTGCCTATTAATTTAATCAGGTGACCCCTAGTTCTAGTATTATGTCGGGGCAGGTAATAATTTTTTAATGGGGGCCACTTAAAAATTGTTTGAAGTGGTTGTGGGTTACCCTGGAAGGGGCGGGGCCTTTTAATAGCAGGAGTTGAAAGGGCTCGCACTTGCCCTGCGGCTCCCAGGCATCACATTAGCAGGGGATGGGAGCTGCAAGCCTTTTCAATTCCAGCTATTTAAAGGGCTTGTTGCTCCTGGCCTTGCTGCTAGCACATTGCTTGGGAGCTGGGGATACTAGAGCCCTTTCAACTGCTTCTATTGAAAGGGCTTGCGCTTTACCTGGGGCTGTTGCCTGACAGCCACGGGGAAGGTGCGAGTCCTTTAAATAGAAGCAGTTGAAAGGATTCACAAGTTTCTGGCTCCCAGGCAACAGGCTAGTGTGGGGCCAGGGGCTGCAAGCCCTTTTAATTGCTTCTGTTTAAAGAGCTTGCACCTGCTGGATGGCGGCCAGGTAACACAGCTGCCCAGCAGGTGTGAGCCCTTTAAATAGAAGCAGTTAAAAGGGCTCCCAGTGCCGGGAGCCGGGATGTGCAGCCTCTTCAACTGCTTCTGTTTAAAGGGCTTGCACATTCCTCGCAGCGGCCGGGCAATGCATTGCCTGACAGGTGCGGGGAAGGCTCAAGCCCTTTAAATAGAAGCAGTTTAAAGGGCTCACATGTCAGTGGCTCCCAGGCAACACTCTAGGGGGTGGGGCCTGGAACTGCCATGCGGGCCGGATCAAAGCCTTAGGTGGGCTGGATTCGGCCCACTGAGAGGCTTTTGCCCACCCCTGTATTTTGTGAATGGGTAAATAATGCTGCCTTAGTTGCTTTCTCTTTAAGATTCATGATTTCATAGACTTCTGTCATTAGTTGTCTGTTTTCTAACCTGAACAGTCCAGTCTCTTCAATCCTTTCTCATATGGATGCACTAAATCATTTTTGTTGCTTTTTTCTTTTTTAATGTTAATCTTTTTTTGAGATGGGTCAATCAGAACTGCATGGGCTATTCAAGGAGTGGGCATATCATGGTTTTATATAAAAGTATAATGGTATTTACTGTCTGAATATGTATTATTTTCCTAATGGTATCTAACATTCTGCTATGTTTTTATGACTGGCAATACATATTGAGCAAATGTTTTCAGAAGGTTGTTCACAATGACTCCAAGATATTTCTTGAGTTGTAAAAGCTAATTTAGACCCCATCATTTTGTATGTGTAGTTGGGATTATGTTTTCTAATTTATATTACTTTGTATTTATCAACACTGAATTTCATCGCTTTATTGTTGTCCAGTCACTCAGTTTTTTGGGACCTTTTTATAACTTCACAGTCAGCTTTGTACTTAACTATTTTGAGTAATTTTGTATAATTGGCAAATTTGCCACTTCACTGTTTGCCCACTTTTCCTAATCATGTTTGGATATATTGAACAGCACTGATCCCAGTACAGATGCTCGGAAAACCCTGCTATTAACCTCTCTCTGCTCTGAAAACTGGCCATTTATTACTACCCTTTTGGTTTCTTTATTTTAGGCAGTTAGTGATCCATGCAAGAACCTTCCCTCTTATCCCACAGCTTACTTTCCTTAAGAGCCTTTGGTGAGGGAACTTGTCAAAGGAATTTTACCACCCAATTAGAGAGAGAGAGACTGCTGAACTGGAATTCATTTACTTATTAGACACTTCTTCCTGAACACCTTAATTGGCCAGTAGCTCCACTGATTGGCACTGATACACTTAAAATATTTTGCTGTTAGCTTGTGTCTTTTGCTAGTTGTTTTCGCTTGTTGTTGCTGAATTTTCATATTTGTAGTTTCTCTTATCTTCCTAAGTATTTTATAATCATGGTAATCAAACTAGTGTGTTTGAATGAACATAGAAAAAATAAACTTACTTATTCCTACTAGGGATGTAAGCGAATAGAGGACTAGTCAACTATCCAATAAGGCTAAGCTTATTGGATAGTCAGCTAGTTCCTTGACTAGTTGCTTCTCACCCCCTTTGCTGCCTCTATTAGAGGCAGCAACGGGGTGTGTGTGGGTGTGTGTGTGTGTGTGTGAGCCAACTTAAAGGCCGGTTCCCTCCCAGCACCGTCTCTGTGGGGGGCAGGGGAGGCGCGGGGACCGGGCGCAAGCCAGAAATCATATGACTCCTGGCTCGCGCTCAATCTCAAATGCTGTGCCTCTGATTTTTTAATTTATTAAGAGCCTACTGGCTCTTAATACATTTAAAAAGCAGAAGTGCAGCTGAGGGACTGGTGTGAGCCGGAAATCAGCTGTCCCATCTAGGGCCGGGTCCCCAGCGTGGCGCACCAGCCTTTTAAAGGTATTAAGAGCCTACTGGCTCTTAATACCTTTAAAAGTCTGGTGTACAGCAGGGGAGACCCTGCACGAGCCAGGACAGCTGTTTCCTGGCTCACGCCTGCTGGCTCTTAATACATTTAAAAGGCAGAGCCACAGTGGGGTTACCTCCTGGGGGCTGGGAGCTAACACCACTGTGGCTCCCCTGCTTGTCGATTAGTTGATTAAAATAAATTTAACATCCCTAATTCCTGCCACAGTTAGCCATGCATAGTTTTGGAAAATATATTTTTGCTTTTTAATACAATAAATTCATTTATTGTAATAGGCAATGTAATATGTTCTTGAGAACTATAAAAAGCTATTTCTTATTTTAGGCATGGCAAGCCTGCAGACAAAGAGGAGAACTGAGGCATCCCAAGGTTAGTTTTTTTTCATACATGGTAGAAGACTCTGTCAGTGGAATGTTATATTCCCAGCACAGAAAGCAAACCTCAAAGTAGTCACTACATTAATTTTCAACTTTTTTGCCCCATGGGAAGAGTCAGAGACAGCCACAGAGGTCATGACCTCATTAAAAAACACTGAGCGCTGTTTGTCAAGATTGAGGCCATTTTTGCTTCTCTCAGTACCCTTCTGATTGTAATATGAACATGAACAACTGGTCATGAACAGCTGGTCATCTGAAGAAGTGGGCTGTGCCCATGAAAGCTCATGATACCATCTACATGTTTTGTTAGTCTATAAAGTGCTACCAGACTATTTGTTGGTTTTTTTAAGTTTATCGTGAACACCTATGTACATTTTACTGAAGTTCCAGTGCATAGCCGAGACAAATTATCCACAAGACTTATCTGTCTGATGTCTGTTAAAACTGTACATCCAGAAAAAGCGAAATCCTATTTTCCCAGGACAGTCTGTATCATATAGTAGGTTAAAACTGTACATCCAGAAAAAGCGAAATCCTATTTTCCCAGGACAGTCTGTATCATATAGTAGGTTATGTGGAAGGTTTGGACTGGTAAGTTTATTTAAGGTACTTAAGTGGCCACAACTGCTATGGTATAGGAGTACCATAGTTATTAGTTATGTTTCTTATTGATATCTAGCATTTCAGAGAGATATGATAGATGAGCACATAGGTATGTAAATGGTGTGGCCTTCATATTGTGAGTTTAAACTGCTTTCAGTATCTACATAGAGAGCATTAGAACCCACTAGTGATAGATTGAGGGAGCTGTTAGGAACCAGTATGGAAATAAACAGGTAACAAACATTCCATGTTTTCATTATATCTTAAATTTTCTCTGTTGTCCTTCAGGATGAGCTTGATTGGGGTCGATCAAATTATATTCAGATCAAGAGAATCAGAGAGGTGAGTTGAAATGGGTAACACTGTTTGTGATATTTAAATATATCACTTTCCTAATTTTCTGAATATATTAGGTTTCTGGATGAATCTGCTCTGCTGCTCTTAAATTTTTTAAAGAATTAAGATACACTGTTATTGTACACATAAAGTATCTTTGGAAGAAGAAGCTGCCTGTCAAGTGAAGTAAAACTCATAAGTATTTGAAGGTCATCAGATATATAGTTCTTAACCCATTTCTCCAAGATGTACTTGTTATAGAGGTACCTGAAATATATTGGATGGAGTTTTGTGGGTACTCCTTTTTAATGCTATAAAATGTTGGCTCTATAGTTAGAGCAGTTTAAAACCATTATTAGGATAAATGAAACAACTGTATCATGAGAATTAAAATGGGTATGTTACATGTCTTTGTGTTACTAAAGTTACTACAGTGAATATTGAAAACTCCTCATAGAAATGTTTTAAGCTTAATGTGCATGCGGAGTGAAAAATAATTAGAACTCCTGAATAAGCTTGATTAGCTGAACATGCTAGTAGCAAGGTTCCTAATTAGGCAACTGGTTGGTTTTCTTTCTCTCTCTCTCTCTCTCATATACACATTCTAGCACAATCCAACCATGGTTCCATTGCAGCATGCTCATAACAGGAATACTGTTTGAGAGCAGCATGCAAAGTGCACTTGTGAATTATTATAGGCTTCAAAAAACATGTAAAAAGGGAAAGTCTCATTGTAAGCCATCCCATGAGGAGCAGCGGTGAATGCTAAGTGAAAGTACATTTATATAAATAGATGAATATTTGCATATCCATCACACTTTGCTATAAACTACTGAATTACAAAATCTTACAAAATGAGCTTCAAAAATAAAGCTTACTGACAAAAATGCCTGCAAATTAACCAAGAAAAAATAGATTTTTACAAAACGAAAAAGGAAGTTTAGGTAAAAAAAAGCGATGCAGGCTGCCTGTGCAACCTTTACATTGGTTTTATTATACTTGTATGTTAGCCGTTAAATACATGATCAAATACTATTCTTTACATAACATTCCTGTCTTCTTCAGTGTATAGGGTGGAGGCTGCTCACTGAATAAATTCAGTATTTTTTATCTTCTTTCAGTGAGTAACCCCAGACCTTAATTCACACACTATCTAAATCCTGTCCTGAAAACAGAAATAACATCCTCATAGGTTTTTCTAGGGCTTTCATCACCACCATAGCTGAGAGCTTCAAAATCTTTATTATCTTTACAACATCAATGTGAAGTGTAGTGATGTCACCCATCCCCAGCTTGGAAACTGAGGCACAGAGATTAAGACCACAATTGTCAAGTGTGCTTTAAATTTGGGGGCCTAAATTGTGATGACTGGAGCCTGTTTTTTTCAGTCTGCTTAGCATTTTTCTGGCACATACTGTGTTCACATCACAGTACCCATTGAGTTTAGTTGCAGCTGTGAGTCTTGAATGCATGTCCAGATTTGGGCTCTTATGTATCCAGGTAAGCACCCAGAAAGTAAGAAATTAAGAATTAGTGGTTTCCTGTGGAAGAAATTGTGTTTTGTGAGATGCTTAGTGTCACATGGGAACTTTGGCAGGGATACAATCCAGTTCTCTAGGGTTGCATTCACCTGTCTTAATCATAAGACTGTTCTTTCTTTCTTCTGCTATCCTCTGCTTTCTTCAGAAAACCAGGTCCGGTCCTACACAGAGCAGCCTTGTTCCCTACAAAACCCCAATTTGTTCCCAGGGCACAATCCATCCTGTGCTATGAATTAGGCGAGGACCCTGTGGGGGAAGATAGTAAGTGAACATGCAAGTAAAAACTATGACACACGCATACAAAGGTTGCACTGATGACCTTTCTGATACTGAGTACTTGGCAACCTCTGCTTTCCTGTTGCTTAGTTTTTTGGATGTAATTTTGCTTTTTGAAAAAATCTACAAACTGAAAAAACTGAGCTTTCACTGTGAGAAGTTGTATTGACTCCCCCCGCTCTCACTCTTGGGTAATCAACAGGGTTTGAATTTTTAAATCCACACCATAAACTTCTATCATGCGAGATAATTGAAATAAAATAGGGTATTAGAACTATTATCTTTTATATCGGGCAGCCTGCCAAGCTGCCAGATCTAGACCAGGCACTGCCCCGCTGGGACGCTCAAGCACAGAGCAGCCCCATGCTGTTTTAAGGTGGCTGCTCCCTGTGACTGTGCTGGAGAAGGCTTCATACACTGCCCTGCCACCAGCACAATTTCTAAGCTCCTATTGGCCAGTTTCCAGCTAATAGGAGCTGAGAAATTGTGCTGGGGGTGTGGGGAAGTGTGCAAAGCTTCTCCCTCCCTCCAGAGCAGAGGGCCATAGGGAGCAGCCAGCCATTTTGAGCAGTCTGAGGCTGTGGCAAGCAGGGAGCCTGCATCAGGATCCTACAGGGCTGCTGATTAGGAGCCACCTAGGTAAGAGCCTGTCTCTGGAACCTCACCCGCTCCTGGTGTCCAGCTCCCTAACCCAGGTCACCACCATCCCTCCCCCAGGTCACCACCAAAACCCTCTGTTCTTCAAGAGACGTCCCTGTGGGTGCTCCATGGCAGGTGCTGGTGCGTCCCAGTATCACTGACTGGATTCCTCAGAGCAGTGCCTGGGGGGGGGACGTGCATGTGCAACGAGCAGGGTGTGAGGGTGCCGCACGGCACGATTGCAGCAGTCCAAGAAGCACTGCTTCATCAGTTCATCCTCAGTAAAAGGTCTTTTTGATTTAGCTATGTGCCAAGCCATTTTGAAGGAGGCTTTTGTAACAGCATCGCTATCTTTAACTTGAGAATGGAACATATCTTGTTGAGTATGGTAACCTTCCAGTAAGGAACCTATCTTGGATTTTCTTAAATGGCTGTCAGGTGGATACAAGTCTTTGAACTCAGGGTGACAAGAATCATGGTGCCATTGCAGGTTTGTTTTCTTTAACACAGTGATAGTCTTTTGACAAAGACGACACATTGGTTTTCCATTTATCTCTGCAAAAGTGAATTCCATCTCCCAAGCAGGGTTGAAAACCCTGTGTTCGTTTAGGAAGCATCGCTTCTTTGTTGCCATTTTTGATGTTTCTTATTAAAAAGAAAATTGTATTCCAATGTTTTCGGTGTTTAACTTAAAAGTTTCAGGTTGTGCATTTCTTGGATTGATTTTACTATAAAAAGAAAAATTTCCAAGCCAGAGCACTCCAACCTGTTGTGGGCAAGGAGCTGAGTGAGTCAGGTTGGACACAAAAGGCAAAAAAGTATAGGTGCCCAGGAGCCCCGTCCTGGATTTCCAGCAGGGCTGATGTCTCCACACGGGAGTCTGTCACTCTGTGCGGGATGGAGGCAGGGCTGCCCGGCCACGGGGCTGGACCCAAATGTGGCCAGTGTGAGCCAGTCATCACCTCTCAAGCTCTGCCCACAAGACTAAGTAGCCAGCACTTCCCACAATGCGCCGGCGCTTCCAGCACTTCCTCCCTGGGGGCTCGAAACACCAACACCCTGTATTCATCTGTTCCAGCCAACCTGTCTTTCAGTGCTCACCCTACCTGGGGGACACCTCACTGTTGTGGAATGTGTTCCCAGAGAAGTCAGTGTTCAAAGGATCCCACCCACGGGCCGCGTATTGAGCCCCACTTAAACCCAAACCACACCGTGGGCTGCAAACAAACCCGTTGTCTACGTGTTGAGTAGCACTGCCCTAAACCAAAGTATCCTACATAGACATACCAGCAGCAAAGACAGGACTACCAACCGCTACATCAGTGAGGTTATGGCAGGCAACAGCGTAGACACAATCAAAACAGTGCTATGAACCAGCCAGAGCAACAAAATAAGCAAATTTGAGGTGTCCATCAAGGGATTGAAAACAACTCCACCCACTCCAGAGTTGTTAATAAATAAGACATTTAACCATCACCTTCTACCCTTTTATACCAACTGGCAGGGCATAACATCTGACAGATGAGTGCTTGTAGTGGGTTGGAGTGGCCACCCACTGACCCCGAAAGGGAGGCGCCCCTCCCAGAGCCCTGATGGGCTACACCTGGCCCTAATGAGCCACCTGGCCAGAAGCCAAGGGGCAGGGCCAGAGAGGTAAAAAGCCTGCCAGCCAGGCTAGTGAGGACCACTGAAGAGGCCAGAGGACTCCCTTACACCTCAAGGAAGGGGGCTAAGGCATGGGGAGGTGGAGAGCTGGCAAGGACCAGAGGGCTCCCCTGCATGCCGCGGAGCGGAGCAAATGCCTGGGGAGGTGGGGAGCTGGTGTGGACCACTGGGGCCCCTGCTGCACAGTGACCTGGAGGAACAACAGACTTCCCAAACACCCTGCAAGCTGCTGAGGAGTGGCCCATGGACCTGGATCCCTGTGACTCCGCAGGAGACCTACGCGACTGCCAGGTACGTGCTGAGGGGGAGGAGGGAAGTGGCCCAGGGGACAGCATGGACATAGACATGTCTGGATCAGCGTGTTTCAGGCTGGAGCCCCTGCTGATCCAGCAGCAGTAAACTGCTGCCTCTAGGGCCCTGGGCTGGGGCACAGTGGAGTGGGCAGGCCCGTGCCCCACCCTGCCACCCACCGCTTACAGTGCTACAAACAATCCTTTCAGGATACACCATCTTCTTTGTCTCCATCCCTCCCTTTCATCCTCCTACCCTGTCCCTCTTTAAGGACCATGCTCACAAAGCCATCTTAAGACAGGAGGTCGATCATCTCCTCTGATTGGGCGCTATAGAACTGGTCCTACATGGATATGAAAGGAGTGGTTTTTACTCACACTATTCACACAGAAAAAGAACGGAGGATGGTACCCAGTTTTAGATCATAGGGTCCCAACATATTCGTAAAAAGGCAATGTTGACCACCGTTGTTCCGTTTCTGGAGCTTGGTGATTGGTTTTCATCTCTCAACTTACATGATGCCTACTTCCATGTTACGATTCATCCTGTTGATAGGTGTTTTCTTCACTTCATCCTCGGTACCCACCACTACCAATATATTGTCCCACCTTTTGGATTCTCCACGGCACCGAAAGTTTTTTCAAAAATGTGGTAGTCACTTCCTACCTGAGGAAACTAGACATCGTTAATCTTCCCTTACCTCAATGATTGCCTTATGAAGGCAAAATCAGAATTGGATTCTTGCTGCAGCAATTACTTGATTATGGCATGTTTCTATTCTTTGGGCCTATTCATAAATGAAACAGACAGTGGTCACACCAACAAAATCCATACAATTTATAGGAGCACAGCTCGAGTCAACAAGTGCCATAGCCTCTCTGCCACAAGACAGATTCCCAGATTCCTAAAAAGCCATGACTTGGGTCTCAAATTGCACTTCATGCCGCGAGTCATAGTGCATGACTATCTCCAACTACTTGGCCACATGGCATCATGCAACCCTGTAGTACCAAACGCATGTCTGTTTATGTGATGCCTACAAGGCTGGTTCAGGATAGTCTACAAGCCAAATCACCACCCCCTCACCAAAACTCTGTCCATTCCTCCAGCAGTAGAAGGTGTACTATGGTGGAAAAAAACAGAGAATCTGTGTACAGGTATCCCTTTCCTAACACCAGAACCCCCCGTGGTCATCACCACAGATGCTTCCCTCATTGGACGGGGGCGCACATGAAAAGGACAACAACTCAGGGTCTATGGACACCTTCAGAAAAAGCCCTTTATATAAACATTCTGGAGCTCAGAGCTGTACAACTTGCCTACCAATACTTCTTACCAGTAATATCTGGCAAACAAGTCAGAATATATACTGACAACATTGCCTGCATGTTTTATATAAACAGGCAAGGTCGTGCTGTCACAAGAGGGTGCTGTTGTATGGTTGATCAGGCCACACACCAGGCATTTAATCAGCTTCACAGAACAAAGATCCACAGTATCAAATATACCTTTAACAAGTTTTATTGCCAGCAATTGTTCAGGAGCAGTTTTAAAAGCGATATTTATATCTAGTAATTAGCAATTAGCAATTAAAAAGGCAGGTTAAAAACAATTGAATTTAAGTTGAATAGTTGTCTAATTCTTAACCCAATTTAGCAGCCTAATTCTTAATCCAATTGTAACACACACTCTCACAAACACATTCACACATACCACTCACCCTCTGGGGCTGGCCAAACTCCAGGCAATGTTGGTTAATTTGGTTGAGGCGAGAGTCCGACGTGCATGTCCCCCCAATATGCCAAACTGATGGACTCCCACCCATTTGGCAAAATGGTATGGTATATAGTCCCTCGGCAAGGGACAGTTCGAGTGGGGGTGATGTCCGATGATCTCACCACCTGCTGGTGTGCTTACGACCAGTCTTGGAACGTTCTGCTTACAACAGCCAATTCTGCTTGCCTAGCCACAAGCGATAAGCAATGGAATGTCCTTGGTCGAGTTCTTCCCTCGCTGAGTCCTCTTATTTGGGAACTTTGCCTCCTTTGTGCAGTTTTGCTTCTTTCAGCACACACACAGTCTTTTTTCACACAGTCCTTTTTCTCAAAGTGATAAACAAGTCCATAATCCACCGGGGCAGTGATTCAGACCCTAGTATGGCCTCTCTTCAGCTCACTTACTGTTAATTCACTCATGCCAGCCATTCACACTACCCATGATTTGTGACAGTGCCTATTCTCATACCCTGTTTATGGAGGTTTTTGCCCTATGGAACTGGTATCTCATCCACAACATCACTGTAAGTGCATGTCACCTTCCTGGCACCTTAAATACCACCGCTGATGCACTAAGCAGACACCTGCCTCAGGAGCACGAATGGCAGATAGATCACAGAGTTCTTGCAACAATCTTAGAGCAATGGGGATATCCCTCTGATACTTTTTGTTTGCCTTTGTGGCAAAAAGGTCTATTCCCCGTACTGGTCCAGAGCCGGCATTGGCAAGGGCTCTCTCAGAGATGCCCTCATCAACAAGTGGAACCATCACCTACTAAACGCCTTCCCTCCAAGTCCTCTTTTCAATAGGACAATTCTTAAGATAAGTTGGGACTAAGCAAGGATTATTCTTGTACCTCCATGCTAGCACTGGCAGTTGTGGTTCCCCTTCCTGAACAGAATTGCTCTGTTTCCCCCAGTCATGCTTTTATGCAACCCAAAACTGTTGGATCCACCAGGGCTCCAGACTCAGCATCCATGATTTCTCAGACTTCATCTAAAAGCCTGGTACCTAGATGGCTCTCAGGGAAAGAGCTATAGTGGTCAGGTACAGAACATTCTCCTACATAGTAGGGCTTCCTCAACTCAAAAAACATATAATGACAAATAGTCATGATTTGTTCACTGGGCTGCTCCCCGCAACATTTCTCCAGAGATGGCTCCATTACCTGTAACATCGGACTACTTATTGAACCTTAAACAGTCACCTCTTTTTGTCAGCTCCATTAAGGTGCACTTGGTAACTATTATGACTTTCACACAAAAATTGGTGATACTACAATCTTTGCACATCCAATGACGAAATGGTTCATGAAAGGCCTGCAGGCATTATACCCTGATATAACTCTTCCACATAAGCCTCGGGATTTACACTTGATGCTAAACACCCTGACGAAACCTCCATTAGGACTGATGGCCACATGCTCGCTCTTTCATTTATCAACGAAAAGTGCATTCCTAGTGGCTATAACATCAACCTGGTGGGTAGGAGAGATGGCTGCCCTAATGACAGACCCCTCCCCCCCAATATACTACCTTCTTCAAGGATAAAGTATCTCTACAAACCCATCCCAAGTTCCTCCCCAAGGTACACTCTTCCTTCCACATCAATCAGACTATTCACCTTACCTGTATTCTTTCCCAAACCTCATTCCAAAACTTTTGAAGCAAAGGTGCATATCTTCAGCATATGCAGGGCACTTTCCTATTATGTCCATAGAACAAAGCCTTTCAGATCTTTGTTTATTTCTCTAGCAGAACGTAACAAAGGTCACCAGATATTATCTCAGAGATTAGCACATTGGATTTCCAACTGCATCATAACTTGTTACGAACATAACCAGTTATTGCCACCTTCCTCAATATGTGCCTGTTCCACCAGGGCTGTAGCCATGTCAGTAGCTCACCTCTGCAAAGTTCTCATTGAAGACATATGTGCTGCAGCCACATAGACTTCTGACCAAATGTTTGCCAAACATTGTGCACTTTCTCAGGGGCCTCTCTCATCAAACAGATTTGCCAAGGCCATGTTATTTACGGCACACTTACCAGATCTGAAGTCCGTGCCTCTAGAGGGCATATTGCACTTCAGTAACCTGCTGTGGAGCATCCGCAGAGATGTCTCTCTTGAAGAGGAGGTTACTCACCTTTAGCAGTAACTGACGTTCTTCAAGATGAGTGTCCCTGTGGGTGCTCCACTGTCCTCCTTTCCTCCCCTCTACTCTACTTTGGAGAACTTTTATCAGGCTGAGTTTCCAGGTAAAGAAGGAACTGAAGGTGGGGGGCGGGGGGCCGTTCATGTGCGATTGGGCCACATGGCGCCCGTGTGCCTTGCTGCCACACGTGCGTGGCCCCCCAGGCACTGCTGTGAAGACTCCGGTCTGCGGCATTAGGATGCACCGACACTTGCTGTGGAGCACCCACAGAGATGTTCATCTCGAAGAACAGCAGTTACTGCTAAAGGTGAGTAACTTCCTTGTCGTTCTCCCCCACCCCCGGTCACAACTCCCTCCCAGACCATGTATATCCTTCTATCCCACTTTCCCAGACCAGAATTCTCTCCTGCGCCCCTATCTCTCCTGGACCCTGCACTCCAATCTCCTGCTCCAGCTCACAATTCCCTCCTTTATCCAAACTCCCTCTCAGACCTCACACCCTCTCCTGAACTCCAGTCTCCTACCCAGAGTTCCCTTTTACACCCAACCTCTCTCCCATACCCTGCACTCTCCTCATAGAAAAGTGTGACCCTTTACCACTGATCAAAAACTTGGCATGGCTCCCCCATCAAAAATTATTGCCTGCTTCTGTTCTATGTGGATCAGCAACTGGAGATAGATGACACAGTTTGTCAATAGATTTCACAGCCATTTTTAGATACCAGAGGAATGCAAGACTATAGAATTCTGGATTAAATTCCTGGTTCTGGAAGGGAGTTCTCTCTGGTCAATATTGACACTGTGGTTATTGTCCCCCTTTACTCTTGTTTTTTCCCCTGGCACCTGCCCTGTTCTTCCTCACTCCCTTCTTCCCAGTTCCTGTCTCTGTCCCCCTCTGTTTGAGTCAGGATGCTTTCTCCTTGCTTTCATTTCTAATATCCGGTGCTGCAGGAACTCTCAGGAGCTTGGAGTAAGTGCAAGTTCTGCTCAACTACTCGAACATAAATGCTAGTGGAATCTTTAGGGAATTTTGCTGGCTTGTGCAAATGGTGATTTTTAAAGGCTTATAATTGAGCCATATGTGAGTGGATTTTCACCTACCAATATTCAAATTCCTTTTCTGTAGCCTGGAGTCACTAGAGCTTCTCATTAAAATGATTAGAAGATTTTTTTAAAAGAATTGTCTAAAGTACATTTTCCCCAATAACCTTGTTCCTGATTGAACTATCTTTGTAGAAATTTTATAGAAAAAAATTCAGGCAGAGATACACCCAGCATGGACATTTTCAGCACGAATAATTATGTAAGTGACTGAAAACAGGGCCTCAGAGTGTAAAGTGTTAGGCAATCTTAATTGTAAGCAATATTGCCAGTCCTACCTATATTGGAGATGACATCTGAGTGACTCTATATTTAATGGTAGAAATTGTGGAGATACTAAACAAAAAATAAGGATCCACCTGGATAAAATTGTGTGAAAGGGGAAAAATGTGTTTAAAGAATTAACAGGATAGGAAATGATACTAAACACTTTAGCAAATGTTAATTATATAATGAACACAGTGCCAAGAGGAAGATCCTACAATATGTGATGAGACAACAGATTATCTTCAGCTGAAGAGCAGAAAGAGCTTCCATCTTGCGCAAAAATGTCTTCTAGGAAAGATAGTTTACTATCATCCTTTTGGCCAGACAGCATATGAGCCGTAGAGAAGTTCATATTGACATAATGGTTAACTAGTCCAGTTTGCTCAGCATACTCCCACTCATGCTATTGTACATCCAAAAATGAATTGGCTAACTTCAGATTGCAACTTTTAATGGTCCTGTCCAGGAAAAGACTGGTTAAAAGACAGGAAACAAAGGATAGGAATAAGTGTCAAGTTTTCATAATGGAGAGATGAAACTAGTGGTGTCCCCCAAGGGTCTGTACTGCAATCCATCCTATTCAGTTTATTTATAAATGATCTGGAGAAAAGGGGTAAACAGTGAGGTGGCAAAATTTGCCGATAATACTAAACTACTCAAGATATTTAAGACCAAAGCAGACTGTGAAGAGCTTCAAAGAGATCTCACAAAACTAGGTGATTGGGCAACAAAATTGCAAATGAATTTTAATGTTGATAAATGCAAAGTAATGCTCATTGGAAAAAAATAATCCCAACTATACATCTAAAATGATGGGGACTAATTTAGCTATAACTACTCAAGAGAGAGATCTTAGAGTCATTGTGGATAATTATCTGAAAACATCCACTCAAAGTGCAGCAGCAGTCAAAAAAGCAAACAGAATATAAGGAATAATTAAAAAAAGGATAGAGAATAAGACAGAGGATATCTTATTGCCTCTATATAAAACTATGGTACGCCCACATTTTGAATACTGTGTACACATGTGGTTGTCTCATCTCAAAAAAGATATATTGTCAGTGGAAAAGGTTCAGAAAATGGCAACAAAAAGGGTTAAGAGTTTGGAACTTGTGCCATATGAAGAGAATTTAAAAAGAATGGGATTTTTCATCTTAGAAAAAAGGAGATTAAGCGGGGATGTGATAGAGGTCTATAAAATCATGACTGGTGTGGAAAAAGTGTATAAGGAAAAGTTATTTACTTGTTCCCAAACATAAGAACTAGGGGTCACCAAATGAAATTAATAGGTAGCAGGTTCAAAACAAACAAAAGGAAGTTTTTCTTCATGTAGTACACAGTCAACCTGTTGAATTCTTTGTCAGAGGATGTTGTGAAGACCAGGATGTGAATAAGGTTAAAAAAAGAATTAGATAAATTCATGGAGGTTAGATCTATCAATGACTATTAGCCAGGATGGATAGGAATGGTGTCTCTGACTTCTGTTTGTCAGAGGCTGGAAATGGATGACAGGAGAGGGATCATTTGATGATTGCCTGTTCTGTTCACTCCCTTTGGGGCACCTGGTATTGGCCACCGTCAGAAGACAGGATACTGGGCTAGGTGGACCTTTGCTCTAACCCAGTATGGCCGTTCTTATGAATGTGGGTTATCAAGGCAGTCATCTTGACTGGGCTTCTAGATCAGGGTGGTTGTCCAAGGGGAAAAAAAAAGGCATATCAGTTTTCTGGAAACTTCATGTTGTGTGATGGGCAATGTTAGTTCAGAAGGAATGCCTGATTGGCTGTTATATTATTGTCCTGCTGGACAGCATTTCCACTTCCTTCCCTAAAAAAGCAACTCGATGGGAAAGACATTAAGTATCCATTTTCTCATGCCTCTTGTTTGGTGGACTGAAGCCCACTTAGAATTGCAGGAGCTACAAGAAAGTGATGAACAATCTTCTAGCTTCACAGAAGGCTTAACAAGCATACTAAATACTGCTTAATACTGAAAGTTAGCCAACTGTTACAGCTACAGAGCCAGGTTATCCCTCAAGGCAAAGCTAGATGACGTTCTTGGCTAAGTTCAGGATGCTGTGAGTTTGATCTCTGCCACAGCTCCCTGAAGATGCACAGGTTTAGTTGGATAATAGAAGGAAATTCAGGCTGGCCTCTCACCTTTGTATTAAAACATTTCTTCAGAGAGCATGAAAACCTTCATGTCAAAGGTTATTTCCGTTCTTCTTCCTCTATTTCTGTGCTTAATATATGATGTACTTTTCAGCTAGGGAATTCTTGTACTATAGGGATTTGTCTTGAAGGATGCAATTGTATGCCTTTGACTCTGGGTCCAGAATGTCAGGTCTCTTCTTAGGGATAGCTGGGCATCCTTTTTTACGAATAGAGATATTAAGAAGGTATGAAGAAATGTTTCTTTTATAGAAGAGTGTTGATAAAGTATAGTCAATTGCTTGATCACAGTTTGGGTGGTTATGAAATATATTCAAGAGATCAAACAACCAGTCTCAGTCAGGTTCAGTAATATGGTATTGGAAAAAAATTCTATACAATTCCAGTCTTCGAAGAGCATTCCTATTTGCTTTATGCAGAATGTGTGTTTCCCAAAGTACACATTTTCAGATGGTGGTATTAATATAATGACTAGAAGATTTACTTGGCATTGCTTGAGTGATTCAGGGCAGGGAGCTAGGATGTAGGGGGGTGCAGGAGTCAAGATTGGAGGTAAGAAGGGGATAGGGGGGTGCAGAAGTCAGGGTTGGGGGTAACAAGGGGCGCTTAGAGCATGAGGCTATGGGGGTATGCAGGAGCCAGTGGGGTCACGCTGCCTGGGTGGCAGTTCCCCAGGGTTGGCGATAGCAGGCGCCGTACTTCCCAGGCATCAGCTCCCTGGGTCTGGCTGCAGTAGGGGCTGTGCTACCTGGGCAGTGGGTGGGAAGCTTATTTCCACATCTGCATCTTCACTGGCTCATTGGGGTTATAGCTGTCCTGCTCCCCATCTCTGACCCCTTGCTTGCCCCCCTTTGTTCACTACATAGTATAACTGTCCCTGCTAGCAGACCCTTTCTTTTTCGTGTTATCAAAAACAATTGCATTCCTGGCACAATCAAACCCTTACCTTTCTTTAAGTTATGGTAAGAGGAAGCTGCATACCAATTTTGGTGGTCCTAGCTTTTACAGTTTAGGAGGTGGTGTTGAACAAATGAACGGATGGACAGACAGACTTATTCGCTCACAAACACTCTGAATATATAGTAGATTTTAGAGATTACACTTCTCTTTACATGTCAACAATAATATATTGCATGAAAATTGATGCTTTTGGGTCCTACAAAAATGGATAGGAATGTTCCCATTTTGAATAACAATTTCTGTTGCAGGCTTATATGTTTCTTCTTTTTGTTTGTAAATGGTTTAAATCTGTTTAGCCTTACTTAGAATTAAAATTTCAGGTGGCTGAATTATTTGAAGAGCTGAAGAATCGAATTAAGTCCTTCAACATGTATATTAATACTCAGCCACCTATTATGGATCGGGAGTACATATACAAACAGCGCTTCATTTTGCAGGTAGAAGGATTAATATATAGAGCCATGTTTTGTTTTGTTTGTTTGGAGTGGCAATAATGAAATTTACAGTACAGTAGTTTATGCTTATTAGCATTGCCTCAGTTGCCAGAAAAAAAATTGCTATTATCTGACAGCTGCTAAAAAGTGCATGTTAGTTTTGTGAGGCTGCAGCCCAGGAAGGAAGCACTGCAGGTCCTTTCCCTGGCTGCAGCCTGCAATCATACCTGCAGGGAGGGCAGCCCCTGATCTGTGGGGCAGATTCTGGGGCTTTCTGTAGGAAGCGAGGACAGTTGGTCCCACAGAGCTGCATGCTCTTTCCCTGTGCTTCATTCCATGCATGTTATCCCATCACAGAGCACAGTGTGGAAGCTGTAAGGAGAGGTATGGTGCAGCTTCCACATCTGGGCTGCAACCCCTCTCCATGCTATTGCTCTGCCCTCCCAACCCCCTAGTCTGCCTCCCCACCATGTGGCTTCCCTTTGATTCCCTGTCACCTTATGCAGGGAAGCACAGGAATTTGGGCGAGGGGATGTTTTCTGTGGCTGTGCAGTCCCACAGAATTTCCCCAAGAGTAAAAGTTGCAAATAATAACTATGCCATTGCTAATATCTTAATCTTGTTAATGTTGATGTTAATGGAGATTGGTTCTCAGCTACATATTGCCATTAACTGGAAATGGCTAATATCAATATTGCTATTAAGGAGAATATAGTGTACTTGTTTTTATGCTCTTTGGAGCAAGCTTTTTACACTTAAGTACAAATGGATGCCCATCATTTGTTTCAAATCAGTTTTTCTCCCTTTTGTTTTATATCACAATTCATCTGTCATCATCAAACATTTTTTGGTTTGTTAGTCTAGAAAATGGAGATACAATTCATGTTGTTGTTGTTTATGGATCACAGTTTATATTAAACAGTGGTTATCCCTTCACTTCTAACAGTTTATTCAAATATAAAACCAAACCAGGATGAGATGTCATTTTGCTGTGACTGACCATATTAATCTTTAAGTCATAAAAATAAACTAGTTTGGAAGAAAGACATTCTGGGGGTTAGAAATTGAAAATTTAAAATTGTAGCAAACTAAAAGGTTCAGGAGTGAGCTGCATTACTCCTGTGTGGGATACCACATTTATACCTTCATAGGCTCTCCAGTTACTTACAAATTTTAATCCCTTCCAAATTTTGTGGAAATAACCTCTCCAGTTGTCTGTCAAATGAAACTGGCGCTGGGCTAACAGGGTGTTAGCTTTTTTTCAGAGAGGGATTGGTGATGTGTACATGTAAGACAGCCCATAACTGAGTCTTCAGTGAAATTTCAATTCAGGTCTGTGCCATCAGATGCTTTGATTAATGTGAATATTGTTAGCGGCGAAGCAGTGGTGCCTTATGTACTTTACAGAACCTTATTTATGTAGTTATTTCATGTGAAAATAAAAACTATTTTATGTGATGTTTTAGACACAAGGCTTTTTTCACAATGAGAGTAGATTTTCATAATTTGAACAGATCAAATCTACCTATATAAATACTAAAATATTGAAATTGTTCTAGAAGGGAATCCCTTTTTATGAGACAATTCTTTAGGAATCGGTGACGTGTCATTTTAAACAAAATGTATATTTTACTGTTGTTTCCATAGAGAAGGTCTGTCCACCTACAGAATGTCATTAATGTCATTGTTCTACATTTGCATTGAAGGGCATTTATATCCCATTGAGAGGAACTAAATACAATTGTTTTGCATTTTAGTAAAGTATTGGCTTTATTTCAGGTTGTAATGGCTGGTGCTTTCTACCCAAACTACTTTACTTTTGGACAATGTGATGAAGAAATTGCTGTGAGGGAGCTGGCTGGAAGAGATTCTAAAACCATTGTAATGGTATGTTGGGGCAATGAGTAATCTGTATTTTTAAATACATGAAATTTCAGTGTTCAGCGTTGGTGTTTTGAAGTTTTGTTCTTCCTTACAACAGCAGAAATAATTGTCTGCTTTGTTCCTTATAGAGAAGGATTTCTCTCTTCTAGCCTTCCAGATTTAATACCTGCTGCGTGGGTAGACTGTTTTGAAAATATTCCTGTTAAGGGCTTGTTCTGAACATTTGAATATTGGGTCTCCTGTGACCAACCAGCACTCAATCTGATACAGGTTTAAAATATGTGTTATGACTGTCCAGAGTACTTAGTAGGTATTTATAGAATAAACCCTTGGAGCGTGGTATGTCATTTAAATATTACTATTCAGTAATCTTTCCTCATTGCACACGTACCACACAGCTATCTTTTGCTTTAAATTGCCTATAAACTTAAGTATGGCTTATAAGTGCTTCACTCCAGGCATATTTATGCTCTAAATCTTGTTGTCATTGTTGAAAACAAATGTAAATATGAAATGACTGCAATAAACTTTAAAAATGGTACATAAATACATATATGCTGGGATGCATATCTAGGTAGGAAGTTTCATGTTTTTGTCACCATGCACTGCTATTATCTTAATAAAAAAGTGAAACTATGAAAACAAAGCAAAAGTAAGCACACAAAGAAGACAGACATACAGCCTGATGTGCCTCAAAGAATACAAATGTTGTAACTTTCTCAATCAAAGGGTAAACAAAGCTACATGCGAGGCACAGACTAGATTGAGGGATGTGTAAGATACGGAAGTATTTCCACATCCTTTGCTGTTTAGTCACAGATGAATTGACCTAAGCAGCAAATTCATGTAAAAGTGAGTGTGTGTGTGTCTCTCTACACACACACACACACACACACACACACACCCACCCTTCTCTGATTTCATAACCCCCCCCCCCCCACACACACACACACACCCTTCTCTGATTTCATAACCCCAAATTTTTGTCAGCTTGGAGCTTGTACTACCTTGGTCACTTGTGATAATTATATTCATGGGCTAGTCTGATTTATCAGGAATACTAACCCAAACAGAAAATCTTGAGAGGTAATGGAATTCCTTTGATATTCTCAGTTTATGGTAGCCTGCATACTGGGGCACAGTCAGAAGGAGAGTAGGAAAGCCATGAATTCCATATTTCTTTGAATACAAGTGGAGAGGATTGAATTAATGTTAAATATCTTGGCTGTAGTAATATTAGTGCTCTGTAGAAATGAGTCTAAGTTCAGTTTCCTGATTAAACTGGATCTTCTACTTTTTGTGAGGGAAGGTCATTGAAATACTTATGTATATATTTTGCAAAACCTGAAAGAAGCGTTCATTATACATTTTTTTTCTTTTTTTAATATGCAAAATTTAAAACTTTCAGGAGTTAGTCTTAACTTGATGCAAAAGTGCTTGTGTGTCTAACACACCTTACGCTGAAGTTCAATTAGTCTGTTTTTTGTTTGTAGTTAGATATATTTATAATACTTACGTTATAGTCTTGAATAAGCTGAGCATTATCTTGGAGAAAACAGGGCATCCTTAATCACAAATTCTTGAAATTTTGCAGTGCCTATTTTTTAAAATAAATTACTAAATAGATAATCTGCCTTTATTCAAAATAACTTCAGAATTTTGTTGGCATTTACTACATATATAAATATTATGTCTCTTTTGTGTAATACTTCAAGGCTTTGATTAAATGCATAATCCATTTAAAATTTTAAAACTGCAAATATTAACTTTATTTTTCATGGCAGTTGAAGAACATTCCTCCCTATGGCTTCCTATACTATAAACAGTTGCAGTCACTCTTTAGGCAGTGTGGTCAAGTAAAATCTATTGCATATGATGGAACAAAGTAAGTAAAATATATCATTTTACATATTTCATAATTATGTAGTAATTAGTGGAGACTAATGTAAAATTCATGTCACTGCTTTTGTTACCCTGTGATTTATCTGCAGCGTTTGGTGATCTCTTTTGTGATGTGATTAGTGTAAGTAGTTGAGGAGATGTGTATATTGAAAATCAAGTGTTGGGCAGAGTGAGAGAAACAGGCTTGAGACTGGGCATGTGTTCTTCAGCTAGTAGTAGAGAAACCAGCGTTTTTACCTATTTGTTGTCATTTTCTTTTTTGTGTAAAAGTAGCCTCTTAACAAGGGTGCCAGTGTTTGGGAACCTTGGTAGCATTGCATTTCTCTCTGTTCTTCGGGTTTCAAAACCTTCATGATGAATTCTATTGTGTCCTTCCAAAACCTTCCTATTTATATTACTATAGTTGCATGTAGGCAATCATCTTGAACATGCTAGAATATTTTCATTATTGCCATAAATTATATACAAATATGCTAAAGGTACATAGATTAAGCAGTGGCTGTGAGACTGCAAAACATTTTTGCATTTCACTTACCTCCTCAGAAGTGGGCCAGGAGAAAAACTGATCTCATTTTTCCTGGAATAAAGTACTTACTACAGAGAAGTTATTTGTTTTGTTTTTGTTTTTTGAAACAGAGCCTTCGTGGAGTTCTCTCGCAATCCAGCAGAGCGGTTTAAAACTCTTCCTGCTGTGTATATGGCACTCAAAATGTCGCAGCTAAGAATTCCACTTGAACTCAGTGTTTATACTCCCGAAATGATTGAAGGAAAAATGGAAGGAGAGATATATACAGGATTGAGGAATGCAAGGTACTGCATTATGGAGACTAATTTCTTCATAGTCTTAGTTTGGAACAAAACCTCTATTTTATTTTAGGATCAAGTGTAAACTGCCTCTCTCGTCACAAAAACTAAAACAGTACATTTCAAATATCAAAGATATAATCTTGTCACAGGGTTTTGATAACTTGGACAGAATGTTACATAGAGAAATTGTGGTAAAATTACTAACCATACTTTTTTGGGGGGAGGGTACTATTTATCACTCAAAAATGGCTTGGCCTAGAAACCTGAAATTTGTATTTCTTCCTAAGGGGGACTGGTGTCTTTGACTAGTTTGGGGACTATTTTGGGAATATTTTGTTGGTTAAAAGCAGTTTGTATTTTCACAACTTGGAGAGTTTTTAACTTATTTGCCTTGCCATATAGAGTTTAGATGGTGTGAACAGCAGGTGGACATGTGTGTGGTGGTAGCTGAGGGGATACTTGAAGATCAATAGGGAAGAGTGGCAGTGTATTGGGGATATTATGGGAAGGGACCTTTTGGCTGGAGATGCAGCTGAGGAAGAGGTGGCATTCATCCCTGTCTTGCTTGCAAACTCAGTTAGTGTCCTTTCACCTCTTGGGTCCTCCTTAGGGATTCTTAAGAAAAAGTGAACAAACCTTCATAAAATTTCTGGGCAAACACCTTTTATTCTCCTATGGAGAAACCGTCAGACTGAAAATGTAGATGACTTGAGTAATCTGTATCCAGTAGTCCCAGGGAAAGATTCTGTCAGAGGAATCTATTACTGTGGCTTGCCCTGTACAAATAATTGGGTACTCTACGCCTGTTCTTACACACAACTTGCTGAAACAGCTCTCTGCCAAATGTTCCTGTTCAGATGTAATTCTGAAATTAGTCCATAAACTTTGGATATAATATTTTAAAATATTAAAATGGCTGAAGGCAGAATTATGGCCTTAATAAGTTTAGAGTGCATATACATTGACTGGTCATACTGACTTTTAAACAAAGCTTATGTAGCCCATAATATTTTTGGTAAGATGCATATTAATAATTAAGGCATCTTAAGACGCATAGGCAGCCTGTCCATCGGGATTAATGTTGAATTTCTTAACTCTTGTCAATTACTAGCATCTTTGATGTTCTAAAAAGAGAATAATTTGGAATTTATCCTTCATATAATCAGTTACATATTTTTTCATAACTTAATCTTAAAAGAGATGGCATAGTGGAAATCCCACTTGTTAAATCTAGGCTTTTGTGAATTTTGTAAGAATAACACATAATGATACATGCTGCTACTTTGCATGTATCATTATGTGTTATGCCATTGCAGGCACATAAAACAATTTCTCAGTGGTCTGTTGGATTGTCATAGTCCTTCCCCACTCTATCTTTATTTATTTTTGGCACAGACCATACTGTAGCACAGGGGTGGGGAAACTTTTTTAGGTCTGAGGCTGCTCACCCGCAGAAAAATCACACAAGTGAGAAGCAAAGTGAGAAACCCCTGACTGAGAGGGGAAAAAGACACTCCTCGCATTCCTCTGGCACACCAGAGCCTAGTAGATTTTGTGTGCTCCAGCCCTGTGGGTGGGTGGGTGCCAGGGGGATGGCCCCCCAACTGAGGAGAAAGACACTCCTCACATTCCCCTTGCCCACCAGAGCCAAGGTTTCCCCACCCCTGCTGTAGCATATGCATTTTAGGGCCCATATCTTTCTTGCTAGATATGAGTGCCTCAACTTGGTTTAGACCCAGATTGAAAGTTAGTCAGGTTCATTTTTATTAAACCAAACTTTTAATGCTCACTTCAGAAAATCCCAGAATATAGCGTGTGACGGGGTGCGGTCACGGAAGACCCTTGAAGGTGATTCCCAGAGTGTGACAAAGCCACTGACACTCGCCCCTTTGCTCTCTGGGGCTTCTCACCACCCTGTCCTGCTGGGCCACGTCTCCTGATCTCCCCCAGCCAAGGCACAGAGCTGAGGTCACCACTCCCCCGCCCCGAGGAGCAATATAGACATTGAAACTCTTCAGGTCCAAGGAAAATGCCATTTTAGACCCAGCTTCCAGGCAAACCACTCCCCAAATGGGATCAGAACCCCAAATAAATTATTCATGTAAGCCTCCTTTAACAATGAAAGGAGGATGTACACACTGCTCCCCCAAGTTAACAGTTATTTACAATGGGCTTGATAGTAAATAAAAGTAATTTTATTAAGTATAAGCGTTAGGATTTAAGTAGTTGCAAGGGAAAGGGGCAGAGCAAAGTAGATTACAACTTCAGAATAACAAAAAATGCATAGCTAGTGCTAACACTTACTACAAACTTACCCTAAAACTGTTCTTATTCCAGCTAAGCCTCCAAACCAGGGAAGTTCCTTTTTTTCCCCTGGAATCTTTGGTTCATTCTCTTGAGAGTGCCATGCCACCCAAAGACAAAGAACTGAAAAACGTTGAATCTTAAATAGCCTCCCTTTCAGGAAGAAATTCTCTGTTTCACATTCTCCCCTTCCATGGTCAATTACTTGGTCAGCCCCTGCCAGTTAGGGAGGTCACATGACTTCCTAAGACCAACCACTGCTAAGACTTAAAGGACAAAATGGGCTGTTTACAGGTGATCACCCAGACATTGAGGGAAACACCCTTGATGGCTTTCATTTGCACATTTAAAACCATAATCCACTCCATACACCATATATCTAATTTTACATATAAGAGTGATACATGCACCAAAATAAGATCTACAGATCCAGCAGATTGTGACATTAAAATTGATAGGTTACATGAGATGATTTTATCCAAAGCATCTTCGAATTATGAACATTTGTGTCCATAAGTCAATTTCATAAAGCGGGGGTTGGAGGAGAGGGGTAACCATCACATAGTGCTTGAAGGATTCAATTTGTATTCAATTATGTTTTTTAGAGTAAATGTGGATTTTCAGAAGCAGACAGTAGAGCCTATACATACCTCGTTTGGTGCTTTAGAACAGTCACGAACAGTGGCAAGCCTTCCTTTGTCCATCTGTGTCACAGAGGTAGGAAAGTTCTGTCATTAAAATGCTGACTATATCTAATAAGTCTTTTAAAGATTCCTCCACACATGCACTGCTAAACATTGGAAATAGTGGAGGGAGGGGTTTGCAGCATTTTTCATGGAGAAGGATCATGTAGGGAAATAAGAAACTTGTCTCATATTTAAAATATTTGACCACAAATAATAGTCTTGAAATTATAAGGCATGGGTTATGTGTTCTTGTGTGTTTTTACAGCCACTAGTACATTTTGAAAGCTAGTGGAAACAAACAGGAAGTGAAATTAAAGAAGCTAATACATTTTTAATTAGATAGAATTTGTCAAATAATTTTTATGTAACCATAAATTCTCATTTGTGTGATTGTCCATTTGCCCATTTTACTGATGGTACACATGCTTTTCAGGTTAGAGATCAGTGTATTTTTGGCCATCCATGTCTGCAGGGCATGCATATACTCTCCAGTCCTCATCCGATACTGTGAGGGGCATATAAGGGCAGAACACCCAGTACCATTCAACTCATCTCATCACCTCATGGCTTAGAGATGGAGGCCAAGAGTCCAAGGAAGTGGCAGCCTTCTGAATAGCATTAGCTACTTAGCTACAATACAGTGGTATTAGTTACTAGTTGAATAGCTATTAGTTTGTTTACATGTTTCAACCTTTATTAGTTATAGGTTGTGGCATTGCTAGGCTCATCCAGGTTTAAACACTGCCCCTCATGTGAGAGAGCAATTCCAGCTTCAGATGGCGACTTGAAGTGTCTCATTTGTTTAGGAGAGATGCATGTTCCCAGTAAATGTGTGAATTGCAAGTCTTTGAGCTCCAAAACTAGGAAGGAAAAAGACGCTTGACTTCATGTCTTCCTAATGACCAAATGACTAGTTTCCAAGCTAAGCTGTCCAACACATGCCATACAAGTCTTTTGAATCCAAGAGCATCCCTTAAAATGGACTTGGTTCCTCAGCCACTTTCACAGCACCTATGGCTGCTGCATGCTTTGCTTAAATCACAGTGTCATGGCTAAACTATCTTAAAGTTCTTACAGCCAGAAAGTCAGACACCAGCCAGACTCTGAAGTCTATATATATTAAAATCTTCTGAGCAACAGCATTGCTAGAAGAGGCTTTAATGGATGCTATCAGATTTTGCGCCAAAGCCATGGTGTTTACCTTGGCACGCAAGAGACATGTATGGCTTTGTCCCTGGATTGTAGATACTCTAAACGAGTTCTGTGCTCCACTAAATTCACAGGACCTCTCCTGTCTGCAGAAAAATTGGAAAGATAGTGGCTGAAAATGAGGCTTAAACAGTCCTTTCACTTTACACTTTGTGCTGCAAGAAGGAAATCCAAATCCACAATCAGACAGAAATGCTCCTTTCATTTTCTTCCTCACAGAAGTTCCAGAAGAAAGGTAACACACATTCTTAGGGAGAACATTGGAGTAGAGTATGTGGAAAAACTTGAGGTACTCATACAGCCTTCAGAGGCTCCTTATGATGATGAGTGAAGATCTGAGCTTGGGAGGCAGAATTGGCCATTTTTCAGAGGGACGGTTGCTTCTACTGTAGACATGAATGAGTTAGTGCGCCATGGATATTCCTCAAGATAAGGGCTCTACCACATCCCTTCTTCATTTAGTTTCCTGTCTCCAGCACCCCTAGTGCAAGCGTGTCCAGAATGAAATCTCTCATCTCTTGGACGTGTGAACAATAGAATAAAGCTTCTCAGGCTATGATTCCACCATTTTCATTGTTTGCGAGTGCTTTGTGAAGTCAGGGCCATCTTCAATCTGAAAAGACTCAATAAATGCATGAAGAAAATAAAGTTCCAGATAGTGATTTCCCTGTATCAAAGGGACTTCTGCTGACCTCATTGTTTTTAGCAGATGCATACCTCACCAAGATTCCCAAAGTGGGACCAAAGATTGTTTCTGAAGGTCCTAAGAGCCCATCCCTGTGAACCACTAGCATCACTCTCACTATTTTATCTTTGTGCCAGAACCTATTTTCTGGTTGGCATCTTGTCCACCAGATAAGTTTCAGAACTGGGAAGACCCTACTGTGTACTCCATGATGACCAAGGGCTGGTAAGAACTACACAGACATTTTTGCCCAAGGTAAATCTTCCTTGCCATGCCTTGCAGGAGATTGTCTGCCCTTCATTTTTTCCACAGCTACAATACTGATTGAGAAGCTATGGCACAGCTTGTGTGTCAGAGTTGCTGTAAAGATTGATTGATATCGAATATACAGAATCCACAGGAAGATCAGACTCTGTTCATTTCTTTTCACCTGAGGTATCAGGACCTTGGCATATGCAAACTGTCTCTCATCAGATGGATCAGAATGTATATTTTTAAGCCATACAAGGCATCCAGTGTCCTGGTTCCAGAAGAAGTGAAAGCTTAATCCCCAAGGTCTATAGCAATTTTTTTTTTGCGTGGGGAGGGGAAGAGAGGAGAAGAGAGGTGCTTTCACCAGACAGGTCTGCAGAGCTAACACATTTATCACAAACTACAGAGTGTACTTTGTCTTCCTCGGTGGCCTCCTTCAGCAAGTGTGTTCTGTGGGCAGTAGTCTAGTAATATCCTCCATAGTTGAGCAATCCTATAAGAGGGCATTTCTCCTCTTTTACTTTGTTCTTGTCTCTCCCTACTCCTGTCCACTGCTGTCTCCTTCCCAAACGTAAGAGAATTGTGGGAAATGCTGGACTGCAGAATGGAAATTTTGTAGTGATTTCCTTTCTTGTATCAGCACATCCCAGAGTTCTTCAGAACCTGGATAGCTCATCTGCAAGGCTCAACATTTATTGAGAGATTTTCTGTGTAAGCAGGGACCTACCATACATAGTTACCATTTTTCACTGGAATTATTGTTAACTAGTTTCCACAAGTTTTTACACAACCTTGGTGTGAATCGTGGGACAGCTAGCCACAGAAGAAGAGGGTGTGGCTAGGACTGGCTGTACTATACTGAAAGCTGTCTCGGGAAACTAGACAGAAGAATAGTTTGTATTAGCATATTTTTTGGAAAAAAATGATCATTATTGGGGTAAAAAATCTTCCATTTGGGAAGAATATGGCACCAATATCAGCACTGTCTGTATCAGTGTCCCCAGACTTGGATATTAGAACAGGAGGGTCTCATGATGGTGCACTGTCACTGTGGCAGACATTACTATATTACCTTGACAAAAGCTGGATCTGACACAGATCACTGCACTGCTTCATGAAGCATTGTTTAATATTTGATAGCAATGGACTTGTAGAACAACCTTCCCTCTGCTGTCCACCTCATTATTTCAGCCCCAGTTCCGCCTATTAGCAGAGCACCATTAACCTTAGTACACCAACAGAACTGAACTGCTTTTGAGTCAGCTGTGTGTTTTCCTCAGACTCAGATTCTGAATTGGCAGTAGCTGAGGTTTATAGTAGAGCAGGTCTGCTGCTTTTCCAGAATGCTCAGTGTGTTCAACAAAGTGTTGTCAGTAGTGGAAGTTTTCTTGAGAAACCCAGCATGGGCATATACCTCTACCTGGGCACTTGGCTGGTGTGAGGAAAATATCCTCATTGGACCTTTAAAGCCATCCGCATCACACTTTGTCGTTTCAGTGAGGCAGCTATCTTAGGCAGCCCTGTGGGACCCATCTTAACTGCTTTTTTTCTGGGGTGCAGTGGGATGTGTTAGGTCTGTAAGGCCTCCAGTAAGGGGCCTTAAAAGGCCTGTTATGCCCAGTCACACACATCCACCACAATTAGGACACACTCCACCAGAGTGCTAATGACATCAAGAGTATCATGTAGTGGGATGTGTTAGGTCTGTGGGAAAAGCTAAAGTATTCACTGCTTTCTTTGCTTCTATCTTCACAGATAAGGTCAGCTCCCAGACTAATGCACTAGGCAATGCAGTATGGGAAGGAGGTGGGCAGCCCTTGGTGGAGAAGGAACAGGTTAAGAACTATTTAGAAAAGCTAGACACACACAAATCCATGGGTCTGGATTTAATGCATCCGAGGGTACTCAGGGAGTTGGCAAATGTCATTTCAGAGCCTTTGGCCATTATCTTTGAAAACTCGTGGAAATCGGGAGAGATCCCGGATGATTGGAAAAGGGCAAATGTAGTGCCCATCTTTAAAAAAGGGAAGGAGGACAATCCAGGGAACTACAGACCAGTCAGCCTTACCTCAGTCCCTGGAAAAATCATAGAGGGGATCCTCAAGGAATCTATTTTGAAGTACTTGGAAGAGGGGAAAGTGATCAGGAAGAGTCAACATGGATTCACCATGGGCAAGTCACACCCGACCAATCTGATTAGCTTTCATGAAGAGGTAACTGGCTCTGTGGATATGGGAAAGTTGGTGGATGTGATATATCTTGACTTTAGCAAAGCTTTTGATATGGTCTCCCACAATATTCATGCCAGCAAGTTAAGGAAGTATGGATTGGATAAATGGATTGTAAGATGGATAGAAAGCTGGCTAGACTGTCGGGCCCAACAGGTAGTGATCAATAGCTCAATGTCGGTTTCTAGCAGAGTGCCCCAAAGATCAGTTCTAGGACCGGTTTTGTTCAACATCTTTATTAATCACCTGGATGAGGGGATGGATTGCACCCTCAGCAAGTTTGCGGATGACACTAAGCTAAGGGGAGAGGTAGATATGCTGGAGGGCAGGGATAGGGTCCAGAGTGACCTAGACAAATTAGAGGATTGGGCCACAAGAAATCTGATGAGGTTCAACAAGGACAAGTGTAGAGTCCTGCACTTGGGATGGAAGAATCCCAAGCATTGTTACAGGCTGGGGACCGAATGGCTAAGTAGCAGTTCAGGACTTAAGCATTACAGTGGATGAAAAGCTGGATATGAGTCAACAGCGTGCCCTTGTAGCCAAGAAGACTAATGGCATATTAGGTTGTATTAGGAGGAACATTGCCAGCAGGCCTAGAGAAGTGATTATTCCCCTTTATTTGGCTCTGGTGAGGCCACATCTGGAGTATTGCATCCAGTTCTGGGCCCTTCACTATAGAAAGGAAGTGGATGCATTGGAGAGGGTCCAACAGAGGGCAACCAAAGTGATTAGGGGGCTGGAGCACATAACCTATGAGGAAAGGCTGAGGGATTTGGGCTGATTTAGTCTGCAGAAGAGAAGAGTGAGGGGGGATTTAATAGCAGCCTTCAGCTTCCTGAAGAGAGGTTCCAAAGAGGACGAAGAAAGGCTGTTCTCAGTCATGACGGATGGCAGAACAAGGAGCAATGGTCTCAAGTTACAGTGGGGGAGGTCTAGGTTGGATATTAGGAAAAACTATTTCACTAGGAGGGTGGTGAAATACTGGAATGAGTTACCTAGGGAGGTGGTGGAATCTCCGTCCATAGAGGTTTTTAAGTCTCGGCTTGACAAAGCCCTGGCTGGATTGATTTAGTTGGGATTGGTCCTGCTCTGGGCAAGGGGCTGGGCTCAATGACCTCCTAAGGTCTCTTCCAGCTCTATGATTCTATGGCTCATATGGCTGATGTCATGGTCACAATGAAGTCAAATTTCCATGGTAAGTGAGCCAGGGGACATGAGCCCAGTGGCTCAAAGGACAGTCCCATCTTCCTGGAGAGGACCAGACTGAGGTCCCATTGACAGACAAGATCCTTAACGATATGGAAGAGCCTTTCAGGAACTAAGCCGACATCTCATGAGAAAACACCGATCTGCCCTGAATTAAGGATTGGAATGCTGAGATGGTGGTGAAATAAAGCTTAACAGAAGAAAGGATCCAGCCCTGATTTTTTTAGAAAAAGCAAGTATTCAAAGATGGACTGCAAAGACGAACCTGTTGGGGAGATGTTCCATTCAGCTACCGATAAGGAAAACTCCATCAACTTTGCCAAGTAAGTCAGCTTAATGGAGGGCTTTCTTGATGCCTAACAGCACCTTCTACACCTCCCTAGAGCACACTCGCTCCTTCTGGTTTAGCCATTCAGCACTAACAACATGGGTTGGAGGGAGAAGAGATTGAGATGCAAGAGATGATCATGTTTCTATGACAGAATGTCTGGGCGATTGGGCAGCACTCATTGTGGTGCTACTGCAAGAATCAGGAGCATGCCAAACCAATGGGACGTTTAATAGGACATGGGCCTTGTCTCTCTTGAACTTTGCCAGACAAAGCAGAATAGGCAGGAACATATACATCAGGTCCCCCTTATCAATATAGGAGAAAGGTGTCTATAAGAGCTCGGTTGCCAGAAACCTGCAGGGAGCAAAACTGATGGTGTTTCCTATTCTGCCTTGTAGAGAGCAGGTCTACTTGGGGAGTCCTCCACCTCTGGAAGAGCATCTGGGTCACTGCTGAGTGGAGTGACTACTTGTGGGAAGATAAGGAGGTGGCAATCTGCCAGTGTTTGGCTCTAGATGTATGCAGAACTCCCAGAGATTCACTGCCTCTTTACAGAAGGGCTGATGAGTGAACTGCTCCTGTCTGTTGATGTAGAACATGGAGACCATACTATCCGTCAACACGCAAACCACAGGCCCTCCACAGTTGCAGGAAGAACACTCCACACACCAGGCGAACTGCTCTTTGCCATTTGTGTGCAATGTCAGTTCCTCTGGGGACGAAATATCCTTTTCCTGCATTGTTCAGTGGTGCACCCCCTCCATCTGGAGATTGTAGAACCCCCATTCCCGTGCCTTCTGGTAGATGATGTCTTTTTCTGATTTCTTCCCCGAGAGGTCCCTGCCAAAGCATTCTATACCGTAGTGCCTGTGCAGAGAGCCTGAAAGCAGTTACTTATCTCTACAGGAATGGGGGATACCTGAGTTGGCTTTCTTCTTTTAAAGATTACATGCTGCCAGTTTTCTTCCTTGTCCTGTACTACTCTCACTGGCTCTTCAGCTTGCTGTGCCTGCACTATTAAGTATTGCTGTGCTGCCCTTTATTGAGAAAGTCTTCATCTTCTCTGATGGATACTTGGGCCTCAAGTCCTCTAATTTTTTCTTCCAAAATGGCGACCAGCTTGCACTTAGTACAGATGAAATCCCTTCTATCTTCTGAGAAGAAGACAAACATGGCACGTGTGGTGCAGGTAACAACAGCAGACCTATCACTATCCATACCTGCCTTCCTTCAGAGAGATTCCTCAGATGTTTTTAAATGCCTCCTTGAAGGGCAGAAGAGAAAAAAAGAGCGTTAGAGCGTAAAGCCTTGACATCAGAACTGCCATATATAGCATTCTATAAATGCTGTAAGATTCTATAAATGCATTCTATAAGATTCAGCTCTGACCCCACCTGACCTTTTTGCCAAAAGTGGTGTCATCCTTCCAAGTCTACATGGATATTTTCCTTCTGGTGTTTTATACTAAGCCAGATGCCAGCAGTGAGGAGAGGAGGCTCATGTCCACTGCCCTAGACTTTTACCTGGAATGCACCATGCTCCTCAGAAAATCAAGCCAGCTCCTTGTTGTGACTGCTGACAGGATAAAGGACCTCTCAGTATCTAAGCACAGGATCTGAAATTGAATCACCTTTTGCATCAGAGCTTGTTATGGCCTGGCGTGTCTGCTGCCTGTCATACTCAACAAAAACTGTATTCATCACCTACTACATTCCTCACTCATGTTCTGATCCAGGATATCTATAGATCTGCAATGTGGTTGTCAATCCACATGTTCATGGCTCACTGTGCTGTCACCAAGCTAGGGAGGATTCTGGACTAGGCAGTGTTGTGCTATGGGCAACATGACTGTGAACTGTTACCTGCCTCTGTGGATACTCCTAATTCCAGTGTTTCTCTGTGCATCTGGCTAGTAGAACTGGTTTGTGACAAGACAAAGACAAAGCAGTTCTACTAGCCAGATACACAGAGAAACATTGGAATTAGAGTTCATCTGCAAATTCAGTTGACATGCTAATGGACTCAGTTGTGATGAAGGATGGTTGGGGCACTATCAACTTAATAGTCGTTGAAGGTGCAAACAGCTCTTTGTGTAGACGCGTATGTCAGGAAGGATACTATCAATTGACTTCGATTCTTATCTGCTTCATTTTAACTACCCAATCTTCAGATATTTAATGATTCCCTCTAGCTCCCGGTCTCCCACCCCCTCTTTTTTTCCTCCCCCCCCCCCCCCGTCTCTCCTATTTATTTTGGGTCTGCACATCCTAAACTCAAAACTCCAGTCATCTGAAGAAGTGGGCTGTGCCCGCAAAAGCTTATGATACCGTCTATAAAGTGCTACCAGACCATTTGTTGTTTTTTCTGGACAGACTAAGTTGGCTATCCCCCGAAGCTTTTTTTTGAAGAGACCAGCTTCTATGGCTGAAAGACTTTTTAAAATAAAAAATATATTTTTAAAAAGTTAAACTAAATACATTTTTTTATTTAAATGTGAAAATATGAGAAACCTGTGTTAATGCCTAACATTACTATAATCTGTTCAAGTAATTTAAATATTCAATCAGTATATGTTTTGCTACTCAAGTTTTAAAGAAAGTCAAACCACTAAACTGCTGGAGGTCACTGGCTAAGCCATGGAACAAAGGAATGTTGAAGTACCTAACCTAGCTGTTGACAGCAGTAACCTCTCCTGTAGGTTAAAAGAAAATAATTTCTTTCTTAGTTTATTCTACTACTTCAGTTCAATAATTTGTAAATTCAAAGATCAGAAACCAGGCAGGAGTTGAAAAAAGCAGGATAGCTTGTTTTTCTTTTTCCAGTCTATGAATCAAAGCAAAGTGTGAAATGAGATTCACTAATCCTAAAATTTTGGAGGACTTGACCAGAAACAAGCACTCAGTTAGTTTCACTACTGGCAAATAATGCCTTTGTTTAATAAATGGGTTTTAGCTTCAAAATAAAAGATAACAAAATTTGTCATCTAATAAATAAGAAATGTGCATCATCCATAATTTTCTAATGTAAGGATTAAGAACCTGAATAAATGTATTAAATCTATATAATTACTTAAATGTGGGTGGATATAGTGCATTCTCTCGGTTAACAAAAGTACCAAATTTCTTGTCAAAGCTGTATTCAGTTGCAAGCAAACACATCTTAAGGGCTCTTAACTAATGAGAGTTAACCTCTCTTTAGGAAAATAACTAAAAAGAATAGAAATACAAAAGATGAAAATTGGCATAATAGGTTGATTTTTAAATCTTCAGTGTGCCTGATCTTTCCCTCATGGTGCATCAGATCTTACACCAAAGTTCATATGATGAAGTAAATCTCTTGTTTACAGTATTTGTTACCATATAGATGTGAAAGTTATGCTTAATTATTTAAGAAGTATACCAGTAGTTTAAAAACTATTACTGTAAATGCTTTTTAGGATTAGGAATGCTTTAATGTATTTTTTCTGGTGTATTGTGTAATCCTAAGCATTGAAGAATAACAATTATATGAAATACATTTTTGAATATAAAAATGACTTAAAATTCAAAATATTTAGGAAGTTATATCCTGGTGTTTTTAGGTGGTAGAAGTTGGACATTTCTGGGGTTATCGAATAGATGAAAAAAATATGGCTGTTCTCAAAAGGCTTACTGCTGAGATTAACCACCTGGACTTGATGCCTCTGCCAGTGCGTCCGTATCCTGATTTAGTTTGTCTGGCACAGTTTACTGAATTCGAAAACAAAGGATACTATAGAGCCCAGATCTTGTATGTTTCTGGAGATTATGCTGAGGTATAGTACTTTATTATGCTATGTTGAATTATGCTAAGTAATTGGATTATCAATTTTGTAGCTTCATATTTTTAATGAAATACTTTTATGACCATTACAAAATCTTTATAAAGAAAACAAATGTATAAAACCAAACCTTAGCGAAAGTGTCCTGGAGTATATGAATGATATGTCAGAACACAACAGAGAAATTGTCACTTTGTAAAGTTGAAGGAGAATTTTGATAGGAGGGAAAAGTGAGTGATGTAGTAATGTGTGTTGAAGTAACAAATGAAAAGCTGAAAACATGCTCCAACTACAATATCTATAGTTTGGAAGAATACTCCAAATAATTTAATTGTAAGTCAACTTGATGAATCAATGTCAGTATGTAATGACCAAGAAGGTAAATGTGTTCATCAGAGTGATCAAAATCACAACTTGATGGAATCATGTGTTCTCAGTTGTAGGTATAACAGTGGCCAGCATGTAGTCCTTGTAAGTTGGCTTCTGAGAACTGTTATGTGCTACACCTGGTGCCCAAATATTTGCCTTCTCAAAACCTTGATTTGCATGGTGGTAGTGACACCTAACCATTGACTACCTTGAAGCTATGTGTCTAGCTACAACTGACCACTCCTAGTTGTGGTAAAGCTTTGTTTGAGGTGTGAATCAGGTCTGAGGGTAGGTTGGGTTGTCCAGATTTCTTGGTCAAGGCATAGTGATGGTCCAGACTCCAGAGAAATAATAAAAAAAAAAACCCAGTAATGATTATTAATATTTTAGTGTCCATTCAAAAGCATCTGGCAGTCTGGTGTTGGTCCATGGTCTGCCCATTGACTACTTCTGATGTAGGTATAGCCACAGCTGACTGGGGCTATGAGCTCTCACTATAGATATGGTACTCCTCAACAGCAGAGGCAATTTCATGGAAAGCTAGCAACCCTTTCTTGACTTTGGTGTTCCATTCTTGGCAAGGACCACCTGATAGTCCTAAGGTGAGTATGACTTTTAATAGGCTAATGTGGAGACCACTTGCAATTTCATAATTTGTTGATGAAATATGATCTTTTTCTGTCCAGTTATTCTCCACATCCTTGCAGTCATTTTCCCCTTCCTGTCAGCAAATGGACAGACAAAACAGCTGATCGCATAGCTGAGACAGACCTCTCTGTTCCACTAACTTTTTTTTTTAATCTCAATGGTGGGGGTGTAATCTTGACTGTCAACCACCCTTACAAGACACAGCTATCTGCCAATCAAGAGACCACAAATACAGGTTACACCTATATAATCTAGGACTCTGGTCTGGCAGGACTACAGATGTTCCAGGATCAAAGAGTCCCAACATGCTGCGGGGGGAGGAATCCTGGTGCAATGTGTGTGTGTGGAGGGGGAGGGGGTAGAAGCCTGCATGCAGCCCAGCTGGGCTATGGATAGGTGTGGAGTGGGGTGGCAAGCCTGGCTGTGCAGCTCAGCTGGGCTGCCAGGGATGGGGGCGGAGGGCAGGTGCCAGGAAGCTCAGCACATGGCTCAACTGGGCTGGGGAGGGGAAAACCCAGCGCCTATCCCAGTTGGGCTGCCTGGGGCAGACAGGGCAGGGGGTGGGGCTGGCAGCGGGGGGACAGAAATGATCTCCTGGTCCTGCAAAATCCCCCATCCAGGACCGGTCAGGTTCCAAGGGTGCTGGACCAGAGAGGTCTAACCTGTAGTTGACTTCATCCACTGGTGATTTGAGGTAAGGTTATGCAAATTTCAATCTAATCCAAAAGCCCCTAATCTATAATTGGTATAGACCAAGAACTGTTGCTTTGGAGAGAAGTTTGCCTAATCCTGTCTCTGTTGTTTTTAGATTGATGGATGTGTAACCTAGGGAGAAGACTGAGTAATAAGCCAGACAAAATTGATGATTGTTTCTGACACATTCTACCTCCGGGAACCCATTATTCAAGACTCCATAATTATAAATATTTGTCTTTAAGTTGGTTATGTAGTGTATTGTTCGGTTGAAATATTTCTGTAGCTGATGACCTGTAACTATTACAGTAATTTTATATATTACAATAAGACAGCTGTGTGCTTGCTACCTTACAGCTGCTAAACTAACACTTTATTTAGAGCTTTGGAATATCCATTGATTTAATATTTTCATTCCTCTCTTTGTTGTCAAGGTTTTCTTTATAGATTATGGCAATAAATCAAGAGTGGTTTTAGATCTTTTAAAGGAAATTCCGAACTATCTTCTTGAGCTTCCTTTTCAGGTAATTATTAATGGTGCTTGCTTCTTTTTAATGTATGTATTGATATTTTAGGCCAACAAGCTTCAGGTTTTTTAAACCTCAACAAAACTATCCCAAATAATAATGCTCCTTGATTGGCTACTATATTTTGCTAATCTAATATATGAGAGAGCCTTTATCACTAGTCATGTATAAAGTATGTTTGGAAGTATAAATGTGTTCCATCAAGAGAAGACTTTATTAAATAAGTCATCTTGTTTCATGCAGCTGCATCATATCTCATACGACTGTAGAGCGGTGGTGCCTAGCCTGTTTTTGGGGTCGTGTAATCGTCAAGGGTTATTGTGTGAACAATGTTTGTATTGATTATTAGCAGGGATCAGTTCTCCTACTGGCACCACTCCTCATCTATTTGAGGCTTGCAGTTTTGGGCAGCAATGCTGGCCCCATCCCACCAGACTATGCCCATGTTAAAAAGAGGGGGCACGCCCCCAGTTTTCGAGCCATTGGTGTAGATGTATACACCATGGCAGTTGGTAGAATGGGATTTGTACCAATAGTTTTATGACAATCTTAGAAACTCACTGTGTAAAATAATGGATTTAATACTGTTAATGGAGGAAGTGTTATACTTGAGCTGGTTTATCATTTTGATTGTTACTGACCTGAATTGTTTTGATAAGAAAATTAAAATGTGTCAGTCACTTCTGGAGCTCATCATGCATTCTTTAATATTTTGTTTTAGGCTTTAGAATTCAAGATATGCAAGATGTGCCCGTCTGCAAAATCTCTTGTATGTGGAGAACAGTGGAGTTATGGTGCTAGCCAAAGATTCGCTTCATTAGTAAATGGTTGTGCACTGATAGTGAAGGTGTATTCAGTTGTGCACAATGTTTTGCATGTGGATGTTTACCGTTATTCTGGAAATAAAGAAGTGAACATTCGAGACATGCTTATTGAAGAGGGCTATGCTGAACTAGCTGAAGAATCGTATGAATCAAAAGTATGCATTAAATAAAAAGCAATGCTTTGCCATGTTAAGTTTCTTAATGCTAATTTATTTCATCTCCTCTGTGGCCTCATAGATTGAGCCAAAATATTGATCTGTGTAAGCTAAGCAGGGTTGACTCTGGTTAGTACTTAAATAAGAGTTTATTTAAGGTGCATGTGTACTTAGGAGTATTGTTAATATAATTGGTATTTGAAATAGTTTGCATATACTAAAGTAGTCGTAGTGGATGGGAAGCAAGGGACGTCCCCCAGTGAAGGACGTAATGCTTCAGTTAGATGAGTGTCTCACATGAAATACTGCTATGTGCTTTATGAGTTAGTGGAAGATATTAAGACAAATAATTGTTTTTATATTGAAACTTGTTTTTCCCCTCCAATACATTAGAATATTTTTGCATAGACTGTTTCTTTTAGTTTTAAAAAGTTTGAACATTTTGCAAATTTGTTCCATCTCTTTTGGATTTTTTTTTAGCAAAACAATGAACTCAGAGAATTATATTCACAAGTAGAAAATGAGATTGCATCTGTAACTCCAAAAAAACAAAAACAGGAGGAAAAACATCTCATTGAAATGTTGTTAAATCACTTTTCGGCCAATAAATTTGGTGTACCAAATTGTAAGGTAATTTCAGAAATGGTTTTATTTCTATATCAGCTGGTGGTTTAGATCTGTGCCCAAGCTAGAAGGCAATTTTTCCAACAAAATTTGATTTTCTGACTTGAAACAATATTAACTTCATGTTCAGCTATGAATAAAGACATCATAAATTTGTAGGATTCTTCAAGATAGATTTGTGAAGCAATGGGAGACCTGGATTAAATATTTTCTAGGTAATTGCTAAGACTGAATTAACCGTTTTTAAGGTTTTATGACTTCTGTGTTAAATATTAGTCACTTCAGCTTGGAGTATAGCATGTGAAAAGCAATTCTATCCTCAACATTTTATTTTTAATGGAAATAAGTGCTTCCCTCATTTTCTCTATTTTAAAAGCAGCTTTTAATTCTTAAAAACACACGGCAAAGGAGTTCAAAATTGATGTCCAGTTTGTGTGCCGAATACTAAGGCTGTGGGAAGCAGGCTGTACGGATTCTTTTAAATTTACTTTTAAAATGTTGTGCATATCCTGGCTCTTCTGTATTAACCAAAGAGAACCCAGAGTTCATGATTCTGGCAAATTCAAAATTAACTATTTATTCTTCTTTGAGTTATTTGCCTTGAAGGGGTGTTCTACAATAGGATGCATGTGGGCCAATGCACTCAACTAGAGAATTCAAAGCAGTGTTCACAGGCTGCACCTGGAGAGAGTAAAACTTCCGGTCCCCAAAGAAGTATAGATCTGTTCTACTCAGTCATTTTCAACCACCTGTGGCTCCGGACAAAGCAATTGCAAGTCTGTTGATTCTGTTTCCCATTCTTCTCTCATACAATTTATTCTTTGATTTTTATTTGTCCCATCTAAAATGTAAGGTGGGTATGGGATTTAAAGGCAGGTCTAGAAAGACAGAGAGGCAACACTGAAGCTCCTAAAGTGTTCACTAGTCCCAGCGAGCTTTGCTTCTCTGCTGTGTGTCAGCCTCAATGTTTCAGGCTGCTCTCTTGGCAGCAGTTCCTTCGGAGGCTAAGACTTCTAAGAAAAAGAACCCTCTTTTCTCCTTCCAGAGAGCCTGAGGGGGGGATAGGTCACCCCATAAATCCCACTCATAACAAGACCTCACATCCCTCAAGGCTACAGCTGAGGTGCCATATGAGCAGAGCACCAATGGTGTTGCACAAGAAGCAGTGTGTGGACAAGTCTAAGAGATAACACGGAACAGTTTACCTCAGTACTGAGCAACATTTCAAGGTACTAAGAGATGCCCAGATCTTCTGTCCACACCCTAGCACTATCATCTCACTTATTCCAGGATGCTGAGGTTAGAGATGCTCCTCTTCAAGTCTCACCAGTACTGCAGTTACTGTTCAAGCAAATATCAGGTGCAGGCATCAATTCAGTCTTCTGGATACCAGAGCCTTCCAGCTCCCTCCAGATTACGTTCCCTGGAAGACCAGTTTATACTGGAGATAGCAGAGTCTCCCCTGCTACTGTCCTCTACCAGGGCCACTTTCACAGTATTACATAGATGGATTGAACCTGATAAGACCTCCAGCCTTCAGTAGCAGCACTAATGTATGAGGCTCCTTAGGGGATGTTTTTTCTTTAGATTCTCTGAGGTCCCAACACAGGCCTCATCTTCAGCATCTTACCATCACACCCTCTGAGCCAGTATTCTGAAGCTTTTTCAAGCGTCCTAGAGCCAGTTGTTCTGACTATCTCTGGGGACACTTCTTTTATCCCCTCTGGGTTTCCCTCAGTGAACAATCTGATAAAGTTTCAACCAGAAAGAGACCACAATACTTACTGGCACAACATCGGTCATAGGCCGTGACTGAACAGCTTTCAGTGCCACAGGATTGCCCTTCGGTATCACACATTTGCACTTCAGTACCTAATGCCCTCTGAGCACCTGGGGACGCCAAGGAGAAGAATGGTCCCCAGATAGCTGGCGGGTGAGTTTGCTCGAAGTTCTCTTCATCCCCTGATGAGATAGTAGTGCCCCCACCAGCTTCTTGCAAGGCTCAGAAATGGTCAGTGTAAGATCCTGTGAAATGTGTGGTGGAATTTCTCCAGATCCCATTAGAGAAGGTCCAGGAGTCTTAAACATTCCTTGATGGGCATTTTAAAATATCTCTCAGGGAAAAACGGCCTCCCAATAAATGTGACTCAATTATCATTTGCTCAGAGGCTGGCAAATACTTGCCATTTGCCAACCCATCTGTAAGTAGGAAGTTTAAAAAGTATTATTCTGGCCAAGAGACTGGAGAATTTTTTTTTTCCCTTATCCCACCCCAACTCTCTCGGGCTAGCCCTGACTGTCAAAAGGAATAGACAGATCCAATCCAGACTCTCTAATAAGGAGTCCAAACATTTAGACCTCCTTGGTAAGAAAAGCTATTTCTTGGCAGCTCTGCAATTTTGTGCAACAAATATGTTGGTAAAATATGATTGCAGTATATATTCCATGTTCGTTCATTTTATTGAACACCTGCCACAGATCAGAGAACAAATTCAGGCCCTCATTTCAGAGAGTAATTTGAAAGCCAAAATCTCCTTCCAAGCTGCTTTAGATGCTTCAGTCACGGCTTCTACTTCCCTAGATATAGTCATGGTTATGTGGAGAGCATATTGACTTCAGTTGTCATCTCCCAAGAGAAGTGCAGAATATGTTTGAAGACCCTCTCTTTTAAGGTCCAAGCTTTCCATCTCTGACATGGAGTCCTTCCTCTATACTCTGAAGGACTTGAGAGCTACTTGACAGTCACTGGGAATTTACATTCCTACAACTAAGAGATAGTTTAGTAGGTCTCAAATATCACAACAGTCTAAGCTTTTCCAGTACAAACCTCAGTAGAACATTCCCAGATTTTGAGCTTTTCAGAGGAGGCGATCTAGACGTCATAAAAAAGGCTTTTCCCCCCTTCTATAGCAACATCTCATCTACAAAATAATTTTAACATCTTGGTTGAGGGCCTCAAGAAGCTTACCTTACTGAATCTTGTGCTGAATTATTACCTCCAACCCCCCTTTGGAGATTGGCTATCCTACTTCCTACCTGCCCAGGCACAAATTACCTCTGGCAGATGGATTTATGGAGGTGATCAGCATGGAATACTCCATCCATTTCCACGCTATTCCACTTGCCTTCCCTGAAAAACCCCCCAGCATTTTCAGTGGGTGGCAAAGAGGTCTGTTTCTGGGAATCGCCAAATCTGCCATATGTTACAGGAGGCAGCTGTTGAACTGTTTCAATAAATTATCTCACTCATCTCAGAATTTTTAACTACATTATGTATGTCTGTTTGGGATGGGTTTTTTTTTTAACTTGTACTAAGTTACAGCTATAATACTAATGGTGAATTAATAAAAAAAATTGAAGGTGAGAAACTATGTATTCCAGTAACTCTTATTATCTATTAATACAATGATCTATGGTTTGCCTATCATTCACAATTAAAGCTGCATCATACCTGAATCTGCAGCACTATTGGGAGGTGCCCTTAGAACACCAGTGTCACATATCCTACTGTATTGCATATCCACTTCTACCTTTGATCCCTATACTGCCATCCTTAACAAGACAAGTGTAGTGATTAAAACCAGCTTCACCTCTCTGTGGCAGCACCTCGTCAGCTACATATTAGAAAGGATCTCCTTCACAGAATTTGGAGACCCTAACCCCTCCCAACCCCTCATCTTTGAATCTTTGAGCATGATTCCTAAGCATGGAACTAACTTATTCAGATGCAGTCCAGTGGCTTCTCCTATCTAGCAGGAAATTTTGTAATCACAGAACTTACCTTCAGAAGTGGAAACTCTTCAACTCTTGGTATTCCTCTCACTCTTCCCAAGCCTCATACATTCCACTCTCCAAAATTCTGGATTCTCTGTTTGATTAAAATAAAAGGTCATTCAATGAACTCAGCTGGAGTGCATCTAACTGCAGTAACAGCCATCAAAGGCTTATCAGTTTTTGCCCACAGTAATACAGATAGAGTTCTCAAGGGTGCATGCAGCTTATTCCCCCCCATACGGAACCAGGCCCTCAGTTTGGTTCTCCATGATCTGAAGAAACCTCCATTTGAAACACTGGCTACTGTTCTCTCTTCCATCTCTCCCTTAAAACTTCATTCCTCATAGCCTTCACTTCAGCTAGATGAATGGGCGAGTTTGTTGCTGTTATGGCTGATCACCATATACTTCCAGTTCCACTGCATCCTTGTCCTTGCTGTCTCCCAAAGATCTCTTGGGAATACCACATAAATAATGAGATTTGCCTCCCAGTGTTCTACCCGTAACTTCATACCTCCAAGGAATAGACCAGTCTATATACAAGACTTCAGAAGGTCCCTCATATTCTACTTTGACAGGACTAGGACCTTACTAGGCCTCTCCTAGGCTATATGTATCATTTGCAGAGAGGATAAAGGGTCAACCTATTTCCATTCAAAGACTGTCCAAGTGGGTTTCTGGTTGTGTCTTAACCTGCTGTGAATCTGCTGGGATGCAGCCTCTTCACAGTGTTGGCATGTTCCACTGGAGTTTAGTCCACATCTAGAGCGTTACTGAAGGATGTTCCCAAAGCAGACATTTATAGGATTGCAATATGATCTTCTATTTCCACCTTTGTCACTTATGCTTTCTTCCAAAGATGATGATACTTGTGACTTCAAACCATCTTGGACTTACCTCCTCATTGTGGGAGACTCTCAAGCAGTAACTTAGTGAAGCACCAGCAGGGACATATACTTGAAGTACAGAGCCACTAGATGATCGAGATGCTAAAGGAGCACTCAAAGACAATAAGGTCATTGCAGAGAAACTAAATAAATACTGTGCATTAGTCTTCATGGCTAAGGGGATGAGGGAGTTTCCCAAAATTCAGCCATTCTTTGTAGGTAACAAATCTGAGTCACTATCCCAGATGGAGGTTCATTAGAGGAAATTTTGGAACAAATTGATAAACTAAACAGAAATATGTCACCAGGACGAGATAGTATTAACCCAAGAGTACCTTCAGAATTCAGATGTGAAATTACAGAACTACTAACTGTGGTTTGTAATCTATCCTTTAAATTATCATCATCTCTACTAAATGACTGGAGGATAGCTAATGTGATGACAATTTTTTTAAAAAGCTCTAGAGGTGGTCCTGGCAATTACAGGCTGGTAAGTCTAACTTCACACTGGCCAAATTGGTTGAAACTATAGTAAAGAACAGAATTGCCAGACACAAAGAGGAACATAATTTGTTGGGGAAAAGTCAGTATGGTTTCTGTAAAGGGAAATGATGTTTCACCAGACTACTAGAATTCTTTGAGGAGTCAACAAGCATGTAGACAAGGCGAATCCAGGGATATAGTGTACTTGGATTTCCAGAAAGCCTTTGACAAGGTCTTGCACCAAAGGCTCTTAAGAAAAGTAAGCTGTCATGGGATAATGGCAAAGGTCCTCAGATGGATTGATAACTGGTTAAAAGATAGGAAACAAAGGGTAGGAATAAAAGGTAAATTTTCAGAATGGAAAGAGGTAACTAGTGGCGTTCCCCAGGGGTCTGTAGTGGGACCAGTCCTATTAAACACATTCATAAGTGTTCTTGAGAAATGGGTAAACAGTGAGGTAGCAAAATTTGCAGATGTTACTAAACTGCTCAAGATAGTGAAGTCCAAAGCAGACTGTGAAGAGATTCAAAAAAAGGATCTCACAAAACTGGGTGATTGGGCAACAAAATGGCAGATGAATTTTAATGTAATAAATGCAAAGTAGTGGATAAACATAATTTCAACTACTTATATAGGGATGAAATTAAATGTTACCACTCAAAAGAGATCTTGGAATCATTGTGGACAATTCTTTGGAAACATCCACTCAGTGTGCAGCAGCAGTCAGAAAACAAACGGAATCTTAGGAATCATAAAGGGATAGAGAATAAGAAAGAGAATATCTTAATGACTCTATATACATACATGAAACACCCACATCTTGAATACTGCATGCAGATGTGGTCACCTCATCTTAAAAAAAAAAAAAAAGATATTGTGGCATTGGAAAAAGTTCAGAAAGGCAACAAAAATTATTGGGAGTAAAGAAAGGTTGCCATATGAGGAGAGATTAATAAGATTGGGACTTTTCAGCTTGGAAATAGATGTCTAAGGGGGGATATGATAAAGGTCTATAAAATCACGACTGGTGTGGAAAAAGTGAATAAAGAAGTTATTTACTCCTTCCCATAACACAAGAACTAGAGGGTCACCAAATGAATTTAATAGGTAGCCAGTTTAAAACAAGCAAAAGAAAGTACTTCTTCACACAACGCACAGTCAGCCCATGGAACTCCTTGCCAAAGGATGTTGTGAAGTCCAAGACTATAATAGGGCTCAAAAAAGAGCTAGATAAATTCATGGAGGATTGGTCCATCAGTGTCAGAAGCTGGCAGAATGGGATGGATCATTTGATTAGCTGTTCTGTTCATTCCCTCTGGGACACCTGGCACTGATCACTGTTGGAAGACAGGATCCAGTATGTCTGTCCTCATGTAAGGAGAGGTTACTTCCCTTAGTGTAACTTGAGTTCTTCAAGAAGTCTTTTTTTTAATGAGTGCTCAACCTTCTGCCTTCCCTGTCCTCAGCTGTGCAGACTCTGCTTTGCAGTGAGAAAGAACTGAGGAGTGTTGGGTCTGCACCTCCTTTTTATGCCCTTGTTTGGAGACAGTAGGTGCTACTCTATGTAGAAACAGGCCCATGGACACTGCTTTACGTTTTCTGGTCAAGAGAGCTTGCACACATGGTGCATCCTAAAGCATACACTATGGTTGTGTGCATTTATTTCTGATAACTTGAATGTAAATATATATGGAAAAATAATTGCTGCCTTGGTTTCATACTAAGTAGACTAACATAGATCTGATGATGCAAAGTTACTACTGCACACTTAAGTGCAATTGATGATACACTAGATGACTCAGGCAAACTCAAAACTGTTGATTTGGTCGCATTTCATAAAGACGCATAGCCAAAACTCAGTGGGACTACTTTCATGCCAAAACATAAACAGGTGCATAGTGTTTACAAGATTAGGACGCTAGACACTTAAATACAAATGGCCTGATTTTTAAACATGGTGTGGAACTCCAAGTCCTATTGAAGTTATTCAGAAATTGTGATTGCTTAGCTTCTGGAAAAAAGAGGTATTTTTTATGTAGGTGCCTAGATGTACATTTAGGTACTTAACTTTAGGCACCCAAGTTTGAAAATATTAGATGTTAATATATAGCCAATAAAGTATTAAAATTATATTTGTGTGTATGTATGGTTTTTATTTATTTTAATCTAAAAACTGAAAATTATTTGACCTATCTTGTTTCAAAGGCAATCCTTCATGGCCCCTTCAATCCTTATGAGCTGAAGTGTCACAGCATGACCCAAATTTCCAGATTCAGGTATGATAAAGCTTTCACCATGAATGGTAGACAAACCATAGGTTATTGCATTGGTAGACAAGAGTTATTTAAATACAAATTTTCACATCTTTAATTTTTTTAATTCATTCACATTATGATTCAATACTATTGCATCTGCAACTCTGATAATATCATTAAAAGTTCTGAGAAGAATGGGAAAATGTATTGTTGCAGCTTTAATGTCCCCAGAAATTGTATTTAATATCTTGTCTGGAAGTGGGTGACGGGAGGAATCACGTGAGGATTACCTGTTGTGTTCCCTCCCTCTGAGGCATCTGGTATTGGCCACTGTTGGCAGACAGGATACTGGGCTAGATGGACCGTTGGTCTGACCTAGTATGGCCGTTCTTATGTTCTTATCTAGAATGCTAAGCTCAGAACCTGGATTCATTAAAAACTTGACTCAGTAAGTAGAGTCACTTATGGCTGATTCATAATTTTTAAAGGATTTTCAGATACACATTTCAGCTAACTTCTCTTTTTTCCTAGATGTGTCTGCATAGAAAAGGAGAGTATAAATTCTGTAATTCTCAATAATACTCCTGAAGATCCATTTCAGAAAATGTTGGTTGCTGCTTCTGTATCAGTAAATGCAACTGGTAATTCTAAATATATTTTTATGTTTCTTATTTTTCTCACTTCCATTTCTTTTAACTACTAAGCATTGTCTATATGAATAGCCACAGAACTAAGAATTGTTCTTTTGAATGATTGCTCATGTCTATATACCTTAGGTGTGTGTGCTCGAACTATGCATTGGTGCCGGAAGTTTTTCCCTCTACAATATCCATAGGGGGACTGGCTCTGGCACCCTCTGGAGTGGTGCACACATGGTGCAGTAATAGGGTGCTGCCACCCCTCCAGTTCCTTTTTACCACTAGTAACAGTGCTGAAAGTATACTGCTTCAGCTAACACTGTTATTTGCTTCCCATTTTTCAAACTCCTTTCCCCCTAGTTGTCTCATGTATATATCTTCCCTCTAGTTCTAGTTTCCCTCTTGGATAGCTAGACACTTAGTAGGTCCTATACAGGACTGTGCCTTAGGATGGGGCATGCCCCAGTCCCCAGGCTTTAAGCCTTGTGATTGTTGTAAGAGGCTCATGCCCACTAATGACCCACATAATAGTTATTTACAATACTTGGGCAAAGGTCACATTAGTGGTAAGTGTAGGGTTTGCAAGTCCTTCAAACCCAGAATGAAGGAGGAGTGTGACACTGTCTTAAAAGCGGTTTGTATGGAGTCTTCCCTCAACCTAATGCAGGAGCAGAACTCTGGTTTGGCACTGATTACTGTGACTTCGGTGTGCAGCATCCCAATGGCATCATCTTATAGGTCAGCACGGGGCCCCTTCCATGGATCCAGCCAAGAAGCTTAGGAAGAAGAGGAAAGGAAAGTCTCCGATTTCCTGTAGGGAAAAGGACAAGTCTGGGATGGATCAAGGCACTACCTAGTTCCAGGGCCTCAAAGACTCCGGCATAACTCTGAAAACACTGGGCCTGTATATCTTTGGCCCTTCCTGCAAGCGGTTTAAGCCACAGCAGCATCAAGTGAAGGCAGCTACATTCTCCAGGAGACTCCCCATAAAAAATCCAGGGGTTACAAGAAGCACCCTAGTCACTGACCCCAGTCTGCATCTCAGAAGGGCTTGACCCCACTAAGCGGAGGGACAAGCACCCATTTTGAGGGTATGCCTGAGGGCGACCTACCAGACTGCTTCCCGGAACATTCCTCACTCTGCCACCTGCCTTGCCTCCTTCTTTCCTGCATGGGTGTCTATAACATTGGACTGGAGGGGTACAGTGCTTTATGGTTATGCCACTCCCCATTCCTCTTCAGGAACACCCCAATCTGATAGCTTTCTTTGATAGGATAACAAGTCCTATGGATAAGGAAGAAGCGGTGGACATGGTATACCTAGACTTTAGTAAAGCATTTAATACAGTCTTGCATGACCACCTTATTAGTAAACTAGGGAAATACAACCTAGATGGGGTTACTATAAGGTGGGTGCATAACAGGTTGGATAACCATTCTCAGAGAGTAGTTATTAATGCTTCACAGTCATGCTAGAAGGCCATAAGTTGGACTTCACAGGGATTTGTTTTGGGGCCGGTTCTGTTTAATATCTTCATCAATGATTTAGATATTGGCATAGAGAGTACATTTATTAAATTTGCAGGTGATACCAAGCTGGGAGGGGTTGCAAGTGGTTTGGAGCATAGGGTCATTATTCAAAGTGATCTGGAGGAACTGGAGAAATGGTCTGAGGTAAATAGGATGAAGTTTAATAAGGACAAATGCGAAGTGCTCCATTTAGGAAGGAACAGTCAGTTTCACACATACAGAATGGGAAGTGACTGTCTGGGAAGGAGTACGGCAGAAAGGAATCTAGGGGTCATAGTGGACCACAAGCTAAATATGAGTCAACGGTGTGACACTGTTGCAAAAAAAAGAAAATATGATTCTGGGGTGCATTAACGGGAGTGTTGTGAGCAAGACACGAGAAGTAATTCTCCCACTCTACTCTGCACTGATTAGGCCTCAGTTGGAATATTGTGTCCAGTTCTGGGCACCACATTTTAAGTAAGATGTGGAGAAATTGGAGGAGGTCCTAAGAAGAGCAACAAAAATGATTAAAGTTCTAGAAACATGAGATATAAGGCATGGTTGAAGGAATTGGGCTTGTTTAGTTTGGAAAAGAGAAGACTGAGAGGGGACATAGTAGCGGTTTTCAGGTATCTAAAAGGGTGTCACAGGGAGGAGGGGGAAAATTGTTCTTCTTGGCCTCTGAGGATAGGACAAGAAGCAATGGGCTTAAACTGCAGCAAGGGAGGTTTAGGTTGGACACTAGGAAAAACTTCCTAACTGTCAGGGTGTTTAAACACTGGAATAAATTGCCTAAGGAGGTTGTGGAATCTCCAACACTGAAGATATTTAAGAGCGGGTTAGACAGACATCTATCAGGGATGATCTTCTAGATCAGAGCTACGCAACCTGCAGGATGCATGCGGCACGCAACCCATTTGTTTGTGGCCCACGGTGTGGGTTGGGTTTACATGGGGTTCAACACGCGGCCCACGGGTGGGATCCTCTGAACCTTTGATGTTCCTTTGGGATCCACTGGGAACTTTCTCCACAACGGTGAGGCATCTTCCAGGCAGGAAGTACACAAGCAGATGGGCTGGCTGGAACAAATGGATACAGGGTGTCAGCATTTCAAGCCCCCCAGGGAGGAGGTGCTGGGAGCGCCGGGGCATCATGGGAAGTGCTTATATTCATGTCCGCGAGTATGGAAGAAGCTATCTACATATATATTTGCATTTATATGCAACCACACTTAAGTTGCGGCCATTGGCATGTGCTGTGAGTGTCATTGTGGTCCCCGGGGCTTCCAAAGTTGAGTAGCCCTGTTCTAGATGGATGGTACTTTGTCCTGCCGTGAGGGCAGGAGACTGGACTCGATGGCCTCTTGAGGTTCCTTCCAGTTCTAATATTCTATGATTCTATGACACTTCTCATTAGAGTGTTCTCGCACAAGGGGTTACTGCAGCTATGTGCAGTGGAGGTTGTTACTGCAGAGTTCAGGAACAAGGGGTTCTATTCCCAGTACATTTTAATTTCTAAGGCCAAGGGTGGTCTGCAGTCCATACTAGACTGGCGAGACTTGAATCTCATCTTAGTGAAACTGAAGTTCCATATGGTCCCTGGCCTCTATCATTTCCTCTCTGTATCTGGGAGACTGGTTGCACTGCCCATGATCTGAAAGATACATGGTTCCATGTCACCATCTTCAAGGGGCACAGACACTTCCTCTAGTTCACAGGACATCACAACCTCTGTCAGTTTGTGGTCTTTCCATTTGGCCTAGCAACTGCAGCACAGGTTTTTACCAAATTGTTGGTGGTGGTGGCTTATCTCAGACATCGGGGTATCCAGATATATCTGTACCTCAACAACTGGCTCCTCAGAGGAAACTCCAGGTCCAAGAGGAAGTTGCCATGCTGCTAGCCACATGTCATTGCCTTGGCAGGTTGGTGAAAAACACAAAATTGGTGTTAGTTCTGTGGTAGAGGGTAGAGTTCATTGGAGCAGTGCTTGATTCAACTGCTGTCAGAGCATTCCTGCTGCTGGAAAGGTTCAGGGCATTTAGCAGACCTCATTGCAGAGGTTTTCACGTTTCCCTCATGACAGCCAGCATTTGTCTGCACCTACTAGGGATGTAATAGTGTAGTTGATTAACGGATAAGCAAAAGCTTATAGGTTAATGATATAGACTACATGCATTTTCCCCCCTCCCCCCCCAAATAAATTTTTTTAGCAGGCTGGCCAGCAGCCTGGATCAGTCTTAGCTTGCGATGGATCCAGGACCTACCCCTGCTGCGCCTCTGCATTTAAAGTGTATTAGGAGATGGGCAGGCAGACAGCCCAGCTCAGTTCTGGCTTGCGCCGGATCTGGGAGCTCAGGCTGCCTCCCCCCCCACTGCATCTTTATTAGAGGCAGCAGCACAGGGTGACAGGCAGCCAGTCCACGAGGGGAGCTGGTTTTTAAACTGGCTCTCCTTACAGACCAGCTCCCTCCTGGCACCCCGAGGCAGAGGCAATAGCGCGGAGTGGCAGGGGGCTCCTCAGGAGTGAGGCTGGAGCACACTGGCTGCCAGCCCCACCCCCAGGGACTATATAGTCGACTAACCAACAAGAATTAATGAGGTTACTTGACTGTTCAATTAACCGATATTTAACATCCCTACCACCTATTAGGTCAGATAGCAGCATACACATATGTAGTGCATCACATCAGGCTTTGGATGTGACCCCTGTAGAAGTGGCTGGCAACTGTATACACCCACTCCAGGTGGCACTTGGAAAAAGTTGTCACCAACCCAGCAGCTATACTTACCTTGCTCTGATGGTGGTCTAACCCCAGGAATGTCCTGGAAGGAGTTCCATTTCACAGCACTCTCAGATAGGCCCAGTCAAGTTGGTCTTGGATAACTCAGACCTCTTTTGGGGGGGTCCACCTTGGTGATCTCAAGACATTGTCCTCAGAGGATATGGCATTACACATAAATGTCAAAGAGCTCAGGGAGTATACAGTCTTCCTCCTTCTGGCACAGTCAGAGTTGTGATGAACAATACAACTTCATATTTTATATCAACAGACAGGAAGAACTTGATCCTTGGCCCTGTGTCAAGAGGTGCACCATCTTTGCAACTTCTGCATTGACCATAGAATCCATTGAGGGGCATGTCACCTCCCCGGGAAAAGAATACCTTAAGTGTATCACCTAAGCAGGAACTTCTCTCTCCACAAGTGGGTGCTCCACCTGGAGAATAGCTAGCACCATCTTCCAGAGGTAGGGAACTCCCCACTGGACTTGTTCTTTACCAGGCAAAATAGGATGTGCCACTGGTTTTGCTCCACACAAGGTCTGGGTAAAGGCTTTGTCTCTGATTCCTTCCTCCTGTCCTGGGTCCCATCAGCTGGATCCTGGTGAAGATCAAGAGAGACAGAACCCAAGCTTTCATGATTGTCAACTGGTTTGGCACTCAGTTGAGCTTGGTAGCTTTTCCCCTGTGGCCCCAGCTTGACCTGCTGTTGCAGGACCATGATCACTTCTTGCACCCCAGCCTTGTGTATCTCCACCTTGCGGCATGGATATTGTGTAGCTGAACCCTGAAGAATTGACCTGTTCAGAGAGGGTCCAACAGTCCTCAGGATTAGAAAACACTCAACCAGACAGACCTACCAAGCAAAGTGAATGAAATTTTCCTAGTTGGCAGCTGAATGGGGCATTTCCCCTTCACATTCTTCGCTCCAGGCAATTTTGAATTACCTGCTTCACTTAAAGAACCAAGGCCTGGCACATGCTTCCATCAGAGTGTATTTGGTGGGTATTTCTGCCTTCCATTCGTCAATCAAAGGTCAGTCAATGTTTTCCCATGACATGGTGGCCAGACTCCTGAAGGCTCTTGAGAGACTTTTTCCATAGATTCAGTCCCCTGTCCCTCATTGGGATCTCAACTTGGTTTTATCTAGGCTCATGGGCCTACCTTTCAAGCTCTCGGTCTCATGCTCTTTATTGCACCTATTGTGAAAGGTGGCATTCCTGCTGATGATGACATCAGTGAGATAAGTCTCTAAATTGTGAGTCTTGACATCAGAGCCATTCTTCCATAAGGACAAGGTTCAGCTATGGCCCCATCTGGCCTTCCTTCACAAGGTGGTGTTTACTTTCCATATGAGCCAATACATCTTCCTTTTGGTCTTCTGTCCCAAGACTAGCGAAGAGAGGCACCATCATGCTCTGGACTTAAGAAGGCCTCTGGCTTTCTATCTAGATTGAACAAAGCCTTTTTGTAAGTCAGCCCAACTCTTCATCTCCATGGCTGAGCAGATAAAGGGTCTCCTGGTGTCTACACAAAGGATTTCTACCTGGATCACCTCGTGCATATGTGATTGTTATGAGCTGGCAGAAGCCTGCCACCACCGATCATCAGAGTACACTTGCATAGCATGCAGGCATCCTCGGCGGCTTTCTGGAGCATGTTCCAATCCAGAACATCTGCAGAACTGAGACGTTGGCCTTGGTATGCACGTTCACAGTTCACTACATTGCCACTCAGTAGGCCAGGGTTGATGCTGGGTTTGGCAGAGCTGTGTTCCAATCTATATGTCCGTAAACTCCTACCCTCCATAGGTACTGGTTGGAGTCACCTAAGTTGAATGGACATGAGAAGCACTTGAAGAAAAAACAGTTACCTGCTTCCATACCTGCTGGTATGAGAGATGTGTTGCTTATGTCCATTCTATGTCCTGCCCTCCTCCTCCACTGTCTGAGTTTCCAGCGAGAAGGAACGGAGGATGGGGGTATGGTGGTGGTGCCCCATATACTGTGCAATGGTGTTTGCCAATCTAGAGGGCACCACAGCTAGTCCCCCTGTGGATACTGCTAAGGGAAGAACTTCCAGCACCAGTGCATGTGGCAAGCACATACACCTAAATTGAATGAACATGAGCAACACATCTCGAAAAACACTAGTTACGGAAACAGGTAACTGTCTTTTTAAGCAACTGATATAATTGTCTACCAACTGCTTATAGGTTGGCTGCGCTGTTAAGGCTTTTTGTTAATGATAAATTATTTTTTTATAATAGGATCTACAATATTGTTGAGAGAAACATCTCTGATGCCTTCTATTCCTGGGCTCCCAGCACTCCTCAGTATGATATTTGCTCCTGTTATAGAACTGAGGTATATATGCATTTTTAAGTATGGTAGCAGAATTATTATATTTAGCAACTTGAAAGAGTGATGATTTGAACAGACTGACTCTCAGCACCTTAAGGAATGATGTGTTTTTTACTATTCTTCTCCTATGCTACCCTTGTTTGTTCCATCCCTTAGCAGCAGTGGTGTATTATAATGTTGGATGTATATGTGATTTGGGGATTCCAGAGTTTGCTTTTATGAATAGTTAATTAAGTTCCTGAGATGTTGCTGTAAGTTTAAGAGAAGGAGGAACTGTGCTAGTCTTAGATCTGCTGATGGAAGGGAACTTTGTGTATTTTAGGGGCTGTGGGTTGTTGAGGGACTAAGTTGCAGTTAAATTTATTATTTTCACCTATGTCAGTATGATTGGGCAACAAGGGATTGAGGGATTATTTTAGGCCTTGCCATCCCTGCCCTGCCATACCTGCAGCAAATGCTTCTTTTGGGTAAGGAATTAAGAAAGGGAAACAGCTCTTTTGGGGGCAGACCAGGAAGAGAGCAGACCTACAGCCCACAGTTTCAGCAGAGCAGAGGGAAGGATGACATTTCGGAAACAACTGCCCTAACGGAGTCCTTCCTGAGGGAAAGGTCCCACCCCAGAAACAGAGGAGGAAGTATCTCCCTCTTTGCCACAGACAGAGTCTCAACATTGGAAATTTCTTCTTATTTTCTTTTTTTGGATTCCTCCAGCCAGGGCCATCCCTAGAGCACAGGGCCCAGAGCAACTTCCCTTTTCCACAGGCATGGGACCTTGGGCACCCCCAGGTTTCATTCCATCCCTGCCCTTCTCCACCTCTGCCTCTCCCCTGCTCCATCCCTTCTTCCCCCCATTGCACCTTTCCCTGAAGCCCCCTCCCCTGAGCTATGTGATCCAGGGGATTATGAGGGGGTCTGGTGTGGGGCAGCAGCAGGGTTGGGAATGGAGCAGGCTGGGAGATGGCCAGCAGAGTAGAGGAGGGGTCACTTTAGCTCCTGCCACGGCATGTGCGGGAGGCCCTGACCCCTGCCGCTGCCCTGTGCTAGGTCCCCTAGTACTGTTGAGGTGGCTGCTGTGGGGCCTGCGGTGGCTGCCCCAAACTGTCCTATGTAAGGGATGGCTCTGCCTGCAGCAGACCTGGGAGGAGATAGGAAGTGGCCCAGGGAGGGCAGCCTTAAGCAGCCTCAGTTGTCAGACCACTGGTAGCCCAAAGGGCCCTGCATCAGAGCCAGTGGAGTGAGAGGGCCCAGGCTCCACTGCCAACTTCTTCCCTACCAGTCATGAGTTGCAGCCTTGACCACTAGGCCATGCTTCTCAACCAAACCCCAGATAGATTAGGGTTATGGAACAGATTCCATGTGAGGAGAGACTAATAATACTTGATGGTTGAATTTAGAAAGAGCGATGATGGGTGTGGGTGTGTGATTGTAGTATAGATATAATCTGAGCATCTATCTTCATATTAATGTGGGATGTAATCAGATTCTTAGTGTTCCAGATGTGGTTGCTTTTGTTTTAATTTCACTGTTCCAACATTTTGTTTAGGGTTGATGAAAGTGGAAGGGATTTTACTGGTGTTCTGTGTGGTTTGGGGTGGAATCAGACTGTTGGAACCTCACTGCTTCCAGAACATGACATGGAGCTGGCATTTGATGTGCAATTTGGTGTGGGTGACATAGTAGAGGTAAAAAGTGCACATGGATATTTTCATTGTAGTAGTGCATTCCGGAATCTAGCAGATGTAAGAAATTGTTAGTTCTTACAGTTTTATTACTTGAAGTCTAGCAACCTTTGGCAGAATTTTAAAGTTGTCTAATTTTTTTAGTGAAATTGCCTGTTTATAACCTTGAATTGATCTTGTGTGTCAGAAATTAAATTTAAAAACCTTGAGGTGATTTCATTAAACTTTGTTGAACAAAGTCAAATATTAAATATAATAAATTATCATCTTTTTAGACAATTGTAACATTAAGCCAGTAACTAAGCAAATACTATTTTGTGCTAACCAAACACCTATGCATAAAGGGTTATTTTGTTTTTCTGTGTAATATTCAAACCTTTTAATTATATTTTTGGTATAAAATAATGCTATTTAAAAATCTGCTTGCAATATATTAGACATTCTTATATTTTATATATAAAGTCTTGCTAATGTTGATGCAAAAATGAACTATCAGTGATAACTTAACTATCCTAGACAGACAGAGGTGTGTTGGTGCGCACACATCCCTAAATAAAATCTGAATTTAAACTGGAAATATTGTTTGGGCTTCTCATCATGTATCACTGAAACGTTTACAGATAAACATCCTAAGAATGGCCATTAACAAACTGGTTTGTGATGGCCCAAGTGGCCCAAGGTATTTTGGGCAAGAGAGGATTGCACAGCTGCAAGAGAATGCTCGTGAGAAACTTTTAGGGTAAGGCTACTTTTCTTGATAAGAATTTTGTTTGTTTTCTTAGTTGATAGCAAAACAGAATTCACATTTGTCTTCATGCTTCTGTCTTTTACCAGCCATCTTGATTTACTTCGATTGTTTGTAAAGCATTAAATCCACTACAGATTGAACTTCTGTAGTCCAACATAGGGATGTGAATGGCTAACAGGTTAACTGATGGGGATTGGAAGAGCTCCCCACCTGCCACCTGTAGAGGGATACTTTAGCCCTGCAGGGCCCACCCATGGGTGGGAGTTCCCCAATCTGGGTGGAGCAGCCCATGCCTCCATTGATATAGTTATGCCTAGGAAATGCTAGGCTCTTTGGCAAAAAGAAATGCTATCCTAAAGCAACTGTACATTGAGATGGGGGCAGTTTCATGATGCAACTTGAAGTGTACAGAAGCTTTAAGTGGAGTCCCCCAGTGCAAAAGTGCAATAGAGAAATAGTAGCAGTTGTCACATAAAGTGTATAGAAAATTGATATTGGAAGTTCATATGACTCCCTTTTTTGATGTGCCTGCTCATATTAAATACATGATTTGTCAGTGATTACTATCTCAACTCCATTGATGTATGTGAGTACTAACACATTTACCCCAACTTTAAATCCACTCCCCACATCTTGAGTGAGGTAGATTAGCAAGTAAAGGAGGTCGGGTTTTGCTCTAGGGGGTCATGTAACAAGAAATCTTTAGGCATCAGCACATGCCAGAAGCTGAAGAGAGACAATGGAGTAGCCAGTTGTGAGGTTTTGTGCAGTGGATCTGTCAATCAGTTGATTGTGGCAGAGTTCAGTGTTTATACTGGAAGTATATTTGTCTAAATAGGTAGCATCCAGCACCTGTCACTATCTTCTGGTAAAACCATGTAGCCACTGTTGTCTCAGTGACATGACAGCCCTTACTGTCCTATCCCACAGTGCTTTTGTGTCTCAAGCCGGACAGCTAAACTACAGTTTCATACCTGTGACATTTCTGAGGCATATTTTACAGGTACACTTCATGGCAGGAACACCAGCAGAAACTTTATGGGCAACCTCCCGTTTTGAGACCTGTAGCACAATTGGCAAAATTCCAGAGGCTAGAAAGATGTGCTCCTGCAACAATTTGGCACATGTTCCAATGCAAGAGTAAATTTGACTGACATGATTTATGCAGCAAATTGCTGCGTTGGTAGGTACCTAGCTAAGAAATGCACCTTGTGAGTTAATACCATATTAGGATAGGACTTATACAAAGAAATAATTTGTGCTTTTAACGCAGTTATACCTACATGGGTGCTGCGCATGGTGCTTTTGCTTATTCTGGCAGAAGTCATGAAAATTATTGTCTTAAACACAAAATCTACTTGCTCCTGCTTACCATAGTAAACGGCAGGAAACAGGAAGGAAACAACAGTATACTGACCTGTCAAAAACACATTGTTTTCCCCATGGGAATGAGCAATATGCATTTTGTAAGATTCTTGTACTTACAGACAAAACCAAGTAAAATCTCATTTAGGTGCTGAAGTTATTCTGCCTAGCATAAACAATAAATAGAATATACTTGAGTCTTTACCAGTCCTTTTCCTTTTAAAAGTGTGATTTCCAGCTGAAAAAATATTTTAAATGATACCTTCTTTCTCCACAGATCTTATCTTAGTATTTAGTATTGTCTAATAATTTTAATCTTTGTACTGGTATTATTTTAAATATGCAGAGTACTTCATGATAAAACCAAAAGCTGCTCTAAAAATCCTTTTAAGTTGCTACTGGATTTTGCTCCTGTTAATGCTACAAAGCTGAATATAGCTAAGTAATAGAGATGTAGCCGTGTTAGTCTGGTCTAGCTGAAACAAAAGACAGGACTATGTAGCACTTTAAAGACTAACAAGATGGTTGAGCCCAGCTGACTATCAGGTTTGCCAGGCTAGCACTTATATAAGCATTGTATTTTTAAATAGAGCTTATTTGGGATGGAATTAGAGACTATGACACTTTAAACCGCAATTAAACTCCTTTTTTAGAATAGAACAGCACTAAAATGTATGGCTCATCCCCAAATCTCCTCTTAGCTCTAAACTTCTCCTACAGACTTGTCTACTTCCATTCACATAGATGTCACTCTTCCATTTGCTGTCTTCCTTCATTCTATCTCTTTCCCTTATTCCCACCCTCTTTGTACCTTCTTTTGCCTACCTAAAACCCTATGAAATGAAGTCTGTGATTTTCACCTGCATTTATTTATAAAACTTTTAAAAAATCAAACTTAATAGGATAAATCATGCTATTCAGTAGCACTGGTTAATTATGCCTGAGGTTCATTAATTAATGTTTCATTTAAAATATTCTTGTATTGCATAAAGAAAAATCTGTCAAAATAAACATAACTTTGTTAAAAGGAACAGAATCAAAAATATTAAATTACAAGACAAAATGCTGAAGTTCTTTGGTAAAAGATAAGAGTCTTCTCTCATACTTCCTTCATCTCAGTGGAAAATTGTTCTGATGATAAATCTCTTGCCATACAACAAATAGCATTAAGATACAGAAGCTTAGTTATCCTGTTCTTCAAGATTTGTGGATCATAGTATCCAGAAACCAAATTTTCAGGAGTAAAATTGCATCTTATTTCCCCCCCGCTAAATATCAGAAACTGAGCACATACTGATTTTGAAGGAAGAGACTATCTGCTAGCATAGTGTTGTAATATGTATCTTATTTCCCCCGATATGTATTTCAGTTGTTTCTTATTATTTTTGTTTAATGTACCAAAAAATGCGTTGTTGAAAAGACACTACAGGCCTAAAACTGTTCAGGTGAAATCTTTCATGGTTTTCCCCTTCACAGTTTTTTTTAATTAATTGTATTTACAACATGTCACCACTACTTAAGAGTAAAATGTGTATTTGAAAAACACATCTAGACAGAATTAATTAAAATGTATCATTGTACTTAACACAGATTGAGGAAATAACTGGGGCAGACAAACAATCTATAATAATTGAGTTATTACAGAAAACGGAATAATTTAAAATAGCTAAAATATTTTCAAATGAATAAGCATGCATAAATGTATAGAATACATGACTGTTGCAAACTGTAGCACTTTGTCAAATAAACAACTTAAACAAAATATTTTTTTCCTCTCAATACAGTTTTAAAGCAAGCAGTTTTGCTAGTGCACGACTTTATTTGTGATTTCTCACACTGAAGACATAGTACTAGATAAATGAGAAAATTAAACTAACATGAAAATTTTAACATTTAAACCAGCAGCATTAATGTAATACATGTCCAAATATTTCACTTGGTGTTTAAGAAACCCAAAGGTATATAGTTAATTCTAAAGATGTTTTTATGAAATTTCAGTTTAATCTGCAAATCAAAACCTCGAGAAGTAATTGCTCCTAAGTGGTATAGGAAACCATATGATTGGAATCAGGTAAGGTTATAATTTTAAAATTTTATATATATATAAGTAAATGGGAATGGTTATTACAATATTCCTTCATGTCTGGAGACTTAAAGTAGGTTGAGTTGATGGCCACAGATAAGATGGTTTTTATCCCAGTGTAGTTTTTTGCTGATTTCTGTTAACCTCATAAGCAGAGATGATCTGGATAACAGTACAGATAGTGTAGTTTGGGATCTGATGTGAATGGACAGATTGTGTACACAGTCTGGATTTTATAATGCTTTTTTAATTTTGTGGACACTAATATTCATTATTTTGGAACAAAATACTTCAGAAACTTGAAGCGAAGATTGATTACTGTCTGAATTATTTTATTCCCCCTAAGAAATTAACATTTTGGTATTCCCCACCAAATAGTATTACTAAATTGAAGATGTGTATTTATGTTACTTACTTTGGAATTTTTAGCTCATAGCAGTATATGTTGGATTTTATAGCTGGCCATTGTTATATAACAGGATTTCCTTTTTTATACTTTCAGGAAACCTGCTGATGTTAGGGTCAGAAAGGGAGGTGGTAGTCTGGAGACTCAAAGGGTTTCCTGCAACACAGAAGTAGGGTTTTTGTTTGGCATGAGTGTTAGTCTGCCCTGCCCTGCCATTCTGTTAGTCTGCCCTGCCAAATCTTTCCTAATTTCATAAGTGGGTCACCACATGCAACCAGAATCCCACGGCATTTGGTTCATGAGCTTAGTGGATAGTGAACCAGCAGAAATGAGGCTGGCCAATGGTTATCATATATCTTTGGGGGTGAAGGGAATTGGGTGCTTTTCTGAGATGGGTAAGTGAGGGATTTAGGTCTCTTCTTGGAAGGGAAGGAAATTGAGAAGATGGGATAAGCACAGAGAGCAAATATACTCATTGCATTTCACTGAGAAGAGTGTGTTTGTTTTCTCTTAATTGTGCTGTAAGATTGTCCTACACTGATATAGGAGTATGAATGGAGAGAAAATACCTGTCTAGGCCAACTCACTTATGCTACAAGGTTAAAAATAGTAATTTAGCTGTTGAGGCTCAAGCTGGAGCCCGGGCTCTGAAACTCAGCAAGGAGGGTGCACCTATCCCTTTGTGTAAAGGGCAATCGAAAATATCTGTCCTCTAATACAGAGTATAGGTAGTCATCCTACCTTTTATACTTCCTTAAGCAGAAGTCATGCTTCCAACTCATTTTTCAAATGTCAGTAGCCATTTTTAATGTCAAAATATGTTATTACACCATCTCTCTCTCTTAGGGAAAGCTTCATTTAATATTTTTAGATGCTCTTGAACCCCACAGTGCTACATTACCTTCAATGGTTACACATTTTCCTTTTCCTTCTAAACTGCCTAAAGAACTGAAAAACATATGGCTGACCCTTATTTCATAGTGTATATGACAGATCAGCAATGGGAAGCAATGCTCAGTATTTATTCCTCTCTCAGTATGTATAATACATATGAGTGGGTTCATTTTGACCTGATAATTCAAACAGCTACTCATGGATCTTTTTAACTATAGTACAAACAATAGTGGGACATAAGTATGTGGGATAATGAGTAAGCTAGTGTAACCTTTTGTTCATCTACATTGCTTTTAATATTTTGTAAAAGTAAGCTGTTGTGTCAGCTGTATAGCAACATGTTATCTGAAAGTGTATCTGAAGTCTGTGTGTTATCTGAACAGTTTTATTTTATGTTAATGACAAAATGCTTGCATTATTATTTACTTGATAAGAAAAGCCTATGGACCTGAAACAGAATTCTGACACAAGCATTCATAATGTGAGCTGGGTTTTTGTAGCAATATTTATCTAATTTTTAAGCATGTCATACAGAACATGAGCAAAGTTTATATGAGTCTGAACAATCAAAAAGTTACTTGAAAACAAGTAAAGAACAGTCTTGTGGAGGAGAAAGTCTTGTATTTGCAGAGTAAGAACATATAAACTTGCATCTTTCTAACATTGTAATTTTGATTTTTTTCTATTAGGTGGATTCAAAACATATCATCAACCAATCTGAAAGGCAGAATGAAAGAGGAGAGAACACTTTTATTTACCAGCTACATAAACTGGTTGCGTTAAATATTTAAATATTTCTAGAAATCCTTAAAAGAAAGAACTGTTAAAGCCTTTTTTTTAGTTTAATTTACTGCTGTTTTCTGAATGATCGTTAAAGATTAGCTCCACATCCCTCTGATCTTAAAGAGGATGCAGTTTGGAATGTCCTAGTGGGTGCTTTAAAGAGATGGAAAAAATGTAGTGTGACCTCTTCTTTCAAAGATTAAGAATCAAGGTACACATATACTGAAAATACAATTCATAGAATAGATTTGTTTAGACCAAAAGGCTCTTTTTCTTTAATAATGTTTGAGACAATTTTTCAAAAAGCACTCAATAAACGAAAGGGGAGAAAATAAATATAGTCTCGGTTTATTTCTTTTCCTAAAGATCACAACATCTGATGATAAATGTTGTTTGTCTTTGAAATAAAATATTTTGAGTTACATGTTGAATTTTATTTATGCTTTATTTATATGTTGCAAGTGTTAGAATAATAAATCATATAGCAAATTTGCTAATTTGTATATATTACAAATGCTGGATATAATCACTTGCACTATCCACTTTTGGCGCAATAAAACATAAGTAGTGAAATACATATTTTTTCATAAGTGGAGGGAAAATCTTTTTGAACATCCTATTCACTGTTCCTTCCTTCATTCTTTTTTATTCTCCCCTAAATCACAAGCTCTTTACCACCACAAAATATATGAATAAAACATATAGTTGCAAATAAGATACGGTGTCTTTCCCCTTTGTCACAAACCTGGTTTATGTGATATAATGATGGATCAGTTTAGTGTTCCCTGACTGAGTTGCTAAGATGGAGGGGAAACTGGCCATTAACTACTGGACTTGTTCCTGTTGCCTCGGGCTTAGTTCTTGGCCAACAGCCATTGTCCCAGGCTCCGCAGTTTATCAGCTAGTGGCCACAACTCAGGTTCTGGTGGGTATGGGCAATCATCAGGCCCTCCCATTCTTTCCAGGCCTTTGGGAGGTTAATGTGGTAGACATAAGTGTCCCTCTGCCCCCTGACATGCAGATCTCATAATCAACAGGCCCAACTTGGCTGATTATCTGGAATGAGTCTTGCCATTTGGCCAGCAGCTTGGACTCTGAGGGGGATAGTAGCAACAGGACACAGTCTCCTGGCTCAAAGATCCTCATCTTCACCCCCCTATTATAGTGGGTTTCCTCAGTGTGCTGGTCCTATAACAGGTTCTCTCATGCCACAGTACCCAACTCTTGGAGCCATTCCTGTACTCATAAAATATACCAGACAGAACCGCAACTCAGGTTTCCTAGTTCTCTCAGGAGGTCTAGGATTTGCCAGGGATGCTGACATAGAGTAGCTCAAATGGAAAATCCAGTGGAGGTCTGTGGGACTTCTCGCATGGCGAAGAGGAGTGCAGGGAGCAACTTGTGCCAGTCCTAGGGATCCTTCTCTACAAATGTCCTCAAGACCTTCAGGATCCCTTTAAACCACTCCACTAATTCATTAGTCTGGGGGTGATGTCTTGAGGGTGACCCAAGCCAATTAAACTTCTGGAGCTGCCAGATGAATGGATGGAGTAGGAAGGGAAGAGCCTTAACCTCAAGCTCAGCCAATCAGCATGGAGACTCTGAGGGACGGGAGACTGAAGGTTCAGAGCACTCTTCCTGTCTCTTCCCTTTGGAGGGTCTTCCACAATAAGGGATGGAGAGCAGCCACTCCTCAACAGTGGAAGGAAGCAAGAGGGGAGGAGGGAAACAAAAAATGATCATCTCCAGTGTCCCAAGATGGGACAAAGGCTCAGGTGGGAAAAAGTTCCCCAAACTGTGCCTTGAATTTACCCAGCACAGAGGATCAGGCTGCATAGGTACCAAACTCAGGATTTCATGGTCTATACAGGGGCATCAGTTTCTAGCTCAGTTAGGAGTGGGAAAGGAGAAAACTTTAAAAAGGCTCCTCCTCATTCTCACGTATGTGAACCTGAATTCTCTCTCAATACTGAAGGAGAGACTTCAAGAAGGAGACTCCTTGCAGCAAAGCCATAGGGGTCTCTGAGTTCACACCTGCCCTGCAACATCTCTTATCAGTCTGTTGTCATGGATGCTATATGAGGTCATCACCTCCTGACCTCTTTTGACTAATTACCTGAGGTATTGCAAAAGGCCTTGTGATGTCATCGCCATACCAACCTCTGCCCTGCAAGATAATGTCCTTGCCCCTTTGGATGTTTGAGCTCTTTCTCCTCTGTTCTACCCCTCTCCGACCTCACTCAGTCTTTGTTCTGGAGTTCAAGCAAGCTACACATGAAAACATCAGAGGCTGCTCGATGTGCCACACACAGTTCTGCCTGGATTTGTAGATTTTTAAAGTCAGAAGTGAGAGATCATGTAATTTGACCTTCTCCTATCACTGGCCTCGTGTATGGCGCCAGTGGCAAGTTTCAGACCAAAGCACACTCCAGAAAGTCATCTGATGTTTATTGGAAGACATCAAGAGGTGGAGATACTCTATTTTCTGTTACTTATAAACCAGAAATAATCCTGATTATAAATAATTAATTCATAGTTATAAGATGTTGTGTTATGCAGCTGCACCCTATCCTCCACTGGTATTAAACACCATTCCATTTTTTTCACCAACAGTGCTTTAATGAGTAATCTTTCTAGTGGGAGATAGGGATTGCTTTCTAAAATATTATTTTATTGAAATAACAGTAAAATATATTGAACAAGCGTAAAGGGCATAGAAGGATGATTTGTAAGAATCCTGCCTGAGGATATTATGGCATTTTAACCAAATAGTGTTTTATGTGTAGCTTATTGAGGGAACTCATTTAGAGCTAATAAGACAAATAATAAATTACTAATGGGTTTTGCCCATGAAAGATCCTGATTCTTTATATTTTGGTTAGTCTCTAAGGTTCCACAGGACCACTTGTTAATAAATGACTGCGCTAATCTTGACATTCCCAGGAAAGTAACAGGGTATAATAAGATGGGGTTTTTTTTAGTTATGCACTCTGGATGCTTATTTATTTTGTGCAAGTGCAACCTTGCCAAGCAAAGCATGCCCTAGTGACATTAAGCTTGATCCTTCATGTATATAACGGGGATCATAGCGTAATTTGTACAGCGTGAGACAGCATATTTCCAGTTATTATATTATGTATTCTTTATGCTGTTTGAATTAAAGTTGTGCTGCTGCTTTTAAAACTTTGAATGGTGTATACCCTGGTTAAACCTGAAACCCTCCAACTGATATCTGCACGCCGACATCCCAGCACTTCCTTCCTTGGATGCGGCCCCACAAAACTGACCTTCCACTTTTTAGCAACTACTAAATAATGTCAGCTTTTTGCTGGCAATCAAGAGTTGTTAAGAAGCAGAATCTACTTTAATATTTTTAAAAGTCACATTTGAAAAATGTAGAAATAATTACAGTTTTATGATGCCTTTCACCTCAGAATCAGAGTTTAGGAATCAAGTGCACTGTGTACTTCATAATATCAGTAAAACATAATGCTGGCACAAATATTTTTGCATTTTCTGCAGCTGCTTATCAGGGATCCTAGAAATCCCTTTGCCTCAATTTTTTTTCTTTTTACAGAGAATCTTTAGTTTTTGCATTTTGTGGGGGAAAACATTAACTATGTTTTATTGAAACTACCAGTGTCACTTATTCAGTGTGTGTAACCTTTCCCTCTTGTGGCTGATTTTTGAATGTGCATTACATTTGCATAGCTTAATATACTCCAATAAACTGCTTCTAGTGTGTAGAGTTTATTCAGTGGGGCACAAGAGTTTGTGATTTAATGCATCTCCAATTTCATTTCAGACATGAGTAATTAAAGTCTCTGTCCTCCCTGCACACACTTCCTACACACAGCCTCCTGGCCTGAGCCCCTCTTCGTCCCCCAGCCTTGACTTCTGCATCCCCACACCTCACTCCCCTGACCCCTCCACATCCCCAAAGAGAGAGACTTCAGATTAAAACAACTGATGGAAGCCGCACTTAGACCCGAGGTTCCAGAACATCCAGGCTCAAGTTTGTTGGTGCAGAGCACCCTGGTGTTGGAATAAGAAATGATGCAGGGAAAAGACTCAGTAAAGGAGCCCCAACACTGCAAGTCTCTAGCACCACACTGCAAGTCAGAGGCATGGTTCCCTCCCAAGTGACATAAGAAGGAAGATGGAGTTGTTTGCCACATAGGTTGGCTAGACCTACTATGGGCCAGAGAACCAGCAGGTAGGGTTCGCCCACCAAATGTCAGGAGGCAAGTCTTGGTGAGCCGTTGACTCCGGGACCCTAGGTAGCCTTGAGTCCAGCACCGGGCGACTCACCCACTGATAAAGACCTGATGAAGATTGTGGAGTCTTCCACACCCAACACATTTGAGGTAGTCAGAGATTTGATTGAGTTCACAGAGCCCCTTTCAGGCAGTCATGTCCATGCCTCTAGCACCACCCAGATACGTGCCATCTTGAGTCAAGCCCACTTTGATGCAACGCTTCTCATCTGCAGACAGGCACTGTTCCAGGTCCACAACTTCCTGGCCACTGCTCACTGGTACCCACAGCATCACAGTCACACTTGGCACCAAGCCAGGAATCACCGTGCTCCCCAGCACCGAGTGGTCAGCACTGCGCCTTGTTTGGCTCTAAGAGGTGGCACTGTTCTCTGGCACCAGACTCCAGAGACTTTCCTGGTGCTGCAGGATAAGCATCGTTCCCACTCCCTCGGTAGCAGGCACTGGTCCTTGCCATGCTTCTCTCAGCCTGGGTCCTGTTCTTCATCATGGCACTGACCTCCTGCCCAGGGCTCATCAGTGCCACCCTGGTTCTCTCCTTCAGGGTTGTTGATGTCAGAGGCCAAATCAGTCCCATCTAAAAGTACCAGGAACAGATCAAGCAGGCACACGGGGGAATACCATGTGCAGGCATCCCCAATGGCCTCCACCACCTCAGTGGCCCTTTTGGACTCCTGGGTGTACCAACAGGCCTAAAGTGCCCCTTTGCTGGCTTCCTGGTCAGCAATCTTGGCAGACCACCATCCTAAGTCACTGGGGATGATACCCACTTCTAGTCCACTGGAGGCAACAGTCACCTAGCCACCCTACTGTACGGACATATGTGGATTCCTCAGGTGCCACCTACAACTGATGCCCTGTCAGTGCATAATTTGCTTGACAGCCTCCAGGAGGGCATGCATAAGACAGGCTCCGTGAACATCTCGGAGGATCCTGTTCCCCCATCAGCCTCATCCCCGGATAAGGCAGTGGCAGGAGCATCAACCTCCAGGCCTTCCCCTATTGACCATAAGGCCCACCAAGACATGAGGAAATTCATTGATGTTTATTAGGCATTCATATACTGCATTGATGGAGGGGGAGAAGTACTTAGCTAAGACATAGGCACCTGCCACTTGAGCAAGGGGAAAAATCTCTGCTCTAAAGATGTAGAGTAAATGGCCCTTATGTTCTCTCCAAACTGTAGGCAGCTACCAAAAGGCAGACTCTTCAGATGCACTCCAGTACAACCTCAGTCTAATAATGAATACCAGAGTTACAAATTAGTGAACTGCACCCCTCATTTGGAACTGGAAGTACACAACCAGGGATAATCAGAGACAAAAAAGGAAATTTTAGACCAAAGAAAATTTGCTAGTGAATATTTACAATGGCTGGGGCTAAAAATAAAACCTGTAATATTATGATGTTAACTATGGAATATGGAGCCTCTCCATAAAATAGATTTCAATTCAGAATTTGTACTGTGCCAAGCTTGAAATATTTGTATTCTGTTCTCATTTTGAGAATATTTAGTAGGTCTTTTCCTTGCTAATACAAGCCTGCTTGTATATATGCACATGCTTTGAAATCAACACAGCTGTTGACTGATTGGGCATTCATATACAAATAATTGTTTTACTTCTGCTTAGTATTTGTAGGTCCCATAGTGTGGGCAGCAACTGGGGCAATGGATGTGCCATTTTTTCTCCATGGGGAAACTCTTAAGGGATGTGGAGCACCAATTAATGCACTAATGTGTTGTTTTTTTGGTGCCACATCTATCTAGATGTCCTACTGTTGTTGAGTGCCCAAGGGTGATGCTGGTGTTTCAGATTGCTACTTGATTCATCCATCAATTGTTATGCCTCAGAGCAGTTATGTCATTTGTAATGGTGACCTTGCACTATGAACTTGACTGACAATGCCAATTTATTTCACATAGCTATTGAGCAATCATCAGATGTTAATGATGTTTGATCATTGCTCTCGAGATGGTTACCTTGAAGTATGCAGTCTGCGATCCAGTGTGACAGTCTTTGGGACAATACTTGCTGTATTGATGAAGGTGTCGTCAGTCTTCATATGGAATGTTGCGATAGGTGCCAAATATACCTTAATCGAAGTGATAAAGAGATGGGAGATTTTAAGGTGCAATAGACAGTCAAGCATCACAGATAATGGGGCTCTCTCCAGATCTATGTTGTGGGAAGTAGCCCAGTGAAACAATTGTGACCATTTGTCCCTATGTGTCTTGCGAGTTGAGGGGGCTCTACTGTGGAGAAGCATGTTTTGTATCTGGATTGAGCACTGTAGCTGTATCCCAGAGAGCCATCTATGTACCAGGCCTTCAAGTGCAATGTTAGAAACTGTGGGTGTGGAACTTGTGGCCCCGGTTGGAAAAGGATCTTTGGATTGCGTGGAAGTGTGATTGCAGGACAAAGAGCCATTCTGTTCAGGAAAGGCAACCATGATTGCCAGGGCCAGCAAGGGGCTAAGAGGATGATCCTCGCCCTGTCCCTCCTTATTTTGAAAATTGTCCTGTTGAGAAGAGGAATCGTAGGGAAGGGCATATAGTAGGTGATGGCCCTACTTGAGAATGAGGGCCCTTGGCTATGCTAGCCCTGGAGCAATACAGGGGACACTTTTTGTTTGCCTTTGTGGCAAAGAGATCTAACTGGGGTATCCCCAAAGTTTGAACATCGTAGCAAGGACTCTGTGATCAATCTGCCTCTCGTGGTCCTGAGGTAGTGTTCTGCTTAGAGCATTGGCGTTGGTGCTTAAGGCACCAGGAAGGTGGCATGCACTTATGGAGATAGCATGGGTAACCAGTTCCACAGGGTAATAGTTTCTGTGCATGAGGCATGGGATTGGGCTCCACCTTGCCTGTTTATATAAAACATGCAGGTGATGTTGTTGGTACATATTCAGATATGTTTTCTGAGTATGTGAGAGGGGAAATGTTGACAGGCAAGCCGATCAGCTCTGAGCTCGAGGACGTTGATGTGCAGGACCTGTTCTGCTGATGTCCATAGGCCCTGAGTTGTGATATCTTTGATGTGCATGAAGGGAGATGCTTAGGCATAGATTCTCTGGTTTTGTCCATTGCACGTTTTACTGTGGGAGGAATAGACAGGGTTTTAGTTAGAGGGTAGGGATTTGGCTTGTAGGCTGACTTGAGCCAGCCCTGAACGCCTCTCATGAAGAGACGAGCATTTGGAACAACAGGGTTACAGGATGCAATGTGGCCTAGAAGCTGAAAACAGTCATACACGGTGACATGTGGCATTAAGTGCAGGTTTACAACTAGACTGTGAATCTTTAAAAACCTGCCTGTGGTAGAGAAGTTATGGCAGTACTTGAACTGAGCTGTGCTCCAATGAATTGTACGGATTCTCAATGTGAGCACTGATTTTTGTCTCATTCATTAATAAATCCAAAGATTGAAAACATTCCTGTACGAAGTGAGTGCTATGAAGAGAGTTCTACTCGGTTCTTGCCTTGATGAGGCAATCATCAAAATAAGGGTAGATAATAGTGCCTCTTTCCTCAGGTGGGACGTAACCACCACCAGCATCTTGGAAAAACTCTTGATGCCGTGGAGAGACCAAAGGGTAGGAAAGTATATTGGTAGTGTTGAATACTTAAGATGGAATGGAGAAATTGTCTATGACCAGGATGAATAGTAAGATGGAAATAGGTGTCCTGTAAGTTGAGACACAAAAAACAATCATCCGGCTCCAGAGAAGGGATAATGGTAGTCAGCGTCACCATCTTGAATTTTTCTCTCTTCACGAATTTATTAAGGGCTCTAAGGTCCAAAATTTTCTGTGTTAGGAAATAATGTGAATAAAATCCACTCCCATGATATTCCCATGGGACCGCTTCTGTAGCGCCCAATTGGAGGAGGTGCTCGACCTCCTGTCGCAAGATGGCGTTGTGAGAGTGTTTCCTGAAGAGGGATGGGGTGGGAGGGATGGAGAGGAAATGGATGGTGTATCTTGATAAGATAGTTTATAGTACGATAGTATATAGTATATGTTATGTTATGTTCTGCCAGTTGGTAAAAAAGGGCAGAAGACAATGGGTCAAATGGTTTGTTGTTAATTGACAATTCTGGATCTGGTAGAATTGTTTTCAGTCTCTCAATGCCTGGCTCAAATTTGCTTATTTGGTTGGTGTGGCTGGTTGGTAGTGCTGCTCTGATTGCATCTATGCTGTTGCCTGCCATGACCCCATTGTTGTTGCAGTTGATGATCCTAATCTCTGGTGTTGGTAAGTGTAAGGTGGGTATCTTTGTCTCTGGTACAGTTGGTATCTATATTGCCTCCTTCTGGTTGCAGGTGTGTGGCTGACAAGAGAGTGGAAGCATTGCCTGGGAATCCTTCACAGAATGAAGGACCTCCTTCGTCTTAGTTGAAAAAGGCTTCTTGCCCTCGGATGGTAAACCCTCCACCGTTGCCTGAATTTCACGAGGAAATGCCGAAGAGTTAAACCCGGAGTGGGTGGGTGAAGAGGAATTCCGACCCTTTGCGGGAATGTAGTATTTCCTATCCGCTGCACGTTTTTGGCAGGCTCCATGATAGCTGGATTAATGGGCAAAGCAATCTTAGCCGATGGCGTGGTCTGGAGGATATTGGTGAGCTCATGCTGTGTCTCCTGCACCTCCTTCATAGCAATATTCAGGTCAGCTGCAAACCTCTTAAAGAGATCCTGAAAGGGAGTAAAGTCATCAGTTGTGGTTGGAGGCAATGCATGACTGCACCGTCAGGGGAGGAGGATGACTTTGTATCTGGGGATGTATTTTGGCCTCACTCACGATATTGCTGCTTCCTCTATGGTGACGGAGATAGAGATGGAGGAGAGGGTGTGGACTGAATATTTCTTTTTTGATTGTCTCTTTTTGTAGTCATAAGTCCATGTGCTCCAGTATTGCCACTGTGCAGCATAAGGCATAGGTGGTGGCATCCATGGGTGTGGACCCCAAGGGGGGCATGGTCACTGGATGCCTAAAGCTACAATGAGTCAAAGGCACAGATATTTCCGCACCAGGTGATAACTGGAGTGAGAACGATAACTCCTCTTCATCATCGTCATCACTGGATAAAAGTCTAGGTGATGAGACATGTTTCGGTACTGCTGGTGGAGGTGAGTTGTTGGTACCGAGGAATGGAAAATTAAACGTAGATGACACAGTAAAGTCTCCCTAGTGTAAATACCCGGGTGCCGGAGTGGACGGTACTGAGGCCATAGGTACCGTGAACGGTACTGGAGCTGCTGCTGTTGCAGTTGGCACCAATGTGGGTTTCGGTACTGAGGGAGATATGGCACCGTTAGGTAGTAGGATGGTGCCGGTGGGCTGCATGGCTCGTTGCTGCAGTGCTGTGGTGGTAGGTGTCAGTGCCGAGAGTTCAACAGTCTGGTTGGTGCCATAGTGGGTACTGAGACACAAGAGGCAGGCACAGAAGGGCCTGTAGCCTTGATACAAGTTCTGTGGGCACTGTGCCTGCTGAGAGTCTGATCAGTGCCCGAAGTCCCTGGGGCGTCGTAAGTGCTGAGACAAAGTGGCATCTCGGCCATCGGTACCAAACTTTTGGTTGTGCGCAGCTTAGGCAAATGCCCCTTGTGAGGTAACAGAGGCACATTTCTTTGCGAATTTTTTTCGCCATTTTCAGATATCGTCTTGTCAGGACCTTGTGTGCCAGTGTCCAAGGAGGGATGTTACAACTTCTCTAACATAATCATTTTCAGGCGCGGTCCCAGTCTCAGTGTGTTCACGGCTTGTGTTTGGTGCAGTGCTGGCAGTCCTGGTGAATATGGGGCTCCCCGAGGCATTTCACATGTTTAGCATATTCATTGGAGACAGGCATGGCATTGTTTTAAGCCTGGGGGCCCTGGCATTGTGGGATTAAATTTGGAGAAAACAGGAGTAGTTTTTTTCTTAAGGTAGATAAACTTGGATAAGGTAACTGAGGAAAAAATAACTGAAAATTTAACTACTTATCTACAGGATTAATAAAGAGTGAAGAGCAATGTCAAGCACCATCTTAAGCCAGGGATATTAGGAAGGAACTGAGGGGAGGGTGGTCATGCACGCGTGGAAGTCCCAAGTGGCACTCATGCGCTTCCCCTGCCGCGTATGCGCGTTCCCCCGTGTATCAGTGTAAACAACTCAGTCTGCAGCACTGGGATGCACTGATACCTACTGTGGAGCACCCACTGGGACGTGTCTCTCAAAGAACCAAATGATCAAATATTGCCGTGTCGGAATTCAATATTGTTAACAAGACCCTGAACAAGTTTGTTTTGAACAATATGAGCCTCAGTACAGATTCAGTGACACGTACCAACAGGGAATTTGTTTACCAAACCTGTAGTCAGTATGTGACTCAATTTCTTTACCAGTTTGGTTTTTCCTTGCCTTGAGTGAAGCAGCCTCCCCGAGTCTCTGTGGTTCCTACCACCACGGTGAATGCAGGGGCGGTCGCACCCTGCTGCTGCCCCACATCAGGTCCTTCCTGGCACATCCTTCCCTGATCATTCCTTTTCTCATGTCACTCGAGGGATGGTTCTTCAGGCAATGGGCAAAATGGAAAGCAAAGCAGGGGCAGAGTTTGGGGAAAGGTTGGGAGCACAGCAGAGGCAGGGTGGATGTGGGGCCTGTGGCAGGGAGGATGCCCTGGGCTCTGCATCAAGGGCATTGCCCCAGGTCCCGCGCCTCCCTTAGGATAGCCCAGATAGTCAGCCAAATGCTCAGGAGTGGCCAATATGAACTGGAGAGAGAGATTGTCATTGCTTTCTTTCTACATAAAATGCTGCCATATGCTACCCTGCTTTCCGTTTCACAACTGTTCCTAGAATAAGGAACTGACTTTGACTTCCTGAAGATGCCAAACTTAATTTTGACAGGGCATTATATAGAAATGAATTATAGAGTCAAGGTGTGTCAGGTTCCAACTAACAGAAGAGATGTCATTTGATGGCCAGAGAGGTAGTTTGCTTTATACACATCCTTCAATGTCACTTACTGTGATTAGGGATATTAGAGTGTAGTAGTTTAAACGATTAACCAATAAACCCAGGTGTATCAGTTAATTCTAATGGTTACATAGACTTTGTATCAGAGGCAGCGGGAGTGGGGTAGGGGGAGCAGCCAGTGCCCGTGGGAAGCCAGCTTTTAAGCCGGCTCCTACGGAGCCTCCTCCCCCCTCCCCACACTGCCTTCCCCAGAGGCATCAGTGCTAGGTGGAGTGGAGGGCAGACAGGAACTGGTACACATGGGGAGCAGGCTTTTAAGCAGGCTCGTATTGTGTGCCAGCTCCCTTGGAGCTGCCTCCCCCGCCACTGCCTCTGATAGGGAGGAAGGCAGCAGCTCGGGGAGTAGGTAGGCAGGGGGGAGCCAGTATATGCGGGAAGTCGGCTTTTAAGATGGCTCTCTGCATGCCAGCTCCCGCAGATCCATCTGCCTCTGCACTGCTGCCTCTCTATCAGAGGTGGCAAGGGGTGACAGAATAAAGTGGGACCCGGTGCTCATGGGGAGCCAGCTTTTATGCTCCCACCAGCTCTCCCCACGCTGCATGTAAATGTATAACAGCTAAACATTTCACGATTGTTAACATCCCTAATTGCGATGAGGTCCTCCCCGCCCCCTGAAGTGTGAAAGAGGTCACTTCTAAAAGTTGAATAAGGAGAAGGAAAGGAGGGACCAAGTTTGCTCTTGTGCCATATCTCCTGTCTGGAGAAAGCCTCCCCTGACTCATACAGAAGTGCCGGTGCAGGGGGCTCAGCTTGAACTGATTTCCATGATATGCCGGCTGCCTCCTCACAACCTCCTACCTTTTCCCCCTATGATACTGGAAACTGGGCATCTGCTGGAGATGCCAGTCCCAGAAATTGCTCACTCAAAGATGTGGGGGAGGCTTCCTCTGGTTGGGGGCGAGGGGATGACAGGATCAGCACTAATACTTTCTGCATCTTCTGCAGTAGCAGAACTCGCCCTTAGTCCAGCAGCGAGTTGGCCCAGTGGCGCTGCTCCCTACCGGGCCAGTGTCTCCTCCCGGGTGGGACTGGCTCTCTCTTTGGGCAGGGTGAAAGGCAGAGTTTGTTAATTTTTTTTGTGTTTTGGGGAAACAGTTTAACAATGTTATGCACATGTACAGCAAATAATATTTGTTGGACTCTCTCCAATATGTCCACATCCCTTCTGTAGTGGGAGGCCGAGAACTGGATGCCACACTCCAGATGTGGCCTCACCAGTGCTGAATAAAGGGGAATAATAACTTCTCTAGATCTGCTGGAAATTCTCTTGCTAATGCACCCCATTAGGCCATTAGCCTTGGCTACAAGGGCACAGTGTTGACTCATCCAGCTTCTCATCCACTGTAATCCTCAGTTCCTTTTCACCTGTCCATAAGCAGGTAATCTCACATGCTGCATTCAGAGCAAGCAACTGGGTATTCCTCACTCCGCTGCTGGATCTCAGCCCTCATTCTTTCTACTCTTACAGGTTTTTATTGTTTTTTAAAAAGTGTCTGGGGGATGTTTATTGGCCTAAATTGAGAGAATGTTGGGTGTATCTGTGTTTCTTACTTCCTCTTTAAACTCCCTCGCAAAGCTCCCATTTGCTACTCTGTTTACTCGCTCCTCTGGTTGATTAGGAGCTGGCTTTTTAAACCCCCTTTCTCTGTAGTCTCCCCACCCTCGTTGATCCATAGTTCCTTTAGGATGTCTTGGCGGATGGTAGGCTAGAGTCCCACTAAGAAGCTAGCAGGCAGAAAAGCTCAGCATTCAGACCCCAAAACAGACTGCACTATGAACTTCTGTCAAACAGGCACATGGCAAGAAGGAAACCAACAGACAATAAACTCATGTCAAGGGTCATACCATTACTTCCTCTCACCTGGAGAATGCCCTTGTAAAACTGCTGTTTGCTGCTCCTTGTTTGCTAGCTTGAACAACTGATACATTAACATAGGCCTGGGCAAAATACGGGCCGGTGGCTGAATTCAGCCTGCTAAGCCACTGAATCCAGCTTGTAGACTGCCCTACTGGGACCCTCAGGCACACAGCTGCCCTGGTTTAAAGTGCAGTCCCTATGTTTCGTCTGGGGAGGCTTCTTGTGATCTGCCCCCCCTCCGCCCATTGCTCGGCTTCTATTGCCCAGAAACAGCCAGCCAGTAAGAATTGACCTGAGCCAATCTCTCAGCTTGGAAACAGCCAGACAATGGAGCTGAGACATTGAGTTGAGAGCCATGGGGTGGGAGCAGCCTGTATTTTCAACTGCTCTGGGACTGCAGCAGGCAGGGAGCCCAGCCTGTCTTTGGGGTGCTACAGGGCTGCTGGTCAGGAGATACTTAGGTAAATTCCTCCCAGCCAAAACCTGCCTCTGGCACCCCTACCCCTCCTGGACCCCAACTCCCTCCCCCAGGTCACTGTGAAAATCCTCTGCTCCCTCCTGCTCTAGGTCACAACTCCCTCCCAGACTCTGTACCCCCTCTTACACACCTCCCCCAGGCTAAAATCCTCTCATGCACCCAAGCACCCTTCCAGACCCTGCCCCCCAATTCCCTACCCCAGGTTTTAATCCCCTGCTTTACCCAAACACCTCTCAGACCCCACACCATCTCCTGCACCCCAGTCCCTTACCCCGTGCGCCCTTCTGCACCCAGCTTCCATCCTGGACCCTGGACCCCCTACGCAGAAAAGCATGGCCCTTGACCACTTACCAAAATCTTGGAGTAGCCCCCCCCCCACACACACACACAAATTATTGCCCATCCCTGCATTAGCATGTAAGTTACCATATTCTGCAGGCATCTTGTGTGTCATTGTTAAGTATCTCATAAACTTCTTATATTCTTAGGTCATTACAAACTTGTCTGCACTTTTATTGAATTGTATTTGAATTTTCAGTATTTGATTTTGCATCAGTGTTGAAGTCTACATTTATCCCAATTGACACGTAGATATAGGCATTTGACTTTTCTGAAATAGCTGGGAAATGGCACTCTGAATTAGTTTACCTTCTATGTAAATCAATGATCTGTGTCACAATCATAACCATTTTTCCTCTCAATAAGAAATTGGCTTTGGTTTCCTGAAAAGAACAAACTTTTAGCTTTTAGAAGTGACCTCTTTCACACACATTTATTTTTGCAGACAAAGCTACAATTGGTCACATTCATATCCCATTTCCATTTTCCAAATCCTTTTAGAATATTTACCTGGCTCGGACATCTTCTAAGTGACAAAATATCTTTCAGGTCACCTCAGATGACATGGCTACATCATTAGATCGCTCTGAAGACTCTGCAGTGAAACTTGTGACTGTCAGTAAGGCACTTCCTTGACATGTCATCCCAGTAAGTAAACAGAAATAGCTGCTTAGTTTAGTAACATTCTTAATTACAAGCTGGACTTCCCCTGATCTGGCATTATCAAGACCTGACCAAATCCAGACCAGGGAGTTTGCTGGACGAAGGGAGGTCCATGCCGGTCCTTTGCTGGGCTTTGCTTCTAGTCTTTGCTTTGCCTCTGGTCTGGCCAGGTTCCAGCCCCTGAGGTCTGCTCCCAGTGGCCGAGCTCTGCTTCAGGCTGCTGGGTTCTGGGCTTCAGCCCCTGGCCCTGGAAGCTGAGCTACAATATCAACTCCAGCCCTAGGGTTCTGCTCCTGGTCCCAGTTGCCAGGCTCTGTTCTTAGCTTCTGGGCTCTGATCCCAGCTGTCAGTCTGTGGTCCCAGCCCCTGAGCTCTGACCCCAGTTCCTAGCCCTAGTGCTCCAACCTTAGTTGCTGGCTTGGCTCTTTGGTCTGGCAATATCCATGGTCCTGCTGTGCTGTCTTTTCCCCTTAAGTACTCCAACCATGTAGCACCCATTGAGTCCCCAACAATACCAAACCATGGATGTTAGAAAGATAGAACACTAAAATAGGAAGGGACTTTGAGAGGTCATCAAGTCCAGTCCCCTGCCCTCACGGCAGGACCAAGTACCATAGGTCACCCTGATAGATGTTTATCTGACCTGCTTTTAAATATCTTCAATGATGGAGATTTCACAACCTTTCTAGGCAATTTATTCTAGTGCATAACCACCCTGACAGTTTGGAAAGTTTTCCTACAGTCCAAGCTAAACCTCCCTCGTAGCAATTTAAGCCCATTATTTCTTGTCCTATCATCAGACATTAAGGAGAATATTTTTTTCTCCCTCCTTCTTATAACACCCTTCTAGGTATTTGAAAGCTGCTATCATGTCCCCTCTCAGTATTCCCTTTTTCAAGCTAAAAATACCAATTCTTTTCCTTTTTCAGCATAGGTCACATTTTCTAGACTTTTAATAATTTTTGCTGCTCTTTTGTGGATCCTCTCCATTTTCTCCACATCTTTCCTGAAATGTGGCACTCAGAACTGGACACAGTACCCTAGTTGAGGCCTAATCAGCAAAGAGTAAAGGGGAAGAATCACTTCTTGTATATTACAACGCTCCTCCCAATGTGTCCCAGAATCATGTTTGCTTCTTTTGCAACAGTGTCACACCACTGATTCATGTTTAGCTTGTAATCTACTATGACCCCTATATCCCTTTCTGCAGTACTCCTTCGTAGACATTCACTTCCCATTTTGTGTATGTGAAACTGATTGTTCGTCCCTAAGTGGAGAATTTGGATTTATCCTTATTGAGATTTCCAGACAACAGAAGTTAAGTCTGTACTATTCTTCTTGCAGAAAAAAGTGAAAACCTAGCTTAATTTTCAGATTCTGTGGTGATTTTTTTCAGAGCTAGCAATTAAGTAAACTAAGCAAATCTGATGTGGATATTCTTGAGATAATATTAAGATGCAATGCAGCTTTGACAGTCTCCTTACAATTTGATCCTTGCTGTAAATTCTTATTGTCCTCTGTCTAAAAATGGAATAGCAAGGCAATTTCTCCAATATGAAATATATTATGAAACAGAAATATATGTTTCATAATATATATTTTTATATATATATAAATTGACCTTCCCCAGGCTTTTAAGCTTTTAAGCCTGGGGAGCGTCAATTTGGACTGTGTGAAAGGCAGAGTTTGTTAGGTTATTTAATTTTTTGTATGTGTGGGGGAAAACAGTTTAACAATATTATGCACATGATGAAAGGTGTAAATAATATATTAATGATAATATAGTAATAATATAGAAAATGATATAGTAATACAGGAACAATACAGTTTATTTTACATAGCAGCTAGATACATCCATGTTTTAATGCTAAAGGTTTAACACCACAGGCACATGCACTCACTTTGCTTAATAATATCCAATTTAAATGACAGACATGGTCCAACTAGTGTTTTTAGCCGACTCTCTGCTTAATTGCCCATATATGGTAAACTGAGGTGTCGTTGACCATCTGTTTATAAAGACCTTCATTTTTCTTTTCCTAATTTTGGAGGTTTATTCCCTGTGTAATGATATTGTCTGTTTTCTTCAGGCTGTGGGATGAAACCTTACACACGTGAAGTTGGTTAAGGTAATAAAGATTTTTGTTTGTTTTTACATTTCTCTTGTTTTCAGTAAGCATATCTAATACACAGATTAACTCAGTTTGTTTATAATAGAACAGTGACCAAATCTCTTAAAACACAAGCTATACCTTTGGAATGGTTGCATACGCATTAATTTTTATTTCAGGTGCATTACTAATATTTTATACTAAATATGATGCTTAACTGCTAACACAGTTGCTCACAATCTGCTGCAAAAAAAAGTGTACTGCTGAGTTCTGTTTTTAGCAAAAGAGATCCACAGTCTTTGTACCGTGTTCCAATTCACCATGTGGTTCTCCCGGTTTTAACAAACCCAGTTACACATGTATTTCTAATAACTGAATTTCCCATCATTATTACCTGTCTCTTCCTAACAACTGGAATCCCCGATATCATGACATCATCTGGATGGAGGATCCCAGCTATGGGATCATTTCCCTCTGCTCCAGTTTGATATTCTCCTCCCCCAAGACTTGCAACCTTTCCTACAGCAGAGAGGCTGTCACAGTGGGGGTGGGAGCACGCTACTGTGTCCAGGAAAGTGTTGGCTCTGTCTACACTGGCAAGGTTTGGCGACAAAAGTGCTGCTGAGATGCAAAAGTTATCAAAAGTTTTTCTGGCTCCTCTTGTCCACATTTCATGGCCCATTGTTAGCTCCACAGTTGAGAGAGAGAGAGCAGAGCAATGCAGATAAGCATACCGCAGTGCAGTGTTGTGGGAAGGCAGAACTGATCCCTGCACTTCTTGGGATTCCTTACTAGCTCCCTGTGCTAAGGACTGTCAAAACAGCATCGCAGTCTCTCCAGCCGTTCCCCCTGTAGCAGCAGTCTGCCTGCTGCTGTTTTTCTAATGCAGAGCAGCATGGGAGCCCCAAATGGAGCAACTCACTTAGCTGTCAGATACTTCCCGGAGCTTTGAAAGGGGAAGGGGGTATATGCCTGCAGGACAGCAGAGATCCTAAAACACTGAGTACAGCCATCAGGGCAGGCATTGTGGGGTACTGGTGGAAGCTAGTTCTCTCAACAGAACAAACAGAGTCCGCACTGGCTCTTTGTCAACAAAGAGGGGAAAAGACAAGTGTCTCTAGCAGAGGTGGAAGATTTTTGTCACCAAAACTGGGTGTTTTTCCTGACAAAAGTCGCATCATACTGTGTACGTTTTCACTGTTTTCTCAACAAAAGGCAGCCTTTGGTGACAAAACATGCCAGTGTAAATAAGGCCTTTATGTCTTCCTTAGCACCTCAAGTTCAGTCACACTCAGCTCCAGAGCCTGTGCTCAGTCCCTGAAGGCAGTGAGTTGCTTGCACTGAATACATGTTTGCCACCTCACAGAATCACAGAATCCTAGGGCTGGATTCAGGAGGTCATCGAATCCAGCCCCCTACCCAGGGCCGGCCCACAACATTTTGGCACCTGAGGTGGGGAGCTCAAATGATGCCCCCATTCCCCCTTTTCTCCTGCCTGCCTGTTATGTCTCTTGTACCCTCCTTCCTCCAGCACAGCACTCCACCATCTCTGTGTATCTAGAGCAGAGAGAATACATATGCACCAGCAGCAGACACAATTTTCTACACTCTGGGTCCTAGTGGTGCCCCCCACAGTCTGGCACCTGAGGCGGCCGCCTCAGTTCCTCACGGTAAGGCCAGCCCTGCCCCTACCCAAAGCAGGATGAATCCCAACTAAATCATCCCAGCAAGGCCTTTGTCAAGCCAGGACTTAAAAATCTCTCGGGATAGAGATTGCACCACTTCCCTAGGTAACCCATTCCAGTACTTCACCACCCTCCTTGTGAAATAGTTTTTCCTAATGTCCAACCTAGACCTCCCCCATGGTAACTTGACACCATTGCTCCTTGTTCTGCTGTGAACATCCATCACTACTGTGAACAGCCTTTCTCCATCCACTTTAGAACCTCCCTTCAGGAAGTTGAAGGCTGCAGACTAAACAAACCCAAATCCCTCAGCCTGTCCTCGTAGGTCATGTGCACCAGTCCCCTAAATCATTTTGGTTGCCTTCTGCTGGACCTTCTCCAATGCATCCCCATCCCTTCTGTAGTGGTGGTGGGGGCAAGAACTGGATGCAATACTCCAGATGTGGCTTCACCAGTGCTGAATAAAGGGGAATAATAACTTCTCTAGATCTGCTGGAAATGTTCTTCCAAATGCATCCCAATATGGCATTAACTGTGGCTACAAGGGCATACTGTTGACTTATATCCAGCTTCTCATCCATTGTAATCCCCAGGTCCTTTTCACCTGTCCATACGCAGGTAATTTCACATGCTGCATTCAGAGCAATCAACTGGGTAGTCCTCACTCTGCTGCTGGATGTCAGCTTGCGTATGAGTCAGGTGACAGCAACATTACCAGAGATAGCAAAGTGGGGGGTGAGGAGACCCAAACAGGGATTTTTAGGCCCTCCTTCTCCTATGCTAATGTATCAGTTGTTTAAGCTAGCAAAAAGAACAGCAAATAGGAGTTTTACAAGGGTGATCTCCAGGTAAGAGGAAGTAATGGTATGACCCTTGACAATGTTTCCTTCTTGCCGTTAGGGTTGCCAGATACTTTCACCAGACGCGGCGGGGAAGAATGTCCCAAGTGGCCTTCTGTCCGGAAAAAATAGAAAATACCGAACATTTTACATTTTTACCGGACAGAAGCCGCAAATACCGGACTTTCCAGGCCAATACCGGACACCTGGCAACCCTACTTGCCATGTGCCTGCTTGACAGAAGTTCATAGTGCACTCTGTTTTGGGGTCTGAATGCTGAGCTTTTCTGCCTCCTAGGCAAGGCTGAGAGCTTCTTAGTGGGACTCTAGCCTACCATCTGTCAAGACATCCTATAGGGACTATGGATCAACGAGGGAGGGGGGACTACAGAGAAAGGGGATTTAAAAAGCCAGCTCCTATCAACCAGAGGAGCTAGTAAACAGGAGCAGCAAATGGGAGCTTTGTGAAGGAGTTTAAAGAGGGAGTAAGAAACACAGATACACCTAACATTCTCTCAATTTAGGCCAATAAACATCCCCCCCCAGATACATTTTAAAAAGCAATAAAAATCGGTAAGAGTAGAAAGAATGAGGGCTGAGATCCAGCAGCAGAGTGAGTACTATCCAGTTGCTAGCTCTGAATGCAGCATGTGAGATTACTTGCTTATGGACAGGTGAAAAGGAACAGAGGATTACAGTGGATGAGAAGCTGGATATGAGTCAACAATGTGTCCTTGTAGCCAAGGCTAATGGCCTACTGGGGTGCATTTCCAGCAGATCTAAAGAAGTTGTTATGCCCCTTTATTCAGGACTGGTGAGGCCACATCTAGAGTATGGCATCCAGTTCTGGGCCCACTCACTACAGAAGGGATGTGGACATATTGGAGAGAGTCCAGCAAATATTATTTCCTGTACACCTTTCATCATGTGCATAACATTGTTAAACTGTTTCCCCAAAACACAAAAAAATGTAACAAACTCTGCCTTTCACCCTGCCCAAAGAGAAAGCCAGTCCCACCTGGGAGGAGACACCAGCCCGGTAGGGAGCAGTGCCACTGGGCCAGTTCACTCCTATACTAAGGGCGAGTTCTGCTGCTGCAGGAGATGTGGGCAGTATTAAGGCTGATCCTGTCATCCCCTCGCCCCCAAACAGAGGAAGCCTCCCCCACATCTTTGAGTGAGCAATTTCTGGGACTGGCATCTCCAACAGATGCCCAGTTACCAGTATCATAGCAGGGAAAGGTAGGAGGTTGTGGTGCAACCGGCATATCATGGAAATCAGTTCAAGCTGAGCCCCCTGCACCGGCACTTCTGTATGAGTCAGGCGAGGCTTTCTCCAGCCTGGAGGTATGGCACAAGACCAAACTTGGTCCCTCCTTTCTTTCTCCTTATTCAAAAGCCAACTTCAGGGGACGAGGAGGACCTCATCACAATTAGGGATGTTAAAAATTGTGAAACATTTAGCAGTTACACATTTACACGTAGCATGGGGAGGGCTGGTGGGAGCATAAAAGCTGGCTCCCCATGAGCCCCGGGTCCCACTTTATTTCATCACCCCATGCCACCTCTGATAGAGAGACAATAATGCAGAGAGGCAGATGGGTCTGCAGGAGCTGGCATGTACACAGAGCCATCTTGAAAGCTGACTTCCTGCATATATTGGCTCCCACCTGCCCACCTATTCCCTGAGCTGCTGCCTTCCTCCCTATCAGAGGCAGTGGTGGGGGAGGCAGCTCCAGGGGAGCTGGCACACAACACGAGCCTGCTTAAAAGCTTGCTCCCCAGGTGTATCCCCCACTCCGCCTAGCTCTGCTGCCTCAGTGGGAGGAGGGAGCAGGCGGATCCATAAGAGCCAGCTTAAAAGCTGGCTTCCCACAGGCACTGGCTGCTCCCCCTACCCCACTCCCACTGCCTCTGATACAGAGTGTATGTAACCGTTAGAATTAACCGATACACCTGGGTTTATTGGTTCATCATTTAAACTAGTACACTCTAATATCCCTAATCACAAAACATTTAAATATTTGTTGATTCATAAAAACAAAGTGTGTGAACTTTAAACTATTTATTTTTAAAAATATACTTTTCTGAGACATAAACAAGACCCCATCTCACTCACTGTCATTGCCTCATAATTTGAATAAGTCACATTCAAGGATGTGTATAAAGCAAACCACCTCTCTGGCCATCAAGTGACATCTCTTCTGTTAGATCTTTCTGAAATAGTTGGAACCTGACACACCCTAACGTTATGCTTCATTTCTATAGACTCCTCTGTCAAAAATAGCTTGTCATGTTCAGGAAGTCAAAGTCAGTTCCTTATTCTAGGAACAGTTGTGAAATGGAAAGTAGGGTAGCATATGGCAGCATTTCATGTAGAAAGAAAGCAATTACACTCTCTCTCTCCAGTTCATATTGGCCACTCCTGAGCATTTGGCTGACTATCTGAGCTATCCTAAGGGAGTCGCGGGACCTGGGGCAATCCCCCCACTGACCTTGATGCAGAGCCCAGGGCATCCTCCCTGCCTCTGCTGTGCTCCCAACCTTTCCCCAAACTCTGCCCCTGCTTTGCCTCCCATTTGCCCATTGCCTGAAGAACCCTCTGCTGAGTGACATGAGCAAAGGAATGATCAGGGAATGCCTGGTACAAGAACATATCAGGAAGGACCTGATGTGGGGCAGCAGCAGGGTGTGGCCGCCCCTGCATTCACCGTGGTGTTAGGAACCACAGAGACTCAGGGAGGCTGTTTCACTCAAGGCAAGGAAAAACCAAATTGGTAAAGAAATTGAGTCACATACTGACTACAGGTTTGGTAAACAAATTCCCTGTTGGTACTTGTCACTGAATCTGTACTGAGGCTCATATTGTTCAAAACAAACTTGTTCAGGGTCTTGTTAACAATACTGAATCCCAACACTGCAATATTTGATCATTTGGCTCTTTGAGAGAGATGTCCCAGTAGGTACTCCACAACAGGTATCAGTGCATCCCAGTGCTGCAGACTGGATTCTTTACAGCAATACATGGGTCGGGGGCTGCACGTATGCGGCAGGGGAGGTGCATGGGTGCCACTTGGGACTTCCACACATGCACGACCACCCTCCCCCGCAGTTCCTTCTTAATATCCCTGACTTCAGATGATGCTTGGCATTGCTCTTCACTCTTCATTAATCCTGTAGATAAGTAGTTAAATTTTCAGTTATTTCTTCCTCAGTTACCTTATCCAAGTTCATCTACCTTAAAAAAAAATGCCTTTTTTCTCCAATTTTAATCCCACAATGCCAGGGCCACCAGGCTTTAAATGATGCCATGCCTGTCTCCAATGAATATGTTAGACGTGTGAAATGCCTCGGGGAGTCCCATATTCACCAGGACTGCCAGCACTGCACCAAACACAAGCCGTGAACACACTGAGACTGGGACCGCCGCCCGAAAATGATTGTTAGAAAAATTGCAACATTCCTCCTTGGACACTGGCACACAAGGTCCTGACAAGATGAGATCTGAAAATGGGGAAAAAAATCCGCAAAGAAATGTGCGTCTGTTACCTCACAAGGGGCAATTGCCTAAGTGGTGTGCAACCAAAAGTTCGGTACCGATGGCCAAGATGCCACTTTGTCTCAGCACTTACGATGCCCCAGGGACTTCCAGCACTGATCAGACTCTCAGCAGGCACAGTGTCTACAGAACTTGTATCAAGGCTACAGGCCCTTCTGTGCCTGCCTCTTGTGTCTCAGTACCCACTATGGCACCAACCAGACTGTTGAACTCTCGGCACTGACACCTACCACCACAGCACTGCAGCAACGAGCCATGTAGCCCATCGGCTCCATCCTATCACCTAACGGCGCCATATCTCCCTCAGCACCAAAACCCGAATTGGTGCCAACCGCAACAGCAGCAGCTCCAGTACCATTCACGGTACCTATGTCCTCAGTACCATCCACTCCCACACCAAGGTTTTTACACTAGGGAGACTTTACTGTGTTGTCTACTTTCAATTCTCCATTCCTCGGTACTGACAAGTCACCACCCCCACCAGCAGTACCGAAACATGTCTCATCACCTAGACTTTTATCCAGTGATGACGATGATGAAGAGGCGTTATCGTTCTCACTCCAGTTATCACCTGGTGCGGAAATATCTGTGCCTTTGACTCATTGTAGCTTTAGGCATCCAGTGACCATGCCCCCCTTGGGGTCCACACCTATGGATGCCACCACCTATGCCTTATGCTGCACAGTGGCAATACTGGAGCACATGAGTTTATGTCTACAAAAAGAGACATTCAAAAAAGAAAAATATTCAGTCTACACCCTGTCCTCCACCTCAATCTCCATCACCATAGAGGAAACAGCATGAAACCGCTGATCCACAATCTCATGAGTCAGGCTCAAACACATCCCTAGATACAAATTCATCTTCCTCACCCGATGAGGCAGTTATGCCACCGCCTCCAACCACAACTGATGACTTTACTCCCTTTCAGGATCTCTTTAAGAGGTTTGCAGCTGACCTGAATATCGCTATGGAGGAGGTGCAGGAGACACAGCATGAGCTCACCAATATCCTCCAGGCCACACCATCGACTAAGATTGCTTTGCCAATTAATCCAGCTATCATGGAGCCTGCCAGCACTGTGTGGCACATAGGAAATACTACTGTAAGCCTTCTGCCAGGCCGAGTTCATAGCAGCAAGGGCTGGGTTCAGTACCTCGGGGTCCCCTTCGAATAACGTAATGCAACACCGGCTCGAGCCCCCACCCAGTGACCTGGGAAATCTCATATACACCCCTGGGCGCCTCAAAGAGGCAATTCTTCCCCTCTTGCAAGCACAGAGCCTCGGTATAGCAGCAAATCTTTAATAACATGAGGTAACTGACATCAGCATTAAATTGGGAAAACACCACAACTAGGATTCATTGACCAAACCATGAGCAAAGACCCACCCCAGCCCAGAATCACCCGAAGTCCCCAAAAGTCCAACACCCCAAGAGTCTCTTGAGTCCAGCAGCCCAAAATCATCCAGAGTCCGACACCCCAAAAGTCTCTGTCCCTGGTCAGTGCTACCCCAGGGTTCAAAAGTTTACCTGCAGAGTTTTTACCTCCCAACCTGGGTGGAATGGAGGATGGGGACGGGGGATTAATAAGGGACCCCTTACGTGGTCCGAGGCCAATGGCCCCACTTCTCCCTAGGGTTCTGCTGTAGCCTTTAACGCGAGCCACTCTGCCACACTCCACCAGCCATCCCGCGTACTGCCCTGCTCCGCCAGCCGTCTCGTTCCACTCCACTGGCTGCCCGCCGGTTGTTCCCGCCAACCGCTCCGCTGGCCGCCTGCCACCGCTCCTACCGGCCGCCCGCCAGTCATTCCCACGAGCTGCTCTGCCAGCAGCTCAGCAATATAGCTTCAGACTCCCCCGCAGCACTCGGAAGCTATGTCTACACTGGTGGGTTCTTGCACAAGAACAGCTGTTCTTAGGCCAGAACCCGCAGAGCTTCCACACTGCCCGCCTGCCTTTGCACAAGATGATTTACAGTACGGCCTCAGAAGACAGGGCTTCTTGGGCAAGAGCTACGCTCTTTTCTAACAAATGTAAGCCCTCTTGCACAAGAGGGCAATGTGGACCCGTGGCAGGGGTTTTTTGCGCAAAAAAGCAAAAATGGCCATCAGAGCTTTCTTGTGCAAGAGAGCGTCCACACTGCCATGGATGCTCTTGCGCAAAAGCACATGGCAGTGTGGATGTGTTCTTGCACAAGAACCCACCAGTGTAGACATAGCCAGTGATTTCAGCTCTTAGTAAATTTCAGTTCCTACTAGGGGAGCCTGAGTGCTGGTGCACCATTTGCCCAAAGTGAATTCAGCTCAGCAGCCTGTAACTAGACTCCGAATGGAGTCAAAATTAGTTCTGATATTCCACAGTGGAGAGAGGAGGGGGTGTAGTTGGTGTTTCAGGCCCTCAGAAAGGGGGCCCTGCCACCAGGTACAAATACCTGGCCCCAACCTCTCTCACTTCACTGGGTTTGGAACCCATGTCCCTTGTCTAGCGAGTGCTACTTAGTTGATGGTGAATCCCACTGTCATAAAATAGTTCCACTGTCCTTGATTCACATAATCAGGGTAACAACACTTTATTCTCCCTGCCTAAATAACAGAGAAACTGGGGATCCCACAACAGCCAAAGTGACCATTTGGGCTGCTGGGAGCTCATACTAGGCGGGGTGGATGTGCCTGTGCAAACAAGATCAGCTCCTTAAGTCTTTTTGCACAACTTGCCACAATTCACCTCCAGATGTCAGGATAGAGCTTATCCTGACTCTGCTTACACTACATTCCCCCAAAGGATCGGAATTCCTCTTCACCCACCCACTCCAGGTTTAACTCTTTGGCATTTCCTCATGAAATTCAGGCAACTGTGGAGGGTTTACCATCCGAGGGCGAGAAACTTTTTTCAACTAAGACGAAGGAGGTCCTTCATTCCGTGAAGGATTCCCAGGCAACGCTCCACTCTCTTGTCATCCACACACCTGCAACCAGAAGGAGGCAGTATAGATATCAGCTGTACCAGAGACCAAGATACCCACCTTATACTTACCAACACCAGAGAGTAGGATCATCAACCGCAACAACAATGGGGTCATGGCAGGCAACAGCATAGATGCAATCAGAGCAGCGCTACCAACCAGGCACACCATCCAAATAAGCAGATTAGAGCCATGGGTTGACAGACCAAAAACAATGCTACCAGCTCCAGAATTGTCAATTAAGAACAAACCATTTGACCCATTGTCTTCTGCCCTTTTATACCACCTGGCAGAATATAACCTCTGATAGATGGGTACTACAAACTATCCTATCAAGATACACCATCCATTTCCTCTCCATCCCTCCCACTCCATCCCTCTTCAGGAACCACTCTCACAAGGCCATCTTGCGACAGGAGGTCGAGCACCTCCTCCAATTGGATGCTATAGAAGCTGTCCCACAGGAATATCATGGGAGTGGATTTTATTCACATTATTTCCTAACATAAAAAAACTTACAGGACACCTATTTCCATCTTACTATTCATCCTGCTCATAGATGATTTCTCCATTTCATCTTAAGTATTCAATGCTACCAATATACTTTCCTACCCTTTGGACTCTCCATGGCACCGAGAGTTTTTTCCAATATGCTGGTGGTGGTTACGTCCCACCTGAGGAAATAGGCACTATTATCTACCCTTATCTCGACGATTGCCTCATTGAGGCAAGAACCGAGTACAACTCTCGTCATACCACTCACCTCGTACAGGAATGTTTTCAATCTTTGGGCTTATTAGTGAATGAGATAAAAATCAGTGCTCACACTGATAATCCATAGAATTCATTGGAGCATAGCTCAGTTCGACTACTGCCATAGCCTCTTTACCGCAGGACAGGTTTTTAAAGATTCACAATCTAGTTCTAAAGCTGCACCTAATGCCACTTGTCACTGTATATGACTGTTTTCAGCTTCTAGGCCACTTGGCATCCTGCAACCCTGTGCTGGGAGAACTTGTGAAAGATTGGGAGTGGGCTTTTTAACCCCCCCCTTCATCCGTGGGAGTAGGTTGCTAAACCCAGGGAAGTCCGGCCCAATCACGACTGGATATGGAAACTTCGTGACCACCCCTGCTGCCACCCTGGTTATGTTCCCCTGAATTTCTATCAACATGGGGACGACAGGGTAATAGCTGATGTCTCCATGAACACAGGATATCCCTGTGCACTTGGCACAGCACAGCTGATCCTGCCCTGTCAGCCGCCCTGAAACCAATGTGATGGCGCTCCCTGAATCCACCAGTTCCATGGTCTGTATGCCATTAATCTTCACAGGTCGGGTATACTGATGGGGGACCATTGCTACTCCTACCAGGTTTATCAGGCTATAGTGGCCCCTCAGATCCCCAAGATTGCACTGCAAGATTGCAATGCATATTCGGGCATTGTGCCGCTATATGCCTTACCTCCTTACATGCATAGTATCAATACCCTATGCGTGGCATCCCCCTACTTCTGGGGCTGCTGGGCCTTGCCCCCTGACCTTCCTTCCTCTGGTCCCCAATTCCTTTCATGGCCTCCTGATGCTCTTCCGTCCTTTTCCTCCCAGATGGAGCCCTGTCCGAGGACTCAGGGCCATGGCCTCTTGGTGCCACGCCAGGCCTCCTGCCCCACTGGACTTCTTCCCTGAGGGGTTATGAAATGCCCATGGCCATTAACTGTCGCTCTACAAGGGCAACTATCTCATCATAGGACAAGGGGTCATTCTGGCTGACCCATACCTGCAAGTCAGGCGGGAGCCCCTGCATTTATCGATCCAGGATGATGATTTCCACAATCTTTCCTGTCCTGAGCTGTGGGTCTCGGGCTGCAACCACTTTTGGGTCAGGTGGATAAGGTCGAATAACTGGCACCACGGTGCTTTACCCTCTCAGTATCTCAACTGATGGAATTGCTGGGCTCTGACGACGGTTGTTACTCTGGATCTGGCTAAGATTTCCGCCTTCAAATGTGGGTATTCGGCAGCCTTCTCCTCTGGCATATCAAAATAGGCCTTCTGGGGCCTCCCTGCACAGGAATGGAGCCAGGATGCTAGCCCGGGGCCAGCCTTCCTGCCTCTCAAAGGCTAAGAAGTATGCCTCCACATCATCCTCCCGTCATCTTCTGCAGATAACTGCAGGCACGCAGGGATGGAGTCCCATCTTGGCCATGCACCTGGGTGGTCAGAGTCTTCGGCTGCATAATTACCTCCTGCAGGGTAATTCGGTCCTGGGCAGCCTGGCTCATTGGCAACTGATTAGTGTCCTGATGTACCCAAACTGTCTCCTGCTGGGCAGCTTCCTGAACCCTGGTAGCTTCCTGCTGCGCTGCAGTGACTTGTACAAACGCCTTCACCATGTCCTCCGTCTTGTTTTCCCTCTTCTTAAATGGTCAGCCTAGCCTCATCTGGGTGGGTCCACTGCAGGGCCTCACAGCAGTGAAGATATCCTGCCCCTGACACCATGTGTGGCAGGGTAACCCCACTTCTGGATCCCAGTACCCTGCTCAGTCCTTCCTCGGGAAGTCTCAGTCCTGCGCTATTAGCCCTTGGCAGGGTTCAACTTCCACAGGACAGAATCCTCTCCTGCACCCAAACAGCCTCCCAGACCCAGGTCACCATCCCCTCCTTCACCCAAACACCTGTCAAACCCCACACCATCTCCTGCACCCCAGTCCCTTACCCTGTGCACCCTTCTGCACCCAACTTCCATCCTAGACCCTACACCCCCTCCACAGAAAAGTGCAGCCCTTGACCATGGTACCAAAATCTTGGAGTGGCCCCGCACCAAAAATTATTGCCCACCCCCGCATTAGCATGTAAGTTACCATATTCTGCAAGCATCTTGTGTGTCATCATGAAGTATCTCATAAAATTCTTATATTCTTAGGTCATTACAAATTTGTCTACAGTTTTATTGAATTGTATTTGAATTTTCAGTAATTGATTTTCATCAGTGTTGACATATACATATGGTCATTCGACTTTTCTGAAAGCTGGGAAATGGCACCCTGAATCAGTTTAATTTCTATGAAAATCAATGATCTGTGTCACAATCATAACCATTTTTCCTCTCAATAAGAAATTGGCTTTGGTTTCCTGAAAAGAACAAACTTTTAGCTTTTAGAAGTGACCTCTTTCACACACACTTATTTTTGCAGACAAAGCTACAATTGGTCACATTCATATCCCATTTCCATTTTCCAAATCCTTGTGGAATACTTATCTGGCTCTGACATCTTCTAAGTGATAAAATATCTTTCAGATCACCTCAGATGAAATGGCTACGTGTCAGCCGGTGGTCAGGGCAGTGAGTGGTGTGTGTGAGCTATACACCCGAGACTTTAACTGCTAGGAGTGGGGTCCCTTAGCAGTGGGCAACCTGGAGGAGGTTGACGGGTGCCCCAAAGAGTTTAACGTCCGTGTCTTTACTGCTAGGATCGGGATCCTTTGCAGTGGGCAGCCAACAGGCTGACAGACGCCCCAGAGTTTAACAGGGAGAGCTTTACACCTCAGACTTTGACTGCTAGGACACAAAGTCCCGTCGCAGTGGGCAGCCTGGAGAGGCTGAGAGGTGCCCCAACGGATCTGTCCCCTGGAAGCGACACGATCCAACGCTCAAGCTCTCCCTATATCTGTCCCTTATGACCAGCTGGAGTTCTTTTGTTTGTGTTCGGTTCGGGTACAGCAGCACGGGTTCAAGTCAGAAACTCAAACCACACTTGCTTATTTGTAGGAGAAAGAAAAGAAAGAAGAAAGAAAACTTGGTTCAATATATATATATTTAAACTTATAAAGTGAATGAGGGCACAATCTTATTTTACTTGTTTACAATAGAAGTGAAACAGGTTGATTAGAGAAACTTATAATAGAGTAACTAAATTAAAGTGTACACATAAGAAACACATTGCAGGTATAATTCTCACCCCTGCGTTCCAGACTTGGCGTGGCCAGAGTCTTCCTCTCAATCCCTCGGGAAGAAGTAGGGCGAGGTTGGGCGTCCCACAAACCCCGGGAGGTGTCCAATACCTGCCAGCAGGTGTAGATTGGATCTCAAATGGGGTGGGCTACTGAACCCCTCTTTATACCCCTTGAGTCACGTAGGCTTCTTCCTGGTCTCAAGTGGCCAATTAGGAAAATGGCTTTGAATGCCAAGTTTCCCACGAAAGGTGCAACGCATAATTCACACCTGGGACAGTGCAGACAATGGGCACTTCTAATATGGGATGGGCGAAGATTCCTCTCCTGGGACAGTGCAGGCGTGTCAATTACTGGTGCCTAGCCATCAGGGCAGCAGGGGGGGGGGGCCCTCCGGTTATCAGCTAGCCCATTTACTGTCTGGTTTCTGTTTATGGTAGAGTCAGGGACAGGCAGCACACCTGCATTCCCAGGGCATCAAAGGCTGACTGCCTTTCTCTTGCTCTCTGGGGGGGGGGGGGAAACAAGATGGGGTTCATGTCTGGCTACACTACGTCATTAGATTGCTCTGAAGATTCTGCAGTGAAGCTTGTGACTGTCAGTAAGACACTTTCTTGACGTGATACCAGTAAGTAAATAGAAATAGCTGCTTAGTTTAGTAACATTCTTAATTACAAGCTGGACTTCCCTGATCTGGCTTCATCAAGACCTGACCGATTCCAGACCAGGGAGTTTGCTGGATGAAGGGAGGTCCATGCCGGTCCCTCACTGGGCTTTCCTTCTAGTCTTTGCTTTGCCTCTGGTCTGGCCAGGTTCCAGCCCCTGAGGTCCGCTCCCAGTGGCCGAGCTCTACTTCAGGCTGCTGGGTTCTGGGCTTCAGCCCCTGGCCCTGGAAGCTCAGCTCTGACACCAGCCTCAGCCTGAGCACTCTGCTCCTGGTCCTAGCTGCTGGACTCTGGTCCCAGCTGCCAGTCTGTGGCCCCAGCCCTTGAGCTCTGACCCTAGCAGCCGGTTCCTAGCCGTAGTGCTCCGACCGTAGTTGCTGGCTTGGCTCTTTGGTCTGGCAATAACCATGGTCCTGCTGTGCTGTCTTTTCCCCTTAAGTACTCCAACCATGTAGCACCCATTGAGTCCCCAACAATACCAAACCATGGATGTTAGAAAGACAGAACACTAAAATCGGAAGGGACCTTGAGAGATTATCAAGTCCAGTCCCCTGCCCTCATGGCAGGACCAAGTACCATAGGTCACCCTGGGTATGTCTAGACTGCATCCCTCTGTCGGCAGTGGGATGCAGATTAAGCAGGTCGATATTGCAAATGAAGTGGGGATTTAAATATCCGCACTTAATTTGCATAAAAATGGCCGCCATTTTTGCCGACGCAGCACTTTGTCTGCAAAAAGCAGCAGTCTAGAGGGGGATCTGTCAAGAAAGAAAGTCTTTTTCGACATATCCCTTATGCCTCCTGCAAGGAGGATAGGCCTCCTGCAAGGAGGATAAGCATGGGATATTTAAATCCCCACCTCATTTGCAATATCGACCTGCCTAATCTGCATCCTGCTGCCAACAGAGAGAGGCAGTTTAGACATACCCCTGATAGATGTTTATCTGACCTGCTTTTAAATATCTTCAATGATGGAGATTTCACAACCTTCCTAGGCAAATTTATTCTAGCGTGTAACCACCCTGACAGTTGGAAAAGTTTTCCTACTGTCCAATCTAAACCTCCCTTGCAGCAATTTAAGCCCATTGTTTCTTGTCCTATCATCAGACTGTCATACCTCGGTGTTCTGTGCCTCGGTACCTTCGGTGGTCTGAACTGTCAGTGTCAGCGTCGTTTGGTCAGGGTCATCCTGGCGCGTTCCTGACAGGACCTCTACTCCGTCGGGTGGTGATAAACTTTCGGCTGCATGCGTAACAATCGGTACTCCCTTTATCTAGAGTGTTAGACCCCGTGCACTTGGGTCAACACAGGAGATCTCTGAGAGGCCCCGGAAATGACAGATGCAGGCAAGGTTTGAAATCAATCGAGCAGGTTTATTGTCAAATGCGAAGCTCTACCAGTTAGTAACAGAGATCAGTACAATGTTACACCACTGGGCACTATGGCCCGCGTTGACAAGGTACCAACACCGGGCAGGCCTATTGCCGTATATCAGATATTAACAGCAGTTAGTCAAAGTTAAGCTACTGTGCATTCTGTAAGTTTAGGCAATGACACCTGCCGTTCAGGCGCCTAGTGCACCTCCCCCCGCAAGGTCAGCCGGAGAGCACCCTTTGCAGTGTCCTTTTATAGACAGGTACAAACAACTTACATCATTTCTTTACGTACCAGGCTGCCACCCTCTGTTGCCTAGATACCACCCCTCACCTTATGCAAGAGGGGGCCCTTCTATTTGTCATCCTGTCAGTTCTGACCTGGTCCTGAACCTAGGCTGGTATGTGCCTAACTCCTAGGGAGTTCTTGTACCAGGACATTCCTTAAGATGTTCCGTTACTCCCTTTTGTGCTTACAGTTTGTACTTGGTGCTTCCCTGTGTCCTTCCATGCTTCACCTAACTTACACAATTACACAGTTATCAGTAGGGCCTCTTTCTTCGCTCCTGTGTTCCTGAACCAAAGTCTTGCTTACTAGATTCTAGGCCTGTTGCTGCTTTCATGTTACAAGCCTCTATTCAGGCCTGCTGACTCCATGTTGCTGACCCTCAACTTACTACACAGACATTCAGGAGAATATTTTTTTCCCTCCTCTTTGTAACACCCTTTTAGGTACTTGAAAGCTGTTATCTAGTCCCCTCTCAGGCTTCCCTTTTTCAAACTAAAAGTCACAATACTTTTTGTCTATTTGCATAGGTCGCATTTCTAGACTTTTAATAATTTTTGCTGCTCTTTTGTGGATCCTCTCCATTTTCTCCACATCTTTCCTGAAATGTGGCATTCAGAACTAGACACAATACCCTAGTTGAGGCCTAATCAGCAAAAGAGTAAAGGGGAAGAATCACTTCTCGTGTATTACAACACTCCTCCCAATGCTTCCCAGAATCATGTTTGCTTCTTTTGCAACAGTGTCACACCATTGATTCACATTTAGCTTGTAATCTACTATGACCCCTATATCTCTTTCTCCTTCGTAAACATTCACTTTCCATTTTGTGTGTGTGAAACTGATTGCTTGTCTCTAAGTGGAGAATTTGCATTTGTCCTTATTGAGATTTCCAGACAACAAAAGTTCAGTCTGTACTATTCTTCTTGCAGGAAAAAGTGAAAACCTAGCTTAATTTTCAGATTCTGTGGTGATTGTTTTCAGCGCTAGCAATTAAGTAAACTAAGCAAATCTGATGTGGATATTCTTGAGATAATATTAAGATGCAATATAGCTTTGACAGTCTCCTTACAATTTGATCCCTGCTATAAATTCTAATGTCTAAAAATGGAATAGCAAGGCAATTTCTCCAATATGGAATATATTATGAAATCTATGGAAAAACTGCATAGAGTTTTGTATTGTTTTAGATGAAAACTAGATTTAGGAGATCAATAAAGAATAAAATTTAAAGGTCAATAATGGAAGTTTCTTTTACCCTGTTATTTGTCCAGATTTTAACAGTCTACTTCATGTTGGTTAAAATGGCAGATAACTTTTGAAGGACTAAGGGGGATATGATAGAGGTATATAAAATCATGAGTGGTGTGGAGAGGGTGAATAAAGAAAAGTTATTTATTAGTTCCCATAATAGAAGAACTAGAGGACACTACATGAAGTTAATGGGTAGCAGGTTTAAAACAAATAAAAGAAAGTTCTTCACACAGCACGTAGTCAACCTGTGGAACTCCTTGCCAGCGAAGGCTGTGAAGGCTAGGACTATAACAGAGTTTAAAGAGAAGCTAGATAATTTCATGGAGGTTAGGTCCATAAAAGGCTATTAGCCAGGGGATAGAAATGGTGTCCCTGGCCTCTGTTTGTCAGAGGCTGGAGAAGGATGGCAGGAGACAAATCACTTGATCATTGTCTTCGGTCCACCCCCTCTGGGGCACCTGGTGCTGGCCACTGTCGGCAGACAGGCTACTGGGCTAGATGGACCTTTGGTCTGACCCAGTACAGCCATTCTTATGTTCTTGTCAAAAAATCCAACATACTTACGAATTTTCTCTGTTAATTTTTAGTTTGCCAGGATAGACATTCTAGTTCATTTTTGGCGGATTTAATTTATCCAACTAATTCTGTGCTACTGAAGTAAGTTGTAAATGGAATAATTTGGAAGGGGGAAGAAAGGATCATTTAAGTACGTTTTGGAAGTGTTTACTTCTCTCCTGTCCTCATTTGACAATTGTTTTCTTTTTATGCATCTCCTCTCCTGAAGTAACATTCCTCTCAGTATTCAATATTTCTGTTGTGCATGTTCCCAATATTTTCTGTTGTAGCCTAATTCTGCACGTGTTCAAATGTAATAATATTAACCGTATCACATTTCTCAATTTTGTATAGGTGACCACAGGAGACATCCTGTCCCTAGGATTGTTCGGAGAGGCCACCCCAGCCCTGCGCTTTGGGGAGCCCCGCGGCAGCCACCTCACTCATTCTATGGACAGGATCCCTGGGGCCCAGGACAGTCTGGGAGATTACCTACAAGGGGCCCGCCAGAATGAAACAGAGTGCAGTAGGCTGGGAGATGGACAGCAGATTGAGCGGAGCAGGCTGCCAGTCACTCTGGCTCCTGCCACACCAAGATGAGTGCAAGAGGGGCCACCCCCTGCTACTGCCCCACAACAAGCCCTTCCTGCTACATCTTTACACCAGACCTTCCCTAATAATTCCATTGTTCATGTCACTCGGGGAGGGGTCTTCGGGCAATGATGAAAATGGGAGGCAAAGCAGGGGCAGAGTTTGGGAAAATGTTGGGAGCACAGCAGAGTCAGGGTGGATGTGGGGCCTGTGGCAGGGAGGTTGCCCTGGGCTCTGCATCAAGGGAAACGTCTAACAGAAGAGATCTCACTTGACGGTCAGAGAAGTAGTTTGCTTTTTATACATTCTTGAATGTCACTTATTAAAATTACGAGGCAGTGACAGTGAGTGAGATGGGATCTTGTTTGTGTCTCAAAAGTATATTGTTAAACATAAATATTTTAAAGTTCACACATTTTGTTTTCTTTTAAATGAATTGTGACTAGGGATGTTAGAGTGCACTTGTTTGCACGATTAACCAATAAGCCCAGGTATATCTGTTAATTCTAACAGTTATATGCACCCCCGCTTGCTGCCTCTGTCTCCAAGGCAGCGGAGGTGGGGCAAGAGGAGCATCCAGTGCTGGTGGGGAGCCAGCTTTTAAGATGGCTCCTTTGGAGCTGTCTTGCCCCTCACTGCCTCCCAGAGGGGCAGTAGCAGGGGTGGGGTCAGTCAGGAACTGGTACACATGGGGGAGCAGCCTTTTAAGCCAGTTTATCTTGTGTACCAGCTCCCCTAGAGCAGCCTCTTCCACCACTGCCTCAGAGAGGCAGGCACCAGCTCAGGAAGTGAGTGGGCAGGTGGGAGCTGGTACACACAGGAAGCCAGCTTTCCAGCGGGCTTCCTGTCATACTATCTCCTGTGGTGCCTTCTCTATCAGAGGCAGGGAGGGATGAAGGAATAAGGTGGGAGTTGGTGCTTGCCTGGAGTCAGCTTTTAAACTGGATTCCTGCACATGGCAGTTCCTGCCTGCCCTTCCCCCACTGCATGTAAATGTGTAACCTCTAAAAATTTCAGCGGTTACCTGTTTACGCAAATACATGCTTTTCAACATCCCTAATTGCGATGAGGTCCTCCCCATCCCTGAAAGTTGGCTTTTGAATAAGGAGAAGGAAAGGAGGGACCAAGTTTGCTCTTGTGCCATACCTCCCGGCTGGAGAAAGCCTCGCCTGACTCGTTGAGCGGTGGTGGTGCAAGGGGTGTCGCTTGAACTGATTTCCATGATATGCCGGCTGCCTCCTCACAACCTCCTACCTTTCCCCGCTATGATACCAGTAACTAGGCAGCTGCTGGAGATGCCAGTCCCAGAAATTGCCCACTTGGAGAAGTGGGGGAGGCTTTTCCCTGGTTGTGGTTGTGTTGGGGGGGGGGGGGGATGACTGGATCAGCGTTAATACTTCCCGCATCTCCTGCAGCAGGAGAACTCCTTCCTAGTCCAGGAGCGAGCTAGCTCGGGGGCTCTGCTCCCTGCCGGCGGCTGTCTCCTCCCAGGACTGGCTGTCTCGTTGGGCAGCTGAGAGGCGGAGCACGCTGCCGGGGCGGCTCTCTGGGGCTGGCTCAGCTCTCAGGGGAAGAATCCCCTTGGGGATAACGGGCCTGTGCGCTGGCTCAGCCCGCTGGGGCCCGTGGGCCTTGCCCTGCTCTGACCCTTGGAACTGACGGGCTGCCGTTTGCTGGAAGGTCACGCGCTCCAGGCCGCGTGAATGGGTCTGTCCCTCCCCGGCAGTGTGAGGGTGTCAGAGCCTTCCCGCCCCCGGGCCAGCGCAGAGGACCCAGCCAGGCTCGGCTTGGGGAGGTCCCATGCCTGCCCCTCCCCCCGGGCGAGCCTCTAGGAGGCCCTGCCTGAGAGGCGGGCGATCCGGAAAGGGGCGGTGTTAAGTGCGGTGTCTATAACGGCTCCCTGGCTCGCTGTGCTACCGGTAGCAGTTACTGACAAGCACGAGGGTCGGGAACTGCTACCGCGAGCCATTGCCGCCGCCGGCGGAGAGCGAGCTCCGCGTGGCGCAGATGGAGGCAGCGGCGCAGGCGGATAACGGGCTCTCCCTGGCCACAGCCCTCTCCTGGCCGCCGCGCCCGGCAGCCCCCAGCGGCGGGAGGATGGCCAGCTTCGGGCGCTCCTGCTCGCTGGAGCTCGGGGGCGACTACAAGGGGCCGGTGCGGGTGCGGGTGCGGGTGCTGGTGATCAACACGGGCGGCACCATCGGGATGGTGGAGGAGGAAAAAGGTGAGGGGGCAGCGCCAACCCCGCAGCGCCCGCTGGGGCAGAGGGCGGGAGTTGTCAGGGCATCACCAACCCGCGGGCTCTGGGTCACCCCCCGTAGCCTGGCAAGAGGGCGGGTGGGGAGGGGTGGTGATGGTGGCTGCAGCCTCTGAGGGGCACCTGGCAAGGCACGAGATGGGCATGAGTCCCTCGGGGAGGAGAGTGGCGTGAGGCACCCGCCTTGAAGGGCATCTGCGGCACCAGAGCACTGTTTATGTGAGTGGTGCTGAAAGCCAGGGACTAAGCCTGTACCTGCTGCAAAGGATGGAAGCCAGGCATTCAGTTCTTACTGCAAGCTGGGAGGTGCTGCTGCTTTCCTGGCGCCAGCGCCCCCGGAGTTACCGACCTGTCAGGGTGATTGAGGGAGCAAGCATGAACTCCTTTCCTTGGGAGTGCATAGCAGGGGGTGTGAGGAGGGGATTGGGCGTGAGTTCCCAAAGGGAATTTGATTCCTTCATCGGAAATAATAAGTTTTTATTTAAACCTGCCTGGCAGCATTCCTTTCACTGGGATTCATAGAGTTAGAAGAAACTGCAAAGATCATTTAGTGTTCTAGTCCAGTGTTTCTCAATCTTTTTTTAAAAAGTACCCCTTTAAAAAAAAAAAAAAAGTACCCCAGTACCTACAGTTTTCAGACACACAAAGTTTTTTCTACCATTGCAACACATTTTTGTTTAAACAACTTAATCGTAGCCAGGCGGGCAATTAAATTTTTGGGTGTAAAAAGTACAAAAATAATAAAATGCTGTAAAACTTAAAAATTCAGTTTGCTCAAATTTCAGTTGTGTTGATGTACCCTCCAAACTTCTCTCCTACCACTGGTTGAGAAACACTGTTCTTGTCTAACCCCTTGACAAGATTCAGGAGTCATAAAACTGTGAAAGACAGTTTTATGAACTGGCAATGAGTTCAAACAATGAACACTAGGTAACTGCATGGTAGTCACCTGTGTTCATGAGAAATATGAGTCATGTGAAGTCACCTTAGGCCTTATTCTATTAGCAGGTAGGGCAATTCTAAATATGGGCAGAATGCAGATCCACTAAATTTAAGGAGTAAATTCTCTTGTTTGAAGGTTTTATTTGACCACTAACACACTATCAGTGTTGTCTGCTGAAAACATGTTCGCTAGGTAGGAGGCCCTAAATGGCTGTTTGATTCAGATATCACTAAAATGACAGATTTAGTGACAGAAAGACTGGGGAAAGTAATCTCAAAAAATAGCCAGTATTATCTCTCCCCCTTTCATTGAGGATGTATGTTCAGTCAGTTACATCAGTAATAGTCAGAACTAGAATTAGTTGGGAATTTTCTAACAAAGCAGGTTTTTGTTGGAAAATGCCAATTTAATCAAAACCTAAGTGCTGCTGTGAACAATTTGGTTTTAACCAACTTCCTCTGAAATACAGACAGGATTCTATCAGAAACTGTCGGGCTTCCTGCCATCTCATCTGGGCCTCCCACCCATGGCATCAGGGGGACTTATGAGGACTGCTAGGAACTCAGTGTTTCCAGGTTTAACAGCCCATGCTGAGTGCACTGGTGGCAGGGCTTCCAGGCTCCCTGCTACAGAGCCAGGGGGCTTAAAATGCTCTGGGAGCTTGAACTTTAGGAGGGGTGCTCAGCATATATTTATAATGCAATTAAAAATTCATGTCTGGCCTATACCAGCTGTCTTGGGCTTTTGGGTCTTGGGCTAAGGGGCTGTTTAATTGCAGTGTAGCGGTTTGGGCTTGGGCCCAGGTTCTGTGACTCTGTGAGATAGGAGGGTCCAAAAGTTTGGGTTCCAGCACAAGCCCAGACATCTTTACTAACAGTCCCTTAGTCCAAGCCCTGTGAGTCTGAGTTAGGGGGAATGGGCCAGCCACAGTTTTTCATTGTCATATAGACATATCCATAGGATCTAGACTACTGAGGGGCAACATAGGCCAGCAGGTAGGCTCCATGAAATGCACTCCTTCATCTGAGTGGGCTGCAAAACTGTCATAACCAAGATGGTCTCCCAGAATAGAGTAGTTTTTCTAACTGCTCTTGCATACCTAGAATTTCCGGGGTGTGCTGATTGAACTGTAGCAGCACTCTTGATTGGCTGCAGAGGGAGTTTATGGCTCTCACAATGTTGTGTGCAATCAGCACTCACCTCACTTCATGTACCCTTGCTTTAAGTGCATATCACTTTTGTAATACTGGTAGGGGAAAAAAACGACATGGAGAAAAATCCTGGTTAAAAAGTTGACCAGTTAAATGGAAACATTCCATTAAATGGAAACATTCCATTTAACTAGGATGCCATGGTGTGATGTGGCAGACCTGGCTGGGCTGAACCGGTGTCAGCCGGTGGTCAGGGCAGTGAGTGGTGTGTGTGAGCTATACACCCGAGACTTTAACTGCTAGGAGTGGGGTCCCTTAGCAGTGGGCAACCTGGAGGAGGTTGACGGGTGCCCCAAAGAGTTTAACGTCCGTGTCTTTACTGCTAGGATCGGGATCCTTTGCAGTGGGCAGCCAACAGGCTGACAGACGCCCCAGAGTTTAACAGGGAGAGCTTTACACCTCAGACTTTGACTGCTAGGACACAAAGTCCCGTCGCAGTGGGGAGGCTGAGAGGTGCCCCAACGGATCTGTCCCCTGGAAGCGACACGATCCAACGCTCAAGCTCTCCCTATATCTGTCCCTTATGACCAGCTGGAGTTCTTTTGTTTGTGTTCGGTTCGGGTACAGCAGCACGGGTTCAAGTCAGAAACTCAAACCACACTTGCTTATTTGTAGGAGAAAGAAAAGAAAGAAGAAAGAAAACTTGGTTCAATATATATATATTTAAACTTATAAAGTGAATGAGGGCACAATCTTATTTTACTTGTTTACAATAGAAGTGAAACAGGTTGATTAGAGAAACTTATAATAGAGTAACTAAATTAAAGTGTACACATAAGAAACACATTGCAGGTATAATTCTCACCCCTGCGTTCCAGACTTGGCGTGGCCAGCGTCTTTCTCTCAATCCCTCGGGAAGAAGTAGGGCGAGGCTGGGCGTCCCACAGACCTCGGGAGACAACATATACCTGCCAGCAGGTATAGATTGGAGCTCAAATGGGGTGGGCTACTAAACCCCTCTTTATACCCCTTGGGTCACGTAGGCTTCTTCCTGGTCTCAAGTGGCCAATTAGGAAAAATGGCTTTGAATGCCAAGTTTCCTACGGAAGGGTGCAAAGCATAATTCACACTGGGAAACTGCAGACAATGGGCACTCTAGTATGTGATGGGCGAAGATTCCTCTCCTGGGACAGTGCAGGCGTGTCAATTACTGGTACTAGCCATCAGGGCGGCAGGAGGTCCCCTGGTCGTCAGCTAGCCCATTTACTGTCTGGTTTCTGTTTATTAGAGTCAGGGACAAGCAGCACCCCTGCGTTCCCAGGGCATCAAAGGCTGACTGCCTTTCTCTTGCTCTCTGGGGGGGGAAAAACAAGATGGGGTTCATGTCTGGCTACAACCGGCCTCCCACCCATGGTATGGTAAGCCCAGCCAGGCTGGACTAACTCCCCCACCTGTGGAGCAGGTGGCAGCCTGGCCAGGCCCACCACACCGCAGGCTGCTCTGGTCAGGCCGGGCTCAGCCTGCTGCACCATGGATGGGTGCTGCTCAGGACGGGTTGGACCCACTGCATCATGCCGGGGGTGGGGGCTGCTTTAGCTGGGCCGGACCCACTGTGTCATGCTGTGGGTGGGGAGCTGCTCCAGCCCAGCCGGAGCAGTGGTGCAGCATGGTGGGCCCAACCAGGGTGGAGCAGCCCCTTGCCTGTGTTGGGCATGGGGTGCTTCAGCTCAGCTAGGCTGCCAGTTAACCAATTATTGGTAAGCATCACCCAGTGAACATCATGCTTACTGGGTAACTGGTTATCCATTTACATCCCTAGTGGGCAATGTTAAACAAAATGTCTCATGGGCCACACATAGCACATCAATGGGCTTCATGCAGCCCTCAGGCTGCGGGTTGCCCACCACTGATCTAGATTCCCTAGCATGGATTAGGAAGCCTATGAGCCCTGGCTCAAGATGGGGCTTCTAGACTTCTCACTCTGATTTTTTGAGTACAGTAAAAAATCTTTCTATTGGCTTGAGCATGGGGAGAGAGAAGAGATGCTTATGAGTTGGTTTGTTTATGGAGAAGAGGGAAAGTAGGACATTAATATGGTCAGTAAAATTAATTCTGACTGGTCAATCTTGATGATTGTGCGTGAAGTATATATTGTTTTGTTTTCTGTTGAATGTGGATTTTAAGAATCTGTCAAGGTTGGAATTTTTTTCCTGTATTAACAAATACATTTTAAGGTAAGATCTTTCCATTTTACTTTTTGATATTTTATTTTGCTTTAATCACATCCCTCTGAATAATGAATAATAATCTTGTGTCCGCTGGAGTCAAGAGATCTGTCTTCCTGAATCTAGTATCTTATAACTCCCCTGACGCCACTGGAAACAAAATTCTTATTCAGTGGTAAAAGTCTGGTTTTGTGCTTTACTCTGGCTAGTGTAAATCATTAATGAATCACATTTTGCTTGATCAAACTTTCACTTTCCTTTTATGCTCTTTAGGATGATACTGTCTTCATCCTGTCTAAACTAAATTCTTAACATGTAACAGAAGATTTTCTGGTTCATCTCTTTTAGGATGTTCAGCTGTCTTTATAAGTAAAGGCTCCACAGCTGGCTTTAATACAAGCCTTCCTTCATACACATTCATTTTACCTTGTTCTCCTCAAGCTTTATTCAGTGATTAGAAACTGCCATGAGTGTATTGCAGGGGTGGGGAACTTTATGGCCTGTGGGCCAGCCCCAGCCCCTGGCTTGCATGGATCTGGCCCCCAAGGCTTGGGGCTTCCTCCCCAGCATTGGGGAGCCCCACTCCAGAGCCAAAGGAGGTTCACAAAATCTACTAGCCTGGGCCCCCCTAGGCTCTGGTGTGCAAGGGGAATGTGAGGAGTATTTTTCTGCTTCTCAGACAGGGGCCATGTCAGTGAGGTGTTTTTTGTGTGGCCCCCGATTGGTTTTTCTGTGGGTCAATGGCCTCTAACCCCCAAAAGGCTCCTCAAACCTGATGTACTGTCTATTTCAGCCCTGTATAAAAAGGCATAGCTATTAAACCGATTAAATGGGGGGAGGGGCCCCCCCTGCCTGCCATAGACAAGTTGAAGGACCCTCCCACAGCAAACAGGAGCTGCCCTGGCGAGGCTGGAATGCCCCCGCCCGCAGCAGGCTCTGCAGGGCTGGAGCAGCCCCTTGCCTATGGCAGACAAGGGGTTATTCTAGCCTCCACTGGTTAACTGTAACTTTGTAAGCCTCACCCATTAAGGGTGAGGCTTTCCGGTTAACCATTAACATCCCTCATTCAAAGATGAAGTAAATAAGCTTTATGCATGGACCTGGGGCAGGTGAATCACCACAAGATAAGACTAGGTATACCTCCCACAGTATCTGTTGATTACATTTAAGGGAGAATGTAGCCCAGTCTTAGCACATCAGGTGTTGAACCCTATTTCCTCCCTCTTTGCTCAGTTTCTCCATTTCTGCAGTCAAACAAGGCACCACATGTGGTACTTCTGAATTACTCTTTCCTTCAGAGGTGTGGCTTATTAACGTAACAGTTTATCTTAAAACTAGAATCTCTCAGCCTTCTCCAATCCATTATGCCATGTTTAAGGGATTTGCTCCTGTTCTCACTGCAAGTAGTTCCAGCCAAGTCTTTCCCTTTGACTGATATAGAGAGTTTCTTATTCAGTTTTTTCTGAATCTGAGTCCCTTCTTGGTTCACTGCAAGTCTCTTTACCCTTGTATCAGCCCAGGGCTGTCACCATGGGATACTTGGTCACCTGACACAATCACTAGTTCAAGCCCAAACCCATCCCCGGGGGTGTAGGGTGGGAAGTGGCTAACTATGCAATTATAGTGTGAGGCTAAACTAGAGGTGGCTGGAAAATTTCTGATGAAACAGAATTTTGTCAGGAATTTCACATAAAAATCAAGCTGGATTTGAAACACTTATGCCAAATCATAGGCACAGTCCCAATGGTTCCCTGCCAACTCACCTCATGAGCTAGTGGGAAGCCCTGCCAGCTGGAGAGCTCCAGAATGGGGATTCCAGGCTTCTAGGTTTCGTGGTGGTAGGACAGCCCTGTTGTATTGACTGCCCTGGGACTAGGGACACCGGGCTCCCAAGGTCTGCAGCTCTGGGATAACCCTTTCATGCCAGTGCCTTCAAGCTCCCTGTCATGGAATCAGGAACCTTACAGTCTTGGGAGATCCAGCTCTGCAGCAGGGAGCCTTGGAATCCCTAGAGGCTCACTCTTGCAGAGCTGGGAGACTGGAGGTGCTGGGATAGGATGTTCCTGCACCAGAGAGCTGGCAGCGCCATGGCAGAGGGAGCCAGTGGTGCAGCTGGGAACCCCAAAGCAGGGCCCATTACCAGCTTCTGACAGAGGCTACGGGCACCATTCCTACCCATTCTGATTAATAGCCATTGATGGAGCTATCCTCCATGAATTTATCTAGTTCTTTTTTGAACTCTGTTAAAGCCTGGTGTTCACAACATTCTTTGGCAAGAAGTTCTATAGCTTGACTGTGCATTTTGTATTTCTTTTTGTTTTAAATCTGCTATCTATTTATTTCATTTGGTGACCCCTAATTCTTGTATTATGGGAGCAAGTAAATAACTTTTCATATCTACATTCTCCACACTGGTCATGATTTTATAGACCTGTATCATATCCCCCCTTATTCTCCTATTTTCTAAGCTTAAAAGTCCCAGTTTTTGAGATGAGGTGACCACATCTGCACATAGTATTCAAGATGTGGGCATACTATGGATTTATACAGAGGCAATAAGATACTCTCTATCCCTTTTTAAATTATTTCTAACATAGTTTGCTTTTTTGACTGCTTCTGTACATTGAGTGGATGTTTTCAGAGAACAATCCACAGTGACCCCAAGATCTCTCTGTTGAGTGACAATAGCTAATTTAGTCTTTATCATTTTCTATGCATAGGTAGGATTAGATTTTCCAATATGCATTACTTTGCATTTACCAACATTAAAATTCATCTGTTATTTTGTTGCCCAGTCACCCAGTTTCATGAGATCCTTTTGAATCTTTTCACAGTCTGCTTTGGTCTTCACTATCTTTTTGAAGCTCTTCACAGTTTTCTTTGATCTTAGCCATCTTCAGCAGTTTAGTATCATCTGCAAATTTTGTCATATCACTGTTTTACCCCTTTTTCCAGATCATTTCATTTCAAATATGTTAAATAGGATTGGTCCCAGTATGGACTCCTGGGGACATCACTAATTACCTCTTTCCATTCTGAAAACTAAGTTTATTCCTATCCTTTGTTTCCTAACTTTTAACCAGTTATCAATCCATGGGAGGACCTTCCCTCTTAACCCATGACAATTTACTTTACTTAAGAGCCTTTCACAAGGAAGCCTATATATCCACTGGATCCGCCTTGTCCACATGCTTGTTGATGCCCTCAAAGAACTCTAGTAGACGAGTAAGGTATGATTTCCTTTTATAGAAACCATGTTGACTTTTCCCCAACAAATTATGTTCATCTGTGTGTCTGACAATTATATTATTTAATAAAGTTTCAACTAATTTTCCCGGTACTGATGTTAGATTTACCTGTCTATAATTGCCAGGGTCACCTCTAGAGCCTCTTTTAAACATTGGCATCATATTAGCTATCTTTCAGTCATTAGGTACAGAAGCTGATTTAAAGGTAGGTTACACACCACAGTTAGTAGTTCTGCAATTTGACATTTGAATTCTTTCAGAACTCTTGGGTGAATGCCGTTTGGTTCTGGTGAGGCAGCAGAGGAGCCGCTGAACAGCTGCAGTAGGGAAAGGGCAGCTGTTCTGTTCAGAATGTTCTGAGCTGCTGGTCACAGCTGTTGCACTGGAAGTGGTGGGTTGGGCCAGATTAAAAAGGGGCTTTAGGGGCTGATGCCCTGGGCTAGGGCAGGGCCCCGGGCTGCAACCACTAAAGCCCCTGTGTTCCAGGACAGCCCTTCCTGGTGGGGGGGTGGGAAGTGGCTTATTTACAATTGCTCAGATTTGTGGAGAATGTCTACACCTGCTTGTAACTGATTGATTTAAAACTGATCTGGAAGGGTAGGCGATATAAGCAAAATGTTTTCTCCTTTCTGATCATGTTAAGGTTTAAGCAATGATAGCAGTTACTTCTAAATTTTCTAACAAAGTCTATTTAATATTGTGCATTCTTTTTGGAGTAGATATGGTTGGGTTAAATCTGTGCTAGAAAATATATGGAATGCCAATGCAGGGGAGCAGAAGAAGTCAAAGAAAAATCAGTAAGCCCTGGTCTATTCCCTGTATTTCTAAATAACAAACAGAGCATCCACTCTACCGGTGTGTCTAGACTACATCCCTCTTTCAACAGAGGAACGTAAATTAGACACTTTGAAATTGCAAATGAAGCCGGGATTTGAATTTTCCACGCTTCATTTGCATAATCGCGTCATGGCGCTCTTTCAAAAAAGCGCTATTTCAAAATTGAAACTGCAATCTAGACGCGGTTCTTTCAAAAATAGAAGCCTTTTTCGAAAGATCCGGTAAACCTTATTTTTTTACAGGATCTTTTGAAAAAGTCTTCTATTTTCAAAAGAACTGAATCTAGACTGCGGTTTCATTTCAAAATAGTGCTTTTTCAAAAGAGCGCCATGGAGCACGGGAAATACAAATCCCGGCTTCATTTGCAATTTCAAAGTGTCTAATTTACATCCCTGTCAAAAGAGGGATGTAGTCTAGACACACGCTACCATGCCTGTTATTTCGAAATAAGGAACTGGTTATTTCAAAATAATAACTCCTGCTTTCCTTGGGGAATAAGCTTATTTCAAAATAGTTATTTCGGGAATTATTATTTCAAAATGAGTAATTTCAAAATAATTTCCTAGTGTAGACATGCCCTTAGAGGGAAAACAGAAAAATGAATGTTTCATCAGTAGTTTTTTCCCCTTTGTTTCCTAGGACTTGCTCCTGAAGCTAATAAGTTAGCAAAGGCTCTGAAAAAAATGCCAATGCTACATGATGATGTATATGCGAAAGAATCCAGATTTCCTGATGAAAACTTGGTGCTTCCGTAAGTAACCAAAAAAAAAATCTCCCCCTCATTTTGAGATATTTTTGTAAACTACATTGAAACCTTAATGTAAAGAACCCAATGTTCTTCTTGTGATATTAATTTAATATGGTAGATAACTTACTTTAAGAGCGCTAAAATGTTATGCCTTACTGGGACGTTAATTGGTAGAAGGCAAAATCATACTCTTCTTGATGAAATTGTTGAGAGAGAATAAAAATGTTATTATTTGGTAAGTTAATCAGATAAGACTCTAATTCAAAAGTTTAAATTATAATATTTTACTAAGGGCATCTGACATTAATGTACACTTAATATTAATTATTAATATATTCTTGTTACCGTCTCACTTCTGCTTCCTTTTCCTCCCTTGCCATGATGAAAGTAAGTTCTGGATTTTGCAGTGGACAACTGGTGTCTCCTCATACTGGGGGAGCACCAGTTAAAGTGGAGGGCACATGCCCTCCCCACATGACCTCCTCTTGTGAATCCTCCTGCTCAGCCCCAGACCCCTGTGCTCTCCCCATTCCCACCCTCATTACCTGGGGGGGGTGGGGAGGGGGCTCTGTCCTCCCACTGTGCCAGCTTCTGTCTGGCATGTTTGGCTGCTCTCTCCAGCAGCCAGGCTCCTGAGCCACTCCCAGCTGCAGCCCGGAGCTGCATAGCAACTGCCTGGGAGAATGCCTTATGGCCTCCTGCATAGGCTTGGCTTCTGTGACAGCGGCCAACTTAGTCTGACACCAGCCCTCCTGCTTGCAGAGTCAGCTTCTGTCCCCAGAAACTGAGCCTGGCAAGGGAGCAGTGGCAGTGGCAGCCTGCTCCTGTCCATGTTCGACTGCTAGGGACAGGAGGCGACTCTAAGCATGCCTTGGGATGGAAAAAGAGGTCTGACTCGCTCAGTCACAGTCCCCAGAAGCTGAGCCTGGGTGGAAGGCCCTCTCCCTGTCAACTACTGCACTGCACCCAGGTACCCTCCTCCCGGCTGGAAGAGACTTGGGCCTGCTCATTTCCTTCTGGCTCTGGCCCCACCCTTTCTTCTTCCCCCAAGCAGCTGTTGGAGGGGCACTTGAGCCTGGAGAAGGGACATTTCACCCTTTGTGACCCTCTTACAAGTTGCATAAGAATGTTTTTTAATAGCCCACTAGTTCTTAGGCTTTTTCTTGGTGAGGGCAGGGGGATCAAGAGAGAATGCGTGGAAAATAAAATCTCTTCAGGTTCCTGGCCTATCGAGTGGAGTTGTTTTCATCTGCATTCTGACAGATTTTGTGTTAAAACCACAAGAAAAATAACTGTCGGGTTAGTAAAAATATTTATATTACATTACTTTAACATCAGAATGGCAAACACATTCGCTAACCATAATGCAGTATATACTTCCTTTGAGCTACATAAACTGGATGGGCCGTTACATCAAAAGCTAAATACTGGACACTTAAAGCCCACTCAGTTAACCTCATTAGCACCAGCACAACAATTGACAGGTTTTTTTCTCCCTCTCTCCTTTCCTTTTCTGTTATAAATTGGGAGGTTCTTCTTTTTTTCTCCACTCACATCTGGGGAAGTGCGTTTTGCCCATGAAAGCTCATGATTCTCTCTCTCTCTCTCTCTCTCTCTCTCTCTCTATGTATGTATGTATATGTTAGTCTTTAAGGTGCTACAGGAGTACTCATATTTTTGAGTTACATAGTGCCTAAAACAATCTCCACTAGTTGCCAAACACAATTACATTACAAAATAGTTATCAGAATCTAAGAAACATTCTTCAAATCAACATTCTCACAATCAGTGTATGTCATAAAGCTTAAAACTTCCCTCCCCCAATATACGATTTGTCTATCCCTGGGGGCTCATTTATGATGGTACTAGCCCATTAACAGTGGCTACTATGCATATTGTATATAGCACTATGTGAATTAGCTCCAATGTATGGCTGAAGAAGTAGCAGCAGCAGCTAATTGATGCAATGAATTGGTTTCAAGCTTTAATTCTACAACAGTTTCTGCTGATATTTAGAATTCTTACAAACCAATTGTTTATTTCTTCCCCAAATGTATGCAACATCATGGTAATTATATACAGTTTTATAATTAATCTGCATGACTTTTTAACTGTTGGGCAATGATTAACAGGCTTATAGGTTTTATTTAGAGGACCATATGCTAATTTGATGTCCTCCCCAGCTGTGACAAATTACTGAATCCCTGTAAACATGTTACATTGCACACAGCTTACAGAAGTATGTTTTAAAAAATATTTGAAAAGTTTAATAGAATTATGGCTTGTTTGCTACAAGGAGTGGCAATTGAGGTTAATTATGGAAAATCATGAGGGGAAAATTGGGACACCCATAAAGCAAATACATTAAATTTTTTAGTTTAGATCTTTGCACTAAGACATCAATAAATTGAAGCACCTAAAATAAAAAATTAGAACAAAGAAAAGCCCAAAGGGGACAATACTAACATGAGTTTATGATATACTTGATTTTGTTAAAAATTGTGATTATATTAAGAAAAATATGGTTTTACTGGTAAATTACTTTTTATTTGAGCGCTTATGATTAAATAATTTATTAAAGACATTTTTAGATGAATTGAAAGATAGTGGAACTCTACTGATGTGCTCTCTTTGTGTCCTAAGTGCATTTCATGTCCCATGTACGGATGGGAAAAACAAATGTATAAATACATAAAGTTAAAAAAATATGTGTCAGATGAAGGACTTTCAGATAAAAATCTTGTTTGTTCTTTGGTATTATTGATCACTATTTCACAACATTTAGTGCTGCAAAATGTTGTTTGCCATTGTCCCTTTTATATTCCCACGATTCCTTAGTGATATTTTAAGTATGCAATTGAAAAATTATTGTTACATTTGGGAGGGAAAAAATAGGAACATTTAGTGGACTTTGTAGATGAGTCTGATAAACCTAATGTAATGAAATGGAACATTCTGTGGACTTAAAGATTTGTTTTTGTGGAGCTGTTTTCACCACTAGTAAAAGAGTTGACTGACCGTACTGTCATATGTCTTCTTTTTTAAATGGCACTGATGCAGAAGATCTTTTCTCACTACTGTTGACTTCCCTTCTAGTTGTTTTAAAACCTTGCTTTCATAGAGAGCGTTTGTGTACATAATGGTTAACATTAACAAGGCAAAACCTGTAAAAACCCTACATCTTAGTTACAGTGTATCAGTTATGCAAGATTGAAAACATTGGAAAGTTTGTTTTACCATTCACACTATAAATTGTTCAAATATGCTGACCTGCCTTTGCCAAGGTACCTATAAGAAATTAGCCAAATTATGATAGATTGATGGCAACTGGGGATAATTGACTCCTGTCTTGGTGTATTTCTATTGGTTTATAAAACATCTATGTGAGAATGGTATATATCTGATTTTTCTTCTCTCCCACCATTTGTATGTTTCTTGTAAGCTGCTCAGAACAAGGGCTCATTATGTTTTTGTATAGCACTAGCATATGGGGATCCTGATTATTAGTAGATGCTAACTACTTTCTGAATGGTATCCTTCCTGCTTTATCCATCCACTGACTTTGATCTTTATCTACTCAGGTTTAGCACCCTTTCTCCTGATACTTTATGCATAGCGGTAGGGGGGTGGGTGACAGAACATCTTTCTTTCCCCCCCCCCTTTCCCTTCTCCTATTTATTTTGAGTTTCCTTATCCTCTAATCATAACTCCAGTCATCTGAAGAAGTGGGCTGTGCCCACGAAAGCTCATGATACCATCTACATGTTTTGTTATTCTATAAAGTGCTACCAGACCATTTGCTTGCTGTTTTTTTTCTGTAACAGACTAACTCGGCTACCCCCTGAAGCTCCTGATTATTACTGGAGCTGTGAGTACTACTGCAGTATAAATGTTAATATTTTTTTAAATCAAATATGGACCTCCCCTCTGTTCATAACAAGCATCAGATTGTACCAAATTCTTAAATCATAGAATCATAGAGCTGGAAGAGACCTCAGGAGGTCATCAAGTCCAGCCCCCTGCCCAAAGCAGGACCAATCCCAACTAAATCAACCCAGCCAGGGCTGATTAATTTATCATAACAGTCAAATTCATAGATTCATAGATTTTTAGGGACAGAAGGGACCATTAGTCTGACTTCCTTCGTGATACAGGGCAAAGAACCTCACCTTGTAATTTCTGCATAGCTCATCATGCAAATGCCCATCCACCTGGGAATCACATCTGTATTCTAAGGGAACTCGGGAAATAGCTGCTCAGAAGAGAAACTATCAAAAGCTAATATGGCCTTCAAATACTTTTTTTAATTTCAACTCACTTCTTGTATGTCCGTAGCTTGTCATTTAGGAAGCTAGTTGAAATGGAAAATATTAACAGTGCACTACCATGGTTTCAAATGTTTGGATTTCTTGCCAGTTTAACCTTGTGTCTTAGTTTCCTTTTAAGAGTCTTTACTAACATGTACTCTCAACCTTAAATCCACTTTAACAAATTTCCCCACTTACCTGCCTTTTGGTGTGAGAATCTCCTCTTAAAAATACACATACATGAACACACACATTCCTAATGAGAATCAGGGGCGAGAAAGGGATCTTAAATAGTGGATATTCCATCTGATTCCCTGAAGTCTGCAGTAAGTGATATCCCACTTCTTGGGGCTAATTAAGATCTGAAGGAGAAGAGATTTGTTTCTGAAGTCTTATGTGGGAGCTGTGGGGGGGAGCACATCAGGGGTTCATTGCCCTCTCCTTTCACATAGATGTATGAGGTCCACAAGAGTCCCATTCAGGGGAGGCCTAAGGAGTGAAACACTTCACCTATTGTAAGTGCTTGAACACCATGGCAAGCATCAGAAGGCTTTTCAGAGCTGATCCAACAACTGTGTGTACTCCACAAGCAGTAGGAGGCTTGTGGCTCTGCTTGACCAACCTTAGGAATTACTTTAAAATGTTAGTAACTTTCTAAAGTAGAGTTTAATAAACTAACCTTTAATCTTGGGCATTAGGGCTTGGTAAGGTGACTCCAGTAAGCTAGGTTTTGTTTTCCCCTGCCTTTCTACTTTTTTGGACTTTATAGAAAAAAGCAAAAGTTATGATTTTTTTAATCCCTTTATATTTAGGGTCAGGAGCTAATGGTTTGGTGCACTTCTACCTTTGTAGAAAAGTTCTATCATGGCCCTAGACCTAGCCCACTAAACTTGATGTCAGTATTCCACTGCATATTTTTACATATGTGAACCAAAAACATGCTTATCATGGATCATTCATTCAGTTAAAGGTTAAAAAAATTATGAGAACACAATAATTCATGACCTAAAACGTTTTCATGTTCTTGTCTTTTTCAGTCTCTCTAAACAAAATAAAAGAATTATCTATACAATTCTGGAACTTTCGCCACTGCTTGATTCTTCTAACATGACGACAGATGATTGGGCTAAAATTGCCAAGAAGCTTGAGGTACTCTACATTTCAATAACCTTAATCATTTTCAGCTGAAATACTGCAGTTTAATTATTTTACCTTCTGATAAAATAATTCGGTTTACTCTGCTCAAATCATTGATGTACTTATTAAAAGTACAATACTATTCAGTATTTTACATAGCACACTAGATTGCTGATAACTTGTAGTTGATGGGTAATATGTAATAGTTGTGAAAATAAAAGACAAAGATTGTGTTTCGTGAAAATGTCACAGATTTATCAGAAAATGTTTGTATGTTAAACTATCATTGAAGGAATTTTTTATAGCCAATAGCTTATGTGGTTTATTTTTACAAAATTATGTCAATTATAATTGAAAGAAAAGAATGCATCTGAGGCTCTATAATACTAGCAGCCAGGGTAATTAGAACTGGGAAGAATGGATTAATTTTTTGTCTCTCCCTTATTTTGGACACCGAAACTGTAGGTTGAAACTCTCTAGTCTGGCACCCTTGGGACTTGACTGGTGCAAAACCAGAGAATTTGCTGAACCATGGAAGGCCAATACTGTCTAGCAGCATTACCAACACTTCCACTGCTTACCAGGCTCTTAGAAGACATTTAAGGGGTAAATTAGAGCTAAATAATAGAAGAGAACACTGAGTGCCAGGACTGGTGGCTGTAAACAAACTTTATGGGACCACAGGAAACTTTGCCACACCCATGATAAGTGGACATCCAACTAACTAAAATCATGCCAGACCACGGATGTTGCTGGACCAGAGTGCAGAACTAGAGAGGTTCAGCCTGTGGACTGCTTAGTTTCATTAGTCATTAGAACAGTATCATTGTGGATAGATTTCCTACACTTGGAGAAATGGCTGTGTGCACAAAAATAAGTGACATTTATGAAAACCAACGTATGAAATCCAAACCAACGTTTGAATTCCATATGGTTAACAAAAATTATCCTCAGCTCCCAATCTAAATCAGGTGTGTGCTTTTAGGAAGGGGATCTGTTGTGGGGGAAATGCTGGGAAACATGAACGTATAGTTGTTAATGTGAAATCTTAAGAAATTAAATGTGACTTCTTGCGAAAATAATCATTATGAATTTGGTGGTAGAAAACATTATACTCCCCTGGTTCTGTTCACCCAGCACATGGGTGATATCATTTCAACTGGGCTTGTATACAGTGGATTGTTTTTTTCCTCCACCACACTGCAATGGCACCAGTGCAACTCCACCAGCACTGGCAGCTCTGGCAGCACTGCTGAAGACCAGCTGCTGGTGATGTTCCTGCCATGCCTCTAACCCTGCTTGAAACAGGTCTATATGACATCATTGGTTGCCACTCCCATTCTTGCTACCACCACTGGAGCTGCACTGGCTGCAGTGATGAAGGGAGACTTTCAGGTACACAGCAGCGTAGATTCAGCCAAGATGAATATATACAGCCTTCAGCTCGCATCAGAATGAACTATGTGGCTTATATTTGATTTTTTTTTAAAAATGTATTAGCCTTTTAAAATATCAGATTGTTTATAAAGGCAATTGCTCATGTAACCAACTGATGAATGTAAGTTATAAGTCTCCCTGTATACCTGAGCGGGTAGGAGTTCATTATATCCCTCAGCTAGAGAGCCTTGGCTTTTTAGGTGAAGAATTATGTCTGTCCTGCTTTTAGTTCTGAAAGTCCCTGGTTCAGTCCTATATGTCACACTGCAAAACAAATAAACGTTCAGAGCTATAGCCCATAGACTTAATATCAAAGAGCCACTTTTCTCCAAATGTGAGACTGCTTGTAAAGGATATTAATTCCAGTACAGAAGACAGCTCAACACAACTGTATTTTTTAAAAATTGCATGTTAGCTTTATTTTAGCTTAAGCTCACAACAAAATTCACTTTTCACATTAACTTTCCTTTTTGCTTAGTCTGGCAAGTATCTCTTCCCTCTCCATTAACCTGTATCTCTCATTTCAATTTTCCTGCTTACATGCATACTACCACAAGATGGAGACACATAATTTAGCTTGAACATTTACAGAGCATAATGATAGCATGCTGATGACTTGTCAAAGAGATGTGCTTTGTCCAAGAAATATGCATTTGATTGTTTTCTGTTGTTTTGGAGCATGAGACAGAAATTGAGAAACATGATTTGATCTTAGCTTCTCTATCATATTGGAAAACTACCCAGAAGGAGATGGCTAGGAGTGGTGGATTTGATCTCAATCTTTGGGGTACATCCTTAAGTGATGTAAATCTGTATGGCTCCATTGAAATCAATGGAACTACACCAGTCCATGCCAGATAAGAATCTGGTCTTTAATAGTAAGCTAAATTAAATTTACACCCATGAGTTAGTGACACTTAACAGTAAAATACAAATAAAATTGGACCCTTATAGTGGGGTTCCATGCTGAAAAATAATTCTGTAAAAACAGCATTGTAGAGTTTCACATATTTGTGAATCAAAGATCTTTGGATCACACCTGATCAAGGTTACAAGTGTAAATATGGGTTTTTTTTCTAGTTGCCAGCCCTTGAAACTCAGAATTTAAGTCAAACTAAGTTCTTTCTATCTAATGCATCATTCTCAATATAGAATGCTACTTGTACCATCAGTACACAGGCCAGAAACAAATCCAGTTCACTTTTCCATACCTATATAAGTACCGCAGTGCTAATAAGAATATTAAATAATAATTATTTTCTTTTGTAATTTAAGCATGTAAGACTGAAAAAACACAGGGTGCATATGGGTTGAGAAAGAAAAGACACATGATTATTTTTCTGACCACAGCCATAGTTTAAGCTTGATTGTCTTGGACAGTCTTATCATGACATTCTTACACATCATCACAGTATCATAAAAATTAAGTGCAGACTTTAGCAGGTTGCAATTTGGCATCATAACATAATGATTTGTCCCCCCAAATATATTTGAATCCTTTTATTTCCTGCATGTTTAGTTTGCAAAACTGGGAATTGCTCTATCAGATTTCTGAGTAGATGGCAATAGTATCCATTTGAGTATCTGTAGGCAGGTGCAGAGGTAGACATCAGCATGTGGAAGAGGAAGTGATATTTACAAATGAAATAGTAGGTCAAAACTTAAACTAATGCTTGCTTATTCTAGTGAGTAACATCAATAAAAGAAATATTCTATTTCATGAAAATAAGTAAACATGCTTACACTGACTTCCATGCTGTTGTTGGCACATGCTCAACTGAAAATCAAAGGGAAAATATTAGATAAAAAATTAAGATGGCAGATTTGGAAATGTCTTGTGTGATCAGCTCATTAAATAGTAAGAAATTTTGGCTTTCCTGTTTACCCCCTTCCAAAATCTAATATATGCCTTCCTTCCAATGGGATCTGCTGTGGACAGGGTGCCTTTGTACTTTTGCAGTCCAGAATATTATGAGAGGCCTTCACATTCCTTACTTTTAAAATGTGTACATATTTTGAATAGTTCACATTACCAAGCAGAGATACTTTTTATGAGAGCTCTTTCAGTTTGTTACTTAGCCATGGATGTATAGTAGTGACAATTTCATGCTTGTTCATCTGTCTTTGTTGGAGAATGTAGATTCATAGTAACATGAGAAATGAAAAGTTGCAATACAATAGTTACTTCACTGTTAACTTCTGAACTGAAGAGGGCACTCTTACACTGGCAATTTGCCTTTCTCCCATTTGGATTAAATGGGCTGTTTTCAATGTATTACAATAGTTCTGGTTTGCCTAATCTGTTCTTGTAAATGATGTAATCTCTAGAGTAAAAGCAGCTACAAGAAATCAGACTGTGCGACAGATTTGCATATGTTAACATTCCTGTTTAAAGCCAGTGATAAACTTTTCTTAATTAGCAGTCTTCTGGTTTAAAATGCTGCATTAATATGTATACATAGATGAATCTGTCTTTGACTCTTCCATAATTAGTTAGAAGAACTAGATTTTATGTTGATTGCCTTATCAAAACTCTTAATTATGTTAAACTGAAAACCTGGATATTTTATGTATAATATATAGTAATTTTATATATAATATAAAATTATATATTATAATATATTTAATATAATATAATATATTACATTTTATATATAATATATAGTAATTTTAACATATAGAATTTAAAACTATTACCCTACAGTAGAAGAAGTAAGGCAATATGGCTGTGTCTAGACTGGCCAGTTTTTCCGCAAAAGCAGACGCTTTTGCGCAAAAACTTGCCAGCTGTCTACACTGGCCGCTTGAATTTGCGCAAGAGCACTGACGTTCTAATGTAAGAAATCAGTGCTTCTTGCTCAAATACTTTGACGCTCCCGTTCGGGCAAAAGTCCTTTTGCGCAAAACCTTTTGCGCAAAAGGGCCAGTGTAGACAGCTCAGTTTTGTTTTGTGCAAAAAAGCCTCGATGGCTAAAATGCGATCGGGGCTTTCTTGCGCAAAAGCGTGTCTAGATTGGCCACGGACGCTTTTGTGCAAAAAGTGCTTTTGCGCAAAAGCGTCCGTGCCAATCTAGACGCTCTCTTGTGCAAATATTTTTAACGGAAAACTTTTCCGTTAAAAGCATTTGCGCAAAATCATGCCAGTCTAGACGTAGCCAAAATGTTTGACCTATGTCAACACCAGCACAGCATTGGTTCTAATTCTGCTTACTGTAAAAAATATCTTTCCATCTCCAGCAATACTACGAACAATACGATGGTTTTGTGATCCTTCATGGCACAGACACAATGGCATATACAGCTTCGGCTTTATCCTTCATGTGTGAGAACCTGGGTAAAACCATTGTTCTGACAGGATCTCAGGTAAATCTTAATTTTATGCCGAGGTCAAATACATTATTGTTTTAGTGTGTTTGTATGTAAATTGCATAGTATATTGATTAATACTGCATGCTTTAGATGTGCAGGGGCAGATTCTCAGCTGATATAAATTGCCAGTTTTTGTTGATTTCAACAGGCCAATGGCAGTTCATGCCAGCTGAGGATTTGCTCCACAAGCTTTTTATTACTAGCGATTCTAGAAACATAAGAATTATTGTATTAAATCACACCAGTAGTGGTTCTAGTCCAGTTGCCAACAATGGCCAGTACTGGATGCTTCTGAGGAAAGTGCAGTAAATCCTATAGTATATTGTGTAATAATCTCTTTATACAAAAAAACCTCTTCCTAACCCCAGGCTATTAGTGGTTTGTTTAAACCCAGGAGCATGGAGGCTCAGATCCCTTTATAAATTATTATCCTGCCTGGGTTGCTGTGTGTGGATTATTTTTGTATCTGAGTGGAGCCATCACCAATCTCCTTGTTTTGGGGGACATTGAACTTAATTTCTTCAATACAGTTTGTTCCCATTTTGAACTCTTTTATGATTGCCAGAACAGGATGGATGTGTTTCATTAGCCACAGTGTGTCTAACATGGTATAGAAATGGGATGGCTTCTGCCTAACTTTGCAGTTGGCATGCAAATTTATTCATCTCCATCATCCTGGAGATTGGGCCTTATTGTGTTATGTCTGAGGCTGACTCTTTTTCTTGTACCTGTGTGCATTTTCACCTGCAGTTTTACCAGAATGACCTCTTCTGTTTATTTAAATGTAAAAGTGCAGCTCTAGTCTTAAAAGTCATTTGGAAATTAGTTAAGAATTTGGATGATATCAAAGAAGGAATAGAATCCAGGTCACAGTCTCTAACTTGTGTGGCGTCAATAGGGTTAGCTGCCTGCAGTGTATACTTTAAAAATCCACTACGGGGTTTACTCTCTTTCTGTTGTTGTGTTGTTTAGAGATCTGCCTGGCACACGAACCAGCAGCAGAGCATGCAATCTTAAACTTTGGCATTGTTTAAAGGAGCTCAGACATTGGGGATGATTTTGCTAATAAAAATTCAGTCTAAAAAGACTTGGAAGTCATCATTCTTTAAGTAACCATACTGGCTCTCTGTATTTAGCCTTGTCCTGATCTGTCAATAGTGGTTCACCTTTTATATCCAGCCAGGAAGAGTAGGGCAAATGATGTCCTCAGATGATGCTCTGGGTAACTTGGAATTAAGTGAGGCTATTGCTTATCTTACTCTCTGTACAATTTTTTTCCTTCATGCTTCCTCATTGAAGAATTGAACACACATACTTTCTGTTCTCAATATTGTTGCTAAACTGGGTTTCACTTCTGAAAGAAAATATGCAGTTGCTTAATCAGACCAGAATAATTTCTTTAATGAATTTTTTTAAATATAGCTATTACAATAAGAGGAAAAATATGAAAAAACCCAATGATATATTTTATGAAAAAATTGTTTTATGTTCAGAGGGAGAAATTCCACCATCTGCTTCTGTCTAAAATAGTTTGGATGAAGAAGTAAATCTTATTCACCGTGGATGGTATAATTGGAGATTACCTTGATTATTACATAAATTATTCGTGTATTGATCTTGATTTGTATTGCATGAGCTGGATTCTCTTTTGCTGTGTGTATATATAAAGAAAAAGGGTGTAATTGCAGTCTCCTCTTTTTAGGTGCCCATATATGAATTGCGGAATGATGGTCGAGCCAACCTACTGGGGGCACTGCTGATTGCTGGGCAGTTTGTAATTCCTGAGGTCTGTTTCTCTAGCATCAGAATTCCCTGTATCTAGTAAAACCAAATGTTTACACTTTTAAAATATATCTGTTAACCAACAAGGAATGTGCATTAATCTTTAGAGGGGTCCTGTCAAGGTCAACAGATTCTCATCTGACACCATGCACGCACACTGTTGTCAGGCTTAACTTACAGTATGTTTTTAAAATATTGTATAGACTTGTCAGGTCTCTGGCATATTGGCTACAGTATACTTGAAATCCAACATTCTCATTTGCACACTGTGCCCAGGATTCAAATAAAAAAGTGTGTGGGAAGGTGGTCATGGTGGGAATAGTTCAAACTGAAGAGAATTTTAGTACTAGTGAAATTTTTTGTCGATATAGAGACTGTAGAGCCTCTTATGTTAAAGGAGAGCATACTCAGCAGCTTTGAAAGCTTCCCCATGTGGACTTATTAATATGTCTGAAATAGGACCTGAAGAACCCACCCATAAAGCTGAGAAAGTAGTTCATTTTTCACCCTTGTTCAGTCTGCCCCTATCTGACACTGCCAGTTTGAAGTGAATTAAGGCCAGCAACTTATTGACCAAGATTTTCCAAAGTGAATAGTAATTTTCAATGCCGTAGTATTTATGGCATTCAGTTTGAGACATCTTTGAAGTAGACTGACTTTTCTCTAAGCATTGAGTTCCCTGATGCCTTTTAGGCATCTTAAGTTTGGCACCCAAAAATAATATATATATATATATAAAATCACTAGTCTCTTTGGAACATCTTAACCATTTTTTGTAGGACTCCAAACAGCCATTGGACTTTGAATTTCAGATGCTTATGACAGCTCTTTAAAAATCCCCTCTTTTCTTCTCATCCACCTCCACTTTAAGTTAATCAAAACCCCTCCAATGAATCAACCTTCACTGTCTCTCCTAGATTTTGCAGGCTTTTGTGAGGGAATTTTGTAACTAGTTAAACTTTTAACTTTTAAGAGTTAAAGAACAATCCATAGAGTGATTTTTTTAAAGTATAAGAGTTGTAAATCTGCCAATCTCTAAATACGTCTCATTACTTTAAAGTTTTAGAAAACATTTTAAAAGATGCAGACAACAGTATCTGTTTATATCTTTAATTACTGGCTTCTACACAGACATGTTTCTTTATTTTTTCTTGTAGGTGTGCCTGTATTTTTATAATAAACTATACAGGGGAAATAGGGTGACTAAGGTGGATGCTGGGAGTTTTGATGCCTTTTCCTCACCTAACCTGCCTCCACTTGCAAATGCTGAGGTTGATATTACAAGTAAGCAGTTTCATTTTTTAAGGTCTGTAATTTATGACGCATGCAAAAGCGCACTGCCTTCCTCAAGAGCTGTTTCAGGATTTGATCAGTACTTGTACAATTGAGACACACTTTTTCTGAAGTATGGATGATTTAAAAGCATTATGTTATGCCATTTGTGTCTTGACACTGCTCCATATGCTCTAGAAGCTGTTAAAATGATAGTTGTATAAGCTATGCGACTCAGCGATTAAACTGCAGAAAGATTTTGTACAGTTCTCTGTTATACATAGACATGGCTATATTGATTCTTACCAAATAGCCAAACACTTGGGAAGAAAACATTTTGGGAATGCGCCACTCGCCATGAAAATATTTGGTCTGGAGATAAAATAAGGTGGATACAAGCAAAAAAATAAATTGGTTTAATCATTTTAAGGATTACACTAGGTCCTGAAATAAGGCACAACAAGTGGGACAGTATCTGTATAGTTTTTGACAACTCGTTCATATCTGCACTTTGCTTAATAATCATTTGATAAGGTGCTTTATTGGGTGCTTAAGAAATTAATATAGTTTTAAATCAGAGGGACACTGTTAATGTTGATAGGTCTAAGATTTGATCTTTCTTTCTAATTTATTAGACATTATGCAATCTGGATGTGTGTTCCTGGCTTTTTTTTTATTATTAAAAAATACACGACAATTTCAGTACCAGTATGCAAAGTTACTGTCACAAATCATTGTGCATATGTGATGGATGAAGTTCCTTTTTGTTGAAGAAACTTACTTAAAATGTAAAGGGGTTACTATAAACTTTGACTAAAATGTACTTCTGAAAATTATTATTTAGTACACTGTCTAAAAATATATCTGGGGGTAGAAGTGGTACAGGGAAGTAAGCATTGACTTCATATCTGAATTAAGTTTCAGGCTAGCCCCAGTGGATGTCCACTTAACTTGAAAAACACCTCCTGTAGTGTTGTTGAAAAGATTGATGCTGTGATTAAAATGTTAGATTGGGATTTGGAAATCTGGGTTCTATTTCTTGTGTCATAGACTTGCTGTATAACCTTGAGAGGTCACTTAATTTTTCAACTGGGGAACAGAGAAGTTAAGCTAATGATACATTTTCTACCTCAGAACTCTTTTGCAAGGATTAATTCCATTCATGTTTATATAGAAACTATGATGATGAGCACTATTAAAAAACCCTAATTATAATTTATTTAAAAAATAATTGACAGTCCATTTGGCCAGATTCCAAGATCTGAATAGTAGATTTGTACCTCAAAACTGAGGCGCATCTTGTGAAATTCCCCACAATATCTGCCTTCAGTATGTCTGGCAGACAGTGGGGCCGACAGCCTCGCAGGCCCTTTGGCAAGGCGGGGGTAGTGGTGGTGGGGAGGCTCTGCGCTCCTGGAAGGGGCAGGGACTCAGACAGAAGGGGCAGGGATGGGGCTAGCTTCTCCCAGGCAGCCTCAGCACTGCCTGGAGCATTCTGCCTATCCCAGGCAGCTCCCAGTGCTTCCAGGAGTATACTACATAGGGCTCCTGTGGTGATTTAAAGGGCCCAGGGACTGGCTGCTGCCTCTGCCACAGTAGCAGCAGTGATAGTCAGGAGCTCTGGGCCCTTTTGAATTACGGGGCCCTGGGCAGTTGTCCCCCTGTCTGCGGGCCTGCTGGCAGACGAAGGGAATCTCTTTCTTACTGTTGCTATCGCTGTTTAGTTCAATTTAACTCTGGCAAATAAATGACCTCTACTGTTAAGGGAAAAATATAGCTGTTTAATGTATGGGTTGGACCTTCCAGGTCTGGCACCCTTGGGACATGACTGGTTCTGGATGAGAGATTTTGCCAGACCAGGGGAGGTCATATCTGTCCCCCCCCCCCCCGCCGCCCAGTGCTGGACTAACCACCAGCCTCCTGGCCAGCTCCCACCCTTGCCACCAGCTCTGCTGCCCCTACAAGCCCCCACCTTTCCTGCAAAGCCGAGCATCCCAGCTCTAGCCGAGCTACCAGTGCGCTGGACTCCTGGTCCCACTGGGCAGGCTACCTGGGGCAGCCTAGGCTCCCAGTCCCGCTGGGCAGCATAGCTGGGGTGTGCTGGGCTCCTGGTCCTGCCGGACAGCCTAGCTGGGTTGTGCCAGGCTCCCAGTGCTGCTGGGCAGTCCTGCTGCAGTATGCTGGGCTATGGCCCTGTCAACCCCAGCCGCCAGCCCTCCTCCAGGACTCTCTGGTCCTGGAACATCTATGGTCCTTCTGTACCACAGATGATGCCAGACCAGAGAGTCCCATTTACAGAGGTTCAGCCTGTATTAGATTAAACAGAATGCTTTCCTTCATGCTGTATCAGCATACTGGGATGAGTTGTCTTGAATTTTTCACTGAATTTCTATGAACTTGGACAAAAATGACTATAAATACTCAGTTTTCTGAATGATCAATAATGGAATCAATTGTGAATCTATTATGTGAATTCTTTCTTGGGTTCCAATGATTTGCTATGTGAGTACCTGTTTTTGTAGTAGAAAAATGATAAAGCTATCCATTACTTTTCCTAGCCACAATATCCTGTTACATTTTAAGCAGAACTCCCCATTGAAATCAGAGGGGAGTTTTGCTTAAATACTGATGGCATCAATTGCCCCATTATTACTATTTGTTTCAATTGATTGCACCATTCATGTGGCGTCACTTGTCCAAAATGAAAGTGCCAGTATTGAACGATTTTTTCATTTTGGAAAAAACATAGTTCACAGAATACAGACAGTATCTATAACTGTTATATCTTTACTCTGTCTAAAATAAATTGTTTGAAAGATAGTTATTTTCCTTGACTGCACTCTTAAAATCCTCATGAGATGCTGTTATGGAGAAAAGGAACCATTTGGGGCTTTTAAAAACAAAATAAAGCAACCCAATTATTTTTAACCTTTTAAATTGCTCATGCACATTGTCTTCCTTCCGTTTTTTTAGACAAATCCATCTCTCTTGCTGCTTCAGTCTGATGCCAATCTGCTGTCAGTTCCAGAAGGAGATATAGACAGTCTACAGAATTTTCCTCTGAGAATTTAGCTCCACGGGTCTACAAACTGGGAGACAAGCTGGGCTTGGAAGGTGCCACAGATATAGATGAGGAAGAGTTGATTATCTTTTTCCAGCAGTAGAATGGTAGGTGGGAGTACAATGGGACCAGAGCCCTGTACAAATGATTAATTTGTGCAGAAGGGTGAGGTGGAGAGAGATTGCTGGAGGTTAGAGAGCTATGCTATGCTGTTTCTCTCTCAGCACCAAAAAGTAAGGGAGAATAGAGGTCAGTCTGCACTCTGTACACCTGAAGCAGCCTCTCCAGTTGTACCTCTCATTTATTTCCCCATTGGCCCATGCTCCTACTGATCAGTCCTTGTTGTTGATTTCTGACCCCAAGAATCCTCTTTTCCTTTAATGTCCCTAGTCAATATTTAGAAGTTTCCTGTCGCTTTGTCAGTGCCTTCCTTCAGTCCCATTGTCCATTTCTGGACCCACTGCCTATATCAACTTCCCCAGAGTTTTGGATCTGATGATCTTGATTTTTGTAGGAGGCAGTGGCAACAGTGAAAAGATTCCAGAGTACAGAGTGTGTGAACAGTGCTCAAATACGAAAAGCTCCTTATGCAACATAGAGGGATGTAAGCAACTAGTCGACTGTTCAATAAGCAAATGCTTATCGGATAGTCAACTCGACTAGTCGCTTCTCCCCCCCCACACCCTTTTTTCCTCTATCAGAGGGAGGCGCAGCAAGAGCGGGGGAGCAGGAGCTGGTGCTGGGGGAGAACTGGTAAAGCTGGTTCCCCCTAGCACCGTCTCTGCAGGAGGGCAGGGGAGGCAGAGGCACAGCGGAAAACAATGCAAGCAGGGACTGCTTCTGCTTTTGAACTGTACAAGAGCCCTCTGGAGCCCTTGTACATTTCAAAATCAGAAGTGCTGCAGGGAGCACGGGGCAAACAGGGACTTAAGCAGTCCCCGCTCGCCTGTGCTCTCTGTAGTCCCCACCCCTTGCTGCCTCTATAAGAGGCAGCAAGGGGGGGACGGGAGTCAGCTGAGAAGCAGGGGAGGGATAGGGGACGCTGCTGTGAAGCAGCCCCTGTCTATAGGAGTTCCAGCGGGGAGCTGGGCCCCACTGTGAACAGGGGCTATTGCCACCAAGCAACCCCTGTTCGCGGCAGCCAGAGTTGGACGCCGCAATCAGGGGTTGCTTGGCAGCAGCAGCAGCCCCTGTCCACAACCAGTTCTGGCTGCCATGAACAGGGATTGGTGCTGGAGCAGCCCCTGTTCGTGGTGGCCAGGGCTTGCCACAGTCAGAGGCTGCTGGACTCAGCGTGAGCCGGGACCGAGCAGGCCTGGCTCACGCTGATTGCTGCGCCTCTGCATTTTAAATGTAGTAAGAGCCCAGTGGGTGCCCAGTAGTAAGAGCCCAGAGCGTGGGTGGCTCTGGAGCCAGCATAAGCCAAGACTGCTCATTCCCAGTGCAAGTCAGCTCCTCTGTAGCTACCCCTGCTGCGGCTCTGCAGAGGAGTTTATTGACTAATCGTATAATTGATACAAATTATATCGACTATATATTTAGCCAGATAATCGTATTTTAACATCCTTACAACATAGGACAAAATCATTGGAATACATTTAAAATATATGTGTAATATTTTCAGTGATCAAGATTAGACCTTTAGTCCAGTTGTGCCTTATAGATTTGAAAGGGGCAGACAAAAGAGAAGCCCATGCTAATTACTAACCACAGTGTATAAGGGGACAGTCTCGATGCATTTCATAACTTATTTCTTGCTTCAGCTGCTCTTTATTGCCTGAAAGTATCAAACTAAGATCCGGTTCTTTATTCTCCCTAATTTTTCTCCATCACACATGCATGTGGCTTGTTAGCACAGCGATTTTGAGTGCCGACGTTATCATCATTGTGGTTTTGTTTGTTCTTTAAAGAAACATTGAAAGATTTATGCAGGAAAAATCAAATAAATAAAAAATTGCCTGGACTTTGCAGATAGATTCAACAGAGAAAGACGAGAGGATGCACACTATCAACCTTAATAGCTTAATTAATGTAAAAGAGAGAGGGGTAGTTATCATTGGCCAGGTTACTATGGTTTGCTTGGCAGTATTAGGCAGTTCTGGTTAAACAGTAAAAAGTCCAAGTCATTCATTTATTCATATTATCAAGGCAAATGCTAGCTCTATACACTGAGGTATTTTTTTTCCTCTACAAATACAGACATGTTTGTTGTAATGAATATTTAGTTGGGATAGACTCATTTCAAAAGGTGTGTATCAATTATAACAAATTATTGACAGAAAAAGGCAGCTGTGTTTTTTGTCTTGTTTGCCACCTTTATGAACCATCCATAAGTAGGTTTATGTTCTCCACCTATTGGCTGTCATCCTGAATTCTAATGAACACTGGTGTCGCTTATATAATGACACAACTTGCCTGTCACTTTGCAGAGAGAAGAAAGTGTTGCTGTTTGACTGGAACTCTGTGATCATTAAAGCTGTATTTCTTGTTTGATTTCATAACTTTGAGTTCAGTCACCACTCCTTAGGGAGGTGTCACTTTTAGAGTTACTGTACTCCTATAATGAATGAGTTTAAACCTGTATGGTTGCATTTGCATATGTGTTGCCTAACAAAAGTTAGCTGCTTTCTAGAATGTGTTTTATTAGTTTGATTTCTTTCCCTCTGCCCTGATGTATGATTTTGTTTTTGTTAGATTAGATGCAAAGAAACAAGACTTTTGCCATCTGATACTTCTGTAAAGGGAAAATAGGTTTTCACTTTACCTTCCAGGGCCTATGATCCTTCCACATTCTTACTCCTTTCTATTCGGTAATTCTAAACCTTTCAAGTGAACAACATCCTCAGTACAGACAGTCTGACATCCTAGCATGTCAGATATTACACCTTGTGGGTTATAAAGCACAAATTTGAAATTTTACAAAGTCTGCACAATATACTAAATCAATCTCTTCATATTTCAGGTGGATTGTATTGTAACTGTGGTATCATAGTCTGGTTCATGCAGAGGTTTAACTGTGGAACAGAGGCTATCGAGACTTCTGGACTCCATCCCCTTCTGACCACCAACCCTCTCCCCAAAATGATTTAGGTTACTTTCAAATTTGGCTGCTTACATTTGAAAATCATCTCACGTTTGTAGGTGTCTAATTTTAGGCACCCAATTTTGAAAACCTTCAAGGTTTTACATTTTTGTTTTTCTATCTCATGCTTTTATATCTCACATGAGTAATGTGCTTATCTTTGTTCCTAAAATAATCAGTGTTGTATCCAAATTTACATAATGCAGAGGAGTATGTATGCTATATAAGTTAAAAGCTTTTTTACAAGCGTAGCCCATCCAAGTCAGAACAGGTTGCTTGTTATTTGCTTTAGTGTGCCAAAAACCTTAATGAATAACTTTACTAGTTAGCCAGTTCATCATATAGGATCCCATAAAGCATTATTCTGAACACAGAAAGGCAGAATTTCTCATACTTCATCACATTCATCATATAAATAATAAGCTTCTTTACTTCATATTGGTGGTTCTTAAGATTATTTTCATTAAATGATCCAACAGAATGAAATAAATTGTACATAAATTGAGCTATGGCATGGAAAATTTCTCCATTTCTAAGAGGGTATATATGGCAACACAAACAGTGTGAAAGAATTATGGAATGAGTTTGTCCCTCTCTGCACGTCTCTCTGCCCAATTTGAAATCGCTCTAAACAAGCCTTAGTTGGACATGAACAATTCATATTTTTGTTTGAGAACTATTCCAGCTCAATTGGATTAATTAGATTGGAACCCAAAGCAGAATACATGAGTGGTGTTAACTGCAAGATGGAAAAATGTCACCTGTAAAGGTAACTATGCTACTCTTATCCCTGCAATCATGATCTGCATTAAGTAGCTCAATGAAACTCTTTGTGTGAGGAATGATGCTAACTAGAGAAAAGTTTCCTGGCCATATTAATTTTGTTTAAACTAGATATCTCTTCGGGGTTAAGTTACTTTCCTCCATTAATGTTGTACTATTTTGAACACAGAGCATTATTCAGTAGAGCACATTTTCAGATAGAGGTTCAGAAAATGTAAGGTAAACATGAGACTTATCCTGGTTATCTCAGCTTTAGCCTTATCTTGTCATGGATCTCTAATGTGAGTTAACTTTGCCAAAAGAAGATTAAACTAACAAGGATACGTCTAATTTACTCTTCAGATTAAAAAAACCCATTAAATACACTGATAGTTACCAAAGTAGGTAATACCTACTCTCTTGGACAGCCTGCTGGCCTGGCTGAGGCTATGTCTACACTACAGAGTTTTTTTCGGAAAAACAGCTTTTTTCCCGAAAAAACTTCACTTACATCCACACTGCAATTGTGTTCTTTCAAAAAAAATCGAAAGAACAGAGGGGGTTTTTCCGACATTGGTAAACCTCTTTCTACAAGGAAGAAGCCTTTTTCCAAAAGAGCTCTTTCGGAAAAAGGCATGTGTGGATGGGGGAGAAGGGTTCTTTCTAAAGAAGAGGAAAAAGGAAAAAGCACAGGTGCCCTAGTGGCTACTCCGTCCATAGTAATCACAGCTTAAATGGGAGATAGTGTCCATTCAGTGTGGACGCTATCTTTTGAAAAAGCAGATTGGTTGGCAGTGTGGACACTCTCTTTTGGGAGAAGTTTTTTGGAAGATCTCTTTTGGAAAATCTTCTCCGAAAGAAGCCTGCAGTCTAGACCTAGCCTGTGTGAGATTTCTAATGCTTCATAGTTTGATTCTAAACTAATCACTATTTAGAAAGTAAGAATTTATTGGAGCAAAATTATTGCTAGAGAGTTGAAGATATGATAAGTTAAATAGGTATGGCTTGTAGTAGGGAAGGCAGCAAGAATGAGGATGAAGGAGCAGAGCTTGAGACCAGGAACCATTTCATGCATAATGAGGTGGGTTTTTTTTGGTTGCTCTTTCATATTCTCCTCTTTGCGGGAGTGTTCAGATAATATAACAAAAGCATCCTCTAGCTCTAGAGTTACACAGGCTTTCTGCTTTTTCCAGTACTCACCTTCATCGTAACTGCTTAGAAGTAAACAATCTCATGGCCAATTGAGTCTTTTATGGATATCTGTTTCCTTTGGTCTATGTTACCCAGGACTTGAACTTTTCTACCAGTTCTGCAATTAGCATCTGTAATAGAGTAAACGTGTTACTACATAATAATATGTATTATTACATATTACAATGTAAAGTATGTAGCTTGATCCATTTCATCCCTAGGCTTGGTTGACCTCAAGAGGTTCCTCTTCTGCCATATTGGTGTGATGAGGCAAGAAAGTTGTCTTTTTTAGAACATCACTATATATGTTCTTATCACTTGTCAAACTGCTTGGACCCATTCTGTGTCTGTTGGTGGCATGTTGCATTTCCAGTGTCACGTTATTGTGTTGTAATCTGCCACATAGAGCCAGCAGCAGCCATGGCGCTGGGTTCAACATCTCTGGATTACTTTCCATCAATCCAAAATAGAACCATCTCGAGCTCCCACCTTGTAACATGGGAAATTCATACACCATGCCTGGGTGCCTCTGAGAGGCAATGCTTCCCCACTCGCAATCGCAGAGTCTGTGTGTAGAAAAGAAACTTTTAATAAAGGGAGGGAAGTAACTTGGCATTAATTTGGGAAAAACCTCACAAACAGGGTTCATAAACAAAAAACATGAGTAAAAGTCCTATCCCAATTAGGTTGGGCAATGTTCTTTTCCTCTCAGGTTCTTAAATCCAGCAATCTAAATGTCCCCTTTACATGCCCAACTCTTCTCTGCACCCAATTGCTGTTGCTGCCCTTGGTCACAGCAGACCCAGAGTTCAGAAGTGAATCTGCAGAATTCATCTCCGAACCTGGGTGGGGAGACAAAGAGGCATCTTACTCACCATCCTGGTAATTTGCCATCTGCCTGATTACTACTTTCTGCTGCCACTCTGCTGGCTGTCAGTCAGCATCCGCTGCCATCAATCTCTTGGGTATGACTTCTGCCCATCAGTCTCAAGTGATTTCGGCTCCCAGTGATTTCAACTCTCAGAAGGCAGGGTAGAAGAAACAGAGCTCCACCACAAATAACATAAGAAAGAGGCTTCTGAGGATGCCTATTTAGCTCTGTTCATTGAATAGTGGGGGCGAGGGGGAATGGTCCAGTCAAACCAGTTTAATCAAGGGAGGTTATATAGCCCGACCAGAATAACCTTCCCTCACCCCTCCTAGAACTCTGAAAGCCGAGCCCCTGCTTAGCAAGGTTCTTTCTGCTGTGAGCCCTTTCCTTTGGAGTAGATTTAGAACAGTCCTGCTTTTCTGTATTCTCACAAACAATACAAACATTGGTAACCATAGTTCTGCTACCCCTGAATTTAATACAAACATGGGTGGTGTTGGGTCACAAATTAAGTTGATTACAATGAGAAAAATACTACTCCATCTGCTGAATAGCTAACAAATTTAAGCAAAGCAGGAGCAAACTGCATTTACATAGACACACCCAGGATCTCTCCCCCCTTCCAGCTAGAAGTGAGGAAAGTGTTCCTTCAGATCCGGCTTACATCCTATTTTCCTGCAAGAATAAAAATGCTCATTCAGAATTGTATAGTTCACTTTAGGCACTGTGGAAGCATTGATGAAACAGGAGGAGTATTTGGTTTGGTAGTAGATCCAACTATGTAATCTCCTGAATTGTGCTCGTCAGCTTCCCAGAAATTTTGTAGCTGCATAAGCACAGCTTGAATCTGCACATACATTCCTCTGCTTTCTTTTTCTCATCTTCAGCACAGTAGGGATCCATTTGCTGATGAGTGGCTGATTCTTTCACCATCGTGAATATCACTTTCAATCAGTTTCACAATGTATAGATAAAAGCTTTTATTCATATAATCCCCTGGTTTGTTTTTTTCTGTAAGCACTGTGCTGGGACCCCTTGTGAGGTGTTGTTGGCTTGTTTGTCAAGAAAAGAATAGTGTTGGGAAGTTCACAATAACTTTATGCTTTTAGGTGATCTCCAGAGGTGAAAATAAGTGGGTGCGCCCAAGTGCACAGCTCTGGCAAGAACTGGCTGAGTTGTGGCAAAAGCCAGCAGGGAGCTATTTAAAGAGCTGGTAGGGATCCAGGTTGCAATAGGACAGTACCTATAATAAATTTAAGTTCTTTCACCCCTGGTGAGATCATATATGTATAGCCTGTCATGATTGTTAAAAACTGTCTTGTCCTAGCATCAATGTGGGAAAAATTGTTTTAAATTATTTTCCTAGGATTTGGAGGAAGGCTTTTAAATATATATTAGATATTCTTGAAAACAGCTGTGACTACTGATTGCAAGAAGTCAGGATAGTAGCTGAATATTTTCAGAAGTGACTAATTCCTTACGAGACAGAGGGCAAGTCTATAATAATATATTATCCTAATTTTGTATCTGTCCTTGCAGCCCATGGGCTTCTCCAGAAGTGAAAAGAAACAGCTTGTTTTCCATTGTGAGCTTCAGTTTTACAGCATGATCTGTGCTATTGGTGAAATATGGTACTTGAAGCCATACATTCCTGTATTCCAGTACTCCTGGGGGAATTCTGTGTGACTGCGCATGCACAGAATTCATTTCCCCGCAGATTTTGTTGCTTCCCCACAGAAGAAAACGATTTTCTGATGGAGAAGCAGAGGGTCATGTGATCCTCACCAGCAGTATGTTTTGGGTGTCTAGGGCAGTTGGTGGAGAGGTAAATTAATGCGTGGCAGGGGACGGGACTGGGGAAGATGTGGTTATTGGCTCTTACTCTGCTCCAGGCTCAATTTCTAATCCTGGCTGGGCTGGGGAGGAAGGGAATTCCTCTTCCCCTGTATGGCATCCAGGGCTGGGATCAGATCATCCCCCCCACATTTCTTCACAAGCTGCAAGTTCCCCACCTCACCCATCACTCCTCAGCTGCAGGGGGAGAAATCATTGTATGGGGAGCTGCTCCCCCAACCTCCATATATCTAGATCTCCTTCACCAAACCTCACCCCAAATACCCCCACAACCCTTACCCACATACCCCGAGAACCCTTCCCACTATCCCTGCACCTGGACCACCTGACAAACCGCCCACACCTAGATTCCCACCCCACTGAGCCCCATTCTCCCATCCCAGCATCTGAACCCTGCCACTGAACCTGCCAACTCTGACTCCCATGCCAAACTCTACCCATATTCTGCCTCATTGAACCCTAACCTCCATGTGAACCCCCTGCAGAGTCCCATTACCATTGCACCCAGAACCCCCCAACAGGCCCCTGTGTATCTGGATCACCTCTCACACCCAGATTGCCCCACACCTGGACTCTCCCTCCTGCCCCACACTAAGCCCCTCAACACTTGGATCCTGCTGGGCTGAGCCTGCCTGCCCACACCTGGTGCATTTGGCATGGAGGGGCAGGGCCCTGGGGTGTGTCTGGAGCAGGCTGTCCTATGTCAGGATTGGGTGCAACCTTACTGAGTCATGTCCAGTGGGGAGGTGCAGAGTAATCTCCCACCTCTGTGCAGCCAGTGGCCAGTGCTCTTCAGTGCCATGCTAGAGCCTCCACATTTATTTGAGAAATAACATTTGCAGAATTTTGCATCATTTTAAAATGTTCTGCAGAGAATTTTTGTGCAGATTTTAATTTTTTTTGACACAGAATGCCCTCAGAAGTAATGTCAAAGCCCCTTCTACAAGTTGTCAATTATTGACATTTCTCTCTTTCATTGCATTAGGAAACTTTTTGAAATCCATAATGCATGATTTGGGTTTTAATAATAGAACACAAACAGTGCATTAAACATCAGGCATCTGGCTTTAAATATATAATCACAGTTCATTGAATCCTTGGTATTTTATTTAATTAATAGAAACTACATTATAAAGTCTGGAGCTGATTAGTGGCAACAGTAATAACATCTGTCTTTAATATGACATTCAGAATTCATGTCACATTTTCATATTTGAAATGTATTTTCTCTGGCTTAGGGTTCTTATTGATATAATTCCAGTTACAAAGTAATGAAGTCCTGATTAGAGTGTGTGAAAAGTAAATATTTCTCCTTCATACCATTCAGTTGCCCCAAACCTTCCAAGTATTCTAAACTGGGGAAGGTAGAAAGAGACTAGTGCTTAACAGCAGATATTGATGATGGCATAGGTATAAGTAGATTATCAGTCAAGCACTTTGTACAATCATTGAATTAACTTTACATTTTAAGAGGATTTTATTACAATGTATTTTTAACTTTTTTAACGGCAGATTATGCTGTTCATTGGTAAGGATCAAACAGATCCATTTGCATTTAATATTTATTCTCTTAATTTAGTATTTTATAACTGGGTTGCTATATTAAATAACTGGGTTGCTATATTATATACTCCTGAGGGAGTAATAATGTGGTAATTTTTCTGTAAAAAAAATTTTGTTTTTTTCCTGGCGATTTAGATTATTTGAAGTTTTTAAGATTTAAAATGTAGCATGGTGAAGCCTGACCTAATTGTTCTTTTAAATGCTACTGAAATACAGGATCATAATAAACATAGTGAGCTATTGTGATTACTACTCTTGATTATCTCTTCATTTCTCCTTTTTAATTTTTTTTTTTACATTTTTGCATGAAGGCCATACTAATGAAATATAGCACAGACTTTAAGGAAGTATGAAATACTACAAATACACCTTATATAATGTTGTGAAGTGTAATTAAATGAGTAGTGACACTTCTCTTTCTTTATGGTCTTCTATTTCTCTTTAACAGTTAACTGGGAGACAGTGTGGAGAGCCGACACCACACAGAAGTTCAGGGTCCACACAACTATGAATGGGAATGTTGGGGTACTGCGAATCTTCCCAGGAATTAATGCTGCCACTGTATGTACCCTGGTTTTAATTCTTGAAATGGTAAAGAGAGTAATCAAACACATAGCTGGAAAAAATCAGTAAAAACAGCCACAGTAGGTCACACCAAAGCCATCTAGCCCAGTATCCTGTCTTCTGACAGTGGCCAATGCCAGGATACTTGGCTAGATGGATCATTGTTCTGACTTAGTATGGCCTTTCTCATGTTCTTAAGATTTTAAATGATTTTGGTATGCTACCTTAAGCAATGTTGTACCCCAGGTGTGTTGGTAAATATTCCTAGTGTGATTGAGCTGTTTTAGCATGGAAAACTACTTATGAAGGTTCCTAAAGTACCTTTAACCTGAATCACATGGTCTTTTGAATTTATAATATATCACTTCCACTTGTTTGGAAGATGTATTTGGACTCTTGACAAGCACATGCAAGCTACAATGACCAGAAGTGCCTGTTTGCCATGCAGTCAAATGTATGTGTATAATATACACTTTGCAAAAGGTATGCAAGCACATACAATATGGGAAAATTGAATGATGAAATCATGTCCCTTTCTATAAATAATGCTTCTTCCTGTAATTGGTGTAAGAGTTCAGGGTTCTGATACTGTTCTGTGATATACTAATATGAACCCTTACATCCCTTGTGAACACCTGGAGCCCTATTGGTAACAATGGTACTCCACAGAGGACAGTGTTGGGAGGTTACTTTGAAGAATTGGAGTCTTAAATTGCCTGGGCTAGATTCACAAGGGGAAGTTAGGTACCTAAATGCTATTTTAGGCAGCTCTGTTCAACATGTAGTTGCCACTGACATTCATAGCCCCCATTCAGGTCCATCTAACCCTCTAGATGCCTCTAAAGTCCCTAAGCAGCTAAGATTCCACCATAAAGTTCTCTAGTTGCCCATCTGCAGACATTTAGGCCTATAGAAAGCCATCTAAATCCTGATGCCACTGAGCAAATCTGTGCTTAATTCACCCCTTGACCCTGGCAGGATTCATAAAGTAGGCATTTCCCCAGCTTATCTTGCCTGGGAGCCATGTCTGGTAAGCATACAGCGAGGCCACCTAATAGCGCCTTCCCAGATCAGGTCCTGCACAAAATATGGTGTGGTGGTGTTCCCTCCCCTTATCTACTCATCCACAATGTGGGGCATAGGGGGTCAAATCCTTCCTCCAGGATCTTGAACCCAGATCTTGCACCTCTCAGGTAAGTGCCCCAACACTGACTGGTCAGAGTATTTTGGGATAGGTCTTGCTCAGTCTCTCCTGTCTGAAGCTCTTTCACTTTGCATGAAATGTGTAAGGCTTGTGTATGCAGAAAGTTAGTGCATGGCAAACCAAGATATAAATGTACAAGCATTCTGGTGTGCCATGTGCAGACTTGCAGTGTGGACCTTTATGGTTGCACACTAAAAAGTCCACAGTGTATTTTAACCTGCAGATATGCCCACTAGGTGGAAGGGCACCTAAAAGTTAGGTACTGCAAAGCTCAGCATTGAAATGCCAATGTTTCTGTTTTTGAAGTGCCTTCCACCTGAACTGTTATCTTTCTCATGGCCATTTGTCAGTTTAAATCTCATCCAATAGTTGAGGTAGGAATTTCTCATTTATACTTATCTTCTTTTTAGTGAATCTGAACAAATGGAAATGCAGTCGGGTGGTAGATTTGTCATAAAACTCTACTGTATAGTTAGCCTCATGGGTGACTATAGTGTATTGATTAAAAAAGAAACATTTACATTGTCTAAAGTAATTTCACTAGATGACTACTTACATTGTTGAGATATACTAGCTATGTGGTTACTAATTGGCCCATAGAAAATAATGACTCCGTCCCCTATCCTTGACCCTTCAATTAAATGGACAGTCTCTTGAATTTAAAATAATTCAATATGTACTAAATAATAATAATATGTACTAAATATGATAGATAGATTTGATCATTGTGGTTCAAATGTATCCACTAAGAATTCAATGATTTTTTTGTTCATTTATATTTCTGTATTTACAAATAATACATTTACATATATCAAATAATGATCTGTCATCATGCAATTGTATAGCTTATGTAAGAGAGAGAACCTGGGTGAGGGTAATACCTTTTATTGGATCAATGTCTACTGGTGAAAGAAACAAGCTTCTGAGCTCACACAGAACTTGAAAGCTTGTCTATTTCACCAGCAGAAGTTGGTCCAATAAAAGATTCTACCTTGACCCACACTGTCTTTCTAATGTCCTGGCACCAACATGGTTACAATATTACAAATAGCCTATGAAATGTAATTAAACAATGGGTTGCCATCTTTTTCTCCCTAAGGTCATTTTAATCAGTCCTTCCCGTAGGAAACTGTCATTATTTTAAAATGTATCCATCTGGGATTGTCAGAGGAGGCAAAAGAAGTTCCCAACTTCCAGAGCCTTCTTTTAAAAAATCTGAGCCTTATTTTTTAGAAATGATCATCTACAAATGTTGCGTGTAGGGGATATGAGGTAGTTTGTATTTGTAAGTTTCTGAATCCTGCTTGAGACATAATGGCATTTTAACTAAACACTTCTTACTGAGGGGAACTTGTTTGAAAGTACCATATGATTATTAGTAATTATGCCATCACTTGTCAGTGCCCTTTCCTTGGAAAATCATGTGTCAGAAGCAGTATGAAAATAGTTTTTCTAGTTGTGCAATTTGTACAGACCACACACTTTTTCATTAGTTGACAATCTCACAACTGTTAAACATACCCTTGCGACAATGAGGCAATTAGTTCAGTATTCAACTGCGTATTTCCTCACAGGCTTGAGAAACTCTAAGCAAATAAAACGTTTACCCTGTAAATTTTTCTATATTGACTCCTGTTTTGTGATAGATTAATTTTAAATTGATGGTGTTGGTTTTTTAATTTCCTCAAAACTATAGGCCCTGACTAATTCCAGATTCAGTCTACACTGACATCACATAACCTTTCATGGGTTCTGTTTTTATTTGTGCTTTGATGCCCTGTGAAATTTGGAACTTGTTTCCCACTGAGGTCCATCTGGATGCATCCTTTTGCATACTTAAACTTACCGTTTCCCCCAAAGTTGCCACTAATGTTGCTATATTTATAAGCATCTACTAACATTACTTGAACCATTCCTTCCAATTTGTTTTTCCATATACTTAGGTATTGGATTAGTCCTATCTAATATATAAAGGAGAATGTTTGTATGTTTATGCGCTAATAACTTGGACACTATAAGACCTACCGCAACCAAACTTTGCATGGGATAACCTTTTATCCAGGAGAAGGTTTTAAGGTACTGTGGGAGTGAAGAGATGAGAGACCAACGCCTCTCCCCAGGGCTGCACAGAGCTTGGCATGCGGGGACAGTCGCTCACTAAGGCTGGCGGAGGGATAACCTGTCATCCAGGAGAATGTTTTAAGGGACTGTGGGAGGGAAGAGATGAGAGACCGACGCCTCTCCCCAGGGCTGCACGGAGCTTGGCAGTGCGGGGAGAAGCGGCTTCCCGGGGGAAGCGGCGGGGCCAGTCACTCACTAAGGCCAGCAGAGGGACAAGGAAGCGGAGGGCGGGCTCGGGCATCGGCGGCAGGCGCACGACTCCCTTTCCCCTCCCTCTCCTCAGGTTCCTCACCTCAGTTATATCAACTGTCAACTTATATTTCAGCAATATATACTGACAAAGCACAAAGACAGTCACTTAAAGTAGTTGGAATTGATTTGGAGACATCTTGCTTTTCACATGGACAACTCTATGTTGCGTGTTCAAGAGTTGGAAGTAGAAAAAATTTGTACATATTTGTTAAGAATAATGAAACAAAAAATATAGTTTGCAATAACATTTTTGATGATAACATGTAAAACTGGTTGTTTTATACTTTTAAATATATATTTTAATCTCTCTAGAACTCAATGCAACTTTTCTACCATTCAAAAAATGATAATAGACTACCGTTTTTCTAAATTTTGTTCCTCCACTTTCCCGAGCAACTCCAGGTAACTCTCGCTCGTATAGATATAAAGTTCTGAACATAATATGTGCTATTGTATGGTGCCTCAGTTGGGATACTCTCTATAAATGCTGTCAATCATGGTAGGAAGAAGTTTAATTCTTTTTTTTTTTAAAGCTTGTGAGTGCCAACCAGTCCTTTTGTAAATTCTGTTGAAAAATATGTCCAGGAGCATGGGCTTGCAAATGTTATAGCAATAAAGACATGGAGTTAGAATATTTAACACCTTATTTTAAATAGGTGAAGGCATTTCTTCAGCCTCCAATGGAGGGCATTGTACTTGAAACTTATGGAACTGGCAACGCACCAAGTAATCGAGAAGATTTGCTACTAGAACTGAAGAAAGCAACTGAACGAAAAGTAGTGATTCTGAATTGTACCCAGTGCTTACGCGGGAGTGTTGCTGCAGTCTATGAAACTGGACAGGTAAGGAAAATACAACAATTTCTGATTGCAATGTTAGGTAAAAGAAATGTCTCACTGATTTGATTGGTTTCATGTTTAATATGCTAGAAAATGAAAATCTAGCTACAGGAAAATGTAGTCTATAAAACAACTGTATTAGATTAGCTTTTAAATGTTTCAAGCTGATTTGCAAACAAGATTTTCACAGGATCTCTCCCTCAATCCAAAGCTGTTTTTCCCCCTCAGACAGGTGGCTGCTATAGATAGAATGAAAGCAGGAAGGAATAACTTGGGGTGTCTAGTCTCCATTCCTACACTTTTCCTCTTTTTTGAGAGTCATCTCCAGCTGGTGATCAGGGCAAGAAAGTCTCTGAGGATGGGAACTTCCAGCTGTTTATATGGCAAGATATAAATATCTTGCTCACATCCCTTTTCCTGCCAAAGAATGGCCACTTAATCAGGTGATAATTCATTTGATTTCAGTGACATCTGACTAAGGTGTCAGTTTGCCTTTGTCTCTGAGGAACTGGATTGTGGCTGCTTTTCAAATTTGGAAGACGTTTGTAATGTCATGCAGTAGAATGTTCTGACTTTACATATGATGTCACCATACCTACTGTACCAGGGCAATGATGATTAGTAAACTGTGAGTTTTCAAATAATGCCTCACAAGGCATAATTTGTACAAAATGTATCACGGTCTTGTAAAAGGTGTGAACACAGGGGGTTCAGCTTGTCCCATATGTCAAGAGAGAAGGCTTCATGGAACTCCTGTATATTTTGGTTAATGCAGAAATATATGGAGAATGAAGAAAGCAATTTATAAACAACTGAATGTAAAAATTTAAACAATGTAAAGGTTGTTCACTAAATAATACCAAGATACCTGAAACTGTAACATTTCATGAGAAGAAAATCTAATTTATTATATCACATGCTACTTCAGCTAAAATATAGGGGGAAGGACATTTTCCCTCCTATACTTTGGCTGAAAATTTCTTCATAAGTAGAGAACCTCTGAAAATGACTTCTTGTGTGAGATCCAAGGTGCTAATTTCTTAATTTGACTCAAGTCATTAGAATTCCTCCTTATTAAACCTTTATTGGGTTATTTAGTCACTTGTTAATTTGTGGGTTCCAGTTTTTGAATGTGGTGCATGTTATTGTGTGGCTTTACCAACTTCAACTGATGCAGACTAAACTCTGTTTTATATTGGTACTTCTACAGGAAAACATTGCCAGTGTTGATAGAGCCATAGTGTGTTCTGGCTGAATTCTGTGGAATTTATTTCACTGCCCTTTCCTTTTTGAAAGTAATAGTTCTGTGGAGGAAACATGTTGGCTGAGTTCTAGAAATCTACTGTAATCATAGATTCTTAAAGAAAAATTGTATTAATTTGTCTACATTTTTTTAAAAGTAAAAAACATTTTGTGTAACTGGCAATAACTTGTTACCCCTCACTATATGTGGCTTTATCCTGCCATTTGTACATATTATAGCTAATCTTGTGCTTTAATGATTAAAAATCATAGTTCATCTCAAACTCTTTTTATTAACTGTATTCCTAGGCTCTGATCCACTTCCTGACCACAGATTATAACTGAGGGGTCTATCTGGTGATAAGAAGGGGGGGAAAACTTTCTAGGGGTGTGTGGAGGCTAGTGAGTTAAGGCATTGTTTGGTAAATACATGATGACTCAGTCTGCAGCTTTGAAAACTTTGCATGGTGTCTTTTCCTCTCGAGGAATCTCACAAATAAATCACTGTAGGGAGGTTTCTCCCTGATAGTTGTCCTCACTGTAACACATGGTTTAGCACAGTTTATAGTCTGTGTCCTAAAGAAACCTGAACTATTGCACGTACATGCTGATTAGATATTTTAAATGGTATGTGAAGCTCTTAAGGAAGCCTCCTTTGTCTTCACTCATTGGTTCCTATGCTCCATAAATATACATACTGAAGGTAGGTCAATTTGGTTCTGCTTTTGCATTGATTCAGTCATTCTTCGATTGCTGAATTGCATAGGTGAAGCAATCTGTCCGTAGCGAGCACTCTTTTGTTTTTGCCAAAACAGCTATTTATGCAGTCTAGTCTCATGTCCTAAATCATACACAGGTAATGCAGCTTAGAATGAAAACAAACCCATTGGTGGCACACTGCAGTGCTGGAATTCATAATAAAATTTATAGTAAAATGGTCAATATGTTTGTGGAAAAACAACATATTTGGCAATTTAAAAACACCACTGCTTTTAAAAACTAGTAACTGCACCATAATAAGGGCTAATCCATCAACTGTTTATGTAGTTAATACACATTCATTGCCTTTTTTAGGATAAAGAAATGGTAATTCTTGGTTTCTAACAATCCTATATGCATCAATTCCGTATACAAGTGTTTCTGAATACTATACTAATGAAATCAAAATTTCTTCTTATTCACAGTCTCTCTCTGATGTAGGAGCAATTCCAGGGGGTGATATGACACCTGAAGCAGCCCTAGCTAAGCTTTCATACATACTGAGCAAAAGTGATCTTTGCTGGGAGGAGAAGAGGAAGGTAAATATTTCACTATGAGTTTTGCAGACTTTCAACAATGGTTGATTTTTAAAATCTAATTTTCTAATATTTACTACACTGACTTCTGTCTAGTAAACTTACTTGACTTTCTATGTTAATTTATGAGCATTCACTTCCACTATCTAATGTGAAAGCATCACATCGTCTTACTTTATGCAAAATAATATTATTATAGAAATAAGAAAATTAGGTAGATTTGAGGGAAGATGAAAATCCTCAGACTTCTGCATACAGGTCAGTTGAAAACCAAAACCAATCTTTAAAACTTCTTTTAAATTCAGCATTGGATTTGTGCTGCAGAACAGACACTAAATATATATTGTGCAAACTGAAACTAAGAATGGAGGTGAAGTCCTGGTTCTAGTAAAGCCAATGGAAATATTGTTACTGATTTCAGTGGAGCCTGGATTTCACCCAGAGTTTATATTTGAGTCTTCATGTTGTAACTGGTGCATCTTATTATTCTTGTCATTTTATTTGACATCTGTGAGTCTTGAGTGTCATTGTTAGATGTAATTTTGTTAGGATGAAAAGATTTATATTGAGTACATTCTTTAAACACAGACCATTTCTCTGTATTCCTGACTCTCAAGTATTCATGTAATGGACTATATATTTATTAATTACTTGTTAATGACAGATTCTTTTTGGTTAATTAATATGTTAGGTGTTGGGAAATAGAGTTAATACAATGCATACAAATATATAGCTTTATGTTGAACATTCTTTTGTCAGTGATGGAATGCTAGCACACGGATACATTAAAACTTCTGTTTTTATATGCAGTGAAGTCATAGTCCTGTTGCATTAAAATTGTTATCCTCATTTTTGGATGGTACCAACCTGAGTCATTATCTAGATTTAACCTATTAAACTAATGATTTCCCTTAACCTCCTTTGAATGTGCTAGGTAAAATAAAACCTATTTCCAAGACAATACCTTTGAATAATGGCAATAAAAAAGAAAATCCTCTGGAATACCTATGGGGGAAGGTGATGAAGGGTGGTGGCTTTTCCTTTCCTTCCAGCTTTAAAACTAACTAGTGTCCTTATAAATGCAATTCCCCTTTCCTCCCTGGGTTACTCAGGAGCAGGCAACACTCAGCTGTGTTCCTGGGCACCCGATGTTGTTCCTGAGTGTCCCAATGGTGATGCTGGAAAAGTGGGAATCCTCTATCCACTCCTCTGCTGTAGTCTCTTTACTTGTACAGGAGGTTAATATTGCTTCCATCTTGCTGGCCCTTGTACGTGCTCAGTGGCGTGGCTTGGGAATCTCCAGGAATAAACCCATTTTAATAATACTACTACTATGTGGCATGGATCTAACTTAAAAACACCAATTATAAATAATATACATCTAATATACTTAAATTAGATTTAACACATCTTTACACAACATCTTAAAGAAACAGGCTTTAGCAGACTAAGATTAAATATCACTAATAATTTTAATCCACAGTGTTCAGGTAAATAAAATCAATTAATAAACAATAGACAGTAATAAATGAAACTTCTCTTATTGACATTTATGCAGCCACCATTTATCCTACCCTGGAGTGTACACTCCTCTGGTTTTCAGAGTCCTCGATGAGGACAGCATTCTATAGGTTCTATGTATCTGTCCAACCTAAGCACCAAACTAAGCTGCACAACCCCTCTGTAGATTGGAGCTTGTCCCACCAAAACCAGCAGTTCTGGGGTTTGGGTCACTAGGGAGATTACTCTGCTTCTCTCCAGAATCAGACTCAATCTTTCTCCTGTACTCCTTTCCTGGCAAGCACTTTTCCTAGCAACAGTTCCAGTTACTCACAGTTCCTTCACTGCAGGTCCTTCTCAGTCAGCTCTAGGCACAGCAAGAGTCTCTCCTCTTCACGGAAGCCACCAACACCCTCTGAAGCTCCCTGCTCAATCAAAGCCCCAGCAAGCTCTCAGCAGCAGGCTCTAGTTTCCCAGCAGCAGCTCCTGGTATGGACAGAGCTCCACACCACCAGTCTGGTTCCTCTTTCCAAAACTGAGCCCACCTACTCTCTCTGCACTGTCTGAAAGAGAGAAGTCTCCCTCCTTTTTCCCAAGGTATCATGGGAGGTGTAGTCTCTAAGTCTAGATCGCAACATATGGGATCTTCCCAAATGGAACACCCCCAATAAAGGTCAGAGGCCCCTATATTAAAGGGGCCTGTGTGAACTTTGTCAGAATATTATATTTTAATATTTTTAGAACTATCAACCGTGTCTTTTTCTTCCTACTATCTAACTTACTAGTTTCTTATATTTTAAACTTTTTCTGTGTGTAACTTGACAAAATCTTTGTCCTGGAAAAGAGGAGGTCTCTTTGCTGTAGGAAGAGCAACTCTGCACAACAAGTACTTTATGCAGGAACACACTCAATAAACAGTGTAGTACAGGAAGCCCCCAACTTGCAACGCGATTGGTTCTGGAGGAAGTGTCGCAAGTTAGGGGCATCGGAACTTGAACGCATTTACGGTAGGTGCCGTGTGCCGTAGTAAATGCGGGCCAAGGACGTAAGTCGGGAGTTTCCGTTCCCTTCCGCACTTACAAAAATGGTTGTAAGTGCAGGGGATCGGAACTCAGGCGGTCGCATTTTGGGGGCCTCCTGTACAGAATATGGCTTATAGGTATATCACTGCCCAAGTAGCAGTGGTAGACCATATATGACCCCGCAGCAATGAATGTATCATTCCACTTTGCCTTTCTGAAAATGGATTTTTTAATGAAAACCCTAAAATTGTGTCTCTTGGCAGGCTGATCAAGCTGAATTATGCTCAGTCTGTCAAATTTGGAAATTTCCATGTACCCAATCAGTACAGACTTCCTCTGTATACATCATGTAACGGGACTCTTCCAACATACAGTTACACTGTTGTGAGTGTTTAGAGGTGGTGGTGTTTTTTTAAAGGCATGCTTAGACACAGGTAAATCTGGGGCACTCTTTCTTCCCACATCACACCTTGCTTTCTTGTAAACTTGCACAGTGCTGCTTCTTAAAATTCTAATTGAGACAACGTAATGCTTTATAGTTGTGGATGCACCTTGATGAGAGAAAGCCAGCATATGAAATCATTCAAGCTGAAGAAACCAGTGGATTTGTTAATGTTCATGATGTTTATATTGGTTCCCTCTTTCCTTCAGTTTTTATGGAATTTGTTTCTAGGCTTCTATGTAAGGGTTCTGGAACAATTTTTTATAGTATGGATGTGGAGAAACCATTGAACCAAATTCTAAAACCTCTGTATACTGGAATACATTTCAAGCCCTGGTGTGCAGCAGCATCTCTAGTTCCAGCACCTACATCACTGTCCTTATTTCAGTGGCTGCTTTTGAACAGGGAGTCTCTCATTGCTCCTTGATCCTGGTTAGTGCACAGGCCCTCATCCTGCAAATATCTAACTATATGTTTAATGTTGAAACACTAAAATCAGTGGGGCCAAAGCCTATTAAAATCAGTTTGAACTTTTCCCCTGACATCACTGGGCTTTGGATTGAGTGGTAAGTGTGCAGTCAGTGCAGGGTATACTACAGGTTGAACCTATATAGTCTGGCCCTCTCTGGTCTGGTAACATTTGTGGTCCGGCATGGTTTTATTTAGCTGGATGTCCGCTTAGCATGGGTGTGGCTGAGTTTCCTGTGGTCATATTAAGTTTGTTTACAGCCACCAGTCCTGGCTCTCAGTATCTTGTGCTACTATATAGCTGTAATTTACTCATAAAAGTCTTCTAAGAGCCCAGTAAGCAGTGGATGTGTTGGTAATGCTGCTAGACAATATTGACCTCCTGTGGTCTGGCAAATTCTCTGGTTTGGCACCAGTCAGGTCCCAAGGGTCCAGACTAGAGAGGTTCAATTTGTAGTTAAACATTGCCTTGCTTCACTACACTGGACAAAGATGGGATATCAGAAGGCTCAGTGCTTTTTCTAAAGTCACCACTGGTCTCCTAGTTTTATTTTCTTATTCAGAGTTTTAACTTGCTGTGTGTTTAAATAGAATGGGACTTAATATGCTGGGAAATCTCGACTACTTAAACTATATCATTGTCAAACCCCTTCCCTCCATCCTCCACGTCTTGCTCGGTCTTCTGGATTTTTCAGTATAACCTCACTTTAGTCTTTTCAGTTATAAACTCTTAGGAATGATAATTGTTTTTACCTGTGTCTTCTCTAGTGCCACTTGCACTGTACTAAGCAAATGAATAATAGTTTATAGAAAATATTAAGTAATTCCAACTGTGTTCTTTTTCTACAGGGTAGTACTAATTTTTACAGTACATTGCACTCATTTGCATTTTTGGCAACTTTCTAAATTAGGCTAATTAAACTTAATACCATCACCATCTTTTTGCTTGCTTTTTACAATGATTTGATTGTTCGTTTTTCAGATGCTGAGTGAGAATCTGAGAGGAGAAATGACTGTAGTACCCAGAGAAGCCAAGATCTGTCTTAAAGATACAAAGTTTATTCAAGTTATTGCCAAATCTCTAAGTGTCAGCTGCAAGGAGGTACCTACTTTAAATATTTAAAGTGAACTCATGTATAGCAGAAAATTCACTTAAACAAGTAAAGGTGAAGCACTGAAAATTAAACACAGATTTCCTTGCTGAGAGTCCCAATTAAACAGACCCCAGGGAGCATTCCATACAATAATAAGTTAAACCTTTAATTTATTTTCTATGTCTGTAGAATTCTCTTGATTATTTCTTGGTTCACTGATGATCTAGGCCATCATAAATGCTATAAGGGTCATTGTCATGCATGGTATTTATGGAATGAAAGAAAATAATACTGAATTATTTTGCATTTTCTACATATTTTGACAGTATGGAACAATTCAGGCATAGCAGGAAAATATTGTAATTGTACGCACAATTATAAATGACTAGTACCAAGGGAGGCATTCTGTGTGTAAGTATTAATGCAGAATCAATATTAGTCACCACTGATTGCACAACAAATATTCTATGGAAAACATTGCAAGACATAATTTGGTACCCGAACAACAATTTATAAATACAGGTCTAAGTAAGGGGACCTTATTCTACAGTGTATGGGGGTAGGAAAAAGGGTGAGGGACAGGGGTCAAATGGAGTGAGTTAAGCATAAATAAAGTTGAAGACTAGGGTTAGAAGGTTCCAAGCACTCCTGTTTATTGAACTCATGGAACTGGGATCTTTCTGCATTTGGGAGTTTTAAAACAAACCCCACATTTGTAGCAAAGGCAGCGTGTTCCAGGTTTATTGGGGTCATTCTTTAAGTGCCAGAGGAACTGATTGCTGCTGGTGTTTGAATTGTGGGGCACTGTTATGCTTTATTATGCTTTATGAGACAAGATCTCTCTAATGACTCAGTAGGGACGCTGAGAATGACCCCCAGTAAGACTCCAGGGTTTAGTAAATACAGTTTTTGTACTGCTTTAACTTTATCATTTAGAAACTCTATAGTTAAGTCAGTACAAACCTCTTAGGTGGACACAATTATACCAGTATAAAGGTGCCTTATAGTGATATAGCTATAACTGTCTATGCTAGGGGACTGTACAAACCTGACTCTTTTGGGAAAAAATCACACCACTATTAAAAATAATTATTTGGTACAAAAACTGTGCATAGCTCAGAGCTAAGGAAGGCTACAAAGCAAAGTAGTCATGGGTCTCCTTAGCTCTTTTCATCTTTATGATATTGGTGTCTCCTGATAGTTTCTCTTCATAGCCCTGTCAGAAATGAGTCAGAGCCTTATTGGCCACAGTCATTCTAACCTGAGAGTGAAGTAGGAGTGGGATGACACTTGTGTGGGAGAGATACATATGGAAAATATTTTGTGTGTCTCTTTGTCTCAGACTTTGGTAGTGCACAAGAAGATCACAAGTATCTTCATGTTGCATTTTTGTTGGCTTTTGTGAATCATAGATTCAGCTTGTGCTACCAGAAGCTGAGATCAGAGAGAATTTTTGATAGAAAAGAACCATCACTGTGCTTGTACCTCTGAGAGATGCTACATTTTGCTCCTTTTTTGATTTTAGGACTGGGAACTGATATGGCATTTTTGTTAATCGGCAGGTGAAATGGGTGAATCTGCAGAAATGGGGAGCTAGCTTGTTGCTTCTGTTTGACCTGGCTAACAGCTGGAAGGCTGATAAATGCTTTGTTGTGGAACAGCTACACCACTTATAATCTCACACACCTCAGATCACTAAATAAATTGTTGGTGCAGGTGGACTGGAACCACACACGTGTATATTGCTTGCTTTTTGTAAACCCTGACCCATGTAGTCCAAGCAGAAGGAATGTAGACAAGGAACTTAAGGGCCCAAAAGCCTGGTCTACCAGGGCTAAAAGCAGCCTTAGGACTTGAAGTGTAATGTTGACCATGTTAACTCAATGCATGTGGGTGGAGGTATTTACCTTAAACCATGCCACTAAGTACAGTAGCAAAGTGATAGGTTAAAACTGGGAGAGGAGAGCCCTAAAAAACATCAGTGTGTTTCAGTGCATATAAAATGGGGTGGGCAATAATTTTTTATGGTCCTTGCAGCTCTTCTGTGATATTAATGGAGGAGGTACAGGGTCTGGGATGGAGGGTAAGTGCAGAAGGGAGATAGGGGTATGAAACTGGGGTGCAGGAGGGAGCGTAGGGTTTAGAAGGGAGTTTGGATGAAAGAGGGCATTCATTCTGAGCTGGGACAGGGTCTGGGAATGGGTATGGGCGCAGGAAAGATTCTGATCTTGAGGAGGCATGTTGGATGAGTGCAAGGTCTGCAGAGATTTTGACCAGGGGCAGAGATGTAGGAGAGGGTGCAAGGGTATAAATTGTGATCTTGGGATTGCCAGCAGCAGATAGTTACATGCCCACCCAAATGCCGTTTTCAGGAAAAAAAGGGTGTTGTAAAAATGTTGTCCAACTCTATTTTCAACAAAAGGGTTGTGTATCAATAAACTTCTGGTGCACTTAACCCACTGTAGGCAGCCATCAAGGCATAATTACATCATGCTAGATCTTATATTGGGGCAGGCAAAATATGGCTCAAAGTGACTGGCTATGGGGCCATGTGCATCTCTAAGCATTGCATGCCCCTTAGGGGGGGCCCCTTTGCACACTGACAGGACTACAAGCATAAACCAGGTGGCTCCCATTGGCTGCGAAATTGTGCTGGGGATAGGGGCAGCGTGCAAAGCCCTCCCTTCCAGTGGCATGTGCTGTGCAGAGATACACATGGTGCCTGCAGCCAGCCACTTTGAGGGGCACAGCAGGCAGGAAGCCTGCCTGAGGGTCCAGCTGGGCTGCAGGAGAGTGGTGGGATGGACCTGAAGGTTTGGCGAGCTGGATCCGGCTTGTGGACCATATTTTGCCTGCCCCAATATAAGAGCTAACATAATGTGCATTAATGTTGATATAATAAAGGCCATGGTGGCTGTATATGATGAGTTAAGTGCACCAGAAGTGTATTGCTACTCAGTCCTTTTGTTGCAAATAGAGATGGACAACATTTTTTTTCTACACACTTTTTTTCCCCCTGAAAATGGCATGTGGGTGAGTATGAACTATTTGCCACATTCAGGTCATATTTAATGAATACTTTCAGTAGGAAAAAAACAGCCTTTTAATTTCATATTTGGCCAGTGCAAAAGGTGAAGAACAGCCAAATCAAAATAAAATACTTGAAGAGGAAAAAAAGAACTGAAAGATAAAATTATTTTAAGTCAAGCAAAACATTTTGGTTGACACAAAATGATATTTTTATAAGACAAGAAAATGTTTTGGCATGATTGAACCAGATTTTGTATCTGCTTTTTTTTTCTTCATTTTGTCCCCATACCAAAAAATTAATTGGCTTAATAACACAGATTGAGATTTTTGGAGTTTATGTAGTATAATCTTCCACTATGAAAAGCATTTGTCAGCAGAATGATTTAAAAAAAAGAAAGAAAAAAAAAGCAGACCCAAAGCAAATGTTGCAGCCTTAGGTTCGAAACATCAGTAGAAACCAGTAAATGGTGCTGTATGTATACTTTAAAATGGAGTTCAATATTGTTCTAATAGTATGTTCATTAATTTACAATCTCAAAAATAGCCCGAGATTCTGGGATTGTTTCCATGTTTAGGTACTGAATTTGAGACACCCTATACAGGACTTACTTTCAAAACCTGGATGATCTTTTGAAATGTAGACCCCTTTGTAAATTGTCTCACATAGACTCTCAAAAATGGAAACACCCATAGTTGTTGATCAATAAAGGCCTTGGTCTGTTTAATAGTATGAGTGTTTTATGAGTGTTCTGATAGAGGATCGATGGTATGTCCATCATACTTATATATTTTACCTTTCAGTCTGACCAGCCACCACAAAAAGACAAACTATTATAAATTTGTATGTGAATCAATCAGAGCAGTCCCCAGGATTTCAGAATCTTTAACAAATGTGGTTCAAAAAGGTCATACCTTCTCAATATTGGGATGTGCCATATTTTGCAAGATTCTACTTAGCTATGGGGCTTGTGAATAACAAGAAAGGTTGTTTAAATGAGTATTGTACTTATTAAATGTCTGATCATGCTGATTCTAGCAACTTAGCACTCAGAAATATCCCAGCTCAATATTGATTTAAGGAAACTGATATCTATAATTAGTAAAAAAGTGGTAAGTTTAGTAATAATACAATTATCAGACATTTAATTTATTACCCTGATCGCTTTTTTATTTATTGGATTTTATAGCTGGTTTCTTAGGAGCTTTTTTTTTTTTTTATTTCCACTTGCTCTAGAAGAACTGACATACTCATTGTTCAGGCAAATAGATATTTAAAAATATACCATTTCAGTTGCATATTGGCCAAATCTTTGTCCCACTGAAGTCAATCGGACCAGAAATGGTTTCCAAAAAACTAATATTGGTCTGAGGTTAGCATATCTTCATACTTCATAATAAGATGTAGCTTTGTTGTTTAGAAATTCATATGTAGATACAGGGATGTCATTTAGCGGATTTGAACTGTAATGTGCATGTATGTCTGAAATAGCATAGTTCAGAAATTCTCTTAATTTAATTCCAGTTTGATTAAGAAGTGAAAGAAGTCCAAGTAACTGTACAGGAATAGAGATTCATGAACCAAGTGTACATGTGATTTCTTTTTTCTCAAAGAATGTGAACAAGATTTTTTTTACTAATTGATATTCTAAATTATTGTATTTGGTTACTCTACAAGTAAAAGTGGGTACAATAGTGTTCTTCTGATATAGATATCCGTAGTTCTAAGGACACAAATGGTAAATAAAAAGATATGCATGATACTAAAACTTTTAATTTTGTTTTTTGTTTCTTAGGAGCTAGAAGCCATTCGAGATGTATTAATTCCTTCTTTGGCCTGTGCTGCAGCTAAAATAGGTGACATAGGTGCACTAGCAGCCGTAAGAGAAATGGTAAAATATTAAACTATCTAAAAATACTTTATTTAGAGCATAATACAAAATGCATTTGTTAGAGATTGGATGCAAGCAATATGTCTGTATAACAGAGTCTGGTAGTAACACTACAGTCAAGGTGAGATGACATAAACATTTATTAACTGGCACTTGAGTCTAGTCTTTTCAAAGAGGTTTTATTTCATGTGATATATTTGTTGTTCTTGTTCTCAGCCTGTCACTTGTGATGGTATGAGCTAAGATAGACATGCAAATGCATTCTACTCTCCTTAACTATTCATTTCCATACTTTTAAATGTTTAGGGTTCTTTTTAATGACAAATTTCCTTTCAGATCCATATACCCACGTTTGTGTAGAGCTTAAGCATGGTTTTGTCTATTTGCTTTTCTTTAAAAAAAATAAATAAAAAGATTGGGCTAAAGGAGAATTTAGCCCCCGATTTCTCCAGCATCTCCCTCTCTCCCTGCAATGTGGTGCTTAGGAGCTCCACAGTGTTGCTGGCTTCTTCTACCTTGTTTTGACCTGTTTATGTCTTGAGCTCTCCAGAGCTCCCAGTTCCCTGCAGGTAGCATCACCCAACAGCATACCAAGCTCTGACTACCATTCCTTGCCTGCTCCGATTCCCCAGTCTCCTGACTCACATAACCATGCAGCATTTAGGACTGATCCTAAAAAAGAATTTAGTTTCCCTATGTAGAGTTAATAAATCCTGAAATGTAACCCTATCTGTGGAGTGGCTGCTTATGATAATTTTTAATTGGATATATAGGAAGCAGCTTGATCTATTTTCTTTGTACTTTGCAGGAAAAAAAAACCAGATGGATGCCATTCTCTGGCATGCTCAGTGCTACATATAAACACAGTTGCTAAATAAAGCTGTGAATAGCTAGGATAAGAATCCTGTCTCAGCATTGTGAAAAGTTTTAAAGGGGAATAATAAGATGTGTTGAGCTAGAAAGATTAACAAATGTTGACATTAAAAAAAAAATTGCTCCAATTTGAAATTTTAAGGCCTGTATCTCAAACTGTGTGATCAGTTTTCATCACCATTTGCAAAAAATTTAGCCTTTAGTGTAAATCTGGTAATTGGCAGATCAAACCAATTATTCTACCTAAAGTTATTGGAGGAAGATTAAAAAACAGAGTTTTACCATTAAAACAGTTGCAGCCATGACTGCCTTCTCTGTAAGGTAGTCTTCAATGAAGATTTGTATTCTGCCATGTTGGAAACATTTTGTTGGATAATAAAACTTACAATAGGTGGAGATTCATATGCTGAGCATGTGAAATAATTTTTTCCTTGCTGTTCTTGCATTCTCTTTCTGTTTGTTTTTAACATATACATGCATATTTATGTGTCTATGTGTGGTGCACATTCTTAGATTTGAATATTCTTTCTGTGTGGTCAGGCATCTGGTAGGTATGGTCAGATATCGTGGGAGATGTGATGTGGCACCTGGACCTGTACTTTCCCACCCACAGACTGTTCAAAGTATTGGAACTCGAGAATTCACCAAGTAACTTCTTAATCGTTAGAGTAAGGAGGTGCCAAGGATGGCCTTAAAATATAAGTTTGTTATACCCACGGGCCTGTGCACATCAAAATATACATGTGTACCAGTGACTACTGGACATCATTAAAAACTTGACTAACCAATTAGTTTCATATGAGCTTTTGAGAAAATGTCCCATGTTTAATTATTTTTGTTGATTGGATACAGATTGTAATGTGGGAATGACTGAGCCCCCTGAATCAACCAGTTTCCATTGTACTACCATTATCTCTTTCCTTAGCAGTTGGTGTGTTTATGTTGCAGGGTGGAAACTTGAGCTGTGAAGATTATGATGGTCGAACTCCACTTCATATTGCATCAAGTGAAGGAAATTTGAAACTAATTGAGTATTTACTGACATATGGAGCATCTGTTCATGCTAAAGACATGTTTGGTGCTACTCCACTGATGTATGCCGTCAAATTCAGGTATTAAAAATACATTTTACACAAAGATCTATGAGAGAGCTAACTCTGTCATTTCAAATTTATGTCACTTTCAGTGAGTTGGTTTTGGTCAGCCGTCTGCAGTAGTGGAAAGCAGTGATCAAATCTGTGACAGCGCATTCTGTAGTTGATGGATTAGGACCATGGTGTCCAACCAACACTAGCCACACTCAACCGGCCAAGTAGCCACATTGTTCAAGCCAACTAGCCACACTCAACCGGCCAAATAGCCACATTGTTCAAGCCAACTAGCCACACTCAACCGGCCAAACAGCCACATGTGGCTAGTGTGTTGGACACAACAGGTTTAGGATATTTAGGCCATTGTACCTAAGAAAAGAGTCTTGCTGTTGCCAAATAACAGAGCTAAGTAACTTATTTTTTTTTTTTAGCCCTGACCCCTACTCCAGGACTTAATTATTTGTGCTGAGATTTCTTGTGTCTGTCAAGTTTGACTTATTCATTTTGATTTTGCAGAAGGAAGAGTTCAGGAACTAGAGTAAGGGGGGAGAAGGGATGTTTCTTTGTACTTTCCCTTCCTTATCAGGAACAGAGGGTTTTAAAATAGAACAGGCTACTGCAGTAGGCTGAAATGTTTTAGACCCAGCCTTTATTTCTGGGTCACCATTTCTCTGATTTCTCTCCAACATACTCCACACATTTATCAGCTTACGTAATAAGCGTGTGCTGGCTGCCTCCATCAGTGATTCTCTCTCCAGGTTGGCAATAATCCATGGAGTTGGTCTCCTAGGTCAGTGTTTCTGACAGAGTACCATGGAAACACTTTCAGAGACACATTAACTGGCCACCCTGGTTTGTTTATGTACTGGCGCTGTGGCCACGGAGCCTCGCGGCTCCCATTGGCTCCGTTTCATCCTTTGCAGCCAAGGGGAGCCATGGGAAGCGGCGTGGGCCAAGCCATTGCTTCCTGTGGCTGCCCTTGGCTGCAAAGGATGAAACAGAGCCAATGGGAGCTGCTAGGCTCTGTGCCTGAGGCGCTGGTACATAAACAAACCAGAGCAGCCAGTTAAAGTGTTTCTGAAAGTGTTTCCACGATACACTTTCAGAAGCACTTTCAGAAGCACTGTCCTAGGTGGTGGTGGTCGGTAGGCCAGTCATTCTGCTCATCTTTTGTCCTACTCACAGTTCATAGTGCTAAAATTTATCAGAATGTAAAAAGGTGTCAATTACTTAGCAGAAATTAAGATTGTGGTTCAGAGATTTGCAACCTTAGTGGTCCTCCGACCCCTGTTTTGAAGCTCCAGAATGACCACTTATTTATGCTTTCCCTTTTTATTCATCCTGTCCTTTAGGCCCTCTATATGATACAGTTTGTGCACACCATCTGTCTGTATTTTTGAGGGATGGTGCATATTTTTTATTTAACAAAATATTTATCCTTTTTCACTCTATGCCTCCAAAAGGCCCCTCAAGTCTAGTGCATGTCTTGGTCTTTTTCTTCAAATGGTTCTGTTAAAGCTTTTGAATATTGGCAGATTGAGCTGTCTGTGAGGACTGGTTCTAGTTCCCTGTGTAGTCTCAAATTGCACCTGCGCAGCTTATGTTGAGGAAATTTCAAAATGGCTTATTTTGAAATCTGGCACTGTCTACACAGCACCAAATTTCAAAATAGCACTGTTCTGAAACGTCCCTTAACCCTCATGGAATGAGGATTACAGGGATGCTGGAATAGCATGCTCGTTATTTCAAAACCTATTTCAAAATAATGGGCACGTTTAAAGATGCAGAATAGCTATTTCGGTATACTAGATTCTAGATGTAGCCTGACTGTTCTGTTTCTGTAACAACCAAAGAAATTTCTGCAAAAAGATGTAAGGTATATACCCTCTACAGGAGCTGGGAATCTGGCTTAGAAATGATCCCAGTTTCTGCTAATCCAGGATCCTTAGAGCTCCAGATGTCTGCACATTGTGCTCCTGCTAGACCACTGAGTGCCCCCTATATCTTTATACTTGTCACTGTCATTATCTTAGAACTATCCAAGCCTTTTATGAGAAGACATATTTATAAAAATTATAACACACCCACCCCTACACACACAATAACAAGAAACAACTAAAAGCAAATAAACTTGCAGTTGAACAGAGGTGGTGGCCCTAGTCCACTGTGAGAAAGCACTACATCACCATTAGATGTTCCTGCAAATCAGATACCTGCAGTTTTTTTACCACACCCAACTACTGCCTGAGGAATTTCACATGAGTTTGTTGTTTGGATTCCTTTTCATTGCCACTCCTATATTTAACTCTTAATATGTCTTTTTAGTTCTTTAAATCTGTATGCAAACCCATTCTGAATTGAGGAGTGGTAAAATGAAAATGAATCTGAACTATTTTTAGTTTTTGTTTGTTTGTGCCCTTCCAGTATGAGAGGAAAAGCTAAATAAATATGCCACGTGATTGTAACAATAATCTGAGGCATAGAGTGCTAAGATATTGATCTTTATACTGAAGCTCAAGTGGCTCTGGACATTAGAAATCTTGCAGAGATCATTTACTTGTACTGTAGACGGGGGTATGTGGAATGACATATGTACTTAAAAGGCATGATCACTACATGATATATTTGAATTACATTAATAAAATGACTGCCTGTTGAAGGTGAAGAGGAACAGTATTGATGATAAACTTTTGCATTTTATATTAAACAAGAGAGTGGAGGGTGCCAGCTATCTTAAAAAATAATATTAATAAATATTCTGTGCTTTAAATCATGGTCAGAATTGCAAAATATAAAACTGTGATTTAAAAAATATCTAAGAAATTGTCTTAACTTCACAGAAATTTGCATTGATAAATTCCATTTTCTGAAAATTAATACTTAGTTGAACTGGAATGTAATCACTGTTTTATTCTATACCATGTCTATCTCTCAAAAGCTTTTTAAAATGTGTGTGCCACTTCTCTCAGCGATTTAGGATTTTTAACCAAACATGCAAATCAGAAAAAATGACTGGTGATTTCTCTCTGACCTAATCATTAGTATAGAAGTTCCCAATATGTGTTTCTTCGCAAAAGCATCTTAACAGAGCACTGTCAACCTGTAGGCAATCAAAATGGCCTATGTCAACAGTGATCTCATGTTTAATCTTTTAAAGCTTTCCTTAATTTTTAAAAATTGAAATTGATATTTTCATTGCTGTTAAAATATGGAATTGTTTTTAAAACTATATCAGTTGCTGCATGCCCATTTTCTATCCCTTAATGTATATATTCAACCTCTTTATTACTGTGTGTATATACCGGTACATTCTCTTTCACATAATTCATATCAGACAATGTCTCATACACAGGAGACACCTGTTGATATAGGTCAGTTGTTTGGACTTATCAAAGTTTGCAACATTCATTTAACTGCCATTTCCCAGTGCCTTAATAGAATGCTCATTTTCAAAATGTAAAAGAAATACTTTTATAAAAAAAATTTTCTAAGCATGAAACTGGTGTCTCAAATAAAAATGTCATATATTTTTTATCTGTTATAACTTTTTCCTTCTGCTTGGAGCTTAAAGCCTGAAGTGGCTGCAAATAAAAAGTTGTATACAGTGTGTATTGCACACTTCTATGAGAACATCAGAGATTATTGTTGGTAAAATCATTTCCCACATAAACATGCATTGTAATACTTGAAATCTGTAAGGTTATGTTTACATTATTTTAGTACCTTGAGGATAGAGGGAGAATCTAGGCATCATACTGACTCTTTAAAATCATACTGAAGTCTGTCTGACATTATACAGTTCTTCCGAGTTTGAAACGTGTAGTGGTTCAACATTGTGAAAGTTGAATGAGAAAAACTGAGCCAATCCTGTTCATAGCCATCCTAGCTGCAAGAGAAGTCAGGATCAGAAAGATGTGGTGTGGCCCCTAAAGTTCTAGGTTCAATCCCACCTATGGTGGGGACTTCTGGGATGAACTACTAGGAGGTCTCTAAAGTTGGGATATGCCTCATCAGCTGAGGGAAGGATGTAACTCTAAGGTACTGAGACTAGTGAGAAAGGGAAAGTGAAGTTTGCTCTACAACAAGAGCCAGTTGGCTTTTAGCTCATGCTGAAGAGGCACCTGGCTTTAGCCCCTTAAGGTCCTAGATTCAATCACCTGCCAGCTTCATATATAGTCTGTTGTGAAATTTTGCATGCATCCCACAGCACTGTATTCCAAACAACAAAACTGTACGGCTATGTCTACACTGCAGAACTATTTTGGGATACCGGAAGTATCCCGAAATAGCTCTTCCGTGTCTTTAATGCATCCCGTTATTTCTAAATAGATTTCAAAATATCAGGCATGCTATTCCAGTGTCCCTATACCCCCCATTCTACAAGGGTTAAGGGACATTTTGGAATATCACTTTATTTTGAAATTTGGTGTTGTATAGTCAACACTAAATTTCAAAATAAGTTATTTCGAGGTAAGGGTACAGTGTAGACACACCTTAAGGGACCATTGCACTGGTCTCAGTGGAACTATTTCTGAGTCTTGTGGCTGAGGAACAGGGGCCATTCTGGTCATGTAGATCCTATTATACCTATCAGGCAGAATAATGTACTCATGGGAAAGAGCCAATCAAAACATGACTATGGGTGGGCTAGTAGACCATGAAGAAGACTTTATCTGGTTGGGAAGAAACTTAGCAGCAGAGGGGGTATGTTGTGGGAGATTCTTCCAATGGTAAAATAAGAATCTAAACTTATGGGTGCTTATGCCACCTATGAAGTCGTAGGAGTTTGGGTATCACTCATATTAACCCATAAGTTTAATTTCCCATGTTGTGGAAAATACACACAGAAATACTGTTGCTCTGTGAATGCCTTCATTGTCTATCTGCGTGTTAGTGCTTGAATTAATAAGAGTTCGAAATGGGGACAATCAGGATACAAATAAGTATAGATTTATCTTTGAAAGGTAGTTGTGTTCCTTTCTCTCAGTTTTGGATTCAGTAATTGAGAACACAGCATTTTTGTAAAGTCAGTGTGCCAGGGTAGTTAAATGACATGATAACGCCTTTGCCTCTGCCTTGTGCTTCGTCAGTGCAGAGGAAACAGAGTAGAAGTTAGTGGCCTGTGAGGTGCAAGAGATTAGAGATTATCTGTCGGTCTCTCTTGACTTTAAACTCTAACTCCTTGAATGGAGAACATACTCATCATCAATCTCTTCTTTTATTTTTTTTCTTTTCTTTTTTCTTTAATACCATTCTGAAAAATTATGAGAACCAGTGTATGAAAGTCTGTGTTTCTGGAATATTTGTTTTTATCTGTAGATTATTTTTCCCCAGGATATTTAATTATTAAAATAAATCTCTTTCTTTTTATTATTTGTTCGTGAAGGCAGTTAGAAGTGATTCACTTACTACGTGAAACTGGAGCTCACCTTTCCAGCCAAGAGGTAGAGAACATTGGAACAGAACTTTGCCGGTAAGGATGCCTTAAGGTTAGATATGATATTGTAGCATGGTCCAACTGTCAGGAGCTCAACTGTCTCCCAGCCTGGTTACACAATGATCTGTTGGACTAAATGAGCTTTCTCCAAATGTTCAGGTTCCTGATTAGTCAAGGCAGCCAGCAGCCTGCTACTTGATCCTTGCAGCAACAGAAGCATAGCAACTGCTCAACTTGTATCATGCCCATAGCTGTACCTGACCTGTTTTGGCTTCCACTTCTTGCTCCAACTTTTGTTCCTGTTTTGATTCATGTTCGCTTCAGTCTAATCTTTGCCTTCCTACTCTATTCTGACTGAATCTGATCGATGGCTCGGCTTCTTGATTGTAACTTTGGCTTACCCTTTGGCTTGGTGTTCCCATTCCTGATTCTGTTTTGATCTGTTGGCTTGGCTCCTCAATCATGACTCTGGCTTCACCCTTAGAGTAGTACCTGACTCCTGGATGGACGCTCACAATTATTCTGGACTGCTGCCACAACCACCAGGCAAGGTCCTGGTGCACCCACTAAGTAGGGCTTCCATGCCCCAGCATTTTACACCAAGTTAGCTGAGTTGTAACAGTACATCACTGTCCCGTTATCTCTATATTCAAGGGTAAATGATTGCCTTGTTAATATGCCAAGAATTCACTCTGAAATGAGAAAAACACAGGGCTTTATTATTAAAGCAAACCAATTTAGTTGGGTATAAATTACAGGAATGATCCATTAATACATTAGAGTGAACAAGGGATCCATAAGGGGAAGTTACAGCACAGCATTTTGGTGTGTAGTGCAGTTCACACCCCCATAATCTGAACTGTGGTGCAGTGTAGCCAGGCCCTACATGAGAAATGCTGGGGTTGTAATCTTGATTCTGATGTGGATCTTGATCTCAGTGCCACAGTTACTCAGTAAAACAGTGATTTTTGATAGTGGCCTGTTTCACACAAATAACAAGTGAATTTGTTTCTCAAATGCTTTTAGGATGGAAAGCGCTATATAAATAACTATGATATATAGCAGGGACCATTGAGTTCATGCCATATACTATTTTGGGGTTAGATTTAATAACTAAAATACAAGTAAAGGAACAAAATTAACTATTGACTGCATGACACACCTGAAGTGGTTTACCAGAACTTTACAAGTGGAATGGACAGCATGATGAAAAATGTGTAAATGGATTCAAAACAAGTCTGTCCCTTTTCCTGATGCATTTTTAATATATTTTTATTACTATTAGGTTGTGGGAAACATGTGTGTTTAGTATCTAGATCTTGAGATGAGAGCAACCAGGGACAAATTATATTGAAACAATGGAGTGGTTTTATTAAAAAAGAATAAGTACCTGAATTAGTGAGCTTCAACCTTAACTGCAGAAAGAGAATAGTGTCTGTCTCAAGAATAACAAGAAAATCAATAAGTATGGGTTCTGATCTGCAAATTGGTGGGTACTCTGGCACACTTCACCATACCACTTAAGTTCATCCTTAACATTAAGCAGCATATAGCCCTGTTGAAATCAATCCTTTCCATACACTGCTTTTCCATGCTAATTTTTATTAATAAAAAACTGTATTTCATCAGCTGAAAAGAAAATCATATGGCTTATTTTCAGAGGTACTGGTGATTTGGTCACCTGCAATTCTCTGTGAAAATTGTCCGTAGGTTCTACAGTTCTTAAAGTACCAGGTTTTTCCTCCTTTCTTCTTCATTCCCCCAACAACACATTAAATGCCAGCCTGCTCACCCAAACTGTCCCATGTTCTCAAGGGCTACAGTCCTGATACCATCAGAAAGGATATGGATTCCACAGCTGAGTGCCCTCTGCTAATAATACCCTACTACCAGCTCCTGGACATTTAAATAGAAAGACTCTTAGCTGAAGTGCTTCAACTGCTGTGACAATATGCAGGAGGGACTTTCTCTCACATAGTCTGCACTCTAACTATATACAGTTCTGCTACATATTTCCCAGAGCATTGTAAGTAATGGAAACAATGGAAAGACTTTTCAAATTAAGAATTTGCTAATTCTGATCCACCTGTCAGAACTACTAAAGGAGTGGCTCAGAATATTACATTCTTTCACAAATACAATGACCTTATACATAACCCCTTCTGTCCTTTGCAGAACATAACCCCTTCTGTCCTATGCAGAACCTGCTTAACTGGCTAGCCTGATAGCAGCACTACAAAAATGAGAGCATGTGGCTTTAAACAAAAAGTGAATGTGATGGAATTTGTTGTAATACATTGAGGGAATATCATATAAATACATATGAATTAGTATTGCATGATATCTTGCATTTTGAATGTAGTGATAAAGAATCCCTGAGGGTTTTGAGGCACTTTAAATTGGTTTTTAATGGTATTAAGCCAACAGAGGATAAAAAACACCATTTGTTTTAAAGATATCTCCAGTGCAGTGCAGAGAGTGGGATATACATATGTAGATAGGAGAATGAGTGGGCTTTATGCATGGAATGATTGCAAGGGTTTGTCTTGTGATTTCCACCATACAAAATGAGCAGAACATGAACTAGCTCTTGCACAGTCACCCCAAAGACAAGTGTAGTGGTCTGACTCCTATGGGGAATCCGTGACTACTGCATCAGCATAAATCCTGTGGCCATGCCCCCTGCATCGGCTTACACACAGCAGGTGTGGAGTCCAGTGCATGTGCTGTGGAGAGGCACTGAACTTTGACTTTTCAGCTGTGTCCTTCTGCACAATGAAACCACTTCACTTATACTGCTCTGGAAAGCTTTTGGTGTCCCTTTTGCAGAGGAGTGAATTTCTTCCAGAGTATGAGAGTCAAAATGGTAAAGGGTTTGTAGTTAAGATTGTCTTATTGTCCCTCCAAGGTGTCAGAAATACTCACTTCGGGGTATGACAGCTCTTAGATGATTTGAACAAAACTCAGTAATTTATTGTTCCATGCTACTGAGTTTCATTTTATCCTCCACCTCTGCACCATCTCCCTAGGGACTTTTATCATACTAGCTATTGGCATGGTGGAAGGCTGTTGCATGTGGTCATCCTGTGGCTGCCTTTGGAACACATTTTTACCAATTCCTCCTTCTGTCTAATTTAAGTGACTGGCACCATAGTAATATGCCCAGCCTCTGGGCGTGAAGAGACAAAGCTGATCAGTTCCTAAATAGCATTCAAGGACTGGTCAGAAGTCATCTTGTATTGTTCTCTACTTGAATTAAGATCCAAAAGCCGTTTTTTCTCACCGCTTCTCTATTGTCAACATAATTTGGCTTTATTCTGTATTCATTAATCTCCATGGCCAGTGTTTTTCCTGTTTTAACACTTGCTTCTTAATTTCCTTGTCTTTAGACATAAAATGATTTAGGATTTAGAAACTGAAGTATTTGGTTTGATACCTTTGGTTATTAGCTGATGACTATAAATGGTCAGCTGGATTTCTTTTTAGTGCACCTAGGGCTGGAATTGCACTTGCAAACACTAATACGTTATGCAATTTCTTAGATACCTCTTTTAAGAATTAGTTCATCCTATTTTTTTTTTTTTAGAAAGTGAGATGAGGAATTTGCATTTTTAACATGTTTAATTCTTTGATTTCACTTTTCCATTTTGTTGAGATGAGAACTAAGTTTTCTTATCAGGTATCCCTTAGCATTTTACAAATCTGTTTTCCTGCTGCAGGGTTATTGTATTTTATGCAAAACAAAACTGTAACAACTGCAAGACAAATAATGGTGACTGCCCAGATTTGTTCAGAAAGCTACTCCACTAGATCCAGTTTAGCCACAAATTTGATTGACAGTCAAACAACCAAGTCGGTATAAATTAAGTGAAATGTCACCTGTTCTGAACAGTCTGTGCTCTCCACAAGGCTGAAATAAGGGCAGTGGAGCAAGCAAATGAGTTCACACTAAAATATCATTTATTAAATCCATGCTCTTTTTCAACCCTATTATCAAGATAACATACTTTTTAAAGTCTGATCACAGTTGTTGGGATAAATTATAGTTCTGAAGATACTGGGACCATGCTTCTAATACAGGTTGAACCTCTCTAGTCCAGCACCCTCAGGATCTGATTGGTGTTGAACTCAAGAATTTGCCAAATCACAGGAGGTCAATATTTGTCTAGCAGCATTACCAACACTTCCACTGCTTACTGGGCTCTTAGAAGACATTTGGGGGTAAATTAAACCTAAATAACAGCACAGAACACTGAGAGCCAGGACTGGTGGCAGTAAACAAACTTTATGGGACTGCAGGAAAGTTGGCCACACCCATGATAAGTGGACATCCAGCTAACTAAAATCATGCCAGACTGTGGTTGCTGCCTGACCAGAGAGTGCTGCATTAGAGAGGTTCAACCTGTACATGATTAACTTTCTGAAGAAATAAAATATGAAATAGATTTTTATACTCTTAATTTCTCATCTCTCCTTGCAGTTATGAACTGTGAATAAAAAGGCATAGGGACACTCGATATTATGAATGATATTCTCGAGTGCACTCTAGATAGAATTATTTTAGTTCTTCACAGAATCACTATCTTGCTCATCAAGAATCTTCGCCAGCAGAGAAAAATAATTTCTCTACTGTCTGGGTAGTTTTGCAGCAACAAATATCTCAACATTTCCCAGTGGTTTTATTTATATGTTGAACAAGCAGGATTCCCAGATGGAACTGTGTGTAAGAGCCCTTGAGAAAAATGAGGTCCTTAGATCACCAAGAAAAAGGAATTCAGCCTCCCCATGCTTTGTAAAATCCCACAACAGTACTTCATGGTAAACACTATCAGTTGCTAAGAAACTTATTCTTTCTTGTAAACTAGTTAAAATGATACCAACTTTTTATTCTTATTTTGCTGTCACTCAAATGCATATTTTGAAAGTAATTGGACTGAGGGTTCCAAGCCTTTAACAGTTTTTATTCTTGTAATCTAGTGCAACCTGCACATGCTAGACAATATTATTACATTTATCACTTCTCCACTATCTTGACTCTTCTACAATCAAGTCATTTTGCCCAGAATGGAAATTCCTGTATTATATAACTGTTCTGAAGTCATCCTTCCCAAATGTTAAAAATCCAATGGTAGTCTCATCTATGTTTCCTGCCTGCTATATGGTATGCCAAGTAGCACAAGAGCTTACCAATGTGCTATTTTTCGCTCTCAACCAGTGCTGAAGAGTTAATTACTTTACTGGCTTTTTATAGTGAATGGTTATTTTGTACTCCTTGATCTCTGATATGAAAGGAGCTATGAAGAAATAGGCTTGCTGTTTAGAGATTACCTCATAAGCCTTTGAAATGTATAATTAAGGTTGCTGCTGTAAATAGTCTTTATACAAAATTCATACCAAACATTACAGTAACAAAGATCTAGGAGATATATTCTGAAATCTTTCAACATATCTATCAGTAATATATATATATATTTGCCTATGTGGGGAACCTATTTAGTGTATATGATGAAAGAGTTTAAATATATCTTGTGACTCATAAATAAGGAGTTTTGGAAATTGAAGGAGAGTTTTCTAATCTTTATATATTGTTAACCAAATGAATATTGATATACCTATTGATTTAGATATATGCAAATTATAATTTACGACATCTTCAAGTAAATTGTCTGAAATTACTATTTCCATTCTTTTTAAGGTTTTTTAATTGCAGAACTCTTGTCATGTAAAAGTGTTAGTTTCTGAAGCAATCTTAAATGTAAGTTATCACAGCTTTTTTGGAGGGTGGAATTTCCTTTTTGAAAATAAAAATACGAGAAGCCTTGAATGTTTGAAACTAGGCTGGCATTAAAACATCTTCTGCCTCAAACAGAGGATTTTTTTTGCTACATTTTAAGATGAAATGCAGGGTAAACAGCTGAATCTGTTTTATTTTTGGCTGAACAGTTATTCAGCAAAAGCTTAAACTAGCAAACTTCTGAGGATTGTGATTTTTTTTTTAAATTTGCAACAGCCATTGATTGTTACAAGAAATCCCTATCAGTGAAGATTATTATTTTTGTTTGTTTGTTACTGACTTAGAAACAACTTCATAGTTTCGGCCTCTTGCAATTTTAACTCATCATTCTTTCTGAATGAGAGCTTTTGGGGTGCACATTGTGAAAATAAGTAAATGAGTTTTATTTGTGGTACTTACTGTGATACTGTCTGAATTACCTGGGTTTGTGTGGTAACACAATTTTTTTTAGTGTGCTCTTTTTTGGGCATAGTAATTTTTTGCTTTGCACAATGGATGAGTGATAGACCGCCTCTCAGCAGCCCCGCACTTTTTTCTCTGGACTTTGAGAATCTCTTGATTCTCATAATCTGTCTTTGATTTTTATAGCCAGAGAATCTCACTGTGCCTGTAGCAAAATATGAATCTTCTGAAACAAATAAATTGTCACTTGTTGAGTAGTCGCTGCTCTGAGCAACTTATTTCCCTATTTTTCTAATATTCCTGCTGTCTTGTGCAATTTATAAGGGCTCTTCCCTTTTAACTCAGTACTAAACTCCCCTCCCCCTTTGGTCTGTTGTCAGTGGGAAATAATCTTTTTGCAAGAACATTGCTTTCCATTGGCACTTCCTCCACATTTCTTCTCTTTTACCTATGCCAGCCTGCTCCCATTATTACATTTCTTATAGAAAACAAAGACCCTAATTCCTCTCTGCCCTGCCCCATGCCCCTTCACTCCATCTCAACAGCCTAGGGCACAGCTTTGTCTTTTACCCACCCATCCCTCAGGCTTCTACAAGCAACAACCTTGCTATAGCTTTCTTCTCACCCATCCTCAGGCTGCTGTACTTACAGGCTTCCACTCCCCTTTAAAGATTTTTTTTAAGTACCTGAAAATATTTATCAACAGTTGAGAAGTGGCTTTGGACTAATGAGTAACAAATTTTGCAGACTTGACTGTAGAATGACCCTTCCACAAACAGTGCTGGCTGCAGGCTGCTGACAGCTCACATGCCTTTGTGTGCAATTTCTCCTACACACCCCCTCCCCAGTCACATCTGTCCAGGCAGTTTACTATACTCAGGAGCCTTTTACCTTCCTCTTTACCCATTGCCTGCTGCTGTCAGTATTCTTTTCTTTCAGAAAGACAGTGATATTCACAGCAGCAGGTCATATGCTCCAGACTAAACAAATGGGCCTTTTCCAGCCCTCACTTCAATGAGATCCAACCTCACTGAAGAATTACCTGGCTGTTTCTATTGAGATATGCAGCGAAGTAGTCAATATTAACATTTAAGGGCCTTATGGCTACAGACCTAACAAAGACTGGGGGTAGCTTCAGTAATTAGCGTGTGCGAGGTTGCAGATGTAGGAAACAACCTTTCTAAGAAGCTGTTGAGGAGTACACATTTTTAGTACTGCCTGTGGGGGGAGGAGCCCCTCTGACTGATTGCTTTCCCCAGGGCTGCTGCAGCAAGTAGGCAGTACTCTCTACTTCTTGCCCAAGCAACTTGCATCATTCTGTTAGGGGATGGGAAGGAAGCAGAGTCCAGCTGCTGAGGATGGCTCTGCTCTTCCGCCCTTCTGTGAGCAACAGGACAGTTCCTCTGCTCCTTCCATCCCTGCATCCTGGGAAGGCACAGAGGTGACCCCAGTGCAGTCCCCCAGGTCTTAGGGATGGGATGAAGAACCCCTAGAGCTGTAGGAAGAGCAGAGAGGAGGGTGAAAGGGGCAGATTCAATATGTGGACTGAGGGATGGGATTGACTTGAGGTCAGAAATAATTGCTAGGGGGACCAGAAGATGACAGGGTGATAGTGAACCCCTCCATACACACTTTTTTCAGACCATGTGCTGCTCATCTGTTGTTTCAACCTGTCTGCAGGCGACATTGCATGGGGGGCACAGCCAGGTGATTTCACATCACAAGAGCTAGAAACACTTCTTTAAAATGAAAAATAAAGTTTTTCAGATATTAGTGGGGCTGTTAGCAGACCTGGAAGAAACTGCCAGACATTGTCATACCAGAGGTTTCAAATCCAAATGTGTCTTGATTCATTTTGATACTGTATAATGTTTGCCATTTATAAATGGTGGACTTAGACCACCCTTACCAGAGTTTTCTTCTTACTGTGCGTAAAATGGCTATTTATTGGCACCGATTTTTATAAATTGCCCTGAATTTCAGATCCAAATGCTCTAGCGCCATTAAAATGATCCAGATTGCATCACAGAAACATCATGCTGTCATAACCCCTGATAATGAATATTAACATTCATGCTGGAGACAGTGTTGTACCAGATATGTTTATACAACTTTTGGGTTTTTTTTTAAAAGCTCAGTGTGTTGATAGCATGTCTGGTGTTTTCCTCCTATATAGTAAAGCTATTATTGATAGTGCAAAACTCTGCCACTTAAATGTGGGATAGCCCCCCAACCCTCCTTAAACTGCATTTCACAGGATAAATATTGAGTTGTGAAATATGAAACTGCATATCTTTTTTCCCCTTTGGTCATAGTCACACCCACTGGGTGAAACTAGCCTGTTGTAAGTTGCTTATAATACAGCCCTGTTAATTTAAGGAACTGATTCATCAAGTCATGCTGCTTGCTCAGCTGTTCAAAGCTTTTATAAACTTCTCCCTTACTGTCCCACCCTCCACCCCCACTCCATCTCTGTCCTGGCAGTCATGCAAAGCTTGTTGGTTTAGTGTTCACATTAGTTTTCCTGTTAGTTAATAGAACACACTATTACAGTGAGATGTCCTTACAGATTTAGGATAAAATAAATTGTTGTTAATTGTTCTTTTTTCAGCCTTGCTGCTAATGGTGATAAGGAAGGGTTGTATGTCTGGTATCTGGCTGGTGCAAACCTGGAACAAACTGGTTATGATGGCAGAACTGCCTTTCAAATAGTAAGTGTGACTATTGCTGTACTTTGTGTGGAGCTCAGCTAAGCATGCGTGTTATGGCATATCTGTTCTAACATGTCAGATGGTATTAGGTTGGGCAATTTAAATGCCACTTTGGTTCCAACAACTTTGATTTTAAAAAAAGTCTTTGCTTCAAATTTATGACAAGTCCAGAACTATTGTCAAGTAATAAGCCATTTAAAGCCATCTTTCTCCCAACTCCCCAGAAGTAATTAGACATTTAAATCAGGCTTTAAGTAGTTTTGTGATTTCCCTTACATGAGAGAGTGTGTGTATGTGTGCACACGTGTAGGCATACAGGCACTCAAGACATGGTAATACTCTTTGAATTTCTCTTTACAGGCAGAGGCTACAGGGCATAAGGCGCTCCTAGACTTTTTTTAATGAACTGAAGATCATGAAAGGTAAAGGCTATGTTAACAGCTCTTGTTTTCTGAAATGTACCTGGGTTGTCTTTTGTTGTTGTAGGATGGTTTTGTAGTTACAGCCCTGGGCTGGGCTTGGAGAATTCTAAGTCCAGTTCCTGGCTCTGCCACAAACTTCCCATGTGACCTTAAGCAAGTTGTTTAATGTCTCTGTGCCTCCGTTCTCCATTTATAAAATGAGGATATAATCTAAAACAGATTGACTTGTCTATTTAGATTATGAACTCTCTGGGGGTAGGAACTGTGCCTTACATAGGATATATACATCACCTATGCAAAACTGAATTTCATCTGTTACTGTAATTCCAAAGTAAGATAATTTACAAAGTAAAGAATATGTTAGGGAGCTTCTTTCCCACAAGTCTGACAGGCATTGGCACATCAATTTAAATTTACTTAAGTAAAACCAAATCAGGAACTTTTCTAGTTAGCATCAAAACAGACAAACTACAGCCAGGCAATTAATTCAGAGTTTACAAATTTCATTCAAAAGGAAAATGGAGTGTTTTGGAAATGTGTGCAAATAGATTATACTTTTAGCAACCAAGGAAATACAATGAATGAATTAAACATTCCCCAGAACAATGTCTTGATACTTAAACCAAAAAGTGGCTTTCATATAACTGAATGGATTTTTTTTCATTTGATGTAACTTTGGGCCATTTTTATCACTTTGTCATTTATACCTATATAAAATGGACATAAAATCCTCCTATTGATGTATCTGAGTGGGGAATTCCCATTGGTAGATTTCTGTACCTACTATGCACTGATATAAGTGGGGCACGACAAAAACATGACATGAACCATGAAATCTGATCTGCCCCCATTGAAATCTGATCTTTTGGGTGCTCTTATACTATAGAGATTTCACAAGGGAGACCAGAGTTTCTCAAATTGGGGGTCTGTTTCAAAAGAGAGTTACAGGTGGGCCACAAGGGATTCATGGTATTGCAACCTTTACTTCCTTGCTCCTGCGCTTCAGAGCTGTGCAGCCAGAGAGTGACAGCTGTTGGGCAGGCACACAGCTTTGAAGGCCGAGCTCCACCAGCAGCAGCACAGAAGTAAGGATGGCATGACAGGATAGTGCCACTCTTACATCTGTGCTGCTGTGGGCAGAGCGGGGCCTGCAGTCAGCAGCCACCACTCTCCAGCTGCCCAGCTCTGCAGCCATCCTTACTTCTGTGCTACTGCTGGCAGTGGCTCTGCCTTCAGAGTAATGCTCTTGGCCAATACCTGCTACTCTCTAGCTGTCCACCTCCGAAGGCCATGCTGCTGCCAGCAGTAGCACAAAAGTAAGTGTAGCAGTACTGCAACCTCCCTACAGTAACCTTGGGTCCCCGCCCTTCCCCAACACCGTTTTGGGTCAGGACCCCTACAACTACACCACCATGAAATTTCAGATTTAAATGGCTGAAATCATAACATTTACCATTTAAAAAATTCTGTGTCTATGAAATTGACCAAAATAGACCATACATTTGGTAGATCCCTAGATATAAGTGATTACACAAACGTAGAACAGAGGAGAATCAGGCCTTCTGTGCTTTTAAAAAAAAATAAATAAAAAGGGGAGTTTGGTGTGGGAAAATGGGGACTTGCAGGTAGGGTTGCCAGGTGTCCAGTTTTGAACCAGACAGTCTGATATTTGAGGTTTCTGTCCAGGAAATAAATTGAGAAAATACCGGACATATAAATGTCCGGTATTTTCTAATTAAATAAGTTTTATTATTATGAGTATCAGTACGTAGTTGCGTACTGCCTGGCTGGTAGACACGCTCTGTCTATGGGGTGGGGTGGGGGCGGGGGCAGGCGGGATGGAATCCCCGGGGCCCAACTCACTCGTGCTTCACCAGGACCATGTGAGGGACGGGCAGCACTCCGGGATCTGCGTGCACGTGGGCCAGCCCTGCTCCCTGCTGGCCGGTTCCCGCCCCCTACTCCCCCCCAAGCCAGCTCCACTCCCTGGTGGCCGGTTCTCTCCCCCCACTCCCCCCTGGCCAGCCCTGCTCCCCCCCGACCCCCTCCCAGCTGGTTCTCCCCCAGCCAGCCCTGCTCCCACCAACCCCCTCCCGGCCAGCCCTGCTTCCCGCCAGCTGGTTCCTCCCCCCCCCTCCAGTCTCCCCTGGCCGGGCCCGCTCTTCCCAACCCCCTCCTGGCCAGCCCTGCTTCCCGCCGGCTGGTTTCCCCTAATCTCCCCCGGCCAGCCCCGCTCCCCCTGACCCCTTCCCGGCCAGCCCTGCTTCCTGCTGGCCAGTTCTCCCCCTCCTCCCCCCATCTCCCCTGGCTAGCCCCGCTCCCCCCAACCTCCTCCCCACCAGCCCCGCTCCCCTCCCCTCCCGGCCGGTCCCCCCATTTCCCCCCATCTGAGATCAAGTGTGTCCGGTATTTTTTTTAAGCCATCTGGTAACCCTACCTGCAGGCATAATGTACATTTAAAACCTTTAGTTTAAATGTTTCCCAGGGGCCTCTACGGATATATTTTCAGATATTTCTAAAGATAATAAGAGTTGTGTAATGATATATAGATGCATTGAGTGTTTCAGTAAAATTCAAAGATTTGCAGTGCCTTTACATATGCCTCAACTGAAGTCAATATTCATTTTTAAATAAAATATGGTATCACAGTTAGAAGCATATAATTTTAAATCTGTAACTGTCATATGGGCCATCTCTTAATTCTTTTATTTTGTTAGTCTTCCCTACCTATTGGAAAGATAATCTGAAGGCATTCCTGAGTGTTGGATTAGAGTTTACTCAGTAGGTGTAAGCTCTTCGAAAGGCGTCAGGCAAATTTGAAATGGTCCATGCTACACAGCTTAAAGCTAACTATTTCTTTATCTGATTTTTCCATAGGTTATGCAAAATGAACATTGCTGGAAAAAAAAAGCCAGTTTTGAACAATGAAACAATACTAGGCAATAATTAAAAAAAGAAGAATTAACAAAGGAAGGTGGCGGTGATTGCAGTTGCTGTTAGAGCACATTGAGACCCTAGAATTCATTTAGAAATAGATTTACTTTTTTCATATCTTTCAGATCATTTTCTTATGTTTGATATTTTAATTGTCTTTTAAAAATGAAAACCTGTTACATGAGCATGTCACATCTTCAGTTAGGTCCTTTTTCAGTGCGAGGTGTCTGAGTGCATAGCTGAAAACAAATGAAACTGGATAGAATGTATCTGGATAAATTGTTTTATTTTTCTATAATTAGCACGCTGAATTTTTATTTTCTATAACTAGGACACTGTGTATACTGCAGGCTTTTTGCACAAGAACAGTTGTTCTTGTGCAAAAACTTGCTGGGTGTCTACACTGCACACGCATTCTTGCGCAAGTAAATTTACAGTACAGCGTCGGAAAACAGGGTTCTTCCAGAAGAGTTATTCCTCTCCCTCTGAGGAATAAGCCCTCTTGCGCAAAAGCTCTTCCACAAGAGGGCAGTGTAGACAGGCAACATGAATTTCTTCTGCAAGAAGCCCCTATGGTTAAAATGGCCATCAGAGCTTTCTTGCGCAAGAGAGCGTCCACACTGCCATGGATGCTCTTGCGCAAAAGCACATGGCAATGTGGACTCTCTCTTGTGGAAGTTTTTCTGCGCAAGAACTCTTCTGCAAAACTGTTCTTGTGCAAGAAGCCTGCAGTGTAGACGTAGCCTGCGTTTTTATCTAATCTATGGGGGTGGGAAATTCTGCACACAATCTGCAGCATTTCCTGTGATGGTGAATTTATATTTTTTCAGGAGAGGGGAATTCAAAGTTGATTATATATTCATGGATTTACATTAATAAAATATCTGGAAATAAATATTTGTTTCACTTCACTGTCTTTTGCAATAGTTAGATCATGTGAATAATAATAATTACAGCAACAGTGTGCCTGCACATATAATTGCATCAATCAGTAGCATCCTCCTGCAGTTATCTACTACTCTTCACTGATGTGTCACTTTAAACTTCACTTTTAAATGTCCTCTAAGGCTGATGCCTTCAACACAAGGCTTGTTTACACTGTGTTGCAGTGCAGACTACAGATTTCATAACTGTACACCAAAATGTTCTGTGCTAACTGCCCCACATGGATGTAGCAAGTGTGTACTAAAAGATATCCAATTCACATTAACGTGAACTATAGTTAAGAGACACTTTGGTTCACTCTTCAAATCTCCATAGTTTGCCAATGGCATGTTGTAGACATAGCCATGTTCATTGATTGGACTCTTTAACTGAATTGAATTTATGTAACAATGATTTTACCTACCTTCTGAACAGGACATAATCAGAATAGCTATGTTTGACATCAGATTGTACCTTGAGTAGCTAAAGAATTAACAGATTTCTGGTTAATGCACTAATGCTTCTAAATAACAAAGGCCTAGAACATGCAAATATAAAGTATATCTAGGGCAGATGTACAGACAGGATACAATGTTTGATTTACAGCTATGATTTCTGATTTTATATCTTCCTCAAACAAATGGCACCTTTGCTAAAGCACTGAGATGTTCCTCCCCCTTTCCCTAAGCATCCTTTCCATACAGCCTATGCTCCATTGAACCTTTCTGAGCCCTTTAGCATTGGAAGCCTTCCCAGGTGAAGTTATAGACCAGAATCCACCAGGAATATGGAGTGAACACGATGCACATACCCACTTTCTCTACCAAATACAACTGTTCTCCTATGGAATGTAGTGTAGACATATAACCTAATTTTCACACCTAGAAATACATGGTCCTGTTTTATGCTAAAACAAAAGACAGAACTATGTAGCACTTTAAAGACTAACAAGATGGTTTATTAGGTGATGAGCTTTCGTGGGCCAGACCCACTTCCTCAGATCAATATGTGGAAGAAAATTGGCACAACCATATATACCAAAGTGATACAATAAAAAAAAGTGAACACATAAAAATAACGAATCAGGTTTAAGAGCAGAGGAGAGGTGGGGGGGGGGGGAAGGTTAGTGTCTGTGAGGTAATGACATTAGGGGTGATAATTGGGGAAGCTATCTTTGTAATGGGTAAGATAATTAGCATCTTTGTTGAGACCCATACATAAAGTGTCAAATTTAAGCATGAATGACAATTCTAAAGCTTCTCTTTGAAGTCTGGAGTTAAAATTGCTCTGAAGCAATATGCGTGTTTTAAGGTCATTGAGAGAATGGTCAGTCTGGCTGGAATGGCAAGAACAGCTTTCTCTCTGTGAGAGAGTCTGATGTCTGTTTTATGTGCATTGATTCTTATGTGTATAGGTTGTAGTTTATTGATAATGCGTTGGACGGGTTTAAGTTGGGGGCTATAGGTGATGACAAGTGGTGTTCTGTTGTTGGTTTTCTTGGGTCTGTCTTCAAGTAGATGGTTTCTGGGTATTCATCTGGCTCTTTCAATTTGTTTTTTTATTTTTCTGGGTGGGTAATTGAGGTTTATAAATGCTTGGTAGAGATCCTGAAGTTTCTGGTCTCTGTCAGTGGGATTAGAGCAGATGCGATTGTATCTAAGGGCTTGGCTATAGACGATGGATCGTATGGTGTGTCCTGGGTGGGAGCTGGAGGCATGTAGGTAACTGTAGGAGTCAGTGGGTTTTCTGTAGAGAGTGGTGTCTACTTTACCATTGGTGATTTGTACTGTGGTGTCCAGGAAATGGATCTCTCGTGTAGAATGGTCCAGGCTGACATTGATGGTGGGGTGTAGATTGTTAAAGTCTCTGTGGAATGCATCCAGTGTTTCTTGGCCATGGGTCCAGATCATAAAGATGTCATCAATGTAGCGTAAGTAGAGAAGGGGTAAAAGGGGATGGGAATCTGAGGAAACATTGTTCTAAGTCAGCCATAAAGATGCTAACATCACGGTCATCTGCTCTAATCCCACTGACAGAGACCAGAAACTTCAGGATCTCTACCAAGCATTTATAAACCTCAATTACCCACCCAGAGAAATAAAAAAACAAATTGAAAGAGCCAGACAAATACCCAGAAACCATCTACTTGAAGACAGACCCAAGAAAACCAACAATAGAACACCACTTGTCATCACCTATAGCCCCCAACTTAAACCCATCCAACGCATTATCAATAAACTACAACCTATACTGGAACAGGATACTACCCTCCGAGAGGCTCTGGGAGACAGACCCATAGTCTCCTATAGACAACGACCTAACCTCAGGATGATTCTTGCCTACAACTACAGGACATACCACACAAAGTTCCAGGGATGGTATTACCCTTGCAACAAACCCCGGTGCCAGCTTTGTCCACATATTTACTCTGCTGACACCATTATTGGACTTAACCATGCCTATTACAAGATCAAGAACACATATTCCTGTTCATCCAGAAATATAATTTATGCCATAATGTGCCTAAAGTGTCCGTCTGCCATGTTCGTTGGACAAACTTCTCAGACACTTCGCCAAAGAATCAATGCACATAAAACAGACATCAGACTCTCTCACAGAGAGAAAGCTGTTGCTTGCCATTTCAGCCAGACTGACCATTCTCTCAATGACCTTAAAACATGCATATTGCTTCAGAGCGATTTTAACTCCAGACTTCAAAGAGAAGCTTCAGAATTGTCATTCATGCTTAAATTTGACACTTTATGTATGGGTCTCAACAAAGATGCTAATTATCTCACCCATTACAAAGATAGCTTCCCCAATTATCACCCCTAATGTCATTACCTCACAGACACTGAGGGTATGTCTACACTACCACCCTAGTTCGAACTAGGGTGGTTAATGTAGGCATTCGAAGTTGCAAATGAAGCCCGGGATTTAAATATCCCGGGCTTCATTTGCATCTTGCCGGGCGGGCACCATTTTTAAATGCCCTTAGTTCGAACTCCGTGCCCGCAGCTACACGTGGCACGGAGTAGGTAGTTCGAATTAGGATCTCTAATTCGAACTACCGTTACTCCTCGTGGAACGAGGTGTACCGGTAGTTCGAATTAGAGAACCTAATTCGAACTACCTACTCCATGCCGCGTGTAGCTGTGGGCACGGAGTTCGAACTAAGGGCATTTAAAAATGGCGCCCGCCCGGCAAGATGCAAATGAAGCCCGGGATATTTAAATCCCGGGCTTCATTTGCAACTTCGAATGCCTACATTAACCACCCTACTTCGAACTAGGGTGGTAGTGTAGACATACCCTAACCTTCCCCCCCTCACCCTTCCTCTGTTCTGAAACCTGATTCGTCATTTTTATATGTGTTCACTTTTTTTTTATTGTATCACTTTGGTATATATGGTTGTGCCAATTTTCTTCCACATACTGATCTGAGGAAGTGGGTCTGGCCCACGAAAGCTCATCACCTAATAAACCATCTTGTTAGTCTTTAAAGTGCCACATAGTTCTGTCTTTTTTATTTCAACTAGACCAGATTAACACGGCTGCATCTCTATCACTGTTTTATGTTACTATTCATTTGGAACATCCATTCACATTGGACCATTTCTATGGTCACAAAGACATCTTTAATGCATGTACAAAAATACTGTCTCTCATTACTACTCTATGAGCCTAATTCAGTAGGGGTATGATTGAACAGTATTGGTGTATTAGGAACTTACCTTTTCTAAGCTAACATCTGGACCCATTGTTTTAATAAAATGTATTAAATGGCTAACATTACACAGCAAGTAAATTATACCTGTCACATTAATATGGATCAAGCTAATAAAATCCAAAGATAATGATGAAATAAACTTCAAAGGGAACAATGTTGAGATGTTTAGGCCACAAATTTGCCATATTCTTGAACTGGTAAATTATAGGTGGACTTAACAATTTGAAGCCATGTACATGTATTAGCCTAGTGGTTTTCAAACTATGGGCCACAATCAAGTCGTGGAATTCAGGCACTGGGTCTTGTTGCTGTGGGGTGATCAGGTGACCAATGAGGATGCTGAGGCAGGCTACCTGCCTGTCCTGGCACCGCAGACTGTGCTGTACCCCAGAAGTGGCTGGCAACAGGCCTGGCTCTGAGGGTGGTAAAGGGAGAGTGCATAGGGTTCTGCACAATGCCCCTGCCCTGAGCACTAGCTCCGCACTCCCATTGTCTGGGAACCTGCTGCTGGCTGCTTCTGGGCCTCAGTATGGGCTGCAGTGCCAGAAGAGGCAGGAAGCTGCCTTAGCACCCCCGCTGCACCACTGACCAGGTGTTGATCACGGGTAAACCCCTCCTGCCCCAGTCCTGAGCCCCTCCAAAGCCAGAGCCACCTCTTACACCCCAAAGTGCTCATCCTCAGCCCTACTTTAGAGTCCACACTCTATGTAAATTATGTTGGGTCACGGGCCTCAATGATTTTCTTCAAATGGGTCATGAGAAAAAAGGTTTTAAAACCACCGTATTAGCCTGATCATAGTGCATGAGAATAGCTTTAGTTATATAAGACCTAGACTAAATGACACCATAAGAATCGGTCCTGCAATGGCAAACTTTCTAAAAATTGCTACACTGGAACAGGAAATCCCTGGCCAACAATAATATGTCACATGAAAATAAATTAAATTTGGGGCTGAAATGGGGGGGGGGCATGAAGAGCTTTAAACTGATTCTGGGAGACAAAGTAAACTGAATGGGGAGAGGAGTAACCCTTTGAATCATAGCACCCTTGTGAAACATATATATTACGAACAGGAGAGGTAAGTATAAGGACTCTGCCCTGTGGGACCTCAGAGTGCTGGTGAATCACTATAAGAGAGTCTTTGGAATCCCACCCTGAGCATCAATCATGGAAGCAGCAACCCATGGTAATGGAGTTTTTCCAAGACACTGTTTTACTTGGTCTGCAAGAACTCTGGTCGAGTCCAGGTTCTCTGAGGTACCTTCATGTGGCATACAGCAAAGCTTTGCTGAGTTGCTTAGACTCAAATATAGAGCAGTGTTTTCCAATTTTATTTGGACACGGAACCCTTTTAAACTCAAAAGAATTTTGAGGAACCCCTAATAACAGTCTTATAGATAGAGCTGAAAAAATTTTAAATACAAGAAATCACACAACTATACTGAAGTAAAGTATTCGCGAGAGCACTGCCTGTGCACTCCCATACAAGCAACTGGTTTGACAGCTGAAGCTTTGACTTTGTCCGACGCAGAGCTAGTATATTTGGATTCAGTCACCCACGTGATCCACGCTCCCTGAGAGTGAGTATGGGGATTTACGGTGGTATATAACAGGTGATTGCACCACTGACTGCGCGCAGCACTGAGTAGTGACATCATCATCCCCACTCTCTGGCTAAGCTAGCATTACACAAGGACACTTGTCGTGGCAAACACAAATGAAAATTGTTTTCAATAAAATTCATAAATTAGTAAAAAAATTTTTAATCATAAAATGTTATTGTAATGGAATTTTCTCGTGGAACCCTTATTTTCACTTTGCAGAACCCCAGGGTTCTGCAGAACACCATTTGGGAAAAACTGACATAGAGAATGGATGTAGTGTGTATTACACATCCAAAAATCACCCAGCTAATCTTTACCTTATACACACTTTTATTAATACTAATAATACATGCATTTTACCTATGCATCATTATACGTCATAATTGGCTTGCTTTATTTTTAGGAGCCAATCCCTAGACAGCAGGAGATCTCCTTTTTCTTGCAGAGGCCCTCCCCGTAACATGCTATAAAAGCTCCAGGGCCCAGCAGGGAGGCAGGGGAGAACTTCTGACTTTGGGCTGAGTGGGGAGAAACAATTGGGTATAGGCATAGTTTTACTTCTACTTTGGAGGGGCAAGGGCTGGTGGGGCACAGTGGGGTCCAGGGAGGGAACACCACCTCTACTACCTGACTCATTGGCCACCAGCCTGTCTGGGCTGTGGAGGGGGACGCAATCAAAAAATAAAGCGGGGGCTCAACTCAGAAAGTTTGAAAACTGCTCAGGGTATAGGTAGGGGTAGCTAGGGACTGGGTGAAATTAGAAGAATAACTCAGGGTACAGGGAGGAGAGAGCTAGGAGTTGTGTGCAGGCAGGAGAGTAGCCTGGGATGCCAGCTGGGAGTAGGGAGGGAGTCTCCCAGTGTGGGTTCCAGCTTCATCCTCATGCCACTCCTGGCTTGGGTGGTGATGCTGGCTTTAGCCCCGTGCCCCTTCTAGCTTCATGGTGGAGGGTGCTGGCTTCAGCCCTGCAATGCTTCCAGTGTGCAGGTGTCAGTCCTGTGCCACTCCCAGCTTCAGCCCCACAGGGGGTGCTGGGGTTCCCAGCTGCAGCTCCACAGGGTGGTGCCAGGACTCTGGGCACCAAGTTTCAGTTACGGGGCCCCGCAGTCTCCCTGAAAAGGCTCATGAACCCCAGGTGGCTACGGGCCCCTGATTGAGAACCATTGCTATACAACACAGACTGTCCATGTGCAGCTCATGTCTAACCAGACTTGTAAATTCAGGTTTATTTTGTCCACTGTTCTTGTTTTATCCATCTGGGTGTTCCTGCTTATCTTAGCTAGAAGAGACATTTTGACTCCAGCCTGCTACTTGTTAAGCATCTATTTGTATCTTAGCTTTCCATTCATCCCCACAATCATGCCCACTAAGAATTGAGGTCTTATGTATAGCGTTACTTATGCCCATCCAGGTCTACATATGGTCAATGGGTTTCAGTGATGCAATATGAGCCAATATTATATGCACTCAAACCTCTGCAGGTTAAACCTCTCTAATCTGGCACACTCTGGTCCAGCAACATCCATGGTTTGGCATGATTTTAGTTAGCTGGAGGTCCACGTATTATGGGTGTGGCCAAGTTTCCCATGATCCCATAAAGTTTGTTTACAGCCACCAGTCCTGGCTCTCAGTGTTAGTCTGCACAGTTATTTAGCTCTAGTTTACCCATAAATGTCTCTAAAAGCCTAGTAAGCAGAAGAAGTGTAGGTAACCCTGCTAGACAATATTGACCTCCTGTGGTTCAGCAAATTCTCTGGTTTAGCACCAGTCAGGTGCTGAGGGTGCTGGACTAGAGATGTTCAACCTGTAGTAAATACTAAGAAAGTTGACCTATATATAAAAAAAAGTGAGCGTGGACTTTGTCAGACTTCTCAGAAAGGTCATTACTTTGGAGGAAATAAACTAATTAAGTTGTCACCACTCTTTCTGCCTCTCTTGTCCAGAAAGATCAGCTGTCAACATTGCTGAGGCCACAATAATGCATATGCTAAAATTACCTAGGATTAATTAACAAAATCTAGGATTGTGGTTAGATTATACATGCTAAAGATTTGATGGCATTGGTGGTCAGGTCAATTATTAAAAGGATTAAATTGTTTATGCTCATAGGCCACTTTGGTGTTTTCTGAAAACTCCTACTGACACCAACTGGGGTTCATAACAAAGAGAAAATATGGCCATTTTCTTTGCAGACCCTGTTGCTGTACAAGGCTATGCAAGGAGCAGAGGGCTTCACTTTGTTCCAGTGAAGCCTCCCTTCATCCAACAGTATTTCCCTGTGTTTTACAGCCTCCGAAGTATAGGACACATCTAGTTCTCCTTGACCAGCAGCTTGGTGGTGTGAGATCCTCTTCATAGCAAGGGCATGCATGTTAAACAGTGTAGGCAGAGTTTCTGGGTGTACATTAGTCATGTTGTCTGTCAGAACAGGTAATTGTGTGGGTACAATAAATACATCTGTATTGCAGTAGCGCCTGTTGGACTAAAACCTGATCAAGGCCCTATTGTGCTGTGCACTGTATAAACACATAGTAAGATATAGTCCCTGATCTGGAGAGTTTACAGGCTAAACTCATACAAGGTATATATGAGTACCATAAGCAATAGGGCAGGGCAAGTGGAGTGATAAAACATGCATTTCTGTAGCTTGGTTGTTTGCATAACTTGATTAAAAATATTAATACTTTAAATTATTTGTAAATAAACAAAATGATGGGCTGTGAGTTCACTAACTAAAGAGAATAACATGTACCCTATCAAAGCACTCCAGGCCAAACTGCAAAGTAACTTAGTCTTTTATCAAGCAGCAAATCATTGTCACTAGTGATTATAATAAAGCCAATCTAGGGAGATCTTTATATGGTAGATCAGAAGTCTCAGAGGGTAGTGTTAGTCTGTAACTTAAAAAAACTTTAAAAAAAAGAGTAGTCCTGTAGTACTTTAGGGCATGGCTACACTAGGAAATTATTTCAAAATAACTAAATTTGAAATTATAATTCCTGAAATAACTTTTGAAATAAACTTATTTCCCGAGGAAAGCAGGAGTACAGATTTTGAAATAACCAGCCTGTTATTTCGAAATGATGGTCTTGGTAGCGTGGACACCCCACTTATTATTTCGAAATAAGGGGGGGGGGATATTTTGAAATAACTCCCTGGTGTGAACCAAGGCTGAGAGACAAGTATATATATATAGAGAGAGAGAGAGAGAGAGAGAATCATGAGCTTTCGTGGGCACAACCCACTTCTTTAGATGAGGGGAGCAAAAGGGACAGAAACCTCCCATTTAAAGCAAAGAAGGAAGGGGGGGGGAGAGAAAAAATCTTGTCAATTACAGTGCCCATACTAAATGAGGCTAATAGAGTGGGCTGTAAGTGCCCCATACTTAGCTTTTGATGTCATTCAGGTGTTTAATATAAAGACATGAAATAGATGGGTCTGTTATAGTCAACATCCTTCTTTTTCTGCTTTAAATGTGGTGTTTCTGTCCCTTTTCTCCACTCATCTGAAGAAGTGGGTTGTGCCAATGAATGCTCATGATACTGTGTATATATTTGTCTGTAAGATGCTACAGGACCACTCGTTTTTTTTGTTTTGTTTTTTTTAATGGTAGATCAGAGGTCTTGAAATGGAGTCTGTAGTTAGTGGGGAGCCAGCACAGGGACTGGATTCTGACCTGATGTGTTACGAGGGCTCGTTTGCCACAGGCTTTGTACTGGTTAGAATATTTTTCAGGGGGTGTGACTTCATTCCTGGACATGAATTACAATAATCAAGCTTGTGCTGCCCCATACATCATTGTGGCGAGGTCTGTTTGATAGAAAGTGATGCAATTTCTGGCCAGATAGAACTGGAGTCTGGACATAAGCCAAGGTGTTTGTGCAGCCCATCTAACCTTTCAGTTCCTATGTTGTAAGCTTGTAGGCTTAGCTTTTAACATCCGAGTTCCAGCCATTTATGTACTTGCTGACTGATATGTCTGCTTCTCATCTTTACTGGCCACTGTGGCTGGCCTGTGCCAGCTGACTCAGGTTATGGGGCTTGTGTGAAGGGACTATTTAACTGTGATGTAGAAGTTCAAGCAGCAGGGGTTCTAGGACCCTGCAAGATGGTCAGTTTATTCATTAACAGGATCCTGGGCCAACACTCCACCTCTGAGCAAGTCTCCTATTACAATAGTGAGCTTTGACTTGAAAAATTCCATCACAAAACACATGAAATCTGAAGAATCTGATGTCATGACAACAGAGATGATGAAAAATGGTGGATCATGCAAATTTATCCGCCTGCCATTGTATCATTTCTGTGTTTAGCTAACAATTCTATACCACATCTAAGGAGAACGATCAACTTGCTAAAGAAAAATGGCTTTTTGTCTGACACTTCAGAACCAGCAGTGTGGGTGAACTTGACCAAGAAGATTAGAACAAGGGCTGTGATAATTATTTCATTTAAGAGTGGAATTAAAAATGTATTTTGTGCCTACCAACTAATTTTTAAATGTAAATCTCCTTGTTAAACTTTTCAGGCATGACTAATGATTTTGGGTGCTTCAGTTTCCAGATCCCCAACTGGAGATCCTGTAAATAGAGTTGATTTGCAGAGGACAGATGATCAATAACATTGGAAAAATCTTGTCTCTTGGCTATTATCTGGTATTTTTATTACAAAATATCACAATCATGTTTATAAAATAGCTGAGTGTGGGGAAGGATGGGGAGCCTTGGGCCCAATTTGTCTGAAATAGGGCTGTGTGTCCAGGATGAATTTCAGAATGGATTCAGTTTCTTTTACAATTCTGCACCTCTCCAGATACCATTCCAAATGTCTGCAGTTCGCTGTAGTTTGAAAGAACTATCTTGAAGACGGGTTATAATGGACAGGTCACAAATCTATGTGGGACTACAGGAAGTGTAGAACACAGCCACTGATGATCTGAAATGTGCTTTTTCTAACCTTAGTTGTTAGAGGGATTTTTTTTCACCCTCTTTCTTGGCTCTTACACAAATAAAAAGAAAAAAAAAGTCCAAATGGCAGGCACTGCAATGTTTACTAGGGTTAGTTTTAAGTAAGCTTAATTGTAGATCTACATGTTGGCAAAGTCTGTTTCCCAGTGTTCCATTCCCAGCTTTAATGTTACAAAGCCTTCACCTTGTGTCACCTCCTCAGCTCTGTTCCCATTCCTATCTCCTCCTCCTCTTTAGCAGGCCCATATAGACCCACACAGTACATGGCCCAAGCCACCCCCTTTACAACGTATGGTCGTGTTCCATTTTAAAAAATCATAAGTTTGGGGTTTTCATCCAATCCCTTTTATATTCCATAAAAAGGAAGGCTGTGTTCTGGCCAAAGCCAAGCTTTTCTTTAGCTTTTAGTGTTTCCTGTGCCTTCCCTCACCCCAGGTCTGCTTGCCCCTCGTAGCTAATTGCTGATAAGTGGGTTTTATCCACGAGAGTTCATGACCTAATAAACGTGTTAGTCTCTAAGGCGCCCCCGGACTCCTCATTGTTTTTACAGTTACAGACTAACATGGCTATCCCTCTGAGACTTCTTAGCTTAAAAAAAAAAAGCCATGCAGCCTGCTAGCATATGTTTCTATATTACACTTTTACCTGTAATACCTTAGCTCCATCTTTTAATCTGTCTTCACACCCATTTTCTTGTGGGCAAATATAACATGTACAATACCTTTGTGCTTTATTGTTGACACATACTAATAAAAATATAAAAAATCAAACGCAAGAGTGTCACTCAATCTAACAAACAAGCTTATATACTAACATCAGTGTCTTTGCTGCTCTTGGGATGTATGTAATTCTTCATCAATGTCAAGATCTCAAAGAAAAGGATAACTAAGGCCCAGAGGACAGATCTTGCAGATCAGTCTGACAGCTCAGGGATTGTCTAAGGTTTCTTTTACACTTGCTGATGCAAGAGACTACGTAACTGTTGCAACTACTGATTAAATCTGTGTGAGTGCAAAGCCTGCATGACTGTTTCTTCTTCTATACAGCACCAGATACCAAAAGAACTGACTTGTGTAACAGTGGATGAGAAGGCATCACTGTGTGTTTACTGCTAGGAATCATGTTCCTGTAGGTTTGATCCAGTGCTGGGTATTTTGTATCAGGTAATTTATACGACTTAAACTATTGCAATGAACAAGGTGTTAAATCAGAAACATAAAGTATGTATCCTCTCAGGTCTATGTTCTGCATTGTTAGGGGATGAGTTAGACCAGTGTTTCTGAAAGGCTACATCTATACTGCACCCTTTTTCTGCAAAAGCTTATGCAAATGAAGCATGGAGTAGAATAGCGCCACACTTCATTTGCATAATTAATTAGGGGCTTTTTTGCGCAAGAGGCTTTTGCGCAAAAAGGAGCTGTGTAGATGGTTCCTTTTTGCACAAAACCCCCTCTTGCGCAAGAGCCGTTCTTCCTCATTTTTTCAGGAGGAACAGCTCTTGTGCAAGAGGGGGTTTTGCACAAAAAGGAGCTGTCTACACAGCTCTTCTTGCGCAAAAATGGCCCCTAATTAATTATGCAAATGAAGCACAACGATATTCTACTCTGCGCTTCATGTGCATAAGCTTTTGTGGAAGAAGGGTGCAGTACAGATGTAGCCAAAGTGCACCGCGAAATCACTTTCAGAAACACATTAACTGGCCACCCCGGTTTGTTTATTTACTGGCGCCGTGGCCACAGAGCCTCGCAGCTCCCAGTGGCTCCGTTTTGTCCTTTGCAGCAAAGGGGGAGTCGCGGGAAGTAGGTCTTTCAATGCGCACAAAACAGATATTAGACAGAATCACAAAGAAAAAACAGTTTCTTGCCATTTCAACCAGAAAGGGCATTGTCTCAAGGACTTAACTACCTGCATCCTGCTTCAAGGACATTTTAACACCAGACTTGAAAGAGAATCCTCTGAACTGTCATTCATGCTTAAATTTGACACTTTACACCTAGGTCTCAACAAAGATGCTAATTATCTTACCCATTACAAAGATAGCTTCCCCAATTATCACCTCTAATATCATTAGCTCACAGACATTTACCTCCCCCCCCTCAACCCCCTCTGTTCTGAAATTTGATTTGTCCTTTTCATATGTGTTCATTTTTTGGATTGTATCCTTTGGTATATATGGACATGCCAATTTTCTTCCACAATTTGATCTGAGGAAGTGGGTCTGGCCCACGAAAGCTCATCGCCTAATAAACCATCTTGTTAGTTTTTGAAGTGCTACATAGTCCTGTTTTATGTGTTAAAGGTACTTGATGTAGCTCCATCTTCCATTACACTAATTTTTGAGTATGAGAAATGTTATGTACACAGTGATGATGTTTTCCAACTTAAACAGTGAATGTCTAATATCACATGAAACTCCTAGTTATTCATATTTGTAGTTTGAGCTATAGTTTATTTATTTATTGAAAAGTAGAGCTGGATGATCCCTGCACTCTTTACAAAAAATCATAGTTCTGCAAGAATAAGTTCAAAGCACGATCACCCCTAATTCTCTGTACATCACTTTATTATAGTAATTATTTAGGCAATAGTTTGCAGATGTTTCCTATCTGAACTTATCTGTAATTTTGGAACTGTAAATCCAAGTGTTTATTATCAGAAGATAGGTTACTACCAGTTTATTGTAATACTGACATGTGACCCTCAACAGGTTGTTATACTGATAAATCAGATTACACTAGCTAATGTATACAAGAAGTTATAGCATCAACATTTGTTATGATTATGTGGAATGTGAGTTCAAGGGGAAACAGCTAATCAGTATGCATCAATCTGCATATTATTTTATTATTTTGAGAGCACCTCAGAATGTGCTAGGTGCTTTCCTAATAAGGAGAACTCAGTATCTTAGCCCCAAGAAATTTACAGTTTAATTTCAGGTGACCCCCAGTGAATGAGGATAGCAAGGAAAAAGTAGTGGGGAAGTGATACAGAAAGTCAAAGATTACAATGATAGGATCATGTGAATAAACACTTAAGGCATAAATGCATCTGAATGGTTCGGACAGAAAAATACATACAGAGAACGATGAATTAATTCACTCTTTGTACATGAGCCTACAAAAACGAGGCTTTTAGGAGGGATGTGAATGGAGAAAAGAGGTGGCTTGGTGAGCTCTATGGAAGGATGTTCTACCCATGGGAGTGGTGGTAAAGGGCTGCAACTGGAAGTTGGAAAGGGAAACAGAGGGGGGTGCCAATGCTGCCGCATTTGGCAGTGGAGATGGGAAAATAGAAAAGAAAACCAAGCAGGAGATGTGGAATAGGGCTTGACTACACCGAAAATGTAACAGGGATTAGGGAAGGATGTGAATTTAGATCATGCTAGGTAGAGCTAACCAGAATCAAGGCACTTGTTTTCTAAAGTAAGTGTGTTCATGGATCGAGTTAATCAGGAACATGGAATCAGGACCAGGTCGATGTATGGGCATGCCCTGAGTGTTGAAAGTTTTAAAAGAAAAGACAAGAGATTTGAATTCAATATACAGTGCAATGGGAAGCCAATGGGAGAGTTCAAAGAGGTTTCATGTCACCTGAACCATACCGTATGGCAGCTCTGGGCAAAATACGGCCCGTGGACCGACTCCGGCCTGCCAAGTCACCAGATCTGGCCTGCAGTTGCTGCAAGAAGCCCCAGGCAGGCTTCCTGCTTGCCTCGCCCCACCGCACGCTGCTCAGAAAAGTGGCTGCTGGGCCATTTCTCTTTCAAAACTGTGAGCCTGAAGGGGAGTGGGGAAGGCTTCAGATGCTGCCCCCCCCCCAGCACAATCCCACTGGCCGGTTTCTAGCCAGAAACAGCTAATGGGAGCTGCCTGTTTGAATAACAGGCAGCACAAAAAGCACCACGCCCCCCCACCCCTCCCGTTCGTAGTTATTCACACACACACATGGCCCTGCAGCCTGTGTAGGGCAGGGTAGGCTCCTGCCTATGAAACATGCTGGGATGCTGGCCGGGAATCATCCAGGTAAGTCTCCTGGCCAGAGCCTGCCTCTGGCACTCCAGCCCCTCCCTTCCCCAACCCTCTGCCCCCCACTCCTGCTCCCCTACTCCACATACTCAAACCCTCTGCCCCCCTTCTGCACCCATATCCCCTCCCAGATCTGGCACCCCAATCCGCTGCCCCAGATCACAATCCTCTCCTGCCCTAGGTCACAACCCAAACTCCTTCATCTCAACCTTGCCTTAGGTCACAGTCCAAACCCCAATCCACTGCCCTAGGTCACAACCCAAACCTTGCATCCTAGTCCAGTGCCTCAGGTCACAACCACCTCCTTCACCCAAACCTCACTCTTCCTCCTGCACCTAATCCCTTATCCCAAGCTCCCTTCTGCACTAGGGATGTTAAATTTTGATTAATCAGCTAATCAAATAGTCAATGTACATTTCAAAGCAAGAGGAGCAGTAGTTGGGACCCTGCACGAGTGGGGACTGCTTTGGTCCCACTCGTACCATTTCCCCAGCTGCACCTCTGCTCCCCCCCCCCCAGCCTCCCCATGGAGACGGTGCTGGGGGGAGTGGCTTTTAAGCTGGTTCCCCCTGTTACCCACACAAATTTCTCTATCCCTTCCACGCTGTAGGGACACACACGTTTACCCAGTTCCTAGGGCTCAAGGTGCAACCCTGTGAATTTACACATCCATCCTTACCCAATTCTTAGTGCTCAGGGTGTAACCTCCCATGGGTTGGCAGGATCTTTAGCCACTGAAAGAACCTCACGAAGTAATATCCTTATCCTCTATTTATTGACAATTCCCAAACAAGCAGAATATACATGCTAAGCACACAGTGTCATGCTCGCAAATCCTGATAAAGGCAGGCAGACTTCCCCTTTTGGCCAGGCAATATCAGTCTCTCTGGTCTTAGGCTGTGTCTCGGAGGTGAGTTCTTCTTTCCAGGTCTTCCCCCTCCTCCTGGTCTTCTTCCAGCCTTTTCTTCCTTCTGTTACGTCTGATCATCTTCTTCTTCCGGAACCACAGTTTATATAATGAAACCTGAGTCTTGCTTAGCTATACCTTAACCAATTATTTTAGTATAATTTTACTAACTAATCATACCCCACCACCTTAATTGATTTACACCTAGCAAAATTAATTATACAGCAGACAGAAACAGTTACAAAACAGACAGAGATCACACAGTCAAACAATAGGAAAGTGTCATAGAATGAGGATTCCACAACATTCTCTATTGATAAGCAGTTTCTTGCCAGACAGAATGGTGTTACTTAAGTTTTCTTTACCCATCTTGGAATCTGTTTCTTTATCTGGTGACAGTGAGGGAGCTATCAGGGCAAAGTCCCCTCCTCACAACCTGGTGTGACACTTGTTACTCACAATTCCATCTAAATTGTATTATGTGACTCCAGGCCTTACAATAATGGCTGCTACTCTTCAGTCTGGCTGCAGAAGATGGCTTTGGTTCAGGCCTACCACAGGCCTTCCAACATGGCTACAGAAAAGCCATATTGTTACACCCCCAGCACCGGCTCCTGCTCCCCCCTTGCTGCCTCTTTATCAGAGGCAGCAAAGGGGGGGGGGAACAGCTAGTCGAGTAGTGACTAAGCCTATTCTGCACCCAACCTCCATCCCAGACCTCACATTTTCTCCATTAATATCAAGGAAGAGTGCAGCCCTCGACCATTTTCCAAAATCTTGGCATGATTCCCCATCAAAAATTATTGCCCACCCCTACCGTATAGTTACTGAAAGCAACTGGGACCAGGATCAGGTATTCCATCCTCTATGAAGTTCTGTAATATAAACCACTGAACTTTGATCACACAAGTACCCACCATAACTCTATTTTAATGCAAGCACTGAGAGTGGTTCTGTCTGTTTTGACAGTGGAACTCCCACTTGTGGATAACACACATGATAAATATGCAAATATGGATGGCCATGGATGCCTATACTGTGAGTTGCTCTGGTTTGGAAGAAAAAGGCTCAGACTAAAAAAAAACTACCTCCCGACACACTTTCAGTTTATATGAAAACAATCTGAGGATTAATTAACACTTCTCATAAACTAATCACAACCTTATTGTTACAGCAATATAGCAAATAGTATACTAACAAAAATAACAGTATCAAACATACAGACCCTTTTTTAAAACTTGGGAGTGGAATTGGCCTGCGAGATGCATGAACATGCTCTATGGATTTGTGAACTTTTTTCCCCCCTGCTAGTCCCAGACTAGTTGGAGTCAGTGAACAGCTGTTCCAGTCTTCTGACTGACAACCAAACAACCAACCCCTGATTACTACTGTTTAAAGGAAGCCTGATTTACAATAACACGTTTGAAAAATGTCTGTGATCATTTATCACAACCTCCCCCTAACTCTGATCATGTCTCCTGCTCGTCTTGAAGATCTTGTGTCTCTTTAGATGGGCTTCTCCTTTCCCTTCTGCATTAAAGTGTGCTTATGGTAAGAAAAGTGGCTATGTAAAATGGGTACTTTCTTACTCAATAGATCTTCTCCCTCTGTATTTCTGTTTCCTGCATCCTACTCATTTGCTTTGATGACAAAATGAGGTTTAATTGTGTTTGTTCCTGTTATAACTACAATCCTTAATACCTTAAGGCAGAAAGCTGAATTTTACTCCTTTTGAACATCATTGTCAGCAGTATATGAGCATAAGCGAACAAACCACATGTGACAGATGAGTCATGTCTCTTAATGTCCTACTAGTGTGCAGATGCTGTAGTGATGAACAAGGCATAAGATCCTACACAGAGTAGAAACAAGTAGCTCCCTTACACCTTAGCTACACCCAGAGTACATCTGAGTGGGCTTTAGGTTATTCAGTAAGGAGTTCCATCATGAGAGCAGGGGGATATGAAGGCCTACACTTGAAAATAAAGATATTATGGACACTTGTCTCTTTGTTCCCCTACATGTTATTTTTTTTAAATCAAACTACAAAAATACTGTAGTCGTGCAAATGTGGATAAAAGAACATGCTGCTACATTCACAGTATTTTAATTATTATTTGAAAACATTTACTGGCTAATTATTCTTCCCCAAAATATTACAACTAAAAAGTTTTCCTCCCAACAATTCCATTGCCAATTCTATTATTTTAATGTTTCATTAATGTTGAATCTCTCAGCAGAGCAAGAATAGTTCATCTACAACTATTGAAAAACTGCCTCTGTATAATAGAGTACTACAAACTCAGCTTGCATCTGTTGATGTGCAGCCACAATTTTTTTTTTTACCTTTTAAAGCCTTCAGCCTCTTTTGTGAGACTTTGTTTCTTTTACACCAGAAATACAAATCTATTAGGTAAGTTTTATGGTTTTATAAAGGAAACAACCTGAGACACTTCAATAAGAACAAGTAACAGAAAGCTGTCCTGTTTTCTGCAATGTAGCTACTACTGACATTATTTATAAGGAGAACTGGCTTTTTCCTGTAAATTTAGAATTTATATTATTTGGGCAAATAAGTACCAAAAGTGCATATTTGACCAGGTATTGATACGAGGGGTTATGCGCGTGCTGTGTGGATTGGGCCCTAGTTGTTCCCTTGAAAGTAATTGTAAATAATCACCCCACAATATAGCCCATAGATCTTAGCTGTCTTCCACTGTCCTCTTTCCTGAAAACAATTACCTTAAAATTAAATCAGTAAAAGGTACCAGCATGCACTAAAAATCTAGCAATGAAGTAATGTATGAGGTTTATATGCCTGTCGAATATGGTAGCAATGGGGGCCAAGTTTATCCACCTGATTAGTTATACATGTGTTATATATCTGATTTGTATGGTAGCGTGGGTTATAACTGACAAATGTGCTGAGTGTATGTGTGTGTTATATCTGACTAGCACATTAACAGTGGAGGGGATTTTAATATACCTGACTGTTATCAATGGGATCTTTATGTTAATACTCCATAAAAGCCTGTGATAAGGATTAGAGCCTAATCCTTCAAAGAGATCAGTGTGGGAACAGCCTGGCACCCACACTGTCCCATTGGGTAAAGAGAATGTGCCTTACTGACCTCTTGCTTGCAACATATAAATAATGCACCTCCCACTATAGGTAGGACACAGTCAGGGGTCAGGTTTGCCAGGAGACGTGGCACAACTCAGAGCAGTCTCTTTGCTCAGGCATGTTCAGATGATTAATGCAGAGGCACTGGATGTGATCAAGCCTTCTCCTCATCACGACACATATTCTTACAGAGCATTTCTCCTGGTCTTGATTTGTATTGTCTATATATTTGTAACATTCCAGTCTTCATAGAATCTTGGTGCCAAAATAACAATACTGATGTAGTGCTTTAAATGTTCAAAGTGGTCTAAAAACATTAACGAAGGTTCAGAACGTGCTGTGAGATAGGTATTAAAATCTCTCCATTTTATAGGTGGGGAAAACTGCCGCAGAGAGGCGTGCTGTGCTTGTCTGTGTCTGTGTGTATGTGTTTGTTTGTTTGAAGGAGCGTGTGCTGTGGCTGGCGGTTGGAAGTTGTGAGCTTCTAAACAAGGTTTGAAAACATGGCCAAGGCCGTGCAGTGAGTATTGACAGAGCAGATAATTGAACTGTGAAAGGCACCTCCCCTGTCTTGATGAGAGGGACCAGTTGTTAGCCAACACCAGGTCCTCCTTGCCTGCCAGGGCTTAGCACTAACAAGTGGGAGTGCCAAACTACAATGCTGTGGTGTCCAACCAGTTCTGAAGCTACTGTTATAGCGAACTAGCCACACACAACTGGCAAAATAGCCACGTTGTTCAAGCCAACTAGCCACACTCAACCAGCCAAATAGCCACATGTGGCTAGCATGTTGGACACCATGGCTCTCATGAGATTGCACTGGTTACTGTGTACTGTATTCCATGCCAGATGCTGGTGTGTGGAGGCCTCTAAAGCATCTCCTTGAGCCTTGACTCTAATGCATGGACCATGGGGACTTACCCTGCCTTGCACAGACTGAGGCGCAGCAACAAGACATTAGACTCTTGTGTATTTCTGATGAGTTGCTGAACCATTAAAAACCCCAAACTTTCTCTTTTTTCTTTTTTTTGGCATGAAAGGGCAGTAGAAGTTTTACAGGAATAAGACTTTCCCTTCTAATGGCACCTTCCATTCCAGAATAATAAAATGCTTTGCAGCTATTAATACATTAAACTCCTCAACAATTCTTTGAGCAGTGGCCCCATTATTGCTCTTTTGCAGATGAGAAAACTGAGATACAGAGAAGTTAAGGCCCAACATTTTCAAATGTATGTGCGTAATGTTGGACTCCTAAATCCAAGGTTTGGGGCCTAATTAAAAAGGGTCTCATTTTCTGAGGTACTGAGTATCCTCCATTACTACTGAAGACAATGCAAGCCGTTGAGTGTTAAGGACCTCTGCAAATAAGGCTAGTTGCAGCAGTTTCTTGTGCCTGATTTAGGCTCCTACTTTTAGGGGCCCAAGTGGCCTGATTTGAAGGCAGGCACACACCCATAACTCCTGTGAAAATTGGTAGAATCAATGTGGCTAAGCCCTTCTGAATATTAAGTCACCAAGTTTCAGTAGCACCACCTAAGTGATTTACTCAGGGTCTCACAAGAAGTCAACAGCAGTGCTGAGAGAAGAACTCAGTTCTCCTGCAGTATCTGTACTTGGTCATAGACAATGCTTTCAATACAGGTCAGCACAATGGACCTTCTATACGATGTCCAAAACCACTTTGTGGAGGTAAACTATAGGGGCCAACATTTTCAGATTTTAGTATCTAAACCTGAGCATGGACATCTATAGTTAGGCCCCTAGATAATCCACTTGACTTTCAAAAATGCTGAGGAAATCCTAGCTCCTATTGACTTAAATGTGGAGGTAGGAGCATAAACATGGATCTAGAAACTCAGCTGTAGGCATGCAAGTTTGAAAATGCTGGTCATGGTACAAACCCTCCTGACAAATGTTTGCAGAGAGATAAAGAAATGATGAGACCAAGACCAAAAATTTCAAACCTGAATGTTTACAGTTTGGATGCTACATCTCAAAGACCTGACTTTTAAAGGTGCCTGCAGCTCCTATTAATGTAAGTGAAGGTTGAGGGTGTCCAGCAATTTTGAAAATCAGGATTCTCACAGGTAGGGGCGTAACTCTAGGAGCTTAGTTACTCTTGGCCCCTACAGTTCAAGAGATGTTATCAGGTAAGGTGTGAATAGATGCAGAAACAAAGTTTTTACAGATGGCAGGAGGCATCTGGGGACATAGAAAATGCTAGGAAAACATCACAGAGGAGTCTGTGAACATGCCAGTCACGCCAGGGAAGCAGAGGGAGGCTGCCTGCCAATGGGTGTGTGTGTGTCAGGAGGCTGCTGGGTGGAGTTTGTTACTCACCTTTCGGAGCCACCTCCAGCTTCTGTGAAACCTGTTGAGCAGTTCGCCCGGTGCAGGGGCGGGGGGGACGCGCCTCTTGGAACAGGTTTGTCTTTTACCTGCTGACGTTTTACGGCTCCCGATGAGACAAAGCCACCCCGTCAGGGGAAAGACAGCCTGGAAAAACTGGTCGTGTCAGGGGCGAGGGCTGCATTCCTAGCTGCTGCTGCAGGGGGCGGCTCATCCACGCCAGGGAGTCGGGCAGGTATATAAGGAGCCAGCGAAGAACGCCCGGGCACAGCCCGGGAGCTCACTGGGGCTGGAGGAAGGGCCGGGCCGGGCCGGGCCGGGCCGGGCCGCGCCGCGGAGCAGAGAGGCTGCCAGGCTCCCTGCCTTCCCGAGGGCAGCGTGGCTAAAGCTGGGATTCCCGCCGTGCCTGTAGGGGCCGGCCAGAAGAGCGATTGTGCAGGTTGCGGCCGGGGAGCCCGGTGCAGAGCGGGGTGGCAGGCGGGATCTCCCCGAGAGCGTGGCCAGAGTGCGTGGCCAGGCCAGGGCGGCAGGGTCTCGTCCGGGGCTGTGTCTCTCTCCTGTTTGTTTTGTCTCGCCTGTAGGTCTGCGCTGGAGCCAGGGGACGCCCCGCCGAGGCGCGGGCGGGCATCGGGCAGCCTCTTTGGTGCAGTGGTTCTTAACAGTTCAACAGTTCTCTAGCATAATTGTGAAATGTTTAGGACCACTTGACCAGGGAGGCCCGGGCGGCCGGCCAGGAGCAGAGGGAGCAGCGGACTGCAGAGCTGTGGGCGGCCCAGCTGGGAAGGGAGTCGCGCCCTGCTAGGGTGCAGCTGGTGCCTGGGACGGGCCAAGCCAGGGTGGGAGCCCCTGTTGCGCTGGCCAAGAGGTCGCGTGTGTAGGGCCGGGCAGGGACCTCGGGAAGGAGGCGCAGCCTGAGAAGTTGCCTCCGGGCACTGACACTGGGCCCGATCCGGGCACTTGCAGGCTGGGATGGACAATCCTGCGAGCTTTGGCCAGGATCCTCAGGCGAGCATCTCCGTCCCCTCCCCCTTCGGGGCCGTGGGTCCCCGGCTTCCCACGCGTGACTCTCCCTCGTTCTGACATTTTGAATGCCCTCCTGTAACACGGGTCCCAGAGCAGGGCTGTGCTGGGCAGTGACCGCGGCTCACGTCGCAGCCCTTTTTCCCCAGATCCCGTGGGCTGCGGCGCACAGGATTACTGACAGGTGCTGGGCAGCTGGGAAACACGTGGCGAGTGAGAGGCACCTGGACCGGCTTTGCAGAAGCGCATCTGTAAAATACGCTGCAAGCCCGGTTTATTTGCCTGTAGTTTCACCCTTGTGTCCACGCCAGCTGTTCCTCTAATCATCGGCCATGCCCAGTGACATTTACACTGACAAAGAGTAATACCAGTGGGAATATTTTTTTTCAGACCTTATTGTATCATGTGTTGTAAGGACTGAATGGCGGCTAATTGTTTGGTAAGAAACACTTGGGGTGCATGCAGAAAAGAAAGGGGGTCTGTTGTCTTTCTGTTCTCATAGAGCTTAATTCCTATCCATGTTCTGTCTCTCTCTCTCTCACGCAACCATGATCTGATTTTAAAAAAATTAAATGGATTTACTGCTTATGGAGGTTCAATCTTCAGACGTCTGTTTTTTATGCACATGTGGATGGTAGAATTTACCAGCCTTTCCTGTTGGCTCTTTTGGGACTCTAGTGTACCTTTATACTGCTGTTTTTCATGCTGTATTATTTTAGCAAGGTAGGGCCTAATCCAACGTTAGTCTCCACTCAGGCAAATTACTTCAGCAGAAGTTTTACTTGAGTTAAAACGGCAGCACTGGGGACCTGATCCAAAGCCCACTGAAAACAGTGTGTTTCATTGATCTTGTTGGACTTTCGCTCAGGCCCTGTATTCTTAGAATTTAGCTGTAGCATTCTCTGGGTGAAAATCTGGCAACATGTCAGTTTCCAAGCCATCATTTTAGATTCAAGACAATTCTTTGTCATTGACATTGTAAGGTTACTCCTCCATATCTTCCCTCACCCTCCTTTGTTCATATACAGCTAAACAAAACAAAAAGCAAGAGGCTTTCATTTAAAATGAAATGTTATTTCTAAATCTTTGCTGGGAACAGATCTCTGCCTGAGGTTTTTAAAACAAAACCAAACACATGCACACCTACATCAGTGGCACTCTGCTTACTTAAAAAGTTGTCACTGTTTTATAGCAAGCATATTAGGTGCATGTGTGTAATTGCTAGGGGTGAAATCCTGGCCCCAGTAAAGTCAATGAGAGTTTTGGCATGGATTTCAATGGGCCCAGGACTTCACCTGTGTCTTGATGGAACACCCAGGGGAAAGTGAAGATATTTGAATGTGGATAGGCAAAAGTGACATGAATGTCTGCTCAGCAACAGTTTAGAACAGTAGATAAAAATCATACCATCTCTTACTCAGAACAGATTGGGTAAGGATACTTGTGACATAATAGGGTTTAATATAGCTGGGAGTCAGGGAATGGTGGCCCTCTAGCAGTGTTTCTCAAACTGTGGGGCTTAGGCAGGCTTAAACAAGCCCAGGTGAAGTGGAAAAACAAATTTCATATGGGACTTAATTCAGTATGGGATTTCATATGAGATGACTCAGTGCTGTTCTGTCTAGGTTCTAATATGTCACCCAGCATCACAGTTTCCTAACCTCTGCTAAATATTGAAAAAGGCATAATAATACAGTTTGATGCACTCAGTTCCCTTTTACTTCAGTGGGTGGTGTGAATGTTTAAATAGTGCAGGGCTGAGTACTGAAGTGGTGAAAATATACTCGTAAAACATTGTGAGCCTGGTAACCCAGTTGGTGAAAATCAAGTGTAACTCTGTTCACTTCAGTGGAGCTGTTTTGATTTACACCAGCTGGGAAATCTGGCCCAATGTGGCCCACCCACATACAAAAAATGGACCTGATTCTGTTATCCTTCCACATGCAACCTGTCCATTGAAGTCAGTGGAGTATTGGGTGCGCAAATAATGTGGGATGGGACTCTTTGTCAATGAAGATGTTTCCCTATTGCTCCATTTAAAACATTACCATACAGCTCCAGATGGGCACATTATTTCTGTGTTTGAGTGCAGAATGCTCTGGGACTGTCTGAAACTGCCCTCGCTGCCAATAGGAAACAGTCTATTTTGTTTTAAAAGAAAATCTTGGTAACAATGGCAGAGTGAGCCTGGGGAAGTTTGTACACACAGAAAGAAAGAGAAACCTGACTGTCAAACTAATGCCAAGACAACTTTCCTGATTACTCATGGGCACTGATGCTTTACTGTAAACCTTTGGGTGGAATCAGGGAGGGTCACTGCTTTATTGGAATGTCTCTTCCATGCATGTTTTACCATGTATGAAATTCAAATGTACAGAATTGCATTGACGCTAACTATTGTTTTTCTTTTGCCAAACTTGTTGAGCAGCTGATGACAGGCTTGTATTTTTTTTATAAACTGGGCAACAAGCCACTTTAACAAACAACCAAAATAAAATGTTGGACAATTAAATATGCTGGCTGCTAGCTCTTCCTTGTGATACATTGTCTTAAGTGAAAAACTTGAAGGGCATAAGCAAGGAGAATCAGACAGCTACTACTCTTTTCTGCCTACCCTAGCCACATATCCTATCTTCACGTCTAGCCATTAAGGTCTAATGTTTGAGACTTTAGGACGAAATGAAAGCTCAGGGTGCTCTATAACCAACTTGTATAATGACATCTGATTGTAAGCACTCGGGTTTCGGGTAAAGCGATTAGTGAAGATATTTAGAAGTCTGGGTGTGGTCATGATAGAAGCAGTGGCAGATTAGTCTGAGCTGAGGGGATAATACAAAGGCTTAAAGATGCATTTCTCCTAGCCTGCTTTCTCCCACCCCTTTGTGTGGGCTGCCTACTATGTTCAGTATGCACAATAATGCATTGGAAATGATACCTAAGTGGTAGGGGCTGCCAGCTGGATCTCTTATCAAGGCTCACTAAGCCACGCCAAATAAAAATAGAATGCCTGAATGAAGAAACCTGGGTTCTCTTTCTTTCAACTGCTGCATGCTAACCTATGGAGGTGCATGACCTAGACTTTGGCCCAATCTGCTGACTGATTAACATTTTGCTGAATGCAAGGCATCCTAGGTAGCATCACAAGTAGGTTCTTCGCTAAGACATAGTCACACCTCTTCAAGCCCTTGAAGTAATCACATAAAAGCCATTTTGTTGTCGCTAAAGCTAATAAAATATTTTTACTTCAAAGCATCTATAAGAAAAATTTTCAAAGAGGACTCAGCATGGCTTCTAACTCACACCTGCGGTTTTGTGCACACAGTCATTTGCAGGAATAGATTATAGAACTTTCATCATTTAACTGACTGTTAGTGGCTGGAATTTTTAGGTGCGTTACAGTTCCTGTTTTCTCCACTGGCTGCAAGAGGAGCAGGATGTGACCCATTTCTTGGGTGCAAAATTAGTAGGTAGATATCAATGGCCAGCTCCTCAACTCACATAACTTGGTCTCCTTCTTTTGACTTCAGTGTAGGTACGTTGCTGTACACCAGCTGAGAATCTGGCCCTGAAATTCTTTTTCTACACAGGTAATTATGAGTACAAGATTGTAGGAACAAATTCAGAGGCCACATTTGAAAATTTTAAACGTGTTTCAAGTTTATTTAATTTAAAACACATGATAGTGGATGCTGACAAAAGAGAGCAGGGAGCGGAGGGAGAGGCAAGGCCTCTCAGCATGACCATAATTAAGGAATGCAAAGTCAATCTGTGATGCTCTTTGCCAGAGATGTTGTGAAAGTCAAAACTATAACAAGGTTCAAAAAAGAACTCTATAAGTTCCTGGGGAATAGGTTCATTAGGGGCTATTGGTCAGGATGTGCAGGGATGCAACACTGTGTTGTGATTGTCTCTACCCTCTGGCCATCAAAAGCTGGAAGTGGACAACAGGGGATGGATCACTAGATGGTTATCTGTTCTGTTCATTCCCTCTGAAGCATCTGGCATTGACCATTGTTGGAAGACAGATACTGTCTGAGTATGTCTATTCATATCAATGAGGTGCTGAGAGCGAATATGTTTAATCGGGAATGTGGCAATTCTCTGCTTTGGCATCAATTCACACAAAAATCCAGCCATTTTAGAATTCAATAGAGTCTCATTTAAAAGTCTCATTTTTAATGATTTTTAGAGACTATTAATGGCAGCCAATATAGCACTGACCACAATAAGCATGACCCCAAAGCTATCTGGCCTGCCCTCCTCTATCCCTGCCTGGCAGACAGGCACCCCTTACTCACTCCATCCTTCTGCCATCCTGGCTTCCCTTCATCTGTATAGCTCCACTGTCTGCAGCTTGCTCTTTGATGGTGGTTGTCAGGATCTGTGTTGGACACCTGAGAGCAGCAATAGCTACTATGTATGCAGTTAAATTGAAAACCATTTGATTCTTCTTAATTCCAGTTTTCAATCTGATTTTCCCCCCCTGTTCTCTCATATCAGACTTGTGACTCCATCCTTCTGCAAGGTACAAAAAGCTGAAATGGAAATGTTCTGCACACTGTACATTAGAGTCCCTATGTTTTGACCCTTCGGCAGAGATGAATATATCTGTCCAGAACTGTCACTCTTTGGTCTCCTTTATGGTAAACATCACTTGATCCTCAAGGGCTGGAGCTACATGAATTACATATGTCTTTCTTCCTGGAATGTAGCAGGAAGCAATTTTAAGAACATGTGGCATTAAAATTAGAAATATTTCATTGACATTTTTATAGTAGCCACATGCAGGGAATTCTCTTTCCTGCCTTGTTTAACCTTCACAATATCATAAAGTAGCCCTAAAGTCTTTTTCATGTCAAGATGAAATACATCTAAAATAATGTTTAGTTACTGCACTTCATTAACCATGCAGCAAGCTACCTTTCCAGTATTTTTACTTCTGAAGTAGATGATTAGCTGGCATTGCTCAGGTCCTTAACTCAATTAATTTTTGTCTTTCTTCATTTAGATCATTGCTCTGGGGTGGGGCTGAGGATGAGTGGTTCAGTATGCAGTCTGTACCAGGAAGAAAGGACAACTCCATCCTGCTCTCACTGCAGCAGGTTGGGGCCAGAAGAGATGCCTTTGTCCATGGCAGCTGCAGCAGGCACATCCAGGGGAGGGGGGCATGTCTCCCAGCTGAAGGACAGGCAGACAAACAGGCCATACAGACAAACTCTCTGAAATATATAGTAGATAGCTGTCCCTTTCTCCACCCCTGCTCCTTTCTGGCCCAAGGGGCATATAGCTGTCCTGGTCACCATCACTGGCTCCTTGTTGCCCCCGTGTGGTCATTCTGGGGTATAACTGTCCCTCCTACAAGACTCTTCCCTTTCCATGTTCTGAGAAACAATCACATTCCAGGCATATCCCATTGTCCTGGCACAACCTAACCTTTGCCTTGCTTTAAGTTATGATAAGAGGAAGCTGCATACCAAACTAGGTGGTCCTAACTCTTACCGTTTAGGAGGAGTTCTTGAATAAATGGACTCATGGATGGATGGATAGACACACAGATGTACAAACTTTCTCAAATATATTGCAGAAGATTCATAAGGAAGCAGGCAATGGGCAAGGAAAAAAATGAACTAATACATAGCCCATATACTCTGTGACTATCAGGATCTATCACAAGTAAACTATCACAAGTAAAAGGATCTAAGATATCTACTGATGCACAGCACTCTTCTGTCTCCTGTTTCATTCTTGTCCTTTATGCTACTCTGGTGAATGTTTCAACTTTTCCTATTGTGATAGAACAATAATTAGAATTTTTTCATCAAGCTGTTCAGTGTCCATGGTATCAGTGTTGACAACTCTTGCAATTTTATGGTGAGTCTTGTGATAGCTGGTGGGTTTTTTTTTTAAGCCCTCATTCCAGATTCATGTAAATAAAGGTGAGTTACTGCTGTCTTTTTTTAAAAGTATGTTTCTAGCCCTTGTGATTGCAAATAAAAGCTTGAAAATACACCCCTAGGGTACCCTAAAGTCTCAATAAATAGAAGGTAAGTAGAAAAAAAATTGTGCTGTATTTTTAACTTAATGATTTTAAGACAATTTCAAGAATTAGCAGGGCTGCCTTGTGATTTTTTTGAATGTTTGGATTTGGCAATATCATATAATAATAAATCTGGTAAGATGTAGCTCATTAATGTTAAGAAATGAAGACATTAGTTCTTTTCTCAAGTGTACTTCCAGAATGATTCCGAAGGCTTGTGTGCAGTGATGTGACAGAACAGAATAGAAAGATCTTGACCTTGCTACAGGGATCCATGCCTTTGCTATCTTCAGACTAGAATATTGCAGTGTGCTATCTGTGAGGACATAGCTTAACTCTTTTTAGAAATCTCAAGCTAGTTGAAAATACTGCTGCCTGTTTATTAAATGTTGTTACATGCAGACTAGTACTCGGGAGTGTGCACTATCTTCCAATTAGTTTACAAACGGAATTGATTAATAGATTTTAAGGTCAGAAGGGACTGCTGCGATAATTTAGTCTGACTTCTTCTGTGACATACACACAGAGGGACCAACAGCCACCATGAGCCCCGTGGCAAGGTGTGGTGGGGGGCCCCAACAATGTGCCCCCTGGAAAGGGCGGCCCCTTGGATGGAAGGGTGGGACTGGGAGCAGCCAGCCCACAGCACCAGTTGGAGTGCAGCACACCCCCTCCACCCAGCCCCCAGAGCCACGCAGAGTGCCTGGTGTGGCACTCTAGCAGCAATTCAAAAAGCCTGGGGATAGCCATTGCCATCACCCCTGCCACTGTAGTAACAGTGGCAGCCAGTTGCCCCTTTTGCTCCCCTTGCCCCCCATCTGCGGGCCTGCATGGACAGGCTATAGAATTTCACCCTGTGGTTCCTGCACTGAGTCTAATAATTTGTGTTTTGAGCTGGAGCACCTGTTCTCAAAAGATAGGCAGTCTAGACTGAAAGGTTCCAACTGAGGGAGTTACAAACATTAGGTTTACCATGGATGTGCCAAGTGGTTTGGGATCCAGTTGCATTAAAGATTCTCTCACTGCCAGAGTGATACAGACAAAAGAGAGACCAGCAGGACTGATGGAGCTAACAGACCCCAGGGTTCAAAGAAAGGGAGCTTTTGGTGGGGATTTTCTGTAAAAAATCTTTTCATCTGAAATTCACACCCCATGTGGCCCACCAGTGTCAGGATTTGTTGATCTTCAAGTCAAGCAGCTGGGCTCATACCTTTTGTCCAGGCATTTTCCAGTAGAGTTGATAGGTAGGGGAGGCTACTCCTTCCAGTAGATTCATTAGAGAGGTAATTTGTATTTGGAAGATGAAATTACTTTTAACGTGAGGACTAGGTCTTCTGTGTTGGGCGTTTAACCTTTTGGTTCTATGTTTTGCATGTGTACGAGTACCTACAACTCTGAAATTGCCTTCTCTCTGTAGTATCGGAGAATCTCCCAAATATTGATATGTGTATTCACATAGCAGTTCTGTGAGGAAGGAAGTTGTTACTCATTTTTCACAGATGGGGAATAAAGGTAGAGAGAAGATAATACTGAGCATCACACATGAAATCTGTGGCGGAGCTGGGAATTGAATCCAGATGTCCTGAGATCCAGTCCGGTACATTAGCCATAAGCACATTCTCCCTCACTTTTCCACATATATGAGAAATACTGAGAATGGCAGGTTCCTCTAAAATGCTTTAACAGACTTAATCTTTCCAACACTTGCCAGAATAATATTAATTGTCAATTAGGGATCTGATCTGATGGCCATTACGCAGGCAAAACTCATGTTGATTTCAGTGATGTAACAGGCTAGAATAGAAAAACATTGACCATGAGCCAAATTTAAATGGCTAAATAATTATTGTAATTAAAACAATACAGGCTGTCTAATGAGGTCTTTACAACCAATATGCTCTTTTCAGTATCAATGTAAGCCATCTGCATACTTTGTCTGACAATTCTAGGAGACAATTGGCCATATTCCCCTCATTCACAGCTACAGTTCAGTGGAGTTGTGTGGATGGGATTGGGAACATAATTTGGTCTAGTTTCTCAGCATTGGCAAATACTTACATTCAGAATTGTGGCACCTCAATTTCTCCATATCCATATTCAGCTGACCTTTTAAAAGGTAATTCTTGGGCTTGGTCATGACAATTGAAAGATTAGATTCTATCAATTAAAGATCTTTTGAGACTATAAGGCAACTTTCAAGTTCTTTATAAAAATAAATATCGGAACCTATGCAATAACACATTGTTAATTATAAGCTTCATCCTAACATCAAACAGACAGAGCTGGTTATCTATAAAGTTCCTAAGTAAACTTTTGCAACAAGGGATCAGAATCCATTTAATATGGCTGTTAGTTGTTAATTTACTCTAGTACCAGGTGTCCAACCTAGCTTCAGAGGCCGGGGTTATCCTCAAGAGAAATAATTTTCCTTTGCACCATCAGAAAAAAGAGCTGACACTATTAGCTGATAATGTGTGCTGAAGCAAATTTGATGACTTACAAATAACAGGATATCAGCCATGTAATAAAATTGGTCATTTTTTCTCTCACTCTTTTATGCGAGTCAGTCTAAATTCTGAAAGTGCTCTTCAGATCTCCCATCATTGTCAATTCCGTAGCCAGGTTCTGAAGAAAAAGCTGGAATGACCCAGTGATTATGCCATAGTATTTTAATAATGTACCTTGTATGTCTGTGAGGGCACAGTGCATATTAAACAATCACCTGAAGTCCCAAAGTTACTATGGCCATCACATAGAACTAGGTCTTTGTTTGCTGTAATGAACAGAGACTGGTCTGAAGTCTTTTTAGGTGTGGCTTATACATTATATTGAAATGAAAGACAACAATTAATAGAGTTGCTGCCACGGGAAAGTGAGAGATAGAGTCTTACCAACCAATGGCAGACGTGTCCTTTAGGAGATAAATGACTCTGCTGAAGGCTTGATCTGGTACCACTGAAGTCAATGTGAGATTTGCCATTGAATTCAATGTGTGTAAGATTAGGCCCTACCCTTGTTTCATTTAGTTCCTAAATAGAACTGGATCCTATGCACAGAGACACATTTTCAAAGGCACACAGCTTCTCAGCTCATTCATCTCCCACTGAATGTCAATGAGTGTGTGAGGGGGAGAACCTTAATTGTCTCAGGGCTTGTTTGCATTAGCGGTGTAATAGTATAGTCAATTAACCAATTAACCATAGAGTATTTAAAGTATATTAGGAGTCAGGAGGGCAGGCAGCCTGGATCAGTCCTGGCTTGCACCAGGTCTGGGACCCACCCCTGCTGCAGCTTTGCATTTAAAGTGTATTAGGAGCCAGGCAGGCAGCCTGGCTCATTTCCATCTTGCACCAGATCCAGGAGTTCAGACCCACCCCGGACAGGAGCTGCTGCTACCTCAGTATCAGAGGCAGCAGTATGGGGCACAGGCAGTGAGTCTATGTGGGGAGCTGGTTTTTAAACTGGCTCCCCTCATGGACCAGCTCCTGCCTGGCACCCCTCACTGCTGCCTCTGATACAGAGGCAGCAGCGTGGGGTGACAGCAACTCATGTCTGAGGGCAGAGGCAGCAGCACAGAGTGGCAGGGGGCTCCTTGGGAGTGGGACTAGAGTGCACTGGCTGCTGGCCCCACCCCTGGGGTCTATAGAAGAGTCGAATAACCGATAAGAATTCACAAGGTTCATCAACTATTCAGTTAACCGGTATTTAACATACCTAGTTTGCACAGTGAGTTAGTGTGTAGCAAGCTAGGGTGTGAATCTAGAGTGCACCAACTTGCCCCATACTAATATAGCCCATGGGCCTGCTATAGCACCATGAAGCCCCTAAAGTGTGACATGGTACGCTACACTTTCACTGCATTATAGCAGTGATGACCTGATGGGACACTTAGGGTATGTCTAGATTACATGTCTCTGCCGACAGAGGCATGTAAAATAGGCTACCCGACATAGTCAATGAAGCGGGGATTTAAATATCCCCGGCTTCATTAAAATAAAAATGGCCGCCGTGCTGTGCTGGCTCAGCTGATCGTTGGCACAGCGTGCGAGTCAAGACGCGGATTGGTCGACATGGAAAGCCTTTGTCGACCGCTCCTGTAAACCTCGTTTCACGAGGCATAAGGTGGCCATTTTTATTTTAATGAAGCCGGGGATATTTAAATTCCCGCTTCATTGACTATGTCGGGTAGCCTATTTTACATGCCTCTGTCAGCAGAGGCATGTAATCTAGACATACCCTTACTGTGCACCAAGATGGTGCACTCTGGATTCACATCCTAGCTGCTGTGCACTAATTCACCATGTAGATAAGCCCTTAAGAATGTCCCAAAATCGCACTCTGACACCACGCTTTTCAAATCTGACTGCTTCAAATTAGATTTCTAAACCCATATTTAGACACCTAGAAGTACGTGGCCCGATTTTTAGAATCACTAAGCACCAAAAATCAATGGGGTGACCTAAGAAATATCAGATCATGTGAGTACTGAAATATGTATTTAGGAGTCTCACTTTAAGGATACAGGTTGGGAACATTTGGCTTGATCCAATAGAATCCTCTGGTAAAATTTCAAACTCTTTTCTTTGTATCCTTCCAGACTTACATGCCAAAACTCTTTCATGCATTCTTTGGAGGAACATATTCCTTAACTCTTCTGTCTAATGTTGCACACACCCTGTGTCTCCACTCTGTGACTGAACCTTTGAATTCTTAACACATGAGACCATTACACAAACAAAAAAAAATAAAAAAAGAATTAGATAAGTTCATGGACGATAGGCCCAATCAGTGACTTCTAGTGAAGATTGTCAGGGACGCAACCCCATCCTCTCAATGTTCCAAACTTTGGAGTGCTAGAAGTTGGGAGTTGGGTGACAGGATGGATCACTCAATAATTGTCCTGCTCTACTTATACCCTTTGAAGCATCTGGCACCTGCCACTGTTAGAAGACAGGACACTAGGCTAAATAGACCATTGGTCTGGACCAGCATCGCATTCTTATGTTCTTACCATATTTTAAGGAGTGTCTGCATTCACTCATGGAGACACCTATTATTCGCCCCTTATTCAATAAACGGCTAGCTCACATCTGGCTTGGTATGAGTTTGAACACTGATACATGACTGTAATTGTAGCTGTTAAATATTATAGTAAATTCAATTAATTTTGTTTTCTATTACACCAAATTTATCACATGAATGTGACTTGTAGGCACCATTAAGAATTATTCTTCACTGCTTTTTGATCCATAAAAGTACCACAGAAATAGTTTTGTGTCAAAGCATATATTTGTCACTTAACATTTTACAGCTGAGAAAACTGATAATCTATAGGTGTCCATTTACAGATTAATCCCAGCAATGATAAGTAGTAATATGACTCTTGCAACCTTTAAATAGTGAGAGCACTTTAAAACTAAATAAAAAAATGTAGCAATCTACATTTCTGTATGAGGTGAGTTTGCAGCACTTCAGATGCTGCATAAAATATGTTCTCATCAGGTTGGCTCTCATTGTGCTAACAGCCCAAGACAGAATGGCCAGCATTTTCAGGTGTCTACCTTTAGGCTTCTGAAATCCACATTTAAGCTTTGTCTATACTTGGGACTTGTCTGGTCTTAAAAGATTTGCCCCCTTGTATCCACATAGTTAAAGTGGTAAAATCATCTTAGTGTTGCTGTACTTAAGCCACTATACAAGTCCTTGTACCAGCATGATTTATTCAGGTTTGGTGAAGTACAATAAATTCTACTGGTATAAAGTGCCTTATTCTTGTATAACTATGATTATTACACTAGGATTGTTACTGGTATAACACTTTTGTTTAAAAAAATCTTACCCCAGCAACATAGTTATATTGGTAAAACTTATATTGGTAAGACTGAACAAGAGGTACCTGAGGGTACATCTACAGAGCAGAGCTAAAGTTGAATTAAGCTACACAACTTCAGCTACGTCAATTGCATAGCTTAAGTCGAAATAGCTTAATTTGGCTTTTGGCGCTATCTACCCAGCAGAAAGGCAAAGTAAGAACTCACTTCCTTCGATTTCCCTTACTCCTCATGAAATGAGGGTTACCGTGAGTCAGAGTAAGATGTCCTCCAGCTTGACATTATTTCAAAATAAAGACTTGTAGTGTAGACATGCACTATGTTATTTCGGAATAACGTCAGTGTAGATGTTGCTCTGTACACTTACCCTGAATGAATGCCCCTATTTTCACTTATGGGTACTTGGGTAATAAGTGAAAAACAGACCATTTATTTAGAGCCCGTGGACCTCACAAGTGAAGTTCAGGAGATAATTGTACCCTTCTGTATCCAGGCCACAGAGAACACGAGTCATTACTCCCCGAGTACGGACCTTGGCTCGCAAGCTCAGTTTGTGTGTGTTCGTGTTTTCAGTTCTTTGGTGTTGGACAAGTCACTGGCTGTCGACCTTTGTGTGGGTACAGGTGCCTAACTTTAGAAATAAACTTGAACAACTGGGTCTTAAAGAATTCCTTGGACCTTAACGAGAGTGTTATTTTATCTCTGCACCTTCTGTGTTGCCTGGCAGCCCATGAACCCACATGATGTTGCCTCTCTTTTCCTCAGCTTGTATAGTGGGACCAGGGGAAAGAAATGTCAAGAAGCACAGGTGGCAAAAGCACAAAACACAAACACTAGAGGAGTCAGGGGAAAGCTGCCATACACCCATCCCCACTGTGCCATGGATTAGGGAAAGTGGTGGGTGGTTCCTTTTGCTCCCATCATGACAATTTCTGGAGTAGCCTGCCACAAGATCAGCAAAGGATGGGAAGGGAAGTAGTATATGGTGACAACTGTCTATTTTTGCCTACAGCCAGTAGAAGAGTTAAGGGGGAAGGGCTACTGGATATGAGTCTGAGGAGAGGGAATGAACCTAAATGAACAGGGAGTTTGATTAAGAGGGATATATTACGGAATGGGAAGTGGCATAGAACCCTTATGTAGTAACAGTGATAAGCTGTCATTAATTTATTAAAGGCATTTAAGTACCTAAACCCCATTGTTAGGCACCTTTGTGATCCACAGAAGTAATGTGATACAAGTTCTCTCTCTGTCTATCTTGCTGCTTGTGGGCATGTGCACTCCAGCCTCCCTCTTGGTGCTTAACTCTGGCCTAAACCCTCTAGTGATTCACAGACTGGCAAAGACTAAGTTATGTGCTGGAGCCCATCCCCTAGAAGGGCTCAGAGGGCACCTCCTGGATCAGGCCTTTCAGGCAAGTTCATGCAAAGCAGCTGGAGTGGGAATAGGCCCTCCCTTATAATCTTTAGCCTAATGGACCAGGTACTCAGCCCAGAAGAGGGAGACCCTTACATCAACTTCCAGCCTCCTCCTGAGAGGGCGAAGGGATTTGAAGCATCAGTGATCACCTCTTAGAGGCGGGCTCTAACCATTGGGCTACAGGAGAGTCTGATGCAGGGCTCCCTCAGTCCCTTCTGTAGATTTTGTTCTGCTTTAATTGTATAATTATCATTAATCAGGTTCACCAGAGAAAGCATTTGAATAACTCTATTGACCAGTGGCTACATCACTCACCTAAGCAGTAGCCAAGCACTGTTCAGCTCACTTCCTCCTCTTAGGCAGAGGGGGGTGCGTGTGAGAGACACTGAAGGGGACTTGGACCTGTTGTCTCCATGTCCTTTCCCTGCCCTCTCTAGTCTTTATGTTTTGTGCTTTCACCACCTGAGTAAGTACCTATGCACTAGGTTGAAGATTACAAGGGAGGGTCCTTTTCACCCTCTGCCCACCAACTTTGTTTAGGGTGCAAGTGACTTGGGTGCCTAAACACTTATCTTCCCTTAATTGGTGGAGCTTATGCAGAGGCATTTCCCTGTAGCCCAGACATAGGCATCTCTTATCAGTGGCTTCTACCTAAGGGTGCTGGCTTTGTGGATTGCTGTCAAATCTGCCTGTGTCCAGTTCTCCCCATTCATTGCCTACATTCCTAACTGATGCCATCCACTGGGAGTTTGGGGATAGTGTTAGGCTGGTGATTATCTAGGTGCCACAATGCCCTTGTGCCTTGTTGTCACACAGAGAGGGGAAGCTGTTCTCCTTTCAGAACAATGTTATTTCTGCCCTAGTTCTGTCCTTTGTGTGTATCTCCTTGCCTCCCTTTCTCTGCATCTCTCCCTCTTCCTGTCATTTCTTTCTCCTTTCTGGGCTTATGCATCTTCTCAGCTACAACTTGGAAATCTCACCCATAAGCTTCACTCCCAGCTCTAACTCCAGCTCATCTGGAGCATTAATAGAATAGTTTGTGCTGATATTAAAAAAGAAATTGTGAGGCTGTATGTAAAGGTGAAACCTTCCTAGGATTAATAGGGTAGAATTAGGGGGGAATTCACCTCTTTCAGACATTGTTTCAGTCTGCCTGCAGACTTAGGTAGCCATCACTGTATCTGTTCATATTCATTTCTGCACAGAAGACTATTCATCACAGCCACAGGGCCTAGGGCATAATTTTGTTTTGCAGAAAAATTGAAATTCTGATGAATGTGGCATGTGGGTCAAAACTATACCACATGGGTTAGATCTGAGAAAGCAAGTAAGTGTTTGACACATCAAGGCTAAAATGTTCAATCTCTTTGCATTAGATGCTTGTTGCCCTCCAGATTCTGCAAATGTCCATAGGCAGAGGTGCAAGAACATAGGAAGCCATGCTGGTTTTGAGTGTAAGTGTCTGGAAATATTGACAGGAATAAGCATTTGCAGTCTGAAAATATCCGGACAAAACTGAGAGCAGAGTTCGTGGAGTTTCCCGTTTAATTGAGCATTTTTAGGTTTCAGTGGTATATTATGCAAGAAATTCTGATTATCCTTGTGAATGGGATTGATTCTTTTTCTGTGTTTACCATGCACCAAGGAGACTGCTGTCCCATGTTTCTCTTGTATGGGTTTCATGCAATGGTATACAGTATTCATTATACTTTGCCTTTCTTTCAGGCTGTCAAAACATCTTTCACTGGTTCATCCGTTTGTTTCATAGAGAAGAGCAGCAGGTATGAGGACATAAAGTGAATAATTGTATACTTGAACTTGTGTGAAGTTAGTAGCACAGAAAAGATATTTTAGTGTTCCTGAGGCGTTAGAATGAATTCTGTCAGTTACAGCCACGTGCTTAAAACATTCTTTGTAAAGCGTCTTGGCAGACTAGAATAAAAAGGCACCTCATAAATACAAGTCATCATTAATGTTGCTGTTATTTCATTTGTTGATTTTGTATTTCATCAGGACTTTTTCAAATGCTGACATGTCGCTAACAAAATCTACGATTAAGTAGTAGTATATATCCATACCAATGTCCTCTTGCCCATTAAATTAGATGACTTATTTGCTTAGAGGAAAATATCTTACTTTCCTTTTGGTACCTAACTGTCTTCAGATATTATTTTAAACGCTTTTTTGCAGCCATATCACTAGCGGTTTCCGTGATAGTTATTGAAGGCGGAGCGCCACCTGCTGACATAAGAACGTAAGACAAATGTAAAAAAACCTCAGAGTGACCGATACCTCAGGAATGGAGGTTGTTCCTAACTCTGAAATAAACTCTGAACAAAACGTTATGGTTGTCCTTGTAAACATTTACAGCTGAGCACTGACTTAATACAGATTTGAAACTTTACTATGCAGAAGAAAAATGCTGCTTTAAACCATCTTGGTTTAAATGAAACTGACAGAGAAAAAGTTTCCTTACCTCCTCAAATCTTTTTAAACATTCCCTTTATTTTCAATAGTTTTCCTTTAACACAACACGGTACTGTATTTGCTTTTTTTGACTCTGCTGCTGCCTGCTTCTGGTTCCAAATGAGTGTGTTGTTAACCAGTGAGTTGGTAACTCCGGGTGTTCCTAACTCGGAGGTTCTACTGTATGTACATTAGACGAATTGAGAGTTGTCCTAAAACTATTTTGACTCCATATGTTGATAAATAAGATTAGCCCCGAATAGCAATTTGGGATTCAAGTTTCTCCTTTGTCTTTTTCAAAATTAACAACATTGCTGTAATAAAAAGACCACTCACAAATCCCTGTTTCCTTGATGAGTAAAAGCCACTTGTCTCATATAATTGGTTCTTTTTCAGAGGAATAATTTGCTGTTAAAAAGTAAGAACTGCTTGTTTCTTTGTCTCTTTATGACAAAGCAACATAAATTAGTGGGGTTATACAGATTTCCTCATTCCGATCGAGTATTTTTAAATATTGAATTAAGAAAATGGAATTGTTCTGTTTGTTCAATGGGTCGACAAGCTACACAGATATGGACAGAACATACCTTCGTGTTCAGAGGCAATAAAAAGAATTGGCCAATCTCTCAGGTAAGGCAGTGAATCAGATGATGAGCAAGACAGACATTTCTGAGAGGTCTGGGAGACCTTTCTGGGGCACATCTGATGATTTAGTCCCTTACAATACAATCGTGATTGTAAAGTGGACGAATTACTGTGAATCTGGTATTCTGTGTTGCGAAGTCATCAAGAATAGGAAATGTTTCCTTTGTGTGTGACTGGCAAATCTGCTCTCTTCTGTTGTAACCTTTTAGGGAATCTCATTTGATAAAGACTTTTTTTTGTGAGGTATCAGTAGTAATGGTTTAATAAAAGATCCCAAGGAATGCCCTGCGGTCAGCCCGGGGTTTTAGGGGAAAGTGAACTATTTGATTAAACCTGAGTGAATAATATCATGTCTCCGCACTATGAATACAGTCTAAACTTATTCCATCCGCTGTATATGCCTGTGCCTTCCTAGTGAGAGAGTCTCATTCAGCTCTCAGATTTTTTTTTAAAGGGAAAAACTTACCGATGTGAATAGGAGTTACTCCCGATTTACACCTTTTTAACTAAAAGCAGAATTTAGCCCGGTGGCATTTGGCATCATAGCCCCAATTTTAGTTCCACCGTTTTAAACAGTATACTTCACAAGGCTATTGGGACCATCCCGAAATTACAAATCAATTTGAATTTGCCACATCCAAGTCCGAAACAAATTATACTCCAGTTCAAACTTGGACTCATGGGCAGAGCAAGCATATCAATACAGCTATTGCAGCAGCACACAGAGGACAGCTGTGGTGTGGTTCCAAGCTTGCTTTTAGCCTTGTTCACATTCATGTACAAAGGGAGCGACTGGCAAAATAGCTGTTTACAAAAAACCCATTACCTAACACCTCCTGCCCGACTAGTTAGCACCATTTGAATATACATTGGGTAACAGAGAAGTGATTTCGAGCCAAAGCTTCCCTCAAGCTCTGTAACAACTTAAAATTAGAAACGGACTCTATTGCCATGTCCTAGTAGGAGGTAGACTCTCTAGCTCCTGCTGCCTGGTTGCATGAAGCAGCGGAAAGTCCCTGTTTCATAGCTACTGTATTCGTGGGGGCTAAGCTATTCCTCACAGCGTTGTGCCCTGGTTGCAATCGTATCTGGGGACAGAGTCAGCATTGTTCCCTTCTGCCTGCTTGGTCACAATCATCCCTCAGATAAAGTTAATAAAGTTACTTGGAGAATATTGAAACTGCCCAAATCTCCTCAGCTCTTGAAAGAGGCTCTTTCCTGAATAAATCCCACTGAAATGGGAGGGTGCATTGTAGTGGGCTAATGTTTTTCTGCGGGGCATGAAAACGGGCTACGGAGTACCCCTCGAGGGAGCCGCCACTTTGCCTATAATGTTACATTATCCCTCTCCCTAAGAGGCAGATATATGTATACAGGGATTTCCTCTTCTGCCCATAGGCTAGCTGTTCTAATGCTTCAGAGATAAAGGCAGCTGTTTCCTGGCGCCAAGGGACACCTGTATCCATCGCAGCTGTAAGAAAAGGCAACTTCCGGGGGGGCTTTGGGTGCCCTGAAGAATTCTCGCCTGGCCAGTCATGCAAGCGCCCATAGATGGGAGGTGAGAAGCTGTAATTGATTGTTTGCAATAATTGTGATCTCGTCGGATCGTTCCGGGTTACAGGGTCGCATGCGGCGTCATTAAATGCTCCAGCTGACTCTGAGCAGCAGGATATCCCCCGGGTCCTACAACCAACCCAAAGAAGGCAGCTGCAGCCACCGCCCAGGGATTTGTAGCGCTGGCCAAGGTGCTGAAAGATCAACAGTGACGCTCCCAGCAGCAATTAGGATAACTCTTACACCCATCACGCGCTCACATTTTCTTACACACACGCACGCATATACACACACTTGCTTTTCTTTACTTTCTCTCCATTCCTTAGAAAATAAGATCAAATTAACAGATACCCTGCCTGGGAAAAAATCTGAGACTGATGTTCCATGTTCCTATTTGACATGCTCCTTAACCCCTGTAATGATCTCCTGAGCTGCGGATAATCTTTGCCACTGGAATCTCTTGACACGTGTCGTACCTCAGTACAAGTAGCAAGACAGAGGGCATATCCAGCTGTTTAAGGCACCAGAAAAGTTCTGATCAGTGCAGAACTAAGGTAACCATGTAGCACAGGGGTGGGGAACCTCAGGCACAGGACCAGATGCAGCCCCTGGCTTGCCAGAATCCGGCTTCCGAGGCTCTGGGTCCCCCCACCAGCATCGGGGAACGTGCGCTGCTGCTCCAGCCCCCCTGCTGCCCCACCGCAGGGCTGGAGCGAACAAAATCTACCAGGCTGGGCCCCCTAAGCTCTGATGGGCAAGGGGAATATAGGGAGAGTCTATCTCCTCAGTTGGGGCCGAGTCAGTGAGGTGTTTTTTCTTCTAACGTGTGTGCGACCCCTGACTGATTTTTCTGTGGGTCAGCGGCCCGACCCAAAAAAGGTTCCCTACTCCTGCTATAGAAGTAACCCAATTGAATTAAATGGACATTCGGGAAACACTGGAGAAACCCGCAGGCTGTTTCCCTCTTTTATTTTCCCTCTTTTCCCCGTGAGCTGATGCTCAAAAAACAGTTTGGTCAGAGGTCATTTAACTGTTAATAAAACACAGCTTCTTTAATGGTGGCAGCTGTGAGAGACAGTCTAGTACCATTTGAGTATGTATCATTTAGCAGTCCAAGCGTGAGAGGCATCCAGGCAAGCAAGCGAGGGTTAAACTGGTACGATTAGAGTGACAAGAAGTGGAATGGAAGAGCGTGGATTACACACTCTCTCTCTTTATGACGGCAAATTAGAATGGAAATTAAAAAGCTTGAACACAGCGATGCCCACGCCTCCCAGACACGGACAACTGAGCAAAGGATGGCCCGCAACTGTCTTGCATTAGGAGCTGTCAGTCCTTCCTAACCCTGACCGTCATCAGTTGTTTACAGTAGGCGTTTCAATCGCTTTCCTAGTAGATCTGGGCTGGAGACTACACGGACTGTAGCGAGGGCTTGCGTGGGAATCTGCTTTGGCAAAACGAGGCGTCGGGAGACAAGGGTTCGGGATCAAAGCAACTTGAAAAAGAGCCCATTGAAACGGATTATTGTATCTCTCTTAAATCCCAGGTACTGACATTTGAGAGGACGGATGACCCAGTAGTTAGGGCGTTATCATGGGATTTGGGCAACCTGGCAACGCCCTGCCTTTACGCCCATGGGAAAATTACCAAGCGTCTCCCTCTCCCATCTGCAAAATGGGCTTAATAGCACTGACCTACCTCAAAGGAGGGATATGAGATACTCAAGTACTATTGTAATGGGGGCACAACGGTATCTAAGATACTCAGGGAGGGGGCAACTCTAACACTAGGACTGAATCCCATTCACAGACATAGGACTGATTGGCTTGCCAACAATCAGCTGAGGAGTGGTGCAGGAAAATGAGGTAACGGCCATATTTCCAAGGGGGAAAAAGAACCTCCTCTGGTATCACCAAGGATCTCTATGACCCGTACACATGAAAATAAACGCGAAGGACTCAATTAACAGTGAACTACCCCCGTTAACATCTTACTGTCAACAAAGTCTGCCACTTGCAACTTCAGAGTGTGCATTACTGAAAATTGAAGGCTAGCTATTTCATCCCCGTACCCGTCTGTCTGTCTGCTACTATACGGTAGACTTTTTAGGCGCCAGACACTCTGGTATCTATGTGGAGTTGAATGGTGGGTTAGGGTTACATTCCCAGAGCAGCTAGGTTTCTGAAGCACCGAGGAGGAGGAAGATTATGTATGGCAGGATGCCTCTTGATACCTGATGCTAACACTGCTTACGTGCTGCCCTTGCTTGATTTCAGGTGGCACAAAAGATAAATTGAAGCCTGTGGTGCTTACAGAATTCTATCCGCCCATTGAATGGTAAGCACAAATTCCTTCAGAATCTTGTGATTTGCGCTGAGAGGAATCCAAGCAACATGTGGTGAGGGCGTTTCTGGCTTTAGAAGCTGTGCATTGTCTTCTCAGATATGGTGAGCTCTCCCCCGTCCCACCCCAACCTCCCCACCCTCACAATTCAGTTTCCTAGTGGGAACTTTTATTTCCCATGTGGCCTAAAAATAGCGGAAGTCTTTCTGTTTTTTCTCAGCAGTTGTAGAATTACAGATTTATGTTAGTTTTTCTTAAATTAAGCATAGTCTGAAGGACACATTAAAAGAGCAGGCAGGTTGTGTGAAAACCTGGAAAGCGGCAGTCCTTCATTATTAAACAACAGATTTATTAACAGTAGAAACAATGACAACTAGCCCTTTCTAGATTCCAGCCAATGGGTCGGGGGAGGGGGACAAACAAAAACAAGTAGTTTACTGTTGAGGAGATAGCTGAGACATTACATCTTGGATCAATAGCTCTTGTTCCATTACACTGTGGCTATGCATTATATAGATGATTGTGGTGGTGGTTCTCGCATATTTGTAAGCCTCTATTTGATGAGACACACACACACACAGAGAGAGAGAGAGATTAACATATTGGAGGATAATCTGTTCTAGGAATATATGTTACATTTTCTGTTCTGTTTTATCGTCATTAGTAATATTGCCATATGTCACTGATGAATTGAAGCCTGTGGTGCTTACAGAATTCTATCCGACCGTTGAATGTTAAGCGCATTTTCTCTTATTCTTGGGAGCATATGGGTACTGTTAAAAAGTAGAGGTGCTTGCTGTATCCTAAGGCAGCGCTTCCAACCTGCTCCACTTCAGTATCTATTTTAAGGGATTCCCTGATTTGTGTGTGTGCCTGATTGTGATTTATTTAACTATGTAGGAACTATAAGTGTCTTGGACTAGTCCTGGTTTGCTTCCCTCCCTCCCACTTGCTCTGATGTCCTTTTGAATATCAAACGACCAAGATCAAAAGCGACTTTTAGCACCTCCATCCGCCTCTGGAAGCATTCGCTGCAGGGAAAAAAGGGTGATGCGTTTTTAAAACTTAGAGAGCAAGCGAGAGCGAGCGCATTCTATCTGACTGAAAACTTAAAAAAAAAAAAAAAAAAAAAAGACCAAACACCCTAAGTGAACTTTAAAGTGAGCCCTATTATCATGTTATTTAAAGGTCCGATCGTGTCAGGTATCACACCGAAGAAAAATGTTATGTCTGACAAAATGCTTATATTTTCCTATGGTATTAATGAGAAGTTTGCCCTGGGCTATTTCCCCATCTCAGAGGGCAGCAGATGCGGAAAGTCCTTAGGGATCACATCTTTGAAATTTCATCAGCATTCATGGGTGACCTAGCCTTTTCAAGCACAATGATAGACGTGATAAATCATCTTTACAACGAATTCTAATTATCCTTTATGTGGCCTTGGTGCCTCTTGAAAAGCAGAAATCTAACACTTTTCCTTATTGCTTCCAGATTTCTGTGTGGGTGTCAAAAGTGGTTTGTCCTCCTCCTCTCCCTCTGTGGATTGCGTTAGCCCTAAACCGGTAAGTGTGCAGGAGTCAAACCACTCTATTAAGTTACACGATTGCTTGTATTGAACTAAATTTAATTCTCCCCCCACTCTCAACACTCCCAATGAAATTATGTGGCGCGGTGTAAAATAAGATTAGAAGTATACCATTATAGCAATTAATACTATAATGCCTCCATGATTAGTGTGCTACATTGAATTTCATGGATTTTTGCTCACTGTTGGCTAGATTTCCCTTGGGTCCTCTAGACCAAACCATTGTATTCTTAGTAAATTAAATGTGAAATCACAGCGATATACTTTAAAAATCCACTATAACCTGTATATCATATTAATAAATCCATTATGACCTGTACAGCATATTAATAAATCCACTATAACCGGTATAGCATATTAATACATAAATCCAATATAATCTGTGTAGCATAACATTATAGCCCTGTATGATCTGCCTGAGAGAGGGGGCTGCCTTTTGTATCAAGATATGGGATATTGGAGTCCTGGGTGTTATGTGCCATAATGGTTTGCTGGGTTTATAAGGAAAGTGCGTTCAGTATGCAGTGCTGGGGGCTAGCCCCATTAGCGAAAGCTGATTGGAGAGCCAGCACTTTCCCTCTCAGAGCCCCCCGTGGTGCAGTGCTGGTGCCCAGCGGGGTGGGGGCTGTCTGTGCCCCGGGATTCCAGCGCTGCCCCACCCATGGGTGCTGAGCAGAGGAGACCCAGCGCGGCTGGAGGCGCACAGCGCGGAGAGCTGCCAAAGCGCAGCCTTTTGTAGCCGAGAGCGGACCCAGATTCTTCCCGCCGCCTGGCTCTGACTCCAGTGGACCTGGGATCGGGTCACGGCTGCCTTGTGTTTTGCCAGAGCTCTCTGGCTCCCCAGTTCTTGCACGTGGCTGACGGGGAACTTGCACGCGCCCTTCACTCGGGTAGGAGCGCAGCCCCCTCCTCGGTTCCTTCGCACTAGGCCGGGAATGGAGCTAGCCTGTAGCCAACGTACCTCGCCTAGCCGGGGAGCGGAGCGCCTGGCAGGGCAGCAGCCGCGCTTGTCCAGCAAACGGAGCCACAGCAGCGGAGGGAATGGCGAGGAGGGCCGGGTCTGCCCCTGTTGCAAACCGGAGTCAGGGACTGGAAGGAGTGGGGTGGGGAACCCGCACACACAGGGCCCCCTGGCGGCTCCCTCCTGCTCCTCCAGCCTAACCTCTGCACTGGGACCTGTATCCAGCCCCTGGTTTGCACGTGGGCTCTGTGGCCCGTGCCTCCGGGCGCGAGTGGCAGGGATCGCCACGTGCCCAGCTGTCCTCCCCATCCAGACTCTCTTGCGCATTCCCTTCCCCGCAAGGAGCTGGGCGGGCGCCAGCCTCTCGCAGCCTGAGGGAGCTGGCCAGCAGCGCCGGGCCTCCGCACTTGTGGGGAAGGGGGGCTGGGCTCTCGCCCCTATAAACCGCACCGCGGGGCTGGGTTCCCCCTGCGAGCCGCGCCCAGGGGCTGCCGGGGCTCCAATACCCTTGGGCAGAGCAGCGTTTACCCGACGCTGCAAAACTGAAAGGCGCCAGCGCCAGGGCAAGGTGCTAATCGGTGGGAAGCAGCGTCTGCCGGGCTCTGCTTTGGCTGCGGAGCTGGAGGGGAGAATTCCTCTGTTCACTGCTAACACTGCCAGCCCCCCCCCCCCCAGCCGTGAGTGCCTTTAAAGAGGAGCCCGTTTGAAGTGGCCCTGATGGAAATGGGGCTATTGCCGAAGTGCGGTAATGGCTGTCTGGTTATCTGCTTTCAGGACGCTGTGGGGAGGAGATAAGATGGTTATTAAGAGACCCGTTTTAATGCTCAGGGATCGCTTTCAGAGCGCCCAAGAAAAATGGACTTTATCTAGTCTATTATTATATACAATCGGGTCGCTGATGTTTCGCGTTACTTTAGAGCCCATGAATAAAAGCTAATAACTTTCCCTTCGGCCTGTTTATCGGCTGGACACCTGGGGGATTTTTCACTTTGTCAGAGCTTATTAAAGAGAGACTTTTAGGGGTTAGGCCTGGGGGTTGGGCTCTCGCCTCCTCGGGGCTCACTTAATACCTGCCATTAATTACTGATGTCGCACACAGGCCTTTCCCAGAGCGGCGGGCTAAACCAAGGGCTCTGCTCACTGCCAAGGGCCAGGTGGTGACTTCGAGTTAGTGTATGGGCCTGGCAGCTCAGGAGCTGGGATCTGAAGGGGAGACTGGTGTAGGGAGGGCGCTGGGGGTGGGGGATTAACTCCTGCTGGGACTGAAGTCTTCAGAAGGGGAGGAGGCTGAACTCAGGCCACAGGGCTGAAGAGGTGAGGGACTGGACAGTGCAGGAAAGCGCACTGCAGGTGGGACTCAGGACAGGGAAGGTGAATCTACACTGAACTCCCACTTCTGTCTACAGCAATGCAATGTCTGTTTACCCAGGGTCCCTGGACCAACTGGGGGAGGATCTGTGCCTGAGTCCAGCTGAGTCCCGCCAGGGCTCAAACCCTATTGCTTTGCAGCCTGACTGGACTCCTGTTCTGGGAGGCCAATAAAGCGACCCACAGGCCCACAGGCTGACTTTCTTTGTCCTCTGGACAGTCAAGTTTTCCCCACATTGCACCAAGAACAAAGGACTAATAGACCACATTGGGGAGAGAGGGGCCTTAGGAAGTCTGGGGTATGGTTGATTGGCCTTGGGCCTGCATAATACAGTTGGAGCCACAAGTTGGGACCCAGATTTCAACAATTCCCAGCTGGAGGTTACAAATGAATGTAGCCCTAGGGCAGGGGTGGGTAACCTTATTTGGGTTCTGGGGCTGCTGACCCACAGAAAAATCACACAAGTGAGAAGCAAAGTGAGAAATCCCTGACTGAGAGGAAAAAAGACACTCCTCACATTCCCCTCCCACACCAGAGTCTAGGGAGGCCCAGGCTAGTAGATTTTGTGTGCTTCAGCCCTGTGAGTGGGTGGCAGGGGGGTTGGAGTGCCAGTGCAGGCTCCCCAAGGGGCGGGGATCCCTGAGCCTCTGGGGGCTGGATTCAAGCCTGAGGTTCCCCACCCCTGTCCTAGGGCAACAAATACAGGCTCTGCTAACTTAAGTTCTACTTACCTAGAGAGGCAATGGAGGGAGTCCTACAGCAAAATTTTGGCCCTTTTGAAGTCAACAGCATAACTTCCCTTGACTTCAACAAGCTTAGGAATTCATCTCTGTTTCCTTGTGGCAATGAGGACATGAGGATTGTGATTATGGCAGTCATCAAGGAACAGGGGCCTAATTATGGGTGGAGGGCATGGGGCACTGGTGGGGAATTCACTACCCTGCCCCCCTAATAAATGTCCAGCAACATTTGTTACCCTTTCATACCAGGTCATTTAAACTCCCCCCTTCTGCCCTCACTTTACTTAGATTGTAAGGTCTCTGGGAGCAGGGTCCATCTCTTTGTTATTTGTGTGTACAGTAATTCCTCATTTAACGCTATAGATGCATTTCTGAAAGTGTTTGTGCTAAGCGAGAACGTGCTATGCAGGGTCAATTTTCCCATTAAAAATAATGGAAAATGTGGGGGTTGCATTTCAGGTGATGGTGGCAAAGTCAATTTTTTGTTGGTGCTCAGTCATCAATGTCAGCATTAGATATCTAGCAACACAAGATAACTAGCAACACAAGTTGCTGCGGTTTGTTAAAACACAAAGATAAACACGTGAGTGAGTGGAGGAGTGCTGTGACCATGTGTGTTCATCTGCTCATGTGTATTACCACTGTTTTCATCAGCTTATACCACACTACCACACGGAGTAGTCTGCCACTTGATTATTTTCATGTTATGGAGGGGACGGTCGTGCTATTTGAAAAAGTTCCCGAAAAAAATCATGCTATTGCAAAAACATGTTAAGCGGGCATGTGTTAAATGAGTAATTACTGTACTGCACCTAACACAGGTGGGACTGGGCCACTTAGGTGCTAAGCAATACAATTATAATGTTTATTTTTTCATCTTTCTAATTAAATTTGTGTCTGGCTTCTCCACCATGGAAAACTACCACCTATTGCACATGCTCATGTTCCCAACAGGAACTCATCCTCCTTGGGGAAGGGACCCATGTGTTCCTTCCTGACATTTCCCGCCAAACAGGTCCCTGAAAGCATTTGGAAGGAGAGAGGCAAGGAACCTTGATTGGTGAGAAGTTTAGAATTTCATGAGGAGTATTTCACAGGGAGAAGAGACCTGAGCCTGGTGGGACTGAGGCCATGGGAAGTAGGAGGAGTTTGGCAGGTTGTTGATTCTGGGTGAGGCTGTGAGAAAGACTAGACAAGGTTTATGGGGGGGAGGGATTGCTTCTGGATAGGATGACTGAGGACATTTTCTGGGAAGGGTAGTGTGTGTGTGTGTGTGTGTGTGTGCATGCTTAAGACTTTGATTCATGGAGGATTGGCTTGGAATTAATAGGGTCAGAGCCCATTCAGCCACCTCAGTGCAACTCTGGACTGAAATGCCTCCATGAGGATATAGGAAATTCCAAGATTGTGTCCCCCCCCCCCACCCGGCTCACATTTGACTATTTTGTCTCCATCCCAGATTCCATAGCCATTGTACAAGCCCCTGCATTCATTGGCTGCAGTTACCTCAAACGGGTTTTCAGCCTGTGGTCTGTGGACCCCTGGGGGGTCCGCAGACTATGTCCAAGATTGCCAAAGGGGTTCACTCTTCCACTGGAAATATTTTAGAGATCCACAAATGAAAAAAAAAAGTTGAAAGCCACTGATCTAAAACATGCTTTCTAGCCCCCTGGAAGCCTGAAATGGAAAGCCCCCCTACATTTTGGGGGTAACCAGGAGTCAGGATGCCATTTCATTTGGCAAAACTTTTTTTTATATACCAGCCGGCATTAATATGCAGCATAGATCCGGTCTCACATGGCTTGACAGATGTGTGAGCTCTAACAGAAGAAACCACTTTGCTTAGTGTAGACGGGGCATCACTGGAATGGAGACTCAGGGTCCTAGCATTCACGGGACGGTGTCAGCAGTGTGATATTTTTTGCGGAGCGAGAGAGGGACGAGAAAAGCACCTTTGTGATATTCTGGCTCCGTTAGTGAATCCCGTCTCTGCCAGGCCGTGAAACTCTTGACTGCGCTGCTGCTCCTAAACACTAGAAATTAAAGGCGTGTATAAAAGGATTAGCTTGGCCAATGTGCTCCGCCTACAGCGCCGGGCTTACTCTACTCGTTGGCACTGCAGACAAGCTGAAGCGGGGCTCACGCTTTTGTCAGGACGCGAAGGGTTGGATTGGGAAGAAAAGTGCATGGAAGGGGATTCGTCCGCTGCTTAGTGCCCCTGTCCCAGGAGCCCGACCGATTCTCGCCTGCTGCCCGCTGCCTCCCCTCCGCGCGCCGGGGCGCTGTCCGTCCGTCCGTCTGTCCCCGCAGGCTGATGTCACTGTGGCTGCGATCCCCGGCGGGACGGGCTTGGTCAAGGCGTGGAGGGGCGCGTGTCTCCGGCAGCCCCAGGCAGCGGCGGCGGGGGTAGCAGTCGGATAGGCAGGCTAAGATCCACCCTCCCGCGATTAGCTTCACGTTTACACGGCTCCGCTGTCTGCACCAGGCAGCCGTGCCAAGGCAGGGCTAGACCTGCCTCCCTCCCGCCCTGCAGGCGACGATTCAGGAGGAAGCCCCCTCAATGCAAAAGCTCTGCCTCCAACTTTCCTCGTTAGCAGCCAAGCCGGGGCGTGGTGGCGGCGGTGGGGGGAGCTGCGGGGACTACCATGGACTGGGGCTCCTCCGCCCGGCTCCAGCCTGCAGCCAGTCCGCCGCACCGCAGCTGTACCCCGGGAGTCTGAGTTAGGAGGGGGGAGCCCTGCAGGGTTTCCCCGCGTCCTCCGGGTCTGCTGGACAGCGCCTCTGTGACAGGCCGAGGGGGGATGCAGCGGCCACCGCTTGCCAGCGAAGTGGCTCTGAAGGTAGCAGGCGCGCAGAGGAGAGGGGCTCGCCCCTTCAGCCCAGCCTGTTCCTAGCCCCCGAAGACGAGCGGAGCGAGCTGCCTGCGTGTCTCAGGCTCGCTGGTTAATAACACGCGTGAAGGGGAGCGGAAGCCCCGGCTGGAAAGTCTTTCCTCCGTCCCTTGCTAACTGTCGCCACAGATTTCGCCGCCTCCCTGGACTGCCCCTGAGACATCATCCGTGCATGGGGGAGGCAGGAGAGGCGCGCTCCGGGCTGATGGCCCGCGCATCCTCCGACGAGCCCCGCTGCGCGACCCGATGAGGGCTGGGTGCTGATGGGCAGCGGGAGCGGCGCAGGGGACAGCGGGGGACAAGCTGCAGCTTCGGTGGGCCGCTGAGCCGAGCTGCTTTGCCCGCGGGAGGAACCCAGCAGACAAGGTGCGCCAGAGCGGGACAAAACAAGGAGCGAGGGGTCGGTGGGATCGCTGCCTAGCTTCGGGGTCCCTTCCCCCAGCCCGGCGCAGCCGCCAGGATGAAGGAGTAACTCGCGCCCGGCGGGGGTCCTGTGCCAGCGCCCAGGGAGCCGGACAGATCCAACCAAACTATGGCTTTTCAGCCAGCGCCCGATCCCTCCAGCGCCACCCGGAAAAACCCCAGCCTGCTGGAGATAGGCGCGCTCTGCCTGGACTCGGAGATCATCTTCGGCTTCACCAGCCACCTCCTGCGGAGGAAAGGCAAGGTAAGAGAGGGGGCTGCGGGAACAGGAGAGCGCTAGGTGTCAGGGGCAACAGCGGGCGAGCTGGGTTTGGCTTCTGGCACCGCTTTCCTCACAGGTGAAGACAGGAGCGAAAACTTCCTAGGCGTTAAGTGTCTCCTAATCCCTGGTACAAAGTTAATTCCGAAACGTGCCAGGAGCCCACGTGCAGTTTCAGCACCACGAGCAGTCCGGGCTGCACAATAAAACACCAGCAATTCAACCCCGGGAAGGGAGCGCTGCTGGGAACATCCTTCCCTCCCAGGGCTCCTCTGGATCGGTCCCAATGGCAGAGGCGCGGGCTAAAAGGCGCCGATGTCTCCCGTCTGAGAGGGCTCGGGGCTGCTCCCTCGAAACACCCGTTGTAAAGCATGGAGCTGTTGGCCTCACGCTCTGGGAAACCTGTACAATGGGGGTGTCTTAGAAATACTTAGGTCTGTGTTTCTCCAAAGTGGGTTTTAAAAGCGCCCGCTTCGTTCTCACTCTGGGCAGCAAGCAGGGCCCATCCCCCTTTCCGATCTAGCCCGACGCTGGGACTCGAAGGAGGCTTTTGCAGCCATTATTCAGAGACATGAAATATTTAAGCAGCAAGTTACTGAAGACCTGCAGCGCGCATCGAGCCGACACAATAGGGAGGCCGGGCACATCACTCATAGCCGTGTGCGTGTCTGCCTCCTCTGCCCTCCAGGTTAATGCCAGGGACAAGGTACTAATGAAGCGCTCCCAACTGCGCACAGTGCTGGGGACAGATCAGAGCCAGCCTCGTTCATCTCTCTCACCCGCACAGAAACTTTCCCTAGGCACGGCCGGGCTCGCTCCTTCAGCGGGGCTCGCCAGGGCGGTCCGCTTGGGTGCCCAAGGCACTGGAGTTTGCCATGGGCATCCCCGAGGCGTTGGGTGAGCAGGTGGGGCTCGTTGAGGATCCCAGGCCAGGATCTCTAAGGGCTGCTGTAAATTAGGTCCGTGTGTCACATTTTCCGATGTCACCTGGTCGCTGCATTGTTTGTTTTTGTTGGGGGGTGGGCGTGTGCTTGTGATTCGCACGTAAACTCCGCAGGGGACCCCGCCTGCACCGGGAGGTTTTAGGGTATGAGAGCTACCCAAGGGGGGAGGGGGGGCTCCAGCCACGGCACGAAAGCTTTGCGGAGCTGCGTTGTGCATGTGTGAAGCAGCTGCGGCGCCGGCGCTGGCAGGGGAGCTGCTGCATGAAAGAATCTGGGGAGGTGGCGCATGGGATGAAATGGAGCATAAGGGAGCTGGCGCGCAGTTGACAGAGTTCAGAGCCATTAGGGGTGCATTTAACAGCGTTCATTAACCATTAAGCCTCTGGGATAAGTCTGCCTGGCAAAGGCTATCTTCCGCATGAGGCGACACGCATCATAGCGCACCCGGATCGTTGCTTGAGCACCTAAAAATCCAGGTGCAAATCTCCGGGAGCTAGAGAACGATTCACGTTATGTGGCCAAAGGGATTTTCCATGTAGAGTTCTGATGTGAAGGCGCATTTCTGGCTGTAGATCTTCACTCATCTGTGTCCAAAGGGGAGGTGAAGAGGTGCAGCGGGTTATTATTATTATAACCCATACATACTGAGTCAAGCACACACAGCGGGCATGTAAGGCTGGTGCATATCGTTGTCCTGTTTTAACGGGGATTATGAGCGCTCGGAGGGGAACCAAAGGTTTCCAGCCGGCCTGCCCAGTCGAGTGGCTCTGTATAAGGCACTTGAGTGGCTCTGTATAAGCGAGCGATAAGAAAGAAACCACTTTGGGTGTGTGTTGCGGAGAGAACCCCTCCGCCTCTTCTGGGTGGGACTGGGCATCGCGGAGTGAGGGCGTGTAGACTGAATTCGCGGGGGACCCGGGCAAGCACATGGCCAGTTCTCTGAAGCCAAGGTGCGGAGTGGCAAGGGGCCAGCAGATGGCGCTCCAGTCACAGGGACTGCTCTTAGCCCGCAATCGCAGACCAGGGCTATATTGCCTCGGTTCCTGCAGATGCTTCATGCAAGAGCTTATCAGACACATCTGGTGCGAGGGCAGTAGCTGGACAGGGCAAGCAGGTCGCAGAGACATAAGAGCAAAGATCCAAGCCCCGCAACTACCCCGGCCTGCGAGAGGGAGCGGGGAAGCCACGGGCCGTCACAACCTTACTCTTGCAAGTGCAACAGGTATCCAGATCCTAGTTCCTGCGGGCCAGAACCGAACGGGCCGGGCGGGCCTCTGTTGTGTAGCTGGGGAAGGAGCGTGGCAATCGGGGGGAGCGACAGGATTTCAACACACATGCTAAAGACCAGAGGCAGAGCGGCAGCCACATAGACAATTAGCTTAGGAACGGGGAATTCTCCACCTGTGCGGTCAATTGTCACAGGCACATTCCTGAAGAGCTGATGGGAATGGGCGGAGCAGTGCACATACTCTGGCGTGTCTCTCTCTCTCTCTCTCTCTCTCTCTCTCTGTGCGTGTGTGTGTGTGTGTGTGTGTGTGTTAGCTGGACGAAGTGTGTGAGGCTCTTAAACGCCACCCAAACCGAACTCTGGAGCCAGGCTCCCTGCTGCATGGGGGAAGGGGCGGTGTATCCCCTCTTCAGTCACATGAAATAAAACTAACGGTGAGAGTAACTCAAAGGACGAACTGTGCCGGGCTAGATTTCAGAGCCCAGGATTCCATCCCCCTGCACCCCGGATCGTTTCCTCCCCCCCCCCCCCACTCCTGCCCGGGATGTAGTGTTTTAAAAGCCTGAGCCTTGTTTGGGAAGTTGGGTTCGGGCTGCACCGTGCGAGCAATTAGTTCTGGATTTTATTCGAATTCGCGTGGCGCCTGCGCCCCCGCAGGTTTGGAGCCGAGCGGAGCCTGGAGGGTCACTGGGAAAGAAACGCTCAAACTCTAGAAGGTCTCTCCCCGTTCACCCCACCCCAAGCGGAGCCCCCGCCCCGCCCCTAGGAGCCGCTTTTCCTCACGCGCTCCTGAGCTCTCGGCCCCTTTCTGCACCGAGGTGGGGAGCTCCCTGCTCCTCCCCTCCGCTCCTCCCGGGGCTGCTCTCGCCAACTTGCAACCCAAACTTTGCTCCTTTCACTTCCAACAACATGGGCGGAAACATCACGTAGCTCCGAGCAGCCGCTGCCGGTGCAAGTGGAAACCAAGGAGCCGAACTTTGCAGCTTCTTCGGCCCCTGGTCTTGGCAATGGGCAGCGAAGACTTGCAGGGCAGCTCGGGACTACTCAGCCCAGTGTAGCTGTAAACCGCTCGGATCTGGGCGTGCGGCGGCGGGAAGGGGGGTCAGGGGCCAGGTGATTAAAACCTGCCTGGTCTGTCACCATGAGCCGGGCTGCAGAGCACCCCGCTGGGAGAAGGTGCCTGGGCTCTGAACCCCGGGCCCCCGGGGTAAGTTGGAGTGGGACTATTCACTGCAGGTTAATGGAGCCTGGTGCAGAGCCCGGGAGGTCCCCGCCCCGGCTTTGCGCGGGGAGCCCCCTGGCGCTTGGAGTTTGGTGCGTGTTCGCCGTGCGCGCTTGGCAACTTTGTACGGGAGGCTGTGCAAGCAGCGTGCACGGGAGTCGGTCAGTGCTCCGCACTGAGGGGTACAAAGCTCGCTTTTTTGCATGCCCCCCTTCCTCCAACCCGGCCCGGGGCTGCTCTTTGCAGCTTTCCTTCCCAGGCGCAGCCTGCCTCAGTTAATGGGAGCTGCTGGCTACTTGCATTGACCTGGGTCATTTTCTCTTTGCAGATCGCGGAGGGAAGCTCCGGGCGAGAGCCGCCCCCGCTCTCTCTGGAGCTCTCCCCGAGGAAGAGGCTGCAGCCTGCCGCCGATGAGGACCGTTGCGGCAGCCGCCCCCCTCCGGAAGGAGCTGGGGCTGTCTCTGTGGCCGAACTGGGGCACTTCGAAAGAGTCGGGAAAGGGGGATGGTGCAAGAACTGTCAGGTCAAGCTGGCCGAATTCAAGAAGCAAGCCCTGAAACTGGCTACCGGCAGCAGCCCCGCTAACTCCCTGCCGGTAAGCCATGTCCTTGCCCCCTGCCAGGGTTAACCTGGGGCAGGGACAGACCCAGGGAGAGCTCAACTAGAGCTCTAGGCTCTGCCCAGTAGTAGCTGGCTACAGCTAGATCTTTGTATCACACCCTTCACAGATCTGTGTGAAGAGGGCTACCTAGAACATACAGAGTCTAGATTCTGTGCCTAAGGTTCCTGGTACCTGTCTAGAGCTGTCATGTGTAACTCAGTGCTGTCTAGCCTTCTTCAGAGTACTTTTCTGTATCTCTGGGCTATTTATAGTATACACACTGTTTATAGTATATAGTATTCACTATATAGTTTATAGTATATGCTATGCTTTAGAGCTAGATCTCTGCTTAGGAATGATCCCTGACTATATGTTGTGCAGGTTTAGGCTTTTGCTTAGTGCTGACTCAGCTACAAAGAGAGAAAAGGGGACAAAAAACCCAACTGGTTTCAAGACTGAGCTTGATAAGTATATGGATGGTATGGTATGGGAATTGCTTTATGGTGGCATGTGGCCCATTTGCTACTGCTAGTGGCATATTTCCCTGACAGTCAGAGATGAGATACTAGATGGGGAGGGCTCAGATAGTGTTTGGCTGGTGGGTCTGATGTACTTTAGGTCAGGATGGAATTTTCCCCCAGGTCAGATCAGCAGAGATTTGGAGGGTTTTTCACTTTCCTCTGCATTATGGGGTACAACTAGTGTCAATAATGGATTCTGTGTAATGTCAAGTCTTTAAATCATGATTTGAGGACTTCTGTAACTCAGCCAGAGATTATGGATCTGTTGTGGGAGAGATTCAATGGTCTGTTGTATTCAGGAAGTCTAGATGATCACAATAGTCTCTTCTGGCCTTGAAGCCTATGCATACAGATCCAGGGCTCTGTATAGTATACATCTAGATTGCTGCATGTCTGTTTTTTTCTACCTATCTTTCATGCAAATTAATTCTAAAATTTCAGTACTAAAATGGTTACAAATATTTCAAGGACTTTCGATTTCAAACTTTTCTTTAGCCTAACGAAACTACAGCTATTGCAAACACCCTGTACATACATGTAATTGATTGCCAGTGTTACTTTTTGCTGACAACGTGGGCTGGAGAGTAGATTAAACATTGTGTGGAGTGCAGTCCGGAACACTCACTATGTCAGAGATCAAAGTCAATTCAAACTGTGCAGTCTTTCCTCACGCTAAAGAGCATCAAGTGTCAAAAGTGCCCTTTGTTAAACTCTGTAGAAGTTGGTGTAAGTGGTTGTGACTCTGAGCTCCAGTCACATCGTTCTGGAAATAGCCTGAGCTGAAGCTGCAACTGAGCTTTACAGGACGTTAATTGGTTTTGCTGTAAAATGACTAACAATTGGCAGTAACTGTGGTGCTGCTCATTTCATGCAGGTCATAAAATGCTACTGAAAGTTACATTCTGATATTTCTGATGTGCCTACATATTTCATTCACATAATTTGGAATGAAAGTTTGTGAAGGATAGTTTTACTGGGCCCTAAATAGTAGGATGTTTGAATATATATCTCTGGTGGATTGATTCCTGTTTTTAATCTCACAAGAGTAAACCTTAGTGATGTCAACATCTCATGCCTTTATGCCTTGTACTAGACATTGATGTGTATCTGATAATGAATGAGTGCAATGCACAAGTGTTCTGGAGCTTTCATTTGCAACATGCATTGCTTTACCTATAAGTAGTGTGCTCATCTGCACAGTCTTCTTTCTGTGTGTATATCATACACATATATTAATTGCATTATATTATTTATATGTTCTTCTAGCATAAGTGTGTGAACTATCACACTCGAATGCCATAATAGATAAAACACATATACAGTCATGACTAGACACATTAATGGCTCACAAAGATTAGGTAGTGGGACAACATAGAAAGAAGGCAGACAAAATGTGTGTTACACTTTGGTAACATTGGAAGTAACATTGTTTTCCAAACAATGCTTATCTGGATGTTTGCAAGAATGGGGGGGGGGGGAGGGGGAAGAGCTCTGCAGAGGAAGCCAAACCCTCGTGACCTTCATTTTAATTCAAGGAGTTCCTGTATGATATACGGAATTGCTATTGAATCTAAATATAGTTTTGTTTGGAGGTGCATTGTACTGTATTGTCAGAATTCAAAGCTCAGATTATAGTATTTTAGGGCTTGATCCAAAGCCCTGTGAAATCAATAGAAGTCGTTCCATTGACTTCAGTGGGCTTTGGTTCAAACCCTTATTTCTTTAGTGTAAAATGTCAAGTACTTTATCTTAGCTGAAGGCAGAACTATTGGACCTCCTGTTGTTTAGATTGCCATGAATGGTGAATAGAAATTTAATTTCCTATTGTTACATGTATGTGATATACTGGCTTTAAAAGAAGCACAGACTGCTGAATTCTTATGATCCTTAAAGGGGTCTCTGCCTTCATTGGAAAGTAATGGGGTCCTCTATTTGAATGAAAGAGTAAATGGATCTTTGTCATGGGGAAAAATACACATGCTGGAAAGTCAATGTGTCTTGCCCAGGTGTTCAGGTGAAGAGACCTGTCTCCAAAGACCTGGTTGTGTGGTCTCATATGTGAAAGTCTCTGGGGAACCTCCCTGATAAGCACTTGATGATGGGTAAATTAATCCCTTTTTTCTTCAGGGTTCAAAGCATGCACAGAAAAGTAATAACTTAATAGCTGTCACAGTGTTAAAATCTTGAAAAACTCGTTCCTAGAGTAATAAATACAAAGAGTGGTTAGGTTATTGAGTAGCATATAATAATCTCAAAGAGCTGAAGCTGAAAAGTTATTTTCAAATGCCCACCATACATTTAGCTCAGCAAATAAACTGCTTAGTTCAGAGGTTGACAGTGCAATCTTGATTTACAGCAGTTGAAGATCTGAACCACTGTGTTGGCAGGTGGAGCATTTTATAATGCTTGTTCTAGAAAGGCAGCTTTTATTTTGCTTTCTCGTTTAATTGCATAACAAGACATTAAAAAAAAGCTTCTTTTCTGAACAGTTGCAAATCCATACACTGAAAAGAAAGATGGTTTCTTGTTATTTGTTGTAACATACTATGGGATGGGTAAACACAAGAAGGCTACTTCTTTGAACTTGTTATGTGCATAAAGGATTTGTGGCCTTTGCCTGGATAATTAAGGGATCTTTCAGCACAGATTCAGAAAGGTCTCCACACCTGGTTCAGAGGCTCTTTGGGAAGGTTGGTTGGCAGTGTAGAGATGAAAGGACATCATTACTGGTGAAAGAGGGAAGTTGTGTTGTCATACATGATGCAGATGATAAATGACAGAATTCAAATTAGAGTAAAAAAATCAAAATTTTGTTTGCTTTCCAAAGGATGAGTTTCTGTTACCTGTCCAACAGGACAACAGAAATATAATTGCTTGAGAATAGTATGATTAATTTAACTTTTGTGCTGATGACCTTTTAGTAAAAAAGAACAACAATAAAATTAAAATAAAGTTTTAGTGCTAGAGTAAGATGCATTGACTGGTACACATTTGTTGTGTATATCTTTTTAAAGTCCACTTATCATAAATGGACAGCTGATAAGAAATATATGAATGTTTGCATAGGTTAAAATTCCAGAAACAGGCTTTAAGAAGACATTTATTATACTCTACTCTACACTGTCAATTCCCTTCTTTTCCTGTTGTCTTTACTATTTGTTGTCATAGTGGTACCTGAAAATGAATTAAGATATAGTTTCCACCAAGCATGTGTAGAAGCAAGAAAAGTTTAATGTGAAAGTATCCCAGATTAGCTTTACGTATTGCAGTTCCAGCATCAGTTTTCTGAGCCTTGTATTGATTCTGTAGAAAAAAGAAAACAATAATATTAGTTTATCTCTAATAAAAAAGGTTTGTATTTGTCTTGTGGACTGGATGCCTCAGGGAACTGGTAATGGGATACTGAGCCTTTTACTAATGGGCTCTGGTTTGAATTCAGACCAGGTTGGTAGTGACTGAAAGTTGTTATAATTTGACAGCTGTTTGGTGGCCAATAGGAAAAGAGTTGGTGGTTGCAGTCTGGTTCCCATTTGGCAGATATCCTCATCACAAAACCACAGCACAACAATTAGTACTAATTGGCATAGTTGTTGGCAGTCACACAAGAGAGGCCACGGACTGAATGGGCATGTAGATTTAAATAATAATAATAATGCTTAGCGTTTAAGATCTTCACAGCACTTGACAAATGTTAATTAATTAAGCCATTCAATGCCTCTGTGAGGTAAGTAAGTCTCAGTTCTAAAGAGATGTCAAAGCAGCATATGGACCTCAGAAATGAAGGGAACAGGCAGAGAAGATAGCGTTGGCCTACACACACAAATTATACCTCTTTAGTTATACTGGTATAGTTAAAGTAGTACAATCCAAAAATGTGAGTGCAGCTATAAAGGTGTAAAAGTGCTTTATACTGGTGTAGCTATTCCTGTACGGAAAGGGGGATAAGCTATACTGGTATAAGACACCATTATACAGGTACCAGTTAGGGATGTAAAATCCCATTTAAAATGTTAACTGGTTAAATTATATGGTTAACCAGTTAACCAGCCCATCATGTTTCACTGTGGGGAGGGGGGCACTGGAGCAGTCCCCCACCTACAGCATGGTGCGGTGAGCTCAGCCAGTTGGGAGCTCCCCCCCCGTGGTGAGGCATGATGTGGCTGGCCAGACACCTCTGGCTGGGATGGATGCCGGTTAACTGGTTACCCTTGTACCAGTATAACTGTGTCCACAATAGGAACATAGTTATAATACTATAGTTAACTAAAAAAATCACTTCCCAATCCCAAATAGTTATGTTGATATGAACTATGTGTTCTAGAAGTCACATGGGGGGCATGAGATTGCCCCCTGACATGACTCTTCCCCACGCCACTGTGAGAGGGCCGGGACAACGCCCCCTTTGCTCCAGGCTCTGCCCCAGGCCACGTCTCTTCCTGCTCCCATCCTGCCCTTGCTCTGCTCCCACCTGACCTCTTCCTCCAAGACCCCTCCCCCAAGCGATGTGGCCCAGGGGACTAGTAGAGGGGCCTGGCGCCAGCAGCAGGGGTCAGGTTTCCTCGCATTCACCAGCAGTGGAGGTGAGAACTGCCTCTGCAGTCACCAGCGGGAAGCATGGCTGCGCTCCCCTGGCTCCCAGCCTGTTGCTGTGCTTCCTGCTGGTGACTGCAGGGTTGGTCTCACACCTCCCCTGAGTGATGCGGCTGGCAGCTGGGGAGCAGAGCCGCATTGCTCTGTTTCCTGCTGCCTGTGAGTGCAAGGAGGTCTCTGAGCGTGTAAGATCTGAACTTCATAAGGTGGGTGAGAGTTGGTTTCCTTTCTCTCCATATTCTGTTAATCTTTTGAGCTCTTTAGAATGTGTGGCTGTAGGGTCTGGAATATGGTGAAGTCAGCTGATTATTTGGAATGACTTACTAGGCTATGACCAACCTATGATTCATCTTTATTTTGCTGTGGGAATATTTTAACCCCCCACACTGGCCCTGCCATAATGGGGTTGACATAGATAGGAGGAATGATATGGGAGAAGCTTGTGCTAACACTCTCTGCATTTACCTTGTGGAAAATAGGGGTCTCTGGTGTTAATGTTCCAGTTTTCAGTGCTTTTTGTGAGCACTACATTCTCTTTAAAATGTTTCATATTTAACCTTTCAAAAGATGCATCAGCACAGAAGGTGCATCTTTGTTAGTAAATATGAGCTACAGGGCATTTTTGATGGACCTTAAATATTTAATTTCTGCAACACATAATCTTTCATAGACTTGGCTGGTAAGTGATTCAGACTATGAGATCAGATGTGGTTTTCAGGTTCCTGTGTAATCTGATAAAGGAGATAGCGACAGTGTCAGAACAAATATATTGAAATGAGCAACTGGGTAAGTTTGCATGTCCTCAACCCTGCAATAGTTCCCATGCTATATAATAGGCTAAGGAAGCTCATGGGATTGAAGCAGGATTGAGATCATCTTGCCTAAAACATTTGCCCTTTTAAAACACAGGTGAGCAGGATAATCATGCAGCCATGATGTCTGAGGCAATTGGTCTTCTCACAGAGGGATCTGAAATGGGGAAAGTTAGGACAACACAATTAGCTCTGGAAACTGCAACCTCCTGGGCTGGTTCAGAGTAATTAGTCTCTTGCTCTTTGTCCAGCTAATTGCTTCAGACCCTGGCCTACTGGAGCGAAAGGGAGAGAACACACAAACCAGTTAAAAATCCCAGGGGGTGTGAAAACACATCTGCTACAAACATCTGGGGTTACTTTGAACCCATTGAATTACGTAGCACTGTTTTACTGTTTTTGGCAAGAGATCCACCTACAATGATCCCAACCTCTGACAAGAGAATAGCAAGACTGGGGGAAGCAGTGTTTATCTCTTCTGCTGCTGCAAGTTGTGATGGAGGTAATGTCTACACTATGCACCTTACAATGGCACAGCTGTGCTGCTAACTGCTCTTTGTCCCCAGAGGAGCGCTGTCCTCACAATAAAATAAAATCACCCCCAATGAGGGGCAACAGCTTTGTCACTGAGAGAGTGTAGCCTGCTGACAAAGTGCTATCCACACTGTGCTTTTGGTGGTGGTGTTAAAACTTTTGTCATTCAGGGAGGTGGGTTTTTTTTCACACCCCTGAGTGACAAAAGTTTTAATAATGAAAGTGCAGTGTAGACATAGCCTTGTTCTTTTGACTTGATAGTACAAGATTCTAGGAATGTGGATCAATGAAATTACTGAAGGAGTTTTCTCTGCCTAAAGCAGGAGCCTCCCCACTTTTTTCTGCATACACTTGACGCATGGACCTCCAGTACCATGGAAATAGCATTGTCTGTTTGAGACCAAATCCTTTTATTTACTGAGAACACACTGAAACTGGGTAGGGTAAGCTAAACTGGCCTGCTTTTGATGGACACGTTTTTCTGGTGTACAGTCCAGTTTTTATACGGTCCCTTTTGGAAGGAGGAAACTTTCTACTTGGATTCGTATACACTTCCTATATGGAATAGAATTTTAGGAAGACCCTGTTGTCCATCTTTGAACATGAGCTAGATCTGGTTGGACGTCACTCAGGTTAAGAGTGGGGAAGATTTGTTTAATTAAGATTACCCCCTTCTTTTTGTTAGTTTAGGGGAAAATCTGTGGAACCCAACTTGTCAAATACCATCCCTATCTTCCAATCTGGAACCCTTAGTCCTAGAAGAAATATTCCCTACTTATATTGCCAGTGTAGTCAAGTAAAGAAAGTACCCAATCAAGAAATTTGGATTCTATTCCTGCCTGTTACGCTCATTTTCTGAAAGTCACTTAGGACAGAGTTTTCAATGTGTCTGCTAATTTTGTGTGTCTGTTTTTTGGTGCCCATGGTGAGAAAACTAGGACTTTATTTTTAGCGCTTCTAGGCATCCATGACTTCCTTTGGCTTCAAATGAAGAAAGAATGGATTATAGTTGAGGCAATGAATTAGGACTAAAGAGATCTGGCTTTAATGATCAGATCTTCAATAAGCTTCCTGTGTGAACCTGTACAAATTATTTAATCCCTCTATGCTTCCATTTCCCCTCCTTCTATGCTTCCATTTCCCTTAGCACAAGGGAGACTGACATGAATTGGGGGAGGTATCTAGATGGTATTGTAATACAAACAAAATAGTAATTTATAATAGAAACTGGCACTGCGATTGACAACAGAATGCTTCAATAGGAAGTGTATAGATTGCAATTAAGTTGCCAAGTCTTGTAGTTTTAAATTGGGGGTGACGATAGAGACTGTCTAGTTGGGGTCATGGGTTGCAGATGGGTCACTATCATTTGAAGAGAAAAAATAATTTAGGAACCGGAAACAAATCCAGAAATTTTAGGAAATAATCCTTTAGAATTATAAAAATGAGTCTGGCCTAAAATAACTCTGACATCAGGGACACTGGGAATCTGTGGAACAGGAAGCATGGGGTTGTGCAAAGTGGAATGTGTTTAGGGAGCTCAGATGAGTAAGAATGGATTAGAGCTTTAATGGTGGCATGGTAGTAGCTAGAAAATGTTTATCTGCACATTGCAGTGGTCCCTGACTGTACTGATGAACAAAGGTGGATCCTTGTCATATACCAGAAATAATAGTACAGGTTGGACCTCCCTGGTCCAACACCTTCCGGACCTGAGTGGTCCTGAACAAGGGATTTTGCTGGACCACCAGAGGTCATTTTCAGTCTGACCTGTCACCGTCCCCCCAGTCTGGTTCCATTCCTGGCTTGGCCTCCTAGCTGGCTCCCCCAGTCCTTCCCAGCTCCATCCCGGCAGACCATTGGCCCTCTGTTGGTACTCCTAGCCCCTCCAGTACTGGCCCTGCCAGCCCGCGGTCCTGCCCTACTGCGGCAGTACTGGCCCTGCCACCGGGACTCCTGGCCCTGCTACAGCAAATTCAGCCCACTGGACATTCCGGCTGCCCTGCCGCTGGCTCACCTGGACTCCCTTGTCAGGGCTCCCGGCTGATGGGCCACTTGCAGCCAGCCTGGCTGGGTTCCCGGCCCCTGCATGGCTTCTGCTTCTGGCCCTCCACGGAGACTCTCTGGTCCAGCAACATCCATGGTCTGGATCACATGTTGCTGGACCAGAGAGTCTCAGTTGAGAGAGATTCAACCTGTACTGTTGTGCTCATTCAGTAGCAAAGTAATGGTATTATGGAAATGTACTACAAAATGGGTTACCTTGTTTTCTCAGATGTATGATTTAAAAAATGAAAAGAGGAAAAATTGTTTTCAAATGAATATCATCAGCAAGGGATGTATGTAATCTTGCAATAAGTAATTTAAGATTAATATAAACCATTGGTGTAAACATTCTTTTAAAAGATGCTCTGGGTTGTGCAGTAGCGTAGGCAGCATATTCTGTATTGTGGGGAGTTGCATTTGAAGATATAGTGCATGTTTTTATTGAATAGTACACACATCAAACTTCTGTAACTTTATTGTTTATGCTTAATTATTGTTGATCTAAGACTATAATGCTTTTGTTACCATCCTTTCTTCAAAACATACACACATGCATATGTATACATGCACATGCACATAGACAAGTAGTCCATTTTGACTGACTTTTCCATAATGTTTTAATTGCACAGGCTTAAGGTATATAACTAGGGATGTGGATGTTTAACTGGTTAACCTGTAAGCCTCTCAACTCTCCCTCCCTTTAGTTGGTTAACCCATTAAACAATATGTTTAACTGGCTAAACAATTTAATGGGATTTTACATCCCTATATGTAACTGAGATGTTCATTTGCATGTAGGGAAAAATGTTTAAATTATATAAACAGAGCCATTAATTTTAAACAGCAGAATTTCATGTCTATTTTTGTATGCTTACTTTTAGCACTTAGAATGAGGCTTTGTTGCATACATATTGTACTTCAGGTTGAACCTCCCTGGTCTGGCACCCTTGGAACCTGACTGGTCTCGAATGGGGCTGCCATGGCAGGTCCCAAGGGAGGTCAATTCTGTCCCCTCACCGCCTAGCTCTGCTCCTGGCCTCAGCTGTCCCTCCTCCAGTCACAACCCCCCTACTTCCCAACCGTGTTCTGCTTACAGCCCTGTCAGACCACAGATGTTGCTGGATGAGAGCGTCCTAGTTTTTAGAGGTTCATCCTGTAATGCAAAATGCATTAATGCTTACAGCAGTATGTCAAGATGCGCCAACACTAAGGGTTAAATATACCGTAATATCCCTCATCCTATGAATCATGTCTTACATTCAGGTTTGATTCAGTGTTTTTGGAATTTAGTAAATGATCTGAATTTCTTGAGGAGACTGAGGCCAGTATTACCATATGTCAATACTTGTACAGAATTGATTAGAACACCAGACAGAAGTGGGGAAGTGATCAATTTTCATTTAGCTCTTAGCAAATCTTCTTCTAACAATGTTGGGGGATTTTACACTACTCAGTGACTCTGACGTGAAAGCATTCTGAACAAAACTGAAACTTGATACCTCTATTTAGGGTGAACATTGAAAGGCTCTCAGCATTAACTGGAAGCAAAGCATTAGTTCTGGTTTTCATAGCATTCAGAGGATTATGTTTAAAGTGTATCCTGTTTTACCGCAACATACAAATGTTGAAATGTATTTTGTGCTACCATTAAGGCAGGTAGAAGACTTGTAGAGTTATATATTGATCAACACTGATCTGGTTGAGAATGGAGTGTTTTAACAGGCATATTCAGTTTGGTTTTACTCTCTCTTTTTAAACATAGAATCATATAATTGTATCAATACAGGGTTCAAGAGCTCTCAAGAAGTCATGTAGTCCACACCTTTGCACTGAGCAGGGCCGGCTCTAGGTTTTTTGCCGCCCCAAGCAAAACATTTTTTGGCCGCCCCTCCCCCTTTCTTTATCCGGGGAGGGTCTGCGCGCAAATGCAGCTTGCATGGCTTCCTGGGGGTGGGGCGCGCACTTCAGGGGGAGCCCAAACCCCAGGGCATTTTCATCTCCTAGGAGAGCGCCAGGGACTCCCCATGTGGGGACAATGGGAGGGCAGGTTCATCCACAGCAAGCCAGTTGAAGACTTCCAAAACATGCAGCTGTTCACATCACCTAGTGCTGGAGTCCCGGTCCCACTCCTCACTCTGCAAAGGGATTTTGTTACTAGAAGCCTTATAATCACTCAGACTCCAACCCCAACACGTAAGCTGTCCAACTCTTGGTGTCCATGGATAAGAATCAGCCTCACTATACAATTAAACAGTTCAAAGGGATTAAGAGAACTTTTGTTTCAACTCCCCAGATCAACTGTCCAGAACAAGACAGGCACCAGACAACAAAACCCCACTAGCCTAGGACCTATTCCATGAGCGCAGCCCTGTGCTTTCTCCTTCAGGGATGGACCAAACAGCCTCTGAAGCAGGGTGAATTGATTTAAATAGCTTTGATTTAAATCTCTAATTTTAATCATGATTTAAACCGGCAAGCAGAAAACCTAGGTTTAAATGAGCAATTAATCATTTAAATTATACTTTTAAAATATTTTCCTAAAGGATGGTTGGGTCTTATTGATTAGCAACCTTTAAAACATGTTGATTTACAACTAAATATAACCTTTATACCAAATTTGGTGCTTCTATTTACTAACCAGGAGAATACACTCAGTACAGCCACCAACTAAATAAATGCCCAAATAATTGTGTAACTTACATGTAATCAGATTCTTAATTTTTACATTTTTATTCTATTACAAAATGGTGTGTAATAGGAACACTTAAAAGACAGGTTTTACCCCATTTATTCTTTGCTAAGTGGTGGCTACTTTTTTAAAAACATATGATTTGCATCTACTTCTGTTTGGACAGAAATTCTATTTAAAATAAACAAAACCAGAATTTAATTTTTGTATGAAATAAATCTACCTTAAATGTGAAGGACACATAACAAAAAAGTATCCAAACACATTTTGCATCTAAAATTCATTTATTAAACAAAGGAAATATCGATAGTGAATTTAACAGATTGAATCTAGTCATCATGTTCTTCAAGATGTTAGAACGCTCTCATAACCAGTTTTTTACTGAGAAAAGAGGAAAACAAGTTTTTCTGGTTCGTCAACTCTCGTTTTTGCAACGGTGAATGAACTAATCATTGAATTGAACTAGCTGAATAAACCAAAGTGATAAAAACATTCTCTCTTCACCTGCAGAAGAAGCGACTGCTGATGTAAACACTGGTTCTGGGTACTTACACTAGTAAACTGGTAGAATTTCTTTAAAAGTTGACAGGAGACATGTTCTATTTAATTTTTAAATTTAATTCATAAGTTATTTAAGTTATTTAAGTTATGATAAATTTAGGCCATAACAATTTTTAGTTTAATTTTAAAGGTATATTATTTGAAACAAAGCCTATTTAAATGGGATCACAATTCCAATTTTAATAAAGCTCTCCTGCCCCAGACAGGAAGGGACTTGGGGACATGGGCACTGGGAACACCAGAGTTCCCCTTCCTCAGACAAAGGGAGAGGGAAGCTCAGAAGGGAGCTCAGAGTAGTGGACTGGGGTGCAGTATGGGGTGCAGTCTGGGAGGGAATTTGAGTGAAGGAATTTGGCAGGCCATTGGATGCTTTATTTACCTGTTCATCTTCAGGTATGGCCGCTCGCAGCTCCTGTTGGTTGAAGATCGCTGTTCCCGGCCAATGGGAGCTGTGGGAAAGTGTCCAGCAGCCTGCCAGGGGGCTAATCCTGGCAAACCACATCCTGCCTGCTGCCCAGTTATTGCCAACCCATGGTCTAGGTAATACTAAGTCCTGTCATGATTGCAGGAAACTTGACTAGATGATTTCTCAAGATCCCTTCCAAACCTATGATTATATGATTGGGCAGTCTCCGAGCATCTGGTACTGAGCTTCTGGGTACTTATCAAGGAAACCACGCTGCTCATGGTGGGGAGCATAAAAACTACTACCCATGCTGCAGGTACTGCTTAATAGAAGCCAAACTACTATGAACTTCATAATACAACAGCCATTGTTTGATGGATTTATGGATTTTAATTACATCTTCATGCCTGTTCACTTGAATTGGGATCCCTTGGGGGCCTTTCTCTAGAATTTCATGCTTATGTTCCTACATCTATAAGATTTTTTAACCTATAACCTTGTGTATTCTTATAGCCATTTGATTGATCTTTGCTGAAGTTGCCTTTTATTCATTAGTTTTAGGTTTCAAAACTTTAATCAAGAGGAAAATGAGGTGGAAAATACTTTTGTGATCTAAAGATTGCTCAATATCCATGACCCTGAAGCAGTTTGATATACTATAGCTATGAAACATAGGTGGTGAGTATCAGCAGTTTCATTGGAGGAAGGGAGGAGTTTGTGTTTCCCATATTCTCAGACTTTTCAGGGAGTCTTTGTAAATCAGAGCAGCCCCACACTGCTCTCATCTTATGCATTAGATACAACAGTTCCCTATGGGCTTTCAGCATGCAAAGAACAGCCACAACACGATGTACTCATGCCTTCCCAGACATGCCCTTACAGGGTTGTGAGTGAGACTCGATAAAATCTTCTAAGCTTCACAGGCCTGTCGATCTGAATCTTGAGGTGTACATTAGGGATGTTAAAAATAGTTTAATACAATAACCGTGCATCTGCTAATAACCTTAGCTGTTACATATGCTTTATACGCAGCACCCACAGCGAAGCTTCCCCAGGAGTGAGGCTGCTGGCCCTGCTCCTAGGGTTGCCACGTGTCCGGTATTGAAGCCTCTATTCGGTTTAAAAAAACCAGAAGATACCGGACATGTAATATGTCTGGTATTTTCTGTTCTTCTGGGATATTTCTCCCCCCCTCACCGCGTCTGGTGAGGGTGGGGGGAGCAGTGAGTGTGAAGATTTAAAGGCACGGTGCCTCTTTCTTTTGTGCCTTTTTTTTTCTTTTTTTTTTTTATTTGCTCAACAACTCTGGTCCCCTGGGTTTTTTTTTCTCAACCAATTTTTTTCCTGCCATGTTCTGTATTTTTTTCTAAAGTATCTGGCAACCCTGCCGGCTCCTGGGGAGGAGACTTTGCTGCTGCAGTGAAGCCTCCCTGGGAGTGAAGCCGGCAACTATTGCTAACTGGGCTCCTGGGAAGGAGGCTTCACTGCCCTGCCGCTGTGAAGCCATCTCCCCGGGAGCCGCTGAGTTTAACTGATACCATTATCAGATAAGCATCAGTTTATCAGTTAAACAGTTAATCAGTTAAACTCTAACATCCCTAATGTACATACTATTACTTTCCACTGCTGTCAGATATGGGACTTGAGCCTCATCTTGTGACACAGCAAATCAGGAGTGATTCCACTGAAATTGAAGTAGAAAACCAAAGAAAAATGAGCAGAACATCAGGTTTATTGACTTCAATAGAGTTACTATTGATTTACATCAGTGTAACTATGATTTGGACACCCACTGGTAGTTAACTATTCTGTGACAGCAACTCTTATGAGGCTTGTCACATGCACCACACTTCTCACACTGATGTCAAGAGATGTATTTAAAATATGACATAATATGTTTTTTGATATCTGATAGCACACTGGTCATTTGTACCTGTTGAAATATTTATAACAGCACTGTATGAAAAAATATGGATACTCACTGATATCACATTTAGGAGACTGAACAAAGGAGGCAAAACTGTGTTTTTCCATATAAAGGGGAAGAAATATGGTGGCAGATGCCCTGCCCAGGGAAGATGGTTCTGACCTGCTGCCTCCAGGTAGATCAGTGACTAACCCTCTTGCAATTTTGTAATGAGGGTGGTTTGACCCTAGGAGCACCCCTCTGCCATCTGGCAAAGGACTCCCTGGTATGTAGCAGAGCGTTTCAGTGGGCCTGACCAGTCCAGTATACTCCAGCTCACTGTTGTCTTAATCTGTATCTAAAATAGGCCATGTAAGAGATCACACACAAACTGGTGACACACAGGTGATTAGTATCATTGTAAAATATATGTTTTAACACTATAGAAGGATTTATGGATACTCACTAGTATTATGCTTTAAAGTCTGTGACCAAAGAAAGGGAGAAAAAAAAGGTTTTGTCCCAGTCAGGAGTGAATGCATCTTTCTACTTGCCTCCTGTATAAATGAAGCAGGGGGGATCAAAACAATTGGAGCCCTGTGTACATAGGAATCTGCAGGGGGTTAGAAAGTCCACAGGAAGGAAAGAACAGCAGAGGCCATCCTGCTGCAAGAAATGGGGTCAATGAATGTTGGGCAATATAAGCAAAGACAGAGAGCCATTTTGGCATCTTTCACTTAGGAAGAAAGGGAAACCAAGCCCTTGTAGTTCTGCGGAAAATCCTGGTTGAGAGAAAGTCAACCATAGCTATAAAGAAGATAGTTTGGTAAGACATGTACCTTGAACAAAGACTGTAGCTTGGAAGTTAGGTCTTAGCCTTTAGAAAGCACATGTGTACTTTTACTTACTTGTAACCATCTTTGTCATTGTCCCTTGTACTTGAGCTCACTTAAACCCTCTATTTTTAATTCTGTTTAATGAAATAAACTTCTTTTACTTTTAACCCAAACTAACCCGGGGCTTTGTTTGTATTGAAGTGGTTGTTAACTCCAGTTAAAATTGTAAGATGTACTTTTGTCTCATTAAAGGAGCAATGAACCTTACAAATGAAGTTTTCTGAGTATTCCCAAAGAGCGCTGGACACTTCAGGGTGGACAGTTTTGGGAAAGGTTGAAACTGGGAGCATGTTGTGGTCACTCTGCAAGTAGTAACGAAGGCTGTGTCTAGACTGCATCTGAGGGATGCAAATCAAACACTTATGGAAGTGCAAATGAGGCCAGGATTTAAATATCCCGGGCGTCATTTGCATACTCACGTTCCGATGCTGTGCCGATCAGGCTCAGTGTCGAAAGTGAAAGTAAAGTGTAGCCGCGGCTCTGCCGACAGTGGGGAGCTTTTTCGGCAGCTCCTGTACTCATTTTTTGAAAAATATACGCTTTTTGAGGAGTACAGGAGCTGCTGAAAAAGCTCCCCGCTGTCGGCAGAGCCGTGGCTACACTTTACTTTCACTTTCGACACTGAGCCTGATCGGCACAGCATCGGAACGTGAGTATGCAAATGAAGCCTGGGATATTTAAATCCCGGGCTCATTTGCACTTCCGAAGTGCTTGATTTGCATCCCTCTCTTGGCAGAGGGATGCAGTCTAGATGTAGTCCAAGGCTGGTGGAGACCAGGATAGGGCTTATGTGTGGTAGGCAGTCTGCTGTGGTCAGCATGCTGATCCGGGGTGGCACAGCATACAGCCCTTCAGGATACTGTAGGCTTGTCTACTGGCTCTTGATAAGCCTCAGCAGCAAAGCATTTGAGACACCTGTGATTAGAGAGCAGATGGTGATTCAACCTCTTATTGGACTAGGTTGAGCCCCAAAACATTACAGTAATTGATGGGGAAATCTGACCCAAAAAATGAAATCTGTATCTGTATTCCATATTGGACTCTCTTGTGTGTATTTGTGTCACCCATATGTCTCATTCTGGTTAATCCAGACTGATTTTCATATTAATTTTTTTCACTAAGTGTAAAGTATGGTTAGTTATATGCAAAGAATAAAAAGGAAATGGAGGGTCTTCTCTATGTACAGCTGTGAAACAGCTAGTTCAGCAAGTGTATAATCAAGAAATGTAGTATACAGACCTTCTGAAAAAGGTTCAACTTTGGACTGACACTAGGGATGAAACATTTCAGCTCCTGTGGGACTTTTTAAAAGACGTTGGAGTGAATGAGATGGGTTTCCAATGAAAGTGGAATATCACTCTTAACCCTAGCATCTATAACTATGAATGCTATAAAATTCTCTTTGTTAGCTAAACTGAGTAAATAAGTGATTTTTTTTTGATTCAGTGGCTGAATGAAAATATCTGAAAAAAATTGCTTAGGGTCAAACAAAAACTGATTTTTTGTTTACTTTTTGTTGATGAAAGTTTATTTTTCACTGAAAATTTTTCTTTTGTTTTTGTTTCATTTCATTATGGCTTTGGGTATTTTTACCGTAGCATATTTTAGAAACAGATTTAGCTTAATTGTAGAAAAAAATGTTATTTTGAAACAAAAAACAAAAATGTTTCTTTTTGAAAAAGTTGAAGTGATTAGTCTTTTTTGAATTTTTTTCTATTTTTTTTGTTCATCAAAACTATTTGCCAAATTTGACATTAATTTGTGAATAGGTTCAGGTGATTGAAAAGCATTTTTGGGGGGCAAATAAACTATTCACTGAAAAAGATTCAACCAGTATTACTGTCTGTATTCTTATGCCGCACCTATCATTGTGGTATCAGAATACCTCTTCACTTCTCCCTCTTTTTACTGAGTCATGTCTTTGTGGAAGAGATGTCTTTTCTGACTTGAAAAGTCTGCAGTGAGCAACATGTTACTGTAACATCAGTAGAGATTTTGCATTGGAGATGAATGCAGAATATATCGTAGAGATCAATGTTCCCTCTAATCTTTTCCACCTATGTGCAGAATAATGTTTTGTGTGTGTGGAGACATGTATGAATATGCATGAACAGTAGAAACAAAAACTCACTGTGAGCACTCTGCTAATCAACTTTGGGTGGCATTTGAATCTCACCTGAGCAGCTACACAAGTGCACAACTTACAGAGAACATTGGTGAAGACCCTTAATGTAGAGCAGGGATAAGTATTTGGCCCTTGAAAAGTAATACATATCAAAATGTCAGAGTGTTGATTGCAGAGTTAGGCCTTTCAAATATCTGTAATTTTCCAGTATTTTCCTGTTCTAATATAATTTCCATTTTAGTTCTTTTATTGGTCCAAGTTCCATCTGAGTAGCTTTCTTCTTTACTACTGCAGTGATATTCCTATTTGCCAATGTGGGAAACTAGCCCAGGCCATCTCCTCTACTTTTAAAGGCTGTACTCCTGCTTCCTTTGATTCTGAGTAGTGAGAGGTCTGGAATAGAAGGTTATCTCATTAAGTGTAATGGAACAGAAGCAGCTGATCCATATCTAAGAGAAGTGAGCTGAAAAATGATTCTGTGCAGAAAGAAGAAATGCAAACCTGCTAAATGGAATTCAGCTTTTTTCATCATAGTTAATAAGGTCCTAGTTTAAGCCTATGCTAGAACAAGAAAAAGGGCTGAATCTAATCTCTGGCTGGTATAAGCCAGGAATACAATAGTTTATCTGAAGGCACAGGAGTGAAATCAGTGTGTGATTGGAATCAGCTTCAATGTATTCAACACATGATATAAGTCTCTAGAAGATCGTGAGAGTTGCCTAATGGGTCAGGAGTTACTGTGTTTGCAGCCAGAGCTAGAAAGACCTCAGGCAAGCAGAAGCTGTTAGCATTAAAAAGATCATCAGTGTTTCAGGTGGTGTGTAGTTGGACACATTTTCAGTATGATTCTCTGATGGCTGGTTACACTCTTTGGGCCATATCAAGTCCCTTGCATTTATGCATATAGGGTGCAGAAACAGCAGATGACCTGCATAAATTGCCTGTATGATTTTGGAGGGAAAGGACTGACCTTAGCATCATTCTCTTCTTTCTCACCAACTTTGAAGAAATCCTTGCATGCACTTTTATGCTGATTCTGTTCAGCATTACCTAGTGGCCTGCCTGGTGCCCCTGAAGGTGAGGAGGAAGTACTTGCTAGGAAAACAGGCAGGTGACCAAAGGAAATATGACTTTTGAGGGAGACATATTGTCATGGGGGATGGGCACCTCAGAGAGTAGCTTGAAGGTGAAGACCTTTTTGTGAATACCCTGTTATCACAAAATTTTCCTGTTGATCTTGGGACATTCATTTCATGCATTACTCTGACAGAATGAAGCCTCAAACCATTAAAGTTTTCTGCCTCCATTTTCATCTTCCATGTTTTTTGCCTCAGGAGAACATAATTGAGCCCTCAGTTCTTGTTAATTGTCAGGGGAGCTGTTCATGCTACTGAAAATATACCCCTAAATCTTAAATATGCTCTAGTGGGTGATTCAACAGATTTGCATAAATGTAAAGGGAGAATAAAACTGGGCACCCTACTTTCCTGGGTATGTGGTTAGTATTGCAGGGCTGGGAAGAGTATGAAGTATGACAAAGGAAGGGAAACATTGTCCCCATATGCTCCCTTCTCCACTATGAGGCAGATCCTTGAGGGGGAAGACTCAATGACCACATCCAAAATTTAATGAGCAATGGAGAGCTTGAGGAATCCAGGTTCTTGAAATCCACTCTTATCTACAGATTTTTATATTTTTCCTATCTTTTAAAAACTTGGTTTGATAAATTTCAAATCTGCTTATTCAATCCCAGGCAAGTTAGGTGGGTTTAAAATCATAGAGATAAGTGAATATTAAAACATTTTAGCGATCATTTTCTGTTGAAAGACCACATAAAATTGATTTGGACTGTCAAGAGCTCCTCATAAAGGGCTTGATTCGTCTGTCACTTTTTAAATCTATGTACATCCATTTGACTACACTTGAGTTACTCCTGATTTAAACCAGTGTATATGAGAGAATCAGTGCATAAAATATTGTAAAAGACTCAGTTCATTTGTGTGAATCTGTCACAGTCTAAAAGCATGTTCTACAAGAAAATGTATAGCTCTTTGGTTTTACTTGGTAAAAATATTCCTGAAAGCAAATTTGTGTCTCCTCAGCACTTTTGATTAAAGACAGGGAACAGAGATATAGAGTTCCAGACAGACATATTTTTGTTATGGGTTGTTTTTGAGGACTCATTTGATGGTAAGTCTTTGTTCAGCCCAGTGCTTTGTCATTAATGACTGTTGAGAACTAGATACGCAGAGCTAGAGGAAATCCTGTCTTATATGTTCCTATTCTAAGGGAGCCTTAGAAAGGATAACAATAATGCCACTTCGGTTTACTTAGTGAGGTAATGTGTAAACATAGTTATTAATACAAATTTGCAAGATGCCTGCAGACACAGAAAAATAGCTTATGAAGTGTAAAGTTGCCTCTACCACATGCAGATAATCAGGCCTGTTAGTGCATGTGGAATAAAGTACAAGGTAAAGGAGCTGAAACAGTTTTTTGCAAGTAGGGTTGCCAGATGGTTTAACCAAGAATACCGAACACCCCCCCTCCAAAAAAAAAACACTGGGGGGGGGGGGGAAGCGGAAGACCAAAGTTGTTGAGCAAAAAAAAAAAAAAAGGACCCTGAAAGTTATTAAGCCAAAAAAAAATTAAATAAATAAATAAAATAAAACAGCATTAAAACAGCATGGCCCCTTTAAGGCATTGCTCCCCCTTGCTTCAGGTCTTTTTTGCTGGTGGCCATCTTGTTTTCTTGATCGAGCCCCCCCAGGTAAGCAGAGGGGCGGGGGGGGCCAGGGATGAGGGGACGGGGACTGGGCCCAGTTGCTGGTTATGTCTTAGGGTTGCCAGGTGTCCAGTATTTTCACCTCCTGGCAGGGGAAAAACCAGAAAATACCAGACATATCAGGTGCCCAGTATTTTCTGAATTTTTTTACTGGACAGGAGGCGAAAATACCAGACTGTCCGGGTCAATACTGGACTGAAAAGGAGTAGGGGCCTGCCCTAAAGCCTGTTGAAGTTACAGGAAAGACTCAGAAACTTCAGTGGGCAGCTCACTGCTGTTTGAGTCGGCTATTTGGATTGTCTAGCTGTCTGTAACAAGTTAGCAGGAGTCAGCTAGCTCACCAGCTCCTTTGAAAGGAGCTAGCACCTTACAAAGAGTTGTTGAGGCACTCTAGATTCAGGCCCATCCTCAGTCAGCATCTCATTCAGTCCCTCCCAAGTTTCCCTGGGAAAGGGAAAATAGAGCTGTCTCTTGCTCACTTACACTTGCTGAAAGACTGGAATTTAGTAATAACTTTTAAAGAGAGGAAGAACCTAATGGCATTTTTAAAGGATTGTTGTATTCAGAAAGGGTCAGGCCTGAAGTTTTTACTTGATTCTTACTGGAGTCAATGGGACTTCTGAATGAATAACAGCTTTCAGTCTTGGTCAATAGATGGGCAACTAGTGCAGGTGGACCAGCTACATTGGCAGCCTTGTCGAAAGGAATGTGCGTATGAGAGAGTTACAGTATATTAGTGCCAGGTCTGCCACAGATTATCTGGGGGAACCTTAGGTAATTAAATTAGACTCACATTGCTGAGTACACACACACACACAAGCCAGTGAATTGCATGTGCACATATCTTAGCTCACGTGTAGCCCCTACATACATGTGTTCTTTGGCTTTTTGTGTGCTCAACTCAGGTGTATGCCCTTAAATATTAGGAGCATTTATCTCTCTGTGCCTAAGAATCCTTGATTGTAAAATAGGAATGACAAAATACTGTACAGAGATGTTGTGAGCATCGTGTGTTAACAGTATTTGGAAGATATAACCCTCTATATAATGCTTATTATTCATCTGGTTTTATTTTATTTGCATCCCTAAATGTCACTTTAATCTCCCTAAGGACTGTATGTTTTCTTTAGGAGAGAGACCTCTGGGTTGAAGTCTCTGTGATTTTTCTTTCCTTGGTACAAGATTTATAAAGAGGCAATACATCAAAATAGATAATTTAAATCAGTACATTAGAAAGGATATAGGGGAAATTATTAAATTACTTTTGTTACATGCAGCCATTGGGTCTGTTTGCCCACTGCTGAAAACATCACTCCCTTAAGAATTTGGTGTGTGGCAATTTTGACTGGGAAAAGAGCATGTGGCAGGAGCTGCCCTGGGTTTCCTTTTTGCAGCATCAGGTTGCCATCAGGCTCTGTCAGTTAGAGGAGCGTTGATAATGCTTTTTGGAGTGAAGCAGTGGCAGTTCTGAGGGTGAAGTGCTGTATAGGCAGGGCAGAAAGCCCAAGAATGAGGGAGATTCTGTGTGCATGGTGGGCCAGTGATGCATCAGTGGAACAGTTGGTAGACTCATGTATCATCTTGATCCAAGGATATTTTTCTTTTTGTGTATGGCTAGTATGATGAGTTACTGTAGAAACGGGCCAAGGTGGGAGAAGCTTCCCTGCTTGGTTGTCTGTCTTCTGTGTTTGTATTGGTGAATGATCAGGCTTTGATAAGCTCCCCTTCTATTTCTCTTATGAGGATGGGGTGATTCCCATTTCTTTTAAAACAACAACCAGTCCCAACCAGTCTCTTTTTTTACTACCAATTTATATCGTGGGGGGAGGGTCTGCCTGGGGAAGGTTGCCCCACAAGGGGCAGGAATAGTGATGAGTGGGATCGAGTGAGCATGGGGAATTGGGTGTACCGTGCATGGGAGGCAGCCTAGGGAAAGAGGTTGTGTGGAAGTTTATTGGAGTGGCGAGTGTTTATGGTGAGGTATGTCTAGGGGAAAGAGGCATCTGAGCATGAGTCAGTATGCCAAGCACATGATAGCCTGGGGATGAGAGTGCAAAGGGAAGATATCATTATGTGTTAGTGTGGGGCATCAGTTCTTTTGCCCCCTGAGCCATTAATAGTTATATAGGTTGAACCTCTCTACTCTGGCACTCTCTGGTCCAGGAACATCTGTGGTCTGGCATGATGTTAATTAGCTGGATGTCCACTTATGGATGTAGCCAAGTTTTCTGCGGTCCCATAAAGTTTATTTACAGCCACCAGTCCTGGCTCTCATGTTCTGTGCTGTTATTTAGCTCTAATTTATCCTTAAATGTCTTCTAATAGCTGTTGGTAATGCTGCTAGACAATATTGACCTCCCGCGGTCGAGCAAATTCTGTGGTTTAGCATCAGTTAGGTCCCGAGAATCCTGGACTAGAGAGGTTCAGCCTGTACTGCTTCTAGTCATATGGAGGGGATAGAAACTGCTCATTAACAGCCACTTTTCAAAAACCCTCAGATAGGGCCTATTTGTGTGTAGCTCTTTTTGTGTATCTTGTTGTTCTCTTGTTACCTTGTAAAAGCAATCGTAATTATTATCTTGAATATTTTCAAGAGTATGATGTCTGTAGGTGCACCTACTGCATGCTGAGGTTTGTCATCAAGATTAGCAATGTGTTTAGGAAATTTGTAATGAGAAAACATGATTAATTAAAATTATATCAGTTTGTAGGCTAATCCATCTTCAGCTAGTTTGCTGGAAATTGAAAGGAGTTTTGCACAATGGCAAGTGGTGGGAAAATACATTTGGCTTTCTACATTTAAACAGGAAGGAACTTCTTAAATACAAGACTTACAATAGTAAGGGCAGTTATTTGGGAACATTATATTGCATATTGTAGCTGCAGAGTGTTGGGGGGATGTGTGATTAGTCTGCAGACGATGGTACTTTCTTTACTTAATGTTTTTGAAACAAAAAAAAAGGCTTAGTTACTTTTTTGGATCTACTGAAAACAATTGGTTCCTTTTACACTGAAAAAGACTTCCAAAGTTAACAGCTAATTTATTATGAGGTCATGGTAGTCACAGAGTTAACAAATTTTTCATTTCCAGAGAGGTGCAGCTTTATGTGAAAAATCTTAAATTCAGAGTATGCAATAGAATTTTAGTTCTTCATCCCCAATGACCATTATAAAATTGCCATATGCCTAAAAATATGTTCAGCACAACTGTGATTGTTCAGATTCTGAATTCACTCTCATTTTATTACATGCTCTTTTAGTTTAAAATAAAATTATTCTTCTTCAATGGAGGATGAAAACCATTTGGTTATATATGATTCATTATAAAATGCAGTAACTAAGTATTTTGAACAGTAACATGCTTTATTTGAGCTTTTATTCCACTTTTGGTGAATAGTAAACTGTAACATGTTGTCATTTTTCTCATGATCAGTCCATAAAATCAGTTATCTTCCTCTTTGGTCCAACTTATAAACACACATAAAACTGAAGCAGATGTCAGAGCAATAACCAGGTGTACACTAAAGTGCTTTGCAAAGTTTTAATTGCAGCATGGATGTTACATGTTTAATGGTTTTGGTTAGTGTATCTGTCAGTTGTCTTGTACGGGTTGTTTAATGGTACTTGGTATTCATCTTATAATTTTACCCAGTCAGCCTCTGAATAAGCTTTCTCTCTGTGAATTATTTTTTCAGTCATAACATATATAGCATTGAGTACTTCTGAGTTGCCGTAGTTCTATATCAGGGGTGGGGAATGTAGGGCCCAGGGGCCGTATCCGGCCTCTGGCTTGCCTGATTCTGACCCCTGAGGCTCAGGGTCCTTCCTCCAGTGTTGGGGAGCCTACGATGGTGCTCCAGGCCCCCCCCCCCCCGCTTCTCACTTGTGTGCAGCCCCCAACTGATTTTTTTCTATGGGTCCCTGACCCAAAAAACTTCCCCACCCCTATTCTATATGGTACATTGTCGTAAAATCAAAATGTTTTAATATTGCAATTCCTTTGGGGTAGGGGTAGTCCCTCTTTTCTAGGTTTGTACAGCTCTCAGCACAATGAAGCCCCACTCCCAGTTGGGCCTATGGACAGTACCATCGTATTTATTAGCATAAGCCCCAGCACAGACAGATCTGTGTGGTAGGAGAGCAGAGCCAATATGCTGGTGGAGCCCTGGAGAACTGGAGGAAACAGAAGCTCATCCCCCTCCCTTGGGCCTCTGTGGATCCTGGACCTTGTCTCTCCCCTTGCAGGGATGTGGAGGCTGCTGTTTCATGAGAGGAAAAAGGACTCTGAGGGGACTGTGTGTCTGGAGGAGGGATCTGGGATTTGGGAGGGGCTCAGTGATAGAGCCCAAAAACATGATGGGTGGGGTGGGGAGTTTTTTGGGATAATGAAGCCCTTGACAGCATGAGGCCTATGTTTTGGAAGATATCAGCCAGCTGCAGCTAATCTGCATTGGGTGGGGGCACCCACAGCTTGTTTTGGTGCTTTCCATACCCTTATAATGGCAGTTAGTGTAAGTACATGTCTGAGTTTTGATTAGGGGTGCCTGTGTTAGTTAAATAAAATTAAATAAAGGATAAATATCCAGCCTGTCTTTTTTACCAGTATGTTTTCTCACCATGCAGATGCCCAAATGCACTGCTCAGCTGCCTTCTGCAGCTCTGAAGAATGAGTGCCTGCCTCTGATTGAGTTGTGATTAAAAAGCAGTGACTTTTAATATGCAATGCTTCAGGGTGAAGAGGAGTCATTTTCATTAATGGTTTCTGCTGTGGCAGAAGAGGATTGAAGCGGTGTCTTCAAGGACAGTGAATTGGCTGAGATGTTAGTGCATAGAAATATTTGATCCAGTGATAACTAGTAGCTGCTAGTTCCTGTTGTTTCTTTTTTGATCAAGTGCCCACCTTGTGTGTGTGTGTGTGTGTGGCAGGGATAGGAGGTGAAGGCAAGGAAAGGAAGTCACTGTTCAAAGTGCATCTCCTGTAGGAAGACCAAAACATGAGCAGTGTGGTGGAATCAAGGTTAAAAAAATTACTTATTTTCCTTTGGTTTGCATTGTGCATCCATCATATACAGTTTTCCACGTTAGGTAATGGAAAGTTGAGCCCCAAAGGAAGTTCTCTTTGTAAGTCAAGATGGGACCATAAAATCAATCATTGTTGGGTCACTAATTGGTGTGCGAGATAGGAATTTCCTAAACTGTATGATAAGTTCATTGGCTTTTTGGCAGTGAACTCTTTAGCGAATGATATTCTTTCCTGGTTCTGTTGTTAACACAGGAAAAGCATCAGGTCATTTATAGCTACACCCATATCACCACTTGTTTTTAAATAGAAGGGAGGAAAAAAAAAGTTGGCTGTCAAAGAGAACCAAAATGTTTCTGACGAAGTTTGTTTTCATGTCTCTGTGGCATAGTAGTAAAGCTTGGCAGCCACATGATAATAGTGAAGATTGATTGCTCTCTCTGTTAAGCATCTTGCATCTCTGAGTTTATGTTAACACAAGCATTATTCCAGCAGCAGCATCTGGCTCATTGGCAGGTTCCACAGACAGTTGTTCTGATGGCTCTAGAGATGCCTTTGGGCTGTCATGTAGTTAGGTGGCTGATTAGGCTGGCTATGCTGCTTTGTCATTGCTTTTTTTTTATTATTATTTGACTTGCCTTTGTGATGAATGGCTCTTTGGAACATGAGTTTTTCACAAATCTTTCCTAACCTTTAAATACAGGAGTGTTTATGGAATACCCTTGTTAATTTAAACCAGTGCATTTTTTGGTGATCAGCGCTGGAGCTACAAGGTCCCAGCCCATGGTTTCCACGCAAACTTTCCCCATGAACCATGACCTCCATCTTGTGCAATAAAACACACATTTTTGAGCATACTGCTGCATAATGAGATTCTCTGAGAACAGAACTATGAGCATAAATCAAATATTAGCATTACACAGTCAGTATCCTGAGGAAGCTGTGTTGGGAGTTGGGAATTCAGGAAGTCATTCAGATTTCTCAAGATGACAACATTTGTGTCTTCAGTAATATAGTTTTTGGGCCAGATACACAGCTCATGTAATTTGACATGGGACCATTGACGTCAATGGAGCTATGATGATTTACACCTGCTGTGAATCTGCTCATACATGTTTTTACTTTACAGAATTCACGCTTGCTGTACATAAAAATGACTCCTTTAAATGCACATTGTTTTTTGAGCAGGTGTGTATACAAGTGCAATTTGAGAGTGAAGTGTCCTTTTTATTAAATAGGATTATTGGGGTCACCGCTTCCTCTGGAGGAAATTCTTTGGCCAGACTAGATAATCATAATGGCACCTCCTGGCCTTAAACTCTGTGAATCTGTGTAATGGCCACACAACTAGTTGTCTTAGTGTAGGTCTACATAGCATCTGAATGGTGTAATTCCCATCTTGGGTAGATACTCACTAGTTCTGCTTGAGTTAGCATGCTAAAAAGAGTAGTGTGAATGCAGTGGTATGGGTGGCGGGTTGAGCTGACTGCCTGATTATATATCCAGGAGATAGGCAGGATTGTACTTGGGGTCCCTGCTAACTTCTTCTCCTTAAGGCCCTGCTTCTGTTTCTCACTCCTCTCCCCTTTTCCCCATACATTGCTTGCTGGATAGTCTCAAAGAGCCTGTCTGCAAGGTAGGATGTTGCTGGCTGAGGCTTAGCAAAGGCTCATGTGATAGGATAATGAGCTTTGTGGATAAGGGAGAAGTGGTAAACGTGATATACCAAGACTTTAGTAAGGCATTTGATATGGTCTCGCATGATATTCTTACCAATAAACTAGGGAAATACAACTTAGATGGGGCTGCTTTATGGTGTGTGCATAACTGTCTGGATAACCAATCCTGCTGGAAGGGCATAACAAGTGGGGTTCCGCAGGGGTCTATTTTGGGACCGGTTCTGTTCAATATCTTTATCAACGATTTAGATGATGGCATAGAGAGTATGATTATTATTTTTGCAGATGATACGAAGCTGGGAGGGTTTGCAACTGCTTTGGAGGATAGGGTCATAATTCAGAATGATCTGGACAAACTGGAGAAATGGTTTGAGGTAAACAGGATGAAGTTTAATAAGGACAAATGCAAAGTACTCCACTTAGGAAGAAAAAAATCACTTTCATACATACAGAATGGGAAGTGACTGTCTAGGAAGGAGTACTGCAGAATGGGATCTAGGGGTCATAGAGGACCACAAGCTAAATATGAGTCAACAGTGTGACGCTGTTGCAAAAAAGAAAACATGATTCTGGGATGCATTATCAGGAGTAAGCAAGACACGAGAAGTCATTCTTCCACTCTACTCTGTGCTGATTAGGCCTCAATTGGAGTATTGTGTCCAATTCTGGGCACCACATTTCAAGAAAGATGTGGAGAAATTGGAGAAGGTCCAGAGAAGAGCAAAAAGAATAATTAAAGGTCTAGAGAACATGACCTATGAAGGAAGACTGAAAGAATTGGGCTTGTTTAGTTTGGAAAGGAGAAGACTGAGGGGGGACAGGATAGCAGTTTTCAGGTATCTAAAAGGGTGTCACAAGGAGGAGGGAGAAAAATTGTTCTCCTTAACCTCTGAGGATAGGAAAAGAAGCAATGAGCTTAAAGTGCAGCAAGGGAGGTTTAAGTTGGACAATAGGAAAAACTTCCTAACTGTCAGGGTGGTTAAATACTGTAATAAATTGCCTAGGGGGTTGTGGAATCTCCATCCCTGGAGTTATTTAAGAGCAGGTTAAATAGACATCTATCAGGGATAGTCTAGATGGTACTGGATCCAGCCATGAGGGCAGGGGACTGGACTCAGTGATCTCTCGAGGTCCCTTCCAGTTCTAGTGTTCTATGATTCTGTGTAGCTTAATGACCCAGCATCTTGATCCACACTCAGGGAAGTAGGGATGTAATAGTGTAGTCAAGTAACCGATTAACTGATAAGCAAAAGCTTATAGGTTAATGCTATAGACTACATGCACACATCCCTCTCCCTCTCCCCCCGCCCCCCGTCAGTAAATTTTTTTAGCAGGCTGTCCAACAGCCTGGCTCTGTCCCGGCTTATGCCAGGTCCAGGACCTACCCCTGCTGCGGCTCTACATTTAAAGTGTATTAGGAGTCAGGGGGCAGGCAGCCGGGCTCAGTTACAACTTGTGCCGGGTCTGGGAGCTCAGACTCCCCCCACCTGGGAGCTGCTGCCACCTGGCACTGCTTCCTCTGTATCAGAGGCAGCAGTGCAAAGTGGCAGGGGGCTCCTTAGGAGAGGGGCTGGAGTGCACTGGCTGCCGGCCTCACCCCTGGGGACTATAGAATAGTCAAATAACTGATAAGAATCCATGAGGTTAATTGACTATTCAATTAACTGATATTTAACATTCCTAGTGGAAATCGGACTTCTGATTTGGGTGCTAGTTCGGGTTTCCAGGTCTACTTTTTGACATATTTTCCTGTTGAAAACTGGGCATCTGATAACTCTAAATGGCACCCAGATACCAAAGTCAAAAATGTGACTTTCTGGCTTAAACTCAGATGGGTGGGAATGCTAGCTGGTAGCCTGAACTGCACTTTGCTGCCATAACCTCACTGTTATTTTTAACACACTAGCGTAAGCAGAGCTAGCATGTGTAAGTCAACCAGCACTGGGAAACATACTTCCCAGTTGCAGTGTAGATGTACCCTTACTGATTTCAAGTTTTATCATAACCATGTTAATAAGATATAGATATTCAATAGACCTAGACATACAGATTTTCTTTTTAAATGTATATTTCCTTTTTATAATAGCAATAAAATATCAATCATTGAATGTTTTATTGCAAAATTGAGACAATAAAATCTAGTGCCACAGTAGGAACTATTTTCCATATTTATTCAACTGATCATCCAACAACTCTGCCTTTCATTTGTTGCATGAACCTCCACCAAAATAGCTCAGTGAAAGGAAAATGTTCGTACCTGATTTTGGGTTGCTTGTCTCCTTTGTAGTTAATAGGAGTTTTGCATTGCCGTCAGCGGGACAAGGATTTCACTCTGAGGTTGTAATTTCTCTTCTTAAAGAAACCCTCCCTTTACTAATACCTTCTGGTTGAAACTATAATAAAGAATGGATGTGTCAGACATATAGATGACATTATTTGTTAGGGAAAGTCAACATGGTTTTTGTAAAGGGAAATCATGCCTCACAAGTCTATTAGAATTCTTTGAGGGGGTCAAAAAGCATGTGGACAAGGGGATCTAGTAGATATAGTGTATTTAGATTTCCAGAAAGACTTTGACAAGTTCCTTCACCAAAGGCTTTTAAATAAAATAGGATGTCATAGGTTAGTAGCTGGCTAAAAGATAGGAAACAAAGGTAGGAATAAATGGTCAGTTTTCAGAATGGAGAGAGGTAACTAGTGGTATTCCCCTGAGGTCTGTACTACAACCAGTCTATTTAACATATTCCTAAAGACAAGAACTTTGGCTTGTTTACAAATGTTGAATAAGCATGAGTGATAGCAATTATCCACAAAAGTATTGCTGGTTACTACTCCATGGTAGTCCCATCTACATACATCTTTGATTTACTTGGTCTGGCACAAGAGAACAGTCAGTATATTATTTCTTGTCTTTTACGTAGGTTCCTTAAAATATGACATAACTCAGATACCCCAGTCAGTAATTTGAAGGGGTTAAAGCTGAAGTTAGTGTAGTTAATATGATTGCTGCTAGACTATTCAACTAGAGATTAGCAGCCAATAAACTTCTAATGTAAGGATGGTGCTGTCATCAAGGGACTTTTTTTTCTGCCTTCACCTGCTGGAAGGGAGAAGCAAACAGCCTGTCTGACCTGACATAGGATAGAAGTACTAGAAACAACTTATTTAACAGCTAAGAAATTATCCTCTGCTGTTCAGGTAAGTACTTATATGTAAATAAATAATTATTACTGTTATATGTATTATCATAGCAGCTAGGGCTCCTAGGGACCCCATTGTGTTAGGTGTTGTACAAACACAGAAGAAAAGGATTGATCCTAGCTTCAAAGAGTTAACAACCTAAGCAAACAGTAATATAACAACCTGGGGATTACACCCCCCCCCCAAGCAAACAGTAATATAACAATCTGGGGATCAAAGCAAACAGTAATATAACAATCTCTCTCTCTCACACACACACACACACACACACACACACACACACACACACACACATCCCCCCCCCCAAGTAGCCTAGGTGGGGAAGGCATTGCTTTTCCCAAACTGCCAGGCATGGCCTTGCCAACACGCTACCCCGCTATATTGTGGGTGGAGTGTTGCTGCCCCTGGCGCCCACCCTCCTCGTGCTTTCAGGGCTCTGGAGGCTGGAACCATGAGGCCTCCTCCCTCCCCACTGCTCTGGAGGCTGGAAAGGCTTGGGCCATGTGCTCGTCCCCTCCCCATAGTGGGGGGGGGAGGGCCTCAGCAGAGGGAGCAGAGCTATAGGTGGGGCTGGGGGATCTGCCTTCCACAGCCTTAGCTGCACTGCCCCCCCCCCCGTGTGTGTGTGTATTATTCCTTACTTTCAGTCTAATGAACAATCTTTCAATATCTCTGTCTCCTGTCCTATGTGTATGATGGAAAACTTGCTTTTGTTATGTGTTATCTGTACTTCCTGAAAACATGGAAGAAATATTTCTAGGTCAACTGAGCAGTATGTTTACTTAGTAAATTATTTATGAAGATGCCATAAAATTCACAGCAGGGAGTATGGCTGCCAGGCTTGAAAGATAAGCCTACTGATGGATAAAGTTTCATTTTTCTCATGCCACCCAGTTGTCACCATAACTAGTGTGTCACCAGCATCTCTTGTAGATGTTTTTCCATTTATAATTGAATGCTGCGGGTTTACTTTCTTTCACAGAGCATTTTAGACTTTTTAATGAGATTGTATGGGTCCCCTATAATCAGCTATTCTAGCTGAGGGTACTGACATTGGTGCACTTTATCAATTCTGGTCACTAAGTGGTAATTTATAACTAGGAATATTGTGTTCTGTTCCAGAAAGGTGCAGGCAAGCCTGGAGAGAATGATGAGAAGAGCAACAGATTGAATAGGTGGCTGGAAGGATTCATTTGTAAGGAAAGATTAAAAGAGCTAAATACATACTACATATACTCAATTATAAGCTGCTTTTTTTGGGGGGGGGGTGTAAAAAATGATGCAGTAAAGAGCTGGAGTCAGCTTATGAATGGGCCATTGTGTTTTACCAATTTGTTTTTAACTTGGGGGAGAAGGGGTTGGTTAAACTTCAGTTTCCAGCCCAGCAGGGCAAACTGTTGGCACATTGGGTCATTTTATGTACCTGGAGTGTCTGCAGGCACTGAGCCCCTCAGCTCCCAGTAGCTGCTGTTCGCTGTCCTGGGTCAACGGGAGCAGTGGGAAGTGGCAACCAACAATTCCCTCGGCTAGTGCTGCTTCCCGCAGCTCCCATTGGCTGGGAATTGCAAACAGCAGCCAATGGGAGCTGAGAAGCTGAGTGCGTGCAGATGCTTCAGGTAAACAAAACGTCCTGATGTGCCAGCGGCTTACACTGATGAGCTTGGACTGGAAGTTTGCAAATTGCCGATATAGAGTTGGCTTATGAACAGGTCATTGCGATTTTACAATTTTTTGTAGCTTGTGGGGGTTGGCTTATGATTGAGTTATACACAGTACATCTTGGTAGGCAGCTGCTAAGTGCAGGGGATTGTGATAATACACTACACATACGTAAGAAAAGAGGAATTATTTAGTGTGGTACAAAGGGGTAGAACTAGGAGTAAAGGCAGAAACAATTCAGACTCAAATTGAATCACATGGGTAGTGAAATAGCCTGCAAACAAAAGTAGGGCATTTAAAATATATCTTGTTTTTTCTGCCCTCGCTCCCAGGGCTCCTGAGCGTAACAGCAAGTCAGTCTGCCACTTGTGTGGTACTGTGCAGAGAAACTATGTGTCACATGCTCAAGTTCTCTTACGTTGTGTCTACACAGCAGCGTTATTTTGGAATTACTGACATTATCCCGAAATAACAAAGTCCATGTCTACACTACAAGCAGTTATTTTGACATTATGTCAAAATAATGTCAAGCTGGAGGACTTCTTAATCTGACTCCTATAATCCTCATTTTATGAGGAGTGAGGGAAGTTGGAGGAAGAGTGCTCTTTCTTGGACTTCCTGCTGTGTATACAGTGGCAAAAACTGAAATAAGCTATTTTGACTTAAGCTACACAATTGACATAGCTCAAGATGCATAGCTTATTTTGGCTTTAGCTCTGCTGTGTAGATGTGCCCTTAGTGTGTGCATTTTGTGTGTGTGTGTGGGGGGGAGGGGCGGGGTCAGGATTCTACTTAATGAAACTGTAGAGAACAGTCCTACCCTGAGAGGGCAGAAACTGGCTTACTTTATAAGACTTTCTCAATTAGGTGCTGCAAGACCATTTGTTGTTTTTTAAGTTTTTCCAGTTACAGACTAACTCGCCTACCCCTCTGAAGCTTTTAGTTCCCATTGGTGTGATTGAGATCATTATCTTGTGGGTAAGAGATTTTCATAGATGGGACTGTGATTCTTTGGGGGATGATCTTGGAGGATCTGCTTGCATGTTTTCTCTTGCCCATAGTGGGGGACAGGGAAGTCAGCTACTTGTATGGCACGAGGGGCATCTTCAGGTGGATGTGGCCCTGATAATGTGACTGTAATTGCACCCTACCTCACTGAAGACCCTCTGGGGTCTGTGATAGGGGTAACTGGTGTGGCTGAAGAGGTGAACCAGCTCTGAAAAGGGCAGGACTGTCTTCTGGGAGTGGGCTGGTGGAAAGGCTATAGGGATCCAAACTTATGTAGCATATCATAGGAGTAGTGGAGAAGTAGTGTCTCCTGTTTGTGATTCTGTGCTAGCCTATGACTCTTTTGCCCCTCTATTTTTTGAACAAAGGGCAGGTGAGAGGGAGTGGGAAAAGTCTGGCCCCAGGGAAAAGATGTGATCCCTATTTTTGTACATTTAAAGTCAAGTCAAGCCAGCAAGTCAGTTTTTGTTAAAGCAGTGACACTTTAATTGTCATTCAGAATAAATGTAAGCTGCACTGTTTCTGGAGATCACCCCCCTGCTGTGCTAACGACCCTCTGCATATGGCAATTTATAGCTTCTAGGAAGGATACACAATAGGCAGCCTTGTTGCTCTGAAAGTTGAGCCATTTACCTTATATTTCTCCTGTGTTCATTCACTAGAAAGTGATTGATAAATTGAGCAAGTGCATGATACGCTAAAGGGGTATGATGTTCTGCTAGGTGCTGGCCTTTTAAGGTGAGTTGAAATATATGAGGGCTGTTTTATGAAAAACTTAGGAAAAGTGTCAACTTCCTAACTTTTGCTGTTAGTTGGATGGAGATGGTTTGACTGGAACAACACAAGAGTTTGAATACAGCTGTCCTGTGTACTCCAAGCATTTTTTCCAGAGACTCATATCCAGGTTTTCCAAGCTGACATTATTGTCACTGAAATGGGAATCCAGAAGCTTTGACCTGTACAAATAGAAAAGTCCAGCTGATATAGATAAACATAGCTCTGTTGAAATATACAGAATTGCACCCGTTTATACCAACTGAAGAGCAGGCCCAAACAATTGTTTATCAGCTACCTCTCCAGTTCCTGTGTGAAATGGGATGTTGGTCTCAATCCTGTTTCCTGTTTCAGCTTATAGACTGCCTCAAAACTGATCATCGCTTTCAGCAGAGAGTCCAAGGACTGAATGGGTAGTGAGGCTGAAATACTCTTTTCATCCCAGTAAGGTGGTTCCCCTAGAACAGGGTTCAGAGGCCCATTTTGGCAAAGTGGTGTGAACTGTATATACTATACAGATTCTAGATCCAGTTCTGATATCTTACTCATGTTCCTACACAGCAGAGCTAAAGTCTAATTAAGCTATGCAACTTCAGCTATGTCAATTGTGTAGCTTAAGTCAAAATAGCTTAATTCGGCTTTTGGTGCTGTCTACACAGCAGGAAATCGAAAGAAGAACACTCTTCCTTCGACTTCCCTTACTCCTCGTACAATGAGAGTTACCATGAGTCAGAGTAAGAAGTCCTCCAGCTCGACGTTATTTCAAAAATAAAGCCTTGTAGTGTAGATGTGTACTATGATATTTTGGAATAATGTCAGTATTGACCCAAACAGTCCCATTGAAATCATTGAGACTACACATGGATTAAGTCATCAGATCCTGGACTTCTGGAGTTCACAGAGGACAGTTTTTAGAGTTGTCAGTCTAGCACTTTTTACAAGTACTACATATGCTTTAAGAAGCAAGAAAGGCTGAGGACCGACTGGCTAAGCAGCAGTTTGGCAGAAAAGGACCTGAGGATTACAGTGGATAAGAAGCTGAATATGTGTCAGTTGTGTGCCCGTGTAGCCAAGAAAGCTAATGGCATATTAGGGCACATTAGGAGGAGCTTTGCCAGCAGATGTAGAGAAGTGATTATTCCCCTTTATTTGGCACTGGTGAGGCCACATCTGTAGTACTGTATCCAGTTCTGTCCCCACCCCTCATTACAGAAAGGATGTGGATGCATTGGAGAAAGTCCAGCGGAGGGCAACAAAAATGATTAGGGGACTGGAGCACATGACTTACAAGAAGAGGCAGAGGAATTTGGGCTTATTTAGTCTACATAAGAAAAGTCTACATAAGAGAAGAGAGAGAGAGGGGATTTGATAGTAGCCTTTACATGGAGAGGGTCCAAAGAGGGTGGAGAGAGGCTGCTGTTTTCAATGGTGACAGATGACAGAAGAAGGAGCAATGGTCTCAAGTTACAGTGGGGGAGGTCTAGGTTGGATATTAGGAAAAACTATTTCACTAGGAAGATGATGAAGCACTGGAATGGGTTATCTAGGGAGGTTGTGGAATCTCTATCCCTAGAGTTTTTAAGTCCCAGCTTGACAAAGCCTTGGCTGGGATGATTTTGTTGGGGTTGGTCCTGCTTTGGGAAGGGGGTTGGACACAATGACCTAAGAACATAAGAATGGCCGTACTGGGTCAGACCAAAGGTCCATCTAGCCCAGTATCCTGTCTGCCGACAGTGGCCAGCACCAGGTGCCCCAGAGAGGGTGGACCGAAGACAATGATCAAGCGATTTGTCTCCTGCCATCCCTCTCCAGCCTCTGACAAACAGAGGCCAAGGACACCATTTTATCCCCTGGCTAATAGCCTTTTATGGACCTAACCTCCATGAAATTATCTAGCTTCTCTTTAAACTCTATTATAGTCCTAGCCTTCACAGCCTCCTCTGGCAAGGAGTTCCACAGGCTGACTACATGCTGTGTGAAGAAGAACTTTCTTTTATTAGTTTTAAACCTGCTACCCATTAATTTCATTTGGTGTCCTCTAGTTCTTCTATTTAGGGAACTAATAAATAACTTTTATTGGCCCTCTCCACACCACTCATGATTTTATATACCTCTATCATATTCCCCCTCAGTCTCCTCTTTTCTAAACTGAAAAGTCCCAGTCGCTTTAATCTCTCCTCATATGGGACCCGTTCCAAACCCCTAATCATTTTAGTTGCCCTTTTCTGAACCCTTTCCAAGGCCAAAATATCTTTTTTGAGGTGAGGAGACCACATCTGTACACAGTATTCAAGATGTGGGCGTACCATAGTTTTATACAGGGGCAGTAAGATATTCTGGGTCTTATTTTCCATCTCTTTCTTAATAGTTCCTAGCATCCTATTTGCCTTTTTGACCGCTGCTGCACACTGTGTGGAAGTTTTCAGAGAACTGTCCACGATAACTCCAAGATCTCTTTCCTGATTTGTTGTAGCCAAATTAGCCCCCATCATACTGTATGTATAGTTGGGGTTATTTTTCCTGATGTGCATTACTTTACACTTATCCACATTAAATTTCATTTGCCATTTTGTTGCCCAATCACTCAGTTTGGTGAGATCTTCTTGGAGTCCCTCACAGTCTGCTTCTGTCTTGACTATCCTAAACAGTTTGGTATCATCTGCAAACTTTACCACCTCACTGCTTACCCCTTTCTCCAGATCATTTATGAATAAGTTGAACAGGATTGGTCCTAGGACCAACCCGTGGGGGACACCGCTAGTTACCCCTCTCCATTCTGAAAATTTACCATTTATTCCTACCCTTTGTTTCCTGTCTTTTAACCAGTTCTCAATCCAAGAAAGGACCTTCCCTCTTATCCCATGGCCATGTAATTTACACAAGAGCCTTTGTTGAGGGACCTTGTCAAAGGCTTTCTGAAAATCTAAGTATACTGTATCTACTGGATCCCCCTTGTCTGCATGTTTGTTAACCCCTTCAAAGAACTCTAATAGATTAGTAAGACAGGATTTCCCTTTACAGAAACCATGTTGACTTTTGTCCAACAAATTATGTTCTTCTACATGCTTCACAATTTTATTCTTTACTATTGTTTCGACTAATTTGCCCGGTACTGAAGTTAGACTTACCAGTCTGTAATTGCCCGGATTGCAGCGGACCCCAACCTTTTGGGGCTGCCGCACGTCTGGGGACGGGGCCACTCATGCACCGTGTGTCCGGGGGTGGGGCTGTGCACGTGTTGTGCGCCCGGGGCCGCACACGCGCCACGCGTCCAGGGGCAGGGCTGCGCCTGTGCCATGCACCTGGGGCCAGCACCACACATGCGCCATGGGGCAGGGGCCTGCGCCGTGTGCCCGGGGCAGGGGCCACGCATGCGCCGCGTGCCCGGGGCGCAAGAATGGCTTGGGCCGGCCCTGGTCACTCGGCGGGCGCACATAAATGCCCCTGCGGGCACCATGGCGCCTGCGGGCACCATGTTGGGGACCACTGCTTCTGGTGCTATGAAAAGTTGTGCTGTCCCATCCATTTCAATAGATGGATCAAAGTTAAAGCACCAACACACCAGTGAGAATTCACTCCCCAGTTTCAAACAGGAAAATAATTAAAAACTGATCAATTTTTATGTAAAATATCCGGTTTATCTCAAAGGTTTTTGTCTAAGCATTTTTTGAAAAATGAAGATTCAAAGGAGAGCTTTTGAGACACAGTGGGTTAGCTGTAAGCAGTAATGGCTTTATAACTATTTCCCAAAACATTTATATTATAAAAGATGATACTATGATATAGCCAAAGTAGCAAATGGATATTGCAAGAACAGATTTTTGTCTGAAACAAATCAGTGATGAATTTGCATTGTGAAGTTACAGTAAGTCAGAGAACAGAGAGAGAGAAATTAAAGGATTACTTAAAACCAACAATAAACTTACACAGTAAAAGTAATCATTTTAAAAATGAAGCCATACTCTATTAAAATAAGCATAAAATTATATGCTCATTTGGATGTGCAGTTTATCAAATATATAGAATACTAAAATTGACTCAAATGCAAGTAAAATATCTATTTAATTAGATCATAAAGAAAGGAGATTAAAAGTAATATTTTGTAAGATAGTAATTATTGTTTTTCCAAAGTAGTCTGGTTCCTGTGTGTTGATTTAAATTTAATTGTGATAGCAGATCTCTTTGGGATTCTACATTTTCTTTGTGTCTTTAATTACTTTAAATCACAACCATTACCTTTATTTTGTTTTTTTCCCCCCAACTAAATACACTGCATGGCTGTTTGCTGCAATAGTCTGCCTATTCACAAACACAGATGTGATCAGCCTCTACCCTTCCCTTGTGAGAAGTTACAAGTTAAATCTTTGCAGGGGCCTATGCAAAGAGATAAGAAGAAAGAACCTTGTAACCAATGGGGAGTAGGCTGAGGTGCTGATGGGTGCCTGAGATGTAAATAAACCAGATTGCTCTCATTTCCTGTTTCCACTGTATTATGCATTCCAATAGCACAATTCATCTTTATGACATACACCTATTGCTTTAACTTTACTGTGGACCACTAAAGCACATTAAAGTGGGCAGGAAATGGAATTAAAAAGAGTTCAGTTGAAGGCCGACTTTAGATTAGAATAACTTAACGCATTGCAATAGCTTTTCATGTAGCATGACATCTGTTTTCAAGCAGATTTAACATAGTGCTTCACTTTCATGTTCAAATTTAAAAATTCTTTGGGTTAGCTAAACTTAAAACACAAGATCAGGGGTCAGATCTTTGGCTGGCTGATGTCAGAAGAGCTCTGTTGAGGAACGCTAGTGAAGATTTGGGCCCTAAACTGAATATGAAATGAATATTTAAATAAAATTTGCACATTCATGTCACTGACAGTTGCCCAGAGAGGGCCAGATTCTCCTGCCTTAAACAAATAGTTCCATTAAAGGTAGTGGGGTACTCTCCCTACCCCAATGGGGTAGGGAGAACAAAAGGCATGTAGATGTTTTAAAATGTAGGCACATTTTAATAGCTCTGTATATGTGGTGTGCAGACATTCTTATTCAGAGAAACAATTTCAAGTACAATTACAATTTTTCAGACACATTGAGCTTTTTAAAAAACCGTGACATCTAGTCAATACTTTTCTTGTGAGGGTTTTACAAGTTTTTTTTCTTTACTGCATGTATACTAGAAAGATACATGACAGTAAGGTTATGAGTTTACAGCCTTGATTACTTGAAGAAACATAACTCATATTCTCTCTTCTATAGGATAATTATTGCCTGTCCTATGATGTCACTTACATGATACATGTGGTTGAGGCTTTTGAAAATTAACCATTCATCCTGCTATTCTCTGATTACACTGAATGGCCTCTGGTTTTGCTGAGCACTGTATTCTTTTTTTTTCTGCCAGTGAATAGATAATTGAATACAAGCATCAACCTTCAAAGTGTTTATCAATATAGAAGATATTAGTGGATATTGCACAATGTCATGTAAGGTAAAAACTAATTTGTAAGCAACATAGCAGAAAGCTGGAAAGGCAATTAAGTTAAAAAGTCATTAACATTGATCCTTTTGAACTGAGAAAGTACATTCCTTTCTCTGAAAACATCTTTGAAAAAATGTTGTGCACCTAGGTCTGTATCTAAGGTAATAACTAAATGTCACATTAAAGTTTGAATATCTTGCTTTGGAAACTAAGAATTTAGTTTAATGCAGAGCATATTGTTCAAGATTCACTTGAATTATATGAACAAGGAGAGACCTGTAGGTAATTAGTGAGGATGGTTGCTGGCAGTTTGACTTTCATCATTTGTTCACACTGCAGGTATAAATTCTCACTGAAAGGATAAGGTTACAGATGGGTGGGTGTTACTTCAATGATTGCAGCTTCTTAAGTGAAAATCCAGATGCTTTTTCTTCTTTCTGTCCTGTTGGTTAGTGTGGGCACATGAAGTAAATAGCTGAAGGTAAGGTTTAAAGATTAAATTTTTTCTGTTTAGCAATAGCAATATGTGGTTGCTTAGACAAAAGGACCCATTTGCAGACTTTAAAGAAGTGAATGCACATATGGGGCCAAAATTTCAAAACAGTTCAGAGCTACATTTTTTTTCAAGTGGGGCCAGATTTTCACAAGAGCTCAGCTCCTGTCCAGGCTTGTAGGGCACCGACCTCTTTTACAACTGGCCACTTATTTTGAAGTCTAAATAGGAATTTTATAGTGGATATTGGTTCAGCTCTTTGTGTTCTACAGTTGTGATGTATGCTTTGAAACATTTGTTTAAAAAGTGTTAACTAAAGAAAAGACATGTTTTCTTTTAGGGAGCAAATGGAATATATTGCAGTGTTATAGTCTGCAAATTTGATGCAATAGCTGAAACAAATCAGATTTCTGAGTTAGAAAGGAAAGATTGGTAACTTTGTCTCAACTTTAACTTTTCATTATTTGTGCTTGTTGAGAGTGTGGTGTGTAGTTTTTGTTTTTTAGTACTGTCAAAGATAAAAACTTAAGGCAAACCTTAGGCTCAGACCTACTTATGTTGAAGTACATGAGAGATTTATCCACAGACTTACTGGGAACAGAATCAGGGTCTTTAAAATCCACCATACTTACTTTTCAGCCTTGCAGCTGTTGCTTGTGTGAGTAATCCTCATTCATGAAGTGAGTGAGATTATTCATGTGTATAAGGACCAGGACATGGATCTTACTCATGTGACTAGTGCTTACTTTCTAGGACTTTATGGAGCATTGGCTCTGGCTTGCTCTCAGTGCAATTGGCTCTAATAAGACAATCTGTGTTACTCATGAGTAAAAGTTTGCTGGATTATGCTTTTATTGCAGGTTGACTATGCTCTTCCTTTCACATACAATAGCAAGTTAATGTGAAGTAAATGTGAAGTTAGGTTTTGAGAATCAGTGGAATCTGAGTTTGAACCTTCCCGTAGTATTCAACTCATTCAAGCGTTCTGCACATAATTGCTAATGATGTGCACAAAGTAGGTAGAGAGAGGTAGCATGATAGGTGTGACAAGTATAATACTATGTGGTTTGTTAATGTGCTTTGAGTGAAAGATACTGTGTCAGTCTAGAGTGTAAAAGAAAGCTGCTTTTATCCTTTGTAGTGTAACATTAAAATGTTGGAGCACTGCTTAATCTTAAATGTTGAGGTCCTGACCATGCCATACCACATAACCTTCCTTGTCTGGCTCTCTTCCTTCCGTCTTTGAGGCAGTTATTGTTGTTGGAATTCTTATTCCCCTTTCCCCCTCCCCCTCTTTCTTGCAGTGCACACACCACAGTTTGTCACCTTAATTTCTTCCCTCTGTAAACCATGTAAGTGTAACTTCCCCATAAGGCTTATTAGAGCTGAGACTATTTGAAGTGGAGTTTCACTAGGACTCAAGAGTCTCACAGGCAGTAAAATCTCTTTCATTGGGTTGGCTTTTAACTTTTAAGTTTAATGTTTTTCACAGTAACTTGTGTTTCCTTTACCCTTCACACCCATCCGTTAGCCAGGTGTTTTTGTCACACCAAGTAGAAAAATAAAAGTAATCCAACTGCACAGCTGGTCCCTCAGTGAGAAGCAGGAGGATGGCCACAGCTACAAGAAGTGATTAGAGAAACTGCTTGAGTAGTTTAAACAGCCTCTTGCAACTGCTCAATAAAATCCAACCACTGGAAAGGGGAGAACAATTTTGTAGTGAATTTAGGGCATTTAAATCTACGATACAGTTCACAAATGTAGTGTATGCTGTTATTTCCTAAAGATGTTGTTTCTCAAAACATCTATGTATCACTGATTTTGTAAATTTGCACATTTTATTGAACTTATATCCGTTACTTCTCACATCTATGCATGATGGGGCTTCGTTCTTTTTTCTTTTTCTCTTATACTGGTTTAAATCAGGAGTAAATCTATTGAAGTAAATAGTTATCCTGCTGGAAATTAGGTGTAAGGAGGAGCAGAATGAGTCTTAATGATTTCTTTACATCAGAAGCATATTTGATCAGAAAATATTTTCATGTAGCAACTTGGTTATTTTTAATATTGGATAGCATTTTCGCATTGCCATATTAGTCACACAATGTCAGCATGCCAGAGCTTGGAAATATTTATGCACGGACTTAACTTTATTTGCATGATTAGTCCCACTGATGTAACATTGGCTCTTAAGAGAACAAAGTAGCACTATCCCTGGAAAGTATGTGTGTGTTTTGTGGGATTATTCAGGTGAGTAAAGCTAATCAGGTGTCTCAGTGTGTGTCGGAATGTTCTATTTTGGAAATGCTTACTAGTGAGCTTAGCACCATTTCGTTTTCTTAGTAGACAGAGATGTTAATGTGTGTGTTTTTTGTAAACGTGTAACCGCTGAAATGTTTACACGCAGGGGGAGAGGGGAGGCAGGAGCCAGTGCTCACAGGGAGCCGGAGCTTGTGCCTGCCTCGGCCCCCGCGCTGCTGCCGCCTCTGTAGGGGGGGCACAAGAGGCTGTGTGCAACTGAGGGTTTAACCACTCATCGGTTAACAGTGTAAATGAGTACATGTTCACATCCCTACTAGACAGTGTGAATACTATGTTCAGTATTCTCTACAGCAATTTGTAGTGTGGGTAGGATTGCCCCTGGAAAAACTAGATTTTTTTCATTTACTGTTTGTCAGTGTTCATTTCTGCTTACCAGTGGTTTAAAAGATTTTGAAATTGCTCCTTCCTGCCATCTTCATGTGTTGCAGTTTCTCAGTAGATTGGGGAGGGGAAGAGCTTCCTCTCTCATGATTGTGAGCAGCTCCTGTAACTTCAAAGATAGTTTTGTGAGTTGAGATTCATGAAGGGAGCAGAACCAAAGAAAATCCTTGCCTTTATTTGAATCCATAAATCAGTTTTCTAATGCAATGTATTGGAGAAATAATTGTTCAAGCAGTTGCAACAAAACTTTGTTTTTTATTCTACTAGTGCAGGGGTGGGCAATAATTTTTGGCAGGGGGCCACTCCAAGTCTTTTGGAAAGTGGTCAAGGGCTGCACTTTTCTGTGGAGGATGGGCAGGGTCTAGGATGGAGGTTGGGCACAGAAGGGCGCATGGGGTAAGAGACTGGAGTGCAGGAGACGGTGTGAGATCTGAGAGGAAGTTTGGTTGAAGGAGGGGGTTGTGACCTGGGATAGGGGTTTAGGGTCAGGGAGGAGATATGGGTGCAGGAGAGGATTCTGGCCTGGTAGAGGGGCACTAGGAGGTGGTGCAAAGTCTGGGAGGAAGCTGTGACTTGGGAAAAGGGGGTGCAGACTACAGGGGGTGGGGGTGGTGACTTGGGGCAGGGGAATGGGGTACACGGTCTGGGAGGGTGTTTGGGTGCAGGAGAGGATTCTGGCCTGGGGGAGGAGTGTAGGAGGGGCTATGGGGTCTGGGAGGGAGTTGTGACCCAGGGCAAGGGGGTGCAGAGGGTTTGGATGGTGACCTGGGGAAGGAGTTGGGGCTAGGAGGGGCTGGGGTGCTAGAGGTAGGCTCTGGCTGGGAGGTGCTTACTGAAGCCTGCAGCACCCCCAAGGCAGGGCTCCCTGTCTGCTGCAGCCCCAATTCACTTAAAACTGCAATCTGCAAACCCCACCTGGCTGTCGCCTCCAGGAGGGGAAAGACACTTGTAGAGCTCCCATTCTCCAGGCCAATCTCTTGGCTCTTATTGACTGGCTGTTTCCAGCCAATAGGAGATTGGCTGGGGTCAGTTCCTATTGGCCGGTTGTTTCTGACCACTAGGAGCTGAGGACTGGGCTGTGGGTGGGGAGATCACACAAAGCTTCTCCCTCCCTGTAGAGCAGAGCATCTGTGGACTGAGCTTCAAACCCTGCAGCTACCTGCCTAAGAGTGCCAGCAGGGTGGTCTGTGGGCTAGATCTGGCCCCCGAGCTGTATTTTGTCCAGCTCTGTACTAGTGTAAGGCTATGCCACCAATACTTTATAATTTCCAAGGTTTACAAATATCAGTTATTTAATATTCATGTAAGGGAAAATAATTTAGGAGCATAATGGGGGGGGGGTGTAGTTAATGATATTAGCTAATGATCAGTGTGATGCAAAGTACATTCTTAACAGCTTCTATCAAGAAGTGGGTTGTGCCCAAGAAAGCTTATGATACCATCTACATGTTTTGTTAGTCTTTAAAGTGCTGCTAGACTATTCATTGTTTAAGTGTTGTACTTGGTGAGATGTGTTTAAGAAAAGATTGCAAGAGCACTCCAGCAGAAGTTAATGAAATCAAGTCCAAGATTCTGCCTGAGTTGCTAAATAGTGTTTTCAGACTTTTTATATTCAAACTGCAGGGAAATAGCTCAGTTGAAAGAAAATAATAAGCAAAGAAAAATATAAATGCCAGGATTTTTAAAAACCGTTTATTGATGCATATTATAATTAATATGAAAAGTTGGTCTTGCAATAAAATGTTAATTTCCTTGAGAGCAATCACAGCTTAGCATAAAGTAGCACATTTAAAAATCTGAGGGATAGCCGTGTTCGTCTGTAACTTTAAAAACGAGTAGTCCTGTGGCACCTTAGAAACTAACACAAATATATATAGTATCATGAGATTTCGTGGGCAAAACCCACTTCTTCAGACCCACTCAAGCTTCTCTGAAGTGGGTTCTGCCCACTAGCTTGTGATTCTATCTATATAGTATTTTTGTTTGTCTCTATGGTGCCACAGGGCTACTCGTTTTCACATTTAAAGAAACAATGCTAATCTGGGTATACTCTAAGCGCATATGATATGGCTAGGTTACTAACTTTCTGTCTTCCTCATCAGCAAATTAAACAGTTTTCACTTTTTTTTTTTTTTTTAAATTAAACAAATAAACCTTGGGCTGCTTTGAGATCTTTAATTGTCTGCAGAACTCAGCATGAGTGCTTGAAGTTGGTCAGTTTCATTGCACAGCATTAAGTATTGGTAGCAGATTTACAACAGAGCTGGGTTTAATCTCTTCCCTAATCCTTACCATACTCTGTCAGGGAGGAGAGGCAGTTGCGTGGTTTAGGAGATTGCTTCCAGTTCAGAGATACAGTAACCTTAGTGATGGGTTTTAAGGTGTGAAATGATTTTTGAGAGAGAAAATCTTATTCAGTGGAAACAAAATAGTTGTTGCTTTCAAATCAGCTTTTTGGCATGCCCATGGTAGCGCCTCTCAAGTTAGTGGTAGGCTCCAACTGTATTTTTTATCAAAGCAGTTATAACGTAAGAAATGCTGTTTAGGTCTCAATTTTCAGAAATGAAGTTGTCAGCTAAACAGAGGAACCAACTGTGGTCAGTATCACGTAAACTATTTCTGATGCTACTTGATTATTAAACACTGAGGGCAAGGACCACAAAACATTTACCAGGTCATGCTTTAATCTGTTTAGTGTGGCAAGGTTTAATTTTCATGGGTTTAAGATGATTGCATGCCTTTGAAATGCATTATGATGTGAGTAGGGTATGCACTTGAAACAACATTGTTGCTGAGTATGGAAAACATGGGCACATTTCAAAAGGAGAGTTAATTAAGAGGGTAAGTAGATGAGTAGTTATCAAGCACACCACAAGTTCCACTGCTAAACTCCGATAATTTTCATGCTGGGCATTATATAAATGAATCTGCTTATGACTGATTAATCAGTTACGGGCTGTGAGTCCGCCAGGGTGCTCAGCTGAAGCCTAAGAGTTAGTAAAGATACCTACACTATAATTACCACTAAGGATGAAGAGTGAGTTGTAGACTATTTCCTTTTCCTGCATTTGTCTTGGACTGATTTTCTTTTTCTATTTTTTTGTGTGTTTTGTTTAGGACCCAAGATTATCAGCTTTAATTTTTGACAAGCTTCAAGTGCCTGACCATTTACAGAAAAACAGGAATGAAGGAGAGAGCAGATGTGAAATTTGTGCCACTCACCTGAATCAGCTGAAGCAGGAAGCCATTCAAATGATCCACACCCTTAATCAAGCCAGCTATCAAGAAGTACCCAGCCTCCCCCAAAGCTCTGCAGCAGTGACCAGTGTCTTACCAAGGATGGTGACTGTGTCGTCCCAAAGGGACTTGCCTCTTGTTGCTGGGCAGGTGGGTAGGCAGTCTGGGAAATCAAATCTTTTCTCTGGGACAGAGAGAAAGAAGGGACTTGGATGGCCTCAAGGCACAAGTGGTTTTCCAAACTCCAGTGTTCAAGTAACTGTGGCTCCCAGCGGCCTCAGTGGTGCTTTGAGCTCAGTGACTATTCAGGCTCAGCAATACCTTGAGGGGATGTGGAGTATCTCCAGAGTGAACAGCTTTCTTCCTCAAGCTTGTCTAGTAAGTACTGGCAACTTGTATAAAAAGATTATTAGTTTTTTAGGAAATTGGCTAAAACTGATTTGACCCATGTCTCAAGAAGCTTAGAGTTGAAAGGCGTTTTAAAATGATGGTGTTTTCCCAGCATATGTAACAGTTAATTTGCTTTTGATATCAAGTGGTAGAACAACCTTTTTGCAAATCTTTTTGCACACATTTCAGCGTTGCATGTAACAGATGGTGACCTTAACTTTCACACACCTGGTATCAGTGCTTAAAAATATATATTCATCCATGATGTAACTTCATAAGCTTCAAGAGGCTGTACCATGGATGAGTTTGCCTCATGATTCTGGGTATCATGCTGAACTTCAGGAGTCCTGCTGAATGCACTAGAAGTTGTTTGTACAACGTAGGTAGGTAAATAGGAACTCTGAAGTTTAATTTATTGTAGGACAGTTACTACCACAGAAAAAGGCTGTTCAGAATGTTAATATGTTGTTCTCTGACCATTAAAATCATTGTATTTTTGACTATGAATACAAATATTCTTTTTTAAAATTTCTGTATTGTATGAATCTCTCTAGAACAATGTTTGTCTTGAGGGGGGGAAAATGCCATATAGAGATGCTTGTTACCTTCAAAAGAGTATCAGTTACCAATTTTGTATGGCCGTTTGTATTGGTCATTAAGACCCCCTCCCCCCCCAAGAAAATAGACTAAAAGTTGCTTGCTATATTGGAGACGCTCTCTTTACTTAAAAAAAAATCTTGCTATCCTAATCAATACCTCATCATTGCGCTGCTGGAGGTGTCCCCATTTAGATGAGATTTAGGCAACTTGAAGACTACTGGTGATTATTTAAATATCCTGCAGCAGATTTTGCAAGACTGGAGCTATTGCCTCTGGACAGGTTTCAGATTCAGTTTGGCATACTACTTTATATCTATCTACATCCTTGTACATAATCACTGCCTAAGTTGGTTTGGTAGTTTCAACTGACTGAGCTCCAAGTTCCGCAGGACACTCTGCCTTCTGAAACACTGATGCGTAATATTGTAGTTATAGAAAGGCTAATAGGTTTGCAACCTACAGGAGGTGGACTTTCAGGGGTGGGTGGAACAAGCACGCACACACCCCTGTCTCAGTTACTCTGATGTAAATCTGCAGTATTGCCATGGAAGTCAGATGTCTTTATTGTGGCTCTACAGTGATTTAAAAAAAAAAAAAAACTAGCTCATTTGGGGGGTCTTAATACACCAACACTCTGAAAAATGGACTATTGGAAAAAATAGAAGCAACCTGCAAAATGAAATAACTAAATATAGGATCCTGGTCAGCAAGGTACTTAAGCACACACCTAACAGTCAGGATTGCATACTCTCCAAGACTGTCCTGGAATGTCCAGGAATTAAAGATTAATATTTTATTAAAGATTATGTCGTGATGAAATGTCCAGGAATAAAACCAAACTTGGCAACCCTGCTAATATGATAGTCTGGTTGAAGTCAATGGAATTATTCACATGTCTAAAGTTACGCATGTGTTTAAGTACCTTGCTAGATCAAGCCAGACGTGGCCAGATCCTCAGCTGGTGTAAATCAGTATAGGTCCATGGAAGTCAAAGGAACTATGCTGATTTATCCCATCTGAGAATCTGGCCCCGTTATTTTAATCACAATTCAATATTTGTCTTGGAATTCTCAGGCGAGAGTCTCTTACAAACATCAATCCTATTCAAGTGAATATATCTAAAGGCAAAATGTAGCCCTTCACTGCTTTTCTTTTGTTCTGTTTTGTAATGATGGTGGTGACACATTTTCTTGGTGAAATTACTTAAAAAAAAAAAAAAAAAATCAGCTGTTGGTCATTCCCATATTTTCAAACTTATTTTCCAGCAGTTAGTGTTGTACATTACAAATCCTTTCAATATGACACTTATCAGTGAATATTCAATCTTTTGATAGCGCTCTAACTGACCTTTATTGGCCCAGATTGTTCAGTGTTCCAAGATAGGAATCTGATCTCTAGGTAGGAAAAATCTCCCTTCTTGATACTCTCATAGTAGAGCATTGGGGGTGTTGCAATGTCAGAAGTGTGCATCTTCAATAAACACCAAAAGCAAAGGATGGCAGTGGGTTAATATTCTTGCCAATACCACTTTCAAAAAATCATGATTCAGATTCCTTCAAAATTGAGATTATCTTGAAAAAATGTTAAATATAATATTTTCATGTTTTAAGGGAAAGTACACCATCAATTTGTCTGATTGCGTTAGGGTTGAATTTTGAACCTAAACAAACCATACAAATACAGGCCTCCCTGTCCAATACAAGTCGGACCTCCCTCGTCTGGCACCCTTGAGATCTGACTGGTGCTGAATGAGGGAGTTTGCTGAACCAGGGGAGATAAATTCCACTTCTTTAGTATGGATCCCAGGAGAGCCTGGTGACCATCAGAAGACTGAGGAGGGCTCCCCTCCTGGCAGAAAGCTCTGGACTACCACAGGGCTGCTGCTGCCCCAGGACCGGCAGGACTGGTGGGGCTCTGCCACTCTGGGTCTGCTGGGGTCACCAGGGCTCTGCCTCGCTGGGGTCATCGTGGCCCCTGGGGTTGTGCTACCCCTGAGGCTCCAGGGCCACCTGCACTGCCCCTGAGGTTCCAGGGCTGCTTCGGCTGCCACAGTCCCTGGGTTGCTGGGATTCCACTATGGTGGGGCTCTGCTGGTCCAAGGGCTCTCCGGTCCTGCTAGACAACAGATGTTGCAGGAACAGAGTCCCAGACCATAGAGGTTCAATCAGTACTTGAAGGGGACTCCACTCACTTTCACCAGACACCGGGTGTATAGTTGCTGACACATCTTTCTACCTAGATAGGATACTTAAGTTCCCCTCCACAAAAAGTACCAATTTGATCTTTTCACTCCTAGGCTAAACAATTATTATTCAAGCCTAGAGAAACAAGTCCATACTAGTCTTTGTTGACAATCAAGACAACAAGCACTAATAAAGAACTGTCAGCATGTTGTTATCAAGGGCAGATTTAAGATACGTGGATGCTAGGGATTATGGAATATCCCATGTAAATAAAATTCACCTCATTTGTGTCTTAAAGTCATGTCTACTGTTGCGAGTAAAGGTACCTGCCTTCAAACTTTCAGCATTTACTTTTCCCTTAGAGCTGTTTCCATTTCTGCAATGGCTTCATGGGACTTAGTCAAGTGTGTTTGGTTAGGGCTTTTTTCTTTTTCTAATCTCCACAGCCAGAAATTCAGCTCCATGGATCCTTGGCCTACTCAGCAAGTGTATCATAAAATGTACATCCGCATGAAGAATCTTCCTCTTCTCACCCAGCAGACTGTAACTATGCACTTCCTTTGCTGAACTGATTTGACAGGGACCTTCGCCGTTCGTGTTCATTCAATTTCCATGTCTTCTGTTTTGTCATGGGATATTTGTACTACTTGTATTCTCCTTTATGATCCTCAGATCAATTAATTATTGCATTTAATTAGAACATGCCATTCCCTTTTTTGACAATGTTTCCTCCATGAGAAAATTCATCTTCCGAGTCTGGACCTTTCAGGTCATCAAATGCCACTTTTCTTTATTTAAAAAAAAACAAAACAAAACAGAATGTGTCTGAAGGCCACTGTTTAGTTTTTTGTTCTCTTAGACTACATCTAGACTGCAAGCCTCTTTCGAAAGAGGCTTTTTCCAGGGGAGGGGGGGGGGAACTTTTGCAAAAGCCTCTTTCAAAAGTGTCTAGACTACAACCAGTACTTTCAAAAAAGCAAGCTGCTTTTTCGAAAGAGAGCACCCAGGCAGTCTGGATGCTCTTTCGAAAAAGCACAGTGTGCATTACATAGTGCCTTTTTCGAAAGAGCACTTTCAAAAAAGGTATTATTCCTCGTAAAACGAGGTTTTCCGTGGTCGAAAACTGCCGCAGTTTTTTGATTTACTTTCAAAAGAATGCAGCCACAGTCTAGACACACGGGAAGTTTTTTCGAAAAAAGGCCACTTTTTTTCGAAAAAACCCTGCAGTCTAGACACACCCCTAGTCTTGTCTATTTTTGTTTCTGCCACTCCTGTCCCAGCAGTAATAATGCTTTTGTTAGATGGATACATGGAGCTTGAAAATGGGACCATTTTATCTTAGCTGGCTGTTTGGTTTTAATGGCTCATACATTAGTTTAGAAAGGCCCTTTCACTTCTTTTCTCCTTTGTCTTCTCCCTCTGACTTGTGCGCTCATAACTGGTGTATAACTACTGCTTGTAAGCTTACAGATATCTGGAAGTTGACTCCTAAGATTAGTCTCCAGTAGGCACCTTTCCTCAGAGATGAGTGCAGTATAATAATCTAGATGGATTGAAAGGTTCCTCTGAAAATCATTAGCTTTGACCTGAGTGATTTGGGCACGGAAAAATCTTTCAGACTAGTGAGGACTCAACCAAATAGTCTTGAGCCTGGATGATGGATGCACTTGATGGGAGAAAAGACTTTATAGATGGGACACAATTGTTTCATTTGTCTAATATGGGGCTTGAATCCTCCTCATGCTTTTTTATTTTTTTTTTTTATTTTAAAGGCCCATGAAATACACCTTTGTCACAGCACTTAAGCAATGGAACCATGACATTCCTGACTGTGGTGGAATGATATGATCTTTATCAGCGCCATGAAACATGGACAGAAACACCACAATAGTAGACAGTTTCTTCCTTTTTGTTGTTGAAAGCCATAACAAATTGACTGTTCCAGGACTTGAATTAAAAAAAAAAAAAAAAAGAATTTTCACGATATAGCTAGAATGCCTAGACTTCTCATTCATTTTATATGTATATTTAATGGAATTTATTGCTGCTCTACAGAACATAGTGTCAAATCAACTATGTTAATTGAAAAAGGTTTATCATATTATTGTTAACGTTGTAGCACGGGCTTAGGCAGTGTATAAAATAGTGCTAGCTGAAATGGCATTAATGTATGCATTTAAGTTCCTTTTTCATTTATGTGCATATTGATCTTATTTCATTGTTGGGTAGGTAATGGATTTATAATTAGAATACACTCACAGTAATCAATAATGAGATTATTAGGCTTATAAATAGAATTTTAAGACTAAGATGAGGTAATTTCCGAGTGTAACTAAGAATCAATAATTAGAGGTTTGCCTTGAATCTTAAATTAGTACTTGTAAGATTAAAAAACTTTTTTTTAGAGAAGTAAACCATATCTCTGTGTAACAGTTAAGAAATGTACATGATTTACTTCTCTAAAAATGTTATCTAGCATTTATATTTAGTTCTTCTCCAAAGTTAGCCCTTCTTTTAAGTTTGGCTCTGTCTTCCTCAGCTGTGCAGCCATGAAGGCTTGAGCTGTCCAAATGTGGTCTTTTCCTAGGGTATGGAATCGCCTTGCCCAGCTGCCGTCTGTGTTTGCAATGAGGCTTGTGGGAGTGACATTAGAAGTATAACTGTGCAAGTCCCTGGTCTTAACACTGGGGCAGTAGATTCTTCTGTCTGGCTTCATGCTCTTATTTCAAGGCAGAATTTGAAAGGGGCCACATGCTGACAGGGAAGGCTATTGACTGACTGCTCCGTGCTGTTGGACAAACAGGGAGGCTCAACCCACCCATGCTGTCAGGTGTCTCAAGCTACCAGTGATTTATGAGGGTAGGAACTCAGATGCTATGGTGGTGATGGCCATGTATATAGATGTCTGGTTGGGTAGATAGGGGAAAGGACTCTTCCTTTGATGGGTTGGGGAGGGAAACAGTCTGTCCATCCATGCGATGGTGGTGATCCTCTGTGTCGCTTTTGATATCCTCCTCTTCTGACACACTCTAGTGATTGGAGGTGACAAGAGTGCGAGTTCCCCCACTGCCTGCTAATATACCCAGGTTAGTCTCCTGTTTTAATTTAAAAAAAAAAGAAAAAACCACCCAAGCAGCCCTGATCAAGAACTGTTATGTGAGCTCTGGGGCTGTAGTAAATTCCACAAGCTGTTTGGCTCTGGTGGGGTACATACGGATGGCACTGAGGATAAAAGAGTTGCCCAGCACTGCTTGCTTATGAATTGCCTTGGAACTCCATTGTTCTTTCTCTTTTATGGCTTTGCCTACTGACTGAACTGTCCCCTGGGTAGGCTGACTTAGTGAGGAGTCACATGCGTGTAGCCCAGAGGGCAGCATAAATTTTTAGGCCTGTCACAGAACCTTGTTCAGTAGATTTGTGTGTGCTTAGGGCCCAATTCCTCTCTCTGATGGCCGGAGCTTGTATGTTTTTAAGCAAGATGCTAGTCACACAGTGTACTCACCACTTGACAGGAAGTTTAGTCCCTAACATTGTTTTCTGTAAAGTAGTTAAATTTAACACCCAAGCCCAACAATGCATGATTAGAAATGAGTATTGCCCATTTTTGTCTGTTTTCTTTATTGGCATTTCTATACTGCTTATCAGAATATCTGAGTGCCTCACAATATTAATGAGGGTGCTCTAGGGTAGGAAATTATCGTTATCTCCATTTTACAGGCGGGAGAGCAAAGCATAGTGAGATTAAGTGACTTGTCCAAAATCACATGGAAAGTCTGTGGCAGAGCTAGGAAAGCCCACGCCAGATCTTGTGATTCAGAGTTCTGTACCTTGCATGACCATCTTTCTTCCCTTCCCATAAAGCAGGGATGGGGAGTCTCTGGCATGCCAGCTGCATGCGGTTTGTTAGGGTTAGCTGCTGGCAGGCCACCAGATTGCAGATGTTCTAATAAACAAACTGACACGGAACCTTGCAGCTCCTAGTGGCCAGGAACAGAGAAGTGCAAGGCTCCATACCCGCGGGCACACAGGTAAACAAACCGTCAGGCAGCTGGCAACCCAGATGAACCACGTGCAGTCCGTGGGCTGGAGGTTCCCTACCCTACCTTAAAGAAACATCAGATTAGTGGAAGTTTGCACTAATAGAAAGGCTTTTCCTCTGATTTGCCTTCCATAGGGAGAACAAATCCTAAGCTAATGAACATGTACATCAATGAGGGGCAACCTAGGCTACTGAGTGGGCTGCTTGAGTGGCCCTCCATCTCAGTGGGCCACAAGAGTGTCGTAACCTAGATGGTCTCTCGGGATAGAGTAGTTTTGCTAACTGCTTGCGTACGTAGAATTTGCAGGGTGGGCCGATTGAACCATAGAAGCACTTTGATTGAATGCAGAAGGAGCACTTGGCTCTCACAATGTAGTATGCAATCAGCAGGCACCTCACTTCATGTGCCCATGCTTTAAGTGTGTCACTTTTTTTTTTTTTTCTTACTGGTATTACTGCATGCATGAGAATTAGCAGAATCTGGAAAAATTTGTGCTTGGGCAACAGTAAATAAGATCTCATGAGCCTCCCATAGAACCCTGATGTGCCACAGTGATGTACATGCTTAAGAGCTTGTAAATGCCTCTTTGCTTTCCAAGATCCACTTCTGTTTGTATAGTGAGGGGAATAAGCCAAGAAACAAGGGGCTATAGATTAGCCGTATTTGGTATACAGTCCATTTTTAATTGTGACTAAAGTGGTAGTTAACCACACTTTGGTTTTGGGAAGCTGCATTCATTCATTTCTAAGGGGGGTTGATGAAAGATGTCTGCTGAGGTTTTTCTAGTCTTTTGGCAGATATACCCCAGTTATTCAAGCACAGACTTTGTTTACTTCTAATCTGGCTATTTGATGCCTATCCCTCACAAAGTGATGATTTTAAAATGGGGTGGGGGAGAGTTCCAGCAGAAACTCCTTTGTTTTGTGGCTGCCTTCACCCCTGTGTGAGTGCTGGGTTTATAAAGGGCAACTGTGGCTGCCTTCACCCCTGTGTGAGTGCTGGGTTTATAAAGGGCAACTGGTGGAAGAGCACAAATTCTGAGGAAGCTATTGAACAACTTGTTAATCAGCAAGAGTTGCCTCTGTATACTGAGTGGCACAGGGCTGCTTTTCTGCTGATTGGGCCTGGGTGTGGCCATTTATACTGTGTGAAGTAGGTGTAGAATGCTGCTAAATCAGAACAGTAGCATTTTGTACCCACTTTGTATGAGTGTAAAAGACCACAAAAGGGGCCAGATTCCTCAATGCCTGATAATCTGTTCCTGCTAGCTTGAGGCATAACCATTCCTTCTCAGGGAATGTCCTGATGGAGGGGAGCTTCTGCAGCCGCCCTGGCCTCAGGGGCACGCCAAAGCAGAGTCATGGGCCTGCCGGAGGAGGGGTGGGCATTTTACGGCGTAGTTGGAAGATGAGGAGTGACTGTGGTGCAGTTTGGAGTAGTTGGACTGCTATATTGGGAAGGGCAAAGCACCCATTAGGGTTGTCCCCTTCCTAATCTCACACAACCAAATACCCTGCTTAGGCTTGCTCCATTCCCTTCATCACTTACTGTCCTCTACCCTCACTCACTTTTTCCTTGCTGGGGCAGGAGGTTGCGTGTGGAAGGAGGATGAGGACTCTGGCTGAGGGTGTGGGCTCTTGGGTAGGGCTTGGGATGAAGGGTTTGCAGCACAGGAGGAAGCTCTGGACAGAGGTTAGAGTGTGTGTGTGTGTGTGTGCGCGCGTGCGTGTGCGCGTGGGGGGGGGGAGGGGCGGGTGTGGTTTGGGCACCACAGGAAGGAGCTTAGGTGCATGAGAGGCTGTGGAGTCCTGGCAGCACTTACTGTGGCTCCGTGAAGTAGTCACCAGGTTCTTGTGGCCCCTACACACAAGGAGGCTCTGCATGCTGCCCTCACACCTGCAGGCACCACACTTTCAGCTCCCATTGGTTGCAGCTCCCAGCCAATGGTAGGTGTGGAGCCAGCACCTGTTTTGGGGGGGGGGGTGGTTAGCAGTGTGCAGAGCCTTCCTGTACCTAGGGGCTGCAGTGATCTGGTGGCCGCTTCTGGGAACTGCAGGGAGCTAGGGCAGGTAGGGAGTCTGAAAATTACAGACCAGTAAGTCTAATGCTAATACTGGGCAAATTAGTTGAAACTATAGTAAAGAATAGAATTGTCAGACATACAGATGAACACAGTTTGTTGGGGGAAGTCAACATGGTTTCTGTAAAGGAAAATCATACCTTACTAATCTACTAGTGTCAACAAACAGGTGGACAAGGGGGATCCAGTAGATATAGTGTACTTAGATTTCCAGAAAGCCTTTGACAAGGTCCCTTATCAAAGGCTCTTAAGTAAAATAAGTTGTCATGGGATAAGAGGGAAGATCCTCTCATGGATTGATAACTGGTTAAAAGACAGGTAGCAAAGGGTTGGAATAAGTGGTCAGTCTTCAGAATGGAGAGAGGTAACTAGTGGGGTCCTCTGAGGGTCCGTACTGGGACCAATCCTATTTATAAATGATCTGGAGAAAGGGGTAAACAATGAAGTGGCAAAATTTGCAGGTGATACTAAACTGCTCAAGATAGTGAAGACCAAAGCAGACTGTGAAGAGCTTCAACAAGTTCTCACCAAACTAAGTGATTGGGCAACAAAATGACAAATGAAATTTAATATTCATAAAGGCAAAGTGATGCATTTTGGAAAAAATAATTCCAACTATACATACAATATGATGGGGACTAATTTAGGTATAACTACTCAAGAGGGATCTTGGAGTCATTGTGGATACTTCTCTGAAAACATCCACTCAATGTGCAGCGGCAATCAAAAAAGCAAACAATGTTAGGCATCACTAAAAAAGGGATTAAAAAATAAAACCGAGAATATCTTATTGCCTCTATATAAAACCATGCTACTTCCACATCTTGAGTTCTGCATATAGATGTGGTCGCCTTATCTCAAAAAAGATATATTAGCATGGGAAAAGATTCAGGAAAGGGCAACAAAAATGATTAGGGGTTTGAACGTGTGCCATCTGAAGAGAGATTAAGAAGACTGGGACTTTTCAGCTTAGAAAAGTGGAGACTAAGGGGGGATATGATAGAGGGCTATAAAATCATGACCCATATGGAGAAAAAGAATAAGGTAAAGTTATTTACTGGTTCCCATAACATAAGAACTAGGGGGCCACCAAATGAAATTAATAGGTAGTAGGTTTAAAACAAAAGGAAGTTTTTCTACATACAGCACACAAGCAACCTGTGAAACTCCTTGCAAGAGGATGTTGTGAAGCGAAGAACTTTAACGGGGTTCAAGAAGGAACTAGATACATTCATGGAGGTTAGATCCATCAATGGCTATTAGTCAGGATGGGTGGGAATGGTGTCCCTAACTTGTCAGAGGCTGGTAATAGGTGACAGGAGAGGGATTGTTTGAAGATTCCCTGTTCTGTTCACTCCCTCTGGGGCATCTGGCATTGGACACTATTGGCAGACAGGATACTGGGCTAGATGGACCTTTGGTCTAACCCAGTATGGCTGTTCTTATGCCTTAGCCTTGGGCACCTGCTGCACCACTGACTGGACTTTTAATGGCAGGGTCTCTTGGCAGTGCTGATCGGCGCCACCCGGGTCCCCCTTTTTTCAACCAGATGTTCCAGTGGAAACCAGATACCTTGCAACGCTCATGTGCATGCACACACACATGCATGCTGAAGCCTGTTTCCTTGGCTCTCTCCCTCCCTGCTGGAGTGATACCTGGGCCACTGGTGCTGGGGAAGGGGGGGTTGGACTGCTTTAACAGGCAGAGGCGAGTCATGATGGGGCATGTGCCCCCACTGTCATGGTCTGGAGCCAGTCAGCAGCCAGTAGGGCCAGAGTCTCTGGGCATCCAAGAAAACAAGCAGGGGGGCCTGGCACCCGCAGCAGGGGTTTGGTCCCCCTGTACTTACTGGCAGTGGCAAGGGAAGTGGAGGAACGTGGTCCTAGCTCACTCTGCTCTCCTGGCAGGTTGCTCACGGGAGGGGCAGGACTGTCCCACCCCTCACTGGCAGGAAGAGGAGCAATACAGTGGTGGTGGCGGGGGAGACAGAGCAAACTGGGCCCCATTGCTCCACTTCTGCTGGTGTGTATGGGTGGGGGGGAAATATTAAGTGAGGTGTTATAAAGTCACATATGTAGACTAGTAGTGATTCCTTTTTTGGGATAATTCTGTATTTGAATCACAGAGAACATGTGATACACATAAAAGACTTACATTGCAGGTTTAGGTGCAAATTATAGGAGATGCATTCTTCTTACCACACCACAGCTGCAGGTTATAAAACCACTATAGTAGTGTAGTTTTAGTGATAAACTGCCCTAGTAGTTTATTACAAGCCCCAGTGGAAACATTGTCAAGTGGTAGTAAAAAGTTCATCCCAAACATGTAAATGCCATTTGAACTGAGACTTCATGGTACCTTTTGTCAGTCAGAAATGGAGAAATTTCATTTCCACTCTGTGCATCCTTTCATCTATGCTTGGGGGAGGGGGAAGGTAGTGATTTACGTCACATTTGTTCCAGTTAATGATAGTAGGTCATAGTCTTAGTGTGAATCACTTTTTGGTAAAATTATTTATTATTGTTGCATGTACAAACAGTAGCTTATATAAAATGCAAACTTGTTAGGCCAAGCAATTTTGACATTTTAATTAGCTGTGACTGCTATAGTTGTAAAGTGGAACATATTGGATTAAAGGAGGCGGGGGGACTTAAAACTGCAAGCTCGGAGGCAAAACCACAGGTCCAATCCTGCAAGAGCTTGACATACAAAAGTTTGCTTTGTCTTCTGTTAGAGTTTGCCGTGTAGAATGCTTGCAAGATTGGCCCAGTGCTTAGAAAGGAAACTACAGTATTTCCAATTTTGATCTCATGCTGCTGTTGTAACCCCCACACCTAATGGGAGTGGTTCACTGTCCCATGTAGTGGCACTTAAACCACTTACAGAGAGAGAATGAGTCTGCTCTGCAGCTTTAGCTGGGAGCCAGCTGGCTATTGGTTATGCGGTAGAGACTCATGCACTAAGCTCCAGAGATCCCAGGTTTGGTTCCATTTGTCCATGTTACACTGTAGATTAGGAATAATTCAGTTAGTGTGAGTAGAGTTAATGCAGTTTTACACATGGATAAGTGAGAGGACAATTAGGTCTGTCCACTCACTTTAATTTGTTTCCTTTTATTTATATTCTCTAGTTTTTTATATTTAGAAACCAAAACTGTTTCCTTTCTCTTGACCTTCCTTTCTGGTTTTCTCCTACCTTTAATTTTACAGTCTACACATTTATCTGTCCTTCTCTTTTGTTTCTTCTCTATCCCCAGTGGCAGTTTATGCACATGATTTTACAATTACTATTCCACTGGAGCAAAGCATCAGCAGGCTGGCTTGTTGAGTATTTCTGGGAAATTCTGAGGCCTGTGTTATCCTGGAGGTCAGACTGAATGATCTCAATGGTCCTCTCTGGCCTTGGCATCTATGAAACAAAGGTCAGTGTCCAAAGACTGGAAACATTCTGGCTGAATTTTTGGCTTTGGACCTCAAACTTTTTATAACCATTTAAAAGCTTGCTAGAGCTGTTATTGTTACTTAATCTGATTATGGGTAGACGCAATGTTATGTACCTGAATAGCTGGTATATTGTGAAATTATCTACAATGTAATTTTGGAGAAGTTTGATGCATTTAAACCCATGCAGATATTTCCTGAGCTCCTGTCTCACAAGCCTATATGTTAGTATACAGAGAAAGGACCCAATTTTCTTCTTTTCTACAGCCCTAGTGAATGTACCAGCAGGCTGGAGAGGTGGGAAAATGTGACACCATCTTTGGCTTGTTTTATCCCTGGAAGCAAACAGGAGCAGCTGCTCACTCCCTACCCCTTTGCTTGCTAATCCCTCCACGCTTGATTCTGGTTGCCTCTCTACTTGTTGTTTAGACATCTTGTTAGTTCTTTCCCATCTACATTACATGGACTTATGTGCCTGGCTGCCCCATCTTCCACCTGCTTCAGCAGACCCGCTGGAAAATCTTTACCTTCTCTGTGGAACTGCTTTTTATGCCCTTAAACCAGTCTGCTTCATGGTGTCATGTAAAGATTTACAAGGACTTTCTTTTTCCCCAAACATATTAAAGAAAAGTAGTTGGAGTTTGAGACCTCAAGTTGGAATTAGTTTTTTAAAAATTCCTTGAAGTGATTATGTGCTAGTTACAATGATTGGCACCCTATAAATATCTAACATTGGATGGAGCTGCTGTGAGGGTTTCTGTCTAACTCACCTCTGCTCCTAACTGGAGTGAGAAGTGAGTGGGATGTGTAAGAATGTACAAGCCCAACACTAAGAGGCAATGCAAGAATTGTTAAGGGGCCTTAGTTTCACTTCTCCAGGTCCCCTGGTTTTCACCCATACTCTCCATAAGGTTCCCAGTGCTGGCATATTTCAATCTTCTAATTTAAAAAATAAAATGTATTGCCACTCTTCCCAGTGTAAGAAATATCTTCTGACTTCCAACAAGAGCACCATTGGCACTGCCTGAGACTCCGCTGTTTGCATGTCTTTATGAGTGGCCGTGGGGCCCGTAGATCTTGCCCAGGCTAAGAAAGTTTCCCCATGGGTAGAGGGCAGGTTAGGTTGGGAGTCCTGACCTGATTACTCCTACCACTGCCATAGTACTTTCTAGAGAGACCTACAAGATCCCTGAACATCAGCTAGTTTTGAACATCTTTCTTCTACACTTCAGAAGTGTTAGCCTTTTTCAGCTCTCGGTGAAGTCAATGAGTTTGTGACTTAGAGGGAGTGGAGTTAAATCCTGTGCTGGGTGGAAATCCCTCCCCTGAGGAGTATTTGGTTTCAAAATGGTTAAGGATTTTATTTTTATAAGGAACCATTAATCTTGTGGAGCAGAAGTCTATGGCAGTTAAAATATGCAGTGCAGTCAGTAACACATTATAATGGCAAGGTTGTGATTTCTGCACTTGATCATGAATGATTTATGAAAATTTAGTAAACAGAGAAGGCACAGTTCCTTTTCAGCAGCAGCTTATTGAAGTTGTCTTTGTGCAAACTTGTGTAGCCTTAAAAAAAAAAAAAAAAAAAAAAAAAGGCGCTCCAACAATCAACAAACCTGCTCCTATTCCCCAGGAAAATCACATTTTCAAAATACACCCTTCAAAAGAGCATTGTGAATGAGGTAATTCTCGTGATTAAAAAGCAAGACCGTCTTTTAATATCTTACTTTTAACCCTTTAGGGTCTGTAGCTGAAATTATCCTGAAATTATTTGTGACAAATTGCAGCGAATGGGACGGTCCTCAGCTGAAAAGACTTTTTTTGAGGACCCTCAGATCCAGGGCAGGTGACTCAGTTGCCTGATTTTTTTTTTTTTCCTAATGCCTGAATTGGCATTCCTTGAATCAGCAGCACGTCTTTTCTGTGATGGCTGGTGGAGCTCACTTGTGCACCAGTCTGCCTTTTCTCATGCTCTCTGTTGCTCTTCTGCTTTTCTCTCCTTCATCCTTTGTCTTTGGCTTCTCTCTCCTCCCACACTTTTTTTTTTTTTTTTTTTTTTTTTTTTAAATGTCTCTACTTGGTTATCAGAGAATGACCTAGAGCAGTGGTTTTTGCTAATAGGACAGTAGAAGGCAGAGGTGAAAGCGGACTGTTGCAGCGCTCCAGTAAGAAGCAGCTGCAAATAGGACAGATGATCCAGCTTTCCCCTTTTTGGCAGCCCTGCCAGGAGCCTGGGTCCATCGAATCACCACTAGAGCACTGGGGCACTCAGCCACTAGCCATGAAGGATTGGGTGGGTGTGTGGGGGTGTGTGTTTTCCTTTAGCCCTACCCCCTTCTGCCCCTCCCCCCACCTGCTAAGGACATCGGGCCCAGTGTAGGGCACACTGATAGGTCCCGGCATTTTCTTTCACCCTGGTAGAAAGTCCAGGACCTACTTGTCCACCATACGCACTCTCATTCTCTGCCTTCCCTAACCATCGCTTTCTGTAGGTTCCCTACTCCTTCAGTCCCCCCACTCCTTACTCCTTGCTTCACACTTAGAAAACATTGTCTGTCTATAAAAGGCTCCCTGGGTTGGTTGTGAGTGTCCATCTGTGTGGATGCTGAGTCTGCCCTGCATGAAGCGCTCATTGCAATCAGTTCTGGTCTCCTGCGACCCATCAGCAGAGCCAAGGAATGGGAAGTCCATCGCTAATCGCACTTCAGGAGCAGACCACTTCTTAGTGCCAAACACTGAAGTGCTACAATTCTCTAATACTAATAGCACTTTTAGGGCCTGATTCAATGACTAGTAATTTAGGTGGGTGGCTTTAACAGACATCATTGAACCCTTAAGGTAGCATTTTAAAAAGAGCCTAAGTCCCAAACTTCTAAAGATATTTAGGTATCCTTGTGCTCAGCCTTACAATGCCTATCTAATTTAGGATCCTCATGATCATTTTCTAAAGGACTTGAGGCATTTAGGGTGGGATTTAGACTCAGTTACTTAGGGACTTAGGAGCCTAAGTCTAATTGAAAGTCAGTGGAGTTTAGGCTCCTAAATAACTTAAGGAATGTCTGCATTGCAGTAAGTCACAGTAATTGCAGATGGTGACGTGGGCGGAGGCTATGGGGATGTAAAATTGCAGTGCAGATGGTCTGGCTTGGGGAGCTCTAGAACCCCACAAGTAGGCATGCTCACTCCCAGTGGTGCAAACACTACCTGAAATGAATCCTAAGCTTTGAAGAACCTTTTTTGTTTTGCTCGGTCTGTCAATATGTTGCAAAACCGATGTTACCTCTGAGTTTAAGAATACTAATTGAGTAATAAAAGACTTAATGGAAAGATATAGATTGTCTTTAAATGCATTATTTCACTGATTAATTTGTCTTGTTCCCATTTTTTTATTTTCCAAGAATCAATGCACTCTCCTTTCAGTCCCACCTGTCATTGTTCTTAAAGGGAGATTTATATCAAAGAAAGAATAAAATATTTTTTACTAACTAGGAAACTGTAGGCTAAATTTTCAAAAGCAACTAGTGATTTTAGGTATTGCAACTTTGGTGTACTCAACTAGACACTTTGGGTGTGGGTGTGGGGGTAGGGGGGGTGGGAACTGATGTTTTAGAAAGTCCTGAGCCTCTGCCCTCTGAAAATCAGGTCCCATTAAGGCCTCTGAAGTTAGTCACTCACAAATTTGAGGTGTCTAAAACCACTAGTTAATTTTGGAAATTTAGCCCTGTGGATTCTGAAAGGGGTAAGAACTGGTGGGTGTCTATCAGCACCATTGTCTGCAAAGGGCCATGCTATAATAACTTCAAAGAAAATATGGTAAATCCACTTCTATTATATGCATATTCAACATAGTCATTCAGCAACAGAGCTCTATTAAATGAATGTGGTGGGGAAAAGAAAAGGTTCTCTGGTCAACAGATTATATTGAGTCATCAAATATCTATTTTCTTTAAATTCCGTGAAGTATCATGCTAGCTGTGCAGATCTCACTTTTAGCTTTAGATTATGAAATGTCTGCACAGAAAATCCAGTATTTCATAAATCTTTGCTGCTTCTGTAATAATTTTGTCACTTAAATCAGTAAGTGTCCTGCTAGCCACAAAACACTGTTGCATAAATCCCAGCTTTTCACAGAAATTTCTTCAGGGGCTTGTATAAATCAGTGGAGATCAGGCTTTGGCCCTTATTATTATGACAAATTTAAAATACATAATTTTTGGATTGATGTATGGCAGATTCTTTCTTGGATCAAGATTCCTAAATCAGTCTATTAAAATTAGAGGTGTAAAATCCCGTTTTATTGGTTAATCGACTGATAGAGGCAGCCATGGGAAGCAGGGGGGAAGGGGAATTGACTAGTCAACCAGTCCATAACATCCCTAGTATTAACTGGTTAACCAATTAAAGGGCGATGGGTGGGAGGGCCGCTTCAGCTGCGGCCAGGCTACAGTGCCCCTGGGTGCCATGCACCTGGGCTGGGCCCACTGAGGACAGAGGCTGGTCTGGCTAGCTGGAGCACCCCTGCCTGTAGTGGGCTCCATGGGGCTGGAGCAGCCACGTACCCTTGCGGTTAACTGGAATCAATAAGCCTCATCCATTAAGGATGAGGCCTTCCGGTTAACCATTCACTTCCCTAATTTCTTTCTTTCTTTCTTTTTTTTTTTTAAATTGCTATGGGGAAAACATCAATGATTTGACAAGTCTCTCTAACAAAACTCTGTAATGGTCAGATTCTTAAACTTCAGTGGGAATTGCAGGTATACAGAACTTGTCAAGATGGACTCAGCACTTTTGAGAATTGGGCCCTAAATGAAACTCTATGCAGCACTTCAGGTATAAAGTGACAGACTTGAAAGCAGTTGCTTGACATCTGAAGTTTTTTTTTTTTTGTCATTTCAGTTTGGATTTTTTAAGTGTGAGACAAAGTTGCAGTGATAGTGCCTCCAACACAAACATTCATGTCTGTGAAGTTACAAAACTTGATCTCTGGTGGCCTAAAATAATTTAAAGTTTGGTGGCATTGCAGAGAGTATTCAGTTGCATGTGTGCTGTATTACAAGTCTGTCTCTGTTTCTTGAATTTATTTTAGCTAATTATTTGGAAATGTCAGAGTAGTATTTCAAAAATGACCTAAACACTCTATATTATCATACATGAAGCAATTAACTCGTCCGTCAAATATTTATTGTGGTGTCGTCTTTACTTAGTGTGTTCTCCCCAAAAGGATACTTTTTCCAGCTCTGTGGTTGTATATTTTAGCAGACTGCCATGGATATCACAACTCCCTTAATGAAACTTGGCAATGGGAGAGTTAATGGGCCTAAATGTAGGATACTTATATGACAGTGTCTGTCTGTCTGTCTTTCAGAATACATATTTCTATGATATTTTGGCAGAAAAAAAGACCCAAAACGAACTCCCTCAAGCACTGTTGATTTGGGACATTGCACTGAAAATGATTCATCCCTGTGCACTCTTGTTCTTTGCACAGATATCATTTGCAGGAGACAAAAATGTAACCTACATGTGCCACTGAGACCAATGATATTAGAAAAACTGCAGAGCAAAGGCTTATATAGATGGTGTTTTAAAAAAAAATGTTTGTTGTGTCTTGCTCATGTGGAAACAAGTTACAAATATGACTGTTTGTTTAGCTCCTTTTAAACATAGGCCTCGTAGATGATGTGCCACTGAGAAACAATTCCTGACAGTTATAACTGAACCAGATAAACTGTTCTGCCAGCTGCAAAATAGCACTGTAAAACAAAAGGGTTCTGCTTATCGTTTTCCATTTCTTCATGCTTGTCAAATTGTTTAACTGTGCATTACCCATAACAAAGGGTCTCTGTATTACTCTGCTTGTCTGCTGTGGTCATGGTTTTAACCTTCTCCACTGCAAGGCCCTCTGTGGCATGCTTGTCCACTTTCATTACTTTTTCTTTGCTGTGGGTGTGCTTTTAAGCACAGGTTGCAAAGGATGTGATCTAGAAGCACCACTTTAAAATTCAGGCTGTCATATGTGTAATCTATGTTCATATGTCTAGATCTGCATATGTATCTCAAATTTTTTTTTTCAGGCAGAAACGGCAACAGAAGGTGGACGGGAAGGTCCTAATGTTCATGTCGCCTCAGGGCAGAACAACTGTGACCAAACTGGAACAGGCAGCTTACTGACCTCGCAGAGTTTGGTTGCTCCTGCTGGGGCCTCTGCTGGTACTTCCGCTGCGGCTTCATTCTTCATAAGGTAGCGTTCATCTTTACAATTCACATAAGTGCTAATGGATGTTACATGGTTATGAACTGAAGTGTGTGTTTGCTTTCCATGTGAATAACTGTTTACGTTAGGATATGGTGGTAACTGCTGAAAAGGAAGGTAACCACCCTCTCCAGGGACTGGCCTTGCACCAGTGGTCATGGTTTATTTCTGGAGACTGAGTGGGTATAATTATCTGGCGGATTTGTTATACGTGTTAGGCCTTCCTTTGAGCGGAGGCTGAAATAGCAGGGATTTTGCAGCTCGATATTGGCAGAGCTGAGAAGAGAAGCTTGTACATCATCTATCTCTCTTATGATTGGTTCAGTCCTCAATATTTCGTGCTTGCACAATCTTTACGTGTATTTCCGAGTGTCTATGTGTCTGTCTTTGAGTCTGTTTGTTCAAGAACTCCTCCTAAACAGTAAGAGCCAGGGTCGCCAAACTTGGTATGCAGCTTCCTCTTCTCCTAACTTAAAGCAAGGTCACAGTTTGGTTTTGTCAGGACAGCCAGAAGCCCTGGGAAAAGTACTGATTACCATCACATGCAATGAGTGGGGGATACTGTTTGGAGGGACGCGATATGACAGTGGCCACTGAGGGCAGCGAGTCAGCAGGGGAGAGCTATCATGCAGAGTTTCCACTGGGGGCAGCCATAGCACCAAAGGAGTGGGCAGCAGGGCTGGGGTTCTGCCATCTTGTCTGCCAGCACACTAGTAATTAGCCCCTCTGCTCCAAACCCTTACCTCCCTGCTTGCACTTAGCTACAGTGTGGGGAGAGGGAGGGGGAGAGAGAACCCCTGGTGGCCAGGGGTAGGGAGCCCAGGGAGAGAGAGAAGGCCCCTGGCGGATGGGGGGGGGGGTCCCCTCTGCCCTGAGCTCCTCCCTCCCTCTCCCCCCCAACTTTCACTCTTGCACCCTCCTGCACCTCCCCAATATTGCCAGCCCCCTGCCCTGAAGGGGTAAGTCTGCTTAGTTGACACACACATTTTTCAGAAACCCTTTGAGAGAAGTACTGAATCTTTGTGGATTACTGATGGGACTGAATCCAAGGCTGTCTCATTTTATGTCCATCTTTTGTACGAGCACATGAACTCAAATGTAGAATACACTGTGGTACATATCACCATTTTGGAACTGGTAAAAACAGACGTTCATACACATGTAAGAACTGGTGTAAAAATTATTTGGGGTAGTTCTTGGGGCTATGCTATAGAAAGTCAGACTAGATGATCATATTGGTCTCTTCTGGGCTTAGAAACTACAGATTTACAAGATGGTAGGTGTGCATGTAATCAAAGGAGCAAACCCTGTATTACACATAATACTGTTTATGAAAACCTTGTTCATAGGTGGTACCATATTAACATTCATCCATGTTTAAGCTATTTTTTCTTCCCATCTACCGAAAAGGGTAAATCTGTATTTTGACACTTGAAATTATTTGGGAAAAATGAAAAGTGGTTTTCATTTAAGTTATCAAGTAATATAACATATGCATGTGAATAGCATTTTCCCCCTGCAAATGGTAACCAAAATAGGTACTCAGGCTAAAGCTTGAATTTCAAGGTATAGCCTGTAATAAATTGTTAGGAGCAAGTGGTAGAGCTTTCATAGTAGAGGTTCATTATGAAATGGTTACTGAATTATATTCTTGAAAATGCTGGTGCTATAACTGCTAATGTTGGTTAAATGGAGAACTATTGAGCATGTGGCAAGTTTAACACCCCCCCCCCCCCAAAAAAAGCAAACTTTCAGCGACTTATCCATGCTTTTCAATCTCTTTACTATCCAAAACTTAGTCTGTAACAGGCTGTTGGAAAAGTTCAATGTGTCTACAAATTGTATTAAGAAATATTCATGCTGGGAAAACTTGCTAATATAATGCAGGTAGAACATCCATTCCTTTCAGTATCTTTTGACCAGATGATGTATCTGAGCCTGGGAAGAAGCAAAGGCTTCATTTAAACTAACTTCTCTTCTTCCATCATCTTGCTTAAAGACAAATACAAGTCTGAAATTGTGTCCTCTTATGATTACAGATAATATGCTGCTTTACACACAATAACTATGTTGGGGATGTAAGTCACACCTTTTATTGTACAAATTCAGTGTGTGGGCACTGTAATGTAGTTCAAGTTGCTTTGAACTTATTTCAGTGCAAGTTTGTGTGTTTTAAGCAAGTACAATGTGATAACTTCACTGCAAACTCCAGAAGACAGAAGAGTAAGGACTGAGGGAGAAAAATTCAATTTCAAATATCTGAAATCACAGGGAGGGGAGGAAAGTAACTGGCTAGATAAATTGTCTTCTCTTTAGAGTGTGTGGTGTGTTTGTGTTTTTTGTTTTTGTTTTTTTTTTTAAATCCTGATTTCTTCTTAATGATTTTTATGGGTATGATGCAAAATCTGCTGAAGTCAATGGAAAAACTCACATTGACCTCATTGGATTTTAGATCAAGGTCTGAATGCTTGTTCGCTATCATTATTTCTTAGAAAAATGTCTTCTGTTCAATAGATAGTAAACTAAAAGAGCTAGTTGAATTAATTTTGCAAAATTTTCTTTTACCAAAATGAAGAAAATCTAAATTTTTCTTGCAGAAAATTCATCTTGAAGAAAATCTAAATTATTCAATTTTTTGAAATAGTTGTAACATTTTTACTAAGTTTTTATTGAAGAAATTTTTGTACATACCAAAACTCTCATTCACTTACTGAAAACCTGGCTTTCAGTAAATGAAAATGCTGAAAAACAACTTCAAATATGGCTTTAACAAAATTTTAGGCTAAAAGTATTGCAGAAATTTAACCAAAAAAGGAAAAAAAAAGGAAAATTGGGTTAATTTCAAACCATGTGAATAAGAAACCACTTCAGAAGCTGTTAATGCAGGTACTGCTGCCCAGAAACACCTCTTCCTTCCTGCACTTCTTGGTTCCAGAACTGGGTAAGGGAAATCCCTCCCCCAAGTGGGGGCTGGGACTTGTGCAGCACCAGTCCCAAATCTCCCAGCTACATGGTCTTTAGAAAACAGAGCCCAGGCAGGGATTGAAGGTGGCCGGAACACCTACAGAAGCAGCTTAATCAGGGACTACTGCTTATTAAAGATATTGGAGTGGTTTGGTTTTTTTATATACTTTTGGTCAGACATCTGGTGCTGATTGGCAATTTGCTCTAATCATCACCAGCCTGCTCTTTCTTTCACCTAAGCCTCATTTTATACTTGCCTTTCATACCCTCTTCTTCCTCCCTGCCCCCTTCACTCCCTTCCTTTAATCATAGAGCTGGAAGAGACCTCAGGAGGTCATCAAGTCCAGCCCCTTGCCTAAGGCAGGACCAATCCCAACTAAATCAACCCAGATGCCCCCCACCCTTCTGCTGTCTTTAAGATAACCCCCATGCTATTCTCCACTCAGTGAAGTACAGAAATCACGGCATCAACGTGTTTGCTGCCATAGTGTTCGCTGTGCTTGTAGTTCTACATCTTTTTTACTTTGTCTGTCTTGCCTATATAGACTGTAAGCATTTCAGGGCAGGGATTGTCTCCTATCCTAAGGTTTGAAGTACAGTAGGGGTTTAGGTCAAACTTAGCCACATCAGGTTGATTTTTTCTAAATGGTGAGTCTACATTACCAAGCCTGTTCTGTCGACTTTAAAGGCCATTAAAGTCAATTTTGGTACTCCTGCTTTTCACAAGGAGTAATGCTAAATTCTACCTTACATGGTTGACTTTACGGTAATGCAGATGTAGCACTGTGCAAGTTGATGTTCTTGGCTTCTGGGAGGTGTCCCACAGTGCCCCCACTGTGACGGTTCTGGCCAGAACTGTCAACTCTACTGCTCTCCAAGTGAATAGGAAAAGCCCTGGGAAAATTTGAATTTCATTTCCTGTGTGACGGGCAGACCTTGGAGCAGGCAGCACACCGCAGCAGCACACCTGACCATGGGTCCCCAAGGTCGCAAATGAACACCATCATGGAGCATGCAGGAAATCCTGGACCTAATTGTGTGGGGAGAAGAATCTGTTCTCTTATAACTATGAACCAGCAAAAGGAACACAGATATCTATGTCAAGATCGCAAAGGGCATGAAGAAGAGAGGATGTTCCAGGGACACCCAGCAGTGCCATGTGAAAATAAAGTAGCTCAGGCAGGCATACCAGAAGACAAAGGAGGCAAATGACAGTCTGGATCATTGCCACAAACATGCAGGTGGAGGGGACCTGACCAGCTTTCCTAGCTAGTCTGTGGATTCCTCCGAAGACACTCCTCTGGAATCCTCAGCAGCAGCATGGAGGACAGCATGGATGAGGAGGAGGAGAATGGTCAGCAGGCGAGTGGGACAACTGATCTCACCCAACAACCAGGACCTTTTTATAAGTTTGGAAACCATCCCTCCTCTTGTGCAGCTGGGTCCTGATGCCAGGGAGGGCACTTCTGGTGAGTTCCCTCCTTTTTTTAAATCCATGCTACAAGTGGCTTAAGGCAGTTGGGTTTGCTCTGTGGCAGCCACTGTACCTACACAGAGGGGGCTCTCTGGAATAGGTGGTTAATCTGTCTGGAGATGCAGTGGGAATCCTCCCTGCACATCTCCATAAAGCTCTAGTAGAGCATCTCCTCCATCCTTCTCACAAGCTTTCTGGGAAGGCTGCCTTATTCTGTCCTCCATGCTAGGTCACTCTTCCATGCCAAGCCAGCAGTAAGCAGTTTTTCATAGTTGTAGTACAAGGCGTTGCAGCATAAGGCTCAGGTTTTTGGTCATTTTCAGTCAGCATCTGCTCCCCATCACTCTGATTCAGAGAAGGTTGATGTCATGCATGGTGACCTGCAGAAGCATGCAGGTGGGAGTGGGGAGGTGGGTCGGGTCTGGGCTTAGCAGCAGGGCAGGGGATGAGCAAAATGAGGTTTACTGCAGAGACATCAACTAATAGCTTCCCCTGCAGTAAACCTCTGTTTGTTCATCCCTAATGAAGCATGGCTTGAGTCCTTGTCATGCTACCACGCCTGGATCCCCTTCCCACTTGCATGCTCCTGCGGGAAGGAAAAGTTGCAGTCTCCTGGTAAACAGGGAAGGAGGGAGAGGGAGGAGAGAGGGGGTGTTGAACACATGGGCACTGCATGAGCCCCTGCCCTGTCCTGCTTTGCCTTGCTGCCTCGTCTGGACCTCCTCTCCCCCATAGGCTCAAGTCCTGGCCTGTCTTTTTACCATTCCTACCACCACACTGAGGCCAGCTGCTCCTCTAAGAACTCTGTGATGTGCTTGCTGTGTAGTGGGCCCTTAAAAGCATAACTGTGGCATTGTACGTAACACATCCCTATTGTCTTTAGACACACCTTTTATGCTAAGAGATTAGGTTTTATGCTCAACAATGTATCTACTCATAATTACTGGCTAAGTGCTGTGCCTTAACCCCCCCACCCTGCCATATAATTTCCCCCCTTTATTTTCACAAATACTATGGAACATACAGCAGGCTGCCACAACAATGGGAATGTTGCTTTCACTGAAGTCTAATCTAGTTAGTAGACTGTGAAACCTTCCCTTTAAATGTCCAAAAGCGCACACTACCACCATTCTGCACTTGCTCAGCCTGTCATTAAACTGCTCCTTATTGTGGTCCAGGCTGCCTGCATACAGCTTTGAGCCCTGGGAGCAAGGGATAGTCTGGGTCTCCAAGGAAAATTATTGACATTTCAATGCCTCAATGGTAACTTTCTGGTCTGAGAAGGAAGTTACGACTTGCAGCTTTCTGAAGATACAGGAGTTGATGTCAGTGAAACAACCTTGTGATCCACCAGTCCCTACAGCACCATGGAGAAGTATCCCTTGCATTTTATGTATTCCTTGGCAAGGTGGTCAGGTGGCATTCCATCTATAGCCCCACCACAGTTAGGGAACCCCAGCATGGCAAAGCTTTTCACTATGTCCTGCACATTTCCCAGCGTCTTTACCCTCTGTAGCAGAAGTTTATTGATTGCTTTCGCTACTTGGATCACAACAGCTCCCACTGTAGATTTACCCACTCCGAAATGATTCCCAACTGACTGGTAGCTGTCTGGGGTTGCAAGTTTCCACAAGCCTATTGCCACTCACTTCGCTGTCATAGGGCTTCGCGCTGGATTTTTGCACTTCAGAACAGGGGAAAGCAATTCGCAAAGTTCCATGGAAGTGGCCTTACACATGTGAAGGTTTTGCCGTCATTGCTGATTGGTGAGAAAGCATAGTGATACAGCTATGGGACAGTCTGTGGTTGTGTCTCAGCACCAGAACCGTGTTCAGAGAATGTCGGTAGCATTTGCCAATCACTCACCTCAAGTCCTTCGCCAAAGAGTATATTTGTGGCGGCCTGAGATTCCTCCTCATTCCAGTGGGCCCTTGCTATGCTCTGGATATACTCCAGCATGAGGCACACCATGGTTAATATGATTGCCATACTACTTTGCTGCTAAATAGATTCCACTATGGGTTCGATGCTTAACCTGCTGTGGCATCTGCATGAATGACGAGGGGGGGAAGGGTGCGAAAAGACTGTTTACTGTTGCTTTCAAGCAGGGGAGAATGATGAGGTGAGTGCATTATGGGATGCTGATGACATGTGCCCAGAATCATCCTCTGCACAGTTTTGCTCCCAGCATGCACTGGGAGCATAACCCAGAATGCAAAGGGGTGACAGGAATTGTGGGGTAGGTATCCACAATGCATCGCTCCAAGTCAATGGTAGCCACCCTACTGGGGACGCACTACTTCAGACTACGTTGAATTCTCTTGTGCACAGTGGAGACATACACCTTCGACTTTACAAAATCGAGTGCTAAAAAATTGACCCCTTAATAAATTCGATTTTATCTCGTAGTGTAGACTAGGCCTATGTTTGTATAGTGCCTCACACAATGAAGCACTGTTTATGGTTGGTGCCTAGAAATTACTGTAATATATATGACTATTAATAATCATTTGTGCAAGATCACTTTCCTCTGACCAACTCTCTTGACAGTTGAAATTTTTCACACAAGTCCTTTTTGTTTAATTTTGGGAGAACCTGTTCTATTTGTCATAAAAATAAAGTAGATCAACAAAAATGTGCCTGTAAGCTAAATTTTAGCATATTGTAGATGTAGAATAAAAGAAAGTAAAGACGGACCTATTACTTGAGGGTAATGCGAGTAGTATCATTCACTTTAGTGGGATTTCTTCTATGAACATGTTTCCAGGATTACGCCCAATATTTACCTCAGCCAGGAAGGCCTACTATAGAGGTATGTAAGCATGTTTGGAGAGCCTCTGGTTCATGAATTTATGGCCCATTTCAACCTTCCAGCATCTCTGCTGACATTAAAATTTGCATGTTTACTGAGTGGTGCTCTGCCTCCCCTTTTGAATTATTGTATGCTTTGCCTTACCTGGGTGGGGGGTCTGTACTGTGTTTATTTCCTTTGTTCCATGCTGAAAATTGTAACCCCATGTTAAGTTCAAAATTAGTTACTTTGAAGGCGTAGGAGGACACAGCTTCAAGTGGGGAAAATAATTAAGTTCTTCAACAAAATATTTTTCTGGCTATACGTAAATGCATGATTCCAAACGAAGATAATTTACAATGCTCTTATGCAGAACGCATTTGTTTGCATATTTACTAGTGTACTTACCCAATCTGAATCTGCATATTGAGAAGAGCTTTTTCATTTTACCTGCCGTGGTCTGGCACTGATGTTTCAGGAGCAGAGAGTCCTGATAGAGGGCCAGCAGCAAGGCGCCCTGCGGGGCCGGCAGGGTAGCAGGCTGCCTGCAGTGAGTTTGCCAGCGAGGCTGCCCAGTGTGCAGCAATGGGGCTGCCTGGAGGGGCTGGGAGCCATCACAGCAGCGGTGGGGCTGGGTTAGGGCTGGGAGGCCGGTGGCAGGAGGGCCAGAAATGATCTCTCTGGTCTGGCAAAATCCCTCCTCCAGGACTGGTCAGGTTCCAAGGGACCAGGAAGGTCCAACCTGTATTTATATAACAGTGATTGGATGAACTCTGCCTAGCTTTAGCATTCTGAATTCTGTACCCATTGCTGTCTTTCAAAGAAAGCGATATGAAAATTTTTGTTCTTACAAAGTGAAATTCTATCCAAATGTAGTGACAGTACCACTAAAAGGACCCAGTCTGCTGTCATTCTGGTCAGGGCACTTGTTTCTCATGGGGTACCACATCAGGTGGTTAAAACACTAAAACATTTGTAGACAGAGGGAGCACAATAGTTTCCAAGAGCAGGAAGTGCAAAGGGAGAGAGGAGGAGTTTAGCAATGAGAGTGGGTTCTAGGAGAGGTTAATTGCCTCATTATCAAAAGGGGGAAAAACACTCCCGTGAGAGAAATCAAGTCCCCTGAAAACGGAAGCAGTCACCATTAATCGGTGACTTTGGCCTGTTTGTGACTTGTGGTAGTGATGCCTGTGTTTCTTGATGTCTTCATTGAAGTAGAATTGCTATCTGTGTCTGGCCCTGACACAGAAAGGCAAGACTCCAGGAAGATTTGAGCAGTGGCTGGATGTTTGTTGAAGAATCAGAGGGATGTTAGGAGGAACAAAATATATTAAGTAATCCTTCCTAAATGTTTATCTTGGTAGATTTTGGACTAGCCCTTCTTTCTTCCTCCCAAATTAGCTTATGAAAGAGGGTTTTGGTGGGTTTTTTTCCCCACAATGTCTCTTATAATAAGAACTTTTGCAGGCTATTTGTGCCAATTATTAACTCGTATGCATTTGCAAAATGACTTCCATTGAAACCAGGATATCTAGGGTTATGTCTATACTTAGAACATTACAGTACTTTAATGTGAAAGTACAGCTACAGCACTAGGGCTGACTGAGAAGTATCACTTCCAGTGCTGGGAGCCTCTTTACATGGGTGTTTTACAGCACTGTAACTTGCTGTGCTCGGGGGTGGGTGGGTGGGTGTGTGGTTTTTTTTTTTTTTTTTTTTTTTTTTTTTTTTTAGTACCCCGAACAAGAAAATTGCAGTGCAGTAAAGTGTCAGTGTAGATAAGCCCTAACAATAACTGAAGCATCTTAATACCCGTGCTCCCATTTTTGTTTTATCAAACATCTTTTTTTAATTACTGTGTTTACTTGGGTTACTGAATCTAGGGATGTAAGTGACTAGTCGATTACCTGATAAAGCCTAGGCTTATCAAGTAGTCGAGTGGGCTACTTGCTTCCCCCCTTCACCTGCCCCCCTGCTGCCTCCCTACCGAGGCAGCAAGGGGAGGGGGAGAAGTAGGAGCTGGTGCTGGGGAAGGGAGCTGGCTTAAAGGCCAGTTCCCCTCCAGCACCATCTCCGCTGTTTGTATGGGGAGGGGGGCTGGGGAGGGTGCTGCAGAGCAGACCCCCACAGGCAGAGGCCCAGGCTCGCCGTAAGCAGAAGCTTCTCCGCATCCTGTGAAGCAGCCCCTGTTTGCAGGGGGTCCCAGCGGGGGAGCTGGGACCCGCCCCCTTGGCGGACAAGGGCTGCTGTTAGAACAGTCTCTCTTCACCACCAGCCCCGGCTGCCACGGATAGGGGCTGCTGGACCTGGCACAAGCCAGGTCTGTGCAGGCTTGATTCAGTTCCAGCTTGCACCGGGTCTGGGAGCTACCTCCGCTGTGGCTCTGCATTTTAAATATAATAAGAGCTGGCTCTTGCTATATTTAAAATGCAGAACCACAGCAGGGGTAGCTCCTGGACCCAGTGTGAGCTAGGACAGAGCACCTTCCCTTATTGACTAATTGTGTAATTGATACAAATTGTATCGACTACACGATTTAGCCAAATACCCGCCACTTAACTGAATCACTGCATAGTGATACAGGGTAAAATTCTAGGCTTCTAAGTAATGTATGTACTTTTTGACCAGTGTACTCTAGCTTTTATGCTGGGATCAGCTCTAAGTTAATACAAGTGGAGTAAGACAGATTTGAATCAGAACCATTATTAAAATTGTTTATATGCATAGTGTTTGCTATTTACTAGGAAAAGTTTTGTTCATCAGTCCATTTGCTTATCAAGGTCATAAAATTATCTAGGCACTGAATAGCACAACAGTATGCATTCTATATTTAAAATAAATCTAGTTGGCTTTTTGTAGATTCATGATATTCAATCATATTTTAATTCATGTGAGTAGTGGATTAAAGAATCTAATTATTCTCTAATGAGCAGTAATAGTACATATAAACTAAGGGTCACTATCCTATTACAGGCACCTGATGGTTCACTGATAACCATTTGGTCATTAGATTGACCATAAAATACAGTCAATAATTGAGGTTACTCATAGAGCAGACACCTTATCAGCTTTAGGCATGGTGGGACAGCTTGTCAGTACTCGGTATACTGATTGTGCTGTGACTGAGCATATGATTAGGGTATTGAAGCAGTGTGTATCTAATGAAACTGCAGGAAAGGCATAGCAATATTACCACAACCACTAAATGACTAATGTATTATTGTTCCAAGCCTCAGATGCTTCAATTAGTTCCAATAAACTCTATCTTGAATATTTATTTTAATGAGATCTAGTTCAGTGGCAGGCTCAGAACTTGAAAAATTTTGTGTACAGGTTTTCATTACCCTAGTCTAAATTTGCAGTGTTTTGGGGACAGCTACAATGTTTAGGAAATCTGTGTGTCTTTGAATGAAAACCTAATGGAAGGAATAAAGGCTATCATGTCAGTTTTACGCTTGACAGTTTATTTTTGCATTTTTATATTTAAAATTGTTTCTGAAGTAAGTGGTGTCTGATTTTTATAAGATAAATGCTATTGGTGGCAAAATTTTATGGCATTATATTCTGCTCTTAGATTCATCCATGCAGCTCCCATAGACTTGCACATGTGGATCTGAAGTCAGAATTCATTCCTTAGGATATTGTGCCATATGAATATTAGTCAAAGAGTTCTAATTCATGAAGTCTTCTAGGGAGACTTCATACTAGGGAGACTTCATACTGTATCACAATTCTTTATATTGTCTGAGGAATCAGACCTACAACCCATTTTTTTACTATTATATTTTTCTATGACTCTGCCTTAATTTTAATAAATTATTTAATACAGCAAAGGATGCAAACTGCCTTTTGTCTTTCTGAACTGCTATTCAAGCTTCTATGATGTGACCTTGGAAAGTAACCATAGAAACGTGTTAAAAGCATCAACCTAAAATCTGTAGTTCACTATGACACTGATGCAAATTCCATGAAAGAAGATTATGATGTATTAAGAATACTAGTGGCATATATTACCTCTGACCTGTTAAACCTGATTATTCTGTGACTATCAGTACTTTCATAATTTAATGGTTGGGGGCAGGGAAGAGCAAAAATCTAACATTAAGTTGTTATGTTAAAAATCTGTAGCTAAATCATTCTACTTTGTCAACCCAATTTGTGTCCTATTAAATGCAGGCATTATTTTTCTATTGAGTTCATAATATAATTACAGTTATTAAATAAACAGAACTGGTGAAACTTTTACTCGGCTGAAGTTGACTGTTTTGGGAGTTTTGCACAGAGTTGGCATAATTTAAATATTGACAGCACATAATTGGGTTAGTTATGTAGTTCACTAGCAAGCAAAGGGAATTTTTGACTTGTCAAATACAGTTAGACCTTTTAGTGCTGGTTTGCTGTGGTTAAAGCTACTTTGTAAGTCTGAAATGGAAATCAAAGGTTGTCCTTTGTTGTTGCTAAGAATAACAACAATGGAAGTCCAGTTGAATCAGGGGGAGAACGAACTAATTCTCTTATTAACTTCCTCATTAAGCACAATCTACACCTAAGAAAACCTAAGCTTTTTCTTGGTATAATAGGAAAAAATAAAAATTGAATTAGTTACAAAAGCCCAGTACTAGCACACTCCAATTAAAGCTACCCTACTGATAAATATATCCCATCTCCATGTATATTTAATCTTCGGATTGCTCATTTAATAGCAGTAATGAGCGAGGTACAGGGCCATTTGTTGGGAGCAATGACTGACCAGTGTTAATAGTCCTTGATTACTGTTTGGAACATTAATCTCTCCTCCTTAATCCCCAATCTCTATCATTGCTATCTAATTTTTGTTTGGAAGGAAGTCTTCTTCCTTAAGGGTATGTCCACACTATACACTTTATTTCAAAATAAGCTATTCTGGAATAGCTTATTTTGAAATAGCATGTCTACACTGCAGGGAAGCCTCAAAGTTAGTCTGAGGCAGGCTTCCCTAATGTAGATGTGCTATCTTGATTTAAAGCCCCCGGAGGCACTGGGGAGGAATAACTTAGTCCCTCACCAGGGTCATTCTATTTCGAAATAGCAGCAGTGGCGCGTCTACATGCGCCTTATTTTGAAATAGCTATTTCGGGATAGGCATTATTCCTTGTAGAATGAGGTTTACAGATTTCAGAATAAACTGTTTCAAAATTATTTCGAAATAACGGAATGGCTGTGTAGATGCTCGCATTTGTTTCGAAATAATGCTAGTTATCCCAAAATAACAGTGCGGCATAGATGCACCCAAAGTGAATAAACCCAGTGTTTACAGCTGCATTGGAAACTGCAGCATGTGTGCCCATTTTGGCCCTGTTTGTGTTTGTTAAACCACATCCTTGTGTAGTTGGTGCGCTTAGCACGCTGTTATGCTGTCTTGGAGTGACAGTAGGGAGAGCAGGGACTATAGAACTGCACTGTGTCTTGTAACATGGGGCAAAGTATGCATTCCTATTTGCTGTGGCAGCACTAACCTATCTATAAATAAGAACAACAAATGTGCACGTCAGTTGCATTCAGTTTCATGTTAACACAAAGGCGATTCTGTGGTGAATCTTAACTAGAAAGTCATGTATGAATCCAGGAGGCTTTGCTTTATAAGGCAGAAATGACTCTCAGAATGCCAGACCAAAGAGGGAGTTAAGATCAGAACATCATTACTGATAATATCACTAATATAGCACTGTACATTTACACAGTGCTGTATAAATAGAGTAAACGAGGCTTCCTGCCTGGAAGAGCTTGAAGCTTGAGTTTAACAAGGCAAACAGACAGTACACAGAACAATAGCTCAGGAAAGGGAGAGTGTTGAGGAGTTGTAGCAGTCAGTGGGAGAGTTAAGGTAGGCTCCAAGGCATCAACAGACAGGAGAACAGCAGAAAAGTCAGAGAGGTTAATAGACTGGCGATCAGAAAAGGACAGAGTGATTAGACAGGGGATGGGGAGAATATGCAATGTTGGCAGAGAGCAAAGGGTGATCAGAAAGGAGGACTTTAGAGAGAGGGAGAACAATCAAGAGAGTGACTTCAGTGGTGAATAAGAGAATCAGTCCACAGCTGCCTGTCAGAGTTAACAAGAGACATATACAGCCAATGGGATTAGAAGCCTCATCAGCATCATAAATGAGGTTGAAGGTAAGCGCTTCCTCTCTGGGATGGTGCAGGTGACACCTATCTGTCCCCCACGGTTTCTTTTTTTTTTAGGGTGGGAGATGGCACCTTACTGTCCTGGGGTGATTTGACTGGGTGTGGAGTCGCGATGTGAATGGTTAACCAGTAAGCATCACCCTTACTGGGTGATGGTTACCTGTTATGGTTAACTGGTGGGCTGGAGCAGCCCTCCACACACTGCAGGCAGGGGGGCTGCTCCAGCTCGGTGGAGCTCACTGTGGGTGGGTGGGGGTTGTGCTCCAGCATGGCCAGAGCAGCCCATGAGCATGGCAGGTCTGGCCTGGAGTGCTGTGAGCAGGGGCACTCCAGCCTGGCTGGACCAACCCCCACCTGTCCCTGTTCAGTTAACTGATCAAACACTATGTTTAACTGATAACTGGGGGGAAATTGTTTCCCAGACACTCTCAGTGCTCCCAGCTGTGAGGGAAGACTCAGAGGGAGTTGCTGATTATAAAATGAGACACTTGCATGTCCTGTTGTCAGGCTTCAGAATTCTGGGATTGACTGTTGAACAGTCCTGTTCTAGGGGGTTGAAATGAGACATTGGGTCACTTTAGTCATTCATAGAGATGGCATTGGGACTCCAGAGGAAGCAGGAGGGAAGAAGGGGAAAAGGCAGAGGAAGAAGAAAAATCAGACTGGTAAAAAATTAGAGACCTCATATGTGACAGAATGCTTTAAAAATCATTTGCAAATGCACAGCCCACCTATCCAGGCTGCATAAATACCCCGGAGTAGGGATGTTAAATACTGGTTAATTGAATAGTCGAGTAACCTCATGAATTCTTATCTCTTATCTTATCTATCCATAGTCCCCAGGGGCAGGGCCGGCCAGTGTGCTCCAGCCTCCCTCATGAGGAGCCCTCTGCTATTCCGCGCTGCTGCCTCTGTATCAGAAGCAGCAGTTCAGGGTGCCAGGCGGGAGCTGGTCCACAAGGAGAGACCGTTTAAAACCCAGCTCCCCTCGGAGACTGGCTGCCTGTCGCCCTGTGTTGCTGACTCTGAATAGGCAGCAGCGTGGGGTAGCAGCAGCCCCTGTCTAAGTGGGGCCTGAGCTCCTGGACCCGGTGCGAGCCAGAACTGAGCCGGGCTACCTTCCTACCCTGCTCCTAATGCACTTTAAATACAGAGCTGCAGCATGGGTAAGTCATGGACCTGGTGTGAGCCAGAACTGAGCTGGGCTGCTGGCCAGCCTGCTAAAATATTTACTGGCAGCAGGGGTGGGGGTGGGAATGCATGTAGTCTAGCATTAACTTATAAGCTTTTGCTAATTGGTTAATCCACTGCATTATTACATCCCCATCCCCGAGTGTGCTCATTGCACACTTGCTAGTAGCTCCACTAACAATAAATGTCCTATCTGTCTTATATCACAGAACTGAATAAAAATACAGAGTTAGTACTCTACAATTGCATCCAATCTCTACAGCAATCCTGTTACCTTGAGGCTCATCCCTCAGGAGATGAGGGCTGACTCCATCAGCCACTAAACACAGAGCATTGTGGCTAAACTATAATGAAATTCTGGACTACAGGATGCAGCTTTGGGGGGTTGCCTAATGCCTCTTACTTACAGGAGCTATTGCTGACATTGCTGCTGGGTTTACATTTTGAACTACTTGTGATCTGTGGGAGAGTTAGATAAAAGCAGTTGAAACCAAATGTTTCAAATACACGGAAGGGGAAAGTTCTCATATGTGATTCCATGAATTTGAATGTCCAGAGAATGACAATGTGCCAGAACAGGCTGAGTGTAGTGGAGTTGGTGGATGGCATTAATAGTCATACAGAGGGGTTGGAGTGTATAGCTTTTTACCTGGCACAGCCTTATGTATTAACGAGGAATCCTGATGTCCTGTCCTGTGGATATTTGCCATTTATTTGCTTTCTGTTCCCATAACACTCTATTTAAGTATATTTCCCTTTTCCTTTATGCCAATATTTCTCACCTTCCTAATGTGTTTCTTTACATATTGTTTTGCATTTTTGCTCTTTCTAGTTTCTCTTTCCTTTATGTTGTTTAACTCCTGAACTTCAGCCCTTCCCTCGTCTATATGAGGTCTGTGAGTCCATCCGTCTGTCTGTCCGAGTCCGTTTTGTTCAAGAACTCCTCCTGAATGGTATGCAGGTTCCTCATCTCCTAACTTAAAGCCAGGATAGGGTTTGGTTGTGCCTGGAATTTGCTTGTTTTCCATAACTTGAAAAGGGAGGGGGCTGATGGGAGGGAAGCGATACTGCAGAGTGACCACTGGAAGCAGTCACACCAGAAGGGGAATGGCCAGCTGGGGATGGGGCTCACCATCTTGCTGGCCACCTGCTTAGGTAAGTGGCCCTTCTGCTCCAAACCCCTCCCCCTTGGCACCAATCCTAGACTGTCAGCCCTACTGCCATGCCTCCCATCCCAGGAGCACTGCTGGGGCTGGGCAATGTAGCCTTTCTCTCCCCATCCTCCCCCCTGCAGGAGCCACAGCCTGGCTCCCCTCTGCCCCCAGCGCCTCTGGACTGCCCAACATAACCACACCAAACTGGGCTGTATGGCCCCCTCCCTCTGCCTCCTGGGCTGGGAACGCTGCCTGGGCTGGCCTGTGTGGTCCCTTCTCTCTGGGCTGGGCTTGGAGAGCACTGGTGGGAGGCCTGCGTGGTACTTGTCCTGGGCAACGCTGGATAAGTTTTCTTGTTTCCTATATTTAGGTTTCCCAGCTTAGGATCAGCAGCAGTGGCAGCTGCACTGGTGATATTGCTTCAGTGGGGATGAAGCATTCCATAAATAAAATGATAATCATAACTTTCCAGAGTGCTGTAATTTGACAGTTTGCACCTGTTTCTTTTAACTTCATCAGTGACTTCACATTCTTGTATGCAATTATATATTTTAACTATTGTAATGCTTCATTATAACTCAACAGTTGGAATAATAAAAGCTGCCTGCTGCTTACTTGAATATTTGATTCTCATTGTTGAGTTGTAGAATGCGTTACCGGATAGATTATCATGTAAACTATGCAATCTGCAAGGCAGACAGACTTTTGTAACATGAATTGTATTCTAGACCGCTTTGCCCCTGTTAATATTTGCAAAAAGGAAGCAGTGTATTTCTGCAGATATCTTTATTCATAACAGTTTGTAGACGCCACATAAGTGGCGATATAATCTTACCCAAAAGGAATACTCCAGTGGAATCATTTCAGTGCTATTTGTTTGATATGCAAGATGTTCATCCTACAGAATTCTCTAACTTCCATTGGAATTCTGTACAGGGAACATACCTGAATTTTTGGGCCCTACAACTCCAGCCTGTATTTACCTAAAGCTGAGAGGAAATCTAAGACTTAAACTCATTGGATGGAAACAAGAAAATGGAAGTTCTTTTGAAAGCAACTTGAATAGCATAAAATGAGGCCAATTTCAATGCTATTAATGAATCTGGTTTCAAGGCGATTGTCTAGATACAAGTCCCAAAATGTTCTATAGTAGTGTAGGATGTTCAAGTGTTAGAAGATATTCCTTGTAAAAAGAATTGGTGAGTTCTTTCGCAGATCAGTAGTGGTCCATACTGCAGCAACAAATACATCTTTTTAATCTGTTAAATGCCCTTTCAATGTAAAAGATATCTGTCTTTGCTGGAATTTTGAATCAAGGACCCTTGGATCCAAAAAAATGCATTGATTCAATGTGTCTCAGCCATGCTAATAAAGTTACACACTTCACAGGCCTATGTATAATCATAGGAGGGAAAGGCCATTGCATTTCTCTGCTAAATAATAGTTTAAATTTGAGTGATACAATTTCAGTCCATTTTATGTCTGTAAAGATGTTTCAGAGCCACTTTGAATTAAGTAAATCCCAGCAGCGTAATATCCTAAGAAGCATCCAAGTACCCGCTCCATTTAAAAAAAGTTGTGTGGGCCTGGAGCTCCTGCCTTTCCATTATTTCTATTGCATCATTTAATACTGTCAGAAATACAAAGGGTTTAAGACTAAATATCGCTGGCTTTTGTATGCTAAAGCAGGCTCTGCATTAATATGCATTGACTTCTATCCATACTATGAGTGGCTTAGGATCATGGAAATACTGGATCAGATTAGTCAATTACGTCCATTTAAAAAGATTTAACTGATAGCGGCCTGTAGCTGATACACACATCTTAGCAATGTTTTCCTCTTCCCCTCTCATCACTCTCTTCCCTCCCCTCCCCCCCCCAAAACAAATGCCCCTGCTTCTTCCTATGGTCAGGTAGAGTCAACATTAGCCAATCAGGGTGTCTTTCCCTTGTATACCTGATGTGGTTTTGGTAAATATTTATGTAACAAGTAATTTGTGAGAGACATGTTAGCACTACCTTTTTTTGTTTTTGTTTACTATGACTGGTATTTGCAGGGCAAAATGTTAAGTACTCTATTTATATAATTACTTTAATAATGAATGGTTATTTAATACAATTGTTTCTGTTTCGTTACTTTCCTGCTTTAAAATGGCTTAATTTGTATTCAATCAGGAAGAGCAATTAAGCTAAAGTTCTGAACAGACGGTATGGTTCAGAAAATAGGAGTCTGCATTTAAAGGCTAGGAAATGAAGTCCACTTTTTGTCTAGGGAGAATTCTGGATTGATGTAGTTCTGCTGGCTTTAGCTTGGCTTGTTCATGAAATAGGAGGCAAAAAACTTTGTTGGCTCTGAGCTAGCCAAGTTACTATATGTAGTTTCTATTTGTATGCTGTATACAAGCTAGGAATAGACATATTTTTGTATTTAGATGTTGATGATGGGTTTGCTTATATAAAGCTTAACCAACACAGGTTTCAGCAGTTTGTTACAGGGAGCAGTGGCAAATAGTGAGTATAAGAGAACGATGTTTTCCATCTGTGCTTATTTTATTTTACAGCATTGGCGAGCAGAGCTAGACTGGATAGAACTGGGCATTCAGTTATTGTCTGCTACCGTGAGGTATAAATTATACATCTAGTTTCTCAGTCTTGGTTCTGGTTGTGGAGAGAAAGCATAGCAGCCAGAAAGCTGTCCTGAGGATTCACCGTGACAGAGGAAGTCCTTGGGTGGCATAGGGCCAGTGTTCCAAAAACCTCAGTGGGCTGTTTTCACCTCTAAATGGCTGAGTTTTGAGGAGAGCAGAAAAGTTGCTTGGACTCTAAACTCAGTGCACTTGAGGATCTGGACCATATTTTTTTGATGTGGGGAAAAGTATGGATTCTAAGAATAACAGCTATGATGCTTCCTCCTTAGATCTATGAACACACACACCATGTGTTTCTTGAGTTCTGGAAAACTGTTCTGCTGAAATGCTGTGTGGTTGGATGCCACCTACACTGCTTTTTAACAACTTAAATAGTGACACACTTGAAGGGGTCAGAACCCAAAATGGTGTAAATCCGCATAGCTCCTTTCACTTCAAAGGAAAAAAATTTTCAGTTCACACTAGCTTAGATCTGGCCATGCTTTAGAAAGGCCCTGGTGTGCTTGAATTCAGGTACCTCTTAGTCATTTGACTACTATGATTTAGGCTCAGGGTGGGCAAGACACCACTCATGGGCCAGATCCAGCCTGCCAAGCCACCAGATCTGGCCTGCGGAACATCCTGTCTGCTCCATGTGTCTTTGCTTTGGAGGGGGGCGGAGACTGTGTGATCTCCCCGCCCCTAGCCTACTCCTCAGCTCCTACTGGATGGAAACAACTGGCCAATAGGAACTGACCCCAGCCAATCTCTCCGCTCCTATTGACTGGAAACAACCAGCCAACAGGGGCTGAGAGGTTGGCCTGGGGGATGGGAGCAGCACAAGACTCTTCCCCTGTTGGAACTGGGAGCCACATGGAGAGAGCAGCCTGCAGTTTTAAGTGGTCTGAGGCTGCAGCAGACAAGGAGCCCAGCCTGCTTTGGGGGTGCTGCAGGGCTGCTAACCGGGAGACACTTGAGGTAAGCGCCTCCCAGCCAGAGCCTGCCTCTGGCACTGCTGCCCCTCCTGCACCCCAACTCCGTCCCCCAGGTCACCATCCAAACCCTCTGCAGCTCCCTGTTTCAGGTCACAACTTCCTCCCGGACCATGTGTCCTCCTCATACACCCCTTCCCCAGGCCAAAATCCTCTCCTGCACCTACACTCTCTCCCTGACCCTACACCATAATTCCTTGATCCAGGTCACAACCCCCTCCTTCACCCAAACTCCCACACCTTCTCCTGCACCCCCGTCCCTTACCCCATGCACCCTTCTGTACCCAATCTCCATACAGGACTCTGCACCCCCTCCACAGGAAAGTGCAGCCTTTGACCACTTTCCAAAATCTTGGAGTGGCCCCCACCAAAAATTATTGCCCACCCCTGACTTAGGCCTATCTCTGCGTGGCTTTGAAACATGTCTGCGTGTGATAAAGCCTGATTCTGTACCACAGTAATTAGTGAGAATTGTGCTACATACTTCACTGTGGGCAGAATTGGGCCTCGACTGTATGAATGTAGCTGATTTTTCTGATTTTTCCAAGTGAGAGAGCTAAATTTAAACCTGGAAGGCAGGGTTATCCTTCCTCATGGAGCAATTGTGAGAGGCGGGCAGGAACTTAACCTTAGACTGAAGAATTCTTCCCTATAGTATTGGCTGGGAAGAATGTGGTTTGACATCTTATAAATCTCTATCAAACTGCATTAAAGGCAGCCCTTCTAAAAAAGCCATCCTTCAATGCCTTACATTGTGATCCAAATACAGAATTGTCCACTGAGCAAAGTGACCTATGGAAATAACTGGCACTAATTGCTTGTTCATTGCTTGACTGACTGGCTAAAGAAACAAATATTTGGTTGCCCTGCCTGCCTGAAGATTCTAATATGAGAAAAGCCTTATTGCCAGTGATGGGCTGTGTAAACAAGACAGAGTCCTATAAAGCATGTTACAGTGGGCAGAGCATAAAGCTGTAATCCAGGAATTCGGTATCCCTCTGTACCAGCGGCTCATTGTTCAGCTGTAGGCTGGATTGCTTTTAGATTAAGCCTTATCTGTATGAATGCTACTTCACAGCAAGCTGAGGTATAAATTAGGGATGTAATAGTGTAGTTGATTAACCGAAGCTTATATGTTAATGCTATAGACTACACGCATCTCTCTTTCCCCCCCCCCCCCCCCCCCCCCCCCCCGCCAGTACACTTTTTTTTGCAGGCTGGCCAGCAGCCCAGCTCAGTTCTGGCTCATGCCAGGTCCAGAACCTATCCCTGCTGCAGGTCTGCATTTAAAGTGTATTAGGAGCCAGGTGGGCAGACAGCCCAGCTCTGTTCTGGCTGGTGCCAGGTCCAGGAGCTTAGACCCTCCACTTTAGACAGGGGCTGCTGTCACCCCACGCTGCTGCCTCTTTATTGGGCAGCAGCATTGGGCAACAGGCAGTGGGTCCAGAAGGGGAGCTGGGTTTTTAAACTGGTTCCCCTTGTGGACCAGCTCCTGTCTGGCACCCTGCACTGCTGCCTTGGATACAGTGGATACTGGCCCCGCCCCTGGGGACTATAGAATAATCGACTGATTAAAAATTCATGAGGTTACTCAATTATTAAATTAACCAATATTTAACATCCCTAGTGTAAATCTACTTTGCACTATGATGCCACACACTAGGGATGTAAAATACCATGTAATCAGTTAACTGGTTAACTGCTTAAATGGGGCAGGCTGGAGTGGCCCCTGGCCTGCAGCGGGATGTAGTGGGTTCAGTCCCCTGCTCCCCCCACGCTCCACCATGGGTCGGGACTGCTCTGGCCAGGCTGGCCTGCACAGGTGGGAGCTGCTCTGGCTAGGCTGCCTGGATGGCTGTCCCAGCCAGGCTGGACTGCTGGTTAACCATTCATATCCTTACTACACACTAAGGGTATCTCTAGACTGCAGCTAAAAACCCACTGCTGGCCCATGTGAGCTGACTTGGGCTCGGCTAAGGGGCTCTGTCACTGTAGTGTAAATGTTCTGGCTAGGCTGGAGCCTGGGCTTTTGGACCCTGCAATGGGGGAGAATCCCAGAGCTTGGCCTGCAGCCTGGGCTTTAAAGTCTCCTTTGCAATTAAACAGCCACTTAGCTTGAGCATGAGTCAGCAGCCATGGGCCAGTGACACAGGTTTTAACTTACAGCGTAGACCTATTGAAAGCTGGGTTGCCACATGGCTTTCACCCGGAATACCCAGTTGAAAAGGGACCCTGGTGGCTCTGGTCAGCACCGCTGTCTGGGCCATTGGCAGTCTAGTTGGCTGCCTGTAGCAGGACAGACGAGCCTGCCCATCTCCATGATTTCCCCCCACTCCCCGGCTCCTAGGTGCAGGGGTGACCATGGGGGCTTCGTATACTACCCTTACTCTTGATGTTGGCTCTGCAGCTCCTAGTGGCCATGTAATCATGTAGCCAGTGATCCTAGCCAATGGGAGCTACAGGCAGGTCCAAGCCTTGAGCCCCTTCCTGTAATCTGAGCCCCTTGACCTGAGCCTGGAGCTGCCTCCTGCACTTCAAACCTCTCACCCACTGCCTCATTCTGACCCCCTCATTTCTGGTCCCACCATGGAGTCCCACCATGGAGTCCACACCTTCAGCTTGGAGCCCTCTCTTGCACCCTCAACCCCTCATTTCTGGCCTCATTCCATAGCCTGCACCCCCTCCCATTCCCCAACCTCCTGTCCCAGTGTGGAGCCCATTCCTGCACCCAAATTCCTCACTTCTGGCCCCACCCCTGACCCCGCAACCTGAGCCCATACCCCCTCCCCTTCCTAGCCCTCTTTCCCAACCTGGAGCCCTCTCCCCCCACTCAGCCCCAGCGCCCAGCCCGGAGCCGCCTTCCACATGCCAAATTCCACATCTTTTGTCTCACCCTAGAGCCTGCACCACTAGCGTGGAGCTGTCACCTGACACTGCACCCTGACCCCCTTCCCTAGTCCACTGAAAATGAGTGAGGATGGGGGGAGAGCTAGCAATGGAGGGAGGGGGAGATGGAATGAGAAAGGGTGGGGCCTTCGATAAGGGATGGGGCAGGTGCATGGCCTTGGGGAAGGAGTGGGGCATTGGTGTTGGGTTTTCTGAAAATAGAAAGTTGGCGACCGTAACTGTGTCCATTTGACCTTGCTGCCATGCACTTTACTCTGAGCTCTCTGAAAGCAAGGCAAAGTACACTAGGGACCCCCAAGTACATGGCAATAGGTTTTTGAGTGCCTGGCAGACTAGTGTGGGTAGATTTTTACCTCCGCTTGTTGGAAACTAGGTGTTTGTAGAGACCAGCTCACTGAATACTTGTCAGGATTAATTCATTAATGTTCATGCAGTACATTGAATATGCAAGATGCTATATAATTGCTAAGTAGCGAGCATTATCATCATTACTGAGCAAGGATCATTTGGAAACAGCCACTCTCCCACCCTCTCCTCCGTCCAGAGGGAATTTGGATGAAGAAGTAAGTAGAGTCCTATGATTGCTAATGGCCAGCTGGCTGAAATGCACCATTTCATTAGGGAGCAATATCTTTGGGGTAAAACTGGCAGAGGTCCATTGAAATAAATATAGCTCTACTGACTTTTTTGATTGAAATGATGAGAGAAGGGACTAGGAAGACAAGAAGAGCAAGATCCTGAGGATTTTTTGGATGATCTAAATCCTGTTGAGCGCTGTATCCCTTAATCTTGATATCTAATTTACCCTTAATCTAGTTATGTGGAGACACAGCCTGCTGTCAGCCAAGAATCTATTAAATATTTGAGGTTTGTCTGTCTCTCTGTTTTTGTTCAAGAACTCCTCCTAAACAGTAAAAGCTAAGACCACCAAATTTGGTATACAGTTTCCTCTATCCTAATTTAAAGCAACATAAGGGCTTGGTTGTGCCAGGAAAATGGGATATGCCTTGAATGGGATTGCTTCTCATAGAAATGTGCTAGTGAACTATATATAGACATCTATATCATTCAAAGGGTCATTGTGGACAATTCTCTGAAAACATCCACTCAGTGTGCAATGCCAGTCAAAAAAACTAACAATGTTGGTAAAAGGATTGAAAATATAAGGCCACAGTATAAAGCCATGGTATAACAATCCTTAGGGTTTGTTATAGGGATGTTAGAGTTTAATTGAGTAGTCATGTAACAGCATGGAATTTTACTGGTTACACAACTATTCTGTAGTCCCCAGGTGTGGGGCTGGCAGCCAGTGCACTTCTGGACCCACTCCTGGGGAGCCCCCTGCCAACCCACACTGCTTCCTCTGTATAGTGGGGGGTGGACAGGCTTGGCACACACAGAAGCTGCTCCATGGCATGCCTGGAGCAGCCTCTGTCCACGGGGCATTCAGAAACTCCTGGACAGGGGCTGCTGCCACGGAGCAGCCTCTGTCTGCAGTGAGCTTGGGCCCGCTGCAGACAGAGGCTGCTTCATGGCACCCTCCCCTGCCTCCCCCACCCCCTTGCTGCTTCCTCTGATAGAGGCAGCAGTGAGGGTGGTGGGGAGGTCAGGTGGTACCACCTCCTCTCCTCTTGATACGGAGGCAGAAAGTGGGGGAGAATGCATGTAGTCGACAGGATTAACCAATGAGCCCAGGCTTATTAGTTAATTGTGTAGTCATCTACACGTTGACATCCCAAGTTTATTTAACAAACCAGAGAAAGGAATAAAACTCTAATAAAGCAAATTGGAGAGCTTCTCTGAACTGCTGCTATACAAGCCATGTGGAGTTTCCACCCCATGCCTCCAGAGCACATCTCCAAATTCCCATGCTCACAATGCAGCCCTTTACGAGGGAGTGCTCTAAATCACATTCTTTCATAAACATATCTCTGCCTCTTCCCTTTTTCAAGAAAAAAATAACTCTTGAATACATGCACAAAACCAAATATATTGTTCAGTTTTGAATTTTCTTCTGTTAATTGTAGCTACCAAATATGTGAGACTGTGTCCAACTTACTGAAATACTGAGCAAATATTGATGCAAATAGAACCATACTCTCTTTTCTGCTTTGTCGTTTGAAATGTTTCCTCTTTTTAAAAAATTGTGTGTAAATATATAAAAAATAAAGACCGACTTAAGTCTTGGGGATCTAAGCATGTGCATCTCTGGCCATTACTTTTCTCCACAGTAATGAGGGAGCTCACCCATTCTGTTGGCTCCTCAATTTTTTGTAATCCTTGCATTGCTTCTATATTTGCAAGCTTAGCCTTGAGTGCAAATGGCAACTTTCTACATGCATGGATAACTGGAGGGTCTGGATTGTAGGTTCACCTGGCAAACAATCCAGAGTTTGAAATGGATAATGATATTCCTTAATGAGCGCTTCATAGCCAACTTCACAATGATCTTGTAGTGAGAGCACATGTTATACCAGACTGACTTGCTCACATGTGGCCAGGTCTAACATTGGTGTTGCCCCCTTTGGGACTACAATACAAAGGAGCCTGTATGATGTTTTTATGGCTGATGCTAATACATGAAACTCTAGCCTGGCACTCTCTGGTATGGCAACATCCATGGGTCCAGCATGATTTTAGTTAGCCGGATGTCCACTTATCATGGGTGTGGCCAAGTTTCCTGCAATCCTATAAAATTTGATTGCAGACCCAGTCCTGTCTCTCAGTGTTCTGTGCTGTTATTTAGCTCTAATTTACCCCTAAATGTCTTCTAAGAGCCCAGTAAGCAGTGGAAGTGTTGGTAATGCTGCTAGAAAATATTGACCTCCCATGGTTTAGCAAATTCTTTGATTCAGCACTAGTCAGGTCCTGAGGGTGCTGGACAAGAGAGGTTCAACCTGTAGTGTACCTTCCCTTCATTTTTACATTTTTCCCCAGAATAACCAGTTCTATTTTTGTTTGTTCCTGGTTTTGGCCTCATTTTCAATTTCTCATAATCCTTGTTCAGACAGAATATTAACCTGAGTGACTGTGTCCAGTTTTAATTGAATACTTTTCCCACTCACTGTTATAAGAATATCCAATCCCTCTCATCAGGCTTGCTAGATCCCAGTATGTCTACAAAAAAAATTCCTCAACCAGATTCTTTATTGAATACACTTGATTTTTCTGCATTTGGGACATTCAGCATTTTGCAAAATTATTGTTTTCCCCACACTGATAGTTTCCCAAAGTCAACATGCTGTTTTGGAGCTCTCATGGGCATTCAGTAGCCTATTTGCCTTCCCAAACCGCCAGGTATGGCTCTGCCTACACGCCACTCCCCAGAGCGCCTGCTATAGGCATTCTAGGGGTAGAGTATCGCTGCCCCCAGCATTCACCCTTTCCGTTGCTCCAGGGCTAGCGAGGCTGGGTGCATGTGCTCGGCACGCTGCCCCACCCCCCTCCCCTCCCTGCGATGGAGGTTGGGGTCTCAGCCCAGGGGGCAGGTTGTAGGTGGGGCTGGGAGCCTGCCTCCCCATCCTAGCTGCACCGACTACCCATGGGGGCTATTTTGTGATCCACATATTTCTCATGACTGTCTGTATACATTCTTCCCGCTACTAGCAGTTGTCAGAGCGAATGGCTCCGCTCCTTTGATTTACTTATTTTGGGTCTTTTTTTTTTTTTTTTTTGTACTTAGTACATGGATATGACCTTCTGGTGAACTCCAGCTCTTTAACTTACGCTTTCACAGTTTCTGCTGCCCTGCATGTTGGGTGAGCTTTTTCTAAAGTCAAGTCTTTTTCATGGGGCAGTCTCTCCATTGTTGTCTTTACTGCCACAAATGATTCTATCTCTGACCAGAGACTCTGTAATCTCATCAAAATCAGAAGTAATACAGAACTTCCTTCATTCTGTGACACATTGCCCCTATAGCCATGGTGTCCAACATGCTAGCCACATGTGGCTACTTGGCTGGTTAAGTGTGGCTATAGTTTGCTATAGCAGCTTTTCCTCCCTTTGTAAATTAGTCACAATGCTATTGTGCTCACCAAATACAAACAAAACCTCTCTGGCTGGTGCTCTAAGTGCTTCTGTGATATCTCCCTTTGCCTCTATTTTCAGTTGCAAACTAAGGATGTTAAGCAGTAGTTGACTGTCCGATAAGCAAATACTTATCAGATAGTAGAGTCGCCGAGTCGATGTCTTCCCTCCCTCCCCCCCCCCCCCCCGGCTGCCTCAGGCAGCAAAGCGGGGGGGGGGGGGAGGAGTACTTCAAAGCGGCAGCACCATGTAGAGCCCGGGGTCAGCTGGGGACTCCCTAGCTGACCCCCGGCTCCCTGTGGCATTTCTGCGGAACCCAGGGTCAGCTGGGGAGTCCCCACATGGCATTGCAAAGTGGCAGTGCTGCATGGAGCCCAGTGACCGGAGTCCTTGCTGGGAACTCTTGTACGTTTCAAAGATGGCAAAGCTGTGTGCAGCCCAGGGCCAATGGGAAGTCCCTCTGACTTCGGGCTCAATGTGGGTGCTTCCACTTTGAAATGCACAAGCGCCCCTGGGGATTTCAAAGCGGAAGCGCTCACATAGAGCCCAGAGTCAGTGGGACTTCCTGCTGGCTGTGGGCTCCACACAGCATTCCAATTTTGAAATGCACAAGGGGGGACTCTGGTACATTTCAAAGGAGGAATGTGGAAGTGCCTATCGACTAGTTGATGGAAATTCCATCGGCTATTCGACTAGTAAATTAATCGTTATTTAACATCCTTATTGCAAACACAGGAGTTACTTCAAAATCACAGCACTTCTGACATTATGTAATGATCCTGAAGCACATCCCACTTTCCTATTGGAAGATAGGAATCTGGGTTGGAGGTCGACTGGTCTAAGGCTGTGTGGCTGTTTTATGGATATCTGGGATTGCAAATCTTTCTTGTAATTTGTAGACATTCTTGAGAAAAGTTTTGATTTAAAAATTAGTTTTGATAAAAATTGTTATAAGAAGACCAAGCCAGTGTTATGTGGGGTTACTTTTTTCCAGCAAGTGCACTGTGCTGCATTTCCAATTTTAGAAGCACAAATCAAATAAATAGTAGTAATGCCAACAAATTTTGTGTACTGCAGAAAGCTCAGGGCAGACTTCTAGAGGGTATATTGTAAGGACATTCATCTATTTATGGTCTGTATTGATGAGTAATTAAGGGAACAATAACTGGAACTGTAGATACAAAGACAGGCACTGACTTTTCCTGGCGCTTCCTTTCAAGTTGGTTTGCCTTGAGAAGCAGGTAAAAGAATAGCTGTTAAACAACATAGCAGTAATTGCTAAATTTGCTCTGGTATTGTTAGATGAGATTTGGGGAAGGACAAATGTGTGGTTTTTGAATGGATTGTAGAAATAGGAAAGAGTAACCCAGATCTAAAACACCCACAACTTTTTGGTGGAGGGCTCAGAATCTGGATTAAAAAATTTTCTGTAAGCATCTGTATGTGAACACTTCAAAATGAGAGATGTTTGGGATTTGGACCGAAATTTTCAAGCTCCAGCACCTCCCTAACCATGACTTCCCCATTGAAGCCTTCAAGGAACCACTGCTATGCAAATAATTAAAAACGATCTCTGAGAGAGATGGCTAAATAATACAGATTTGAACTGCTAAATCACTGTTAAAAATATAAGTAATTTATAAAAAATGTTACCTTCAGTGGTTTATTTTTGTCAGTGTGGTTGAAGAGCTAGAATCAGGACTTCTGGGTTCTATTCCTGACTGCCTGTGGTTTGCTCTGTTACTATGAGCACACCACTTAAACTGTCTGTACCTCAATTAACCCATCTACATAATATATATATAATGGTAAGCTTAAAAATACTGCTGTGAGGAAATGTTTGTAAAATGCATTTGAATCCTCTGAGGCATTACATAAGCATCCAGTTTTAAAACAGCCTCTATTCTAGATTTTTTTTTTAATGGTCTAGATTTGCATTACAGGGGAATGAACATATGGCACTTTCATAGCTATAATGCACCCATAGCTTGTCTAGTGAACATAAGCTTTAAGAATCTACATAGAACCTTTACTGTGCAATTAAATGTCTGAAATGACAAATTAATGTCATACAGGTGTGTGTATAATATATTAGTAAAAATGTATTTCTTTCAGTGGGTATCGTTTGTAGCGGTGTCTATTCAGCCTTGCTCCTCAGGTGCTAAGCATGAACTAATTGATCTTCTCATCCTTTTCCTTGTTCCCTCATCCATGCACTGCGGAAAACCTCGTAATCTGTAAATTGTGTAGTAGAAAGAGCAGGTTAGAGACTGTCCCTTGTCACTTGATATTTGAGTGCTCCTGCATGTGCCATATATTAGTTTTATTTTCTGCCATGACACCTAGCTATGAGGAAAGAACTCCCCGGAGTGTCTTAAAAGACAACTTGTATTAAAGATGAAAAGAGTTAAGTAAAATGCAGCCCATAGATCTCACAGCTAGAAGGAAAAATAATATACACCAGTGTCTCAGTAGCTTTAATTGAAAAGGGGGAGAGAGTCATGAGAGTGCGGAGTCCAAATTTAGTTGCAAGGATTTTTGATAGCAGATTAGATTAACAATATAAATTAGGTGGGGGGGAAAAAGAAAAGGGATGGAATGGGGGTGGGGAGTGAGCATATGTGTTTGATAAAGCTCCTTAGTACCTGGAAAACCATCATGAAATAGATACTACTTAGCTTTTAAATAGCGGTTTTCATTCATAGATCTCAAAGCAGTTTAGAAAATGGGACTAATAATATTTATACTTTATAGTCTGGTATAGGGAGGTTCAGAGAGGCTCAGTGAGTCACCAGAGGTCCCCCAACAATGTGATAGTAGAACTTAGAACATAATTCACCTCTCCTAATACCCGCCCCTGTGCTTTAATCAGTAGACTGTGCTGACTCCCAAGATACAAAAGGGCACAGTTTTCAAAAGCTAATTTTTTCCCTAATACAGGGGCATTTTTATGGGCACAAATTACACCTGCAAAAAGGAATGCTTGGCAAGGGTTTGCCTGAAACTTTAAACCAGAAGTTCAGAACTGGTCTGTTGGGTACAAGTTATTGAAAATCAGCATTCTTAAGCATTTCAGAAACAGTTTCTTATGAACATATATGCTGTTATGAATGTTCCTGAGAGAGTCTGATGGGGTTTTGCTATTTATCCAGGCCTATAGCCATCCCAGATTGGGCTGTCGCTTTAGGATTTGGATGGCAAGCTACCAAGAAGTGTGCTAGTGCTGCAAGAAGCGATGTTGGGGACTCAATATGTGATGCTGTTCCCTCAGACTTGGTTTTGAAGTCCAAGTATGGCATTAAGTGTACTGCAGGGCTGACTTTAGACTGAGAGGAAAAATTGCTAAAAGAAAACTCTCCCTTTCCAATTAAAAAATTCTGACTTGTGATCTTTAATAGACTGATGGCACTCTTTGCAAGGGCTGAGGATAAGGAAGAGCCCTCTCTCTCTTATCCAAATCCCAAAGACTGATAATTACATTTCACTCATCTAAATATTTCATGCCTTTCCAGCTGGCTCCATTACCTTCATCTCATTTTGGTGCAGGATGTCTGAGATGATTCCATCCCATAAGTGGCTGCCTTGCAGCATCGGGCATGAATGTGTATGCATGTGTAACCCATTACACTTTGATTACAGCAAGTACTTTGGGGTGCTCATTGGGTAGAAAAGAATCTCTAAAAACTCATCTGTTAAAATGTGTTCAAGTAACTGTAACAGCTGAAAAAGTAACTGTGTAACGTGGGCTTTTAAGCTGGCTCCCTGGGAGCCAGTGCGCACAGGGAGCTGGCTCTGAAGTGTATCAGCAGTCGGTGTGTAACCGTGAAGGTTAACCAATGAGCCCAGGCTCATTGGTCACCTGTATACATGGTTATACTTTCATATCTCTACAATAAACAAGCCTCATAGTAATAGATATTATTGCAACTGCTATGGTCCTTGTTATATTTCCTTCCTAAGAATTTGGAGTATAATATTTATTGGAAATTTGGCATCGGGATGAGATGTTCACACACAGCCAGAAAACAGGGAAAGGAGAGATACTGGAATAGCTGCCTTAAGAGAATATCAGTAGTAAAATGCTTAAGTGCTTGATCTAATGTATGGCATTGTGCCTATTTAAATTACACACACAGTGGAAATGCACAGTGTGTGTACTACACTCGGGAGCAGCCTGAAATTTATTCTTTCTCCAGATAACTTAAAAAGGTTAGGCCCAGTTGTGTTGGCTTTCTCTTGCTTTTTCTAAATGGAGAACAATTCTCTAAGCTCACTCTTTTGGGAGATAATCACACCTTGGTATGGCTGACCTGTTTTGTGGCTTTTTTTCCATCTTGCCCTTCTTGTGCACCTTTAACTTATCTATTAGCACTTGATCTGTGTTCCTGAATAAACATGGAATGTGTAAATTCTTTATATGCTGTTCTTTTTCATATATGTTTCCCAAGGGGATTCCTGCAGCAGGCTTTATTGAAGCAATAATAATTTTATCATGACTTGATGTATATCTTGATTGTACTTTGAAGTCATTCTTTAGAGCTGTTTTTATAATTTCTGCAGTGGCTCATAGTGTGAAAACCAAGGAAACAAACATTATCTTTCATATGAAACAGCAATATGATTAAATAACTACAAGAGCTGATTGCTGGTTGGTTACAGAAGTTAATGCCAAGTGTGATACGCTGGAAATACCCAACAGATTGTCTCGTTGCTATATAAAGCCATATATATTTAGGAAACATAAGTTTTGAATTTGCAGTTGTAGCTCTTGTGCAATTGAGCAACTGGTTTGTGTCAAATCCTGTTTCAGAGTTTGTATATGCATTTCATAATTGAATATAGGGCAATAACATTGGTGATGGGATTTGTGCAGGTAAATCAGGCTGCTCTGCTACAGAAAACTTAAAGGTTCATTGTCGCTGCTTAGAAAAATCCAGTCAGAATATAAATTGTTTATTGGCATTTATGTTTGCCTGGAGTTTGCTGCTTTTGTTATAAAGAAATGCATCTGGTTATTGTACTGATTTCTGTGCAGAGAACACGATCTGCTGTTTATAGAGCTAGGAAATGTGCATTCTAATTCCTGGCTCTGCTCTTGACTAGCTGCATAACTTTGTGCAAGTTTGCCATATTACAGAGGTGATCTTTGAACAGGGCATTTATGTGCTGTCCCTTAGGGCACATCTACGCAGCAGTGCTTAACTTGCAATAAGCTATGCAAATTTAGCTACGTCAATTGTGTAGCTTTATTCGAAATTGGGCGCGTCTACACAGCACTTATTTCAAAATAGAGCACTCCTCTTCTGACTTCCCTTACTCCTCATAAAATGAGGGTTTACAGGACTTGGAGTAAAGTCCTCCAGCTTGACAGTATTTCGACATTATTTCGAAATAACGCTGCTGTGTAGATGTACCCTTACTCTAAACTTTGTCTTTGTGACATAGTCTGTCTCTTAACATCTTTGTTCTTCAATTTCTCAATTTGTAATTATTGCTTAACAGATGCATTGCCAGACCAAATGTTTGTAAAGTACTTTGAGATCCGTGGATGAAAGGTGTCATACAAGTGTAAATTATTAACAATAAAATGATTAATAGTAGTCTCATTAATAAAATAACCAATTTAGAGTGGCAGTCTTTTGTATAATGGGTGAATCTAGTGGAATAATCCATCTTAAGAACTCTTATTGACTTTGTTGGAATGTCTGTCAGGTGTCAGCACTGTAACTTACTGCACTGTTGCTTATGTTAGTATGTATAATGGCACAAACATTAAATTGAGCATGTTTTGGCATTATTGCAGAATCCATCTGTTTGCTCTCCGGTGATGGTATGTGGGTCAGATCCCACACGCATTATTTAGGAAATCTAGCCAGTGAAGTCGGAAGATTTACTCATATAAAAGATTTTAGAACTGCAGCTTGTGGATACACTGGAAAATGGGCGAGTAGCGTGGATAAAATCCTAGTGCCATGGAATTTGGTGGCAAAATGCCCAGTGATTTCAGTGGAACCAGGATTTCACTCCCTAAGCATGTGGAACTTGCAGCTGAATATTTCTCTTCCATTTTAAGTTCACAGGTTGATTTTTAAGAATGTGAGTCTTGCTCTACAGCAGAGATGGGCAATAAGTGGCCTATGGGCTGGACATGGTTTGCAAGGGTTAGCCCCTGGCAGGCTGCCAGCAATTTATTTACCTGCATGTCTGCAGGCACGGCCGTTTGCAGCTCCCATTGGCTGCAGATTGGCCATTCCCAGCCAATAGAGGAGCTGGAGGAAACAGTATCCCAGTCCGCCCTACTTCCCGTAGCTCTGTGGCCAGGAACGGTGGTGTGTGGCCAATGGGATTTGCAAGCGGCTGTATATGACAGACACACAGGTAAATAAAATGCCGGCGTCTAACCCTGATAAACCACCTCCAGCTTATTGCCCTCCCTCCCTTGCTCTATAGCATGTTTTATTCTGGTTCCTTGATCTTCTTGGTTCCATCATTAAGGATTATTAAAAACCTCGGTTCTAATCCCATTCTTGCTCACAAAGAACAGTTATAATTTTAATTGTTCATTTCAAATGTTTTCGTCCTTCATCTTTTGTGTTTTTGAAATTCTGCATTTCAAAAGTAGGATCATGGTTGCTTGGCACATTAAAGCATGTCTCTTTAAAGGATTTTCCTTTTTAATGTGGAAGAATGGAATTAAGGGGGGGGGACACAAATCAGTCTTGAAGGGATTCTCTCTTATCTTACAGCTTTCAATATAGCCAATGGTGGGGAATCTTACACTCATCAGATTTGCAGTCTATTGGAATGTCATTTTTCTATACTGAGTAACTTGTTAGAGCACAAAACATCACTTTCATTAATGTTATCACCAGCAAAGCCCATCTGGTCCTGCTAGTGACAAGGGGATGATTTCAGCTATTTATGATATCAATGCGATTTCAGCAGTCTTGGACTCAGCTGCCAAGCTGTTTGGAAAAAAGTTAAGATTATAATTGGAACTCTGTTGGGGGAGAAATTAAATGAATATCTTGCCAACCATATTTCTGCCCATATTTCCTCCGATTAGTCTCCTGATGGTGTGCCCTTATGAAATCTGATTAGAGTGAAATGACTTGATTTGTTAAACAGGCAGTGATGACAACGAACATCTGTTTTATTGGTCTAAATTGCATTGAGCTCATAGTAATATTGTCCTTTCTTGATATTCCTTTATACAGAGCAGCACAGAAGCTTAACCTGTCCTCGAAGAGAAAGAAGTGCCATCCTCCCCTCCCACGCTCTCATGACTTCTCTGTCTATGCCACCAACTTCAGTGGCATATTGCAGTTATGCTCTCCCCCAGCACCGCCATGCCTTTTGAGAGCGGTGTCAAAAATCAAGGACAACCCTGGCATTGGAAAGGTAATTCAAGATCCCAGTCTTTTTACAGTTTCCTAACTAACTTTCTGAAGAGCCATACATTTTAAAGTATCAAGATGGGGATTGGGTGGCCCAGGGAAGTAGTGCCTGGATACAGAGTCTTGCACATCTGTTTAGATGTAACTGCGAGTTGACTCCTAGGTGGTCTATATCATGAGTCTCAGATGTAACTGCGAGTTGACTCCTAGGTGGTCTCAGTCCAGGATTCCAGTGGACAAGTGTCTGTTTCATCAGTCTTTTAGCACATTTGGCAACTTTAATTCGAGCAGGATTGTGCATTCGGTTCCTCAGCCTCTCTGCTGATTAAAGTCAATAGCAATATTTCCATTAACTTCAGCAGTGCAAAATGAGGTCCTGAATGCCTGTGGCTCTCACCTCTGAGCCATAGAGATGGTCCCAGTAGATAGAGTTGGTGCTATTTGGTGGGATAGTGCAGGGACTCTTGCTTATACTGTACTTCTGTTGTGGATAAAAGGATTGTTTCCAAGGGCATGTCTACGCTAGGAAATTATTTTGAAATAACTCCCAAAATAATAATTTTAAAATAGCATGCCCACGCTATGGGGAAGTCTCTAAATTAGTGTCTGGCAGGCTTTGTTAATGTAGATGCGCTACCTCAACTTAGAGCCCCAGGAAATACTGAGGAGTAATTAGTCTGAATTACTCTGGGGAGTAGTTATTTCAAAATAGCGGCACTGGAGCATCCACACTAAGGCCATTTTGAAATAATTATTTCTAAATTAGTGTTATTCCTCATGGAAAACAGGAGTTACTGTTCAGAAATAACCAGCCTGTTTATTTAACCAGAGCTTGGTAGTGTGGACGCTCCGTTTGTTAGTTCGAAATAAGGGGAGTTATTTTGAAATAACGTCCTAGTGTAGACCAGGGCTAAAAGAGGGCCTAATTCACCACTTGCTCACATAAGTGTTAATCATGAGTAATTCCACTGAATCGAAGTAAAAGGAGAGAAATAAGTGAGAGGAGAAACAGGACTTCTGCCTTTAGCCATAGAAATCTGGCATCTTTTACAAGCTCTAAATAGTAAAATTGGCAATTTTAAATAAACAAAATAAAATATAAGGCAATTCTTTATGGTTTTATGTATATTTCTTACATGTTAAAAGCACAAGCTATGGTATATGAATTCTTATTTCATAAGTTACAAGATATTAATATTTTAAGATGGACCAAAAGTACCTAATGTGCAGATGAAAGTTTAAAAATGCATCACAAGTAACCATACAGATTAACATTAACATAAATAAATTGTCTGCCGAAATACTTCTGAATGATACTCTATTGTATTTTGTGACATCAGTGAGTTGAGGGAGATAAAGGTTCTTGCCAGTGTATTTTTGCTAAATGGAAGGGAAATTATTGCAGCTTTGACCTTCTGTGATCTTCTGGTTTTCAAGAGGCTGAAAATTTACAAACGAAAACATGATTTCTGCCCGTTTTTTTTTTCATATATTTTATAGGAAGCTGGCAGATGTTCAATGCAATAAATTAGCAATTAGTTTAGTCGCTCTTAGATTGGAGTAGGTGCCAAGGGGATGAAGAATTTGGTAAGAGTCTGTTTCTACATGCACATTTGCAACATATGTCATTTGCCCTGTCTGCCTTTTCCCCTGTAGGCTTACAGTGCGTCTACATAGCAGCGTTATTTTGTTATTTCGGAATAGCTCGTGTTATTGCGAGCGTCCACACGGCAATTCCGTTGTTTCAAAATAACGGACAGCTGATTCCGACTTCTGCAACCCGTATTCCACGAGGAATTGATGCCTATTCTGAAATTGCTATTTCGGAATAGCAGTAGTGTGGGTGCTCCACTGCTGCTATTTTGAAATAGCTCCTCCCCAGGGCCATTCAAACTAATTACTCCCCAGTACCTCTTAGGCTTCCCTAATGTGGACGTGCTATCTCGATTTAGAGCCCCATCTCGGACTAATTTTGAGGCTTCCCTGTAGTGTAGACGTGCCATTTCGAAATAAGTTATTTTGGAGTATTTCTTCCAGAATATCTTATTTCGAAATAAGTGTGCAGTGTAGACGTACCCTCAGTTGTAGCATTAAGCTACGTCCTTCTGTTAGGGATAGCACAGTTGTGTTGCTTTGTGGGAGTTCTGGAAGACGTGTTTTATGAAAATACAGTGTCTGTGGAGCTCACAGCTGCATGTCGAAGCCATTACTGTGCACCTTAAAGTGATTCAGACTGGGCACCTTTCCATAGCCAGCTTACTCTGACAATGTTTTGTCCAGTATCCTCAAATAGATAATTGAAATATAATTTATAATCCTATCCAGGATTTTAGATCAGTAAATCTAAAATCCTGTATCTAAGATAATCTTGCGTAGATCACTTTTCTGTTGATTAGCAGAATGGAGTAGAGCAGGAATACAGCTAATCAAAGAGGAAAAACCCTGATAGAAAACAGCAGACCCTGCTAGAAAGCTGGACTGTTCTGCGTAGAACTAGACTAAGTTCTAATATTTAAGATCTTGGGCCTCTTCTAACAAGGGAAGTATGTAGCACACTGACAGTGTATCATGTTCTCCTATAGTAACTGTAGACTCTAAAAAATAACATTCCATTACAGCCACCTACCTATTCATGGAGTTACACATTTAGGGGTCTGTGGTATGGCATTGAAGGTCCTGGGTTTAGAAACCCTGTTCATGCAGGAGGCAATACTAATCTCTCTGGCCCATGATTTTTAAACTGGCAGCATCCTTTTAAGCTTTGCAATAAAGTAATCTTTCCACTGTGAAAACTACTTTTTTTTTTTTTTAAATCTTTCTTTACACACATTAGCTGCTTGTAAAAATCATGATTCTGCATAAAGGATGCCCCATTTAACTTAATGATAATACTCATTGGTCAGAGGAAAAGAATCACACATGAATGTGTTTTAAGACTTGACGTTTATATCTCTACCCTTCCATAGCAAAATGATAAGGGGCAAGTAGTCTTTGGTGGCGTGTATCCCTTTGTACTGTACTACTTTTCCTTTATATTTTTCCCTTTCACCTGCTAGCTCTTTGTGGGTGGCTGATAGTGACAGCAATGAGAATAAATAATCATTTTGTTCTCCCTCACTACTTTAAATATCAATGCAGTTCACAAACAACAAAAGTTGGCAGATGCCTTTAACTTCACCTTTAACTGAAGAATCCTCTTTTTCCACCATTGTATTTAACACTCTTCCTGCTCATCACTGACTTCTGCTTTTTCTTGTGGTCTAGAGAGTAATACCAGGTGGCTCTCTGAGGATGTGCTTTGCCGAAGCTAGACTCTGGCATGTATTTTTCTTACTGCAACATCCAACATCTGTGTCTGTGTGGCTGGCTCTGTTTTTTTGATGGGTTCCAGAGTGAATCGTATGCCTCGCCTCATTGCTGGCTGTGGTTCTGTGTTTGTAGCTCCCTTAAGTTAAGCAGTTGCTGGATGAGCACTTTTCTTCCTCTCCCCCAATTTGGTGCTATTTTGTTTCATACTGTCTCTCTTTTTTTTTTTTTTTTTTTTTAACCTGGAGCAGCACCTTTAATAAAGCAATGAGAATCACAGACATCACTGAAAGGAGGAGTAAGTGCAATTGACTGATATGTTGCTTATCTTATGTACACATTCTGAACAGCTAAAACAGTGGTCTCCAACATTTACACCCAAGATCACTTTTTCAATGTCAGGACAAGCCAAGATCTATCCCATCCCATCCCCAAGACCCCACCCCTTCTTTGAGGCCCTGCTCTCTCTGTTCCCCTGTTCTCCATCACTTGCTATCACCAGCTTGCACTCCGAGGGCACAGCTACACTGCCGCTTTTTTTCAGTCCTGCTGTTCGAAGAGGTTTTTCCGACATTTGGCCTGTCTAGACTGGGCCAAATGTCAGAAAAACCCCTTCTTTCGGAAGCCCCCTTATTCCTCATGGAACGAGGAAAACAGGTGCTGCCAAAAGAGCGTGTTTGCTCTTCCACTTAAAAAATTGAAGAACTCTTGTAGTCTAGCCGTACCCTCATTGGGTTGAGACTGGGGGGAGGGCTGCGGGCTCTGGGGTGGGAATGAAGGATTTGGGTGTGGGAAGGGGGGAGAGATGCACGCTCTGGGAGGGAATTTGGATGCAGGCGGATGTGGAGAAGGGGATCCTGGCTTGGGGGGGGGGGGAGGCTCCAGGCAGGGGAGTGTTGGGGTCAGGTGGAGGGTTGGGGTGCTGAGCAAGCCACAGGCTTGTGGATGTGAGGGTGCAGGAGTTTGGGTTGAGTGTGTGAGGGGCTCAGGGCAGGGAGGTTGGGAGTATGATGGGCTCAGGACACCGATTTGCTGTGTGTGGATGGTGCAGGAGTGTTATGGCAGAAGACTGAGGACGTGGGGGTGCAGGAGTTTAGGGACGTGAGCTCAGGACGGGGTTCCAGTTTGATAGGCTCAGATTTGGATCTGGGGGGTACAGGAGTGTTATGATGCTGCGGCCAGATGGGGGCTTGTTGGCCAGGCTTCATTTCTAAATAAAATATGTCAAACACACAAAGTTTCAGCATTGTCTTTATTTATGAGATGGGCGAGGAACCTGTTTTCAGTCTGGGGTCTCTGACCCACAGAAAAATCCATTGGGGCCATACAAGTGAGATGCCCCAACTGTGCTGGGGGGGCAGGGGACTGGGTGCTGGGGCAGGTGGCAGGGTGCTGGTGGGAGTAGGGGGACAGAGTGCTGGGGCACGGGGCAGGGGACAGGGTGCTGGGGTGGGTGGCAGCGTATTGGGGCAGGGACCAAGTTGCTGGTGGGTGCTTGGGCAGGGTGCTGGTGGGGCCAGGGTGCTGGGCCAGGGTTCTAGGGCAGGTGGCAGGTTGCTGGTGGGTGCTGGGGCAGGGGACAGGGAATGTCCCCCCCCCACACCCATACGCTTCCTCCTGGGACTCCTATATTTCCTCCCCCCCATGCAGGAAGGCAGCAGGGGGAAAGGAAGTCCCCTGTGCGCGCCTTCTCCTGGGATTCCAACCCCCCCACCCCTGTGCAGAAAGGCAGGAGGGGGAAGGAAGTTCCCAGCTTGCCACAGACCTTGCCTTTCAGGTACCACACCGGGTGTTTGGAGGAGGAGGAGCAGCCTGTGCACTTTCTGAAGCCTGGGAAGTGGCGCACAGCTGTGGGACTCCCCCCTCCCAACCCTCAGGCAGGAAGCCGGCACTACTCTATTGTTGCTGGAGGTAGCGTTGGGGTGCTTTTTCTTGGGGGTGGGGGAAATGGGGTGGCCCTGCTGAACACCTCCCTGATGGACGGGTTGGTGACCACGGAGCTAAAATTATAGTCTAGTCCAGAATCGTAACTCACATAATGTCGAAATTCATTGGCTAAGGTTCGAGTATGCTTTAGAATAAATTGCTTTTTAATGCCTTTTAACTTCAGTGGTGGTTGAGGGTACTGAGTATGTTCCAGGAGGTACTCCCTACTTTGCAAGATTCAGCTCTAAGTGGCTAAGACACATCTGTAAGTTGAAAAACAAATGTTTTCATTTCAGGCTGGATAAGTTACACACAAGCCAGACTTGTACAGAATAGGCCAACTCCTTGCATGTAGCAGAGCAATGTGAATTTTCACTGGGGAGAGTAATGGGGAGCATGTTGCTCCCCCACCCCCACATCCCGTACCACTACACCCACCCACACCGTACCATTACACAAACTCTAGAAGCCCTGTAATACTATGATCAGAATGTTAGCAACGTAATATTGAATTGTAATATTTGTACTGTGGTGTTTGATGGAAAGCTAGTACAAGTTCCATAGGAGAAAGTTTTCAAGACTGGACCCTCCATTTACATCATTCAGTGAAAACCATGTGGCTACAACTTTTGGTTTTAGATAGTCACAGATGTTAAAAATGAAAAATAGAGCTCATCTAGTCTACATCCCTTCACTTCCCCCAGGCTCCAGTGCAATATTCTGCCACGCAGTGCATTTTTCAGTGATTTGATGCAAAGTGGTGTAATAGTATAGACAAATCCGATTCAACACTGGCGTCTGAGGGAGTTCTGGGCGCAGAATGTGTGGTAGGAACCTTCATGTGGAGAGGAGAGGCAAATGTAGCTGTGAGTATAGAATGCGAATTCAATTAGCATAAAACTAACAGCTACTTGTAGGGCACCAGACGGCTGCCATTTGGCACTTTGGATATCACTCAGTGATTTTTATTTTATTTTATTTTTTTTAGGAGGCAAAGTGATTTTTAGCTTCTCTAGCTGAAAGCACAGGAGGACAGTTCAAGGTAGGGAAAATAGGGGGAGAGTCATCTGTGATGAAGTCACTGTGGCTAAAAGCAGGGATCAGCTTGACCCATTATAATTACCTGATTTATCCAGGTCAAATAATAGAATACTAGAACTGGAACGGACCTCACGAGATCATCAAGTCCAGTCCCTTGCCCTCATGGCAGGACCAAGCACAGTCTATATCATCCCTGATAGATGTCTGTCTAACCTGCTCTTCAGTGACCTCAAGTAGCCAAGGCTCTGGTTTTATGTCTCATCCAAAACACATAAACCGAGGATCTTCTGGCACCATTCTTAAGTATTTTTTATTCTGAATTGCCGACATCACTTGTGCAGCACCCATGTTTTTCTTTGTGGGCATGTCATCCCACTGCGTAAACAGTTCAGTCATGACCACAGTTCAAGGTGTTGCTACTGTGAAGCTGGCTCAGCAGTCACCCTGAGAGCGGCAGTGTACAAAATGCTGACAATTTATGAAGAAACACTTTATTAATTACATAACATATATGCTTCTTTGCTGCAGACAATAAGACTAAATCATCTGTTTTTGGCCTCATGAAGACTTTAACAGCAGGGAAGCTAAACATGTGTTTGTCAATTATTATGGACTTGATTAATTGAAGGTTATTCATTCTATTTTTTGCTTAATATTCTTTTCCTTGTGAGACACTTCTGATAAAGGACAGACTGAACTAAAGAAACATATTCCAAGTTGCAAGATTTCTCCTTTCCCCAGTAGATGGATCTCTAAATTATCTTGTGAGATGAAATTTAGCTCTGTGATTGAACTAGGAGAAAGGTGTAACTTTTAAAATTGCAGTACTCTAGGGAGTCCTGGAAAGGTAGTAATGATGCATGTTGGCATATTTACCGTGGGTTCAGCAAAGTGTACTGTCCCCCAATATGGATACATATTTTTAAGTATCAACATCTGGATTTTAGAATCCTTGTGTGATAGTGTATTTCTAAAACTGACCCATATATTTTGTCATGCCTAGTAAGGAAAACCCTTGTGGCAGAGGCTTTGGTTCAGCCAAAGTTATTAAGCATGTACTTATCTTTAAGTAGGTGCTTTAAGTCCCATTCACTGGCTTCAAAGTTAAGCTTGTGTTTATGTGTATTCCTGAATAGGGGTAATCCCTGAATTTGGGGCTTCAGTCAGATGGATTTAAGGAGCAACTTAAATTAAGCATGTTCTCAAGTGCTTTGCTTAATAAAAGCTTGTATGTATCTTAGGTTTTTCTATATTGACTGCCATTGTAAATCTAACTGCTTGGTCCCCTCATTCATAGCTGAACAACGGGGTCTTTTTGCTGGATAGCCTGATGGAGTTTCAGGAGAGGGGGAGAGATTCCCTAAAGCCAGGAAGTTCAGCAAAACCACTGATCTTATGTGAGCATGTGTGTTTGTGGAGAATTAGGGGAGAAGCCCAGAGTGTGGAGTAAGCTGTGTTAACTCCGTTTAGGTGCAGAATGAGAGGCTGCTTTTGAGAATTTGGCTTAAAGGGTGAAATTTGCTATCAACTGCGCTGCTTCTATTCATGTGAGTGGGGGGTTCTGCAATGGGGCTGATGGCAACCTGGGGTCTGTATGTGGATTGAATATTGCACTACTTGTAAATATATTAAAGCAAATTTCAAATACTTTAAACAGCATTTTTTAAGGTCTCTTTCACTCTTTCCAGTTTTCTCTAAGGGGAGTCCAGCCTATAGTGCTGTGTCCAAGCAGAGAGATATGTCTACCCAGTCCAGGAGGCATGCCCCCAGCTGCAGTGTAGACATCCCTTTAGGAGTATCTTTTGTTCCTAGTAACTCCTTTTCAATTCCAAAACCATCTAGGGTACTTCTACACTATTGTGCATAGGTCGAAATAAGCTACGCAAATTGAGAGGCTCTCTCAAAATAAGCTAATTTCAAAATTTGGCGCTGTCTACACAGTGTCAAATTTCAAAATAGAGTGCTGTTCCGGTGTCTTCCTTATTGAGGTTTAGAGGAAGCGGGAATAAGACACCCGTTATTTTGAAATAATGGGGGTGCTGCTAAGACACAGAGAATGCTATTTTGGGATAACGGACGTACCCTTATTCTCCCTGTTCCTTGGAGTTTCAGCTGGAGCATATGAATGTGTCCAATAATGCAAATCCCAGATGTTACACCTAAGCCTTTTGTTTAGTGATAGATGGCCCAATATGTTTCTGTACCTACAGTGTAAAATTTTATACTTTGCTGTAGTTGTTAACAAGTGGCATGAATGTTCAGTGATGTCAGGTGGAGGAAAAGTTTAAACTTAAGTTATAACAAAAGGGTTTCCTTGGGACCTGTGTTTAGTATAATAACCGTCAGGCATAAAAACCCCATTGCAAATGGCATATTGTATTCCGAACAGAACTTCACTCACTACTGAAAAATATTATGTAGCAAATTATATATCTTACCCATGAATCTGCCGAAAACACGAGAATCCAAATCATTTAGTTGAATCCTGCTTAAAAGGCAATGATCCTATGCAGCATGATTCTTTTAACTGAATCATTTTTGTGGTCTCACTGGGTGTTATTAAATTTAATGTCAGAATAGTGGAAAAGATGTCTGAAAGCCATTTAATATTGTCACTGGAAAGAAGTTAGATTATGCTCAATTTCTGACATTAATGTGCTACTTAAGATAATTTATCATATTGTGGTATTAAAAAGACATCCTTTTTACAGTGGCTGCTGCATAGCATTCTAATTTGCTATTTTTCTTTAGTGTAGTAGGAAGCTTCTTTCGTGTAAAATGTTTTTTCCGGGGTTCTATTCAACACACTCTTTATAATACTGCATCGCTTACAAGAGCAACTTTAAGTGCTTGTCTCTTCCAAAGATGATGTCAATTTTTTTATGCTAGAATGACAGACACCTTCTATACGAGACAATTGATGTGGAGCATTAAGAGGGAGATCTTGAATTCCCAAACTGGTGTCTGGGAAAGGCATATTCATATTTTCCTTCATTTTTATTTGCTTTATACATTTACTTTCATTTATATTTTCCCCCAAGCTATAGTCAAGGTACCTCTAACATGATTTACTGATGATGTACACTTTCCTTAAGTGTACTGTATACAGAACTCACTTGTTCTTACCATAGTTTGATGGTGAATAACGAATAGGTACTTAATTTTGCCATTTTTATTGCTGCTCCTGACTAAAGTGTTGTTTCCAATATATATACATCATATATCTTGCTAAGAAGTCTTCAGTCCACGTATGCAGTTTTGTAGAATCCATACACAACCTGCTGAAATAACATATTAAACAAAATGCAGAAATTATATAATACATCTTTTTTCCCATCTTTAAAAATGGAATAGTTTTGTAACTATCATCTGGGAACATAGAATCAATTCTTGCTTAATAGAGGCTATTTTCTAAAGAGTACAATATAGAAATGCTTTTTTAGGTTCTCCCAAGAGAGCTAAATAGTTTGCTAGCATAGCAGTTTTGCATATAAATTTGCTATATAATGGTAGTGGCAGTATATGAAAAGCTTGTAAGAACTACCCACAGTAAAGCAATTTTGTAAGGGTTATTTATCTGTCAGTTACAATTAAATCCATGAAAAATATTGGCTCTGAACTAAGACTTTTGTAATTTGATTTACACAGTAGTTGAGAAATAAGTGTGTTCATTGGAAAATGGCCAGTAATGAAAATGAATTCTGTGTAATTTCTTGGTGAGAAATTTTAATTCAGAATGATGTATACATAAATAACGTTATTCTATTAATTTGCTATAACCCACCAATCTGAACAAAATTAAGTACCCTGTCTGGGCAGTTCCTATTATAAACATAAGTTTCTAAGGGATATTTATTGGCTGTTCAAATATGGTATAATGATGTTTATTGCTAGAGACCAAATTGCTCATTCATTTTAAGAATTATAGTACTGTGATCATGCAACACACATCACTAAGATTTCCAGAATAGATTCCAGTATACTGCTAGTATAGTTTTTGAAATATAGACTAATAAAATGTTCAAAGCTTGTTTTAATAGTAAGGGCTGATACTGCAAACTCATATACTAAAATGTTGTTGCTCGTTTTTTAGCATTTACTTTCCTGTTTTTCCTTGTTGTTTTTGTTTAATTTTAAACTCGATATCCCGGTCTAACAAAGCACTGAAGCACATGCATAATTTTAAACATGTGACTATGGTAGACTTCAGAGGGATTATGCACACGTTTAAAATTATGTATATGCTTCAATATTTTGCTGAATCAGTCTTAATCCCCTGAGTATTCACTTTACCAATGAGCCACTTGCTTATTCAGAAAATTAACTTTGTCTGTCTTGTGTATCTTCCTAAGGTTAAACATGTAAAATATTAGGTACCTCTTACTGGTCACCATTCTTCCCTGACTTACATATTTTTGTAATTGTAGCCTAAAGATGCACTTGAAGTCTGTAGCAGACCTGGAAATGGAGTCCAGCTTTCCTACTTCTGTGTCATAGCCTCAAGGCCATCTTTCCTCCCTCTTTGATGTCACTACTTGTCATCTTGCTTGATCAGGTTTCACAGTTCAGTGGGGTCATGGGTATCTTCCTCCTCTGCTTTCTTATCTGTCCAATAGACCCCTTTTCATGTCATGCAGTGAGAAATTCTCTTCTGTTAGAGCTATCTGTTATAATGTTTCTGTGATAAATGGGAGGCATACTACCCTGTTCTGGACATTCCAGCCATTCAGTTAACTAAATTGCATGTAAGAGTTAAACCCGCAGACAATAGGGTCCTAGAGTGTCTCCAAGAATGCTAGGGAAGCAAGAAGTATTGGCAGGAAGCCAGGAGAGCCAATGAAAACAGTGTAGGCTTTTAATGGGAAGCAGTGATCTTCCTGCTGCAGCCTTTGTGTGACCAGAGTAAGGCTGGAAGACGTGGATTGAGCCAGGAATAAGGCTGGGACTATCTAGCAATATCCATGCCTAGGGAAGGATACCTTGTAACAACAGATATGTGAGCAGACCAGAGGATGTTTAGTCAGATGCAATCTTTATTTTTGGGTTGGCTGGACTTCTTCGTGCTGAGCCCATGTAACTTACCCCCTCTCCCCACCTCCATACACTGTAACTTTTAAACAGAATTCCAGGAAAGCAATTCTCTGTGTGTTTAATCTTTTTTCAGTTTCTCTGTAACACCTAGCAACCGAGTATGTTTTACCAAGTACGTTTTCTTTGCTTTGCTAATAAAAATCACCTTTTTAAGACCATGATTTGATTTCTGTGTCCTAGAAGGGAGGCGGTTCTGTGTGCATGTGCCTAAAACTGCAAGGTCAATTGATAAGAAATTACAGGTTGGTGTTTTAGCTCTCTTCAGAGGGCGAATTAAAGAGTTTGAGGGTACCCCACAGGATGAAATTCCCAATGCATGTTCCTGGTTTCTCAAATGGGTTTTTGCATTTGGGTGATGGCAGCCAGCCATCCAAGGTCAGGGAATCTGGGACAATTGGGGCATTTTTAAACAGAAGCTTTTAGTGGCAGGGTATTTTAAAGTCTTTTGTGGGCCCCCACTTTCTGCACTCGAAGTGCCAGAGTGGGGAACAGCCTTGATAGTTCCTTAGGATTGTGTTGTTGGCTCTGTTATCTTTTCCATTCCAGCTGGCACCTTGCTTTCTGAATTCATCTTTGGACATCACGTCTGTTGGGATGAGTGTGCCTTCACTGATGCATCCTCATCCTAGATTTCTACAAGATTCATATCTTATCAACTTGTGGCTTTTGATTTATCTTCCTTCAACTTAGCCATCAGCAGGCTATATATGTTTTGGATATTCTAAGAGGAGCAGCCGCAAACAAAACTCCATCTCCATGTTGACCTAGGGCACCAATCTCATATTCGCACCTACTTTCATAAACCTTTGAGCTTTGGCTTGACTTTTCCTTTCTTCTACGCTTGTTCATCTGCTACTGCCACTTAGTGTTGAACGTGGCAAATATTTCTATCTCGATCTCTCCTATCCACCATTCCTTTGTCTTGGTTGCTATAATTCCTTCCTTTGTATTCTGCCTAACTTCCAGCTCCAGTCTGTTTCAAACACAAAGGAAAGCCTAGAAGTCAGGATACTGCCTTAGAGTTCTTTCTTGGGTACCTGTGCATTCTGGAATCAAGTACAGACTCCTTCCCGATAAGCTTCTGGACACTTCATTACATTGTCCCATTGCATGTGACCAGCCTCATGGCTTGAATTTTCCAGCCGACTCTTGGGTTTCTTGAAGTCAGGGATTCTTTCTGCTCCTCTACCCTATCTGTCCTTAAGCAGGTGGTAGATTCTTTTCCTTATACACTTGAAACAGTCAACCTGGCTTGTTGAAAACTGCCTCAAAACTCCGTTTTGCACTGTGGGCTAAGCCCTGGTCTATACTAGGGAGTTATTTCAAAATCACCCTCCCCCGTTAAGCTGAATTTATAAGGGGAATGGCCACACTATTATTCAAGCCCGTTATTTCAAAATAACAGGTGGGTTATTTCAAAATCTGTACTCCTGTTTTCCTCTGGGAATCACGCTAATTTTGAAATAGTTATTTCAAAATCGTGTTAGTGTGGATGCTCCGGTGCTGCTTTTCAGAAATAACCACCTCCTAGAGTAATTTGAACTAATTACTCCCCAGTGCTTCCTGGGGCTCTAAGTTGAGGTAGTGTGTCCATGTTAACGGAGCCTGCCTCAGACTAATTTCGAGGCTTCCCTATAGTGGGGACCTGCTATTTTGATTTTGTTGTTTTGGCAGTTAAGTCAAATTGAGTTATCTTGAAATAGTTTCCTAGTGTAGACATGCCCTTAGATTCAAATTTCCTGCCTGCCATAAAACAAACAAATCTCACTCTGAGCCTCCCTAATTCCCCATGTGTGTCTCTTCTTTATCTAATGTGACCTGGTATCTTATTTCACAGTGAAGGCTCAGTCATGCCATTGAGGCCCAGAGCTGTATTGAGAGCTACGTGAAGCTATACAAAGTTCCCTTAGGCGTTCCTCAGCACCAGGCGGGGACAGAGGAATAGGTGGGGCCCTGCCTGGCCCTGGATCTTCAGATCTAATCAGCATGTGGCGCTGATCTGTTGAATTGGCCCATAATGCACAATTCAGATCCAGTTCTAGGCTTCCCCAAAACTCGGATGTTTTGTAAAACATTTGCATTGTTCTGATCCACCCAAAGTTCAGATCTAGACTTTTGGTTCAGGCCTCTCTCCCAAAAGCATTCGCAACATTTGAGCGTACTATGTGTAACCATTGACAGTATATTTCATACAATTCGAAAGCATATCAGGCTATATGTGAGCTAGCATTGCTGTCTTCATGGGTTTCGTGCTCTGATTTTTTTTGGAGCTTGAATTTTGAACAGCCAACATCCTTTTTCTGCTTGCAAGTCTCCCTTAAATTTGTTGCTGAACATGCATAAAATAGCCTTTTTAACATTTTTTTGCACACTTCAGCATCCTTCCATGACCTTACATGGTAGAAGTGAGTGAATTTCAGCTTGCAGATGTTTGCTTTGATAACCTTTCTTTTCCCTGACTCCGACTGTAGGCTGACAAATAGATAGATGTTAAAGGAAAAACACAAATTCCTGATGACTGTGACTTTCTCCCACCCTAGCCACTGACATTTAAGTCCTGTCCAATGCTGTACAGTGTGCAGGAACGCCCTGACCTCATGCCACCTATTTCCAGGGCTTTACTATTTATTTATTTGTTAAATTCTTCATCTCTTGTGGCATATTCCGGGTATGTTTATCTTCTTCTGTTCCCAAACACTTTTGATTTTAATAGGATTTCCTTGAGCGATTCTGCTGACCTCCTGATTCCTGCAGAAACATGAATTTGGATAGTTCAGCTGTTTTAATATTAACCCATAATATACACAACTTGGGAGACCACAGAGTCAGTTAATAAGATACCTGAGTGATTTGCAAGATATAGAAGGCTTCGTACTAAAAGAAAAATGAGTTACGTTGATGCGCAGTGGTGTTTCTTTATTTTATTTTAGGATTGTTTGTATAAATCAAGTGGAGATACAAACCTTCTCCCCGCCCCCTTCTTATTTTTCCTCCATGCATTGCAACTGGTCATATAGCCAGTACAGACACCATCGCACCCTAGATGTATATGTGTGACCAACCTATAACTTTTTTTCTACTTAATCACTTATAGTGACACTGAAGAGAACAGTTAAATGTGATATGCCATAATTTTTATAAAGAGAAAGAAAAGAAACAAGAAAGAAAGGAAGCCACTAGAAATGTTAAAACCTCAGCATTCCTTCATACGTCAACATATGCTTCATTTAAAGGCTTATAAAGTTGGCAGAAGTGCAGGTTGTGCTGTGTGTTCCTAGAGGGTGGGCTCTAAAACTCTGGCACAACCTTTCTCTGCTGTTTGTGGTCATTGTGAGTATGCTAGAGGGGTCAGGTGTAAAAGGCTGTGTGTTTTTTATGGGAATAAATTAGCATCTCCCATGGGGATGCTAAAATGCATTTAAGGTAAACATGTAACTGCTGAAATGTTCAGTGGTTACACATTTGCATGGGGTGGGGGGGCAGGCAGACGAGTCCCGTGTGCACTGGCTCCCGGAGAATCACCTTTTAAGGCTGCTTCCTGTGCGCACGGGTTCCTGGGGAGCTGTCTGCCCCCCCTGCACTGCTGCTTCTGATTACACACATCCCGGTGCTCCTACTTCTGTATCTATGGGGCCCTGGGTGTAACCATGAAGGGTAACTGATGAGTCCAGGCTCATTGATTAACTGTGTACACTTTTACATCCCTAATCTCCCATTATTTTTATTGTCCTCATCTTTGCTCGGGGGCTTGGCTCTTTTCTCGTTTGATCCACTTTGAGGCCTAAAATGGGTGTTGTGGACCAGTTTCTCTCTTTTTTTCCTTGGCTGCTGTTGTCTCCTTTTGTCTTCTCCTTTCTCTTTCTGGACAGCTTTCATCCCTTTACACTTCTAGACTCACTGATTCTTATATTTTAACTATACCACCCAGTATGTTACTGGTGGTCAGTATCTTTATAACTAAAATAGAACTCCATTGCAGCCTCTGAAGTGTACATCTAGGGCATAATTCCAGAGCCTGACACGAATGCAGGTGCACTTGACTCTAGTTGTTTGTATGCAAGTGACTGCTGCACCAGGGTAGTATTAAAGCCCTGCTCTTTTGAAAATACTTAATTTTGTAAGTGAATAAATACACTTGACTGTATTGTGGGTGTGATGGCTCCATTTCTAGATTTGTTCAGCCATCAGTGTGCATGATTTCTCATTTATGGGCTAAGGAACTAATGATTACCAAAATAAACATCTTTTGCAGAAAGATGATGCATCACAAAAATTGCTGCTTTTGTGTAGTTGCTTTAAAAATCTGGTTGTTTTTTTTTTTTTTAATGCATTTGTCTTACTTTTCTGGGTGGCGATGGCTGTAGGTATTGAAATATTTCTCCTTCACTCCAATTGATTGGGCAGGCTATGAAATCATGTTTAGCTTTGAAGCAATGAACTTGGATTGTGAGTTTATCATCCACTCTTAAAGTTATGGGTCAATGTTTTTTGTGACCTCCAAACTCCTCCTTCCTGTGTTGTTTTCTTTAATCCTCCCCGTCTCATGCCATCACATTTAGATGACTCTCCCCTGTGAGTGGCTCTCTCCAGACATAGCCTTTTGTTCCCAGGAGTGAGTGGGGTTCACACAAGAGACTTAATCCTTACAGCAAGGAGTATGCTGTCTTTCTCAGGCAAGATCGAGGAGCTTGTCATAACCTCATATTCCTACCCAGTAAAGAATTCTACTTTTGGTAGATCAATGTTGCAATATGCCTATGAATGACCACACAGCTCTCTAGGTGGATTGTCTGTTCCTCCCCTTCAACTATGCATCGTTGTGATCATTCTCATTGTGTATCTGGTTATGCTACATGGCCCTTATGACAGCAATATCGGAACTCCAGAGAAAGTGGCCCAAAGAATATTGGAGTGGCACCTCAGGCCCAGTCTGTGAGAAGTTGAATGTGGGGTTGCTGGAGGACCGCTATGCTAGGCTATCAGGATAGCATTATTTTCCTTTGTTTTTAATATCCTGTTTGTTCTTAAGCTGCATCTGTATCCTAGTACAAACCGTGCAGAGAATATGGACTTTGTCACACAAAGTGGGTTCTAAATTAGCAGACCTGGAGAAAGATACGTGTAGCAATAAAGCATTTTGTGGTGCTCTCAGCAACTGCAGCCAAGATTGGCCATGAACCTGTCCCTCCCATGTTGGAGGTCCATTACTATTGCAGTCCTTCCTAAAGCTGATGAATGTTTATGTAACACTGACAGGTGGAACTGAACCTGGGCCCTCTGAAGCTTAGTGCATGAACCTCTACACTACAGCTTGAGCTGTAAAGCAGCTGGCTCTTAGCTACAGCTGTAGAGCAGATGCTCTCTCTTTATAAGTGGTCTAAGTGCCACGACATCAGGCCTAGGAGTGCCCCCCCACCCCCTCCCCGGCAAATTATTGTGCACCCCTGCACTACATGGAACAGCACACCATACGCAGTAGGCATGGGCGTTACATTTACATGAGCAGTTCTCTTTTACTTCCCAGTGACATTAATGAGCCCATGTCAGGAGGGCGGCCTGGAGCCAAGCCCCGGCTTTGGGCAAGCCAGCCCCTGGGACCCCTCCTACTTTTACTCTAGCCCGGGGGAGGGGCTGCACCTGAGAGATAGGAACCATTGTCCCCTCAGGTAGCCACACTTCCTGGGGCACTTCAGTACAGGCTGTAGGACTTGAGTTCTTGTTCGCCCCTTTTTCGCCCCCCAAGGGAGGGTCCAGGGCCTGCTTTTTAGGGTCCACACCACTTGGCCCTTCAATACCCCCTGGGCTAATTCTCCCCTAAGGAGTTCACCAAAGTACCACTTCCCTGCAGGTTCTTGGCGTCGTTGCCTCTTGCCCTCACCTTGCCCACCGGGAGGTAGAGGAACCTGGGCCCAAGGCCCTAAGGGTAGGAACAACAGCCACTACCCGGTTGATGGGGGGGGAAAATGCCGAAACCCGCCAACTGCTCAGGCTAACCCCTCCCTGGGCCACTTCCTACCGACACCCCGCCTACCACTCGCCATCCGGCAGGGTGCAGCCTTTGTGCTGGCGTCTTCCGCTCTGTTCCTGTTGCGGTCTGGGCGTGTTGGGCATCTCTCCAATTCCTGCTGGGATATCTCGAGGCGTGCACATCCAGGAGCCTGCTCGGTCCAGCCCAGTCACCGGCTCTCTGTCCGTGACAGTATCCGCCTCTCTCCATGGGGGAAGGAGTGTCTCGGGGCTCCATCCCCTGTCCTGAGCCCCTTCCGGCAGCGTGGGTGGTCTCACGCCCTCTAGCCGCAAGGTTGCTGGGGAGCTGGTCTGGCCCCCTCCTGGGGCCGGAATCCGGGAGCCAAGGTCAGCTCCGGAGTCTGAGGTCGTAGGGCCAGCCGGGACCTTCCCGCCCTCCCTGCTGGTGGGAGCGTCTCTCCCGTCAGCACTGATGCCTCCTCACACCCACTGTGCAGCGCCACCGGGGTTTAAATCACCTGATGCGCAGGGGGAGCATGCGCAGCAATGCTGGGGGGACGGCGCTCGTTCAGGCCGCGGGGCGAGCTCCTCCCCAGTCAGAGTGCGGGGCTGGAGCGCCCCATCACAGCCCACCAACATGAGTAAGAGTTACACAGTCTAGTCCTTCTTTTTCATTTGTATGGCCTTTCAACAGTGATGGCTAGGACGTAGCTGGAGTAAAGCGTAGCTGAAGTAGTCAACCACATTAGCTGTCATTTGAATTCAGATGCACCCGGAGATGGGAAAACTGGTTTATCTGAAGTCAATATTTTTCTGCACACGCAAAGCAGTTGTTATGGACAAATCAATTTAAAAAAAAGGCTCCCTTCCTCCTCCATTTCCCTTGAGAGCTTACTTTCGTTTAAAAATGAACGTGACCCTGGAGACCAGATAGACTTAGAATCTCATCCATTATGGTGAGAGAGTTCCATATCCTATGGCTCCAGAGAGATGGTCTTGAAAGGCTGACTTGAGGCACGTAGGTTTTTCTAAGGGTGAAACCCTGTTTGTTTGTTTAGGGACTAGCATGCGGCTACTAGAGGTAACTTGCTGCTGAGGTCATGAGCAAACCAATTTTCCTTTTATACCAATACCTCCTGTGACAATCTAATAATAGGTCCAAGAGAGAAAGGAAACTACAGTTTATAGATGCATTTTGAAAACAGCATGTATGTTAAAATTCACTTTAATCAGGTGATTTTGAAGTGTGGTGGATTTTTGGTTTTTGTTTTGTTTTTTTTTCATCGAGAAGGTTATTTACTGAGCATCTTGGTGGTATGTCAAGGTTGAGGGAAGCACTCTAGCACACAAAGCTAGCTTCATGCAGCTTTTATGGGGAATCAGCCTTGAAGCTGTCACCTGTAATGCACTTTCTCTTTTGAAGCAGCTGCTTCATTTATTTTAAGGTTCGCTTATTTTCTAGGACTGTCTTTTCATATTCAGATCAGTACCAGAGAGAGAAGAAGGCAAAGCGCTGAGACCATTTACCAGGGTCAACGTGTTCAGAGGATGCAATATTACCCTCCCTGAAGCCTCCTGTAATGTTTACTTGAAGGGCCTAAAATAGGGTCTTGGGTTTTTTTGGTTGGTTGGTGTGTACGTGTGTTTTTTAATCTCTTCATTCCTTTGGAGAAATAGCTCTGAAAATTCTCCCCTAATTTAGGAAATATTTTTCCAGTGATGTCAAAGATGGATATTAACACCCCTGGTTGAGTATACGGGATGCCTCATGCAATTTAGCATTCTGAATTGATTGTGCTGTACAAAATAAAACTGTGGGGCAGCTAAATGCAATCTCCAATATACCCCCGCCTCAACAGTTTATAAGGTCACAGGCCCAAATTCAGCAGGATACTTAAGGATGTGCCTAGCTAAGTCTGTCATTAATCCCATGGTCTTAGGCTGTGTGTCTACACCTCACAGGGGGCAGGGCTATATCCCTCTTCCCTCCTGTCCTTGCATGGTAAACCTAAACACTGGCGCAAACTGTGTGGTTCTCTGTGTATATTGGACTGCTTGGGTGCCTTGCTAAGTTGCAGTCTGTACTGAAGTACTATACTGCCCTCCGCACAAATGTGTCTCAAAGGCATAATTTGACCTTTGATGTTTCAGCATCGGTTCACATCAACGGGGTCAATAGCCTGCCTGGGCAAGGTGTGGGGGGGACCTGCTCCATGCTCCTGGTGGGGGTAGCCAGACCTCACAGCTGCCTGGAGCACGCCACAGTGGTGCTCCAATTGCCTGGGGTTCCAGCAGTCTGAACCCTTTTGAATCATCAGTCCCTGGGGTAATTGCTCCTTTTGTCCCCCCTGTTGGCAGGCCATGTTGAAATAACCTTTGAATGGCAATTCATTTTCTTTTTGGCAGTTATTTCTTTCAGTGAAAGGCTAAAGGGCTGGGGATAACTACTGTTTACTCAGAACAAGTGTAATAAGAGCTAAACACTTAAGATAGGTTCTTGGTCTTTTTTTAACGTTAAATTTGAATTGTCTGTTTACAGCAATATTAACACTGTAGGTGTAATAAACTAATGTTGGGAAGCTTGGGAATGCACGTCTCTGGGTAAAGTCAACAACCAATTGTTGAAGGTTAGGAATATCCATAGTTAGAGTTCCACAAATGTGCTTTTTTAGCCTCACCCACCATCCAAAACTGTACTGGTGTGTTGTTGGAATTACATCAGCAGCAGGTTATAAGTGCAAGTAGAAGGCCATCAGAGCAGAATCGTAGAGTTTCACATCCACTTTGGACTGGTGCAGGTCAGCAGCACGTTGAGTTCCTGGTGGTTCATACAAAGACTGGGCTTATCGTAGAGTTTAAAAGGAGTTCAATGGGATTTGGGCATTTAACTCCCTTAGTCTCTTTTGAAAATTGCAGCCGAAGTATCTGAGTTGTCTTGTTTAAAAATACACTCCAACCTTAGAACATTGCATGAAGGAACCAAATGTTTAAAGTCTATAACCTTTTTAGTGGGTTGATTTCAAGGTTTGGAGCTTTAATTTTTGTTTTCTTTTCCCTCCCTTACTTTGATGCCTTATAAGTGGCCCAAAAGTGGTCCTAGTTGTGCTGGGACAATAACCCTTCTGGCATCCAACGAAGGACCCTAGCAATGACTTATAGCTCCGAAAGGCATCTGACCATGTGGGTTACAGCAACAGCGCTTTTGTAAGGGAGGAATTGGACATAAATATGTCACAGGTTAGGAGAAGTGAAAGGTGAGAACTCCCTGGGCTTCTTTCATATAACATTCTTGGTTTATTCAAATAGCTACTTAGGAAGGATCTGTTAGGTCACACGATTTGTGAACATAAGATCTTTTTGTAAATAAGAACCTGCCACATTCCTCCTTTTCTGTAGGTACACATTTTTATTGAGCATTGATTGTACCTGCAAACCAGGCACATAGAGATTTAAAAGTTAAAGTAAAAATGCACCTTTTAAAATGAATTAATTGTAGGCACAAGAGTGGAAGCCAGTGCTGACAATCTGGCTGTAAGTATATGGAGAAGTCATTCTGAGTCGAACTGTAAAAATTGTACAGAAAATAGTTCTGCAAGTTATTTCTGTTAGCTGTAAGTAGGAACTAAAGTTATCCATTTCCTTGTAACTACTTGCAGGTGAAAGTGATGGTGAGAATTTGTCCCTCTCAAGGACCACATGACACATCTGAATCCATGTCTTTTCTAAAAGTGGATCCACGAAAAAAGCAAATCACTCTTTATGATCCGTCTGCAAGTGGACCATCCAATTTAGGTCACAGGAGAGGAACTGTTGCTGTCCCAAAGATGTTTGCCTTTGATGCAGTATTCCCTCAGGATGCTTCTCAGGTACGAGAGATCAACCTAGAACTCTAACAGCTCTTCCTGTGGGCATACCACTTTAATTCATGTAAGAGATCCTTATTGCTTCTGGTGACCTTTGCTTGAATGAGTTAGTAAAATTTCTGGGAAAACATGCTAATTAATAGTGGGTAAACTCTCTCACTGTTTCAGATTAGCCCAGAAGTGACATTAAGAAGCCATACCCATGGAGATAAATTTGCTGAATGAATACTTTCTATGTATTTTTAGTGCTGCTTAAAGGCATTTTTAGTGCTGCTTACAGGCACAGTCAACTTGAAATTTACATTTTTAACTGAATGTTATAAAACCTTTTAAATCCGTGGGATTGGGAGTACAACCCTATTGACCTCAGTACTTTGCTATCAGGGATAGATTTAAACATGTGCCTAAAGTGTAGTACTTTGCTGAGTTGGGACAATGGTTACAACTAAACCCATAAGATTACTATAATTGAAAGAAAGCAGGGAAGATTTTTATTTTTCTCTCCCTTTTCTGTTTTACATTGCATGTTTGACATCACTCTTTGAATAGGCAGTTTCACTGTTTTGTTGGTCATGCATTCCCTTCTCTAGACGCTGGAAGGGGTGTGCTCATGCGCAATAAGAGCGGGAGAGCTGAAATTGAACGGGCACAAAAGGCCAATAGATAGGGTTGGTGAAGTTGTGTAGTCAAGACCACCCAGTAGGAGCAGAAAAAAAAAATGATAGAAGCTGTAAAACAAAAGACCTAAAAATGGACAGAGCAACCTTTATATAAGTTCTCGATCAGAAAATTCAATTTTATGAAAATCTAAATAAGTCACATTGAGAGTGTCATTTAACTTGAATAAACAAGACAAATTTTGGTTAAAAACATTTTTCATGCTTTTTGTCTCCAATATTGGATACATGAACAGACATATTGCAACCTTTAAGTCTGGCAAGCGCAGAGAAAATGGCGTAACAATTCACTCAGAACCCCAAGGCAATTGCAAGTGCAGCAATACTTAGGCTTTGAGCCACCCTAATGACCAATATAGTCTATTTGTATAGAAAGTTGCAATAATCTGTGCAGATGGTTATGCGCAGCAGCTGCTGTTGCTTTGGGTGCTGCACATGCAGTAGGAAAAGGAGATGAGGTAAAATTTTGGTCCGATTGATGTCAACTGCAAAACTTCCTTTTGTCTTCAGCCGTGATAGGATTTCACTGCGATCTCTGGGCCACACTCTTCAACGCTCTTGTGGAGGGCCTCTGAAGTGGCATCTCTCCACTATTTCAAGGTGGCTAGAATCAAACTACTTCCTGTATCATCACGACTAGGGCAGGAATGCTGACATGTATCTGTGCTCACTGTTCACAAGTATATGGCCTAATATGTTTACACCATCAATTGCTATATTAAATAAATCCTAGTATACATTTCAAACCCTTATATATGCTGATGATAAACTGTTTTTAGTATACTTGGAGAATTTAGGGAATTCCCTTTACCAATTATATTGTTTCTATAGTAAATGAAAAGCAGATACTTAGAAATTCTTATTCAGGGATCTTCAATGCATTTTCTCCAGTATGAATGACTTTTTAATTTCCACAAGCACTCTTTGGCTAGCTTCATTTCACTGAAGCTGTTACTATCACTGAAAACCCTTGGCTAAGCTATTATACCAGCAGCAAGCTTGGCTGGATAGTGTTCAATTGCTACATTAGTCATAGAATCGATATTTCAAGGGAATTGGTATAATAGAATTGGAAACTATTTTAGGCTGTTACAGCAGCTTTTATTTTTAAAAAATGGAACAGAGTTACTAAAATAGTAGGAATAATGCCATAAAAATAGGCAGAAATATTATGCCTCAGAAATATTATACAATTCTTTTCATGTAGGCGAGAAGTAAAGAGTGTATTGTGTAACTTATTCGTCTCCAATTTTTCTTTCAGGCAGAGGTATGCTCTGGAACAGTAGCAGAAGTAATCCAGTCTGTTGTGAATGGTGCAGATGGTTGCATATTTTGCTATGGTCATGTCAAGCTTGGTGAGCTCCCAAATTCGTTACAGTTAATTACTATGTCAGCCTGGTAATTACATACTGTCAGCTTCTGGAACAATAAATCTGGAGTACGAATAGATTAGAATTTCTTTTTAATTAGCTTTGCAAACTTATCGTGGTTTATTTCTACACTGAGATCTTAAGTTTTAATTTGAAAAGGTAAAATGTAACATCAGATTATCTTATCTATGAACAAGCTTTTATAAGCATGTTGTGATGAAAATGAAAATATCAGAGATTCTTTTAAAAATTAATTTGCTTTGGGTTTGAGTTACAAAAATGGCAAAATTAATTGAATAAATACTGATTAATAATTAAATACATACAAACCATTTGTGCATTTGTTGTCTCCAGCTAGCTATACATATACAGGACATGGCATATAATGTAAATTGGCAGCTGCATAAGAAGAAACTGTTTTATATGTGAAAGATACATTTATATATTTTTTCCTCTATAGGTAAATCTTATACCATGATTGGCAAAGATAACTCCACACAAAGCCTTGGTATTATCCCCTGTGCAATTTCTTGGCTCTTCAAGTTAATCAATGAACGCAAAGAAAAAACTGGGACTCGTTTCTCTATTAGAGTATCTGCTGTGGAGATCAGTGGCAAAGATGAAAACCTTAAGGATTTGTTAGCTGAAGTAGCCACTGGCAGCCTTCAGGATGGTCAGTCTCCAGGGGTTTATTTGAGAGAGGATCCGATATGTGGAACTCAGGTATGATGGATATCACAAAGTCGGCTTTTGAGCCTGACTTTCTTCCTCTGCTTTTTACTTCCTTTTATCTGACAATGATGATGAACATTTTTAAGATGTTAATTTTTTTATTGTCTTTAATATATAATCCCCACTCCCATGGTGTACATATTTGTTTCTCTTATTGCCCTAGAGACTTAGCCTGATCAGCAAAAAACATTCACCCCTGCTTTAATTAGTCATTTTCTTGTTTATATTCAAGCTTCAAAACCAAAGTGAGCTTAGGGCCCCAACTGCCGAGAAAGCTGCATTTTTCCTTGATGCTGCAATTGCTGCCAGAAGTACCAGCAAACCTGAGTGTGATGAAGAAGACAGGAGGAATTCGCATATGCTCTTCACTCTTCATATTTACCAGTATCGCATGGAGAAGAGTGGTAAAGGAGGAAGTAAGATCACACACTCCACACTCTATTTTTAAATTAATATTTTTTAATTTAGATGCTAAATAATATGCAGTATATGAATCTCCCTCCCCCCCCAACACCCAGAAGCAGTCGAGAAATGCCACTAACTGTGGTAGATGTGGCTAATATCTTTTGTACTATTCATATGTAGTCTACCATTAATATTTAATTCAGGCATTACCCCATGCTGCATTCATTATTTCTGTCATTTGAATAAATTCTGAATAGCTAATCTGGTCCACTTGCTTGGGTGAATGTGTGTATAAAGGTTGTTGTCCTTTTAGTGTCCGGAGGACGGAGCCGTCTGCATCTCATTGATCTAGGAAGCTGTGAAAAAGTGCTGAGCAAGAGCCGAGATGGGGGAAGTTCTCTGTGCCTATCTCTGTCTGCCCTGGGCAATGTAATTTTAGCCTTAATTAATGGTGCTAAACATGTGCCATACAAGTAAGTAAATTACCATGCACATTGCCTTAAATACCGCTAGTTTTATCTTGCAAATAAATTATATCAAGGGCTTGCTAATCTATTGCACTCATGTCAATGGAAATTTTGCCAGTGATATGTGTAGCCATGTTTACCTGGTCTCCAGTGCAGTTTATAATGACACTTGTGTTCATATAATATATTATAAGAGTCCCATAATGTGTTACTGATCTGCATAGTGGTCTGAAAAAATCATATGCATTGTGGCATATACCTAAGTTGGGTTAAAGGTGTGTGCGTCCATTTTGAAAAAAGTGAAATAAATGTTTTTTCTTTTTCTGAAATGTTGAAACTTTGAAAAATTTGGCCAGCTGATTGAAAACCAGGGAACTTTCTGTCCTCTCCCCCCCCGCCCCCCCAAATGAAGAAGTCTTGTTGAAATTTGAAGAAGCATCAGACAGCTTTACTGTACATGTAACAATGGTGAGGATTGTATCAGTAGGGATATAAATAATGTGTCCATTCGGCAGGTTTCACAAATTCATGTGTCCAATAAAAACTGCATTTAAAAACATTTAAGACCATATTCCGTTCGTGTGTGGAAAAGGGAATGGTAACTTGACGGATGTGAGCATCGTTGTGGGATTTATAGAGTGTGTCTGTTACTGTCATGGCAAGGGAATGCATTAAGTTTAGTGCACATCTGTAGGGGGCCCAGTCTCAAGAGGACATCCCTGCCACAGTCATCACTGATAGAATTTGGCCTTTAGTCCTGGAGTTTAACTGCTGTTTACTAAGAGGAGCTGTGAGTGCCTCATTTATTTCTCATGTCATGTCACATTTATCCAGTGCGGAATATAAAGCAGGTGTTCTTTTATGTTGTATTAGGTGAAAGCAGGTGTTTCCTTAGGCCAGTTGCCAGCTGAGTGAATGGACGAGAATAGTGAATGGCCAAATCCTCAGGACCAGCCCTCTGCTACTTACCCCAGCTCAGTGAGCAGAGATGTAAAGATGGTTCCCAGACACAGGCCAACAAGTGCCAGGCCAGTTTTGAGGAGCAACTTATAGCAGCCCTGAGTGTTCTAAGTTGTGCCAGTTGCATTCCGTTCCTAAGTAGCTTTTCTGGCAACTTTGGCAGAGAATAATGACATCTCAGTTGCACTGGCTATGGCTGAAGACTGTGTTGGCCATATGCCATCTGGTGATTCCCCCTTTCCCAGGGGAAATCCTCAGGCAGCCACCTGATTTGTGCTTCCAGAGCACAGTGGGCAGAATGGGAGTCAGGATCTGGCCCTAAATTGGCACATAAGCCGCATAGAAGATCTGTAGTAAATGTCAGAATTACATTAACATTTCAAGTATGAACATTGTGATATAGCGTTAGCCCCACAGAAAGGTGTGTACGTTATGGTATACGTGAGCTTATATTCACATCTGTGTCTACGGATCAGGCTGTGTATGAGTGTTCAGGTTATCAGACTTTTCAAGTAGATGGGCATTCAGGGCAACTCTCTTCTCCCATTGAATAATGGAATGTCTAGTGGGCTGCTTCACCAGGCACAATATCCAGCTGGTGTCTCTATTGTCACTAAGGGGAAGCTTTGCAGAACTTTTTCTTCTCCATACTTCCAGTTGTGGATTTGGTGTACGGCAGGGGTGGGTGATTAAAAAAACTGACAGCCAGCACAGTTAGTCCCTGGCGGGCTGCCGCCGCTACGTTTATCTGTGCCTCCAGATCGCAGCTCTGGTTGGCCATGAATTGCCATTCACATCCAATGCAAGCAGCGGAAAGCATCGCAGACTGGCACGCTGCTCACATTGAGCCGCCGCTCACATTGAGCTGTGATCCTCTGATACCTGTAGAGGTGCAGGTAAACATGGAGGTGCGGGTCCACCGGGGACTAACCCTGTGGCCTGAATCCAGCCAGCAAGCTGGAATTTGCCCATCTCTGGTGTATGCGCTCCCCCCGCTTTGCAGAGTAGGAGGACAAGAAGAGTCCGAATGAACAAGTACTAGTTGCTTTTAAAGTGGCAGAGGAGTTAGGTGGGACAGGGCTTAAAATATCATTGATGCCTAATATATTTATTAGGGTATTCTTGACTATCTCTGTTATTTTATTTATCGTTACAAGGTAGATCACGTAGGTTAGGTACCAATGGTGATTGTGCATTCAAAATGCCAGAGTTCTAAGGAGATAAAGTCGTACTTGTAAGCTGTCTGGATAGTACAAAGTATCATGGTGAACTGCTATTAAAGTGAATTACTAGACTTGCTCAAATTGACAAAGGACTTACATGTCTAAAAATATGCTGATAGAGGAAGTAATGTGGTTTCTCTGTGTATATACACTGACTTGTCTTAGATATTGACAGATCATGTATATCTCGATCTACTTATACCATATGTAGATGCACACCATAAAAATGAAAATATAGTACTTAGTGTTTTAGAAACATCTGCAAAAAGAACTAGAATTGTTTTAAACAATCTTGTATTATTTATTACATAGGGACAACAAGTTGACTATGTTGCTGAGAGAATCATTTGGGAACATCAACTGTAGAACAACTATGATTGCTCATATATCTGACTCCCCAGCAAATTATGCAGAAACTCTCATGACAATTCAGCTTGCATCACGAATCCATCGAATGAGAAAGAAGAAATCCAAGGTTGGTGTAAAGCAAGCTGCAATTAATTTAATTGAAAATGAATTCTCTGAACCCCTTGGTGGGGGAATGGGGGACTTCTAAACAATGAGAACTAATACAAAATGCATCAAAGCTTGGTAGAGAAACTGACAAACATGATGGCCCAAAGCTGCTATTATTCCACTTAGTCCTGGAACATTTGTGTTTTCGTTTTATGCACATGCACATATACATATATTTTTTTTTCTCATTCCTTGGATTTTTCTTTTATACGGGCTTACTGCAAAAATTCCTTTGATTTTTATATGGGGTTATTGGAAAAGGTTCAATTTCTTTGAATCAAAAAACAATAAAGCAAGAATGTAAGATATTAAGATTGAAAGGCAACATAATATTTTAATGTTATGAAACTCATCTGTGGTGACACATTTTGTTTAATTTCATACTGTAAACGTTTCTACCAGGCACAATTGTGATCAATGGTGACAGCAGAGCAGAGAATTATAACAACCCTAAGATTTCCTCTCTTATTATAAATACATTTAATATTAATAAGTTTTCTTTTTTTATAATAGTATGCATCCAGCTCATCTGGAGGAGAAAGTTCATGTGAAGAAGGCCATGTACGAAGACCACCTCACCTGAGACCATTTCACCCAAGAACTGTAGCACTTGACCCTGATCTTCCTGTACTGAGTATTTCTAGTGATCCCGATTATTCCTCCAGCAGCGAACAGTCCTGTGATACTGTCATTTATGTTGGTCCCAATGGTGCAGCTTTGTCCGACAGGGAACTAACAGATAATGAAGGACCTCCAGAGTTTGTTCCCATAATTCCTTCCCTTAACAAAAAGAGAAGCAAGGACAACTTTGCTATTGCTAGAAGTTCCGACAAGGACCATTTTAAGTGCAACACGTTTGCTGAATTGCAGGAAAGGTTAGAATTCATTGATGGAAGTGAGGAACCTATCAAGTTTGCTTGTGGAGAAACACCTGCTGCTTCAAATTGTGGTCCAGTGACAGTGGTCGAAAATGTGCAGTCTAAATTGGTAAATGAAAAACCATCTTCTCCATCTGTAGGGTATAAAAAATGTGTTCCACAGGAAACCGTCTCTCCAAAAAAAGGACATAACTTTCATTTCCAGGCTGCTGTGCAAAAGGGTGGCAGCTGTCATGAAAAGAATACCCCTCACTTCAAAGTGGAACAATCCAAACAGCAAACCAAAGCTGAAGGCAAAAAACTGGGCTCGGGCTCCGATGGCGAGAGAGAGACAATCACAGATTCACCGAAATCCTCAAAATATAACTCTGCAAAGAGTCAAGAGCAGAGTAAGGCCACAGCTGAACGTGTAGTGAAAGAAAAGACCTCGTATGTGAAGAGACCTTTACCAAGCCCTGCACCCCCTCCCCCACAACAGAAAGATCATGCCCTCAGATCCAAAGAACCATGTTCAGAACTGGACAATAGCAGTGCAGTCCGGACTCCTCCTGTGGGGATGAGTAAGCAGATGGCTAGCAAACCTGAGCACAACTTGGTAGGAAGCACGTTTCTAGATGGCAGTAACACCGAGAGCCAATCTGGTGCTATCGAGGTACCTAGTTTCCGTTCAGCATTGAAAGGTAAATATTTTGACCGGGATATACTGACCACCACAGTGACTTTGCAGCAGCCTGTGGAGCTGAATGGAGAAGATGAGCTTGTTTTTACAGTGGTAGAGGAGCTATCTATCAGTGGAATTTTAGATAATGGAAGGCCTTCCAGTATTATTAGCTTTAACAGCGACTGCTCCCTTCAGGCTCTTGCATCAGGTTCCAGGCCTGTTAGTATTATCAGCAGTATAAATGATGAGTTTGATGCTTATACCTCACAGGCAAGCTCTACTGGTGTAAATATTGATATTGTTTTGCCCTTTGCCGAGGATCCATTCTCCAGCAGCAGACGTTCCTCCATCAGTTCTTGGCTTAGTGAAGTTAGCATTTGTACAATTGAAAGTGATGGAGCCCAGTCCCGTGACAGTTTTGTCGCCCAGTCTTCTTACAGCTGTAATAAGTCCGAAGAACCTTTTAATTTGGATTTGCCCAATGTGACCATCCCATTGAAAAGCTCCCTGAATGACAGTGGATTTTGTTTCTCAGAGCTGGAAACTGAAAGTATAAATTCAAGCAAAATGTCTTCAGGCATCAACAAAAGCCCCCACACCACTTCTGAATTAACCAAAGCATCTCAGATGAAAAGTGCTTTTTGTGTAGCTGATCAGCCCATGAAAGTTAAATCTAGCAACTCTCGAGGTACACCGGTGATAGAAACAATACATTCTAGTCTTCCTAGGAAAACAAAAACTACCTCATCTCCAACTCATCTCCCTGTAGGCAGGGAACAGTGGAATCCACACAGTATATTTGAAGATCCCTGGTTAGTGCGCACGGATAATCACTTGGAAGCGAAAGCTGCAGAATCTCTGCTGTCTCAGAAATCTCATCCATTTGGTACTGATAAGCAGCCAACAAAAGCTGCCCAATACTTCAGCAGTGCAATCAAGCCAACTAAGTCACAGACTATGCTTGCGTGCTCTCAGAGAGTTGTAGATGGTTGTGAAATGGCTTGCAAATCTTCCACAGGAGCCACTAAGAAATCTGAAGCAGCAACGAAAATGCCACAGCTTAAGAGAGGAGCCACTACGCTGGGTGTGATGCCAGTAGCACATAGTAATAGTGCTCCATCCGACGGTTTGATCAGGGGAAGTTCTGAAGCTGCCTTTGCTGTTGGCAGCTTGAAAACATCCCTGGGAAAGAAGAGTATACCACAGAAGTCAAGCATGCTACCTAAGCCTAATGGGACCATACCTCCAACACCACCTGTACGGAAATCAAGCCTAGAACAGAAAAATGTTGTGGTGACACATAATGGAGGCAAAGCTGCAGGCCTGGACTGTGCTAGAGTTGCAGCACCAAAAGCTGAGGAAGAGGCAGAACTACGATCAAAAGTTGGATCTTGGGTTAGTGAATGTACCAGCAGTAAAACAAGTCTCAAGGGGGACCATTCTTTGCCTAAAATGACTTCAAGTTTAAAGACGAAGGCATCTAAAAGTGAAGCTGTTCATCGATATGGGAGTCACATGTCTCTGGAAAGGTGTGATAGTCTGACATCAGTTGGATCCAAAACAAACACAACGAGGGAAAACAGCAATGTTAGCATCAGCAATGGTAGAACGGGACGATCGGTCCCACGGCTGGGAGTTCCCCCCATAGCGTCTACTGTGACTTCACCACCATCATATACTGCACCTTTACCCTGTAAAAGCAACCAGGCAAAAAGTACAACTAACCAGAAAGTTGCAGCAAATAGTAACAAAAACCGCAGCCTTTCTACCAATGGGTCAAAGTCTCTTAGTTCCTCTGTAAAGTCACTGACTCAATCTATTGGAAAAAGCTCTAGCATTCCTCCAAGTGGGAAAACAACCCCCCGATCTGTGCAAGGTGTTAACAACAAACCTGGCAGAGGAACTATTATGGGGACGAAGCAAGCAATTAGGGCAGCCAACAGTCGGGTTAATGAACTGGTATCGGGCAATTCTGTCAAAATGGGGCATTTCAGAGGCTCCACAGACTCTGATAGCGGGAATGACAGTGGTATTAATCTCAGCGATGAAAAATCACAAATTTCAGTGTTGCCATCTCCATACAGCAAAATAACTGCGCCCCGGAGGCCTCAGCGATACAGCAGTGGGCACGGCAGTGATAACAGCAGTGTTTTAAGTGGAGAGCTGCCACCAGCAATGGGAAGGACGGCTCTTTTTTACCACAGTGGTGGCAGCAGTGGCTATGAAAGCATGATTCGTGATAGTGAAGCAACAGGCAGTGCCTCTTCTGCACATGACTCAATGAGCGAAAGTGGAATGTCATCACCTGGGCGTATGAGGAGTTTAAAGTCCCCTAAGAAAAGATCGACAGGTAAAGAAATTTATGACTTGGGCTTGCCTTTTTCAGTGTCTTAGAAATTCATTGATAGTTTCATCATATTATAGTGAGTTTTGATTGTGGTTCTTAAGTAAACTGGTAGGTCACTTTAGTTTGAATTTTAGATGCATAGTCAGTGCGTGCGTGCGTGCGTGCGTGCGTGCGTGCGTGCGCGCATACACACACAGGATGAACCTCTCTAGTCTGGCACCTTTGGGACCTGACCTGTGCCAAACCAGAGAATTAATTGAATCACACGAGGTCAATACATTACTAACACTTCTACTGCTTACTGGGCTCTTAGAGCTACATCACTGCAGAGGACATTGAGAGCTAGGACTGGTGGCTGTAAAGAAACATGGGGCTGTGGGAAGCTTGGTCACACACATGGTAAGTGGACATTTGGCTAACTAAAATCATTCCAGACCACAGATGTTGCTGGACTAGAGCATCTACAATTTATTGCCTCTTTTAGAATGATATATATATATATATATAGCATGATGAGGCACTGAATTGTAGATTAATGCTGTTAATTCATTACAAATCATATGCTTTTGTAGTTTTTCAACCAAGTTTTAAAGATAAATTATGAAAGAGATAGAAGACTAAATAGTGCAACTGTTTTTGTTCAGAGAGGTGAGATTTCCATTCACTTAATGTTTGTCGTAAATCTTCTAAATCCATCAGAAAGTCAGTGATGGGCCGTTTAACAAGGGTCAAATTACTGACCTTCAGTGGTATTACATGTTGGCTTCACTGATGCTGCTTGTGTGGGTAAGTGCTATTGAAAGAGAGTAACTGCTTCAGAATCAGGCTTTTGATGTCCAAGTTTTGGAAATAGTTTTTACTATTCCAGCCAGAAATTGATATTGGGGATATTGGTTGATATTGGGGATTCACTGCAATTCCTGCAATGATAGCTACTGACTGAAAGGCTGCTCCTGCAGCTGTTAACTTCTACCCCGACTGTGTGGTAGTAGGGTAAGAGCTACTCTCCTGAGCATGGGCTTGCTGGATCTGACATGTCAATTGGAAAGGTTTGATTACTGCAGTCTCTGTATGTGCACATGACATTCACTTGTGCCAACACAACAGAATGAGTTAAACTCATGTGTATATATTACCTTGCTTTCTGGTCAATGCAACCTAAGTATCTTTGATAGATGTTAAATCAGTTCAGAGACCTTGTGCAAAATTTGCAACAGTTCCCTTTTCATAGCACATCAACCTCCTAAGCCTCTCCTACAAATCAATATTAACAGTGGAGTAAAGTTGCACACATATTGAGCAGGCATTACTCACTGATGGGTTTGTGTTCGTTTCGGCCCCAGGAAGTGCTTTTAAGGTCTTTAAATTTCTTTTTCAACTGAATTTGTCTTTGATTTGTAAATGATACCTTTTTTTGTTGAATGTGGATTTGAGATTTGCTTCTGTTGGATTTGAACTTTTTAGAAAAGCAGTGCTTAGAGAGATCCTGTTCCCATCAAAGCCAATAGAAACCTAGTTATTAATCTTGGGCACCCCTCCACGTGTATATAAGCAGTTCCATGTGGACACAGGAGGCCTCAATGACTTTACATTGAGACCACTGAGTACCATGATGTTCATCTGCTCTGTGTATATGATCAGCTGCATCTGTTTGTTGACTTCAGTGGGTTCTATCTGCCAGAAGGCAGTTGTAAATTTGGAATTTTAATTGACAGGGAGGATTAGGCCTTTAAGTATGACATAGTCAGACTGAATAACTTGAGATTGTGGAAAGGATGCACAGTTGATTACATATCCAGAATAGATTAATGTGGCCCAGCCACCCGAAGGTCCCACATTTGCAGGAATTCGTTTATTAACATATTTATACCCGGTAACTCCTTTCACGCACACAGCAAAATATCTCCCTTCCAGTGAGGCCTGGTGAACTTTTACCTCTTTCATTGACCCTTTTTAAAGTTTATAAAATAACTGACCTGATCTCCTGGTTGTTGATTTGACTCCTACGTGGGAGACCCAGGTTTAAAGATGGCCTTAGTCATACTCTTTTAATCCACAAAACCAGAGGCAATAATTATAAGATGCCACACATCAGACTCGAGACACTGAGGATAATTTTTATGCCATGTCTCCCTCAAAAATTCTGTACTTCGATGGGCAAGTTTTGAAAGCAGTTCCTTTCAAGGAGTACAGTGTTCCTCTTTATCTCCATGAACAGGGAGTCACTAGAGGTAATGTACATTTCTTCCTCTGAGCTCTCCGTCATCAAGCATGAAGCTGCTCATTCTCCCCATCACAAAGTGACAAAGAGCACAAGCTGTAACAATCTTGCATTGTTTCGGTGTCAGTGGTATAGGGGTTTGGAGATCAGTGCCACTGGTTTCAGTTTTGCCTGAACTTGCCCTGTACACTTGTTGATTAATGACAGATGCATCCTTAAGAATTAGTCTTTCAAAAAGTTAAGGGTAACTTGCGACTGTTTTTAAAAAAAGTATGCACTCATACACTCAGCTTCATGTGGGCAAATACCTGTACATGCGTGCATGTCCATTTTTATGGGGGCAAGACAGTCTGTCTTGAAACTTTTGTCCTGGTGCATCTTGGTAACAGTGTTCTTAAATCTGGGAGTCCCTTGTTAAGCAGCAAGTGAATTTCCTGGTTGCCTGGCCTTTGCAGCTCTATTGTATTGTGGAAATTGTGTGTGAATGTGAAGGGGGAGAATTAAGGTTGTAGCATAGGTAGAGGCTGCCCTAAGTGCCAGATGCCTTCAACTCCCACTGAAATAATTCCACAGCACCTTGCAGCTTGAGGTTGAGCACAGATGAGGTCATATGCTAGTCGAGTTGGCAAACTGGCTTTATGATAGAAGAAAAAGGGGGGTTGGGATACGCAATGGGATGGAGTGAAAGAATGGTTTTGTAGAGTGAAGTGGAGAACCTCACTGGACAAGTCTTGCATGGATTTAACCTGCGCATAGAACAAATCACCTGTCAGAATCATCAAACATTACCAACCTCATCACGTAATCTACTTGACTATTTTTGCTGAGTGAAGAAATGAACAAGATCGTACTTGCTCCCCAAAAAGAAATGTACTCGCTGATGGAAGTGGGCAAACAAAATGTGGGAAGCCTGGTATAAGGAGCTGTTGTTTAGATGGCGAACAAAGAAAGACAAAACAAAGACCACACCAAAGCCTATCAGAACAGTAAGGTTCAGATCCTTAAAGCTATTTAGATGCCTAACTCCCATTGATTTCAAATTGAAGTTAGGCACCTAATGCCTTCAAGAATCTGGCCTAACTGCCTTATATTAGTTTATTAAAAGGATAAAAAAGCATTTCCCCTAAAGTATCCCAAAAACTTCTACATTTTCTTTGTTGTCATATATTGCAATACACTAGTACTCCTAGGTTTTGGATGCATAATGCTCCAGGTGATGCAAAACACTTTTTTGTTTTTAATTTAAGGTCTTCAGCGTCGTAGGCTGATTCCTGCCCCATTGCCTGATGCTGCATCCCTAGGAAGAAAGCCCAGTGTCACTGGCCAGTGGGTTGATCTACCACCTTTGCCAGGCACTCTTAAAGAGCCATTTGAAATTAAAGTTTATGAGATTGATGATGTGGAACGATTACAGCGACACAGACAAGAGGAAACTGAGGTCAGTACATATTTTACAACAACTCCAGACAACTTAAATTACAATATACAGGCAGAATCACTGCTTGAATGCTAGTATGGCATTCAGAAAATTGATTGCAATTAAAGCACTATAACTATTAATTTTACAATTCATATGTTGGGGTGCCCTTAATGTAGAAAATGAAAATAATTACTGTCTACAATTAATTGTGTTCAACATGACTGATAGCATGAATGGAGAATACCAATGAATATATTATGAGAAGATTTTTATAATCCTAGCCTGCCTGATGAAACTTTACAGCCTCTTTCCACTACAGGGTCATTAACTCTTTATGCTTCAAGTTTATGGATGACACTAAGCTGGGGGAGAGGTAGATACATTGGAAGGTAGGGATAGGGTCCAGACTGACATAGACAAATTGGAGGATTGGGCCAAAAGAAATCCGATGAGGTTCAACAAGGACAAGTGCAGAGTCCTGCACTTGGGACAGAAGAATCCCAAGCACTGCTACAGGCTGGGGACTGATTGGCTAAGTAGCAGTTCAGCAGAAAAGGACCTGGGGATTACAGTGGATGAGAAGCTGGATATGAGTCAACAATATGCCCTTGTAGCCAAGAAGGCTAATGACGTATTAGGGTGCATTAGGAGGAGAATTTCCAGCAGATCTAGAGAAGTGATTATACCCCTCTATTTGGCACTGGGGAGGCCGCATCTGAAGTATTGCATCCAGTTCTGAGCCCCCAGTATAGAAAAGATGATGCATTGGAGAGGATCCAATGGAGGGCAACCAAAATGATTAGGGGGCTGGAGCACATGACCTATGAGGAGAGGCTGAGGGATTTAGGCTTATTAGTCTGCAGAAGGGAAGAGTGAGGGGGGATTTGATAGCAGCCTTCAACTTCCTGAAGGGAGGTTCCAAAGAGGATGGAGAAAGGTTGTTCACAGTAGTGACGGATGGCAGAACAAGGAACAATGGTCTCAAGTTACAGTGGGGGAGGTCTAGGTTGGATATTAGGAAAAACTATTTCACTAGGAGGGTGGTGCATTACTGGAAAGGGTTACCTAGGGAGGTGGTGGAATCTCCATTCCTAGAGGTTTTTAAGTCCCAGCTTGACACAGTCCTAGCTGGGATGATTTAACTGCACACCCACTAATGTGATCTATGCCATCAAATGTCAGCAATGCCCCACTGCCATGTATATTGGCCAAACTGGATAGTCTCTGTGGGAAAGAATTAATGGACGCAAATCAGATATGCAAAAAGGCAACACACACAAACCTGTTGGAGAATGCTTTAATCTGCCCAGGCACTCATTAGTGGATCTCAAAGTCACAGTGTTGTTTCAGGCCAATTCCACAAGCCAAATACACAGCCAAAGGTTGGAACTTAACTTAATTTACAAGTTTGATTCCTATCAGGGAGGAATGAATAAAGATATTGGCTGGCTGGCACACTACCTTCCACATCCTAATGACTCAACCAACCAACAGGTACTTATAGAGGTGCAAATTGTTCTTATCAGCCTCTTGTGAATTGGATTGTTCAAGTTACTATTTAAAAAAAAAATCTTCCTCCCTCTGCCTTCCCTTATTTATTCTTTATCTGGACTTTTAATACTCCAGTCATCTGAAGATGTGGGTTGTACCCACGAAAACTCATGACACCATCTACATGTTTTGTTAGCCTTTTAAGGTGCTGCTAGACTATTCATTGTATTTAAGTTTTTCTAGTTACAGACTAACTTGGCTACACCTCTGAAGCTTTTGGGATGATTTAGTTAGGTTTGGTCCTCCTTTGGGCAGGGGGCTGGACTCTATGACCTCCTGAGGTCTCTTCTAGCTCTGGGATTCTATGAAAAAGTTAAATGAAATAAAGTATTCTGGTTAGAATTATATTAAATCAGGGATATTGTGAATTTAATTTACTTGTAATTGGAAAACAATTCAGTTAGTTCTCTTTTGGAGACCAGAGTGCTGTATTCTTCTGATGCCTTTTTTTCCATTTTTTTCAAAATAGCCTTTCCAGGATGTTGAAAAGGTAGGAATGCTTTTATGTAACTACAAATTCCTAAGTCTTAATGTTAAAGATTCAGAGTTTCATTTAATATTATTAGACCATTTTTATTATGTGGATTAATGGAGAAAATAATTTCTCTACAAAAAGTGGTACTTTCTGTGTATATTAGAAATGTATGTTAAGCATTAATTTCACTTTTTTGAATTAACTGATTGCAGCATGCTGTTTCTGTAGATTAGAATCCATTAATGCACACTTCCAGTGAAGAGAGAAAAGCCCCGTTAAATGTTACATTGTAATGAGGTGGGTTGGGCTTGGGTGGTGTTGACAGAGGCCAGGCCAGGCTGAGTCATGTATGAGTCTTTGTCTTTAAAGGGTCTGATGTATTTCAATACCAAGCTGAAGATTTTAGAAAGGCGCCATCAGCGGATTAGAGAAGTGAAGGCCAAGCATGAATGTCTGAAGGAAGAGTTGGAAGAAACAAAGTGTAGATTGATGATGGATCCAAATAAATGGAAAGAAGAGTGTAAGTATTTCACCAAAATCACTGTGATGTGCAAATTTAGGCAACAGCCTATGCACATGCTTAACTTTAAGTTAACGAGTAGTCCCATTGACTTCATTAGGACTACTTTAACTTATTTAACTTTAAGCATATGCTTAAATTGCTAGCTGAATTGGGGGTGTTACAGGTGCGGTCCTGTGTGCAAACTCCCCTTGGTGGCTGAAGGGGGTCTTGCAATATTTAACTCGCCTGTCTGCAGGCGAGTCAATGTCCAGTCCGTGGCCAAGGTTCAGGCCACCTCTTTTACCCCCCCTCCCCTTGCTCGGATGTGGTTTGCAGTGGGGTTGGGACGGGGGGGAACTTGGCCCACCCACTCCTCTGAGTCCCAGCCCAGGGACCCTATACGTAGCAGTTACCTGCTAAGTTTCAAAGTCTGTAATTGAGGTCACGTCCCTGGGCCACTTCCCTGGGATGCCATTTCATCCAGCCCTTCTCTAGGGCCTTGTTGCTGAATTCCCCTTGTCCAGGGTTCCACAGAGTTGTCACCGGCTAGCCTTTAGCCACAGGAACTAGCTCCGCTCAGTTAAGAGAGCCCAGTTCCCACTCGGAACTGTCCAAGGTTCTGGTGTTCCCCCCTCAGCTCAGAGGTCTGCCTGGGTTGAGCTCCAGGAAGGAACTGACAGGCCTTAGCTAGCAGCTCCTTATATAGCAGCCTGCTGCATCCTGATTGGCTGCAGTGAAGGCTGCCCTTCTACCCTGCTCAGAGGATCTCTCCACTGCTTCTGCTGCTGGCCAGGGTGCTGAAAGGCCTCTAGCGGGGAGGTTGGGCTTTGTCCGCCCCATCACAGAGGGCCTTAAAAAACTTTGCAAAGCAGCGAAGCTTGCTATGGTATGGGATTGCTTTTTAATACTGAGGTATTATAAGTAGAATTAAGAAACTACCAATCAGTCTAATCAGAGGAGAAAAGCAAAACAATACAAATACTGAAATAATAATAATAATTTAATAATAAATAAATATATAGGGTTTTATAATCAGAGGTATTCTGTAGAAGGGAATAAGTATTTTTGGGAGAGATCAGAGCCTTATGCCAGCAAAACACTTAAATATACATTTGAATACTTTGCTAAACTGGAGCTTTGGGGTGAAATTCTGGTTCCAGTGAAGCTAATGACAAAACTCACTTGAGCTGAATGGGAACAGGATTTTACCATAAGACTGTTTTTTCCTCATGTGGTAATACCAGTTACCGATGACTAAAGAAGTTAAATTCTCCACCTCAAAAATATATATTTTTTGTTGTGGACAGTTTCTCATATAAACATGTTGGGTTTTTCTAACAGTTGAGGTTGACCCTCACCTTGATAAGGAGTCTCAGGAGTATCTGGAGGCACTGGAACAAGTGACAGAGGAACTAGAGCAGTGTGTTAATCTGTGCAAGTCACATGTCATGATAGTGACATGTTTTGATATCGGAGTGATACCTGATGTGCAAGATGGAGTACGAGAAGTGGAAGTTTGAAGATAGATTTTCAAGGGACTTTAGGAAGTGGAGCCAAACTGTCCAACATGAAGAAGAAAAAGGATTAGAAAGTGCAAGTGGAAATGTGAAGCATTAAAACAACAATGAATGTTGTAGAGACTGATACAGATGAGGAATTGGAATGTTTAAATCATTATGGTGCCTCTACCTGACCTGAACTGTAAAAAGATACAAATAGAAATAAACTTTGTTTCTAACAGAGAAAAGCAGAAAAATCTAGTACAAACCAAGACTTTAACAAACAGAAAACAATGAAAGTGCCTTTAAAATTAATTTGATTTTCATTTTTGGATTTGGTGCTAGAATTAAAGCCAGCAAACCTAAGCAGACAACAAAATGTATTCCTATAAAATATTTTATACTGTATAGTGTATTTATGATTCAGTGTAAAAAAAAAAAAAAAAGAAAAAAAACCCCCAACAACCAACATTGTAGCACAAGCAATAAGTAAATTATGTTTTCATACCTGAACTTGCCTTCTTGTTTAATAGAAAAGCTGTTTTATGTAGCAGAACTAAAATTGTATTATAATTGTTTTCTTGGTTAGGATTCAAGATATTTTTATGAACATTTATCTATTGAAAAAGTGTATTATGGAATTTCAAGATGATTGTTTTACATTCTGTTTTTGTATTATTCCTTTTTCAGATCAAAATAAATATTTGTGTTCCCTTTTATACATATATATATATATATATATAAATATATGAATATTAACCGCTTAACTACTTCCTTGGTTACTAAACTCTGTTTTCATGGATCTGATCTTTTTAGAGTTGTTAATCTAACTCAAGGAAGTCTAGAAAGGGCATTGCTGTTTTGTTTTTTTCTCTAGCTACAGGAACTGAGAACTATGTTTATTACTGAAACCATGAAACAAACAAGCAAAAAGAAGAAAGTTTTTGTAAATTTTAAGTTAGGTCCATATTTTTCTATAGTTTTGACTATAAATAAAGGTTTTTGCATTATGAACTTTGAAGACAAATAGTATATCTTTTTACAGTTTTTCTAAGGAAGGCAAACCCTCAGGATCAAGTTTATACATGCTGCATGAGATTTGTGCTTTTTTGAAGGAGACCACGTAAGTGTGGAAACTATTGATAAATTTGTTGCCAAACAAATACTTTTGAAAAGGTTTAATAGTGTATGTAATATCACATTTCATAATGAATCATATTTTCTGATCATCTTGCTTTTTATGGGTTTTTCAAATCCTTTGTACAAATGTGTGTATATAATGGCTTGCTTCAGCTTTTATCTGTGAATAAAAGATACATCTATTGTTAACATTGCTTACTATTTACATAATTTTCTATATAAAGCGATACAATGTTAGGAGCACATGGTACAACTGAATAAGTTAAGTGCTTAAATACCTCTTAAAATCTAATGGTGTGTGTTTTTTCCCTAGGTCATACAGAAAATCTGTGGCCATGCTAGAAATTGAATTTGGGTCTACTGACTCTAAGTTTGTTTTGTTTAAATGCTGTTTAAAACACTCTGACTTCAGTGGATCCAGGATTCCCTTCCAAAGTGATTTACAATTTTATAGGGCCAGATCCATCTCAACTTGGGAGGTGTGTTAAGTTGTTTCCATGGCACTAGCCCTGTATTCCTGTGTCTGTGCATTGTCCCACTACTCCCTCCCTCCAGCTAATTAGCAGGGAATTTGCAAAAAAGTTCCCATATACTCCTCCTCCTCAGTCTCTTCAGGACAAGGAAGCTCTGGCAAGGTGAGCTGGAGAAATGTCAGAGGTAGCCCAGAGCCTCCAGCAAATTGCAAGGGACCAGGGAGGTTTGGATAATTGAGTGTGAGTCCCATCCTCTAGATGGCAGTTTGCAAGAAATTCTAGAAAGGGGCACCTCATGGTCAGTGTTCCCTGTAAACTGTGCTTGTACAGCCACTAAGGAGAGATTCAATTGCCACCCAAGTGATTAGCAGAGCTCCCACAGGTAGGTTTTTGTTTCTACTGGTGATACACATTCACACATGCCTTGGTGCACATAAAAATTTATTCTGCACAGGGTTGTTTATTGTTCATGGTGTTCTTTCCCCTTGATTTTGCCTAAGGACATGGTACAATCCAGCTCACTTTTATTTGTAGGTCATTGAATCATATTTGGTAGTGCACAAAATACAGATGGAAATGTGGTGGCCCGGTTTCTGTGTTCCTTCACTGCAGTGTTTTTCCAGACTGTAGAGGAGGTCTGCTTGGATTCTGGTGCAAAGTTAAGGCAAAATGGGACTGTGCCCCATGCCACAAGCAGAAAATGTGGCCTGTGGGAAGAGAGAGTGATCTAATAGTAGTAGTGTTGTAACAATGTTCCACAGGATGAGGCCTATACATTGAAATTATTTGTATTATTCTTTTGGAACAAGTATAGGCATAGCAATTACTCAAAAGATTAATAGCTTGGATTACAAAATCGTCACCCACAAGCTTATTTATCAATTAAATAAATTGATCCCTGCTATAGAAAATTCACAAAAAAGATGGTATAGAGTTAGTGAGGTCAAATACTTCACAGCAAAATTGGAAAAGCACTTACATTGGTGCTGGGGGTGCAGCTGCACCCCCTGATTTGAAGTAGTTTCCATTGTATACAGGGTTTACAGTTTGGTTCACAGGCTCTCAGACCCCCACAATACAAATTGTTCCAGCATCCCTGGCCAGTCAGCAGCACAACCTGGGATTCTTCCTATATGAAGTGAAAAGGCCAAGGAAGGATTAGCTCATGTTTTGAAAAGGAAATGAGGTTGATTGCGGGATTAATGTTGACAGACTCCATGGTGTAGACTTTACCTGTCTGACTATTCTATGAAGGTACATGGCCATATCCCCACCACTGATGACACACTCCTGCTGAAATTAGTTTTATTTAGAAACTGATTACCACATCTGACCCATACAGGCAACTGGACCAGATTCTAATCTCCATTACACTAGTTTAAAGCCAGAGTAATTCCTAGAACTTCAATCACTTACTCACAAAAGAGAGAAAACCCAAGAATCAAACTAGTACATAAACGAACACAATCTTGACTGTGTACTAACCTTTGTCATGGATACCAGTCTCGTCCTCAAAAGTTTTTTTTTCCAATTATTACAAATCTTAAACAACCAAAGCTCCTCCCAAATTATATAAAAATAAAAGAAAAAAAATCTTAAATTCACAACTGTGTATTGTTTGTAGATCACCCCAGTTTCCTTTTACAATTATATCCATTGCATCTAACTATGCTTATGTTTGCCACATAGTAAATCCAGAAGGAACATTTCAGGGTTCCTTTGTTTCTGTATCCACATGCTGATAGCTGCTGCTGAAGCAGAAAGGTGCTAAGTTCCAGCCTTAGTTTCATTTAGCCTCTGGTTCAGTGACACAAACAATACAGAGATGCAAAACTAGGTGAGGCCCCTTGAATGAAACTATAAGCTTGCCTTCATGCAAATCCTGCCCCTTGTAATTGTGGACAGTAAATCTCCCAATTTTTTAAAATTATCCTTTAGTTTATCACACTCCTTCCTTTCTAGTTACCTTTGCAGTTCTGTCCAGTTAAAATTGATACAAATATATTCATAGGTTATGAATCAAGACTTTTGTAGAAGACTTAATTATATAAGGTCACAAGTAGTAATTGCAAAAATGAAGCTGTATGGTTTATTTCATTAATTTTCCATGGAGATTTAATGATCTAAGAGGGCCATTAAATTGCATACTTAAGGAAGTGATCTTGTTGAATTTGTTATGGCATAAAATGAAACCTCAGTAACCTATGATGCAGGAAAAAAAATCACTTGCTTTTAGCAGGGCAAATTCATTCTAGACTAACTCCTCTCTGTGTCCAACAGGGCTGCTTTGTTCTTTAGATTGCAATTTAGAATTCCTAACCACTTCCTATCTCTTCCACATGCTTAATTTCAGCCTAAAAGTATTGCCTGAGATGCTGAAGCTGCTGATAACGATACTGTGTAGCTAATAGGAGGTTTCATGGCACTGGAAAAGCTCAATCTTAGAGTGGTGTCCCTATGGGTGTTCCATGTCAAGTGTGAATACGCATCTTGAGGCCTTGAGTGAAGATTTTAATTAGTGTCTGTTTGGCCCACACGTGTGCCTGAGGCTTCCTTGTGCTGGACACTGAGCCTATATATGTGTGCACAGGCAAACCACCTTGAGCTCCTTCTTGATTGCCTTGACCTGAGACGGTGCCATAGCATCTACCTCGAGCACACCTCAGCTTTTCTAAGACAGTTGTCATTGTAGTGATAGATAAAAAGTGAGAGGATTATTTTCTCTCTCTTCCCTCTGGAGGACTTGTTTTCCTGGCAGGCATATCTGGTTCTCGAGGTGTCAAAAGCTGTCTCTCTTGCTGAGATGCTGTATCTATGGCCACTTTCAGTGTGATTGTTACTTGGAGGAGTCCTATATGTTTCAGAAGTGCAACTTCTTCCTTGCCCTGGATGTCAGAGCCAGGTAGAATAGGGAGATTAAATTCAGACAGTTAATGATGGAACATTCCCTTGAAGCAGCTTCTGAATCAGACAAGATTCTCTTCCTACCGCTTCCCCCCCCCCCCGCCCAGCAGACATCTGTCTCCAGACTGAGTCAGCACCCCTTCAACCTTGGTGCAAGTGTCCCCTAAAAAAGGGAAGACTTTGGAAGCATCAGAGATGGGTTCCAAAGTTCCACTGGGAGGGGTCAAGTCACAATACGAACAGCTGGATATCTTACCTTGGTCAATGATCCAGCAAAGAGAGTGTGGAAGACACCTGCCACTAGCCTGCCTATGAATAAGTCTCTGTCTACTCTGTATGAAAAAGACCACAGAAGACTTTGATGAAAGTCTGATTCATCAGCAACCCTGCAATTAAGATAAAGAACGCTCAGGTGGTCATGATGTCCAAATATAATTTAGTAAATTGTAACAGATTCGCAGCTTTTATTGAATATAGGGAGCAACTCCAGTCTATCATCTCTGGCCAGAACAGTTCCTTAAGCACCCTGAGATGCTGTAGAGACAGCTGCCAGGGCCATTTCCATATTAATGGTAGCAGAGCTTCATGGCTCCAACTCTAGGAGTTTCTGAGAACACAGTATGGAACACAGTGAAGGAGCTCCCTTTGATGGCCATAAACTTTGGTTGGTAACTACACAAGTCCTTGCATGCTTTAAAGGACCCTGGAGCACGGTCCTTGGGCATATATATCTACACATAAGAAAAGGCTGAGTAGGTCACAGACTGCCCAGCAACTGTGTCCTGTTCAGTTTTCTGGGATCCATAGATCCACTGAACTCTAGCAAAAAGAGATACAGATTTCAGAGAAAGAGAGCCACCCAACTGCCCTCCACATCTACCCAGTCATCTTCAAGGCAACAATTTTGATGGGTTGGGTAACTATTCAAATCCCCTTGCCCATCTGTTTTTTTTCCATCTGCACCCATTGGCCCAACCCCTCTATTTTGGACATAGCTTTGCCTATTTCCAGCATGCTTGGAGCAGGATCACCTCTCATCACAGGCAAATCAATCACAGCCCTGATGGACAATGTATCCTGAATATTCCATATCAACAAGCAGGGAGGAGCATGATCCCCTCCATTATGTGCTGAAACCATGAAATTATGAAAATGGTAAATAGCTCACCAGATCCAAATTTCAGCAGTCTACCTCCCAGGTGTTCAGAATAGCAGAGCAAAGTCCTCAGCAGGTACTGCTCACAGGACTATGAATGGAAGCTGGACACCCAAGTTCTCCACAGTAAATATACTGTGAAATATACTCACAAGGGGACTGCCAGAGGAGGGTCTCTTTCCCACCTCCAGGAACAGGAAGTGCCCTATTTTCTGCTCACAAGGGAGACTGAGCCACTAATCCTTGGAAGATGCCTTTCTTTTATTCTGGAAAAAAGGATTTCTTCTCTGCATTTCTTCAATGCTGCTGATACAAAGGGTGTTGAACAGTATCAGTTGGGACAGGGACAAAGTTTATTCCTACAATGGCTGTGTCTAGACTACATCCCTCTTTCGACAGAGGGATGTAAATTAGACACTTCGAAATTGCAAGTGAAGCGGGGATTTAAGTATCCCGTGCTTCATTTGCATAATCATGTAATGGTACTCTTTCAAAAAAATGCTATTTTGAAAGTAAAACCACAGTCTAGATGCAGTTCTTTCAAAAATGGCACTTTTTCAAAAGATCCTGTAAACCTCATTTTTTGAGGAGTACAGGATCTTTCAAAAAAGCCTGCTGTTTTCAAAAGAACCGCGTCTAGACTGTGGTTTTACTTTTGAAATGGCGCTTTTTTGAAAGAGCGCCATTACGTGATTGTGCAAATGAAGCATGAGATATTTAAATCCCCGCTTCATTTGCAATTTTGAAGTGTCTAATTTACATCCTTCTGTCGAAAGATGGATGTAGTCTAGATACAGCCATAGTGCCAACCTGGCTAAGTCAAGCTTGCTACCCTTACCTGGTTCACCCCTGTGTCCACTCACTGCTCAAATTGCTGACTATTTTCCATCTCCTGTCACCGGATGCTGATCATGTGCTTCTCCACCTCAAGGCATGAGGCTAGAAGCCTCCTGCTGTACAAAAATTCAACAGGTGTTACTGAATAATAGAAATGGGTCAACGTTAGGTACTTACCCGCAGAAACGGAAGAGATTTTTCCATTGGTGGGGGTGTTGCTGCCTTCTGCCTATGTAGGTGCCACTTTCAGTTGCTCTGGATTATTTGTTAGAAAGTGGGATTATCAATCAGAGGATACTGGTTGAGCAAATGTAGAGATTCTTCCTGCAAGAGGATGAAAGGCTGATGATGTACCCACATGGACCTTAATCAAAGTTCATTACAGTTTTGGGGCATCTCTACCTGCATATTAGATCCCAACCTGGGATCTCAATCTGTTACTCAATTATCTAATGAGACCTTCATCTGAATGAATAGCAATTTGCTCTTTGCTCTATTTATCTACAAAGACAGTCTGCTGAATACTCACCACATTGATTTGTAGGGTAGGGGAGACTGAAACACTGATGGCGAATCCCCCACCCCTTAACAGTATTCTTCAAGGACAAGATCTTTTTACACCCCACCCACAATTGTTGTTTATGGTTTTATCAGAGTTCCACCTTTTTCGCCTTCCTCTGTAGCATGGGGCATGGATCACTTGCTGGAGGATTCTCTGCATCTTGGGGTCCTTAAACCATTTGAGGGCTTCAATATCTGAGATATAGGTGAGAGGATTATTCTAGGAGAGGTGAGATTCTATGGCCTGCATTGTGCAGGGGTGAGATTCTATGGCCTGCATTGTGCAGGGGGTCAGACTAGATGATCATAATGGTCCCTTCTGACCTTAAAGTCTGAGTCTATAATCCATCCATTCATCTACCAGTGTTTTTTCTAAAGCCTCATACTTTTTCACTGGAATCCTGTTTCCATACCCTGGAAATTAGGAGGCTTTAATACATATGTTTTTTTTCAAACATTACACCCTGATCCATGCCATCAGATCCAACGTAGCGCTTAGCTCCACAATAACATCTTCAATTCTGGACTCTGTTTGGAAGCTCCCTCCTTCATTTGGGGATAGAGCCAAAGGGATACCACTTCAGGAAGCAGGAAATGTTTCTTGCTTTGCGCAGTAACTCTGGTTTTTCAAGATGTGTGCTCCACTACCTGCCTTCCTTCCCCTCTGTTTTAGACTGTTTTCTAGAAGATGTCTGGGGGGAGCTGAGGACAGTTTGCCTGTGTAATCCTAGATAGACTAGCACAAGAAGAACTGGATCATATGAGCAGGCCTAACACACACTGCTAACTGAAAATCTCTGATCGAAGGCTTGAGAGGAGCATGCACACCTGGGCTTTGTCTACACTGGCGGCTTCTTGCGCAAGAACATCTTGCGCAAGTGTTCTTGTGCAAGAAGTCTTGCGCAAGAAAATGTCCACGCTGCCATGTGCGAGCTGTGCTTTTGTGCAAGAGCACCCATGGCAGTGTGGACGCTCTCTTGCGCAAGAAAGCTCTGATGGCCATTTTAGCCATAGGGCTTTCTTGCGCAAGAAATCTCTGCCGAGCGTCCACACTGCCCTCTTGTGCAAGAGCTGCTGTGCAAGAGGGCTTACACCTGTTAAAAGAGCATAGCTCTTGCGCAAGAAGCCGTCTCTTATCACGCCGTACTGTACATTTACTTGCGCAAGAGCGGGCGGGCAGTGTGGACGCTCTGCAGATTCTTGCGCAAGAACGGCCGTACTTGCACAAGAAGCCGCGAGTGTAGACATAGCCCTGAAGTGGAGCACCCATGGGGATAAACATTTTGAAGAACTGTTATTGCACAAAGTGATTAACCCCTTCTCTATCCCCTCTTCTTCCTGGGACCTTCCACCATACTTAGGAAGAAGTGACCCAAAATACGTCTCTTCTGCAGCCCAGCTCGGCTACAGTGCTAGGGATTGCTGTACTAGATTTTCATCTCCTCACTGTCAGAAGGTGAAATTCAGCTCAGCACAATGGGCCAGGCACAAAATGCCAATGTAGCACTCCAGCCCAAATGGAACTTCAGAGGTGCACAGTGCTTGGCTGATCATCTGTATAGGTGTAAATTTTATCCAGAGAGCAGGGATTGGGTGATATATTGCCTTCCTGTTTGAATCAGTGAGGTAAATGTTGCACCAACACATGTTTTGCAAGCCTGGATAAACAACTAAGCAGTCAGTGACATTAATTGTGTTGAAGGCTGGTTTGAGCAGCACCCATCTATGGAAACACTGATATGTGTGTTTTGGAGATAGAGATGAAATTATTCTTCTCAACAGATAGATTTTCTTCCACCTCTTTATATTTTACATATTTGTGAAATCTTCCTGTTTTCAGTACTGCCCATCTAATCTTATCCATTTAATAGCATTTCTAGGCCACTCATCACTGTAATATCTAAGCGCCCATACTAATGCAGAATGGAGTATAAATAATATGAGATTATCTGTTCTTTTCTTAGCATGAGAGAGGCTTTTCAATTATCTCTATCTCAAAGCTCTAGGTATTTTGTTTCTAGTATATAAACCCTTATTTTCCAGACATTTCTATTTTATTTTTAACTAACATGATGTGTGAAACATAATCCCACAGACAACTGTTCTGTGTTGTGGCTATATGCAGCGTGTTTAGACAAAAATGCCAATCACATGGTGGCTGCCAGATCAAATGTGAAAGCTCACATAACTGGATACAAATGAAAAATGCTGATGCATTAAGGCACTAATTCAGCAAAGCACTCAAATTAATGCTTAAAGTTAAGCATGTAAGAAATCCCCTCCCTATTTCCCCAAACATATGCTTAAGTCTTCTTGACTTTGCTGAACTGAGACCTAAGTTATGTGTAAATATAACAATATGCTTCATAGCAATTATTCTACTTTTAAATACAATCAAATAATTTTTTTATTATTCTCCTCTTAAATTTGTGTGTGTGTATGTGTTTTTCCCCAATCAGAGCCTCAAATGGTGCAAGTCAATTTAGCAGCATCAATTCCAATGTAGCTATATTGATTTTACACCAGCTGAGAAACTGGTCCATGATTTTCTTAACAGCTGAGTAACTAGTCCATGATTTTCTTGTTAACAATAGCCTATGAGACAATAGAAACATTTCTTTGTCTGTTGCTATGCAAATTGACAGAAATGCCAATCACATGGTGGGTGCCAGATCAAAGACTTTTCCAAGACTTTTCCTGATTGATATAATCTATCAGTGTAGCTCCACATAGTTCTGTCTGTCTGTCTAAAGTATGAAAGACACTGCTTTATGTTGAATGTGACTAGAAAGAATCTGTTTGTGACACATGAAGAGTAAGACATAACTCTTGACAAGATATGTGTTTATTCAGATTTCTGACTATACTTTAGGGGTGTGGTGTAAAGCTGAGGGAAGTGTGTGTAAAGCAGCTCACTTTAGACTACATTTCACTTATTTTTTTTCCTTCTGATCATTCTAACAGGCCAGAGAGATGTTGGGGGAACTTTCAGAAGCACAAGGTGAGCCACATACAGGCTCTGTGCAAAGTACACTTTAGGGATGTAAGCGAGTAGTTGACTAGTTGATTACCTGATAAGCCTAGGCTTATTGGGTAGTCGAGTTGACTACTCGCATTTCCCCTGCCCCCTTGCCGCCTTTGTATCAGAGGCAGCAAGGGGGGGAAACAGGAGCTGGTGCTGGGGGGAGCCGGCTTAAAATCTGGTTCCCCCTAGCTGTGTCAGCAGTGCCACCTGTCCCCTCTACCTCGCAGAGGCAGCAGCGGGGGCAGGAGAGGCTGCTGCCAGCCAGGTAGGCTGCCCAGCTCAGTCCAGGTCCGGGACCAAACCCTGCTGCTCTTCTATGGACTTCCTCCAATTGACAGGGACTGCTGCCAGTGGGACAGGCAGCCTGGCTAAGTCCTGGGTCCAGAACCAAACCCCGTTGCTCTTCTGTGGACTTTCTCCAAGTTTTCCACATCTTTCTTGAAATGTGGTGCCCAGAAGTGGACACACCACTCCAATAGAGGCCTAATCAGTACAGAGTAGAGTGGAAGAATGACTTCTCGTGTCTTGCTCACAACACTCCTGTTAATGCATCCCAGAATCATGTTTGCTTTTTTTGCAGCAGTGTCACACTGTTGACTCCTATTTAGCTTGTGGTTCACTATGTCCCCCATATCCCTTTCTGCAGTACTCCTTCCTAGACAGTCGCTTCCCATTCTGTATGGCTGCGTCTAGACCGGCATGATTTTCCGCAAATGCTTTTAACGGAAAAGTTTTTCCGTTAAAAGCATTTGCGGAAAAGAGCCTCTAGATTGGCATGGACGCTTTTGCGCAAAAGCACTTTTTGCGGAAAAGCATCCGTGCCATTCTAGACGCGGTTTTGCGCAAGAAAGCCCTGATCGCCATTTTAGCCATCGGGGCTTTTTTGCACAAAACAATACCGCGTTGTCTACACTGGCCCTCTTGCACAAAAGCATTTGCGCAGGAGGGCTTTTGCGCGAATGGGAGCAACATAGTATTTCCGCAAGAAGCACTGACAATCTTACATGAGATCGTCAGTGTTCTTGCGGAAATTCAAGCGGCCAGTGTAGACAGCTGGCAAGTTTTTCCGCAAAAGCAGCTGCTTTTGCGGAAAAACTTGCCAGTCTAGACACAGCCTTTGTGTGAGACTGATTGTTCCTTCCTAAGCAGAATACTTTGCATTTGTCCTTATTAAATAAACTTCATCCTATATACCTCAGACGATTTCTCCAGTTTTTCCAGATCATTTTGAATTTTGACCCTATCCTTCAAAGAACTTGCAACCCCTCCCAGCTTGGTATCATTTGCAAACTTAATAAGTGTACTCTGTATGCCATCATCTAAATTGTTGATGAAGATATTGAACAGAATCAGTCCCAAAACAGACCCCTGCTGAAAGGGCATTATAAGTGGGGTTCTGCATGACTGTGAACCATTAATAACTTCTCTCTGAGAATGGTTATCCAGCCAGTTATGCACCTGTCTTGTAGTAGCTCCATCTAGGTTATATTTCCCTAGTTCATGCGAGACCATATCAAATGCCTTACTAAAGTCTAGGTATATCACATCCACCGCTTGTCCCTTATCCACAAGGCTTGATAGCCTATCACAGAAAGTAATCATATTGGTTTTACATGATTTGTTCTTTACAAATCCATACTGGCACTTACCTATCAACTTATCTTCCAGAAGTTTGCAAATTAATTCCTTAATTACTTTGCTCTGTTATCTTCCCTGGCACAGAAGTTAAACTGACTGGTCTGTAGTTTCCTGGGTTATTCTTATTTCCTTTTTTTTAATAGATGGGAACTATATTTGCCTTTTTCCAGTCTTCTGGTATCTCTCCCAACTCCTATGACTTTTCAAAGATGATAGCTAAAGGCTCAGATACCTCCTCTATCAGCTCCTTGAGTATTCTAGGATGCATTTCATCAGGCCCTGGTGACTTGCAGACACTTAACTCTTCTAAGTTATTTTTAACTTGTTCTTTTTTATTTTAACTTCTAAACCTTCCCCATTTCCACTAGCATTCACTATGTTAGGCAGCCTATCACTGCAAATCTTCTTGACAAAGGCTGAAATAAAGAAGTCATTAAGCACCTCTGCCATTTCCAAGTTTCCTGTTATTGTTTCTACCTCTTCACTGAGCAATGGGCCTATCCTGTCCTCGGTCTTCCTCTTGCTTCTAATGTATTTGTAGAATGTTGTCTTATTACCCTTTATGGCTCTAGCTAGTTTGAGCTTCTTTTCTAATCTTGCTCCTGCATACTTGAGTTATTTGCTTTATATTCATCCTTTGTCATTTGACCTAGTTTTCACTTTTTATATGACTCCTTTTTGATTTTTAGATCATGTTAGATTTGCTGGTTAAGCCAAGGTGATCTCTTGCCATACTTTCTATCTTTCCTATGCAGCGGAATAGGAAATGTCCCTTCGAAAACTGAAAAATCTCTTCAGTTGTTTTTCCTCTTAGTCTTGTTTCCCATGGGACCTTATCTTCCAGTTCTCTGAGTTTACTGAAATCTGCCTTTCTGAAATCCATTGTCTCTATCTTGCTATTCTCCTTTCTACCATTCCTTAGAATCATGAACTCTATGAGTTCATGATCACTTTCACACATTTCATGCTTTTCACTTCCAAATTTTCAACCAGTTCTTCCCTATTGGTTAAAATCAAATCTAGAACAACTTCCCCCCAGTAGCTTTCTCAACCTTTTGAAATAAAAAATTGTCCCCAATACGCTCCAAGAATTTATTGGATAATCTGTGCCCTGCTGTGTTAGTTTCCCAACATATATCGGAATAGTTGAAATCCCCCATCACCACCAAATCCTGCACTTTGGATAATTTTGTTAGTTTGTTTTTAAAAAAAGCCTCATCCACCTCTTCTGCTTAAGTAGGTGCTCTGTAGTAGACCCCTAGCATGACATCATCCTTGTTTTTTATCCCTAACCCAGAGACTCTCAAGAAGCCTGTCTCCTCAGTCCAAGTGTATACATTGTTAATAGGGCGACACCTCCTCCCTCTTTTCTCTGCCTATCCTTCCAGAGCAAGCTGTACCCTTCTACACCAATATTCCAATCGTGTGCATTATCCCACTAAATCTCTGAGATACCAACTATGTCATAGTTGTGTTTGTTTATTAGCACTTCAAATTCTTCCTGTTTTTTTCCCATACTCCTTGCATTTGTATACTGATTTGATTTTGTCCCCTAGGTCTGCCTTGCCCTTCCTTTATTGCTGCTATTATATCCCATGCTCCCTCCCATTTCTGATCCATCACCCAGGTCTCCATGTTTTTCACTTACGTGGGAACAGGTGACCTAGTTTAAAAGCCTAAACCTAGTTTAAAAGCCTTCTTACTAGGTTAGCCAGTCTGTATCCAAATACTCACTTTCCCTTCCTCAAAAGGTTAACACCATCCCTGCTTAGCAGTCGTCCTCCTTGGAAGAGCATCCTGTGGTCATGGCTGGCCAAAGCCATCTTCGCAGCCAGGCATTCACCTCCAGGATGATCTAAACCAGGGGTGGGCAATAATTTTTGGTGGGGGGCCACTCCAAAATTTTAGTAAGTGGTCAAGGGCTGCACTTTTCTGTGGAGGGGGCAGATCTAGGTTGGAGGTTGGGTGCAGAAGGGCACACGGGGTAAGGGACTGGGGTCTGAGAGGGTGTTTGGGTGGAGGAAGGGGTTGTGACTTGGGTCGGGGATTGGGGTGTAGGGTCAGGGAGGGAGTGTGGGTTCTGGAGAGGATTCTGGCCTGGGGGAGGGGTGTAAGAGGGGGTGTAGGCTATGGGAGGGAGCTGTCACCTGGGACAAGGGGTTCAGAGGGTTTGGATGGTGATCTGGGGCAGGGAGTTGGGGGGGGGGGACAGGGGTGTCAGAGGCAGGTTCTGGCTGGGAGGAGTTTACTTAAGTGTCTCCTGGCCAGCAGGCTGCAGCACCACCAAGGCAGGCTGGGCTCCCTGCCTGCTGCAGTCCCAGCCCTTGGAAATACAGGCTGCTCCCCCCACGTCACTTTCAACTCTGGGTGGAGGATGAGGCTTGCACTGCCCCTATTTCCAGCCAATAGGAGCTGACAGATTGGCTGAGGTCAGTTCTTATTGGCTGGCTGTTTCTGGCCAATCAGAGCTGAGGATTGGATGGGGGGCAGGGAGAACTCATGAAGCGTCCCCCGCCCTGCAGAGCAGAGAGCTGCAGGGACTATTTTTTAAACCATGGCAAATGTGTGTGCCTGAGGGCCCTGGCAGGGTGGTCCGCAGGCCAGATCCGGTGACTTGATACGCTGTATTTTTCCCAGCCCTGATCTAGACAGTGCTTGGTCCTGCTGTGAGGGCAGAGGAGTGGACTTGATCTCTCGAGGTCCCTTCCAGTTCTAGTATTCTATGAGCTTCTGCCATTTAAAATGCAATAGGAGCTGGGCAGCCTGCCCCCTTGTTCCTACTGTGTTTTAAATTGTAAAGCCACAGCAGCCTGCCTGTCCGGCTCTTACTACATTTTAAATGCAGGCTGTCCAGCTCCTACTGCCTTTTAATTGCAGAGCCACAGCTGGGTTTGCTCCCGGATCCAGTGTAAGCTGGCCGTGAAGCAGGTTACCTTACCCTATTGACTAGTCGATAAAAATTCTATCAACTACTTGATCAGTAAATTAACCTAATTGTAACATCCCTAGTACACTTACTTCATGACTTCTGATAACCTTCCCCTGCAGATCCAAGGTGTCTACCATCCACCGCTTCATGAAACTTTAGAAAGGATTTACCAGTAGTTACTGAGCACACTGCAGTCAATGCCCTGGCTGCGGTTTTAGCTGCAGATTTGTTATAAAAATGAATGTTGCACCTCCCAACACACTGTCCACATTCAGTGGCATGGTACAGACACTCTTGGTAGGTCAAGATAGCATGGGGGAAAGCCAGACTTATGCCTAAATGTTAAATTATATAGCCAGTTATGCTGGTGTAAATGCAGAGCAACTCTAGTGAACATCATTTGATTTATGCTGAGTTTATATCAGAGTAACAGAGCAGAATTTGACCTTATATGCTGAAGATTGATGGCCTTAATTATCAAAGAATTAACCACGCAACCCACACCCATTGAAATCAATAGGAAATTTGCCCCTGACTTCAGTGGGAAAGGGACCAAGCTATTTACCTAGCTTCTGACACCATCTGTAGTGTATCACCAGCAAGAACAGAGCTTTCAGTTTCAGAGATATTCAGGAGCGTGTGATGCAGTATTCAGCCCACACAAGGTAGGCCAAGTAGGCCAATTAACTCCCTAGGCTGCACCTAGAGGAGAAGCCAGGGAGCAGGAAATTGAGAGCAGGCACAGCTGGAGGGACCTATATAAACCAGGGAGCTGGCAAAGAAGAGGCTGCAGGAAAATTGGTTGTAGTTGCTTCCTGTAAGGCGTATTAGGAGTGGGTCCATAGTTCCTTCCTAAGAGGAGGGATTTGGGAGGCTGTTGAACTGAGGGGGAAGCCAGGAATGTCAGAGAAGGCCCAGGGCCATAACAACAAAGAATACCAGTACAGATCTTGGCTGCTGACCAGAGAGTCCCAGAGTTGGAATCTGGAGTAGAGTGTAGGTCTGGATTTCTCTACCAGCCACTGGGGATGTGGCAGCGAATGGATGCAAAGGACAGTGCACAGCTTGGGATGGTTTGTCCAGGAAAGACTTTGTTACATTACCCCCGGAAAGGGAACATGTGTGGTGATATAGCCAGAAGGCTGAGTCACAAAGAGGAGGCTGTAGGTCCTGGCATAAGAAGGGTTTGCAGGATGAGAAGATGGTTGGGCAGTTGGTGCTGTAAGTGGTAAGTGCAGCCTGTCACAAAGAAAAAGAAGGACTCCTTGTAATTTGGTTTCTACCGCCCTAGGTTGCTGGATTGTCTAATCTTCTGCCCTCCAGAATGTCCTGGGCTTAGTCTCCTATGCAGTGCTCTTGTGATTGGATCTGAAATGCATTTTTACTGATTTGACCTTGCGCTGATAATTCTTTTAGATATGCAATGTGGCTGTGAGTTGAATAGGCATTCTATAAACAAGAAGATATTTTAGAGCTTGGAAAAACTGGCTTTAATTCACAGTGCTGGCATTTCCAGACTTTCATTTATTGCTATGGCAACACTAGTCAATTTACCAGCATATTCAGCACACACGGACCCTACAACTATACCTCATTTTGAGGGATGTCACTTATCTGAATCTTTGCTTGCTTAAATAAATCATTCTCTTCCTCAGTGCAAGCATCTGGCACTCTACTTCCAGAAGGATTTGGTACCACCTGGTTGTAACTGCAACTGGTAACTCTTTGGGTATGTCTGCCCTACAGCACTGAGGGTGTGTCTAAACTACACCCCTCTGTTGGCAGAGGGATATAAATTAGACACGTAGAAAGTGCAAATGAAGCTGGGATTTAAATATCCTGTGCTTCATTTGCATAATGGCGGCTGCCGCTTTTTTTTTTTAAACGGGACTTTTTGGAAAAAAACAGGCAGTTTAGACGGGGCATTTGACAGAGATGCCTTGTTTTGAAAGATGCTGTACTCAAAAAATGAGGACAGAGGGGTGTAGTTTAGTTGTACCCTGATTCTCAGAGTCTGAGTTAACTGACTCAAGCTTACAGGGCTTGGGCTGTGAGGGGGAAACTAGCCATGTGGACTTGGCTCTGAGACCTTATGCTGTGGTCTTTTATTGTGGTACAGATATACACTTGAACCTCTTTAATCTGGCAACCCTGAGAAACAGAGTATGCTAAGTTAAAGAATCTGCCGGGCCAGGGAGCATGCTGTGGGGTGGGGGGACTTACCTGGTGCCCTTCTCCCAGGGGTACACATGGCTCTGCACTCCCCATTGTTCCCAGTCACTGCCCCCTTTGCTATGGGAGCAGTGGGGGGGAAAAACCTCAAGGGAAGCATGTTGCTAGGCTGCCATTCCCCCAGGTGGAAGGCAGGGAAGCAGCTCTGCATGATGCCACTCTTCTTTACCTGCCAGAGTCTGTACTATGGGTGGTCCTGGATTAGGGACACCTGGACTCTGGTGGTTCACATGTACCCTTTCTGATCAGAACCTCACCCACTCTGTGTATTTCTGTTTCATGTTCTGACTTGGGGGGGGGGGAAGAGGAGGGGAATGGCACGTCCCTGTCCAGAGTTGCATGTGACTGGCCCTTACTTTGTTCTGTCACAATAGATCTTGTTGGAGAAAACAGAGGTTTGTTTCCCACTGCCTTGCCTCTGAGCAGCAGCATCAGAACAAGAAGCTCCAGGGGGCCAGGGGCCCTCCCATTCTTTGAAAATGGACATGCCAGGCCTGTCTCCTTTTCAATGGGGCAGACCCCATTGCTTCCCCTCCTCTTTGCCCCCTTCCCAAGGCCAGCATGTGGATGGTAGCTGCCATTGGTTGAATTGTGCCTAAGGACATGTAGATGACCTACATCAGGGTCTAGCTGACCTCCCCAGCCACTCACTCATTGAAAGCCATTGACGCTTCCTGGGGCATCAGCCAGTCACAGGTAGTAAAGTCTATTCCTGTTATGGTAACAAGCTGCAATACAGACCAACTTGACCATTCATTATGTAAGTACCTTCAGGGTTCAACTGACATTATACAGCATCTAGCACAGTGAGTGTCAAACAGGTAGTAAAAGATGGTAGGAAGGAAAATAGAGGCACAGAGAGGGAAGTGATTTGCCCCAAGTCATACATGTTGTTAGCAGAGCTAACAACTAGAACCCTGACTTGCAGTCCAATACTTGCCCTTCGGATCAACTCTAGATCCAAACATAATAATTCACACAAGTCTAGTGAAAACTGTTCACGTTCAAAAGAGTTTTGTGAAGGATATAAAGAGGATATAAAAATCCAGTGTGGTTTTTTTTAACACAAAAGGAATGACACTCAGAGCATAGTATGTTTCCTGCATAAATAAGTTTTTTTTTTTTTTGTGTCTCATCTCTCCTTTTGGGTCTTTATAACCTATTGAATCCCATCTCTAGATCTTGACAGGCTGAGAGAAGTGCAGTGCTCAAGTCAGGAAAGAATATATCTTGAGCCCAGATCAGAGTTAATATTCTGAAGCCTGTGCATTTAGGTTATGTCCTGTCTCTTTGTACAGTATTAAACAAAACCCTTCACACACTCTTTTACCAATGCCAAAAAGCTTATAAAGCTGCAGCTGAATTAGGACAGGGAAGAAAATCAAAGCTGGGATCACCAAGAACTTGTTAGCATTAAAGCATTGCATAAGAGCCAGTTTGGGAAGCAACTTCTCGCATTATCTTTTGAAAGGTGGAGGTTGTGTTAGGCGCATAATAAGGCAGGATTATCGTTTGGTATCTCCAGTAGGTTATTACTGCTACTACTTTTCCACAATTTAGATGGAAGGAATTACTGTATGTAACCATTTTCTAAACATGTTTTGGCCACACACTTCAATGTTTGCTGAGCAAAGCCACTGATGCTGAAAAGTTCAAAGAAGGCATTGAATTGAGAGTTCCTCTTGGAAATATTTAATTTTTCAAAGAGAAAGGCATTGTCCTCATTTAAGATGGGAAATGAGGGGGAAGCAGAATTTTCCTTGAGGCTTTTTGGGACAGAATCAGAGGGATGGAAGAAATTGCAATAATATATACAAATAAACTTATAAAAAGATGCCAAAGCTTGGTGCAGGCAGATCTCCTTGCAAAAGCTGTCTGCAATGAATTCTGTAAAATGCTTTTGACTGCCCCAGGCCACCTCGATCCTTCCCTCTTCCGGTTCCTTCTGCCCAGCTGAGTCTCTTCTGATCTTGTTGCTCAGTTGCTAGGTCTTTGCCTTGCACTTCTGTGTCTAAAGTATCTGCTGCACTCTTGCCAATTGTTCAGTATTTATATTGCAGTGTTGCCTACATGGCCCCATTGGACTAGGAGCTGTACAAACACATAGTAAGAGATGGCTCCTACCCTGCCAAGACAAACAAAGGATGGGATGGGAAAGTGGTGATGGTAAAACAGGATGGAATCCAGGTGGCCTGACTCAAAGATCCACTCCATGTCCCCTCAAGCATGCTGTCTTTGCAGTCGTGTTATCTTGTCATTATCAGAATGACAAAGGGTGTGTGTGTAGTGTGTTAATAGTGAGGATTCTGATTTTAATTTGTAATCTATTAAAACAGACAAAATATCTAATACTAAGAGGAGAAATTGGTGTTCATTAAATAAACACTGGACTTCATTACTTGTGTGTAAGGACTGTTCTACACGGAACAGTCAGTGCATGATAGGGGGTATGACTTCTAAAACTAACGTGTTGCATGCTAATTGGTCTGTGACTCTGCTGGCATGCACTATCCCTAATGTGCTTTATGCAGTCAGGCCTGCTAACCATAGTGGGGGGGAGGGGAAGGAAGGGGCAATAGACTTGGGGCCCGATGATTCCAGTAGCAGCAGTTAGAGCCCCAAACACCTTTAATTTTCTGCTTGAGCACAGTGCTGTGCGCTCCATGGGTGGGGTGGGGGAGGTGCCACAGTCCTGGTAGTGCCATGGGCTGACTACTCCTGTAGCCTGATCTAAGATTGCATATGAATTCTGATTACCATCTTTAGGGTTGACAGATTCTTTGTCCCAAGATCAGGCCCAGTACTCAACCATTTTATGGATGGGAATCCTGATGTGCACAGTTGCAACACTCGCACTATAGGAATTTTTTGTATATTTACAAGTAGAATTTATTAATACAGTTAGTCACAAACATGACAATTTAATAAGATAAATAGGGAATGTACATTCATATTTTCATACCATATACTTACATAATTCCTTGTAGAACAATCTGAGGTGTTAGCTCTGTCTTCCTCATTACCTTTGCCTTCCCAATCATCACCGGGGCCATCATTCTGGCTCCTTCCAAGGACTATATCATCTTCTCCTACCACCCTTAGGCTTGGTTGCTGCTTTTATCCTATATTATGCTGACAATTTTGGTGCATATTTGGAAGGGGATGTTTCCTTTTCTCTTTATTTGTATTTCCTCACCTTACTGATGGTGAAGTCTCTTTCCACTAGGTCGGTCAGTATATTATTGATCTCATATGTGTTATTTTGTTACCATGGACCTTTTGTGGTTGTCTGTCACACTTATTATTTCTGCTCTGCTTGGTTATTAGGTCTGGTTGTAACCGGTTATTTCAGGTTTTTCTAAGTAATGATGTACCTGCTAAGTTTGAGGGTATTCTTGGAAGTGCCTATACCATAGAAAGTCTCTTGAGCTTACCACCATCTATCTGGGTGAAAGGTCCCAGTCAAAAATACTAACTGAATATATTTATAGGCAAGCAAGAAGGTTAGCTGTATAGGCTGCATCCCAGCCCCCCTTGCTGTGGGGCCTGCAGTGGCTGTTGGCCCTGCTGAATGTAGTGCTGTTTGAAACATTGACATAATGAAGCATAATGGAGATGTTACAAAGATCATTCATTACAGCACATACAAAGAGAGCCCCTTTTTTGACATTTATATACAGCTCAAATGGCTAAAAATACCCCCCCCCCCCGATGAAATTAATAAATAGAAAACGTGCCCACAGATGGTGCCTAAGAACATGCAGTATTGTCCAGAGGTTTTCTAGGCCCAATAAAAGTTATGGCTTCCAGTGTGCCGCTGTTTATGTTGAGCTCCTAATAAACAACACAGGAGATCATGGCTATATCTAAGGGCTGTAGAGAAAGTAGTTCCATGACCAGCTATGTGTAAAACGTGGCAGCACTTATGCTCACTGAAATCCTAGTTTACCCATGAACACAATTACCTTGCTTTCTTTACATTGGTAGTCAATATAGTAACAAGTGAATTATAAATTTGATTTCACAACCCACTTTAACAGATTGGCACATACTTATGTGAGGGACCAGCTGACAATGAACAGTCCTTCTGGACTGGGACCTTCTCAGCCTACCAGTATAATCAGTTTGCACGAAGTTAATGGGTGAGTAAGCTATTTCAGTGTCTGCCTGAAGCGCATACAATAGCTAAGCTACCATGTGAGATGTGTTAGTCCTTGTTCCTCAGAGTTAAGGAGCTCTTGTGATGTTATCTGATTAATATATGACCTCTATAGCATTGTTGCTACCACTGTTATACCGTTGCAACAAAGGTTGTGCAAAGCCATGGATGGGCCTTGGTGAGCATATTTCCACCCTAGCCCTAGCTCTTCCCCGGACCCAAGGCTTGCCTTGCTCTAGCCATCTGCTCTGTGCTCTAGCTGCAAAGTGGGGTTGAGATGTGGGGGCTTGCCCTCCTCCACCCTCCCAGCATTCTACCTCGGGAGTGAGGTCAGGGCAAGGGGTTTTATGGGGGGGTAAGCCTCCATCGCTGACCCCCACTTAGCTGGAGTGGTGGATGGGTGGGTAGAGCAGGCTGAGCCCCTCCGCCCCACTCCCCAGCTGGAGTGTCTGGCCAGGATTACCCAGCATTTGAGCTGGGGAGTGGGTCAGAAGCTTGCTTCACTACTAGGTGCTCTAGCTGGGGAGCAGTGTCAGGGCATGGGGGCTTAAACCACGCCATCTGATGCTTCAGCCTGCTCACAAGCCCCTGCACCCTGACCCCCCACCCGTGGCCAGAGTGTCCATCATGCCCAGCAAGGCTGGTTGGAGGGGATGAGAAGCAGTTATAGAATCTTAGGGCTGGAAGAGACCTCAGGAGGTCATTGAGTCCAGCCCTCTGGCCGAAGCAGGATCAACCCCAACTAAATCATCCCAGCCAGGGCTCTTTCAAGCCGGGATTTAAAAACCTCTAGGGATGGAGATTCCTAGATAACCCATTCCAGTGCTTCACCACCCTCCCAGTGAAATAGTTTTTCCTAATATCCAACCTAGACCTCCCCCGCCACTGTAACTTGAGACTATTGCTCTTTGTTCTGTTCAGTCCCTCCCTAACCCCCTCATTGCCCGCCCACTCTAAGTCAGTGCCTGCAAAGTGTCTTGTCCTGACTCTGCCACTGTTGCAAAGTATGTTATAAGTTGTCTATAGAAAAGATATGATTTGCTTTATGTGATTATCTTATCTGTAAGCATGTATCTGTTTAGTATCTGAAGTTATGAATACAGAGTGTAAACCTTATTTCAAATGTATTTATTCCTGTGGCATCAACCACAGGGTAATTTGCATCTGGTCTGGTCATCACATTGTGAAGAGAATAGCCAAGTTAGATGGCTTATCAAAGAACACTTTACTCACAGTGGATCGTAGAATTTCATCTGAACATTCTAACTAAGCTATGGGTTATAGACTTTGCTATGAGTCAGTGAAACATGCAAGGGCATGTGATCCCAAACTCTATCTTATCTGTTTTTTCTCACCCCCCAAAACTGGGCTGAAAGCTTTGTTTGGAACAATAGGCTTCACTCCAGATGGGAGAAGCTGTGAAAGGTTCTAGAAACATCTCAATTTTTCCTCTTTCCTGCTCTAACTTCTGGACTATGAACTTGTACTAATGGGAACAGTCTAACCAAGGGACTAAGGATCTTCCAATTATTTGGGAACAACCAGAGACTTAATTCAGTAGTTGATGCTATCAATGCTTTAAGCCTGATCCAAGCATCTTACAACTATTTTATGTATCTGAGTCTGTGACATTGCACTGCATATTCTTCACAGTAATATTATGAGAAGATTATGGGATAATCTGGATGCATTTTGTAAAAGATGGGTCATATGAGGTGTCATTGGAAAAATTATGATTGGCTGAATGCAAGGATCCTATTGATGCATGTATCATTTCTGTATCTAAAGTTAGAAACATTGACTTTCATTTGTGCTTACTCTGCATGACACACATAACTTGCCTTTTTGGTATAACAATGAAGAAGCCAGATAGTCCTAATGGCTCACTAGCAAAGACAACTGATCCTGGAAGAACTTACCTTCCTGTGAATGCTCCAGACAGCCTGGAAGTAATGGCTGCTGTGACTCAAATGTATGCAAGGGCTTGTCATTGGGCCATATGACTCTGGACTCCATCTTGGGATGTCAGCATTTCTCCACAAACTGAGGTTTGGAACAGTGAGTTCCTGCAATATTCTAAAGCTACCTAAGGCAAGTAATGATCTCATCTGTTCTTAACTCTCCTCACAAGGAGATTTCCAGAAGTATCTGAGAACAAAGACTGAACTGGGGGAAGTTTTGGACCATGACTAAAGGGGTATCTAATTTTTTGCATGAAAACCTGGGGATTCCAAGATGCAAAGCAAGTGTAGTGTGTGCCTTAAAATTCTGCAACCTGCTTGTATTCTCAATCAGGGTGAGAATTTGCTAATTCATATCCTGTCTTTCTAGTATTTTAGGCTTAGTTTGGATTTTTGTTTATCTACTAGGTAATCTGCTTTGATCTGTTTGTCACTTAAAATCATTTAAATTTATCTGTTAATAAATGTGTTTGTTACTCAAACTCCCTGAATTAGATTGAAGCTCACTGAATGGGAAATCTTAACTGAAGGGGAAAAGGTTCTTACATATTCCTCTCTATGTTGAGGGGGAGTTCTGAGCTTAGCCTGTATAGTTGCCTGTGCAGTGCAAGATGATATAATTTTGGGTTTATGCTCAGGGGTGTGTGTATGCATGCTTGGGGAGCTGAGAGTTATCTTGACTGTAGCCTTCCTGTCACGGGCTCATGTTTGTGCCTCTGTGAGACTGTCAGCTGGTGGTCAGGGCAGTGAGTGGTGTGTGTGTATTATACACCCGAGACTTCAACTGCTAGGACTGGGGTCCTTTAGCAGCGGGCAACCTGGAGGAGGTTGACGGGCACCCCAAAGAGTTACAGGAAGAGCTTACACCTCAGACTTTGACTGCTAGGATACACGATCCCTTCGCAGCGGGCAGCCTGGGGAGGCTGAGAGATGCCCCAACGGATCTGTCCCCTGGAAGCGACACGATCCAACGCTCAAGCTCTCCCTATATCTGTCCCTTATGACCGGCTGGAGTTCTTTTTAAAATTGTGCTTGGTTCTGTTACAGCAACTGAAGGAGTCAGGTCACAGCTTAAACAGTTACTATTTTATTGTTACAGGGTAAACTTAGCTGTTAAATGCTACTACTGTGTTACAGATAACACAGCCACTACAAAGGACAGGACAGAAATTACACTAATAAGTGACTTACAGGTACCATGAAACCCTTTTGGTTCTCTGAGCTCTTATTAAATGCATGCAAAATAGACACCTAGCAGGTATATATTCTCACCCCTGCGGTCCAGACTTGGCGTGGCCAGCGTCTTTCTCTCAATCCCTCGGGAAGAAGTAGGGCGAGGCTGGGCGTCCCACAGACCTCGGGAGACAACCAATACCTGCCAGCAGGTATAGATGATTGGAGCTCAAATGGGGTGGGCTACTAAACCCCTCTTTATACCCCTTGGGTCACGTAGGCTTCTTCCTGGTCTCAAGTGGCCAATTAGGAAAAATGGCTTTGAATGCCAAGTTTCCCATGAAGGGTGCAAAGCATAATTCACACCTGGGAAAATGCAGACAATGGGCACTTCTAGTATGTGATGGGCGAAGATTCCTCTCCTGGGACAGTGTAGGCGTGTCAATTACTGGTGCTAGCCATCAGGGCAGCAGGAGGTCCCCTGGTCATCAGCTAGCCCATTTACTGTCTGGTTTCTGTTTATTAGAGTCAGGGACAAGCAGCACCCCTGCGTTCCCAGGGCATCAAAGGCTGACTGCCTTTCTCTTGCTCTCTGGGGGGGGGAAAACAAGATGCGGTTCATGTCTGGCTACAGAGACGCAGATATTTTATTGGCGCACCACACTCCCATGGGGTTATGCTGTCCGCCCCACCCCATTACACTCTCCCTATACAGGATCAAGTCCCCGAGAATTGACTCGGATTACAATCAGCAAGGTCGCCTGCCAGTGGCAGAGGGGGGGTCCGCATTCTCCCTCACTCCTGGACCCCAGCCCAGGGCCCTAATGCTGGGAACCAAGCTCCCAGCAGTAACAGGTAGGGGTTTACCCCTAAACACACCTGCTCTCAGGCTCTGCGACCCCGCCCTGGGCCACCTTCCACTCCACCACCGGGAATGCGTTCTATCCCGCTCCCGGGGAGACTCTCTCGCCTTGGCCCTTTCTAACCCCTTTACCTGGTGCCTCCTGTTCCTCCTCCCCCCTCCCTTTGTGCTCCCACCCCCGCTTTTATCCTCCCCTTGTGCCGCTCTTGGCATGTGTGTGTCTGCCCCTCAGTCTGCCAAACTTTCAGCCCCGCCCCTTCGCGTCACACTGGGGGCGTCACGTGATGTCACCAGCCGGGGCGTTGCCTCTCATGCTTGCTGCATTTCCGCGTTGCCGCCATCCACTCCCTGCCCGGGCGCGTTCGGCGGTGCTGGTTTTGCCGCCGCTTGGGTTGCTGGCGCGCAACTCCCCGTGGCGTTCCCCCCCCCCCCTTCCTGAGAGGGTTAGTGGCGGGGTTGCCTCACCCTGCCACACTTCCTACTGTTGCTTCTCATAGTGGCTGGCCAAAGATCCTGCATGTAACTGCAGTTGGGTGTCCCTACCTGTGTTTGTGCAGGAAGAGCGGGAGTGGGTCTGCACCTTGTCACAGCAGTACACTGAGTGAGGAAGCCTGGGTTGGTGGATCAGAGGGCTCTGTGGAACCCCAGTTCCAAATGTTACCCTGGAGGGAACCTGTCACAGATTCATTTAACCAATTTTAACTCCTGCCTTTCTGTCACCTTTAAATATTAGATACTATAGGATTGGCAACAGCATGATTGAGTGAGATCTGAATTATATATTGATCTGAGTAGTGGCTGGTCCTTTGGGATCAGAAGAACCCTTTGGTTGATGAAATTAGTTTTAAATAACCACTCATCATTAAGTCTAGAGTTTTTGGTGGGGATACAAATTGTACGATGCCTAAAGAAGCTGCTTTTATGACTTCTTGTTAGCTAGTGTGATAAGATGGAAATCCATTTTGTTTTGGGTTACTGGTCTGGCATATCTTATTGAAGAATAACTACAAATTTTGGGGTGTCTGTCCTGTTTCTCTGCAGTTTGCCCTGAATTTTGTAACTGAGTTGTGACCCACTGAGACACTTACATTAATTTTATATTGGTGCAAGCCCATTTATTTCAGTGGAGTTACCTGTGCTTTACACTAGTCCCTGGTCCCTAGTAGCTATATTTCTCTCTCTCTCATGTTATCTCCTTCTGTCAGTGTCTTTTAGAAACCAGTTTTGAAATCTGTAGGGTTTCTGTACAAATGGGACACAGAATATAGAACACAATGAAGCAGACAATGAAAGGTATATAGAGAAGTATTAATATGGCAAAGTATTAATTTTAATCTTTCACAGTGCTTAAGATGTTAGTAAATCAGAGAAATGTGTAATAAAACAAACCTGAGTCTGTGACTGATTCAGGGAACTTCTGATTTAAAATGTGAGACTGTTTTGCTCCTCTCTAGGAAAATTGGTAAATAACTCAGGCTAGTATGAATGATAAGTAATGGAGAGAGAAAGATGTTACTGTAAATGGTAGATCAATGTTAGAAGTTATAATCAACCCAAATTGTGTGGTCATGGTATTTTCTGTCATTACCTCATTTAGGGCCACATTCTATCTGTTACATATTAATATGGGTATTGGTGGGGGCAGAATTTGGCCCTTAGGTCCTGATTCAGCAAAGTTGTGACTGGAATCTTAGTGGGGACTGTAGAATGGCAGAGAAATAGCCAGTGGTGAATAGGGCCACTCAACATTTCAGGCAAAGTCCTCAGCTGCTGTTCTGAATTTAAAAGGAGTAAGTGAATTTACACTAGGCTCTGAGTAAGGGCCAGTTGTGTTGCCTGAGGCTCAGAGGGCTGTTTTATGTCTTTGAGTTACAGTGTGGTCCCAGATTCCTCCCTTGTTTTGGGGCAGTAATATGCACCAGTGCCATGCTTAGCACAGTTCAGCTGCTCTCATCAGAGCATGAGAAGGGAGGACCCTGACTCTGCCCCTAACATACGGGGTGTGGGGGGAAGAGCAGTAGTAACTCTATGGACGATGTTCTTCTGCCAGTACTTAGTAGTGAAACAATTGCTGGGCTCAAACAACTATTTTACTTCCATAACTGACATGGCAAGCCCAGAGGTGCCAGTGCCTGACAAGCCCCAACACAAATGAAACATGATCTTCTGCATCTCCCATGCTGCTATTAGCCATATGGGTAGGCCACACAGGGAGATAAGTGGGATCCTTATTTACTGTTATTCCCCTAAACAGGTGTGTAGGGCAAATGATGATTTCACCTTGTAAGTCCAGTCCTAAAGTGAGTAGAAAATTACAGCTGCCTAAGGTTCATAAATGTTGTGGTGTTTTTTTTTTTTTAAAGCATTTTTGGTTACACTGACCATCCATGTCCTAGCTTCAGATGAGTTGTAGCTACAATTATTTTTTTTTTTTAAAGTCACTAATTGTGCAGGCCATCTGCTGTGGGGAAAAATACTAGGTATTCTTTTTTAAGTGTGCTTTTTTTTTTTTTTTTTTGGTGGGGGGGGGAGGCAGACTTTAATCACTAGACTAGCAAAGTGAGGCATCTGTTTCTGAATTTAAGTAGCTGAGACTAATCAGAGTAATTCAAGTTTTTCTGCAGTAGACTTAATTGATCAACCTAATTTCTCTGCAGAAAGGGGCTAATTGTTTATTTACATATTTAGTTATTTACAAAAAAGAGTCTTTTAGTCATTTTGCATGGTAATTTTAATTTGAAAGTTGATGTACTAGACTAATATACAAACCTCCCAAATGGAGCTTTGGTTTAGGATGATTATAGGTTTGTAAATCAAAACTTAAAGGTAGGAAGAATAGTGCTGATGAAAATATCAGTAGGAGGTTTGAGAATCCACCACAGAATGTACTTCTGTATAAAGTTGGGTTTAAAATACAATTTAGCTTGAAGTGGCCATTCATTCTTCCAATATAAATTAGATTAAGCGTTTTACAATAAGCTGTTTCTCAAGTTTGCTCAACACTATGTAGAGTGGCTTTTGGTTCTCAAAGAAGAAAATCATAGTCATGGGAATGAATGTAGGGCTAGAAGTCAAGTCCAGCTCCCTGCACCAAGTAAACCTGCAGTATTTGTGACCGGTGTTTGTCCAACCTTCTTAAAATCCTCCAATGAGGGGAATTCCACAGCCTCCTGTGAAAGTCCATTCTAGAGCTTAATTATCCTCCATATTAAAAAAGTTTTTACTAATATCTAACCTAAGTCTTCCGTGCTGCAAATGAACCAGATTATGTCTTGTGCTACTTTCAGTGGACCTGGAGTACCAGTGGGTCACTGTCCTCTTCAAGAACCCTTAATATATTTGAAGACTGTTATCCAGTCCTTTTCCCCACCCCTAGTCGTCTTTGCTCAAGTCTACACATACCCAGTTTTTAACTTTTCCTCATAGGTCAAGTTTTTCTAAGCCTTTCATCATTCTTGTTGCTCTCTTTGGAACTCTCTAACTTGCACACAGCTTTCTTAAAATGGGGGTACTCAGAAATGGATACGGTACTCTAGCTGAAACCAGGGCTAGCTAGAAGTTAGAACAGGGCAATTCTCTCATGTCTAACACACACTTATTGTTAATACCCACCAGAATAATAGTCTCTTTTTTGCAATTGCATAACATTGTTGACTTATATTCAGTTTGTCTCCTACTGTAACCCCTAAACTGTTTTCAGCAGTACTACTGCTGAGCCAGTTATCCCCCACTTTGGAGCTGTGTGTTACTCCTCTACCCCCAACCTTCCAAAGTGAAGTACTTTGCACTTGTCTTTTACTGAATTTCTTCTTGTCAAAGTCATGTTGAATTTAATCCTGTCCTCCAAAGTGCTTGCAACGCCCCTCAGCTTGGGGTCATCTGCATACTCTCCATTCCATCATCCACATCACTAATGAAAATATTGACTAGTACTGGACCCAAGACTGACCCCTGTGGCTTCTCACTAGACACATCATCCCATTTTGACAGTGAACCCAGTATAGAATGATAATCATGGTGATGCTTTGCTCTTCTCCGACGTGGTGCCTTTCATCTCAGATTATTTTACAAACGTTATTTCATTAAATCACACAAAGCCTTGTGAGCTAGGAAAGTGCTAATAAATCAGTTTTATGGATAAATAAACTGAGGCAAATGGTTCACCGTGTGTCAATGGCACGATGGGAAGTCAGAAGTCCTGACTCCCCATCCATTGTTCTAACTAGCTTTAAACTGTAGAGTATTTTCCAGTAAACTGGTGATTTGGCATTGGAGAGCTGCAAAAATCCCAGCCAACCAGTGTTCCCTCTAAGAATTTTTCCATTCATGAGTGGAGTGAGTTTTATCTTATGCACCAATATTTAGGTCGTGTGCTTGTTCGGATGGGTGCCACTGTGGCACCCCAGTTATTAACACACACATAAAAGTTTAAAATGTTATGGAAAAAGAATAATTAAAAGAGAATTAACAAGGTGCATGACTTTAGGGGTTTGTTTTAATATCAAGTCAAATAAAAAGAGAACTTAATACTGCAAAATTTTAAGTAGCCAACTTCCTCTATTTATAGCCCTCTCCCAGACCCTCCCCCGGCTGGACTAGATGATCTCTCAGGCTTCCTTCTATTCCTATTGGAATGCAAAACACCAAAAGGATGTTGGCAATACCAAGAGTCTGAGATCCAGCAGAAAAGCTTGAACTGCAGCATCTCAACTTTTATTAGGATACCAAGGAATGACCATAGTGCATCATCCCAGTGCCCCAATTTGCCCAAGCAGCTGCCTTTAATGCGGCCTTGGCCCCAGCCACTAGAGCAGCTGCCTGCCATGTGGTTCATGGCTCCCAGCCCCGACCCCATCTGCTGAAGCAGCCATGCCACTCACCTTCCAGGTCCAGCAGGGAAGTGAGTGCTGCTATATGGCTCTGGGAAAGAGGTGGGCAGACTTAGAATTTCTTGTGCACAGCCACACACCTTAGGGAGAACCCTGCTGCCAACTTATTGTAAATACCAGTCGTGCTTTTGACACTGGGCAAAACTCTGATAGTTTTGTAATTAGCAAGGCAAAACTGGCAAAGTCCACTGAATCCATCAGTTTCACAGTTGAATATTGCCACTTTTACAGCAAAACCTGATTTCCATTTTCCACTTGCAAAACCTGCTTATTTTCACATACAAAAATCAAGGGAACAACAACACTGCTTCTTAAATCAGCAGAGCCCTCAATGTTCCCAGCCAAAGTGTCTAATATTTCCACCACTCCTGAGGCGAAAACTCAATGTTCTACAGTCTTGCAGATTACTGAGCTGAGGAGGACCGATTAAGACACAGATTTGAAAATCAAGGCCCTAACTAAAATGGGCATTTCTGACTTGCTTGCTGGTAAGCAGCCATTTGCTGAAAAGTAACAGCATTTGTGACATTAGAAGTTCAGTGTGCTAAGAGACCATAATAAAGTCACCATCATACTGTAATACTGGCTTAATCTTTCAAGGCATAGCTCTGATCTCTGACCTGGAAAAACATAGCTTCAAAGATTGAAATAGTCAAGGTGTCTGAGAGACTGGAAGCAGCTTTCTGCTTAAAATTATAAGTACTTAGGGCTTTGTCAAGCCAGGACTTGACTGGGATGATTTAGTTGGGATTGGCCCTGCTTTTAGCTGGGGGTTGGACTAGATGACCTCTTGAGGTCTCTTCCAACCCTGTGATTCTATGATAGCAAAAGGCTGTCAAATTTCAAAAAAGCAAAGCTAGTTCAGTCTATCTTCTAATATACCTATGCTCAAACATAACAAAAAATGAGGCATGGTATTAGCAACTGTGCAGAGTTGTAGCCTTCCTGATTCACTGGCACTTGCCTGAAACAGCATAATTAATCCGTTTGTACAGTGATCAGGTGTGGAAACTGTAGTTATCAACTATCTGAATTTAAGAACAAAGGATTATGATGTTGTTTGTACTAGGGTAGAATAAAAGGGCCTCACCTGAAAGCAGGGTCCCGTTGTGCAAAGTCCTTGCAAACGTGGCAAGAGGCAACTAAAACTAACAGGCTCGAAAGGCAAAGAGTAGTGGTTGGAAAATAGATGCCAACTGACTTGCCTAAGGTCCATGGCTGCACTGGAACACAAACCTAATCTCTGGACTCCCAGCTGAGTGCCCTCTCCACTAGACTGTACTACCTCTGCTTATATAAGCAGCTACTAAAATACTTAATGCTTCAATACTACCTAATTGCTATTTATTGTAATTAGCATCAGCTATTACTGAATTACTTGTGGCTTGGTTACCTAGTTAATTCTGTAAGAGAAGTCTTAGATTTAAACCATCACTTTGAATTATAGCTGAAAATGAGCTACAGCCACCACTTGCACACAGATCTGAGTAGTTTAGTGTTATAGTGACAATTAAAATTTTAGATTAAAACACTCAAGTATCTGATTCAGGGGTGAAGGAAATGCAAAGGTGGCTTTAAGTCAGGGGTGGGCAATAATTGTGGAAGCGGGGCCACTTCACAAATTTCAGAAGTGGTCTTGAGCAGAAGGGGCGGAGCTTCCGGTGGAAGACGTGGGAGAACTACCCTGCTGGGTTCAGTGACGTTATATTCTGACCCAGCCGCAGCTAGTAAGTATTGTTTAATTTAAATGATGAAACAGATTAAGTGTGTTAACTTTCTCATGTTAGTTTCAGACTTCATTTTAAATAAAGTAAAATATTATGTCCAACACAAAGTTTCAATGTTTTCTTTATGGCACAAAAAATCAGTTGGGGACCACACAAGTGAGAAGCAAAAAAACTCCTCCAAAACCCCCCAATGCTCACTGATGTGGCCCCAACTGAGACACCTCACTCCTCTGGTGCCCCAGCCTCATGGGGTGAGGGAAAGGGAAGGGGGAACTGAGGTTCAGAGCTTCCCATAGACCAGATTTACTTTTCTGGAGTTAGTGGATTTTATGGAACTCCTTAGGCTCTGGGGTAGGGACAAAAATGAGGGGTGTAGTGTGTGACAGGGCTGCCAACAACTAGGATAAGGATGAGGTGCAGGATCTGGGAGGGAGCTGGCGTGCAGAAGCAGGCTGGAAGTAGGGTGTTTGGCCAGGTGGAGGGAGCAGGAACAAGGGAGGGTGCAGTGTGTGACCAGGAGAGAGGGTGCAAGAACAAGGGAGAGCGTTGGAGCAAGGTGGGGGTGCCAGTTTTAGGGGAGGGAAGTGAAGGGATTGGAGCAAGGGTGGGGTCTGGGCATGAGGCGGAACCTTAGTTGGCTTCATGGTCCCTTGCAGCAACAGTTGTAGTCACGCTGTCCCAGCCACCCTGGAGGGAAGTTCCGCTGCTGTGGCAGCCACACAGTCCAGGGCTGGCCCCAGAGGTGCCTCTGGGAGGAGGGGCAGGGCTGAGCTCCTTCCCCCACAGTGCATGCCCGTTAGGGGGCAGGGCCTGGAATTGCCTTGTGCGCTGGATCAAAGCCCTAGGCGGGCTGAATCTGGACCCTCTTGCGCCTTGATTCAGCTAGGGCTGATAGGCAGGAGGCTAGCCCTTATCCCCACCCAATCCACCTGAGGCCTCACCCCTTCAGGGGGCATGGAGCTTGCCACCCATCCACCTTGTTCAGGGGCTAGCAATACGCTGGGCCATCTCCTCCACTGGAATAAACCACCATAGCTCTATTTAAGTCAGTGGAATTACAGTGAGGAGTCCTGTGGCACCTTAAGACTAACAGATTTATTTGAGCATAAGCTTTTGTGGGTAAAAGCCACTTTGTCAGATGCAAGAAATTAATTTCCCAGGAGATATCTGTGCTCATCACTCACAAATCCATCCATCACCAACTTAAATAAATATGATTTCTATGGAGGATGCTAATATTTTAGCTTCCACAAACACTTTCCTCTCTTGCCAAGATCGTAATACGTCCTTGAGAGAATCAGGACACCTTTTCCACACAGTGTAGTGGATGGATGAAGATGTCATGGGGTCTTCAATTTTCACTCCCTAGATTTATGGAAATTGAGAACCAGGGCTACTCTTTTCCTCCTGATTTACTTCTCTACAGGGGGTCTGCCTTCTTACATGAGGGGAAATAGAGTGTTCGGGAGTCAGACAGTATTCTATTAGCAGCCTCTGTTTAGTGCAACTTTCTTAGTCCTGTGGACTAAATACGTTAATAAATATAATTCTTTATGATGAGCCAGTGACTCATACATGCTTGCTTGAGGTACTGTAGTGGAACATTTAGACTATGGGAAGAGGTAGGAAAAGCTAAATGTTCTGTTTTCTTTCTCTATTAGTTCCAGGATTTTGCTTTCAAAATGGGGAGGAAAAGGAAGCCTCTAACATACATGGAGAGCCTCAGACAACTATATGTAAAAGTTTAATGTACCTCTATCTGTACAATTTGTACTTTAATAATCCTGAGAACATTCCAGAGTAAAACAGTACGTCCTGTTGATCTCAATCAGGAATGAGGTTAGATACAGAGGGACAGGTCCGGCTGAGTAAGAGACTAGAATATAACTCAAATGGATCATTACATTGTGGAGGTATAGAGGGTGTGAGACCAAAAGCAATTTGTCTATTACAGGCCATTCTTTCTGTGTCAAATTATCTAAACTCGAAGTCTGAAAAGCTTCTCTTTGTAGAATCATGGAGGAATTAATCTCTCCCAGTGAATCTAAGAAAGAGTGTAAAGAATTGTGAAAATATGCCATACTTTGTGCCTTTCTCTCCCTCTCCCCTCCCCGCCCCCCGCTTATTCTGCATTTGTGTGCATTGTGTCTTGGGGTAAGCACTGCTCTGCAGAACTGCCCAATGGGCATTTGTGATGGTGCAATTGCACTGCTTTAAATCAGGGCATCCATACTACCTATCATGTTGTAATGGCACCTAAAGCAATACGTCCACACACCACGCTCACTTGCTGATAATGCTGTGTTTGGCTGAACTGAGTAACTGCCTCAAAGAACATTGCTTGAAACCTAAATCCCACCCAGTTTACCTTGGTAACTATATGTTGATATCTTTCAGATCTTAACCACTGAAGAAAAAACTGTGACTAAGGTGAAGATGTGTACAACTTTCTGAGTAAATTGGCTGGCATGTCATAGGATGCAAATTTCCTGACTTGTTCCATTTAGTCCTCTGTTATTCTGTAGCAGAATACTGTGCTCTGTACTGGCTCCCTTCATCTCACACTGAGTTGGCTGACACAAAATGACACTCAACCATGTGCATTGTAACTGTGTTAATTTGATCCTCACCTGTGCCAGGGCTTCCCATGTTAAGCAAGACCACTTCCCCCCTCATCCATCATGAGGATGCTACAGCCAGAAGGGTTGACAAGATCAGGCCAAATCTGAGCCAACCACTCTACACGGATCTCTCTGTCCACTCAAGAACACACTTTTCCAGCAGCCCATTGTGGGCTCACCTGCCCTCCCCAGGTTTATCTGTAATGTTGATGTTATATTGTGATGGATAGGAGGGGTGTTGGCCAGCACTCAGTGACTCGTGGGTTAAACTCAGGTAGGTGTTGGTAAGAAGCCAGAAGAATCAATGGGATACAGTGCTGCTTTATGTGTGAGTTCTAAGTTATGGCTGGAGGGAACAAGATGAAGTAATCAACAGAATTATCATGCCTACAAGAAATATTGGGCATGAGAATGGACTGGGCCTTGAAGTACGGATCGTTAGTAGATCAAGAAATGTATGTTTAGTTGAGATCAAGGTATCTTGCTTTGTTTTGGTGGTTTGGTTAAACTTCTCTGTGTAAATTCCATGTGCCTTTCCTCTCCCATTCACCGTATCTAAGCTGCAGCCAAGAGACTGTTCTTTTCTTAGTTGCTCTGTAACACCTAGCAACCAAGTATGCTTTATCAAGTATATCTTTTTGTTTTGTTAATAAAATCACCTTTTTAAAAGATTTGATTCTTGTATCCTTGAAGGTAACAGGAGGTCTGCGTGTGTGCTTGCCTAGCCTGAGAGGTCAGCTATCAGAGGTACAATTTTGTTTTCTGTAGTGTTTGTGGGTTTTTTTGCTTCTTTTTTCATGTTCTCTTGTGGCAAAAGAAGAAATTCAAGAGTTTCTTCCTGGTTTTCAGGGTTTAATTCACTTGATAGTGGCAGCCTATCTCCCAGGGTATGTCTACACTAGCCCCCTAGTTTGAACTAGGGAGGCTAATGTGGGCATTCGAAGTTGCAAATGAAGCCCGGGATTTAAATATCCCAGGCTTCATTTGCATCTTCCCGGGCACCGCCATTTTTAAATGTCCCCTAGTCCGAACTCCGTGCCCGTAGCTACACGCGGCACGGAGTAGGTAGTTCGAACTCTTATTCGAACTACCGGTACACCTCGTTCCACGAGGAGTAACAATAGTTCGAATTAGAGAACCTAATTTGAACTACCTATTCTGTGCCGCGTGTAGCCGCGGGCACGGAGTTCGGACTAGGGGACATTTAAAAATGGCGGCACCCGGGAAGATGCAAATGAAGCCCGGGATATTTAAATCCTGGGCTTCATTTGCAACTTCGAATGCCTACATTAGCCTCCCTAGTTTGAACTAGGGGGCTAGTGTAGACATACCCCCAGTGTCAGAAAATCTGTGACTCTGGGGAGTTTATGTAAGCAGAGCTTACAGCTGCAAAATATTTTTAAGTCCCTATGGGCCCCCACCTTCCGCACTTGGAGTGCCAGAGTGAGGAAGAGACCTGACAGATGTGAAGAAAGGTCTGGAGCTGGTATCAGAAACCAGTCTGACAGACCAGGTGTGTACCAGGCTTTGATTTGCCACACCGCTCTTGGGCCTTTGTGAACCAGTTTTGAATGGGCCAGGGTCAATATGCAGCCAGCCTTCCTCGCTGTGCTAATGAAAAGGTCCTATATGTAGCTGTGGCCAAAGACAACAATGTCCTAACATCACTCACAACTGTCCTCTCAGCAGATGTGACGCTGGTTTGAGGGTTCTGCATTTTGCTGCTGAGGCTGTTGCAAATTGGCTTGGCAAATTCTGCATCCAAAAGGAAACAAGTTTCCCCATCCACAGGAATTAACAGAGACTCACCAATCTGAGGCAGGAACTGGGCTCCATATGCATAAAATAAATGTGCTTATGTTTGACAAGTGAAGTATCCAGTCTGCTATGGCAGACAGACCTTTATTCAGAGTGGTTACGAGAAGCATATGTAGGGCATTCTCATCAGGCCTGCCTTGCCCACATAGGTGAACTAGATAGTTGCCTGGGACACCAGTCTGTAAGGGATGCCCAAAACCCTGCCAATGGAAGAAAAGTTTGCAGGCAAATGCTTCCCTAGACTGCTATTCTCCCCGCTTCCCCACCTCATGGAGCTTCCCCCCCCCCCCCCCCCCGAGCTGGCCACATGGGGCTTAGTGCTGGCTCCCCACTGCTTTCCCCCAAATTACTGAATGGGGGAGGGGCCACCAAAAGTCATAGTTTGTCTGTGGCACCAAAAACCCTTGAGCCAGCCCAAATTGTGGGTCTATGCTGTGAGGAATAATTGTAGTGGTGCTGGTGAAACACCATTGTGTGCTGTCCATTGAGGAATGGCAACCAGTTACTGGACCCAGGATGCAGCACAACTGGACCCAGGATACAGCAGTAGCAGTCTTTGCTAAGAGCACAAGTGCACCAGAACTGGCAATACATGTATGTAAAGCTGGTCAGGAATTTTCTGACCACGCAGAACTTCATTGGAAAGTGCTGATTCATAGGACCTGAATTTTTTGTGGAAGTATCTTGGGTTTCCTGAACTTTCAGCAAATCAAAGGCAGAGTAAGGGGATCAGAATCTCTGGCCCTGAATAGGAAGTACAATAAATTGTGGAGTAAAACTCCTCTCCTAGACTTTGGGAGGTTCTTTCTGGCCTGCAAGAGCAAGCTGTAAGAGAAATTATTGTGGAGGTTTTCCATCAGTCCTGTGGATTTTAGAAGCCTGACTAAGGTGTGGTTGTACTACAGAGTTTCCAGGCTATAAATGCTTATACTGTAGAGCTTTTCTGTGCCAGGAGGTCATACCGGAGAACTGGCCTATTTTTTTTATCATTGTCCAAAAATCCCTTGAAGGGTTTCAACTGATTTAAATCTCAAAGCCTTAATTTTTCCTCACCTCACACAATTCTTAGCAGGGGCCATCATTTCTCACGCACCTTTACTTAAAGAGATTATTGTGCAAAGGAGCATAATCATATGCTGAGTCAGAGGAAACGGATGGTGTGAACAGGTTCATCTTTGTTTACTTCCAATGGCAATGTCCCCACTTACACAAGCAGAGAATATGTCCTGTTAGACAATAGCTGATATCAGTGTTTGGAGATCCAAGCTGTAACCAGAGCCTTTTTGTGGTAGATGCTGTACATACACATACTAAGAGACAGTCCCTGCCTTGAAGATCTTAGTCTTAAATAGACAAGGCAGATGAAGATGTAGAGAGAAGGTATTATTTAGTCCCTCTGTTCATAGGAGGAACTGACAGAGAAGGAGAGTCGCTAACTTACCCATGGTCTCAAAGGACTCCATGGCTGAGCTAGGAAACTAAGATAATCTGAGTAATCAGTCCAGTGTGTTAACTGCAAACCATCTTTCTTTTCATTATAAATTCCTAAATCTGTTACTGTCTTTGTACGGACCTTGGAGGACCTTAAACTTCTCTCTTCAGTCTACTCATCTGAGAAACAGTGCAGTAATACTTATCATACTGGAATGTCCTAAGGCTTGGTTAATATTTGTGAACATTGACAACACTGAGTGAAGGGCAGTATATAAAATGTAATGCAATAATGGTGTTGTAATATCAAAACCAGAGGTCAATATCTAAGGACAGAGGTTAATAGTAACATTCCTATTGATCAAAAATGTTCGTTGAGATGCTCTCTCTCTCTCCCCCTCCTCCCCCGCCTTTAGGCTAAGTAATAGTGATAACCCACCAATCATAATCAATTCAACTGCTGGTTGCCTATGGGCCTTCCAATACCATGGTTTGACAAATCTAACTGAAAATCTTGTATTATAGGAATATTCTATCTAGTACTTGAATAGACATGCTATTGCATACTTCCACATTTATGAAGTCACATTGGTGAATATAGACCAAAGCTTTTTTTTTTAACAGAAAAGTGTGTTTAGAGTTAGGCCTAAATGCAAGTTTTAAGCTTCTAAGCAATGTGGCCTGATTTTCTTTTAAAAGCACTTTCAAACTTGTGAATCTGGCCACTCATTTTTTAAAAATCTTTGCCTTGGCCTCTGCAGAAAATGGGCAGTGGCAGGAACTACAACAAGGCTTAATTGTAAAATTAGAATTTCACCCAGAAATGTGGGTTCTGAAGTAGAAGTGTGCATATACTCACTGAGCTGATCTTGTGAGCAATCTACACAGAACTCCCCTTCATGTAACATGCATTATTGTCCTTTTGGAATTTCAAGTGTCTACCTTAAGTTTTGCAAGGGCTAAATGTTAACGCTCTGTTCCTAATTCTCACCCCACTCTCAGCATATCTCCCATTAGCTGTTGCAGTTCCTGATTGCTCAGCTGTGGTATCTGTGATGGAGTCTGAACCTACCTTAAGAAATATTCCTTGGGAGCAGATTGGTACTGGAGATAGCAAAGGTACTTGATTCTTTGGACAGCTTTTTGAGAGACATTAGGAACATAACAGTCTACTTTTACAGATGACCTGTCCATGCAGAGGAAATTGTAACACTGCTGAGTTATTTATATTGATTACGGTCTTAGGCTCCAAGACAATATAAACCTACAATTGTTGCTTCTACCTAGTCTCCCCCCGCACACCTTGTAATTTATCTAGTTTTTCATTATTTGAATTATTTCCTGTAGCTTTCACATTTTCCAGTCTCTAAAACTAAAACCCATAGGAAAACTTTCTAGGTTGCACCATTCTGCTTTCTGGAATGCCAGAATGATGGAAGACCGTGCTTCTCCACCTTTTCCAGTCCCCACTCTCTAGTTAGCTAAGAACCCCTGGCCTGATTAGCAATGTGGCTGGCCCAGCCTCCTGTCATCTTCATCTCCTTTGCAATCGCCATGTGGAGAACTTATAGCTTAAATGACATTTTTCCAATCCGATCACTATGGTACCACATCATAGAGGGGCTGATTCTCTGTCATCTCCACCATTAAAAAGTCCCTGTATATGGGATAAAGTTCATTTCTGGAGTAAATTCCCATTGCTACCAATGGGTGCTGCTTCTATCAGTCTGAATTTGGTCCCTGGAGTTCTCCCACATCAATCCCCAAAGCCAACTAATGAAACAGTCCATTTAACTTTCCTGATGTACCCAGTGAACACATCTGTTAAACTTTTATTAAAACAACACACTCCCAGATCAGAGGCTGCTGTAAAAGAGGTGAGATCTACGTGTGCCTATAACTAAGGGTGGTTTTATGAGCATACTTTTGTTAAATAACTGCTCTGATCTTGCCTATTTAGTCTTGAAATTAATGTGTAAAATATGCCCATGAGCAATCCACAGCTGAATGGAGTATGGTGGGTTATTACTATTACTTACCTGAACAAGTTGCTATCTGTTTCATATGCTCCAGCAAATGTTGTAATGCATGGAAGTGGAATATATGCATGTAGGATGTTAAAAATCCCCTAAATATATTTGGACTAGAGAGAGAATATAGATTCATGCATACAAATGAATTGCCTGCATTAGGAATCCAGGTGCTTATTGGCAATTGGCTATAGGGTGGATCTACAATATAAGGAAAAAGTCTGAGGGGTAGCTGTGTTAGGTGTTTTTTTTTTTTTTTTTTTTCCAGTTATGGACTTAAACAACAAATGGTTCTGCAGCACCTTAGAGACTAACAAAAATGTAAATGGTATCATGAGCTTTCATGGGCACACCCCACTTCTACAGATGAAGGGAGCAAAAGGTCCAGAGGTACAAATAAATAGCTGGAAAAAGGGGGGATAGGGAGGGAAAGAGAAGGGAAAAGGGGGAAAGTTAGTTGTGTAACTCAGTTGATGTAGCTTATATCTATTTATCACAGGGTCCACACACCATGCTGAGTCAATGGGAGAAACTCTCTCATCAGCTCCCTTTACTCACCTCATTCAGGTGAAGTACTGGAGTCAATGTCTGAGTGATCATGGATTGTTGGTTGAGTTAGCGAGTCTTTGCTAGACCTGCTAAATCAATCCCTGGTGGATGGATCATCACAGCATTGATCCTGGATATAGTGGAGACAGGCCTATAAACTCGGACCCTCTTACTGTGACTTTAGTTCCAGTAAAAACTTAAACAACAAATAGTCTCTAAGGTGCTGCAAGACTAACAAAACATATAGATGGTATCATAAGCTTTCATGGGCACAACCCACTTCTTCAGTGTAAGGAAAGAGGAACTAATGTATCAGCACCATGCTGATTAAGGAGAGATTATTAGCTGTAGGAATTTGTTTGAAGAGTTCCAGGCATTTGTCTGAATTACTGTGCATTGTACTTTTCCTGTCATTAAATATACAGTGTATATAGTTTTAAAACATTTTAACTTTTTTTTTCTTATGGTAAAATTCCAAGGAGAATGTATGTAGCTTTTTGGGCATGAACATCCCAGAACACCAGATAAAACATCCCTGGAGTTAAAGTAACCCTCCTGTGTATCTGATGAAGCAGGGTAGAGAAAGGAGAGAGAGAAATGAGTTTGAACACTGCAATTTACTCTTGTTAATAAGGGGGAGGAGTTGATTGGGAACTATCCTGTCTCCTCTACTTCCTTATGCCATAGTGCTCCTGAAGACCCCGTGTTACATACATTTCCAGGCTCAGGTTGGTGCTTCCAGGGTATCATTCAGTATGGAACATGTTTTGATAACTGATTAAAGTTTCACTGACTATCTGGGAGACAGTGGAATCCTTTATAAATGTTCTTACTGTAAAGACTGTGTTTAGCTAATAAGACAAATCCTTTTAATTCCATTCTGTCTGCTCTTTTTAGGAGCAGTTCTAAACTGGGTCTTGTAGTTTAATCAGAATATAAACAATCCAGATTTGAACCTGCACAGGTAGGGTATGTCTACACTGCAGGGCTAAAGTTGAATTAAGCTACACAACTTCAGCTACGTCAACTGCATAGCTTAAGTTGAAATACCTTAACTCAGCTTTAGGTGCTGTCTACACAGCAGGAAGTGGAAGGAAGAACCCTCTTCCTTTGTCCTCCCCTGCTCCTCACAAAATGAGGGTTACAGGAGTTGAAATAAAGGCTTGTAGTGTAGACATGCACTATGTTATTTTGGAATAACTCCAGATATTCCGAAATAACGCTGCTGTGTAGACATACTCTCAGGTATGGAAACGCTGCTGTGTAGACATACTCTCAGCTATGGGAAAGGCTAGAGCACTGTATATTTGATGATGGGAATGGCAAATCCATTGGCATATGATGGTTGGGGAGCCAGCCATTGGGGTTGAAAGCAAGCATTAATTAAGACAAGGTAATGAGAGAAGTGCGAAAAAGGCAGTACATTGTGCAGCACACTTTTCTGGGTAACTTGCCTGGATGGTACCCTATGTGAATCAGTTTCTGTTATTTTTGTCATGGATGCTACTGCTTTCACTCAGTTATCTGGTGTGGTCTCTGTGTTGCCCAATTTGTGTCTGTGTGTAATGTCTGTAGGTAGCACACAGTTGCCTGCCTAAAAGGGACTGACATCCTGCATGGCCACAGAATGTTTCTGGAGAGACTGCTGTCACATGGGCATTGTGATCCTCTGATTACGGAGGGTGTTTGGCCTGCAGCTGACTGTAACTGGTCTATTTTGACCCGGTATGTGGGCACTGATCTGTGCAGTACCTTTATTTCTCAGATGGTTGCTTGGATTTTTTTGCATAGGTCAGGGCATCTGTGTAGTTTGAGTTGGATGTGTCCATTTCTCCCAGAAGTGCTGTGGAGAGTGCCTGTGTACTTCCTGGTTTTGGATCTGGGAAGGTGCATCTTTCAGATCCTGCTGCTCCTTCTTGGCTGGACTCAGGGGATATGATATATAGAGCAGCAGATCAAGGAGTAGGATAGGCCATCCCTTCCCACCCCATGACTTGCTCACTGTGCTGCGTGTGTGGGGATGTGTGCAGCAGCTGATTCCTGGTCTTGCTGTGAATGCGGAGTTAACTTTCTGTGCTGCCATAGTTAGTAGGGTAACCAGAAACACTCCAGAGGTGACCATAATAGCCATGCATCTCAGTACTGAATCAAGTTCTTTGTTATTTGTAGACCACAAGCTGAGGCAAGGTTTCCTCTCCCTATATTTCTCAGAGAAAAGTTGCTGAGTCTCTGTGTTGAGCTAATATATAAAATAAATAAATGAGACTGAATTACTATGGGCACTTTGCTTATTGACATAAGCTAGTGAGTAAAGCATTTTGGATGAGAGCCATTTGAACTCTAGCTCACAGCAAACACTGGAGGTTGATACAAATCCCAATTAGTGCTAGTATTTAACTTTTGTGCATTTTCTGGGCACACTGCACTTAATATTGTTTCTCCAATAATTCTATTAATGCACAAAACAATGTAATTGATGTTAAGGTTGGGACTACCAAGAACAAAAGGCTTTAAACCCTCCTTGACAGTTTTTTAATACTGACAATGCTGAGATTGGCATTGAAGCACAAAAGGTGTAACCTGGTCAGAGCAGTGGCCTTCTAACGAGAAGATTTCAAGATGGAATAGAGTAACCAAGCTTTTTGGTGCTGATTCTGAGTGAGGGTCTGCTGCTCAACCCCTTCTGGCCATGTGCAATCCCAGAACTAAATAGCCAGAGTAACTGGATTTCTTCTGGAGATGTGAAAACAGCCTTAACGGTATAGGGCAACTATAACACAATATCTTCTTTCTTGTTGAGCAAATTTGGGAATTTTTTTGGATTATACTAATGGCTAGACACTCCATCAAAGATGGACCCACTGCACTAGGCCCTGTACCAATGCATAGTGAGAAATGGATCCTGTACCAAAGAGTTCACAATCTAACCAGACTAGCCTGAGAAGACAGGAAACAAGTTAGAAATGACATACCCAAAGCCTCTCCCCCTACCGTGGGTCAGCAATAGAACCTTGTATCTCCTGCTTACTATCTCCACTGTCTTATCCACCAGGCTACGCTACCTTCCAGGGTTCTGAGCTACCGACCTGCCAAGATCTTTCTTATTTGAACCCGGACCTTGAAATGGGTGCGTTAATTCTTTTGGCATTCCAAACATACATTCCACTGAATGTTACATAGTTGTGAAACAAAAATCAAAGCCCAAAGATTAGTCTTTACAAGCACTGAAAACACTCTGGCTTATTGAAAGAGGATTCCTTCATGCTTGGATTTTTGCTTTCTTTGAACACATCATCAAGCCACATTCTATAAAGATGTTGAGCTGGAACAAAGACAACCACAAAATGGCACTTAAAGAGCCTGAAAAATAACCATTCAGTGCATAAAACCCAACTAATGAAGTATGTGAATCTAATGTCTGAGTTAATTTTCAATCATATTTGTTTTAGACCAGTCGGTCAATATATTTTAATCCATGCTATACCCAATCAAAATAAACTACCTTTTAAAAGATGAATTCACTTAATTTGCAAAAATGTACTTAGTGTATAGGAATTTTTACTTTTTTTTTTTTGTGTGGGAGCTCTGTACATTCGTTTAAATACTATTTCCATTCGTATTACATTAGAGTTGACGGAGGGGAAAAATGAATAGCCATCTGCTAAGCAGTTTATTTCTTATAATGAGAACAAATCTGCCATGTCACTAAGCTATAGGGTACGGAGAACTAACTTTGTGGGGAGTGAGTTTCTTGCAGTACAGAGCACAAGATGTTACAGACCAGATTCTTGTTTACACTAGGATCTCTACATTGCTCTGTCCTGAAAATGGAAGTAAATTGTATTGACATTAGCTGACTAGCACAGACAAAATTTAGTGTAAAAGTAAGAATCCTGCCCTACTTCTTCAGCTGAGGCTCTCAAAGAGCTGTCCAAAAGTTAATTATTGCATCACCTCTGTAATGTTGTTATATCAATTTGCATATGGGGAAGGTGAGGTAGCGGTCATTTTGTTTTATCCAGAATCCCAAGCTTGTTAGTGGCAGAGAATGTCCTTTTGGCCTTGTTAAGATGACATTAAATTGCAACAGAGCGTGGGCCTATAGACCAAAGCAGACTGTGAAGAACTTCAAAAAGATCTCACAAAACTAAGTGACTGGTTAAATGTAAAGTAATGCACATTGGAAAAAAAAGTCCCAACTATACATATAATATGATGGGGGCTAATTTAGCTATAGCTAATCAGGAAAGAGATCTTGGAGTCTTTGTAGATAGTTTTCTGACAACGTCCACACAGTGAGCAGTGGCAGTCAAAAAAGCAAACAGGATGTTAGGAATCATTAAAAAAGGAATAGAGAATAAGACGGAGAATATCTTATTGCCCTTATATAAATCCATGGTACGCCCACATCTTGAATACTATGTACAGATGTGGTCTCCTCATCGCAAAAAAGATCCACTGGCATTAGAAAAGGTTCAGAGAAGGGCAACTAAAATGATTAGGGGTTTGGAACGGGTCCCATATGAGGAGAGATTAAAGAGACTAGGACTTTTCAGCTTGGAAAAGAGGAGATTAAGATGGGATATGATAGAGGTCTATAAAATCATGAGTGGTGTGGAGAAAGTGAATAAGGAAAAGTTATTTATTTGTTCCCATAATATAAGAAATAGGGGTCACCAAATGAAATTAATGGGCAGCAAGTTTAAAACAAATAAAAGGAAGTTCTTCTTCACACAGCGTATAGTCAATCTATGGAACTCCTTGCCTGAGGAGGTTGTGAAGGCTAGGACTATAACAGGATTTAAAAGAGAACTATATAAATTCATGGAGGTTAAGTCCATTAATGGCTATTAGCCAGTGTGGGTAAGGAATGGTGTCCCTAGCTTCTGTTTGTCAGAGAGTAGAGATGGATGGCAGGAGAGAGATCGCTTGATCATTACCTGTTCGGTTCACTCCCTCTGGGACATCTGGCATTGGCCACTGTCGGCAGACAGGATACTGGGCTGGATGGACCTTTGGTCTGACCCAGTATGGCTATTCTTATGTTCTTATGATGCATGTACATAGGCCCTCTTAAGCCTGGGGATTGCTGGGGGTTGTGGCCTCCTGTCATGCTGAGAGAGGTCAGCTGATGAAGTGGGGTCAGCTGACTAAGTCACCACATATTGGCAGCTATATAAAGGAAAACACTGGCTTAATCTTGAAAAACTGAGGGTAGAGGCATGACTTTGGCAGCAGGGGAGGAAGAAGGCTGGGAATGGCTGCCTAAGGGAAAATTGTGTGCTCTGCCCTCCTGGCTGCTGAAGACTAGAAAAGCCTGTGGTAGCTAGGATGTAGTGCTTTGTGTTTCTCTGCATCAATTTGTGATAACAAAGTAGGCTCTGAGGAAACAGCCACAATGTTACGTGAACTTTATTCTACCTTTCCTGGCTGGTGTACCTGCCTGTAGCTTACCAGAGCCCTCAGCAGTAGTCGCTAGTGTTGTGGGCTGGGGTTAAAATAATGCATTTTGGTTCAATTATAAGCCTTATTACTCTCTAAATTAGAGTAAGAAAAGGAATTTGAGAGGCAGCATGGTCCAATGGCTGGGGCACCAGACTAGCAGAGAGAAGCCTGGCCGTGGCTCTACCATGGACTGATTATAGGGACTTTGGAAGTTGTTTCACTGTGTTTCCCCTCCTGGTCTGTCTTGTGCACTAGACTGTAAACTCTCCTGGGCAAGGAATGTCTCAGTATATTTATACAGTGCCCTCCCCAATTGCGTAGTGATCTTATTGGCTATTATAGTGACAAATAATAATTTGTCTAAAAATGTTTTTGATTGCTGTCTGGCTGGAGTAGCTGTTTCCCTTGTAAATGTCAAGTAACTGATTGAATGGATTTGAAGTTTCCATTTGTTAGGAATTAGTCCTTTGGCATGTTGGAACCACACTTTTTTCAGTCCTCTAACTTTACATTGGAATGATTCGTGCACTTAAAAACTTTCAAAATGTAGAAATAAGTACAGTCATGAGTGAGGCTGTGTGGGGGGGGGGGCGGGGAGAACAATTAAAATACCCTGCTCAGCAGTATGACTTTATCCCAATCAGCAAAACTGGTGTGGTCCCTTGCCAGTGCAAACTTACATTTTCAACTTATGGATGTTGGAATGCACCAGCCAACTTGCTGGTGTAAGGAAAACTTCTGGTTTAAACGCTCTAGTAGGCAAAATTTTCCTTCCTAGCAAGATGGTAGAAGCCACCACTTTTTTTGCCAGCACACTATGCAGGGGATTGCTCTTTAGCTCAACTCCTACAAACATTACAGTTTAGCAGAGAAAAATACGTATAGTGAACAGTCACCACAGTGACCTGGCTTAGGGCTGCTGCCACTACTGTTCCCAGGCAGAAGCAAATGTGGCGTTTTGGGCAGGTCCCTTCCCAGATGAACTAGTCCATGTGATACTTTTCAGATTCTGAAGGACAACTGCAAAACATAGATGCTCATTCAAACCAATGCTTGGAAACTGATCCTGATCTTACAAGCATCACATGGTCTAGAGCAGATGGGAAGGAGTGTGGCCCCAGGATTTCATACTAGTTGGTGGTGGTATCTGGGAGGGAGGCAGGCCTACACATATCAGTACACTGCCAGGTGAACTGGTCAGATTTTTATAGCGTGCCTAACACACTGAGCACTGGGAAAATCTGCTTCCAATTGAGCACTACTGAAAACCCAGAGACAGAGAGAACAAACAGGCTGCCTTGTTAGCTAGTTGCTCTCCATCACACTCAGCTCCCTGTGGGGGGGTGGAACTGGAACACACTAGAAGAACTGACAAAGATGGAGTGGTATTCTCTTTCCTGAAGGCTACCGAGAAGCATTAAGGAGTTAGAGTACCCCACAAATGGTCAAGCTGGAAATCTCCTGCAGTATTTACATAAAAATCATCAGTGAGTAGGCAAGGAGACTTGTTCCTTGCTAAAATTGAGAGCATGGAGGATGCTTTCATAGGCACTTGTTAAGGAAAATTCACTGCTAAACAGAAAGCTGAAGGCTTTGGAGAATAATTTTACAAGCAATAGCTTTTGGGTATTGAGCATCAAAGAAACTGCTGAGTTCATGTAAGGTACATGGAATTTATTAGTAGCCTTGCTAGAAAGTCTATTTTCTGCCATCTATTTTTATTCAGGACTTTGCCATTGATATCAGTGGAGATTTACATACACTGATCAATGACATGTTGTGACCTTACAATCGTGGAAGATTTAACTGTGAATATTGCAAAAGAAGTGTCTCTTCAGATACTTGTTGCTGCCTTTTTGATCAACAGTAGGTAATTTTCCCTTTGAGTCTGTAATTCCAACAGGACACTTTTTTTTTTTTTTAATTATTAATTTCCAGCAAATGTCAGTTTCAGTGGCTCAAGGAAGGCAAAGATGGTTACTGGGATTAGAATATTCTAGCCTGTGTTTGGTCTCAAGTATCTACATTTTTATTGGTCAGCTATATGCCCTCAACTGTTAAAGAACCTATAAGCCATAACATTTACTTTGTTTTTGGTAAAAAATGTCCCAGCCAATTCTGAAATTGTAAGAGTAGACATAATGCTATGTGACAGAGCTTCCTGCTATGTCTTGTTTGGGATGGAACTTTTTTCTCCTCTCTCTTTCAGAGATGGGAGGATGTAGTGGCAGGTGAGTGGGCCATTTGGGGGAGGGCAGGGCATGCAAAGACCCAGGGGGCCGAGGGAGGGACAGTTGGAGTGTGGCAGGCAGGGACTTACCGCTAGCCCCAGTACTCACAGCATCTCCCGCTTCTCTTTGTCCCCAGGACTGATTTGCTGCTCGGAGAAGTCATCGTGCCTCAGTAGCAACTGCTTGATGGACGTGAGGCGCTGTCCCCTGCTGCCCCCACCTACTGGAGAGGCTGTCCCCAGGGTGCAGGAGCAGTGTGGGGGCCCTGGCCTGAGAGCCACCCACCCTAGTGGGCACAGGTCTGTATGGTACCACTACTGTTGCCAGTTCTCCGCTGTACCTGCTGGCCACTTGCTGGGGAGGTGCCTCCCCAGCACCAATGGCAGCCCGTGGGGAGGGGCCCCAGCTGCGCCCCGCCCAACCTGGCCTGCTGGGCCATCTACTGCTGCACCCACTGCCATCACAGGCAGAGTTTCCCCTCAACTCATTTCGGCATTTTCTAGAAACTTCTCAACTCTTCCAGTGTATTCTCAAATGTTCTCTGTGGTAGGCGGTGTGACAGACAGCTCTCCTTTTATAATAGTATAGATTTCATTTTCTAGAAGCACAAAAAGAAGTGGTTGAATGAATTCCAGGGAAAAGACATGTTCAGTTAAATAATTGTTAAAGGTGGATCTAAATCCATCCTCCTTGACAAAGTTCTGAACGTTACTTGAACTTTAGGAGAGATCCAATCCATGATTGTGTAGCTTGACCCTTTCTCTCAAATGGAATAAACCAGAGCAACAAATAAAAACAGCCATGAACTCTGGGAAAATTTGGATCTAGTTCTTCACCTGAGGCCCATTGCTAGTATTTATTCCATTCACATGCATTCTATTCTGCAAGTATATGATCTTGTCTGGAGTCACTCTAGTGTTCCTCCACTGAACTGTCAACAGGCATGGAGCTGGAACTTGGGGGATGTATTTAATCTTCTTCTAAAGGAACTGATCAGCCCTCAAGTCACACAGCAGTTCTGCCAAATGATCTTTGTAGGTCTATATTCAAATATGCATCAAACCACTAGGTTTGGCAGGACTGCTAGCTCTCACTGCTCAAGTATATTTTCTGCATATACATTGGATTTTTTAAACTATTCCTTTGGCATATTCTTGTCATCCATGTTTAGCATAATCTATTTAGTGAAATTGGGAAGTCTTTGAATTGTAGCTCTGAGAGGATTCATTGCCTCACCAATTAAGATTCAGTAATATATTAGATAGTCCTCGCCTTACAAGGTTCCATTTTACTATCAGTTTAATGTGCATGTGGTAATTATCTATTTTGGGGTGACATTTAATAGACTGCAGTTCATGGCTGCTCATTTCATCCTTTTGTATGGGGACTTCTGGGAAAGAACCTGCACTTAACATTTTGGGATCCGACAAAAGAGGAGAAAATTATACCCCTTGGCCATACCCTTGTGATCTTGTATTTTTACTAAGGTGAAAAAAAAGGATACAGAGTGTATTTGGGATCATTGCCTAGTTTGTTTTGAAGTCCCTTTGTGTTCCTTTTGTGTCTGGATTTTTAAAAAGAGAAACCATCCTAATCCTTAAACTTCTGATCTGCATGAAAGAAATCCTCTGGAGGAATTTTTTTTGAGGGCAGGGGAATGGGTAACCAACTCACATCCTTTTCTGGACTATTTTTGCTTACACTGCAGGTATAGCTTTGTGGCAGCCAGCAATGCAATTTGGTGCTTATTGGAAGTAGAGCTGAAAGACTCTGTCTACATTAAATCCAATTATATACTTGGATGTAAAACCTGTTTGTAGGCAAACTAAAGGATTTGGGGTTTTTCAATTTCATTTTGCGATTTCATATAAAAAGTACATTACAACAATGGTACCAGTGTTTCTTTATTAGTATAATTAGTAAATATCTAAAGAGTTCTGAGAAAATTAGGAACCTGATTGTCCTCTAATTTATTTTGGTATAACCTGGCAGTAGTTGAGGACAGGCACAAAAGTAGACCAATTCAAGAGCATGTTATAGGAAAGCACTTAGCATTATAATGCCCCTGGGTGGAGATCTATTATTATAGATAGGGCACTGAGGGGCAAAGAGATAGTTTCTTGCTCGAAAATCATAGAGCCAGGAACTGAACCAAAGTCTGTTTAAGTCACAGGCCAGTAGTATAGCTGTAAGATGATCTTTCAGTCTGGCGTTACACTGGTGTAAATGAGAGGAGAAGCAGGCCTACTGTGTCTAAAATGACCTTTTCTGGTCTTACAAATTGCATTGTCTCTCTGATGCTGCAAACCTGCCCCGGGCCTGGTCACTTTCACAGATCTGGGGAGCAAGACAGCCCTTCCTGATGAACTATAACTAGTAAAAAGGTGAAAATAAAAGAGGAAAGTGCAGCTCGCACATTTGCAATAAGAAGGCTTGAGAGGGACAAATTAGAGCAAGCCTTTTCTCTGTCTGGGAGCAAGCCATGCAGCAACAGGAAGCTCTTTGCAAGGGGTTTTCTTTTGCCTGGTTGAGAGGAGAGTGGGATTGGGTTTCCTCACTGCAGTGGCTTATAGAGCAGGGTGAGAAACACAGCTTTAATATATTTTTTTAATCTAGCACAACATTATTAAAAAGAAGCAGTTTGCCTAATGGGTTCAAAGTATCCTAAAAGGCATGTTGAAAAAAAGTTGGCCTCTGAAAATTAATCCTACATCTGGATTTATGTGGAAGAAAACCTCGGGCAAGATCATCAGCTGGTTTAAATCAGCAGGGCTCTGTTGGAATTGCTAGAGCTGCGATGATTTACACTAGCTAAGGATCTGGCCTGCTGATATTTCACTGGCACTATCTGAAGTCTTCAGCTATATTTGATTTATGGGTCAGATTCAAAGCTAATATGACTTGATTCAGCTTGGTTGACATCAGTGGAGCTATGTCCGTTTCAACCATTTGAGGTTCTGGCCCTATTTTCTTCAGCTAATGTTGTGTTCTCTCTGCCAGAATTTTTTTTTTTTTTTTTTACTGGCGCACATTCCACAGGGCCAGCCTCTCAGCTGGTGTACATCAGTATGGGTCTACCAATGCCAGTGGAGGTTTGTGAATTTACATCATTGTAGAATCTGTCTCTAAGTTTTCATCTGCAGATCATCTATTTTAATAAGCTATTAAAAGTGACTGTGGATTGCAGTAGACATGGCACATAGGAGCTTTGCTTCCACTTAGCACAAATATAGCTGCGCTGAATACTCTCCAGAAAGACTTGTACCCAATTCTGTTGACTTTGAGAAGGCAAATTATAGATGGCAATAATCCATGCTGATTAAAAAGTGAGACTGGGCGGAGTAGTCAGTGCAAATGGACATAAATACAAGTATCCACTTTTTATAGCCCACTCTAGATATGGTTTAGCACTGGAGGTTTTTTGGAAAATAAGCAGTGTCTGGCTTTAGAGCAAACTGCTGTACTGTATATGGAAGATTAAACACTCTTCCCCCTCCACTAAAACTTGGTTATTAAAATGTTTCTCCAGAGTAGCTTGTCCCTGTCAGAGTTTATGACCTTCGATTTCTGACTTCTTCCTTTATTTACTTCCACCCTGCTGCTCTAATTAAAGGGCTGAAGCCTGTTAGCTCCATTTGTTTCACTCAATAAGCCCCTAACCATTTATTTTGAAGAAGGAAGGAGAGGGGGAAATAGCCACATCCTCCTGATAGTGATCAAAGACTTTAAAGATCAGCAATTTGCTTAGTTTGCCTCTGCTGTACTCAGGAAAGAGAAGTTCACAATTTAAATAAATGCATTTAAAGAAAAGCCATATGTCTGACTCAAACAGATGGAAAGGTAGGAAGGAATAATCATCTTGACAGGAGTTACAGAAAGAACTGACAGTCTTGACTTCAAGTTTCCTGCCTACTGTAGCTTTAGCATTAAGTGTGGGGTTTTGGTTCTTGAACTTCCTTGTGCCTCTTTAACAGGAAAAAATACCAGTGAATTTTTGAAAATGTAAATTATGGGCCATAGCAGCCGCAATACATGATAGTAGCTCGACCCATCTTCACTTGACTAAAATGATGCTTTGGAGGGAAAAGGGGTACAGCCTACAAATAAAGGATCCAAATAACAACATTCTGATGATATAGGGCCAGGTACTGCAATATATTAAGGTCTCTTTGTGCTGTTAGATTGGCACTAAGGGATCTTATAGCAATCCTCAAGGGACAGCTAATGATTCCTTCAACATAGGAGAAAAATCTCAGCAGTGGAAAGCAAGCATATGCTAGGGGTCCCACAAGAGCAAGGGGACGGGAGGGGGTGATTAGCGGCCAAACTGGGCAGGGAGAGAGGGCAGGATGTTCATCAGTGCAGTGGTGCTAGGGTGTGATTACAGGCTGGCCAAAGTTAGATAAGCTATCTAACAGGTACAAAATCCTAGGATTCCCCTCTCCTCTGCTGCAGTGGACTCTTCTCCAAACCAAGTTTAGGACTGAGTTCATTACTTCTCCCAGCAGCATAATTGACCATATAGGCAAGACTGAGTGCATATGATGGGAAATGAAATCAAATGATACTTTCTTTAAACAGGATACAATTAACCTGTGGAATTCATTGCCACAAGATGCCACTGAGGCTAAATTCTTAGTAGGCTTCATGAAAAGATTAGACATTTATGGGGACAATGAGAACACCCCCACTTACATAAGATAGTATGAAAATGTTTTATTCACTGAACAATGAAAAGATAAGGCAACCTTTAATAGGTGGGGTTAGAGAAAAATTTCTTTAGGTGGTTATTCCATAATTGTCCATTATTAGAAGCCAAAATTCCCAAACCTGGCAATCCCTGTGCAGAGGGGCAGCTCAAAGCAGGGTGAAATTCCCTCTAGTTGGTGTTGCAGTTGGAATTAAAACTCAGATCTCTAGCTCCTAGTCATGTGCGCAGGCCATTAGACCACAACCATAGAAATGTGCAGAAAAGGATTTTAAGAGTCTACATTGAAAAACTGACAACGTGGGCCAGGCCCTCAACTTGTGCAGCTCCATTAACTTCAGTGGAGCTATTGGAGTTGCCAGCTGCTATCATTTTTATCACAAATCTTGTGATATTTAATGTTTTCTTGAAGCCCCAGTTCCTGAAGTCAAGAGAATCTCTGCTTGCTTTTTTTTTTAATGAAAGTTTGTATCCCTCAGGGTTGTGAAGAAAAGGTTGGAAGTGCGACTTTATTATTGACTTTACTTATTTTCACAAATTCGTGAGAGTTTTAAATCGGTCTCATTTTTAGAGAGCTGACACATGGTTTTTGAAAGCTTGGAGTATACAGTGCAGTGCTCTCTGCCAGTTTATACCGACTCAGGTCTGTAAACTGGCCTGTGCAGTTTTCTAATTTGTGAAGCTCAAATCTTACCCTTTCCAACCTTGTTTTTTAATCCCCGCTTCAAAATATAAAAAATTAGCTATGTCACGCACTGCTTGTATGCCAGCCCTCATGATTTAAATCAAAGCCAGTTTTGAGATCAAAATTGCACTATCAAATTAAACCCGTAACATTTCTTATGACTGGCAAACCTCCAAATCCATTATTTTTTAAATTTGTAAGAAAAATATTGTGTGTCAAATCGGAGCTCAGATGAATGACTTAAAGCCCTGAAAATAGGAGTGTAAAATCAAGACCATTTATCTATGTAGTCATGATCACTGATGCCATATAGCGCCTTAAAAATACTTAGAGCCAAGCTTTTTAAGACATTCAGAGATTTGTCTTTTTTTATTCTGCTTTGATAGACCCTTAAGTCAAAATTGCTCGGAGGCAACATGTACAGCACCATGGAGGTAAGTGGAGTCCAAACAGTACATATCTAGGTAACTGTGATGGGTATTGCAGGTTCTCACCTATTTTAATTTGGGAGGAGATTATAAAGCATGCAGGGATCCCCAAACAGCACTGCTAAGCAATGGACTTGTTACATGTGGGGTGGTGAAAGGTACATTTCTACAATAAGCAAGCATATTGCAGCAAGATACAGGCAAGTTGTCTTCTTGGTGGTGCCTATAAACCTTGTTAAATGCTGATGTTCTGGCCTTTTAATTAAAACAAGCTGGCATTTATGGCCTCATGTAATCAAGAAAGGGAAGGTTTTATAACCTCTTTTTATCTTCTGACATGTGGTGAAGGAAAATATTACTCTGCTTTAACCCAAGCACGTCCGTCATCTGGAGGAAGGAAAAGTTCGTCCAGTTTTTACATGCATATGGCTTTTCATTGTTTGCCTTGTTTGCATGAACACCAGCATTACCTGTATCCACTTTTGAAGTGAGCCTAATTATATGCTGTTAGGTGAAGAGTACCAGTCTTCCATCGGTCTGTGTATAATAAAACAACTGTGCATGCATTGTAATGGCATGTTTAGCTGAGTGGTCTTCCTCATTTTGTTGTGCTTCCTTTGCTGTTGGTAGTTTCAGACTGCTGTTAAAGAGTGCATTAGCTAGCACATGAATCATTCCCTTTTCCCATGGCCCCATCTCTACTCCAAGCTTTCCACTGAGGTGAAATGACAGTCTGCAATGCTTTCATGTGCATGATTTCTTGGTATAAACAGTATTTCACATTCCAGTGTAACCTCTGTTTTAAATGGTTTTTCTTTCTAAAGTTCAGGGCAGTATCATATTCAGACGTCTGTGTCTCTCTCTTTTTTTTTTTAAAGCTTTTATGTTCTTCTTCGGGAGAACCTCAGTCACTACTCTAACAAAGCCCCAGGCTCAGCATTGCTCCATGGAATAAAGATATGTAAGTTCCAAAAAATGGATTCTTGATCTGTGGGCTGGCAGAGGTTTCAAAAGTCACACAAGTGATGTGTTCAGTCCCAAAGGCAGCAATTGCCTTGTATTGTGTAGGAATTCTCAGTGATGCTTATGAATGAAGGGAGAGTAACAGGTCTACTCTTCAAGTAAAACCAGAAAGAAATGTTAATGGGGGGGGGGAAAAACAGTTATTGAAAGCATGCAGTAGGTAAAATGTGATCCTTGTGACTTTTAATGTATACAGGGTGTAGCCATTCAATTCACGGGATTTTTGTTCCTTGTGGTATGAGTCAAAAGCAGAAATAAATGAAGCGATTTTGTGATTCAAATTATAGGGCCTCATTTTGCCTTTACGCACAGCAGTTTTATGTTGGTGTAACTCCACTGATCTCTGTGTGGATCCTCCTGCTTTATACCCCTCTAAATTAAAGGAGAATTGGATCCATAGATCTTTATTTGATCCTAAAGTCAGATTTAAAAAAAAACAAAACATTCCTTAGGGATACACTCCAAACCTCCAGTATCAGCAGTGTTTTATTTTTACCATCATAAAATAACTGTAGCCTGCATTCTTTATGGCCTGGGACGGAAGAATGCAGTGAGCTGCATGAAATCACTAGTTGCTGCTGTCTAAGTAGAAGAGGCTTTTCATTAAGTGCTGAAGCGTGTTTAAAAGTATATCTTTCTGTATGACAGGAACCCGGAAAAGCTTTTTTAAAACAAATAATGAACTGGTCTAAACTGGAGGAAAGAAGAATTTCCCATCTGGGGAAGACTGAAATATGAGCCACTTCTAATTGCTGTTTCTTCCCCATAGCCCTAAAGCTGTGGTATCCAACCAGTTCTTAAGCAGTAGTTACTATAGCAAACTAGCCACACTCAACCCAGCTAAATAGCCACATGTGGCTAGTGTGTTGGACATCACGACCCTAAAGATTGTATCATTCATTCTAGGTACATTCCACTGTTTTAAATTAACTGTTTATGTGGCCATAATGAAATGCTGTTAAACTGACTGAAATCTCATTAATTAGGGCGTCTGTCTTAGTGGCTAATATACATCTTAACTAACTCAAATTTCACTGAAATCATACTTAATACTCTACTAGACATAAGTCTGAAACCAAATATCTTTTTGCTTCACAGCTCCTATTATAGGGGTTTTGTTTGTGATATACTGGGCTACATCTATGGATCAGGCTACATGTGAATCGTATTAATAGAGTAGGCTGAGTATGGAAACACATTTGGTTGAATTTCTGATTGGTTTGATCATGTGCATGTCCCTTTTTTATTTATTATTTGCAAACATTTATTCCCATAGATTTTTGTCCCTGTGAATGTTTGCTGTTTGGGAAATAGTTGTTGTTTATGGGTGAAATTTATTCACAGGGGGCCAGAAATGGCCTACACCGGGCTGGGCAATAATTTTTGTTGGGGGGGGGAGGGCACTCCAAGATTTTGGAAAGTGGTCAATGGCTGCACTCTTCCATGATATTAATGGAGGAGATGCAAGGTCCGGAATGGAAGTTGGGTGCAGAAGGGAGCTTGGGGTAAGAGACCGGGGTGCAGGAGGGAGCCTGGAGTCTGAGAGGGAATTGGGATGAAGCAGGTGGCTGTGACCTAGGGTAGGAGGGGATTGTGATCTGGGGCAGGAGATTGGGGTGCCAGATCTGGGAGGGAGTATGGGCATAAGAGGGGGACAGAACTGGGATATGTTGCGGGGGGCACAGAGAGTTGGGGCAGGAAAGGGCTGGGGTGTCAGAAGCAGACTGTGGCCAAGAAACTTACTTGTTAGCTGCCAAACTAGCCTGCCTGCCTGCAGAGCTTAAAATGTTTCCCAGCCAGCCTGCTTGCCTGGCCATGTGCTTCAGGAATAACTGAGCCCAGGAGAGAGGGTGTGATTCTTCTTAACTGACTGTTATTCTAACAAGCAGCTCCCATTGGCTGGCTTCTGCCAGAAACTGGCCAATGGGAATGTGCTGGGGGAGGGGCAGCTCCTAAAACTTCCCCCACCCTTCCAGTTTCAAAACAGAAACAGAGCCCTGCATCCATGTTTCTGCACGGGGCTGCGGCGCAAGCAGGAGAGCTTGGTGGGCCAGATACAGCCCGCAGGCCGTATTTTGCGTAGGCCTGGCCTAGACTCAACTTAAATCCTCAAATTTGTTGTTCTCCTGTATTTTTGAAAAACTTGTCATCCCCGTGATTTAGGTGACCAATCAAACACCACAAAGAGTTGAGGTTGGGACTGATTTTATACATACTATTCAGCTGCCATAACTGAGTCATAAATATCAGGATTATTTTGCAATTGGAAAAAATGGATGAAGTCACTGAACAAATTCTTCACAACAAATAATTGGACTGGCTTTACAGATAAGCCAAGATTTCTCTCTCCCAGTGAACCTTGGAAATTTGCTGCCTTTGCGGTCTGCAACAACTAAAATCAAAGGAGAGATTTACTTGCATTGTAGCGGTGTATTATTGTTTAGACAAAATGGCCTAGTTTTTGGGAGGAATTTGCTTCTGTTTGCTTGGAGGTTGTGAGATGCTTTGTTAAGGTTTAAATGTCTCTGTCCTCAGATACAGAAATAAGAGAAGACACAATTTAAAAGGCCTGATCTTCAACTGGTATGAATCTGTGAAACTCCTTCTACTACTGTATGTTGATTTACCTCAGCTTATCTGGTCCAAAAAATTCAGAGCTGGTCCAAAACTGAACAAAAGTCAATCGAAAGAATCCTCATGTTTGTAAAACCTCATTTTTCCAAAAGAGGGAAATCAGCTCCTGTCCTGTGCATTCACAGCGCATATTGGCTGATTATGGCTCAATAACTGACATTGGCTTAGAAGGCAGCCACTTGGCTGCACCCTTGGCTAGTGGAGGGGAAATATTGTCTGCCAGCTTGCCTGAAAGAGAAGCTATCAAATGAAAAAATAATTAAAAATGCAATGCTGCAAGGGTCACAAAATATTGTAAATAGGAACATATTGAGCTTTTTGGTATATTTGAAGTGCATTGTGAGTTGGTTGGCTAGCTAGCTGTGTGTGTGTGTGTGTGTGTGTGTGTGTGTGTGTAACTGGGTTTGCGTGTTCATGGTGACAGGTAAAAGATAAAAGAAACCATTTGTGCTCTTTTTGTGTGTATAAATACCTGAAACACGTTTTTTTCATGAAAATGTGTTTTTTAAAGCAATTTTTACACAAGAAATTAGGTTTGTCTCTTCTCCCCCCCCCCCCATTTTTTCTGGAAGACTCTAGATGGCTGGAGAACTAGAAGGATTATTACTTAGAATGTAAACTCTTAGGGGCTGGGACAGGGATCAAGACCATTGGTGTTTGTACAGTAATTTGTACAGGGGGGCCCAAGTCTATGATGGGCTCCCAGGTGCTACCACAATGCCCATTTTGAGCCCCTGGGCTCAGGTGAATATCTGCCTGACCAAGTAACTTAAATCTTGTTTGGGGGAAAAAATTGATTGTTTTCTTAGGCTTCTGAGAGAATCAGAATTGCACCACAGATAACCTTATTATTCTTTCTCTGAAACAGAATAGTTTTAGGAGCCTTGAGATACTTTGTGTTTACTCCCCTGTAGTCAACTCACTCATCTCCAGTTGAGTCCATGACCTAAGCCACGTGATCCTCACAATGCAAACGATTAATACAGGTTGAATCTCTCTAATCTGGCGACATCCATGGTCCAGCATGATTTTAGTTAGCTGCATGTCCACTTATCATGGGCGTGGCAAGTTTCTTGCATTCCCATACAGCTTCTTCACAGCCACTAGTCTTGGCTCTCAGTGTTCTGTGCTGTGATTTAGCTCTAATTTACCCCTAAATGACTTCTAAGAGCCCAGTAAGCTGTGGAAGTGTTGGAAATGCTGTTAGACAATATTGACCACCCATGGTTTGGCAAATACTTTGTTGGCACCAGTTAGGTCCCGAGGGTGCTGGATTAGAGAGTTCAGCCTGTAATAATATGACATATTAGAAACTACTGTACCATGAACGTACAGCCTGAGCAAGTGATAATGCAAAATTGTTTAACTTTTGGCCAAGATTTTCAAGAGTAGGTTGCGAAAGCTAGACTTGCCATCAATCTGTATTGGCACTTTCATAACTAGTTTAGTGTTAACATTGCTGAGAACTCAGCAGATCTCACGAGTTTTAGGTCCCATCTGAACATCAGGCTACTAAGTTGGAGGTGTAAACGTAGATTAGAGTCTAACATTATGCTCTATTGAAATCTTGTCATTTGTTTTTGTTAGTGCCTATTTAAGTTACTGACAATCAGATTAAAAAATCTCTGAGGCAGAGTCAACCCTCATTCTTTCAGATGGAGATGTGTGCTCCATTCCTGTAATGCTCAAAGGACTCTTACAGAAAAAGCCAGGAAGACACAACTTGATATTTCTGCTATTTTCAAGGAAGAAAATGCGCCACAAAGTGGGTGCAGAGCTTTTTTGTTCAGTCCACTTGCCATTACACTTGCAAGTGGATGAGAAACGTGTACAGACTGAATCCAAGATGGGATCCCTTGGTGTGAAATTCAGGAGCTGAGATTGCTGTGAACTGTTCATCTCCTCCATATAGTTTGCAGTGGTGTGTTGCTGTGCTGATCCCATGAGACACACAAGGTAGGTGAAGTAATATTTTTTTGCTGGGCCAACTTCTGTTGGGGAGAGAGACAACCTTTCACTTACAGATTGGCCCAATAAAAGTTATCAACTTCAACCAACCTTGTTGCTCTTAAATCCGTAGATAGTCTTCAGTAAATGCGGTCGAGATGTGGTCTCCAAACAAAAATATATTCTCTATTCACCATCACATTGGGTCTGTACTACTGGTTGACTACTGTGTAACCGGCACACGTTGTTATATGGAGAGAGTTTGATTGTTCAATATAACCTCAAAAGCAGTGTAGCTAATGGCAGACTTGTAAACTTCTTATGTGATCTACACACTGCAAGGGACCAAACACCATCAGAAGGTCACACAAATTATTATTTAAATTATAGTAGCACCTACAAACTTCGATCATTGACTAGGACCCTATTGTGCTAGGTGCCGTACAAAGAGAGGCAGTTGGGCACCAGCCTGCCACAAATGTGTGTCCTAATGGCTTTTGGAGCCACAGAACAGGTGGGCACCCACTTTTGCCTTCTGTTAAGCACCCAGTTTTGTCACCCCAAGATGAAATCTGCATGAGCTGAATGTTCAGCCCTTAACTTAAAAACACAATTAACAAACACACACAATTCTGTAGATATGAGTGGGAACTTGAAGGGGGTTCCTCTCCCCCTCAAGTCCTCATGATCAATCACTTACCTTCCGTGTGTGTGTGTGTGTGTGTGTGTGTGTGTGTGTGTGTTTAAGAGCTTGGCATAATTTTCTCTCACATTTTCACATCAAAAGATCAGAACGTAAAAGCTATGAGTGGGACACATCCAGCCCACCTAATTAGCTTCATTAACACCTACAGGTCCTACAGGTTGTTGGTTGTCTCTAGGGAGCTGAGGAAGACATGTTGTGCATTTCATTTGTGGAAATGCATGTGGCTCCGGAGCCCAAAGGTCGAAGCACACATGCGGTCACAGATAGGGCATGGGACGCCGGTTGTCAGGACAAGAGGGAGCTCCATGTTGTCTTTCACGTGCAGCTGCGAGGCATTGGCAGCGGTCGTCCTCAAACTTTGTCACTGCTTTCCTCATAAGGGAACGCCAGTTAGTTCTGTCTGCAGCAGCTAGTTCAAGCTGTCGAGGTTGAAGGCCTGTCCACTGCAAGTTGGTCTTCAGGTTGTCCTTATACCTCTTCCTCGGGCATCCCTGTTTGCAACTACCATGTACCAGCTCCCTGTAGAACAGCTGCCTCGGGATCCTGCTTTCGTCCATGCGGAGAGCATGGCCAGACCATCGAAGCTGGGTCTGGAGGATCTTGGCTTCGATGCTTGTGGAACTAGCTCTATCAAGCACTTCTTGGTTAGTAATTCGGTCCTGCAAGCATACTCGCATGATTGATCGTAGGGAGCACATGTGAAACTGCTCCATCCGCTTGATGTGCCTACAGTACAGGGTCTATGTTTCACAACCATGCAGGAGAGAGGTGAGGACCACGGCACTATATACCTTGAGTTTAGTTGAAAGGTGAATATCTTTGTGCTGGAGAACTTTAATATGCAATCTCCCAAGTGCCTGACTGACTTTCTGGATCCTCGCTGTAATCTCTTTGTCAAGGGATCCATCACTTGATATTGTGCTGCCCAGGTACTTAAAGCTGTCCACTACCTTCAATTGTGTGCCATCGATAGTGATGCATGGCTGTGGAGGAGCACTGTTTGGTGCAGGCTGGAAGAGGACTTCTGTCTTTCTGAGGCTAATTGCGAGACCAAACAGTTTGGATGCTTCAGAGAACCTGTCAATGATAGTCTGCAGGTGGTTCTCTTGGTGTGCCATAAGGGCGCAGTCATTGGCAAACAGCGCTTCGGTGATAAGCCTCTCCATTGTCTTGGTCTTTGTAGTAAGGCATCTCAAATCAAACTGTGAACTATCCAAACGGTATCTGATCTAAATACCAAGATCTAGGTCTCTGACAGCATGCATGAGGACTTGAGTGAGGAACAGGTTAAAAAGCACCGGGGCGAGTACACAGCCCTGCTTCACACCATTGGCGATGTTAAATTTCTCAGATGGCACACCATCCGAGAGTACCTTTCCTGTCATGTCGTTGTGGAACAGCTTGATGAGTGAGATGAACTTTGGTGGGCAACCCAGCTTCCTGAGGATGATCCACAATGCATCTCTGTTGACCGTGTCGAATGCCTTCGTCAGATCAATGAAGACAGAGTAGAGGTTCATATTCTGCTCAAGGCACTTCTCCTGCACCTGTCTCATTACAAAGATCATATCGACAGTACTGCAATGAGGGCGGAAGCCACATTGTGACTTGGGGAGACTCACTTCTGAAACTGTCGAAAACAGCCTGTTCAGGATAATGAGGGTGAAGATTTTCCCGGCAACGGAAAGCAGCGAGATACCTCTGTAGTTCCTGCAGTCAGCTATTGCACCCTTATTCTTATACAGAGCGACTATCACGGCATCGCGGAGGTCAGATGGAATTTCTTCCTCCTTCCCAAATACTGGTCAAGACATTATGAAAAACCTTAAGTGACTCCTCATTAAATGCCTTGTACAGTTCTGCGGGAATTCCATCCTTGTCGGATGCCTTGCCACAACTCGTCTTCCTGATGGCCTTTCTAACTTCGTCAATAAACGGAGGATCTCCCAGGTCTTCAAGGGTTGGCTTCTGAGGGATCTGTTCCAGTGCTGACTGATCGACTGATGATGGACGATTCAGGAGCTAACTGAAATACTCTTTCCATCAGTTATTGATGCCAGCCTTATCCCTGATCAATGTGGCTCCGTCTGCAGACAGCAAGGGGGCACAGCCAGACTTGGAAGGACCAAAGACTGACTTGATGGAGCTGAAGAACTCCCTGGGATTGTTTGTCAGCATAGTGTTGCACCTCTTCAGCTTTCTTCTCCCACCACTGGTCGTGCATTTTGTGGATTTCTCACTGGGCCTAGAGGAACTTAAATCTGTCTGTCTTAGAGATGGAGCCTGGGTCATTCTGCCACAACATAAATGCTTGTTCTTCTTGGCAAGCAGGTCCTCAGTAGCACTGTTGTTTTCATCAAACCAGTCTTGATGATTGCGTTTCTTGGGACCAAGCACTGACTTTGCTGTCTCCATCACCATTTCTCTAAACTGGCTCCACTTCTGAGTTGGACCTCCAATCAATGGTCCGTTGGCAGTCAACTTGTCATCAAGGCTTGACTGGAACTTGCGCAGATGAGAGAGCTGCTGGAGTCTGGCAATGTTAAAGGCTGTTCGGCTGAGCTTTGGGCGCTTTGGGTGATGCTGAGTGATGTGTATTTTGAAAATGGTGCGGACAAGCCTATGGTCAGTCCAGCATTCTGCTCCTCACGTGGCTCTGGTGATAAGGACATCCCGAATATCACGCTGACTAACAATGACATAATCTATCATGTGCCATTATTTCGATCTAGGGTGCATCCAGGTAGTCTTGTATTTGTTTGCCATCCACTGAACACTATGTTTGTGATGAGGAGGTCATGTTCTGCACGTTTGCTCAGTGCAATAGGCCGTTGCTGTTCATCTTGCCAGCGCCATGTTTGCATAATACTCCCTCCCATTGACTGTGGTCGCAGCCAAATTGGGCGTTGAAGTCTCCCAACAAGATCAACTTGTCATTGGCTGGCACTGAGCACAGAATGGAACTGAGGTCAATGTAGAACTGCTCAATTGTCTCCTCTCTGATGTTCATGGTGGGAGCGTATGCACTGATGACTATTGCATACCACTTGTGACTGAGGGGTTAGGCGTAGCTTCATGAGCCTCTCATTAATACTGACAGGCAGGTCTGAAAGTTGTTTCATCAGACTATCCTGACGGCCAGGCCGACTCCATGGATCCTATCCTCATTCTGCGCTTTCCCTTTCCAGAAGAAGGTATAACCACTAGCTAGTTCAGTGAGAAATCCTTCTTCAGCAAGCCTGGTTTCTCACAAGGCAGCAATATCAATACCATAGTGTGAAAGCTCTTTAGTGACTAGGGCTGTTCTCCAATGAGGTCTTACTGTGTCCTCACTGTCCATGAGTATACGGACATTCCATGCTCCCATTACCAACTTCTTTTTTTTGTACAACATAATCTGTGCGTGAAGAATATTATAGTGGGAAAGCCTTTGCACAGGGACGATCCCACTCTCTCGGCCTCAGAAGTCGGAATCCAGTGGCACGAAAAATCATTACTTCTGGAAACTACCTTGGCTGCATTGGATGGCCATGTCACCTTAAATGCTCTGACGTGCTCCAAACACTCCAAAGTGTGCTGCTGCATCGCCTTCTCAGCCGTTGAATCATAAAGATTTCTTCCGCCTGATCCATCGAAGCAGTCTTTGCATGCTGGGATGAGCAAGTCCCTAACTCACCGAGGGTTTCAGACCCATCGGCTACCCTCACCTGGTTTAGCCGGCCTGTCAAAGCCATTGCCTGGGGTGTGGCCATTGCCGCATGCAAAGCAACTACATGGAGCCACAGGTGAGAGCTGGGTGCCGGTAAAGATCAATAAAGGATGGGCCACTCCTGAAGAAGTGTGACAAGCCCTCCTTTAGAGGTGCTACCCCATTAGAGGTACTACCATGCAACCCTATACACCCCTACTTTTGCTATTGTATATATCTTGGATTCTGTTATTTCCACTCCAACTCATCTGAAGTGGGTCAAGACTCTTATCCAGAAAAGTTCATGATCCTATATGTTTTTGTTAGTCTCTAAGAATATATCTACATAGCAGTGCAAAAGTCACATTAAGCTACACAACTTGAGCTACATCAATTCCATGGCTTAAGTCAAAATAGCTTATTTCGGCTTTTTGGCGCTGACTACACAGCAGGAAGTTGAAGGAAGAACACTCTTCCTTTGAGATCCCTTGCTCCTCATAAAATGAGGGTTACAGGAGTCGGAGTAAGAAGTCTTCCAGCTTGACATTATTTTGACAATAATAGTTTGCAGTGTAGACACGCTCTTTGTTATTTCGGAATAAAGTCAGTTATTCCAAAATAACGCTGCTGTGTAGACATGGTCTAAGGTGCCACAGGACTACTCGTAGTTTTTAAAATTACAGACTAACACGGCTATCCCTCTGAGATAGCTCTGTCATTCTTGGGTAATGGAAAATATTAGTTGTGTTTTTGTTTTTTACTCCTCCTTTTTGCTCCTGGTGGTGGGGAATTGCTGGAGAAGGCTTTTAAAATACAGAAGAGCAAAGAAAATAACTGGAAGGCACAACAGTTTGAGAGAAACTCAGGAACATCTGGTATTTCTGTATGCTGCAAAGACTGGCTTGAGAATGCACTCAGGGGCTCTCACCTGTCCAGATAAGTAATTTGTCTTATTTGGAGGCAGGGAGGAAATTGTTTCCTTTTCTTGGGCAGATGAAAACATCAGGCTCACAGAAAGCCACTCTCACGCTGGAACACAATAGTTTTATAGACCTTGAGATACTTTGTTTTATTTGCTCCCACCTATTCACCTCCAGTAGTATGCAATTCCACTAGGTCTGTGGCCGAGCAGATGGTCCTAACTAATGAAAAAAGCCCTTTTAATTAGTCTGTCTGAAGACATTTATTCACATTGGTGGGCACTCCCAATAAAGTTTCAGTGACAAGGATCAGTGTTGCTGGCTTCCAACAGTTGCCATCTGCTAGGTGGCAGAAACTGGCTATGGGATCACTGTTTGTATTTCCCACTTCATTGAGCTGGAAACAGGTTTAAGGCTTGGGGAAGAGAGGGGAAAAGTCTCCTGATTACTGCCTACAGCAATTTGAAAGCTGTGCTATCTGCTTCCAGAACTAGGATTACAACAGTTTATCCTGCTATCTCTGACAACAGTTTCAGAAAGTGGCTTTAGAAACCATGCTAATTTCCCTGGCAGCAGATTTTTAATATTTGAGAATATCTTCAGTTTATTTACTAGGGCTCTTAGACTATCAGCCTGCTTCTTAATCTGAACATTTAAAAAAAAAATCTCTACTTTACTTTTAATGATCGCTATACAATAATCTAAAAGGATTAGCAATTCAGCACATCCTCCCATTGAGGCCAGTCCTAGGAGCCTAGGAGTTTGCATACTAAAGGAGATTGGCTGCATATTAAATGGTGTCACTTAAGAGTGACCTTGAATAAAACTGGGAAGCAGCATGGAATAATAGAGGATTTGCATGACTTTCTGCTCTCATATGATCCCTCCTTTTATTTGCTGTGAATTGAGGAAGGTGTCCATTGTGTATTGGCAAATTTAATGTAAGAAAATAATGCTGTCCATTTTTAAAAAATGAGAAATCTTATAGATTGCAAGGTGAGAAGGGAACATTGCCATATAGTCTGTTCACCTGTATAATACAAGTCATAGAACTTCCCCCAATAATTCCTTTTGAACTAGAGCATATTTTTAAAAAATGTGGTCTAGTGGTGAGAGCAGGATACTAGGAATCAGGGTTCATAAATATTCTTTTTTTTTTTTTTTCTTTAAATTACATATTGTGTGGCTTTGGAGGGGAAAAAAAAAACTTTGAGAAACTTAAACTTTTGACTATAGTGGACTTTTAGATTTGTCTTTTAATGAATGTTTGTAGAGTTCTTTGAGATCAAAGACAAGGATATAGAAATATATTCACTGTTGTTCATATTAATATGAATCAAGAACAAAATCATACTATGTAGCTAGATCTGGCAAGCTCAGATTTAAGCCATATAATACCAATCCCACCGCCCCCCACAATTTAGAATTAGTTTGTAAATTGTGTTGGGGAGCATCTGTGTAAAGGGCTGGGTTAAAATGTCAAAAGCTGGAACTTTGTCACAAGTGACTGTGGTGCAGTTTTGAACTGCTAGTTATCAGTGGACAGTTGGTACAATTTCAGATCTAATGCACTTTAAACGCAGTAAGTATTAAGATAAGATTTGCCCACTACTTTAGCTCAGGCCTCATACCAGGCCTCTAATACAAGGGCTCAGACTCTCCTCTCAGGCTGTCTTACTACATGGGGTATGAGGAGAATCTGCTAAAGGACATGCTAAAGGTGATTGGAGAGGTAGGAGAAGATAGTTGCCTTTGACAGAATGAACCATGTTGTCTCTTGAAATCTTGTTCTGCTTTGGCTTCTATGGCTCTAATAGGTCAAGGAGGATGGAGATGGAATACTGGTTCTGAGATAGGAATGGAATATCAGTGACTTAGATATGGGTGGTTTCAGTGGAGTGCAAGGGGTAGAAACTTTTTATGTTGTTTGGAGTTAGTTTAGGAAGAAATAATTTGAAACTCAGAGAGCTGCAGCAATTGCAAGTTTCCATTTTATTCCATAACACACAACTAGCTAGAACCATCCAAAACCGGCTGGGCTAGCCCCTACTGACCTACCTCAGTTTCTATAACAGGAACAATCACTAGGACAACCCAATACACAACATATTTCCCCCGCCTCAATAAGAACATCTCCTTAATAAAACAAACACTACACTAGGGATTGAGGGTAGACTGCCTCAGTTCCCAGCTAACCCTGGGGATTATTTTGCCCTCTAACCATGGGTTAACCTTAACTAAAGTTCCAGCTGTTGAGGAGGCTGTCTTCCTCTAGGCGCATTACAGAGGGCATCTGGTGGTGGTGTACCCGAAGGTGTTATGGGTGTGGGCCTGACAATGGGCTCGGGCCTTGAATCATGAACAGTTGAGGCTGTCAGATGAGCCTGCTCAAGGAGGGAGCTTGTATTCGCTACTGGTGGTGATGGAGGAGGAAAGTAAAAAACAAGTGATTCTTGTTCACCAGTAGTGGTGAGGTCAGGCAACTCTACTGGAGATGGGTCCTGAGGGCAGACATAACCTGGCAACAATTGATCTACATGCTGTCATCAGGTGAGATCCTCTGCAGTCCGGATAGTGTAGGAAACAGGTCGTCTTTGAGCGATGATGGTGGCAGGGACCCATCTAGCTCCAGAAGCATCATTCTGAGCTAGTACCAGCTGTCCAGGTCTAAAGATTCTGTCTTTTGCTCTGTATGCATGCCTGATGACTTGACCTTGCTGTTGACGTTGCACAACTTGTTGTGGTTCAGAAGATTTCATCAGAACAAAGCAAGTGCGCAGCTGACCTCCCATCATTAGAAAGGCTGGGGACGTTGTGGCTGTAGCCTGAGGTGTGTTTCTGTAGGATAGTAAGAGGGTGTCCAGATGCTTTTGAATGAGTGACTGAATGTCCTTGAGACGATTTCAAAACTTGTTTCATTGTCTGCATAAACCATTCCCCTAATCTGTTGGTGGATGGGTGATATGGTGCTGAATCCCATTTGCTTTCATAAAATTTCCAAACTCCTGAGAGACGAATGCAGATACTTGTCATTCATAAGTTGTTCTGGCAGACCAAAACAACTAAAGATTCTGCACAATTTTTGGATAGAACTCTCAGCAGTAGTGGACAACATTATAGAGACTTCTGGCCTTTTGGAATGGGTGTCTACCACCAACAAGAACATGCTTCCTTCAAGTGGGCCAGGAAAATCAATGTGAATATAGTCCCACAGTTTTTCAGGCCAGTTCCATGGGTGCAGTGGTGCCAATTGAGGTGCATTCCTCACACCCTGGCATGAAATATAACCTCTTACCTTCTCTTCAATGGCACAGTCCAAGCTAGGCCACCAAAAATAGCTCTGTGCAATTTTTCATGTGCACCATTCCACAGTGTATGTAGATGTTCTAACATCTATGATCTCAGTAGTGTTGGAATAACGACACACATTCCCCACAACAAGCACTGGAATGAGCCTCTGTGTCTCTCTGGAAGTCCATTCTGCAGAATGTTCCAACTCTGAAACAGCGTATTTTGATGGAAAAATGTTTAGTTGAAAACATTCCAAACATCCGTAATCACTACTACTATGGCCTGGATTGGGAGTGGGACTGGATTGCTAACCTCAGGGCAAACTGCTCTAGAATCTTACCAGTTGCTTGAGCTATCTACTTCTACAATCACTTAGTTTTCAATAGTTTTTCAGATGGAAACACTGCAATGGTAGGACAAAAGAAATCCTGAGAACATACCAAATTCTAAAAGAAGGGGAAACAAGAAGGCAATGTTGCCGAGAACAGTACCAAAGTACCCTAGGTTTATCTACACTTGGAGGAGAGGGTGTGCATAGACATTCTTGCACTAGTTCAGCGATGGGCACCCTAGGCTAGTGAACAGGCTACATGCATGGCCCTCCATCTCAGTGGGCCACAAGACTGTTGTACCAGAGGCAGTCTCCTGAGATAGTATAGTTTTGCTAACTGCGCTTGAATACCGACTGGTGCCAACTGAAGCGTAGCAGCGCTTTGGATGCAGAGGGAGCACCCAGCTCTTACAGTCATTGCTGTGTGTATTCAGCATGTAACTCACTTTATATGCCCTTGTTTTAAGTGCATGTCACTTTAGAAACACTGATAGGGGAAAAAAAGATGCAGATGGAAACTAGCAGAATCTGGCAACCCTGCAGATGGGCAACAGTAAGAGAATGTCTTGTGGGCCACATTCAGAACCCTGATGGGTTGCATGTGCCATCCTCAGCCACAGGCTGCCTACCGCTGCTTTCATTCCTATCTAGCTAGCACACTAAATATAGTAGTGGAGGTGCTGTATCCCAGGCAGTGCTGGTATGGACTAGCTGCTCCAAGTCCAAAGCCTGGGGAACTTGTGTGTAGGTTCTTGGGGTGGCTTGCTCATGCCATGCCACTGCTCATGCTATCACAGCTACGCTACTATGTTTAACATGCTAGCTAGATGAGACTGGTTGTGAGTGTGTCTACAGGAACTGGGAATCCTATCTCTCTCTCTCCAAGCAGGGCCATAGTTGCAACACAAATCATTCTCCAATGCTAGGAAATCTTTTCTCTTTCTATAGGTATCTTGGTCTGGATTTTCTTTTCCATTTCTTGCTTACCTGGTTTGAACAGAAGCATCTCTCTAATGTGGTGCACACAAAGAAAATGGCTAAGGATGTAATTTTGGCTTGTGACTTCCATTCACATTGGATTTTCATGCAGATGTTCTGCACAGCAGGGCAGGCAAGTTGGAGCAATGGGGTTCTGGCTACAGAACAGTAAAAAATGCAGCTGTGTGCTAGCATCTGGATAGTTTGGCCGAAAGCAGTTTGAATATGAGCATGTTAATTCTATTTTTAACCCTACTGGCAATGGAAATAACATGCAACATGTTCCTGGGCCACTAGCTATAACCTGTGCATGCAAAGGAGGGGCTCAGTGCTCGGCAGGACTGTATCTCTATGATCCATCTGTATGATCTTTTACTAGCCTCTCCCATGTGGATAGTGCAGATAGCAGGCAGGGGCAAAATACTCTCCATGGGCCAAATTCGGCCCGTTAAGCCAAAAGATCTGGCCTGTGGCCACAGTGGGAAGCCTCAGGCAGACTCCCTTCTTGCCTCACATGCCTCCCCCCACACACACTGTGGCAGCCCTTTCTCTTTCTCTTAGCTGTGAGCCCAGGGGAGGGGGAAGTGATGCTTCACATGCTGCTCCCACCCCTGGTTTTTGGCTAATGGGATCTGCCTGTTTGAAGAGTAGGCAGTATGTGAAGCACCCCTCTCCTGCCCCCCCCCCCCCAGCTCTCATTCACCAACACACATGGCCCCTGAAGCGTGGGGCAGAACCCTGCTAGGCTGCTGTTATCCAGATAAGCCTCCCAGCCAGAGCCTGCCCCTCTACACTCCTGCCCCTCTACACTACATAAGCCAAACCCTCTGTCCCCCTTTTGCACTCCAATCTCCTGCCCTAGGTTACATCCCAAACCCCAGCACCACAGTCCCCTGTCCCAGGTCACAACTGCCTCCTTCACCCAAGCCCTCCCAGACCCCACACCCTCTTCTACATCCGAGACCCTGCACGTCCTCCATTAATATCATGGAAGCGTGTGACCCTCAACCACTTTCCAAAATCTTGGAGTGCCCCCCCCCCCAGCATATAGACAGCTTGGAGTCACAGGGATGGGGAATGGAGTACAGCTAGAGCTTTTTTGCATCCTCTGTTAAGAGCCATGGATGACCAATACATATACTACTGCTCAATAACTGATAGTCATGTACTCAAATGACTAAATTATTAAATTGGAATTTCATGTGAAGAAGTTGGCACAGAAATTCAATTTCCCTCTGTGGGGTGGATCTAATGGCACGTAAAATAGGATTCAGAGGGTCAGTGCATTTATCATACATCTTCTAGGTTTTCTCATCAATTCAACACTTGTGGCTCCTATGGCACGTTTAATGGAAATAGCAGTTGTTCTCAACACTTAAACCCTGTGTGGGGCTGAACACTATAGACAGGTTTTTGGAAACGTTTGCTCCTGCTGACCTGAGAGCAGGATGGGGCCGTTAGGTATAAGACTGTCACAGATAATAAGAAAGTTATTCATACAGTGACCCTGTGGCAACATGGTTTAATGCCACCCCTTTGGATAACTACTCATTTCTATGTCAGGTTGGAGGTTGTGGCTACAAGGATCCTGTAGTTAGACTCATAGCTGACTTAGCATATGCCCAGGTGGCACATGACCAGGATTCATGACCAAATTTGGTCCACTGCTTGGATCATTAGCTTGCCTAGCCCACACTGGGTACTGTGTGGAGTGTGACATGAACACTGATCCATGCCTTCTGGTCCCATAGTGATGCTATGGCATAGCATCCTTTGCCTTTTTCTTTCTTCTCAGCTTTTTTCAGATGCACCTAACACTTTAATCCACTCCTGTTTCCACAGTTCATTATTTAGCTGGCTGCATGTTCGGTGGGGAAGAGTAATGGTGCCCTTAATAGGATTTCTGAGTTTACAATAATGTGGTCCTTGTTATTGGATGTAATTGATGCTGCCTCACAGTTGTCCAAAGTCATTTGGTCTTTCTGATTAGCTTTGTTGTATCATCCATGAACCCAGTAATTGCCAATAATATAACTAACTCTCCTAGACTGGGCATGGCCATGGTGATGTCTGTCTATAGGAACCTGTGTACAATTTGAGTCAGCTTCAGGGATGGGTGGAGTTATAAATAGGAGAAAGGAGGGAGCCAAGATGCTGCCTCTTCCCTGTCTCACCCAGACACCTGCTCTAGGGGAGTACCTGCTCTCCCCCCATATTACTGGATTCAAGGTATGGGCAGCCTGCAGGTTTGGTTCCCTTGGTGGGTGTTTGGACTAAGAAAGATACAGTATAGCCCTTTGAATAATACAAACATGGGAAATGCAAAATGAACATGTCCACTTTATTCTGCCCTTACTAGGGTTGGAAAAGGTTACCCAGTAAATATTTGGCTTACTGGAATGTTTACTGGGTAACTGGTTGACTGGACCTTGTCTAGATGGATGGCGAGCCATGGCTGGTCAGCCTTTGGGCCCTTATTCATGGCAGGCCAGCCTGGAGCAGCTGCAGGCTGGCCATCAGGCCCCTGTCTGCTGTGGTCTGGCCGAGAGCAGGCCCCATCTTCTGCAAGCCATCAGGACTCCTGTCCCACAGAGGCAGTGGGACCCCAGCCGTGGCTGCTCTGTGCCACCCTGACAACATTTAACCAGTTAAACAATATCATTTTAATTGTTTAACCTCACAGTAACTGGATGGATTCCCTAGGAAAAAAATCCGTTCCTCTAAACTAGATGTATCTAGGGTCACAGAAAGGGAAACCTCTTCATCCTCTTGCACCAATATTTGGATTTCAGGTAGTTTTGGCTAGAGGGACACATGTGCTGAGAGCTGTGGAGAAGGAGACACAGATTCACAGGGTTGCCAGGGCCCTCGGGAGGCCCCCAAGCCTAGCGCGCCCCCCCCCATCTCCCACCAGGAGCAACCCTGACTTGCTTCATCCCCACCATGGCTTTGTGAAAGTGGGACTGTAAAACCTCCCTGGGGGAGGGAGAGCTTCCACCCCCATAGTGTCCCCTTCCCTAAGAAACCCCACTCCAGCAGTTCAGTTCACCAACCTTCTGGGACAATACCACGATAGCACCAGAGCTGCTTGACCACTGCCCCAACGGTCAATCTCCCCATGCCAAACTGGTTCCTGATGGATTAGTAATTGTCCGGCGTGGTGAGCTTCCAGATGGCAACGGTGACCTGCTCCTGGAGGAGGATGGTGGGTCTCATATGGGTGTCCTGTCACTGGAGGGCAGGGGTGAGCCACTCACACAGCTCCAGAAAGGGGTCCTCCTGCATATGAAAATTCAGGAGTCACTGCTGGTCATCCCACCACCTCAGGACAATCCAGTCCCCTCTGCCAGAGCTGGGGTCCGGTTGCCAGAAGCGGTGGTGGATGATGTGCAGGGGAGGGCGGCTGGGGTCGAGCTGTATGAGCAGTGCCTGGAGAGAGATGAGGAATTGCCTCACAAGAAGCTGGAGGTCCTGTTCCTGCAGGGCCAGGAAGGCAACCCGCAGAAACCACAGCAGGAGGTGCACCAAGAAATATAAGAGTCGATCACTGCTTAGAGGCAGGTCTGGCTCCATGGCAGTAGTGCTGAGGTCTCTGCAAGGGTAACCACAGCAGGCAAAGAAAAGGCTTTGCTGTCCCTCAGGGAGGTAGACAAAGAAGAGCCAGAGAAATGGCTGCACGGGAGGTCCCTTTACGCTTGAGCCTCAGGCAGCAGCTCTCGAAAGTAAGTGCTGTCCTGGTGCCCTGCCTGAAGTGCTTCCGGGTCCTTAAATGTGATTCAGTGTCCAATGAGTGTGGACACTCTATTTCAAAATAGCTCAGCGCTATTTCGATGGGCATTTGCTGTGTAGATGTGCTATTTCAGAATAAACTTTTGGAGTATTTCCTCTGAAATAGCTTATTCCAAAATAAACATGAAGTGTAGACATGCCCTTCCAAAATAACTAGAACTAAAGAATAGTTCTCCCTGGAGATTTTGGGTCTGAGCTGGTACCAAAACCAAAGGGTAGACACAGTTCAGATCCAGGTATTGGAATCAAACTTTTGCTGCCCAAAATTAGGCGATTAATGTGAATATAAGTTTGAAATACTGGGTTGTCTCCAGTTGTGGCAAATATTTTCTGCCACTTTGCAGGTGGCCGTTTGGTACAATATAGTTAAAGCTGTATTATCCAGCATTTTACCAGCTGGAAAGCTCTTTAAGCCAACATTTCTGATCTTCACTGAAAGTCCAGTTTAAAGTATGGTAGGGGCGGAGCTGGCAGGTACCCTAACTAGCTCCATGTGGTACTCTGGCAGTAGCGATATGTCCCTGCTGGTACCATGTGGAGGAATGGCCACGGGGATGCCTTTGGGTGGAGGCAGATAGAGTCCCATGCACTGTCCTTGCCCCCACTTTGAGCACTGTCTCCACTGCTCCCATCGGCTGGAAGCCACTGTTAATGGAGCTGGGGGGTGTCTTGGGGAGGGGGGAGGAGCAGCGCGCACACACAGCTGCCTAGCCACACCTTTCTTTAGGAGCAGCAGGGATATTCACTGCTTGTGGGGAGCTGTCCAAGGTGAGTACAGATGCATCTGGACTCAGAAACCCCTCCAGTGCCCCAACCCCTTCCCACAAGCCCCCTTCTGTCCTTTCCCCGTTGGTCCATCATACCATATTACAAAGCTTTTGCCATATGTTTGTTCTGTACAGTAACAGTTCCTAGTGAGGCAGTTTTGCATTTGCAGGATTATAATTTTGCAAAGGTTCAAGGCTAGACAAGCCTTATTTGGTTAAAGGGATTTGATTCTTGGCAGTAAAAATTGCAAACCTGAAAATCCACTGCATGAACTCTTTAGGACAAAGTACCGTAGCCCATATCTGTCAATAATTTGGGAGTCACTTTGGACTCAACTGGCCACTTTAGACATAAACACTTCAAGGTTATTGTATTGCTCCTTTTTTCTGTCTTACTAATGTAGCAAGGATTTAATCTTGCTTGACCCTTGGAAGCCTGAAAATAGTTTTACATGGGTTAGTAACATCCAGATTGGATTAGTGTAATTCCTTGTTTGTAGCTCTGCCAGCATCACCATTATAGAAACTACCGCTTCAAAATGCAGCAGCAAGAATGATCTGGGCACCACAGAAAGGAGCATATTAGACAATCCAGACATCTCTTCTGTGGCTCCCAGATTTAACAAAATTGGCTTGAACATCTGTCTTCTGTTTTTTACAGAGTCTTTAATGATTTGGTCCTTAATTGTTTGACTGAATGCTGGTGCACACACTAACTCAGCCATTTGAATTAATGCTGGGTTTCTGGAAGTTTTTAAAGACAATATTGAATTCAATATAATGAATTTACACAAAGTGCTTATTTCAATAACATTCCTGAAAGGAATTTTCTGGCAGAGTTTGGTAAATTGGCTTCTTCCTTGTTGTGCTGCATTAGTACTACTTTTCATTTAAGAGAGCCTATTGTGGAATCTAGAATTTGATATTCTAGCTGTATTTGGGAACTGTGTTTAAGATATTGCAGTATTGCTGCTGTGAAACTTTTGATTCTATCTGGTGAGCAAGGCCCCCCCCCCCCCCCCCCACACACACACAGAGGATGTGCTCATGTGTGCTTCACTGGGGCAGAAGAGCAAGCAGCATCCTGATAGGCACAGCTCTCCAGAAAAGGCGCCTTTGCCGGGAACCGCGGGTGGCAGAACCCCAAGGGGTAGTGAAACCAGTGGGACATTGGAGGGGCTGCCCAGAAGCTGCGACCTGGGGCTGGTAGAGCCAGCAGCAGATCAGCAGCAGGCCAGCCCCTATATGTAGGGAGGCCGGCTGCAAAACCTAGGGATGCTGCAGCATCTCCTGCATCTCTACTTCCCATGCATATGCACAAGAATTATTAAAGGATTTGAAATCAGTGATGGACTCTCAAAGCTCTAGCTGAACAAATAGACTGTAATCAAATCACCTCTTAACATTCTCTAACTACTTTCATGGGAAATAATGTTCTTGTAGCTGAGCCGGTCCCAGTATATTAGAGGCAAGGTGGATAAAGTAATCTTTTAGAGGACCAACTTGTGTTGGAGAAAGGGCAAGCTTTTGGGCTTACACAGAGGTCTTTCTCAGGTATGAAGAAGCCTGAGTGTTCTGTATAAGCTTGAAAGCTTTTCTCTCTCACCAACAGAAGATAATCCTATAAAAGATATTTACCTTAACTACATTGTGTGTCTATAATTAACCATTAGAGAGCTTTACCAAGCTTTGTGGTAGATTCACTATCACTGACTATTTTAAATCAAGACTGGATGTTTTCCTTAAAGAAATGTTCTAGGAATTATTTTGGGGAAGTTCTATGGCCTGTCCTATAGAAGACGCCAGATGAGATGATCACAGTGGTCCATTCTGGCCTTGGAATCTATGAATTCATGAAAGATGAGAACATCTCAGTGTCTCTTCTCTGTACCAGATTGCTATCAATATCATGGTAGATGTGAATGTACTTCTATTCCATGCAAATTTCCTGCTCTGTTCCTGACTCTGTCCCTTTTAGATTGACATCAGAATGTGAGATCATGAATACATGGCTATTGAAAACTTGATTCGTATGTATAATTTCAGATTTCCTCCCCTCATACTTTTGTGGTGGTTACTTATTTTGAGTCTATTGTACTTTAAGATGACAGGTGAATCACAGGGACTTGGGTTTTGTGGGATGAGTACCTATTATTTTGAGCCCACTTAATGCACTTAGTTTGTTATTTGACAAGGAGGTAACTAGCAGATACACCACCCAAGTCTTTCCAACAAACAGATCTTTAGTCCAGGTTACTCAGGGTTAACTGTGTCTACCCTGTGATTTGCATTTCCTGGAGTGTGCCATTCCAGGGTTTCTTAAAGGCACAGTCTACTATAGCCCTACCCTCATATTTCTAAAAATGCTGTTCAACTGCATGGCTAAGTTTCATCCATATACCCTAAATTAAACTAATTAAAAACCTATCCCATGGCTTTTCTGTGTGCAGACAGGGTATGTTAACATTTGTTTTGGTGTCAAGTTTTTTACATATGGAGCTACGTAATGAAACATTTTCCCCAGAAGTGGAAGCTACAAATGCATTGAAACATGTGTTGAAATTACATGGATATAGATGCTTACTCCAACCATTAACAAACCAAGAGTTGCCTAATGTTGTGAGAGTCAAATTGCTCTTAATCCTTCATGATAGATTGGTGGATAAATAAAATACTTAAATATTTCTGTAGAAAGGGTAGCTATTATCCCTAACCACAGGCAGAAGTTTCCTTGGGTTTAGGTGCTTCGTCATTCATCTCTCAGCGTATTTATGGAAGGAGGCCTGGTGTGCCAATGAAGACATTAATTTGAATTTATTTCTTGGGGGAGAGTGTATATGGACTGGACGGCCAGTTGACCTTTTTTAAATGGGACAGAAGTTCGCTTATTCCTGATCATTTAAGCTAGGTCCACACTATGGGATAAATGTGAATTAAGATACACAACTCCAGCTACATTAATTGTGTAGTTTGAGTTTAGGTATATTAAATTGAATTTTGGTATCCTCGACAGTGCAGGAAATCAGTGGGAGCACTCTATCCCTTCATCTTCCCTTACTTCTCATAGGAGCAGGACTACTGGTATTGACTGGAGCACCCTCTCAGTTCAAATGAGCATAGACCGGTTAATTCAAACCCTGGAAAATCAGCTGTGGCAGCTTTGATCTCCTCTGTAGTGCAGACATGGCCATATAGAACAAACTCCGCTTTGGACAAACTTACCCAGTAATGAAAGACAAGAAATTATAACTGTTCTGGAGAAGAGCCACAAACATACCGCAAGATGCTGTGCTGCAAAGAGAGTGGCAAAGAACAGAAGCCTCTATTGTTGAATTTTGTTGGTAGTGATATTGGGCCAAATTCAACCCTGTTACAGGTACACAAGAATTGCTGGCTTCAGTGTGGGGTGTGTAAATCTAAGCAAGCATATCCTTTCGTCTTGTACCTGGTACTTGGAAATGACGGTGAGGGGCACCCTTCACGGCTATGTCTACAATGCCCCCGTTTTGCACAAATATGCAAATGAGGCAAAGTGTGGAATATCGCCATGCCTCACTTGCATAATTAGAGGCTCCGTTTTTGCACAAGAGGCTTTTGTGGAAGAGCCATTCTTCCTCCATTTTTTTTCAGGAAGAATGGCTCTTACGCAAAAATGGAGCCTCATTAATTATGCAAATGAGGCACAGTGATATTCCATGCTTTGCCTCATTTGCATATTTTTTGCGCAAAACGGAGGCAGTGTAGACATAGCTTCAAGTGTCTCCAGTTGATGGATAAGTAGCATGATGTGCATGCATCAGTGACAATGTCAATAATAATGAATGGGTGATGTAGGAACTTCTGTAGAGGGCCAGAATGCCCCTGCACCAGCTTGGCTGCATAGTCGTGGATGGGGGAAGTGCAAGGAGTCAAGCAATGAGACAGCTTGAAAATGCCTCCTGTGCACTAGGGAGAGAAGGTCCTCCCTTAAGCACAGTTCCTCCATGATCGCCACAGGGGGTGGTATAGTTACATGCTATCTCCAGTGCAGGGTAGTGCCTAAATGGCACAATTTAGTTTAGTGTCTGTAAAATGCAGGTTAAGAAAAAATTGTGTACCTCGTACCCCTCTGACTCTAATCAATAGATTTTATAGTATATTTTGAAATGCATATATTGCAACCTTTCACGTAAAATTCTATTCCCCAAAATGATTTTAAAATATTGCAATAATTCAATTGGGAAATGTACAGTAAAATTTCTTCCCTTTTAAGGGTTGAAAGGTCCTTGTCTAATGTTTCTAACAGTTCATCTGTTAGGTTCTTACCAGCTCAGACTGCCTTTTATTTCAAGAGAAATTGCTACAGATTTAATGAAGGGACCATTTTGAAACCAATTTTCCGTATTCTTTTCCTAAAGGGATTAAACTGTTAATGTAAATCTTCACAATAAAGCAATATTCACACATAGGCTGAAATTCGAGATCCAATCACTCTCAGGCATTCAGACACTTGGAAAGAGTTGATTGAAATTAGTGTACCCTTCATGTGCTCCTGCCTTCTATCTCAATTTGTCACACTATTGGGAGCATCAAATAGAAATTTCATTGGATTTTAACTGACATAACCCCCTTAGCTGCCCTTGGATAGTTCATTTTTAGGGATTGTTATGAACCCCCAATTCATGGGGGGTAAAAATGAAAATTTGTAAATTGCAGGAGACTTAAAAAGCAACACAAATTTTGAGGGCAAGGGATATTTCATGGTCTTTATCTGTAGAAACAAAAATAAGCATTTTTTAATGAAACTGTAGGGGAGGAAAAGGGACTCTCATCTTTGGTCAGGAGCTCAGGGAAGTTTGTTCTTGTTCATAATAGGGTTTTTTTTATGCTTGTTAATTTTAAATCTGAGGATAAATTCCACACTGCTGGCTGGAGTTAGATCACAATCAGATTTGCTTTCAGGCAAATTTATTTTTCAATTTATTCTCCATACTAAAACTTTTGTCCTTCAGCTGTTGTAAATGCTAGAAAATTGACATGAAATACACCACTGAATTTTACAAAGTTACTTGCACCTTATAGTTGAGAGGGAATTCTGTATCACATAAGCCAGTTATCCACAGGTAGAATTTGGCTAGGTACTGGTTTAAAAAAAAAAAAAAAAAAAGCATCAGTATTACATACTGGCATATCACTCATTTCTAAGTGAGAAGATGTTACCTGGGATGAGGAAATTTATTTTGTATAACCAACCAGGAAAATATCTGGGATTTTAAAACTTCAGGACACAAAGCTGACTGGGGTAGCAGGCAATATTGCTGAGGGATGATATTGGGTCTCCCAAGTGAAATGCATTGTGGCTTACACAGCAGGGACATTATAGAGAAGTTGAGGATGAAAATTATAGATCTTCAGGTCAATTAGAAAAAAAATAGTGAAATCTTTGTACAAATAAGAGGCTCCTAAAAGAAAGTCCAAGATTGATTGTGGGGGATTCAAATCACTCAGATGTTGACTGGAATAACACATGCAAAATCTAAGGAAGGCCGTTAAAGGTGCACTGCATGAGGCTGTTTTATAATGCAGTTTGTTGAATGGTCAGTATAACCTAAGGACATTTTGGACCTATTTCTTGGAACGAGCCAAGTACTTGTATTTAATAAGATTGGAAAATGGGAACATCTCTGATCTAATAAGCCTTCAGGTGCTATCATCCTCTGTGAAACCCTTGTTAGGGAGTACTAGATGAATCAACACAAAAGTGACAGATTGTGGAACACCCTGTGGTGTTTTGATTATAATTCATCAATTTGTAACAAAGTGTGGGCCAGCAGTTGGAGGGATTGCCACTGACAATATGCCCCAGGGTATGGAAGAAAGTATTTGGTGGGGAGGAGGGAAAAAAGAAGCAGATACCACTCTGGGAAACTAGGGTAACCATCTGAAGGCAGGATGGAAGCGACCAATGAAAGGCTTTAAAATAAACCTATAATTTACTGTGTAAACAAATCAGTTGTAATAATAATTAGAAGCAAAAACAAATTCTAAACACAGAGAATTGTACAGCATATTTCAGCCCAGGGTCAAGAGATTTTCAAATACGCTGACAGTCTCTAGGACGCATGTGAGAGATTTGATTCACTGGGCATTGTAGACCAAAAATGAGGAAACCAGTGGATTTTTTTCCCTTGTATGCTTATTTTGTTTCAGCTCTTGAAGAGAAGGGAAATTTGGAGCTGTCCAGGAGAGGGGTATGTTAATCTCCCCTCCTAGAAGAGAGGGTAAATTCAGACAAGTGTGGATTGCAGACTGGAAATGGTTATCAAAAGACTGGATCCTCTTCATCAGTAAAAGAGGAACAAAAGTAGAAAATGAAGCCTCTCAGTTGAATTGGCTAACTTTAGCTGATATCTAAGGACTGGGAAGCAGCAAAGAAAGAAGACTTAGTGAATTAAGAGTGCCATTCAATATAGGGCTGGGTTACAAGAAAACATATCAGTAAGGCGTTACTGTACCACTCCAGGAACATTACAGAGAAAACACTATAGTTGACTGAGCTGCTGTATTCTTGACTTGCTTCTGGGAAGAGTAATCTACTGCTGGTTGATACTGGTACTAAATGACCCCCTTCCTCCCCTTGTGCTGGCTCAGCTGTGTTAGTAGTGAGCAGGGCGGGGATAGGGGGGTGGGACTCAAGACCTTACCTCTCATCACCCGCTGAATACACAGAGGGAGTAAATTTGTTACAGAAACCCTGTAGATTCCTGCATACCCAGACCGAGCGCCCACTAGCCTGCATACAAGGTGGATTCTTATGCCCTTATGTGGATGAGTAGCCCAAATGACAATCTAGCCCATGCTAAGCAACAAACCCTCCCCTAGTTTGACATCAGTTGTGTGTGGGGAAATATATAATCCTGCAAAATTACTTGATAGTGGACAACATGATAAACCATCATTTAATTATAGTCAGCATGGCTTTGGACAGGAGCTCAGGCGTCACTAATTTTTTAAGATGTTGGTAGTAAGCCAAGGAAGTACAGCGGGTGTTGTTTGCTTAGTTTATCCAAATTGTTTGGACTGTGGTATCTTTTAGATAGAAACTGTGTCTTTGTAGCATCTGTATGGTGTCGCTAGGTACAAAAAACAATTGGTCCTCAGAGGGGATTACTGATAAAGTTAAAAAGGGGCCTGTGAAAATGGAGGTTGGATTGGAAACACTTATTTACAGATCAAAGTTTTGGGTAACAGTATCTGATTTAAAGCTTTTAATATTACCACAATTTGAAGTCTGTACGATAGTGAAGCCTAACAGAACTGGCTTCACTGAAGCAATGAGGTGGCTGGGTAAGATACTAGAAAATGCAGTTTTAACTTTATAAATGTAAATTAATACAAAGCAGGATTAGACTCCTGTAAACAGGATACTCCAAACCCTAATGGCCTTTTTGATCATGATTTCCACAGAAACAATATGAAAGCAGGAAGGATGATAAGAGAGAGGATACCTCCATGTACAGAAGGCTAAATTCTCTCCTATTTCAATAAGTGTGCACCACTCAAATGGCCAAGCTCTGATCCAAAGAGGCCAGATAAAAATTTTCCAGCTGGTATAAAGCCAGCAGAAGTATCCCCTTTATCCACTGTCTCCTGTACCTGGCTCCGGAATAAGGATTGTGCCAGTGAATATTGTAGGTGGGGTGGAGCCCACTTGCTTGCTGTTGTTTCTCAGCTGGCATAATGTTCCAGGACTAGGGTAGCTCCCTGACTCTCTGTTCACCTGCCTCTCTCTACTTCTGCCCAGAGCAGATGTCAGCACAGAAAATAATCTCATCCACAGATCTTAAACTCAGATACTTTCTGGTTTCAGTGTGGAAGATAATGCTGCTTCTTCACAGCCTGCAGCTTCTGGAATTCTTATTAGGAATTTTTCCAGATCACTGTTCCCAGGACCCTCTTCAATTTGCTCCCACTAACCCCTTTACATTTTATGTATGCATTAGAGAAGCTATATCTTTTATTTGTTGAACATAAAAGGCTGGCTATGTAGAAGCATATTCTTCTAGTAAATTTCATGCCTCCTGCCTGATTTTCATCTCAGGCAGGTGAAAAATTGTGGTTTATTGGGGTAATGGACCAAATTAAGGAGTATGTATTGAATGGAACAGTCATGCTGTTCTGAACAGGAAAAGTATTTGGGGAGTTGTTGTGGAAAACCTGAAGCCATCAGCCTGGTTTATGACAGCAGTTAAAATAAGAAAAAGCAAAGAGGATATTGGCATGAATCTAGAGAGCCAGAGTATGAATAAAAATGTGATACTGTTACTGTACAAAGTGCCGCTTACATTCCATTTAGATAACGTGTTCAAATATGGGCATATTTTCTGTAGAGAACTGTGACTGCTTTTGAGAGGGGATAACAAAGGGCAGTCAGGATGATTTCAGGTCTTAAGAGTTTTTCCTGTGAGGAAAGGCTATCATGGAGACTCTATTTATTCTTATTACTGAATAGGGTTTGGATCATTAACTGGATATGTCACAATAGCCTCCATGTAATTTGTTGTTTAAATGATCATAAACAATGATAAACTTTTCATTTCTTTAAGGGGCCCTTTTCCTCCCCTGCACAACTGCTCACCTGTGAGCAAAATTGTATTTATTTGGGGAGCACCTATTTGCACATATGTGTGCGATCATGGCCCTAGTAAACAATGCCTTGCTTTCCCAAGCTGTCTTGCTTCTTCAGCAGCTTACTTAAAATGATAAGCCTTGCTGTGTGCCTTGAAAAGCAAGTGGGCTATTTTGAATATTGAACAGTGTGGTTGGTGCTGTATGCGTTGAAAGTACAGAACACTTGGATGTGCTTACAATCTACTCTAAATCAATAAAAAAAATACACCAAACGCTGTCTAATGGGATAGTGCAGATTATCTTTATTTTCAGTAATCACCATTTGGTTGGTAAACTCTCATCCATATTTAATTGGTTTAGTCACTTGTATGGTAATGTAGCAACAGGCTCAGATAATATTATACAGAGATTTGAAGATCAAGTGATAATTTGATAATTGCAATAAGGTAAGGATCCTTATAAAGGAGACCATGAAAGACTGCTCATACTGAGGGCAGAATCAGAGCTGGATGAAGAATAACTGACTTTTCAGTTTGTTGGCAATTCCAAAAAAGTGATTTTTTTTTAATTTGACCTAAAATGAAACGGAAATTCCCCCAAAATTCAGGAAATCAAAACCAATCAAACATTTCATTTTGAGTTGAATAAAATGTTTTGTTCAAGTCCTAATTTGTGTCTGGGAATATTTAAAATAAAAGCTAAGGAAATAAAGAGCTAGAGTCACCAAATGACTGAGAACAGCTGCCTCCCTTACAATGTATAGCCCATTTGTTAGGTTACTCACCTGACTTGTGGGAGATTTGGGCCTGAATTATTTCTCCCTTCCCTGCCCCCAATCTGATGTGGAGAAGATTTTTAAAATTGGGTCTCCTCTCTCACGTGAGTGCCCTAAGCACCAATTTGCAGCTGTTCCACTTGATACAAAATATAGAATAGTATAAAAAATTCTTAATTGGCAAGAGAGAGAAAGAAAATGAGATTATTCCTGACGGAATTTTGTGCTAAAAATTAAATTCTATGCACAATATTTTAAAATTCTGCATATTTTGTCAAAATAACACAATATAATCTTTCCAGTTTAAATTATTTTGGTAGTTTATTTCCAAATGCCTGTTAGTAAGTAGCTCTGTAACAATAATACACAAAAAGGATTCCTTACCAGGAATATTAATACAAAACTTTAAACTGTATTAAACTACAGTACAGAAATGAATTTCTTGCTCCCCCCAGAAGCAGTGCGCAGTCTTGGGGTAGCCAGAAGCAATGTAGCTGATGGAGAGGAAAGTAATTGCTGGAAAGGAAGCTAGGAGTGAACCTGGTAGGTTGTTGGGTATGGTGGAAGAAGACTCAACAGGTTTTCTTTGTGGGGGAGTGTGATGGGGCGAGATGGCCCTGCACTAGCGCCCCAGGTGGTGTGGATGCAAGGCCGGAAACTCAGCCGGCAGCATGCAGACGAGGGGTGGGGCCTGCGCCGGATGGCGCGGTGTCCGCTGAGTTCGGGAAGAGAGGGGGTGGGTCGGGCGTGAGGGAACATCCCGATGCCACCACAAGGAGAGGGGCCCAGGAGGAGCGGGCCTTTCAAAAGGCTGGTGGCAGGACGCAAAAGGGGGCCGGTGGAGGATGGGAGAGGCCGTGGACAGGACCTCGGAGGAGGGGGAAGAGCTGTCCTCGAGACGCGGGGCATGCCTGCAGGAAGCAGGCAGGAGGCATCGGACACCGGACCAAAGGAGGGTGAGTTTGCCCCTGCTGGACCGGGGGAAGGTGAGTTTGACCCAATCCACCGGAAGGCGTCAAAGGGGAGGAGCTCGCAGTAGAACACTAAAAATGGGGGGAGCAGTGGGAAAGGAAGTAGCCCAGGACGGGTGTAGGAGTACAAGCCCATGGGCTGGCGAGTTGAGGGCTACAGCCCTGCTAGCCGTGACAGGGACAGCGAGTCCCTGTGTCCTTAGGGTCTTGGGCTGAGGCTCGGAGAGTGGGGGGGCCTGAGCCTCCCTTTCCCACCCATTAGGTCCGTATTGCGGTGCCAGTGGAACGCGAGGGAAGGAAGTCTGGAGCGCAGAGGAACCCGTATGGGGGCCCCTCCCCCACAGGTGCAACTGGGGCAAGGGCTCCGGATAGGGCGAGAAGAAATAGAAGGTCAGGGGAGGACGTCGGGTAATTGACGGGGACCCTGTGACCCTCTAACAGGGAGGAATTGTTAGAGCTGGGGAGCATCCCCAGTGAAGACCCTGATTGATCCTTAGGCTCTCTTATTCAGTCAAGCACATCTGCCCCAGTGTGTCTCTGAATCCCCATTCACCCTGTCTCCATGTATCCCTGCACTCCCACTCAGCCATCTTCTCCTTCCTATGTGTCCCTGCACCCGCACTCAGCTTTGGCTCAATATTGTCACCCCACTAGCTCCTTTGCCTCCAATTAGCCCTTCTGTGCCCCTAATTAGCCCTTCTGAATCCCACTTGGTGTGACCTCCCCAGCAGCCCTATATGCCCTGCTGCCCACACTTCCTCATCTGGCCACACGGGAAGTGTGTTGTCCCTCTCTCTCCTCTGTGTTGCTGATTGTCTTCTCTTCTGTTACCACAGGAACCCTGGCTGGTGAAAGATGTAATTGCAGAGCCTCCCTGACAGAATATCTTTTTCTGCAGGGGTGCGCTATGTGGGAACACGAATTCTGCACATGCACAGTGGTGAAGAACTCCCCCAGGCATGCTCTGTTGCCTGGTTATGAGAGCTTTCAGTCTCAAACACTGAAAGAGAAGTGAATTTTAACATGACAGATTTCTTTGAAAATGTATATAAAAATGTTTTTAAAGATTATTTACCATTTCATCACATGATCTTTCTTATTCTTCTATTTAAAATTTCTCAGTCATGGTGCCAAGGAGTGGAAAGACAACCCTTTGACCTTAGTGACCATTTGCATAAAGTGACTGTGACCCATAGGCTATCAGCTATTTGCCTAACAATTCACTCTATACTTAAGTCACAAATACCTTAGTGGAAATTAGGATCAGTTCATGAACTATTTGCCAACAAGAAAAAAATAAATTGGCAATTTTATTGTGAACAAATAATTTGACCTTCCCTAATTCTGATCAAGAAGACAATTCAGGCAGCATTATTTCACACTAAAGAGATTGGGTATATGCATATTGCTACCAAGTTATTTTTTTCAATGGCTTGAATAAATGCACTTGCTTCACATTTTTTGAGAAAGAACACAATAAGAAACCAATGAGATTTATATTGCATTTACCTAAATGTGGCAGTCTTTGGGACAAATGGTTTTTTTACTGTTCTATGATTACTGATACTCTTATTACCACTCCTGTAAATTATATCTTTAGCACAAAGTGTCCTTTAACACAGTGCAGAAAGGCTCTCTAATTAACTGTTTCCCATAAATACCTGACAACTCAATACAAGTAGCGTGAGAGGCATCCACTTTCAAGGAAAGTCATTGTCACTGCTTCTGACAAAGTGAAACACATATTAGAGATGTATCTATGATGTTGGAAGTCCAGACGCTGCTTATGCCAAGGCTCAGGGCCTCACTGAATACTGACTAATGCATAGTTGAAAACCAGCCTGGCTTACCTGGAGTGGGATAGTTAAACTAGCTATTAGTGTTCTAAGAATGTGTTTAGACTTTATGGAACACTTGTAGGATGCTGCATGCATTAAGCCTACTTATACCTGAATGCCATGGTATAAAGTTATACTGAGTGTTCGCATTGTAAACCTCTGTAATCGTGTAACTCACTATAATGGGGCACAGCCTCACCACCATGGCATCTTCTGCTGGTCACTTAAAGAATTAGCTCAGTTGAGGTGTACCACCTTCAGGTGGTGCATCAGCCGCTGTCACTTTGCTGTTTCTATCTTCTCTGGACTCACATAGGTTCCAGACTGTGGCATCCTCTTCTGGACGCTGCTCTCTGGCTGCGTACCACTCTGGTGGACTGACGGTTCTCAGCCTTGCCACTTGCCTTGGTGGCAAACAGCAGTCCTAGTCCTGACAGTGGCACACAGCAGTTTGTACACTGGACACTCCTCTTGTGGCAACTGGGGGACTCATATAGGCTCATGCTCTATACTAGGTCCAAGCCCAAGGACCCTATAGCAGTCAGCCATTTACTGCTCCTCCTCCCAGTTCTGCTGCCTGTTTCCTTGGGCCACTTCCTCATAGCTCTAGAACCTTCTCTGTCCATATATCAGGGCCTTAGTCTGGCAGCCAGTTAGGCTGGAACTCCCTCTCATTCCCCTTATCCTGCCCAGCACTGCTGTATTTGCAGTGTTCCCCAGGCAGGCAGGCAGCCAGTCCTCCTCCCTTACTCTCCAGGGAGAGACTGATCTGTGCTCGCCTGAGCAGCCCCTTATATTTGTGCTGCTCCAGCAAGCCTGCCCTTGATTGGCTTGCCTAATAAGCCCTCTTCCCATTGGTTGGGGGTCTAAACAGCCTCTCCAAGGCTGTTTCACCCTGCCATGACCTATGTAGGGCAACTGCCCCACTACACTTACCAAATGAGAAAAGAAGTATTGATTAATGTAAAGTGCTTATCCTGCACACAAGATGGCCCATTGTGACACCAAACCTCATTTGCCTTCATCAAAAGACAGACTTTGCTGATTGTATTCCCAACTCCCTCAAGGAAGGGGGTGTCTGTGCATGAACTCAGTTTGCTATCTGGATTGAAGGGGATAAAAAAACCCATGAAAAGAAGAAATGAGATTTTTTTATTACTATCTGGACTCGTGTGTGTGTGTGTGTGTGTGTGTGTGTGTGTAAAGATTCCTAAACATAAGCAAGAAATCTCCATGCTGGTTGGCATTGTCTGCCTTAAAGGATGCTATTGCACAAGCTTATATTACTTTTTTTAACTGTAAGACTGTGTTTCACTTGTGTGTATGTATTTCCTGTTTTAACCTTATAAATAACTCTAATTCCTTTTCTTAATTACTCAATCTCTAGTTAGGTTATTACAGGATTGGCTACAGGTATTGTCTCCAGTTTGAGAACTAAGGACAAATGATGTGGGTTAAGTGACTGGCCCTTTGGGACAGGGAGCAACTTGAGTATTATTGTGACTTTTTTGTTATGTAAAGCCAGGGTCGGAAACTCATGGCCTGTGGGCCATCTCTGGAAGAAGCCCTGTTTTCCGATGCTGTTCTATAAATTTACTTGTGCAAGAACATGTGTGCAGTGTAGACACCTGTCAAGGTTTTGCATAAGAACAGCTGTTCTTGCGCAAAAAGCCTGCAGTGTAGACGTTGCCCTGGTGTAAAGTGACCATCTATCAGAGTCCAGCTTGCCTGGTGTCATACAGACTGGAATGGCTCACAACCATGAGTGCTAACCTTAGGGCAGACTGTCAAAACGGAGGGCAGAGATCCCAAGTCGGCTGTATGTTCTACAGTAAGATTTCACTGACCCAGTAACATACTTGGCTCTGTTTCTAAATATATCAAATTCAGAACTCCTTTTCCTAGAGCTTCCAGGCAATTCACAGCTCTACACAGAGGAACAAAGAAACACTGACAAGATAGGAATTTCCATGTTGGATGAAATCTGTGCCCATGTAATCTAGGATCCTGTTTCAGACAATGACCAGTGTTAGGTGCTTCAGGGAAAAATGAACCTGCCCATAAAGGAGTTCTCTGAATGATCCTTGTCAATTACCAGCTGGCTTTTGCCTTGGAGTAGGAGTCATTCTATCTAGTATCAGTTATTTTTATGCTGTCTAACGCAATTGCAACTATATAAATTACACCATTATGCCCATTAGCGATATAAATCCCACTAAGTTTTGGGACTGTGTGGTATCTTGTTTCAGTGAGTGACACAAATTAATTATGCATCGCATTGAAAAACATCTAGTGTCTCTTTTCATATTCCCTCTCTCAATATTTCTGGTTTTGCAAGATGCTGAGTGCCCTCTTATAGAAGCTATGTATGACTGGGCTTCTAGATATTTCCAGTTTTTCCATCTTTAGTGGAAAGAAGATTGGTGCAATTTCGTAACCTGCAGCTATATTGTATGTAGAGGTTGGACATTCCTGGTCCAGCACCCTGGGGACCTGACCGGTCCTGAACGAAGATAGTTTCTGGACCAGTCTAACACCCTCTTGAAGTATAGGAATAGTCTCTTGGATAGGATTGCACAGTAAGATGAGGGCCCGTTGTGGGCCCTCTCATAGCCTTAGGGCTGTTTGGCCTATAGAGTTTTAGATCCTGGATACAGCTGCTGGATCGTAGTGGTGACTGACTTTCCTCTTTCTGGTATCTCTTGTGTTGCTATTACGGCCCAGTGCAAGGATTCCATGTGCAGTCAGTGCAATCTCTTGGGTTCCCTTCTTCCCAGATATGATTGCTGCAGACAGGGCCTTGGTGAGCCTGTCTATAATAAAGTCAAAGCCTCCAAAGGAAACCGTCCTTTCTAACTGCTCTAACCAGGAGACTTGCCATGATATGGCAGCCCTCACTGGAGGCAGTTGCAGTTCTGGCTGTCCCATCTCTGTAGGCTCAGGTTGGGAAGTTGTTGTGGTTTTAGGCTTCTGCCCCATTACCTCATGATGTTGAGAACTGTATTCAGGCAAGTCTTGAGGCAGAATCTCCAGAATGGTGAGGGCAGTTTCCCTCCCCATTTTGGGGCCAGCACTATTCCTTTCAGGAAAGGCAGTTTTGGAGGCACATGTGCTGGCCCTTACATGGACGTGGTTCTTGCTCGCAAGTGTTGGGAATGATACTGGTTCTTCCATAGATGACTTCTGGCTGGGGTGTCTTTGATATAGCATGAGACCTTCTGTGGGAGTGAGATCTCTGGGTGGTCTTGGAGGCTGTGCTGCATCTTGTAAGGGTGAAGTCCCACTGTGTGGTCTGAGCATGGGGCTTATTTCCTCCACCAGTTAGGTCTTGCTGGTTGGTCTTGAAGGTTGTGCTGGATCTCCCAGGGGTGAAGTCCTGCTGTGTGGTGTTGGCACTGGGGACGTCTTCTCCACTGGCTGGATCTCACCTGGTGGCCTGTGAAGTTGTGCTAGCCATAGGCACGCCAAAGGGGGAGGACTAAGGGGGGGCAACTGCCCTGGGGCCTGGTGATTCAAAAAGGCCTCTTGCTACTGTGGCAGCAGCAGTGCCTGGAGCTCTGGGCCCCTTAAATTCCTGCTGGAGCGCTGCCTGGGGTCTAGCTTGGGAATTCTGGAGGCAGCACTTACTCTTCTGATAGCAGCATCCCATTGGGGACAAGAATGGTTCTTCCCTCAGCAGATGATTGGACCATGGTTTGTTCTGTGGTGCTGGGGACGATGGATGGAATTCAGCATCAGTTCTAGAAACAAAACCTTATGAGCTCAGTGGTGGCTAATATGTCACAGCTATGAGTGAGAAGCAGGATGACAACTCTGCCTTATCCCTTCATTCCCTCTTGTTTTAGGAGAAATGTTTCTAATTCACCCTCTTTCTAGGCTATATGCTCTTTGGTGTAGGGAAAGTCATTCACTATGGACCCAGTCCTGCAAAATGCTGAGTTCTCTGGCACCAATTCAGAAAAGCACTTGAACAGATGCTTAAGTTATTGTGTCTTATTGCAAGCTTAAAGTTAAGAATATACTTAAGTGATTTGCTGGATCACTGCTAGAATACTCAGCACCTGCCAAATCAAGTCCTGTTAGGGTTGCCAATCTTGTTTGGATGTATTCCTGGAGGATGCATCACATGACATAATCTTTAATTACAGATTAATCTTTAATTTCTGGAGACTCTGGGATAATCCTGGAGGGCTAGCAACCCTAAATCCTGGATGTTTTTATCTACAGCTCCTGGCAAAATGGGTCCTTGGCATGGTTAATGACTCTCGGTGCTACCACTGTATAAACGGCCATATATTAAAAATAACCCTTCATCTATGATAAAAAGGTTACTTAAGTTGCAAAGTCAAGCTTATAAAAGTTAGGAAATCCTTAACCAAAATTAGTAAAAGGCTGGAGGAAATGACTCATTTGGAAAGATTTAAAGAACAAAGTCTTACTAGAGGGTGAAAAAGGAGGCAAGGATGAAATGGTCGCAAGTAGAGTCTACGGAGATTTGACTCCTGAAAATGCCAAGGAGGGAGAGGAATTATTATATCTTTGCACAAAGGTGCATGCAGCAACAAGAAGAGGAAAACTTAGGCTAAATATTGGGAGAAAATGCCCTGACAGTGAGACAGAGCGCTCAGATATTACAGTGATGAGCATGATATAGGAATAGACTTATGCAACTGTGGAACAATCTTCCAAGAGAAGTGGTGTAAGGCTAATCACTGGAAATATATACAACTAAAGTGGAGAAAACAGTAGAAATATATTGAAGAGAACATTCCTGCACTGGCAGGCATGGACTGAGTAGTAAATTAGGTCTTTTCCATTCACCTGAAAGGATCTCCCCCAAAACACTAAAAGAACCCAGCTTCACTTCCAGATCCCAAGATGATTTTGCAGGGTCGGCAATTGCAGAAAAGCATCTTATTACTGAGCTAATTTCATATGGAATCTTTGAGGCACAGTAAACATGGAATCCTATGATACCATGCTTAATGTGGTCATTTATAGTGGGACTCACGTGTCCCATTGCGGGTAGGGGTTTGGGGGGGGGGGAGAAATGGTTGAAGCAGTAAGATATCTGACAGATTTGAAGGATGTGCCTTAGACTGAAATCCCACAGACAAAGATTCTAGCTGGAATCTTTATCTGCAGTTGGGGTACTGTACTACAGATTGAATCTTTCTAGTCCAGCACCCTTGGGACCTCACCAGTCCTGAAGGAGGGACTTTGCTGGATTAAGGGAGGTCAGACCCTCTGCTGACAAACTCTGGGCTCTCCTGGGGTTTGTCAACAGATCGCCAGGTCTGTCTGTCAACAAATCCCCCTGGGGTAGCTGGGACTACTTCTGCCCTGGGACTCTGCAGCCAGTCCCATGGCCACTGGGACACTGCTGCCCGAGAGCTGCTGGAGCTTCATGGTTAGCTGCTCCCTGCCGGAGCTCTCTGATCCAGGGGTTCTCTGATCCAGCAACATCTGTGGTCCTGCCAGACCACGGATGTTGCCGGACCAGAGAGTCCCGGGCCAGAGAAGATCAACCTGTATTGGAGGTAAGCGTGTAGCAAAACCAATTTCACTTTTGGTTGTTGTAATTATAGCAAACCCCAGTGCCAGAAGCTCAGATTCAAATATGGTTCGAATGTGTATCCATAGTTATGCTCTCCAATAGACTTATTATCCAAGGACTATTTGATGCTTAATGGCAACAGAAAATGTGCAAAATGCAGCATTTGAAAACCCACTGGGGAACCAGATTTTAATAATCATGTCACAAGTTTCTGGCAAGAAATGTGTATGTATAATTTTTGTAATGGGGAACTATTTTTAGTTCCCTTGCACACAATTCAAAGGAAAAAATAAGGGGCCAGTCAATCCGCTGTATATAATTAAACAAACAAATGAAGAGCTTAATTAAATTGTAGTTCAGTTATAAAATGCTGGACTTTCTAAAACCTCAGAAATCATTATTGATCAAGGACTCCACCACTTCTGGGTTTGTCATCAGCCTGAAGTGGTGAATTATTCATGAATTTGAGCTTAATAGAGTAATTGTTCTTTCTGATGATCAGTATCTGTATGAAATGTCTAGACTTAAGTTGCTTTTATTTTTTTCTTGGTGGCTGCACAGCAGCATTGCCTTGCTAAAGCGATCTGCTTATCACTCTAATTGGCCAAATATTGCAGTCCTTGCTAAGGTAAAACTCTCAGTGACTTCTGTGGAGATGGTGCCTAAGGAAAAAAAGAATTCAGAATGCAGGATTAGGACCAGTGTGGAATCTCTGGTATCCATTCCCCATGCTACACATTTCAAAGTAAGAAGCAAACCACTCTCAATCATTCTTCATCTAAAAAAACCCCCTCCAAAACCCAATAAAAACCATTTTAATTTACCACAATATTTACATATTTTGCATTATGCTAATGCAAATGAAGAGATTTAGTTCTGCCTGTGGCATATTTTAAAAATGCAATTTGTTAATAGCCTTCCAACAAAAATAAAAATAAAAAAAAATATGGCCTTTGGTAGGCACATTAAATTTACCACCTCTGCACCACTCCCACACAGTTTATGAATCATTATACCCTGAGATTATTTAGTAACAGAGCCTATATCTAGTCATCTCAAAATAGTCTACATTTAAAGTTCTCCCTCTTTTTTATTGTCTGTTTTATTTGGCAGTTTGTTTGCTGTCCGAGCCAGTGGGCATAAATGATTTGTGTGTGTGGGAGATGAACTGCCAGTTGGAGCGTGACCAAAACAACAGCAGCTGCCAGTCTGCCAGCAGTCACAGTGAGTAATTCAAAATTAACTGCAAAAACTATTTGTCAAGTTTACTTTGAAAAGTTTCACCTCCGTGTTGGAAATCTCTCTGAAAGAACAGGTCTGGATGTGTCCCTTTAATACTATGATTTTGCAACAACGGCTGTTGCAAAACAGTAAAGCATTTATTCTGTTCTATGATAATAGCCCTGCTGCTCATTTAGAGTTGGCTGAAAAACCATGATGCGGCAACAGAATAAGGATCTTCATGCTCTCTCATTGCATTCCTAATTGCTGTGATACCTCCTTAACAGTGATGCAACTCTTATACACTAAACACCAGTGATCATACTGTTGTTTTTTGTCAAGCAAACCCTTTGTTTTCTTTGTAACCAAATGAGGCATATCTATGCAGCCTGATGATGCTTTCTGTAGATGTTAAATACACAAAGGGCTCTATTTATCTTTTCATTGTCAGGTGTGTTTCCCTTTCCTCCAGTCTTGGATTTTCATTCTGTCGTCTAAGGATGCTGCACTCCCAATAATGGGAGTTCCAGTCAAACTTTTAATCAAACCCATTAAGTTCATGTGGGTTCAGCATTAGGCATGACATGTGAAACTGTTTCCCGCTGATCATTGACTTTGGCACCTGAATGTAAGACAGATTGTGATGTCTTCCCTCTCCTTTTCTATTGTATAATTCAGCATTGCTTGACTGTCCAAAACTCCATCTCCAAGTAGGAAAGGAATACAGAACTGGTTCCTAATCTAAAGGCCCAGATCTAGGGATCAGATCCAGTCAGAGCAATTGGTTGAATGCTGCTTATATCCACAAGGAAGGCATGTGAGGAGGAATCCTCTTCCTTAAATTTCAGAGTGGCTGCAGAGCTGCTCCACAGAGCTCACTTTCACTTTGTGACTTTGGTGCATCCAACAGCTGTGGAGGCGGAGGCAGAGGATGTGTGCAGCAACAGACTGGAAAATCCACACAGCGAGCAAATACTTTGCCCCACACTTCTACCAGCTCTCCTCTTCCCAGCCTCCAGAATGGCCTCACAACTGCCTCTGAACCATGGAATCAGACAGATTCCTCTGCCAAGGGTTACTCTGCAGCTGTGATGGACTGAGGTAGATTTCTCCATCACTGAAAATTACATATAGATTTTGTTCACTCTGTCAATGACATACACACTGATAGATGGACAATATAAGTTGCCATAAGTTGCATGGGCAGGGCACAATGAAAAATTTCAGCCTGGGTGTGCGAGGAAGCCTGCAGCAGCAAGAAGCTCAACCAGTCATTGGTGTAATGCAGTGGATAAAATACAGCCTTGGGCTATCATAAGTCTGTCACTTTGTCCCAGGATCACTATGGTATGTTGTCAGAGCAGGTGTTTCATGGACAAATCCTTCTCACTGCTCCCACATCAAAGCCCCAGATTACAACAAAGCTTCTTGCAAGTTTTTGCAAATTGAATGGTGCTATCATTTAATCATTTTCAGAGTAATTTCTCCATGCAGTCATCTTTGTTTTAGAGACTTTTCCTATATATTACTTTGACAGTGAGGACAGTATTATTATCCAGGAAAAGTTGATACAATTTCACATGTCTAACTTTGGCATTGCAGTTCAAAGTAGAGCTCCTCAAAATAGGTAACCTTCTATTCTCTCTTTCTGTAAAAACAGACAGGAAAATAAGAAGGGGAAATGCTTTAAACATGGCAGTATTTCAAAGCGGTTTGTTGGTTCTTCTTGGGGAGAACTTTACAGCTTGTTTACTATATAGAAATCTGTCTGTCTTCATTAACTGCTTCACAAGATGTCTGCTTTGCCTAAGCATGTCCTCTTAGTTCTTTATTAAGATTTTGCCTCCTAAGTGTGCCATGCATTGATTTCTGCACTCTCTCTAAAATATGCAGACCAAAATTCTCCAGTATTTCTTAAGAAGAAAATGTTGGTGCTGTAACACTTCACAGGTCAAAATTTTAACTGTAAATCTTGATAGGCACCATAGTGCGGAACTACCCACAGCTGGGATGAATGCTATGATGAACTAGATCCAGTGGAGTTATGCAAAACAATTTACACCTCTGACAACGGCAAGTTTTAGTCAAAAGTAGAGATGTATCTGTTGATATCTAGAGCTAGCAAACAGGAGTGGATAACTGGGGAGTATTGCGAGGGAGTTCTCCAGGTAATGGAGGAGCAATTACATGACCCATGAGGTAAGTTGTTGTCTGTAGAGTGTGTGTGTGTGTGTGTGTGTGTGTGTGTGTGTGTGTGGAGAGCTTGCTTGAAAAATACTATGTGGTTTGTTTGTTTTGAGGACTGTGTGCTGAGGCTTGCAGCCTGCTAGAGAAGCCTAAAAGCTTGTTAATGAGGCTTTGACCCCTAATACCTTTAGAATGGTGACATGCCTGCCTGGTGTGAAGGTTGCAGATCTCTTGAGATATCTAGGTAGACTTCTGTGTAGTGCTCGGGAGGAGCTGGAAGTTATGGTACATGTCCAGGACTTCCATGGTAGCATTCTCTGAAATGTATCTATTTCCATGTGCACAATCAGAAAGATAGGCAGAACTGCAGGGTCTCAAAGCGTGGATGAGATGATGGTATATGAAGGGTTTAGTTTTATTAGGAACTGGGGAAACTTTTGGGAAAGGGGAAGCCTATACAGGAAGGGTGGGGTCCACTTAAACCAAAATGGAACCAGATTGCTGACACTTAAAATTAAAAAGGTCAGAGATCAGTTTGTAAATTTAGGGCTTGGAGGAACGCCAACAGGTACAGAGGAGCACATGGAACAGACAGAGACCTCTCTTGGGGGAGGATTTATTAATGGAGATTGTCTGTGTCCTAGTAAGGAGGAGAAGGCAGAAGATGATAAAATAGGGGAGAGATCTGATGAGAAATAGTCCGATGAGAGTCCCATTCAATCACATCTTGTAACGGCAGACAGCCAAAAAGTGACAAGTTTTTAAAGTGCTTATATACAAATGATAGAAGTCTAATTTATAAGATTAGTGAACTAGCGTGCCTCGAATTGAATGAGGATATTGATATAATAGGCATCACAGAAAGTTGGTGGAATGAGGACAATCAATGGGACACAGCAATACCAGGTACAAAAGGGGGAGAGGCACTATATGTGGAATCAAATGAAGTAAAAAATTTTAATTAACAGAAACTGTACCATAGAATTTCTATGGATAATAATTCATAATATTAATTCTAATAAGAATATAACAGTTGGCATGTATTTTACAGACTGCCTGACCAGAATGATGATACTAACTGTGAAATGCTTAGGGAGAATAGAGATATTATTAACATGTACCCAGTTGGTATGGGGAAAGTTGAACTCCCTCCATTATTACTGAGTTTGTCACCTCAGGATGAGATGAAGAGAGAAAGTTTCTTGTCACTTTAAACGACTGCTTCTTGGAGCAGGTAGTCTTAGAATCCACAAGAGGAGAAGCAATTCTTGATTTAGTCATAAGTGGAGCACACAATCTGATTCAAGAGGTGCATATAGCTGGACCATTAGGTAATAGTGATAATAATATAATTAATTTAACATCCTGGTGGTGGGGAAAACACTACAGCAATACTGTAGTATTTAATTTGAGAAAGAGGGAATACACAAAAATGTAGAACTTAGTTAAACTGAAATTAAAAGCCACAGTGCCAAAAATGAAATGCCTGCAAGCTGCAGGAAACTTTTTAAAGACACTGTAATAGAGGCTTAATTTAAATGTATATTCCAAATTAAAAAATATAGCAAGAGAACCAAAAAAGTGCCACCATGGCTAAACTACAAAGTAAAAGGAGCAATGAGAGACAAAAAGGCATCATTTAAAAAATGGAACTTAAATCGTAGTGAGGAAAATAGAAAGAAGCGTGAACTGTAAAAATATTATTAGGAAGGCCAAACATTTTTTTTGAAGAACTGCTAGCTAAAAACTCAAAGTAATACCAAATTTTGAAAAGTACATCAGCAGCAGGAACCCTGCTAAACAACTGGACAGTTGAGATGCTAAAAGAGAACTCGGAATTGATAAGGCAGGGTGGGGAACTTCAGGCCTGGGGACTGGATGTGCCCCCTGTGTTGCCTGGATCTGTCCCCCAAGGCTCAGACCCCACCCCATCACTATACTGTGGGGCTAGAGCAAACAAAATCTCACTTGTGTGCAGCCCCCAATTGATTTTTGTACCAAATGCCTGGAGAATAGCTAATATGATTCCAATTTTTAACAAAGAGTTTCAGAGGTGATCCTGGCAATCACAGGCCAGAAAGTCTAACTTCAGTACCAGGTAAATTGATTAAAATTATAGTAAAGAACAGAATTCTTAGACATATAGATGAACATAATTTGAAGAAGAGTCAATGTGGTATTTGTAAAGGAAATTCATGCCTCACCAATGTACTAGAATTCTCTGAAGGGGTCAACAAGCATGTGGACAAGGGGGATCAGTGGATATCATGTATTTAGATTTCCAGAAAGCTTTTGACAAGGTCCCTCACCAAAGGCTCTTAAGTAAAATAAGCTGTCATGGGATCAAAGGGAAGGTCCTCTCATGAATTGGTAATGGGTTAAAATATAGAAACAGAGGGTAGGACTAAATGGCCTGTTTTCAGAATGTAGAGAGTTAACTAGTGTTTTCTTCCTGGGGACTGTACTGAAACCAATCCTATTCAACATATTCATAAATGATCTGGAGTAAGGGGTAATTGCTGAGGTGGCAAAATTTGCAGATGATACAAAATTGCTCAATATAGTTAAGTCCTCAGTGGACTGCAAAAAGCTTCATAAAACTGAATGAGGGGGCAACAAAATGATAGATGAAATTCAATGTTAATAAATGCAATAATCCCAAATGATGGGGTCTAAATTAGCTGTCACCACTCAAGAGAGATCTTGGAGTCATCGTGGATAGTTCTCTAAAAAGATCCACTCAATGCACAGTGGCAGTCAAAAAAGCAAACAGAATGTTGGGAACCATTAAGAAAGGGATACATAATAAATCTCTTTATAAATCCACCCCAGGCCCACATCTTGAATATTGTGTGCAGATGTGGTCACCTCATCTCAAAAAATATATATTGGAACTGGAAAAAGTTCAGAAAAGGGCAACAAAAATGATTGAGGATATGGAGCAGATGTCATATGAGGAGAGATTAATAAAACTGGGATTAATAAAACTGCTTGGAAAAAAGATGACTAAGTGTGGATACGTTAGCGGTCTATAAAATCATGACTGGTGTTGAAAAAATAAACAAAGAAAAGTTATTTACTCCTTCCCATAACACAAGAACTACAGGTTACCAAATGAATTAATAAGCAGCAGGTTTAAAACAAAGAAAGGTATTTCTTCATACAATATACAATCAGCCTGTGCAGGATGTGAAGGCCAAGACTTCAACTGGATTTAAAAAAAAGAACTAGATAAATTCATGGAGGATAGATCCATGATAAATGAAGGATAAATTCATGAATGGTCTGTGATCCAGCAATGGAAATTCCCCAACCTCCTAAAGTAGGTCTGTTCCATTGGCCTACTGCTCATACAGTTAAAATGGTTTTTCTTGAGATTTAATCTAAATAGGATGTTCTGTGCTGTAGTGTAAATTCATTGCCTCTTGTCCTTCCTTCTGTTTGTCAGGGTGGGGAATGAGCAACAGGTGAAGGATTACTTGATTACCGTTCTGTTCATTCCCTCTGCAGCACCTGACTGGGGTCAGAAGACAGGATACTGGGGTAGATGTATCTTTGGTCTAATCCATTATGGCAGTTCTTATGTTCTAATTTTTTTATGTTCTTAATCCAGTGGTGGGCAATAATTTTTGATGGGGGCCCCTCCAAGAATTTGGTAAGTGGTCAACGGTCGCACACTTCTATGATTATTAATGGAGGAGGTATGGGGTTTGGGTTGAGGTTTGGTGAAGAAGGAAGCTTGGGGTAGAGGATTGGGGTGTAGGAGGGGATGTGGGGTCTGGGATGGAGTTTGGATGAAGGAGGGGGTTGTGATCCAGGCAGGAGACTGGGAGGAAGAGGGGGTGCAGGGTCTGTGAGGGGGCATGTGTGTAAGAGAGGATTCTGACCTGGAGGAGGAGTGTATGAGGGGGTGCAGAGTCTGGGTGAGGGTTGTGACCTGGGGTAGGGGTACAGGAGGGGGTGTAGGGATTTGGGTTGTGACATATGGCAGGAGGGAGTTGTTGCCTGGGACAGGAGATTGGGGTGCAGGTTCTGGGAGGTAGTATGGATGCGGGGGTAGGGTGCCAAGTGCAGGCTCTGGCTGGGAGGTACTTATCTTAGACCACTTCTGACCAACTGTCCAATGGGACCCTCAGGCAGGCTCCCTGCCTAATGCGCCCCCACATGACGCACACAGTGGCCAACTGCAGAGGTCATGTGTGTCTCTGAATGCTGTGCATCCCAGGGAGGAGGACCTCACACATTGCCCCTTCCCCCAGCACAATTTTGCAGCTCCCATTGGCTGTAATCCAGCCAATGGGAGCTACATGGACCGTGCTTGCGATGCAGGCAGCTTGTGGACCTGCCCCCTCTGATGGCACGCACAGTGCACAAAGACACCGATGGCCCCCGCAGGTGGCTGCTTTGAGTGGTGTGTAGAGGTACAGCAGGCAGGGATCCTGTCTGAGGCTTCCAATGGGTCATGTCATGGTGGTAGGCCAGATCCAGCCTGCAGGCCGTAGTTTGCCTGTCCTTTGCCTGACTTTGCCTTAAGTCACTATTTCCCACATACTTGTGAACTGTTATGGGCTAGGTCTTCAGAACCAATAATGATTGGGGAAAAAAGGGGTTTGTTTAGTGTCGATATGAAAAGACTGAGAGGGAAACAGTAATAGTTTGCAAAGTTGTAATTTAGGAAAAACTTCCTAACTGTCAGGCTGATTAAGCATTGGAACAAATTGCCTAGGTAGGTTGTAATGGAGGATTTTTAGAATAGGTTAGACAAACATCTGTCAGGAATCATCTAGGGTATGTCTACACTACCACCCTAGTTCAAACTAGGGTGGTTAATGTAGGCATTCGAAGTTGCAAATGAAGCCCGGGATTTAAATATCCCGGGCTTCATTTGCATCTTGCCGGGCGGGCGCCATTTTTAAATCCCCTTAGGTCGAACTCCGTGCCCGCGGCTACACGCGGCACGGAGTAGGTAGTTCGAATTAGGATCTCTAATTCGAACTACCGTTACTCCTCGTGGAACGAGGTGTACCGGTAGTTCGAATTAGAGATCCTAATTCGAACTACCTACTCCGTGCCGCGTGTAGCCGCGGGCACGGAGTTCGACCTAAGGGGATTTAAAAATGGCGCCCGCCCGGCAAGATGCAAATGAAGCCCGGGATATTTAAATCCCGGGCTTCATTTGCAACTTCGAATGCCTACATTAACCACCCTAGTTCGAACTAGGGTGGTAGTGTAGACATACCCCTAGTTATTATTTAATCCTTCCTTGAGTGCAGCGGACTGGACTAGATGACCTACTGAGGTCATAATGGGTCTCTAAAATTGTGGAAAACAAAGGTCATCTCTAGGCAGGGGGCCTCTGAAGATACTTGCCTAGCGGTGTGTAAGGTGTAAATCTGGCCCTGTCCGTTACGCAAAATAATCTGTGCCCCTTTGCATTTTCCTTCTCCAGACATGAGGAAGAGCTCTGTGAAACCTGAAAGCTTGTCCCTTCCACTAGCAGCAGAAGTTGACCCAATAAAAGATCTTATCTCATTCATCTCATCCTTCTGCAGTACAGTCACAACAACACTGCAAGCATGAAATGATTAGACATTTCTGAATCAAAATTTTTCAGAATTTTTCATTTTGTGAAAAAGTTTATATTTTGGTGTCTTACTCTGATCTGGGACGTAACCAAGTGCTGAAACACTGGAATTCTGCAAGGAATAGAAATTTTGATTTTTTTTTTTCTGGATCAGTGCTGCTGCTTCGCTCTGCCTAACCAGTAAAATCTAGTGCACTCATTGCTTCAGGTAGTATGTTTTACTTTAATTAGCATCCTGTTTACTAAAAATTCAGTCTTTTTAAATACGTCTTCACTCTTAGGCATGAAGTGATATAGGAGAGACAGGCGATTCTCATTTCATTTTTTAACTGGAGAACACAGTTCATGATTCATGGCTATGTCTAGACTGCAGAGTTTTTGCGCAAAAACTCGCAGAGTGTCTGCACCTCAAGCGTGTTTTTGCGCAAGAAAATCAACAGAACGGAGGGGTTTTTGTGCAAGAGTTATTCCTTTTTCTGCGAGGAATAACTTCTTTTTGCACAAGAGCTCTTGAGCAAAAAGGTGTGTGTGGACAGGGAACTGCCTCTTTTTGCGCAAAAAAACCCTATAGAAAAAAGCCCAGGTGCCCTGGTGGCCATTCTGTGAATAGCTATCAGCGCTTTCTTTTGAAAGAGTGTCCATGCACTCTTGCGCAAAAGCACATCACTTTTTCGATGCTCTTTTGCAGTGTGGATGCTCTCTTGAGCAAGAAGCTTTTGCGGAAGATCTCTTCTGCAAAAAGCTTCTTGCGCAAGAAGCCTGTAGTGTAAACATAGCCCTAGAATCACCCACTGATAGGTAGGGGACTTTAGGTTTTTATTTATAAGGTTTTCCTTTCTGAAGATTTTAAATCAGCGATGGGCAACCAAAAATAGTGAGTGGGTCACATGAGTGGCCCTCCATCTCAGTAGGCCACTTGACCAGTGGTGGACAACCTGAGGCCCATAGCCCACTGGGATCTACCTGTGCACCCCCTTTCTGTCCCTCCCCCCCAAACCTTTCACACACGTGGGAACTGGTGCCCCACGCTTCTTACTCCTCCCCCCTTCCACCCTTTCAGCACTTTTGGCGCACCATGAATCCACTGATTCATGCTCCGTCCCTGCTCCTCCTCCTCCCTCCCAGAGCGGGAATGCTACGAATCAGCTGTTTGTGGCTGCTTAATCTCTGTGAGGGAGGGGGAGGAGCGGGGCCAGAGCACGAATCAGCAGATTCATGGTGAAAACTTGGTATATGTAGGCTCAGCCTTGGAGCAATGCTCTACCTAATGTGTGTTAAATTGTTTTAGATATTTTAAAATGTTAGGATTTAATTATGCAGTTAATACTTTTGGGTGGTTTCAGGTGCTTTTCTGCACTAACCTTTTTGGGAAAGGAAATTTTTCTGGACTATATTAAAAAAAACAAACTGAGGCATTAATGCACCCTATGAATTAAAGACAAAATATTGCCAAGATGCTAGTGTGTACACTTGACAGTAATGTGTTAGTGAGGAAGTTTAACACAGTTAATTACTGCAGTTGGGTGTATGGACAATGCGTGTTACACAGATGGACTGTGTGATGCACAGATACTTTAAGTATGCAAATTCCCATTGAAGTGACAGAGCTTAATGACTCCCATGGCTTGAAGCAGCTACAACCTATTGTCTCAATAATCCAGGGGTTAAGGAAGCTCTAATTGTAAGTATTATGCATGTAAGAGTGATTTTATATTTGGGATAAATTTAGCACAGTTCCTCGTGATCTGTCTGCTCTCTCCAGGGTCCAAATTTAATCTCAACTGTGATTATGTTCACATGAAACATGGAGACTGATTTTTGCCTTCCTCTCCCTTTCCTCACATTAGAGTAAACCAGTGTAAAGTGAGAAGAGACCAATTCCAGTCTTTTCAGCAATGAGATAAAAGTAACTGCTTATCAACCTAGTCTTACACTGAATGTTGCCTCTCTCAGTAGTGTTACTTGTGTTTTATGCTCTGCCTCAGGCCTGCCGAGAATGGATGCAAAGGGGGCAGTTGTCCTGGGGCCTGGCCATTCAAAAGGGGCCAGGGCTCCTGGTTGCCCCTACTGCTCCTGGGATAGTGTCAGTGGCCGGAGTCCTGGGACCTTTAAATAGCCACTGGAGCACTGTGTGCTGCACTCCGGGCAGCACTGAGACTTGCCTTTTCCACCCAAGGCCCTCTCCTTTCCAGGAGCATGGAGCCCTCATCCCCAACTAGCTCAGGGGTAGGGTTGCCAGGTGTCCAGTGTTCACCCGGACAGTGCAGTATTCGCATCCCCCATCCGGTAAAAAAACCAGAAAATACCGGACATGTAAAATGTCCGGTATTTCCTGTTTCCTTTGGACGGAAGCCCAGCAGGGACAATTTTCCCCTGACGCATCGGGCGGGGATGGGGGAGTGAGGAGCACGGGGCCTTCCTTTCCCCAGCCCCCGGTGTGGGGTTTTTTTGGGGGAGGGCGTGTGTTCAGTATTTTTGATTAAACCATCTGGCAACCCTACTCAGGGGCCTAGTGAGTCTGTCAGCCTCCCTGCTCTGCCCTACTATGACTTGGGGCAATAGGAAGAACACATCTAGGGCTCTTCGTTTTCATCTTTAAATCTGCACGTAAACATACACAGTAAATATCTGGGTTTGAAGCCCAGATGGAGTTAGAGTTAAGGCCTCAGTTCTTATTTTTAACCAGCCCTGTCATGTGAAGGTATTGCAGCATGTGCTGTATTTGATGTCTAAAAACACCTGCCAATTGCTGAGCTTTTCCAGGCCTAGACATATGGTAATAGGGTGAATGAATGGCATGTTAACCTTCTCTGGGAATTTAAGGCAAAGCATTAGCACACTTGCAATAATTAGTTTGCACTCCGTGCGGAAGGGCTGGGTTCTGCTGGAAGTGCAGGGCATATGTTGTGAAGGGCTGTGCCAGGGAAGGGGGATACCAGGAGCCTCCTTTCACTTGTTTGGCCACTATAAGGGCCAGGCAGAATTGCAGTCTGTGTACTTAGGTGAGCACAGGGACTGCTTCACCGCAATCCCTGTGAGCTTATAGCAGAGGTCTCAAATTCCTGGCCTGTGGGCCGTCCCTGGCTGGAGCTATTGTGTAATCCACCTTGGGACTCCTGATGGGCTGGGGGGGGCCTGCCTGTCTGTTACTGGCTCCGAGTCCCCCTCCTTCCCACCGTTGCCTTGCCTTCTCCCTCCTTGGCACCTTGTCCCCTAGGATGTGGCTTGGGGATTACTGGGGGTGAGGGGGAGGACTGGTACCATGCAGCGGCAGCCAGCATGCCCCCTCACACTCTCCAGTGGGGACAGGAGTGCACTGGGCGAGTACCCTTGCTCTGCTTCACTGCAGCAACAGGAGCCATGAGGAGTGGAGTGGGGCTGGAAGTTTGAGATCTCTGGCTTATAGCATCCTAAAGGAGATGGTAAGGGGGGTCACCACACTGCAGGGGGATGGGCTGCTTTCTCTCTCTTGGTGCTCCCCCTCCCTCACCTTTGACCCAGGTGCTCCTAATGGGCACAATCTCACCAGGCCCATGGACAGAGGGGGAGAACCAAAGAAGGCAACTGTTCCAGGGCCTGCTGATTCAAAAGAGCCCAGGGCTCCTGATGGCCGCTACTGCAAGAGTGGTGGTGGCTGGAGCCCCAGACCCTGTAAATCACTGCTGGAGTCCCACGTAGCATGCTCTGGACAGCCTGGAGGGCTGGCTGGGGGTAGAAGGACCCCAGTGTGGTTCAGGTGCTACTGAGGGCTAACTGCCCCCATCCCTACCCCATCATCCCAAGGCCCCACCCCTTCCAGGAGTGCGGGGCTGCCCCTACTTTGCCCTGGGGCCTGACAAGGCTGTCTTCTCCCCTGTTTCTGTTGCAGTCTGACTTTGGTATCAGATTAGCATTCTCTGGAAGTATTGTGTAATACTTGGGAGACACTGAACTCAGCCCCGTGTGAGTGACTACATATTAGTATTACCTAATTCTTAGAGTATTAAGATAATTAGGAAACGTGATAGCCCACAAAAACAGACAGCTAGTTCTATTGAAGGTATCAAAAGCGTTCCATCTCCCATGTCAATTTGAACAGTGCTCTTGGCTACAACATTACAATAATCAGCTTAACTAAATTTGTTTTGCGTGTCTGATGTTAATGAGCAATTGGCTGTTATTCTTTCAGGGAGAAATCCACTGAATCTGCATAACATGGGAGCACTTGATCTCCAGGCAGGTGGAAGGCTGAGGGCCCAGTATCAGACAGCAGGGCTGCTGGGCAGCATCCCTAGAGGAGAGAGTTTTAGGCTGGAATAGCAGCTATATACCCTCTGTGGAGTTGCAGGGGGTGGATTTGCATAAACATGGATTCTACAGCCTGCCAGCAGGCACATCACAGACTTCCTCTCTTGACTAAGCAGGGTGCATGGGTGCAGAGGTGACTGCTCCACTCATGGCTCCCACTAACACCTGCCTATGATGTGCAGGCTTTCAGCTCTTGTCAGCTGTGGTGCTTTCTATGAATGATGAAGAAACAATAAATAAAATGATGAAGAAATGACGTCTTCATGTTGAAACACATTTCAGACAGATTTATGCAGTGCCTTGGAAGATGGCATTTCAGAGAAGCTTCTTTGGGATGCTGTAATAGATGATTCAGATTATAACCCATCCCTGCAACCATGCCATTTCTAATTGATTCCATATGCTTCCAGTCCCTTCTACCCCCACCCCTCCCAACGCTCAGGGTCATTCCGTTCAACCTGGAATATGCCATTCAGCAGCTTACCTAGGCCTGGCTAATGTTACATTGTATAAACAGGAAAGGGTCTAGGACTGGATGCCATGTTTAAAACGTGGTGTGAATAATCCCTGGCTTTACAGCCATTCATTCAAAATAAAGGCCTGCTTTGATCTGGCACTGTTGTGGCTGCCAGAAACCTGTTAGAGCAGTTCTGATCATGCAACACAGTTAATTCTTCATGGAGAGACCAAGATGACAGTGCTTGTATAGCAGTAGAAAGTAGGAGAACTAACGGGCTAGTACCAGAGAGGCTGTTTGGGAAGTAACAAAGGTGTCCACCTATCAGGGCTACTCTAGCGCTTGATAAATCTTAACTCATTGCTTTCCTCATTCATAATTAAAATGAGATTTTTATGCCATGTCTGCAAAATGCCATTCAGGATGAGTTATTTCCACCTTGCTGCTGCAAACAACACCCATCTTTTATGGCATGGGAGTCTGGGAAAGATGTCTAAAGATTATTACTAGTTTATTACCTCCACCTTTTCTCCATCCCGGCCCTCTCTTTCTGTCTCTCCTCCCCCATATTAATTCTCATTTAGCATCAGGAGATGCTGATGAAGTATGCCAAGGTCATTTCTGTGCCAGCAGGATTGCTCATATATGGCCAGTCATCTACATGTGCTGAGCCTGCCAATATTATATTGTGTGTCCCACCTGGAGCTTCATAGACATAGTACAATTGCCAGCAACACTCCTCAGCCCTTTCCATCATGTTCCACTGAAGCAACTGCAATCTGCAAAGTGCTCTTTTCCTTCTCATTTTCCAGGTGTGCAAGTGAAGATTTCCTAGTGAACTGTCCTTTCAGTTTCAATTTAACATGAAAGGCAGCTTGGGGCCAAGAATTGAGCACTGAGATGAGTCAGGATCAGGAACTCCTATATGGCCTGGGATAAGTCACTTCACTTTTCTGCCTCAGTTTCCTCAATAAGGCTACATCTTCACTGCGAGATCTTCTGGCAGAAAATATGCTAATGAGGGACTCATTAGCATATGTCCTGATCTCATTAGCATATTTTCCACCGTTTCTTTTTGCGCAAGGGGATTTTGCACAAAAAGAAGCAGTGTGGATGGGTTTTTTGGTGCAGAAAGCCTAATTTGCACAAGATCCTTATGCCTCTCTGGGACAGGCATAAGGATCTTGCACAAAATGGGGTTTTTGCTCAAAAAAACCCTGACCACACTGCTTCTTTTTGCACAAAAACCCCTTGCGCAAAAAGAAATGGCAGAAAATATGCTAATGAGATTGGGACATATGCTAATGAGTCCCTCATCAACATATTTTCTGCCAGAAGATCTCGCAGTGAAAACAAAGCCTAAAAGCATAGAAAAATAATACTTATTTGTGGCCTGGTGAGGTTACTATTCATATGCCACTTAAAACATGTTAACTATTATTTTTAATTTGTGTTATATTAGTTTCTCCCAGCCCCAAATGTGATAAAATACACCCCATAGTGAATGACAGTTCTGTTCAACACAGAATTTACAATCTAGACAATGCAGAATTATCCCCGTAATGCTGAGTGTGGGTGTGCGTGGGTGCTTTGGGCAGTGATATAAAGGACCTGGGGCTCCAGCCACTGCTGCTGCCTCCTTTTGCCCCCTCCCATCTACACTACACCCAAGAGGTGTGTGGGTTACACTCCCATTTTACATACGGAGAACTGAGGCACTAAGGGTATGTCTACACTACAGCACTAGTTCGAACTAATTTAGCTAATTCGAACTAGTGCATCTAGACCCAAAAACTAATTCAAATTAGCATTTTGCTAATTCGAACTAGCATGTCCACATTGAGTGGACCCTGAACCAAAGTTAAGGCTGGCCGGAACCAGGACTTAGAGTGTGGAGCTGCTGCCTCAGGCTAGCCGAGGGCTGTGCTTAAAGGGACCCGAGCCCCCACCCCGGACAGACAGTTCTCAGGGTTCCCCGCTTGCTTGTCTACCTCGATGAGGGACAGCAAAGCAGTCCTGTCTTGGAGTGCCCACACTCGGCACATCACAGCACTCGGCCATCAGCCCGGCTGCACTTGCCGCAGGCTGCCATCTGGGGGTGTCAATCGGGGGACTGTCAGGATCCAGGAGGCCCTGCAAGAGAGCTTCCACCCTGAGGAGCCCGCAGAGCCACCCCAGTCCTCCCCATCACAGGCTCATGCCCCTCACCTCCTTCCACTTACCCCTCCCTAGCCCCCCTTCCTGATGTAAAAAAATAAAGGACACGTGTGTTCAAAAATAGTAACTCTCTTTATTTAACAAAACTGTGTGTGTGTGTGTGGGGGGGGGGGATTAACCTCTGGGGAGACTGGGAAAAGGAGGTGGGAGAGGGGAAGGCAGAGGGGAGGTGGAAACCTGGGAGGAGGGAGCTGGAAGGGGGAAGCCAGGGGAAGAAGAAGGAGGAGGGGAAGTATAAAACTATGGTACGCCATATCTTCAGTATTGTATAGAGATGGGGTCTCCTCACCTCAAAAAAGATATTTTGGCCTTGGAAAGGGTTCAGAAAAGGGCAACTACAATGATTAGGGATTTGGAACAGGTCCCATATGAAGAGAGGCTAAAGAGACTGGGACTTTTCAGCTTAGAAAAGAGGAGACTGAGGGGGGATATGATAGAGGTCTATAAAATCATGAGTGGTGTGGAGAGGGTGCATAAAGAAAAGTTCTTCATTAGTTCCCATAATATAAGGACTAGAGGACACCAAATGAAATGAATGGGTAGCAGGCTTCAAACTAATAAAAGAAAGTTCTTCTTCACAAAGCAACTAGTCAACCTGTGGAACTCCTTGCCACAGGAGGCTGTGAAGGCTAGAACTATAACAGAGTTTAAAGAGAAGTTAGATAAAGTCATGGAGGTTGGGTCCATGGAGTGCTATTAGCCAGGGGGTAGGAACGGTGTCCCTGGCCTCTGTTTGTGGAAGGCTGGAGATGGATGGCATGAGACAAATCGCTTGGTCATTGTCTTCAGTCCAGCCCCTCCAGGGTACCTGGTGTTGGCCGCTGTCGGCAGACAGGCGACTGGGCTAGATGGACCTTTGGTCTGACCCAGTACGGCCGTTCTTATGTTCTAAGCTCAGGGCTCAGGGTCGGGGATCTCACTGGACCAACTTGATTTTCATGCAGACCTGCTCCTAGGTTCGCATGTGGCCTTTGGTGGCCAGGCTGGCAGCTATCCTGCCCTAGACGGCCGCATTCCTGTGCCTAGTGCGGAGGTCGTGGACGTTGGAGGCCTCCCCCAAACCTCGATGAGGTCCACGATCTCCGCACTAGACCAGGCGGGCGCCCACCTCTTGCGGCCCCGGGCAGGCTCCTGGGAGCTGCCAGCCTGGTCCTGGGAAGAGGCGGAGGGCTGGGTGTCAGCGGGTGGCTGACTCATGTCGTGCCATGTGCAGGGTCTGCTGGCTGGGTGCTGGCAGGCTTGCACCTAGCATGGGCACTGTAGCCAGACCGTGCCCCTTTAAGAGCTCCGGGGCCGGGAGGGGGGCAGAAGAGTTTCCCTGGCTTGGCCCAGAGTGGCCACCAGGGCAAGCTGGGAAGAGCTAGCCTCCAACTAGTTCGAATTAAGTGGCTACACAGCCCTTAATTCGAACTACTTAATTCGAACTTGGCGTTAGTCCTCGTAGAATGAGGTTTACCTAGTTCGAATTAAGCGCTTCGCTAGTTTGAATTAAGTTCGAACTAGCGGTTTGCATGTGTAGCGCCTATGAAAGTTAATTCGAACTAACAGCTGTTAGTTCAAACTAACTTTGTAGTGTAGACATACCCTAAGAGATTTGATCACTTAACCAGCCTCACACAAGACATCTTTTTTAGTGCCAGGTAGAGAACCCTTGTCTCTCAAGTGCCTGTCCAGTGTTTTAATCACAAGACCAACTTTTTTTCTCAAGTGCTATGTAAGTGCTAAATACAGTAGGCCAATTTTAAGGAACCATTGAGGGAACCAACTATTTGGTTGTTCAGTGGAGGCTGTTCTTTTAATAAAGATGGAGCATCTGACTACTCATGAAGTCAGATACTCCACCACATTACTCCAGCTTTATACTAGTGTCTCTGTTCAAAAAGATGGAGTCACACCATTCACACTAGGGTAAAATTATTTTAACACCAGGATGCATCAGACTCAATCAATACATGGTGACTTAAGGAGCTTTCTTTTAAGAAAGAAGCCTAAGTCTTGTTTCTTGTGAAGCTCTTTGTTTTTTATTGATAAATGGAAATTTTAAAACACTCCCACTCTTTCACTCCCACACTGATCTCAGAATGAGGTCTGATTTAGTTTGGTGAGATACTCTCCATGATGATTCAGGGTGTAGGGAGCCATCCACAAAAGTATTCTACTTATAGCTGTGTGGACATTATGCGTAACACTCTTCATAAATCCTGCTTTAAGTCCAATGTATGTACTGGAATTTTTGGAATGATTTTCCAGATTACTGAAACTAGTTTGTCAAAGGACCAAGGAGAGTGAATGAGTAAAGACACAGGAGATTGAACCCATGTCATGTGTAGTACCACTCTTTTATGAATGGGGGGGAAATGATTGCTTGGATAAAAAGGAGAAAAATATCATGTGCATGTGTGTTTTGTCATTCTGCTGGAGTGATTTGAGAAGCTAGTAAAAGCTCTGCTTAGTGAGGAGATCCATGTTTATAAACTCTCACATATATAATGTCCACTGAATTTCTAGGAGAACATGGGTGGGCACTGGAATAGAATCCATTAAAACTTGCCTGACCATCACTAATGAGGACTGACCTTTGCAGCAATATATACACTCAGTTTATTAATGCAGGGGCAGAACAATCTCCAGGCCTTTGGTCAATCTAGGTTGCTTGGGGCTGAGGAATTTCCATTTAAAATCTCTCTTCAGGTGATAAAGACTGATTCAACAGAGATCAGCTAATAAAGAAAGTGCTGGAAGCTACTATTAAATTCTAGCTTCTGTCAGCTTAACAGCAAAAACTTTTAATGAGGAAACCATTAAAGTTGACCTAATGAATCAGAAATGCTTTTCCTTGCTGGCTAATTATAGAATGCCTGGAATATCTTCCGACATATGTAATTTAGAAAATACTGATCTATTGAGTCTCCTTTCTCTCAAAGGAAACCTGTTGCATGGCAGTAGGGTGAAAAATGCACTTTATAGCTTTCCTGAGAGGATGTGGGGCTTGACCCAGATTCAGAAAGGAACCTCTGTGGACAGGTGGGATGAATTTAAGGGAGGCAGGAATTCCTAATGCTGGTGGCCATCTATCAATAGCAGTTCTCATAAAGCATTTCAATCACAGAGAAGCACTGCTGCTTACGGCCAAAGGATTCAGCTGCCTGGCAGGGAAAGATCTGTGCATGCATTTATTCTAAAATAGAGGCCAATATATACATAGCTCAGTATTCTGAGAAACATCAGAAAATGTCCTTTTGGCAATGGGAAGATGAGATAGCTAAAAAGAAATCCAGAGGCATGAGATGCCATTGAGGGAAGTTGAACACTGCTTGCTTGAACTGTTCTGACGCTGACAGCAACATTTTCTCTCTCCATCTCCCACACAGATATTAATATTATATGTAATGTTATACTTTTTATAGTATAGGAGTATGTAGAATGGGCCCATTATGCTTGGCCCTGGTCAAACCTGTGTAAGAGACAGTCTTGACCCCCAAAATCTTACAAAACAGATATCAGAAGAGATTGTAATCCCCATTTATCCAATGGGAAATAAGGCATGGAGAGCTTAAAGTAGTTAACACAGGTACTCTGTGGCAGAACCAAGTAGTGCATCAATGTCTCTTAAGTCATAGTTCTCTCCTATGAATGGCAACAGGCCTTTGTTTCTCTTGTTTCAGAGGGGTAGCCATGTTAGTCTGTAACTTTAAAAACAACAGGTAGTCCTGTGGCCTCTTAGGGTATGTCTACACTACAGTGTTATTTTGAAATAACGTGTCTACACACAAAATGCATTTTGAAATAGCATTTTGCTATTTCAAAATAGTGCATCGACTCTGAATCGCATTTAAGGCTGGCCGGAACCAGTTCCGGCAGGGCACCAGGTCAGGACTTGCTGTGTGGGGTGCTGCCTGAGGCTATCTGAGGTTTGTGCTTAAAGGGACCCCCCCCCCAGACTGCCAGTTCTCAGGTTTCCCTGCTTGCTTGTCTACCTCGATGAGAGACAGAAAAGCATTTTGTCTCTGCGTGCTCTGGTTGCCCTCACTTGGGACACCACAGCACTCTGCAACATGGAGCCAGAGCTGCCCCTGGGCACTCTGGTGCTTCTCTTGGACGCATTGCTGTGAACCTGGCTGCACTTTCTGCAGGCTGCCACCCGGGAGGTCCATTGGGGGGCTGTCAGTATCCAGGAGGCCCTGCGGGAGAGCTTCCACCCTGAGGAGCACTAAGAGCCTCCCTGGTCTGCCCCACTGGGGGCTTGTGCCTCATTCCTCCTTCACATCCTTCCACTTACCCCTCCCTAACCCCACTTCCTGATGTCAAATAAAATACACGTATTTCCATGAACACAAACTCTTTTTATTTAACAAAACTGGGGGGGGGGGAGGGAATGAAACTCTGGTGAGACTGGGGAAAGGAGGTGGGAGAGGGGAGAAGAGCAGGTGGGAGAGGGGAGGGGAAAACCTGGGAGGAGGGAGCTGGAAGGGGGAAGCAAGGAGAAGAAGGGGGAGGGGAAGCTCAGGATTGGGGGTCTCGCTGGACCAACTTGATTGTCATGCACACCTGCTCCTGGGTTTGCATGTGGCCTTTGGTGGCCAGGCTGGCAGCTATCCTGCCATAGATGGCTGCGTTCCACCATCTAGTGTGGAGATCATGGACGTTGGGGGCATCCCCCCCAAACCTGAATAAGGTCCATGATCTCCACCCTGGACCAGGAAGGTGCCCACCTTCTCCAGGCTCTGGCAGTCTCCTGGGAGCTGGCAGACTTCTCCTGGGGAGCGGTGGAGGGCTGGTTGCCAGTGGCTTGCTGGCTCATGTTTTGGGGCCACTGGGTCAGGGGCAGTGACTGCTGGCTCTGGACTGGCAGGCTTGGCGCTGGCACAGGCACTGTGGCCAGAGTCTACCCCTTTAAGTGCTCCAGGGAGGGGGGGGGAGAGAGTGGAGTGTTCTTGGTTGGAGCTGGAGTGGCCACCAGGGCATCCTGGAAAGGCTGGAGGCCCCCTATTTCAGAATAAGTGTCTACACAGCTCTTATTTCGAAATAGCTATTTCAAATTTGGCGTTATTCCTCGTAGAATGAGGTTTACCAAATTTGAAATAAGCGCTCTGCTATTTCGAATTTATTTCGAAATAGTGTTTTGGCTGTGTAGATGCTAGGAAAGTTATTTCAAAATAAGGGCTGTTATTTCAAAATAATTTTGCTGTGTAGACATACCCTTAGAGACTAACCCACTTCATCAAGTGAGTTGCAGTGAAAATAACAGAAACCAAGATAAATATAACAGCAAAAAAAGTACCTGTCAATTGTAGGACCCTGTCAATTGTAGGCTAATTAAGTGGGCTGGATGTGTCCAGTTCATAGTTTCTGATGTGCTGTAACTTTAAAAATGAGTAGTCCTGTGTCACATTAGAGACACAATGGGACATATCCAGCTTATTAGTAAAAAAAAGTATTATGTCAGCTAAAGCCTTCTTTTCTATGTAGCCATGTGTGCTGTGCAAAGGGTTTTCACAGCAGCTCTTCATGGGCCATTGGGGACAGCTGTAGTCAAAGGGAGGTAGAAAGTATTATAGAAGGTCAAGGGGACCAAATTTACACAAAGCCAATGACCACCACCACACAACTGGTGTGGAGTTATTGTGACAGCTATTCAAGGGATTTGGCTAGAATAATGCTGATGGTGGGGCTGCATTGTAGTTTTCAATATTGCAAACCTGAAGTATGCAAAAATCATGAATCAGGCCTCAAAATTATGAGATTTAAATAAAATGTTGGGTTCTTTTTTTTTGATGTATGTGTTTTGAGACATTGAGATGAATGGAGGTCATGTTCTCAAACTTGTCTCTGCAGGCAAAAGGAAAGAAACTTACTTTTTTAAAAATGAAAGCTCAGAGTCTCACATAATAACATGACTCCAGGAAGTTAGGCTTTAAGAAAAACACTAAGGCTGCATCTAGATTGGCATGATTTTCCGGAAATGTTTTTAACGGAAAAGCATTTGTGGAAAAGAGCGTCTAGATTGGCACGGACGCTTTTCCGCAAAAGCACTTTTTGCAGAAAAGCGTCCCTGGCCAATCTAGACGCGCTTTTGCGCAAGAAAGCCCCGATCATCATTTTAGCCATCGGGTTGTCTGGGTTGTCTACACTGGCCCTCTTGTGCAAAAGCATTTGCGCAAGAGGGCTTTTGCCCAAACGGGAGCAGCATAGTATTTCCGCAAGAACACTGACAATCTTACATGAGATCGTCAGTGTTCTTGCGGAAATTCAAGCGGCCAATGTAGGCAGCTGGCAAGTTTTTCCGGAAAAGCGGCTGATTTTCCGGAAAAACTAGCCAGTCTAGACACAGCCCTGATGAAATCCCAAGAATTGACAGCACTGATTCTGTGTGCAACATTCCTCACCAATCCTACACTCTATTTGTTTAAAGGCCCAGTCCTCAAACTTTATGCACATGAAGTGAATTATCAAGTCCATTCTTAACTGCATGCAGAATTTCCAGAGACATTTATTTGTCCTGTGTATTTCATTTGTATGTAACTTTCCAGAATTTCTTGCGAAGCCTTCTGGTATTGTTTGTTTATTTGGAACTAGTTTTAGGCTATGGGCATTAATAATTTTATGACTGAATTTTCCTAGCAGGGCTTTATAGCCTGAAATAGTCATTAGGGAAAAAGTGAAATAATATTTAGTATAAACAGTTGTATGCAGGTAATAGAATTCTCTCATTTATTGAATGTTCACCCATATAGGAAAGTAGAAAGTCCACCTAAGAGCAGAACTAAAGGAAATTCTCTGAACGACATCTACTGCTATGCTATAATGACTTAAATATTTATACAGTTAATACCATCCAGAGGTGCCAGTTGAGTGGCTCTTTAAAAAGGCCGATAGATCAAATACTTGTATTAAAGAGGGTGTATGTTTTCAGACTGACACACAGCAGTCCAGGAATAGTGCAGATTTTAGGGGACTTGCCCAAAGAAGTAATGAATAACACCTGATTAAAGAATTGGTCTGATCTAGTTACTATTGAAGTCACTGGAAAGACTCCCATTGACTTTGATAAGCATTGGCCTGATTACATGGAGCCACCCTTCTGGTTCTTTATTGGAGAAAAACAGGGATTGATATACCTGATATAAGGGATCCTGTAACGGGGTGTCCACCTAATACGAACCCTCAGTCAGTTAATGTTGGCTTGAAGCGTATGTCTAGACTACATGGCTCCGTCGATGGAGCCATGTAAAATAGTTTACTCGGCCTAGTCAATGAAGCGGGGATTTAAATAATCCCCGCTTCATTAAAATAAAAATGGCCACCACGCTGTGCTGACAATCAGCTGATCCGGCACAGTGTGGCCAATTTAACTATGTATGCTGCATCTGGATGGACATCAGGGATTGATAAAGCCTAATGGAAGATAAAAACTAGCTGAGGGAGATGTTGAGATAGGATTATAAAACAGGAAGTGAGAGCAGGAAGGGGCTGCAGTCACTTTCTAGAGGGAAAGGGAATTGGTCAGGGACAAGGAGGAAATCCAAAGAGGAAATCCCAAAGGTTATGGGAGTCTGGCAAGAGGCTAAGAATGGTGAAGTAACCATGGGGAGAAGAATCACCAGTGATATAACCAGATATAGGTAAGGAGATAAAGAGGTGGGGTAGGAAGTAGCCTAGGAGGAAACAGCCACGGGATCTGAGATTGAGCAGACCTGGGTTGCTAGTCATAGGCTGGAAGAGTGGGAAGGCCCATGTTCCCCTATTAACCACTGGTAAAATAGCATAGGACTTGGAAACAGAGACTGTCCATAGAGCTTATCTGATGGGACTTTGACCCTCCTGAAAGAGGAGACCATATAATAAGCTGACAGAAGGACCAAGAGAGAGCACCTTATGTCTCAGAGTGAGAGGGGCTATAGTACAAGTAGCTGATGGATGGGAGGTACCAAATTGGGCAGTAGCTACTTCCCAGCAACAAGGAGGTGCACCTGTGGTAAGTGGACCTCTTCTCAGAGCCACTTGTAATTTCATTGTCTTCTAACACAAGAGGGAATCCAGCTCTTTGGACAGCAGAAGGTATTCAGGACAAAAGCACTCATCATGTCAAATGTGGCATAAATTAAATTAATCTTGTCCAATAATCATGTATTAAAGACACATGGCTGGAATATAGCTATATACGGTCCCTCAAGTTTAAACTGGGAGAGCTGGTTTATAACCCATGCAATGAAGATAACTTAAAATGGATATAAAATGCTGTGCAGTGTGATTATAAACAAAATAAATGTCTATTATAAAATCTGTTTACCTATTAAGAATAAAGGATTTCCATGGTAAAATCAATAATAGCCTCTTTAATGTTCAAATTGCATGGGGCTTCCAACATATAAGGTCTCTCTTTTAGTTAATCATTTTGGAAATTCCAAGGGTCTGATTCTCCTCTCACTGAACTTGACTAGAAAATAGGAGTAACTCCTGTTAAACCAGTGCACTTGCAGTGGTACAAATTTGGTGTATCAGAGAGGAGACAGAGCCTCCTATTGTTCAGTACATATTGTCTGAGAAGAATGATGCAGTAGTGTGTGTTATTTCTGGATTTGTAATAACTTGAGCTGCTTATGATGTAACATAATCAGAAATCTCTCCATTTCCCTCCTAAAGTTATGCACTAACATTAAACATGTTTGTAGATTTCACTGAGTATGGGAGTGTATCTGCAGCAAAGTGTGTGCCTGTATGCTGTCTGTGCACCTACCACTTTTAGCTCTTCATAGGTCACCACCATTCCAACTGTCACTAGAAAACGGTAAGCTCTCTGTTACTGATCATCATCATCATGATGATGTTCTAATTATGCCTCTGGCACTTATGGCAGCAAGGAGGCTCCTTCACTCCTATCCGTTTTTGGCAAGTCTTTCGATGCTTTCTCAGCTGTGCCCCAGCTGAGGTGGTATTTTTCAGCTTGGCTTCCATAGGTCTTCACCATGCTGGTTTTGGGTGGCCTCGTTTTTGCATCCTTTCAGATGTCCATTTTACTGTTACTCTGGGAATGGAATCGTTTCCATTCGGAGTAAATGGCCAGTCCATATCCACATCTCCTGAAAATGATGGTGCTCATATCCTCTTGGCTGCACTGTATCAATAGAGTTGTCAGATTGTTCTGGGCCAAAAGAGCCGGAGGATTTTTCTGGGACAGGTTGTTCTGCACTATAAAGTAATGTTGAAAGTACACAGCTCTGACAAATCTCGACTTTGGTTTTGGTGTATTTTGATGATTGCCAGACGGTATTTAAGCTCCTGAAGGTGTTCCTGGCTTTACTGATTTTGTTCCTGGCTTGTTCTACCATCCTGGCTGAAGGTGCTGCCCAAGTATGTGATGTTTCTACATTGGTGAGAACATTAATCCTCTATCTATACTGGTGATGGTGAGGCGATATTAAAAGTCATGATATTTGTCTTAATGCAGTTAATTTTCAGTTCAATTTGCTGGCTGAATGTGTTAAGTCAAGTTGATTATTCTTGTTTCTGGTGTTGGGTATGTGATAGGAGAGCTAGATTGTCTATGAAGTCCAAGTCTTCAAGGGATGAGAAGGGTATCCACTGAATGTCTCTTGGCATGTCTTCTGTATGCTGCATTACCCTATCAATGGCAATATTAACAAGGATTGTAGACATGATATACCCAGGATGTGCTCCTCTTTTGACTTCAAAACTGAACTCACTGTGATCAATGCTTCATGTAAAGTTGACTTAGAAACTTTTGTTGATGTTGATTAAATGGAGAGGGGTTTCATATGCTCACAGAATGCGCCATAGGCAGGTCCTGTAAATGCTATCAAGCACCTTCTCAAAGTCAATGAAGTTTATGTAGAGTTGTCTTTGCCTTTCTAAGCGTTGTTCTATTAAATTTCATAAGTGAAGATCTGCTCCGTGCAGTCAACCCCTTTTGGAAAACCAGCTTGCTGCTGTTCTCAGAACATAGTCAAAAGACTCTGATATAAGCTGGACAATGACCGTACACAATAATTTGCTTAGCATAGAAAAGTTTGATACCACATTAGTTTTCACAATCACCGAGAGTTCCTTACTTTGGTATCTTCACTATAAATTGGTCCACTCATCTGGCACTTTTTCCATTTTCCAGAATGATGTAAATAGAGGGGAAAGGAGAGATGCTGTTAATTCGGGATTTATCTTGAATGATTCTGTATTCAAGTTTTCCTTTCCCATTTTTTAAGGCTTTGATGGTTTGAATGATCTCTTCCTTTGTTCGGGTGCCTGTGTTGATATTAAGATTTTCTTTTGCTTCCTGGATGTTTGCCTCCTATTTGGGTGGCTCCCTGCTCAGCAATTCTTTGAAATGCATGTCCAGCGCATTTCTCGTTCTCTCAGTGTTGTTAACAAGTGGCCTTGTTTGTCCTTGATGAGAGTATTTGTTTATTGATGTCTGCCATTTACTACTGAGTTATTTTGGGGATGGCTCCTTATTCACCAAAAGCAGCTGCATGTCTGCTTGTGTTGCCAGATTTGTCCACTCTCACAAGGCGTTTCAGCTCCTGGTGTACCTTATTATACTGCTTGTGGTATTTGGCCTTTACCTTCTGGGATTTTGTGTCTAAAATTATTTTCTTCAGGGCTTCTGTGGTTTTGCATGTGGTGGGTATAATCCATTCCTGCCTTTTCTTCTACCTGTAGCCTAGAAAGGCTTCCCTGCCCTGTTTATAAATTGCTGCTACCAGTCCCACCAACAGTGGGGGAGCGGGAGCAAAGGGGGCAACTACCCTGGAACCCAGCGATTCAAAAGGGCCTGGGGCTTCTGACCGCTGTTGCTACTATTGAGGCAGCGGTAGCATCCAGAGCCTTGGGCCCTTTTAAATAGCCGCCAGAGAAGCTCCAGGAAATGCTGAGGGCTGGGGGTGGGGGAATGCACTGCGGTCCAGGTGGCACTGAGGGCTGTCTGTCCTGGTCCCGCCCCTTCTACCCAAGGCCCTGCCCCTTCAGGGAATGTGGAACTGCCCTCCACTAGGTGTCTGGTGAAACTGTCAGCTCCTCTGGTTGTTACTTTATTCCACTTCTTGTTGATCTCATCTGCATTCCCCCACTCTTCATCAATGTCTGCAAGTACCTGAAAACTATTCTTTAACTGTAGAACAGGGGCTTTCTGTATCTCAGGGGACTTTAGCCTGTATTTCAGGGGACATCCAGTACCTGATGGCTTATCTTATTCTGAATGATTAAAAAAACCCTGCTGCCGGACCAGTTCTGAAAAAGAGTCATTAGAAAAATCTACACAAATAAGGTGCTTGAATGATAGAGACATTATAGTCTGTAGTTTTGCCTCTGAAAAATTAGAGGGCTGGAAGCTGACTTCTAAGCTGGTATCAGCTGAAGCCCAATCAGAGCCATACAACTGAAGCCAAAAAGTCATACAACTGTATCTCCCCTGAGATACAGAAAGCCCTTGTTCTACAGTTAAAGAGTCAAATGATTTTTCAGTGGCTTAGAACTGGGGTGAGTACTAGAAAGACATTTTAATCTTGAAAGGAGTCTGATTGTGTCCAAATGCTGATACCAAAGTGAATAATATTGCCCAGTAAACATAAATTCAGATAAATATGTTGGTGAAAATGAAGACCTATTATTGTGCCCAGAGGCTTGCAGAGGTGTAAAATACACAGTCTGTGCTGAGGAAGAGCAGGAGATGGGAATGTCACACTAGAGCTGAGATTGTGAAAAACTGGAAGGCAATACGTGGTATGCAAATACGCTGCAATCTGAAGAGGTTCTCTGCAACTTGTGTTGATTTGTAAACACAGAGGCAACTTTTCTACAAGGGTGAATAGTTGTATGATATTCATCAGCCAGAACAGAAAATAAGTCAGAATCCTCCCCTTTGACTACTTCATGTTGTGGGAGAACTGGAGTTTTTGGTTTATAAGGGAATATTTGAGAATAATTAGAATAATTGAGGTGTCATCACACTCAGTCCCTCTCAATGCTTCAGGGTGTCTGGAAATCTGGCTGACCACTTAATGAGAGGTTTCAGCTTGCCACGTGATCCAGCGTTTGAAAGAAAGCCAATCAAGCAAATATTAAACTTTTAATTGATTTCATTAGAAGGCTTCAGTGCCCTTTGGGGGAAAATGTACAGCTTGTATGAATTAGTGTTCAACACTGCATGCCATAGAATCTTCACTACCAATTTTCTTGGAAGGAAGTGACCAGTGAGCTGTCAAAGAACCTTTAAAAAAATCCTCATGTGTCAGGCCTTGCTGATAGTTCTATCAAGTGCTTGCATGATCATTACAAAAGTATTGCTTCATGTGATGATATTTGCCAGTACCAAACAACCCACTGAGTGTGATGGCATCTCTTTGATATGCGCTTCCACAGATGCAGACACACTTCAACCATCAGAAGCATGATCCACAAGTGATTCCAACGACACCATCAGAGACAGTTGCATTGATATGTCATTTAGCTTCCTTTCTACAGTCTTTTATATGAGTGGACAAATACCAGCTTGCACAAACTCAGAGCTTCATCCTGAAAGGGACCAAGCATTTGCAACCTCCTCTATCCTGAAGATATGGCAGCTCATAAAGGACCCAATCCAATACCTGTTATAGTTTATGTAAGGATTCCCATTGACTTCAATGGCTGCTGGATTAAGAGCTAGTAGTTCAGCTCCTCTCAGGATCAGACACACATGCCACTTCCATCAGCTTTGAACTGGCTGTCATGTGCGCCCTTTGAATAATTCTTATGTCTAAATAGGGGAGGGGGAGAAACGCTTACAACAAGCAAACATTTTGCTGACGTTTGCAGGGTAGATGTAAACGTGAATAGCAACATCGCACATGCCCCTTTCTAGTAGAAACAGCTCAACCTGCGATATGACAGCATGGATATAAAATATTTATATGCTGCTCAAGTATGCAATGATGAGTGCAAAGTACATCACTCCTCCACAAGCTTGTCAGTGTACTACTCATGCTTTGTACTGTTAGTGTCTGCATACAGCATATTAAAATGAATGCTGTGTATTCTAAAAAGGTCCCTTTTCATGTTCAAAGTTATATCTCATTTGCGCTCACTTTTGGTTGAAGTTACATGGGAAAATTGTGTTGATGCTCACCATGTATAATGTACATGACAATTAAATAGGCCAAACCTATTGGTACAGTACTTTTATCTTGATTTGGAGTAGACTGTTAGTAAGCTTTTTAACAAAATGTTTGTACGAAATCCACAATAGAAAATGTTCTGTCAGCTAGCCTGAGGTATACTGGCAGTAAGATATATATATAGTTTTTTGGTACAACTTACTAGACAATGTCTGGGCAGGTAGCCTATAGAGATTACTAGTATCAGTAATACTTTGTGTGTGACTTTTTTAGCTTTACAAAATTGACTTGGAACCTGCAAACTGTGCATATACTAAACTAGCACTTCAGGCAGTGTAAATCAGCATAGCTCCATTGACTTCAGTTGCACTATACCAACAGACATCCAATAAGGATCAGTCTAGAATTGTGTGAGCAATTAGTTTTTTTGTTTATCTGGATGAATGAAGAAAAAACCCTTTTAAGTTGAACAAACATTGGTTCAGATTTTTATTTGAAAAAATTGAAAATTTTCACTTTGGGTCAAATGAAATATTTTGTTCAACCTGAACATTTTATTTTGACTTTCAGACATTTTTATCAGGTTTTTTGATTACATTGAAGGAAATTTGGTAGCACCATTTACAAAAACAGGTGGCCATCTTATCTCCCATAGTCTCATGATTAGAGTGCTCAACTGAGATATGGAAGACCCGTGTTGAAATCACCACTTTCAAGCAAGGATTTGAGCTTGGGTTTTCCACATTGCGATATATAGTACGTTGTATATCTCATCTCAGAGTCCTCCCCTCACTGTATATATAGCCCAATGGTTACACAGTATTTCAAGGTGGGGAATATCTCAGTCTCTCCTGTTGAAGCTCTTCTACTCTGTATACACACCTAAATATGTGTGAAGTTGTGGCGGCGCGTCGGGGTCCCCCGACTCCTGCACCCCCGTAGTGGCACAGACAGACTCCACCATCCAGTAGAATAGAGGGAGTTTATTGCTTCTCCAGGATACAGCACAGCACAGATGTCATCTGGTTACAGGAACCGGGCCTAGGATGCCTCATCCCCCCTTGAGATGGGGGATGCTGGGCCCCTAAATTTTCAGCCCCTCTGGGCCCTAGGCTGTCTCCTCCATGATCCCGGACAGGAACTACTCCTCCTTCCAGCCCTGCCCCCAGCCGGGGCTGGCCTCGCCCCCTTCCTTTCCATTGTTCCGCTCCAGGGGAGATACCTGTCTGACGAGTTTCGAAGCCCCCTTGCATAATGACTCATCCCCTGCCCTGCTGGGCCATGCTGCAGACAGCAGCCAGTGGAGGTCACTGACAACCCACTGCCCAGCATAGCAACCAGCAAGGTACCCCCATTACGTCACAGAAGTATGGAGAGGCACTGGAGCCCAGGTGTTGTAGGGGAACATCCTAACCAGCAAGCTAGTTTTGAATCTAAGTCCCTTTGAAAATCTAGTCCAAAAAGAATTCTGGGGATTAAAACAAACTAAAAGGAATTTGGGGGTTAAGCAAATTTTACACAACTTTATAAATAGCTTCAATCAACCTAAAGTTACCTGGTTTGGTTAGTCTAAATAAACTATTCACACAGGAATTTTTTCCCTGTGCTAATACAGGTAAATAACACTTGATCGGTATTGTCTGTTTAGACTGGAAGTGGTATGGGGCGGAGTATCTCCTATTCAGTGAATGCCCCAATATATATCAGAATGTCTAGGCCTCGGTTGTTTGTATGATGCACACACACAAGAATAAGCCCATGATTTTTGCCACAATTTGAACCCGTATTCTTTCAGATGAGGAATGAAGTGCTTTTCTTAGCTCTTCCAGTGATTGCTTTCAATTTATTTTTCATTCTCTTTTTTTTCTGTTGTTGTTACAAGAGTAGTAAATGCAGTATTTAGTCACGGAGTATTGAAATACATGTGGACCAGGCTAGGTTTTTTTTCTCTTGCTGGAACTTTCACTTTTTCTTAACATTCTCTGCAACTTAGTATAATGTTATGCACTTTTTCATAAATGTATAAAGATTCTTTTTCTATTACCCAACTATCTGGAACACTTCCTCTCTTATATTAAGGAAGTCAATTATAAAATTGTAAAATGTCAGTGGGGGATGCTTGTTAATTTAGCTTCAGAATCACTTGTTATATCTGCTTTTTCAAGGGCAAAAGGTTGTTTTTGCATCTGGTTTTTCACATGATGATGTTTTAACTCAACAAGTAAACGAAACCAAAAGAATCTATTTGTTCTTAGCTGTCCAGTAGTACAATACAGTTAAATAATACTCAGGATACCACATTTCACTAAGCTGCCTGGAGTTTGTACTACACTCTGGCATGTTAAGATCTGTTAATAGTTTGGTCCATACATAATGGACAATGAATGCAGGTTGGCACATTGCATTCCATATTCTTTATGAAATAGGCTTCTGATATGAACATGCCATAACTGGAGTATGCTTCATTCAAGATGATTTACTGAATATGATTATCCTATTTGTATCCATGTGTCATTTTTGAATCTGAAATTAGGAATATTGACCTGTGTATCTGTATTTCACTATGCTCCTTTGGATCACTCCCACTGCTGACACTTCAGGGAGTACAATGAAATAGTCAGACAGGCTGGATGGCCCATCAGCAAGGGCAATGGACTATAAATAGAGTTGTCCTTCCTATGGATGCTCCACTCTACTACTGACTCATGGGCGCTGTGCTGATACAGAGTCAGGTGACTTGGTCACCTGATACTAACCTGAATCTTGGGCAAAGTCTACACTTAAAACATTAAAGTGAAAGGATGGCCACAATGCCAGTGTTATGATAGAGTTTTTCCAGTGCTCTGTAAAAGCCACCTAAATAAGGGAAGTAGCTATCAGCACTGGGAGCCCGTTTACACTAGTGCTTTAAAACATTTAACTTGCTGTTCTCAGGGGGTGTTTTTTCACACTCCTGACTGAAAAAGTTGCAGCACAACAAAGTGGTAGCGTAGACATGGTCTAAATCTGCTGAACTCTTCCACAGTGGGGTGGAAGAACCAGACAAAGGATTTCTGCCTTATGGAAATACTATATAGGGTGGAGGGAGAGGAAAACAATGATTGTCTTCAGCTGGCTTCACCTCTGCCTCCCCACCCCAAAGAGATACTTGAAAACACCTGCAAACAAAAAGCCTGTAAGTGAAGGGGGGAGAGAATTGCTGGACTCCAGCTAGAAGAGATATCTCTGGCCTGTGAAGGACTCTATATGAAACAATATCTAGGGTGAGAAATTACTTGTAACCAGTTTCTTCAGTGAATCTAGCTTAGTTTGCACGCTTTGTATTATTTTCTTAGTAACCTGCTTTGTTCTGTTTGCTACCTCTGTGGACACTTAAAATCCTCCTTTTTATAGTTAAGAAATGTATTCCTTGTTTATAATATAGCCCAGTTTACATAATTTCTAATAGGGTAGGGACAGGGAAGTGGGACGCTAAGCACCTTCCTCCACATTGAGGGAGGAGGCAAATTTCATATAGCTTTGGATTTGTACCCTGAGTTGGGGGGCTGTATAGTAGGGTGCTGGGTCAAGTCTCATAAGTTGAGTCTTTCCAGAGCTGATCTCCATGACTGTATCTTCTGCAGCTGGGTGTGGCGCTGCTTATGTGCTTGCTGGAGGAGGCTTTAGTGCTTGGCTCATCAAGACCACTGGGACCCAAATTGGCAGAATAGGCCGACCCAGTGGTATCTCAGGTGACATCCCAAAGGATCCAAACCATCACACAGGTTACTTAGTATTATATGTCAAACTACACAAGGTGTTTAACTGTGATTGTAGTTTATTATACAGTGAGCATGTACAGACTAAAGTGAAAGCAAGTTAAGCATTGATTTCTATCTGATTAATACAGAGACTCAGCTGGGCATGAACACTGTAAATGCTGGGAAAAATAATGGGTGATAAATACTTCTCCCTCCAAGAATCTTATTGAGGCACTGGAATCTGTATTTAAGCACCAACACATATGTACTCTGTATGTTAGAGGTGCTGAATACTTGTAGCTCCCAGTCAAATAGTAGGGTTTGTGGCTGAAGAGCACTTCTGAAAATCAGGCTCCTTTTTATATATATATCTAAAAATATAAAGTATCTAATTGTATGTCATAAGTTTGAGAGGCTTTTGATTTTACAGACCAGAAGTCTATATAAAAATCAGGGCCTCATTGGTCTAGGCTATTTTACAAATATAAAGACAAAGAGTGACATTCTAACTCCATTGAGATCAATGGGAGTTTTGCCTTTGATGTCAGTGACGTCAAATTCGCAGCTATAGTCCCTGCCTATAATGCAACAAGTTGATGGAAACAAGCAGCATGTGGGGAAAGGAAAAGGGGATAACAGGGAAAGGGAAATGTAGTTATTTAGACTACTGGGCCTGTAAATATAAGATCTTTTCCTGTAGCCATATTGTAAAGTCTGAGGGCTTTGTCTGTGGTCCTATTAGAAGAGCATCAGTCATGAGCTAAAATGAGTCACATACTGACATTCCATCTAAATTACATTAAAACAATGTAATATTGGGCTGTTAAAAAGATGATTCTGTCCTAATAGTAACTACTATCACCAGGTAAAGAAACAGATCTTAAGATGCCTAAAGAAAAGTTTGTTTGATAGCATTCCACCTGGCAAGAAATCACTTACCAACAGTAGTGATTGTAAAATTTATACTTCTGTTGTTTTGCCTTTATGATCCATACTTCTATATTGTTTATCTAGGTGGTTTCTTTCTGGTTCTTTGTTTCTGTCTGTTGGATAACTAATTTTGCTAAGTGTAAATCACTTACCCTTGCTTCACACTGCTAGTCACCTTATCATTGATTTATGTTTGTTTTGTGCCAATTCTTCAATGGGCCAGAAACACTCAAATCTCACTGTGAACAAATGTAAAAAGTTCGCACCTAAGCAACAGATTTATCTGCCACATCAAGGATTGAACCCATAGCAGAACTAATTTGATTTCTTGTGAACACTTAACAATATGCATAACTTGGGTACCTTTTATACTTTCATTAGTAAGGCGTCACAAAATGATTTGAATGGTATTAGTGTATTGCTTTCCTTGGCACTCTGCCTCTCTTGCACAAAAGCTTCCTTATTTTAGTCTTGCATTTAAGACCCTGTCTATTCAGGAGGATGTTTAAATGAGACCTTTAAATGGTCTGAAGCCAGCTTGGCAAAAATGGGTAAGATCACCTTAAAACAGGACTATGCTGTAGGCTGGATTCTCTATCAGTTTCTGGCCTTTATGTGCCACTCAAGAGTTGTGAAAAGCTGAAAACTGACTTCAAATGGCTAGCAGAGAATTACCCTGTAGGAGGGAACTCCCCTATTGGCACAGATGTGCCAACTCCTGGTTTTGCATGTCCAATTTCTTCTTTCCAAAGTAAGGGGCACATTGGAGGTGGAAGAGGGCTTCTTGAAGCAGAGCCATGAGAATCTCTCTGACATGACCGTCTTGCATTTAGTATCCTGGGACTCTAAACCATCTGTACAATATAAAGATGCCTAACAGCAGCTTTAAGCTACATCAGGGATTGGGCTGACTCTGGGAATCAGGCCACTTGGTGCAGGAAAAAGTCTAGTCCTATAGCACTAACACTCTGTAAAGTCAATCTAGCAGAAATGGTTTAAATCCAGTTTGAAAATGTCCCCATTATAGACAGGCTCCCAGCCTCTGATATGGTAGCTAGACACCAAGTAATGAAACTTATAGTACCCACAGCAGAAACTTTGAAAGACCTTACACAATGGTCATCGTTCAAAATTTGCCAATGGCTTTGGATAATCTGTCTCACAAATATTCATTATGGTTTACAAAATAAATTACACTAGTGCAAATTCTGGAGTGTTGCGTCCATGTAACTGAGAGGAGAATCTGGCTCATTGCATGCAATATAAATATCAATCACTTTCTAGTAAGATATGTGGCAGTATATTTAATATATTCTAAATATTTGGAAACTAGCCCTTTTCCCAATAACTAAAATCTGAGATGACACTAATGTAAATACATTTGAATATAATGAAAATATCCTAGTTCATACTTTAAATAGCATGGTACCCTGGTTGTTAGTTTACAATGTACATAGGAATGACTTGCACTGACGATTTTTGTGCCATGAATAATACACATACAGTATAAACATAATAAATCTATAGTGCATTATTAGACTTCTGATTTCTTGCTGTGTTTTAAGGGCTTGTCTTATTTGTGAAAACAGGTAGCACAATGGAAAAAGGAACAAGACAATCCAAACTGGAATAAAATTCTAATTTCAGATTATTTCATTTATATTCTTTTTCTGCCAAGGTCTTTTTGTTTCTTCCCACTTCTTCTGTCCTTGTAGAGTAAGTTTATATGTTGGCACTGACATACCCATAACATAGCCCTTCCATTGCTGGTTAGTGCTCCTGAGTTGCACTGCTTCACTCCTTGAGCAAGGTCATTCTTTGTAGCCCCAAAAGGACTGGCAGAGGACAGGGGAAACTGTCTTCTACATTTGCTGCCAGTTATGCTCTGACAGTTCCAAATATATCTGTGCTGGGACATTAACTGCAAATGCCTGGCTTGCAGCAAGTTCTCTTGTATTGTAAATTTATTTCACAGTGACTTGAGGTTGCCTGTAAAACCTGTTTCAGCTTTCCCCTCCTTGAGTACAGCATTTACTTCATTCCTTTTCCTTTCCTTGGCCATGGAGAGCCAGTGGGAGAATCTTACAAAGGGTGGATGTGTGGCAGAGAGTCCCAGTTGTTGAAAGCACCTTGGGGGCAACGTCTAGAAAGTGAGGCATGGGCAGGTGTAGGGAAACATCAGTACAGATCTTGGATTTTTGAAAGAGATGAGCTGTATAAGCAACTGGACTGAACTAACCTCTATAAAGTAGCCTCACGCTGTTCGTTAACTTAGATATAGGGTTCTTTTAATGACCTCTGCACATCTTTCCAGTGCCTGGCCTGTCTATTTAGCCAGGTATTGGCATCAGCATTTTAGCCCTAAAAATAAATCCATTCGGGTGATCTGCGAAGGAGGGAAAAATCGTGTCCCATGTTCTCTTTTCATCAATGATGGGTAAAGTAGGCCCGATAATATATGTTTCCTGCTTGTTTTTTTCCCCATCAGCAATTCTGTCTTTTTAAAGGTTATGTTGAATGGAGAGTGGGAGAACCGATGACAAGCTGAACTGAGACAGGAAGGGATTTCTAGACAGATTGGCTAAGACCCTGTGATATTAAATAGAGGTTACTATAAACTGTGAACATCTTAGAGAAAAGCTGTTTGTTAAAAAAAATTACTGCCCTCACCCTGTAAGTTAGGTGTGGCGAGGTTACCTGCCTGGGACTTGACAGTTCTGGGTTCAATTTCTTGATTTCCCCTGGGCTTCCTGTGTGACCTTCTGCCAGCCTCTATGTGCACCAATTTCCCATTTGTAACATGGGTATTGCATGATACTCAGATATTTCTGCCTTTGACAAAGAGCTCACCATGTCCTCCAGAGGCAAAAACTGAGCAGAGCTCCCCTCATTTTTTAAAATGTTTTTAAAATAAATCTCTTAGGCCTTTTCTACAGATCAAAAAAGAGTACAAACCAGATTTTTAAATACTCCTTTGCAGATCATCTTTGAGAATAGAACTGGTAAAGGAATACATTAACCATGCAGCAAGGCTTCGGGTTTCCTGAACTAAAGGTATTTTAATGGTGATATGTTCAATTATCAATATGCTATCATATACTTTGAGTTGAAGGGACAAATTCTCTAGTGTTAGGGACCCTTTATACTGTTCAGGCATCACAAAGGGACTATAATCTGAATGCAGTTGCCCAGAAGAGAATTCTACAGTTGGAGAGGAACTTCTTGGTGGTGTAAAGGAACTACAGTTAGGTCCTGCACCTGTGCCCAGCACAGAGGTTATGTCTGGAGCACCAGGGGAACACTGCAGTACAGTGTTCCACTATGACAGTCCTCCACTGATGATGGGCCACATTATGGCCCCTATAACCAGTGGCATAACATAGAGCAGTCCAGCTGCTGCTCTAAATCATGGTGGAGCTGGGCTTGGCATTGACAGACAGGGAAGTCAGATAGCACCTCCATGCTTTTTGGTGAGGAGGGAAGCCCTGCACTGGAGAGACTCTAGCCCTATAAAAGGCATTTCATCTAAAGCTCTAAAGAGCAACATTCCTATGGACAGAATATGTGCTATGGGCTTTCTCTATACCACACTGTTAAAGCAATCCTTTAATACAGTCACTTCAGAAGTAAGTTTTCCCCTTATACTATGATCACCTATTGAGATATACAGGACTTAACTCCCCGCCCACCAAGATCCGCATGCAACACTCCCTTGAGAAGTGCCCCAAAAGTGTAAGAATCAAGAATCTGTAGTACTGAAAACCTTGCATGGCTTGGGAAAATGGATGGAGATATTTTTGAGAGGTTTTGGGGAAAATGCTGCAGAGAAGCATTTAGAAATGTTGCAAAGCCAACCTGATTATGTTAGCCTCCAGTTAGAACTACAATCTGATCTACTTCCACTGATACTGACTTAACTTTGTATCCATTAGGTGTTACAGTACCAACTGAATTAAGCCAGTGTACTTCAGTTTGACATGTATTTGCTAGGAGAAAAAAGTAAGATATATTATATAGCAGTCATTATATAGGACAATTCTTGGTTTTTCTCCCGTTAAGGCTCCAAACTAGTTAACATTTATATCTCAATCTTCAGAAGAATCCAGGAAAAGACAAATCAGATGTTCCACAATAAAAATATCAAAACTACACACTGAAGAGGTCATTAATTTTATAGCAACATCCATATATTGATTTCACACTCCACAGGTAGAGTTTGGATAAAGACAGCATTTCAAAATTGGACAGAAATTATTCTGCGGTGTTCAGAATTAATCATTATGCTGCCTCCCCCACCAAAAAAGCTACAATAGGTATGGATATAATCCATAAACCTCTAATGTTCTCTATTTATCACATTTTTCTCTAGGTAGCTCTACTGATGAGGCATTACATCCAAAGCCACTGTAAACATCCTGAAGCTGATATAGTAGATGACTTATACAGCACTGTGTCTCTGGATAATGAACAGCTACCTATTTTGGGGAGATATTTAAAATAAAAAAGCAGCAAATTTGATATTAAGGAAATACAATGCATGACTAGATATCATTGAAGCCAAGAACTTATCTGGATTATTACAATGTACATAATGATTAAGTTGGTGACAAGAACGTCCAGAATTTTAATAACAAGTGGTCCTGTGGCACCTTAAAGACTAATCAATATATAGACTCATGAGCTTTTATGGGCAAAACTTACTTCATCAGATGAACTGGAGTGGAATATATATATATATATAGATAGATATAGATATAGGGCTCGACAAACTGCTGTTTCTACTTGCTCATGGCGAGTAGATTTTAGCCGGTCACTCCGTGCGCCCCATTCACCGGTGCTGCGCACATGTGCAGTGCTGGTCTGGCGCATGCGCGGTGCGGGGCTGGCAAGTAGCTCTTGACACAGTTTGTCGAGCCCTGTGTGTGTGTGTGTGTGTGTGTGTGTGTGTATATGAACAGCAGAAGTAGTATCTATTAATTGTAGGACCTGTGTTAATAAGGTTAATTAAGTGTGCTGTATGTGTCCCATACATAGCTTTTGATGTGAAAATGCAGATGTTAATGGCAGGAGAAATTGGCTTTGTAATGTACCAACCTGTTACTGTCTTTGTTTAGACCCAGGGTAGCGGTGTCAAATCTGTAGATAAATTCCAGTTCTGCAGATTCTGTCTGTAAATGGTTAGTGAAATTCCTTTGTAGAAGAAGGGCTGCTTTTAAATCCACGGTTGAGTGACCAGGCAGGTTAGAGTGTTCTCCTATAGGTTTATGTGTATTACCATTTTTGATGTCTGATTTGTGTCCATTTATCCTTTGTCATGGAGACGGTCCCATTTGGCCAATATACATGGCAGAGGGGCATTGCTGGCACTGGATGGCATATTAGAGGATGTGCAGTTGTATGAGCCTCTGATGTAGTGGCTTATGTATTTAGGTCCTTATGTGTTGCTAAATATTAAAATAATTAATAGTTTAGGAAGGGATAGAAATTCTCATGTTTACATCATAAGACAATCTTCATCTATAGGGGCATAAGAGTAAAGTTTTCTTGGGAGTAGACTGCATGGTTCTTGTGCCTTCCTTGGAAGAGTGTAGTTACTGCCCATAGTTAGAGACTTGATACTGGACTAGATGGACCACTAGTATGATTCACGAGGAGTAACGGTAGTTCAAATTAGAGATCCTAATTCGAACTACCTACTCCATGTCGCGTGTAGCCACGGGCACGGAGTTCGACCTAAGGGGATTTAAAAATGGCGCCCGCCCGGCAAGATGCAAATGAAGCCCGGGATATTTAAATCCCGGGCTTCATTTGCAACTTCGAATGCCTACATTAACCACCCTAGTTCGAACTAGGATGGTAGTGTAGACATACCCTGTGGGAATTCCTGCGTTCCTGGAAATGTTAGCTGCTTATCTTCCTTTCCCTATTTTAGACTTCTAAAGATCACTTTGTTCTGTTTAAATGGAGCAAAATGCTAATGAAGGACAAGCCACTGAAAAACATGAACTATGCCATCTTGTAATCAGTCCAGTGGTATCCTGCACAGCCCTTATTCATCATAATAAAAAGGAATGGCACTGGACCATTTGCCTATTTATAACTGGTCCTATTAGCACACTGAGCTGAGAAGAAAGCCAAAGGAGCCACTGGAATATTTCGAATTTACATATTCATGAGACTTAATTAGCAAGTCATAGGGTATTTTGGGAATAGGTATGCACATACTTTGCCTCTTTTCTTTGCCTCTTTTTTAAAAAGGGAATTACAGGCAACAGCCTAAGGCACCATATTTTACATTTTCCTTTTTATAAGGCAATATAATTCTGCACATTGTAACACAGGTGGGTGACTAATTGATATGAATGTGGGGGATTGGCATCTAATCCAGAGACCACTTAGCCTTGTTTAAGTTTGTTTCTATTGCTGGCAGCCATAGCAATGTCTAATTAAGGGTACACTCAAATGTAAGGATTTTGTGGTTTGAGTGGACCAGTCTTGAACTGTAATAGATAGCCTTATTTCCAGTATTTTTGACCAATCAGGACTTAGATACAATTGTCCTTATTATGAATTAATTTTACCCTTGAATCTCTGTAGATTTTACACCCTACTTTATTTTTCATAGGCTGTAAAGATACAACTTTTTTTGATGGAGCCTTTACTATGTGTGTTAATTTGATATCTGACATTCAAGAAATGACCCGACCACAACAAAGATGATGATTGCTTTTTACCAATTAAAATGCACCCTGATGTGGTATATTAGGCCAGACATTCTACAAGCATCTGCCAGTCAATGTAAATGGCTCAACTGGTAAAGCCAAGAGCAGCATAAACTGTGTGTGAATTCAAGCAATTAATTTTCATTTTTCCAAAGAGAAAATAGATGGGGTGGCTTTGATCTTTGCCATTTTCCAAGAGGGAGACCCCACGCAGTTTCTGCTAATTTATTTTATGGTTTCCCTGGCCTCGGAAGGTATTAGGTTGTGCAAATTAAACAAGTCATGTGGACTTCCTGGAAAGTCCCAGATTAACATGTTTTTTCTCACTGAGTTTGTAATTTACTAATTTCAACTGGTTGTGCTTTGCTATGAGTCTTTCTCCTTACACAACATAGCCTTAAGTTCTTTATTATTCTGTAATTTTAGAGGGAGACTGACATGTGAATTCATTGTTGTTCTGCTAAGTTGTTGCTCAGCACACTGAGAGGCACCTCCAATGTTGAATAAGTAAGATGAGAAGAACACGGTTGTAGTCAAGACATCAGCTTTGTCCCTGACAGGTTTGTTCCATGGTGGTCTTGAGCTAATTTAGGAAAAGTCAAGGACTATCATTTCCCTTCATGCCAACAAGATGTACAAAGCTATTATTTAGGCATTTCGATTTGGAGAGGAGGAAATGCCTGTGCATTCCTGCTCTTCCTTATCATTTCTATGACAGAGGGAGAGACACACACACAATATGTTGTGCTAGAATGCATGCTGTTCTGATACCTCTGATATCACTTTGAAACCCAAATCCTTCCAAAAACATATGGCGTATAATAAACACTTCAAAATCATTGGGTGATGGCAATGACACAAATACATTTATCATAATCTTTTATAACTGAGCTTTACACTGTTCAGAAAACTATCTAACAAAGTTGTCATGTGAACCTGAACCCTTTGTTACATTGTTGTGTGAAAGCTCCAGGGCTTCGTAAGAAATGGGTTCTGTTAGCCGGAACTATCAGGACAACATAGCCTTGTGATAGTTCAGTAATGGAACCTGTCTCGCTTGAGAGAAGCAAGTTACAACAGGACAAGGAGGTCCTGAAATCTATGGCAGTGCCACTAACAATTTGTGTTTGGAGAGTAAATGTAATGAGGTTCCGCCAGCTGAGTCTTTGAGAATTTCAACCTTTTTACTCGACCCCCCTCTAACCAATAGATTGGCGTTCTCTATTTGCATGCAATGATACAGAACTCCATATGATTTTTTGCTGCAGTTCCAGTTGCACATTTTTTTCTGCATAAAAGAATAAAACATGCAGGATTATATAATAACTCTCCATTACATTATTCCAACCTGTGACTCCTTGGCAACAATGAATTTTGAAAGCTTGGTCGTGAAATTCCTTTTAATGACATGTTTCAGGAATACTGCAAGTAACTGAAGGCAGTATGATCCACTAGATGTGATATAAAAGCTGGACTATAGTATATGATTAGATAGTAAATATAGTCAAGGGATTTTAAATAATGGAGTATTTATCCAAGACTTCTATATTATTTTCTATTGCTGGATCTTAACGCTACATATTTTAAAATAAGCAGCCCTCTTTTCAGGACCAAGTTACCTTAAAAACACTTTGTGCCTCTGTGTGTGTTTGAGACTCGACCCATTCAAAAAGAGAATTTGCTGTAGGTTTCAGTGCTGGATGCTAATTTATTTGGTGTAAAGGCAGTACCCTTAGACAGTACACAGATCTATTTTTCCCCCTCTCCACATAGGGGCAATGTACACAGTCCTATTAAGGAAGCTACATGTAAATAACATTCCGCTAATGTTTTACAAAACAGTGCCCTCAACGTGAGAATTTTTGCAATGATGCAGAGAAATGTATAATACTTGGATGGCTGAATTCCAAAAATATGAAGCTAGGTGGTATTTTGCAGTGAAATACACACATGCTGGTGATTTTCTGTGGCAGGTGAGGAGACCTGGTTCTTAGAACTACAGGTTCCATATATTTTTTTTTCAAGCTAGAGAAGGCATTAACAATTGCTGCTTAAGAAACCTTTTCTCTGGGTTACTGTCTGTAACATGAGCCAAAACCATCTTATTCTGCTAATTAATCAACTCTATAGATAGAGGAAAAGGGAAGGAATGTGAATAAGTTGAGTGTGTTACTCATAGGTACCATTCATAAAAGTGAGAATCTGTGCCTTGTGGAGTGAATGTTATGTAATGGTTCTTCAGTCTATATGACCAGACCCCTCTTCTTTGTGTCTCTTCTTATTTACTTCCCCTGCCCTGCCACACAAATACATACACTGCTTCCCAGCTATGAAGGCAGAGCAGGAAGTGGCGGCTGGTGGCCAGGAGTCCAGCTCTGCAGGCAGCACTGATGCCAGCAGCAGAGAAGAAGTAAGGATGGCATGGTATAGCATTGCCAGCCCTACTTTTCCACTGCTGCTGGTGGTGCTGCCTTCAGAACTGGGTGGCTAGCCAGCAGTTGCTGCTCTCCAACCACCCAACTCTGAACGTGGAGTGTCTTCTCAAGCCTCCTCCCCGCAATTCATTCTCTGCTCCCTCAGTTTGAGAACTTCTGAGGTAATGTCATACTGCAAAAATGGTGTAAATCAGGGATTCTGTAATCTTGTATTGTAGTGTCGAGCTCATGTTGTTGAAATAGTCTCATAGATAGTGCCCTACCTAACAACAGCCACTGCTTACATGAGAAGTACTCATTTATAACTCTCTAATGTGATAAGGTTTTGTATCTCCCTGGAAATAAGTTTATCTCTGTCTAATTTTGTTCTGCATTTCAACTCCCACTCCATCTGTTCTCTCCTTCCTTGCTCCCCTGTACATGCTTCTTCAAGTAATTACAGTGGCCGTCAGAGGATATGAAACTTAGCTGTAAAAATATGGGCCTGTCTCTCAAGTTAAAGGAGCAACTCCATTATGGTGTAGCAGCAGTTGGCCGTAATCCTCTTATGCTGACCCATCATGAAAGTGGGAACAAAAGCGGGTTTCAAGGATACATCTTTTTGCCTTTTCTTTTCCTGAAAAAAAAATCATTTGTTGGAATTTTTCATTTAGTGACAATTTCAAGACAAAAATGGTAACAATTTTTTAATTAAACTTGTGTGAAAATGTTGGTAATGCTCCTCTTGCTCTCCCTCCAGTTTTTTAAATTCTCCTTTTCTTTTCCTAGTGGAAAAAGGGGAAAACATTTAAAAAAAAGATTTTCAGTTTTTCACAAAATGTTAATTGGAACCATTACTTGGAAACATGAAAAATATTTTGAGGAATTTCTGGGGCTGGTCAAAAATTATTTTTGTATGAAACATTTCCCCAATGAAAAATGGGACTTAATTTTTTTTTATTTCAACAGTAGGAAAAGCTCAGTTATAGGTGGAATTTTCAAATGGAAAAATACAAACAAAATATTTTCTTTTGACATTAAGCTGGGCATCTGCTTGAACCCACATAGTGGCTCATGGGAGTTGGAGTTCTGGGATCTTCATGGTTCTATTTTCTCCTGTGGGCCTAGTTCCCTACCAGCTAAAAATATAGGCATGTTGCTGGTAGTGAGATGAGATAACACTTTATCATACTGATAGAGAATAGCAGGAGTAGGTAGCTGAACGACATCTCCCATTATATACTCTGGTTTTGAAAAAAGGGTTAAAAATCAGAAATATTTACCTTTTCTTGACCAACTCTAGTTGGAACTTCTTACAAGCAATGTCCCTCCCCCCAATCTTTTCTATTCATGTGCGAAATGCATTTTTTCATGTGTGGCTCTACACCACCAGCAGAAAGAAAAAAATGTAGCTGTGGGTGCTCTGCTGATCAGCTGGACATCATCTGAATCTCTCTTGAGCAGCTGCACAAGTGTACAGCTTACAGGGAACACTGCTTACAAGGTCACTTTAAAAGAGAATTGGGTCCATGATGAATAAAACAAAAAGTAGAGAAGAGAAAAGGGGAAGATTTTCTCCACTCTGCCCATTCCAAATCGCTTTAGCTTGTGTGTTGGATTGACCAGCCCTTGTATTTCCCAAACAGTATATTTCCCTACCTGCTAAAAATATAGACAAGTTGCTGGTAGTGAAATGAGACACTTTATCATCCTGATAGAGAGTAGCAGGAATAGGTGGTGATAGTTGATGTTGCTGAGGGTTGCAATAGCACTAACCAAGCACATTTGAGTTAGATATTAGACTCACTAAGGGAAAGCTCTTGCCCCAAAGTCTTACAATTTAAATAGACAAGCCAGATGATGACTGGGATAAAGGAAGTATTGTCCTCGTTTGGTAGAAAGAGATCTTAGGCGTAGAGAAATTGCGCTTTGCATGAATTCATATAGAAAATCTGTAGCTTAAACCATGGCACAAGCGGGATGCTGCAGCCCTTCCTTGGCCATAGATATGTCATATACCTATGCAGGGTGTGCAGCCTTGGGCTCTGCAGCTGTGTGCGCCTCCTGGTACCCCTCACACTCTCCGTCTTTGGGGGAAGAGTGGGAGTGGGATGAATCTGGGACCATGGGTAGATGGAGCAGGGTGGTCCTCCCATGGCAATACACTGTGGTCCAGGGGCTCTGGCTGTAGGGCATGAGTGGTGCTGCAATGCAAGTGGCCAGTGGGAGGAGTCCCAGGCAAGGCGACTCCTTTGCCTCCTTGGTTGCAGAAGCATCCTCTGAGCCAATAGCAGAGGAACAACATGGCACCTATGGGTGTGTTTAGACTACAGGGTTTTGTTGACAAAAGTGGACTTTTGTCGACAAAACTATACCTGCATCTACACTACTGCCAAGTTCTGTCGACATAACATCGACAGAACTCGGCAGTTTTGTCGATGGTGGTAAACCTCATTCTATGAGGAAAAATACCTTTTGTCGACAGAGTTCTGTCGACAGAAGGTGTTATTGCATCTACACTGTCCTTTGCATCTACACTCTCATGTCGACACAGTGGCTTGCTTTGTTGACAGAACTGGATGTAGTCTAGACGCTCTTTGTTGACAGAAGCTTTGTCGACAGTATCGGTCGACAAAGCCTCTGTCGACAAAAGCCTGTAGTCTAGACGTACCCTATGTGTTCATTGGCAGGTCAGTGTGGGGGCAGCCTGAGGTGCTATAGCTGGGACAGGGTAGTGTGGGGGCCAGGACTGCTGAAAATCCAGTGCCTTAACCACAAGACTATCGTCCTTTTATTTTAATCAATAGCTGCATCTGCCTTGGGAGGGTTCTCCCTCACAGTTATATAAGGAAAAAAACCTGATGTGAAACACCCTAACCAGAATGGATAGTCTATGTTCCTTTTGTGGTTTATTCTGATAAAGAAAAAAATCTTCTCCAGCACGGAAGAAATGGAAACCCTTCATTCAGAAGTCAGAAAGAGGATACGAAAATAACTGTTCATATATATTAGCAAGTCATCTGCTCATCTTCTATAGCTAAAGAAAACCTATCTCCTGAAAGAGAGTGAGCCAGAGTTGTAAGAATGACTTTTGCTTTCAAGTCCAGCATTTTCTTTTAGAGCATAAAAGGATTCAGACAGCATTTAATGTTATGCAAAATCATGTCCCATTTAGTTCCTTCGTGTTCCGTTCTATATAATTATCTTTTTGTTTGCTCAAAGTAACATCCTTCATAGAAGGGAAATGTGGTGATTAAAGTTGTGGTATAATAATTCTATAATTTATTTCTCTTAATATAATTAGAAAGGTGTTTTTTTTAAAGCATTTTCAATTCTTTGTTCATTGGCTTCATTTCAAAGCAAGGAGAGTCACTGGGGCTGGTCATTGGTCATATAGACCCAATTAATGTTCAAGGTCAAGAGTATATTATGCTGACAAAGTCCTGCTTGGATAGAAACATTCATTCCTGATTAAGACAGCCTTTGTAGCAAATGAAATTATAGTCCAAGAAATCTGATTGTGTCTGTGCTTGAGTGAGGTAGTGTCTCACTGCTCCATTTCCCAATGTGTATACTGCCATATGCTGCAGGAATTCAGGAACTTTTTCAACAGGAAAGAGGAAAGGAAGAGCCTAGGGCAATGGATGTGACACTGAATGAAGAAACTGTTAATAGGCTGAAGAATGAGAGAGGAATTTCCTTTGGCGACAGAGCTACTCTGCTAGCCGATTTCTTTAAGATAAATTGAATATGAGCCTCTGCCACCTTTTGCTGTCAGTCTGAGGAGAAGTCGGGAGCAAGCTTTACTAGGAAAGGAAAGGAAAGGCCTTTTTCTTAGTTGGCTTAAATTAAGTCAATGGAATTAAACCAATTTATATCATCTGAGAATCTGGCCCTTAAATTGAGATGCTCAAAGGAAAACATTCTGATTATCTGTCCAAGGAATGTGAGGACCTAAATAATTTCAGCAATGTTTCTTTGGCTCTCCCAATCTTTAATATATTTGCCAAATAGTCCTACTTTGTTTAGAATCATTGTTTAGAAGGATAATTACAGCTGATGATGTAATGGATAAAATCAGAAAACAATTAGAAACCCTTCCCTTCTTTACTGGCCCAAGAGAGGTAGTCGTGTTAGTCTGTAACTTTGGAAAAAAAGGAGTAGTCCTGTGGCCCCTTAGGGTACATCTACACAGTACCTTTAGCTTGAAATAAGCTACTCAATTTGTGCTACACAAATTGTGTAGCTTATTTCAAGTACATTTCGAAATAGCTTATTTTGTAATTTGAAGCTGTCTATACAGTGCCAAATTTCGAAATAAATCACTATTCTGAAATTCCCCTTAATCCTCATGGAATGAGGGTTACCAGGACATTGGAATAAGTCGCCCGTTATTTCTAAATCTATTTTGAAATAATGGGCTGCTTCAATAGATGTGGAATAGGTATTTCGGGATACTTCCGGTATCCCAAAATAGCTCCACAGTGTATACGTATCCTATGGGTGTGTCTAGGCTACAGGGTTTTTTTGAAAAAAGTGGCCTTTTTTCGAAAAAACTTTACCCGAGTCTAGACTGCTGCCACGTTCTTTCGAAATTAAATTGAAAGAATGCAGCAGTTTTTCCGACCACAGAAAACCTCATTTTAAGAGGAATAACACCTTTTTTCAAAAGTACCCTTTCGAAAAAAGGCATTACTGAACACAAACAGTGCTTTTTTGAAAGAGCATCTAGACTGCCTGGGTGCTCTCTTTCGAAAAAGCGGTTCTCTTTTTCGAAAATACTGGTTGCTGTCTAGACGCTCTCTTTTGAAAGAGGCCTTTTCGAAAGATTCTGTCAAAAAAGCCTCTTTTGAAAGAGGCTTGTAGTCTAGATGTACCCTTAGAGACCAACAAAAATATATAGGATCATGAGCTTTTATGGGTAAAATCCACTTCATCAGATAAGTTGGAATGGAAATAACAGATATAGATATAGATATAACAGCAAAAGCAGTTACTTTACTAGATGTTTTACTAGGCTGAATTTGCATCTGGGGAATATTACAGTAAATACTGGAAGGGGAAATTAGTTTTAATTTCATGCTAATGGAAAAATTTGGTTCTAATTATGTTATGATTTATAGAATATAATCAGGCTGTCATTTTAGTACTTTGATTAGATTGTTCTATTGTTTATTTTGTTTGGCCTAAATAAGATGAATACTCTTTTTGATGATGCATTTAAATACAAACACCTTTTGGCAGCTAAACACATTTAATCTTTGGGGACTTACTACAGAAATAAAATTCCCCCCAACATTTTAATAGGGACATTTGATAATAATTCTTTTAATTTGGTGTCTAGTGTTCAGGTCAAGCTCAGTGTGACTAATAAAGAATTCTTAATCTTCCCCCTTCATGCACCCTCCTCTCATCTTTTTTCTCAGTTTGGGTGGACAACACCACTATCTTGCCTGTCTACACTGCATGCTTATTTCAGAATAAGCTATTTTGGAATAGAAATTCCGCAATAGCTTTTTTCGAAATAACATGTCTACACAGCAAATGCCCATTGAAATAGTGTTCACACTCATCGGACACTGAATTGCATTTAAGGCCACTTGGAAGCACTTCAGTCAGGGCATCAGGAGGGTACTCACTTCCTGGAGCTGCTTCCTGAAGCTCGAGCTTGAAGGGCTCCTCCATGTCTCAGGCTCCTCTCCTTTGCCTACCTCCTCAAGGGACAGCAAAGTCTTCACACTGCCTACTGTGGTTGCCCTTGCAGACACTTCAGCACTCCAGCCATGGAGCTGGACCTGCCTCCAAGCAGTTGGTGACTCTTAGACCCGATGCCGCACCTCCTGCTGCAGTTACTGCAGGCTGCCCTCATGGTTCTGCAGGAACAGGACCCCTAGCTCATTGTGGGGCACCTCCTCTACTCTCTCCAGATGCTGCTCATGCAGCTCGACCCCACCCGCCCTTTCCTGTACACTGTGCACCACATACTGACTAGACACCAGTTGTAACAGGTGGGACTGGATTGTCATGGAGCGGTGGGATGACCAGAACTCTAGAACTTTCGCATGTGGAAGGAAACCTTCATGGAGCTGTGTGAGTGGTTTGCCCCTGCCCTCAAGCAACGGGACACTCACATGCAACCTGTCGTCCCCCCCCAGAAGTGGGTTGCCATTACTATCTGGAAGCTTGCCATGCCAGACAACTACTGCTCTGTCGGGAACCAGTTCGGCGTGGGGAGATTGACCGTCATGGTCATAGTCATGCAGGTATGGTGCTCTCATGCTATTGTCCCAAGAAGGTGGTGAACTGTTGGAATGGGTTCCCTAGGGAAGAGGGGAGAGTGGTGGAGGCTCCCTCCATGGAAGGGTTTTCAGTCCCACCTTCACAAAGCCCTGACAGTTGATTGGGTAAGTAGGGGCTGGTCCTGGAATGTCTGAGGTAGGGTATTGATGTTGGGGACCTCCCGAGGGTCATGGCAACCCTATGATTCTCTGTTTGTCTCCTTCTACAGGTGGTGAGGGCCATCAACACCATCCTGCTCTGCCAGCTCATCCTTCTGGGTGACAAGGACCCCAATATCACTTGCTTTGCCACCATGGGCTTCTCTGACTGCGGGGGAAGGAAGGACATTGATGGTGCCCATATTCCCATCCCATGTTCCCGACCCCCAGGCCTCCAAATACATCAACTGCAAGGGGTACTTTTCAATTGCGCTGCAGGTCCCCATGGACCACCAAGACCAGTTCATGGACATCAACATCCGGTGGGCAGGGAAGGCACACAATGCTTGCATCTTCTGCAACGCCAGTCTCTACGAGAAGATGCACACCGGCACTTTTCCCCCCAACTGCACCATGAGCATCGGGGACATGGATGTGCTCATGTGCACTGTGGGGGATGCAGACTACTCTCTGCTCCCCTGGTTTATGAAGCCCTACATGGGACACCTGGACCAAAGCAAGGAATGTTTCAATGCCAGTCTCAGCAGGGCCCATATAGTTGTGGAGGGCACCTTTGGTCATTTGAAAGGGAGGTTCCGCTGCCTCCTCACCCACCTCGACCTTGGCAAGTGGAATGTCCCCCAAGTGGTGGTGGCCTGTTGTGTCCTGTACAATATATCCGAGAACAAGGGGGAGGTGTTCCTGCCTTGGAGGGGGGCTGAGCAGCTGGCCAGGGTCTTTGAACAGCTGCGCATTGCTGCTGTCCAGCGGGCCCATCAGGGGGCTGTGCGCATCCAAGAGGCTCTGAGGGAGAGTTTCACACAAGGACCCCAGCGACACTCTCCCCTGGGCCTCCCCACAAGGAGCCTGTGCAATGTCCCTCTGAGCCTTTCCTTCCCCGCCCCTCCCTTCCCCCCCTTCCCCTGTTGATACAATAAAACAGATCTTTTGTTTTTGAAACAAGGAGCTCCAGTTTTGGTTTCATTGGTGTAAATGTAACTGGGGAAAGAACCTGGGAGGGCGAAGGGAGGGGAAGGAGAGGCTCAGAGATTGGGCTGGGAGTGGTGCCTGCCTCAGGTGGTCCCACCACCTTGTGTGTGGGACCCTTAGCAGCAGGCCTGGCTTTGTGGGCAAGCTGGTCATCTTGGGCCCCGCAGCTCCACGGCCACAGCTCATGGAGCTGCGTGGCCATGCGGCTCCGTGTGCTGCCTTGGGCCCTGCACACTCTTTGGCTGGGCCTGCTCAGCAGCCACAGTGGGGGGATAGTGGGAGGGGCAGGATCATCCAGCAGGCGATCAACTGCAGCAGTGTAAGCTGTGCACATGGTCGGGGTCTGCTGCAGGAGCTCCCACCAGGCGGTGTGGTGCAGGGCATGCATGGTAACAAAGTGCTCCCGTTCAGGTCCTCAAAGACTCATCTGTGGTGGCAGCTCCCATGGGGGCAGGAGGCTGGTATGGGAGGTGTTGCAGGCATCTCACTCACAGATGGTCCAGCTGTGAAGAACAAGGAGAAGGGCAGTCATTCCAGGAGACAGGGTGCATGAAGCCTAGCCCTCATCTCTGAGGCAACACTGAAAGGTCTTGGGTCAGACAAAGGCGATGTGCTTCGAGCAAGGCCATCGGTAGCCTAGACAGTGGGCCCCTTCTTGAAGGGGCACAAATGTCCCTGTGGGGAGCCTCACTTCCCCCAAATCCTGGGGACAAGCAGGCATGGGAATGTGCTGGCCAAGCCAGGAGCCTACAGACAGGAGGGGGGCAATGGGGCAGCTCTGCTTCACTCTGTGCAACACACACGTCAGGACTAGCAGTGGTGGTGTCCCACAGAGACTGATTTCTTTCCTCAAGAAATGCAGTCTTGCCCTGCTGATATCCATTCAGAATGCTGCTGCATGTGGGCAGCAAGTTAACTGCCTCCTGGGGGAAGCTAGACCTGTACAACCGAAAATTAAGGCTCTATTTTTCAAATATGTCTCTGAAAATCCCACCCTGAAATGTGGGTCTGCCTAACTGTCTTAAAACATAGAATTGATGGATTAATATATTTTTTGTTCGCCCAAATTGAAATGCATTTCATGTGACATCAGAACCTTCTCAAACAGAGAAGTGAAGTGTTTTTTTTTAAATAAGAATAGGTAACTGATTTCATAGATTCAGAGTTTAAGGCCAGAAGGAATCATTAGATCATTTGGAATGATCTTCTGTATAACACAAGCAATAGTATTTCACCCATTTACCCCACTGAGCCTAATTACTTTTTTGTCTAAATCATAGTTTCTGTTTGGCTAATGTGTATATTAATGACATCTACGGAGCACTTCTAGTTTGTAACAGAAGTAACCACTGGCCAAACTGCACCTTGCCTGAATATTTGGGTCCACAGTAAATACTCATTTCCAAATGCTGTGGGGTAATTATGCCTACTATTATATTTTTCATAAAAGAGCCAGTATCATGGCCTGGCTATCATTGTCAGCACTACATTGTTATATGGGTCTCTTGTGCTTCTAAAAGCAGCTCCTTCTGTGTCTTTCATTTCAACAAATGTGTAACCTTGTCTTTTCTTACGTTTGCCGGACAGGCTATAGCAAACTTGTAGGTTCACTTCTACTGCTTGGCCTTTGTGGTGATCCATATTGAAAACCGAACCGAGGCCACTTTATTATCAGTCCTCAGTGTTTCCAGTACACCTACTCCATCTTTTTTGTGTTTTTCCTGTCCCTTTGACTGACAGGTGCCTTTACTGAACACTATATTATAATCAAAATGTCTTGTGCAGGAGCAAAAAACACCAAAACCAGCATTAAAAATTAATATGGTTGTCAATCAGATGTCCACTTTTGCATGCAGTGTTGCTTGAGGTAAAACATGGCATTATGTTGAAGAGGGCTATGATATGGATCATTCCTTAAGATATACCCAAGCTTTTGGCAAGTTGCTCATAAGGGATATTATAGTGTCGGTTATAAAAAAAATGTGAAGTAAAGCGATGAAAGCCTAGTCCATTGGTAAGGAATAAAAATCCATTTAAAACAAATGATTAGCAAAAGCAGAAGAAATGGGGAAGGAAATGTGAAGTTTTGCCATTATGTTGCCCCACGCTAGAGATGTCTGATAATTTCTGTAGAAAATTAGGATGCCCTTCTTGGTTTGTGGAAAAAAGTCTCAGAGGGGTAGCTGTGTTAGTCTGTAACTTTAAAATCCAGTAAGCAGTCCTGTGGCACTTTAGAGACTAACAAATATATCATGAGCTTCTGTGTGTAAAACCCACTTCATCGGATGAGTTGGAGTGGAAATTACATGCCTCTAGCTTGGTTTGTGTTTGTCCTGTGGATGTGAACCAACAGTGACATATTAGAGGTTTTGATACCTTTGAGATATTTGTGTGTGTGCTTACTAGATAAGAGTATTTCTGGGGGGGTTGTTAGGGTTGCCAGTCCTCCAGAATTGGCCTGGATTCTCCAGGAATTAAAGATGAATTTTGAATTAAAGATTGTCATCTGAGGAAATCTCCAGGGATACATCCAACCAAAATTGGCAACCATAGGTACTGTTTATGATGCATTTTGAGTTTCATCTGGTTTGATGGGATACATGACATGAAGAGGTGGTCACATATTTTTAGACATAGCACAGAGTTACACTTCTTGGAAATCCAGTGTGAACCTGGGTGGAATGTGTATAAAGCTATCAAGCTTGAACATGGATTTGCAATTAGATTAAGCTATATGATGGCTGGGCTAGGCTGGGCTGGGAAATCAGGTCAGTCAAATTATTCTAATCTACCAGATTTGTAAACCAGACATAGGAAAATTAATGAACTCAGTTCAGATTGTACTTCAAAGGCTCACTAGTGTGGATGGAGGCTGCATTATAAGAGAAAACTGTACCACTGAACATTATAAAGTTGTAAGAGCCTGTTGGGCAAGCAGATGGGAAAAAGGTATTTTGGGCCATATTTTTAAATGCTGAAACCCCGGGCTGTTGTCTGGGTATAATTTGGAGAGTCAAAATTCCTGAGAACTTAAACATTTACATGCTGCTGCTCAAATTTGTGGTTTCAAGGTACATATGAGTGAGTTAGAGGAATGAGCATACTGTGCTGGTAGATTTTTCTTGATTTGTGCATGCAGTGAATGTGAGGTGTGTGGGACAGGAGCTATGTGTGTTTGGGTTATTCTGTGTATTGGTTATATTACTGCATAGGCTGTGTTTATTTGTGTGCATGGGTTGTGCTGGCAGATTTTGTGCTGAATGTTTTTGGGGGATATAGGTTGCATTGGGGAGCTTGTTTTGAATTGTACATCCTGTCAACAGATTTTGTATTGATTTTTTGGGGGTTGATAGGTCAATTGTGGCAATTGGGCCAAATAATCCTGCATCTGTGCTGTCTTCCCCTCATCACTGACTCATTACAGCCAATGAAAATTGTTGTATGCAATCTGCCTGTAGGGTAAGGGACATGATTGGTTGAATAACCTCTGATATCACAATGGTCTAGGACTCTTGGCATGGCATAGGTACATACCTTACTGTCATAGGGGTGTAATTTGTAAATTAAAATGGCTGAGAACTCAAACATTGGATGGAAACAGAGTGCAAATCCCAGTGATATTTAGAAAATCACTAGATTCAATAAAAAAAAAGCTCTCAGCCATACTTGTAGCTGTTTTCATCACTTCTAGGCTACCGAGTGACAATCCGGGACTCTTATCATATAGATAGGTGCCTAGTGGGATTTTCAGAAGTGTCTATTTCTTTAACTCCCATTGCAATTTGAAAAATCCTACTAGATGCCTAATTACAACTGCAAGTGCTTTAATACCTAAAAAAATATGGCCCTTTGTGCATGAAGTTATGTGATAGGCAGGGGGAAATACTCTTTTTACCCAGAGATGAATTAATTCTAAAGTTAAAACTGATCCTATGACGTATCAGTAACTGTTAAAATACTGCCTGCGTCATGATCAGTATTGTGGCAGTGAAAGAGACTATTGGAACTCCCAAACCTTACCCATCTCTACTTCCTTGCATAAATGCTACCCTTTCCCCCAACTATATTTCCCCCAAATACACCCACTTTCTCTTCTGAATTCTTAAGCAAATAAGGCAAACACTTGACTTTCAGCCTCACCAAAGAGCAAAACAGAGACAGAATTACTCTTCAGACCTTATTAGGAAGAAGTAAGAAGTTTATAATCTTCCATTTGAGAAGTAATCTGTTATTATTTGAATGATTGACAGATACATACTAAGGTGATTGGCACATTAGAAATGTCTCACACAGAGAGAGAGAGGCAAAGTGTGTGAGAGACAAAATAGATGCATTTAATGAGACAGTGAGCTGTTAAACAGAGATTTAATTTCCTTTAGGTTCTCTAAAATTTTCTGGCTTAGACCTGTTTTAGGCTAGTGTGGGGCTTGGTCTAAGGGTTCGCAAGACAAATGTTATTCCGAGATTGGCTCCCTACCTTTGTTTTCATGAATCAATTTAAGACAGAAAGTTCAATTACTGTCACAGGGACACCTTTGCGTGTGGAGCCATTTGCAGGACGGAGGACCAGAATCTGTGCTCTGGCTAAGCTATTCTTGGCTCACAATGAGAGGGGGGAGGTTCAGACCACTCTTGTGTGCCACTTATTAACCTACTTATTAAGCCCTTATGACCAGGGCAGCAAGAGATTCTCAAGACAAAGTGTACTTTTCTCCCCATCCCCATCCATCAGGGTTGTGGTGTAAGAGCTGCAGTTCTGGCCTGATGACACTTGGAGATTCCTGAACATAAGCTTTCTGGCTTTTTCCTCCACTGGAAGGTTCCAAAACAGTTGGGGCAGGGGCCCCAAAAGCCTAATTGTCCACTCCATTATGCTGGTTTAAAACCAGTGTCACTCCATTGACATTCAAAGACTTACACTGGTATAAAATCACAAGGGAGCCTGGGTCTGGGTACAACTGAACTAGAAACATAATATTCTGAATATTAGTGGCAAGAAAACAAAGGAGAAGAGAAGAGTGGGTAAAGGCACTCCCTGCACTGATACTTCCCTAAAGACTCAGAGCTGCTGAGAAGAAGATCCAGTACTCCGGGATCCACAGGAAGTGGAAAGGGCAGACTGAGAGGCATCACAGCTATTGCAGAAGAAAAGAGTAGGCAGGAGAATGTCATGAGCTTCTTTTATAATTTCAAAAACCCAACAAAGAGTCCCAGAGATCAGATAACTATAAAATAGGGCCTTTGCTCTCATCACTAGTATTTTTTGTGCTTGTATAGATGGTGTTGCTCATTTTACATATAAGATTATTCAGTGGGGCTGTGCTGATTTGTAGCTGAAGATTTTGGATAAACTCTGGAGAGTTCTGGTACATTTCTATCCCTCCTCCAGCTGTGGGTCTGTGAATGGAAGGCTTGGGCTGGGGCTGGTAGTAGGCGAGGGTGTGGGATATAAAAGGAAGTGATCCAAGCAGTAAGCGGATGGCTGGGGGACATGTGTGGAATGATTGCTCCTTCCTGAAAGCCAGAACCCTTTGTGGAGGGCTAGCTAAAGAAGAGATTGGGTAAAGCAGGGAGACTCTTCAGTGGAACATCTGAGCAACAATCAATATTAAATCTCTTCTGGCAAAAGCCTGGGGAAGAGTCTGTGTGAGAGTAGATATAGAAGTCATTGAGAGGACCAGGGTTTGCCTGAGACTACTGTGAACTCCAAGAGCTAGGTGGTGGTGGGAGACCAGATGACCTTCTAGTGAGAAAACTGTAGTGAACTCTGGAGTCAAAGAGAAAAAGGAATGTGATATGGCCTGATATAAGGGAAGAAGAAGAATTTACAGGCATGAATGTAAGGCCTGTGGACAGATGGGATGGCGCTATCTATGCCTTAGGCAGAGGGCTATGTTAGTGAAGAAGCCTTGAAGGCACTGAGTGAAGCAATTGGAAAGAAAGGGGAAGCTGAGATAAAACTGCAGAAATGCCCCGCTATGTTGTGAGGAGGTGATCTGGGACAGTGAATTTTGTAACTGGGCCTAACCCAATGTCTGCTGAAGTCAATGTAAAGACTCTCATTGACTTTTATGAGCCCTGGATCTCTTAATCAATAGAGGTGTGAATTAACATGTTAATTTCTCTTTCACTTTAATTTTCTCCTGTTGAAGGATTTTTCCACTTCTGGAACCAATTCTACTGTCAATTATATAGGTGTAAATTGATTTAAATGGAGTTGCTCTGAATTTAATCCCATGTGATTGAGAACATATGTCTCATCAAATTCACTCTGGCCCAGATGCCACATTCCCTTGAATTGAATAACATCCTATTCCACGAGTCGTCCAGTTGACATTAATAAAGGAACTGGCAAAGGTTAAGAAATGAAGGCCCTAAGTGAAGTGGCAATTGACACAAATCTGACAGACTTTTTGATGTTGGGGAAGAGGTGTGAGAGGGGAGGGAGAAAATTAACTGTAGGAAAATGAACTTTAACAAATGGTCAATGAGAGTTTTTAATTAATTTACCGTTTTAAACATTGCTGTACCAGTGTTAATTCCCTCCAAGATCTAGCTACACAGAGAAATAGAATTTGTGGCTAAGTGTTAAAAGGGGCTATATTACAGTTAAAAGTAAATGACAACCATGAGGCTCAGATCATAGTAGAGAAGATTCACAAACATTGTGGGTATTGTTTTATTGTTCCAACCTCTAAATCTTTGCTACGTTGAATACTTCCTTTCAAGCCCACATAAGGGATATTTCTCTGTGATAAGAGGAAACTTTTAACAAGTTGATGTAAACATTTCTAGTGTATGTCACATAGAGGGACTGTACTGAAAGTATGAGTAAGGACAGCTACACATCTCCAGAGCTCATTTCAAATAATATTTCCCTTTTTTATTATCTCTGCATTGTATTTACAGGCCCTAATATGTCGCACCAACTGATGTTAATATGAACACTTTGAAAAGCTGCAGCCAGTGTCTTCACCCTGAACCAAAGACTTAATGGAAAAAATCAGTGACCTGTTGAATCTGTAGGTCAAGCAAATTGTTACGTTGCTGAGAATCTGTGTGAGAATGTCAGGTTTTTTAGTGACATTCTCTAGTACTGGATCCATTGGTAGGTACATTGGGTCTAATGAATATCAGTGTTATCTGATCCATGAAATCATGTACCTAGAAAACTGTCAAGAACTGTGGATAGTTCCGATTGTTAGAAACACACCGTTTACATCCTGGTGTTTCTGCAGTAAATTACCCCAGACAGTCATTTTCAACTATAAGGACTAGCTCCTCAGATGCTCTGCCTTATTCCAGATGGGGACATGACCCTTTCTTTCTGCATTTTAAAAATGGTTTTAAAGTGAACTTTGTTCATTGTCCCTCCGCGATATTCTAATTTCTTCATCCTTAGTTGAACTGATCAGCTGTATACCGTACTGCACCTGTTTTACAGTGTAAAAGGAGTGCAGGATCTTATTGGTGTAATGTGAAGCAGTTAGACACTTTGCAATCTTCTTTATAATAATTCTAGAAAGATTTTTTTCTCCTAAGGCACATCGCCTCATTGACCCCAGCTAGTGTAAGAAGGGGTAAGAGAATTACTATAGATTATTGAGGGTAGTTGTCATGATCAGAAGGAGTGCTGACCAGCACTCGGTTACTAAAGGGTTAATTCAGGCACCTAGCAAAGGTGTCAGCTAAGAGGAGTAGGGCAATGGGCCAATAAAAATGCAGGTAGGAATTTCAAACTGGAAAATTTGAGTTCAGAGCAGTTTCTCCCAGGTAATGAGGGAGATGGGAGACGCTTTCTCTTTCCAAGAACAGACTTCTTGAAATGTGGAAGTAGGGAAAAGTTTAGATAGTCCATCAGGGTTTATTGTTTTCTTTGTTTGGGTGTTTGGACATCATGTCTGAGCTAGCTAATTGTTTTTCTCTTTTGTAACTAAGTATACTTTCTTTGAGTATATATATCAAATTGTGGCTCTTTCCACCTAGCCAATTTACTATGCTTGCAACTGTAGTTTTGTTTTGATGTTAAAAGATTTTTTTTAATCTAATTAACTGGTATTGGTTGATTGTTGTGTCCCTTAGGACTAAGTACCTAGTTACAAGGGCAGAACCCATTGCCCTTGTCTATGGATTCTCTCTGTCTTTCCTGTTACCCAGGCTATGAAAGATTCAAAATGGAGTCTGCTGGGTTCCATCTTCCTCACCAGCTTCTTCCCGCCAAAACCACATGGAAGGATGCTTTGCACTCCACCCTTTAGCCTGTGCACATGGCTCTAGGCCTGTGCACCCCTCACTAACGCCATGAGTGCACATCCCAGTTATGCACCCGACCCTCTTTTCCTGTGCACACCTCCCAATTACGTTGCACCCCACACGCTAACTCAGTTTCCCGCCTTGACATCTTTATAAACCCCTCTCTGAGGAGAGCTCGGTTTGCTTGGTTCTCCTTCATCTGCCTGTGTGCGTCGTCGTCTACCCTGAGGAGCCCATTCATCCATTCCTGCATGACCTGATCGGACTGCCCAGATCCTGTGGTGCTTCTTCGAGGTGTGAGGGAAGCCTCCTCCGATCTAGTACTTTGGGACTATTATCACGGGTCCTGCTTATGAACGGACATTCAGATAAGGACTGGTGTCCACGGATTCTAAGCGTCAGTTCACGTGGAAGGTGAGGATCCAGACTGCTCCGGAACCCAGATCACCAGACTACCATCGCGGGATCTCTCTGCTGTCCTCCCTCACGGCTTTAAATTAGCCACGAGGTAGAAGGGTCGCAGGCGTCTATCGCCGCCTTCGAATCTTTTGTAAAGTATAATCCTTCTGTATACGGGGTCTTTCCTATCTCCTTTTTCTTCCGGGTTAGGGTGGGACATTTACTGTTTATCTTGTTGGTCGATGCATGTTACTATTTCTATAAAATATATGGTTTGGCCCTAAATTTCATCTCAGACCTGATTTGTGACTAGCTGTTCACTGGTGATAGATATGGGTACCAGGTCGAATCTGGCTTCTGTGGGGAAGGCAGCATTAGGCTTTAATTTATTGCCAACAGCAATTGTTTACCTCAGCCTTCCGGGTAACATTCCCAACTCCAAGCAAAATGGAGGTTGGGGCATGAGGGGAGAGCTTTACTTTAGGGAGGGGATTCCCAAGTGATCTCTTCCCTGATTTTCTTGGAATCACTTGGGTGGTGGCAGCAAAGAACCAGTCTTGTTTTTTTTTCTTTTTGGATCGCAGGGGGACTGAGATTGTGATTCCCAGAGACAAACTTATTCAGAGACAGGTTTGCAGAGGTTATTCTGCTAGCCGGCCCCCCAACTTTGCATGCACAGTGTCAGGTTGGGGGATTAAACCGCGATGATAGTGAATTCTGGGGCAGGTTCAATGCCCTGCCATACATCAGGGGAAATTTGGGCAGCACTTTTGGGGCAGCTCTCTATCTTGTTGACAGTGTCAGCATGGCACAGAGGGAGGGACAGAAGCAGGAGCTAGGATCTGGCTCTATCATTTTGAGGCATTATGGAGATCAAGCCTTAAAAGAGACCATGTATGGTGGAGAGAAAAGAGCCTCCAGTGCATTCTCTTGAAACAAAAATTCACCCTCCATATCTTGGAGTTTCCAACAGTTAAGTGATGGCTGGTGTAAGGAAGGGATATAAATCTACAGGTAATATTTTCTCTCTGTTTTTTTAAGGTTTTAGATATTGGGCACAACATTTTTATTGTAAAAGTGGAAACACCCTTACCCTTTTCAACAGATTCATATTGATTTTACTCACTTTTTCTTTCAAAATAGCACAATAAACTGTTTACTGGAAAACAGCAAGCATATACAGGTTGCTGTTTTGCTCCAGGGATGGGGAGTTTATGGCCCAATTCTGATTACAAATTTGAAGGTCCACGTACAAGTCTGTGGCCAGAGTTAGTTTTCAAATTTATTTTCATTTCTCATTAAATAATGTACCATTTTTTGCTTTCAGCTATGCACCCTGCTTTTTTCTTGACTGCAAAAGAAAGTAAAATTTCCCTTTCACAAGGGAAACCTGAAATATGAGAAGCATGTTGTCTTTTGCTCAACAAATGAAATTTTTTTTGTCTTTTGTCTCCTGTAAAAGTTTGTAGAAAACATGGAACAAAATTTCTTTATGGATCACATTAGGTAATTAAAAATAATTTTACAAGCCAACACTCATTTCCAAATTATCTTTTATGAGTGCAGAAGAATCTCTGGGTAATAGGCATTTGTATCAAAACAAAACAGTTATTTGTTCAGGCTATGGAAGTTATTAATTATTTACACCTACTTCTACCTCAGTGCTACCTCTAGTTAAAATTCATGGCCTAGGCACTCATCAAATATTGATTTTTCCCAAAGTTGATGCTTTCCTTTTAACATTATTATAATGAGGGATAAAAATCAAATTGCCTTCGCTGAAACTCAATCATTCTTGCGTGCCATCTGCATTGATCTTTTTTTTCTAGGCTTTACCATAAATTATTCTATTCAATTAAGTAAACCCCACACATAATGACATTTTGCAAACTAAATAATTTATTGACTATTTTGAGCAAAAATGATCAAGTGCCGATACAGAGTTATTTTCATAGCATTAATGGCCATATATAACCCTCTGCAATTGAACATTTGTCAGAGTCTTTGTCTAGAAAGGGGGATCACCTGGGAGGTAGGAATCTTCTCATTTACATAGGAAACAAACCCCAGTGTTGTCATATTCAGAGAGACTTGCTGTCTCATCATTAGCCAAACGAGGGGGTTTGCATGAGATACTTTTTGATGGTAAAATAATTGCAAAATAATTTTCAGCTGAAAATTGTGCTATTAGCAACATGAAGCATAATTAAATTGGTAACAGTATGAATGGTTCATAGCTCCCCGATAAGCCAAGAGCTATTGTTTACATCACATCTGGAGAGGTGCTCCCTTTTTCCCTCCCCTCCTCCCCGCCCACTGAGAAGACTGCATTGGAAGTCTGTTTGGTGTGGATACTTGTCACCTTCTGACTGGTCCTCTGGAACTCTGCCCATTTTGTGAGTTTTGTTCCATATCTGAAAAGAAGTTGTCTGTCACTTCTTTCAGTAGAAAGAACTGCTTGCAGTTCCTTTGGAATCTGGATTAGTTGCCACATTTGTAATGTTTTTGTTAATGGAGGTTATATTCCTGGTATGAATACAAGAAGCTTAGAGTTGTATCCTTGGTACAAAGTAACTGTGTGATTGATATGAATGGATAGTAGCTGGGTCAAAAAGCTTTGAGATGAGATTGGCCAGATAGAGGCAAGAGAAACATGAATATCCAAACATTTTTTTTACCTCACACTTTACCTCACATGACCTCAGTTCTGTGAAGTGCAAACAATGCCATTTGCTCTGGCAAACAAAGTGACTGGAGGAAGGTGCTGAGTTATATAGAGAAAGTTTTTGACTATTGTCATGTGTGTGAGACTGTAGTTGTGAGGGGTGGGAGTAAGCAGCCCCAAAGAGGCAAAATATAATCAAATTGTTTTTATAAAGAAACAAACAGTTCAGCTTGGTGTTCAAGGTGAGGAAATTCAAGCCATGATGTGCTGGTATGATGAAAGCTTGCTAAAAAGATCAGGATTATTTGTAAACATATATCAAATACATATGGGACAGGGAAAAGTTTAGAATTCAGTATTGCCAGAGTTTAGCATGGGTCTTGCTATTTGATGATTTTTCCTAAAGCCTCAGCTCATGGTGTCAAGTAACAAAAGAAAATGTCAGCTTTCATTTTTTTAAGTAAGTTTTTAGCTCTGCTGCTTGTTAAGAAAAGTTTTAAAACATTACCTGAGTGTACCTTAAAGGCTCAAAAGTCAGAAGACCAAATCATTTAAAAAAATCTTCAAATTTATTATTTTGAAAGATTGCTTGACTTTTTAAAAAGTCTTGGAATGTTTGGGGCCTGACTTGTGGGATATTTTTGTTTTTTTGTTTTTTGGAATGTGTGTAGTTTGCAGTATTAGTATCCTGTGGGGAAGTCGTACTCTGTCCTGGGGAGCTGTGGAGAAAGACCCAGAAGTGTGCGGCCTTTGAAGTCTGCTGGAGGAAGCTAAGAGGCAGAGAGCAGATAAGCAGGAGGGTAACCTGCGGGGCAGGTGCAGGAGGCCAGCTCCTCGCTCCTGGAAGGACAGGGCTGGATGCAGCCCTTAGCATTGCTCAGAGTACACTAAACTGCCCCTCCCCTGCCAGCACTCAGAGCTGGCTGAAGCGCCCCACACAGCATTCCAGTGGTGATTAAAGGGCCCAGGGCCCAGTTGCTGCTGTGGTAGTGGTGGTGATGGTGGCCAGGAGTCCCAGGCCCTCTTCCATAACTGGGCCCTGGGCCCCTGGGGCAACTATGGATGGACCTGAGGGTGACAATTTTATAGTGAGGGTATTGGGAGCCACTGAATCAAGCTACATCCTGTATATGATGGAAACCAATTCAACACAGGGGGTGTGGCAGCACCCCTTGTTCCAGCATCTTTCTTTCTTCAGCAAGCTCCCAACCCATATGGGACTGCAGACTAGCCTTCTTCAGTCAGCTCTTGCTTGTTTAGATGCTTATAAAACTAAAATTGACAGGTCATGATATCACAACTTTGAAATACTCATAACTCCTTGTAGGGACTCAGCATAGCCCCTTGCAAAACTCAGTAAATGGTTTGTGCACAGGGGGTCTATTGGTAATAATGACTAGAAACTAAAAGCTTTTCTGCAAACCCACTAGTTCATAGGGTCATTTTGTGGCTCAATACAAATACACATGTGCGTACCCTCTCTCTACTCTGTTTAGTACAGGGAATTATTGTGGAGGAAAGGTAAAGTGTCTTTGTGCTCAAGTCCATGTTTTTGTCTGTCTCCTTTTAGATTCTGCTTAAGAATAAGGAGCATTTAAATGTGCTATATTGAGCATCAACTAACTCATGCTGTCCCATTCCCATCCGTGAGTGAGCACTTATTGATGCAGCTAGCTCCAGTGATGCACTTAACAGAGAAGGAGGAACTGGAGAGTCAACATCCTCTGCGGGCCCCTAGGCAAGGTGTTTGGGGGCAGTTTTGCATTCCTAGAAGGGGCATGGCCTCGGGCAGAAGCGGCAGGGCCAGGACAGTCAACCCTCCATGTTGCCCAGAATGCAGCACGTCTGCCCAGCCCTCAAAGCCACCTGAAGCACACGACGTGGTGTTCTGGGCAGCCATTTAAAGGGCCTGGGATTCTGGCTGCTGCCACTGTCCATTAGTGGGCCTGGGGAGAAAGGATTGCACAATGGGGCCATTAGTTTCCCCCAAAGAATTAGTATACCTGCCCTGTCACGTCCTGCATACTCTTTAAAAAAAAAAAAGTTGGAAGAACTCCTGAAGCAATGATTTCACTTGGATCATTATCCTACTGTGTGTACCAGACAGTTAGCATAATTAATGTGAATGGAGACTTTTAAAGACAGCAATAAATGATACCAAAGCAAAGACCTAAATAAAAAGTATTGCATCAGTGACCATCACTTACAGTGTCCCATGCTGTTTGCATGCTCACCAATAATTAAAGGACACCTTCCATCAAAAGGAACAGGGAACAGAGCACATAGAGCCCTCATTCTGTCCACGCAGGTACAAGAAAAGCTATCTGGGAATATATGCATTAATAATTCTCCTGCTATGTAGGCCCCCATTCAACAAGGTACTTAAGCTCATGTTTGACTTTCAGTATTTCCATTGAACTCACGTGCTGAACGTTAGGTTCATGCTAAAGTCACTGAAAGAGGAAAAATGAAGCAGTGTAATATGCTGTCTTTGACTGGTCTCTTGTTGACCAGATTTTGCCTTCTGGGGGACTTTTTGCTTTACAATTTACTAGAGCTATGTGAAAATGGAATTTCTCTCCCATAGGAAAATTTTGCATTTCTGGATTGGGGGGAGAAGGGGGGAGTTGTTTTGAACAGGAATGAAAAGTCAGATATGCAAAAATTTCCTTAGGGCAGACATTTAAAAAAAGATCCATTTGAGAAGAACTGAAACAACAATTTTCAAACATTTCCAGCCTGACATTTGTTGGCTTCGTAGCTCTGCAGCAGCTACTCAGAAACTTGAAAGCTGGGTTCTGGCTCCATGGTAGATCTGCCTGATTCCCTGCAAAGATTTCAGCAAAATAGGCACCTTCCAGCTGTAATGTTTTTATTTTAATTAAGCAGCTTTTTCTGATGGAAAATGCTTCCCCTCATTTTTTTTTTGTGTGTGGCCAACTCTACCCTTTACTGCAGAGAGCATCTTTTTTTTTTTTTTTTTTTGGTTAGGGGCATTAAAATTGTTTTATAAGTGATAATACATCTGTATATTGGCCTCACCTGCCATTCAAGTTATCCTTTCCCCAAGGACCTTATAGGCTAAAGATAGGAGGGGCCCAAAGCAATACATTGCAGAATAGAGGAAACTGCAGTCTTTATAGGTGGAATGCTGTGGTGTTGGGGCATGTGTTTTGAAGCAGAGAGGACACTCCAATCGTACAAGGCAGAGTAAGCAACTTCTCCACTGCATCTAGGGGTGTAAGGTACAGTATGTGTGGACATACCCCTGGTGCTAGCTTTACTTTAGATAGCTCACTAAGGCTGGTCTACACTAGACCAGGCAAGTTGGCTTAAGGTACACCATCCAGCTACACAAAACGCATAGCTGGATTTAGGTTATGTTAAAATGAGTTGCTGCAGCGTCTACACTGTGGGAGGCTGAGTAAAGAACACACTCCTGTCAGCTTCCCTTACTCCTCACAGTATGAGGAGTACCGGATGCCAGTGGGAAATGCCTTTAGCCTTTGATTTGGGGGTCTACACTACACTATGCTAAATTGAACACTAGAATATTGACCTTGGGAGGGTCGATCTTCTCCGTAGTGCAGACATGCCCTAAAAGTGTCAGCCACACGTTATAAGACTGTGCCAACACATTTGGCAATGCTCACCCTATTAAAGCTAGCATGGGTACTTCTGTGTGACTACAAATCACACCCCCAGTTGCAGTGTAGCTATCAGGAATGGGAGGAAGAAATAAAAGGAGGCATGAGTATAAAGCTCTGCTTGGGGTTTAGCAAAGGGGAATGGAAGCAGACACAAGTTGAGCTATGGGAAGAAATGGGCCATGCTAATCAACAGATGAAGTCCTTTCACGTTGTCTTATATTTACAGTGTCAGAGCCTGACATTTTGAGTAAAGCATTGTAGTTCATAGCCGCTCTGAGAGGTGAATGACAAATGAGACTTCTTCTGGCCAAACCTATTTGAACTCTACTAGATTTTTGCTTCTTAAAAATTCCTCTGTATATCTTGCTGAGGCACATTGAAGTAAATGGACATCTTTCCACTGACTATAGTGGAGTTTGGACCGGGCCCTTGGGTTTACTTTCTCTTTGGCAAATTTCTTTTTCATTTCTGCTCCCTTCATTTGCCAGCTTTAAATCCCTGACTGTGTGTGGCTACATGGGTTATGCAAGGGTTGCTTAATTTTACTTTGGCTTTATTAGCCCCGAAGGGATTTGGGTCTTTTTTTTTTCACTGCACTTGGAATTCTTATTGCTGAATTAATAGATATTTTGAATAAATCATTGGGAGGTGTGCCGGAATTTGTTCTAAGAAAAAGAATCATCATGCCAGCATATCTGAGTTGACTTTAGATGTATCATCCACATGCTTAGCATGACTATTACATATAAAACTAAATAAGGATTTTTTTGCTTTGTGAACCAGAAACGGACTATACATCTGACTCACATAAACAGGAATTGTGAAATAGGAAAGTGACCTGAGCACGTTTTCTTTCTATCAGATATATTATCGGTAAAGGCCCTAACATTTGGACCACTGATGATGCTCTGAAATACTTTGCTGATAAATATCTAGGGGGTTTGCTCTTTTGTGTCTGGAAAACCATCAGAAAAAAATTTGATTTCACTATTTGTCATCTTTATATCTGTGTGGAGTTCATTGTCATTAAAATTGATCTAGCTACGTTGATGCTGGGAAATATTTTGAAATATTAATTATAGAAACATTGGATTGGCTTGAATTGCTTGTTATTCGTGAATAGGAAATTGCTAGAAACAAATGAACAAAAATATTAAATGCATCACCACAAAGCCACCCAAGTGCTGGAAATAGGTAGCGTAAGATTTCTATGGAGAATTTAAAATCTCTAGTAATTGCCAAATCCCCTTTCATAGAGAACACTTGTCAGTGTGAAGATGTGGGGTAGATTTTCACATGCTAGATGGGCAGAATAGGTGCATCTCTGAGTATGCTAGCAATAGCAGAAATGTGTGCAAAGACCTTGACCTGCATTGCATAGCTGTGGCAAAGGGGTGCGATCTTCCATGGAGGCCCACCACTCTCAGCTGGCAGGAGCTAGACAAGCCTCTGCCACATGCCAGAGGTAGAAGGACGGAGCCTCCACAAGAACAGGAAGTATAAGAGGTGGGCCCTGAGACTCAGCTGGGGCCGAGCAAATGAAGGGAGCAGATGCCTCCCAGCCATGCTATGGACAGGAGACTTCCTCCATCTCCAGGGAAACAGATCGCTGGCCACAGGCCTCCAGTCCCTCATGGAGTCCAGCTGTAGTGAGGAACTTTGAACACATGGAGGCAGATGCCTGGGATCTTGGACTGCCAGATGCACATGAAAACAAGGAGATGCTGGGACTACAACTTGCTGATGACCAAAAAACATTGAGGATGACCAGTGGGTGCAAGTACAATCAAGGAGCAATTTAGGAAGAAGCCCAGGGGTGTCAGACTATTGGCTGACTATGGGTTTCCCCAAGTTGTGATCAGATAGCTCTGCCTCTGACAGAGCCTGGCTGGGGTGCAGTGAAGTTGGGTGGCCCATGCCCCCTCCCTGCCACCTACCACTGGGGTGCTAGTACTCCCCCTCACCAGCTGTTGGTGCTTGAACCCACCTGCTACCGCACCCTAGACAGCCTGACACCCAGTGCACCATACTCTCTAGTGTTGAGTCAGAAACAGCTAATTCCCTGCTTTGAATAATTTACAGAGCAGGTTAGCAAAGGGACTTGATGTTCCACACAGGATGGCAGCATGGAAAGGCCTGTGGCCCCCTGGCAATGAGGCCTGGGACACCCTCTCTCAGCAACACCTCTACAATAGGGTTAGACAATGCAGTGGTAAAAATCTGTGTCTGCTCTATATGGGTATGTCTACACTACAAAGTTAATTCGAACTAACAGCCGTTAGTTTGAATTAACTTTCATAGCGTCTATACATACAAACCTCTAGTTTGAACTTAATTCGAACTAGCGGAGCGCTTAATTCAAACTAGGTAAACCTCATTCTACGAGGACTAACGCCTAGTTCGAATTAAGGAGTTTGAATTAAGGGCTGTGTAGCCACACTTAATTCGAACTAGTTGGAGGCTAGCCCTTCCCAGGTTGCCCTGGTGGCCACTCTGGGCCAAACCAGGGAAACTTTTCTGCCCCCCTCCCAGCCCCGGAGCCCTTAAAGGGCCACGGTCTGGCTACAGTGCTCATGCCAGTTGCAAGCCTGCCAGCACCCAGCCAGCAGACCCTGCACCTGGCACAAGATGAGCCAGCCACCCGCTGCCACCCAGCCCTCCGCCACTTCCCAGGACCAGGCTGGCGGCTCCCAGGAGCCTGCCCGGGGCCGCAAGAGGCAGGTGCCTGCCTGGTCGAGTGCGGAGATCGTGGACTTCATCGAGGTTTGGGGGGAGGCCTCCAACGTCCACGACCTCCGCACTAGGCACAGGAATGTGGCCGTCTAGGGCAGGATAGTTGCCAGCCTGGCCACCAAAGGCCACATGAGAACCCAGGAGCAGGTCTGCATGAAAATCAAGTTGGTCCAGTTAGACCCCCGACCCTGAGCCCTGAGCTTAGAACATAAGAACGGCCGTACTGGGTCAGACCAAAGGTCCATCTAGCCCAGTAGCCTGTCTGCCGACAGCGGCCAACACCAGGTACCCCGGAGGTGATGGACCGAAGACAATGACCAAGCGATTTGACTCGTGCCATTCATCGCCAGCCTTCCACAAACAGAGGCCAGGGACACCGTTCCTACCCCCTGGCTAATAGCACTCCATGGACCCAACCTCCATGACTTTATCTAACTTCTCTTTAAACTCTGTTATAGTTCTAGCCTTCACAGCCTCCTGTGGCAAGAAGTTCCACAGGTTGACTATGTGCTGTGTGAAGAAGAACTTTCGCTTATTGGCTTTAAACCTGCTGTCCATTCATTTCATTTGGTGTCCTCTAGTCCTTCTATTATGGGAACTAATGAAGAACTTTTCTTTATGCACCCTCTCCACACCACTCATGCTTTTATAGACCTCTATCATATCCCCCCTCAGTCTCCTCTTTTCTAAGCTGAAAAGTTGCCCTTTTCTGAACCCTTTCCAAGGCCAAAATATCTTTTTTGAGGTGAGGAGACCACATCTGTACACAGTACTGAAGATATGGTGTACCATAGTTTTAGACTTCCCCTTCTCCGTCTTCCCCTGGCTTCCCCCTTCCAGCTCCCTCCTCCCAGGTTTCCCCCTCCCCTCTCCCACCCTTTCTCTTCCCCTCTCCCACCTCCTTTTCCCAGTCTCCCCAGAGGTTAATCCCACCCCCCCCACACACAGTTTTGTTAAATAAAGAGTGTTTCTATTTTTGAACACGTGTCCTTTATTTTTTACATCAGGAAGGGGGGCTAGGGAAGGGTAAGTGGAAGAAGGTGAGGGAGGAATGGGGCACGAGCCCATGATGGGGAGGACTGGGGTGGCTCTGCGGGCTCCTCGCGGTGGAAGCTCTGCTGCAGGGCCTCCTGGATTCTGACAGCCCCGCGATTGACACCTCTGGATGGCAGCCTGCGGCAAGTACAGCCGGGCTGATGGCCGAGTGCTGTGATGTGCCGAGTGTGAGCACTCAGGGCACTCCAAGACAGGACTGCTTTGCTGTCCCTCATCGAGGTAGACAAGCAAGCGGGGAACCCTGAGAACTGTCTGTCCGGGGCGGGGGTCAGGTCCCTTTAAGCACAGCCCTCGGCTAGCCTGAGGCAGCAGCTTCACGCTCTAACTCCTAACCTGATGCTCTGCCGGCACTGGTTCCGGCCAGCCTTAACTTCGGTTCAGGGTCCACTCAATGTGGACATGCTAGTTCGAATTAGCAAAATGCTAATTCGAATTAGTTTTTAGGTCTAGATGCACTAATTCGAATTAGCTTAGTTCGAATTAACTAATTCGAACTAAATTAGTTCGAATTAGTGCTGTAGTGTAGACATACCCTATTATTGGCTCTGCTCGGGCGGCACCATTTCTACACCAATATGAGGAGAATTTCTAAACATTCTCATGTTCTCCACTAGCTATCCTTGGTCAGATGGTGTGAGACTTCCATTTTGACTGTATGGAGTCAGACTGAGGGAGAAACGATATGCAAGGACCTGGGAGTTTCTTTGTGTATTCATGGTTACTGGATTAGAACAGGTCATGAATTTTTTGATTAATTTTTTTTAAATCAGAAATTACTGATTAGTTGAAATTGAAACTTAATGGAAAAACATCTGCTATGACAAAACTCTTGTAAAGAAAGTTTCGTAGGTTTCAGGATGGAATTCCAGGAGAAAGTGTGTGTGGCACTCCAGAATAGCCCAGGGTATGTCTGCACTACAGTGCTAATTCGAACTAACTTATTTCGAATTAGTTAATTCGAAATAAGCTAATTCGAAATAACGCGTCTAGACCCAAAAACTAATTCGAATTAGCGTTTTGCTAATTCGAAATAGTGCATCCACACTGATTGGACGCTGGGTTGCATTTAAGGGCAGCTGAAACCGGTTCTGGCAGGGCATCAGGTCAGTAGTTGCTTTGTGTGGCTGCTGTCTGAGGCTATCTGAGGCTCGTGCTTAAAGGGACCCGCCCGGGACAGCCGGTTCTCAGCTTTTTCGCTTGCTTGCCTACCTCGCCGAGGGACAGCAAAGCGTTTTCCTCTCTGCCTGCCTGTGCCGGTGGTTCCCATTGGGGACGCCACTGCAGTTGGCACCATGGAGCCAGAGGTCGCCCTGGGCATTCTGCTCCAGTTTTTGGACTTGCTGCTGCAAGCCTGCCAGCAATGGCTGGAGGCTGCCTGGCACCATGTGGTGCACGTCAGCCCCCTGCCCCTCCCCCTGGCCTCCCTGGGGGCCGTGGAGGAGCCGCAGTAGCACCCGGACGCCAGCGTGCCCCGCCGCATCTGGCGTCTGGACACCAGCAGCGACTGGTGGGACCACATCGTCCTGGAGTGCTGGGGAGACCAACAGTGGACCCAGAACTTCAGGATGAAGAAGGACACCTTCCTGGAGCTCTGCGAGTGGCTTGCCCCTGCTCTGAGGCGACGGGACACTCGTATGAGGCCCGCCATCCCCCTCCAGAAGGGGGTGGTCATCGCCCTGTGGAAGCTCTCCACACCGGACAGCTACCGATCCATCGGGAACCAGTTCGGTGTGGGGAAATCCACCGTCGGAGCAGTGCTCATGCAGGTATGGCACTCACCGGCCACTGGGCTGGGGGGGGAGGGGGCTGCAAGGAGGGGATGGGCTGCCCCAGGGAAAACGGTGCGGTTCGGTCTGTCCCGGCCGTACTACACGCCGCCTGAGGCAGCCAGGATCGCAGCGGGGGTTGCTTCTGGGAATGGGGCACGGGACAGTGCCAGGGAACGAACACTCCCAGCCACCCGGGCGCCCCAGTGATTTGCGGTTTGGTGTGTCTCTCTGCAGGTGGTCAAGGCCATCAACTGGGTGCTGCTCCGCAGGGTGGTCCACCTCGCCGACCTGGACGCGGTCATCCAGGGGTTCGGCGCCCTCGGCTTCCCCAACTGCAGAGGGGCCATCGATGGGACGCACATCCCCATCCGTGCCCTGGAATACCAGGCCTCCCAGTACATCAGCCGCAAGGGGTACTTCTCTGTGCTCCTGCAGGCCATGTCTGACCACCGGGGCCAGTTCACGGACATAAATGTGGGCTGGTCCGGCAAGGCACGCGACGCCAGGGTGTTCCGCAACTCCTCCGTGTGCCAGAGGCTGCACGCCAGGACCTTCTTCCCCGACCGCCACATCAGGGTCGGGGACGTGGACATGCCGATGTGCCTGGTGGGGGATGCGACCTACCCCCTACAGCCCTGGCTGATGAAGCCGTACATGGGGCACCTCAACCCTTCCCGGCAGGCCTTCAATGCCAGGCTCACCAGGGCCTGCACTGTGGTCGAGGGGGCCTTCGGACGCGTGAAAGCCCGATTCCGGTGCCTCCTCACCCGCCTCGACCTCGCTGAGCATGATATCCCTCCTGTGGTGGCAGCATGTTGTGTGCTGCACAATGTATGTGAGCGGAAGGGGGAGGCTTTCCTGCCAGCCTGGATGGCTGAAGCTGACCACATGGCTGGCCAGTACGTGCAGCCCCGCACCGCCGCCATCCGGGAGGCCCAGCGGGGGGCTGTCCAGATCCTGGAAGCCCTGTGGGAGAGCTTCCATGTGGAGGAGGACTGAACTCTCCCTGCATGCCCCACTGGGGCCTTCTTGCACCCTCACTTCTTTCCCCTTTCCCCTCCCTAACCCCCCTTCCTAATGTAAAATAAAAACACCTGTTTTGCCAAAAAAACCTCTCTTTATTGTGCATAACTGGGGTGGGGGGAGGGAGGAATGAGGGTGGGAGAGGGGAGGGGGAAACCTGGGAGGAGGGAGCTGGAAGGGGGAGGAAGGGGAGGAAGGAAAGGGAAAGCTCAGGGTTTGGGGTCCTGCTGGCTCTCCCGTCTCGCAGCACTGCGGGTGCGGAGGTGTTGGGGGGGAGTGGGTGTAGAGGGTGGGGCAGGAGGGACAGGGGGTGTGGAGGAAGCAGGAGGGGGAGCAGGGGTGGGAGGAGGAGTGAGAGCTGGGGCAGCCGCAGGGGCTGGAGTAGGAGGAGGCAGGAACCTGTCCACCAAGGTCTGGAGGTGGCCACGGAGGGCATGGCCCTGCTCCTCCAGTGCTTCCAAGCTCTGCTGCCACAGCCGCAGGTCCTCCCAGACTCAGTGGTCCTTGGTGCGGAGCTGGTGCTCCAGTAGCCGCAGGTGCCGCCGCTGATAGTCCTCCAGGTTGCGGGTGCGCCTGCTAGCCCGGGTGCGGGTGATTGTTGCAGGTGGGGTGGTGCGCCCTGCAGTCTCAGGTGCTGCGGCTGTAGTGAAACAAGAGCAGTGGTCAGTTCTCCCTGGGGACACAGCCCCCCAGCCCCCCTCTGCAAGGCAAGGTTGGCGTGTGGGGAACGGGCCAGGGCCCCTGCATGACACCCAGCTGCTGCTCCATGGTGGGCAAGGCCCAGGTGCACGGTCCCTGGGCTCCCTCTCCACCTCCCACCCCATACACATAAGGGGAGCATGATGGCACTCACATGTGGAGCCCTCCCTGGCCTCGGACGACGCAGCTGATGTGCTCTGTGGGATGCCTCGGGGGTCCTGGGTCCTAGGCAGGCTCCCTGCAGGCTCCTGGCTCTCGGCATCCTCCTCCTCCTCCTCGGTGTCAGGGACGGGGCCCTCTGCCCCGGGGTCGATCACCATCCGGGGGGCATAGACTGTGTGAGCCCCCAGGATGCGGTCCAGGGCCTCATAATGAGGGCATGCCTCCGGGTCGGCCCCTGGCTGGGAGGCTCTGGAGTAGGCCTGCCGCAGGTCCTTTATTTTGCAGCAGACCTGCTCCCGGGTCCGCATGTGGCCTAGCAGCCATGCGGCTGTAGACGGCCGCGTTTCTGTGGCTAGTGCGGAGATCCTGGACGTTGGAGGCCTCCCCCCAAACCTCGATGAGGTCCACGATCTCCGCACTAGACCAGGCGGGCGCCCACCTCTTGTGGCCCCGGGCAGGCTCCTGTGAGCCGCCAGCCTGGTCCTGGGACACGGCGGAGGGCTGGGTGGCAGCGGGTGGCTGGCTCATCTTGTGCCAGGTGCAGGGTCTGCTGGCTGGGTGCTGGCAGGCTTGCAGCTGGCACAAGCACCATAGCCAGACCGTGGCCCTTTAAGGGCTCCGGGGCTGGGAGGGGGGCAGAAAAGTTTCCCTGGTTTGGCCCAGAGTGGCCACCAGGGCAACCTGGGAAGGGCTAGCCTCCAACTAGTTCGAATTAAGTGGCTACACAGCCCTTAATTCGAACTACTTAATTCGAACTAGGCGTTAGTCCTTGTAGAATGAGGTTTACCTAGTTTGAATTAAGCGCTCCGCTATTTCGAATTAAATTAAATTCGAAATAGTGGTTTGCATGTGTAGCCCCTATTAAAGTTAATTCGAACTAATGGCTGTTAGTTCTAATTAACTTTGTAGTGTAGACATACCCCCAGAGTTCAATGATTAGTCCCCCTCACCTAGTATAGAGGAGACCCAGGTTCAAATCATTGCTTTAAATCAGGGTAAATCAGGGACTAAAACCTGGGTGAGTGCTCAAGCCAGAATAGTAATTGGCTATTCAGGGATGGAGCAGGTGATCTTTCTCACATGTTTTTCAATGAAACATCTAAAATCCCATTCCCAGCCAATCACTCTCTTAGGGTATGTCTACACTACAGCGTTTTGTTGGAAAAATGGCCGTTTTCCTGACACAACTTGAGGAACGCCCACACTGCAATTGCGTTCTTCCATAAGAAAATCAAAAGAACAGAGGGGATTTTCTGGCATTGGTAATCCTCATTCTATGAGGAAGACGCCTTTTTGCAAAAGAGCTCTTTTGTAAAAAGGCATGTGTGGATGGGGAAGAGGGAGTTCTTTCAGAAGAGGAGGAAAGAGGAAAAAGCACAGGAGACCATTCCGTCCATAGCAATCACAGGTTACATGCAAGAGAGCATCCATTCAGTGTGGACACTCTCTTTTGAAAAAACAGATTGCTTTTTCAATGCACTTTTGCAGTGTCGGTGCTCTCTTTCGGAAGAAGTTTTTTAGAAGATCTCTTCCGAAAAAAGCTTCTTCCGAAAGAAGCCTGCAGTCTAGACATAGCCTTACTGGTGTGCCTGCCCCACCTCCCCATGGTCATTCTGTAGTATAACTGTGCCTGCTAGCAGACTCCTCCCTTTGTGTTTTGTGAGAAACAATCATGTTCCAGCACATCCCATTGTCCTGGCACCATCAAACGCTTACCTTGCTTTAAATTATGATAAGAGGAAGCTGTATACCAAATACAGTCCTCGCTCTTACTGTTTCGGAGGAGTTCTTGAACAAACAGACAGACAGACACACAAACTTTCATTTTTCCTGACATGCGACAGAATGATGTCATCGGGCTCTCTGGCCACGATGGCGACCAGAGGGTGGGGAGGGGTTGGCAAGTGTAGTGAGCAGTGGGTGCAGCCCCATAGTTAGGGTTGCCAAATGTCTGGTATGTTTTGCTCAACAACTTTGGTCCCCTGATTTTTTTTTTCTCAACAAGTTTGGTCCCTTTTTCCGCCATGTTCAGGGAAAGTATCTGGCAACCCTACCCATAGTGTGTATATAATATTAAATAATATAGTAGATTTCTCCAATAGGTTGTGTATATTTCCAGCTTTGGGTTACTTTTAGTGTTTCCTCTTCTAAGGGTTGCACGAGCTGTTCCTAGTAAATTCTCTGTCAGAGGTTAAAAACAAAAGTCCTTAATAAATGCTTAAGCTGTAATGTAAATGTCCCCAAACAGCCAGCTGAAGAGAAACTGGAATAATACATGTGTTAAGACATATACCCGGGGGAGTTAGTGAGATTTATTTGGAGCAACGTGCTGGATGCTGCCTGGACTCATTGCATTCTGGGGTTAGTGACAATTCCATAAGCAATGTACTTGCATTCACAGTAAATGCCTTCACGGTGGAGGCAGAGAGAGAGGGAGTTTTACTAATGTTGCCTTCTTTTTCCTGGGTAAATCCTCTCCTGGTCTAATCAATTTTCTGCCTGTGATAGGAGTATGCAAGGATCCAGATATGGCGCTTGCTGCTAACCTGTGGGGAGCAGTATAGAAATGATCTGTAGCTTCTGGTGAAAATGAGAAAAATTAAAATTCTTATACACTGGAAGAGAGGGCTGTGCATTATAAAGGGCCTCCTTCTTTGGTTGTTACCACTGGATAAAGCTTCTGTAGCAGAGAAGAACAACCTGCTCTGTGTATATAACTCTTCCACTTTACAGATGCTTATTAGTTCAGAAACCTGGCTCTTTTTGATCTACCAAATTGCACTAGAACGTTGCCCAGGAAAAATAGAGACAGTGTTGGTTATTAAAACAAATATAGGCTGACTTTTATCCCACTGATACTGATTTAATAATAATGTTGCTCTATCAATGCAACTATTCCTGAGTATAACTGTCGTGAATCATGCACCTCATGCTCTGCCCCAACTCAGGGCCTGTCCTATGTGTATGCAGAAGGCTGCTCTTGGCCCGGTGCTGGGGTTGCCATTTGGAAGGGGAGAGAGAAGAGGGAGGGGGAAGGTGGATTGGGGATGGGTTTGGCAGTGTAGCACATGCGTCCCAACCCCCTGGTGCTCCAGGGCCAAAATAGTGGAGCCACAAGACTGCCCGGATGCCTGGCGTGCTGAGGCTGGGAATGCTGAGGTTGTGTGGCTGCTGGGCCACCTGGCACTCTAAGGGTGGGAAGCCTGGGGCCCTGTGGGTGCCCATTGGAGGGGTGTGAGGGAGGCTGGGGCTGTGCTGCCTGGCAACCTGGCACTGCAAGGTAGGGAGTGTGCTAGCCTTGGGCAGTGGCCAGCAAGAGGCCAAAATGAGAGGGTTGGGGGATGGGACCAGGGGCTAGCAACTACAATGGAGGCTAGGTGGGCTCCATTGGGTGCAGAAGGACGTTGCCTTGGGCAGAAGGGGTGGAGCTGGAGGCTAGCCTCTCCAAGCCAGCCGTTCACCCATCAGCCATGAATGAACTGGCTTGCATGGGAGGAATATGAGAGAAGTCATGAGGAAGATGGGAGGCCAGGAGAGTTGGCTGTATTTTGAGGAAGCTTTATTGAAGGCACAGGAACACACCATCCCAATGTGCGGTAAGAAAAGCAAATCTGGTAGGTGATCAGCTTGGCTTAACAGCGAAATCTTTGGTGAGCTTAAATACAAAGAGGAAGCTTGCAAGAAGTGGAAACTTGGACAGATAACTAGTGGGGAGTATAAATATATTGCTCAAGCATGCAAGGGTGTAATCAGGAAGGCCAAAGCACAACAGGAATTGCAGCTAGCAAGGGATGTGAAAGGTAACAAGAAAGGTTTCTACAGGCATTTTAGCAATAAGAGGGTGGTCAGGGAAGGTCTGGGGGAGGTAATCTTGTGACAGATGTCAAAAAAGTTGAAGTATTTAATGCTTTTTTTGTCTCTGTCTTCGCAGATAAGGTCAGCTCCCAGACTGCTGCACTGGACAGCACAGAATGGGGAAGAGGTATGCAGACTTCAGTGGAGAAAGAACAGGTTAAGAACTATGTGGAAAAGCTGGACATACACAAATTCCATGGGGCCAGATCTAATGCATCTGAGGCTGCTGAGGGAGTTGGCTGATGTCATTGCAGAGCCATTGGCCATTATCTTTGCAAAGTCTTGGTGATCAGGGGAGGTCCTGGATGATTGGTAAAAGGCAAATGTAGCGCCCATTTTTTTAAAAAAGGGAAGACAATCCAGGGAACTATAGATCGGTCAGCCTCATCTCAGTCCTTGGAAAAATCATGGAGAGGATCCTCAAGGAATTCATTTTGAAACACGTGGAAGACAGAAAATTGATCAGGAATAGTCAACATAGATTCATCAAGAGCAAGTCATGCCTGACCAACCTGATTGTCTTTTATAACAATGTAACTGGCTCTGTGGATATGGGGAAAAGTGGTGGGTGTGGTATACCTTGACTTTGGCAAAGCTTTTGTTATGGTATCCCACAGTATTCTTGCTAGCAAGTTGAAGAAGTATGGATTGGATAAGTGAACCGTAAGGTGGATAGAAAGTTAGCTAGATTGTAAATCTCAACGGGTAGTGATCAATGGCTTGATGTCTGATTGATGGTTGATATCAAGCGGAGTGTCACAAGGGTCAGTCCAAGGGCTGGTTTTATTCAATGTCAATCTGGATGAGCGGATGGATTGTTCGATCAGCAAGTTTGCAGATGACACTAAGCTAGGAGGAGAGGTAGATACGCTGGACTGTAAGGATAGGGTTCAGAGTGACCAATACAAATTGGAGGATTGGGCCAAAAGAAAACTAATGAGGTTCAACAAGGACAAGTGCAGAGTCCTGCACTTGGGACGGAAGAATCCCATCATTGTTACAGGCTGGGGACCGACTGGGTAAGCAGCAGTTCGGTAGAAAAGGACCTGGGGAATACAGTGGATGAGAAGCTGGATATAAGTGAATAGTGTGTCCTTGTAGTTAACAAGGGTAATGGCATATTGGGGTGAATTAGTAGGAGTATTGTCAGCAGATCTAGGGAAGTGATTGTTCACCTTTATTCGGCACTGGTGAAGCCACATCTGAGTATTGCATCCAGTTCTAGGGCCCCCACTATAAGAAGGATATGGATGCATTGGAGAGGGTCCAGCAGAGGACAGCCAAAATGATTAGGGGGCTGGAGCACATGACCTCTGAGGAAAGGCTGAGGAATTTGGGCTTATTTAGTCTGCAGAAGAGAAGAGAGATAACAACCTTCAACTACCTAAACGGGTTTCCAAAGAGGATGGAGAGAGGCTGTTCTCAGTGGTGACAGATGGCAGAATGATGATCAATGATCTCAAGTTGCAGTGAGGGGGAGATCTAGGTTAGATATCACGAAAACCCATTTTACTCAGAGGGTGATGAAGCCCTAGAATGGGTTACCTAGGGAAATGGTGGAATCTTCATCCCTAGAGGGTTTAAGTCCTAACTTGAGAGAGCCCTAGCTGGGATGATTTAGTTGGGATTGGTCTTGCTTTTAGCAGGGAGTTGGACTTGATGACCTCCTGAGGTCTCTTTCAACCCTGTGATTCTATGAGAAGAGCCAAACGGTGTGAGAGAGACATTTCTTGAAGTGAATGTACAACTGGTTCCTCATCTGCACCTCTCAGGCTGAAATGTTTTGCTCATGCATGATTCAAGGAACTGGCTGCCATATTTTTAGAAAGTGTGTTTATTATTAATAGGCAGGCAGACAATGCACTATGAGAAAATTACTTTAAATCAAGGAGCATTAAGAAATGGATGTGGGGGAGGAATGGGGGAAGAGGGCCAAGCAAATGGATGATGAAAGAAGAATTTCCTTTCTGATTAGAAAAGCAACAGCCCCATCCCATTAAGCAACTAATACTGAAGACGCTGAATGAAGACACTGGCATTTGCTTTTCCAGCCACTGGTTTAAATGTCACTATTCATTACTTTTTTTCCAAGCCAGAATTGCTGATGTGCCAGAGTGTCTCATTATGACAGTGGATGATATTTCTCTTTGCCAAAGTGAATTTAGAAGAAAACCAATCCTGAGGGCACTGTAGATTGACTGTAGGGAAAAGCACTTTCTGAGGCATGTAGCTGCAGTTGGCGGCAGCTCGTGGCAGTCTGCATGCAGGTTTCAGGGCAGACAGGCAGAGCTGATGAGAGCGCCTGGGTTGCTGGATAGGAACACACTGTGACAGCTAAATCTGGTTATTCTCAGGGAAGAAAAGAGGAAGACATAGATAAGTGAAAAAGAAGGATGCTGTCTGTTACAATTTAAACCAAATACCCTGCACTCACAGCAAGAAAGTACTGACCAATGTATTAAGGCAAAATAATCATTCAAGAGACTCAAGCTAAAGGCAGCCCAGACTATATGCAACAGCAAACCCTGGCTTCAGATGGGGAACCCAGACCTTGTCACTGAACAAAGGCAGCTTTCCTCCCCTTACCTCAATAGAGAGTAATGGATCCATTTAATACAATAGGTTTCTCCTCATCCTTCACCCGCCTTCAGATTCAAGGCCACTGGGACTAGCCTGACAAAACAGGGTTCCAGGTGGACTGAATTTTCATGTGAAACAAAAACAGAGGTAAATGGTATAAAAATGGCATGTGTTTAACTTATGTGAGTTCATATATTGTCTTATTAATGTCAGAGAAGCCCAGAGCTGGCTGAATACTGCAAACAAAAGAAAATCAACCCCCTCCCCCTGCCCAAATTTGTTGTGACTATTGTCATGCTTTTTGACATCCTTTCTGGGCCTGACTCATTTTTTTATGGAAGGCCAGGTGAGCTGGGTAGGAAAATGTCACGGAAAAAAAGGTGAAAAAAGCTCCTGAGGAAATTAAAAAGTGTGAAGTAATTAAAATTAGGGAATGAAATAGGCACAAAACTCCAAAGGGCCTGTTAAGAGAAAAGAAACAAAGGATGGATGCAGCATCACTTTCTCTCATTGAACATTCTGGTGGGGGTTTCTATTACTTTCCCATCACCAATAATTGCCCTGGTAGGGTGTAATAACCCAGAGACAGCAAAGGGCAGAGAAGTGGTGTCTGGAATCCTACTTTCTAAGGGCATTTTTTGGCATGGCCAAACCAAAACTATAAGTGAGCTTCGATCACAGCGACTGAGGAAACTGAAAGAAAACAAGTCACAGACCTCCCCAGGTGTCAGACTTTCTGCAAGACTCCATTGAACAGGCGTCAGCTACAGAGTGGTGTTTGCCCATCTCCCTGCTGCAATGTTGCGAGTCTTTGAGGGCTCGGAACAGCTCATAGGGTCACTCAAGTATACCAAGGGATGGAATTCCACCTGGTCAGACCATGGCATAGCCAGATGGGCCCACTTGGGAGAGTCCCAACTTTGGGTGGGTGGGCGGGCAAGAATGAGGGGGCGAATGGGACAGGAGGGATGGGGGCTGAGCCCCAGCTCCACTCCCCAGCTGAAGTGCTGGGCAGACTGGCAGTGGGAGGTGGGTCTAGATATAAAGTGGGTGAACCATGGCCCGCTCAGGGCCACCCATGTGTAGGCCGCTGCATCAGATGTTGACACAGGACCAGGCTGCTCTGAATCCACAGCTCTGGCAGTGAGGGATGAGCACAATCAGAAGTATTAATGTGCCCCCAGGTTTAGTGCATGTACTTTCTATAGTCTCCTTTCATTATTAATATTATTAATTTGCATACACAGTGTGGTAGCACCTAGAGGCCCCAAAAGGGATCAGAGTCCCATTGTGCTAGGTCCTGTACAAATACAGACTAAATAAGAGTCCCTGGTCCAAGGACAGTTTATATTTTGGCTTCTGTCACTGACTTACTGAAGGAAGTTTGCTAAGTCACTTCACCTTTTTTCCAAAGCCACCCTTTGTTTAGATTGTACGATCTTTGGTGCAAGGATAGCCTCTTTCTATGTAAGTGTAGAGGGTTAGTAAAATGGGATTCTGGCCTTGGCTGGGGCTCCTAGATACTATTGTAATACACATGTGATAATTCACAAACGAGTGGTCAGCTGTACAGGACTTGTTTTACTCGTAATGCTAGCAAAACTGTGAATACTGCTGCTTGAAGAATAAAGGCATTTGGCTAACCTTGCTGCTATTTTAAATGAGATTGAAAATTGTTAAAGGAAAAATGTTTTTTCTTGCAAAAATGTGAAGAAGTGGAAATCCTTATTCTCACAAATCAGCCTCAGAAGATCAGAGGCCTGTAAAATATAAACCTGGAAAATGTCACATTTGGTTCTTAGTTGTGCACCATTTGAATGGGCAAAACCTTCATTTACGTACACACCAGAGGTAGTTGGATGCACAAGCATTTGATTTGCACGATCACATGTGGGCAATGTGACTCTTGCCATTTGAAAATGAGTCAGATAGTCTGACCTGTGATACGTTAATGACAGGCAGCTACAGAAAGGATCTTAATTCTGAAACAAAATGATACCATTGTTATTTGAGAAGCAGTCAAAATCCTTCCTCCTTAGAGAGATTATAGCTCACCTTAGGAGCTATAAATTAAGAAGCGCTTATTGGTATGAAGGAGAAAGACTATACAAAGCCTTAAGGATAAAAATAAAGTCAATTTACTTTTTTTACTACAAACTAGGGAAGGATTTTAAGTATAGCAGCTAAGAGATTCCAGCTGCAGTGAGTTTTCTAGTGCTAGAGATTACAGAAGCTGCAATTACTAAAGGGAAGTAGTTGGGAGATTTATAAACAATGAATTGCTATAATCCCATGAGGTCATGATAAAAGATTTGTACAAGAGCCTTGGAAGGATATAATGGGTCACAAACTTGATAGATGCCTGAGATTGCAGCAAAATAGACAATCTGGTTAACATGAGCCTCAAGAAAAGCTAGAGTCAAAAGCATCTTCAACGTTACAAACTTTGGGAAAGGGAGAAATACCCACACCATTGAAATGGGGAGGGTAGCAGTGATTTGTATAGGAAAGGGTCAACCCAGCATCTGCTCAATCTTGTCAGTTCAAAGATCAGGTGTGTCTTGTCGTGGACATGTTATTGCAGACTCTGCAGAGATGAAGAAGAGTTGTCCCTGTACATCAGACAGTAGCACTCATGATTATCCCTAATACCTGCCCAGAAAAAAATAGATATGTGCTGAAAGAATAGGACTCAAAATACATACATTGAAACAACAGTGGTAACAGGAGAATTCCAAAGAACCCCTGGATGCTATGAGTAAAATAAGAGAGACCTGTTATTTTAAGTGTTCCCATGGTATGATGATGTTACATTAATACTCAGTCTTCAAATGATAAGTCATAGGAAAACATGTTGACTTACACCTACAGAGGCATACGTGGAAGTGCAGTCTGAATACTACAAACTAGTCAGAAGCCAAATTTATCCAGTAAGGAAATAAGATTTGAGAGACTTTTTATATCTGTGGCAACCAACTTTCCAATGACCTTTGATGAAACAGGGAGTTAGTGGGACTACTTCTCTGCTTAAGTGCTTTGTTGGATCAGGGCTCTAGTAGACAGGAGCCTGAAAGCAAGATCATTGTTTAAATTCTTCACTTGATCACTGAGAAAATTCTCAATGGGATCATAGCATAGCAACTGCCCAGCTGACCATGCTGGCTGCATGTAGCAAACATCCTCCTGCCTGGAATGCACTATCTGAGGTGGAGGATCTGCCAGGGCTATGGGGAGAGGAGGCTGTGTAGTAGAGGAGAGAGGCTATTGCAAGGATCTATAACAGTGCTGCATAAAATTCAAGGAGCTGAGGCAGGAGGCAAAGCCAGGCAAATAGTTGCTTTGGTGCAGAGCCGCAGATGTGCCACTTCTACAAAGCGCTGCCTGTCATCCTCGGTGTCAACTCCACCTCCACTGCCAAGGCCTTGTGGATAACTTTCAGGCAGGGACTGGAGTCACAGGCCATTAGAGTGAACCCTGAGGATGAAGTGCTGGACAAAAAAGAAGAGGAGGATGTGGGACAGGCATCAAGAAGGCCCAGTGGTGTGAGGAGCCAGAATCTCTTTTTGATTCCTGAGCAGTATAGATACTCCCAGCAGTATAACTCTGGTGAGCCTGGTGCAGGCAAGGGAATCACTGGTAAGTACTGTTTTCTTCAATACTACAGGGACACATTTGCTCATGTGCTACTTTTTTAGTCAAGCTAGAAGAGCTAGTGAAATAACCAACAGAGGTACAGCTGCTATCTGCTTCTCAGTCGCTATACAGCTAGGCAGAGCAGGCCCTGCAGAATAGTTTGTGCAAGTGTTACACTAACAGGCAGAACTGAACCTGGGACTTCTGGGCTTTGTCTAGACTGGCATGAATTTGCGCAAATGCTTTTAAGGGAAAAGTTTTCCGTCAAAAGCATTTGTGCAAGAGAGCGTCTAGATTGGCACTTTTTGCTCAAAAGCGTCCGTGGCCAATCTAGACGCGCTTTTGCGCAAGAAAGCCCCGATCGCCATTTTAGCCATTGGGGCTTTTTTGCGCAAAACAAAACTGAGCTGTCTACACTGGCCCTTTTGTGCAAAAGGTTTTGCGCAAAAGGACTTTTGCCCGAACGGGAGTGTCAAAGTATTTGCGCAAGAAGCACTGATTTCTTACATTAGAACGTCAGTGCTCTTGCTCAGATTCAAGCGGCCAGTCTAGACACAGCCCTGGAGTTTAGTGCATGAGCCTCTACTACATCTTGAGCTAAAAGCCAGATGGTCTCTCAGCTACGGCTGTAGAGGAAACGCATTATTTTCTCTGTAAGTGGTCTAAGTGCCGCTACATGGGACAGTGAACCACACCCAGAATGTGTGGTGGTCACATATGCACACCAGGATATCCCACAAATCCTAGTAGAGATCGCTAAGAAACTTTTCTGGAGATAATCAGAAATCCTGTGCTAAAGGTTTCTGGGGAAGAATGCCTTGTTTCTTCCCCTGGGGTAAGACAATTGCCAGGCCACTCGGCAATGACTTTAGCAGCGCACAGGCTAGTAGCATGTGGACCCAGTCTGCATCCAGATGCCTGCAGGAGCTGCTCCCTTGCAGCCTCAGTTGCTCTCAGGAGTGAGATATCTGCTACTGTCACCGTCACCTGTGGAAAGTGGTGCCAGTAGTCAGTACAGTTGCTCTATGCACTTGTACTGGTGGCCAAACACTATCCCTCTCTCCCCCCGGACCGTACTCGCCATGGCTGGCTGAAAGGATCTGAGACAAACAGAAGGACAGCCTGAACAAGCAGAGTAAAACACCCTGCAAGAAGTCAGAGAGAGGGGAGTGAGGTTAAATTTAAAAGGCTGGCAGGCGGCGGTAACAGCCACAGGAGATTCATGTCTGTGTAGGTTGACTAGATGGCTTTGAGTCAATATATTTTATTTTTTATAATTTATAAGGGTATAAGTAAGCAAACAAATACATTAGATGGCTGCAGTCCCCATTGGCCTTCTACTTAGCTGTCATCCAGTGGAGCTGGCCTTTTCCCATAGGTATCGGAGTAGAAGTGGCTCAGTGGATATGTACTGTTTTCTCTCCTCAGTAACACTGCAGCAAATGGCCTGCATCCACACCCTCCCCACCTTCCCTTGCTGCCCAAGTCCTTCTTTCCCTCAAGGACTTTGGCTTCTTTTGTGTGGCAGAGAGGGGCAGAGCTGAATGGACGCCAAACAAAAGTACTGTGCCTGTGGCAACGGGCTGGAGAGAGGAGCTTGTCAAATGGGAAATGGAGCATGAGGCTAGAAAAGAAAAGGGGGGTGGGTGGGTTGTATTTGTATTGGCACGTGGCAAGCAGCTTGCATGCTTATGTGATGCTAACTTCCTTCCCATAAGTGCCTCTGGCAGCCTGACCCTGGCAAATACAAACAGAGGTCCCCAGGCAGCCCATCCCTTCCCTGTTCTCTGCAGCATCAACATCCCTTGTGCACAGGGTTTTTCTTAACAAAAAAAGATTCCCTCTCCCGCCGTAAATTTGTTTACAATTATTTTAAGCTATTTCATTTCCCCCCCTCTCTCCAAATCAAACTTGAGACAGATTCTGAAAGACAGGCAGAGAGAGGTTTGGTATAGTCCTCAGACTAGCCCACTGCCCCTCTTGCCAGTGATAGGCTAAGATTTTCAGTCTTTGTTTAGGATCCTAAATAAATGGCCAAGTAAACACAAATGCCGAGCTACCGGCAGCACCCTTTGAAGTCGGTGGAAGCTGTTTTGGGTGTTTGGTTGCTTTTAAAAATCTAGCCATTTAGTAAGTGGACATGGGAGTCTAAAGCCAGGCTTCTATTGCTGAAATTCTTGGTCAACATTTCCCATAGAAACAAATTGGTGGGGAATTAGGGAAACGGAATGAAAGATAAAAAATGTAAACCCAGCTAGGAGACATGGAACCTGAGTCAAAAGTGACATAGGGAAGGAACATCTACACTGCAAAAAAAAGAAAACACACCCAAAACCTGTAGCAACAAGTCTCAGACCTGGGGTCAACTGTGTGGGCTTGTGTTATTAGGTTAAAAATTTGGATGTTCCCAATCAGGCTACAACCCAGGCCCAGAGACATAAGCTGTGTCTATACTGGCGCGATCTTGCGCCAGAGCTATGCAAATGAGGCTCAGCGTGGAATATCGCCAAGCCTCATTTGCATAACTAATGAGCCGCCATTTTTGCGGAAGAGGCTCTTGCACAAGACGGAGCTGTCTACACTGCCCCATCTTGTGCAAGAAAAACCCTTTTGCGCAAAGCCGTTATGCTGATTATTTTCAGGCATAACGGCTTTGCGCAAGAGGGTTTTTCTTGCACAAGATGGGGTAGTGTAGACAGCTCCATCTTGCACAAGAGCCTCTTCCGCAAAAATGGCGGCTCATTAGTTATGCAAATGAGGCTCGGCGATATTCCACTCTGAGCCTCATTTGCATAGCTCTGGCTCAAGATCGTGCCAGTCTAGACACAGCCAGAGAGTATAGAGACGTCTTGGATTCTAGGCTCTAGTCCAGAGGTTCTCAAAGTGGGCAGTGGTCCTGCCCAAGTAAGTGGCTGACAGGCCTGTGCCACTTTGTTTACCTGAAATGTCCGTAGCTATGGAGCCTCACAGCTCCCCTTGGCTGTGGTTCACCATTGCCAGCCACTGGGAGCTGTGGGAAGTGGTTTGGCATGTGCCAGCTCCGTCATATGGAGAGTTGGACTTTCCAATTTTTTAAAAAAAGACACCCACTCCCAGGGGCGATAGTTCACAAATGCTCTGCTTCCTAGTAGCTCACAAATGCTGTTTGGTAGCTACAATGGTTATAAAACACGATGTGCTCTTTGCAAGCCCTGGAGGGGAAAAGAGCAGGCATCTAGTGAAAGGGAAATGGGAGAGGTGGTAGTTCTGTTCATCTGTTTAATGATACACCCTTTCCTCACAGTTCCTTCCTCCAGTCAAGATAAGTAATGTTAGAAACCAGTGGCAATATGTGCTATCTAAGCTAGGAACAGTGGAGAGAAACAAGATGGGTGGTGCCACAACCCTGAAGAGATGGATGCCCCTGTGTTGAGATAAACAGATCTGTAATGTCTTTGGTTTGTCCTGGCATGTTCATGGCCACTTTGGAGTCTTGATAATAAATTTCCACCTTAGCCATCCAGCAGGCAGTGCACAATAGTTCTTCTCATTTGTTTAGAGATGTTGGAATTTTTGGACAGACTGGTGTATCTGTGCTTTCCCATTGTTATTTTTCTGTTGGGCATACCGTTGCAGACCTGCTTAATGCTTGTTCCTACATTTTAAAGCACAGTTGTATGAAGATGAGTTTTCTCTGAGTATTTTACTCATAGGGTGCTATTCTGCTTTCATTCATGTACCATGGAGTGTGGACTGTAGATTTTCATGTAATTGAAAGAAGCTAGTGGTATTTAGTGTCTATCATTTAAAATATGCCAGAATAAAAGGTGTTTAGGTACCTAACTGCAGTGAATTATATCTTTGAGGATGTGCACCTTTCTGTATGATTCTTCCGTGTTCTTATGTAACAGGATTTGTTCCTGATTGATACTCTGTTAGAGAGATTCTTTTAATTATGTTAAACAGACCTGGTTCATTTCAAAATTTCCTCATAATTTGTGTTTGTTTTTTCTTTTATCTAAACTATCCATGGTCCTTAATTAGCAAACTTTAAAACTGGCTGGAAAACAGAAAATAATTTTTTAAAGAATTTTCACGAAAAGTGATTTTCAGGTTGGATTGAGATTTTGAAATTTTCCCAAAGGCCCTTCATAAAATACACGAGAAATATATACTCAGACCATAGTAACTGCAATTTGGGTGACTAATAAGTCCTAAGTCCTTGAGTCATCCTCCAAATTTTTTTGACAGTGGATTTCTTCAGTCCTAATAGGCCATGAGTTCTAACTGAGGGCAGTGGAATTTCATGAGACATCAGTTAGCAATGGATTTGGCTCTCGTTATGAAATGGGTGTTGTGAAATCTCTTTAATGAAAGATTATTTGAATTTCAAGTGATAATAAGGTTGCTTGGTTAATGCTGCATACCTCAATGGGCAGAGGGACTTCAAGAGTTTTCATACTACTTTGGATCTAAATGGTAATTCCTTCCACATTCTTTGTGGTTTCACAGTGTTTATAATAATTCTTTCTTGGAATCCAACATATACAGTTTATCCAGCTGTGCCTTTGATGTCAGTCCTATGGCCTCCAGGGACAAAAGCTGTGAACGAGTGGTTAGTGATAGACACCCCTGAGGTTATGACATCTTTAACATACGCTCATCAGCATAAGGGTTTTCCACCGCTGTGGATTAAGCAATTTATTTGGCTATAAAACAGAAAACTAGTTAAGTGAATTTTACTGTTGAATCAATAGAATAATAATAAGTGGGCTGTAGTATAATGTCCGCTGAGTCAACAAGCTTTGTCCATCTTCTTTTCATAAATCAGTTACCTTATAGTATTTACGAATAGTCCCAAGTTGTTATGAGCAAACTGAAAAATGATATTGAAAATTCCTTGAGAACAGAATTTCTGTACTGTGAAATCTTCCCTTTTTTGCCAGACATAAAATCGAACCCATCCAGAATTTCATTAACTAAAAATGTAACTCAAACTCAGTTTTTTGTACTCTGCTCAATTGTCTCCATTTATACTTAATAGAATACCTTCTTAATCTCATTTGAGACATGTCTGTAAGCTAAAGATAAAAATGTAAAACTTACCTTTGAATTGAATGGTGTCTAAATATCACCTTTTTGCCAAAAAAAAAAAAAAAAAGTAATAATCTTAGGCCCCTTAAGACTCTGTCCTTTACAATGCTTTAGAATTTACACACATATTGCAATTATTGTAATGTTGTATTGGATCCTCTGATGACTGGAGACAAATTAAATTTAAAAGAGATGTAAGTTGTCAGTTTGTTATAAATATTAAGGAATGATAAATTGTTAGGATAAAGTAGGCCACCAGACATTCAGTAATTCATTTTTGCATTTTAGAGTGGATTAACTAGGTTCTGCAATGTACACATTTAACAGTTTAATATTACATGATCTTCAAAGATGTTTCTTTCTAAAGCATTATCAAAACTCATCAGTCAGAGCCAAGTTGCTTTTCACAGAAACATGCTCTCTTTGAAGAAAGAAAAAAGCACTCTCACAAATATCACTCAACTAATAATTGCAAGAAGTGATAAAGCATAGTGCCACTGTTTGGACAGACTTCTGTTTGTGTGCACAGTAATACATATTAACATCATTAACAAATCTAGAGAAAAGTTAAAACAGGGAACTGACAGGCAATAGCTTCTTTAAATGAATCTTCCTTTCCTGCTATGGTCTTGTATGTCTCCAGGAAGGCAAGCTGCAGCTAGTAAGAATGAGACTAAAATTTTGTAGTCAGCGATAAAGATGATTTCAGTGGAAAGGATGATGCATTAGAATTGGGGGTGGGGGGAACACCCGGACCCTTTGTCTTATCTGTGATGTAAGCTAGTTAACACCAGCAATCTACTTGTTTGAAGAGTGATTTGGCAGTGGAAGAACACAATTAATGCTTTTGTATTTCTGAGGAGACCTAATACCGTTAAGAGATATTTGTGCCTAACTTCCAGGATAACTGAGCCACAGGAATCTAGTAAGATGTGATCAAGAAAATTAACAGCACAACGTTGTGACGTTACACTCCATACTCTTTATGAAAATATGCTTAAAAAATCATAGACTCATAAGCCTTGAAAGGACCATGAGAGGTCATCAGGTCCAGTCTCCTGCACTCATGGCAGGGACAAACATGATCTAGATCATCTCTGATAGGTGTTTGCCTATTCTGTTCTTAAATATCTCCATTGATGGAAATTCCATAACCTCCCTAAACAATTTATTCCCATTCTTAACCACCCTGACAGGAAGATTTACCTAATGTCTAACCTAAACTTCCTTTGCTGCAATTTAACCCATTGCTTCTAGTCCTATCATCAGAAATTAAGAAGAATATTCCGCACCCCCTCCCCATCCTTCTAACAACCATTAAGGTACTTAGCTGTCATCATGTCCCCTCAGTCTTCTCTTTTCAAGGCTAAACAAACCCAGTTCTTTCAATCTTCCCTCACAGGTCATGTTTTAATAATTTTTGTTGCTCCTCTCTGGACTTTTTCTAATTTGTCCACATCTTTCCTGAAATGCGGCACAAAACTCCAGTTGGGGGTCTAATCGGCACAGAGTAGAGTAGAAGAATTGTTTCTTGTTTCTTAGCTCTTGGCTACACTGGCAAGTTGCTGCACCGTAACTTTCTTGCTCAGGGGTGTGAAAAAACACCCACCCAAGTGCAGCAAGTTCCAGCTCTGTAAAGAGTCAGTTGTTAACAGGCTCCCAGCTGTTAGTCACTCCTGCTAATACATCTCATGATATGGAAATGACATAACTAAAATATACTTTATACAAGATGGGTCATGAAAGATACCATTAGAAAGAATGAGTAGTCCTGTGGCACCTTAGAGACTAACAAAAGTATATAGGTTCATGAGTTTTTGTGGATAAGATCCACTTCATCAGATGAGTTGAAATGGATATAACAGAATCCAAGATATATATGTGTGTGTGTGTGTGTGTATATATATATGTATGTATGTATGTATGTATGTATATGTAACAGCAAAAGAAGTACCTGTCAGTTGTAGGACCCATGTTAATGAAGCTAATTACATGGGCTGGATGTGTCACATTCATAGCTATTGACATGAAAATGTGTCAAAAGCAGAGCTTTGTACTGGATTAACTAGTTAATCTTTATTCAAGCTCAGGGTAACAGCGTCAAATTTGTAGATGAATTCCAGTTCAGCAGTCTCTCTTTCTCTGTAAATGAGCAGTGAAAATCCTTTGTAGAAGAATGGCTACTTTTAAATCCATGATCGAGTGCCCAGGTAGGTTAAAATTTTAACATTTTAACTCTGTGGCCTTCCAGCACATTAGGTGGCGCCCAAAGGGTGCAAGCCATTTATACAAATATATCTTGGTTGACCTGGTTATTTGTGTAGAAATTAGAGCTTATTGAAAAGTGGGATTTCTTTCCTCCATGGCAAACATCAACAATAATGATTTTTTTTCATGAAAATTGTCCAAAGAAGATTCTAATTTATTGGCCAAAAATTAAAAAAAATATTTTGGCTAAAAATGGAAATATTCAATTTAGAAATGCACCTGTGATTACGCAAAGGAGTTGTTTGCTGCTTGGGTGCCTCATGCTACCATTCTCTTCTATAGATCAGGCATCCAGGCTGGGCTACATCTCTCATGCTGCCCCAATCTTCTCTTACGGTGAGAAGAAGCTGTTGCATGATGGGAATCTTTGGCTATGGTGTAATATGGGAAATGAGTTCCAGATGGACAGCTCATCCAATAGAAGAACATGGAAAATGAACTAAAACTTCCATTAGGTAGTGGCAGTTTAGCCACTCCCTGGGAGCCCCTGCCAATCGGGAGACCCCTGGAAAAAAAATCCTCTGCTGGTTGCTTGGGAGGGTGAGGTTAGGGAAGCCCCTGACCTGGTGCCACAGCAGTGCCAGGCAGGAGAAGCCTCCCCCCCCCATAGCTTTGGACCCCATCCCCAGCAGAAGCCATGGGATAGGAGAAGTCCCCTCCCCTCCAGTGGCCCCTGTGCCCATCCCTAGTAACAGAACAGGTTAAGCTCCACAGTGCCTCCAACCGCATCCCTGGAAGAAGCTGCAGGAAGTGGGAAGGTCCCCAGCAGCCCCTGACTCCATCCCTGGAAGAAGCCCTCACCATCAGCCCTTGACCATATCTTGCCAAATGCCCCCAGGCAGGGGAGGTCCCCATGCCTGACTCTGTTCTCTGGAAGAGCCACAGGATAGTGGAAGATCTCCCCAGCAGCTCTAAGCCCATCCCCAGCAGAAGCCCACTGGCAGGAGAAGCCCTTGCACTTGACTCTGCTCTGTGGCAGAAGTGCTGGGTGGGGCAAGGGAAGCCCAAGTACCTGGACCTCCATTGCTGCCTGGGGCTGGTGGAGTCTCCCTCTCTGCTGTGCCCCAGGCCATGGTGCAAGGACAGAGCTTCTCTGTTCTTGGAGTTGCAGGGAGTTGGGGGACAGAAAGGAGCAAAAGGATTGTGGGACTGCAATGGGGGTTAGAATGGAGAGGACCCTAGGTGGAACAGGGGTGGGCCCTGCCCCCAGGGAAGGGGCAGAAAGGTGTGGGGTGGTGGGCAGGGCTACAGGCAGAAGAGGCAGGGTCTCAGGCAGAAGGGGTGAGGAAGGGCCTTCCTTTTGCTTTGGCCAAGGGCACCAGGAAATAAGGCTCAGGGTATCACAGAAAGATGTCTTAACTGAAATATCTCAGAGGAATAGTGTGTTAGTCTATAACTTTAAAAACAACAAGTAGTTCTGTAGTACCTTAGGGTATGTCTACACTTGCAGCCTATTTCGGAATAGGGCTGCAAATGTAGGCACTGGGAATTGCAAATCAAGCCCGGGATTTAAATATCCCGTGCTTGATTTGCATCTTCCCGGCTGGGCGCCAATTTTTTGAAATTTATAAGCCCAGAATAACTGCCTGTGTCTACACACAGCAGTGAAACAGGCGTTCGAAATAAAGCCCTATTTCGAACTACCTGTTATTCCTCCTGCAATGAGGTTTAACAGGTAGTTCGAAATAGGGCTTTATTTCAAATGCCCGTTTCACTGCCGCGTGTAGACGCGGGCAGTTATTCCGGCCTTGTAAATTTCAAAAATGGCGCCCAGCTGGGAAGATGCAAATCAAGCGCGGGATATTTAAATCCCGGGCTTGATTTGCAATTCCGAATGCCTACATTTGCAGCCCTATTCCGAAATAGGCTGCAAGTGTAGACATACCCTTAGAGACTAACAAAAATAATTGAAATAGTCGTTCTTTATCCTAAATACTTAGTTATTAATGAGCAATCAAAACTGTCCCTGAGACTCAGATACTTTATATGGAAGGTTTGGTTTAGTTGAAAACCCAATTTTCCATGAAAACTCAGTTTGGATGGAAAATGTTTGAACAGCCCTAGTGAAAATATGTGGGCCATAGTGAAGATGGACTATTTCCCTGCAGAGAAGAAATGTGTGAACACAATTCAGCCGTGGGCTGAGGGCTAGAAAGATGCTGGTGGCAAAGGAGCCAGGCTAGCCTGTGAGTGACCTAAGTGGAACTGTGCCAGAAATATGCACTTCCCCTGGTGAAACTGACGGAAAGCCTTGTAAATTTGGGAAGGGAAGAGGGCAATTTTTTCAATATGGCAAAATGCTGCAAGGGTTTTTGCTTCTGTGAACTGACTCAGAAGAGGAAACTGTGATGCAAGCCACAACATGATTGCTGGGTTCCTGAGTTAATTGGAGTAAAAGGTAGAATATGTCATGCATTGGCATTTCCTGGTGTGGGGCATTGCAAAGGAAAGATACAATCTTGGGCCTGATCCCCAGTGAATATAAGTTGGCATTTAACCTCCTGAAGTCAAGCTAGCTACCCCATTATCTCTCTCTCACCCACGTGAGACTCTAGTTGTGTGTGTGTGTGTGTGTGTGTGTGTGTGTGTGAGAGAGAGAGAGAGAGAGAGAGAAGTTGCCTTGCATGTACCTATAGCTATGTCAATATAAATGCAATACAAAGTAGTATAAAAGAATATGGAGCCTGGATTGTGTGTTGTTTTTCTGCCTGGAGGATATGGATTCAAAACTTTTACTTGGACCAAATTTATGCGAGAGCTGTTTTCTCTGTGAGAAATGCATGAAGCAAAACAAGGGAGTTTGGCACCTGAAACCAACAATACAGCAAGCAAATTATGGCACCAGTGTTAACAATCCGCCAGCTGGAGCTATCACTGTGGAGAGGGCTCCTGAGGGAATGCTGGCCCCCTAACGTACCAGTAACCCATGTGTATGTAAATTGTTCAGGGCTCAGTTGTGCATGTGTATAGCTCTGAAAACAGGAACTCACTAGGTTCAATTTCTTGTACTCCTAAAACTGTGTTAAGGTGTCTAGGATGGTCTAACCCATTTGTGGCTCAGATGTCCTGAAGAGACATGATTTTCCCCAAAGTGGGAAGTTTTCGTTCTGTGCATCAGAATTCACATACTGCTGCTGTGGACAAGTGTTGCCGTGACCCATTTTATGAGTGCAAGATATACCACGTGCTTGCTGGAATAAACAACACGGAGTCTGCTCAGATGTGTAGCCCATAGGGAGCTGTATGCCTCGCTGTGATTCTGCAGATCTAGTAACTCAGAAATCTAAATGTAAAATTCAGCACTAAGGGACGGCATGTGGATTTGAGCTGTTCTCGGGGGGGGGGGGGACTCTGGGTCTATAAAACAATGAATGGATTACACAGTGCTCATCCATATATGTAGTTTTTGATCTGTGACAGATGTGCTATTGATAATAATCTTCATTCAATGAGTCATCCCAGTATAATTCAGTGGAAGTTCCTAATCTTCATTTGAATTAACTGTTTCTGAAATCCTTGTGGGAAAGAACACACTTGAGGAGAAACAGAGTGTAATGGGGAGGAAGAATGGTCTCAGTGCTAAGGCTCAAGGTGGGGCGGCAGGAGACATAGTGTCTAGGCTTGGCTCTGCCACAGACTTTGAGACTCATTCTCTTCTCACTTACCTCTCATTTATACTTATATAGCTGGGAAGTAACTCAAATACCTGGTGCTCTGGGTACCCCCTCCCCAGGTGCTTATGTGTGTAACTCCTGATAAGTCTCACAGTCCTATGCTATCCTAAGTTTCTCCGGTGTAAAAGGAAGATAACCTACCTATTTCTTGAGAAGGTTGTAAGGCTGGTTCGGGGTCAGAGTGAAGCACTGTAAACAACAAATGGTCCTGTGGCACCTTAGAGATTAAAAGCTAACTATCCGGTAACAGCCCACTCTATTTGCCTCATTTAGCACAGTCTCTAATTGACAATCCCCCCCCCCTATTTTTTCCTTCTCTCTCCCTCCCCATCCCCTCTCTTTCTCTGCTATTTATTTGTATCCTGGACCCCATACTCCATTCATCTGAAGAAGTGGGTTGTGCCCATGAAAGCTCATGATACCATCCACCTTTTTTGTTCATTTCTAAGGTGCCACAGGACTATGTGTAGTTGTTTTTTTAAGTAGTTTCATTAGGTCCATTGATCATGCAATGTAATTTTTAAATCTCAATGTACTTTCAAGATTTAAAAAATATAAAACCATAACTAAGTAATGTTCCTTTTAAATACTATCTAGCTTTGGGAATGCAAGGAGAGTAGGAAACTATCATTCCTTTTTTTTGGCTAGAAGAGACACAAATGAGATGGCAACAGAATCTAGGCTGTCAAAATAATAAGAGGAAATGAAAATGCTGATAATTATTCAAACAATTCAAAATCCTCTGAGGATATATTTTTTTTAACGACACTGTAAACTGAATTGTATTTCCTCACATCCGAGAGTCATAACACAATAAACTAATTAAGACCCCTTTTGTCGCGGCTGCTGTCTGCCAAAGTGTGTGGTCAGTGTTGCTCTGTGGGCAGTCCCACCTCAGCCGGGTTTGAGAATTTTTGTGTGCAGGGAACATTGCCATTGCCACTGTGTTATGGTTGTTCCAACAATAACAGCCTTGACCAACACATGCTTGTGTTCCTGCACGCTGTAAGTTCACCAGCCGCTATCCATTCAGATTCTCTTTTCAACAGCTGAGCTGCACTGTTCAGCAGTTTAAATCATGGTGCACTGGAAGCATGTGTTTTTAGGTATAGCAACTAGTCATGCAACATACTGAGGAGGGTGGGGGACAGATTCTCCCTGTGACTGGTGCGGGAGGGTTGAAGGATTGAATGGGGGAGTAAGGCAAGTTATTGAGACTTGGCTGGGCTGAGAAGGGACATTCTGGTAGTTCCTACTGCTTTTACTATGGCAGTTCCTCTGTGGCTGGCGCCTTGTACAGTGCCCTGTCCTAGTTGCACACCGGTGATTGGTGTACATGCTCCTGTCCCTGCCCCAGGTCAGGTGCTTCCACCAGGACCCAAAATGGCTGGAAGTCAGGACTGAGTTGGGCTGGAGAGCCATACCTGCTTCCCCCCTTTCCCTGTTGCCTGCCCAATCTCATGGGCCACAGTGGCTGCTATGTTGCCAACTGTGGGTTGTGGTCTAACCTTAGTCCCCCTTTTCCAGAACTGTGCTGGCCTTTGTGAGAACTGGGGTGGGGGTGGGATGGAGACATGGATCCATCCCCCAATATTTCTATGGCAGGCATGCTTGCTCCTCGACATGTCAGTTTCCCACCCCTGTTCCACCACCCCCATTGAGGGTCAGATCCACATCTGGTGTAAATTGACATGGCTCCGTGGATTTCAGAACTGAACACTTCTTGGCTATGCCTTTGGAAAACAATGGAAGTCAATAGCTTCCTTTGATAACCAAATCAGTGCTTGCATCAATCACAGGCCCACAGATGGGGGGCGGGTGGTGGGCAAAAGGGAGCAACTGCCCCAGGCCCTGGCAATTCTTAGGGGTTCAGGACTCCTGGATGCTGCTGCCACTACTGTGGCAATGCCGGCACCCAGAGGTCTGGGGCCCTTTAAATCTCTGCCAGAGTACCGTATGGCACGCTCCAGGTGGCTCTAAGGGCTGGGATGGGAGGGGGTGCTGTGCTCTAGGCAGACTGGGGGAGGCTGGTGTAGCATGCTCACTGGCACTACCCTGGCCCCTCCCTTTCCACCTGAGTTCCCCCCACCCCCCCACCTGCCTCAGGGGCCCACCATGGCTGTTGGCTCTCCTGATCATTCACATGCCCTACTTAAAATTGCCACGGTGTCAAATGTTGGGGCACAATCAGTATAAAGAGCATTAGACATATGTACACTCTCTAATACTCTGCTTCTGAGAGATTTCTGAAATACTTTGTTTTACCGAAAATCAATAAGGCGATGTCAGTGGACTCTCACCAATCCACGCAATCCAGAGCAGGTATGGCTCTGACTATTTTGGGTCTCCATTATACTAGCTTTACACTGCAGGGGATTACTGTTCAATTATGGCAGTTGGTAGAATAAATCTAATTAGTCCTGTGTTAGATTTGCATGGTGTTACCTGATGAATATAGGCTTTAGTTATAACACCATTGACATCTTTAAAGCCAGAGGAGTGAATCTGGTACTCAAATCAAAGGACCAATACTACCTGCTTTATTCATGTAACTTGTCCCATTGCCTTGTAAAGGTCCCCTCATGTGAATGTAAGAAAAACAGGATTTGGCCCCAAACCATATCTGGGCTTTGCTTTATGCTACTACTAGGGCTGAAAGAGCATCCTTTAAGCTTCTGGATAAATTCCATTTTGCCACTTTGCAAATCAAACCTAACAGCTCCCGTTTGAACCAAATAACTTTGTATCCCCCTGGAAAAATCGAAAAAGGTCACTTGCCTGCCATATTTCTGTGTTTGTATGTTCACAATCTGGCCAGGTCTTATCAATTAAGGCTTCTTTAAGAAGAAGGAGGCTCTTAACTTCTGTGAGCACCTGTGTACCCACTAGGGACAGAGCTGTATGGATTAGGGTTATGGGGATCTCTAGGAAAGTATCTTTGTTCTGGGATCAGCCAGTAATAGGGTTTTATGTAGAAGAAGCTGGGAAAATCCCCAGGAGATTCATTCCAATTATATCCCCAATTAGGGGAAAAGAGTTTTAGTTTGGTTTGGTTTGGATTCTGCATTCTAAGCAGTTTATAATAAACATTTGCTTTCTTGGTATCAGAGGCATTAAACAATATTGTTAAAATTTACCACAATACCACTCCTCCATAACAAACAAAAATGTTTGCAGTCAACAGTGAATAAATTGTACGTGTAAAATGACATTTCAGTAGCTTAAAGAAACAATCACAGTTTCAGGAATGATTTGGATAGCAAATGTGCCTAGAGTCCTAAGTATTTACCTGTAAGGATTCCCTTTTAGATGCTTGTTTGTCATTTACATTACATGCAGTCTTCCTTCAGATGGTATTTTTCAGTGTTTTCTAGAAAACTGTTATGTGCCTCTTCCTTCCTCCTTTAGTCCCATTATACCCTACCCTCCAAAATGGCCAGAGTTAGATTGGTGGGTTGGTCTTTATGGCTGCTCACTGGGCAAGAGCTTGGGATTGTTGTTCAGCACCAGGAAAGTCTCCTAAGTCCCTTAACAGTTTTTCTCCCCAGCTTTTCTAAATAAAATTGAACACTTTGATGGCCCATTAAATATAAATTTGAGGTGTTGTGAGTTTAGGTTTAAATCTAATTGGGTATTTGTGAACCAAATGTAAAGCTGCTAGATCCAAGTGAATTCTTCGGTGTCACTTTGATATCTCTTTTAATAGATTACATTCTCCATTCTGAAGTGCATGCATGCAATGTTATCTCTCTGCATTTATGTGTACATTTCTAGGCCAGAAACTTGATTCACTTCACTTAACGTGATCACAATCTATTAATTTCTAAAGGAGGGGTTCCTTAAAAAATGTAAGAATTTTCTTTAAAGGACACAAGTCTTAGTGAGCCTGGATTCAGGTTCCACTTAGATATAGAAAATATGGAAACGTATAATTAAAATGACAAAACCCACCTCGACTCTACTGTGTTTTCCCCCTTTCCTTTCCTTCCTTCCCCCCAATCACACCTTGTTGACAGAAGGAGGAAGTCTGATGGATAAGTGTCTTGAGAATTTTTGTAGTGTGCAGCTATGGGAACTCAGTTCGCAGTCACCACCAAGCTGTTTAAACAAAGTCTATGGCTGCTTTTACCTACCTCTGTCAGAACAGCCAGAAAGCATTGGTGAACCTGGGCTCTTAAATACACTACATTGCATTTGTTTGCTTCTGAACAAATTTAAGCACACACTGAAGTGCATTGATGAGTCAGGGCCTAATTTACGAAGTCAATGGGGCTTCATGAAAATGCAGGGATCTATCCACATAGATCCTGCTGCAGGGTGTGGGTCTAAAGTATTACCTGCGAACTCTCCCTTCAGCTCCATTAACTACAGCAAATGCCGAGTAATATATATTTATTAGTGAAATTCTGAGTGAGGGCAGATCAACATTGAAGTTCTGAATCAGTGGACCAAGGAAAGTGGGGAATAGAAGTACAGACTGAAAATCATAATGCAAATCAGAGAAAAACATACAGAGGTGAGGAAGATACATTCCCTGGAAGAGAAATTAATTGAACATTCAGAGTCAAGAGGTTATTGGACTTTTAGAGCAGAAACTAGATCACTTAGGGTCTGATCTTGCTTGTTTGCCACTAATCCAATCTGTGCAGTAAAAGAGTGAATTTTCCATGTTTTCCCAGTGTAAGTGCATATCTGTTGCAAACAAGTTAGAGCAAATCCTCTGGTCAGCACCTAACCTGATAAACCGTGGAGAGCATAATGTGTGTATGTGTGTAAATATCCTCTGTCTCAAGCAGTAGAGCAACTATGTGGAGACTACTCTCCCCCAATGACTAGAGCAAGGATCTGAGGTCCCATATGCCTCTGCACACAGTAGTAGAATCATAGAACTGCAAGAGACCTTGAGAGGTCATCAGGTGCAGTGCCCTGCACTGATGGCAGGTCCAAGCACCATACAGACAATTCATGACAGGTGTATGTCTACCCTGTTCTTAAAAATCTCCAGTGATGGAGATTCCACAACCTCTGTAGGCAATTTATTCTAGTGTTTAACCACCCTGACAGTTAGGAAGTTTTTCCTAATGTTCAACATAAATCTCTCTTGCTGCAATTTTAGCCCATTGCTGCTTGTCCTATTTTCAGAGGTAAAGGAGAATAATTTTTCTCCCTCCTCCTTGTAATAACATTTTAGATACTTGATAGCTGTGATCATGTTCCCTCTGTCTTATCTTTTCCAGACTAAACACCCTCCTATGTCTACACTGGTGGGTTCTTGCGCAAGAACAAGTGTTCTTGCGCAAGAACCTGCAGAGTGTCCACACTACCCGCCTGCTCTTGCGCAAGAAGATTTACAGTACAGTGTGGTAAGAGAGAGCTTCTTGTGCAAGAGCTATGCTCTTTTTTTACAAGTGTAAGCCTTCTTGCGCAACAGGGCAGTGTGGATGCATGGCAGGTGTTTCTTGCGCAAGAAAGCCCTATGGCTAAAATGGCCATCAGAGCTTTCTTGCACAAGAGAGCGTCCACACTGCCATGGATGCTCTTGCGCAAAAGCACGTCTTGCACATAGCAGTGTGGACGTGTTCTTGCACAAGACTTCTTGCACAAGAACCCGCCAGTGTAGACGTAGTCACACAGTTCTTTCAATCTTCTCTCATAGGTTATGGTTTCTAGAACTTTAATCATTTTTGTTGCTCTTCTCTGGACTTTTTCCAATTTTTTCACATCTTTCCTGAAATATAGCGCCCAGAACTGGACACAATATTCCAAGTTGAGGCCTAATCAGTGTGGAGTAGAGCGGAAGAATTACTTCCTATGTCTTGCTTGCAACACTTTTTAATTCATCCCAGAATGTTTGCTTTTTTTTTCTTTTGCGGCAGTGTCAAACTGTTGACTCGTATTTAAGCTGTGACCCCGAGATCCTTTTCCACAGTACTCCCTCCATTCTGTATGTGTGCAACTGGTTGTTCCTTCCTAAGTGGACTACTTCACATTTGTCCTTGTTGAACTTCATTCTCAGACCATTTCTCCAGTTTGTTCAGATCACTGAATTATAATCTTATCCTCTAAAGTGGGGTGGTGTGGTGCGGAGGGTGGGGAGGGAGAACCTCAGGCCTGGGGGCTGAATGTGGCCCCTGGCTTGCCTGGATGTGGCCCACAGGGCTCCTCTCCCATTGGGGAGCCTGTGCTAGTGCTCCACCCCCCACCGCCCCACCACTCTACTGCGGAGCTGGAACACACAGAATCTACTACCCTGGGCCACCCTAGGCTCTGGTGTGTGAGGGGAATGTGGGGAGTGTTCTTCTCAGGGGCCACATCAGTGAGGGTTTTTTGTGGTTGGTTTTTGCTTTTCACTTATATGTGGCCCCCGACTGATTTTTTTTTCTGTGGGTCAGCGGCCCCTAACCCAAAAAGGTTCCCCAACCCTGCTCTAAAGCACTTGCAACTCATCCCAGCTTGGTATAATCTGCAAACTTTATAAGTGTATTCTCTATGTTATTATCCCATTGATGAAGATGGTGAACAGAATGGATCCCAGAACTGATCCCTGTAGAACCCCACTTGTTGTGCCCTTCCAGCATGACTGTGAACCATTGATAAATTCTCTCTGGGAATGGTTACTCACCCAGTTTAGCAGTTACCTTATAGCTCTCTATATACCACATCTACCGCTTCCCTCTTAGCCACAAGGCTTTGTTATCTTGTCAAGGAAAACTATTCTCTGAGGGTATGTCTACACAGCAAAGTTATTTCGAAATAACAGCCCTTATTTTGAAATAACTTTCCTAGTGTCTACACAGCCAAACCACTATTTTGAAATAACGGAGCGCTTATTTCGAATTTGATAAACTTCATTCTACGAGGAATAACGCCAAATTCAAAATAGCTGTTTTAAAATAAGTGCTGTGTAGACACTTATTTTGAAATAGGGGGCCTCCAGCCTTTCCAGGGTGCCCTCGTGGCCACTCCAGCCTCAACCAAGAACACTCCACTCCCTCCCCCACTCCCCGGAGCCCTTAAAGGGGTAGACTCTGGCCACAGTGCCTGTGCCAGCTCCAAGCCTGCCAGCCCAGAGCCAGCAGTCACTGCCCCTGACCCAGTGGCCCCAAAACATGAGCCAGCAAGCCACTGGCAGCCAGCCCTCCACCGCTCCCCAGGAGCAGTCTGCCAGCTCCCAGGAGCCTGCCAGAGCCTGGAGAAGGTGGGCGCCTTCCTGGTCCAGGGCGGAGATCATGGACCTTATTCAGGTTTGGGAGGGATGCCCCCAACATCCATGATCTCTGTACTAGACGGAGGAAAGCAGCCGTCTATGGCAGGATAACTGCCAGCCTGGCCACCAAAGGCCACATGCAAACCCAGGAGCAGGTTTGCATGAAAATCAAGTTGGTCTGGCGAGACCCCCTCTCTTGAGCTCTGAGCTTCCCCTCCCCCTTCCTCCCCTTGCTTCCCCCTTTCAGCTCCCTCCTCCCAGGTTTTCCCCTCCCCTCTCCTGCCTCCTTTCCCCATTTTCACCAGAGTTTCATTCCCCCCCCCCAGTTTTGTTAAATAAAGACAGTTTGTGTTTATGAAAAAACGTTTATTTTATTTTACATCAGGAAAGGGGGCTGGCGGGTGTAAGTGGAAGGACGTGAGGGAGGAATGAAGCACAAGCCCCCAGTGGGGAAGACCAGGGAGACTGTTAGTGCTCCTCAGGGTGGAAGCTCTCCCGCAGGGCCTCCTGGATACTGACAGCCCCCCCAATGGACCACCTGGATGGCAGCCTGCAGAAAGTGCAGCCAGGCTCACAGCAATGCATCCAAGAGAAGCACCAGAGTGCCCAGGGGCAGCTCTGGCTCCATGTTGCAGAGTGCTGTGGTGTCCCGAGTGAGGGCAACCAGAGCATGCAAAGACAAAATGCTTTGCTGTCCCTCATCAAGGTAGGCAAGCAAGCAGGGAAACCTGATAACTGGCTGTCCAGGGGGGTCCTTAGCCTCAGGCAGCAGCCACACCTGGTTCCGGCCGGCCTTAAATGCGATTCAGCATCCACTCAGTGTGGATGCACTATTTTGAAATAGCAAAACGCTATTTCGAAATGCATTTTGTGTGTAGACATGTTATTTCGAAATAAGCTATTTCGAAATAGCTTATTTCGAAATAACGCTGTAGTATAGACATACCCTGACTCTGCCCTTTCCCTGGTCCCTTCATGCCCCACCCCTTTTTTGCTCCCTTACCAGTAAGTATGCATGCCTTACAGACCTCTTATTAATTTCTACCCACTACCCTTTTGCTCAGTAGAATCACAGAGGTTCCACCACGAAGAGCACCCTCTGTTATCATTGAAGGAGGGGAATGATTTGTTCCCCAAGATCAAATACTACTGTCCGTAATTGAACATCCCATTCATCTGGGCTAAAGAATATTCAATATATCTGCAACTGTATAGAATCTACTGCATGTAGTGGTTTATTTTTAGGAGGAAAAACTAGGGGCAATTATCCCTTAGGGTTTCTGGTTTCAGCGGGAGTGATACCAGGCAAGGCCTGAAGGATTTGACTAGCTATGGGAATGGTCTCCAAACACAATATAATAAAGCATCAAAGAATCTGTACTACTTATCAGTGCTGTTCATATTTTATTTTTTTTAACATTTATCTCACTCACAAAAATAAGTTGCCAAATTAGTGTCTGCAGTACCCGACTAACTGTCCCCTCCTCCCAAAGCTTCCCCTACATTTCATTCATTAGATGTTCTTGATTTATTTCCTTCCCCTGAGGAAAAAGCAATAAAACAGCTGTTATCTAGAGGCATTCAGAAAATCTGTTTCTGGTTTACTACATGAAATCCCAACTCTTTCATTTCAGTTAAATATTTATTTAGATATCCATGGGGAGTGTTAAAAAGCCAGCCCTGAGACTCTGCACTTCTGGAGAACTTCCACAGTGTCAGTTTGTAGGTTGCGTTTCTTTAAACCCAGTTGGAGGAAGAGAATATCCAAGTCAAATCTAAGGCAAGCTACCTTGGGCTATCCATGCCTCAGAGCATGTCAGTCATGCACTAAAGCTGTCGGCACAGCTGGCACTCTGCACACAACAGGGAGTATTTTTAAACACTAAAAATATGAGCATGACAGGTGCACATTTTATTAGAACTTTTTTTGGTAATTGTGCATTAGTGGAGAGGAAAAAAGCTAGCAGCACTTTTTTAACAAGTCTCCAAGTAAGTGGGAAAACAAATGAAGGTCTGTGGTACATATTGACATTTGTTAACCAAATATGGGTAATTCAAAGCAGCCTATTTTCTCTGTTTCGAGAAAAAGCTAGATGAATTTTGAGCAGCTTGCACAGCCAGAACCACTCATTCTTTTTTATGAGCTTCATTTGCATTTATACTCTTTCCTGCTGTTGCTGAGTACGCCCCTTTCACTTGTCCTAAATCTATGGCTGTACTGGGTGCACTTAAGTGGCTGCTTCCTACTGATATATTGATTATCACACTAATTACACCCTGGATATGTACTTGGGCTAACAGAACCGATTTATTTGAATTTTTTAAACGGAGAAAACTCTGTACAACTAATTAATTCTACAGGGATGCATTGAACTCTTAGGTGGTTTTCGTTAGCTTCTATTGTAAGCTGCTGAACAGGTGAGGCTTACTTTTAAAAACTAAAAAATGTACAGTGGGGATTTTTTACAATGCACAGGAAATTTCCTTTTTTGGGGGACTGGGGGAATATAGGACTACAGTTTTACTAGGAGCATTTCAACCACATCATGGTATTTTCTTAACAGTTTATTAGCCCCTACTCCTGCAATGAACTCTATGTAGACAGACTCCTATGCCCACCTTAAGGCCTTAGGATAGGGCCCTCTGTGCCCATATGTGGCATATTCAGTTGGGCAGGGCATTGGAAAATTTGGGATACTACTATTGTCTTAATGTCTACCTGCCTGCTTCTTCCTATCCCTCTTCTGTGGCTTTGCTTCCTCTGGAGAGGATCTAGTTAACTTCAAAGTGAAAAAGGCTGCCAGAGCTATTAACAGAACATGGAACCTGTGAAAAAGCCATTCAAGTGGTAATGAAGCTGTTTAACGGGCACTTGCCAACCCCAGATGTATAATGTCAGTTTTTGAATTTACTGTATTACAGGACGTTGGTTTAAATTTTGCTTTAAAATAGTTCATTAGTGTGTTGCTTAAGATTATAATATCACATCTCTAAAAAAATCATCATCTCCCCCCGGGCTGCCAACGGGCTTAGAGGCACCAGTTTAATAGTACTGTATAGGGACCCATAAATCCAAAGGACATCCCTGAGTGAGGCTTAAGTGAAACCCTGAATGGTTGGGACAATCTGCATGAGTTATGCCCTTTGCAGGATTGGGGCTTGTTACACTTCATACTGCAGCTCCGGTGACCTGAATGCTTTCACAGCCTCCTTTGCAGCATTTCAGGCTTGTGCTGTATTTAATCTGACATAGAAATGGATAACATGGAAAGAGGTTTTTTTTTTAAAGTGCTGTTGTTCAGGAAAACTTTTCAGTTGTGATTTCTTTTTAAACCATCCAAAGTTTCAGATGCTTTTTCTGACCAGCTTTATCTGAAATTACCTAACATAAAAACTCCATCTTTTAAAAGATGTGGCTCATTCAGCCAGGCCTTTTTGCAGTGTGAGAAAGGATGTTTTAAAATGACAAGGAAATTGAAATTTCAGAACAATCCATCGGGGGAACTGAATAGCTTGAAGGATTGTCAGTGTAATGAGACAATAGAGCCTTTCACATCGAGGTCTCTAGTTTGGATCCAGCTTTGAAAGCTGCTATCTGATGGCAGTTGGGTGGCCTGTGTAAGTAGATCTATTGATGTCAGTCCACCTCCAACAATCTGAAGCTAATGATTTCTAATGGGTACCCATATTGACAGCCTCAGTAAAGAGGATATGGACTGAATGGAGCATGGAGATTATATTACAGTAATACTCTAAGCCTCACAGGTGTTATCAGTAGGGCTATGTCTAGACTGCCGAGAAAAGTCGGAAAAAGATACGCAAATTGCAAACTGCAATTTGCGTATCTTTTTCCGGGTTTTTTTTTGCAAAATAAGCTTTTTCAAAATTTGGCCTGTCTACATGCGGCCAAATTTCGGGAAAAAGTCCTCTTTTGAAACAACCCTTATTCCTCCTACCGAGAGGAATACAGGGATGCCGAAAGAACACATCCGCTTTTTCGGAAACTGTTCCGAAAAAGCAGATGCGTTCTTTGGATGCGGCAGAGCTTTTTCCGGGATACCTCCGGTATCTCGGAGAAGCTCTGCAGTCTAGACATAGCCTAGATCATAGCTGAGGAAGCTTCCTTGTCCTCTACAGCTGCTCTAAAAAGTTCTTTGCCTTTTTCCTGGCTTGCCAGCCTAGGTTACTATTTATGAATGCAGAATGTAGTTCAACAAACAAAAAAGATTTTTGTGCACTTGGTTACATTTCAAACCTTTTTTTTTTTTTTGTAATGGTGCCTTAGGACAAGATAACTTGTTTGCCAGTTGACTTAAGAGAACAAAGAGAGCTTGGAGTTCCTTTCCAGTTCAGACATGCCAAGGAGCAGAAAGCCATAAAAATGCTTCAATATCACAGGAAGATTTTAAAAACTGATACAATGTTATGGCATTGGAAGGTAATTTAAGGAACATAGCATGGGGAAATGATATCACTGAGTTTGAAACAAGTTCAGTGAGAGGCTTCGCGACAGCATTCTGGATACAATATGAGCTGATAATATAGTCTTGGGGATGGGAATCTTAAAAAGAATTACAGTTGTTTAGGCTGGAAGACACCAAAGTATAAATCAGAGAGTTTCCATCTCTGAGAAACTTAAACAGCTCCTAAGGTTAAGTAGAAGATATAAAACTGTTCTGAGATATTCATTATGGGCCTTCCAAGAAAGCAGGGAAGCAAGCAGGGCAGCAAGATTACTTGAATACCAGGGAGAAGGATCTCACACAACCTAAGTGCACCTGGTGGGAAGATGTAGTGTACTGATGAACTGGGCACTGCAGGCAGGAAATCCCAAACAGATTTCAAAAGTTATCCCAAGAGCTGTATAGTAGAACAATTTTATTCAAAGTTAAAACAAATTGTCAGTCCATAAAGCTAATAGAGAGATACCTGCAAGAGTCTTGAACATCCATTCAGAGGAAGGAGTTATGTAAAAGTTCACTTGAACAGTAATACATCTGTACAGTAGGCTGCAATCATAAAGGTATGGAAATGAAATAAAGACTGTTATATAACCCATGAATTCCTGCTGTCATTCTCCAAATGGTTTCCTGTACAGAAGGGATTGGAAATATTTTTCATACCATGGAGGCTATTGTAAATGTACAACTGTTGTATCTTCACAATAGAGAAGAAGAATGGTTTTGTGATTGAGACGCTACAGTGGGACTTGAGAGATGTTTAATTCTTGGCTCTGCCACAGAATTCCTCAATGACCTTGGACTTAGGGCTTGTCTACACGGTGTGACAAAGTGCCCTAGAAGAGTATGATTTGAGAAGCGCTGAAATGTTCCATGCTCTACCTGTCCCATGTAGACCTTGTTGGAGTGCTCTAAAAGAAACCTGTAGCATGTTAGAACATTGGGAATCATTAAGAAAAGGAGAGAGAATAAATGGAGAATATCTTACTGCCTCTATATAAATCCATGGTAAGCCCACATCTTGAATATTGCATGCAGATGTGGTCAACTCATCTAAAAAAAATCTTGGCTCTTGAAAAGTTTCAGAAAAGGGCAACAAAAATGATTGGGGTATGGAATGGCCACCATATGAGGAGAGATTAATAAGATTGGGACTTTTCATCTTGGAAAAGAGATGACTAAGAGGAGATATGATAGAGATTTATAAAATCATGATTGGTGTAGAGAAAATGAATAAAGAATTATTTACTCCTTCCCATAACACAAGAATTAGGGTCACCAAATGACATTAATAGATGGTAGATTTAAAGCAAAAAAAAGGAAGTACTTTATCACACAACACATAGTCAACCTGTGGAACTCACTGCCAGAGGATGTTGTGAAGGCCAAGACTATAACAGAGTTCAAAAAATAACTAGATAAATTCATGGAGTCTAGGTTCATCAATGGCTATTAGCAAGGATGGGCAGGGATGGTGTCCCTAGCCTCTCTTTGCTAGAACCAGGGAATAGGTGAAAAGGGATGGATCACTTGATGTTTACCTGTTCAGTTCATTTCCTCTGAAGCTCTTGACATAGACAAGAATACTGGGCTAGATGGACCTTTGGTCTGACCCAGTATAGCCGTTCTTATGTTCTTAACACTTTATAAATCACTCCACTCTAGTGCAGTTCATTGCATGTGTGGACAAGCCTTTGAGCTTGGATTTTCAAAGGAGCAAACTGGATTTAGGAGTTCAGTCTGGACTCCTAACTCCTTTGAAAATCCTAGGATTAATCTCTTAGCCCTGGTCTATACTAGGGAGTTATTTTGTAATAACCCCCTTGTTTTGAAATAACAAGCAGAATGTCCACACTACCAAGCCCATTATTTTGAAATAAGGGGCTGGTTATTTCAAAATAATAACTCCAGCTGTCCCCGAGGAATAACACTTATTTCAAAATAGTGATTTTGAAATAACGGGAAGGTGGATGCTCCACTGCTGCTATTTCAAAATCACTACTCCCCAGAGTCATTTCAAAGTAATTACTCCCCAGTGCTTCCTAGTGCATCCACATTAATGCAACCTTCCTTGGACTAATTTCGAGGCTTCCCTGTAGTTTGGACACACTATTTCAAAATTATTATTTCAGGAGTTATTTCAAAATAAATTATTTCAAAATAATTTCCGACTCAGAATGCCCTTAGTGCCTTAATTCTACATCTGTAAAATAGAAATAATTGCTTCCTCCCACCTGTTATTTATCTTGACTATTTAGACTGCAAGTTCTTTGGGGCAGTGATTCTCTCTCATCATGGGTATGTACTAGAGATGTTAAGAATCGGTTAATTGAATAGTTGATTAACCTCATGAATTCTTATTGGTTAGTCAACTATTCTACAGTCCCCGGGGGCGGGGCTGGTAGCCAATGCAGTCTAGCCCCACTCCTGAGGCGCCCCCGGCCACTCCGTGCTGCTATCTCTGTATCAGAGGCAGCAGCACAGGTGCCAAGCAGGAGCTGGTCTGCGAGAGGAGCCAGTTTAAAAACCAGCTCTCCTCACGGACTGGCTGCCTGTTGCCCTGCGCTGCTGCCTCTGATATAGAGGCAGCAGTGCAGGGTGCCAGAAGCCCCTGTCCAGGAGAGAGGCTGAGCTCCAGGACCCAGCACAAGCCAGAACTGAGCCAGGCTGCCTGCCCATCTGGCTCCTAACACACTTTAAATGCAGAGCCACAGCAAGGGTAGATCTTGGACCCTTTACTGGCAAGGGGGAAAGGGAAATGCAGGTAGTCTATAGCATTAACCCAGCGTTTCTCAAAGTGTGGGACTTACAGGGGGGTCGCAGCTGCCAGCTTCCCTGGGGTCCTTTGCGCCACTTCCGGGGATTCCGGAAGTGCGCTCCCCCACCACGGCTGTGTAGCATGGAGGGGGTGTCAGCCCTGGAGGAGGAGTGCGGCACCAGCAGCTTCCCTGCAGCACAGTGACTGCAGGAGGGGTGAGTCAAGCATGAGTGGGGCTTTTTTTTTTTTGCTTAACAACTTTGGGGGGGGCACACAAATTCAATGAGTATTTTAGGGGGTTGCGGCATCAAAAAGTTTGAGAACCCCTGCATTAACCTATAAGCTTTTGCTTATCGGTTAATTGGTTAATCGATTACACGATTACATCCCTAGTATGTACAACACCTTATACAATGTTTGATGTCTCTAAGCACTAAAGTAATATAAGTAACTAAAATAAATAATTGTGGTTGATAACTGGTTCTTGATTTTGCATGGCAAACATGTATATTATTGCCTGGAAAATGGTGGTAGCCATTTGACAGGTATACAGCTGAAGAAAATTGAAGGCACTCACTACGACAACTATTTTCTACAGTGATAGTGTGGTGTAAGTACTTACTGTGATGGACAGGGATTTGTCTGCACTAGCTTCATTAAGACTGTGGGAATCATGGAGCTAAATCCTAATGCATCATGCAGAAAACTAATCCCACAATAGTTGCTTATTATAAGCCAGATTTTGCCACCCATATTTAAGATGATAGATACCATCCTCAGCCTGAGAGGGAGGCAGAACTTCACTCTATGTGATGGTATAACACATTTGCAGTATCCCTGTGTATCTTATTCTGAACCCTGCATCCCTGTTCTGTTTGCTTTATTCTTTCTTAAATCCTCTGTCCTTTTTCCTTCTGCACAATTTTCATCTCTTGCTTTCTCTTTAGGCTCATTAGAGTCACACAGCTAAAAACCCTAACAGTTCTTTGCAAACATCTTTTTTATCCCTAGTCCCCTTTCGTTCTTTGGACTAAAACAGGCTTTTTAGAAAACAATCATCCCCTTTCGGAGTATGAAATTACATTGTGAGGGGTGATTCCACACAGCAGGGGAGAGGGGAAGGAGTGTTAGAAAAATACGTGGTTAGAAAGGCCAGAGTTTCAAGAATGATAAAAGGATGGTGGGAGGTGTGATGTCACAAAACCAGTCCCAGCAGAGGAAGTGATGATAAAGAAAACTTATGAAAGAGAAGGGGAGGATTTTATGCAGAAGGAAGGAGAGAGAGAGGCTGGGAGAATAGATGAAAAATGATATCCATATGTTTTCTGAAATAAAAAACAGGACAATTATTTGTGTGTTGTGTTAAGTGCCTATGTGCCTTAATAATGGATGGGGGCCCCATTAAGTAATGTGCTATACATATGTAAAAAAAGGATAGTCTCTGGCCCAAAGAGTTTACAATGGAAGGCAGGATTACTGAATGCTGAATTATAGTACAGTTCTAGTCACTAGAGCTTAGTAGAGAATGGATATTCCATTTCACAAAGGATGTTGAGGTTTCAAAATTCGACTTTGAAAATTTTACTCTGATTCAGAACTAAGGAATATTCAGAAAAAAAATATTTTCCATTTGGTGAAAAGTTTCAATTTTGACCTAAAAACATTGTATTATTCTTACCTGTAGAAGACAAAATAAAAGCAAAGCAAACTCAAAAGTGGTTTCAAAATGAAAAATATTGAAATGCTTCATTCTAAAAATGTAGAAGTGGTTGTTTTAACCTTACCCAGAACTCCTCCCTCTACTCCCATTTTCTTCTGAAATTAAATTCTGGTGAAATCAACCCAGCTTCATGAAGCATTTTGATTTTGACAGAACCATGTATTCTGAAGGCATGTGGCTCTGTCAGAGCTTGTACACTTAGCTCTTTGACTGATAACAGCAGCAACCACTCAAACTCTTGTTTTGTGAAGTAAAGGGAGTGTAAGAAGACTAAACTGGACCCTTTGGGCTTTGACCACTCCTGCACCAACAGAGACCTCTCTTGTTTTGCAGTCATCAGGCTTTTTACTGAGAAAGCCAGTTCCTACCACTTTATGTGCAGAGCTTCAAACCTGCCACCCCAGGGTAAGCACAGTCCCAGATTTCTTGGCTCCTCCCTTTCCCCCTCTCTCTTATATTTCCTTCCTGCCAGCCTTATATAGCCCTCTGGTTAATGAGGCCACCAGCTCCTTCCCATTTTGCCAATTAGGGGTTGGGTTGTCTCAGCCAGATCCAATTAATCTTCCTCATTGGAGCTGGCATGACAGATGTCTGGCTCAGGGTTTCTCAGCCAGCACCCTGTCACGGGAAGCCACTCATTTTCCTCCAGAAAGCCAGAAAGCCGGAGATGGTGCTACTATGATTTACATTACCAGAGGATTTGACCGGGATTCTTTGAACTTGCATTGGCATTAATTTACACAGGTCGCAGTTGGCATTCATTTACACAGGTTCTCCCTATCTGTATTACTTCTGAGGCATGGCTGTAGTGTAAGTGAGTAATGCTATTCTATACAAAGGCTTTTGAGATTTTTGCTTTGCTCATCAGGATGGGCTGAGAAATGTGTTTTTCTGAGTTTGGTCCCATTATAAGTTAATTACAGTCACACATATGAGTTAATTGTAAATTCTTCAGATGGAGTATTAGAAGTCCAGATCCAAGAATAAATAAGGGAAAGGGGGGGCGGTAAGAAAGGAGGGGAAAAAAGAGAGAAAAAAGGAAGGGGGGAAAAGAGAGACAGTGAGTAGATGGTTCAAGTAGTTACAAGAGGCTGATAAGAACAAATGGTTATGCAAATGATACGAACAGGGACATCTACTGGCTGGCACACTACCTTCCACTTCCTAATGACTTAACCAACCAACCAAACAATGGAGGTGCTAATTGTTCTTATTAGCCTCTTGTAACTACTTGAACCATCTACTCACTGTCTCTCTTTCTCTTTTTCCCCCCTTCCTTTTTTCTCTGCAGGCAGAAGGGCAAGTGCTTGTGGCATGACGTGGGCCCTGCTAGCACCGTGCCACACAGCAGCACCATGCTCTGCCTTCCTTGCTGCCATGGCAGAACCCAGCACTCCCTCTGAGTCTCCCACAACTGCAAGCACACCAGCAGCCACCTCTGAAGCCCCTGGCCAGGGGTGAAAGAGGGCACCGTCCTGGACTGGTGTGGAGATCCTGGATCTCATAGATGTGCGGGGGTGAAGAGACTAATCTCGGCACCAGGCGCCGCAATGCGGACATCTTCGGCCAGATGGCACACAGGCACATTGGACCAGGTGCACATGAAAATCAAAGTACTGCATCAGGCCTACACCAAGGCCAGGGAAGTTCCTGCTCTGGAGTGGCACCCCAGAGCTGCTGCTCTTACAAGCAGCTGGATGGCATCCTGGGTGGGGGGCCAGCTGAAATAAGCATGTAGTGTAGACATAGTCTTAGTGGCTAATCTGTCAAAACACTGATAGTGATGGGCTGTTAGAAATAGCATCACTACCATAAGATTAGGAAGGTAGAACTAGAGATGGGCCAGAACAAATCCCTCATGGTTTGAGGGGGAAGAGTTGGAATACAGACCCAGATCAGATGTTTTGTCCATTGGCCATTGTCTCAGAAATTTGTGGTTGAAGCTCTGACACAACAATAATAAGTCCCGGCTTGACAAAGCCCTGGCTGGGTTGATTTAATTGAGATTGGTCCTGCCTTGGGCAGGGGGCTGGACCTGATGGCCTTCTAAGGTCTCTTCCAGCTCTATGATTCTATGAATAAAGACACCCCCTGTCTGTTTCAAAGACCATCATATTTGGGGGGAGCAGGGCATTGGGAGATCCAGAGAATGGAGTGGGGATGAGATGAGATCTGAGGTGGTATGAGGCAGGATGGGATGTGAGATGAGGTCTTTAGGGGGTATGAGGCAGGATGGGACATGAGATAAGGTCTGAGTGAGGTGAAATGTGATGTAGAAGACAAAATGAGCCTGAGATGTAGGCCAGGCCAGATTTGGAGAGATGTTAAAGGAAAACCCGCAGATCTCCTTACATTTCAAAACTCAAATATTGGATGAAATGTTATGGCTTGGGCCCATTTTTAAACCAGCCCAAAACATTTCTACTTCAGCCAAATGCCTACATATTTTCCAGTCTCTTGGCAGGTTAAGGATATATAACTTTGCATTTTAGAATAACACTCCTTGCATTTAGTTTTACGGTGATTGAGGGTCCCTCCTGGAGAGCAAATTGATTTTTGAAACATTTGTTACAATAAAAAGCAATGCTTCAACTAACAAAGAAAAGAGGCATTCCCTCAGTGAACCAAGAGGAAACAAACACAAAGGTTTCAGTTTTGTTTACTACCATACGTTATTTGGCCTTTATTTTGCTTGTCACCATTGCTAATTTTACGGTTAAACTGGGACCTTCTCCCTCCAGCTACTACAGAGCTGAATCACAATTCAGAGAGCAGCAGCACTGAGCCAAATACTGAGCTTTGTGCTCCAGCAGGCAAAGTCAGGGGTCCTTTCCCTATATCACAAAGCAACGGAAACTTCATAATAAATTGTTTTCCCATGTCAGACTTCCCTGTTTCTTGTGGCAGGACTATGACTTTAACATCAAAGGCAACTCGGTCACCGAAGAGCACAGGCATTAGTTCACTTCTAAAATCTACACAAGCAGCTGTTGTGATAATAACCGTACGACACAGCAGCTTCTTCGGGAAGTGCAAAACTACAGAGGTCCTCATTCTGCTCAGAGAGGAAAAGTTAAGGATTGTAGAAGCTGAGCCACTTCTGGAAGGTTCAACATTCTAACCTCTTTGACTTCCCAAAACAGAAATGTTGTCTGTGAAATTGATCACTAAATATTACATTAAACTCTGTTGATGGAAGAGGAATTCACTTGATTGGGGAGATGGGTCTCCAAAGAAAAGTCCGGGAATGAGAGGGAGAGTGAGCGCAGGAAGCGACCTGGAGTCATTATGGGGTCATCTTGCCAATGACTTGCTGAGCAGTCTGGGGCCTAAGTTGAGAGCCACACCAAATAATACAGGGGAAAGAATGTATTTTTTCACACTGTAGGCTTCCCCAGGGAGAGAGCGGGCAAGCATCTTGTATGTATTCACAAACTGGCAGCTGTGGTCTAAATGTATTGGTTACCAGTTTAACCAGGATCTGACTTCCAGTTCAGGAGAGGAATATTAATGGGGGCAGTCTTCAAAGGCTGTATTCCTGTGGGTGGGTACCCCAGCCAGCCAGCCTCTGACTAGCCAAAATGATGGAGCACAATAACTCCCTTAGGCTGCGTCTAGACTGGCATGATTTTGCGCAAATACTTTTAACGGAAAAGTTTTTCCGTTAAAAGTATTTGCGCAAGAGAGCGTCTATACTGGCATGTGCCTTTGCTCAAAAGATTTGCTTTTGCGCAAAAGCATCCGTGCCAGTGAAGACGCTCTCTTGCGCAAGAAAGCTCCGATGGCCATTTTAGCCATCGGGCTTTCTTGCACAAGAAATTAACGTTGTTGTCTACACTGGCCTCTTGCGCAAGTATTCTTGCGCAAGAGGGCTTATCCCTGAGTGGGAGCATCAGAATATTTGCGCAAGAAGCACTGATTTTGTACATTACAACATCAGTGTTCTTGCGCAAATACTTGTGGCCAGTGTAGACAGGCGGCAAGATTTTGCGCAAAAGCAACCGCTTTTGCGCAAAATCTTGCCAATGTAGACACAGCCTTAGGGTGTAACTTACTGAAAGTAAAGGGAGCCTGTCTACACACATAAATGGGGTTTGGCTCAGCTCCTCAGTGCAGTTTATTTACTGACCTGTATTGGGGTCAGTTTGGGTCTTATATGCTCCTTCAGTGACATACAGTGGCCATAGAGATACCACAGGTAGCTTACGGGAAAATAGACTTATCACAGGACAGCCTAGCCCCCAGAATAGGAGGCTTGCCAGTGTAGGGAAGCACATGGGGTGTGTGGGGTGCAGTTGAACAGTGGTGTCTAAGTGTTACGTTGGATATAGTCAGCCCTGGGAGGCTGTCATAAATTAAAACAGCCTCCAGGACTGCTCTAGAGAGTACAAAATAGGTGTACAAGTCACCTTTGTACTTCCTCCCCTGGGTTGAGGCTGTGCCTCCCAGGAGCACAGAAACTGTCCTGTTATGTATGAAAGATACTGTGCCAATGCAAGATGGATTGCTCCTTATTCTCAATTAACTGGAGAGCGGAAATCCTGGCCTCCGATAACAGCAAACTATTCATTTATTAATTAACCTTAATACTCCATCCTGATAGCAGGTTAGAGTAATTAATGGGTTATGAGATACACGGCCAAATAGGGACACAAGTCTGTTTGATGATAGAGTGCCAGTGACTTTGCCAATGAGTATGCGAGTAAAATGTAAATGATATTTATCATAATACTACAAATGCTCATTGTGATGATAAAAAATAGGAAAGGTCAGGATAATGACAGGAACTGATGTTTTATACCTTCTTCTGGAGAGTTTTAAGCCTGGAATATCTGGGCGTAATGTGACACTAATTCTTTTTCAGGAGGCCCAAGAGTCCTCTTTAGGAAGCCACTGAAGTGTCAGATTTTGCAGCACATTCTTTTGAAAAATAAGGAGTCTGGGTTCATAACTACATTAGCTGCAAAACAGCATCATATTCTTGATGTTTGCTTCTGCACCTTGAGATTAAGAATACGTTTAGGGAGATTATATAAATCCTGTCCCATTAAAGACAACAAGTGTTTTGCCACTCTCTCCAGTGGAGCCAGGATTTCACCTACAGTTTTCATATTTGAGTTATTTTCCTTTACAACATAATCTTTTCAGGTTCTCATTAGCAACCCAGTAGGAAGTGAGTAAAAATTTTCAAAAAATTGATTTTTTTTATCAATCTCTTCCATCAAAATTTTATTTTGCAGCCAAGATGTTCAATGAAACATTGAAAAAAAGTGCTGGCAGCATTTTTTGCAATTCCCTCTCCCCCCAATATTTTTCGATCAGTTGATGATGATTTTCAGGGCATGGAGTTAAGTATTTGTGTAAATCTATTCTGAGCCTTGGTCATAATTTTTCACATTTCCTTTTTTGTACATGTCTATTTTTCTTAACTTTGGATGGGACTGAAAGCAAAATGACTGAAATACCACAGGTAAGTGTGTTCTCAATACCAAAAAAAAAAAAAATCAGAAAAAATTTTGTTCTTGTGAGTTCATTTATACAAATTTAGTTTGTTCAGATGATTTTAACAATGTTCTATTAAACTTCTGAAGGATTGGGTGCTTTTTCTAAATGACTTGAACCTCCTGCGAGCTTTACAATTTTACCATCCTTAGTCTATATAGGAAACAAAAAGTAATTCATTGATTTTCCCATCCCTTCTTAGTGTGTTTTTATTATTATGGTATTAACTTTAATGCTTTAAAATCAGTATTCAAAACAAATCTTTCTGCTCTGATTTCCATACTTAACTTTCACTTGAAATCTTGAGACTGTTAAAGAGATGTCAATGACTGAGTAATTTGAATGTCCATGTGAAAAGAGCAGTCCATAAGAATTTGTGAGAATAAATTATTCTCTTGTTGATTGTGTCAGAACCATAATATTGCATGTGGTGCCTGATACATATGAAACACCAAACTAGAGAGTGATTCTGCAAGGTGCTGAGAACTTAGGCTCCTGTTGTAGGTGACATGACTTTAGAAAATGGAGTACTTGTCAGGAGGTGTGTGGTGTTCTGGGAAGCAAACTCGCTTCAGAAGACGAAGCCCTTTTACTCCCTGTTTATCCACTTTCCTTCTCTAGTTCAACTTGCAGTGACATAGAGAAGTTTCTGAATTGTCCTTTTCTTTTTTTATAAACACTCCCCATCCAGCCCCTTGAATGAGTATATGATGATTTTTGCTGGGAAATCCATATGGATCTACTCTACACACTTCGCTTTCTTCCACTCCCTCCCTTGTCTACACAGGGACATCCAGGAAAATCAACCCAAATTAACTAAATGGGTATAGTGCAATAGTTAAATTCCATTAAATCCCCGTGTGGATGCTGTTACTCAGAATTAATCCAAAGCGAATTAAATTAAACTGATTAAGGCCACTGTAATTCTGAATGGAGATATTAACACACAGGTTTAAATAATCCACTTTAAATTCATACTCTTTAGTTAATTTGGATTAATGCTTCTGGATGTCCCTTTATAGACACTCTCTGATATTTCAGGATCAGCTCCTTGCAATCTCCCTGTGTAACTTTGGGCAAATCATTCAGGGTCCAGATACACACTGGCTGTGTCTAGACTGACCAGTTTTTGCGCAAAAGCGGACGCTTTTGCGCAAAAACTAGCCAGCTGTCTACACTGGCCGCTTGAATTTGCGCAAGAGCACTGACGTTCTAATGTAAGAAATCAGTGCTTCTTGCACAAATACTTTGACGCTCCCGTTTGGGCAAAAGTCCTGTTGCGCAAAACCTTTTGCGCAAAAGGGCCAGTGTAGACAGCTCAGTTTTGTTTTGCACAAAAAAGCCCCGATGGCTAAAATGGCAATCGGGGCTTTCTTGTGCAAAAGCGCATCTAGATTGGCCACAGATGCTTTTGCGCAAAAAGTGCTTTTGCGCAAAAGCGTCCGTGCAATCTAGACACTCTCTTGCGCAGATACTTTTAACGGAAAACTTTTCCGTTAAAAGCATTTGCGCAAATTCATGCCAGTCTAGACGCAGCCACTGAGTAGGATCCTGTGGCAATGAGTCTCAGAGCCTGGGTCTATAGATGAAAAATAATCCATCTCACTCTCTAGGCTTCAGAACCTGAGCTATAGCCTCAGCCCAAATGTCTACACAGCAAAAAACCTATGAGCCCAAGACTATAGACCTGGGTACTAAGAGTCGCTGCTACAGGATCCAGCTTTTTCTATAGACTGTACCCTAGTCTCTCTTGCTTCAGTATCTAGGGGGACTGACAGGATTGCTGGGCCTCTGGGCAAAGTGTGCGTGTGTGTGGGGTAGCTCCACACTCCCAGAAGGGACAGGGCCTCGAGCAGAAGGGGCAGGGCTGGGACAGCCAGTCACCCCTGTCCCCAGCTGGGCCTCTTAGCTGCTTGGAGTGCATGGTGTGGGGCTCTGGCAGCAATTTAAAGAGCCAGATGCTCTGGCTACCACTGCTGCCACTAATCCTGGGCCCTTTAGAAGTTCTGGGTGCCAAACAAATGCCCATTCAGGCTCCTCCCCCTCCCACCCCTGCAGCCCTGTCAGTATCCATCTGCAAAGTGGGGATAATAGCATTGCCCAGCTCACAGGACATGTTGTGAGGATAAATATATTACAGATCACTAGGCACTCCGATACTATGGTAATGGAGACCAGGGAAGTATAATAGATAGAGTTCTGTCCATAGTACACATCCGCCTCCTACAGCCTTCTTCGGAGAGGGAATGTTTGTTGTCATTAGGAAAGCCTGTCCCAGAGGAAATGTTTCTGTGTGTTTTTAGCAGTTTCACTGACTCATGTACTTGAAACAGTTTCAATTTCCCTAGTGCAAAGCTTGGGAAAAGTTTTTAGATTTGTTCTGCACCAGAGCCCTGGTGATTGAGTGAATGAATGACAGCGTGCTGGACTTCTTTATGAGGGGAGTTCCTGGGTGGATGGCAGTCAGAGTGCAAGTTTTGCAGAGTTCAGACTTATGTGTGGTTGAGTTTGGTCATTCAATCAGAGATATTTCTTTGAAAAAGCTGAATGTGCATAAAGTCACTTCTTTCAGCATAATGTGTCCCCCAAGTGGTGTCCCCCAACGGTTGGTCCTAGGACCAATCCTGTTCAACTTATTCATAAATGATCTGGAGAAAGAGGTAAGCAGTGAGGTGGTAAAGTTTGCAGATGATACCAAACTGTTTAGGATAGTCAAGACAGAAGCAGACTGTGAGGGACTCCAAGAAGATCTCACCAAACTGAGTGATTGGGCAACAAAATGGCAAATGAAATTTAATGTGGATAAGTGCAAAGTAATGCACATCGGGAAAAATAACCCCAACTATACGTACAGTATGATGGGGGCTAATTTGGCTACGACAAATCAGGAAAGAGATCTTGGAGTTATCGTGGACAGTTCTCTGAAAACTTCCACGCAGTGTGCAGCGGCGGTCAAAAAGGCAAATAGGATGCTAGGAATTATTAAGAAAGGGATAGAAAATAAGACCCAGAATATCTTACTGCCCCTGTATAAAACTATGGTACGCCCACATCTTGAATACTGTGTACAGATGTGGTCTCCTCACCTCAAAAAAGATATTTTGGCCTTGGAAAGGGTTCAGAAAAGGGCAACTAAAATGATTAGGGGTTTGGAACGGGTCCCATATGAGGAGAGGTTAAAGCGACTGGGACTTTTCAGTTTAGAAAAGAGGAGACTGAGGGGGGATATGATAGAGGTATATAAAATCATGAGTGGTGTGGAGAGGGCCGATAAAGAAAAGTTATTTATTAGTTCCCTAAATAGAAGAACTAGAGGACACCAAATGAAATTAATGGTAGCAGGTTTAAAACTAATAAAAGAAAGTTCTTCTTCACACAACATGTAGTCAGCCTGTGGAACTCCTTGCCAGAGGAGGCTGTGAAGGCTAGGACTCTAATAGAGTTTAAAGAGAAGCTAGATAATTTCATGGAGGTTAGGTCCATAAAAGGCTATTAGCCAGGGGATAAAATGGTGTCCTTGGCCTCTGTTTGTCAGAGGCTGGAGAGGGATGGCAGGAGACAAATCGCTTGATCATTGTCTTCGGTCCACCCTCTCTGGGGCACCTGGTGCTGGCCACTGTCGGCAGACAGGCTACTGGGCTAGATGGACCTTTGGTCTGACCCAGTACGGCCATTCTTATGTTCTTATGTTCTTATGACTTGGGGAAGGCAATGACTTCACGGAATAGCTATTTGATTTAAATGTGTGTTTGGTCATTTAATATACAAGAGACCTGACATGTGGCTATATTCATTAGGACAAAAGGAACAATGCACGGTGGTTGCAGATATTTATGTAAATACTTTTTTCATTTGCATTTTTTCATTACCTTTAATAAATAACTGCTGAATCTACAATATTGTAGATCATAAGCATGCATGAGGCTAACTGGTACAAATTTGAAAAATCAAACAATTAAAGGTGTTAAACTTACAAAAATGCTGTGTTTGTTTAAACAAAGATAATTTGTTGTGGAACTGATCATGGAATGGAATCAATTTGAGGTAAAAGATAAAGTAGTAAGTGTGTGTTGCATTCTTGCAAATAAGAGTGTCAATACTTTTATTTATAAACACAGAAATTTGCCTACACATTCACTGAATGTGTGCAGTGGATAGAAAGATAAGACAACATATACAAAAATTGTGCTAATCTTTTGGCACTTGAATACCCAATTGATAGGCACCTCAGAAATGGCTCAGTCTGGTGCAGTAACTGCACTAAAACAATGGTTCCAGAGAAGAACTGGAATAATTTCTCCATCATAACCAGTATGTCAGACAATGCAATGTCAAATGCCATCTCCACCAAAATAAGATGCTTGTTTTTCATGTAGCACTAAAACATCAAAAACTCAATAACCTCTTCTCCCATATGTTATGGCTCCCAGGTCTCCATGGCACTAACTTCCAATTAGTCAAACACATAACACACTCTTCATAATACCACAAAGGATCAAGCACTACATGGAAAGCTCTTAAATGTTGAAGGATGTAATTTTCATTTAACAGCATGCAGAGGAGAAAAGTCATCTACTTTAAAACCATAAAAAAGCTCAGGGCCTTTGAGCAGAACACCAAAAAGTAACAATTGGAAAGAAAGTCCATTGCTCCTTCTACTTTTTATTGTGATATGTATACTGGCTAGGTGTTCAGGACTCTCTCTTGGTAAATAAACATGGCTAGTCCTTGCCTTGCAGAGTGTAGAATCTGAATTAGACACATCACAAGGGATGACAATCAGTGATGGGGGGAAAAAAATTTTGAATCTTTTTTTCTGTCTTTGACGTTGACAAACCATTTCATTTAAATTTGGAAACATGATGAATATTGACCAGCCAAATTAAAGAGCTCTCTAATGTCTCATAAAGCTGATAACAATGGACTGGGTTAGGGTTAGGGTTATGGACTGGGTCCTGTTCCCACTAAAGTTAGTAGAAAATCTGCGAATAAGCCCAGCTTTTGTAATGATGCATGCTGAGAAAAGGCAATCAGATCTTATGCTTCAGAGCAAAGGTGAAAGTAAGCAGGTGTACCCTCCTGCACAGCTCCAGCAAGAGCTGGCTCAGCTGTGGCAAAAGCCAGCAGGGAGCTATATACAGAACTGGCAGGGACCTGGGTTGCAATAGGACAGTACCTGTAAGAAATTTTAAGTTACTTTCACAACTGATTCAGGGTAACTATCAGCCCTGTGCAAACGATAGCATTAAGCACTATACATCACTGAAACTTTAGCCTAAGACTCAAATAGGGTTGCCAGATACTTTCACAAAAAATACTAAATGTGGCAGGGGAAAAAAATTGGTTGAGGGAGGAAAAAGAAACAAAACAAAAAAAGCCACACCAAAAAAAAAAAAGAGAGTCACTGCACCTTTAAATCCCCCCTGCTCCCGCTAGACACGGCAGGGGAAGAAGTGGCCTTCCAGCCCATGTCCAGTATTTTTTTTATATGTCCAGTATTTTCTGTATTTTTTACTGAACAGAGGCCACAAATACCAGACTGTCCAGGCCAATACCGGAGACCTGGCAACCCTAGAGTCAAAGTGAGAATCAAGTGGTGCACAGGTTCTTGGGTAGGCCCTATTTGTGGAATTTCACTGTGTGTGTGAGTGAGAGAGAAGGAGGAATTTTACTGCTCCCTGCTGTCATGGGGGGTTGCAATGGCTACTCCCTGTGCCTACATATGGGTTGTTTGCACCCTCTGGCCAGATGACTACAGGATTTTCCTCTTCTGGGTAAACCTCTTCCTTCATAACCAGGATCCCAGAGATTCTGCTTCCCCTCATCACTAGGCCAAAGTGTGACTGCAGACCCACACTGCAGTACCTTCTGTTCTCACTTCTTAGCTTTATACAAGTCCTTGTCTTCTCCTGTCCAGACGGGCTCTATCTCCAATTGCTTCTGAGTCTAGCCTAAGTCTTCTCACAGGTGCCGCCTACCAGGTTAATTAGCCCCTTCTGCGACATCTTAGCCCCACTGAGCTTGAAATTCTATACTTAGCTACTGGGATTTCTCTGAAGCACCAGGGACTGACCTCTGCCATACTCACTGTGTCAAACTGTAATGGAGCCGTGGTCTGTTGGGCTAGGGTGAATGCAATAGGCATATGCCTACCTTATGCTAATTGTTCTCCTGGTTTCGATATGTTTCTTCTATGATAATGTTAGCTTTGTAAAAAATGCTTTCTGTGAAAAGTTTAAGGTGGGGCTGATATATTTCCCTCCCACCCCCAAACTGGTGTCTCTGTAATGGCTCCAGATCAGTTACAGACTGCAATAATTAACATCAGAGATCCTCGGAGAAACAAGTTACTTTACAAATGAGGAAATAATTAAGCCTGTGTAGAATTGTTTGAGCTGAGCTCAAGCAGGGCTTGAAAAACAGTACCAGCTCATCCAAGTTGCAGGAGGAAAAAAAATCCAAGGCATTCACTTTGGCTGTTTCTAGCTTGGATTGTTTTATGGTGCATCATTGCATCTGACAGGCAGTGTGTGTGATTGCTATGTGGTATGAAGAATGCAGCCCTGAATAGGATGCTGTTATCATACATGAATCTGGCAGCAGCAAGAAGAAAGGCTTTCTATTTTGTATTCTCTTTTTCTCTATACCAGAGACCACAGCAATTGCTTGAAAAACTTAAAACACCACATGAGATACTTGGAGAAAATTGAGTTATTTTTAGCTTTCTTTAAGTCTCATCATATTTCCTATTACTCTCTAATGAGAGATTTTCTTTTCCAGTCTGAATGGTATTTTTGGAGCTGCACACCCCGTCATTACTTCCATAATCTTCCTATCTCCCACCTAAAGAGTGTGCCACTGATAGCATTGAGGCTTTAGTTTAGCAATGACTTGTTTCCAATGCTTTCTGCAATGGCAAATATGTGCCTGGTCTTACCTTCAGAGCCCATCTTGCATGCATAAAAATATGTACATGGAATCACGTGATAGCACAATGTGGCATTTGCACACATCTGCATTTTTGCACAGGGACTCTTCCCTGCTGTGTTAAAAAAAATTAACCCACACTAGCCAAGAATGAGTACTTTACTACCATAGGGTGCTGATTTGCTAACTCCACAGATTAAATGGTGCTTTATACTCTTTTGTCAATTTGTTGCTGTGTTTGAGGCTAATACACGTTCATTGCAACTGCAAAGGACAGCTGGAACTGCAACAAGAGGATGGATAGTTGAGGAGCTTTTGTTTTAAGCCCTGATTTAGAAAATCATCCTTATTCAGCATAGAATCTACAAGCATTCTTAAGTCCCATTAAAGTCAATAGAACTTTAGATTTGTGCTGAAACAGGGACAGTCTAGACTGAAACAAGTTCTTAAGTGCTTTGCTGCATTGTTACCTTAGACCTTGATCCAGGTGAATCACTTAAGCGCTTAGATTAAGCACAAGAACAGTGCCATTGTCTTTAAGGCAGTGGTCTCCAACCTTTTTAACCACAAGATCACTTTTTCAATTTAAGTGCAGTGTAAGATCTACCTCAAACCCAAATACCCTTGCCCCCACTTCCTTCCTGCCCCTTCTTTGAGACCCTGCCCCTGCTCCACCCCTTTTCCGAGGCCTCATCTTGCTCTCTCCATTCCCCCACACCTCCTATCCTCACTCACTTTCATCAGGCTGGGGTAGGGGTTGAGGTGCAGGCTCTGATCTGGGCCAAGGGGTTTGGAGTGTGCGGGAGGCTCCGGGCTCAGCCCAGGATGGGGGATTGGGATCCAGGAGGGGTTTCAGGGTGCAAGCTCTGGGATGGAGTTTGGGGGCAGGAGGACTCATGTCTGGGGCAGGAGGGGCTTTAGAGCTGGGACAGGGATTCAGCCTCTGGCTGGGCATTTTAGACGGGGATCTTTCGAAAATAAAACCCTTTTTCGAAAGATCATGTACTCCTCAAAAAATGAGGTTTACAGGGTCTTTCGAAGAAGGGGTTTATTTTCAAAAGATCCCCGTCTAAACTGCCGGTTTTCTATCGAAAAGCCCCGCGTCGAAAAAAAACGTGGCCGCCATTATGCAAATGAAGCGCAGGAAATTTAAATCCCGGCTTCATTTGCAATTTCCAAGTGTCTAATTTACATCCCTTTGTCGAGAAAAGGGATGTATTCTAGACACACCCTCAGGGGCTGCAGGGACATGCCAGCCACTTCCAGGAGCAGCAGTTACCACAGGGATAATGACTCCAGCCTCCACGGGTTCGGCATTTTAGAACTCACTCCTCAAAGAATTACATTTAAGTGTAAGAGAGAGATGGAAATTATGAAATGCACAGACCAGTCAAAAACCAAACCCAATACACTTTGCAAGCAGTGAAAGAGGTAACAACCCCCCATGTGTGTATTGGGTCACGAGATGAGCGTGAAGGACAGCGTGTGTGTGTGAGAATGACGAAGACACACACAGTGTGTGAGAGTGACAGAGATTTGCATTGCCAAGCTCCCTCCATCCCCTTCTCTCTGTGTGAAGATGGGGTACAGGAGTGGGGGGAGGAGCGTCACCCTGACATCAGCGCCCTCCTCTTCTCCCTCACACACTCTGTGCAACAAGCAAGAGGCTCCGGAGGAGAAGGGGGACAGCTTTAGGGCAGGGGGAAGAAGCAGCATGACAGTGGGCAGAGGGGCAACTGACAGTGCTTGATAGCTCCCTGGCCAAACCAGTAAGGATCACCTGTCAGAAACTCCAAGATCTACTGGTAGATCCCAAACTACTGGTTGGTGACCACTGCTTTAAGGGGATTACTTGTATTTAAATTTATGTATGCACTTTTTTGTTTTGTTGAATCAGGACTTTACAGGCTGCTTCCCCTCTCCACTAATGGCGAGGTTATATGAGCACGATGGTATATTCTATTACACCATCAAATGTTTAACACTGTACTTAATAGTGTTTGTTTTCCTTTTAAGAATATGCCATAAGTTACAGGAAAATGAATCATTAAATGGGGTGAGTAAGGTGTTAAATTGACCTATTGGGAGTGCTGTCCTGGGAAGAGAAGCCAAAAATTGAATGAATGGATCCCTGTGTCATGGTTATGTAAGTTAATGAGAAACAAACATACTCAAGTGCAATTGTAGTATCTCTATCTTTAGTTTATTCAATCAGAAAAAGAAAATTTGAAATATGTATAGCAGTATGGACTTGAGCTTTTCAGTAGACGAGAGCATTAATTACTTGTCATATATGTTTAAGTGTATATAAAGCAATTATGAACAAGACAAATATTTCTTTATACACTTAAGAACATAAGAACATAAGAATGGCCATACTGGGTCAGACCAAAGGTCCATCGAGCCCAGCATCCCATCTGCCGACGGTGGCCAATGCCAGGTGCCCCAGAGAAGGAGAACAGAAGACAATGATCAAGTGATTTATCTCCTGCCATCCATCTCCTGCCCTTGTTATGAAGGCTAGGGCACCATACTTTATCCCTGGCTAATAGCCATTTATGGACCTAACCTGCAAAAATTTATCAAGCTCTTTTTTAAACCCTAATAGAGTCCTGGCCTTCACAGCCTCCTCGGGCAAGGAGTTCCACAGGTTGACTGTGCGCTGTGTGAAGAAAAATTTCCTTTTATTAGTTTTGAACCTACTACCCATCAATTTCATTTGCTTTTATCTTTTTTACTAGCTCAGTTGTAGAGGTAGTGCTGAGCCCAAACCCTGGATGTGAGCAATTTAGATCTTTGGAAAAGTTCAAATTTGGTCCTAAACAATGTCCTATCCTGCATCAGTTGAATGGATCAGGATACTCCCCCGTTTTTTAGTCCTAAGGGAAAGGAAAAAAGGTTTGGTGCACAGGTTCAGATTAAATAGAGACCAAAACCAATATTTGATCAAAGTGTGAATGAAAAGCTGGACCTTTTTCCAGGTCTGAAAGCATTTCAGCACAGGCTCATGTAAAGAAATTCTTTTTTTTGCCAGGGCTTCAGCTCTTCCTGGTTTCATCAGGGATGTAAAGTATTAATACTGGAAAGCATTCTTCAGAGACCCTAGAAATTTATACTTCAGTGATTCTTCAAATCTTTTAATGTTGCTGCAATGTAAATATATAGGCTGATTAATAGCAATATTAAAATGACCACAGATCATTCTATTATTCATATTATATCAATACTCTTTTTGCCTCTCATGTTGCAAATGATAAGTGCTGTGCAAATTTCTAAAGGGTATTTAAAATATCTTGCTCCATAATCAGTGAACAGAGAATTTCCCTTTAGGAACTGGGATTCGGAGAGGACCATCATGGATAATAAAGCTTGGAGATTCAAATTTGCAGGCTAGAATGCTGAGCTTTTCCAGTCCCACTTCAATCAGCAAAGGGGCTAGCTCTGCAGTAATGATGAGATGAGTAGATGGTCCCTAAAACAGAAGAAATATTAAAGGTTGAAAATCCTTCAGGAATCACATGCTCTCCTTGTGAACTACAGGAAATATGCTTGAACATCAAGAGCATGGTGGAGGTAGATGCCAATTATATGAAAGCCCATCTCTCCAGGATCTGTTAGAGTCAACTCAATGCTTGAGGCCTGAAGGATAATAGAATATGCTCTTTTCTTTTCTGACTGGTAAAGCAGCACAAAATAGAATTATTAGTATAAATACGCATTGCCTACAAAATGTAAATCCAGCAATTAGACTTTTCCCTTGTGTAGCACTCTAATGAGTGTTACCATATTCTTTGTGTTGCTGTAGGGAAGCAGTGGGTATATTAGAGGGGGCTGGCTAATTTACAAAGGAAGCCTCAGGATACATATTTTTATAATCCAGAAAAAAAAAGTATCTCAGATTTGAAGTAACATTTATCTCAGCATTTTGCCTCTTTAAAAGTACAACAGAGAGAGTCTTATAATTTACAGCATGTGATACAATGCATCTCAGTCCTTCCTACATGAACTAGGTGAGTGGGACTTTAAAGTGGAGCTGCTAATCTGCTTTAATCCTGAGACATGTTGCTTAGGTGCCTGCTGGAAATGTCTCATCATTCCTCCGAAAACTGTGTCAAAGGAAGAAATTGGACTCTTTATGAAGTTTGTGACTCTTCCTTTGTCTTGCATATAGTACTTCAAGTCTTCACTTTGTGGAATTGGTGTATTGCTCTGTGGTCATATGCTGCAGTCCGTGTTTTGTAAAGTCACTGTATTGTAATGATAAATTATAAATCTCTTGATAAAGTCACAATAATGTCTCTAATCTAAAAGAAACATGCTGGGCCTGCCTTGTAATGCTAGCACCAAGGCATCACACACCCTGGTGTGACCTCTCAAGAAAATCGACCCATGGTAATCTGATTATCATTTGTCATGATGAGCAGATAAGAAAGTAAGTATTGAACCAGACCAATTGCCATCTCCACTTTAAGAGAAGGTTCTTGACATTGTTATTTCACCTTGTCCAGTTACTCAAGCTGGCTTTTTTTTTTAACAAGTATTAGTATGCTTGTAGTAGAAACCTGTTGAAACTTGGTAGCGGAAACCTTAATTCTCACCCATTTTCTCTCTCCTCCAAGGTTTATTCACATCACAAGAAGAGCAGCAATCTAGCCTCTGTGATGTGCATGTCAACTGATCAGATTGCATAGTTTTCAGATTGCATTGAGTCTTGTGAGCCTGGGGTGACAAATATTCCTTTGGAAGCCAGCAGTATTCACTCTCTAAAACCTGTCTCTAGGCACTGGAGACTTTGGTTAGCTAGAAGTCAATGGAAGATGAGAGTGCTGGGAGCTTCTCAAAAACAGACTCAAAGCTCAGGGGCTGGTGACTCCAAATATTGAAGCACCCTGAATTAGTTGCTGCTTTTGAAAACACGGGCCATTATTGAAAGATTAATATCCTCACCATAAATATAAGTTAGATGGCAATTAACATAGCATAGGCACATTAAATATATGTGTTCATACATTGCAAAGCACAATAGGAGTTACAGAAGGAGTAAGTGGCAGCTGAGAATTTTTGTTCTGAATAAGAATTAAAATTGCCAAACTCCTGTGTAGACTTCATCATAACTTCCTAAAAACTCTGTGTAGACCCTCCCCCTAGGTGAGGCTCAAATTTTCTTCCTGGTGTCTGCTACTTGGAGTGGCTTCTCCCCTCATCTCACAAGGGATTGGGTCCTGATGGGTTGGATTCTATTTGTGATGCCTGATGTATGGGACACAAGTAGCACAGTGAAAATAAGAAAATAAGGAATACTACCATTCATAACAAGAAGTATGACCCATTATGCAAACTGGCTGGCTTAAAGTCAATGAATGGGGCCCTTTCACAGTGTTTTCACCCCTGAGTTGGACAGATCAGACCTCTCGAGGACTGGAGCAGTCTGACTACACACTAGTTCCCACAGCAGTTCAATGTCTCTCTTAGAGGGGAGGGAAAGTCCATTGAAGAGTCCCTGGGCTGTTCTGCTCCTCTCTCACATCCAAGCTCAAAACCTGAAAAAAGCAAAACTAAACCTAGTTACTTTGTCCCTGAGTCTGGCTGTGCCCTCCTACTGAGGGACTGAAAAGTCCTGGTTCATAACAAGGACAAATACAGAGTCCTGCACTTGGGACCAAAGAATTCCAAGCATTGTTACAGGCTGGGGACTGATTGGCTACGCAGCAGTTCTGCAGAAAAGGACCTGGGGATTACAGTGGATGAAAAGCTCAATATGAGTCAAAGTGTGCCCTTGTAGACAAGAAAGCTAATGGCATATTAGGATCCATTAGGAGGAGCATTGCCAGAAGATCTAGAGAAGTAATTATTCCCCTTTATTTGGCATTGATGAGGCTACATCTGGAGTATTGCATCCAGTTCTGCCCTCCCTCCCCCTCGTTACAGAAAGGATGTGGACGCATTGGAGAAATGATTAGGAGGCTGGAGCACGTGACTTACAGGGAGAGGCTGAGGGATTTGGGCTTAGTCTACAGAAGAGAAGAGTGAGGCAGCCTTTAACTACCTGAAAGGGGGTTCCAAAGAGAATGGAGAGAGGCTGCTCTCAGTAGTGACAGATAGCAGAATGAGGAGCAATGGTCTGAAGTTGCAGTGGGGGAGGTCTAAGTTGGATATTTGGAAAAACTATTTCCCTAGGAGGGTGGTGAAACACTGAAATGGGTTACCTGGGGAAGGTGTGGAATCTCCATCTCTAGAGGTTTTTAATTCCTGGCTTCACAAAGCTCTGGCTAGGATGATTTAGTTGGGGTTGGTCCTGCTTTGGGCAGGGGGTTGGACTCAATAACCTTCTGAGGTCTCTTCGAACCCTATGGTTCTATGATTTTATGATATAATTGGTCCAGTAAATGGCCTGTATAAATCACTCCATCAGAAACATCCCTATTGGCTTCTACAGGAATTTCCAGTCTATTTTGTTCCTTCCCCAGGCTGTATCATTACTGGAAACAGTGGCAGAAGGTCATGGAGCCATTGTTATTGTTAGCCATGGGATAGGTCCACTGGAGGTCCAGTCCAGCATTGCAAGAGCAGCAGACTCCAAAGATGGGGTTACATCTATTATGTACCATTGGGACTGAGTCTCTCTGCATTGGGCCATATGCTTTCTACAGGGAATGCAGAAATACTGTACAGCACAATGGTTGCCAAATAGGGTGATAGATTCATCTATTACGATGAGACTGCAAAATTCTCCCCCTACGTATAGCAGGAAACAAATCAGCATTAGAGCTGGGGAAACCTGAACTTCAAGCAAATCTGTCCCATATTTTCAGTGAATTTAGGCCCAGATTTAAATAAAAAGCTTTGTTGTCAGCCTGAGTCAAATTTCTAGCAAATGCAGGTCTAGTTTTGAGTGAGCTGAGCTGAGCCAAGACCTAAGAAATGTGGCGGCTTCCGCTGTGCTTTGCTTTGTGATTTTGGATTTGTTCAAAAGGCAGAGGGTGAGAACTAAATATTGGCCAGAACCACAACCTGCACCTGCACCAATGGAAGTCAATAGAGACTTTGACCTTGGTTTCAATGGCAGCAGCCATCGGCCTTCATGATGTGGATCTGAGTCCTGGACCCATGTCTGGGATTCACTCTTAGTTTGCAGCTTGGAACCACCACTTTTCGTGAGACAGATCTGACCACTGACTCCAAACACTCCTAACTTTGCAGATAGCGGCGTTGGAACAATTTTTATAGTAATGGCACTTAAAGCCATTGAACAAAACCGTAAAACCAGTATATGATGATACTCCTCCACCCCTCGTTCCAGCCCCCCTATTTGGCAATGCTAGGATAGATCCTGATTTTGACACCTCTGGCTTGGGAATGCCCTGTTTCCAGATTTTTGATTTTGCCCATTGTGGAAAGGATCAAGCTAGAGCTGGAAGTGAAGTTTTATCCATTGAATTGCAGACCTGGATGAGAATTTTGGATACAGTGTTTGACTAAGTCACTTCTGAACAGATTTGTACCAATCCCAGAAAACAGAAATGCGGTTTTGTACTGAAGCCCACTCTCTCCTGAGCTTCCCTTTCCAAACTGACACAGATATCAGTGCAGCAAATAGAGTAGCAAAGAAAATGGCCCGTAATTTTCACCAGCTGAAAGTATCCATAGCTTCCAGTGAGCAGAAACTCTCTGCAGCAAAGGCATTTGCTCATGCTGTATCAGAGAGAAAATATAGAGGGCAAATATTAATGAAGTGGGATGGGCTGAAATTCAAAGACATCTACAGTCTATTCTCTCCTGTGCGGTGTATCAACTTTGCCAGATGATAGGTAAATGCTGGGTATGATGCATTCCCAATTAAAAACTGCATGGTGCATTTTCTGTAATAAAGAGCAAACACCAAGTGACCCCCCAAAGCTCTTGACTTCTGGAGCCCTGCGTTGAGGAGGAACGTGGAAGACAAATTATAGTTGTGGCTTTGATTTCATTTGTATTGAGGAAGGTAATATGATGCAAGAAGATTGCCTAGGTGCTGTAGGAGCAGCTATCACACACCGTGGTGATATTGTTAAGCTGCTTAGAAGAAAACGAAGCTGTTCTGCATTTGCTGTGCAGAGAATACTTGCTGGGTGGGGCAACTAGGAGCGACCTGAGATTGATATAATTTGTTATGTATAGTCATTCTTATAATGCTCATCACTAGAGTGCTATAGATAGGGCTGTGAATATGAGCTGCAGTTCAATAATGAAATACTAATGTGGACTAGTCCGAGGAAGCGCTAGCAGTGACAGTGACTGAACTGACTTAAAAAGCGAAAGAAAACAACTGCTGAAGCTTTGTGAGGCTGCTAGGCTGAAAATCTGCCTCTGCTTATCTAAAGGCCAGGAACTCGTGGGGGGCGGGGGGGGCATAGAGGAGAGAGCAAATGAACTCAGGAGAGTAGACAAGAATAGAGGAAAGACCCCATGGCTACTTCAGAGTGCTGGGATCTGGAGAAGATCCCATGCACCAAAAGAAATTGGCATATGGCTCACAGCATTAAAAAGAGTTAGTTCAGCTATGTATCCAGAAGTAAACTGGGATGTACTCAGAATTTTTAAAGACTCTCCTTCCCACAAAAGACCTGCATGGCCTCTGTTCTGGGTAGCTAGAGAAGATAACAAAGCCTTGAGTTCCCATGGTTATATGGTTTGAATGCAAGCACTGCCCAGGTATTCTTTGTGTGCTATTGGAAAGTTCAGTCTTTGTCTTTTTTCCCCTGTGCCTGTCTTCTGGCTTGCATGGCTCTGTTTTTCCTCTCTGCCCATGATCATAGATACTTGCTTTCCAATCCCTCTGCATCAGCACTAGATAAAACAGCCACGAAGGAAGCGTAACTGTAAGTAAACATGTGTTGGATGGAATAGAATTAAAAAGAAAAAACAAGATACAAAACCGAGTGACAAATACAAGGTGTCTGATACCTCCTAAACAAACCTATTTTCTATTAGGCTTCTATCCCAAATGGCTGGTGGAGGTTTCTTTCTTGTTCAGCTCTTTGGGGAAGCTCGGGGAGACTTTTCATAGCAGCACTGTGTTTTCAGATGCTGATCCTTTTGCTGTGTTGTCTCCTGTTTAAAAGCCTTGCAATGCTGGCTATAGCTCTGGCAATCAAAAGTTAAAGGGAGCTCAAGGGATCTGGGAAACAAGCTGTTCCTACAGATACATATCATGAAGTGTTTATTTGGATGCAAAACCTGAGCTTTGTAGAGGCTGCGGATACCCCTGCAGTGAGTGTTTTCCACCTACAACATCCTCTGATAAAATGTTCCTGGCTCCTTCTTACTTATACATGGGAAAAGTCACCTGTTCGGTATAAACAATGTAATTTAAACCAGTGTTCCAGCTGCAGTACTTAACTCCACAAATAGCTCCATTGCCTTTAGTTGAACTATTTGTGGAATAAAACTCTATTCAATGTGAGCAGAGACATTAGAATCTGGCTCATAGTAATCTGGCCAAGTTCCACAAAGATACATAGGCTCCTAACTTCCATTGAAATTCCCCTATTTCTGCCTCCCAATTCTTTGCTACCACCATTTTCAACACTCTGGCTGTGTCTAGACTACACCTCTCTGTCGACAGAGAGATGTAGATTAGGCACGTTGAAATTGCTAATGAAGCGGGGATTTAAAAAAGTGGCGGCCATGTTTATGCTAATGAAGTGCAGGATATTTAAATCCCCACTTCATTAGCAATTTTGACGTGCCTAATCTACACCTCTCTGTCGACAGAGAGGTGTAGTCTAGACTTACCCTCTCTTCCATGTACTCTCCACCTCACATTCTAAGTCCCCCATGCTACACACTCACTTTCCAAGGTGACACTGTAATTTCAAACATTCTGAACAATTTAAAGAGCCAGAATCAGATGCTATAGTGCATTTTTAGAATGGCTGTTTAAATATTAAGGTCTAAAAGCCCATTTCTGCTGCCCATAAATAAACCTAACGCACATTAGAAATCCCATTGAAGTTTTTTGGATGTCTCATATCAGTAAGTATTATATTCATGAACTGAGGTTGCAAAATCAGGCACTAAGAGCTGTTAGTGCCCAAGGCTAACTTGGCTAACTCCATTTTACATCATTTGACTTTATTCCCATTGTACAGAGCCTTTCCATTTAAATCATTGGTGATCGGGCAAACTCCAATATACTATCCAGCTCCACTGAAGCCCATCATCCACTCATATGCAATTGTAGTATAGAGTGTGAATATCTTTACAGAGAAGCTGTGCCACACATTATGAATATATTTAGTCAAACTCTGGGTATTTATCATCCTTCTACTTCCTGGGCACAATTGACAGGAGTCCATTCCTCTCAAGTGCTCAGAATGTGACAAATCAGCAGAAGGCAAATCCTGGGATGTTGAAAGCAAAATTTATTGTGACGAAATGGTGCTCAAACTATTGTAGGTTTTATAAATAGACGCTGTAGTGCATAAATCCACATGCTTTAGGGAACCATGTAAGCTGGTGCAATGCATCTGTAGTATTTCTAGAATGACAAATAGCATGGCGCTCAAAGCAGCCAAAGGTTTTGTTACTGTGTAGTCAGCTATGGATGCTTTTTGAAACCACAAAAACTGACTTCCTCTTTCGCTGGGTGGCGTTGGCTAAATGCTAAACTCATGAATGAAGGCCACATTTAAAGCCATTAAGAGCTGTGTCTCCCCTGAAGGCTGAATTGAGCTGTTAATAGTAGAGATTATAGCATTATATTTTACTGCTCCAGTATTTTACTTCCCAGTGTTCTACCTGAAAAATAGAAAAGCACAAGCTGAATTCTGTCCTTAGTTATGCACAGAAGCTCTGCTGTCAATGACTTTGCATGGGCATGTTTGTTTGGATTGCTGCAGGGTAATTGAGGTCAGAATTCCTCTGTTACAGGTTGATCCTGATGTTGTTGAAGTCCACGCAAGCAGAACACAGGTCATAGTGTCTGATGCTACCATAATGTGAAAATATGATGATAAAAAAAATGCTGGAAGAAGAGACAAATCTCAGGTCAGGTTCTCTTCTGTGATCTGGCTTCTTCCTTCTGCTCAGGTGTCAAAGTGGGTCTGGCAACTGGCTATGAGAAATTGTCTAATAATTCCCCTGGTGAGGGCAATTCTCAGATGGGGTGAGGCCAATGGAGCTAATTCCTTTAACAGACATCTTATCTCACCCTGGCATAGCTGCTTTGAGGGAGCCAAGGTGCATACTAAGGCTGGAGGGGGATGGGATAGGGGGCAGGACAAACCACAATTCTACTTTGCTGATTCTCATCTGGTGTATAGACCCCTGCGGAATCATAGAACTGGAAGGGACCTTGAGAGGTCACCTAGTTCAGTCCCCAGCACTCGTGGCAGGACCAAGCACCATCTAGATTGGAGCATGCAAGATAAGGACTGTAGACCAGCTCTGGCCCGTTCAGCCTATGGATTTGGCCCGCGGGCCGCTCCACCAGGACCCTCAGGCACAGAGCAGCCAACTGCTTCAGAGCTGTCCCAAGCCACTTTAAGTGGCTGGATGTTCCCTGTGGTGCTCTGCTCTAGGTGCCCAAGGGAGGGGGAGAATTTGTACACCTGCCCCTGCCCCTGCCCCCCAACAAAATCCCTCAGCTCCTATTGGCTGGAAAGCAGCCAATGGGAGCTGAAAGTTTTTCTGGGAGGCAGGGGCAGCACGTGAAGCCCCCCCTCCACCGGGCACCCAGAATGGAGAGCCACAGTCAGCAGTTAGCCATTTTGAGTGGCCTTGGACTGTGGCAGGCAGGAAACCTTCCTTGGGATCCTGCAGGGCTGCTGGCCAGGAGCCGCCTAGGTAAGCGCCTTCCAGTCAGAGCCTGCCTCTGGTACCCCAGCCCTTCCCTCTCCCCTAACTCCCTGTCCCAGGCCACTACCCCCTCCTGCCCCAGGTCATCACCCAAACCCTCTGCACCCCTCTCCTCCAGGTCACAACTCCCTCCCAGATTCTGCACCTCTCTCCTATAATGCTCCCCAAGGCCAGAATCCATTCTTGCACCCATATCCATTCCCAGACCCTGCACCCAAAGCCTGTGCCCCAGATCACAATCCCCTTCTTTTCCAGAACTCCCTCTCAGACCCCACACCCTCTCCTGCACCCTAGCCACCTACCACAAACTCCCTTCTGCACCCATCCTTCATCCCAGACCCTGTACCACCTCCATAGAAAAATGTGACCCTTGACCACTTACAAAAAAATGGCCACCTCTGATCTAGATCATCCCTGACAGAAGTTTATCGAACTGCTCTTAAATATCTCCAATGATAGAGATTCCATAATACCCCTAGGCATTTTTTCCTATGCTTAATCACCCTGACACTTAGGAATTTTTTACTAATGTGCAACCTAAACCTCCCTTGCTATAATTTAAGCCCATTGCTTCTTGTCCTATCATCAGAAGTTAAGGAGAATAATTTTTCTCCCTCCTCCTTGTGACACCCTTTTAGGTACTTGAAAGATGTTACCATGTCGCTCTCAGTCTTCTCTTTTCCAAACTAAACAAACCCAGTTCTTTCAGGTTATGTCTAGACTGCACACTTCTTTCGGAAAAACTTTTTTTTGGAAGAGATCTTCCAAAAAAACTTCTTCTGAAAGAGAGCATCCACACACAAAAGCACATCAAAAAAGCGATCTGCTTTTTCGAAAGATAGCATCCACACTGAATGGACGCTATCTCGCATTTAAGCTGTGATTACTATGGACGGAGTGGCCACCAGGGCACCTGTGCTTTTTCCTCTTTCCTCTTTCAAAAGAACTCCCTCTTCCCCATCCACATCCTCCTTTTTCCAAAAGAGCTCTTTTAGAAAAAGGCTTCTTCCTCGTAGAAAGAGGATTACCAATGCCAGAAAAACCCCTCCGGTTCTTTCGATTTTCTTTCAGAAGAACGTGATTGCAGTGTGGACGTAACTCAGGTTTTGTCGGAAAAATGGCCATTTTTCCAACAAAACTCTGTAGTGTAGACATACCCTCAGTCTTCCCCATAGGTCATGTTTTCTAGAACTTTAATTGTTTTTGTTGCTCTTCTCTGGACCTTCTCCAATTTCCACATCTTCTTTGAAACATGTTGCCCAGAACTGGACACAAGACTCCAGTTAAGACGTAATCAGTGCAGAGTAGAGCAGAAGAATTAATTCTTGTGTCTTGCTCACAACACTCCTGTTAATGCATCCCGGAATAATGTTTGCTTTTTTGCAACAGTGTCACCCTGTTGACTTATATTTAGCTTGTGGTCCACCAAGACCTCTAGATCCCTTTCTGCAGTACTCCTTCCTAGGCAGTCACTTCCTATTTTGTATGTATGAAATGGTTTGTTCCTCCCTAAGTGGAGTACTTTGTCTTTATTGAATATCATCCTATGTACCTCAGACCATTTCTCCAGTTTGTCCAGATTATTCTGAATTCTAATCCTATCCTACATAGCACTTGTAACCACTTCCAGTTTGGTATCATCCACAAACTTTATAAGTGTACTCTCTATGCCATTATCTAAATCCTTGATGAAGATATTGAACAGAACCAGTCCCAGAACTGATCCCTGTGAAACCTCATTGTTATGCTCTTCCAGCATGTCTGTGAACCAATGATAACTACTCTGAGAATGGTTATCCAACCAGTTATGCATAAAGAAGAATAGCTCTGTGAATCTGAAAACACAGCTGCCTTAAGTTATACAAAGGTCCAGTGCATCTAGGACTTCAAAATCAGGGAGCTCTAACCAGCTCCTGACAATTCCCTCCCCCTAACAGCATGTAGCAAGGAGATTTCGGTGCAGGACAGAATCTGCTTCATGATTTTAGATCTTTTTCAAGTGTTGCATTCCATTGCCAAGAATTATTGGCTACTGATCATATACCGAGCAGAAAGTGCACTGCAGTTTCAGGGCCATAGGCTCCCATCTCATCATAATTCCAATGTGGTTCCATTGTAATCAGACTAAAAACAAAAAAGAGTCATAAAAAATGATGCAGGGCAGAGCTCATGGTAGCCTTTCTGGGAGCAATGCAGAATTGATGGATTCCAAGTGGCTGGTTCTCCTCTTAAGTATTTGATAACATGAGCTCATCAGGGTGACGCAAATGTTGGCAGCAAAAAGCAATGTCTCATTTTTGCTGGCTCCATCCTATAGTCTGAATTTGCTAATTGCAATAGTTTTAGCAACCAGAAACAAATTACACAGGCCTTCTGCCAGCCTGCAGGGGCCTTTCATTTTTTTACACACAAGGGATTTGAACAAAGAATTTCATGTACAACGAGTTTATTTTTTTAAACATAAGGACTTGGGTGTTCAGTTTATATATTAGATTCCATTTTGGGGCCTCATTAAACTCTAGAACGAAAATGGCCAGAGTTGTTCTTTGAGCATCTTGTGTATATATGGCCTGATAATGATGCAAAATCAGAGATAGGCAGTAAGATTTAGTGGCTTTGCCCTGAGCTCTCACTGTGTTACAGGAAGAGTTTGCAGACCTGTCTGCTTCTGGCTAGCTTGCTGGCAAATACAGAATTAAACACCTGTGTTCCACATCAATATGCATATTTGTATGTTTACCACTGCTGATCCATCTGTGGAACACGGCAAATGCCAGCCGGGGCACACCCAGGGGGTATGCAAAGCATGTGGCACATGCCCAGTCATAAAGAGCTTGAGCAAACAATGCTACATGCCATTAAGTGACAACAAGACATTCAAGAGCTGGTTTTATCCTCTCAGTGTCTCAAGCTCTAAACACTGCTGTGAAGCATGTGCCTGGCCTGGGGCACATACCTCCTGCTTCGTGCTCCAGTGGCATTAGACCTGGCAGTCCAGTTTCTTCTGTTCTTAAATTGAAGACATGGGTCGTGGGGTGGGAATTCAATTATCCTGATTAAATACTTGAATAAATATAAGGAGAGGGGTCTTCTTCAGCAAGCCTGGGTTAAGGAAAAGGAATTGAAAGGACCCTGGGAAGATGATGGCTTGTATGCAGTGGGAACATATCTGACCCAGCTCTAAACAGAATATTTAAATTTTCCTTTGTCAGGCTATCAGGTGGGTCAGTGAATTGGGATTGCCAGGACTCAGACAACGTAGGGTTTTTCTGATCAAACCCCATGGCTTGAATTGTGCCCCGAAGCACTCAGAATGTTAGAGTAGCAGCCTATGAAAAGGCATTATGCTCCATCATATAACTAGACAAATATGTCATTATGTTCTGTACCAGATGATGCTTTCACCTAGACACAATAGGAGAGGAAAGATGTTCTTGTGCTTACAGAGTTAGGCTGGGATTTGGGGGATGTTTTAGTGGTTACTGAATTAGCCCGGGATTTGGGAGATGTTTTAGTGGTTACAGAGTTAACATGGGATTTGGGGGATGTTGTAGTGGCTACAGAGTTAGCCTGGGATTTGGGTTTCAATTCTCTGCTCTGCCACAGACTTCTTGTGTGACTTTGGGAAAGTCACACAGTATCTGTGCCTCAGTTACCCATCTGTAAATTGGGGGTAACAGTACTACCCAATCTCTTGGGAGTGTTGGGAGAATTTGTAAATTAGCAATTGTGAGGTGCTCAGATACTCTATGGTAATGAAAGCAGATGACATTTTAATATAATAGACAGATACTCTTTGATGGCAACTGTAAAAAAAATGCACTGCTGCATGTGTATGTTTCCTACTCACGGTGATAAATATAAGTTGGTTAAAAAAATCTGTTTTCATTGATCCAGACTGTTTCTGATTCCTGAAATCCCTTTGAAATAGTAAGTAAGTGGTTATTTTAGCTCCTTCATTCAGTTTATTATTGAATCCAACACATGTAGCCGTGTAAGCATAGAAACAATCTACTTTACACTCAGTGGGAGCAAAGAGATACCCCAGGCTGCATATTTGAAACAGAACCTCAGGTGCAAATATTTGGTTTAAAAGAGTCTGGGATATATTTATCATGGCAAAGCTCTCAGAAAATGCAACACAATCCTAGTGTTTTTTTTATCAACTTTGTGTTCCCTTCTTAGACTTTGAACAAAATGATCTTAAAGAATTACTAGAAAACATGTAAACTTCATTATGGTTTCGTTAATCTGAGTTAGTAGCAATCTTCCCATGATAGTAAGTAAACCACCTATTGGATTTAGTTTTTTTCTTTTTTGGCCATATCTGCACATCAGTGTTCCCTCTAATTTTTTCTATCCATGTGCAGAATAATTTTGTTATATGCACCAAAGCATGTGCAGATATGCACCACTAATAGAAACACATGCTGCTGGCTGTGGGCACTCTGTTAATCAGCTGGGCAGCATATCAGTTTCTCCTAGGTGGCTCCCCAGGTGCTCAGCATACAGGGAACTCTGCCACACATCTATTTTCTGGCTTTTCTGGTTGTATCAGTCTCTCCCATCCTCCCTGTTTACTTTATTTCATTATTTCTGGAAAGACAGATATATTTAAAAAACCCCGAGTTTCTTGTACTATTTTCAGTACTGTTTTTTGAATGGGTACTGTTAAAATGTAAAAGGTTTGGAAATGAAATGCTGTCTCATTGGATCCCTCTTTTCTGAAATCTCTGTGTCTGGATTTAGAATGTATTTTGCATGCCCAGATTTTTAAAAAAGAGGCCTCTCAGGAGAGTTAAACAGAAACCAAATAAAACTGTATCTTTAAAAAAAATCATTGGGAAATTTTATGAAGTGTTTAAATCTAGGTCTTCGGTAGGAGTTTACATGGCTGTCAGGTTGTGGGAGTATTTTTAAGAAAAAATGTGTTTGACTTATTCCTCTATCTGGTCAAACAAACTTCATAATCTTTAATGTTGGGAAGACAATTCTGTCACTCTATTTGCAATACCAGATCTTTTTTTTTTTGCATTAAAATAGGCCTCATAATACACAATCTTAGCAAAAGACAGTGCCAAAGTAAAATGGCTAAATAGTGCCTTTCTGTGCACTGGGCTGGAGGGCTATGCAAAAAAGCTTAGGGAGCACTTTACTTCCAGTAAGTGGAACTAGGGAAGTGCCTAATTCTGTCAGCACCACTTATCTAGGGAAGACCTGGTTCTGAAGGGGCAGAGCTAAAGACTCCTACTTCGCTCATTTCAAAACATTTCATTTTTATTTTTACTTTTTTTAATTGTTCAGCTTTTTTTTTTTACTAGATATCAATGAAAATTTAGAACAAAAAGTCATTTAGAACCTACAAAAGAAACTTTTGGTGCCTAAAAAGTTGGAATGAGATGTTCTGACAATTTCAAAACTCTTATTTTTCTTCAAAACATTTACCCAACAGAGATTCAGTGAGAGTGCCCTTTTATGACCAAAATTTTTCCTCTTGATGAATCAGCATTTTCTGACCCAAAGGTTTATGTCAGAAGGTCCCCAAGTCTAGGCTGTATGGCTATTTTCCTTCAAAGGCCTGATCTAACTCCCAAGTCAATAGGAGTTTAATCAGGCTGTATGTGTACAGATTTGTTTCTCACAAGGGGTCGAAATCAGAATTAGGTGCTGAACTTTTCAAAGTTGGCTAAAGGATGGCCAATTCACATGAACTGCACTGGGATTTGGGTGTTTAAATCTCTTAGGCACCTCTGAACGTCTCAGTCAGGGAGTGGAAATTCCCAGGACCACTCTTCTTTTCTGACTTAAAATCAGTATCTTATTTCCTTCTTTCTTCTCATGCCTTCTCAGTTGTCCATGACCTTTCATATAAAAATGCCATCCAATAGCTGATTTTCTAGGCTGAATGACATCACACACTGGATTTGTTCATCTGGTGTTTAGTTTGTGTATGATGACTCCCTTCATCATTTTGATGAGCAAGAACTTATTTTCCTTTTTGCTCCCTTGGCTTTGGCTCTAAAGTATTAGCCGACTACCAATAGCTGTTTTAGACTTCCTCCCTTTTCCAGCACAGGTTTTTTTTTTTTTTTTTTGGTTTGTGATTTCTGAGCAGCAGAAGCCATTCTGCTTCCTATTTCTTGCATCCTTCTTTTGCTGAGCCTTAATGGATTCTCCAGACCTCTTCTGTGTGCGTGGAATTTAAGGCTGTCATCATGTCTTACTCATTCTGGGCCAGACCATGGCCTGTCTAATTCTCCTTTGCTGGGGAATGATGGCTAAACTCCTCCTTACTCTCTTGGGTCAATTATATGCATCATGGTGGTGATGGAAGCAGAGCTGCCATTCCCTATCCTGCACAGGTGACTGGAAGATGCAGAGATGCGGGTGGGGAGAAGGTAGAATCTTGGCCACACTGGTACAAGCTGCACTAATGCACTAGGGGACACATCTCTGCCAGGGATGGGCTAGTTCAGGTAGGCCAATCTCCCTGGAGTGGAGGGGATAGGCTGTGACTCTCTGAATCATAGCCCAGTTCTTGGGCTGCTTTTGGGGCCATACAACAATATGCTGACCCTTGGCTTGTCCAAAGCCACAATTGTAACCTAAATATTTTCATTACCCCAAATTTGCTTTCTCACAAATCAAAATTCACATCACAAATGTGAAGCTAGTGCAGTTCACATCATTTTAAAGCATTTTCCATGGCTGCTAGCCAATCTTCTGCACAATCGTTTGTAAAATTAATAATATGTAAAAATACTCCCTATAATAATCATTAAAGTCTTAATACCAGTAGACCGCAATGCAACTCCCTCTTATTAAATCTTTGCTAAGCAGTGAGGAGAGGCCATTGGGGTTTTGTCTGCAAATTATGGGGTGTGAAGTGCAAATTAGCAAGGTTCTATTACATACACAATTTCCTCCAGCACATACCAGGATAGAATTATAGGTGGATGGTCCGCATCATCAAATGCATGTCTGTATGCGAATGCTTTGAGGGCTCAAATGTATATTCCCTCCACCTTTCAAGGGTAGGAAGCCATGTTACACTTGTCAAGTGCACACACAATCCTAAGGAGTTGCAGTGGGATCACACCTACGAATACAGAAGCAGAGGGGTGTGGTAATAATTGCAGATGCTATGGTAATGCATATAGTAGGGCTGGCATGCTTGTTTTGTCTTTCTTTTAAAACTTTATTGATAATTTTGGTGTCTGTTACTGTGGCATGTAGGAGCCCTAGTCCACTGTGCTAGATGCAGTGCAAACACAGAGCAAAAGAAGTGGTCCCTGACCCCAAATGTAGTTCTTAATATTATTTTAACATTCTTAAAAATCAATTTCTGTTTTATTGCTGACAATAATAGGAAAATAGGCTGACGTAATTCTGCTGACATTAGGAGGTGAACTTAAAAGGTGCACAGAGCTCTACAATGAGAAGCAGGAGACCCGTGTTCTTTTCCCAGTTCATACTTTGATCCATTGCACAACCTTGGGCAAGTGAACTCACCTCTGTGTGCCTCTATTTCTCCTTCCTCTATCCTATTTAATTAGACTGTAAAGTCTTCAGAATAGGGGCTATCTTTTAAAATGCCTCTGGACAGTGCCTTGTGAAACAGTAATAGCACCTACATTTTTCATCAGTAGCTCTCCAAGTACTTTTCCAAACAGGTAAGTATCATCCCCATTTTACAGATGTGAAAACTGAGGCACAGAGCCATCATGTGCTTTGACTCAGGTCACCCAGTAGCAGAGCCAGGAATAGAATTCAGGCTTTCTGAGTCCCAGGCCAGTGCTCTGTTCATTAGGCCTTACTGCCTCTTACGTTCCCCCTTATTGATTGGGGGCATTTAGGTGCTATCATGCAATACATAATAATCAGGAAAGGGTTATTCACATGAATAATGGATTATATAATCACTCTCCACTTTGTGAAAGATAAAGGAACTTACTTTTGAGGGTAAGGGTGAGTCCTCAACGACAGCTCTTTACTTGACTGTTGAATGACCCATCATTGTATGGAGGGAATGTAGTCACTCTGTTAAGCAGACTGCTTCATCAGTGCTACACTACATGGCATGTCATCAGAAATCTGCTTTTATTTCTTTTCATTTCCATCTCCAACCCATTTGGCTGTCTCTTAACACCTTCAAATCATCTGTGAGGAATGAGGTCAGAGATGTGGTCACCTCTGCAGCTGCCTCCAGCACTCTTCACCAGCTGGTCAGGAAGGACTTTCCTGCTCTGGGTGGCCGGACAAGCTTCTTCTGACTCACAATGAAGAGCATTATAATTGCACATCCAGTGAGAAGGGAAGAAAATCTACACTGACAATGGGTATCTATTGAGTCTTCTAAATTAATATTTGACATTTATTGTGTCCTTCAACAAAGTGAGAAAATATGTAACATCCTCCCCTAATGAAACTTACCAGCTTATCACAACCTCCCCCCTCATCGGGTATCATCAAAATGTTAAGGACCTGGTCCAAAACCTGTTGAAGCCAATGGAGAGTCTCTCAGATTTCACTGAGCTTTGGTTCAGGCTCTAATTCCTGTTGAATGGCAGTGCTTAAAGCAAAGGATGGTGTCCCACATTGTTCTAGTACACTGTGTTACACCAAAAATGTATAATGAAAAGGGGGTTTATTTTGTTAGGGACACTGGCACATTCTTATTCTGGATAATTAATTTTAATTATGTAATATATTTCCAAGTTCATTCTGTAGATATAGTGGTTCGGGATTAATCTGTGTTGTGTTAGAGACTAATCTAAGGACTCAGAAACACTGTCTGTGTTTCCTTTCCCCATTTAAAATGTCCAGGGGAATTCCCTAATGGCACAAATTAAAGGTGGCGCCAGTCTTTACTCTGAGAACTGTCTCTCTTTTTTTTTTCTTTTACTGCACTTGTCAGATTCTGAGGAGAAGATAATCTTCCTTTTACACACAGGGAACTGCATGCAGTGGAAATGTATCACAGCAGTTAAAAAAAGAATTGACAAATAATTCCCCTCAATACTGTGGTCAGATGTAAGGTTTTTGTTCTTCCTTCCATCCATGCTGTACTTATTTCTGAATGATGAGGCGAGGAATAACAGTACCTCTTCCATCTCAGAGGAAGAAATCGGCAAGTAAAACACATGCATATGCATAAAATTCAGCAACAGGAGTGATAGCCAATTTAAACCATTGTTCTCCTAATTTGGAGAAATAAGTCTGTCTTATACTGTCCTCATAGTAAAAGCTTCAGACAGATTAGATCAAACCTCTACAGACAAAGTAATTCTGCAGTGCTTAAAATGATAGGAACTAATCTCCATGAAAGCTGAGTGCAGGGGTATAGGCTATTAAAGATATCTACATGCTATAGGCAGAGGAGAAGATAAGAGGTCCAGCTCATAATGAGAAACGATAACTCTACACACTTTGTTTACAGTTTACCCCAAAGACCACAGATTAACACAAATCTCAGAGCATCTTTATTATGGCGCTGCATTGGAGAGGGAGCTGCCAACGGAGGATGGAATTGCTAAGTAGGCTGGGACCATCTGTCCTCTCAGGGAGGTGAAAACGTGCATGATTGAGTGACACCTGCTTGTCAAGTGTGGCCTGCTGGGAAATTTTCTCTTGGATCACTGAGCTCTGCGTTGCATTACCTGCATTAATATCAGACAATCTCATAAGTATTATGCATTTGAGCCCACTTATAGAAATATCAAAATAAAGCGCGCGCGCACACACACATACATACACACGCAAAACACATCTTTTCTCATATATTGACATGATATGAACTGAACATTTTAAAAAATAGTTATTTTAAAGCACATTGATGAGGAACCAAACAGACAGGACAAGATAGAATTTCCTGCCTGTGAAAATAATGAGATCTTACTCTAAGTGGTCTTTTGCAGACCTAACATGTATGAAAATGTCACCCTCTTGAAACTGAATGATTTTTGCTTGCCCTTTGCCTAACACAAGGCACGGTCCCCTTGTAAATATTTAATTACCTCAGGACATATTTAAGCAATGGTTAATAAAACCACATGAACAAGGATATGAAAATAGGGGATGACACATCAGCCATAACTCATGCTGTGGAGACAAAACAACCCTTTGTCCCTCCCTTCCAATAGGCACCCTGGCATGAGTCAAGGCCAGAGTGTCATCTTGAATTTCCAGCACAAATTCTGAATTTCTTCTCTTGTGAAGCTGCAATGTGGATCACCAGAGCCATATCTTGATCCTTCTGAACTCATAGGTGGATTTGTCATTGGCTTCAACAGAGCCAGGATTTGTCTGATAACATGATGAATTTTTTTTTTTTGGTAATTCTTCTGTTTTTTTTCTTTGAAAAATATTTTAAAATGATTTTCACAGAACAATAAAATGCAAAATGCAAACAAAATTCAGTGCAAAGAGATAAAGATGAGGAGCAGACCAGCCTCACTTTTACCATGAGCCACTGAGTTCTGTACATGAATCATGAAGGAGAACATGCTGAATTCTTACGCTTCAGTACCATTACAGGTGGTGCCACCGTTAAGGACTGAAGAATTTGACTCTATAATAAAACACAAACAAAACCCAACCAATTTCCTAAAGAGCAACAGCCTGAAACCATTCTCTCAGTACTAACTCTAACATCAACATACATACATACATCAGGATAGTCAAAGCTTCCAGTCACTGGAATCCATCCACAGTCTACTGAACAGCTACAAGCAGTCAAAAATTAATATAAAAGAAAAACAAAGACAAATCAAATGCAGGTAGAAAACCGAGGAGAGCTGTAGGACAATCTCATCTGAAATGACTACACACCTAGCATAAATAACTGCTGCCTCAAAAACCCTGCATTTCCGTCATTCATTTATTTAATAAAGAAGAAATCCCTTAGAATCTGATCAAAAACTCATTCAAGTCTGGGGAAAAACTCTCACTCACTTCAACAGGCATCGATTCAGGCCTTCATAGCATTACTAGTGTTGGGTCTATTTCGGTTTTCCATTTTCAAGTCAGTAAATAACACATTTCCTGCCTCACAGCACAATGTGTAACTTATTTACATTTTTTGATTGTTCTAGATACTGCAGCAATGTACTGGCTCTATGATATGTTAATTCAGAAGCTCCGAATTTCCTTCTGTTTTTTTATAGTACAATGCAAAACAAATGTAACAGCAGCAGAACCAGTTCTGCCTTCAAATAGTACACCCTTGTGTGCATCTCCTATTGACTTCAGCAGTGCACAACGTTGTCTCAAGCTACTTCTAAAGGCACTCTATTTTCATCAGCATGCTGAGCCCAGTTCAGCGATGATGATGCTGGGCCACATGAATTCCCAGTGACCAGGTTCTATAACTGAATAAGCCCTACTCTAGTTCTTAAGCTTTTCTCAATGCAGTATTTCACTTTTAAAAATAAATAGGTGGGAATAATGTCTATCATCTGCAATGAACATCTGGAATTACAGTTCTGTTGGGTTAGAGTAGGCTTTATAAGGATAAAAGGTCAACTAGGTAATCAGCCTACGGGAAGCTGGCTTTTTTTTGCCCACATGCAATTCTAGGGGTTAAATTCTGACTTGCGGTATGGCCATGAAGCCTTCTCACAACTCTGCACCCTGGATAACTTCTATGTCTATAGAGTGTTAATGAGACCTAGAGACAGTAGGACCTTTGAAATTGCTTGTGATTGTCCAAATGATGTCTCTCCTCTGCAGCAATGGGGGATGCCGTTAGCCCTCCCAACCCTGTAAGATTATATAAGGGAGCGTAAGATGGCATGGATGGTGGAATCTACAGATAGCAAGACAATAGACAGCTGACAGTTCTAAAATGGAGCTGTTAGCAGTAAAGAGCTAAACAATGTCTCCTCTTTCTTGGTAAGTAGGGCATGGGAGAGTGGTAGAACCCTCTCTCCCATGGTCATCCAGCTCCCCAATGGCTAATTAAAATTACTGAATTCTACTCTCACTGGCAGTCTGCTCTTCATGGAATCTGAAATGCTCCCCGAGGTAGCCCTAAAAAACTCACTGGACATACAGAAGAGACTCAGGACACTCACTATTGAAAAAATCTCGCTTCCCCAGAGTGGCCTTGCTGGGAGGAAGTGTTGTATTCAATGGGTTTAAATGCTTACATTAACCTAATTTTCTTCACTGACTATTGCCATGTCCTCCCGCATGTTTAAATTTAGTGTGATTGGTTGATGTTCATGCAGAAAGGTCTTCTCTGTGGAAAAAAGTGCATGCATAGAGCCATTTTTTTCTTTGTCCCAAGCTGTTTAAATGGCAGGTTGGGATGGCTTTTGAAATTTCTTCTGCTGAGCGAGGGCTTACAAGGAACTCAAGGGATCCTGCACTGTACCTTCTGTTTCTTTCATCTTTAATACAGAGCCAGACATAATGGAACACAGAAAACAATGTTCCTTTTGTGGCTTCTTGGATTAGATGTAGGATTGTAGTTGCCAAAAGATGTAGCTCCATATTAAAGGTGAGGTTGACTACAATTTGATCCATTGCATGCATATTGGGTATGGGCCCAATGTCTAGGTAGTTTGTGAAGGCATCCTTCAGAAGGGCAATGGTCAGTGCTCCAACTCAATAGCCTTGTTCCTGGGTTTTGACGTCTAGTACTGCACTCATCTCACTTTTCTTTATATGATGTCTTTCATAAAATCCTAGAACTGGAAGAAATCTCGAGAGGTCATCAAATCCAGTCCCCTGCCCTCACAGCAGGACCAAGCACTGTCCAGATCATCCCTGATAGATTTAAAAAAGGATGTCTTTAAAAAATACATCCCTAGACACAATTGACCAAAATGTCACTAAATTATGTCACAATTATCACTAAAAACATAAATATGGGGAAGACCCCCCACACTTCTAGGGTGTGTCTAGACTACACTTTTTTTTCCCGAAAAAGTGGCCTTTTTTTGAAAAAACTTCCCCTGCTCCTAGACTCCTGCTGCGTTCTTTTGAAACTAAATCGAAAGAATGAGGAAGTCTTTTCGACCATGGAAAACCTCATTTTACGAGGAAGAATGCCTTTTTTCGGAAGTGTTCTTTTGAAAAAAGGTGCTATGTAATGCAAACTGTGCTTTTTCGAAAGAGAGCATCCAGATGGCCTGGTGCTTTCTTTTGAAAAAGCGACTTGCTTTTTCGAAAGTACTGGTTGTAGTCTAGATGCTCTTTTTCGAAAGAGGCTTGCAGTCTAGACGTAGCCTCAGTGAAAAAGATGACATTTTAAATTATGTTTTTATTCTGTCTGGGATCTTTTACTCTTTCGTGACCATAGCATAGGAACTCCTTTCAGTAGTGTAGTAAGTGACATGACTGACCTCTGTCACTTGTAGTACATTTTTCTTGCTTATCCCCAACCATGGGGGAGAATCCTGCATGACGAGTAGTTGGGGTCAGGTTTTGTTTTTATTTTTAAATGGACATGCTGCTGTGTTTTTTGTGGTACAGAAGGAAGGCTGAAGAAATGTGCGTGGCCCTTGAGGTGGAAGGCAATGTGTTGAACTGCTTGGAAATTCTCTGATAGAGCGGTTTTCCATCAGGAAATGCTGATTATCTGAAATTGAAACATTCTGTAGAACTCTGATTTCAACATAGGGCCAACAGATAGCAGGAGGGCCTCCACTGAAAACATTTCCTGCCAGCTCACTTGCCTTGCTCTTTAGCAGCATGCCCAGTGAGCTGAGAGTCTGGAAGTACTGAGAACACTTGCTTTCAAGCTCCTAAGCTCCTCAACTCCTCAATTCCCGCAGAGCTTGCCTGGCATCTTCACATCTTCCAGGGTCCACAGCTCCAGCACAGTCCACCAAGCAGATTGGTTCTGAGCCTAGAATCCGAGAGCTTCCAGAGTCTGTGGCTTCAGGGCGGACAGTTTGACAGACTTCCTTAGAGTCACAGGTCCCACATCTCCAGGGTCCACAGTTGCTAGCAACCTGGCTTTGAGACAGGGATCCTAGAGTTTTGCAGGTCCATGGGTCTAATGCAGCAAGCCAGGCAGAAAGCCCCAGTGTTGGGAGACCTCAGGGTTTTCCCTTTTTGGGAGAGTTTTGAAATGTCTGATTTTTGTTCCAAATGGAAATCCGATTTCGAAGTACTGAAATCCCCGTGAAATGAAATTGCTTTTCTGTGCACAGCCCTAGTGGTGAGGTTTGTGGTGGCTCTGAGTTCCTGTGGAAATTCATTCATTCCACAACCTCAGATCAACTCCTGAAGAAGGTTCTGTCTCCTGCACACATAAGCTTTAATTCTTGGCTGCTGGGAATTATTTTTAGGAATATTGAATAGTGGGCAAATAAGAGTTAATTCATTTCCATTCGGAAAGTCAGTGTTTTCCTCTAACTTTGGAATGCTGGATCGGAGTCTCATTTACACTGAAGCCACTTTACACCACTCCATTTGTATGAAAGGGCCACACAGTGTGTGCAAATACAATTTACTCCCACTCTAAAGTCCCTTTTCCATTGCCAGTGTGGATAAGGTGTCCATAGTGTATATGGGAGTCGATCTCTCTGACTTCAAACACATTTCATTTAGTAATCAAGCAGAAGGATGCCATAGGCCATGTTCTCTTCTTATCAGCAATAGATTTATTCTGGCATAATGCCAGTGGTTTCAATGGACTTGAGCCTAAACTATACTGGTGTAAGTGAGAGGTTCTTTGTCTTTTCAGTTCTGACACAGTCACTAGAGAGAGAAACATGTTTTCCTTTGCCATACTAGTGGCATCCTCACATTGTCTCATGGTTGTTTTTGGTTTTTCTTCTTGTTTTAATGAGTTTTCGTTTGTCTGAATAAATGGGCCTTAAACCCTCCCCCCTTCCCCCGCATTCAAGCAAATGACTCTTGTTTGAACAATTCAGAATGAATACAGCCATGCACTAAACAGGCTGAAACATGCTTTCAAAGCTGTTTGTCTCTGAAATGCTGGTACTTTACTCCGCCCCCTCTGTTCTGCTGTTGTGGGCTTGAAAGCACCTCAGGCAAGAGACTGATGGAGCAGTGAGAGCTCTGAAATTTTTGTTTGCATAAATTCATAATTAAATACTCTGGTGTGAAAGAGGGGAAAAATTGTTTTCCCTGCTGGTTTACAATTCTAAATTAGTTGGTTCTTTCAGGTGGTTGAGGGCAGCGAGATAGTGTCAGAGCTAAAATAAAAATGAGTCTATGAGGAAATGCAAGGAAGATCTTGCTCTTGTTCTACATGTACAGGATGTACATTGTGAGGTGAGCTGAAGCAGCATATCGTTCAGTGGAGGGCAACAATTAATAATTCAGGATTATTGCACCCTGACAGACGTGATGGTCTGGCATCAATCTGCACGAGGGGAAGGATGATGCCCCATTAATCACTTTGTGCTCTTAACTAATTTTTAAGAATTTTGTTTCCTGGTTGGCTCTGGAAAACCAAACACAGTTAACACTCCAGCCCCAACTAGTCTTCATTGTAGTATTTATCCCTGCTCTAGTTCAAACCGTCAAAATCCTTTTTCCACCAATATTCTCAGGCTAGTTAGGTAGAATGCCAACAGGGTACAATTCCTCATAGATTGTTCAGCAGTGTGAATCCCTTCTAGAGTTATTTCTGTTAGATATTGAGGGGAGACAGTTGCTTCTGGAAATATAGAAGATTTGAGATGCTATGCTATGAGAACAGCCTTACCCTTAGAACTAACTGGAGAACAAGAAGTCTATTTTGTGGCAGCTTTTGGGGCTTCAGAATTTGTTTTTGTTCTGCACTGGAATGAAAACAAAGCCTTTTGAACATTGTCACCAAAACATGATTGTGTCAAAATGTCCATGTTCAGATCAAATCCAGAGCCTTCTGGTCTGAGAAGGACATTATGTATGTGTCCATGCCTAGTCAGAAATAGGTGACCCAAGCTCTAATCATTGCTCTACTTTCACGGCCAAGTTTTTCACTCCAGCTCACTCCAAATCAGGCTGACTGGGGATTTGAACTTCGGCCTCTCTCACTTACCATAATCACACAAGTATCTCTTGTGTGTGTGGTTTTTCTCTCTCTATCTCTTGTTCAAAATGTTCCAAGCTGCTTGGCTTACTGTGCCCTGCCCAAACTAGAAGCCTCCTACCCTTGAGAAGAGCCCTCTTTTGAAGAAGTTTATTAAATTGCACAGAAGAGACCACTGCCTTTGGGACAGCAGATGAGGAAAGCCCTGGTGGTGATACGATGGCCACTGAGTCATAATGTGATCCATTGAACAATGCACTGGACTAGAACTCTGGCCACATGGGTTCTGTTTCCAGTTCTGCTGTTTGAATCCTGAGCAAGTAATTTCACCTCTATGCCTTTGTTTCCCCGCCTATCCTTCTGTCTTAAAATAAACACTGGAAATTCTTTGGGCAAGGACTATCTCTTGCTGTATATTTGTATAACACCTTGCACAATGGCACCTCAAGGTGATACAAGGTGATGCCTTGAGGTGCCATTGTGCATAGTAATGACAATGGTCATTGTACATAGTAATGACAGTGGTCTTCAAAGACCCCAGACTTCTTCCTTGTCCAGTCTGTACAAAGAAGTCTGTCTTTCACATGAATTTTTCTTTAAATGCTATTGGCTGCGGCCTGAACTCAAGCATTTTCAGACACTTGTGATCTCTTTCTCTCTCCTTCCCCCATTGCCAGGTCTTACAGCTCAGATTCCAGGGCATCTACATTGCTGTTGGTAGCCCCACAGATGAGCCCTCATCAGTTGACCCAGGCTCTGAGACTCAGTTTTGTAGGGAGCGTGTTTGGCAGTGTAGATGTACCTTCTGTTTCCTGGGGATGCTGCAGCCATTGTAAGGGTTTGTTTATCAGTGGCTGTTTCAGTCACATTACCAAGTTGAATTAAAACTTGAGTCCAGCTGAAGTGGTGTACAGTAAGTTAACGAGGCAAGACAAATTTACAATTTCCAATGACTGGTCTGTATATGGAGTAAAGGTCGTTTTGTCCACCTTCTCATCCCTTATTTCACATAGCACCTGAAGCATTCTGGAGGAAAAAATAGAGAAAATTGTAATTGCAGTGTAACTGTCCCCTAGCATGTGAAGGCACAAGATAGACAGCCAAACTATGTCACATGTCAATCAGCTGAAGGATGGGAATCATATGCACTAAAATTAATACTCTGAGAAGAACTGGTTTCAGAGTTTTATTTACTAATCATTTTGGAACTCCTCACCAGGAGCATAACTACTGAAATATCCTCTCTATAGCCACCTGGAAAATAAATGCAATTAGAAACAAGGCACCTTCCTAGAGTTGAAGATTAGTACAATATTAACCAGACCAATATTTATAGATTTGCTGGCATTGCACCTGTACAAACACTTCTGTCCATTGAAGATTGATCACTTGCTGGTAGTGATGCACGCTAAAGGTGCATTGATCTTTTTTATCTTCAAACCAATGGTAAAGTCTGAAATACGGGGTGAACCACATGACCTCATTAACTTGCATGATCAACAACACAGAATAATGTAAAAAAATACCCCACAAAAAAGCAAACAGTTAAAAATCCCAAGCATCATCTCAAACAGTCTCTCTCTCATTATCTCAGGCCTTCCTGGCAAAGATCAATAAACAATTTGCATATTTTTTATCAATATTTAATGTAATGCAGCAGGATGCTTTTGATGGCTCAGGTCCTTCTGTGCACTCTTTTAACATGACAGAGACTAAGAGCCCAGCAGGTGCTCAGGTGCTGGGGTCAGTTTCTAGTTAAAAACATTAGGGATTGGTCTGGCTAAATAATCTACAGCTGCCCATCCGAGGGCAGGAGTGAGAGCTCACAGAGCATGGTGATGAATTTTAACGATCTGGGAAGACAAATGAGCCTGAGCTGCCATGTAATTAGTGGGCTGTGGAAAGATGTGTTGAGTCTAAATGAGGGACATGATCAGCTCTTGACTCTCAGTGTGGAAGAAGCCCTCCCTCTGAAGGCCATAATGAGGAAGGTAGATGAGATCCCAAACAGGTTGACAGAACAATTAAGGGGAAGATGGAAGCTGATTCAAAATGAAGCAGTCCCATCATTTAGATGCAGAATGATAGAAACATAAACCCTTATGGTGTTCTGTTGTTTTAAGAAATATGAGTACTCAGAACATTCTGTTCACCACTCACAGAGTCACATAATCTTTCATTTGCCATTTATATAATTGACTTTACCTTTAAATAAATACAAAAATACAAAAATAACTCTAAAGGATGGGCCTGATTCAGATCCCATTTATACAAGTATGAATCAGGAATAACTCCACTAAACTCAATGTTCATGAGAATCTATTCCAATCTGGCTGGTAAAGAACAGAACTTGTGCAACAGACAAAAGATCATTTCAAAGCAGCGGTCATACTGTTGCTATAATATACCTGATCGGTACTGTAAAGCTCTTTGATGTATGTGAGATCTCAGAATTGCTCGGGGAGAGTTTCCATAAGTTTTGTGGGTGAAAACACGAAGCTTTTCATTCCTCTATGAAGACATTTTTTTAAAGGTGTAATTTTTAAATGTACTGTAAGAAAAAGCCCATTTTACTCTTAAAAATTGAAACTATTAATGCTTACCAATAAATCGAATCAGATAGTATTTAGAGAAGCAAACTGTTTTGCTGGAAAACCAATAAAACTAGAGTTGTGCAAATAATCCATAATAAATGGTATGTTCACTGAATTTAGTCTAATTTTTCTGCTTGCAGAACATCCTAAAAAAAGTGTGACTTCCTTGAATATATTCATTATGTGAACTTCTTCAGCCAGTTTTATTCTATGAACTGATTGCTAATTTATTTGCGTCCCTTAGTCTTGATTGGTCATAGAGATCACATGATATTGTTTCCATTCTCTGGATGAGCTCACTTCCAACATGAACACTTGCATATGCAAGTTTGCAGTTTGGTTTTTACATTTTTTTTTTTTTTGCTTGCTACTCTCTTAGGGTACATCGAGACAGCAGTGCTATTTTGAGATACTTCTGGTGTCCTGAAATAGCTGTTCCATGTTTTTAAATGCTATTTCAGCATCCCCGTAATCCTAGTTCCACAAGGGTTAAGGGATCTGTCGAAATAGTACTTTATTTCAAAATAACCTCAAAATGTAGGTTATGTAGAAATAACCTTGAAGTGTAGACAGTGACAAATTTTGAAATAAGCTATTTCAAAATAACCTCAACATTTGTGTAGAGCAATTTGTGTAGCTTATTTCGAAGTAAGGGTGCTGGGTAGACACACCCTCTTAGTCCTTTCTGCTTTACTTAATGCTGTGCCCACAATCCTCTGGTTTGGTCTGGTCAATGTACCTTTCATGAATTTGCCATTGCTGTCAGCAGATACACAGGAAATATAGATATGGCCAAAGCAGATTCATTTAGAAATTCAACTCAATAATTGCAGGCAAGTGTTTACTGTAGTTATCCAGCTCTAAGGACACACACAAAATGATGAGCTAGCTTGTTACCACATCCTCAGCACAACCCCATTCCCATCTTCTCATGGCTATGTGGACCCTCTCTGGATCTTGGGTCTAGGTCAGAAGAGGAGAGGCTGTGTCCGTGATATTCACCCTTATGATCACAGAGGTGAGGAGGATGTGAGCAGTGACCAGGGAGGGACAGAGCAATGGAACCTCTCCAGCAAGTACTGGGGAGAGAGAGCTTTGGGATGCACCTTGTAAAGGGCTGACATAACATACTACCTTCAAGCCCCAGCAGCAAAAGAGAACTCCAGAGAAACCTTGCGAACAGGTGAGTGCTAACAGGGAGTTTAGAGAGGGAGTTTTCCAGGTAAAGGAGAAACAAATACAGGACTCTTGAGGGAAGTATGTGTTGTATTTGGGGCTTTCTTGCTGTGTGCTGAGCTTGTGTTTCTGAGTGAGGGTTGGTGTGTGGTGGGTTTTTTTTAAGGAATCCATTTTGAGGCACTTGGAAGAGAGGAAAGTGATCAGCAGGGCCGGACTGAGGCATGGGCGAGCCGGGCAGCTGCCCAGGGCGCCAACAGATGGGGGGTGCCTGATGGCAGCTGTAAGGGGCATGCGGCGTCCCTTATAGCTGCCATCAGGCGCCGCGCGCCCGGCTCCCGCAGCACTGGCCCCGCAGCGCCGGCCCAGCAGCGCCCTTCCCCCATGGCCGCGGGGCCCTGCAAGGCCTGGTGCGTGCACCAGCAGCGCTGGCCAGGCCGGGCTGGGCAGCGCATGTGCCATGCACCCTGGGAGCGGGCCCTGGGCTACGCGCCAGCGGCCGTGGCCGGCCCGTGCATGCGCCATGCGCCCGGGGGTGGTGCCGCGCGCCCGGGCCCAGGGCGCCAAAAGGGCTCAGGCCGGCCCTGGTGATCAGGAATAGTCAGCATGGATTTGCAAAGGGCAAGTCGTGCCTGACCAATCTGATTAGCTTCTATGATGAGGTAACTGGCTCTGTGGACATGGGAAAGTCAGTGGATGTGATATACCTTAACTTTAGCAAGGCTTTTGATACGGTCTCCCACAATATTCTTGCCAGCAAATTAAGGGAATGTGGATTGGATAAATGGATGGTAAGATGGATAGAAAGCTGGCTAAAAGGCCAGGCCCAGCGGGTAGTGATCAACGGCTTGATGTCAGGATGGTGGTCGGTTTCTAGCAGAGTGCCCCAAGGTTCGGTTCTAGGACCGGTTTTGTTCAATATCTTTATTAATGACCTGGATGAGGGGATGGATTGCACCCTCAGCAAGTTTGCAGATGACACTAAGCTAGGGGGAGAGGTAGATATGCTCGAGGGCAGAGATAGGGTCCAGAGTGACTTAGACAAATTGGAGGATTGGGCCACAAGAAATCTGATGAGGTTCAACAAGGACAAGTGCAGAGTCCTGCACTTGGGACAGAAGAATCCCAAGCATTGTTACAGGCTGGGGACCAGCCAGCTAAGTAGTAGTTCTGCAGAAAAGGACCTGGGGGTTACAGTGGATGAGAAGCTGGATATGATTCTATCGTTCTATGATTCTAAGAAGAATATGACTAGGCACAATATCTTCTCTGATCTCCTCTATGATTGCCACCTCTACATGCAACTCCATACACAGATCTGAGTTTCCTATAGGCTAAGCAGGCCTCCTGATGGGGGGGTGGGGGGGGACTGCCCCGGGGCCCAATGATTGAAAAGGGCCCAGGGCTTCTGGCTGCTGCTGCTGTTACTGTGGCAGCTAGAGCCTCTAGCCCTTTAAATCGCTGCTGGAGTCCCATGCTGCATGCTCTGGGCAGCAGTATGCTCTGCCTGGGGGAGGAGGCTCAGCACACTCCGGATAGCCCTGAGGTTGCATGAGGAAGGCTAGCTCCAGTCACACCCCTTCCTTCTAAGGCCCCACCCTCCAGGGGTGCAGAGCACCCCTCTCCCCAGCCTTGCCCAGGGGCCATAAGACTAAGTCTAACATTTTGAGAGCAATTCAGTCTCCATACAATATTAGTATGGTGAACACTTCTTTAATATACTGTGGACTAGAGAGGCAGAAAGCAGCCAAAATACTGGTCTTTGTGTGAAAAACTTTGCTGAAAAACAAAACTCCAACCAAATAAAAGGCTCCTCCAAGTCACAATCACTGTTATAGTGAAATTATCATTTCAACGAAGGGAAAGTTTTCTGACAGACTGATTTAACAGACATCTCACCGTGATCTGCTTTTGTTCCCTCAAAAGACTTCACTTTAACAAACAGTGAAGAGAAAAGCTTTTGAATGCCACAGAGTTCTTGCTTGTAGCACTCTTTCTTTAGGCCAGGGGGCTAGATTCATACTTTCCTCCATGCATATTTGTTACACTTTTTCCAGTCACCTCACTTTATATCCAGACATGCTGATTAGAAACAAGTGAAGATACCTGTGGTACTCAAGGATCCATTTTCATTTAGAGTAAAACAAAAACAAACACCGCCCCCGTCAGCCGATGGTCAGGGCAGTGCGTGGTATGTGTGTGTGTTATACACCCGAGTCTTCAACTGCTAGGATCGAGATCCCTTCGCAGCGGGCAGCCTAGAGAAGGCTGACGGATGCCCCAAAGGTGTGCAGGGAGATCTTATTTCATCCATGTCTTTAGCTGCTAGGACTGGGGTCCCTTCGCAGAGGGCAGCCTAGGGAAGGCTGACGGATGCCCCAAAGGGTCTGTCCCATGGAGGCGACAGGACCCAAACGCCCAGCTCTCCCTCACTGTGTCTGCCCTATGACCGGCTGGAGTTCTTTTAAATTGTGCTTGGTTCAGTTACAGGAAATGAAGGCGTCAGGTTAAAGCTTAACCAGTTACAGGTTTATTAAAGAAGCTTATAAATCATATGGTTACAATGTCTATTGCTCTATTTCTTAATTGCTAGCAAATATAGATCTTAAAAATGGTTACAAAGAAAATAAAGATAGAAAATAGAAATAATGGTACCAAGTGACAGCTTAATCTTTAAAGAGCTCTAAGTCTATGTGTACACTTAAGACAAAGGACACATCCAGGTACAATTTTTACCCCCTTCTGTGCCTCTCGACTCCAGCGTATCAGGCCAGGGCCGGTCCCTCAATTCCTAGAAAAGACGAATACGAGGTGGGCGTCCCCGTGGAACCTCGGGAGGCCAATCACCTAACCCGACCAGCACATAGATGGTAGATTGACGCTCAGAGTGAGTGTGCTGCTGGACCCATTTTTATACCCATAGGGGCCCGTATCCTCTTTCTTATCTAAGATGCCAAATTGTGTTGGTCCGTCTTTGTGACGCCAGTTCTTACAAGGGAGTTTCAACTTAATTTACACTTGCAAGAGAGATAACTAAATTGTGAGTACTGGATGTTCTTTACTGGGCGGGAGATTCCTCCCCCCCACGGACGAGTGTGTGTGATCGTATCAATATGGGTGCCAGCCAAGGCAGTTCTCGCAGCCTCGAGGTCAGCAATTCCCTGATAATAATTATTTCAAACAGCATGTTATTTGTAATTGAGTACTGCCTACACTACCGACTCAACACTACAGACCAGGGCCCCATTGTACAAACAAGTATGAGAGCCATTCCCTTCCTCAAATAGCTTGCAGTCAAAATAGACTAGGCTGAATTATTTTTTTTTTCCACAAAGGAAAGTGAGACACAAAGAGTTTCTCTTGATTCCTCCACAGTCACACAGGAAGTTTGCGGCAGAGCCAAAAATTGAGGCCAGATCTCCTGAATCAATTCAATGCCATAGGCACAGGTCATCCTTCTTTCTTGGGTAACATGTAGATAATCGAAACAACATGTTTTCACTGCTTGGGCTGCTCCTGGGAATATGCAGCATTGCATTAGAAATGTTTACATGCACAAAATGTGGGCCAAGTTTATACACAGCTTGCTGGGGAGGGGTTAACAATGTACTTTGAGTTCTGAGATTAAGTGATAGTTAATGATCAATTAGCTGAATTTAGATTGCCTTTTTTTCTGCCTCTCTGTTTGATTAAATCCACCTCATGTGCTCAGGAAGCTCAGAAAGAAGCTGCAGCATTTCTTTTCTCAGAGGAAAGGGCTTCATTTGAGAGAGAGCTCACATGAGTAGTAAGGAAAATCCCTACCATCTCTGGGTCAGATTCTACAGTCTGTCCTAACTGCACTTGATACAGGATCTAGATTGAAGAGAATGAGAAACAAAGAAAAAAGGGGGACAAAGATAGATTTAAGTTCCTCATTTCTTTATCTGGCTCAGCAATAGGCCAGTCTCTCATAGCAGCCAGGGTCGATTAATCCTCCTTTTTAGTGGGTGGGCAGCAAATAAGTAGGTGGGCATAAAGGTTAAAAGTAATGTACTGGGCAGCATGGCAAAGCCAGTGCTAAACTCAAACGTGAGCTGTGCCATGAAAAAAGCTGGTTCCAATTACCTCTCTGATGGGGCAAAAGGAAATTAGGGCTAGAACTATGATGCTATGTCACAGTTTGGTCCCACTAGGCCCCTGGCGCAATGCAATTGCATGCTGCCCCTCATGCAGCACAGATTTCAAGATGTACTTTAAAGGAAGGTACAACGTGACAGGAATACAGGCAGCAGAATCTGGCCTGTATAGTACCATGCATTTACCTCTACTCAGTAAGGAGATGCTATAGGTATTCAACCCCTCGGAAGAAGACATGGCAGTTTCGGATTAGGGACAGACAGCCTAGTTTTTTAGCAGACTCGGATCCCAGTCCCTGCATCAAAAAGGTAGCAGGGACTGAATAGAGTCCTGGAAAAAGGCAAAAGACAGTCACATATGAAAAAAAAAGGTCCTCGAAGAGGAAGGGGTTGGCCCAGCACATACGAGACAGAAGATTTAGATTGTGTTCAGATCTTGGTTTACACTTCAGAGGTGGTGGACTTTTCATGACTTGGCCGGAAGGTTAAGTCCCCTTAATGAAGGAAGCCAGTAGATGATCATCAGAGAAAAGAAATGGAGCTAGAGACAGGTCCAAGACAGGGAGACCTTGCTACATTCATACACATGGCTTTAATACAACTGGGGTAACTTACAAACTTTCCTGGTCATATTTTAAACATTCTATGTGAAAAATTGCAACTTCAGAGCTCTGAATCACAAGCTACTAGCACATGGACAGGTCTACCTAATAATGGGTGCATGGAAAATACCAATATGCATATGTGTATCGAAATGGTATTACATTTTAAAGTCTGTTAGCTTAATGAATTGCACATATAATACAGTTCTGTAAACTATCCCATGCAGAGTCTTTGGGTATTTGAAATGTACATCCTTAAGTATAGTACTACAGATTCTCCCACCTTTTATTCATCTTCCTCTGAGGAAATCTATTGCAGAATAAGATACTACTCAGCAGGAATATGGGTGTGTGAATCTAGCCTTTATGTATTACAGCAAGCATCCTGATCTTCATTTGTGTGTATTTGTTAGTAACATAAGTACATAATCACTCTTTAGGGCCAGATGGTGAACCCATACTCCAAATGGAGAACAAATCATTCAGAAGAGTGGGCTTACTGAACTCAGTGAGACCACTCCTATAAGTAAGGGGTCACTAACAGCACCAAGATGTTCAGAGTTTAGCTGCTCATGGCTAAAAGATTAAATAAAATGAGTAACCCTCTGGAACTTCTGGAAAAGATGAGACATAAGCAGGAAAAATACAGTCTCTTTCATTGTGCATTTGGAGCAAATAAAAAGCTAGGGAGCAGAACGTCAAGCAAGATGCAACTAAAGAATCATCATGCCACAACTGATATAGATAATACTGGTGGAAGGGTACAGTAACTTTAATTGCCCATAAGCTAGCAAGGCAGCTTCTACTCAGCATGCAATGAAACTCTTGGTATGTTAAGTACAAAAATGGTTCCAGACCTGCAGAGAATTTGATCCTGATCCAAATCTCACTGAAATTGATGGAAAGTCTCGTACTGTTTCAAAGAGGCCCACAGTCTCTTTGGCACTACCTTGGCTCAGATGCTTTCCATTTTGCTAACACTGAAGTTCTACGGAGCCACGTAACTTCACATTTGGATGGCACACATAATAGTCATGTATTTCCATAGATACACGTTGGTAGAACAGCCACACTGTGAATGCAAAATTAGGGCAGAACTGCTGCTGTGAGGAGAGACTGCGTCCCTCAGCTCCCACTGAATCAGCAACCATATTAACATCACCATGCCTTGGAAACAGGAAAAGTCATATTCAATCATAATCTTTTTCCTCCTCCTCCTTTTTTTTATTGGTCTTTTCTTTTTGCCTTAACTGGAGTTGAAAACACTAAATATCTGAGAAGAGGCACTCGGCACTATACAAGACGAGTCCCTAATTACTTTGAGAATTCCCTCCAGAAGTGAGTCATTCTTTCAAAGGATGTGTCAGTTACCTTTGGACTGGGAATACCTGCAGAGAGGCCATTATTTGAATCAAGAATACCCTTCTGGATGGCATTCAGCACACTCGATGCAAGATGTAAAGATGCCTCTTAATAGAATTGAACTTCCATTACCTGAGGTCTCAGGTGACACATGACTATTCGGCTAATCACAGAGCTTGCCTGTAGTCGCATTTGTATATGGCTCTGTGCTTTCCTACAGATGTTGTCATTTGACTACAGTGCTTTTCTGCTTAACTTCTATGTATGACTGCTGTCCTTGGGGTGCAGTAAGCTCTAGGAGATGTCAGTTGCCAAGAGCAGGGGAACAGACAGCCATCATGGCCCCGGCTCCATGCACCCAAAAGGGCAGAGCCTGGGCTAGATGGGTTGGGGCTAAGGACAGCCAACTCTCTGTGCCATCCACATGGAGAGAACCACGCTGCACTTGGTTAGCAATTTAAAGGAGGCCCTTTGAATCACCGGGCCCTGGGACAACTGCCTCCTTCCCACCCCCCAAATGGGTGGGCCTGGCCAGTAGTGTCATTAACTGGGATTTGGTTAAATATATAAAATGTTTTACCCAGGAAAGCAAAAATGTACAGTATTCTTGCTACAAGAGGAGTGAGTTAGTCCATCTAATAAGCCTCATTCAGCCATTGTGCTAAGTTCTAATATGAATGTGCTCCACTCCCTGGCAATGTTTGTTTATCACTCGACAAATTATTGTAGGACTCTTCATTATTGTGGTTAAAATATTTTCTCACTAGTCTGACATTGAAGAAATAACACAACATACAGCTGTATTACACACAACGGAAATCACAGGTTTCCGTGCAGCATTCTAATGGTTCTGTTCAATTAGCACAAAATTTAGTTTGCACTAATTGGTTTGAGGCGAGAGGTGCATGAAATTAACCTGACGCATTCATTTTGCATTTCATGGAGCTGAGGGGTGTAGCCAGACAGGAACCCCCCCCCATAACATCCATCTTGCTTGCCTGGAGCATACAGGGCACACACAGAGCAGTAAAATCAGCATAGTCTTTGAAGCCTTGACAGGAGGCCCGGATATGCTAGCTCATAGTGACCCTGGACAACTGTAAGCATAGATATGAGGGTGATCGAGCCAATATTGTGAACACCAAAAGTGTAACTGGGTTTCAAAAGAATGAGATCGGTCCATGGAGGATAAGTAAATCAATGGCCGGTATCCCTGAGGCTTTGACTTCTAGAAACTGGGACTAGATGACAGGGAATGCATCACTCGATAAATCCCCCTATTCTGTTCACTCCCTCTAACACAGCTGGCATTGACTACTGTTGGAAGACAGGATACAGAGCTAGATGGACCACTGGTATGAACCAGTATGGCTATTTTCATGTTCTAACTATATTTGATTTCTGCTTTTCATACTGTTACCTCTTCTTCCTTGAACTTTCTTCACGTTCTTTAATACTTCCAGTGAGTTCTTTAATTTCCACTTCTGCCATTTCTTTTTCTTCCTGTTAATAATTACTCTCTCATCATCCATGAATGCATATTTCACTCCCACCCACAGTTCACTGAATATTTTTTCTGCTTCCTCTTAATTTGCCAGATCCTCAGACCTTGCTCTTCATCTTGATTACTTTCTAAGTGGCTGATATGATTGTTTAATGTATTTAAATCAAGACTGAAAATTTAAGGAAGAAATAGCTGATGACTGAAATTGTTATTGACTTCTAACAAAATTGTGTAGTTGGAGCCTGATCCAAACTTCACTAAAGTCAGTGGAATGTCTCCCAGGCTATGTCTACACTACACTTCACAATTTGTGTACCTTTTTCCGATAGTTTTTTCGGAAGAGGCTTTTCTGAAATTTGGCCCATCTACACTGGGCCAAATTTTGGAAAAGCCTCCTTTTTGGAAGAGGAGGAGGAAGACAGGGCTTCCAAAAGAACACGTCTGCTCTTCTGCAAAAAAAAGCAGAAGACCAGACACGTTCCCTGGATGCGGTGGAGTTTTTCTGGGATTCTGGAGGTATCCCAGAAAAACCCTGTAGCATAGATATAGCCCCCCGACCTTGATAGGTTCTAGTGCAGGACCTGAGTCGTGCTAGAGTACCATCTTTTCTGTAATCAAATCTTATTCTTGGTATATTGCCCCAAATATATTTTCTCCTGCTATGATTTTGATGTGTTTGCAAGAACAGCAGCATTCAGTGAAATCCTGTTGGAGTCTGTTGATCTCTTCCGAATTCTGTCTCCTATATCCTGATCCACAACCATTCTCTTTCACATTAACTTTGACATCCCATGGCACTAGCCACAGATTACATTTTGGCACTGGACCAATGAATTCCAGCAGTTGGCTGTAAATTCAGTTTCATTGTTCTCAGTCGCTATAGATAATGCACATTTATGACTGACAGATTTATTTGGAGCTCCTTTGATGTGGATTGTACTAAGTCTGGCTTTGGCCTGATTATATGCTTTCATAGATGCCAATGCATCATTATTCCGAATAAATGCCACTTCTTGAAGGAGCAAACTAAATTTTATTCAAGGGTAGTGAATTGAATGGAACCAATCACTTTGGACTGTAGAAAAGCCTATGTAGGAATCAGTCCATGAAGTACAAAGTACAGTCATCCTGAGCAATGCAGTGGGAGAATTTCTAGGGAGAGAGAGAGAGAGGCTAAGATCCCTGGGACACTTACTTTGGTAAACTCTACAGGAGTTTCTTCTGGGGGAAGTTGCAAAAGGGATACTATGAATCAGTGCTAGAGCTGGCCAAAAGCTGGAACTGACGTTCTTGGGAATGTTCTGAGATTTTAAAATTTGGGTTATGTCCAGAATTGGGATGAAAAGTCAGAATCTCAGAATTTTTCATGAAACCGCCTATCCTGAAATATTTTGTTTTGATAAGGTCAAAAAGTTTCATTTCAATATTATTCTGGCTTTAATATACTGTAACAATACAAATCCAAATGATGATGTCAAAATGATACATTTTGACCTCATTGACACGAAAGGTGTCAATACTTGCCTGTCAACAATGATGATGAAATCAATGTATTCCCATAAATGGTTTGGTTTTAGTGGAATCAGCATTTTCTAATGCCGGAAATTTTGTTTTGCTAGACATTTTTCAGCAGATCTAATCTGTGCATCCCTTGGCTGCAGTAGATAGCAGATATCAATGAACATTTATCTTTCTTTCACAATGCAATTTCAAAATGCAACTGAAAATATTTCAGGTTTTTTGTTTCTCTTTTCTAATTATTGGTGTTTCCAATTAATTCCATCCAAATGAGCAATGTGAAGGAAAGGGAAGTGACTCAGTGGCCCACCAGGGAACTAGGAGACAGAAGTTCTGAGTTATGTCTCTCACTATGTATTCGATTGGTTGTTTGACCTTGGGTAAGTTGCTTTTGGCCCAATTTGCAAATTTGGGTGCATAAAGTTAGTCACCTATATTCAGTTTTAGGATCCTCCTAAATCAGTGGCTACCTGATTCCAGTAGCCTGTAGCTTGTCTAGCCATAACCCATTTGGGGCACTAAGGGTGTATCTAGACTACAGGGTTTTGTCGACAAAAGTGGACTTTCGTCGACAAAACTATACCTGCATCTACACTACTTCCGAGTTCTGTCGACAGTAAGTCGACAGAACACGGCAGTTTTGTCGACGGCAGTAAACCTCATTCTGCGAGGAATAACGCCTTTTGTCGACAGAGTTCTGTTGACAAAAGGCACTATTGCATCCACACTGTGCTTTTTCAAAAGAGTGCGTCTAGACTTTCTGTCAACAAAGTGGCTTGCTTTGTTGACAGAACTGTCTGTAGTCTAGATGCTCTTTGTCAACAGAGGCTTTGTCGACCGTATCTGTCGACAAAGCCTCTGTCAACAAAAGCCTGTAGTCTAGACAGACCCTAAGAGTTTCTGGACTTACAAACCCAGAGCCTAGAATTGAAAGGGATGTGTGATTCTCTCTGCCTCCCATTTTCCCCTCTGCCAGAAGAGCCACACTTTTTATAATCTAGACTATAACATTTAGATCAATGATTTCTCTGTCTTCAACTCAGGTCTGCTTTGGAGAAATATTTTCATTGTATAGAAGGGAAAAAAGCTACTGTGCCTTTAAAAAAGGAGACACAGTTTGCAAATTAAAGACTACAACTTCTCCCTAGTGTACTTGCATTCACCAGTTTCGTCAAATATAAAATAAATTATAATTTCCCAGGCTGTTATGTTTAACAAAGCTTTGGAGAAATCAGTTACCTTATTAACATTTACAGTCCATTTTTATGACTAATATTGTCTCAGAAATTAAATAAAGCTTATTAGTATCTGAAATGGTGAAAGGAGCATTTTTTGTGCTGTTAGCCCTTAATGAATTCTGGCAGCATGGTTGAAGATTCATAGGCTTAATGCAGCCGCATGTTTCTTCCTTTCCTCATGTTTTCAACATTAATAATGGTTTTTATTATTGTTATTATGGATTTTTATCTGGGGGGAGGGGACTCCGCCTTTTAGAACTTTTTTTGGTTTTTGGTAACAAAACTGCCAAATTTCCAAGATCTCTTTGGGACTACTGGATTACTGCTAGTCTCCTCCTCCATACAGTATTGTGAGGACAACAACAGCCGTTTACATTTCTTAAAGCAAGCAGTCATCGTGCTACTTAAAAATAATGGAACAACAAAATAACTTTCCACCATACTACCAAGTGTATCTACAGTCCTTTGTTTCTCTTCAGAACTCACTGTCTCTTATAAAAGAAAATAAAAATGAGAATAGCTAGTCTGATATGAGACAACAGCCTGTCCTGCACCATTTAAGCAAGACCAGACTATCCTTTATAAGCACTGTTCATTCTTTTCAAATCTCCCTCAGCATAGATGTGTATTAGTTTTATTTATCTCTTCCTTGCCTCATATCTTGTCTTTTCTAATCTTTTGTGACTACTACAGTCTTCATTGTCACACTGACTAATATATCTATATCCAGATGGAACTAGCAAAATGTGCTTTTCCTATGATTAAACCTTCCTTTTCAGCAGCAGATTTCTCAATGGAGATGCTCATTTGGCATATAGATATTCCAGAGCATTAGTTATGCTTATCAGGTTGGACAAAAGGCCCACCCTCCCATACCTAGAAACTGCTGTTTTATGTTAACCTTTGCCCCTTCTGCTTACTGGTTACTCTACGTGTCTGAACTGTATAAGGCATAATCCATGGATTTCAATAGGAGTTCGGAGTGCATGAGGGATACCACAATCTGGCTGTTACACCATAAATTCCTTCAGGAAGGGTTCATCAGCACATACCTATTGCTTGCACTCAGAAAAAAGTAAATATAATAATTAATAGTACATATTAGATAGTGGTCATTTTTTCCAGTGAAATAGCTCCATTCTGTAGTTATTGAGAAATAATACCCCAGATTTCCTGGTAAATGAGTGAATAACTCACTTCACCCCCCTTGTATTTTTACCACACACAATCTGACTTGGGATTCTAACACCATCTGAGGAGGCTCAAAAAGACATTAACAATGTTTCTATGTAGCGTTTCATTTTAGGCAGCTGGGGACTGGGATCTTCTCAGAAATGGATTTTATGAGTTAGTCTGGAGATACCTCAGATAGCCTTTCACTGCTCTAGTTGAAAATTTCAAATAAAATGGAATTAAACAACCACTTTCCCAAATTAGCCTTTATATGGATCACATGCCATGATTTAAACTCAGCCACTCTGATGTTTAGTCTGTCTTTTTTTTTTTCAAACCACAAACAAAACAGAATCTTTGCTTTTGCTGTTCAGCATTTCCCACTGGATTGAACACCAATGAATAAGTACGCCCTGCCCCCATCTTGCTCTAGCAGTGTGCTAGAATGAATAGAATCAATAAAATAAATGGGTAGGTAGGTAGCAACATTGCATTGACCCATTTCCAAAGGCATATGCAGTGGTTAAATAGTGCAAAAGTACATAAAACAGTATTAGGATATAGATATTCAGGCCTGCCTGTAAAGGCCTATATGTTAAGAATTTAGGTATATTTGTCACTTAAGCTAGTTACAGAGTGATAAAAACAAAGAATCAAAATCACAGCCTATCTGTATATGGGCTGTCTCTCACTACGATAGTTTGAGGCCTTGTTCTTAAGCCAAAGCTTTTGGCTAAGCAGCAGGGGCAGCCATAAGCTGGGGAGCATATATTCACGTCCTCTTGCAGCCCAGTTTCCGGCTATTAGAAAGGTGATCCAATCTATCGCCTCCAGATAAAGGGAAGAAAATAGAAGATTTAAAGAAAATGTAGGTTGATAGGGCTCTGTCTGGCAAGGACCCACTTATCAATAGCTGGGTTTGAGAAATCCTCATTTATTTATTGTTTTGTCATTATGGTCTCTACTTTTCTACTTTTTACCTGTATGGTTTCTGTCTGGTTCTTTGATTGTTTCAGTCTGTTGTATAATTAATTTTTCTGGGTGTAAACCAATGAAGGTGGTGGAATATAATTGGTTAGATAATCATATTATATGTTAGGATTGATTAATTAAATTTCAGTCACATGATAAGTCCAGGTATAATTGAGAAATTACTGTATAAATTGGGGGCAAACAGGAAGCAAGTTGGAAATAAGGGGGGAAAAGGATAAAGGAAACTGGATTCATGCTGTCTGGAAGCTAACCCCAATAAACATTGAATTGTTTGCATCTCCGGACTTCAGATATTGCTGTTCACACGAGAAGGATCAGGGAAGTGGGAGGATGAAGGGATGAGCCATCTAACCAACAGTTCCACTTACAACACTATGCATTTATGTATGTATATCTAGGACCTGAACCCACAATTATCTGTCTGCATGTGCAGTTATTTATGTCACATATGCATATGCAATATTTTGCGGTACAGAGAGCCAGAGCTGGCCCCCATCAATTCTGATCAATTTCTGATAGCATAAAGTAGACATAAAACTGGTCTCATTTGTGCATTCCCCTCAGATAGCAGAATGCCCTAGTGGCATAAGGCAGAATGTGGGGGGGCTTGGCTGGTAGAGGAAAGCAAGGGCAGAGGTTGCAGCACTTTGATGGTTTCCCAGTGGCTAATCCCACAGGGGACTGCTGCAGCTGGACACAGTGTAGACTGTACTTTCCACCCTGCACCTAGGGGTCCCAGCTGTTGGCCTTGTGCCCGAGCCTTAGTTGCTTTATTTGGGTTCTGTTTCTGGCCCCCGCTGTGGCCCGAGCCTTAGTTGCTTTATGCCTGTCCATGTCCCCCTGTCCTGGAGCAATGGCTCTGCTAGTGGTTCCAGATCTAGGGGGGTGGAGGGCATGGAAAGAGATAAGGGGGGCATAGCATCCTCTCACTAAAAAGGGTTCCAGTGCCACTGGGTGTGATGAGTTAGAACAGCTTAGACTTTGAGTCTGGCCCCAAATATCCATAAAGTAGACTCTTAATGCCAGAGAGTGAAATTTTTAAATAAGATATGAGCAAGTGAAAAGTTTGTAAAGCTGCATAGCATCAAAGCTATTCATACTACTTTTTTTTTTCTGGTCCTTGCCTGGAATTTACCTTCGTTTATTATTCTAGTGTATTGAGCAGTTAGAGCACTTCCTTAGCCATTCAAAAGATGAAGTATTTTTTGAGAAAGACACTAATCCTGGAGCTTTTAGATATGTGTGCTCACTTGATAGAAAATAGATGGGCATAATGTTAAGACGTTTCCCATTGATCTGTGAGTCTTTTCTTTATCAGACACAGCTGAGAAAATCCTTAAGAAACAAATTAAAAAAAAAACAAAATAAAACAAGAAAACCTCTCATCTGTGAGAGAAAAAATACAAAGTAAAATATAATCTGGTATTAGTATTTCTTTGCTATGACTTCTCAAGCCCTTATGGGCAGAAAGTCCAAATCTACATTTAAATGGAACCATTCTGAAAGTATGTTCCGCATGGTCATGCCTGGATCAGTTTTCTTCATAAGAACAATGGAAAAGGTAAAGTTTTATTGTGAAGAATGATTGATACAGAGTAAATTAGCCATCGAAAAGAGACAGATCATTTGGTGAAGGACAGTATAAATCACTGAAGCTCCTCATCCCCTGTAGGATTTATACCATATATACTTGTATGCTAAAATTGAGATTATTGAATATCTGTGGTTGATTCCAGGTTTCAGTCAGTCAGACTCTGTTGTATTAGGAGCTTGTAATATTTTTGGAGTTGAGGGGCTATGAACCCAGCATGTGTTTGGATTGGAATGCTCTCACCTGAAGCACCACTAACGTTAACCACTTCCAATGCAATATTTTTAATTGCTTATTCTACTAAAAAGGAGATTTAACTGGTCTCAGATTTATGCTGTAAATATATACAGATTACTTTTTTGTTTGAATGCAAAGTACTGTTTGAGACCTCTAACCAGCCAAAATCTTCCTTGAATTAGAACAACACTTGCATTGCAATTACATATAGTCCAATTGTTAATGGAAAACCAATTACTTTTAATATAAATATAATCCAAGTTTTTTTTCTCAAGTAAAATTTCAGTTGGATATTTTGTGTACTGTAGTATAATGTGATTAATAAGATGGCTGTTTCTGTTATTCCTTCATTGTATTTCCTGTAGAATACTGTCATCAGGAATGCTAACCTGGCTAATTATCATTTTTGCAAACAATGGCAAACATGTGTCTTAACTAGAGCGACTGTGTAAATTGAAAAAATGGTTTTGTGCTGGATCAGTCTGCTCTAAAAGAAAAAAAGGGAGCTACTCTGCATTCCCTTTTCTCTTTAAAGAGCTACAATAACATGAATGACACATCACAAAACAAATGTACTGCCATAATCCCCAAGGACCTAACATATTTTATCAGCATTTACACTGAAAAGAACAAATAACTGAATCTCAGAATTACAGAGGCTCAATCTGTCCTCCTGCCTCTCCCAGCCCCCTTTCTTTCTTTTCTTTTTTTCTCATTTCAGAGAACTGCAGGTTGCAATTCCCAGTTCTACGCAGGTTCTATTAGGGAGAAGCCCCAATAAAGGGCTGATTTTTTTTCCTGGCACAGCAAAAGATATTATCTTGGTAATTCTATATTCACTGTGTTACACCTTATCCCAGCAGTCCAGCGTGGAACCAGATTACCAGCCCTGTCTTTCAAAGTCTTTACATTATTTTGCTTGATAAATTGGGCACAAGTCTAAAATTGAAAAGAAATCCTGTTTTTATTATTGGAGACAAATCTAGCAAGCAGGAAGCATATGTTGTGCTTTGGACCACATGCTGGGGAGAGGGAGCTTGAGGCTCTCACACCAATCAGTTACTTCAAACAATACCCAGCATCCACCTGGGACAGAGGATGTGCCATTAGTCTTGACTGGAGGAGTCCTCTAATGCCAGTAGGCAGCCCCGAGGAGCAGAGGAACCAACTGACAAAATGTCACAGAAGAAAAAAGGGAAAGAAATAATCAATCTGTTCAATATTGATTTGCATTCTATTCTTACAATTATATGCCAGACTATGTTGATTAAATGGTGCGGGGGAGAGGTGTGTTTTCGGAACTAGCAAAGGGCTTATGTGAAAGGTTTAATGTGACTGAGCTAATGCAAGGATCACAATAAATGCATGGCCCAGAAAGCTCTACATTTTACAAAGGGCAGTGCTGAGTATTGATCTGTATTAGAAATGATAATGAGGTTATTTTGTGCCTCAGTGAAATGCCTTAACTGTTTCAGTGCTTCAAATACATCATGTCTAAAGTGCTTGAGCTTATGAATTTTTAATGCCCCTAATTCCACTTCCTAAATTTTCTATGTCTCTCATTCAGCTTTCAGCAAGTACCTCAGTTTTGTATTCCTGGGGCATAGCATCTAGTATTTCAGTATTTGGACTCTGCTTTTAGTTTAACTTTGTAAAGGGAAGCTCATGTCCCAACATTTTGTAAAGTTTTAATGTCTAAAAATGAAGACCTGTTTGGGAAATACTCAGGCAGTGCTAAACTTTTCAGCTTGCTGAAATATAGGTGACTATTAACGCTCATGAAGACACTAATGCATCCCTTTTCACATCTTCCTGAAAAAAATTACTTCTGTGCCATTCTTCTTCACGATTTTTTTTATTGCTAATATGTGAATAGTTAGCTAAGTGTCAGGAGTAAATTATTAATGTGAAGGTTGGATTTTTATTCAGTACAACAGCACAACATTTATAATTAGGCTAACAGAGGCAATGTGAAGCAATCTACTGCATGGCCCAGAAAGGGAAACTTTGTTATTACAATTTGCGACTGAGTTTCAAAATGATCTTATCGCAGTCTATGATTCCCAGAAATATCTCCATCTCTTATTTCTGATGAGTATCTTTTGTTTTTTCATCTAACTCATTTCCAACAGTTGGTCAGAAGGCTAGACATGAGATAGCACAGACAATTTACTTCAGATTCACCTTTGGTACCATATATTAAAAGATCTTATGATGATACTAGATCAGTTGTTGTAGTGAACCTATTCAGGAATCACAGACCTATTTGGCTAGCTTAAAATGTAATCCATGGCTAGCATTCTAGGTATTAAGCTATCATTGTTCCCTTTTCTTGCTAAATGCTTAAATAAAAAACCCCAGCAAATAAAAATACACCTTACATATCTTCAGATCATTTCAGGTTCATATCATCCAAGTATCAGTCAAAATTAATAGCTGCCAAAAGTCTAATATTGGATATCCTGACTCAAAATTGCAGTAAAGCTAAGAAATACATATAGTAACATGCCATTGGTCAGGTTACTCTGTTCTGAACCATGAAACTGAATTTTAAAATAATATTTTTCACCATATTTCATTAGATTGTAACCCCAGTATCACAGAATAGCTGAAAATGATCCTCCATTGTGGGAATTTTGGCCATACTCTTATTTTGTGGGCTAGATCCTCAGTGGTGCCTAATGACTGATACCAGCCGATGTAGCCCAAGTGGCTGCATTATCTTTAAATGTGGTTTGTAGATAACAAGCACAGTTTAAATATTCTTTGGGGGGGGGGGCTATTAAAAATACCCAGTGTTAGGAGTTAAAATGAACAGGAGCTTGGATGTAATTGGGAGCAGGTAGGCCTGTCCTATGCACTTTTGAGAATCTTACACTTAAAGTCCATATTTAATGTGTTTCCTTTTTTGGGTGAACCTCTCTAGTCCAGCACTCTCTAGTCTGGCAACATCCGTGATCTTGCATGATTTTAGTTAGCCAGGTGTCCACTTATCTTGGATGTGGCCAAGTTTCCCACAGTCCCATAAGGTTTGTTTACAGCCACCAGTCTTGGCTCTAAGTGTTCTGTGCTGTTATGTAGCTCCAGTTCATCCCTAAATATCTTCTAAGAGTCCAGTATGCAGTGGAATTATTGGTATGCTGCTTGACTATACTGACCTCCCGAGGTCTGGCAAATTCTCTGGTTTGGCACCGGTCAGGTCCTGAGAATGCCGGACTAAAGACATTCAACCTGTACATGTGATGACTCGCTTCTGATCTTGCTTGGTTTTATATCAGTATAGTCCATTGGCTTTAATGTAGCTATTTGTGAGAGGTCAGAATAAAGCCGTAAGCCCCTTCCACCCAACACTACTTTTGGACATATGTATATGCCAGTGAGGAGCTGGCATCCATACTCCATCAAAAGTACTGTGGTGTTATTTTTAAAGTGGGTTGTGACATCTGAAGTCATGCATACAGCTCTCTTGCCTAGTGACTTCACTGATTCTACACTAAAATTGACACAGATGGAATCTTAGCACATGCAGCTGTTCCAGCTTTTCAAGACACATTGTAGGGAGAGGGGGAAGGTGGAGGGTAGCATAAAGAGTAGAAAAGCATTCCAAAGTTACTCCCTGCAAAGCAGCTTGAGGAATGTGTAAGTAAAGAAGCTGAAAAATAAATTGCCTACAACCTTAGACAAGAATCGATTTGAGGTAGCTGGTGGAGAAAGCCCCACAAAGTGTGTCTTCCCACCAGCGACGTGATCAGAAAGGGAAAAAATCCCCACTATAGCTCTCTGAGATTTAAACAATCAATTCCTTGTCGATCAAAGAAAATGCTTTTTAATGTTAAGATTAATTATTGATCAGAGGTGGCTGTTTCCAATTGTTGCATCATGTTTGTTGACATAAAGTTCAAACTGAAGTTTATAACATAGCAGCTACGCTTCTCCAGGCAGCAGTGACACCCAATTTATCATTATCTCTTTCCAGACATATTTAGAAACATAGATAAGCTGTTAGCTGTTAGAGTAGCAGCGTTCATGAGCTCCTTTTACTGATTTACAGCCTGCCCCAATGTGCCTAGGTATTTACAGGGTTCTAAGAAAAGTGGCTGATTATGTGACTGCTATTGAGGCTTTCACAGTGGGTTCTGTGAAAATAAGCTACCACACTGGGTCAGACCTTGGTCTTTCTTACCCATTACTTTGCCAGTGGCCCATATCAAAGATTCAGGGGGAATATACAGAAAAGGGCAGTTATGGAGAGATACAACTTTGTCTTCTACTCCCAGTTTTTGGTAGTCAGAGATGTAAGGTTGCCAAAAGTGTGGGGTTGCATACCTGACCATCTTTGCTAATAGCCAGTGATGGAGCATGCCTCCATGAACTTATCCACGTCTTTTTTGAATTCAGTTATATTTTTGGACATCGCCATTTCTCATAGCAGTGAGTTCCACGGGTTAATTGCATGTTGCGTGAAAAAGTACTTACTCTTGTTTTAAACCTGCTGCCTATTAATTTCATCTGATGACTTCTGGATTTTGTACTGAGTGAAAGGGGAAATAACATTTCTCTATGCACTTTCCCCACACCATTACTAATTTGATAGACCTCTATCATACCCTCCTTACTTGTCTCTTTTCTAAACTGAACAGTTATTATCAATTTAGTTTCACTTCATTCAGAAAACATTTTATACCTCTGATTATCTCTGCACTTTTCCCCAATTTTGCTATATCACTTTTGAGATGGGGCAACCAGAACTGGACAGAATATTCTAGGTGTGGGTGTACCAGGCATTTATATAGAGATAAGATGTTATTTTCTGTTTTATTTTCTATTTCATATTTTATTTCTTTGGTAGAATAAGTAGCACAGCAGATGGACCCCCAAATATTCCTGTGTCATGACCTCACAGTCCACTCCGTGTTTATTATCAACTCTAGAGAACCACAATGGTTCCGGTATTGCTTCATGGGATTTCCCACTGTTCACTTATTTTTACCCTGAGAATGAACTATTCAGGATTACTCTTTGTTTCCTATTAGTTAACCAACATTTAGTCCATCACGGGACATTGCTACTTATCCTGTGGGTATTTATTTGCCTTAGTAGTCTCCAGAGGGAAACATTGTCGAAAGCCTTTTGAAATTCCAAGAAATTTACATCCACCAGATCTCCTTTACCTATTATTTTATGAACCTTTACAAAGCCTTCTAATAAGTGAGCAGGGTATGATGAACCCTTGAAGGAACTGTGGTGATTTGACCCTCTCCGTTGTTATTTATCAAAGTGCAGCATTATTCTGTCCATAATTGCACACTCCATCTGTTTTCTCCCAGCACTCCAGTGACTGCCACCAAATTGGCTGTTAGATGCTTGCTCAAATGGCAATTTCTTGGGAATATCCCATTTAATTTTAAGAAGGGACTGGAGATCTTGAAAATGATCTTGGCACGACATTACTTCTAAAAGTCTCTAGACATCCCATTAGACCTATTAGTTTTTAGAACACTTTTAAAAGAATAAAAAGGTATCATTTTTGTAGGAAAAACACCCAGAATCTAATGTAAATAGCTGCATATTGACACACCAAAAAATAAACAGATTCCCCTGACCCAGGGTTTTATCTTTAACTCTGGGGAGACAGGACAAAGTGGAAAACTGAGTCTTCTAGTGATGCTTTGAGATCACATCTCTCTCTTTTCATTCCCACAGCTGTAAGGCTCTTTTTTTATGGCAGGAGTTCTCAACCTGAAGATCACAACCAACCTTCTCTTTCCATATTGCTAAGTGGGAGGTGGGTGCTAATAGACAGGAAAAGGATCTTGGTATGGAAAAAGGTCTCAGTAGGAAAACATCTGAGAACCAGTGTTCTATCTTTAGTGTTCTTCTCCTGTCTTTAATCCCTAGATTTTTGAAGGTTCTGCCTCTTTCCTTTTGACTCCTTGTCTTAACTAAAGGATTTTACTGTCTTCATCTCTTTCTTAGGACCAATCTCTTGTCTAAGGCACTCTTTTTGAAATCCCATTTCCCCCACTTCTCCTGGATCATTGTTCTAATTCTATATGTCTTTCCTGATGTTAGCTTGGCATTTCCCAAGGATACCTTTGACCTGGGTCCAGTCTGTGTCAAAGCCATACAGCTTCCCACCCATGCTGCTTACTGACACCACACACCACTTTGCCTGTGTTGCCAATGCATGCCTCTGACACGTGCACAAAGCCTGGTCCCCCTGCCTGAATCCAGAGCAGTGTTCCCTCTAGTGTTTTCCACGCCTGGAGCAGAATGAATTTTGTTATGTGCACCAATGTGGAGATGACGTGCGACACGTCACCTTCAAATTGAAGCACATAATAAAATTAATGTGTGGAAGGGGGCTCAAGTCTGGGGCAGAGGGTTGGGGTGCAGGAGTCAGAGGGCTCCAGCTGGGGATGCAGGCTCTGGGGTGGGGGTGGGGGTTCAGGGGTAGAGGGCTGGATCAGAGGGTGCGTATGTAAAGGCTCTGGCTGGGAGTGCAGAGTGTGGGTTGAGGCTGGGGATGAGAGGCTTGAGGTTCAGGAAGGGAGCTCCAGGCTTGGGGAGGGGGGCAAGGCTGGGAGTTCAGGTACAGGAGTGGGGTACAGGCTCTGGGCTGGGGGGTATGTGTTTTGGGTGAGGCTGGGAATGAGGAGGTTGGGGTTCAGGGAGTGGCTCCAGTTTGGGGAGGACTTACAGAGGGGCAGTGGGTTGGGACTTATCTGGGCAGCCCTTGGTCAGCGGTGCTAAGGCAGGCTCCCTGGTACATGTCTGTCCTAGTGGCCAGCAGGTATCCTAGAGGGGTGGGGCATGAGGCAGCAGGGTGGAGGCAGCCCACAGAGCCCTGTGATCCCCGCTAAGGAGCTGCACCTACTGTGCTGGACACTTCCTCAGTGGCTGCAGCACAGAGCTGCTACATCTCTGCACTAGAGCCAGCACGGAGGCACCCCTCTCCTCTAGCTGTGATACCTTCATGCTGGAGCTGGCAGGGAAGGGTGCCCCTCCATTGTCCACAGTAGCTTCGGGGCTTGAGGAGAGACATTTCTCCCTGCTGCAGCCCGAAGACCCAGCACAGGGCTTAATGGGAAGCTGTGTGGCCATGCAGCTTAGCAGAAATATAGGTCCAGAGGGGTCAGCCAGTGACTCAACTATCTCACCTGTGCCCTCACACCTGTACCTCCCTCAGCCAGCCTTGAAGTATTCTGTCAAACAATTCTCACCCAGATGGATCAGAAACATTTCTAATGAAGGCCTCCATAATGAGAAGCTTACCAAGAGGAACTCGCTGGCAGTGTGCAGTTTTTGAAGCAGTGATAGTGAACAGGCTATTACTTTGAAATAAGGAGGATGCTACTCAAAAAACATTAATTGATTACTCTCCAGCTCATCTGAAGACATGGGTTTTGCCCATGAAAGCTCATGATACCATATATATATATTTTAGTCTCTAAGGTGCCACAGGACTACTCATTGCTTTTAAAGTTACAGACCAACATGGCTACCCCTCTGAAAATTGTTAAACACGGTGGCTTTGGAATGATAAAATAATACTTCCTTCATAGCTCCAGTGAAATATACAGAATAAAGATTAAGAAGTGTCTGATTCTCATATAGAGTGAGTTGGTTTAACTCACCACAACTAGGTGACGAAGATATGGCTGCAAAAGACCAATAGAAAGAATAACCTTTCCTGCAATTCTGCAGGTTTCTTATATGAGCTGGCTACCTCAACATGCTTTATGCTATGGATGCACTGCTAATTTCTGAAAAGAAGAAAAGATTTCAAGCAAAGATTCAAAGGATTTCTTATAAACATTAGTACCAATTATCTTAAACTCAAATTGTTTCACAAAACCCAAAGGGATTTTAATTTCTTTCTTCCCCCTTGTTTTTCTTCATTATTTGTCAAAGCCTAGTGGCTAATTCCATCTTAAACATGAATATAAAACAGACCTAACAGATGTTCTGTCTGCTGCAAAACTTTATTTAGGAAGACACGGTCTGCATAAAATATAAATGCAAAGGTCAAAGCTTTGGGATCATTGTTGGAAATACAAATCTCTGTCATTATTTAGTTATTATTATGATTTGTAGTTTTATGTGTGAGTTTCATGAGTGATTAAGTGTGTTGGCTTAAATCAGGGATAATGCTAGCAGCCATCATGCAAACTTCTACACTGCAGATGAACCTTCATCCTGACCTGCAGCACTGCTGCTATTGCACTCCTCAGTTTCTCTTGAACAGAGGCTGCCAGTCATGCTGAGCTGTGCCAAATGGATTTTATTTTTTTCTGAAAGCCACAGCCTCTGGAATTAAGCTGTCAGATACATTTTGACCAAAAAACATGGAAGATCAAAATTCTTCCTGGTTCTACCACAACATTCTGAAAATTATTTATTTTCTTGTACATGCCTTATGTATGTGAATTTTGCGATTCATATATGTACTATATGTGTTTCATATGTCATCAGTTAGTTTGTGTCCTCTGAAGATGCACAAGGTGAACTGAGGGCACAAGGAGATTCCTCTATGGTTATGTCCCTGCTTTGGGTCTGAACAGTACCCTAAAGGGCTTCTGTAATGGGGAAAAGGCCTGGAATGGACCCACTTAGCTTCTCATGTCAACCCCAGCCGTAGAAATAGCCATCCAAAAAGAGACTCATATCTTGAAACCTATTAATGGTTGATACACAAACTATTCTCCCTTAGCTCAGGTCAGATATGCTGAGGATAGTGAACCTTGAGTTAAAGCTGGCTGCAATTTTGAATGGACCAGAGCTGATTAATGGCTTTGCATAGAAACTGTAAAACTCAGTGGTTTCACAAGATTTTTAACCCTAAGGGTACGTCTACACTGCAACACTTTTTTGGGATACTGGAGTATCCTGAAATAGCTATCCTGCATCTTCACAGCAAGCCTGCAAACCTCATTCTACGAGGAGTTAGGGATGTTTCGGAATAGTGCTTTATTTTTAAATTTGGAGCTGCGTAGACAGCGCCAAATGACAAAATAAGCTACTTTGAAATAGCATTGAAATAAGATACACAATCTGTGTAGCTCAAATTGCATATCTTATTTCGAATTACAGTGCTGTGTAGACGCACCCCCTAAACAAGGCAGAGCGTGTTGGCTTTGAGTAAGGCTGGTCTCTTTTTTTTTCTCTCTCCTGTTTTTTACTTTTCTCGCCTTAAGCTCATTTTTCACACTCATTTACTCTCTTCCTACTAGAAACAAGTTACAAACCAGTAAAAGAAAAGTGTGGAAAAGTAAAGAAAATCATAGTTTTACCATTATTTCACTGTTATCCATCTGGAAAAAATTTTAAAACAGTAAGCAAAGTTACAATTTCTTGATTTGTTTTAAAATTTTTTGAAGAAAGCAGATTGTTTTGACCTCTGTATTTCAACTGGACATTCTTCCCATCAAATGATTATATGACATATTTTGTTTTTCTGAGTGGTTCCAGTTTTGAATGCAGTTTGCTTTGTTGTGTCAGGATTTGTTTGGAGGATAAACTCAAAGGGAAATTTGCACAAACTGTACTGGAAACAGAAAATGCTGAGTTTTAAATGGCTTTAACCATGCTCTCTGTCCAAAAATCATCTCAGTCAAGCTAAGGAATTTGAATGAGGATCCAGATCCATATTTCAAGCATGGCAAAGTTCAGTTTGGCTCATTATAGCAGTGAAATCCAGATCCCAGGCTTTGAGTGACCCTAAATTTAGGGGTTTTATTTTAGCTTCTTTTCTTCTGATATACAGTACTGAACGCATCCCTGGTCTTTGCAGGTAACACTTCAGGAGGCTCCATTGCACACTTGCCCATTGACTTTGATGGCCTTAGGATCAGGCCCTAAATGAAAATCCACAATTCTCACTGTTCATTTTTATTTAAAATGTACCCTTGTATTCTTTTTTGCCTAGTAATGATTCAGGCACAATGATTCATTCACTTTATGGGCTACATTTTTAGTAATGGCAGACCTGTGTCATTAATAAAATGGCATATCAGGCTAAGCCACTTCCCACTTCCTTGGTTGACCTCCTTTTGGATTCTGTGTTTTGGCCATTTTCTTCATACTGCCACTTTTGCCAAACTTTTCCTGGCTTCTTGCACAATATTGGAAGAAAGCCTTTCAGGCTGTTTAAAAATTTGCAACCAGATCATGTACTGTATGTCTTTGAAAAGAAGAAAATACAAAGACAGAGACAGAATGTGATAGAATTTTACTTAATGCATTGGCATGAAGTGTAAATACATATGGCGTACAGACACTAAACTTCCCCAGCTCTGCTATGAAATAATTACCCTGGGGAACGCTGTGTAAAATAAGTCCTATATAACCATTCAAATACGGATGATGTGATTCAGGTGACCTCTTCTTAATACAAAAGGTCAGCTACCAAGTAGAAATGTGAATGTTTATTTAGTAACATTATTATAGTTTACCCTAGAAACAGAAAAAAATTATGTTTAAAACTGTAATGCCAGTAACTATTATTTGCACGATGTATAGGAGAGACTATATGTAACATCAATTATTTGTTTTCTTCATGTTTGCCTTTAAATTCTGCAGATCAGTCCCATTTACAGAGTCTATGTACTAAACAAAATGATGGTATGACTTCATAAAGATCTGTGTCCAAAGCCAATTAATGCCACCAGGGTAATTAGTGTTCATGTTTGGGCACATAATGGATAATACACAGTATACAACAGATCAGCACAATCATTTGTCTTTTTTCAAAAAGGTGCTTTTAGTCACACAATGAAAAATCCCTTTCCCCATGAATAGGAGTATCTGAGACTCATATTGTATACGGCATTAGTAGATTTCTGTATTGAAGCACACTTGATTTCTAAAAGCCATGTTGAAGATCTTTAATTTTGCTACTCACCAAACAGACGGATAAACAAAATAAGGATCCTTCTGGCAATAAGAATGGCTATGCTGGGGCATGCAAATGGACCATCTCGGCCTATATCCTGTCTTTTTATAGTGGCTAGTGCTAGACTCTCTTCAGAGGGAATGGACAGAACAGGGCAATAATTGAGTAATCTATCCCCTGTCATCCATTCCCAGTTTCTGGCAGTCGGCGGTTTAGGGACACTCAGAATCATGGATGTTTTAATCTAGTCTAATGTTACAAATCTCCACTTGTATGAGGCAGGGTGCAAGTCATGTGGAACAATGTGGTCTGAATAATAGACTTGGAAACCTGACTTTTAATCCTCTCTCTGAAATATCTAGGTCTAAGGAAAGTTCCTTAACCTTTCCATGTCTCAGTTTCTCCACCTGTAAAGTGGGGATAATAATTATTTCCCCAATTCCTGATAATTTAGCTAATTTTAAAGCACTTAAAAAACGTAAAATGGAACAATTTGTAATTGTTAAGTAGCTATTATTGAGGCTGAAGAATGAAACAATTTTTAAAAATAATTCAGCCTCAATAGCTAAGCCTTAATGAATTCAAGTGAAGATTTGTCATTGACATTATGATGCCAGAATTTGGCTCTCAGAAAAGATGGGTCAAAATCAAAGTAGCATGTCACAGCTATCAACACCTTTCCAATATGCTACAGGTGTGGCCACTAGTGAATTAATATGTAAATCAAATGGAGTCTCTGATACTCTGATAAGTTCCTCTCCTCAATATTTTTATCCCCCCCAGTAGCAACTCATATAGTGTCGCTTAGGGGAGAGGGATGACAAAGTGACACTTTCTTTTCCCATGGAAAGCAATGTTATAGCCCGCTATTTGTGAATGAATCACATCAGGTTTGGACTTAATCTATAGCAAACAACCTCCAACAACCTTACTTCTAAAAATGAGGGTATACTGCCATCAGATTTGGATTTGTCTGTAGCAGCATTGTTTCCAGTTTCCAAGGTAATTCTTAGAGGACAATAGTAAGTGATGGCATTGTACATTATGTTTCAGAATAGATCTCAAAATGTTGGCCTTTACTTATGTCATCTGAACAGTCATTTTGCTGAAGGCAGACAACATATTTCATAACCTACTTTCAACCATCTCTAGTTTTAGTGCCACATTTTATTCCAGTTCTAGGGACTAAAAAAATATCTCTGTTCTCTTTAGCTGTCTTTATATGCTATCAATATTCTCCTTTCCCAAGGGGGAAAAAAAAACCTGACTAAACTGAATGGAAAAGAAAAATGTTCAGAGGAAGACTGAGTATTCCACTGTAATTTAAATTAATATGGGGCTCATTCAAATTCAAGCTCAAGCTTTGCATTATGTCTTTCTGACTCATAGATGACATTAACATACAGAAATTGCATAAACTTAAAATTTTGATTAAAAAAATGAATATTGAAAATAACCACCTATACCAGATACTTAGAACAGAGTCAGACTCTAATATCTCTGGATAAACAACATTGAGAAGAAAAAGAACACACAGTACAAGCAGAAAGAGAAGGAAAGAAAAAAATTACCCAAATCTTAGTCTGAACTTCAATTCTATTCCAGCAGGGTCAGCAAAATGAAAGGTCAGAAATAAAATAACAGTGTGGGTGGGTGAGGGAGAAAGGGATGGAAAAAGAGATCAATGATTAAAAAAAATAGTTTGGCAGAAAATGAAAGGTCCTATATTTTTCAGAGGTGAAAAAGACAGCTAAACTAGTTCCAAATGATAACAGAGACCTTTCAATTTATTCCAGCAATTGCAGAACATGGCGTCAGGGTGGAGGGGGGGAAAGGTGAGGCACCAGGAGGTATAAGGCTGAAATAATGTCAAAATACTAGCAGCCTATAGAAAAAATAAACAAGCATAATAATAAACGAGGGGTGTATTATTGCCTGATTGCACATGCATTAGGCTCCAAAACAGGAAGCATGCGCTCAGTTTAAGAGGAAAGCATGTGAGTTTCAGATTGAATGGAAAGTGACAGTACCTCATGCAGTGGTTAATGAGTTTTGAGCTTGCTAACTATGCCTAAAAAAGGTTTTCACAGCTGCTTGGTGAGAGCACCTAGAAAACAACTTTTTAATACTTACTCCTGGTGCATAGTTGATCCAGAGATGGATTATAAATCCATGAACCAATTATTATGAATTATTATTATTTATATGGACCAGGAACTGAGCATGGTAAGTACTGTAACAGAACAAAAAGACAGTCCTGTCCAAATATTGTATTGATAAGGCCTGATTCTCTCGGTTGGGCCAGAGCCTGAGGTTTTGTAACTCAACATAGCTTCAGTGACGCTCAGAAACACTAATATAGCTTTAGAACGTTCATTGACTTTGCACAAGCTGAGAATCTGGCCCACTGACTACACGTAAGTGATACCTAATTAATTTGCACCTTTCTGATTGAGAGGGGAAGTGTAACTGTGGACTTCATCAGACGCTGTAAGTCCTCAGTACCTTTGAAATTGGGTCCCAAAATCATTATAATTTTTGGTCCTCTTTCCTCACATTGACCAATTTATTATGAAACCTCTGCGGAGAGTAATTGCAGAAATCAAGTCCTCCAAAATTGGAAACATGGTCAGGAGGCTTTCTCCAGAGCATGACATGAAATTGCTGAAACAGTTGCAAGAAAGAGCAGAGAGATGTGTGATGTATTTGTATTGCAGGGAATTAATAATCAAGAGTGTGATTATCATAGGCAGGTGCAAGAGACGTGCTTTTCCACAGTTACTCTTCAACATATATATTGACCATATGGTGCATGAAAGTGGATCATGTAAACCACATTAGAAGCGTAAAAAACTGAACCATATAATGACTGTACAGAAAGAACAATCTGAGCAAGGAAGAATAGATTAAGGCAGTCTTATTTGCACATAATTTGTTCCTTTGTGAAAGTGCTGAAGATCTTAAAAGCCTTTGTAAATGCCTTTAAGGGAATATGACAGAAAAAGGACCTCAAAAATCAATAGTCTTGATTCTTTTTCTCCTAGTTTGCATTAGTGTAACCTACTAGCTGAGCCTGTGTAATTTGGATGTCATCTAAATTTGCAGTTCAGACAGACTGATAAATGTAGCTCAACAAGACAGAGCCTTGTCTGTCTGATTGTGACTAATGTAGAGAAAATGAGGTGTCTGATAGGGAGCTCAAAACTGCAATTGCTCATGTAAACTGGAGATTTCAATTCTTCACTCCCTTCCAGTTACAAATTACATCAGGAAACAAAGTATACATGGAAAATACACAGGAAATCTGCTTTTTTCATTGCTCATTTCTGCAGATGTTTCAACGTACTTTGATATCACAAAAGATCAACCAATTAGTGTATTAAAGAGAGAAAAATGATTTTTGTGTCGTTAATCAAAATTATTTCCTTTTCCTTGGTGGGAGAAAATACCATAGGTAACAAGCTGTAATAATACTCAGCGAACACTAATTTATTTGACAGAAGGTTTGGAACTTCTCAGATCATTCTGATACAATTGTGCCTGCTCTCAAAATGTCTCAGGACTGGCTGAAGAAATTTGATGGGAAATTAGTCTCTGTGCCTTTAATAGTAGAAGTATGGGGGGGACGGGAAAAGATGTCTTTAAAGCAGCGATGAAGAAATTGGTTGACACATAATGACAACCCCTTACACATCTCTCCGACTCAATACTGGAGACATAAGATGCTTTTAATTCTCTGCCTGCCATAGAGGACAGCAGCAGGAAAAAAGCAGAAGAAACAACACTCGTCTAATTCTTGCAATAGCTTGTGAAATAGGACATTGTTCTTCTCTGACACTTTAGACTACAGCCGCATCTTGTCTGGTGAAGAGTCTGAAAATGATGAAGAAATGTTAATTAGTTAAATGGCCTTCTCATTGCAAACTACAGCTCTGATCCTGCAAACACTTGTTCACATGGTTTGCTTTACTCACATGAGCAGTCCCATTAAAGTCAATGGGATGTGTCACAAATGAAGTTAAGCAAATGAATATTTGCAGAATCAGGGACTAAGTGACCATTTGACAAGCATTTGATACTAACATAGACCAAACAAATTAAATAAGCTTAAAATCTATGTTTAAAGCTTAAAAGCTTTTGACGCATGCATGCACCTGCTTTTGTTTAATATCTATAAGAATACTATATTCTTTCTATGTTTTTAAAATGGCCTGAGTCCAAAAAAAGTGATTCTAATAGAAAATATTGTATCCATTGTCAGAGAAAGAGCAAGCATTTCCTTTACAATGCTGAAATATAAAGGTTCCCTAAAGCCAATGGAAAGACTCCCATTGACTTCAATAGTCTTTGGATCAGGTCCACATAAACCAGCTGGTTTAATACACCATATACAACAAAGAATTGGGAAATCAGGAGCGGATTAATTTAGTGTGGATTAATTTAGTATGGATTCATGGGATCCTTCTGAACCTGGGAGCACTTAGGGTATGTCTACACTACAGCACTAATTCGAACTAACTTAATTCGAATTAGTTAATTCGAACTAAGCTAATTCGAACTAGTGCATCTAGACCTAAAAACTAATTCGAATTAGTGTTTTGCTAATTCGAACTAGCATGTCCACATTGAGTGGACCCTGAACCGAAGTTAAGGCTGGCCGGAACCAGTGCCAGCAGGGCATCAGGTTAGGACTTAGAGTGTGGAGCTGCTGCCTCAGGCTAGCCAAGGGCTGTGCTTAAAGGGACCCGACCCCCACCCCGGACAGACAGTTCTCAGGGTTCCCCGCTTGCTTGTCTACCTTTATGAGGGACAGCAAAGCAGTCCTGTCTTGGAGTGCCCTGAGTGCCCACACTCGGCACATCACAGCACTCGGCCATCAGCCCGGCTGCACTTGCCACAGGCTGCCATCTGGGGGTGTCAATCGGGGGGCTGTCAGGATCCAGGAGGCCCTGCAGGAGAGCTTCCACCCTGAGGAGCCCGCAGAGCCACCTCAGTCCTCCCCATCGCGGGCTCGTGTCCCATTCCTCCCCCACCTCCTTCCACTTACGCCTCCCTAGGCCCCCTTCCTGATGTAAAAAATAAAGGACACGTGTTCAAAAATAGAAACTCTCTTTATTTAACAAAACTGGGGGTGGGGGGATTAACCTCTGGGGAGACTGGGAAAAGGAGGTGGGAGAGGGGAAGAGAGAGGGTGGGAAAGGGGAGGTGGAAACCTGGGAGGAGGGAGCTGGAAGGGGGAAGCCAGGGGAAGAAGGAGGAGGGGAAGTCTAAAACTATGGTACGCCATATCTTCAGTATTGTGTAGAGATGGGGTCTCCTCACCTCAAAAAAGATATTTTGGCCTTGGAAAGGGTTCAGAAAAGGGCAACTAAAATGATTAGGGGTTTGGAACTGGTCCCATATGAAGAGAGGCTAAAGAGACTGGGACTTTTCAGCTTAGAAAAGAGGAGACTGAGGGGGGATATGATAGAGGTCTATAAAATCATGAGTGGTGTGGAGAGGGTGCATAAAGAAAAGTTCTTCATTAGTTCCCATAATAGAAGGACTAGAGGACACCAAATGAAATGAATGGGTAGCAGGCTTCAAACTAATAAAAGAAAGTTCTTCTTCACAAAGCAAATAGTCAACCTGTGGAACTCCTTGCCACAGGAGGCTGTGAAGGCTAGAACTATAACAGAGTTTAAAGCAAAGTTAGATAAAGTCATGGAGGTTGGGTCCATGGAGTGCTATTAGCCAGGGGGTAGGAACGATGTCCCTGGCCTCTGTTTGTGGAAGGCTGGAGATGGATGGCATGAGACAAATGGCTTGGTCATTGTCTTCAGTCCATCCCCTCCGGGGTACCTGGTGTTGGCCACTGTCGGCAGACAGGCTACTGGGCTAGATGGACCTTTGGTCTGACCCAGTACAGCCGTTCTTATGTTCTTATGTTCTAAGCTCAGGGCTCAGGGTCGGGGGTCTCACTGGACCAACTTGATTTTCATGCAAACCTGCTCCTGGGTTCTCATGTGGCCTTTGGTGGCCAGGCTAGCAGCTATCCTGCCCTAGATGGCCTCATTCCTGTGCCTAGTGCGGAGGTCGTGGACGTTGGAGGTCTCCCCCCAAACCTCGATGAGGTCCACGATCTCCACACTGGACCAGGTGGGCGCCCACCTCTTGCGGCTCTGGGCAGGCTCCTGGGAGCCGCCAGCCTGGTCCTGGGAGGAGGCGGAGGGCTGGGTGGCAGCAGGTGGCTGGCTCATGCCGTGCCAGGTGCAGAGTCTGCTGGGTGGGTGCTGGCAGGCTTGCACCTGGCATGGGCACTGTAGACAGACCGTGCCCCTTTAAGGGCTCCGGGGCCGGGAGGGGGCAGAAGAGTTTCCCTGGCTTGGCCCAGAGTGGCCACCAGGGAAAGCTGGGAAGAGCTAGCCTCCAACTAGTTCGAATTAAGTGGCTACACAGCCCTTAATTCGAACTACTTAATTCGAACTAGGCATTAGTCCTCGTAGAATGAGGTTTACCTAGTTCGAATTAAGCGCTCTGCTAGTTGGAATTAAGTTCGAACTAGCGGTTTGCGTGTGTAGCGCCTATGAAAGTTAATTCGAACTAACAGCTGTTAGTTTGAATTAACTTTGTAGTGTAGACATACCCTTACTTAATATAGGTGATTACTGTACTAGCTTTTCCTTGCACTCTGTATGACCACTTATTTGGTCAAATAGTCTAGATTTCCCCCCCTGGAAGAAACAGAACTTGATCCATCACCTTCTGCTCCTGCGGTGGGTAATCTGCAGCTCATGGGCCACAGGCAGCCTATCAGGCTTTTACGTGTGTCCTGCAAAAACATTTTGTTTGCTGTTTCCCATGTGCAGGATTGCCAGATTCCGCTGGTTTCCATGTGCAGTTTTTTTCCTATCAGTATTCATGGGCGGCCCGTATGCTTGGTGGAGAAAGGCACTGCCTTCCCAAACCACCAGCCTGGCCCCACCCACACTCTGCCCCCAGAATGTGCCCACCCCTCCCTGTGCGCTGGGGTTGGGGAGGCTCAGGCCGCAAGCCACCTGCTCCCCCCGTGCTTCATCCCCATGACGGGATGTGGCCTGGGCAGAAAGGGTGGGGTAGGGGCAGGGGTGGAGTTCAGCACTTGCCTCTGGGGTTGAGTGCTTGCCTTCCCCAGTCCTAACTTCACCAGCCACCCAAGTCAATATTTCTAAAGTGATGTGGATGTAAAGAAGGGCATGTGAAGTGAGGTGCCTGCTGATTGCACACAACCAGGACTGTGAGAGCCATGTGGTCCCTCTGCATCTAATCCAAGCTCTGCAACAATTCAGTTGGCACACCCCGCGAATTCTAGGTACACAAGAGCCGTGGTAAAACTACCCCATCATGACAGAGACTAACCTAGGTTGCCCATGCTGCTCTACCCCATTCTGACCCTGAAAAACCTCCTAGGAACCTCTTTACTTTTGGACTGGCTTAAAATGTCTTCACACTGCCTTTGCCCTGAGAGCACCAGGACTGCTCCACACTGCTAGCCAGCAGCTTCGATTTGTTGACAGGCAATATCAGGAAGATCCTCTCAACCTTAGGCAGAGCAGATGTCTTTATGTTTTACACCATTCTAAAGTAGCCATGTATACTGGGAAATAGATTTGGGTTGTTTCTTTTGACTTGAGTGTGGCAGAGGTGGAGATGGAAGTTTCCTTAGGGTTAGAAAAAAAATGAAATCCAGACTGTCAGCCCTGAGCAAAGGGGAAGGGACATGGCATATACTGCCTTACAGTATTGTGAGGCAGTGTGACTCAGTGACATACCTTTTGGGCAGAGTTCCCCCTCTGTTTCCTCCTTACTCTCAGGAGGCAGTAATTTACTGGAGCCATTACTAATGGTAATACATTATTACTAGCCCTCTGCACTGGCTCAGCTATTCTGGCCAGGCAGGGTATGTCCATGCCACACACCAGGCCTGGGCTCTTCTGTCCATAAACAGATTTATTTGACTCGGGACAGCAAGCCCTAAGGGCGTGGGTCCTAGGCCCCTGCTAATGGACTGGGTCCTGTTGTGACTCAAGTCCAAACCCAGTCATTTCGCAGTGTGGATGCAGTTCTAGTGGCAGACCCAAGGCAGAAGGTCTGCATAGTGTGGTATGGTTAGGGTGAACGTGGCTGAGAGGCCTGGATCCAGCAATTCTAAATGTGGGTTAATAATGTAATTTAGCCTTTCAAATGTGGGCTTGGAATCACTGAGTGCATAAGCCTGGGTCACATAGACTTGGGTTTATAATGCAGTGTAGACATATCTTTGAGTAGGACCAAGGGGGAATTGAGATCCAGCCATTGCTGCCTATTCCTCACACTTTTCTGTCTCCTCCCAGCACTCTACTTCCAGAAAGGGGGTAAGGAGGCAAGAGACCTCTCCTGTCACTATATGCCTGGACACAAGATAGCCCAGGCTCTCAGGAGTTCTTACATCACTGCACAGGCCTGTCGCCTACAGTACAGCCAACCTCAAGAATTCAAAAATTGTGAGTCGAGTCCCCAAAATTCATGAGAATTTGAAAAATAGCATAATATCTAAAAGCCTCCTAATTGTAGAGCACTTTTCCTTTGCATTTCTGGGCCCTTTCTCTGTGCTCAGTCATGTTTTCAAGCTTTAGTCTATAACTGTGATGGGTATTAAAAAAATAAAGTTGAGATTCTCATCTAATCACATGCCTCCATCACCTACAGATTAATGATAAACAGCAAATATCACGAGAGTCATGATAAAAGCAGGAGAGCTGGTAATGTTGAGTTCAAGACACAATCTAGTCCAAAGGAAATTCATTCATTTTGTTTTGCTTTTGAAGCCTACGGGGCTTGGTGGATATTTCTTGCTGGGTCAGATTTTGCACAGCCTGGTTTGCACACACAAGCAGAATAGATGGACAACGGGCTGTCCAAACTGCATCACAAATGGGTGTTTTAAACATGCATCCTCTTTAATGGATACCATCAGTTATCACACCGTGGCTACGTCTAGACTGGCATGAATTTCCGCAAATGCTTTTAATGGAAAAGCTTTCCGTTAAAAGCATTTGCAGAAAAGAGCGTCTAGATTGGCACGGACGCTTTTCCGCAAAAGCACTTTTTGCAGAAAAGCGTCCGTGCCAATCTAGACGCGCTTTTGCGCAAAAAAGCCCCGATCACCATTTTCGCGATCGGGGCTTTTTTATGCAGAACAAATCTGAGCTGTCTACACTGGCCCTTTTGCACAAAAGCTTTGCGCAAAAAGGACTTTTGCCTGAACGGGAGCAGCATAGTATTTCCGCAAGAACACTGACAACCTTACATGAGATCATTAGTGTTCTTGCGGAAATTCAAGCGGCCAGTGTAGACAGCTGGCAAGTTTTTCTGGAAAAGCGGCTGATTTTCCGGAAAAACTTGCCAGTCTAGACACAGCCTCAGTGTGCAAACCTGGATGTGCATAGTCAGAGGTTGGGACTGAAAATGTGGCTGTGTGTGCACTGTGCATGCAAAGAGACTGCCACAGCCATGTCAGAGATCTCCTGGGATCTGCTGGGAATGGAGAGACTCTCACTGATTGCAATGACATTTAGTACAACCTGGGCAGGATTTCCCATAATCTGTATCAGTGCTGCTTACAGCAGTGATTTCATTCAAAGTGTCTCCACAGTAAGCATGGACAGCTTTTGACTATCATGTATGTAGAAATTCAAGTCAAACTGGAACATTATTGGGTTCACACCGCAAAGGAGAAATGAAAGAGAAGTGGATAATGGGGGAGAGAATTGGAAAAAGTGACGGTGTGAACACTGTGGATGAAATCCTGGCCCCAGTAAAATCAATGGAAGTTTTTTATTGCAGGAGAGGAAGATTCAGATACCCTGACTAGTTCTGTGAACCCAAAGAAAGGTTGGCAAAGCCACCTGTTGCTAGTGCTGATCTCTAAAGCAAAGCAGGAAGAGAAATGCTTGTTTTAACAGAACTCACACAGGGGATGGAATTTAGTTTCCTTTCTACGTTAATTACGTAGCTGGAGTAGAGGTATCTTGTTTTGAGTTTCCCTGCTGTCCCCACAGTGGGAAGCCAACAGGAGCAAATGCTCCCATTGGCTTCCCTTACTCCTCGCGGAAGCAAGAGTACCGGCTGCCAACAAGGGCGCCCTCTGAGTTTGATTTAGCTACTCTTAATTAAACCCACTAAATCGAACTCTGGAAGATCGATTGCGACAGCATCAATCTTCCATTTAGTGAACATGTAGCCTTTGTTTTTCCTTCTTTCCTTGTCCTTTCAGATTCCTCTTATTCTGTCATATAGTCTAGTTTTTCATCCTTTTCAATAGTTTAATGACAATAGTACTGGGATTGTCTTTTGCTCATATTTTTACTATAGTGCTTTGTCTTTTCCTATCTTATGCAAACCACATTTTATTATTTCTTTTGTCTCTTGACTCAGAGTCCTAGTCATCTTCTCCTACCCCCCACCTGTCTTTTTAGCTACTGTTTATTTTCTTTTTTCTCCTGTATATTTTTTTGACATTTGAACCTTCCCAAGTTTTCCTTGTGTTCTTTCTTTACTTTTTTATTTTATTTTATTTTATTTTATTTTCCAGAGCTAGTTCCCTTCCTCCCCATTTTGGTATAGTCACCTCTTCTCTTTTCTTTCATTCTCAGTTCTCCATTTCATTGGGATCTGCAGTGAGAAGGGAAAGATAAAAGTATTTTGCTCAGTGAACAGATTTTTTGCAAGGACCCATTTCCCACTAAAATTCATATTCATTATGCGCCTGTAAACTATTTGCAGTGGGAACTGGGAAACCCCTTTAGCTTGTTTTATGTGCTTCCATTGAATTGAAATGGTCTTTAATCATTTCTCTATGTTCAGATTAGCCTGTTTTGTGTCATTGTGCTGCAGTGCCCTACATGTTCTTTAGTCCCTTAACAAATTCATAGCCTTTGAGTTAAAGTTACATGACAAAGCAAAGTTATGTGCATGCAAAATAATGCAGTTTTTTATTTACTTTAAAGAAAAAAAAAACCCTCTTCTTTGACCTTGTCAAATGGCCTGTGTTCCTGACTGAGGGAGTCTTTTTCTGACCTTTATGTGCAGGTGCCACTTCTTTGCTGTAGGGTCTTGTATAAAGGTTATCTGTTGCTCCAAGTGCCCAACTGGCTGGGAACTAGCTTTCTGTGTGGTATGGAGTAGGTTAAGTATAGATAGATTTGGGAGTTACCTGCTGCTTGGAAAAGGCTACCGTGCCTTGCTGTAAGCCAGTGTTTCTAATGCTTTCCCTCTAAAGTACAAAACATAGGAAGGGAAGCTCAGAATAAAGTGCGTGCTGCTCTGTCAGATCATATAAATAGGCTCAGAGAGGTGGCTGTGTTAGTCTATAATTTTAAAAACAACTAGTAGTCCTGTGTCACCTTAGAGACTAACAAAAATATATCTGTATAGTATCATGCACTTTCATGGGCCAAACCCACTTCTTCAGATGAGTTTGAGTGAAGCTCATCTCAAGAAGTGGGTTTTGCCCATGAAAGCTCATGATATATTTGCTAGTCTCAAAGGTGACACAGGACTACTCGTTGCATATACATGGGGTGTAGTTTGGTGATTCTTCAAAGGGGATTTATAGGCCTTCAGCCTTCATTCTTGGCTCCTCTAAAATGCACATGGGAGTTTGGGCTGTGCAAGGAATGCAGTATCGGGTTTTAGGCAGCCACTTTAATTTCCCTCCCCACAACTCTTTTGCTTGCTCAATTCTTCTCAGGATTCAGCAGGAGTAAAATCATCTCTGGAATATTCAGAGTCCCAGGGATGTTTTAGCTTTTGCTAAATCCCAGATATATATATATGGCTCCTCTCTTGGGAGACAGCCTGAATGCATGAGAAGCAGGGCTTACGGCTAATTATGCACACACTGTTGTCGCCAAACAAATCTTTCATGTGTTCTGGAACTATGGGGTCTACTTCACTCACCACTCCTATTGACATAAAGTAGTTCCCTCCTAGAACTAGCAATGGCATCATACTAGCATTTATGTATGCTTCTGATCAACAGAACCAGTATGTGTGAGATCATTCATAGATCCCCGACTATCCATTTATTCAGTTAAAAAAGTTATGGCTGTGAAGGGGTGCTAATTTGGGGAAGCTTTAACTGTACATGATAAGGATTTAAATTTGGCACAGAGATGGTCCAATAGGCTTTGTAATCATTGTAGTGCTCAATCATGTACACAAGGGTTTCATTCATTTAAGATATATTTTTCTTGTAATTGGAATCTATCTTTGAATGTTGGCTTGTATGTTTGCCACTGGACAGAATAGTCATATAACAGGGCTACTAGGATAGGGATTGTTGCTGTGTAGGGAAAGTTTTATTTATTTCTTTTTCTTTTATGCCCTCTGATGAAAAGTGAAGTCTGGTGTTATGTATGGTATTGTTGGATGACCTACTGTTGTCATAAAACATAATGGCTGTGTCTAGACTGGCAAGATGTTGTGCAAAAGCGCCCGCTTTTGCACAAAAACTTGCCAGCTGTCTAGACTGGCCGCTTGAATTTCCGCAAGAACACTGATGATCTAATGTATGATCGTCAGTGTTCTTGCGCAAATACTATGACGCTCCCGTTTGGGCAAAAGCCCTCTTGCGCAAATGCTTTTGCGCAAGAGGGCCAGTGTAGACAACCCAGTTTTGTTTTGTGCAAAAAAGCCCCGATGGCTAAAATGGCGATCGGGGCTTTTTTGCGCAAAAGCGCATCTAGATTGGCACGGACGCTTTTCCGCAAAAAGTGCTTTTGCGGAAAAGTATCTGTGCCAATCTAGACGCTCTTTTCCGCAAATGCTTTTAATGGAAAAACTTTTCTGTTAAAAGCATTTGCGGAAAATCATGCCAGTCTAGATGTAGCCAATGTGTCTATTGAGAGAGGTGCTATCTGTTAGTCAAGCGATTTGTTCTTAGAGGCTACGTCTAAACTACACCCCTCTGTCGGCAGAGGGATGTAAATTAGACATATCGAAAGTGCAAATGAAGCCCAGGATTTAAATATCCCATGCTTCATTTGCATAATGGCAGCCGCCACTTTTTTCAAAACGGGGTTTTTTGAAAAAAAAAAAAAGGCAGCTTAGACGGGGCATTTTCGACAGAAATGCTCCATTTTGAAAGATCCTGTACTCCTCAAAAAATGGAGTACAGGATCTTTTTTTGAAAAGCCCAGTTTCGAAAAAAGCGGCAACCGCCATTATGCAAATGAAGCATGGGATATTTAAATCCCAGCTTCATTTGCACTTTCAATATGTCTAATTTACATCCCTCTGCTGACAGAGGGGTGTAGTTTAGACATAGCTAGAGAGTTTCTTATTACTATTAAAAAGAAAAATATGAATTATTTGAAAACTGCTTAATTAAACCTATGAGGAAGCCTTTTTTCTTGCTCTAAGGAGTAAAAAGCAAGCCATCTACAAACAGAAGATAAGGAAAATAACTCTAAACCATTCAGCTACACAAACATATCAATTTTTGTCAATTGCTGCAAGTTAATTAAAACTCAGAGGTTGATTCCAAACCAGAACACCATCTAGTTATCACAGGTGTTAATTACGAGCATTGCTTTAACTGAATAACTGATAGAATTGGATAGCAAACACTTCCCTAATGGCAAACAAGTTTTCTGACAAATGAAGCAGGATACAAATTTTGGAATCCTGCTTTACCACTGCTGCAAATAAGGACTGGGTATTATTTTACTCAGTGTTAGGGGCTGTTTATCAATCAATTTTTCCTGCAGTTTGCTCAATGAAGATGAGAGAAAGGGACAATGGGAAAGCACAATAATCCAGGAATCCTTTTCTTTTCAATGGCATGTAAAGGTGTGACTACTGAATTAAAATCGAAATATAGCCTGCTAGGTGCACACTTCCAATGGGCTGCTGAAATAAGGTAGGATGATTTACAATATCAGCAGCAAGCCTCAGTGCTCCCAGAACAGAGACATTTATGAAAAGTTTATACAGGTTGAACTTCTCTTAACCGGGACTCTCTGGTTCAGCAACCATGGATGTTCAGGACCAGAAAGTCCTGTGGAGGACTGGGGGCTGGGAGCCATGCAGTGCAGCTGAAGCTCAGTTGCGATGCTGCCTTGTGGAGCCTGGCAGCAGGGCTGTGACCTGAGGGCAACACTCCGGTGGGGAGAAGAAGAGCAGAAGGCAGTGGGGCTGGAGCCCAGCAGCAGGATTGCCACCCAATGGCAAACCTACTGCCCCGTGGCAAAAGTGCCCGGGAAGACTGGGAGGCAGCGGGGTTGTCCGGTGATGGGGCTAGAAGCCGGCAATGGGGCTGCACAACCAGGAGCACAACCAGGAGCCTGGCAGCCCTGCTACTGCCCAGCAGCACAGCTGCACAGTGGGACTGGAAAGCAGTGAGGCTGCCCCATGGCGCTGGGAGCCTGACTGCGGTGTTGCCTGATGGCGGGGCCAGGAACCCAGGAGTGGGGCTGACCGGTGGCACAGCAAAGAGCCCGGTAGCCCCGCTACTGCTTGGTAGAGCTGCTCAGCGAGGCTGAAGTCACCTGGTGGCGCAGCTGGACTCCAGCAGGGGGGTTGCCTCGCGGGGCCAGGAGCCCGGTTGTACCTGTGGAGGTGGGGCTGCCATGGTGGTGCCAGGAACCCTGAGTGTGGAGGGCCGGTGGCAGGGGGGTATGACTGCAAGGCTGGCAGCCAAGCCAGGCCATTGCTGGGGGAACTGGTGGCAGGGAGGGGGGCAGAAATGACCTTCCCTGATCTGGCAAAGTCCCTCATCTGGACAGGTCAGGTCCAAGCATGCTGGACCAGGAAGGTCCAACCTGTAACTAGAGGTGGTTTTGGACAGCTGTGAATTCCAAAAAGTGCCTGACTTACATGACAAAGCAGGGCCAATCCCAATTAAATCATCCCAGCCAGGGCTTTGTCAAGCTGGGACTTAAAAACCTCTAGGGATGGAGATTCCTCCTCCTCCCCTGGTAACCAATCCCAGTGCTTCACCACCCTCCTGGTGAAATAGTTTTTCCTAATATCCAACCTAGACCTCCCCCACTGTAACTTGACACCATTGCTCCTCATTCTGTCATCTGTAACTACTGAGAACAGCTTCTCTCCATCCTGTTTAGAACCTCCCTTTAGGTAGTTGAAGGCTGCTATTAAATCCCCCCTCACTCTTCTCTTCTGCAGACTAAATAAGCCCAAACCCCTCAGCCTTTCCTCATAGGCCATGTGTTCCAGCTCCCTAATCATTTTTGTTGCCCAACACTGGACTTTCTTCAATGTGTCCATATCCTTTTTTTAATGGGGAGCCCAGAATAGGAGCAATACTCCAGATGTGGCCTCACCAGTGCTAAATAAAGGGGAATAATCACTTCTCTAGATCTGCTGGCAATGCTCCTCCTAATGTACTCTAATATGCCATTGGCCTTCTTGGCTACAAGGGCACACTGTTGACTCATATCCAGTTTCTCATCCGCTGTAATCCCCAGGTCCTTTTCTGCTGAACTGCTACTTAGCCAGTTGGTCCCCAGCCTGTAACAGTGCTTGGGATTCTTCCATCCCAAGTGCAGGACTCTGCATTTGTACTTGCTGAATCTCATCAGATTTCTTTTGGCCCAATCTTCCAGCTTGTCTAGGTCACGCTGGACCCTAACCCTACCCTTCAACATATCTACCTCTCCCCCTAGCTTAGTGTCATCTGCAAACTTGCTAAGGATGCAATCCATCCCTTCATCCAGGTCATTAACAAAGATGTTGAACAAAACTGTCCTTAGAACTGATGCTTGGGGCACTCCGCTTGATTCTGAGTTTTGAACAAAGATTTTTTTTCCAGCTGTCTATCCTGACAGCACTAGAAATCATTTTCTCCATTCTTCTTGGTGTGTGAAATGAGAAAGGATGGTGCTTGTCAAAAATATTTCTTTGCAGTGCTTCAGATGGGGAAAAGGTGGGGAAACAAGGAAGTAGACTATTTTAGTTGCAGCGAGGCTTCTGTTCCTGCTAACTTCTATGCATGCGTTTGATTTACATGGCTAGCTCCACTGAGATCAATCAAGTTACTCACACACATAAAGTTAAGCACATACATGAAACGTGTAGGATTGAGGTCTGGGGGCTTCGCAGCAAAGGAATCGCTTTCTGTCCTATTTCAAACCCTCTATTTTTCTTCTTTGCTCCTGAATCTTTGGTGCTCAGACTGTACCACAATTTTCAGTTCTTCTAAACTGAAGTTAGGAGTTTTGATTTGAAAATGTGCCCCGCCATTTCAGGCAGTGTTGAGCAGACATTTACAAGGCACTCCTTGCCAGTAGAAGGGCCTGGATTTAAGAAAACTAACAAGAGTCTAACAATACTTCAGATTTCTATCATTGTTTGCAGTGCAGTGCCACAAAGTGCTTTCACGAAATTAGTGAACTTTCCCTCAAATGACCCATTGAGGCAGATAAGGATTATCCCAACTTTCCCTCAAATGACCCATTGAGGCAGATAAGGAGGAACCAGAGGCAGAAAAGTGGAGGACTAAATAACATACCCTGAATCTACACAGTAAATCAGTGGAGAACTGGGAACAGAAATAAAATCTCCTGACTCCCAGTCAAGTACTCTAAGCTAATTTTTAGGACACCTTATACTGTGCTTTAAAAACGGATGGTATTCTGTTAAGGGTGAGCTTGATGGCTGTGGTTAGAAATGAATGTTTCACTGGAAGTCTGTTCCCAATAAATGCCTACCAAAAAGTGACTCATAGTATTGTCCTGTAGAAAAACAGTGACAGTGTGTTAATGTGTTCTTGACTATCGCTAGCATTGACATTTGATCATTATAATCTTAAACTTACAATGAAAGGGACCCCTTAGAACAGGGGTGGGCAAGAGAGCCTCTGCGGGCCGGATCCAGCCCACCACGCAAGTTGATCCAGTCCACGGACGCCCTGCCACTCTCCTGCCCCCAGGCCAATCAGGGCCTGGGGACAGGGGAGCATGCAAAGTCTCCTCCCCAGCCAGGGGCGAGCGAAGCTTAGAGTGAATTGCCAGCTGAACAGGCTCTGATTGGCTTTAGGGGTGAGCACACAAAGTCTCCTCCTGCCCTGCTTCCACCCTGCAAGGGACGCGTGGCACTTAGAGTGAACCGCCAGCTGAACAGGCCAGTCAGGGCCTGGGGGAGGGGGAAGCATGCGAAGTCTCCTCCTGCTGCCAGGGTGCGGGCACCTAGAGGGAAGTAGGGGGTGGGAGCAAAGACTTCCCCTGGGGGTGGGGGAAGCACGTAAAGTCTCCTCCTGCTGCCAGGGTGCGGGCACCTGGAGGGAACGAGGGGGTGGGAGCAAAGACTTCACATACTCCCCCACGCTCAGGTCAATCAGGGCCTGGCTCTGTCCCTTCCACCCAAGGCCCCGTCCCTTCCAGGGCAGCCCAGGGCCACTTCAAAAATTTGTGAAGTGTCTCCCCTTCTAAAAAATTTGCCCACCCCTGCCTTAAAGTGAGCAATAACGATGTTTGGCCAGGTTTGGGTCTTCATTTGCTTTCCTCTGCTACTCGCTGTCCCTTAATTATTGTGGGACGAAAAGCTGCCATGTTCTTCTGGATGTTATTCAATAGTGCAATTACTTATTTGGCTACTGCAGTGCATGCCATCTTAACCGGAGTGAGTTATTTCCTTTCCAGTGGGCAACTGTTGCAAGGAATAACTTTTTCCTGGGCAATTGAAATCCAGACGTTCACTGCTAAACATGCAATTTCAAGTCTTAATCCGACTGGCACCACTGGGACTTGAATGGCATTCTCTTCAAGGGCAGAGGGATCACACATCAGCCCCCCTGGTGTGCCAAAGCATTGCCACAGTGACTTAGCAGCAGCAGTTTTGTATTGTGTATATTTAGATGAGCATAAGTCCTGCTATGATTTTACACTGGCTTTGTCTAAATTAGATTAGTGCAAATACTTCTTTGAAAGAAATAATTTGTTGCAGATCTCTTGCTGGATCCACTACTCAAATGGGATCAGTTGGTGCAGTACTCCACCAGGTTCATTGGCTGTGCAGAGTTAGTGGTTTTGTGGTCTTCAGAAATATCTATTACTTCTTGAACACTCTGTGTGTGATGAAATCCCTTTTCGGATACAATTCTGCATCTGACAGGGGTAGCCCAACACAGCACTTACTATTTTCTGAAGTTGGGTATGCAGTTTGGAAAAGAGCTGAGTTGGGAAATCATGCAAGCATCTGTTACATAGTTAGATTAAATAATGTAAATGTTTAGAAAATGCAAATGAAGCTCACAATAATTAGTGACGATGCTTTTCTACTGTTATTAATAAGGTAATGCTTCTGGTAGTCCCATTTAAATTTCATATGAAGGTTCAAAGCTCTGGAACAATTTCCTGTTATCAGGAAGAACAGATTCCAGCATGAACTTGCATAGCAAACTGTACCACGGGCTAGTGACTGAGAAGGGAACTACAAGTCTTTATTTCTCATTGCTGAACCTTTTTTTTTATATGGTTGATATCAGGAAGAATGGGAACCTTATGTGATTGTGAATGATTGTTTCAGAGCTTATGTCTGAAGCCTTTTGTAATAATATTTTGAAATGAAAAAGGGAGTCCTCTCTGCATTACATTTAAGACATGTAAACAGATAAAGCGCCACCTGCTATGTGAAGGGGGAGAAAACCAAAGGAAGGGCCATCCAAAGCAGCCCTAACATGAAATAGATATCAACCTGAAGCAGCTCACAGGCATTTCAGAAGCACTGATTTAAAAAACATATACTTAAATTAAAACTAAGTCAGTGTTACTGGCATAAGCTGGTCAAAAATCCTGGCAGCGGCACAGAAAGGGAAGAATACTGAATGTTAACAAAGGCTTCATTAATATTGATATGTAATTCACATGGCAGCTGCATTATTAGCCACCATTGTTATGGTTCTGGCATTAATATTCAATGAGGATGTGTGAGTATTGAAATTCCCTGACTTCTGCATAGCCCAGTGTTACTATAAAAATACTAGAGCTGTGGGAGTTTGGAACTATCTGCCCAGTAAGCAAGCTCCGCTTTCTTTTAAAAAAGTCTCCCCATTTACAAGATCAAAGAGAATGCTACATTAGGGTGACCAGATGTGCTGATTTTATAGAGACAGTCTGGGGGCTGTGTCATATATAGGTGCTTATGAAACCCCACCCCTTGTCCCAATTTTTCATCTTTGCTATCTGATCACCCTATGCTACAGGAATGTTTCCTCTAGCATGACAGACTATGCCTGCCTGTGCTTAGTTGTTCTTCAGGAGGGCTCTGCATCCAGAGATGGTGCTGGCATCTGTGGAATAATGACACATTTTGGATTTTTTTCAGAAAGTCCATGACACATTTTGGATTTTTTTCAGTATGTCCATTCTCACATGGACATACTGCATGTGCTTCTTTTATTCTGTACCCCTGCCATTGTCAATACTCCTTTGTACCAGGCTAATTTTTGTCTCTCTTTCCCATCCATAGCGGCTGAGAGATCTGCCCTCCCATATGGCTTTCACCAGTGGAACACCATCCTTCACTTTCTGCAAATCATTGACTCCCTGACACGTGGCAAACACCATCTGAAAACTAGAAATGGACAACTGGCTCCTTCAGAAACTGTATAAACAAGTCCCACATCTAAATATATTCACTTCCACCACAGTGGTTAGTGCTGATATACCATGAAATTCATCACAAGAAGAATGATGTTGCCAAAGTCACTTCCCCAAGACAAAGCTCTAAGTCTGCCTGTTTTCCATGTGTTTAGTCACTCTCCCCATTACTGGCCTTTATCATATTCACTTCTGCCCTTTCAGATCTATCAAGATGCTTCATGGAGCTTACACATAGTACCTGTATTTAAAAGCAGAGTGGATTAAAAAGCATTTGTGATATGCTGATATAAAAGATGTACAAAATCTGATGTTTTATAGAGTGTCATTCTCCAGTGCTTTGCTCTGTGACTAACATCTTTCTGGTGGCTTATCTGCACAAAATAGAGCTAACAATATGCCTGTTTATTCTTTTGCATTCACTGCAGGCTGCCTGGATGTTCTCTTTTAATCAGAATTTTAAGTGAGTGCCATGCAATCAGAGGTTTTTAGAGGAAAGTAAGATGCTCCTCATTTTATTTGTACCCTAAGTATGGGTGTTCTGCAGGCAACAATGGCACTCAGCCTCAAGCAGACACCTCACAGTAAATACTCATCCAGCAAGTCTAATGCCGAGAGGCACGTTTTGCTGGAGCAAATTTGTAATCATTGCAAAGTATTCTTCTAGGGCGATAGACAAAGATTGACTCCGGCTTGTTAGAGGTGCCTAGCTCTCTGGGGTTGGCAAGAGCTCCGTGCTGTCCGTATGTTCTATTGTTCCCAACAATTAGAGGATTAAAAGTATTTTATATGGCAGTGGCTCAGGCTGCTGTCATTTTATCTCAGAGGGCCCATTTTTCAGGCACTAGCTTGGATTCACTGTCAGTAAATTTGTGACTCTGAGGTGCCCTTCTACCTGCAAGAGGACACTGACAATGAAAAGGAATGTGGTTTTCAGGGTACAAACAGGAAGGGCTTCTTTATGTTTTTCCATGCACAAAGAGCAGCCCTGTACTTTCAGCCTCCATGGTGTGTACTGGAGATTCATGAGCAACAGCAGAAAGCAAAGCAAATTTGCTTTGAGAGAGCACAGTGTAGCATGCGTCATCAAATCTGCCTCACAAGATGGCAGCTGCGTCTTATACATTTAAAGGTTATACATTATACAGTGTACAGAAAAGAAAACCATAGCAGTTATATACACCGTATGAATCAGTACCTGAATTTATGAAAGCAATTGACCTGAAATGCTTCCCTGCACTCCTCGTTTAAGTTCAGCTTGAGAATACAATAATTTCTTTCTATACAATTCATGTTCTCAATTCATCAAAGTGCGGATGAATAAGATTGCACTTTACCAAATATTACACTTAAACCTTTCAACATGTCTCAGGCAATTCAAATATTATTTTAGATTGGGCCTCCAACTGGTTAAACTCTCTAACATGAGGAAAACATACTACTTGTACATGTTGTACTATGAAAACTCAAATACCCAAGATACTGTCAAGCTAATAGCTATTATTTCTTATTTCACACACTGTATTTATATTTGTGTTGAGACTCTGCTTGTTTGTTAGAGCGGTGTGAAATGGGATGCAAAAAGACATGAAAATCAATGCTTTCCACATATCATTACAAGCTCAAAAAATGGCCCACTTTCACACTTTTGTTTTGATGAAGGGGGCTATATAAGTGCAAAGATTCTGTAGCAATAAATAAGAAAACATGTATTATAATTAACATTGTTTTCTCACATGACTAGATGCTGGGATTATTCTCTGACCATCATGACTCACTTTCTGAAAAAAATCCAAAATGTGTCATTATTGTTTTCCATATGTGGATTTAAAGGAAAAGTGTAAAATTATCAAACATGCCTATGTGACTCTGGAGACCAATTGAAAGTCATATAATATAATTGAAAGTCAATGGAATTTGAGCTCGGCAGGGGTGCTTATGAAAATTTTACCCCAAACCTAACTGAAAATGAAACAGCAAACCCAATAGTTGTTCTCTCCCATAGGAATCATTCAAAATTGATAAATTTGGTATTTGACCACCTTGTATACCTGTGACTATGCCATTTATTCGATGTCTACTTATGGGTCTTCTTGGCTTTGGTTTTGAGCAATGTGGCTAAAATGAAAAGGACAAAAATATTTTATATAAAACCAATCAGTATTAAAGGCTGGCTGCAAGCAGCATCATGATATTCCTTTTGGGGGAAAAGTTGCAATCAGTTTGTCAGTAATCACTCTGGACATGCTGGCTCCACTGATTTCCTGCTCCCATTGATAGCCACCCTTTCACAGAACGACAGACTTCAGGCACTACAAAATACTTGGACACAAGTTAGCCAGCTGTAACTCAATTTAGAGTTACAACCATGTAGATCATTACATTGGACATGGTTTTCTTGAGCAACTTTTTGTCCCCCACCTCAGTACATATATAGCATCCGTCCCCAGGATGAGTGTATCCCTTAAGTATTTATGGACCTACCCACATAACTTCCTTTGGGGGCAGGGAAGAGTATCATGTGGGAGATCTGACGTACAGAGAGGCTATGTCTACACTACAAGTTTTTGCAGTAGCGAGTATGCTAATGCCGGCGAGGCATAAGGGTCTTGCACAAAAGGGGATTTTTTGGGTGCAAAACGGAAGCGGCTACACTGCTTCTTTTTGCGCAAAAACCCCTTGCGCAAAAAGCATTGCCAGAAAATATGCTAATGACATCGCGACTCATACTAATGAGTCCATCATTAGCATACTCTCTGCCGCAAAAACCTGTAGTGTAGACAAAGCCAGACAGTTGAAACCAGAGCTCATCAGTTGCCATCCTATGCCTTAACCACCAAAAAAGCTGTTGGTGTATTGTAACCTGTATTCAAATTATAAGCTATCACTTAAAATTCTTAATGGGCTTTCTGGTCCTCTTTACAGGCTAAGGGCCTTTGTAGAGACGCATCTGATCTGGATCCAACAGCAATCAGCCTGCAAAGAGAGCCTAAAACAATGCTGGCTAATTTTTAGTTTTCTGCCTTAGGGAAAAGCCTGCTTTCTCTTTCACTGTTGTTTTGGTTCTTGTATGTTAAGGTTCTGGATTTGCATAGCTAAAGTAGTGTAACGTTGCAACCTTCCAGAAAGAATAGTTTGTGTTTTTATCACCGTCTTTATATAGCCTGAACATAATGCGTTCTTCCACTTACTTAGAACAAAAATTAATGACAGCAAATGAATAGAACTTTAAAAATAGCTCCATATGAATTTGAGCAGAGATACAGCACAGTATAGTCTCTCTGTGTACTGTTGATGAATTAATAGCTGGTATTACACGGCGGCCCTGTAAAATTTTATATAATGGCAATGTCACATTTGACAGCTGCATGTCATAGGTTTTATGATTGTGTTGTGGCTTTCTGCATTTAGATAAAATAAAAGGAAAAAAGCAAGGGAGAAGGTAGGGGCAAGGGAAAAGATTGTACATTTGTATTAAATGGTAGAAATATGAAACTTGCAGGAGGTATTTAAAAGTCCAGAGGCAGAGTGAATTAAAAAGTGACAAGTTTTTAACAGTAGACAGATTTTATGGAAAAGAGGCAAAGCATCGCTGTGTTTAACTATGCTTACAATTAATTAACTTTTAATTCTGTTCATTAAGTTTCATTGTTTATGCAGCATGAAGGAATAAGTTTGATTAAAATTTGAAGTGAGGAGATTCAGCTACAGAGCCACCACCTAAAGTATGGAGGCCACACTTGGAAGGGCTCTGCTCCATAAAATCCAGTGAAGCGGCACCCTCTTTCATCAAGTCTGAGGGAAGACAACTATTCTGGTTGCTTGAGCCTTCTCAATTGCTTTGTAAGAAGCGTACTAGCAATAGTCATAAATATCTGTGACAAAGATTTGTCTAAATGGAAGGCAACTGTTGATGTAGTCTAATTTCCTTCATCCACCTATACATCATTTTAGTTATTGCAAGAATTGAGCAATATGTTTATGTGACAACAATGGGTCATTCTCTCATGACCCAGTTACAGTGCCAAGCTCCTATCATAAGCAGATTTCATAGCATTTAAAGTAGGTTTCACTAGATACAGAAAAATTGTGGTAGAGTGATATAAATCTTGCAGGGTAGGCTCTCCCTTCTCAGTGGTGTGTCTATCCCAGCCTCAAGCCACAGATAAAAGCTGTATTTCCTCCCCTTGTAAGGGTAGAACAGGGTACGAAATCAGGGCCGGTCCTAAGCTTGCCTGTAGGGTTGCCAGATGGTTAAAAAAAATACCGGACAAAAATTTGTCAAGCAAAAAACCTCGGGAGAGGTTTCGGGAGGTCGGGCCAAAATCCAAAGGGTGGTCGCAGCCCGCCCCTAACACTGGCTCTGTTGGTGGCCCCGGCTCTGTATGAAATGAAACGTTTGCTCTAGAGGTCAGCCAAAGCAAAGTGTCTTGCTAACTCTGAGTTTGCGTGGAATCTAAATTCAAGCCCAGTCCACTGCTTGCCACCTCTTATGCCTGTAACCTGTGAATGTTAAGTTAATCAGCCAGCCTCAGGTGCTTCCACCCCTTAGCCAATTAACCCCTGACCTGTCTGATTCCAAACCCTTCAGACTTGAAGAGGAGAATCAAGGTTTGGCTCTAAATGGCCACAACTCTGGAGCACTGGAGCATGCTGGGACCCAAATGGATAGTACATCCCATCCCTGTAAGTAAAAGCATTTGGTCAGCACATGGTTATGACATAGGAATGCCACCTTTCCCAGGCTCAACTTCCTGGGTTTTCATTCTCTGGTATGTAATTTGAGTACACGGACTGTATGACTGAACAAGCCTTTAGGGGCTGCTTTGAGGAGACTCCCATTTCCTTCAATAGGAGCAGTATTGGCTCTCAAAGTGGGTGTAACTACCATCACTACTTGGCTGCCTGAAGCTGAACACAAAGTCTGGCCTCAGGAGCTGTACAGATCTAGCTGTTTCCAGATCCCATGGGAAAATGTCTTGTGAAATCTTAATTATGCTCTGGCTTAAGTACTGCTCCTGCTTTTCACTGACTCAGATAAGCAAGCCTTCCCTATTGCAATAGGTGATGAACAATATTTAACACAGGCAAAAACACATTCACTTTATTGACACAAACAGCCTCACAGAGAGCCAAGGATTATTCACGTGAGTAAACTGAGCAGGGTAAAGGCTCCATCACCACTGCCTGACACAATATTTAATTCTGCAAATACGTTGTACAGACATTTGCATCTGTATTTGCTGTGTCAGTATCTGTCCACACAAGAACTCAGTGAGCTCATGAAAACTTGGAGGCTTGCGGAGGCAGTTTCTGTTTCTACTTCCTGAGTGCAGATTTGATTTCATCTCTTCAGCACTGCTAAGTAGTAGGGATGTCCAGAAAAGACAAAAAATTAAGAGGTTTCATAAGAAGCTTTCATTCTGACATGGAATATAATATAAAGGAGACCTTTAAAAATGTTGTGGGGAACTTCATAGCTGGGTGGTTAATGTGCTGAGTGGGGCTGTGAGATACCCAAGCACAAGTCTTTGCCCTGCCAGCTTTGGAGCAGGCACATGAACCTGAGTCATCTACATTCCAGGCAAGTATGCTAAACACCAGGCTGCAGTCAGTCCCCCTTCTCTGGCTCAATGGCTATGACATTAGTTATACAAAGTGGGACAACTCCAGCAGGGCAGATTGACTCAATAGTGTGGTGCTTAGGGCACTCATCTGGCATGTGGAGGATTCATGTTTAACTCTCTGCTGCAAACCACCAGAGCAGGGACTTGACGTTAGGTCTCCCGGATAGGTCTCCAGCCCACCAGGCTATGATGTGGTGGGTCTTTTGAGGCAGAAGTTCCATCTTGGACCTGAAAAATATTCGTAGAAAATGATACATTTTCATGAAACAGCATTTTTCAACAGGAAAAGAAGTTTAGTCTGATATTTTCCGCCCAGCTCTATTAATTACCTCTTGTCATGGTGCCCTGGCATCACCCCCCCCCCCCCGGCAAGTTCCAATCTGTTTCTGCACACTCCGGAGAAGTAACATTCCGGTGTTAGAGTTCTCCATTAAGGATTCAAAAACAGTGGGGGCTTTTAAGGTTAGTCTACATTAATTTGTCATTTTGTATGTCAACTGCTACTGCTGTAACCTATACTGTCAGGGCTCAATTGTGGTTTGAAACACTGGCCTGTATTGGCTGTAGTGTGGTGTAGTGTGAAGTTACATTGCCTTATAGTGATTTCTGAGAAAGATTTTATCTCAGGGTAAAACAAACCCTCCTGGAGACACCTGGCACACAAGAGGAAGAGCCACATCTTAGGAAGATGAAGCATGGTCTCCTTTCTTAGGCTGGCCAGTTCCGCTAAAGTGTCCAAGTGACTCCTTGTCCAGTCCCTACTACTATTGCTTGTGATTCACAAGGCACTAGCAAACAGCAGCCTTCAGGAAAGGATCTGGTTGGTCCCTACAGAAGAATTGCCGAGGAGGAAAGATCCTAATTACATCCCCAACTTGCATGGGCTCAACCTCAATGGGTTATCAAACTGGTCTTGCTGAAAGCTGAGATGTTGAGCAAAGATTTCTTTCACCATTACATATAACACATGGGTCTGAACAAAGCATCATTAAAACGAATGGAAAGTTTGGTATTGACTTCACTAGGCTTTGGATCAGATCCTAACAGTAAGAAAGCAGAAGTTAATGGGATTAAATTGCTATGCAGCATAAGGGCGGCCACAAACGATATCCAAATGGATAATCTAGATGGAAGACTATTTACAATAATGAAAAATAAAGGAACAAACAATATTTCTATCCTCACATCCCTGACATCTTATGATATCCAAAGGCTAGATTTTAACAGCCTTACTCATGTTGGACAATATCCTACTCCATTGAAGTCAATGGGGCTATTTGTGGACTAACCCTCAACACAGATAAAGGTGTAAGAATCCATTAAAAATTGGATCTGGCTGAAAATTACCATGAAAAATTTATAATATTTTGAAAAAAAAATTGTCTGCATTTTCCAACTCATTAAAGATGGGCTTGGAAATAAATACATGCCTCAATGTTAGCGCTGCAAACTCATTCCTTCTCAGAACAATAAGGTGTAAACACAGGCAGAAATAATGAACTTGGACTGAATTCCAGCTTTGCCGACTCAGTAGTTAGGTGTGATATGTAATGTTAAAGCTACCTGCAACACATCTTCCATTAACTCTGAAATCTGGCAGGAGGCCAGGAAAAGAAACAAACAACAATTGAGGTGCAATGTGTTGCAGTTAGTGAAAGTGAACATTGACAACTGGTGGTAATAACTTTTCTAAATTATGGCAGAAAACCTTAATAACAATGATCCTGTGGAGAACTTGGATTAAGACCCCACACAGGATAAAAAAGGGGAAAAAAGCACTGGTATTACCACATTAGAGCACATTTTTGTATTTATAAAATAAGGAATTAATTTGTTTTGGTACTATCTAATTTCCAATGAATATGAATTACTTTCATGCCATGTCTGAGTTAGATGGGATGTAAGTTGAATTTACCTTGAGCTATATAAGTTTTATAAAGTGAAACCTTTTTTCCCCATAGATATGAATCTGTTCAGAGCTTGTATATTACAGATTGCCTTATTACTTCTCCTGGATTGAAGCCCTAGGCTCTGTAAGTGAGTTGCCCAAAACTGAAGGACCCTTACAAGGCTTTGACAACCAACAGCCTGCATTAACAAATGACGTGGGTATTTCACTTGAAGTGGGAAGAATAAAGGATATTGCTCTAAGTCAGTGAGGAGAATGAAAGACTTAATATAGGCTGAGTACAAAAGATGAGCCCAAACCTGATTGCTTTCTGTGAGAATAATTAAAAGGCAAGACTTTCAAAAGACACACACGTTAACGAGTTCTGTCTTCAAGTGGTTTCCATTCATTTTCTCCCCATTGCATCTCCTTCTCTGCAGCACACACTGATCAGTGAATGCTACCTTCATTAATGGCTGAATTAGTACAGTCTGACTGTGATTCCTAAAGATAGGAAGCAGATCTGCTGTAGACTTAAGTGGTTTATATGACTGTGACTGTGAGTCCTGACAGTCTAGGTTTCATGAAAAATCTGTATACAAGAGCCAAATATCAGTGCTTTAGACATAGGTTTTTAAGTCTTATTTAGGCATCTAAATTACATCTTTTGATATTCAAAAGTGCTGCTCATTCAGCAATGCTCCACTGACATCAGTGGGGGGCTGCTGGGTACTTGACATCTCTGAAAATCAGGCAAGATATTTACTTTAGGCACCTGGTTTTGAAAATCATGGCCCCCCATTCCTCACAACTGCACTTTGATGCAAATTCTTAACTACATCCTCAGCAGCATCACACACGTCCATTAGATGTCCGTGCACACCAGCAAACTGTATGATGCACTGTGTTCCCAGCATGAAGTACATGGTTGGAATGCTTTCATTCTTGTGTTCTGACTTGTGTTCTGGATGATTATTAAGAACATGGTGTCTTTATTATGTAACTGGGGCAATGCACATGCCCATGCTTCAGGGTTGCAACTGAACCACCTTCAGAGGCCAAGTCCCTTAGTGTATTCCGATGGCTGCAGCTGGAGATGGGACATTGGATGTGGGGAGGAAGGACATGGCTCTGATGTTGCATTGGGCATTCCCTCTCTCAGGTGCTTGGTGGCTGTTTCTTCCTCATGGGTTCAGGGCCTAACTGATCACTATACGGTGGTGTGAGGAAGGAATTTTCTCCCAAGTTGGATCGGCAGTGGTCTTGGGGAACGGGTATCCTTCCTCTGCACTGTGTGGGTGTGAGTCACCTGCCAGAAATACCTGCGCATATCCCACTTAAACTTTCCCTGCCACAGCACACATTGGTGCACCTTGATCCCTTGTCTGCAGGTGGCACATAGTAGACTCATGTGGGCTCTAAGCCCTGGTCTACACTAGGATTTTATTTCAAAATAATCTCCCACCCTCAAGGTCAAATTTATAAGCGAAGCATCCACACTACTATTTTGAAATAATGGGCTGTGGAATTCAGAATCTGTACTCCTGCTTTTCATCAGGGCTGCGTCTAGACTGGCATGATTTTCTGCAAATGCTTTTAACGGAAAAGTTTTTCCGTTAAAAGCATTTGCGGAAAAGAGCGTATAGATTGGCATGGATGCTTTTGCACAAAAGCACTTTTCGCGGAAAAGCATCCGTGCCAATCTAGACGCGGTTTTGCGCAAGAAAGCCCCGATTGCCATTTTCGCCATCGGGGCTTTTTTGCGCAAAACAGTTTTTACCTGTCTACACTGGCCCTCTTGCGCAAAAGCATTTGCGCAAGAGGGCTTATCCCTGAGCGGGAGCATCATAGTATTTGTGCAAGAACACTGACAATCTTACATTAGATCGTCAGTGTTCTTGCGCAAATTCAAGCGGCCAGTGTAGATAGCTGGCAAGTTTTTTCGCAAAAGCAGTTGCTTTTGCGCAAAAACTTGCCAGTCTAGACGCAGCCCAGGAGTAATGCTAATTCCGAAATAGCTATTTCAAAATAACAGTCGTGTGGATGCTCCAGTGCCCCTATTTCAAAATAATTACTCCCCAGACTAATTCAAACTCATTACTACCCAGTGCTTCCTGGGGCTCTAAGTCCAAAGTAGTGCATCCACATTAGTAGAGCCTATCTCAGATAAATTGCAAGGCTTCCCCATAGTGTGGATATGCTAGTTCAAATTTGTTAAATTGGGAGTTAAGTTGAATTTACTAATTTCAAAATAGTTTCCTAGTGTAGACATGACCTAATGCTTTGTTCTAATTTCAGTTGTGGGGTTTCGTGTGTCAGTATTGGATGATGTTGGTGAGATACAGGAGGTCAGACTAGATGATTCTGGCCTTTAAATGTTCTGTTTCCAAGAGAACAATAGATAAACTGTTCCAAACACAGAAGTCATTTCCCTGAATTTACAGAATGATTAGTTCCAAAGTGACTCAGCACAACATGTGGTCTCTGAACCACTGGAAGATGTTTAGCACTATCTCACAGTCATTTTGATGTTATTTTATGTAGAAGGGAAAGTAACAATGAGATGCATATATTCAGATAAACACAGTTTATAAAGAAATCAAGAAAACAGCTAAAGTAATAAAAGATACTGCTACAGAAAATTTACGGAAGAGCAGTGTGATGGTTTGGACATATGTTAAGAAAGGACTTGGTAATACATACAAGAGAAAAAGGAGCTAGGTATAGATGAAGACCAAGGATGTGAGAGATAAACACAGTGAAGAGTGATGTATAACAAAGAGGTTTTAAAGATGAAAGAAGCTGTGAAGCTGGTACAAGACAGGAAGTGGTGGAAAGATTTCATTTGGCCCCACTGTCACTGCTGAGCTGCTGGCCTGGAGTCAAAGAAGATATTCTGTTGATGCAATGTGATCTCATGGTTCTTTCTCATCTTAGCTTCCTCCAACAGAAAAGTATCCCCTTTGTGCCAGGGCACTGGCAGCTCCAGCAAGGAGATACTGCAGCTAAAGAGCAGTTTCTGTGTTTTAAGTAGGGTGAGGTAACCTCACCATGATAATGCAGTGCTGGCGATTTTAAAGAGCTGTTTCTTACAGCTGTGTACAGCTATTTTGTTTTTGGGGTTTTCAGACACATTAAGCAACATTAGGCACAAGGCTCTTCTGCTCCACAGGGGACAAAAATAATCACCACAGGATTGTCATTGAAAACAAAGACTACCATAGTGTAAGTTGCCTCTCAGTGAATGTGAAAGGAAGAATCTTTTTAACTGAAGATCATGCTCAGCAAGTAGAAGAATGTGAGTGCCATGACGCTACCTTTTAGAAAAACTTCTCCTAGTGTTTAGGGGTAATGGGCCATTGAAATAGTTCCACTGACTTCAACAGTTATGCCTGTTCAACCAGCTGAGCACTTGGACCAAAACAGTGGCAAAAGAAAAGTTTAGCTATCATTGTGGCATGATTAGTGGCAGGTCTGAGCTTTCACTCTAAGGCTATGTCTACGCTGGCAGCTTCTTGCGCAAGAACATCTTGCACAAGGGTTCTTGAGCAAGAAGTCTTGCGCAAGAAAACATCCACACTGCCATGTGCGAGCTGTGCTTTTGCACAAGAGCGCCCATGGCAGTGTGGACGCTCTCTTGCGCAAGAAAGCTCTGATGGCCATTTTAGCCATAGGGCTTTCTTGCGCAAGAAATCTCTGCCGCGCGTCCACACTGCCCTCTTGCGCAAGAGCTCCTGCGCAAGAGGGCTTACACCTGTTAAAAAAGAGCCTAGCTCTTGCACAAGAAGCCCTCTCTTACCATGCCGTACTGTACATTTCCTTGCGCAAGAGCAGGCAGGCAGTGTGGACGCTCTGCGGATTCTTGCGCAAGAACGGCCTTACTTGCACAAGAAGCCGTGAGTGTAGACATAGCCTAAGGGTTTATCTAGAACTCTTTATTGATTCAGGGCCAGGTTTTTAAAGGTATTTAAGCAGGTGTCTACATGGATTTTCAAAAGTGCCTTTTATTTATGTGCATTGGCACTTTTGACATTCCCGCTATGTGCCTACCTGCATAAAAGCCTTTTAAAATCTGGCCATTAGGACCTCACTCAAGTTAATGGAACTTTCCCCACAATGAGTAGGGCCACTGAATGATCAAGATGATAAAAGAGATCTCAAGGCCACTACTGTCATTTCGGGGAAACTAAATGAATTCTTTGCATCGATCTTCACTGAGGAGGACTTGAGGGAGATTCCCAAACATAATCCGTTCTTTTAAGGTGACAAATCTGAGGTATGGTCCCTGACTGAGGTGTCATTTGAGGAGGTTTTGGAACAAATGGATAAACTAAGCAGTAATAAGTCACCAGGAGCAGATGACATTCCCCAAGAGTTCCTTCAGAATTCAAATGTGAAATTGCAGAAGAACTGACTGTGGTTTGTAACCTATCCTTTAAATCATCTTGTGTTCCTGATGACTGCAAGATAGCTCATGTGACACCAATTTTTAAAAAAGGGCTCCTGAGGTGATTCTAGCAATTACAGGCTGGTGAATACAAGACAAATTGGTTGAAACTATAGTAAAGAACAGAATGGTCAGACACATAGATTAAAATAATTTAGTCAATAAGGTTTCTGTAAAGGGAAATCATGCCCAAGGGGGATCTAGTACTTAGATATCCAGAAAGCCATTGACGATGTCCCTCACCAAAGGCTTTTAAGCAAAGTAAACTGTCACGGGATAAGAGAGAAGCCCTCCAGCTGAGTCACACTCCTGTATAATTCTCAGACCCCTTCCAGGGTATACACCTAAAAGGGGCCCATGCTGGTGTCCTCTGCTGGTATCTCCACATCTATCAGATTCTCCTCAGTCTCTTTCCCCACTCGTAGAGGGTGACACATCCAGGGCTTCCCTTCCTGAAGGCAACTTCCTCAGTCATCCGGGTCGTCTGCTGATCTCAAGCTCTGCCCCATACCGACTGCTGCTGAGCTTTGCAGCTCCTTTTGTAGGCTTACCTGGCTCCTGATTGGCCAGTTCTTTTAAGCCTCTCTAGTCTCTTGGAAGACTTATCTATGGCTCTTTCTGGGCCAGGGCCTTATCTGCCCTATCACAGGGGTAAACAGTGAGGTGGTAAAATTTGCAGATGATACAAATCTGCTCAAGATAGTTAAGTCCAAAGCAGACTGTGAAGAGCTTCAAAAGGAACTCACAAAACTAGGTGACTGGGCAACAAAATAGCAGATGAATTTTAATATTGATAAATACAAAGTAATGTACATTGGAAAACATAATCCCAGCTGTACAGATAAAATGATGGGGACTAAATTAGCTGTTACCACTCAAAAGAGAGATCTTGAAGTCATTGTGAATAGTTCTCTGAAAATATTAATTGGATGTGCAACAGCAGTCAAAAATAAAAAAATGTTAAGAATCATTAAGAAAGGAATAGAGAACAAGACAGAGACTATTCATTGCCTCAATATAAATCCGTGGAGTGCCCACATCTTGAATACTGCACGCAGATGTGGTTGCCTCATCTCAAAAAAAGATATCTTGGCATTGAAAAAGTTCAGCTGTTAGCCAGGATGGGGAGGTATGGTTTATCAGAAGCTAGCAATGTGCAATAGTGGGATCTCTTGATTACTTGTTCTGTTCATTCTCTCAGGGGCACCTGGCATTGGCCACTGTCAGAAGCCAGGATACTGGGCTAGATGGCCTTTTGTCTGACCTTTTATGGCTTTTCTTATGTTCTTACATTCTACAAATATTGAATCTGAATCTTAGTCCTTTCATCCTAACCACAGAAATGTGGAAAATTCTCCAGATGTGGAAAGATGAACATTAATGAGTAATATTCAAAGCACTGTGCAGGGAATTTATTCATGTAAAATCCTGCTGACTTTAATGGCTAATACAAGCTTACCCTGAACTCTAGTATTGCAGAGAGGCAAAAGGAGCCATATCACAGAACAGAAAAATCTCTAAATAAAAGGACTCCTATGAGGTTACCCCTCATTCTAATTTTCCTCTGTCCCTCTCTTGAAAACAATGCCTGGCTTTAAGCTCCCCTAAGCGCCCCTCCTCTCAGAAGCTTGCTGATGGTCTAATGTTGTTTTATGGTACAGCTGTATCCTGTTTCCTATTGCCTTCCTCAGAAGGCGCTTGTGTTACCGCTCCCTGTGAGTTTTCTTTTGTTTACATCTCTCATGTGATAGGCTGGAATATTTCTATTTGTGCTAATTTATGTTGCTGCACATTGTTTTGTTTTATAGCATTCTGTCTGGTTTGTTTTGTTCTCTATCTTTTGCTGTGAGTGTGTAGGGGATGGCCCTAAACCAAAGCTTTGGATATGAAAATCCCTAAACTACACATTCAGGACTGGATAAAAATCTAAATTCCAAACTTTGTTGTTTAGAGTTGCTTGAATTTTTCACTGTGATTTGTTCATTATTTAAAGTGTGTGTTTACTTTTACAAAGTGCATGGGGACGTTTTTTTAGCCAAAGGTTTGTTGTTTTCATCACACAGCTGATCACCTAAATCGCCCAAAGTAAAAACTCTCTTTTTCTTAAAAAGACATTTTCATATTTAATAATCCCAGTTTACCTGCAGAAAATTAGTTGATAAAGTCACTGGAAATTTAGCCAGACCAAGATTTTGATATGTCAATAAAACTAAGAAAGATGCTGAAAGGGTTGAAAAACCAAAAACATTCAAATGAAACATTTTTTTTAACAGTGCAAGTTAAAGACCATTTGAACAAATTAGGGAAGTGGTGGATTCTCCATCTCCTGATGCCTTCATATCAAAACTGGATGCCAAACACAAATTATTGGGCTTAACACAGAGATCACATGGTGAAATGTAATGGCCTTTGATATATAGGAGGTCAGGCCAGGTGATCTAATGGACCCTTCTGGCCTTTATCCATTAAAAAAGCACTTTGAGATCTATGGATGAAAAGCTGTACATTAGAGCTAGATATTAGTTTCACATCTCTACAGTGATTGGGTCTGACTGATAGTGGTATCAGTTATCCCTGGAGGGAGAGTGGTATCAGATTCAGATGTTGGTGTCATTCAAATATTTTTTCTTTGTAATTATTTTTTTCACATGCTATACAAAGGAATTTTATCTCTCCTGCTTCTAAGGCCTACTTTCTCTTGTGTTTTCCTTACAGAGTACCCTCACACCTTCAGACCCTTTCATCAACTAGTTTAAACACTTACACTTACTTCATTCATTTTACTTCCAATGAGCTAGTTAGCCTCCGGCCATCAAACCTTCTCCAGTTAAGATGCAAATCTATCAGATAATTCCAAGGTGTAAAACTCTATTTTCTCCCCACCATTACTCATTTTCTATAGGCCCATCTGATTCCTGACTGTGACCTTCAGTCTTCAAACATGCTACAAACATTAGGCCAAAGCACAAGGTCTTAGCTCAGTGCTGGTCTACACTAACTTCGTAAGTCAGCTAAGATACGTTATTTCAGGTATGTCAGTTATTAACTGAAGTTACCATAACTTAGGTCAACTTACAGCAGTGTCTACACCACTCTACATCAATGGGAGACACTCTCCTGTCAATATATGGTCTGGTAGCACTTTATAGACTAACAAAACATGTAGATGGTGTCATGAGCTTTCGTGGGCACAGCCCACTTCTTCAGATGACCGGAGTTATGAGTAGGGGATATGAAAACTCGAAATAAATAGGAGAGGGGAAGGGGAGGGGCGAGAAAAAGAAAAAGGAAGGGGTGTGTGAGACAGAGCATCATTAAGTATCTGGAGAATGGGTACTTAAACCTAAGAAGATAAAAATCAAAGTCAATAGATAGATTGCTAAGACAGGAAGGATACCACTCAGAGAGCTGTTAGCACGTTCAGTGGTTATTAAGTAGGTAGTGTCCTAGCCAGCCTACTCATAACTCTGGTCATCTGAAGAAGTGGGCTGTGCCCACGAAAGCTCATGATACCATCTACATGTTTTGTTAGTCTATAAAGTGCTACCAGACCATTTGTGGGTTTTTTTCTGTAAGGGTGTGTCTAGACTACAAGGTTTTGTCGACAAAACTGGACTTTTGTTGACAAACCCATACCTGCATCTACACTACCGCCGAGTTCTGTCGACATAACGCAGTTTTGTCGATGGCGGTAAACCTCATTCTACGAGGAATAACGCCTTTTGTCAACTGAGATCTGTCAACAGAAGGCATTATTGCACCTACACTGTCCTTTGCATCTACACTCTCATGTCGACAAAGCAGCTTGTTTTGTCGATAGAAGTGGATGTAGTCTAGATGCTCTTTGTCAACAGCAGCTTTGTCGACAGTATCTGTCGACAAAAGCCTGTAGTCTAGATGTACTCCAACTTACTAACTCGGCTACCCCCTGACGCTCCTGTCAATATGGTTTCTGGGTCTCAGGAAGGTGGAATACAGACATTGATGGGAAAGTGCTCTCCCATTACCTTGGCATATCTTCTCCAGACCCACTAAATTGACACCAATGCATTGACCACAGCAGCACCTGTTTAGCAGGCATAGAATCATAGAGCTGGAAGAGACCTCAGGAGGTCATCAAGTTCAGCCCCCTGCCCAAAGCAGGACCAATTCCAACTAAATCAACCCAGCCAGGGCTTTGTCAAGCTGAGACTTAAAACCTCTAGGGATGGAGATTCCACCATCTCCCTAGGTAACCCATTTCAGGTAATGTAGGCATGGACTCAGGTTTCAATGTGGCATAGTCCCACCGATATCAGAGGGAGTTTCACTCAGTAAGATTGGATTGAGAAAAAACTGAGAAGGGGCCAACTTCTAATTCCCTCATCATTCCTGTTTGCCTATCATTGCTTCCTTCTCTACTTCTCTTCTGTCTGTTAAGCAGACTTTGCAATACTATTGGCTGGTGAGGAAAGCAAGTGATGTGTAACGGCTTTCCTCCAGTTTAACCAGTCCCATGCAAGTATCAAATGCAGAACTTTTTGAGTGAGTTTGAATATTTCCCCAAGCCATTTCTGATTTCCATGACAATAGCTGGTTCAAAATGACTACCTCAATAGGAAAGGAATGCTAAAGTGCCTTCACTTTGTTTTTTCACCATACCCCTACTCATCTGCTACTATTTTGAGACAATTCAGCAGAACTCTTAGGCATGATCATGTATTGATGCTGCTTTTGTTATAGTATTACTGAATCTTCCCTTTTTTATATATTTAGCTCCAAGCACAAGTACAATTGTCCCTTAGGCCCCACAGTTATTTTGATACTTTCTGTCTATTATAATTCCAAGCTGTTCTGTGAGGCCTATTTGTGCAAAATGACACAATATATGCCAAGTCATGTGGGAGTCTAAGGCAAATGTTTCTTTCTCTCCACATGATGTAGTAATGTCAATAGAAACCAATATAAAGTGACTTGGTTCACCCAAAAATATAAATTCTGATGTCTGAGGGTGTTAATATTAAATGCTTATGGCATTTTGTTGAGCTGTGCATAATGAACTAAGACCACAGTATGCTAAGCACTATGCTAATATCAGCCCAGCTTTTCATTTCATTTACACCACTTTAAATGCAGGGAACTCTTCTTAATATCAGTGAAGTATTTTTGAGTTTACACAGGTAGAACTGAGTCAGAACCGGATCCATTCTTCTACTTTGTGTCCAGGAGACTTACTGTCAAACCCAGATTTTCAAAAACCTCACAGGCAGCCCTTTATGGCAAGACATTATGTACATTATGCATGCCACTCTCCATGTCAGAGAAAGCCACTTTAATTTTCAGACTAGAATAGGTGTAAAATGAGTTCTGAGGCTTTAAGCCCAAGCACAGTTGGGGTCACAATGATGTCACTAACCATACATATGTATTTTGTGTTCCATTTTTCTTGGGAATTTGAAAGATTATTAACATCACCCTATTTTGTCAGTTATTAGTGTCAGCTTTCCTTAAATGGGAGTCATTAGCATAAGCAAAGGCTGCCTCCATCTACTGCTTTGCAATGTGCGCTCTCTCTTTGTACTTGAAATGCTTTACAAAGCATACAGTCCTGAAGATGAAACAACCAACATGACTATTAAACAAACGCAGATGTATAAAAGATACAGCACACGCTATGATGCACTGTTCAAAATGACTTGTGTATCTTGAAATTCATCCTGAATTGTCCAGTTTATTTGATTTGTAACAATACTAGAGACCTGATTCTCTTCTAACACCAGTTTTATGTTGTTATAACCTTATTTGACTTCAGTGGACTTACTCCTTTAAGTGTAAATCAGAGAAGAATAAGGGCCTGCACATCTAAGGCAGGGCATTGTCTCGTCATTAATAAGGAATAAAAGAAGTCTTGTACTTTGACATGATTTATAGCTGTGAGATTAAGCCTGATAACAGTTTGGGTTCAATCCATACCTCCAAGAACTGATAGATTATCTTCTTTTATTAAATTCATGCATTGCTTGCTACTGAAGTTGTATAGTAGAAGGAAAACAAATACTATCTGTCAGGAATAGATTTCTTCATGCCCCCAAATCAGCTGTCCTGAGAACAGCATTTGCATTCCTATTCCCATTGAAGGAAATGAGAGTTTTGCTATTGACTTCAATCGGAACAGGAGTGGGTACTAATACTTTTTACTTGTGATTACAGATTGGATCTTCTTGGTCTGGGACTCTTGGGACCTGACCAGTCTCCAATGAGAGAGTTTGCCAGACCAGGCATGGTCAATTTTGTCCCCTCTGCTGTCAGCCTCCTCCGGCTCTTCCCAGGAGCCACAAGACTCTTGGATGGGCTCCCCTTACAGCCACCAACTCCAGTGCTGGCTCTGGCCACCAAGCTCTGCTGATGGCTGTTGGACTGGCTTCATTCCTAGCTCCCCAAGCTGGCTTCGGTCTGCCCGCCTTCTGGCTGTGGGACCAGCTTCATTCCCAGCCCTGCAGCCAGGCTCTGGCTCCGCTTCCAGCCTCTAACCTGTGCTTCAGGTCATTGGCCCACTGGCTGCGGGACTGGCTCTGCTTCTGGCCTCCTAGCTGGGCTCTGGGCCACTGGTCCCTGACCACAGGACTGGCTTCAGGCCACCGGCCCTCCAGCCACAAGACCAGCTCTGCTCCTAGCCAGGCTCCCTGCCTCCAACCCCAGTGCTTCTGAACTGCCAGATGGCCCCTGCTCCAGGCTCTGGGGCTGTCTGGTCCCAGGGCTCTCTGGTCCAGCAACAGCTGTGGTCCTGCTGGATCACTTAGAGGTATAAGCTCTTGTGTATCTGGCTTTCAGTTTTGACAGGGATCCAAAGCCAGTCCTCTTATCACAAATATGAGGTCACAAGGAAATAGGTTGAATCTCTCTGGGAGGACAAGACTGTAGTAAGGAAGGTCTTTTTATTTTTATTTCACTAAGGTTAAAAAACAGAACAATGCATGCAATGCTGCTTAGTAATGCATGACTGTACTGATACACCCTAAATAAGTCTAAGTCTTGGCTAGGCTTATCAGCTCTCTCCATAACAAAGTATTAGTGTTGTTACACAATTTTACTGTATTGGCACGAGGAAATAAAGTAAGTAGATAAAGTAGATAAAGCATAAAAAACATGCTTATGTCTAGCAACATTACCAATACCTCTACTGCTTACAGGGCTCTTTGAAGACATTTAGGGGTACATTAGAGCTAAATAACAGCCCAGGACACTGAAAGCCAGGACTGGTGGCTGTAAACAAGCTTTATGGGACTCTGGGAAACTTGGCCACATGCATGATAAGTGGACATCCAGCTAACTAAAATCATGCCAGACCATGGATGTTGCCAGACCAGAGAGTGCCAGACTAGAGAGGTTCAATCTGTATCTGTTTATTGATAGACTTCCTGGATCCAGGTTGCTTAAAAGGATCAATAAGTTCTGGTGCCCACAATTCAAGAAGATTATTGATAAATTGGACAGGGTTCATAGAAGAGTCACAGGAATAATTAATGGTTAGAAAAAATACTTTATTGTAAGAGCCACAAAGAGCTCAGTCTATTTAGCTTAACAAAGAGAAGATTAGAGGTAACTTGTTTATGATCTATAAATATCTACATGAGGAACAACTATTTAATAGCTTCAGAGGGATAGCTGAGTTAGTCTGTAACAGGAAAAACTTAAAAAGCAATGAATAGACCAGTAGCTCCTTAAAGACTAACAAAACATGTAGATGGTACCATGAGCTTCTGTGGGTGCAACCCACTTCTTCAGATGACAGGACATTTAATAGTCAATCTAGCAGAGAAAGGTATAGTATAATCCAATGGCTGAAAGTTGAAGCTAGACAAATTCAGACTGGAAGTGAGGTGTAAATTTTTAATTATGAGAGTAATTAACCATTGGAATTATATACTAAGGGTAGTGGTAGATTTTTCTATCACAGACAATTTTTAAGTCAAGATTGGATGTTTTGCTCAAAGATCTGCTCTAGGAATTATTTTGGAGCATACTCTGCTTGTGTTGTACAGGAGGTCAGACAAGATGGCCTTTGAATCTATTAAAAGGTCTTTTTCTTCTAATCCTCACTGCTGGAGGCATCCTGTGCTCTCACACTAATTATTAGTGAGTGTTTTGCAATTATTTACACACTTACAGCATTTTATTTCACTGTCTGTTTCATTTCTCTTCTGAATAAATTTTCCCGACCTGAAAAGTGGCCCATACCACTGGCAAACTGAATAACCCTCCCCTGCTTTGGCGGAGTCCATTTACGATATACATATTGCAATATTCCTCATTCTACTGGATCACCACTCAGGTTGGAACAGTGCAGAAGTCACCTGGCACACTGGCAAGAAGAGGTACAACTAATACCCATCTTAAAAATTGTCATGCACTTCTCAGTCTCGGACTAGCAGCCCGGGCAGACCCTTATGTGTATAATTCTTAGGGTTTTAGAAGCATAGAACAGAAGGGTATTTGAAAGGTTAGCTTGACTTTAATCATTTTTGCAATGAAATATGTCTCCATATGTTCTTGGCAATATTGTTAGACAGCTTGTAATAATATAGATTTCTTATAGTAATGCATTAGGCATGTGTTCGGTCTGTTATTTCCCTACATCTTGGTGCAGAAAAGACTATTGTGTGGAAAGAACAGGTTACAGACCCAACAGATTTTAACTGCTATACATAAGAATGTATTTTAAACTACAATAATTACAGGACTTGCCATCAATGGCTTAAAAATATAAAACCTTCGCGGGGGGTAGGGGTCACTGTGTTAAGCTGCTCTCCCGTGGGTGAAGAAAATGACTAGGAATGAGCTATAATGGCTAGAGCTGAAACCCTGTGGGCATTATTCCATATTCCAGGTAACACTATTAACCAGACTATATGGGAGGAAGAAACAGAGCGAAGCTTTTTAATAATTGCTACTCATAATTTTACAATAAGAACCAATATTTAATGTATTGCTGTTTCTGCTAGCACAGCAAACACTGAAACATATTCTCTGGCAAACAGGCTCTCTGTCTTTCTCTCTGTCTCTTGACGTGTAGCTGGGAAAGCTCTGGAAGGGCAGGAGCCAAAACAGGACTTAGAGCAAGTTACTGGCTGTTGTTTTAAAATAACCATACTCACACCTTCAGGCAGCTGTGAGAGGGATGGGGAGAAAAAGCGAGAGGATCCTGATCCTGATGAGAACAGAGAAAGAGGAAAGAATGAGGCTGAGTGGAGAGAAAGGTAGGGAAAGGGGGGGAAACAGAACAAAAGAAAGGGAACAAATGAAGCCAGAGGAAAAGACAACAATAAAAGCTGCTTTGGACCCTGGCATGGAGCTTGCATTCTGATGCTGTGCTGCAGCTGGAATCCCACTGATGCCGGCTTCAAAAGCACCATCTCCCACACTCCTGATCAGAGTTGCAGAATCCAGTGGTGAGTCCCATTTTGGGGTGCAATAAGTAGATGTGCAAAAAGTTTGTCATGCCTTTGACCCTGTCAATCAGGAGGTGCAGTTGACCTGATGGGGTGGAGCATCAGAATATGAGGCAGCTTCTCCTGCCCCTCCTCAAACTGCCTGACAAGAAGCGTGCCAGAGGGCTCACCACTCTTATCCGATGGCCCTGTTGGACAATTGAGGGACACTGTGAGATGAGACAGGCTGTGATGTCACCAAAATGCCAATGGCAAGCAGCTCTATGTTCTCATGAGCAATGTTGTCCATGCTGCAGAGAAACAGCTCTCTCAGTACATGATGGGCGCTGGAGTGACAATTAATCCTAGGAGTGATTGGCGTGATCCCAGATTAATAGTCAGAGAGTATAAGGCCAGAAGGGACCACTATGAACATCTAGACTCCTGCATAGGCACAGGCCATAGGACTTCACCTCATTAATTCCTGTTTGAGCTGCAACGTATCTTTTTTAAAAAAAACCAACCATCTAATCTTACAAATTTCCAGTGATGGAGAAGCCTCCCCCGCAACCCTTGGTATGTCGTTCCAATGGCTAATTACCCTCACTGTTAAAAACTTGCTTTTTGTGTCTAGTTTAAATCTAGCTTTGAATTCCAACAGTACTGAAGAGCCCTCTATCATCAAATTTCTGCTCCCCAGGTGGATTAAATCACCCATTAATCTTCTCTCTTTGATAAACTACTAGATTGAGCTCTGTCAGGTCTTTCACAATATGGCATATTTTCCAGTCCTCTAATCTCTTCTTTAAACCTTCTCCAATTTATAGATGTCCTTCTTGAATGGTAGACACCAGAACCGGACCAACCATTCCAGTCAAAGTCACTATAGCACCACTAGCTGGGAGCGGAAAATGGTCTAGGGAACTGGCAAGTGCCAAAACTTTTCTTTCAGTTGAGGGGATTTGCAACATGCACCTTGGGGTCATGCAGAATCCATCTCTGAATCAGATAACCACAGTCACCAGAAATAGCTTTTCCATCTCCAGACAGGCAAACTTTGTCCATGCCTCTTTTCTGCCCAAGCTAGTTACTTCCAAAATGTAACACCATAACTCATTCTGCCTGGGTATGTCTAGACTACATGGCTCCGTCGATGGAGCCATGTAAACTAGTTTACCCGGCATAGGCAAAGAAGCGGGGATTTAAATAATCCCTGCTTCATTAAAATAAACATGGCCGCTGCACTGTGCTGACGATCAGCTGATCCAGCACAGCGCGGCAGTCTAGACACGGATCAGTCGGCTTGGGAAGCCTTTGCCGACGGATCCTGTAAACCTCATTTCATGAAGCATAAGGGATCGGTCGGCAAACGCTTCCCCAGCCAATTCGAATTAGCGCATCTAGACCTAAAAACTAGTTCGAATTAGCGTTTTGCTAATTCGAACTAGCATGTCCACATTGAGTGGACCCTGAACCGAAGTTAAGGCTGGCCGGAACCAGTGCCGGCAGGGCATCAACTTAGGACTTAGAGCGTGGAGCTGCTGCCTCAGGCTAGCCGAGGGCTGTGCTTAAAGGGACCCGACCCCCACCCCGGACAGACAGTTCTCAGGGTTCCCCGCTTGCTTGTCTACCTCTTGGAGTGCCCTGAGTGCCCATCCTCGGCACATCACAGCCCGGCTGCACTTGCCGCAGGCTGCCATCCGGGGGGGTCATTTGGGGGGCTGTCAGGATCCAGGAGGCCCTGCAGGAGAGCTTCTACCCCGAGGAGCCCGCAGAGCCACCCCAGTCCTCCCCATCGGGGTCTCGTGCCCCATTCCTCCCTCACCTCCTTCCACTTACCCTTCCCTAGCCCCCCCTTCCTGATGTAAAAAATAAAAGACACGTGTGTTCAAAAATAGAAACTCTCTTTATTTAACAAAACTGAGGGTGGGTGGGGGATTAACCTCTGGGGAGACTGGGAAAAGGAGGTGGGAGACGGGAAGAGAGAGGGTGGGACAGGGGAGGTGGAAACCTGGGAGGAGGGAGCTGGAAGGGGGAAGCCAGGGGAAGAAGGAGGAGGGGAAGTCTAAAACTATGGTACGCCATATCTTCAGTATTGTGTAGAGATGGGGTCTCCTCACCTCAAAAAAGATATTTTGGCCTTGGAAAGGGTTCAGAAAAGGGCCACTAAAATGATTAAGGGTTTGGAACTGGTCCCATATGAAGAGAGGCTAAAGAGACTGGGACTTTTCAGCTTAGAAAAGAGGAGACTGAGGGGGGATATGATAGAGGTCTATAAAATCATGAGTGGTGTGGAGAGGGTGCATAAAGAAAAGTTCTTCATTAGTTCCCATAATAGAAGGACTAGAGGACACCAAATGAAATGAATGGGTAGCAGGCTTCAAACTAATAAAAGAAAGTTCTTCTTCACAAAGCAAATAGTCAACCTGTGGAACTCCTTGCCACAGGAGGCTGTGAAGGCTAGAACTATAACAGAGTTTAAAGCAAAGTTAGATAAAGTCATGGAGGTTGGGTCCATGGAGTGCTATTAGCCAGGGGGTAGGAACGATGTCCCTGGCCTCCTGTTTGTGGAAGGCTGGAGATGGATGGCATGAGACAAATGGCTTGGCCATTGTCTTTGGTCCATCCCCTCCAGGGTACCCGGTGTTGGCCGCTGTCGGCAGACAGGCTACTGGGCGAGATGGACCTTTGGTCTGACCCAGTATGGCCGTTCTTATGTTCTTATGTTCTAAGCTCAGGGTCGGGGGTCTCACTGGACCCACTGGATTTTCATGCAACCCTGCTCCTGGGTTCGCATGTGGCCTTTGGTGGCCAGGCTGGCAGCTATCCTGCCCTAGACGGCCACTTTCTTGTGCCTAGTGCGGAGATTGTGGACGTTGGAGGCCTCCCCCCAAACCTGGATGAGGTCCACGATCTCCGCACTAGACCAGGCGGGTGTCTGCCTCTTGCGGCCCCGGGCAGGCTCCTGGGAGCCGCCAGCCTGGTCCTGGGAAGAGGGGGAGGGCTGGGTGGCAGCGGGTGGCTGGCTCGTGCTGTGCCAGTTGCAGGGTCTGCTGGCTGGGTGCTGGCAGGCTTGCACCTGGCACGGGCACCGTAGCCAGACCGTGGGCCTTTAAGGGCTCCGGGGCCGGGAGGGGGGCAGATGAATTTCCCTGGCTTGGCCCAGAGTGGCCACCAGGGCAACCTGGGAAGGGCTAGCCTCCCACTAGTTCGAATTAAGTGGCTACACGGCCCTTAATTCGAACTACTTAATTCGAACTAGGCGTTAGTCCTCGTAGAATGAGGTTTACCTAGTTCGAATTAAGCGCTCCGCTAGTTCGAATTAAGTTCGAACTAGCGGTTTGCGTGTGTAGCGCCTATGAAAGTTAATTCGAACTAACAGCTGTTAGTTCGAATTAACTTGTAGTGTAGACATACCCAAGCCTATTAAGCAAGGTGAACTTAAGTGAACATGTGTTCCCAGTGCTCCCAAATCTGCACTGGCTCCACATTCATACCCAAATCCACACCAGTATTCTGATTCACAACTCCCTGAATGGGATAGGCTTACACTATGTCAGGGAACACTCTTTTTCTGGAGTTGTTCCAGTAAACTATAATTATCAGAGCCTAAATGTCAAATTAATGAAACCGGAGGTGGAGAGTTCGCTACAATAGGCCCTAACTTCTGGAACAACCTGCCAAAGGGGAATCAGAAAGTATCTTGCCCTTGTCATAAGCTTCATCTCATGCCCCAGAGATCCACACTAGCAGAGAATGTTGTGGCTCATTCAATGGCAGAAGCCCATGATTACACCAAGATGGCTGGAGAGATAGTTGCCTTTTCTGGATGCTTTGCGGTGTTTCTATAATTTATATGCAGAACCCAGACATGCAGGCTTTCTAGAAGAATTGACAGATATAGACAGAAAGGGGAAATAAAACACTGATGCTTTGCTGTCCTGCTCCCAGACTCAGCTTCTTACCTTATATCTTATTTTGAGACATAGCTTCATAATCATATTTTCTTCCAAGCTTCCTTACTCACTGAGGGTATGTCTACACTACCACCCTAGTTCGAACTAGGGTGGTAGTGTAGACATACCCTGAGAGTCTCCAAATAGCCTCCTTTTAGGATCATGGTTACAATTCCAATCAGATTGAGTCTCCCTGTATTTTTCCTTTACTCTCCCCATAACTGAGCCTCCCCATAAAGCTTTTTTAGGATACGCCTGCCCTACACACAGACACCCGTGGCAGGCAGATGTCTGCTGACTCGGGCTTTCTGGGATTGTCTGCTGACTCAGGCTTTCTGAGATTGTTTAATTGTGGTGATGGTATTTGGCCTTGGACTGTATCTCAAGCTTTGGGACTGTCCCATATCCCATGGTCCAAGGGTCTGGGCTACATCCCAGGCCTGAATATTTGCACCCCAGTTTAACAGCTCCTTAGTCTGTCAGCTGGCATGGGACAGCTGTAGATTTTTAACTGCAGACATACCCTAAAATCCATCCCAGTTCCCAGAAAGTTTTCACACATTTAACTTCTTCCATCTATTCCTCGAATAAATCTACTGCTTTTTGAGGGCAGGTTTGATAGACAAGTTCAGAGTGCAACTAACACCGAGTTATGATTTCATGGTTTTCACTGACTCCCTTGCATGGGTGATGCATATGAAACAGGTAAACTCAGCACTAAGGAATAGGGTGAGTCAGATGCAAGTAAAAGAGAGGAATAGAAAATGTTTAGCTTGGTCCATTGTGTGTCAGCTGACTTGCCAGAGTTTGACTGTGTGGAGAAACCTAAGAGTAAGAAATGGAGAAAGCTGTGTGAAAAGCTATGTGTCCCCAAATGATATGTTGCTGAGAGGTTCTGCACAGCAGAGTCAATCATCTGGATTTATGTTCAGATTGCCAAACACCCTCTTCCTTACTTCCCTCAGCCCCAGGTCACATTTCTAACTCACTCAACCAGGTCTGCCCCTAACACTCACTCAGTTGTGAGCTGGAGGGGAGAAGGAGGGGACAGAAGCAGTGGGACCAGAGCATGGTCACTGGGGAACAGGGTTAGAAACTGTGAGGCCTAGGGCCCTGAGTGCAAAGAGGTGGTGATGGAAGGGAAAAGAGAAATCAGAAAGTGAAGCAAGGGGAGGCTAGCAGGCCAGGCAGGGAGAAGGCACTCAAGGATTAGGGAGAGATGGAAAGAACATGAGAAAAAAGGAGAAAACCAAGGAACCAGAACTGGCTCAAAGTCCCCAATTCACCAGAGCATTTAAGCCCATACTGAGCAATAAGCATGTGTTTAAGTAAGTTCCAATGAAGTTAGTTCCATGAGACTTGCATTCATACTGTATTGTTTTGCTAAATAGGATGAATTGAGATGCTTTGCTGATTTCTGGGCCTGTTTTGGTTTTTTTTTAATTACATGAGGGTGAATCTGAAGTAATCCTACCTCCGCCAGCCCAGCAGGCAGAATCTGAAGGGTGATGTAGGGAAGGATAAGAGATGGTAGTGGTGGTGAGAAAGGAATGAGGTGGTTTTCAAAAAAGAGTTCATGCAAAACAAAGAAGGAAAATCATGGAAAAAAGATGGAGGAGAGAATACACCAAGATATACCACAGAGGGCAGGAAAAAAAAAAAGTGTGATACATGCCTGGGAAGGAAAAAGAAAGAAATATACAAAAATCACAAGGGCAGTGCAGCTGGTAAAATATTATACACACTGCAGCTAAAAATCTGATTTTATGGAGAAACAGCAAAGAGCTGCTTTGGAGAAAGAGCAGCTTGAGGTACAGTGGAGGTGGTTACAGGAGTGCACCATTCCTATTCAGGAGGGAAGACAAGAGCAGGGAAAGGGTTTAGAGTAGGATGATTTCTATAGACTTTTGCAGAGCAACACTGGCTATTTTCCTGATCCATTGATTTGTGCTCTGCATATTTTCAAGGCCATAAGGGACCATTAGGCAGACTGACCTCCAGCATAATACAGGCCAAAGCACCTCACCCAATAATACATTCCCCTATCTGATGGGAAATAGAAGATGCAATTTCTTGCCTTTCAGAAAGTATTTCTAATCTAAGGGGCAAGAGCCTCAGAAACTGGTGCTGCAATATAGATGACAGTGGAGTAATGCTGATTTATACCAGTTGAGAATCTGTCTGGAAGGCATGAAAAACAGAAACTAGCTGGTTTCTCCCCTGCACCCGAATCCTAAAGAACTGTGCACACATAATGTGCGGCACTTGTGGTTTGATTGTACATTTCCCAGGGTTGTGGTCTTGTTGCAATTCTGCTGATAGAAGAAAACCTGAAAGTAGATGTTGCCTCATGTCATATCCTGGGTCAATCTGCTGAGGGCATTTTATTTTTTATCTAATCCTTATTAGACATTCCTCCTACTAGACAAGAAATTACTCCTGGAATGTCATGCATACTTGTGAGACTTTTTTACTTTTTTGTCCCGTTTTGGGATGGGACAAAAATTTGAAATCCCAAACACTTCTAGAATGGGAAGACGATTTCCCTCCTAGTTCTAATAGAATGTCATCTGGCAGTGGGACTTCTACACTGCGTGGTGTGCTGGGGCAGTGTAGGTGTCAAATATGCTTGCAACCAATGAAAACACATTGGCACCAAGAGAAGTGTTCGGGGGGGGGGGGGTGTAAGAGAGAAAGAGAGAGATAAAAGGGAGAGAGTGAATTTCATTTGATATGCAATAGAAACACTGGATATATGTTTTAAATAATGGCTCTTTAAAAAATGGCCACTATTTGCATGCATTCTAACTAGCTTCTTTTTCATAAGAACGTTTAACACCAGGGTATACTGCACACATGCAGCAGGGTTTGCAAATCCCACAAGGCATTATTTTTAAAATATCCAGTGGTCTGCTGTACCAACCAGCCATAGACTGAAGCTTTTTAAGTACCCATTGATATGATTCAGACACCTTATCGCCTCATCTGCCAATTGCCCCTAAGTTAGAAGAATGTCTTGTATGCTTTCACTAAGATATTTTCCCTTTTATTCAAACACAAAATCCTGTCATTTAAAAACCTACAGAACATTAGAAGGCAAATTAGATGGAGAGTACACTGAATGTATCCTTCCAAAATATGAAACTGTGTGAAGGTTTCCACTCAGTCCTTTATTTGCCCTGCAGATGCATTCTTGCGAAGCTTTGTGGATTTTAAATCAGACCATTCATGTTGCTTTAATGCAATTTGATATGTGTTAATAATGTATAGATATCTAATTCAATGGGAATGGTACCACATCAGGGCTTGGAGAAAATTAAATATGTGCATCTTATTAATTTCTAGTTAATAAGAACAAAGAACTCTTTTTTCTGATTTTTTCACCATTTCCTTGATATTTTCCTTCTTTTCTGAACCTGAATCTCACTGATTTCAATCATTTTCTGCTCCATTTCATATTTGATTTATTATTCCCTATTGTGAAATGCTCTTATGTTTACATAGTTTTGTTCCAGCTAAATGCAAGGTACTTCTGCAAAGCTATAGCTTTACTGCTGGCAAAATACCTTGGTTTTCTAGCCTGTCACTACAACCAAAATAAATTCAAAGTCTTAAAATAGTGAACCCTGTTCCTATTTCTTGATTGGAATATGTCTATTCCCAAACAATTCGAGTATATATTAGCTTTTCTGATATTTCAAATTGTGCTTAGGATAGTAAAGATGAACTGAGGCCAAAATACTGATTTAGAAACTGTGGGTCAGATTTTCAACAGCTGTAAATTGGCTTTACTTCAATGAATTTGATTTACACCTTCTGGGGATTTGGTCAACTGGATGTAGAAATGGATGCAAACAAGAATTTTTGAGAGAAAACTGTTTCCTTTGGATCAGCGGATTAGATTGCCGTACAAAATCTTTATGATATGTGGGGCTTCCAGGGAGCCCTCTTAAAACACCTTTGACATGAATGCCATCTTTATAATCTCAGGACCTGTGATAGTTGTTGATCAGACAATTTTTTCATTGCAAACCCAAGCAGGTGAGGCTCTATGCAATATCAATGCTTTGCCCATCAAAGACAGTGGGGGGTTGAAGTCACAAAGGGCCTGATCTTACTCCCTTTGATATCCATGGACAGAGTCTCCCCACTATCATCCATGGTACCTGGATCATGCTAATGCACTTTCCAGGTGTTCAGCAGCACATTGGAGGATTGGGCCAAAATTTGCAAATCCAGATGGTGAATGGGAGAAGGTGGAGAAGGGAAACAGAGCAAGGGTCGAATAGAGCAATGCAGGTTAAGGGGCGATTGATGACCCCCACACATTGCCCTGATTACTATGCACAGAACTAGGGGTACAGCTTTTTATTTGACATCAAATCCTTTGTGCTCCTAGGTACTTACAACAAATGTAAATTAAAAAGGCTGCCTCTTGAAGCAGAATGTTCTGTGTCTCAAATAGGTTTCCCAAATCCTTTGGCACGTCAGTAATCCATTTCATGATTTAAAAGCTTTGTAAACATGTCAGAATGGTTGGTTGGTTCTTCCATCTTTGAACCATCTATTGCATTGAATAAAGAAAGGGAAATACAATTTATTCTGCACTTTAGAAGCTCAGCATTTCTCTCTGCTGTTGTGCGACAACCAGGATGATATTTCTTTTCAGTGTTACATTCTTAAGCATTTGGGCGATGCACTGTGAGGATTTCATACCGATCAAGCCATCGATAATGTCCTACTGGATCTGATTGGCTCAGTCGAAAGAGCACAGCTGGCTGGGATGTTGGGGCGTAAGTGATGAAAGACTGAAACAAAAGACAGTCCAGGCACAATCATGGTGGCTTTATGAGTTTATATTTAACATAAAAGAAGAAGTTTGGTGGGGCTTGCTGAAGTCCAACCCTGCAGCTCCCATGCTTTGTTTGCAGTCTGGGAGTTAAGCACATGGGAAGATTACATGATTAGACATCCAGGCATGATTCAGAATAGGTTGGAGAAATAACTTGCAGCAGCAATTGCAAACTATTTACTACCCAATTATTCCAATGTTGGCATATTTTCAAAGCCAACATTAAAATGAAAATAAAATAAAAAGGTCTTTCATAGGGCATAGTTGAGTGGAGGAAAAGACTCTGTGATCTCTCAGGGGCTTACTAAGTCTCTATGCTATGAGATGCTGAGAGCTGCTCTGCTTGTGCAGTCTGTCAGTTTCATGTTGAATGTTTGTATAGGATCTTTTGATCTCTTATTTACACATATTTCTCCAGGACAGGGAAGCAGGCAGAAATAGAAATTCTATTTATATCATTCTTTCTTTGGCTCAGAGGTCGAAAATAGCAACGTTTCAAACAAAGAGGAGGAATGTGTCCGTGCCTTCTACTTTTCGGAGAGATGTGGTTTTTAATAGCTCTACATAAGGTACCTGGCCAAATTCATCCTTTGGATGACTCCATTATATTCAATGGAGTTAAACTGGGAATAAATTTGGTTCACTTTCTTTGTGGGTGTAAGTCACTGAGCCACATTTAGTAAATCTTATGTAGATTTCATATACAGCTTGCGCAGTCAGCTAAGCCCCGCATATTTCATAAGCAATTAAGTCAACAGGCCCTAGGTCAGTTGCAGGCTGCAGGCCCCTCCCGTTAAAAATGTCCTAGAGAATATACACGTCCTCTGGAAAGCAATTGTGTTACATTTGGAGACTCAATTCAATCATGAGCACGTGAGGAAAATGAATTTTAATCCTGTTTTGAAAAGCTCAGCCTTAACTGTGGAATCACTACACATGCCTCAATCTTTTGTTCTTTCCTTAAATAATGAGAAGCAGCACTCAAAGAATTCTAAGAGTCTCTGAAAAATATTTGAAAATACAGTGAATCACAAAGTCCTCCATAGCCCCTTAACAGTCTAGTACATACTAGCAAATAACCAAGCACCACAAAACAAAACAAAACCCCCATTTGCCCGCAGCATTGCCCCCCTTCCCATGATATTAGTTTAATCAGCAAACGTCTTGAAAAGATGTGCTTTGCTGCATGTCCAGTTAGCAGACTTGGGCTATTTTGGACCAGGGTGGGGATGTGTATTTCAAAGGGGCCATGACAGAAAACAACTGGCAAGCAGTCCTCTTCAGTTTGAGTGATGTCATGGATCTCAACCACAGCTCAATGGCACGGAAGAGAGGTAATCTCCCAGGCAGCAAGGTCTTGAGCTAGTTTGGACTTTATACATCAAAATCTATTTTAAATATCAGGTGGAAAAACATAGGCCATCAGAGCATATCATGGAGTACCACTTAAAGAACAAAGTAAAATTAAATGAAATACATATAATGTCTTTGCTTCTTTTAGAGGTGGTTGGGAAATTATATTTGTTACAAAAAATTAGGTGAAATCGATACCTTTCTTTGTTTGCATCAATATTTTCCATCAAAATAACAAAAACATGAATATTTTGGATTGAGATTTTGGTTGTTCAGAAACTTACAAATTTTACTTCTTGTTTATTAGCAAATCACTTCCCCCCACCCACTATTTTTTAGGAAAATTGATTTTTTTGGTGAAAATTTCTCTTTAGTCAAAAAAACCCAAAGTTTTGGTGGAAAATTGTCTCTCAGCTCTATTTTCTTCAAATGACAATGCAGGCACAGTTTATGGAGATGAAAAGGACAACATTCAACAAAAACAGTTATGATCTTAGCATAATAATTAAACTGCCACCTACACAAATAATAATTAGCAATTAATAGAGTGCAAAATCATCAGTTAGGAACTTGAACTGATCATCTTGAAGCCTATAAAGAGATTTTTGTCTGATTTGCCACAACAGATTATGACATCATGCCTTTGTTTTTAGGAAATAAAATAAACCACAAGGAGCATATTTCTGTCATTTATGGGAAATCAAGTAGGTTAATCATTTATGATTTTTATGCTTCAAGGCTTATGTGTGCTACATGCTGAAGAGAGATCTAAACCATTACTCTAAAGTCCATTGTAGCATACATGCTCCCTGCTGCTGAAGAGCCAACCTCATCAAATTGAGCTTTGTCTAAAAGATATTGTAAATATATTATTAGATGCAAGGTACAGCCTGATTATGCAGGACCAGCATAAGATTGCCACTTAGCAAAGCTACACAGTTCTGGGTATTCATTTCCTCTGAGAGCACAGATAATCAAATCCACTAGCATTTATATAGTGACGTGCTGCAAACAACAGTCTGGAATATTAGGTGTCAGTGAGGTTCTGGGAAGATGAAACATGAAGCTAAACAGAACATCCCTATCCAAATTGCTCATTTCAAGTATCTCATGGCTATTAAGTACACTCTTCCCTCTGGGTGGGTATGAAGACCAGGAAATGATCTTGCAAGTGTGGAAAAGAAAAAATGTGACCCATATAAACATAATGAACCATAAAAAAGGAAGGCTGGTGTTTTCACTTGCCTGACATGGTGCACCGATGTGTTAGCCGAATTAGTTTACCACCAACTAACTTGTGGCGGGGAGGCGGCTTCTCCTAAGTGCCTTCTGTGACTTGTTGAGCATCCTTGGCTTCTAGTGCGGTTGCTTAGCACCTTGCTCAGGGGCCAGCTCCTTGGGATATCCTAACAAGCATAACTGATAGTTTTTCTGCTCTCAGTTACAACTGCGAGATCACACAGTTAAAGGGACTACATAGGAGTGACTGAGATGGGAAAATGGCTGCCACTTTCTTTAAAGCATGCCTTCTGAACCTTATTTGGTTCCCATTTACAAGTATCCAACCCCACTAACTTCAATGGGATAACATACCTGGAACTCAGGCCTGATCTTCTGTAGGTGTAATTATCATACCATCATTATAGGCCACGAGATTGACACCAGCTCCTGATTTAGTCCTCAGTTCAAGTAATAAATGACCAGCCCTCAGATTCAGTCTCATTCAAGCCATTACCACCTGGAGTAGGATTTTTGGTTTTGGTGGGACGGAGTTTGAGGAGTAGAACAGATGAAAATACCAGGTACATCTGGACACTCTATAGTCCCTTCTGGGGCCTCCTGCTGAGTGAGCAACATCCAGAGTGCAAATGAGTACATCTACCCATGAGTTCCATAAATAATGTGTCTAAAGAATTTAATTTTCCATCAGTAGTTTGCATGTTTATGAAGTGTCATAAATTGTGGGTGTTTATGTCCCTCTGCTTGGCACTTTTGCAATAGCTGATAATAACTGAGTAAATGCTAAATCGGATGAATTCCTCCACTGATTTCAAATAAACCTTATGAGTTGGAGCAATAAAAAATGTTAAACAGTGTGTACAAAATAACATGCTGTTAGTTACCAGATATGCTGCTGCTTCAGTAAACACTAAAGCATTTTAATCTTGGCTCCAACACAGTAAACAGCAAGTTAATAAGCTAAGGGACAATGCTTATCTTTAAAATTCTCTCAAATTCCTGGTAATCTTGCCCTGCCCTGGTTGACTGCTGGCTGACTCTTCTGTCACTTTATTTCTGTTATTACAGTCTGAAGTTCAGATGAACATTTTTGTTGGGGGGTGAAACTTAATACTGTAACAAAATTGTCAGCTGATGTAAATTGGTGTTCCATTAAACTTATGTTGATTTACCCCACCTGACCAGCTGGCCTTATATATTCAAAAAGCAACCCCAAAACTATATGGCTACGTCCACACTGTTGGCTTCTTGCCAAGTGTCTACACTGCACATGCGTTCTTGCGTAAGTAAATTTACAGTCTAGTGTTGGAAAACAGGGCTTCTTCTGGAAGAGTTATTCCTCTCCCCTTGAGGAATAAGCCCTCTTGCGCAAGAGCTCTTGTACAAGAGGGCAGTGTAGACAGGCAACATGAATTTTTTGCGCAAGAAAACCCTATGGCTAAAATGGCCATCAGAGCTTTCTTGCACAAGAAAGCGTCCACACCGCCATAGACGCTCTTGCACAAAAGTGCATCTCTTGCACAAAAGCACATGCCAGTGTAGACGCGCTCATGTGGAAGGCTTTTTGCGCAAGAACTCTTCCGCAAAACAGTTCTTGCGCAAGAAGCTGCCAGTGTAGATGTAGCCATAGTGTATACTTATAAAAAACAAATGGACTTACAATTAGAGTATAAAATAATAAAAGTAACAATGGCTTCAGTTACAATAGCCTGACGATTGGCTAGTGTAAATTGTCATGGAGAGATACAAATTACGTCATCTAAGGACCCAGACTTCAAACTTCTAGCTGATGTTATAAAAAGCTACAGCAACTCTTGGTCTCTTTATTAATTCTCCAAAGATTTACATTTAATACTGCCACTTTGCCAACACATTTGTAATGCAACAATATGGTGCTGTATTTCCCTAGATATTTTTTAGGTTCAGCCTCAAAAAGAAAGGGTTTTATTTTAATTAATTCAGAATAATACCCTGAATTGTGAAGTGAAGGATCACTTCTCCACCTTTTAATTTAGACTTAAAGCCCCTCACCTGTTTCTTTGTCCTCTCACACTGTGTACAAATTGGCACTCCACCCACTTTGCACTGGTTCAAATATATAATATATCCCCTATTCTTCAAATAGCTAATAAAGAGTAAGGGCCACATCTTTAACTGGCATAAATCTACCTACCTCCATTTAAGTTAACAGAACTATGCTGATTTATTACTTCAGGAGCTGGCCCCCAAAACCCTAATTTAACTAGAGAAAGTATCTAGGAATGCAGAACTTTCTTCTGCAATTTTTTAACATGAGCTACAATGTTTAAAGGCATAGTATCATCTTCCCACACATTCACATATACTTCAGCTTAGTCAACAATATACCATAGCGGGCAGTCAGACTGTAGGCTTGCTGACTTCTAGGCTCTATTAATGGGGATGTATCAAATAAAGAATTTGTCTACAAATAGAATGTTGAATGTAGAATATTCAGATTGTTATGCATCAGAGGCATGACTCCATTTGTTTCTGATTACAGAAATGTTACTAACCCCAAGAGTGTCTGGGGTGGTGGATAAGGTGAAATCAGAAAATGTTTCTGAATCTGAAAGCTGTAACATTTGCAGTTTTAACTGAGCATTGCTGCAACTGTATTTTGATGCTTGGCATCTCTAAGAATTGAGGATGTTGTCTCTGACTTTTATTTTCCTAAGTAAGCAAAGTCCTTGAGGACTTTTAGTAAATTACAAAAGATACCAAAGAAGGGTCTGATCCAAAGCCCATGGAAAGTCCTATTGATGTCAATGGGTTTTGGCTCTGTCTCTAATTGAAATATCTTCTGTAAAGACGTAAATGGATTGAATGGTGGTGAGCATTGTGGAATGGAGGAAAAGTGTTAGAACAACTAGCTGCACAGTGTGAAAGGACATCTTGAAGAGCCTGGAAGGGAGTCGTCCTGAGGTACTGCTTTATGAAATCAGGGAACTAATTCTTATTGCTTTTATTCCACCTTCAGGCTTCAGCCAAACTTTTACAATGGAACTGTTTGGCAGAGGATTAAAAAAAATAATTTAAAAAGCCAATATGTGAACTCTGAGCAGCAAATGCAACCCAAGTTTAAATCTGCTCCAGTGTTAGATTTCATCATGCCATAACGATGCAGCTTGCTTCCAGGCCTGAGCTGAGACATGCAATTGTCCTACGTTTAGTGAAGTGGTGAATGGTTGCCCTCTAAAGGGAAGGAAAAATATAATTCAGCCACCTTCACACTGTTTACATCAGGTTTCCACTGCTGATCTCTGGGTAGCGTTTGGCAGGGGCTGGATATGGGACTCCCTAAAGTAGTCTCTCCTAAGCAACATTCTTTATAGGAACAATCTAGGAATGAGAAGAGAGCAGAAAAGTTGGAGAAAAATGATTCTGATGCCCTAGATTTTAGCTCATCCATAATAAATAAGTCAACGTCTTATTTATGTAAGGTACATGCTAAGATTTTATACAGAATATGTTTGTAAATGTGGCATAACATACCTCTTTGTATTCAGTCTGAATAGCTAAGAATAGGACTTCACAAAAAGCTGGATCTCAAATGTCAGTGTCAAACAGGGAAGCAAATGGTCTGTAGCAACGTTTCCAACGCTGCATCCTCATTTACTTTGAGGGGCTTGATCTTTATGGTTAAAAGGCGATCCTTATTCTTCTTCAGAATATCTGTGTGTGAAAATGTACTGAGGGAGAAGCACTTTTTTAAACCCTTACTGCAAGGTGAATCACCTTTACCATAGTCATGGATTGTAAACAATTTTCATGTTGTTGATACAGATGGAATAGCTAAGACCCTCTTCATGCTTTAAAAGTAAAACCAGTGCTGGTATCCATAGTGTTTAAATAATCTGGTTTTAATAGGAACATGAAAACACCATATGGAACCAGACAGCCATTTCCGTCAGTGTATTTTGTGCATTTGAGTTTACTTTAACATGACATCTAATAAATCATGTATCATGTAGTGACCATATAAGGTTAGCTCTTATTGAAAGGATATTGGTGTTGAGGGCATGCTATTCCTGGGTATTTATTAAGGAAATGAAAGATTGCTAGAACATACGCTACACCATGTGTTGCTGAACATTATTAGCATGCAAACAGAAAAGTGTTTCTTTCTCTCACTCTCCCCTGTACATGCAGGATAAAATACTGGAATAAAATTTGTCCTTGGTTTAAAGACTAACACGGTACATATCCTGTTGGATTCATAGTTGATTTGACAGTATATTGTGAAATCACTCCCAGGTTCATGTTTTATGCAGGAAGGAAATATACCTGTGGAGATAGCCTCAGGCAGTGGTAATTAAAATATGACCATGTGCCATCTGACCTTAAGGCATATTACTGCTTCAACCCTTCACCTTGCAACTGCTGGGCTTGGCTTATTAACAAAGGGCTAGCTAAATGTAAGAAATGTGCTGGGGGAACTAGTCTGCCGTCTTTCTTTTGAAGGGAAACAATAAGCAATAGCTTGGTTAGCTATGTGACAATGTAATATCTGTCCATTTTCTGCCATGGCAGTCACACTGTGCCTTAAGCTGGATGTGCAGCATAATGAATCTATTAGTTTTGCTGTGAAAGTGCAAAAACAAATGAAGTGACAGGAGAGAGAGAGAGAGAGAGAGAGAGAGATCAGTGCTATATACTCTCTGTAGCCCGGCCCGTGTTGCTGCACTCACGTAATAAAGCATGAAAATGCTTCTCTGATTTTCCTACATGTGACGGACTGTTAACTGGAGAGATGTGCCAAATGTTTCAGAAAAAAACTGATTATCTTGTGGGAGAACCAGCTGTCTTGCAGGGAGAGTGGCTACTTTCATGTGTGACCCTCTTACCACCCATGAAAACATTTAGATACAGAGAACTCAACCTGTGTCTCATCAGGGGCACGTAATGTAATGTGACAAAGCTGTTGCAACCTGTTGTGATGTACTGTAATAAGAAAACAATACTAGATTTTCTTCAGACTGTGCTTAAAGAAAACATGATTTCTGGGCAGCTTTCATAAGCGCGACATTCACTAGAAAGGGGGATGAAACACAACATCAGCAAAATAAAGTCTATCCTTTTGGGAAGAACAATGTAATACTTAAACAGATCTGTTCTTTTCCCTAAGCATTTTACAACCATGTGTAATTAATTCCACAGCACCCCTGTGAGGACTATATTTCCATATCCACACTTTACAGGTGAGCTCAGATGAACTCAGTGCTCCATTTCCAATACTTCAATAAATATTTTCATTCTGTAATTGTGGAAAAAAATCAGTTGAGGTAGTGGAACCAGAAATACATAAACAGGCCTGACAAAAGGGGGAAGGGAATAGGTGGCAGTTGCCCTAGGACCCAGCAATTCTAAAAGGCCTGGGGCTCCGGCTGCTGCTACTGCAGCAACAGCACTAGCACCCAAAGCCATGGGCCCTATAAATTGCTGCCAAAGCACTATGCAGAATGCTTCCGTTGGCTGCAATCTGGGTGGCACTGAGGCTGGCCGCCTGGGCCTGCCCCTTCCACCTGAGGCCCTGCCCCTTCTGGGAGCACAGAGCCGCCTCCCCCTATACACACACCTTGCGCAGGGGCCTGGCATGGCTGTTGGCTCCCCTTTTCATAGACTCCAAGGCCAGAAAGTTCTAGTGCCCACAATTCAAGAAGAATGTTACTAAATTAGAAAGGGTTCAGGGATGATGAAAGGATCAGAAAACCTGCCTTAAAGTGAGAAACTCAAGGAGCTCACTGTATCTAGTTCAACAAAGCCAAGGTTAAGGGATGCCTTAATTATAGCCAGTAAGTAGCTATGTGAGAAACTAATCTATAATAATGGACTCTTCAGTCTAGCATTGAAAGGCATGACAAATTCAATGGTGGGAAGTTGAAACTAGATTAATTCAAACAAGAAATAAAGTGTTCATTTTTAACATTGATAATTATCCATTGGAACAAGTTACTAAGGGTGGTGGTAGATTTTCCATCACTGAAGGATTTTTTTGTCTTAAATCAAGATTGGATCTTTTTTCTAAAATACATTCCTTATCAATTGTTTAGGGGAAATTTATTACCTATATTAAGGCCAGATTGCATGATCACAATGGTCTCTTCTGGACTTGGAAATCTATTAAAAGTATTCAGCACAGATTTTTCTAAAGAGCTCAGATCCAATTAGGGCACCTAAAATTACTCAGCAGATAGCTGCTCCCAGTGCTATACATCTGGCCAAATTTTCCCAAGAACTCAGCATTCAACATTCTAATCAGTCCTTAGATGGGGAAACCGCCAGGGAACACTTGGGTGGTCTTTGGAAATAGTGTCACTGATGATTCTGAACATGGAATCCCTTCTTCTGAGTCAAGAGAGAACCAGTGTCCTGCTAAATATGTGGGCTACTTATAACAGCGGTCGTGATTTTCAGTGGCACAAAAGGCAGTCAGGAACCTAACTCCCATTGAAAGTCCCCCTTAGTTTGTCTCATGTTTAGAGCATCAGACTAAACTCTTGGGATCTGTTTCTTGCTTTGCTACTGAATCACTCAGGATAAACACCTAGCTGGCTAAGCTTTCCATACATCAAATATGTACAATACCTTGCAGGACTGCTGAGAGACTTATTTCTGCCTACCCAAAGTTACCTAAAAGTGTAATGTTGCTTCAGTTTAATCAGAGTGTGGATAGTGACAGAAGAAGCCTGCCACTAACTATTAAATAATATGACAATATGAACCCCATTTAAACTGATGTGCCCAGACCAATGTGCATCAGTTTAAATAAATTGTGCATACACAAGCCGTTCATGTTTGCAAACTGTGAGGTCAGGGGACAAAAGGCAATTACAAGTACAAAGCATGGTCAACAGCTGTCATATGAAAGCTGATGGTGCTTCCCTTACATTCTCTTTTGTTTGCTTTAGCATTGCAGCTGTTTACATATTCTGTTTCGTAGCTGGTCATCTCTTTTCATTCACATTTTATTTCCTATAAATATCTGTGCTCTGGTTTATGTATTTATGTTTAAAATCCTGTTTACTTCAAAGATAGAGGGGCTTCAGACATTCTTTGTTTACTTCTGGCTGGGGACTTCAGACATTTGGCTCTCTTTTGCCCCATGTCGTGTATACCAGGAGGGCCAAGGCAGTGACTCGCAGTCCAATTTTATGTCCTATTTTAACCAATCAAGTACCTCTGGGCTGACTTTTCTCACCTTACCACCTTACCATCATGGCCTTTTTTCCTACCAGCAACCAGATAGTGCTGCCACCTTTGCATTAGCTCTTTATGACTAGATAAGGAGGAATCATGAAAGCCGAGTGCAAGCTACCTTTTCTGTAGCAGTCTGGGATCATCATTGCTTTTCCCAGGATGACTGCAGTCCCACTTGGTTCAGGAAACACGAATCTCCAGGTGCTCCCACATGGACCCTGTATGGGAGGTCCAATCCAGGCTGCACTGAATAGTAAGATGGATAGAAAGCTGGCTAGAAGGCCAGGCCCAGTGGGTAGTGATCAATGGCTCAATGTCAGGATGGCGGTCGGTTTCTAGCGGAGTGCCCCAAGGTTCGGTTCTGGGACCGGTTTTGTTCAATATCTTTATTAATGACCTGGATGAGGGGATGGATTGCACCCTCAGCAAGTTTGCAGATGACACTAAGCTAGAGGGAGAGGTAGATACGCTGGAGGGCAGGGATAGAGTCCAGAGTGACTTAGACAAATTGGAGGATTGGGCCAAAGAAATCTGATGAGGTTCAACAAGGACAAGTGCAGAGTCCTGCACTTGGGATGGAAGAATCCCAAGCATTGTTACAGGCTGGGGACCAACCAGCTAAGTAGTAGTTCTGCAGAAAAGGACCTGGGGGTTAGAGTGGATGAGAAGCTGGATATGAGTCAACAGTGTGCCCTTGTAGCCAAGAAGGCTAATGGCATATTAGGATGCATTAAGAGGAACATTGCCAGCAGATCCAGAGATGTCATTATTCCCCTTTATTCGGCTCTGGTGAGGCCACATCTGGAGTATTGTGTCCAGTTCTGGGCCCCCCACTACAAAAGGATGTGGATGCATTGGAGAGGGTCCAGCGGAGGGCAACTAAAATGATTAGGGGGCTGGAGCATATGACCTATGAGGAGAAGCTGAGGGAGTTGGGTCTGTTTAGTCTGCAGAAGCGAAGAGTGAAGGAGGATTTGATAGCAGCCTTCAACTTCCTGAAGGGAGGTTCCGAAGAGAATGGAGAGAGGCTGTTCTCAGTCGTGACGGATGGCAGAACAAGGAGCAATGGTCTTAAGTTGTGGTGGGAGAGGTCCAGGTTGGATATTAGGAAAAACTATTTCACTAGGAGAGTGGTGAAACACTGGAATGGGTTACCTAGGGAAGTAGTGGAGTCTCCATCCCTACAGGTATTTAAGTCTCGGCTGGCTGGGTTGATCTAATTGGGATTGGTCCTGCCTAGAGCAGGGGGCTAGACTTGATGACCTCCTGAGGTCTCTTTCAGCTCTATGGTTCTATGGTCAGTGTAGAGAGCTAAAATACACAGATGAAATACAGAACTCAAATGTGAAATTGTGAAACTATTAACTGTGGTTTGTAAACTATCCTTTAAATCATCTTCCATACCTAACGACTGGAAGATAGCTAATGTGATGCCAATATTTAAAAAGGATACTAGAGGTGATCCTGGCAATTACAGACTGGTAAGTCTAATGTCAGGACCAGGCAAATTAGTTGAAACTATAGTTAAGAATAGAACTGTCAGACACATAGATGAACATATTTTGTTGGGGAAAGTCAACATGGTTTCTGTAAAGGGAAATCATGACTTACTGATCTATTAGAGTTCTTTGAGAGGGTCAACAAACATGTAGACAAAGGGGATCCAGTGGATATAGTGTACTTAGATTTCCAGAAAGCCTTCGACAAGGTCCCTCACCAAAGGCTGTTAAATAAAGTTGTCATGAGATAATAGGGAAGGTCCTCTCATGGATTGATAACTGGTTAAAAAACAGGAAACAAAAGGAAGGAATAAATGGTCAGTTTTCAGAATGAGGAGAGGTAACTAGTGGTCTCCCAACGGTCTGTACTGCGACCAATCCTATTCAACTTATTTATAAATGATCTGGAGAAAGGGGTAAACAGTGAGGTTCAAAATTTACAGATGATATAAACTGCTCAAGATAGTTAAGACCAAAGCAGACTAAGAAGAGCTTCAAAATATCTCACCAAACTAAGTGACTGGGCAACAAAATGGCAAATGAAATTTAATGTTGATAAATGTAAAGCAATGCACATTGGAAAAAATAATCCCAACTATATGCACAGTATGATGGGGACTAATTTAGCTATCTCTACTCAAGAGAGAGATCTTAGAGTCATTGTGGATAGTTCTCTGAAAACATCCACTCAGTGTGCATTGGCAGTCAGAAAAGCAAACAGAATGTTTGGAATCATTAAAAAAAGGATAGAGAATAAGACATAGAATATCTTACTGCCTCTATATAAAACCATGGTACACCCACATCTTGAATTCCGTGTTCAGATGTGGTCGCCTCATCTGGCATTGGAAAAGATTCAGAAAATGGCAACAAAAATGATTAGGGGTTTGGAATGGGTCCCATATGAAGAGAGATTAAAAAGACTGGGACTTTTCAGCTTAGGAAAAAGGAGACAAAGGGAGGATATGATAGAGGTCTATAAAATCATGACTGGTGTTGAAAAAGTGAATAAGGAAAAGTTATTTACTTGTTCCCATACATAAGAACAAATGAAATTAATAGTTAGCAGGTTTAAAGCAAACAAAAGGAAGTTTTTCTACACACAGCGCATGGTCAGCCTGTGGAACTCCTTGCCAGAGGAGGTTGTGAAGACCAGACTTGTACAAGGTTCAAGAAAGAACTAGATAAATTCATGGATGTTAGGTCTATCAGTGGTGATTAGCCAGGATGGGTAGGAATTGTGTCCCTAGCCTCTGTCAGAGGCTGGGAATGGGTGATGGGAGAGGGATTGCTTGATGATTCCCTGTTCTGTTCACTCTCTCTGGGGCATCTGGCCACTGTTAGAAAACAGGATACTAGGCTAGATGGACCTTTGGTCTGACCCAATATGACCATTCTTATGTTTTTAAGAAAAAATATTATCAAAGCGGGCTAAGAAATTCTCTATTTTTGTGTTCATGAAGTTGTAAAAGATTCTACATATAGGGCTAAAATCAGCCCTGGTGGAATAATAATCTCCTTGCTTCTAGGTTATGGTCCAAAATCTATGCAGATCGAAGTTTAGATTTTTACCACAGAGCCTAAACCAAAGTGATATAGAGATCATTTGGTCACATTTGACAAGCACACAAACACCAGCAGCCCTAGAGGTCAAAGGCCAAAGGTTAAGGGGTAGATTCTCAGATGATGGCTGATTAGGCATTTAGAGTCACAAATGAGCCTGAAGAAATGAGATGCCAGTTTTCATCTGCCCCCCCGTTTTTATAGCTTTCACAGTGATTCTTACAGTTGCAATTTAGTAGGGAAATGTCACTAAATTTTTAGTCCCTTGCCTATCTGTACATAATATTTAGATAGATCCATCATGTTAGTAACACCATTTCTCACTTGAATGAATGAAATAGGAAGAACCCTACAAGTCCTGTATAGAAGCCCACAGGAAACAGAGGGTTAAATATTCACAAATTGCCTTTTTCTTACTCCTGATATTCTAGTGTAATGAAGGGGCATTGAAGAGAAGATTGAAAAATAAGAGCCAATCCTTAAAACTGAGTTGTGATCACTAGAGCATAAGAAGCAGTTCAGAGTAAATTTTATAGAATTATAGGCAAAAAATCTGTTCAGATATGCATCACAGATTAAATAGAAAACAAAAGCACACAATGGACACACTGTTATATTTGCCAAGAAAAAAAAGTCTTACAACAACTTCAAATAAGAATATATCAGAGAGATTTCTACTTCATGGTGAATTATTTTGTATTAGAAAACTTTTTAAAGTGCTTTGGGTTGGGGTTGTGTTCAGAAGGGAAATAGTTTCGGTTCATTATTTGATACCAGCTTAGATCTTTTCCAGGCAAAACTGGGCACACATTGTCCTGGGACTGTGCTGAAATAGGATTGTTTATAGGGTCCGGCTAAAAGGCAGGATTTTCCAAAGTGTGCAGGGGTGGTGAACCGTGCTCCCACTGTAATGAATGGAAGTTTCATCACTGACTTCAATGGAGCAGTTAGGCCAATACCGATTGCTTTTGAGAATATTCACCCATAATGCCTCTTCCTCATCTGTGAGGGAAGGGTTAGTAAGGGATCATTGCTACCAACTTCATAGGAAATCCACCAAGGAGTTAAGATGTGACTGGGCAACAAAATAGCAAATGAAATTTAATGTTGATAAATGTAAAGCAATGCACATTGGAAAAAATAAAAATAATCCCAACTATACGCACAATATGATGGGGACTAATTTAGCTATCTCTATTCAAGAGATAGCTTCCAGGAGCAGCACTGTGAGGAAGCTCAAGGAGGGTTGATCAAGTTGTGAGAAAGTGAAGTGATCACAGAGCTAGTGCGTGTACAGACAGGGCTTCTGGTGGGACCCATGGCTATAAGCAGAGCTGATAATGAATGAAATTCCTGTCCCATGGGACATCTGTTTGGATCCTGAAATGGGCAAAGTCAAAATATTAACAATTTTAGAGGAATGGAAAGTTGTAAGAAATGCCAGTTTGAAAACATCTAGATGAAAAATTTGGAGGAAAACAAAAAGTTTTGTTTAAAAAAGTTGGCTTTTTTATATTTTATTTTTTTTTAATTAAACCAATCATTTCTTTTTAATATTCTCATTGAAAAATAGGAAATTTTCATTGATATTGATATTTTCATGTGAGAAATTTGGACTGTTGTGGACAAATCAGGGCAAATTTTCAGTTGAAAAATTCTGGCCAGCTCTGTGAGCTGTGGGGTTGCCACCTCTGTTTGTGTCATTGTTGAAGAAGTTAATGGACTCCCCCCCCCCTTACAACATACTTAGTGGATGTTACTCCCTTTTGTGGGTTTTTCATAGATTCATAAAAGGCTAGAAGGGATCTTTGTGGTCATCTAGCCTGAAATCTGTATAACATAGGCTAGAGAACTTCTCTGAAAAAAACTCCTGTTTTGAACATAAGTTTATCTTTTAGAAAAACATTGGCTCTTGATTTAAAAATTGCCAGTGATAGAGACTCCACCACAACCGTTTGTAGACTAACCAATAGAATAATTACCCTAATGGTTAAATTGTTCTTTATAGAAATAGCTCTTCCTTTCCACAGTAAGTAGAAGTTAGTAATTTATGGGAGCTGTTGGTGCCTAATGAGCCATCAGGTGTAACTAGGGTTTGACTCTTCATCTCTCCTGTATATTGAGTACTTGATGGGACTACTCTAGTAAGGAAGTAGTACTCAGAGTGAGTTGGGCCCTACGGGCATGTCTTCAGAGCAGCATTATTTTGAAATAACTCACATTATTTTGAAATCACAAAGTGAGTGTCTACATAGCAAGACCATTATTTCAAAATAATTTCAAAGGGTTCCTGCACAGGCCAGCTTTACTCCTGACCCCATGGTGGGACACCTTCCCAGTACAAGCCACAACTAAGGAGGCTGGGGTCAGGGATACACACACTGCAGTGCTGCACATGGCACACAGGCATGCCCACACTCTTGGGGTAGCATCTGATCCTGGGCAAGTGGAGTGAGGCAGAGGACACCAATCCCCTGGCAGGGGAGCCTGCTGGGACAGGGAGGACGTAGAGGGGACCCCCAGTAGCACCCTCCCTGGCAAGTGACATCTGCTGCTCACACATACCTCCACCAATACGCTCCCCCCCCTTCAGACGGCAGGGATAGAAGTCCTCTCCCTGTGGGGTGTCACCACTACTGGACCCAGCATGTGTGTGGCATAGAGGGAAGCCGAGCCACCCAATCTCCCCCTCTACCACCCGCAGGCTCCCGGCCTGGCTGACACCTTCCCATGTCTGCTTGTCCCCAGGATGTGGGGGTAGCGCGGTTCCCCCCGGGACTTCCATGCCCCTGCAGGAAAGTCCCCACTGTCCAGGCCTCAGATGGCCTTGCTCTAAGTACATCACTGTCATCTGACCCGAGACCTTTCGGTGTTGCTTTAGGCTTCATGAACCCTGTCTCCTGGGATGATTGGCCTTGTTGTTTTTCTTCACAGCTGTGAGTGGGCCGTGAGCCACATCTCCCGCACCATCCTCCTGACCCCGTGTGACCAGCAAGTGCCACCCACCCTCTGAGGACCTCCAGTGGGAGCACATAGCCTGCCTCCATTTCCTCCAGTGGTCTCTGGACTGGCAAGACCAGAGGTTGGATGCAGACCTGGAGGAGTGTCATGCCGACCTGGTGGGAGCTGTCCTAGGAAACCAGGAGCATGTGTGCAGCATACAGTACCACCGCTAACCACATGGTCAACACGATTGAGTGATCTAGCAGCTGCCCCCTGCACCTGCTCCTTCTCAAGACCTCCCTGCTCCTCTTCCCACCCTCATCCCGCCAGCTTCTCTCCCAGTTCCCCCCAGCTGCTGAGGCATACAAGGCAGTGGGACCATCTGAGGCAGGTGCCAGTCCCAACCCCATTTCTGAGCTTCTTCTCCCTCCTCCTCCCCCTTCCACCTCCCTCTTTCCCCCTCCCAGGTTCTTTCCCCAGTTACATTTACCCCAAATAAAGACTTTCTTCTAAAACAAAAGGTCTTGTTTATTATGTCTGCAGGGCAAGGGAGGGGTGTAGGAGGAAAGACACAGAGGGACACTGCAGAGACCCCTTGTGGGGAGGGCCGGGGGAGAGTGTCACAGGTGTCTTTGTCTGAAACTCTCCCTCAGGGCCTGTCAAATATGCACAGCCCCCTGATGGGCTTTCTGGATGGCATATCTAAGACCCTGGCCATCTGCTCGGCCCCTGGATCCCACCCTGGCAGGAATGTCTCCCCCTAATTTTAAAAAATATTGCAGAGGACACAGCAGGCTCACACCACCTGGGGGACAATCTGCTCGCCAAGGTCCTGGCCGGTGAGGAGACAATGGGACCTCCCTTTTAGATGGCCAAAGGCACCCTTCACAACCATGTGGGCCCTACTGTGCCTGGCATTAAAAAGTTCCTTGGTGGGTCCAGGTGTCCAGTGCAGGGTTTCATCAGCCAGGGGAACAGAGGGTAGACTGAATCCCCCATGATGCAAATGGGCATATCCGCGTCCCCCACCCTGATGGTGCAGTTGGGGAAAAAATTCCAGCATGCAGCTTCTCAAAGACGCTCAAGTTGTGAAAGATGCAGGTGTCGTGCACCTTCCCTGACCACCTGACGCTGATATCTGAGAAGTGACCTCGGTAGTCCAAGAGGGCCTTCAGCAACATAGAAAAGTACCCCCTGCAGTTAATATAAACTGAAGCCTGGTGAGCGGGGGCCTCTATGGGGATGTGGGTGCCATCAATGGCCCCCATGCAGTTGGAAAAGCCCACGGTAGCAAAGCCGGCAACAATGAGATCTACATCATGCAGGATGATGCCTCTGCAGAGCAGGATGGTGTTGATAGCCCTCACCACCTGTAGAAGGAGACAAACAGAGAATCACAGGGTTGCCAGGGCCCTCAGGAGTCCCCTGAGCCCAACCCTCCTTCCCACACACCAGGACTAACCCCTAACTTACCCCATCCCTCGGCAGGGCTTTGTGAAGGCAGAACTGGAAAATCCATCAGAGAGGGAGCTTTCACCCCCACCTACTCTAGGGAACCCCATTCCAGTAGTTCACCACCCTCCTGGGACAATAGCACAAGAGAGTCATATTTGCATGACCACGACCATGATGACTGATCTCCCCATGCCGAACTTGTTCCTGACAGAGCAGTATCTGTCTGGCTTGGCAAGCCTCCACAGTGCGATGGCAACCCGCTTCTGTAGGGGGATGGCAAACTGGGTATGTGGGTGTCCCGTCGCCAGATGGCAGGGGCGAGACGCTCACACAACTCCATGAAGGTGTCCTTCTGCATGCAGAAGTTCTGGAGCCACTGCTGGTTGTCTTACTACTCCATGACGATCCGGTCCCACCTGTCGCAACTGGTGTTCTGTCGCCAGAAGTGGCAGTGCACAGTGTGCAAGGGAGGGTGAGAAGGGTTGTGCTGCATGAGCAGCATGTGGAGAGAGGTGAGGAATTGCCCTGCAGGAAGTGTCGGATCCTGTTCCTGCAGTGCCATGAGGGCAACCTGCAATAACTGCAGGAACTGCACCAGGAGGTCCAAGAACTGGCGACCACTTTCCAGCAGGTGTGGCTCCATGGCTGGAGTGGTGTGGTGTCCTCAAGGGCAACCAGAGCATGCACTGAGAAAAGTTTGCTGTCCCTCAAGGAGGTAAACAAAGGTGAAGAGCCTAAGACACAATTGTACAGTGGGATTCCATTAAGCACGAGCCTCAGCTAGCCTCAGGCAGCAGCTCCAGGAAGTGGCTGCTGTCCTGATGCCCTGACCGGCGTGCTTCTGGAGGCTTTAAATGAGATTGTGGCTCCAATCAGTGCAGATGCTCTATTCTGAAATAACTCAGGGCTATTTCGATGGGCATTTGTAATGTAGACACGCTATTTTGAAATAAGCTGTTTGGGATTTTTCCCCCAAAAATTGCTTATTTCAAACTAAGCGTGTACTGTAGACATAGCCTAAGTTAGTTGCTATCATAGAATTTTCTCTCTCAAAAAAAATGTAACTAGCAGATTTATAAAGCATTGCTTGGGTCCATCATTCAGGAATTTTAGTTTCTTCATCTCTGAAAATTCTTATCCTTCACTATATTTTAACAAAAAAAGGGCTACAATAAATTTGGTTTCCAATAACATTTTCCACTAGTTTTCAAACATTAAACATTGATTTAGCTGTGCCAAAGCAGAGCACCAAAGTAGCACTGAGAAATTTGAAGTAAATTTTTCTGTGTTTTCTGTAAAGTTTATTGAAAACCAATCAAATTCCAGGTTCATCCTAATTTTCTGGCTCATCTTGGTTCAGTCTCTTTTAACATTCACTCAGTTATGTCAATTTTGAGGACTGTACTTACTTTGGTGATTGTCTCATTTCTCTTTGGTTTTATGAGAAGCAATCTTATTCCAGGCACATCCCGTTTTCCTGGCACAGCCAAACCCTTAAGTGCTTTAAGTTATGAGAAAAGGAAGCTGTATAACGAATTTGGTGGTCTTAGCCCTTAACACTTAGGAGGAGTTCTTGATCAAACAGACAGACAGAACTCTCTAAAATATATAGTAGACAGCATTGCTTACTGCACCATCGGGATGTTGAGAAAAGCCTTGGGACTGCTTGGTTTTTCTGATTAGTTGGGGAAGTTGTATCTCAGGACTTGTTTCCACTACACCAGGGATCGACATTGCAGTGATCCATCCACCAGCCATCAATTTATTGCGTATGCTTAGATGTGATACATTGATCTCTGAGTGCTCTCCCATTGACACCGATACTCCACCAGGACGAGACGAGTAGCCATCATGATCAGGAGAGCATCCCTCCACTGACCTTATTGCACGCAAGACACCACAGTAAGTACATTGATTTCAGTTACGCTATTTGCATAGCTGCAGTGACATAGATTAGATTGATGGTGTAGACTAAGCCTCAACTAATCCTCTGTACTGAACCATTTTTCCCAACTTGCTGATCCTGGGAGAATAAATTCCAGTGATGGAGAATAGTGCTGTAAAGGAATTGAGATAAAAATAACTTTTAATGCCCTTAAATAATGAAGTGGAGTTGTGTTTTTGTTGTTTAAGATGTCTGAGGATTTAGAAAAAGACACTTCAGAGAAATATGGAGCAGAAAGGATTGATCTGACCAGTGTTTCCGATGCAACCCATTTGTTTCTGTAAACATAAGGGCTGTGTCTAGACTGGCAAGTTTTTCCGCAAAAGTGGCCGCTTTTGTGGAAAAACTTGCCAGCTGTCTAGACTGGCCGCTTGAATTTGCGCAAGAACACTGACGATCTAATGTATGATCGTCAGTGTTCTTGCGCAAATACAATGGGTACTGCTTCTTGGAGCAGCTAGTGCAGGAACCCACAAGGGGAGAGGCAATTCTCGATTTAGTCCTGAGTGGAGCGCAGGAACAGGTCCAGGAAATAACCGTTACAGGACCGCTTGGGAATAGTGACCATAATATAATAACATTCAAAATTCCTGTGGTGGGAAGAACACCTCAGCAGACCAGCACCCTGGCATTTAATTTCAAAAAGGGGAATTACACAAAAATGAGGAGGTTAGTTAAACAGAAATTAAAAGGCACAGTGACTAGAGCCAAATCCCTGCAAGCTGCATGGAAACTTCTTAAAGACACCATAATAGAGGCCCAACTTAAATGTATACCCCAAATTAAAAAACATAGCAAGAGACCTAAAAAAGAGTCACCGTGGCTTAACCACCATGTAAAAGAAGCAGTGAGGGACAAAAAGGCATCTTTTAAGAAGTGGAAGTCCAATCCTAGTGAGATAAATAGAAAGGAACATAAACACTGTCAAATCAAGTGTAAAAATGTAATAAGAAAAGCAAAAAAAGATTTTGAGGAACAGCTAGCCAAAAACTCAAAAAGAAATAACAAAATGTTTTTTAAGTACATTAGAAGCAGGAAGCCTGCTAAAAAACCTGTGGGTCCCCTAGACGATCGAACTATAAAAGGCGCAATCAAGGACGATAAAGCCATTGCGGAGAAACTAAATGATTTCTTTGCTTCAGTCTTCACGGCTGAGGACGTTGGGGAGATTCCCAAATCTGCACTGTCCTTTGTGGGTAATGAATCTGAGGAACTGTCCCGGATTGAAGTGTCATTAGAGGAGGTTTTGGAACAAATAGAAAAACTTAATGTTAACAAATCTCCGGGACCGGATGGCATTCATCCAAGGGTTCTAAAAGAACTCAAATGGGAAATTGCTGAACTATTATCTGTGGTTTGTAACCTATCCCTTAAATCGGCTTCCGTACCTAATGACTGGAAGGTAGCCAACGTGACACCAATATTTAAAAAGGGCTCTAGAGGCGATCCGGGCAATTACAGACCGGTAAGTCTAACTTCAGTACCGGGCAAATTAGTCGAAACAATAGTAAAGAATAAAATTGTGAAGCATGTAGAAGAACATAATTTGTTGGACAAAAGTCAACATGGGTTTTGTAAAGGGAAATCCTGTCTTACTAATCTATTAGAGTTCTTTGAAGGGGTTAACAAACATGCGGACAAGGGGGATCCAGTAGATATAGTATACTTAGATTTCCAGAAAGCCTTTGACAAGGTCCCTCACCAAAGGCTCTTGTGTAAATTACATGGCCATGGGATAAGAGGGAAGGTCCTTTCTTGGATTGAGAACTGGTTAAAAGACAGGAAACAAAGGGTAGGAATAAATGGTAAATTTTCAGAGTGGAGAGGGGTAACTAGTGGTGTCCCCCAAGGGTCAGTCCTAGGACCAATCCTGTTCAACTTATTCATAAATGATCTGGAGAAAGGGGTAAGCAGTGAGGTGGTAAAGTTTGCGGATGATACCAAACTGTTTAGGATAGTCAAGACAGAAGCAGACTGTAAGGGACTCCAAGAAGATCTCACCAAACTGAGTGATTGGGCAACAAAATGGCAAATGAAATTTAATGTGGATAAGTGTAAAGTAATGCACATTGGGAAAAATAACCCCAACTATACGTACAGTATGATGGGGGCTAATTTGGCTACGACAAATCAGGAAAGAGATCTTGGAGTTATCGTGGACAGTTCTCTGAAAACTTCCACACAGTGTGCAGCGGCGGTCAAAAAGGCAAATAGGATGCTAGGTATTATTAAGAAAGGGATAGAAAATAAGACCCGGAATATCTTACTGCCCCTGTATAAAACTATGGTACGCCCACATCTTGAATACTGTGTACAGATGTGGTCTCCTCACCTCAAAAAAGATATTTTGGCCTTGGAAAGGGTTCAGAAAAGGGCAACTAAATTGATTAGGGGTTTGGAACGGGTCCCATATGAGGAGAGGTTAAAGCGACTGGGACTTTTCAGTTTAGAAAAGAGGAGACTGAGGGGGGATATGATAGAGGTGTATAAAATCATGAGTGGTATGGAGAGGGCCGATAAAGAAAAGTTATTTATTAGTTCCCTAAATAGAAGAACTAGAGGACACCAAATGAAATTAATGGGTAGCAGGTTTAAAACTAATAAAAGAAAGTTCTTCTTCACACAGCGTGTAGTCAGCATGTGGAACTCCTTGCCAGAGGAGGCTGTGAAGGCTAGGACTATAACAGAGTTTAAAGAGAAGCTAGATAATTTCATGGAGGTTAGGTCCATAAAAGGCTATTAGCCAGGGGATAAAATGGTGTCCTTGGCCTCTGTTTGACAGAGGCTGGAGAGGGATGGCAGGAGACAAAGCGCTTGATCATTGTCTTCAGTCCACCCCCTCTGGGGCACCTGGTGCTGGCCACTGTCGGCAGACAGGATACTGGGCTAGATGGACCTTTGGTCTGACCCGGTACGGCCGTTCTTAATGACTCTCCCGTTTGGGAAAAAGCCCTCTCGCACAAATGCTTTTGCGCAAGAGGGCCAGTGTAGACAGCTGAGAACCGTTTTGCGCAAAAAAGCCCCGATGGCGAAAATGGCGATCGGGGTTTTCTTGCGCAAAACCGCGTCGAGAGTGGCACGGATGCTTTTCTGCAAAAAGTGCTTTTGCGCAAAAGCGTCTGTGACAATCTAGACGCTCTTTTCCGCAAATGCTTTTAACGGAAAAACTTTTCCATTAAAAGCATTTGCGGAAAATCATGCCAGTCTAGACGCAGACAAACTGTTTCTTCTACAGAATGAATCAAAGGAGCTGCCAGTGTGTTAAAGTTACTTAACTATTAGGATAGGCTTCTGGTATGTTAGTTGTTTTGGCAATAAAGTCTCCTTAGGGAGTGAAATGAAATTTATGGCCTATTACTGGAACATGTTTATAGATTGCAGACCTGACTCGGTGTGTGGCGTTTTCTTCTGCAGTTTCATCTGTTAAATGTAGTTAGATTGTGGTATTCCTGCCAAATAATAAAGTTAGAAGCTAGGGTTTTTGCTTCTTTCTGTACCTTCAGGTATGTTTGTTATCAGAAGCCAAGTCTGGATCTCAATTTTGCAAATTGCTTCTGTCTTAATAGTGCACTGAACTAACACCATCAATCCAAATGTCCCTGGCCTTTGGGGTTTTGAACTCTGCATCTAAATGTTGTCATTTGACCCCACAGAAGAGTGAACTCATTGCTTGAGTGCCTTTTTGTGGCCCGATGTGGCATAGCAACTCTCTCCCTAGTGGGCACTCTCTATGCCAATCAACATTCTAGCCATCTGGGAAGTCCACCTCTTCCTGTGACTCAACCCTCCTGCCATGTTGAGATTTGTTTCCACCCTCTCTGGGTTCACAAAGTCCTTTAAATCAGTCAAACAGAAGTTTAAAAGGAACTAAATCTTCTGTCAGACTCTGCTGGCTGCCCCTTGTCTCTTAGGAAAGCCTCCTCAGTAATGTGACCTCTTCTCACCGTCCATGTTGTGCCTTGTGCTACCCCTAGTGTTGGTACAATTTTTCACTTCCCCAGGACTTCAGGCAGGCTCTCACTCCTCAGTCGTTCCTGATCTTCCCTGAGGATTCAGGCCCATCTCAGGAGCAGCCTATCTGCTTCTCTGTTCATTTCACCAGATCATGCCCTCCCCAGGTGCAATCAGCGGGGTCACTAGCACTTATAGTCTCATTTAACCTTTTTGGGACCTGTGTGGGGCATTGAAAAGGGGGGTTGAACTTCATGGGTCCAGTTTGTTTCTTGAGTTCCAGTTGTGGGCTTTGGCTGGTGGTAGCAGAAAGTCTGACTGGGAAGTGGATGAAGCAGTGTAAGCCACCTGCAGCTCCTCTTGGGCTGGCACAGGTCACAAAATGGATGAGGTTGGCCAAACAGATAGAAGGGCAAAGCAATGATCCATGACATCTCCCAGACAATCTCTGCTGAGGGGACTTTCTGGAATCTAAGCTGCTCTCTCCTGGCAGAAGGGAGTGATGCCACAGGGCCACTGGGAAAGAGCAAATGCTTTTGGTGTGGACACGTGCTAATTGGTGCAGAAGAAATACACTTACTGCAAATGGAGGTGCAGGTAGTAGGGATCCTGAGAACATGGTACCAAGAGTTGCACATTCGGGAAGCTTGAGGGGGTTTGGGAGAGACAGGAGGGAATGAAGAGATGGGGATGAATGAAGCTTTAAAGCTTTTGATTTTCTATTTCCTTTTCTTTTCTTTTTTTATGTCCCAGCTAGGATCTAACTATCCCATATTTAGTCCTGGGAATCATTCTTTCCTCCAGTTCTTTTTCGTATCATGAAGCGATACACAAAACGCAGTAAGGCTTTTTAAGTCATTCATTTCTTTGAGCTCAGAAATCTTTTCGCCTCAATTTCCATTGGGTAATGTAGCTGGCAGTTTTGAGCCACCACCTTTGAAATTAGTGTGGGGCACTATGTCCCTCACCAGTGAGCACTCCTCTAGCCCTCAGCCAACTTCAAAGGCTGCTTGCTGTGATCTAAGAGGTTAACACAGAAAATGGTCTGCGGTGCTTTCCAGTAAATCTTCACTAAATGGTCTTAATCAACCCCAGAAATTTTCAACCTTTTTTCCTCTGTGAAAGAGAGAGAGACAGAGACAGAGACGGAAAGAAAGAGAGTGAGTGAGTGAGATGGTATTAAATGCAACTTTATCCGCTCTCTGGTGATTTTATTAGGTGCTGCCCCTCTATACAAACTTCTTAATTGAACTCACTGGTATGTAGATCAACATCAGCTTCAAGGAAATGAGATTCAAACCAATTACACATCATCCTTTTTGATAGGGCATATTAGGTTTGTTTGTGTTTTTTAATAAAGATGCTAGAGGAAGAATAAAAATAAATAAAAATGTAATTGATCCATTAAGTTGCATTGGGGCAAAGAAAGTAAATAGAGATTTCCTTGCCCCTATACCAACCCCCCCAGATTATATCCTAAAATTATGGAAAAGACCATGTTGATTCCCAGTCTGAGAGCTACAAAATTGTAAACCTTGGGGCTGCTTCTGATGGAGTAAAGCTCTAAGCCATGCTACCAAACAAAGAGGGGAAAAAGCATCCCGCACTGCCTCATTTCTGAAGTCTTCCATTATTTACCAGAAGTCATTAACCATTCCTTTGTTAGACCAGGCTGTGAGCAACAGCAAGTTCAAACAAATTCACTGCTGTATCCAGTACCTTTTACACAGGGGAGCTACAGCTGTTTGTGCAGATGCCGTTATGCTAACGCTATATTGCCACAGTTACAAGTTTCATCACCAGGACAAATAAAAAGATGCTTATGGAAATAATTTCTTTGTTTTGCCTTGCTTTCCTTTGGTATAATCATTAGTATAAACTTTATATCCAGTCTCACTCCTGCTTTTTCTTAATGCTTTGCAAACTAAATGAAAATAGAACTGGTGCTATATAAGGATGTCTGGTTTGTTCTAACTACAAATGCTCTGAGAATAGGAATCTTGTAGAGGACTATATTACACAGCTATTAATTTTGCAAAGAAAAAAACCCCTTACAATACAGGAAATCAAATGTGTTTTTTTGAAATGTATGAGGAACTGCACAGTTGTGTTTTTTCCACGCTAATGAGCTTCCTGGGTGCCTGTGAGAAAATGCCAGCGACTGTTTAGAGGCTGATTTCCTTTTCAAAGAGGATTCTATGGGATGTTTGGGTGCTCTGTGGTTCTAAAAAAGGTCTCAAATAATGAGTTACAACATACATTAGATTTAAAACGTTCACTGCTGAGTTTTGTCTCGCCATCCATGTTACAATGGACTGCAGCAGTTCCTCTCTGAGATACCAGCATCCCATAAGCAAACTGATGCTTTCAAATGGTGTATCTGGTATGTGGGTCAGCTTTTGACATGCGTTTTTCTTCATTTGGCTCACATGTCATTCAGCAAGGACCTGGTCTGGAGCCCACTGAAGTTAGTAGGAGACTTTCCATTCATTTCAGTTGGCTTTGGGTCCGGCCCCAACAGAGTGAATGATTTATAGCTAATGATTTATTTGAGAAATGTAATTTATTTATTAATAAATTGTCAGTCAGGAGATCAAGATTAGCTGAAATACATTTGCAATTGGAAATTATTTACCATGTGATATTTGGAATAGATTTTGACCTGCTAATTATTTGTGAGGAGTAATTTGTGAGTAGTGGATAATCAAAATGTAAGTCGTCAATATTTGCTGCACAAGGAGACCATCGGTGGAGCAGCTGCACTGGGCTATATGTTCCCTATGTGCTGTGGTAACAACCTTCATGCCAGCCTTGTGTAGTACCATCATGTGGATCCAGTAGCTCCCAGAACTCCATGTAACTGGCACATGGGATCTGTTATAGCCTAGTAGCTCAGGATTAGTGTGATGCAAGATATTTATCAATGATCTGGAAAAAAGAGGCAGCAATGTTAGCAGACAATACATAATTACCAAGATAGTGAAGTCCAAAGCTGTGGAGGGTCACAAAAGGATCTCACAAAGCTGGGTGACTAGGTACCAAAATGGTAGATGAAATTCAATGTTGATAAATGCACAGTAATGCAACTGGGAAAACATAATCCCAACTATACATACAAAATAATCTAGATTAGCCATTACCACTTAAGAAAGAGATCTTGGAGTTATCATGGATAGTTCTCTGAAAACATCAGCTCTTTATGCAGTGGTAGTCAAAAAAAACCTACCAGAATATGAGAAGCCATTAGGAAAGGGATAGATAATTAATTGGAAAATATCACAATGCTACTATATAAATCCATGTCACGCCCACACCTTGAATATTGCATGCAGTTGTGGTCACCTCATCTCTAAAAGATATATTGGGATTAGAGAAGGACAGAAAAGAACATCAAAAATTATTAGGGGTATGGAACAGATTCCATATGAGGAGATAAAAAAGGGACTAGTCATCTTAGAAAAGAGACAGCTAACGGGGGATATGACAGAGGTCTATAAAATCATGAGTGGTATGGAGAAAGTAAATAAGGAAGTGTTATTTACTCCTTCAGATAATACAAGAACAACAGGACACACAATGAAATTAATAGGCAGTAGTTAAAACAAAAAAAGAAGTATTTCATACAGTGTAGTCCACCTGTGGAACTCGTTGCTAAAGGGACGTTGTGGAGGTGAAAAGTATAATGGGATTCAAAAAAGAATTAGATTAATTTATGGAGGGTAGGTCCAGTCATGGTTCTTAGCCTTATTGGGCAAGGATGCAACTTCATGTTTTGGCATTTTCTAAATCTCTGACTGCTGAGAGCAGACATCAAGGGCTGGATCACTCCATAAATTGCGTTGGTCCATTCATTCCCTCTGAAGCATCTGACATTGGACATTGTCTGCAGACAGTATACTGAGCCTAGCTGAACCACTCTTCTGACCCAGTTTGGGCATTCTTATGTTTTTATGAGTTAGGCAGGTGCAGCAGACCAACATCCGAGTCTCTGGCTGATGGTGTGATTTTTACCTCTTTAATGTATCTGAAATTCATCCTTATACAGCTTCCTGGACTGCACATTGAAGGAAATGAAGAAAGTGCCATTGATTTCCATGGTCATCCCTGGATTGAACCCAAACAGCTGGATCCATATAGGTTGATCTGAATTCAGAAAGTAAAAATAAAAAGGAGTATGATCAAGCCAAAACACATTTCTCTTTTATTGAAAAAATGTACTGAAGTCGATAAAATAAAATAAACTTACATGGCTTTAGTGCCAGATCTTCAGATTCAGTGAAGTGGCATAATTCTGTGTGCACCAGCACAGAATCTGATCCCATTCCTCAGAGGAATTATTTTTCTTTCTTATGTTTAACTAGAAGATTTACCTAGCATTGCTCAGATCCTTCACTCAAATAAATTTTGTTTTTCTTCAGAGGTTTTCAAACTTTGGGTTGCCATTTGTAAGGGTAAGCCACGAGCTGGCTGTGAGATGCTTTGTTTATCTGAGTGTTCATAAGGATGGCTGCTTGCAACTTCCAGTGGCTGTGGTTGCCATTCCTGGTGGTGGTCGCACCTGCACCTCTTCCCATAGCACCCATTGGCTGGGAATGGGGTACTGCGGCCACTAGGAGCTGTGAGCAGCCATGCTTGTGGATGCTCATATACAAAAAAGTGTCTCATGGCCAGCTAGTGGCTTACCAGAGAGAAAGGACTGCCCCAGCCCTCTCTCACTGCAGCAGTCTGGGGCCAGGTGAGAAACACCTGTCCATGGCCGCTACAGAGGGCACAGCTGGGAAAAGGTAAATGTTCAGCTGGGGAACAAACACACACACAGAGACAGGCACACAAACAGACAAACTTTCTGAAATATATTGTAGATAGTTGCTCCTTTCTCCATCTCTGACCCCTGTTGCCTCAGTGGGGTTACAGCTGTCCCAGTCCTCATCTCTGGCCCCTTGCTGTTCCCTGGTGGTCATTCTACAGTATAAATGTCCCTCCTACCAGACCTCTCCCTTTCCATTTTATGAAAAACAATCAAATTCCAGGCACATCCCATTGTCCTGGCACAACCAAACCCCGACCTGGCTTTAAGTTAGGATAAGAGGAAGCTGTATACCAAATTTGGTGATCCTGGTTTTTACCATTTAGGAGGCGTTCACAGACAGGCAGACAGATGCATATTCCTAAAATATATAGGAAGATGTGGCCTAGTACACAAAGCACACTGGACTGGGTTCAGGAGACCTGGCCTCCATTTTCAGCTCTGTGACTCACATGCTGTGCGACCACAGGCAATTTGCATCACGCCTCTGTCTCCTGTCATTCCTGGGCTTGCTTGTATAAGCTGTAAACTCTTTGGTACTGGGGTTATCTCATCCTTTATGCGTATAAGGCATTTACAGTTATGGGGCCCTGACTTCAGTTTGGGACTTTTAGTGCAGTCTCTATTAAAAATAATAATACAACGCACAATGTGCTTTAGAATATAGTCACAAAAATAGCTACAGCTCTTGAGAACAAACCTGTATACAGTTGCACATCAAATTCAGGTGACCTACTATCTGCTTGAGTCATTTACTCACTCAATCATGAAACCCCAGTACACTTCAGGTGTGAACAATCAAGTATGTGAGCTTAATATCCTCTTTCTGCATGTATTCATGAGACCATGACTTGATTGCTTGAATGCTCACAGGAAGTGAATGCTCATGGGGCATAAGAACATGGCCAAATGAAATCAGTTTTAAATTGGAACAAATGCTAATGCAAACTTTTTTTTTAGGTATTCACCCTGTTCTATTTAATATGCAACTCTCCACCTTTAGACCATGAACATCATTTGTTTTTAAGCTTCCATTCACATATGTAAGTTTCTTTGCTTTCTGCTATCTCTAAAATACCTCACTGTGATTTCTTATTATTAATAATATAATAACCATAAGCATGATAATAATCTTCCTCATTTATACAGCACCATTAGTTGATTCTTACAAGCAGTCAAATGTGCCAGAGAAGGAATTAGATCCTTTCATTAAGAAGCTAACAAACTGAAGGCACGACATGGTAGAAAACAATATCTATAATGTGAACAGTCTTGAAAGAGAACATAGGAAGAACAATGTATGTTCATTATAATTGGAGATCTACTTGGAAGAGTTTGGGTTTCGGGAATGTCTTTGAGTAGAGGGTTGAAAGGGTTTGAGGGAGATAAACTCTCCAACACAGAAACTTACGGGATGATTTTCAAAGGCACAAAGTGCAGTTAAGGGCCTCTGTCCCATTGGAGGGTTATGGAAGTTAGGTGCCTATCTGAACTTGGAGCTGTGAAAGGATAAGGATGCAATATGTTGGAATTCATGTACGGTAATGTTCCACTTCCACATTTTGAATTGTAAAAGACTCTCCATTGGAGAATGCAAATTTTGATCTGCCCAAACCAGACATTCACTTCAATCACTTTTCTCTAGCTCCATGAATATAGAAATAAAGCTCCACTGCAACACCCTTGAATGAGTTTGTGACTGTTTTGCATTGCTGGAACAATTCAGTATAGCAGAGAACCTAGCCCCAAGTCTCTAACTTAAAATGATATAAGCAGCTTTCATCTTAGAGTAGCCCAGAGAACAGAGCGAACTTCACTTATGAATGAGGTTCAGTAATGTAGTAATTCAATATGCTCAATTGCTATTAATATCCCAGGTAGCATCGTTGTCCAGAAATAATTTTTTTATGCGTTTAGTCCCAATGATTTGAACTATTTCTCTCAGAATTCCCTCACCCCACTTATCTTCTATCACACTTCCTTTTTGTTGGTTTATGATTATTATTATTTCAGCTGTAGATTGTAAGCTCTTTGGGGCAGGACCAAATCTTTACATGCTTCTTTGTAGCCTTAAACATTTTTTGGATGTTCAACAATATGACTTGTCACAATCCTCCATGTCTTTGTTACTTCCAGAAAGAACTACTGTAATGCCTTTGGTCTACCTTGTAAAGGGCCACTTGTAAACCAACAACATTGGAGAAGAATGTAAAGGGCAACATGCCAAATAACCAGTGTTAGCTGCAGGGAGCATATGCCTCCGGTCAATATCTGCAGACTGTATGGGCTCCTGTTATTCAAGTCTCTCTGTTTACACAGACATTTGCCTGAAGGATTGATAGGCATGTATAATATGTTTCCAACTTCATTTTGGGATTGGGTCCATATCTAATATGATATTTATCCATTTGTATTGTGTTGTTTTACATCATTTCTAGTAAGCAAGAAGCAAATGTGATGGGCACCTTTAAAATAATACTTGATAAAAAAGAGTAACACCTGCTTGTATTCTTACTTGCCTAGGTGTTCCAGAGCAGAATGATGCTTTTCTTCATTACTGTAATAATAAATATTCACAGAAATTGCATCACATTTGAAATCCTCATCCTCCCCTTCAAAGATCTGCATGGGTCAGCCCCACTAACATGTCAGCTCATTTCCTGCTACAGTCCTAAACTATCCTGTTTCCTGGCTCCTTAGTGGTGACTTTGTCTATTGCTGCGGTGCTCAGTTTGGTATCTTTTATTATGCTACACTCAAGGCTTGAAATGGCCTCCTCCTTCCTGTGCTTGAAAGGTCTTGAAAAATATATAACGACTACTGAAATCAGTGGAAAGATACCCAGTGACGCCCTAGCCTCAAGCCCCATAAAATCTCTCCTTAAAACTCAGTGCTTTCAAACAGCCTCCCAGTACTGGTCTCTTTGCTGGTATTGCCTGTTCCCAATCTTGTGCTCTGAATATTACTTGTTTGTGGTGTCTATTTGTCTGTCTAATCTAGGGTGAAATTCTGGGATTCTCATTGAATGGGAACTTGCTTGATTACTGTAAACTCTTTGGGGCAAAGGCCTTGTCTTCCCATTCATCTGTAAAGCTCCCTGTGTATTGATGGTGATAGATAGGAAATAAAAATCAATATTAATAATGATTGCTTGTGCTCTTACTTGCCTCCGTGCTCCAGTGCACAGCACAGCAGATTTATAGTTTCTTTCCATATGAGTGTCAGCAATAAATTTATTCTTTTAAAATAGTCTTATGTTTTGCAAAATGAACTTGACTAAAGAAATGACTAGTTAGGCAGAATGATGAATCTTTCCTTTCTCACTCACTTCGAAGTATCCCTTCTTCATGCATGAAAACATATACGTTCCTTTCACACGGAATTCAGACCTTCCTGACTTAACACACACAAGTTTGGTGTTGTGCTGCACTTTTTATAACCAGTATGTAATTTCTTCTCCATTACAATTATGACAGAAAATATTCTGTTGGATACCCACCATACCGAATAAATCTTCACTTTCTGTCTGGGAGATCAGACGTATTTGCATGGTTCCAGATTTCTATCATGAATTTCAGAAATCTTAAAGCAATACAAGATCCCTTTTTGTGTGTTTGTCTCTAGGTCATCATGTGCTATCATATACATTTTGCATTTCTATATGCAAAGAAGTCATAATGCATATAGTTAATTCTAGCCCTACTTGCTCCTGAGAATTAGGCATAGTAGCAGGAATCTCATATGTGAGCAATCCAATTGCATTCAACACATATTGCAATATTCAATTTGTGTCTTAGAAAGATATTAGCTCTGAGCTGGATTTGTAGCCTGTATATTAGGGCTGAGCATAACAGAGTCTGACTTCAAATGTATGGACAGATTGCAGAACATTCCAAAAAGAGTGACAGAAGCAGACTGGAAGGACTGATCTCTAAAGAAATATTAAAACAGTTATATTTAACATGGCTGAGTGATGGTTTGGGAAAGATGGTGACAGTCTACAAATAGCTGACGGGTGTGAATACCAAGAAATGAATGAATTATGTTGCATGGTAAAAGGGAGCATAACAGGGACCAATGGGGAAAAAAACTAGGAAAGATTTAGGTCTAATATTGTAGTAAGTACATGCTTTGCTGAAGAGAAACTCAAGCTCTGGGGCTTAAATACTTGGCAGAATCAGGGTATAGTTTGCATTACATGATACAGTGAAACACAAAGACACCAGGCTTCAGTTCCCTTTAGTCTCCACAGATCTCTTATAAATAAACAAACTAGCTTTCCTCCTTCTGACATCGTTCTGAGTAATGTGATGACTGTAGGTCCAAGAGGAAGTAATGATTTGGTGATAAACATCTCTCCTCCAAATGTACTTAGTGGAAAGATACATTCTTTTGCATACATTTAATTACAGGAGAACAGATTTTGCCCAAATAATTAGTTAATTTAAATTGTGCAGTCTTTCCAAAGACTATATTTAACCTTCATTTGAATTTAATTTACACATCACAGTCCCCTTAAGCAGTTCTGTAAGCCAAAACACTGATTACATTTTTTTAAAATGTTAAATGCTGCTTAATTGTGGATAGCATCAAATTTATTCTGAGAGAGAACTGCTTTTGATGGTATGCTACGTTGCTTCTGTTGCATTGTCAATTTTTTGTTCATCAGTTCTTTCCATCAACTATTTAATGCATCCGATACCAGACAGTCTAAACAACTGAAAAATTCAAAGAGAGAGAGAGAGAGAGAGAGAGAGAGAGAAAGAGCATGTGTGGGAGGGGGGACAGCGGAAGGGGGACATGAAAAAGTTTGGTGAAGTATTAAACAGGATACTGATTAGTATTTTGGTACTAAAGACCAGCTGCTTGAGAACATGTAAGAACACAGGCAGGCATTTTTAAATTCAAGGATTATTCAAGGATTATAAAAATTTGCATTACAGTGGTGCCATTGTAAAGTATAACCTCATAATGAGATCCACCTTCCACTGGTATAAATCAGCATAGCTCCATGGCTCTGATTTACCACGGTGGAGGATCTGGTCCCTTACATCAAATGTGTCATGCTGAGGAGCAATAGTTCATTTCTTTCTGTCTTGCTCTCTGTTTTTGTCCCTGTAAATTACTTATATGAGATTCACAAGCAGTGCAGTAAAAGTAAACAGCAAGAGATGGAACCTCAGAGTTTGAATGAATTATAATACAAACCATAGTAGGTCTGACCTACATTGAACCAGTTCAGTGGAACAAGCAATGCCTGAACTGGCCTGTATTTCAAGGTTGATTCTTAATAATAAAAATAGAAATTATTCCAAAAGGTCCTGATAGTGTTATCAGTCTCGTTGGAACAAATATCAGTGAACGTATTCTCGATAGCTCAGCCACAAAAACAATGGAACAGGAACCCTTTCCTGTAACTGCATCTCCCACTGGGTGATAGCAGTTGAAAGTACTTATGATGATTATGATTAATTTCATTAGTGCTCGATTCACTTTAATACTTCTCTCTCACTATCTCTGAGTGCAGATAATTTTTCCCAGCAAGTAAATCCAGGGTGACAGTTTAATAGGCTCAGACATGCTTAGATCTGAAATGAGACTGTAATATTAATATACTATTGACCAGTTATGGATTAAGCAAACTGAGGGCGCACTAAAGTAAATGACTTCAGAGGGACAAGTTAATGTGCTAAGTGGCTCACATGCAATGATTAAAAAGATTCTTCATTTACTTGGAAATTAACAGTGTTTTAAAAAGATTAATCTAATAAAACCAGCCAATGTCATGTTGCAAATTTGCTGCACATTTAATGGGAAGATACTGAGCTGGAAGATCTTGCATCCCCGTGTTGCTTGGAGTAAAAAGAAAACAGTAATAAACAAAGCCATTGATGCGGACACAGTGGCAAAATGAAGAGACACGTGGATCGATTTTAAGCAGCAAATCACAGTTTTCATTAAATACAGAATAGGGGCGCTACCTACCTATCAACTTTCCGATGGCAGGCATTGAATTGGCTCCAGGGTGGGGTTACTGGCATCCTACCATATAACCGTAACTTAGGGTAGGCTCTTCTAAGTTTACACCCCCAGGACTCAATTCACTCTAAGTCCTACCCGGAGCCGTGAAGAGGACAGAAGCTGAGGCAGCGGGGGGACCTCAGCCTGCGAGGGCCACAAGACCTTACCCTATCCTATGAGATCAAGCTCCACCAGCAAAATCTCAAGTCTTTTACCTCTGGGAATGGTTCATTTGATCTTATTAACCCGACAGGAAACCAGCTGCAAGTTGTGACCCTTTAAGAACTCATTTGACTACCTCAGGTGCTACTGTGGCTTAAAGGTACTGTGAAAAACCAAACCACTTCCCAGTCCTCTTCCAATTGGCCCCTTGGCCCAAAGAGGTGATTGGCTACACCTGCAGCATCTGCCCAGCTGGCTACCCATTGCTAACTTAGGGTAGGTTGTGTTGGGCTGCTGGAATGGAGCCAAAAGAAGCCCCATATGGTCCCTACCCCCAGATTATAACTTGGGAGAAGGGAATGCTGTCCCATCAGCATTCTTCCCTACCAATTGGCCAATAAGTGCCAGGAGGCTCCAAGGCATCGGGAGGAGGTACCTGGTGTCCCGGAGCAAGTGTTCGCCTCCCTCATTTCTGGGGCTGTCCATTTTCACCCACTAGCCCGAGTAAGTTTCCTGACCTGTTGTGGTGGGTGGACAACATGTGTTTTGGCTATCATGAAATCCCACCAGACTCACATGAAAACTGTGACCACCTTCTTTAATGTAGGTGCTGGCTGAACACATTCATTGTGTGAAGAATATTGTGAATCTGAACCAAAAAAACCTAACAACCAAAACTGCTATGTACAAGCTTAATGGCAGCAACATTTCTTCTAGTGTCATTGATATAATTGACAACTCGCTCTACCCTCTCCCAGTAACTCCTAATCAACCAACCAAAAACTAACCAAAATCAAATTCCAATAACAAGCACAAAAACTAATCTTACTCTAAGCTGAGTGTTTACCCTGAAAACAGAGAAGAAGCAGAGACTCTTTGAAGTCTATGCAGAACTTTACTATTGCTATTTTTTTTTAAATGGAAGGCATTCTGATACCACAACAGTGGGCAACAGGACAATCCTCTAAGAGAAGGCCTGCACAGTGGGGGTAATCACACTAAGGGGATGTGGCTTCTAAAGCACATTAACATGTTGCACATTAATTGGTCTGTGTAGACCTTGCTGGTGCTTGCTAAAAGTTCCATAGTATGCTGAGTGCTACAGTAAATCTCAGTAGGGGACGTATTTAGTGCATATCAGCAGGGACTACACAGACTAATTAATACACAACAGCTTAGGGAGCTTTAGAAATCACAGCCCTTTCTGAGTGCTTCACAGACAAGCCCTAAGATAGCTATCCCTCTACCGAAATTTCTACAATTGATTCTCAAAATCTGTACAAGTTGCTACACTGAATGGCCTAGGTACAGGCATCCCAAATCACTTCCTGGCGTTGTGTTCTTTTGGATGTAGTGCAGTGCTTGGCAAATCCCTCCACAGACATTCTGACACCCATGGGAAATCCCTGCAGATCCTGGAGTCACCGTAAAGAGTCAGAGGGAATGGCCTGCCTTGCCCCTATCTCTATGTGGTGTGTCCTACTCTGTCCAGCCCAATGGTAAAATCTGGAGTAGAAACTCCCACTGTTTCCAAAGCAGTGTGTCTCCTCCTAGAAGTAATTCTGCATATGTGACCTAGCCCTATGTTCATGCAGCTGAGAAACCAAATCAGATCCTAGTTCAGTCATTTTCTCAGTGCTACTTACACAAAATCTTCTTAGTTGCCCTTTGAACTCCTTGCCAGACCTTCCAGTCTGTTGTTCGCCCTCATCCCAGGGCCCAGGCCTGACCTCACCATGGTGTCATTCTTGAATCCTTTCCTTTCACTTAGAAGCAAAGTTACGGAGTCCTCAATTTAACTCCCAGAGACAGAAGAGTTATGACACAGTAATCCTGTACTCTGGGACCAAGAATGCAACCTTTCACATGAATCAGCTTTTCCCCCTCTATTTCCTGTGCCCCTACTGCAGCAGGGGTAGGTCTATTCTCTCTGTTCCCCATGGTTTTAAAATCTCCATAATCAAATATGCAACTTCTTTCAGGTTTTTATTACCTGAGCCCTTAGCAATTCTTGTCATTACTCACACGGCAGAGTGGCTTGCGAATATTTCAGAACTTGCATATTTCTGCTTTCCTGACAGAACCTTCTGAACTCATGGCAATAAGAGTGCACCTGTACAAAAGTATGTATTAGCCATATCCAGAGAAGAGCCCAACAATTGGATCAGAACTTCATGGAACAAGCTCTAGAGAACCAAGTTCCAGCAATAATTTATATTTGGCTCTTTGGCCTCTGCCTCTTCCCCCAGGAGCATGTGCATTGAGACGTTTTCAACGTTTTTTTCTGAGCAAATGCAGTCATTAAAAATTGCTTCTGGAGACAAGGAGATCTCTTTTTGGACTTATTCCATCCACATTGTGTGTGTGCGTGTGTGTTTTCAGTTTGCAGACAGCCACTTAGGGTATGTCTATACTACAGCGTTATTTTGAAATATCTTATTTATAAATAGTTAATTCGAAATAAGTTATTTTGAAATAACGCGTCTACACACAAAATGCATTTCGAAACAGCATTTGGCTATTTTGAAATAGAGCGTCCACACTGAGTGGATGCGGAATCGCATTTAAGGCCAGCTGGAACCAGGTCTGGCAGGGCATCAGGTCAGGAGTTATTTTGTGTGGCTGCTGCCTGAGGCTATCTGAGGCCTGTGCTTAAAGGGACCCCCTCGGCCCCCCTGGACAGCCGGTTCTCAGCTTTTCCTGCTTGCTTACCTACCTCAATGAGGGACAGCAAAGCATTTTGTCTCTGCATGCTCTGGTTGCCCTCACTCGGGACACCACAGCACTCTGCAACATGGAGCCAGAGCTACCCCTGGGCACTCTGGTGCTTCTTGTGGACACGTTGCTGCGAGCCTGGCTGCACTTTTTGCAGGCTGTCATCCGGGAGGTCCATCGGGGGGCTGTCCGTATCCAGGAGGCCCTGTGGGAGAGCTTCCACACTGAGGAGCACTAAGAGCCTCCCTGGTCTGCCCCACTGGGGGGCTTGTGCCTCATTCCTCCCCCATGTCCTTCCACTTACCCCTCCCTAACCCCCCCTCCTGATGTCAAATAAAATACATGTATTTTCATGAACACAAACTCTCTTTATTTAACAAAACTGGCGGGGGGGGATGAAACTCTGGTGAGACTGGGGAAAGGAGGCGGGAGAGGGGAGAAGAGCGGGTGGGAGAGGGGAGGGGGAAACCTGGGAGGAGGGAGCTGGAAAGGGGAAGCAAGGGAAAGAAGGGGGAGGGGAAACTCAGGGCTCAGGGTTGCGGGGTCTCGCCGGTCCAACTTGATTTTCATGCAAACCTGCTCCTGGGTTCGCATGTGGCCTTTGGTGGCCAGGCTGGCAACTATCCTGCCATAGATGGCCACGTTCCTCCGTCTAGTGCAGAGATCAGGGACGTTGGGGGCATCCCCCCCAAACCTGAATAAGGTCCATGATCTCCACCCTGGACCAGGAAGGCACCCGCATTCTCCAGGCCCTGGAAGGCTCCTGGGAACTGGCAGAGTGCTCCTGGGGAGCGGTGGAGGGCTGGCTGCCAGTGGCTTGCTGACTCATGTTTTGGGGCCACTGGGTCAGGGGCAGTGACTGCTGGCTCTGGGCTGGTAGGCTTGGAGCTGCCATAGGCACTGTGGCCAGAGTCAACCCCTTTAAGGGCTCCGGGGAGGGGGGAGGGAGAGGAGTGTTCTTGGTTAAGGCTGGAGTGGCCACTAGGGCACCCTGGGAAGGCTGGAGGCCGCCTATTTTGAAATAAGTGTCTACACAGCACTCATTTCGAAATAGCTATTTCAAATTTGGCATTATTCCTCGTGGAATGAGGTTTACCAAATTCAAAATAAGTGCTCCGCTATTTCGAATTAATTTCAAAATAGCGGTTTGGCTGTGTAGATGCTAGTAAAGTTATTTCGAAATAACTTTGCTGTGTAGACATACCCTACGAGCCTCAATAGGTATCAATCAGTATTTGTAGCCAGTGGAGCCCCCTTCAAATTGTACTCACTGCAGATCTAGCCCAGATGGCTGTATACTGCTGCACTTAAAAACCTGAATATGGCTGTACATGAAAAAAAGCTGAGTGAGATGCTGGTAGTCAGTCCCATTCATTTTTATGTGCGAGGGGCCACTGGAGAGCTGCAAGGAATGGTGCCTCTGGACTCATCTGACCTACATATTTTATCTCCTCTGCTGGCAGTGTGCGGGTCAGATCAAAATCATTGGCCTGAGCCAAGGAAAGTCTGCGTCTTAGCATGTCAGCTGAAGGTGGCAGATAAAATTTGTGTCACTTTAGGCAGTTTTGTCACCAAGCCTGAAATGGAGCAGCCTGCTCTAGGAGTTGGAAGGTCATTTTTTTAAAACCAGTCTACAGGATGGCCAGTTGTTACTGCAGGCACACTTTGCAAATGTGTCTGCTCTTTCAGAAAAGTGAGGGGAGAGTGTCTTGTGCCCTTGGTGTCTAAAATCAAGAGTGATGGTGCTTTGCACCAATGTGTTTACTACAATATGTAGTAAGGGAGGGGATTTCATTAAAGTTAGTTTCACAACCGTGATTCTTTAAGTTCTTTATTCCAGATGATCACATTTTGTAGACGGGGGGCTGTGAAGCATTATGTGATTGCAGAAGATATGCAGGTCCATAAATCGCTGCTATGCAAAGGACAGATGAAGGAGGCAGCTTTTATTCCTACAGCTTGCTGGGCTGGTATAAACTAACCCCGAACACATGCGCTTTAATGAGACATTGAGACAAGAATGTTAATGGAAAAATCATGCCAGAGATAATCCCCAGGCTGCAGAACATCTTGAAAACGGGATGCATCAGATATTTTAAGATGATGGGCAGATTACCACTTGGAGCTCACATGGTCTAGGGCAGGGGTGGGCAATAATTTTTGCGGGGGGGAAGGGCACTTCACGAATTTTGGCAGTGGTGGTGGGCTGTCTCCCTCCCCAAAGGGGCTGGGCCTCGGGCAGAAAGGGCGGGGCCTCAGATGGAAAGAGGCTGTTCCCTCTAGAGGTGGCCAGCCCCTGGCAGGGGGGAGGAAACTTTGTGTGCTTCCCTGCCCCCAAGTCAATCAGGCAGTTTTGTATCATTTTAGGCACACTTTAGTCTCTTGCTCCCTGCCCCCACCCTGCCAGGAACGTGCGGCACCTAGAGGAAACCGCCAGCCATTTTGAACAGTTGGCAATTCCCTCTAGGAACTGTGCACCTCTGGCGGGAGAAGGAAACCTTGTGTACTCCCTTGCCCCCAGGCTAATGAGGGCCTGGAGGGCAGAGGAGTTTTCAGAGTCTCTCACCTCCCGCTCCAGACCTGCCAGGAGCATATGGTGCCTAGAGGGAACCACCATCATTTTGAACAGCCTGAGGTTCCCTCTTGGAATCACGTGCTTCTAACAGGGTGAGGAGATGTTGCACGCTCCCTGGCTCCCCCGTCTCGATTGGTCTGGTGGTGGGAGAGCAGTTGGATGGCCGCAGGCTGGATCAAACAGCTTGGTGGGCCAGATTTGCCCAGTGGACCTTATCTTGCCCACCCCTGCTCTAGGGCATGAAGCTCAGTCAAGAGATTTGGGTTCTAGTAGCAACTCTGCTTCTGACCTGCTGTGTGACTTGAGCAAGTCCTGCTTTTTGCTAGTGTAACCCCTCCTGTTTGCTAGCCCAGTGTGAGGTTATTCAGCATAGGGAAAGGCTGGTGGGAGGCTAGGCCTTAGGCTGCTTGGTGTGCTCTGCGTTGTGTATTGTGTGTGTGCACCTCAGACCAGACCCACTCAGATAAACCACTAGGAACAGGCTTCATTCTGTAAAAAAACAAAACAGGATCACAGTTCAGCAGCCCCTCCTCTCAGCATGCAGACTGTGTGCTGCTTCTAGCACCCTCCCTGCTGAGACCCTGCTGGGGGCAGAGGTTACAGCACACAACACAGCCCCCTTACAACATGTTGCAACTCCCACAGTAACTAAACCCCACAATAACCAAGTCCAGGTTCTCCCTTTGAGACATTTAAACTCCTCTCAGGGTGCTCTATAGCCCTTTCTGGTCCTGCCTGTAAAAAAACATAAAACAGGATCACATTTCAGCAGCCCCTTCTCTCAGCATGCAGCCTGTGTGCTGCTTCTAGCACAGTCCCTGCTGAGACCCTGCTGGGGGCAGAGGGCACATCCTGGCAGGAACCAGGAAGTTCTCCCAACATGCTGCGGTTTGTAGTCCACAACTTGTAGTTCCCAGGGCTGCTGCTGAAACTGGACCTTGGGCTACACTAGTACACTAGAAGCTTTTCACAGCAGGGATTGCCTCTTACATGCATTGGTGCAGCACCTAGCGCAGTGGGGCTCTGATCTGAGCTGAAGCCTCTACGTGTTCCTGAAATACACATAATACTAAGATCCTCAGTCAGTACAAATGGGCACAACACCCTGAACTTCAATGGCAGTCACACCAGTTCTGCCCCCAACAGCTCATAAAATAATATCGTTCCTTCTGACCTAGCCAAAAGTAAAACATTTCTTCTCTTACACCCTCTGACAAGGGAAGTGACTCAATTCCACATAAGCTCAGGAATCCAAGCTTTGCTAATGGCTGGAAATTGATTAAGCACACATGGATAGTCACTGTGGGGAGCTTGTAAACTTTGCTTTGCTTCAGCTATTAGTTTTTAAGGCACCGAAAGGTCAAAGTAAACCATCCAGAAATGTGGCAGCAATTAACACCTCACAAAGGTTATTACAGAGCATGTAATTATTCAGCCTGTGTCATGTAATAAAATCTTAGAGCAAAAGTAGCCTAAAGCTTACTTACATTGGAAGGAACACACACACACCCACACACACACGCACACACTTTTCTGTGACATATCTGAAGCTCACCTACAGCTATTTAGAAATGTGTATTTATTTGTTAAAACATTGGCTATTTGGAATCTGGTTGATCAGTGGGTTGTCACTCAGCCATTGTTAGATTTATGTGCTTGTCTTCCTAAGAAGGAAGCAGAACACAGAGTATAACAACAGCCATGTCCAGGCCCACTGATGTGGGGGGAGGGACAAAGAGGGCAGTTTCCCTGGGGGCCCGGTGATACAAAAGGGCCCGGAGCTCAGGCTGTCCCTGCTACTGTGGCAGCAGCCAGAGCCCCAGACCCTTTAAATTGTTGCTGGAGTGCTGCACTGTGCACTCCAGGTAGCTCTAAAGGCATACCACAGTCTGGGCAGCTCTGAAGGGTGGATGCCCAGTCCCACTAGCTAGCCTGGCAGTTGGTGATGCCTTTCTGCAGATATGTGTGGTACAAAAGCCTTGCCATTCGCAAGCAACACTGAGTAACACTGAGAATAATGCTGTACCCAAAAGAACTCTGCTTTCCATTTCAGCCAGAAAGAAAGAAGCCATTTCCAAAAGAGCCAGGTACCTTGGAAGCTTTAGACACATGTTCTTTTGAAAATCTGGTCATAAGGGGTATGTCTAGACTGCATCCCTCTGTCGGCAGAGGGATGTAGATTAGGCAGGTCAACATTGCAAATGAGGCAGGGATTTAAATATCCCGTGCCTAATTTGCATAAAAATGGCTGCCACGTTTTGCCAACTCAGCACTTTGTCCGCAAAAAGTGGCAGTCTAGCGCGGGATTTGTCGATAAAGAAAGCTTTTTTCCACAGATCCCTTATGCCTCCTGCATTTATAGGATCTGTCGAAAAAGGCTTTCTTTCTCGACAGATCCCCTTCTAGACTGCCGCTTTTTGTGGACAAAGTGCTGACTTGGCAAAACGTGGCAGCCATTTTTATGCAAATTAGGTACGGGATATTTAAATCCCTGCCTCATTTGCAATGTCGACCTGCCTAATCTGCATCCCTCTGCCGACAGAGGGATTCAGTCTAGACATACCCAAGGAGAGCTGCTGGGTAAAAATATGGCTGTGATTTGTGGTAATGAGCTGTTGAAATTCTGGTACCACAACATACCATTGTCCACTATCCCATGGCACTCCACACCATATCCTTGTCCATCATGCCCTACCATCATTCATTCTCTCTCTAAGTATTCGGTACACACGCAGCAAGCCATGCTCATTTGTCAAAGACCAGGTCTTTAATTTGCATTTGAGATCAAAGGGCTTCTTGGTATCCTTTCAGTCCTTTATTGACTAAAGGCAAACCCTATCCCCAGGAATCATGCTGTATAGAGTACTGTCAGCCACATAATCTCTTGGGGTATATCTACACTGCAACACTATTTTGAAATAACTAGCGCTATTCTTGACGTTCAAATCAAGAGAAGAAAGTGGGGATGGCTTGGCCACACTCTCAGAAAACCATCATCCAGCATAGTCCATCAAGCTCTCACATGGAACCCGCAAGGAAAACGCAAAAGAGGAAGAGCTCGGACAATGTGGAGATCTACTGAGATTGAAGGACAACAACTGGGGTACTCCTGGAATCAGCTAGAAGTTTTGTCTCAAGACAGAGTGAAGTGGAGGAGACTTGTAGATGACCTATGCTCCACTCGGAGTACAAGGGTTTAAGAAGAAGAAGCGCTATTCTGAAATAACTTAGTCCTCATCTACACAGCAGGCAGTTATTTTGAAATAGTGTCAAAATACTGTCAAGCTGGAGAACTTCTTACTCTGACTTCTGTAACCCTCATTGTACGAGGAAGAGTGCTCTATTTTTAAATAAGCGCTGTGTAGACGCTCCCGATTTTGAAATAAGCTATTTCAAAATAAGCTATGCAATTGATGTAGCTCAATTTGCGTAGCTTATTTCCAGCTAAGCCCTGCTGTGTAGACACACTCGTAGTGAAATAGTTTTTCCTAATATCCAACCTAGATGTTCCCCACTGCAGCCCGAAACCTTGGTTATCTTCTCATTCTGTCAGTTGCCACCCCTGAGGATAGCTTAGCTCCATCCTCTTTGGAACCTTCCTTCAAGTAGTGGAAGGATGCTAGCAAATTTCTCCTCATTCTTCTCTTTTGCAGATGAAATAAGCCCAGTTCCTTCAACTTCTCCTCATAAGTCATTCACCCCAAACTCATAATCATTTTCATTGCCCTCTGCTGGACTCCAATGTGTCCGTATCCTTTCTGTCGTGGGGGGAGGGGGGGGGCAGTGATAAGACAAGAAGAAATGGGCGTAAATTGCAGCAAGGGAGGTTTAGGTTCTACATAAGGAAAAACTTCCTGTCAGGGTGGTTAAGCAGTGGAATAAATTGCCTAGGCAGGTTGTGGAATCTCCATCATTGGAGATATTTAAGAGCAAGTTAGACAAATACCTTTTGGGGATCTAGACTCTAGATGATCCTGCCATGAGTACAGGGAACTGGACTTGATGGCTTCCTGAAATTCCTTCCCATTCTGTAATTCTATGATTCTATGAAAGCTGCATGCAGTACTCCTGAGGTGGGTTCACTAGTGCAGAACAGAGGGGGATTATCATTTTCCATGATCTGATGGCAATGCTGAATATGCCTTTAGCTCTGTTTTTGGCAACAAGAGCGCACTGTGGACTCACATCCAGCTTCGTGTCTACTGTAATCCCCAGGACCTCTTATGCAAAACTGCCACTTAGACTGTTGGTCCTCAGTCTGTAACAACACACAGATTCTTTCACCCTAAGTGCATTAGCTGGAGTATTACCAGCAGGACTCCACACTTATTCTTGTTGAACCTCATCTGATTTCTTTTGGCCCAACCCTCCTATTTGTCTAGGTCACCCTGGACCCTATTCCTACCTTCCATTTTATTTACCTCTCCCCCAGCTTAGTGTCAAGCTTAGTGTCATCTGTGAACTGGATGAGTGTGCAATCCATCCCATTACTAAGATCATTAATGAAGATGTTGAACAGATTTGGCCCCAAGACCAACCCCTGGGGCACTCTGAATGATACTGACTGCCAACTAGATATCAATCCATAGACCCCAAGTGCTCAATACAAGTGCTCCTGTTCAGGACATACACTCCCGGCACAAAGAGCTAAGTATGCACACAAACAAGTGATGTAATAACTGTGGTGGCTCTTTATGCTAACTTAGGTTGACATAGCTGTGTGGTATAGACATGTCCTGAATAGAGCATGCAAAATGTGTTGTTTAACTGAAAGTTCAATACTAAAGCAGCTGAAAAACTTCCTGCCATTTGCCACTCCGTCTTCTCTGAGACAGAAACCACCACCACAACAAACGACAAGATTCTTTGAATTATTTAGACTTGCCAAAGGTGTTACAATATAAGCTAATTAAAAAAGCTATCTGCAATGCAATACTATAAAAGAATAATAAAATTCAAATCTCATTTGTTCCACTTCAGGTTCCTCGTATGCATAAAGCTCTATAAAAGGTAGCATCTGTGTTCAAATTGTATGCCGAAAAGACAGCACACAGCCACTAATTCAATTGACATTTTTAACTGTTCATTGTACCATATATTTCCATTGACTAGATTTTTTTTAGACCCTTTTAGTGCCTCCCATATAGAACATGATAAAATAAGATAGAGCCGTTTACTTCCATAATGAGATTGGCAGGGGAAACTGACAGAGCATTGAGCTGTCAATTTGAGCGCTAGTCATACTTAGAGGTTTAAAATAGTATTTTTAAGCATTCGTTCCAGCCAGATATTGTATTTATACTGTGCTAGTTATAAGAATTTGTGTTGCAAAGAAAAGCATGATGGATATTATCTTATTCAAACCAACAATTTAGAGATCACTCATCTGTTATGGCTTGAAATGAAATAATATATTGTAACATCAACAATGCCCACAGCTAACTGTTAAATATTAAACATTTAGAATTTGGTGACATAAACCGAGGCCATGTTTTGATTTTAAGTGAGTGGAATGTAGACATGATTTTTATATTCTGCTCCCTCACACAGTGCAGCTCATTTGTGTATAGACTTTAAAAGGCAAGCTTTCACTGCTCAAATCATTGCCTCAGATGACAATTTCCTATTTAAATCAATGGGAATTATTTGTTTAGGCTGATGGCAGTATGAGGTTGAAATGTACAAATGGCACCTGAAGAAAAGGGACATCACTTGTATAACTTGAAAATATCAATACAAAAGATACAAGACTGAGAAGCAGATTTTCTGTCTTCTGTTCCCTCTGTGTTGCTCAAGTGGCATGAAAGGAACAGATATGCTGAAAACCCTGAAGTGGAGGCACTCTTAATACTGGGAAGTGTCCAGAAGATGTAGAGCTGATGGTTGGGGCTGGTCAAAAAATGTCATTGTGCTTTTGAAAATTTGGAAAAATTATTATTTGAAAAAAAAGAAAAGAAAATTGAAAATGTGAATATATTTGCTTTCTGTTTAATGTGACTCATTCAGACTCTGTGTGTTGAGATAACAACACCCATCATAAGCTGTGGGAGAATGCTCACCCTCTTTTGTTATTTTCTCCTCTCCCCTAGAAAAGTGAGAAACTGTTTTTTAAAGGGTAAAAAGTGGTACTTTCATTTTTAAAGATTACTTTTTCACATTTAAGTGTTTCCTTAACAACTAAAGGTGAAAGTGTTACTTTCTCTGAGAACACTTGCAGAAAGAAAATAGCACTGCTGCTAAAAGCAATCGTTCCAGTTGGCAAATGCTGGAAAACCGTCGGAAGGTGAGGAAGAGTAGGATTTTCCATGTTTTTGAAATTTTCCATGGGAAAACTATTATTTTTCAATGAGAGAATTGTGAATGGAAACTATTCCCTTGGGAAAAAAATCCATTTCCCAGACAGCTCTACTGGTGGAGCAGCTCCTATGACATTTTCATCATACTGTCTGGCTGATTGTGGATAGGGAACATTATTTTAACTCTGCATTTTCTGCTATGTAGTGCTTCAGACTTTGCCTTCCCAGCCCTGAAGGAGGAAGAATGAAGGCTGAATGTTATGTGGGGAGCATTGCTTTGACTACTACATTTCCTTGTTTTCAGATGATTGTTCAGAGTTATGTTGAATGTATTCTTTTATCCTCAAAGGCTATTATTTTCAGGTGTTGCCTTCTACATTCTGAGCATGGTGAGGCATTGATACAGAATATTAATTCCTATTTAAGGAAGGCTTTTTAGAGAATATATTTGCTTTCTGTTTAATGTGAATCATTCAAACTCTGTGTGTTGAGATAACAACCCATCCTATGTTGTCAACAACTAAGAAATGTGGGCAAGGCTCTACCACTTGCACTAAAAGAATAACTCCATTAGACAGTAGCATTAGGAGGGTCTCATTTGCTCTATGGACCACACAGCATTACAGTGACAGACAACTGCTGAATCCCATTTACACTTGCATCGGAAGTCCCAGATCAGAACAGATGACTCAAAGATCTGTTATACTGGAATTCCCCACGGGCACTGTGTTCCCAATATGTGACATATCCTTAACATTATTTTCAAATATTTCTTATTTTGAAAACAGAAGAATATAAACAAAGCATTTTGACACAATGATAAATTTCACAAAACATTGCAAAAAAAAGTGCTGAGTTGGGAAATAGAGAACACTTTTTAAATTGAAGAATTTAAACCAAATTCCTGTTAAATTTGCTTTACACCAATGCGGTAGTGCAAAGCATCCTAAAAATCTTGCTCCGTTCCCTCTAGCAACTTCTCTGCTGCTACCCTCCTACAGCCCCAGTGAAAATGGTGTGTTCAGGTAAGAGGGAACATGGCCAGAATTCTGTTTTGAAAGAGCAGAAAACCATGCCCTTAATTTCCAGTCTGAGAGCATTTGATATGGTCTCAGTAAGATACAAGAAACTTCGAAGCCTGCATAGCCATTTTTCTGCATCACATCAGAAATGCACTTTCCTACTAGTAGGAGGAAAGACTGTTGTGGCATTCTTTCCTACACTGCCATACCACTCTTCATTGGGAAATTGGCTCATTATTCTTTACAATGCCTCAAATTTCCAAAACAACGAGGAGTTCTGTGGCACCTGAAAGACTGACAGATTTATTTGGGCATAAGCTTTTGTGGGCAAAGAGCCATTTTGTCAGATGCGTGGAGTGGAAATTAGAAGCAGGCATAAATATACTAGCACACAAAAAGAAGGGAATTACCTTATCAAGAGGCAGACCATGCTAATGGGGCCAATTCAGTGAGGGTGGATGTGGCCCTCTCCCAACAGGTACCATCTAATAACTCCCATTTACCCATGAAAGCTTATGCCCAAATAAATGTGTAAGTCTTTAAAGTGCCACCTCGTTGTTTTTGCACATGCAGATTAACTCGGCTACCCCTCTGATATTTCTCAAATTGCCCAATATATTTTATTTTTAGGTTGATAGTATTGGACTAAAACATCTTTATTCCCTTAAGCATGGCTATCAGACAGCACATTTCAGAGGCCATACAGAAAGGGCAAATCATGCTGATTTTCTGAAATATGGTGGAATATAACCATATGTTGCTCAGCGTGGCTGTAACCCCTATGGACACCAAGCACATGTCCTGGGTTCAGTTTTCAGGACAGTGTTTAGTCTTTAAACTGATCACAGTACAGATGATATGTTCAAGACTATGAGCTTCATTTAGTTCCACTGAACTCAGTGGGAGCATTTTCATTGAATTCAGTGGAGGATGGCTCAGATTCTAAATCCTGCTCTGACTAGGACAGTGACAGGGATCATCTGAGACCTGGCTCAGTGCATCCTGGGAGTGGGGGGGAGGGAAAGAAAGACTCTCAGCTTGCTATAAAAGGATTCGTCTGTCAGGACATTCTTCTGCAACTAGAAAAGTTCTTGTTGCTGTTCACTACAAAACCAAATACCCCCCGCAATCCTTAGGGATGTAACATGGAGCCCAGTGCACTGGCCTTCCCAGTCCTCTTTTGAGAGCTTTGGAAAGACTGAGAATAGATGCCCCTAGGTCATGAGCAAGGTGGAAGAACTGAGTCCTGCTTTATTATTTATTATTATTAAACCTTTTCTGGATTAATATCACAAAGTTGTGGCCAATAGAATGTTTTTAAAATAAATTTTGGTGCTTAAAAATCTCCCAATTTCTTTCCTTTTCCACTGTTCATCTTTATCTTTGTGTAGAAGAATAAGTCTAATTCACAGAGAAAGCAATTCTCATTCCCCCAGGGGACTCTCCAACTCCACTGGCTATGATTGTTGATAGCTTCAGAAAGACTTACTTTTATTAGCCGCAGCTGCAGGCATTTGCTTCTGCTTTTGGTGTGTGAACCATATTCTAGTTACTTAACTTCTACTTGTAACTTTGGAAGGGAGGCAGTGGAGATGAATGGCTTATACACAAATATATTCTGATGTTGCTGTTGCTGGCCAAAGCACTCCTGAAATACACAGCTCGGTTATTTCTGAGTTTACTCAGCACAAGGCAATTACAACTGTAATTGGCAACATTTGTTAATTTCAAATTGGTTTCATTCATCTTCAATAGCATAACTAGGAGGGATAAGCTAACACATTCATATAAAATAAAAAACTCCCCCTCATATGCACACTTTTGCCAAAAATAGGATCTTGAACCTAAATTGAACCTTTGTTCAGACTCAAAAAAAAAAAAAAGGTTTGATGAAATCCTGGCCTTCCTCATTTTAAATCTCATGACCAGGTTCTGACAGGACCAAATGGAGTACTAATCTCACAGGAAAAGGTGATCTCATAGATTTTTTTACAGCCTTCCCAGAAGCTGGAAATGCCAGCAGTCTCATGGGGGATCCAGTTTTGTCATGTTTCCAGCCCAGTTTTACAGACATTTAAAAAGTTTGAATAAAGTTTGGATAAACATTCAATCTTTTGGGCGCTTTCCTGATATATGTCCAACCCTTGTGAGTTTTGTACTTCAGTGTTACTATCAGAGCTGACCAGTGGATCACAATTCTGTTTTGCTGAAACTTCAGAGGTTTTGAAATTTGCTTTCATTCTGCTTTGGAACAAAACCAAAACCTTTTGAACATTTTTGTGAAAATAGAACTGTGGCAGGGGAGGGGTGTATGTATGTCTCTTTAGGCTGGTGACTAAGGGTATGTCTACACTGCAGAGTTTTTCTGGAAAAACTACACTTATGTCCACACTGCAATTGCTTTCTTTTGACAGAAAGTTGAAAGAATGCAGGGGTACTTCCGACAGCAGTAAACCTCATTCTATGAGGAAGAAGCCTTTTTCCGAAAGAGTTCTTTTGGATGGGGAAGAAGGGTTTTTTTTTTCAAAAGAAGAGCCTCCAGGAAAAAGTACAGGTGCCCTGGTGGCCACTCCGTCCATAGTAATCACAACTTAAATGAGAGAGAGAGTCCAATCAATGTGGACGCTATCTTTTGAAAAAGCAGATCGCTTTTTCGATGCACTTTTGCTGTGTGGACGCTTTCTTTCAAAAGAAGTTTTTCTGGAAGATCTCTTCTAGAAAAGCTTCTTCTGAAAGAACCCTGCAGTCTAGACATAGCCTAAGGCATGAGCATATGGTTCAGGGATTCGGGTTCAACCCTACTTGATTTCCAGATCGCTCCAAATAAGGCAGGGCAGGGACCTAAAGCTGGGCTTCCCACATTCCAGGCCAGGGTTGTAATGACCCAGGTAAAAAGTCTGGCTCTCTTCCATCTGCCCTCTCCAGACCCCAAAACCTTCCCAATTCAATTTTGTGGAAACATTCAGAAACCATGTCCTTCCTTTCTCCCAAAGTCTCCTCTAATGTTTTCTTAACATTGTGTCCTGTCCAAACTCTCCCGCCCCCATTCTGCAAGCTGATCCTATGGGCACATATATCTGCCTATACTGAACTGGGGCCTTAGACTCCAACCTCAAAGTTGGGACTGTGTTATTTGTCTGTGCAGTCCCTGTTACAGGCATTGCTTTGGAAATAAAGTCAATTAAACTAAGTGTAAGCAACTGTCTGAAGTAATAATTCAGCACTGTGCTTAAGCACAAGCTTAACGTTAAGCATACGAATAATTCCATTGGTCCCAAAATAGCTGGATACCACCCAGTTGTGTACTCTGTCATTCATTTAGCAGACTGAAGAAAATATCATTAGTTACAACTAGATGCAGCAATAAACTGATTATCTTTTGACAAATATCGATTTCACACTTTGCTGAAGCAAAAAGGAGGAAAAGAAAGGAAAACTTCCACTCATAAGTGAGAACATTTTCTGAATAAACAAAGATACAAGGAATTCTGGAATGGAAGTCTTCTCAGCAGCAGCACTGCATACTGAATAGAATCTATTCAATAGATATTAATAGATATTAACTTATTTGATTGAGTTGTATAGTGCTGAATAGCTGCTAGGCACTAACTTGCAACAGGTCAAATTATGCTCATGGGGACTGGGGAAAGGCTGGGGCCTGGTGCTGCCTGCCCTCTTTCTCCCCCATGCTCAGGCCAGGGCCAGGGAAAGCGGGGACCAGGTGGCACCCATGGACCCGTGGGTGGCAGGAGCCCACCCTCTGGCAGCAGGGGTGGAGCTTGTTTCCCCAAGCCCTAGGTTCACCCGCTGCCCATGATTGTGCCCACAAAGACCAAAGGAAGCTAAGAAAAGCACCAGCCTCTAATTAAACAGTCACAGTTATAGAGATAAATGCTTAGAACATCAGTCACAACACACTTTGAGGGCATGATCCAAAGGTTATTGAAGTTGGGTCTTTCCATGGACTCAGGATCGGGCACTGAAGTAGTAAAGGGAGAAGGAGAACTAAACCCCAAATAAATGGATACAAATTCTTTTTGAACATGAATTCTGGAGGGAATTCAGGAAACAAAGCACTTTAGCTCCAAAACATCTGATTTCTGTTGACAGTATTGTAGTGTTCACTAGATACACATAATTTGAAAATTATTATAAAAAAGCAGCCTTATAAAAGCTACATAGTTATTTTGGCCTAGGCAAAATTCAGCAGTAGGATTTTGCTGCAGGCAAATTCCTACTATCCTTCTGCAGTAACAAGCTGAGTGAGATGGAGTCTGCTTGCAGAGAGCAGAAATCCATTTCATGCCCCTTGGAAAATTGTTGCTCTCTGTTCTTATCTCATTTACCTAATGGATTTTAGCCTCTCTTCCCCCAACAGTCGATAAGCTTGGAAGAAAACTTTTTTGTCTGAAGCATAATGCAGTGCATTGCATGTTTATTTTTGCTATCTGGTATTAGAAAGCTTGTTAACTTTAATAGGCTACACCTTAAGGATGGATCCAAAGCCCATGGAAACCAGTGAGAAGACTCCTATTGACCTCAATAGGCTGTGTGGCTCAGATCCCAAGGGCGAGATTGTGACCCCAATGAAATCAATAGGAAAACTCCCTTTAGCCATAGCGGGGCAGAAAATGTACTCCTAGTGCATAGATACCAAAACATATTAAGAAAACAGACAATTAAATAAACTACCTCAATAGTTATAAGTACAGCAAAGATGATCAACAGTCATATTTGAAACGAGTAGCCCTGTGTGTTAATGAGACTAATTAAGTGGGCTTGATGGTATAAAAATATGAGACCAACATGACTCAATTCTACATTTTATTTTGCTCTACACAGAGACAAAAGAATGTATTTCCACTTGTCTGGAGCACAATCCCAGTGCATGTTACAACCTGGAGAATTAACTTAGCAAAACACTAGTCTGCAAGTATATTGTTTCAGTATAACAAGGAAAAAGACAAAGAGCATCTGGTATATTTCTGCATCTGTAAAACTAGGCCTTGAAATACTCTTTGTTTCTTACGTAATTCTGACATGAACAAATGATGCAACATTCAAGATGTTCAGCTTTCTATGTGTGTGTGTATGTGTGTGTGTGTCTGTGTAAGTATCTTTCTCTCATATGACTCACAAAATATAATTACATAGATAGAAAGTTATTTGATGTTTAATTTTGCCTAGACAAACACTAGCTACTTCCTAAGCAATGTTTTACCCCTATCAGTATCTTCCTAATAGCTGTGTTTTTTTAATTACTGATAATTAGTATTTACATAAAGCCTTATGCAAACAATTCATGAAGTACTTGTAGTAATTACATATGTAAATTGCTATGAAAGAAAAATGTTCACAGCTTAATGAAACCAATGCTGGTGAAGTAAGCCGTAAACAGGGGTCAAGTTTTAATGTTTAAAAATCTTGTTAGAGGAAGCAAAATGTCCCTTGTTTATTTTCTGCATCACTACTTGTTCAAGTTCTTTTAACAGGAGAGAAGTGGGAAAGAAGTTTGCTGATTTTGCTGAGGATAATGGTGGGAAAATATTTCGCAAATTCCTTCTATTAGACTGGCATGGCTGTCTCATTTAAGGGTTGAAGGAAATGTGTAGCTGACACATTGGACTCTGTATGATCCTGCTTGGGTGAATAGGGATGTGGAAATCAAGATACAGACAAAGGAAGAAATGAAGCTGTTTCTCTTTGATAGGATTCAAACAGCTCTTTCCCAAAATTTGGAAATATATGAATATTGGAAGTGGGAACCTTGTGGGAAAGCCAATCCAGGTGGGATATCTAGTCCTGTTTTGTCGTCTGAAGAACTTCAGCTAGAGTACTAATAATACATAATTACATGTGTGGATGGATATACAGATATAACAGTATCAGATCCACCTACACTGTCTGTCTAACATACTTGTCACCTGTGCAATTTGAGAATGTCAGCTGTAACAAAGATCCCAAAACTTTTGCATGACAATTGAAGCAGAATTCATCACTCTTTCAGACCTCCTTTGCAGTTTTGTAAGATGCTGTTTTCCCATTACAAGAGAAAATGGGATGCATTACTTGTTAGAGAGATACAAGCCCTGGACTGTCTGTTTTTGGTTTGATTTTAGATATTCTAGGAACCTCCTGAGAAGAGCTCTGCCTTCTGATACGCATTCTATAATGCCATGAAAATTAGCTGAATTAAAGACTTTGCTCGTCTCTCATTTGATTTACCTCTTTCTTTAGTTTTAAACTGCACCGTGGATAGGCAAATAAGAGGTCAGATCAGGTCTCCTGGACAGTTCTCCGCCACTCCACAATCATTCAGAAATACATCCAGTCTGAATGTCTCACAGACCATATTCCATTAGTATCAATTATTAAAATGCAATGATATTTTACAGTAAGAGTCTGCAGACCTATTCTAAATTAATCCTTTTATTCCATTATGAGGCAATAAACCTTTATACTTCTGAAAACTCCAGTCACCTGCACTATCTAATTCAGGAATAAATATATTCAAAGGTTTGGAGAGTTTGCTTCCATCCCTATGCCCTGCTGCATCCATATTAATCAGGCTTGCCTGTGTGTGACAAGGTGGATAGCAATCTAATGCTTCTTTCTGGAGAATACTGTTTACAACCAGATAGACACACCGATAGTATCAGGACTAGTCACTGGAGAGAGCCCTAATCTTCCCTCCTGAGGCATAAGTGCTGTGGCACCAGAGATTGGACTCATAGCCCAAATGACGCATAACTTTACAGTTATGTTTTTCAGTCTCCTGATGGGTGACTGTCACATTTGTTGGTGGTAGCTGGTTAATCTGATGGATACACCAACTTCTCTCAATCTGGGATCGGAGACAGACTAAGCTCCCTCTGGCAAAAGAATGGCAGACAGATAGTGGGAATTGTGCTAATTCTGTGCTTCCTGCTTCACAATGCCATGGACTAGCTGGTGAATATATTTTTTTAGCCTCAGTTATGCTTTGATGGCCAATAATACTGGTGTAAAGTCTGGGGGCCAACCTGAACCAGCAACATTTCATTCTATTACTCTGAATTCATTTTTTGATCATGATTTTTATCAGCATAAGGTACAACTTTAGGTGAAGTGTTTTCAAACATTTCATACGGAGTATTATAATTTACATTTGGAACACAGCATGGCTTCACTGCAAGTTACTATTACCCAGACTGGATCTTATTAGAGATGAGTACAGTAAGAGATGGATGAAAAAGAAATTGTAAGTGAGAGAGGTCTTTAAAACAGTGTCATTTTCTAGACTTTTAGCGCTCTCTCTCTTTCTTTCTCTCTCTCTCTCGCTCTCTCTCTCTCTGTAGGTATGTGTGTGTGTGTTACCTGGGGAGCTGGTAGTGAGCCCTATATCTAGGTTGGCTAACATTTTCCTTTTAAACAATTCAAGTGACCTTTTCTTTAAAATAATCACAACACCCATACACCTCCATTATTTGCAGCAGGCTTTTCATATTCAGCATGGGCCTTCCCCTCAGGCTACCAAGGTGCTTTCTCCCCGCCCTTCCCCCACATCCCGAAGTCCTGTTCCGCTTCTGCTGAGATATAAACTGTTTTTAAAAATCACTATTTGCCTTCTCCCACTTTTATTCCTCAGGAAAACTTGGCAGCTTGCCAAAATAACCAAGGAACATGAAATATCCCAGTTGCTGGGATCCTACTACTGCCAAAGCAGAGGACTATAATAGTAGAAACACTTCTGATTGTGTGGTAGAGTGGGGGATGGGAAGGAAGATAGATGAATGGGGCTCCTCTCATCCTGTATATAGTATAGGGTGTCAGTGACCCATGCCTCCTCCCCCACACCACATGGGTACATTACACTTCCGGCATGTATGTATAAAAGCAATGTCCGGACTTCCTCTCATCTCCACCTACCACACGGCCCCTTTCCTGGCACTCTATGTAAGCACCACCCTTCAAGTCCCAGGAGGGAGCTAAGACAAAGACCTTGGCTGGAGTCCCCTTGTTAAGTACCCATGTACTCTGTGGCTTGTCCGAGGTGTCCGTCTCTGTTTTGGGATAACAGCCTTCTCCTGCTGCCAGTTAATATAATCACACTGTCACTCAAGTCTGTGCTCAGACCCACCCCGCTCCTAGATAGTGCACACTGAAGGGTTGGCACAATTGCACAGAATGGAATTTGCTTTTACCATTTTCCTTTAAAACAAAACACAAACACAAACAAAGCTCTATGAAAGAATATACACAAACTAAGCCACAAGAGTGGTATTTAACTTTGCAAAGTCAACCGCTTGAAAATTAAAAGTTTGGTCACAATCAATGTATGGTTCCTTTGTAACCATAATCATATGCATTATAATACAGTCTTTAATGACATGATCATACACTGTTTTTTCCACAGGACCCCTGCCTCATTCCGTGCACAGGATGCACACTTAGGCAAGCAGAATCTAGTATTAGCCAACATTTTGAATGCATCCTAAGTAATGACCTTTTGACACAGTTTTGGGCTGTAAGGTTGTATACAGTTAATCTGGCTTTATGAAGTAACAGATGAATTACAACCAGATAGGAATCATGACGACTGACTGACTCCAGCTGAGTGACATTCTGAGTAACGTATGTAATATGTGCAGAACTGGAGGAGTCTGAATGATGGAATGGTTGGAATAGTGCTGCTAATGAAGAGTGATGAGACAAAATCTTGGAGTCAGTGAGAGAATGGATAACTGTCACAGCCAGTCAACAGTGGTGAAAGGGCCCAATGGGAGGTGCTTTTGCAAGTCCCCCTAGGAGTCTATTTATTTCTTTAGGTACCTACGTACTTTTAAAAATCTGGACCTCATGGTCTTGATTGCCAGTTACACTAAAAAAAGGCTGTTTGGGTGAGGAGCGCTAGAGAGAGCTTGGCATTGGGTTAATCTAGCCATTCTTTGATTGGGCTGAGTAGTCTGAGAAGGCTTGTGTGGACATTCAGCTCAGCTGTCTGATAAGGATGGAGAGAGAAAATTAAAATATAAAAGATAATTTAGTTGTAGCGTGTTGGAAGAGGGAAGAACGAACACTTAAGGTTTAGGAGTAGGTATTATTAATTATTATACTTATTTGTATTATGGAAGAGCTTAGGAGGCTCCATCATGGTCCCGGCCCTTCTGTTAGGTGCTATACAAACATAAAACCCAAGACACTCTCTGCCACAGAAAGCTTACAGTCTCAGCAAGCCAACCAGGGGCATGTCTCCTTCAGCCAGAGCTGCTCTGTCCACCCAAAGGCAGCCTTTGAATTGATGTGGCCAAGAAAAACTTAAATACCCTGGGGCTATCCCAGAACTGATTATAAGCACAGCTTGTTCTGCTTAGTGCCTTCCATCCCAAGATGTCAAAGCATTTTACAAAAGCAGAGGGAGTCCCATTTTACAAATAGGGAGCCTGTGGTATAGAGACCTACCAGAGATCACATGCCAGAGATGGAAATAGAATCCAAATCTCTTGCATGGCTATCAACGTTCCCTCTATTTTTTTCCATACATGCATGGAAAATTTTTTGTTATGTGCACCAAGGCATGTGTGGACGTGCACCACCAGTAGAAACATATGCTGCTGAGTGTTGATGCTGTGGGCATTCTGCTAATCACCTGGGCAGCACCTGAATTTCTCCCGAGCGACCACCCAATCTTTCAGCTTACAAAGACCACTGATCCCTATCTCATGCTGTAGCCACTAGAAATTTCTTCCCTCTCTCTAAACTGCACTCATAATAGTATATTTCAGTGGTGGGCAACCTGCGACCTAAGGACTGCATGTAGACAATTGGGGTTCTAATGTGTGGCCCATGAGACATTTTTTTTACTGTTGCGCAGGCACAAGGTTTTCAGATTCTGCTGATTTCCATCCACATAGTTTTTTTCCTACCAGTATTACAAAAGTGACACTTAAATCAAGGGCATGTGAAGTCAGGTGTCTGCTGATAAACACAACACTGACTGTGTGTTCCGTCTGCATCCAGTCAAAGTGCTGCTGCGGTTCAATCAGCACACCCACAAATTCTAGTTGTGCAAGCACTGTTAGCAAATTCATGCAGCACATTCACTAGCCCAGGTTGCGCCTCACTGGTATATTTGCTCCATTTATTTTCATGGCTTTTTTATGAAATCGCACTGCCTTTATCAACAGAAATAGTGGATTAATTCAGATTCTTGCCGAAGAATGTAGAAAGGGCCTCTATTAAGTGGAAGAATACTTTTCATTTGTAAATCAAATGAATGTTTAATCAAATAATACTGAATGTCAATGCTAGAATCAAAGCCTGACCCATGGTGTCATATTATGTGTTGGGATCGAGTTGGAAGGTAGAGAAGAGGGAACCAGTGGTAGTGGAGTGGCAGGGATAAAATGACAGCATTGATTTCAGCATCATGGCGTGGCATTTTTAGTTCTGAATGGAAGATGTGCTCTTCTTGAATCTGTTCTACAATTATCAGCTGTAGAGGCAGGAGAGCTCTGAATAACAGACTAGAAAGATGAAAGAAGCTAATGCAGAGAAAATAAAAGTTAATAAACTCCTTCTCTACGCCCTCTCCACCCTCCACAGGTGGAGTGATTTCCAGTTGGCCAGGAATGCAGTAGGCTAGTTTAGGCTTCGGTTCCAGCCATGTGACCAGCGTAAATGCTCTGTCTCGCATGGTGAGGTGTGTCTGTGTGGTAAACACCTTTGCACTGTGGACAGGACAGTGCAGTTCTATGACTGCCTCAGGGATGAGTGGACACAAGATTTACGCAGTAACTAGTGATTTAGGATGACTCAATTTTTGAGTCCCCAACGAGACACCTTCGAAAGGTCTGATTTTCAGAAAGTGCTGAGCATGGGGGCTTTGGGGCTCACCTTACAAGAAATAGAGAGCAGAAGATCACCACTTCTGACTGTCCCCTGCAACAGCTTTCTTTCTTTCCTAGGGTCTGAATACCTCTTGTATGTGTTGGGCATTGCATTCTTGCAGCCTGCCATGCCCATTCGTTTTGTGGGAGGGTGAATAAGAAAGCCTCATACCAGGGGCGAAAGGCATTTACATTTCTTACAGGCATTGTCCTATCACAACCGGGTCCCTGCCAGCTCTTTAAATAGCTCCCAGCTGGCTTTTGCTGCAGCGTAGTCAGTTCTTGCCAGAGCTGCGCACTGGGGGGGGGTACCCTTTTATTTTCACCTCTGCCTCATGCTCAGTAGCCCTATTCATGACTCAGGGCTGGTCAAGCATAACCCTAAGCACCCTTGCTGCATGCGCACACTCCTTCCTCCTGGTTTATTTCTACATACATAGCACATGCATTTGGAGAAGTGATTACTGAAAGAGGAAAAACATGTAATCCTAGCAGACATCTTGCTGGACAGGAAAGTATGAAAGTTCTCTCCTATGGTACGTGTATTGTTGAAGAACATTGCAAGAGACAGGAAGGAATTTTCATATGCACATGCAGAAATGCATTTCTTGATTTTACTGACTTTAGGCCCTACAATGGCTCTTTAGTGGTTTTTATTTTTTTTAACATGGTGCTGTTTCATATGGATAAAGAGCATATAAAAGTTGAATCCTGTGGCACCTTATGGACTAACAGATTTATTGGAGCACAAGCTTTTGTGGGCAAAGACCCACTTCGTCAGATGCATGTCAACAACATATAAAAATTGTTGCTCTGTGAACAAATACAGCCTTCTCTCTCCTCTGAGCAATTATTTCTTTTCCTCCTCATAAAGTATCCAACCTTGGTCCAGTCAAGTTTAAAGCAGCATTGTGGTTTTCCTCCTATAAATGTACTGAAGGTTGAATTGGCAATTAGGCAATAAAAACCTTAATATTCAGGTTAATTGTAGACAGATGAGGAAGATGAATTGTGATACTGTTCTGGAGCTAAGAATAGACATGCACCATAAGTTTGATCTGAAACAGGACATCCCTTTAACGTGGTTTAGAAATGTTTATGGACCTAGACAACTAACTAACTGAAATATCTTATTATGGGAGAAAAATAATATATTCTCTTTGCCAAAGAGGATTTCATAGAAAAGAGTGAAAGCAAAACTGTCTCCATTTGAGTGATAGATGGTGGCATATCAGAATTATTTTCACTAACAATCAATGTTATCTCATACATACACATGACTGAAACTCAAGCACATATACAGTATATGTCAGCTATTGATGAGCAGTCAATAAACTAATGCAGCTTCTTTACACCATGTCTCATAAATCCTACTATTTGTAGTTAGTTGTATTAGTGAAACTGATCTATTGATCATTTGTACCTTTGTTACGAGCTGGATATTTACTGCAGTCAGCCTGCTGTTAGCCAAAATGTATGTGATAAATTGGAAGATTACGGGGCCAGTCTATCTAGTGAGTGATTGTTTCAGTAGAAAATTAGAAATAATGATCATAGCTGTAAACAGTTCATTATGGAAGAGTCAAAATCACAATGAAATCATTTTTGGCTATTCTGATAATGAAAACCACTTAAAGAAAAATTATATTCCAACTGTATTATTTTAATCCTGATAAAACAGATTTCCTGAGGTAATATTTACTAAGACTTTTTTTAAAAAACCCTGAAATGTTTTAGAACAGAATTAGGATAAAGAAACTTAGGAGCAGAGCAATGTTCCCTCTAATCTTTTCGATCCATGTGTGAATTTTTTCCATTCATATGCAGAATAAATTTTTATGTGCACCAAGATATGTGAAGATATTCACCATCAGTAGAAACAAAAATACCTAGCTGAGGGCGCTCTGCTAATCAGCTGGGTGGCATTTGAATCTCTTCTTAGAGGCTTCACAAGTTCACAGTTTACGGGGAACACTGGTGCTGAGTATTAAAGTAATTGGTTTCAATATCTGAGGCAGTTATATAAATAATGAATAAAGAAAAATAAATTGTTCTCAGAGGCACATACATATATATGCACACACACGTGTCTTGGTGCTAGCTACATGAAAATTACACTAATGTGATAAATTCTAGATATTATAAACTTTGACCACCAGGGCTGGCTTTAGCAAGCGTGGGACCCGATTCACGAGGGCGGGGCCGCACATGCACCGCGCGCCTGGGGCGGCACTGCGCATGCACCACGCACCCGGGAGCAGGGGCCTCTTAGGCATGGGCCCCCCCCCCCTTGAGCATGGGGCCCCCCTCTTGGGCACGGGGCCCGATTCCAGGGAATTGGCCGAATCAGCCTAAAGCCGGCCCTGCTGACCACTTTATTTGCACTCTGCCCATCTCCACAGACTGTGTTCAGTTTTTCAAACATCTCAAGCTGCTTCACACAAATATTTTATTAGAAGAAAAATCAACCGCAACTATGTTCCCTTCTTTCCCCCTGTTGAAATCCACCCCTCCCCACAAAAGAAAAACCTGCCCTGAGATGTAGTGTCAGCAACATGTTTAGATGTTTAGAATGAAATAAATAGATACCAAGTGACCCTTCAGGGCTTGTGCTGTTGGATAAGGAGTAGGGGCCAGGCTTTCCAGTGGAACACACAGTGCTTGCTTCTGGGCCTGGACAGATCCATGACATTTTAATGTGTGGGAAAGCTAGTTTAGGTAATGGTTACAGGCCTGCACAATTAGATTTCTAGAGGAAGAGAGCCTGAGAGTACAGGTGAAAGGGTACAAACATCAAGCCCATTGTAGGCATGATTGTTCCTTGCCCTCCACGCTCATAGAAAGGGTTGGAAGGAGGTTAAAATTATCTGTTAAACATTTGGGTGGGCTATATACTTGGCAAATGCGAGCACAGATGTGGGAAAGCAGTCCTCCCTACTCTGCAGGTAGGTGAGGAGTGGAACAGGAAGAGAGAAAATGGACCATGCGCTGGATCCTCATTCCTCCTCCCCAATGCATCAGCCAGTGTAGTTGGTCACTGGGCAAAATGATATGCTATTAGTCTACACCAGGAGGTTGTTTCCTTCCTTGTCTCTGGGATAAGGGATAATCCAAGGAGAGAACTGTGATTCTGAGTCACTGTTTGTCCCTGATCTGCTCTTTGGCACAGTGTAGACACATTCTGCCCCTTACTTAGGGGAGACTGTAAATGTACAATTTAGCTCTTTGTGTTTGAAAACTCTCTAAAGCATTTTAAGGTGGTATTTCTGTTAACAGTGTGACATATACCCAGTACGGATCATAACATCCAGGCATACTCACCAGAAACAGTTACACTGGGCCCCTGGAAAGAATCTAGTTGACTCCAGTGGGCCATAATCAGGCCAGTAGAGAGATAAGCGGACAGAAAGAGTGCAAAGAGGATCTGGATATTCAAGAGCGACCTTTGTTTTTATGGGCTGAAAATTGTGCCAGCAAAAATTGTGTCCACATATTTTTGCCTCATAATTTGTTGTAGGTGTAAATGCTAGTCACTGGATGCTGATCCAGAGCCCAATGAATTTGATGGGAAGACTTTCACTGAGCCAGGCCCAAATGTCTGAAATGATGGTTTGTACTTACAAATCAAATATGAATTAGATTGGGGTGGGCAATTATAAAGCGGCAGCCCACTGAGGGGTAGTCCCTAGTAGGCCGCTGATGCTATATTTACTTGTGCTTCTGCAGGTATCGGGCAATCAAAGCTCTTGTTGGTCAATAGGAGCAGTGGGAAGTAGCACAGAAGCTTCCCACTGCTCCCATTGGCTGCAAATGGTGATCACTGCCAATGCCAGCTGTGATCACCTGATATCTGCAGAGGCACAAGTAATCATAGAGGTGGGGGCCCACCAGGGTTATGTTTGACTGCCATGAATTTCCTGCTCAGTTTCTGAGGATGAAAAATTGCATCCCTAAAAGGAAGCAGGAATCTGGTCTAGCTGAAAAACTGGGCCAATAGGCCAGTTACATAACCAATCATTTATAAAATGGCAGTTGCATCATTCTAGTGGATTAAAATCTGGGATATTGGCCTTGGGCTGAGATTCCCGAAGGAAGGAATTGCCTGTATCTCTGTTCCAGACCTGTTTTGTGTATGAATAAAGGAAATTATCATTAGACTACATCCAGTGGTTAAGTCTCCAACCTATGACTTGCGGAGCCCAGCTTCAACTGCCTGCTCTGCCAAAGACCATGCGTGTGATTTTGGGCATGTCATTTAGCATCCCTGTGCTTCAGTTCCCCATCTGTAACATGGGGATAATAGCACCATCTAACTTCCTAGGGTTACAAAAACAACATTAAAGGTTGTGTGGCTCACAGATATATGGTGGTGATGGAGGCCATCTGAGTACCTTATATGGATAGAATATGCTCATATGCCATGACACTGATTTCTCCTGCTGTGGAAAGATGACCTGCAAGAGCCCTGAACATTGGGCAGATGGGGGACAATGGTGTTGAATAAACGGACAACAATACTGAGGGGCATTGGCAAGGCATTGCGGGAAGTCTTTCATTGCTGTTGTCTGTGCTCAATCTGTTGTCTGGACAAAGAGAAGCTTCAGTTCCCAATGCTCATCTTTCACAAGTATTATTATTAATTACAAGCAAACCGAGAAACATTAGCACCTGCAGTTATTTTAAATGAAAGTCATTGAGACTGAGTTTCAGTTATACCTCAGTATCTTTACATCTCTCTTTTGGCACAAAGGGGCCTTAAAGGAGGCAAAAATGGTCCCCAAAGAGTATCCCTTTCATGGGAAGGGAGGCAGGACTTTCCAACTAGCGCACATCACTTAAACTGGCTATTCACCAGCACTGCTCCCAGACCCCAGTAAATGAATTGTGTGAGGGCAGGCCAGGGGAAGGAGAGGGAGAAAGCAAACTGTACTGTCTCTTCTCTGCTTCCTTAGGCTCACTGTAGGGCAGGTGAAACAGAGAATAAGGTAGAGGAGACCTGAAGCTGGTTTAACTTACACTGTGAGCAGGATAGGACTCCAGATGCTACAGAGTGTGGGGATTGAAAAAGTAACCTTATATCTTCTTGTCCCAGTCTTTGTTTCTGCCCCAACCATGGGAACAGAGTTAGTTAGACCTGGGGCCATTACCTCTATGAGCCATTCTGGATTAAAGTGTCTGAACATGGGGATTTGTCTCTGCAATTAGTATGCAGATCAGGAGTTAGACAAAAGGGTTTCTTCCCATCTCTTTGGGGTATGTAAACAATTCAGCTTTGGGTAGCCAGTCGTTCTTTAGATTGAAAGAATATAAAAACTTCAAGAAGCCCATGGGACATACATTAACGGGGTGTCTTGGCTCAGGAAAGAGCTAGAATGCACATGCCAGAGTACGTTTTCTTAGCCTAACATCTAGGAGTCAAAACAGAATTGTGCCAGACCTGTCAAGAGTATCAGGATACTGCTAGAAATCACCATTTCAAAGCAACCCAGCTGGCACTGTGACACAAACAGGCAAAACTAACAGAAAAGCCATATATACAATACACATCAGAGCATGAGATTTGTTTTTAATTTCCAGTTCCACCAGTGAATGACTCAGGGCTTGATTACCTCATATGTTGCAGCCACACTCAGTAAAGGATATAAGGTCATATTGATGGGATATCAGTGAATCCCTTCCAGCACCTTGGTTTTCAGGGCTAGCCTTGGCCCTGAGAAGAACTATAGGTGCTCACAGGCAGTTGTAACTTGTGACACTGATGCAGGATCCACAATGAACCCTAGATCAGTGGAGTATAGACACAGCTTAGCTGAGATCTGCCATGCCCCCTCCCAACATGCTTAGTGGAGGCATTGGTGATGCGGAGCCAGTATACTTACACCAGCAAGCAGTTAACCACCAATAGGATAATCCTTTCCTGGTTGACTCTGTTCAGTATCCTGCCTCCTGTCTGGCAGAAAGGGGAAAGATCTGGTGTATAATGCTTGGTACATCATCCACCCTTCTGCCTCAGTGTCCCGTCAGTGTAATGAGAATACCATCTGCCTCATGCAGGTAGTGTTAGGATTCATTGTTGGATGTTTTTAAAGTGGCTTGAGATCCTCAACGGCAAGACACTGCACAAAAGACATGTACCATTATTTGCATTATTAAAGCTATTATAAAAGACATGGCTACCTCTGAGCCTATACCAGAGGTGGGCAATAATTTTTAATGGGGGGGTGGCCACTCCAAGATTTTGGCAAGTGGTCAAGGGCCATCTTTCTACTGGGGGTAGGGTCTGGGAGAGGGGTTGGGTGCAGAAGGGAGCTTAAGGTAAGAGCTTGGAGTGCAGGAGGGGGTGTGGAGTTTGAGAGGGAGTTTGGGTGAAGGGGGGGTTGTGATCTGGGGCAGAGGCTTGGGTGCAGAGTCCAGGAGGGAGTATGGGTGCAGGAGAGGATTTTGGCCTCTGGGAGGGGCTCTAGGAGGAGGTCCAGGGTCTGGGAGGGAGTTGTGACCTGGGTGAAGGAGGTGCAGGGGAATGGGGTGCAGGGTCAGGGAGAGGGTATGGGTGCCAGAGAGGATTTTGGCCTGGGGGAAGGGTGTAGGAGAGGGTTCAGGGTCTGGGCGGGAGTTGTGACCTGAGGAAAGGGGTACCGAGTGTTTGGGTGGTGGCCTGGGGCAGGTAGTTGTGGGGAGAGAAAGGGAGAGTGCCAGAGGCAGGCTCTGGCTAGGAGGCACCTAACTAGGCGGCTCCCAGTAAGCAACCCTGCAGGAACCTGAAGGCTGTAGTCACAAGCTGATCTGCATGGCTCTGCTCCGGGCAGGTGAAGGAGTAGGGAGGGAGGGAGGAGGCTTCATTGGCTGCCCCTGCTGCCAGCAAAACATCTCAGCTGCTATTGGTTGGAAACTGGCCAATGGGATCTGAGAGATTTTGCTGAGGGGCGGGACAGAGCACAAAGCCTCCCTTCTCGCTCCCGGTATAGAGCAGACACATTTAAAGAGGCTGCCACTGCACTCTGCTTAATGGTTCCAGTGATGCAGCCACGGGCCAGATCCAGTGGCTTGGCGGGCCGGATCCAGCCCACTGGCAGCCTGTTGCCCACCCCTGGCCGTATACGCTTGTCTGTATCCTGGTAGTCAAAGGACCAAAGACTACCATTTTGACCAATAACACTGGTCTACAATTTTTTAGAAGTCGTCTGCTTCAGAGATAAAATGTGCTATTTATTATGTATTTTGATGTGCTGAATTCAAATATGACAATTAAAACAACTGATTGGCTACTGTTTCCAAGATATTTAAGTTTTTACATTTTACGTCTATGTATATTGTGTAGATAGTAGAGTTTTAATCATAAATTGTAAACCTAGGTCTTTTCATGTGTTTATGGTTGCTTTACATGATAATATTTCACCTGTCCTGTTTATGTAACACTTTAAAAATCAGCAAAAGTGTTATATAAATAAAATTTATTATGAAACAAAAGGCAAAAAACTATTATGTACATAGTTTAGTCATTCAGTTCACCTTGTGTTATGAGGTGTGGTTCAGAGGAGGAGGATGGGAGAAAATGTGGGTCCTGTGACATTGATGGTTCAGGACCACAAGTTTCATCCTCTTCCTCTTCCTCGTCTGACTCAAGTGAGAATGATTCTGGTGCATCAGGAACCGGCAGTCCTTCTCCGTGGGGTACTGGACGTATAGCTGATGGAATGTTTGGATAATGCACAGTCCACTTTTTCTTCTTTGACTCACCTTTCCCAACTGGAGGCACCATGCAGAAATAACAATTGCTGGTATGATCTGTTGGCTCTCTCCAAATCATTGGCACTACAAAAGGCATAGATTTCCTTTTCCTGTTCAACCACTGGCGAAGATTTGTTACACAAGTGTTGCAGCATATGTGTGGGGCCCACCTCTTGTCCTGATCTCCAATTTTGCAGCCAAAATAAAGGTGATAGGCTTTCTTAACCATAGTGGTTATACTGCGCTTTTGTGATGCAAAAGTCACTTCACCACAAACATAGCAGAAGTTATCTGCACTGTTCACACAAGTACGAGGCATCTCTGCTCACTTTGGCTAAACAGAAATGTGTCCCTTTGCAAAATCAAACACTGACAAATAAGAGAGCACGACACTGTATGATTTCTAGAACTGATATAGGGCAATTTGTTCAGCAGAGTGATGTAAGCTTCGTTATGATTGCATCATCCATGACTTCTAGGAATAACATGATGCAATTCATATCATGTATGATGCAATACCAGCTTCAGATTGCATCATTCATTGTTTTGCCTAAAAAGCAAGTACTGTCCAAACCCAGTCATAGATTTATTCATAGATCCAGTCAAAGATGTATTTTAGTCATTTCTGGTTTAAATTGAGATCCCTTCCCTTTATAACTCACTTATCCTCCGCCATTCCCAAGTCAAGGGTCGTATATACTGACCCAATAGCATATCTTGAAAACTAGAGCCAATCAACAATTTTAAGCATCATTTTCGTTCTCAGTGACCCAGAATTAGTAAAGTTTGACTACATTTATTTCAGAAGCATTTTGGCTGTAGAGCAGTGTAATCAAAATAAACAACTTGGTGAACACAAGCCATTTAAAACATATTCTAAATTCAGTATTTTCCATTCCCTTTTTTGGAGGAGGGATCCTGGACATTACCATTCTGAGATAATACATGTTTGAATAATACTATAAATATTGATCTGGAAAGAAGCTGTTAAAAATGAAGCATTGTTATGAGCATGTCAGGCAGGTTTCAGTGTATATTGACTGATATGCTTCATAGATTCAAATTACTGATTTTCATTGGTTGGTTTTCAGGGATTTGTAATCATATCTTTGAAGCATAACAAATCAATTTGATATGTAAAGGATTGTTTTCTGGAGAAAACATGTTGGAAAAAATGAACAAGCATTGCGTAGAGAATGTTTCAGACTTCAACTTACATTTACAATGGACAATAATCTAACAGTCTTATTTTCTGGGTCATCATTTCTTGGTGATGAAATATTTTTATAATTTTAATCTCATCCTTACCACACTAATAAAATAATGCCCAACAACAAAGATAGCAACAAACTTCCTAGCAAGTCATCACAGACAAAGAAAAAACAAAAATCAAATGGGAAGACATGCGGAAAGAAGAAAAGGAAAACAAGAAAATGCTCAGGTACTGTGGGGATGGGAACACTAGATGTACCTAAAATAGGGCCTGATCCAATCCTGCTAAAGCCACTGGAGAGAATCTAATTGACATGAGTGGGCTTTAGATCAAGCTAATAAACAGAAAAGAAGAGATAGTGTAAAGGTTTAAACATAGTGGCTACGTCTACACTGCAGGCTTCTTGCACAAGAACTGTTTTGCGCAAGAGCGTGTCCACACTGCCATGTGATTTTGCACAAGAGATGTGCTTTTGTGCAAGAGTGTCCATGGCAGTGTGGACGCTCTCTTGCACAAGAAAGCTCTGATGGCCATTTTAGCCATAGGGGTTTCTTGCGCAAGAAACCCCTGTTGCCCGTCCATACTGCCTTCTTGCACAAGAGCTCTTCCTCGTGGGGAGAGGAATAACTCTTGCGCAAGAACCCCTCTGTTCTGATGCTTTACTGTAAATTTACTTGCGCAAGAACGCGTGTGCCGTGTAGATGCTCCGTAAGTTTTTGCGCAAGAACGGCCGTTCTTGCACAAGAAGCCTGCAATGTAGACGTAGCCAGTGGGTTTTCAAAAGTGGCCTTTGTTTTTGTGGGCTGAAAATTGTGCCAGAAAAAATTGTTGCCACTTTTTTCCCCCCTCAGAATGTACTGCAGATGCAAATGCTAGTACCAAGCGGCCTGATTCATAGCTTGTAGAAATCAATGAACTCACTGTCTCATTGGATTAGACCCCAGACATTTAAAAGGACTGCTAGCACACACAAATCAGATAGGTATTAGTTAAATGATTATTTCTAGCTTGGCAGAATTCAGTTTTTATTTTTCAATACTTTCAGGAGATAATATTGGTGTTTATTTTTAAGCATTTTATATTTTTATTGATTTGAATTTTCACAGTTGCAGGAAATTATGGGAGGTTTAAGAGTAATTATTTAATGACAGCAGATGTACAGACTCAAAAAGTTAAATAACTGTTAAAACAGAAATTTTCAGCCTCACATGTCAAAATGCACATAGCAAATATCCTTTAAGTTAAACTGTAATAAGTTCTAAAGCAGCCTTTTTCTTAGGCTGGCTCTCTGTAAATGTCAATTGTTATCAATGAAAATTTATTTTGTTGGTTTGTATGTGAAAGCTATATTGATTGAAGAAGAAGAAAAAACCCTATTTTTTCCTAATGTAGTTAGTTTTACCTGCAATGAACTTCATGTGCAGTTTCTGAGGGTGAAAAGTGCATCCATAAAAAGCAAGGTGGCTCTATGGCCCAACTTTAAAAGTTGGACAATATACAAATTACAAAATTAGTAATTATTAGTTGCATCATTCAGATGTAGAATGCATAAAGCTCAGATAGTTTGGCCTACTGCTGCAACTTTTACCCAATGGCTTAAAAAGAGACTAGTCATGTGATTAGTCATGTGATTGGCCTTCAATAGGGATAGTCAACACGCACAGTTTCTATTGAGCCACATGTGTGTATGTGCAAAGTGCTATGATATTATTGAAAAAACATCCTTCAGGGACAGAGGGCTGAGGGTGCGTGAACACCTCAGAATTACTCACTCCTCCAGATGAATCTTTTTCCCCCCTACTTTTGTTACTCAGAAGAGAATTATCTCAAGAAGTTTGGGACTCTCTGGAGAAGGAGTTCATGCCAGCCTCACTGCTAACTAAAAAGATGATTTTGCAACAATGAAAGGCCTTTTATGCCCAAATATGACAGTGTATTTTAAAGGGCTTAGTCTAAGGGTTCATCTACACAGCAGGGCAAAAATTGAATTAAGATACTCAGCTTCAGCTATGTCAATTGGGTAGCTGAAGTCGAAATAGCTTTATTAGGCTTTTGGAGCTAATAAACAGCAGGAAGTTGAAGGACGAACTCTTCCTTTGATTTCCGTTACTCCTATTAAAATGAGGGTTACAGGAGTTGGAGTAAGAAGTCCTCCATCTCAACATTATTTCAAAATAATGGCTTGTTGTGTAGACATGCATTTTGTTATTTCGAAATAACGTCAATTATTCCGAAATAACGCTGCTGTGTAAATGTACCCTAAGAGATTACTTCTGTTTCAGTGCTTGTGTCCTCCTGGAATGTCATTCCAGCACTTTTTTGGGGGGGACTGGGAGGAGCCTGAGCAGCATCTTATACCACTTCCAGACTTTCATTCTGGTGCTTCTTCACCCCCACATGCGCCACCTGCTTTGCATACAGTTCAACCCTGGGGTGGGAAATAAGTGGCCTGTGAGTTGGACATGGTTCACCAGAGTTAGCATTACATTTACCTGCGGGTTCACCGGGATGGCTGCTTGTAGCTCCTGTTGGCTGCAGATCGCTGTTCCCAGCCAATGAGAGCTACAGGAAGTGGTGCAGACTGGAACATCACTACCTGCAGTTCCCATTGGCTGAAAATGGTGATCTGTAGCCAGCAGGAGCTGCAAGCAACTGTACCTGCAGATGCATAGGTAAATAAAGCGCCAGTGACCTGCCAGGGGCTAATCTTGGTGAACCACATCCAGTCCATGGGCCACTTATTGCTCATCCCTGGCTTAACCAGACAAGACAGAGAAGAGCTAGGAGAAAATTATGCAGCATAAAAATAACCTGGTCAAGATGTTCATAGTAGGCATATAGGTCTTTATTTGGGAATTTTTTAAAAATTTTATTTGTATTTCTCTGGTGCCAATCCCACATAAAGTCCATCTTTCTCATGGAATTTTTATCAGTTCAGATAAAAAAGTAGTCAGATCAATTCTGATCATCCTGCACTAGGTCAGATAGCTGCTTGTCCTTTTTTAGTGCTAAACCTTTGCTGTGTATCGGAATAAGATAATGCCACTTTAAATTGTTTGTGAGCCCAGTAGTGGCTCTCACTATGTTCCAGTATGCTAGAAATCAGACAGATCAGTATGGTGCACATATTAGCTAGGTCTTGCCTTGTATGTTGTGTGTATTTTGGTACACATATGTATTTGGACCCCCACTCGCTTGTATGGCTCCTTTGTGTTGTATTTGTTGCATAAAGAGCAAGTGACACAAGAGCTTGTGATTTTGATTCAAGTGATTCACTTCTGTGTTTCAGCTTGTTCTCCGTGTTTGTGGCTGCCATCAAACCACCATGAGATCCAAACTTTGCGGAAAGACTTTCCTGCAGACCCTTGGGCATTTCTTACAGACCTAATGGGCATTATCCTACATCCCTATTTTTATTGTGTGTATGTTTTTCTTAGGCTTTTTTATGCTTTTTGCTTGTCAATCAAACCCAACCAAGAATTTCCAATTTTCTCTTTCTTCCTGGAATTTAGAGGGGATCATTAGAGAGGAGGCTCAACCATTATTGGGATGTATTTGACTGCTCTACCCAAAATCTTACTAGCCACTTTAGTAACTGCAGTGATGATGCAGTACTAGGTTGCCAATACTGAAGTAATTCTACAGATGGGACGTTACAAAGTTAGTATCAGCATGACTGCTAATGTTCTCTGTGTGCTTCTGAACCAACCCAGTGCTACTTATATTTGTTTCCACTGGGCAGACTCAGACTGCTTAGGTGTGTCTCTCTTAATGAATGAGTGCTTCATAAAAATCACATTATTTAAGGGCAAGATTAAAAATCCCTGATGCATGGCATGACACTCGATAGCTATCTCAGAAAGCTCCCTTTCTCACACCTCCATAGCACACCATTTTCAAGATTCACAGGGATCCATTCCATACCTCTGGTTTCCTGATATGCAAAAAAGTGAGCAGGGTTGCAGGGGAAGTACTGAACATAGTATATGGTACACGGATAGGGATAATCAGTTGAAATTAATAATGTAGCAGAAACCTCCTTGCTTGAACCTCCTAGCTTGGAATTTTAAAATTATAGTTTGAAACCTCTCTAGTACAGCACCCTGTGGTCCAGCAACATCCGTGGTTTGGCATGATTTTAGTTAGCCTGATGTCCACTTATCATGCATGTGGCTAAGTTTCCCGCGGTCCCATAAAGTTTGTTTACAGACACCAGTCCTGCCTTTTAGTGTTCTGTGCTTTTATTTAGCTCTAGTTTACCCCTACAAATCTTTTAAGAGTCTAATGAGCAGCAGAAATGTTGGTAATGCTGCTAGACAATATTGACCTCCCATGGTCTGGCAAATTCTGTTTTGGCACCTGAGGGTGCTGGACTACAGAGGTTCAACCTGTTGATTAGGTTTAAGAAAAACACCTATAATGTACTGTAGGGAACAGGTCTGCATTGGCAGAGGTATTGACAAGATGACCTAATAGGTCTTTTTAATGATTGCCTAAAAATAGCCTTAGAACTAATTTATCAAGTTTTCTGGTTTTGTTGAGCATATCTGCTTTTTTTTTTCATTCACAGGAAACCTAAATTTGGTGAATTACCTAACTCTATAGTTAGCTATCCAAGGACTTGGAAGCAAACCAGAGCTAGTTACTATGAAAGGTAGAAACTGCTATGCAAAGAAAAGGAGATTAGCTATTTAAATGACAATGGGAAATGACAAAGAGGGACACTGACAGGAATACAAGTGGATAAAGAAGGAGCTGTTCATTAGTGTTCCTGTAGCAACTATAATTGTCACAAAAATTATATTTAGCAGTTTTCCATCATTTTGATTCCATTTCAAGTGAGTTTCTATCTAATTTATCCAATGACTAATTTTTGGCCTTGAATAAGTTAATACATAGCCCAAGTTTTCCAAATGGAAACACAACTCTTGCCACCGACACACAGAAACATATTAAGTTGTATAATCAAAAGTCTCTCTACATATGTTCCATATTTAGGATTGCCCTTTTGTAAAAGTTGATGTAACGCTTAAAAACACCACTTGCCTTTTTTATTAGGTTAGGGATACCAGAAAATTATGTTAAGATCAATTTTGTGTTACAGTTTCTCATTTCTGTTCTTTCCTTGCAGAAATGTCAGGCATTAACAAATTCTTCTATGTTTCAGAAAATCAGTCAGAAAACATAGCATTCTTAAATGCCTACACAAAATTCAAGTCAGAATCTCAGACAAACAAATCTTAATTCTTTTTATGTAGTCTAGAGCAATTATTTTGAGTCTATACACTTTCAAAACACTTTTTTCAATTATTCCATGTGTGTCACAAGAAAAAAAGAAAGGTTAAAGTCTATGAGACTTTCTGGCTATTAGGTTTCATGTTAATACTTTTTGGTGCCTGATCCAATGCCTGTTCAGTGAATGGAAAAACCCCAGTGATTTTCATGGGCTGTGCATCAAGCTTTTCAATTGCTGTGTATAAAAAGGGGATGCTTTATTACTTGATTAAAATAATAATTTCAATTTTCAGATAAAACGGATGATTTACATTTTGCAGAGAGAAAACTGGGTATGTGCTAATCTTTTGATGAAAGATACATATTTCTTTTCTGACTTCCTTTGCTAATCTGCCTGATTTGTTTGTCAGCATAATGAATACAAATGTTGCCAGAGGTGGGCTCATAGCTGAAAGTTCTGCAGTCCAACCAATAATTTTACACCAAGTCATGTCCTCAATAAACTTCTGATTTTTCCTTCAGGTTATCTGAGAGAAATCTTAATGATGTTGCTGTTTTTACTGTGCTATTCCTCTATGACTTTATGTGGAACTCAATTTTCAGTGAATTTTTGACATTGTAATTTTGGGGATTATGAATCAATTCAGTTTTACCCTCCTTGCAATGAAGAATGTTCTGTAATGGAATGTTTGAAGTGGATATGAGAGAATATTTCACAGAGAATAGTTTACCTTACAAATATAGTCTCACTTACCTTTGATGAAAACTTCCATGAGCAGATTGAAATTTCTGTGAATTTATTATTTGAAATAACTCAACACAGTCTTGCAAGCTTTCTTTCTTTATGGATTGATTGCAATCAGTTTGCTATGAATATCAATAATCAAAATTCAAGCTGTGTTGGTTTCTTGTAACCAGTCACATAAGCCACATGGTATTGATTTTTTTCTTCATTGGAAGAGCACAAGTCTTATATTCAGGAGGGAAGTTTGAAGGAATTTGGCCCTTTGAATCTCTCAGGGAGAGGCAGGGGATAAATAAGGATTATGGGCTTTTAGACAATTTTATACCTTTTCCTTTCTGGGTCACACAGGCTGTACTCCAGGAATAAATATTAGGTGACTAAGAACGGAGTTTAAATTAATTTCAGCTCATCCCGTTCACACAAAGTAAAGACATGTTGGTGTACAGCCCTAATTGTGCACTTCCTAGCTAGACTCTGGTGAAGCATTTTGGGAACTATGTCTCAGGTGTGTAAATCAGCACCAATCCCTCCACATGAAATAAGCCAAGAATGTTCAGTGGTCTGCGATTTTCTGTCCTCACCAAAAGTCACTGACACAAATTGCTTGTGCATGTGTCATCCTTGCCCCTAGCAGGGCAATTCAGTTCTTCCCTGGCTTATTTAGACCAGGTCTATACTAGACGTGGCAGCTCGTCTTAAGGCACGCAATATGTAGAATAAGTAGCTGGACCCGGCTTACCTCAAGCAGAGCTTGGTAATGTCCCCACAACGGGAGGCTGATGGGAGCATTTGCTCTCATCAGCTTCCCTCGCTTTTCACAAAAGGGGGAATACCAGATGCTGGTGGGGGCACCCTCTGAATTTGATTCAGTGAGTCTTAACTAGACAGTCTAAATTGAACTCTTGAAGATCGATTGCAGCAGCAGCGATCTTCTGTGTAGTGAAGACAAACCTTTAGTTGTTTTCTCTCTGGGGCATGCAAATGGGATTTTTAGGGAATACTTGCATGTGTTTTCAGGATTAGGCCCATGCAGTGAGGTGTGGTCACAAGCAGAGTCTGTCCCATGTAATATATACCATTTGCAATGTGTATATCCAAGTGGGTGAGTTTACTCTTCTCTTTCTGTGAGGATTTGTGTGAGTTGACCTTGGTCTGCGGAAAGCAAACACACAAAATGTGCAAACAGAGACAAAGCAAATTAATGTTGACATTCAAGCACACCCCCAAGTAAAAAATGTGGGCCTTGTTGCCTCATCTAATTTTGGAGAATTTTCAAGAGTTTTTTCCCTTATCAATTTCAAAATGGCAATTTTTATCAAACAAAGCAAAGAAGTAACAATGTAATTGAGTTAAAAGTGGATGGGAGGGAGACAAGAAAGAAACAAAAACAACAGAGAAAAAAGGAAAGATCCTGAACTTCTAATATTGCCATGAGATCACTGAGGCTTAGGCTGCATCCAGCTGGAAATTCAAGCACAGCAGAGCTGAAGCTACCAATTTTTCATTGGTCTTTTCTCTACTTTTTCAAAGCTACACATTTCACCTCATTTTGGACTCTCTGCTGTGATGTGAAAGGGGCATTATACACTGTTAGTCCAGGCTCTGGTTAAAGTGGTTTCTGCTGGAGCCTGCCTGACTATAGCATTTTAAGAAGCTCTGCAGTGAAGAATACCTTGGGTATTATCTAGTCTCATTTTCTAAGGTCTCTTAAACACAGGTGTGAGAAAAATGAAATTCTATTTTAAGATTTCCATTAGAGACCTGGAATCTCAGGAGCAAGAAATGTCTGGATTTGGTGACACTGTGGGCTATGCATCTCTCCGAGGAGCTGTGAGTGGCTATGAACGCATCTCCACATAATCAGTTGAATTTTAGAGATCACAGTGCATTCCATCTTCCCCAGGCACAGCCGCACGGACGTGGGTCCAAAATGTCCATGCTATCCCAAAATAGCAATTCTGCGTCTTTAAACACGCCTGTTAATTTGAAATATATTTTGAAATAACAGGCATACTATTCCGGTGTCCCTGTAACCTGCGTTCCAATAGGGTTAAGGGACTTGTCTGAATAGTGCTTTATTTTGAAATTTGGTGCTATGTAGACATTACCTCAAAATAAGCTATGCAATTTGCGTAGCACAAATTACGTAGCTTATTTCGAGTTAAGGGTGCTGTGTAGATGCACCTTCAGATACCAGCACTAATGGGGTGGGGCTGGGAAGCTGGATAGGTAAGCGTGGCACTTACAGATATTGACAATGCATTTGTAATATTTACTGTCAAGTACATGCCATACTGGTGTCATTTTCCTCTGGAAATCTACTCAAAATGAATCATTTTACTTATTTGGAACAGAACATAATGATGCACAGTGCGTAATGTGCATTCAGTTAGATAAAGCAAGCAATATAATCCAGTGGGTGCCTTAATGTAATGTCCAAGTCATGCATTTGGACGCTCAAATTGGTACTTAGGTGAATAAACCATGCATTTACATGTCTAAGTAGCAATTTGAGCATCCAGATGTGGGATTAAACTCCCCATGTTTAAAAACAGAGCCCTGTCTGTTAACTGTGTATGTTGTTACCCACTGACTACATAGCTCAAATGCGCAGAAATAACATATCAGACGATTAAATGAGTGAGCACGTTCCAAGTTGTTTGTTATGCAGCTGAGCAGTGCAATGAGTGTTTGTAGTCTTGAGAGGCTAGATAAAGAGAATGCATGCGTAAACTTATTTTCACACCAATATTTTAGGCACCTAAAATATATGCTAAATATATTTGCTGGAGAATGACTGTACTAAAGTAGAACTGAAAAAATTCATTCACGTGGGTGTGTCTTCCCATACTGCCTATGTTTCGCAATCTTGAGAGGGCTCCTCTCTTCAAGGAACCACAATATACACATGATTCTATTCACAGAGCTTTTAGTCTGTCACTCTCTGAGAAAAGACCTATAGGAAGCAACTGAACATAAATGCCGGTTTCCTGGAAACCTTGTTTTCATTACCTAGACTGATAGATAAGATCAGCATTGTTAAGGCCTCTTGTAATACCCAAACAGTAATTTCTCAGTTTTACTGCTTCCGTATGAAGAGCAGGCTCTACAACCCAATACCACTCCCCACCCAGCATGTCATCAGTGTCATGTTAGAGTCTTATTTACAATAGTTCCTTGCGATCAGAAGAAAGCATGATTAAGATGAGGAATATGTTTCTGTAAGAGATAGAAAGCAAGTGAGAGAGCGACAGACAGAGGCTCACCCATGGATTAACACTCTGAAATTAAATGATAAAATGTGCTTAGAATAAAAAGTATTCTCACTGGGAATTTACCCAAGCTCAAGCCCATATGTTACTGCCTAATAATTTCACACCTTTTCCTGCTAGGGTAATTAGATGCTACTATACTTATTTCTCTTGCTACTGTGTCATAATAGTAGTTAAGCAATTATGGGCTATTTTGAGATCGCCCCGAATATAAGAGGCTCTTGGGAATAGCTCTTTGGCACTCCAAAATCTGATTTTACCAGCAAGTCCAAGCCACACAACAATTTTTAACTAGAGGTATGTTGTTGGTTATTTAAGTACACAGAATATATACCTGTTTACATTTTGTGGCATGATTCAATATCAATGAAAATGAAGGGTCTAATTTTTACTGTGGCACTGTTTTTTGTTTTTTGTTTGTTTTTTGTTTTTTGTGGGGTGGGAGGTAGGCGGAGGAGGGGGGGGTTGAGGAGGGAAAGGTTGCTTCATTTTTCTTTGGCCACCGTAGCTTCAGTGAATCAACTTCATTTGTGCCAATCATGCTGGCACAGAACCAGTACAATGAAGTAGAGAATCAAGCCTAAATCAGTGGCATTTGCATAGAACCTACCAGTCACATACGCCAATTCTATGAAGCACTGAATTTTCACAAGCACTAAATTCACCCCCACAATACAGCATATCTAAGTATGCTTTTGAGGCCAGACCAGTGGCAACCCTGCCATCCCAATCCTGGGCTTCTCAGGAGAAGGGACCATTAGACTGAAATATACCAAATGCTGTGGTGAACCAATGCCTTTAGGGATTGGGTAAGAAGGCCATCAGATTTGCATTCACTTGACCAAATGATAAGTCTTTGCACTTGGTTTATCATGAAAGATTGTCCCTCAATATAAGGATTACAAAAAAACCCTCAAGAATTTTGGAAGGGATGTTGACTGTTATGCTCAGGAAGGAAACAAGCTTCTGTCATTGGCAGGTTTTCCCATAACTGCCTATTGCATGATTCTTTACCTTCCTCTGATGTGTTAAATTCTGGTCACCATCAGTGATTGTCCGTTTCAGCCCCTGTGTTCTTAATGTATTCCCATAGGCACGGGAAATAAGTGTGTAGGGGGGTGCTGCAGCAGGTTTTGCACCCAGCTTCCCTGCATGCAGGGATCAGCCCTATTGCCAGCTCTGCCAGCCCAGGGTCCTGGCCTCCAGGTGGCCCCTCTAGGATCCTGCCAGCCATGCCAGATTCGCTATCCCCCAGGGTCTCATCGCAGGCTTTGTCCCCAGGGTCCAGGCCACTGCTCCTGCCCAGGGCTCTGCTCCCGGCCTCAGTCCAAGGCTCCACAGCTGCCTCCAGCTGTGGCTAGGTCGCCAGTTCTCCCAAACTGGACGTATCAGACACCATTTGTGGCTGTGGTGTCCAGTCCGTCAGGTCTGGGAGCGCTGGCAACTCTAAGTGTGACCCCAGCTCAGCACCCCCACCCTAGAAATAGTTCCAGCGTCTCTATGTACTTCCTCCTTCCTGAAAGTTCAGGTTTGATCCTGGTGGAGCTCATTACATTGAGCAATCCAGGAACTAAAACACAAAGACCAAAAAACAAACTAACGAAAACAACAAAGTGTGATCCTGTTTTCCACGTGCTCAGACATATCATTATTCAGGATGGAAAAGAAAATGGACTGACATTTCCCATGCACGAGCACCCATTGATACCCTTGTAATTCAACTGGGGGAATACAGACCTCCATAGGTGAAAGCTGCATGATTGAATGTACTATTGGTGAAAGTTAACACTTCACGACTAATGCGTAAGTGCAAAAAGCAATTAACAGCTGCACCCTCAAGGGAGTTAAATGTTAGAAAATAAATATGAAGATGACCTCTGAATGAGGCATGATGGAGGGGAGAGGGGCGAGGGAGAGCGAGAGCAAGAAAGCTGGCAGCCAAGGACTGAAATAGTTTGGTTGTGAGATCACACGAGGGATTATGGCAGTCTGCACATATGAATCCACCAGGCTATATTTTAATCACAGATGAGACTAAAAGAAGATTGAAAATTACCAATTTGTTATGTGCTTAATTTACAATGCCCAGTGATCTTCTTGAAAGCAAAGATGCAAAAAATTTGACCAGCTTACTACTGAGTCTTGGAGGCCCTGATTCACAAAATAAAACATTTAGCTGCTTTAGCATCTGCTTGGTTTTTAAGCAGCTACTTAAGACACAGTGCAGGCAAAGTTAAGCATGTGCTTAACTTTGAGTTTTCTGGAGGCATTTGCAAACCTGAGCCTATGTATACTGCCGTTAATAGCTCAGGTGCCAAGAAAAAATATGTTTTGTTACAGAAAAAAAATACAAGAAAAAAAGAGCAACAATTGCTAATAGAACTGTTATTTGATTATTGTATTTGCAAACAATAAATGTCAACAACATTCTAGGCCCTTGTCAGAAGCTCCTTAGAGAATGCAAATGTACCCTTTATCTTCCTCTGCCCTTTATTAAAACAACTATGTAGACATGGCTGATAAACAAGACAATTAAATGTAAATGATGTCATCTGCTGGCATTCATTCACATTAATGAGCCTAGCCAATCTCCCAGTGCAAATAGTAATAGGTGGAAAGCAGTAATATTCAAAACCATATTAGCAGACAACAAAGAGGTAATGGTGACCTTTGTTTTTAACTAATAGCTCACCATCAGAATATTGTTACATGACACTCTGGACAAGTGCCCCTATAATTTTATCCTGATTAAATTTAAACAGTGAATGTTTATTATCTAAGCTATAATGAGGTGACCTTTAAGAGATCCTCCACTTTGTGGTTGAGGGTGATTGGTTTAGAGGTAAATTAGTAACTTTAGTTCAGGGAGCAGCTTACCAAAGACAACATTGGTAATCTCATCACCTCATCTCTGTGCTGTTTTGCAGAGACAGATTCCCTCTCTTGCAGCTGCCTTAAAAAGAGATGTTCAATTTTGGGCCAATTCTCTGCTGTGGAGTAGTATCACTGGAACTCAAACACACCCTCGGGCATTGTAATCTCTTTAACACATTCCCACATGTGCTTCCAGGCTATTTTTATATGGAAATAAGGTACCCACTTCTCACCTTTCTCTTTCAGTAAATGATTTTACTCCATAAAGCATCCTGTTCCAACCAGTTTAAACTCATGTTGCATATCCACTTGGGAGATCCCTTTTCAGTACATAATAAAGAGATCCTTCATATGCATCCCTAGCAGAAGTCAAACACATATTTTAAAGCTCAGAACTTGTCTTTATTCTAAACATACAAAATAAGAGTCAAATACCTTTACCAGGCAAAAAACTGTGAGAAATTGAATGTGGCTTTCATAATGGTTTCTGCTTAGCCTGTCTGTGAATAAATTATTTTTCAAAATATTGAAATTTTTTTGCTATTTACTCAATTTTCGGAGGGCTTGGGCACCTTCTGAGAAAGGCTGAGCAGTAGATCCAGTGGAAAAATTTCCATAAAAATGCCTCCCCTGCCAATGGAAAATGGTTTTACAGCACAATAGACATTTTTGCAAAGAAGTTTCTGGTTTCATGGCAAAATTTTGAGGCTTTAAGCAAAACATTCCAAGACACTAAAAATCTGAATGATTTAAAAATGTTTTCATCAGACTTTTTCCATCAAAAGTTTTTCTTCTCAGCCCAGTCCTCTCACCCCCCAGTGAGGGGAGTGTAGTTCTGGCCTATATTCAACATGCACCAGTATCTATCAGTCACAGTTTAACACTAAGGCCATGTATACAATCCAGGGCAGATCAACACCAAATCAAACTCAGAGGGCACCCTCGCCAGTGGCTGGTACTCCTGCTTCTGCAAGGTCAGGCAGGTTAAAGATTTAATGTAAGAGCCGAGATTAGGACCCAGAAATACTGGCTGTCCACCACATTCTCTAACTACTGAAGGAAACAATGCCTCTCTCTCTCTCTCTCTCTCCACTGGCATAAATCAGGCCCGTATGCAGTGGGGGAGTGCAAAGGGTGAGAAAGCACCCCCCGCATAGTCCCCCATGTAAGCATGCTCTAGCTGGCCAGGGGAAGGCAGTGCACTGTCCAAGCCTCCCTCCCCCATGCTCTGACCATCCAGGGGAAGGCTAGGGCTGATTTCCCCGCTGACTTGGGGAATCCTGGGGTGTGTACTCGCACCCTTGCAATCTACATTTACAAAAAAAGCACCCCCCCCCGAAATCCCTGCGTATAAGCCTGTAAATATTGCATACAGACATAAAGTCATTTTCTAAACAGTGTTGCTGAGCACCTGATTGAGAATAGGCCAGATGTTCAGCTGCAGTAAATTAACATACTGTGTATCCAATGAAGCCGGTAAAACTACACTGAAGTAAAACTACACTGATTTGCATCAGCTGAGGATTTGGCCCAAAGGGAGTTGAGGGCTCTTTGCATTCGGCAGGACTGTACCCTATGAAACCTATTAGAATGAGCATAGGGTTATAAGTGAAGAGCTCCCCTCTTGTTTCTTTGATCACTGAGTGATTCTAACTTGCACCCACAGATTTCCAATGACTCACTCACAGAAATGTGGCAGCCACTGAAAATTATTTTGGAATGTAACAATTTTCCTGCATAATATGGCTTGGGCATGGAAAACCCAAGAAAAGGCCTAACTTGGCAGTTCAGCAGGATAGTTTATGGTGGTGCACATACACTGTTACAGAAAAGGGAACTGACAACTACATTCTGCACATGTAGTAACGTAAAGTGGATCATGCAGCATGCTGTCTGGTAGATACAGGAGATGAGGTTCATTGTAACTTTAAACAGTGCAACTACTAAGAGGAAGATGAGTTCCAGGGTTGCCAACTTTCCCAACCAGACAGAGCAGATGCTATTGCTGCAAATGGCATCCAGTCCAGCCACTCAGGAACGCTGGCAATCCTAATTAATTCACTGGTTAAGGGCACTAGGCGGGGACCCAGGAAACTCTTATTTAACTCTGTACTCTGCCAGAGACTTTCTGATTGGCTATGGTCAACTCCATCCCTCTGTACCTAGTTCCTCATCCATAAAGGAGCACTTCATCTAAGTCACATGTATATGTTTTTGTTGGTGTGCATACTGTACACATAAAGTAAAAGCATGTAATTGCTGCAAAATATGAGAATTGGTTATTTTACTTTCCAATTGCTATAGGAACTAGATTAGCACGTCACATCACACACTCTTCATTAGCAAACACAACACCTCCCACCCAAATCAGTTGGCCTGATCACAGGGCCTAATTTTCATCTCACAAGCACCAGTTTGGCACTCAAGCAATTACTGACTTTAATTGTGTCGGTCCTGGTTTACTCTGGCTTAAAGTATAAGGAAGATCACACCCCAAATTTGTATTAATCACATGCTTCAGGCCTTCAGCTAGTCATCTACAGGAGCCCGGAAGGGATGTAGGCCCCCGCCCCAATATTTTCTTTGTGGGTGTTTTATTTTTTTCCTTTTTCTGAAGTATCTGAAATTGCCACAGTTGTAGACGGGACACTGAATGGGAGAGACAGATTGCTCTGAGGTGGAACCAAATATTCCCTTTCTGAAGTGTTTGGCTATCTAGTTCTTGCTCACATGTTCAGAATTTAAATGATCACCCTATGTGGAGTTTGGAAGGAATTTTTCCCTAGTTCAGTGGCAGTCACACTGGCGGAGGGGAGTTTGCCTACCTCTGCAGGGTATGGGGTGCAGGTCACTTGCTAGGATCATTTTGGTATATCTCATTTAATCAGTTCTCTGCCATTGCAAGGGCATTTGTCACTCATACACCTCTGACCCTCCTTTTCTCTTCCTGTGACAGGTTACACTGTAATCTCTTGTGGGCTGTAATACTTTGGGCTAATTTCAGTTGTTGAGTTTAACGTGTGGACGTGGGCCTGTGAGATACAGGAGGTCGGAGCTGATGATCTGGTGGACCCATCTCAATTTAAACTTAATGGACAGTGTATAAGCATGGAGCCAAGTGCTGGCACTAAAGCCTGTTCATCTCTAGGTTAATCCCCTCACACCAAACCAGTTCTTTAGTTAGAGTTTGCAGTAGTTTTCCTTATAACCATTGTTCTGCTTCATCACTTTACAGCAAGTACATTTTCTTCTCAGTGGGTGAACTGCATGGCCAACCATAGGCAAACTTCTGAAAAACTGCAAACACTTATACTTTACTGCAAATGTAACCATAACAATTCAAAGTACTAATTTTCTACCTCATATAATATGTGCAAGTATGCCTTAGCAACACTCATGGGGAACATAATTTACCAGAGCCTCTATCTTCCTTACCTCAAGCAGGGAAATTTCTGTCACATACTTAACAGAAGGCATGCTGTTTGAGTTTTCCATGTGCTTATCTTCAGTGTTTTTCATGGAATTTCTTGAGGGGATATTTGTTGTTTCTTTAACCCTTCCTTAGTCAGGTGGCAGCTTTGCTCAGCTGATGGAAACAGTATCTTGCTTCCAAAAATAAATGAGAAAATGAGAGCCGGAAGCCTCACAGAAAAAGTTCTGAACACGGGGAGTCTTTCTAGAGGGGGACAATATGGTTACCTGTCTAACTGCTTACTTCTGGTTGGGAAACATCTGTCGGTCATGCAAAATGCATTGATGGTTTATGAAATAACAACTTATAGTATTACAGTAACATATAAGGTTAGTAAGAGCGGTACACATATTAAGAAATAGTCTCAGCCCTTAAAAACTTATGATTTAAATATCTGAGACAAATATTTTTATCCTCATCTGCAGATCAGAAAATTAGACCCAGAGATTAAGAGCTCAGATCATCAGTGGTATTTAGGTATCAAACTTCCTCTGAAATCAATTGGAGTTGAGGTCAAAGTTCAAACAGAAAGCTTGTGACACAGTGCAGACTCCTGGGTTCTCCAGAACTGTATGAGCCATAAAAATATCCGCCTTTCACCCCTTTTCATATGTTATTTCTAAAATGACAGTTAATCATGGATAATACTGATATTTTGAGATTAGATGTGCATATGTCTGGAAATTAATTGGCAATGCAGAAACTAGGTGGGGAGAAGTGTTAATAACGTAGCTTTCTGTTGGTTTGGTGAAATACCACATGTTAGGGTCAACGCTTCCTGATCTGCAAAATGTGGATGAGTATGTTTCCCTACCTCACAGGGTTGTTACAAGGATAAGTAAATTAAATGTTCAGAGGCATGCCAAATACTATGAAAATAGGAACTGCATAAGCACCTAACATTGATAGTATTCCAATTACTTGATTGACAGCATGGTTTAACAGACAGCATTCTATACAGGGAATTAGGATATTTCAGTTGTAGCTCTATTGCTAGCCTATTGGGTAACATTGGGGGGGGGGAGGGGGAGCTTGAGCTCTTAACCTCTGGCAGTGGGTACCTAATCAACTGTACCATTGGAGGGGGGCCCCAACCTCTGGTATGTGCTATCACTGCTATGTGCCTCAGTTTTCCCCTCTGTAAAATTGGGATAATCTTAGAATACTAGAACTGGAAGGAACATTGAGAGGTCATCAAGTCCCCTGCACTTATAGCAGGATCAAGCACTATCTAAACCAGTGTTTCTCAAAGTGGGCTGTGGGCCGGCTTTGAAAAAGTCACTAGCAGACCCATGTCACTTTGTTTACCTGTAGGGTCAATAGCCATTGGCTTTGATTTGCCGTTTCCAGCCAATGGGAGCTGTGGGAAGTAGCATGTCCCAGGTAGCCACTTCCAGCAGCACTGGTTCAGTTTGAACATGTTATGAGAATGGAAGACTAATTAATCTTGAAATGTATGAACCAAGGAATGCTGCTGCATGGCTGAGCAACATGGGGCAGGTCAATGGTTACAGGTATATGAATGCCCATGACTATGGAGCAGCTCAGTAAGAGGCACGATTTTCCACTGTCCCTTGGCACCTCCTCAGAGATACCTCTTTATAGACAGATAGAAAAAAGTTATGTATTGCCTCCTGACATGTGTAGGTGCCACCTGTTACCTTGTACATGTTGGGGTTCAGTCAAAACATCTCTATCATGCTGGCATCCTGACCTTATCTTTAGGATGGGTCAGTGTGTTCCTGTTATCTTTGGAGAAAGCATTGGGATCGGGGTGTTCTGGTACCACCCTTGTGCAATCTGCTGGTGTGAGAGATCTGCATCTCTCACCTCTTAAGGAATGTGTGATTTTGCAATACCAGCCCTGTTCTTGCCAGATTCTGTGAGCAAGGCCTACCTCTAGCTCACAACCTGATTTTGCTTTGTATCAGCAAAGCTCTGACCATAACTTTAGTCCAGGCTTCAGGCCTCATACTAGGCCTCTGAGACAAGGGTTTATGTCTCAAGCCCTCTTCCTACTAGAGTGGGCAAATAATGTCTTGGTGAGTCAGAGTTTAACAGGAAATCAATAGCTAGTTGTAGCATTCAGTGGTTTTCAGACCCACAGATGAAGTGGGGAGAGGTGGGAGGGCAAATTGCCCCAGTGATTTGAAGGGGCCTGGGGTTCCTAGCCACCACTGCTACTGCAGCAGAAGCAGCAACTAGAGCCCTGGGCCCTTTAAATTGCTGCTGAAGCCCCAAGCATCCTGCTGCAGCGCTCCGGGTGGTGCTGAAGGGCTGGCAGAGGAACAGGGCCGGCCCACAACATTTTGGTACCTGAGGCGGGGAGCTCAAATGATGCCCCCATGCCACCTTTTCTCCTGCCTGCCTGTTATATCTCTTGTGCCTTCCTTCCTCCAGCACAGCACTACATAACATAAGAACATAAGAAAATAAGAATGGCCGTACTGGGTCAGACCAAAGGTCCATCCAGCCCAGTAGCCTGTCTGCTGACAGTGGCCAGCGCCAAGTGCCCCAGAGGGAGTGGACCGAAGACAATGATCAAGCGATTTGTCTCGTGCCATCCATCTCCAGCCTCTGACAAACAGAGGCCAGGGACAGTATTCTTATCCCCTGGCTAGTAGCCTTTTATGGACCTAACCTTCATGAATTTATCTAGCTTCTCTTTAACCTCTGTTATAGTTCTAGCCTTCACAGCCTCCTCTGGCAAGGAGTTCCACAGGTTGATGATGCGCTGTGTGAAGAAGAACTTTCGCTTATTAGTTTTAAACCTGCTACTCATTAATTTCATTTGGTGTCCTTTAATCCTTATATTATGGGAACTAATGAATAACTTTTCTTTATTGACCCTCTCCACACTACTCATGATTTTATATACCTCTATCATATCCCCCCTCAGTCTCCTCTTTTCCAAACTGAAAAGTCCCACTCGCTTTAGCCTCTCTTCATATGGGACCTGCTCCAAACCCCTAATCATTTTAGTTCCCTTTTCTGAACCCTTTCCAAGGCCAAAATATCTTTTTTGAGGTGAGGAGACCACATCTGTACACAGTACTCAAGATGTGGGCGTACCATAGTTTCATACAGGGGCAGTAAGATATTCTGTGTCTTATTTTCTATCCTTTTCTTAATAATTCCTAACATTCTATTTGCCTTTTTGACCGCCCCAGCACACTGTGTGGACATTTTCAGAGAACTGTCCACAGTAACTCCATGATCTCTTTCCTGATTTTCCTGAATTATCCCCCATCATACTATATGTATAGTTGGGGTTATTTTTTCCAATGTGCAATTTTTTCCACTCTACCATCTCTGTGCATCTAGAGCAGAGAGAATACATATGCACCAGCAGCAGACACAATTTTCTACCCTCTGGGTCCTAGTGGCACCCGCCCCACAGTCTGGCACCTGAGGCGGCTGCCTCAGTTCGCCTCATGGTAAGGCCAGCCCTGCAGAGGGAGGCTAGCCCCATCCCCACTCCTTCCGCCTGCGGCCCTTCCCCTTGCAGAAGTGCGGAGCCAGTTCTCCCCCCATTTGGCCCAGGAGTCCCGCAATTCTGTTGGTCCCCCTGTTGGTTTTATAGGACTTCCCAATCACCATCTTTGCTATACAGCACACCTGCATTTACTTCACACTTATGAGAAGAGGTAGAGATCAGAATAGAAAACTCCTCCACTCAAAGCCTCCAGCATGTGATTTACTGCATTATTAATACAAACAAGGTGAAAGGACAATTTATAAAGGGCATTATTACACACAGTGAAATATATAGAGGTATTATCCTCATTAATCATAAAAATCCCAGAACGTAGACTGTACCCCATCATAAAACCACATTTTTTCACTCTCAGTGTATAATCCTTTCTACATTCATCAACATCCTCACTCCAGCATGCTGTTTTGCTTTATTTATTTATAAACTTTGGCACTCTTCCACACTTCCAGTGCATTACCAATACAAATATTCCTAATGTAAATTGTTTATCTGATGCCCGTCTTGCTGTGTCTAATGTTGCACAATCAGCCCTTACAAAAACATACTTGATTATATGTTTACTGCAAACAAGTTATGTTTTCATAACACAATGAATCTGCCAAAGGGATGTGAATATGTTGCATGAGAGCATCTTTCCGACTTTTACAGAAACTGAACCACAAAAAAGAGTTTGAATTGTTACAACACCAGCTCAGAAGGAAAAAAAGAATCCTGTTATTCAGACAAATATATCACCGCTTGAGTTCCTAACTGAACAGTCTACAACATGGGAAAGGACCAGGAAGATCAAGGGAGGCCTTATTTATTGCTGAGTAATGTTAAACAAACAGTTATCTTGCCAAAATCATGCCTCTCCTCTACATCAGAGACAAGAAACATCATTAGAGCTCCCATTCAATAGTAACCTTCAGAAACCACTCATTTGAATGAGACGCAGCTCAGAACCTAGTCAGACAGTAGATGAGATACAGCCCTATAAAATAACCTCACTACTATGAAAAATGAGACCTAAAGACAATGGTTCCCATATGCTGGTATTACTATCTTGAAGTGATTTTTATTGAAGTTTTGGTGTAACAGTTATCAAAGGAGTTTCACATACTTGGTCTGGAACTGAATTTATAATATGGGGGAGAAAAGGGGAGCTAATTCTGCCAAAGCCTATGCCTCAGGGCAATAGGGACAGCTGGGGGATAGCTGAAACTGGACAAAGAGTAACAATATTGATTGGCAGGAGAGTTGGAGAACTCCTTTTGCTTGAGATGCTCTTGAATACTTATAGCATTGCTATCCTCAGATGAGCTAAACAAAGTGGCAGCGTCCTGCCCCGAAGGGTCTAGTCCAGGCCTGGGCAAAATACAGCCTGTGGGCTGGATCTGGCCTGCCAAGCCACTGGATCCGGCCCACAAAGGCAGCGGGGAGCCCCAGGCAGGCTCCCCTGGTAGCCCCGCAGCCCTGCAGGCCACGCAGAAATGCAGCTCTGTTTCTGTTTTAAAACTGGAGGGGAGGGAGGAAGTTTTAGGAGCTGCCCTGCCCCCAGCACATTCCCGGTGGCCGGTTCTGGCAGAAACCAGCCAATGGGAGCTGCTTATTAGAATAACAGGCAGCTAAGAAGAATCATGCCCCCTCTCCTGGGCTCAGTTATTCATGAAGCACATGGTCAGGCTGGCTGGGTGGCTGGGAAACATTTTAAGCTCTGCAGGCAGGCAGGCTAGTATGGCAGCTGACAAGTAAGTCTCTTGGTCACAGCCTGCTTCTGGCACCCCAGCCCTTTCCTGCCCCAACTCTCTGCCCTCCCCCCCCCCCCACTCAACATACCCAAACCCTCTGTCCCCCTCTTACAATCATACCCCCTCCCAGATCTGGCACTCCAGTCTCCTGCCCCAGATCCCAAACCTCTGCACTCCAGGCCTCTGCCCTAGGTCACAACTGCCTGCTTCATCCCAACTCCCTCCCAGTCTCCAGTCTCCCTCCTGCACCTCAGTCCCTTACCCCAAGTTCCCTTCTGTATCCAACCTCCATCCCAGACCCCGCATGTCCATTAATATCATGGAAGAGTGTGGCCCTTGACCACTTTCCAAAATATTGGCGTGGCCTCCCCATCAAAAATTATTGCCCACCCCTGGTCTAGTCAATGCTGCCCCTACATAAAGTGAGGAGTGTCTACGTCAATTGATTGCTGATTAGATAGTGAGATTACTCTCTTTATAATAGCTTTATATTGGGGATCCAGTATACATATTGTTTCCTTTATTACCATCAAGTCCTTCAATCTTCATTATACAAAGAAAATCCACTCTTTGCAACAGATGCACTCCTTTATTTGCTAATATGTTCTTGGTCGACACTAATTTGCCACAGCAAAATTTAGCATACAACTTCAAAATGCAGCTCACTAATGCCATTCCAAAAACTGATGGGCATGCAATGAACAGCATCAAACAACCCATAATGAAGCAGTTTTACTACAGCTGTGCATTATGCACATTAGGCTATTTAGCAGCCTGCGTATTCTGAAAGACGGTTTGGAATTAGTTTGACAAAGCGGTAGTTAAAATTAAAATTATGTCTCCAATAAAATTCAGTAACATCAGCGCCACAGACATGCCATGCTTCTGAATCTCTGTGGGTGATCTTTTCAAGATGCAATTACTAATTTTGTAGTAGAGTTGGTATAGTATTGGGGTTTAGCCTGCACTACGGACTTCAATTGGTGAGAAAGTAACATTTTAGGGTTCAGCAACTCACTGGATTTGACTATGTTCCTTATAGAACCTTTTGAGTCCACAAATTTGAACTAGATGTTGATTTATCAATCCAATCTACTCATTCATGTAGCTATCCAGCCACCTACTCTATCCACTTAGCTATATGTGCCTAATCTATCTAGCCATCCATCCCATGACCATTACTCATGTGCCCTCTGCCTTGAGGGAAGGACATTTTTATGAGTTTTCCAAGGATTCTTGTGAGTTTAGAAATAGCAAGAGTTCAACCTTTCTTGCATTAATAGGAAAACCAGAACTATTTAAGTTAATCAAACTTTCTCAAACTCAAAAAAAGTTTTGGGCCTGGTTTCAATTTTCGGCAGTTTCAGGTTTGTTGTCATTTTAATTTAGCTGGTTTTGGCCTGATTCTAATTTGTAAATACAGGAGTGAGTTAAAAGGCAAAGTTAGTTATACTGTTCTGCCTCTGCAGTAGTGCTAGAGTGCTTACTCTTGGAGGTTACACATGTGGCTGTCCTGTTTTCTGTGGTTCTAATTGCATGGCTAGAGAAAACAAACACAACATTATTTACCTAGCCTATTCCATGGTCCCTGGCACACACATAGAAGTTAGGAAGAGAGCAAATTGGAGATGAGTCTGAACAAAAACTTCCAGTGAAACACCATTTAATTTTGTCAAAGATAAGATAGAGATACAATCTATGCATCTTGGGCTCACATTTAGAGTAGACTAATAGGAGATGCTGGTATCCCCACCCATGAGTGAAAAAGCACTGGAGAGGAGAAATGGAAGAGAAATAAGGCTCATTTCTCCCAGAATCCAGGAAGGGATACAAAGGGGAGGAGAGAGAAGATACTGTTAAGAAGAGTTGAAGCTAACCACAAAATAGCTGCTGTGGCATGACTTCCTGATGTGGCCTGTGAAGTTTACCTCCAGATGTGCATCAATTCATGATGACTTCAACCCATGTGTTGCAACATCAGGCTGCTAGGCATGATTAATTTGTGGCTCTGGCTCCATTTCCAGATTATCAAGGCTGAGTGTCAAAGAAAGGGTAAAGGATAGACAGATATAGATATCGATATAGATAAAGATATAGATATATTTTGCTCATAAAGACAAATGGATTAACTCTGAGGTAACATGCAGATTTGCTGGATAATGTCTAACTACATTTGGGAATAGAGCAAATTTATTTCCATGAAAAGGTGGTTTCTCCATGTCATTGTCTATGTGGGAAAAGAAACAACCACAATTAAATATTCTTTAAAAAAGCTTGTCTTGTAGTGTCACTGTTTCCCCGCTGAGCTCCTGAAATGACCTTATTTCTTAAACCCTTACATATACCCTCAATCCATAAAGACAACTTAATAAACCTCCCAGACCTGAAATGAATGTTTTGATGGCACTATGAATACAGTATATGCTAAAGATCTTCTATTCCATTTTCTATAACCATAAACAGATACGCTTTAATGGTCTGATGCCTTTACCTTAAAAAATTCCAATTTAGTTCCCTAGAGCTATAATAATAAAAACTGCTGACATTCTGTTTTTTTATTTTTCAGAGTAAGAACAACCTGTCTTATAAAGGCTTTCCTATATTTGTGATCTGGTGAGGCGAACATAGGTCAAAGAGTGTAGCATCCTCCTTAACAGCACAGTATGTTTCTTCACCAGAGGGGTTTGGTTATATACTTTCAAGCCCGGTACAGAGGACAGTAAGTCCTTCAACATACAGAACATTTATATGTTAGCTTTGAAAATCACTCTGTAGATGTCTTATTTTTGAAATCTGTTTAGTTTCAACAGTATTTCTACCATATCTAGTCTCTTCCAAAGAGAGAAGCCATTCATTCTAGTGAGGACAAATAATATATAAGATGACCAGGTCAGTCTTCTTTCCTTTTCCAGAATATATGAAGGAGTTTAATGGTCTGTTTATGTATAAAAAAATCTCATTTTCAGACAAGAAGCACCATCTACAATTTTTGCTGGAGTTTAATTCTTTAGATTTAGAGTTTACTGGGCACAAAAGAATGGAAGTGTGTGGGTGGAGTGGTATGCTGTGTACATAGACGTGGTGGCATCGTTAAAAAAGATCTTACGTATTTTAATGCAGATCTGAAATGGCGATACAGAACTTTACGTGGAAGTTGCATTTTGCTGCTTATTATTGTAAGTGTTGACACTGTATTGAAAGCACAGCCATAGTGCAGAAAAAATATTTCTTATATCGATCTGACAGAATTCAATCTGAAGATGTTTCTGAGCTACCAGCATGGGGTTATTTTGGAATCTGCACAAACCACATTCTAATAGTTTTCACCCAGAATGATCATGGTAATCTTCTGTGTTCCCTGTGTTTTCAATTGTTGCTTTTTAAGTTTGCATGTAAAAATATCCACCCTTTGAAGATTTGAGTCGTTTTATGGAAAGCTATGAACTCATTTTGCTTTTTTGTTCATTGGGATATTTGGAACAGGACTGTCATCTGCTGTTATAGAACGTGAAATAAATGCACTACACTCTCCTAGACATAAGCTGCTCTTTTCTTCTTATATCCTGGTATGTTACTGTCAGTATTTTTTAAGAAGGGGAAAGCCATGTTGATTAAGGCTATAGAAAATCAAATACAATTCTGCAGGGGACTAGAATCACACTTTTTTTTTAGTATTTTCTGGTCAATGCACTGCACAGTACTAGCCTTATAAAAAAAATCCTTAAGCCTCAGCCTGTGAAAACCATCACCCTACAGTTGTGAGCTGTGGGTTATTAATTTAAACATCCAGTGACATGGGAAAAGAGCCAGGAGTCCATTAAAATGTAGATGATGTGCAGCTGCAGTGGATGAAAATTTTCCAAAATTCAATTTTTCAGAGAATTTTTTCACAAATTAGATCCCCTTTTCAGACAGCTGAGAGAGAGAATGGGCCATAATGTTACTATCCCATAAGGAGCACCTAAATAGTAAATCCTGCCCCCATTTATAAATCCAACTTTAAGACCCAAAATAATCTATCAGGACACTTCTCCATTACACAGAAGATCGATGCTGCAGTGGTTGATCTTCTGGAGTTTGATTTAGTGGGTGCAGTATAGACCCACTGGATCAAACTCAGAGGGTGCCCCCGTCAGCGCCGGTACTCCTGCACCTAATGAGGACTATGGGAAGCTGACGGGAGTATTTGCTCCCATCAGCCTCCTGCTGCGTGGATGGTGCAGAAACACGATGTAATTTGTGTAGCTGGAGTTGCATATCTTACTTCGACCTTCCCATATAGTGTAGACCAGGCCTCAGAAACCCTGAACTTAAGCCTGGCATCTCTAGGTCATAACCCAAAGTAAGATTCAGGAGCTTCAATGAACTCTTATGACTGGAGTTAAAATAGAGCAAGCTTCTGAGCTATAACAAGCATCTAAGGTGGACTGGGCTTCTGAAACACACCATACTCCCTGACTGATATGTGATTCTGATCTATATTAAATCCTGAGGGTGAGTGTCTTAGATCTGGAGCAGACTGAACTCCCAAGCTAGAGTGAACTTCTTAGGCCTACAGACCAGCTTCGTAGACTCTTATGCCCTATCCATAATAAACTGTGACCAATCAGCTCCCTCCATCTGCACCAGAATAGAGACTCACCCATCAGCATAATCTCCTTCAGCTCCAAAGGCTTCCCTTCCACTTGTTGTTCCCAGCAGTAAAAATACTTAAATTGGTATTTCAGGATAAGGGCGCTCCCAAGGAGGTTTCAGTGCTGCAGCTGATTCTACTTGCCTATTTTTTCAGATACATATATGGATCTAAGCTAGGGTAAACCAGGCCCTTTGATGCTTCCTGCTGGATGACTTCCAGTCATACCCCACCCTGCCCCAGGAAAGGAGCAGTGAATGAAGGTCCTCCAGGACTGGCTAGAAAGGCTACCAGAGAGCAGCTAAACAGGCCCAGCAGGCTCAATTAAAAGGAGCTACAGGGACTGAGCTGGTCAGTTGCTAGCTTGGACCAGGAGGGTGTGGAAAGGCTGAAAGAAAAACTCCCTGTTCAGACAGGGAGAGCTCAGGAACTGTGACCCTAAGCAAGTAGGTGAAGGTGATGGGACTCAATGGGAAAAAGCCCAGGGAAAACCACAGTGTCTAAATCAGAGAGTTAAAGGGTGCAGTGTGTGACTGATCTTCATAGGGTTCCTGGATTGAGACCAGGACTAGTGGGTGGGCCAATCCATCTAATGCCAGAGTTGTCTAAGGAAAGGGGCTAGATTTAAATGGCCCAGAGACAGGGCTGACAACCCTTGTGAGGATAAATAGACAGTCCCAGGGGGGACTCTCTGCTAAGTTTTCAGAAGAGGGTAGGTTTCCTTTGGAAGACTTGTCACCCTCAGAATATAAGTGTTTTAAGTAGGGGGAAACATCAGGAAAAAATAGCTCTTAAATGAAGTAAGATTTTATTTTCAATACTTGTATTAAAATATTAATGAAGTGTGTGGGGGGGCGGGAGGAAGAGGTGGGACACCATACAGTAGTTTTGCCATTGTTTTCCACCAACTGAAAGCAGCTAATTAAGAATTTAACATTATAAAAAAGGTACCATCAGCTGTCCCGCAAAACCTTCTTCAAACCCTGCTTGTTTTGAAAGGCTCAGAAGAAGTGAATTTTATTTATAAAGAAAAATAATACCTGCTTAGCAGTTCCTTCCTCTAGATTTCCCAGAGTGTCACGTTTTCTCAATGGCTCTCTTTTAGACTGTAAGCTTTTGGGGGTAGGGGCTCTCTTTCTTGGAGTGTCTTGTAGAGTGATGAACATACAGCTGGTGCTAATGGAATACTAAATAATAGCATAGATTAGTTGATACAAAGTGATACTTTAGAAATTGACTAGGTCAAACAAAGCTTTTTTAGATTCAGTCCTCATCAAAGGCTGGCCCAATTCAAACTTCCTGCTAGGAACATATGTAAATGAGGAAGAAAGTTATGGCCCGAATCACGATTCAGAACTGAATCAAACTTCATTTCTTCATAAAAGCTGAACTAAAATCCAGCTCCAAAATGCATCCAAAGTCTGATGAAGTTCAGATCACTGCAACTTAGGTCCTGTCTGTTAGTAATGCCCAAGAAAAAACATGCTAGAGATAGTAAACATACATACAACCAATAAATGTTTCACTCTCTTATCTTTTCAGGAACTGAAAATCTTGCCAAAATCTAAGTACTATGAAAAGGATCTCAGAAAGAGTCATTTCAATCTTTTCTTACAAGTTCTTGTGCTCTAGACCAATACTTCAGTGTGTGGGTTTTAAACACTGCAGGAAGAGATTTCCATTAAAGTGCTGTTTTTGTAAAAATTAACAAAATTCTGGGAACATTTCTTTTGGTCCAAAATTTTGGACCAGCTGATTGTTAGAAAATCTAAATGCTGGCTCCCATTTGATACTGCCTATCTCTTGGTTAAAGAAAGACTCTGTGACTGGTGTAGGGCACAGAATAGCAAATCTTTCTATGTACATTAGACCTGCCTCTGATTCAGCTGAGGCGTTTAAAATCTCTGATTATTACACTTCACTCAATATGTGACATATTATCAGCACCCTGCTGCTGGGCACACTACTAGCACAAGGTTGTTAAGGAACTCATAGAGTAAGTAGCAAGAAAGAAAATATGAGGACCCCAAACTGATCTGACACAATTCCCAGAACAGGAACGGAAGCTCAAAGACTGACTAATTCTGGTTCACTGTCCCCCCTTTGTGAAGAGATGGGGCTTCTTTGTTTAGTGCATCAGGGGTTAAAATCTGATTTAATTAAAAAGAAACTCAGAATTGTATTATGTCAATTCACTCCTACAGTTTCTTTTTTTTTGGGGGGGGGATATAGTCTGTAAATTTATGAGTTTATATAGTCTCTAAGACTATAATCCAAGATTTCATTCCTTCCAGGGTCCTTGTAATACACAAGTTTCATGGAATATAGCTTATATTTATACTTTTAATAAAGAATATTAATATGCTTTAAAGTGATTGGTGCACAGGTGTTACTCTATGTGCCTTCAAGGTCTGAGACTTTTACTTCCAAGCAAACCATTAGGACTAGTCAAAAAAATCAACTTTTTGGACAGAAATTGTATTTTTGATTAAACAACATATTTTGCCAAAATGTTTGCTTTCCGTGGCAAATATCAATTATTGTTGAAAAACCAACTGCTTGAAAACTGAAATATTTTGCCCAAAAGGTGAAATATGTTTATTTGGAAACTCTGCTGAGGTGTCTCTTTCCTCTGTGCTCCTCTATGGTCCAGGCTCCTTCAGGCTACATCTACACTACGAGTTTTTGTGGCACAAAATATGCTAATGAGGGACACATTAGCATAAGTTACAATCTCATTTGCATATTTTATGGTGATCCATTTTTGCAGTAGGGGTTTTTGTGCAAAACCAAGCAGTGTGGACATTTCCTTTTTGTGCAAAAAACCCTTTTTGCGCAAAATCCTTATGCCTCAAAAAAGTAGGTCTTCCTATCTTGCACAAAAAGGAAACACCCACACTGCTGGTTTTGCGCAAAAACCCCTAGCGCAAAGATGGATCAGCAGAAAATATGCAAATGAGATAACGACTTATGCTAATGAGGGTCTCATTAGCATATTTTCTGCTGCAAAACTCGTAGTGGTGACGTAGCCTCACTGACCTATATCTGGCATGATACACCCTGACCAGGGACTCCCATGATGCATCCACAAGGGTAGACCATAATGAAGCATAGAAGATGCTGAACAGGAAGCCTGGCCACCAGAAGAGAATGGGAGCTACCAACCCACTGACGGGAGGAGTGGGAGGGCAAAAGGGGCAACTTCCCCAGGGCCCATTGATGCTAAAGGGCACAGGGCTCCCAGCTGCTTCCACGGCTATTGTGGCAGCAGTGGTGCTTGGCGCCCCGGGCCCTTTAAATTGCTGCCGGAGCACTGTGCAGTGCGCTCTGGGCAGCTCTAAGGGCTGGGGAGCGGTTGGCGTGGCGGGCACCAAGCAGCACTGAGGACTGGCTGCCCTGACCCCACCACTTCTTCATGAGGCCCCATCCCTGCAAAGAGCACAGAGCTGTCCCTCCCCCGCAACTCGCCCAGGGTATGACATGGCTGTTGATTCCCCTAGGGAGCTATACGATAGCTATTAGATAGCCAGTATTCAAATTTCCATTAAAAATTGGATTTTTCTGCAAGGGACAAAAATCCATTTTAAAATCCATATTAGTGGGATTACTAGTCCCTCTGCACCTGGCCCACTGCTCTGTGGGGTTTAGAGCTAAGGATCTGTTCAGTCCTTGTCCACATGCCTACCCTCTCCAGTCTCACCTGCATGGGAAGGAAGTATCAGCTTGGTACTTCCTATTTCTTAGGATGGATGTCCAGCCAGACACACCAGGAAATGTAAACCACTGTGCTATAGCAGCAGGAGATTAGGCTGTTGTATCATAACAGGTGAAAAGGGCAGCATATGGCATATAAGCCACCATGTTTAATTTCATCAGGAGTCAGAGCTGAAATGAACAGCCTGAGGAAAGCACACTGGGCAAATCAACACGATCCGATAGTTCTTCCAGGATCTGCCACACCTTGAGCATACACCCTGCCCAACAGCATACGGGTGTTGTGGAATGATTATGGCCACTGTGAACCTCCCAGTGATGTCTTGCTTTTTTCCCCCCATTTCCTCACCACCCGTGGTTTCCTTTCCAATTCTCTCCCTTCCCACACACCCTTCCAAACACACGTTATCATAGTGTTGTGCTGAACTGCATTATACAAAATGCTCTGGCCCAAAGCAAAAAACTTCACAGTTCTTGCAATAATGGAGTAATTTATTTTCTGCAAACACGAGGAAAATGAAAGGCAATGTAGTCTAGTGATCAGGGTCCTGCCCTGGAAGTCAGAAATCCTGGATTCTTTTTTGGGCTTTCCCAAGCTATGTCTAGACTGCATTGCTTTTTCGGGATGCCTCTGGTATCCCGAAAAAGCAACACCGTGTCCAAGGAACATGTCCGCTTTTTCTAAAAAAATTTCGAAAGAATGGACACTCTTTTTCACCATCCCTGTAAACCTCATTCTATGAAGAATAAAGGACGGCTTGAAAGAGCACTTTCACAATTTGGCGCCGTGTAGATGCACCAAATTTCAAAAGAGCCTCTTTTGAAAGTAAATAAAAAAAGATACGCAATTTGCATACTGCGAATTGAGTATCTTTTTCCAATGTAACAGTGCAGTCTAGACGTAGCCCCACTGAATTGCTGTATGACCTTAGGCAAGTCACTTTGGCTTGTCTACATGGCAATCTGACCTCTGATTTCAGCTCATATTGACATTCACAAGCTTTCTTTAATCTAGCCCGTTCAATTGTCCATAGGTCTTACTGAGGGTCCTAGAGCATTCTGAAGTCCATGTTGCCTCAGCACCACTGCTATCATTATTCGAGCTAGCTAGATCCAAACTATCTTGGGAATATCTACACATGTTACAGTCATATGTCTCATTGCAGTGTAGACATGGCCTTTTTCTGTCTGTAGCCTTGTCTACACTTCTGATGCCACGTGGAGTACTGCCACTCTATATGGAGATACACTCTACAGTGAGAGGCAGGGTGTGTCTACACTCTTCGCTGCATGGTGTAGCTCTGTGTAGCAGTGAAAGGCCCTGTCAAAGGGGAAGCAGTGGTAAAAAGCTATGTCAATGGCTGGAGCCTTTCCCCACTGCTACTCCCTGCCAGGGACTTTCCCCCTGGTGGGAAAAGGAGTGAATGCATAAGAGAGGAAGCAAAATTAAAGTGCTGTTGTGTGATCTGTGATATATGACAACTGTAGTAAAGGGCAATGGTTAGTTGGTTCAGTTTTAATGATGGCTTTTGTGGCTTTGTGGCACTGTTTCACAAACAAGGAGTCCTTGTAGATTAAGCAAGACAGTGGGGCACTATACTGCTAACAGTGTTTTGACACACAAGGCACTTTCTGGGCATGTAGAGAGCCATGTAAGATACATACTCAGGCATATTGTGCACTCTGCTCTCTGATGCACAATTTTGTTTACATTGTTATTTATACTTGTGCATTATCTGTACTCTACAGGCCATGGTAATTACTTTGTCTGTTTCGCTTACCATGCTGCATTGTTTAATTAGATTGTAAGCTCTTTGGGCAGTGACAGTATATGAGTTTTTACAATGCCCGGCACAATCTGGGTTGTGGCTTGATGTGTAACTGTAATACTAATAACAGAAATACCACCATGGTAGAGAGGAAAAGCAGGAGTGAAAAAAGGAGAATGAATCTGCTCAGCAGCCTCCGGGTTGTCTGAAAATAACTGCTTCAAAAAGCACACAAGGTTTGAGCAAACAGACATGGCTAAATTAACACCCAAGTAAAACCTCTGTTCAAAACACCAACTAAACTTTTTTGCACATATGAAAGAACATGGATGTTTCCCCTCCCCAAATTGGAATGGAAGCATTCTATTTACTTTGCACATGTGTGAACAACAGCACTCCACCCAGCGTAATGCAGAAACAAGCCAAGGTTTCCTACACCATTGAAAGAACACAAAGACATTTAAAAAAAAATCTTCATCTGCTACTAATGAGTAACATCTGCCATTACTAAAACAAAATGAACTTTAAACATTTCATTTTTTCTTCATCAGTGCTGCTGCTCTTTACTCTTTCAAATGCTCTCAGTCCAGATAGTAGAAAGAAACCCATCTGGTTCATTTTTATTTTTCCTAGTCAGAGTCAATTTTCGGCTTTCAGGCACTGCAATAGTTGAGTTTAAGACACTGCTGAAAAAATATCTGGGTGATGGTGTTGTGTGTTTATATTCATAGACTAGTTCTGTTGTTATGTTTTCTAACAACTTGTTGTGAGCCAGATTTGGGACCAAATTTGATTTCGATAGTGTCCCTTTGATGAATCTCTTTTGGTTTTTTCCCCCCCAAAGGCTAGAAAAACCAGAAAGAAGGCCAAATTCAGTATCAAAGTGACCCATGGACTTAAACAGAGTTGGTTCCACTTCTCCTAAGGTAGTATGATATCTATTATATAAAGGGTATTGGGTAGATTTATTTCCTTGAATTGTGTGCAACAATTACAGGAAATCATCCTTCATATACTTCTGGTTTTTGTCTTCCTCTAGCTGATATAAGAATGGCATAAAATGTAAGCAGACATTACATGCGCATGGCTGAGTTATACACCGTAGCTTGCTTTGTATTCCAGGGAAGTCTTCCACACACTTTGCAACTTGCATTGGGCCAGTAGTCTCTAAAGCCTGTTTCCCCTCCCCGCTCTCCTTCAGAGTAATTTCCTTCTGAGGCAAAAGAAGGAGGAATTCCTTGAATTTTTTTATTGGGCAGTTAACTACATTTCTGGGCCATGTCACTGTCTGAACTGTGTCTCATTCATGGTCATCGTACAGCTTTGTGATTCCATTAGAAATCCTTGTTGATATAGCTTCATTTTAGATGAGGCTGGGATTTAGGCATGTAATAGGGAGGGAGGCATGTAATAGGGATGATGAAGATGGCACAGTGAGGGGCAAAGGCAGCTGTCTATCTGATTCAGGGCATAAATACATTACAGAGTTCTAGAAGAATGATTTCGCTTACATATGCCAGGAAAATCAAAGCCTACTAAACTTCAAACGAAATTTAAAGAGAGAAGAGAATCTTAATTATTTCATAAAAACAAACGGATAAAAAAAAAACAACCCATCAACCCTTAAACTGGCTGTGTATGATGTCTTCTAAATTATAAAACCTGAATCTGCAATGAAGGAGGCTTCGTGGAAATTGTTTGTGAATTAGGGAGTAAATTGACATAGCTAAAATAAAAATCAAATTGAACTTTGGCTGTCCACCAAACTATCCCTTATTAGGTGTTCAGAAATGCTTCGTTAAAGACACTCCCCTTTCTGTATGGGGCTCGTGTACATTACAGAAATTATTTGCTGCAACTGCTGACTGCCTGCAATGAAGCTAAGTTGGTCCCGTGACCTTGGGAATGCAATGTTTCATCATGTCTGTTATGAAGCTCGTCCCTCTCGCTACACCAAATTACAATACCAAATGTTCACAGCTAAGTGTATTGGAGGCTGGTGATTTTATACTCATAAGGTCTCTGGGACTTCCTAGCATTGACTGGAAGTGACACAAGATCACCAGTTATGGCATTTTTCACTCCCATTTCTGGTCCCATTGACCTTGATGGGACAGTGTGTAGAAGTTCATGGCCTTTTGAAATTCAGGAGACGTTTCAGGCCTATTCTTAATTTGTACATATCTATTGATCAGGATTTGTTGATTTCAGGCTTGCATCAGAACTGGCTTCTGTCAGCGTATCACATCACTGAGTCAAATGTAAAGTAGGTACCCCGGAATGGCATCAGCTAAACAACACTGGAAAGAGCTCATCAAAATTGGGGTATAATTAGTTTGAGCAGAACAGTGCCTTTGCAAGGGCTAAATGGAAGACAAAGGCCAGAAGAATGTGGGGGAATTCCCAGTGAGTAGGTGAAAGGAAATGGCTGGTGATGAAGAAGTATAAGGAATTAGCAGAAGGTAATTTATGGCAGAGATAATCAGAGTATAAGAGACAGCACTTCATTGCCTAGGAGCTCAATATATACAGAAACTATTCAAGCCACATAAGAGCAAAGAAGACTGATAAAACATTATTCACTATAAAGATTAAGGTATCCACTTCCAGCAAAGGGACTCTAGGCATTGGATTATTAAGATGCTATTAGCTATTGGATGGAGACATACATGACGAATGTTTATTCCTTGGGGGAATACTTCTTAGAGGTTAACTGACATTACTAATTTGTAATTTCCTTAAGTAAGAAGGTAAACCTGTTAATAGTAATGGAAACACTGTGCGAGAATTTCAACATGCTGAATAGAACACACCTCCTGTCAAGCATACAGTGCATGACTGCTCACGTTTTGCCTCCACTAGCCTGTGATGAAATAGATATCCATATTCTAGGGAAAGAAAATCTGCCCTTGCACTATGAGAATCTTTAAATAGAAGGGTCCAGCAAACAGCCTCTCATGAGGATACCCTCTTTATCACCAGTGTACCATTCTGACAGAGAAGAAATGAGACACCTTTTCGTACAGCGAGGAATATTTAGGCTACCCAATGAGAGCCTCACAGCAGCATGGTGCTGGTATAACTGAATGTGCCAGAGCAAGAACCCAAATTGGACAAACACCTCCAGGAAACTAAATATTCATTATAGAAGAAACGTTATCTTCCTCCCCCTCCGCCCTTCTCTTTATAATGGGCACTGACATAATTAACATATCAAATGGTACATAGAGACTCTGTACAGGGCATCAAAGACTTTCCACATAGGCCCTATTCTGTTCTATCTTATACCCCCAGGGCATCATATCCACTAATAATTCTTGGAATTAAGCAGCGCCTTGTGGATGGTTTAGATGTGAAGGGCTGAAGTGTTTTCTTTACAATGCTCTGTCCTGCCTAGTGGAACTGCAAATGGAAGAGCCTCTGGTATGAAAGAGAGGCACCCCCCAGGTGGCCTGACCCACCATTAGAAAGCATTTAGTGCCAAAATTTAAAAAAAAAATGAGGGGGAAAAAACAAAACCATTTTATTCAAAGTTACATTATTTCAGACCCTCTCTCTTCTACATTCCAATAAGCAAAATGTGGCTTCTGCCCCTGGAATCCCAATATGAGACTGCTCTTCATTGTCATTCATGTGTGAGGGAGTGCTAGCAGGAAACCGGAATGAGCTTTCTATCTGAACATCCTGAAACACCTCACAAATTCTATCCAGCATCTTTTCTGCACATTCAGTACCTAACCCCGGGAGAAACTGGTGCACGGAGCAGCCGGAAACACATTTTTGTTCTCTTTAAAATTGCTCTGCTGACTGTTCTACTATTTTAATGTTGCTGTTTCTTGCTGCTTATTGCAAAACCTTCCTTAATGCCCCAAAAAGGAAACTAAAACTTTATGGAATTGTTGGTATTATTTCACTTTATGCACATCACTGTGTCTATTTGTCTCCATAGCAGACAGCACATGGGTGGCTTGGAAAGAGATACTTATATGCTGATATTGTATCAACATTTCTTTTTACTTATGTAATTTAATTGGAGAGATTAAAAAATTTTACATTACTTTGCCTGTGGTAAAATAGTCAATTTTGGGGCTTTTTTTCTCTTGGTTGCTCATTGATATTCTGAGTTTATCTTTTCCCCTCTTCATTTGGTTTGTAAATCATTTGTTTGATTCCTTCACTTGGTTCTTTTTAAAACATTTTTTTTAAATCTTCTTGGTCTCTCTTGTTTTAAGTGGGCTTTGTCATTTTACCCCTTTTCATCTCTCTGTATATAATAAAGTTTTTCCTGATACACTTCAGAATGATGTCATCAGGCTCTCTCGCCATGAAAGCAGCCAGAGAGAGAAAGAGAGAGAGAGAGAGGGATTGGTGAGTGTAGCGAGCATGGGGCACAGCCCCATAGTTTTATTTAAATATAATTTTCTGTCTTTCTTGCACACAGAAAGCCTAATTCTTTGGAAGCAATGTGGTCTAGTAAACAGGGCACTAAGACTCGGAGATGTGGGTTTACTTTCCAGTTCAACCTTGCACTTACTAGCTGAGCCTGGGTAAGTCATGATCATCAAGGGATCCATCCCCTGTCACCCATTCCCAGCCCTAACAAAGAGAGGCTAGAGATTTCATCCCTGCCCATCCTGGCTAATAGCCATTGATGGGCCTATTCTCCATTAATTTATCTATTCCTCTGGCAGAGAGTTCCACAGATTGACAGTGTGTTGTATGAAGAAATACTTTCTTCTGTTTATTTAAACCTGCTGCCTATTAATATCATTGGGTGATCTCTAGTTCTTGAAGAAGTAAATAATTCTTCCTTATTTACTTTCTCCACACTCTCATGATTTTATAGTTCTTTATCATATCCCCCATTAGTCCTCTCTTTTCCAAGCTGAAAAGTCCCAGTCTTAGTAATTGCTCCTCATATGGCAGTCATTCCATACTCTTAATCAATTTGTTGCCATTTTCTGAACCTTCTCCAATTCCATTTTTTTTAGATGAAGCAACCACACGAGGAATTGCACACAGTATTCAAGATATAGTCATACCATGGATTTATAAAAAGCCAATAAGATATTTTCTGTCTTATTATGTATACCTTTCTTAATGGTTCCCAACGTTCTCTTTGCTTTTTTGACTGATGTTGTACATAGAGGCTACGTCTAGACTACATCCCTTTTTCGTAAAAGGGATGTAAATTAGACCTATCGCAATTGCTAATGAAGCGGGGATTTAAATCTCCCCCGCTTCATCAGCATAAAAATGGCTGCCGCTTTTTTTCCGCACGGAGCTTTGCCGGAAAAAAGCGCCAGTCTAGACGCTGATCTTGTGGAAAATAAAGCCTTTTCTGAAAGATCCCTTATCCCTCTATGAAATAAGGGATCAGCGACTAGACTGGCGCTTTTTTCCGGCAAAGCTCCGTGCGGAAAAAAAGCGGCAGCCATTTTTATGCTGATGAAGCGGGGGAGATTTAAATCCCCGCTTCATTAGCAATTGCGATAGGTCTAATTTACATCGCTTTTACGAAAAAGGGATGTAGTCTAGATGTAGCCAGAGTGTATGTTTTTAAGAGAACTATCCAGAACCCCAAGATCTGTCTCTTGAGTGGTAAGAGGTAATTTAAAGTACATCATTTGATATGTATAATTGGGATTATTTTTTCCAATTTGCATAATTTTGTATTTATCACATTGAATTTCCTCTGCCATTTTGTTGCCTCGTCACCCAGTTTTGTGAGATCTTTCTGAAGCTATTCACCATTTGCTGTGAACTTAACTATCTTAAGCAGTTTTAAATTATCTGCAAATTTTGCCACTTTACTGATGATCCCTTTTCCAAATAATTTATAAATATGTTGAATAGGATTGGTCCTAGTACAGATCCCAGGGGGACATCACTAGTTATCTCTCTCCATTCTGAAAACTGACCATTTATTCTGACCCTTTGTTTCCTATATTTTAACCAGTTATCAGTCCATGAGAGGACTTTCTCTCTTATGTCATGACCTCCCCCTTCTGTGCCCACTGCAGTGGCCATGGATGGGCACTTCTCATCTGGTCCCAAGCTGCTACAGTGAGAGGGCTGGGATTGTCCTCTGTCCCTGGGACAGCCTACTTACTGAACCTCTCATCCCCAGCCCCACCCCAGAGCAATGATTTAAATGAAGAAAAATAAAAACTATTTGAGTTAAGGACCTGAGCATAAATCTTCTAGTTGTCTATAAAGAAAATATCATGTGAGTTAGCCTTATTGGCCTGAAAAAAATGGCTGCATCACCAAATAATGAAAAGAATCAGCACTTTCTGATATTACACCTTGTAGCTTTGATTTTGTTTCTGGCACCTGAGTTTAGATCAGCAATGGGCAACCAAGGCTAGTGAGTGGGCTGCATGAGTGGCTTGCCTTCATCTCAGTGAGCCACAAGATTGTCATGATAAAGACGGTCTCCTGGGATAGGTTAGTTTTGCTAACTGCGCATGCAATACCTAGAATTTGTGGGTGAGCCAATTGAATCCTAGCAGTGCTTTGATTGGCTGCAGAGGGAGCACATGGCTCTTACAGCCAATGTTGTGTGCAATTGGCATGCACCTCACTTCACATGCCCTTGGCTTTACTTTTACGTCACTTTTATGACATGGTTAGGAAAAAACCTCAACGTGGATGGAAACCAGCAGATCTGGCACCCTTGTGTGTGGGCAACAGTGAACAAAATGTCTCACAGGCCATATAGAGAACCTCAGTGGGCCTCAGGTAGTCCTCAGGCCAGAGGTTGCTCACTACTTGATGCTTCAGAGAATAACTTTATCTAAAGGTGAGCTAATTGCTTCAGCTTGCTTAGCATTTCTATCATATTCTAAAAGATCAGAGTTCTTGCAAAGAGTTGTAAATGAAGTATTTTAGTATTTTCTAAGTATGGCAATTACCTGGGGGGTTCCTCAAAATGTTGCTTGCATTTCTTATGGTCATCAGGTTCTCCTGATTACCAGATGTAATGGACTTTTTTATGCTACAATGCAACTGTTGAACATTTTAATTGGAATGCCATGTCAAATTTTTAAATTAAAAATCAAATACTCAAAGCACCAGTGCCTTTTTGATTACTAAAATTAAAACCTAATTGAATTCTCCCACAAAAAATATCCAGTGGAAATTTAATTAGAGAAGTGTAGAAGAGCTGATTTTAAAAAAAAACATATTAATTTTTAATTAGAAATACGAAAGGCAAATGAGCACATTTTAAATTTTCCAAAATACAAATATGGAGATGTCATATGTGGCACACAGGGAAAAAAAAGGAAGGAAACCATGGTCTAAGTTTCCAAATGGCTGCACAGTTCAGGGTTTGAGTTTTGTCTAAAAAAAAGGCTTAAGTATTTGATGGTTTGAACAGTGATGAATTATTTTAGAAGTTCCCTGGAATCAGAGTGTCACACTAAAAAGATGCACAACCCTGAAAGAACATTTCTAATAGGAAGGAAGGAAGGATGGCATTGTGATTCAGGCACAGAATGGAATGTCAGAAAACCTGTATTCAGTTCCTGGCCCAGCCACTGATTGCCTGTATGATAACAGGCAAGTCACTTAAGGCTTGTCTACAGGGGGAGCTTTTCCTGAATATATCCATGTGTGGACAATTCTATTCTGGAATAATAGTATGTTAGCTGAATGGATGAACTTAATTCAGAACAAGGTCGTTATTCCAGAGTAACAGCATCCACACATGGAAATAGTCAGAAATGAGGAATTTGCTTTACATGAACCCTAATTTAGCCCAGATTAACTTTCTTGTGTGGATAAATTCGTAGTCAATCAGCACTTCTGTAAAATGGCAGTTCTGCTTTTCTGTTTCATAGGAGTGGTTGTGAAGACAACTTATGACTCTTTGGGGTCCATATACATCCAAAGACAGAATTTGACATTAATGGCTGGATTCTGATGACTTCACTCACAATAAGCTCCTAGCTCCAGGAACAGGCTCACTGAAATGAATAAGACTATTTGGGAAATCAGATTCCATGCAGCAGGAGTTGCAGAAGTGGGCCCAGCCAGTCAGGATCTAGGGACCCAAATCCACTCTTAATATAGTCAGTGCTGAAATTCCCCTTGACTTTAGTGATCCATGATTTAGCCATAAGTGTGGAAGTTGGGCCATTAGAATATGTAGCAAAGACCCATAAGAACACAAGAATGATCATACCGGATCAGAAAAATGGTCATGTAGCCTCACGTCCTGTGACTGTCTTCCAACAGTGGCTAATGACGGATACTTCAGAGAGAATGAGCAGAACAGGGCAATTACTGTATGGTCCATCTCATCATCCAGACCCAACTTTTGGCTGTCGGAGCTTTAGGGAAACCCAGAGCATGGGAGTGCCATCTTCACTAACAGCCATTGATGGACATATCCTCCATTATTGTATCTAATTCTTTTGTGAACCCATTTATATAATTGGCTGTGAATTTTTGTTTACTGACCGTGACCTGCCCATGACTTTTACTAAAAATACCTGTGACTAAAATGTAGTCTCACTTATGAAGAAAAGCTCAAAGAGCCCAATTTATTTATTTTAACAAGTCAATTAAATGGTGTCTTGATTACAGTTTATAAGATCTATACAGGGAACAAATATTTAGTAATGGGTATTTTAGCAGAGAAAGGTAAAACATGATCCAGTGGCTGGAGGTAAAGCTAATCAAACTGAGGCATACATTTTTAAGATGAGAAATTAACCACTGGAATAATTTGCTAAGGGTTATGATGGATTCTCCATCACTGACCATTTGAAACTCAAGATTGGATTTTTTTCCCCCTAAAAGACCTGCTCTAGGATTTATTTTGATGAAATTCTATGGCCTGTGTTATGTAGGTCAGACTAGATTGTAATGGTCCTTTCCAGCCTTGGAATGTATACATTTATGAACATAAAAAATCAGATCAACTCAAGCAAAGGAATTTTAGGACAGGTAGCAGGTACAATAATTGTACATATAAGGACCTCAGAGTTCAAATTTTCTTTCTGGATCCAAGCATAGCCCTCTGTGTGAAGCCAATGTTTGTGACAAGGGCTACTTCCATAAAATCAGAGAATACATCAAATCTAGTCACCTGTACTCATGGCAGGCCCAAGCACCATGACCATCCATAACAGATGTTTGTGTAACATCTGTTTGTGTAACACCTGTTCTTAAAAATTTCCAGTGATGGAGATGCCACAACCTCCCTTGGCAATTTATTCTAATACTTAACTATCTTGACAGGAAGCTTTTCCTAATGTCCAACCTGAACTTCCCTTGCTGCGATTTAAGCCTATTGCTTTTTGTGCTATCAGCAGAGATTAAGGAGAATAATTTTTCTCCCTCCTCCTTGTGACATCCTGTTAATACATCCTAGAATGATGTTTAATTTTTTTTGCAACACCGTCACACTGTTAACTCATATTTAGCTTGTGTTCTACAGTGACCTCAAGATCCCTACATAAGTAGTCATTTTTCCATTTTGTATGTGTGCAACTGATTGTTCCTTCCTAAATGGAGTACTTTGCATTTGTCTGTACTGAATTTCATCCTATTTGCCTCAGATCATTTCTCCAGTTTCTCCAGATAATTTTGAATTATAATCCTATCCTCCAAAACACTTGTAACCTCTCCCAGATTGAACATAACAGTCATACTGGGTCAGACCAAAGATCCATCTAGCCCGATATCCTGTTTTCCAGCAGTAGCCAATGCCAGATGCTCCAGAGGGAGTGAACAGAACAGGTAATCAGGAGAGATCCTTCTCCTGTCACCCATTTCCAGCCTCTGACAAACAGAGGCTAGGGATACCACCTCTACCCATCCTTGCTAATAGCCACTGATGAACCTAACTTCCATGATTTTATCTGGTTCTTTTTTGAATCCTGTTAAAGTCCTGGCTTGGTATCATCCACACATTTTATAATTGTACTTTCTATGCCATTATCTAAATTGTTGAGAAAGATATTGAACAAAATCAGTCACAGAACTGATTCCTGCAGAATTTCACTTGTTATGCCTTTTAAGCATGACTGTGAACCATTGATAACTACTCACAGGGAATGGTTATCCAATCAATCACGCAACCGCCTTAAAGTAGTCCTATCTAGGTTATATTTCCCTAGTTTATTTACAAGAAGGTCATGCAAAACTGTATCAAATGCTTTAGTATAGTCTAAGTATACTGCATCTACCACTCCCCACCTATCCACAAGGCTTGTTATCCTATTAAGAAAGCTACCAGGTTGCTTTGAAATGATTTGTTCTTTACAAATCTATGATGACTATTACTTATGACCTTATTATCTTTCAGGTGGTTGCAGATGAATTCCTTAATTACATTGCTCCATTATCTTTCCTGGCACAGAAGTTATAAGCTCACTGATCTGTCGTTTCTTGGATTTTCCTTGTTTTCCTTTTTATAGATGAGCACTGGATTTGTCCTTCAATCTGTATAGGACATAGCCAATCACATTTTCTTTCCCCCGCTGTGAAAAATTTTGACTTTTCAGAAAAGATTGAAAATGAAAATATTTCAGTTGCCAATCCACTCTGGTTGAAATACATTTGCTGTGATGCACTTAGGTATCACTTATAGTGAGAAAAGGCAGTGCATGATTGGAGTCTCTGGCCAGGGTAAGATAGGAGATATATAGTCAAACTGGGAGGTGGAAAATGGAGGTATGAAGCAATGAACTACAAAAAACTGGAAGCACTACAACAGCCTTTCCAAACTGAATTCCTTCAGTTTCTGGCTGAAATCTTTAGACTTTTGGCCCAAATCCAAAAACTTTATTTTGGGGACATTTAGCATTTCAGTGAAATGCTGAAATTTTCCAATGGAAATAAATGCATATGATGAAATGAATTTTTTAGTAACCCAATTTTCCATAAAAAAACAGCTTTGAGGAAACATTTTCAACCCAGACCTAGTTTAAGTGCCTTAGAAAAAACTAGCACATTTCCTGTTTGTGTTCTGTACTGTCCCCTTTTTGGGCACTTAAATTACTCTTAAATGGTTTTTCCATATAAAGTCCACAATATCCAAAAGTGAAGAAAATGTAACTAAACTGAATTTTGGAAGATTTCCTCCTTGAATCTTCAAAGAATGAAAAATTCACAAAACCTTCAGTCTCCAATTGAAGCAAAGGCTTATGCACGTGCTTAACTTTTAGCATGGCCGTATTCACACTGAAATGGGTCTATTCCAATAATTAAAGCTAAGTGCATAATTAAGAACTTTGATGTTAAGCAAGTACTTAACTTTCAGCATGAGCACTGTTCTATTGATTTCCATGGGACTAATCAAGTTCTGAAAGCCAGGCATGTGCTTAATTGTTTTGCTGAATCTGGGCCATTAGAAAATGCACTACAGACAGTGTAAGAAATATGCAGGCCTGACCTGAAATCCTAGATCTGAACATCCCTAAAGTTTTTGAACAAAATATGATCTGGGGCCCAAATCTGGATTTTACAGATGGCTCATAGCCTTATAATGAAGAAAACCAAACCACAAGCTCTGAACCTCTGTGAACATACAGGTTTTGGAGTCTTGGCTTTGGATCCAACTTGACCCTATCTCTAGTATTTACAGTATTTGTTTAGTAAATTAAATGGCTCTTTTTCAAGTTGTAACATTTTCACAGAATGCATTCTGGTTATTTAGCTGTGGTTCATTGGGCACTTTTATCATTTTAACATTAGAAATGCAAAGCATTTTATTTTACGATTGATTTTAATGAATTTTGTAATTAAAAGATTTTCACTTTTTTATCACAGGAATTACTTCATGCTTGATAGCAAGAGGCCTTGACATGCATTTAATGTTTATTTATCAAAGTGGCAAATCACTAGTAATTTATGCAGGGTCTAGGCTCTACACAATGAGGTTGATGTCGCAGTAACAAATTTTAATTACACAGGGATAAGTTAGGAACTGAATATGTTGTAGTATCAAAATGTTTGAACCAGTATTTCATTATACTCCTGCTAGGTTTCCTTGTTGCTTACAGTTGGTTAAAATTTAATTCATAATCAGGATGCGGGAAACTGGTGACTAATCAAAGACAAAGCTTAAGTCTGGTGCAAAGTAGGATATTCTGGCACTGTGTGAAGCATTTATAATAATAGCTCCTATAATCAGGCACATAAAAAAAATGAATAGAAACTTGCCAAAGGGTCTAGAAACTAAACCAGCAAAAAATAAAAATAAAAAATAAGAGTATCAGAAGCAGGAAGCCTATGAAACAATTTGAGGGGCTATTGAGTGATTGAGGTGCTAACGGAGTACTCAGGGAAAACAAAGCTGTTGTGAAGAAGCTAAATTAATTTTTTACATTGGTCTTCACTGCAGAGGATGTCAGGCAGATTCCCACACCTGAGGCATTCCTTTCATATGACAAACCTGAGGAACTGTCCCAGACTCAGGTGTCCATAGAGCAGGTTTTGATAAATTGATAAATTAACCCATTTAATTTGTTATTTATTGTTCACATTGAATTTGTTTTTCTATATTTAATTATTTTAAAATTAAAATAAGTCACCAGGACCAGAAGGTGTTCATCCAAGAGTTCTGAAGGGACTCAAATATGAAACTGCATAACTGCAGTATGTAACTATCACTTAAATCAGCTAACATGACACCAATTTTCTAAAAAGATTCCAGGGGCAATCCTGGCAATTACAGGAAAGTAAGTCTAACTTCAATACTAGGCACATTCATTGAAACAACAGTAAAGAAAACTAAAGTTTTCAGACACATAGATGAACAAGATGTGTTAGGGGAAGAGTCAACCTGGCTTTTGTAAAGGGAAATCATGCCTCACCAATCTATTAAAATTCTTTTAGAGGGATCAAAACATGTAGACAAGGGTGATCCAGTGGATTTTCAGGAAGCCTTTGACAAAGTCCCTCACCAAAGGCTCGTAAGCTGTCATGTAATATGGGAAGGTCCCCTCAGGGTTAAAAGATTGGAAATAATTGTTAGGTGTAAATGGTTCATTTTCAGAATGGAGGGGTAAATAGTAATATCCTCCAAGGATACATACTGAGATCAGTACTCTTCAACATATTCATAAATGATCTGGAAAAAAGGTAAACAGGTGGGAAAATTTGCCAAGAATACAAACTTAAGATTATAAAGCCCAAAACAGAGTGAAAAGTTACAAAGAGATCTAAGTAAACTGTGACTGCACAACAAAATGGGAGATGAAATTCAATGTCAACAAATGCAAAGTAATGGAAAACATAATCTGAACTAATCATATAAAATGATGGGGTTTAAATTAGTTATCACTAAAGAAAGAAATCTTGGATTCATTTTGGATAATTCTCTGATAACATCTGCTCAACATGTTGCAGTCAAAAAAGCTAAGGGTATGTCTACACTTCCACCCTAGTTCGAACTAGGGTGGCTAATGTAGGCATTGTTAACAAGGGTAGGACCAGTGTTAACAAGGCCAAATCAGTGAGGATGGATGTGGCTCACTCCCAGTAGTTGATGGAAGGTGTGAATACCAAGAGAGGGAAAATTGCCTTTGTAATGAATAACCATTCTAAGTTAAACACAATCAAATGAGGACTGAATAAGGACTTAGAACGGTTCTCGCTCTACAAAGGCAATTTCCCCTCTCTTGGTATTCATACCTCCCATCAACTGCTGGGAGTGAGCCAGATCCATACTCACTGATTTGGACTCCTTAATGCTGGTCCCACCCTTGATAAGTAACACCCTTCTTTTGATATGCTAGTACATATATATCTCCCTGTCTCTGTGATATCCACTCCATGCATTTGTCAAAGTGGTTTTTACCTTCAAAAGCTTATGCCCAAATAGATCTGTTAATCTTTAAGGTACCACAGGACTCCACATTGTTTTTGCAGATACAGACTAACATGGCTACCCCCTGAGACTCGTTTATGAGTGATCACAACATATATGCCTGTACGGTACAAGGTCCCAAAAATGCATTAATTAGCATATATCTATTACATTTATGCAATAAAACCCAGCTTGCTTAGTAAGGGATAATTAATACTATTACAATACAAGATACTCTCACTAGAAACAAATGTATACATAGTCCTCCTAATTATATGGGACAAGAATGCAACACATTTGGGATACATTTGTACCCCTTCCCTATTTTTGACATAAAAATGTTTTTATGGTAATTAATTTTTGAACTAATTGTGTACATGTGCCTAGGAAACAATGTCCAAAACCAGCATATTTGAATAGCTAGTAGTTGTTGAGTTCTTACATCATATATGCATGTGGACTACAGCTCATCAATGAGGATATGAGTGTGATACTAATGGTATAGCCCTCATTCTTCCATTGCTCTGTGCAATATCTTTCAGTAGAAGCTAACTTTTGGCTGACTTCTCCCCCATTCCCTCTCACATGCCAAAAATGTGCCAGTTTGAGAAGAAAGAGAATATCAGAGTGAGTTGGTGGGAAAGCTGGAGAGCCCAGAAATTACCTGCTGTTATCCTGGTGGCTGTGCTTTCTGTCATGTCATATTTCCAATTTAAATAGTGGTGTGCATTTGCTCTTTCATCACTGTTGTTAGCAAGCCATAATCAGTTCATTTTATGGCTGTCTTCAGCTAAATTCTTTGTTGATTTTAACATGACAGAAGTTGAAAAGATTATTTATTATAAATGGATAATTAATATATCAGCACAGTGTGTTACTCTGTCTCTCCCTCTCTTCAGGAGAATCAGCTGGAAGTATGATTCTCTCTCCCTTTTGCACATGGACAGTCTGAGAATTAAAATGAAGCCTGACAGCTTGATTGGAATTTCACTTAGTGTCTTTATGTTTAAAATGAGAATGCCTCTGCCGTGGGTAAAAAGATCAACATGTGAAAATGACACCAGAGCTCAGTACATTGGAGGGTCTTTTAAAAAAGCAAAGTAAATATGTGGATTTTCCTATTTTGGTCTGATGCTAATTTTGATATCCAACTATTTAGGTTCTTATATAGCCTTGAACACTAACAACTGAATGCCTCGCAATATGAGTGAATTTAGTCTCAAAAACATTCTCTAATTTTCAACAATCCCCATTTTATTGATGGTGAATGGTGGAATTGAATAACTTGTCCAAAGTTGCACAGGAAATCTGTGGCAGAACTTAGAATGAAACCAATGTTTCCTGAGAACCAGGCCACAAGCCCATCCTTCACCTTGACTTGCAATAACATCACAGAGTGCAGTCTGTATACCAAGTCCCTGACCTCACCTCCTCATCTGTAAATGGGAGGAATACCTGTGAATCTGGGAAAGGAAGCACGCTTGCAGTTCACCAAAAATGTAAAGGGACCTATAGATGTCAAAGTGTCTGTGTTCACTTAGCAGATGGACACTGATGTTATCACACAGGCCCAATTTTATGTTGATTATGGGTCAGGTAGTTTGAGTTTCTCTGCACTTGCCTGGATCAGTTCATTTAAATAAGATTTACTATAACAGGTTTTGGGGGCACCATTGAGAAGTCAAATCAGGGTGAATTGCTTAGAAGCAAAGATACTGACAGCCCAAGACTGGGGGGTCCTCCTATACAAGGCACACCAAATCAGTCACCAAGAGCCCTTCTGTTTGCTACATTGGCCAGCAAGAAGTCACACCAAGCACCCCCCTTGGACACGCCAGCTTTTTCTGTGCCACAACCAGCACCACACCTTATACAGATGAGAGGTTATGAAAACCAACTTCACCATATCCAAACAGGTTCTTCCGATACCAAAGGACCAGCCACGTTCCCACATCAATTATACCCTAGGATCAGACTCTAAAGAGCATACTGTGTCAGTCCTTTAGAAACTAAAATCTAACAATGTATTAATAAAACAAAGAAAGAAAAGGTTGAGAGCAAAATTACTAAAGGAAACAAAATTACATGCACCAGTTACAAGGTTTCAGGTGCAGGCTTGTAGCAGAAATGGAATAAACTACTAGCTTAAAAGTCTCCAGAATACATTCCTTGTTTGGATGGGTCATAAGTCCATCCAGGCCCAGTTCATAGCATAGCTGCTTCCAAAATGATGAGCTGGAGTGAAGACAAAGATGGAGAAACCTCTAGGGTCATTTTTATAATCTTGTCCATAAGATTATAAGATGATATGTTTTCGCCGTGTGAAAGTATCTCCCCAAAATGGAGTTTGTCACGTGAGCAAGTCCCCAGTCCATGTATGATTCAGTCCTTAGTGGCCATTGATTACCTGCTAATCTGCAGGTTTACAGCAATATTCCTGAGATGTAGAATGCACCAGCAAAGATCCATTATCAGTCAAGTACTTTGATTCATTTGACTAGGTACCCTTCCACAATAGGTGGGCGAGGTCTGTTGATATCTCCCAGAAGCAAATACTTGAAATACCAGCACATAGCCAATACTCATAACTTTAATTACAAAAATCATACATGCATATGAATAGTATAAATAGAATCAGCAAAGCATCAGCTTTCAATAGACATCTCACTTGGCCCCCCGTGTATAAAATTTGGGCAAACACAAAACAATGGGTGTGGCAATGTTCACATCAAAAATCCAATAACATCACAAAGGTTTCACTTTACTCTTAGTCATTTGCTTTGTGGTTGTCTTATACCACTGGCAGCCATTTCAGCTTGCCTGTAGCTATGAGCAGTCTGTGCTGCAGCTACTGCAATCAATATGCAAGAGTCATTCAAACGGATGATCTAATTTGAATTTTCAAAACAGAAGAAGATTATTATAGGAAATTTCTTGTGTGAGGAAGGGGTTACAGTGAGCATTTACTCCACTTGGAGAGTCAACATTGGATTTATCCAAAACATTCAATCACCTTTGGAAGTGTAGGCATTGCATTATACATCCATTTCTTACCATTGATCTGTTTCCATTTAAAAATTTATTGTTATTTAGGAAACAGTAACACTGAGAGACTCCTAAGGTGCTAGGTGCTTTACACACATATTACAGAGCAATTCTAGACCTGAAGCTCTTTATCCAAATAGGCAAACCAGAGAAAGGAAGATTTTCTTTTTTCCAGATGGGGAGCTAAGGCACAGAGAGATTAAAAGACTTGCCCAAGGTAACACGTGAAATTGGGAGCAAAGCTGGAAATTCAATCCATAGCTTTTGAATTTCGAGACAAGACTTTATTAACCCAAGACTCTCTATTCTCTCCATTTGCTTAATCAATAGCAAGATCTGCAGATGACAATTAAGCCAAAAATCAACTATATTCATCAGCACAGATCAGCTCTGCCTGAACTACTTAGCCCACTTTGCAAGTACTGTACATGTCAATATGATTTTTTTGTCTTCCCCATAATGGATTTTTGGAGTTTCAGTATGAGCGTGGGAGGATAAAGTTGATGTGTACTGAAGAGAAGATGAGATAGGAGTTAGCCGGGATGTTAAAAGAAAAGCGCCCATCAGGACTTGTCTACAGCCTACTGCACTGCTAATTTTAAATCCATAGTGCGATTCCCACCAGCCCAAGTAGGGGGACCACAAGACTTGCTAGTAGACCTCTGGGCAAGGTGGAGGGGGGCAGGTCAACTCTTCTGGAAAGGGCAGGGTGGGGGGCAATCAGCCCTCAGCACCTCCCACTGCGCACTGTGCCACCCCCCTCAGCAGCTCTCCAAGCTGCCAGGAGTGCATTATGTGGCACTCCAGTGATAATTTACTCTAGCTGCTGCTGCTACAGTAGCAGCTGGGAGCCTTGGGCCCTTTTGAATCACTGGGCCCCGGAACAACTGTGCCTTTTGCCTAAGCAGGCCTGAGCCCAAGTCAGATTTCCTGGGATTTGTGGCTTGCTGCTGTGGGTTCTTTTTAACAGGATAGACATACCCTAAGAATGTGCATGTGTGTGCATTCATATGCAAGAGAAAGTCCTCATATGATTTAATTAAAGTACCAGTGACTGCTGCAGCTATGATCCTTACTTGTTTCCTTTGGAAGCTTATTTTCTTAGGAAATATCACAAGCTCTAACTATGCTTTTGCATTTCTCTTTAGTTTCATTCCGATTTCACCTTCATATTGGTGGCTTAGACTCAAAGGAGAGAGCAATTAATCATAATGAAAGAGAAATAAGCGCATGCTCTTCACCATCATTGTAAACATACAGGAAAGATTATTCTACATCTAGTGCCATATCAATCCAGGCAGAAATGGGAGGATGAAAAATTAAATCCTAATGGAAGCATGACCCATTCCTATATATTATTAGTTCCTGGGCCAAATAATGTTAGCCAGCTGACCAGTGGAAAACAAAAACAAAACTTCCAAAACAAACAAATGCTTGAGATGCTAGACAGGTACCTAAAACACCAATATGGGAGACACTGTGAAGAATGAAGCAAAATCAGCAGCAACCTTGAATGCTACAGATACTATCAGAGATCCGTTTTGCCAACAGATATTTTGCATTCAAGGAACATGAATCAGGTTACCCCAAAATCTTAAGATTTTTAAACCAATCATGAGATTTCAAATATAATTTTTTTTTTTGAGGAGGAGGAAAGTTATTTGCCTGCTGGTGTGAGAGAGTTTAGAGTTTACATTACCAGTTCTCCCCTGGCCCCAGCCATGAGGGTTGGAAACTCGTTTTTTGTTTGAAATAAAAGTTGAGGTTTTCAGGTACTCACCTGATCCCAGCAGCTGGGACTTTAAGGCAAACAGCAAATATGGTGAGATGGGCACTAAAACAGCAAGAGTTGGCAATGCTGCTATCTCTAGCAGACTTACGCACTGAAAAACCCAAGACAATCTCTGCCCAAATCTGGAATCAGCAAGCAGAAACTAGAGGGTGACAGTGTAAGGCACAAAGCATGGTACAAACCCAGAGATGAGCAATGCTGGAGGAGAGGTTGAGATGGACAGTACCACAGTCTTCCATGTGCTGATTAGGCCTCAACTGGAGTATTGTGTCCAGTTCTGGGCACCACATTTCAAGAAAGATGTGAAGAAGCTGGAGAAGGTGTAGAGAAGAGCAACAAGAATGATTAAAGGTCGAGAGAACATGACCTATGAAGGAAGACTGAAAGAATTGGGCTTGTTTAGTTTGAAAAGGAGAAGACCAAGGGGGGACATGATAGCAGTTTTCAGGTATCTAAAAGGATGTTACAAGGAGGAGGGAGAAAAATTGTTCTCCTTAGTCTTTGAGGATAGGACAAGAAGCAATGGGCTTAAACTGCAGCAAGGGAGGTTTAGGTTGGACATTAGGAAAAACTTCAGGGTGGTTAAACACTGGAATAAATTGCCTAGGAAGATTGTGGAATCTCCATCTCCGGAGATATTTAAGGGTGCGTCTCGACTACATGGCTCCGTCGACGGAGCCATGTAAAGTAGTTTACACGGCATAGTCAATGAAGTGGGGATTTAAATAATCCCCGCTTCATTAAAATAAAAATGGCCACCGCACTGTGCCGACAATCAGCTGATCTGGCACAGAGCGGCAGTCTAGATGCGGTGCGGTCAACAAGGGAAGCCTTTGTCGACCGCTCTGGTAAACCTCATTTCACGAGGCATATTGGAGCAGTCGACAAAGGCTTCCCTTGTCGACCGTGCCATGTCTAGACTGCTGCACTGTGTTGGATCAGGTGATTGTTGGCAGAGCGCAATGGCCATTTTTATTTTAATGAAGCGGGGATTATTTAAAACCCCACTTCATTGACTATGCCGAGTAAACTACTTTACTTGGCTCCGTCGATGGAGCCATGTAGTCTAGGCACACCCTAAGAGCGGGTTAGATAGACATCTATCAGGGATGGTCCAGATGGCACTGGGTCCTGCCATGAGGGCAGGGGACTGGACTCAATGACCTCTTGAGATCCCTTCCAGTTCTAGTGTTCTATGATTCTATGAAAACATGAGGAGTGTGAGGAAAATATTTCCTCAAGCTACCGGGGATCGTAAAAAAGACTTCTAAGTAAAAAGCAACAAGGAAAAACTGTGTCTAATTTTGGGAGCAAGGAAAGAGGTGACAGGAATGGCATTATGCTTTATAGGAGCCTACCAGGATAACACCTGCCTTTGGTGCAGACCTGGAGTCTACCTTTTTTTAGTATATGTGTCCATAGACCATCTGCCAACACCAAAATGAAAACCAAAAATGTATGGCAAAGACTTAAAGTAAGGAATAAAGCTATAAAGTAGCTGAAAGAATCTAAACATGTAGGGAATTTAATTTCTCTGCACATGTGGCATTGAGAAGCTCAGCGAGACATATGCTTTCCTTCACACACAATGGGATCCTTCTTCAAGGCTAAAGTGCACAACTTCTAATCATCTTTTCACATGTAAGTGATTGGTCAAAATTTGTATTCAGCAAACTTTCTGTTCTGCTTTTACAGCCATATTTTGCCCCAAATTACTTGTCCTGTTCAAAATATTTTGATTTCATTATTGCAATAGCCCAACAAGGGTGCCCAACTACTGCCAGAAAGCAGGACATGGGCAGTCATGCCCAGTGGTTGGTGCAGAGCTGGAGTCAGTGATTAGGGGCCAGAGTTGGAATCAGGGCCAAAAAACTGAATTCAAAGTCCAAGCTCCCGAGCTCAGTGTCAGAGCCAAATCCAGGAATTAGAGCTGAGGGCCAGAGGCAAGGGTCAGAGCTAGAGTCAGAAGTCTGGAACTAGAGCAGACAGAGGCCAGAACTGAGGGTCAGCACTGGGTTACCTGGACTGAGGCAAGACTGGGAAATAAAGCATGAGCAAGGCTGGGAGCAAGCAGGCACAGGTAGTAACACAGCTTTGGGCAAACAAGACTGCCAGCTTCCTCAACCAATCAGGCAGGGCCTTCTGTCTACTGGTCTAGCTGATGCAGCCCAGATATGTTCATTAGGCTGCCAGGAGACACAGCAGGCTCAGCTGTAGGGCTTTATCTCTGATATCCATTGATGTAATCTGCTGCAAGCTCAGAATATTATGCCACTATTCATAAAATTCATTCTGACTTTAAAATATAGAAACATAGTTGGCTTGATTCTCATTTGCATAACTTGAAGTGGTTGTTAATGCCCATTTGCACTGCCACAGACTGAATATAAATGAAAATCAAGGCCCGTAGGTTTTTTATCAGTGATAACTTTCCTAGAGAAACATTTCAAGGAGTCTCTTGTTTAGTCACAGAGATCTTTTAGAATTTACATGCAATATTTTAGTAAAATTCAAATGTAATGTTCTGGATGCAAGCGCATTATAAAAATGTTCATGTCCCCTTTTTTCTTTAAAAAAATGTATTCCCAAAATAGTATTGCATAAACTCATACACATTATATTTGGAAACTTTTCTTCTTCAGCACTCAATAAAACATGCCCAAAAAATCCCCTGAAAAGAGCTACAATTTGTTGTTCATCATTCTGGCCTCTTTTAGCCATACTGCAACTCTCTGATGTGTTGTAGTTTAATAACTGGGCAATGTTTTCAGTTTTAAATTTTGATTCTTTTGACTTTAATGCAAGATTAAATGGTAGGAAGTGATTTTTGAATATCACTGGGGAAATAAAGAAAGTGAAAACCAACCAAGTCCATACCAAAACGTGAGATGAAGGAGCTTTTTATGTTTTCTAAATACTTGAAAATTCTATATCGAAAAGAAGGATTTGAAAAAGCAATTTTAATTGGGTAGGTTTAAAAAGCTCAGAATTGTTGTTGTTTCACTTTACATCATAATAATGACACAAACACAGTGGTTTAAAGGTGTACTTCAAATTATGAATATAAATCATCCCTTGCTTTATTGAAAAGGGAATAGGGCAAAAGTGTAAATTGTAGAGACTGTTGAAACTTGGAATTTCATTTCCATGGAAAATTCTAGCATTTTGAAATTTCCTTTCACACTGAATCAAAACAAAAAGGTTAAATTTCAAAATTTCACATGAAACAAAATTTTCAAAAGATTTAGTTTTGGAAATATCAAAATACCTTTTCAAAATGTTTTGTTTTAATGAGATTAAAATGCTTCTTTTTTACTCTGAGACTAGAATAGAATAGGTTGAAATGATAAAGTTGAAATAAAGCACTTTAACCTTCTTGAAACAGCATTTTGATAACTTTCTATTGAAAATTTTAACAAAATTGATCTGTTTCTGCAAAACATTTCCTAAAACCTGCATTTTCTGAGGGAAAGCTGTTCCTTCAGAAATTTTCCTATCAGCCTGAATAATTTGGAGGGTTTCGTTTTTTTTAAATAAAAGCCTTCTCTGTTATTTTAGACTAAGGCTACGTCTAGACTGTAGTGCTTTTCCGGGATACCAGAGGTATCCCGGAAAAGCACTGCCGCATCCAAGGAATGCATTCGCTTTTCACAAACAAATTTCAGAAAAGCGGACGTGTTCTTTTGCCATCCCTGTAAACCTTGTTTTACAAGGAAGAAGGAATGGCTCAAAAGAGCAGGTTTTTCTGAAATCATCTACACGGTGCAAATATCCATCTCAGTTATCTGCTGAAGATTCTTTCTGAGCTATTCAACAGTCATCATCTGCTTGTTCCCACCATACATCTCTTCTAGTGGTTTGCATAGACGAGATGAAGGATTGTCCAGTGTTAAGACATTGGATTAAGATGTAAATGACTGAATTCTTGATTCTATCACAGATTTCCTGTGTAACCTGGGCAAGTAATGTAATCTACATATGTTTCATTCCCCCATCTGGAAAATTAAGAGACTAATACTTTATCTGTTTAGATTGGAAACTTTTGGGGGTAAGGACAGTCTCCTGCTATGTGTTTATACAGTGCCTAGCATACTAGAGCTCTAATCTGAATTACTCCAACAGCTGTATACCCTATAACATATTACACCGACTACTGTGATGAAATTTGCTTTACTGCTTTATTGTTCCTCTGTTAGAGGTCAAATTTTCTTCAGAGTACCTTTTTATAGGCAAGTTAATTAACCTTCAGAAAAAAATGGTGACCCAATGTAATGAGACTAATATAGTTTTAATAAAGCAATAATCAAATGTGAATTAAATATCAAAAGAATGAAAGAAAAACACTTACAGGTTGAACCTCTGTAGTCTGGCATTTTCTGGTCCAACAACATCTGTGGTCCAGAATGAGTTTAGTTAACTGGATGTCCACTTATCATGGGTGTGGTGAAGTTTTCCTGTGGTCCCATAAATTTTGCTTACAGCTACAGTCCTGGCTTTCAGGTTCTGTGCTTTTATTTAGCTCTAATTTACCCCTAAATGTCTTCTAAGAACCCAGTAAGCAATGGAAGTGTCAGTAATGCTGCTAAGGGTAAACATGCTTTTTTATGCTTTATTTCCTCGTGACAATACAGTAAAATTGTGTGACAACACAAAACATTTGTTATGAAGAGAACTGATAAACCTTGGCTCAGCATAGGCTTATATAGGGTGTATCAGTACAGTCACACATTAATAAGCAGCATTGCAAGCATTGTTCCATTTATTCACCTTGTGAAATAAAAATAGAAAGAGACCCACACTCTACAATATTGACTCCTATAGTTCAGAAAATTCTCTGGTTCAGCACGGATTAGATCCAGAGGGTGCCAGACTAGAGAGGTTCAACCTATACTAAGGATTACACACTACAGTAAGGGAATTCCAAATTTGCTGTTAATGCAGCATAACAATTTACCACACTGTTAACAGAGTAGGGTGTTCTGTGTTCATTTCCTCAGTGTAGGGAGATAATAGGAAACCTTTGAATTGTCAGCCCTGTATGTAAGAGATAATTTAGTTCATAATTATAGAAATATTAAATATATAATCACATTTGTGCCACTTAATTGAGGCTGGCAAGATTGTCCTAGGAAATTAGATACCAGTTGCTAAAAATATACATTTACATGTAATAAACATAATTTCTTTACTTTGCTATATGCCAAGTAAACACCTAGAGAGCCCTTATAAATCGATTGAGAAGGAATATAGGCATAATGCATTATGAGAGCATAATTGTATTTTTATTGCTCATTAAATTTAGAGTTAATTACATAGCAACCAGGTTTATCCTTTATTATATTAAACTTCATCCATGTGCTCTAAACTTCAAAAAATAATAAAAAGCCATTTCCAAGTGCACATACAATTCTCGTTTTGTATATGTTTATTTTTTAAGTGCAATCAAGGGAGGCCAAGCATTCATCATTGGCTCTCCTTATTCCAGTTATATAGAGAAGAGTGTGTATGACTGGATTCAGAAGGCATGAACTTCACAAGGTAGTAACATAAGGCCAGAGTCCCATTAAATTCACTGGGCTTAGAATCAGCACCTTAAAGTCTCAGAAGCTGCAATGAGCCCTACGTGAGTGCTGGGGCTCATTTGAGGAGGTCAGGCGAAGCATGTTCTAAGTGAGTTTGCCATGTCTACCTTTTCCAACTGGGCTTTTGTTTTCCATGTATGATACATTTTAATGCCACTCCATCCCTCTTCTTTTGTGGCTAAAATGTAGCATTCTCTCTGCAGAGGTGTGCTGCTCTTGCTATTGGGAGAATAGTTTCTTCCAAGATTGATCTGGGATCTTGTTAGGAAATATGATTTTTTTATATATAATTAATATTTTTATCTGTATCTCTTTGTGCCCGTCGCCATAGTACAAAAAACACACTTTTGCAAAGATCTTGTAGAACACCTAAAACTCTCATACAGTTATGGGTTCCTATATATCTGGAATCTTCAACTCTGTAGAGCTTGTAAACTTTGCAGAAACAATGTTGTGGAAGAGCTTAGATTGCTCCCCATGAATCCGAAAAACTCTGCAGGATTGATGCCTGAAACACCACTTCTGTAGCTAAGGAGCTTCAAAAGGGAAGACAGTGCGGTCCTGGAGGTTAGTTTATGGAAACGAGGGGTTCACACTGGTTTCTATGATGGAAGCTGTTTGCTTAACCAAAATTCACAGTGACGTCTTTCCAAAGTTGCACCTAAATCTTCTGTCATATCCTATTTTAGGGTCTGATTCAAAGCTAAGTTGATGTGAATCTTTCTGTTGAGTTAAATGTTTTTTTGGCTCAGGCCATTTTGACAGCGGGGGTCTTTTTTTCACTGTTAGCCTCATCCAGTCCAGGTCTCTTAGGATCAACTGCCTCCAGGCTATAGAACATTCATGTTTTTCATCAGGCTTCTCCTTCCTGCTTGCTTCTCAATACTGTGACACAGGGTTTGGACGCTTGCTCCATCTGAAACATCAGTTTAAAAATCTGCATTGGCAACAGTGGAAGGAAATGTTAATAAAAAGTGCTCTCAGATCTCAATGAAAAGCCACATATGTATCCTAATTTCCACACAGAAACAGTTTTGGCTCATTTTCAATTGAAAAATGAGGCAATCATTTTTACAAAAAGAGAGGATTTTTTTCCTATGACCAATAATATAATTATTCATAAATGTGCAATTCTAGAGGGACATATTTCATAGAAAACGAGTAAATGATTTATTTCCAGTTTATAGTACTTTGAAGGTGTAAGGCTAGGCTAAATGCCAATTTTTACAGACACTTTCAAGTCTTTGATTTCTCAGCATGACCTAATGCCCTTTTCAATCCATTTCTACTGATTTTAGCCACTCATCTAGTTGGCAAACATGTCATAATGTCAGGGCTGTGAATGTCAGTCTTTCAAATGACACCTTGCCAGATGTTCTGTGAGTGTCATGAATTACCAATATAAATACTTTTAAAGGGGCAAAATAAAATAACAAAATCTGCTCTAAGAGTGGAATAACGTGTAAGCGCTTAAAATTCTAAATGATGCAAATCAAACAGAGACTTCAGAATTCAAGCTTTTGTTGGACGAGTCTCCAATGCAGACATTTATACTATCTGATTAGGTGTGAAGCGAGGTGTCACTGAAACAGAAAACAGGACACAGTTGATAAAATAGCGAAGTTAAAGATAAGGCAATTTTATAGCATAAGCTAGAAAATTCCATAGGATTTATTTCAGCATAGTAATTTTAATATTGCAAACATTATGCTCTTGGAAATTTAACCAGGGTGCATTTTCCTTCATCAAGTACACATTGTTTCATTTTCTAAGACATGTAGGCGTTTGTTATGTCCTATCGAAATAATTACATTAATGTAATTTACACAATTTACTTATTATAATTCCTGAGGCACTGTTTTGTTCCTGTGATCTAAATGGTCACATTTTAAGATATTGGCTGAAAATGAAAATTTGAAAGACAATGCGCTAGATTCACAAGGGAGCCAAGGCATTGCAATGCCTCCCTTTGGACACCTAGAAAACCACTGTGATTCACAAATCCTGGGTTGTGTTCTCAGGCTCCTGATACAATGACCAGGCAGAGATAGGTGCTTGAGAGTGGGATTCACAAAAGACGCCATGGAGCAAGAAGCCACCTAAATGAGCCAATGGGAGATGAAGATTAGAGGGGTGTGTGCTAAGTTCTGCCCCTCTTCCGCTGGAGAGAGGGGACTATCTCTGGTTGGGATCCACAGCTGTGAACCCTCTCTTGCAGTCAGGTACCTAAGACCAAAAGGGAGAGGCGGTAGAGGAGGAAGCACTAGGCAGTCTTGGCACTGCATTGGGCATCACAGATGAGTTAGGTGAAGGAGTGCCTATCTTCCCCCACTTGTGAATCGCACTGGGGCTTAGCTATCTGGATGCCTACAAGGAGGCAGCCGTGAACATTCCCAGATGCAGAATAAGGCACCTAATGGAACTTTTACTGCAAAATTATAGCTGCTGAGTTTAGACACCTACAGGGTTAGGTGGCAGCTGAGCAGGGGTTTTGTGAAAGCCACTGTTGCCTAACTCTTTGAAGCATTTGTTCATGCCACCAGCTGAATGGCATACGGGGACTAGCTCCACTGTAGCTCCACTGAAGTCAATGAAACTATGCCCATTAACACTAGCTGAGAATGTGGCCCTCTAATCCCAACTCTGTGTGTCAGGTGAGGTGAGCAAAAAGATGACTCTTTTTGGTTTGTTGTCAGTTCTGAAAAATAGGGAAAAATCATTTCACCCCACAATGACTTTAAAAAAAAAATTGGTGAAAAGAAAAACATCAGGTAGCGATATCCCAAAACAAAAAGTATTTGTAGAGTCTCAGAATTTTTTATTATTTTAATTTAAAAAATAAAATTGAAGGAAACATTGAAATAAAAACTATTTTGAATAAAAAATTGAGACTTTAAAAAAATAAACAGTTTAAATGAAGTTAACTTTTCAGATGTCTTTCCCCAACACGAACAATTTGGCAAAGCTGATTCAAGTTAACAAAATGTTTTGGTGTGGAGAACTCTGCACTTCTGTCTCTCCACTCTCCCTCTCAAAAGTTTTGGCTTAATATTTCACCCAGCTCTACGAGTAACAATAACATTCCAATCTAGCCAGGGACTTGTTTGAAAAATCCTATTTCTTCTGCCCACAGTTGAGGATTTTGAACTCCGCCATAGTCTTCCTTTCTTTCATGCTTCTCCATGTGCCCTTTCAGAGTCCAAATAAATGGACTTTGGTTCAGGCCATGTCTATATTTACCAAGCTTAAGAGCAACCTTCTGGCATTCGATTTAGTGGGTCTACTGAGGACCTGCAAAATAGAACACCGAGCGCACCCCCGAACAGTGCCAATACTCCTTGGTTCATGAGGAATGAGAGAAGCGGACAGGAGCATTTGCTCCCATCAACCTCCCACTGGGGAGACTGTGCCAAGTTTGGCTTAGGGTACATTGACTCCAGCTATGTTACAGCCGGTTCCCGAGTTACGAACGAGTTACAGACCAAACACTTGGCAGTAAATTGAAATGTTCGTAAGTCAGACCCCATTGATTTATGTTGCGACCACGCTGTTCAGAAGCATGGGTTGTGTTTGTAACTCAGGGACCGTCTTTACAACCGCTTAATGGGAGGTTTGGTCGTAAATGCGATTGGTTATAAATCGACCATTCGTAAATCGGGGACTGGCTGTATTTACATAGCTGGAATGGTGTACCTTAAGCTGATCTTCCAGGTCAGTTATGGCCTGGCCTCAATTGTCTGTGACAACAGACAAGGAGTAATTCTTCCTGGCCTTTCTTCTCCAGGCTCAAAGCAGAAAACAACAGCAGAGGGAAGAAGAATATGGGAAAGCTACTGTTTTCGTATGTCCTTTCTCTTCCTGATTTCTGATTTGTTTTAATGTATAGTAAATGAAAGTATTGAATATCACTATGAAAGGTCATTACATTTCACTTTTATGATAGTGATACATTAAAATATAATATACCAAAATTCAGGGGAAAAATCCTTTTGGAATGGTATAAGACCCAGCATTTCAAATAGATCATCCTCTAAAAATAATAAACAACTAAATGGAACTATACAGATGTAGACACTCCTGCAACAATTTGAATCTACTGTGGATTTGCTCAGGTGGATTGGTGACTTAAGGGTATATCTGGTGTCTGAGGTCCTGAGATTTCTTTGGAAACTCTGATAGTAGATAGAAACACTGTAGGAGGGTAGACTAAGTGGTACAACTCACACTCAGTTCCCAGTTCAGTCCCAAACTCATGATTCAATTTCTCAGGCAGAAAATGGGGATAATTCTTTCCTAAATGGTAGAAGGATAAACTCCATTAATGATTGTGGTGTGTTCAGATACTATGGTAATGAGACCAATATATGTACCTAAATAGAAAAGGACTGTTCAAAATCATAAGGTCACACTATGCTGACCTTATTCACTCAGGCTTCAATGATACTGCTTATGTGAGTCACCGGTCACCAATGCGAATAAGAGGCTCATAATCTATCTGATAGGAATCAGAGACTGAAAAGGTCATTAGACCATCCTCTGGCTGGTTTGTGATTGTTCCCTGCAGCATATTCTCCATTGCTTGCTTTCATCCAGTTTATTGTAACAGTTGATGACACGTTTAGTGGATAATTTCTTTTCTCTGATGGACAAAATACACCAACCTGTTGTTGAGATGAAAATATACTTTCACCTGAATCTACTTACAGATCTCATTAAATCTTAGGGGGGGGGGGTTTGTATCATATCCACAGATATCTTCCACCTCAGATCTTAAATGATGCACAATGATACCCTAAAGTCAGCTGGCAAAAGGGTTGGCTTCAACTTTATTACTTCTTGGCAACATGGTGACTTGTATGGCCTGCCAGAGTTTGCACTATGTAACTGGAGCACTCTAAAGTAAATTGTCTCCTGCTGGAAATGAGACAACCCCTTTTAACTCCAATGTTACAAGGTCTGGGGCAGAGAGGAGGGAGAAAGAGGGATTACATGTGTATTGAAAAGTGATGGGAAAATGACATTTTAAAATTCAAATACACAATTTAAATGAAAGGAGACAGTGATCTATCTGGCTGTTGTTATTGCTAGGTCAGGAAAACTATCTGCATTCTTTATTTTGCTGATACTATTGACTGAAAAAGAATGTACTGTAATACCAAACGGATAAAATACTTGGAATAAAAACTGAAACATGTTCATGGTGATGGGTCTGCTGTTGAAGACAAAGACTTAGAGCAGAGTACCAAGTTCCTTGTAATATCTTCCCATAGGAGATAGGAGCAGTTTCTTATCCTGCTGTTTCTGCAAAGATTTGAGATGTGGTATAATTTGTCCCATTTTCCTAAGTCCTCATTTCCCTTTTGCTCCAGTTCAGACAGTTTTCTAACCATGTTGGCCCTTGATTCAGCTGCATGTGTTTATGCTCAGTGTGAGAAGATCATTTTCATGTTCCTTTTTTGCCATATCCTCCATAGCAAAGTGGGAAAATTCACTGTCTTTTCAGGCAATTCAACTGTTATTGCCATGTATAGATTTAGTAGAAACAGCTGTCAGCTCCCAGAGTTTCACCAGCCTGTATGCAACCATATACTTGACGGACTAATCATATGATCATTTACACATGCCTGTATTTGGCTCTACTTCCAAAGAGAGAAATACTCAAAAAATGAAAGCTGCTTTCTCAGTCCCAGGAATCCTTTTTGGAAGATCTAAATATCAATGAAATGAAGGCATAAGCCAACTTGCGGGAGGCTTTGTTGTCTTTGTGGTTGTCAACATCATTATTAACCGGTTGACATGGCCTATACACTATTGTTACCATATTCCTGGAAGTACTGCTTCCAGAGGTGGTATATCAGGAAGTAATGTACTGTACTAGTGCTGACACAGCTGTTTCATTGATGTTCACTGCTATTTTCACACGTACCTCAGGGATTTCTGGTATCATCATAAAAGTAGAAATAATTATGATAGTAGGGCTCTAGGGACTAATCAAGATTGAGCTTCCCCCCCCCCCCCCCGCTACTGTACGAATGGAGTAATAGACAGTCCTTGTCTCAAAAGCCTGCAGACTGAAAAGACAAGGCAGACACAGGGCAAAGAAAGGGCAAGCAGAGTGAACAATGCAACATCAACAAATGTCATGGTAGTGCCATGATATTTTTTGGGGAGGGAGAGGGGTATGTGGGAGGTAATAAGCTAATTGGGTGGACAAAGGGGAAGGACAGTAAGGCATAGGGGGCAGACATGGAGTGAGGCTGAGGTAAAGCTATTGAGAGGGAAGGGGCAGCAGGGGTATGTAGCACACAACTAATCAGCATAAGAAAGAGAATGTCTAGTCAAACCTGTTTGCAAAGTAGTTGTAGCCACGCTGGCAGGCCCAGCCAAAGAGTCTGTGGGGCCCAATGCAGTATGTTGTGGTTGGCTGCACTGCGTGGCCGGGCATCTCCCAGCCAGGGCAGCGAGCCAGCAGCTGGGTGGGCCCGCTCCGGGCAGTGCGGGGCCCTGAAGGCACGGGGCCCAAGGCAACTGCCTTGTTCACCTTGCCCTAAGGCCGGGCCTGCACTCTGTTCCCAGGATTCCAGCGAGACAAGGTATGTGAGGTAATATCTTTTATTGGACCAACTTCTGTTGATGGAAAGAACAGACTTTGAGCTTTACAGACACCTTCTGGGGAAGGTAATGAAAGAATCCAAGGTGGGACAGATTCTTAAGCCCAGGGGGTTTACATAGGAAAAACTTGCAAATATCCTGCTGACATCAACAACATTGTTACTTCTAATGGCATTGCAAGGGTGACATCACACTACATATTGAGTAGGAGCCAATCTAGGTGACCCTGGCTATAAAATGAGCTCTGGCTGTTGTTTTGGTACTTTTGCTGTAACCGGCACTGATACCAGATTGATAGAATTGGAACATCACTGAAGCCATAACGATCAGAATACAAATGGGAAAATAAAAACTAGATAGCATTCTGGAGTGCACATGAATAATTTAAAATCACTGTTCAATGGGCTGCATAAAATAAAGTCTTTTGTTTGTTTTATTTTACATCAAGTCGTCCATGCAACAGTGAGATTTTTTTTTAAAGATGATTGAGATGTCTTTGCAGTAACAATGAGACTTTTTTGAAAGAGAAACATTATTGGAAGGATACAGTGTGAAATAAATTAAGCAACTCTTCACGAAAGTAGTGTCGTAGTGAGGCTAGTAACTCATGTTTTGAGTAACACATTTATTTAGGAAAGGTTTACTTTAGACAATTTTTCAGACACCTCGCTCAGGTGTCTGAAAACTTCACGCTCCCCCCAAAGACATAGTTAAGCCGACTTAACTCCCCATGTAGACATCACTAGGTTGATGGAAGAGTTCTGCTGACCTAGATACTGCATATGAGGGAGGTGGATTTACTAGAGTGACAGGATAAACCTTCCTGTTGCTGTAATAAGGGTTTACATGGAAACACTATAGCAGCCCAGTGGTAGTGGTGCCACTGCAGCATTTTAAGTGTTGACATAGCCAAAGAATCATCATGGGGCCAGATCCTCTGTGGGTGTAATCAGGGTTTGCCTCAGAGAAGCCAGCAGGATTTGGCCCCTAAGGTTAATAAGAAGGTTCATTTCATGCAAGGAAAGAATCATTTGAAAATATAACCAAAGGAATCAGAACACGCACACTTCATAAATCAAACTGAAAAGCCAATTTCTCAAGTTGGCTTCGGTACATATTCCAAAGTAAGTACTCCTCCATTTTGCAGATGAATGCAGCTAGTTGTGTGCCCTGGACTCTTAACTTCAGTCAGTGCAGCACAAATGAACACAGTTGTATGCACAAATGAAACGGAGATTATAAAAGAAATTTAGAATTAAATTTAATATTAACATCTAATTAGATGTCATGGCATTTAACGGAATCACCAAGAAACATGGTTAAATGCTTCTGATTTACTTCAGCTATCAAAGCATAGGACTGGTAAGCAAAGCAAGGCCCTTTGTAATGTGAGGGCTACTGAACAAGAAAGGATCACTGAGGAGAACAAAAGCAGGAAGTATGCATGGATAGTGTATAGAAATAAACTCTCTCCAAGGACATACAAGTGATGCTGAGCCAAATTCAGGCATGTGCTTAAATACCTTGCTGAACTGGACCTAATTCAGGACAATAAGGCTATTCAGGCTATGTCTTCACTACAAAGATGAGTCAGAAAAAGATATGCAAATTGCGAACTGCAACTGGAGTATCTTTTTCTGCTTTTCTTTTGAATGCGGCTTTTCCGACATTTGGCCCATCTACATGGGGCCAAATGTTGGGGAAAAAAACCCTCTTTAAGAACATCCCTTCTTCCTCGTAGAATGAGGTTTACAGGGATTCTGGAAAAGCAGATGGGTTCCTTGGACGCGGCAGAGCTTTTCCGGGATACCTCCAGTATCCTGGAAAAGCTCTACAGTGTAGCCATAGCCTCAGTGAGGCAAGCTAATTCTTCCTGTTCTTTCACAAAACCTGCAATATACTTTTTGCATTTCCTGGGGTATTCTTAAAGAGAAGATATCAGATCCAAACCAAACCAAAATATCAGATCCAGATACTTTGGAGTGTTTGATAGCCATATATAGATTCTGAAGCTGTAGCTCATCTGTAGTTAAACACTTCATTCTCCAAACTGCCCTTCCTCCTGACAGTCTTCAGGCAGGTTGCTGGAGTAACAGTTTCATTAAAAGGAGAAGTCAAATATTCAACAAATAGCTTATGATAAATGTTTTTTTTAAGAATCTACGAGAATCTAAATATAAAATCAAAATGCTATAATAGCATATTTACTTATAACAGTGTTTATATAAAGGAAATAATCTCTGTGAGTTCCTATCTATCTATGTCTGTATCCATCTATCAGTTCAGGTACATGTATACATATTATATACACATGCAGTTCTACCACTACACAGAATCTCCCTGTGAAACATTTGATTTGATATGATGGGTAACTCTCTGAATTTATAGTTGAAATATACTTCCCAGGATGATCCTTATATTCTGCTTTGTCTGAATGGTACAGATACATTTTTTTATAACATCTGTGGCTTAGTGTTTTATTTACTGCCCCATCCTCATCTCTGGTATTTCTCAGATATTTGTAATTCTGCACTAATATCTCCTTCTGCATAGATTCGTTATAGCCTTTCTTGTTTGCTTTCTATCAATTTATATTTTAAACACACAAGGGTACTTGGACTACATCAAGCAAAGTGAGGACTGGCAAATTACCAATCAGTGTCTCATTAGGTAAGTGTCATATGAATAATCTGACACAGGTCCATGGCGTCCTCTACCTACAGACCTTTTGTCTGCAACATTTCCTTACTAACAACTAGTTATGGTGAGACTCTGTTTTGCCCATTTTGTAGTGTGAGAGCTTGATATGAAAATGTCACCCTGGTTATTAAATATACAAGACATGGATTTCTTTCCTTCTGATTTCTAATGTACCCATCACCATGACATCCAGGTGTAGATTGCTACCTCCAAGCCCATATGCAATACTGGGAATGTTGACAAAATGAGATAAGTGAGAAAAAAAAAGTTGTCTAGACATGATTAAATGTCCACGACAGGGTGACATAACAGTATCTAATTTAGTAGGTAATTCCTTTCTATTTTGTAAGGACTTGAATAGCAAATATTTAACAGGCAGATGTCTTCATCCATTTTGTCTTATGCCGACATTTATTACATTAATTACTTTATCTTAATGAGAGGAGAAATATCTTCCCGAGACCCCCTTTAGTTTAAATGTGATTGGTTTTCTGAAGTACATTGCTCCAAATAATTCTCTGTATTAGAATCTTTCTGTGTGAGTCTGTGTTCAGTAGCATATTTTGCAATAGTTATAGCTGCTGTCTTGCTCATTTCATTGTTTAATATATTCACAAGGCTTCTGTAGTCTAAACTGAAGGGCACCTTGCCTTGGAAACAGCCTCTGTAGTCTCAGTTGAAAACTAGAATGCATGCAAACAAATATAATGGTGTTTAGATAAAGAGCAGACACACCCATATGACAGTGAACCACATATCATGGTCTAATTCCATGCTCCCATTATTGTTATAGTCAATTTTTATTTTGAATTTTCTGGGGGGCCACTTACAATAATAATAGATTAATCAGATACTTTTTCAATAGGTTTCAGCAAAATGGTATTGTATATAATCACAAGCTTTTTTTTTTTTAAATGATGGAACTGTTTATCAGCTCTCTGGTAGCAGCATAGCAGCTGATGGGAGTCCTTACTTTTCAGCTGGGAATGTCACTGTATCCAGTAAAAAAGGAATGATGAAATACCACCACCCAAATAGATATGTTAAATAAGGCTTATCTAGGTTTCTTCATGGACACTTGCAGACATTGCACAGTATGTAAATGATTTGTGTGCAAGACTAGATTATAGAGGAAACTCATTTAAATGGTGCTTGTTATTTTTCTTTTTATTTAACCTGCAAGTCTATTTCTTCCCTAAGATAAACCAGTTATGAAGATGCATGCTGAACTATCCCCAACAAGCAGTAGGGAAAGGCATTCTGAACACAACAAATTTCATTTCCTGAAGCTGAGGCTATCTAGATCTATTTCTGAGTGATGTTTGACCTCAAACTATACTAATAAAGTTACAGTACTCTGGACCCTTGCCAGGACATGGAGGCTGGATCAGAGTGTCCTATAAGTGGTATGGTTTAATGACCCTGGTTCAGGAAAACACCCGAAGTGCATGCTTAGGTTCATCTCTGTTCTGGAAAACACCTGATCACATACTCTGGTGCTCTCCTGAATTGGGACCATGAATGGTGGCAAGGTAATTTTAGTATTCCTTTGTGGATCAAATCCTGGTCATCTTGGGGAATATCTACACAACAAGAGCTGTGTAGTAGTGACTTACCTGAGCTTGCTTAAATCCATCTAGTGAAGATAACAACTGTTGTGAGGACATCCAGGGCTAGTGAGTCAAGTATGTACACGGGTCCATGTTGGGCTTCTACTCCCCATGCTGAAATCTGTGCTGTTCTATCTTCACTACCGTTGTTACCCAAGCTAGCTGGATTCAAGCTAGCTCGGATTGGCTAGCCCATGTCTGCTTTGGGTATGCAGATATGTCTTTATTCCTGCTAGAAGTGTTATTGGATTTATATGGATTAGACAACCAGGATCTGGACCTGTACATCAAAGAATACATTTTGAATCCTGATATACAGTGAACATCATCTTTCACCCCTGAGACATTCAGCTATAATTTTAGAATGTGGGTTTTAATATGTCTTGCCCATCTTTAAGATGGAAGATATTTTCATTGTAAGATAATCCAAAACAAAGTTCTTTCTTTTTACATTTTCAATTTATATATATAAAAAAATCTGATTAACACTCAAAGCAATCCATTTTATGGTTAGAAAAGTATATGGAAGCACATTTAATGCACAAACATCCCAGACAGCAAGCATTGTGATTCAGAATGCTAAAGTCCCACCTACAGATCAGATTTGTCTACAAGAACAGAGTTTGATTTTTTTTCTTAGGCATTGTTAAGGAGTATTTATTGTTCTCCTGGAGAAAAAAAGGGAACATAAAAAAAGAATTCTGGGCAAACCCCAGTATCGTTAAACTAATGCTACTGTGCATTACAATGAAATGCTGTACTTGAGAAAGTATGTGACATTCCATATCCAGCAAATTCATTGTTATTACTGTATACTGAATGTCAAATGAAGTCATAATAGTGGTATGGTGAAGGTAAAATATTCACCAGGATTGAAAGGACTCAGTCCTATTGAGAACTCACACTGGCTATTAGTGGAATAGGTGACCCTTTCAGAGTTCCACTGACAGAATTTTCTTGTACTTCTGTTAGCCTGTTTATAAATATAAATGGCCCAGGAATATGATCCTGATTCAGAGCTGACCCAAGTCAATGGGAGTCTTTCCTTTGATTTCAGTGGGCTCTGGATCATGTCATATAGGAGAAGAGGGAGGAAGGAAGGAAACAGTATTAGGAGAGAATTCAGCTCAGATAAACTAAGCATCACACTTCTCTTGAGCATTTTTATAACTAATTTCTGGCTGAATTTAGCACTGTAAACAAAGCCACAAAACTAGAACTGCCAGAAAAGGACAGGCTAATGTAAAAATATCCCTCACCAAAGGGGATCTGTTCAACATTCTCCATATTTTTTTTATCTCCACTTTCATTAGAACACAATGTTTGGGAGCCTTTTCTTGAGGATAAAATGAATCTCATAGTATTCTACCAGAGAGCGATGCACAGCAACATGGGAGGAGTATCCTATGTATAAGCTACCCACCCTGGACTATGGAAACCATTATCACCAGGAGTGGAACAGCTTATGATAAAGATTTTTTTTCTTTTTGCTGAGAAGTGCTACCAGTAGGTGTTCCAGATGATTTAGAGCTTTTTGCTAAAAGTGCATTTTATCATCAAGCGGAGTGGGAAATTGTCCAGATTGCAACAGAATGATTTGTTTTTCTCAAGAAAATGGATTACTTTGTGTGTTCTGTATGAAAGAATATATTCAAAAGGAAAACCAGCCCCAAATAGAATTTTTCTTTTCTTTAATTGTCTTTTGGCTTTGTTTTAATTTATCTTTGAATTTCTCTCTCTCTGTGTCTCTCTCTGTCTCTCTCTGTCTCTTTCTATCTCCATCTCTTTCTCTCTTTTTGTATTCTTCACTCTGACTTGATTTCACCTTGCTTCCTGCCATTTTCTCACACTTTTTTCTTCTTGAGGTGTGTCCCATTCTGTTTGTGAGCTATTTTCTTCCCCTGAAAACCTTGCATCATATCTGCAGTCTTTCAACACCTCCTTGTCATAAAAAATGAAAATCAGCAATAAAAGGTAATAAAAATAATAAAAAGCAATAAAAGCTCAGTTTGAACTGATGGAGCTGTGGTTTGGCAGGCAACTGTCAAGCATCAAGCCATCAATACACTTTAAAGGATTCTCATACAGTTTTCCTCAGCTTGCTATTTCAAGAGGAGACCAAGCCTTGAAAGACAGGGATTAGACTGCAATTTTTCCCACAATAATGGACTCACTTTCTTCAACCTCATTTTCCTTGATTGTGAAATGAAAGGGCCAGAATACGCCCTCACTGATGGCAGTGTAAATCTGGAGGGGCTCCACTGACTTCATCCAAGTTATTCCATCTTCACAATGATGAAACTAAACTCAGTTAGGCCTGAAATCTGGAAGAGAGTAGATGGTGGAAGATAGAAGAGTGCACTTTTCAAGGACAGAAAAGTGATTGTATACTGCCAAGAAACTCCCTTTCTTCATTGATTCACTAAGACCACTCGAGAGGTTAAGGATTTTTTTTTCTTTAGAGTCTAAACCTAATCTGAGTCTAATGACCTGAAGTCTGAGTCTGACTTTTAAAAATCATTGAAAGCAGCCCACTCAGCTCTTTCACGGTCCTATGAACTGCTTACAGAGCCTCCAGTAATAACCTATGGCTAAAAAGTGCTTTGTTGCTTTGCTTGCAGGTAGAAGAAAATACCTACATATCTTTTTATACCTTCATTTATGTAAAAGGCCCATACTCTCATTGGTGCTGGAAGTAGGTGTGGTGTGTGTGTGTGTATTGTATCATCTTCCACCTTGAAATGGTTTCCATTGTATACAGAGTTAACAGTTTGGTTCAAAGCTCTCAGCACCACCACTATAAAATTTGTTCAAGTGACCCCACACATGCTGGTTTTGCATGTGTAACTCAGAGGCACTGAGACCACTGACAACGGAGTGTGATGTCTTCTCTGCAGGCTTTGCTAATAGCCAGCTGGTTTTTAGATCATGCTGGAGAGGCACATAGCTTTAGCCCCTGAGGCCATAAGTTCAATCCCTCCTGCAGATACTAGGGTCTTGTCTGGGATGAACTGCTGGGGGAAGGATGTAACCCAGAGGCACTGTGACCACAGACAAAAGAAGAGTGAAGTCTGCCCTATCATTTAGCTAACAGCCAGCGGGCTTTTAGCTCATTCTGTAGTGGCATCTGGGTCTCTCGGCATTTCACATACATACACCTATTCAAGGAGAATATGCAGGGTGAAACTGTACCATCTCTATGTGCAGTAAGAAAAGCAAATATGGTAGGTGACCAGATTGGCTTACCAGGGAAATCCTTGGTGAGCTTAAACACAAAAAGGAAACTTATAAGAAGTGGAAACTTGGTCAGATGACTAAGGAGGAGTATAAATATATTGCAGGGAAGTAATCAGGAAGGCAAAAGCACAATTGGAATTGCAGATAGCAAGGTATATGAAGGGTAACAAGAAAGGTTTCTACAGGCATGTTAGCAATAAGAGGGTGATCAGAGCGGGTGTGGGGCCCTTCTGAATGAGGGAGGTAACCTGGTGACAGATGATGTGGGAAAATCTGAAGTACTCAATACTTCTTTTGCATCTGTCTTCACAGACAAGGTCAGTTTCCAGACTATTGCACTAGTCAACACAGTATGGAAAGGAGGTAGGCAACCCTCAGTGGAGAAAGAACAGGTTAAGAACTATTTAGAAAAGCTAGACACACACAAATCCATGGGTCCGGATTTAATGCATCCAAGGGTACTGAGGGAGTTGGCAAATGTCATTGCAGAGCCTTTGGCCATTATCTTTGAAAACTTGTGGAGATCGGGAGAGGTCCCGGATGATCAGAAAAAGGCAAATGTAGTGCCCATCTTTTAAAAAGGGAAGAAGGACAATCCAGGAAATTACAGACTGGTCAACCTTACCTCCATCCCCAGAAATAGCGGGGATCCTCAAGAAATCCATTCTGAAGCACTTGGAAGAGGGGAAAGTGATCAGGAATAGTCAACATGGATTCACCAAGGGCAAGTCTTGCCTGAATCTGATTAGCTTCTATGATGAGCTAACTGGCTCTGTGGATATGGGGAAGTCAGTGGATGTGATATACCTTGACTTTAGTAAAGCTTTTGATACAGACTCCCACAATATTCTTGCCAGCAAGTTAAGGAAGTATAGATTGGATAAATGGACTGTAAGGTGGATAGAAAGCTGACTAGATTGTCAGGCCCAATGGGTAGTGATCAGTGGCTCGATGTCTGGTTGGTGGTTGATTTCAAGCGGGGTGCCCCAAGGATCAGTACTAGGGCTGGTTTTGTTCAACATCTTTATTAATGACCTGGATGAGAGGATGGATTGCACCCTCAGCAAGTTTGCGGATGACACTAAGCTAGGGGGCGAGGTAGCTACACTGGAGGGCAGGGATAGGGTTCAGTGTGACCTAGATAAATTGGAGGATTGGACCAAAAGAAATCTGATGAGGTTCAACAAGGACAAGTGCAGAGTCCTGCACTTGGGACGGAAGAATCCCCAGCATTGATACAGGCTGGGGACCGACTGGCTAAGTAGCAATTCAGCAGAAAAGGACCTGGGGATTATAGTGGATGAAAAACTGAATATGAGTCGTGCTCTTGTAGCCAAAAAGGCTAATAGCATATTGAGGTGTATTAGGAGGAGCATTTCCAGCAGATCTAGAGAAGTTATTAACCCCTTTATTCGGCACTGGTGAGGCCACATCTGGAGTACAGTGTCCAGTTCTGGACCCCCCACTATAAAAAGCAAGTGAACGCATTGTAGAGGGTCCAGTGGAGGGCAACCAAAATGATAAGGGGGATGGAGCACATGACCTATGAGGAGAGGCTGAGGGATTTGGGCTTGTTTAGTTTGCAGAAGAGAAGAGTGAGGGGGGATTTGATAGCAGCCTTCAACTTCCTGAAGGGAGGTTCCAAAGAGGATGGAGAGAGGCTGTTCTCAGTAGTGACAGATGGCAGAACAAGGAGGAATAGTCTCAAGGTAAAGTGCGGGAGGTCTAGGTTGGTGTGACGGGGTGGCGCAGCCCCGTACTGCAGCCCCCGCCGTGAATGCCCTGTTTATGGAACCGGGGGCAAGGTACCGGCATTGTGCTGGGTGCTCGCGGGCCGCAAAACGCCTGGCAGCCCCAGGCGCGGTGGCTGAAACGCGGCCCAAACGCAACAGGGGAGGCGGGGTAACACATGTGATGTCAGGACGGCATCATGTCAGATGCCGGAGACGTCAGGAGGTTTAAACGCCACCCGGCGCCAAAAGAGGTGGTGTGTGGTGGATGTAGCTGTGAGGGCACACCAGTCAGGCCCCCATGGAGCAACGGGGACTTGAGCCCGGTGGCAGAGCAGGGCAGCCAAGCCACTGGTGGTCCAGGTAGGCCCCGGGCAGAGGCGGCAGGACCAGTGGGGGAGAGGAAGCAGCCCAGGGCAGGGCAGTGGATGCCCACTGGCTGACGGGTTTCGGCAGGGACCGCTCCCCCCATCAGCCGGACTGGACCATAGAAGGTCCACATCCTTAGGGCCCTGAGTTGGGGCCCGTAAATGAGAGTGGGCCCGGGCTCCCCTCTCCCTCCTCCCCCTTGGAGGAGGGAACACCTGGTGATAACTGAGGGAGATAGCGCTCCATCACTCCCTCCCCCCTGGTTACGGGCAGAGGCATGGCGCAGTTAAAGGTATAGGCAGGGTTGCTAGCGTAGCGATTCCAAGGCAGGACTAAGGGGAAGTGCGGGACATTCTGACGGGGGTCAGAGTAAAGACAATACGGCAAACCGACCAGACTGGTCACAGTTGGATATTAGGAAAAATCTATTTCACTCAGAGGGTGGTGAAACACTGGGATGGGTTACCTGGAGCGGTAGTGGAATGTCCATCCCTAGAGGTTTTTAAGTCCTGGCTTGACAAATCCCTGGCTAGGATGATTTAGTTGGGATTGGTCCTACTTTGGGCAGGGGTCTGGTCTTGATGACCTCCTGAGGTCCCTTCCAGCCCAAGGATTCTATGATTCTGTGTAACCTCACTGTAGTCAATGGGACCCAATATTTTCCCCAGACAGTTTAAAAATACTGGAGCATTTTTGTCTGACTGTTCTTGTCTCGATGTAAGGCGTTATCTTTCAATATTCATCGGGCTTGCCATAAGAGACCAGCACAATTGTCCGTCGTGCCTGGAATCCTGTCCTATGATTAGCCAATGAAGAGGAAGGTTAAGACATCATCTCATGTTCCCAGACAATTGGGCAATACAGGTTGGACCTCCTGGGTCCAGAACCCTCGGGACCTGACCAGTCCCGAATGAGCAAATTTGTTGGACATGGGGAGGTCCCCTCCCACTGGCTTCCCAGCCTGCCGCCGGCTCTGCTTCTGACCCTGGCTGCTCACCCTGCTGCCAGCCCCAGTTGTGCTGCCACATGGCCCCAGCTCAGATCCCCTGCTGGATTGTCACAGGCCCAGTGCCCTTGCCATGCTATTGCGGCCCGGCGCCAGCTCCCCTGCCAGGCTGCCACCTGGGCCCAACCCCACTGATGGGCTGCTGCTAGTTCTACCAGACTCCCAGCTGCCAGCCCTCCTGCTGCTTGTCTCCCAGCTATTGGGGCTCTCTTGCTCGGGAACATCTGTGGCCCTGCAAGACCAAGGATATTGCTGGATCAGAGAGTCCCAGTTTAGGGAAGTGCAACCTATATAGTGCTGTGCTCAGGGGAAAGGGGGTAGTTGCCCCAGATCACAGCAATTCAAGCAGTTCAAGAAGAGGCGGCAACCAACATTCTCTCACTTGCTGCCGGAGCACTTCGGCCACATACTCCAGACAGCGCGAAGTGCTGGGGGAGAGGGGAGCCCTGTCCCTTCTGCCCTCAATCCTGCACCTTCCAGGAGCACAGAGCTGGCCCTCCTCTGACCTTGTCCTGGGGCCTGAAGAGGCTGTTGGCTCCACTGGCTGTGGTGATGAAGGGTCAAGATCATACTTAAGTCAAAAATGTGGAGTGTGCAAAAGTGTGGCAGCAAACTGCAGCGTTACATGCAAAATAATATATTCATGTAATCAGATGTTCAATTCAGCGGTTGCCCACCATCTACCCAGTCTGCTAGGAGTCAGCCAGGAACCCCTTGGTTACATCTTCCAGTGCCCATACTAGCCTTCAGAGGGCTTTATAGACCAGGTACAATACATTTCAAATTGGCAAGGTACCTTACATCACATGTCATACATCTATTACGTTACAGATGAAAGTCATAGCCCCACAAAGAGACTGGACCAATGGAGATACAGCAAGAACCAATTTGAACAGATGCATAAAACTCTCCAGGCAAAACCTAACGGGATGGTGGATTAAAAAACAGCAGAACTTTCAGGCTTCTTACTATAGCTGGGATAAAAGTACAAACTTTAGAATACAAGGGCAAGAGGATCCCTCCTGCCTATTGTTACTGCCACAAAACCAAGAGCATGGAAAATCTATACAGCCTAAACCATCTGCCTGAAAGAACAGCATTTCTCAATATGTGCCACAGGTAGCGATTTTTGTTACAAGATAAGCAAGGTTGGGCATGGTCAGAACGTGTTTGGACAGGAGACTACTAAGAAAAAAAGATCAATTGCTTCAGGGAGCAGTGTTGATCATTTCTCTCTAGAGTAAGCATCTAATGCTCTAATCTCCGCTCAGGTATAAAGACTTTGGGGACAAACCCTAAGTCCCACCCTGTATGTGTGCTGAACAACATCCCAGTATGTTCTTACAAACACTGTACTGCTGAAGGTGCCTGGAAAACTCCTTGTTGACTTCAAAATAGTATTAATACTTAGGGGTCTTCTATAGAAATATTCATCCATAATTATTAAGGCATTTTACAAAGGAGGATAAATATCATTATGCCTATTTTACAGGCTGGTAAACCTGGCGCAGAGAGGTGAAGTGACTTGCCAAGGGCACACAGAAGGTCACTGGCAGAGCCAGAAGTAGACTCCAAGTCTCCTGAATTATAGCTCAGTGCTCTAACCACTGGGAAATAATGCCTCCCTTTTGATTATTGTTTCAGCTGAGTAAATTAGTTTTCACGTATTGGTTCTGAACTGCTATGTAGTGCTGCTCTCTTACGGTGCACTTTCTAATAGCTGCTATATTCCCCTTCAAGGGTTGTCTGCGTCCCAGAGGTGGGTGAAGTGATTCTTAGATCTGAGCATCTGAGATGCTTTAGTGTCTAAGCACTGTGTACATAATTAAGAGGCGCTCTAGAGGTAGCAAGATGCTGAGCTCTCAGGATAGGACCTTCCACGGCAAAAGGTCTGACATCAAGAAAGCCTAGCTGCCTACTTCAGAATCAGGAATAATGTCTCCTCACTGATCACAGCTAGGTCATGGTGAGAGAGGCACACTCCCAGATGGCTAGGTCCCAGACCAGTGAGGACTTCAAAATTCATTTCGAAGGAGTCCAGTATTCACAAAAAATTGGATGTCACCATGGGGCCACAAAATGGAGTTGCACACTCAGCATAGACTAATAGAAATCTTCCCTCCCTCCACCCCCGCTTTGTAATAATAGCCAGAGAATTCTAAGTTGATATAACACCCTTTTCCAGCTTCTTGGCAAGTGCATTAAAATAACATGGGAACAAGACTTGGAAGCTCACTGGGAACTGAGTGAGGAGCCACAAAATGGAGTTGCCTAGTCATCTTAGATTACTAGAGACTCGTTCTTTTGTAATAAGGTCTAAGACACTCTAAGTTGATGTAACACTTTTTTTCCAGCTTCTTGGCCCCTTTCCCAGTTCCCAGTCTGCTTCCAAGTGTGAACCAAGGGACTGTGCATGTTCCACCATCTAGGGTTCTCATTCATCTGTCACAGCTAGACTGCAGTATAGCAGACTAGACAGGAGGCAATGAAGGTCCAGAAATGAACAAAAGAATAGCGTTCTAGTTGTAGCAAAGTATTTCTAGCGAGCCATGCACTTTTGAGATGCGTGGTTTGTTTGCTTGTTTGTCAGTTTGTTTTGGTGCCCATCACCAGAGTATCTAACTACAATCTAGCTAGCTGAAGAAATAAAAAAAGATATTTTTGGCTGTCATTCAGGTTTCTACAAGTTTCAGTTTGTGAAGGTAGTCCAAGGTATTGTTCACCACCTTGAATATCCAGTGCTTTAAGATCTTTGGATGGAAAAAGCAAAGCAAATGCCAGTTACTGATTGCTATTTGTCTGAAAAACTGATATATGTTCAGAATGGTCGATTTATCATGGAGTCCAGGTTAAAGGGCAAATGTGAGATTTACTCCAAATCTGTGGGAAACTTGTGTACAAATAATTTTAGCTACTGAAAGTCTAGCAGGTCCTATCAATGATAGGGAAGCCACAGATTACACAGATATGTGTGCGTATAAAAAAGCCTCTTAAGCTGTAAACCATCACATTGAAAGCAAAATGCAATTTTAAAGGAGAGTAGGCAGAAAAATGGTTTTTATTAGTGGAGTGACACATAGTTTTACAAAGCCAAAGAAGGTCAAAAGAATAGAGAACTGTTTAATGTCACTGCACTGTGGTTAGGATTTAGTTGTAGTTTCCATATGTCTGTCATCTACAGCACTGCTGTCTGGCAGTAAGCACAATAAACATGATGAGTGACTGTAGTATGTTTTTCAAAACACAGCATAGGAGCTCAGAAGACCAGAGATTTTAAATTTAAGATTAAAACTAATGTGGGCCAGTCCTATACAGGAGGTTGATCCTCGACTCCCTTTGCAGTAACCTGAGCCTTCCTTAGGTTCAAAAAGTCTCCTTTAGACCTGTTTGGCACCATTCAGTCTCGGGGTAAGGGAGTCTTAGCTCTTGTAATTAACTTTCTGGGGAGCTGGCAGAGGATGTTACTGTAAACTAGTTCCCATGTTATTTTAATTCACTTGCCAAGAAGCTGGAAAAGGGTGTTATATCAACTTAGAATTCCCTGGACATTATTACAAAGCAAGGGGGTGTGGGGGGGAGGTTTCTATTAGTCTATGCTGAGTGTGCAACTCCATTTTGTGGCCCCATGGTGACATCCAATTTTTTGTGAATACTGGATTCCTTCAAAATGAATTTTATTTATTGTAAAATAATATGGATGTGGATGTGAGGCCATATATATATTCTGAGTAACATGATGAATTTAGGGGTTGGAATATAGGAGTTGTTTCTATTTTATAAATGAAATGCACATCAAAAGGTATAACACCAAAATTACAATCAGAAACACACATATCTCCAACACCACCACCACCAAAAAACAACTAGCTCTTTATTTAGATAAAAACACTTGCTAAATCAAGACACTGGGCACATTTTTGATGGCTTGGAATATGAGACGCATACCCTGCAGTCTTGCTTCTGCAATATAGCCTTGTTTAGAAAGCTCTTCAACTAGTCATTAGTGTTGTGAGATTTTATGAATTATCTCACAGTGGTCTGCCGGTGCAATTACATAATGTATATTTACCTGTAAGCAGCCCTGACATAATATGATTGTAGTTTAGATTAAAAAGCATGCAGAATGCTTGCAAGGGCAGAAATGTCATACCTGCTCTGTGATACAGTGCAGCCAGACATGCTATGAAATGAATCATTGATTTGAAAAGAGGTTTCTACCATGTGCTTTTCAAATTGTCAGGGATTTTAAAAAAAGAGTTTTGTTTTAAATGTTTAGAGAAGCTTTGCGCAAAAAGAACTTTTGCCCGAACAGGAGCAGCATAGTATTTCCGCAAGAACACTGACGATCATACATGAGATCGTCAGTGTTCTTGCGGAAATTCAAGCGGCCAGTGTAGACAGCTGGCAAGTTTTTCCGGAAAAGTGGCTGATTTTCCGGAAAAACTGGCCAGTCTAGACACAGCCTATGTGTACATCCTCAGAGCAGCGAGCCTATGTTGCTGCTCATCACTGCTCAGGGTACAGTGGCTACACTGCCATTTTTAGTATGCTAGCTCAGTCAAACCAGCATGAGTATTCATGTGAGCTGGGAATCACATCATACCCCTGGCTCCAAGAAGCCTCAGACAGATGTTTCTGCCTCAGTGGCCTAGTCTGTAAAGTGGGAATAATAGTACTTATCTCATAGGAAGGTGGTGATTATAAAGGGTAATTAGTGGTTATGTATGATTTTGAACGTGTAAAATGCTATGCACGTGTTAAGCAGTAATAAATATAGCCATTTAAAATTTGATCCTAAATCCTTACTAAGGCAAAGTTCCCTCTGACTTCAATGGAGGACCCATTTCAATATGGAATGCAGAATCACACCTTTCCTATTTACACTTAATAGTGTCCTTGACATTACAGGCAAAAACCCACTAGCATCCTCCGGCTGTTCATGTCTGATAGCTTGTGTTCTGTAGCCCTTGGTATGATGAGTGATATTGCGTGGACATATTTGCCTCCGTTTATCATCGCTTGTATTTTTCTAAAATACAAAAAGGCACCTACATTTTGCCTTTTCTCCATGAGAAAGCTATGAATTTTGGTCAGCTTGACGTTTGTTTTTTCTGGTGGAAATGTTTGTTATTTCATAGCCCTGATAAGCTGTTTTTTCCCCCTATTTGGACTCCATTTGCTTTGGGCTTTCCACATCCTGAGTGAGACTCTGCACTGTGGGAATTACAAGGAGCTTTCAGAGACAGATACAGTAAGAATGAATTACTAGCAGGCAGCAGATAATAAGAAAAGTGTAATTTGTTAATTCTAGGTGGACAGGTTCAGGAATCTCACAGGAACCAACTTGGGCCACCATTGATTTAAAGTGATCAATGACTCAGCACTGGCTAATTCTATTTCTAAACCAGGAAAGCAATCACACCATGATAAGGCTTTTCCACCATGGGGTCTGTTGGATTTAGTGTTTACAAGCAGAATTGCTCAGAGTTAATCACGCTAGCTGAGATCTGTACAGGTATAATGACTGTCAGCATGCTGACCTGCAATTAAACTTCAGTGGCTACTGTGCATGCTGGAGGTAGTGTCCTCAGAGAGATTATTTTTCTGTGTTCAAGGTGTCTAAGATTTGTCTGAGGCAAGAAGCCTGTGGCAGTACGGAGAAAAGGTGAGAGTTCAGTGAGATTTAAAACACATTGCACACATAAGAAAATGTGCAAAAAATTGAAATGACAAGGTTGTTGAGTTAATACTCACTGGGTTGTTGCCTGGGGAGTAGCTCTACACTTGACTGGCTGCCACTGAAAATTCACAGGTATTGTAAATGCCCCATAATGCAACTAAAAATTTGGATCTAACAAAAAAAATGCAAAACAGCCCCCTTTTAGAGCCCATCTGTGGTACACAGACAGGCATACCAGGGAGTTAATATTCTGAAGAGTCTTTCTAGTTATCAAAGCGGGGGACATAAAGCTGCTATGAGAAATGTGTGTTTCCTGCGAATAGTTATCATGTGGGCTGAATGCCCTGCCATGGAGAAAATCAAACCCAGCCAATATATATACAATAGCTGATGTGTTTGATGCTGTGCTGCATGCCAAATACATGGCAGGACATGTTTTGAATGTATGGTACTTCAAAATAATATGCCAGTTCTACACAGATACTGTAGGGTTCTATGCTACTCACATGTACAGGCACGAAAAATTGACAAAAAAGAACAAAAACAAATTCTTTACCTCTGGGGGAATGTCTACACTAGGAAATTATTTCAAAATAACTAAATTTGAAATAATAACCCCTGAAATAATGATTTCAAAATAAGCTTATTTCCCAAGGAAAGCAGGAGTTACTATTTTGAAATAACCAGCCCCTTATTTTGAAATAACAGGCTTGGTAGTATAGTCGCTCCACTTGTTATTTTGAAATAAAGGGAGTTATTTCGAAACCAGGGCTGGCGCTGCAACAAATAATATTAGTTGATAATCTGTCCCCTAATATACTCTTTCACCCTTTATGAAAATGGTGATTATAAGGAGAAAACTTCAGACACTTTCACTCACCCACAACACAATAAAATAGAAAATAAAATTGACTTGCCCTGGATGCAATGACTGAGTGTGTTCAATTTCAGAAAGTTTCTCTGTGTATTTTCCAAGCAAAAATCCTTTAGTTTTTTGTCCACAGTTTCTCTTTTCAAGTAGCTGCTCTCTGTAAAAGACACAGCTATGAATTCTGGTCCAGAGAGTGGTGTGTTTGTGTGTGTCCAGGGTCTTTACTGCTCTCTCAGATAGTCTTCTCCTTTTTAGAAGGTTCGGGGACACATTTTGATCTTATCTGAACAAGGTTTTAGAATCTTGTGCCTGGGTTGGGTTCCTGAAATACTGAAATGGGGTCTGACACAGGAAACTCAAAATTGAATAAGTAACTAAATAAAAAATGGTGTTCCCCAAACTCCAGGCTAAAGACAGGTGCGACGATGTATAGGGTTGTGTTGGAGCCAGTTTCTGAGCAAGCCAAGAGGATCACCTTAGCAGCAAAATTTTGAATGTCTCTCAGGAGAGTGAAATGGGTGTCAGGAAGGCCAATGAAGAAGAGGTTGCAGTGATGAAGACAGGAAGATAAGTGTTTCTATCGTACGGTCAGAGAGAAAAGGCAGAATTTGTTATATAAGTGGGGAAATCTTAGCCCCACTAGCATCATTGCTAGTTTTGTCCTAGTTTAGCACGAGTCTCACTTTAGAACCAATTGCAATTTTGGTTTTCACCCGTGGCATGCAGGGATCCTGAGGTTGATGAGTATGGATGACATCAAGTAGTGTCCTCACCCACCCAGCTAATAGAGGTAAAATCAGATAAGCTCAACTCCCACCTTCCTGCAGACAAAGACTTGCTATGTTTGTTGTGAACAGCTCCCTTTATACAGGGCTTTTCCCCACTCTTCATGTGTATCCTGCCACATGATAGATGTGACCCTACCCACCCTGCTCCTGCCTCAGGATGTTGTGTGTGGCAGTTCCATCCAATCAGCAATTTGCCTTCTCTTACCATCAAAGAGGCAGGAGAATGCTATCCCATCCATCAGCAATAAGTGATCAGTAATATCCTGAATCCAAGCTGAAACACAGCTCCCCGGTGCCTTCCATTAATCAAACGACTCAGTGCGTTGGGAAGGATTAGTTATTTGTTGAATGAAAGGATATTTTGGATAATAAATCATTCCGGCTCCTGCAAGTATTACACATACAGGATGGCTTGTTTTAAGGATGGTTAGCCAGTTCTAGCCACTGCTGAATAAACAATCTGTCTGTCTGTAAACAATACCTAGGATTTCCCCCCTCTGTAATAACAGTATAAATGTTACAGGTGGAAGTTTCCATGTTCCATGAAAATGATTATGGAATGTGATTTTCCACCAGAAAATGGAAAACATAATAAAAACAAGGATTTTTCTAAACATAGACAACCTCTGAGCACGTGGGAGCTGGTGAAACATTGCTGTTTTTAGCTTTAGCATTGATACAGTGTCATAGGTTACTGAAATTTAAAGGTACAGATGAACCAAAACCTGTGCCAAGAGCCCCAATGGACGTTATGGTTCATGCCTCACTGTGTAATGGGCTTGGAACTGAACACACAGCTGAACGTGCCTTAAAACTGAGAAAAATCTAAATGCAGAGCTGAGGACCTAGGCCTTGAGGAATTTAAATACAGCTGGGGACCTAGGCCTTGAGGAATTTATTTCTCTGTAAGGCCCAGAGGAAGATGTTATGATGCTTGGTCTTCTGACATGTTATGAGGCTTAAAGGCTTAAAGGAGGCTTGAGGAAAAAAAAATAAAAATTTGTCGGAAGATCTCTTCCGAAAAAGCTTCTTTCAAAAGGAGCTTGCAGTCTAGAAGTACCCTGAGACAAAAAGATTAAAGAAAAAATACTATTTCTAAATGTTGCAGTTTGCTTACTTTTCAGATTTGACCACCCCTTTGTGTTTCAGATTTTCCTCTGTCTCACTAGCATTTATGGTTTCAGCCTGGCTTCCATTTGTCCCCCCGTCTAATTGGGGCTTTTGGTCTGTGTAAAGTCTCAGAAATGTCAGCTGAGCAAGTTCTTTCACCTCTCTGTGTCATTTGTCTGTCTTGTAAGCTCAGGGCTGGAAGTGTCTTCTATCATGTGTATATACATAAGCCAGTACAATGGGGCCCTGATTTCAGTTTGGATCTCTGAGGGCTACTGTAATATTTTTACTTCTTTTAAAAGTAATTGGTGGGGGCTAGGAAGGAAGGAGAAGAGGGGGATGAATGCAAGGGGAAGGGGTACAAGTGTAGGCCAGATCTGCGCTGACATAAATTATGTACTCCAAAGAACACCAGCTGAAGATCTCACTCAGGCTACGTCTAGACTGAAAGCCTCTTTCGAAAGAGGCTTTTTTGAAAGACACTTTTGAAAAAGCCTCTTTTGAAAAAGAGTGTCTAGACTACAACCAGTACTTTCAAAAAAGCAAGCCGCTTTTTCGAAAGAGAGCATCCAGGCAGTGTGGATGCTCTCTTTCGAAAAAGCACAGTTTGCATTACATAGCACCTTTTTTCAAAAGAGCATTTTCGAAAAAAGGCATTCTTCCTTGTAAAATGAGGTTTTCCGCAGTCGAAAAAACTGCCACGTTCTTTCGATTTACTTTCAAAAGAACGTGGCAGCAGTCTAGATGCGGGGAAAGGTTTTTTTTTTTTCCGAAAAAAGGCCACTTTTATTCAAAAAAACCTTGTCATCTAGACACATCCTCAGACTTAAGTTGTAAAGTTCTCAAAGTTGTTTAGGCAAGGCACATCATTCCCATTAAAATCAGAGGATGTGTTTCAGTGCTTCATAGTAAAGGAGAGAAAACAGAGCACAAAAGACCACTGGCTGCTAGGCTAACTTGCTGGAAACACACGATTTTCACATTTTCTATAGAATGAATTAAATGATCCACATCGAATATCAACAATGCGAGTAACTCAATCTACATTTTAAAGAGCCAGCTGAAGACCACACTTCCTCTAGCTATAGGCACTGATGACTGATACCAAGACTTTGTAAACAAACTAGAAGAGATAGCACAGCCCTGCGTGTCTTCAATCACCTGTCATTCCACCTCCCCCTCCCAACTTTTCTAACCCAAATAATCTTCATTCTAACCAAAGAAAAACAACCTGTGCATTCCAGATGAGGTGCATTGTGTTAGGCTGCTTTCTGAGACTGATGAAGTGGAGTTAGAGGTGGGCCTCAGTCACAGCATTTGGTGCAGATGTGGCCCTAGATGGGACTTTAAAATGTTCAAAGAATTGAAGATATTCACATTTGCATGTTAGTTTGTCTTATAACAGGGGTCCAATTCAGGATAATAATACTCTGCCCCTATTCAGGACTGTACTCAAACACATTCTTAAGTGATGTCTGTAAGGGTATGTCTAGACTACATGGCTCCGTCGACGGAGCCATGTAGATGAGTTTACTACACATAGGAAAATGAAGCGGCGATTTAAATAATCACCGCTTCATTTACATCAAAATGGCCGCCACGCTGTGCTAATCAGCTATTTGGCAGCACAGCGGGGCAGTCTGGACGTTCTGCGGTCGACAAGGGAAGCCTTTGTTGACTGCTCCGGTATGCCTCACGAAATGAGGTTTACCGGCGAGGTCAACAAAGGCTTCCCTTGTCGACCACGGTGTGTCCAGACTGCCCTGCAGTTCCATCAAACAGCTGATCGGCACAGCGCAGTGGCCATTTTGATGTAAATGAAGCGGCGATTATTTAAATCACTGCTTCATTTTCCTATGTCTAGTAAACTCATCTACATAGCTCCGTCGATGGAGCCATGTAGTCTAGACATACCTTAACAGAGCTCTTTGTCTGAGTTGAGGCCAGAGATGAATGTCAGCTGTGAAATTCTGATCTCACACCAGCTGCTTCAACTCTGTGACCAAAGTTTTGCATATTCAGGGCCAGGGTTCTGATTCAGATCCATGTCTAGAATCAAGTATTTAATTTCAGCCTCATACTAAGGTATTTCCATACATACAACACTCGGCAGTTTTGCTTCTTATGCATTCTTAAACTTAGATTTGATAAATGCAGAATCAACACCATGTGAGCTTCCCTTGAGTAGAGAACCCAACAACCAAAAGCAAAGACCTGTTGGGGAAACCATCCAATATGAGCTTTACATGGTCTGGGGCTACAGGTACACTATACTGCGGAAATCGATAGTCTGAAATCAAATCACTGGCGGTCAATTTAGCCTGTCTAGTGAAGACTTGCCAATTTGACCACAGATTGCTCTCTGGTCAATCCTGTACTCCACGCCCAATGAAACAGGTAAGGTAAATTGCCGGGGAATTTCTCCCTTTGGGGTAGAGATACAGTAACTCGACTTAAGATATGTCAGATCCAGCTATATTATTCACATGGCTGGAGTTGAGTAGAGTAGGTCACCTTTTTGCGGTACAGGTTGGACCACACTGGTCTGGCACCCTTCGGACATGACTGGTTCCGAACAAGGGGATTTACCAGACCAGGGAAGGTCCCTCCCCTCATGGCGCATGCTGCCACTGGGTAGGGCTCCAGCCTGCCCCTGCTGCTGCCCCAGCCACCCCAGGACTCTCTAGATGCTGCTGCCCCAATATTGCCAGGGCTGCAGCGCCATGGCCAGAGCTGTGCTATCAGGGCAGAGCTCCTCAGACAACTGGCTCCTGGCCCAGGCCAGAGCTCCCTGGCTGCCACTGGGTCTGGAGCTGGAGCTCCCTGGCCGCTGGAGCCAGAACCTTACATAAATGCGTGTTGTCACTATCTCTTTAAACATCTAATCTGAAAAGCAGGCTAGCCACCAGCACAGTGCTTCCTAACATGGTCCGTGTAGCTCAGACTCTTACAGAAGAGCACCATCTACCAAACCACAATCAGCTCTTCTTCATAGCACCCTGAGGATTCTTTCAGCATCTGCTGTCCAATCACTGCTGATTCCAGAAGATGCTGAGTGCTTTCGGTTTGCTGCAATCCCTGTCCAAGGGCTTGGGCATGTCTGGTACATGTAGAATACGTGTTTTAGAAAGCCAATCCCTTCATGTAAAACATACTCAAATGTGGGCATACCGGACAGTAGGCACTCAAGAAAGCAGGGTGCTTGTGTGAGGTGGGGGATATCAGTGCTGGCATACCCCATGCTTTCTTTACCTCATAATCTTATAAGGATTAGTTGTAACTTTCAGATGTTACTTATGAATCTCGCGAAGATGCTGTGTGGAAACATAACAGGAGGCAGGGCTGTAAAAGCTGACTGCTCCATTCTTTTATCAATGGGAGTAACACACATGTTGCTTTGTGGCTCATTTTCCATTTGAAAAAACCTTATCTGTTGCTTCAGTCATGGAAAAGTCATTGGCAATGTTTTGTTTCCTAGGAGGCTGCACTCAAAATGTGCTTGTGTCTAGTGGGAAGGACTGCCGGTCCTGATTAGGGTGAAGTGGGAGAGCCAATCTGAAAGCCGGTAAAGGTCAAGTAGCTCTGCCATATACAGGACCAGATTCTGATGTGGAGTAACACCTTATTCCACAAGGGAGCAAGGGTATCTGGTGCACTATAATTAACATCAGGGAAAAGATGGAGCCAAACACCACTAAGAATTAGAAAACAGGGCCACTATGTGATTGGGGGCAGGGAAGTCAGGCTAATAGGAATAATTCCCAAGGACTTTGTTTGGGAAACAGCTCCTCCCTAATAGAAAAAAAAGTGTAGGAGCTTGTTAGAGATTACTGAGCCAAAGCCCTCATTTGAACACAGTGTTGGTGAGCTATGAATCTGGACTTTGCAGTTCAGGCAGTTTTCAATTTCTGGGGCCAGATCCTCAGCTGACGGAGAGCTGCATTGATCTGGCCCATAACATTTATACAGGTTCTTTCATATTGTGACTGCTCATTATACCTTCTCTGCTGTGAGGGTGCTTATCAGTGTAAAGCACAAAACTGAGGCAGCTAAGAAAGGGGAAAATAGCGCAAAGTGTTAAATGGCATGAAACGGAGACATTTTATGATAATGATAGAAAGTAGCAAAATTTAAAAAACCAGCAGGGGAAACAGAATCCAAACTGGTACAGGCCTCCCCCATTTTTAATTTTTTTGAGTGTGTTTTCAATATTTTTACAATTTTGTAGGCATTCCTAGTCCCAGATCTATTGGGAGAGGCAGGGTTTCTGCATTTCCCCTGTTTTCCCTAATAAAATTTATTATTTTTATGGAGTGTGACTGATCAGAAAGAAAGCAAAGCTCACAAGACCCAAGAGGCTGCTTTGAAATCATAATAAACTCTCTCTCTGGGGGCCAACAGGGCTATCGAGATATGGAGAACACAATGCTGGACAGATTCATAGCAATTAGGAGGGAAAAAGATGAAGTCATCTAAGCCGATTCCCCTGCCAAAACAGGAGTGCTCCCTCCACGTACACTGAGAAGTGCATTATCTAGCCTAGATTTTAACATCCCAGTCAATAGGGCTTCTACCACTTCCCTTTTAGAGACTGTGCCTCCATTTAAATAGGAGCTTTTCCTGATAACCAGGAGAAATTTTCACTTGTTAAAATGACATCCCATAATCAGGGCCAGATTAATGACTACATAAAACAGAACCAGGGTCAGAGACCTGGGTCTGAGGGTCACGTGATAACATCAGTGATGTCATTGGTGGAGTACTTGTGGAGAAGAATGCCTGCGGCATGGGCAACTCCTCCAAAAGAGCTCCCCTTCCCAAGAGCCAGCCACGGTGCACAGCTTGGGGGGAGGGGATCCTGTTTGCTGTTATCAGGGTAACTTGCAGGATGGGGCCCTGGCCACAGCTGCTAACACAGATAGGGCTGGAGATCCCAGCCACTATCACTCCTTTTCTGATAGCTGGGGCCCTGACTGGCAGCACAAGCAGGAAGGGTTCTGGCCCTGCTCATCTTCAGGAAGAGCTGGGAGGAGGCAACCAATGCTGGTTCAGTCAGAGAGACTTGGAGAGAGGAGCTTCCAGTCACACCATGACAATAGAGGTTCATTAGTAGGCTCTGCATGTATGTTGGCATGGGGGGATCTTGGGGTCCCACACACAGGGCCCCTAGCTGGAAAGGTTGATACTGATGATGAACTCCATGCACCAACCCTCTCCTAGGCAATGGCTACACTGAACAGTTATTTTTGAACACGCTATTCCAAAATAGTTATTCCGAAATAGCTTATTTCAAAATAGCACATCTACACTGCAGGGAAGCCTCAAAATTAGTCTGAGGCAGGCTTCCCTAATGTAGACATGCTATCTCGATTTAGAGCCACAGGAGAAATAACTTAGAATGGCCCTGGTGAGGTGCTATTTTGAAATAGCAGAAATGGAGCGTCTACACATGCCTTATTTCAAAATAGCTATTTTGGAATAGGCATTATTCTTCGTAGAATGAGGTTTACAGAAGTCGGTATAAGCCATCTGTTCTTTCAAAATTATTTTGAAGTAACGGAATTGCTCTGTAGACACTCGCATAGTTTTTTCAGAATAACGGCCGATATTCCAAAATAACTCTGCTCTGTAGACATACCCCTAGTGTCCCAGGCAGGTCTTAGGATGACCAAGGATTCTGTGCTTTTCAGACCACTGCTTTTTGCATGGCTGGAATGCAGTCCAGGAGGAGGAAAATGACAGTCTTTCTGATACTGTAACAGAAGGCACTCTGTGTGGGGGAGAATTCCTGCCAGTGACACTGTGTGTGGGTTGTTTTTTGTTTGTTTTGTTTTATTTTGGTTTTTTTGCATGGTGTGTGTGTGGTTATCTAATGGAATGGACCTGCTGTGGGGGTAATGTTTTTTTTAATGAAATAACTTTGCGGAGTTGGGGGGTTTCTGGATGTGATTTTGTGTTAGATTTGAAACATCTCAGAAAAGCTCCTGGACTTTACAAATATGAATAACAGCCTTACCAACTGTTGAAATTCTATTGCAAGGCTCTCTGCACTTGGAAGTTTTCTTAAAGTTCCTGAATTAGTTGATTACATGAGAATCCCAGCTTTGATATTTAAAAACAAATAAGTTGCTAGCCCAGCTTGACAATTTGACTGGAAAGCAACCTAAAGGCTCAAAAACTAGAAGACAAACAAAATAAATCAAAATTCATTGTTTTAAGGGCCTTGTGATTTTAAGCCAATCACTGATTTTTCTGAGGCCTGGCTCCTGATTTTTGGATTCTTGCAGTTGTCAATACTACAATGATGAGATGACAATTGTTGATATCATGAACCTTGCAGCAAAACCCTAGCCAGACATATGAGATTTCAGAAGAGTGAGTTGGAAATTGATGGGGTCTTTCTCCACCTTCCTTCTTTTCTCCCATCCCCAAACAGTTCTTTAAATTGTAGTAGGGCCAGATTTTCCAAAGAGTTTCAGGACTCAACATGAGGAATTAAATGTGGGTGCTCAGCTGCGTTGAAAAACTGGCCCTTGGTGTCTTCTTTTGGCTTTGCCTTCTTATTCTAAGTGCTGTCACATCTTCCCATTCTTCCATTGTTTCAATCCAGAGCTCCAGACAAGGGACCTGTGACACTGACCAATTTAACAAGGAGTTTTCTCCTGTTACAGCTGGCTGCCTGTGTAATGTCAGATTTGGTAGCTTGTACTTTCAATCTGACATTAGGGAGGGATGGAAGGGGGCAAAAAGAGCACAGTGTCAGCTGCTGGCTCAAGAAAATCCAACCTATTTGATGCTTTCAAGTTTAAACAATTAATCCTGTTCTAGGACTTTTTTCTTTTCCCCCTTTGGAGTTTTTGTTTTGTTTTTGTTTTGTTACATCAAGCAATAAGGTTAAGCCTGTCTATAGATCAAGGCTCTAGCACTGTATGTGGCACTGTGGTCTTTGAGTACCTTTGAAATAAGAGCAAATGCAACTAACAGGACCCAAAAGGAGTTGTGCAATGAACTTGTACCCCTTACATTGGCATTGCTCTCCCTACCCCATCATGTCTGTTTTCAATGTGTGTGCAAACAGCACATTGCTAACATCTCTCTTGAATACAGTGGCTTAAACATGCATACATGGTACACAGTCATACAGCAATTATACTTTTTAAAACATATCCAGTCAATTAGTAACCGTGTTGGCACACAGACGTGTTGACAATACTAATTGTCATCTGTTACTCTGTGTCTGATTATTCTGCTCCACTTTGCCCATTTCATTAATGTTCTCAGAGAATCCACACTCCCCCATGGGATTGCTTGGCAGCTGTGCGATTCAGATGCCAATGTCTAGAATGTGTTTTCTTTCCTCCACCTCCCCCCATAGTTCTGGTATCTGAATGGCTGACTTCCTGCAGATAATATCCACTTTTTGGGGCTTACATTTGACTCTGTCTTGGCTGCCTGAGGCAGCTGTGGGGCTGAGTTTAAAACTGGCATGAGGCCAGATTATGTAGCCTTTCACAATGACATTCTCCTGTGAACCAGCCTGATTTGTGAGGAATTTGCTTTCTTTTGGGTCTCTCTGAGAGGCATAAATAAATGCTTTGCAGTTTATGATAACATTTCTCTATGAGGATACTTGAAAACTGTTAAAATCTGAAAGGAAATGGATCTACTCATATACAGCCTCATCCTCCAGGGCGGTGAGTGGCTTCCACAGCATTTGGGGACAACAGGAGTTGAGGGCAATCAGCATCTTGCGGGAGATGTTCAGCACCTTGCAAGATTGGCCCTCTCTCTAAACAAATCATTAGAACTTCAATTGCTATAGTATTTAGTCTTATCTTGCCAAGTGGCCCCCCCCTTCTTTCCCTTTTTTTTTTCTTTTGCTATTTGCATGATTTGGGAAGAACAAAGTATATTGCAGGAAATTAATTCAGTGCACGGAATAAGCTGGCAGGAAATGGGGAAGATTTCAGCAGAACAGGCCAGAAGATCATCAAAATGGAGATGAAATACAACCTGCAGATAATTTTAAGCTAATGTAACAATAAATAAGAGTCATCAAGAAGAGAAATTGGATTAACTGCATCAAGAAGAGCTACACAGATAAGAGATCCTTCTTAGACTGTCATTATTGTGAAAGGCAGTGATAGTGGAAAAAGCTGAAAGGAAGAAGTGAAAGTTGGAGGCGTTTTACGTAAATTTTAATAGAACTTGGAAACAAAAGAGGAGGAAGGCTGGCAGTTTTGCAGTTGAAATCAAAAGATCGTGAACATCCTCAGCAAATGTAATTACAGAGATTGTAGAAGGGAGATGGAGGGCGGGGGGAATCGCATAATGGAACATGGATTTTAAGAGGTTTAACAACTTCCAAACACAATCCTTTCATAGTGAGTTCCTCGCCAGGCTAAAACCCACAAAGCACATTCATAGTCCATGTCCTCTTCTCATTGTGTTTTTTGCCTTCGCCCCTCCAGCTCTGTCATCAAAATATAGTCAGGCACACCTAGACGTTAGAGTTTGTAATACGTACCTTGCCAACAGGCTTTCCTTGAGGAAGAAAACCTCCCTGAACTATACTGCTGATGCACTTTCTGTACTAACAACTGTGCTGTCAGGCTTCCTGCTGAGCCTCCCATATGCCTCCTCGCACAGAAAAAATATCTCAGATGGTATTGGACAGACCAAAGCTCTTTATTTATGCTACTTGGGTTATTCTCATAGGAGCCATAATGCCAATTTTGGCTCCAGTGTTTCAAGTGGTCTAAAAAAACCTAGGGGGTCTCATCCCTTCCACATTTTCTTGACCCCCCCCAGCAATTAATGCTGTCCCCCAAATCAATCCTGCTCCTCATCTAGTCTGTCCCCCATCAGTTGTGTCCCCCATGCTTACCTATACAGCTCCAGAAGTTCTTCACCCCCTCACCCACACAGGGGACAGAGGGAGTGTCTGAAGGAGTAGGTCCCCTATCTTAGAAGGGGAGGAAGGAGGACGCAATGAAGCTCCATTAGGACCCTACTGCTTCCTCTTCCCCTCCTGTGAGAATGGTATTGGGTGGCTGAGGGGAGCGAGGGAAGGGTTCTACCTGCTTCTTACAGTAGCACAGGTTAGGCTCTACACTAGGAGGCATGCAAGTGGCAAGAGAATCCCCTCAGAGGTGGTTGCCCTAGGTCATACTAAAAATGTGACCCTCCTCAACACCCTGGCTGGCTTCTTAGAAGCTTTATTGCCCCTTTCTGCAAATGGAGCTGCAGACAGCTACCTGACAGCAATGATCACTGCAAGGATTGAGGGGGACATCCTCTTCCCCAGGCCTCGAAGTCTTTGAGACCCTCATAGCCCCTTCACAGTTCCTCAGCCCTCACTCTGTGGGGAGAAAGTTCTGGCGGATCTGTATAATTGGGTACCCACCTCCCTTTTCTATAAGTTGCCCTAAATCACTTTTGTATGTAGCTGGTCAGGACAGTCCCATGGACACAGGTCCCTCATTGCCAAAGAGGTGAGGTAAGCCCCAGCTGTCACTCTCTATATACAGCAGACCATTAGTGAACCAATTATAGGACTCCCCTCACAGTACCTTTCTTTACATGTACATCATCTGAGCAATCTTTGCAATGCCCTCGGCAGTGTGTTATTTAAGAGTTGCTTTCAATCGGTCTATTAGTGGGGGTAGTAAAGTCCTGTGGTTAACACACCACACAGTGAGAGAGTCGGGTATGAAACACTGCAAAAAATATACCCACATTTCTTGATTAAGCAGAAAATAATGTCTTTAGGCCAGTATTTCCACTTCAGCCACATCCTTGAAACTCCTGGGAAGTTGCATAAGAGCATTATGGGTGTAACTGAGTGAAGAATAAAGCTCTTTCATTTTAAACTGTTTGTCTCTCTCCCATGCACTGAGGCTGGCAATCTTCTCTTAGTCCAACTTTCTACCACATCAGGCTAGTGTGTCACCTCCACTCCATTTGATGTCTCTCCTTGTCTTGTTGTTTATTCTCTGGTGACCTTCTGTTTTTAAGGTGTCAGGAGCCTCCATTATCATTTTAGACCAGAGGTCAAACTTCCAATCAACCCTCCTTATTACAATTAGCATTTGCAAGATTTTTAAATTAAGTGTCTTGGTCCACAAGCCAGGGGGTTTCCTCCCAATTAGCACTGGCCTTGAAAGAAACATACCACAGTTTATTTGTTCACTACAGTGCTGTCTTTTGATTGGACAGGATTTCATGAAAGTTACAGGCTAACAGGGCTAGCCTTCTGAGACTTTTAAAGACAATTAAAAAGTTCTTTCTAGAAATCTTCCCTCAAAAGGATAGACAATACATGCTGGGTCTCTTAGCATTTCAATACATTTCCCACCTCAGGAAATGTCTTTGTTTTCCTGGTTGACTGATAATTTTAGCATCATATTTACACACACACACACACACACACACACACACACACACACACACACACACACACACAAATATGTAGAGGAACAACTGCCTAGTAGGGTCATTATTTTGCATAATGGACAATTAGGGATGAGATTGGCACAGCACTTTTAGATTTTCCATCAGAGGGGTGGGTCAGGTGTTCATAGCTTCCCATGGGGAACCAATGGGAGTACTGTAAATCATGCTGCTGGAGCTGGGTGGAGATACTGGAAATGCCTTCATTAGAGCTGTGATACACAGATTCTCTGATGTCTTTATGCATGTGCTTCTGAACTACCATCGTTATCAGGCCTTGCAACCAGCTGCCAGTCAAGTGGGATGCAGAGCAATATTTGAGTCTCTGATGCTCAGATGTTTTTACATCAGTTCTCTCCTAAGGCATGATATCCTGTGGTCATTGGCATGCTGTCAAGCTATGTCCCTTGACAAAGGGGCTGGACAAGTAGGAGGAAGCTGGGAGTAGGGTCCACTGGGCTTTTCTAAAAAATACAATACGCCTGGTGCAAAGTCTCAGAGGGGTAGCTGTGACGTGGTACGTCTACACTGCATCGTTATTTCAAAATAACAATGCATGTGTCTACACAGCCATTCCATTATTTCAAAATTATTTCGAAATAATGTGTGGTTTATTCCAAAATCTGTAAACCTCATTCTACGAGGAATAGCGCCTATTCCAAAATAAGATGCATGTAGACGCTCCATTGCTGCTATTTCAAAATAGCCGCTCACTAGGGCAATTCTAAGTTATTCCTCCCCAGTGCCTCCTGAGCTCTAAATCAAGATAGCATGTCTACATTAGGGAAGCCTGCCTCGGACTAATTTTGAGGCTTCCCTGCAGTGTAGACATGCTATTTTGAAATAAGCTATTCCGGAATAGCTTGTTTCAAAATAAGCCTGCAGTGTAGACTTTCCCTTAGTCTGTAACTTTAAAAACAATGAGCAGGCCTGTGGCACCTTAGGGTACACCTACACAGCAGTCTTATTTCAGAATAATGTTATTCCAAAATAATATAGTTCATGTCTACACTAAAAGCAGTTATTTTGACATAATGTCAAAATAACTTTGAGCTGGAGGACTTCTTACTTTGACTCCTGCAACCCTCATTATACAAGGAGTAAGGGAAGTTGGAGGAAGAATGCTCAACCTCGGACTTCCTGCTGTGTAGACAGCACCAAAAGCTAAAGTAAGCTATTTTTACATAAGCTACACAATTGACATAGCTCAAGTTGCGTAGCTGATTTCGACTTTAGCCCTGCTGTGTAGACATGCCCTTAGAGACTAACTAAAATATATAGTATCATGAGCTTTCATGGGTAGACCCACTTCATCAGATGAGTTGGAGTGGAAATAACAGAATTCAAGATATATGTAATAGCAGAAGAAGTACCTGTCAATTGTAGGACTCCTATTTGAAGCTCGCAGGAACAAAATTGGTGTTGTATCGTGTTACCGCACAGGGTCTGGCTGATCATGGCCCAGATTAAGCAGTCATTGGATGGATTTCTGACTACACTACAGGTCACTGCTTCAGATATTTGATGGTTCATTACTGTTGCAACTCTGTTGCACTGAGTTTTTGTTTGCACTCTGCCAAGGATTATAGTCACCTGTGGGCATCTTATCAATGCCAGCCTACATAAATATAGCACAGTTCATAAGATGACATCTTCTCCTGGCCCATGCACATTGTTCCTATAGGCACAATTTGAATTCAATGTTAAAGTGCAGTATAGAAGATTTCTTTCCTTACAAGCCCCTTGAACCTTTACTTTGTGCCCTTCTATATGGAAACCTTTTAAAATTCTTCTGCTTTTGAAAAATCCAGAGCTGCAACATGAGTCCATGATTTTGCACTGATTTAGATGCTGTACTCACAGTAGCAGTGTGCACCCCTGTTGTGTCAGTGTTAGCATACAATCCCATATTAACCTCACCTTAGTTCATCCTAAGGCCAATCAAGTACAACCAATGTAGTCATTGAAGTGTTTTCAAAGAAGTGTATGTCAGACTGAGGGATGAGGCAGGAGGTTTTTAGCAAGCAGGAAAGCTAGCATAATTCTACCTGATAAGGCACCTTCAACGAAGACCCAATTTGTAAAAATTATTAGCAGAAAAAAAATCAAGAAAAATATTAATGGCAAAGTTAATGGAGAAGTCAAGAAGAGTCTGGCTAGTCTCATCCTTCTCGATGGAGAGGACCATCTTATTCCCATAACACAAGAAGTAGGGGCCACCTAATGAAATTAATAAGTAGCAGGTTTAAGACAAACAAAAGGAAGTATTTCTTCATGCAATGCACTGTCAACCTGTGGAACTCCTTGCCAGAGGTTGTTGTGAAGACCAGGACTTTAACAGGGTTTTAAGAAGAACTAGATAAATTCATGGAGGATAGGTCCATCAATGGCTATTAGCCAGGATGGGTAGGAATGGAGTCCCTAGCCTCTGTTTGTCAGAAGCTGGGAATGGGTGGCAGGGAGGGATCACTAGTCTACACTAGGAAATTATTTCAAAATAACAAAATTCAAAATAATAACTCCTGAAATAACTATTTTGAAATAAGCTTATTCCCTGAGGAAAGCTGGAGTACAGATTTCGAAATAACCAGCCTGTTATTTCAAAATAATGGACTTGGTAGTGTGGACGCTCTGCTTATTATTTTGAAACAAGTTTTTTTTTTTTTTTTTTTATGAAATACCTTCCTAGTTTAGACCAGGACTTGATGATTATCTGTTCTGTTCATTCCCTCTGGGGCACCAGGCATTGGCCACTGTCAGAGGGCAGGATACTGGGCTAGATAGATCTTTGGTCTGACCTGGTATGGCTGTTCTTATGTTCTTCTTATGCCTGATTCTGCTCTTGCTTTTGTACGTGAAAATCTGGTGTATCTTCCTGAAAGTCGTTAGGCAAGCGTATGTGACAAACAGTGAAGCAGGCTGCCTAGAACCAATGCTAATTTGAACACAGGCCCCCGTAAATCAGGGAGAATAAATCTTACATAAGTGGGTATTACAGGGAAGTGTTTGTGTCAGCATAACATACACTGAATGTCAAAAGCTGATGGATACTGAAAACTGGAAAGATCTATTGACAGAGGAGAAAATAGGTGTGACAGGTGTGATCCTATTCTCATCGAAGTTAATGGTAGTTTTAGCATTGACTTCAAGGGCAGCAGGCTGAGACTCAGAGATCGTGTTAATGGTAATTTTAGCAAGGAAAAGGCAATAGAGAAGTGAAAGGTGGATATTGGTTAAGGATCTGAATTTGAACAAGGCCCACATAAAGTCAATAGATCCATTTCTATAAGACCTTGATGAGGTGGAGAATTTTACTATTGCCTCCATCACGGAGGGTTCCCTGGCTATCAAACTGGCATTGTTCTTTCATGCCAGAGTGTGTGCTGGTTGAGCTGGTGCAGGCAGATTCACTGGTACCTGGACATACAGTGACCTAAGAGCTACGGGTATGTCTACACTACAAAGTTAATTCAAAATAACAGCAGTTATTTCGAATTAACTTTAATAGCATCTACACAGGCAAACCGCTATTTCGAAATAAATTCGAAATAGTGGAGCCCTTATTTCGAATTTGGTAAACCTCATTCTATGAGGAGTAACACCAAATTCGAAATAGCTATTTCAAATTAAGTGCTGTGTAGACACTTAATTCGAAATAGGAGGCCTCCAGCCCTTCCCAGGGAGCCCTGGTGGCCACTCTGGGCACAACCAGGAAAACTTACTCTCCTCTCCCCCAGCCCCGGAGCCATTAAAGGGGTGGACCCTGGCCACAGTGCCTGTGCTAGCTCCAAGCCTGCCAGCCCAGAGCCAGCAGTGGCCACTGGAGCCCCTGACCCAGGAGCCCCAAAACATGAGCCAGCAAGCCACTGGCAGCCAGCCCTCCACCGTTCCCCAGGAGCACTCTGCCAGCTCCCAGGAGCCTGACAGGGGCTGGAGAAGGCAGGCGCCTTCCTGGTCCAGGGTGGAGATCATGGGCCTTATTCAGGTTTGAGGGGGATGCCCCCAACGTCCATGATCGCCGCACTAGATGGAGGAACGCAGCCGTCTATGGCAGGATAGCTGACAGCCTGGCCACCAAAGGCCACATGTGAACCCAGGAGCAGGTTAGCATGAAAGTCAAGTTGGTCTGGCGAGACCCCCAACTCTGAGCCCTGAGCTTCCCCTCCCCTTTCTTCCCCTTGCTTCCCCCTTCCAGATCTCTCCTCCCAGGTTTCCCCCTCCCCTCTTCCGTGCTCTCTCTTCCCCTCTCTCACCTCCTTTTCCCAGTCTCCCCAGAGGTTCATCTCCCCCCAGTTTTGTTCAATAAACCCAGTTTCTATTTTTGAACATACGTGTCTTTTATTTGACATCAGGAAGGGGGGCTAGGGAGGGGTAAGTGGAAGGACGTGAGGGAGGAATGGGGCATGAGCCCCCGGTGGGGAGGACCGGGGAGGCTCTGAGGGCTCCTCGGGGTGGATGCTGTCCCTCAGGGCCTCCTGGATCCTGACAGCCCCCCGATGGACCCCTCAGATGGCAGCCTGCAGCAAGTGCAGCCGGGCTGATGGCAACGATCCCATGAGACACACCGGCGTGCCCAGGGACAGCTCTGGCTCCATGTGGCCGAGTGCTGTGGTGTCCCGAGTGCGGGCACTCAGGGCACTCCAAGACGGGACTGCTTTGCTGTCCCTCACTGAGGTAGACAAGCAAGCAGGGAACCCTGAGAACTGTCTGTCCGGGGTGGGGGTAGGGTTCCTTTAAGCACAGAGCTCAGTTAGCTTCCGGCAGCAGCCCTACACACTAAGTCCTAACCTGATGCCCTGTTGGCACTGGTTCCGGCCAGCCTTAACTTCGGTTCAGGATCCACTCAGTGTGGACGTGCTATTTCGAAATAGCAAAATGCTATTTCGAAATAGTTTTTGTGTATAGATGCATTATTTTGAATTAGCTTAATTCGAATTAACTATTTCGAATTAAGTTAATTCGAAATAGCACTGTAGTGTAGACCTACCCTATATTAGGGGAGCACAGGGCTATCAGGCACTGGGATGCAAAGCCTCAACAAGGTAGCTTTGCACACATGTGGCCCAAACTAGCTCCCAGTGAAGCCAAATGAAATCAATCTATTGATTTAAGAAATTGGAGTAAAGTCTTGGAGAGGCATAACCTTCTTTCTCCTTCATATCTGCCCAACAGCTGGCTGGATACTTGGGCAGAACACCGGGTTAAGCTTTTGCATCTCTTTGATTAAGTTAATGTCTGCTCACTTCTATAAGGTATATTAAAACCATAACATTAATTTTATGTATGAACTCAGTAGTTTGGTAATTTTGCAGCCATGATAAGCCTGGGAAAACCTAATAAGTTTTGAATCATTTATCAATGTAGCCTTGGGTTTAAATGCCACCATTATCTGAAACCTTCAGATACTGGAAGAAACAGATTGGCCACATGACTCTGTTTATAAAGGAATTTGCTTGTCACACACCAATCAATAAGAGGCATGTATGCCTGGAGTTTCTAATCATTATGAATTCATTTGGAATTCAATGCAATAGCAGCAATCACACTGAATTCATTAGGGAATTGGTGGGAATGTCATGTGTATTTCCACAGCCATTCTACTGTAATTCAGCACTAATTAAGCATTATTTCATGCAGGAAATAATGAGCTGTGGAAACATTGTTAGTGCCAAATAATGGAATAAAGGTGCATTTACATATTATAAACACTCCATGAATGTTCAAAGAGGTTAGCCCAGGTCTTGACTTTTTTACCCAAGAGGGGATAGCAAGATGCTAAAAGAATCATCCAATTTAACTCAGTTGACTATGTTCTAAATAAATATTGAATTAGAGATGTATAGATTGGAAACTGGAGATCTTAAATTCACTCTGACTTTCCACATTTGAAATGTCAGTGGTTTAATTATCAGATTGTTTCCAAGTGAGCACTACTCTCAGGAAGGTGTTAACCAGGGATCAGAGTAATTGGATCAGAGTAACATCCCTCATTTGTATTTATAGCAGGAACTCTGACTTGGAATATTTCACTTAAAGAAGAGTGTTTCTAGGGAAGCAAAAGATACCAGTATTTCTTTAAGGCTGGATTTTCTAATGCTCAGAATTTCTAAATTGGGGCCAGATTTTCTGAAGAGTTCAGTGTGTTAGATAAATAAGATACTCCTTACTCTCTGGTATGTGTAACCAGGCCTTACTCTGAGTACAGTTGGTTTTTCGCACAATCACTTACTCCTCCTCCGCGAGCAGGTGGAGTTTTGGTACAAACCAGTGCAGCTAAGCCAGCAGAAAGGGAGGGAAAAGGGAATACACTGTAGTAATTTGCAGTGGCTGTAGGTCAAAAGTAGGGAGCGAATGGTGTCTCCTGGAAATACAGCTCCATGTCAAGAGTACACCTATGCTGCCACTCACTACGAGCTGTGTCCTAACACAATTTCAATAATCCCATCATTGTCATTATACAGCATGGATCCAATCGGATATAAGAAACACTGGATGCTGCAGAGAGCAGTGTACACTGCTTGAAGAGGGAGCTCTAGGTGAGATTGTACATTAGAGTGAGAGAGAAATCCCAGGAGCATGAAAGGTACAATAGGTTCTGTTATAGAGAAGAGGTAGAGCTGTGGCCCATGGAAAAAAACTCTGCCACCACAGCTCGCTCTCTTATAAACTCCCAAGGACTTAACAGGAAGAGGAACCAGCCCACGGACTTCAAGGGGAAATTTAGCTACTTGGAAACTCTGCAGATTTGGTCTTCACTTTGCAAATTACATACCTGATTCAAGAATTGCAGTAATTTAGATGTAGTTCTTTTCAGGTAGGTAACAATTTTGGTTGGCGTTAGGACATGAAAATACTATTGTGAAAGTGTTTGTTTTTTTAAGTGCAGACCAATAATTACTAGAGGTGATTGCAAAATAGTTTTTCTTTGAAAATTCAACAAAACCTCCAAAACTGCAAACAATTTGAAGAAAACAGATTTATTGTTTGTTTAAAAAAAACAACCTACCCTGCCTTGAAAGGTCATTTTCTATTTTAAAAAAAGATGGAATGGGAATTTTTCAGACACATATGAGTTGATTTTATTTATCTTTTGTTACTGTTTTAGAGGAAAGAGCAGTAGTGGAAGAAAAGTTCCACTGGTAGTGGAAGAAAAGTTCACTGAAGCACAGGAAGCACTAGATTGCTGAAAAGTTACACAGAAGGGACAATGTTTCAGCACCATCAAGCTACATGAACATTCCGATACTTTGAGCCCAATTCCCAGTTACACAAAGATCTCTTTTTTCACCTCTGGTAGTAGAAAGGGGCCTTAAAGGGTTTGGAAATAGTCCCCAGTCCTACTTGAGAATATTCCCTGTGCAGGGGGATTTCCCCAGCTGACACAAACCTGGTGCAAGGATTCTAGCTCCAGAATAGCAGGTAGAAGGTAGGGTGGGGAAGGGTGTGACTACAACATGCACTACTACGGTCTCTCATTCTCCAGTGCCTATGAGGTCATGGGAAGCAGAGCATAATTTAGAGTAGCCTTGAGGTTGAGGCCACCTTTGCTTTCCCACACTCCCTCCTCCAGTTGCAGGGATGAGGGAGTCTGAGCCTTCACTTTTAACACACGTGTATTTCTGGGGCTTCTGACATTAACTATTTTATCTCAAGCCTTGTCACAAGAACAGCTGAAAAGGCGGGGAAGAGATCAGCAAAGGAAGCTTTTTCAATATTCCCTTTATTGCAGTGGTTTTGCCAGTCTCGTTTTCAAAGGAAGGCAGTGGGCACTATGTCACTCCTTCAATCAGTCTGGCATTTGCCCGAACCTGTATTGACGTGCAAGACCTCTCCATTTCCAATTCTGACTCTCAGTCTCGCCGCGCGGAAATTCAATAGACAAGAGACGGAGATGCAAGAAAGCTTTGAAACCTGAACTGCTAAGGCCTTTCTTTTTTAGACAGAATCTTCTGGGTTGAATTCAAAGCACAGTTCTAGGTAAACAGCAAGGATTGGACATAGCATTCCTTACACAGGCAAACCCCCATTGACTGCAAGGAGACAGGACTGGGCCCCAAATATTTCAAACACCAAATTCGGACTCCAACTAGTCAAAGCCCCCAGCATCCTCACACAACACTAATTGCATGTCTGTGAGGTTTTGTATTTGCCATGGTTGTGATTGCTTCATGTCGTTTCCTCCCTACACATACTCTTCAAGCAGCAACTTCCTTCAGCAGAGCTGGCTTCAGACAAAAGAAGAGGCTGCAGCTTTAATGAAAATTTAAAAGTCAATGAGACACACAAAAAAAGAGACGTGACCCAGGATGAGCTCAGTCCAATGAATAAATTCAAACCATTTAGTGCATGTTTGGAAAGATCAGAAGGGCACCTTTGCTTGCAGCATTTTAACAAGCCTCCATGAATTAGCTGGAGGCCTGAAAAATGAGTGGCAGTGGTGGAGAGTAATTCAGTTGTGATCACTTGAGGGTGATGAATGAGGATGTGACATAGTGTGTGCAGAGACAAGTCATCTTTTCTGAAACAATTGTACTTAGCCCTCATGGCTGGCGATTTATATTGCAGCAGTGGCAACACGGGTAATTAATGAAATGATCGTGAGGGGTTTTTTTTGAAAGCTAGAAATACAAGCTCTGAAGTAGTGGCCTGGTGAAGGCCCAAGGAGATTTTCTTGAAAGTCTGAAATATTCCCAGACAAGGGATGCTGCAGTAGGAGGTTGATGAATTTGTCTTTAACCAGGGAGATTCAGCATAGTTTAAAAGGGCTAGGGGAAAAAATGGCTGCAAGATATGTTTTAAAGTACACGGAAGATGAATTAAGATCAATGAGAGTTTTAGAACTTGGCGGGAAGTAGTGGTCCTGGTATGTGGATGTTGATGAAAGCCAGCAAGATCAGCTACAGAATGTGAATTGCTTGTTCTACTCAGTGTCCCTTGTGGTCATGTCTAAGCCATGAGAGAGAGAGAGAGAGAGAGAGAGAGAGAGAGATTTTATAGGAACAAAAAACCTCACAGATCACCAAGGCAAAAGAAAAAGAAATCCCTAAACCCCAAAGTTGGAGATATATTCCTCCTTGCCCCCAACTGCAAATCAAAATGCTGACTGCGTCCTTATATTAGTTAAATGTGCTACAAGTTAAATAGACCTAACAAGGCAGTTTTCAAGCAGGAAGCCTGGTAGGAGTTTAATAACATCTTCCAGTACACCCATCCTGGCAATATAATCATTAAAATTCGTCAAGTGTAAAAAAGAATGACAAAACATTACCCCAGAGCAACTTACTGTATAAATGCAACAATGAAGCTGCTAAATGATTTCTCTGGATATTTACTTCCAGATCTAAAGTTATATTGATTTGGCTTGATCTCCTGAAGGGCATGGCTTGGTGGTTTTATGGCTAAGGAAGGATTAGAGAAATTCACCTTACATGACAGGTTTCTGCATCTCAGCTGCAAATTGGTGTGGAATAACTAATAAGGAAGCAGTGAAACATTGTGGTATCACTCCTGGAAATGTGAGGCACACAAAGAGAATTCATTTTCAAGACACTCTACCTACTGTACATCTATTCCAGTGATTCCACACTGAATAGCCTCACATTTGTATGGACTGCATAATGCTGTAAAGAACCAGACAAAATATTTGCTGGTGTGAGAAATTTCAGCAGAGGAGAAACTGTTGCTCAGATTTTTTTTACTGAAAAAGCCATTCATCATTATGAAAGGCAAGGAAATAAATGTATGTAAATATATTCAGATATTTGTGAAAGCTAAATCCTAAACACAGGGCAGGCATTGGGAAACATTGCCATTGCTGTGCTCCTGAAGTTGAAATCTAAGGGTATGTCTAGACTACATGCCTCTGCCGACAGAGGCATGTAAACTAGGCTACCCGACATAGTCAAAGAAGCTGGGATTTAAATATCCCCGGCTTCATTAAAATAAACATGGCCGCCGCGCTGTGCCGGTTCAGCTGATCATCGGCACAGTGCACGAGTCAAGACGTGGATCGGTCGACAGGGGAAGCCTTTGTCGACCGCTCCTTTATGCCTCGTGAAATGAGGTTTACAGGAGCGGTCGACAAAGGCTTCCCCTGTCGACCAATCCGTGTCTTGACTCGCGCGCTGTGCCGACGATCAGGTGAGTCGGCACAGCGCAGTAGCCATGTTTATTTTAATGAAGCTGGGGATATTTAAATCCCGGCTTCTTTGACTATGTCGGGTAGCCTAGTTTACATGCCTCTGTCGGCAGAGGCATGTAGTCTAGACATACCCTAGATGACCCTTTGGTTCACTCAACCTAGCAGGGACAGATTACCTCAGAACTGGAATTTGGCTTTGTCTACACTACAAGGTTTTTGCGGCAGAGAGTATGCTAATGATGGACTCATTAGCATGAGTCGCAATATCATTAGCATATTTTCTGCTAATGCTTTTTGTGCAAGGGATGGGGTTTTTTGCGCAAAACTAAAGCACCCAGACTGCTTCTTTTTGCGCAAAAAACCTTTGCATAAAAAGCATCGGCAGAAAATATGCTAATGACATTGCGACTCATGCTAATGAGTCCGTCATTAGCATACTCTCTGCCACAAAAATTTGTAGAGTAGACATAGCTGAAATGAATTGACATTTGCTGAAGACCTTGACAACACAGTGTCTACTCACTCTTCCTAGATCTCCTTCAAATGAAGCCTGCTCTGAAGAGGCAGTCCTGGAGAAGTTTGTGTTTTTCTTCTTAGTAAGGCACAGAGAGCTTGTATTTAACATTTTCCTTACTGCCTATCCATTAGATAATTCTTCTAACATAAACACAATCTAAATCTAGTATGGAGTGTTGCCTGTAGCTCTGTACAGAGCCAGAATCCCACCTTCCAGGATGGGCACACCCACATCCATGCACAGTGACAACTGCACCACATAACATTTGCACATATGAATGATCCCTTTGAAAGATCTCAAGTTCATAGAGGATGGCAGGTTTGGGCCTGGCTTGTGATCAAAGTATGAGCGGCCTATTTTTCCCTATACCCATGCCCCCCTTTACACCGTTCTGGAAGGGTGAATGGCCATAACTGTAATGTACATGTGCTTTAGGAGTCTGGTATAAAGGCCTGCTGACAGAAACACTAACCAGGTTTGAAGAGTGCTTAGTGAGCCCAGAGAGATGTTCTTAACTATTAATAGTTGAATGTGGGGCAGCTCTGAACTGGCCAAGAATTGTCATTGTGCTGAGTGTTTGAACATGAAACCCCTGAAAAATGACCGAGCAACTCAACACTTAGACTATGTCTACAATTGTGAACTGCAATTTGCGTACCTTTTCCTGCTTTTTTTTTTTTCAGAAGAGACTTTTCTGACATTTGGCCCATCTACGCGGGGCCAAATGTGGGAAAAAAAACCCTCTTTCAGAAGAGCCCTTATTCCTCGTAAAATGAGGAATACAGAGCTTCTGAAAGAACGTGCCTGCTTTTTTGGAAAGTCCAGGCATGTTCCCTGGATGCAGCAGAGTTTTTCCGGGATACCAGAGGTAACCCAGAAAAACTCTGTAGTGTAGACATAGCCTTAGTGTGTCAACATTTTTTGGTGAATATTTTTTCAGAGAAAAATTATCTTTTAAAATGTCTGGTTTTCTGATGAAAAAAGGAAAATTGAAAAAAGTGGCTTTTTAAAGTTTTCATTAAAAAAATTTCCAAAATGAAAGTTGTTGTTACTTACAATTTTTTAAATGAAAAATATTTACCATTGTCTATATCCTTTTTGAGGTATGCATTGCCATGCCAAGATGCACAAGTCTCTCTCTCTTTCTCTTTCTCTCTCTCTCACTGTAATTTTCCTTGTGCCCAGAAGCCTCCTGTAATTTTTCCACTAGTTGTGGAAGAGAAGAGATTCAAGGTCAAAAAAAGATCCCAGTGGCTTCAATGGTGATTTGCTTGAGTAAAGTAGGAAAAAGGCCTTCAGGACTTGGCCCATAGAGATCTGAATTTCAGTGGACTCTGCTAAACTGTGTAATACTTTGTAGTAATATATTAAGTTGCTGATGGCTAGTGTCACCCTTTAAATCTGCCCTGAGCAAAGGACCAGGCATAGCCACACTCCCCACTCCCCCTGCCCTCCTCCCAGGAGCAGGCCAAAGGATGGTTTTTAGTTCAGAGTTACAATTAATCCTTTGCTCCTCCCTGCAATGAGCAGAGAATAATTTACTTCACCCCTTTTCATAGGGTGGTTTGTTTTCTGCAGTGGACTTGCCCAGCCAGAGCTCCTCCCACTCCTTGTCCTCTCCCTGCTCACTTGCTCAAAAGCTGGAGCTTCAGACAAGCAGCTCCTGCTCAGAGCGGCGGGGCATAGTCTGTGGAGGCACAAAGTGGTAGAGCCCTTCAAATCAGCAGATATCTGCTTTATATCCACCGGTATCCCCCTCCGGAGATGTCAAAATGGGTATTCTGCATTTGCGGATGTCAGTGTGGCTATCTGCTGCTCATTTTTGTGGATACAGATGCGGAAATCTGTACTCCCAAAAGAGTGCTGCAGTATAGATGTAGCCCAAGACTCCCATGAAACCAATGGACTTACACTGATGGAAAGCTGATGTGATGCCGTGGGGAAATCAGGTCCCATATCTGTGTGAAGATGGCTTCCTATGATGCCAATCAGGTCTTGGACAGACTTCAAAGATAAGCAAGTTCAATGGGCTGGGCTAGCTACCTCAAAACCTGGAGTTAATTTGGACTGATTTGGTTGGTAGGGTCTGAAATGGCGAACACCTGGTTTTACTGTCTGTCGTGGGAGGCCGCCCCTGCACCTTATGTCCAAGGCATACCCCTCTCCTTCTGCCCCTCTTCTTTCTGCTGGAAAGGTATAACAAGTGGGGCTCCGCAGGGGTCTGTTTTGGGACTGGCTCTCTTCAATCTCATCAACGATTTAGATATTGGCATAGAAAGTACGCTTATTAAGTTTGCAGATGATACCAAGCTGGGAGGGATTGCAATTGCTTTGGAGGATAGTGTCATAATTCAAAATGATCTGGACAAATTGGAGAAATGGTCTGAGGTAAACAGGATGAAGTTTAATAAAGACAAATGCAAAGTGCTCCACTTAGGAAGGAACAATCAGTTTCACACATACAGAATGGGAAGCGACTGTCTAGGAAGGAGTACAGCAGAAAGGGATCTAGGGGTTATAGTGGACCACAAGCTAAATATGAGTCAACAGTGTGATGCTGTTGCAAAAAAAGCAAACATGATTCTGGGATTCATTAACAGGTGTGTTGTGAGCAAGACACGAGAAGTCATTCTTCCGCTCTACTCTGAGCTGGTTAGGCCTCAGTTGGAGTATTGTGTCCAGTTCTGGGCACCGCATTTCAAGAAAGATGCAGAGAAACTGGAGAGGGTCCAGAGAAGAGCAATAAGAATGTTTAAAGGTTTAGAGAACATGACCTATGAAGGAAGGCTGAAAGAATTGGGTTTGTTTAGTTTGGAAAAGAGAAGACTGAGGGGGGACATGATAGCAGTTTTCAGGTATCTAAAAGGGTGTCATAAGGAGGAGGTAGAAAACTTGTTCGTCTTGGCCTCTGAAGATAGAACAAGAAGCAATGGGCTTAAACTGCAGCAAGGGAGGTTTAGGCTGGACATTAGGAAAAAGTTCCTAACTGTCAGGGTGGTCAAACACTGGAATAAATTGCCCAGGGAAGTTGTGGAATCTCCATCTCTGGAGATATTTAAGAGTAGGTTAGATAAACGTCTAGCAGGGATGGTCTAGACAGTACTTGATCCTGCCATGAGGGCAGGGGACTGGACTCTATGACCTCTCGAGGTCCCTTCCATTCCTAGTATTCTATGATTCCCCTTCCCTTCTTCCCATCTTCCCCACAGCAACCTAGAGAACCCCCCCCCCACACACACACACACTGTCCCCAGCCTCAGTGCCAAGTGGACAGGGGGTGAGGCTTCATCCATAGTGTCCAAGACAATGCAGCTTCAGTGCTCCCAGGCCCTAGGTGATACAGTCACAACATGTTCCCCGAGCCCTGGGACTCTGGGTGGTGAGGTGGTGTGGTCACTGTGCACTTCCCCAGCCTCGAAGCTTTGGGTGTCACAGTGTGAGCACTGGGCAAGCATTGGAGCCCCAGCCCCCACAACTCTCTGGGGGTATGTCTACACTACCACCCTAGTTCGAACTAGGGTGGCTAATGTAGACATTCGAAGTTGCAAATGAAGCCCGGGATTTAAATATCCCGGGCTTCATTTGCATCTTCCCGGGTGCCGCCATTTTTAAAAGTCCCCTAGTCCGAACTCCTCGTGGAACGAGGTATACTGGTAGTTCAAATTAGAGAACCTAATTCGAACTACCTACTCCGTGCCGCGTGTAGCCGCGGGCACGGAGTTCGGACTAGGGGACTTTTAAAAATGGCGGCGCCCGAGAAGATGCAAATGAAGCCCGGGATATTTAAATCCCAGGCTTCATTTGCAACTTCGAATGCCTACATTAGCCACCCTAGTTCGAACTAGGGTGGTAGTGTAGACATACCCTGAGGGAGTCAGGCCAGCCAGCCCCAGCCAGTGTAGGCCAGCCAGGAAAGACTTGTGCTTGGAACAGTAGGAGGGGGCCTGGGCCTGATGGTGGGGCCATGGTAGGCTGTTTGGGATGGCACAGCCTCCCCCTGCCTATGATACCCCTGCCCATGCTTCCTGTAAAAATGGCTTTCAAAGATTGGCAGATGTGGGAAACTCTCATCATTGCTGCTCTCTGTGTGACCACATATACACCTGCGATACTTCCCTTGCCCACTTGCTCTGATGCCTGAATCTTAGCCTCCTTTCTTTCCTTTCTCTGGATTCTCTTGGCCTTGAATCTCTCTTGCATTGTGCCCTTTTACTCTGCTTCAGTCCCTAGCTACTACTCTTGTCGAAGTCTCTGGGCTGGCTCTTCTCCCAGCCGCTGTTTTGCAGAAAGGTTGGGGACAGACTTAGTGAGCACACTGTTGCTCTGGTTGTTCTGTGGCAGCATAAGAGTCCTAGAGGGCTGCTAGAAACCAGGAAACCTTTAAGTTGTGTTGGGATGTGTATATGTGTGTGGTTCCTAGAGTGCGGGGCCAGAATCCAGCCTCTAGCTGGATGCAGGAAAAAAGGAACAGAGGATCTAGCCCTTGATGTAATCTATCTCAGTCAGTAAAGGATTGTTCCTTTCAGGGAGTGCTTTGTCCAGACCAGTTTAAATGGCCCTTATAAAGGCACATCCATCACTTTCCTTGGGAAACTAGACCACAATCTAATAACTTAATTGTTGATTCTTTTACCTGATCTATGGCCTAATTTTCCTTTGCTCATTTTCATCTCATTATGCTCTTTTACCCCAAGGACATGCCCTAAATAATTCCTGCTCATGTTGGTATTTACCTTCCCAAAATGCCTGTAGATGCCTATTGATGGTGATTTGCTACTTAGTCAATCTGTAACCAAATTACACATAGTCCACTCGTTTTAGTCTTCTATTATAAATAAATCCAATGGCTGGGAGTTGAAGCGAAACAAATTCAGAGTGGAAATAAGGCGCAATTTTTTTAATGGTGAAGATGATTAACCATTAGAACAACTTGGCAAGGGTTGTAGTGGATTCTCCATCACTTGAACTTTTTAAATCTATTTATGACCTCATAGATAAGGCCAGAACTATGTTAATCTAATCTGAGCTCTTCATATCTTTGAATCTAGTCCCACATTATTCCTTTTGGGATTAGATTGTATTTCCTGTGTTAGCATGTGTTTTCCTTGCTGGAACTCATTTTGTTATTTCTAACATATCTAGGTTCCTGTGTGCTTTTAATCTGCCCTCACTGGTATTCCTGAAACCTCCCAATTAAGTGCCCATTGCAACTTTGATTAACATGCTTTTCTCCCTCTTTCAGAGATCAATAATGAAGATATTAAATAAGCCGAGGTACAATACCAATCCCTCTGGCATCCAATTCATCCTTTAATACCACACTTGACTCAATACATTGCTGTATGTACTACTCTTTGTTTATCTGCCTATGGTCATTTTTCAATCCTGAATATATTAATAGCGATTAAGATTTTTTTCCCCATGTACAACTTCTGAAGACTCTGTGTCAGATTCTCAGCTGAAATCTGGTCCCTTTATGGCACTCAGGCAGTGCTACATGTGGATTCTGGCCATGTGTGTTGAGCAGAAAATTCCCCTGATTCAGTTGAACTCCTGCTGGCTGAGGTGGCTCCTGCAGCAGCCGTCCCTACCGTCAGTGTAGGGTGCATGTCACACGAGGGAGGGAATGGAGAGGGGCACATGGAACATGGTGGATCACCCCAGTACCATGCATATTCTTTGTCAACAGAGAGTCCCTTAGGGATCTTTTGCCAGGGACATAAAATAGAGTAGCCTCACAGCTGCTCTAACTTGGACTAAGGCTAGAATAGACTGGACCTCAGCATCAGAGAGCTATAACTGACACCCAGTCACCACTCTCTCTTGCAAAAGGCAAAACTCTGCTTCCGGAGAAAGTTTGATCTTCTGTCACAGACTCACTGTTCCAGAGTGCCCCCCTGTGGTGTCATGTGCTGTTTCAGTATCTTGCCTTGCTCTTCCTCAGTACTACAGTCTTTGGATCTGGTGATGACCAGGCCCTCCAGCCAGTTCTCATTATAATTCAATCCCCATCCAGGTTACCAAAGTTCCAAACAAATAATGTCTGATTACAAAGTACTGGTAATTAACACAACATCCTCTTTCCCTCCTGGGCTCCCCTTCAGTCTCATTCTTCTCCAGAGCAACAGCCAATAGGGCTTTCCATGGAGTCCCTCCACAACCTCCCCCCCTCCCCCAAATAGACAAAATACAATCTAACCAACTACCACTAATTCTGGGGAAGACTTAGTTCATCTCTGATTCTTCCAAATTCTTTGCTCTTCTACAGCCCATCAGCCTACAGGGAAGTCTTCCTGGACTCTTTCCTCTTTTTCAAGGCCCACCATAGAAGCTAATTCCACTCCTATAGATTTTCCATAGTTTTCTCTCTAGCTGGTTACCCTGTGGATCTTCCCACAGAGACCCGGGCATTCCAGATCATCTCTCTCCTGGGTCGTCATCTTCTAGCCATGCTGAGGTTCTTCCTTTTAACTCGTCCCTGAGCTTGACACACTCTGCAGGTGTCACCAGGTGGGGTGAACAAAGCTCTCAGGCTCCAGTTAACCCCTTCCCAGCTGGTAAGGGGCTTATACTGCTCACCATAATCCCTAAAGCAAAATGTTTCCCAAACAGCAAGAGATGACACTTCTTGCACATTCCCTTCATGCACCAATGTTGCATTTCGATAGAAAAAGGGATCCGTTTTGTCCGACTGGGTTTGTTCTTTATAAACTTCTGTTTATTGTTTATAGTTCCATGACCTTCCTTATCCTTGCAGTTTTTCTTTGCCCATTAGTGGCATTGTTTCACCAGAGACTGATGTCATTGACCAGATGGTAGCTGCCAAGATGACTGCCTTTCCCTTTTTTGAAGATTGCTAACACATTTATTTATTTATTGCAGTCCTCTGGTACCTCTCCTGGTTCTTCACAGTGCATACATTCCCCTTCCACATGCTTAGAAAGGGAAAACTGGTGAGAAGACATTGTGACTTGCTGATTATCTGTTCTTCTTTCCCTTGATTTTTATATCTATATTAACAAAATGATCCAGTATCTTGGCCATTAGGGGAGCATTGTTAGTCTAGTCTCTCTCCTCACTTATTATTGGGATTGTTTCCCATGTGGATTTCCTGCCCCCTGCTTCTAAAATTCTCATTCATGTTCTTGAAACATTTTAACACAGAACAAGCACACCAATATTTTCCACTGGATTAGGAACCAAGCAAGTAATGCCAAGAAAAAAGAAAGACTTTGTAACATCCAAACCTTCTAACTTAAAAATTAAAGACTATACTGATTAAAACAAAACAGCTTCCCCAGCCCCCTAAAATCTCTATCACAGTGACTTAATGATATTCAAACATATTGTACCTAATTATGTCCCATCAAATTCAATAATATTTCTGACACTGAATTCACTGACATCAGAGTTCGGCCAATTAACTGACATCATAATACTATGGGAAAGCCTAATTTCAGTAAAATCACTGTAAAGGAAAACAGGAAAGTAAGGTGGCCACATAACAGTGTTTAGCCCACTGGGTCACCTTCAGTCCATAAATTATGCCTTTCTGGGATGGTGGGTAAACATCCTCCCCATAAAAAGACAAAAAGTGGGGGGATGTAGGACAAAGAAAGAGCCTGAAGCATGGGCCTGATGCTTGAACCAAAGTAAGCAAGAGTTATGCTATGAGTAACAGACAGGCCTTGTCAAAAGCAGATGTTTGCCTGCAACCCCTGTAATCTTGAATTTACAACATCACTCTCGTGAACTACTACAAATGGGTATCTTTCCAGTAACTTGAATGGGTATTCAGCTCATGCCTTTGGGTAGTTTCTTGTTCCTGGCATTTTTCCCCACAAAAGGATTATTGTCTATTGTTAATTACACTGCCTTTCAGGGCATGCTTAAGCCCTCTCCTAGACAGCAGGATTTTAATTCTTCCTTGCATTGAACCATGTGCACTACCTGGAACTTCCTTGTCACTCTGTTCAAACCAGTAACTCACTTCTTCTCCCTCAGTCTTCTCTGAACACCTTCCTCCTCTATTGCTTTTGATTAGTTTTCTAAAGTCTTTTGCAACACCATATGAAAAACACAGTACAAAATAATGGATTTAATTACATAATAATTACAATAGCACCTAATATGTGTAATTTACTCAGAATCTGCTGGAACATATAAGTACTTTGAATTTGCTACGCTTGATTATTCATAATAATCATTTACTTTGCTTAAGTAACTTTGGTGAGGGACCTTGTCAAAAGCTTTCTCAAAGTCCAACTACACTATATTCACCAAATCACACTTATCCACATGCCTTTTGACCCCCCTCAAAGAATTCTAACAGATTGGCGAGGCACGGTTTTCCTTTTTAAAAAATGAGGTTAACTCTTCTTCAACATATCATGTTCATCTATGTATCTGATAATTCTGTTCTTAACTACAATTTCAACCAATTTCTTGGTTCTGAAATAAGGCTTACGAGCCTGAAATTGCCATGATAACCTCTGGTGTCTTTTTAAAAAAACACAATGTTAAATTAGGTATGCACCAGTCATCTGATAAAGAAGCTGATTTAAGTTACATAACACAGTTAGTATCTCTGGAATTTTATGTTTGCGTTCCTTCAGAACTCTTGGGCAAATACTGTTTGGTCCTGGATTATGGGACCTGTCACCCCGTGAGAAAGGAAGGTTCCAGACCCTGGGGTCTAGCCCAAGGCCAGATGTCTACATAGCAATTTTTTTAGTTCTGCAGCTGAAACCCTGAGAGCCCTTATCAATTGACCCAGGCCAGCTGCAGGTGTATAGTTGCTGTGTAGACATACCCTTACTGAAGTCAATGGAAATGCAGGCTCAGATGCTAGGTGAGAGATCTGTGGATACCATTCAAGTACACATCCTGAGGAATTTGTATCCTGAAGGGCTATAATTGCCCCCTACATTTCCTGTTTGCTTTTGCAGTTGATTGTTGGTGAAAAATTCCATACATGGTTCCTAGAATGACTCTATTCCCAGATTACAAATGTCTAGCATATTTCTTTTAGGTTGCTAATTTACTACTTTTACCAAAGAATGTAGGAGAAACCTGAGGCAATAATTGAAGGGTTTCAATTAAAGACTGGGGTTTGTGATCTCACCTCACAAATGCTTATGCCTTAAAGAAAAGCAGGAGAATGCTAAGATATGTTGTTTTGTAAAAGTCACGTGAAGTCATTTTAAATACTATAAATTATTTGCCTGGATTTTTTTACAAACAAATATATGCATAACACCAATTCAAACACAAAACCCAGGTAATCATATGAATTTTTAACTTTTTGCATAGAAAGGGAATATTATAATCCTGTTTTATGTGGCTCTTTCTTCCCAAACCCTCAACACACAAAGCTGTATTTCTCAGAAGCTTGGCTAGGAATAGAAGAAAACCCAAATCCCCAGTGGTACTCATTTTGCACACCACTGTATAATGCCTATGCTTCTGTGATTTGCATTCCCTTGTGAAGCTGCCAAAGGAAGAAACATTAAAGTCTGAGACTGAATGTACCGAAAAACAATATTCTCAGTTAAGGAGCTTGCCTTCAAAAATCAATGAGATAATATCCTTTTAAAGCTATTTCTAACAGTTGTATCTCCTGATTTGGCTCTCTGGGAGCTGGGAGTATTGGGGAGATTAATGATAGATTTAACAACAGAAAGGTACACCCCATTTCGATCTGGTACAGTTAATATCTTTTAATGCCTTTTCCATGCTGTGAAGTCAAACGAAGGGCCATCTAAACGCCTTCATTTGTTCAGGTGAAGTACTGTATAACGGCAACTTTTTGGATTATAATAGGGAGTCCTGTATGCCACTGACAGAAAGTCAATGTCAGCACGGGAAAGTGTATGGTCTCCAGCAAGCATGTCAACATTTTTCTACTCACCAGCAGGGAGCAGAATGAGCTCACCTCAGCAGAGGACAAAAAAACACCTTCCCCCTTATGGTCCTTATATAAATAAAAATAGGATGTGTCGTATCTAACCAACACGTGCTAATATTATCATTTCAGCTGCACAGAGGCTTCATACAGCTCCAGCTTTACAAAACCATTATGGGAATAACAGACTTTCTAGGATCATTTCTAAATGAAATGTGAAATAGATTACGTGCATTCAGTTCAGGCAAAAAGCATTTTTGATAGGCTTTGGGCAAACAATCTGTTCCTTTGATACATCTTGCTAGTGAGTTTCAAAGGAAACGGAATTGATGAAGCTGTGAAGAAAGTGATTTGTTAAAAATTAAGTCTTTTTCTTTAAAGATTCAAGTTGAAAGAACATCGCTGTGGACTGTGCCTAATCAGAACCTTTGAACGCTCTCAGGCATGCCCCATTAGAGTTGCCAGCCTTCCAAAACAAATTACTTACTGTAATCCCTTGCCTGATGTATGCAGCAAAAGACAATAGCACAGCTCGGTAGCACTGTCACTGCACGAGATTTATAGTGTGCAGCTGAGCAAACTTCAATTTATACTCTATATCACAAAGTGACCATGAACCATACTTCAAGAAATGAATATTAACATGATCACACTTATTTAACACAACTGGCCAAGTTCTCAGCTGGTATAAAGTTGTGTGCCTCCATTGAATTCAACAGAGCTTTGCTGGTTTTCGCCTGCTAAGGATCTGGCCCATTGCATTTAACCGTAATTATTACTTTCTTCCCCGAGCTTGGAAACTTTTCAAAAGCAACAGGCTTTGGATCAGGATCAGGGGTTGCAAATAACAAAGAGGCAGTTGTGAGTGTGAATCAGGTTCTCCTTCCTTGTGTGCATTGCAGTTAATAATGTTTATGAAATGTACTGGGCAAGATTCCTCAGCAGGTGTAAACCAGCATAGCTCTATTGAAATCAATGGAGCTACGCTAATTTATACCAGCTGAGGATCTGTATTATTGTTCACATACGCCGACCCCTGAAATAATTATTTCTTTTTTATACCAAATATGGTGCTATTTATTCTCTTCCATGGCCAGCCATTCAGATGATCACAAAGGTTTCATAATATCATTAAAACATTCAAGTGGATCATAAAATAATTCTGAAGTAAATGAGGCACAGTTATTCGGTAACTTTCACCTGTGGAAATGTAGGAAAGGGACTGCATATTTAATGGTAATTGGAATATAGTAGGTAATCATCTCACTAAAAATGTGCAGCCTGGGTAATCACATTTTATAAGAGGTAAAAAGTGCCAGCTACATCATGTGTCTCACAGAGTGAAAATAGCAAGTGATTCTACTGCTAAAATGAATTGTGGCAAGGATAAATCTATCCAGGGAACTGTGGTCCTGATCCAAAGCCTATTGCAGACAGTGGAAAGACTTCTATTGGATTCAAAAGGGAATCCTACCAGACATTGGGCACTTCAAGAAGCCGAAGACAGTGGAGGCTGAAGGAACGTGGGACCTCTAGGAGTTGCGCTCAGCACCTTGCCCTAGTGGATATTAAAGTCCAGATTCAGCAAGGTACTTAAGAACTTAAATACTTAAGCACACAAGTAATCTCACTGACCGAGATCTTCAAATGGATTTAAGTGTCTAACTCCCTTTGAAATCAAAAGGAGTTAGAGCCTAAATCCCTTGGAGGATCTAGGCCATTGACTGCAGGGGGGATTTTTCACATATTTAAATTTTGGCTTATACTCGTGAACTGGAACCTGAGCACTGATCTGGAACTAAGCAAGCATGTTGATAACTAACATGCTGGTACACTGGGTTTTTTGGAACTGAAAGGTCACTCCATACATAGTATCTCATTTGGCTCATTTGAACACATAGCTGGAATTTTGTAGTGTTTCTATTCCCCTGTTCAATGTATATTACTAATTCCATTTCAGTTCATGTTCCATGTAGTTCATTCATATTTTATACCATTTATCACATTGTGATTCTTAGGTCATGCCTACTTAGGGAAATAGGAAAGTTAAGCCTCATTAACTAAAGGTATGAATTTGAAGCAGATTAATTAAAGTTCACTTAACCCCTGTATGGATGCTCTCAATCAGAATTGTAATCCTAGTTTGTTTTAGTCCTCTTCAAAGCAGAACACTTTGGCAAGGTTTCCCCCCCCCCCAAAAAAAGTCTACAAATATAGCAAAAGTCTATTTTCTTGCACATTAAGATAATATGAATTTGCATATTTTCATGCATATTAAGATAATATAGAACTTGTTTTCTTGATATTTCATTTCTTGCTCCTACAGCTAAGTTTTGCATTATGGATTTCATGGCTCATCAACAGATATTAAACATTCAGTCTAACTATTGAAACTAAGGTAACCTGTTTAGGCTTTTATATAGTGCCCTACATTTGAGTGCTTCCTTTGTCATTGACTAGGTCTCTGTTGCCTTAACCATTGAACTTGGGAACAGGAAACATTCTAGAAGGAGGATTTTTAAAAAGCATCAGTGTTGGTCTGACTGTGCTGTTACTGAATGGAAGGGAGCTTTACCATTGACTTCCATGTGAGCAGAGATTAGTCAACGCTAAGGACTTTCGGAAGTTACACTCTATATTTCCTCCCCATACACAATTGTTGTTTGAACTAACTACTATAATATCTTGGAGGAAAAAACTTTCCTTGTTGAATAATACAAATGCATACAGTAGAACTAGCTGTGATCATAAGTTAATGAAGACAGTAAGGTCTTTACTTTCTTTTTCCATACACTAATGGTCTCTAAAATACTTGCAGTTTTACTCTACCTTAAAAAAAATATAGCTACATCAGAGAGCCCCGGTGCCCGGGAGTGCAAACCGGCTGGGAGCTCCATCACTGGGGAGACTTGGCCAGCAGGACTGGGGAACCCCATCCGCAGGGAGCCCCGGCTGGGCGGGGCAGTAGCAGGACCGCCAAGCCCCATCCCCAGGGAGCCCTGGCTGAGTGAGGCTGCAGCGGGGCAGCCAGTGTCAGAAGCAGGGCAGCCAGCGAGCCCCGTCCCCGGGGATTCCTGGTCAGGCAGGTCAGAAGCGGGGCCGCCACAGCGGCTGAGGAGCTCCATCCCCAGGGAGCCCCAGCAGCCAAAGCCCAAGCGCGAGCCCTGCAGGCTAGAGCCCAGTGGCAGTGAAGCTGAAGTGGAGCCAGCCATAGGGAGATTCCCTCCTTTGGGATGGGTCATATCCCGAGGGTGCCAGACAAGGGAGGTCCAACTACAAATTGTCTGTTATCTGTGGCGTCAGTCATCACAAGTCTTACACAATAGCTGTTTTGCACTCACAGACTTCGCGGGACTTAGAGATAAAACTGAAATAAGGGGGTAGTGGCTGATGTGTATCTTAATTAATTTGGGGCATAACAGAACCAAGGGGCAGTGCTCTCTTCTCCCATTGACTTAAGCTTGGAGCCAAATGTATATGGTGTCTTGTGGGAGGCACTCAGGATCCTGCAGGCACAGGTACTTATCTTCTATTATATATTTTAGAAACTTTGTCTGTCTGTACGTGTCCATCTGTTTTTCTGTGAGTCCATTTATTCATGAACTCCTCCAAAACAGTTAGAGCTAGGACCGCCACATTTGATATGCAGCCTCCCCTTATCATGACTTAAGGCAAGGTAAGGGTTTGGTTGTGCCAGGACAGTAGGATGTGAATGGAATTTGATTGCTTCTCATAAAGTGGAAAGGGAGGGGTCTGGTAGGAGGGACAGTTATACTGTAGAATGACCACAGTGGGGCAGCAGAGAGCAGGAGGTGGAGAAAGGGACAGATATCTACTATATATTTCAGAGTTTGTCTGTTTGTGTGTCTGTTTGTCCTCCAGCCAGGAGACATGCACCCCTCCGCCAGTTGTTGCCCACTACAGTGGCCATGGACAAGTGCTTCTCACCTCACCCCTATCTGCTATGGTGAGAGAGGGCTGGGGTTGTCCTCTGTACCCGTGGCACCCTGCATACTGAACCCCTCATCCCAGTCCCATTCCAGAACAATGATTCAAATGAAGAAAAACAATCCTTATTTGAGTTAAGGACCTGAGCAACACTGGGTAAATCTTCTAGTAGCCTATAAGTGAACATACCCAACACTGTGACCTTTGTTGTTAATACTTCCGTTTCTTTTTGATCCTGCTGTGAAGAAAGAAAGAAAGAAAGAAAGAAAGAAAGAAAGAAAGAATCTGTCATCTCAGCTTCCACTGTAGTTGTAGATCAAACCAAAACCAGATGGTTGCATGCAAAATATTCATGGCAAATTGTAGGCCTCAAGAGACTCGGATGTTGATACAGAATATTAATGAAATCATTGGCTAAATTATGCCCAATCTTTTGGCTTCAGTTTGATACTCATGCAAGTCTTAAGGTGTGAGAAAAATAAGAGAGGCTTAGCTCCTCTTTCAATTTTCTATGATTTGTTGCCTTATATGAGATTCTGCCAAGTCATAAAGGCTATGGATCATATTTTAGTTACCATTCTATGATGCTGGATGTTGTAACCAGGTCCGGTGTCTACTGGAAGCCACTAGGATCTTCACCATTTGAGAGCAAATGGTAGCAAGAAACTCCTCCATATAAGCAACTAAAGGTGACAGAGCTGATGACCTAGAGAGACAAATACATTTGACAAGCGTACATTAGCTTTTTCTATGTAAGTGCTAATAAATCTCAATGATGAATGTTCTCTCAAAATACAAGAACAATGGTGAGCCTATCATGTTTACCCAAGCCCAATGCAACCAGAAAGCGCATGCACACTGGAAAAGCCAATAACACCCAAATTGATGTTCACTTTGAGGCAACTCATTTTTTACAGCAGATGTGATATAGACAAATAAAAGAATGACCAGAAGACTCTGCTAGGTAGGGGAAGAAAAGGAGAATAATGAGGTCAGATAAACTGTCTCAGTCTCATTAATTCCAAGCGACTAAGAGAGCTGTCAGTGACAGCTTGGCAAGGGTGGGGAAAGAATGAATGAAAGTGAGCCCTTACTTAAACTACCATTTCCTGGTCACTTTAGTCAAGGGAATTCTCAACCTCTGCCTTGATTAGCAACAAACAAATAGTCCTATGAACCAGTTACAAGTGCAGGTGGACATTTAACATACAGAATAAATATGTATATGAAACAGTGAGATATAAGCCATGTGGCATATTGTACTGCTCACTTATTCCACACTAGACAACTCCATAGCTGGCTGGCACCAGGAGAAGTGGAGAGTGGGGGTGCAACCCCTCCAACCCATGGAGAAGCCAGTGGCTGAGCTGCTCCTTGCCACCCTGGGCCATGCTCAGGGAGAAGCCAGCAGCCATGCCCGCCCTCTGCCCTGAGTTTCCCTTCCCCTTTTCCCAAATTCCCCTTCCTCCCAATCTCCAGCCCTCATTCCTGCACCCTCTACCCTCTACCCTGAGCTCCTCCTCACCCCCGGCCCTCACTCTTGCACCCCCCACAACCCCAGCATCCTGTCCTGAGCGCCTCTTCACTCTCCCACCATTATTGCCTCTAAGCTGTGCACTTGTGCAGCCACTCAGGAGAGATTCCAATGCCACATAGATGATTAGTAGAGTGCCCACTGCTAGGTTTTTTGTTTCCACTGGTGGTGCACATTCACAAGTGCCTCAGTGCACATAAAATTATTCTGCACATGAACAGAAAAAAATCTGCATGTGGATAGAAAAGATTAGCAGGAATCTTGTCTCCCAACCTGATTCCTGCACCCCCACATATATCCAGCCTCCTGACCTGAGCTTCCCACATGCCTAAGACCCTGCCTGACTTCTGCATCCCCCCACCACACTAGCCCCCTGCCCTTAGGGACCCAGGCAATGCCAAGTATGTCTTCTAGTCTAGAAATATAGAATGGCAATCATAGTTGATCTGCATCTCCTTCTATAACCTGCACAGTCTCTGAAAGTGTCCTCTCAATCTGTCCTCTTCAAAATCCAGACTGTGGATCTGCTCCCATTGTCAGGACTCTTTCCACTTGCTCACTCTGATCTCATCCAAGCTGGCTTCTACTCCCCCAGCTCCACTGAAACTGCCCTCACTAAGGGTACGTCTAGACTACAGGCTTTTGTTGACAGAGGCTTTGTTGACAGATACTGTTGACAAAGCTTCTGTCGACAAAGAGCGTCTAGACTACATCCAGGTCTGTCGACAAAGCAAGCTGCTTTGTCGACATGAGAGTGTAGACGCAAAGGACAGTGTAGATGCAATAATGCCTTTTGTCGACAGAACACTGTCGACAAAAGGCGTTATTCCTCGTAGAATGAGGTTTACTGCCATCAACAAAACTGCCGAGTTCTGTCGACATTATGTTGACAGAACTCGGTGGTAGTGTAGACGCAGGTATAGTTTTGTTGACAAAAGTCCACTTTTGTTGACGAAACCCTGTAGTCTAGACATACCTTAAGGTTACTAATGAGTTCCTGCTTGCTAAGTCAAAATGGCACTTCTCTGGCATTCATTTTCTTGAACTTCCCCCTGTATTCACATAGTTGATCACCCTCAGTTCTTTCTTTTTGTCCCTTTTTTTCTGCAGGGCTACGTCTACAGTGCAGGCTTCTTGTGCAAGTACTGTTTTGCGGAAGAGTTCTTGTGCAAAAGGTCTTCCACAAAAGCATGTCCACATTGCCATGTGCTTTTGCACAAGAGATGTGCTTTTGCCCAAGAGCATCCATGCTCTCTTGCACAAGAAAGCTCTGATGGCCATTTTAGCCATAGGGGTTTATTGCGCAAGAAAATCGTGTTGCCTGTCTACACTGCCTTCTTGTGGAAGAGCTCTTGCGCAAGAGGGCTTATTCCTCATGGGGAGAGGAATAACTCTTCCGGAAGAAGCCGTTTTCCGATGCTGTACTGTAAATTTATTTGCGCAAGAATGCACGTGTAGTATAGACACCCGGCAAGTTTTTGTACAAGAACAGCTGTTCTTGCGCAAAAAGCCTGCAGTGTAGAGGTTGCCTAAGTGTGTATTCCCGTGGGCCTCCTCCTGCTTTGCTGACTCCTGTAACTCTTTGCCTTCCATTCTGTTCCAGTCCACTGGAGTTCTTCTGGATTTGTATTTCATCTCTCTCCAACTATGTTATATTTCTTGGTGACCTCATTGTGAGGCCAGATCCTCACCTGGTGAAATTCTATTGACTTTATTGAGCTACACTGATTTACACCAGCTAGTGATCTCTTCATGGTTCACCTCCCATCTCCAGGCAGATGATTCCTAGCCTTATCTATCTGCCTGCACCTCTTCCCAATGTCCAGTTTTGGATGTTCTGTGTCTCAAACACAGCATGTGTTTCTGTGTGTTTCATTATTTCTGTATCTCTGTGTCCTCCTTTTGGATGTTCTGTGTCTCAAACACATTCTCCCCCTAAACTGAAAATGTTATCCTAAATTCTCTCTACTACAATTTCCCCTTCTTTCCCATTATTTACAACTCCACTGGCCTTTCTGTTCCCCTCCACACACAACAGGTGTGGCTTTTGGCTCTTCTCTCTGCTTCTCCTCCTTCAGTCTTTTATTAAGCTTAGTTACTTCTTCCTCTTTCATATCACTAAATAGATCCTTTTTCTCCACTAATTCCCACTGCTAGCACTCGTGTCCATGATCTCCTCATCCCTCAGTTTACTATCACCTTTCTTCTGCCATTCCTCCAGATCGTCTTCCTCTTCTGCTGCTCTGATTTGACCATCCCCACTCTGAACTTGTTCACTGCTTTCCTCTGCCTTCTCACATCAATTTAAGCTCCTTCTCTTTCCCTTTTAAACCCTGCATAATCTTGCCTGCCACTCAAATCTTCTTTCCTTCTTATTCCTTTCTCCTTCACCCATTAATTTATTCAAGCCTGCATGCATAGACCAGCCTCCCACATTTTGCCCACAAATGCCTACTCTCTCCTCTTTCAAATCCCTCTTTCAAACTATTTTCTTCAAAGATTTCTTGATTCCTTATTTTGTTCACAAGTGTTCTTTCCAAACTCTGAACTGATTCCCCCTGTGCTGACTTTTCTCCTGCATTTCTTTCACTATTTCTTACTGGAATGACTAGGAGGGGGTGAAATGTGAAAAGGCACAAGATACAAAGGACAGTTAGGGACCTTAATTCAATTTTTTATTTAAAGACCAACTAATGTTGTTACAAAGAGTCATTTTGAAATGAAAAATGGAAGCATCCCATTGTGAAAATGTCAACATGGAACATTTCAACATGCTTCATTTTTTTTCCAAAAGACGCTTTCATTGAAATGGATGTGCTTTTCAAAGTGTTTCGGTTTAGACAAAAATGGCATTTTTCATTTCAGTGTAAAAAAAATTGCTAACCAGCTCTACTACAATCTTCTACAACATATGGGGTGTTTTTTTGGTTTTTTTTTTTACAGTAGTATTGGGAATGCTGTTCACACTTTGGGTACGTCTGGACTGCAAGCTTCTTCCAAAAAAAATTATTTCTAAAGAGAGCGTTCACACAGCAAAAGTGCATTGAGAAAGCAATCTGTTTTTTTGAAAGATAACGTTCATATTGAATGGATGCTATCTCGCATTTAAGCTGTGATTACTATGGATGGAGGGGCCACCAGGGCACCTATGCTTTTTCCTCTTTCCTCTTCTTCCAAAGGTAGAAGAGACTTCTTCTTTCGAAAAAACTCCCTCTTTCACGTCCACACGTCTTTTTCTGAAAGAGCTCTTTTGGAAAAGGCGTTCTTTCTCGTAGAATGAGGTTTACCAATGTCGGAAAACCCCTGCATTCTTTCAATTTTCTTTCAAAAGAAAGCAATAGCAGTGTGGATGTTAAGTGAAGTTTTTTTGGAAAAACGGCCGTTTTTCTGAAAAATCCTGCAGTCTAGACGCACCCTTTGTTTCAAGCAGGAGTTTAAGGAAAAGCTTCATGACCCTAATTCAATGGAGGACGTTTTAGACCTTTGTCCTCCTTGGCAGCCATACAGCTATAAGGGTAATGCTGAAGTCTCCCATCATTAAGCATCACTTAAGACAGGGCTACTCAACACATGGCCCGTGGGCCACATGCAGCCCACAGCCTGTATGTCTGTGAACCGCAGTGCGGTCTGGGTTTACATAGGGCTCAACACAAGTCCCGCAGGTGGGATCCTTTGAACATGGCCTCCACTGGGAACATGCTCCACAATGGTGAGGAGTCTTTTAGGTGGGGCAAGCATTGAACATTGAAAGATGCAAGCGGGTGGGTACAGGGTGTTGGCATTTCTAGCCTCCAGGGAAGAGGTGTCGGGAGCCTTGGGGATTGTGGGAAGTGCTTTGTATCATGCCTGCCACCAGTGTGAAAGAAGCTAATTACATATATTTGCATATATATGCAACCGCGCTTAAGTTGCGGCCCTCGGCATGTTCTGTGAGTATCATTGTGGCTCCCGGGGCTTCCAAAGTTGAGTAGCCCTGACTTAGAAAATAGCAGCATTAGGGAATCTGTTAATACCCATTCAATTTTCATTCATCTGAGACTTCCCTGGAAAGAGTTGTCAGAATGCACTATGTGTCCCTGATTATGTAAAATTTTAAGCGCCTTGGAAATATGACCACATGAGCATTTCTATCAGACATTCTTTAAAGCAAAACAGAAATTAGCAAAAACTCAACAACCAAGAATTCACCTGGTAAAGGCTAAGAAGAACCACCAAGGGCCATGTGTAAATTGATGGAAATTGGCATGGCTGCACTGAAATTAAGAGAGTGATGATAATTTACACCAGATGAATATCAAGCCCCTAAATCTTAAATGAACTTCTTCAAAATTCATAAAAGATTTGGCTTGTGTTCAGGTGAACAAAGTATGTGTGTGAGGTAGGAATCCTTATTTTTGACATCATTAGTTTCAGGTTAAGAATGAGGAGCATTGGTCAAGTTCTGTTGTCTGTGTGTGCATCAGCTCACAATGTTCCTGGCTTTAATTATTGACATCAGTCATAGGACAGAGGTGCAATAAGCTAAAACAAATTCCTCAACGCATCCCTGCTCACAAAACACAAGTGCTTGTAAAATGCAAGTACAGTTAGTGAGTGTGTGTCACTGTGTGCATTTAAAGGGGCTGGAAACACTAATTGGTTCTGGTCTGAATTGGCTTCCTGGTTCAAGGCACATTTATAAAAGGGATTTCAACCATACAATCAGTGCCAAATGTAGCAGATGGTGGTAGAATAATAAATTACATTAAGGAATACTTGTAGTTTCTTTACCAGTTTTTGTAGTTCAAAAACAAACAATTTCTGTCGCTTAGAGTATTGACAGATACAATTTCTTGTTTGTCTTCAGCCTTAATAGTTTTATGGAATTATCTCAGAGAATAAAGAAGAAGGTTTAATAACCACATAAACAATCTGAAAAATCCCCAAGCGATCATCACTTTTAGTTCAGAAGTTTATGTTCCTCCATCTCTAGGATTTGTTTTTGTGTCCTCATTTTCAAGTGTTTTGTATGTTCATTTATTCCACTTTCAGGCCACATTTCCTCACAGCAATTTTCTAACTAAATACAAACAATAAAAAGCATTCCTGACAATTGCTGCTACCTGGCTATCATGATGTGCGTAATAAACTTGTGTCATAGGTTATTTATTTATTTATTTTAAACAAACAAAAATACTACCACAGGGCTTGAGTTCCAACCTTGTCTTCTTTGTTTACCAGTTACTACATCCTATCTGGAATTCTATCCAGCATACGGAGACACAACTACTGGCTGAGCACTGCAAGTAAATCTATCATTACAATATCCATCCAGCAACAGCCAGAGATCTAGTGGGGTTCCTAGACTGTGTATTTGAATAACAAAAGATAGCAATCTCCCCATTCCCAGCTTCTGGAAAACAGAGGCTAGGGACATTATTCCTACCTATCTTGATTAATAGCCATTTATGACCTATTCTTTGTGAATTAATTCTTTTTTGAAACTTGTTATAGTATTGACCTTCACAACATCTACTGGCAGGGAGTTCCACAGATTGACTATGCATTGTGTAAAGAAATACTTCCTTTTGTTTGTTTTAAATCTGCTGCCTATTACTTTCATTTGGTGGTCCCTAGTTCTTGTGTTATGAAAAGGAGTAAATAATACTTCTTTATTTACTTTTTCCACACCAATCATGATTTTATAGATCTCAATAATATACCCTCTTAGTCATCTTTTTCCAAGTTGAAAGGTACCAATCTTATCAATCACTCCTCCTATGGAAGCTGTGCCATACCCTAATCATTTTTGTTGCCTTTTTCTGAAACTTTTTCTATCCCAATGTATCTTTTTTGAGATGGGGCAACTGCATCTGCAAGCACTATTCAAGATGCATATGTACCATAGGTTTATAAAGAGGCCACGTGTTATTTTCTTTCTCAATATCTGTCCCTTTCTTAATGATTCTCAACATTCTGTTAGCTTTTTTGATTACTGCTACACATTGAGTTGATGTTTTCAGAGAACTATCCACTCAGCAGTGGATGAATGAGTTTGCTGAAGTTAGCTCTTCTCTGGACATGGCTGTTGACTTCCTTCCTTCCATCACTGGATATATTTAAGAGCAGTTTGGATAGACATCTATCAGGGATGACCTAGATGGTGTTTGGACCTGCCGTGAGGGAAGGGGACTGGACTTGATCTCTCGAGGTCCCTTCCAGTTCTAGTATTCTATGATTCTATGAAAAAAGGAGAACCTGGAAAACTAAAATGGAGGTTACTTCCATCATCCTTCAAAACAGAGCAGTGTCCGTGCAAGTAGCCCATAAAATAGACATAACCCAAACAATGGTATTTTAGCATGGTAGGTCTCTTTCCCGCTTTTTGTTGTTCATCTTGTTATATCCAAGGAATATACTGAGGGTATGTCTACACTACAGAGTTTTGTTGGAAAAACAGCCTTTTTTCCAACAAAACTTGAGGAATGTCCACACTACAATTGTGTTCTTCTACAAGAAAATCAAAAGAACAGAGGGTTTTTTTCTGGCATTGGTACTCCTCATTTGACGAAGAAGAAGGCCTTTTGTGAAATAGCTCTTTCGCAAAAAGGCGTGTGTGGACGGGGAAGAGGGAGTTCTTTCAGAAGAAGAGAAAAGAGGAAAAAGCACAGGTGCCCTAGTGGCCATTCCATCCATTGCAATCACAGCTTACATGCGAAAGAGTGTCCATTAAGTCTGGATGCTCTCTTTTGAGAAAGCAGATCGCTTTTTCAATGCACTTTTGCAGTGTGGATGCTCTCTTTTGGAGGAAGTTTTTTTGGAAGATCTCTTCCCAAAAAAGCTTCTTCCGAAAGAAGCCTGTAGTCTAGACGTAGCCTGAGTGTACAAAGATAATAAACCTTTCATTCACACCTACTAAAATTCTACTACTATTTTATCCTACATTTTTGTTAATATACCACAGTATAATTCATGAAAGGAACACTGTTCCTTTTCTTTTACACATTTTGATTCTTGGGTGGAGAGTTTTGGTTATCTATTTTCTGACCTATGAATATATCACACAGGTGCAGGGACAATACCTGTTCCCACATGCAACTATAAATCACCAATGAGTGGAGCTATGATCATGCATATGAACTGGGAGTGTACAGTAGGTGTCCTTGATATTAATGGAGCAGTTCAGAGATGACAGTAATTTATACAAAGCACCCTCTGGTTTTTAATGAGTACCTATGTATGTGAAGTCCATGTTTTGGATCAGATGATCTTCTCTGCTGGGAAATCTTGTCCTGCTTCAGAATAATATCTTCCACCACTCTCTGCAACAGGGGTCTGGAATCTTTTTTGGGTTGGGGGCCGCATACAGGTGTGAAGCAAAAAAGAAAAACCAAGCCCTCACTGATGTGGTCCCCAACTGAGAAGGAGAAAGATACTCCCCACATTCCCTTTGCACACCAGAACCTCAGAGGGCCCACGCTAGTAGATTTTGTGTGCTCCAGCCCCACAGTGGGATGGCAGGGGGGCTGAAGTGCGAGCATGTGCTCCCCAATGCTGGAGAGGAGCCCCAAGCCATAGAGGCCAGATCCAGGCAAGCTGGGGGCCACATCTAGATCCTGAGCATTAGGTCTCCCTCCCCTGCTCTACAGGGAACTACAAATATTTAAAAGACATTAAGTAGGTTTTAGTGATGCACCCTGCCAACTCCTTTATTCGGTTCCCAGAAGATTTGAAATGGGAAGCCTGAGATTTATTACAGCAAAAGATTGCTCAGGGACTTGCTTGGTACATGGACATGAGAGAGCTCTGGGCTCAGTGTGACCTGAAACTTTCTTAGGCTGGTGAATTGTTTGGTGGAGTGCGACTTTCTAACGGTTAGTCTTTGTTTCCTGGAGGAAGCAGGGTGAGATGGAATGTGAGGCTGCTACTTTGTGCTTCTTCGTGACTGGAGTCTGAGTGGCATCACAGCCCCTGCAAAGGCTGCTGGCCCTTGTCTGTTACTAGTGTAAGTAAGCAGGAGAGGAAGCAAGGTGAGGGGCAAGAGCTAGATGGAACCCGGAAGAGGGACATAAGAAAATAGGTGCCAGCCCAATGGGTGGAGGGGTGAGGTGGGGGGGCTTGTGAGGGAAGGTCTGGGTGGGGCTAGTATTGGGGCCTGAAACTGGGGCAGCAGTGCACAGCACCAGCAGAAGAGGAATGCGGCTGGGCTGGCAGACACCAAACTGGACTGCGCGACGTGAGTCCCCGTCTGCCCCATGGGTGTAGCCTGTGTGCCCCAGAGGCATGCCGAGCAATTAGAATTGGTGTGGGGGGGTGCAGGTCTCCCATTCCTCCAGCCCCCTCTTGCCAGAGCCCTGGATCCTTTCTGTGCCCCTCCCCACAGAACCAAATCCCTCCTGCCCCTCCTCTTCTTTCCCCCCAGAGCACTGGATCCCTCCCGCCCACTCCCCGTGGCATTGGATCCCTCCTGCCCAACAGATCCTTCTTGCCCTGCCAGGGCTCTCCATCCCTCTCCCCCACCCTCCATCCACCTGAAAGCTGGGCCCACCCACTTTTTCTGTCCTCACTGCGCCACTGGTGCCCAGACTCTGAAATCCACCCGCCCCTGCTCATTGCTGGGTTTCAGTTCCTGATCTCTAGCCTGCTCCTGAAGGTCAATACTGCTATTTTTAGTCCTGTAGTGTGAGCCCCACAAGTCCTAGTCAGAAGACCTGGACTCTGAGATCACTACCCTCAATCTTTTATTGCAGTGTAGACATAAGCTTAGGCATCAGAATTCCCAGGTGACTCTATAAGCTGGCATCCTGTCCATTTCCTTCTCCCAAAGCAGTGATACTCAGACTGAGTCTTGCGAGCCACAAATGGCTCTTTAATGTGTCTCCTGCAGCTCTTTGCAACACATGATATTAAAACACTGTGATTTAATTATTAACTAATCTAAGTTATTAACCAATCAGGATCCTTTTACTATGCTATTAATCAATTGTAAATTGAGAAAATAATAATACTTGGTCAGTCATTTTGCTGCCAGAATAATCTTCTTATAAATATTTCTGAAAGTTTATTTGTTTGTTTGTGTCCCGAAAGATCTCTGAAACGGTAAGAGCTAGAAACACCAAATTTTGCACAGATACTACTGATTTCCTAACTTAAATAACTGGATTGGTTATATCTCGAAATCAGTTCCCCACAGAGCCCCAATTGGGCCCACTGATAATTCTGAAAGATCTCTGAAACGGTAAGAGCTAGAAACACCAAATTTTGCATGGATACTACGGATTTCCCAACTTAAATAACTGGATTGGTTATATCTTGAAATTGGTTCCCCCAGAGCCCCAATTGGACCCACTGGTAATTAGCTTAAAGTAGCGCCTGATCATAGTCATTTGCTGGACTCTTCTGTTAAGCATGTCACATATACTGCAACTACGAGATCCTAGAGGATAAAGCACGTGGGCACCTGCAGCACCATCAAGGGAAAGCTCATGGGGGAGAGGCTGCATTGGGGCAGAGAATCAGCAACCTCCCCTATACTAAGGCACCAGCAGGTCTCCAGGAGAGCCCCAAATGTGGCTGATGCTGGCTGGGGTCTAGCCTTGCTAATTTTGGCTGGGAGAAGCTTCCAGCTATCACAGCCTCTAAACATCTTCACGCCGCTGGGCTCCGACTGAACCCCTTCTGGAAATTAAAGTTGCCTCCCTCCCCCCACACCCAAGCGAGCCATCCCACCACTCGCCCTCCTTTGGGCTGCGTGCGTTCTCCTGGCAGGGCTGTGTGCATTACCAGCAACTGCCATGGCTATTATGCACTTTGCAGGATTCAGCTCACAGTACAAAGAGGAGGTGGGTAGGAGGACAAGGTTTTGAGCACCATGGAGCCTGAGGAGGACACGGTACACTCAGAACAGCCTATTCTCATTAGAACAGGTACATTCAGGTGCTGCATGTTCTGATCATCTAGATATCACTAATTGCACCTGGTCTGAAGGTGTTTCGCTTTGTCTGATCAATGCAACTGGTCCAGCTGCCGCTAGGAAGTCCATTCAGGTTGCCCCATGGAGCGTGCACTGAAGGCACTCAGGGAGTGGCTACTTCGGGAGCAGTGATTTGCACATATCATTTGCTGCACATGTGATATCATTTGGCAGCACTGTGTTCTTCAAAGCTGCAGAGCCCAGGAGATGTCCCCTCCATTTCTCTGGGCTTCTGGCAAGGAGGCTGCAGGCATTGGTTTGCATAGAGTCTTTAAGGGAAGATGGGCCTTCCGGATTTGTGAGGATTGAGAAAAGAGACCCTATGGGATTTGTCATTTTGTAAGCACATCACTAGCTATGTTAATTTCTTAAAGTAATATATAGGAGAAAAGTATTTCCAAAAAAATATGTTATATTAATGTAATTGGCGTAGTTCATTCATCATACTTTTTACTATATTTTCCCTGGGTGACACCGGGTATTTCTGCTAGTATATACTAAACATTTCCCATCATAGGGTATGTCTACACAGCAGGGCTAAAGTTGAATTAAGATATGCAACTTCAGTTATGTCAATTGCGTAGCTGAAGTTGAAATAGCTTAATTCAGCTTTTGGCTCTGTCCACAGAGCAGGAAATCGAAAGAAGAACACTCTTCCTTCAACTTCCCTTACTCCTTGTGAAATGAGGGTTACCAGGAGTTGGAGTAAGAAGTCCTCCAGCTCGACATTATTTCGAAATAAAGGCTTGTATTGTCAACGCGCACTGTGTTATTTCAGAATAACGTCAGTTGCACCAAAATAATGCTATTGTGTAGATGCAGCCATACTGTTTAAACAAGACTGATAGTAAGTGAAACAATAAGTTCACATTACTGTGGCTCCTTAGGGTAATGTTGATCAATAATTTGGCTCCTGGACCACTAAGGTCTCAGTGTCACTGCCTGAAAGCAAAGCAATGGGCATAGAGCAAGGCTGAGGATCAGGCCAGGGGGTTTCAAGTGATTTTTAACTACAGTTACTCTCTGTACAGTAAAGGTTATTTATTGGAGGTTCCTCAATTTCCATGGCAACAAGCAACTTAATATTCATCAACATATTGTCTCATGCCTTTTTCTTTCTTTGAAATTCCACTTGTGACCCTGCTTTTTTTTTTGCTGTGATATTTCCTATGTTTTGCCATTACAAAAGAGCAACCTTACTTATATTTAATTACTAATATCCCTCCTCTTTGCTGAGACTCCCACTTGCCCCAGGTTGTTTATCTCACTCCCAAAAAAGCTCCTTTTCGCAATCTTGTTATAATGCTCCCAGCACATAATGGATAAATTAGCTCTTTCACTCTATTCTTTCTGCTTACACATTTCCCAAGTCTCAGCAAATTGCACTGACCAGTGCTTCTTAGAAACATAAATAATGCTCCCTACCCAAATCCATGCATAGAGGCATGTAGTTACTGATGCTTATACAGTACTTCTGGTATGATTAAGATGTCATGTCTGGAATACAGACATCCTTTTGGTTAGAAAAATGTAGGTTCCTGTTTTCTCCTGCTCTTAAAGCACCTAGTGGAGAAGTGTGAAAATGCATTTGGATTTCACTGCCTGTTAGTAACTGTCAGAGGTATCACAGAAAAGCTATGCCATGTCCAAGGAACGCGTCCGCTTTTTCGGATCAATTTCCAAAAAAGCAGACAGGTTCTTTCACCATCCCTATAATCCTCGTTCTACGAGGAAGAAGGGATGTGCCAAAAGAGGAGGTTTTTCCAAAATTTGGCTCCATGTAGACAGGCTGAATTTTGGAAAAGCCTCTTTTGAAAGAACAGCGGAAAAAGATACACAAATTGCAGTTTGCAATTTGTGTATCTTTTCCCGACTTTTCTTTGAAGTATAAACCTAGCTTGGGCTTCTTAGTGCTAAAAATTCACAGAAGTAAAAGGTTAGAAAGACCCTACAATCTGTTTCTGAGCTACAGGAAAGATGTTTAATGATTAATTCTGATTGAGTTTCCTTCCACACACAAAAATAGCATATTTCCTTCCGTCAGCAGGTAGGTAGCTCCTGGGATGAAGGGGCAGAGGTTATCTTACAGCAGGGTATAGTATAGAGCAGGGGTAGCTAACCTTTTTCTTTCTGAAGTCCCTCCAACATGCTACAAAAAATCCACGGCCCACCGGTGCCACAACAATGGTTTTTCTGCATATAAAAGCCAGGGCCAGTGTTAGGAAGCAGGGCAACTACCAGGAGCCCCAAGAAGCTAAGTTGTTCAGGCTTTGGCTTCAGCCCTGGGGAGTGGGACTTGGAGCCCCAGGTTTCAGCCCCAGGTAGTGGAAATTTGGCTTTCTGCTCTGGGCCTCAGCAAGTATAATGCTGGCCCAGCATGGCAGAACCTTTGAAACCTGCTTGTGGCCTGCAGGGGGCCCCACATTCCTGGTTGAGAACCATTCTCCTTGCAGCTGCCAGCCCCCACCCAACCCTGGAGCGGGTATCCCCAGCTCCTCCCTTACCAAGGAGTGCAGAGTGGGCAGGCACATGTAGCCTCTCTCCAAGCTTCTAAGAGCAGGACAGGCTGCGCATGGCCTCCTGACTCCAGTGTCTTCAGACCCTCCCTCCCCCAGCATAGCATGGGCAGCCCCAGAACCTACAGCCTCTCCCCCAGGTGCTGGGCATACAAAATAGAGTCATTTCAATATAAACAGTTGAAATATTCTGTTCCTAAAATGCCAGAATTGAACATTATTTTTGCATTTGTTTTAAAAATTAAATGTCAAAATTTGTAAAAAAATGTTGTCATTACTATGGAAAGTTTCAGTTTTGGGGAAATGACATTTTCTACTAGAACATTTTTTTAACCAGCATGTCACTGAAGTTCAGAGAACATTGTGTTGTTAATATTTTGTAATCGGGGGGCAGATTCTGTGAATCAAGAAGTGGGCTGTGCCCACGAAAGCTCATGATACCATCTACATGTTTTGTTAGTCTATAAAGTGCTACCAGACTTTTTGGTTTTTTTAAGCTCTTCCTCTGGCTACATCATGCAATTCTATTGACATCAGTAGGCTGGTAGTATGTGACATACGGAAGGCTCCCAGACCGAACGCTGTTGCAATGTTCTATTTTGCTGCAGACTGAAATATGTTGTACTTGGATAACTATATTTAATTTCTTCTATGAAATCTGATTTCTACAGAAAATACCCTGCCAAGACACAGGTTCCAAAAGCTGGGAAGTGGAGGAGGGGAAGGCAAAGAAAGGTGAAGAATCCCAGAGGGAGGTATCACGGTAGAAGAACATGCATAAGACATCAGTGTTAGCAGGATACATACATCACACTACAGTCTGAACGTCTCATTTGCATCAGAATGCAAATAGCCTTTTTTTACTCCGTGATACATACTGTTGCACAGACATGATTGAGTTATTGGTCCCATGCTGTCTGCGGAGGGAAATTCATTACAATGTGTCTGCCCACTCCCCACCCCAAGTTGCCGGCCTCATTTACATATCCAGGTTAAGGAGAATACAGTGGGCTGCCAAAATGGAGTTTGATTGCTGAGTTCTAGCAGGAAGCAGCATAGGATAGAGCAGTGGTTCTCAATTAGTTTCAGTCCACGGACCACCAGGCCAATCAAAACATTTTCGTGGACCACCTCCTTTTTGAGTCATGATAAAAAAGAGCAGACAACAAACATTTTGGTTTGAAATTTATTTCTTACTAACAGATTTTTGGATTCACTTCTCACTGACAAGCTTTTCAATGTTTGGAGTGGTACTTGATAATGCACAATGAATATCGCTTTCCACTGCAAGGGGATTCCTCTGTTTGGACTTAACGAGCAACAAACACAAAAATCCAGTCTCACACATATAAGTTGATGCAAATGGCAAAAGAAATCTGACTGCGTGTGCTGATAGATTTGGGTAACTCCTGGTCACGCTGGTCTGAAATTTCTCTACGGTAGACTGCTAGTACACGTGTTGAGCCGCAAAATCATTTTTCGGATCCAGGAATTCCTCCTGCAGATCCTCTGGAACAGTACTAACATCTGTTGTATATGGATTCCTGATGAAAGATAATCCATCCCTTGTCCTGTCCACCTCCGGAAAGTATTGTTGGAATTCGTCTCGTAGCTTCCGTAAATGATCGAGAATTTGCGTCCGAATGGCTTCCTTTTCCCTGAGCATGGCATCCACATATGGAAATTGAACCAAATTATTGCCTTCGACTCTTACGATCCAGAGTTCCAATTTGTCAAGAAAAGTCTTGATGATGCTTTGGTGAGAGAACAGATTTGTACCTTTCACTTGCTGAGTCGAGGCGCTGCCGTTTCATAGAATCATAGAATCATAGAGCTGAAAGAGACCACAGGAGGTCATCAAGTCCAGCCCCCTGCTCTAGGCAGGACCAATCCCAATTAGATCAACCCAGTCAGGGCTTTGTCAAGCCAAGACTTAAATACTTCTAGGGATGGAGACTCCACTACTTCCCTAGGTAACCCATTCCAGTGTTTCACCACTCTCCTAGTGAAATAGTTTTTCCTAATATCCAACCTGGACCTCTCCCACCACAACTTAAGACTATTGCTCCTTGTTCTGCCATCCGTCACTACTGAGAACAGCCTCTTTCCATCCTCTTCGGAACCTCCCTTCAGGAAGTTGAAGGCTGCTATCAAATCCCCCCTCACTCTTCGCTTCTGCAGACTAAACAGACCCAACTCCCTCAGCCTCTCCTCATAGGTCATATGCTCCAGCCCCCTAATCATTTTAGTTGCCCTCCGCTGGACCTTCTCCAATGCATCCACATCCTTTTTGTAGTGGGGGGCCCAGAACTGGACACAATCCTCCAGATGTGGCCTCACCAGAGCCGAATAAAGGGGAATAAGGACATCTCTGGATCTGCTGGCAATGCTCCTCTTAATGCATCCTAATATGCCATTAGCCTTCTTGGCTACAAGGGCACACTGTTGACTCATATCCAGCTTCTCATCCACTGTAACCCCCAGGTCCTTTTCTGCAGAACTAGTACTTAGCTGGCTGGTCCCCAGCCTGTAACAATGCTTGGGATTCTTCCGTCCCAAGTGCAGGACTCTGCACTTGTCCTTGTTGAACCTCATCAGATTTCTTGTGGCCCAATCCTCCAATTTGTTTAAGTCACTCTGGACTCTATCCCTGCCCTCCAGCGTATCTACCTCTCCCTCTAGCTTAGTGTCATCTGCAAACTTGCTGAAGGTGCAATCTATCCCCTCATCCAGGTCATTAATAAAGATATTGAACAAAACCGGTCCCAGAACCGAACCTTGGGGCACTCCGCTAGAAACCGACCACCATCCTGACATCGAGCCGTTGATCACTATCCACTGGGCCCAGCCTTCTAGCCAGTTTTCTATCCATCTTACCATCCATTTATCCAATTCATATTCCCTTAACTTGCTGGCAAGAATATTGTGGGAGACCATATCAAAAGCCTTGCTAAAGTCAAGGTATATCACATCCACTGACTTTCCCATGTCCACAGAGCCAGTTACCTCATCATAGAAGCTAATCAGATTGGTCAGGCACGACTTGCCCTTTGTGAATCCTGTTAACTGCTGCTCAAAATAATCTTCATCCTTTTGCAACAAGTTGGGGTGACACTTTTCGAGATGGAGTTTCAGCTTAGCCAGCTTCATTGAGTCATTCCCCAAGACTTTGAAACAAATAACACATTGTGGCAAATCCACGCCTTCTTTTTCTTGACAAGTGAAGCCGAATTTGATGTAGTCCTCCGAATACTTGCACTTGACATTTCTTCCTGTTGTTGCCATTATAAACAAACTAAACTACACTTGTAAAACAGCACATGTAGCACAGGACGAACAACACAGAAACCGCTCAGCATGACGGTGGCAGCTACACTGACGCTCAGATCCTCAGACGGAAGTTACTGGCAACACAACGTGGTTGCATCCTAGGTGACGCTATGGATGATGAGCTGTGTGCTTGTGAACATGGCGTAAAACAGCCTAACGGCAGCGCCTGCTCACTCCGTGTGACTTTGGACAATGTTCCTATGGACCACCGAAAAAGTCACCATGGACGACCAGTTGAGAACCACAGGGATAGAGGAGTCTTACTCCATTTCAGCATCAGTGTTTGGAACACTCCAATCTATAACATTTAAATAAGTCCAGTAGGCTCAGGACAACCTTTTAAGAGGGTTTAGGCTCAAAGTATTAAGAAAAGCCCAAGTAAACCAAAGACTATGTTTTAGCCAAAAAGCTTTCCTATGTGAGATTTAGAAGAGGAGATATTCCTTGCTGAGTTGAGCTTGAAGGAATTAACCAACCCTCTTATACCATGTCAATCAAGGGAACAATTAAATCTGTGAACAAAACTACTCATCAATGTCTGTGGCTTGCTTGCCCGCCTCCTCGCCCTCCCCCCCCCCATTCCCAGCACTGGAACAAAAACATCCTGGACATTATCTTCATTGCTCTGAAAGGACAAGATGCAAATAAATAGATTTGCTGCCCAAACACCTTCTACAGCAAATTGTTTCACCTTCTGCCTTCCGAGGAGGGATTTGCTTAATCTTTTGTTGATAACATGGCAACAAACAAAGCTATTAATGTAATAACAACATGATTACATAGCTAATCAGTCTTTAGACTTATCATCCTCTAACTAACCTTTCCTACTAGGCAAGTGAGAATTTGAAAATGTTAACTTGCACTAAGCTGGCTTGTTTTGCACTAATATTTCATTGCTAATTAACAACACAGTATTTTCCCCTGCAGAAATCTACTTAATGAAACATTGAATATTTAATGCTTTCTACTGTGTGAGGTGCGAGCTGTGTGCGGCTGTTAAAGATTAACACTTCTCTTTATTTCACCCTTGCTGAATTGTATTATTGGCATTATGATCACCCTTGTCCTCTCTGAGCATGTGGGGCCCAATAAAAACACTTCTATTGCTCTCCAAGACGGAGTGTTTTTTTACATGCAGCACTACCATTTTAGAGCCAAGATGGATAAACTTAATAAAGATGTTATCGCTGGTGATTCATTTCTGATAGCAGAGATGCCAGGTTCTGTAAATCCAAATGAGATCACTTTTGGATCAATGGCTGAAGTGCAGGAGTTTTCAGGTACAAGGATAAATGAGGTTAGCATTTGTACTGTGCAAAAAAAAAAGTCTGAATGAGTTTCATTTCTGAGGCTGAGATCATTCTTTGAAAGGCAGGTTTGTAGCTTGACTGGATTCTGTGCCATTAAGAGCTGTGGTACAAATTACATAACATTGATAAGAAGGCAATAGTGTTAATGCATTAATTAAAAGGACAGGCATATCTGTGCAGAGGATTGTTAATAGGCTACCAGCCTTTTCCTGCCAAATTACTAGTTCAAATCTTGGCCAATTTGGTAGAGACAGTGAAGAATCAACATCATCATCTTCATCATCATCATCACCAGGGCAAATCTCAAAAGGAACCAGCCTTACAGATGGAGTGGCATCCAGATCACAGCCCTTTTCCTTCTTAGTTAGGTCCATAAGCTGGTCTGTCTGGTTACACATGTACTTTTTATGCTGGCCAATCCGGCACTTCCATGTGTAGACATGCAACATGCACATGTAAAGTAGTACAGATAGATACATATAAGTATTTTGCATAGCCTACGTGGACCACCCCAGTTTTGCCCTTATCTGAGACCTTGAGTACAAATATTAGTTAGCCACTTAAATGACCCGAGCGGGAGGTCTCAATTGGTAATGGATGGATATTCATGGTGGGAGAAAAATCAAGTAACCTGAGGTATCCCATCGGCATTTTTCTACAGATTGCATTCATTCGCAAAGGGGAAAATCAAAGTTGCACTAGATTTAAGATATGAAATAACTGGCCACAAATAGAGTACTCCCAAAATATCTGACTTCTTAATGGGCATACTATATAGGTGAAAACTTCCAAATTAATATAGAATCACAGAATCAAAGAATCCTAGAGGTGGAAGACACCTCAGAAGGTCATTGAGTCCAGCTCCCTGCCCAAAGCAGGACCAACCCCAACTAAATAATCCCAGCCAGGCCTTTGTCAAGCCAGGACTTAAAAACCTCTAGGAATGGAGATTCCCCTACATCCCTAGGTAACCCATTCCAGTACTTCACTACCCTCCTAGTGAAATAGTTTTTCCTAATATCCAACCTACACCTCCCCCACTGTAATTTGAGTCCTGCACTTGGCATGGAAGAATCCCAAGATTTGTTACAGGTGGGGACCAACTGGCTAAGTAGCAGTTCAGTGGAAAAGGACCTGGGGATTACTGTAGATGAGAAGCTGGATATGAGTCAACAGTGTGCCCTTGTAGCCAAGAAGGCTAATGGCATATTAGGGAGCATTAGGAGGAGCATTGCCAGCAGATCTACAGAAGTTATTATTCCCCTTTATTTAGCACTGGTGAGGCCACATCTGGAGTATTGCATCCAATTCTGGGGCCCCCACTACAGAAAGGTTGTGGACGCATTGTAGAGGGTCCAGCGGAGGGCAACCAAAATGATTAGGGGGCTGGAGCACATGGCCTACAAGGAGAGGCTGAGGGATTTGGGCTAATTTAGCCTGCAGAAGAGAAGAGTGAGGAGGGATTTGATAGCAGCCTTCCACTTCCTGAAGGGAGGTTCCAAAGAGGATGGAGAGAGGTTGTTCTCAGTAGTGATGGATGGCAGAACAAGGAGCAATGGTCTCAAGTTACAGTGCGGGGGGGAATCTAGGCTGGATATGAGAAAAAACTATTTCACTAGGAGGGTGGTGAAGTACTGGAATGGGTTACCTGGGGAGGAGGAGGAATCTCCATTCCCTAGAGGTTTTTAAGTCTTGGCTTGACAAAGTCCTGGCTGAGATGATTTAGTTGGGATTGGTCCTGCTTTGGGCAGGGGGCTGGACTCTAAGACCTCCTGAGGTCTCTTCCTATGATTTTGTGATTCTATTATTACTCCCCTGCATTCTCGAGCAATATATTTATACTCCACCCTAGGCATCTCTCTAAGTTTCCACTTTTTGTAAGTTTCCTTTTTCGATTTCTCTGGTAAGCCAGTCTGGTTGCCTATCATATTTGCTTTTCTTATTGTGCATCGGGATGGTTTGTTCCTGTGCCTTCAATAAGGCTTCTTTAATATGCTCTGTCTGAATGCTCTACTTTCCAAAGACATGACAGTACCAAGGTGTCGTTGAATGGTTTGATCACGCCTCCTACACTTCTGTGTTTGTAACAATATTTTGTAGAAACGATTCAATCCCTCTTTAACTGGATGGCATAGAAAGTAACTCCATGAGCTAAATCAACAGAACTTCCAGCTGAAAATGACTATTACTTCCAGCGATGCTGTAGAATCAGTAACGTCTGATTTGGATTTTAAACAGGCTAGTCAAGGGTGTTTGCAGTTGAGGTGTTGATGCAAGCCATCACACAGATAGAAACTAATTGTGAAATTTGGATCTGGGTTTAGATTCCAAAATCTCCTCAAAAGGTTGGATCCAGGAGTTTATTTCAGACTTTCTAATTGTTGCTGTGACTTTAAGCAAAGAGGCTGGGGAGGCAAAGGATAGTGGAGAGACAGCATTTCATGACATGCCAGCTCATAATACAGCATGAAATAAAAATGTGACACGCTGAGAATATAGAACACGATCTCAGATTTAAAAAATAAGCTTATGCAGAACTCTCTACCAGTAGGGAAGGTCACTAAATTTTAGTACAACCCTCTCAGCTGAAACTCCAGTGTGAGCTAGTAGCAACTGCAAGTGGTTGCAGTTTTAATGGACAAGAGAAGAGACCTTGCAATGTGTATATTACTTATCTTAATGCCTTGAGATGTACTGATCCCATGATTTGCAAAACCAAACAGTCCTGTGGCTACATGTATGTATGCATGCTGCATATACTGCTACACCGGGTGCCATTAAAAATAATGGGCCCATCCTTAAGAGCCATAGTCCAGGACATGCTAGAGATTCTTGATGAACTATGTGGATATCTGAAGGCTCTAATGTATCCATCTCTGTCTAACCCTTAGGAATGGTGCTTGTTTTTTTCTACCTCCTTGAATTTAAATAAAAAGAAAGTAAGAGAAAGATAGCCGATTGTGTCTGGAGATTTATGTTAAAAATGTGCTGCACTTTCCTGGAATGTAAAGGAATGCAAGCAAAGTTTAAAGGGTTTTCTGTCTGATTTCCTGTATTTGGTATTAGGACTTTTCTAAGGACTTATTTACAACAGAAGTTCCCTGTACCTCTCTGTCTTATCTGAAATCCTGGCCCTACATATATCAATGGCAAAACTTCCATTGACTTCAAAGGAAACAGGATTTCACTGCAGATTTTTAAACAAGTCACCACGGGTATGTCTAGACTACATCCCTCTGTCACCAGAGGGATGTAAATTAGACATACCTAAATTGCTAATGAAGCGGGGATTTAAATCTCCCGTGCTTCATTAGCATAAAAATGGCCACCGCTTTTTGTCGCCACGGAGCTTTGGCTACGAAAAGCGGCAGTCTAGCCACGGTTCTATCGCTCACTAAAGCCTTTGGCGACAGATCCCTTATGCCTCATAAAACGAGGTACACAGGATCTGTCACCAAAGACTTTAGTGAGAGATAGAACCACAGCTAGACTGCTGCTATTCGTCACCAAAGCTCCGTGGTGACAAAAAGCGGTGGCCATTTTTATGCTAATGAAGCACGGGAGATTTAAATCCCTGCTTCATTAGCAATTTCGGTATGTCTAATTTACATCCCTCTGGCGACAGAGGGATGTATTCTAGACATACCCCATGGTAGTATGTGACTTCATTTAAAGAGGAAGAATGATTTTTTGTTTAAGGCACTGGGTTGGGATTCAGGAGATCAGAGCTCAGTTCTTGGGTCTGTCACAGATTTCCTGAAATGTTGGGCAAGATACAATCTTATTGTGCCTCATTTAAATGGGACAATAAAGCTCTCTCTTTCCAACATTTTCCCATTAATGTGTGCAGTTATGACATAATTTGTGACATAACATATGGTATTCTGAGGGCTTCCAGTGCTGGGAGAATACTTTCCTTTTTGTCTTTTTCTTTTCTGGAGAGTAGAGGAAGAATTTTAGCAGTTCTTGTAAAAGGAGCATCCACTAATTGTTAATGTTAATTTTTTCAGTTATGGATTAAAATGCAAACTGGCAGAGGCTATAGTGAATACAAAAGAGTGCAAGAATCGAAAAGAGCAAGGCAGCATGACTGCACATTATGGGACACATTCTCACATTCTCATTTGGTGCAAATATGTATATTTATACCATGTGAAAATCTTGCCTATATATATATATATGTGTGTGTGTGTGAGAGAGAGAGGACAAGTTAAAGGGAAACAGATCCCAGGATTCCTGAGGAAAATATATGGGGTGAACTCATGGCTTAGCTGAAGTCAGTAGCAAAACTTCCCTTGCCTTCAAGAGGACTGGGATTTCACTCATAACATTTAGATATATTGGCCTCTTCCACAGATTGCTAAAATCAAAGGAAGAATCCAAAGGGCCTATATTGGTGATTGGCCACTCTTTGTTCTGGCAGTTCATGGCAGTCAAGCAGACCATAAACAGCCAGGATGATGGGATAGGTCTAACTTACATTTGGAGCTATTCTGGCCTATAGGCACACAGGTGACATAAAGCAGCTTTTGTTCCTACTCCTCCTAGATTGTGTGTGCTTTCACGCACACTGAGAAGTGCAGACTGGTCCCCGTTTCTATTCCACTCACTGCCCCAACTATCATCTTCAGCAAGTCAGACTTGTCTGAGTGTAAAATAGGTTCAAGAAACATGTGTATTTCTCAGATAGGCTGTTATAGAATCATAGAAATTTTGGGCAAGAAGAGGCCTTGAAAGGTCATCTAATCCATCTCCCTGTTCTGAGGCAGGGCCAAGTAAACCTAGGCCATCCCTGACAGTTTGTCTGTTCTCTTCTTTTAAACACCTCCGACGATGGGGATACCACAATTTCTCTTGGAGCCTATTCCAGAGCTTAACTATCCTTGTAGTGAGAAAGTTTTTCCTACTATTTAAAATAAACCTTCCTTGGTGCAGATTTAGCCTATTGCTTTGTATCCTACCTATGCAGAGTTGATGACTGTTATCAGATTTACCCCTCAGCTTCTTTTCTCTTGACTAAACGTGACCTGTTTTTTTGTTTTTAACCTTTCCTGATAGCTCAGATTTTCTAAACCTTTTATCAATTTTTTTGCTCTCTTCTGGACTCTCTCCAATTTATCCTCATGTTTGCGAGAGTGTGGTGCTCAAAACTGGACAAGCGCTTCAGGTGAGGCTGTACCAGTGCTGAACAGTTATCGCCTGTGACTGTTGAGAGACATAATCAGTGCTTTTGATGGTGCTGCTACCAATATTTGCAACTATCAAGTATTATTTGGCATAATGCAAGGGAGGGGAACCTCAGGCCCTGGGGGCCAGATGTGGTTCCCAGGTTGCCTGGTTCTGGACCCCTGAGACTCAGCCCCCCCACCCACTATTGGGGAGCCTGCTACGGGGCTGGAGCACACACAATCTACTAGCCTGCTCCCCCCCCCCCCCTACAGGCTCTGGTGTGCAAGGGAAATGTGGGTCTGATTTTTCTGTGGGTCAGTGGCCCCCAATCCAAAAAAGATCCCCCCTCACCCGGTAATGGATGGAGCACTGGATTAGGCTTTAGACCAGGCTTTGCCACTGGCCTGCTGGGTGACCTTGAGCAAAACAAGGTCTGTGCCTCAGTCTCCCCATGCATAAGAGGAAGATAATGATATGCTCTCTCCTTTTCAAAGCACTTTTGAATGTACTGATGAAAAGAACAGTGTTAAGATTATTATTTCTGACATTGCACACAATAAACAACCACAGTATCCTCCGTACTGATTTTGTATTAACTCGTGCAGTTTTTTGATTCTGCTCTAAAATTGGTGGTTGAATTTGCTGCCTGCAGTTACAGTAAAAAAATTGCCCCCTGAAGCTTCTTTTCTTATATGCCCCTCCCAAACCGCACACTTTCATGAATCTTGTGTTGGGCTGGCAGGCAAAGATTTCCCCAGTGTATTTTTTTCAACATTAATGGTGTAATTGCCTACAATGCTATCTATACCAAAAGCAATATCACAGAAGGTAATTTATTTAATTTTTATGCATGTTAACTGTATAAATAATTATTCGTAAAATTGGGCAGAAGTTATATTAAATTGTGCAGTGGTTAAATCTGACACTGTTTATATTTCTCTTCTAAAATAATTAAACCTCCCTTTCATTTAGGAGATCATGTCCTAGCAATTGTAATATGTTTAATATTTTTATTGCAAGTCATTTAACTTGGAATTTTCCTACATTAATTGCAAAGTGTAAACTTTATTTAAGATACTCCAACTGAACATGCAGTTATATGGTAGTAAAGGATTAATGCTGTATCTTTGAAAGGGCATTACCTTGAAACTGTCAGCCTATTCCTCATAATATTCAACAGTGAATCATTATTTAAATCTTAGGTCATCCTCCAACACACTTGACCGCATGCCAGGAGTTGAAAGATTGTGAATTCTCTTTATGTCAAATGGCCTGTGATGGATTGCTGTCTTTGATTTTCATAGCCAGAAGTGCTCAGGGAGGGAATGAAGAAGAAGAAGAAGAAGGAGAAGGAGGCATACAGGAGGACGACAAGAGGAGGAAGGAGAAAAGGGAATGGAAGGATGAGTATGAACATCAGAAAAGAAGATTTTTCACATTACAAAAATGGCTTTAAAATTCAGCCTAAATGAAGATATTTTAGAGCCTTACTTAAAAGATTCACAGAAAGTTTTCAAAAAGAGGCTGGGGAGCCATTTGTCCTGAATGGTTTAGTCACAACAAATCCTGCATCCTGAAAGGGGGTCAGACTAGATGACCCTTGTGGTCCCATCTAACCCTTTGGTTTGATATTATCTTATAAACAAGAGGCTGAGGCTACGTCTACACTACGGGGCTTTATTGGGAAAAGGTACACAAATTGTGCTCTGCAATTTATCTACCTTTTTCCGATAGTTTTTTTGAAAGAGGCTTGTCCAAAATTTGGCCCATCTACACTGGGCCAAATTTCAGAAAAAACTCCTCTTTTAGAAGAGCCCTTTTTCCTCGTGGGAGGAGGAAGACAGGGCTTCCAAAAGAGTACATTTACTCTTTCAAAAAAAAAATAAGTGGAAGAGCAGACATGTTCCCTGGATGCAGCAGAGTTTTTCTGGCATACCTCTGGTATTCCAGAAAACCCCGTAGTCTAGACATAGTCTGAGACATTTTCATTGACATATTAAAAGTATCCAATGGCTTGTGGATCCATCTTGCTGTAGTGCCAGGGTCCAGAATGGAACTTGAAATACCTGGGATCTAATCCTACCTCTGGCTCCCCAGGCAAGTCATGATTGCTCTCTGTATCATAGTTTCCCCATATGTAAAACTGAGTACTTGTCTACCTTTAGATGAAAAGCAAAAGGGCGTAAGTTGTCTGGATGGAGAACTTGCACAGGGCTCCCATTATATTTCACAAGATAAGTAGGTTTGGGCTAGCCCATGTTTGAAGAGGCAACTCCTGGATGTTATGAACAATAGTTTTAGTGGTATAGTAGTTGGCACTTCCCATGTACACAGAACCAATCAATACCTGACCATGATACAATAGAATATCCCGCTCCCAGAGGTGTTATGTTTAAAATGAGCTATAAAATTTATGTTCTGGACACCCGTGATGAGGAAAGATCCGGTGTGAATTTATGTAGAAATGTGAACACTGATGTCAATTCCAAACCAGGTAACTAAGTTCTGCTTACCTACAATCCCCCACATACATCATTCTTCTTGATATTCAACCCTAACCTGTTTTGTAGCATTTGGTTTATGTTGTTAAACATACACTTTTGTGCTTCAACCCAGAGATAGCTACATTTCCAAATGTGCACTGGAATGCAAGATTCTATATAAATACATATTAGTCAGTGAGAGTCCTTTATGCCTCTGAAAATTTCTTGTTTCCTCCCTCTTTTCTGAGTCCTGCTAATAAATACTGTAGACTTTTTGTTGCTTTATCATGGAAGTCAGGTCATGTAAAGTAACCAATACACAAACTGGGGGAGGTTCGTCTGCTGGTACCGTTTGTAAGGTGGGAAACAATCAAAACTGTCAAGTCCTTAAAGACAGCCACATCTGTTTATCAGTATATTTCCTAGCAATTAAGTAATAACAACTCTGAGTGATCTAGACATGAGAAAGGAGACCTGCTTGCACTGAAGTATACTTCTTGATTAAAAACCCATGTGCAAATATAACAGAGACACACCCAGGCACTTTGAAAACCAACAACCTTTACAACCTGTTTTAAAATTCAAGCTGACTTTGAATATTTTTAAACTCCTTAGACATTTCATTTCAAACCAGGCAGGTTGTGAAAGGCGAATGACTATCTGGCATACTCCTTTTTTGTGTAAGGAAGCATAATTTAAGGTTTACCATCATTTGATCTTAGCACATGGCATTTTTTATTCACCTTTAATTCTGCAGTCAAATACTCTTGGGGCAGTGTCTATAGATCATTTAAATAAAAAATCAATACATGAAATATTTTCCTTTTCCCAAGGCTCAGTTATGGCAATTGGCTAGTGACAAACTGCAAATGGATAGGACATAGCACATCTCCTCCTCAGTGTGCTGCACTATACATAGCAATGGGCACTCCTTGCTTTTCCCTCTCAGCACTGTGCTTTTTTTTTTTTTTTTTAAGGAACAGCGCCCTAATTCAAACAGGTGGAGGCAGCAGATTTGCACATTCCTTTCCTTTCAGCTTTGAACAATTGGCTGATCTTAATATGTGCTTGAACTCTCAAATTGTAGACTTACCCGATACTAATGCTGATTATATTTATGTACCTGAATACTTCAAGAACATCTGCTATATTGGGATTCATCATTCGAAAGACTTAACTAAAATAATGCTGAGTTGGGGGCTCAGCGTGTATTGCCAAAGCGTATATTTGTTTCGCTGCAATCAATTAACAATGTATTCATGAAAACAACTCCTGCAATGAAATCTGTATTTGTTTAATCCCTTGTGCTAAGCACCTCAGAAACTGCTTTACTGTTTCAGTGGCGGACTGTTGAAAGCTTACTTTTCTGTAAAACACCCCCCAAATCACGTTTTCATTAATTCAACAAGAGGGTAAATCAGGAATGATGTCAATAAAAACAGTGAGGGATAAATCTATTTCAAGGCATTTTACCATCAAAGAGCAAACAATAAAATATACTCTTTTCCCCACTAAGATGTTACTAAGCACAACAGCACTAACACTCCTCCCTGCCCCCCATATATATAATTTCCTTTCCTGGGCTTTCATTCATTTACCAGATTGAGAAATACAAATCAAATCAATAAAGTACTCACACATAATCCGATTTGTCTCCATCACTGATGCGGTGTCATTTATATTGTTGTACACTGCCACAGTGACTTGTATTACATGCTGCATTACAATGAGACTATCAATACCTCATACATGTTAGAAGGTGATACTAACATTTTTATTTTTATTTTTAAAAAGGGAATAAATTACAGCCATAAAGTGAACAGGGATTGGGGGAAGCAGAGTTTGGATCCACCACTTGGCAGAGGATAAATCCTGTTTCTCACACAAGAGAAAATGGTACAAATGAAAAAGGCTACACAAACCCCATAAAACAAAAAAGGATAATCCACCATTCACAGAAGGAACAATCCATTGCTTGGATGGCTGGTCTCCAGAGAGCAGAGTGATGGTTGCATGATAGATAGACTGTACTGCCCCACCTCAAAAACAGCATGATAAAACAGGTCACACCCATTGCTGGTGTACTACCACTGAAGTCCACAGAGATAGAGCCAGGGTGAATCTGGCCTCCTTTCCCTAAGAGTACCTTGTCATAGCTCTTAGCCTAAGCCTACACTAGACCAGGCAGATTAAGGTCCTCCATCCAGCTATGCAAAATGGGTAGCTGGATTTGGCTTACCTTAAGCCGAGCTGCCAAAGTATCTACACTGCAGGAGGCCGACGGGGGAGCACACACTCCTGTCAGCTTCCCTTACTCCTCGCAGAAGGAGGAGTACAGGATGCTGGCAGGAGCTACCCTCAGCATTCAATCTGGGGGTCTACCCACTAAATTGCAGGCTAGTACATCAACCTCTGGGGGGCTGATCTTCTATGTAGTGTAGACATGCCCTTACTGAGCTATGTGAGGGGTGTAAACACCCTATAACTCTCTGGCTGGAACAGCTCAGACTGACTTTGGAGAGGAGGGGGTTACTAGTTTGATAACTAGCTCCTGCACATAAGAGGAGGGGAAGGAAAAAGAATCCTGCCTGAACTCCCTTGATGTGTTGGCTTGGGCAGCGAGTGGGTCCATGAAAAGGGGGTGAAATAAATTACTCCCTTCCCTTTCCAGAGCAAAGGGGGGAGCAAATGTGGAATCTTCTTTTTTTGCGGGGGGGAGAGGAGGGTGCAGCTCCACAGCTCTCTTTACTCAGGGCAGATTGGATTAGGGTTAGAATTAGGGTTCACTTGTACCTAGGAGATGTCACTGCCTGTGATTGCATTCATGTCCCTGGAGAATCGAGAGCACAAAAAGGAAACAATGTTGTTTGTTCTGTTATTACTGTGAGCCGAGGATTTTCAGGAGCTTGTTCTGCAAGGATCGGCAAGCAGTATGCCCAGGAGTACTATAGGTAAACCTGTTTGTAAGTAAAGTCACATTTGAGATTTTGCATGCCCTGGGGATGCAGAACCTGCCACACAGAATGAGTGATCTGTGCCATAAGTTGGAGAGAATTCTTCTCAATGGAAAAAGGGGGGAGAAGAAGAAACAATAAGTTTCACTAGTATCTTGGGGTGAGAAAATGGACAATTTTTAAGCACTGTGGCAGAATTTAGCAATCAACTTTTAAAAATATGAACTTCCTGGCTGTTTGGAAGTAATCCAGGTAGCCAATGGCCAGATGAATGCAATAGGATAGCACACATCTGGCCTTCAGGGGACACAGGCAAACTTTTACATAGAGGACTAATGAGAAGGATTATAAACATCACTGCATTTCAATTTAATCTTTTTACTGGCCTAGATCTGTGCAATTCTATGTACTAGAACTGTTGGTTTCTAGTTTTATTTGGGGCCAGCCCTGCACAGATTAACCATTTGGCCAGGAACTTGCAGGTAAAATTTTGCTCTTGGCCAAATAGAATTTCATTCATATTCATTTGTTTCCAGATTTTGGACCCAAATCTCCCACCTTAGCTTCCAGCCTGCTGTGACTTACAAGGACAACATACTTTGCAGCCCAAATTGCAAGGATTATAACACACAGAAGACAGAGCATTAGCATCCCCATGTATGTAGCATGCCAGTCAAATAGTCTCCCATTAAATAAAAAAGAGTCTGAGATTAGCTAGACCAAGGAAAATGCGATCATGGGATTTAGATGTGTCCGGGCTGAGGTTTTTGGCTGTCCTTCACATTTTAGAAAGCAAAACTCATGGGGACTAGGAGGACAATCACTGCCTGTTTGGGTTTTTATGTTTGAAATTAATGTAAATGTCTCCAATCTGGGGGCTCCTGAGAAAATCCCAAATCCGGTTTTCCTAAGGAGAAGGTTTGTGGCATTCCCAATTGGCACTTCTAACAATGACCCTGATTCTGCCATCCTTAGCCATACTGAATGCACTGGCCATACCCCTTCAGCTCCTCCACGAACTCCATGGATCCCAGTGCCAGTGATTCCTATGGGGAAGGCATAAAGCCAGCTCTGTACCCATTAGAGAGACTCTCTGCACCTATCCCTCCCTGGACACTAGGGGTATGTCTAGACTACATGGCTCCATTGACGGAGCCATATAGATGAGTTTACTAGACATAGAAAAATGAAGCGGTGATTTAAATAATCGCCGCTTCATTTACATCAAAACGGCCGCCATGATGTGCCGATCAGCTGTTTGGCAGCACAGCGGGGCAGTCTGGACACGCCGCAGTCGACAAGGCAAGCCTTTGTCGACCGCTCCAGTAAACCTCATTTCACAAGGCATACCGGAGCGGTCGACAAAGGCTTCTCTTGTCGACTGTGGCGCGTCCAGACAGCCCCGCTGTGCCGCCAAACAGCTGATCGGCACAGCGCAGTGGCCGTTTTGATGTAAATGAAGCGGCGATTATTTAAATCGCCACTTCATTTTCCTATGTCTAGTAAACTCATCTACATGGCTCCGTCGACGGAGCCATGTAGTCTAGACATACCCTAGGACTAGTCCTACACTGCACACATATTTTGAAATAAGCTATTTTGGAAGAAATACTCCAAAATAGCTTATTTTGAAATAGCACATCTCAAAATTAGTCCAAGGCAGGCTTCCCTTATGTGGACATGCTACCTCGAATTGGAGCCCCAGGAGGCACTGGCCATTACTTTGAATGGCCCTGGGGAGGAGCTATTTCTAAATAGCAGCAATGGAGCATCCACACTACTGCTATTCCAAAATAGCTATTTTGGAATAGGCGTTATTCCTCGTGGAATGAGGTTTACAGAAATTGGAATAAGCTGACCATTGTTTCGATTTTATTTTGGAATGACGGAATGACTGTGTAGACGCTCGCGTTGTTATTTCGGAACAATGGCCATTATTCCAAAATAACGCTGCTGTGTAGACGCACCCTAGAATGGCTGCAAGACACCGAAGGTACGTCTAGACTACATGGCTCTGTCGACAGAGCCATGTAAACTAGCTTACCCAACATAATCAATGAAGCAGGGATTTAAATAATCGCCGCTTCATTAAAATAAACATGGCCGCCGCGCTGTGCCGACAATCAGCTGATCCGGCACAGCGCAGGAGTTTAGATGCAGGTCGGTCGACAAGGGAAGCCTTTGTTGACGGCTCCTGTAAACCTTGTTTCACAAGGCATAAGGGAGCAGTCAACAAAGGCTTCCGTTGTCGACTGATCCGTGTCTAGACTCCCATGCTGTGCCGGATCAGCTGATTGTCGGCACAGTGTGGTGGCCATTTTTATTTTAATGAAACGGGGATTATTTAAATCCCCGCTTCATTGACTATGTGGGGTAAGCTAGTTTACATGGCTCTGTTGATAGAGCCATGTAGTCTAGACATACCCCAACAGATTAAGCCTGTTAAAGTCAGTGGGACTAGTTTGGGAAGAAGGTTTTTAGATGACTTGAATAACTGGGCTGAATAGGGCCCGTTGTCATCTGGAAAGCGTGGGATGTAACCAGCACTAGCAGCATTTAGGGCATTGTTGGCTGCCTACCTACATATATCATTGATGCAAAGGAACTGGTGCTGTGAGGCTGTTCCCCACCAACATCCCAATATGGGCCAATGTGTATTGGGCTCAATCTGTCCCTTTCTGTCTGTCGAGTGGTATATGATATAGTGCATCTGGCAACACTCAGTGAATACACCACTACGGAATAGAATGAATGTTAAAAGCTGAATTAGCTGGTGTATGGTCCAAGAAAGATCATCACAGACTACACAGAGTACACTTTTAGGAATCTCTGAGCACTAGAAAGTAACACATATTAAGAGGTTTGCTCCACTGATGACAATAACATAGAATGGCCATATTAGCTGCCAGCAGTAGTCCATCAATCAAGGTCAGAGATTCAGCCTCTGTTATAGCCATGGGCAGATCATGATCAATAGCTTCAGGGGGTAGCCGAGTTAGTCTCTAAAGAAAAAAACAACAAATGGTGTGATAGCACTTTATAGACTAACAAAACATGTAGATGTATCATGAGCTTTCGTGGGCACAGCCCACTTCTTCAGATGACCTGAGTTCATCTCCGGTCATCTGAAGAAGTGGGCTGTGCCCACGAAAGCTCATGATACCATCTACATGTTTTGTTAGTCTATAAAGTGTTATCAGACCATGATCAATAGGTTTGTTTTCTATCAGCTCCAAGACTTATTGCAGTTTTAATTGTTAGTTTAATATATCTTCAGTATTTTTCTAGACTATTTTTAGTGGCATAAATTTGATTCATGCCTCTGGTCTACTAGGAAATTTATCCAAACTCACAACTATAGGAAGATAGGATTTCCCAGACAATATCAGACCAGGGATCTACCAAGTAGTGAGTATCCCATCTCTAGCCATTACCAATACCTGAGAACAAGGTTGCTGAAAATCAGTAAATTCACAGACAGTCCATAGAAAAGAGCAAAAATTGGACCTGTTCATAAAAACATTTTGATGTCAGTAAAAGAACTCTGAGCTTTGTAGTGGAGGTGAGGAGTCCTTCTTCGTTGGCCCTGGGGCAGCTCCAGAGAGTCTACAATTCCCGGAGCAGGAGCTGAGAAGGGAATTCTCCTGGAAGGGGCTCCCTCTGACCTGCTGCTGGCTGGTGGGGAGCTGCTTTTCTCTACCTCCGGCTTTGAACTCTTCTTTGGCATCACCAGCATCAGCACAGCAGCAGCTTTTGGTGGGCATGCGTGCAGCACCCACCCCTGCTGGGATCCCTGTGACTGGTGGGGATAGGGTACAGCAGGCTGATCATAGGAGCCTCCCTCAGGCTCCCAGCGGGTAAGTCACATTGGGGTGATCACTTAAATACAAGACAAACTGTCCGCTCCTGTTAAAAATGGACCTGAAAAAAAGTACTAAAGCAACAGCTGACAGTAGGGCCGCTGCAATGTATGATTGCAAACTGAGAACCTGGAGGGCGTTGATGTGGCTAATAACTAGATTAATAGATTAAACTAGCATAATAATATTGCTGTTGTGATGTATGAATACAAACGCTGAATATTGTTCACTTCTGTCCTTTCGAGACATCTTTATATGAAGTATGAATATGTCCATATAAAAGCTTAGCTGTCCATGATTTTTTTCTATACGGTCCATAAAAATCACTTTCGGCAGCTGGCTACGCTACCTGAGAGGAAAGAAAACCAAAGGTGCAAGAAGCTAACTACTGCCGATGAGGGAGTGAAGGGAGAATTATTCCTTGACCTGCAGATATCAACTTCCACTCTGAAATGAAATTTGTTTGCTGTTATCTAATCATTTATAACTATAAATGTTAAGGGTTATAAAGAAGCCTTTTAAAAATCCAGTTAGACAGCATTTGGCTGTTTAAGCTCCCACAGCGGTGAATTCCACAGGCTGTCTATATGCTACATAAAAAGAAATATTTCTTTCTATTTGCTTTTGATTTACCTGCCATTAATTTCCTTGCTCTCTTATTACAGGATGGTGTAGAGGTGTCAAAAAAAGAAGAAACGAAAATATGCTCAGAACAAGATCAAATGGAAGCAAAACACATTTCAAAGTGTCCATTTTATTATAGCTCCTGAAAGAAAATGTCTGGATGAATGAGAATATGTTCCAGGCTACTAACATGATAAAACACGCTGTTCTAAAAGACAAGTTTTTACTTCAGCGGATCAGTCACTTTCAATTCCCGTACCTGATCAGAGTCCCTGATATCTCATGATCTGTGGAAGTAAGTACCCTGAAGTTAATCATTTTTCTTTCTGCTAATCTTTCTATTTAAAAGACCACCAGACACTTGGCATTTTCCATCACAATTTGCAATATCAGATCAGAAGAGGATTAAGTCTGTGGAGTGATACTATAAAAACACAGTAAAGACAACCTTGAACTTAATTAGAGAAAGACATTCTGGTATATATAAAAACAGATTGCAACAAGATAAACAATAATAGTATTTTGGAGGATGAGTAGTTTCCTGAGTAAAGCATTAACCTTTCACCTCCAGGATATTAGTATATGGTGGGATGCTATGACAAGGATTGATCTGAACAACTTTGCCCTTGCACTTACAGCCTGAATGGTTGCTAGATGCAGATTCATAAAACAAAGGAGCTTCCCAAATCAGATGGCACATCTAAGCAACCATTCCATCTTGCAAAGTTCTGCCAGGCATTTAAGTGCCAACATGCAGGGAAACTAAGTTATTACTGGCTCTAATTAGCACTTCCACCCACCAGCTGCAACATTTTTTTACCTGCAGCTGAATGGTGCTTGGAAAGGTGTGAAATACCCCATTGCCTTTGCAAATATCAAAGAGACTCATTTCCAATCTGATCTTTATAACCCAAAGCCTCCACTGATCAGTATAAAGTGAGGGGAAAACACATCAGCAGAAAGAAGTGGCTTTTGGAGTAGGAGATTTATTATTTATTGTTTTAGATTGATAGGTATTTATTATTTAGTTTGTGAGGCCCATGTCCCGGAGAACCATCTTTCTGAACCTATCATACAGTTGATGCTATATAAATAAATAATTATTATTAATATTTGATATATGTAGCTGAAAAAATTGCTAAAAGCAATAATCAGGGAGACATGATGACAGATTCTGCTCTGGCCTACACCAGTGAATTCCATTTCTTTTGTTGGATTTACTCTAAATTTACACTGGCTGTGAGAGGGGAATCAAGTCCTATCAGTCCAAAGGAATTTGTCAAATGATAATAAACCAGTTTTTTAAACAATAGTGCCCCCTTGTATGCACATGTCAGATTTTTAAAAAAATTGACAAAGGGCTAAAGCCACAGCTGGATTCACTCTAGGGAGCACACCAGCCTGATGCTAATTTACACCAGCTGAAATCTGGATCAATAGTAACTGAAATGATTCACTCTTATTTCCTCCACTTTTTTTTAAACCACTTTGGGTCTTCTATTGGGAACTTCATAGAGTTAGACAAGAACAGAGCTGGGATTTGGACAATGCATGGCTTAATTCAGGCATACTGAAGGTCTTATAATTCAAGCACTGCTCTAGACTTGGTATGCTGAACAATGTTAGGACCAAATCCCCCTTAAAATGTCCTTCATGGTTGTGGAACCTCAGAATAGAGAGGGCAGAGAATGTCCACTCTTCAGAGGACTTGGCCTGGCAAAAGGATCCACAGGAATCCTGGGTGTGCAGTGACTGATGCATACCCTAATTCAGGCAGTCGGGAGAATTTTAAAGGGGGTTGGTTTACAATTCAAATCTGCCTCGGGCTGACCACTCCAATGCCAAACCAGCAGCATACTAAAGCTAGTGTGATACACCGTTTGCCATCCTTTCCTACTACATCCTGTAACACTCCCTATGGCTATCTAGGGTTGTGAAGCACCTCACACCATCTGTCCTTACTGTGAGGAAGTCTTGACTGTGCCTGATGTGAGTCAGCTTTTTGAAACCAGCAGCCTCTAGCAATACAAACACTGCCTTCCCAGTCTCCCTCTCTCTGTACAAGTCAGTTATTGGTACATACCAATGCTCAAGACCCTCCAGTGCTCCCCTATATTGTCCTGCCCCATATCCACTGAACATTCACAGAATTACCAGGCCTGCTTTTCCTAACACAACAGAATACACCAACTTGTAAGACTTTCTTTAACACACAGCACTTAGGTGTATTTATAATGAAAGCAAGAATAAACTGATCATCCAAGAACAGGGATTCAAGTGGTAAGGTATGTCTACACAGCAAAGTTATTTCAAAATAACAGCCATTATTTTGAAATAACTTTCCTAGCGTCTACGCAGCCAAACCGCTATTTTGAAATTAATTCGAAATAGCGGAGTGCTTATTTCGAATTTGGTAAACCTAATTCCATGAGGAATAACGCCAAATTCAAAATAGCTATTTCCAAATAAGTGCTGTGTAGACACTTATATCAAAATAGGGGGCCTCCAGCCTTCCCAGGGAGCCCTGGTGGCCACTCCAGCCTCAACCAAGAACACTCCTCTCCCTCCCCCCGCCTGGAGCCCTGAAAGGGGCTGACTCTAGCCACAGTGCCTGTGCCAGCTCCAAGCATGCCAGCCCAGAGCCAGCAGTCACTGCCCCTGACCCAGTGGCCCCAAAACATGAGCCAGCAAGCCACTGGCAGCCAGCCCTCCACTACTCCCCAAGAGCAGTCTGCCAGCTCCCAGGAGCCTGCCAGGGCCCGGAAAAGGCGAGCACCTTCCTGGTCCAGGGTGGAGATCATGGACTTTATTCAGGTTTGGGGGGGATGCCCCCAACATCCATGATCTCCGCACTAGGCGGAGGAACGCGGCCATCTATGGCAGGATAGCTGCCAGCCTGGCCACCAAAGGCCACATGCGAACCCAGGAGCAGGTTTGCATGAAAATCAAGTTGGTCCAGCGAGACCCCCCAACCCTGAGCCCTGAGATTCCCCTCCCCCTTCTTCCCTTTGCTTCCCCCTTCCAGCTCCCTCCTCCCAGGTTTCCCCCTCCCTTCTCCCACTCTCTCTTCTCCCCTCTCCCGCCTCCTTTCCCCAGCCTCACCAGAGTTTCATTCCTCCCCCCCCCCCAGTTTTGTTAAATAAAGAGAGTTTGTGTTCATGAAAATACATGTATTTTATTTTACATCAGGAAGGGGGGTTAGGAAGGGGTAAGTGGAAGGACATGAGGGAGGAATGAGGGAGGCACAATCCCCCAGTGGGGCAGACCAGGGAGGCTCTTAGTGCTCCTCAGTGTGGAAGCTCTTCCGCAGGGCCTCCTGGATACGGACAGCCCCCCGATGGACCTCCCGGGTGGCAGCCTGCAGAAAGCGCAGCCAGGCTTGCAGCAATGCATCCACGAGAAGCTCCAGAGTGCCCAGGGGCAGCTCTGGCTCCATGTTGCAGAGTGCTGTGGTGTCCCGAGTGAGGGCAACCAGAGCACGCAGAGACAAAATGCTTTGCTGTCCCTCATCGAGGTAGGCAAGCAAGCAGAGAAACCTGAGAACCGGCTGTCTGGGGCGGGGGGGATCCCTTTAAGCACAGACCTCAGATAGCCTCAGGCAGCAGCCACACAAAGTAACTCCTGACCTGATGCCCTGCCGGACCTGGTTTCGGCTGGCCTTAAATGCGATTCAGCATCCACTCAGTGTGGACGCGCTATTTCGAAATGTCAAAATGCTATTTTGAAATGCATTTTGTGTGTAGGCACATTATTTCGAAATAACTTATTTCAAATTAACTATTTCGAAATAAGATATTTCGAAATAACGCTGTAGTGTAGACATACCCCTAGTGAGTAAGAATCTTGGAAACAAATGGTTACATATGAAACACACCCATAACAACACTTCTGGAAATTAAACTTAACTAACTGGTTAACCTCCTGTCTATAGAAGCTTATCTCACTCAAAATTCTCTCCAGAATTTGCAGCCAATCCTGTCTGAGACCTCTCCTTCGTGAAACATAATGCATACTCCATTTCTGTCCTAACCCCGCTGTCTATTTCTTCCTGTTACTCTTCTCTCTTTGAAGTTTTTACAATCCTTCATTAGCATCTGATTCAGACTGGTGAATGGGAGACCTTTGTGAACCAGATGATACCTCATTTACATGTAAACAGCCAACTGGATGCACATTTCTTATCTGAAAGAAAGTTTGTTTTTCACCTTTTCTGGTGACCAGTCCCTAGACTCTGATCTTAATAACATACTGTTCGGTGTGCATATAACTCCTTATATATCATCTGTTTTTCAGTGTCATTGATGACCAATGTGACATCAGCTTTATTCCAGACCTGTGTAGACATACCCATGGTGAACTAGAATGTGTGTACAGACCCAGGAAATTCCTGTAATACCTCTGTGCTTTCTTGACAGTTGGCATTAAAAGGGGTCTTTGGTCACACCATCGCTGTTGTTCTTTTCATCCTTTCCTTACTTAGATGAAGGATAAGAACCACTTTTGAACTTAGTGCTGCTGAAGGGTGCTGAAATAATTTGTATAGTGGAGGTGCTGAGAGGCATTGAACCAAATTGTAAACCCTATAATGGAATCCACTTCAAGCCAGGGGATGTGGCAGCAGCCCAAGAACCCCTAGTTCCAACACCTTTGGGGTTGTCTCAGCGTCCATGCTCCACACTCACTCATTCATTTTATCTCCTTGGGCCAGCCCTTGTTCATGTCTCTTATTTGGTCATCACAGGAGCAGGAGCTGTGACCCCATGTGGAATCAGTCATGTGCCTTTCTTACCCTCAGATCAACTTGGCTGCCAGTGATTGACATAAACTGAGGGGGTGGGGCATTTTTTCTGGGCATTCATTCACCTACTCACCATCCTATCCTTCCCCTCTGACTTTTAATAGCCATATTCCTGTCAGAGTGGATCAAATAGGGTGCATTTTCTCCCAGGTCACAACCCCCTTCAGCCTAGCCTGCTGAGGAAGAGGAGTCACAATGCCCAGACTGTCCCTCCCTCACTGGAGTAGGAGAGAAGAACAGTCTGTTTCAGGGACTACCTCTTTCGGCACACAAACCCCCATGCCTCCCAGCCTCTTTCCCCTGTGAAAACAGGATGGGAGGTCAGCTAGGATGGAGACACATTCGGAAGGCACGTAGGACTTATCAAAGGGGCACACAAATCGTAGCAGAGAAAGCCAGGCCAGGATATCAACTGTCTGGTGCCCTGCACTCCTTGTACAGGTTGGACCTCCCTTGTCTGGCAACCCTGGGACCTGACCCATCCTGAATGGGGGAATTTGCTGGATACGGGGAGGACCCCTGCCACTGGCCTCCCAGGACGCTCCCCCACCCTACAATTGGCTCCACTTCAGCCCCACTGTCACTGGGCTCCAGCCTGCAGGGCTTGGACTTGGGCTCTGGCCTGCTGGAGCTCCCCAGCCTCTGCAGCCCTGCTTCTCCCTCTGCTGACTAGGGATCCCCACCGGGGACAGGGCTCACTGGTACTGCTGTTGCCCTGCCCCACTGGGGCTCCCTGTGGACAAGACTTGCCGGCTACCTCGCTCTTGCCACTCACTGGTCCTGCTGCTTGCTCCCCAGCCTCAAAGGCCCCGCTTCTCCCCCTCCCGACTGGGGATCCCCACCAGGGACGGGGCTCACTGGTACTGCTGCTGCCCCACCCAGCCAGGGCTCCCCAGGGACCAACGTCCCCGGATGCATTGTCCCACTTCTCCCATGCCTAACTGGGGCTCCCCAGGGATGGAGTTCACACTCCCAGGCACCAGGGAGTGTGAACCCCTGTGGTCCTGCCAGAGTGAATTGAGGGTTCCGCTGGACAGAAGATTCTTATGCTCTCCTTTTTGCTGCCTTCTGTCTAAGCTGATGGTAACCAGGGGTGGAGAAGTGGGCAGGGAGCCCATCTACCAACAAGCATTGACAGGGTGGAAGCCCAAAACTGCAAGAGCAACTAAAGGCAGGGTGCCAATTCCTTCCTCTCAGTGTAGATTTTGAAACTGAGTATTCCTGGCTCTTAAGGTCTTGCAAGGCCCTCTCTGGGAGGGAGATTTCTTTCTCTCATCCCTGAGAAGGCCCTACAGCCCCTCCAACAGTTGAACACAAGGGCAGCAGGCACAGCAGGAGGCAGGCAGACCACAGAGCACCACGATTCATATGAGGTCTCCACCCTGAAGCTGCTCTGCACCTGGCTCAGAAGGCTGTGAATATTTTCTCTTTTGATCAGCTGGCCTCTTCCAATTGACTAAGATTAACTTTGTCAGAAAACAGGGACGAGAACCTTGGAAGTGAAGAGATTACCCTATCAAATCTGGCAAGTGGAAGCTTTTTATCATTGCATTAAAAGGCAAAAGCACATTAATGAAAAGCCATTTGTCTCTTTCTCTTTATTTGGATTTAGTGCATGCAAACTCCATGTTGTCACTCATTCTCATCTCTTTCCTAGTAAACCAAGTAAGGTCAATCAGTGTTACTTAGATCCACTGCTCTACCCTATACTGGCTGCTCCCTCATAAGACCCAAGCAGCTACACATGTTTGCACTCATAATTCATTTACATTTTGCCTATTGGGGATGGGATTTGTGAGTGGAAGGGGTGATTTGTTTTCAGCTGTGGCACTGGTAAAGGCATCAGCTCCTCCATATTAGTACAGGTTGAACCTCTCTAGTCCAGCACCCTTGGGACTTGACCAATGCTGAACCAGAGAATTTGCCAAACCACGGGAGGTCAATATTGTCTAGCACCATTACCAACATTTCCACTGCTTACTGGGCTCTTAGAAGATATTTAGGGGTAAATTAGAGCTAAATAACAGCACAGAACACTGAGAGCCAGGACTGGTGACTGTAAACAAATTTTAAGGGACCACGGCAAACTTGACCACACCCTTGATAAGTGGACATCTGGCTGACTAAAATAATACTGAACAATGGATGTCACCAAACCAGAGAGTGCCAGACTAGAGAGGTTCAACCTGTGGTAGATTCTGGGGGCTCTCTGGAGTCCCTTAGACTCTAATCTGATATGTGTTCCCATCTGGCCCTCTCTTGTTCCTCTTCTATACAACTGTTGATCTCAATCCCTGCTTTTAGTGGGCTTGTGGGTCAGTGTTGACAGTGAATAGGTTACCTCTGATAGTCACCACTTTATTCAATAAAGTTCCATGGGCTTGAGGGGGGGGGGCACTATATCTCAGAGGTCAACATTTTCTGGCCTGTGTGCCTCATTCCTAGTCTGTTCTTCTTAAGGATCAGAGAAGGGAAGAACAATGTTGAGAAGGAAATAATTCCCCTAGCCTTTTGCACTACCATGTTAATCAGGGTGTCTCATGGGAAAGGTGTGAGCTTTGTATTTACAAAAACTGGCAACAATTATTTATTTTTTAGGTTCTAAACAATTAAACTCACAGACTTAACTCCTGGACTCCATGAAGCCAATGGCAAAACTCTTGTTTTAGCTACTCCAATGACAAATACAATGTACATATGGCTAGCATTTTGGACAAGCATGGGACCATACCCTGTTATCATTCCTCATGTAGAAAATTACTAAATTCAATGGATGTTGTACATGAAAATTAGCACTAGTCTTGAATGGAAGAATACAGCTTACATATGTATCTTGGCTTTTCCTAACAGGGCATCCTGTGTACTTTGCATGATTAGCAGAGACCTTCTCTACTCCAAGGTTAAGGAAGGATGCTTTCTGTTTCTTTTCTGCATAATAACAGCACTTAATGTCAAAGATCAGTGGTGGGTGTTTCAGCATTGAAAACTCACTTTTGGAGAGAAAGCCATTATGCCATATGAATTGCATTACATTAAACAATGCACCAAGGCATTAAGCAGGTGTTAACAGAACGCCTCAACAAGTAATGTGCACTGTGTGCTTTCATTTTATTTGTAGAAGCTGACAGCTCTAGCTAAAGGAATATTGTGCACCTATGTTCTCTATAGCAATTCAGTTTGGAGTGATAGAATCAGACAGCATTAGAATGTGACCCAAAGCTGCAGAAGCAATAGGACAGAGCAACTGAAAGCCCCAAAGAGGGTCCATATGGCTCTACTTATAAATATTTCAAATGTCAATTCACAAGGCTGCAATCACACCAAGCTGTTTGCTTTATTCTGAATAATTGCTAGCAAACTAAAACAAAATATTTGTCATACTAGAATAACACACATAAATTTAACTGTTATACCCCAAGCTTTTCTCCAGATAATATATTTTATTAGGTTATTACTAACAGAGGCAGCTAGATTGCAGGGAACGTGTAAATAATTACCTATGAAAAATCCTCCGTGCATACCTTCCTCTGCTAAAGATGTTACAGAACTTACTGTATTTTCCCCACTGAGAACAAACTCGTCTGACAGCAAACCAAGATCAAGGTAATCAGAAATTGCCAAGGAGTTTTCATTTTGATTTTCTTTTTTTAATATCTGCACCTGTTCCACTTTGATTTTACTGGCTATTGTCAGTAACTAGTGATGCACAAACATGCAGATGTGGTGCTTCCATGTTCACAGGCATAAAAGTGTTTAGGATGTTCCTTGGTTTTAAACCCTCAGCTGAGAAGTGGAACACTTCGTAAATGATTTCCACAGCAGCACTGGAGGGGGGTAAGCAGGATCAGCCATAGCGCCCCGAAAAGGTTTGTTGCTCTATTGCTGATAATGGGCTTATTTCATCCTCCCCAATGGCAATGCTCTTGGAGCAAGGTTAAGCGACTCAGGACTGATTTACATAATTTAATCCCTTTATGCTCAGTGTGGAAATGAAAATGGAAGAGGTTTGTTGGAGATGGATCAGATCCATCCATGGCATTTTGAAACAGACATTAACCTGTGCTTACCTCTCCACCATTTATGGCCTCTACGCTGCTTACACCTTCATATTAATTTCAGTAACATTCCAGGAATAGCAGTGCCAATTTGCCAGCTCAGTATGAACATAAGAACATTAAAATGGTTATACTGGGTCAGGCTAAAGGTCCATCTAGCCCAGGGTTTCCCAACCTATGGGTCGGGACCCAAATATGGGTCACCATTACATTTCAAAAGGGTTGCCAAGTGTCTCCGCAGGTGGCTCTGCCCTCCCTCCTCCCCCTGTTTTTGAATTGCCTTGGGTCACCAAGTCTTCCTGAATTGTCAAAATGGGTCCCCATCTGGAAAAAGTTGTGAACCACTGATCTAGCCCAATATCCTGTCTTCCAACAGTAACCAATACCAGCTGCCCCCAGAGGGAATGAACAGAACAGGTAATCATCAAGTGATCCTTCCCCTGTCACCCATTCCCAGCTTCTGACCTGGGGACATTATCTCTGCCCATCCTGGCTAATAGCTCTTTTTGAACCCTGTTAAAGTCTTGGCCTTCACAACATCCTCCAGCAAGGAGTTCCACAGGTTGACTGTGGGTTGTGTGAAGAAGTACTTCCTTTTGTTTGTTTTAAACCAGTTACCTAGACAATCATTCTATACTAAAACCTATTCTTGCCCAATCCTATGTATAGGTGATATGTAATATCAGCAATATTGGGAAACGAGGAGGTTACTGGTAACTTGTCAGATTTCCAGGATTCTTTCTTCTCTCACAGCTGGTGAAGGGTCCCCATGATATCAATGGCAAAACTCTTGTTGTTTTAGAGGAGCTGAGATTTCATCTTTAATATTAGCTATTCCAATGAAGAATACAATGTATGTTTGGCTAGCATTTTGGACAAGCATGGGACATACCCTATTATAATTCCTCATGTAGAGAACTACTCAAGACAGTGGGAGTTGTACATGAAAATTAGCCTTTGTGGGTCAGCATTTTACTGACTGGAGAAAGACTGATGGTTCTCACAGTGCAGAGAAAGTAAATTCTCACTAAAGGCTGGTTTCTGCCTTTAGGTGCAGCTCTAAGCAAGGTCTGTGCATGCAGCCAGCAGCGGATATAGGGCAGGGCGAGCGGGGCGGCTGCCCCGGGCCCCGCGCTTCAATAGGCCCTGTGCACGCACTACTACCTGTCAGCTGTGGCCGTGGTGCATGCGCGAAATTGTGCTGCCCGGGCACCGCTCTTCAATAGGCCCCGTGCCCTGGGCCTCGCAAAACTCTCATCCGCCCCTGCATGCAGCAGCACGCCAGGGGGGAGAGGACTGGAAACACTGTCTCAGAGACACCCTTTTGAGATCAAATGCCCTTCCTTGCTGCCCCCTCTTCTTGGTGGTTGTAAATAGTTGCTGGTCAATGCCAGCAGCAAATCAGGCATTCCGCACCAGCTCATCTGTGTATTGTGGTGGGGAGTGGGAGGGGTAGTATTGCTGGTAGTAAAGTTAAGCCCATGCAGATGTGTTGGCAAGACTGGAGCCAAGTATGGAATGACTGCACACACCAGAACCCCTAGAGTCACCCAGTGCAGCAGAAAGATCACTCTCACTGACCTCACATAGAGTCACCCACCAGAGAATGATCACGTCTGCCAGGGTTACCTGGAGTCACAGAGGTGGAATGAGTGCACACTCTGGCATCGCCTGCAGCCACCGAGCACAGAATGACTGCACGCACCAATCACATTTAGAGTAATTGACCACAGAATGATTACACACCTCAGCATAGTGTAGTTGTACACGTCAATAACAGTGAAGTCATCAGATTCCTGCCTCCAGTTACTTTATGTCATGCTCCTGCACTGGGATTAAATTGTTGCATTTCTTGGTTGATCAGAATCTCTGTCTCTCTACCCATGATGAAAATTACCTTTCTTCCTAATAAGAAAACCTATCTCTTGCATGTCAAAAAGTTTCAGAGGGGTAGCCGTGTTAGTCTGTAACTTTAAAAAAAAAAAAACAAGTAGTCCTGTAGCACCTTAGAGACTAACAAAAATATATATAGTATCATGAGCTTTCGTGGGCAAAGCCCACTTCCTCAGATGAGAGTGGAGAAAAGCAACTCCCCCCTACTACACCACTAGTCACACAAAGCACTATAAAGTAGGACAAGTTTCTCACACTAAATCATTGAAATGAGCAGGTCTTTTAACAATCCACCCTCCTCTAATATGATTAAGTTCACTGATGCCTCTCTAGTGCTGTCAGCCTCCCATCTGATCAGTATCTAGGCTAGTGTTGCTGGAGTCTCCATTAAAATATCCTCTTCTTCCAGTCTTTCCTCTGGTATGCCCCTCACATTGTCCATTTCTAATGACTCTGGCATAGTATGCTTCTTCTGTAGACCATATTACTTGTGTAGCTTTGTGCCAGAATGTATCCTGTGTTGTCAATGGCTGAATCATGCTTTGTCACTTGACTAGTCTCTTGGGAATCTGTTGTAGTAAAATGTTTGTCTTTTTTGCTGGTTTCTCTGTAGTTTGCCAAGGGCTCCTGAGTCCTGAGTATCCAGGCTCTAACAAACTTCCTCTTATTGGCAAGAGTGTCTTCTTTCTCTGACTCATCAATTTTTGGACTGGACCAGAATTTAGATCTTACAAGGGAATATTCTAGACATGCTAAGTGTAGGGTTGGCATCTGCGGTTTTCACTTTTTTCAGCAGTTTCTTTCAGGTTTTTTTCTGCTGAGTCCACATTGGTGTTGCTTTGGAGATACCCTGCTGAAGACGTTAGGCAAGGAAAATCACAGTACCTATGAACTTCTGAAGTTCTCCTGAAACTAAATGAGGTCTGTTATTAAAACACATGATATTCAATATCCTGTTCTGTGCCAAGTGTGATTTTATCTTCTGTATGACAATTCTGGATCCTGTGACTGATAAATGGTCTGTTTCCTAAAAATTGGAAATATAGTCTACAATGATCATGTTTCCCTTGTTTGCAAAGGTATAGAAATCACACCCACCTTTGCCCGGGTCTTTCTGGAATATTTTGTTTCTGCACGGTGTTCTTTAAGTTGATGGTCTTCCCAGGTTCTGCAAATATCACATTTTTCATGGATGTCTGTAATTGCACATTTGATTCCTGGGCAGGATATAGTCTCTCTGGCTCATGTTAAGCAACACTGAATTCTCAGATGTGATAAATGAACTTGTTCATAATCTTATTCCTAAAAGCTTCTGGAATAACCATTCTTTCTCCCTGCAATATAACGCCATTCTGTACACACAACTCATCTCTGATCTGAAAGAACGGTGTTATCTCTATAGGCATTTATTCTTTTGTTGTGGGCAACCTTGTAGGATCATGAGTTTCAGTCTTGCTCTGTGCCTCTGTCAGTCTTGCACCAGAGATAGATAAGTACCACACCATATTTATTGTCTCAACCTCACCCTCTATGGATCCCTCCTTGCTTTGTTCTGCAGGTTTAGAAGTTATTGATGGATCACTGATTCAAATTGTCCACTGCCATCAAGTCTCTGCGTGTGTAATAGTTGATCTATATGTTGTACTTCTGCACATGCATCATCATCCTCCATAAGGGCTTTGGTGTCATGAGTAATGGTTTTCTCCAGTTGCTTTTGAGAGGTTTATGGTCAGAAGGCTTGTCCACAGTGCAATCGTCAGTGCACTGATGACATTTTTCCACTCCAAAGAGCATTGCTAACACCTGTTTTTGAATTTGAGCATATCCCTTTTCCATCATGGAAAATGCTCTGCTTGTGCACCCAAGGTTGTCCCCCTTGCAGCAGGTTGCCTTGACACCCTTCTCAGCTCCATCATATGGCAGTATTAGGGATTACTCTCGATTGTATTTCAGAATGGGAACCACCCCAGTCATCTCTTTTACTTTCTGAAATGCTTGGTCATGTCAGTGCGTCCACTCCCAAATGATGTCTCGATGCTGTCTCAGAATCTTGGTCGTTCCCAGGATTCTTTGGACTCCTTTAATATAGCTGGGTCTTGGACTTGAAACTCGAGATCAACAATGTCCAAGGTAGGGCACCTCAGTTACTCTCAACCTGAGGTAGTCCAAGTTCATTTTAATATTCTTTACTTTGCATCTCTGTAACACTTTTAGTAATTTATTGTCATGATCTAATTGTGCTTGTTCTGGGCCATCACCTTCTCTCACTATCAGCACATCATCTGTTATTATCTGGATCCTAATCAGGCCTTCCAATGCTTGAGTCAGTCTGCTCTTGAATACCACTGGTGCCAGAGTGATTCCCATTGGCAGTATCTCCTAAACAGAGTTGCAAAGGATTCCAAGTAACTAGATTCTTCCTCCTGTTCAATGTGCCAGAATCCATTCTATACATCATATACTGTAAAAAGTCTCAGTGTAGACAGATCCGGTAATATGTCCTCAATAGTAGGTAGTGGGAAATGGTTCTGTTTCAAGGTTTTAATGAATCTTTAATATTTCCAAAATTGAAACGGGCTGCCAGCAATTTTAAATCAGTGCTCTACTCATTAACACCCTCCCCAGCTGCTGGATCTGGAGTAAAGAAATTATATCCTTCCACCATTTCATTCTTCCTAGGTTAGAGTGAGAAGCAAACCAATGCATTAATGGTTCTAAAGTGCGTTGAACTTGGGGAATTTCCACACACAGAGTCCCACTTCTCTCTCTCCCTCCTTTCTTCAATCAGGTAGAGCGGTTATTTTCACAGCATCCTCTTTATCTGCCACAGCAATATCTACATAGAGGTTAAATTCTTCTTGCCAACTCTTTCACGCCTGAGTGAAATTCTTAGTTTGCAGGATTAATGTCCCTGGAGGCTTCAGACCTTCCATTTTCTGTTATCAGTCTCGTCTTGTAACTGTGTACACACAGAAGTGTTCTGCTCCCTGCAGTGCGGCTCTGAATGGTTTCTTCTGCTGTCTAGGATCTGATTACTACTGCCACCGTGTTTTAGGCTTCATTGTATCCAGATCATCTGCCATACAAGGTCTCACTCTGACACAAGGTTAATTAACAAACTCCAGCTTTATTGTCGCTATCTAAAACATGGCTTCCTCAGCCTCACCATTTCTCAGACAACTCACCAGGAGATGTTCCTTCCAAACACTTCCCCCAGGAAACAGGACATTGCCCGAAAGTGTCTGCTAACACTTTAATGTTGTTATAGGGCTGCTTCCTCTGGGACATTGTAGTTTTGTAACATTTCTAAAACTGGGCTTTGTTTACTTGACACAGTCAAGCTTATAGGAGTCTTTCATTGACTTCACTCAGTTTTGGACAAGGCCCATAGTGAAAAATTTGTGACATGAAACTTAGTAGTTTAAAAGACACTACTAAAATCATGGGTTTATGGCATCAATTGCCTAATCTCCTGGAAGTCCTGTGGTACCTTAGGGTGCACCTACACAGCACCCTAAGCTTGAAATAAGCTAAGCAATATGTGCTATGCAAATTGCATAGCTTTTTTTGAGTGTATTTCGAAATAGCTTAGGGTATGGCTACACTAGCCACCCTAGTTCGAACTAGGGTGGCTAATGTAGTCATTCGAACTTGCAAATGAAGCCCGGGATTTAAATATCCCGGGCTTCATTTGCATGTTCCCGGGCGCCGCCATTTTTAAATGCCCGGTAGCTCGAACTACCTGCCCGCGGCTACACGCGGCACGGGCTAGGTAGTTCGAATTAACACTCTTAATTCGAACTACCGTTACTCCTCATTGCAGGAGGAGTAACGTTAGTTCGAATTAAGAGTGTTAATTCGAACTACCTAGCCCGTGCCGCGTGTAGCCGCGGGCAGGTAGTTCGAGCTACCGGGCATTTAAAAATGGCGGCGCCCGGGAACATGCAAATGAAGCCCGGGATATTTAAATCCCGGGCTTCATTTGCAAGTTCGAATGACTACATTAGCCACCCTAGTTCGAACTAGGGGGCTAGTGCAGCCATACCCTTATTTAGTAATTTGGTTCTGTCTGCACAGCACCAAATTTTAAATTAACTCACTATTTCCAAATGCCACTTAACCCTCATGGAACAAGTGTTACCTGGACATCAGAATAAACCTCCCATTATTTCGAAATCTATGTAGATGTACCCATAGAGACATAAGCTCATGATACTATATAGTTTTGTTACTTTCTAAGGTGCCACAGGACCACTTGTTTTTTAAGTTAGGGTATGTCTATACTTGCACCCTCTTTCGATAGAGGGATGCAAATGAAGACATTTGAAATTGCAAATGAAGCCGGGATTTAAATATCCCGTGCTTCATTCGGATATTTGCGCTATGGCGCTATTTCGAAATAGCACTATTTCGAAATAACAGACACTGTTAAGACGTGGTTATTTTGAGAGAAAACCCTTCTCTCAAAATAACCCTTATTCCTCATACAATGAGGTTTACCAGTTATTTCAAGAGAAGGGTTTTCTCTCAAAATAACCGCATCTTAACAGCGTCTGTTATTTCGAAATAGTGCCATAACGCAAATATGCAAATGAAGCACAGGATATTTAAATCCTGGATTCATTTGCAATTTTGAATGTCTTCATTTGCATCCCTCTATCGAAAGAGGGTGCAAGTGTAGACATACTCTTACAGACTAACACAGCTACCCCCTCTGAGACTAATCTCCTGGGACATTATGGATTGTAGATTGCAAAATAATAAAGTATATTAGAAATAAACAATTCAAGACAGTCTGGGGCTAGGAACAATCTGTTTTTAAAGGTGGATTTTCTAACTGACAATCTGTATAGAAGATGCCAACCAACAAGAAGTCAAATGTAGGTTTCTCCTTAAATAGTTCAAGTGATTCATGTCAATGCCTCTGTAATGTGTAATTTAAATGGTCTGGAAGGTGCATTCAGATAATGTATATTCTACCTACCAAAAACAGATTGTTCCTGCTCTCAGACTGGACAAACTAGTGGCAGGAATATTTAGGAACACCATACAACATTCAACGTGGCATATTTATAGATACACACAGCACATTTTCAAGAAGAGATGAGAGTCACTGTGACACAGGCTCTGAGACTCCCTGCCATAGATATTTTGTATTGCAGGATAGATCATAGAATCACAGAATACTAGAACTGGAAGGGACCCTAAGAGAGCTTCAAGTCCAGTTCCTTGCCTTCATGGCAGGACCAAGCACTGTGTAGATCATCCCTCATAGATGTCTATCCAACCTGCTCTTAAATATCTCCAGTGATGGAGATTCCACAACCCCCTAGGCAATTTATTCCAGTGTTTAACCACCCTGACAGTTAGGAAGTTTTTCCTAATGTCTGACCTAAACTTCCCTTGCTCCAATTTAAGCCCATTGATTCTTGTCCTATTATCGGCAGCCAAGGAGAACAATTTTTTCTCCCTCCTCTTTGTAACACCCTTTTAGATACTTCATGGATGACTCCTGTGGACAGTCTCATGCTTTTGGGCTTTGGCTCTGCTGGTAGAAAAAAAGATGCTTCTCTTTCCTCACAACGCCTGTGCCTGTGTGCCTGGCTCCTTTGTGATTACTGCTGCTTCCTGCTGGAAGGCTGCAGCATGGCCACGAATCTGCTCTTCAGCCAGGGAATGGAGAGAGTTATTTGCACTTAGGCTTTGTCTACACTGCGGGTTTTTGCCGCAGAAAATATGCTAACAAGGGAGTCATTAGCATAAGTTGCAATATCATTAGCATATTTTCTGCCATTTCTTTTTGCACAAGGGGTTTTTGAGCAAAAAGAAGCAGTGTAGCCGCTTCCGTTTTGCGCAAAAACCTCTCCTTAAGTGGCATAAGGATCTTGCGCAAAATGGGGTTTTTGCACAAAAACCCCTTGCGCAAAAAGAAACAGCAGAAAATATGCTAATGATATTGGGACTTATGCTAATGAGTCCCTCATTAGCATATTTTCTGCTGCAAAAACTTGCAGTGTAGACAGGACTGGCCCTACCATGAGGTGAACTGAGGCGGCCGCACAGATGCACAGAGATGGTGGAGTGCTGTGCTGGGGGAAGGAGGGCTCAAGAGACCTTTCAAAGTTTTGGCCCAAGCGAGGGCGCATGGGGACGTCATTTGAGCTCCCCGCCTCAGGTGCCAAAATGTTGTGGGCTGGCCCTGAGTGTAGACAAAGCCTTATAGCACAGGAAGTGGGGAAATTCTGATATCAATTTACTGGTGCAAATCCAAGAAACTTCAAATCAGTTGAACTATTTCACATTTTCTTTGGTGTAATTGTAATTAAGAGCAGAATTTGGTCTTGTGTATGTGTTCACATTAAAAATAAACTTGATTTTCTCACTTACACTGGTGTAAATCAAGTAATTGCTCTGAATTATGCCATTATAAATGTGATATGAGAGAAGGGTTAAGGCCTGTGTTGTAAAAACACTGGCTCCATCTCAGGAGTGAATCTACAAAAAAAAACAAAAACGATTTTATGTTGTAAATTCTATGGGCCCCAGGGGTAACAGCTTAGAGAATCTGCAGGCCCATGAAGGAGTTATCTTGCAGAGATGGGGAAATTATTTAGAAACACGCACAAAAATCCAAGTCCATCTTCCCTGTTTGAGGCTGCAGAATCAATTTTAAAAATGTGAGTTCCAGGTTGTCAGATTAGACCTCATGATTCTTCATGCAACATAAGTGTGTAGGTTTGCACCAGTGAGTCATCTCATCACATCATCAGTTCATCAGAACACTGCGCCCCAGGAGCCTGGCTTCATGGGATTTCTGCAAGCGTTCCTCTTTCCCCTTTAAGAGAGGCTTCCAGAGCAAATGGCATCTGCATGAGGATCTCTGTGTCATCGCATCAGAAGGGACTTTGAACCTGAATTTACTTGAGTTCTTGTGCCCCCCCAGCTCCAATCAGTATATGATATATTCACCTCCACATAATTGATCTAAATTTATTTAATATATTGCCTAGTGTTCAATTCAGCACCTAGGGTAAAACCTACCCTGCTTCCTGTTGTAAATTGTATTTTTATGTTGCACAAAAAGGGGCACATCCATGTGCATCATAGACATTTTAACTCTGCACATCAGTGTAGTTTGTAGGTATAATATAGAATCTTCACATTATTATTAGTCATATGTAAGAACCTTTACATGAACGTGGCTCTTTACAGTTTCTTCAAAGGCTGGGATATTTTTGATCACCCCTTCAGATTAGAGAACATGCAAGACGGAAAGCAGGTCCTGAAAGTGTTACCCCAGGGATTTTGCTGACACATTGTGTAATGCAATATTTTTGCATTCTTGGGCATGACGCATCACCATCATCACAGCATTAACAAGTCACATCTGGGAAAGGCAAAAAGTCAAGGTTGAAATAAAGGTGGACTTTTTGTTTTGTTGGGGTTTGTTTGTTTTTTAAAGAAAGCTGCAGTGGCAATCCCCCTCAGGTTAGTCAGTGCTTTCAGACTGGTGTTTGTCTGCTTCCCCAGACCACAACAGTGTTTGGCATGATTCCTCGGATTCTGCTCAGGGGAGCTGTGAGACTGAAATTTGGTCAGCACTGAAAGTGCTTTGGCAGAGCTGATCCAGCAGATTATATTTGCTGTCTTTTTTAGACACAAGCCCCTGAAGGGCACAGACGCTGGATCCACGACAGGTGAGCCTATTCAGATGAAAGGTCAATCTGCTAATGGAAGCTCCATAACAAAAAGAGCTTCCAGGTGGCATGCCGCAGAGCTGCACTGGGGAGAGGAGGGAGAAGCTTGCTCATGCAAATGAGCTCCCCACTTCCTGTTCTCCATGGGTCCCAGCTCTCCTTAGGAAGTCAGTGTCTCCACTCAGAGACACACAGCTCACAGAGTTATTACCACAAAATTAGAGATGAATTTAGCCTCCCTTGGTCTGTGTCTGGCGTGGAGAGCACTGGACAGAACAGAGGAGGCCCTGGGACTCACTTTTTAAATAAACAGTAAGACCATCTTGGTGTTGCCTACTGCAAGTGTTCAAAAATTATGAGTCAGGCACTCCAAAATTGTGCAATTGGTTTAAAAACATGTTATTTTAATACATTAATAATAATAATAATAATAATTCTTTTTATTTGCCTTGTTTAGGATTTGAGCCTTTAGGATTCACGTGTGGAAAGTTTTTTTTCTAAAACTATGAGGTCTCGGAGGTGGGTCTTGAAGAAAAACACCAAATATCATAAGAATTGGCAATTCTGTGAGAACATGCAGTGTCTTGTCAGTGACATTCACGAGGTCCATCACCCCCCTTTGGATTGGCATTACTATGTGACTCTCCAAACCTAGCCACCATCCTGTTGTTTGGAGTTTCCCTTCTTCCTATTCATCCTTCCACCTCAAAAAAGATATTTTGGCCTTGGAAAGGGTTCAGAAAAGGGCAACTAAATTGATTAGGGGTTTGGAACGGGTCCCATATGAGGAGAGGTTAAAGCGACTGGGACTTTTCAGTTTAGAAAAGAGGAGACTGAGGGGGGATATGATAGAGGTGTATAAAATCATGAGTGGTATGGAGAGGGCCGATAAAGAAAAGTTATTTATTAGTTCCCTAAATAGAAGAACTAGAGGACACCAAATGAAATTAATGGGTAGCAGGTTTAAAACTAATAAAAGAAAGTTCTTCTTCACACAGCGTGTAGTCAGCATGTGGAACTCCTTGCCAGAGGAGGCTGTGAAGGCTAGGACTATAACAGAGTTTAAAGAGAAGCTAGATAATTTCATGGAGGTTAGGTCCATAAAAGGCTATTAGCCAGGGGATAAAATGGTGTCCTTGGCCTCTGTTTGACAGAGGCTGGAGAGGGATGGCAGGAGACAAAGCGCTTGATCATTGTCTTCGGTCCACCCCCTCTGGGGCACCTGGTGCTGGCCACTGTCGGCAGACAGGATACTGGGCTAGATGGACCTTTGGTCTGACCCGGTACGGCCGTTCTTATGTTCTTATGTTCTTATGTTCTCTGAAGAAGATGGAGGGAGACTGAATGGCTTTCACAGTAGAAAGAAATGGTTGAAAGAAACAGTTGGTTCCAAAGAGGATGGAGAAAGGCTGTTCACAGTAGTGACGGATGGCAGAACGAGGAGCAATGGTCTCAAGTTGCAGTGGGGGAAGTCTAGGATGGATATTAGGAAGAACTATTTCACTAGGAGGGTGGTGAAGCACTGGAATGGGTTACCTAGGGAGGTGGTGGAATCTCCATCCCTAGAGGTTTTTAAGTCTTGGCTTGAGAAAGCCCCGGCTGGGTTGATTTAGTTGGGATTGGTCCTGCCTTGGGCAGGGGGCTGGACTTGATGACCTCCTGAAGTCTCTTCCAGCTCTATGATTCTATGATTCTAATATTCTTATCTGATGTTTAGTCAACTGGATAAAGGTTCACCCTTAAGTTTCACTTCAACCCCAATAATCCAGTTGCCCTTTGATAGTTAGTCTGGGTAGAGTCACCAACTCCCAGCACAAGAAAGGTGATGACAATCCCACTGATCAGTTTTGCAGTGACAGTGAGGGGCCCCAAACAAGATCAGGACCCTATTGTGCCAGGCAGTGTACGGACATGTAGTAAGAGACCATTGCTGTTCTGAGAAGCTTGCAGTCTACACAGATAAGCAGACAAAAGTTGCTCAAGGTGAGAAGCTGAGCTGGGAATACATCACACTACCTGTAAAATTTAGGAATAGGCCTTGCCTGTGATGGCAAAGTTTCCATGAGCTCACACTTATGGCAACTAATTTTGGCTCCATTTAAAGAATAAAGATGCAGCCACTCTCTTCTGTACAGTGAAAAAAAGCTGGTCACAGCCATATTATGGGAATTCAATCAATAAGCAATTTCTATCAAGGAAATTAAATAATTACGTATCAAGGAAATTAAAACAAATACAAGCAAATAAGCATAAGTACAGCCCAAGTGGCTAGTCTGTCCATGGGACAGTGTTCCAAGAGCTTGGGATATACTAAGAAAAGTTTCCCTGTCTCTCTGATCTTGGGCATGGCAACAGAACTATTAAGTCATAGTGATTACTACTCTAATCCCAAGTTGTTCTTGAGGTACAGTTGCAGGAGCCTCTAATGTGTTTGCACCTTCTCCATAAGGGGCTGGAATAGCTGATGGATTGGCCTGCTTCACCCACTCCACTCCAAATCCCTATTGCATGCTGGAAAGCAGGGATTTCCTTTATGGTATCGGGCTATATCACATTCAGGGTTGTTACTTCCAGCTCCTGCATTCAGGGGCTGTTGGTTAGTTCTCCAGATGTTGGCCCCCACACAGTGGAACATGATGTGTGAAGGAACTGAACCATGATGTTCAATGGTTTTCTTTCAGGCAAGGACATACATAGTAAGATAAGCATATCACTGGGCAAGAGATTGCACCCATGTATTGCAATCCTTTCAGCCTGCAGATGCATGCATGTTATGTTAAGAACGCTTGCTCTTTTAAAAATATTGCAATTTCAACACACATTTCATTAAAAAAAACCCAACCTCAAGCAGATATTCTGGGTGTGTGCATTTACTTTGGAGAAAAAACACATTTATGTAAATGTACATCCAAATCAGGAGCAGCTTTGGGCTCTTGGCAAGTTGCCAGTGAACCTTGAGTGTTGGGAAGTTTGAGTCAAAACACTCACTTCTCCCGCGTCAGGCAGTGCTGCCAGCACTTGTAGGAAGCAATGGATTGATCCCCATCCTCAGCTCTGGGCCCAGCAAGGCAACTTATCCCATTGTCTCTATAACCTCCTGGCCAACCCCAGATTGACATTTATTCCTTTCCTAAATTTCAAAATACCAAGGAATTGTACATACTTTTACATTTTGGATTCTTTTCTTTATTTCCAAACTTAATTTCTTGAAAGCTTAGCTCAGCTCTCAAAGGACAAGAGATTGACTATTAAGATGGAGTTGAATCAGGAAAGGAAAGATGGCACTGGAGAGGGATCAACTCCATTTTTTGTTATTAGCTGTATTGTCTTAGCAACAGTTCTGGGCCAGGACCCCAGCATGCTGTGTGCTGCACAAAAATAGAACAAGAAGAGAGTCCTTGCCCTGAAGAGCTTTTTTGTTCAGTTCCCAGATCCACCATGGACTTCTTGAGAGACCTTGAGCAAGTTAGTCTCTCTGTGGCTCACTTCCTCGCCCTCTCCCTCCCATAAATTGAAGAATATCATCACTTTCTCCCACATTTGGGCTCCACTTCAGCACAGTCTTATGTGTTTAAACCTTTGTGGGCACTTAGGAGCTACTGAAAGGCAAATCATTAATAGTAAGCAAACTATGAAATCTCACCTCTAGATTGGAGCCAGTGAACAGAAAACAACAAGTCTAAACTGAAGCACTCCCTTTGATGGTACCTGTAATCTCGACATAAAAAAAGGCCCTGTAATTAAAACATCACCATACAACATTTACTAGCTTCGTGTCAAACCAGTTGCTGTTCTTGTCATGTATTTAGCAGCCTGCCTTGATCTAAGAATAGAGAGGAGTTTTTCTATTGCTCCCATTCATATTCATCACTCTGCAATAAATATTATTGTAAACAATTAATATTCCCATTAGCCTGAGTTTTGAATAACTTCAGCAGCTGCCTCTTCGCAGGTTTTCCTAGCCTGCTGCAGGGGCCAATCAGATCATATAAATGTGCATACTAACAAAGATTCATTAAGTGACTCTCTCTTTCCAAGCCTTTGGGAAAGAAGCAAAGAAGGGTTGTCACTTAGAAGTAAACATACTGCACTCTTTCACTAAATATGACATAACGTGGAAATCAATGGCCTTTTAATAATCCTACATTTAAGATGCAAATGTATCTGTTTTTATCAGAAAGACTAATGTATGACTGAAGATTACAAATTGTTTTATTACTTCTTGATTGCTGTTGGCAGGGGGAAAATTACCATGCTAACAGCCTTGTTGAAGGAAAACCATATGTTTGAATACTGAGACATGCTGAAGTTAAAGTTTAGCAAGATTAAGTTGCATGGAGAAAGGTTCAGTTAAAGTACAAAATCATTAATAACCTGAAAGGTAACCTGAGCAGCCACCATATTGTTTAGTGAAGAGAATCCCTTTAGCACCCTTCTAAATGTAATCTCCAATTACCAGGCTTTTCAACTGTTTTGTGCTGTGGAGGGAAATGACTCGGGGCCTCTACTCCAATCACAGGATCAGCTTGTTTCACTTTCAGACCCTTGGATAAAATGATAGTCCTAGAGGGGCAACCTCTGACAGCAAGGAAGCCAGTTTAAGGCTGCCAGAGCTCAGGGAGACATTTACATTTGAAATGCAAGAAATTTAGACTGACAGTTTAGCTCTTCCCTACCCTCCCATCATACTGGTTGCTAAAAGGGCAGGATAATTACCCTTTCAGCATGCATTAAGCAGACAACAAATGACCCCAAACTGTCTTGACTCTGATATTACAGCGCTTGGATGCAAATGTTTATCTTAGGAGATAGCTTTAGATAATAAATAAGACAGACAGGAGTGAGGCTATGTCTGTTTGGCTTTTTGGTTGCTTGGTAATAAGTGACTGTGCCTTGTCTCACTAATTAGTGTCTAATAGCTGCATACACTGATTCACTTTGGGATGTAGTATCAAAAGGAGAGGAAGGACTGGTTTAATTTAGCTATGAGGAACTGCATCTGTTTTCACAGCCACCGAAGGATTATAATTGTTTCTAGACAACAGGAGGTCACATGAGTATAGGCTTTTTAATTATGGCTGAAATTTCTTTGAAACCTTGGGAAATAATTTAATTTCAACATTTTTTTTTTGGCCAGGCTCTTACCCATGTCCATCCCAATTTCTTCCAGCACATTGATATGAAACAAAAACCTTTCTACCTTCTAGAAAAAGAAAAACTTCCTTGTTTCACAGCAATTGCTTTTAATGTTTCTTTATAATCTAATAATTGCACAGTTCCATTGTGAAGGTTAATAAGGTATGTTTCATTATTAAAGCAAACATCTCTGGAGATGTTATCCCCAATTTTGTTCAAATGTTCTTGCTTCACATTTTTCTGTATCAAATAAATCCACATAATCTGACCTGTGTTTCCATATATGTTCCTTTATCGTCTGTGCTCATGTGCTGTGTTGCCAATCTCAAACATCCAAAAATTCAGTGTCAGATCCTCAACAGAGGAGCAAGAACAGAAGACCATGAGTACAATGCTAGCTTGGGACATGGAAGACTTGGCTTCAGTTAGTGCTCTCAGACAACGTAGGAGTGGAAGGGATGTCTTGGGTCATTGAGTGCCGTCCCCTGCTCTCTCAGGCAACCCTGTCATTGAATCCTGTCCATAAACTTTAAGATCCATGCTCCCATTGCTCCTACTGGGAGGCTGTTCCAGAACCTCACTCCTCTGGTGGTTAGAAATCGTCTTCTGCTTTCCAACTTAAATTAACCCATGGCCAGTTTATACCCATTTTTTCTTATGACAGCATTGTCCCTTAGCTTAAATAGCTGTTCTCCCTCTCTGGTGTTTACCTCCCTGACATACTTATAGAAAGTAATAATGTTTGTAGGCTAAATAAGCCACACTCCTCTCATAAGGTAGCCCCGCCATTCCTCTGATCATCCTAGTAGCCCAGCTCTGCACCTCTTCCAGTTTCAGTCCACAGAGCCTTCATGCATGACCCTGGACATAGGCACCAAGTTTCTAATCTACCAGCGGTGCTCTGCCTAGCTCCGCCTAGCTCCTGCCCCTCTGTATGCTGTCCCCCAAGGCTCCCCACCTGCCCTGCCTTGTCCCACCCTGCTTTGCCTCATCCCACCTTTTAGGAGGAATAAGGGGGCTTCTGAAAGAGTTTTTTTTTCTGATATTTGGCCTCATGTAGACGGGCCAAATATCGGAAAAGCCTCTTCCAGGAAAAAAAACGGAAGAAGATATGCAAATTTGAGCCAAATTTGCATATCTTCTTTTGGAAGACGTGCGTAGACTAGACGTGCTCTGTATGTATATTAGGGACCTTATTTCGCTGCTGAATTACTCCAGTGTTACGACAGTGTAACTCCTCCAAAACATAAAACTGGAATCATGCATCAGTAAAAACAGGCCCCAATCATTCTACAGGCTGTACTGGCCACTGTTGCATTCCATTTATACAGGCTGAACTTCTCTAAATCGGGACTCTCTGGTCTGGCAACATCCATGGGCCCGGTGGAGGGCTGGTGGTTGGAAGCCCAGTGGGGCCAGGAGCCTGGCAGTGGGGCCACTGGCAGCAAGGCTACCCAGCTGGACCAGGAGCTCAGCAGCAAAGCTGTAGGGCTTCCCAGTGGGGCTGAGAGGTTGCCTGGGTGGGCCAAGAGCCCAGCAGTGGGGCCACAGAGCTGCCCAGTGGGGTGAAAAGGTTGCCTGGGAGGGCTGGAAGCTGATAGCAGAGCTGCCTGGTGGGCCAGAAGCACGGTGGGACCGGTGGCAGGGGGAAGCCAGCTGGGAGGCAGGCAGCCAGGTCAGGACTAGGAGGGCCATGAACAAAAGGGCCAGAAATGACTTCCCCTGGTCTGGCAAAATCCTTCATCTGGAACCAGTCAGGTCCCAAGGGTGCTGGACCAGGGAGGTCTAACCTGTATTCTGAATGCATATACATACAGAAGGCACCACCTTATGTTATAAGCAACTGAAAATTAGTTCAACAAAATGGTTCTTTGTTCTTCTAGAAATGCTCACAATGTTATCAGTGAGGGTGAAAATAAATGAGGCGTTCTAGACAGGTAACTCAGATCAAACAGTGTAAACACATGTGCGTGTGCACATCTAACAGGCGGACATATTCATGTCATGTGGAAGCTTGCGTGCCTAAAATAACAAAACTCTGCCAACATTTTTATCCTAGCAACTCTGAGTGGAAGGGTCTGCTAATCAGACTGTAACATGCATTGGCTCAGATACTGTGTTGGTTTGAAAACACCACTTCCACTCTTCCAGTGCCTCAGCCAGCTCTATCCTATAATACAAATGACATTGTTCTGATTATGCAAAGTCAGGTTTTAAAATATGTACACCATGCTGGTTGAATAATGAAAAGGTTTATTTGGGAATAATGAATTCTATGGAAAAATGCCAACATTCTCAATGAATTGTTTTGTCCATCTGCAGAGAGCTGGTCAAATAAAGCGGGGGAAAAAGTGAGGAAAAAGGTGAGCATTCGCAAGGAGTACAAATTTTAACAAATTATGTCAGGGTTGATTTGACGTAGGCATAGGTTATTCCTTTAAGAGCAGGAGGTGGTGGGACTTTTCCAGGATATGAAATAAGAGTGAGAGAGAAAGAAATCTGAGACAAGTTCTGGTGGCAAAAAGACCCTCAGGCTATGTCTAGACTGCCACTTTTTTTCGGCAAAAGGTTGCCTCAGATTTCTTTCTCTCTCACTATTACTTCCGATTGTTTTGTCGGAAGAGGCTTTTCTGAAATTTGGCCCGTCTACACTGGGCCAAATTTGGGAAAAACCTCCTCTTTCGGAAGAGCCCTTCTTCCTCGTGAAACAAGGAAAACAGGGCTTCTGAAAGAGCGCATCTGCTCTTCTGCAAAAAATGTCGGAAGAGCATGGACGCGGCGGAGTTTTTCCGGGATACCAAAGGTGTCCCGGAAAAACTCAGTAGTCTAGATATAGCCACAGACATCAGTAAACTTCCTAGGACCCAAGTACAAGAAACTAGTTAGGATTTATACATTGTGCCTGGTTTTCTTCTGCTGTTTCTAATAAATTGGGATTTGTCTTTATATCTCTTGAGTCCCTGCTGTATTAGAGACTGAGCTCTGTGATCCAGATGATCCTGCATCACAGCAGCAAACAAAAATCTTACAAATTGATTTAAATAAGACAGATTTTCAAATCAAAGTAATCAGTGCACTGCGCCTAACTGATAAAATACAAAATCTAGTTAAGGTAAAAATCCTAATAATCACAAAGTAGCCGTCAATCCCACTTATCTAATAAAGTACAAATAACATTTTCAGTGTTGTCATCAAATAGTTCTGTCATTGTTATTTGGAGTGATACACTAGGTTATTGCTGGGAATCATTCCTGGTGTATATCTTGTTCTTGAGGAGCAATTTGTGAGCATTCAGTAATAAACATTAAATCAGTTTTGACTGAAAGTGTAGAAAAGATTCCACTATTCTGTTTTTGTATCAGAGGAATGTAAATCTTAGAATCAGGTTCTCGACACACACACACACACATGTACACGCACACACACACGCACACGCATACACACAATTTAAAAGAAATTTCCCTTGCAAAGTCAAATGTCAGAAGATGTCTGTGCAACTTTCATTCAGCCTGAGTGTAATAGAGTTTTTAAGTATATTATAATAAGGGGGTTTTTTTGCACAGGATACCTGTCCCCTACTTTCTCACTCCACTCATTTTACCTCTTCCGTTGTTCCTGGCTCCAGCCACTCAACCCCATGCCCATCTCCTATCTTTGGCTCCTGCCCCTCTCCCCCTGCCCTGCATCTATTTCTTCTTCCCTTCTGGAATACCTAGGCCTTGAAGACTGAGGCCAGGTCTGCACTATAGGGGAAGGTCGAATTAAGATACATAACTCCAGCTATGTTAATTACGTAGCTGGAATCGACATACCTTAATTCGAGTTTCCACATGCGGTCTCCACAGCGGGAGGTTGACGGGAGCAAACGCTCTCATCAACTTCCCTTACTCTTCACGAGGAACAGGAGTACCAGTGCTGACTGGGGCACCCTCTGTGTTTACTAGACTTGCTAAATCGAACTCTAGAAGATCAACCATGGCAGCGTCGATCTCCCACATAGTGAAGATGTAGCCTGAGGCACAGTTTGAGGCTCAGATGGTAAAAGACATTCAGATGCCTAATTCTCATTGATTTCACTAGTTGCATAAATACCTTTGACCTTCAGGCCTTTAACTTATGCCTCAGGCTGTAAAATAAGGATAATAGGATTTCCTTTCTCTCATGTTTTGCCTTGACTATTTACATTGTACAATATTTGGGGGAAAGGAGTGTATCTTCTTTGTGCATGTACAAAAAATAGAACATCAGGGCTCCAAATTTGAATGGGGCCTCTACACGTCACAGTAATACATGAACAACAATAGAGTGAATTTCATTACCAATGTCAAAGAGTATTCAGAATGCTTTTTGCAGTATTTGCCCAGCTCTATCTTCACCTTCTACTGGAAGGTGGCTCTCAGTGGGCACCTTTATATATCAGTTTTGCCTCTCCATTTACAGCTGTCACCAGTCTACAACTCTTAGGGCCAGGCTGCGGGCAGTCTTTGCACACAGGTCAGTTACTGAGTTGCAGACAGGCAATAAGTAGCAAGATCCAATGTGAGCTGGATCAGAATACCAATATATCGGGGTCAGGCACCAAATTGCAAGCAGCAGAGGTGGGATCAAGCCAGTCAGGAAGCCAGGGTCACGCACCAGGTTATAGACAGCAAGCACATAGCAAAATTGGAGTCAAACCAGGGATAGAAGCCAGAGCCTAGTGTCTATAGCAAGCAACATCTGGAGCAGAAGCAGGCAGACAGTCTGCCTTGTTGCTCAGATAGCTCACCATGATGGTTTCCTGGTTTAAAAGCTAGAAATGGCCAATCAGTGGGGTCCTCTTCACTCCCACACTCAGATCCTGCTAGGCAATACATCCTGCAGAGCCTAGCTTCACAGGGTCTTCCATCAGAATCTCAGCTTATTCATCCTTTGGAGATGTGGAAGCACCAGTAGCTCTGAATCCCCTATAGTTCCAGATTTTAGTCCCCCAGGTTGTTATGTCCACAAAAATTAAACAATAAGGAATGTTGCATCACCCATTGTGTCTGGCTTGCTCTCATCTGTCTCTCCAAGAATTCAAGTTCCATTTTGCTGTGAGCAAGTTCTTTCCATTTCTGGCCAAAGAGTTTTGTCATGGGATCAGCCTTGCGTATTTTCAGTCTGCCCAGCAGTCATTTGTGGTCTCTGGGGACCCATACACTAATGCAGGTTGTCCATCTACTGTCTTGTCTGCAGAAATACATGACCCATCCATCTCCATTTTGCATTGTACATCACCTGCACTACATCGGTCACCTCTGTACGCCATCTGATCTCCTCATTCAGTATATACTCACGGAGCAATATCTCACACATTTCCCACCCATTAGTTAGTGATCCCAAAACAATTATACTTTGGGTGAGTAGCGACAGTCTGTTATCAGCATAGACAATGGCACACTATTCAGTAGTGGTAGCATGTACACACTGGAATGGGAAAGGTCCATGGGGAACTATACTCTATATGCAACTATGCAAGGCTTTAATGAGATTCCATTAACTGAAACTCTGCTCTTTATTATCCAGATAAGCAGTGAACCAATTCAAAGCAATGTCAAGGTCTCCAGCACAGCTCTCAAGACCTTCCAATGAGAGGGCATGGACATCAGATCCTTACTCACTTATTTTATCTGGCCTAGTGTTTCTAAAACACCTATCACATTGGTGTCAAAGTGCTGGGAATGCACAGTAAACTGACACTCATCTAGATATTGGTGCTCAGAAAGAAAATCCGTATGAACTGTTTTCATGCTATGAAGTGCACAAAAATTATTGAAAAGCTATTATAAATAGAAAGGAAATTCAGGTGGCTTGAAACCTCCCAATCCAGAATGTTGGAAAAGGGACAGACTTGAAACTGTCCTATAATTACAATTATAATGTACTTGAAGTATCTAAAAGGATTCAGTTTTGGGTTCCTTCAAGTGTTGTTTTAAAAAAAGTATGGGAATTATCCCAGAGAAGATACATGCTTGTTATTAGAACTGGCTAAAACTCGGATTCTCAATCTGCAGGAAATTTTGACATTTCAAAACTTGCTTACATTCCAAATCAGAACAAATCCAAAATTTCAAAATTGAAATGTTCTATTCTGATAAAATCAAAATGTCACATTCAGATTTTAACTTTTTAAAATATAAATTAAAAATTATAACATCAAAATAAAATTTTGAAATGAAAGGTCATTCAGAAAGAAATATCAGAACATTGTTTTCAGATAAAGTAGAAATGCAATGTATTGACCTTACTAAAATGCTTCCCCGCCCCCCCCCCCACCCTCCCAAAAAAAATCAGAATTAAGTTTTATCAGGATGCATACATGCTTGTGGTAAGTTTTCATATGAATTGCATTCCATTTCCCAATGGAAAAAAATGTTTCATCAGATAATTTTCAGCTAGCTCTACTTGTTCTCTAAGACATAATGGCAATGAAACTTCAGCAAAAGTTTCAAACATCTATGTCTAAATTTAGGCATCTATATCATCTAGATGTGGCCTGTTTTATGTGGAGCTAAGCACTGAGGGCACATCTACACCGCAGGGCAAAAGTCGAAATAAGTTACGCAATTTCACTTACGTAATGTATTTCCCTTCCTGATGTTTTGGGTTTTTTTAGAATAAATATATGAAATATTGCAAAGTAATGTAATAACTGGGACTATACAAGTACCTAAGATGGATAGAAGGGTGAATATGATACCTGGTCATTAAAAACACACATTTCCTGTGGCAGCTATGGAAATTATAGAGTCTACTTAGTAGTTTACATAACAGAAAAATCTCTTAGGGTAGAGGAAGGTGGCCAATAGATAAACACAGATGCTGTGTGTTCACGTGCAAGTTTTTTATTTGGCCCCATTCTTAATTTTTACATGTACTGATCTCTTGAGAGTATGGGAGTAAAATAATCTATTTTGTCGCTAAACTACTAAATTATAGCATACATCTGCTTAGATTTTAGAATTTACTGTTAGTAGAAACAGTGAATTATGAACAAATATTGCAGATTATTAGACAAATGCAAATTTGAAAGCATTGTTGCAGGGGTGTAAGTCATGGGTGGGCCATGGCTCACCCAATTAGCACACAGGCCCACCCAAATCTGAGCAGAGATGTAGTGCTGCCATGGCAGCCCAAAATCCAGGATGGAGCTATACACCTGCCTTTCAGAAAGCTACACTCCAGTAGCTCAGTCTTGGCATTTTCTGAGCCACCCCATCTGTGTGCCCAGCTTGGCATGTGAAGCCCTGTGTCTGGGAGCACCAGGGCTTGCAAGAGGGCTTGGTGTCTGGGGAGTAACTGAGCTCACAGGTGCTCAGGGACTGTTCATGGGCAGCGCTCTCCAAATGGTTCATCCCCTACACAGTCAAGAGGCAGTGGTGAGGCCAGTCTCTCTGCAGCACTCCCCGGAGAAGATGCACTTTGCTGGGCAGCTCAGTAAAGAGTCCAAACCAAGTAGTGCACACAGGCAAGCTCCTGTTCATGCCCCTGCTGTGCAGTGGAGCTGAATGGGCACAGGGGCCCTACAACTCACAGGGGATGCAAGCCCCTCAGCTAAAAGGCTCAGGGCAGCGGTCTGGGAGCTGATCTTGTCTGTGAAGACTGAGGCAAAACAGCATTAAGCACATCAGCTTTATTCCACTTCATCTGTCACTAGGTTTCCTCCTCCAATCAATAACGCCCCCCCCCATTTTCCCTGACCACCTTCTTGTTGCTAACATACCTGTAACACACCTATCTTGTTATCCTTCACATCCCTTGCTAGCTGCAACTCCAGTTGTGGTTTGGCCTTCCTGATTACACCCCTGCATGCTTGAACAAAATTTGTATACTCCTTCCTCGTCGTCTGTCCATGATTTCACTTCTTGTAAGCTTCCTGTTGTGTTTAAGCTCACAGAAGATTTCTCTGCTAAGCCAAGCTAGTCACCTACCATATTTGCTATTCTTTCTGGACATCAGGATGGCATGTTTCTGTACCCTCAATAAGGCTTCTGTAAAATACAGCGAGCTCTCCTGGACTCCTTTCCCCAAAATATTAGCTTCTTAAGGGATCTTGCCAATCAGTTCCCTTTGAGGGAGTCAAAGTCTGTTTTTCTGGTTGCATATTCTGCTGCTCTCCTTTCTTCCTTCCTAACCTCAACCATCTCATGGTCTCTGCTGCCCAGGTTGCCACCTACTTTTACTTCCCCTACCAATTCTTCTCTGTTTGTGAGCAGCAGATCAAGAGGAACATTGCCCCATGGCATTTCCCCTAGCACTTGCATCAGGAAGTTCTCTGCAACACCTAATTCCTACATTATCTGTGCACTGCTGTATTGTTTTCCAGCAGATGTCAGGATGATTGAAGTTCCCCACGAGTACTAGGACCCGTGGTTGTCTGAAGAAAGCCTTGTCTATCTCATTCTCTGGTTCTGATGATGTATAGCAGATGCCCGCTGCAACATCCCCCTTTTTGCTTTTGTCTCTAAACCTAACCCAAAACCTCTCAACAGGCTTTTCTCCCATTTCAAACTGGAGCTCTGAGCAATCATACTGCTCTTACATGCAGTACAACTCCTTCACCTTTTCTCCCCTACCTGTCCTTCCTGAATAGTTTATAGAAGCTATAACAGATTCAACATCCTCTGTGGATCAGGTCCAACAAAGATACTGTACAGAGACTGATCAGTGACTTACATTTGCACTTGAGAATCTGATGCAGGGAACAAAACATATCCTCTGACCCATGTGCTAATCAAAAGAGAGTGAATATTAAATACTATGGACTGCTCACGAACAAACAAGAATTGTATTTTGTATCTATTCAAATAAGAAATTCAAGACAATCACAAATACATTGCTGGAGAATTTACTCATCCATCACTAGAATGGGAAATTAGAGCATTTTTCCCCTTGGTTCAGTGGTTCCCTAATAAATGCAGTTTCCTGACATCTGTCCTGAATTTTTTTTCCTGTATGAAGAAGAGAGCTAGCGTCTGAGTTATTTACAAGTTTATGTGGACATATATTATCTCAGCTCCAAGATGTATACTATGGACAGTAAGCCAAACTACAGAGCCCACAAATCCTGTCCAGAGAGTCTGTCACTTCTATCCCGAACAGATGTCCTATATAACAGGTACAGTATCCAGTCATAAAATGTGTATTCTTTAAATCACAGCCCTGATACATTACTTCATCTTTTATAACACTGTTTCATGCAGCAGCAACTAGAGCAATGCACAGTAAATTTAGACAGCAAGAATATGATGCAAGTTTCGGGCCATATTTAGAGTTTATAGTTTTAATGAAAAGAAGGCAATTCGGATCACTGACACTTTAAATTTGCAAACACTTCATTGTCAACAGTGTTCATATTTATTTACTACTAGAAGACTTACCTGGCATTGCCTGGATCCTTCAGGGCAGGGTAGTGTGGGGCAGCCAGGGGCTTTCTTCTTTCCCACTGACCTCTCCCAGGTGGTGGAGGAAGCCTGGCGGGGGCTTTCTCCCTCCACTTCCCGGGCTGGGGAGGGGATGTCAGGGGCTGTTTCTTGGGCGTGGGAGGCCCCACTTACCCAGTCTGGTGGAAAGCAAGATGGTGAGCCCCAGCCCTGCTGACCATTTCCTTGGTGGTGCAGCTGCCCCCAGTGGTCACTCTGCAGTATAGCTCTCCCCTGCACTCCCTGCCCTCAGTGACCACTGTGAGTTTCATGTCCCTCCTCCCTGTGCCCCTCCCTTTCAATGTTCTGGAAACCTTCCCATTCCCAGCACTTTCTGCATTCCTCGTACCACCAACCCCTGACCTTGGATAAAGTTAAGAGAAGAGGAAGCTGCTTACCTAATTTGGTAGCCCTAGCTCTTACCATTTAAGAGGAGTTCTTGAATAAACAGACTCACAGACGGAAAGACAGATGCAATTTCTAAAATAGATAGACAGATAGATGCACTGCCCCAGATCCATCTGGATAATATCTGCACCCATTTAGAGACCTCAAAAACAAATCAATTAGAAAACAAACCATCCCTCATCCACTGACAATAAATAAGTACGCAGCTATTGTCCCCAGCCAGCACATAATACATTCAGAATTGCAGTTTTCTGATTAATATCAGGATAGGTGTCATCTCTGTGTATGCTCCAGGGCTGCAAACAAAAATAATGGGTGCTTAGTCAGCACCCATTGTCAGCCCCCCAATCAGCTCCTCTCCCTTCTCCCCTTGCCCTCCCTCCTGCCAGCAGGTCCCACTTAGATCAGCTTCTCCGGCTTCCAGCCAGCACCTCCCATCCACCAGTGATCAGCTGGTAAGCAGTACGCAGGAAGGCCTGGAAGAGGAGAGGAAGGAGTGAGGATCAGGTTCACGCAAGGGCAGGAAAAGATCATGTGGGAACTTGGGAGAAAAGGGATTGAAGTGGAAGTGGGGCCTTTCACAGAGTGGGAATCAAGCACTCCCCGACAAATAAGAAAGATAGCACCTCTGAATACCAGTGTAAAGATGCATCCAAGATGCAAAACTCATACGCAGATCTAGATTTCGATGTGTTTATATATGGCCCTTGTCACCATAGCATCTGAGTACTTCACAGTTATCAATACATTTATTTTCACACCGTCCCCATGTAGCATTATGTATAGGCACATTATCTATATTTTGTAGAAAATGTAGCAGAGGAATTAAAGCACTCTCCCAACGTCATATAGAAAGGCTGTGGCAGAGCCAGCAACCTAACCCAGATTTTCTGACTCCAAGACCAATGTTTTAAGTGTTGTGCCTACTCAAACGTTCCTCTACCAAAAGTTGGGGTGGGTGGAGTGTGAATTCTGATTTAGTGTTTCAGGCCTTAATCTGAAATTCAGGCTTGGGTCTGAGACTCTGTTTTAAAACTTCTACCCCACATTTGGGCTTCTCTCTGGTATATTACACATTTGGAAAACTAGCATCTGTGCTCTGACTCTTTACATTAAACACATGGGCTACGTCTAGACTACATCCCTTTTTCGGAAAAGGGATGTAAATTAGACGTATCGCAATTGCTAATGAAGCGGGGATTTAAATCTCCCCCGCTTCATTAGCATAAAAATGGCTGCCGCTTTTTTTCCGCACGGAGCTTTGCCGGAAAAAAGCGCCAGTCTAGACGCTGATCTTGCGGAAAATAAAGCCTTTTCTGAAAGATCTCTTATCCCTCTTTGAAATAAGGGATAAGGGATCTTTCGGAAAAGGCTTTATTTTCCGCAAGATCAGCGTCTAGACTGGCGCTTTTTTCCGGCAAAGCTCCGTGCGGAAAAAAAGCGGCAGCCATTTTTATGCTAATGAAGCGGGGGAGATTTAAATCCCCGCTTCATTAGCAATTGCGATACGTCTAATTTACATCCCTTTTCCGAAAAAGGGATGCAGTCTAGACGTAGCCATGCAGTTTATCTTCTTAACCACTGATTGCAAAAGACTACAACATCTCTAGTGTTATGGGTCATGAGTCACACTGAAAGACCTCATGCTGAGGTCTGAGGTCTCTAAAGCTGCCTTAAACTCATCTGATGTGACATCCAGTACCTGGATGAGGCAATTTCATGTAACACATCACCACTTCACTGACACACCACCAGGGACACAAGTGCATAGGGAAAATGTGGTTACACTCAGATACATCCTTTGAAAAAGCTACTTGAATATTCATTTTCTTTTTCATTGGCATTCTGAAGGTGGTGGCAAATGTCTGAATCAGTCTTTTGTAGGTCTGCCTCAATTTTGGCAGGATGTGACAATGAAGTTAGGTGCTCTTATTCTGAACTTTTGACTCTGGCTCACTACTGTGCAGTACTGCTTACTGGACAAATGTTTAGAACCAGTGTTCCTAACCACAGAGAAAACTAAGCTCTCTAGTTGATAAGCTACCCAAAGGAAATGACTTGCAAATTAGGGATGTACAAGATGAAGTAGAAAAGTTTGTTTCAAAACTAGCTCATCAAGGAATTCTTCCTGTTTACTTCAATGGGCTTTCAGTCAGTCCCTAATAGCTCAAGAGAAGAGTGCACATGGCATCAACTTTTCTGGCTTTCTCAGCAAATTTATGGGAATACATGAAAAGGTGTCAGGAATTTGGGAGAGTTTTTTGGCTTCTGTTTCCTCCTAAAGATTTTCATAAGTGACAGAGCTAAGGTGATTCTCACTGTTGTTCCTGGAATTGCAATTTTACCCTTGCTACAAGCGAATGTGCGAGCTGGTGTACTTAGAACTTTCAAAATGATGATGAAAACAGTAGTGAGAAAAATTGCACACCATCAATTGATACATCAGATCCTGCTTTATGGCCAGCAATCCTTAATTCTGATGATACTGATTCTATGATTTAGAACTGGCCTGGCAAAATCAAGCATATAAAATTTACAGTATATGAGTGGAAATAACACTTCGAAATCTTACACTGCAAAAGAGTATTTACAAATGGTGAGAAACTGAATAGGCGTTGGTTAGTTTACTCAAAATCAACTGATAAAGTGTTCTGGTTTTGTTGAAAAATTGTATAAGAATGCCAAATCACTGCTTGTCTTTCCAGGTAAAATTACCGGCATAACTTAGCTGATGCTCTGAAGCAATATGAAAAGTCACCCGGCCATTTTATGGCCTACTCCAAATGGATGGAGGTTGAGTCCAAGTTTAAGCTTAATAAATGCACAGATGCAGAAAACTAGTGTATTATTCATGTAGAAATCCAGCACTGGAAGAACACGCTCAAGTATCTGATCTCAATTACTCTCTTGCTTACAAAAAATAATTTGATTACGTAAGAGTAATTTCCTCGGTTGTATATCCTTGGGAAATACAACAGTGTCATGCGTGGGCACCTGTGTCGAGTAGTTCATAAAGAAGCTGTGGGCCATTACTGCAGCAAAACAATTCAAAATGAATTGACTGACCTTACGGCAAGGAAGGTGTTTGATAACATACTGTTGTGCCTTGGCAAAGTGGAGTATGAAGCTGTAATGATGGATGGAATGCCTGATGTTAGTTACAGTGAAAAGATGTCAGTCATATACAGTAAGAGTTATTGACCACAAAGATGGCTGTATCTAATGAATGTGTTTTTGGTATCTGGGCAACACCCCTGGAAAAAGCCTAACAGGACTGTTTATAAATAAAGCTTCAGGAATGCCCCAGCCAAGGGGCATGGTCACAACAATGGTGCAAACATTAAAGGAAGAAACAGCGGCATCCAAGCAAGCTTCCTTGTACTGAATCTAATTGCTTACTTCATGGCTTGTGGCTGCCCATCCCTCAGCTGTGCTTGTCTCAGATGCAGCAGCATCTTCTTTAGATTCAGTATCTCTCTTCTGATTAAGTATCTCCCTTTGGTATGTCCTGTTTTCAGCATCAGCGATCAGATGGAAAGTCCTCACGGACAATGTTACAAATCTGCCCATGGAGCTGCTGAATGGCCCATGCTGGGAGAGTGCCTTGACCTTGAATGGCCTGTGAGGTACCAAGTGAGTGAGGTTTACGACAACTCCACGACAGAACTGATGCAGTCGAACAAAGCTAAGGCCAGAATCTGACAGAAGATGCAAAAGCTGGCAAATCAGATCACTGACTTCAAATTTCTGGTCTCTATTGTGGTTTGGCATCATATGCTGTTCCAAGTAAATGTTTTAAGTAAGGCAACACAACCTCATTTGAAGCACATCGTGCATGGTACTGCTTTGATTAGCAGCTGCCTTGATTTCATTATGGCCTATAGAGACAACGGATTTGAAGATATCATCACTGCTACCAGAGAAATGCTGGAAAATCATAGGAGTTGAGCCTGTCTTCAAGGAAACACACATCAGCCAGAAGAAGAGACAGGTTATGAGGGCAGAGATGAAGAGATAGGAAACTTGGAAGAAAAATTAAAGCGGGAACTGTTTTGTTTGCTCATTGACACTGCCCAAATGTCCATTGAAGAAAGGTTTGTGCAAATGAAGCAGCACAGAAACACCTGGGGGCTTTTGTATGAGTTTAATAAGCTGCCAATGGACAGGAAAACACTCTTAAACAATTGTACAGGCCTTCACCGGATGCTGGCACATGGGGAATGCTCAGATGTCAATGATAAAGACCTCTGTGTTGAACTGGAGACCATCTGCCACATTTTGTATCATGGGAAGTACTTCAATTCATTGATGATGCACAGCTGACCAACACTTTTCCTAATGTGTGGATGGTGTGGAGGATTCTGCTCCTGCTGCTGGTCACAGTCACAAGTGGTGAGCACAGCTTTGCAAAGCTCAGGCTTGTTAAAACATATCTTTGATTGATGATGGCTGACAAGAGACTGACATCACTTGCTATTTTATCGTTTGCAAAATCCGTTGGCTAGTCTTTTTCAGTTCATGAGGCCAAAGGCAACAAGGATTAGGGATAACATTCTAAGACTGTCACCTACTGTAAAACTATGTAATACTGGTTCATCTGATGTTGGTGCACAGTTTAATTTCTTTATGTTATTCTTAAAATTAAAAAACATTCCATAAGCTTAGAGGAATTTCTTTTTAACTTGCTTATATATACCATAAAGAAATACAGATTTACAGTTCCTAACATGCACATGTATAATTGTATATGATGGGGATAAATCACTCATGCAAATGATGGATCAAAGTCATAAAATGAGCTAGAAATGCAATAAAAATAAGGTCTTCGCAAGTTTACTAAATAGAGGGGGAGCGTGGAAGACCTTCCTTGCCTGGGATGCCATTTGGTCTTGGGCCAGACCTGCATGAACCTGAAGAGATACTATTCTTTGTAGTATTATATATAAATGTACTGGTTCAAGGAGATCTAATAATTGTCCATATTTAAAAATGCCAACTGTGTACAGCTGTGGGAATGTTTTCCTTCTTGTTCATTTCTAAATCATTTTTGTTTACTCATTTAAATTACACCACTTGCCTGACACCTCCCTCCTCCATTTTTTTCTCATTTAACACACAGGCTTTTTTTATTAGGATTATTTTTTTCATGAGGTGACTGTCCTGCAATTCCTCTGCCATCTGGCCTAATAATGCTATTGGCAGGAGGTTAGCAGTTTCACGGCAACATTTTTGTGTGTGTCTGCTGAATGCTTATCAAAGTTACAGTAATAGAATCAAAACAACATTCCTATTTACTGATAATCTCCAAATCCGCACTTCTGTTCTTAGGTGGTATCCTTGTCTGTCGAAGGCAAAAAGTCTTTTAAAGGATGATGAATGTTACTAATGGGGTTAGAGTCCTCCTCATTATAAACACAGTAGGCTATTTCTTTCTATCAATGCTCCAGTCATTGCTTGCTTTTTTATATCAAAATACTCCACATGTCAGCTACAGAGAACTAATGATGCTTTTCGAAAGAAGTTGAAACTAACAGATATATGAGTGCTCCTGAGTTAAAGTTCTCTGTACTGACATTCTCTACAGTCACTGTTAGCAGTAAATGTTAGCTGTGGCTTCATCTACAGTTCTTCCTTTATCTAAAATATAGTTTGAAATCAAGATATTGGGCCAAAGTGGTAATGCAGAGCATAGAACGTTTCTATTCTAATTCCAACAAATACCTATAATTCACAAGGATCGGCATTTGATTCCAGGTATTTTTAATGATCATGGACAATTTTAAAACCTGATATTGTATTATCTATGGATCCAAAGAGCCAGATTGCATGAGTTTGTTTATGAAGGCATGATAAAAATAGCACTGGGTAGAGCCAAGTGCTCAAATCTTACAGAGACAGGTAGCAGTATGAAACCCTTACAGAGACAGAATTAGGGTTGGATAGACACTATGCACACTTCCCCATACAATTTCTACAAGGCACCTTTATTTCTGGCGTCTCTTTATTAAGCCCTGCCATTCCTGCAAGTTGTGTGGTAGACAAATGACCATTGGGGCTGGGTGGAGGCCAAATTTATTTTAATTTGTGACCTAAATTAGATCTGAATCTAAGTCTTCTGAGGCTAAAGACATTAACCATGGTGCCATCACCATCTGAATTAACAGTTTCAAGGATTTCTTCTGTTTTTTAATATTTATTGAAAACTGGAGAATGTGGCATGTGGGACAGTAGTTCTGCATTAGATACATCATGTGGCAAGCATCCATCCGCACTGACAACTGGAGCTTAGTGATGGTACTATCATCTTAATTAAAATTCAGAATGAGGTAAATGAACCGAAATTGCATTTTTCTGGACACTAACTTGGACTTAGGGACCATCTGAAGTCACACCAGTCGTACGCTCCCGTAAACCTACTGATTTTTGTGGCGTGACACTGAATTAGCCCTGGTATGAAATTGGAAGCAGTCCTTTAATGTTGATTAAATTAGGTGATAATGCAAGAGCACAGGATTATGGTTGTTAAGGCAAAGCTTGCTTTGAGGTGGCATGCATAGGAGAGACCATACTACAACAGGTTCCCCTGAGGAATTCTAGCCGATTCTGTCACAATTCCACAGGCTATTAGGGCTGTGTATGATGATGAGTAACACAGTGTAGTATGTGCTCCCTCCTTAGTGGCTCAGAATTTCTGGCATGTGTGAATAAAGAGATTGGGCTACTGCTTCCTCTTTTAGCTTGTGGGATGAAATCAGTCTATAAGGCAGTGCAGGGAACCTTTTTTGGATTGTGGATCACTGACCCATAGAAAAATCAGTCAGGCTGGGGGGCAGTGCAGACTGAAGTGCCAGCGAGGGTTCCCCAATGTACGGGGGGGGGGGGAACCCTGAGGCCCAGGAGTTGGATCCAGACAGCTGAGGACCTCATCTGGCCCCTGGGCTTTAGGTTCCCCACTCCTGCTATAAGGCCTGGAATTGTGAGTAACCCTTGCATGGGGCCTCAGAGGGAGAAAGCTCTAGGGATTTAGGGGCCTGATTCTTACTTAAGGTGCAAGAGGTCCCTTGTTTAAAGCCACTTATGTTACACAGGATAAAAAATTCTACGAGATACGGGCTGTTCCTTCAGGGTATGAGAACATGACCAGCTGAACAGGGTGAGGAAGAAACTTCCCTTATAAGCCAACACTGGATACTACAAAGCTGGCCATGATGGGTATTCTTGCACCTTTCCCTAGTGTAGCACAGCTCAGTCATTGGTCATGAGCCAAAAGCATTTCATGGCAGTCACTGTTGACAGGACACTGGACTAGATGGGCCACTGGTCTAACCCATATTAACAGGATAAACTTAAAAAACAACAAATGGTCTGGTAGCACTTTATAGACTAACAAAATATGTAGATGGTATCATGAACTTTCGTGGGCACAGCCCACTTCTTCAGATGACCAGAGTTTTGAGTTAAGGATGTGCAGACCCAAAATAAATAGGGGAGAAGGGAGAGGTGGGGAGGAAAAAAAGGAGGGGGGGCGGGAAACAAGGAGCAGAGGGTATGAAAATATCAAAGGGAAAAACAAGTAGGCAGAACTGGCAATCTTTGTGTGGATTCTTGCGTTAGTACCCTTCCTATCTATTGCTATCCTTTGATCCTTATCTGCTTCCTTTTAACTATCCAATCTTTAGATGCTTATAGATTGCCAGTTCTGCCTACTTGTTTTTCCCTTTGATATTTTCATACCCTCTGCTCCTTGTGGACAGGGAAGAGGGAGTTCTTTCGGAAGAAGTGGAAAGAGGAAAAAGCACAGGTGCCCTGGTGGCCATTCCTTTCTTAGCAATCACAGCTTACGTGCGAGAGAGCGTCCATTCAGTCTGGATGCTTTCTTTCGGAAAAGCAGATCACTTTTTCGATGCACTTTTGCAGTGTGGATGCTCTCTTTCGGAAAAAGATTTTCTGGAAAATCTCTTCCGAAAAAAGCTTCTTCTGAAAGAAGTCTGTAGTCTAGACATAGCCTCATTGAATTACATTCCTTCCATAAAGAAATTTCAAGATAGACATGTGAGCACTTTTTAGGTAGAATACTCTTGTTATCGTGATTATTCCTGTCACTTTCCTTCCTACTGACAATCTTTTGAACAAAAAACTGCTTGTACAAATATTCCTAGAAAATGAATAAGAGGAATTGCAAATACTAGTGAAACGAATTTAACAGGAGCAGTAGTAAGCCTGTTGTTAGCAGGGGTTTCCAAACTATGATATGTGTGCATGAGCTTCATGGACTATCCATTCACTTCACAACAAATTGTTAAGAAGGTAGTAAGAAGGTACAGGAGCTGCTTGCTGGAGGCTTTGTTAAACACCAGAATGATTCAATACTTATCCAAGACATATTCAAATCTTTTGATGTTTATTATTTTGCAAGACTGGACATGAAATACAGGTTGAACCTGCAAGGAGGTTTACAGGATCTGTTGAAAAAGGCTTTCTTTCTCAACAGATTCCCCTCTAGACTGCCACTTTTTGCAGACAAAGTGCTGAGTCAGCAAAAATGGTGGCCATTTTATGCAAATTAAGCCCAGGATATTTAAATCCCTGCTTCATTTGCAATGTCAACCTGCTTAATCTGCATCCTTCTGCCGACAGAGGGATGCAGTCTAGACATACCCTAAGTTACCACTGTAAGCATTGTAAGTGTTGGTAATGCTGCTAGACAATATTGACCTCCCGTGGTCCAGCAAATTCTCTGGTTCAGCACCAGTCAGGTCCCATGGATGCCACTCTACAGAGGCTCAACTTGTAGTGTTGTTCACTATTTTCTGTTTTCAGGGTCCCATTATATATTTAAACTATGTTATAATCTTAGGATTAGACTAGATCCACTCTGTTTGCAGCTGACCTCCTTCTGAGTTTATAAAGATATCTTTTGAGCTGAGTATCCAGTGCAGTGAAAATGAGCATCTTGCAGTACCAGCAAATTGCTAAATTATACTCATGAAATTTGGCAAAGATGATAATCTTCCTATTATTGTTTTAAGTGAGAACAGTAAAGGCTTTCCCCCCAGGGATATGAACTCTCTCCTAAGCTTGCTTAGACTGCCTTCATATTCCTTTAGGCATATACTTAACTGTTGGGGTTACCTAACATGCACTTGAATTTACTGTAAGAGGTTCACAACTACTCATTAACCTATGGTTACAACCTTCCATCTTGAATGTATTTTGCAGATGATAAAATAATCCATTGGTAGTGCAGTGCATCCCACTTAATAAACATGCCTAGAGACAGAATAAGCATAAAGATATTCAGACAGTGACTGAGATGTGGACAAGTGGATAAACATTTGACTACATGACTGTCAAAGCCCATTGGGTGTCATGCCTAAATGGCATCTGTCTCAGTAACTGACAGTGACATTCAGAAACAGGCTGTACTTTGCATATTGGAGTTTAATAATGATCACACAACGCCAACTTACTGTCAAAGCTCAGACCAAATAAGTGTGCAGCTTATGATGGAAACAACACAATAAAGTTAGTGCCAACGAGACTGTAAGTTAACATATTTGCCGTGTTTTTTAATAATGAGTGTTCAATTTGATTTTCTGCAAATGTGTACAGTCAGGACACCCTCCCCCATTTCTGTTACTTAGTAAAGGCCATTCAAGAGAAGTATGAGAAGAAAAAAATCATCTCTGCAAGGACTAATTAAGCAGCAGAGGATGTCAGCCTATTGGAAGGCTATGGGCAACCTCCTCAGTTGATGTAAATCAGCATAGCCCTATTCATTTCAGAAGGGTTATGAGAATTTATATCTGTTGAAGATCTGGTACTGTCATGAGGTTCACTACTCCCTGTTAGGATGTCTCCTTGCAGCTGTGTCTGGGGAGTAGCTCCCCCTAGTCCAATGTCCCCTTCTGTCTGACATTCATGCTGAGGTCCTACTCATACTCCACTAGTCTGTACTTGCTCTTTGTGGGTTGGCCGGGTCACTTTAGTTTTCCCCTCCCAGAATATCAAAGTCTCACTGGACTGGTTGACCAGCAGTCATCCAATTCAAGCCTATACCATTTCTCCAGTGGTGGGTATGGGGCCCCAAACCTGCCCACTCTGGGTTCCAGCCTAGGGATCCTCAAATCAGCTGCCAAGTTTTGCATTGTCCTACACCTTTCTGATGTTTCCCTGGGCTTTTCCTATTACAACTCTTTCAGGTTCTACCCACCCTAGGTCAATTTTTCCTTCAGGGTCAGGATCCCAGGGCTAAGACTGTCTCCCTGGGTTTCCACCTTTCTTTCTTTAGGCCTGGAGAGTGACTGCAGACTGCCACACTGCACCCTTCTTTCTTTGTTTCCCTGTCATTTTATGGCACAGAAACATCAGCATGTCAGGCTATACCTACGCCTACTTCAGTTTTCATATAAACAAAAATCTATATTCTCTCACATAGTCTTCACATGTTTTTTTAAAGCTACCCCACTTTACTGATGCTCTCAGAAGTCCTTTCATATGACATTCTTTCACCTCAAGGCATATCAGTACTTCATAAAGCAACTTTCTGTGTAATTCTCCCTGAATCACCACAACATGTGTTCTATTGTTTCTTGGACTTTGCATGTGTTACATGCCCCTCTCTGGGCTTGCTCTGTAAATACAAATTATCATTCAGATTATAGTGATCTGTTAGCACTCTAACTATAGTTACATTACTTCTTCCATCTTTGGGTACGTCTACACTACAGAGGAAAATCGAAGCTGCCACTGTTGATCTTCCAGGGTTTGAACTAGTTAAGACTGCTAATTCAAAGTGACCCTGCTTTCATGAAGAGTAAGGGAAGTCGAAGGAGGAGTGTTCTCCCTTTGACTTCCTGCAGTGTAGACAGCACTTAAAGCCAAGTTAAGCTACTTTAACTTCAGTGATACAATTAATATAGCTGAAGTTGTGTAGCTTAATTAGACTTTGTCCTGGAGTGTAGACATACCCATAGTTATTAATATACCATTATCCTCAAGTTTAGGACATATTTCATAGTACCTTCATCCTTTTGGCTATGTCTACACTATAGTCTCTTGTGCAAAAAATATGTAAATGAGGCAAGGCGTGGAATATTGCCATACCTCATTTGCGTAATTAATGAGGCTCCGTTTTTTCACAAGAGGCTTTTGCACAAAACCCCTCTTGCGCAAGAGCTGTTCTTCCACATTTTTTTTTCAGGAAAAACAGCTCTTGTGCAAGAGGGGGGTTTTGCACAAAAGCCTCTTGCTGCACAAAAATGGAGCCTAATTAATTATGCAAATGAGGTGCGGCGATAGTCCACGCTTCACCTCATTTGCATATTTTTTGAGCAAAACGGGCACAGTCTAGACATAGACTTTGTGTCTTTGGCTTTCAGTTCTGGCTGTTTCTCCTTAAGTTCTCTTTTAACCAAACTTTTGAAGTCCTGTTTATTCAGAGGGATCTTCATCTCAACCTTTTTGATTTATGGCATTTTTTTTTTTGCTGCTTTACCATTTCATTTCCTGGTATCCAGACATGCACTGAAATCCATATTCTTATTATATGTACCCCTAATTGTATCACCTTCATAATTAAGAACAGTATTTCATTGACTAACTCATTCTTTCTTTCTGAGCCTCCATTTCTAATTACCATTATAAGTGAGAAAGAGTCAAAGAGGACTGCAGTAATAGTTGGGCATACATTCTTTATCCACGTCAATACCAATAGCATGTCCATCAATTCAACTGTCATAGTGGCCACACAATTTGATACTCTCATACGTCTATTAATTCCAAATTCAGGGGTACAAAAGGACATTCCTCTCAACCTATGCTGTTATCTCTAGAGTCATCAGTATAGCTCTGGCAATACTGATCCCATTTGTCATGTATAAACTCATAAGCCTGAATTATCATATTTGAAGGTCCTACTCTTCCCTTTCCCTGCCAAATCCAGAAGTGGGCAGAGAACCATCCCATATAGTTTTATTTCCCATAACTAGACATTTTAATTTCTCCCTGTCTTTCCTTTTCTTTTTGCCCCTTTTTTAATCTGTTGGCATGAGGGAATGTGTGGTGCCCGGTTACTTCTTGTCTACTTAATTCCCAGCAGTCTTTGTGTCACTATTTCCAGAAACCTTATCCCAGATGGTTACAACTAACATTTTCAACCTTAAATTTATAGGCATTTCTCCCATTGCTACCTGCAGCACAAACAATAGAATCATATTTGCACCACACGCAATTGGCAGAGCTTGGACTTGGATTAGTTCAAATATTTTAAGTGTTGATTTAGCTGAATTAAAGTCTTGGCATCCATAATCTATAACTATAGAATAATAAGTGCCCCCATTCAGAATCAGCAATCTGGTATTTAAAGCATTCCAATTGTTCCCAGCAATACTTTTAAGCAGATTCATCCTATCTTTACGTTTAGTCTTTGATGTTATCTACGTGACCATTTCAAGTTAACTTGTTAATAAACAACACACCTAATTACATACGATTTTATACTACATGTATTCTTTCAGTATAGATATGTAGGTTCCATTCTTTTTTGGAGAAAGATCATTCCTTGTGTTATTGAAAGGATCTCCACAGTCTGAAATGCTTCTGATCACCATATTGATTCTCTCCACAGCTATCTTAAGTCTTCTACATTTGGCCCGTGTAGCACTGTCATTTGCAAATAGAGTATTACCTATTCCTCAGAGACTCTCCAGTAGATCATCAGTCATAATGTTAAATAATGTCCCATTGCAATATATATTAGACAAACTGGACAGTCCCTACAGGAAAGAATCAATGGACACAAATCAGATATCCGTAAAGGGAACATACAGAAACCTGTTGGTGAACACTTTAATCTGCCTGGTCGCTCATTAAGAGATCTTCAAGTTGCTGTTTTGTTACAGACCAATTCCACAAGCCAAATACACAGGGAAGGGTTGGAACTACAGTTCATTCACAAGTTTAATTCTCATGCCAATGGTTTGACTCGAGATACCGGATGACTGGGACATTACCAACCTACCAAACAATGAAGGTGCCAATGGTTCTTTGTCTGTGTAGATTCTGGTGTTAGTACTCTTCCTCTCTAAATGCCAACTAATGGTATTTATCTGCTTCCTTTAACTATCCCGTCGTTAGGTGTTTATAGACTATCAGTTTTGCTTGTTACATACCAGCTCGGTTTTCCCTTTGATATTTATATACCCACTGCCGCTTTTTGTCCTCCCTCCCCCTTCTCCCCTATTTAGTTTTGGCTCTGGACATCACCACTCTGGTCATCTGAAGAAGTGGGCTGTGCCCACGAAAGCTCGTGATACCATCTACATGTTTCATTAGTCTTTAAAGTGCTACCAGACTATTTGTTGTTTTTTAAGTTTATAATGTTAAACTGGTTTGGGCTGTTGAAACCCATGTGGAATAAGTTTTTAAATATTCCAAGAAGCTGCCCAGACCATGACTTGTATGGTTCTATCACTTAACAAATCTGTTACCTACCACGACATTCTTCTTCTGACAGGCCCACTGATGGGGGCTGGGAGGGGAAAAGGCAACAACTGCCTTCTGACAGGCCCAGTGATGTAAAAGGCTCCAGGGCTCCTGGCTGCCGCTGTTGCTACAGTGGAAATGGAAGCATCTAGAGCCCTGGGCCTTTTAAATCGCTACCGGAGCCCCTAGTGGCAATGAAGAGTTGGCTGGAGGAGACTTTTTTGAAATGGCGTAACCAGACCTGCACTCAGGAATAAAAATGTGGGAGTACCATGGCTTTAGAGAGTAGCATTATGATGTTGTCTGTGTTGTTACCTATCCCTGTCCTACTGATTCCTAACATTCTGTTAGCTTTGTTGACTGCTGTTGCACATTAAGGGCATGTTTCTGGAGAACTATCTACAATAATGCTAAGATATTCTTGAGTGGTAACAGCTAATTTAGACCCAATCATTGTGTATGTATGGTTGGGATTATGGTTTTCCTATGTGCTATAACCACCAGTTACTTCTATTCTGATAGTAGTATTTCTTTTCTCCATATATTATATAATTCAATAAAGCTCTTGAACTCCCTTACAGTAGATTCTTAAGCATTACATTAGATACGTTATCTTTACCCGGAGCTGTATATTTACTTTTGTCTACAGGCTTTCTGAGTCCTGTATGGTGACATTTTCATTCAGTACATCATCATTATATTCTACTCAGCCATGGAACAGCTCACAGATTTCTTCAGCGAACGTTCATTTTTGTTCACAAAACTCTTTACTTTGATTTGTCTCACTGCTACCATTTTCAGACTCTTTTGATAAAATGTTCACTTTTCCTAAGTTAGAACCTTCAACTTTATAATTTACCTCAAAATTGGGTATAAAACTATTTTGAGTCTGGATCCCATTCATTCTTTTAACTTTTTCATATATCTCTGCAAGCTTGGAAGCTTTGTTCATTTTCCAACAATACTTTCTTTCAAATCTCTTTTGTTGCCTTTACATCTTTTATAGTTCATTAAATCCTTGCCATTCATCATCCGTTTTGCTTATTTGTGTGCCTTATTTCTTTTTCTTTTTTTAATTGCTGCTTTACAATCGTCATTTCACCAGGCAATTGGATTTCTGAGTCGTTGGCAATGTGACATCTTACATAGAGCTAGGTTTAACTCTCTTTTTTATGATATAATCAAGAAATTTTTTGTAGATTATCTTTTATACAACTAGTATTTAGATACTCAGCATACTTACTGAGCACACTTATCAAGGGTCCCCAAAGTGCTTTTCTAAGGCTCCAGATAGCAAAGCTACTTGTGCCTTCACTTTTTAACCTTATACCAACTCCACCTGGTAGGTAACAACAAACCCAAATGCAACATGATAATGTTGATGTCATGACTTGATTGTGTTTGTTTTGAGAAAGAATCTATGTTCACAACAAAGCAATCAGTTGCCATGAATGTATGATGTCACCACTTGAACATTAAGATGACTAATGTACCATTAAGGGGGAAGGAAGAGAAGGCAGCATGATGTCACTTTATCACCTACTAGACTGGTTTATAATAGAATTGGCTCAAAGAAAAGATTATCAACTCATGGACAGCAATGGCATCAAGGTTTCCTTCAGCTATGCAGATCAGACCCTAACCAGTATAGGCTAGGTCTCGGCCATCTAATCACACTGGCCCTCTTTCTGGCCTCTGACCAAGCATGTTACATTGCAAGGAGATTGGGGGGTAGAGCTGCGTTTCACTACCCTGGCTGTGGAAGTATAAACTAGGCAGAGGCTGTTCAACACAGTCCGCCGCCTAAGGCAACACTTCAATACGCTGCTCTTTACACCACTATAATTTAGCCTGGCCACCCGACATCATGATGGAAAGATGGCTGGGTCACATCTGCTGTGGTTGTCATCTATCTTTCTTGCCTTTAGCTAGAATGGCCTCTGACGCTAAAGCAAATCTAGGATTTGTTTTGACTTACACTGTGTACTGCCCTGGACTACACATCTGCATGCTGGTTGCCAGTGGGAGCATGACATGGGTAGGTGGGGAATCCCTATTGCCATATGACATTGCAGAAGTTCTCCTTATCTTAGAGATATTCCCCAGAGGTTGATTAAGCCGGTTTTGTGGCCCCTGTATGCCCTCAGTTCTGGGAGAGACAAGTTGCAGCTTCTGCAAATGAGTGCTGTCCATCACTCTGAAGTCCTTTCCCAAAATAGACAGTGCCCATGTGAAACTTACCAGGACACTGAATATATTTACCACTGTTGAACACCACTGTGCAGAAGGTACATTGCCCACTACAGAATTCCTTGCTGGCCTATTTTGAGTTTCCTTTTTACTTTGATTCATCTCTCTGGAGAAATGAGCATTTAAAAATAAACATAGGTAACTCACTTGCACAATGGCTCTTCTCTGCACTCACCCCTCCATTTTCAATCAGCTCTGTGTAACACAGCTGAATTACAAGAAGAACCACAAACGTCTGCTTTCACTGTAATTAGTCAGGGGCAGTGGATTTTTTTTTATTTTGAGAGGGAACTGTTTTGTTTCATCATTTCATTTGGATATTACTGCCATGGAGGAATGTGTCAGAGATCAATATCACCATTTGACTGATTGACTATTGACTGATTTGTTGTCCCACTCAGTTGAATTACACTGAGAGAAGCATGGAGCCGTTTGCAGAGGTGGTTGGTTTTATCTTCAGTAACCTTCTCTCTACACGACTTCTCAAATCAAAATAAATGATGAACTAGCTTCAAGTGCTGAACCACATCTTTTTTTTCTAAAAAGGCACAAACATAAAATGCACTTAATCATGCCTAACAGACAAAAAGTTGTTTGTTTTGCTGACTGATTTGTGGACAGGGTTCTTCTTTTGTTGTTGCAGAAATGGGGGAGAAATTAAAGAGGAGGATCATTACTCAGAATGGCAACCATCCCACTAGGGAGGGACACAGGAAAGAAAAAAACACCCAGGCTTTGCTTATTTTAAGAGAGCTGAGATTTTCTCTAAGTTGGTGGGCAGATGGTTGAGAAAGCTTGCTGCAAAGGAGTACACCTTGTTCTATGAATAGGAGAGGGGTGACAAATTATTGCCTCAGTAGAGCCAGATGGAAATAAATTCACTTTTCATTAGATTTTTATGTTCTACCCTTGTTAGCTGATGTAGCTCAGCGGAGATAGCATTAGGCTGAAGATTTTAAGGCTCCTGGGAAGATGAAGGACTAGAGTGCTAGTGTGGGACTTAGGTCCTGGAGGAAATCTGCAACAAAGCAGGGAACTAAGTCACTCTGGGCCTCGATTCCCCTTCTGTAAAATGGGGATACCAGTACTGCTCTACTTCTAAGGGGTGTTGAGAATAAATGCATTGAAGTTTGTGAAGACAGTTCTATGATGGGAACCATATAAGCGACATGGTGAAATAGACACATGAACCAGTCTTATGCCATAAGCAGAGTCAATTGAAACCAGGGAGATCTCTTGTGGAATTAGATGCTACTCAATGTAAGTTAGAGTTTCAGAATTTGCTCCTCTGAGGTGAAATTCTGCCCTAATGGGTTTTCCATTAAATAGGATCAGGAATTCACCTCTGATCTTTGTTATTCATCCTTGCTGTGTTTTTGAACATCATTTCTTGTTTTACTACAAATAAATTGAACTATCCTTAAAGTTAAACTAAAATTAATATCCACACAGAGAAAACACCTAGACAGTGAGGCCAGGTTTCTCTAAAGAGCTCTGCTCTCATTTCAGGCACCCAAACAGGTAGTTAGCTTTTCAGACAATCGCAGCACATTGGATGTCAAACTCTTGGAAATATAAAAAACAGGACTATGTAGCACTTTAAAGACTAACAAGATGGTTTATTAGGCGATGAGCTTTCGTGGCATCACCTAATAAACCATCTTGTTAGTCTTTAAAGTGCTACATAGTCCTGTTTTTTGTTTCAGCTACACCAGACTAACACGGCTGCATCTCTATCACTATTCTTGGAAATATGGCCAGGAAGGTCTCAATTGGAACTACAGGGTGTTGGGCATTTTTGAAAATCTAACGCTGTGCTCTTCTTGAAAGCTGGGCCTCTGAGGAGATGGTGAATGCAGAACCTAAACCCTGCATTGGCTTTCTTTGTTTCTAGCTACTCCCCATTTGAACCATGAGGTACAGCTGATTGATACTGCAGCTCTTCGATACATTTCCATCATTTCATGAAACGCAATGATAATTATGTGAAGCACTAAAAGTGCTTTGTCTGGTGTGTCTGAAGGATGTTGTAATGGAGGAAAGAAAGCCATAAATAAGATGCTTTATTTCCATTTTTGGTCTGCTTGCTAATTGCAAAGAAGAAAAAGGTTCTGCGCATTCTCTGATTTGATCCTATTATTGCCTGACAGCAAAGGGAATGTCCTTGAAATGAACAAATATGCTCTCTGTGAATAAAGATAAAGCAGAGAAAATTGCAAGCCTGATAAATTACTAAAAATAATTATGACAATTTAAGAATGAGCAGAAATGTTGTTATCCTCCAGAAGAAAACAACAATATTGGCAGGCCTTGTCAGCAACAGAGGGAGAGAATAGCAGTCTACAGCAAGCTCTTAGATTGGCAACGCTGCATGGCTCCTTGATGTAATTCAGAAAGAAACTGATAACCTGTGATTTACTGTACTCTCTCAGGGTAGCAGCACTATACAGGGTTCCCCAAATCACTACATAAGTCCATTTGTATGCTGACTAAAGCTTGCATTCCAACAATCTTTCTGTGCTGTGCGTGCGTGTGTAAATATATATGTAAGTCTTTGGCCTTTCCAGTAAAACACACGTGTTACTGGCTGAAAGTTGCATTGACCTTAGTGTGCTTGACTGATAGAAATGGTGACAAAGAGACTATTTCTTGATATTCTAGTGTGATGGGGGAAAGAATTATTATCTACTCTTCAGTGAGCTCAAGGACCAGAATCTGCAACCTTTAGAACAGCGGGCAGGACCTTACTTTGTTATTAATATTCATTTTACCCATTTTAGCTGGTTTATTCGAGAGGAACGAGAATTCCGTATCTAAGCTATTGGACTGGAACTTAAGGGAGTTGGATTCAAAGGGTGACACAGAGTCAGTGGCAGTGCCAGGAACTCTTGAGATTTTACTGTAAAATGCCTTAAAAAAATCCCAACCTGTGAGATTGCAATGCCTGTTGGTTATGCTCATGTATCATTGGTCGCAACACACCTGGGAAAGCAGTGGCTAAAAAGGATTCCATTTATTATTCATCCTGCAATGAAGATGCAATGTTGAGTTTGTGATGCCATATTCATTTTCATGGCAACAAAGTGTGATGTCACACCACCCTTCAGGATTATGATTTTGCTGCATGATCAGACAAATAATATTGGGCTTATAGGGGAGAACATTTTTGTGCACGCAGACATACTCCTGAGTAACTGGAATTCAGGAAATATCTGGGGCACACAGATATATATAAATGCCCCTTATCTCACAATATTTTCTTCAGCCATAAGATTTCTCTCTAAGACAGCAACAGCCCTGCTTTTTCTAAGTGACTTGTGTTGCCTTAGGCCTCTGAAATTGGTAACTGATATCTGGGAAGGATCTATGCATGAATCACTTCTCTAAATAAATTCATTACAAATCCATCATGCTAATTTAAGTAGTTTTAATTGTTTGGTGACGTGTTATAAGCAATTGTAAACACTAAAGCCCTGCTTACAACAATGTAATAGGATGCCAAGGAAGCAATCAAATGTTCCCCTGGGTTTGTTCTTAAAAGCTAAGCTATCATGTTTGGTCCAAAGGGTAAGCAAGTCTATTTACTCTTCAGGTATCCTTTCCTGGTGTCTCTCCCAAAATTGATTGCTAGAGGATATTCATGTGAAAAGAGAGGATCTATCTCTTCTGCCCCATTGCTTCCTCCTGTTTATTTAAATTAAAAGCCACTAATTCTTTGTTTATAGCATTTTAACCATTCTCCTCAGCAACAGATTACAATTTTACAAAAGAGATAGAGACCTCTTGGTTTGAGCAAACCAGAAGGGATATGAGACAGCGAACCTGAGAGCCTTTCCTTTGCACTTGGGCCCAGTCTTACTCTCCATGAAGTCAATACAGTTTTTAACACTGATACTAGGAAAAACTATTTTAATAGGGGCGGAGGGAGTGAAACACTGAAGGGAGGTGGTGAAATCTTCATCCCTAGAGGTTTTAAAGTCCCAGCTTAAAGCCCTGACTGGGATGATTTAGTTGGGACTGATCCTGCATTTAGCAGGGGATTGAACTTGATGACTTTCTGAGGTTTCTTCCAACCCTGTGATTCTATGATTTTATAAATGCAGCAATGGGTCCCTGAGGGATAGTACAGCTGGAATCTGTATCTCTCTTGAGACACTAGCTGTGAATTCCTGCAGAATAAAGAGTTTCATTGACATAGTATGTTTACATTGCACTTTTAAATATAATATGCAAGTTTTACCTTTTAAAGGCAAAATCCGTGTAAATTTCATTAATTTTCTAATGTCTTGTTCTTGTCAGTGCCTCAAGTGTCATCTTCAGTTTTTACCTGAGGTTAGAGCACAGTCTCCCTCAATACAATAGAAATGAGTTGACATAGGGGATTTGTGGTGATTTAGCTACTATAATACGTGTATGTAATATGCTCATATGCTTGCCAAATAGCATCCATAAAATACATAGGGCACCCAGAATGTGCTAGCCTCCACCCCCCACTGGTTTGAGTACCTTACTTTATGGGCAGTCCTGCTGATTTCAGTGAGACAGCCCAATGTGTAAGATGCTGTAACATAGCATGAGCCAGGGTATCAGAATCTGGCCCATAGTTATTACACTTAGATCCTACAGCTGGATAGATATGGATGGATGCTAAACCATGTTGGGTCTTATAGAACTGGTGCAATTTGCAAGAGCATAATCAAAGTATGTCATAAGGACAACAAACATGAGAAATTCATAAAATGGGTCTGACCCCAAAGGCCAAGCATATTTTCACATCAGTGGGAATAGAAAATATGTGTAGAAAGTAAGACTGGGCCCCAATTGTGTTGACACTTAGGCCAGGTCTACACTGGCAGAGAAAATCAAGATAAGATACACAATTCCAGATATGACAATTGTGTAATTGAAGTTGACGTATCTTACATTGACTTTCTGGGGAGGCCCCACAACGGGAAGTTGATGGGAGAGTTTCTCCATTCAATTTCCCTTACTCCTTGCAATGAAGAGTACCACAGTGGATGGGGCGACCTCAACTTGGGGAACAGCAGCGAAGCAACGTGGGCTATGTCTAGACTGCAGAGTTATATCGGAAAAAGATACACAAATTGCGAACCACAATTTGCGTATCTTTTTCTGCTTTTTTTTCAGAAGACGCTTTTCCGAAATCAGGCCCATCTACACGGGGCCAAATTTTGGAAGAACTTCCTCTTTCAGAACATTTCTTATTCCTTGTAGAATGAGAAAGAATGCGTCCACATTTTCGGAAACTGTTCCGAAAAAGCAGAAGTGTTCCTTGGACGCGGCAGAGCTTTTCTGGGATACCGGAGGTGTGGACATAGCAACATTCTGCTGAAGGCTTTTCCCCGTAGCAGCAGGGGAAATGTCCCACTAGTGCCTGTGAGTGGTGGGGGATAAGAAGCATCAGGTAAATGTCCCACTGCCATCCCCCTCATGTCCTCTCTGGCCTGGCAAAATCTTTAGTCTGGCAAACCCTGTTTCCCATGGTTGCCAGATTAAAGAGATTAAAGTCTATTTTATATAGTATATAAAAGTCAAAGTGAAATTTTTCAAACTTATCAAAAATGAAACATTTATATTCAAAAATGAAATATTCCATGAAAAATTCTGAGATTTCAAATTTTCTCCTAACTTGGAACAAAAGTAAATTTCCCCCAATCTCATAATATCCCATGGAATGGAAATTCTGTTGTCTGACCTGTTCTACTAAACTTAATTGTGTTCGTACTATAAATAGGCCAGATCCTGAATTCTTTAATCCATTTCAATTAGGCATGAATGGGAGTTTTTCCATGAGTAAGGATTCCAGATTTGGCTCATTGCATTCAGATCATGTGTTAACAATTATATAAAGCACAGCATATGGGCAGAAACCCGTAGTGTCTTGCAAATATAAGCAGTGACCTTCTATCGCGAACCAAAATGTACAGTCTCCTTAAATATGTAACTTTCAGTGCCGGGTGCCACAAAATCCCAAATGTTCCTGAGTAATGGTGGTTTATGATACCAGTTATGGAACAATTACTGCTATTCATTTTATACTGAGAAGATTATCAGCTTTGGATTTAAAATAACAAAACCTAATTTCATGGAAACTGGGGAGGTGTAGAAATGTTATCTCCTAGTCTGTGTTTATTTAGCGATAGCATTGTTTAAAGCCCATGATCCTGTCTGCATCTGCTACTGCAGCTGGCCTATCCAGCTCACCAGTCTTTATTTAGCTGGATATTACAGCAGTAACATTTCATTATAGTAGTGCTTGGAAGAAGTCATAGTCCATTGGTTTTATAGAAGCTTACTTCTAGTTTACTTCAATTTCAGGGGAAAGGACAGCTGTTTTAAAATGTAGCTGGTAGAACACCTAAAGGGTTTTAGTGTTAATTAAGTTGGGAGGAACTGTTTTTAACAAGTACCTATTTGTAAATGTCAAGCTGTTCAATCAAGTTTCATTGTTGTTATTAAAGTCTGAAAATAAGCGGGCAAGGCATCAGTAGGGTTTGACCCTCATATCTTGTAATAAGCACTTTGTTATGTTACATCTTTGGACGGCAAACAGAAGTTACCGTTAGAATTCTTAGGTATAAGATGGGAGTCTCCTGTATATTTGAGAGTTTGTCTGGCTGTTTATTTGTTCAAGAACTCCTTCTAAATGGTAAGAGCTAGGACCACCACATTCGGTATATAGCTTTCTCTTATCATAACTTAAAGCAAGGTCAGGATTTGGTTGTGCCAGGAAAATGGGATGTGCCTGGAATGGGATTGCGTCTCAGAAAACCATACAGAAAAAGAGACAGAATCACCAGGCAGGTGAAAGAGGTTAGCTGGGGGTGTGCCCGTCCCCCACTGGGACTGTGCCACCCCTGAGCCTCCCCCAGGTATCCTTTAGGGAGGGTGGTGGGGCTGAAGCTACCCTCTTACCCTGATCCATATGAGAACATTGCTAGCTGTTACCCTTCATCAGGAAGCAAGGGGAAAGTGCACAGTTTGCTGCATTCCTCACTCTGGCAGGGGTGCACAGGGGGCAGATGAACCTGGATCTGCCCCAGCCAGAGGACATGCACCCCTTCCCGAGCTGTGCCCACTGGAGCTGCCACGGCCATGGAGAAGCACTTCTCACCAGGCCCAAACTGCTGTAGTAAGAGATGGCTGGGGCAGTACTCCCTCCCCAGGGCAGCCTGCATTCTGAATCCCTCATCCCCAGCCCCACCACAGAGCAATGATTTAAATGGAACAGCAACATGTTTAATTTTATTTTCAAAAAAAAAAAAGTTAAGGACTCAAACAATGCCAGGTAAATCTTCTAGTGGATTACATTTTATATATGGTCCTCTCCCTTCCCTGCATCTTTTGTGCAGTGAAGACAACGATCGTTACTAGATGGATCCAAGTAGGAATATGGAGGGCAAGAGGGAAGGGTATGACTTAAAAACTATGGCCAACCTAAACTAACTGTATTAAAAATTAATGTTAAACCTGGGCAACATAAGTCACCATAAGGGAAAATGGCACAACTAATCTCCCTAGGCTCGGCTCCCTACACTTATAAGTGTTCACACTGAATTTGAGTGGGAGTCTGTATCTTCACAAGGACTCCACACGCTATTGTTACTGATGTTTTGTGAACACAAGGTCAGGGAGCCCAGAACCTCAATGGTTTATGCCAGCGGAGGATCTGGCACTGGGACACCAAGTCAGGTGAAATATATATATCACGGGTTTCATATCCTCTCGCTGAATCTTCACTGGGAAGGTGGAAGAGGCTATGCCTTAGCACCTGTACCATTAAAAATATAATATGATATCCTTAAGCAGGTAATGGGTAGGCACAATAGATAGAGGGAAGGTTTGCCAGCAGTCAGATAGTGCCTGCATTATTCCATTACAACTTAATTTGTGGGACCTTTGCTTTTGCATTTACTGCAGATTTAGCCCTAAGATTTTCTGTGCTGCCATGCATTTATATTACTCCTGGGTAATTGCAGAAAAATGGTCACAACCTCAACTGTTACCACACAGGAAGCTTAATCATGTGATCTAAAGTTCTGTGATGCCATGATTCTTCTGTGATGTGCATTTTCACCAATGCCAGTATCAAATTTCTCTGCTAATCTGCTCTATGTGCTTCTTTTAAAGCTCCTCACATTGGCATATACTTCATCTTCCTTTGGGGACTGAAGCTCTTAAATCTATTCAATTTCTGTTTTGTTCTTACTGACGAGAAGTGAAATAAAATAAATTTTACCTCACAGGATTAACTGAACACAGTCATGCTCCTTTTAAACTGCAAACCATTGTCTTCCACTTGTATAAACTGGCATAGTTTGAGGAACTTTACCCTTTTATATTTGTTTAGATCTGGCCCTAATAATAAGGATCAGCACTGCAATATGCAATATATGAAAAGAAAGACACAATATGCTTCTTTTATAGTGTTGTAATATTGCATCTCCTTGGACTACTACTTGGAGGTGGAGGGGCACAATTGTTTTGGTTAGTGAAGTAATTGCAGCATTAATAGATTCCTGATTTAGCAACATCAAAATGTTGAACTCCTAGTTCTTAGACTTGTAGAGGACACAGTGCCCTTTCTAGCTGTAATTAAGTTCCTACGCTAGTTTCAACCTCTTATCCCCCATGTTTTTATAGGCTACATTTTGAAACACATCTATCTTCTGTGAGCAAAACATACACGTGCCAACATCTGTTTAAGTTTATGGTTCAATGGCTTGCATTTATCAGGTCTGGAAACTCAGGTTCAAGTCTTGGCTGTATAATATTCGTTTGCTGGAACTGCAAAAGAGAATTAACTAGATGGGCAGGGCTTCTGAAGGTGCCAGTGACATTCTTTGCTTGAGTGCTTAGGCATACAGTAATGGCAGCACTGCTTAGCAACTCCATTTTGCCCTGAGAGATCCACACGAGAGAGAATCTGTCTTTGACAAATTCTAGAGAACCCTGTGTTATTGCCTTTCATGTGCCTATGGATACAGGAAATATTTTATTAAAACACATTTCCCCTTGTTCTGTACAAAAAGACTAGTGAGATATTCATTGCCAGTTTCAGGACAGCAAAGCTTTTCAATACAATTATATTTTCCCATAAACAGAGGATTTAGGAACATAACAAAGGCTATGTCTACACGACGGGGCTTTATCGAAAAAAGGTACGCAAACTGTGCTTCACAATTTGCATACCTTTTTCCGATAGTTTTTTCAGCAGAGGCTTTTCCAGAATTTGGACTGTGTACACTGGGCCAAATTTCGGAAACTCCCCCTCTTTCAGAAGAACCCTTCTTCCTCATGAGAGGAGGAAGACAGGGCTTCCAAAAGATTGCATCTGCTCTTCCACAGAAAAAAGCAGAAGAGTAGACGCGTTCCCTGGACGCGGTGCAGTTTTTCCAGGATACCAAACCCGTAGTCTAGACATAGCCAAACTGTACTGTTCTCTTTTCCCTATAGAATGTTCTTTATTTCCAGAGTCTCTGAGGAATTTCAAAGAATTGTGCGGGTAGAACAGACAAATACGAAAATAAATGATAATATATACAATAACCACACCATCATGTTAGTTGGGAACTCACCCGGCAGATGCTTGGGGCTTTTAAAATCTCTAAATTCACACAGGTTTTGAGAAGAGTTTTTACCCAAGTTAACAAGAGGTTTGCCATGCAGTAATTTAACCTTCTATCCACAGCATACTGTCTATTGTTCAGAGACATAAACTGAGTCTGAAATATTTTAGGAGTGCATATGAAGTGGTACAATGGCTACAATAATGAGTAATAAAGCTGAGGTAGGCATCCCAGGGGGATGTATTACCAGAAAATCCTTGCTGTTGCTTACATGTTATGATATGACCTTGGTCTTATGCCGTAATTTTTATTATCATATAAACTAGAGTGATATAAAGCTTGCCCGGCTCTTTGAGCACAGTCCATCAAACAGCTGCAACTATCTTCCCTTCTTTGCATTAAAACCCACAATGATTAATTTCATTTGTAATGAAGTTTTATAAGAAACTTATAAGCAAAGCTGGTTTATCACCTAAGCTATCAAATCTTTGTTAGTGTCACTGAAGGAGTTTCAGAGTATAAATCTTTGAGAAAGAGATAAAACAAACAAATCATAATCATCCAGGATTAGGCTGGGATCTGAGCTCGAGGGCAAATAAAGTCATCTTGTAGATAAGTGCACCACGACTAACATAAATATCACACAATTGGAGATGTTAATAGCAGGGATGGGCAACCCAGCTGTGCTTTGTAATAAGAACAGACACAAGAACTTGAAGCAAAGCAAACCTAAAAATTTCTGAGGGTCAAAAAAAGTTTGTAGGCCTCTTTACTGCCTGGCTTTGGCTGAGACCAGACAGAAGTAATAGAACAAAGACTGGTTTGGTAACAGTTATGAGTTAGCAGATATTGGCTGTATCACAAGAGTCTTTATTAACACACACAGCTGTGGTAAATCAAAGTAGCTCCATTTACTTCAATAGAGCAATACCAGTTTATGTCCACAAAGGGCTTGGCCCACCAGTAAGATCCAGTTTTGAAATCAATAGCAGCTTAATTCTAGAAGACATTGAAAATCTCCAGTGAGATCCCTGGGAGTAGAGGGTGCTCAGCGTTTCTCTGAAAATTCCCAACACCTTGCCAGGCCTGGCCCTAGGTTTCTAGCAGAGATGTAAATTGGAATATCCTTATATTAAACAGTTCCTGAGGTGTCAGTCTCTCAGACAGAGGAGCCTGAAGCTTGAATGAACAGAGATGGATTGCTAGACAATACAGATGGCACAACACTGGATTGATGTGTTCATCTAATTAGAAGGATTCCCGTGTTTCACACTATCTGCCACCTCTGGATGGCCCCCAAAGACAGGCTCAGTCAGGTGGCAAAGGCATGATTGACTGTGATCAAGGTGGATCAGGAAAAAAAAAAGGTTGTAATTTCCCTATCAGATTAAAATTAAAATGGTCATTTTAAGATGAAAATGGGTGACTGATGCAATCTGGGAATGCAGGGGAACTGACAGAGAAGTCAGGGGCGGGGCCTCGAGCAGAAGGGGCTGGGGTGGGGACAGCCAGTCCTCAGTGTTGCCCGGACTGTGCCACGCTGGAGCAGCAGCTCTCAGAGCTGCCCAGAGTGCACAGTGCAGTGCTCCAGAAGTGATTTAAAGGGCCTAGAACTCCAGATATTGCTGCTGCCGCAGTAGCCAGAGCCAGGAGTCCTGGGCCCTTTTGAATCACCAGGCCCTGGGGAAGTTTCCCCCTTTGCCCCTGCTTGTCAGTGCACCAAGGGGAATGTGAGGTCACTCCAGTCAGATCCCAGAATTGTACCTCATTTTGACAGTCAAAAGGCTGGTGCCCTTGAATGAGGGTCAGGTGACATTGTCTGTCAGTTGCTCAGCTTTCTTCTCCTTGCTATGGTCCATCACCTCACTCCTACCTTGCTTGATACCTTCAGCGAGCCCCTTGTCTCCACCCAATGCTTGGATAGCAGGAAGACTGCTTTTATTTAGGATGGATGATGAGAAGAGGCCTGGTGCTGGGAGCCTATATGCACAACACATGACATTCAGCACCTAATTGTGGATTTGCTGTAAGACACTCTGCTTTGGGGTATGTCTACACTGCCACCCTAGTTCGAACTAGGGTGGCTAATGTAGGCATTCGCAGTTGCAAACGAAGCCCGGGATTTAAATATCCCGGGCTTCATTTGCATCTTGCCGGGCGGGCGCCATTTTTAAATCCCCTTAGGTCGAACTCCGTGCCCGCGGCTACACGCGGCACGGAGTAGGTAGTTCGAATTAGGATCTCTAATTCGAACTACCAGTACACCTCATTCCACGAGGTGTACTGGTAGTTCGACTTAGAGATCCTAATTCGGACTACCTACTCCGTGCCGCGTGTAGCCGCGGGCACGGAGTTCGACCTAAGGGGATTTAAAAATGGCGCCCGCCCGGCAAGATGCAAATGAAGCCCGGGATATTTAAATCCCGGGCTTCGTTTGCAACTGCGAATGCCTACATTAGCCACCCGAGTTCGAACTAGGTGGCAGTGTAGACATACCCTTGGTGAGTCCGGCTACATTAGCTGGTGCACTGGGAAGGAGAGATCTACATCCTCCAATTCACCCCAGTCATGCAGGGTGGGGGCAAAGCAGGTCTGTGGAGATTGCTCTCCTCTCTGTGCTATTACCCAGAAGCCAGGTAGCTTTCCACTCCCTTCCTCTCTCATGTGGCTGGGCAAGCCAGGCTGCAAGCTGGCCTTCGCACAGCGGCTTTCATCCAAAGATTCCAGTGAGCATCACAACCTAATAAACCATGTGTCAGAGTATAACAATTTCATCAGCCATTACAGTACAGTCATCATTAGAATAGACTGTGACCCTGTCCCCACCTCTGCCCCATTACAAGCACACAGCAACTCTATATACACCCAGAAGAGAGAGCACAAAATACCTCAGTCACCTGCAAATGCAGGGGACATTCTAGGTAAGCAGAACGTAATTATGCACATTGGAAGTTGGCCAGGATATCACTGCTAATGTCCCTGCTTTTGCAGAAAGGGCTATGGGAGTTTTAATTAACACAAGTAGCGAAGACCTTGGTTTTGTGTCTCTTTTGAAGGAAGGGCACTAAGCTGCAGAGAGGCAGGGAATGTGTAATGAAAAGAGAGAGTAGATCTTTCAGCTATGGTGGTGGTGTTCTGCTCAGAGGCATATGGCATGTTGCACAGAGAAGGGAAAAGAGAAATACTCAGAGTCCCTAGTCCCTCATTTTATATCAGATTAACTAGATGACTTCTCTGCAAGTTGGACAATAAGTGTCCTGACAATACGCAATTTAGACAAATTTCTCACATAGCAGATAAAAAAAGCAGTAACTGTAAATGGTGGACTATATAGCTAGGATACTGCTATGCCTTTGCTTTCAGTGTGCCTTTCAATTTCTAATTAAGCACTTTCCTCATAAGCAGAGTTCAGCGGCTATTTTGTTCTCAAGCTGGTTTCTAGGTTTTTAAAGGAAAATACAGCTAACAAGCTCTCTGCTCGAGACAGCATTTTTGTTTTTTATTGTTTTCCTTAACATAAAATTAATTTTGAATGGGAAGTACACGCTTTGCTCTTTGCATATAGAAAACCTGACACAACCAATGCACAGAGATTGGTTGTGGATCCAGTGTTAGGGATGAATATAGTTTTATGGTACATATCCTTCCTTTGCTTATGCTCCTGTCTTTACTGAAGTACAGGTTGAACCTCTGTAGCCTAGCACTCTCTGGTTCAGCAACATCCATGATTCAGCATGATTTTAGTTAGCGGATGTCCACTTATCATGGCTGTGGCCAAGTTTCTCGCAGTCCCATAAAGTTTGTTTACAGCCACCAGTCCTGGCTCTCAGTGTTCTGTGCTGTTATTTAGCTCTAATTTACCCCTAAATGTCTTCTAAGAGCCCTGTAAACAGTGGAAGTGTTGCTAGACAACATTGCTCTTCCATGCTCTGGCAAACTCTCTGGTTCAGCACTGGTCAGGTCCCCAGGATGCTGGACTAGAGAAGTTCAACCTGTAGTATATTATGTCTATAAGTGTACCACCAAGGGAGTGGCCAGCATGGCTGGGGCTCCACCATCTTTCCTGCTAGCACATCGTTAAGTAGCCCCCTCTGCCCCAAACCCACAGTGCCAGAAAGAGGGGTCTGGCAGGAGAAAAAAGGGCCCTGGTGGCCAGGAGGGGCTGGATGGAAAGAAAATGCCCCTGGAGCCCAGGGGCGGGCTGAGGGGAGAGAAAATGCACCTCATGCCCAGCTTGGGTGGGCTTGCGAGAAGAGAAAACACCCCTGGCAGCCGGGGGGAGTGGACCTTAGGGGAGAGAAACCCCCCCGGTGACCAGGTGCGGGGGAAAGGTGGGGGAACAGAAAATGCCCCTGGAGGCCAGGGGGTGAACCAGGGGGGAGAAAAGTCTAGATTGCACCCGCCACACAACCTTGATCCCCCTCTTGATGTCCAAACTGTCACTCTCACACACACACCCCCAGTCTCCTGCCCTCCCCCCTCACATACCCAAGGCCCTGCCCTGACTCCTGCACCCCCCACACCACCAGTTCCCTGTCCTGAAGGACCCCAGGCATCACTGGGTAAGTCTGCTAGTAAGAAATAATTGTGGCAAAAGAAAAAACGCACAGACAAGGGAGAAGCTTCCTATTTGACCTTAAATCATTTAGAATCCCTTGAGCACTGGAACCTGTCATATGGAGAATTCTACCGTTGTGAAACTCAATATATAGTGATGTCAAATGAAAAGCCTGGATTGTTTCAATGAACTGCAGTGGGCAAACAGCAGCTTTTTGTAATAGAAATTTCCTTGTATTAGGGCAGCACAAAAATGATCTGTGGGGAAAATAAAAGATGACAGCTCAGCATCTAAGGTTGGACATAAGAATTTGAACCCACAGAACAAAGATTTATTTAGGGAGTAGGAGAGAAGATAGACCCTGATTCAGCAAAACTCTTGGGGATATACTGGATTTTAAGCATGTGCTTAAGTACTTTGTTCAGTCACAGTACATTTAAACATGTGCTCGAGGCTTGATAGTTGATTGTGGAGGCTACAAGAAAGGAAGAACTGAGGCTATATTTATTAGAAAGACCTTCCTGATGCTCAGATGTATCAGGCTGGGGAACAGTCACCTAGAGGAAATGATGGAAACATCATCACTTGGGAATTTTCAGACTACACCGGATAATACACTAGCAAAAACACTGTAAGGGGAACAAGCCTCCATTGGCAGGCAAATGAAATGCATAAGTCTCTAATGCCTAGGACAAGATTCCATTACATTTCTTCCAAAGGGCATATTATGTTTTAAATGTTTAATTTAAATATATAATACAAATATATGGGCAGTTCTGTACTCTGGTTCTGTCATATATTTATGAGGATAAATGCTGCCACACCTCTCTTATTTATGCCTTATTGGCAAACTAGCAAATGTTTTGAGCTCAAAAGCCCTTCAAACCAAAAGTATGCAACAGTAAGGGAATACAGGTGTTATGTGTATATAAACATACACACATTAGACATTTATACAGCACAATTAAACAAACTTTTTTAATGATTTGTTGTTACATTTTATTAGCATCCAGCTGCATAGCACAGCCAGTATGACTGCTCAGAATGGCAAAAAACCAAACTCACAATATATTGAAACTAACAAAAAACTCCCAAAGATGCATTCCAGGAAAGAATGTTCTGAATGAAACAGGTTCCAGGCAGGTATTCTTCTTGCCACAGATGTGCTTATAGCTATAGAACCCTACCATGAATGCTAATGTTGCAATATCTTTCTTGTTTTTTTTAAATATTTTTATTTATTTCACTTTGTGATTAATGAACCTCTTAATTTTTGGATATTACTTGTTGTGGTTCTTTTTATCCTGTACTGAGTAGCTTGTCTGCTAAATGACATTTTTTTTATTCCATTGTGTCTCAATGGAATGAAAAGCAGCAAAGCTTTGTGTGTGTGTGTGTGTGTGTGTGTGTGTGAATTAAGATTTGCAATAAAATTCAGAAATATAGACGCAAATGACTTTACTCTGATGGAAACTGTTTCATGTTGCTGTTTCCCATCAAATGCCTGGAAGGATTCAAAGGTCACTTGTTTTGTGTTATGTTTCTAATAACACTCTCCCTGCCTACATGGAGGATGTAGTTTTAGCCAATTTGAGTGGATGTGCCTACACTGGGATAAAAAAAAAACCCTATGGCACTGAGTCCAGCTCAGCTGACTTGGGCTTTGGGGCTGAAAGTAGAAGTGTAGAATTTGGGCTCAGGTTCTCTCCCATCTTGGAACCTTAGAGCCCAGGCTCCAGTCTTAGCATGGACATCTAACATTGAAATTTTATAGCCCTGTGACCTGAGTCCATGTGAGCTGTCCTGGGCCAGCCCCGGCCATGGTATGGGTCTGTTTTGCAGTGCTGAGGTACCTTTAGAAAGGGAAGAAAGCGTCTTAAGTGCTGTGCAGACCTAATTAATGATCCAATCAGTTCTTGAAAATACTGGTCAACCAGTGATCCCTGGCCACTATGCACACATTGCTGTCATCAGCAGGGAATACAGAGCAAATTAAGGTATGGGCCCTGCAGTGCAACATGCAGAAAAAGATCCTTGAACCATTACAGAGACTCACAGATTGGAATGGGATCAGGGGTGTGCCCATGCACATCTTGTTATGGAATCAGGGCTTTAAGTAGTTTCTGGAGCAGCTAAAAAGAATACTGAACCCTGCACTTCTCCCCAGCCTATCCTATCCTTATAGACAGTGTTTCATAGTCATAGGTCAAGACTCATTAGTCAGCTGTCTTGGGGTTGTGGCCTTGGCCCTTGCCTCCTACACATAGGCTATGTCTTGACTGCAGGCTTCTTTCAGAGATCTTCTGGAAAAACTTCTTTCAAAAGAGAGCGTCCACACAGCAAAAGCACATCGAAAAAGTGATCTGCTTTTTCGAAAGATAGCGTCCACATTGATTGGATGCTATCTTGCATTTAAGTTGTGATTACTATGGACGGAGTGGCCACCAGGGCACCTGTGCTTTTTCCTGGAGGCCTCTTCTTTTGAAGAAAACCCCTCTTCCCTGTCCACACGTGCCTATTTCCAAAAGAGCTCGTTCAGAAAAAGGCTTCTTCCTCATAGAACGAGGTTTACTGCTGTCGGAAAAACCCCTCCATTCTTTTGACTTTCTGTCAAAAGAACGCAATTGCAGTGTGTCAAAAGTGTAGTTTTTCCAGAAAAACTCTGCAGTGTAGACATACCCATGATGTAAGCAGACAGAATGGCTCTGGGCCATCTCTCCTCTGCTTCTTCTAAGCTTCCACACTTTCCCAGCATGCCTCACTTTAATAAGAGCAGCATTTTGCCCATATCATGTTTTGTTAACTCAGATCAGTATAAAAAAAGACAATTAGAGAAAACAAATGAGAGGTGTTATTTATAAAAGCACTGTAATTACTTCACTAAGAACATTGTCTTACAAGTGTTTGACCAAAAAAACCTTGAGATTTTAATAAAATCCTTATTTATTTAGAGGAAGAGGTTTACATTTATTTTCTATCAGAAGGGCTGCCAGACAGCTGCCAGCCATGGAGCTACAGTAAGACAAGCCAAATGTTTTTCAGATCTTTGGAAATCAACATTGGAAGTACTTTGTTATGCTTAGCTGATTTATCTGGGCACAAAAGGCGTGCAGACACTCTGATGTAGATTAAACAGACATTTTGGTGGTTGAGATAATTTCAATAGTGCAGTCATGGGATTCATTATTTAGAGTTATCTATCAATTTGACCAGCTCAGGAACTATGAAAAACAAACAAGCAAGAGTCTGAATGAATATCTTAAAAATAAAATAAACAACAAAGAAAAGGAGGGAGGCTGATATATGCACCCACTTCACATGTGGCTGGAAATTCTATCCAAAGATTCCACTTAAGGTAATGTTTTGTAGCTCAGTATTTCAGAAAGTAATTTTCTCATGCACTGTGCCAGCTGACTAGTTCATGGTAGAACGATCTTGTTGGAATAGGAGAACAGTGGAAATATTCAGCGGCTTGACTTTCTTGAATTACAATTAGGTGTAAAGTAGGAGCGCTGCTGGAAATCATTCTGCCATTTCAGAGAACAGAGTAGGTTATTATCTAGACCACAAGAAGATTGCAGTGTTCCAAGCAGAATAAAGCATTTGTATCTGTAACAGTTATCTGCTTTCTGTAGGCCACCTAATTGCAGTTGCTTTAAATCCTCTTGTCAGATGTCATTTAACTCAGTCTCCTAAAGGTTTTCCTACGTGGGCATTCCTTTTGGTTCTACTTTCTCACTGCAGAGTGAGCATGGGGTTATCATTGTACAAGACTCTTTAAGCAACAGTTCCAGGACAAGTGATGCAGCAGAAATCTCTTTGATTATAGATGGCCTGTTGTATGTTAGATTAGGTATCTGCTCCGCTGTGAAGCTAAATGATACAATGTAGGGGTTGAATAGCTCTTTTCAGTCATGGTCTGAGGTTGCTGTAATCCTTTTTATTTTTCTAAAACCGTGACCAACCATGTGTTTTCTTTTACAAGTAAATGCAAATCAATCGGTGTGGTGTGCACATAGGGGAATCATGTGATTTTCTTTTTTCAAATCATCATATTATATTAACTTTCACTCCAAGGACAAAATGTGACCATGAAACTTGAAGGGAGGATTCAGGAAACCACTATCCCACAACGTGATTAATTTGATATGGCTGGAGCCCTCAAGTAGCATGTCTTTTCATATGTTATTAGTATGTGCTTTGGAGGAAACTGACCCCCTGCTCCGCTGATATTTAAACAAAGCATATCTACATTACAGATGGTATTAATTACTAAATGTTGGAAGACCAACATAATGAAAACACAGTTGTGCAAGCAGGCTGACAGGCTCTTAGTCTAAATTTCAGCTGATAGCTCCAACATGAGGTGAGTAACAATTAGCTACCAAAACCTCATTGTGCTGTCCCTATCTCCAGCAAATCTCACAATAAGGTCAATGGGCATTTGGAGGAAGCAAGGTCTACAGGAACTGGTCCTAAGCTGAATTAAGACAAGTATTGGAAGAAATCTCTCTCCTTAGAGGTGTATCTTGATGAACTTTAGCATTTTGAGTGTTAGGATGACTATACAAATCATCCTAACTTTTTATTATTTAAAAAATATATGGACTAGATCCTCAGCTGGGAAAAAAGTCAGTGTAGTACCATTGAAGTCAATGAAGCCATATTGATTTACTCCAGCTGAGACTCTGCCTTATGAATCCTATGCTTTATACTCTTGTTTACAAAGGCCGGCAATATGCCACTCCCACAATGTAATGTTCTCAGTAGGAGCTGTGTACTGTACTTTAATGGCTTGTTTTGGTAGAATAATCATCTTGCAGATGTAATTACCACCACGCAGATTTGAACCTGAGACTTCTGGAGCTGCTAACAGGAACAGCTAACAGGGAGTTTGGAGAGGGAGTTCTCCAGGTAAAAGAGGAGTAAAAGCGGGACCCTTGTGGTAAGTGGCTGTCTGGAGTGTGTGTTTGTGTGTGGGGGAGTTATTTGCTGTGTGCTGAGCTTGTGTTTGTGTGTTTGGTTGGTTTGTTTGTTTGAAGGAGCTTCTAAAAGGTTTGAAATCAAGAAGCCTCTGTTAATTGGCTGAGCCTCAGTCAGGGGGAGGGGCTACCAGAGCTATATAAGCCTGTGACTCAGCGACCAGGGAGCTTGCGAACAGGAACAGCTAACAGGGAGTTTGGAGAGGGAGGTTAGAGGGGGAGGTTAGAGGGCACTAGGGACTTCTGACCTTCTTAAAAACATAACTCTTATAGTAATCTATATTCCAGAGGTTTAAAAAGAATCCCAGTTTCTGCTTAAACTTATTCATTAGAAAAATGGAGACAGAAGCCCAGCAGCAGAGTGGGGGCTATCCTGTTTACTGCGTCGAGTGTAACATGTATGATTACCTGCCCTGTGGGCAGGTGGCGTATGTGTGCACCCATTGCAAGGAGCTCCTGACCCTCAGAGACTGGGTTCGGGCTTTGGAGGCCAGGGTGGCTGAACTGGAGGAGCTAAGGGAGGTAGAGAGATATGTTGATGAGACTTTCCGGGACATTGTAGTACTGTCCCACCTCCAGTCTGAGAGCCCCAGTGCTCTTAAGGAGGATGAAAGTCTCAAGCAAACAGAGCATTCAATGGGAACAGAGGGAAACCATCCCATAGTTGGGACCCTCCTCCCAGAGGATGTTGCGGTATCCTCTCGCACTGAGGATACCTCTGAGGGGGAGGGAATGCCAGTTTGGAAGAGGCAGGTGTTAGCAGTGAGTGATTCGATTGTTAGAAACATAGATAGTTGGGTTTGTGATGACCAGGAGAACCGTATGGTCACTTGCCTGCCTGGTGCGAAGGTTGCGGATCTCTCGAGGCATCTAGATAGACTTATGCGTAGTGCTGGGGAGGAGCCGGTGGTCGTGGTACATGTAGGTACAAATGACGTAGGGAAGGGTAGGAGAGATGTCCTGGAGGCCAAATTTAGGCTGCTAGGAAAGAGACTGAAATCCAGGACCTCTATGGTGGCATTCTCGGAAATGCTTCCAGTTCCACGTGCAGGGCCAGGTAGGCAGGCAGAGCTTCAGAGTCTCAATGCGTGGATGAGACGATGGTGTAGGGAAGAGGGGTTTGGATTTATTAGGAACTGGGGACACTTTTGGGAGAGGGGGAGCCTGTACAGGAAGGATGGGCTCCACCTAAACCAGGGTGGAACCAGACTGCTGGCACTAAACATTAAAAAGGCCGTAGAGCAGTTTTAAAACTAAGAGATGGGGGAAAGCCGATTGGTGAGGAGATGCACGTAAATCGGAGGGAGACTTCTCTTAGAGGAGAATCCATTGATAGAGATTCTCTAAGCTGTAGTCAGAAAGAGAGGAGGGGAGAGGGCAAACCATGGGCCAGAGCAGACAAACAACCGCATACAAAGGAATCCAATGCACCAGGGAAGGGCAGACAAATAAGCAGTGGCAAATTTTTAAAGCGCTTCTACACAAATGCTAGGAGTCTGACTAATAAGATGGGTGAACTAGAGTACCTAGTATTAAATGAGGAGATTGACATAATAGGCATCACTGAAACCTGGTGGAATGAGGAAAATCTGTGGGACACTATCATACCGGGATATAAAATATATCGAAAGGATAGAGCAGGCTGGGTGGGTGGTGGAGTGGCACTGTATGTGAAAGATAACGTAGACTCAAATGAAATAAAAATATTAAGTGAATCAACATGTTCAATAGAATCGCTATGGATAGTAATTACATGCTCCAATAATAAGAAATTAGCAGTAGGGATATATTACCGACCACCTGACCAGGACAGCGATACTGACATTGAAATGCTGAGGGAGATTAGAGAGGCTACCAAAATAAAGAACTCTATAATAATGGGGGATTTTAATTATCCCCATATTGACTAGGTACATGTCATCTCAGGAAAAGAAGCAGAGATAAAATTTCTCAATGGCCTAAATGACTGCTTCTTGGAGCAGCTGGTGCAGGAACCCACAAGGGGAGAGGCAATTCTTGATTTAGTCCTGAGTGGAATGCAGGATCAGGTCCAGGAAATAACCGTTACAGGACCACTTGGGAATAGTGACCATAATATAATAACATTCAACATTCCTGTGGTGGGTAGAACACCTCAGCAGTCCAGCACCCTGGCATTTAATTTCAAAAAGGGGAATTACACAAAAATGAGGAGGCTAGTTAAACAGAAATTAAAAGGCACAGTGACTAGAGCCAAATCCCTGCAAGCTGCATGGAAACTTTTTAAAGACACCATAATAGAGGCCCAACTTAAATGTATACCCCAAATTAAAAAACATAGCAAGAGACCTACAAAAGTGTCACCGTGGCTTAACCACCATGTAAAAGAAGCAGTGAGGGACAAAAAGGCCTCTTTTAAGAAGTGGAAGTCCAATCCTAGTGAGATAAATAGAAAGGAACATAAACACTGTCAAATCAAGTGTAAAAATGTAATAAGAAAAGCAAAAAAAGTTTTTGAGGAACAGCTAGCCAAAAACTCAAAAAGAAATAACAAAATGTTTTTTAAGTACATTAGAAGCAGGAAGCCTGCTAAAAAACCTGTGGGTCCCCTAGACAATCGAACTATAAAAGGCGCAATCAAGGACGATAAAGCCATTGCGGAGAAACTAAATGATTTCTTTGCTTCAGTCTTCACGGCTGAGGACGTTGGGGAGATTCCCAAATCTGCACCGTCCTTTGTGGGTGATGAATCTGAAGAACCGTCCTGGATTGAAGTGTCATTAGAGGAGGTTTTGGAACAAATAGAAAAACTTAATGTTTACAAATCTCCGGGACTGGATGGCATTCATCCAAGGGTTCTAAAAACTCAAAGGGGAAATTGCTGAACTATTATCTGTGGTTTGTAACCTATCCCTTAAATCGGGCTCTGTACCTAATGACTGGAAGGTAGCCAACGTGACACCAATATTTAAAAAGGGCTCTAGAGGTGATCCGGGCAATTACAGACCGGTAAGTCTAACTTCAGTACAGGGCAAATTAGTCGAAACAATAGTAAAGAATAAAATTGTGAAGCATGTAGAAGAACATAATTTGTTGGACAAAAGTCAACATGGTTTTTGTAAAGGGAAATCCTGTCTTACTAATCTATTAGAGTTCTTTGAAGGGGTTAACAAACATGCGGACAAGGGGGATCCAGTAGATATAGTATACTTAGATTTTCAGAAAGCCTTTGACAAGGTCCCTCACCAAAGGCTCTTGTGTAAATTACATGGCCATGGGATAAGAGGGAAGGTCCTTTCTTGGATTGAGAACTGGTTAAAAGACAGGAAACAAAGGGTAGGAATAAATGGTAAATTTTGAGAATGGAGAGGGGTAACTAGTGGTGTCCCCCAAGGGTCAGTCCTAGGACCAATCCTGTTCAACTTATTCATAAATGATCTGGAGAAAGGGGTAAGCAGTGAGATGGTAAAGTTTGCGGATGATACCAAACTGTTTAGGATAGTCAAGACAGAAGCAGACTGTGAGGGACTCCAAGAAGATCTCACCAAACTGAGTGATTGGGCAACAAAATGGCAAATGAAATTTAATGTGGATAAGTGTAAAGTAATGCACATCGGGAAAAATAACCCCAATTATACGTACAGTATGATGGGGGCTAATTTGGCTACGACAAATCAGGAGAGAGATCTTGGAGTTATCGTGGACAGTTCTCTGAAAACTTCCACACAGTGTGCAGCGGCTGTCAAAAAAGCAAATAGGATGCTAGGAATTATTAAGAAAGGGATAGAAAATAAGACCCAGAATATCTTACTGCCCCTGTATAAAGCTATGGTATGCCCACATCTTGAATACTATGTACAGATGTGGTCTCCTCACCTCAAAAAAGATATTTTGGCCTTGGAAAGGGTTCAGAAAAGGGCAACTAAAATGATTAGGGGTTTGGAACGGGTCCCATATGAGGAGAGGTTAAAGCGACTGGGACTTTTCAGTTTAGAAAAGAGGAGACTGAGGGGGGATATGATAGAGGTATATAAAATCATGAGTGGTGTGGAGAGGGCCGATAAAGAGAAGTTATTTATTAGTTCCCTAAATAGAAGAACTAGAGGACACCAAATGAAATTAATGGGTAGCAGGTTTAAAACTAATAAAAGAAAGTTCTTCTTCACACAGCGTGTAGTCAGCCTGTGGAACTCCTTGCCAGAGGAGGCTGTGAAGGCTAGGACTATAATAGAGTTTAAAGAGAAGCTAGATAATTTCATGGAGGTTAGGTCCATAAAAGGCTATTAGCCAGGGGATAAAATGGTGTCCTTGGCCTCTGTTTGTCAGAGGCTGGAGAGGGATGGCAGGAGACAAATCACTTGATCATTGTCTTCGGTCCACCCCAGTGGTCCAACCCAGGCCACTGGAGGAGGAGGGAGTCCGGTCCTCGGACGAGGAGGAGGAGGTGGCAGAGGACAGCAGCCAGACCTCACCATCCTGGCCCAGCAGCAGTCAGGACATGTCCTGGGCATCCTCCGAAGCCGGCGACGGATTGTCTGGTGAGTGCAGTGGCTACCATTCGCAAGTGTGCTGGAGAAGTGGGGGGGAGGGCCACAGGGTGGGGAGGAGGTAGCGGCACATGGCACAGCCTGGCCACATGCTGCGCAGAGGCATGTAGCACGTACAACCTCCTACAGCTAGGGTTGCCAGGTGTCCAGTTTAGAACCGGACAGTCCAGTCTTTGAGCTTTCTGTTCGGGAAACAAATTGAGAGGATATAAATGAGAAAATATACATGTCTGGTATTTTTTAACTAAGATGTAATGTAGACTGTAATGTAACATCAAGTGTGTCCGGTATTTTTGTTGAAACCATCTTTTCCGGTATTTTGTTGAAACCTACGTGCAGCCAGACCAAGTGGCACAGAGAAGCGGCAGCTAGCCCCAGCACATGCCTGGGACCCCAGGGATTCCGCTTGACCAGACCTGGGGGGGAGGGGGAGGTTTGGCCAGGAGTAGGCCACCCTCAAGGTTGCAGGCCTGACCCCACATAGCCTAAAGGGTGCTGCACACAGCACACATCCATGGCCACCTCTGGGACACTGTAGCTTCCCCTGGAGAAGGCACAACAGGCCCCCCCCAAGCACATGCGGCCTCCCTGGGGGTTCCTGGGCCACCTTGGGACTCCCCCTCTTGCTGCCCCAGGGGAATTCCCCCTCACCAGCCACACCTGTCCCCAGCCATCGTGACGTGCTGGGAGGAGGGCACGGGGCTCTGGAACACCATTTGTTGCAGGGCTCACTGACCATGTTGCTCTCCTCTGCTTCTCCTGCAGTGGGACCCCCTACCACCGAGGGACCTTCCAGCCCCATCCCGCCGGCGCAAAGGATCCAGGGCCCATCGCAGTGCCCCCGGGACCGCCACCACCTGCTCCGCCGCCATGTCTGCGTGATTGAGCGCATGGAGCGCGCTCTGACAGAGAAGATCCGCGCAGATGCGGAGTGGCGGGAGCGGATGTGGGGCCAGTACCTGGAGCACTGCGACCGTGTCTGCACTCTCCTGGGCACCATTGCCGACCGGATGGGCCCTGTGTAGCAGCCCAATGCTGCCAGGCCCCCTTCTGCCACCCCCAGCTCTCTGCCCGCTTCTCCCCCTGCCTTGCCCATGCCCCCTCCCGAGGCCCCCCCCCTGCCTTGCCCATGCCCCCTCCTGAGGTCCCCCACCCTCGGCACCTCCTGGTGCAGCCTGCCCCAACCCGGCACGAGGGGCAGAGGCACCCCTGCACCCATGGGGGTGGGAGAGGCCTCCATTATCCATCATGCGGCCCTCCCAGTTCAGGGTCCCCTCCTTCGTCCTCCTCCCAGTTCAGGGTCCCCTCCTCCCCACAGTGCACTCCCTTCTCCATGTAAATAAAAAAGTGCCTTATGTACAGCAAGTGCATTGTATTTATTGGGAGGTGAGGGAAGGGTGGCAGGAAGGGGTGGTGATGGGAGCGGGAAGTGGGGGCACAGGGGCATCCCTGCAGTCAGAAGTGTAGGAGTGGCCTATTGTGGGGCCTGGTCCAGCATCACCTGGAAGGCTTCCTGGACCCGAACCCCATGGTGGTTGGTCTGCCGGGTGGCGGCCATGTGGGGCTGCTGGTAGGCCTGGCCCTCACCTACCATCCACCCCGGGAGGAAGGCCTCCCCCTTCCCCTCAATAATATTGTGGAGCACGCAACATGCTGAGATGACCTCCGGGATGTGCTGCACCCCCATGTCCAGGCGGGTCAGGAGGCACCTAAACCGTGCCTTCAGATGGCCAAAGGTGCACTCGATGGGATTGCGGGCCCGGTCCAGGTGGCTGTTGAAGGTGGCCTGGCTGTGGTCCAGGTGGCGGGTGTATGGCCGCATCAGCCAGGCCATCAGGGGGTAGGCCGCATCCCCCAAGATGCAGACTGGCATCCTGACATCCCCAATGGTGAATTCCTGCTGGGGGAAGTAGGTGCCCACCTCCAGCCTGTGGCACAGGCCTGAGTGCCTGAAGATGCGAGCGTCGTGGGCCCGCCCGGACCACCCCACATAAATGTCCTGGAACCGGCCCTGGTGGTCCACTAGCGCCTGGAGCACCACTGAGCAGTAGCCCTTCCGGTTTATGAACCGAGCCGCTTGGTGCTCTGGCGCCTGAATAGGGATGTGGGTTCCATCTACGGCTACCCCACAGTTCGGGAACCCGAGGCTGGTGAAGACGGCAATGGTGGTGTCCACGTCTCGGGGGCAGATCACCCTCTGGAGCAGCACATCATTGATGGCGTTGACGACCTGCAGAGGGGCACATGGGAGCACGGGGATGCATGGAATGAGACACAGTGCGTACATGGGCCCCTGGGGCCCCTCTCCCCACGCAGGCCAGGGCCCTCTGTCCCCTGGGATCTCCCCCTCCCCCACGAGCGGGGCTGTGTGCAGGAGGGACAGTGTGACCCCCTGTGTGTGGGGCTTCCCCCTGCCCCTACAGCCTCCCCCCACCCGGTCTGGCCCCTTCCTTCCCCCAGGATGAGCCCGTGGTCCACGGAGGGTCTTACCTGCCGGACGACCGTGCCGAAGGTGGACCTGCCCACCCCGAACTGGTTCGCCACAGAGCGGTAGCTGTCCCGGGTGGCCAGTTTCCAGAGGGTAATCGCAACCCTCTTCTCCATGGGGATGGCGGGGCGCAGGCAGGTGTCCTGCTTCCGGAGTGCAAGGTTGAGTGAGGTGCAGAGCTCATGGAATGTCCCCCTGCGCATCTGAAAGTTCTGCACCCACTGCTGGTCTCCCCATTGTCCCAGCACCAGGCGCTCCCGCCAGTCCCCACTGGTGTCGTAGCTCCCCAGGCGCCTGTCAGTGGTGGGGTGCGGGTGCCCAAGCCCAGCTGCAGCCGTGGCGAGGTCCTGCACCTGCTGCCCAGTCTCCAGCTCCTGCTGGAGCAATGTGGCTTCCTGGTGGAGGAGCTCCACAGCCTCTGTAATGGCCATGAGGAGCGGATGTTGCTGGCTGGGGTTCTCCCCCGGCTCCATGGCTGTGACAGTGGCAGCGAGGGTGCCCAGGGGCACTTGCCAGGAACAGAGGTGACAGGTGCTGTTGTGGCTCTCGCTCTCTCAGAAGGGGTAGGCCGCATCCCCCAAGATGCAGACTGGCATCCTGACATCCCCAATGGTGAATTCGCTGGGGAAATGTATACCCCAAATTAAAAAACATAGCAAGAGACCTACAAAAGTGTCACCGTGGCTTAACCACCATGTAAAAGAAGCAGTGAGGGACAAAAAGGCCTCTTTTAAGAAGTGGAAGTCCAATCCTAGTGAGATAAATAGAAAGAAACATAAACACTGTCAAATCAAGTGTAAAAATGTAATAAGAAAAGCAAAAAAAGTTTTTGAGGAACAGCTAGCCAAAAACTCAAAAAGAAATAACAAAATGTTTTTTAAGTACATTAGAAGCAGGAAGCCTGCTAAAAAACCTGTGGGTCCCCTAGACAATCGAACTATAAAAGGCGCAATCAAGGACGATAAAGCCATTGCGGAGAAACTAAATGATTTCTTTGCTTCAGTCTTCATGGCTGAGGACGTTGGGGAGATTCCCAAATCTGCACCGTCCTTTGTGGGTGATGAATCTGAAGAACCGTCCTGGATTGAAGTGTCATTAGAGGAGGTTTTGGAACAAATAGAAAAACTTAATGTTTACAAATCTCCGGGACTGGATGGCATTCATCCAAGGGTTCTAAAAACTCAAAGGGAAATTGCTGAACTATTATCTGTGGTTTGTAACCTATCCCTTAAATCGGGCTCTGTACCTAATGACTGGAAGGTAGCCAACGTGACACCAATATTTAAAAAGGGCTCTAGAGGTGATCCGGGCAATTACAGACCGGTAAGTCTAACTTCAATACAGGGCAAATTAGTCGAAACAATAGTAAAGAATAAAATTGTGAAGCATGTAGAAGAACATAATTTGTTGGACAAAAGTCAACATGGTTTCTGTAAAGGGAAATCCTGTCTTACTAATCTATTAGAGTTCTTTGAAGGGGTTAACAAACATGCGGACAAGGGGGATCCAGTAGATATAGTGTACTTAGATTTTCAGAAAGCCTTTGACAAGGTCCCTCACCAAAGGCTCTTGTGTAAATTACATGGCCATGGGATAAGAGGGAAGGTCCTTTCTTGGATTGAGAACTGGTTAAAAGACAGGAAACAAAGGGTAGGAATAAATGGTAAATTTTCAGAATGGAGAGGGGTAACTAGTGGTGTCCCCCAAGGGTCAGTCCTAGGACCAATCCTGTTCAACTTATTCATAAATGATCTGGAGAAAGGGGTAAGCAGTGAGGTGGTAAAGTTTGCGGATGATACCAAACTGTTTAGGATAGATAAACAGTTTAGGTCCGGCGCATGTCCACAGACGCTGCTGGTGACCTCTTGACATGGCCGATTTGCTTCTGGAGACACGTTCTTGTGCAAGGGCTTCCCGCCAGTGTGGACGCTTTCTTGTGCAAGAGCTCAGCATTCTTACAATGCGGTCCTGGCCAGTGTGGATGTTTTCTTGCACAAGATATTCCTGCGCAAGAACCCGCCAGTGTAGACATAGCCTAGGTGTGTGGGTTACACAGACATTTAGAAACTACATCAAATGCTAAAATAAAAAAGTATGTATGTTATTAACAAGATATTACCCAAATCAGAGGCTAATTAAAAGAGCTGGGTGGGGAAAAAAATCTGGTAATTCAAATTTAAAATGGTTTTGGAAACCAATAGTGTGCTCCTGTGAAACTTAAGCATGTAAAAATTCATTCATGTTAGTCGTCTCAGTGAAGTGTGTGGTAAAGTTATATGCTTTAGTGGCTGCAGGATTAAGCCCTGAATTAAAGCATCTTCCTCCTTTTGTGCTCTCCTCATAATAATTGTTGCTTCACTGAGCAACCACAGAAAGAAAAGAAAAGAAAAAGTCTTACAGATGTGACTGGTGTGAACAGCTGGTATCATCTCTGGTCAATATGGAGTAATCTGTGGGCTTTTTTTCACAGTAGTAAGCACTTACATAAGAGAGTAAGTCTCATTGACTTCAGGTAAATTACTTGTGAGAGTAACTGTTCATCTTTGTGAGTTAGGATGTGACAGGCTGGTTTATGGCTTGAAGGTTTATTGCTTTTAGTATTGAAAATTAAAATCCCCTATCCACAGAGCAGGTCTTACATGTAGGGTTGCCAGGTGTCTGGTTTCTGACCAGAACACCCAGCTGAGAAGGGATCCTGGCACCTCTGGTCAGAATCACTGACCAGCCCATTAAAAGTCCGGTCGGCAGTGCAGCTGGGCTCAGGCTCTGCACAGTCCCCAGAAGTGGCTGCTGTGAAATCAGGAGAACGCCACATGCTAACCCAACCCTCAGCATTGCTTCTGCAGCTCCCATTGGGCAGGGACTGCAGCCAGTGGGAACTACGGGGACAGAGCTTGTGGGCCCAGAGAGCACACAGAGACCTCTGGCCCCTCTGCCTAGAAGCTGGACATTTTGACCTCTTCCAGGAGCTGCACAGAGCCAGGATAGCTAAGGATCCTGCCTTAGCCCTGCTGCGCCACTAACCAGAAGTTGCTGGAGGTAAGTGCCACCCAGCTGGAGCTCATGCCCCAGCCCAGAGCCTCCTCACATACCCCAACTTGCTGACACAGGTTGGAGCCCCCTCCCACATCCTAATTCCTTCCTGCACCCCAGCACCCTGCCCCAGCCATGCAACTCAAACCATTTAGCCCAGACCCAACTGAGAGCCCACACCCTCTCCTGCACCCCAATGCCCTGCCCTAGTCCAGTGAAAGTAAGTGAGGGCAGGGAATCATGTGCCAGGATGGGAGGGGGGATGGAGTGAGTGGGGGCAGGGCCTCTGAGAAGGGGCAGGGTAGGCTTGTTCAGTTCTGTGTGATTGGATAGTTGGCAACCCTAGTAGCATGAACAATAGCTGGGCCATCTACCTTCACATGCCCCCATCCATGCCCTTGATTTGCAGGGGGCCACCTGGAAAGATGAGATGACTGGTGTTATAAACTGCCCTTCCAAATCCTTTGTCTCACTACATGACACTGACCAAAAAATCTGCCTGTGGCAATGGTATGGACACAACAAATGGCCCGAGAAAGCCAGCTAATTTTATACAGCTCACTGAACAGTTGTGAAATTGCATGTTTGGCGATTTAAAAACAAACAAACAAATGAATGAATCTTGATTTGCCCTCTTCCCACCCTTCCAGCATTTCCTTTTTACAAACAGTCACACACATGGTTATTTTGTTTGTAGAATGTTCCTGGAGAATTAATTGTAGGCCTGTATATGACATTTGTTATACAACAACAAGGGGGGAGATTAATAAAATCACTCTGTTTCCCAATCAGTTTGTCCAAAAAATCCACTGCTGTTTTATTGCAAGAGGTTACCTCATGATCTGCTATTGGCCAAAATGCCACATTGTGCCAACAAAGCTCAGCCAGTAACACCCAGGCTTGGACCTTCCCAGCCATCTGCACTAGACCTAAAGGTGCCTTATAGCAGAACTCTTTCTCTCTCCACTGCTATCTTGTATGGATGAGGTGCACTAAGTTTCCCTCAACCACCCAACCAGTATTCTCTCACTGCAATTCCCATTTAACTGCTTCCTTCTGCTTTAATGAGCAATTCTACCTATCCTCGTGGAAATCCTCCCTGCACCTCCCCCAGATTTTATATTTGGTATAAACATTGCTGTTTAGGATAATGCCTTCATTCACACCCTGATCTCTGCTATCCCAGTCACAGCGGTGGAACACTGCAATAACTGAGTTGAGGTCGACAGAGTCATTCTGAACTACCACTGATGTAAAAGATCAGGACCAATCCCATGCCACTAAAAAGGAGAAGCTTCAGAGTGAGTACTCTAGGGACTGATTAAAACCCATTGCACTATTAGGTAATTTTTTCTTGGCTTCAGTGGACTTTACGCCTCTCTCTACAAATTATGATTCCGATCCAACCTCCAAAAACCACTGAGCCAAAATGAGACTTAAGTGGGAGCAACTCTGCTCTACATCTACGGAGTTTCACCAGGGGTGGCAGGTAATGTAGGCAAGGGAAGGCATTGCCTTCCCCAAACTGCCTACACTGCCCAGCTGCCTGGGAGGGCTGGAGCTGTGGTGTGGCAGCCTTTCTCCCTGGCCACCAAAGAGAGCTAGGACTATGGTGCTGCAGCCCCAGCACTCCAAGTGGCAAGGAAGGATTGAGTTTGAGAGCTGGGGTTGGGCAGGGCTTAGCTGGGAGGGGAGGTTGTTGAATGGGCGTGGTCTCAAGAGAAGGGGTGTGGCTTTGGGTGGAAAGGCGGGACTTGGGCTTCCCTTCACCAGCTGCCCATGAGTTTCACCAAGGCTGAGTCTGATCTTGAACACTGCAATTCACAGTGGGCATTCCAGGCCTGCTACATTCAAATCGAATCTCAAATTTAATCCCAGTCCTGAAGGTCATAAAAAATAACACACAGTGCTTTGTTAAAAGAGTCTCTTCTCATACACACTCTTTCCATTGTTTGTTGATATTTTTATAGTTTCCAAATAAAGATGTCTCATATACCAAGTGAAGGTTTATTTCCTCCTTGTTTCATTTAACAGCTAATTCATATGCAAGCTAATTTGTTCTGGCTATTATCACCATTTATTTCAGTTGCTACAGGTCAGCCAATAATGTTAATAAAGGTGATTCCAGCTACCCAATCTTCCCAGTGAATAAACAGCACCGAAATACCCAGAATGAATTAGCTCCCATGTGTTGCATATACAGACACTTACCATTGCAGAGTGTTATCACTACAATACAGGTACAATCAAATGTTTGCTATGCATGGAGCTGCATAGAATATTACCAATAGTACCAAATACAATTAAAAGGAACTATTGTGAAGATCCATCTGAAAAATCAGCCTGTTTGTGTGTAGTTTACTCAGGATTATTCTCTGGGTAGCCCAGTATTGAACCATTTGGTGATTAGGAGCTACGGGAGAAAGCTAAGAAAGTACCATAGCCTGTCAGAGGCAATGCTGAGAGTAGGGAGATGGCATGTGGGAAGTGGGAAATACTTCCGCTTAGAAGGAAAGCTTGTTGTTCTTTAATGTCAACCCTATTAGGTATATAAACTGTTCAGAGAGCATTTCATTCAAATGCTCTACTTCTCTCTTACGGGTTTGCTGTTCTAGTTAAGAGAACCTCTTTCCATCACATTGAAGTTTAAGGAGAAAAGGGAAGGAGAGCTAAAGCACAGTTACATCCTTTTTTTATACCTCCTGTCATCCTGATGATACTCGCTTTTGGGGCAGCTGGTTGCTTGCAGGAAGGTTTATGGCACATCTTTTCTTTATCTTCCCTCTAATCGAAGACAGAGCACATGTTAATGTTATATAAATATAAGCTCTGTACCTTGTTGATTCATATGTGTAGGTTTTCTTTTGCTGATGGTGCAAAACTTCGGTGTCCAACCTCACTGGACCAAAGTCAGAGGTGTGTGAGAGTTAAGTTTTTGGAAGGCAGTGGCAGCCCAGAGTCAGATCGCTAATCTCACTAGGTACCTCTCTTGCTCTCTATCTCTTTTTGGTCCCTGGAAATGTGAAATACAATGCACCCAACTTTATTGTAGAGAAGATCAGACCGGCATGTAAGTTCCTTTTTCCTCATTATTCTGTACTGCACATAGAAAGTAAAAGGCACTTATACAACCCGTGGCGCTAGTACTTTCCAAAATCCCAGCACTCCAGAGAAGGCTTCTCTTTGTTAATAAAATTTGGTCATGTAATATACTGTAATATACTGAACTGGAACTATGAATGCAGTGATGTGAGTTCCTACAGTGTCTCACTGTAATCTGCTAATGTCATTATACAGTATTAGTAATGCACTGGCAAAAGAAAAAAACTAAATAAACAAACAGGTTTCCTCCACCCCAGGCCCTGAGTTGATCCATCATTTAATAAAGCAATAAAAATCTCATTGTTACCACTGTTGTGAGTTGGGTACACCAAGCCAGGCTACCATGAGTGATCTTCTTGGAAAAGGCAGAAGACTAGGTAGGGAGTTTGGCATGGAGGTCAATGTTAATTTAATCATAAATAAGGTAGTTACATACAATCATCAGCTGGCATTTTATCACCAGACGAATCCACCTGTGCTGAAGAAATGCAGTGGCTCACATGTTTAGGATATGTGGTGTTGGAAAGGAATTTTTTCCCGGGTCTTTTTTTCCCTCTATTACTGTCTCCTGACAACAACTGAGCAGACAGGTCCAGTGGATGGACAACGTGGCACACACCTGGAAAGTGATACCTCTCATGATGCACAGGAGCCCCACTCTGTTGGCTTTTTGGTTGTTTTGGTGGTTTTCTTTAATGGCTGTTGGTGGTTTTCTTTGAGCTGCCACTCTTGTTTTGAAAGACAACTCTTTCCACCCCCCAAGCTCCAAAAAACAGTAATAAAATTCCAAACATTTCAAACAAGCTACGGTAAATTATGCCAGTGTGGCCAGTTGTCTGGAGTTATGCCTGAGTCAATGGAGCTACATCATTTTATTCCACCTGATGAGCTGACCCTCTGATGGTTCTCAGAGTATTCAAGAATAAATCATCTTGTCACCCTTCTGCCTCTTGCATAAGGGAGCCTTGCTTGTGCTTAGCAGAGTATTAACTCCCTAACACCACTAGCCCTTTGGACACTTCAGCAGTCTCCTCTGGGCTCTGCCAGCCCTTAAATTTCCTTGCAGGTCAATTAGAGGTGCACCCCAGTTCATGAGTCACTTTGAAATAGTGCCCTGAAGTATTCAGCGTTTTAGCCATTGAACATTCACCGAATGTTTTCTGCTGTCACCAGAGCAGTGTGCATGCCAGCTTGTTAAATTCAGCTCAAGATCAGCACCTTGCTTAATCACACAAAACTTAGAATGATAGATGTGTAGAACCACAAGGGACTTTGAGAGTTCTCTGTATTCAATAAAGGACTACACAATAACTAGACAATTCATGACAGGTGTTTGTATAACCTGCTCTACAAAAACTTCCACTGATAGAGGTTCCACAGGCAACTTATTCCAGTGCTTAACCACCCTGACAGTTAGAGCATGTCTACACTAGGAAATTATTTCAGAATAAGTTATTTTGAAATAATAACTCCTGAAATAATAATTTTGAAATAGCATGCCCACATTACATGGAAGCCTCGAAATTAGTCTGAGGTAAGCTCTGTTAATGTGAACGTGCTACCTTGACTTAGAGTGCCAGGAAGCAGTGAGAAGTAATTACTTTGAATTACGCTAGGGAGTAGTTATTTCGGAACAGGAGCACCGGAGCATCCACGCTAATGCTATTTTGAAATAACTATTTTCAAAATTAACATTATTCCTCATGGAAAGCAGAAATTATTATTTCAGAATAACCAGCCTGTTATTTCAAAATAACAGGCTTGGTAGTATGGATGCGCCACTTGATATTTCAAAATAAGAGGAGGTATAAATAACTCCCTAGTGTAGACTTGGGCTTAGGAGGTCAGATATATTTATAGTGAAAAATAAGGATAAATAAATTATCAAAGATTCAAGTGATAGTGATATTAGAAACAGATGGTACATATAAAATAAAATCATAACACACTTTCCAGGCACAAAGTCTTCTGCAGCATTTCTAGCTAAGACTTCATTTTCATGAAGGTAAGTGCACTCACTGCCTGTTTACTTCCTGGGTGTGGGATGATAGGGTGTCTTTTGAGTTCTGAAATATACCCCAAAGCTCATTGACTGTGCTCAGAGACAGTATATCCATCTGCGGATTGTTTTTCCTGTGTGCCACTTCCCTGTTGACTTTGTATGTAAAAGATCTCTTTTGTGTTAGCTTACGATGCTTAATTTTCATTTCGACAGAGAGACAGGTGAATAAATATCTCGTCTGACAGAGGATCTGTTTTTCTCTTCTGCTGGTGACTCATACTTTGATACAGTTGCTGAGAGCATATTTTAATATATACCCATAACACCTTTCATACTATCTGTACATAAATTTCACAATAAAATCAATGTGTGATCCTAGCTTTCATTTAAGAACTCAAGCAAGTTCCTTTGGTGAATCAGAATGTACATACCAGAATCAGAATATTCCTGTAATCTCCTGACCAGCTGGCCTTAAGGGATCTTGAGTCATAGGCCCCCAAAGTTCACATAAGCCTCCATGAAGCCATGAAATATCATTAGCAGCTATAGCATGGCAAATATCTAGAGGCCCAATTGAAACCAGGACCCTCACTGTGCTAAGCGTGGTATAAATATACAAGCTGTTGGGATATGTAAAAATTAATAGGGGTCTGAAATGGCTATACAATGGTGGTTAAGGAGCTCAGCCACAGTAGGCATTATCCTTGAACATGTTTTTTCCCTTTGTTTCTACAGTCTGGAAAGATAAATTAAGATTCCAGCCAAAACAGGTATTATTCTTCCTGATGTATAAATATGCTTTTTCCCTTCATTTTCTGTAGCCTAGAAAAATAAATAAGTATGCAGTTGCTTTTCTTTGTTGTGTCTTTTACTTACCCTCGCTGGCGCTCTATAAGATATTTTCAGGGTTACATCTCTTGTAATCTATGTTACCTATTGATTTGGAAAGTTTGTAGTGTGGAAAAGTGTTGATTTAATTAGAAATTTTGTAAATAGTAATAATAATGTTCATCACCTGCCTGTTAATATTAATTGCATGGGAGTTAACATTCTAAATAAGGTTTTAGGGAAAGTAGTAATAGACATAGGAATTAACATACTAAAATAAATAAAAGGGTGTATTGGTGCCAAATTGTTGCCACTCAGACATTGCACTGAATGCCCGAGGTAAACATGCGTGGGCAATAAAGTAATTCCATTTACCCCATCCGCTCCTGAGTCACCTGTTTCTTCTCTAACATAAGCCTTAGCCCCAAGTGCTTAGCTTTTTGGTAGACTGTGCAGATAAACAGGTACAAAGGAAAATCAAAGGTACAAAGATAGAATCACTGAAGTGACTTACTGAGTCATTAGCAGAACCAGAAATAGAACCTAGTTGTATAGATGGCCAGTCTAGTGCCCTATCAATTAGGCTGTGCTGCTTCTTGATGCGTTGGGTGGTTTCAGTCCTGCAGACATCCTCATCAACAACCAGTGTGCTGTGAGTGGGCAGTCGCACAGCAGGGAGGCAAAAGGTCAGAAGATCATGTAAAGTGATCTGCTTTCAACTCCCACTGAAGACAAGAGTGTGTCGTCTTTACTCATCACTTCATCAAAAAAAGAAGGTTCAATTTCATGCATCACCCACTTTTCTTTTAGTGAAGATAGTTTGAATTTTCAAGATGGTTTGAGAAAAATGATTACCTGCGGCTTCTTTAATTACAGAAATTGGTTATTTTAAGTGTATTTTGGATTGCTCAGTCTAGGATAAACTGCATAATCAGGAGATAGTTCCTTGCACGGCAAACAGAAATGAACGCATCTGTAAACTAAAGCAAATGTTCTGGCCTGGTTTAATCATAGGAAAAAACTAGAGGGCCACTCATACCACACAGTCTTTGTACCACACACGGACCTTGAAATTGCCCTGAATAGGTAGCTCTAGTTTCTCCTGGCATAGGTGAATTCCCAGTCAGCATAATGCTGTGCTACCTTGTGATAGGGTCTACGGGTATGTCTAGACTACATGCCTCTGTCACCAGAGGCATGTAAATTAGACTACCTGACATAGTCAGTGAAGCCGGGATTTAAATATCCCCAGCTTCATTAAAATAAAAATGGCTGCCGCGCTGTGCCGGCTCAGCTGATCGTCGGCACAGCGCGGCAGTCAAGACGCGGATCAGTCGATAGGGAACGCCTTTGTTGACCGTGAAACGAGGTTTACAGGAGCGGCCGACAAAGGCGTTCCCTGTTGACCGATCCGCGTCTTGACTGCTGCGCTCTGCCGATGATCAACTGAGCCGGTGCAGCATGGCGGCCATTTTTATTTTAATGAAGCCGGGGATATTTAAATCCCAGCTTCATTGACTATGTCGGGTAGTCTAGACATACCCTAGGAGTCCTTCACTTCCTCTTGCTGGAGGTATCAGTGCCCTGATATTCTGTTTTTTAAAGAAAACCCAGTCAGGCCAAGCCACCAACAAGATGTGGCCCTTCAAGAGGAGACACTTGCAAGAGGCAGCCAACAGGCCAGTTTATGCGGCTTGCCTGCTTCCTCTGAAGGGCAATGAGGAGTGACACCTGGGATGGGATTGCAGCTTCTGCAAGGACAGGCCATTTGCCCAAACACTGACTGAGCAATTACTCTGTGTGTGTGTGTGTGTGTGTGCATGTGCACGCGTGTGTGTGTGTGTGTGTGTATATGTGTGTGTTTTAGTTTAAATACATGAGTGGTCAAATCTCAAATTTGTTTCTTGTTAACAATTTAAGACTGAGGCTAAGTTCACAGCATGGGCCATTCTTTTCCAGCCTTGCTGCCACAGCTTGGTACCAGCAGTGGGATCAACACCCATTCTGAAGTGGAGGATTTCATACATTTCCTGGCTCCAGAGCAGATGGATGCCCAGCAAGTTTTCCTGTAAGGGAATAGGAGGCCTGGTGGGCCGCACAGCAGCAGCAAGCTCTGGTCATACATCACCTATGTGACGCAAATCGTCAGCTACTCTCCCTCTTCAGACCCTGAAACATAACTTATTTGAATGAGTAGCCCTAGCCTCTTAATGGGAAGAGATTACCTGGGCCATGTGACTACCTCCCTTTCTGCCTCCAGAAGCTCATGAAATTTATTGGGCCTTGGTGAGGAGACCGCTAAGGACTATGACCCCATGAAAACGGCCATCCATGACCGACTAGAGATATCACTAGAGAAATACCACCATCATCTCCAGACAGAAACTTTTTCACTTGGAGCATAACATTAGGCTAAGGCCCAGTGCCTAACTGACCAGTTTCCACACACACACACACCCCCGGTGGCTTCAGCAGTGTCCCAATCTCTAACTGAAATTTTAGAATCTGTGGTGCGCAAACAGTATTTAGACATTTTGCTGGCCCACAGTCAGACCTGGGTAAGCCAATACAATCCCAGCATACTGAACGTCTCCCATCCAGCTCACCATGGACCTTTAATGGTAGGTTGACCTAGCCAGGGGGGTTGATCTGGGCTAGGAGACCCTAACCCAGCCCTAACTTCCTGAATAATCAAGCCTAGTTACCAGAAAAAGGCTGGGGGGCTGCTGAAGAAGTCTCAGAATGAGGGCAACACTGCCACTGAAGTGAAGACACACCCTGCAAAATACCCATAAGAGTCATCAAAGGTGAAGCATGTGGAGTTATGTCCATAAGCAGGCCATGGAGTGTCCCTTTCAAGGTTATCTATCTCCACAGTAGAAACCTAGGCGTGTCAGCCATTCATAACCAGCCCCTCATGAAGTATGATTTGTAGAACATTGGGGCCTCCTGGGTAGAACAGATGAGAACTGCTGGTGGGAATTTGTAGCTCCAGTAGATCTAAAAGGCTGAAAAATGTTGGCACTAATAAATTATGAAGATGACCTGAGGCAATGGCCTGTGTTCATGGGAATGCTTATTCCTATCCTACAACCTGACTACATTTGATGGGATTAAATTTGAATGCTCTGGGTTGGCATAATCCCAATTTGCCATGGGAAGTAATATTTGGGAGGGAATGGAAACTCTTTTCTTCACTACTCTCCTTACCACTCACACAGCTCTGGCCTGATTGTACAACATCTTCCGGATTATATACTCTGTCTTCTGAGATGACCCCTAGTAACCCAAGAGGACTTGGAAACAGTTGAAAGGAAGGCATGGATGCAAACAGTCTTTGATGTTGATGAGCAGAACCTGGGTGGGGAATCCCTCTTTCCAATCTGAACTCAGTGCTATTAGCCAGATTCTTTGATTTGGTTCTGGAATAATGAGGTGATGATACTCTTAAGGGTGTGTGATGGGGCGAGGTCACAGACGACCCCTTGGGGATGCTTCCTGGAGTGCTGACAAGGCCATTGCCACTCACCTTCCTGCTCTCTGGGGTTTCTCACTACCCTGTCCTGCTGGGCCAGCTATCCGGTCTCCTCCAGCCAAGGCACAGAGCTGAGATCAGTGCCCTCTCCCCACTGAGGAGCAGCACAGACACTGAAACTCTTTGGGTTCAAGGAAAATGCAGTTTCAGGCCCAGCTTCCTTGGATACCACTCCCCAAATGAATTATTTAGGTAAGCCTCTTTTAACAATGAAAGGAGGCTTGTTTCTCCTAGAAACAAGTATTTACATGGGGCTTAATAGTAAATAAAAGTGATTATATTAATAGAAGCAGTAGGATTAAAGTGTTTATAAGTGAGAACAGGCAGAACAAAGTAGATTATAAATGTAAAATAGCAGAAAACGATTATCTCATTCTAACACTAAAACCTCAGTATAAACTTATTACGAACTCACCCTAAAATTGTTCTTATTCCAGCTAAGCCTCCAAACCAGGGAAATCTCCTCTCCCTGGGGCCCTTGGTTCATTCTCCTGGGAGCCAAAGACAGCCAATGTCAGCCAAAGACAAAGAAATTCCTTGCTTCCTGTTGTTTTATAGATACCACCTTTCCATGAACAATTACTTAGTCCACTTCTACTAGTTGGGGTGGACATGTGACTTCCTGAGACCAACCACTGCTAAGACTTAAAGGACAAAAGAGGGTGTTTACAGTTGGTCATCTAGGCATTGAGGGTAACACACTTGATGGCTTTCATTTTCACATTTAAAACCATAAACTATAACATACTCCATATACCTAACTTTACACCCAAGAATGAAACATACACCAAAATAAGATATACAGAACCAATGGATTATGACATGAAGATTGATAGGTTACCTGAGATAATTTGCCCAAAGTACCTTTGAGTTAGGCATATCTATGTCCACAAGTCCATTTTCTAAAGCATGGTGTGCGATGCCCGTCACAGGGTGTACACTGATATAGCGATGGTAAATGGAACCATGGTTCAGGAGTTTCAAGCCTCTCAGTTTCTCCATGTAGAGATTAAAAATAATTACTTTTACTGGGAGAACACCCAGAAGTGTGAGGTATACCATCAGCTCCTGGTGCTCAAAAACATTTGGATAGAAATGTGTGTGGCTTAAACTCAGTTTCCTTCCTCGAACATTTCGACAGAGATAAAACGCTACAGAGGGTGCTAACCAGATTTTGTTGGCCAGAGAGCTGCATAGAAGGGGCATATTTTGTATGTCCTGCTCAGAGTACCAACAGAAACACTTCAGGACTCTCTTGGTTCCATTACATCTCATAGATGTGCCCTTCTAACAGATAAGGACAGAAATAGTGAGGCCTGTGGAAGAAAGTGGAAGGGGGGAACCAATGGATGCTGGTCTAAATGGAATATAGTACCTCCCATGAAGAGACAGTTTCCCTTGTTATCCAAGGTTTTTTGAACCCACTTTTTTAATAACTTAATCTTTTCTCTCCCAGCAGCATCAGGAATAAGAGAGGACTCAGCTCTTCCATCTGATAAATGAATGGTACAATGCTCCTTCTTTATTGAGTCTCAAGCACACACACATATGCCATAGCAACAGTCTAGAGCACCCCAGACACAGTTATGCAAAGTCTGAGATGGTTCTGAAAGGTGAACAAGAGGTTCTGTGATCAGCCTTCCTTCCAATTGCTGGGGAGTAAGATGCCGGTCTCTACTCATAGAAAAACTCCTCTGAACTTCACATTGCCTACTCTCACTTGTCTTTGTATAGATTATTTGAATAAGTTGAATATGCATCAACAGTGTGCCCTTGTTGCCAAGAAGGCTAATCGCATACAGGGTTGCATTAGTAGGAACACTGTCACCAGATCCAGAGAAGTGATTATTCTCCTCTATTTGCTTTCAGAATATGATCTGAAGAAGTGGGTCTGACCCACGAAAGCTTATCACCTAATAAACTATCTTGTTAGTCTTTAAAGTGCTACATGACTGCCTTTTTTTGTTTTACCAAGATTAGACTAACACAGCTACCTCTCTGTGACTCCTCTATTTGGCACTGGTGAGGCCAGATCGGGAGTATTGCATCTACCATGTAAAGTATGGAGACAAATTAAAGAGAGTTCCGTGAAGGGCAACAAAAATGATTAAGGGGCTGGGGCTCAGGACTTAGGAGAAGAGGCTGAGGGAAATGGGCTTATTTAATCTGAAGAAGAGACAAGTGAGGGGGGATTTTATAACAGCTTTCAGCTACATGAAGGAGGAATTCCAAAGAGGATGGAGCTAGGCTGTTCTCAGTGGTGGCAGATGACAGAACAAGAAGCAATGGTCTCAAGTCGCAGTGGGGGAGGTCCAGGTTGGATATTAGGAAAAACAATTTCACTAGGAGGGGTGATGAAGCACTGGAATGGGCTGTGTAGGGCATTAGTGGAATCTCCATCTCTAGAGGTTTTTAAGGCCTGGCATAATGGAATGATTTAATTGGGGTTGATCCTACTTTGAGCAGGGGGTTGGACTAAATGACCTCCTGGGATCTCTTCCAACCCTCATCTTCTATGATTCGAAGTAAGAATGAAGTTGTCAATGCTTTTAAAACAGAAGATTCCTAGAAATGAACATTTTAAAGTATTGGAGCAGAAAGCTACTTTTCCATTGATATGCTCTAAATGCTTATTTGTTGTTTCTTTGCATTAATAATCAGAAGGTTTGAATACATAAATGAATAAACAAACACATAAATAAATAAATAAATAAATAAACAATGAACTATTGAAAGGAGTTTATATTGTGCTGGAGACAGCAGTATCTCTCAATAATGGTAGTGGTAGATAATGATACATACATCTGTACTACAAATATGAAAGGGAAGAAAGGAAAGAAAATGCATATGAAAGGAATGTAAGTGCAGAGAAGACTGAATATACCTGTCACATTCTCTTAGAAGCAGGAACCACCTCCATTAGAGATTTTCCTTCTCTGGTGTCTTCTTATTTCTCACCTTTTATCTTCCACCAGCTGCCACTAGGCCTTTGGCAGCGCACAATAGCCTTCAAGGTGAAACATACTAAAATCTGGTAAATTTCAATTTGTAGCTGAGTCAGCCAAGGACACAACCAAAGGGAATGGGTCAAAAACCATCTGCTCTGCTCCTGCAGATTGTGCACTGGACTTCCCACCCCCTTTAACACTCATGAAACTTATCCACACCTTGGGCTCAAACCTATTCCCATTGACATCAGTGGTAAAAACAACCATTGAGTTCAAGGAAAGCAGGTTTGGGGCTCTTTCAAAAAACAACTCTACAAGTCCTCCTTTCTTTAGTTCATCCCTTTGGCTCCTTCTTGATTGGCTGCTTTCTCCATCTCTTTCATTCACTCCTGATTTTATTTTATGCCAACCTTCACTTTTGGAACAACCTGCCAAAGTAGCACACAAGTCCCTCTTTCCTCCTCCTTTAATCCTGAAAATCCATTTTAAGTTGGGGTCCAATAGCAACTGTGATTCCTTTGGAGACACAGAAAAAAGGTCAGAAAAGGCCAGTCTCTGGTAAGTACTATCTGTAAGGAGGATGACTGGATCCTCAAGAGAACTCTCTGGGTATGTTTAGACTACATGGCTCTGTCACCAGAGCCACGTAGATTAGTTTACTAGACATACCCAAATGCAGCCATGATTTAAATAATCGCGGCTTCATTTACATGAAAATGGCTGCTGCGCTGTGCCGGGGATCAGCTGTCCCAGCACAGCAGGGCAGTCTAGACGCGCTGCGGTCAACAGGGAAACCTCTGTCGACCGCTCCGGTAAACCTTGTTTCACGAGGCATAACGGAGCGGTCGACAGAGGCTTCCCTGTCGATCGCAGCGCGTCTAGACTGCCCCGCTGTGCTGGGACAGCTGATCCCCGGCACAGCGCGGCAGCCATTTACATGTAAATGAAGCTGCAATTATTTAAATTGCAGCTTCATTTGGGTATGTCTAGTAAACTAATCTACATGGCTCTGGCGACAGAGCCATGTAGTCTAGACATACCCTATGTGATTAATTAATTTCTAGTAGCTAATGATAATGACAAATGCTTTTCTATTCCTAAAGGGTTGATCATATAGAAGTAACTATATGTTATTAGAAGTCAAGGGGGAAAAAATAAAGAGAGGTTGAAATAAATAATGTAGTGTTATTTCTTAGGAGTTGATTACTTACTCTATTTCACCAGGATCTGCATATAGAATTTAATCAGTCAGAAGGTTGCTAGCAAAGACCAGGAGCAAAGAATATTTTGCTGATTATTGCTCTCTTCTCCAAACAGGATTAACAATACTGGGGGGAAATCTGGGCCCACTGATTCACTGAAGCCTGGATTTCGCCAATGAAATTATGTTGCAGAGGAAATTCTGTGGTTTGTTAGGGGACAAAAACTGTGTCCCATTGATTAAAATGCACTTCCCATCCTGTAGGATAGGTGGGATTTACAAGCTCCGGGATAGCATTGTTAATTAAGTTTTCTTTTGGAGGGCTGTGCAAAACAAACATCCACATCAAATCAAAACACATTTATTATTATTACTAAAAGACTTACCTGGCATCACCCAGGTCCTTCAGGCTAGAGGGCTGGAGGTGTGGGGGTTGCAGGAGTCAGGGCAGGGCCTTGGGAATGTGTGTGGGGGAAGGCTAGGGGCAGGGGATGGGGGTGGCCACTGGCGTCTATGGCTGGGGCAGTGGGGCAGGGGAGACACCCCACCTTCTGGCTTCTCCTGGCACTGGCCAAGGACGGGAAAGGAGCATGCATCCCATCCACCAGCTTGTCCCTGTGGCTGTGCATCCTGCCTGACAGCTTGTCTCCAACTGGCAGGGGCAGGGGCAAGGGGCAGGGGTGAGGGCTTGAGGATTTGCATAGGATGGCTCTGCCATTGTTCCCTGGAGGAGCGGGAGCCATGCAAGCCAGTCATGGGGAGGGTGTGCTGGGAGGCATGGTGGTGCTGGGCGGCAGGCTGTGGCTCCTCTGGGGGGAGAGGATAGGGATTTCTGCCTCTGTTGGGTGCGGCTTTTTCTCCCCCTCCATCCGGAAGAGGCCTTTTTTCTTTTTCTCATCTTCATTGGGCTGGGGACTTTTCTCCCCACTTCATCCAGCAGGGGCCACCCCCCTCCTCCTGTTTACTTTCTCCCCTCTCATCCAGCAGGAGCCTTTTCCTTTTTCTTCCTCCCCATCTGACTTTTTCTCCCTCCCCCCATCTGGTGGGGCCTTTTTTCATTGCCCTGCCAGCAGGAGACTTTTTTGCCCTCCCCCCCACTTAGGGCTTTCTCCCTCTACCCTCCCCACGCTGATGCTACAGTCAAGAGCCTGGGGGCAGGGGTTTGGAACAGTGGAGTGACTTACCCAGTCTGGTGTCTGGCAATATGGTGAGCTCCAGCCCCAGTTGACCACTCTCTTTGTGGTGCATCTGCCCCCAGTGGTCACTCTGCAGTATAGCATCCCTCCGAATAGCCCCCTCTGTTTCCATGTTATGGAAAACAATCTCTTTCCAGGCATTTCCTATTTTCCTGGAACAACCAAACCCTGCCCATGCTTTAAATTAGGAGAAGAGGGAAGTGCATACCAAATTTGGTGGTCTTAGCTCTTACTGTCTTGGAATTCTTGAACAAATGGACATGCAGATGGACAGACAGAAAGATGCACATTTCTAAAATATATAGATAGATTGATTGATTGATACTGTGGGAGCATCCAGAGCCCTGGACTGTGATCAAAACCTAATTGTGCTAGATGCTCAATACGCTCTACCAGCATTAGTATCCCTGCCCCCCACGTGCTTTCAATCTAAAGACCACATGTTGAATTGGCTCCAGGTCCACATACCCCTGGCCCACCTAATCCACTGACTTCTTGTGTCTGTACTGAACTTACTGCATTAGGGTACCTATATTGGACTGAGCCTCTTAAGAGCTAACATAATATAAATATAAGTAACTAGGGTCTTCCTTCCAGTATGAAGAACTGCTGCACTGTTGCAGGCACTCTCCTCCCCATAAGATATTTCATTTACATGCCAGTCTGCCGGTCTCCAACGACTGTTCAAGTGGCAAATAAAGAACCCACAGCATATTTTTTGGAAAAGAACAATGTGGTCTCAGAATGCTGGGTTACATGTATATTTTCGGAAAACAGCTACTTGTGAAGTGAGGATGAAATCTCGGCCACCAGTCTGGGTCCAGCTTCAGCAGTAGCTGCTGAAAGTCATTGATCTCTGCTGACTGTTTGGTATTCTGTAGGTAGGAAATGAGTTGGCCCCTTCTAACTCCCAGGGGACAAATGTTCACATCAGAGAGTCAGTGCCACAGCTGGCATTTACTGTCTATGTCAGTGGAAGCCAAGAGGTGCTCCCTATGTGTCAGAGTTGAGGCAGATTGGCAGAGAATAGTAACAAACATTATGTTGCTGGTCCAGTTGTCAAGCTGGAGAAATGTCATCTGTCCGTCTCCAGGGCTGTCAATCTTATAATAGAGGAGTACATTTAAAAAAGGAACAAGTCCTAATATCCCAGGCTATGTGAGTTGTAGGTGAGCCTTCAATGGCTACTGTATTTCACTACTTGATAAGGCACTCTTGAGATACTTGATGTGTGAAAGGCACCAAGAAAAATCAAATTTTAATCTGATTTAGGCTGGAGTTTGCACCAAGCGCCTTGAAAAAGAACCTAGAATAGTTTCCTGGGCTACAAAAAGATTTTTACCCATTACTTTCCATCCTCAATTTTGAAATATGGGAAAAAGTTATCAGAAGGTCTGACCTGCTAAGCCTAGAATGATGGTAATCATGAAATATGAGAACACAGCAGAAGATGAACCACAAGTATTGGGACACAATACTTAGCAAGGGGTGGTGTGTAGGCTACATTGCTCCAGAAGTAGCCTTTGGCGGCACCATGACTCAAGAGGCATAATTCCCTCTCTACTTCTCCTTTGCTCCAGAGAATCCACTGTAATAGTTGGCTGCAGTCACTTATCTCGCTGACAGCTGGGTGCCTCACTGCTCTAGCCCCTAAGAAAATATCTGCCTACATGCCAGCAACATGCTTGGTGTGGTACAATTCCCAGAAAACAACACAAACTCCACTCCAAAGAGGAGTGATTTTTTCTGAGGTTTGATTCAAGTTTACCCCCAGGGAGAAAAATGGTGGTGATTCAGTTTCCCTTAGTATGGTCCCAGTCAAACCTCCTTGGAATGCTTTCAGCAGGTAAGGATTTCAGTATGTCAGAAAGGGAGAATAGGCTTTCTTTTAAGCTGGTCCGTAAATGTATCCAATTATCATCATTTTAGAATGATATTAAAGTCATCATCAGATTGCAGAGGGCTATTAGCAGTGCACAATAGAGGAGGAGTATAATGAGATCTCAGGGCAAGATATAAGTGGGTTTTCTCCAATAAATGAAACCATTTAATTTTATAGGGTTTTTTCTTTGATCATGTGTCATGCTGTCATGGGCATTTTGGGGATGGCTTATACAACTGTGTGGAAAATGGCTCTTAATTGGTAATGTCAATATGGCATTTGTACAACAGACACTGGTAATATATCTGGGGTACACCACTGGCCTAGGGAAATAATAGTGCTGTTGTGTTTGTTTGCCTGTTGGTCTAGGGTTATCACTTGCCATGACAGTTCAACATATGAGTAGTAGGCCCATTGGTCCTAAAAGTTTATAGGATGCCAATTGGAGTCATAAAACTGTGCTTCATAGCCGGACAGATCTGATTCCCATTCACACTGCTATAGGGTGACCCGCCATCCTAGTTTTAGAGGGACAGTCTCATGTTTAAGCCTATCCTGATTATTTCTTAAATGGGCAAACTGTCCTAGAATTCTCCCCCGCCCCCTCCCCTCCACCACCACCACCACCACCAGTACTAGCAGGTCCTGCTGCTAGCCAGATACATGCCAGCTGCCCATCCACCAGCGGAGAGCAGGGGAGTCAACTGGCCAACAATGGAAGTGGATATGCAAGGCTGGTGGTGGTGTTGGGATGAAGATGCAGCAAGTATGGCCAGCTGATCTTCCTATTGGTCCATCAGTGCAACCCTTACTGTGTGCCAGCTCTCGATCAGAAACGCTCTGCTCCCTGTCCCCTTTCCAGCCGGCATAGGCTGAGCACTGTGAGCTGGGGAGTCTGGTGAGCACAGGCAAGTGCCAGGCAGTGGACAGTTACGTGTTGCCTCTGCTGCCCACCAACCAGCCCTTTACATGCTTCTGCTCTCACTTTCCTCTCCCTGCCATGTCCCTTCACTCCCCACCCCAAACCTGCTGCTACTCTGCATCCCTCTCCCCCTCGCCAGGGTACATCCTGCTCCTAGCACTGTGTGGAGGACAAGCCCCTGGTTGAAGGGTCAGCTTACCGGCAGCCCATCTGGCTGGCTCTTTCCTCCCCCTTCTGCCTTTCCTCCCCCTTCTGCCAGTGACCCAGGAAAGCCCCAAGACCCTCCAGCCTGGAGGAGGATCTGGGTCCTCTATGTGTCAAAGCCCCACTGTGGCTGTGGAAAGGCAGAGGGAGCAATTTCTAGCATGTTCGGACCTTGAACCTACAGGCTCCACAACATGCCGCCAGGCAGGAGCCTAGCGCCCTCTTCACACACTCCTGGTCCTGCTCCAGGGAGTGAGGGGCTGCTCCATCCCCTAGGCACCCTTCCCTGCTGAGCCACCTCTCTGGCCAAGTCGGCTGAAGCCACTGGAGTCAGGTTCCCTGGGCCCTGGTGCACAATGCAGCCTTAGGGTTTAACCCCTTCCTGCCCGTGCTGTAGCTGATGGACAGGAGGCAGCTGGGTTATGTCAGCAGCCTGGAAGAATAAGTTGCCTTTCAGCTCTGTGAAGGCAGGAAGGGACAAGCTGCTTACAGCCACAGGGGAAGGTGGGGAGAAAATATGAGCTCTGCAAACACACAGGCTAGATCATCACAGAGGTATATGGAACTGTGTGCATATCACCTCTGCCATGTATGAATAGGGGCTGAGAGGGGTGTGTGTCACTCCTCCTCCTGTGAACCCTAAAGCTTTAAAGATAGGCTTGCCTTTGAACTTACTTTCATGCAAATAATTTTAGCAGGGGTCCTGCATGCAACATAGGGAAATATGGTCACCCTACATTGCTGGGGGCTCATTTTGCTAATACAAACAGCACACTGTATCTGCCGCAAGTCTAACCCTCCTTTAACATTTCTCAACCTTTGCCCCTTGAAGTACTTTGGGTTCACGCTTGGAGCCATGTCAAGCCCAGCCGCAGGCTTACTGCTGCCCTCTGCTCTGGACTCCTTGCCCTCAGCATACAGTAGTTGTCTTTGTAGACAAAACCCTAAGAAGCTGAACTGATCAAATATTCAGGGAGGATTTTTAGTAACCACTATAAGACTCTCCTCTGTCAAAGCACAACAGGCATGGAGCCAAGAGCTAGGAAAATCACTAGTAATATCAGACTCTTGGATTGGTTAAACAACATATTAACACTCTCAAAACCCAACCCGATTAATCCAGAAAAAGTCCCCTCCTGCATGGATATAGCAGTTAAAAGTCATGGCCTCTCCAGACATGCATTTAGACTGGGGGAGGGGAAGGACAGCAACTCCTTGGATTGGTCCAGCTTTGGGCAGGGGGCTGGACTTGATGACCTCCTGAGGTCTCCTCCAGCTCTATGATTCTATGAACTCTGATTCTACTACCATTGCAATTGCTAGGGAATAATTGGAAGCAAGGATAAGGTCCTAACAGAATATGCTGCTCAGTTTCTAAGGGCAATAGCTGAGGGAAAATAAAACAGGGCCTCAGTGATGTTATTTTGATGTGCAAAACTGTAGGGTTTCCAGTCTGATGGGGGAAAATGTTTTTAAGAGGCAGAGGAGCTTCATGTTTATTTTTCCTTCCCTTTAATAGTAATTGGATTTGCATTGCAGCATGTGGAGAACAAGCAGAGCCTCAGTCTGGAATAGATAGAACCTTTTTTCCCTGTGTTTTTTACTTTTCCTGACAATGGATCCTTCAAACATACACACGAGCTTGTAACTGTCAGCAAAACCAGTTCTCTCTCTTAACTGCCCTGCCGCTTAACACACTTATTTCATAGTGTCAGGCACTGTGAACACTTTAATCTGTTAAGGGGGCTCTTTTTTCACTTCCTTAACATTGAACTCATGTTTTATGTATTAGTTCTTGATTTAGAAATGCTTAGGAGGCATAACACGTTTTGTAAGATGGATGACTTCTGCTGGACTTTTATTTTATCTTGCTTTGTTGGTGTGACCTGAAATCCAGAGGAAAGCATCTTTGTAAAGAAACACAAGTCTGTGGCAGGTAGTCTAGAAGGGCTGCTATTGTGAAATGAAAGCATGCTCAGCTGTAAAGCTGTTCCTAAAGGGCCTGATCCAGTGTCCATTACGTTAATGGAATTTTTGGTGAGGCCCAGCTGAATGTAGAAGTATGAGAGAGAGAGAAACTACTGAATAAAGGAAAGACATAAAAAGTTTATTCTGTTCCTTCTCGTGGGATGCTTTAAAGTCACTATAAAAGAGCTAGATTTACCACTTCCCGCTGCTCAAATGGGTAGGGAAGGTAGGGAAAATAAGTTCCCAGGTAGGAAAATACAGTTTGCCCACTTGCATTCTGCTCAGTGTCTGTTTGAAGAAATCATATTTCACTTTTCCAGAGGTTGGCCTTAGCCTCAGGAAAGAGTCTATTAGTCTAGGGCCTGGACTATTTGACCTTCCATTATACCAGCTGGGGAAAGTGACTGCACACAAGTAAATGGCATTTCTACATATATGAACTAACAGCCAGTGCGTGTCACAAAGCATACTGCAGTGGAAAACTTGGCAGGCTACAAAAATTGCTCAGTATGTGTTCTTACACCTGTACGATGTAATTTTGCAGTGAGAAAGATATGGTATGTGATTTCCTACTCAAACCAGTGTTAGACTGGGATAATTGCTCTGGCTACAGTGAAATTACACCTGACTTTACCAGTGTAAAAAGAGCAGACTAAGGCACTATGTTTGTCTCTCTATTCTTTATAGTACATCTATGTAACATAACATTATGTATCTGTATCTAGCTATATTATATATGTTAAACAAATGGCACACATACACCTATGCAATGTTGGTCTAGGATATTAGACATGCAAGGTGGGTGAGGTAATATCTTTCATTGCACCAAATTCTGTTGGTGAGAGAGAGACAAGTTTTTGAGCTTGCAAAGAGCTCTTCAGGTCACAGGAGTGCACATATGTAATATACAGTACATATATGTCATTTAAATGTATACCCACAACAGTATCCTATACACATAGAGCTGGAAACAGAGGTGGAAATACTTGATACTTCTTGTGGTGTTCTTCCTTTTGTGTCTTGGTCCTTGAGCTGATTCTGCCTTTTTTGTAATGAAGTGAGGTTATAGTTTATAGTATTCTTGATACCTCATTTCTCATTTAGGCATGTTATGGCTCTTTAATTTGACAGATATTAATAGAGCTGTACTGATGAGCTCCCGATACCTGCTCTTAAGCTGCTGCCCAGGTAAAACAATATTTTCTAGGTCCAGTTGTGTATAGACTTACTACTTTTGCATCACTCTAAGCTTAATAGGATGCTACAGGATAAAAGTCAATTTAGAATTTGACCCCAGTTATGAGAGGTCCAAGCAAAAATTCAGTGATCAACTATGTGAAGAATAATATCCAATAATACCACCGCTCACTTTCTCAGGTCTAAGGACTTCATTCCTCAGGTGCTGATCACTCTGGCTCTGATCCAGCAAAGCACTTGGACAGGTGCTTAGCATTAAGCATATAAATAGTCCTATTGGTTAACCAAGGGAGGCGAACAGAACTTGCCAGACTGGGACTAGAACCTTGCAGGATTGAGTTCTTTGTTATCAATGACATAAGTGTTTTATCAAAAGTAATCAGCACATTTCTCATTTCCTCTAAAAGCAAACAAAGCCTGCTGCAAGCTCCTAAGTGTATACTGGCAGCCCCACATTACAATGTATGCAATCATATTGTACCAAAACAGATTTGTCAGGCTTCAACCTGAAGATTTCAAGACATAATAAAAGTACAAGGTATTACTAACAGATAAGATGAAAACAGTGAAAAATACTAACATTATCCCTGTTTCGGAGAAAAGGTTGTAAAAATAGATTTTTACCAATAAACATTTTTATCCCTATGTTTTAAAACTGGAACACAAAATATCCAGCATTCGAATATTGCGTGCTAGCTAGTTCAATCCGCATTTTGTGCTGCCAGCACTAGAGTTGCCTCAGGGTCTGTCAGATGGTTGCGAGGCTGATGGGGTGTCTAGACAGCCTAGCAGTCCTGATGGCTATTTGTCTTTCACTCAGATTTCATTGGAAAAGAGCTGTTAATGTTTGCTCATTTAAGTATAAGATTCTATGCAGAGCCCTCCATAGCTCTGTACATACCATGTGTTAGTCCTCCCATCTTCGGTAACAATGTGATGTTTTCCCCCTTGGAAATATGGCTCTTGTTCAACACAGACAGCTTCATTACGTAATCCACTGCCAATCACCATGTTAGTTAAGTGCCAAATACAACATTCAGATAAGCACGGAAATCCTTCACTATGGACTCTTTTTCCTCTCCTCTCCTTTCTTCATCTTCATTCTTAATGTTTGTTATTGTGTGTAGATTTCAATTTTGCATACTGGTCTGTACAAATGATCCATGTGTTTCAATCAGGCCAGCCGACTGGAGGGAGAGGTGGGAAGGGACAATTACCTGAGGGCCTGGTGATTTTAAGGGGCCTGCAGTGATGGCTGGAGCCCTTTGAATCACCGTTGGAGCTCGCAAGGCTCTGAGGACTGGGGGAGGGGAGGCAAGCACGCTGCACTCCTGGCAGCTCTGAGGGCTGGCTACATTGGCCCTGCCCCTTCTACGCAAGGTTCTACCCCTTCCAAGGGCACAGAGCCAGCCCCCACACCACTATTCCTTCTAAGCTGAGCACTTGGGCGACCACCCAGGAGAGATTCTAATGCCGCCCAGCTAATTAGCAGAGTGCCCACAACCTCCCACAGCTGACAGCATGTGTTTCTATTGATGGTGCACATTTGCACATGCCTTGGTGTACATAAAATTTATTCTGCACATGGATGGAAAAAAATCGAGGAAACATTGCTGAGTTGGGTCCGATACAAGATAATGATTTGTCTCTTTCTCTGTTGACCATAAGGCTCACCAGATGTCCTCTACTGCAAATCCCTCACCCAGTAACTTTGCCCAGAGGCCTGCAGTGGCTGTTGGCCCCGCTGGTTACAACCCCCTAGAACTTGGGATGTCATGGAGGATAGAGACATTCATGCTATTCCTTGGCCATGGTAGGGGAAGGTGTCACAATGCCAATGCTGCTGCACTTAAGCTATTCTCCGTTAAACACTTGGGCTATGTCTACACTGGCGCGATCTTGTGCCAGAAATATGCAAATGAGGCTAAGCGTGGAATATCGCCGAGCCTCATTTGCATATATAATGAGCTGCCATTTTTTTCAGAAGAGGCTCTTGCGCAAGAAGAAGCGTCTACACTGCCCCTTCTTGCTCAAGAAAAACCCTCTTGCGCAATACCGTTACACCTATTACTTTTCAGGAAGAACAATATTGCGCAAGAGGGTTTTTCTTGCGCAAGAAGGGGCAGTGTAGACACTCCTTCTTGCGCAAGAGCCTCTTCTGAAAAAAATGGTGGCTCATTAGATATGCAAATGAGGCTTGGCGATATTCCACGCTTAGCCTCATTTGCATATTTCTGGCGCAAGATCGCGCCAGTGTAGACATAGCTCTTGTTAGCAAACTCTACCCTATCTTGGTGGATATAGACCTATCCCCAGTTACTCATGTCCAGGAGGGCCGACAGCTTTCATGGCCTCCTGGGCAAAATGGGGGTGAAGGCCAGCTCCACAGAAGGGTGAAAGGAGCTGGGGCAGCCAGCACTCAGTGCCACCCAGACCATAGTACTGCCCTCCACCCCACCCCTCAGCGCTACTTTACCATGATCTCTTGCACCTTCTTGGCCATTGTATCAAAGCCACAACTTGAGAGGTGTCAGGCTGGAACCTCCCTCTAGCTCCCCTGAGCTTGCCCAGCACTGCTCTATCGAAAGTGCTTCTCCTTCTCTGGGAGGCCAGTCCTGCACCCTGGCTGGTCAGGATTCAACTGCTGTCTACTCTGCTGAGCAGCTCCTATAACAGGGCCACTCCAGCAAGCGGCCTTCTCATTGGCTCCTTATAAGCCTCTTTCTGATTGGCTAGGACTCTGCACAGGCTCCCTCCAGCCTGCTTTAACCTCTTCTGGCCAGAGTGAAGCAGCTGCCCCACTACAAGTACTTTGAAACTCCAACGAGTTCAGAACACTGGAGTGTATCTCCTTAGCAATACAGTGTTACTGCGAACACATTCCCCCCAGTCCTCTGCTCTCTGTGGTGGCTTCCTACAGAATTTCAAATTAAGTTCAAAGTCTCAATCTTTATCTTCACAGCTTTCTAGGACTAGGATCCAGGATTTCTTGAAGGTCTGGAAAAAAGACCACAATTGACAAACTTTGCTTCTTTGGTACAATGGACATCACAATCAAAAGAGTATAGCACATCTGTGCAGGAGAGAGAATCTTCTCCAGGAACTGGTCTGAGACTATTGAATACCCACAAGGTACCAAGGACTATCACAAATCTCATGTACAAGCTACTTTATATTTATATTTATATAAATCCATACCCTACCAAAAGACAACTCTACACACACTTTTCCTTCCAGGAAAGGATGCGGGAACAAGCAACATGTAAAAGATGTTAAGCAGGTCTTTTTCGGTACTATTGGAAGATGCTCAAATACTACTGTGATGACCACAGTATAAAAAAACTATATAGAGTAGAATAAATCAGCATTAATTCTATGAATTGACTGAATGATAGTGCCAGTAAGAACAGCTCTCCCATTCCCAAATCCCTCCATGTTCTCCTGAACCAATAGTAAGTAACTCAAGGCACTCTCACAGGGTTTGGGGGATGGGATAATGAAGTCTCAGCCTCCTTATTCTGAGTCAATATATGTGTAACACTACTTTCATCTCCTCCATGAATGACAAGGAACTCTATTTTACACAGTACACATCCTTTATGGGAAGACAGTGGCTGTCGGGTAAAGATTCTGATTTGAACCATTTAATGGCCTACAGTAGCCCAAGATACATTTGTTTCTGCTGAGGTTTCATTCCAGTCAGCATCCCTATCTCCAGATTTAAAAAACAGCTACACTTGCAGCAATAGTTGATGTATAGGAAGATGGCAAGGCGAATGGTGTTTGAAAACAGCTCATGCAATATGATCATGTTTACCAAGATCCATTTCAATGGTTTGGTGGGCTTTCCCTACATGCTGGGAGCAAGGTGGTTTTATGACTCTCTGGATTGTGATGGCTGCTCCTGGCTGAAAAAGGACACTTCTGAGTTCTCTCCATTTGCTAATTTTGGATAATAGAAAGATGACCAGGTTCTTTTCTTTGACTCCATCCCATTCAAATCAGCAGGCTCTATGGGCTTTGTTCTAGCCACTTCATGCCTCCTGAGCAGTGCAAAGGGTCCAGATCTGGGTGCAGCTGGCTGACTGAGAATTCCTCTGCCTGGCGAGGATCTGTCAGCTGGTAAAACGATGGCAGAAGTGGCTCCTATACCAACCACTTTCCACATCCTAGGGCAGTGTGCATGCCAGAAGGAGGTGAGGCTATACCAGGGGTTAGGAGGAGCACAGCTCGACAATTGCCAACTTGTATCTGTCCTATGATTCCTTAAGATATGATAACCAGCTAGCTGGGATCAGGCTCGTTTGAGAGTCAGGTTCCTTGTGGCTTCCTAAAGCTCTGTAATGACTGGACTCTCCTCTTGTCTACCCTTCAAATATTCTCTGACTTGCAGGAATGATCAGGTGTGCATAAGCATGTAACCTTAAGTAGAGCACTGCTGGGAGAGGAGGAAGACAACACTGGGAGGGGTGGAGTGCAGGGTTTTATACCCATTGCTGATTTCTCCTGTGCCTAGTTAGACCAAATTCATGAGCCAGCACATTGGCACATTGCCATGTGGCCAGGTGGATTTAAGCGTAGGTAGCCAAAAGATCGCATATGTACATAAAAGACATTTTTTGAAAGCAGATGCTCTCAGCCAGGAATAAAAAATAGGCTGGAGCTCTCACACATCATTAACACAACATCGTCTGTAGCTCAGGGCCAAAGTGGACTAACAATGGAAATACAAATCATAGTTTCTGTGGCCGCATTAGGGGAGACGGTGGCATTATTGATTCAGGGCCAGTGATTGTTCGGCTTCTTTTTGTCTTTCCTCCGTGGAATGGGCAAAACAAAGCTTTCAGGGCTCTGTCACATGTTGAGAGACTCTTGTATGTCATTAGTATAGGGGGGAAAGGGAATCTGCTTCACAGGCAGCTATGTGGCTATGAATACAGATTAATATGATATTAATGTAATGCAATTAAGAAAAGGCTGATGTTATTGTTTGAGACAGACATTATTTCCCCATAGAAGAGTAAATCAATTGCAATTATTGCACTTTCAGTAAGAATTTGCACATTTCACTCAGGGTCAAGTCTATTAACTAAATGAGGTACTCCTATATTTTACTTAGATTGAACAAAGGGCAAGGCTAGTGACAGGTACAACATGTAACTAATCACACTGTGTGCTTAACGCTTCAAGAGTTAATGAGGGACAGACTCAGTCTAAATGATCTCTCGAGTCTTTAAACAAAACAACATTTGCCTAGTTTTCCACTGAACCAATAGGAACCCAAATACTTTTTGGTGCTATTTATTTCTGCCAGTGAAAAGTATTTGACATGTTCACACAATGACCCTAGCACCTGTAATTTTATACACAAGAAAAACAAAGGCATAAAGGGAAAGGGCTCAGCTTCCTTTACTTAATTACTTTGCACAAAACAAAAGCCATACACTGGATTGTTTGGAAGGAAAAATAATAATGAATACAGCTGAATCTGCTGTGGGTCATTATAGTAAAATTCCATCCCTCCCTCCTAAATGGAAGTTACATTCTATTATACCATATGGGCACTAGGGACACGTCTTTACTGCATTAAAAGACCGACAGCGATGACCTTGGCTAGCCCAGGTCTGTTAACTTGAGCTCACATGGCTGCTGGGCTAAAAACAGCTCATACTGAGACCCACTTCCTCAAGGAGTTTCAAAGCCCAGGCTCTAGCTCAAATGGTTATGTCTACATTGCCATTTCTAAACCCTGTGACATAAGTACCAGGAGCCCAGATCTGTATTGTCTCCAGGACTGGCCTTTGGGCCGGGCAAACCAGGCCCAGGCCCAGGGCGCTGCAGCCATGGGGACGCTGCAAAGGGCTCAGACCCCGTCCCCCTCCTTTGGTCCCTTCTTCTTCCCCGCCAGCAGGCTTCTCCCTGCCCCTCTCCTCTGGTCAGCTGAGGGCTCCAGTTCCAAGTGGGGGTCAGGCAGTTCTGGGGAAAGGGGGAGCTGAGCTCAGGTAGTACAGCCAGGCACCAGACTTCAGGGAACAGTGTGTGTGTGTGTATGTGTGGCGGGGAAAACCAGACTGGGGATTGTGCACAGAATATTTAAATTTTTGGTGCCAAATGTCCTCAGGAATATGGGGTGTGGGACAGTTTTAGGTATTCTGCGCAGTGTGGAGTGTCTGTGGGTGGGAGGGCCTGGACATAGGGATTTGTGGTGATCTCTGGGGTTTGTCTAGACTACATGGCTCCGTCGACGGAGCCATGTAGATGAGTATACTTGGCAAAGGGAAATGAAGCGGCGATTTAAATAATCGCTGCTTCATTTACATCAAAATGGCCACCGTGCTGTGCCGATCAGCTGATTGTCAGCACAGCGTGGTAGTCTAGATGGGGATCAGCCGACCCCAGATCCATTTATCGTCAGATCCTGTAAGCCTCGGGCATAGAGGATCTGACAACAAAGGGATCTGGGGTCGGCTGATCCCCGTCTAGACTACCGCGCTGTGCCGACAATCAGCTGATCGGCACAGCGCAGCGGCCATTTTGATGTAAATGAAGCGGCGATTATTTAAATCGCCACTTCATTTCCCTTTGCTGAGTATACTCATCTACATGGCTCCGTCGATGGAGCCATGTAGTCTAGACACACCCTGGGAGAGAGATCATTGGGAATGGGAGTCGCTGGGCATATGGGGTTGTGTGATACTGAGCAAGTAGGCACACTGCCGATGCAGGGCTGGGATTGGGGGTGCTGGTGGGAGCTTAAGTGCAGAAGTTGGGGTGAAGGCCGCAAAATGTTGAGGTCAGGGGGACAGGAGAAAGATTGCAGGAGATAGGCAGCAGGAGTTATTGGCAAAGGGGGAACTGGGTGAGGGAGGCCATGGTAACAAGAGAAATGGAAGGCACTATGCCTGGGAAGGAGGCAGGGACACCAAAATACAAGTTCACCCAAAGCGCCATTTCCCCTAGGGCTGGCCCTGCCTGTCTTTGCTCACTGTCACGGGTTTTAAAATGCTGTGTAGACCTACCTTGAGGGTGTTGATCCAATGCCTATTAACATGAATGGAAGGATGCCCGCTGATTGATTCCAATGTCTTTACATACAGTAAAAAGGCCAGATTATCTGCCAACTTTTACCAGAGAAGACCACAGTAGAAACCCCTGGTAGAGGGGATGTTTGTCAATACAAAGTGGCTCCAACCTCCCTGCATCCTAGCAGAGAGGAAGGATAGCCGGGACAGTGCTGTATAAAGTGTGCATGAAGCAGGCGGGGTATGAATTGTGACTAGAAAGTCTGATTCACTGCGCTTTCTCAGCAGCAGTTTCTATGGACTGAGTTTGCTGCCCTATCCCAAATATTTCCTGTTTCTGCCAGTTTTTGGCATGAATTTCACAAATAATGCCATTCACATATTAATATAGATAGAATTATTAACAGCATCAAACATCTGCAAACAGCTGGCCCCTTTCAAAGGTGTGCATGTGTACAAATACAAACATATAGTACAAAGATGAACTTTTCTAAAGAACTATGAGGGCACTAATGTCATTGCTATCACATGTAGAGCTCCAACAATACCTGCTTCATGCGTCAATTAGAAGGTGCAATAATTGACTTCTCTTTTACAAGCAGACAATACATCAGGCAGTTCACAGACCATTTTTTCAAGCTTGGTGGATGTCTAAATCATCCCATTTTGTTTCTTCACGTGAAAGGCAATAACTAAGAATAACAGAGGCTAGTCAATTCACTATTTTATGGCATCCTATTTTATTTTTAAATGAATGTTTTTGATGAGTGTTTTGTGGCCACTAAGGGGAGCTATTTGATCCACTGCTAATATTTTCATGATCATCTGTAGACATTCCCTACCAGGGGTTCGTCTCTGAAGAGATTTTTCAACGAAAAATTTCATTTGGCTGGAGAGTTAAAGTTGCATCAGGACACAAGTCATCTAGCCATATGTGTGAAAGCATAAAATAAGTAACTAAAGAGAAATGTCTCCTAGATACCTTCACATTGCTCATGCTGCTGGTGATAACCGGCATTCTCTTCCATCTCCAGCTGATACCGAAAAGCAATCTTATTGTGTCTTCTACTCTTTATACAACAAACATAATATGAAAGAACCACAGGGGGTTCAATTAACAGAGCTTATTAACTATGCCAACCTGCAAGGCTTAGTTACATATTCACACTGCTGCTCTGGCTGGTTTCTAAGCATTGAGCACAGTGTGTGCTGCTAGAGGATGCATAGACTATTTAAAGGGATACTACCCAATTCCTGCACATTACAAATATGCTCACCTGTTTCATGAAACTCACAGACTGGAGCAAAACTCTTAGAGCGACCTCATCCTCTTGTGTCAAAAGACTGGCACATGTGATCCTGTCAGGCAGGATATTCTTTAGATTAGCTATTCTGTCTTAATATAGAATCATAGAATCCTAGGGCTGGATGAGACCCAGGAGCCTTCGAGTCCAGCCCCCTGCTCAAAGCAGGACCAATCCCAACTAAATCATCCCAGCCAGGCCTTTGTCAAGCCAAGACTTAAAAACCTCTGGGGATGGAGATTCCACCACCACCCCAGGTAACCCATCCCAGTGCTTCACCACCCTCCTAGTGAAATAGTTTTTCCTAATATCTAACCTAGACATCCCCCACTGTAACCTGAGACCATTGCTCCTTGTTCTGCCATCTGTCACTACTGAGAACAGCCTCTCTCCATCCTCTTTGGAACCTCCCTTCAGATAGTTAAAAGCTGCTATCAAATCCCCCCTCACTCTTTTCTTCTGCAGACTAAATAAGCCCAAATCCCTTACCCTTTCCTTGTAGGCCATGTGTTCCAGCCCACTAATCATTTTGGTTGCCCTCCGCTGGACCCTCTCCAATGCGTCGACATCCTTTCTGTAGTGGGGGACCAGAACTGGACGCAATATTCCAGATGTGGCCTCACCAGAGCTGAATAAAGGAGAATAATAACTTCTGTAGATCTGCTGGCAATGCTCCTCTTAATGCTCCCTAAAATGCTATTAGCCTTGTTGGCTACAAAGCACACTGTTGACTCATATCCAGTTTCTCATCCACTTTAATCCCCAGGTCCTTTTCTGCCAAGCTGCTGCTTAGCCACTCGGTCCCCAGCCTGTAACAGTGCTTGGGATTCTTCTGCCACAAGTGCAGGACTCTGCACTTGTCCTTGTTGAACCTCATCAGATTTCTTTTGGCCCAATCCTCCAATTTGTCTAGGTCATTCTGGACCCTATTCCTATCTTCCATCATATCTACCTCTCCCCCTAGTTTAGTGTCATCCACAAACTTGCTGAGGGTGCAATCCATCCCCTCATCCATGTCATTAATAAAGATGTTGAACAAAACTGTCTCTAGAACTGATCCTTGGGGCACCCTGCTTCAAATCAACCACCAGCCAGACATCGAGCTGTTGATCACTATCTGTTGAGCCTGACAATCTAGCCAACTTTCTATCCACCGTACAGTCCATTTATCCAATCCATACTTCCTTAACTTGCTGGCAAGAATTATGTGGGAGACTGTAACAAAAGCTTTGCTGAACTCAAGGTATATCACATCCACCTACTTCCCCATGTCCACAGAGCCAGTTACCTCATCATAGAAGGTTATCAGGTTGGCCCTTGGTGAATCCATGTTAACTATTCCCGATCACTGTCCTCTCTTCCAAGATCTTCAAAATAGATTCCTCGAGGATCCCCGTCATAATTTTTCTGGGGACTGAGGTGAGGCTGACTGGTCTGTAGTTCCCTGGATTTTCCTTCTTCCCTTTTTTAAAGATGGGCACTACATTTGCCTTTTTCCAGTCATCCAGGATCTCTCCCATTCTCCACAAGTTTTCAAAGATAATGGCCAAAGGCTCTGCAATGACATTTGCCAACTCCCTCAGCACCCTTGGATGCATTAAATCCAGCCCCATGGATTTGTGTATGTCTAATTTTTCCAAATATTTCTTAACCTGTTCTTTCTCCACTGAGGGCTGCCCACCTCCATACTGTATTGCCTAGCGCAGTAGTCTGGGAGCTGACCTTGTCTATGAAGACAGAGGCAAAAAAAAGCATTGAGTACTTCAGCTTTTCCTGCATAATTTGTCACTAAATTACTTCCCTCATCCAGTAAGGGTCCCACACCCTCACTGATCACCCTCTTATTGCTAACATGCCTGTAGAAACCTTTTGTGTTACCCAACAACATGACTGAAGTTGCTGTTCACGTTTTGAATGATGGGACAAGTCCAGAATGGAAGAAGTCAAAATCTTTGCACAATTCTGGGCTCCAAGTTTTACCAGCTCTCTCTGGGCAGACTATGGACAGCTCTGCCTGGCATGCTGAGTTGCCCATAATCCCCTACATACAAGTATCTCCTCCCACCCCAGTGCTGTCCTTACTCACCTTTTTAGAGGAGGTCCACATAGGTCTGCTTACAGAAGTCCTGCAGAATCTTTACTCTAGGGAATTCCTCCACAGCAGCTGCAGGGCTTTTCTGGCCCTTGCATTCCAGCTGCAGATAAAGTCCTTAAAAGGGAAAGAAACTCTCACAAAGTTTTCTTCTGACTCCTCCAACGTTTATCAGAAGAAGTATCCCAGGGGTCAGACAGAGCAACTGTAGTTTATACCAATGGATCTAGCCCTAAGTGCCCTGAACCAAGTTTCAGACTGTCAGTTAAACATATTAAAACAGAAAAAGGTGCCTGCAGAATAGTTATTGTAAGTTTTGCAGGATGGTACATTCCAAGTGACCTTTTGCAGATTTAACAGAATCAAACATTACAGATTAAAGTGGGGAAAGCGACAATTAACTATGTTAAATAGTAACAGGAGAGATGTTAAGGCTTTCAAGTTATCTTGATGGGTTAGCTGCTTTTAATCAGAACTAGGCAAAACACATTCATAAGGCAGACATTATATTTTAGGAACGATACTTCATGGAATTTTTTTCCCACCTATTCTTTTCAGTTTGTTTCAGCCTTCTTTGCACTGCCATGTTGCTGTCTGTCAGCCCTGATCTACAGTAGGGAGTTATTTCACAATGACCCCCCTTATTTCAAAATAAGCGGAGCATTCACACTATCAGCCCATTATTTCGACATAACAGGCTGGTTATTTCAAAATCTGTACTCCTGCTTTCCTTGGGGAATAAACTTATTTCAAAATAGTTCTTTTGGTAGTTATTATTTTGAAATAAGCTATTTTAAAATAATTTCCTAGTGTAGACATGCCCTATTACGTAGTGATGGCAGGAAAGGCTTTGTCATATAAAATCCTGAAGCAGAATTATGGATTCAACAGGGCATGTATGGTTAAGTACAGGATGGACGGAGTTCACTGTGCTCAGTTTTTCTACTCATTGGAGAAAGGCAAGCTAAGATTTACTCTGCAGGCCTGTTTAAAACACATTTTAGGGGCAGCTTTTTCTCTTTGAAGCCAACATCTTAAGTCCCCTGAAACCATTGGGAAAACTCACATTGGTATCTACTGGACCGTATTGGGTCTATGGGATCAGGCCTCTAGTGTCCTTACATCTGCTGGTGATGGAACCTCTTGCAGATACAGATGCCTCTTTGAGTCCTCACTGCACACTGCGTGTCCAGTTGTCCTCTCACTTTTGCCACTTTTACAATGGCATAGCTCCACCAGGATTGGTAGAGTTACTTCAAATGGATACGACCTATGAATCACCATCAGTCCCATCTCTCTCATGCTCATTTCAAAGACGATGGAACCATCCACTACTAATCTAAGTTCTTCCTGCAGAAGGTGCTAAGGTAATAGATTGGATGGGGAACAAAATCTTATTCCATTATGATCCAATTTTAAGAGGAGCTTTTCAACTAGTGTATTTAATTCTGCCATCTGGGTGTAAACCAAAGTTTCTCTATTCATATCAGTGGAGCTACACTGGTAGGACACTGATTGTACGGGCTAGAGAATTAGGCTGTTCTTGTTTTGAGGAGTTCCATTTCAGAAGAGCAAGGTTGCCCATCATCAGTGTAGAATCACAATGTTTTCACTCACCACTAAAATGATTAGTTTCCTTTTCTAGTCAAAAAATGTGATTACAGATGATGAGGTTTGTGTTCTGTCACACCCAGGCCTAAAAGCCATCATGTATAGTGGTGATGCAAATGAAGTAATCTGACAGATGCTGCCACATCTACCCAAGCAGTCAGTCATTGTTTGCACATCCAGGTACCATAACTTATTGAAAGACTTTGTGGGGAATGGTATCCAGTTTGTAGCACCAGTTTGTTTTCTTTCCCCTCGAATGCAAAATGTCCTAGGAATGAGGAAAAATGTGGAGGGTATCTGCAAGCTTAAAAAGAGCTTTTGAGGGTTAAAAACATTCCTGTACTTACCCCGTCGTAGTCACATGCCACATACCAATAGCAATTAAAAAGTGTTAATGAAATCAGGAACAAATACGCTTGACGTCTAAACTGCAAGCATCTTCCCCGTTCGCCACCACCAACTGGTTTCTTGTTATACTACCTGCATGTCACCCGGAGATTTCATTTATGTCAGAAATATAAGAAATTCTGGCATCAACATTCAATGCCACCTGTCCTTCTGTTACAGGTTATACCATTATCCTGGTGTGCTCAACTGTGATTGCTTTTTTAGTGCATCAGGAGGTTAAAGCTTATCAGCTTGACAAATAAGTTTATTAGAAAATTGACCAAGTCAAAGAAAAAAAAATTAAACAGCATCAGACTCCATCATTCCCTGCCTTATTGTCAAATGCCCTGCAGTTTAAACTTGATTTGCATGATTTACTCTGCATATGTTTTCTCCCTATTTCCAGGCCCAGAGTTATCTTCTGTTGAGGCTGTATCAACTGCTGGTGCTTGCAGATTGCCTTTGTCCTTTCCAACCTGCATAATACCATTTGCAGAATCCAAATCACTGGCTGCCTATTCTCTTATCTTCTACTTATTTTACCCATCAATAGCCGAGCTGCACTGTTTGGTAATGACGACATATTGTAGGAATGAATTGATAAGTACATAAAAAGGTGCACACAAAACATACACCAGTGACATTCTTTACTGCTGCCTACAAGCCTCATTCTCTCTAACCAGATGCACAATGCAGATTTCAAGTCTGTGTTACTATAGGTGCTTCTTGCTATAACTGGTTTACCCAATATAAAATCAGGGCTAGACTTTGGAAACTGTGGTCCTGAGAATCTCTTCTCTCTCCTTTCCACTCCCCAACCCCAAGTTTTTCAGGACCCTTTGAATTTGAAGACTTGTCTCAGATTATTTATTTTATTTTATTTTTAGTTTAAAACTTGGAGTTCTAAGATTAGAACACCTAAATTAGTGACCTGATGAAGATTTTTTGTTGGCAAAGGTGCCGACAAGCAGTGTTTACACTGCCTGACTTGGGCTAAAAGCTAAAATCTGTGTAGTGTAGACATACCCTCAGTGTGAATGAGAAAAGATAGCCTTGTCATTACACCACTGGACTAGGAATGGAAGGAATTGGCTTCAATTTCTAATTCTCCCACAGGAAGCCCATGTGATTTGAACTCACTTAATCTCCCTTTACCATGGGTTCCCCATCTGTGAAATGATAATAATAATAGTGTATGACAGTAGTTGTCAACCTTTTCCTTTCTGAGGCCCCTCAACATGTTGTAAAAGCTCCATGACCCACCTGTGCCACAACAACTCTTTTCCTGCATATAAAAGCCAAGGCTGGCATTAAGGGGAAACAAGCAAGGCACCTGCAGGAGGCCCCGTGCCACGGGGTGCTGCGAAGCTCAGCAGCTCAGGCTTTGGCCTCTGCCCTGGGTGGCGGGGCTCAGGACAGCGTGGGCTTTCTGCCCTGCACCCCAAGGAGTCTAGTCCCAGCAGTCTTTGGTGGACCCAGGGCTGTGAACAGGAGGGGCAAAGGGGGCAGTTATTTTGGGACCTGGTGATTCAAAGGGTCCTGGGACTCCCAGACGCTGCTGCTGCTGCTGCTACTGCAGTAGCTGTAATCTCAGGCCCTTCAAATCGCTGCCAGAGCACTGCACGCTCCATGCAGTTCCAAGGGCTCGGGGGCAAGGTGAGGCACGCTGCACTATGGGTTGTGCTGATGGCTGTCCTGGCCCCGCCCCTTCTGCCTGAGGCCACACCCCTTCCAGGAGCACAGAGCCACAGTGAAAACACATCCCCAGACATCGCTGCATTGCATTGTCTGGCCTCAAAAAAATGTGAGCTCTGGATGATTTCATAACGGCCAGAAAAGTTTAGTTGTAAGAAAAAAATTAGCAAGAGTCTGTTGGCTTCCCTGGGCAGACCCTCTGGAACCAGTTCGTGGCACCCCAGTGGGCTTTGGAATCCTGGCTGAGATTTTCTCATGAGTGCTCTCCTTGATTTTAGAGGGAATACTGATTTGAGTTATGGTTACAGAATCAGACCTTACACTAAAAATAATTGTGACTCACATAATTAAGCATGTACTAGAAATACATAAAAATATCTAACCCTGATCTAATCAAATTTCAGTTTTATTGAGATGTATCATCCAGATTATTAATTCAGTTCCTATATACATTACGTGCATGCTTACAATATTTCCATTGTGGAAATATTACAAATGTGAAATTCAAATTAATTCAATTATTGACCCAGTTTAGGTTTTCATGTTTGTTTTGACTCCCATTACATTTTTTATACTGTTTTAGTCTGACAAATTCCAGTTTAAAATGTTAGCTAATCTCTAGAAAATACTTACTTATTTAACTATTTCCTCAGTATTTAGGAAATTCACTTGCTCTAAAAAATATGGATTTTATTTTAAAAGGAAGGCAGAGATGTATTTTTGGTCTGATGTATGATTGACAATTGAATTGTGAGAAACATAAAAGGAGAAAAATATGTAAAGATGTAAACCGTCAGGAATCATAGTCCTTGAGCTTTCACCCAATGCAGTGTTCAGGTAAAGGAGTGTTCTTATCTTTCCTTCTATATCTAATATGATACAGATGTGAAGGTGGCATCACAGGCTGTTTGTGTGTTTTTGCTTTTTTTTTTTTTTTTTTTTTACATTAAGGATGATTCCTGAAACATTAAATACGAGATGGGAATGATTAAAATTAATAGAGTGCAAGGAGTAGCTATGTATTTTATGTCAGGTTTAAAAGATTAGAGATTTTTAGATAGCAAAGCCATATACAAATCAAATTTTATGGGTACCTCTAGGAAAAATTCCAAGTGAACCTTGCACAGCAATTGAAAGCCACCATACCCTACTTAATTAAAGAAATGTAGACAAAGAAGATAGCTAGTTAATAACTGCTGTAGGTGTCCCAGGGAGGAAGGGCAATTTTTAAATAGTGATATTGCAGGGCTATTTTATTATTATAAACCATGTGGATCCCACTAAAGTCAGTGGGACTCCATCTATGCCCAGCAGTTCAGCTGCATGCTATCAGTTGCAGGACCATAATTTCCTCAGACATCCAGGTACAGGAATCTACAGTCAGGGATCCACCTCCAATTGACAGACCTCTGCTCATTTTTACAACAGGCTTTGGAAAGGAAACATTTTAAGAATCCCAATTTTAGAAAGGCACTTTTTAAAAAACTCATACTTTTAACATTCTCCCTGACAATGCTTTTGCTCCACAGAGAATGAGACAAAAGAATATAATCGAAGGATCACATTCCTTATGTTTCTCTGTCACCTTTTATCCAAGGACCCCTGAGTGCTTTGCAAACTTTAATTAATCCCAAAGATGTATATAAGGGGTAGATATCAATATACACGTTACAAGTGGGTAAATTGAGAAGAACTCTGAGGTCAAGGGACTTCATAAGGTTACACAGTAAATCAGCAGCAGGGTTGGGAGTAGAATCCAGAAGTTCTCTATTTTCACATCAAGACAAAGGGGAAAGTAAGCCGGTACGCCCCACTGTGGCCCTCCCACAAGAAGGAGCTGGCCGTTTGGGATGCTCTGCTGCAGGAGGAGGCATGGTGTGTTCCCAGCCTGGCTCCTTGGGTTCTTCTGCAGGCTGCCATACTAAGCAGCAGGCAACCAGGCCAGTGAAAGGGGTTGTTTGGAGGCACATCCCGCACCCACGAGGCACTGCCCCAGCTCTGAGCCCTCCCCAGGGTGCCCTTCAGGGTGGGCAATGAAGTCTTCAGCCCCCATGATTCACACCAGAATGCTTCTTGCAGTTCCCCTTCCCATCAGGGAGCAAGAGGAAAGTGCATTCCTCTCCTTCCTGGCTGGGGAGGGGAAGGAGAGAGGGGGAGGAGGCAACGGAGTGTATGACCCATGCTGTGTGCTTTCCTCTGGCTCCTGGAGTGTGATGAAGGGGAAGAGCAAGCAGTATCCTGGTACGAATCTTGGGAGGACTTCAGTCCCCCACATTCCCTAAACAGAATCCTTGCCCCTTTGCATTCCCACCTACACACACATACCCCAAACCCCAGCCCTGAGCCCCTTCAACCCTCACTTACATTTTTTACAGGTACTGTCATATCACAACCCCCCCCCCCATCCCCTTGCCCTGAGCGCTCCCTTCCCCCCCCCTCCATTGGAGGGGGTGCAATACAATAATACCTGTAAGATTTTTAAGTTCCTTTCACCTCTTCCTCTAGGTAATGCTTCCCCTGCCTGTGTTTGCATAGGAACTAATGTAAAGCTTTGCGTTTATCATCTATCACCACCCAGTAGGTGTAGCTAGTCAACTTTTATCCTCACTCTAGAATTAAATGTGTAACTGCACTGAAGTCAATGGAGGTTTCCCACGAAGGTAGCTAATATCAGATTCTCACTCTGCTTTTAAATGGTGTACCCAGCAAGTTCCTGAGAACTGGAATCTCTGCATCCTTACTCCACCATTCCATTGAAGTCAACAAAGCCACCCTGCAGCATAACAGAATGCAGAATCAGGCCCTGAATGTTTAAAGTTGGTGCTCCACATTCTCACTGGAGTGAAATTAATTACAGTATTTCCTTAGCTGTCAAAAATCATCACTACAATCAGTGGGTTTTCTCTGTACCTGAAATTAAACGAGTTTGGGTTGTTTTTTTTCTTCCATACAAAAATGTGTCAGAGACATAATTCATTACATAGAAACTGTGAATACACAAAACAAAACTGACATCAGCTTACTTCAAATGCCTTTGTGCTGAGAAGACGGAAGATTAAAAAACAGTGGATATGGGCAAACAAACCCATATTTTACCTTTTCCTCCTATTTTAGACACTGTTATGTGCTGTGGGCTGAAGCGCTGAGGACTCCCACTTGATTTATTTTTATTTTTTTAAGCCCATCTTGCTGTTTTAAATTTGTTGCAGGACTGCTGGCGACAAGATGTACGTGTGGGGAGGCAGGTCATTAAAATGTACAGCAGAGTGCCATTCATCCCTGGTAGTGCATCAAAATGAGCCGTAATGGTGATGGCAGCTTTGGAGCGTCTCCGAGTGGCACTGCTGCTTGAGAATGTTTTATGGTTCCCTGACAAGCTGGTCGCAATGGAAAATAATGGCGCTGACAGCGCAATTTGCTGGTTTGATCCTATCTTGGCTATTATTAGCCTTCCCTCCTAAGTGGTGTGTTTTAATAGTCAGACCCACACCACTGCCAGGTGGGGCAGTCATTGCACTGGCTTTCCTTACAATAGTTGCATGCGAACAGGCATGTGGCTCTGGTTCTGAACACGTCCCCCTGCCTGCCATGAGTAAACAGACACTGTGTGAGCATTCCAGTTTAACAGCTGCTTTGCCAGAGTAATTAACCCTTTCTCTGCACCAAATTCTTTGCACATAAAGGCCGCATGGTCTCATTATGGTAAAGGCAGAGATCATGTAACCACAGAGCTTTGTGCAGTGCCAGTTTGTTGGTTGTACACACAACAGTGAAAGAGTAAAAGCTGCTACATAGTCTTACAATGGAGTATTTTGAGCCATGATGTGGGTAATAGGGTCATTGCAGTTTAAAAATGGCGCTGGAAAGGCTGGCGTAAGCAGTAGAAACTCCTGCTTTTAGATCTGCAAGTCCTTTGTGCTCTGCCCTAGAGACAATCTAGGCAGAGTCATCATTACACAAATGCATATTGGGCTGAACTGTCCCAATAGTCTGGAGGAGGGGGAGCTCTACAGGCTTAGTGTCCCAGTGGTCACTGTAGTCATACTGCTGTGCCATCCTGGGACAGGACTTCGGCAAGACCATGTCCTAGGCCAGTGATGGGTTACCTAGCCTACTGAATGGGCCATATGAGTGGCCCTCCTTCATCTCAATGTGCTGCAAGATTGCCATAACCAAGACAGTCTCCCAGGATAAGGCAGTTTTGCTCACTGCATTTGTGTATCTAGAATTTTCAGGGTGTGCTGATCAAACAGAGGGAGTACATAGTTCTCACAGTCAATGCTGTATGCAATCACCACACACCTCACTTCATGTGCCCTTGCTTTATGTGCATGTCATTTTAGTAAGCCCAGTAGGAAAAAGACGATGTGGATGTAAACCAGCGGAATCTGGCAATCCTGTGGCATGGGCAACAGTAACCAATATGTCTTGTGGGCCATATGTAGTAGCCCCATGGTGCACGTGTGACCCATAGGCTGCAGGTTGCCTACCACTTTCCTCACCTCTTTGTTGAGTCCAGTATAAGTAGTGGCACTTGGCTCAAGTAGAAGGTATACTGATAGAAGTACTAACAGCTGCCACTGTGATTAGCCACTGTAAAGCAGAGCAATAAGGACTCTGCTTGTGTGCTCCCTGCATCCCTTATTTCTTGGGTCTTCGGATCTGGCTATGATCTTACCTGAAGTTTGCAGGTGTTTGGATCTACAATTCTGGTTTGGGCCCATCTAATGCTGGCCAGGCAAAACTTCTGACCTAAATCACTGCATTTTTTGATGCAAACAACTGCCTTGTATTATGGAATAAAGAAGGGAAGAAATATCATCAAATATTTCTTTTCAGACAAACCAATACAAAAAAAATTGCAAATGAAATGAGGGAGTCCTTGTTGACATGGTAACCGACATATTTTTGCCTTTGTAATTCTTGGCAGACCTTTCAGGAAGTGGAAAGGGTTGAAGCAGACTCTACATGCAACACAGTTCCACACCTTCATGAGTACAGCTGGCAAGCTGCCTATTCAGGAAATAAAAGAAATCATCTAGGAAGTAAGTGGCAGCATGCTCAATAATGGTCACATCATGCAGGCAAAGGGAGATGTGCAAAGCGGAATAGTTTTCTACTTGGGATCTCATGTCATTTTTGAATGTTTTGTCTGTGTGAGTAATAATCGATTTAATAGCAGAGTTATGTGGAAATGCCCATGAAAGCCAAGTCCATACAGAACTGTTCTGGAGTCTGTTATAATCACAAATCCCAGACCAAATACATCACAACCTTCCCAAAGGGTCTCAAGCTTTCCACTGGTTCTGCATTGGTTGTGAATCTGACCTATATGGGAATCAGAGCTTGGCAGGGGTTCAGTGTGAAACCAGGTGAAACTTTATGGCTGCAGCAGAGTTTAACTTCGGTTTTCTCAGGCCATACACATCTGGAAGCTAAAGCAAAAATTGGCCCAAGCAAAACCCCCTTGGTGAGAGCCAAGGAGAAAGATCATTAACTAAACTCTCCAGTGAGGTCAAGCCTCTTTGTGCTACTGCAGCAGTATGAAGGAGCCATAAACCTGACACATCTAGGTAGCTGAATGTCCCCTGGAATAGGAGAATCCACAAAAGCCTCAGGGCAACTACAAATGCTCCTATGCCACTCTGTCTTCATTGCCCAGTGTAGAGAGTTTCATTGCAACATCTCATCCTTTAGCTCTTTTTGGTTTCCAAAACACCCTCTTGGGACCATGGGCAGCTGCACTTAAGTTAGAAAACCCTCAGCTAGCTCCAAAATTATGGAGCTAGATTTGTATATGGAACCACAACTGTCCGTTCCTCCCACATCTTCCATCAAATGCACCTGGGTCTGAGAATAATTTTGCTTCCATTTGGGTAGTGTCATTCATTCATTCATTCTAAATGCTTTGTAATTATTAATAAACTGAAACCAATGGAAACTATTGCTGGTATTTAGCATTTGTGAAAAATCAGGCTACATATTTAGATGCTTGAATCACAGAAATATAGGGCTAGAAGGGACCTCAAGAGATTACCTAGTCTATTACTCTGCATATCCAAACTAATCTCCCTTGCTGCAAACTGATTATGTCTCCCTTATTATCCTTGGTGGCCATGGAGAACAATCAATCCCCATCCTATTTAAAATAACTGTTTATGTAGATGAAAACTCATCATGTCCCTCTTTTAGCCTGAGCACATGAAAAGGAAATAAGTGAACATGGATAATGGAAAAATATGTATTGACTCGAGCAACCGGACAAAAGGTGCATGTTTTCTATTCACAGCCTTCTTTGCAGCAATACTGGGGAGCCCCAGTCAAGAACAGAGCCCCATTGTACCAGGCTCCATTCGTGACTCGTTGTAAGACAGTTCTGGCCCCAAAGATCTTAAAATCTAAATAGGCAAGACAGACAAAGGATGGAATGGAACACAGCCAGATGAAACATCTTGCTCAGGTAACATAGCAGGCCACTAGACCACACTCACTCAACTCACTGTATTGAGATTCTCACTACAATTCTGCTCATGTTCACACCGTTGTAAAATTGGAATGATACCACTGAAGATACTCTGATTTCATGCTTTATAACTGGTGGAACACTGATTTCTCCCATTCTTTCTCTGTGGCATACAGTGTAACCTCCTGAGGACTGAAATGCTTTAGTCAAACTAAAATCTTAGAGTTTAGTATCAGGATATGGGGGGCAGGGTTGGGATTAGTGGCCTCTGATACACAGGAAGTCAGATTAGGTGATCCAATAGACCTCTCTGGCCTTAAACTCTATGAAACAACCACAATTATGCCCACTGTTTAAGTCCATAAAGTTCAGTCTTGCTTTCTTACTACAGGTTGAACCTCTCTAATCTGGCACTTTCTGGTCTGGCAACATCTGTGGTCTGGCATGATTTTTGTTAGCAGAATGCTCACTTATCATGGGTGTGACCAAGTTTCCCAACAGCTGCCAGTCCTGGCTCTCATTGTTCTGTGCTGTTTTTTAGCTCTAATTTACCCCTACATTTCTTATAAGAGCCCAGTAAGCAATGGAAGTGTAGGTAATGCAGCTAGACAATATTGACCTCCCATGGTTTAGCAAATTCTCTGTTTCAACACTGGTCAGGGCCTGAGGGTGCTGGACTAGAAAAGTTCAACCTGCAGATAGCAAGTGCTTTGTTGTTTGTCTTTGGATCATTTTCAGATTGTATTATAGAACCCAATATTACCCTTATCCCATCATGTTTCCATAATATTTTCTAGTACTTAGTTGCCATTTTTCTTCCCCCCCCCCCTTTTTTTTTTTTTTTTTTTTTGTAATTTACATGTTTTGGTGAAGATAGGTCAGCCGTAGCATCTGTTTTTAGTGAAATCCTGGTTTTATACCTTTTTTCATCAGGGTTGATTGAAAGAGCAGAAAGTCAAAAGATTTATTTAAGTTTACACAGTAAGTAAGTGGTTCAGGTAGGATAAGAGCAAAGGAGTTTCTAGGCTCAGAAGCATTTGGTTTTATCCGTTTACTAACTTTTCTCCTATATTCTACTGAAAAACAAAAACAAACAAGTATTTTTGAAAAGCAGAAAAGTCATACACCTGGGAAGAAATCTCTACAAATCACAGTACAGCTTTCTCATTATTACTTGCTCTTTGTATTACTGTCATGCTGAGAAGTCTCAGTTGAGACAGGCACCCATTTGGAAAGATGATTTTCTGTTTATGGCATTGGAGTGAGAGTCAGGAAATGTGGATTCAAATTTCGGCTCTACTACAAATCTGTGTGTGTCAGTTTCCTATCTGTAATCAGGTTACACTACCTTTTCCTCTAAGCCTGTTCTTTTCTATTTAGCTTGCAAATTCTTCAGGCTATGGGTTCTGACTATATATATGTATTACACCTACCATAACAAGGCTCCTATCTTGGGAGGAGTGACTATATGCTGCTGTAATGCAGTTAAATACTAATAATGAAGGTGGAGCACTACTAAACTCAATGGTATTGACCATGACAAATTGGAGCAGATTAGCACCAAGAGCTAACCATCTATCCCTTGCCCCTTGGCTACTTACTGGAAAAGGAGAGAGTGCTGCAAAGAACTTCTGCAATAACATGTTTAATTGCATCAACTTAATATTTTACTGCTAAGTAGCTTTTCTTCCAAATAATCCTCATGCAATTTATACAGTATAAGAGACTATCATGAAATCATGGCATTAGCCCCATAGAAAATCTATCTGTCTGTCTGTCTGTCTGTCCTTTTCTCCTCCACTCCACTTTTTAGAAATCACACCCTATATTACAGAACAATTTTGCTGATCCATGCAAATATGCACTTTGCAAATTCCAAAGACTGGTGTGAATAACATACAAAATACAATGCATTGTCTTTCAGAAACAACTGCTGAGGCAAACACTACCTAGTGGAATGAGGTTCTGATCTCTGTATGATAATACAGATAACAAACAGTAATAATGATGCCTTTAATGTTGCATTTCTTAGCCATCCTTACTCTATTGCCTCCAAAAACGTAGTGCTTGACCACACTTTCTTTTAAAATATTTTTAATTTAAAAAACAGGATTTCTGAAATATTTTAGACACAGTCATGGAGTCTGACAAAAATAATCAGTTTGTGGGTATATAACAGGTAACTGGAATGAATGAAATCAGCATAGGTTTACAAATTTAACACCACAGTTGAATGTGAGACCAATAAGCAGGATTTGTTATATCTAAACCATTCAAGACAGATGACAAGAGAGAATAACTTTTCCCCATCTTGTTTCGGAGGGGTAGCCGAGTTAGTCTGTACAGGATAAACTTAAAAATCAACAAATACTCTGGTAGCACTTTAAAGACTAACAAAACACGTAGCTGACTGGTCATCTGAAGAAATGGGCTGTGCCCCTGAAAGTTCTTGATACCATCTACATGTTTTGTTAGTCTTTAAAGTGCTACTAGACTTTGTTGTTTTTTAAAATTTTCTCCGCCTTGTTTCTCTTAGTCTTTCAAGTATTTGAAGACCATTTTCATGCCCCCAGCCCAGTCTCCTCTTTCCCAAACTACACATTTCTAGTTCCTTCATCCTTTGCCTGCATAGCTTCCATTCCATCCCTTTGATCATCTTTGTCACTTGCCTCTGGATCCTTTTCAGTATCTCCCATCCTTTCTATATGCTGATGACGAAAACTAGACACAGTCCTGCAGCTGAAATCTAAGTAGTACCATGTAGAGTGGTACTATCACCTCTTGTGACTTGTCTTCTATGCCTTTGTTAATGCACTTTATGCTGTGATTCATCACAACTCCCAGATCTTTTTCAGCAGTGCTGCTGCCAAGCCAGTTATCCTCATTCTGTATTTGTGCATTTAGTTTTTCTTCCCTAAGTAGAACACTTACATTCGTCTTTGGAGGGATCAGCTGAAATGCAGAGGGATCTTGATAAATGGAGAACTGGGCTACGGACAAGCTGAAATTCAACAAAGTGCTGGCAACCACCACCACCCAGCTGTGTGTCATCTGCAAATTTGAGCAGTCTGCTCTCTAGTCCTATATCCAGGTCATTAATAAAGATGTTAAATAACACCAGACCCAGAATAGATTCCTGTGGAGCCCTACTTGAGACCTCCATCCAATCTGATATCTTTTCATTCATTACTTTGTTTGCAATTGTTAATCAATTCTTTATCCATTGAATGGCATTTCCACCAAGCCCACATTTTTCCATCTTCTTATCAGAATGTCATGTGAGACTGTAAGCAAGTCAAAGGTCTTGCTGAAGTCCAAGTCCATCCTTCCCATTATCCATCAAATCAGTTGCTTTGTGAAAGAAGGAAATCAAACTGGTTTGGCAAGATTTGTTCTTGGTAAATCCATGCTGGCTGCTAGTGATCATCCCTTCATCCTCCAGGTATTCAGGAATAAAATGTTTTATACATTCTTTCCACCTCCCATCTCCTGGCAGTGGTCCAACTGTTTTCAGCACTGATCTGGAATGACCATGACTGAGAATACCACTTCCGTACATCAGTCCCCTGCCCAAGAAACCATCCTACCTACTCCAAATATGGATGACCTAACACTGAATTCAGGAATCCGTGGATTGTTTTACATCTGTATGGAAGGGAAGAGCTTCCTGAGTGATATTTTCTACTACAGCAAAATTCAGGTTTACATGATCTGCCTCACCTTCTCTTTCTCTCTCTTTCACTTGCTCAGTTCATTCATTCCAATTACATTAGCCAACCTTCAGCCCTTGGGTACTCATTCTCTCCTCAGCGCTTGTACTTAGTGACCTACCAAAATCCCCAGCCAAGGCTGTCTTTATTATTTCCTATAGAATTCAAGGATATAATTCATCAGGACCTGATGCCTGTCAACTTTTAATACTTCTAATTGCCTATCTGCTCTGGTATAATCATAAAGTCTTTTAACATTTCACTTTTCCCCCAGGAAAATGTATCCTAGTCTCAGGGATGTGACCTTCATCTCCCTTTGTGAATGCCGAGGAAAAGAAATCATTCAGACTGTCAGTAATACTATCAACCTGACTGTCACTAACTTCCTATTCATGCTCCCTAATGGCTTTGGAGGTCTTATTGCCTCACTGTTTTCTTCAGCATTCTTAGGGTGTCTCTCATTATGTCCTTTGCAGTGTTGTGACTGTGTCAATCCCACAATAGTAGAGACACAAGGTGAGCAAGGTATTATCTTGTACTGGACCAACTTCTATTGGTGACAGAGACAAGATTACAAGCTTACACAGAGCTCCTGTTGTATGCAAGCCATAAATTGGTCCAATAAAGGATATCATCTCACACACTTTGTTTCTCTTTTTGTCCTTTAGCATTTTTGTTTCATCTGCTCTTGTAACCCCTTCCTGATATAGCTTGTAGAAATCTTAAACTTTTATTTGGTCTCTAGATTTTGGCGTGTACCTACTCTTTGATAGAAGATGGAAGTCAATAGGAACAGAATACGGAAGCCTGCCTTGAACTAGAGAGAGAAGAAGACCAGAACCTCAGATTGAGACATTTCTGAACTTTGGGAAAAGTCTGATTCAGATCTATATGTTACTGTGACAAGGTCAATCCCACTTCTGTGTCCCAGACCCCTGTTCAGTCCAAATTTGCTGTCTGGGTACTGCAGCACAGGTCTCGCTTGCTCCTTTCAGCGTTTGTGATGTCTGTCCCTTGGCTAAAATGGGTGTCAGGACAGATGCTGTTGGTCAGCCTGGGCTGGGTTACCAGTACTCCCCAGCTACCAGCTGGACTCTCTTGTTACTTGAGAGAAGAGAGCCCAAACACTCCGTGTTGGAGCCCCTCACCTTTCCTCTCCTTTGGCAATGCTGCCGTTCTCTCTGACTCTAACCTTATCAGTTGTACCTCCACTCTGCCTCCCTCCAAACTCCTCTACCACTCTCTCTCTCCTCCACCCTCCCCGATAGGGAAGGTTTTTAAAGAGGTCCGGTGCAAGCCTGAAGTCAGCTCACCTGGCCCTTTATAGCAGCCCTGTCTCAACTGCTTTTGATTAACCAGGGCCCTTGCTGTTTTTCGTAGCTGCCTTTCTCCCCTTCTAATCAAGTCCTCTAACCTGCCCTGTTACAGTCACAAACAGCCTTTATATTTATAATGGGCTTAATAAAATATTCAAATCTGAATGGCCCCATATATTGGAAGAGTTCAGGTTCGTTCCTGCCTTGAATCAAACCCAGTTATTGAGATCTATGTTCTAAGCTCTACCATACATTCTTCTGAAAGGAGTTTCATCAACCAAGCATGCCATTAAAACTGAATTACCAGAGGGCTCTCCAAGGACAAGACAATGAGGTGGCAGAATGATTATCAGTCTCAGGTCAGCCTTGTTTCACAGGAAGTTAGAGGAATGTGGCTGAGTTTGTGGCATTACGTCGCACCATGCTTAATACTTTGGAGCAATATGAAAGCATCCGTGGAAGTGGCAAGAAGAAAGACAAGAATAATTAACAGTTAGATTAAAAGTGATAAAATTCCACCCAAGAAAACATATAGAAAGAATATACAATATATATTGAAAATACCAAAAATGTTAACAATAGTCTCCCACTGGCAGTGATTGTCTCTAGAATTCTGCAGTCACTTGGACCCTGGCATATGAAGCAAGAAACTTCAGATGAGGCCCGATTTTGGATAATGTGCCATAAGTAGGCCTTGTGATAATCATCTCTTCAGAGGTGATATTTACCCATGGCATGCACAGCACTGGAATTTATGGAGAGCATGTAGATGAGTGTTTCTCAAAGTGGTCTGCAAAACCACTTTGAGAAACCTGTTAACTGGCCACTCTGGTGTTTGTACGTACTGGTATCATGGCCACGGAGCCTCGCAGCTCCTATTGGCTCTGTTTTAATGTTCGCAGCCAAGGGGAGATGTGGGAAGTGGCATGGGCTGGACTGCTGCTTCCCATGGTTCCTCTTGGCCACATACAGTGAAATGGAGCCGTGAGACTCCGTGGCCAATACGAGCCATGAGACTCCGTGGCGCCGGTAAGTAAACACACCGGAGCAGCTTGTTAACAGATTTCTCAAAGTGGTTTCACGGACCAATCTGAGAAACACTGATGTAGATATATGGTTAGGGAGCTATAGGCTGACAAAAACATCTGACAAAAAATACAAAGAATAATTCAAATCCCTTTGAAACTTTCTGCACATGTGTGTGCACATTCACCCTGTTCAATGTGAATGGACAGGTGATCTGTGCTCTTATCAACTGTCTGAATTCCAAAATATCCTCTTCAAATGGGAGAAAGAAACAGAGAAAGCAGGAAGATGCCTTTGGGGCATGTCATTCCCTGTGGGCCTAACCTACAGTACAGCAAAGTCAGTGTGGCTACGTCTAGACTGGCATGATTTTCCGCAAATGCTTTTAATGGAAAAGTTTTTCCGTTAAAAGTATTTGCGCAAAAGCGCGTCTAGATTGGCACGGAGTTATCGTTATAATGATGTGCTTTTGCACAAAAGCGCGTCTACATTGGCGGCGCGCTTTTGCGCAAAAGCAGAAGCCCGGAACCATTTTGCAGAGGGCAAAAGGGCACCAGCCCTTTTCGGGGGCGAGGGCTGGAGCTCCTTTGAGACACAAGCTTAAAGGGATCTCCCTGGACAGCCATTTCTCTCCTGCTCCATGCTTCAGTACCTCTTGTAGGGACTGACAGCCGTAGCAGTTTTGGTGGTTGCCCTCTGCCTTTTGGACACCACTGCCTTTTGCCACCTAGTGCTTTTGCCTGTTTTTTTTTTCTTTTGCCTTGTTTTGTCTGCCATGGAGCCAGGGGTGGCCATGTGCCTGCTCTGGCCCCTGCCGGCCATTTTGGAGTGCCTGCAGATGGTGCTCCAGGCTGGTGCCCTCCTGTTCCAGGACCAGGAGGCGCAGACTGCTTTGGACTCCCTCACCAGGGAGGCCATGGCATCCCTGTGGCATCCCCACCCCAGGGTGGAGAGGCCACTGTGGAGACTGGACACCAGTATGGACTGGTGGAACCGGCTTGTCCTGGGGCAATGGGGCGACCAGCAATGGCTCCGGAACTTCCGCGTGTGAAAGCAGACGTTCCTGGAGCTGTGTGCCTGGCTCGCCCCTGTGCTCCAGAGAGCCACCACCCGGCTGCGGGCACCCATCCCCGTCAACAAGAGGGTCGCCATCGCACTTTGGAAGCTGGCCACCCCGGACAGCTACCGATCGGTGGCACACCAGTTCGGGGTGGGCAGATCCACCATCGGTGTCGTCATGATGGAGGTAAGTCCCGGGGGGGGGGGGGGGGGGGGAGGACGGTGCTGCACTCCATGCCCAGGGGCAGCCAAGACTCCAGGATGGGCCACCCAGGGGTTTGGGCCGTCCCTCCCTTGCACGGGCCTGCTGGTGGGGGGGGGGCCGTGGGGTGAGGGGCGAGGGGGCCCTGGTGTGTGTGTGTGTGTGTGTGTGTGTGTGTGTGTGTGCGTGAGGACAGAGGGAATCATGGGGGGGGGGCCAAAGGAGCGCACACTCACCCCTGCCTTATGTGATGTGTTCCCCTGTGTTTCTCTGCACCCTTCTGCAGGTTGTCCACGCCATCAATGATGTCCTGCTCCCAAGAGTGATCCGCCTGCGCGACGTGGATGCTACGCTGGCCGGCTTCGCTGCCCTCGGGTTCCCCAACTGCGGAGGAGCCCTAGATGCAACCAACATCCCCGTCCGGGCCCCGGAGCATCAAGCAGCCCATTTCACGAACAGGAAGGGGTACTGCTCGATTGTTCTTCAGGCCCTCGTGGACCACCGTGGCCGCTTCCTGGATGTCTATGCAGGCTGGTCCAGCAGGGCACATGACGCCCGCATCCTCCGCAACTCCGGACTGTTTCACAGGCTGGAGGCGGGCACCTACTTCCCCTGGCGGGAGTTTACTGTTGGGGATGTGCCTATGCCCATCTGTATCATCGGGGATGTGGCCTACCCCCTGCTGCCCTGGCTAATGCGGCTCTACACAGGGCGGCCGGACCAGAACCAGGCCCGATTCAACGACCACCTCAACCGGGCCCGGAATCAAGTGGAGTGTGCCTTCGGCTGCTTAAAAGCCCGCTTCCATTGTTTGCTCACCCGTCTCGAGATGGGTGAGCGGAATGCAACGGAGGTAGTGGCCGCGTGCTGTGTGCTCCACAACGTTGTGGAGCGGAGTGGGGAGGCCTTCCTCCCTGCATGGATGGCAGCCGAGGGCCAGACTTATGAACAGCCCCACACAGCTGCCATCCACCAGGCGCACCAGGATGGATTGCGCATCCGAGAGGCCCTGGCAGACATGTTCGCACAGGCCCCATAGTAGGGTTGCCTTGGTCTCCCCATACAACTCCCTCCCATCACCTACCCTTCCCCCTCACCTCCCCTTACCTCCCAATAAACACCAAACACAGTTTTGTTATCAACAGAAAAACTTGTATGTTTTTATTTACAAGGGGGAGAGGGGGAGGAGACCTTGAACTGGGAGGGGGAGGGGGAGGAGACCTTGAACTGGGAGGGGGAGGGGGAGGGGGAGGAGACCTTCAACTGGGAGGGGGAGGAGCTACTTCTGGGAGGGGTGGCCCCTGCGACCGCTCCTGCGGGGGAGGACCTGCACATGGGGGGCAGGCCGTGTCGGGGCAGGCTGCATGGGGAGGTGGGCAGGAGGGGCAGGAGCAGGAGCAGGAGCAGGAGGGGCAGGAGGGACAGGGACAGGAGCAGGAGGGGCAGGGACAAGAGCAGGAGGGGCAGGGGCAGGAGGGGCAGGGACAGGAGCAGGAGGGGCAGGGACAGGAGGGGCAAGGGCCATTGCAGGAGGGGCGAGGGGCACTGCTAGGGGAGGGATGACGGGGGCATGGGGCCAGGCCATGCCATAGTGGACAGCATGGCCTATGTGGGCGGTGAGGGTGGCAATGGAATCTGCCATGCGGATGCACTGGGCCTGGAAGGCGCCCCAGACCTCCTGGCACCACTGCAGGTCCGCCTCCACGCGCCGAGTTATGGCTGCCTCGACGCGCTCGACGGCCTGTACGTGGCGCCGAAGGAGCTGGTCCCGGTGGCGGAGCCGCTGTCTCGGTGGTTGGGTGGCTGGGGGTGCTGCTGCTGCCGGACTGGAGGGTCCTCAGCTTGTGCCTGGTCCCGCTGCAGGGAACAGAAGAAAGGATGGGTCAGTCAGGCAGCCCGGCCACTGTCCCTATACCTCATGCCCTCCACCCCACCCCTGAGCCCAGATGACACCACAGTGGTGTGGCTTGGGCCCACTCGGTTACCTCCCCTCCCCCCCGTGTTGTATGTTTGCATAGAGGACCGCCCCTGGAGTAGGGTTCTCCTCCATGTATTGTAACCACCGGTCTGTGTCCTGGCCCCGTGGAGGGTGGGAGGGCGCTGGTGTTGTGTTAACCTGTGGAACTCCCTGCCGGTGGAGGCTGTGAGGCTTTGGGCTAATCAATGGTGTTTGACAGGGAGCGAGATGAATCCCCACACAGTGCCTGGGAGCACATCTGGCAGACATGGTCTGGGCTCTCAGATCCCCATCATGTGGGATGTCTCCTGGACGGAACCAGGAGAGAGTGACTGGGGAGTGTAGCATCCTTGCAGCAAAACTCAGGTGGCGCTAGGGCCAGCCCGAGGGCTCCCCCCCTCCCCCTAGCCCTCACACACGTAGCCCAGGGACATGTGTGGCTGCAGTGGGGACTTCCCTCGGGGAGCCAGCCAAAGCACCAGGAGCAGGCGAGGGGCTCAGTGGGGGCCACGCTCATGGGCTGTGCTGCTGCGGTTCTCCCAGAAGCAGCTGGCTGTGCCTCACAGCCAGGCATGGGACAGTGTGCCATTCTGTGTGCTGCACCTTGCGGAGGTGCGGGCTCTGGCCTGAGCCCCTGGGGCCCTGGCTGGTTCCAGCAGGCATCCACCTTCCCCCCGATCCCGCCAGATGTGTGTGAGCAGCACGGTCTCAGGCATGCCCTGCAGCTGCCTGCCGCGGCCACATGCTGCTCGGTCACCAGGCTGCACGTGGTTGCACGTGCTGCTTACTGCCTAATGCTACACAGCCCATGCAGCTCAAGTGGCCTGAGTGATGTGCTCTCCCTCTCCCCCTCCCCGCTCTGGGCGCCTGCCCCCCCCCCGCCCTTTTGAGTGCAAAGTGCAACACTCACCGGTGGATCCTTCCCCCACCTCCGAGGATGCGTGGGAGACATCGGGACTGCCGGAGGGGGCCTGCAGGGTGGCAGTGCTGGCCTCATCCTCCGACGCAATGCTGGGGATGTCTCCTTCCTCCGTCTCGGTGGTCCTAGTGACGGTGGGGGCGCTTGCTGCTGTCCACCGGGACGTCCGGGGCTTGTGGGGCTGGCTGGCCCAGGATGGCTTGAAGCCGCCGGTAGTGGGGGCAGGTGTCAGCTCCTGCCCCCTGGCCCTCGCTGGCCCGGACGTAGCCCAGGCGCAGTTCTTTCACTTTTGCCCGGACTTGTTCCAGGGTCCGGGCTGGATGGCCCTGGTGGGCAAGCGCCTGGGCCATGCGGGCAAAGATCTCCGCATTCCGACGCCAGGAGTGTCGTGGAGGGCCTCCTCCTCCTGCCACAGATCCAGCAGGGCCTCCAGCTCCCCCGAGGACCAGGATGGGGCCCTTCTTTTTCTGGCCCTGGGGGCCTCCTGCGCTGGGGGTGCGGGTGGCTGATCCCCCCCTGGAGCTGCCATTGCGCTTGGGGGATGTCTGCTGGACAGCAGGGGCCACGTGGCAGACCTCTGGCCAGAGGTCTGAGGAAGGGTCCTGATGCGTGAGCTCAGCAGCCTGCGCCTGCTTTAAGGGGGCTCGGGTTACCAGGAAGTCCAGGGAGCTGACTGTGGCTACGGAGTCTCCAAGCGTCCATAGGGCTTTTTTCCGTTTAGCCTGCTTTTGCGCAAAACGTCTTAGCTGCCTGTGTACACTGGCCCTTTTGCGCAAAAACATTTGCGCAAGAGGGCTTTTTCCCAAGCGGGAGCGTCATTGTATTTGCGCAAGAACGCTGACGATCATACATTAGACCGTCAGTGTTCTTGCACAAATTCAAGCAGCCAGTGTAGACAGCTGGCAAGTTTTTGCGCAAAAGCGGCCGCTTTTGCACAAAAACTTGCCAGTCTAGACGCAGCCTGTGAGTCTTTCCATTGGCTTTGGAGCAAGCCCTGTGACTAACTTTGCAAAAAAGTCTTTTGAACCAATGTCAAAATGTTTCATTCTCTCTTTAAATCTGGACAGCCATACTTTTACTGATCTATTCACAATGATCAGTCAATTGAGTATAATCATGCTCGTGTGTATACAAAGTATATTTTTCACTGTACAATAATGTTCATTTTAACACCAGCTTCCTACCTTGTCTCTCTCTGCTCTTTGATTCTATTCAGTGAGTTTCAATATTTTATCTTATTTTGTCATTTTGAACTTGATTGTTTGGTTCCTGCCCTTCTGCTCAGCACTTTGACTTTGATTTTCATTTTAATTCTCAGGCTAATACATTTGTGACCTAAGCTAATATACTAGAGTCCAGATTGTCCTCTAGCATTATTTCCTCGACCTTATTCTCTGAGTTACTTTAGAATCTAGTCTTGTTCTTTTCCATGTCAATTCATACACAGATTGAATTAGAAAGCACTCTCTTACCATATCTAAAATATATTTCCAGCCTTATTTCCTCTACTTAATGCAATCTAGTCTGTGTCTGGGTAATTAAAATTGTCCATTACCACCACTCCAGTTCATTTACATGTTTTATCTTTTTAATTGTATGCAATAATTATATAATACTTTTTGTTCCTACTGGCCAGATGGATGAAAATTTATGCAGGTCGGCAGGGCTTGTTATCGGAACTTATCTATAGCCATGAATAATGATCACACTCTACCATATCCAGGTTTTTCCAGGCTCTGGATTTTAGTGATTACTGTATCATATTTCCCTTCATAAATGAGACATTTTACATTAGTTTGTATACCAGCTTCCCTCTTCTAGTGCTAGTTAAAAATCTTCCCAGGTTAAACCCAACGTCCCTGGGTGGGTCATCCGCCATAGAGATTGAAAATGCATCATCTGAGCTAAATGCATGAGCTTTTACTGCCTGAGGTAAAACATCTAGTTTTTTTAGCCAAAGATGTGGTGGACATGGCTTATGCATGGATGGTGTTAAAGATCAACCACAGGGAGATTGAGGGTAAGTCTACACTGCCATTCAAAATCCATGGCTGGCCAATGAGGCTTGGGCTGAGAGTCTGCTTGTGGTGCAAATGTTACGGCTTGGGCTGGCACCCAGGCTCTGACATCCTGTGAGGTGTGAGGGTCCCAGAGCCCACACTCCAGCCTCCATCACAGTTCAACAGCCCCTTAGCTTAAGCCCTATGAATCCAAGTCTGCTGGTACAGGCCAGCCGCGGGATTCTGATAGCAGTGTAGACATACCCAGAGAGTCCAGAATGTTTTATATAATGCTAAGTCCAGAGAGCAAGTCAGTAAGTAAATATTTATATTGATGTCAGAACAGTAGATGAAGCTTTATAGTCCACAGAAACAAGATGGCTACTGCTGTAAACATTATAAAAAAAGTTTGCTAGATAAAAATAGACCATGTCTCAGTCCTGCCTATACTTATTTTCTTTTGTCTATAAACAGCAGAAGAACTATGCTATGTTTCACTTTCCTCTGCTAAATTTGAGTTCCCCATCCAACTACCTTTCTCTCTTGTCTGCTGCTTTTCTTCCTCTTTATCACTTCCCTTTTCTCTTGTAAAATGGACTCCCTTCCTCCTCCCCCTTTTGCATATAGTTCTTCCACTTAAAATTCTTCTCATATCCTGTTGGACAAGCTCTTCAGCTAGCGAAGTGAAAGAAGTTATGCTAGTTTACATCAGCTGAGGATCTGGGTATCTGAGGGTGTGTCTACACAGCAGAGTTTAACTCGAAATAAGCTACACAAATTGAGCTATGTCAATTCTGTAGCTTATTTCGAAATAGCTTATTTCGAAATGTAAAACGTCTACACAGTGCTTATTTCGAAATAGAGCATTCTTCCTCCAACTTCCCTTACTCCTCGTACAATGAGGGTTACACGAGTTGGAGTAAGAAATCCTGCCGCTTCACAGTATTTCAACATTATTTTGAAATAAATGCCTGCTGTGTAGACATGGACTAAGTTATTTTGAATTAACAATAGTTATTTTGAAATAATGTTGCTGTGTAGACGTACCCTGAGTGAGAAGCTACAACAACCCTACTCCAGCCTAACTGATGAGCTGAAAACAAAAGGAATGGTGGAGATTAAAAAAAAAACCTCCACAAAATAAAGACACAAAACATAGGACACAAATGCTGTCCCAAGGAGAAAGCTACTGATGGAATTAAGGATTGCAATTAAGGAAGGCAGCTTTTCGTGCACCTGTTTATACCAGGGCTTCACTTGACCCACTTTGTCCCACAAAATGTCATCTTTATTAAAACGTATCTTGCAGTTGCGGCTTTTAAGATTTCCTATTAAAATTATATTGGGACCAAATGCTTGAAACAAAAAAGGCCTGAAATGTGTAGTTAGATGAAATTTCTGTAGAGGTGGATAATTTATGCTATCAGTACCCTTTAGTGCCAATAATAAAAAATGCAATACATTGCATTTTCTGTTCTTTTACAGGACTCAATTTCCTGGCCATTTTAGTTTCACTATAAAAAATAAACTACTCCAGTTTACATTAAGAACTGCCTTTCTTCCAGCTTTTTAGCTCTACCTCTCAGTGATCAAATGATTAAATTTAGCAGCTCGGAATACAATTACCAAGACAATCTAAACTGAGGAACTAGTTAGACAGCACTGCCTTGACTTCAGCTCAGGGATGGTCTTACATTTTCAGGAGCTTTAAAGAACTATCTGTTTGAAGACACCATTGTCTTAAAGTAGTGTGACAGGCAGATTTAGTTACATCTCATAGCCCAACTCATTGCATTCAGCCAATTCTGAATATTATTGGTAGAATATTTAAAAAATTGCATAAACCCATATTGTTTAAATTATATAAAATCAGAAGCTAAGCACTAAGATAACATACACGACATTCCAGAACCAAGAGAAATATGTTACATATCTGGTAAATTGACCCATTAGTTTGTGCTGTGTCCATACCTCACTCTGTCGGAATGAAACTAAATCCTGAGTAGAAGAGGTATTATTAATAGATGAGAGGAGGTGTGTGCATTTGATAGCTTGCTTGCATAGGAATTTAGGTGAGATCTATTTCTTTAAGGCCTGACCCATGCCCATTGACATAATTGGTAATCTATCTATTAGCTTCAGTAGCTTTGGAGTGATGAATTTAGAACACAGAGTTATACTAGAATGGTAGTATCTCCTCTACTAACAAGGGATGTGAAAAGTTAACTTGTAAGCATCAACCTTAATTAGTGATGCTTACCACTCCTGGTTAACCAGTGGGGGCTGGAGCAGCCCCCACCCTCTGTGGACAGGGAGCTGCTCCAGCCCCATGGAGCCCATCATGGGCAGGGGTGCTGCAGCCACCTTGAGCAACCCCTGTCTATGGCCCACCCTTTAATCAGTTAACCTGTTAAACACCAAGTTTAACTGGACAACCATTTAAACAGGATTTTACATCCCTACTACTAACCAGTATGTGTTCACATACTACCAAAAGGTGACTCCCTATGTGCCTCTCAGGAGAGATTCAAATGCTGCCCAGCTGATTAGCAGAGCTCCTGCAGCTAGGTTCTTTTTTCTCCTGATGGTGCAGATTCACACAGGCCTCAGTGCACATAAAATGTATTCCACACATGGATGGAAAAAATCCACACATGGATGGAAAAGATTAGAGGGAACGTTGATGTATGACAACCTTTATTTTTGCTTTACTCCATCAAAGACCTAGCTAGTTTTCCCCATTCCTTTGACAAACATGTTATGAATTCAGACACTACTCTGGCTGCACCGCTTGGAACTTGATATCAGAAATATCAGCTCTTGAGGATCAAGGAGCACATTCATTAACCCTGGCCAGCATACCCATAATGATCCCTTTAAATGGAGCATGGCACTTCAAAACCACCTTTCCCATAAAGTGAAAAGATCCTCACTTCAAGCCCTTACTCTGTTGTTTGCAATGTGAGTCAGAGCTTTTACTATAGTAGAGGAAAATGCAAATACTGTTTTGATACCTTAAAATATGAAAGCAAAACATAACCTATTAAGTAGACTGCCTTTTATTTCTTTACTAAAGGACCCCATCATGTTTGAGGTCTTCAGGGAGACATCTTCAAGAACTATAAAAAATGCAATTCCCAGAACTAAGGATTCCAATCTTTCATCTCTCTGGCATTCAAGAAAACAACTTTTATGAGCAATGTAGCCAGGGTGTTAAGTAGTAATTGACACTTGAATACAACCAACATTTATTATTTTGATTAAACCTATCCATGCCAATAAATATATGCCTGTGTATTACATCAGTGCATCTTAGGTAAAGCCCAGGAATCTAAAATTAATTTTCAAATATATAAATTATTTCCTAGGAGTGGTAAGTTTTTCTCATGGCAGAAATGAGAGATGCAGGGAGGAAAGGAGTTTAGTATTTTTTTCCTTATTTCAATGAACAGAAAAAACACATAGATTGCCTACAGTATCTGCTATGTATGCAGACAGTGACTAGGTATAAATATGAGCAATGACATTCCAGGGAAGTGCGGGACATCTTGAGTAATAAATTTGAGCTGACATTGAATACATTTTGGTTCAAGGCATGTTGTATTAACTATAGCATCAATGTAGCAGCTGAGAAGGGAGGGTTACAGTATCCATTTCCTTTAAGAAATCCTATTTTCTGAGGTTTAGTAGCAGGCAAAAATAATAATTAAAATCTTGCCATAAAGACTTTTCAGCCTACAAATGACATTTTCCCCACAAAGAACTGATGAACAAAAGTAATGTGGCTATTCTGGTAGATGTAAAGGTATGCAAAGAAACATTTTAATGATATCAAATCTTTGTTTTTCATTAGACAACTGACCTTTGAAAACAACAAACTCTTAGGCTACTTAGTGGTACATTTCCATAGTGCTCATAGTCAGCAAATGTGATACACAAGTCTTTATTAACAAGAATTTCACATTTCTGGCCCAGTTCAGCAGTCCTAACTATCACTGGTCCTTTCATGGTAGCAGCTCAAAGCCCTCATTTGGATTGGGGCCCATTTCTGCTAGGTACTGTGCAAACACAGAGTAAGAGGCAATCCCTGGTGTACAGAGCCTAAACAAACAAACTAGACAAATGGTTGAAGAAAGAATTTTTTAGTATCCCTATTTTATTAATGGCAGCCTTATGCACAGAAAGACAAAGTGACTTGCCCAAATGTCACACAAGAAATCTATAGCAGAGTGAGGAACTAAACACAGATCTGAATCCCAGTACAGTGTATTAATCACAAGAACTTCCTTCCTTCTTAGACACAGGAGAAGTTTTGCCTAAGGGAATTATGATCAAATTCTGCTATATGTCTCAATCATTTAAGAAGCCAACTAGCTGTAGCTGATGCACCAATCATTAATTTAGTTCCAGGAGTTTCTAAAGATTCATGTGCCTTTAACAAAGAAACACCCACTTGTTATTGGAAGAGATAAATAATTATTCCAATTCACTGAAACCACTTAGCAGTCAAGTTTTATTCAGATTTACACTGAATATTATCAAGCAAAGGATTTAAGTAATCCTGATTAATGGGTGAATCATAAAAGATTGTGATTAGGTTGGGGAAAAAAGCAACTAAAAGTTCAGCTAGTAATACTTATGTAAACCTCCCAAAGCCAGCACGAGAGAGTTGTAAATCTGACAAGAGCAGATTTTGGAATGAAATTTCTGGTATGTCATCTTGTACCAAACTAGCATTTAGAGCAGCTTACCACTGTATTTCAGCACATCTGATTCTAGTGCTGCCAGACCCTGGAAATGCAAAGGGTAACAAATACACCAAAAAAGTTGCTCAGACTTTTTCACAACCACCAAAGAATGCTCGGTTGGAGTTGGCTTCTAAAACCAGGCATATTCCAACACATCTTATTCCATCTAAACTAGTTTGTTCTATTCTCTAAATCAAATGTTACTGATGTGATTTAATTTTCAAAGCGATTCAAATATCAGAGTTCAGAGATAAGCAGCTATTTAGCCAGCCGATGAAAATCTGTAGAAACTTTGAAATCATTTTCCTGTTTGTTTTATAAACACTGTTCCTTACAAAAAAAGGGTCCCTCTTTATAAGGGGATAACAATAGGTGTTGAAGGTGCTGCTCACCTCAAAAAAGTATACATATTTTAGAGGCATCTGTCTGTGAGTCAGTATGTCTCTGAGTCCATTTGTCCAAGAACTCCTCCTAAATGGTAGGAGCTAAGACCATCAAATTTGGTATGCAGCTTCCTCTTATCCTAACTTAAAGCAAGATCAGGGTTTGTTTGTGGCAGGAAAATGGGATGTGTCCAGAATTTGATTGTTTCCATTAACATGGAAAAGGAGGGGGCTGATCAGAGGGACGGGATACTGCACAATCTATCACTGGGGACAGCGAGCATGGGGGACAGCTGTATTGCAGAGTGACCGCTGTGGGCAGCTGCACTAGCACGGGAGTGGCCAGCTGGGGACGCAGTTTGCCATCTTGCAGGCCACCAACCCAGGTAAGTGGTCCCCCTGCTCTAAATCCTTCCCTCCTACAACCATGCCCCCTGCAGCATCACTGGGGGTAGGCAGTGCAGCCCAGCCCCACAACCCAAGACCCACAGATGGTCCCCCAACATGACTGGGTCACCCATCATGGCTGCGTCGGCAGGCCTGCACAGCCCCCTTCCCCTTTGCACCCGCGCCCAGGGAGTGCTGAGTAAGTCTTCTAGTAATTTAAAAAGTGGGCCGGGATTACTGCAATGTATTGGCTTTCAGAAACAAAGCAGGAAATCATAAAGATCAAGAGTTTTTGCTGAGGCTGAATGTCTCAATCAGCTAAAGGGTCAGCAGAGATACTGCTGCATTTTGAGACTTTTGCTGATGTTGCCAGTTGTCTTCCAAATCCTGGCCAAATGAATTTTAAAAAATCATCATTCCCTTGGCAATTGTTCTGGCTCACAGGGGTAGACAGGGAAAGAAGCAGGAAAAACTGCAGAAAGACCTTACATTTTTGAGATGCCACCAAACGGTAGTGCTGCCTCACCCAAGTTTCCTTAGATTTCATAAAGTGCAGGAAAGTTCAATTGACAGGCTGTGTATTTCCCCTGAAGCATTTCTTAATTCTTTAAAAACAGTTTCTGTAACTTGACCCTAAGGAAAAAGCTGCAGGACAGAGCACTATGACATAGCCTATAATAATATTCCTTTAATGCCTGGAATTTCAAAAGGCAGCACTGTCAGGAAATGTAATGATCTGAACCAAGCAAACACACCGTGAGGTGGAGAAAATATATATTTTTTAAACTGCAGAAACATGACTGTGACCATATTCATCAACCTTCTTTTTACACTTCACCTACAGTACACAACTGTGTTTAGTTAATAGATACGTGGATGTCTGCTGATGGCTTCTTGTATACTGAGTGGTTATAGGAATTATATCAGAAGAAAAGCTTTCAGAAAGTAATTATGCTTTCAGCTGAATGCTAAAGGACAGGCTCTCATCGATGTAGCTCAGCATAGCTCTATTGAATCACACCAGCTGAGGAGCTGGCACGACAGCTCTTTTCCTTTCATTTGAGCATCGCTCTGGTTCTCTGTCCTCCCAATTACAGTAATTATTTATTTTGCAAAATCTATTTTAATTTATCCCTGGAATTAGGGTCTCTCAATCTCTGTTACCATTATAGCATCACGTTAGCACAGGTTTTTAAATGTAAATTGATCTGTTTTGATTGATTTTGTCTGACCTTTTAGAAATGAATAAAAGTATTTAAATGGTGTCATAAACCACTTTCTGTAACTCTAAACACCCTGAAGTATAACAAATGTGTGTGGATTAACTTATTAATAGAGCAGAGAGCTTAGAGAATGGTCCAGCAAGCAAGCCTGCTTTGAGAGGAAACAAAAGATTTCCAAGCTCTTGAGCTTTGGGAAATTGGCATTAATGTCAGTGGAAAAAATGAAACATGAGGAATGGGAAAGATAGCACAATACAATAATATTAATACAAGTACATTGCACTTATAGGGGCTAATGCAAAGTCTACTGACATTAACTCCAGTTTTCCCAGTGGGCACTGGATCAGAATGTGGAGGGGGCGGGGGGTGTGGAATCCTGGCTCCATAGAAAGCAATGGGAGCTTTGCCATAGATTTCAGTGGGGCCAGAGTTTTACCATCGTGCATTAATCCAGCAGCGGGTAGCACTTTATTTATCACATTTGCTGTGCAGCTCTCCCAGTCTGAGGAGCAAGGGATGAGTTTCTGGCTCAGTGGTGTGGCAGAATATCGTCCTACTGCCAAATCAGCTGGTTGGCTTTATAGTGGAGTAGGAAAATGTCATTGCTTTACAATTGAAATCATGGGCATGTAAGCTGTGTTTGGGAAAGTTGCTCATATGGCCACTGAAGGTACACATACCTGTTTTGGCAGGCAGATGTGGCATTTGCAAGCACACAGGTGTGCATAGAGTTTGCAGGCCCGGGTTGGATATGCCCTTTGAAAATCTGACCTGTATGCTGAAATTCATGTTACCCCTTGTCTCCTCTATCATGTTTTGTTTCCTTCCCTTACCTGTTTTTGGAATAAGCAAAAAAAAAAAAAAAAAAAATCATTTGAAATGAACTGTTTGGACTTTCAAAAGAATGAGTTTGCAAGGGTGAGATCTAAGAACCCAGATATTGTGCATTATTATTGTTTACAAGAGTACAATTCACATTCCCCTCTCTAGGTCTGACAATTCCTCTAATCTGAATTCCCCAGGAAACACTGCGAGAAGGATGATATAGAGTCTGATTTCTGCTCCTGCTAGGCTGGTAATGTGCTGAGACAATTGCCTGTCATGCTGACCAATATTGTCTCATTGTTTCCCTGTATTCTCCCATCAGCCTGTGTGTCCATTTGCTGTTTTTTAAATATTTATCTTATAATCTCTTTGGGACAGAGACGGACACTTTATTTGTTTTGGTGCAGCAATTAGCACAGTGGGGTTTTAGTTCTTGAAAGGGGGCTCCTGGATGCTACAATGATCATAGATGATCATAATCATAGCTGGCATGGGCAGGGATGGTGTCCCTAGCTCCTGTTTGCCAGAATGGGTGGCAGGGGTGGGATCACTTGATGATTACCTATTCTGTTCATTCCATCTGTGGCACCTGGCATTGGCCGCTGTCAGAAGACAGGATATTGGGCTAGCTGGACCTTTTGGTCTCACCCAGTATAACCATTCTTATGTTCTTAGAAGTGTAGGTCTGGAAGGAACCTCAGTAGATCATATAGCCCACTCCCTGCACTCAAGGCTGAACTAGATTATTCCTGACAGAGGTTTATCTAACCAGTTATTTAAATCTTCCAACAAAGGAGATCCCACAACTTCCTTAGGCAATTTGTTCCAGTGCTTAGCTTCCCTGACAGGAAGTTTTTCCTACACTCCAGCCTAAACCTCTCTTTCTGTAATTAAATGCATTGCTGCTTGTCCTATTCTCAGAGGTTAAGGAAAACAATTTTTCACCCTTCTCCTTGTAACAAATTTTTATGTATTTGAAGACTCATATACTCCCCACTGTCTTCTCTTCTCCCCACTGCCAGAAGACAAGATACTGGGCTAGATGGATAATTGGCCTGACCCAGAATGGTCGTACTTATGTCAGCTCTTTGAATATTCTAAGATGTACTTAATCAGGCTCTGCCAGTCTGAAGACATCTAACTTGTCTAAGTAATTTTTAACTTGTTCTGTCCCTATTTTACCTCAGATCCTACCACATTTTCTCAGGTATCTATTGTTAGATGTCCAATTGCTCCTTTTTTGATGAAAACAAACAATAAAGTCATTTAGCATTTTTGCCATTTCCACATTTTGTTATGGTCTCCCCCTCCCTTCCTCTTGCAATAGTGTTTACAATAATAAAAGTTATTCATAAATAGTTATCAAATATTGTAAATGAACATTTATCATTTTATGGATAATTTACTAACTATTCATTCATTATTCGTAGTGTGGAGCTGGTTATCAAACACACCTGGTAGTGCTCCTCCTTTCTACTTGGATGACTAACTTTTTAGATAAGAAATTCTCTTTCTCAAATATCCTTGTCCATATATGAATATAAGTATTATAGTTGTACTAAGAACTGTTATTCCACAGCACTAATACCAACAAAAAGCTGTTGACAAGACATGTTCAGCAGTAATGACAACAGATAGATGAGAACATGGTCCAGCTGAACAGCATGAAAACGAACCATTTAGAAAAAATAATTCAAAATAATGGGAAAATTCTGACCTAAATGAAAATACACCAGGAAACATAAAAGTCACAATTCTTAAATCACAACATGCTGAGAAATGTAATTCAGTTTCTGCTAAGCACACACGGTATGCTAACTTTTCCAACTCTGTGACTTTCCTCCCAATGCCCTGTTATATACTAATGACCCATCAAGTTTCGTTTTGATGCAACTATAGCTCAAACGAGCCATCACAAGACTCCATCACAAGACTCCTGTGCAACACGACACACTGGGATACAATTAAAGGATATTAGTTTGTGTACAAGTAGAATGGGAGATATGCCAGGGCTAATAAATCCAATCTCTAGAGTTAGCATCACCCTTTTCCTAGATTCACAGAGTTGAAAGCCAATGTGGTTCACAGAGGTAAAAAATACCTCCCTACTCTTATACCTTGCTGTATACAGTCAGTGATTGCCTTAGCCCAGGGGTCAGCAACCCCTGGCATGCATGCCACATGCAGCCCACAAGCAGATTTTTACTGGCACACGGGGCAAGGCTTGAGACTTATGGTCAGTGTGCAGCCTCAGCACCAGCTTCGGGGGGCAGATGGGGAGGCTGCTGATTGGGCTTTGGGAGCAGCCAGCATGCAGCTGCAGGGCCAGCTCCAGGGGGCAGGCAGAGGCTGCAGACTGGGCTGTGCACCAGCCAGCAGTCAGTGCTAACCCCCTTCTCCGCCCGCCCAACTCCATTACAGAGGTGATCTGATGGAAACAGCAGTGATCTGGTCAGGGCCGGCTTGAGCCATTCCTGCGCCCCGGGCAGCGGGCGCGTGGCACCTGATGGCAGCTCTAAGGGGCACCGAGTGGCCCCCGGCCCCTTATAGCTGACATCAGGCACCCCCCATAGGTTGGCGCCCCGGGCAGCTGCCCGGCTAGCCCCCCTCTTAATCCAGCCCTGGATTTGGTGAAAGCAGGTGAGCTGCTGCTGGTGCTAATGGTGGGGGGTGGGGGCGCGGGGGCTCAATTGGGCAAACTCTGGTAGCTGGGGCTTGGGCCACGTCAGCTGCCCCTTCAGCAGTGGGGCCAAGACTGAAGTGGGGGGCTGCTCCTGGATGACCAGGACCAGGGCTTGGGCCATGTGGCTGTTCTCCCAATAATGGAGCCACGGTAGTGGGGCAGAGGCAGCCTGGCAACCCAGCTGGGGATGGGGGCAGCACATGTGAAACTGCATGGGGTGGTTGGGGGGGAAGAGGGGCTGGGTGGGTGCTGGCATTGGTGTGAGGTGGAGGCAGGGAGGTAGTTTGTCTGTACTGTGAGGTGCGGGAGGGGTGGATAATTTGTTTGTGCTTTAGCTGAGAGTTGGACAGGACAGACTGCTGGTGCCTGCTACTTTGAGAAGCAGGATTTTATCCCAGCCCCCACATGGACTGGGGGGAGCAGATTCCACAGGGGCAGGTGTGGGAAAGAGCGGGTGGGTGGGTGCTGGCATCTGTGTGGTAAGGTGAAAGCAGGGGACAGTTTATTCGGGGTGTCTGGCTGAACACTTAGAGGCTTATGTGCTTCTTAAAGTATCGATCTACTTGCCCAAGACTGGAGAACTCAGCAGGCAAAGCAAGGCCACAGATCACACTAAATGGTAAGAGCTACATCTCTATTTATTTATTGATGAAGCTGCTGTAAGTAGGACTATTAGGGTACGTCTACATTGCAATGCTATTTCAGCATACCGGAGTACCTTGAAACAGCTATCCCATGTCTTCACAGCAAGCCTGTTATTTCAGGCTCGCTCTTCTGACATCCCTGTAAACCTCATTTTATGAGAAGTAAGGGACATTTTGGAATAGCGCTTTATTTTGAAACTTGGCACTGTGCCAAATGACGAAATAAGCTATTTTGAAATAGCATGAAAATAAGCTACGCAATTTGCATAGCTCAAATTGTGTATCTTACTTCCAGTTACGGTGCAGCATAGACGCACCCTTGCTAACTTTAAAAAGCATCACAGGCACTCAGACCCATGCAGACAGGTGAATAAGTTAAATCTCGGCACACCACTTCTGACAGGTTGCTGACCCCTGCCTTAGCTCTTTTTGCCACAGCAACAGACAGGGAGCTTCTAAAGCACATTGAAAGAGATGTGTAAGCAGAAAGTTCATGAAAGATTATGATCTAATTCAGTGCCTATGTGTTTTGCTGAATTGGGCTCTGAATGCTTTCCAAAAAGTTACAAAAGCGTAATGAATATGGGGTTTACGGTGAAGTCACCCTCAAACAATCTTATGCACACCAGTTGGCTTTAAAACTACATCATGAAAGTTGATCTGCTACAGGTTGGAAGCAATATCTTTAGCAAATGGTTTTTCAAGTTGAAAGTAGAAACGCTTGCCTTAAGAAAAGGATACATGGTAGATGGGAGAACTCTGATATTCAAAAGCTAAACTTGAAAGGCCCAATAATTTTGAGTTACATCCAAGTTAATTAGGAGAAGTTCCAATGAAGGCAATGTTTTACTCAGGTTCCAGTGAAAATGGAGTCCATTCTGGAGCCCTCTGGAATTTTCGTTCTAGCAACTTAAATACCAGAAAATAAAAGGGCAGTGTGTCTTCAATACGGTAATCCTCTTGTAAGTAGCTATTGGATGAATGGATTTTTTTGAAGAAACTAAAAGCTGCTTTTTACAAGATAAATAAAAGCTCCTTCAGCTGTACCCAACAGCCATTTAATTTAAATGGGAGTCACGTCGACAAAAGGATAGTGTCTAAATTGCATGAACTAATAATATCCTGCCTACATATTTTGCTTGTATATGGTCATTAATAGCATAATGACTCCCTATGATAGACAGAGTGCAGTGTATGCAACTATCATATTTAGTTTATCACAGAGGGATGGTCTGGCTATAATTCGGCACTGAATAACTGGGGCACTGTATTTGGGAAGACAGAGACTGAAATTCTATATTAGGGATACAGTATTTAAACATCTTCCTTGAGCTATGTCTTGCATAGCTCAGATTTTCACATAAATGTCAACGTGGGGTGGTGAATATGCCCTAAAGCTGAGCAGGGAAAACAGAAAAAGAGCAATTTCTCCATTTTTTTTTACTCTGAGAGCAGCTCACTGCATATTTTCAGACTTCTAACAGAAGAATCACCATATGCCAACTGTAGAAACTAGTTAAAGTGCCTATTAAAACACCTCTTTCGGAGGAGATGTAAAAACCAACCTCCTGACAACCTGTGGCCTAAGCAGCTTATTTGGTACTTTTAATAATGTACAGGGGGGTTAATCCCCAGTGCCTTGGCCAAATCCTAATATTGGCAATTCTCTACTGTGACATTCCTTGTGGTATAATCCAGACTGTTGACAGCTACGTCCCCTTAATTCTCTATTCTGGGGTACCATTTACACTGAATTACAGACTAGGTGACACCCAAATATTCTTCAGTCCCAGGCTTCTTCCCCAGAAATGTGTGTCTTGCCCTGTTCGGTACCCTCCTGGACAGTGTAAGCTTATAGTGAGTCTCTAATTCCAACACGAAGCATGGTATTATGTACCACCAGCATTCAATCCAAACACACTGATGTAGATAAAAACCATAAAACTAGAGAAATATAGATTTTAAGTGATAAGTTATAAGGCATAACAGTCAAAATTGGTTATAAAAGATAAAACCGCAAGCTAATATCTAAATGAACTTAAAAGCAAAATGTCTCTGTTGCCATAAGCTGCAACAGTTCACAGGCTGGATTTCCTCCATCCAAGGACCTGTCCCCCCAGTTCAAAGTCCTCCTGGTGCTCATTAATCTCATAAACAGATACTTGTGAGGAGGCGAGGGGCCAGAGGAGTGACATGGAAGTCACCATCTCTTACTTTATAACTTCCTTCTCTCTTTGAGGATTACCTCCCACCAGGGTATAAACCAGGGGTGGGCAATACGCTCTGGATAAGGTTTGCCAGGTTTAGCTCCTGATGGGCTGCCTCATTATTTACCTGAGCATCCTCAGGTAACAGCTCCCACTGGCTGGGAATGGTGAACCACGACCAATGGGAGCTGTGAGCAGCTGTACCTGCAGATGCTCAGGTAAATAAAGCATCTGGTGGCCTGCCAGGAGCTAAATGTGGTGAATTGCATCCAGCCCACAAGCTGCTTATTATCCACACCTGGTATAGACAAATAGTCCTTGGTATATGTGAGATTTAAACCGTCACTGGGAGGACATACAAATTCCTTGTTTATACCTGCTCCCCTGCTGGTGACTGGCTAATTAAGCAAGGAAATGCCCTTTAACACCTTGCTGACATGCTAGTGCCTCTGACTCTGAAAAAGTGGTTCATGGCCATTACCCAGAACTACAATATATTTCAGAATCAATCATACACAGGAGTGGCCCGAGGCAGGCTGCGGCAGCTAGTGCGCCAGGCAGAACACGCGATCGGCGCCCCTGCCTGCATGGCTGTCAATGGGGTGATGTCATCGTTGGGCGCCCCAGATGCCCCGTGATGTCATCATCGGGCACTGTTGAAGGTGGCGCCCTAGGCGACGGCTGAGTCGGCCTATAGTTACGGCCCACCCCTGATCATACAATAAAGTTTCATAGATTTATACGAAGTGCTGTCACACACATTCAAACAGGATAATAATATTCAGTAGATTATGAGTTATCAAATGATATCTCACAAGATATATTTTCTAGAAAACATATCATAACCTTACAAGTGGCAAACCCGGGGGTACAGAATCTCACATCTACCTCATTCCTTTGCCATTTTAATTGGAGCACTTACCTTTGTCCTGTTACATAGCTGTTATATACTCTTAAACAGTTGCTAAGTTTCAGCTGTGGAAACTGCGATCAATTTGAACATGAAGTTTGACACATGAAGTGTTTTGGGATTAAAGTTATTTCTGAGTCTACCTGTGAAATCATGATTTCTAATGATTTCCCTCTTTTCTTCATATAGCCTCGTTAGTGTATGTTGCCGTCTGTATCTTGTGCAAAGCATGCAATGATTCCCTGGCTGAATCATCTCCAGGGTCTGTACTAAGGTGCTCTGGATCTAAAATCATGAACCTCTGATACCTGGGTGAAACCACCTTGATCCATTTGCTCGGAAGCACAAAATGTCAACATTCTTTTGTGCCCTTGAGGAATACAAATATCCACACTAATATCAATGTGGGTAACATGTAGTAAAAATCTTGTTTTGCTCTCTTTGGAGGTCAATCTTCTCCGCTGTGTTATAGTAGCAAAACAGAATTGAGTAAGCTAACCTCCATATTTTCCAAATGAAAAGTGTTTAAATTCAGTTTACTTTTTACTACACCACTGTCTGTTTAGCATTTTGCCCTGGTAACATAGCGGACCTATTCAAAAAGTTTACCTCCTCACATTTACGTTTAAAACATTTAATTTATAGTTATATGGCAGCACACTCTGTTTAGGTCTGTCCTATCTTACTAACTAAATAAACAATTTAACTCCTTCCATGGCTTATGCTAGAGTTCCTGACCACATGTGGACAAGTTCAGCCAATCAGAGTACCAGAACCAATAACCCATAATTTTTGTGACCAAACATAACTAATCTTCGCAAACAGAAGATTTTAGGAAAGAAGGGAGGAAGGAATTAAAATGGACTTTTAGCCCGCAGGGCCATCCTTAGGATTTATGGCGACCTATGTAGTACTATTTATGGGCCCCTATGCCAGATGGCAGCAAGGGGAGGAACGACAATTTTTTTAGGAATGTGATTTTATAATTTTCAGCAACACATTGATGAAATATTTTAAAACAATTTTTAAATTAACGTCCTGTACATTAACATAGTAAATTCAGAAACTGACAGTATATACCTGGGATTGGCCAATGCCTGTTAAATGGATTTATTACTTCAGGTTGGACCTTCCTCGTCTGGCACCCTCAGGACCTGACCAGTTCTGAAACAGAATTTTCTGGACCACGGGAGGTCAATATTGCCTAGCAGCATTATCAACACTTCCACTGCTTACTGGTCTGTTAGAGGACATTTAGGGGTAAATTACAGCTAAATAATGGCACAGAACACAGAGCCAGGACTGGTGACTGCAAACAAACTTTATGGGGCAGCAGGAAACTTGGCCACACCAATGAAAAATGGACATCCAGCTACCTAAAATCATTCCAGACCATGGGTGTTTCCAGACCAGAAAGTTCTGGACTAGAGAGGTTCAACCTTTATTTGAATGGCTTTTACAGGTTTGATGATTTATTAATAGCTCTGGTAGCTTTTTCATTTTTAAAAGTTTCAGAGGAATAGCCATGTTAGTCTGTAACAGAAAAAATTTAAAAAACAATGAATAGTCCTTTCCTTTCCCTCCTCATCCCCGCTCTTTCTCTACCATTTATTTGGAACCTGGATCCTCATAGACTCATAGACTTTAAGGTCAGAAGGGACCATTATGATCATCTAGTCTGACCCCTTGCACAACACAGGCTGCAGAATCTCACCCACCCACTCCTGGAATAATCCTCTCACCTGTATCTCAGATATTGAAGTCCTCAAATGATGGTTTGAAGACCCCAAGATACAGAGAATCCTCCAGCAAATGATCCGTAAACTCCATTCATCTGAAGAAGTGGGTTGTGCCAACAAAAGCTCATGATACCATCTACATTTTTTGTTAGTCTCTAAGGGTATGTCTAGACTACATGGCTCCGTCGACAGAGCCATGTAGATGAGTTTACTAGACATAGGAAAATGAAGCGGCGATTTAAATAATCACCGCTTCATTTACATCAAAATGGCCGCTGCACTGTGCCGATCAGCTGTTTGGCGGCACAGCGGGGCAGTCTGGACGTGCCATGGTCAACAAGGGAAGCCTTTGTTGACTGCTCTGGTAAACCTCATTTCACGAGGCATACCGGAGCGGTTGACAAAGGCTTCCTTTGTCGACCGCGGTGTATCCAGACTGCCCCACTGTGCCAACAAACAGATGATCGGCACAGCGCGGTGGCCATTTTGATGTAAATGAAGCAGCGATTATTTAAATCGCTGCTTCATTTTCCTATGTCTAGTAAGCTCATCTACATGGCTCCGTCAACGGAGCCATGTAGTTTAGACATACCCTAAGATGCTGCAGGACTATTCATTGTTTTTTAAGTTTTTTCACTCTTAAGTTAACTAAATTCTTTCCAGGGGAAGCAGAGCCATAGTACAGAGCTAGGAAGAGGCAGATGGATAGACATTAAGACCCAGTAGTGCCCCAAATTTCTGAGTGCCCTACGCTGCTGTGCGTTCTGTGTGTGGGCGAAGATGACTGTGTTCACACAATATTTCACTGAAAAAAACCCCTGACATTTGCTCCATGTTCCTAAACTCAAAACCCTCTTTCCACCAAAGGATAGTTGGATGATTAGACAATATGTGCCAGTGAAATAAATGTGTGACCAAAGTAGGTTGTGTCGAACGTATGTGTGGTTTATCACACTGAAATATGAGCGAGTCTAGCCAATTTCTCTGTCTTCCACATCTAATGCAGTGTCAGTTCTATTTACTCCCCTTATCATCTGACATCTAGGATGTCCTTTATATTGTGAAACATTATTGAAAAGATGAAAAATCTTGAGCAAATGTCATGGCCTCTCTTATTGGCCATTATGTCCTCATCTGAAGCAATAGGAATGTTTCCCTGCTATTCACAGGTGTTACTGCCCCTTTATTTAATAGCAATTCCTGTTGCCTTAAAAAGTAATTCACATGAAGGGTGATAAAGAATCTTGAGTCTCATAACATGTTCCTGTTTGCTCTCTGAATACACTGATATAAACAGTTATCCTGGCTTGAATTTAAAGAGACACAGTCAACCTGTAAAGGGATTCACACACCTCCATGATGTGTGTAGTTTAAAAACCTGGATTAGATATAAATTGCAGCATCCATAAACGAAGTTAAATCCCACGCCCTATTCCTGGAGCCAATGCCTTGAATATATTCAGGCTTGGCAGAATCAATTTTTTTCCAAAATATAATTTCAATGGACACATTGTTTATTTAAAAAACATTTTTAATTTACCTTACCAATGCCCGGGTGGGGAGTAGAAGTGACACTATGTTACACAGAAGTAACAGGTAAAAGTTAATGGCTGGCAAACAGTCCAGGGTCTGAAAAATTATTAATTCTAATAGTCTGCAAATACTTAGGCATAAGGAAGAAGACATTTCAAGAATGTTTCACTAATCAAATAATTTGTGTGAATGTTTCACTAATAAAAAAGAAAGGGTCTTACGTAACACATTGGGGCCTGGCTGATGACTGGCGCTTCTATGGACAATGATAATACAAATAAATAACCACGAATAAAAATAATAAGGAATATTTGTAAACAATGTTTCAATTAGCTGTGGCCATGGGGTACAGAGAATTCTACCTATAGATCTTCATTCAGCCACCTTACTAGAGGTCCTTTCTGTTTAAGAGCTATTTGGTAGCCACTGTGAAATGAAATGGTTAGCTCGTTCCAGTGTTAAACGACTGCCCTCTATGATAAAGAACACTGGACAGGATCCTGCACTATGACAAGCCAGTTTAGCTTGAGTAAGTCCATGTAGCAATGCAGATTTTCTCCAGCCCAGATGATGACTACTAGAGATGAGCATGAGGCTCTGAATTTAAAACTAGATGAAGATTTCAAATGCCCCAAAAACTAGGCTGTTCACCTCAGATACCTGTAAAATGTGTACAAGCAGATGGAATATTCTATACAGCCATGATCACCAGCTCCAAATGATTTTCTGTGCTTTGTTTCCTTTGATAATCATTCAGAAAACCTGTGTATAGCATAAAACTGAGTTCCACAGGGAAGATTCCACAGCCAATCCAAATCCTTATAAATCAGCTTAATGCCACTGATTTCTAGAGAGCTCTGCCACTTAACACCAGTGAGGGACCTGGCCTAATATTTTCTTTATTTTGTTAACTACCTTACAACACAAACAGATAAACTTGAAATTAAATGTTCTTATTCAGAGAAAATGACTCATTTTAGCAGAAACCAACTGCTCCCTCACCTCCCGGCCTTGCTGAGAAACCCAGACTAGCACTCTCTATTCAAAGCTTCTAACAGACAATGTGGAAGATTTAAGTACTGGATTTTTCTGCTTGTGTATGTGTCTCTCTCAGGCAAAAACATAAACAACACAAGTTCCAGTTAACGCAGCTCTGAGCATGAATACATGTTTTTTCCTTCCTGCATGATTTCCATAACTATTTTCAGGCTTTGATGTTATTCATCTCCTTATTTTTAGTTACTTCAGCACTAGTACCTGAGAAGAAGTGTGAGACTTTTTGTAAATAGGGCATGGAGATGCGCAGAAGTTTGTCACTGGAACTGAACAAAGAAACACTTTTAGATTACCATTAATTGAGCGTACATGTTTAAACTCCAGTATCTCTCTGCTAGTTAATCCCATTTGTCCCACAGTGTCAAGAAAGCATCAACTCTGGGATCAGTCACATATGAACTTTTTAGTGAGCTCAGTGTGAAGTCATAGCAAAGGACTGACTACATGGAATTCACAACAAGAAGGTATTAAGGTAACTTGTGTTTGAGCTCAAGATTCATTTCCTGGATCTCCAGCAGATTTTTTGTATATTCATGAACAAGTCACTTAAACTTTCTGGACCTCTATGAACTGGGGATAATACTATTTGCTTTCTACTTCTACCAGTCTTGGCCTATCTTGTTAATTTATAGTACTTTGAGGCAGAATATCAGGAATCCAGTCTACTAGGTCCACCCCAACTCATCCAGCTATTGGGGAAATCAGACTTGAGTGGCCCAGCTTCTAGGGTTTTATGGTCTGCTTCTTGGCTGGCCTCGTGATCTTGACCCTGACTGGTTGACGACCACATATACACCTCTTGCTGCTTTCTTGCTAAATGTAAGCACACTGTAATGCCTAGAGGGCAGCCAGGTTAAAGGCAGTCCAGATCAATGGTCAGAGTTCATGCCAGAGATTCAATAGCCAGGAGATCCAGTCTAAGGGAGATGTACAACAAAACAACTAGTGAGGTCATGCAAGGCAGTAAAATAGGAATAATTGGGGTAGCAAGGCACGGTCAAATGATAGCCCACTTGTTGCTACCAGGGTCAAGCAGGATCCAAAGCTGCTGCCTTGCTGACCCCACTAGCAGCCTGGCTGTATTGCATTGGGTCTCCTGGCTATTGGACTTCTTGCATGAATTTACACCACTGATCTGGACTGTCCTTTGACCTGCCTGATCCTTGGGCATTACACAGGAGCTATCTATCACTGTGTGTGTGTGTGTACAGGACTTAACACAATGAGGCCCTGATTTTGTCCGGAATTTCTAGGCACTAACATAGTACAAATAACTAATAATTGACTAGCTAGTATATAAACTATACACTTTACGCTGTCTATAAATATTCATTGTATACATTTTGGTACCCAGTGAAAGAAGGTCTGATGTTCATTAGGGGGTTGACATAGGATTGACTCCGCTATAATAAAATCCCCCAACTTGTGTGAAATTGTGAAGTTTGGGGCTTTAATACATAAGAAATAAATTCATTAACATAGAGAAAATGGGCCACAAACGTTCAAAAGTTGATGACAGAGGAGGTTTACTTCCTTGAGGGGCTAAGTGATTTCTTCATCCCTTGAAGTAGAAAGTACTTTAATATCCCAGGAGCCTGCATTTTCCTGGAGGGGAAGAGAAATGCTAAAAAAGATTTTCCACTGCACCAGAGCAGATAATAAGGCAATTAAAGCTTTTAGCACTATTAAAAGTTGACAAAGCACCAGGCTTGGATGAAATACATCACAGAATTTTGAATGGAAATAGTGAGTGAAATAGAAAGGCCCTTGGTGAAGATTTTTGATAGCTCACTAATGACAATGTTAGTACCAGCCATAAAGTAATTTCAATATTTAAGAAAGGAGCAGGGTTAAAGAATGGGCCCATTTCACCTGGATTTCAGGACATTATTTGATAATGTATTTCAAGATGGATTGGTTTGAAAAGGTCAGGCAGGATGGTGTCGGCAGCGCAGGTGGGGAAAATATTGAAACTGGTCAGAAATTGTCAGCCAAAGGTGCCAGTGAAATCAATTCAAGGTGTTATTGTGACCAGCTTTTTAAAAAATCAGTCATTTTTTAGGTTATAAAATGTTCGTGAATAAGGAGAAGGTCCACAGACATTAGTTAATAATTTCTGGTGTGCTGCATTCTGGCTGCTTTATTTAATCTGCTCCACCAGAGCGAGAAATAGTCTTGAAAGTAGACCAAAGAAAGAGGTAGATGTGATTCTTCTTCCTGGGTCTATCTGTCTCTTGCTTCCTCTTTATGGTTTACTCTCTCGCTACGGCTACACTACGGGCTTTGCTGGAAGAGGCAATACAAATGAAGCGCAGATTAGCATTTTCTCATGCTTCATTTGCATAATCTCTTCCAGTCTGTTTTTGCACAAGCGGTTTTTGCGCAAAAATAAGCAATGTGGACGTTTCCTTTTTGCGCAAGATCCTTATGCCTCCCACACTGCTTGTTTTTGCGCAAAAACGGACTGGAAGAGATTATGCAAATGAAGTGTGAGAAAATGCTAATCCATGCTTCATTTGCATTGCCTCTTCCGGCAAAGTGCGCAGTGTAGCCATAGACTCTATGTTTACTCTCTATGGTTTACTATGTCTTAATTAAAAGACATAATATCTTATATCTTACGAAGCCTTAATCAAAAGATTAATTTTTGATTAATTGAAAAAAAACAGAACGTTTCAGGTACTATAAAAGGAATTCTTGGGACAGCATATGAAAACCAGAGACTGTCCCAGTAAAACCAAAATGTTTGGTCTCTTTGGTTGAGGTGTGGAACCCTCAGTACTATTGACAGAAGCAGAGTAAATGTAGGAGAGACTACTCTCCATCAAGAGGCAAAGTTTTTAAAGTGGCTAAATTTATTAATGAGCAAATATGGAGAGACAGAATAAACAAAATAAGAGATCAAATATGGATTATTGAGACCAGCACTAAAAAGTATATGGGAAATACACAGAGAACTAAATGGCAAAAAGACATGTGGGAGAACATAACTCAGAATTATAGGCCAGAAAAGTTAGCATGGGATGATTGTGAACATACTCACAATAAAAAAGAGATTGTGCTCTTGAGAATGTATATGCCAGATGCATGGAATTTAGTTATATGTGCCCAAACTCTCTCTATGTGACTGATATTTAGGGGAAGTTATTGGGAGTTCAATATGTTATCCATAGACACTAATGAGAGCTGTGTCCATGTGTCAAGAAGAGAATAGATTGCCATAAAACATTAGGTGTAATTCTGGTTTCTTTATCATATAACAATATATTTGTCAGTAATTAAAAAACTGCAGCAAAAGAGTTTGAAGGAATATTGAATAATTAGGCAAAAAGTAGTTTCCATAATTTGATGGGTTAGATCACAGAAATCCCTTTGGTATTGTCCTCCGGTGTGCTGAACAAGTCACTGACGCCTGCCTTCCTGCTCTCTGGGGCTTCCTACCACCCTGTCTTGCTGCACGGGCCAGATCCTCTGGCTCCCCCAGAAAAGGCAAAGAGTTGGGTTTACCACCCCCTGCAAAGCAGCACAGATGCTGAACCAGATGAGCTCCAGGAGAGTTCAGCTTTAAGGGCTCAGCATCCTGGAAACCAATCCCCAAAAGGGACCAAAACCCCAAATGAATCCATCTTACCTGTGTAAAAGTTTTATGCAGAGAGAGCTCATAACATTCTCCCCCTTTATCAGTGAAAGAGAGATATGCACAGTGGGTTTCCTCTCCCTCCCCCATAACAGTTATTTACACTGGGCTTGATAATAAACAAAAGAGTTTTTATTAAGTATAAAAAGTAGGATTTAAGTGATTACAAGTGAAAACTGACAGATCAAAGTAAGTTACTAAGTTAAAATAAATAAAAGAACACCAGCTAATTCTAATATACTAAGAAACTTGTTACATGTGAATTCTTACCCTAAACAGCTGATCTAAGTATCTTTTTCACAAGTTAAGCAGGCTTGGGCCTGATTCTTCCCTCCTGTTCAATCTCAGAAATTTCCAGCAGGCAGTAAGAGGTGGGAGGGGTCTGGTGGCATCTGGCAACTGTCCTTATTGTTTGTTTTCCTCCATCTTATATCCCAAGGCAAGAATCATTTGTTCTCAGTTCAAACTTTTCTCACCTGAAGTGAAGAAGTACAGGATCCAAAATGTGTTTCAGCATCATGTGGCCTGGCCCCATGTCTTTTTAGAACCAACCACAGCTTGGGCTTATAGGACAAACAAGACTATTCACAGGTCATTGATTTGATCACCGAGCCATTAAGTTTCTAGAGCATTAGATGGCCCTCATGAGCACATTTAGAACTATAAACAGATTCAAATTTCATATTTCTAACTTCACAGACAAGAATGATACATGCACAAAAACAGAATAAACACATTCAGCAGACTGTAATATTAAAATTGATATGTTACGTGAAGTATTTTGTCTAAAGTGTCTTCAGGTTATGCATATTAATACACCAATTATCATAAAGCAGGGGGAACCATCACACACAAAACACAGCAAAATAAGTGAAAGGGGGAGTCAAATGAGTTCCAATCCTTTGCAAAGCATAACAGTCCATTTTGGAGGGAAAGGGGCAAAACAGATGACAAGATTTGGCTCCTCCATCAACAATACTACAGACAATCAACAGAAGCTTCACTGCTAATCTTGATTCAAGTGCCTGGATCAGCATGAAGTAACAAAAGTCTCTCGATGTCATTATGCATGTGCATGTATCTCTAAGCAGAATACAGGATTCCCATGAATGTTACCAGGATTCAGTGCTGTTCCATTTGTATGCAATAAAACACTCAGCATTCACTTAGGATGCGTCTACATTGCACCCTTCGCTTGAAATAAGCTACGCAATTTGAGCTATGCAAATGTGCATAGATCAAATTGTGTAGCTTATTTTGAGTGTATTTTGAAATAGCTTATTTCGTAATGTGGTGCTGTCTACACAGTGCTAAATTTCAAAATAAACTGCTATTCTGAAATGTCCCTTAATCCTTGTGGAACGAGGTTTAGATGGATGTTGGAATAGCACGCCCGTTATTTCAAAAGATATTTTGAAATAACGGGCGTGCTGTCAAAGATGCAGAATAGCTATATTGGGATACTGGAAGTACCCCGAAATAGCTCCACAGTGTAGACAGACCCTTACAGCCCTCCTAGCATAGGAGTACTTTTTCCTCAGGGCTTACCCATACACTGAGAGGAGAGATGCTACTGGGGACTCCCAAGTTGTGCTTCTGTCTCCTTTCCACTGATCAGTGTTAAACCTTTCAACAGAGCACTTCCTGCAATTCATTTTTCCACCTAGCTGCAAGGTCTACAGGTCAGCAGTGCAATGGCCAAATGGCTCGCCTGAAAGGTAGTTGAGGAAGAAGAAGGTCAAGAAGCTGAAGGAGCCAGAAGTTAATAGAGAATTCGAGTTTGCACTTATAGATCAAGATGTGACAATTGCATGGGTGAAACTACCATTATTATCATGTGTGAAAGTGCTAATTTCATTCTGCCCATACTAAAGATTCTGGCATACACACATGTACATGCACATGTGCACATCCATACACACCAGCCACCCCTGAACCCTGAGGTAGCATTTTGTTCCTAGTTCATGTTAATAATTGCCCATTAAGTTCAGCTTCTATTGTTTGCCTTCACTGACACAGGATAATATTGATGAGTTGGAAGATATTTACAGAAAAGCAAGAAATTACAATAGCTGAAGGGACTGATTTATAAGGAGAGTTATAACAGATAGTTTAGCTAAGCAACTACTAGCATAAAGTTGGTCAAAACTTTAGAACAAAAGGTATTTTCATCAAAAGAAGACTTCTCTTAAAAAAGGAAATTTGAAAGTTTTCATTTTATCAAACTTTCGAGAAATTAAAATTGTTCATAATAGACAATATAAATAAAAACAAACATTCTGAGTCATTTAAATTTTTAAAACCCTATGACAAATGAAGTACAACTTTGAAATTCCAAAGTATTTTGTGGGATTTTTAAAATCCTATGACACATGAAGTACAACTTTGAAATTCCAAAGTATTTTGTGGTATTTCCTCCCCTATTTTGAACAGGTCTGCTAAGGCTGGATGTACTCATTATTATCTACAAATGCGATATTTTAAGTGGTATAAAAACCATACGTGAAAAGGAGTAACCGAGAAGTATAATTAAGAGCAACAGAATGAGGTTCAAAAGAATAAAATGTAGCTTCTCAGGAAAAAAAACAGAGATCATGAGTTCTAATGGATTGGTAATGTTCTCTGACCTAACGGACATGGTGGAAGGCTCATTGCTTGGAATGTTTAAAATTAAACCAAATAAAGCTTAAAACGTTCTGCATGGGAATACTCCTGCACTGCCAGAGGAAAGGCGTGGGTGATTTATGAAATTCTGTCTTTGACTTCATTGATTCAATATATTAAAAATGACCTTGTTTGTATATATTTTAATTTAGATATATGATGCAATGGTGGCAAATGAAATCCTGAAAAAAACACCCACAGATCATTGGCACACTATTTATGAGACAAAGTCTCAGAGGGGCAGCCCTGTTAGTCTGTAACTTAAACAGAAAAAAAAAAAGCTTAAAAAATGAGTGGTCTTGTAGCACCTTAGAGACTAAAAAAATATAGATAGTATCATGAGCTTTCGTGGGCACAACCCACTTCTTTGTCATCTGAAGAAGTAGGTTGTGCCCACGAAAGCTCATGATACTATTTTTTTACAACTTAAAAAAACAACAGATAGTCTGGTAGCGCTTTAAAGACTAACAAAACATGTAGAAGTGGGCTGTGACCACCAAAGCTCATGATACCATCCACATGTTTTGTTAGTCTTTAAAGTGCTACCAGACTATTTGTTTTATTTATTTATTTATTAAATTTATCCTGTACAGACTAACTTGGCTACACCCTGAAGCTTCTGGCTATTTTTTTGTTAGTCTCTAAGGTACTACAGGACCACTCATTTTTTAAGCTTTTTTTATTTATGGGACAGTGAAACTAAATGAAGATCATAAAATGTCAGGACAGGAAATGTGACTATTGAATACTGATAGGAGGCCTTGTCACACTGTAACATATATACTCATTTTCTGGTCACCAGTGCATGCTGTTCGCAATCAGAAGCTGTTTAAAGCATGCCTGCATTCAAAGGGTACTTATTTAGGAGTGGGTTAGAGTGTCTGGCCTAATTGTGCAGAGATCTTCTAGGTGTTTAAGAGGTCCTTAGACTAGGGAACTGGCACAAAGTTTCCCCTCTTTCCAAACTATTCCACTGCCTAGAGTCATGCTCAATCTCAGTCTCATACTCAGAGATCCCAAGGGCTACACACATCTTGCAAAAATGGATGACAGTAGATGAGGTCTCCACATATGTCACATGCTGTCAAAAGGATAAGGTAGCAGCCTCACTCCACCTGCATTCCAGATGGTACAGCACCTACCTCAAAGACAACATCTTCTCTGGGAGATCATGCACTCTGGGGAGCCTCAGAACCAACAGCATCCAAACAGCCATAACCAAGCCCTTGGATTCTACCATTTCCGAACCACAATTGTGTTGCAACAGTCACAGGTAGAAACAATGCTCAGCAGCACCCCTTGTGAGACCCTCCGTTTTCTAAATTACATTAATCTGAAATTTCTATCTTGAGCATTTAATGCGCCATGAGGACACACAATATTGAAGAGACTTGAAAAGGTAATAACTTTGCTTCCCAGTCCCATAGGTTGTTGGAACACTTGTAGAATGCAAGGAAATGGAACTGAGGCCATGTTGCCCCATTGCTAAAGGCAACTTTGGATAATTGCACTCTTGCTTTCTGGCTGATGGCTCTTATTCAGGACTATGTGAGAACACTGAATTGGCCCCTTGCTCAAGGACACAATCAATACTAAATTACCCTTTAATTACAAGTCTCTTAATTATTCAGTGTTGACTTATGGCATGGAAGCAGCAGCTGTAAATCTTTCCCAAGCCATGGCTTTGATTCCTGATACTCCACCACCCTCCTTATGCAGAAAAACATAAACCTCTATTGACATCATTTCATAATCTTACAAGGCTAATCTGAAATAGATGCTGCTGCCCTGCCAGAGTAATAATAAATTTAAGAGTTCCTAGCTGTTCTTAGGTTGCATTACAAGATAGAAAGTGATTTGTTTGAAGTGTGAGAACAGATCCTAATCAATTTCACCACAATGGGCAAATTATTCTGATGTTCAAATCGTGGAGATTCCTACCTGAATTTCCACAAAGTGCTCTGAAACTGTTTGCATCAATTACAGCCTGGATTCAGTCCCAAATCCAAACTCTACCTGAAACCTAAAGGGGATCTAAACCTCTCTCCCACCTCAGCTAATCTGTAATAAAATATTGTTCTGTGGCTCTCATTAATAATATATCTGTGTATCAGGGTGCTGCTTTGTCCTGCATTACTGCAAATGTTCATTGCATATTTTGGAAATTTGATATATTCCCCTCTCTCTCGTTTTTATACTGTAAAACAAAACCATAAAATTCAAAAAGAAACAAAATTCACTTTTATTATTCATTCTGTGGAAGCACCCAAGAGGCCTAATCATGGACCAAGCCCACATTGTGCTAGGTGCTGTACTCAAAAGACTAACCCAAAGACCGCTTATTCTAAATACAAAACAAGAGACAACAGATGGAGATGGACACAATGAGGAGTACAAAGAAGCATTGAAAATATTGGTTAGCATGATAGGTGGTGGTATCAACACACCACTGGCTTCATAAGTTTCATGGCAGAGGAATTTGTAAGCGAGATGGTTTGCGTGTCAACAGAGGAACTAGTGGGAGCAAGGGCCCGCACCCACCTGCACTCGCTACCTGTGGTGAGGCAAGCAGAGCAATCATCCCAGCTTGCTGAGCTCCTCCAGCTGGGTTGCTTGCAGGAGGGGCAGGACGACACACACTCACCCGTGGCTAGTGGAGCAATGTGGCTGGGGGAGCAAAGTGAACTGGGGCCATTGCTCTGCTTGCCCTCCCATTGCCACTGTGTGGAGGGGGGGCAGATCCCCTGCTGCCAGGACTGGCTCCCAGCCTCACTAGTCTCCCAGACCACATTGTTCAGTCCCCCAGCTTTCCTCAGGCTGGAGGTAGGAGGGTGTTACATGGCCAGTGACTCCGCCTGCTCCCTTCACCAGTCATCCCTGGTCTGTGGCCTTTTTCTCTAGCCGCATTAGGACAGAAGTAGCTATGAGCTAAAAAGCAGAATGTCACATTCCCACATTCCACCCAAATTACACTACAAGACTGAAATATTGGGCTGTTAAGAAAACAATCCTATCCTAAATAGTACCCACCATCACCAGGTGAAGAAACAGATCTTAAGATGTCTAAAGCAAACTCTGATAGCATTCCATCTGGCAAGGAATCACTTAGCAGCAGCTGTGCTTGTGAAATCTATACTCCTTTCTTGTTTTACCTTTACGGATCCTACTTCTCTATTGCATCTGACGAAGTGGGTCTTTGCCCACGAAAGCTTATGCTTCAACACTTCGGTTAGTTTATAAGGTGCCACAGGACTCCTCGCCACTTTTGCAGATTCAGACTAACACGGCTACCCCTCTGATACTTCTCTATTGTTTCTCTGTTGGTTTCCATCGGATTCTTTAGTTATGCAACCGACAGGAACAATCAATTTTGCAAGATTTATGCCAACTAAGGTGGTGGAAGCTGACTGAATAAAGAATTGCTGTGCAATATATTAGGGGTGGTCAAATATTTTACATAAGAACATAAGAACATAAGAACGGCCGTACCGGGTCAGACCAAAGGTCCATCTAGCCCAGTATCCTGTCTGCCGACAGTGGCCAGCACCAGGTGCCCCAGAGGGGGTGGACCGAAGACAATGATCAAGCGCTTTGTCTCCTGCCATCCCTCTCCAGCCTCTGTCAAACAGAGGCCAAGGACACCATTTTATCCCCTGGCTAATGGGGACCTAACCTTTTGTTGTACTTTAATTTAAAAGGATTGTTTAAGGTACAGCTAAGCAGAACTCTCATTTAGCTATACAAACTGGGGTCCAAATGGAAGTTCTTTGGAACCTAATTCCTGGACACAGCCCAAGATCAGAGCTGCCAGACCTCAGCACCCTGCCAACCGCACTCTGCAGAAGATGGAAGAGCCCTGATGATCTGATCCTGACTGGCCATCAGGAAAAGTTCATCTGCCTTATGGAGAGTGGTGAGCATTGTATGCTCAGCATGTGCATTCTGTTTTGGTAACTGTTAATAAATAGATTTAGACTATTACTGTGTGAGGCTCTTTCACTGGTAAAAGGCCCAGCAAACCCACAGAAGAATATGCCCTGAGCTTGAGGAACTGGGCAAAGATAAGTGCCTTTCAGCCAGCGCCCTAGGAAATAGGAAAGGCTGGGGATTCTGATGCCTAAATGAACCAGGTTATGCTTCGAGCCCACCAAAGGGCATAGTTGCGGTGTCCTTGAGTGTGCAGGAGGCATTTTATAGGCAAATCCCGCCTCCTTTCCCATGGCCTAAAGGATGCTAAATGCTTCTGAACCTTCTGAAGATAGACAGAGTGGAGAGAAAAAAGACAGGGAACCAAGCTAGGTGGGTATCTCCAGGGTGTTTGGAAGGAAGAAATGCTCCAAAGGAGGCACAGAAGATGCAGCTTCTGGACTGGCCTCTATGCATAACAACTGCCTATGAAAGCAGTGGCTCAGCAGCCTGAGGATCTATACTCTCCAAGGTCTGCAGTTGTTATTACAAAGCAGTATGAGTGGGGAGCAGCATTCAGTTCTCCCCCCATCTAGCTCCCTGAACCACACCTGCCCATTTGGGCTTGGTGTTGGAGAAAGCTCTAACCCTGCAGTAGCCACTCTGACTTGAAGGTGAAGAATTCTGCAAAGTGGTTAACAATGACCTTTTGCAGGAGGATTTGGGGGCAGCATCACTCAAACTTAGTAAGGTATCATTACTGCACTGTTTTCTAGCTGAATGGTTTCTCCTCTGATTTTAGTACCTCTCTGTGCTGTTTACACCTTTGTATCACAGTATAATGATAACTATCTTAAAAACCAGTCAATCCGTCCACCTCTGTCCTGGAGGATTACAAGGCATATGGTACTAGACATGCCCCATCAGTAACATTTCAGGGATTAGGGCCCCACTTTTCTTAATTACTTTTTAATTACCCAAAGCAGACCAGACCCATTAACAAATCCCTTGCTATCATTTCATTTTTTCCTGAAATTAAAATAGTTTGGGAGTGTGTCCACAAATGTACAAACACAACCAACACCAAACATTTGGCACTTGGGTAATTTTAAATAAACTCGTAAATATTTTGTTATGAAAGATGCTCCTAATTCAAATCCATTTTCTCTCTCCTTTAAATTTGAAGTCATTTTTGTCCCCCCAGTGAGTTCCCTTCCCAGGGACAGAGGGATTTACAAGTCAAGAGATGATCCATTGGCCCATTCTTCACTTTTTAGCAGTAAGAAGAAATAGACATTCTATGTTCACTTTCATTAATTACTGAACTGTGTACAATCATTTACATTTCATATCAAATCCATTAACAAGATTCACAGGGAGCACTGTGTGGAATTCAGTCTGAGTGTTGTGTATGGCTTTAGTCAGCTCTCCTATGCTGTAAGAAACAATCTAAACTAGAGAAATTTACACGTTAGCAATAGCTAAAGCTAATATAACTCCCCACCCTCGCTATACAGATAGGAGGGGCACAAGCACCTGCTAGCAGCATCACATCTTTTTGTGTCTGTTAGCCTTTCCCTATGCAAGATTAGCCAGCTCCCTCTCTTTCCCTATAACAGGGAACACCAAAAGAGTCACCATATATAGGGTTCATAGCTCCACCCTTCTCTCAGGTGTATGAAGGAGAAAGAGATGGAGTCTGCCTTCAGTCTATCCCACCACTGATATTCAGCAGAAGTTGGTCCCTCCAGCAGGCTGAGCAATGGGGGAAGGGCTAATCAAAATTTGTTGTTTCCTTCTTCCTATTTCAGATCATTAAGTTTGTCTGGGTTTCAGTCAGGCCAACCCTGTCACAAACAGAATAGGGGAGTGGACCTGATCCTTCCCTAACTCACAGGGTGCTTTGAGATTTGGAGATGCCACAGTAACGGGGGGGACAGATCAGTACATTAGATTCTTTCTGACAGCTTTCTCCTTCAACACAGAGCACAGAAAGGAATGGATTCACTTCCCTAGCATCCAGCCCAGCCGTGCACACTGAAATCACCAACAGCTTGCCCATGCTAACAGGGCACACCTGCCAGCTGTTATGTTGAGAAGTGGCTGTCTTTGACCCAAACTTCTGGGTTTCTAGGAGACGCTTACTGTTCACTAAGCCCTGAGAGCTTGTGGGAGAGAGAGTGTGACAAAAAAATACACCCCACCTGTGCACTTCAGGGCTGGTGAGCAAATCTTCTCACTCTTCTGTCGAGTTAGCACAGAACAAACAATAAAGAGACAAGAGAGAGGGTTTAACCACGGTGGGGAATATGTGTGAATGGTGTATGCCTGTAGGGAGGCTCCCAAGTGCACATGAGAAGGAGAGAACAGCATTAACCCTCGTTACTCACAGAACTTCTGCTTCCAAGCCCCAGCCTATCAGAATGTCAGAGGCCACTCTTTGATCTTTGTGGGAGCCCTTCCTCTGTCAAGCCCCGCACATGAAGGACAGTGAAAGGAATACACCGAGATGTTTCAGAGTCACTTGCCAGGTGGGAGGGAAAGGATGTATGTACAAGGGCAGACAGTCGGTTCCCTGGCTGTGGTGCCAAGTCATCACAGCACACATACCACAGCTACTTACCCATCTCCAGAGTCTGTCTGGCTGTGTTGTGTAACATACCCAAACCAACACACAACTTAAATATGTGATGTACCGGTCAATGCGTGTTATACATCTGCCAGCATTCCTGATTCACAAAGGCTAGGGGTCTATCACAGCCACTAGGCATAGAGCTTGAATTTTTAGTTGAAGTGGTAGAAACTCCTGGTTTTTTTTGGCTCTGAAGATCCCTCCCCTCCCCCCAAGTGTGTCATCCTACATTGTAGATCTGATTCTCTGTTGTGGTGCAACTCCAATAACTCAGTGAGGCTGTAACACTAGCATATCAGACCTCCCTGGAATTCCTTAAATGCAGCTCTATGTTACCCTCCTACAAGGGGCAGGCCAAGAGAAAGTGCACAAGGGCTAAACACCTGTTATTCTCAGCTATTTCAGGTGTAGGACCCTGTAAAGGCTGCTACAGTTTTTGTCTGGGGCAGACCAAGCCTTGGCCAGGCCCAGAATATACTTTGCCATCACTCTCTGTTGGCACTGAGCAAAGTTCAGCTTGAAGAAATGATCAGAATGATAGTGGTTCAGGGTTACCTGAACAAAATGAAGCAAAAATTACAGGGAAAATCAAAGTGTGTCATTCTCCACTGAGATATTGCAAGAATTTAGTCTCCCCTCATTTTTGCTAGTCTTGTCAGTCATTCTTCATTAAATTACTGGAAAGATTTAAATTTTGAATTTTGCAGATTTTAACGAGAAACATGAAAGCAGAAAAATATTTTATTGAGGGGGTAAAAAAGTCATTATTTTGGCATAACAATGTATTAGCTGAGATTTTCACTGTGCTTTTGAGATATAAAGCTTGGTATTGTACTTCCAGCTATGTGTAACCCACACACCTTCTTGGTGTGGTAAAGTATCCTACCTAGTGGCACTGAGACCACTAACAGACAGAATAACTAGTCTGCTCTGTAGCCTCTGGTGAGAACCAGCTGGCTTGTAGCTCATGTGGTGGAGGCTTGTTCAGTAAGCTCTAGAGAGCTCAGGTTTGGTTCTGCCTCTTTGCATTATCATGAATGAAATTGAATCAACTGTTTACATTATTCCCTGACAAATTTAGCTCTTTTTTTCCCTCCCCATATGAGTAAAGTTTTTTAAATCAGAGCGTGTTCATCATATGTAATTGTTCATCAAAAGCTGATGTGAATCCATTTCAGCTTAAGGGTTGTTCCCAAACTATTCACAATGGCTACATCTATATTGCGCATTCTTGTGCAAGAAGATATGCAAATGAGGTGTGATGATGAATATCGCCACTCGTCATTTGCATACCTAATGAGCCGCCATTTTGCGCAAGGGACTTTTGCGCAAGAAGGAGCAGTCTATACTGCTCCTTCTTGCACAAACCCCCCTCTTGCACAAGAGCCATTCTGCCTGAAAATATGCGGCAGAATGGCTCTTCCGCAAAAGCCCCTTGCGCAAAATGGCGGCTCATTAGGTATGCAAATGAGGCATGGCGATATTCATTGCTTATCTTCTTGTGCAAGAATGCGCAATGTAGACGTAGCCTATAAAAACATAAGACTGGCCATATTGGGTCAGATCAAAAGTCCATCTGGCCCAATATCCTGTTTTCCAACAGTGGTCAATACCCGGTGCTCCAGAGGGAATGAACAGAACAGGTAACTATCAAGTGATCCCTTCTCTGTCACCCATTTCCAGTTTCTGACAAACAGAGGCTACAGACACCATTCCTGCTCACCATGGCTAATAGTTATTGATGAACTTAGCCCCCATGAATTTATCTAGTTCTTTTTTTGAACCCTGTTAAAATCCTGGTATTCACAACATTCTCTAGCAAGGAGTTCTCACAGGCTGACAGTGAGCTGTATGAAGAAATACTTCCTTTCATTTATTTTAAACCTGCTACCTATTAATTTCATTTATTGACATCTAGTTCATGTATTATGGGAACAGGTAAATAACTTTTGCTTATTTACTTTTTCCAAACCAGTCATGATTTTATATAAGTCATATTCATCTTTTCTCTTCTCTAACCTGAAATGTCCCAGCCTTATTCATTTCTCCTCATATGGCAGCTTTTCCATACCCATAATCATTTTGTTGCTCTTTTCTGAACTTTCTCCAAGGCCAAGATATCTTTTTTGAGACAAGGAAACCATATCTGCATGTAATAGTCAAGATGTGTGCGAACCATAGATTTTTATAGAGGCAATAAAATATTCTCTGTCTGATTCTCTATCCCTTTTTAAATTATTCCCAATATTGTTTGCTTTTTTGACTGCTGCTGCACATTGAGCAGATGTTTTCAGAGAACTATACACAATGACTCCAAGATCTCTTTCTAGAGTGGTAGCAAATAATTTAGTCCTCATTATTTTATATGTATAGTTGCGATTATGTTTTCCAATATGCATTACTTTGCTTTTATCAACTTTAAAATTCATTTGCCAACTTGTTGCCCAGTCACCTAGTTTTTTTGAGATCCTTTTGAAGCTCTTCACTATGCCTATTTGATATTTATTATTCATAGTGTGTGACTGGCCACATAAGTCACATTCATTGTTTCTAATTTCTGCTAGCAGGCCTGAGCTTTTGTAAAAGGAGGAATGAATTCTTGCTCTTTCCTTGTCATGCAATAAAAAGCCCATTCTCCAATATATGTGCAAAAACAAACACAAACACCGTGCCCTGTTTGGTGGATGTGGATATGTGGTCAAAAAGAGAGCGTGAACATGAACTGAAACATGAACTGACCTCTAAGGAGAATCTCTGTTAGCTGCTAGTTGTATAATGTTATCCACACCAGCACTTTACCCACCTGCTTTTAGATAAGAATACCATCTCCTGGGAGGCAGCAGGCTTCAGGCTTCATTCAGTTTCCAGTCTTTAACCAAACTCCAAAATGCTTCATTTTTTAGGTTTCAATTTTTCATTTTTCCCTTGCCTCTCTTTCCCCCTCCCGATTCTTCCCCTTTTTTCCTCCTCCCCTCCATATTGAGTAGCTAGATGTTAACAAGGATGGAAAAGGGAAAAAAGGTTGAAACTGACCACTGGAATATGCATTTATTTTCTTTAAAACATTCACACACAAAAAATGGAATCACTAAAAAAATCATTCCCTTTCCAAACCTGAAGGAAGAAAATGATTTCTAATTTCTTGATTTATTTTTTCACAAAAAAACATTTACCATTTTTTCACCTGGCTCTGGTCCCATGTAGCATTTAAACCTCCCTTGGTATTTCTCCTGCAAAGTTCATGTTGCTGAATGTTTCTGTAGTATCCATAACCTCAATGTCCCTGTACATTAATGAAAGTGTCACTCCCTCTTTGTTGCACTATGATGGGCTTACAAAGGGGAATAAAAAATAAAATAATACAGAGTTATTCATTCTGCAGCACCAGCTCCATGTATCAATTTGCACTGATAAGTTAATTTCCATAATTGTTATTCAGGAATAACATAATTTGAGAGGAAAAGGGTCAACATGGTCAGGATGCCCTGAGAGGATTCTGCTTTGCTGAAGTCAACACATCAAAATTCTTTAAATTCTCTAGCGAATAATGCCCATAACCCAATCAGACGGTTAATGTTATTACTTATTTATTTGCTCTCAATTAGAGACATATGGTGACCGCCAAAATAAGACTTTGCCTTTGATACAAAGCTTCATGACAATCTTCTTCCCTTCACAGCCTGATCTTGCTGTTTTCGAAGTCAATGGCAAAACTTCCGGTGACTTCTATGAGCCCTTAGAAACATTCCCGCATCTGTTTCTATACTATGTATATAAACTGGATCACAAGAATGGAGAGGAAGCATGCTGTAAGATGGATGGAACCCTTTCAGCTCACTTTTGTCTCTCCTGCAGGGCTATGTCTATACTGCACAGTTATTTCGGAATAAGCTGTTCCGGAATAGTTATTCCGAAATAGCTTATTTCGCATTAGCACATCTACATGGCAGGGAAGCCTCACAATTAGTCTGAGGCAGGGTTCCCTAATGTAGATGTGCTATCTCGATTTAGAGCCCCAGGAGGAATAACTTAGAATGGTCCTGGTAAGGGGCTATTTTGAAATAGCAGAAGTGGAGCATCTCTACACACGCCTTATTTCAAAATAGCTATTTCGGAATAGGCATTGTTCTTCAGAGAATGAGGTTTATAGAAGTCGGAATAAGCCGTCCATTATTTTGAAATTATTTCGAAATAACAGAATTGCTGTGTAGACGCTCGCATAGTTATTTGAGAATAACGGTTGTTATTCTGAAATAACTTTGCTGTGTAGACACCCGTGGTGAGATCCTTTCAGGTTAGTGAATGTTTGGTAAATTAAAGGACTGTCAGAGTACAGCAACACAGCAAGCTCCACCCCATCCCACAGCGAATTTCAAAACGAGGGTCAACTGACTTAGTCTCATGGGGCTCAGGTTGTGGGACTAAAAATAGCACTGTAGACATTCCCCTTCAGCCTGGAGTCTAGGCTCTGAGATCCACATGCTTCTCTGAGTTTCAGAGACTGGACTCCATGTATGCATGGCTATTTTTAGCTTCACACATTGTGCCCCACCTCAGGTACAGCACTGCTGGGATTACACTCTTTTGTAGAACCCAAGTAGGTAACACTGACGTTTTTACAAAAAAGATGTGGGATTGCTAGTGAAACTTGCATACATCTGAGCTCTATGTCAGAAGCTTTATTTTATTTTGGCACTTAAAATTAAATTCATTTTTAAGTGTACAATAGTGAAATCAAATCAAATGAAATCAGGATTTAATCCATTTTCGAAACGTGATCAACTTTCTCAACCATACCAGGTTGATGACACCTTATTAGAAGTCAAAACTTCTCCTGATACCTTACATTTACTATAGAAGTAAAAACAAATATATCAGTGGTAAACTTAGATAATATATTAGTGTGTTTCAAGAGGATTTGACCTTGAAGAGTGAGGGTATGGGGGAGTGAGATTTTCTTTGCTTTAGTTTATAATGAATTTTGCAGTGCCTCATGACCTGTTTGCCTTTTGTGAAGCCTCTGGGGCTCAGAAGTATGCTCCTGACAATATAATTTCATAAGAACATATGGTATTTCTGTCAAACAAAAGAAGATGGCCCTGCAATATCTTGATTTCATCATGCATCAATGGACCCCAAATTTTGTGATGTTAGAGCTTCATCCAGATTCAGGGATTTTGTTTTCTTTCTTTTTTTCCATTCTATTTTGCTTTATTTTCTGTTCTGCTTGTGATGTTTCCATTGTTCCTATGCGTCGTAGTATTGGAACAGTTTTTACAGGGGGGTGTTGAGAGCTATTGAACCATACTCTAAACCCTGTATGTGATGGAAACCATTTCAACCCGGGAGGTGCTGTCACACACCCTCCACTTCTAATTCCAGTACTCTTGCTTGGGGGCAGATCTTCCACTGTGTGAATTGTAACAGTTTCAGTGAAGGCCTATAAATCATGGCAATGGAACAAGAACAACGTACATAAGCAAAGGATCTTTCCCCGATGTTTAGAAAGGGGGTTTTTTGATCAGTCCAGTTATTTTTCAGGAAAGAGTCTCCATTTCATATCTCAGCAAAGACAACTTGGTGTGCAGTAGAGAGAGACAAGCCAGTTCCGAGTGGAACTGACTCTGAACTTCACACTCACCATGAATCGAACCTGAATCTTTAAAGTGATTAACTCTACCCTTCACTCTCTATCAAACCACAGCAATCCATAGGATTTCACTACTGTTAATGAAGGCAAAATTTGGCCTTTTGCATGTAAATTAGCTAAGTCCTTTAATTGTTTATGGTGCTAAATATATTTCCTATAAAAATAACAGCAAAGAGTGGTGAGGGGCTGACATGTAAAGAAACATCTCATCTTTTGCTAGGAGTAATTTGCAGTTTAGTCAAAGTGATTTAATTTACTAAAAGCACAGTGTAGCTCAAGGTCATCATTGTTGGTATTTCATGCTTACCACAAGCAGCTCACAAGTTCCAGCTCTCCTCAGACTGGATTTGAACAGCCAAAACATACAGAAAAAGGAGAAATTCTGAGGTTAAAAGCACCCAGCCTCCTATTCAGGGTTTGTTCTATCATTGCTACACATGTATCATTCCCATTAGTAGTTACAGAAGATGTGCATGTATGCATTAATGTCATAGACTCCATTTTTAAAAAAGTGAATATGAAATTCTTCCTGTTAGAAATCTCTTATCACTAAATATTCCTTTGCTTTCATCTACAACAAGCATAACGAGATAATTCTATTTACCATTCCTCACCAAGAAAAGTAATTAGAATGCAAGGTAATTTCCATAAAATGCATTATGACTTTAATATCAGCAAACTCCACTTAAATATTAAACACAGAGAAAAAATATTAGCTAAATTATCATCAAATAATATGATCAGGTTACTCTAGGAGAAAAAGTGATAAATGTGTTTTAATAAACTGTGCAAAATTATATGTATCATATTCTTGCTTCCTGTCAATTTTATTTAGAGTTAAATGCCATTGTGATAATTAGTTGGGTTTTAGAGTGTTCATTAAATGCTTTTCTAATGATCACACAGAGGAATAAGTAAAATTAATTTCTTTCTTTAAACTCAAAGAAATCCATCAAACGAACAAACAAAAAGCATACTCTGATGTACACACACACACACACACACACACACTCACACAATATTGTGTGATTTGTTCCCAGGAGATAAGCATTCAGCACAAACACAATATTCTTCCTATGCAAGTCAATCAATGGGTATTTCGCTAAAGATTTCAGTGCAAGCAGGGCTGAGCCTTGTGCTGGTACTCTTGGTTCACTGATGGGGCCCTATTAATTAAAAAGATATTGAGTCAAATCCACCCATTCGTATTCAGGCAAAACTTCCATCAGAGACAGCTACATGAAGTTAATGCAACTATGCCAATGTAAGTGGGAAGAGAGGCCTTTGTAAGGGCAAGGAGGTTCTGACTCTTGGAGCTTTCTTTGGTGCCTTTATAAAGTCATGAGGCCACAACTCTTGGAGCTTTGATTAGCCTCACTGTTTGAAGTTAATAACTGGTTAATCAGTCCCTGATAGCGAGGGGCAGAGCACTAAGCAGGGGCGAAGCAGCAAGAGCTATAAAAGAGGTAAACTTGAGAGTTATGAACAGAGGCAGCCAACAGGACAGTTTTGGAGGGAGTTTGGAGAAAGCATGAGAGACCTTCCATCCCGGTTCACCTCTATGTCTGATTTCAAATATGGCCAGTGATGGAATAGTGGTCATGACCTGCAAGAAATGGGCCATGTTTTCTTGCCCACATGAAGCCAGAAGTACCTTCCAGTGGATGGCTGCACTGGAGGAAAAGGTTCTTAGATTGGTAAAGTGAGTAGAAATGTTTCTGAGAATCAAAGAAGCCAAGGGGTTTCTCAGACAGGTTTGGGAAACACCAATAACCCAGGTTCAAGGAAGACAGGAGCTAGCCATCAAGGAGTCAGAGACATAAGAAGTCAGGGAGGAGGCCAGGCAGTTCATATACAACAGACGCAATAGATGATGTTGCCATTCTTCATGGCTGCAGACAGATGAGAAGATGACCAGGAGGAATTCCTAACAGCTAGAAATTTCCAATTAATACCATAGAAGATACTAGACATATCTGGTTCAAGGAAAGGAAGAAGTGCATGGGACATACATTTGGATGCCAGGTCAGCCCAACTGTAAGAAAAGTTGGCTTGTCCACAGACAAACCATCCAAAGAAAACAATTATTATTGGGGATTCAGTACTCCAGAAAAATCCTAAGAACATTTTGTGAGGGACAAGTGGGCAGCAGGAAGGTATGCTGTCTTCTCAGAGCTAAGACACAAGACATCATACTAAGATTGGCTAGATTTATGAAGTTAATGGTTCATATTGGCACTAATCACACTGCATCATGGAATATCTCACAGATAATAGATGACTTCAGAGAAGTAGGAAGTCCACAGAAAAAGAAGTACAAGTGATGAAGTGAAGTCAGCTGTTTTATTGATATATATTTATAGAAAATTGATAAAGGAAACAAAGGAACATAAAAACAATTTATGACCAGCAGAGTTAAGGACAATAAGGACAAAAAGAATTCTAACAATAATTTTGGTCCAATGCTAAATGGAAATGTTAGATTTATGCAGAAGAAACTGAAGCACTCAATAAATAGTTCTGTTCTATATTTGGGAAATACTGATTATGTAGTGTCATCACATGATGCTGATAAGATTATTTCCATTCAGTAAGTATCTCAGGATCATGTTAAACAGCAGCTACTAAAGTAAGATACTTTAAAATCACCAGGTCTGGATAACTTGCTTCCGAGAGTTTTAAAAGAGCTGCCCAAGTAACTCTCTGGACAACTGACAGCAGGCATCCCTGGTTTTAGCCCCATGTTCCTGCAGTCAGCCACAGGCCTTGCTATCAGTCCTGGGCAGCCAACAGCAGTAAATCATGGAAAAGTAATGATGGACTTTATTCCTGCAAATAATAAGGTCCATTGTTACTTTTCTGGAAATTTTCATGGTATGTCTGCAACTCAACCACAATTTTTGACAAACATCCTGCAATTCAAGTACCTATAGAAACAAAGAACGTGGGGCCTGCTTACAGGATGGGGGACTATCCAGGGAAGCAGTGATGGTGAAAAGATTAGGGGGTCATGCACCGTATTCATTTTCTGTGTATATTAGACAAAGTTTTCCAGAATATAATAGCTCTAGGTTTTCTGTTGCACCAGGGCCCCTTTATGTGACTCTGACACTGTAAGAAGCCCTTACATGATTCCTCAGTGTCAATGGGGATCATATCTTCAGTGTTAACACATCCCCAGTCATCTCCATATGTTATGATGTTAAAAAAATGGCAAGTTCAAATATATTACTTTTAGCTGTGATAAACTGCTATAAGATAAGCCCACAAATGCAAAGCAATTTAAAAATATCAGGCTAACGTCCCATGCAGTAGGGGCAGGCAACAGGCAAAATGCATTAACTATCATGCATTAGCACTCATTTCTTTTCAAACTCTGGGGCTATGTCTACACTACAGAGTTTTTTTCTGAAAAGGGGCCATTTTTCTGAAAATACTTGAATTATGTCCACAGCACAATCATGTTCTTTCAAAAGAAAATTGAAAGAACAGAGGGTTTTTTCTGACAGCGATAATCCTCTTTCTATGAGGAAGAAGCCTTTTTCCAAAAGCGCTCTTTTGGAAAAAGGCATGTGTGGACGGGGAAAATGGTTTTCTTTCAAAAAGAAGAGGCCTCCAGGAAATAACACAGGTGCCCTGGTGGCCTCCCCATCCAAAGTAATTACAACAATATAGTTCTGTCTCCTGGCACCTCTTAAAGCTACAGGCACCCTGGACAAGCCTTGTGGCAGGAAGCTGGCCTTAGAGCAGCTCCCTGACCATGTGGCTCTCCCTGCCACATGCCTGTTCACCCATAGCAGAGCCACAAGCCCCTCGAGACCTCCCTGGCACTCACAGGGAGCTTGAGTAGGGCTCCCAGGACCCACCCAAGAGGCAGGCACCCTCCTCGTCTGGAGCGGAGATCCTGTCCCTCCTCGAGCTGTGGAGCGAGAAGGAGACACTCCAGGATCTCTGCTCCAAGCACCGCAACGCCAACATTTATGGTAGGATGGCCGAGCCCCTGGCAGAGCATGGACACCCACCCTGGACCTTGGAACAGCTCTGGAGTAAGGTGAAAGAGCTGTGCCAGGGATACGTGAGGGCCACAGAGTGCAGCTCATGCTCCGGAGCAGGACCCCACAGCTGCCCCTACTACCAGGAGCTGCACCAGACCTTGGAGTTCGGTAAGCTGTTTCCCCACCCATCGTGGTGGACTCTGGTCTCGACACACCTGTCGTTGCCTGGCCGGAGGTCAGGGCAGAGGAGGAGGAGGATGAGGGAAGGAGCAGGAGCAGGAGGAGGAGGAGGAGGAGGCGGACAACACAGCCACCGTCACACTCTCCTTGGAGCCAGTTCCCATGAGCCTGGACATCTCCCAGGCATCCTCTGATGCCGGAGAGGATCTTCAGGTGAGTGTTCTCAGTTTGTCACACACACAGGGTGGGGTAGGTGGGTCCAGAGGGGGAGGGGTGCGAGCGTCACTCAGCCTGCTCAGGCTGGACATCATGCTGCAGTCCGTGCATGTGGAACCATGTGCAGAGTTAGTGTGGACCACACGGACTCAGCAGGCAGCCCCTGAGCATGGCCACAGTTCTGCTCTCAGGCTCAGGGGAGGCCACACACACATCTGGCCCCAGGAGGGGGGGGGCCTCCCACCTCCTGCCATGGCAGGAAGCAGGCTAGCCACAAGGGCACAGGCACGACCCCAGACACAGTCAGGAGTGCTGCACGCAGCACACAGGCATGCCTGCATGTGTGAGGCACCACCTGCTCCCTCAGACAGCACTGCCAGGCGCAGGTGTGTGTGTGGACCCCCAGGGAGAGCGAGGCTTCTCCCGCCTGCTCTGCTGCCCATGGGGAGATCCCACTGTGGCTGGACATGCCCTTTGCCTGCTTGCCCATGATCCAGGATGGGTGGGGTTAGTGGGAAGTGGGCAGCATGATCCCCTGGGCACCTTGCGGCCCCTATGAGGCAAGGCCTGCTGTGCGGCCCACATATGGCCTTGCTCCCGGGACATCCCCCTCCTCTGGCCCAAGGACTGTTGGTCGCTGCTCACAGAGGAGGGCACGGCTTCAGGGACAGTGTCTGCATGGATGACTGACCGCCTCTCCCTCTGTGTGTTCTCCCCAGCTGGACCAGCTGGAACTGAGGGGCAAGCCACGCCACCCAAGCCACCCGCCAGAGTCCGGGGTACCCGAAAGCACACCAGGGTCCAGGAAGACCTGATGTGGCAGCATGTCAGCATCCTGCGTGACATGCAGCATACCCTGGCGCAGAAGATGCGGGAGGATGTAGAGTGGCAGAACTGTGCGTGGACCAGCTCATGCAGCAGTGAGATAGCACGTGTGCCATCATGCATGACATGATGGCACACCCGGCTGCTGTCGCTGCTCCTGCCTACCACCCTCCTGCCCCCCCTGCTATGCCCATTCCCCCCCCCCCCGTATGCCAAGCAATGCCTCTGCTCCCTCCTCAAGCAATGCCTCTGCTCCTTCCCCAAGCAATGCCTATGCCTCCTCCCCAAGAGATGCCCATGCCCCCTCCCCCTGCTTCCCCTGCCATCCCTGACCCCTCTCTAGCCCCCCTTCCTGTCCACGCCTTTGTGGTCCCAGGATCCACCCAACCCCAAATCCGACGAGGTCCCTGCACCCAAGGTGGCACATCCAGCTGCCCCCCATGCCACTCCAATTCCCCCTCCCCTCCAGGTTATGAGCCGCCCTCCTCCTCGAGTACAAACATCCTTGTAACCGATTTCTTTTTAGTTGATATCGAAGTTGAGAAACAGGTAGCATCAGAACTGAAACTCATAAAAGTGAAGTTAATCATGTCACCATCAGTGAAATGAAGTAATAAAAAGTAATTGAGTTTAATACATAATTTAGATCATTGCTTGTTAATGCATTCTGCTTAGGTGTTGAAAGAAAATTATTTATCTCATATACAGTTAAGATTTCATTTGTTTTTTTAATGGAAAGCTTTCCAATCGACTTTAATAAGAACAGTTTGTTAAATCAGATTTTGAATTGGTGCATAGCTTTGAAGTTCATATAGTAATTTTTGACATGATATATGTAGCACTTACATTCTCCTCTTAAAGTGGCTGAATTTATTCTCGCGTGAGTTTTAATATTCATTGTTGTCTTATATTACAAAAATTAAATTGGTTACTCTGATGTCTTGATGGGAGGCAATTTGGCTTATGATTATTTTATTTTATTTTTAAAGAAATTAATAGCTTCACTGGCTCTTTGAGGCATTCTGTTCTTTCAGCTATCTGTCATATGCCTTGTGACAAAATTCTTTGTGAAAAACTTTATATTAAAGATTATTTCAGTGAAAGAAGACATTCAGTTATTTTTGGTTTACTTACTTTTTCTCTTAATGATTCTCCTGAAACAGTGCACTTCACTAACAACTGTGGTGACCTGAACAAAAGATTCTGGAGGGTGACCTTATGCTATGCTGTATTGTCAATAGAACAATATGGTCATATTCCTGGTAGTGCTTCCATTAAAAATCCTCCTCTAGCTCATCTTTCTAGTGTTCAATTTAGAACTCCAGGTCTCAGCCTAGAAGGGTTTTTTTTTTCTAAAATGAAAATAGTATAATGCCCAAGCTGAGTATGTTAGTTATGGGAAGATGTTTTGTGTTGTGTTGGGATTAGGCCCTCAATTTAAAAAAAAAAGCTATTCAGCACTTGCTTAACTTTAAGCACATTTAGGATAAGTCCCATTAATTTAAGCACCATATATAAGTTAAGCACTTGCTTAAGCAGCCTTCCTGAATAGAGATGGTTTCTTAAATTGGCACCTAGAGCAAGAAGTCAGGACTTGAATTATATTCCCAGTTTTGACCCTGACATTCACTGTAGCCTTGGGAAAATGTCACTTTATGCTTGAGTTTCCCCACCTATAAAATGGGTACAATGGTACTTACTTCTTACATAAGGGCATTATGAGACTCATAGTAAATGTCTCAGAAGACATTTCAGCTTTATGGTAACAATAAAAATGCAAAACAATGTTATTACTATGCATGCACATTTTTTCCCACTATAATGCTTCAAAATGTGATCTTAAAAGGCTTTGGAATTATATAAAATCAATTTCATTCTTTATTTCATCTATAGGTTGCCTCTAAATGCATTTTTATCTGCCACCTTTATTTATGATTACTTTCTTCATGCCTAGTCAGTTCAAACCCACCAAAGGCCGAACCATCTGGTACAGTAGGTGCTGCCTTGTGAGTTTCAATGTTTTACAAGGTGGAGGCCTTATATAATTCCTGTGAAGGTGTGAACCACAAAATGTCAGCTGCAGTTCATAACTTTCACTGTGTAAGATTACAAATATTGGACCAAATCTTTATCTTGCTGAAGTCAATCACAATATTCTGATTGGCTACAATGGGACCAGGTTTTGGACAGTTATAGATAAGCCCCTCGTATTGTTAATCGGTCGTGACACCAGAGACCACTGCTGGCTTTTCTGGTGACATTCATAGGGGGTGATTGAATGCAATCCCAACCGAAATCTTGTATGAATGCTCATATATGTTTCTTTTACATTATTTATTCTTGTAATAGCTCTCCAAGGGCAATAGTTTTCTGTTATCAGACAATTCTACTAACTTAATCCCAATTATTACTGCCAAATATTTTCATGTTACTCATTGCTGACTTCTTCCCTCTCCATTAGCTACCATCCTTGATTTTTGTTAATCTGTTTGCAGTGTCTTTTTTGTATCTTTCCACTACTATAGCATATTCAGTAGCCTCTCCCATTTTTTAATTAATATTATAAAATCAGAGGAATTAGAGATGGAAAAAATTACCAGGTTAACTAATTCAATTGCTACAAATGCAGTATTGTCCCATAAAACCCACTGTTTAGTTGTGTTTTCAATGCCACACTACATGATTCAAGTAATGGGCTCTCAGAATAATAAAATTGGTCTCTCTCATTTTCTAGGAAAATAACGGCCCATTAATCCAATAGCTTGGTAGGGAACACCTGTGAGGTGCACCAGATCTATTACTACAGCCCATTGGCTGTGGTAGAAACAGAACCACCTCTGCAGCCCTTCAAGGAGATTTAGGCTTATGGATTCATGCAGCAATAATAGATACCACAAGGATTAGTATCTCATAACTCCATAGATCAACAGAGGTGCATCCAATGAGTGCCATCTGGCCCCTCCCTTGATCTGCCGTTCCACAATCCCAGATGGGTAAAGTCACCATGGAACAAAGCACAGTGGCATGCAGAGAATGCAGAGTATCCCCATGTATTGTGCCCCTGTTGCTTGCATTCTGTGCGTAAAAATCAAAATGGTTCTGCTTTCTTTAGAGATGACTCCAGCACCTACCACAGTTGGGGTTAGCGGGCAGTAGCATTTGGATTTGGATAAAGAGTTCAGGATTAGGCATATATTTTTTTCTTTGAAGTTTTAGTCTCTTTAAATATGCATGTAAACGATTAAAAATATTACTAATATTGGTGGATTTAAAATAGTTATAGTCTCATTCAAAAATCTCCTTGAATATGGATCCAAGGATTTATAAACAGATCAAGACTGTCACTATAAAGTATTATGAAGCCAATATCATATAAATATAACAGAAATTGGTCATATTTATCTTTTTCCCCCATGTGCATTCATTTTAAATCTAAAGTCTTGCAGTATAAAGTCTATAAATATGCAACTCAATTGACAGAAAGAAAAAAGAATTCACTCAGAAATAAGTAACTGATTAGTGGCTTACAAAGCCCTCCCAATTTTGAAAAGGAAAAGGGAAAAAAATAAAGTTATTTCAGTCTGAAAATAACTTACCTGCAGGTGTGAGGTGATGCTATGTTTTCAAGTTTCTGGGTGACACATTCTGGTGCAGTGTGTGTCACATTGTGTTACCATGTCACATTCCTGGTGATGCAAAGCGACAGATGAAAAACTCCAAATGGATTCTCTCCATACACTATTGTGTGTGTATATATGTGTGTGTGTGCATATAGAAGGTTCACGATGGGTAATGCCTACCTCTTATGTAGGTGAGAAAAAGCCTGATATTTTCTTTATATCTGTGGGCAGAAAGAAGGAACTCATTAGAATGTGACAAGTTTCTGGTTTGAACGATACTGCACATGTAATCTCATTATCTCTACTGGGGAATTGCAGGAGTATGTGTGTAAAACAAGATTTTATGGATGTAGCTCAGCCAGTAAGTACTAATGGATTAATAATCGGTTTGTTCTTCACCCCCTCCCCCCCAATTTGGGGTTGGATCCTCTTCTGGTGTAAACCAGAATAGCGTCGCTGAAGCACACTGAGTTACACTGGCTGAAGATCTGATCTGATCAATATTTAGACTTCAGTTTTTCAGCTTTCCGTTCATTTGGTAAATTATTATTGCTCTCTCTGAAAGCTGATATGTATGCACTCTAGGAATATAATGAGAATGCAGAATCTTTGTTTGTGTTCCACAGAGAAAGGGGTGGACTGCTTCAAAAAATAAGAACCAAGTTCAACTGTTTTACCCAGTGTCTAATACAGAACCCTTTTAAAGGTGCATAGCTGGTCAGTTGCCCACCTTCCCCACCCCCCATTATCTAGCATCCACTTATACCTCCCCTTTTGGATTCTGGTCTAGATCAGAGATGCAAATACACAAGTACCATGAAAGAGGCTGACTGACCATCGGGCATTTTCAGCCTGATTGACAGTAGGAAATGCCCAATATCTTGCAAGAGAGCCTGTTCTCTCAAGATTTCTAGCCTAATTTTAGTGACAGAAGATTTGGTCGTGCATACCAAAGGTCCAGCGGAGGGCAACCAAAATGAGATAAGGGGGCTGGAACACTTGACCTAGGAAGAGAGGCTGAGGGATTTGGGCTTATTTAGTCTGCAGAAGAGAAGAGTGAGGGGGGATTTGATAGCAGCCTTCAGCTTCCTGAAGGGAGGTTCCAAAGAGGATGGAGAAAGGCTGTTCTCAGTAGTGACGAATGGCAGAACAAGGAGCAATGGTCTCAAGTTATAGTGGAAGAGGTCTAGGTTGGATATTAGGAAAAACTATTTCACTAGAAGGGTGGTAAAGTATTGGGATGGGTTACCTAGAGAGGTGGAGGAATCACCATCCCTAGAGGTTTTTAAGTCTCTGCTAGACAGGTCCCTGGTTGGGATGATTTAGTTGGGATTGGTCCTGCTTTGGACTGGGGGCTGGACTCGATGGCTCCTGGGGTCTCTTCCAGCCCTATGATTCTATGATTCTGTGATACCTTATACAGCCCCAACTGCCTTTGATTTCAAGGTAGAGTTTTGAGTGCATGAGGCATGCAAATCAGAGCTCCTAAGTGAGTTAAGAATGGCCATACTGGGTCAATCCACAGGTCCATCCTGTCTTCCAACAGTAGCCAATGCCAGGCGCTTCAGAAGAAATGAACGGAATCATTAGGTAATCATCAAGTGATCCATCCCCTATTGCCCATTCCTAGCATCTGGAAAACAGACACTAGGGACACTTTCAGAACATGGTTCTACATCCTTCCCATCCTGTCTAACCACCCTTGATGGATTTATCCTCCATGAATCCTCTATTTCTTTTTTGAATCCTGTTATAATCTTGGCCTTCACAACATCCTCTGACAGGAAGTCCCACAGGCTGACTCTATGTTGTGTGAAAAATATACTTTCTCTTTTGTTTGTTTTAAACCTGCTGCCTATTCATTTCATTTCATGACCCTTAGTTCTTGTGTTATGAGAAGGAATAAATTACACTTACTTACTTACTTTCTCTGCACCAGCCATGCTTTTGTAGACCTCTACCAGATCCTGCTTAGTTTTCTCTTTTACAAGCTGAAAAGTCCCAGTTTTATTAATCTGCTCATATGGCAGGTGTTCCATGGCAACAGATATCAAAGGCCAGGGCAGGCTAAGCCTCCTCTGACCTAGGCCATGGCCCTTCCAATGTTCTGTCCTGAGGCTCTGCCTTCCTCCCTCTATAACCCGAAGCTGGAAGGAGCTCAGCTGCAGCAGGCAGCTCTGGGGCTTGTGCTCAGTCTTGCCTGGGGGACAAGCAGGGCAGACCAGTGGCCCAGGATGGTACCGAGAGAGGCAGCAACTTGGCCTAGCACTAGTGTGCGCAGGCTCGCACTCCCCCAGGCATGGGTGGCAGTCTTGGGGTTCTTCCAGGCACAGGGGAAGGGTGTCATCTCAGGGCTTCTCCAGCCACAAGGTGGGGGGCATGGATACCAGGCTAGCATCCCCACAGTGAGGGATTCACCTGCCACCCATGATGCTGTACTGTATTCCTAATCATTTTTGTTTCCCTTTTCTGTATCTTTGCCAATTCCAGTCTACACTCTTTGCAATGAGGCGACCAGATCTGCATGCAATATTTAAGATGTGGGTGCATTTTCTGTCTTATTATCTCTGCCTTGCCTCATGGTTCCAAAGATTCTGCTTTTTTGGGGGGGCGGGGGGGCTGCCTCCACACACAGAGTGGATGTTTTCAGAGAAACATCCACAGTGACTCCAAGACCTCTCTCTTGAGTGGTAACAGCTCATTTAGAGTGGCTCAGCTAGTTCTAGTGCAATTCCTATGTGCATCCAAACTTGTGTGTTCCTATTTGAAAATAAAATCTGAGCCTTCTGAGATTCTCTCACCGTTAGATCTGCCATGCTTGTGAACTGGGCCTTCATTATCTTTGACCTCAACAGTAACTGCCTCTAATTCTAAGAAACACTAATATTGCTCTCTTCGTCTGGCTGCAAGGCATTGTCCTGCCTTGGGGAGGGGGGGGAGGAGTTAGGAACGGTGCCTCCCAGATCTCCCTGGTGTACAGGAAAACTCACCTGGGCCAGCATGTTTAGAGGGTGCAGCGTGTGACCCCCTCCACTAGCAAGCACGGTGGGGAGGGGACTGTGGCCTTATCCTCACTGCCTTTGGGTCACATGTATTTGCACAGTATGGGTTTGTCTACACAGCAGGACTAAAGTAGGAATAAGCTATGCAGCTTCAGCTACATCAGCTGCGTAGCTGAAGTAGAAATAGTTTATTTCAGTTTTTGGAGCTGTCTACACAGCAGGAAGTCAAAGGAAGAACACTCTTCCTTCGACTTCTCTTACTCCTCGTAAAATGAGGGTTACCATGAGTCGGAGTAAAGAAGTCCTCCAGCTCAACATTCTGTCAAAATAAAGGCTTGTAGTATAGATGCACTCTTTGTTATTTCCAAATAACATCTGTGTAGGCATACCCTCTAGGAACTCAGAGGAGGACAAGTTTTGCTCAGCCCTTGCATGGAGATGAAAAGCCAAGAGATATCTCAAATCACATTAATGAAGCTGTGGGTGCAGTGTTATCAACTCATGATCTTAGCACAGCTGACTGCATGTTACTCATAATAACATCTAAGGGTGGATAGCTGGAAAAGAGCTGAATCAGCTGGGGAATGAGATGCCCACTGACGTGTCTTGGTTCTTAGCAGACAGTCTACCAGAGAGTCCCATTACAGGCCCAAAAAATCCATCAAGCTGCGGTGTTGCTGCAGGGGATGCTGTTGTTTCCTTTTCATGCTTTCACTGGTCTATTGCAGTATCGCATTATCTGATATAAGATAATGCATTCACACTTCTTCAGAAATCACCTTCCTTTGGCTCAATAACAACAGCACTAGCCAATTGATGTTCTTGGCAGCAGAGCAAACAAGCAAGCGCCTGCAGTCACAATGTGTCAAGTGCCTCGGTAACACTGCGGTCCCCGCTGGCAGCGGAAGCTCCTTAGCTAGCTACAAGAGGGATGGGCATTCATTTTACAAATGGTTGGTTCCCAAAAGGATTCAAAGCTGATACGCAAAGCCGGGGCTGTACTTCAGGCGTGGTATGATGATTGTGCTTGTGGCCCTTTCGAATATTTGTTTTTCAGAGCTGGGGATTGACTCACTGGCTTTGGTGCAGGGAGATGGACATGACACATCCCCTGGGTCAATGATCCTCCTTCATTCACCCTGAAGTAAGGCTAATTGCCTTAGTGCAAACACCTTCTTCCAGTGCTTCTGCTACAAATTGCTTTCATTTGCAGGAGGAGTTTCAAAGGAGTGGGGGTTACACTGCTTCCACACAGCCCTCTCCTCTGGACATTGCCCTGACCCTAACACTCTTCCAGCCCCATCTGAGAGGAAGGCTGTGATCCTTTCCAGAGGCTGCAGTCTCATCCTTTAATGGACTTTCCACCCCCAGGGCCTTGTGTGTATGCTGATGGGATCCTGGCTGGATTTTACAATGAAGTTAGGCTGCTATTTCGTGGTCTCATTTCTTATCATTTCAGGTATTTTGTCTTTTAAAAACCCCAGATCCTAGCAAGGCTGTCTGCAAAAGTGGTAGTTGGGATGATGTGTACAAGTATTTCAAAGCAAGTGACTGAGTGGACAACATTAAAGATGGATCCGTTCACCATCTATTTTGGTACATTATCATATACCCTTTGGTTTTCAAGCCTCTCTCTCTTTTTTGATTCATTACACACCATGATTCCTCTAGGCTCGGTTGATTTCTGTGTTGGTGAAGGAGAGAACATAGTAGCTTCGATTGTTAACAAACTCTGTGATATGAAACTGGATTTGTATCTGGGGATGTGTGTCAGTTGCACTGCAGCGTACGTATAATGTTCCCTGATGTGGTTGACTGGTGAGAGGGGAATCCTGATTTTTGAAATAATCCTTGCAGATCTAATACACAGCTGGGAATGCTTCTGAGCCAAAAGAAACCATATTTTAAATGTCTTGGAAGCAATCCTTAAAATCACCTCAGTGGAGAGGAAGAGCTTGACTGAGAGAGACCCTGCCGTGCTGCTTAGGTGTTCTAGAACTAAGTCAGTCAGGTGTCTTCTGCTCATCTGCATATACCATGTGACTGACTGAACACCAGCTGAGGTAATGGTTTTAAGAGGATGAACATTACACTGAGTGATTATCTCGGAGGGGTGACAGGTTACATACTAGAAGAAAAACAATTAGCACAGCAGTGAAGAAGCCAGTGAAAGACAGATGGAAATGGCAATGTTAGCATCTTTTAGACTCAGTGTGATGAGTCAAGATCAAAACCTTTACACAACAGGCCTGGAGAAGTTGACTGAAGTATTTTCATATTGTTGATGATTATACTATTTGTCATATAATGGCTTCAGACACTGGATGATGGCATCTTGACTTGTGATGATGCAAGCTCATAGCTTACTGCTTTAATTATTTTAGTGGTGCTATTCTTGTTGTCATAGGAAAGGGTCTTCTATTAGCTGTGTAAAACAGCATATTAAAAAAACCTGGGGTTAACAATTCAAGAGTAAAAGTTCTATCTGACTAAGCTGGGTGAGGCTGCAGTTCAAAAACATTTGCTTTATAAAGGCAATTTGAAAATATATTGGTTTTCATGAAATATCAGTTTGAAGTTCTAAGAAAAAATAACAAGTTAAAGTTGTAGTTAGTGTTAAAATGACTTAAAATATATTTTAGACTAACTACAACTTTAGCTTACAATGACTTAAAATACAATTTAAGTATTTCACCCTGGTAGGTCACCTCAACTTGACATGACTCTGTTTAACCTACCACACACAACAAACCGCAACAAAAGAACATTAGTAAGGTTTCAAATAAAGCAGTTCAAAAGTTAGGAATTACCGTAGTAGCAATAAGGTGACTGGGCAAGCTGAATTCAGCCACCTTGTGCCTGTGCATTATGACACAGTCTTTAGTTATTTGACCCTATACTATTTTCCCCAGGCCCTCTGTTTCATTCAGTGCACAGGATGGATCATTCTCTGCGGATGGACCAGGGCTATGTAGTTCAGTAGTCTACTGCATTTGTTGCAGAATTTGGAAGTCAAGGAAGCAGGGAACTGCAGAAAAAGTGTGGCCTCAGGCTTAAGACAGTTGAATGCTGCTCTGGAGAATTCAGTTCTATTCTTGTTTCTTGTGGAGTTCTGTCATGATGCTAGTCAAGACACTTAAAAAAAATTTCCCTACATTTTTCTTAGACTATGTCTATACTATGTGAAATGTAAGTTATGTTAAATGTGTTGAGTATGCCTAAAAGAAAGTGCCATAGAAGAGAGCCAGGCTTAACTGAACATGAAGCCCAGCTGGGCAGAAGCAGGCTGGGTAGTAGAAAGCCAGGAAGTTAAGAGCAGAAGGAGGCTGGAGGGAAAGAGTCTGCCATTGCTCTCTGGGAGAAGAGTAATATGGAGGAGAAAATCCAAGAGGGAGAATACGTTCTTGGATTCTAGGCCTAGAAAAGGGGAAACCCCCGAAGAAATATGGGAAAAGAAAGCCTGAGAAGTCTGATTAGGAAAAAAAAAGAGAAAAAGCAGCAAGGAGAAGGATGAAGCAGACCTTAGCTGCTCAATATAGGGTTCCTGGGCAGGAATCCAATGTAAAGGACAGGCTGCTGTTCCCTTACCAGCCCCAGGGCAATGGCACAGGGTTGTGGAAGATGCCAACCAGACAGCTGATGGGGGGGGGGGGGGGGAATTGATACCTGGGGTGGGGAGGAGGCACTGTAGTGATTTAGTAGGAAGGTCAAGCTATGAAGTGGCAGAGAAAAGAGAGAGAGGTCACAGTGTAACTGATGGAAGGGCTGCCAGGTGCCAGCTGATCCTAGATGTAGCCACGAAGAGGCATCACCTGCTATGAGTGAACCCCTTCACAAGCTCCTACAACTATCAGCTTTAACAATCTTAGTGGCAGAAACATTTTAGCCGCCAACAGGTGCATTTTCTAAAACACCAGCCTTTCCAAATTATGGAAATGAAACCCACAAAATGCTTGTGGAGTATTATTTTTCCACTCTAATCACTTTAATGCACTTTAGCAAAGTAACTACTCCCTATTATAACAATAAGGAAAGAAATTGTTTACAAATTGTACATTGAAATTTAAGTTACTAGTAGTAGCAACAGGTTTATAGTGACAAGTCACTTTAGATTGGAGTTTAATTTATGAAGATTGCTTTACCTGAGGCTATGGTAATCCAAGCCTTTGGAGTAATTCACACTCTGCCTCATTTCGAATGCAGTCAAAGACTGTCGTATTTCACTATGACAATGTAATCACAGATCCACATTAAAAAGTCATTATTGTTTAGAATCCAGCTTGGTTTGAAAAACACTTACTATAAAATTCAACAGCCTTTGTAAATTACCCAAAGGTTTACTCAAGAATACAAGGTGCAATGATTTAAATCTGGAATTTACTACTTTATTGATTATATGGGATTTTTAGGTCACTGCATTTACGGGAAATGATTAGTGAATAATCAAAGTAATAAACTCCCTGATGCTGGTTCATAAATAATTATGAATTGAATTTTCTTTATCAACTATGAGATGTAAACTGCTTTAACAGTAAGAAATCTTTATTTAAGTTTTTCTGTTGTGTGAACTGGAAATCAATAGTGATAACAAAAGAAAGAAACCAAAGCATTACTTTTTATTTTTGGGGAGTGGGCATAAAGGACTATTTTAGATACACCAACTGCACTATTTTTGTGTGCCAGCTGCTTGACTAAAACTTTTGGACTGGATTTAAAACTATGTGGACTTTTTTGCAATTTAGACAGCTATTTTTCCAGCAGTATTAGAGCATGTAGCCAATAAATAGATACATTCATCCTACTTAGTGATGTTTTAAAACCCAGATTTATATTCTAACAAGCAACTAGCCCTCTACACATTATTGTGCATGCAGCAATTATTGAATTCCTACTTATCTTTAAATTGTTAAGAACCTTTTTCCTGCCTGTGAACTGGAGGTGGTTTAGCTGTTTTTATTGAAAAGCACAATAAAAACAAATGATGCAATCAACCAATTAAAATTGCTGTATATATTTTTCTTCAATTAGGCATTTATGAGCTGTGAATTGGATCAGATATTCCCAGAGCATATGACATCCGGACATGTAATAGCAGCTTTTGGGATGTTATGTCCGCCTTTTATGCTTGCAAATAGAGATTTGCAAATTAACTTTAGGGGTAATTTAATTCAGTTTTGTTGGAGTACAGGTAGAATCTGGAGATGCTGCTTTCATATAAGGTTTTTTTAAGACAGTGCATTTTAGTGACAATCGTGATCCGAGGTCAATAGTTTCACGTTTTTTAATAAGCGGCTCATGAATATTTTCAGGTCTAGTAAAAGTGAACACTAAAGACTGGTTTTCACAGAAATGGGTTCATTACCATATTGGTGGCTGAGTATGTGCAAGAACAAATTCTTGCTAGCAAATGAGACCTAACAGACAAGTGTTTTTCTTCGTGCCTGAAACAAATAGTGCCATTTTAAAATGATTTCAGGCAGCTGAAGGGTGGGTTTTTTAAATACTGTGGCTAAATGGGGCAAAGGAAAAGTCTCTATTTAGGGTCTTGTTGCTTCCAAGTTGATATATTTCTGTCCCAACCATGAGACTGCCTATAACTGGAGCTGTGATCCAGACAACTCTGAATACTCCCATGTCCCTACTTGCAGATGATCCATGCATATGAGGGCTCATCAGTACTTTAGAAAGCTGCACTTGGAATTTCACCAGGAAAAATGACAGGACATTTTCCTGGAGGATTCAGTGTTTAGACACCAAGTTTTTGGGTCCCTGCATAGACATGGCTCTGTCCTCATGGGCTGAACTAGGGCCCTTTTTTTTTTTCCTGCTGTCCAAGAGGCAATTTGTTCTAGTGGATGGGTAGCAGAATATGGGTACATCTCAGAGTGAGCTAGGAGGGGTAATTCCCAGCTGGTGCAGAGGTACCTGTACTAATTCTTTTCAAGCTAGTGTAGCGCTGACAGGTGGAAGGGAACCTGAGACCTCTGAAGCTTAGTGCATGAACCTCTATAGCTTGAGCTAAAAGACAGCTGGCTCTCAGCTAAGGCTATAGAGCATATGCCTTCTTTCTCTCTGTAAATGGTCTCAGTGACACTATATGGGACAGTGAACCACACCCACTAGGTATGTGGGATACACTAGCACATACAGCCACCAGTGTGTCCACAGTGGTACAGGTGGAGGACTGGGCTAGCTGCCTCACAGCAACACTGTCACGGACACACTGCTAATTTTAGGCACTGAAGGAGAGTAAGAGCTGGTACAGGTACTCAAGCTGGGAACCGCACCTCCCAGCTCAAATGTAGACTATAATTTAGAACAGGGTTTCTCAACATTTTGATACCAGAGACTGGCTTGCCGACTTCCTAAACTGCATCAGGGAACTTTCGGTGAGTGGTCTTGGTCCAAGGATTGGTCACTGAGAAGCACTGACATAGGAGACCAATGTTCTAGCCATGTGACTTTAGGCAACTTATTTGACCTCTGTTTCCTGTGCTCTTGCCTGTCTGATTTAGGGTGTAAGCTCTTTAAGACAGAGGCTCTCTCTTACTATATATTTGTATGGTGCCTATCTCAGTGGGTCACTATGGTAATATCAATAATAATCCTTTTAATTCAATTCAGTTAACTAAATATTTACAAGAACAGTTTGTATTGAGTTATTTACAAGTTACTGTAAAGTATAACAATTTAAATTAACAATTGTAAGTTCCATGTGGATTTGTTCACCGAGGAGTTTAAATAATGTTGTCCAGGAAACAATAGCTGCAATAGAGTCTTTGTAGCAGAGATGTCAGTTCACACCAACCACATAGTACCAGGAGTATTCACATTTACTCTTGAAAAACCAGACACCTACTAGACCCTCAGCTGATGTAAATATACTGACTTTCAAGAGTTGGGGATATGGATCAAAGTCTTTAAGATGGCTCCTTACATAAGCCAGCAGAGGACTTCAACATTTTGTGATGCTAAGCTTTTTTGGAAACCTGGCCCCAAATCTGGAAGCTGAACATTTGAAAATCTAGCTCTGAGGTCTTTTGGAGATCCTGTCCCTAATTTACATGATTTTAGCCTACCTAACCATACTGCAAAACTAGAAAAGTAAAAACAAATCGACAAACATCATTTTTACCTGGCAGTAGTAATATTAATAAGGAAAGACTTTATTAGGTTTCATGTGTCCTAAGCCCTAATGTGGTTGTGCAGTTTCATTTCAGCATAAACCCATTCTAATCACAATTTATAAGAAAGTTCCATTCATAATAAATGAGTAGCATATTTTAAGTGAGGTTAATTCTTTGTACAGATTATTTATAGAATCCCACAATCCAGTAGGTTGTTTATAATAGAGGCCTAAAATCACTCATAACACCTTCTGTGGATTTGCTTATAGCTACCACAGTATATAACATGGCTCAAGACTGTTCCATACTTATAACAGTTATAAAATCATTTTTATAATCACCTTTATAAGCCATTTGTAAATGCAACTTTAAGATGAAGGATGGCTTAAATTGTTGCCATTAAGTATTAAGTAGTTCTTTGAAATAAATAGATGGATGCTGAATCAACAGCATGAATTATAGGCTGGACTTCAGCAAAGCAATTTTTCTGCCTTGAACTTTTAAAGTAATTATAATTTGTTATTCTGTTTTATGACATAATCCTGCAACTTCCTGTACCCTTGAATATTTCCTACAAGAGTTCAAAGTGCAGATTTTAAAACTGGTTGAACAGTGCATAAAAAATGTGTACTCCCTTGAGTTATGCATCCAGAAATTAAATAAACCCCTAGAATATGTTTGCAATGAAGTGAGGTACCATTTAGTGACATGTTATCCAACCAACACCTCACATAGATGGTGGCTAATTTCCTTATTAGCATAATTAACCAACAGTGCTTTCTTCATGGGTCTCAATTTCTAATTGAGGTACAGCTGCAAAACAAAGTTCTGTCTCCATAAAAGCATGTTGTCTGATTACAAGGGCTTTTATTCCTACAATAATTGTATCTGGGGTAAGCCCTTAATTGACAGGAATAATTAATCAAAAAGGGTGAAGATTTCTGTATAAATCTACTCATTATTGAGATACTGCTGTGATAGCAACTTCTATCCCGAAGTAGCTTGAACATATAGAAAATACGGTGTGGGAGCCACAGATAATAGCTAAAAGTCCAATATAGATTCTAAATAATACTACAGTTAATTCTAATATTCAGTATGCACATGATGCTGTGCCTCTTCAAAGTATACTACATGCTCATGGCCTGCCAACATTTCTCATGTTCTGAGCCTTATCAGACATGGAGCTATTAGAAGTATTAAAAGATATTCTCCCTTATGTTCTTCTGTAATTCTTCAGTTAGGGTACATCTACACAGCAACATTATTTTGAAATAACTAGCACTATTCCTAAATAACCTAGTCTGCATCTACACAGCAAGAAGTTATTTCAAAATAGTGTCAAAATACTGTCAAGCTGGAGGACTTCTTACTCCAACTCCTGTAACCCTCATTGTACGAGGAATAAGGAAAGTCAGAGAAAGAGTGCTCTATTTCGAACTAAGTGCAGTGTAGACAAAGCCTTCATGGATCCCACAGTGACCCTCTATTTGCAGTTTGGTGGTGATGGGGATATGGGTGCGGAATAAATAAGGAAAAAGAACCCACCCACAAGGATCCTTTCTGATTTAAAGACATTGGAAATTAGATTCAAGGCCTTGATGGATGGCAAACAGCAAACCACAACCAATGGGAGCCATAAGTCTCCATCGCAGTGCCACTGGTAAGTAAACAAACCAGAATGGCCCAGTAGCAGCTTTCTCAGAGTGGATCCAGGGACCACTATGAAAAACACTGGAGCAGACTGAAAGGTATTGAACTGAGGTACTGGATGGGGAATTGAACCTGGTACTTCTGGAGCTCAGTGTACTAGTCTTAACTGCTTTATCTAAAGTAGTGTTTTTTCAACTTGAGGTCTGCGGAACACTTCGGGTATGTCTAGACTTTACTAGACATAGAGTTTACTAGACATAGGAAAATGAAGTGGCGATTTAAATAATCGCCGCTTCATTTACATCAAAATGGCCGCCATGCTGTGCCGATCAGCTGTTTGGCGGCACAGCGGGGCAGTCTGGACGCGCCGCAGTCGACAAGAGAAGCCTTTGTCAACTGCTCCAGTATGCCTCATGAAATGATGCTTACCGGAGCGGTCAACAAAGGCTTCCCTTGTCGACCACGGCACATCCAGACTGCCCCGCTGTGCCGCCAAACAGCTGATCGGCACAGCGGAGCTGACATTTTGATGTAAATGAAGTGGCAATTATTTAAATCGCCACTTCATTTTCCTATGTCTAGTAAATTCATCTACATGGCTCCATCGATGGAGCCATGTAGTCTAGACATACCCTTCGGGTCTGCAAACTATGTCTAAGCTTTCCAAAGAACTCTGCACTTCCAGTTGAAATTTTTTTACGGCCTGCAAATTTAAAAAAATATATCTTTGAAAACCACTAATGTAAACAACCCCAATTACTTTGGTTAAGGAAAGCTCAAGCCAATTAACTTAGAGGGAGTAATAAGTATCCACACCTATACATGGCCTAGCCATTGGAGGGCAACAAGGAGCCACACTGAGCTCCATTGCCAGGTCTTATTTATTTTCCTTTATTCTTGCTTTTTTGGGGGCCAAGGGGGGGGGGCTTTCCCATGTCTTTTATACTCATTTTATAATTTAATTTTCATACCATTTTATTGACAAAAGTCTGTGTTATTATTTTACATAAATTGCAGTACACAGAGCTGTTTTATAATTGGATTTGTTAACATTTCATGTTGATTTCCTTCCTTTAAAAATGGCTAATGATAAAAAATTATTTTGAAATACTTTTGCACATGCTGTTTATTATGTTTTATGGATGCCTGCCTAAGCATACGGTTGCATGCAATGGGTAGGATTAGTTCCAGTGGTCACTCATCCAAATCTCAAGAATGCATAGAGGATAGCTTAAATAGTTAGATCAACAGTTTGAGTGTGTATTTTGGAATCAGTCAGTGCTCATTTGTGGCTTATCTAAGAAGAGCCAGGTGTTCAGGACAAATGGCTATAGGGCTGTTTAATCCCATTGATTTAAATATCCTCTTTTCCTTTCTTCTTCACAAGAGTGGAGGATAAATGAATGCAAACTTGTGGAGATGATGGACATTTACTCGGGGGTTTGAGTCTCAGGACAGAAAGGATACTTCTATATTGCAGAGTGAGGCATGTCATCCCTTTGCTAGCTAAGCACTCTGTTCTAGCCTCTGTGATTGCTGCAGGTCAAACTGCCTCAATCCACACTCTAACCAGTTTCTATCATTTTTTTCTGAAAAATTAAACAAATAGGGAAAAGGAAAAAATCCCCATTTCTGCCCCCGCCAAGCAGCATGGCAGGAAACACAACAACATAAACAATAGAGATAGAAAGGACAAGTTAGGACTGCTTACCCTTCTCCTGCCTAATGCAGGATTGCTTCTAATGAAATAATGTACTGGGTTTTTTTAGCTGAGTTTTAAGTGACCCAAGATAGAGATGCCCCTTCTTCCTGTAGGAGAGAGAGCTTTCTGCAAGCATTACCAAAATGCAGCTGCTTCTGGGATCAAAAATAAGAGGTCAGCATTGATTAAAATGATAACAGCCACACTATAATGCACTTTAGAGACAAGAAACAAAGATCACCTCAGTCAATGAAATCACCGGGCAAAATTTGGCTATCATTGTTTGGGAACAGTTCCAGGGAAAACATCCCTCCTCTCAGGCTATGGCCAGACTATGGGGTTAAATAGAAAAATCTTCTTCTGGTTTACTTTCGAAAAAGGCTTTTCTGAAATTTGGCGCGTCTACATGGCACTAAATTTCAGAAAAAAGGGCTCTTTTGACACATCCCTTATCCTGGAAAAGCAAAGCAGTCTAGATGTAGCCTCACAGAAAATACCCTGGGATCTTCAAAGACCACAAATGATTAGGCTCCAGGTATTATTTCTCTCTTCCCAAAGACTGCACTATTTGCAGCTGGTTCCATCTACCACAAAGCTGGTGCTCTTTCAGTAAAGTTTTAGAGCAGACTGGAACTGAAAATCAGGAGGCCCTGATTTCTAATTCTGCTTCTGACACTGATTGAGTCACTTCTGGAAATTCTAGCAAGTCAGTTGAGCTCTCTGCTTCAGCATCCTCTTCTGTAAAATAAGAATAATCTGCCTACCTCATAGTTGTGTGAGGATTAATTAATGTCTGTAAAGCATTTTGCACATGTAAACGCTCCATAAATTTTAAGTATAATTACTACCAAGAATAATATGTACTTAATTACCAAACCAAAGCCGTATATTCTCCTGGATAGTTTCTTGCTAAGTCCCAAAACTTACAAATACTTTAGTACTGCTTGGATAGTCTCATGGCAGTGAAGTTAAACATATGCAAAAGCATCAAAGTATTGACTAGGTCCAAACAACCACTGCTGGTAGTGAGATCTAATGAGACTATGGCTCATAAAATTATAACTGTGATTAGGTATATCAAACCTCAAAATGTGACATACATTATCCATCTTCTAATGCCTCTTGATAACAGCTAAGTGAAAAACTGAGGGGAGAGGAACAGGAGAGTTATAACATTTTTGTTCCCTCTTTGGTATATTTTAGATCAATATTTGAAATTTCAAAATTTTGTGAAAATGCCAAAATTGGGGGGGGCCACGGGGATTATCAATAATATGGGTGGCCAGAAAAAAAGGAAGAACCTGGCCTCACCCTAATATTTTTTTATTTTCCTTTTTTTCTTTCCCCACACTCTTAAAAAAAAAAGAAAAGAGAAAAAAAGCTTTGAAAAATAGTGCATGCAGTCCACGCCTCCCATTTACAAGCAGGAATAAGTATGGAGTCTATAGACTACTCCTAGCACACACTACATTTTCATTCCCCATGCCTTCCAGAGTTTAGCTGGTTGTCAAGACTACTAATTACACAAAAATTAGTGAATGAATGTCAGACACATTCAATGAATGTTAGTAAATATCAAATTCTGTGAAGCATTATTAAGGCTAACCTTTCTGAGCGGGGCACACACACTGTACCACATATAAATGGCTGAGAATTCTTTATGTCTATTTTTACATTTGCTGGCCATTCCGACTATCAGTTAAGCAGTAATGATCTAGGATGGGGATTAATGGTGGACTGACCGGCATTTATGCCTAGAGGTACAGCCAAGGGGGCCATTAGTCCCAGTTGGTCATTAATCCCCAAGAATGCCCCGTTCTGTGGTTGCTAGTGCTATTATAAGAGGAAAATGAAGGAAAACATAGGCATATGGATTTTTTTAAATGGTTGATGCAATTCAATTGATATGTATAGAGGGTGCGACCAGGAATTAATGACCTGCCCATTAACTAGCTGGATTGCTCAAATCAGCCGCACATTCCACTGAGGAGGTTACAGCCATGAAAAATATCTTTAAACATTTTTCATATTAATCATAAAAAAGCCTTCTATGCCAAAACTGGTTTTCAAAATGAGAAACTTCAAACCAGGCTGCATAGAAACTGGCCTCTACTTCACTACCTCAAACCCAGCAAACACCAGGAAAGGAAGATATTATCTGGGATTAAGACCTGGGCTAGGAGAGGTATGCTGAATTTCTAGCTCTGCTACTGACTTTCTATGTGACCTTGGGAACTTCATGTAGTTACTCTGTGCCGCTTTTCCCCATCTGTAAAATGGGAATAGAAATACTCCCTTACTCCCACCTTTTTGTCACTCTTGTAAAATATTCAGAGCAAGGAGTTAGACTTATTATGTATTTGTACAGTCATGAGGCTCCAAACTTGGTTGGGAACCTATGTGCCACCATAAATCGGATAATGAAATGAGTGGAATGCATTCCTAACTTCAGACTCCATTTGAGAATTATTTTTACTTCAGGGCAGTGGGAGGTTTTACTTTTTCTTTTCCATCTGTACAGTGCCCATTGTCATTTTTGCCTGATACTCTAACAAATATTTATTAATATATATTTTCCCGGAATTACTCAGGTTCTTAACTCAATAATTGTTGTTTATCTTCATTTAAATCATAGCTCTAGGGTGGGGCTAGGGATGAGGGGCTCGGGATGCAGGCTGCCCCTGGGAGCCTGAAAGACTTCATGAAAGTGGAAGTGAATGGAAGGAATAAAGCTGAAATCCTGGTCTCAATGAAGTGAGTAGCAAAACTTCTACAATGTTATGGAGTCCGAGATGCAATTCGGACCAAAGATTAACATTAAGGTTAAGGCTGGAGCTAATTGAAATATTTGAATAAAATTATAGAAAAAAATGCTGCTTCATCAAAACTTAAACATTGCACCTGAATTGGAGCAAGTCAGAGCCCCAGGCACTGGGCTATAGAGTAAATGTCACTTATCTGCTCCCATTCTCTTGCCCACTTCCTCTCCAGAAAGGTCTAATGTTCATTCTGAATTTGGATGAAAACACATTTTGAACCCTCAGAATGTTTCACGAGAAGGAACTGTTATTTTTGCAGACAGTTCTCATAAGGAGTGAGTTTTGAATGGAGGGTTGGGGCGTCTGGATAGGAAAAGAGAGTAGAGAGTCATTGTATAGAGCACTTGGGACATGAAGAGAAGACGTTTAAACATTATATGGTAGAAGACAGGAAGCCAGTGTGCAGATTGAAGAGCATTGGCCAGTTGAAACATTATTTTGGATGTCAGGGACCTTGATTTAACAAAGCACTTAAGCATGTGCCTAAGTCCATCCCTTTTCAGCAAAGTACTTAAGTTCAACAGGTTCTTTGCCCCACTGAAGTCAATGTAACTTACCATGTAGTACTAAGAAGAGAAAGACCTCAGTGCTTTGTAGAATCAGCACCAGAGGGAACCCCAAGTCCTTGGAATGTTGGTTCAGCTCAAGGTTAGTGCATGAATTTGTGCCCAAAACATATGCAATAATGCAACAATCATTACTTGAACCATAAAGGACAATCACAGGTATCTATTCATATCTTTGGAATTGGCTATACCAAAGCCAGTCTGACCTGCAAACAAATCACATTTCCATGTGCATGGTTGCTATAGATAGGTTTTGGATTTTAACCTTTTGTTTCTGTGTTTTATTCTTTTGAGATGAGGCCCTGATGAATCTGACTCAATTAAATAGCTTCTTCAGCTGCCATCTGAAGATTAAATAAAGAGAACCAGATTGGCCCTGCCTCATTTTCACCTGAATACTAAGAATAAAGAAGTTGTATGTGTTGAAAGGCCCTTCATTTACCTGGCAAGCACTGCTTGGTATGTGGCAGGGAAAACAGAGTAGGAAATTGCTTGTGTCAGGTTTGCACTGGCCTTGATTTTTGACACAAAATATTGTAACATCGAACAGCAGAGCTAGATTCCTATTGGATAGTAAAAAGACTACCTTCAAAATAAATATTGTGGGTTACTAGACATGGAGCCGTTAATTGTACAGGTAATTCTGAACATGAAAACAGTTTATGGAGGGGCATATTTTTTACGAAGGTTGCTCTCCTCAAAAGAATAAGGGCATTCCCAGTCAATAATTTATTATATTTAGAATTCCATAAGCTATACACTCTTCTGTGCTGTCACACCTCATGGTAACTCAGGAATTTTTGTTGGGGAATAGCGGGCTCATGGATATTTGCCCCATATCCACAGAGACAGACTTACTGGATCATTTAAAATAATTGTCTAATGAGAAGTGCCACAATATTCTAATTGTGACACTGCACCCCATCTTCTTAATGGTGATATTATTATGACATGATTATAGCATAATTATGATTATTTTATGCAGGATAAATTGTGAGGTGTCATTGGAAAAGTTATGAGTTTCTGATTATAATCATGCTATTTGTATGCATGTATCATTCATGTATCTGAATTTATAAATACTGGCTTTGGATCTGTACTTCAAACATAGTTACACCTGAGTAACGCCCACTAGACAAGATGCTTTCAGTCTTCATAGCTGGTTGAGCAGAGCCTATTCAGGGCAATGAGACATTAGGGAAAACAACAGGCCTTGGGAGAAGCTTATCTCCCATCTGGGGAACCTTCCTGAGAACTCTACGGACAGCCTGTAAGTAATGGCTGCTATGACTTTGCAAGGACATGTGACCAAACAGCAGGATTCTGGACTCCATCTTGGGATGTCAGTATTTTTCCATAAACTGGTCTGGGAACGAAGCTTTGGAACAAAAGGTACCTCCATATGCTAAAGCTATATAAGGCAGAGAGTGCCATCATCTGGACACATAAGAGGACTCCTGGAAACCCCTGGGAACAGAGACTGAACTAGGGCAAGTGCCGGACATAGGCTAAAGAGATTTCTAACCTGAGAAACCCAAGCTGTAAAGCTAATGCAGTTTGTGCCTTAAGTCTGCCTGTACCAGTCTATAAAGTGCTACCAGACCATTTGTTGTTTTTTAAGTGAGAATCTGCTAATTCATAGCCAATGCATCTACTATATTATGTTCAGTTTGCTGTTTGGTTTATTTGCTAGATAATCTGTGTTGATGTGTTTGCTAAACTTAATCACTTAATAAACTTGGTTTTGTTTTAATCTAAACCACTGAGGCAGGGCTGGTGGCTGGAGGCCTGGGCCCTTTGAATCGCTGCGAGAGCCCTGCTAGAGTTCATGAGGGTAATCTCTGGTTACCACAAGGCTGGTGGGTCAGAGTGCTCCATGGTACCCAGTTCCTGGTGGCATCCTTGGGGGAACCTATCACAGTAATATCTGCCTTTCTTCTTTTTAATGAAAAGTTAAGATCTAGGCTAAATATCAAATTAGGCAGAAGGACCTGTTACCAACTCCACCTTTGCAATTTGTGGAGTAGGTGGATTTGCAGATGCCCTAGACATGATCACTTAAACATTCATCATAACATCCTGCTTCCAATTAGCCATATCCCCAGCAATACAGTTCTCTATTTTGATATTGCATCTCTTGTTTCATCAATTATTATTATTACTATATTAATGCCTATGGGTCCTTACTGAGCTTGGGGCCCCATTGTGTAAAACACAGTACAAATGCAATGTGAGAGACAATTCCTGCCCTAGAGGGTTTGCAATCTAAGACCAGGACTACACACTTCTACACGCTCAGCTACATTGGTCATTGGAATGAGCAACATATCAGCACAAGTCTTTAGTGTAGATGTAGTTCTATCAATAAAGCTGGATTTGTATCTGGCCAACTTGTTTTACGCCCAGTGAGTGGTTTTACTACCAGCACAAAGCACAGTTTTGCCAGTATAGTTGTGTGTACACTAGGAAAACTGTGCGTTGATAAGCTACTGGTATTCCTATACCAGCAAAGTGTTTAGGTAGATGTGGCCTGAATAGACGAGACAGAGAAAGGATAGGAGATGCAAGAGAGAGAGACATAAAAGTGGTGACTTGCCACAGGTCTTTGGCAGAGTAAGGAATTGAACCAAGAACTCCTGACACTCACTCTGATGCACACAAGACAAAACGGAAATTCATCATATGACTATCACATCATCAAAACCATACATTTTCCTTCCATTCTTTGCATATTTAGTACAGTGGATCTATTAATTAGATGTCACATTATAAAGCCAGCCTTCCCTGGATTTAACACCTCATTTACATCAAAAGCTAAGTATGGCACACTTCCAGACCATTCAATTAGCCTCATTAGCACCAGTCCTACAATTGACAGGTACCTTCCTCCCACCCCCTTCTTTTTCTGTTATAAATTCTAGGTTTCTGTTATTTCCACTCCAGCTCATCTTATGAAGTGGGTTTTGCCCACGAAAGCTTGTGATACTATATATATTTTTGTTAGTCTTTAAGGTGCCATAGGACTGCTCATTTTTAAAGTTACAGACTAACATGGCTAGTCCTCTGAGACTGTATTTTCTGGGTCAGTTGTTTTCAACCACCAATAACGAAAATAATAGTTTTCATACAAACACTCCTTTCTTTGGAACATTATGAACATCTGGTGCACTTAGGATTGTTGTAGTTATAACAACAGCTTTCCCGCTCCTGCTTAAATAAACAACACACTTTTTAATCTGAGGCACTTAGTCAATGTCCCTCCATCACCGACTGAATGAATTGTGGGAACTGAGCTGTTCAGAAAGGGTTGGCACATGCAGGAACGGGGATTTGATCAGAAATTCAGATTTTTTTTGAGCCAGTTGCAGGAGAAAATAGTAGAAAACCTACCGGGATGCTCCTCACTTCTGATCTAATTCACTTGCCATAAGGTACCACTTGAGTAATGTAAAAGAAAAGATCACTGATATGACAGGAAATATAAAGCAGCTGACTCCTTTATGTGGCAGTAAACTGAGGTAATCTATCCCTGTCCACTAATGTTTATAAACATATTGTAAACAAGCATAAATGAACAGCTCATCTCTCTTGGGAGAACAGATGCATCCTTAATACTGATTAAGTGTTTTGTTCTGCCTGAGTGTCTGGCAGAGGTTTATTCTCCTAACCAGGGGGAGGGAGACCGTGGAATGACAGTCTCCTGGTTCTTTAACTGCTTTGGGGAACTCAGAAAGCAGCATAGCATGTATAATTCCACTGATGGTCGCTTTCCAGTCTACTGCATGATTTGGGATTCTTGGCAAATGGCAAGTTTTTAAATTTGCTACCCAAGTTTCCTTGTTGCCCTGAAAATCAGAGTGAATGTTTAAATGCAAGGTGGGTCAGCTCTGCCTGCTGCTCACTGAATGCATTCTAGTACGGATATCATGCCAACTTAATCACAGCTAGTGCATCAAAATGCTGACTCACTGCAATGGTAAGAATTGCAAATTCAACACACTTGAGCTTGCTTTACTTACCAAAAAGTTGCATATCATTTCCCTGCACTAGGAGTTCTAAAAATATCTAGAATTTTGTGTAATAACTTCCTATCACAGAAGTTAGAGATGGAAACTTAGGTCATCACATGGTCTCTTTCTGCACACACTGGACTGATCCCTACAGTACATTTCTGGTATCAGCTACCTGATTGTTTTAAAAAATGCCTCCAATTGTGGGCAGCATTTTGCACCCCCTAATTAGTTACAGCCACAAATAAAAGGAGAAAGAGCTATCTAAGCAACTGATTTGCATGCTCAGTCAGGTGGTTAGATGTCTAAATGTTTCCAGTTGGCTATGTGATTGTGTAGAGGTAGAAAATTATAGGCATTATTATACGCAGGTGCAAAATTGGTGGCTGCTTCTGAACATTGAGTCACTTCTGCTGTGGAAACAGTGTTTGAAGATCATGGCTCTTATCATGAAAGTAAAATGATTTTTGCAGTTGCTGCTGTTTACTTGTGTCACTCATTTTAACCTATGCTTCGACTATCTCACAATTCACCACCACCAACTGACAATTATCCACCAGGCTGAATACTCCTCACTGGAATATATATAACAGAGCTAAAGACATGTATAATTTCTACTGAGGCTTTGTGCTTTTGTCATTATATTTACTGTTATTGATTATTCTAGTGCTAGTTCCCTTTCCAAAGAGATACCGTCCAGTAGTAATGTGTTGTATGTTTGTTGTTGCCTGAATAAATATAAACATATCTGAACAAAAGCCTGCGCAACCCATTCAGCTGTGACTCACCTGAGTGTGATTAGTTTCATCTTCATTGCATCCCCAGCACAGTAGCTATGCTGAACTGCAAGATAAAAGGGAAATTTATTTAAAATAGGAGCCACACTCCCTATTTTCTCATTCACCTAAGCCAAACAAAGCATCTTCACCCATTGATTTAGAGCCACATTTTCAGTGTTTACAAAGTCCTACAAAATAAGTGTGCAATGATTTCTATGGATAGCATACTACAATCTATATTGTGATCTGTATTATGCCACACAGTAATAGAGGGTTGCCCCAAGACATACATACATTTATCCTGAGGAAAAAAGTGATCTCATTCTTATAATCCTTGAATTTTCTGCCTTTTGTTTCAATAACTCGTACTCAGGCCACCGACAGGGGGGCAAAAAGAGCAACTGCCCTGGGGCCTGGCCATTCAAAAAGCCCAGTGCTCCCCGCTGCCCCTGTTGCTACTGTGGCAGTGATGGTGGCTAGAGCCCCAGGTCCTTTAAATCTCTGCACAGTGCACTTCAGTCAGTGCTGAGGGCTGCCTTGGGGGAGGCTATCCTCATTCTCACCCTTCCGCATGAGGCCCCGCCCCTTCTGGAATGCAGAATTGCCCCCTCTGCCTTGCCCAGTGGCCTAGTGAGTCTGTCAGCCCCACTGCTTCTATTTAATATCTAATAAACTAAAATCAGGGCCAGATTCTGGATTTTTTTATATCTTGTTTACCCAATTCCACAAACTGGTCCATTGAGGTCAATGGGACTCTTGTTATAAAGTCATGGGGCTTGTCATGAGTATGGGTATAGGAACCTGCCCCCTAAGACTTTGAAATATTTGGGGCAGGGACCACATTTTTCAAAATTACCAAGCACACAATTCGGTACTATGAAGAAGAGGAACAAGACCCTAATATGATAAAATCCTGGATTGTTATGATTTTTCTTTAGTTTAATATCATGGAAAAGAGAAAAATGCATAGTATAAAACTATCTGTTTAGAAAATTTAATTAAGGGTGAACTTAAAAAGGTCAATAAAGTTGATGTGACATTTAGGGAAGATTTCTCTCATTAACACAGAGGTTTTAGTGCACATCATATAGATATCCCAATATGTTGCCCATGTCATACATTCTATTGCCTGTCAAGACTAACAGCCAACGTTAATTAACTTGTTCACCCCACCTCTAATTACTACTACTGAGTATAATCAGCAGCATGTTGAGCGGTTTCTAATTCAATAATTAAACCAATAGATATATTTCCTTTTCCTGGATCCCTCATGGTCTCTTTAGAAATTATTATTTATGATTCACACTTTCATTTAAGAAAGAATGATGCAAAACAACACTTGGTCCTTTAAGGAGAGGTCAGGTGGAGACATAGCCAGGGAGAGCATTAGTGTGATATTCATGAGCCGGATTTGCAGTCAGCATATTACTCCATTTGTGACTTCATAGCCAAGACTTTCTTCCCTCAGGCCAGCATTATTTGGAAATGAAAAAGGAGAACTCCTACAGACAAATATAATCTATATCTGAAGAATCTCTGCACGCCAGTAGTAACAGAACAAATAGGCACATGCTGAACGAGGGACAGGCAGGTCATGTGTGAGTTGATCTATGGAACCGTCTTACCGTACCAAAACAGCTGGTGCACAGCAGTTGATATTGACTTGTCTTTAGGTCTGGCACAATATTGTCCATAGACCAACACTGTGTGTATCACTTTGCATCTGGATTCCTCCCTACAATTGCATTGCAAGAGGAGATTTATTTTTAGCTCTTTTCTAACATAACACAGACCCCTATCTATGGTACAATGTGACCAAATTATTGTTAGAGGGGATCTGAAACCAAGAAAGATTTTAAGGCTAACATTTGAAAAGGCAGCTAAGGGACTTAGTCACCCAGCTCCTGTTAAATTTCAATGGGAATTGGCCATCTATCTGCCATAGGCTTTAATGTTAATCTCACCCTTACTAAGGCTTTCCTGTGTGATTGACAGGTCCAGCTATAGGTTATAGGAGCACGTCATGGGGTATACATACGCCATGGTAGCCTAGCAATCAAAGGGTTAAAAAAGGTACTGCTGGTGACTGCTGATTGGCAACCTCACAGCAGCTGGGCAAATGAAAGAGCTGGGAATCAGGAGGGCACGGGGTGTCTGCTGGAAAGCCACTCAGAGACAACCCCCTGAGAAGAGACAATTAGACCATCAGGCTTACAGACCTACAGAAACCAGGAGAGGTAGGAAGGAGCTTATAAGGCTCTTGACTGACAGTTGGCCCTTGGCTATCTAACAGTGAAAATGGCCATATATGACCAGTTGCAGTTAAACAAAGAAGCCTACTATTGCCGCTTCAGAGAGCAATGATTTAACATGTCCATGTGGATCTGGACTCTGGCACAGAGGCTATCAAGGATAAGGATATTAGTTGGAAACGGATGAGGCCTGAGGTCAGAAAAGCAGGCAGCTGACATGGCTGTCCTCGAGCAATTCCTCTAGACCTGTCCCATTGCCATGCAGGATTGGCTATTGAGACACTGAGCAGAGGTTCTGGAAGAGGCAGAGATACTAGCCGAATACTATTTTGAGGCTGAAGCCCCACCCACCCAGCTTGGGAGGACAGAGTGTGGCTGTTCTGTGTTGGTAAGGAGTGACTGAAAAGGGAATGGCCATTTTGAGGCCATAGGATGGAACTAGCCTCACCCCTGACAAATAAGACTACACACCATAGTTGGCCCCATCTTACTACCCACCCCATTCTCCAAAGGCCAGAACTTTGGACACCAGGCCAGACAAAGCCTGAATATCCTACCATTACAAGATTCACCGGTGATCTGCTTGCCTGACCATTGAATGTAATTATGGGGACAGATCAAATCTCCCCAACCTTGACCAAATTCCAGGTAGCCCAGAACTGACCACCATGATGCTCATCAATGATTTAGAGGCACAAGCCCTCATGGATTTAGGTTGAAAAGTGAACCTAAGGAGAGAAGAACTGCTGAGGGAGGGTGAGGTGCACTCGTAATGGTGTCTCTGAAGTGCTTTCAAAGGGATGTAAGTGACTGTCTTTGTACTAAAGTCCATCTAATAGTAGGGAGACAAAGAGGTGACCTCACGGTAGGCCTAGTGTGTAAATTCCATACCCAGTTTTGTTGGGATGGGAGAGATTTCACTTTAAGATCCTGCCAAAAAAACCCTGAAAAGCCGAACAGAGATGGCTAGAGAAGCCAAATAAATCTGAGACAACCTCTTTCCCTTTGAGGATGAAGACTTCTTCCTACTCCAGATGAAGGCCCAATGGACCAGGTACAAGAAATGTGCTTCCAGATGTGAGAGATGGGACTTACATAAAAGGGATGTGAGAGATGGGACCTAGATTTATGGAGGCTATTGGGATTATCTAATTTGTGGATTCAACAGCAAAGGGAGGATTCCTTACAGAAGGTCTATGAAGAAGGCATAGCTCTCCTGAACTGGCCACCTGACTGCCTTGTTTTCAGCCATGGGGCCACCTATTTTATCACCTGGTGTGAGGTTCTTTTGAGGGGGAACAATATACTCAACTCCTTGTACTGCATGTATTCAGGCAGAAAATAACCTAGTTCATGAGAAACCAATGGAAGGCCATCCAGACTGGAAGAAAACCCTCACCCATCTGTTATGCTGCTTCTTTTGGCCAGGAATTCACAAAGAAGTAAAAGATTGTTGTGCTGTCTGCCCTGACAGCCATTGGTAGCCCTAAAGGATCCCTCACAGCAGCTAGGAAAATAAAATAATTGGGAAGCGGAGAGATGGGGTGGCTGCCTGCTGAGCAAGCAAGCTGGAGAAAGAAGCTGCTAGCAGCAAGCTACAAGAAGTCACTTAGAGATGACAACCCGAGAAGGGATGACTGGATCAATAGGCTGAAAGGCCTCCAGAAACCAGAAGCAGTAGGGAAGAGCTCATGGCACAGCCAGAGACATTAAGGCCTGGTTCTGCCGGCCTATATTGCCATATAAAGCAAATGTAGGTGAAATGATCCTTCTGAGCAGAGGGGGGACTGTTGCAGGCAGACACAGGACAAAATCATTCAGGCAGAATACAAAGCTTAGAAGAGGAGCAATGGGGCATGTGAATCTGGAAAAACCTTGGCAGCAGCCAATGTGCTCTTACAGCTCTGCTTAAGGAGGTCAGTGGCTCCTTGAAAGCTGCCCGCTTTCCTTCCTGCTCCTCTTCCTGTCTGTGAACACACATTAGATTCTGGTAGTGACCTAACAGCTCATAGGTGTGCTTCCATAACACTGTTTGCCACAAGCACATTTATGATCTGACCCCATGGTGCTAGCAATGGGCAAACTGCATCCCAAGTAGCATGTAGCTTTCTGGTGAGTGGGGGAACAGTGAAGCTGGGTCACCATGGGAAAGGGAGAAAAAGGAATGAGCTAGAAATATTAAGCCTGACTGCAGGAGATGGGGAGTGGAAAATACCCTGCTGCTTTGAGGCTTGATGTAGCTCCTACTGAAATCAGCAAGAGTCTTTCCATTAACATCAGCTGGAACAGGATTTGGCCCTAGGGACAGTGGCTGGGAACATCACGGGAAGGTATCAAGGAGCATCTCAGAGTTCCTGTGAGTGTCCTACACAGGACCTACAGTGTCTCTGTTAATTAGCATCATACAGGAGCAACCACTGGATTGTCCTAATCTGACTTCCTATCTATTACGGCTACTGAGTACCCCCAACATCCCCACGCCATGCCCAACCACCAATTAGACAAAAGCATTAGAGCCCCGAGGGCATGAAATTATTGTATGCCAGAAACACAGAACAGGAGAGATCAAGGTGCACCAATGTCTGAGGACAAATGTCAGGGAATTGATTAAATGAGATATACCCAGGCCCACCAATGGAGCGGGAGGAAGGAGAAAAGATGACAACTGCTCTGGGGTCCAGTGATTCAAAAGGGCCCATGGCTTCTGGCCGCTGCCACCTCTATTGCAGTAGCAATGACAGCCAGAGCCCCTGGTCCTTTGCCTTGCTGCTGGAGCCCCATACGGCATGTTCTGGGCTGTGCTGTGGGCTGCCTGGAGGAGGCTAGCTCCAGCCCCAGCCCTTCTGCCTGAGGTCCTGCCTCTTCTGGGGGGCATGGAGCCACCTCCCCATACACCTTGCTCAGAGGCCTGGCGAGTCTGATAATAGCTGCTTCACAGTTACTATTTTTATGGATTACTCAGGCATTACTAAGAGCAGGATTTGGATCTCCGTGTTAGTCATTATCATTCTTAACTTGCTATTAGTGCTATGTGGACTGCACAGCCATTGCTGAACACAAAATGTGGCCCTGCATGTATCAGCTGGGCAAGTGAATCCCTCTGAGCTGATTCTCAATGCTTCTGACTTACACGCAGCTGGGATAAGTGGCCCCTGGAAGTTTGGTTCAGGTTCCATGGGGGATGCTTAAGATGCCAGTGGGATCAGTTCCTCTGCTGCCACAATGCATCTCTGTGGAAACTCACTCTCCTCCTTTCTGCCCAGGATTCTTTACCATTGAAAGGCAGAGACATAGGGGTCTGTGTGTAGCAATTGTCAAAACGGGGACTTCCCCTCCCCTTCGACTGGACCAACTCGGACATCTAATTTCATGTGTCCGCTCAGCCTTGACATGCAGGTGAGGCTGTCAGTTATAATCAAGGGAAAAGGCATCTCACAATGAATACTAAAAGCATGTGAAATGGGGCCTTAAATTTCTTGCAGCCTTCTTATTGTGTCTAAACTGAGACCTTTTGTAAAGTCCAAGCCACGTGCTTATAACGTATCTTTGTGCTAGAGAAGGCGCTGCCTGTTGCAGAGCACTAAAGGAATGTGTCATATTGTAATGCTTGCAGGGGTTATTTTCCCATTGTACCGCTACTCTTCAGAGTCTGAGTAAAAGGACAAGAGAGACCCTGAAATTGCACAAAAATGGCTCCAGATTTCTATGATATACACATCTGGACACAATTGCTACATTAATTAGTATATTGATTTTTCCCCCTCTGGCAACTCTCCCACTTAACTGTTTGTTCAGCTTGATTTGTGTTCTCTATTGCCACGGAGAGGTTTGGCTTTCTGCTGCTACTAGACTGTTAAGAAAATGAGAAACAGACAAGCGGCTTTCTGCCATCACTCACCAGATTATTACACACTCACAATAAAGATATCTCCTGGGAGGCTGGACACAACATTCGTTCCTATGTAAAATTAAAAAAAAAAAGTGTGTTGTCTGAGAGAGAATGCTCAGTTGGCCTGAAGACGTGTTGACACCATAACATTTGTAGTGAGAGAAGAGGAGGGATGATTGCTGCAGTATTTTATTCAGATTTGCTGTCCATAAAAATGCTGTTAGCTTTAGCCATCTCTTGTTGCACATGTGTTGCGCACAGTCTGTCTTGGGCACAGCCTCAGCTTCCTTGGCCACTGACTTCCATGGAGATCCATAAATATACACAAGGTGAGATCTGCCCTTCAGTGTACATCCTGGGACTTTGGAATGTCAAAGCACCTCTTGGCTCTCTTTGCTGTATCTCTATCCCATTTTTTCCTGTGAGTCCTCATGATGACTTCTAAAAATGCAGCCCATGTCCTCCTGCCTTGTTTTTCCTTCAAAAAATTGTATATACCCCCTGCCATTTCTTTTTGATCAGTTCTTATTTAGTCCCTGCTATGGGGTATATGTGTAAGAGACAATTACGATAAAAGATCTCACCATGCAAGTTTCTATTCATCGTACAATATCCCATGTATGACAGGTTGTGGGGCATCTCACTCATGTTAAACTGTGAATTACCCACTACTGTTACTTAATGCATATGTAATGAAGAAGAAAAAAATCAGGAATGAATAACGATTATAGCTGATTTGACCTTACTTTATACAATGTGAGACCGTTTCTGGCAATAGTGATCTCATTGTAGCTTTAATGACCTCATCTAATTATTGCTAACTCAAAGACCTTTAGTGCTTTAATGCGAGTCAGAGAATGCACACCAGCAGACTAATGAACTCATCACACTGTGCTAGTCTTCAACCAGAAATAGAGATTCATTTGGAGAATTTGAAAAAAATACATTAGGAGGAGGAAGCCTGAGATTATTTAACATTCATTTCCCTGAGTTGAAAGAGGAAATGATAATGCCATTGCTGGAGAAAAAAAATGAGATGAAAGTAACATTATTGATTGCCATAAACTGTTCTCTCAAGTGAAAGGAATAGAAAAGAAAGGGGCTGTTTCTCTGGAGTGAAACATGGAGAGCCACATCGACTTCTATTTATTTTTGACAGATATAGCTCATCTAAATTAGTCCATGATAATTAGAAAGTACATAATATAAGAATCAAACTCAGCATCTACCATGGTATTCATCAAAATGCTAAGGATGGGGAAGGATCTATTGATTTCTCAACAAAAATTATGCTGAATATTAGCATGTCTAGCAAATACTTTTATTCTGTTATTTGAATTCATTAATACTTGATCTGTTAGTGAACCTGCCTTGCTCCAATTTGTTCAAGAATTAGAAATCTATATTTCCTGCATGCAAAGGGACCAGATTGTTGTAATCTATTAAACTTTCCCAAATCAATATCTCTTCCAAAAATATAAATGCAGAACACTGATAGAATAACACCCTAAACTTTAACAGCAGGGCACCTGTTGCATATAAATCAGTCTTCAAAGTGAGCCTGGAAATATCATGACCACAAGATGTGCCATGAAATGTCTCTTACTTCCTGCTTCTGATCAGGCTAGGAATATTATGGGAATGGCCTTCTGTATAATATAATAGCACTTCTGCTCAGGGTTTTTTATGATGATTTGGAAGGACAGAGACATGTGCAGATGAAAAATATGGGGAAAGAGGTACGGGGGTGCTGCTTTCCAAACTTTTACAAACCTTTAGCTCAATGGTGATGTGCACTTTGGGTAAAGGTCTTTTTTAAAGCTGGCTGGAAATTCTCAGTCATAAATGTTTTTCTCCTGGAGAACACCGACTGATCAAAATCAAATGTGTTGCTGAGATATCTTCCATCACAACTTCATAGAATTCAAGCCAAGTGGGCTTTCAATGGAACCCTGACAGATTTCCTGCCAGTTTACCTATCCAGCTTCTCAACAAACAGGTCCTCCAAACTCTTGGCTCTTTCAAGCAGTTTTCCTGGTACACTGGAAGGGGCAGATAGTAGGGGAAACTAAGAACATGGAAGCTATGGCTTCCAAGCTGTGAGGCCCCTGGGTCAGCTGGGGCTTCTGGAGCCTCTTTAGCCCATACAGCAGAATAATGAGGAGCCCAGAAGACCCAAAAATCATGGCTCCTCAGCTCATTGCTCCTAATCAGTGCAGGCTTCCTGGGTTTCCCAGGTCTGTAGCTCCAGGACAACCTGTCAGGAAGACTATGTTAGAGCATTCCCTTTCATGGAGAATTTTAACATTTTTATTATTTTTCCATTCAGAACTAAACAAAATGCATAAATATTCAAATCTTACCACTATCATTTTTTTCCTTTACAATGATGCAGTTCTGTGGAGTTAAGTTAGACTCCAAATTCTTGGTCTTTCACTATCTAGAAAGAACCAGGAGTATTCTATGGAGAATATAATAAAGTGAGGGTCTTGTGGTTGATCATTCTCTAATTTCCTTCATAAGCAGTTGCTGCCTGTCTCTTTTCTTCTCTGCTAACACAATTTGTTTGACTGGTGGGTTTTATGCGTCTCAAGGCCATATTCTACTTGCCTTACCATCAGCTCTAGAAATTCCTTATGTACGTAAGACAAACAGATATTGGCCCATTCCTGCCATTACACCTTTGTGCATTCAAGTAATGTATGAAAAACAGATGTTTTTAGGGAATTCTTCTGCATTTAATAGTTCCATTGCAAGAGGCAACACAAACAATAGGGAATTAGTTCTTTTCTTTTGCTGTCTTCCTGTCTCTCTCTCACATCTGGCAATTTTCTTCATATTTGTCTCCTTTATTTTCTCTCTAGCAATAATGGCTTTCTAGTACTTACGATGAAAGGATGATTCTGTTCCTCACAGCTGGGTCTTGTTGTATGATAAAAATCATTAGGCTGCTCCTCTTGATTTTGTTTCTTTTACAAAAGACATTTAGTTTCAGAGTTCAAGTTTTGTAAGCATTGTTTTCATTCTGGCCACCTCTGCTCTGAACAGGAACTATGTTTATGAGGTAGGGTGCATCATGGGGTCACAACAAGGGAAAGACTGAGAAACACTGTGTGACACCTACTCTTTGCATACACGGTACAAATGTAAAGACTAACAGATGCAGTAGGTCATAAAACCTGATATTATGCTTGTGCACACTCAGTGACAGCCAGGGTAGCTGCCGTACCAGAGGTTCAGCTGTTCCTTTTTCCAAGACCTTATTTACACTGGCAACAGCGTGTAGGGTTCTCGTAGCTACATGTGGCAGTGAAAGGCTCTGGCAGTAGGTGGAGGCAAAGAGGAAAAGTTCTGGCACATCCCTACAGCAGGGGAAAGCTCCAGCAGTGGACAGCAGCCAAAGCCTTTCCCTGTTCTCTCCCATTCCAGAGCCTATCCCCACTGCCAGAGCTTTTCCCCATGGAGCTGAAAGGCTCTGGCAGCAGGGAGGGAGTGGGACAATACACTGCTAAAAAGAGCTAGGGTGTATAGAAAGCCATGTTGGGTATATATGCTAAGGCCTTGTGAATGTTTACTCACCTAACCAGTACCTAAGGGTATGTCTAGACTGCATCCCTCTGTCAGCAGAGGGATGCAGATTAGGCAGGTCAACACTGCAAATGAGGCAGGGATTTAAATAGCCCGTGCCTAATTTGCATAAAAATGGCCGCCGCATTTCGCCAATTCAGCACTTTGTCAGCAAAAAGTGGCAGTCTAGAGGGGGATCTGTTGAGAAAGAAAGCCTTTTTCGACAGATCCTGTAAACCTCCTTGCAGGAGGCATAAGGGATCTGTCGAAAAAGGCTTTCTTTCTCAACAGATCCCCCTCTAGACTGCCACTTTTTTTCCGACAAAGTGCTGAGTTGGCAAAACGCGACAGCTGTTTTTATGCAAATTAGGTGCGGGATATTTAAATCCCTGCCTCATTTGCAATGTCGACCTGCCTAATCTGCATCCCTCTGCCAACAGAGGGATGCAGTCTAGACATACCCTAACTGTCTACATTGCTAGTTATATCTGGACTGGGGAGGCAAGCAGAGTATAAAACTCTACTCACTGCCATAAGTGATTAAAGGTCTAGAGACCATGACCTACAAAGGAAGACTGAAAGAATTGGGCTTGTGTAGTTTGGAAAGGAGAAGACTGAGGGGGGACATGATAGCAGTTTTCAGGTATTTAAAAGAGTGTCACAAGGAGGAGGGAGAAAAATTATTCTCCTTGGTCTCCAATGATAGGATAAGGAGCAATGGGCTTAAAATGCAGCCAGGGAGGTTTAGGTTGGACATTAGGAAAAACTTCCTACCTGTCAGGGTGGTTAAACACTGGAATAAGTTGCCTAGGGAGGTTGTGGAATTTCCATCTCTGGAGATATTTAAGAGCAGATTAGATAGACATCTATCAGGGATGGTCTAGGGTACTGGGTCCTGCCGTGAGGGCAGGGGATTGTACTCGATGACCTCTCAAGATCCCTTCCAGTTCTAGTGTTCTATGATTCTAAGTGTAGAGATAGCTTAAGGCACTGTTAAGCTTTAGGAATGATGCAGTGCCAGGCCCGGCATTTTCAAACTCTTAAGCCAGATCTATACGACTGAGCTAGACTGATGTAAGGCAGCTTATGTTGACCTACCTCTGTAACTACAGGACAGCGTTGCTCCTGCCGATGTAAGACCCCCATCAGACCAACCTACTAATTCCACCTCCAGGAGAGGCACAGCACTTTGGAGGATGTAATTAGGGTGGGCAGACACTGCATGGTTTATTTTGCCTGTCAGCACCATGTGTAGCTCTCGCCTGAAAGCCTCAGCTATCTGGTGCTAAGTGCCCAGGCTGCCAACTAGGTGCAGAGCTGACAGTGTGGGTTCTCAGCCTGGGAGGCCAGGCTCACAGTTGGGAACTCTGCAAGTTTCTGAGCTCCCAACACTGCGCCCCTCAAGTTGGTGCAAGTGCTTCAAGTGAGGCCATGCACCTCTGGCAGAAGGGAGGAAGTGTGAACATGAAAACCTGCAGTGATTATTGTGGTGGCTGTATGTCAGCTTAACACAGCTTGATTTCATTGTGTAGTGTGGACAAGGGCTTAGAGCAGGGGTAAGGAACTTTTTTGGGTCAGGGGCCTCTGATCCACAAACAAGTCAGTTGGAGGCTGCACACCAGAACCTAGGGAGGTCCGGGCTAGTAGATTTTGTGAGCCCTCCAGACTGTGGGGTAGGGACAAAAATGAGGGATTCAGTGTGTGCAAGAGGGCTGCTGGGAAGTGGGCTGGAGGTGAGCGGTCTGAGCCAGATGGGGGTACAGGACCAAAGTGGGAATGCATGGTCTGGGCGGGAGGTAGGGTGCAGGAGCAAAATAAGAGTGGGGGGCCTGGCTGGGTGGTAGAGTGCAGCAGTGGGTTAGGGGCTGTGGGGTCCGGGTGATGCTGGTGCAGGGTACCCGATGCTCAGGGAGGGAGCCCCGAGCCTCGGGGGCCAGATCCAGGCAAGCCAGGGGCTGGATCCAGCCCCCGGGCCTTAGTTTCTCACCTCTAGCTTTGAGTTTTTTATAGAACTTTACAGGTGAGATGTTCAAAAGCGCTCATAGTTAGTCACATTGAAGTCAATGTTAAATGGTATTAACAGGAGCAGAGTAAGAAGTGGAGGTTAGAAGCCTAAATATCTTTGAGGATCTGTGCCTTAGTGGTTTTGAAAATCCCACCTGACCTGTGCAAAGCACTTTGGAAACATTAATTCATTCTTAGAAGCCCCTCTTTTACAAAGAAGCAATACGGATTGTCATTGCTTTTCATTATAAAAATAAATACAAAATTAATTGTAAAAGGTAGCTCTCAGTTTGTGCAGTAGCTAAGCATTGAATTGGTTCTGCCTAGTTCATGCAATACAGTTTGAATATGGTCAGCATGACAGTTCCAGTAATTGCATTGCCAGCTATGCTCAGCTAAATTACCTCTTCATTGCCACGCTCCATGTGCCAATGTAGTGCTTCCAGGGATGCCACATCAGTTCCACAGGGTGAATACCTGAAGATCTGGAGCAAGGCAGTGAATACACACATATCAAGCAGAAAGACTGGGAACACATTAGGTAGGGAACATATAACGTAACTGAATTCCTAACCAGTCCTTTCCTTTAGCCTTGACACCACAGGAGGAAGAGGATTTGGATCATCATTTTATTCATGAAGGTAACTGCTTGCTCACACAGCCAGGTAATTAAACGTGCAATTATTCTTTTTTTTCGTGAAAATCTAAATCTTGAATAAACGATCTTTGTTTTCATGGATGTGTGATTCTTGCACTTTTGCCGACATGAAAAGGTTAAAACAATGGCAATTTCAACTTCTTATACTTACAGAAGCAAGACAAATATGGGTATTGCTATCAGAGAAATGAAACCCACAGACCCTTGTTTTCTATAAACATGTGATGAGGAGCAATAAAGATCCTGATGTATAATTGGTGTTAATTGTTATCACTTCACTGAAAACATGAGCACTATGCTTAGGGCCCTACCAAATTCACGACCCATTTGGGTCGATTTCACGGTCATAAGATTTTTTTAAATGGTAACTTTCATAATTTCAGATATTTAAATCTGAAATTCCACAGTGTTGTAACTGTAGGGATCCTTACCCAAAAAGGAGCTGCATGTGCGAGTCTCAAAGTTACTGTATGGGGGTTCTGCACAGCTGCTGGCAGCAGCATTGCCTTCAGAGAAGGGGAGCTGGAGAGCGGCAGATGTTGGCCAGGAATCCAGCTCTGGAGGCAGAGCTACCTCCAGCAGCAGTGCAGAAGTCAGGGTGGCATGGTACGGTGTTGCCTCCCTTATTTCTGCACCGCTCCCCACAGTGCTGGGCCCTCAGTCAGCAGCCGCCACTCTCTGGCCACCCTGCTCTGAAAATAGCAGTACAAGAGTAAGGGTGACGTGGGTATGGGATTACCACCCTAACTTCTGCACTGCTGCTGGCGCGGCACTGCCCTCAGAGCTGGCCATCCAGCCAACGTTACAACCACTGCTCTCCAGTTGTCCAGTTCTGCATACAGTGCAGAAGTAAGGGTGTCAATAGTGTAACCTTGTGATCCTCTTTTAGGACAGGACCCCCAGTTTGAGAAATGCTGGTTTTCCCTATGAAATCTGTATAGTATGGGGGTAAAAGCACCCAAAAGGCCAGATTTCACTGGAGGACACCAGATTTCACAGTCCATTATGTGTTTTGCATTCCTATGAATTTGGTAGGGCCCTAGCTACACTGGTTTGCATCATCTGATAGTCTGGCCCATAACATTAGTTACAGAAAGATATTTGGTTTGGATGGACAGTGTATGGGGACAATTATTTCTCTCTCAGCAATTCAAAGATAGGGTTTAATTTTCCCTTTTTCAAAACTTTGAGACTTACATCAACCAAATAAAGATAATCACTGGCACTACTTACAGTTTTGACAGACAATTAAACAGCAAATGAATCACATTTGGAACACAATCTCCAAACAATCTGCACTGTTCATTGTTCTTAAAACACTGGCCAAAATCAAAAGCTGAGTCTCTGGAGTAAACAAAAATCCTTCTTTCCTTTATCCAAAGCAAAATGGACAAAATAAGGATAAGACTTGAAATTGCTTTTTAGTTCAATTATTTGTGACAAAATCTGAGTTACAAACTAAACTTTCTTTGGGGAGAGGGTCTCCAGTTCCACACAGACACATACAACCCCACACACCCCTGTGTTCACATAACATGTTTTGTTAGTCTATAAAGCGCTACCAGACCATTTGTTGTTTTTCAAGTGTATCCTGTATAGACTAACTCGGCTACCCCCTGAAGCTTCTTCACATAACTAGTCATTCCTTATGGCAAGGTAGGGAACCTTTTTTGGGTTGGGGACCACTAACCCATAGAAAAATCAGCCAGAGGTCACACACAAATGAGAAGGAAAAAAATAATAAACCCTCACTGGCATGGCCCCCAACTGAGAAGGAGAAAGACACTCCCCACATTTCCCCTGTACACTAGTGCCTAGGGGGCCCCAGCCTATTAGATTTTGTGTGTTCCAGCCCCACGGTGGGTTGGGGGGGGGGAATGGAGCACCAGCATGGGCTCCCCAGTGCTGGAGGGGGAGCCCTGAGCCTCCGGGGCTAGATCTAGGCAAGCTGGGGGTTGCATCCCATCCCCAGGCCTTAGGTTCCCCACCCCTGCCTTATGGGATTAGTAGGAATAGGGGAGGGAAAAAGACATTAAGATGGAACTGGAATTACCAATCCATTGTCATTTGTCTCCTTTCTTTTGCCTTTCCAGAAATGGATCCAATCAACAAGTATTGGTGCGATAAAAATGTGCACAGAAAATAGCAAATTCCAACAGTTACTGTTATTTTTATCCCTGTGCTTCAGTTTCCACATCTGTAAAATAGGGGTACATCGTAAGTCACACTGAAGATATAAAAATGAAAATGTTATAGAACGGCTAAGTATTATTATTAATGCTGTGATTACAAACATTTATGAGGTGACACTCCCCATGGCGTACAGGTACAGTTTCTCTGATCTGGATTATGAGCAAATAATATGTGTATAGAGGGGCCAATCTTTACTGGTGTAAATTGGCACAACATTGATGTCAATGGAGTTCCACCTGATTATGCCATCAGGGAGTTTTGCCCATATAATCTAAAATCCTTTAAGAACATAAGAACATAAGAATGGCCATACTGGGTCAGACCAAAGGTCCATCGAGCCCAGCATCCCATCTGCCGACGGTGGCCAATGCCAGGTGCCCCAGAGAAGGAGAACAGAAGACAATGATCAAGTGATTTATCTCCTGCCATCCATCTCCTGCCCTTGTTATGAAGGCTAGGGCACCATACTTTATCCCTGGCTAATAGCAATTTATGGACCTAACCTGCAAAAATTTATCAAGCTCTTTTTTAAACCCTAATAGAGTCCTGGCCTTCACAGCCTCCTCGGGCAAGGAGTTCCACAGGTTGACTGTGCGCTGTGTGAAGAAAAATTTCCTTTTATTAGTTTTGAACCTACTACCCATCAATTTCATTTGGTGTCCCCTAGTTCTTGTATTATGGGAAAAGGTAAATAATTTTTCTATAATCACTTTCTCCACACCATTCATGATTTTATATACCTCTATCATATCGCCCCTCAATCGCCTTTTTTCCAAACTGAAAAGTCCCAGTCTCTCTAGCCTCTCCCCATATGGGACCCTTTCCAAGCCCCTAATCATCTTAGTCGCCCTTTTCTGAACCTTTTCTAATGCCAATATATCTTTTTTGAGGTGAGGAGACCACATCTGCACGCGGTACTCGAGATGTGGGCGTACCATAGTTTTATATAGGGGAAGTATGATATCTTTTGTCTTATTATCTATCCCTTTTTTAATAATTCCTAACATCCTATTTGCCTTACTAACTGCCGCTGCACACTGCGTGGATGTCTTCATAGAACTATCCACTATAACTCCAAGATCCCTTTCCTGATCTGTCGTAGCTAAATTTGACCCCATCATGTAGTACGTGTAATTTGGGTTATTTTTTCCAACATGCATTACCTTACACTTACCCACATTAAATTTCATTTGCCATTTTGCTGCCCAATCACTCAGGTTGCTGAGATCTTTTTGTAGTTCTTCACAATCCCTTTTGCTTTTGACTGTCCTGAACAACTTTGTGTCATCTGCAAACTTGGCCACCTCACTGCTTACCTCATTTTCTAGATCATTGATGAACAAGTTGAACAGGATTGGTCCCAGTACTGACCCCTGGGGAACACCGCTAGTTACCCTCCTCCATTGTGAAAATTTACCATTTATTCCCACCCTTTGTTTTCTGTCTTTTAACCAATTCTTGATCCATGAAAGGACCTTTCCTCCTATCCCATGACCACCTAATTTACGTAAAAGCCTTTGGTGTGGGACCGTGTCAAAGGCTTTCTGGAAATCTAGGTATATTATATCCACTGGGTGCCCCTTGTCCGCATGTTTATTAACCCCTTCAAAGAATTCTAACAGATTAGTTAGACACGACTTCCCTCTGCAGAAACCATGCTGACTTTTGCCCAACAATTCGTGCTCTTCTATGTGCCTTGCAATTTTACTCTTTACTAGTGTTTCTACTAATTTGCCTGGTATTGATGTTAAACTTATCGGTCTATAATTGCCAGGATCTCCTCTAGAGCCTTTTTTAAATATTGGTGTTATATTGGCCATCTTCCAGTCATTTGGTACCAAAGTGGATTTAAAGGATAGGTTACAAACCACTGTTAATAACTCCGCAATTTCACATTTGAGTTCTTTCAGAACCCTTGGGTGAATGCCGTCTGGTCCCGGAGACTTGTTACTATTCAGCTTATCAATTAATTCCATAACCTCCTCTAATGTCACTTCAATCTGAGTGAGTTCCTCAGATTTGTCACCTAAAAAGGCTGGCTCAGATTTAGGAACCTCTGTAACATCCTCAGCCGTGAAGACTGAAGCAAAGAAATCATTTAATCGCTCCGCAATGGCACTGTCTTCCTTGATCGCTCCTTTTATATCTTTATCATCCAAGGGCCCCACTGCTTTTTTAGCGGGCTTCCTGCTTCTAATGTATTTAAAAAACATTTTACTATCATTTTTTGAATTTTTGGCTAGCTGTTCCTCAAACTCTTTTTTGGCTTTTCTTACTACATTATGACACTTAATTTGGGAGTGTTTATGTTCCTTTCTATTTTCCTCCTTTATTCTTCAAAGTTATGCTATTGCCTTACGGGACCATAATATAAATCCAAAGTAGCATGGATTAGAACAGGGGTGGGGAACCTAGCACCTAGGGGCTGGAGGCAGCCCCCAGCTTGACTGGATCCAGCCCTTGAGGCTCAGGGCTCCCCCCAAGTATTGGGGAGCCAGCAGAGCTGGAGCACACAGTCTACTAGCTAGGACCCCACCAGGCTCTGGTGTGTGAGGGGAATGTGTGGAGAGTCTTTCTCCTTCTCAGTCAGGGGCCACGTCAGTGAGGGTGCGGGGTTTGATTTTTTTTTGTTTTGTTTTGTTTTGTTTGTTTTGTTTTTGGGGTTTTCTTTTTGTTTTGTTTTTTGCTTCTCATTTGAGTGCGGCCCCTGACTGATTTTTCTGTGGTTCAGTGGCCCCTGACCCCCAAAAAAGTTTCCCACCCCTGGATTAGAGGTTAATTCGAGCCATGCTGAAACATATCACACAAAAGAAGGATCATGGATTTGGTCACAGATATCTCATCAATAGCAAATGCTTCTCACAAGGTACTTGTTAAAACTTGTTGCAGTACAATAGTTGATGATGCTGCCACCCCATCTTTCAGATTAGCAACTTTTTAGAGCCATGTGGAGAAATCTTGCTCCCCCTTATGTTTTGTGTTAACCACAGCAGTTCAATGTCTGGCTTCTTATTCCCATTTAAGTGACTATAACAGATCTCAAAGGCAGGGTGAAATTAAGGTCAACTCTATACCAGTGTTCTCTCTAACATTTTCTATCCTGGGTTGGGTTGAATCGTCTTTTGGGAGGATTGAAATTTCTTATGTGCAACATCAATATTGAGGTAGTGTGTAGATGTGCACCACCAATACAAACAACCCCCCCCCCCATACACATTTTATATAGGTAGAGAAATAGAGAGAGATATGTAGAAGCCCCAGAACAAATTAACACATGGTTTCAGGGTTTGTAGACAGATGCATGTTTCAGAGAGCTTACAGATAAGATTTCATACTATAAAACAACTTGCATCACACCTAGTACTTGCTACTTCTGCCTCATAAGAGCCAGAACTCTACCACATAGCAAAGATCTGGCCTTAATGCGATACAATATACCATATATTAATTAGTAACACAGGATTTTAAAAAAATCATTGAGATCAGAGTTTTAGACATCTGCAAAACTCCAAAAAAAATGGTTAAAAGAATATTTTTCTTTCTTACCTTAAGCCGTTAACACCTGTGTAAACTTTGTTTGAAATGTAACCATGCAAATGTCTTGGCACAGACACACACTCCATGCAGTCAGCCCCTTCTCTCCCTTCCCAGGAGGCTTGAGAGTGCTGAGTTCCTGCCTCTCTTCTCATGCAGTGAACTTTCCAAACTCCACTGCCCTTTGACTCCGCCTCAGCCAACTACTCACTTACTTCCTTCCCTCCCTCCTTCCTCCTCTCTCCCTCTTCCTTCTTGTCCTCCTCCCCTGTCCCCAGGCCACTTATTGTCTCCTTATCTCACTTTTTATTCCCTGCTCTGGGAGCTGCTCTGTTTCAAGCATGGAGCAGACCCATTTAGCTGCTTGCTCAGCAAGATGACATCCTCCCTCCACTGGTCAGCTGAGCTCCCTGCCTGCATGGGAGCTTTGAACTTCTGAGTGGAGCTCAGAAAACAGGTGCGCAGTCATACAGGTACACAGCTTACAGGCAACTTAGGTCTATACTAGACCCAGAAGGTCAGCTTAAGGTATGCAGCTCCAACTACATAAATAATGTAGCTGGAGTCGACATACCTTAAGCCGAGCTTGATATTATCTTCACAGTGGGAAGGCAACGGGAACAAATCCTGATGACTGTGAGGTGTACTGGCACTGACCGGAGGTGCCCTCAGCATTCAATTTAGTGTGTCTTAATTCAAAACCCACTAAAATGAATGCCAGAAGGTCAATCTCTGGAACATAAGTATAGGCGTGGCCTACGGATGAATGGTTTTATATAGAATATAAATGTCTAAAGAACAACAGGAAATGTTAAAACAAAACTAAAAAATGTTTACCTAATAAAAACTAAAGGGAAAAATACAAGAAAACAAATAGTGAATATATAGAAATTTACCCTTAATACAAAATCAGAGAAGAAATGAGCTCAGCATCTGTTTTAGGCAAATTTGATTCTTCAGACTCTTATGCTCATCATCACTTTTCCATCCTGGTCAAGTATTTTGGAAAACATCCTTTTTCCTGGGTTTTTCTATGACAGATGAATAGGGCCCTGATTGATTTCACACTCCTATTGGATCTCACATTGGAGTTTCACTGGTGTAAAGCCATTGACTTTAATGGAGTTTCTCCTATTTACCTTAGTATGTGTGAGAACAGAGTCAAATCCTAGAACATCATTCATCTTTTCAAGATGCTTCCAGATTCATATATACAACCCCAATCTGATTCATCTCAACCATAACCCATGACTTCTTCACAACTCTATCTTGTCTTGAACTGGCTTTTTTAAATAGATCTACAGAAGACAGAGAGAAGTTGTGATTTTATCAGTTTAAATACCGAGAGAATTTGGATCTAAAAATCAAACCTGTGTCTTACTGTGTTACTTACTCAGATGGTATATCAAACTTATCTTTTGAAATATCCAAAGTCATGCATCTTCCATCTCATGTACAGAATGATAAGGATAATTACAGGGTAATGTGACTATATATTAAAATTGATCATATATTAAAACTGTGTAATTATAAAATAATTTTTAAAGAATAATAAAATATCATATCATATCATTAGAAAGTCATAAAAAGTAATAAAAGTGTGTTTTTGGGAAGATTGAAAAAGTAATTGTGGCATTTAATGTTGTAATAATTACACAATTAAAATTACAAAATCACATATAGCAATTAAAGCAAAGGGCCTCCCACAACAGTAATCAGTTAGGTTTTCAAAGCTCTAGGTTCCCTAATTAAATATATATCCTAAAGGTGAGGTACATAAGAAGTACAGGAAGCACTGATTAATAGATACAAATACTGTGGATAGCAATTTTCACTCTACCTACCCCAGTTTCCAATAAACTCTGGAATGGATTATATAGCTCAGTAGACTGATGTTGCAGTATTCCATCTACCTCAACTCTACTGCTCCCATTCACTAAGACTGAACCATTTGCTGTGCCCATGTTCCTCATCCTGAATAACAACACTGGAATCATGAGTTATTAAGATGTAAGGGATATGTGGGACAAAGAATGGAAGGGGTCCAAAGTTCTAAATAAAATGGAGCTAAGTATATAAAATCAGTTTTCCCTTAAACACCTGCATTGTCACTTCTCCACTGCTGCAGTGAGGCTTCTCAGTTGTCTTCCCCACACAAACTTTCCATTCGTTGATTACAGGCCAGACCCACAGCAAAACCAGTCACACCACCAGTCACTAGAAGAAATTTCACACTGTATAAACTGGATCCCCAAACACTGCCTTCTGAGTACAACTCCTAATATGCAGTTAAATTAAATTTTAGCCCATGCTTTGACAAGATAAAAACACAGATGACCCACAGCACTTGTGAATATTACAGGGATTAGCTCTAGACTTTCTAGCATTTAATTAGGCAAACAAAAATGGTATTCAAAATGTAGACTGCAGAAATACAGTAGATCATGCTTTAAAAAAATAATCCACGACATCTGACAGTGCAGCTACATAAATCCAGAATGATGTAGAATGTAGAGGGGAACTGAGATTTTTTAATTTAAATTGACCAATTTTGTCAATGAATCAGTTTCGCCAGAATAAGGACAGAGTGCAGATGCAAGCTGTTTTAAGACCTATTTAAGCCTGTAAGAGCCGATTTGTTCGCAACTATTTCACATGGGCTCCCTCTAATATTTCATCTATATTCTAGAGCTTTCTGAATTGTAGGTGTCACTTATTAAAGAAAAAAATACATTAAAGGAACAGTGATGGCATGAGTTAAATCCACAAAAGCCAAGAACATCTGAGATCAGGCTGAAACCCTGCACCAATATTCTTCTCTACCACGATTTAGAGGATTTAAGAGATATTAAGTGACGGATGGCAGAACAAGGAGCAATGGCCTCAAGTTACAGTGGGGGAGGTCTAGGTTGGATATTAAGAAAAACTATTTCACTACGAGGGTGGTGAAGCACTGTAATGGGTTACCTAGGGAGGTGGTGGAATCTCCATCCCTACAGGTTTTTAAGTCTCGTCTTGACAAAGCCCTGGCTGGGTTGATTTAGTTGGGATTGGTCCTGCCTTGGGCAGGGGGCTGGACTTGATGACCTCCTGAGGTCTCTTCCAGCTCTATGATTCTAAGCTTGATCCTATGCCCACTGAACTAAGTGATGAAACATCAATTGACATCAGTGAGGCAGGATCACATACATAAAAGTGTACTCTTTCAGAGGAGCTTTAATTATTTATTTAGCATGTGCAATCTGTTCAAGCCATGCCACAACGTTCTTATCAATCAGGTTCAAGGCATTAAGACCTCCGGAAGTTGTGTCATTTTGCAGTCTTCAACAATGTGTATTCTGGTTTGTGGCTGCCCACATGGATATAGTGGGTTGTCCTTAAAACACCACCAAAATTCCACTGTGGCACAAATTCCACCTCTAGTATGAAAACAGTTCCGAGGGCTCCATTGTCTTCATGGTAAATCAAACCCCAGTTAACACTGAGTGGCCTTGTTCCTTGTAAGCTGAGTGCATGGATGACTGCCAAAGAGAGATTCAGATGCTTCCCAGCTGAATGGCAGAGTACCCAGAACTGGCAGCATGTGTTTCTGCTGGTGGTGCACATCTACACATGCCTCAGTGAACATGACAAAATTTATTCTGCACATGGATGGAAAAATTTAGAGGGAACATTACTGAATGGGGTCTGACACAAGATCATTATTTGTCAATTTCTCTGTGAACCATAAAGCTCACCACATGTCCTCTACTGTAAATCCCTCACCCGGTAACTTATCCGTAATGGGTGACGTGAGGGCAGATAACCATATGGTGGATTAAACAATACATTAATTAATAGTAGACGTGACATATTGTGCAGATTTAACCAGAGATTTGTTTCTTTTTCCTCTCTGTGAACACTGGGTCGAACAATATTGCAAAGAATCGGTAACCATGGTAGAGGAGTAAAGGATGCCTGAAATAATATGCAGGGTGAAATTAAGTTATACATTGCTCATCTTTATGTGAATGCCAAACCATTGTCCCCTGGGGGCTTTCGTGCTGATGCACAGTGATTTGGAGGTGAGGATAGGCAGGAAGGCAACATAGCTTTTATCAATACTGTCTCTTCAGGCAACACTATTTTTTCAAAAAAGGCAAAGGAAACATCTCATGGACTACATTACTAGCTGATAGATTCATATGGCCTAGATCCCCCAGTGTTTTTGAGTGTGCAGTTTTGGAGAAGCGACGGGGAGTCCTGTGGTACCTGAGGGTATGTCTACACTACCACCCTAGTTCGAACTAGGGTGGTTAATGTAGGCATTCAAAGTTGCAAATGAAGCCCGGGATTTAAATATCCCGGGCTTCATTTGCGTCTTGCCGGGCGGGCGCCATTTTTAAATGCCCTTAGTTCGAACTCCGTGCCCGCGGCTACACGCGGCACGGAGTAGGTAGTTCGAATTAGGATTTCTAATTCGAACTACTGTTACACGAGGTAACGGTAGTTCAAATTAGAGATCCTAATTCGAACTACCTACTCCGTGCCGCGTGTAGCCGCGGGCACGGAGTTCGAACTAAGGGCATTTAAAAATGGCGCCCGTCCGGCAAGATGCAAATGAAGCCCGGGATATTTAAATCCCGGGCTTCATTTGCAACTTCGAATGCCTACATTAACCACCCTAGTTCGAACTAGGGTGGTAGTGTAGACATACCCTTATAGACTAACCAAAGTGTTGGAGCATAAGCTTTCGTGGGCAAAGACCCACTTCGTCAGATGCATGTCTGCGGGAAAGAATCAATGGACACAAATATAAGTAAAGGAAACATACAGAAACCTATTGGGGAGCACCTCAATCTTCCACATCACACTTTAAAAGATCTCCCAAGTAGCTGTGCCAGTTTTGGAGAGGCAACCATGCAGGCAGGTGGGAGGCAAGGAAGGAGCAACAATGAGGACAGCTAGCAGGTGGCAAGGGGACCCTGAGGATTGGTTGGTTAACTGACTCCTGCTTAGCAGGTGCAGCTAAACTATCTAGCTGCAAGAGAAGTGCTGCATGCCAGCTGTGCACAGGGGAAGAGAGCAAGCTAGCTGGTGGGGAGTGAGGCCTTCCGAATAAGAGCTGAAGAGCCAGCCAAGGAGAATTGACTGCGTGAAGACAAAGGATTATTGTGTAGTGAGAGTGCTGTAGGCCTTTAGTCTCCATCTGTTCCCAACATGCCACATTAATGCAGTGTCTGAACAAACAAAATAAAAATATTAGGTGTGAGGCACTAAGCCTAACATTTCAGGGCCTATGTGTACTCGGTGGGTTGATCAAGCTCTACTCATGAAGGCTTATAAGGCTACATCTAGACTACATCCCTCTGTCGGCAGACGAATGTAAATGAAGCACTTCGAAAGTGCAAATGAAGCGGGGATTTAAATATCCTGCACTTCATTTGCATAATCATGTAATGGTGCTTTTTCAAAAAAGTGCCATTTCGAAAGTAAAACCGCGGTCTACACGCAGTTCTTTCAAAAATGGAGTGCTTTTTCAAAAGATCCTGTAAACCTCAAAAAATGGTCTGGACTGTGGTTTTACTTTTAAAATGGCGCTTTTTCGAAAGAGCACCATTACGTGATTATGCAAATGAAGCACAGGATATTTAAATTCCCACTTCATTTGCACTTTCGAAGTGCTTTATTTACATCCCTCTGCTGACAGACGGATGTAGTCTAGACGAAGCCTAAAAGACGCCATAGAAATGTAGGCTCCTGAAGAGGTCATCGAGTTCAGCTCCCTGCGCTGAGGGAGGAACATATAAACCTAAACCATCCCTGACAGTTGCTTCACTAACCTGGTCTTAAAAACCTCTAATACAGGGATTCTACAACCTACCTTTGAAGCCTGGTTCCAGTGCTTCACTATTCTTATCATTAGAACATTTTTCTGATATCTAATCTAAATCTGCCTTGCTTCAGATTAATCCAATTACCTCTTGTCTTACAATCCTCTTTCCACAGTCCTCTTTCCAATAGTTATCATATTTGAAAACTTTTATCAGGTCCCCGCTCAGTCTTCTTTTCTTCAAGACTAAACATGCCCAGTGTTTTTTTATCTTTTCCTTATATATCAAGTCTTCTAAATGTTTTGTCATTTTTTGGTCTTTCCTGGACTCTCTTCAATTTATCCACATCTTTCCTATAAGGTGGCACCCAGAATTGGGGACAGAACTCTATCTGAAGCCTCACCAATGCTGAGTACAGTAGGACAATTATCCCCCATATATTACATATAATTCTTCTATTAATACACCCCAAAATGACATTATCCTTTTTCTCTATCTCCTCACATTATTGACTCAAATTCAGTCTATGATCCACTCTAACCCACAGATCCTTTTCAGCAGTATTACCATCTAGCCAGCTATTCCCTATTTCATAATTGTGCATGTGATTTTTTGCCTTCGTATGTGTAATTTTTACACTCATCCTCATTGAATTTCATCTTGGTGATTTCAAACCAATTATCTTATTTATTCACGGTATTTTGAATGACAGGATTAGAATTCAAAAGTGCAACCCTTTCTAGCTTGGCATAAGTGCAAATTTTGAAAACATACTCGCCCCTCTATTTTCCAACTCATTAATGAAAATATTGGATAGCACCAGATCCAGGAGTACCTCATTCAGGACTCCACTAGATATGCCCACCCACTTCGATAGTTAGCCCATAAAAGCTACTCTTTCTGTCTTTCAATCTGTGATGCACCCACCTTATAAAAATTTCATCTAGACTACATTTCCCCAGTTTCTTTATGAGAATGTCATGTGGGACAGTGACAAAAGCCTTACTAAAATCAAGATATATCATGTCTGCTCCTTCTCCCTCTATCCGCAAGGCCAGTAACTCAGTCAAAGAAGGAAATCAAGTTAATCAGAATGATTGGTTCTTAAAAAAAATCCACATTAGCTGTTACTCATCCTATTATCAGCTATGTGCTTACAAATTGACCGTTTAATAATTTGTTCCAGCATCTTTCCATGTAATTAAATTTGTCTGACTTATCCACAATTCCCCAGTTGCTCTTTGTCCCCTTTTCAAGATAGATCCTATGTTTGTCTTATTGTTCTGAGACTTCACCTGTGTTCTATGAGTTCATTCCTGGATCCAGGATTGCTTCAGCTACTTCTTTAAGTAACCTATGGCAAATTTAATCAGACCCTCTTAGATTGAATACATCTAAGTTATCTAAATATTCTTTAACCTATTCTTTCTCAACTTTGACTTTCATTCTTTCCCTCTTCTTATTAATAGTGTGTTAAATATTGGGTAAAATTTACCTTTTTAGTGAAAACTGAAGCAAAATAGGAATTAAACACCTTCGGCCTTCTCGATATCTGTTCTTAGCTCTCTTTCGCCACTGGGTTGAAGAAATATGCTTTCCTTTATCTTTTTCTTGCTTTTTAATGTATTTAAAGAATGTCTTCTTATTGTCTTTTATCTCCCTTGGTAGGTGTAACTGATTTTGTGCTTTAACTTTTCTGATTTTGTGCCTACATGCTAGTACTATTCTTTTGTACTCATCCTTGGCAATTTGGCTCAATTGCAACTTTTTGTAGGATTCCTTTTTCATTTTCAGATCATTAAAGAGCTTCTGATGAAGAGCTTCTGATTTTTCAGGATAATTTGCTGTTGTACCTTTAATACTGTGCTTTTGAGATACTTTTCCCGATATCACTATCATACCGGGATATAAATTATATCGGAAAGACAGAACAGGTCGTGCGGGTGGCGGAGTGGTACTATATGTGAAGGATAATATAGAATCAAATGAAGTAAAAATCCTAAAGGAATCAAAATGTTCCATAGAATCATTATGGATAACAATTCATTCCTCTAATATGAATATGGCATTAGGAATATATTACCGACCACCTAACCAGGACAGTAATAGTGATGCTGAAATGATAAGGGAGATTAGAGAGGCTACCAAAATAAAAAACACAGTAATAGGAGATTTCAATTATCCCCATATTGATTGGGTGCATGTCACCTCAGGACGGGATTCAGAGATTAAATTTCTTGATGCCTTAAATGACTGCTTCTTGGAGCAGCTAGTACAGGAACCCACAAGGGGAGAGTCGATTCTCGACCTAGTCTTGACTGGAACGCAGGATCTGGTCCAAGAGGTAACTGTTACTGGACTGCTTGGAAATAGTGACCACAATATAATAACTTTTAATATTCCTGTGTTGGGAAGAACACCGCAGCGGTCAAACACTCTGGCATTTAATTTCAAAAAGGGGAATTACACTAAAATGAGGAAGCTAGTTAAACAGAAACTAAAAGGGAGAGTAATTAAACTAAAATCCCTGGAAGCTGCATGGGAACTGTTTAAAGACACCATACTAGAGGCCCAACTTAAATGTATACCCCAAATAAAAAAACACAGTAAGAGACCTAACAAAGAACCACCATGGCTAAACAGCCATGTTAAAAAGGCAGTGAGAGAGAAAAGGGCAGCTTTTAAAAAGTGGAAGTCAAATCCTAGTGAGGAAAATAGAAAGGAACATAAACACTCCCAAATTAAGTGTCATAATGTAGTAAGAAAAGCCAAAAAAGAGTTTGAGGAACAGCTAGCCAAAAATTCAAAAAATGATAGTATAATGTTTTTTAAATACATTAGAAGCAGGAAGCCCGCTAAAAAAGCAGTGGGGCCCTTGGATGATAAAGATATAAAAGGAGCGATCAAGGAAGACAGTGCCATTGCGGAGCGATTAAATGATTTCTTTGCTTCAGTCTTCACGGCTGAGGATGTTACAGAGGTTCCTAAATCTGAGCCAGCCTTTTTAGGTGACAAATCTGAGGAACTCACTCAGATTGAAGTGACATTAGAGGAGGTTATGGAATTAATTGATAAGCTGAATAGTAACAAGTCTCCGGGACCAGACGGCATTCACCCAAGGGTTCTGAAAGAACTCAAATGTGAAATTGCGGAGTTATTAACAGTGGTTTGTAACCTATCCTTTAAATCCACTTTGGTACCAAATGACTGGAAGATGGCCAATATAACACCAATATTTAAAAAAGGCTCTAGAGGAGATCCTGGCAATTATAGACCGATAAGTTTAACATCAGTACCAGGCAAATTAGTAGAAACACTAGTAAAGAGTAAAATTGCAAGGCACATAGAAGAGCACGAATTGTTGGGCAAAAGTCAGCATGGTTTCTGCAGAGGGAAGTCGTGTCTAACTAATCTGTTAGAATTCTTTGAAGGGGTTAATAAACATGCGGACAAGGGGCACCCAGTGGATATAATATACCTAGATTTCCAGAAAGCCTTTGACACGGTCCCACACCAAAGGCTTTTACGTAAATTAGGTGGTCATGGGATAGGAGGAAAGGTCCTTTCATGGATCAAGAATTGGTTAAAAGACAGAAAACAAAGGGTGGGAATAAATGGTAAATTTTCACAATGGAGGAGGGTAACTAGTGGTGTTCCCCAGGGGTCAGTACTGGGACCAATCCTGTTCAACTTGTTCATCAATGATCTAGAAAATGAGGTAAGCAGTGAGGTGGCCAAGTTTGCAGATGACACAAAGTTGTTCAGGACAGTCAAAAGCAAAAGGGATTGTGAAGAACTACAAAAAGATCTCAGCAACCTGAGTGATTGGGCAGCAAAATGGCAAATGAAATTTAATGTGGGTAAGTGTAAGGTAATGCATGTTGGAAAAAATAACCCAAATTACACGTACTACATGATGGGGTCAAATTTAGCTACGACAGATCAGGAAAGGGATCTTGGAGTTATAGTGGATAGTTCTATGAAGACATCCACGCAGTGTGCAGCGGCAGTTAGTAAGGCAAATAGGATGTTAGGAATTATTAAAAAAGGGATAGATAATAAGACAAAAGATATCATACTTCCCCTATATAAAACTATGGTACGCCCACATCTCGAGTACCGCGTGCAGATGTGGTCTCCTCACCTCAAAAAAGATATATTGGCATTAGAAAAGGTTCAGAAAAGGGCGACTAAGATGATTAGGGGCTTGGAAAGGGTCCCATATGGGGAGAGGCTAGAGAGACTGGGACTTTTCAGTTTGGAAAAAAGGCGATTGAGGGGCGATATGATAGAGGTATATAAAATCATGAATGGTGTGGAGAAAGTGATTATAGAAAAATTATTTACCTTTTCCCATAATACAAGAACTAGGGGACACCAAATGAAATTGATGGGTAGTAGGTTCAAAACTAATAAAAGGAAATTTTTCTTCACACAGCGCACAGTCAACCTGTGGAACTCCTTGCCCGAGGAGGCTGTGAAGGCCAGGACTCTATTAGGGTTTAAAAAAGAGCTTGATAAATTTTTGCAGGTTAGGTCCATAAATGGCTATTAGCCAGGGATAAAGTATGGTGCCCTAGCCTTCATAACAAGGGCAGGAGATGGATGGCAGGAGATAAATCACTTGATCATTGTCTTCTGTTCTCCTTCTCTGGGGCACCTGGCATTGGCCACCGTCGGCAGATGGGATGCTGGGCTCGATGGACCTTTGGTCTGACCCAGTATGGCCATTCTTATGTTCTTATGTTCTTATGTTTTGTTCTGAACTCTTTTTTCTTTTAGATTTGGTCTACCAGTTCTTTGAGTTTGTTGAAGTTTGCTTTTTTTAGTCCATTGTCCTTATTTTGCTGCTCTGACTCGTTCTTTACCTTAGATTCATGAAAACTATCATTTAACTATCCTTTCACTCAAGTTACTTTCAGTCTTCAGATTCATTACCAATTCCTCTTCATTGGTCAGAATGAATTCTCAGGTTAATTACTGGTTACTTCTTTCAACTGAAACACAAAGTTTATATCCAATACATTCCAAGATCTTATTAGAAATGTTGTGTTAATATTTTTGTTGCTCCAATTACCCTATTGTAAGTTTGTAATATAACTATTTACAGGCTTTGTCACCTGCCCCTTTGAATCTTGTTTAAAATCTCCCTGATTAGATTGGTGAGTCAGCGTGCAAAGATTCATAATGCATAGATTCCCAGGCCAGAAGGCATTATTTGTGGTCATCTGCTCTGGCCTCTTGAATAACAGAGGCCATAGAGTTTCCCTGAAATAATTCCTAGATGCTCTTTCCCATCTTGGTCAGGTGGATCCCATCTCAGCCTTGTATTCTTCCTTCCCAGACCAGCATCCAACAGCCAAGGAAACCAAAGCCCTCCCATTGACACACTCATCTCCAGGATGTACATGTCCTGCCTTGGACATTACCGTCAATTGAGAGGGTGAACAAGAACACAACCAATGACCCCAACTCCTTTACCCTTTCTCCCAGAGCCCATTAGTCACTGTTGATTTGTTTGGGGTCATAATCAAGCTAATGGTACCTTTAGTTCAGAGCCAGAACAAGATGGGATTTCTTACGTTCAATGTGAAGCAATACTACAAAGCTACCATTACTCTACCACAACCTGGAGTCTAAGGCAACATTTTCAAAAGTGGCCACTGGTTTGGGGTGCCTCGGTTTTTGGAAGCCGGATATGAGATACCTTGGGCTGGACTTCCAGACGTTCTGGGTATCCGCAGTGCTAGTTGATGTAAAAGGATGATGCATCCCTTGACTGATTGATTGATTTTCTGTATCCCTGAAAATCAATTAAAAAAATTATCAAACTGAGTCTCCCAAATCATTGGCCACATTTGCAAATATAGTCCTTAATCCTTAGGAAACAGTGCCAGCCATGTTCTGAGGTGGGTCTCTCCTGGATACTGCTTAATTGCAAAAGTTTTGGTGACGCTCTTTCTTTGGCTGTTGGGAGGAGATTCAGGCTTAGGGGTATCCACTTTCCATGAGTACCAAATGACCGTATCTTCCCACCTCTGGGAAACAGCCTTTTCTCCATCATCTGGACCCATCAATGAAAGTCACCTTTCCCTGCTTTCAGGTCCCATGCCATTCCATACCTCAAGAGTCAATATGCAAATATTACTTATGTTTACAACAGAAGTAGGGTGAACGAGGCAGAGGTTACTTAGCATGTAGCCCAGAGTAGCTCTAGATAAGTAGCCAGGCAATTAGTTATTATAGGCAGTTAGGGAGAATGAAATTTTGTGTCTGGAGTAAAGGATGCTATTTCAGCAGACCAAAGAATGGTTAGAAAGAAATGCTGGTGGAAGATTCATTTTGTAAAGGGAAGGGGAAGAAATGACACTGCAGTACAATGAAGGGGTGGGCCCTGTGCTGAGTGTAAGATGGAGATATTCAGGATTCATCTTTTGCACCTTGGGACAATTTGCTGACGTCTGAGCACTCTCGTCGTAAGAGTTAAGGGATTAGTTCCTGCAGAAATAGAATATGGTGCTGAGCCTCTCACCATAACCTCTCACCAATAGGATTGAGTCAAATGTGACTTCGAGTTACCACATCATGTTCAACTAAGGCCTATGTGAAATGAGAGATCCAAATTCACCCTCAAGGTACAAGCGTTTCCCAAGAGATGTGGGAAGGGCAGAACAGGGAAACTAACATTGGCACCAAAGAATTGTACTCATGAAGAGGTGATTTCCACCAGAAAAATCAGCTGCCTGTCTGTCAGGTGTCTCCTTAACACAAAGTGTAGTTGGAATGTGGTGTGAAGGCAGACATAAGGGGCCAGATTTTGTAAAAAAAAAAACCAAAAAAAACCCTTGTGATTTAAGATCATTTAAATTATATTCTTTATTTCATGGTCTTCTTACTTTTTTTCATCTCACCATATTCTCTTGAGTTGAAAGGCAAGGAAAAGAATTACCTTAGAAATGGTATCATACTGAATTCTTCTTGGATACCTTTGTGTTCTTTCATCTGCTCAGACTGCTTTATTTCACAGAATGCTTAGGTCTACAAAAGATGCAGATTTGTACGATTACAGAATCCTTCTCTAATCTCCCATTCATTACCTTGCCACAACAGGGGAAAAGAAATCCAACTGTTGTTCTGCTTGATGCATAACGGAGTATGTGTGGGAGGCTATAGATTCAGTCTGGAGATATATAAACCATTGCACTTTTCCCCTTATTATACTTAAAACAAGGATCTTACTGATTTTGTAACTATATCAAATAGAACTTTAATAGAACTTGTATATGCAGCATGGTCTAGGGGATAGGGCACTGGATGAGGAATGAAGACACATGGATTCTACTCATGCTTTGCCACTGAATTCCTCTGTGACCTTGCCCAAGCCCTTCACCTCTGTTTCCTTTCCCATCCTTTGTCTGTCCTGTCAATGATTCTCTACGTTCTTTGGAACAGAAGCATATTTTGTCACGCGCTTAGCATAGCAGCACTAAATCTCAGCTGGGGTGTCTAAATGTTTTACATATGCACATCATCATCATAAGTATTGTTAAGTCAGAATCCCAGTTTATTTTTTCAACAAAGCATTTAGAAATATTTTAGATGTTTATCATGAGTACAGCAGCCCTTAGTTCCAGGGGAAAAGTGTATGTTGTCAACAGCACGCACAGGATTTGCCATAAGTTGGATAAAATGTATTATCTTTCTGGCACATGAGAAAAAATAGTTTTTGTTTTTTTTAATGATTGAAGGTACTAACTCTCCGAATGTATGCAAAGACATGATTGATCAAAACCAGAGCCAAGCTAGTCTCTGCTGTTTATACCATATATGTCAGTTACGGGAGGGAACCAGATATAGTGACAAGGGAAATAGGGCAAGGGGAAGGACCAGGCTATTTTATGTGCCCCCTATTTTGTCACCATCTCTCAAACCTGCATTCAGTGGTCTCAGAACTGTCACAACACTGCTGAACGCCTTCCTGCCATTTTATTCTCTTGAACAATTTAACAGGAAAATAAAAGCAACATGTACCATCCCTGAGGGCGCATCTAGACTGCCCGCGGCTTTTGAAAGCAGATATGCAAATTTGGCAAGAATTTGCATATCTTCTTCTGATCCTGTTTTTGGAAGAGTTTAAAAAAAAAGCAGTCTAGAGGTGGTTCTTTTGCAAAAAAAAAAAAGACCCTTTTCAGAAGAACCCTGTACACCTCATTTTTTTAGGAAGAAGGGTTCTTTAGAAAAAAGGTTTTTTTTTCCGAAAGAACTGCATCTAGACTGCTTTAAAAAAAAAACTCTTCCAAAAACAGGATCGGAAGAAGATATGCAAATTCACGCCGAATTTATATATCTTCTTTCGGAAGCCGCAGGCAGTCTAGACATGCCCTGGAAGTCATAGTAGGGAATAGCACTCCCTGTAAGCTGGGAGGTTGTGCGGCCACTCTGGAGAGATTTCAGTGCTGCCAGGCTAATTAACAGAGTTCCGACAGTGACGTTTGTGTTTCTTCTGGTGGTGTGCATTCACATGTGCCTTGGTGCACATGACAAAATTTATTCTGTATATTATTTGCTCGTGGATGGAAAAGATTAGAGGGAACATTGGTAGTGAAATGTTTCCCTCTGGACATTTGGGGATGGGGAAGATAGTTGCTTCACTCCAACCTATCCATCATCCCAAAACTGGATTTTTCCCCTTTGGGCCAGCCCTGTTCTGTGGTGGCCCTCAAAGAGATTCAGTCTTTGTGGTGTGTTTATAATAGTGCTAATAGGGAGAAAGAAGCATATTGTGCTTGACCCTGCAGATGCACATGTCTCTGTTTGCAGGTTAACAGGGTTGTACAAATGTAACAGAGGGCATTAGTCAAAGGAAACTGGTCTACCTGGGGGCTATTCAGTTCACAGAACCTCTCTCACTGGTGAGAGGAAGAGCACAGCTTGATTGTCGGAAGCTGAGGTGTGATGGAAGTGGCTGACTGTCTTAGATAAACTATCTGTTCAGTTGTGTGGTCTACTCAGATCACAGTCCATGCATAGAAGAATGCAGTTGACATGAGGCTGCTACTCTCTTAACAATACTAGTCAGTGGGGAGCGGATGGAGCTTTGGTTCCAACCCCACATACCACGCTAGCTAAAACACCTGAGCCAATGCAAGTGAGAAGTGAGCTGCACCAAGAAAGTGGCTTGTACAGTTTATTCTCCCCGTGCAGCAAAGAGAAAGTCTGAGTCTCAAATCAGTCCCAGTTTTGCTCCTGAACCAGCTGAGCTACATGCTGCCAATTACTCATGAAAGATGTGAATTCCACTCAAACCAATTAACCCATCTACCACGAATCTGAGCTGTGATTCAGAGGACTTTTCCAGGGAACATATGAGGCATGGTGGGACACTCAGAAGGGTGTATGTGCAAAGTCAGACATATCTACTAGTCCAAAAACAAAATAGTCAGGATATATTTCCACTTGTCCAAACAAACTCTAACTTTCTGCAGTCAGAGATACTGATAAGAGGCCAATATCAGAATGAGAAAGCAGCTGATTTACACCTATCCTGGCTCAGATTTCATTCCATAGGGAAATAAATGAGATTAATGTTGCTATAGAAGAGGAAATCAAAGGTTTATGTTGTGTAAGACCTTCAGTAACACAGTTAAATTCATATCTCATGACATCTTTTTACAACCCCCTCTTTGCTATGAATGGCAGCAACACTGTTCAGTCAGAATAGGCCCAGAATAAAAAGCAAATATAATTCACCAAATGTTCATTTCTGATAACTTAGCATTTCTCTTACTGACAATTGCCTTACTGACAATCTAATAACCATGAACACATACATGAGAGATATTTCCAGTCCCAGCCAATGAAACTAAGTAATAATTCCAAGCATCATAAGTTATATCATGTTTCCCACCACTTGGCATACTAAAATTATATATATGTGTGTGATTATATATATATATACACACACATTACATATACTGGGAGGGATTCTTGTTACTGTAGTCCTTCTCCTTTATTGAGATAAATTTTATCATTTCATCTTATTAAAATATATGTTAGATTATGCCAGTCCACCCGCGTGGCTGCAATTGTATATGGTGTGGAGGAGTTTATTTTAATTTGTAATATATTTAATGCATAGGGTGAGTTTAGAAGGGAATATTCCAGCTGTCAGTGTGATATATGGTATGAAACAAAAGAAAATATTTTATATCTCTTCGGGAAATGATGAATTGAAAGGTGCCACACACCTAGTGCTGATAAAGATTACCAACAAAGAGTTGACTCCATTAGGTCACTAATTACATCAAGGCAATAGAAAAGACTATTTAAGCTTCTGTGATAACTTCACAGCTTGAGCTATCTCAACATCATGTATTTACTATAATACAGTTCTCAGTCAAATACCTTTTTCTGGTCATGTAGCTATTCATATGACTCCCCTACATACAATTCTGTTGAATGGACTGGAAAGACCTAACAAATAGTTAAGGGTCAGTCATGTACTTCTGCCCTGGCAGACAAGGTTTTAAAAGCTCAATATAGAAGTTTGGATCCCCTGCTTGGACTGTAATTTTAAAACTAGATGATATAACAATGTATGAAATGAGTTTTTAAATGGAATGAAAAATAATTTCTGAACACTTTTTAATGCATGTGCTTAGACATTTTGTTTTACTGGCAAAATGTTAAGGACCAGACCTGTAGCCTCATGTAAATAAGTATAGCTCTTTTGAAGCTGATGAAGATATGTCAATTTACACCACCTGAAGATCTGGCCCCTTCAAAGAGGTTGAATAGCACTGGGGCCAGCACACACCTTTGCTCCAGGCCATTGGATATCTCAAATGGATCTGAAAACTCACCATTCGAAAAAATGAAGCCAGTCATGTCATCATTGAACAGGTGTATGAGGTTGACAAATCTTCTAGGGCAGCCAAATTTTAACAGGATAATCCACAGGGCTTCTCTGTTGACAGTGTCAAACACCTTGGTCAGGTCTATAAAGACGGCATATAGATCCAAGTTCTGCTCTATGTACTTTTCCTGGACCTGACGAACAGCAAAGATCATGTCAATGGTGCTGCGGCCTGGACAGAAACCACACTGTGCCTCTGGTAGATTCTTCTCTGAGATGCTGGTGATCAGATGGTTAAGGATGACTCGAGCCAATATCTTCCCAGCAGTAGAGAGAAGGGAGATGCCCCAGTAATTTCCACAGTCAGCTTTATTGCCCTTGTTCTTAAAGAGCGAGATAATTGTGACATCTCTAAAATCTTTGGGCATGATTTCTTCTTCCCAGATGCTGGTCAAAATGCTGTGAAAGGCTTTGAGTGGCACTGGTCCTGCTGCCTTGAAAATTTCAGAAGGAATACCGTCCATCCCAGGGACTTTGCCAGAGCTAGTCTGGCTGATTGCCTTTTTTGACCTCATCCATTGTAGGGGGCAGGTCAAGACTGTCTATCATGGATTTCGGAGGGATCTGATCTAGGGCTGCACGGTCGACAATGGAGGGCCTATTGAGAAGGTTGCTGAAGTGCTCTCTCCACCTATCATGGATACTGCTCTTCTCCCTCAGGAGGGTCATGCCATCTGCAGACAGGAGTGGTACAGTACTTGGCTTTGAAGGTCCAGATACAGCTTTGATAGCACTGAAGATCATCTTGGGAGTTCTTGGTATCAGCATAATGTTGGACTTCATCAGCTTTTCTCTCCTACCACTCAACTTTCATTTTGCGAAGTGCAGTCTGCGCCGGACTCTGAAGGTGCTTGAAATGGTCATGTTTGGAGATTGAGGACTGGTCATTTTGCCATACCAAAAATGCATTCTGTTTTTCCTCTAAGATTTTCATGATGGTCTCGTCATTTTCATCAAACCAATCTTGGTGAACTCTCTTTTTTTAGTCCTAGTGTCGACTTAGCTGACTCCGTCATCAGGGTTTTGAACTGGTCCCATTTTTGTGTTGGGTCTCCAGTCAAGGGTCCATGGGATGTCAGCACGTCATCAAGGCAGGCGGTGAATTGCTCATGATGATCAATATGCTGCAGCTTCCTGATGTTGAAGGAAGGTCTGACAATCTTGGACTTCTTGCGGTACAGTGATGTGAAGTGCAGCATGAGGACAGATCTGATGAGTCTATGATCAGTCCAGCGCTCAGCTCCCCGCATGGCCCTAGTGATCTTAACATCATGCATGTCCCGCCTGTGACTGAGGACCTGGTCAACCAGATGCCACTGTTTTGATCTCGGGTGCCTCCATGTGGTCTTGTATTTATCCGCCTGCCTGAAGAGAGTGTTGGTAATCGTCAGGTCATTTTCTGCACACAAGCTCAGCAAGAAGAGGCCATTGGCATTCATGTTACCAACACCATGATGCCCCAGAACCCCTTTCCAGTTCCTACAGGCCTTGCCGACTCTGACGTTGAAGTCACTCAACAGGAGAAGCTTGTCACTAGGAGGAGTTGCTTTCGCAAGACGATCAAGGTCCTCGTAGAAACTCTCTTTTGCTTCATCGCTGCTGGTCAGAGTGGGGGCTTAAGCACTGATGACTGTGATGTGATGAAAGGGGGTGAGGGGGAAGCGGAGCTTGATCAGACACTCACTGATGCAAGTTGGTAGGTCAGGAAGCTGGCGCAGAAACATAGAATCATAGAATACTAGGACTGGAAGGGACCTCAAGAGTGATGTCCATAAGTAGTGATGTCTTAATGGCAAGTCCCACTTCGTGGATTCTGTCTTCATTTTCTGGCCTGCCTTTCCAGAATAAGGTGTAAGCTCCTTTCAGTTCGCAGATGGATCCTTCCTCTGCAAGTCTGGTCTCGCTCAAGGCGGCTATGTCAATGTTATAGCATGCCAGTTCTCTTGCTATGAGGGCCGTTCTTCTCTCAGGCCCCATAGTATTCTCCCTGTCCAAGAGGGTGTGAACGTTCCATGCTCCAAATATCATCTTTCTTTTCACTGTTTTTTAACTGCTGTGAGGGTAAAACTGCCAGCCACGGCATGCTGGCCAGTTTGGTTGGGACAAGCAATTTTTGGGACACCTTTTCTAGTCCCCTCCATCCTAAAAAGGCCTGCTCAGTCACCTGGGATGTTGCCGAACTCCTCTGTTGTCCCGGGATCAGAGTCGAGTGACCAAAGTCCACAGGCCGCCTATGTGCAGGTTTGGAACTATGACTCCGAGTGGTCACCTCCACCTGTCGCTTCACCCCTCCCCCATCGCCGCAGGACTTAGAAGTAATTTTTTGTAAACTACAAGAGATGAGAATGTGCAAAGAACCTATGCGGGAAAGTATTTAAAGTGGAAAAGCTGTTGCACAGGGGCAGTTCCACTCTCTTGGCCTAAGAAGCCTGGTTCCAGTGATACGAAAAGTCATCACAGCTGGAGACTTCCTAGACTGCAGTGGATGGCCATGGCATCTTCAGTGCCCTGTCATGTCCTTCACTCTCCACAGAGCATTGCAGAACCGCCTTCCTGGTTGTTGGATCTCACTGTTGATCTCATCCACACAGTCTGCCAGAGCCGACTTTGCATGCTGGGATAGGCAAGTCCCTATCTTACCGAAGGGTTCAGACCTGTCGGCTACCCTTCCCTGGTTTAGCCCGCCAGTCGAAGCAGTTTATCAGGGTGTGGCCGCTGCGCATGCTACAGCTTCTGGGAGCCACAGGTGAGAGTTGAGTGCCAGGTGGGGACCAAAGATGCGCGAATTGCCCCCGAAGAGACACAACAAGTCCCCACACCAGAGGTACTACCCCTCCCTGGGTACCCCAGACACCCCACTTAACATGTAAGGCACAGCAAAAACAATAAACATCCTGAATACAGTGCCCCTCACTCTATCTCACTACTCTTGGAAGTCTTTGGAGGACCATCTGAGCTCAGGTAAGCAGGGTTCCCTCCTGCCTTAAACTGCTGTTTGAACTGGAGAAAATGTTCAAAAACCCAAGATAAAGCAACTCAAGTTCTGGATGGCAATGAGTCTACTGCCTAGATGTTTGTATCTGAATAGAGGCCTGTCCTGGGTTAAGGACCCTCTCCTTTTAGTCTTGATTCACAATAGCTTCGAATTCCAGTCCAAAATAGAAGCAGAGATTTGTGGTGGATCTGCAAAGCAGGAGACTACATTTTCTATCTACTGCTCCCCATCATACTTCCCCTTTTCTACCAAAGAAAATGGAAAGGTCCTAAACTAGGAGGTGACTGGGCTCTGTTTGTGGAGTAGTCACTACATGGCAAGTGGGAGCGGAAGAGAAGACCCAAACAACTATGGAGACAGCCTTCAGTGCATCAGGCTGAGGGTGCTGGACACCGCAGATAGGTGCAGGTCTGAGTTGCGCTTGTGGGAAAGCAGCAGTGGCTGGGAAATGCAGAGAAGCCCAAAGAGAAAATCCCCAAAGGTTTATGTGCTCAAATACAGACTGTACTGCAGAGGGCACTGTGCCAGAAGAGCCTTGACTCTCACTGGACTGCCCAGGGACACAGAGGAAAACTACAACTGCACACTTTGCACAGCCTCTGAACTAGAGTATTTGCAACATTTCCTCTTTTCTACCAGCCCTACTAAAAACCTTTCCCTTAGCCATGTGGCTGAGTGGTTACTGGGACCCACGAGAGCTCACACCTCAAGGCCTCATTGCTGAAGCACCTAGACTAGATTACCCTTGCAGTCCATTCTTACCATATTATTCTGATTCTATAGGGCTTACCTCCAAGATGCAGTTCACCTGGCACGCATCTGCCCCTCCCCTCAGAGACTTGGGTACACAGTAGTCCCAAAAGTTACTGAACACAACTAGCTCCCACCTTCAAAATAGAGTTTGCAATCTGATCGGTTTCACAGGATTCATAAACTATATGGAGAGGTCCCCTAAATCATCACAGCTAGTTCTTTCCTGCTGTCCATGACTATTTACTAAAGAAGTGGGGGTTAGTCATCTTTACTATGTCGCTGGACTCCAAGGTTATGTCTAGACTACATCCGTCTGTTGCCAGAGGGGTGTAAATTAGACATACCAAAATTGCTAATGAAGCGGGGATTTAAATATCCCGCCCTTCATTAGAATAAAAATGGCCACCGCAGCAATTTGCCGGCAAAAAGTGGCAGTCTAGATGGGGATCGGTCGACAAGGAAAGCCTTTTCCGACTGATCCTGTAAACCTCGTTGCACGAGGCATAAGGGATCGGTCGGAAAAGGCTTTCCTTGTTGACCGATCCCCGTCTAGACTGCCGCTTTTTGCCGGCAAACTGCCGCGTCGGCAAAAAGCGGCGGCCATTTTTATTCTAATGAAGCACGGGATATTTAAATCCCCGCTTCATTAGCAATTTCAGTATGTCTAATTTACATCCCTCTGGAGACAGAGGGATGTAGTCTAGACATACCCCAACAGCTGCATTTCATAGGTTTATTCATTATAGAATCATAGAATACTAGAACTGGAAGAGACCTCAAGAGATCATCAAGTCCAGTCCCCTGCCCTCATGTCAGGACCAAGCACAGCAGGCCTAAGCATTTATGAGCCTGCAAACTGATAGCTGAGCACCATTAAACCAGAAACACAAGCCACCTCCAATATACCCAAGCATGCTATCTCATCCACATGCCAAAAGGTGAACAGGCAAATAAATATGGGTCTGGATGGGTCTGTTGCAAAAGATAGAATCTGTGGCATATGAAGGGAGGCAATTTGGAGAGAATTCTATCGAGGCCAGGAAGGCTGTAAGAATTTTCAAATATGTGATGTAAATAGGTATCTCTAGAAAAAAGGTTATATTCCTTGGGGGCTAGGACTCTAGTACCTGGTACCTCTTACAAAACTGACTGAAGCTTTCCCTTTAGGGTTCCCTAGTTCTGGTTTTGCTTTTTTGGCTAAACCCGTGATTTACTAGGAATTTTCCTAATTTGGTTCCTGACAATTTCTTTTCATTTAATCCAGCAAAAAATGTTGATGTTTTGTGCTCTTCCTATGTGAACAGAGAAACTAAGTAAACAGGTGAAAACATTCTTTGAGCACTAAATTCATTGGCAACACTCCCATTGACTGGAATGATGCAGAATTAGGCCCAGGGTATTTCTCTTAATTGACCAATTGTTTTCACTCATCTCCTACTTAAGGGCATCTATAGCCATTCCCTCGGTCTCATGTCCAGCTGTAGACATGCCAAAACAACGATGACCACTTGCTTTAATATCACTCCTGCAGATGCAGTCTCCACAAACATGAGAACATTTATTTGTTCCCATAGCATACAAACTAGCGGTCACCAAATGAAATTATAGGTAGCAAGTTTAAAACAAACAAAAGGAAGTTTTTCTTCACACAGCGCATGGTCAACCGGTGCAACATCTTGCCAGAGGATATTGTGAAGACTAGGACTTTAACAGGGTTCAAAAAAGAGCTAGATAGCAGGAGGTTAGGCCCATTGAAATTCATGGGGGTCTATTCATTGAGTTTTGAGTTAGCCCCTGTGATGGCTTTTTAAATCTGTTCGTTTGCACGGTCTTGAATGTCAATTGCACCTGTGGCCATGTCATCTATTCTCCCATGTGCTTCCCTGATGTTCTCACTTCCATGTAGAGCTTCCGTAAACTCTGGAACAACCTGGCTGTCATACAGCATGCTAAATGGTACTTTCCACAGGTACACTGAGGCTTGTACATGCAGGATTTGTGGTCATATCTCCTAATACCCATAGAAACCTTAAATCAATGGATGTAAGTCTGGTTTGCCATGATCACCACTGAGGTCTATAGATCAATGTAATGTTTACACTATTTATCTAAAACCCAATATGTTTTACATATGGTTTCATTCATTTGAATAAAGCAAATGTATCTCTCATGAGTTTTATTCCATCAGCTTTTGTAAACTTCTTACTCAAAACAATCACCGGCTCAAGGATATTATACTATCCAAGTCCAGGTCAAGCAAGACTCACTTGATCTCATCCTATTTCCATAATAATCTCTGTCATTTCTAAAAGAATAAGAAGGTAAGGGCACTTTTATTGCTACAATAAAAACAGCAAAGTGATCTTCTGATGGCACTTAATTAGATTCATTTTATCTTCTTTGACTGAGCATGACATACTGTAACCCTTATTTATGAAGTAAAAATGAATGTCTTATGGTTCCTAACACAATTGGAGAAGAAATTACCATGGTATTCAGCTTAATCTGTGTTTGTATCCGACATAAATGATCTTAAGATAAATCACAGGAAATTATTTTCTACTCCTGGTAACCATAACAACAGATGAGAACTGGTTCTAGTTCAACTTACTGACTGTTCCTGGACTCTTTAATATGTAATAAAACTTATAAGACAAAAGCAACCCACAGGCTTGCCTTTTGTTTATGCAGGAACAATCACTGAGGCACTGAAAGATAATTTTAGGTTTAAGTTAAGCTTCAGTCTTCCAGCTCTTCATCATACACAGGGCATAATATATTGTTCTTCCAAACCAAGATGGCTTAAAGAACACACAATGGATCTACCACAAAAAAAGAACACATGGCAGGCATGAAAAACAACGACACTAGTTTGAACTGTGGAACATGGAGAAAGATTTTTTTTTAACATCTGTTATCTAACAATGAAGGAACATGTAAGGAGTGTGCAAGGAGGGCACAGATAATTTTTACGGCAATTCAGGAAATATCACAGATCTGAATAATCCACACAAACCCACTGCTTAAGGCAGAACATGAATACAGGATGATGAACACGTCAGCAGAGCAATCAGATGCTAAAGGGAGGGTTTGGAAGAACTGGGACCTGTTAAGTGAGTTGAACAAATTAAAATAGGGCTCTGGAACGTATGAGTTTGCAAATCTAGGGAGAAAGACGGGGACTTTGAATAGACTTTGGACTTGTTTTTGTATTGAATATGTCATTAGAAACTAAGCACCTGGAAGCACCCTGGAGGATGAGAATGAAACGTCTCCAGAATATATTGGACAGTTAGGGTGTGTCTACATGCACCCTTACCTCAAAATAAGCTATGCCATTTGCGCTATGCAAATGGCATAGTTTATTTTGAGGTAATTTCAAAGTAGCTTATTTTGAAATTTAGCGCTGTCTACGCAGTGCCAAATTTTGAAATAAAGCGCTATTCTGAAATGTCCCTTAACCCTCGTGGAACGAAGGTTACAGGGACACCGGAATAGCACGCCCATTATTTCAAAATCTATTTTGAAATAATGGGTGTGCTCAAAAGACACAGAATAGCTATTTCAGGATACTTCCAGTATCCTGAAATAGCGCTGCAGTCAAGACATAGCCTTATATCCATCACTGATCAAATCTCTGTTGTGAATCACTTTTAGCTTCCAATTGCAGTTCAAACTGCTATTAATAATCAAGGTGAGTTCTGATCATTGTTCTGAATTGAGTGCAAGTTCACGAAGGCTATGTCTAGACTGCAGGCATCTTTTGGAAGAAGCTTTTCCAGAAGAGATCTTCCAAAAAAACTTCTTCCGAAAGAGAGTGTCTACTCAGCAAAAGCACATTGAAAAAGCGCTCTGCTTTTTTGAAAAACAGCATCCACACTGAATGGACGCTATCTCGCATTTAAGCTATGATTACTATGGACGGAGTGGCTACCAGGGCACCTGTGCTTTTTCTCTTCTTTCAGAAGAACTCCCTCTTCCCCATCCACACATGACTTTTTTGAAAGAACTCTTTCAGAAAAAGGCTTCTTCCTCATAGAAAGAGGTTTGGAAAAAACCCTCTGTTCTTTCAATTTTCTTTTGAAAGAATGCAATTGCAGTGTGGACGTAATTCAAGTTTTTTCTGGAAAATGGCCGTTTTCCCAAAAAAACTCTGTAGTGTAGACATAGCCAAACTTGTACCATATAATTTTTCCAGTTTTTTCTTATCCAAATTTCACCTTTCACAGTTTTGGAAATAATATTAGATATATCTGAATTCCTACAGGTCAGATCCTAGGGCCAAGTTGTGCTCAGTGCAGGATGTGGAGAAATGTGGCTCTAAACTACATTTTTGCTCTTCTGATCTTTCAACTGACCAGGGATTGGCTCCTGGAGTTACTAACAGCAGCTAAAAATTGCACTAAATTAAGTTGGAAGCAATAGTCTCCTAGGTACCTTTCTGTTAACAGGGATTGCTGGAGAACAAGGCATCATAGTCTATTCCTATTTCTAACAGGATCCTTCAAAAGCTGTAAGCAAGCTTTTGAGTCTCCGACAATCCAGCAGCTCCATGTAAACTTAGACGGTTAAGGGTCAGACTATTGGGTGAGCTGAACAGATGCAGCAATTAGAAACATGGACCCCTCAAGCAGGTATGAGCAGAATTCAGAGGCAATTTTGGGGAGAAGAGGGACTGAAGGCAGGAGCTAACTGGCTCTACTAACCAATATGCCCACATGGCCAAGGTTTGGGTGCAGCAACGTGGGTGACTACATAACATTTGAAAAAGAAACCATGTAGGCTGGCAGGAAAGAACTAACCCTAACTGAGAACTAACTGACTGCATGGCATTTTCATTGCTTTCCACTGGACACTCTCCAATTTGTCTACATTCTTTCTGTAGTGGGGAGCCCCAAATGGGACAGAGTACTCTAGATGTGGCCTTAGTGCTGAATGAAGAGGAATAATCACTTCCCTTGATCTTCTGGCAATACTCCGACTAATGCAGCCCAATACGCCATTAGCCTTCTTGGCAACAAGGGCACACTGTTGACTCATATCCAGCTTCTCGTCCACTGTAATCCTCAGATTCTTTTCTGCAGAACTGCTGCTTAGCCAGCCATCCCTAGTCTGAAGCAGTGCTTGGTATACTTCCCTCCTAAGTGCAGGACTCTGCACTTGTCCTGGTTGAACCTCATCAGATTTCTTTTGGCCCAATCCTCCAATTTGTCTACATCACTCAGCCCTATCCCTACCTTCCAGTGTATCTACCTCTCCTCCCAGTTTAGTGTCATCTGCGATTTGCTAAGGGTGCAATCCATCCCATCATCCAGATAATTAATGAAGATGTTGAATAAAACTGGCTCCAGGACCAACTATGTTGGGTCATGGTGGATCCACAGAGTCGGCAGAGAAGAGACAGCTCAGTTAAAAGTCTTGCAGCTGGAATGTTGCGACACTTTGCTCTTTCGGCCACTACTAATACCTCATTTGACACCACAGTAGAAAAGGATTAAAAATATGGGAGGGATCATGCAAAACATTAGTACTATGGGCATATGGGTTGACCCAGCCATGGCAACATTAAATTAGTAATACTAATTAGTAATACTAAACTTCTAGTACAGCAAGTGGGCTGGAGCAGGAGAACTTACAAGCTGTCACTGTCATAGTGCAAGACAGGACATGACGAACAGCCATGGACCAGAACTGGCAGGGACTGTACAAAGCCAGATCTTTACTCCAGACTGTAAGGTAGAAAATGGGAGCCTAGCTATGATACAACAAGCAACAGAACAGTAAGAAAGAATCAAGAATACATCCACACAGCAAACACAGAGAATTTGCATTTAGGATGGCATGACATTATATAATTGGATGATAGAGGACCAATGAAGCATTTGTTGTAATGAAGCACACTTGGGAAAGTTTGACACTACTACTCTGGAAAATGCATTGCTCAGTAATCATGGGCCATGCAAATTAGACCAGTTAGTTGAAGTCAATAATTTATACCAGCTGAGTATCTGACTCAAGATTCTTGAAGTTAAAGGAACTAAGCCAATTTACATTCACTAAAGACTGGCCCTTTATGTTTACTTCTTTTCTATCTGAAGGCCTGTCAAGAGAGAATAATAAAAATAGATGCTTTCACCATATACTCATTAATCTCTTCAGGAACAAATAAAGGTTCTTCATTTGACTTCAAAAGTGCACCTTTCATCCTGAACGTATATACAGGTTGAATCTCTCTAATCCGGGTCTCTCTGGTCTGGCAATATCCATGCTCTGGCAGGGCCATGGATGTTTCCCAACCACAGAACCCCAGTGGCTGGGAGTCCAGCCACTGGGGAGATTGTGGCTGGGAGCCCAGCACCTGGGGCCTGGAGCAGAGCCGAACCGGAGACCCAAGGGCAGGGAGCCTGGCAGCTGGGACTGGCAGCAGTGACAGGCAGGTGACATAGGGGTAGGTAGCCTGGCAACCAGGGCTGGCAGTGGAACTTAGAGACCAGGAGGGGAGCCCAGCCGAGAAGCTGGCAGCCCCCTGGGAGAGCCAGGAGACTGGCAGCAGAGGGGCCAGAACTGATCTCCCCGGATCCAGCAAACTCCTTTATTCAGGACCTGTCACGTCCTAAGGGTGCCAGAATAGGGATGTTCATCCTGTAATGATCAGTGTATAGAATCTGAGAGTTGTGTGAAGGTGAAAATTCCAGTTCCTGACGTGTTCTGAGATTCTGACATTGGGCTTTGGTCCAAAGTGGAGCAAAAGCTGAAAATCTCAACAATTTTCTGGAAAATAAAATGATATATGTAATGTCAGGGTTATTAATATGTTTCACTGCGTGACTTTTTAAAATGTTGTATCGCAGTGCTTTTTTTGTAAAAAAATAGGTGCCGGTACTCCAGGGGAAATGTTGTTGAGCTCTGACTGGAGGTGCTGGTACTGCGTACTGGGCAGTACCATCACAAAAAAAACACTGGTTTTATTATCTACTATATATTTGAGAGAGTTTGTGAGTGAGTCAGTCTGCCTGCCTGTCCATTTGTTCAAGAACTCCTCCTAAGCAGTAAGAGCTAGGACTTCCAAATTCAGTATACAGCTTCCTCTTATCATAACTTAAAGCAAGTAAGGAGTTGTTTGTGCGGTGGGGCACGGGGAGGAGTTGAAGCTCCCCCCTTCCGCCTCCGCCTCTGCCCCCACCCCCGCCATTCATATGGAGACACATAAAACCATACGGAAAAGAGACAGAATCTCTAAGCAGGTGAAAAGGGCTGGACAGCAGCATGCCTCCTCCATCCAGAACTGCCCCAGCCCGAAGCGTCCCACCCCCCAGATTCCCTGTAAGAAAGGCGGGCAGTGGGGCCGAAGCTTCCCCCCCACTAAACTTGTACAGGAACATTGCTGGCTGTCCCTCTTCATCAGGGAGCGAGGGGAAAGTGCACAGTTGGCTGCATTTCTCACTCAGCTAGGGAGCCCGAGGGGCAAATGAACCTGGACCTGCCCCAGCCAGGGAACATGCACCCTCTTCCCTGGCTGTGCCCACTGGAGCTGCAGTGGCCATGGAGAAGTGCTTTTCACCTGGCTCCAAGCTGTTGAAGTGAGAGAGGGCAGGGGTAGATCTCTCCCCGCAGGGTACCCTACATCCTGAACCCCTGATCCCCAGCCCCACCCCAGATCAATGATTTAAATGAATAAAAATAAAAATTAATTGAAAGCTAAGGATCTTGGCGATGCCAGATAAGTCTTCTAGTATTATAATATATGTATTCAAAGTTCAAAATGAAAAGTCATTTGAAATGGGAAAAAAATCAAAACATTTTTCCATTTGTCTTTCAAAAAAATTCCATCAAAATTGGGCCAATTTTGTGAAATATGTCACTCTCCAGATAACCCCATATTCCAATGGCATATGATCCATCATGGTTTCCCTGACCAGCTCAGCTGCGTAGTTCTGCTTCTTGTAGTCCAAACAAACTGAAGAATACAGCCTGTTCATGCAATTATCTCTGAAGCAACAAATGGAAAATCATTGCTATGAGAAAGAAAGCAACCCTATTTTAAGCTAATTTCAAGATAATAGAGACTTCCTTTTCCATCTTATGCCATTTCTCTGCATAATTTCAGAAACTGCAAATATTAAGTGATGTTGTCCAGTGGACCAGACATACTCCTTATGCCTGTCAACAGACAAACAATTTGAGGGACTCTAAGATTAATGTATGGTCAAAATTGCCCCTTCCACAATTGTGTGTGGAGAGGAGTGGTGATTTCCCCCCCAGCATGTTCATAAACAATCCATTTGAGCCTAGATTTTCCACAAATAAAGAAGACCAATAGTAATATTCTACTTAAAAAAATTAAGGAAGGAAATTCTTGATGATGGCAATGCCATTTCATGATTTATAAGAACAGTTGCATTCTGCCCTAATTTCCCAAGTGAATAGCAGATGCTATTCGGTAAAAAGCTGTTATCATTTTATCTGTTTTACAATATGTCATGTATATTTTGCCAATCACACTTTGGCTCTCATTGCAGTGTCTGCTGTAATACAATTGTAAGCTTGTTTAATCAGCTCAGCATCATCTTTGTGCTTTCGACACCAAACACGCTCAGACACAGAGAGAGATTACTCAATTGTCCAGGCTATTTCCTTTTTCCTCATAAAATAGAGACATGCCATTCCATTCCTCTTTTAAGCAGATCTAGGCACTGAAGCCCAGTATAATTCTGTTTGAAAAGGACAGCACAATATGGTCCATAGTTTTCACCTGGTATATCATCTCTTCCTTACCAAAAATGGTTTGAATTGGTGTTGCTTCACATTTGTTTTAAAATAAGTTATTAAAAGATATGGCTAGCAAAATACTCGCAGTTGTTGTGTAATTCAAATCTTCAAACCAAAAAGTTTCTTAAAAATTTGTACCTGGCCAAATAAAGATTTTCATCTTCACAGGGTTAACAATTTATTCCCAAAAAGATGATCCATCAATCTGTAGATTTATTTCCCTGGAAAATGCCTGCTCTTCATGCTTTCTGTCATAAGCACTGCTTATTTTCAGGCGGCTGACACCAATTTACATGAAAATTCCTATTTCATATATTTATTCACAAAGAAAAACAGTCAGATTGAATTGAATGGACTCTGTTGTACAGCTTTGTTACGGAGAACTAGGGTCATGTTTTGTGTCTTTTTGGTGTTTCATTTTCTTTTGTTACATGGTTGCTTTGGTCCAAAGTGGAGCAAAAGCTGAAAATCTCAACAATTTTCTGGAAAATAAAATGATATATGTAATGTCAGGGTTATTAATATGTTTCACTGCGTGACTTTTTAAAATGTTGTATCGCAGTGCTTTTTTTGTAAAAAAATAGGTGCCGGTACTCCAGGGGAAATGTTGTTGAGCTCTGACTGGAGGTGCTGGTACTGCGTACTGGGCAGTACCATCACAAAAAAAACACTGGTTTTATTATCTACTATATATTTGAGAGAGTTTGTGAGTGAGTCAGTCTGCCTGCCTGTCCATTTGTTCAAGAACTCCTCCTAAGCAGTAAGAGCTAGGACTTCCAAATTCAGTATACAGCTTCCTCTTATCATAACTTAAAGCAAGTAAGGAGTTGTTTGTGCGGTGGGGCACGGGGAGGAGTTGAAGCTCCCCCCTTCCGCCTCCGCCTCTGCCCCCACCCCCGCCATTCATATGGAGACACATAAAACCATACGGAAAAGAGACAGAATCTCTAAGCAGGTGAAAAGGGCTGGACAGCAGCATGCCTCCTCCATCCAGAACTGCCCCAGCCCGAAGCGTCCCACCCCCCAGATTCCCTGTAAGAAAGGCGGGCAGTGGGGCCGAAGCTTCCCCCCCACTAAACTTGTACAGGAACATTGCTGGCTGTCCCTCTTCATCAGGGAGCGAGGGGAAAGTGCACAGTTGGCTGCATTTCTCACTCAGCTAGGGAGCCCGAGGGGCAAATGAACCTGGACCTGCCCCAGCCAGGGAACATGCACCCTCTTCCCTGGCTGTGCCCACTGGAGCTGCAGTGGCCATGGAGAAGTGCTTTTCACCTGGCTCCAAGCTGTTGAAGTGAGAGAGGGCAGGGGTAGATCTCTCCCCGCAGGGTACCCTACATCCTGAACCCCTGATCCCCAGCCCCACCCCAGATCAATGATTTAAATGAATAAAAATAAAAATTAATTGAAAGCTAAGGATCTTGGCGATGCCAGATAAGTCTTCTAGTATTATAATATATGTATTCAAAGTTCAAAATGAAAAGTCATTTGAAATGGGAAAAAAATCAAAACATTTTTCCATTTGTCTTTCAAAAAAATTCCATCAAAATTGGGCCAATTTTGTGAAATATGTCACTCTCCAGATAACCCCATATTCCAATGGCATATGATCCATCATGGTTTCCCTGACCAGCTCAGCTGCGTAGTTCTGCTTCTTGTAGTCCAAACAAACTGAAGAATACAGCCTGTTCATGCAATTATCTCTGAAGCAACAAATGGAAAATCATTGCTATGAGAAAGAAAGCAACCCTATTTTAAGCTAATTTCAAGATAATAGAGACTTCCTTTTCCATCTTATGCCATTTCTCTGCATAATTTCAGAAACTGCAAATATTAAGTGATGTTGTCCAGTGGACCAGACATACTCCTTATGCCTGTCAACAGACAAACAATTTGAGGGACTCTAAGATTAATGTATGGTCAAAATTGCCCCTTCCACAATTGTGTGTGGAGAGGAGTGGTGATTTCCCCCCCAGCATGTTCATAAACAATCCATTTGAGCCTAGATTTTCCACAAATAAAGAAGACCAATAGTAATATTCTACTTAAAAAAATTAAGGAAGGAAATTCTTGATGATGGCAATGCCATTTCATGATTTATAAGAACAGTTGCATTCTGCCCTAATTTCCCAAGTGAATAGCAGATGCTATTCGGTAAAAAGCTGTTATCATTTTATCTGTTTTACAATATGTCATGTATATTTTGCCAATCACACTTTGGCTCTCATTGCAGTGTCTGCTGTAATACAATTGTAAGCTTGTTTAATCAGCTCAGCATCATCTTTGTGCTTTCGACACCAAACACGCTCAGACACAGAGAGAGATTACTCAATTGTCCAGGCTATTTCCTTTTTCCTCATAAAATAGAGACATGCCATTCCATTCCTCTTTTAAGCAGATCTAGGCACTGAAGCCCAGTATAATTCTGTTTGAAAAGGACAGCACAATATGGTCCATAGTTTTCACCTGGTATATCATCTCTTCCTTACCAAAAATGGTTTGAATTGGTGTTGCTTCACATTTGTTTTAAAATAAGTTATTAAAAGATATGGCTAGCAAAATACTCGCAGTTGTTGTGTAATTCAAATCTTCAAACCAAAAAGTTTCTTAAAAATTTGTACCTGGCCAAATAAAGATTTTCATCTTCACAGGGTTAACAATTTATTCCCAAAAAGATGATCCATCAATCTGTAGATTTATTTCCCTGGAAAATGCCTGCTCTTCATGCTTTCTGTCATAAGCACTGCTTATTTTCAGGCGGCTGACACCAATTTACATGAAAATTCCTATTTCATATATTTATTCACAAAGAAAAACAGTCAGATTGAATTGAATGGACTCTGTTGTACAGCTTTGTTACGGAGAACTAGGGTCATGTTTTGTGTCTTTTTGGTGTTTCATTTTCTTTTGTTACATGGTTGCTCTTGTCATGTGTTCCTTAGCTAAAATGGCCATGAGGTACATGATCAAAACCTGGGACCTGCACATAACAATTCCCAGACTGTGTCAAGGAAAGACAATCCTCAGCACTGCTTGTGAATAAACACTGCATACAAAGACCTTTTTATTAAAAAACAACACAGGAACCAAGTCTTAAACTAGCCACCATCTCATGGTCCATTGTACCAATGCTAACAGTTCTGCCCAAAACCTCTCATTAATGACACTAAGGGTATTACAGTTTCTGGTTACTTCAAACATGCAGTTAAGATGAGAAACCTAACAGGCTAATAGTGAACCACATATGGGGAGGTTTCTGAACGAATCTTTCAGAGTAATGAAGTCTGAAAAAGAAGCCTTCACTGCCAGAGTGGCCAAGAAGGATGATGCTATATGACCAACTGGGGGGGTGTGTTATAGCTCCCACTGTGGGCCTATCAACAGAAGGCAGGAACCTGTTAAATCTGAAGCTCTAGAGCCATGGCTGTAACCTCAGACTTTTATCTCTGTAAAAAAATTGGTGAAAAATTGTACAAAAAATTTTAAAAGCTACAAATGGGTCTCTTTCAAACACTGCAAAATACAAACAACTTCATGTTTTCTTTTTTGACTGCCTCTACAAATAACAATTAGTAATTAGAAGCTTGACATTTCTCTTTTTGATTGTTGTGTTTACTCAGATTTTTTCCTGTGAGAGAAATCTGCCCAGGAGTAGTTTAAACAACTGCTGTGCACCCAACTCACCATAGGAGAAAGGAAATGGGGAGGCCAAAAGAAATGCTTTAAAAGGTGTCTTCAAGATAAACATCAAGACATATGGCATTGACACCACATACTTGGAGATAGTAGATCAGAATAGGGAAAACTAGCAAAGGCTCATCAGAGAAGGAGCATCCATTTTTGAAAAATTGTCTTGTCCTGGTCCCAGAAAAATGCTAGAAAAGGCAGACAATTTTCACGCAGCAATTGCAGCCCAACCCTGACTTCCAGAACTGCCTGTTGGCTCAAGAATCAGATTCCTTAGTCAAAGGATCCATAAAAATAAACATCTGTGAAACTGATCATCCTTGACCTTCAGGGATCACTGACAAATTATTCAGACTTTAAGCCAGTAAAGGACCTCACAAGATTTATATCTAGCTATCTTCTAAAATATTAGTACCTATCCCTATGGTACAGAATGCCTTACACTGTGATTATATATATATGCGTGCACACACACATGTATATCTATATCTAATTTCAGAGGCATAGCCATATTATTTCACTTCACCAAATACTTCACTACTGTAAATGGGTGAACATCCATTGATTTCACTGGAATTTTGTCCATTTACATCATCAGAGAATTGGCCCAATGTGCGAAAACTTTCCTCTTTTGTTTCGTAGACATTTGTTCCCATACTACCTGGAAATGCTTTCATCTTCCAATGCATGGTAATTATAGTACATCAAGGGGCCAGGGAGGCATTGAACTACACCTTACTTGTCAATGGCTTTTGATATTTTAATGTAGTGTGTTCTGCTATTGCTTCTGTTGGCTCTTTTTATTTTCATCTTTGCTCTCCAAGTGTTGTTATCCCTTGTAAAGCACAAGCAAGCCATGCCATTTATATGTACGGCAAAAAATCCTGCCTTACCAAACCCTCTCTTCCTTGCCCTTCAAAAAGAAATCCAAGGTAACATAGAGGTCAAACTGACCCTTTCATCTAACTCACACAAGCCTTTGAAGAATGTCAGTGTTTCATGCTTTGTGTTTCCTAACAGTTGCATTTTTAAAATCAACCAGCAATACCAAGTTGCAGTCAATAGTCAGTGAGCTCTTCGTTGAATTCCTTCTAGCAGCACAAAATCATAAGTGACTTTCAAAAGAAGACATTTTTGTGATTTGTAGTTTAAATGAGATCTTGTTAATATATGTGGTTGCTTGTATCACTGATCATTCACAAATAATTATTCCTTGCTTCAGTAATCAACTCTCTATTATTATCATTAGGTCCCAGTTGTAGGAGCTGCTAGAAGGTGCCAGGGCTGCATTGTGCTAGGCCCTGTTCACACATACAACAAAAGCATGGTCCTTGACTCAAAGTATTAACAATTTTTGGCCCTGATCCAGCGATGGATAGCACACAGACGAGCTGTGGAACTCTCCTGGAGCCCCCTTGACTTCAAGTGTCTGCATAAGCACAGCAGTCTGCCCTCACACTAGCAGACGATGGATCAGGACCTAAATATGGGTATTTCTACACTACAAAGTTAATTCGAACTAACGTAGTTCGAATTAGTTAATTCGAACTAAGCTAATTCGAACTAACGCATCTAGACCCTAAAACTAATTCGAATTAGCGTTTTGCTAATTCGAACTAGCGCGTCCACACTGATTGGACGCTGGGTCGCATTTAAGGGCAGCTGAAACCGGTTCCAGCAGGGCATCAGGTCAGTAGTTGCTTTGTGTGGCTGCTGTCTGAGGCTATCTGAGGTTCGTGCTTAAAGGGACCCCCCTGGACAGCCGGTTCTCAGCTTCTCCTCTTGCTTGCCTACCTCGCCGAGGGACAGCAAAGCATTTTCCTCTGCACCTGCCTGTGTCGGTGGTTCCCATTGGGGACGCTGCCGCAGTTGGCACTATGGAGCCAGAGCTCGCCCTGGGCATTCTGCTCCAGTTTTTGGACTTGCTGCTGCAAGCCTGCCAGCAATGGCTGGAGGCTGCCTGGCACCACCTGGTGCATGTCAGCCCCCTGCCTCTCCACCTGGCCTCCCTGGGGGCCATGGAGGAGCCGCAGCAGTGCCCGGATGCCAGCGTGCCCCGCCGCATCTGGCGTCTGGACACCAGCAGCGACTGGTGGGACCACATCATCCTGGAGCTCTGGGGAGACAGACAGTGGACCCAGAACTTCAGGATGAAGAGGGACACCTTCCTGGAGCTCTGCGAGTGGCTCGCCCCTGCTCTGTGGCAACGGGACACTCGCATGAGGCCCACCATCCCCCTCCAGAAGCGTGTGGCCATCGCCCTGTGGAAGCTCTCCACGCCGGACAACTACCGATCCGTCGGGAACCAGTTCGGCGTGGGGAGATCCACCGTCGGAGCAGTACTCATGCAGGTATGGCACTCACCGGCCACTGGGCCGGGGAGGAAGGGGGCTGCAAGGAGGGAATGGGCCACCCCAGGGAAAATGGGGGCGGGGGAGGAGGCGACAGTGCCCCGCATGGGAGGGTTCGGTCTGTCCTGGCCGTACTACAGGCCGCCAGCGGTGGCCAGGATCGCAGCGGGGTTTGCTTCTGGGAGTGGGGCTTGGGGCAGTGCCAGAGAACGAACACTCCCAGCCACCCGGGCGCCCCAGTGATTCGCAGTTTGCTGTGTCTCTCTGCAGGTGGTCAAGGCCATCAACCGGGTGCTGCTCCGCAGGGTGGTCCGCCTCACCGATCCGGATGCCATCATCCAGGGGTTCGGCGCCCTCGGCTTCCCCAACTGCGGGGGGGCCATTGATGGGACGCATATCCCCATCCGTGCCCCAGAACACCAGGCCTCCCAGTACATCAACCGCAAGGGGTCCTTCTCCGTCCTCCTGCAGGCCATGTCTGACCACCGGGGCCAGTTCACGGACATTAATGTGGGCTGGTCTGGCAAGGCACACGACGCCAGGGTGTTCCGCAACTCCTCCGTGTGCCAGAGGCTGCACGCCGGGACCTTCTTCCCCGACCGCCACATCAGGGTCGGGGACGTGTACATGCCCGTCTGCCTGGTGGGGGATGTGGCCTACCCCCTACAGCCCTGGCTGATGAAGCCGTACACGGGGCACTTCAACCCCTCCCGCCAGGCCTTCAATGCCAGGCTCACCAGGGCCCGCATTGTGGTCAAGGGGGCCTTCGGACGACTGAAAGCCAGATTTAGGTGCCTCCTCACCCGCCTCGACCTCGCCGAGCACAATATCCCTCCCGTGATGGCAGCATGTTGCATGCTGCACAATTTGTGCGAGCGGAAGGGGGAGGCTTTCCTGCCAGCCTGGATGGCTGAGGCTGAGTGCGTGGCTGGCCACTAAGCTCAGCCCCACACCGCTGCCGTCCAGGAGGCCCAGCGGGGGGCCGTCCAGATCCGGGAAGCCCTGCGGGAGACCTACCTGGTGGAGGAGGAGGACTGAACTCTCCCTGCATGCCCCATTGGGGCCTTCTTCCACCCTCCCCTCCTTCCCCTTTCCCCTCCCTAAACCCCCTTCCTAATGTTAAATAAAGACACCTGTTTTGCAAACAACAAACTCTTTTTATTGTACATAACTGGGGTGGGGGAAGGGGGGAATGAGGGTGGGAGAGGGGAGGGGCAAACCTGGGAGGAGGGAGCTGGAAGGGGGAGGAAGGGGAGGAAGGGAAGGGAAAGCTCAGGGTTGGGGGTCCTGCTGGCTCTCCCGTCTCACAGCACTGCGGGTGAGGGGGCGTCGGGGGGGGAGTGGGTGTGGAGGGTGGGGCAGGAGGGATAGGGGGTGTGGAGGAAGTGGGAAGGGGAGCAGGGGTGGGAGGAGGAGCGAGAGCTGGGGCGGCCGCAGGGGCTGGAGCAGCAGGAGGCAGGAACCTGTCCACCAGGGTCTGGAGGTGGCCTCTGAGGGCACGGCCCTGCTCCTCCAGTGCCTCCAAGCTCCGCTGCCACAGCCGCAGGTCTTCCCGGACCCAGTGGTCCTAGGTGCGGAGCTGATGCTCCAGTAGCCGCAGGTGCCGCCGGTGGTAGTCCTCCAGGTTCCTGGTGCGCCTGCTGGCCCGGGTGCGGGTGGCTGTTGCAGGCGGGGTGGTGCGCCCTGCAGTCCCAGGTGCTGCGGCTGTGGTGAAACAAGAGCAGTGGTCAGTTCTCCCTGGGGACACAGCCCGCCAACCCCCCTCTGCAAGGCGAGGTTGGCGTGTGGGGAACGGGCCAGGGCCCCTGCATGACACCCAGCTGCTGCTCCATGGTGGGCAAGGCCCAGGTGCACGGTCCCTGGGCTCCCTCTCCCCCCACCTTCCCGTACACATAAGGGAAGCATGATGGCACTCACATGTGGAGCCCTCCTCGGCCTCGGACGACACAGCCGATGTGCTCTGTGGGATGCCTCGGGGGTCCTGGGTCCTGGGCAGGCTCCCTGCAGGCTCCTGGCTCTCGGCATCCTCCTCCTCCTCCTCGGTGTCAGGGACAGGTCCCTCTGCCCCGGGGTCGATCACCACCCGGGGGGCATGTACTGTGTGAGCCCCCAGGATGCGGTCCAGGGCCTCATAATGAGGGCATGCCTCCGGGTCGGCCCCTGGCTGGGAGGCCCTGGAGTAGGACTGCCGCAGGTCCTTAATTTTGCAGCGGACCTGCTGCCGGATCCGCATGTGGCCTCTGGTGGCCAGGCTGGCAGCCATGCGGCTGTAGACAGCCGCGTTCCTGTGGCTAGTGCGGAGATCGTGGACGTTGGAGGCTTCCCCCCAAACCTCGATGAGGTCCACGATCTCCGCACTAGACCAGGAGGGTGCCCGCCTCTTGCGGCCCTGGGCAGGCTCCTAGGAGCCGCCAGCCTGGTCCTGGGAAGAGGCGGAGGGCTGAGTGGCAGCAGGTGGCTGGCTCATGCCGTGCCAGGTGCAGGGTCTGCTGGCTGGGTGCTGGCAGGCTTGCAGCTGGCACGAGCAGTGTAGCCAGACTGTGCCCCTTTAAGGGCTCCGGGGCCGGGAGGGGGGCAGAAGAGTTTCCCTGGCTTGGCCCAGAGTGGCCACCAGGGCAAGCTGGGAAGGGCTAGCCTCCAACTAGTTCGAATTAAGTAGCTACACAGCCCTTAATTCGAACTACTTAATTCGAACTAGGCATTAGTCCTCGTAGAATGAGGTTTACCTAGTTTGAATTAAGCGCTCCGCTAGTTCGAATTAAGTTTGAACTAGCGGTTTGCATGTGTAGCGCCTATGAAAGTTAATTCGAACTAACGGCTGTTGGTTCGAATTAACTTTGTAGTGTAGACATACCCTATGTGACAAGAGACACTAGTATCAGCGGGGTAGCCCTGTTAGTCTGTATCTGAAACAACAAGGAGTCCTGTGGCACCTTAAAGAGTAACAGATTTATTTGGGAATCAGCTTTTGTGGGCAAAGACTCACTTTGTCAGCTGCATTGTGCAACACATCTGACAAAGTGGATCTTTGCATGAAAGTTGATGCCCAAATAAATGGGAAAACTTAAAAAACAGTGAATAGTCTAGCAGCACCTTAAAGACTAACAAAACATGTAGATGGTATCATGAGATGGTATCACAGCCCAGGTGGCCACGCAGGCTCATGATACCATCTACATGTTTTGTTAGTCTTAAGGTGCTGCAAGATTATTCGTTGTTTAAGTTTTTCCAGTTACAGACTAACTTGGCTACCCCTCTGAAGCCCCCAAAATGTTAGTCTTTCAGGTGCCACAGGACTTCTTGCTGTTTAAGAGACACCTGATTGATACAAGTGGACAGGAAAGCACCAGGTAGCAACAATATGATTATGGTTAACCAAGAAAGTAGAGAGCACCAGCTGCCTAACCATCGTCATATGCATAGCAGGAATCACAATCAAGGTAAGTTTTGAAGAGGGTTATGATATATTAGGTCTAACCTGTTCTGAGTCATTCAGACATATTATTTCTTAGCGCAGCTGCAGGACACCAATTTGCATCTGCTCATCTTGTCCCTGGAAAGCTGCGATTATTTAATTAATGGGGAAAGTAAGGATGTTGACTGGTGTCTGAGCAAACAATAAAATCAAACAGCTTCCTGGTTTATTGGTCTGTAGGGTTATTATAAGCAGCAGAACGACGAGCTGGGTGGATTGTATATATTGATTCCCTGCCACTGTGTAAAAGTGCAGATCTAGGCACCAGTGTAATAAATCTAGGTACCAGAGTGACACAAATCTATGTGCTTGAGCTATGTGGCAGGTAGTACAGATGGGAGATGAAAAAAGATAAACCAAGATCAATAAATCTTTTTTATCAACATGTTTGTGGGGCACGTGATCACTCAAGGAAAAAATTAGCCAACAGTAGGAAAGTCCAATTAAAAGATTTTCTTACCTCTGCTGCTGTAATATTTCTCACTCTACTGTGCTGTTGTCTAGACCCCTAGGCTGCATCTAGACTGGCATGATTTTCCGCAAATGCTTTTAACGGAAAAGTTTTTCCGTTAAAAGCATTTGCGGAAAAGAGCGTCTAGATTGGCATGGATGCTTTTGCGCAAAAGCGCTTTTGCACAAAAGCATCCGTGGCCAATCTAGACACGGTTTTGCGCAATAAAGCCCTGATCACCATTTTCGCCATCGGGGCTTTTTTGCGCAAAACGGTTCTCAGTTGTCTACACTGGCCCTCTTGCGCAAAAGCATTTGTGCAAGAGGGCTTTTTCCCGAGCGGGAGAGTCATTGTATTTGCGCAAGAACACTGACGATCATTCATTAGATCATCAGTGTTCTTGCACAAATTCAAGCGGCCAGTGTAGACAGCTGGCAAGTTTTTGCGCCAAAGTACCTGCTTTGGCGCAAAAACTTGCCAGTCTAGATGCAGCCCTAAAGTTTACATAAACAGTCAGGAGCCACAGATAAGTTCCAAGGTGTCTTCATGGAATCTGTGGAAAATGCTTAAATCCACCACTTGCAACAAGAAATTCTTCTGAGTAAATCTCATAAGTGGAACTCTCTGGCATACTTGCATGGCTCCATTAACATTGTAGCTGAGTACTTCAGAATCTTCTATGTATTCATCTTCAGTATATTCCTGTGGGGTTGGGCAGTGCAATTATCCCCATGTATAGGTGGGGAACACTGACACTGAAGATGAAGGCTAAGGCTACACTACCCATTGTTCAGTCTACAGGGTGTGAATATAAGTGTGCACCGAAGAACTTACCCCATGGATGCTGTAAGTGTGAACTAAAAGGTTCCTAATTCACATAGTCCTATTTGATGATATTAACATGAACTAGGAATCTTTTTAAAAAGCAACAAATAGTCCTGTAGCACCTTAAAGACTAACAAAGTGTCAAATTCGCATATGAAGGACAGTTCTGCAGTTTCTTTCTGTAGTTGGTTTTTGAAATTCCTTTGTAGAAGAATGGCTACTTTTAAAGCCATTAATGAGTGTCCAGGTAAGCCAAAATGTGCTCCTGAAGGTTTTTATGTATTACCATTTCTGATATCTGACTTGTGTCCATTTATCCATTGTCCAGTTTGGCCAATATACATTTGACAGTATCTCTCATGGCCTGAACAAAGACATGAACTGGATGGGCCATTGTATTACACAGGCAGTTTACATCAAAAGTGAAGTATGGGACACTTCCAGCCCACTCAATTAGTCTCATTAGCACCAATCCTCCAAATGACAGGGGTTTTTTTTCACCTCTCCCTTCTTTTTCTGTTATAAACTGTGAAGTTTCCCCCCCTCTTTTTTTTTCTCCACTCTGCTCATCTGAGGAAGTGAATGTTGCCCTCAAAAGCTCATGATACTCTCTGTCTCTCTCTATATATATATATTTAGTCTCTAATGCGCTACAGGACTACTCATTTTTTTAAAGTTACAGTATAACACGGCTACCTCTGAGTCCTAGGAATCTTTTGGTTCACACCCATAGTTATAGCCCACCATTTAGATGAGCATTGGCCCTGTATGCCTAAGTGACTTGCCATAGATCAAATCTGTTCAGAGCAGAGGCTCAAACCCCAGGTTTCCCAGGTCCTCCTATGCTAGTGTTCTACTTGTTAGATAATCCTTCATCTCTTCCCTGACTTTAAGGGTGAGTGCTTATAGGAGGAGAAATGATCGGAGCAGGGAGAGAGGAACATAACAGAAAAGTGAGATTTATTTAGAGATCAGCTTAGAGAGTACATTGGGATCCATTTAATTATAATGTTATTTATCTGAATTGATAAATTGGATCCATAAATGATGTCATTCAAATAATAATGCAAATGGAAGGCATTTGGGGTTCTCAGTCATGGCTCACATGAAGTGCGGGAGAGGTGGACAAGAGAATCAATTTAAGCTCAAGCTCGAATTGCAAGAAAAAATTTGGAGCCGTTAGCAAGCCAGACAGCTTGGGTTCTCACATCCCTGCTTAGACTGCTAGCTATTTCTGAACCAACTGGAATGGCTGTTGCACCATATTAGCTGCTCAGAATGTATGGAGCCAGTTGGTTTCTAATTATAAAACATCATTTCTTAGAGGAACAGTTAGTGGTCTCCCTCTCGGCCAACAAAACACCTGTTCAGACCACTGTTGTTTTATACAAATTTTGTTTAGACGTGTGTGTGTGCATGTGTGTTTGAGAGAGAGAGAGAGAGAGAGAGTATATCAGGGGAGTTACAGGCCAACAATATGAGAGTGTGTCTCTGGATATGTATTTTGATTATATATATATATATCCTTATGACTTTTGTTGTCCTGTGCAGCCTGAGCACCTGCACTCCTTTGTGGAGCAGGAGGTGGGGCAGAGGGGATACAGATGCTAGTAGGTGGAGCAAGAGGCCAGGAGATTGGGGCCATTAGAACTGGGGGGGGGGGGTGATCAGAGCAGGGGGCAGGGAGCCAGGGGCTTTGGCCACTGGAACTGGGAGTCAGAGCGGATTACCAGGGGATTCAGCCACCAGGGCTGGGAGAAGGAGCAAGAAATCGGAAGGCTAAGGGTTTGGGCCGCCAGGGCCAGGAGACAGTCAGAGCAGGGGACAAGGGGACTGGGGGATTGAGGCGCTGGGTCTGGGAGGTGGAGTGGGGGGCTATGGGAATCGGTTGTTGGGGACAGGAGGTAGAGGGGGACCAGGTATCTGAGGGATTGGGCTGCAAGGGCATTGGGCTGCTGGAGCTAGGAGGTGGAGCAGGGGCCAGGCGGCAGAATAGGGGTCGGGGGATTGGGTCACCTGGGCTAAGAGGTGGAGCAGGAGCTAAGGAGATGAGGATTGAGGCTGCTTGAGCTGGCATTGCCCTTGGCCAGCACGAGGTATATGCAGCATAGAGCACTGCTTAAATTGAGGCACAGTGGTGCCCCAGATTTAGTGGTGCCCTTCACAGCTGTGTATTCTGCATATGCCTAAGTATGGTAGATTTTCCTTGTCGATAATATTGTAGACCTGATTCTCCTTTCCCTTACACTGCTTTCACACTGATACAACCCCAAAGATCAGGAAGGACCAGACACAATATTACACACTGTTGTCATCTCATTTAGCCACTGTGTGTGCTCAAATATTGCATACCTACATGTACGTAAATCTAACAAGGCTTATATTCCCTCTGTCCATTATGAAACCATTGGGCTGATTCTGGATGCAACACACTGTTCCCGTGGTGCAAAGAAACCATTTAACTGGCCTTTTCAGAATGACCCCAATGTACAGAAATACTCTGGTGCAGAAGTCCTGACCAGAGGAAATAGCAAGTCCCTATGCCCAGAGATTCTCAGTAGCTAGAATGTCCCCATGGAAGTCTTTAGCATCTGACATAAGCAACTGTGAAATTGCTTTGACTTTAATTCTGGACAAGATAAGGATAAGGTGGGGAGAGGTAGGACACATCAAGGCAGCTGAAAACCTCTTTGCACTCTCACTGCTTCTGAGCTCAGGGTGTGGCTCTCTGTATTTAATATCTCCGTAATTCTGTGTTCATTAGCCAGAGTCCCTACTAGGACTCTGTATGCACCTGCACTTATAGGTAGCAAGGTCCATCTTCCTTGCGTTCCTTGGAAAACCTCCAAATTCTTTTCCCTTTGTGCATATTTGTTACAACACAATGGGCCTTGGCTTCTCCATCTCATGGAAAAGCATCTGGAAAATCTGAGCTAGGATTATCAACTCTATTACAGAGCAGCTGAGTCTGAGCCAATGGAAAATGATCTCTAAGTATATTTTCCCCCACTGTAGACAGTATACATCTTCATCCCAGTCTCATTTTCCTGTAGGATAATCCTTCACCTTCTTTCTCAAATTGTATTTGTTGAAAATAGTACTGCATTTGGAATCTGCTTTATGCATATCATGCCTTCCTCATTTCATTCTTCCTCGAACAATCAACCAATTTAATAGGCTTATAGCAAATGCTTGAGCCCTTTCAAAAAAGAAGTTTATGCTCCTAATTTCCTTTAATAGTCAATTTTCATTCAGTTTATCCTGTTTTCTTCAGTCTCTGCAGACTCTAAAAGAGTTCATTTATATTCAGATTTTCCTTGTTAGAGAAGTTTATTTTGGAAAAAAAAAAGTCTTTTAACTTCTTCCCATTAAGAAAATAAGAGCATGAACGATTTTGAAAATGTTCTGTTTCTTGTTTGTACCACACTTCCATGGAAAAATGTCACTCTCTTCCATTATGTTAATGATTTTAAAAGGGGGGATGGGACTTTTACCTGCAAAGAGCAATCAGCCAGCATTTATTGCTAGGGTAAAGACATCATTAAAAATAAAAGAGAGAGACAAGTATATATTTAAATGAATGATGTGATGGGAGGATACAGAAGAATGATCTGTGTGTCTTGAAGCCCTGCTGTCACTTATGTTACACTTGATGAGCACTTAATGAAGGTTCCCAGTAAAATTGCTTGTATTTATTTTGCCTGAAGGCTACAGCCACTTTTAGGGGACCAAGTTCAATGGACTTTGATTCAGTAGACATAGTGATACGGGTACTTATAGATCCTTTTAAAATGCATTATTGCATTTATAGATCCTTTGGCCATTTTTTTCATGAATGCGTGTTAAGGTAAATATTATTTCCATGAGAAGATGTGTGTGATGTACACATTTTTAAAATTGAAATGTAACCATGCAGAATTGTCTTTTAGTTGCAAAATAATTTTATTCTCATTATCTATGATTTAGCATTTGTACAATGCAGAGTACCGTGGGTGATTTGGTCATTACTTTAATCTGCAAAGAGTTAACTTAACTCTTGCATTTAACAATTGTCCTTTATATAGTCAATATTTGCGGGGGGGGGGCAGAACCTGTGTAAATTGCAGCCTACTGCTGTCTTGTCTGCTTCCTGCAATCCCAAACCCCAGCTTCCCACACCCTACATTCTTCTACAATAGCGACAGCATCTCCACACAATGGGGAGGCTTCCCCATATAAGCCTGCAGAGAGTGAGAGAGAGGCTCCAGCTTACACAGCCACCGTGCAAGCCTAATACAGCCCCACCACAGAGGGAGTAGAGGACTGTGATGCACAACAGATCTGTGGATCCAGGCCATCCAGGCCTTGCCCTTTTCTACCTCCTGAAGGCCACGATGCAAGTAGCTGGCTACAGAGTGCAGCCCGGCACTGTGCTAGAAAGTGCACCATCCTAGTGGAAACCAGCTCTTGCCCTTGGCAAAGCAGAACTAAATCACCTCCACTTTCTAGGACAGCAGTTCTCTGGAGACCCCCTGGGAGACTGAGAGGAGGTTTCAGGGATCCAACAACCAGCAAGGGCATTAGATTCACTGGGTCCAAGGGTAGAAGGCCAAAGCCTCATCATCCTGAGACCCATGTAAACAGCAAGCAGCCATGATCTCAATGGCTTTGGAGATTCTCCAAAGTCCGCAGCCCAAATGCATCACAACACCTGACTTGGTGCATATAAAAGTCAGGGCTGGCGTTAAGGGGCAGCAAGCAGCGCAATTGCCTGGGGCCCCATGAAACTAAGCTGCACAGGGGGGCTAAGAGGCAGCTGCCCTGAGGCCAGGGCACCACTGCTGCGACAGTGGCAGTGGCAGCCCTGAATCTGGGTGGTGGGCAATGTTCCCTCTAATCTTTTCCATCCACGTGCACAAAAAACAAAAACAGATCCAGTAAAAACAAAAACCTAACTGTGACGCTCTGCTAATCAGCAGGGCAGCATTTGAACCTCTCCTGAGTGGCCCCACAAACTTCCAGCTCACAGGGAACAAAGATGGTAGGGCATGTCATAGTGAAATCATCAGCTTTGGATAGCTGAAGATGTGACTTGCATGCAGGTCATCCCAGAGGAGAGCCAATAAACCCTCCCTATTACACCAATGACTTAGACTGTCTTAGAAATGCCTTAGGACTTTGTGTCAGAGAAAACACTTAAGCACGTGTTAAGCTTTAAGCACACACCAAAGGCCCATTGAAGATCATCAGGACTTCTTCCTGATTTTCTCCATTGTAAAGTGAAAGGAGACGCAGGCAGTGTCACAAGAATACCTCCCAACATACTCCAGTCACTCCTAACCCTCAAGTGCAAATGTAAGTCTAATATATTGAATATAATAGTCTCTGCTCCATTAACTTGGGCCTTGTGCATCTTGATCAATTCACCTAGATTTGGGACCCAGTCAAGCTGAAGGATGTGGTCCACTAAGCCCCATCCCAATTGCAAGGTTAATGGGGCCTATAAGAAAAAGCTGAGTGGCTTCTTGGTTAATATAATTAATTTTCCATCATCTGCTCTTTTAGAGCACTTCCCACCCACAGATCTCGAGGGAAGGTATGTATCATCATCCCTATTTTCCAGATAGAAAAAACTGGGATATATAATTAATCACTGGCAGAGATGAAGTGACTTGAGCAAGGCAGTACACCAACTAGTGCCTCCCTAAAATGTCAAATGAGGAGCCTTTGGGACAAGGTAAAACGGGTCCTTCCTCAGTTATAAAAATTCTCTCTCTAAAATCAAATTGAGAAAACAAATCATTTCCAGGCCATGTTTTCCTGTCAGAGACAAGACTTTTGCGAGCACAGCATGACTTCCTTGGTGTATTATTATTTCCTGCAGCATGTAAAAGAAAGCAAATACATTTTTTTCAAAACATGCCTCTGGTCTTCTGAGAGATCACCTTTTTCTCTGTCACCTTTTCCCCTTTACATAGCATCAGGACGCCGCAGACAGAAGAAGCAGCAGAGTTTTGTTTTGGAGAGTTCTTACCAATCAGTTGATAAAACATGGATTTTATTCCAAACACTGAGTGCAGCTTTTAAATACAACTTGTTTCTTCTGATTACAACTTGCACAATCCCAGATGGTACCCTGTACATTTTCATATTACTTAAAATGCTAATGTATTCCAACTTCTTCAGATGTTGTTCAACACATGCGCTGGCATGGCGGGCACCTTAAATGATAGTGTGAATAAAAGAACAAAATCTTAAGCTGGAATCTGGATAATTTGCACCTCCACACACACACTCCCTCCTCCCCCGCTGTCATTAAAACCTCCCAGAGTAAGAAAGGATATGGAAGTGTAACATCACATGGTTGAAGGGTTCTATCTAGCAAGCTTATAATTTAACCTCAGGTTATCTTGACATTCACAGGCTGAAGGGAATACTTAGTGTATGTCACGGTGTGAGTACAGCTAAATGAGACTAAAAATAGAGAGAAAGTAGTTGAGACAGAGAAAAATATAAACAATTTGCACATCTCTGTAAAGAGAGGATGGTTTTGTAACAGACTGGTCTGTGTTGATATGTTTGTTCACTAGATCCAGTATTCAGAGAGGCATTACAAGTGAAATACTAGCTACAGGCCAGTGCAAATAGCTGGTTTAACAGGGGGTGACTCACCACTGCAGCACCTCCTGCTGGCTATCTTGGGAATTAATTCAGTCCCTCCAGTTCATGTGTCCTCTTTGGATAAGAGTCTCCCGCCATCACCTCTGCTTTGGGACCCGAACCGTCTCCAGGACCATGGCATCCTCACTGGAGCATGGCCCTCTGGCTGTGCCCCAGCCCACCATCTCATCTCCTTCCTCCTCTGTTCCACAACTTGCTTCAGAGGCCAAATGCAGTCACAAGTCTAGCCCCTCACCTCAGGGGCAAACTGCCATCTGGATTTAGGCCAATTTCCTCCTTGGCAAGTAGGGGCAAACAAAGGGTACCCAAGCCCAGCTGCTATTCTAGGTCCTGGCCTAAGGACCCTATAGATGGCAGGCACTTACTGCCCCTCCTGCTATTCCTCCTGCCTACTTTCCCTGAGCCACTTACTTCCCCTATAACCCTAGTACCTTCCATGCCCTTGCCTCAGGGCCTCACTCTGGCCATATTCAGCCAAGACACCCCTATTACTCTGCTACCTTGCCAAGCATTGCAATGTCACATGTGCGCCTTAGCAGCCAGTCCTTCCCCCTCACCCTCTAGAGAGGCTGCCTTCCGCTCTGCTGAGCAGCCCTTTATATACGTGCTGCTTTAGCAAGCCTTCTCTTGATTGGCCCTCCCAATAAGCCTTTTTCTAACTGACCAGGGTTCTGCGCAGCCTTTCTACGGCTACTCTAATCCTTCTTCTGCCTGTGTGGAGCAGTCACCCCTCCACAGCCAAGTACCTTTGATCATAAGACTAGATGTTTTATCCAAGAATTATACAAAACACTAATTATCCACTAGGAAATGTGGGGGGGGGGGGGAGAAGGGATCTCATATCCCTAACCATGAGGATGTAGAATTGCTGAAAACACTTCCATCGTTTGCTTCATCTCTTTATCTATCTCATCCCTACACCTCACTCATAGAACCATAGGGCTGGAGACCACTGAGACCAAATCCCTGCTAAAAGCAAGACCAACCCCAACTAAATCATGCCAACCAGGGCTCTGTCAAGCTGGGACTTAAAAACCTCTAGGAATGGAGATTCTACCACCTCCCTAAGTAACCCAACCCAGTGCTTCACCACCCTCCTAGTAAAATAGTTTTTCCTAATATCCAGCTTAGACCTCCCCCACAGATACTTGAGACCATTGCTCCTCATTCTGCCATCTGTCATTACTGAGAACAGCCTCCCTCCATCCTCTTTGGAACCTCCATTCAGGTAGTTGTTGAAGTCTGCTATCAAATCCCCCCTCACTCTTCTCTTCTGTAGACTAAACAAGCCCAAATCCCTCAGCCTCTCATCATAAGTCATGTGCTCCATCCCTCTAATCATTTTTGTTGCCCTTCACTGAACTTCCTCCAATGCATCCACATGCTTTCTGCAATAGGGGACCCAGAATTTGGTGAAATACCCCAGATGAGGCCTCACCAGTGCAGACCTCATTCATATAGCACTGGAAAGTCTCAGACAGAAGCAATATTTTAGCATCAGCAGTGGTCAGCATATTAGCATTCCTAACACTCAAATGTTATTTCTAGAAACAAATGACTAAGGGTGCGTCTATACAGCACCCTAAACTTGAAATAAGATATGCAATTTGCTACACAAATTTCTTATCTTATTTTGAGTCTACTTCAAAATAGCTTATTTTGAAATTTGGCACGTCTACACAGTGCCAAATATTGAAATAACGCACTATTTCGAGACATCCTTTAACCCTCGTGTTACAGGGATGCTGAAATAGCACACCTGTTATTTTGAAAAATATTTCAAAATAATGGGTGGCTTGTTAAGATGTTGGGTAGCTATTCTGGGATCTCTCCGGGATCCCAAAATAGCCACACAGTGTAGGTGTACCATAAGAGTGAAGGAAATTATAGTGATGAGTGAATTACAAACTTAGGCAGCTATAGAGAATAGATTCAGTGCCTGTTTATGATTAGCTGGTGAACTTAGAAGCCTGTGAAAGTTAATGTGAGAATTTGGCAGTGCTCAAACTGAATTCCTACTAGAAGACTCTATTACATTTGGACAATATATTCAGTACTTAGGTTCATCACAGTGTCATTGCATGAAAAGTTGGACACATTCAATTGGACACATTTTGACACCCTTGTGTATGTGGAGGAGTTCCTTACTGCACACACAGTCCCATGGAAGTCAAATCAAACATATACCCTTTATCCTGGCCTTTAAAATCCCACTTCTACCTCAGGAAAGGAAATAACTTTTTTGAAAACAGGAACTCAATGTTATGCAATGGAATTCACCCTTGCAGGGCAAGAAAGCCATAGCAGGATCCAGCAATCATTTTTAAAGGTCCAGAACTGCAAACTGGCCATCTGTCATTAAAAAACCGAGCAATAATGGAGTGGGTTTCTGAAACACTTTATGAAACCTCTCATCCATGAACAAATGGAACTAAAATAAGACTTTGGGACATTTGCTCAGTGGACTGCAGGTTAAAGGGTGAGAATCAAGGTGGCAAAGAACAATTTTCACTTCCAAAATCTGCTTCTTTACCCAGGTTCCCTTCATACGATATTTTATATGTGAGGTTGAACTCCGTGGTTTTGCTCTGCAGAGAATTCTGGGAGTAAATTTTCACATAGACACATGGAACTATAATCTTCTGAGGTACAGCTACATTGTGATAGTATTTTAAAACTGTGTTTGACAGGATATAGAAGACAATGTAACCGACAGGCAGGACTCGGTAGGTGTCTAACCTGTAAAGTATGACAGTATTATCAAATCAACTTAAAAAAGGTAATTATTTATTGTGTATTTTATAGTCTTCCCAGAATAACAGATAGACACTTTACCTCACTCAGTGCTATAATATTTCACCTATCAAGGACAAGAAGATGGTTATTTACAGACTGTAATGAGACTGTCCACTGTTTGACGTTACCATAAATAAGCAGGTAAAACTGCTGAGTTTCATGAAATTCAGCCTGATGGCCTGGAAGAAATTATTTCAGTAGAAAAGAATGGCATGTGTACAAAGACAGCTCTACCTATACACAGCTGGTTCTTTTCCAAGCCAGTCCTTCCCACCAAGTCTTTTCCTTGAAGGGACTGTCTACGTGTAGAAATGGGTTACACTATCCCCACCCCATATTCTTTTGCTTTTGTTTCTTGCCATTTGTCACGTGCAGGCATGTTTCAAAACACTATGTTGTGCTTATTGAAAAGAAGAGAGAGACCTGGTGGGTGAGGTAATATCTTTTATTGGACCAGCTTCTGTTGTGAGATGAGTTTTCAAGCTTACACAGAGCTCTTCTTCGGGTCTTCAGCTGCGTAACCCCAAAACTTCTATTCCTCAGCAAACAGAAGTTGGCCCAATGAAAGATGTTACCTTGCACACCTTGTTTCTCTAATATCCTGGGACCAGCACAGCTTCAAAGGCATGAAGTCTTTGGTCTTAGTGATAAATGGGCAACTGGATTCAGCAACTGAGAAGCAGATGCCTGCATTCAAAATGAAAATGAAATATTTATCCAAGACATTTTAAAGCATCAAAATGTTAAGGTACCTTTTTCCTGGGGATTTTTTTTTTTTCATTTTCTCTTTCTGATCCTGGCTGAGGCTTTGTCTACACTGGGAAAAATCCATTTTGGTGACAAAACCTGGAGAGCGTTCACATTGTGAATATTGCAACAAATGCCCAGTTTTGGTGACAAAACCTTGCTCCTCTGCATGAGACTTTTGTCTCCCCCCATCCCTTTATTGCTGACAATCATGTAGTGTGTACTACAGTAGTTTTTTTTGTCAAGTTTATTGACATCTAGCATGTTTCTCCCAATGCTCAATTATTGAATCTGGCCAGCGCTTTGAACTCTGCTGCTCAGGTTTGACGAATTTTCATATTGAGCAACTTTGTCACGGTTGTCGCCATACCTTTCCAGTGTAGATAGAGCCTAAACAGGGAAGTGGAGGAGAGGAAATGCCACAAGAAAAGCCCAGTACAATAATGTTTCTAATCTAATATTGCAATCTTCAGAGGTTTTGGATAAAACTATGACATTTCCAGGTGCTTATCTTCCGGACTTCTTGTAATTCACCTGTCACTTCTTATTGCTAGAAATCAGCCAAAATCCCAAGTCTAAATCCCCATGATTTGGAAAAGTCTGAATTCAAATAAGGATCCAGACCCAAATGCTTAACACCATATTCAGTACATGACCTCTCTACCTAGTATTGAGAGAAGGGAATCTATCATCAGGGGAAATTTCATTTACCTTTATCTAAAAGATGCATCTGACCACACTTACACATGCTGAAGTTAAATCACTATCTATGTATTGGTTATTTGCAAGACAATCTTTTCATAAAAAACACAAGTTGCTAACTCCTTTTATTAAATATTGAAGGGAGAAACTGTTTTGTCATCTTTCCAAAGCTAATGTTTTTTGCATTTGTCAATCTCAAAGAAGCTCGCAATCTTGTATTTTTGAAATGTCAAAAAGACTATTCACTGGAAATAAATATGTTTTCCAGATAAGCCCGTTCTACAGAGCAACCTGAAGTCTACTATTTGATGGGCACATTTATGAGGACAATGTTCAGAAACAGAAAGTCAGATTTTAGGCTACGCACATAACTACACTGCTGTTAGGAAGACAGCCACATTTCCTATCTTCTTGCAAGAACATTGACCTCAAACAGGTACTCAGGGATGACAGGCTGTTCATAAATTATCAAGCTGGGGGATTTTCAAGACCCTCCCAGCCATTATCACATTTTGTAACACTGAAACAATCTTGCAAAATTAAAGACTCGCCACCCTCTAATGCTTTAAATAATTTACAAACAGCCCCTGACTTTGCAGCATCAGGAGTGTTGTCTGGCTTACACTGTGCTGTCATTCTTCCTAATAGCCTCCTCAAAATTATTTCAGTGTTTTAGGGATTCTGAAGATCAGCAACTTTTACTGGAGAAATATGTTTGTAGAAAATTATCATTTAGAGACATTCCCTTGTAAGCAGCAATATAATGAACCCAGGAATTAGGAGATATGCCTTGGAGGCAGCAGATCTTGGGAACACCACATCGGAGATGTTTTCCAGTTTGTTATATTAAAGTTTTATTCCTTTCTCGATCCCTGGTTTGTTATTTAATAAACCTCAAGATCATTACATTTACTATAGGAGTCAAGAACCTGTGGAGACAAACTGGAGATATTTCAAATCCTACCCATTTCTAGGCACAATCTTGTCAACCTCCCTTAGGTGATTATAGAAGAATAAAGCCTCTAAACAAATATATTTACTGTGCAACTCCATTTACTACAGATTTTCAGACTACCTCTCCATACCAGCATCCATGCATCCATTAGCTTTAAACAAGGCCATAACATCTTTATGTTCTCCATAAAGCTGTTTATAGGTTCTACAGTTTTCCTCCACAGTCATATGTACCCTTTCTCCTTGCTACTTCAAAGCCTTCTTAAAAGACCTTTTTCTTCCTTTGGTAAAGCCCCTGCTATGCCATTGTGGTCTTGTATATGACACTACTGATTTTGTCTCAGAAACTTCTGACAGTGTGCTTGAAATATCTGCTTAATGTTATGCATGGGCTTGCATCCAAGCTTAATAGCATTCCAATTTAAAATCCCCATGAACATGTTTACTTATCTCTAGTCTGCAAGGCAGCATAATGCACCTTTCGAGAAATCTTTTGAATAAAAAAGTGGTTTTCCTTTCTTACTTAGCCTTCTTAACAGGACTTTCCAAGTGTTACTGACACTGTTGGTGCTTCCATATCAGTCTCCTATCTTCTGTGAGTTCTCCCTGAGCTCACAAGAAATTAATTTCTGAACCTTGGTGACTTGCGAGTGCCATAACTTTCAGCATCACTTGAATATCAAAGAAAGAAATGTGCATATTCTACAATATGAACTTCTAGGGAGCAGAAGTTCTCATGCACATCACTGTGCAGAGGATTGTTGGGGGTTGGTTTTTGGTATTTTGGTTTTTTGGGGGGGGGTTGTCAGCTACAGAAACCATCTGCTTGTTCTTTTTTTACTGATTTTTTTTAAAGTCCTATCTAAAAATATGGCAAATATCTCATCAAAATCTTCAGAAAGCACCCGTTGGCAGAGTGGGTTTCTCATGCCCATCCTGCTAATTATCAGTACAAATCTTTAGGAAATGAGCTAAAATCAACCCCCAGCCCATGGCTAAAAACCTATTCTTCTCCTTTAAAGGTCTGATTTCAGATCTGTGCATTACTTTCATTCCCCATACTGCTGCAGCCCCTCTTGCAGCCCCAAATGTGAGACTCCCCAGAGTATGTTGCCTTAGTAGCTGCTGTATAGTACACTGTGTAGCCTGACAAGACTTAAGTTGCCTCAGAATTCCCTTTGCCCCAAAAAGTGAATTTATGCACAGCATAGAAAGTATGTGTTATGCCCTGCTTCTGGGCAGGTTGTCAGCAATTAAACCTGAGACCACTGCATCTAAAAGCATGAACCTCTACTGCCTGAGATACAAGATCTGGCTCTGTTAGTTAAACCAGGCTCATCAACCTCCCTGTATGGCCCACCCACCAGTAGAGAAAGATAGAGCGCTGTAACGAGTGGGTGTAGGTTACACACTGACCTGTTGTCTGGTCACATGAGTTGTGCATTGCCATATCTAGCAGCTTAGAGGGCCATACACACCTGACTTGTCTTCTCCTGATAAATGTAAGGTACATTCCTACAAGCAATGTGAGAATGGAAATCAGGGCCCATAGGACATTGAAGTGAATGTAGCTTTGTCTCTGGGAATGACACACGAAAAGGCCTTTCCCATGAAAATGTATACTTTACCTTATGTGAGAAATGGGGCTGGCAATACTAAATGCACCATGACCTGGGATTTAGCTATGGGTGCAAGCCACACAGCAGGCATCCATCCCACTCATACCAAGAGACACATCTGGCTCTGTCCCTAAGTGCCTAGTTCTGTGTTCCATCAAACTAGGAGGCTTGACAGGGAAGATGCTGGCAGGAGAACCTGTCACTAATTCAGCTGTAATAGTAGCATGGGCAAAGTTGAATCAATTTCCCAGCTTGGCCTCCAATGAGATTCCCTTCCCACTGTTTGTGCTGCCCAGATAAATCATTTCTAAATTTGAGACAGGGGGGATATACACCACATATTGACCAGGAGTGAAGATCTCCAAACAAAGGCTTACATCAGCATCACTCATCAGATCTTACTTCTTAAAAATGTCATGGAGTCCAATGGGAGTTTTGCCTGAGCAAGGACTAAGTGACCACTGAAATCAGAAAAGAGCAGATTCACTTATTAGGCTCCCACTGGAAAATATTTCTATGTTTTTCTTGATGTTTTCAAAAGACTGAATGGAAATTCACACCTTTTCTAGTGCTGCTCAGCTGTAGGTAAAAAAATGCAGGATTTCTCATTAGTTAACTATCAGACAATTCATCTGTCTTAACACTACCAGGCTTAGCAGAATCTAATCTGTCACTGCCAACCTGAGATCCTGGCTCTGTGTGCAGGTTTCAGTTGGATAATTCACTATTTCATGAACCCTCATTTTGGGCCCAGTCTTTCTCACATTGAGAGGACAGGCAAAGCTCTCACTAACTTGTATGAGCGTAAAGTTATACTTCATCTCTTTAGGGCTAAGCTGTCCCTGTTGCTAGCATAGATGTGTAAGTGCCTTGAGGTGTGCAAGGATCCATCCTGGCTTGTGCATCCCATGAAAGGACCAAGGACAACTACAGCCCTTCCCTCAGTGGAACACAAAGATCCTTCTTCTGAGCATCCCCGAGGTGCCAATTGCTCAATGGGAGTAAGGAGAGGAAGCATTAGGATCCTGTCCCCTGTATACTCTGGCCGATGATGCTGGCTGGGCACATGAGAAAATAGATAATATTATTCCTAGGTCTCCACTCCTGCACACAGGGGAGCTGAGGGCAGATAGAGGTCCTAGCTGCTGCTACAGCTAATGGATTATTAGAATGGAATCAAAGTAGCTAAGCAGCCACTCCACACCAACTCCCAGAGTTGTGAATGGGGAGCAGACCCCTGTGTGTAACCTATTGACTCAGGCCTTGCACAGCACGGGCACTTGACCCTTTGACAACAGAGTTCCGGGGTCACAGCTGGACCAGATGTGCAAACAGTTTGAATGAACCCTTACGTCGCTTCCATCTCTGCATGCAGCCAGCTTTGATAACTGGAAATGGAAATTGCAGAATGAGAAATTGACTTATTCTGTGCTCTTGCCACATTATAAAGGAAAGACATCACTGAAAATGCTTGTGAATGGCTCCCTTATCCCACCAAAACCAAAGGTAACAAGCTTCCCCAGGTACCAGGTAATTCTTTTTTCATCAATGCAAGGCTAGCTGCAGATAAGTGAAAATTAAAGTTCCCAGACTGAGAGTGAACTACATATGCATCACTCACAAGGCAAATACAGCATGAAAATCCCCTTCATTCTTTCTCCTTATTAAACACTATCATTTAATATAGAATGCACATCAATATATTAGTAAGGAATGTATAATTTTAATGTCATCTCTGCAATCACCCACAGATTGATTCTTCTTTGAGCTCATTGTATTATTGCTAATGACTGAGAGTTTGCACCACACTTTATCAGCCAAAGTCTGTCTCGGAGAACTTTCTAATTAGTGCTACTAATCACTTATTCTTTCTCAGGGACACTAATGCATTATTACTCAGACTTGTGAAATACATCTAACAACATATACATCTTGTTAAAATGACACTTAGGAGATACCATTCCCATCATCCATCAATGGCTCTTAATCTATCATATGGAAATATTGCTTAAATACTGCTACCACAGTCAGACAGGTTTCAGGCGTCTTCTCCAAGCTCTGCTAGGCACAGTGTCGCCAAGCTCTGGCACGCAGCCAATTCTCTTACATCATATAGCAATTAATGTACCCTCACTTGGATAACAAGAAGTTAGAAAGGCAGTGAAAAGTCACAATGGAATGGGACAACTGATGAAATTAGCTGCAGGAAATCTATTTTGTAATAAAACTGTTCATAAAAGCAAAATGTCATTTAAAGGCACAATTTCCATGGAGAATAAGTTTTTATGTCTGTGTGCATCTTTAAGACGAAGACTTTTTTGTTTTTAATACTTTTTTCATTTAAATGAGTTTATAGGATTCTAAAATATACAAAGGCGCATCTATACCCCAGGGAAACTCATTATATGTTGTACGTGCCTGGGATTTTTTTTTTTTTTGGTTGGTTGGTTGGTTGTTTTTTTCTTCAAGTAGGATCCACGAAGCTGAAGTCATTTCTTTGTGAGAAATATTTAGATTAGAGGAATGTAGATAATTAACAGTACACATTAAAAATTGTCCAGTTTCCATTTTAAGTTGAAAAAACATGGATCCCATTTTAAACTTCTAAGGAATGCTGATGGAGTCTGATATAAAAAGGAGTGTAACTGATTATTTTTCTTTTTCTCCCATGTTTGAATACATAACCAGCTATATAGACTACTTTAGTCTCTCATCCTCACCCAAGTTAGATACATTACAAAGTTCTTCCTTTTAGAGTAATTTACAAGGAAATTCAAATTCCTATTACATCAAAATTTGATGATAAATGCTTTCCTTTTTTTAACAAAACGCACTTTGAAATCAAAGTGATGTATGAAAGGAAGTGAAGACAACAAATAAACAAACACACAGCAGTGCTTTGCACACACAAGGTAGTACTTGGAAAGTTTGAAAGGGAGAACACGCTGTTGTGAAGCAGATGGGTGCAGAGCATAGTAGAAAGCTAGAAATACTAATTTTTAAGGCAAGAATTCCCAGAGAACCCTACTGGACATAACTCAGTATGTGACTTTATTTTTTTTAAAGTATCATCATACTTGTTCAGTGCTATTTCCTGAACCTTTAAAATGATGCAAACTAGTCAGCTAATCCATGAAACAAAAATGTTGCTGTAACTGCTGTGTTTCGAACTAATCTATTGCTCTGTGTTACCAATAAGTGTTACACAAATATAAGAGTGAGTGATGTCACCAAGATGAAGCATTGGTCCAACACATATCCTTGAGGTAAGTATCAAGCCTTAGTGAGGGGTGGGCTTTTTTTCTTCTCACTTGTGTCTGGCCCTTGACAGATTTTAATGTGGGTCAGCAGCCCCTGACCTAAAAAAGGTCCCACCCGTGATCTAGATCATCCCTGATAGATGTTTATCTAACCTGCTCTTAAATATCTCTAACGATGGAGTGTCCCTAGGCATTGTATTCCAGTGCTTAAGCACTCCGACAGGAAGTTTTCCTTAATGTCCAACCTAAACTTCCCTTGCTGCAATTTAACCCCATTGCTTCTTGTCCTATCATCAGAAGTTAAGGAGAATATTTTTTCCTCCTTCCTCCTTGTAACAACACCCTTTTAGGTATTTGAAAGCTGTTATATCCCCTCTCAGTCTTCTCTTTTCCAAACTAAACAAATCCAGTTCTTTCAGTCTTCCCTTAGGGTATGTCTACTCTACAAAGTTAATTCAAAATAACAGCCGTTATTTTGAATTAATTTTAATAGAGTCTACACATACAAACTGCTATTCTGAAATAAATTCGAAATAGTGGAGCCCTTATTTCGAATTTGGTAAACCTCATTCTACGAGGAATAACACCAAATTCGAAATAGCTAATTCAAAATAAGTGCTGTGTAGACACTTATTTAGAATTAGGGGGCCTCCAGCCCTTCCCAGGGAGCCCTGATGGCCACTCTGGGCACAACCAGGAAAACTTGTTTGCCCCCCCCCCAGCCCCGGAGCCCTTAAAAGGGACAGACTCTGGCCACAGTGCCTGTGCCAGTTGCCAGCCTGCCAGCACACAGCCAGCAGACAGTGCACCTGGCACAGGATGAGCCAGCAACCCACTGCCACCCAGCCCTCCACCGCTCCCCAGGACCAGGCTGGCGGCTCCCAGGAGCCTGCCAGGGGCCGCAAAAGGCGGACGCCCTCCTGGTCTAGTGTGGAGATCGTGGACCTCATTGAGGTTTGCGGGGAGGCCTCCAATTCCCACGATCTCCGCACTAGGCGCAGGAATGCGGCTGTCTACAGCCACATGACTGCCAGCCTGGCCACCAGAGGCCACATGCGCAGCCAGGAGCAGGTGCGCAGCAAAATAAAAGAAATGTGGCAGGCCTATGCTGGGGCCTCCCAGCCAGGGGCTGACCCGGAGGCCTGCCCACATTATGAGGCCCTGGACCACATCCTGGGGGGTCAGACGGTCCGTGCCCCCCTAGTTGTCATCAACCCCAGGGCAGAGGGCCCTGTCCCTGACACAGGGGAAGAGGAGGAAGAGAAGGACGACGGCAGCCAGGAGCCTGCAGGGAGCGTGCCCTGCACCCAGGACCCCTGAGCCGAACCCAAGAGCCCGTCAGCAGCCTCATCCGAGGCCGGGGAGGCCTCCACATGTGAGTGACATCACGGTCCCCTTATGCGGGGCAGGGCGGGGAGGGGCGGTGCGGGAGGTGGAGCCCAGGGACCATGCGTGTCGGCCTTGACAACCTGTGCATCTGCCGTGCCATCCAGGACATGTGGCCCCAGCTAGGTGCCATGCAGGGGCCCTGGTCTGTTCCCCACACACGTCTACGCGTGAAGTCACATGACAGGCTCCTGACCCCGGGGAGAGACACTGCACACTGCCCTCCCTCCAGACGCCCCCTCTACACAGAGACAGGGCACATCCCCCCCGTCCCCCACACACACACACCACACTATAGGCAGCATAGGGACTGGGGTGCAGTCCTGGGCCAGCTCACACTCCCGGGGATAGCAGGTGCGGAGAGCTGCCGTCCTCGCCTTGCAGAGGGGGGCTGGGTTTCACCCACTGTGTCCCCAGGGAGAACTGACCACTTCTCTTGTTTCACCGCAGCCGCAGCACCTGCGAGTGCAGGATGCACCACCCTGCCTGGACCATCCACCTGCCCCCGGACCAGCAGGCGCACCCACAACCTGAAGGAGTTCCAGCGGCAGCAGCTGTGCTTACAGGGATGGCAAGTCCACAGCCAGGAGCAGTGGGTGGACCTGCAGCTGCGGTGGGAGAGCTTACAGGAGCTCCGGGAGCAGGGCCGTGCCCTCCATGAGTATCTGCAGACCTTGGTGGACTGATTGCTGCCTCCTGCTGCTCCAGCCCCTGCGGCCGCCCCACCTATTGCTCTTCCTCCCACCCCTGCTCCCCCTCCCACTTTTTCTGCACCCCCAGTCCCTCCTGCCCCACCCTCCACACCCACTCCCCCCCGGGAACGCCGAGGCCCCCGCACCCGCAGTGCTGCGAGACGGGAGGGCCGGCAAGATCCCCAACCCTGACCTTCCCCTCCCCCTTCCTCCCCTTACCTCCCCCTTCCAGCTCCCTCCTCCCAGGTTTCCCCCCTCCCCTCTCCCGCCCTCATTCCCTCCTCCTCCCACTCCAGTTATGTTAAATAAAGAGAGTTTTTTGTGGCAACACAGGTGTCTTTATTGTATATCAGGAAGGGGGGTTAGGGAGGGGAAAGGGGAAGGAGGTGGGGGTGGAATGTAAGGCACAAGGCCTCAGTGGGGCACGCCAGGGGGACTTCAGTCCTCGTCCGCCTAGAAGCTCTCCCGCAGGGCTTCCCGGATGCGGACAGCCCCCCAAAGGGCCTCCCGGCTGGCAGCCATGCACGTCTGTGCATACTGACCAGCCAGGCAGGCAGCCTCTGCCATCCAGGCTGGCAGGAAAGCCTCCCCCTTCCTCTCATATAAATTGTGGAGCACACAGCACACTGCCACCACGTGAGGAATATTGTGCTGGGAGAGGTCGAGGCGGGTGAGGAGGCATCTAAACCATGCTTTCAGTCAGTCAAAAGCCCCCTCGACCACGATGCGGGCCCTGCTGAGCCTGGCATTGAAGGCCTGCCGGGAGGGGCTGAGGTGTCCCATGTAGGGCTTCGTCATCCAGGGCTATAGGGGGGAGGCCGCATCCCTCAGCAGGCACACTGGCATGTCCACATCCCTGACCCTGATGTGGCGGTCGGGGAAGAAAGTCCCGGTGTGCAGCCTCTGGCACACAGAGGAGTTGCGGTACACCCGCGTGTCATGTGCCTTGCTGGACCAGCCCACACTGATGTCCGTGAACTGGCCCCGGTGGTCAGACACGGCCTGAAGGATCATGGAGAAGTACCCCTTCCTGTTTATGTAGAGGGAGGCCTGGTGGTCCGGGGCATGGATGGGGATGTGCGTCCCGTTGATTGCCCCCCCCACAGTTGGGGAAGCTCAGGGCGCCAAACCCCTGGATGACCGCGTCCAGGTCAGTGAGGCGGACGACTCTGCGGAGCAACACCCTGTTGATGGCCTTCACCACCTGCAGAGAGAGATGCAAAACCGAGGGTCACTGGGGCGCCCGGGTGGCTGGGAGTGTTCGTTCCCCACCACTGCCCCGCGCCCCACTCCCAGGAGCAACTCCCGCTGCAATCCTGGCCACCACGGGCGGTCTGTAGCATGGCCGGGACAGACCGAACCCTCCTAGGGAGGGCACTTACACCACCTCCCCCCCTGTTTTCCCTGGGGCAGCCCATGTTTGAAATCCAGAAGCCTCTGTTAATTGGCTGAGCCTCAGTCAGGGGAGGGCTACTAGGGCTTTATAAAGCTGTGAGTCAGCGACCAGGGAGCTTGCGAACAGGAGCAGCAAACAGGGAGTTTTGAGAGGGAGTTTAGAGGGTGCTGGTGACTCCTGACCTTCTTTAAACATAACTTTTATAATAATCTATATTCCAGACATTTAATAAGAAGCCCAGTTTATATTTAAACTTATTCATAAGAAAAATGGAGACAGAAGCCCAGCAGCAGAGTGGGGGCTATCCTGTTTATTGTGTCGAGTGTAATATGTATGATTACCTGCCCTATGGGCGGGTGGCGTATGTGTGCACCCGTTGCAAGGAGCTCCTGACCCTCAGAGACCGAGTTCGGGCTTTGGAGGCCAGGGTGGCTGAACTGGAGGAGCTAAGGGAGGCAGAGAGCTATGTTGATGAGACTTTCCGGGACACTGTAGTACTGTCCCACCTCCAGTCGGAGAGCCTCAGTGCTCTTAAAGAGGATGAAAGTCTCAAGGGAACAGAGCATTCAATGGGAACAGAGGGAAACCATCCCGTAGTTGGGACCCTCCTTCCAGAGGATGTTGCGGTATCCTCTTGCACTGAGGATACCTCTGAAGGGGAGGGAACGCCAGTTGTTAGGAAGAGGCAGGTGTTAGTAGTGGGTGATTCGATCGTTAGAAACATAGATAGTTGGGTTTGTGATGACCAGGAGAACCATATGGTCACTTGACTGCCTGATGCAAAGGTTGCGGATTATGTGTAGTGCTGGGGAGGAGCCGGTGGTCGTGGTACATGTAGGTACCAATGACGTAGGGAAGGGTAGGAGAGATGTCCTGGAGGCCAAATTTAGGTTGCTAGGAAAGAGACTGAAAGCCAGGACCTCTATGGTGGCATTCTCGGAAATGCTTCCAGTTCCACGCGCAGGTCCAGGTAGGCAGAGAGAGCTTCAGAGTCTCAATGCGTGGATGAGACGATGGTGTAGGGAAGAGGGGTTTAGATTTATTAGGAACTGGGGACACTTTTGGGAGAGGGGGAGCCTATACAGGAAGGATGGGCTCCACCTAAACCAGGGTGGAACCAGACTGCTGGCACTAAACATTAAAAAGGCCATAGAGCAGTTTTTAAATTAAGAGATGGGGGAAAGCCGATTGGTGAACAACTGCATGTAAAGGAATCCAATGCATCAGGAAAGGGCAGACAAATAAACAGTGGCAAATTTTTAAAGCGCTTCTACACAAATGCTAGGAGTCTGACTAATAAGATGGGTGAACGAGAGTACCTCATATTAAAGGAGGCGATTGACATAATAGGCATCACTGAAACCTGGTGGAATGAGGAAAATCTGTGGGACACAATCATACCAGGATATAAAATATGTCGGAAGGATAGAGCAGGCCGTATGGGTGGTGGAGTGGCACTGTATGTGAAAGAAAATATAGAATCAAATGAAATAAAAATATTAAATGAATCAACATGTTCATTAGAATTGCTATGGATAGTAATTACATGCTCCAATAATAAGAAATTAGGAGTAGGGATATATTATCGACCACCTAACCAGGACAGCGATACTGACATTGAAATGCTGAGGGAGATTAGAGAGGCTACCAAAATAAAAAACTCTATAATAATGGGAGATTTTAATTATCCCCATATTGACTGGATACACGTCACCTCAGGAAGAGAAGCAGAGATAAAATTTCTCAATGGCTTAAATGACTGCTTCTTGGAGCAGCTGGTACAGGAACCCACAAGGGGAGAGGCAATTCTGGATTTAGTCCTGAGTGGAGCGCAGGATCAGGTCCAGGAGATAACCGTTACAGGACCGCTTGGGAATAATGACCGTAATATAATAACATTTGACATTCCTGTGGTGGGAAGAACACCTCAGCAGTCCAGCACTCTGCCATTTAATTTCAAAAGAGGGAATTACACAAAAATGAGGAGGTTAGTTAAACAGAAATTTGACAGTGACTAGAGCCAAATCCCTGCAAGCTGCATGGAAACGTTTTAAAGACACCATAATAGAGGCCCAACTTAAATGTATACCCCAAATTAAAAAACATAGTAAGAGACCTAAAAAAGAGTCACCATGGCTTAACCACCATGTAAAAGAAGCAGTGAGGGACAAAAAGGCATCTTTTAAGAAGTGGAAGTCCAATCCTAGTGAGATAAATAGAAAGGAACATAAACACTGTCAAATCAAGTGTAAAAATGTAATAAGAAAAGCAAAAAAAGATTTTGAGGAACAGCTAGCCAAAAACTCAAAAAGAAATAACAAAATGTTTTTAAGTATATTAGAAGCAGGAAGCCTGCTAAAAAACCTGTGGGTCCCCTAGACGATCAAGATATAAAAGGAGCAATCAAGGATGATAAAGCCATTGCGAAGAAACTAAATGATTTCTTTGCTTCAGTCTTCACGGCTGAGGATGTTAGGGAGATTCCCAAATCTGCACCGTCCTTTGTGGGTGATGAATCTGAGGAACTATCCCGGATTGAAGTGTCATTAGAGGAGGTTTTGGAACAAATAGAAAAACTTAATGTTAACAAATCACCGGGACCGGATGGCATTCATCCAAGGGTTCTAAAAGAACTCAAGTGGGAAATTGCTGAACTATTATCTGTGGTTTGTAACCTATCCCTTAAATCGGCTTCCGTACCTAATGACTGGAAGGTAGCTAACGTGACACCAATATTTAAAAAGGGCTCTAGAGGCGATCCTGGCAATTACAGACCAGTAAGTCTAACTTCAGTACCGGGCAAATTAGTCGAAACAATAGTAAAGAATAAAATTGTGAGGCACGTAGAAGAACATAATTTGTTGGACAAAAGTCAACATGGTTTCTGTAAAGGGAAATCCTGTCTTACTAATCTATTAGACTTCTTTGAAGGGGTTAACAAACATGCAGACAAGGGGGATCCAGTAGATATAGTATACTTAGATTTTCAGAAAGCCTTTGACAAGGTCCCTCACCAAAGGCTCTTGTGTAAATTACATTGTCATGGGAAGGTCCTTTCATGGACTGAGAACTGGTTAAAAGACAGGAAACAAAGGGTAAGAATAAATGGTAAATTTTCAGAATGGAGAGGGGTAACTAGTGGTGTCCCCCAAGGGTCAGTCCTGGGACCAGTCCTGTTCAACTTATTCATAAATGATCTGGAGAAAGGGGTAAGCAGTGAGGTGGTAAAGTTTGCGGATGATACCAAACTGTTTAAGATAGTCAAGACAGAAGCAGACTGTGAAGAACTCCAAAAAGATCTCACCAAACTGAGTGATTGGGCAACAAAATGGCAAATGAAATTTAATGTGGATAAGTGTAAAGTAACACACGTTGGGAAAAATAACCCCAACTATACGTACAGTATGATGGGGGCTAATTTGGCTACGACAAATCAGGAGAGAGATCTTGGAGTTATCGTGGATAGTTCTCTGAAAACTTCCACACAGTGTGTAGCGGCGGTCAAAAAGGCAAACAGGATGTTAGGAATTATTAAGAAAGGGATAGAAAATAAGACCCAGAATATCTTACTGCCCCTGTATAAAACTATGGTACCCCCTACATCTTGAATACTGTGTACAGATGTGGTCTCCTCACCTCAAAAAAGATATTTTGGCCTTGGAAAGGGTTCAGAAAAGGGCAACTAAAATGATTAGGGGTTTGGAACAGGTCCCATATGAAGAGAGGTTAAAGCGACTGGGACTTTTCAGTTTAGAAAAGAGGAGACTGAGGGGGGATATGATAGAAGTATATAAAATCATGAGTGGTGTGGAGAGGGCGAATAAAGAAAAGTTATTTATTAGTTCCCATAACAGAAGAACTAGAGGACACCAAATGAAGTTAATGGGTAGCAGGTTTAATACTAATAAAAGAAAGTTCTTCTTCACACAGCGTGTAGTCAACCTATGGAACTCCTTGCCAGAGGAAGCTGTGAAGGCTAGGACTATAACAGAGTTTAAAGAGAAGCTAGATAATTTCATGGAGGTTAGGTCCATAAAAGGCTATTAGCCAGGGGATAGAAATGGTGTCCCTGGCCTCTGTTTGTCAGAGGCTGGAGAAGGATGGCAGGAGACAAATCGCTTGATCATTGTCTTCGGTCCACCCTCTCTGGGGCACCTGGTGTTGGCCACTGTCGGCAGACAGGCTACTGGGCTAGATGGACCTTTGGTCTGACCCAGTACGGCCATTCTTATGTTCTTATATATTCTTATGTCCTCCTTGCAACCCCCCTCCTGGCCCAGTGGCCGGTGAGTGCCGTACCTACATGAGCACCGCTCCGACGTTGGATCTCCCCACGCCGAACTGGTTGCCGACAGATTGGTAGCTATCCGGCATGGAGATCTTCCAGAGGGCGATGGCCACCCGCTTGTGGAGGGGAATGGCGGGCCTCATGCGTGTGTCCCGTCGCCGCAGAGCAGGGGCAAGCCACTCGCAGAGCTCAAGGAAGGTGTCCTTCTTCATCCTGAAGTTCTGGGTCCACTGTTGGTCTCCCCAGTGCTACAGGATGATGTGGTCCCACCAGTTGCTGCTGGTGTCCAGACGCCAGATGCGGCGGTGCACGCTGGCATCCGGGTACTGCTCCTCCAGGGTCCCCAGGGGGGTAGGGGGAGGGCCAGGGGGCTGGCCTGCAGCAGAAGGTGCCAGGCAGCCTCCAGCAATTGCTGCCAGGCTTGCAGCAAGACGTTCAACATGAGCACCAGAGTGCCAGGGGCGACCGAAGAGCGACCGAAGCAGGCGGAGAGGAAAACGCTTTACTGTCCCTCGGTGACGTAGGCAAGCAAGCGGGAAAGCTGAGAACCGGCTGTCCAGGGGGGTCCCTTTAAGCACGAGCCTCAGATAGCCTCAGACAGCAGCCACACAAAGCAACTACTCACCTGATGCCCTGCTGGAACCGGTTTCAGCTGCCCTTAAATGAGATCCAGCATCCAATCAGTGTGGATGCGCTATTTCAAAATAGCAAAATGCTATTTCGAATTAGATTTTGTGTCTAGATGCATTATTTCGAATTAGCTTATTTCGAATTAACTAATTCGAAATAAGTTAATTCAAAATAGCGCTGTAGTGTAGACATACCCTTACAGATCATGTTTTCTAGACCTTTAATCATTTGTGTTGTTCTTCCCTAGTCCTCCAATTTCTCCACATCTTTCCTGAAATTTGGTGCCCAGAACTAGACACAATGCTCCAGGTGAGGCCTAATTAGCCCAGAGTAGAGCAGAAGAATGACTTCTCGTGTCTTGCTCACAACACTCTTTGTTAATACATCCCAGAATCATGTTTGCTGAGAATTAAAAGGCTCATTTGGATGGCAGAGCTGGAAGAGAACAGACCAGATCTAAAGGCTCTGACACAACTGCCCACAGGTGCCCTCCTTGAGGGAAGGGAGAACCCACAGAGACATCCAGAGAGAGACGTACCCTGTGATCTTGGACTGTAGTAACTCCCTCATTTCTTTTGGTTTGGATTTCCCTATTTGGTGAAGTGTTTGGACTAAGCTCAGTCTGGGACGAAGGGGGACATGAGAAGAAGCAGCCCAGGTTGAATACCATTAATGAGGCTATGTCTACACTGCAGGCTTTTTGTGCAAGAAGCTTTTTGCAGAAGAGATCTTCTGCAAAAATTTCTTGTGCAAAAGCGTGTCCACACCTCAAAAGTGCATCAAAAAAGCGATGCGCTTTTGCACAAGAGAGCATCCACACTATTGGATGCTCTCTCACATATAAAGCCCCCCGGAACCAGATCTAGCTGGGCTTTAGGTCACCAGTTGCTCTCGAGTGCTGTTGCCAGAGCCCTGCAGAGACACAAGTTTAAAGGGACCCCACTCCCCACCCAGACAGCCGCTTCTCTGTTTCTGCTGTCTGCTTGCAGACCTCTCTTGAGGGACAGCAAAGCTTCAGCAGTGCCTGCTGTGGTTGCCCTGTTCTTTTTGGGGACACCACAGGTTTTCGCCTTGGTGTGTGCCATGGAGCCGGAGCTGCCCCTGGGCAGGCGATGGCCCCACGTGGCCATGCTGCAGTTCCTGCAGCATTTGCTTCCAGCAGCGTGCATGTTCCTGCTGGACGTGGACTCAGAACTCCTCCTCATCACCCTCTGTGTGGCTGTGGCTGGTCCAGTCTGGCTGCTGCACCGCACCATACACAGAAGGTTCTGGAGGCTGGAGACCAGCTCAGACTCATGGGACCGGCTGGTCATGCAGTGGTGGGACAACCAGCAATAGCTGCACAACTTTAGAATGTGCAAGGCCACCTTCCTTGAGCTCTGTGCCTGGCTGGCACTCGCCCTCCAGAGACGCAACACCTACCTGCAGCCCGCCATCACCCTGCAGAAGCGGGTCGCCATCGCCCTCTGGAAGCTGACCACCCCATACAGCTGCCGCTCAGCGACCAACCAGTTTCAGATGGGGAAGTCCATCGTCAGGGCCCTGCTTCTGCAGGTAAGGAGCTCGCAAGCTGCAGTCCCTGTCCGGGGTGGGGGAGGGTGTTGGATAAGAGGTACTCTTGGGAGGGTAGGGCTGGGGACTGTAGGGAGTGGACTGGGGTGGGAGGAAAGCCCTGACCCTGGGGGCTTGTGCCGTCTCGCCCTCACACAACCCTGCTGCCAGGGCGGGGGGGGGAGGGCATGGGCTCATAGGGCGTGGCTCCTGGGGGGTTGGGATGTCAGAGGAGGGGAGGGGGACCTCCCAAGGGCTCACACAACCCCCCTCTCATTCTCTGTTGGGTGTGTTTCTTTTTCTCCTTCTGTAGGTCATCAGGGCCATCAATTCCCTGCTGCTGCGCAGAGTCATCCATCTCCAGGACCTGGATGCAACCATGGCCGGATTTGCTGCCTGCGGGTTCCCCAACTGCGGGGGAGCTATTGACAGCACACACATCCTGATCCGGGCCCCGGACCATCAAGCAACCCAGTTTATTAATAGAAAAGGCTACTTTTCAGTAGTCCTGCAGGCCCTGGTGGACCACCGGGGCCACTTTACAAACATTTATGTGGGGTGGTCAGGCAGGGCACACGATGCCCAAGTTTTCAGAAATTCCAGTCTGTGCACCAAGCTGGAGGAGGGCACCCTTTTCCCCCACCGGGACTTTGCGGTGGGTGACCATGACATGCCAGTGTGCATAGTGGGGGACGCGGCATACCCACTCATGCCCTGGCTGATGAAGCCCTACACCAGTCACCTGGATCCCAGCAAGGACCTTTTCAATGCCTGCCTCAACTGAGCCCGGATGCAGATGGAGTGTGCCTTCGGGCACCTCAAGGGATGCTTCTGCTGCCTCCGCACCCTCCTGGATGTCGGGGAGCACAATATCCCCAAGATGGTGGCAGCGTACTGTGTGCTCCACAATATTGTGGAGCGCAAAGGGGAGGCCTTCTTCCCGGGGTCAGGGGCAGATGCCGGCCGTGAGAGCCGTGCATTTGAGCAGCCCCAGACTGCTGCCACCCACTAGGCCCATCAGACCGGGGTACGTATTCAGGAGGCCCTGAGGGAGAGTTTCTCTCAGGCCCCCCAGTAACTCTCCCCAGGGCCTCCCCAACAGGGGCTTCTGCCTTTCTGCTCTCTCCCTTCCCCCTCTCACTCCCTCCCCTTGCCCCTTCCCTGACCTCCCAATAAACACACCTGTTTAATTTGAACAAAAAAGAGTGCTTCTTTACTGAACATGAGGAGAAGGTGGGCAGGAGGATGGGGGATGTCTGAACTGGGAGGGGGAATGTCTGAACCAAGCGGGGAACCCCAGATAATTCCCCTACAGGATGAACGTCTCTAAACCGGGACTCTCTTGTCTAGTAGGACCATGCCTGGTCCTAGACTAGACTTGTTTTGTTGTTGTTGTTTTTTAAGTTTTTCCTGTTACAGACTAACTCGGCTACCCCTCTGAAATAGTTATTCAAATCGTGCCTTTGGGACTGCTCTGCCAACAGAGGTAATCTGGCCACCCCCTATCATTCCCAGCATGTCCCTTACTTGCCCCTTCCTGTCCAACATGCACTTTATGTTGGAGCAAGAAATGTGGGTAGAATAGAACTAGCTATGCTGGCTATGTGCCATATTGGTATTCTCCTTCACCACTGGAATCCAGAACTGTTCTCTTTTCTTGGTGGTCCCTGTGGGTTTGTCTGTACTGCAGCTGAGAACAGCTCCACGCCTAAATAGACAGACACATGCTAGCTCCGCTCCAGCTAGCGCACTAAGAGCAGTGTGGACATGACATCACAGGTGGCAGCTCAGGTTAGTCACTGTGACGGACCGGACCAGGTCTGGGCACAGCTGAGGGCATTCTCTCAGGGTGAATTGCTCAAAACAAGGGCTACTTACAGCCCCTGACTGGAGACCTTCTGTCACATTATTAGATTTTAAAGATCATTGCTGCACCCATGTGGGGGGTTGCCCCAAAGTATGTACAAAGGGTGCCATGTGGGGTGTCAAATGAAAGCTCATGTTCTACTGATTCTGTATATGCTGTTCATGTACTTATATAATATCTGTATGCAGAGTTATAAACATGTATTCTGCGTTGATGCTGGAAAATTGTCTGTCTGAGGCAGAGCAATGGGCAAAAAATGTTCAGCCAGTGACTGTGCTAATTAGCAAAGCTCCAGGGACAATGGATCTCTAGGTGCCAATACACACCTGAGGAATGCGTCTGAGAATCTGGAACCTGCAGACCAGCCAGAATAGTGATTGCTGACTTGGGACACAAAGATAGGTCACTGTGCCATGTGACTTGCTCCAACTTGGAAGAGACCAGGATGGATATAAAATGCCATGTGGCAATCTCCATTTTATCTTCAGTTCAGCTACTGATTCCAGATGCAGCCTTGTGAGGAACAGCGAGTTGGAAAGAACTGTGGACGCATCCTGACATAGAATGTACACCAGAGACTTTTAAGACAGTAGTTTATAACATCTATGCTAAGAGCCTGTACCGAGAACTGGGTGATTCGATGCATGCAATGTATTCTCCTTAACAACCTTACTCTCATGCTTTTCTTTCTTTTAGTAATAAACCTTTAGATTTTAGATTCTAAAGGATTGGACTAGCATGGTCTTGTGGGTAAGATCCAGAGTGTAAATTGAATGGGAACTGTGGCTGGTCTTTTGGGACCAGGAGAACACGTTTGCAGTAGGTGAGATTGGGTTCTATAACCCCTCACCTGTGTGCAGGCCCGGGGCTGATTGGGACACAGGAAGAACTGGGGTGTTAGAGGGGTTTTGCTCGCGAGGCTTCTGTCTGCCCAGATTGGCAGCTGAAGCACTCGGCATGACTCGTTTGTGACCTGTTTGGGAAGGTCTCCAGTCAGGGGATGTAAGTAGCCCTTGTTTTGAGCAATTCGCCCTGAGAGGATTCCCTCAGCTGTGCCCAGACCCTGCCTGGTCCGTCACAGTCACCAAAGCACAAAGCCAGGGAGTCAGGCTGGCTGGGACTTGAGCTGTGGCCCAGGCTACCAGTCCGTACTGCTATTTTTAGCACAGTATCTCAAGCTGAGCTAGCATGCATCCGTCTACTCAGGCTGGGAAGCATGCTCCTAGATATAGAGTAGACGTGCCCTGAAAGATTAATATTTGGCCCATCGAACATAAGCAAACAAGGCTAGAGTTCTAGAACTGTAAGTTCTGTATATGCATTATAAGAACCTAAGGAAAATGAACATGTGCATAGGAATATAGATAGTCCTGCACGGAATTAGACAAGCGTGATTGTGCAAGAAAAAGTTGTCTCCTTAATTAAGGTTGAAGCTAGCTAGACTGATTACATTTCAAACAAAGGCACTTATGTGCAACTGTTTCAGCACTGTGAAACCTGAATGGCACGTAAGTGCAACGAGAGTACGAACAGGGTTAAGAAAGACCCATTTTAAATGAAAAGCTATGTGGACATGCACTAAGGTAAATTCGGGGAAGTGAAAACAACAGTAAGCCTCTTCTTTGTATGTGTGTGTGTAAAATAAATCAGGAGAGCTAGGATTCACTTATTTTAACTGCTCTAAGGCTTTGGATTTGGAAAGAGCATTACAAGGATTAGAAGGCACCAAACTGGGAACATGGAAACAAATTGTTTCACAGGAACACAACAATAATTCCTTCAGGGACTTAAGAAAGAAACTGATTAAATGAATGCACAAAAAGACCACTGTGGACCTCTATAAAAAGAATGAAACACAAAACACACAGATCCCTCTAATACAACTACTTTATGAATAATCTTTTTTAACCAACAGATTTACTGCCAAGGACTGGAAAAATTCATTCGCCTTTTACTCAGTGGATGAGTTCCAGCAGTAGATGAGATGAATTGACATACCATAATCAGTTTTCTAGGGTACACTAGTTACCATGAGTCCAATTCTCCACTTGCTTGCTGGATATATGGTAGCTTAGACACTGGTGATCATAACTTGGTCACATTTGTTATAGACTCATACAATAATGTCTGGGCCATGAAGACATATACTTGGAGCTTTAAAAGGGTCAGTTTCAAAAAGATGAAAACAATTATCAACCAAATCAGCTGTGTGAGAGAATTTTAAATGAAAAATGTGTATAATAATTGGAATTGTTTAAGAATACCTAACTAGAAACCCCAAAGGCCATAATCTTGCAAGTGAGAAAGAAGGCCATATTGGTTAAAATATCAACTTGGTTTGGAGGGGAAGTGAAAGAAGCTATAAAAATAATTTAAAAAAAAACAAAAAGGGGACATTTCTAATTAACATAAACTAGAAATAAGGAACTGTAGAAAACTGATAGAAGAAGCAAAAAGACACAAGTTGAACATTATGGCCAGCAGATTTAGGGGAAATAAGGAGTTTTAAAAATACATTCGGAACAAAAATAATCTTAAATGTGATATTGGTCCATTATTAGATAGAAATGGTAGAATTATCAATAATAATGCAGAAAAGGCAGAAGTAGTCAAATTTGAGAAAAACAGATGAAATAATAATGTCATATGATTATGCTCTTTCCTTTCGACTAGTATCTCCAAAGTTAGCTCAAAATCAGCAGGTGTGTATAATGTATATCCAAGCCGTGGTCTACATTAGGACTTTATTTTGATATAATCACCACCCCAGATCGAATTTATAAGAAGGACATCCACATTACCAAGCCTGTTATTTCGAAATAACAGGCCGTGGAATTCAAACTCTGTACTCCTGCTTTTCATCAGGAGTAATGCTAATTCCAAAAGAGGTATTTTGAAATAACAGTAGTGTGGATGCTCCAGTGTCACTATTTTGAAATAATTACTCCCCAGAGTAATTCAAACTAATTACTCCCAAGTGCTTCCTGTAGCTCTAAGTCCGAGGTAGTACCTCCATATTAATGGAGCCTACTTAGGACTAATTTCAATGCTTCCCCCAGAGTGAGGACATGCTAGTTCAAATTTGTTAAATTGGGAGTTCTTAAGTCAAATTTACTCATTTTGAAATAGTTTCCTAGTGTAGACATGGCCCAAAAGTTTTCAAACAGCTGGCTGAGGATCTCACTGGACAGTTATTGTTGATTTTCAGAAAGTCTTGGAACACTAGCTTTCTTTTAGTCTTCTTGGACTTCCCTAATGTGACTATAATTTAAGGATAAAAGGCAAGATACAGGTAATTATAGGCCTGTTAGACTGACAACAATCCCAAGCAAGATAATGGAGTGTCTGATACAACAGTTAATTAAGAAAGAATTAAAACAGAGTAATGTAATTAATGCCAATCAATATGGGTTTATGGAAAATACATGCTCTCAGATTAACTTTATCTTTTTTTTGAGTCTGAGTTTAGTTGATAGAGGTAATAGCGTTAATTGAAAATACTTGGATTTCTCTAAGGTGTTTGACCTGTTATCACGTGCCTTTTTTTTATTAAAAAATGAGATCAATATAAAATTAGCATGGCACATAGTCATTGAATTCAAAATTGGCTAACTGATACATCTCAAAATGTAATTATAAATGGGGAATAACTGACTGAGTGTGTTCAGGTCCATTGGAGGGAGACAAATGCCCAGAGGGCCTGGGCAATTTAAAAGGACTTGTGAGCTCCCACCTACTACCAACAGTGTAGTGGAGCTAAGGCAGGTTTCCTGGTTGCTCTCGCTGCACACTGCTTCTGGAAACAGCCAGCATGTCTCTGCAGCCCCAGAGAGCAGTGGGGGTCTCTGTGTACTTTCCCCAACCTGAGCACCTCCCCTGCAGTTCCCATTGTCTGGGAACTGCAGCCGGTGGGATCAGTGCCTGGAAGCAGCAGTGCTCAGACACTACCCGGACCTCCTACCAAGGAACTCCTGCCAGAAGGATCTGCTGGTCACTTTCGGGCACTGTCTGAGGTAAGCATCATCCCTCACCCCCTCTTGAACTCCAACCCACTGCCTCAGCCTGGTGAAAGTGAGTAAGAGTGGGGGAGAACCAGCAAGAGAGAGAGGGGGGATGCAGTGTGCACTCCATAGCCCATCCCTATATCACTTGCTCTCCCTCACTCTCTTTCTGGGGGGAAGGGTAGGAGAGGATGAGGTGTCAGGTGCTGGGAGGGAGTTTAGGGGGGAGGCACTGGGCTGGGCAGGAGGTTGGGGTGCAATAGGCGGCGATGAGGGTAGCGCTTACCTCAACTGGCTCCCAAAAGCAACCACCATGTCCATCTGGTAGGAGGCAGGGATCCCTGCACACCACTGCTTTCAGGAACACACACACTCCCCACACACACACAGCTCCCATTTGCCACAGTAGCTGGTAAACAACCTAATAAAATTATCTGGGGCAAGAACAGGGAATTCCTTTAATAGTGCACCTGAGGAGGCCTGTATAGTCTATGCTCCTTTTCCATGTATCATGTAACGATTGCCTAGTTGCCTAAGAGCATTCAGTTGATAGTGGTTATGCATTTTTAAGGTTGTGGCTAATATAAGCATTTTATTTGTCCTTATCTAGCTGTGTTCATACCAAACAGCTACATTCCTTGGATCAGTCTGCCAGAATTAACCGTGCTCATTAACATTGATTTGCACGTATATAAAGTATCTGAAAATAGTTCTTTAGAGGAAGTCTCAAAAAGCTGTTTTGAAATATACAAGCATCATCTAAATCACTGACCTTACTACACACAAGCCCAGATTTATGTGGTGCAAAAAGGCACACCCATAATTTTCATACATAATTGTAATTGCATGTGCAATCATGGTAATGGAGTGCTTATCGTTCTGAAAACCTGGGTACCATTTTATTTATTTAGGATTATTAAATGTACAAAGTAACTCAGTTCACATCACCAAACCAATCCAAATCAATATCCAGAGCAGTGTCGTATATAACACTATTGTGTATCTATAGTTTAATGCAGTGGCTTTCAAACTATGGTCGCTCAATGCCAGGCACTGGGTCACTTTGCTGTAAGGTAACGAGGTGGCCAGTGGGGTTACTAAGGCCGACTTCCTCACTATCTCTGCACTGTGGACTGTGCTGCACCCCAGAAGCGGCCAGCAGCAGAGTTTGGGCACAGGAGCCAATGAGTGCTGGGGTGAGGCGTGGAGAGCAGTGCCTGCAGGCAAGAGCAGTGCAAATAGCCTCTTGCAAACCTCCACCAAGAAGATGGATCTGCTGCTGGCCGCTTCCAGGGCACAGTGCATACCACAGTGCTAGGACAGGCAGGAAAAATGCCTTAGCACCTCTGCTGTATGGCTGCATGGGATCCACCGGAAGGAAGCCCGCACCCAAATTCAGAGCCCCCTTTCCCACCACCCCGAGCTCCTCATCCTCAGCCCTACCCTAGAGCCTGCTCTCTAACCAAAAGATATAATTATGTTGGGTTGCAGCATCGATGATTTTCTTCAACTGGATCATGAGAAAAAAAAATTGAAAGCCACTGGCGTAATGCTTTCCAAATAGGGAACATGTGACTAGATGGGAGAGAACAGATGTCTTAAAAATTCTCTCTTGGCTTTTGAAAAGGACACTGTTAACCAATTGAATAACATGCATAACCTGATATGTCCGTGTCTTCCAAACTCGCTACATGACTATTAAACACACTGAAAAATAAAAGCATCTGAGCAGAGATACGAATGCATTGTCCAGCATGCCTATGAATGACTGAAATTGTTGCTTGCAGTGTTGTAGCTGTGTTGACTGCAGAATATTAAGAGACAAGGTGGGTGAGGTAATATCTTTTCATGGACCAACTTTTAAAGAAGAGCTTGTCTCTTTCACGAACAGAAGTTGGGCCATTGAAAGGTATCACTTCACTAATCTTGTCTGAAATTTTTGCCACTAATACTTGCTCTTGTATTTATCAAAGGAAAATACTTAAGATAACATTTTCAAAGGCCAATACAATATGTGGAAATGTATCTAGAATGGCATTTATGTAACCTCCTCAAGTTTAGTACACATTGAACCTCTCTCGTCCGGCACTCTCCAGTCTGGCAGCATCCATGATCCAGCATGATTTTAGTTAGCCAGATACCCACTTATCTTTGATGTGGCTAAGCTTCCCGTGGTCCCATAAATTTTGTTTACAGCTACCAGTCCTGGCTCTCAGTGTTCTGTGCTGTTATTTAGCTCTAATTTACTCCTAAATGTCTTCTAAGACCCAGTAAGCAGTGGAAGTGTTGGTAATGCTGCTAAGCATAAGGATGTTTCTTATGCTTTATTTACTTATTTTCTTGTGCCAATACAGTAAAATTGTCTAACAACACTAACAGTTTGTTATGAAGAAAGCTGATAAGCCTTGGCTCTGTATAGACTTATATAGGGTGTATATCAGTACAGTCATGCATTACTAAGCAGCATTGCAAGCCTTATTCTGTTTATTCACCTTGGTGAAATAAAAATACAATATTGACCTCCCATGGTTCAGCAAATTCTCTGGTTCAGCACTGGTCAGGTCCCAAGGGTGCTGGACTAGAGAGGTTCAACCTGTACCTACAGAGGAACAGTACTGTGAATGTGGAGAGGTGAATTTGTCTTAACATACAGCCTCATTGTATTCTAGTATTTGTCTCTGCCTTAGGTTTTAACATGTGAGAAATGCAGTTTCAGGCAGTGGAGCTAAATTGTGTCCTTTCTGCTCATGCAGATTTCAGTGGGACTGGTCATAGAACAATTTTCTGATGATGCCACATGGCCCAGAACTGCTGACCTCAGTAGAATTGTTCCAATTCTCACCACCAGAAACTTTAGTCTAATGCGAATAAAACCCACAATGAAAGTCTTGACACCATAACTAGTATTGAAATGCAAGAGTTATGTTATGTGCTAATCTAAACTCATACAACACCAGCTCTGCTAGGGATCCAGAACCCTTTGGGAAAGTATCAAGCTTCTGGTCATATATATGAACATGTACTTGTGTGTGTGCGCATTTATCTCATCTGTGCATGTAAATCAATGATTTAGATATTGGCATAAAAAGTATTCTTATTAAGTTTGCGGGTGATACCAAGCTGGGAGGGGTTTCAAGTGCTTTGGAGGATAGGGGCATAATTCAAAATGATCTGAACAAACAGAAGAAATGGTCTGAGGTAAATAGGATGAAGTTTAATAAGGACAAATGCAAGGTACTCCACTTAGGAAGGAACAATCTGTATCACACATACAGAATGGGAAGCGACTGTCTAGGAAGGAGTACTGCGGAAAGGGATCTAGCGGTCATAGTGGACCACGAGCTAAATATAAGTCAACAGTGTGACACTGTTGCAAAAGAAGCAAACATAATTCTGGGATGCATTAACAGGAGTGTTGTGAGCAAGACACAAGAGTCATTCTTCCACTCTACTCTGCATTGATTAGGCCTCAGTTACAGTATTGCATCCAGTTCTGGGCACCACATTTCAAGAAAGATATGGAGAAATTGGAGAAGGTGCAGAGAAGAGCAACAATAAAATGATTAAAGGTCTAGAAAACATGAGCTATGAGGGAAGAATGAAAGAATTGGGCTTGTTTAGTTTACAAAAGAGAAGACTAAAAGGGGACATGATAGCAGTTGTTCAAGTATCTAAAAGGGTGTTACAAGGAGGAGGGAGAAAAATTGTTCTCACTGGCCTGATGATAGGACAAGAAGCAATGGGCTTGAATTGCAGCAAGAGAGGTTTAGGTTGGACATTAGGAAAAATTTCCTAACTGTCAGGGTTGTTAAACACTGGAATAAATTGTCTCGAGAGGTTGTGGAATCTCCATCTCTGGAGATATTTAAGAGCAGGTTGGATAGACATATATCAGGGATGATCTAGATGGTGCCTGGTCCTGCCATGAGGGCAGGGGACTGGACTTGATGACCTCTCAATATCCCTTCCAGTTCTAATATTCTATGATTGTATGATTCTATGAAATGCCAATCTGGGTGTACAAATATGGGGTTTGGTAGTGCACACACTATTATGCCACTGCTCCATTACAGTCTCTGAAAAGTTAACCATTTTAAAACACCTATTAGTGTGTTTTGTGCAGGAATATGGTGATGGCCATATTAGATTAGATAAATTAGATTCCAGTGTACACTTGAAGTTATACTTGGCAATATGAGATCGAGTCAATTTTAGTAATACTTCCATTATGTGATAAAGGCTTTGCTATATAATTTACCCTAAGTGCTATATATGTCATCAACTAGGTGGTAAATATGTCTTTTTCCCCACAAAATTTCAGAAGAGTGAGGTTGGTATCTGGTACATTTCATTATTTATTGTGTCAATTCAGTGCAATTCAATATATTGTGCTAATTTCCTTTTCCTGTTTTTTTTTTTTTTTAAGTAATCTGTCACTAAGGTTGTAACAGCTCCAATTTTATGGAAGCCTATGAGACTATGTCACTGAAATTGGATCAGTCCAAATGGAATCATTATTGTTCATCCATTGAGATCTTAATAGCTCTATCAATCGAAGTGTATGAGACAGTGCCCAAGGTGTTTTGAGGAGCCTTTCAGGTTTATCTGAATGTGCTGAACCTTTTAGAAGCACAGCAGCATGAATTAAAAGATACAGTTCAAAAATTTCTCAGAGACCCATTATCAGCAGATCATATACACAGTAGACTCCTTTGACCATACCAGCTGTAATCAAGTCAGTAGGCATTCTGTGAATCATTGACACAAGCGATCACAAGACTTTAGTCACATCACTGTGTGATTACGGATCATTCAAACCACAGATCTGTGCATGTGCTTAATGTCCTTGGGATGTTTTTAGTAAAGAGGTAATTAATGTGCACACCCAGTAACTGCTTTCCTCTGTTAAATATTTCAGCCTAATATTGCTACAAGTACCTGTGGGCATCCATTCCTCGTTTTGCATTCACAACTTGGATGTTTTCATATTAACTAAAACAGGAAAGAAATTGAGCACAGGGCTTTGTTTACTAGCATCAGAACCTGCAAGGTCTCCTTTCCAGGGTCTGAGAGTCTGCACAACACTGGCCCAATCTATCACTTTGTCACTAGTCTCAGCTGAGAGGTGAGATAACTTGTTTTGCCACTACTTCAGCATTCTTGGTGTAACCAAGCACTGAGAGGGAGAGTGAAATCTCCAGAGCCAGCTGGTTTTTAGCTCATGCAGTAGAGGCTCAGGGCTTTAGCCTCAAAGGTTCAGTCCTGCCTGGCAGCAACCTGGGTCTATGAGTGTTACATTTGGGTATATAGAAGAGTTCAATAACCAGGGTTGTCAGCCTGGCACCTCGCACACCAAGTTCAGGAATCTCCTAGCACTGGAGGTGGGAACTGGTTCGCACAGAGTTCCTCTTCAGGAAATTTCAAGGGGATATGATTCTTTACATTCCTCCATTCTAGGATGGAATTGCACTTGGCAGCATCTTTGGAATCTTCTGCTAGTGGAGTACTGGTTGGACCTTCCTGGTCCTGCACCCTCAGGACCTGACTAGTCCCATACAAGAACATTTGCTGGACCAAGGCAGGTCAATGCTGGCCCCCCTGCTACCACTCCGACCTGGCTCCCAGCCCTGGCAGAGTCACTGTCTCTGTTGTCACCACCCTGACAAGGCTGTCGGCAGGACTCTCAGCTGCCCTGCCACCTGCCTGGCCCAGCCGGGCTCATGGCCTGTTGCCGCTGGCCCTCTTGTTGCCGTCCCAGCAGGGTTGTCAGCCTGCTGCTGGCTCCACTACCAGTCCTGGCCACCAGCTCTCCTGGTGCTGGACTCCCAGCAACCGGGGCTGTCTGGTCTAGGAACATGCATGGTCCTACCAGACCAGAGAGTCCCGGGTTAGAAGAGGTTAATCCTGTCGGGGAATTGTCTAGGGTTCCCCGGATGGTGCCCGTTTTAGTTACACATTGCCCTCACCCTAAGCTCTACAATTTTCCCTGATTTCCCCCTTTTCCATTCATTTTCTAGTGGAAAAGGAGGAGGGAAGATAAAGAAAGAGAAGGAAAAGCCATAAAACCAAAACCTGTCACAATGGCTTTTATTTAATAATCTGTGAAAATCTTTGAATGAAATGAAGAATTCTGGTTCATTTGAAATATTTCATCTGATTTTTCAACCACTTCCAAGCCTGACTGTCAGCCCTGATAATAACACACGTGAAAGCACACATTTCCATGCCTAATTTGCAACAGTGCCTGCATCCTGTATTAATGGCATGCAGATTTTCAATGTGTGTGTGCTCATGGCTAGACAGGGATTTGCACAGATGTATGTAGCAGTGTTCATGAAGCGTAGGTGCACAGAAACCCTTGGATATAAGTGCTGAAATCCAGGCCCCAATATTTCTTTCAGATTGTTTGGAAACAAAAACTCACACTTTTATTATGAGAAGTAACAGAGAGGTAGCCATGTTAGTCTGATCTTGGTAAAACAAAAAAAAAAGCAGTCATGTAGCACTTTAAAGACTAACAAGATGGTTTATTAGGTGATGAGCCACTTCTTCAGATCATATTCTGAAAGTGAATTGGCATGACCATTATATAACAGAGGGATACAATGGTTCATTAGTTTGTAAATTGTTTATTTTTTCATTGTATCCCTCTGAAAGGGTACATCTACACTAGCCCCCTAGTTCAAACTAGGGAGGCTAATGAGGGCTACCGAAATTGAAAATGAAACCTCCTCCTCGTGGAATGAGGTTTAACAGCTAATTCGATTTAAGGGGTTTACTTAGAACTCCCGTTTCACTGCCGCGTGTAGACGCAGGCAGTTATTCCGGGCTAGTCAGTTTCCAAAATGGCGACCTCCCGGGAACATGCTAATGAAGCACGGGATATTTAAATCCCGCACTTCATTTGCAATTTCGGTCGCCCTCATTAGCCTCCCTAGTTCGAACTAGGGGGCTAGTGTAGACATACCCTTTCAGAACATGATCTGAAGAAGTGGGTCTGCCCCACAAAAGCTCAGTACTTTTATTATGAGTGTGTTTTACACTAGCACATAGGAGCCCCTTTCATGGACCAGAACCCTGTACTGCTAGCTACTTTATACAGAACAGAAAGAAGGTCTCTGCCCCCAAAAAGTTTACAATTACAACCCAAGTATAAGACAGGAGACAGCAGATGAATACAGAAAAACCAACAGGAGAGTACAAGGAGTGAGAAAAAGGACAGATGCCTTGACTTAAACAAATTATTTTCAGCTGCAGAATTTATGAGAGACCCAATTCAAAGCTGCTGGAGCTCTGCTGGAGTGATTTATACCATTGGTTTATACCAGCTAGGAATTTGGCTCGTAATCTATATGGGCCTAACTAATAAAACTAAAGGGGGGAGGGGGGGTATTGCAATGCCCCAGATGAGTTGTGACTATTTTAGTTAAATTTCACTATATTGATAATTACTTGGGTTGAATCCCATGTCAAACTCTAAATACCTGTGATTAAAAAGAATATTACTTTGTGCTCCAAATCAGTTTTGGCTTGTATGATCTGCATTATGGAACATCAGCAATAATCTTTATGACATCTTGAGAGTATATATAAATCCTCTTGTGCAGTTAGCCCAGAAAAAAAATGTAGAAGGCATTTTTTCTCCCATGCAGCTGCTGTTTCTGATACTCACTTTCTAGTTCATTGCTTGATGCTATTTTCATGAGTCATTGGGTGACCAAAAAGAAAAAAGGGAAGGGACTTCAAAAATTTAAAACATCTGAATTCCTATCTTAGAATATGGTCTGAACCATGATATCATCTCAAAACCCTATACATATAGGAAAATCAGTGGTGCTGTTGGCAAGACTTCAAAAACATAAGCAAAAAAAAGAAAGGGATTGTATTAACATTTAAACTCATGAGTGCAAAAGAAAGTTCATATTTCCTCTCAATCTAGGTACTAACAAGTAGTATTGTATTACTATGCATGAGAGAAATGGAGAAAGTAAGATGGTCAGAAAGCGTGGAGGAGAGGTGAATCCACAGAAAATTTTGACTTTTCAGAGCATCACAAATTTATATATTTTGACTGAAACCCAAATATTTCATTATGGAAATGCAGCTGCAGTGCCTTATGGCAATGCTATGTGAGTGCCTCTTACCCTCTTTCTCTTCCAAAGGCTGTGCTCCCTGGTCAGATCCATGATGCACCACAGTCTTCCATCTTGGTGAAAGGGAGTAGTGCATCATGGGAGAGCTAGTTTGGCTGGAGAGACCGGGCCAAAGAGAAGAAATCGTTTCTGTGATGTACTGCAGCACGGAAAGGGTTTGGTGTGAATGCATCTGTAGATATGGGCAAATGGCAAGTACTATCCTCAATCTCTACTCTGAAATTGGCCCAATTATTTCCCAACTCTGGCCCATGACCTGAAGGAACTACAGAATTGTTTCTCTTAACAAAATGGAGTGGGAGTTAAAGGTAAAGATCAAGCCGTTTTAGCTATCTCTGGGCATTTTTAGAAGGGCTATCAGCATTCTTCACTGTTGGAGTTTGAGAGATGGCAAACAGATGGCTTGTGATGCTAGATTCTGCCACATTCAGATAAACGTATCAATTTACTGTAGAAACAAAGTGGTTTTTTATGTCATTCATAAAATGGAGTTGATGACATGAACTATTTGTTTAGTGATGATCTTGTGATTTCTTCAGTAAATGTTGGTTTGTGAGTGTCTCTTTGCTAGATCTGTAGTGTAGCTACAAATTCTGTGCACTGGTAATCAAAATGCTACCTTAGTAACACTGTATATAAAGTCAAAATATTAATCAGTAAGCCTTTCTCTATTTCAATATGTTCTCCTTCAGAAGTAATCCAACTGGAGCCTTTTCAACCGCACTGTAATTTACGAGCCAGCTGGAGCACAATACATTTTTAATAAAAATTAGGTACAAGCAGATACAGGGGATTAATAGTTGTATTATAATTTTATAGTTTTCAATATATACTGCCATAGAAAAGACAGTCAAATATGGGGACCATCTCAAGGATATAAAATGGGGTATTTATTTTTAATGGAAAGAGAATTTCAGGAATTACTGAGCCATGAAGAGTGGATGAATGCAGTCACTGGGCACAACAAAGGCCACCTAGAAAGAATAGTCATGCAAAACAATATAATTACTATTGTTTGTTTGGACTTTGGACACCTGGAATGTGCTTTTTAATCACAGCTTTGAATTGCACCTCTGACATTTGCTCAGATTTAGTGTCAAAATAGCCTCCTTTTTAACTATGCCATACTTTTTTCCACATGATTTTGACATACATTAATTAACAGTTTATTATACAGTGAACAAAAATGGGAGTCAAAGTGGTGTTCATAAACTGATTAAACCATTAGAAGTAGTATATCTTTCTCTGATCAGATTTAAGCCATACTGATAGAACTTAGAATTGGAAATAAAGCAGCGATACATTTTGCAATCTTTGCAAACTTTTTAACCTGCATTGCATACATTAATACATTTTATTTCTTCTCCTGGAACAGACATATAGAAAGCTGCTTGAGTTATGTTCTCTTTGCTCCTATAAGTATTAGTCTTCCCAAGTGGCAAACGTCTCCCATTGATTAACAATACTTGTGACATACAAATGTTGTTCTGATACTGTAACATGCTTCTGTCTTTAAAGTCTTTTCAGCCTGTGATGTATGTGAAAAAGTGCTTCTTTGATTCAAGTGGTGAACTGGTTTGCAGAAGAACTGCTCACACTGCAGCATTTCATCTGTAACCCTTTCTGAAAGCAAAGCTATAGCAAATCAAGACAACTCTCAGCAATGAAAGGTTCTTTCAGAAATTAGTAGCTTTTCCATTGATGATACTAATTACAATTGAGCAAATCTCTCATAGAATCCCCCTTGAACAAACTTATATTTGGGGAATGGATGCACAGCTCTCCTTATGAGGAAGTTGTCAGGAAGGGCAGCATAAAAGGCTTTGAAGATGGACCCCAATGATATGAACATTTATTTATGAAAGTGAACCCATCAGTGACTTGGAAATTTTCAGATGAGAAATTCCAACAATGAAAATCTTTGAAGGGGGACATGCCAGCAATGTAAAATTCTCCAGTGGGAACAAGCCTTCATCAATTTGAAAGTGAATCTTCTCAACATGAAAGCTTTGAAGATGCCCCCCTTTTTTCCTCCACATGTGAAGTCTTTGAAGTTAAGCTTGTCTTAATCATTTTAGAAAGGTAAACTATGGAAGAAAGATGGAATAGATATCTCCAGACTTGTAATATTATTATCCCTTAACAGTTTGCCAACTAATTACCCACAAAAAGTTCAGCATAATACAGATAGTACCATATGCTTGACGCTCAGCTTTTTGCAACCCATTGGTTGAAATGTATTGTAGATTTTTGCTTGGATGCTGGAAGCTGGGTCAATGACTTCTTTGCTAGATTAGAAGAAAAGTACTGACACCACTCAGAATTATGGTCCAGGGATACTGCAATAGGTTACAGGACTAGCAGCAATATCTCAGGGCTGCTTTGCACCCACATCACAAACTCATCATCTTACCCACTGAAGGATAAATCCTGCCGATCCTGTAATTGAACAAGGCCCTCATTCAAAGGAACTAGTGCGGTTTTTCTGCTGGGAATCATGTGGTCCTATGCCAGTGGTCCAGGCTACCTGTGGTTTGTCAGCTTGGCTTTGCAGGAAATTAATCACTGGGACAAAAATTAGGTACAAGCAAATCCACCAAGGGAAGTGGAGGATCAAGCATGGATACTCTTCTGGAAGATATGCTTTAGCCTAGGAATTTGCAACCTTCAGCACATGGCCTATCAGGGAAATCGCTGGTGGGCTGCGAGACACAGCCTTTCAGCTCCCAGTGTCCACAATTCCCATAAGAACGGCCATACTGGGTCACACCAAAGGTCCATCTATCCCAGTATCCTGTCTTCCAACAGTGGCTAATGCCAGATGCCCCAAAGGGAGTGAACAGAACAGGGAATCATCAAATGGTCCCTCTCCTGTCATCCATTTCCAGACTCTGACAAACAGAGGCTAGGGACACCATTCCTAACCATCCTGGCTAATAGCCATTGATGAACCTAACCTCCATGAATTTATCTAGTTCTTTTTTGAACCCTGTTAAAGTCCTGGTCTTCACAACATCCTCTGGCAAGGAGTTCCACAGGTTGACTGTGTGGTGCATGGAAAAAAACTTCCTTTTGTTTGTTTTAAACCAGACAGAAGTTTAACCAGACAGAAGTTAGTGGACCAACACAGGTGTACCTGAGTGAAATGTAATGCCCTGATTTAAACAAATCATACTTGATGATCTAATGGTCCCTGTTAGTCTTAGATTCAATGACTCTCTGGTCTCCAGCATGCAAGGGGATAAAGGGCTGATGTCAAGGGCAACTTGGGCCAATGAACTATTATTTACCATTAATTAAATCATAAGTTCTTTGAGGCAAATACAGCTTAGTGGCAAACATGTGTTTAGTGACATACAAAGTGTAGATAGCTTAGAATATGGAAGACAGTGGAGAAAGGTAAAATGCACTGGGAAAAAGTCAATATATTTGTTTTTAATTTTTAACATACCAGAGGCCCATTGAAGAAATTAGTCTTTTAGCTGGTTTAAATGATGGGCTACAAACCACAATTAGTACTTCTGCCATTTCACATTTGCGTTCCTTCATACCTCTTGGTCCTGGTGACTTATTACTGTTTAATTTGTTGATTTGTTCCAAACCCCTCTAATGACACGTCAATCTGGGATGTGATTTCATATTTGTCACCTAAAAAGAATGGCTCAGGTTTGGGAATTTCCCTCACATCCTCAAATATGAAGACCAATGCAAAGAATTGATTGACTTTCTCCACAATGGCCTTATCGTCCTCAAGTGCTCCTTTAGCATTGTGATTGTCCAGTGTCCCCACTGGTTTTTTAGCAGGCTTTCTGTTTCTGATGTACTTAAATTGCTATAACTTATTGAATCTTTGACTAGCTGTTCTTCAAATTCTTTTTTGGCCTTCCTAATTATATTCTTACACTTCATTTGCCAGAGTTTATGCTATTTTCCTCATTAGGATTTAACTTCCATTTTTTAAAGGATGCCTTTTTGTCTCTCGCTGCTTCTTATACTTTGTTTAGCATGGTGGTACTTTTTGGTTTTCTCTCTCTGTTTAATTTGTGGCATGCATTTAAGCTTCTATCATGGTGTCTGTAAAATGTTTCTATGCAGCTTGCAGGGATTTGAATTTTGGCACTGTGCCCTTTAATGTCTGTTTAACTAACTTCCTCATTTTTGTGTAGTTCCCCCTTTCTAAAATTAAATGCTAGTGTTGAGCCGCTGTGGTGTTTTCCCTGACACATGGTTGTTAAATTTAATTATCTTAGTCACTATCACCAAACGGTCCAGCTATATTCTCTTCTTGGACCAGTTCCTGTGCTCCACTTAGAACTAAATCAAGAATTGCATCTCTTATTGTGTGTTCCAGGAAGTGATCATTTAAGGTAACAAACTTTATTTCTGCATCCTCTCCTGAGGTGACATATGCTCAGGCAGTGTGAGGATAATTTAAACCCCCCACTATTTTTTAGCCTTTCTAATCTGCCTCGGCATCTCACAGTCACTATCACCATCCTGGTCAGGTAGTTGGTAATACATACAATTGCTATATTCTCATTAGAGCGTGGAATTACTATGCATAGAGATTCTATGGTACAGTTTGGTTCATTTAAGATTTTCATTTCATTTCATTCTACGTTTTCTTCCACAGAAACCGGCCCTCCTCCACTAGCATTAGCTGGTCTGTCCTCCTGATATAGTTTGTACACTGGTATGACTGCGTCCCATTGATTATCTTCATTCCACCAAGTTTCTCTGATGCCTATTCTATCAATATCCTCATTTAATATGAGGCACTCTAGTCCACCCATCTTAGTATTTAAACTTCTAACATTTGTATATAAGCACTTTACAAATTTGTCACTTTTTAACTATCTGCCATTACATGATGAAATTGAATGGGATTCTTTTTCATTTGACTGTTAGTGCCACAACTAAATATGAGGAGCAACAGATTGTTTAGCATAAGTAGTTAGCACATATTCTACAGGACTATTCAAGGTAAAGTGATCATTCCTATTATTGACAACCCTTTCCCACTGCATTATCTAAAGAAATACATGGTTGTTAATGAGTTCCTCCCTGAATATGAAAATACCCTAAGAAGAAAGAGAGAGATACACCTGGAAACAATATATTTTTCCATTAAGAAGAATTGCAAACATACCTAGGAAACGGATGCAGCACTAAGAGGCCAAATCCATATCTATCAAATGCCACTCCAGGCTTTTTCACTTTTCTTACTCAACGGAGGCCAACAGGCACACACTTTTAAAAATCATTCAAATTCATTTTACAATGCGAACACTCCTGCTGTTAGGCTGCAAGTTTCAAACCAGTATAACAAATTACAAAATCCCTTTTAAGAAGACAAATTGGTCTGAATTATCAGCTCTGATGCACTGTTTAATTATGTATGCTTTTTGGCTAAGCATCTTGAAATATTAACAAGCTATGTTTTTGCACTTATGACCTAAACCACATCTAAACTCAGATGTCTAGTGATTATTACCCAGTGCCATCTTACAGTACAGTAGTGTTTTATTTGGTCTCATCAGGTCAGGCTCTTTTTGTGTTTCTTTGCTTTTGTGTCATCCCCTGAGATATTCACACTCATCTGAGCACCGGAAAGGAACCAGAAGAGTCATAAACCTTACATTACCATTGAGTTAACCTTTCCTATATTCATGACATGTGGGAGCATATCCATGATATATCTCTCAGAGAGATCCTAGTTACTGAGAAAGGAGTCTAAAATGAGGCATGAGTTTAGAGCTTGCCACCCAAAGGAATGAATAAGCAGGATAGAGAAAATGTCTGCTACATAACATTGGTCTTGATGATCAAGATAGAAACTTCATGACCCTCAAAAATAGATAGTGAGACTCGTTATTTCATTCAGTTCAAGAGAAGCTTATCAATTCAAGAGAAGAATTCTGAAATACAGAATTCTTGATTTTTGTGCTCTTAGGGCCCAATCCATAGCTGCTAGAAGTCAACAAAAGAAACCCATTGACTTCAGTGGGCTTTATTTATGTGACCACTGCTCCCATGATAATGAGCACCCAATAACTAAATGGTTCAGATCTGCATGGTCAACAGAGTGATCCCAGCGTAGGTCAGCTGAGGATTTTTCCCAGCATTTACCAAAACAGAACAACATATCCACAGTGACTGATTGATACTGGGAATAGCGAAAGGTGAATCATATAATATACAAATCTTTGGTGGGAAAATGACACAGTGACTAGTTTCCACAGCCCACTAATCTTGGTAATGTGATTCTGCTCTTGCTGCCACAACTGCAGCCAGGAGTGATACTGAGGTGACAAATCTCAGTGCAACCAAGGAACAACCAGCTTCAATAGATTACTGTGGAGTGGCATGGGGCAAAAATTGTTTCTCATTATGTGTGTATGTCATGCCGACAGGCAGAACTGAGCCTGGGACCTCTGCAGCTTAGTGCATGAGCCTCTAACGCATGGGCTCCTAAACTGAGGGGCGTGCCGTGAAGAAATTCCAGGGAGGGTGCCAGGTGACCCAGCCTCCCCCTTCCCTTCCGCCCCCCCCCCCCCGGGTCAATCCTTCCCCCCAAGAAAGAGCCCGGTCCATCGGTCCACTTGGGCTGGCTGGGGAAGACTTCAAAATGGCCATCTTAAAAGGGCAATGCCTGCTCTGCTCTTAAAAGGCCAATTTTTTTCTCAACAAGTTTTGCTGCTATTTGGGGGGGGAGGGGGGTTCTCAAAAATCAAAAAGGGGGCGTGATGCCAAAAAGTTTGGGAACCACTGCTCTAACCCTTGACTAAAAGCCAGTTTGCTCTCAGGTAAAGCTATAGAGCTCACTCATTCTCTCTCTCTGTAAGGGTATGTCTACACTACCACCCTAGTTCGAACTAGGGTGGCTAATGTAGGCATTCGAAGTTGCAAATGAAGCCCGGGATTTAAATATCCCGGGCTTCATTTGCATCTTCCCGGGCGCCGCCGTTTTTAAAAGTCCCCTAGTCCGAACTCCGTGCCCGCGGCTACACGTGGCGCGGAGTAGGTAGTTCGAATTAGGTTCTCTAATTCGAACTACCGTTACTCCTTGTGGAACGAGGTGTGCCGGTAGTTCGAATTAGAGAACCTAATTCGAACTACCTACTCCGAGCCGCGTGTAGCCGTGGGCACGGAGTTCGGACTAGGGGACTTTTAAAAATGGCGGCGCCTGGGAAGATGCAAATGAAGCCCGGGATATTTAAATCCCGGGCTTCATTTGCAACTTCGAATGCCTACATTAGCCACCCTAGTTCGAACTAGGGTGGTAGTGTAGACATACCCTAAGTGGTTTAAGTGCCACTGTATGGGACAGTGAACCATACCCAGTAGGTGTGTGGGTTACGTGTACAGTATCTAACACAAGATAGGCCTCATCTTGGCTGAGTCCTTTAGGCACTGCTGGGTTTCTACTAATAACAATCATATTCGTCAAAAAGAAAAGAGAGCTTGTTTGTTTGTTTGCCAACTGTGTGGACAGACTTCTTCCATGAAGTCTACCTTGCCGTGTGTAGATTTCATGGAAGAAGTGAAGGTAACGACCTTATATATAGGCTTAATACGTGAGGCAATTGCCTTAATATATACAAGGCACTTTCAAACTACTGTGTGTGGTTTGTTAACCAGCAAAGATAGTATCTACTGCTGAACAAAGGAGCAATTTTTATGTGTGAGGCATGCCTTGGTGTCAGGTTTTGTCAGAGTATGAATGTCATATCTTGTCTGCGATCTGGTAGAGCCAAATACAATAGAGGACTCGGCAGTAGATAATGGCAAGAGATGTCAGTACTATCAGGAGACAGGCAGCAGACAGCAGAAGCAGAGCAGAAATGGGAATTGGTTGTTTTGTGCCTCCCGCGTGGTCTTCTCTCTGAAGTAACGTTTCACAAATGAGCAACGACGGCGAGCAACAGACGAAGTGTAGGAGAGAGGGAGTGTTGTTGTCCCCATTTTACAGAAGGGGAACGGAGGTGCAGGGGGAGTAAAAATGAGCTGTGCAAGGTCACATGGAAAGTGCGTGGCAGGGGTGAGAACGGAACCCAAACAGACAGAATCCCACCTGTCATTCTCTCTCCAACAGAGAATCACTCTGCAGATCAGATGGCTCTAGCTAGTGCTTTAGCCGTGTATTTCTATGTAAGCCAGGACAGGTGCCTGGTCTTCCTCTGTGTTTCTATAGATCTGGGTACACTGTAGCTGTTTAGCAAACAATATTAATAACAATGCACTTCAGGGACCAGTTCCACAGAAAGAAAATGAACTAGGCTCTGAGGCAATGCTTTCTTCCTATGAACTTCTGGCCCATTAATCAAAAAATCACTTACCTAAATGACCCTGTGGGGGGTCATTACAAGCCAGTACAAGTTACATCAGCCATTAAGCTTCCCTAACTTGCGCTGAGAGCTGGCTCAGCTGCCTGCCCCAACACTAGGGGTGAGGAAAGCTGGTTTGCTACTCCCCTGCTCCAGTGTGTCAAGAATGTGGGGGAATCTCAACACAGAGAAAGTGCTTCCATCCTCCATATGTAAGGAATTCATAATCCAAGCAATTTTGTAGCAGAGACTCTAGTGTGAACAGAGGTCACACAAATGTGAGCCATGTCAGGATGTTGCAAGGACTGGAAGTAGGGTTCCTAACTCTCCTGGACCGGAGCACCAGATACCATTGCTGCAAATGGTGTCCAGTCCTTCCAGTAGGCAAAGTTGGCAACTCTAAATTGGAAATGGCACAATAACTTAAATGAAGTGTCAAACCAGATAGCCAGCCCATATCAGCAACTAGTCCCAGCTACTCTAAATACTAGGTCATGGGGATAGATAGAGCATTTTAAATCCAAGGAAGCAGCAATGTTTCTATACAAGTTTCTGGTTATTGTCTAATGCTGTAACATGGTTCCTGGAAAGTAGATAGGAATTTGAACTAAAAGCTCTAGATCCAAATTTTGGAAAAGTTCAGATTGAACTTCTGTGATTCCAGCCTCTCTCAATAGGTTGTGCTTTTCTAAAAAGTGACCGTCTCCACAGACTTGGCACCCAGGAGTTTCATGAAATTCTCCACCTCTCTGTCAGTCCCCAAACATCTCTATGCTTGGAAACATCTGGCTATGGACTTCTTGGCCCTTCTGTAAGCCTAATTTGTTCTCATAAAGGTCTGTCATAAGAAGGGCGCATTCCATAATGACAGGTATGGGCAAGAATTTTTAGTGAAGAGCCAAAAGGTATTTCTCAAAGCATCCTTTTCTGAGTCAAGTTTTTCTTGTTAATTAGGTGGAAAAATTACAGTCTTCTCTGCTGAGTAACTAAGTCTCACAATCAGTGTAAGCACCTATGCCACCTTGTTGTGAATGGGACTTAGACAATGGAAGTTATCCATACGGAAGGTGCTCTAGAGACATCCTGAGCTAATAATCTAGAATGCGCCACTGGATTAATGATAGGGGCTATTGGCAGCACCCTGCTGTGAAGAAAGGGGGTATGTGTTTATGAATGCTATTATTGTATGTTAACAATAGAGAAGCAGGGAGTAAGAGGGAGATTAAAAAGCAGAGAGGTAAATACATTACGTTTCAATTAGAGCACTGATGCAGGAGATGTGGCAGGGGTGATGCTAGGAGAAAGAAGTGCTTTTAATTTGATTGGAACTCCCCTTTCCCATGAAAAAGCACAGCTCTGTTGGGAAGTAGCATGTCATTGTGCTGTACCTTTCAGCCTGTATCTGTGCGTGCCACATAGCTACAGCAGCATCTATTAAACCAGGTCTGAGCAAGGGAACCAAAGGAAGCAGCAATGCAGCCTTGAAAAGGAGAGCCAAATTATATCACTGTCCATCTACCTCTGGGTATTTCTACACTAGAGTTTTGTTGGAAAAACAGCCGTTTTTCCAACAAAACCTGAGTTACATCCACATTGCAATCGCGTTCTTCTGAAAGTAAATCAAAAGAACAGAGGGGTAGTTTCTGGCATTGGTAATCCTAAGAACGCTTTTGCAAAAAGGCATGTGTGGATGGGGAAGAGGGAGTTATTTCAGAAAAGAAAAGAGGAGAAAGCACAGGTGCCCTGGTGGCCATTCCGTCCATAGTAATCACAGCTTACATGCAAGAGAGCATCCATTCAGTGTGGACACTATCTTTCAAAAAAGCAGATCACTTTTTCGATGTGCTTTTGCTGTGTGGACGCTCTCTTTTAGAAGAAGTTTTTTCGGAAGATCTCTTCTGAAAAAAGCTTCTTCCGAAAGAAACCTGCAGTCTAGACGTAGCCTCAGTGAGGGGCAGCCTACGTCAGTGGGTGTGCTGCAGGAGTGGCCCTCCATCTTGGTGGGCGGCAAGATTGTCATAACCAAGATGGTCTCCCAGGATAGGGTAGTTTTGCTAACCGCACTTGTGCACCTAGTATTTGCGGATGTGCCGCCTGACCCAGAGCAGCACTTTGATTGGATGCCGAGGGAGCGCACGGCTCTCACAATGTTGTAAGCAATCAGCAGGCACCTCGCTTCATGTGCTCTTGATTTAAGTGTGTGTCACTTTGTAATATGGGTAGGAAAAAAGCCTATGTGGATGAAAGCCAATAGAATCTGTCAACCCTGCGCACAGGCAATGGTAAACAAAATGTCTCACGGGCCACACACAGAATCCCAATGGATGCAGCCATCGGGCCTCAGATTCCCCACCACTGATCTCCCTGCTGGTGCATATACGAGTGTATGTAGAAGTGAATCTTGTCACAGTGACTCAATACAACCACCACGGTTTCCATTCTTCTAGGACATGACACATGGGGCCATATCCTGGGCTGGTGTGAACTAGCATAGCCCCACTGAAGACAATGGAGCTAAACTAGTTTATGACAAGTGAAGATCTGGTCCTTTATTCCTTGCTAGCCTCATTTTGCCTTTCTCCCAGCACATGCTGAGAGTCAGACTTGTTCGGCTACTGTTTAATGTGAAGCTAGAGCTGTCTCCCACATGGTGCTGATTGTCCTCAACTCCCATTGAACTGAGTGGGAGATGAGTTGAGGGGATGGAAGATGAGGACAATTAAAAGTCAAAATTGTCCCTGCTGGAGGGAAGGGGAAATATTTTCCAAATAGTTCTACTCAAGACAACATGAGAGTAGGCCCTAAATGCTCATCAGAACCTGAAATAAGGTTCAATGTGACCCATAGCATTGCAACTGAAGAGTCACATCTCCACAGGTAAAAAGTTTGATTCTGCTTTTGCCTCTGTGTTATAAATCAGAAGTTTGCTTCTAGTTAAAATACTAGAGGGATTCAGAAGATGCATTTCAAGTCCCCTCTCTGACACAGACTGCCTGTGTGATTTTATGCAAGTTACTTAATCTCTATGGGTGTGTCTAGACTACAGGGTTTTGTTGACAAAAGTGGACTTTTATCAACAAAACTATATCTGTGTCTACTCTACCGCCAAGTTCTGTCGACAGTAAGTCGACAGAATGCAGCAGTTTTGTCGACGGCTGTAAACATCATTCTATGAGGAATAACGCCTTTTTTCGACAGAGTTATGTCGAAAAAAGGTGCTATTGCATCCACACTGTGCTTTTTCAAAAGAGAGCGTCTAGACTTTCTGTCAAAAAAGCAGCTTTGTTGACAGAACTGGCTGTAGTCTAGATGCTCTTTTTCAACGGAGGCTTTGTTGACAGTATCTGTCAACAAAGCCTCTGTCGACAAAAGCCTATAATCTCGACGTACCCTCTGTGTCTCTGGTTGCCACCTGTAAAATCAGAATAATAATATAGGTTGAACCTCTCTAGTCCAGCACTCTCTGGTCCAATAACATCCGTGGTTCAGCATGATTTTAGTTAGCGAGATGTCCACTTATGGACTTCCCATGGTCCCATAAAGACCATAAAGACATTGCTTACCCTGAAATGTCTTCTAACAGCCCAGTGAGCAGTGGAAGTGTTGGTAACACTGCTAGATAATATTGATCTCTCATGGTCTGGCAAATTCTCTGGTTAGTCACATTTCAGGTCCCAAGGGTTCAACCTGAGAGGTTCAACCTGTACTTCCTTTGTTTCACCCTTGGTTGGTTTGATCTATTTAGCTTGCAAACTCTTAAGGGCAGGGTTTCTCTCTTAGGCTACATCTACACTACAAGGTTTTTGCGCAAAAACCTGTGGAGCGTCCACACCTCAAATGAGCTCTTGCGCAATTAAATGGGCAGTTAAACGGCAGAACAGAGGGCTTTTTCCACCGTAGGTAAACCTCCTTTTCTGAGGCATAACTGCTTTTAGCGCTACAGCTATTGTGCAAGAAGGTAAGTGTGGATGCACCAGAGGGGTTTTTGCACAACAGTTGGCCTCCAGGGAAAAAAAATGGTGGCTGCTGGGCCACTCCAGCCAATTCAATCAGAACTCTATTGTTCCTGTCTGCTGGCACCCTTTAAAGCCACAGGCACCCTGCACAAGCCTTGTGGCTGCAAGTTGGCAGGATTCTTCACAACACCACTCTGCTGCAGCCATCAATGTCCTTAGATCAAGCTCCCCGAGACCGCCCTGGCCCTTCAATGGACCAGCCCCAGGGGTCACAGGACCCCCGAAGGGGACCAAGAGGTGTGCCCCCACCTGGAGCAGGCCAGAAATAAAAACCCTGCTGGAATTGTGGCGTGAGGGGACTCCCACCTGCAGGACCCCTCAGGCAAAGCGCCGCATGGCCGTATCACTGGCGGAGCGAGGTCACCTTGCCCGGACCATGGGGCAAGTCCGGGCTAACATGAAGGAGCTCCATCAGGGGTATGTGAAGGCCAGGGAGTGGAGGGGGTGCGACCCGAAACCTGCCCGTACTACCAGGAGCTTGACCACATCCTTGGCGGGGGGGGGAGAACCCTCTTCCCCCCCTCCATCGTGGTGGACTTTGGGCTGGAGCAGCCCATCCTCCAGCGCCCGGAGCCTGTCCCCGAGCCAGAGGAGATGGTAGGGCAGGTCCAGCCACCAACAGAGGAGGAGGACGACGATGAGCAGGACAGTGGCACCATCACCCTGTCCCAGGAGCCAGTCCCTGCCAGCCTGAACGTCTCCCAGGCCTCCAAAGAGGCTTGGGAGGGAACCTCAGGTACGTTGGTACACACAAACACACAGGGCAGGGTAGGTGGGCGCACAGGGGGTCGGGAGCACACTGTTGCACTGGTTGCTAGGCCAGAACATGCTGCTGCAGTCTGGGCACGTGCAACCATGTTCAGAGGGAGGGTGGGGCACGCGGCCACAGCAGCCAGCCCCTCTACATGCCTGGGTGCCTGCTGCCAGCCTCATGCCTGGCCACATGAGTCTTGCCCCCAGGGAGGAAGGGGGAGAACAGCCAGCTGCAAGCAGGCTACTCGCAAGGGTGCAGGCACAACCCCCACCCTCCCACACACACATGCTCTGGAGTGCAGCACACAGCACCTGGGCATGCCTGCACGTGAAAGGCAGCAGCCGCTCCCACTTAATAGACCAGCCAGCCACAGGTGTCTGTGCAGACCCCAAGGGGAGGCAAGCTGCTCACTGCTCCTCTGCCTCCCATGAGGGGATCCACTGTGCCCATAACACTGCCCTTGCCTGCCTGGCCGTGATGTGTGTGTGGGGGGGGGGGGACAGGCAGCATGGTCCTCTGGCCACCTCGGGGCCCCTGTGACACGGAGTGCTGAGCAGCCACACATGGCCTTGCACCTGCCACTCACAAAGGAGGGCACAGCCTCAGGGAATGTGTATGCAGGGTGGACTGACCGCCCCTCTTTCTTGTATCTTCTCCACAGCCAGAGCAACCGAGATGGAGGGCCCAGCCTCACCACCACTGCAGCCGCCACCCAGAGTCCGGACAAGCCGCAGACGAGCCAGGCCTGGGGAGGAGCTGATGCGCCAGCACATCGGGGTGACGCGTGACATCCACGCCACGCTGTCGCGCCACCTGGAGTGGCGGCAGGTGTGGAGTGACCTGATGGCATGCTGCAACACCCTGCTGGACATCCTGTCCCACCTGGGGGAACAGGAGCCTGCTGCTGCTGCTCCCGCCTTCCACCCTCCTGCCCCCCCTCCTATCCCCATGGCCCTGCCCACCCTGCCATGCCTCTGTTCCCTCCCTTCCCCATGGCCATGGCTCCTCCCCCAGTCATGCCTATGGTCCCTCTTATGGCTCCTCCTCCTGCTCCCCTGCCAGCCCTGGCCCCACTCCAGCCACCCCCCCGCCCAACATGTTGGGGCCCCCAGAGTTGCCCAAACCCGACAATGTGTCCGCACACAAGGGGGCTCAGCTATCCGCCCCAGTATTACCCCCAGTGCTCATCCTCCCTCCCAGTGATGATCCCCCCTCCCATTTCGCACAGCCCTCCTTCCCCTGACCACCCTCATTTTTGTTAAATAAAAAGACTAATTTTGACTGAAAACCAAACAGGTGTGTTTATTGAGAGGTCGGGGTTGGGGTCAGGGTCGGTGTCAAGGAGAGGGGGTGAGAGGAGGAAGGGAGAAAGAAGGAAGGGTGGAGGCCCTGGGGAGCTTTACAGTGGTTCCTGTGAGAACCTCTCCCTCAGGGCCTCCTGGATGTGCACCCCGGCTTCATGGGCCTGGTGGGTCGCAGCTGTCCGGGGCTGCTCAAAGCCCCGGCCCCTGCAGGTGGCCTCTGCAACCCATGCCGGGAGTAAGGCCTCCCCCTTGCGCTCCACCAAGTTGTAGAGCACATAGCAGGCTGCCACCACCTCAAGGATATTCTGCTCCCCAACATCCAGGCAGGTGAGGAGGCAGTGGAACCATCCTTTCAAATGCCCAAAGGCTCACTCTACCTGGAGGTGGGCTCTGTTCAGGCGGGCATTGAAAATGTCCTTTGTGTGATCCAGGTGGCCACTGTAGGGGTGCATTAGCCAGGGCATGAGTGGGTATGCCGCGTCCCCCCACTATGCCCACTGGCATAGTCTGGTCTCCCACAGGGAACTCCTGTGGGAGAATACTCGAGTGTCGTGAGCCCTGCCCAACCACCCCACATAAATGTTTGTGAACTTGCCTCGGTGGTCCACCAGGGCCTGCAGGACTACGGAGAAGTAGCCTTTTCGGTTGACAAACTGGGCCGCTCGATGTTCCAGGGCCCGGTTGGGGATGTGCATGCTGTTGATTGCTCCCGCGCAGTTGGGGAATCCCAGCACTGCAAAGCCGCCCATGGTGGCGTCGAGTTCCTGGAGCTGGATGACTCTGCGCAGCAGCAGGGAGTTATGGCCCCGACGACCCGCAGAAGGAGAGATGGGAACACATACAACAGAGATTGAGAGAGGAGCTGTGTGCTCCCAGTGGGATGTGGCCACCCCTCCTTCTCACCCCTCACCCTGCAGAAGCGCCCCCGTTAGCCCGTGCCTGCCCCCCCTCCCTCCCTGCCAATCAGGCCAGTGTGAGGGTGAGAAGACACCAGCCTGCAGGGCCAAGGCTTTCCCCCCACCCCATACAGTGCTCAGCCCCCCCTGTCCTGAGGGTCCCCCTTATGCAACATCCTCCTCCCCCCATGCAGGGGCTGCATCCTGTGATATCCTTACCTGCATGAGGACGGTCCCAACGGTGGACCTCCCCAACCCAAACTGGTGTGCCACCGAGCGGTAGCTGTCCGGGATGGCCAACTTCCAGAGGGCAATGGCGACCCTCTTTTGAAGTGGGATGGCGGGCCTCAGGTGCGTGTCACGTCGTTGGAGGGCAGGTGCCAGCCAGGTGCAGAGCTCCTGGAAGGTGGTCTTCTACATGCAGAAGTTCTGTACCCATTGCTTGCTGGTCATCCCACCTCTCCATGACCAGCCGGTCCCACCACTCTGAGATGGTGTCCAGCCTCCAAATTCTTCTGGGTATGGTGGGCTGGGGCACCCATAGTGGAGCACCTGCAGCCAGACAGAGGTTAAGGAGGAAGATTTCAGGTCCACCTCCATGAGGAAGAGGGCTCCTACTTGAAGCAGACACTGCAGGGAGTGCAGCATGGCCCTGGGGGTCCGTGGCATGCCCAGGGGCAGCTCTGGCTCCATAGCTCAGAGCAGACTGGTAGAAAGCTGTGTGGTCCCCAAAGAGCACAGGGCAAACACAGAAGGCACTGCTGAGGCTTAGCTTTGCCAAAAAGGCTAGCAAGCAGGCAGCAGAGACAGAAAAGCGACTGTCCAGCGGGGTCCCTTTAAGCACGCATCTCTGGAGGGCTCTGGCAATAGTACTCAAGAGCAACTGATGACCTCTAGCCCAGCTACAAGTGGTTCCGGGTAGCTTTTATATGCGGGAGCGCGTCCAATAGTGTGGACGCTCTCTTGCACAAAAGAGTCTTGCAAAAGTGAGGTGCTTTGGTGTGTGAACGTGCTCTTGAGTAAGAAGCCTTTGCACAAAAAAACTAGCTCTACAGACTTCTTGCGCAAGAACACTGTAGTGTAGACGTAGTCTAACTGTGTATTTGCAGAACACCTACTGTAATGGGGCTCTTCTCTTGTTAGGGGTCTGTGAGTATGGCCATAACACCTTTACATAATAATAAGAAAGGGGGAAATCTACAGAGGGCTTGGAGATTGCAAATTGATGCCGATAAGCCCAAAGAACTGTTCATCTATCCCTCATCCCTCCCGCTATCTGTGATTATGTTGGGGAAAAGGTGATTATCTTTACAACAAAATCATCCACAATCACCTGTTTAGTTACATGAACAGATTTTTTTTTTAACTGCCACTGGAGCTTTTCTTCTTGCAAATAATTCTGTGCTAATTGCATGAGGATAATGCAGTTGCATGAAATCGTGGCAACATTTTATGTACTCCCTTTTAATTTTTCTCACCTATTAGAATAACATCCTGGCATTCAGAAATTAAATCCCAGATGACAGAGTGATTTGGGCTGTTCAACTGATCCACCGAAGCATGTGCTTAACAAATTCTAAGGACAGGTATGAGAGGGGTCTAGTGCATGATATGTTGCCTTTTCAAGAAACCCACTGAAGCATGCAAAAATAAACATAGATGAAGGTGAATGCATGTGCTGGTTGTACAAAACAATGGGCTATGACCTGGAGCAGTGGAAATATCTGCAGATTTAAACCCATAGGATTCTGCTGCATAGCAATAGCAATACGGAACAGCAACAACGGAAATGTATTATTTATGGGCCTATTTATAAAACCTAAATACTTCACTGGTGGACTTACTTCTCTGGAATGAATGGGTTTGAGGAGCAGAGGGGTCAAGCTGCTCAGCAAGATAGCTGGAGAATGCTCCATCACAAAGAATATATACAGTGTTATACTTAATCTCTGAGCCTGATTCTGGTCCCTCTTGTGCCATTTATACACTGGTGTGACACCATAGATATCCCTGGAATAGCCCCTGGTTTACATTGGCGTGAACAAAACTGGGACTTCAATATTTAAAATAGCACCACCATAATGAGCTGGTCCTGTACTGGTTTGAAGTCCCTGGGCCTTTCACCATTAGGTGCTGAGTGCCGCTATGTGGCATTTTCGGGTGTGATGCTTTTGGTTTCAATGGTAATACTGAAAATGCCCATGGAAATAATTTAGGGATTTCTTATCGCCCTTTTGTCATTTGAATCCCTCCTAAACACACACAGGGATTGGGTCTGGTACCACACCGCTCTAACACCAATGAACAGGAGTGAAATCAGTGGAGCTCCATCTTGATTTACACCACTTGAAGGGAGATGAGCATCACCCCCACCCTTTCATTGAGGCCTACGAATGAGTGGCTGCACCAGACAGTAAACCTTATAAAACCATTACAAGTACAGACTAACACTCCAGGCTGGGCACTTGACCAGCCAAAGCAGCCATGTGGTTTCACTGACATCTTCCTTCCTCTCATGCCCTCAGAGGTGCGTTACAAACTCACAGCACACTGTGGCTTAATGCTGGGCTGACTCTGCAAACACATTCCGCGAGCCTCCTGCACCAGCTCCCGTCTCAGAACTCTTACACACTTATCTTAGAGATGCTACTCGTCTCTCTCTCCCCTTCACCACCATGCTTGATCCCTCCATCTTTTCCACGTGCAGGCTCTACCTATGCCATTTCTAAAGGCTGGCATTCTTAAAGGGGGCCTAAAGGATTTAGCTGCCCAACTCCTAATAAACTGCAATGGGGTTTTGGCACCTAACTCCCATAAGGCATGTCTACACGAAGAGTTGGTGCAGCACAAGCTGGAGTGTAGATCTACAGAGTCCTAGCCTGCTGCTCACTCACTGTCCATGCCGGACTCTGCTGCTGCACATTACATTTCCTTAACACCGGGGCTGGCCTTACCATGAGGTGAACTGAGGCAGCCACCTCAGGTGCCAGACTGTGGAGGGGCGCCACTAGGACCCAGAGTGTAGAAAATTGTGTCTGCTGCTGGTGCATATGTATTCTCTCTGCTCTAGATGCACAGAGATGGTGGAGTGCTGTGCTGGAGGAAGGAGGGCACAAGAGACATAACAGGCAGGCAGGAGAAAAGAGGGCATGGGGGCATCATTTGAGCTCCCTGCCTCAGGTGCCAAAATGTTATGGGCCGGCCCTGTTTAACACACTTTTTCTTACACATGCTAACTCTCCATGCAGACAGAGCCCTCAGATTCTTACTGAAAATCTCAGTCTCAAATAAAGGTGAATTTAAGAAAACAAAAATTAAACCAAAGCTATAGTCCTTATATTTCTTACTCTGAAACTCCTCAGTTCCCGACCATTCCCTGCCATCCAATATATATACTTTATTGCCCTTCTACCCACCACGCTGAAAGCCACTCAGTAGGGCTGACTGTCTTTTGGCAGAGAAGCTGCTTCCTTCTGAGGATGCTGGTACCACCCAAGGTTGCCCAGAGAGGTCACTACAAAGAGGTGGGATTGGCCCTCCCTATTGGTAGATTTCTTACCATTGGTGTGAGAATCTGGACCATGCCAAAGGAAACATTCAAACATATGAGACATGGTAAACTCGTTTCACGAATCTTAAGCCAAAATTAAGAGATGATGTAAATAGTGATGTAAATGCACCAGAAAAATACTTATCTGGATAAACTGAGTATAACTTTTGCATTGAGGATACACAAGAAAGGGTTTGAAGCAGGAAAATTACCAGCACAACAATGTAAGACAGAGAAGCTTCTCCTGCTAAAGTTTACTTCTTCTTTAATGTTCCTTTAATTCTACATCCCGTTCTTCAGCCTTCCTCTGCATTACATTAGTATGGCATCAGAAGGCCTCCACAGTCACACCAGCATAACTGTGCTATCAGACTATGGAGAACCAGGCCCTCAGCGTTCCAGTTGCTCTCCTTTGCTTATCTACAGCATACCAAACCCATGCAATTTGTACTCCCTTAGTACTTACTTCCATTTTCTAACATAACTTGTGCTCTTATTTATCACTTCCATGACTTTGACCCAGGGACTTCAATTTGAGTTTCACAATCCCTGTATTTGGTTTCATGTTGTCGGGTCTTTGGTTAAGCTTCTAATTCTGTCTTCATTTCCTTCTCCAGTCAGCCAGTTACTATTATGCTAGTTATGTAAATTCTGTTTAGAACTCAGTTACACATTTCACCATATACAGTACTTGGACTTGTGGTAACTTCCACTGGTATAAATTTAAAAGAATTCCATTGGAGCCATGGAGTTGTCCCCATGTAAATGTGGTGCAAATGAAAGAGTCAAGCCAATCATTTAAAGGGAGTTAAGGACCTGATTTTCAAGTATCAGAACCCACAACTGAGGGCCAATTTTCAAAAAGTTCAACATCCACCATGTTGACTCTTTTGAAAACCTGCCACTTACTCTAGTGCCTCCCTAGGAATGGGGCTTTTTTGAAAATCTGTTCCTAATTGTCAGTGCTGATCAGTTTTGAAAATCTGGTTCATAGAGACTCTCTTTGTTATTTGGCAGAAAATACAAGTTAATTCTGAGCCTTCACAATAGAGAAGACCAGAGAGATAAAAAATAAATAAAAGTGAAATGCACACAGTTGACCAGAGGACACTGACAGATGTTTCATGCACCTTCCCCGACGGAGCTGTATCTTTCTACCTATGGATTTTCCCCCATTTTTCCCACAGTCACCAAATAGGTCAATTTTTCTTAATGGGGAAAAAGATCAGGTTCCAAATGACTTTAATAAATTTTATGCCTAATTAAGTTCACATTAACGGGATTGAAAAGGACAACATTGGCTGCCAATTCCCAGATTTTGTTTCCTTTTTAAAAAAAATTTAGTTGGACCTCTGTAGACCTCTACAGTGTTTCTTTCTCTCTAGTACACTTGTCTGGTGGAAATACTGTTGTGAAGCAGCGTGGCATTGCCTGGTATCATTTGGCATTATGTCCATTCAAATTTGTTAGCTTTTATCTCTGCAGTTATAGAATTACAAAAACATCCTGCCATGCTAGATTAAAAATGGGTGGGGGTGGGGGAGATTGTGCAGAGCTACCAGATCAATTGACAATAGTGCCATCTTGTGTTCCTCTGTGCCAGGAGAGTGAAAAGTAGCATAGAGAATAAAAATTGAATGTAGCGTAAGAAAGGAAACAGATAAATGAAATGTCTGTCAACGATACTGATACTCTTTAGTTCATGTGATACATGAGCATTACCTGGACTGGTTTATTTATTTTATTTTATTTTTGATCTTTCCTTTAACTTTCTGTCTGCACCAGGATTTATGGTTCCCTTTCCACTGATCAGACTTCCAGGCAACAAAGATAATCATTTAAACACTGAACCTTTTTTGAACACTTAGTTCGGATGGAAATGGCTTGATAGAACTGCAAATCAATATTACTTTGTAAATTTTTAATGTTCACACAATGTGAAAATGCTGTAAATAAAGCAAGCTAACCACAAAAGGCTATTCTTTGTAGTTCATTTTAAAAAACGTCAGTTCAGCACTCTGGCTAACTATGTTCTGTAGATATGGCTTTAAAACTGTCTAGGCTAATAAATCAAGTCCAGAATTTGAATAACCTCTAGTGGCAGGTAATTTTTCAGAACTCCCAAATACCATGGAAAGTAGCACTAGAATTTAAAAGAAAAAGTTATGTACTAATCTGGACAGACCTGAAAGTAAATAAAATGAGAGCTGGATCAAGTCATTGCTATGTTTATTAATACAAGATCCAGAAAAGTCACTGTAATTATCTGAGATGGGCTCAGATTGAGAAATTCAGACCTGGATTTCAATCACCTCCTCACAAGTCTTCAGAGTTTGGAATGGAATATTTTAATTCAGTTCATTATAGAGACATATAGACACCATGAATTGTCAGTCTGGGTAGTGGCTGAGTATCCACATCCATCTGCCACCAAAGCTCTAGATGTTTGGTTGCAGCCTATTGCTAGTCATTATTGATCCCATATAAAAGAGAGAAAGTGAAGCACAGTAAAAGGGCAAATTAAATATATCCACAATATGTTTTGCTAAAAGACCTGTGTGCAACATTTCTAACAGCATCTACATTATAAGAAAAACACCATTTTAACTTTCCATCGTGCCTGTCTTTCCCAAAAGCATCTTTCCCAAAAGCTGTCACTCTACAATCTATTGATGACCCTTCAGCCAGCAGCAAGTCACTGACTGATTTGATCACCTAGTCATAGATGCCACCACAAAGGGAATATCACTGTGGTACTTAATGTTGGTCTGCTAGCAGGGAGTGGGAGTGTCAGATACACTGGGGTAAGCCCCAGTGTATGGGGAGAACATGAAATTATAACCCATCACTCTGTAGCAATATCTCCAAAGAATTCAGAAGGATGACCTAGCTGGAATGATGGTAAAACCAATTTGGGATTCAGACCAAGAAAAGAAAAAGCAGTTGAGAAACGCTCAAAAGCTTCCAGTGTTTCCCTGCTTGTGTTTGGGCTGATATTTGTAAGGAGCAAAAACAAAGACAATTTTAGTTATATGCAGACATTGGATAGCATCTGGCTTGAGTTCCTCAAGAAGTAGCCCTGTTGAATGGTTGCCAGGTAACTGCTACTGCCTGCTGTCTCTTCAGGTAGGAATGCCACATTCCCCAGTCCTAGCAGGGGTGTTCTGGAGCTTGATAATAGGCCCCGTAGCCATGCTAATCACTTGTATTTAGCATGTGCTAATTTCCCATAGTCTTGTGTACACGAGCATAATTCCATCCTTAGTCTCATTTCACTATTTTCTGCCCATGTTCATAACCACTCTGGCTCCCTATTGCATTAGTTCTGTTTCCTCAATGGCGTTTGCAATAACTACCAATTAGCATTATCTGTGAATGTAATTAATGTGCTCTTCACGCTTTCTTATAGATCATTAATAAAGCTGTTAAAGACACCCAGGCCTCCTCATATGTATCCCGGCAGCATCCCACTAGACTCATGCCAGCTTGAAAATGTGCCAGTTTTGTTCATTTTTGTTTATGGTTTCTTAAGCAAGTTTTCAGCTCAGGTGAAGGGGCTTATGGTCAAACACGTTTGAAATGTGTTGTCTGATAGCTCCTTCTGAAATACAAAGAGGATGTATGGTCTAGTGCTACCATGAGACTGTGGAGATCTGGGTTCAATTCCCTACTTTGCCACAGATTTCCTGTGCAATACTCGGAAAATCACATGCTTCTGTGTGCCTCAGTTTCCCCTCTGTAAAATGGGTACAATAGAGCTGTCCTACCTCCTGGGGTGCTAAGAGGATATATATTTTGAATATAGTGGAGTGCTCTGATTGTATTGTAAAAAGGCCCATTCAAGCACCTTAGATAGATAGTAAAGTCTTCCTAAAGCCCTAACATGTTATGACTTTGACTGTTAGAATCCTATCTTCATTGACAAGCCCTTATCATTGTCTTCATAACAGAAAACATTCTGCTGATGGAGGTCAACAGTTTAGCCCAGGGGCTGGCAACCTTTCAAAGAACGAGAGCCATTTTTTGTTTTCATCTTTGACCAAAATCTTTTGAGAGCCACAACACACACAAAGCTACTTGTACACATACACAAAGATAGCAGGTCTCCAGCAGATCTCAAACAAATTCTGACAAATATTTAAAATAAGCGATGAAATAAACTGTGTCTATTTAATTTTTTGCCCCCTTGGTTACTCATTAACGATAGAGTTTGATTGGACTTTTTGTTCTCACCAAGACATTACATAGTGACCCATTCCCTGTCATATTTAATGAATTGCTTATTATCTTTATGTTAAACTGTTTAACGTTGGATTGAATAAGGTTAAAATGTATCAACTAATAATTGAACCTATTCAAGTTATTACCACTCACCAATACTTTTACTGAGACCTGCTACTGGACATCTTTAGAGAGTTGCTCTGGTAGGGGGCACAGGGCAAGAAGTTGTGTTGTAGACGGATATGAGAGGTACAAGCTCTGGGAGGGGGTTTGGGTGCAGAAGGGGGCTGGAGCAGAGGGTGGGGTGCAGAAGAGGTTAGGGGATGCTGACTTTGGAAGGAGCTCAAGGCTTGGGGTGCAGGGAGATGCATGGATTGCTGGCCCCAGGAGGGGAATGGGGGCTGGGGTGTGGCCTGCTGCCAGTGGCACTTACCATGGGTGGCTCTGAGTTGATGACACTCCCAGAAAGGGCCTGTGGTCCCCGGGGGCGGGTGGCTGTGGCACATGCCCCATAGCCCCTCAGTTCCCAGCGAATGGTAGCTGTAGGGACAGTGCTTGCGGGCAGGACCAGCTCACTGAGACCCTTGTCCCATCCCACAGGGCCACAGGACTGGACTGGCTGTTTCCAGGTGTGTTGTGGGGCTGGGGCAGGCAGGAAGATCACGACTGACTGGGAGCGTCCCCAAAGAGCCACAAGGAGGCAGCCAAAGAGCCTTGTGTGGCTCCAAAGCTTCAGTTTGCCAACTCCTGGTCTAGCCAGTAAATCCTGACACTTGTATTATGTTACCTTGACCTGGAAAAGGAGTCACCATAATATTGCCACAGATTTAAACAGCACCACGAGCATAATTACTAGTGCTGTAGCCTGTGGCCTGTTTTCTGAAAAGTTAATAACTCATCTGCTCTTCTTTTTATAGCAAGACTGAGACTGTAGAGTGGAACCGGGCAGGAAATGGTTTTCTGGTCTGCTAGAATTTTAGAGATTTTGACATTTTCACCTGCCCTGAACTGGGAGGGGGAAAGACCTTGATAAATTGGAGAATTACTCTGAAATCAACAAGACAAAATTCAATAAAGCTAAGTGCTAAGTACTACCCTTGGGAAGGAAACATCAAACACACAACTACAAAATAAGAAGTGGGTAGGCAGTAGTACGACAGAAAAGGATCTGCGGGTTATGGTGGATCACAAATGGAATATGAATTAACAGTGATGCAGCTACAAAAAAGGCTAATATTCTGGGATATATTAACAAGATATAGTCTGTGATATATTAATGTGTAGGTTACTTGGCACTGATGAGGCCTCAGTTGGGGTATGTCTAGACTACATGGCTCCGTCGATGGAGTCATGTAGATGAGTTTACTAGACATAGGAAAATGAAGTGGCAATTTAAATAATCACCGCTTCATTTACATCAAAATGGCCACCGCGCTGTGCCGATCAGCTATTTGGCGGCACAGCGGGGCAGTCTGGATGCGCTGCGGTCGACAAGGGAAGCCTTTGTCGACCACTCTGGTAAACCTCATTTCACGAGGCATACTGGAGCGGTCGACAAAGCCTTCCCTTGTCGACCGCGGCGCGTCCAGACTGCCGCGCTGTGCCACCAAATAGCTGATCGGCACAGCGCGGTGGCCATTTTGATGTAAATGAAGTGGTGATTATTTAAATTGCCGCTTCATTTTCCTATGTCTAGTAAACTCATCTACATGGCTCCATCAACGGAGACATGTAGTCTAGACATACCCTTGGTGTACAGGTTGACCCTTTCTAGTCCAGCACCCTCGGGATCTGACTGCTGCCGAACCAGAGAATTTGCCAAACCACGAGAGGTCAATATTGTCTAGCAGCATTACCAACACTTCCACTGCTTACTGGGCTCTTAGAAGACATTTAGGGGTAAATTAGACCTAAATCACAGCACAGAACACCAAGAGCCAGGACTGGTGGCTGTAAACTAACTTTATGGGATGATGGGAAACCTGTTCTCATACATGATAAGTGAACATCCGGCTAACTAAAATCATGCTGGACCACGGATGTTGCTGGATCAGAGAGAGAGGAATAAAACGGTTCAACCAGTACAATGTCCAGTTCTGATTGCCACACTTTTGAAAGATGTAGACAAATTGGAGAGAGACCAGAGCAGAGCAACAAAGGTTAATGATTCAAGCTTTAGAGAACCTGACCTATGAGGAAACATTAAAAAAACTGGGCATGTTTAGCATTGAGAAAAGACGACTGAGGAGGACTTGATAACAGTCTTCAAACATATTGAGGACTGCTATAAAGAGGATGTGACTGGTAATCAATTGTTCTCCATGTCCAGTGAAAGTAGGAGAAGTAGTAATGGGTAATCTGAAGTAAAGGAGATTTAGGTTAGATAATAGGAAAAACTTTCTAACTATAAGAATAGTTACATTCTGGAATAGGGTCCAAGCAAGGTTGTGGAATCCCCATCACTGGAGGTTTTTAAGAACAAATTAGGGAAACATCTATCAAGGGTGTTTTAAGTTTATTTGGTCCTGTGCCAGAGCAGAGGACTGGATTAGCTGAGCTCTTGAAGTCCCATCCAGCCTTGCATTGCTAGGAGTCTAAAAAGGCAAGACAAAAAGAGACTAGATAGGTTAGCCTTTTGGACAGTGATCTCTGCACTCCACCGGCATAACTACTGTCAGGTGGCTTTGAAGGCATCACAGAAAAGGAGCATTTGAAGGAGGATTATGGGGTAGTTTGGTGGATGTCTTTGGGAAACTCCTCCCAAGCACAAAGGGCAGCTCTGGAGAAAAGAAGCTTGTTGGAAAATTTAACAGGTGGACAACAGAGACAGGCGTCATCGGCTGACTGAAAGTGGGAATTGACATCCCAACTGTGAACAAGCCTTGGCAGGTAGGGTGGGGAGGGAAAGATAGGAAAGGCCAGGACAATGAAGACAAGCAGCTTATGATTGATGCAGTCAAGAAGGGAGAACCGGGCAGAAAATGCTCTTTGCAGCAGCATTCTGAAAGGATCTGAGGGCCAGAGAGACGATGCTGCAGTAATCAAAGAGCGAGATGAGGAGATAGGGATGCTGGACCCGGGGAGAGAGGAGCAGGAGGGGGTGGCCTGCCCACTTCTTTAACATAGGTGTACTTTGGGAACCAGAGGGCAACATTGCCCTCCCCCCAAACTGTAAGCCTCAGGCAAGTGCGGAGTGGCACTAGTAGGGGTTGCACTTTGAGGCTGAGAAGCTAATAAGGCGATCAGCTCTTCCACCTCTTTCTGGTGAGGCTTGGTCCGTCTCAGTGACCCTACCCCTGCCCATCTTTCCCCTGAGGTCTCACCCCCTGACCAGGCTAGAAGCCAGAACCAGGATGTGATAAGAACCAGCCCAGGAGCCCTAGACCCTCCACCTGACCTGTGCAGTGAATTCCAGGGGTGGGGACACAAACCAGGAGCCACTCTCAGGCAACCTAGGCCCTTGCCCACAGCAGGTGGAGAGTCTGAGACTCCCCACAGCAGCCCAGACTCCTCTTACTACTGCTCAACTTCAGCTTCTAGCCTGGCCAGGGGGCAAGGCCTTAAGGGAAGAGGAGGAGCAGGGGCATAGCCATGCGGGGGCGGGGGGGCATGACCTCATGGCCCCACATTTTTCCCAACGTTCCAGCAGTCCTGTGGCAACATTGTTAGCTGCGTGGCTGGATAGGAATTGCCGTATCTCAAGTTATTACGGAACAAATTGGCAAGGATTAGATGCAGGTGGAATGTGAGGACCTAATGAGAGGTCTGAGTTGGAAGGTGATGCCCAGGTCACAGACCTGAATGACTTGCTGGATGATGATGTTACCCACAGTGACAGAGAAAGGACATAGTGGAGAGGGCTGGGGGCGGGGGGGAGTTGGATAGTGTCCCTCAGTTGTGAGAGATTTATGCCCTTTGTGCCCCCTTATACTATGCTCTGAGGATATACTTATTCTCCCAACTTGTGGAGCAGGCCCAGCTAGGGCTACATGAAACCCTGTGGAAGGGGATGTGTGGTATTTCCAGAGGCATGTGGTCAAGGGCAACACAGAGCCTCTTGACTGGGAAGCAAAATAAATGAACAAGCTGAATCTTTGAGCTCCACGTGATGCTCCATTCTCTGACGGATCCCCCTGAGGGAGAAGGAAGGGGTGGGAGAGGCAGCAGGAGATGCCATCCCAGAGAGGAGAAGCGTAACTGGAGTGACAAACTTCCATAACTTCAGAGCGGAAGCTAGGGAGCATGTGTAGCATGAGCAGCTGCCCATCAGGAGTGCAGAAGCAGAAAAGCAGGTCCCTAGGCGCCCGTGGATAATTCCCCCTCACCCTCTTGGCAAGTGTGGCGGGGAGCAGAGCAGGGAAGCGGGCCAGGGAAGAAGGGAAAGAGGAGAGAGGCAAATTAGGAGCAGAGAGGTCTCACTTTCTATGTTTGTCACCCCGCGCAGTACCGGGGCCTCAGTGGTGCTAGTGATCACACGTAGCCTCAACAACTCCTTCCACAGAGGTCTTTCATCTTCCTCAAAGAAAAGACAGGACTATGCAGCACTTTAAAGACTAACAAGATGGTTTATTAGGTGATGAGCTTTCGTGGGCCAGACAAAAGGCATAGTCCTGTCTTTTGTTTCAGCAAGACCAGACTAACGCAGCTACATCTCTATTACTCTTCCTCAAAGAGTGTGCCTCGGGGTGGGGTGGAGGGGTTGTCCTATTGCAGTGTTCACAATTCTCACAGCTTATTGCAAGTTTCATGACAGTTGGGGTTTTCTTAAAACCCAGGCTTCTGGAGTCGCAAAACTAGGGGATCAGGAAAAAAAAGGAAAGTTTCTAGCTTTTGTTAAAAATGTAATCCCGCGGGTTCAACGCCAGAGAGCAAATGGAAAGAACCCACCTTTTATTATAGTTAGTTTTATGTTATGATTTTTAAGACAGTCTCATGATTTTTTTAGGGTCTGATTTGTGACGTTTAGATGCCTGGACATGGCTACACTCTTGTAAGAGACCGGGGTGGCCAAACCACAGCTCGTGAGCTGCATGTGGCTCTTTTGCAGTTAAAATACAGCTCTCAAAGCCTCACAACAACCCCCTCCCCAGCAATTCTCCACCTACCAGATTAGGGGGGGAGGAGCTCACAGCTTCTGCCCAGCAGGGAGGGAGGTCTCGGCTTCGGCCCTGGGTGGCATGCTTGCCGTGGGTGAAGCCCTGAGCCCCAGCTGGTGTGCTGCACATGGCAGAAGCCTATGCCCCTGTAGGTACTGCCTGTGGGCTGAAGCTCCAAGACTCCCTTCCCTACAGAGCTGAAGCCCTGGAACCAGCAGGCTCACCCTGTTGAGCTGAAGCCCTCAGCCCAGGCAGGCGCACCCCAGCTCTCGAACTTCTGAAGATTGTCACATGCAGCTCAAGAGGATCAGTAAGTGCGGCCACCCCTGTCACAGCCACACAGATATCACAGGTATATAGTGGGCCTGGTTCTGCCCCAGACAGTGGCCAGCCTACCCTTCCATTCCAGGGGATCACTGACCGCCTACTCTGACCCAGTGGAGGGTGTGCCAAGCAGTGAGGACACAGAGGAAAGCCTGCGGGGAAGGTCACAGGCCTGCATTTCTCACACTGGCCAATGTTTATTAATTTAGGTGTCATTGTAATGTTAATTTTGAATGTCCCGGCTTTCAGATCCATCGCTTCAAAATGAGGGCTGGAGAAAACCATTGTGCTATCAGCTGACAAGGGATGTTTTTTTCCTTAATCTGCAATACCTCAGCTTCACCATTCATCTTTGTTCCTCATGAAAAGCATTATAGAAGAATGGAAGACTTCCATCCCTGATGGGCTAAAAACAACCCATTCTTCATGCTTATTATCCATGTATGATTTGCAACGCAATTTTTTGCTATCCCTAATACTTTTTAATAGAATTTCCTAAAGGTCCTGCCATCCCTTTAGAGAGCGGCTTTGTTGACTTAGCATTCAGGCCCGTGCAATGATTTGTTAATGTATAGACCTGTCACAACTAATAAATCTTTACAGTGTTATGGATGGCATTATTACTTTTGATCAAGATTACAGCACCGGCTCGGTGATGTGGTTGATACAGACATTTATGGGCTATCAGCTGCCACTGGAATATTAGAGGGAAAAAAACCCAATGTGATTCAGAGCATACTTCCATTTAAATATTAATGGCACAATGATATTGATGGTAATAGTATCCCTGCAAGGCCGAGCGCAGCGTCCTCCATACATGCATTCATACCATTAGATGCCAGGAAGAGTACTCACTAGGGGGCTGCTGCTGATTGTAATGCATAAACATTCATGCACAGCTGCTTGGGGCTTGTGTTTGCGCGCAAATTGAGTTTATTACTGCAGAAGTCAAAAATCCCTAACCTGCTATCTGTACCATGGTTTGGTGTCAGTCAAGGCTTAAAAAACAGCAACAACATAAGCACAAGCCCAAATAATGTATAACATAAATAGCATATGTGCCACATGAATTCAATAATAAAACAGATGTGCCAAATTACATTTAATAATGTTTGACAATTCCCCATGCAGCTAATGGTTTGTTAGAAATTAGTCCCTAATGTTTTAGGGACTGCTGGCATTTTCAGTCAATTTCTCCGTCTTAATTTTCATGTTTGTTCACTGTACACCGTTTTTCCTACTCATCACTAGTTTACGATCATTTTTAATTTGCAAAGATTTCACATGCTCTTTTAATGCACTGTCTACTCCAAAATAATGTACCTGGGAAGATTCGGTCTTAGTGGATCATTTACTTCCCCCATTCCACAATGCAACAAAAATCATCCCACTGTGACATCTGCAGAAGCAGGTTGCTGTGTATGAGACTCCAGAAAAGAGATACTGTGACATGAGCAAAGAAAGAGCAAGTGATAAAAACCGTTGTGCCAGATATGAAAAAGAAAGCAAGTTGCAAGGAGTATTCTGTTCTAAAAGAGATTCTCTTAAGTGACTTAATGAATCCATTGCATTTATATAGCACCTTTCACCTGAGGATTTAAAATGCTTTACAACATGTATTCAGCTTTGCAACACCCATGCAAAATATGTGAATAGCATTATACCCATTTTCCAGAAGGATGGGTGTGGATCAATGTTCCCTCTAATTTTTTCCATCCGTATGTTGAATAATTTTTGTTATGTGCACCAAGGCATGTGTGGATGTGCACCACCAGTTGAAATACATGCTGCTGGCTGTGGATGCTGTGGGCCTCTGGGTAGCATTTGAATCAGCTGGGTAGCATTTGAATCTCGCCTGGGTGGCCGCCCAAGTGCTCAGCTTATAGAGAACACTGGTGTGCATACAGGAATCCTCCAATGCTTTCCCACAGTTCCCCTGGGAACTCCCACAATGCAGTTAAAGAAAAATCACAGTGCAGCTCAGTTTACTGCAGCAATAATAACGATGGGATGTGATCCCACAAGCCTGAGGGTCTCAAGGACAGCACCAGTATGGACATGACAACTTGTGTGTTATTTTGCAGCATGGCCACCCTCACTCGGGCCAGGCTTACTTGAGAGAAGTAACTTGGATGTAGAGAACTTCTGCAGTGAAGACAAGCCCTGAGAAATCAGTAGGTCCAGAGAACAGGTGCCCTTGCGAATGGCCCTAGTCATAATCTGTACACAATGAAGATCGTTTATGACAGTGTTAGTCATACCACATAGACATGCAAGAGACTGGCTTTATTTTTTTCCTAGGTTTTTTTTTCCATTAATTTCACTAAAAAGATGGCAAAACTCCAGTTGCCTGCACAAAAAAGGAACACCTCCCTCTTTCACTATTTGATAAAGACAATTACACTCTGGCAGAAGGTGGCTGAGCTTGAAATATTTCAAGCATGAGCGGCAGACAAGTCAAATGTTCACATTAAAATTTCAGGGCAGGCACATTCCCAGGATGTAAGTCAGAGTGACTGCTGTCTCATGCCCAGTTTGGATCCACCTTTATGTCAGTTTTAAAAGGTGCAAGCATCTCATTCAGATGTTGCAATAAAGTCTATTTAAACTCAATAACACAGTGAAAGCTAGAAAAGAATGTCACCTAGAGAGCCAGCTCGCTCTATTTCTTTCATAAAACACACTCCAAGCTGCTGAGACCAAGAAGAGGTTAATTAAAGATAGAGCAGTTGCTCTTGCTTGAAAAGAGGCCACTCTTTCTTTGGGTGTAATTTCCAGCTAAGAGTCTCAGTCAATATTCCTTTGAAGACTCTTGCCTGGCCTATGAGATGTCGGTGTCAGCATATTTAACCATGGCAAATGCAGAGAGTCTGAATATTCTCCAGTTTAAATGTTTGGGTGGTTACCGAGTGTATTAACTGTTTCCGGGCTGTAGCGCTCAATGGCCTGATCTGATTCAGTAACACATTGCTCTCCTCATTCAATCCCACTTACAAAAAATACTGTAGGTTACCGTCGTGTTCCAATGCACTACAGGCTAGAAAAATGCTTTCTGCCACTGGTTTTAGGAGGAGCAAGGCCCTGACATGCATGCAGTATGGGAACAGCAATCCAGGCACTGTGTTTAAAATAATGAACCCAGTGCAAGCCAAGTGGGCAAAGAGAGTCACATGCCCTTATTCTCTCTATGCCCATGCACAGAGCTTGGTTGCCAGAGTTCAAATCCCTGAGGAACATTTTGCTCTCTTTCAGTTGCTCCTGCTCTTAGCTGACATGCTCAACTTTTATTCTGATGAGTTGCTTTGCTAAATGATGAGAGCAAAATCCAATCCCTGTTATCAGGGTACCGTAATTATCAAGAGCACGGCTTGACTCACACAAAGCAAGCCCAGCTGCTCTCTGAAGGATACCATTGGACTACGTCTACACTGGCCAGTCTTGCGCAAGAACATAAGCAAATGAGGCACAGCAATGAATATCGCCACGCCTCATTTGCATACTTAGTGAGCTGTCATTTTGTGCAAGGGGCTTTTGCACAAGAAGGAGCAGTCTACGCTTACGCAAGAAACCCCTGTTGCCTGTCCACACTGCCTTCTTACGCAAAAACACCCTCTTGCACAAGAGCCGTTCTGCCTGGCTACGTCTACACTGCAGGCTTCTTGCACAAGAACGGCCATTCTTGCGCAAAAACTTGCAGAGCGTCTATACTGCACGCACGTTCTTGGGCAAGTAAATTTACAGTAAAGCATTGGAACAGAGGGCTTCTTGTGCAAGAATTATTCCTCTCCCCATGAGGAATAAGCCCTCTTGTGCAAGAAGGCAGTGTGGACAGGCAACAGGGGTTTCTTGCGCAAGAAACACCTATGGCTAAAATGGCCATCAGAGCTTTCTTGCGCAACAGAGCATCCACACTGCCATGGATGCTCTTGTGCAAAAGCACGTCTCTTGTGCAAAAACACATGGCAGTGTGGACGTGTTCTTGCGCAAGACCTCTTGTGCAAAATAGTTCTTGTGCAAGAAGCCTGCAGTGTAGACATAGCCCCTGAAAATAAGTGGCAGAACGGCTCTTGCGCAAAAGCTCCTTGCACAAAATTGGCGGCTCATTAAGTATGCAAATGAGGCACGGTGATATTCATCACTGTGCCTCATTTACATATGTTCTTGCACAAGACTGGCCAGTGTAGACGTAGCCTTGGTGTTTAGTTTCCATTCCCTATCATGCCATGTTGGTGCTTGTAGACCTCAACTCATATTGCTGCCAGATCTAGCCATCACCACCCACAAAGCACTTTTTGAATGAGGTTCACCCTGCCTGCTAACATAACACAGTTATCATCTGCCCTGTCATCTGCAACAAATGTTTCACTCACCACTAACAAATCTGCTGCTGTTTTAGCTGTTGCTTTTGCAATCCTGAGCCCCACTCCATAGAATTTTGCTCCAAATTCCTTGCCCGCTGATGAAGATCATTGCTAATTGTGTGCCGCAGATTGGTTTCTCCCCTGTTGTGGGGAACAGCAGAAATGTGCCACTGTGGACATGCAGGGGTGCACACTTTCTTCATATTTCTTTTTAATGCCAGCCAAGACAGGAAGAAAATTCCTTGGATAGGGACTGGAAGCACAGAAAAATAAAAAGGGGGAAATGGTCAAAGCCATCACATTATCCCAATTAATAGAAGAAGTTACAGGATGAAGTTTGCACAGGGAGGATGATCACGTTCCTCTGTTGATCACAATACTCTTTTGTTGCTGGTTGATGTCCATTACAGCCCTAATCTACCAGCTGTACAGCACCATATATTTCCATTTGCAGTAAATGGAGCACTGGACCTGTTGCCATAATCAGCTCTTGCCTGCTCCTCTTCCCTAACTTCCCTGCTTCTGAACGGCTCAGAAAGTACTGCCCAAGTTTCATTGTGCTAGCTAGTTACTTGGGTGGAAACTTTAAGTTACCCCTGAGTCTGGAGCATGGTGTAATGGAGGCAGAGAGGGAAGGAATTGCTTCTCTGAATAACGACTCTTCTCCAATTCGAGAACAAGGGTAATTGACTACAACCCTCAGAACGGTGTCGCTTCCTTCCTTCCTCCCCCCTAGCTTGCTTGCTTCGAAAGGTAAATCCTTTCCATTAACCCTGCACAATTCCATTGGCATCCATCAGAGCTGTGCAAGTGGTTTTGATCCAAAGGCTTAAATCAGCTCTGTTGCTCTCAGAACTGGGTCCAGATTTAATCAAGATATTTGCAAATCCGGACGGAGGACTGATTTTGTAACAAAACCTCAAGCCAGCTAGATTTCCAGGCAGGCTGTTGCCAGTGTTTCCCCAGCTCTAATGCTGGGCTCTTTTCTGCAACCAAAATCTTTGTACCTGAACCCATCTAAAAGTCAAGTCAGCCAATGTTACTCTGCCCATCAGTTAACAACCAAAGTCTATGAACATTTGCAGCTTGGGCTGGTGCAAGTTTGTTTCACCCTAATCTCCACTCTTACAGCTCTCCACCTGTCAGAACCTCTCCAGATAGCAACTCACTGTCCCCAAAGAATTCCAGTACCATACAGCTCATCCCTTTTCATTTCACTCCAAAGTTGGACTTCCTGGCAAGGAAGTCTACAAAGATGAACAAAGAGCAGATTATTAATGACTCCCCTTTACTCAAAAGGTGCCCAGACATTTAGGTAACAAATATACAGTAAGAACTTAATTAGACAGACAAGTTAATTAGTTAAAACTGCAATGAATGATCGTAATATGATTTGTATTAAAGTACCGATGGATTTCTGTCCAGACTGAGGCCTCATCATGTTATACTGTATACGTAATGAGACAATCTCTTCCACAAAAAGCTTACAGTCTAATCAGCAGTTCCCAACCTTTTCCATATGGGGACCCATTTTGACAATTCAGGAAGACTTGGTGACCCGAGGCAATTCAGAAAACGGGGGGAGGAGGGAGGGCAGAGCCACCTGGGGAGACACTTGGTGACCCTTTTGAAATGTAATGGCGACCCATATGTGGGTCCTGACCCATAGGTTGGGAAACCCTGCTCTAAATAGACAAGATAGACAACAGGTGGATGAAAAGGGCAAATATAGTGCCCATCTATAAAAAGGGAAACAAGAACAACCCAGGAAACTACAGACGGGTTAATTTAACCTCTGTGCCAGGGAAGATAATGGAGCTAGTAATTAAGAAAGTCATCTGCGAACACTTAGAAGGTGGTAAGGTGATAGGGAACAGCCAGCATGGATTTGTAAAGAACAAATCATGTCAAACCAATCTGATAGCTTTCTTTGCTAGGATAACCAGTCTTGTGGATAAGGGAGAAGCAGTGGATGTGGTATACCTAGACTTTAGTAAGGCATTTGATATGGTCTTGCATTATATTCTTATCAATAAACTAGGCAAATATAACTTAGATGGGGTTACTATAAGGTGGGTGCATAACTGGCTGGATAACCATACTCAGAGAGTAGTTATTAATGGTTCTCAATCCTGCTGGAAAGGTATAACAAGTGGGGTTTCGCAGGGGTCTGTTTTGGGACCGGCTCTGTTCAATATCTTCATCAACAATTTAGATATTGGCATGGAAAGTACACTTATTAAGTTTGCAGATGATACCAAGCTGGGAGGGGTTGTGACTGCTTTGGAGAATAGGGTCATAATTCAAAATGATCTGGACAAATTGGAGAAATGGTCTGAGGTAAACAGGATGAAGTTTAATAAAGACAAATGCAAAGTGCTCCATTTAGGAAGGATCAATCAGTTTCACACATACAGAATGGGAAGCGACTGTCTAGGAAGGAGTACGGCAGAAAGGGATCTAGGGGTTATAGTGGACCACAAGCTGAATATGAGTCAGCAGTGTGATGCTGTTGCAAAAAAAGCAGACATGATTCTGGGATGCGTTAACAGGTGTGTTATAAGCAAGACACGAGAAGTCATTCTTCCGCTCTACTCTGCGCTGGTTAGGCCTCAGTTGGAGTATTGTGTCCAGTTCTGGGCACCGCATTTCAAAAAAGATGTGAGAAATTGGAGAGAGTCCAGAAAAGAGCAACAAGAATGATTAAAGGTCTAGAGAACATGACCTATGAAGGAAGGCTGAAAGAATTGGGTTTGTTTAGTTTAGAAAAGAGAAGACTGAGGGGGGACATGATAGCAGTTTTCAGGTATCTAAAAGGGTGTCATGAGGAGGAGGGAGAAAACCTGTTCACCTTGGCCTCTGAGGATAGAACAAGAAGCAATGGGCTTAAATTGCAGCAAGGGAGGTTTAGGTTGGACATTAGGAAAAAGTTCCTAACTGTCAGGGTAGTCAAACACTGGAATAAATTGCCCAGGGCAGTTGTGGAATCTCCATCTCTGGAGATATTTAAGAGTACATTAGATAAATGTCTATCAGGGAGGGTCTACTCAGTACTTGGTCCTGCCATGGGGGCAGGAGACTGGATTCGATGACCTCTCAAGGTCCCTTCCAGTCCTAGTATTCTATGATTCTATGAAAGGAAAGATTATTATCCCCATTTTACAGATATGCAATAGACACACATCATGATGAAGTCAAGTGCCCAAGATCACACCATAGTCTGGGGCACAACTGGGAACTGGACCCAGGTATCCCAAATTTAAAACGTATAACTTAATTGTAAGAGCATCCTTCCTTTAATGTAGTCATTGTGCCCAGACAAACCGACAGATTAGCCAGTCCCCTGGGCAAAGGGTGGGGGGCAACTCCATGCTCCCAGAAGGGGTGTGGCCTCAAGCAGAAGGGGCAGGGCCAGGCAGCTTCAGTGCCACTGGGTCCATGGCCCCCACTCTCCCCAGTGCCTTCCGGAGCACGTTGTGCTCCAGCAGCAATATAAAGGGCTCTGGCCACCACTGCAGTAGCAGCTGCAGCAGGCAGGAGCCCCAAAACCTCTTTGAAGTGCTGTGTCCAGGGCAGTCACCCATTTTGCCCACCATGTCAGTGGGCCTGATTGGACCCATCTTTGCATTTATCTTTGACATATCTTATATAAGCACATGCATATTATATGCAACAGATCTGCTTCATATTCCTGACCCAAAAGCTAAACGAGCATCAGTTGGAGAAACTGCTAATGGTCTGTGCACTGTCTCAGGCTGCTTCTGACTATTCATCCCATCCTCATCCTTACAGATGAAGGCAATTGCTGAACAATATTATCACGTCTCAAAAGAGCTATTATCAGTCTTATAACTAATTGAAATTTAAAAACCTAATCAACATTGGTCTTAAACCTCCAAATCTTCCTGTTGAAAGCTGCTTCCATTTCTTATTACTCATCATTTCAGACAATGTGTGCTTATGAGATATTAGACATTTGATTGGTTTCTCCTGTACGTTGCGTTCCTTTGTTGTACAGTTGAGAAAGTCTTAGAGAGACAGTAGTAGTCTGTACCTTCAGAAATAAGGAGTCCAGTGGCACCTTAAAGACTAAAACAGATTTATTTGGATATAAGCTTTCATGGGTAAAAACCACTTGGTGCATGTGAAGAAGTGGTTTTAACCATGAAAGCTTATGCCCAATAAATCTGTTAGTCTTTAAGATGCTACAGGACTCCTCACTGTAGTTGAGAAATAAAAGATTGTGAGTCCTATCCTAAAATTTTTATTAATATTCACAAAAAAAAAGGATGAGAAAGTAAGCAGGATGGATTTTCTTCAGGCCTGGACAGCGACAGAATATCCTTTACCCCACCAGCAGACAATACATTGCCAGAACTCACACAGACACAAGGAAAAATCAGGCCTGAAAGTGACAAAAGACCATGGAATCCATCATTATTTTTCCACTTCACCTAGCTAACTCGAAAATCACTGACTGCTCACTTCAAAGCAAACACAGCTGCAAAATGACGCAAATGCCATTGCTGAGAAGATGATTTTTTTTTTAAAAAGATCATCATATTACACAATCAGGCTGCAGGTGCAACTTGTTAATTTTGCAGCTCATGAACCCAGGCCTGGGAGAAGAAGATACAACAGCACTTTGCCGTGAATCACTGCATTGTTAGGCCACTATTAAATATGACAGTCCAGGCCTTAGTTAAATAGAATTCAGTGCCAGAGCTTTTGGGAAGAGAAGGGGGTGGAGGGAACACATGAGAAAGTAGGCAGGGTAGGAAAGATTTGACATCAATTATTGAAGCCAATTCAGTATTCTTTGTACGCAGTGGAGAAAGTAGCAGTCAATAGGATCATGTTGGAGTTATTTTCCCATTTGCCCTTCATGCTGAGAGTGAAAATATATGTCAGAAGGAGAAAAATTGCATAAAAGGGTGTATTTTCTGCTGCAATGTTATTATTAATCAAATGATGCTCCCTTGTTCAGTAGTGGTCTTTGTTTCAACATGCCCAGGGAAATCTTTATGGAGCTATGGTAATGGAGCATGTCTGTTTGTGTCATGTCTGTTTTTTAGTCCTGGCATTGTAAAGAGTATGTGGTGACCTCAGGGGAGAAGGAATACTGTAAATACTGCCACAACCGCCCTCCCCAGCCAAATGCAGACATAAATGGGCCAGCTCCTCAAAAAGGCATAAATTGGTATCACTCGTCAATTGGTCGTCAATATAGCGACTTCATACCACTTGATTTTAGAGTTACAGTTGTGAAAACTTGGTTTAGCAGTGGGGGGCTCTTAGATCACTTATCTACAGGCCAGCAATATGATCCATGGACTTGCAAGCCAGGATATGTTGTAAAAATGATCATCAACTTTACTGCAACTAGAATCAAGCCTGGAATAACTGAAAAGTGGTTTCATGTTATTATGTATTTCCCCAATCTACATTTGATGCATCATTACTGTGAATTTGCTCAAAGTGAAATATGACAAGCAAACCCACAACCATTTCTAGACCTTTAACCCCACAGACACCTTTTCAGCTCTTATTTCCCCTACTTCAACCCAGAGAAACCTTCCCTGCTGGGCAGCTCAAAGAAATACAGAGGCACTTCTTTAAAATACAACAGAATACAAGATTGTCTCTAAACATTTATATAGGTTTTTTCACCAACAGAATCCAAAGTGCTTCACAAGCTATCTGTACATATACACGTGCCAGTGGTGAGAGACATAAAGCCAACTCTGCGATAGGAAGTAGCAATCAGCTTAAAACTGGGGCAAAGGAGAAAGCTTGGTCAAGCGCTGTGTTGTAAATCCTTTTCATGTCCTCACAGAACAGAATGGATCGTGGTTTTTAAAGTTCTCCTCCCTGGTTATCTAAGGCTAACTTTTAATTTCTGACCACAAACAATGGCAGATGCATTTGATAACAGTTCCCAGATAACAGGCCAGGTCAGGCAGATTTCCTAAGTGTTATGTCTCAGCACTACAAAACTGCACACGCAGTTATATACCAATTCACCAATATGAGGGCATCAAAATAGATGCCAATGTGAACCCTTGTCAGAGACTCAGAAATCTCCCCTGAGACACCTCGATGCAGCAAATTGTAAATTACGCTCTTGGTCTCCCTTGGCTGGGACCATAAATCCATCAGTGCTCTTCTGGACTTGGTAAACGTGTGAATAGTGAGTAAGCAATCTGAGGCAAAGACCATTTTCTGCATTATTCATGTGCATCTCCTGAGCCTAGCACAAGGAGGCCCAGATCACTGTCTGGGGCCTTGAAATACAACCATAATAAATAAATAATAAACCAGAGAGGAAACGAATAAACTTTGTAGAAGATTATTCGAGAGATGCACTGTGAAAAGACACCGCACCATTTCCCTAAGCAAAGCAGCTTTTGACAGCTATGGAAATGAAGCAGCATGTGCAATCATCTTAAAACATCCATTTCCAAACTTTCCCCACAAAGTGTTTGCAATGACTGGGGTGTTCTCACACCATGGTGATAAAACCTGAGAAAGACAGAGAAATGTGCCCAAAGGGAGAGAGATTTTCTGCCCAGGCAACAGAAACATGGCTGAAATAGTGGAGAAACTCCATGCTTTCAATGAATCGCATGCCCTCTCTGTAAAATACATTGTTTTGAAACACAAACATATTTTAATATTCTCTTGGTTCAATTGATGCACAATACTGTATTCCGCTGAAGCTTCTGTTTCAGCTCTAGCACTGTGGTGAAAGAAATAGTCCCAGGAAAGCACAGCACTCCTCCTTGGCATTAGGAAAGCAGCTTCAGAGATGATGTGTTGCCTGACTTTTATCCAATAACTCTACTGAATTTGTTGTCTGACCTTTTCTTTCCTGTGGATGGCACCATCCATGGGGTAGTATATCATCATCATCATCCTCACTCGCATGATGCATTTCACTAATAGATCATTAGAAAGAAAGCTCACTCTGAAGATATATTCATGCAATCCATCACTTCAGGAAAGGGTGTGCAGCTGATCTATTATGTAAGAGATGGCGAAGTCCTGAGAGAAGACAGTCCAGAGCAAACAGGTTTAATTGTGGGATGGTGAATATGGCTCAATTAAAACCCATTACTGCTGCATTTCCCTTCCATTATTAAAATCGGTCATGTGTGTTTATATAATCTTGCTTCCTTCTGTACGAACAACTAAAAAAGCCAAGTCAATTTCATTCTTCTTTCTAGTCAGGTTCACGTTCTGCTTCTCATTGGCTAGCACAAGCTGCAATGTTCAAGTTGCCACCTGTCCAGGGCAATGTTTCAATATTTAAAACTTCTCAAAAACATGGCTATTAATATTCAATTTTTTTTAAACCAGCTACTTCTACATATGTCTGAATTTCAGATCCAAATTACCTGAGCATGTCCCTTTAATGATTCCACTTGGGTTCATTCCAAACTATAATTTGTACCTGGAAGCTGAGATATGATGCCATACAACCACTGAGGAAGATATACTTGCAAAACATCTACATATTTCCTGTGAAAAACTAATAGCTAATACTGGGTTTATCTGCTTGTTTCTGCATGACACAGTCATTGACCCAAAAGACTTTGTGGTGCTTGGCCTAAAAGCCTTCACAAGCAATGTGACATTCTTTTCTCTCTTTCCATTAGCTGGTTGTCTGCTTAATTATGTACTCTAGGCTGAAGAGGGACACCTGTGGTGTTATTTAAGGACTGTACTTACATGGTGAGGTCCCTCCCACTCCAGTGATGTTATTAGTAATTTGGTTCTGTATTGTCAACAAGCATACCAGAAAAGTAAAACACAATTAAGATGCTATTTGGCACTGTGGTTAATTGCACAGCCATGATGAGGTCAAAATTACTGGGCAATCAGATAGGCTTTCGCAGCTGCATTATATAATCCCTGAGATTAATTCCTTGGTAGGTAGCCAGCAATTTGCTGTTCATTAAGAGAAAAAAGTGGTCCCATTAACAGAATACACTTTCAAATCATAATCTGGCTGGTTCTCAAAATGATAGAATTCCTCCTTTAAAGAACAATATATATTTTTATTAGGAAAAACTGCAACTAATTTATAGCCCCCTAATAAATCTAAAACCAGATGTGTCATTTTTAAAAAAGTCTAAAATATTTTCTCTCCGTTTCCAACAACTTATATTTTACAAGGTGAAAAGCTGACATGTAGTGAGTCAGACTGTTATTCCATCAATTTCTATAAAGGGCCAGATTCTGTGGATTTTTTCTACAAGTTTCATAGAACACAATGGGGCTACTCACAGAGTAAGGTACTACTCAACACATGTAAGATGGCAGGATCAAGCCCAAAGGGTCAAATGCATTTTTCTCACTCCAAACCCATTTTTCAAATGATTTACTGCCTTGTTGGTTAGGAACTCAAAGAAAACTGCTGCTTTTAGCTCTCAAACAAAGGGCACATTGGAACTGACATTTTTATGTACATTTCTGCATCTTGATACTGTCCTTTCCTCTACCCTGACATAACTCGCAAGGATCCAAATGGAACTTTTGCCTATAAAAGGACTGCAGTGTTGGTCCCTAATTGATCAATGTTAAAATACCTCTACTCTGTCTGCAAATCCTGAATTACCTTGCAGAGTTACAAGTGACTTCCAAGTATCTTAACTATGTTTAGGAAATATTAAACCATGACAATCATTTCAGAATATACCTTCTGAATTTTTCTTAAAATTTCACATATTTTTCAGAAGGGAATAATATAAAAATATATAGCAGAACAATAATTGTCATATATGAAGTATTTTTATTACTCTACTCTAAAAATTCAATTTAAGTAGCAAAAGGACCACAGAAGTCTTCCTTTAAATTATCCAGTAAACAAAGAAAGATACATTTACTCATGCAAAATGTTAGAAATCCCTAATCCACCAGGTGAGGTATCTAAAATAAATTTAGATTTGGAATCACTTTCTCCCCTGCCCATCCCCAGCCACAAAGAAGCTTGCTTAGGGAAAGTCAGTATAGCCATCAACCTGTGACTCAGATATACTATTGCCTCTATCCATATTGCAAAATTCCCATAGATGAGATTTATCACATGTGTTGGGGGAGAATATAGCTGTATGTGTGGATCAGTTAAAAAAAAAAGAGAGAGAAGTTATAGTTTCAGAGATAAACAGGAAGTACCAATTGTCCAAAAGTATTCTGCTAGTCATGATTAACATTGCTTGGTATTATTATACCCCCAAAAGCCCTTTGGACTTCATTTAAGCATTGCATTGTACTGTACTGAGTTATAAAAGTATATTACCTCATACACTTGGAGATAACTTAGCGTGACCCTTTTATGCTCCTCACCTTGGGCTAAATTTTTAAGGTCCTTATGTGGTAAAACATATGAGGCTGTAAAAGGCCCTTTTTCTTGCTCTCTCAGGGTATGTCTACACTTGCACCCTCTTTTGAGAGAGGGATGCAAATGAAGACATTCGAAATTGAAAATGAAGCTGGGATTTAAATATTCTGCGCTTCATTTCCATATTCACATTGTGGCCCTATTTCAAAATAGCGCTATTTCGAAATAACAGACACGGTGTAGATGTGGTTATTTCGAGAGAAAACCCTTCTCTCGAAATAACCGTTATTCCTCATGCAATGAGGTTTACCAGTTATTTCGAGAGAAAGGTTTTCTCTCGAAATAACCGCGTCTTAATAGCATCTGTTATTTTGAAATAGCGCTATTTAAATCCCGTCTTCATTTGCAATTTCAAATGTCTTTATATGTATCCCTCTCTTGAAAGAGGATGCAAGTGTAGATATATCCTCAGACTGGGACCCGAACTCATCTGAACACACACACCTGCCTCCCCGTTACTTGTGAGCACATGGGTGCACAGAGGAGAGCAGGGCAGGAAAAGGTTATCCTGGCACTGCTTCTGTTACTCATCAGAAAGGGAGGAGGCCTGGGAAGAATTAGCTGCTCCATCATAAAGAATGGTTTAGCTTACTCCTTCCCCAGGATAATGAAGTAGTGGGTGAGGAATTTTGATTGTCAGTCACAGTGAAGTCTCCGCTCCGCTGCTAGGGTAATGCAGCTGGGCATCACCCTTTCTTCACAGTAAAAGAGTTACAGCACAGCAATGTCTCTCTGCCAATTGCATTAGGGAATCAGGACATGGGTTACGTTTCCCTGAGTTTAAATGGTGGTGGGAGAGCACGGAGTCATTTGGAGCCTTTTCTCTTTCTATGTAAAGATCAGCTTCCTCCAGTCTAGCTGTGACTACACTTTTTCTAGGCAAAAATAGCTGCGTATCCTCTCTCAGGGTGACAAAGATAATCTCAGCAATGTTACAGCCAGCAGTCTCCAACTTGTAACCACCAGATGAGTTAGTGACTTTAGATCAGGCATGTAGCAGCATGCCGGGTGCTCCTGGCACCCCCGCTACCATGGCATGCCATAACAACTGTCAGCCAGCAGCCTGCACAGGAAGCGTGTTACTGTTAAAGGAGCATTACTAGCTAAAGCCATTAGGCGCAACAAGGGCTCTGCATGCAGAGGTGAGCCTGAAGTAACTTGGAGACAGATAAGACAAGAGAAAGGAGAATGCAGAACATATCCCACCCTCTTAATTCTCAAAGGCATAGGCAACTCATGTGCACACCCTGGAGGTACATTGCTCCTTTGTGCCCCTGCCAAGAATTTGGATTGCTTAAGGGGGTACTCCCTCATGCCCCCTCCCCACACAGGTACCAGTCACCTATGCCCCAAGGCAAATATAAAAAGGCTTCCCTCACACAAAGCCCCCTAGGCACAACTGGCACTAGCCAAGCCTAAGGAAAGGAAAGACCTAAGCATGGCTCAAATCAGCCACAAACTTCTGAGGAAGAGACTCTGTATTCTTGTTCTTCCCCTAATTCTAGGTTTCCTTCAGAAGCCAGCCCAAACCCCCCATTCATAGCTCTCATTCACACAGTCCCTATCTCCCACCATAGCTCTCATCTTATACTGTGCTAACAGGGTGGGCGGGGGAGGGGGTTAATTAATTCCTCACAGCTGTATCAGCTTTTCTGCCTTACACAGCAACACACCTGTGGTCTTTCCACCAGCTAGCATGGAGCGTTAACCTCTTCCCTGCCATCTTCCAGATGGGCTCTCCCATCTATCCCTGGTGTTTCCTCTTTGAAGCTGATTATTAATTCATGTCTGCATTTTGTTTAAAAGGCAGAGCAGGGGAGGCCTGTTGATACCAGAAGAGCCACATTGACCTGCAGGGGGGAGCACTGAGCAGCAGTGCATGATGCACCCCAGAGCACCCCAACATCTAGGTCACATGCATTCACTGTCTGGTGGCTAGGCTGCTAATCTGGGACTTGAGATGGGGGCTAGGCTTAATACTCTGTCCACCACAGTATTCCTGTATGATGTTGGGCAAACTGCGTATGGGAAGGCCTTTAAAGCTATTTAAACACCTAACTCTCCTGGAAATCTCTCTCTCATTGGGAGCAAGATGCCTAAGTACCATGAAATAGCTGTGCCTCAGTGACTTTGTGCCTCAGTTTCCAATCTGTAAAGTGGAAACAGTGGTATTATCCTAACTCCCAGGAGTGTTGTGAGGATCAATGTATTACAGAGTGTGAGATGCTCAGGTATTATGGAAATGGGGGCCATATAAGTAAATTAGACACATGAACTAAAGTTTAAACTCTTGTGGTTCTAGTCTATGCACCCACACCAAGGTCTAACTCCTTTATTACAAGTCATTGTTAGGAAACTGAAGCGTTTCCTACCTTGCTCATCACATTCACAGCAAAGGAAGAGGGAGAAGGGGCAACAGGAGGAGACAGAAGAGGGGGGAGACAAACAAAAAAGATGGACTGGAAAAAGGAAGCGGTGTGAAAGTGATTGGTCACCTGATCTGAATGCTCCAAGACAGCCAGACAGAGATTCAGTGCTGCATGAGAGGAGACAGCGCCAGCAGTGAAACTGAAATATGACAGCTCAGGGCTTGGGCAGGACTGGGGAGTTAGCATACATATGAGACAACACTTTGTGGGAGAGGGAGATGGGTTATATGCACATTTACTGTAAGCGCCACTTAAGCTGAGGAGAGAAGAGACTGAATAATGTGGTGAATATTGTGCAAGAGGAAAGTGAGAAATATTAAAAAACTCATACATTTAACCTAAAGGAAAAGGAGATGGAAGGAAAACAAATAGTGTGGATGACATTCTATTTTAAAGCTGTTTCATTGTATCTTTCAAGTTGTGTGTGTCTTGCATACAATCACTTCCAGACATGCAGCCCTGGTCTCTCTTTCCTTTGTTTCAATCAGAAAGGGATTATTTTCATAGTTAGGATCCAAAACTATACATAAATGCCAAATTCCCTCAGCCTCACCACTCATTCTAATGTTCACAAATGGCTGTGAACTGTGCATACATCTCTGAGGCCAAGAGTGTCCCAGCCAACCAGCCATCGCTCTAAAGGGTGACCATCCATCCTGTTTTTACCAGGATGGCCCTGTATTTAAGCTGTCTTCCAGATTTCCCGACTTTTTTTTTTTAAAGGGGCAAAATGCCCCATATTTGCATGCCCCCTGCTGGTCCTTGAATTCCTTGGTCAGTGCAGCCACAGCAGCCTCCTGTTTGTGGCTGGCAGTAAAGCAGGCACCAGCCCATGGTGTGTGGGGACAGGCAGGGTGCCAAGGGAGAAACCACATGTGTCTTCCCTCCCTGTGCACACTAAAGTAGGGGGGAGGTCTGCCAGCCTTTCCATAACATAGATCTAAAGCCCCAACCACTGGCGCCCCTCTCCCCGGGCAGAAACCCCTTTCTCTCACTCCCTCACTGCTGGCTGCGGCCTTTGCCGCAGGCTGAAGCCTTTTGCTACCATGGAGCTCAGCCCCGTTCCCAGGCAGCCCTCACTGTGGGGCTGAAGCCCCATTCTTGGATAGCCTCCGCTGCAGGGCTGAAGCCCTTTTGCCACCGCAGGGCTCAGCCCCATTCCCAGGCAGCCTATGGTGGAAAGCAAAGATGAGGACAAAGCACGCACTTCTACAGAGCAGTAACCATTAATTGCAAGTATATATTTTAATTTTTTTACCTATGATTAGTTATAATAATGCTGTGACGGACCGGGCTGGGTCTGGGCACCGCTGAGGGCGTCCGCTTAGGGCAAATTGCTCAAATTTGGGGCTCCTTACAGCCCCCAGATTGGTGACCTTCCCAAATAAGCCACAAACCAGTCCCACAGAGCACTTCAGCTGCCTGCCTGAAGCCTCACGAGCAAAACCCCAGCAATATCCGTGCCCCAGATGGCCCCGGGCCTAATACACAGGTGAGGGGTCTTAGAGCCCAATCCCACCTTCCCCGAACAAGTTGTGTCCGGTTCCAAGAAACCAGCCACAGATCCCAGGTCAATTTACACTCTGGATCTTACCCACAAATCACGCTGAGCCAATCCTTTAGAATCTAACATCTAAAGGTTTATTACTCTAAGAAAGAAAAGCATGAGAGTAAGGTTGTTAAAGTATCATACATTACATGCATCGAATCTCCCAGTTCTTGATGCAGGCTTACAGCAGAGATGTTATAACTACTGGCTTAAAAGTCTTTGGTGAACATCCTACGTCAGGATGGGTCCACAGCTCTTTCCGGCTCTTCGATCCCTGCACTGCTGCCTCTGGGATGAATGGCTGAGCTGAGCACCAAGATGGAGTCGGCCACATGGCATATTTATACCTTCTTCCCCTTGGCTGCAGCAGGTCACCTGGCCAGCGGCCTATCCCTGTGTTCCCTGCTGCTAGCCCTTAGGTATCAGTCCCCATTCTTGAGGTGTATCCTTGGCCTGTGGAGGGCTATTGTTCAATAGAGACTTGCTCATTAGCATGTCCATAGGCCGAGCTCTGCCCATTGCTCAACCACATACAGAGAAACATTCAGTACCCATACAAAGTACATGCTTATAACTTCACACACAGACATTATACAATTACATGAATAGCATATATAGAATCAGAAGAAAGTAAGCTTCTATTTGACACCTCACATGGCCTGCTTTGTACCACTTTTGGGGCCAACACCTCCCCCCCCCCCGGGTGCAGCAGTGATCTGGCTGTTTCCCTAAAATTCAGTAACGTGACAAATGTGTATGTCTTTTTAATGGGTGCTCAGTCAACAATGTTATTTTGAACATTTTGTATTGCATAGTTCTGATTGATTGCCATTGTATGTGCTTAAATCCAAGCGATTTAGCTGGTGTCCCATACTTGGCAATGGGAAATATGGTCACCCCATCTATCTACATTTTTTGTCCCTTCTCCTGTCTTTCATCCCAGGCTTGTCTCTTTATCTCTTTCTTCCACCTTCCGTCTCTATTGGCAGTGCGCTCTACAAGACAAAGGGCTGAGGTTTCTGGGTCACAGTGGGAGCGGCAAACCTGGCATAGTAGGTTCTCACAGTGGCACAGGCCGCCCCTGGCTGCTCTGCCCAGCTGTGAGCAATTACTGGAACTGGAACGGATGGAGTCCACTGTGTGGGAATCTGTGTCGAAGATACATAAGTGCAGCAGTTAGGTTGCGGGCAGGGCACAGACAGCCGAAGGGCGAGGGATTCACCACTGCATAGTTCCATGCCCATGTATGCAGGCCACAGAACCTACTCCAGATAGCTATGAACACTCTCTTCATTTGCCAGCACTCAGGGAGGGAAAAGGGATAGATAAGATAGGGCTAAAGTTTCCCTCTGACTCACAACCTTTTCACTGCTTTATAACTCTTCTGACTTCACTGGAGCTACTCTCAATTTACTCTGCTGTGAGAGAAGAATCAAGCCCCTAGGGTCCTATTACTGGCCCTGCGACAGACTTCTTCTGTGACCTGGGGCAAGCCATTTCGCCGCCCTGGGTCTTGGTTTCCCCAGCCGTAAGATGGAGAGAGTAATACACAACTCATTTGCTAAACCTGCATGACCCAGGAGTGCACTCCGAGCTAAGCAGCACAATCCTTTAACTGAATGGTCCAGCACCTCGCAGGGCCAGGTGGGATCTACAAGCATAGCACTTCAGCCCCTCAAACACTGTCACCTGTTCATGGCAATGACACTGGAAATGCTGTGCTATGAGAATGTTACTTCAGAGCCATTTTGGCACCAGAGAGAAATAACAGGATAAGGGGGAAAAATCTTCAAAGTTGCTTCTCTTCCTTCTAATTCCTATCAGCTTCTAATCAAACCAGCATGTGATAGCAAATGATTACGATGCAATTTGTTCACCCTGGGATGTGACAATTAGCCTAAGAGACCAAATGAAAGGAACTGAATCCTATGTGTTTTATATCAAATGGCTTTAATTTTAATTACAAATTCCAAATAAATCAACCTAGAAAATTAGTAAGTAGCATCTGCTAGGCCATGATGGGGATTTTTCCTTTAGCAAAGTTAAGATTTAAAACTGGCACCACAGAAAAATGATGCAAGACAAAAACATCCAGTCAGCCTATCATTTACGCAAAGTGATCACCCTGTATCTGAGCTCTCAGTCTTCATCCACAAAGGAAACTGGCACATCACCTTCAAAAGATAAACCTGGGAGCTTAAACATGCAACTTTGTTAGATGCTAAAAATCCTGAACTCAACAAAGACACTAAATAATCTGGATCTTTAGAACAATCTGTTACTTAGTAATTCTTCTTTGCCCTGTGACTGCAGAGGTGTTAACTACTTTTACACATAGGGTTGCCAGATGTTTTCAGCAAAAATACCAGACACACTTGATATTACATCACAATCTACATTACATCTTATTTAGAAAATACCGGACATTTATATTTTCTCATTTATATTTTCTCAATTTGTTTCCCGAACAGAAAGCTCAAATACTGGACTGTCCGGTTCAAAACCGGACACTTGGCAACCCTATTTACACACTGGGGTATGCCTACGCTCTAATTAGATGCCTGAGTTTGAACATCCACAAGCCCAAGACAGCTATAGTGGGGGCCAACAGAATTGCTGGGCTCCATGCTCCTGGAAGAGGCGGGGCCTCAAGAAGAAGGAGCGGGGCCAAGGACAGCCAGCTCTCAGCACCGCCTGGACTGCACTGACCCCCCCCCACCCGCGCCAGCTGTTGGCGCCACCCAAAGTGCACTACACAGGGCTTCAGCAGCTATTTAAAGGGTCCCAGGCTCCTAGCTGCTGTTACTGTAGAAGTGGCAGCCAGGAGCCTCAGATTTTTTTGAATTGCCAGGCCACCAGGCAGTTCTCCCTTTGCCCCCCTGTTGGCAGGCCTGGTCAGCTGGCATGTGCCAGCCTCAGGTTTTTAATTGCTGTGTAGACATACCCACAGGTTAGGTCTACACTGGCGGGTTCCTGCACAAGAACACGTCCACACGGCCATGTGCTTTTGCGCAAGAACATCCATGGCAGTGTGGATGCTCTCTTGTGCAAGAAAGCTCTGATGGCCATTTTAGCCATAGGGCTTTCTTATGCAAGAAACCCCTACCACACGTCCACACTGCCCTCTTGCACAAGAGCTCTTGCGCAAGGAGAGGGCTTACACTTGTTAGAAAAGAGTGTAGCTCTTGCGCAAGAATCCCTCTCTTACCACACTTTACTGCAAATCTTCTTGAACAAGAGCGGGCGGGCAGTGTGGACACTCTGCGGAAGAACGGCCATTCTTGCACAAGAACCCACCAGTGTAGACATAGCCACAGAGTACATTTCTCAATCAGAAGAGCTCTGTGTAAACTCAGAAGCTTTTCTCTTTCACCAACAGAAGTTGGTCCAATAAAAAAATATTACCTCCTCCACCTGGTCTGGCTAATCTGCCTTCACGTAGCAGCCTCTAGAGCTGAATATGGATGAAATGACTAGAGTGCTATAGGAATCATATACATTTTCAAAGGGAATACTCTAAAAATTAGAGCTGGTAGGAAGTTTTTCATCTGCATTTTTGTTATTCAAATGGCCACTTTCATTTAAATTGATATATTTCAAAAATGTGTTGACTGTGACAAAATTTTGTCTAGAAAAAAAAATGAAAAGAATCAGGTGAGCAATGTTGAAAGGCCCAGTTCTGAATGGAACATTCCAAGTATTTGTTTCACAGGGACATTTTGCAATGAAATTCACTATGTTCTAGATTGATTTCTTTCTTTCTTTTTTAAGTTTTAAATGGTTAGAATCAAAATGAAATGTCTTGATCTTTATCAAAGCAAGATGCTTTGGTGACCCAGAGACTTTTAAAAAAAAAGTCACAAGAAATTCCTAGGTTTTTGGGGAGGAGTGCGCTGGGTAAATGTGCTAGTTAGTTAATACATAAAATGCCAATAGATGGTGCTCAGGACTATAAATGGAAAGTGAATTACAGCTCCCTATGTGTGTCTGAACCATAGAGAAAATGAGGCTGCTCCATTCCTAATTAGAGAGCTTTAGCTAAAGCTGTAGTCGCTGTGCATTTAGCTCCCAGTTCATTCCCTGCAGGTTACAGCATTATAGATACTTGGTTTTGTAGGTCAAATAAAATTGGTTGTTCATTGCCAATGGCTGCCTCTGACAGTTCTTAACTGAACTCCTTTCATGGGGTTCCCCTCCCCACCATTCTCCCTTAAATTTTATTCTAAAGGAAGAGCTATTACACTTGGTTAAAATCCCTCGATCCCTCCACTCACAGGATACAGCCATTGACTTGCCTGCCAAAGTTGGGATGTTCCAAGCGGTGAAGCTGGCAGTGCCTGTATCTTTTGACACCCAAAAGCGAGTAGGTCTGGGTAGAAGTATGACTTATACACTCCCTCCTACCACAGGCCAGCATACATAGCATAGTGCTGTGTCACTGCACACGACATCTATGGACCCTAACTTTAGCCACCCTGTATGAAACCAGACCCTGCTAGTGAAATGAATAGTGATAATTAATGAATTAGCTAATTAATAATGGCCCCAACATATCATGAGGCATTCCCAGCAGGTTTCGACTCAAAATGTCATAAAATGACAGCTTGACATCACTGCACCAACTACAAACAATGGAAAAGGAGATTAATTTGGTCCATTTATGAACTGAAGAGCTGGTTGGAAAAGCTCCTACAAAGCAGTTTTTCATTGGAATTTGATGATTCATGTGAATCCAGTTGTTTCAGAGAGATGGTTTGATGAAATTCCTGGCTGATTGCATGCCTGCTTGGCAATCAGCCCCCTTAGCAGCTTGCTTGGTGGGCTGCAGGAGAGTCTGGGATTCCAGGATCTGCAACTCAGGGGAGGTCTCCAAGGCAACCTGCTTTGGGGCCTAGGGATCCATGCGCTTTCAGGGCTTTCGTAGCACTGACTAATGGAACTGAACCTGGGAACTTAGTGTGTAACCTGCTAAGCTTGAGCTACAAGCCGGTTCATTCTCAGCTAAGGCTGTGGAGTAACCCATTCTCTCTTTCTGGGTATGTCTACACTGCAAAGTTATTTTGAAATAACAGCCATTATTTCGAAATAACTTTACCAGCATCTACACCACCAAACTGCTATTTCGAAATTAAATCGAAATAGCGGAGGGCTTATTTTGAATTTGGTAAACCTCATTCCATGAGGAATAGCGCCAATTTCAAAATTGCTATTTCGAAATAAGCGCTGTGTAGATGCTTATTTCGAAATAGGGGGCCTCCAGCCCTTCCCGGGGTGCCCTGGTGACCACTCTGGGCACAACCAAGAAAACTCCTCTCCCCCTCCCCCCCCCACCCCCTGAGCCCTTAAAGGGGTAGACTCTGGCCACAGTGCCTGTGCCAGCTCCAAGCCTGCCAGCCCAGAGCCAGCAGTCGCTGCACCTGACCCAGTGGCCTCAGCATGAGCCAGCCAGCCCTCCACTAGTCCCCAGGACCAGTCTGCCAGCTCCCAGGAGCCTGCCGGGGCCAGAAAAGGCGGCACCTGCCTGGTCCAGTGCAGAGATCAGGGACCTAATTCAGGTTTGGGGGGATGCCTCCAACGCCCATGATCTCTGCACTAAATGGAGGAACGCAACCGTCTACAGGCAGATGGCTGCCAGCCTGGCTCGCCACCAAAGGCCACATGCAAACCCAGGAGCAGGTTCACATGAAAATAAAGGAGCTGCGGCAGGCGTATGCCAGGGCCACAGGGGGCAGCTCCCAACCAGAGGCAGACCCAGACCCCTGCCCCTATTTTGATGCCGTGGACCGCATCCTAGGGGGCAGGATGGTCCATGCCCCCCAGGTGGTCATCGACCGTGGGGCAGAGCTTACTGCCTCCTGCTGCTCCAGCCCCTGCTGCCTCCCCAGCTACTGCTCCTCCCACTCCTTCTCCCCCTCCCGCTTCTTTCTCCCCACCCTCCCCACATCCCCAGGGACGCTGAGGCCCCCCGCACCCGCAGTGCTGGGAGACAGTTGGGCTGGCGAGAGCCTGAGCCCTGAGCTTCTCCTCCCTCTTCCTCCCTTTGCCTCCCCCTGTCAGCTCCCTCCTCCCAGGTTTCTCCCTCCCCTCTCTCACCCTCCCTTCTCCCCTCTCCCACCTTCTTTCCCCAGTCTCACCTCAGTTTCATTCCCCCCCCCCAGTTTTGTTCAATAAAGAGGCTTTGTTGTAATGAACACGTGTGTCTTTTATTGTACAGCAGGAAGGGGGGCTAGGGAGGGGTAAGTGGAAGGACGTGAGGGAGGAATGAGGCACAAGCCCCCAGTGGGGCACACCAGGGATACTGTGACTACCTGCAGAATGTGCTGCCAGGCTCGCAGCAACACGTCCAGGAGAAGCACCAGAGTGCCCAGGGGTGGCTCCAGCTCCATGCTGCACAGTGCTGTGGTGTCCCGAGTGAGAGCAACCAGAGCACACAGAGAAAAAAATGCTTTGCTGTCCCTCAGCGAGGTAGGCAAGGAAGCAGGGAAACCTTAGAACCAGCTGTCTGGGGGGGTCCCTCTAAGCACAGGTCTCAGATAGCCTCAGGCAGCAGCCACACAAGGCAACTCCTGACCTGATGCCCTGCCAGAACTGGTTCCAGCCAGCCTTAAATGCGATTCAGTGTCCTATGAGTGTGGACGTGCTATTTCGAAATATCAAAACACTATTTCGAAATGCATTTTGTGTCTAGACACGTTATTTCAAAATAAGCTCTTTTGAAATAACGCTGTAGTGTAGACATACCTTCTGTGAGTGGTCTCGGTGCCACTTCCTGGGACAATGAACCACACGCAGTAGGTGGGTGGGTTATGCTTACCACAATGGGTACAGCCCGCTAGCTGGACTGCATCTGACTCAGAGATTCTCGGGTTTCCAGGGTCCACAGCTCCAAGACACTCTGCTAGATGGACTGTCCCAGGGCCAGAGCCCCATTGCTTTTCACAGAAAGTTTCAAAATGTGGGAGATGGTGTTCCAAACTGGAACAAACCCACATTTCAAAATAGCAAAATCCTCTGCACAGCAGAATGACCTCACAAGCCAACTGTTTATTTGATTTGCATCAGTGGGGATCAGAGGAGTATGTCAGCATTGGGAAGTTTAGTCTTATGGAAGGAAAATGACATGTAGGACTCTGTTGTTTGTGCTTCATCTTCAACTCCTACAATCACAGCTGTTCAACCTTACTCTGTGTGGGGTGGGAGAGAAGAGCGGGGGACAAAAAGTGCAAGGGGACATGCAGGAATCTGAAATGTGCCAAGTGCCGGTAAGGAACACAACACACACTATCAGATTCATTTTCTTCAGGTTGTGATTAATGAGGAAGGAGCCACCGCTGCATGGCTCAGAAAATCTAGAGTGGGAATAAGGAAGAACTGCAAATTCTTCTAATTGAAGAATGACTGAGACACACACTCTCCCTACGTAAGATTTGAACAGAGGGGGAGAGAGAAGGGTGATAAAATTGAAAGTGGACAGCTCATCCGCCAACTGCATTGGACACATTTTTAAAATGCTTGCTAGATGTTTACTCAAATATAATGTGTCTGGCACAGCACAATCTGCTCTTTGGTGTACAAATCCTAGGCAATTAGGAGAATGCCATAGCTCACATATGGCAAACGAAGGGAGAAAATAGTATCATCCACTCAGCTATGAAAAAAGAAGAGGACCTCAGACATAGATGAATGGAAGGGGGATTCTGTTGCAGAATCTACTGTTCAGCAGCTTATAAGAAAGTGTCTTACAAGGAGAGGGTAAAATTAATGACTTTCTCAGATTCCAAGGCCAGAAGGGACCACTTGTGATCATCTAGTCTGATCTCCTGCATAACACAGGCCAGAGAATCTCCCCAACATAACTCCTAGAGCAGATCTTTTAGAAAAGCATCCTGTCTTGGTTTGAAAATTGTCAGGGATGGAGAATCCACCATGACCCTTTGGAAATTGTTTCAATGGTTAATTACTCTCACTGTTAAAAATGTATATCTTATTCCAGTCTGAATTTGTTTAGCTTCAACTTCCTGCCATTGGATCCTGATATACCTTTTCTCTGCCAGATTGAAAAGTCCTTTGTTCAATTTTTATTCCCCATGTAGAAACTTAAAAACTGTAATGAAGACACCCCTTAGTGTTTTCTTTTGTTAAGCTAACTAGCTTGAGCTCTTTGAGTCTGTCACTACAAGGCATGTTTTCTAATCCTTGGCTCTTCTCTGAACCCTCCTCAATTTATCAACATTTTTCTTGAATAACAGGCATCAGAACTGAACTCAGTATTCCAGCATCAGTCACACCCGTGCAAAATAAAGATGCAAAATAACCTCTATCCCTACTCAAAATGTCCCTGTCTTTGTATCGTAGGATCACATTAGCTCTTCTGGCCACACATCACACTGGGAGCCCATGTGTACTGATTAGCCACCAGGACCCCTAAAATAGTTCCTAGGCTCACTGCTTCCCAGGCCACCTGTAAATATGACCTACTTTCTTTGTTCCTGGATGAATGCATTTACATTTAGCTGTATTTTTTTTAATTGTTTTTAGAAAGAAAGAAAGAAAGAAAGAAAGAAAGTAGCTGTCTTCAACTTCCCTCTAAACCAGCCAATTTTTTTAACCAGTATGACCTTCATCCTCAGTTGCAGGATTGTGGCTTTGGGGCATCTAGTAAAGTGCTCTTAAATTATTCCTAATTACCCTTCACAGATTTCTGCTTAATTTTTTCCTCACAGCTGAACTGGCTCATAATTGTTTTTCAGATTTGTAGAATTGGCCATATGAAAGCACTTAGTACATATATCACTGGTCTGGACTTTATTCTGTTTGTACATAATAAATATGATCAAATTATGATTACTTGTGCTTTTTATCTTTTAAGACAAGTTCTAATAAAGAATTCCCCCATGTTAGATGTAACACTTTTTGAGTTTGGAAATTCTCATCTATAATGTTTTGAAATTCCATGGATGTTTTACTACTGGCAGCATAAGATTTCTGGCATGTGTCAGTCAATCTGAAGTCCCTCCCATGATCATGCAGCTTGTTTTCCTGTGCTTTATAGATAGATGATACAAAAAGAGAGAGAAAATAAGACATCGATGTCCATAGAGACGCAGGTTCAAAAAGGAAGAAAAGGGTGAGCAGGCCATAGGCTGAAATATAAAGACATATGCTGTGAACAACCAACCCCTTACCTTGCTTTGAGTCATGGTAAGAGGAAGCTGTATAACGAATTTAATTGTCCTAGCTCTTATCATTTAGGAAGAGGAGGGGAGCCTGCCTTAGCACCCCCACTGGCCACCTGATCACTCTGCAGCAATGAGAGCCAGTGCCTGACATAACATGTTTCAGTACTGGGTCATGACCCGTAGTTTGAAAACCACTGCCTTAGGGACATATGAAAATTATGCTCTTCAAGCTCTTCGGAAGAAAAAGAACTTTTTGTAAAATTTTCATTACATTTTTGTCCTTTTTTCATAGCTCAGCCTGCTAGAAATGTTTATATAATTAGAAAGCTTGCTTCCCAGTGGGGTTTGACAGCCCTTTCTAGCTCTGATGGGCAAATATATTGATGCTTAGAGCACTTTCTGCTCCCTGGCTGGCCAGCCCTAGACCTTAGGCCAGAGTATCTTTGGAGACAAAAAGCGAACATTTGCTTTCATGTACATGCTCTCACAAAAGGTCAGATGCTTACATAGGTAATCTCCCCTACCATTTGCTGCAAAGATACAGTACCCGAAGGAATGCAGTGCCCCCTGCTAGCAGTGGGAACATACACCCACACACAAGACAGTGTTCTCTTCCCACTGGATCTTTTGAATGCATTGCTTATATGTACTTATAGGCACAGTTCCTAAAGAAACATGAAGGCCCTGAAGCAGAGTACGTGTCTGAGCATTTAGATTCAAGAAGCAAATTGTGTGTGTCTGTGTGTGCATGCACATGCATATGGGATGGAAGGCAAGGGAAATCCGTAAGCTTATGCCTTACAAATAAATCCCTGTACATATAATATGGAGTGGGAGAGAGTACACCTTGCTGGAACATTGTTACTTTATTGGTCATGCTGAGGACATCAGAAGAGACAAATGAATGTGGCTAGAAAGCTGGAATTTAGATCCCTGTTATAAAGATTAGGGTGATGGATGAGCAATGCATTCAAAGGTCTCACTAGGATGAGAATATTGTCTTAGTCCTGTGTGTGGCCATGCAGCCCACTGCTAGAAGGGGATATTGTATCCTTCAGGTGCTAGTTCCTTTGCGTCAAATCATAGGAGAGATTTGGTGGCATTACCCACATCAAGATACCCACAGACCACGATTCATCAGGCTGGTGCCTATTTACAGATTCCTTTTGCTTGTCAGTGACAAGTGAAATTAAAAAGACCAATTCTGTGCTATGCTGGGACTCCTGAGTGTAGCTGTGAGTAAATGACAAGTACAGATTGGCGCCCTTGCACACAATAAGGAGGCCTATGGGAATAAGATATATTACAGCATGAAAATGCAAGTCCACTGCAGTGCCAGGGATGTGGAACAATCACATACTGTGTTATCAGCTATCTAGTATCTAGCCAAATTACAGCCAATTTCCAGCTGTCTCAAATCAGACAGCTGCTCACTGTATCTTAGAACACTGTCACCTGCTAGTAGATGGGATGGTTACTGGGTGTGACAGAGACCTAGAATCCCTTAGTGCAGTGTTTCTCAAAGTGGTCTGTGGAACCACTTTGAGAAAGCTGCTAACTGGCTGCTCTGGTTTGTTTATTTACCGGTGCTACGGCCCGGAGCCTTGCAACTCTCATTGGCTCCACTTTGCCATTTGCAGCCAAGGGGAGCTGTGGGAAGCAGCATGGGCTGGGCCACTGCTTCCCGCAGCTCCTCTTGGCTGCAAATGGCAAACCAGAGCCAATGGGAGCCACGAGGATCAGTAGCCACAGCGCCAGTAAGTAAACAAACTGGAGCAGCCAGTTAGCAGCTTTCTCAACGTGGTTTCATGGACCACTTTGAGAAACACTGCCATAGAGATTTGTGTTGTCTGATCATTGGCTGTCATCCAATAGGGACTCCCTCCTATTTATGACTTTATAAAACTATGGATCTTCTTCAAAGCCTAACTAGAGAGATGGATGAAAATAAGAGGCAATTCTGACATTTCTACATTTCTTTTTTGCCCCAAAGTGAGACAAAAATTCAAAACACCAAATTTTCGCAAAATAAAAGGTCAATAATATTTTCCCCTGAGTTTCACCAGGGCTGACTGAAAAATTTCAGTGAAAATGGACAACTATTTCTCCACATCTTTTCTACAAAATGTATCCCATTTTTTCAGCCAGCTACAGATCTCTGCAGGAGGGAACTAAATTTCAAAATTTTCCTATGGAAAAAGGACAAAATTTTAATGCATATTTTCACAAAATGTTATTTTTCTTCCAAACAGCTCTAAGGCAGTGGTTTTCAAACTACCTGTCATGATCCAGTACTGAAACATGTTATGTCAGGCACTGAGTCTCATTGCTGCAGGGTTATCAGGTGACCAGTGGGGGTGCTAAGGCAGGTTTCCCTCCTCTTCCTAAATGATAAGAGCTAGGACAATTAAATTCGTTATACAGCTTCCTCTTACCATGACTCAAAGCAGAGTAAGGGGTTGGTTGTGCACAGCATATGTCTTTATATTCCAGCCTATCTCCTGCTCCCTCTTTTTTCCTTTTTGAACCCACATTTCTATGCACATTGATGTCTTCTTTTTTCTCTCTTTTTGTATCACTTTCTGTCTGCCTCAGAGGAAATCATAATAGCTACAATATTTGTTCTTTTAAGGTGCTCTCAGTGATGTCAAGAAAGCATATATTAATATGAAAAAAGGATTGCCGTCGGCATGCTACCTTTGTGTAACCACTGGCCAACCAAAGTGCATATGTATTTCTATTTATGTGCCCTTGATAAATGCATCCAGCTTAGAATGGCTGAGATGAATGAGACAATAATTTTAAGGCAAGGCATCGGACATGTACAGTGTTTTGATTTACAATGCTATGTTAATAAATACTAGTGGCATGTTTTGTTTTTTGAGTTGCTGTATGAATCCCTCAGTAGGTCTTGGGCTCTTGCCTATGAAAGGTTGTGAATTCAGCCACCGTTGCTGAGTTACTAGATATAGGTATTACTGAGCTGGAAGGAAACTGCAGGAAAGTGCGCTTCACTGTTCTGTGCTACAGATGTTACTTCTGTCATGTAATGCAGGGATCTCAGACATTTCCCCTACCATTGTTAGAACACATATATCCAGAAAGTCACAGGTACCTTCCTCTATTATTTCCAAGCATGTTAGTATAAAGCATCTCAGTAGCGCAACATTTCCATAGATTTTATACCTTTTTTTATAGCATCTCACATACTTCTATATGCCTACAGAAGATCCACCTGAGCTGGAGTGACCCTCCCATGCCAGCTGCACTGGTTCTAAGGCCAATAGCCATACCCTGGGGCCAGGTCTACACTAGACCTGGAAGGTCGGCTTAAGGTACACAACTCGAGCTACAAAGAATACATAGCTGGAGTTGGCTTACTTAAGCCGAGCTTGGCACTGTCCCATTGAGGAGGCCAATGGGAGCACATGCTCCTGTCCGATTCCCGTACTCTTCATGACTGCCATGGGTACAGCTGCTGGCTGGAGCCGCCCTCTGCATTGAATTTACAGGTCTATACTAGACCCACTAAATCAAACGCCATGATCTCCAGTGTGGCAAGTGAAGACATGCCCCGAGGGTATCTGTCAATTACTTTCTAGGTGTGTAGTGTTATAAATATGCCAAGTGTTCTCATAAATAAGAGGCCTGGTCTAAGTCAGTAAAAGGCTTTAGGAAGAGTTCAATATGGTAAGATGCTCTTTTAGGAGTGGGTGAAGCAATTAGGGAAACAAGAACTTTCCTCTGGGTAACAAATAGTACAGCACAGAGACAAAATTCAGGTGTTTTTTCTTATGTCAATACTCAAGATTTGCTATATTTCTTTGTCTACAAAAGCCCACCCTGTCCCCTCTCTGTGCTTTCTGTTTACACACACCCACTACCTAATTAACACCCCACCATGCTACACACCTGCAGTGAATTTATTCTGTGCTCTATTTCTTAATCCTCTGATCTGTTTTCATTATAGAATATCAAATATGAAGAGAGGGGGGTTGAACATGGATTAGTTTAATTATACCTCTTCCCACCAGGGCCGGCTTAAGACATAGATCTAGACCTAAGCCTAGTGCCCCAGATCATAGAGTCCCATAGTGAGATCAGATTTCACTCCAAATAAATTTATTTCTAGCCCCCACGCATGCAAATAAAAGCTAGAAAATGTAAGCTGAATGTAACTGATGCCTGCCTGAGTCTGCAGAGAGCCTGAAACATTCATTTTAACTCTGAAACTTGATGACCTCCCCAAGAGGGAGCAGGGCCACAAGGCAGATGATAGAACTATGATGGGCCATGTGTAAATTCTGCCAACAGCTTGGAAGGCCTTAATGTCACCTTGGTTCCCACTCCCTGCACCCAAACAGGCCTCCTTACTTCCCCTAATGTCTCACAAAATTCATCACAGGATCTCCATGCTTGCAGCTGTTTCTGCTGGCCCACTACCTCTCTTCAAAGCCATATGCTTCAGGGCTTGCAGGTCATTCGTATTCCATCAACTTCACAGGACCTCTGACCAGGGAAAACCCCTGCATGAGCAAGATTTGACTTGAAGCTGCCAGTAACACTTCCTTTATTATCCTTCCTCTCCCACCTCCTTATCTCTGGTCTCTCCCCTAAGAATAGAAGTCACTGAGTTGATTCCTAAGCATGACCTTCTCTGATTCCTTAACCTGTGTCTAGACACACTTCAAGAAGCCGTTCACTGGGTCAGATGGCAAGAGAATTCCTTCAGGAATTGCTCCCTGATCATAGAAAATGTTGTTTTTTTCATTGAACTAGAGTGAGTGCTGAAGTGACCTACCTGATACCTGATAAAAGTAAAGAAGCTTAACAGACAGGAGCAATAATTCTGCAAAGCACAGAAGTCACCATATAGTACATCAGTGCAGGAAAGGAGGTACAAAAGGGACAGAAAATACCTGCTTGCCTGTAGATCTCTGAGCATCTCTGCTGGGAGACGGATGTGTCTTTGCTGAACAGCAATTCTCCAGCATGTTTCACTCTCTCTTTTCAACAGGCAACTGGACTTTCGGTTTCATCTACACAATATTGCCAACTCTCACGGTTTTGTCCTGAATCTTATACTCACTGTTCCACTGAAATCAATGGTGAAACTCATTGGCTGCGTCTAGACTGGCATGATTTTGCGCAAATACTTTTAACAGAAAAGTTTTCCGTTAAACGTATTTGTGCAAGAGAGCGTCTAGATTGGCACAGACGCTTTTGCGCAAAAGCACTTTTTGCGCAAAAACGTCCATGGCCAATCTAGACGCGCTTTTGCACAAGAAAGCTCCGATCGCCATTTTAGCCATCGGGGCTTTTTTTTCCGCAAAACAAAACTGAGCTGTCTACACTGGCCCTTTTGCACAAAAGGTTTTGCGCAAAAGGACTTTTGCCCAAACGGGAGCGTCAAAGTATTTGCGCAAGAAGCACTGATTTCTTACATTAGAACGTCAGTGCTCTCGCGCAAATTCAAGCAGCCAGTGTAGATAGCTGGCTAGTTTTTGCGCAAAAGCGTTTGCTTTTGCGCAAAAACTGGCCAGTCTAGACACAGCCATTGACTTCAGTGGGGGCTAGGATTTCCCTCCTTAATGTTTCTCTTAAAGCTCTGGATCTTGGCTTTATGAAACTACATTAGAATGTCAGGTTTCATTTTAAATTAAAAAAAAAGTTTCTAGCCCTGAGAGGTGCAGAGAAAAGCTGTAAAACATGACACAAGTGAACCCTAAAGATGCAAAGAACAGAAGGCAAAGAAAAGGAATCTAAAAATATTTTTAAATTAATTTATGGTTTTAAGGTAATCTCCCGCTTTTTGAAGGAGGGTGGGAGGGATGTCTGACTCATGATTTCTGAGTGCTTGGGATTGACAAGACTGTAATTCAGTGCATATTTCTGTATTCATTTACCATGAATTTGCCTGCAAATTGCATAGATAATGGACATGCCAACACCATGTAAGGCTCATAAATTGCTGGTTGTGGCCACATTTACTTGATTTGGGCAGATAGACATGGTAATTGCTCTTATAAATCTCTTGCCAACTTTTTGTGTTAGTAGAGGTAGGATCTTGGCCAACATATATATATATAATCGCATACACACACACACACCCCTACAAGGAGAGGCTGAGGGATTTGGGTTTATTTAGTCTGCAGAAGAGAAGAGTGAGGGGGGATTTGATAGCAGCCTTCAACTTCCTGAAGGGAGGTTCCAAAGAGGATGGAGGGAGGCTGTTCTCAGTAGTGATGGATGGCAGAACAAGGAGCAATGGCCTCAAGTTACAGTGGGGGAGGTCTAGGTTGGATATTAGGAAAAACTGTTTCACTAGGAGGGTGGTAAAGCACTGGGATGGGTTATCTAGGGAGGTGGTGGAATCTCCATCCCTAGAGGTTTTTAAGTCTCAGCTTGACAAAGCCTTGGCTGGGATGATTTAGATGGGATTGGTCCTGCTTTGGGCAGAGGGCTGGACTCGATGACCTCCTGAGGTCTCTTCCAGACCTAGGATTCTTTGATTCTAAACTGTCATAGTTCCACTGAAGTGGGGAATTTTCTGAATGCCAGTTTTCTACCAGGTCAGTGGTTCTCTGCTCAAAGACTGAGATTCAGGAAAGGGCTGAGTGCCACCTTCTTCCTTCTCAGGCGCCTGTCACCCTGGTATCTAATGCACACTAAGGCCAAGATCCTCAAAGGAATCTAGGCTCCTAACACCCAGTAACTGCAAGTTAAATGTTAGTACCCGGGCCTAATCTGGGTATTTTGTCTGACTGAGTCTAAGGTTTGTAAAACGCGTTGGGACCTTTCAGAGTTAAAGGGGTTATGAGGTCCCCACTGCAATGACTCATTTTGCAGTGGGCCAGGAAAACAACAAACTTATTTTGTCCTCTTTATCACCCCATCATAGCCTGTTTGGTGTAGAAGGGCCTTTCCTGTGTAACATCCTCTGGCAGGGTGTAACATCTTCTGTGGAGATCAGCGCGTCACACTAGTCACCATCTCTCTGCTATCTGGCAATTTCCATAGACACAAATACAACGTCTCAAATGTTACCTTACAATATGGGCTATAGCAGTTCTGAGTGAAAGTAATGCAGGCGGCAATTGCCAAGCATTCGATCAAGCCTAAACACTAACTACATTCCTATCACTCCAAAACCTGTTTTAGCAATAATACCACGGAGGTGAGCCAGAGTGACTCCAGCTGTGTCGTCAGTATTCTGTGGAGACATAGGGGCCCACGTCACAGCCCTCTCACTCATATCTTTGTCTAAAAGCAAGCTAATGACCAGATCTGGCTCCTGCCATTTCCACCATCCTGTCAGCACAAAGGAGACCTCACAGAGCAGTGGTGGGTTTCCTTGATGCAGGCTCTGCTGGCCTGCCTCTGGCCCATTCTAGGGCAGAGGTCAGGGCTGGGCAGTTGTGGCTACCCCAGAGTGGGAGGGGTAGGAAATGGTATGGCTAAAGTGCTTTGTGTTCCTGTCTTCCGCTATAGGATGGTTCCTGTCAGCACAATGTAGAGCAGGCAATAGGCCGCTCTAAGATGCACTGGGGCCCAAACTGGCTCTTAGCCAGCCCCAGTAGGGAGTTAGTAAAAGGGTTGCTTACACCTCTCTTTGTCCTTCCCTCAGCCGGGGTCCTGCTCCGCACCGAGCTTGATCAGAGCTTGGGTCCTGGCTCCAAATCTTACATTTTGAAGGGAGTATGGACAAAAGCCCTTCTAATCTAAAAATGAAGCATTGTCCTCCTGGAATAAAGAGAATGAACTAAGTGCAGCATCTCTCTTCATTCCTCGTCTCTGTGGCTCGAAGAGCAGCTGCTGTCACCTGAAGGCAGCTTGCACTCTCAGCTTGCCCTTTAGTTTGCATGCACTTGTTCAGCCTTTGAGCTTTAATCTTTTGCTATTGATTTCCATCCTGGTAGCTGAAATATTGTTCTGTTCCCTGAGAAAGGCAATCGCCCAGACCACACTCTCACAAACAATATGTAGTTTGGAAAACAATGATTGAATTCCTATATTACTCTCGGAAGCAAAAACACTCTGCGCTGGCAACGAGATAATCCTTTACACAGATAAGATCACGGGAATGCATCAAAATGGCTTTTTTTTTAAATTCATACCCCCCACCTGAGTACTGCTGAGATTAAAATGTATTATCCTCTGCTAGGGGAGCTAATCAAGGCAACAAGCTCTGTGACTGGGAACTCAAACGATAATTCACATTCTGGAAATTGTAGATCCACCCTCAGATAAATCTCAGCAATAGTGCAGAGGAACTAGTGATGCTTTACATGTATATTTAAGCTGCTTCCATGAGTATACAAATTTGCAGATAAATTGCCATAACATAGTTGATTGGCATATGTTTTATGACCCAGAGACGAGCTGTGTGAACATTACAATTTTTCCCCCATAAGGAATGTCACAGGAAAATTTTCACCAATTCATATTTTAGAACTCTTTTTAGACTTAGATTTTTTAAACATAAAAAATGGGTGCAAAGGCAAGGACATTAATACCTGGGTGCCTAAACTTAGGCTCTTAAATCCACATACAGGCACCTAAATACACATGACCTGATTTTCAGTGTTGCTGAGCACCTACAGTTTAGTACTTCAGTGACCTGACCCCATGCCCCAGCAAGAAAGAAGGAAATCCCCGCAGGTACTTGTGCTTGTGTCATAGCACCCACGTGGATGAACATAGGGGGTGAAATCATAGCCCACTGAAGACAGTGGGAGTTTTGGCATTGATCTTAATGGGGTCACAGTTCCACCACTTGTTTTAATGTGTGGTCATTATTGCATCTGACCTGTGGAAGGCTGCACACAGACGCAGCACTGAAGATTAGCAAATCTTCAGTTTCTCAGATGTATTTAGAGCAGGGCTAGGCAGTAATTTCTGATGGAGGGGCCATTCCAAGATTTTGGCAAGTGGTCAAGGGCCGCACTTTTCTATGGAGGAGGCATGGAGTCTGGGACAGAGGTTGGGTACAGAAGGGAGCTCGGGGTAGGGGACTGGGGTGCAGGAGAAGGTAGGGGTCTGAGAGGGAATTTGGGTGAAGGAGGAAGTTCACAGCACGCAAAGCTTCCCCCTTTCCCTGGCACAGAGAGGCAGAGGGAGCAGTCAGCTGCTCTGAGTCCTAGATCTGCTCCCTGCCTGTGGGTCCCAGTGGGGTGGGTCGTGGGCCAGATTGAAAGGCTTGGCGGATCAGATCCGGCCCCTGGGCTGTATCTTGCCCACGCCTCTGGTATAGAGTCAGGCTCTCTGACAGCAAACACAGAGATCTCATGTAAAGACAGTATAAAAGACACCAGGGCTGCAAGGCTACGACCTCTGGCATCCATCAACATAGGAAGGAAGCAGGACTTGTCAAAGGACTTTGTCTTTGCCATCTTGTAATTGATCTCATGTGTTAGGAAGATGGTCCTGGTTGTAACCGAACAGAAGCAGATGGTGCTGTTGACAAGGTACTTCCTAAGGCCCCTCCTATTGCCATGATGAGACTGAAGTCATCTGCAATCCATTCTAAAGGGCCCAGTATACACCTCCCCTCCCCAATGAAAAATTGAGAGAAGGTACGCAGAATCATAACTTCCCCTACATCCCACCCCACTCCACCCTCTTGCTGCTAGGGAAAACACAGACATGCCACAACTGTCCAGAACAGTCATGTAGGTGGGCCTTAAATGACTAGCAAGGAGTGTATGAATCCTTCTGTCCTCCTGCTCCTCTGTAACTTATGTAAAACATCAAGAAGAACTAGATCGATAGTCACAGTTTCTGATGCCATCTACCTATCCTATTTCCTGCCTTGCGCAATTCCTCTTCCCTTCTGGGTACCAGACGGAGACACACACACACACACCCCCGCCCCGTGGTTACTTGCTCTTCTGCATTTTTATTACAGATGTTTCTCATTCTTGATCAGATTTGTTACTTTTCCATGCCATTTACTGATTTTTCCATAACAATTACACAGTAGGAATGTCACTAAAAACTTTTTACACGAGTATTATATCTCTTGTAACAGCAATTCTCTTTTAGTAGCAACTCACTCATAAGGAAAAAGGACATTGACTGTGAAGTGATGTTACCCTACTTAAAAATCATAAGGTGCTAAAAAATATAATTTTAAAAACAATTTTGTAACAGAAATATTTTTAATAAAAGCACTAAATACATCACAGCAAAAGAAATATCAGGGATGACACGGGAAACAGTACGACTTTTTCTCTCCCAAACTGTTTTTGTCTTATTTTTTATGCATCAAAAAAGTATTTCATTGTAACGGATGAATAATTTTATCATAAACAGAAGTTCTAAAAGATCAGTTTCATATGCCATGTGATTATTTTATGTCTTTTGCTACATTAGGAAGAAAGGGAATACACCAATACAGGAAGAGCCGAGTGGATCAAGAGCTGGATGGGAACCAAACGCTAACTCAGTTTTGGCATTGCGTCCCCTCTGCTGTGCATAGGGCAAGACAAAGTCTGTGATCATGAGCTAGGAAAGGAGCAAATGTGGGGCAAATCAGCCCAACACCAGGCTTCCTGCCCCCTGAGGGTACGTCTGGACTGCAAGCTTCTTTCGAAAGAGAGCATCCACACCTCAAAACCAGATCGAAAAAGTGATCTGCTTTTTCGAAAGAGAGCATCCAGACTGCATGGACACTCTCTCGAAAAAAAGCCCTGATTGCTATTCACAGAATGGCCACCCAGGGCACCTGTGCTTTTTTCAATTGCCTCTTCTTTTGAAAAATGTCCCTGTTCTGCATCTACACACACATTTTTTCAAAAGAGCTCTTTTGAAAAAGGTGTTCTTCCTTGTAATTTGAGCTTTACCAATGTCGAAAAAATCCTCTGCGTTCTTTCAATTTAATTTCTAAAGAACGTGATTGCCGTGCAGTTTTTTTTTAAAAAAGGGCAGTTTTTTCGAAAAAACAATGTAGTATAGATGTAGGAGGAATACGTTCCATGGAGATCTCAGTGGTGCAGCAGGGAGGGTTTAGAGAAGGAAGGTGGATGTGGAGGAGCTAGCAATGCTACATACGTTTTTCCCCAGCCCCTGAGCCCACATGACTTATCATTGAAACATACTGTCGAAAAGTCTGCATAAGGTTTGTGCAAATCAATGTCACAAAGTCTTCTCCCGGCAGTGGTTCTCAAAGCAGATATTGTCAAGGCAGCTCCTGATGACAAAGATCTTGCCATTGGTATTGGAGGGCAGCACTGAGTCCAGGGGCTCCCTGCACAAGCCTCTTTGTGGCTCGCCAAACCACAGCGAGCCACAAAGCGAGCCACAAAGATCAAAGCATATTCATTATGTAGGAGGCCGAAATCCTGTCCTTTTCTTTGTGTGGCCTCTCCTGTTCGCTGGCCCAGTATTAGGCCGTTCAAGATAGAAGAATCCTGTCTTGTGATTTTTTACACAACTTTGGGAGACTGGGTCTGAGGCTCCTTTGGGTGCTCTGCAATTGTGAGGCAGTGTGTGTGCACCTCAGACCAGGCCCACTCAGACCAACCCCCAGGAAGAAGCTTTATTCTGTAAAGAACATAGAACAGGATTACAGTCCAGCAGCCTCCTCTCTGCTATGTGCTCCCAGCTCAGTCAGCGAAGCCCTGCAGGGTTAAAGGGGAGGAAGGGGGTATGTCTTGGCAGGAACCAGGAAGCTCTCCCAGCATGCCACAGTTTGCAGTTCCCGGGGCTGTTGTTGAAGCACACTGGGTCTTGGGCCACACCTCGAAATGCAATTCCTGCCCTGCTATAGAGGGCTGAATTGAATAGGGAACTCTTAGGTGAAATTCACAGACCTGGCATCTCACAAGCAGGCAGGACCACTCATGGGGGAGGGGAGGGGCCAAGGGGACAACTGCCCAGGGGCCTGGCAATTCTAAAGGGCCTGGGGCTTCTGGCCACTGCCACTGCTACTGCAACAGACCTGCACACCAGACTCCGGGCGGCTCTAAGGGCTGGGGGAGGTGCGGGTGGTACACTCTGGGTGGCACTGAAGGCTGGCTGCGCCTAGCCCCACCCCTTCTGCCTGAGGCCCCGCCCCCTCTGGGAGCGCAGAGCCCACTTTGCTCAGGGACTCAGCATGGCTGTCCATTCCCCTGCCTGCAAGGAGACAAGCAGCATAAGGGATAGGGCGGGGTAACTGGAAATGGAATTTGGTGGAGTTGGGGGAGAGTAGGGCTGGCTGGGCAGAGGGACTGGAAATCAGAGGGCTAGGGGTGGGAGCAGAGATGATAGGGAAGGGAGACATGTCTCATGAGGAGCCAGTTTTTAATTACATGATCCCCCACTATTTTTGCCACAGGTCGCCTGTTTCATTCAGTGCACAGGATGGTCCTGCTTTGGGGATGAATAGGACTGCATACTAAAGGGAGATTTTGTCTCTAGACACACCACACATACACACACACACACACACCTTGTCTACTGCAGGAGGTGGAAGGCATATAGTCACTGAGGCCATGTCTTCACTCCAGGGAAGACTGACGCTGCTGCAATCAATCTTCTGGAGGTCAATTTAGCGGCTCTAGTAAAGACCCACTAAATCAAACACAGACAGTGTTCCTGTGAGTAGGTGGTATTCCTACATCCGTGTGGAGTAAGGGAAGCCGACGGGAATGTTTGCTCCCATAGGCATCCCGCTGTGGGGGCGGCAGGGAAACTCGAATCAAGGTATCTTGACTCCAGCTATATAATTAACATAGCTGGAGTTGTTTATCTTGATTCAATATTCCCCTTTAGTGTAGACCTGACCTAAGGGAACTACAGGAAGAGAAGGGATTGTCTCTTTCAATGTACAGGCAGAACTGGATTCTTGATTCACACACATACCACCTTAATTATTTTTTCTCAATTCTTTACACAGCATTTTGGTCCTTTAAAAGGCAGAAAAGCCTAAGATGCTACTGAAATTTGTAATAGAAATGAAGATGGAAAGCTCCTGGTACATCAGCTCCATTCTGGCATCAATGGCAAATGCAAATAGAATGTGACATGGAAAAATCCTACATAAAAGAGCATTTTAATGCAGCCTGTTGCAAACCAGAGTTCCACAAACTATGGTCTTACTTGTAAACTGTTCCATCAACAGGCAATAATATGATACAATTAACATGCTTCCGTTTGGTTACATCAACCATTTATTTATCAAGGCATAAAACTCTCATAAGATTTTAAGCTGGGAATTTACTAAATTTGTGTCAACATTGTGTAGCATTATTTGCCTGCTATCAAAACAAGTTTGCTGCATGATCATTATTAATCTGATCATTCTGTGTAACAACACAGCTTTCCCCCAGTATTAGGAGATACATTAATGCCTTGGCTACACTTAACCGCTGCTTGCACTTGAGTCCCAGGGCTTGTGTTGTAGAGCCTGATTCAAAGTCCACTGTAGCCAGTGGGAAGTCTCACCTTGATGTCAGTGGGTATTGCATAGGGTCCATAATGAGGATGGAAAAGAGTGAAGAGCATGGTTCTCTTTGAAACTGAGGTTCATCTCCCCAAAGGTATAAACACCTAACTCCTATTGATTTCAATGGAAGTTATGCACCTACATGCCTTTGAGACCTGGGCCTGTGTGAACAATTTATCTACTATATATTTGAAAGAGTCTGTATATCTGTCCATTTGTCTGTCTGTTTGTTCAAGAACTCCCCCTAACCGGTCGGCGCTAGGACCACCTAATTCATTATACAGCTTCCTCTTAGCATAACTTAAAGCAAGGTAAGGAGTTGGTTGTGCCAGGAGAATGGGATGTGTCTGGAATGGGATTGTGTCTCAGAAAACCATACAGAAAAGAGAGAGAATCACCAGGCAGATGAAAGAGGCTGGCTGGGGGTGCACCCCTCCCCATCCAGGACTACCCCTGCCTCAAGACTCCAATCCCCAGGTGCCCTTTAGGAGCACCAGAAGGGGGGCTGAGGCTCACACACATACCCCCAATTTGTACGGGGACATTGCTGGCTGTTTCCCTTTGTTAGGGAGTGAGGGGAAAGTGCAGTTTGCTGCATTCCTCACGCTGGCTGCAGAGCAGAGAGGACGGATGGACCTGGATCTGGCCTAGCCCAGGGACATGCACCTCTGCCCCAGCTCTGCCTGCTGGAGCTGCAGCAGCCATGGAGAGGTACGTCTCACCAGGCCCAAGCTGCTGCAGTGAGAGAGGACTGGGGTTGTCCTCTCTCCCCAGGGCAGCCTGCCTACTGAACCCCTCATCTCCAGCCTCATCCCAGAGCAATGATTTCAATGGAGCATGAGCATGTTTAATTTTATTTTCCAAAAAAAACAAAAATTAATTACATTAAGGACCCAAGCAACGCCAGGCAAATCTTCTAGTTAATAAATATAGGGCAGCAGCACGGTCAAGCAGACACAGTCCACAAACATTTTTTAGTTAAAAACCTGTTCAGACAGAAACACGTTGACCAGCCCTAGTTAATAAACACTGCTTTTTACGAAAGTCTACCAACCTAACCTAGAGTTGTAGGGAAAAGAGCTGATTGAATTTCTTAAAATACTTCTAATTTGTCAGCTCAGTGCCTTTTATAAAAGACAGGAAAATATCATCAATTTATACTGCGAAAGGGGTGTCACTGTGAGAATTTCTTTTAACAGCAAGATGTCAGGGTTCTGTACTCGCTGTGTTCTAGATTTAAGAGTTTATGAAGAAGGAACCAGAGGCCACAGAGTTAGAAAACTGACTCCAGAGCCAGCCCAAAGCTTTGAGGCCACACAAAGCTTTGCCCCAAAAAAACGCCTTGGAGTTCATCACCTGAACTCAGCCCCTAGCAGGATTCCCTGGACAGCCTCTTCTAACAAAGAACAGGCTCTAGATCAGGGTGGGGAACCTAATGACTGGGGATTGGGTTCGGCCCCCAGCTTGCTTGGATCCCTAAGGCTCAGGGCTCTCCCCTCCCCCACTAATGCTCCAGCTCCATACCTCCCCCATAGTGCCTGCCATGGGGCTGGAGCATCAGTGCTAGCTTCCCACTGTGGGAGGAGCCCCAAGCCTTGCAGGCCAGAATCAGGCAAGCCAGAGCCAGACCCAATCCACGAGCTCTGCCTTGAGGAGGGAGGAAGTGGTTCTCCCTTCCCTCCGGCTGGTGCAATAAAGTGCTGCCTGGAGGCTTTTCCCCACAAAATATATTAGTCTGGGCCCCCCTAGGCTCTTCTGTGTGAGGGGAACATGGGGAGTGTCTTTCTGCTTCTCTGTCGGGGGCTAAGCCGTGAGGCAACCCAAAAAAGGTTCCCTCTCTCCCCCCGCCGTAAATGGAAATACATCCGGGGTCAGAGGGAAGGTGCTATGAGATAATGCCTTTGGAGAATGTGGGAGCGAGGGCCGGAGGAAGTAAACAGGGACTTCCCACCACCCACAAAAGCTGTGTTGGGTGATAATGGGTATTCTGAAGGATGACACAATGCTTGTGGCTTTCAGGCATAAAATGCCAGTTTCACTTTCCTGTAATGCAATCTTCATATAATAGCAACACCATGCAATTTCCACAGAGTGTGTGCTCCCTGGGCCTCATTCAGCACCAAGAGCAGTGAATGGATGTCCTTACATAAACCAGAGTGGGCACTGGGTCATATTGTAAGCATGCAATCCTGCATGGCGCTGGGTGCCTCCAACTCTTGTGAATGTCAGTAGGAGCTGAGGACACTCAGTACATTCCAGGACACAGACCAAGCATGCAGTTGCTTTCTGGCTCTTTCATGTCTTCATGAGCCCAGAACCCACAGACATTATTTTTATTTATAGCTAGAGCTAGAAATACATTTCAGTTTGAGTTGCTGATTTAGGGAGTTTATTTTGCAGAGTGAAGACATTTTCATTTGTGTAACTACCATAAAGAGGGGGAGTGTGAGAGAGAAATGAAAATGCCATTGTTTCTATCCTGATGATTTTTCAGTAAGAACATTTCTTTGACGGGTAAATGGCCATCTACTGTGCATTGCAATGCATGTGTTTGTCCTCTCCTTTTACCTATACAACAGAAAACTAAAGACCTATACAACAGAAAACTAAAGAGCCTTTTAGGGATTAAATGCAATGCCAGATCATACCATGTCTAAATACAAATATGTAAACAGTTGGTTATTTCTTAAGGAACATGATGTATGTTTTCAGGACATTACTGAAATACCCCCAGCAAAAACTACAATGGTATAAAAATATAGGTGGTGGGTTTACAAGCCAATATTCAATCACCATAGCCTTGAACAGCAGGTTAAAGTAAAACATGGTAGTAAATCTAGTCCTGGCTCTTTAACCGCTAGAACCAGAGGCATGGATTTAATGCCAAGAAATAAGACATTAATTTCCAAAGTTTATTCACAGATGTAGATAGATCTGAGAATAAGGTTGGGAATCTCTGTATATCAATTGCATCAGCAATGCAGAAAGGTGCTGAGCATGCTGGCCCCGATCCAGCATATCATTTAAGCACATGCTTAACTTTACATGCCTTTATTCCCTGCCTGAATGGGACACTAGGTCCTCCCAACATGCGAATGGGAAAGAATGGGCAGAGTCTTAGCTCGTGCCCAGAGGCATAAGCCTGAACCTGTGCACCGCATCATGGGGGAATAGACTTGGCTCAATATAGTTCCTTGCAGAGTGACCATCCCAAGCAGTGGTCCTTGTGAGCTGGGAGCTTGTGCGGTGGCTTAGGAAAGATTCAAATGCCACCCAGCTGATTAGCAGAGTGCCCGCAGCTAGGTGTTTTGTTTCTATTGGTGATGCACATTCACACATGACTCGGTGCACATAGAAAAAATTATTCTACACACGGAGGAGAAAAACCCGCACATGAATGAAAAAGATTAGAGGGAACATTGATTCCCAAGTGTGTTTTTAGGACAGCACACCACCACCTGCCCCTTGCATGGGGCACAGCCGTGAGTTAGCACTTACTTCTCTTACAGGAAGAAGAATGCCCCGGAGCCACTTCTAGGGCTATGTCTACACAAGAGACCTTACAGTGGCAATGCTCTACCAATGCAGCTGCACCACTATAAGATCTCTCGTGCAGCTGCTCTGTGCCAAAGGGAGAGAGCCGACCTGCTGACATAATTAAACCACCTCCAACAAGAAGCTCTCCCTCTGATACAGCAGCATTTGCACTACCACTTACACCAGCAAAACTTAACACCACTTGGGGTGAGGTGCTTTTTCACACCCCTGCATGACAGAAGTTTCACCAACATAAATGGTAGTTTACACATGGCCTTAGTCACCTTCATTTTGGGGTGAAATCCTCTTTTGGCAGACACCTGTGTGAACTCTCACTTCAGTACCCGGGGTTAAGAGGTATAAAGGCATTACATGGGTTCTCTGCTCAGATGCCTACTCAGGACAGTACTCAGACAAAAAATGTTAGCTTGAAAAACCAATCCTGAAAATAAACACTAAAGCAGGGGTTCCCAACCTTGGTCCGTGGACCCCTCATGGTCCTTGACGGTAATGTGGGGGTACATGGAAAGTTTTAATTGTAAGGATCGGGCCACCATGTGGGCCTGATCCTTACTTTTCTTTTCTTTTTTTCCCCTTACTCTTCTTGCCTTTTTCTTTCCTCTCTTTTCTTCTCCTTCCCTGCTTTTCTTTCCTTATTTTTCTTTTTTTTTTCCTCCCCCAGTGAGGGGGGTCTGTGAAATTTTAATAGATTAAAAAGAGGTCCGTATGCTCGAAAACGTTGGGAACCTAAAGAGCCAGACCTCTGGATCTAAAATTTGCTCCATTGAGGGCAGGTTGTTCTGCCACTTACCTTTCTACCCAGGCAAAAATCACCTTCAGATGGTTAAAAAAAGTGCCCTCATGAAGTGATTAGAGTTGTCATAACTACACACATTTTGCTAAGAAGGAAGGAAATGCTTGAGCAGCCACTTATGCAGCCATAGATGTCAGGTTTAAATTGTAGTATCCAGAAAATGGTGTGTTAAAAGAGAACAGAGTGACATTGTCAGACACAATTAGCTTTAAATTATGCCAAGGCAAGACACGTACTTAGAGGTGAATTGCTGTTGTTATTACTATATATTTCATTGAGGCATTTAGTTCCCCCAACTAAGACTGGAGCCCCATCATAAGTGGGTAGTATACAAATACTTAAAATCCAACACTCCTCGCTCCAAGATTTTACATTTAAAAGACAGATAAAGGGTGGGAGAAAGGAAAGATTATTATTCTTGTGTTAACAATGTAGGCACAGGCAAATTAACTGATATGCTCAAGGTCACACTGGAAATCAGTAGCAGAGTTGGGAACTGAACTCTGGTTTCCCAAGTCCCAGTTCAAAGACATACATACAAGATCAACTTCCTCTCCATACACAATATTTCATCTGCTTAACAGAGCATATTATTTTTCCTTGTCCCTATATAGGAAACAGAAAAAATAATTCAGCAGAAAGTATGGTGTGTTGTGCCCATTAGCAGTAAGAAATAATTGCAATGATGAGGCAAAGTGTTTAATAAATTACAGAGCCAGCAGTGTAAATGAGTGCAATTCTGTGGAAGCCAATTGCATGACAACTGTATACACCAGCTGAGGATCTGGTGCGTATTGTAGTGATAAAGAAGAGTCACATTGATTGCCTTTTATCATCTGGTTTAATATAGGAACTAGACTGTGCTAAAATATTGGATTAAAAATGTAATGGTATCAATTATCCAATCCATTCCCAAGTTTTTTAGGAACTAGACCCACTAGTAATCAATCCTCTCCAGCCTATCTACTCTCTAGCCATTAGGTTCACTCCTTTTGGTATATTCAGCTGTTAAGTGGTGTTCCCTCTAATTTTTCCCATGCAAGTGCAGAATAAACTTTGTTAGGTGCACCAATATGGAGGATATGTGTGACACATCACCTCCATATTGGTGCACCCAGCAAAATTCATGTGGCAAGGTGGGGATGAAGTGTTTGGAGTGTGGGAGGGGGCTCAGGACTGGGGCAGAGGGTTGGAGTGAGGGGGGGGATGAGAGCTGTGGCTGGGGGTGCAGGGATGAGGGTTTTGGGGTGCAGGCTGCCAGGGGTCTATGGCAGGGAGAGAAGACTCCTCCGGCTCGCTCTCCCTGCAACAGCACCTGGGTTGGGGTGTCTCTTTCAGGACTAGGTCTGGGGAAAGGGTGCCTCTCTCCTGGTGCTGGAGGGCTGGGCCGGGTGGGGCCAGTGGGGGAGAGGCATTTCTCCCAATTGTGGCAGGGCTGGAGCTAGGGAACAAGCATCTTTCCCCATGGCATCCCTGAGCACCTGTGCTGCACTTAACAAGCTGTGCTGCGCAGGCACACAACTGCACCTCTTACAGGGAACTGAACTGCTAAATGAGATACATAAATCTTTGATCTCTTAGAACATAAGAACATCTATACTAGGTCCAGGGGAGCCAACAGGATTACTGGGCTCCTGGACCAGGTGGGGAGGGCCAGCTCCATGCTCCAGGAAGGGGAAGGGCCTGGGCTGGAAGGGATGGGGCTGGGACAGCAAGCCCCGAGAACGCATTGCCTCCCTCGCTAGCCCTCTTCGCTGGCTGGAGCATGTGGGGCTCTGCAGCATGCTGTGTGGTGGTCCCACAGCAATTGTAAAAGGCCCGGGGCTTCGGCCACCACCACAGCCGTGGTATTGGCAGGGGGGAGCCTGGGCCCTTTAGAATCGGCAAGCCCCAAGACAATTGTTCCTTTTGTCCCCTGTCGCCCCCCCCCCCATTGGCAGACCTGATGGGGTCAGACCAAAGGTTCATGTGCCCAGTTTCCTGTCTTTTGACAGTGGCCCCCATGCCAGATGCACCAGTGGGAATGAACAGGGTAGGTAATCTTCAAGTGAACACTCCTTCCTCTTAATGTTTTGCTGTGGTTTCTCTACCTTAACATATTTTATTCCTTGCATTGCAGGTGAACAGTATTAAGGTTTTCTGGTTTCCTCAGGCCCTGATTTCTGTTGAGAAGTCTAAAATGTTTAAATTCAGGTTTTTCTAACCAAGTGTCTTTGTTCATTTGTTTGTGTTGGCATTGCCCCTGATACAGGGAAGTGTCCCTATTCAGGACAGCACTCAAGCACATACTCAAAGTTATATGTTTGTGTAAGCACTGTCCTGGACAGAGACAGACTTTAACATGTACATTCCTAAATTTGATCTTAGTGATGGGGAAAAGTTAATGTTCTGGTAACTTTGGAGGCTCTGTTCATTCCCAGAGCAACTACAGAAAAGATACTCACATTGCAAGCTTCCCCAAATTATGTCACTGATGGATCTCCCTCTTGTCCTGGGAACAAGTCTGCACAAATGTAGTCAGTGGGAGGAAAGTCAGGCCATTAGAAGGACCCCAGATTCATATTACCCTGAATTAACTTCATAATTTCATTTTCCTGTCTTTAATTTAGCCTCAGATTTACGTGTTGTTTTCTTTTAAGGAAATGTGCCTTCCTGGTAGATATTTTCCTAACCCCCCATAGCTTAATTTATTATTCACTATCTTACCCATCAAGTTAATGGTACATTACAGACAAGTGATTATCTAATAGCTTTAGTGCTGAATCTGACCTACATATTTTTTGGTCTGATTATCTGCTTTCATGTGGCCATTTTGCTCTGCAGTGCTGGTGGATTCTGGGTAAAAAGCTGGCTTAGCCTTCCACGGGAGCATTCCTCAATGGAGAATGTGTGGCTAGGGAAAAAGAGGCATGGCCAGGCTTCTTTGTGTTCTGGCTGTTCCCAGCTATGATATCAGTCCCACGAGACTGTTAGCAGCTACATCTAGAGCAAGTTAGAGTGATGTTCAGCTTGCTCTAAATGTTCTGGGGACCAGCCTGGTTCCCCGTCAGCCTCTGATTAAGGGGGACACAAAGGCATGTTTTCGTACCTACACTTCTGAGCTATACCCTAGTAAAAGATTGAGGCCTTCATGTATAATTAGCATTAGCAAGTTACTGCTTGTGCTTTAGTAAGGTTAATTTTTAAGTTCATTATTTTCTGCTAGGTTTTATTAAACTTTCTTATATAATAGTCCTTTTCTGCAGGTGGCAACTGTACCCACATTAAAAGCAATGAAAATACCTCTTCCATCGTAGCAGGGTTTAATGTTTATGGTAGATATGAGTGGAAATCTTTACAAATATACATCAGTATATTTGCTTAAGCCAAATTCACCACAAAAGAAGTAGCTTTATTTTTGGTTTTGTAAATGTGCACACAAAAAATGTGCAGAGGGAAGAAACATGTCCCACAGAAAATAATGTAGACCTGCACCTCAGCTACAGATCAAAACTCCTGACTGTGGAAATATGTAAGGAATTGCAATAGCAACCAGTCACCAGGGAGGGGAGTTGAGGCCATTCTGAAGTACTTTCGTGCAGGCTTCCAATCACTTTCTGACAAGGTCAGCTCTTTTATTTGTTTGTCCAGTTTCCCTTACAAGAACAAATTACTTGCTGCGTACAGAGAGACAGACTCCTGCACACACATTCAAGTAGCGTCTTAGCCATAGCTACTGAGCAATAGAAAACGTTTTCTCCTGCATGGGCATAGGGTTGTGGTTCTCTTTCTTAGCACAGCAAATGTACTAAATGAGGTGTTCTTGCACACTTTCCATAACATGCACCACTTTCTTAATAGAGACACTGTCTTACTACTTACCCATCATAGAGTAACATCCCTCTAGCAGCTACAACAACATCCTCCAGGGAAAAGCAATGTTAGGAAAGCATTTGATGTACTTTTAATTCAAATTGGCACCTGGAAAATAGGAGAAACCAACATCAAGGGTACGTCTAGACTGCACTCTAAAATCGAAATAAGATACGCAATTTGCGCTATGCAAATTGCATATCTTCTTTCAATTTTATGTCAAAATAGGCTATTTCGAAATTTGGTGTGTCTACACGGCACCAAATTTGAAATAAAGCACTCTTTCGAGACATCCCTTATTGCTCATGGAACAAGGTCTACAGGGAGGCTGAAATAGAGCGTCCGTTATTTTGAAAATTATTTCGAAATAGCAGATGCTTTTCTTGGATGCAGGGTAGCAGATGCTTTTCTTGGATGTGGGATACCAGCAGTATCCCGAAATAGCCTTGCAGTCTAGATGTACACCAAGTGACCAGAAAGTTCCCCAGTCCAGGGATTACTAGTGACTCAACGACTACTACTAGATGAACATCAAATGCAAACTTAAACCAAGAGCCTCCTGCAATGAGGAGTAACAGTAGTTCGAATTAGGAGCTTTAATTCAAACTACCTAGTCCGTGCCGCGTGTAGCCGCAGGCAGGGAGTTTGAACTACGGGGCATTTAAAAATGGCGGCGCCCGGGAACATGCAAATAAAGCCCGGGATATTTAAATCCTGGGCTTCATTTGCAAGTTCGAATGCCTACATTAGCCACCCTAGTTCGAACTAGGGTGGCAGTGTAGACATACCCCTAGATACTTATATGGCCCCTATTTCCACAACATCTGAGCACCTTGATGCATTTATTCTCACAACACTCTGTGAGGTAGGGAAATACTGTTTTCCCCATTTTACAGACGAGAATTGAGGCACACAGAGGTGAAGTGATTTGTCCCTGGTCACACAGATATATAGTACATTATATATATATATTCGATTTTATGTCGAAATAGGCTATTTTGAAATTTGGCACGTCTACACGGCACCAAATTTTGAAATAAAGCACTCTTTTGAGACATCTCTTATTCCTCGTGCAACGAGATTTACAGGGAGGCTGAAATAGTGTGTCTGTTATTTCGAAAATTATTTCAAAATAGCTGACGCATTCCTTGGATGCAGGGTATTATATATATATATAATGTTAGTTTCTAAGGTGCTGCAGGACTACTCTTTGTCACTGGTCACAGCCTTCCTCTCTCATCAAAATTAAATTGGAAAATATCTAATACATGGCAGTCTTTGTCTTCTCTACTATGTGAACATTAATTGTAAGGCACCATTTTGCAAGACAAAAGGCAAGTCCATCAGAACCAGATTCCACTCTTCTTCCCAATGCTGAGTAGCACCACGTCTTATCTATCAGTGCACTTGTATAGTCTCATTACTGTAATATCCAAATAGCCCTCAAATCTTTCACGGGCGTATTCTCACACCACCCCTGTGAGGTTGGACAATGCTATTAGCCCACCAGAGAACAAAGGAACAGAGAGGCTAAGTAACTGGCCCAAGATTACATATGAAAACTGTGGCAGAACTTTCAATTGACCCCCTCCCCCATCCCAATTTCCAAGCCATTGCTTTCACCACTCTCCCTATCTTAAGCAGAAATCAAGGGCAGTAGAAGCTGGCCCTCTGGGATTCCAGTTAGAATGGTTCTTATTCCCAGCAACTGGTTCCAGTTGAAATGGGCAAGCCTTCTGGAAACATAATGCCCATAGGGAGTATTACCAATTACCATCATTATTTTACAAGGCTTGTTCTTGCTTTTTGTAGGATCATCCAGTCATCAGTGCCAAGCTCCACTGCGGAATTTGCAAACCTGAAGAAATACAAACCTACTCCGAGGAGGTTGTTTTTAAATAGTCAGCACAAAGGTTGAACTGAGAGGGGCTGGGAGAAAAGTAAGATGATACAGTGGAAACAAGAGTGAGTGATGTGTGCTTGGAGCCTCCTGGGTGGCCCAGGCTATAATTCTGTCATGATCAGGGTGATTTCCCAGCCCCTGGTAGAGTTCACCACCCTCTCGGGATGCTGCTAAATCATCCCTGTGATAAATGATTATCTTTGGAGCTCATCAAGGGTCCAGCCTGCCTCCCACTACACTTCACAGGATCAAACCCAAGGGCACGATCAGAAGTGCAAATTACTTTGCCTGAGCAATGGACTAGATTGCACCAATGAAGCGAGTGTTTTCAAAGAATTTCCCAGCAAGGATCCACTTGTAATTCCCTACAAAAACCTCACCCCATCTCCTTACCTCACACTACACTAGTTGAACTCAGTGCTAGATCAGTGCCCTTAACATTTACTACCAAATTACACAGTGTCATAGACAGGAACCTCACGTAGAAACATGCCTATAGTGAGTGCCCTTACTATGAGTTTGCTTCTCAAGTAGTGTTGTGTCATTTCTATGTTACACTTAGGAGAACATTTGCTTTCAGAGGTAAAACAAATGATCCATACCAGGTGACAGATATTTTCTGCAAAGTGGAACTGGTGGTAACTAGATCCTCAGACCTTCAAAGTAAACCAGCCATAATCACTGGCTAGAGAAACTCTTGAATGATGTAGTGCTGTCGTGGCTCCTTTTCTAGCCACTGAAGTCAAGGCAGGAGCATCATTACTTCTATCTTTAGGTACTTACAGGAACCCTGCTGCTGTAACATCTCAGCACCTCATAATCATTTATGTATTTATCCTCATATCTCCCCTGTGAGGTAGGACTATGCCCTTATGCCCATTTTACAGATGCATACTGAGGCATACACAGACAAGTGACTTGCCCAAGGTTATAAAGTCTCTGGCACAATAGGGAACTGAATCTGAATCTTCCTCTCTCAACTCTAGCAATCCCCAGATGCAGAATAGTTTCTTGCAGCCATGAGCAACCAGTATAAATTATTTTCCCAAACCTTGGTCCAATCCCAGGTTTAGGATATGACTCTGCCTTTTCCTCTGATACTCCTCTCAAGACTTTTGCTGGGCACAGCTCATCAGGGATAGAGAAATTAGCCCTTAAAGTATATTCCTTATGGAGAGCCTAAAATCTGACAGAATGCATGAAATAATAGTAGGTGCTAATATTTTTCCTTGATATCTGGGACCAAATTCTCAGCTGGTGAAAATTCACATCAGTTGAGAATCTGTCTTGAATATCATAATATGATTTGGGCTCCTTGATTGATCTATATTGTTTAAGATGATTAAATGTGAAGAGCACATATAATTAATAGGCCAGTTTATTATATGAATATTCTTCCTTTAAGCGGAGGGATGACATTTTCCTCTTAATGCTCGAGTGACTTTGTTAGAGTAGATAAGAAGACTTGGTTTTGTCTTTGCATTAATTTATCTTACTAGCTTGAAAAAAATGATTTAAAAAAATAGAATCAATTTCCAAGTCAGTTGCCAAATATTCTCTGCATCCGTGCTTAAAAGGGTTTAGAACTGGCTACAGGAAAACATGTTGTGGGAGTCCGTTGTTAAAATACAAGCAGCACCTCACTGAAAAAAGATGGTCTTAAAGAGGCATATCAAACACAAAGCTTTTCCACAGCATGAGGATACAAACAGCAAAGTTCTGGCTAAATATTCTGGGCTTATAGCGGATCACTACTGTTTACATAAGACATCAGAAACTCCACCAGTTGTACAATTTATCACCACCAACTCCAATTAACTGTGTGTATGAATTCTGGATTATTACAAAACTCTGTATGGTTAATTCAATAAATCTTCATTAACGTTGCAGGTAGCAGCGACCACTGGTAGAATCATTACTAATTGACCCTCTTTTCAAATCCTCATAATCCTGCACTGGAGAGATATACATAATTAGGCTCATTAAAAATGAACATTGATTGAAAGGCCCATTGGGATCCCTAAAAAGCCTGTGCAGTACAGAAGATTTGCTGAGTTCCTGCTCTCTAGAACATCTGCCAGGTGTTCACTGCTGCAAGTGTGGCCCTCGGAAGGAATTACCATATTGGCTAGAGCAGGCTCCAGGTATTGCAGCTGGGGGGGGGAATTGTTAGCGAAAGGGGGACAGCCAGCACTAAGATATGGATAAAGCTGTGACACAGTTGGGTGTGGTTTTTCCGCAGGCTACGTCTACACTACATGTTTTCTTGGCAAAAAAAATGCTAATAAGGGACTCATTTGCATGAGTCACGATCTCATTTGCATATTTTCTGCCAACTAATTTTTGCACAAAAGCAGTGTGGACGTTTTCTTTTTGCACAAAAACCCCTTTTTCCGCAAGATCCTTATGCCCCAACAAAGGAGGTTTACCGATCTTCCGGGAAAAGGGGTTTTTGCGCAAAAAGAAAACATCCACACTGCTTGGTTTTGCGCAAAAACGGGTCGGCAGAAAACATACAAATGAGATCATGACTCATGCAAATGAGTCCCTCATTAGCATATGTTTTGCCAAGAAAACTTGTAGTGCAGACATAGCCTCAGTGAAAAACTATGTAATGTGCAACAATGGTCTATTTCTATATATACATTCTACTTTATGGCTAAGGATGCAAATGAAAGTGAGACTGGTGGTTTCCTGAGAGATACCATTTGCCCAGCTCACAGGAAACACTTCCCCAAAGTCTCTCCTCAGGGAAGGTCAAGGACTAAAAGAGCCAGGTGCATCTGGTCAGAAATGAAATGAGGAGGCAGAGCATTGTGGGGAAGTGTACAGAGCAGCAGATGACACTCGGAGGGTCATACATTCAGCTGTATGGAATATACTGGGAACTTACTTTGTAAATCAGCTTGATGTGAGATAGATGGACGGAGAATTAAAGGCCTGTGGGACTGTGATTGACCCTTCTGGATTTCAGGCCTTTTTCTCTACTGGGTCACGTTTTGTGTAGTCAGCAGCAGCTGTGCAAAATTGGACCAAGCCAGTTGTGCATTACACAGGGACCAATGACTGCACGGCAGCCAGGAATCAGACTCTCAGACTGTCCAGTTATCTTCAGCTGTGAATGAGGGTCAGATGCCTTTCTGGAAAATATGTTTTAATCAAACAGAAATACACAGTACAAGGGTAACCAAGTGAAATGTTATAGCCTGTGTTACACAGGAGTTCATACTGGCTGATGTAATGATCCTGTCTAGCCTTAAAATCGATGCATCTGTAAATCTATGAATGTCTCCCACCCCCAGAAAGCAAATAATTTTTATTGGTTCAGTCCACAATTCGAATGCCTTTTAGCTAGTGCCTTGAGGGATGCCAGGAATACAGAGACATTTTTCTGTGTAAGTAAGCTCATGCAACTTGTCACCGTAAAGTTTCCCTTCCTTCTGGATCAGAAATCATGTTAGTATCTTTGCAATTGCCTTGTATGCACTGGGGCTGACAGCCATTGCAGGCCCTGGGGCAAGGGGGGGCAGCTCCGTGCCCCGGAAGGGGCAGTGCTTCAGGCGGAAGGGGCAGGGCCAAGGGCAGTCAGCTCCTAGTGCCACCCAGATCATGGTGCATTCCCCTCAGTTTCTGTGCTACAGTCGCAATTTAAAGGGGCTCAGGGTTACTGCAACGGCAGCAGCAGCTGGGAGCTCTGGATCCCTTGAAATCTCCAGGCCTCAGGGCAACTGTCGATGGGCCTGCTTGCATGGGATCATGTATTCATAATTAAAATCCAGAGCTAAACTGAACAATCATGTATCCAAAACAAAATCCAAAATTACATGCAGAACTGCATCGTTTTTGTCTAATGCCCGTTTTTACTTATCTTGCAAAACATTGCAGGTGAGAGAGTGCACTGCAATGATCCTCCCACACTGCCTACCACACAGTTATCTCTGCCTGGTTATTGTTTCTCCTAACTGCACTAGGTAAAGGAACAGAGATGGTCCCTATTCAGGTTTATATCCCTTTCTGTTCTACTTGATAACATGATTGTTTCCAAACCAGGACAATAATTCTGTAGAAGCTCCCTTCACGTTTTACTGCAGTTTGAATTCCCTGAGGAAAGTGCACTGTCAGGAAGATTAAGCATGTGGAGCTATTGAATTGTCTGCAAAACAGCATCAGAGGAGCAAGTTTGTCAAAATCAAACTAACAAAGAAGTATCTCTCAAGACTCTTTTGATACTCAGCTTGGGCAACCGTATAACGCAGCATTCCCCACACTACAAAGAGAATATTCTCTTGTGGTGCTGAGAACACCCCCTGGTGTTGAATGTGCCGCTGGTTGCAGCATTGTGAAACTTTCAGGAAATCATAGGCAGCCTGTCCCATATCTAAAGACTTTGTGAAGGGTGGGGCACGACATCCATTTTTGGCTGGAAAATGCCAAATTGTCAAAACTGAGACTTTTTTGCAGGAAAGAGTCTGTTTCAGCAGAACTTCCTCAGGTCCAGGATGGAATTTCTGGTTAAAATCAGAGGCGGAGTGGTCAGGGCACTCTCCCTGAGTGTGGGAGATCTGCATTGCCATTCCCATGCTATCTGACTTGGAACAGAGACTTTTACTCACATTTCTCACGGGAGTGCCCTAACCACTGGGCTATTGGCTGTTCTGAGGCACATGGGCTCTCAATGCAAAAACAACTTTAAAAGGCCTCATGGTCGTCTCACATTTCCAAAATCTAAACAAATGTCAACAGAGGGAAGAAACATTTCTCACTTTGTGCATGAGTGAGGGGGTTCACGTAACTAGTAACACAGAGCCAAACACTCCTTAGGAGCCATCCTACATTCAGAGTGCCATTTGCATTGGTCATGCCATACTGTCATCTAACAGCTCACTGTGCCATCGCTATGCCTTCTGGGGGGTTTGCCAGTGCTGAAGAAATTCCCGGAAAGAAAGATATGGCCAATTTCCTCTTCCATGTCTCTGTAAAAGGATAAGACCATAAGAACCGCCATATTGGATCAGACCAACAAGGACCATCTAGCCCAGTATCCTGTCTTCCAAAAGTGGCCAATGCCAGGTGCCCAAGGGGGAATTAACAGAACAGTTAATGGTCAAGTGATCCATCCCCTGTCACCCATTCCTAGTTTCTGGCAAGCAGAGGCTAAGGACACCATCCCTGCCCATCCTGGCTAACAGCCATTGATGGACCTATCTTCCACGAACTTATCAAGCTCTTTATTAAACCCTGTTATAGTTTTGCCTTTAATAATATCCACTGGCAAAGAGTTCCACAGTCTGACTGTGCATTGTGAGAAGAAATACTTTCTCTTTTGTTTGTTTTAAACTTTCATTTCATTTGGTGACCCCCTCCCTCCAGTTTTTGTGTTCTGAGAAGGAGTAAATAACACTTCCTTACTTACTTTCTCCACACCAATCTTGGTTTTATAGACCTCTATCATATCCTCTCCTTAATGCTCTCTTTTCCAAGCTGAAAAATCCCTGTCTTAGTAACTTCTCATATGGAAGCTGTTCCATGCCCCTAATTATGTGTGTTGTTCTTTTCCATTTCCAATATATCTTTTTTGAGATGGGATGACCAGATCTGCATACAGTCTTCAAGATATGGGCATACCATGAACTTATATAGAAGCCATATCCTATTTTCATCTTATTATCTATACCTTTCCAAATGATTGCCAACATTCTGTTTTCTTTTTCAGCTACCGTTTGCACATTGACTGGATCAGATTATTAGACCAGGATCCAGCTCTTGGGTTTTTAGGCAATTTCCTAAGTTTGACATTGGTGCCTCCATTTTCACTGCACATCTGTCATGACACACGATTTATATCACCCTCCTGTTTATGTTCAGGGTCCGTATGGGGGCAGGCTGACCCAATGGTCAAAACTCCGGTTAGAGTCAGGGCTGGGAGTCACACCAGGCTCACAGCTGGAGTTAGAGGTAGAACCCACACCAAGGGTCAATAGTTAGAAGTCCTGGCAAAGGTTAAGCCACAGTTCGTGCCAAACCCTGGAGTCAATAACAGGGGTCAGAATAAGGGAGCAGAAATAGTGTGAGGTAGCAGGAACAAAAAGTGGTAATAAGGCATGAACTTGGTCTTAGGGGTATAATCAGAAGCTCATCTAGCAACTAGCTGCTAACACATGGGGCGTGGCAGAAACAGGAGACGTCATGCTAGAAGGTGATGACCAATCAGCAGTTGATTGCTAGTCACCTGATTCTGCTGAGTCAATGAGCATGACCTCTGTTTGCTGGCATCTGCTCCCTTGGCTCAGTAGTGTGGTGGTACAGCGAGAAAGCCTCCTGCTCAACAATTCTATGGCCTTGGTTTGAGATGTGTGGTGCCTGCTGATGAGGGGGGGTTCCCCCTGCATGCAAAAGCATTTAATGGGAATTTTGAAATAAAAGGCATGAAAATGAAACATAAATGAGGGACAAGTGCTTTTGTAGCATAGCCGTTTGCATTTAGGAATGAGTTATTTGTGTGTCGATTTATAGACATAAGAATAGTGACAGCCACTATATAGAGAGCTATATAAGCCTGTGACTCAGCGACCAGGGAGCTTGCGAACAGGAATTGCTAACAGGGAGTTTGGAGAGGGAGTTCTCCAGGTGAAAGAGGAGTAAAAACGGGACCCTTGTGGTAAGTGGCTGTCTGGAGTGTGTGTTTGTGTGTGGGGGAGTTATTTGCTGTGTGCAGAGCTTGTGTTTATCTGTTTGGTTGGTTGGTTTGATTGTTTGATTGCTTGAAGGAGCTTCTAAAAGGTTTGAAATCTAGAAGCCTCTGTTAATTGGCTAAGCCTCAGTCAGGGGGAGGGGCTACCAGAGCTATATAAGCCTGTGACTCAGCGACCAGGGAGCTTGCGAACAGGAATTGCTAACAGGGAGTTTGGAGAGGGAGGTTAGAGGGCACTAGTGACTTCTGGCCTTCTTTAAAACATAACTCTTATCGTAATCTATATTCCAGAGGTTTAAAAAGAATCCCAGTTTATACTTAAACTTGTTCATTAGAAAAATGGAGACAGAAGCCCAGCAGCAGAGTGGGGGCTATCCTGTTTATTGCGTCGAGTGTAACATGTATGATTACCTGCCCTGTGGGCGGGTGGCGTATGTGTGCACCCGTTGCAAGGAGCTCCTGACCCTCAGAGACCGAGTTCGGGCTTTGGAGGCCAGGGTGGCTGAACTGGAGGAGCTAAGGGAGGTAGAGAGATTTGTGGATGAGACTTTCTGGGACACTGTAGTACTGTCCCACCTCCAGTCTGAGAGCCCCAGTGCTCTTAAGGAGGATGAAAGTCTCAAGGGAACAGAGCATTCAATGGGAGCAGAGGGAAACCATCCCGTAGTTGGGACCCTCCTCCCAGAGGATGTTGCGGTATCCTCTCGCACTGAGGATACCTCTGAGGGGGAGGGAAAGCCAGTTCGGAAGAGGCAGGTGTTAGTAGTGGGTGATTCGATCGTTAGAAACATAGATAGTTGGGTTTGTGATGACCGGGAGAACCGTATGGTCACTTGCCTGCCTGGTGCGAAGGTTGCGGATCTCTCGAGGCATCTAGATAGACTTATGTGTAGTGCTGGGGAGGAGCCGGTGGTCGTGGTACATGTAGGTACCAATGACGTAGGGAAGGGTAGGAGAGATGTCCTGGAGGCCAAATTTAGGCTGCTAGGAAAGAGACTGAAATCCAGGACCTCTATGGTGGCGTTCTCGGAAATGCTTCCGGTTCCACGCGCAGGGCCGGGTAGGCAGGCAGAGATTCAGAATCTCAATGCGTGGATGAGACGATGGTGTAGGGAAGAGGGGTTTGGATTTATTAGGAACTGGGGACACTTTTGGGAGGGGGGAGCCTATACAGGAAGGATGGGCTCCACCTAAACCAGGGTGGAACCAGACTGCTGGCACTAAACATTAAAAAGGCCGTAGAGCAGTTTTTAAACTGAGAGATGGGGGAAAGCCGATTGGTGTGGAGATGCACGTAAATCGGAGGGAGACTAATCTTAGAGGAGAATCCATTGATAGAGATTCTCTAAGCTGTAGTCAGAAAGAGAGGAGGGGAGAGGGCAAACCATGGGCCAGAGCAGACAAACAACCGTGTACAAAGGAATCCAATGCATCAGGGAAGGGCAGACAAATAAGCAGTGGCAAATTTTTAAAGTGCTTCTACACAAATGCTAGGAGTCTGACTAATAAGATGGGTGAACTAGAGTACCTAGTATTAAATGAGGAGGTTGACATAATAGGCATCACTGAAACCTGGTGGAATGAGGAAAATCTGTGGGACACAATCATACCGGGATATAAAATATATCGAAAGGATAGAGCAGGCCGGGTGGGTGGCGGAGTGGCACTGTATGTGAAAGATAATGTAGAATCAAATGAAATAAAAATATTAAATGAATCAACATGTTCAATAGAATCGCTATGGATAGTAATTCCATGCTCCAAAAATAAGAAATTAGCAGTAGGGATATATTACCGACCACCTGACCAGAACAGGGATACTGACATTGAAATGCTGAGGGAGATTAGAGAGGCTACCAAAACAAAGAACTCTATAATAATGGGGGATTTTAATTACCCCCATATTGACTGGATACATGTCACCTCAGGAAGAGAAGCGGAGATAAAATTTCTCAATGGCTTAAATGACTGCTTCTTGGAGCAGCTAGTGCAGGAACCCACAAGGGGAGAGGCAATTCTCGATTTAGTCCTGAGTGGAGCGCAGGATCAGGTCCAGGAAATAACCGTTACAGGACCGCTTGGGAATAGTGACCATAATATAATAACATTCAACATTCCTGTGGTGGGAAGAACACCTCAGCAGACCAGCACCCTGGCATTTAATTTCAAAAAGGGGAATTACACAAAAATGAGGAGGTTAGTTAAACAGAAATTAAAAGGCACAGTGACTAGAGCCAAATCCCTGCAAGCTGCATGGAAACTTCTTAAAGACACCATAATAGAGGCCCAACTTAAATGTATACCCCAAATTAAAAAACATAGCAAGAGACCTAAAAAAGAGTCACCGTGGCTTAACCACCATGTAAAAGAAGCAGTGAGGGACAAAAAGGCATCTTTTAAGAAGTGGAAGTCCAATCCTAGTGAGATAAATAGAAAGGAACATAAACACTGTCAAATCAAGTGTAAAAATGTAATAAGAAAAGCAAAAAAAGATTTTGAGGAACAGCTAGCCAAAAACTCAAAAAGAAATAACAAAATGTTTTTTAAGTACATTAGAAGCAGGAAGCCTGCTAAAAAACCTGTGGGTCCCCTAGACGATCGAACTATAAAAGGCGCAATCAAGGACGATAAAGCCATTGCGGAGAAACTAAATGATTTCTTGCTTCAGTCTTCACGGCTGAGGACGTTGGGGAGATTCCCAAATCTGCACCGTCCTTTGTGGGTAATGAATCTGAGGAACTGTCCCGGATTGAAGTGTCATTAGAGGAGGTTTTGGAACAAATAGAAAAACTTAATGTTAACAAATCTCCGGGACCGGATGGCATTCATCCAAGGGTTCTAAAAGAACTCAAATGGGAAATTGCTGAACTATTATCTGTGGTTTGTAACCTATCCCTTAAATCGGCTTCCGTACCTAATGACTGGAAGGTAGCCAACGTGACACCAATATTTAAAAAGGGCTCTAGAGGCGATCCGGGCAATTACAGACCGGTAAGTCTAACTTCAGTACCGGGCAAATTAGTCGAAACAATAGTAAAGAATAAAATTGTGAAGCATGTAGAAGAACATAATTTGTTGGACAAAAGTCAACATGGGTTTTGTAAAGGGAAATCCTGTCTTACTAATCTATTAGAGTTCTTTGAAGGGGTTAACAAACATGCGGACAAGGGGGATCCAGTAGATATAGTATACTTAGATTTCCAGAAAGCCTTTGACAAGGTCCCTCACCAAAGGCTCTTGTGTAAATTACATGGCCATGGGATAAGAGGGAAGGTCCTTTCTTGGATTGAGAACTGGTTAAAAGACAGGAAACAAAGGGTAGGAATAAATGGTAAATTTTCAGAGTGGAGAGGGGTAACTAGTGGTGTCCCCCAAGGGTCAGTCCTAGGACCAATCCTGTTCAACTTATTCATAAATGATCTGGAGAAAGGGGTAAGCAGTGAGGTGGTAAAGTTTGCGGATGATACCAAACTGTTTAGGATAGTCAAGACAGAAGCAGACTGTAAGGGACTCCAAGAAGATCTCACCAAACTGAGTGATTGGGCAACAAAATGGCAAATGAAATTTAATGTGGATAAGTGTAAAGTAATGCACATTGGGAAAAATAACCCCAACTATACGTACAGTATGATGGGGGCTAATTTGGCTACGACAAATCAGGAAAGAGATCTTGGAGTTATCGTGGACAGTTCTCTGAAAACTTCCACACAGTGTGCAGCGGCGGTCAAAAAGGCAAATAGGATGCTAGGTATTATTAAGAAAGGGATAGAAAATAAGACCCGGAATATCTTACTGCCCCTGTATAAAACTATGGTACGCCCACATCTTGAATACTGTGTACAGATGTGGTCTCCTCACCTCAAAAAAGATATTTTGGCCTTGGAAAGGGTTCAGAAAAGGGCAACTAAATTGATTAGGGGTTTGGAACGGGTCCCATATGAGGAGAGGTTAAAGCGACTGGGACTTTTCAGTTTAGAAAAGAGGAGACTGAGGGGGGATATGATAGAGGTGTATAAAATCATGAGTGGTATGGAGAGGGCCGATAAAGAAAAGTTATTTATTAGTTCCCTAAATAGAAGAACTAGAGGACACCAAATGAAATTAATGGGTAGCAGGTTTAAAACTAATAAAAGAAAGTTCTTCTTCACACAGCGTGTAGTCAGCATGTGGAACTCCTTGCCAGAGGAGGCTGTGAAGGCTAGGACTATAACAGAGTTTAAAGAGAAGCTAGATAATTTCATGGAGGTTAGGTCCATAAAAGGCTATTAGCCAGGGGATAAAATGGTGTCCTTGGCCTCTGTTTGACAGAGGCTGGAGAGGGATGGCAGGAGACAAAGCGCTTGATCATTGTCTTCGGTCCACCCCCTCTGGGGCACCTGGTGCTGGCCACTGTCGGCAGACAGGATACTGGGCTAGATGGACCTTTGGTCTGACCCGGTACGGCCGTTCTTATGTTCTTATGTTATGTTCACTGTGTTATATGTGCCGTATCACTAGTCATATTGTGCTGATTGTCTGCTGTTTCATGTTTATTAATTGAGAAAACCACGGGCAAATTGCTACTGGAGCTGCAACTTGCTGACACAGTCAGTGGTGGCTGCTGCACCAATGGCACACAAAGAAGCTGAACTATAGTTTACTTCTTGTGTGTGGAGGGTTGATTATAAGGTTTGTTTCTTAATTAAACTTCTAAACTCTCCTTTACCGAGCAACACAAAATGGAGAGATCTTCCATTGCAGTGGCCTACTCTGGAATGAAAGGGTTGATGAGAACATTTTTGGAGCACTGAGAAATGTTTAAATGCCAAGCCCCCCCACACCCACACCCCAGACAGCCCATCATAAATAAAGAACTGTCAGAGGGAACATATCCTGATCCTTGTCATGTTTTTATGGACACAGAGGTCAAATATGAAACAACTTATCAAACAAGCAATAAACTTAACTTCGCGTGAGCCTCTGGAAAGGACCATGAAGTATCCATGATCATCAGCATGAGACATACTAGCGTGAGTATTGCCAGTGGCATCAGGCTATTTATGCCACAGGAAATTATGAAATGTCAGAAATTCCGAATTTTGACCAGCACTAACCCTGGAGGTTAAGAAAGAAAAGAATTCTGAACCAAAGACTTTGGGGAATGAACATTCCTATTGAAACAGTTACTAGAATTTCTCCTTCAAAAATGGACACAAAAAGTTCACCAACCCCCCAAAAAAAAGAAAAAGAAAAAAAAGAAAAACCTAATCTTTCAAGGCTACGTCTACACTGCACAGTTATTTTGGAATAAGCTATTCTGGAATAGTTATTCTGAAATAGCTTATTTCAAAATAGCACATCTACACTGCAGGGAAGCCTCAAAATTAGTCCGAGGCAGGCTTCCCTAATGTAGATGTGCTATCTCGATTTAGACCCCCCCAGGAGGCACTAGGGAGGAATAACTTTGAATGGCCCTGGTGAGGGGCTATTTCAAAATAGCAGCAGTCGAGCGTCTACACACACCTTATTTCGAAATAGCTATTCTTCGTAGAATGAGGTTTACAGAAGTTGGAATAAGCCATCCATTATTTTGAAATAATGGAATTGCTGTGTAGATACTCGCATAGTTATTTCTGAATAACAGCCAATATTCCGAAATAACTTTGCTGTGTAGACACACCATCACTGTTTTGTTTGTTTGTAATTTTTGTCTCCTCTCATTCTCCCTGCTATACACTCCTGTAATCAGATAAGAACATAAGAATTGCCATGCCGAATCAAACCCAATGTCCATCTTGTCCTCCATCATGTGTCTGACATCGGCCAGTATCAGATGCTTTGGAGAAAACTGTGAGAACACTATAATAGGAGGCTGCAGAATAATTTTCCTCCATACTTCAGGTCACATCCAAGTAACAGTTAAAAATTGGTCAAAGTCAAATGCCATGGATCGTGGGTGCTATCGTTTTAAATTTCTCTTTTCCATGGCCGCTACGTTAAGGGTGACTGTGTTAAGGTTCCCTGATAGTAGCAGGTCCTAGGAATTAAATATATTACAAGCTTCTTGAGGCAAAAATTATGTTTTTCCTTGTGTGTGCACAGAGCCAAGCCCTTGATAGAAACCAATAAACAATAGTATTGTACATTCCATCTGAACATCCCCTTTTCTTCAGACTACAATAACAGCACTGAAAACAATGGTCATTAAGAGGAGGGTGAGGATTAATATTATTTTTATTTAATATCTATTTGTTCTTATTTCTATAGTGCTAGATGGATGTGTGGGTGCTTTACAGGCATGCAAAGGACCAGCCCTGTCCCCTCCCATCAGAATATTCCAAAGATCTAGTTCCTGAATAGCTGTTCCCTTTAAGTGTTTATTGCCAATAGATGTGCAGTAATCAAAAAAGGGGAAGGGGGACTCCCACTGGAACTCCCAGTCATCCTGCACCCGCTGCTCCATGATCCGGGTCTGGGCTCGCAGGGCCTGTAGGTGCTGCTCTCTGTACCCCTGCCGTGTGGTGGTGGTCCTGCTGAGGCCGCGGGTGCAGGAGCATGTCCCGGGAGGCGTGGTGCGCCCTGCACGTGCAGCTGGTGCGGCTGTGGAGAAAGAAGAGAAGCGGTCGGTTCTCCCTGGGGACACGGTGGATGATGCCCAGCCCCCCCGCGAGGTGAGGGTGACCATGCACTGCACCGTCAGAGCCGATGTGCTTGCACAGAGGCCATGGTCGGCATGTCTGGCTCTGCCCGGGAGTGGGAGCTGCCCCGAGACCACACCCGTGCCCCGGTGCTGTGTATAGTGCGGCCGAGGCAGCGGGGAGATGTCCCCTGCCCCTGTGCAGAGGGGGCGTGTGAAGGGAGGGTGTCCTGCTGTGTCCCACCCCGAGGTCGGGAGCGTGTCAGGTCACTTCACACACATGTGTGGCTATGGGGCCACGGCCCCTGTGTGGCAGGCAGCTGGAGCCACCTGCCCCAGGGTGGCATGGTACATGCCCGCACGTGCACAGGTGGCTGCGTGAGCCGTGGGAAGCATGGCCCACGTGCGCGGTCCCTGGTCTCCCTCCCCGCCCGCCCCCCGGGTAAGGGACAGTGCTGGCACTTACCTGGTATGGCCTCCCCAGACGACCCTGCCAACTCCGGTGCCGGGACAGCTGGTGGTGGCCCCTCTGCTGCGCCCGGGTCAGGGCCTTCAGCTCCCAGCTCGCTGCCCCCCGGGCTGGCGCGGACCGCCCCTCCCCCCAGGATTCAGTCGAGGGCGGGGAAGTAGGGACAGGTGGCAGCCCCTGCTGCGGCGCCACCCCTGGTGGCCCTAGCGTACGCCTGCCGCAGCTCCTTAACTTTCAGGCGCACCTGCTCCTGGATGCACCTGTGTCCCTTGCGGGCCATGGTGGCCGCTATGAGGCCATAGATGGCAGCATTCCTCTGACTGGTGCAGAGATCATGGACATTGGGGGCCTCCCCCCACACCTCAATGAGGTCCATGATCTCCGCACCAGTCCAGGCGGGCACGCGCCGTCTACGGCCCCTGGCTGGCCCCTGGGTGCTGGGGAACTGGCCAGGGGACAGCTGGCTGCTACTGGCTGCCATTGTGCGGCCACTGGGTGAGGGTCTTTAGTTCCAAAGCTGATGGTGAAAAGACTCAGCAACCCATCACAACTAAAAACAAAAGGGCAAAATAGTGAAATAAACTACCCTCCATCCGAGGCAGTGGGGAGTTGGGTATTATTAGCTGATAATGTGCCTGCCCCAATTGTGAAGCACATAATATAAAGCGTACCCTGCATTTTTTTCCATGGGGATGGAAAATGCATTGATTAGAGGAAACCAGACACACCTGCAGTTATCAAGTTTATTTAAATAAAGAAAACCGATACAGTGAACAGGTTTCCCAGAAAGCAAAGTACACTGCATGGATAGTTAGATAATCCCAAAACCCTGGCTTAGACTGGTCATGCTATTTGAGTATTGTTATCAATGTAAGCAAGAGTCTGTTGTGTTTTAAATTGCCATCCATTGCCAACCCCTTGTTATTCCCACACTCAGCAGACATATTTATTCACAATTTGCTGGCAGCTCTGTTGTTCCTCCTGCACTCTGTGGGAATCATTAGAAAGCATCTTCTGTAGCCAGGTTATTCTGTGTATGCTCCAGGCAGTCAGCCTCTAGTGAGCCTTGGTCAGAGATATCAAGAGTGGATCACTATTGATCTACAAAGCCTGGACATGTTTTAGAAATCACTGTGAAATGTTGTGTTCCATATGGGCACGGAACCCTACTCTGAACTGGAAAAGACCCAGGGTAATGAGCTTATGTTTTCCCTCTGAACTCATCTCCAGCCTGAGAGATCCTGGCAGTCTTGACCCATCTATCTGGGTTAATCCAGATAATGCTTAAAATGCGCATTGATTAACATGCATTTGGGGACTGGATGTTGTTTGTCACAGGCCAATGTAATAGGAGTAAAATATACACAACACAGAAGCAATAATTGGGGGCCAAGAAATGTTCTGAAGAGAGATATTCTAATCTCCTGATTAGAGACATTTTTCTTTCCTATTCTTCTGCCACAATAACACCTATTAACTACATAAAATAATGAAATTGTCAGCAAATGGATCATTAAGAACATAGGGCCAAATCACACTTGATAGAAATTGATGCAACGCCCTAGAAACCAAAGGAGCTACACCAGCTGAGAATTTGGTCCACAGTCCAATAGCTCCATATAACAATGATGTGTACCCTCTAGTAACATATTGTGGTTCTTGGGGGCACCACATTTGGCTCTGTAGGAGCTGATGAGCTTGGATGACGCAAAAGTCACTCACCTGGTTTTGGGAAGAAAGATAGGAGCTCTAATTGCAGAGGGACTTCTCATGCTTCATGGTGCATTTGTGAAGGCATGAGGATAACACTGAACAAATGGACTGAGGACGCCAACAGGATACGTCATAGCATCCAAGATGGAGAGGGAGAGAGAGAGGGAGAAACCACCTTTCTGTCCCATCATCCAGAAAAAGGTGGGGAGAAAATGGAGAAAAGAGAAACACCTTTTCAAACTCCCTTCTGACACCAGGGGCAGGAGCTATGTATTGGAGAGTCACAAAATAATGCTAATAATGCTGTGATGTGGTAAAGTTATATTTATGGCAGTAACCACCATCACTAGTGCTGGGAGAACACCCTGCAATGAGATGTCAATGGGAATAACTCATAGTCTGTGGCAGAATGGGGAGCTCAGTAAGGACACAGATTTTACTCAAAATCGCTCTCTCTGTCTCTCTCTTTCTCTTGCCCACTGAGTTTGGAACATGAGCTGACAGTATATCCAGATGAAGACTTTAGCATGCAGGAGATTTCTGAAATGAATTATTACCTCAGGTGCCTTGAGCAAAAAGCACCTCTTGGGATGTGTGACAAGACATAATAGCTGGAAACAAAAGAAGTCCTCTCCGTGGCAGATTTAGTCTCTTAAATTTACTGATAATGCACTCTCCCCCCCATAAATCAGAAGTTCGTTTTACCCACTTGGCAATTGATTCTTAGCCATGACTAAATACAAGACACTGCTGGAAAATGTGTAAGCTTTGACTCACACAGAAGAAAACCTACAGTATGAGAAAAATAGGAAAGGGTGAAACAAATTCTTTTATACTCAACACAAACTCGTTGAGGTAAGACTGAAAAATACAAAGATGTGAGTCTATATTCAACCCTGGAGTAGAATGCACAACTCACTTCGAAGTTAATGAGGCTGGGTCTGATTTTGTTGACACGGATGTAAATCCAGAATAGTTCCAATGACTCCAATGGATTTTTACAAATGCCTATGTAAGTTAAGAATCTGGCATCAGCACTGTCATCGTCATTACTGCTACTACATCCAGGGTCTCAGGCTGAGGACTGTATAAACAAAGGTGAGCACCTCTGCTCCAGAGAATTTACCGTCCAGATGTCAGACAGACTGTGACAGGAGAACAAAGGAGACGGGAGTAGGGTAAGAGAACAAGCTCCAAATAATACAGAGTTGAGCAGCAAAACAGTATACTGAGCTCTCTGCTTGCCTAACTATTATGGGTGTCTTGTGCGTGTTTCACAAGCAAAGAGTTTTACCCACAGATTCTTCTGTCCCAAGAGAGTACTATAAAATCACTGCCTTTGCAAGTACTCCTTTAAAAACTCTGCTCTGCTTTCCCTCCTTGCCCCAAATGCTTTGACCGATAGGACCTTTCTTGAAGTAAGGATGACAAATCTAATCTGACAAAATTTCTGTTGAAGAACTGTCAGTTTCATGCAGGGCAAAATTGCTACATATTTTACTTACTTTCATTAAACTGCTTTTTATATTTTTCATAGTCTTTTAAGTATAATCAATTCAGATGGCTGCAGATTCATTGCTAATCTGATTTTTGCCAATTAATGGAAAGTAACATTATTTGATTTTCTAACCTTCCAAGTAGCTAATCACTTTACAAAGAAGAAAACCTGCCTCAAGCAACAACTGGTAAAATCTGACTGGTCAGGTGATTTTCTAACAAAGGTGGGGATCATTTCTTCCCTCTAGGCCTCAGTCTATATTCGGTTACACCAGCATAAATCAGGAGTTATGCCATTGAAGCCAAGGTTGGTTTTGTTTTTTTCCATACAAGAAATAAATGGTGGATCTGGCAAAACAAACCCCTCTAAAACAAATAAAATATCTTGAATATTTGGTGAATATCTTGTTTTGGTTTATATTTGTTGAAATGTCACAGTTCAAAATTTGTCAATCAGTTTTATGATATAACAGATGGCCCAGGTATTGAGTGAAATCTATGATTTAGCAGAAACTATGTGAAAAATGCTTGGTAAAATCTTGGTGTTTTGCCTGAGATTTACTTTGTGGTTTTAGGTTCCTTTAAATGAAACTCATAGATCCCCAATCTCCAGTACATTTGAGACAGCTTTAAATTAGTCCAGCCACTCAAAGTTGACTTAAAATATGGTTTAGTCCGCTACTTCCAGAATCCCAGATCATGTGGGAATCCTTGGTTGGTAGACAAGCAGTGTAGAGGCTCTGCTTCCAGCAGAGTCTGGGTTGGGGTGCAGATGGGAGAGGACACTGGGATGTGGTCAGAGTTTTCTTATGCCCAGTGATCCCTGGCTGCTGAAGAAGGCCCCTCGGGCCTTAAACAACCAACATAAATTAGAGCAACCCTCCTGGCTGCTCTATTTGATGCTGGTGATGTTTTGATCCTCCCCTGACCACTGAGCTATACCATAGTTGGTGATCTGGCTAGAAATTCACATTAATCAAAACTGAATAAAACATTGGCATAAGAGCCAGGTTTTACATGTCTCCCCCAGTGATACGGTTTGCTTTGTCCAGCTATTCTCCTAGTCAGTCATGGAACCATGCCAGGGCTGAGCCCGACTAATTCAAGGATGATGGAATGTCAGAATAAATGAAAATGCTCTTTTCCCCTTCCACCACTTTGGCAGCTGAATTTAAAAACTGCCTGCATCCTAGAGGCATGTGGTAACCGAAAGAGCTACAGGAGGGAGGTATATGCATCAGGCACAAGCTATAGACCAGGGGCACACCGCCAGAATGAAAAATGTCAGTTTTCCTCTCTCCCCACTGCACAGTTGTTTTGTTTCTGAGAAGAGCTGGTGTGCATGACAGATTAGGAGAGTTGCAAAGCAGACAGGTCAGTACTGTAGTGAGGGTCATTGCTATTTCTATTACTGCGAGATGCTATAATTATAGCATTGGAAATGTTGGATGCTGCCAAATTCAATTCAGGAATAAATAAGTCCTCCCATGGCACAGGGGCTGTTGAACTAGAGTGAAGATATTTTTATCAGCTGAGGACTGAAGCCTGGGAGGAAGGAAAAAGCAGCTTGAAGGTTTTAGTACAGTCTGGCCATTTTGAACGTATATAATTAGACTCCTTAAAAAGCCAAGCGAGCCCTGTGTTTATTGCATTGGCTCTGCCTTTTTTAGTTTTCTGGCACTGCCATTTTCCACTTGATCTTCAGACAATTGACAGGACTGTTAAACATCCTTCACCAGTATAAACAGAGGAGAAAGCTCTGGGTCTCATTTGCGTGCAGTGCCTCTGACGGGTGTTGCTGTACAGGAGGGCTCAGGCAAGTACATGACTTTATATATGATCTGATCCACCTTTCTAGTACCTTCTCTCTGCTTTGCTACCCCTGACCACAAATTGGATCACGGGTGCTCTCTGTGTGTTTGAGGATTTAGTGTAACGTGTTCCTCAGTTTTAAGCTTTGATCAGGCGTAATATTCTCTCCCCAGACAGCATTCAGCTACATAGTATGTAAAACCTTCATTTATCTTGCAAGGGCTAAGTGTATTTGCCAGAGGTGAGGAGAGGTGGTCAGGAGACATGGGCATCTTACCCTGCTCTGCTGATGATTTGCTGTGTGGCCTTGGGAAGTCACTTTCCACCCCAGTGCCTCTGTCTTGCTTCTGTAACATGGAAGGACCAGCTTGCAACCAGTGTGGCATGGAGCTTTAGATGGAGGTGGCCAAATAGATTAAAAATATTAATGGTTATTCATAATCATTAATTGTTATTGTTAACTCTGCTCTCATGAGTCATCTTCTGAGATAATTCTTTTGCTTCCTGTTCCTTCATAATATCCTCCAGCACTCCCATTCTCCAGTCCTTCTTCACTGAAATCTCTCTAATTGCTTCAGGCATTCTATAGCCACCATGGGAACATGGCTCCACATGTTTACCTGCTTTGGCAGCCTCACCACCTGCCTGTCCTATTTAGAAGTTCATGCTGAATATTTCACCTTATCATACCTTTTTTTCCAAGCCCTCTGCAGCTCTCAGTGTTTAAATACTTGCTGATGTCTTCTTCTTAGGGCCAGCTGCACCTCCCACCAATGCCCAATGCCAACAGAAGCCCAATGTCTTCATAATCATTTCACTTGCAGTTGTCATGGCGTAATCAGCATCTGTCCTTTTAGAATGTCCATTTTCTGGTGGCTGGGAAGCTGTGTGGTTTCCCTACCTGGCTGTAAACCCAGACACGAGACAGAAGGCTGGAAAGTTAGGACATTCTGTGAGCATGAAACTAGACAAAGGTATTGCCAGCTATGCCTGTGCTTTACTACATTGTATATCGCTAACCAAGGATCTGGATCACAATTAAAATGGTTTCTTTTTAAAATTCTGCGAAGCAAAAAGAAACTGAAATCAAACACTGCTATCTCTCCATATATAACAGCAGAATTGCAACAAGGGAGCATCATGGCCCACTTGCTGAACCACTGTCACTCAACTGAGATTCATTCCGGTCACCAAAACTCAGCTACTTGGGGCAAGATTCTCAGTTGATATAAATTGGCACTGGTCCCTTTCCTTGTATCTGAGATTGGCTTTATTCACATCAGATCACTTTCAGCCCAAGTGGAAGGCTTTGTCTACACTTACAAGTTGAATGCGCAGCTGCAGCAGAGCTCTTAACAGAAAGTCTGACCACGGCACGAGCGCTGACAGAGAGCTCTCCCAGGGCTCCGTGTAAACCATCTCCATGAGGGGAGTAGCTGAGACAGTGCTGAGAGCGCTGGTGCTTTACAGTGCTGTAACTTGCTGTGCTTGGGAGGGGTGTTTTTTCACACCCCTGCGCCAGAAAGTTACAGCGCTGTCAAGTGCCAGTGACTCCTAGGAAGTCAATAAACATTGCCCTGGGGAGGAAGTTGACCCATTTTCTCTTTCTTTATATCAAATGGTTTATTCAAACTGCAGAAGTTCTGGCACTTGCCAATACACAAATGGTGCACTAAAATCATATTTTCACTTCCCAATGGCAAAAAAGCTAGTTATATTGCTTTATTTCCAGTCTATTCTACATATTATTAAACATATTGACTGCAGTTTCTGGCTTTTAAACTGAGAAAGAAAAGAATCATTTTTATTACCTTATTACCCTTTTATTTAATCAAGTAATAAAACTACTCAACTGTATGGTGAAATCTAGATTAAAATTTGCCTTTACTTCTTGAAATCACATGGATAAATGCTCCAGCAGTTAACTATGTTGGATATGCAGCATGTGTTTTGCTCTGCTCTCAGATTCTGTTAGGTGGCACATAGATTCCTGCCTTGCAACATTTCAGGAGGTATTTTGAAAGATTTCAGGGTCTTCCAATTATGGCTTCGCTTTTCTCACACAGCAGAGAAAGTCCCTTCCTTTCATTTCAATGGAAACTAGTGTTTTAGCCCTTGCCCATGCAGCTGAGTGCTCATCTCTGGATCTTATTTCCAGTCCTCATAAGGCCTGGGTTTGATGACCTAGTCTGATTACAGGATCTTTGACAGCTTTAAAGGAATTTGCACAAAGGAAGGACACAGCTGCTGTTCTGATGAAGGATTTTTCTGAGCAGGCCTCCCAAACTAGACATGCCACTATGAGCTGCTGCCTACACTTTTCATCATGAGCAACAGGTACGTCTAAACAGATTTTGTGTTCTTGCCTGCACAGGCCTTTGCAATGAATATTTTGCTCTTACAGCAGCTTAACTTGAAAGAGTAAAATGCTGTCTCTTCTTAGCTTATTATTCAGCGTGCAATATTCAGTCTTCTATTAACACTGATGGCCATATCACCAGCTGGCATCAATCAGCAGAGCCCCTTTTAGTTTATAGATTCTCCAGGGAAGTGACTCTCCACATCTGTCTTTATACGGCACCTTACGCTATTGAGCCTCAAGCTTTTATCAGGGCCGATGGACACAAACATATTATTGTTTTCTTTGTAAATAAAAACTGTTATGGGGGTTTATTAATCTGTCTGAAATAATGTACAAAATCCGTCCTTTACATCACATTTTGCACAGCGGTGATGTTAGCAATAGCGTTAATAGTATTTCAGACCCACGGTCAGTTGCCTGTCATGATCACAGTGCCATTTCCAGATGCAATAACTATCCTCTGTTTGCCTGTAAGCAGAGCCCCCCACCCCCAATTGCTACTCTTACTCAAATACTAATATTTTGGAATAAAAGGGGTCAGTGAGGACTCAGACATTACTATTAAAATGAATTTTGGAAGATGTACTTGGTATAATTTCTGGTGTAACTACAGCAGGGGCTTCGGTGGTAGAGGATTTGTTTACATGTGGGCTTTTTTCTTGTTTGTCTTCTAATACATAGTTATGTCTTTCCCAGTCAAGCAGGAGGATATACTCCTAGTGTCATACACTCAGCTATGGTGCGCTTGTGCTAGGGGCAGTTGAGAGATGGAAGGGAACTTGGCCCTCAAGTAGCTTTCCTCTCCACTGATCTTGGGGCCCATCAGAGGTCAGGATGATCTCTTGTATTACTAAGAGCAACCAAAGGGCTGTTCTATAGTGTCCCAGTTTGAGCAGTTCCTTTTGCTGGTGGAGGATTGGCCAAACTGTCATACACTACTCTGGCTCCACCCCTTTCTGGTCCTGCCCTGTCCTCTCCTGCTCCTTCTACAATGCCTTCTTACCCCAACTCCTGGAAAACAGAAGCATGTGGATTAAACCCAGCTGTGCCCTTTTTACTGGGAGAACCCTTATCAGCATTTTTTGGCCTCATTTAAAGTCGCTATGCACCACCATTCCATGCTACAAAAGTGTGATATCAGAGACCAGGAGATGGCCCTCCTAGTGCCAATAGGGTCTGGTCATCCTTTTTCTGGACAAGCTGTGCATATGATACAGTCAGAAATAAGTGTTAGGGCGAATGAATGCTACTCCTTTTTTTATGCAACAGTAAGGAGCACTAGGGCCCCATAGACCTTTAAGCATCTTGCCTTTCACTGATCTGGTAATTGCTCAGTCCAGTCCTCCCTTCAACCACTGTTGTTGCCCGATACTATTCCCTGTCTTCCCAGTGTCTGAAGAGCTGGTACAGTGGTGGATCTGGGAACCCTGTTCCTCCTAATCATTAGTTTCACTGACCCACCAGCCTGGTAAAGATCTCTTGCTCCACCCCACCTAAGGGAGACATCTAGCACTCAGGGGAGACTTGCCTACCACAAGAGCCAAAAGTGGGATCATTCCCCAATTGACCACCTAACCCACGACCAGCGTGGATCCCCCTCATAACTCAGCACCCCACGGTCAGAGACAGTCAGACAACTTGCTTGCCCTTATCACTGCCAGCAGAGTCTGTAGAGAAATCACCTGCCACCACTACTGCTGCTGTGAGAAACACCTGTCAAGTTGGGCCGTCACCCAGGAGAGCCTCAGTGATGGGGAGGGGAAAATAGGATAAATGGAGAGATACTAGGCTTGGAGGTGGGATACATGTCCAGCTAGAGGGAAAGGTGGATTTGGGAGGGAAAGAGTCTGCAATTCATAGATTTAGGGAGGAAAGAAGAGAGTGTGATACTGCTAGATATGTTAAGTGTTGGGGGAAAGGGTATCTCATCCAGGGAATGTCCTGTTTATTGCTGATTATCCTGGTTAATGCTGGCAGCTCTTCTGTGATAATAATCATGGGAGAGGAGAGGAGCAAGGACAACTACTTTTGGGAGACTCCATAGTACAGCAAATGAAACAGCAGCAACACCATTTAGCTCCTTGGTACAAGAGTGCACCACAAGCAAGATTTCAGCATTGCAATCAGTCATTTCCATCGCATTGCATAAGATTTCAAAGAAAAGAAAATGAGGGACCATGCCCCTTGTGTGGAAAGTAACTTTCCATCAATATTTTGGAATGGATCATTTATTATCCCTTTTATTTGGCACTGATGAGGCAGCATCTGGGGTATTGTGTACAATTCTGGGGACCCCATTACAGAAAGGATGTGGATGCGTTGAAGAAAGTCCAGCAGAAGGCAACAAAAATGATTAGAGAGCTGGAGCACATGACCTACAAGGAAAGGCTGAGGGATTTGGGCTTATTTAGTCTGCAGAAGAGAAGAGTGAGGGGGGATTCGATAGCAGTTTTCAACTATCTGAAGGGGGGGGTCCAAAGAAGATGGAGAGACTGTTCTTGGTGGTGACAGATGACAGAATGGTCTCAAATGAGCAATGGTCTCCAGTTGCAGTGGGGGAGGTCTAAGTTGGATATTAGGAAAAACTATTTCACGAGGAGGGTGGTGAAGCACTGGAATGGGTTACCTAGGGAGGTGGTGGAATCTCCATCCCTAGAGGTTTTTAAGTCCCAGCTTAAGAAAGCCCTGGCTGGGATGATTTAGGTAGGTGTGGTCCTGCTTGGTCCTTGATGACCTCCTGAAGTCTCTTCCAACCCTATGATTCTATGAAAATGTGTTGCATGACCCTTCAGGAGTTCACTTAAATTAAGGGAGTCAAATTCTGCTCCCACACCCTCACAACTTTCCACTGACTTCAATAGAATTGCGTGGGTGTAACTAAGAACAAAAGCATTTGGCCCTACCCATGTATGCAAATCAGTTGACTGACAAATTAAGCAGATTGAATCAGTTATCTTCACTAACATAGCAGGGACCCAGTCCTGCCAGTGTTCCACACGCACAACTCCTGCTTTAGTCAACTATAGCCATGCTTGTGGAGCCCTCGCAGAATCGGACCTCAGTTCACATAGTTAATTCGATCTCTTGAACACATAGCCCAAAAAGGTTTCTTGGTAGAAATTTATCTCAGTCAAACACAAGGCAAACCTCTTGGAAATCAGTCACGCAGCCTCCTGCAGGAACAGCTCTATGCTTTGGAACAGCAGGTGTCTGTCAGGGAAGTTAACATGACTTCTTATCACTGAAAAACAATGTTTTATTTCCCAGCATTGATGTTAGCCATGTGGCTGATTGATAAAGTAGCATAAGAAAAGGAGTCGGGTCAGGGAATACATGCTTTAACTTGCCAGTGGTAGTGACTGTGTAGGTGGGATCAAAACACCACAGATATTAGAGAGGCCCAGCTTCATTGTGCTGGCAAAGCTGTGCTTGGCACAGGACCAGGGTGGGGTGGAAAAAGTTGTTTGTATCACCTTTACAGCTCGTGGATTTGGGAAGCTCTGTTGGGTTTCTTGGGCCTTCAGGGTGCTTCTAGACTACATGGCTCCGTCGACGGCGCCAAGTAAAGTAGTTTACTCGACATAGTCAATGAAGCAGGGATTTAAATAATCCCCGCTTCATTAAAATAAAAACGGCCGCCGTGCTGTGCCGACAATCAGCTGATCCGGCACAGTGCAGCAGTCTAGACGCGGCACAGTCGACAAGGGAAGGCTTTGTCGACCACTCCTGTAAACCTCGTTACAGGGGAGGCAAAGAGGGCAACTGCCCTGGGGCCTGGCAATTCGAAACAGTCCAGGGCTCCCAGCTGCCACTACTGGGCCTTTTAAAGTTTTGCCGGAGAACACCACCTGGTGGGGGGGGGGAGCAGCATGTTCCAGGCAGCACTGAGAAGTGGCTATCCCCATCTCCGTCCCTAGTGTACAAGGCCCCACCCTTCCAGGAGCAAGGACCTGTGGGCCCCGCAGTTTACCCTGGGGCCTGGTGAGTCTGTTGACTCCCTGTTTTCCCCACCCTCACTCATGCATTTTCACTGGGCTAGGCTGAAGCCTTCAAGCTTTGGTGCCTTTCAGTGTGGCCCATCTTCTTTGGCCGCCTACCCAGGATGGCAGGGCTCATGCATTGTCCACCCTCCTGGGGCCATGTGGTAATTTTAGTTGTCGGAAGTTGATCATGGTGCAATGAAGTTTTGAGAGACCCTGTTGTGGATTGTTAACATGCCCCTTGCTCTTATGACGTTACATGTATTTCACTCATTACAACTTTTCTCAGACATCAGTCCCTCCAACGACATAATCACTGTCTTGCTCTTCTCTAGTCTCTCTTCTCTGAGGTACTCAAACCTGAATGCCACCTTTCAGCATAAGGGCCATAGAGCATCAACTCAGCCCATACTGTGAGGTCTTTGACTATATAGCTGAAAACTCCATGGGCCTTTTTTATTTCCATATCACTTTGCAAAATTCGTGTCAATTGACAGTCCTCTATCACCCGTAGAATCAATTTAGGCAACAATGGTTTCCAGGTTTCTCAAATCCCTCTAGGGCCTGATCCAGTACCCTTGGAAGTCAATGGGAGCCCTTTGATTTCCCCAGGATTAGGCTCAAGGCCTTAATCCCTTTGTTTCAAATTATTTCCTGCAGATATATTAGTGTGCATTTTAATTAAACTGAATTTCATTTGGGAAATTAGTTTTATAAAACAAAGAATAAAAAGCACTCAACTTGAACTCTATTAAAATAATACACACCATCCATTCTATTGTATATTAACAGGAGTGTCATATTTAAGGCCCGGGAAGTAATTGCCCCACTCTGCTTGGTGCTAGTGAGACCTCAGCTGGACTGCTGTGTCCAGTTGCGGGTGCCATGCTTAAGGAAAGGTGTGGTCAGATTATTGAGAGTCCAGATGAGAGCAACAAGCCCTGTGCTATGCAGAAAGGTTAGAAAAACTGGGCATGTTTAGTCCTGAGAAAGGAAGACTAAGGGGGGGGACACGATAATAGTCTTCAAATATGGTAAGGGTCATTTATAAAGAGGACAGTGCTCAGTGAAGGTAGGGCAAGAAGTAACTGGCTTAATCTGCAGCAAGGGAGATTTAGGTTAGATATTAGGATAATAAATAAGGTTAGATAAACTCTGGAATAGGCTTCCAAGGGAGGTTGTGGAATTTCCATCACTGAAGGTTTTTACCAAAAGATTAGACCATCTCAAGGATGGTCTAGGTTTCCTTGGTCCCACAAAGGGGTTGGATTTGATGACCTCAAGTCCCTTCCAGCCCTACATTTCTGTAAGTATATTTGTGCTTTGCAAGGTTTTTCTTTTCCTGCTTTTTGTCTCCTCTTATTTTATTTCAAGTCAGCTATATGCTCACTGCCTGTTAGATCATTCTGTTTAGTACGATTGCTGATAGCACTCCTGCAGTTAACAACATTCCAGGGTTCTTTAAAGGGAGAATGCCTTAGCACTAAAACAACCCCTGATGTATGCCATCCAAGAGTGAAACTGAAAGGTCACCCTGAATGCCCTCTCCAGCCAGGTTTAGCCAGGCCCGCTCAGAGGTCCAGAGAGGCTCAGGCCACGTCAAGCTTTTGAGGCCTCTAGCCATAATAAAAATAAAAAATGATGCCACTGGTCCAGCACCAGCCACTAGCAGTGGTTTATTTATATAATCAGCAGATGTGAGAGGACATATTCATCATGGTCTAATCTTGTGCCATCAGAACCGATATCTTTTTATTAATATTTATGAACAGTTTTAACGTTTTAATGTGACAAAATCTATATCGGTTACCATAAAAATATGTCTTTCACCAAATCACATCTCTTACTTGCTTAAATTTGCAGCTTTAAGCTGAGAGAATGTGTCACATTTTCGTCCGACAGGGATGCACATAAAAACAAGTCATGAAACTTACCAAATGCCAAAAAATTAACAAGTGTCTAAATTTGAGCTCTCCCTCCCCCAAGCTTGAGACCCAGGCCAAGTAGCCCCCTGTTCTCACACCCTCCCCCTCCTCCCATCCCCCCAATTGGCCCTGGTTTTATCTCTGTTCAGCTACAACGTTCAGATCAGTAGGAATGACCGACTTGGAAACAAAGGGCAGAGAGCAGATATTAGCATTTGGTTACTTGGTAACTCTCATGTAATCATTACATACTTTACATTTTAGATCCCAGTGGTGGGATAAATAGAATGGCTGGGAAAACATCAAGTGAAATAAATCAAATGGTTTATGGGACATTTTTATCTCAAAATGCACTGTGGGTCACAAATGCGAGCTTGATTGTGATTCCAAGAGTTTAATTATCAAATAGATGTGCCAAAAAAATGGTGACTAAGAAAGTTTGTTTCAATGGCACAGCTATTCTAATATGTATGTACTGTATATCATCTTGAACACTCAGTTTTACTGTCTACCCAAAGAAGCATGAGTTAGTGGAGTTACACCATGGATGAATTTGACCCAGGTGCTTCTTTTAAGTAAAATTATTTTTGCCAGATCCTACAGAGGTATGTCTCGGTAGGCAGTATTGCCTAATGGTAGGTAAATTACATCCTAACAGCTATGGTTCGGGGTAGCATCATCTGTCTGTGGGATTGGGTAGGGAAGCTCTCAGAGTTGGCCAGCTTCCAGCAGCTTCATTATTAGGCTCAATCCAAGTGGCATGGAGTGCTGGCAACTTCCTGGCAGGAGGCTGCTGCACCCGACTGCCTTCATCTGTGGTCAGCCCAGTCTGAGATCTGAGCCTTTTAAATGCTGCCTCCACTGGGACCATACCCAGCAGAAGCAATGATGGTGACCTCTTGGGCCCAGAACAGTCATTTAACCCTTCCCTCCCCTGTATGGAGTTGGTAATACCCCATCGCAGGGCAAATTCTCCATTCTGATCTGAAGTATAGGTGTCGAGGGTAGGGCACCTAATCCTGTTGCATATTCTTCCCAGAATTTGCTTCCTGGAGAGTTCCATTCAGAACCTGCAGGACATGATTATAAATTAGCACTGTGAATCAAGGAGGAGAGTTTTGCTTTAGAACTGCCCAGTATATACTGAACCAGAAGTTCTTAAAGCATACTTCTTCATAAAGCAACTTCTATTGTGTTGTATCAGATCTATCACCCCGTTTGATATTATAAATAACATTTGCAAATAGCAGTTCATATACTGCCCTCTGTGCATAGGTGAATTCCCACTGACATTGAAGGGAGTTGCAGATACAAAGGACAGTCCATAGCTCTGTGTCATGAATGAAAACTTACACTGCAGATTAGTGATATGAAGAATGAAAAATGTATGGCTCCCAAGCATAAGTATGAGTGACCCTCATGGAAAGAAATAGGTTTATTGTAGGTTGCTGCATGTTTCTTTGCTTTCTATTTTCCTATGAACAATTGGTCTCATTATACAATGGGTCTGCAGGTATCAACAGAAGTAAGAAATACATGCTTTGAAATAAATGAAAGTTGAGCTCTTTCTGTGTAACTGGCTTCACACTAAGGCTTTGTCTACACTGCTGATTTTTGCCAGCAGAGAGTATGCAAATGGAGCGCTGATTAGCATTTTGTCATAATTCATTTGCATAATCTATCTGAGCCGTTTTTGTGCAAAAACAAGCAGTGTGGACATTTCCTTTTTGTGCAAAAAGGGGTTTTTGCACAAAAAGAAAACATCCACACTGCTTGTTTTTGCGCAAAAACCCCTTGCGCAAAAACGGCTTGAATAGATTATGCAAATGAAGTGTGACAAAATGATAATCAGCGCTTCATTTGCATACTCTCTGCTGGCAAAAGCCGGCAATGTAGACATAGCCTAAGACTTCACACTAAGTTTTAAATATTATTGGACCATTGGTAATTGCATGGCTTCCATTATACCTTTTCTTTAAAAAAAAATCCAAGAAAGTGCTTGCATGCTGAAGCATCCATCTGACGAAACATTACTCTTTACCGTGCTTGTTAAGAGGCGATGCACAAAAATTCCCCTTATGAGTGATTTTCACAAGGACATGATTTTTGCAGGACTTCCCTGCTGATAGATATCACAAGTAAGAACTAGTTTTGTATTCCATTCTGTGGGTGCCCTGCTGCATGGGTATCTTTCAGCAGTGAATTTGTTCCTCCAGAGGCAAAAAAGGGACAGTGCGCCTTTCAGTGTTAATTATGTGCTCTGGGGCAATTAATATTTTTGATGTATTACATGATGGTGGAAAATCACACTTGACCATCACAAAAACTCATCTTGCTGCCTACAGGTGCATGGCTAAATTATTTATGGAGTGTACACAGAATCACTAAAGGTGGAATACTGAAAGAAGGATCAGTTGACACTTTGGCAGTTGGAGGAGATATGGAAGACTCCATTCTAATTAATCGCCTTTCTGTTCTGTTATACCTATCTGTCGCTTCCAGTTACAACTGCACCTCTCTCGCTGTATGCTATTACGTGATTTTGTTTTCAGATTGTTCAAGATAAAGTTACTTCATTATTAATATATATGCACTGTGCATGTCCATAAATATTGTATATGTACGTGTGTGTAAACCTATTGGAAGTGTTAATAGTTAAGATAAACTAAGTCCATTATCGCAATGTGTGACTATTTCTATGACCCTATTTGCAATAAAACCAGATTCAATGATATGAGAAAATTGCTAGGTTTCGAAATAATTGAACCAGGCCAGATGAATCCCCACTAAGGCATCATTTACAAAGTACTTTGCTTGTCTAAAATATTTATTCCTGCTGGAGGAAATGGAAAAAGAGTTCATACCATTACACTGCTATCCTCTGAGCATAAAATTGTTTTATTGTGTTATGTTTATTTCCTAGACATCTTCCATTGGGATATGGCTGGAAAGTACTGTATGTGCAGTCAGTCCTTTTGTGCAGACTGTTCATGTTATTCACTGGGAAGTCAATCATGCGGGTGTTTTTTTTCCTTTTTTTTCTGCTGAGCAGACACTTAAACTCCCTTTTCTTTTAAAGACACATATTTGCATACACAATGCAAGCCATTAAAAGTCAGCATTTCCCAACACAGTGTTGTTGGTGAGGCCATAGTTTTCCCTTCGGTCTAAGACAGGAAATAGCCACAGTAGCTTGTGAAGGGTATGTTGGCAACTGTTGTCCTTAATAATTAAGACTACACTATACAAATTGTCCTAAGTCCTCAACCATTGGCCAACACCATTTTTGTTTTATTTTAATAACATGGTTAGTTTTTGACTCTTGAATACTTGCAACAAAGAGTTTGTAGCATTCTACAGATCTAGAAGTATCCACTGTTTAAATCTGAATAATGAATACGTTTGCAAAAATCACTCTCTGGACAATGGAGAATTAGTGAAGCCAAAAAGAGGTGAAATTCATCAGACAAATTATTCAGTAGGCATTATTTGTCCAGCTTTACTTCTGATATACATTGAGTGAAATGAGATCAATGCCTTGATAGGAAATAATAGGGTGATGAGGTTGAAGACAACACTCTAGACCTTTGTAAAGTACTCCATCCCAGTCTAATAACACTCACTTCTCTCAACAGCACCTTAAAATTTCACCACTGTTATTTTCATGAAATCCTTCACATTAAACTCTGATTCCTAATGCATATGTAATTTTGGATGACTAATCTGCAATCAAAAGTACTTAGTAGGAATGGATCAGTCGCTGTTATGAAGTTTGAACATATAGCATTTTTTCACTCTGGAATGTGAGGGCTCAGGTAACCACTGCTTATTTATACATTAACAACTATTGCTGTCAACTTTATAAGCATTTAAAGGTGAACATTTAAGAATGGTAGTTTTAAATGATCCTTTTTTAGAACTGACTGGCAATTTTGCAATCACACTCATTTTTGATAAGCAATGGCTTTTCAAGGGAATTGTTTTAGTGTTGCCAGTAAAATCTCTTTTTTGTTAAAATTCTGGAGGTGAGGTGACAAACTGGTTGGAGCTTTTTTTATTTTTGATAACATTATGACTTTCCCCCCCCAACCTAAAACTGTCAGTTTTCATTTACTGAAAGCCAAAAGATGATTAATTTTCCATTTTATGACAATTCCCTCCCTCCCCCCCCCCCCCCCAAATAATTCAAAAAATGTGTAAATAATTAAAACAGTTTTGTTTTCATTGATTTTTTTAATGAGGAAAGAAATCATTACCCAGAGTTCTAATGTGTAAGGCTAGATTGTGGCTTGAACTTTGTAGCTGTGCAAAAGTCTAAGCTAGAGTAAAATAGCCCCTCTTACTTCTACATGGGTTACATTAGTATAGAGTGGGAAGCAATAATTTTTGATGGGGGGGCCACTCCAAGAATTTGGTAAGTGGTGAAGGGCCACACTTTTCCATTATATTAATGGAGGAGGTGCAGAGTCTAGGATGGAGATTGGGTGCAGAAGGGAGCTCGGAGCAGGGGATTGTGGCATAGGAAGGAGTGTGGGGTCTGGGAGTGAGTTGGGGTGAAGGAGGGGGTTGTGACATGGGGCATAGCCGCTTTGAGTGGTGTGCAGGGGGCACAGCAGGAAGGGAGCCTGCCCGAAGCTCCTGCTGGGCCACAGAAAGGTGGCAGGACAGGTCTGGGGTAGGCCAGATCAGGCCCAGAGCTGTATTTTACCCACCCATAGTACAGGGATATAGAGGTAACAGAAGATACTTCCCTTCTTATTACCACCCTGGGGCAGGGGGGTGAGGAATGGGTAGGTATTTGGCTGTACCCCTGTACTTACTGGCCAGAGTAGCTTAGTTGGCCTATGAGTGCTAGTGTAGACCAGCAACAAATTGCTTCCACTTTGGGGCAAGGAGGAAGCGGGGAAGGAATTGTGACTTAATACTTCTGCAGCTTATGCACCTCTCCTTGCTCAGGGCTATACGTCAAGTCAAAGCCTAGGCATATGGCTTCCTGCTGATTTGGGCATCTGTTAAAATTTCATGCAAAAATCGTACGAACTGGGTCCTCAGATGTGCTGAGGGGAGCTCCTGAGTAACTTCATCTCCCAGGGAAGTCATTAATAATTGAGGCCCTTTCAACCAGGAGGCCTTCAACAACCTGCCTGCATTGTGTCTTTTATGAACACTTTTCAGAGAGAAATTTCCCTCCTACAGGATGTGTTGACACAGCGCGACTCAGGACTTCCAGACACAGTGAAATCCTTGCAGGAAGCATCAGCATGTGGATTGCCAGAGAGTTTTAGAAAACTTGCAGCTGTCAGCCCACAGCAGCATGAGGAAGAGTCTTCCATCTCTCCAATGTACAGGAAAGAGAAGGTAAGGAGACTATTTGGGCTACTTCAAACAGCTCTATTTATATTCCGTTGTCAGTAGGGAATCGCAGCTCATCAGAAACAAGGTGCCTTCCTCACCTGAATGCTGCTTCTCTGTCTGCAGGTGAAAAGCAAACTTATTGTTACATTGGCATGCCTTTAGCCCATGGTCTGTAGTCCTATAAATGGCAGTGTCTCGGTTGGTGTACACCAGCCAGCTGTAACTTTCAGTGAGAACCAAGAACACCAGCCCTATCCCCAGCGCAGATTTCTTCCCTGGCGTGTCAGCTCACTCGTGCTCTCCAGGGCATTGGATGGAGAGAGCAAAGGTTAAGTCCATTTCCCTCTCTGGCCTGCCCTCTCCCCAGCTGTAATGTGCAGGAGGGAGAGCAGCAGCTCCTTGGAGGCTGCTCTTCCTCTCCCAGCTGGTGGAATGAGTAACTAAGGGACAACATACGCCCCATTCTCCCCTGATGAGTTGCATTGACACACCAGTGTAACAGAGCGCAGAACTATGCCCACTCATCCCACTCAGCAATGAATTTGCTTCATGTGTAAGGCACTGCTTTGTATGGCTTCACTAAGCCCTTTCACAGCCTAGGTAGGCATGTCATGGTGGATAAATAGCCCCAAGGAAACCAAACAGTCAGCTCTACTTGTGCTATTTGTGCAGTAAAACAATAAAATACCATCTTTCCATGATCAGTACTGGGAGATTTGTTGGAAGAACGTGTATTTCATAATGACTGGCCTTCACTCTTGACAAAGAGCTGTTAAAGCCCCTCTGAGAGTGAATCACGTCTTTTTCCAGCTAAAATTCTATCAATGATTTTATTATAATCTCCGTAGAAAATTCTAATGTTAAAATCCCACTTTATTACTACAATAATGGCTCTAATTTGTGAAACATGTAAAGTGAGGCCATAACTGTATTGGAGAGAGAGAGATGTGATCCCACTACAGCTATATCATTTCCTGGTGACTTTCACCCACATATCATCAACAGATGCAAGATTAAGAGCTGTGCTATTTGCAAGAGTTTGAGATTGGAAATGGTTTCTAAAAAGAAAGCCCAAAATGATCATAGACTTGCAAAAATACTTATGAAAAGCACAGCTTCATTTACATACACACATGTAGCGACATTTGTCTTGATCTACTCCATGTAACTCCTTTCCCCTTAGCAGAAAAGCTCCAATTTTCTGTTGCCCACCCAATAATATTAATAAGAAGTATTGTTAGCTATGTCCCTATTTATCTTAAATCGACCGATTCCCTACTCCAGCCACTTTTCCTGCAAGTCTATTCACTTTTCTGGTGTGTCTCTTGAAGAACACACCATCAAACAGAAAGGCAGTGAGTTTAAAACTGATCTATCTAGTTAGTGGAACTCATTACTATGATATATCTCTGAGGCCATTTGCTCAGCAAGGCTCCAGAGAAAGGATTGAACATTTATATGGTCAACAAAAACGTGCAGAGTTAGAATAGAAAAGATTGCGGGGAAAAGCTCAATTTTGGAAATTACATATGAACCTTCATGCTTCAGCCAATCTGGCAAATGAAGGGTAGGAAGAACACTATTGGAACAACATACCTAGAGGTGATATGGATTCTCTGTCATTTGAAGTCTTTAAATCAGATCTTGTTGCTTTTCTGAAAGAGAGGCTGTAGCTCAAACAGAAGTTATGGACTTTATGCAGGAATTGCTAGGTTAGCAATGTGTTTTACAAGAGGAGACCATAATAATTTTCCAGTCTGACTACATGTATACCATGCTTGTTCCTTCTGGTCTTCAAGTTTATGAAGCTATGAGATATCCCCTATGTGAAGGTTATTCCTACAGCTGGATTTCTTCCATCTTCCTCAGAAGTATCAGGTAGTGGCCACTGTCTCAGTCTGGCTATTAAACGAGATGGACAACTAGTATGATCCTTATCAGTGGGGTAACTGTGTTCGTCTGTATCCGCAAAAACAAAGAGGGGTCCTTTGGCACCATAAAGGCTAAGTGGGTCTTTGCCCATGAACGCTTATGCCCAAATAAATGTTAATCTTTAACAGGATTCCTCATAGTTTTAGTCTGATCTGATGCGGTGATTCCTATGACTCTAGGACAAGGATCTTCTCTAGGTAACATATCTACATTTTATCTTTAGCCCTTTCCAATCATGACCCCTCATTTTACTATTCCCTCCCCATAATGTGAATAGGACTTTTCTCAAGATCCTGGAACAGAGTTGGGCAATAGGGCTGAAAGGAACACAAGATGGAGGGTCCAAAGTGATGAAACAGGAAAGGGAGGCTAGACCAGCAAAAACAGCATCAACCAACTTTATTGTTATAATTTATTATTTTTATTTCTGTTACCATAGACCCTAAGGCCTTGTCTATACTGGACCAGGCAGGTCGGCTTAAAGTACACCATCCAGCTACGCAAAATGCATAGCTGGAGTCAGCTGACCTTAAGCCAAGCCATGGCAGCATCCACACAGAGGGAGGCGACAGGAGCAAACGGCTTCCCTTACTCCTTGCAGAAGGAGGAGTACCGGATGCCAGCAGGGACTACCCTCAGCGTTCTATTTACAGGCCTATACTAGACCTGCTAAATTGAATGCTAGAAGATCAACCTCCACAGCGTTGATCTTCTGGTAAGTACAGACGTGCCCTATGAGCCCTAGTGCTAGACCAGGACTCCATTGTGCTAGGCACTCTCTTCACTGCGCATAGTAGGTTGTCAGGGGAGGAAGGATGGACACGTGAGCTAATACATTTATAATCATCAATGGATTTTGATCCAAAATAATAATGAAACAGGGAAAACCCGCAGATAGGCCTAGTCAAAATATAGAGCAGTATATCTGCTTTGCCCACTTTTGCTGGACATGTATGTGCAGTGGACAGTTCTGAACTCATCTGATTGGGACTCATTTATACACTTTGACCATACCATGATAAAGTGAATTTTTAAGAGAAAACTGGGATTGGATTGGATTTGATTTGCCATTTGGTCATCGTATCCACAATAATTTGATTCTATGATCTAAGATTGAATGTTGTTTTCAAGCTAGGGTGAGAGAGACAATATAAGGAGATCTAATTTTAAATAGGGCAACTCATATACTTGTCATATACATTGCATACAAACATGAGACTATTGTGTCATATCAGTCACTCAAATAATATGTGCTCATGCATCATGGAACTGCTTAGCTTGAAAGAATAGTCTGAAAGACACCCTTGTAATAGGATGCATACATTTCAAATCATGTCTGTGGTTTTTTATCCTTTTAGGACTATGTGGCTTTTAAAATAACATTGTTCTTTCAGATTACGGGGAAAAAAATTGAATTAAGGTAGTCTGTTCCAGAAATAGCAATTCTTGCATTTTTATGTTTTAACCAAGTTCTATTCTGTCATTTTTTCTGGTAATGACCAGTAATACTGAACTCCAGATCTACAACTCAGAAAGGAAGCACAGTGTTACTTCTCTGTAAATACTGCAGTGATCTAACCATAAACAATGTCACAAAAAGTATGTTTCACATCATGTCTTTTGAAGACATCATACAAATATTGTATAACCAGAGAAAGTTCAAAGCTTCATTCAAAAGGCATTACTCCAGTTTGAACAGTAGCATTTTGTGCTTTGATCAATTTTCTAGACAAATTGTTGTAAATGTCCTCCTTCGATACTGAGAAAAAGGCCGCCCAGGAAACAAGCTGTTGGTGAAAAGCGAAAAGCAGAGAGAAGGGTTCGATTTCATGAGCCAGAAATCACTGGATATGGTATGTTTAAGATATTAAAACTATTTATACTATCCCAAGAGTGTCATTCTCTTTTCAGCGTTTATTGTTCTCCCAATCCTTCCACATACCCTTCCTCACCTTATCTATGTAAATCAGGACAGTCTCTTGGGGCACAGTTCTTCAGCTCAGTCTTCAGCATATGGGGCTGTGAGATCCACCACTCTGCCTTCTCTAGGATCAAAATAGGCCCTAGCATAGATTAGAACAATCACAGAGCTATTCTCTTTGACTTCCCGGAACAGTCCTTTAAAAGCAGCATTCAAACCCCTCATGATTGACAGCCCAGTAGGTTCTGGTCATAACCCTTTTTACTCCATCCCATCCCAGAACAGCCCCTCTGTGGACCAGGGACAGAGATGGTTTTCCTTTTGGACAGATTCACATGCTGTTTATGTCACTCTGAAGCAAAAGGGACTTAGCCCAGGCAGAGGAACAGCTTCCTTGTCTCCTTATGTGCATTAGGTACAACAGTCACTTTGTACAACTAACAATGAAATAAGAGGTGCTTCATCATTCTAACTTCAATGCACTACACTAGTAACAAAAATTCCATTGTACTATAGGAAGCTAGAGGATTCGTTGGGAATCAAGCATAACAAAAAAATAGCATTTGTATGAATTGTATTTAAATGTCTTTGGTTTGCATGCCATCCCTTTGATCATCCTTGTTGTTTGCTTCTGGATCATTTCCGTTTTTTCTATCTCCTTTCTACACATTGGTGACCAAAATTGTACACTTTCCTCCAGCTGAAGCCTAACCAGTGCTGAGTAGAATGGCACTGTCACCTCCCATAACTTGCATGCTATGCCCTCTATTAATACAACCTAAAACTGTATTTACTTTTTTTTGCAATATCATCTCATTGCTAATGCCTCTTGAGATTGGGACTCCTCACAACTCCCAGAAGGGCTGCTGTCAAGTCAGTTTTTCCCCCATTCTGTATTTGGTTTTCCTTTCCTAACGGTGCATTTACACAGCAGGGCTTAACTCGAAATAAGCTACGCAAATTGAGCTATGTCAATTGCATAGCTTATTTCAAAATAGCTTATTTTGAAATTGGAAGCGTCTACACAGCACTTATTTTGAAATAGAACACTCTTCCTCCAACTTCCCTTACTCCTTGCATAATGAGGGTTACAGGAGTCTGAGTAAGAAGTCCTCCAGCTTGAAAGTATTTTGATACCATTTTGAAATAACTGCCTGCTGTTTAGATGTGGACTAAGTTATTTCAAAATAACACTAGTTATTTCAAAATAATGTTGCTGTGTAGAAGTGCCCTAAGTATAGCACCTTACATGTCTTCATGCTGAATTTCATTTTGTTGTCCATAGCTCAATTTATCAAGATTCCTCTGAATTTTAGCTCTGTCCTTTGAAGTACTGGCAACTTCTTTAGCTGTGCGTCATCTGATAAATATGTTAAACAATACTGGGCTTCAAATAGATTCCTGTGGAGACCCTCCTGGGACTTCCCTCCAATCCAGCATCATTCCATTCATAGTTCTTCTTTGTTTGTGCTTGCTTAACTAATTATGCATCCTCAAGATGGTCACAAATGGAATATTTTGTACATTGCTCTGGTAGATGCCCAGATATCAAAATTAGTCTGGCTGGTCTGTAGTTCCCCAGCTCTTCTTTTCTCCTCTTTTTAAAGATGGACACTATAGTTAGGTCTACACTACAGAGTTTTTTCACAAAAACTCAGTGTTCACACCTCAAGCACGTTTTTGCACAAGTAAAATGAAAGAACAGAGGGGTTTTTCCAGTGCAGGTATTCTGCCTTCTATGAGGAATAACTCCTTTTTGCGCAAGAGCTCTTGTGCAAAAAGGTGTGTGTGGACAGGGAACAGGGTTTTTTTGTGCAAAAAGAAGCAATAGAAAAAAGCATAGGTGCCCTGGTGACCATTCTGTAAATAGCAATCAGAGTTTCCTTTCGAGAGAGCGTCCCGTGCAGTCTGGATGCTCTCTTGCACAAAAGTGCATCACTTTTTTGATGCGCTTTTGCAGTGTGGATGTGCTCTTGTGCAAGAAGTTTTTTGCAGAAGATCTCTTCCTCAAAAAGCTTCTTGCACAAAAAGCCTGTAGTGCAGACATAGCCTATGTTAGCCCCTTTCCAGTCTTCTAGGACCTCTCCTGTCATCCATGAATTTGCAAATATTATTGACTACACTGGTTTCCATTGAATCCTAGAAATATAGGACTAGAAGGAACCTCAAAAGGTTAGCTAGTCCATCCCAATTTCCCCACCCTGCCCACTCTGAGGCATGATTTAGTATACCTAGACCATCCCTGACAGGTGTTTGTTTATTCTGTTCTTTAAAAACTTCTGCATTGGGATTCCAAAACCTCCTAGGTTACGTGTTCCAGGGCTTAACTATCCTTATTGTCAGAAAGTTTTCCCTAATATCTAACCTAAATCTCCCTTGTTGCAAGCTCCTGATTCACACTAAAGGGTGAAAGGAGAATCAGACCCAGGTTTTTTTAAGACATGAAAAATTCCCCAGTCTTTCACTTCAAGAGCTATATCTATGTTTCTTCATTGCAAACAGCCTGTGATGAAGACTCCCTTGCTGTTTGTCAATACATTGCTATTAATACAATTCAGTTAGAGGCTGGTAAAAAAAGAGCTTGTTAGCACCACTAACATTTTTCCAGTCTCTGAATTTTCATGTTGGATTGTCCTTGCCAATCTAAGCAGGGAGTGTTCTAGGACATAGTTAGATGGGGAATCCATGTTACAATAGTGTTTGTCTTTTAAACTTAACTTCCTACCTCCTGCCTGCTGGGCTGTCTCATGCTCATTCTGGAAATGATTCAGAGGTGGCGTTCCTTCTTGGCGACAGTTACAAAACCTCTTATCCCCATCACAACAGCAGCTATGTCCCAATCTTACTTTCCTAGCCCATCACTGGCTCTTTCCATTGCAAGTGTGAAAATGTAACAGCATTTCAGGAAGCAGTTTTTAGGCAGAAACCTTCACTTCATGGGCCGGAAGATCCAGATTCTCTTCTGGCATGAATGGGTCATTGAAGTCAAAAGGGTCTTGTCAATTCACACCAACTGAGGATTGACCCAATACCTTTAACACCACTGTGTAAATGGACAATTTCAGAAAAACACAGCCAGGCCTACCAGCGGGCTTGCCTATTTCACTCTGCTACCCTGAAGAGGCCTTAGTTAGCACATAAGAACATTTTCATTCTATTTGCTAGACATTTCCTGCTGGGACTACGGAGTTGGTACGTTGAAGTTTTACAGTATAACTGTGGGCCATCCATGGCACTAGCCTGAGATTGCCTACCTGCTGTTGAGATTAATTGCGCAGCAATACTCCATGAATAGGAATTGTTTCATGCTGTCAGTGGTTTTTGTGTGCATGAAGCACAATATGTGATCAGTTCTGCTCCAGTATTTTAAACCAACAGAAAGTAAGACAAGTAGTGGAAACAAGAATTCACTCCCTGGAGCAATGTTTAATTTAAACATAATTAATACATTTTATGGTAATAAAATGGGTCCAGGTTTTTCCTTGAGATAGGAAGAGTTTCCCCTCTCCCCCCTAAGCTAAACAGTAGTTCTCTCAGCTGACTTCTACCTGTGGTGAATATGTAGTTCATTAGCACAGTGGTGATGTAGAGGAAATAATTAAAATAATCTGTTTTCTCTTTGTGTGTGTGTGTAAGAATACTTGAGGCAAGCCAAAGTCGCAGAAACACACCAGCAAATCTGTGTGCAAGTGTTATTGACTATTTTACAGGGAGATCTAGAGGACCACAACCAAGATTGGGACCCCTTTTGCCAGGTGGTGTATACATACATGGTTAGAAATGGCTTGTGCTCTGAAGAGACCACAGTCTAAGTAGACAAGTTAGGAAAAAAGGGAGAAGAAACAAAGTATTATTATGCCCATTTTACAGATGAGGACCTGAGACATACAGATGTGTTGCATGAAGGCCTCAGCTGATCAAAATCTAAATCAGCTAAGCTGATTATGAGTGATTTGCCCCTGCTCACACAGGACATCTGTGTTAATTGCAGGAATTGAACCCTGAGCTCTTAAGAGCCAACCTTATGCCTCTATCACAGACCGGCTGCACCTTTATTATTCAAGACTCCCTGATTGGAGTTGAGCATGCTATTTTTAACAAACAGTATAGCTAGTGGCTGTGTCTAGACTGGTGCGATCTTGCGCCAGAGCTATGCAAATGAGGCTCAGCGTGGAATATCGCTGAGCCTCATTTGCATAACTAATGAGCCACCATTTTTGCAGAAGAGGCTCTTGCACAAGACAGAGCTGTCTACTCTGCCCCTTCTTGCGCAAGAAAAACCCTCTTGCGCAAAGCCGTTATGCTGATTATTTTCAGGCATAACGGCTTTGCGCAAGAGGGTTTTTCTTGCGCAAGAAGGGGCAGCGTAGACAGCTCCGTCTTGCGCAAGACCCTCTTCCGCAAAAATGGTGGCTCATTAGTTATACAAATGAGGCTCAGCGATATTCCACGCCGAGCCTCATTTGCATAGCTCTGGCGCAAGATTGCGCCAGTCTAGACACAGCTAGTGGGTTTAATGGAACTATGTGGAGGATGGAAGTTCCATTTCACAAAGGATTTTGCAGCTTGGCTTGATGACAAATTGCAGTGAAAACTGAAAATTACATATTCATCCATGATGGAAAACTCCAGGAAAAAAAATCATTCTGAGTTGTTCAAAATGTTGTGTTTTAACAAACTCAGAATGTCTAGTTTTCAAATTCCACTTTGAATAATTTTTCTGTTGTATTAGAGTAGATAATAATACAAAAAATGGAAACATTTCATTCCAAAAAGAACTTTCTTTTTTCATTTTTAACATCAAAATTTTCTGGAAAAAAATTATGCCGTTTCACACAATCTTTTGATTTCAACTGAACTGAATATTCTGATGGAGTACTTTTCCCTCGACATTTCACCAACCAGTTCAAGAATTTACCTCTTTTTTTTTTTCTGTTTCCAAATTAGATATGAGCTGACTGATTTTTTTTTTAAAGAATTTATTTGCAATTGTGCAAACATAATTAAGCCTGAAGATTGTTTTAAATTATCAGAAGTAACTTCTCCTATATCTCTGTACTGTTTATTTATTCATAGCACCTGACTGTTGAGTTCAGTGTATGGCTACACTTAAGGTGGGGGGTATTTATGCCTACCTGTAGGAGATATACCAGCATTAGCTCTGATCATGCTAGCATGCTACCAATAAGAGTATCACTCCAATGGTGTGAGCAGCAGGAAGAGGTTGCTGTCCTGAATACATAACTAACATCTTAGCTAGGACATAGCCTCTCCCAGTACACATCCTTGCAACTACAGTATGCTGTTTTTAGCACACTAGTTCAATCACTGGGGTGTGCCCCCCTGAGCTGGGAATTACTCCCCCAGATCCAAGTACAAACAGACCCTTACTTACATGTAATTTGTTTTGCTCCCTCACTGACACTTTATAAGCAAGGAGTGAGCATTTCCAACGTGCATGGGGCCTAATGAACATTTACATCTGAGGTGTGAATCCCTTGTAAACCTCACAGAGAGCAACATTCGTGTCATTGATAAACCCTTTGTAAGAACCTCACAGGAGAGGGAAGAAAACAGGCCCTTATCAAAAGGTGATTCTCAAGTCACAAAATCAGTTCCCAAATCATTTTCATTACTACAAGACTAACTGTGACCTTTTTATTGAAGTCTGTCACACAGCTAAGAACGAGGAATCAGGTGATTCGAGAGACAAATGACACATTGGAAATATCGAACATCAAATAGTTTCACTGGAAAGAGCTGGAGAGAGCAAGCCGCAGGTTAAAATATGTCCACATAAACCTTTTGTAGAATAATTCCAAGTAACAGACAAATTAATAAAAATCGAAGCCTAGTCACAGATAATCTGCAAGCAGAAAGAAGGGCTACATTCAAATGAAGAAATTATTTGCTGCAAATAATTCACCCACCTCTATTATAGAACATCGATTTGGCTTCTGGTGAGCTTTCAAATGATTGGCTATTAACATTCTACCTTCTCCCCACACACTTTTTGATACATTATTATGTGCTTGTTGTTTGATTTTATGACTTTTACCTTCCTTTATGTATATCTGTATGACAGCTTAATTGACTGCTGCGTATTCCAGGGCCGGTAATAGAAGCTAATTTAAATACGCTACAGCTAATGTCGGTCCTTTACCCATAACAATACACACCATATTTTTATCTTCTTATTGATTATGTGCATATGCCAGGCAAATAGTTGCACACTATTGTTTTTTATTCAGGCATGAATTTGATTTTCAAGAGCGAATTTAATACTGAGAGTGCTTTATCAGAGTGACTGCACAGTGACCATGCAGCCCAACAGAACAGCCATTGTGCTCTCAGAAATAGTTCACACATGCTGTTAAGGGTGAAAGATTTTTTTTCCACACACAAGCCTGAGAACTAGGAGAGTGGAATCTATATCACAGGCTTCCTGTGCAACTAGCTTGCCACAGCCCTTACTCAGCTGGCCAAGGTAAGGACACAGAGTCCGGCACAGCTGTTGTGGTGGCAGGATATGGAGTGTGGATGCAGAGGCCAAGGTGTGGGGGGCACCTTCCATAGTGGAGGGACACCTTCTGTAGTGAAGAGTTGGGTTCTAGGTTGCAGGGATACAGCCTGGCCCCGACTTCTGTCCTTAGAGTGCTGTAAACTCGAACTAAACCTAATTTACTTGCTACATATAAGCTTTTGTTGCTTCAGTGCAGAGAAAAAAGACAGGACTTACTCCCTTACTCTGGCTTACTCCCTTGCTCAGACTATAACTCCAGGGCTGTGTCTAGACTGGCCACTTTTTGCGCAAAAGCAGCCGCTTTTGCGCAAAAACTAGCCAGCTGTCTACACTGGCCGCTTGAATTTGCGCAAGAGCACTGATGTTCTAATGTAAGAAATCAGTGCTTCTTGCGCAAATACTTTGACGCTCCCGTTCGGGCAAAAGTCCTTTTGCGCAAAAGGGCCAGTGTAGACAGCTCAGTTTTGTTTTGCGCAAAAAAGCCCCGATGGCTAAAATGGCGATCGGGGCTTTCTTGCACAAAAGTGCGTCTAGATTGGCCACGGACGCTTTTGCGCAAAAAGTGCTTTTGCGCAAAGGCATCCATGCCAATCTAGACGCTCTCTTGCGCAAATACTTTTAACGGAAAACTTTTCCGTTAAAAGTATTTGCACAAAATCATGCCAGTCTAGACGCAGCCCCCCAGATGCACAGTATGATCTGCATCCACTGCACTGACCATGCGGCAGCAGAGAGAACCTATAATTCCTTCCCAGATTGTTGTGGTGCTTAAAATCTTAGAACCAGAGGGCTAGAAGGGACTGCAAGGGTCATAATCTATCCTCCCTGCCAAGATGCAGGATTCGTGTCTAAAGCCATGTCTTCCCTAGACAAAAATTCGATGCTGCTGTGACTGATCTTCCGGAGTTTGATTTAGCAAGTCTAGTTAAGACTCACTAAATCAAACTCAGAGGGTGCCCCCACCAGCTGCCTGCTCTCCTGCTTGTACCAGGAGTAAGGGAAACCAATGGGAGCCTTTCCACTGTGGTGATGGCAAGGAAATATGACTCCAGCTGTTTAATTAATGAAGCCGGAGTTGCATATCTTACTTCAACGTTATCTAGGAGTATAGACCTGGCTTAAGCCATCCCAGACAGATGGTTATCCAGCCTCTTTTTGAAAGCTGAAGCTTCCATGACTTCCCTAGCTAGTTTGTTCCATTCTCCTACCATTTTTAGGCAGTTTTTCCTGAGATTTAATCTGGAACAACTATGACATAGTTTGAACCCATTGTCTCTTGTCCTATATTCTGTGGCAAGAGAGAACAATTTTTCTCCATCTTTTTGTATGGTAGCCTATTCCTCTAGTCAGGATAAGGAGTGAGAGCACAGTGCAAAATTCTTACACAGGTCCCTTAAGCAAGGAGAAACATTGCACACCTCCAGCTATCTTCAGAAGGCAGGGAACTCTACACACTTAGGGTGTGTCTAGACTACAGGGTTTTGTCAACAAAAGTGGACTTTTGTCGACAAAATTATACCTGCGTCTACACTGCCTCTGAGTTCTGTCGACATAACGTCGACAGAACTCAGTAGTTTTGTCGACGGCTGTAAACCTCATTCTACGAGGAATAACGTCTTTTGTCAACAGAGTTCTGTCGACAGAAGGCATTATTGCATCTACACTGTCCTTTGCGTCTACACTGTCATGTCGACAAAGCGGCTTGCTTTGTCAACAGAACTGGATGTAGTCTAGACGCTCTTTGTCGACAGTATCTGTCGACAAAACTTCTGTTGACAAAAGCCTATAGTCTAGACGTACCCTTAATGCCATATCCTAGACATTAGATTAGTGGTGCGAAGTTGTTGTAATGTTAGCTTAACTGGCTACTGGAGAATTCCTACTTGTTTGATGTATCTTCCAGTGAGATAGGGATGTTATGCCCCCTCTCCCTTATTAACCCTCAATAATTGGAAGGAAGGAGATTATGTCCAATGACTCCCAACTGTTAGATGGTAGGGAGTTATGCCCCTCATTAGCCTTTGACCGGTCATCATAGTGGTGATACGATGCACCATGAAAAAGTTATGGGTGAGAGTTAAACTTCATTGAAATCGGTGGGTGTACTAGGCACCTGTAACTCAGAATAAGAATACAAAACAATTGAGCCCCTGTATGGAAACAGATAGCTGGAACAACAAGAGCACCCAGAAGACAAGCAAATAGCAAGGCTTGAGTAGAAGTTGAACTATGTCACCCAGGGAGTTTTCCTTGGAGCTGATATAGCAAATACAAATGCTGGAGCTGTGACTGGTGAATTGTGTGCCTGTTAGACAGAAACACCACATACCAGAGAGAGAGAGAGAGACACAGATACAGACAGAGACTGGCTATGTCTAGACTGCAGTGCTTTTCTGGGATACCAGAGGTATCCCAGAAAAGCAACGCCACATCAAAGGAATGCGTCCACTTTTCTGAAAAAAAAGTTCGAAAAAGCAGACACGCTCTTTCTCCATCCCTGTAAACCTCATTCTACGAGGCAGAAGGGATGTGTTGAAAGAGCACTTTTTTCTGAAATTTGGCACTGTGTTGATGTGCCAAATTTCGGAAAAGCCTCTTTCGAAAGTAAATCTGAAAAAGATAAACAAATTGAGTACTGCAAATTGCATTTCTTTTTCTGACTTAACATTGCAGCGTAGACCAAAACAGAGAGACAGACTTAGGCTAAGTCTACACTACACCTTTTTCCGATTCTTTTTTTGGAAGAGGCTTTTCCAAAATTTGCCCCATCTACATTGGGCCAAATTTCGGAAAATCCCCCTCTTTCAGAAGATCCCTTCTTCCTCGTAGAATGAGAAAGATGGGGCTTCTGAAAGAGTGCATTTGCTCTTCCACAAAAAAAGCAAAAGAGCAAACGTGTTCCCTGGACATGGTGGAGTTTTCTCTGGTATCCCGGAAATCCCCCCCAGTCTAGATGTACCCAGAGAGACACCTACAACAAAGAGTTAACAGAAAGATTCACGGAAGGTGCAATCTCATATCTAAATCTCTGAAGAAGTGGGTTGTGCCCATGAAAGCTCATTATACCATTTACATGTTTTGTTAGTCTTTAAGGTGCTACTAGACTATTCATTGTTTTTTAAGTTTTTCCTGTTACAGACTAACTCGGCTACCCCTCTGAAGCTATTTGCCCTGGTTATTTCTGACCAACCCCTTTGAGAATGTTGCAATGGCATTGCCTGACTTTAATAGACATCAGCATGTAAAATGTAGCCCAACTATTTCCACATATGTAGTATGTCAGACCCATAGTGATCTGAAATTCCTTGGGTTATTTTTACAAGCAAGAAGAAATGTTTACAATATATTCCTTTTTACGAATAAACCTGGTGGACATTCCAGTGAGATTAGCAATTTTAACACTGAGAGGCAGACTGGCCCTGCAAAAGCATTGTAAACTGTGCTGCTCAGTCAATAGATCCTCGTTTCATTCTTATTTTAATTAACAGGAACAGTACTAAGTTCATGTTACAGAGGAAAGGCAAGTTATCCACTTCCTCTCTCTTTGTGGAACATTTGTGAGCATTAAATAATTAGTCATGATTGTTTAATATTCTCTACTATTTAGCCTAATGTTTTACTTAAATGTATAAAAAATAATTGCTGGGAGGAAATTTGAGAACATGCATTAACTATGGTAATCCTGTTCTTATTGTATATAATTAAACCCTTGTAATGCTCCATTAGATTACATCTTTTATATTCAGTAGCCTCTGTAGGGAGGTGTGACTCACTACCATTTAACAGATGCATATAGATGCACTCACAATCAGAACACAGCTTAATCTGCTGCTACCAGAAAACCAGGACAAAGGCAGCAGTAGGAGTCAAATTTGGGAGCTATTTCAGACAACACTAAAATAAAGCTTGTTTCTTTTCTCTCCCCAACCTCTCCCAGCAGATGACAGGCCATCAGCTGGATTGCCTTTGCTCCTGTGGATTTCACTTTGTTTAGTGCTGATCCTGGCTGTGAGTCTGTACTACAGCTTTGTGCAGCAGAATTTCAAAGTCCTGGAAGAATTTCAATCCCAACTCGTTATCATCTTTCTTCAGATCAGACACGTTGCTGTGAAATGCTGGACTTGGTTTATGAGGCAATAACAGTGTTCTCTGCTGCCACCCGTGTGGGACTGTGCATGGCCCAAGACAAAGATCTTAGCCGATAACATTTACATGGATATTGCAGCACAAGGTCCAAAGCCCGCTCAAACCGAACAGCGGAGAATGTGCCAGCCATCTCTTTGAAGACTAATAGCACTGACCCTATTATACACTTATCTTTTTCTGTCACCACTCATTTCCCATGTCTTTTATTACTATTGTGTATATAACACTAACAGTTAGAGGGTGCAACCAAAATCGGGACCTTATTGTCCTCGGCAATATAAAAATACCTGGTAAGAGATGCTCCCTGCCTCAAAGAGCTAATACATTGAAGAAACAAGAAAAAGCAAAGGAACACAAAGATTAATTAATTCAATCAAGGTCACGTAGGTAGGTAGTAGCAGGAATTGAACCAGGTCAATCAAGTCTCAGATCAGTACTTTAACCACAAGACCATCATTCCTCTCCAGCCGTGCTACTGCAGCGTGTGCAAGCATTACTCCTTGTGTTCACAGACTATGCCATGCTGTACTTTAAATATATGTGAAATGATTGTGAGTACCAACTGTGGCAACTGGCCTTCTCATTTCCCCTCAAGCTTTCTCCTATGTGGATGAAAGATAGTTCTTGGAAATGTTTCACCACATTTCCAGGCATGAAAGAGAGCATGCAAACTCATTTAAACAGGCTCTAGTTATTTGCCTAATATCACACACAACAGAATTGAATCCCAGGTTAATTATCAAGTAAGTAGTTTAATCCCATAAATTTTATTCAGTCTGTAAACCTCATGAGCTAAGTTTATATAGTTTGTGTCATCAGCAAACTGCTTCAATTTACTTATAGCTTGTATTCAATCAGGGAGCCACGTATTCATTCCATGTATGCTCCAATACAGTTTAAGGCTTTGCATAGTGCTACAATTGACTGTTTCTGAAGATAAAGCTCTATTATCTTGGGGGCTCCTCATTAATACCCCATAGTAACAGTATTTCTGAACAAAATCATCTTAATGATACTGCAATAAATGCCGAATGCCTCTTCTGTGTGTCCAGGTGGAGCCCAATGTGTCTATCCAAGTGTGTTCCAGAGAAGGTCAACAACTTCATCTAGCCTGTGAGCAATAGCTTTTTAGACTTTATTTTCTCCATAGACAAAAATATCAACATCATTTTCTGCCTGGCCCTCTTTTCAAGTAAAATTAAAGAAAACATTTTGACAACGTGCCCTACTGTATTCAGAAAGGTACAGACCACCTGAGAGTGTGCAACAGCAGGAAAACAAATTGACGATGGAAGACCATGCTTGCATAATCACAACCTAAAGTCCCCTGTTGTGACAACCAACAAAGAACCGGGCATATTGCTGTTGATCAATAAAGAACATTCCATATGGCCCGGGGTGGGGACATGGCACATCACCTTCCAGACAACAAAGTAGGCAAACAATTAAATAGGAACAGTAAGAAGCAAGTTTCTCATAAGGAATGTATGCCTCCTCTCAGTTAAAAATGGAAACAAACTACAGCATTCAGACTCAAAGACAGAAAGCAGTGATTTCAGCAGCTAATCTGATGCTCATCATAGGCTGTCACGTATCCACAGGCAATTGCATCAGACAAGCTGCTAGTTTGGAGTCAAAGGATGCACAAATCGGCATATTTATCCCTGTAACTTTTTACACCGATTGTGTGGTTCATGGGAATAAGCTGTTCCATTGCCTTTCTCCCCAGTTTCCTTTTTTTTTTAAGTAACAAGGTGAGAGGTAACTTTCGTATGAGTGACTCATAACATTTCATGAGAAAGGTTAGAAAATGGTATATTAGTGAGATGAGCAGGTAATTTAATAACTTTTAATCCCTCCCTACATCTGCAGAGAAGTGCCCCCATCTCTTATTATCCCACCTGTTCTATAGCTGAGCTATAATTTCTGGAACAGACACGTTGAAAACGGGCTCGTGTTGAAAGGGCGGTTTGTTCAGCAAGAGCCATGGTGTGGTACTGCAGGTAATACATACAGCAACTGGAGATGTAGCTTATATCACCCAGATATGCTAATTAATGCTTTAGGCTAACCCAGAAAACAAATCAAAGAGTTAAGAAGATAAAATGGCAGCTCCAGAATAAGCATTGGAAAGGATTGGATAGGCATGAAATCCACATTTAGCAAGCTATTTATTCACAGGGCAGCCACCTTTAAAACTAAACTGATCTAAAAAATTTGATGTCAATTATACAAAACAGACCATATCAGTCTCAAGCAAATTGTATTATGTATGCATTTTAGGCCTTTGAAATTATAAGGTTAACCCCACTCCTGTGAAGGCTGTGGTATTATTCTCATTTTATAGAATAAACTAAGTCTCAAGTAAATCTAATGACCTGCCAAAGACAGCAAGCCAATAACAGAGCCAGGAATCTCTGAACCCACAACTCCTGTCTCCCAGTTCTCTTGCCCCAAATCTCCTGCAATCGCTGAACCTCTGAAAGTTGTACTGGTCATTAACCTGTGCACCCAAATTTTCGTGGTTAACCACTACACCAAGTTTCCCTTCTGCTGTTTTCTCCTCACATGTAAGCTTATTCACAATCCATCCATTCACTCAGACATTCTCGCTCACACACATTGACTCACCCCCCTTTCCCAACATGCACTCATTTGTTTATTCTTCTTACTATTCTTTGTTCGCCACCAGATGTATTCGCAAGATTGTTAACTGGACCAGAATCTTCACTGCTAGCGTTAGATGGATTATTGTCAAAAGGTGAAGAATAATACCTTGATAAGACAAAATCAGAAAAGATAAGAAGATGCCAGGCAGTCACAGGACAAAGGACATTGTGAGTTGCATTCTTCTTGAGGATTGTAACAAAATATGTTATCAGAAATTGTCAAAACCTTTAATACTAATTTAATTCCTTGTGAGCATTTGCTGAGATTGCAGGAAGTCAGCAATGCAACCAATAGACCATTATGGTTCTTGAGGAAAATCAAGGGTTCCCAATTGTCTTCTCAGAACCACATATTAGTAGAGCAATTGAGTAGCAGGCTTTCTGTTTGCAACTGTGTGAACTCTCATTTCCCCTGTGTCACAACTATAGCACTTGCTTACCTAGAAAAATAATCCTAGAACACGTATGGACCGTGACCTCAAGAGTATCCACAAGAATGAGATGAGACCACATTGTCTAAAAATCCAACAGCCCTTTAATGCATGACAAGCCCCAACACAGCAACGTCTGCCCCAGAGCTGGTAACAGGCAACCCCATCCACCAAACAAACATTTGGTTTTAATCCTATTCCCTCAGCTTCTCTTTCAAACCACAGCCAAGCTACTGGGGGCAGGCAGTCCCTAACAATCATTTTAGCAGTTATTTAATGCACCATGTGTGATGACAACTCTCTCAGGAGAATTATCGTCGGAACTTGATAATTTGTCAAGCCAGGATTTAAAATCCTTGAGGGAGGTGGTGGAATCTTCATCCCTAGAGGTTTTTAAGTCCCGACTTGACACAGCCCTGGCTGGGATGATTTAGTTAGGACTGGTCCTGCTTTTAGCAGAGGGTTGGACTCAGTGACCTCCTGAGGTCACTTCCAACCCTATGAATCCCCAAGCGTTACACAAGCTTGTTATTTACCTCAGAAATTCCTCAACTGCTAGTCACTGAACACTTAGGCCATATCTACACTGCCCCTCTCTTGCGGAAAAACATATGCAAATGAGGCTAAGCGAGGAATATCGTTGCTTCTCATTTCCATAATCAATGAGGCTCTGCTTTTGCACAAGAGGCTTTTGCGCAAAAAACCCCTCTTGCACAAGAGCCATTCTTCCGCATTTTTTTCCGGAAGAACAGCTCTTGCACAAGAGGGGGGGTTTTGCACAAAAAGGAGCTATGTAGATGGCTCCTTTTTGCGCAAAAGCCTCTTGCGCAAAAATGGAGCCTAATTAATTATGCAAATGAGGCACGGCGATATTCCATGCTTAGCCTCATTTGCATATGTTTTTCCACAAGAAAGGGGCAGTGTAGATATGGCCTAAGTGTTCAGTGACTAGCAGTTGAGGAATTTCTGAGGTATATAACAAGCTTGTGTAACACACACACCTTTTTGGGTGTGGTGCACTGTCCCATCTAGTGACACTTACAGAGAGAATAATGAGTCTGCTCTACAGTCTTAGCTGAGCGCCAGCTGGCTTTTAGTTCATGTGGTAGAGTAAGGGTGGGGAACCTAAGGCCTGGGGGCCAGATGCAGACCGCGGCTTGCCTAGGTTCAGCGCTTGAGAATCTGAGTTCCCCCCACCACTGGGGAGTCTATGCTGGTGAGGGGTGGGTTTGGGCCCTGACCCAAAAAAGGTTTCCCACCCCTGAGGTAGATGATCATGCACTAAGCTGTAGAAGTTCCAGATTCAGTTCTGCACACGCTATAAATGGACTACTTCCTTATTAATTCACTGCCCTAGAATTGTCCAAACATTGGACATACCATGCAGGGGAGCATACCTATTTATTAACTTTATAGATGCTGCAAAGAGAAAATCAAATTGTTCGTGGTTCAAATTCTGGGCCTGCCTCAAGTAGGCAGGTGATACTACTATGATACTTGGTAACAGACTGGTCCTCTGCGGTATATAGAGATCACAGCTTTTTTCTCCATCAGCCTAGTTATAGGACACCCATGACTGGAGTTGGAACCAAAAGGACCCACACTTGATGGAGGATGGAGGATTGAATCCTGGATGCTGTTGTGTTTTTTTTAAACTATAGCCTCACCCTATTGGACATGGCATTTCTACCTTGGCTATATGATGGAGATGCAAGTTTTGCTCAGCTGAAATGAGTCCTGGTGGAAGATCATACCGTTTGCAATGTTGTCCAACAGTTTGCAGGGGGAATGAAGGTGTCACAGGAGTCACCAGCATGTTTGTAATATTGCAGCTTCCCAGGGAGGAGGGCAGAGAGCCAGACAGTGGAAATGGAACATACTAAAACTGTATTCATTTTGTAATAGGGATCTAAAACATGTACTGCTAGTGAAGATCATTTTGTCCTTGTTGACGCTAGGTGAGGCTGCAATGTTTGAAGCCTCTCTCTCATCATTCTAGCAGCTCGCTAGATGAGAATAAGGCCCAAAATTATTCCATTTGAAATTCAAAAGATAGGCATAAAAACACTGAATTTTCAAATAATTTATTTGTGTCTAGTTTCAAATCATAAAAGCAAAATGCACTGTCCAGCAAAAAGCATTCAATATAAAAACACATTCATTCAATATCAATAATACTAGGGTACATTAGTTACATTGAACCCAATCCTGCTCCCCTTAAAGCCAGTGCAAGTTCTGGCAGAAGGCTCAGGCTCACTATTTCCATTTTGCCAGGTGTTTACAAAGTGTTCTGTTAAGATGCTACTAACTGATTTTCCACAGGTAAGTAAACTGCATCCCCTTCACTATTGTATATACACAATAATAAACATTCAGACTCGGCAGTTCTGTGAAATTGCATGCAGTTTATCCCCAGCATTCAACCAACAGAAACAGCACAATGGATGAGTGCTAACACTGAAAATACACAGGGACATATCCTCAATCAGTGTAAACAGGCATGGCTCCAATGATGTCAGTGGAGCTACACCAAATATCCCAGTTAAGGATCTGGCCCACTTTTGGTTTTAGAGATTAAAAGAATTATGAAAACTGTTAAAATTGTGCCCTAAAGAATCTATTGCACAGATCATTTCAGCAGGATTAAATAATGTTAGTCTAGGCTCTCATAAAGCTTTTTCCAAATGGTTACAAAAGAAAAGAAAAGACAACAGTTCACAAATAAATAAATCATGGGACATCTGTCCAGAAGAGGTTCAGATGCATTCAGGCTCTGCATTAAACAAACAGTAAAGGTACACTTTAAATCTCTGCAGGCAATAACATATGAAAGACACACCGTTTACATCTACAATGACCTTGTTAATGATCTCCTTTTAATAATAGCAACTGTACTGTGATTTTGGAATACTCACTCTTTTACCATACAGATCACCAGCTACATAAATAGGGGAAAGACCCAGTGATATTTCTTATACTTTGAAATGCAGGTGTTAAAGGCACAGCTTTCAGAGAGAGAGAGATATTTCAGTTCGTCCACTCAGGTAAAAAATGTGTTATACCAATCTAAGCACCTTTACACCAGTATAATTGTGTCTATATTTGGGGGGGGGGGGTCACACTGATACAGTTAAAGCCCTACAAAAGCTAAGTGTGGACCAGCACGGTCTTCAAAAAGACTTGTTTAACCTGCATTATATAAAGCTATAGCACTTGACCCTGCACTGACCACTTGAGCAACATGAAGACTAAAGTGACTGCCAGTTTTGCCTACATAGGGACTGAAGAACTGGGACCACCATGCTTTGAATATGAATGTTTAAATCTCTCATGTCAAATGCATTCACTGTCTTTGCTATCCCTTTGAATTCAGGTTTAGGTGGATGCTGTGTTCTACAGTTCCCATTCACGGTTCTTGTCTCAAATAGAGACACAAGGAATAAGGAGTAAGAGGTTCTACAATGTTAATAAAACTCTTGGGGCACTCTGAATTTTCCAGGATTTTTTTTAGGAAGAAATGAGCCAGGCAAAGAGATGGCAATGGAATTTTTTGTAAAGAAATCTGTAGAAACCTTTTAGCCCCATGCTGCAACTCACACTATCAATTTCTAAAGCACAGTTTGGGTAGGGAAACAGAGTATAAATTTGGTTCACTGATTAGAGTTACATTAATTAGATGACATTAGAGCCAAATGTTCGCAGCCTAAATCACATAAGGTATCCACAGGAACAGTAGCCAAACCCTTTTTGTTTTCCTATGCTATTTAAAATGGGTTTCCTTTACAATACCATCATTCTGCACCAATGCAGTCTTTTCTTCCCTAGAGATGCTATTCAGCAACTGTTCAAGGTCATTTACAAAAGCTTTTTGTTAAATTATAATCTTGATGACTATGGTATAACAAGAAGAGAATACTCCGCTCTGGGGGCTTGATCATGCACCAGGGAAGTCAATGTTTAACAGTGAGGGTTAAAACCACTGGAACACTTTCCCAAGGGAAGTGGCTAATTCATCATCACTTTAGATCAAGACCAGATATTGTTCTAAAAGATATGCTCTATTTCATGCACAAATTATTGGATTTGATAAGGTTCATGCACATCGTAAGGAAGAATAATTCAATCCCCTGCAGGAATTACAGGGTGAAATTCTATGGACTTTGTGATAAAGGCGGTCACACTAGATGATTCATAAGGGTACTTTCTGTGTCTATACTATGAGCTAAGGGTGTGGTTCCACTGCTCATTGAACTAGTGAGCATATTAATAACAGTGTAACCATGATAGCACAAGTAGCAACAGTGGCAGCGTATGCCACATGGCTTATCCCTGCCAGTACATTACACTGGTTTCAGGTGGCTCGGTACTCAGCTCATCTTAGCTGTGCCTCCACTGCTGCTACCCGTGCTACTACAGCCTACACTGCTATATATGCTCATGCTAGCTTATATATGTGTATGCAATGCTGACATGGGACCTCTGGACCTTTGTGCATGAGCTTCTACAGCATGAGCTAAAAGCCAGCCTGCTCTCAGCTAAAGCAGTAGAGCACACATTCTCTCTCTCTCTCTCTCTCTCTCTAAGTGGTCTCAGTACCACTACATGGAACAGTGAACCACACCCACTAGGTGTGTGGGTCACATGTACACAAGCAGAGGAATCTTACCACTAGCTGATAGTGTAGACATAACCAAAATAGATGAGTCAAATATTCCACTCCCTTGCTTGGAAGTATACCAGCAGAGAACTTGTCTCTATGAACATGCTTTTTACTATCAGAGTCAATGGGAGTAGGGTTTGGAGCTTGTGTGAAACAAGACCTGCAGGGAGTTTTAAAAGAGTCTAAGTGAATCAGGAGTCTACACCTCATTTTTCAAAACTGACTTTGGCTTAGGATCCAAAGGTACATTGGAAGTCAATGAGATTTAAGTGCTTAAGTTCCCTTTGAAAATGGGGCTTAGATGCCGAAGTCAGCTAGATATTTTTGAAAATTGGAGGCACAATGCTTTGAACAGTTACTGTAGCTATTAGAGGTAGACATGTTTAAAAGTTGGGGTATTTACATTCACATTAATGCAATATTTTTGTAGTATCAATTCAAACAATCTTTTGTCCAGACATAAGACACACAAGAGCTTCATTCAACAGAATTCCACGAGAAAGCACTATTGTACAAATACATTGCCCAATATTAGAACAAAGAGGCATTATTAATCAACCAGCTTCATGGATACATTGCATTACATATGTTGTGCAATAAGTTAGGTGACTATACATTGAAGTTTACTCTTTTTGGACACCATGATTAGGGTTTTTGAAAGACTGAAATGGTTGCCTGATCATTTTGTGCCTGGAGTAAATCAGAGAGCTATCCTTCTTCATAAAGCATAAGGATTAAAAATAATTTATCATGGGTTAGTCACACATATTGCTGTGTAGCTGTATGTGTGGCTGTCCATGAAGGTTGAAATATAATGCAGGAAAAGTTTACTCTTTCTAAAGGAGGAGAAGAATGGGAAAGCAGTGTATTTTGGCCTTGAGGAAATCAGGGATAGACTCATTTTAAAACAAGATTTCCCACACTGTTAGTTACATGGGCCTTTTCTCATTGTGTGCAAAATAGAAACTAGACGTACATGAACTGGTATTCGTCCTAGGACAAACTTTAAAAAGGGCACTGCAGTCTCCAGGGTCTTTGCCTTCAGGACAAACATCCTAATTAAACTAAAAAGAACATTTTCATCAGGGATTGGCCAGTCCTACATGCAGATTTCATTTCTGCATCTGAATATTATCTTTCCTCAAGGTTTAAGGGTGTTCATTCTTATTTGGAAGTAGAAAAAAAAGTTTAATCAAACTCCAAGCTGAATCTTCATCAGAGAATGTAATTCTGACCTTTTTGTATGGTCAGCCAAATTGGCTCTTGTTATACATAATAGAGAATCCATTCAAGCAACTGTGAGTGATTTACATAGAATGACTGGGATGCAAACATCGGAGGAGAGGAACTATGAACGTGTTTGTTTACAGCATAACACCACAGTCACCAAAATGCTTGTAATTTGTATTAAATAGTCTGCAGATCATTCTGGTTTGGAGGTTTCTCATTTTAAATTGTACTTAACAAAACAGTTGTGTGGATTGATATATTTAAAGACAATGCAAAAAAAATCGATTTTTCACACAATATCAGCGTGTCATTGATTTCTTGCATCTCAAAAATCAGCAGAGGCTAACTGCAGCAGCACCAGGAAATGGGCATAGTAAATCTGTATAAAGAAGCAAGAAGTTCTATGACTAGAAATTCAATAGAGGCTGAGTAACTGAGTGTCCAATCCTGCCCTCTTTGTGCACCCAATGGGAGTCTGAGTGCACACAGATTGTATGATCATGCCTGATCCAATGGTCAATGAAGGCAGTGGAAACACTCCAGTTGACTTCTGTGGGTTTTGAATCAGGCCCTAAATGAGAAATCTCTATAAGAAAAACAAATATTCAGAAAGGTCCTGATGGCCTGGATACCATATAACTGGACACTAGAGACTGACCAGCTTTGTCATCCATTTCAGTAACTTAGTACAGGTTGAACCTCTCTAGTCCAGCAACATCTGTGGTCCAGCATGATTTTAGTTAGATGGATGTCCACTTATCATGGGTGTGGCCAAATGTCCCACAGCCCCATAAAGTTTGTTTACAGCCACCAGTCCTGGCTCTCAATGTTCTGTGCTTTTATTTTGCTGTAATTTAACCCTAAATGTCTTCTAAGAGACCCGTAAGTAGTGGAAGTGTTGGTAATGCTACTAGATAATATTGACCTCCCATGGTTCAGCAAATTCTCTGGTTTGGCACTGGTCAGGTCCCAAAGGTACTAAACTGGAGAGCTTCAATATGTACCAAAGCGTCCTGTCAATTTAACCTCATATTTGCATATTTAGCTCTGAAGGGGGAAATAAGTAATCAAATGCTTTTAAATACAAGTTGTCAGATTCTCAGCAGGTGTAAATCAATATAGCTCTGTTGATTTCAATGGAGCAATCTAATTTACACCAGCTGTAGATCTGGCTTCTGATTCTCTCATCTAAATTCAATAAGCCATGGGGTTTAAAATAAATTCTCCTCTCTACAGTCCCATTGTGTAATCGTAGTTTACATACATTTTTCTTCTTCAGTGATAGATCATTGGTTAAAAAATGTGCTAACTGCTTTGGGTCTTACGTCATATGCTAGGTTATTGCAGAAGAATCAGTTTTGACAAATGAAGGGTTAAGGCTTTTAAGAAAATATACTATAAGATATTTGTAGCTATTTAGAAGGAGAATTACTAAGTATGTCCTAATTAATATTTCCAACAAAGGGTTACTTTGCAATGAGTCAAGGCACATTTATGTTACATTAGGAACTTTGTTCTAAGGGAACGTCATCCTCCAGTCATGCAAGATTCCAATGTATTTCAATCTACAGAATGCAACACTTCTCCTCTAACTGTGTAATCTTCAACAAGATAGGGATTACTGTTTACGCTTTATGCTAACACTCTGTAAATGAGGATAAACCATGAGGGATAGTGTGACTACTAGTGCCTAACAGTGATGCTGTTTGACAAAGCATAGAAGTATCAATATCTTAAGTGGCATCATGCGGATAAGAAAGAAAGAAAAAAGGTGGTGTAGAAATTTACACTATTCTGACACGCACTCTGCCTACAGGGGATTTTACATCAATATCATGGTTTAACTATGGGGATTATCCTAACAACCCCTTTAGCATGGCTTTATAGATAAACATACGGGTTCTCTCCCACACACACTTACCAACCCCACCTCTCTGATACTGAGCATCTTCATCAGTAAACGCATGCTTATCTGAGCTTTCATTTGTTGTAGTATCTATTTCTCTCAGCAGCATCATAAATCAATACACATCCCTAAATTCCCAAAGCAAAGCTGCAAAATTTTAAACTATGTGATGCCCAAGGGAGACTATTCACGGATGAGACACTGTATAATGCTTTGAATACTTAAGGAACAGGACTTTATGAGCTTTTATGACCTTTTAAAAACACTTTGCTCCAAACTATTGTGTTACTTGAGTTCTCTTTGAAAAAAAAAGTTTTGGTTTTAAAAAAACAAAACCACGTGTTTACAGTTTATCAATTAGATCAGTTTTTTTTCCTAGCACAATGTCCTCTGACAGCAATGGACATTGCAAAACCATTTGGATCAAGGAGTTAACAGAAAAAGGATACCAGTGGAAGCCAGAGCATCTGGAATATATCTGGCATGGCAGGTTACTTGTGTGTCAATACCTTCTTGGTATTGTAGAAATGCAACTGAACAGTGTCTATTTACATTTTAATAAATAAGGCTCCATGTAAACTCTACCTGTGTTACTATCAGCTAATTTATGTAGGCTGAAAAGTTGCTCTGGTCTTTTGAATCTAATTTAAGCATCAGAATATCCATTTGAAAATAAATGCAAACTACATTCTGAAATAGGGTATTGTGATGAATAGGAGGAGTGCTGGTCAGGGTTAAACTTAGGTAGCTAGTAAGGGTATTGGTAGGGGGCCAGAAGAACCAATGGGATACAGTGCTGAAATGTGAATTGCGTATAGATACCTTGCCTGCTCTCTTTGTGTAAAAATTCCAAGCTAAGGGCTTGAGGGAGCAGATGCAGTAATCAAAATTACCATGCCTATAAAAATATTGGACATGGGAGTGAACTGGACCTTGAAGTATGCTGATCCATGAGTAGAGGGAAAACGTATATTTAGTCACGATCAGGTTATTTTTCTTTATTTTGTGTTTGGTAAAACTTCTCTATGTAAAATCCACATGCTCTGCCTCCCCCCACCATTCACTATTTAAGCTGTGGCCAGAGATACCATTTTTTCTCTGTATTTTAATCTGCTCTTTTCTTAGTTGCTCTGTAACACCTAGCAACCAAGTATGCTTTAGCAAGTATATCTTTTTGGTTTTGTTAATAAAATCACCTTCTTTAAGGCAATGATTTGATTTGTGTGTCCTGGAAGGAAACAGGTCTGTGTCTAAGTGCCTAAGACCGAGAGGTCAGCTACTAGAGACTGCAGTTTGTTTTCTCTTTTTTCCAAGCTCTCTTGTGGTAAAAGAGCTTGGGGATACCCCTCTGGAAGAAGTCCAAGTGCTTCATTCCTGGGTTCAAGAAGAAAGGGGTCTCTTTTGTTTCATTTGGTGATGGCAGCTACCTCCCGAGGCCAGGGAATCTGTGGCCTTGGGGAGCTTTTAAGGAAAAACTTATAAAGGCAAGGTATTTTTAAGGTCTCTTAAGGCCCTGACAGGTATCTACATATTTGTTATGGGCAGTAGCAGTAGCCATCTAGGGGGAGGAAATAGGAAAAATTAAATAAATAAATAAATAAATAAATAAAATAAACTGAAGCACTTCCCCCTTAAAACCTTCCAAAAAGTAAGGAGTTCTTTTACATTCACTGTACAACCTCCTTAAATAACTGGGGTTCTCAGGAACGATTTTGGAGAATATAAACTAAAGAAGAATTTGAAAGGACAAAGAATGGTGATGCATAAATAATGGAGCATTACTATCAAAGTCTAACTCAACAGTGGCCTGATAATTTACAGCTGGAAAGAGTTTACGTTAGATACTGCAAAATGTAAGAGTAAGTTCACATTCTCTTCCAAGGCTACCTTTTCTGCCCTAACTCTCACTTTGGCACAACTAGTTTGGCTTGGGTATTTCATCTTTAGAATATGAGCTGACAGAGAACTCTCTCAGGCTGAAAATTAGAGCAAAATTGTTCTCAAGCAAAAAGGCAGGCCCAGCTAGGTTAAAACTAAACTACTTCTGACAATCTAGCTCAGAAGTTTGCCTTCTTTAAACTAGCTTCAGAGCCACTTATCTCTGTCCTTGTCCTTCCAACTACTACGGAGCTTTCCTTGAAAAGTGCCTTGGTTTGAAACCCCTCCTTAATGAACTATCTTAACGAGCGACATCAACTTATTCCACCTGGTCCAGAGTGGGAACCAGAGTAATTTAGATGTGAATTAATTCTCCCTGCTGGCTTCAGAGTGGTATTCTGCATCTTTTCACATTTGACAAGCTAGCTTAAATGTTTGCAACCCAAAATCTCTCTTTTATTGTACTCAGTGAACTGTTGTCAACAGGTAACTGAGGGTAAATTAAGATCCTGGAGAAATTAAGTATCAAAAATAAGTTTTGAAAGCAGGAAGCTTCAGGTGAATAGAGACATTTGCTCATCTGTTCATATAATATTAATTTGGGCTGGGGTTTTCAAAAGGAATTTAGGGAGTTAGATGCCCGAATCCTGCTGGGTTTGCAACTCCCTTAGTCTCTTTTGAAAATCCCAGATTTAGTCTACTGAGCTGAAGAACAAATGGGACAGAGATAGAGCATTAATTCCTAGAATAAAAATGCTCTACAAAACCAGACTAAAAATTGTGGGCCAAGTGTTCCCTTCTTTTTTGGAAACAGTGGATTGGAGCAAGGCAGTCAGCACCTATGGGAATATGCATTCACAGCTGGAGAATGCCACGGCAGTGCAGCTCTTGCAGGAACTGTGTTCCTTTGTGGCTAGGAACCCAGAGCATGGTAACAGGGCCTCCGGGCAGATGGATCTTGCTTCTGGAAACCTTGTGAAAACAGATCTGATCTTTGGTAATTATTGGAGCTCTGAAAGATGTAGGTTCTTTGACTGAACACTTCATGGAGCCTCACATCCCCTACATAGGTTTCTCTCTCATATGGGAACAATTTGGTCATTAGTCTATACACAGACTCAGATTCTCAAATACAACAAAATCTTTGCAAGAGAACTGTTATAAGTCTGGGTGATTTTTGTGACTGTGATTCAGCAGCTTACAGAAATCAGTGGGATTAATCACATACTTAAAATTAAGCACTTTGCTACACTGGGGCCTCAGATTCCTATTGTTCCTGATGACTAGAAATATACACTAACAATTATGATTTGCAGTGTTGTTGTAGCCGTATTGGTCTCAGGATATTTGAGACGCAAGGTGTGTGAGCTAACTCTTTTATCGAATCAGTTTCTGTTGGTTCTTTCAAGCTTACACACAGCACATCTTCAGCTTTCTTCAGACCTGAAGAAGAGTTCTTTGTAAACTCAAAAGATTGTCTCTTCTCCAACAGAAGCTGGCCCAATAAAAGATATGACCTCATCTACCTTGTCTCTCTCGATACTAACAAGGTATTCATTCTCAAGCATTAATAATTCCACTGCCATCTGAGTTATCTATATTCCTAATTGTTTGATCTATTTTAGGGTTTTTACAAGCTCACCCATTATCCTAGCATCTGGGCACTTTCCATGTAAAATCAAGAGCAATAGCAAATCCCTCATGGACTTCATAAAGTTAACAGCTCTGCTCCCTTTTCAGGGTAGCAATACTGACCCCTAGAGCAATTATTAAAGGCTTCTGGCCAATGTGAGGTGGGAGGGGAGGAGGGAATAACCCAGTTCATAAAAGAATCAGCTATAGGATTACTGAGTTGTTTTTGCATTTACTATACTAATAGATACATTCATACAGCTAATAAGCAGCTATTCATAATAATTTCACATATCCTGTTTGAGATAAATAGCACAAGTAAACTCTAATGCTTGAAGTTGAATAGTATATAGTTCTAGAGATCAAATTGCATATATGAATGAGCAAGCATTAATATAATATATTAAGATTAATCTCTTACTATGCAAGCTACAGTTACTGCTAGTTAAGCTACATTTTACTACACAATAATAAATGCTGGCCATGCTGAAGTCTAAGATGAAACAAAAACAAAAATAGGCTCTATGATCCCTCCAAAAATATACAGTATATTTTATAAGATACTGTAATAACTTATCATTGTATGAATTTCACTCTAATGTGAAGTATAGAGTCAGGTACACTGCTCCACATGTTCTAAAGTGATCAAATCAAAGAGTTATAACACTGGGGTTATAACACTGTTCTCAATATTTTGTACATATACAGAAAACGTTGGGGTAGAAAAGGTCCTATCACTATGTGGACTAGAGCAGTGCTAGCTAGAACGATGTTAAAATCACTCATATTAAAGTTGTGGTCTTAAGCAAGGTTTTGCTAGCACCATTCTTATGCATGATAGAATCCCAATAGTAACAGCCATCTTTATCCACAGCCTTAGTTCTGCTCTCAATATGTACAGGAAAGTAAATTACTGTATCATACAGTTTGTTGTCTATAATATCCTAACATATATGTCTTCTGACAATTTTTCATTGAAGGATTGTGTAATTCTAAACTAAATTTCTGTTCGGGAAAGCAATGATTTCACACACTCACCAATTCTCTTGATTTCAGCTAGTGGCAATGAACTACAAAATTAACAATCTGTGCTGTTGAGTGGCTTACACATTAGATCATGCCACTTTTCTCATCCTGCAAAAAGGTTCGTGAAGAGGAGCGTCCTAGCAGCAGCTCCTTCTCGTGGATCAGGCTGTCTAGCAGGTCTTCCTGCCTGTAGTTGTGATAAACCTTCAAGAAGGCCAAAATGGTAATTCCCAGCCAAGTCAGCCAGGCAGCCCAGAGACCAAACTAGGCAGGAAAAGAGATGGCAGGAAAAGAGATGGCAGAGAGGTTAATGCTGTGTTTAGATAAAACCAACCCTTATAAGGCCAAAGCCTCATCTGGATGGACTTCAATGGAACTTTGCCAGTTCACACCAGATGATCTAACCCATTGTTTCTCAGTCCTTTCAGTTTAGTGATCCCATTTTCATTTACTATAAAATTAAAAGTGAAAAAATATTAACGGTAACAATGATGAGCGTATGTAATAGGATTACTACCATATCTTGTGAAATACACTCAGCCCACTAAGCCTTCAGGTATTTTTGCAGTGTTTGGCGGCTAGTATCCCTCCGTGTCTAATAAAGTCTGTATGGAGCTACGAGAAAGTCTGTAGGGACTACAGTGTTATACAGGTTGGACCTCCCTGGTCCAGCACCCTCAGGACCTGACTGGTCCCAGATAAGGGATTTTTCCAGACCAGGGGAGGTCATTTCAGCCCCCACCCCGCCCCTGCTGGCTTCCTGGCTCCCCCTGCAGCCCAGCTGAGCTGTGTGCTAGCTTATGGCCCCTCCCCAGCCCAGCTGAGCCATGTGCCGGCTCCCTCACAGCCCAGATGAGCCATGTGGCCCCCTCAAAGCTCAACTGAGACGCACGGCCCTGGCCCCCCTCAAAGCCCAACTGAGCTGTGCCAGCTCCAGCCCCCCTCGAAGCTCAACTGAGCCGTGGCCATGCGCTGGCTCTGGGCTCCCTCCTCACAGCCCAACTGAGACGTGTGCAGACTCCCGGGTTCCCACCCCCCTGCAGTGCACTGGGACTCTCTGATCCTGGAACATTCATGGTTATGCTAGACCACGGATGTTGCCGGACCAGAAAATCCCGGATTTTAGAGGTGCAACCTGTATCATATACAACATTAGTAGTATATACCACATTTATATATATAAAATAAACACATGTTTTTGTATGAATTGCATTAAAGTTAAGCTTTTTTCAAAATGTTCTTTACTTATGTTAAATCAAAATGAAATGTGAAGTATTAGATACAGAGACATTTTAGAGAGACAGGGCAAGGCAAACAACTTTCTTGATACTTTACTTGCTGACTTTTGCAATGCTATGGTCAAAACAAAGAACTGTTGCAATGTCTGTCCTGTTTTTGTAGAGGGGCTCTGTAAAAACTTTCAGAATTTAAGATGTATTCCACATTAAAATTTACAAATGTGTCCTAAATATGATCAATTATTGGCATGCTGGTGTCTTCAAAAATGTGTCAGAAAAGACAGATAAGAAATGAATTAAACACAGGGACAAATACAGGGAAAATTGTGAAACTTCTCTGAGTCAGGTATAAATACAAGCATGGTAAGCACAAGATCTTTAAGAGTCTCACCAACTGCACTACTATCTTCCAGATTCATTAGCAATGTATTAATCTTTTATTTCTGTATTATTCCCTGACTAATAATCCAAATAAAATAATAATCTCATATTATTAAAGACATAACACTGTTAAATCAATTTTGAAAATATTTCACATGTTGTTATCCTTATTTACATCTCAGTCCACCAATATAAAATGTCTTTAAAAATAGCAGTAAGTTATATAAAAAAAAATATGGATTAAGAAAATATTAAAATCACACTCATTTGGTCTAATTAGTAATGTCTCACATCTGCATATGTTTCATTAACGCAAGATCAAAATTGCAGCACTCTCTTAAATGGCCTTGGTATAGGCTGAAATTTGCATTAAATGGCTTTTCTATGTTTTTTGGGAGTTACTCAACATGAAAGACTCCAGATAAATCGAGCATAATTCCGTTAATGAGAGATTATCAAAGGAAAGTTCTGCGCAACCAGATGAATGGTATTGTTATCCAACTGGTTAGTTTCTTCATGCAAAGTTTACCCAGGGCCCAGCTCTGTAATTCTTATTCAGGAATCATTCCCGATGTATTCACTGAAAGTGGTGCTTGGGTAATGACAGCTGTGTCGGGCCACAGTATATTACACAAGGCCATGTTTTCCTGGACAATTAAAACCATTATCACTGCGGCCAAAGAAAATCCCAACTGCCAGCTCTGCTTAATGCATCTTATGATACTAACAGACAGCACTGCAGGATTTTATTCCCCACTTGGATCTTTTTTCACATGATCTGCTTCAGGGTTCCCTTACACTCTAGCAGATCTGTGTCCCGTGGGCTAGAACTGTGTTTCCTTTCATCGGCATAAAAGAATCTGGCAAATGCACCTTCACTCTTCACTAATGTATGAGCAGTAATTATGAGCAGTAATTAAAGCAGCACAGGTTGAACATGTAAGTCAGTAGTGGGTATTGGGACCAGACTGTTTATAATATGCATAGGAGAACAAGCCCCAAAGTAAACTTTCCTCCCACAAAAACTCTGTATATGTTGGCAAACACTGTATGAAGCAGAATTTTTTGTTGAATCATTCTCTATTAGAGCCAAATGCATATAATCTGTCCATAATGCCCCCAGTGTCTGCAGGTGGGTATATAATTCTAGCTTACTCAGTGATATCCTACCATGTACTTTTACACAACCCTCCCACTGACAGTGAGGGGAACACTACACACACCATAAAAGGTGGACATGACCATGGTGAAGACAATAATATATAGCAAAGCAAACACGATGAAATTACACCTACATAGGGAAAAGAGTGATGAAGCACAATCTGTATTTATAGGATCAGAATTTGTACTATGTTAACATAGTAACCATTTGAGAGCAATAAACAACTTGGGTGGTTTTTAATCCCTGACTGAAAAATTAACGAACACACACTGTTCTCATCTTAAAGTGAATGTCAGAGCTCCCACTGACTTTCCTAGGAGCAGGATTTATGACATTTTGCCTGAGTCGCCAGTCATATACTATGGCAGTGAACATAGAACAAATAAATAAATGTGACATAATAGCAGCTAGTCTGCACTTGTTTTTCCTGCACTGGAACCATAGCAAAATAAAATACTGGCCAAAAACAAACGATAAAGTTGGCAAAGAGAGGAAATCTTTTACGAGCTTTTAAGAGGCTACTACAATTAAATGAAAATTATAAAAATGTAGGGTTTGATTCCCCATTGCTTTACTTCTCTTTTAGGCCCACATAACTTGATTGATTTCAACACGGTTATTCCGCATAAAAATTGAAAGGAGAATGATCAAGGGCATGAAACTATTCATTAAATGAGACTGAAAAGATTAGGATTGTTCTCTTACAAAAGACCCAGAGAGGATATGTAAATTAATAAATTGTCTACAGAAGGCAGATCTGGAACTTCTGTTTCTCTGTCTCATGGCACAACAAGAGGATAGTCAGTGAAATTAAAAGGTGGAAAATTCAAAACTAATAAAAGAAAAGTTTCTCACATAACACATGATGTGGACAAATGGGATGAAATTCAGTAAGGACAAATCCAATGTATGTCACTTAAGGAGAACGCTTAAGAAGATGAACACATACAAAATGGGAAATGGTTACCTAGAAAGGAATACAGCTGAAAGAGATCTGGGGGTCATTGTGAAAAACTAGCTAAATGAGTCAACAGTGTAACACTGTTGCAAAACAAAAAAGCAAACACTCTGGGATGTGCTAGCAGGAATGTTGTAAGCAAGACACAAGTGATACTAATCTACTCCATGCTGATTAAGCCTCAACTGCAGAGTAGTCTACAGTTCTAAGCACCACATTTCAGGAAAGATGTGGACAAATTGTAGGAAGTCCAGAGAAAAGCAACAAAATTCATTGAAGGTCTAGAAAACAATCTGTGAAGGAAGATCGAAGAACTGGGTTTGTTTAGTTCGGAGAAGATAACACAAGGGGACATGATAACTGTTTTCAAGTACTTGTTACAAGGAGGGAGAAAAAAATGTTCTTCTTAACCTGTGATTCAACAAGTCTACGTTAAACTGGAACCACTGTCACAGAAAGTCATTGAGGCCAAAACCTTGACAAGATTCAGAAATGGAATTGGCATTTATATGGAAGCCAAGAATATCCAGAGTTACCATAGTTCATGTCAATGGACATTTTGGAAGGGATATTAAACCTTGTGTTTCAGGGCTTCAGTCAATCTAACTATTACACACCAGGAGGAGATTTATGTGGGGGGTCACTTTACCCCATATCAGTTACTGTGGGGTTCTTACATCTTTCTCTAAAGCATTTGATATCGGTCACTGTCAGAGGCTGGATCCTGAATAAGATGGACCTTGAGTTGGGTTCAGTCTGGCATTGTCTATGCTTGAGTAATGCAATGGTGAATCAGGCCAATAGCTGGCAGAATGTCTTTCAAGTTTCTTAACCACTTTTCTTAAATAGATTATAGCCTGTGGCAAAGTCAGACCTGGTAGCTACAGGAGAGTGGTGGAAGGCAGGCATGTCAGTCCTAGAATGGTGAATGATCCTTTCCCTGTGAATTGAAAAGAGGTTCTCTCAGGTTAATTAGACACTCCTGAGCCTGGCGGGGACCTTTAAAAACCCCTCTTCTAGTGAGAAAGAGGCAGAAGGGATGAAAACCAAGCTATAGCAAGGTTAGGGGCAGAATGGAGAAAAGGCTTCTCCTAAGTCATAGGCTACTCTCCTTCCTATAGGGAAAACAACCAAATTAACTTCTGTTTGGGGAAGGTGTGGCAACCACAAGTCAATGTAAAAAGACCCCAGGAAAGGGGTAAGGAAATGTATTTCTTTTGTGATTTAAGCAAAAAAACAGAGCCCTTCCCTAATGACCACCTTGTAAATACTGGAAAAATAAACCAAAATGAAGAATTAATAACCTCTGGAGCAGGACTGATTTACTCCAGGCCCTCATCACCAGATGGAGAAATTCTGAAGCTGACAAAGTAAGGAAGGTGTCAGAGTGGGATTTGATATAGAATACTACCCAGAGGCTGAGACAATAACTTCTGAGAATGGGTGCCCTCATCAGATGGCAGTGGTATTAGCCACTGTGGTAAAACCAATGGCTACCAGAGTCCAAATGGCCACTCAGCAGAAATCTATATGAATACAACAAGAAACAAATCAACTACTGATGATCCAGGAGGCACAGGACTAAGCAACCCTACAAGAGGTAGTAAGACAGCTGAAAGCCTTGGACACTCTGGCTATGTTTACACTGGCGGGTTCTTGCACAAGAACAGCCGTTCTTGCGCAAGAACCGCAGAGCGTCCACATGGCCGGCCCGCTCTTGCGCAGAAGATTTACAGTACGGCGTCGGAAGACAGGGCTTCTTGCACAAGAGCTACGCTCTTTTCTAACAAGTGGACACACGGCAGGGGTTTCTGGACGCTCTCTTGAGCAACACTGCCATGGATGTTCTTGCGCAAAAGCACATGGCAGTGTGGACGTGCTCTTGCGCAAGAGTTCTTGCACATGAAACCCTTGCGCAAGATGTTCATGCGCAAGAACCTGCCAGTGTAGACATAGCCTCTGGGAGGTGGCTAGGATGGAACACAATCCCTAAAGGCCAGCAGTTGTCTGCAGAAGGTGATGCCACAGGTGATGATGAAGCATATTTGAAAGAACCCAAAGTGAGGCCTAGTCCAGAGATCAGTGAGCCAGTATCCTTGTTCCTTTCTTGGGTGGGGAAGCCCAGAAGGCCTACTATGACACAGCAGGGGAAGCTGCTGAAGAATCCTCCCAGTTGAAAAGTGAAATACTCGCATGATTCTGAGTGACTACAACTATTAAGAGCCTACAGATTCCATGAGTGGAGGTATCAGTATAGCAAAGCAGTAAGATCAAAATGTTCAACTTGATCCATCTAATATAGATGTGGCTGTGTCACAAAACCCACAGTACAGAAGAGCACCCTTGGTTTTGCAGATTCATGTGATGACTGCCACCAAACCTATGAGGATGGGCTGACCAAAATGATCCTTTCTCTTACGATAATTTGGTCACATTCCTAGAGAGGTATTTAATGGCTAAAGAGCTTTCTTGGACTACTGATTAAGATATGCGCTGGACAAAGAGGCCAATCCCAGTCTCAAAGGCCCAGTCCTCTGAAAGTTTGGGTACAATTACGTTGGAAAAGAGGGACACCAGGAACCGTAGGAGCAAAAGCAGCCACATGTTGGGCTGCCACTCTCAAGAGCCAATGACCAGCTGGGCAGCTCCTCCTGCATTGCTGTACTGCCCCCAGTCCTGCCCACTGGGGCAGGTACCAGGCTCATCGGCAGTTGTCTCTAATCATGCAGTACTGTGTGCAAGCAGCTCACATGCTCCTGGACAGGAGTCCTTGCCACTCAGCAGTCTGCGTCTCTGATCCAGGAGCATGCAAACCATTTGCATACACTAACAAAAGGAAGTACGTCTTCACACAATGCACAGTCAACCTTTGGAAGTTGTTAGGAAGGCCCAAAGTATAACTAAAAAGAATTTCTAAAAAGAATTAAGTAAGTTCATGGAAGATAGGTACACTAGCAGTCATTAATCAAGATGGTCAAGGATTTAATTTCATGCTCTGGGTGTTCCAGAAGCTGGGAATGGACGACTGAGGATGGATAACTTGAAATTGCCCTATTCAGTTAATTCCTTCTGAAACATCTGGCACTGCTTTTTAAAGACAGGACACTGGACTAGATGGACCATTGGTTTAACACAATAGAGCCCAGGCCTGGGCAAAATATGGCCTGTGGGCCACATCTGGCCCACCAAGCCACCGGATTCGGCTTGCGGAGGCGGCAGGGAGCCACAGTGCAGAAACACAGCTGTAGGGCTCCATTTCTGTTTTAAAACGGAGGGGGGGAGTTTTAGGAGCCCCCCCCCCCCCAGCACATTCCCTTGGCCGGTTTCTGGCAGAAACCAGACAATGGGAACTGCTTGTTAGAATAACAGACAGCTAAGAAGAATCACACCCCCTCTCCTCAACTCAGTTATTCATGAAGTACATGGCCAGGCAGGCTGGCTGGGAAACATTTTAAGCTCTGCAGGCAGGCAGGCTTGTTTGGCAGCTGGCAAGTAAGCCTCCTGGCCACAGCTTGCTTCTGGCACCCCCGCCCTTTGCTGCCCCAACTCTTTGTCGTCCCTCCCCCCCCCCCAACATACCCAAACCCTGTGTCCCCCTCTTACACCCATACTCCCTCCCAGATCTGGTACCCCTCTCTCCTGCCCCAGATCACAATCCCCTCCTACCCTAGGTTACATCCCAAACCCCTGCACTCCAGTCCTCTGCCCTAGGTCACAACTGCCTGCTTCATCCCAACTCCCTCCCAGACTCCAGTCTCCCTCCTACACCCCAGTCCCTTACCCCAAGCTCCCTTCTGCACCCAACCTCCATTCATGGAAGAGTGCAGCCCTTGACCACTTTCAAAAATCTTAGAGTGGTCCCTCATCAACAATTATTGCCCACCCCTGCTATAGTCATTCATGTTCTTGTCCTATGCTATTAAGGGTTTGACTCTGCAAGGTGCTAAGTACCCTGGTCCAATTCAGCACAAACACTTGAGCACATGCTTAACTTTAAGCACAAGAGAAATCTCAGTCAGGTCAATGGGACTGTTCACGTGCTTAATTTAAAGCATTGCTTAAGGCTGAAACATTTAAGGGGGGGAAAGGAAGGTAAGCATCCAAATACCAACACAAGTCAGGGGAAGTTAGGTTCCTAGTTCCCATAGGCTCCTTGGAAACCTCCCAGACCAAATATTTTGTTGGATTTAGATCTGACTGCTCAGCACTTTGCAAGATTGACCCTTGCTAACACAGTTACATTTCAGAAATGAGCAACAAAAGCAGTCCGTGCAGCAGCTGAAGCCATCTATTTTTAATTTTTACACAAGAAACCTGCCCATCACTATGGGCACAACCCAGAACCTACTGAAGTCATTGGAAACATTCCCACTGATTCCAGTGGATACTGGCTGAGCAACAATGGCCCCTGGTCCGTGTCCAAATGGCAAATTAACTGAAACATTCTTGTATCTTGTTCTGACCTACCTGTGCAATAGCAAACTGATCATAGAAGGCAGAAGTTTCTAAGTTCAGTTCAAGATCTATATCCTGTAGTTCTTCACAGCTACATGAGAAGGCATGTGGGGAGAGAGAGAAAAGAAAATTACTTTAGAGATTCCAAATAACCAGACCAAGCATATAGATGAAAAAGCCGCTTAAGAACTGCCATGGCTAGAATGGTTTTCTAGGTAATAGCGCAAGCTCATAGCTATAAACAACATACATATAACTGTGTTGCCATTAAAAAGATTATTCTACTACCCTTGAAATAAGTATAGGCTTCTTTTGTTATGTCCACTCCCAGAACAAACTGTTAAATAGTCCTAATCATTTTCCATTATCCTAAATGGAAATATCAGAATAAAGTCAGCAAGCTTCAAATAGTAAGCAGCTGAATATTCTATCAAATAAGCTTTCAATTATTGCCAGAAATGGGCTGCTTGCCAATTTCTTCTAACATTAAGGTAAGAGATTTCATTTCTTTAAATCTATATTTAATTATGTAAATGAACAACATTGATTTTCTGAAATGTGTAGCATAACCTTCATTATGCAAATATGCTTTAAAACCCTCCATTTCCACTGCCCACCCCACGACCTCCTGCACAAGCACACACATTTGTATTTGCCCCAGCTGTTTGTTTCACACTTAAACACAACAAAGTGTACGAGCCTCCATTACCTTTTGACATCATCAAGGAAGGCTTCAGGAGAAGGGATTGTGTGGGTGTTTTTGTTTCAGAAGCTCCAGCAAGGAGAAGATACATTGATGATAAGAGAGGGGCTGACTACCGATTTACAAATAACTCGGACTTTTATTGGTGCTGTGAAAAAAATCCCAAGATTTTGAGGATGTCTTTCTATCTCTTGGTTGATTTCTGAAGGCTCTTCTCTGTCCTTTTCAGTGGTGTCGACCATCTTGGATTCTTATCCGAATATTCGATTAGGCTTTTTTGTGGTAATTGAGATAGAATTTTTAACCGAATATTCGAATAATTCGATTAATCGTTGCAGCCCTAAACAGAACATTTACTATGGCATTTTACAACATATGACCACATGAAACATAAATGAATGCTCTAGTAGTAGTGTTAATTCAATATCATATGACATAAAATGTCACTTTTTCTTATCTCTTTACTGATATTAGTTTGATTTGAAAAATTCATCTCAAGCTATTATCTGCCTCCTACACTGAAGCCAAATATTATTTTATTAACTATATATTCTATAACTCTGAAGATAATGTTGGACCTCAGAACACTGCACATATACAATGCTTTTCACCTGAGAATCTCGGGGTGTAAACGCCACTATAAGGCCAAAATTTTATACTAATTTTGTAGATGGTAGACTGAGGCACAGAGAGGCTAAACAACTTGATTAGGGTTATATACTGAGTCAGTGGCAGAAGTAGGATTTGGAATCCAGGAGCCCTGATCCCCAGTCCCCTGCTCTGATCATAAGACCACATGCCCACCCTCACTAGAAAGTTATCATATCCCCGCAACAGTCTATAAAAGTTGCATGTGTGTGGGGGGGGTGTTTTTTTAATCTTTCTTGTGCTATTCCATACAACTCTGACTCTAATAGGCAGTGAAACATCAGTGTAATAACTATAGAGTCCTTTTCTCTCATGCGGACAATCAGCAAAAGGTTTATTCATTATTTTGATGCCAGACTAAAAACCATACCTTTATAAAAAGACTTTTAGGTATAAAATGCCTTTCCGTGCATTTAATAGCTATATTTGGTAATATCTCCATTTATTTGTGCATATATGAATCAGGAAATTTTTTCTTCAATACTAACCTATTTGGCATGCTTCCTTTTTCAGTAACAGCATCACACCACATGTTAAATCCTACAGTCACTATAGTGCTAGCAATAAAGATGACAAAAACCACAAAGACGCTGATCAGCAGATTCAGGAAGGCATAAAAGAAAGAGCTGCAATAAAAGGGAAGAAAAATGTAACACATAAACAGCTGAAACACAGCATCAGCAGTCTCTGTAAGTAGCATACACTGGGCACATATGAAAGATACTAGTCTCCAACTGAAACACATCTGCTTTAATTAAGAACGCCTAATACTATTGACAGACTAAGGATTATGATGTTGGTTCTTATTATGCCTATCACTTAAGCTCTTGCACTTTTTTTTAAAATGTAGGAGGTCTACCCTGAATCATAAATACTAAGTTGTGTGATTGCTCACACGCAGCACGTCTTTCATTAGCTCTAATGATGAAAATCACCATTGTTAAAATAAATGTCATTAACTTAAATTATATAGTAACTGGAGCTAAAATTATTTTATGACTATAGTGATAATTGGGACAAAAACTGCCAGTAAAAAGAAAACTAAAAATAAAACAAAATACTACTGATAACTATAATTATTTTAATCAGCTAAACTTATACTGCTAGCAGCATGGGAAAGGGCTCATTTCTGCATATATGTGCAATGTGCACACCAGGCCAGGTGAGGACCTGGTGTAAACTAGCATAGCTCTGTTGACTTCAATGTATCTACATCAGTTTACACCAGCTGATGATCTGGGTTAACATTGCAGCTTAGCACTGTCAGAATACAGATATGACACAATTTAGAATCCATGGCTAGTTCTAGGCACATGCTTTGGATAGGGTCCTTCACTTTGGGGGATTGCAGTACATCAACATATTCTCCAAACAAGCATCCAGGACTTGCCAAGCTGATGGGCGCTGGAACTTCCCCATCGTTCTTAAAAATGAACCAGGGGAAATCCTTTGATTTGTTTATCCCTCCCTTTTAGTTCATGGAATTTAGCTGATAAAAACCTTCTAACTCTCCCCAGATCCAGTGATAAAATCTGCACCCACACCCAATTACTGTGTGTCCAAACACCCTTGACTTGGCCAAATGTCAGTATTTCCCATTCTCGCTGTTACAGAGGCCTGCGCGATACCATGTGTGTCTTATTTCCCATCATGTTTGCAGAAACTAGGACAGTCCTTGCCAGAACATACATACACTGATGCTAAAACACTTGAGAAAAATGATGACAGAGTCTTCATCCGTATGAGCTATTTGCTGCTGTTGCAGGAGGTGAACCTTAACAATTGGTTTGGGAAATACCGGGCCCTTTACAATACCATCGATAAAATCCTGCCACCAATGACATTTTTCACCCATGAGATCAAAGGCAATTCTTATTGCTTTCAGTACCAGGTGTCTGTGAGGATCAAGGACTGTATAGAGCAGTGTTTCTTAAACTGTGTTCCACAGCACACCAGTGTGCTATGAGGCAGTCGGAGGTGTGCCACCGAGAACTACAGAATTCAAAATGGCTGCCCTTAAAGGGGCAGGCGACCTTTTTTCCCCACCCTCAACAAAAAATCCCTGGTGTTCCTCATAAAAAAAAAATTATTGTTTGGTGTTCCTCAGTCTTAAAAAGTTTAAGAAACACTGGTATAGAGCCATCACATTTTCTAGCTGTTTTAGGTTTTTCAGGAGAAGGACTTCAGCATGGCAAGTCTTCCAGAAACACAAGATCTGTCGCTTGAAGCATTCACACTTATGGCCAGTTTCTACTCCTTTTTACACTGAGTTTGGCTGGAGGAGCCTCCCACTGTCATTGGACATGTACATTGTCAAATGTTTTAACTCGTGATAATAAAAAATAAATTATATTTAGCATTCACATACTTCTTTTTGTCTTTAAAGAGCAAGTCAATTAATTCCCATGAAATTCCTGTTAAGCAGATAAACAAATATATACCTATCTTTCAGAGAGGGAAACTGTAGGGGAGACGGAGCAGAATAAGGGAAAGAATTTAAGTGACTTGACCAAGCCACAAAAGCCAGTGACAAAGCTAGGGTTAGAATTAAGATGTCCCTGGTTCTCTGGCCTGCTCTCAGATCACTAAATCATGTCTTCTACTGAATGACCTTCCATCATTGTTTATGATTCCCAAAGAGAACAAATTCTTCTACAACGCTGAAGGGCCTTTTTCAGGGTCAGTGGCTCAGTCATGTTTGAAATGTTCATGGACGTTTGCTCAGCATTAGCACAGCATAACTCACTTTGGATGCTACATTTGCTTTTCGCAATAACCAATCTGGGCGGGGCGTGGAGCTTCCCTTTTTCTGTTTTATTAGACTACATTTTGACATTATGTGGTTCTATTACTTGTGTATTTTACTATAACATGCCTGATCTTGGCTCTCAACACATAGCAGCCTTCCAAATCCTTTCTTACCCAGATTAACATTTCATTAACTATGAATAGTGTTACCCAAAGGATAATGCTCAGCTGAAATAGAAGAATCTCAATAGCTACTCAAAGAAAAAATCCCAACAAAGAAACTGCACAACAAAATAAATATCCAATTCTGGAAATAGATCAAAAATCATGAAAGTCTTGTACAAAATACACCATTAAAAATTGTACTAGTTCTATTTCTTCAAAATAAGCTGTTTTTAAACTATAAACAATAAAATGCATCTGGAAGTGATCATGTATAGTTAATTGAGGTTTATGATATTTGTTTAAAAACACACTTTTTTCCCCAAAGTGCATTAAAAACCTCTTACATTAGGATTTTATTATAGGATAAGCGTCAATCCTAAGAAAGCGAGCTATTGTCTGATTGTAGACCTGTTACAGCACTTTTTAATATTGGATAGTCTAAGGCAGTGGTGGGCAGCCCATGAGCCCCCTCAGCCAATACATAGCAGGACAGTCCCTGCCCCAGTGATCTTGTCTGCTTAGATTGTAAGACAAAGGATAGAAGGGAAGATAGAAGCACAAAATTTATTTATCCAAAGTCACACAACAGGTCACCAGCAAGTGGGGAGCAGCACCCCACTCTCCTGATTCCCAGTCCAGTGCCCTAGCCACAGGAGCCCACAGCCTTCCCCTTACTCTGTACATCTTAATTTACTCCATAACTAAATATTGTTTTCACTACCCTTTTACTATTTCTAGACTGCCCCCTTGTGCAAAAAAATATGCAAATGAGGTGAAGCATGGAATATCACCATGCCTCATTTGCATAATTAACGAGGCTCCATTTTTGCACACGAGGCTTTTGCACAAAAACCCCTTCTTGCACAAGAGCCGTTCTTCCTCTTTTTTTCAGGAAGAACAACTCTTGTGCAAGAGGGGGTTTTTGTGCAAAAAGGAGCTGTGTAGACGGCTCCTTTTTGCGCAAAAGCTTCTTGAGCAAAAATGGAGCCTCATTAATTATGCAAATGAGGAGTGGCGATATTCCATGCTTCACCTCATTTGCATTTTTTTGTGCAAGAGGGGGCAGTCTAGACATAGCCTTTATGTATTTCTTATTCCCCATTATCAAGTGCCAACTTGACCAATTTTCCTGGTACTGAAGTTATACTTACCTAGAGGTGAAAGTAGATGCTAGGACTTACTGGTACACCCTGCGCCAAGTCCAGTTTCCTTGGCAAGTAGGAGAGCTCTGGGCCCTGGAAAGGGTGGAGCCTCAGATGCAAGAGGTGGGTCTGATGTAGGGATGTAACAGTATAACTGTTTAAACAGTTAACCAATAAGCATGTATGCATCGGGCTTAAAAGCGGGCTCCCATCATACACCGGTTCCCCGGGAGCCAGCTGCTGCCTCTGATACAGAGGCAGGAGCTTGGGGTGGCAGTCGGCTCCCCAGGAGCGAAGTCACAGGTGGGAGCCACTTCGTGGCAGGAGCTGGCTTAAAAGCTGGTTTCCGGCGCACACTGGCTCCTGGGGAGCTGGCTGCTACTGTGCACTGAGGGCTCTGCAGAATAAATCTTATACAGCAGAACCCGCAGTGTAATCGGCTCCCTGGGAGTGGGGCTAGCAGCCAGGAGCTGGCTCCCAGCGTGCACTGCCTGCAGCATGTATTTTCAGAAGACATTTTCAGCAGTTACACACTTACCTAATTAACTACTTTTTAACATCTCTAGTCTGTGGTAGGGATATCAAATCCCATTTAATTGGTTAACTGGTTAAGCATGATGTTTAATGGGTTAACCAATTAAAAGGAGGGGGCTGCTCCAGCCCCTGTCTGTGACACACTGGGGCCCACCGCAGGCAAGGGCTGCTCCAAGTGTCCGGAGCAGCCCCTGCCTGCGACATACCCAGGCTCACCTGGAGCAGCAGACAGCCAGAGCAGCCCCTCTCTGGTGGGCCCCACGGGGCTGGAGCAGCCATCAAGGGATGGGCAAGGGCAAATGCGGGGACAGGTTCTGGGGAACACAGCTCTGGGAGGGCAGGCTCTAGTGGAGAAGACAGTCTTTGGGGCAGAGATTCTGGCAGGAAGGCAGAATTTGGGGACAGGCATTGTCGGGGGGCCAGGCTCTTGCAGGGGGCAGGCAGATTCTGAGGGAAGGCAATCTTTGGGGAGGCTCTGTCAGGGAGGCAGGATTTAGGGGCAGCTCTGACAGAGAAGCAGATTCCAGGGGGCCAGTTCTGGCAGGGGGGCAGCAAGCTCTGTGGGAAAGACTGGCAGGTTTGGGGGCCAGGCTCTGGCGGGGAGGCCAGGCAAGATTTGGGGGGGGAGGAGGCAGGCTCTGGCAGGAGGCCAGGCAAGATTTGGGGGGGGGGGGAGGCAGGCTCTGGCAGGAGGCCAGGCAAGATTTGGGGGGGGGGGAGGCAGGCTCTGGCAGGAGGCCAGGCAAGATTTGGGGGGGGAGGCAGGCTCTGGCAGGAGGCCAGGCAAGATTTGGGGGGGGGGACAGGCTCTGGCAGGAGGCCAGGCAAGATTTGGGGGGGGGGGGAGGCAGGCTCTGGCAGGAGGCCAGGCAAGATTTGGGGGGGGGAGGCAGGCTCTGGCAGGAGGCCAGGCAAGATTTGGGGGGGGCAGGCTCTGGCAGGAGGCCAGGCAGGCTCGGAGGGGGGGGGCCCGCCAGGCTCTGGCAGGAGGCCAGGCAGGCTCGGAGGGGGGGGGGGGGCCCGCCAGGCTCTGGTAGGTTTTGTGGGGCAGGCTCTGGGGGTTCCCCTCCCCGCTACTTACTCCTCGTGGCCCTTGCAGAGGACGAAGAGCGTCCGCCAGGCCTGCGCGGCGGCCAGCAGCAGGGAGAGCAGCCCGGCGAAGACGCTGAAGCGGCAGGCGGCCGGCGGCCCCCACTCCTGCACGGTGAAGCGCTGCCGCTCCGCCGTCAGGTTGGCGCTGAGCCACATGCCCTCGGTGAAGAGCAGGCAGCGGCCGTGGCAGTCGTTGCTGTTCTCGGACAGCGGCACCACCACCACGAAGCTGCAGAGGAAGGCCAGGAAGTAGCCGACGCACTGGGCGAAGAGCAGGTTGCTCAGCGCCATGGCGGCGGCCGGGCACGGGGGCGGGAGCCTGCCGCAGCCGGCCGGCGGGGAGCAGCGGGAGGATGCGCGCTGGGCTCCCCGCCTCCGGGCTGAGCGCGGGAGGCCGCGGCCGGCACCAACCCAGCCTCTCCGATAGGGCGCACGGCGGCGACGGCGCAGCCGCCCCCACCCGCCAGACTCCAGGCCTGGGACGTGAGCGCTGCAGCCCTTGGCAACGGGGCTGCAACCACCCGCCCCTCCCGGTGTCTGCACGCAGCCCTAGCAGGCCCCGGTGGCTGGCAGGAGCCTCGGGCCCTGCTGGACCCTGCCCCCAGCGCCTGCCGCCTACCACAGGTTGGCCCAGCCGCGCCCGCCCCCAGACCTGCTCTGCACATGGAGAGCGGAGCCTGCCGCTGCCTGCGCAAAGTCTCGGGACCCGCCGCTGACTTTTGCTCTGGTTTCCATCCCTCACTTCCCCCTCCCCCAGGGTCTGGCAGTTGCAAAGGGGGAAATTGCTCCGCAGCAAAAATCCAGCTCCCCCCTCCCCCCCCGGACCCACCCGGAGTGCATGTTCTGTCCCCACAGCCTGCTACAGCTTGCCAGGCTCGGGCCTTTAGTAACCAGGCTAAAATAGGCAACACTAAGGCACGCTTGCCCTTGGCCAGGGGACAGCCCATTGCAAGGGTAAATACCAACAGCTGACACCGGGGCCGTGATGGGTGGGGCGGATATCTTGGCCACAAGCCACTGCTTTGTACGGCCTAAATATACTCTCCTGATCCGCTGCAAAGCCCCCAGCCCCCGCTACATCATCGCACTTGAAAACTCCAGCAAAATCTTAAACCATTTTTTGCAGTTTCATCACGGGACGTGCCATAGGGCAGCCGCCCCTTCGCTTTATTTAGCTGTAGGCATCTGGGGCTGAGCGACAGAAAAACGTACCGGACCAAGTAGGAGCCAGGTACCTGACGGGAGCTTTAGTGGTACTTTGTCAGCAGGGGGATGCACCGGGGGCAGATATGTAGCCCAGAAGGAGCAGCTACGCTTGTTTTCTGGTTAGAGAGTGGAACTGTTTGGGGGGGGAGGGTTAGGATCAAAAATTGGCAGGATCCAGCTGCTGGCGTTGCTGATCTGCCAGGAAGGGCGGCGCGGGGGGGGGAGAAGCGTTTTGGTGACGGGGCAGCTGCTTTGGGGGAAAAGGAGAAAAATTGCCTGGGCTCTCGGGCAAGCTCAGATCAGCACCGCGGACAGCTCCACTGTTCTGTGCGCAAAGTCATGGCAGCCCAGCGGCCAGTCCTGGGGCTTACAGACATATGAGCGCCAGCTCTTGAAGGGAGAGATTAAAGAGGACACAAGCCTGTACCACAGGCCAGATTCTGCAGTCCTTTATCCTGGCTGTGCTCACTCGAAATCGCACCAGTGGATTTACTGCAGAACGACATGGATGTAAGTAGGGTACAGGATCTGCCCCTGTAGGGCAGGGAAGAGGAGCCGCTGGTCCCATAATTAGCTTCCTCATCACCAGGGGATTTACTCCAGATCAACACTTGTGTGAAAGAGAATGGGGCCTAACTCTATGCCTTTTCAGTGCACTTCCATTCTATTGTGTGCATTACCACCTATTGATTTCCAAATAAATCCATGTTGCATAGAAGGTGCTTTCCCAACCACTGGCCAGGGAAAAAAATTTTTAAAAAAGCAAAACAAATTCAGATGAGAGGAAAGTGTTGCCATAAACACTGGAAGGGGCTCTGGGCTGTACCTTGGTAATTCAGTCTGAGGGGGATGTACATCGACCCAGTGTATAGCTGTGCTGCCTCAGGAACAGGGCTGGACTCTGACTGGTCCTTGCTTCCTTCTTGCTGGGCAGGGAGAGGTAGTTGTCTGTACAAATGCCTTTCCTCACACAGCATACTGTCCTCTGTGGGACAGCTCAGTTGTACTGGATGAAACATTAGTTCCACTGGCCCTTTACTCCTGCTTGACCACTCCCCTGGTCACCCATAAAGGGAGAGGATAGCATCTTAGCATCAGTTACTCTCCCTCCTTCCCCCATCCTGCTATGCAGGTTCTGGAAGTGCAGTAAACCACATGCAGGAGGCTTCCTTACACCTCTGCATGGGCATGCAACTATTAACCATAAGTGAGCCCATAAGAAAGTATCCAAAACCTATTTGGAAAGAATTTCATTGGCTTCAATGAACATCAGATGAGAACCCAGTATGCAAAAGTCTGGGCCAGCAAAACTGGGAGGATAAGGGTAGTGCACAGCTCAGCAGGGCTGCAAAGAGACACCACAGGTAGAGAGATGTCATTTTTCTTCAGCAAATTGCTGTCCTTTGTACATATGCTACTTACCTTCTCACCCCTACCTGTCCCTCATTGGAGCTCACTTCTGAATCCCAAGGTCACCCCAATCCCAGTGCATCCCAAATCACAGGTAACACCTAATCCCAACTCATCTATTAATCTCCACAACATAGACCATCCCAATCCTGACTCCTCACAAATCACAGATCAGCACTAATACCAGTTCATCACTGTCAAGGTGCATGCTACCCACCGTGCCTCAGTGCCCCCTGACTGTCCTCATCTAGCCCCTCTCAGGGCAAGTTACAGTCCATATGGGTTGCTCATCATGGGCTTTGGGGTTATCTCTACTGCCCCACTTACCTAGGCTGCATTGTACTCCACCTCCAAATGCTGGGCCTTGCCTCTGGCCCCTAGCCAGAGAGAGGCTTGGCTGGCCCTCTCCCAGCCCTAGCTGGCTATCCCCAACTGTTCTCCCTCCTAGGAACCCCTGCTTTCTCTGCAGTCAGCCCTTCACTGGCATTCCTGCCCCGACCACCTGTGCTTCTCTATATAGCTCCCGGCTGGGCCCTCCCCCTCTAATGGCTTCAGCTGGCCTCTTCAAGCAAACTGTGCTTCACTAGATAGCTGCCAGCTGGGCTCCCACTGGCCCTAACGGCTTCAGCTGGCCACTCTGTTCTCAGCCCTGGCTCCGGACCTGAGTCTTGGCCTTAAAGGGCCAGTGCAGGGCAGGTGCCCTGTCACAATCACTAAAATACATATTATCTCTAATACCATCTCATTGCAAATCTCACCACCACCACCACAGCAATGCATCATGTCACTTGTGTTTGGTGGAGGGAAAGACTAAGGGTATGTCTAGACTACATGCCTCTGCCAGCAGAGGCATGTAAATTAGACATACCGACATAAGTCAATGAAGCAGGGATTTATCCCCCTCTTCATTAAAATAAAAATGGCCACCGCGTTGTGCCAGCTTAGCTGTTTGTCGGCATGAAGCAGCAGTCAAGACGGGGATCGGTCGGCAAGGAAAGCCTTTGCCGACCGATCCCTTATGCCTCATGAAACGAGGTTTACAGGATCAGTCAGCAAAGGTTTTCCTTGCCAATTGAGCCGTGTTTTGACTGCTGCGTTGTGCCAACAATCAGCTGACACAGCACAACGTGGCGGCCATTTTTATTTTAATGAAGCGGGGGATATTTAAATCCCCACTTCATTGACTATGTCAGTATGTCGAATTTACATGCCTCTGCTGGCAGAGGCATGTAGTCTAGACATACCCAGAGGCTACATCTTCACTACAAAGAAAAGTCAGGAAAAGATACACAAATTGCGAACCACAATTTGCGTATCTTTTTCCACTTTTCTTTCGAAAGAGGCTTTTCCAAAATTTGGCCCATCTACGTGGGGCCAAATTTCAGAAAAACCTGCTCTTTTGACACATCCCTTCTTCCTCATACAATGAGGATTACAGGGAAGGTGAAAGAACGTGTCTGCTTTTTCTGAAATTGTTCTGAAAAAGCGGACGCATTCCTTGGATGCGACACAGCTTTTCTGGCATACCTCTGGTATCCTGGAAAAGCTCTGCAGTCTAGACATAGCCTAAGAGTGGGCCTCCTTATACTAGATGAGGGATCTAGAACTTCAAATATAGGTATGCAGCAGCCATTTCGCCAAAATACAGTTATTTCTCTACTCTTACTCAGCTGCTGATACAGACCTAAAGCAGCACTGGTGAATTTGTTAGCAAATACATCTGCTACTTACTCAGGTGTCTATGACAGTATCAGTTTTGAGTAGAGGTGCATGCTGATTGAGTTTCCATTGAATAAATTAATTCATTCATATTTTGAATCATATCCAGGCAGTATTACCTTAAAATCGTTTACTTTGTACTTGCAGGGAAAGACTATTTCTTGTCTAGGCCCCAGTACCCTGGTTGTAGAATAGAAACTTTGTCCAAAAAGTCTCTATTTGATGAGACTCGTGTTAGACCATTTTTTCTGACCTGTAACAGTTTCTGACCCTCAAATATTTTATTTCAGTTTTGCACAATGAATTATGGAGCCCTGGACTGGCCACTTGGGAACATATGTTTCAAAGAGGTCTCTTAATAGAAGAGAATTGGTTGATATTTCAGAAAGTTTATTGCTGCTAACCTCTATTTCAAGTAGAACTAGGTTCACAGAGAATTTCCATCTTACTCTGTCTGTGAGGAAATAAGACCTGAATTCATAGCTTCTAATGCCTGAATCTCTGAATTAAATTGCTATTCAAAGTAGAGTATATCTTTTAGAAAATCATCTAATCTTGATTTTAAAATTACCAGTGATGGGGAATCCACCCTGACCCTTTGTAAGGAGCTCCAGTGATTAATTACCCTCAGTGTTCAAAAAGGTGCACCATCTTTCCAGCCAGAATTTGTCTAGATTCAACTTCCAGCCATTGGACCTTGTTATACCTTTGTCTGCTAGAATGAAGAGCCCCATGTTTCTGTTCCCCATGTAGGTACATATAGACATGATCAAGTCATGTCTTAACCTTCTCCTCAATACAATCAAGTTGGCAAATTCCTGTCTTTGAAACCTGATACTGTACATCTATCAGGTGTTTACTGAAATTAACTTGGGCACCATTGATGCTTACAGTGGCACACCCATGATAGGGGGTTAGTTTTAGTTGTATGCCCCAGCAGGAGCTTCTTGGTGTATGCAGGAAGAATGTCTGGATCATAGTAACCAATACCAACCCACTGCACATTTCACACAAAAGCTAATGAAGAGAGAAAACATGATAATCACTTTTAGATTTGGCATCCAAAATGACACACGTAAATGAACTAGATCTTTCTAACATATAACAATGAGATGCAGAGTACACATTAAGGTGTTCGTAAATGAAGAATAACATATCTAGGTCAAGGAGCACATCACACATTTAGGCACAGATCCTGGTCCAATGGAAGGCATACATAATATAGTGCAGAAAAACTTAGAATCAAAACAAGATTTTTCCATTGTCACTCATTCAGCAGGGTGTCTGGATTTTTTTATACATCTCTCCCATGTAATTCCTAATGAACATCTGCATTTCATCAGTGTAAATTATTTCCTTGTAGGCAGAAGCAGAGTCTGTCTGAAACTTTGCCACATGAAGATGAGATAATAAAACAATGCTGTTTCATTGAAATAAAGTCATCTACACTATTGTAACCCTCCTAACCTAGTATTTTTCTTGTGCTCCATGTTCCAGCTTTGGGAGGTTGACAAAGCACTTCTGCCCAAGGTTACCTCTGCACTGCTTCTGTACCTGCTTTAGCAAGAGTCTTGTGATACTTTAACAGGGATCTGGGGTTCCATGTGGCAGCTACCATTGAAGCAGGTATGCCATATGCCTCCACTTTGCCTGTGCTCTATGGAGGAAGACCAATAACTCCCATGCATTGTAGCAAGGAGGGAAGCAATGGGAAACTACTCAAGAAGCAGGCATTGAATGCATATGTCTAGACTACGTGCCTCTGCTGAGAGAGGCATGTAAATTAGACATACGGACATAGTCAATGAAGTGGGGATTTAAATATCCCCCGCTTCATTAGAATAAAAATGGCCGCCGCGTTGTGCCGGCTCAGCTGTTTGTCGGCACAAAGCGGCAGTCAAGACGGGGATTGGTTGGCAAGGAAAGCCTTTGCAACCGATCCCGTATGCTTTCCTTGCCAACCGATCTCCATCTTGACTGCCGCTTTGTGCCAACAAACAGCTGAGCCAGCACAACGCAGTGGCCATTTTTATTCTAATGAAGCAGGGGATATTTAAATCCCCGCTTCATTGACTATGTCGGTAAGTCTAATTTACATGCCTCTGTTGGCAGAGGCATGTAGTCTAGACATACCGTGAGGGTGCATCTACACAGCAGTGTTATTTCGAAATAACTGACATTATTCCGAAATAACATAGTGCGCATCTACACTGCAAGCCTTTATTTCTAAATAATATCAAGCTGGAGGACTTCTTACTCCAAGGAGAAAGGGAAATCGAAGGAAGAGTAGATAGCACCGAAAGCCAAATTAAGCTATTTCGACTTTGTAGCTGAAGTTGCGTAGCTTAATTCGACTTTAGCCCTGCTGTGTATACATACCCTTAGTAGCCACTGGAACACCAGGATTCAGCATTCCAGCCCTGAGCACCGAGGCTTTTGTCTGCACAGCAGCTGGTTAGACATACACTTGGTGTCTCAGCTCAAGCTAGTACCTGAAAATAGAAGTGTGGCTATCATGACATGGACAGTGGTTCAGGTTAGCTGCCCAAGGACATTGTCGGGGGGTAGGCAGAATTGTACTCAGATGGCTAACCTGAACCCCCAGCCAGAATGCTCTTTTTGTGCACTAGCTCAAGATGACCTAGATTGTGTACATGTATCCATACTGAGAATTACAACTCCCAGGCGCTGTGTAGCCAAACCCTTGCCAGCTCCTCCATTCTGTAACCACATAAAGAAATCATATGTACGCTTTAGGTAGATGAAGTGAATTTTGCCTATAAACACCAATAAACTCCAGAGGAACTTTAGCTGGGGAATGGTGATGGTGTATTCAGCATCATGCAGATGTAAGACCAAAGCTTATAATTTCCATTTCACTTACCTGGAAGAAAATGTACATGAACAAAAGATTCTGTGAGATCACTTGCCACTGAAGCCTTTTTGATAAGCAGAAAACAACAAAGATAAATCAAGATCAGATATGCCAGGTCTGGATGTATTCCCCCTTTCCCCATATTGCTCCTGTCTAAATCCCTAGGAGGCAAGTAACTGTGTACAAACTGGACTGACAGTGTGACTGATGGGTGAGTGCCTTTTTGGCTGTGCACCTCCATGCTCCCTCTAAAGTCATTAACTATTCTATCTGACATAAGCAGTGCTCTCAAGTTGGTATTTGTAAGATAAGTGATTAATTTCCTCTCCTCCAGATAGCTCGTTAAGACATGTTTTATTACTGAAAAAATTGCTGATGACTTAATTAATCAGGTAAATTTTTGTGAGCATTTTTTTTCTTCCATATATGGTTGCTGTAGCCCAAACAACTAATTACAGTACACTTAAAAGATGTACACCACCTCAGGGTCAGAAATGTTTTGTTGAATCAGACACAGAGGCACGTCTAGAAAGGGCATGCCATTCTAGACAAATAGAGCAAGTTAGAACTGCTGCTGTCACAACAGCTCATAACATCTGCAGCCACAGGGACTGTAGATTTTGCTACCATACTGCACAAATGCTTAGATGCTACACAACAGATAAAGATTCCGCTCTGGTCTTTATATTATTAATTTATTAACAATAATAATCATTTGACAAGTATTGCCCCAGGAATGCTGTCCTCCGATAACTATGATAAGCATCCCAGCATCACGCATTCAGTACTGACACCGGTGTCATTACCATAAGTGCCACATTTTGGAACAGGGTTCCTATGGTAATCACTATATTTAAGAAGGTGACAGCCACTAGTTCAGAGGGTCGATAGACAAAATACCCAAACTGTCACCAGCCTGTCAGATATGCCTTTTTTTGCAACTACCTGCAACAGGATGAATCTCTCAGCACATCTCATCTAGGAGTGTCTTGACATTTTGCACTTTTTGTGGGGAGGAAAAAAAAACTCCATTCTGGAACCGAATCTGTCTTGTCTTCTAGGAGATTACAGAAGATGCAGTGGTGATTGACGTTAATGGAGCTGTTATCACAAGATAACTGAATGTCATTAACATGTCCAAATGCATTGACCACTGTTTTGATATCCTGAGGAAAACAAACATTTTCCATTCCACTCACAGCTGAATTGAAGTCAAGACTCAACTGAGAGTAAATGTCTTTTTAAAAACCTCTGTCATTTTCTTAGCTTTTCAAACAAAAGTTATGAGTGACTGATAGACTTCAAACATTGCACACTAAAATGAGGATGACACTAAAGCTTCTGGTTGCAGTAAAGGAGAACAACATTTTTAGTATCCTAAAAATAACATGGGAATGACGGTGAGCCTATTACATGCATGCCCAAAATGGCATATTATGTTGATGCTTCTGTAATGTAGCCTCAGGGGAGGCTGGGCCACTGGCAAGAGTGGTCAATTTTCAGTGCCAAAGTCTTCCAGTGGGTGTCTGGATGGAACTAAAATCCAAGCACTGTACTTGATGTACCCCCAAGAGTGTCCTGGCATCAGGAAAGATGATAGGCCAGCATCACAGAGTTGAAGACAATCTGCAGATAATGTCGAAGACAGGGACAAAACGAAGTAGAGGAGAATTGAGGTGAGAACAGTAGAATGTAAAACCATTGGCTCTGACGGGGCAAACCTGGGGGTAGAGTGAAGTCATAATTCTGCAGCTCTTATGATTAAAGAACCCATTGTAGATGGAAACAGAACATTATCCAACCTTTATCTTGCACCTGAACCTTTACTTGTTCTGCTCAATCTAAAACATCATGCCAGATAACAGGCCAAAGTCACACAGCCAATGAAATCACATTCAGTTCCATAAGCAGTACCACATACTCAATCTGGTCAATACATGTGTGGGAGATGGACAAGGCAAACACAGAGGCTGAAAACATCAGTGATGTTTCCCTAGGTTTTGTTCTGACTTTGAACTAATCAATATTTGCACATTTCTGTAAAGGCAACTGTGCATCCCCAGGTGCTGTCAGATGGGACTTCAATGCGAGATCTTAGCTCCTTCTGGTCATCAAACATTGAATGGCCCTTTGCATAAGTGTCTGCCTTCCAGTCATATTCCAGCTCTTAGGAAAGTAACTCTTTTCTTCCTGCCTAAATTTTCCTTGCACTTTCAAGTAGATAAAGTATTTGCCATATCCCTCCAGCAAACTATTTGTATTATTACTTCTGAGGGATTTATGCACCAAAACCTAAAAATTCTGTGCACATATTACAATTCTGCAAATTCTGCTTATTTTACTTGTCAATAAATAAATGTGGCGGCTCCAGCATGGCTAGGGGGGGTACAGGCCACTGGCTGCATGGAGGTGGGAGATCATGACCTGGACTTGGCAGTGAGATTGCACTGAACCATTGCACACAGTACAAGGCCCCAGGTTGCCCCAGAAATACCCCAGCCTATGTCTACACTACACTGATCTATCGGGGAAAGGTACACAAATTGTGCTCCGCAATTTGCGTACTTTTTTCTGATAGTTTTTTTGGAAGAGGCTTTTCCAAAATTTGGCCCATCTACACTGGGCCTAGTTTTGGAAAAGCCTCCTCTTTTGGAAGAGCCCTTCTTCCTCGTGGAAGGAGGAAGACAGGGCTTCTGAAAGAGCGCATCTGCTCTTCCTCAAAAACAAAGCGGAAGAGCAGATGCATCCCCTGGATGCGGCAGAGTTTTTCTGGGATACTGGAGGTAGACATAGCCCCATAATGTAGACATAGCCCCAGGGTCCTGCCCCTCTCTACCAGCCACACCAAACTAGCAAGCGAGAGGGACAGAATCTCACGCGCACACCCAGCTCCATTCCCCAGTCCAATTTTGGGGAAGGCATGCTCAGCCCAGAAGGATCCAAGTGTGGAGAGACTTAGGCTTTGTCTACACTGGCGGCTTCTTGTGCAAGAACATCTCGCGCAAGTGTTCTTGTGCAAGAAGTCTTGCGCAAGAAAACGTCCACACTGCCATGTGCGAGCTGTGCTTTTGCGCAAGAGCGCCCATGGCAGCGTGGACGCTCTCTTGCGCAAGAAAGCTCTGATGACCATTTTAGCCATAGGGCTTTCTTGCGCAAGAAATCCCTGCCGAGTGTCCACACTGCCCTCTTGCGCAAGAGCTCCTGTTAAAAAAGAGCGTAGCTCTTGCGCAAGGAGCCCTCTCTTACCACACCCTACTGTAAATTTACTTGCGCAAGAGCGGGCGGGCAGTGTGGACGCTTTGCAGATTCTTGCGCAAGAACGGCCATACTTGCGCAAGAAGCCACGAGTGTAGACATAGCCTTAGTGTGGGGATATCCAAGTGTTGGGTAAGAGGGTTCTGTGTGGGGCCATCTAGGTATGGCTCATGGGCGGGGGAGGTGTCCAGGTGCAGGGAATTTGGAGCTTATTGAGGGGTTTTGGGTGCAGGTAGAATGGGGCTTGGTAAGGGGATCTGGGTGTAGAGGTAGGGCTCATCAGGGAGGTATAGGTGCAGGGGACTCTGAATACAGGACGATGAGGTCCAGCATGGTGGGGATTGGATGCAGAGGTCTCAGTGGGAGTGTCTGCGTATAGGATAGTGAGGCTTGACAGTGGAGTCTTGGTATGAAGGTAGGTTGGATGCACAGGGACTGGACAGATGAAGGAGCAGCTGCCCATGCAATGACTTCGGCTCTTGCAGCTGAAAAGTGATGGGGACAGGAAGTGAAAGGGAAGTAATGCAGCACTGCTTGTAGCTAAGGGAGGCATCTGGGAGGTGGGTCTGATCTGTCCCCCCTGGCCACTCCTTGCAGGAAAAGAGGAAATCTTGTGCCCCGCCCAGCCTACCCAGAACTAGCAACAGTCTGGAGCAAGGTAAGAGCCGCTGGTGGGGTGTCCCCAGCCCTGCCCTTCCATGGTGATTTATCTCTCTGCCAGCTGCTCCAGGCACCTGAAATGAGACAGCTGTGTTGCTGGGAAAGGTCAAATGACCACTTGTGTGGCTTCCCTCTGCTTCCCCATCAGAAGCCATTTTTCTGCAGGGAAGCAAAGTAAAGTTACAGTAGTGGTGTCTAGACAATATAGCACAGTGTTATTGTCACTGAATAAATACTGTGGTTGACATTCCAACCCCTTTCAGGTCAATCGCAAGCCTTGCAGGTAGGTGCACTTCCATAGTGGATGTTGCCTGTGAAACACAAAATTTATCAAGCATTTTGGGCCGGTAGCTTTTCTATAGTGAGAAGATGTTTTCACCATATGGAAGCATGATCCAAGAGGAGCCAGCTTTACCCTTAGTAAAAATACTGCACTTTTCACATGTTGAAATGTGTTAATTTTAGGCATATAGCACCTGCTTAACAGCCGGTGTAAAATTAGCATGGCTCCATCAACTTAAACCGAGTGCCAGTGATTTACAGCAGCTGAGGATTGAACCCACAGACCTGAGTTTCAGAGGTGTTGAGTAAACACAATGCTCATTGGCTGGCTTGAACCATCAGGCTAGTATTTTTCAGAAGATTAGTAGGGTGCTGTCTAGTCTTCATAGGACTTTGAAAAAGAATGCCTTTGGCTTTCTCCTTTAATCCACTTCACACACAGCCACTGACTAATTTGTATCTTAAGGTCAAATCATTTTCCCAGGAGAGTCTCAAGGTCAGTAATCAAAGGCTGAAAAATAGCAAAGACAATCTCTCTTAAGTAAACTGTGTAATGTTTTCAAATGAGTGCTGAAATATTTATCATCACTATTAAGTATGTTTGAGGCTGCAAGGGAGGAGGGATATCAAAAGATGCAGGCTCTGTTCATTATGATTATATGGAGCCTGAACGATACTTTAAAAAAAATTGCATCAAAAGCTGAGGCCATATTCTCCAGTGGTGTAAATCAGCTTATTGCCCCCACATTAGTGGCGCATTGCTCATTTACACCACCTGCGGACCTGATCTGCCTGTCATTAGTAGTTTCTGTTCCATTTACAGAGACACAACACTAACAGTAGCTAATGGATAGTGTGCCAATTACTGTGCAGTGTACTTGCTCTATGTGTGACATATTGTGCCATGCATTGATTTTTAATCTGCTCAAACTAGCATTTGTCATGCAGGGTGAAAGTCTGATGTGAGAAATAGCCTCTTCATTTTCCCTGACAATTATTAACACTGAGCTAGTCTTCATTGCTCATGCCGTAGGCAACATTTCCTGCCAAAAATAAATGCAAAGAACAAGAAGAGAGCTGGTTTGCAAAATTAAACTCTGTCTTAAAAGTGCATAAATCAGAAGGGGGGGAGGGAATCCTCCGCTCCTGTAGAGAGGAGTTGCTCCATTATGCTAATTTACCCCAGCTGAGGCTTTGGCCTAAGGAGAGGATAAAAGCAAGAAGGAATCCATAATAGTAACACTGGACCCTGCTCACTCTTGTCCTGTGCATTGAGGGATAGGTTGTAGGTACAACAGGAAGGAGAGGGCTTATCCCTAAATGGGGGAGGAGAGAGAAAAGAGTGAGGAGAGTAGCACAGAAAGCTGTGAGAAATTCTGGGTACTAGTCCTGGAGGGGTTTAAAATGGCAAGTCTAGAGGCTGGGGGGGGGGGATCAATCTTCCAGATGCAATCTCCTGCCATGATTTCACAAAGCGAGCCCACAGGATGGACTTCACTGGGAACAGCCAATGAACGATCCCCGTGGCAGCTTCTGTTGGACCTGAAGCAGACAGGATGCCTCTGGGTGCTGGCGGGGAAGACACATCAGAAATAACCTGTAGGTGCATGTGTGCCTGCATCTGCTGGACCAGCAGACTCTCCAGGGCACCGTGTCACCAGGGCACAGCACCACTCTATCCCTTCTATATACTTTTATGAAATTTTTCCCATCTCCATCAGTGCTCAACTCTGATGGCCTTGCACTCAGAGGGCACGAGGGCTAGGACTAACTGGTCTGTGTGCTGAAGTTCATCTGTGTCCTTCTACATTCCTTCCACACCCATTTGGGGCTATTCCACAATCTGCCCCTACATGGTCAGTATCACATTTCCTATCATAGTGCTTCCATTGCACTGCTGAGTGATCAGTCACATGACTATATGCAAGCTGCAGAGCAATACAAAAGAGGTAGCCAAATCCTCAGCTGAAGTCAATGGAGCTCAGCTGATTTAAATCTACTAAGGAACTGGCCTGGTATATCATCTTTTTAGGCCATTATAAAAGAAAAAGGACCTGATTATAGCTTACTGTCCATCCTTTGAAATGTGGCTGATACAATTTTCATCCCAGTGGCAAAGTCCAGGAAATTATAAAGCCCTCTGCACTGCAAAGCCTGATTTTTGCACCCTTTGCTAAATGGACCTACCAGTATACTTTGGTGAGTTTGATAGCTGGCGCATGTCAGCTGGCCCCAAATTATCTAATAGCTCATCAGCTGTGGTCATTGGATATGCATCAGCCACTGTCACTGAATTCAGTTATTGGTAATCAACAGAAAATTGCCTAGACCTATTTAGCTTTGAAATCAATAAGACTGTAGGCTTTCTGAAGGTCAGATAACTCCCAAATGTCTCATGTCATTATTGTTTTCTTATCATTAGCCTCACTTGCAGCATTGTGGGGTGTTTGCAAAAATGCTATCTTATTGCATTTCTGAAAAGGAAGGGTTTTGTCATGTATTCCCCATCTTGTCTGAGAATTATTAATTTGCAGTGTAGGGAAGGTCAATCAATATATTATATTAAGGGTCACATATTTAATGCTCTGCACAATGAAAGGTAACACACACAGGTAAAGTAATATTGATTATTGCTGTAATGCAAGTAGAAGACCAGCAGGCCAACAGTCTGTAAAGTAATAGCTTAGCATAACTAATCGAGTCTTCATTTGGAAGTTGACATAAACAAATGACAAACAAGTGGGTGTTATGTCACAAGATGAAGTACACTTGAACCTCTTTCATCCGACAACTGTGGGAAACAGGGTATGCCAGATTAAGGAAGGTTTGTGGACCATGGAGGGTATTGGGGCAGGGTCTGGGAAGGAAGGAGAATGCGTGAAGGAGATGGGTATGGGGCACTTACCTGGCACCCCGCTCCTGGAGGCACACATAGCTTTGTGTCCCCCGCTTCTCCCTTGCACTGCCCCCACCATCATGGGAGCGGCAGGGAAAAGCCTCCAGTGAAGCACTTCGCTGCACTGCTGTTCCTCCAGCTGCGGGGAGGGGAAGTGGTAGCGCACAGAGCAGCTTCCTCTTCCCCCTGCCAAAGTGTAACTATACCTCGGGTGTAGTTACACGTTGAGCATGGAGGATCAAGTATATAGTGATGAACCAGTGCAGTAAGCCAATTGACTGGTATGAAAGAAGGAACTGAAAATTTTAATATTTTTAATATTAATATTTTAGGATATTTTAAGGAACACCAAAACTCACAAATATTGACTGCACCAATGCTATAGCCATAATTGATGTACATGCTAATGCACATGAAGTGAATGGATAATTAACCTGTAAGAAGTGGGGACTCTAAAAGACGTGAGGTGTGCAGACAAGGAAAAGTGGGTTGAAGCCATTGTGAATACATAAGATAAAGTGAGCATTAGCATAACACATTATACAAGACTTTACCTGACATAAGTGCTGGAGGAGACACCAGGAAGAGAGCCACATTCCAAGGTAGCCCCACAAATGGTGGTTTAAGTAATTCAGCAGCTGGATGTTCTGTATTACTTCTCTCTTCTTTGCAAGGCTGGAGTTTGTGCATTTGGGCTTGGCTTGCTTATCAAGGCTAGTAAGGAAGCAACAGAAGTGTGCATTGTCCCACTTGTGTGTGTTGCGAGCCTCCTTCTGCTGACAGCCTCCTTACTGTAGCTGATCTGGGAGCTGAACCTTGAGAGCTCATGGCATGCTAAAATATATTTAACCTTGGGAGAACAAACAGAAGCAATACCAGTTACAGATTAGGCTACATGCACAACCTAATTACGTGAATCTGACAATCATCTACTGTAAGAGACATCGTTGTTATTGTTAGTCTAAATAGTGTCAGACAGCTTAGAAGTTTTGTGGGGCCTTTTAAAAATAAGTTGAATAATAATAATTAATAATACATCACTGAATCAGTCATTCATGCCTGAGCTGAAAATCAGTGTTCGTGTTCCCAGGTGGAGGTTTTGTCTTATGACAAGGGGACATTCATTTTCCACTGATCAATGCAAAAACTTTGAAAAAGTGACTTTCTTTGGCTTAGAGATGAGTTCTAGATCCATGGTCTGCAAAGTAAAGCACCAGCAACAACAACTGGAATAATGAGACAGAATGGATTGCAGTGTCACAGACGATACAGTTCTGAGATGTCTTATCTTGTGACAGAGGCAAAGACTAAAAAAATAGGAACAGCGGGAGCTCATTTTTTGGACAATTATTTTAACAGGCATGTGAAACGGGAGACAAGTTGGGTGAGGCAATATCTTTTATTGGACCAGCTTCTGTTGGTGAGAGAGAGGCAAGCTTTTCATCTTGCCCAGAGACAAGCTTTGTTCTTAAATAGAGCTTGTCTTCAGGTCACTAACGCACTTCAGTGACTATTGATTTTGAGTGCCTGGTTTTTTTAAGAGCCCACTGAGCACCTGCCCTCTTGCAAAGAGGTCTTCTTAAGGAGTCGCAAGCAGGGCCCCAAATCACTAGTTAGTTTGGAAAATCTTGGTCATGCCATGTTTTTTATTATTTGTCCTGATGGATTAACGGAGCAGAAGAACAGAACACCTTTGGCTACATCTAGACTGGCATGATTTTCCGCAAAGGCTTTTAACGGAAAAGTTTTCCGTTAAAAGCCTTTGTGGAAAAGAGCATCTAGATTGGCACGGATGCTTTTCCGCAAAAGCACTTTTTGCGGAAAAGCGCCCGTGCCAATCTAGACACGCTTTTGTGCAAGAAAGCCCCGATCGCCATTTTAGCTATCGAGGCTTTTCTGCGCAAAACAATTCTGGGTTGTCTACACTGGCCCTCTTGCGCAAAAGCATTTGCGCAAGAGGGCTTTTGCCCAAATGGGAGCATCATAGTATTTGCGCAAGAACACTGACGATCATACATTAGATCGTCAGTGTTCTTGCGCAAATTCAAGCGGCCAGTGTAGACAGCTGGCAAGTTTTTCCGGAAAAGCGGCTGATTTTCCAGAAAAACTGGCCAATCTAGAGACAGCCCTTGAGAGGAAGACAAATAAATGCCTTTTCACATGTCTGTATGCAATGGTGTTGTGGCTGTGTTGGACCCAGGATATGAGAGAGAAACAAGACAGTATGGCTGCATCTAGACTGGCATGATTTTCCGCAAATGCTTTTAACAGAAAAGTTTTTCCATTAAAAGCATTTGCGGAAAAGAGCGTCTAGATTGGCACGGATGCTTTTGCGCAAAAGCACTTTTTGCGGAAAAGCATCCGTGCCAATCTAGACGCGGTTTTGCGCAAGAAAGCCCGGATCGCCATTTTCACCATCGGGGCTTTTTTGCGCAAAACAGTTTTTACTTGTCTACACTGGCCCTCTTGCGCAAAAGCGTTTGTGCAAGAGGGCTTATCCCTGAGCGGGAGCATCATAGTATTTGCGCAAGAACACTGACAATCTTGCATTAGATCGTCAGTGTTCTTGCGCAAATTCAAGCAGCCAGTGTAGACAGCTGGCAAGTTTTTACGCAAAAGCAGCTGCTTTTGCACAAAAACTTGCCAGTCTAGACACAGCCTATATCTTTAATTGGATCTGCTTCTGTTGGTGAGAGAGAAAGGCTATCAACTCCACTGAGTTCTTCAGCCCTGGGAAAGTTAATCAGTTTCACAGTTAAATATAGAATCATAGAGCTGGAAGAGACCTCAGGAGGTCATCAAGTCCAGCCCCCTGCCCAAGGCAGGACCAATCCCAACTATATATAAAGATGGGATAGCTTGTTAAACATAAGGGCTGTGTCTAGACCGGCGCGATCTTGTGCCAGAGCTATGCAAATGAGGCTCAGCATGGAATATCGCCGAGCCTCATTTGCATAACTAATGAGCCGCCATTTTTGCAGAAGAGGCTCTTGCGCAAGATGGAGCTGTCTACACTGCCCCTTCTTGCGCAAGAAAAACCCTCTTGTGCAAAGTCGTTATGCCTGAAAATAATCAGCATAACGGCTTTGCGCAAGAGGGTTTTTCTTGCGCAAGAAGGGGCAGTGTAGACAGCTCCGTCTTGTGCAAGAGCCTCTTCTGCAAATATGGTGGCTCATTAGTTATGCAAATGAGGCTCGGCGATATTCCACGCTGAGCCTCATTTGCATAGCTCTGGCACAAGATCGCGCCAGTCTAGACACAGCCAAGGAGTTAACATATGTTGCAAGAAACCATTCAGAATGAAGTGGGCAATTAATACAAGAAAGCGCGAGGGTATGTCTAGAGTTGCATTTGCTCAACAAAACTTTTGATGTTCAACAGTGCTTAGCCCCTCCCCTCATTAACAACAGTTTTGCCACAGTACATACATGAGTGAATGCTGCTTTGTCAGCAGGAGCACTCCTCTGCCTACAAAGCAAAACCCGCTCGTTGGGGGTGGAAGTATTTGTTGACAAAGGTGCCAACAAAAAGCATTTACACACACTGACTTTTAGCAACAGGGTTGTATCAACACAGCCTGGTCACTAAGGATGCATCTACACAGCACCCTAAACTCGAAATAAGATACACAATTTGAGCAATGCAAATTGTGTCTTATCTCAAAATTATTTCAAAATAGCTTATTTTGAAATTTGGCACGTCTACATCCTTTATCCCTCGCGCACTGAGGTTTACCAGGATGGCGAAATAGCGCGCCTGTTATTTCAAAAGATATTTCAATATAATGGGAGGCTTGTGTAGATGCAGAGTAGCTATTTCGGGATACCTCCAGTTTCCCAAAATAACTATGCAGTGTAGACATACCCTAAAAGTGGTATAGTATAGACGTGCCCTTAGTGATTAAAGATTGTTGTAATGAGCTGTATAAAACCAGTGTTTCCATGGCGTTCATGATTTTTAGTGTCGCAGTTATTAATTTAAACTCCTAGGCTCGTCTTTTAAAAGTGTTGAAGACAAAGACTGAGAAGTCAGATATGGAGTGATCGTTTTGGGAAAGTGTTTGCCACATGTGATAAAGTGTTTTTGTCTTTTATCATTTTTCAGGCTGAGAAATGAGACAATCACAATACATAGTTTCATTTGTGTTTCCTAACTATAAACTTTGTGTTGTGTCACTGTTTTCTGATTCTGGGTTATGTTCTGAAGAAAACTTAATATATAAAACTTTGGGCCTGGCGAGCTCAGAGAAATTGGTAATAGGAGACAAAGGCTTTCTGCCCTAAATAACTGCATCACATCTAACTCTACATTTGATATGTTACTTTCATCACCGATAGCGAAACAGTAACAGACTTTAATCTAAAATAGCCCTGAGAAAGATAATGCAGAAGTGACACGTGGCAACTAACTTGAAATCAATTTGTTTTTTAACATGTATAATTTTCTATTTGTATGGATCAATGGGCAAAATCCTGGGACTTCTGAAATCTGTGGAAAAAATCCAATTGGCTTCCATGAGGTCAGGATTTACCCAATTTCCTCATTCTGTGAGTTGTCTCAAGTGGATATAGTATGTTTCCGATGTTCCACTCTTATGGACTGATTAAAAATTTCAGGTTCCATTCCAGAGTAGCTGCACATAGGTGAGGAATTAAGTGCTTCTTTTATATTCAGGACAATTTTTTTCCCCATTCAAATGTCTATTTACAGCTCCCATTGATTTCAGTGAGAACTTGGACCCACCCAATAAAAGAGTCTGGCTCTCAGAGAGCTTTCTGGGCAAAAACGGTGCTACATAAATGAAAGCTATTGTTTTTATTAACCTTTTACTGTGAATGTAAGCCCAGATTAAAACCAAAAAAGGGACTATTTATGTTTACACTGCCATGGGCAGATATACTTATTTTAACTGAAGATCAGGAGACTGGATGTATTAATGCTATTTAGTAATGCTGATTATATTTATCTGATAAAAATGTCCATTAAAACACCACTTTAAGAGCATGCAAACAGCATGTATCTGAAATGAATTCTGGTGGGGTTTTTAAAAAGAGGGAGTTTAACAAATTCAAATTTGTAGTTTTTTTCTTTTTACAAATAGCACATGAAATCAATATTTCATCACACTGTGAGTATAAACTAAAAACATTGGTCTATAAACATCCTTTTATTAGCATGTCAATTGCAATGCACCAAATTTACACATATGGGCAAAGAAATTGTTTCCTGAAAATGTGCAAATTGCTACTTCACTGCATGTAAATGAAGTGCTAATTGCTCTTTGCAAACAATATTTATGCAAATTATCTCCCCAATATTTGCATAGCTGCGTGGACTATACATTTACATCTGTCACACTTTTTTTTCCAATCAGAGAGTGCCTGGACATCAGGATCTGGACTATTCCTCACTTTCTCTTCAAACAATTTGTGTAGAGACTAAATGGGTGAAGAATAGAAAGGGATCTGAAGCCAATAATATTTCTTGACACAAAAGAACAGAAGATTTTAACCTGCTCTTTTATTCTGACTTATTATTCATTGAGCAAGATATTTGAAACAAACAATTTATATGTAAACTTTTGCTCTTTTTTCTTTGTTGTTTGTCCACAAGTATGTCATGACATTCTCCGGTATAGCCATTGCTTGAAATTCTTTGCAAAATTGCAAACGAACCAACACAGTGAAAATTACACATTGTAAATCTTTATAGACAGATAAGCTATTTGATATTCACTTTAGACAAGCACTCGAGTGTATGAACACAAGTCATTTTGCATTCTATTTTGAATGAATCTTTGTAGGTGTTTTTCTGCAATTCACTGAGTTTTTAAATCTGGTCCCACTTTTTTCACCAGCTAACTTCTCTGAAATCAAAAGATTTAGACTAGCATTACACTGGCATAAGTAAGAGCAGAATCTGATCAGCTAAGGTGCATATCTTTTGCCACTGTCATGAACACTGACTGGAAATTTGGGCTTAGATCCTTGCAAAACCCTCATCTACTTCCAATTATTATGTTCCCCAAATCTAAGGATGAAATCGTAGCTCACTAAAGTCAACAGATTTTTTGACATTGACATCAGAGGAGCCAGCATTACATCATAGCAGTCTAAAAGCTTTACACTTTTACTCCCTGTGTAATTTATGCAAATGATCCCCCTACTATTTGCATAGCTGTGTAGACTATACTGATGTAATATCAGGCCCATACATGGGGGGGTGCAAATGCATCCCCTGTGGTCCTCCATGGTCCCCCATGAGACCAATTCTGGATGGACCGGAGAAGACTGTGGAGGTGTGCTGCCCGAACCTCCCTCCGTTCTCCAGCTAGCCGAGGGAAGGCAGGAGCAGCGCATTGCCCAAGCTTCCCTCCCCCATGCTGCACCCAGCCAGGGGAAGGCTAGGGCTGATTTCATCCGCCTCCCCACCCCAGGAGCATGGCCAGGGGCTGGGGTAGGGCCAAGCTGCTGTGGCAGGAGCCGGAGCAGCCATCAACCCCTTCCATGTCTCAGGGCAGGCTATGCAGCTGCAGCCCAGCCAGACAAGGGCTGATTCTGCCCCCAGCCCTCCCGGGAGGCTGGGGAAGCAACTGCCAGACTGCTTCGTGATCCACCAGTTGACTGCTTGCAATCAACTGGGCAACTGCGATCAACCTCTTGGACACCCCAGATATAGGATATAATTGGGTTACAATTGGCCCCTGCAGGGCATCCCACAGACATGGGGTGACCTAAAATCTATTTCACTACTGCTAGCCTATATATATATATACATACACAGGGCTCGCCAGCCGCGCTGTTCTGCGCTCTGTGCATGCGCAGATCGTTCTGCGCCAGCTCTTCCGGGTTATAATCTACTCACCACAGGCGAGTAGATTACATTATTTATCGAGCCCTGTATATATATATATATATATATATATGAATACTTGGAAGATCTGTGATTTCATCGATGTGAATAGTCTCACCACTGATGCAGATCGCAACTTTTCCACACCATCCTATTTTGTGCAGTTCTTGTCCATGTCCTTCCATAAATCTTCCATAAAGGATCCACTCAACATGCTGGAGGCCTTCCTCTTGTTCTTTTTATGTCTCGTGGATACCAATGAAGTATACATGCTGTCCATCTGTTGTCTCTCAGTTGTGCTACATAGCCAACCCATCTCCTTTTCTGATCATACATAACTTGGATGATATCGTTGACACTGCTTCTTGCACTCAGATCATAGATACTAACATGCTGTAGCCTACCTACACCCACCATGCATCTTTCCATTGCTCTTTGGGTGATTTGCAGCTTTAATTCTTCTGTAAGCATCGTGTTCCAGGTTTTGCAGCCATAGAGCATTACCAGAAGGATACTGGTGTTAAAGAGATGGGCTTTCACAGTGGTGTAAAGTTTAGGATTGACAAAAACACTACGCAGACTCCCAAAGGCAATCCAGCCCGACCTCCTCTTCCTGCTCAACTCTGGACCTAACTCGTGTCCATCTATACATATAGTCTTAACTGAAAAACTCTGAAGACAAAGACTGGAACATTTTGGAATATTGTTTTTCACTTATGATATTACAGCAAGACCCAGAAGGTAATTTCTATAAAACCTTTATTACTGTATACATTTTTAGTATGTTATAACAAAATCATTTTACCAATCACTGTTTCCACTCAAATTTTTCATTAACCTCTCTTATGCACACTCATTGCATGACTATTTTGTACTCCTTTATGTTTAAAAAAAATGTGGTCCACATTTACAAAAAAAGCGCGCGCATGCGCGCGCGCACACACACACACACACACACACACAGAGAAATTCCTGTGTACAGGCCTGAGTATTCTATTTGTTTTGTAAAACTGTGGGGGGGGGGGTCCATTGCCTATGGGAACTTCAGGATCTCTACTAGCAGAACCTAGTTTTGGTGTGTCTACACAGCACCCTAAACATGAAATAAGATACCCAATTTGCGCTACACAAATTGCATATCTTATTTTGAATCTATTTCAAAATACCTTGCTTTGAAATTTAGCACATCTGCACAGTGCCAGATTTTGAAATAACGCACTATTTTGAGCCATCCATTAACACTCATGCAATGAGGTTTACCGGGATGGCGAAATAGTGCACCCATTATTTTGAAATTTTTTTGAAATAACGGGCAGCTTGTGTAGATGCAGAGTAGCTATTTCAGGATACCTCCGGGATCCCAAAATAGCCGTGCAGTGTAGACATACCGTTAATGTTCAAGGGACTGAAGTTAATCTATAGGACTCTCAGTCCTGTGACTGGGATTTCAATGCATGTTATGTATTTAGCCATCCAGCTCCCACTAAAACTCACAGCAAGTCAGGCACCTAACTCTGTTAAACCTCTTTAATATGCTAGTTACCATAAATATATACAGGAGTAGCTGCACAGAAATCGGTGAAGTTTCACCAGTATCAAACCAATGCTAGGGAGAGGCAACTCCATCACTGACTAGCTGATATATCCGGTGTTGCTCAGGTCCTTAACTGAAGAAATGGTTGATTGTCTGTTTGTTTCTTCGTTTGTTTGTTTGAAAATTAAATGTACATGCTTTATTTAAATAATGGTGCTCAAGGCAGGGGCGGAAGATTCAGGAGTTGGGGCAGGGAGTGGGGGGGTGCAGGAGTCAGGGCAGGGGATGAGAAAAATCAGGGGGGGAGGCTGAGGGCAGGGGGCTAGGTGTGCAGGAGTCAGAGCAGAGGGCTGGGAGATGTGGGGACTCCCTGGGGCCACCTGAGGTAGCAGGGGTCATGCTGTCTGAGAAGCAGCAGGTCCCTGGGGCCACCTGCATCCGTGAGGGCAGCACTGCCTGGGCAGTGGCAGCTGCCTGGGGTGCCTGGGGCCTCGCAGCTCTGCCAGCAGTGGTGAGGGCCATGCTGGCTGGCCAGTGGCTGCTCCCCAGGGCTGACGGGGTGGCGGAGGCTGCGCTGCCCACCTGGGCTTCCCTTCCCTCCACTGTCCAATGCAGGAGCCAAGGGCTGGGACTGTCCTGATGCATATGCAAAGTACGCGGCTGCATAAGGCACCTGAAATTGTGGTGTACAGGTGCCCCATGCAACTGTGTGAGCTTCTCTGCGCACAGCTGTTGCACGGCTTCTGCCTACCCCCTCAGGCACATGCTCCTGTCAGCCAACACAGGGCTCCCCACTTCCAGACTGAGGGCAAAGAAGAATGGGTCTATATAAGGACAACAAAAGAAAGAGGTTCAGAGGGGTAGCCGAGTTAGTCTGTAACAGGAAAAACTTAAATGTAGACCCCTAAATTGACCGCTGAGGGCAGCCTCCATCAGTGTCCAGTACTCCTCCTTCTATGAGTCTGTGTTATTGCCAGGGTATAAACTTGATAACTCACAAGATATTCGCATTTGGGCCACGTGTCCAGCAAAGAACTCGGATTTGTTTGTTTTGCTCTCTTGGGGCAGACAGGCTGAGTAATACTGGCACTGCCATATGTTCTGCATTACCCTTTTGAGTTTCATGTTTATTTTTGGCAGATACTGGGCATGCTGTCTATGCCTATATAAGATAAAATGTCAAATCCTTTCCCCTTTAGTGATATTGATAGCTTGTGCTCTCTGCTACAGCTATACAATTCATCCACAGCCTGGTCAGCAGTTGAGGGCTACTTCTTTAAGTTGGCTGAATTGTGCTTTCAGTGTGACAACTTGTTTCCAAGAACTGCATTTCTATGTTATTGCCAGGATATAAAACTGATACCCCACATGATACTCGAACTGTAGCATGTGTTGAAAAAAAAATAAAGTGAACAGCACTGAAACTACTTTTAAGGCATCACTCTGCAACATAAGCTTTGTGAGACAGGATGCATTCAAGTGTAAATAATTTTTGCTGAGTTAGCAGGTTGCCTCCTGTACACACAAGCCACCATACATTTCATTACATGTTAGCGGGATCGTTGCCTGTGTCAGCATTCTACTAAGTCTAGCAAAGTGTTCAGCATCACAACGTGTTCAGTGACAAGGAGTCCTGTAGCACCTTATAGACTAACAGATGTATTGGAGCATAAGCTTTCATGGGCAAAGACCCACTTCGTCAGATTCATGTAGTGGAAATATCCAGAGGCAGGTATAAATATGCAGGCCAGAATCAGACTAGAGATAACGAGGTTAATTCAATCAGGGAGGATGAGGCCCACTTCTAGCAGCTGATCTGGAGGTGCGAATACCAAGAGAGGAGAAGCTGCTTTTGTAGTTAGCTAGCCATTCACAGTCTTTCTTTAATCCTGAGCTGATGGTGTCAAACTTGCAGATGAACTGTAGCTCAGCAGTTTCTCTTTGGAGTCTGGCCTTGAAGTTTTTTTGTTGCAGGATGGCTACCTTTAGATCTGCTATTGTGTGTCCAGGGAGACTGAAGTGTTCTTCTACAGGTTTTTGTATATTGCCATTCCTAATATCTGATTTGTGTCCATTTATTCTTTTACGTAGGGACTGTCCAGTGTGGCCGATGTATGTAGCAGAGGGGCATTGTTGGCACATGATGGCGTATATTACATTGGTAGATGTGCAGGTGAATGAGCCAGTGATGGTGTGGCTGATCTGGTTAGGTCCTGTGATGGTGTTGCTGGTGTAGATACGTGGGTAGAGTTGACACCGAGGTCTGTTGCATGGATTGGTTCCTGAGTTAGAGTTACTATGATGCGGTGTATAGTTGCTGGTGAGAATATGCTTCAGGTTGGTGGGTTGTCTGTGGGCGAGGACTGGCCTGCCTCCCAGGGCCTGTGAAAGTGAGGGATCATTGTCCAGGATGGGTTGTGGATCACTGATGATGCGTTGGAGAGATTTTAGCTGAGGACTGTAGGTGATGGCCAGTGGTGTTCTGTTGGTTGCAGCAACCTCTAAAGTGCAAGACATTTTACAGTCACCACAGCTTTATGAGTCTGGTGTCTTCTTCCTGGACTTACTTGTGACATGCTGGTGTGGCACTGCCCCAGCATGGGTTTGGACTCAATAAAATGCATTCTCTGCCTTTGGTTCTGGCCTCCTTCAAGCAACATCCCCCTCTGTCCCTGGTACTACATGTCCTCTCCACAGACTTTAGGAAAGAGGCCCATCTCTTCATCTCTCCCTAGATCCATGGTCACCAACCGGTTGATCACGATCGACTGGTCGATCGTGAGGCCTCAACCAGTCGATCGCGAGGCATTCGGGCCCCCCTCCCATTTTCCCCCCACTCCCGAGAAGCCCCACTACCTACCTCCAGAGTAGTGCTGGCTTCCCGTGGGGTAGACGGAAGTCCTGCCTGCAGCTTCGCGCCACTTCCAAGGGTTCTGGAAATGTGCTGGCTGCTCCCCTCCCACAGCTCTGTGGCATGCTGCTTGTGCTGCGGGAGGGGGCATCAGCCCCGGAGAAGGAGTGCAGCAGCTTCCCTGAGCTGCAGGAGGGGTGAGTCGAGCACAGGGGTTTCCCTGCACCGCAGAAGTGGGGGTTGGCCCTGGGACAGGTGCGCGCGGGGGTTTGGCTGCGCCACGGGAGGCACACGCTGGCCCCGGAGGAGGCACACGCCGGCTTCCCTCTGGGGCAGGGGGAGAATCCTGGGAGGAGGCGGTTGCAGGGGACTTTCTGCCCCCACTGCCCCCCTGTTCCCTCTCCCCAGCCCCCTCTCCCCACTCCCCTGTTCCTTCTCCCCACTCCCCAGCCTCAGAAACCTGTCCCCACTGGCACCCTGTCCCCAGCCCTCCTGGCACCCTGTTCCCTCTCCCCACTCCCCAGCCACCTCCCCCCTGTTCCCTCTCCCCACCCTCAGAAACCTGTCCCCCTGGCACCCTGTTCCCAGCCTCAGAAACCTGTCCCCACTGGCACACTGTCCCCTGCCCTCCCGGCACCCTGTCCCCTGTCCCCAGCTGCAGAACTCTGTCTCCACTGGCACCCTGTCCCCTGCCGAAGCACCCACTAGCACCCTTCCCCAGTACTATGTCCCCTGCTCCCACCAACACAGTTGGGGCCACATTAGTGAAGCTGGGGGCGGGGGGCGAGTTGGAGGAGGTTTTTTCTGCATCTCACTTGTGTGGCCCCAACTGACTTTTCTGTGGGTCAGTGACCCCTGACTCAAAACAAGTTCCCTGCCCTTCTCAGAAATAAAGACAATGCAGAAACTTTTTGTGTTCGACATAGTATTTTATTTAAAAATGAAGCTTGGCCAACAAACCCCCAATTGGGGCCAAGCCCCCATCTGGCCACAGCATCATAACACTCCTGCACTCCCCTTTCCTCCAGACCCTACATCTGAGCCTATCATACACTGGAACCCCCTGCCCTGAGCCCCTCACATACCCCAGCCCAAATTCCCGAACCCTCACATCCAGAAGTCTGTGGCTTGCTTAGTACCCCAACACTGCCTGGCCTGGAGCCCCCTCCCCGAGCCAGCATTCCCTTATCCACCTCCTCCTGCATCCAGATTTCCTCCCAGAGCTTGCACCTCTCACCCCTTCCCGCACCCAAATCCCTCATTTCCACCCCAGAGCCTACACATCCTGTCTCAACCCAGCGAAGATACGGCTAGACTGCGGGATTTTTTCAGGATTCCAGAGATATCCCAGAAAAACTCTTCTGCATCCAGGGATGTGTTTGTTCTTCCACTTCTTTTAGTGGAAGAGCAAACATGATCTTTCAGTCACCCCTATATTCCTCTTTCCACGAGGAATAAGGGGGCTTCCAAAAGAAGGGGTTTTTCTGACATTTGGTCCAGTCTAGACAGGCCAAATGTTGGAAAAACTTCCTCCTACAGAAGAATTGGGGAAAAAAAGCAGCAGTATAAGGATTGGGGATAGCAAGTGATGGTGAGGAGGAGAATAGAGAGGGTGGGGCTTCAAGGAAGGGGCGGGGCGGTAAATCTTGGCTTGTTCTGTCATTTAAAAAGTGATCTTGAGTGTAAAAAGGTTGGAGACCAGTGACCTAGATCAACACACATGGCCCTGCTGCGTGAGTAGGACATTCACCCCGCCACTATGGCTCTGATTCATCTCCTGCTCTGGATCCCGCACCTCTGGGCTACAGCTCTGGCCATTCTTTTCTCTTGATATTGGGAGTTTTACTGAGTTTCAAAAAGGGGCCAACAACCACCTTATTCTGAGTCATAGCTTGTGTCCCATTGTTATAGTCCTGTTGCCATCGGAGGCCGTGTCTACACAGCAGCGTTATTTCGGAATTACTGAAGTTATTCCGAAATAACAGAGTGTGTGTCTGCACTGCAAGCCATTATTTCAAAACAAGGGCGAGCTGGAAGACTTCTTATTCCGACTCCTGTATCCCTTACTTTAGGTAAGGGATGTCAAAGGAAAAGTGTTCTTCCTTCAACTTCCTGCTGTGTAGACAGCGCCAAAAGCTGAAATAAGCTATTTCGACTTAAGCTATGCAATTGACATAGCTCAAGTTGCGTAGCTTAATTCGGCTTTTGCCCTGCTGTGCCCAGATTGAACATGCAGGCATCTGATCATTTCCTTGGGCCCTACAGAATCACTCCTGACCACACAGGTCTTGCTCCTCAGGTAAGATTTCTGGAAGAACCACCAAATCTCTCCCCAGACAACTCAACCCTCAGGGTGACTCTGTAACAATTCTGATTTCTGAGCTGAACCTGGAGGTCCCCACGTTTTGGGAGTGCTGGGATTTTATGGCCCACCACTGTACACTATAGAGACAGTTTGGAGCCACAGGACACCCTACCATCTCTACATATTTTTTTAGCAGCTTCCTTTCAGTTTACTGAAACTTCTGCTCTTTTTATATGGGTTTCAGGCCACTCATACACCCACTACCTCTTCTAGGCAGGCTTGTTTGGCATGGCTGGCAGTTGCCTGCATGCAGCCACTCCACCCACACTGCCTGCAATGCTTAATAATGTGGAGGGACTTCTCTGCACCTGATGGATTTTATCCACCGTGAATGGGAAAAGGAGGCTAAGTTGATGCAGCTTTATTTGCACCATGCTCAGCTGTGTTCATGCATTGAAGGGGTTTAGCAGCCCAGAAACTGTTGCTGGTGACAAGCTGCCCACAAGGCCTGGCTGTTTTGGAATTCGCCACAGTTGTCATCTTGCTCCGAAGCCAGCTCTGCACCGCTGGCTGCAGAGGGGCATCCAGGAGTGATATTGTCTAACTAACTGCAACATAACTATGTTTCTGATCGCATCTTTAATTCATCCAGAGAATATATGTTAATGGTAAGTCATCTTCAGACCGAGGAGTGTTGTAAAAGTCTAAAGCCATATGGCCATCACCAAAAGAACCCTCAGGGGGAGGCGGAGAAGGGCACAGTGACTCTGTGGCCCCCTCCCACCATGGTTAGGGGCACATCACAAAGCTGTATGTAAAGAACTACCAGGGTAAAAGTCAGCATTGTGCTGAGGGCCAACAAAAGCCCAAAGCACCACTTAAATATCACTTATGGTCTCAGGTAAGAGTCTAGGTGGCACCTCTAAGAGACCTTGCAGATGAAGGGAACGGGGGTTTGGTGGCTTTGTCTCTTCCCAATTCTGGGCTGCTCTGCAATGCTTGAAATAATACAGATCGCTATGTCCCAGTTACAGCGGCCTGCCTCAGTTGTCTGTAGGCTGCAATACTGCGCAAAACCTCTGCAGCCCTATGTGCTGTGAGTGCCCCCCTCCCTCCAAGCTAGGGCATGAGAGGGCATCTTTGCAAGACAGCCTTATGGCTGTCTGCATCAGAGTCCACCCCAGCTGAATCCTCCCCTTGCTGGACCCAGACCTGGTATAGCCCTTTTACACCCCATTCAGCCTTTTACCCCATGTAAAGGGGCTAGAACAGGGTTCATGATTTCACCCCTTCCATTCTAAATAGCAGGCAAGGACCTGTGCTTTAACCCTGTTGCTTTCTACTACAACAGTCCCCATCCTGTAGCTCTTGATTTACCACACTTGGACTCATAGTAAGATCATTCCTGCATTTTACAATCCAATAAGATGAATATGTTACAATTGTCTCAGAAACGCTCTGAAAATTGACCGGCACCTGGGATACAGGAATAGTGCACTGTTGCTTGTTTTAATGGCATAAAATTCAACAGCACGCAAAAGCAGCTGCTTAACTTTAAAATCAGCGGGATTGCTCCTGGGCTGCATGCTGGCCAGCCATTGAAGCACTCTGCACAGTTGGGACTTGGTGCATGAATGAAGATATGGGGTTTCTGCTCAGAGGCCACCCCTTCACGCCATTCAGGAGGGATCAATCAGCCCATAGAGAGATCCCCCAACCCAGGGGCAATTCATTACTGGCACAAGTGTGCCCACTCCAGGCCCTGCACCTGTGCCTCCAGCTCCTGGGTACAGGCAGTGTGGCAGGGCAGGCAGTGAGCAGGGAGTGGTCCTGGCAGAGTTCTGCTCCACTGTACCTAGAGTGGACTCAGTGTCCGTGGGACAAATCAGAGGTGCCTGGCAGCAGCTGTCGCTGTAATTGGGTCAGGGCCAACCATCACCCACTCCTCCCCTCCCCTGGGGTTCAGGCTCAGTCAGGAGACAATTGAGCCCATAGAGATTAATCTGAACCTTAAAAAGAAGCCAGCACTGATGTAAGATAACCTCTCCTTCCATGCTGCCCTCCCATTCCACCCATCAGCTGGTATGTTACACCTGTTTCGGCCCCCTCACCAATGTGCAGCTTACTCTGCTAATTAAGTTATTAAGTTGGGAGGGACAGAGAAGCAGACTATGAGGGTCCTGTTGAGATTAATGGGAAATGTGGCTCCCTGACCCTCTCTAGTAGCTGGCCCACATAGAGTTTCGTGCAACACCTATTGGCTCTGGGCTGGGATTTTTGGCTCAAACTGCAGAGTCGCATGGCTTTCAATCCAGAGGTTGAGGATTCAGTTCTCACTGCTGATAACCCAGCCTGCGGCACTGTGTGACAGGGTTTCTTGTGATGTAAGGTATGACTCAGCAGGGGTAAGAGTGGCAGAATCTGGCCCTGAATTTGGTGATCAGATGCTGTAAAATGTAGTTATCTGTAAATGTGTCCCTGTAAAATGGAACTTTCTTAACAGCTGATGGTAATAACACTCCCTATGTGCATTCAGTGTCCTATTTGTTGAACTGATTAAAATATTTGTTTCCTGTTTCTGTTTTGTCATGTTAGCCCTCAAGTGAAAATGCAGGTCTGGGAGGGTGAGCGGGGTTCTAGTCCTTCCCATGGAACATGGACAGACTTGCTTGCTAAAATATGGTGAAAAGGCAAATCAGCTCCAGACAGTGTATCTGTATCGGTGTCACTGAGGGCATCCTTTAGTCTTCAGACATTTATTACTAGCAATAACATGTGAGGACGGGCACAGGTCACTTTCACATCTGACATTGAGCTTCTAAGGCTGGCAGTCAGAAGAAACCATCTTAACCTTATAAAGCAGGAGTATCTGATACAGCAGTCACTGGGACACCCACATACTTTTAGAGTCACTTTTCAGAGGAGAACTGCACTTTAAAATATAGATTTATAAATATCTGCTCCCTTGAGATTGTCAGTGCTGGTCTGCTCTTAACCCAACAGCCTCTGGCTGCAAGGGGTCTGATTCCCTGCTACTATTTATGCCTGTGTAAATCTAGCCATTCCACTAGTGTTCACGGAGTGACGTGGGACCTGCCCAGCCTGACCGCAGCTGAGTACCTAGGGAAATTCACATTTCTGAGACACTTCCATGCTTTCTCCTCATGCAGCAATGCCCACGCTCTTCTCTCCCAGGCACAGAGGCTGTGTCTAGACTGGCCAGTTTTTCCGGAAAATCAGCCGCTTTTCCGGAAAAACTTGCCAGCTGTCTACACTGGCCGCTTGAATTTCCGCAAGAACACTGACGATCTCATGTATGATCATCAGTGTTCTTGCGCAAATACTATGCTGCTCCCGTTCGGGAAAAAGCCCTCTTGCGCAAATGCTTTTGCGCAAGAGGGCCAGCATAGACAACGTGGTATTGTTTTGCGCAAAAAAGCCCCGATGGCTAAAATGGCGATCGGGGCTTTCTTGCACAAAAGCGCGTCTAGGTTGGCCAGGGACGCTTTTCCGCAAAAAGTGCTTTTGCGGAAAAGCGTCCATGCCAATCTAGATGCTCTTTTCCGCAAATGCTTTTAATGGAAAACTTTTCCGTTAAAAGCATGTGCGGAAAATCATGCCAGTCTAGACGTAGCCAGAGAGCACAGCTGCCGGCTCTGCTTTCCACAGCTGCCTGTCAGTCTCACAGCATAGGCCAGATCCCAGTGAGAGAATATAAAAGGCTGTTTTGAACCTCAGGCATTGGTTGAATCAGAAAAGGTCTCTGAGGCAGCAGGAGCTTGAAATTCACCTCCCAGTGGCTATTTCATTGTGCTTTACCCTGAAGAGTACCAGTGTCTATTCTTTCTTTCCTTCTTTCTTTTCTTTTTGAGGGCAAACTGGAGAGAGGTGCATTCTGTCTTCCATCAATTGTCATCTCCCCTCCTCACCTCCGCACCCATTCTTACTTCCCCAGTCTACAAGGAAAGCCAATTTTGACCTAAAACTTTCTGGGCTAGAGTCAGATCTGAGGGTATGTCTACACTAGAGAGTTTTTTCGGGAAAAACGGCCATTTTTAAAAAAATCTTCAATTACGTGCACACTGCAATCACGTTCTTTCGAAAGAAAATCGAAAGAACAGAGGGGGTTTTCTGGCATCGGTAATCCTCTCTCTATGAGGAAGAAGCCTTTTTCCAAAAGAGTTCTTTTGGAAAAAGGCGTGTGTGGACTGGGAAGAGGGTTTTCTTTCGAAAGAAGAGGCCTCCAGGAAATAACACATGTGCCCTGGTGGCCACTCTGTCCGAAGTAATCACAACTCTATAGTTCCTGACTCCTGGCCCCTCTTAAAGCTGCAGGCACCCTGGACAAGCCTTGTGGCAGCTCGCACTCCAGGGCAGGACCCCACAGCTGCCCCTAATACCAGCAGTTGCACCAACTCCTGGGGGATAGGGAAGCCGTTTCCCCACCCATCGTCGTGGACTCCAGCCTCAACACGCCTGTTGTCACCCAGTCAGAGGTCACAGCAGAGGAGGAGGAGGAGGACCAGGGACAGCAGCAGAAGGAGGAGGAGGCAGACAATGGGGCCACTGTCATGCTCTCGTTAGTCGGTTCCTGGACATCTCCAGGCCTCCTCTGACTCTGGGGAGGGATCTTCAGGTCCGTGCTCTCAGTTTGTCACTCAGACAGGGTGGGAGAGGCGGGTGCAGAGGGGGAGGGGTGCGAGCGTCACTTGGCTTGCTCAGGCTGGACATCATGCTGCAGTCCGTGCATGTGGAACCACGTGCAGAGTTAGTGTGAGCCACGCGGACTCAGCAGGCAGCCCCTGAGCATGGCAGCAGTCCTGCTCCCAGGCTCAGGGGAGGCCATGCTCACGTCAGGCCCCAGGGGCAGTGGGGATGGCCTCCCACCACCCGCCATGGCTGGAAGCAGGCTAGCCACAAGGGCACAGGCACGACCCCAGACACACCGAGGAGTGCCGCACGCAGCACACAGGCATGCCTGCACGTACGAGGTAGCACCCGCTCCCACGGGCAGCGCTGCCAGGGGCAGGTGTGTTTGCCGACCTCATGGAGGGCCAGGCTGCTCCCGGCTCCGCAGCCGCCCATGGGGGGGATCCCACTGCGGCCAGACACTTCCCTTGCCTGCTTGTCCATGGGCTGGGGGGGGTGAGTGGGAAGTGGGCAGCAAGGTCCCCTGGGCACCTCAGGGCCCCTATGAGGCAGGGCCTGCTGTGCAGCCCACACATGGCTTTGCTCCTGAGACATCCCCCTCCTCTGGCCCAAGTGATGCCCATGCCCCCTTCCCCTGCCCCCCTGCCATCCCTGACTCCATTCCAGCCCCACCCACGCCCACCTCCCTGTGGTCCCAGGAACCACCCAACCCCAAGTCCGACGAGGTCCCTGCACCCGAGGTGGCACATCCAGCCAGTCCCGACACCACTCTGAGCCCCCCTTCCCCTCCAGATTGTGAGCCCACCTTCCCCTCCCCTGTTTTTTTACAAGATAAATACAAAGTTCGTTTTGTTTAAAACCAAACAGGTGTCATTACTGAGAGGCCAGGAAGGGGCAAAGGGAGCGATTGTGGTGGGAAAGGAATACTGAAGCAAGTTAGAGGCTCCTAGAGGGGAGGCCCTGGGGAGAGTTACTGGAGTGCTTGAGAGAAACTCTCCCTTGGGGCTTCCCGGATGTGCACCCCGGTCTGATGGGCCTGGCGAATGGGAGCTGTCCATGGCTGCATGAAGGGTCTCCCCTCACGGCCGGCATCTGTCCCCCACCTTGGGAGGAAGGCCTCCCTCTTCCTCTCCACAATGTTGTGGAGGACACAGCATGCCGACACTACCTCAGGGATGCTGTGCTCCCCCACATCCAGGTGGGTCAGGAGGCACCTGAAATGTGCCTTGAGGTGGCTGACGGTGTACTCCATCTTGATCCAGGCCCAATTCAGGTAAGTATTAAATTGGTCCCTACTGGGGTCCAAGTGGCTGGTATATGGATTCATTATCCACGGCACCAGGGCGTAGGCCACGTCCCCCACGATGCACAATGGCATCTGCACATCCCCAACCATAAAGTCACGGTGGGGGAAGAATGTGCCTGCCTCCAGCTTACCGTAGAGGCTGGAGTTTCAAAAAATCATATGCCCTGCCTGACCACCCAACAAAAATGTTCATGAACTGTTTACGGTGGTCGACCAAGGCCTGCAGCACCATAGTGTAACTCTTCTGCTAGGCCGAGTTAATAGCAGCAAGGGCCAGGTTCAGTATCTAGGGGTCTCCTCCCAACAAGGTAATACAACACCGGCTCGAGCCCCCACCCAGTGACCTGGGAAATCTTACATACACCTCTGGGCGCCTCAAAGAGGCAATTCTTCCCCTCTCGCAAGCACAGAGCCTCAGTATAGCAGCAAACCTTTAATAACATGAGGTAACCGACATCAGCATTAAATTGGGAAAACACCACAACCCGGATTCATAGACCAAACATGAGCAAAGACCTACCCCCCAGCCATGAATCACCCAAAGTCCCAAAGTCCAACACCCCAAAAGTCTCTGCCCCGGGTCAGTGCTGCCCCAGGGTTCAAAAGTTCACCCAGCAGGGTTTTACCCTCCCAACCTGGAGGGGGTGGGGATTGATACACCTTACGTGGTCCGCCGATGGCTCCGCCTCTCCATAGGGTTCTGCTGCCACCATCAACATGAGTCACTCCGCCACACTCCACCTTTTGTCCAGTGAGCCGCCTCAGCTGTCCCACGAACTGTCCGGCTTCGCCAGCGGTCTCGGTCCACGCCCCTGGCCGCCAGCTGGTTGCTCCTGCAGCTGCTCCACTGGCTGTCTGCTGCCACTCCTACCGGCCGCAGGTCGTCCCCGCCAGCCACTCTGCTGGCTGCCTGCACCTGCCGGGTGCCCCTGCAGACCGCTCTGCTGTCCACCTGCACCCGCCGGTCATCCCCGCAAACCGCTCCGCTGTCTGCCTGCATTTGCTGGTTGTCCCTGCAAGCTGCTCTGCTAGTAGCTCAGCAGCATAGTGCCAGGCTCCCCACAGCACACAGTGATTTCAGCTCTTCAGCAAGTTCAGCTCATAATAGAGGAGTCTCAGTGCTATTGCTCCACTAGCCCACGGTGAAGTCAACTCAGCAGCTCACAACTAGACTCCTAACGGAATCCAAATTAGTTCTGATATTCTACAGTAAAGAGAGGAAGAGGTGCAATTGGTGTTGTTTAGGCCCTTAGACCGGGGGAAAGTAGCCCTTGCGGTTGATGTACTGGGCCACTCTATGTTGAGGTGTGCAGACAGGGATATGAGCCATCAGAGCTTTCTTGCACAAGAGTGTCCATGCAGTGTGGATGCTCTCTTGTGCAAGAGCACATGGCTTTTGCAATGCGCTTTGAGGTCTGGACGCTCTTTTGCGCAAGAAGTTTTTGCGAAAGAACTCTTCTGCAAAAGGCCTCTTGCGCAAAAACCCTGCAGTGTAGATGAAGCCGCAGGCTACGTCTAGACTGGCATGATTTTCCGCAAATGCTTTTAACCATCAGGGATTTTTTGCGCAAAACAGTTTTTACCTGTCTACACTGGCCCTCTTGCGCAAAAGCATTTGCGCAAGAGGGCTTATCCCTGAGCGGGAGCATCATAGTATTTGCACAAGAACACTGACAATCTTACATTAGATCGTCAGTGTTCTTGCGCAAATTCAAGTGGCCAGTGTAGACAGCTGGCAAGTTTTTACGCAAAACCAGCCATTTTTGCGCAAAAACTTGCCAGTCTAGACGCAGCCCTAGGGTATACAGACTAAAACCCTCACATAAGAACAGTTAACAGTATTACCAACCCCAACCATACCAAAATCATGAATTAGATCTCATCAGCAAAATCATAACATTAGCTTAAAAATTCATGAGATTTTCAAAACAATAATAATTTGAAGGTCTTTTTTATTTGCTTGCTGTTTTTTGGAGCCTCTAGGGGTCATGCTTTCAAATTTTTCCCCACATCCCTGAGGGCTAGACACTTACTATATTGTGAACTGTAAGTCTCAGAGGTAGAAGTCTTATAGGAAAAAGGGGGCCCTGTAAAAAATAAAATCATGTGATCATACAATTAAAGACTCTTTCATAATGTCTATGCACAATGGGCCAAATTTCAGAGGCAATCTCAGTTCTGATATTTCCTAACTTTTACGTGCCTGACTTTGCAATCTTAATAATGTTCTTTACATGGAGCTTCGTATGTACGATTTCCTAGGTTGATAGAAAACTCAACTGAAACTAACAAACTCATCATGCTGACACCCACATGGATCAACAACAGGGTTGGAACCGTTAGCTCCATTGTACAGAGTGATGCCTCCTGAGCTAAGAGTGTACCTGGGACGATGACATGTGTACTTTGACAATGAGTGTCACAGCTATTTGCTGACAGCAAAGGAATGGTGTGAGAAATTGTGATTTCCATGCTGTGCTGCTGAGATTAGTGTGCTTTACTGGTCATGGACTCTTCTTGGCTTGACCTCTGAGCTTACAGGCAGTGAGCACTGATTGGGTAGTGAACCCAAATGAAACGTAACAATGACAGACTTTGTTAGTGGGATTATTTTCCTTTACGTGTGATCCTACTTCGACTGAAGTCAAAGCTAATATCATCTACACACCAAGAGCCACAATAAACACAGATATTTACTTCTAGACCACGCTCACGAGTGACTCATTTTGAAAAGGAAATGCTGACTTTGATTATCATCACATTCTGATGCTTCATGTTACATTCTTCCAAAAGTTGCTGCCTCTCTTCTGCCCCTTCCATTTTCATTTCCAGCCCATCAAACACAGGTTAAATGGATTCTTTAGGTTCGTTACCTCTGGCTTTTTTCTAATATATTCTTCTGAAGCTTGGGCAGTTTGCAATATTGTTCCCTCACACAGCAATTCTTTTCTTCTCTCCTAAGCTCATCTGAGAGAGGTTAGCTATAAAGGGCTGATGCCAGGTACCTCTACATTGGCTCTCTCCCCTGACTGCTTGATTGCCCATCAAATCAACTCCATTATTGGACTGCCCTCTTAAAGCCCAGCTAGTCTCCTGAATCAATTTTCTTTTAATTTTTTAGAGGCCACTGTTTTCTTTATAGGAGAAAAAGAAAATGCAGGAAGAGCACAAAAGCAAATCCTTTTATTTACAAATATGGTAACAAATGGGTGTTGATTGGTGGCCAACTTGCAGAGATGTACACCGGATAATTTGCCTTACAAGGAAGGTCACTCTGACCCTTCTAGAACTGCTCAAATACATTTGTACTTCTCTTTTCTCCCTCTCTGCATTCTGACAAGCCTGCCCCTGCTGCTTCTTGTACTTTTCTCCACTGAATGCTTTGTTCCTTATTTCCATCCCACAGCTGGAAAGGATTCATCATTCACTTCTAAGTCTCAAAAGTCACTTTTGGAACAACTTCAAGGGCCATTTCTAGCCGCAGGGCTTCAATGTCAGTAATTTCCCTACCCAAACACTCCTGAAAGAGACTGTCCCAGTTTGAACCATTGTTCATTGGATCAAAGTGATCTGTTCAATTCAGAAATAAAACATCTCCAGCTTTCTATGCTGGGCTATTTTTAAATATGTGCAGTCACGTACAGGTTGCACCTCCCTGGTCCGGCACCCTCAGGATCTGACTGGTCTTGAGCCAGGGAATTTCCTGGACATGGGGAGGTCAATGCTGGGCCCTCCACTGCTGCCAGCTGTGGGGCTCCACTCTGGAGTGAGTGGCATTGACTGAGCAGGGACTAGGGGGTAGTGCTTGGGGGAAGAGGCAGGATGGCTGTGGAGCCCCACACCTGGGGGTCAGGAGCACAGCCCTTGACCAGTGGCAGGGGCCGGGAATGCAGCCCATCAGCTGCAGGACTCGGTACATTCCCAGCCCCCACCTCGGGGCTCTGCAACCACCTTACCTCTTCCCCCAAATGCCATCCCCTCCAGTCCCCGCTCCTACACCTCCCTCCCTGAGCTTGAGCATCCCAAATGAGCTATTTGCAGCACTCCAGAAGGTCTGGGAGGGTGGGGGAGGAGTTGCTGAGTTCAGGGCCCGGCTTTTCCCTGAGTGCTCCAGCCCAGAAGCTCCCACGGGGATGCCAGACCACAGATGTTGCCAGCCAATAGATGTCCGGACTACAGAGGTCCAACCTGCATTGCCATTGACCATAAGAGCAGGCATGTTGATACCTACTGGTACAGGCTCTGACCCTGCCATTGTGTGTGAACAGGTGCATTGCACATGCACTGTACCCCACTGAAGGTTAATAAGGCTTTGTGTAGGTGTAGAGCTTTGTCCACATGGAGCAAGTTGCACAATCAGAGCCATAGGTCCCAGGCTAGACATATTGCATGTCCCGAGAGTCTGAGGACCTGTTTCTCCTCTCATTGACACTGGCGCACATCAGGGTTAATTCCACTGATGTTGTAGAGATTAAAATGGGTGTGTAAATGAAGGGTGACGCCCACCCCATTCTCTGACAATTTCACTGCAGCTTATCCCTTGCTCAGAGACCCATCTGATTCATCTTTTAATATTAAAATAGGGTCAGTGCAATGTCAGTAGCCATGATAGAGATACCACTGTTAGCTGGGTACCGTCCTTATTCATTTCTTACAGGCTCTTTCTGTGCTCCGAGACAGCTGCAATTTTATTCTGAGAGTCCCCGCTGCTTGTTTCAGAGGAGAAACACACACTACACTCCCACATGGCGAGTTTAATTTTGTTCTTGTGATGGAGCTGGTATCTTCATTCTCAAATACAAATAATTCTAGGCTGAAAACTTACACCTGCTCCTGGTGTCTAGAAAACATCACTACTGGGTTCAATCTACATTGCATGCATACTTGTAAATAACAGAGCTAGGCACTGTTTCTCAGAGCAGTAGCAGAAACTGTCTTGCTGCCATACATATGTAAACCTCTGAAAGCCAAGTAAATGTGAAGTGGATACAAAAAGGAACCTTATTCCATTCCAGATGATGAGTCAAGGTTATTTTTCAAGTAAATAAAGCAAGTGTAGCTAAACAGATTCCCCTCTTACCTGATAATAAAGTTGCAACAGACTGGATTTGACTGCTTTGCATTGTATAAAAGCTGAATAAGTTGGGGGTGGGGGGCATATTCAAGTTTTTCTTTCAGTGGAATAGCACAAATCTAATTCTGTTATGCTGAATAAATTAACATACCCTTCTGCCTCCTCTGAATGCAAACCACATTGGCATGCCTTGAAAGAAGGCAGGTGAATTCTCAAGCATTGTTTTCTCGCTATGTTTGCTCATTTTCATAAGATTGAAGAGTCACTGAAGGAAAAGAACATTAAAAATGCAACACATTGGATGGTTCCCAGCATTTAAACAACATTTAGAAAACCAAGATGAGCCAAATTCTTCTCTGCTACATTGAGGGTAATTCCACCAATTTCAATAGAGTTTTATTGATGTAGCTGATAACCAACGTACAGTAATCAGTGGTTTGGCTTGGTCAGTCTGGGATACTATGGTGTGTTCAGATATTTTGACCTGTAGAAGAATTTTGCTTTTCTGCAACTGAGAGGTTGCTTCTGCAAAAGAAACTGGTTTTGAGCTTGGTCAAAATATCTTACAAACAGTGGGCTGGATCATGCCATCTCAGGGAAACAGCCCTACAAAGAAGAGGAAAATTTCCCCCCATTTCTAACAGATTATTCTAACATTGAAGTGGGATTGGTGGGAAATGGGGGAGCGGGGATTACCCCCTGAGCAGTGCCTAAGATCTTCACATGGAGGATTTCCTCTGTATCCATGTATGGATAGGACAATATGGCCCCATGAAAAGCATTTTCCATTTTATGCTGGTAGGTTTCTATGTAACTTGTCTGTAGGATTTTCACCAAGTCTTCATTCAGCAGTTCCCACTCTCCTCTTTGTACAAATCCACCAGAGCAGGATTTGTAGTTGAATCTCCCATAAATGCTATAGGGGGTAGGGCACTGGCCTAGGATTTAGAAAGCCCATATACAAGTCCTGGCTCTGCCAGACTTTTTATGCAATGTTAGGCAAGTAACTTAGTTTCTGTGCCTCAGTCCTCCCCCTCCCCCGCATCTGTCAAATGCAGATAATACAAGAGCTGGATGGAAAGCCATGTGAAAAAAATCTGTGAACAATCTATGAGGGGTCCAAATTGATGTTTGCTTCACTGCAGAAAAAAAAAGAGACCTTCCAAAACCTTTTTGAGGGTGAGTAACCCAATCTGGAATAGCAGTAGCAATAGCGTAGAGGGCTCAGCTGGGATATGAAGATCCAGGTTCATGTCAATGATCTGTCTGGTCCTGGGTGAGTACCCCTAGCCAGCTGGCTATTCTGGACTCTCCTACTCCCTCCCCACGCCCGAGAAACTTCCCTGACCAGAGTTCCATTGCACTGATACATTTCTGTGAAAAGTTGCAGTCATTAGAGGTGCTCAAGCTGAAACCCTAATGAGAGAAACCATGACCGGCAGGGCCTCCGGAGAGCTGTGTTGCCCCAAGCTGGTTTGTTGGGGCAAATCGAAAAAGCAGCAGAAGTAGGGCTAGCGGAATTGCCATTATATGAAACCAGCAGACTCTCACTCTGCAGAGCAAGCCACAGAAGCTAGTGCAGCCCAGAAGACAGAATTCTGCTCCACGGCTGATGCTTTTTCACCTAAAGTCCTAGCTACACATAGTCCTGACATGCAGGCTGTGCAAGGAGCTAAGGATTTTACCATCAATTAATTACAGACGAATCAAATCAAGCATGACCACTGAAGTTATGGATAAGAGAGAAATGGGGAAAAGCAGAATCATCTGAGGTCAGAGATGCACAACGAGCAATTCCTTAATGATTTTTTTAAGAGCATTCCTAGGCTGTACCGAAAAACAATTATGTGATACATTCGCACTTCTAATATTTTAAGTTTGCCTTAACAGTCCCTTTCATCATAATGATCAGTGCTGTGAGTGCATAAGTATCTCCATCTCCTCAACATTTTCTTCTTGACAGGTTAGTTTTCAAACAACAGAGATATTGATGAGACCCTTTTGGGCTCCAGCTATGTGCATTTTTCTGCATTTTCAAATAGGAAGCACCATTATCTTTTTGCAAGCTGAATATTTTTATACATCATTTACTGGTGACTAATATGTGCTTCAACCACAGACTCCAAGGACTGTCATTTATCTTCCATAACGGCCACATGTTCTTAAACAAGCAGCAGCATCCCAGCTGCAAAAGATGATCACAGATGACTCTTAGTTACAAAGACCAGAAATATTGTGAAATATACATTGAATCTTTTCCTGTTGGAAATATACAAACCCCCATTTTCTGGTGAGATACAATACAAAGTAAAACAAAGTTATAAATCATCATAAAAACATAATGATTTAATGTTTATGGAGCCATATCCTCAGCTGGAATAAACCAGGGTAACTCCATTGAAATCAATGGAACTACAGCAGTTTACACTAGCTCCAGATCTGGCCCATAATCATTTTCTCTCTGGAGATGATAGAGAGAAAGAATATCTATATTTTTTACAAAGGAAGGTGTGTTACAATCAGGCCCAGACATCCCAAGGGGAAAACAGGGGATTAGAGCCTCAAAGAATAGGCTATAGAATCAGCTGATTGTGCAGATTCAGACTTTGGGGACCATCATCATCTATTCTGACCTCCTGCACATTGCAGGCCACAGAACTTCACCTGTTCATTCCTGTAATAAACCCATAACCTCTGGCTGAGTGACTGAAATCCTCAAATCATGATTCAAAGACTTCAGGTTACAGAGATTCCACCACTGACATTAGTTTAAACCTGCAAGTGGCATGTCCCCCATGATGCAAAGGAAGGCAAAAACCCCACAGGAGCTCTGCCAATCTAATCCAAGGGAATATTCCTTCCTCACCCCATTCCTCTGATCAGCCAAGCATCCTTTCTCCACCCTGTTCTACTTTGAATTCCTTTTTCTTAAACATGCACACCATATAAAATATTATCGGCTATGTATTTGAGAGACTTTGTGTCTGTTTCTTTAAGAACTCCTCCTAAATGGTAAGAGCTAGGACCACCAAATTTGGTATACAGCTTCATAACTTAAAGCAAGGTCAGAGTCTGGTTGTGCCAGGACAATGGGATGTGCCAGCAGTGTGATTATTTCTCATAAAAAAGAAATGGAGGAGTCTGCTAGCAGGGACAGTTATACTGTGTAATGACCATGGGAGGGTATTAAGGGGCCAGAGATGGGGCCCAGCTGTAACCCCATTGGGCCAGCAGGGGGCAGGGGTGGAGAAAGGGACAGCTATTTGTTATCTATTTCAGAGAGTCTGTCTGTGTGTCTGTCTGTCCCCCAGCCCAGAACATGCTCCCCTCCCCCAGCTGTTCCCACTGCAGCAGCCATAGACAGGCACTTCTCACCTGGCCCAAGATGCTGCAGTGAGAGAGGACTGGGGTTGTCCTCTCCCCCCAGGACAGCCTGCACACTGAACCCCTCATCCCCAGCTTCATCCCAGAGCAATGATTTAAATGAAGAAAAAACAAAAAATATTTCAGTTAAGGAATAAGCCTTATAGAATACTGTGTAGCTTATGTATCTACACTGAAGGCACCAGGCTTTTGGTTTGGGCTCCACTTCTTCGTGAGCTATTTACATATTTGAGATGGTTTGTCTGTCTGCCTGTCCTAAACAGTCACAGCTAGAACTACCAAATTCAGTATACACCTTCCTCTTGTCATAACTTAAAGCAAGGTTGGGGCTTGGTTGTGCCAGGAAAATGGGATGTGCCTGGAATGGGATTGCTTCCCAGAAGAACACACAGAAAATAGACAGAATCACCAGGAAGGTGAAGGGAGCTGGTTGGGTCATGCCCCTCCTCCCATCTGGGACTGCTTCAACCCTGAGCCTTCCACCCTCCCCCCCCCCCGGCACCCTTTAGGCACTGAAGCTCTCTCCCTCTCTCCTGATTCATATGGGAACATTGCTGGCTGTTCCCCTTCATCAGGGAGTGAGGGGAAAGTGCACTGTTTGCTGCATTCTTCAGTCTAGCTGAAGAGTGCAGGAGACGGATGAACCTAGACCTGTCCCAGCTGGGAAACGTGTACCCGCTATGCCCACTGGAGCTGAAGTGGTCATGGGCAGGCGCTTCTCACCTGGCCCCAAGCTGCTGCAGTGATAGAGGGCTAGAGTAGTCCTCTCTCCCAGGGGCAGCCTGTATCCTGAACCCCTCATCCCCAACCCCACTCCAGAGCAATGATTTAAATGAAGCATGGACATTTTCCTTTTATTTAAAAAAAAAACAAAATTGATAGAGTTAAGTACCTGAGCAATGTTGAGAAAATCTTCTAGTTATATTAAAAAGTACATTGAGTAGATCTTTTATGAAACCCTATCTTATGAAAGCCAATGGCACACTTGTAATTAATCCCATGTGAAATGTATGTATTAACGCTATATGAGGAATTATAGATGCTCACACATATTATACTTTAAAGTCTGTGACCAAACACAGGGAGAAACAGGTTTCTCCCAAAGAGAAGGGAAGGCAGATATCCACCTGTCACCAATGGAAATGAAGCATTATAGAATCAAAACAATGGAAGCTTCGTGTTCATATTAATCAGCAGAGGGAAGGGAAATCCACAGCAAGGCTAGATCAGCAAAAGGATATTCTGACTCTGGGAATAGAACAATGAGTTTTGAGAAATGCAAGCATAAGTAAAGTCATGTTGGCATGCATCATGTAAGGAACAAAGGAGACAGTACTCTTTTATTCTGTGCCCACTGGGTTCCCTAGGAAGACTAAGTTGCCGTAAGAAGGAAAACTGCTTAAGTAAAGATTGTAACTTGCTGAAATTAAGTTTTAGTCCATAGAAAGTGTGTTTTGTTTTACTAACAACCATACCTGTCTCTTCTATTCTTACTTATTATCACTTTTATCACTATTATCCCTTCTCTTTTAATCAGCTCATCCTTACTTTATTACAAACCCTCTCAGTGCTAGGTACCAAACTGAAAGGATAAAATCCTCAGCCACACAAACAGATTAGTGTTCTATCTCTTTCAAGGCAGCAACCTTGATGACTTCTGGGAGAGTCTAGTGAGGGGGACTGGACTTTGGAGGGGAGATGGGACTGGAAGGACTGGTGGTGTCACTCTGCAAGGAGTAACCAGGCTGGTGGAAGCCAGGGTGAAACCATTGCACTGTGAGCAGTCTCCTGATGTCAGGGGTCTGGGCCAAAGCAGCAGAGAACAGAAGCACCCAGGATTACAGGGCAGGTGGTGACATGATACCCTACTGATCTGGGTGAACCCTGAAAGGGGCACAAGATGCACCTACTATAGCACTCAGACACAAAGAAAATCAATTTAAGCTAATGTGTTTAACTAAAAGCAAATGTGACACAAGTTGCCATGACCAGCCACTGCTAAGTATTAAGGACTCAATTTGCAAAAGCCTTCCTGTTCAGCAAAGCACTTAAGCCCTTGCCTAACTTTGGAACACAGTGGGACTTCAGCCCATTCTTATACACTGAAGTCTCATTGCGTTCCAACTTTATGTATGTGCCATCCTGAGCTGTCCTCAGCAAGGTACTGAAGTGCATATCTAATCCTGAGGTCAGTGGGCTAGATAGATGCCTAAGTGTGTGTAGAAGGGTTTGCAGGATCACAGCCTCAACTACACTGCCATGAATGCCAACTGATGCCATGCCGCTGGAATGTGCATCACTGAGTGTGCTCAGTAGTGCTCAAGGGAAGCTTTCTAGACTGACTTCTCATCCCACTTCCTGGCTGTGATGATATGAGGCCACAGAGTTTCCGTAATGATATGCCATCACTTCGTACTTTCCCCCTCTACACGAGCCACCCCAAAATGAGAAAGGCCATGATTTTCAGAAATGACTAGTGATTTTGGGCACCCAACCTGGACCCGCTTTTTTAAATAGGGCAGGCGCTTAGCACTTAAACTCAGGCCCTTTAAAAGGTCTGGTTTACATGGAAACGTCTTTAAAAAAACACAGTGTCTCATGGGAGTTGTAGTTCAGTTTCCTTGTGTCTCCATTCTTTTCCATTGGCTGGACTCCCCAGCTAGACTGCACCATGTTCAGAGCCTCCCATGATGAAACCATAATGCAATCACATTTCTGCACTTAGAAGGGGACACCATGATGCATTATGGAAGATGTAGTCCACCAAGGGAGCACAGGCTATAGAGGAAAACAAAAGCATGAGACAACCAAACCTCTATTCCCATGAGGTACTGTGGAAGTATTTCTTAATCGGTTTCTCATTTTAGCTGAAATATTTTGGGGGTATTTTTATACTGAAAAGTCAAAATTTACCATGGAAAATATCAATGAAAATTGCATTTTTTACAATTTATGTCAATTGTTTTCCACAGGATAAAAAGCCTATTTTCTGTGCCCATTCTAAGCCAAAATAACTACTCACTTTTGAACAATTTAATCAGTATTCAATTTTTTGCTCCTTCACAGCACAAACAACAAAAACCATCTTTCCTCTTAGATTGTGAGTCCAATCAGCAACAGGGCATGGCTTAGAAATAATGAGACGATGCTTTTTTGCTGTTGTTTTGGCTTGGTTTCTTTTTATAAATATTTCCTTTACAACAGATAACACATATTTGTTGGCAACTCAGCACATAACTCCCCCAGAGCCAAATACAACCCAGCTACCCAACAATTATCCAACATTTTTCAGATAATATAAAAGTTTCTCTCTACTTTCATATCTCCCTTTAACAAAAAAGGGGATGGAGTTATAAAAGTATATACTATGTGTATTTTACATTATACACATTCTTGTGTGCACTACTATGTCAAGGTTCATGTTTTCTATAGAAAACAGTAATTTTGGGTGCTTAACTTTTGTGTGACCATCCAAAATATCTTCAAAACATCTGCTTTTCAGAGGATGAATGGTCCAAAAAGGCACAACAACCATTATTTCCCCCCCCTTTTAGAGCTTGTGGATCTATTTCACCAGTATTCAAGATATGCAGGTATGTTTTTTTCCTCCCAGTACACAGAATTATTGATAAAGATGGATGGGATTTGACAAAGAACATTGGTCATTTTCGCAAATCTGCAGCCATGTGCTGCATCCGTTTTGCATGAGCCCGACTAATGCTGAGGTTGGAGAAAAATATCCTTGTCTGCAAGTATGTTTTGTAGCATCAGTAATAGGTACCTAGGGAGCATTCAATCTACAGTATCAACAGTATTTATGGTGTCTGGAGTTTTACATGGTCACAGTAATTACTTTGATAAATGCCAGCAATATTTTAAAATTAACATTGAAGTTTACTTTGGTTCAGAAGCAGAAGACACTTAATAGGCAAAGATAGGAATGCAGTAAATCCCATCTCTAGCTGAGGCCTGATCGTTCAGCGGGCTATGCACAGAGAAAACCCTGTTCTAATGCAGAATCTCACTGAAATCACCTGGGCTCCACATGAGCAACAGAACCTGTGTGGAGCTTATTGCAGGATCAGGGCCTGGCTGCCTGGGGGCTTATTAGCAAGGCTTGGACCAGCTCTCAAGTTGGTTGGAAAATGTTGCCAAAGATCATGTTCACACGTATATTTTTCTTTCCAGGTTTGATGAGATGTGGGATCTGCTTTGGACTTCATCAACACTGCCCAATATTGCAGTTCTTTCACATGTAAATGCCCTATTGTACTCTGTAAAATGGGAATAACAATACTTACCCTTTGTAACCTGTTTAGAAATCTAAAAAAGACACCTTATAAGAGCCAAGTGTTATTCTTCATTATTATTTTGCCTGTGAAAGGACTGCAGAACCAAAGTGGAATATGTGCAGGGCCATCCTTAGGATTTATGGGGCCCTACACTATATTATTTTTCTGGTGCCCCCAGAAGAGCCATCTCCCCACCCCCTGCATTCCTGACACACACCGAACGTCATATGCAGCAGATGTTGTGGCAGCCAGGGCTCACGTCCTGGGATGGGGAGGGATGAGGCAGCTACAAATACCGAGACACCTGGCCCATTTCATAGCAATGGAGAGCAACAGTTCCTGCCAGAGAGCCCCATACCCTCCCCCTCACACAAAATGCACCATGCCAGCACATTCAGCTCTGTGAATATGGTCCTTGCCTAAGGAGTGCAGTGTGCACTGTGTTTATGGGACCTGATCCACTCTTACCTGCTGTCCCAGTAAAGCCCAAAATTTTCAGGTGCCCTAAACAGCTGCATATGCTGCATATGCCTAAAGAGGGCCTTAAACCTGTGTAAGACACTCTACTTGATGGTAATACTTCACATAACCAGTAAGCATTTTTGTTCCAATTCTGCTCTCTGAAGTGGATGAGATTGCATTGCCGCAACTCAGGGTACAATGTGACCATTTTACTACCAAAAGTGATTTGAAAAGTTATACTTCCTGCTCCGCGTTGAGGATATGTCTCCAATAGTGCAAGAAAAGTCAGGGAACTGGATGCTTCACAACTTTGTTAAACAGATGCCAAAAACTTTCACATTTCGCTCACCATTTGAAATCCACTCCAGGACCATAATGATGGAAAATCATTAACACATAATGGCCTATGTGAAAAGAACTGATCTTCCCAATCAAGATCCTGCTGAAAAATGTGCGTCACGTTGGCAATAATATTGCAACCTCAGCAGGGGCCATGGATTTCACTGGGCATTGTTAATATTTCTGCTGGGGTCCACTGTGCTAGGCATGGTACTATATTATCTCCTCAAGCTAACAGAAGTCATTCCTGGAATACTGACTCATACTGCAAGGGCAGTGTGTGAAGCTTGCATTGAAGTTCCCATGATGTACCAGCTCTGTGGGAAAAGAGAGGTCTCCATTTTCTAGTGCTGTTAATTCATTCACAAACCACTGCATTCATCTAAAAGAGGCCAAGAAACAGCAGTGATACCAAAGCTGTAGTGCACAGTCCCATCTTGTTCTTTACCAGCACAGTCTAGAATGTCCTTTGGATCAACATGCCATCATAAACATGTAAGCCTTGTGTTAAACTAAATTCTAAATGATGGACAGGGCTGATTCCCCCCTCCCTGCTTTTTACTGCTAGCAAATAGAAGACTCCTCCATCTTTATAGCCACAATCAAAGGGTTATATTTCAAGCCTGTCAGAAAAACCCAGGGCAACTTTTACAGACAGTCAACCAATAGATTCCACTATGCAAATCAAATAAAGTGCACTGATGCAACACTTCACAATAACATAGCTCAATATTTGACATAAAGGACAGTGTTTGGATGGTTCTAATGGGTGGTTTGGGTCATGCAGAGCCAGATCATGCCTTTGCAATCTACACAGGCGTTTCCTGAGTCCCATGAGGAAATTTCCCCATATGTAGGGGAGAAGATGGGCTTCAGGAAAGATGGGGTGGGCCAGACGGTATCATCCTTTGCCACTTCCCCTGTATGGGATGGGATTTTAGGGACAATACAGTGAGGGACAGATGGGGGAGAAGGGGGAAAGACCACCTGGATGGGCCCTTCCTTGGTAGGGTTGTGTCAATGGAGCTATGCTGCCTCACAGCAGGAGGGAAGGGCTATTGGAGCCCAGTGCCTGCTTGGAGGCATGAGGCCTGGTACCAGATATCTGTGGCTTCCCAAAGATTCCTGCCAAAACCCGCAAGTTTGGAGATGGGCACTGTGGACATTTAGGCCAGGGGTCTCCAGCTTCACAATGAGATGGTATGTAAGGGTATGTCTACACAACAAAGTTATTTTGAAATAACAGCCGTTATTTCGAAATAACTGTACCAGTGTCTACACAGCCAAACCGCTATTTTGAAATTAGATCGAAATAGCGGAGGGCTTATTTCAAAATTGGTAAACCTCATTCCACAAGGAATAGCACCAATTTCAAAATTGCTATTTCAAAATAAGCACTGTGTAATCGCTTATTTTGAAATAGGGGACCTCCAGCCCTTCCCAGGGTGCCCTGCTGGCCACTCTGGGCACAACCAAGAAAATTCCTCTCCCTCCCCGCATCCCTGGAGCCCTTAAAGGGGTAGACGCTGGCCACAGTGCCTATACCAGCTCCAAGCCTGCCAGCCCAGAGCCAGCAGTCGCTGCACCTGACCCAGTGGCCCCAGCATGAGCCAGGCAACCAGTGCCAGCCAGCCCTCCACCGCTCCCCAGGACCAGTCTGCCAGCTCCCAGGAGCCTGCCAGGGGCTGGAAAAGGTGGGCGCCTGCCTGGTCCAGTGTGGAGATCAGGGACCTTATTCAGGTTTGGGGGGATGCCTCCAATGTCCTTGATCTCCACACTAAACAGAGGAACACAACCGTCTACAGGTGGATAGCTGCCAGCCTGGCCACCAAAGGCCACATGTGAACCCAGGAGCAGGTTCGCATAAAAATAAAGGAGCTGCGGTAGGCGTATGCCAGGGCCACAGGGGACAGCTCCCAACCAGGGGAAGACCCAGACCTCTGCCCCTATTTTGATGCCATGGACCGTATCCTGGGGGGGGCAGGATGGTCTGTGCCCCCCAGGTGGTCATTGACCCTGGGGCAAAGCTTTCTGCCTCCTGCTGCTCCAACCCCTGCTGCCTCCCCAGCTACAGCTCCTCCTCCTGCTCTTCTCCCCTTCCTGCTTCTTCCTCCCCACCCTCCCCACACCCCCAGGGATGCCGAGGCCCCCACACCAGTGGTGCTGGGAGACAGTTGGGCCAGTGAGACCCCCAACCCTGAGCCCTGAGTTTCTCCTCCCCCTTCCTCCCCTTGCCTCTCCCTGCCAGCTCCCTCCTCCCAGGTTTCCCCCTTCCCTCTCCCACCTTCTTTCCCCAGTCTCGCCTCAGTTTCATTCCCCCTCCACCCCAGTTTTGTTCAATAAAGAGGATTTTTTGTAATGAACACACGTGTCTTTTATTGTACAGCAGGAAAAGGGGTTAGGGAGGGGTAAGTGGAAGGACATGAGGGAGGAATGAAGCACAAGCCCCCAGTGGGGCACACCAGGGAGACTGTTACTGCCTGGGAATGTGCTGCCAGGCTCGCAGCAACACATCCAGGAGAAGCACCAGAGTGTCCAGGGGTGGCTCTAGCTCCATGCTGCAGAGTGCTGTGATGTCCTAAGTGAGGGCAACCAGAGCACGCAGAAAAAAAAATGCTTTGTTGTCCCTCATCGAGGTAGGCAAGCAAGCAGGGAAACCTTAGAGCTGGCTGTCCGGGGGAGTCCCTTTAAGCAAAGGTCTCAGATAGCCTCAGGTAGCAGCCACACAAGGTAACTCCTGACCTGATGCCCTGCCAGAACCGGTTCTGGCTGGCCTTAAATGCGATTCAGCGTCCTATCAGTGTGGATGCACTATTTCGAAATAGCAAAACGCTATTTTGAAATGCATTTTGTGACTAAACGAGTTATTTTGAAATAAGCTATTTTGAAATAACGCTGTAGTGTAGACATACCCTAAGTGTGAGTGGCAGTGGCAGTGAGAGTGAAAAGAGAAGTGACAGGGATGTTGGCAAATGGGAATCCTCCCTGAGATTTCCTCCCTCAGATAGGAAGGGGTTGAGCTGGGTCAGTGGCACTGGCAAATCTTTGCTATTCAGTGTCGCTTGGTCCTGATTTTTAGACTGTAAGCTGTTTGGCGTAGGGGCCATGCCTTCCACTATGTACAGCACACCTAGCACAATGGGCAAGGTGTAGCACAGGACATAGAGAGTTATTAGAGGTCTGGTTTGACATACCATACAGGTTTCGTGCACTGAGCAGAGCCAACCAGTATCATGTTACAATCACACATTCAGCTACAAGATTTTGATTTAAATAGCAGGGCCTCTCCCTTTCTGACACAGGAATTATCACTGTTTTTCATTCTGGAACATTTGTTGCCCCTGTGAATATTAATTAAAAGTCGTAATTAATTAAGATGTCAATTAATTCCTTCATTTTATTCTTCAGGGTAATCGTGTATTCCCTGCCAGAGGGGGCAGCAAGTGATCTAACTAGAGTTAAATGAAAACAAACCGTGTTTTAAGTACTACACATGTAGATTCTGAAAGAAGTAACTCTGGGGCAAGTGTACCGCATGGGAGGGATGGTATGGGGTGCACAGAGCAAGCATGTCAAGCCACTCTGCTAAAGAAACTAAACATGACACCAGTTTCCTTACTAGCATATGTATACTAATTCTTTTGGAAAGAGAGAAAAGTCTAGCAATCTGTGAAGGTCTCCATAATCTATGGACCTCCAGAGGGTAATGTTCTTCAGTATCGTAAAGGTTTCATCATACTAAAAACAACGTGGTCCAGCTAAGAGGCCTGTTAAATGGATAATGTACCCACGAAATGGCTTATATGAATACTAAATACCATTTACATGAGACTGACTTTCAATACAGCTAAATACAGACGTGGTCTGAATCATTTTGGCCTGCACAGGTGTTGGTTCCAGTGTAGATAATACTAAAACAGTTCACACTGAAAAGGCTCAGTCTGGGGAGCTGAAAGGATTGCCGAGCAACTGGACAACGGGGAGGGGACTGGCTCTGCACTCCCAGAAGGGGTGGGCCCTCAGCTGGAAAGGGCAGGGCCTAAGGTGGAAGAGGAGAGGCTGGGCAGCCAGCCCTTAGTACCGCTCAGAGGGCTGGGTGCTCCCCTCTATCCTGCCCCGCCAGCCCTGAAAGCTGAGCAGAGGGTGTAGTGCGGGGCTCTGCAGCATGCCACCCCCTGCTCCAGCAGTGATTCTAAAGGGCCCAGGAGCCTGGCTGCTGCCATGGCTATAGTAGCAGTAGTGGTGGGGAGCCCTGGCCCCTTTAGAATCACCAGGTCCTGGGCCAATTGCTCCCTTTGCCCCCTTCCCCCATCAGGGGCCTGCTCACAGTCCTCCCACACCTATTCCATAATATATGAGAACGGTGACCATATATCCTATTTTGGCCGGGACAGTCCCTTTTTAAGCCCTGAATCAGCTGTTCTGATTTTGTGTGTCTGTGTGTGAGCAAAAATGCTCACTTTTGTCAAAAAACTGGAGTGCGGAGGAATGCGGAGGTGAAGGGTAAGCAGCTATGCCATCCCCAGATGGGGGGAGGAGGCAGGGCTCAAGTGAATAGCAAGGCCAGCCGCAGCTTCACATGGAGATGCCAGCCCTGTGTGAGGAGGGAGATCTCAGGTAAGCAGCAGGGACAAGCTCCCTCCCTCCCCCAATGGGCGGGGGGCGGGGAGGGAATCTTGGGCTCGCCCAATCCAGTGTCTCATTTTCCTTGTAGGAAATATGATCGCCCTATGTATGAGTGACCCTTCTAAATCTCCCAGAATCCACTGCTTGCAGGAACAGTGTCGGGATCTTTAGAATAAGTAGCCAGAAGACATTACAGTTCAACGGATTTGAGTAAAGCCAGTGTGACTGTGTAGTGAAAAAGCAGTGGTTCAGAACACAAGTCAGCATGGCTGGCATGGATTCATTCAGTCATTCATGCTTAAAGCAGTTCCCCTGGCAATGAAAAGGGCACTGTTTCCTAGTACAGATCCTAAAAGGTATTTAAAACTAAGAAAGATAAATCTTGGCATTTTTTAAATGTGGAAGCCAAAAGGGTGGAAATTTCTATCTCAAAAGTTACATCTCTTTTGGAGTTATTTTTTAGGGTGGAATACACATGCATTCCTTGCACAGTTATTGCAGCTAAACTCGAATTTGTTTTGGAAGCAGCAGACTTCATTGGAAAGTTAGCAACAGGCATCTAATACATTAAGGATTGAAACTTCCCATAAACACAAAGTCAACATATTAACCTGCAATTGTTAGTCTTCTAAACTGTTATTGTTTCATTTCCTTGCAAAGTTCCTCAGAAACCATGGTTATTGTGCCTTGCTTCCTCTTTTTCCTCTCCAGGAGTTGTTCTGTCTAGATTAAGGATCTCCCAAGCAAACAGTGAAGCATCCTTTCCAAATATTATGAAACATACCTCTGCCAAGGCCCTTCTTCTAATCTTATACAGATGAGCCTAATGAAAGAATTATGCTGCTTTTTAAAATAGGGATTATACTTTAATAAAAACTCTTCCAAACAAAAATGTCTTGCACTATTTTCATGCTTTTGCTGTGTACTCAATATAAGCTTAGATATTTTTTACAATTAATTTTAAAAATCCAGTTAACTGGTCACAGTTTGTGTATTATTTTGAATTTCTCTCTATTTGGCCTGTAAAAATCTAGTAGGTCAGTTTCACTTTTATGTACAATTAGTTTCACTTTCAAGATCTTTCTGCTATCTTGTTTAGATTTCACATACTTCAGCGAGATGTTTATTTGATTAAAAGGAAATGTCTTTGGTGAGGGAATTTTATTGTGGAAACATTTCTATTGGTTTTAGATTCTATAAAAGTTTGGTTTTTCAAAGCATACCTTTGGGGACATATTGAAATTGAGAATGTCTAATTATATCCAAATACTTGGGGAAAGTGATTTTTGGATTCATAACTGAGTATTCACATCATAGTTACACTTATCCTATCAGGAAAAAGAAATCGTCCAGTTGACCTATCAGAACTGACCATAATAGGCCTGGTCAGGGCTGGTGACAGACTTCACCAGACCTTGAGCAATAAGGAGGGGTGGAGGCCTTGGATCCAGGACCCCTGGAAGGAGGTTGCAGGAGTGACACAGCTGTTCATTAGCTAAGATTGTATTTTAGTATGTTACACAGACCCTGCCCTGAGACAACATAATGCCTGCACTGGGGGGAATTCTCCCCTGAACCTTTATGGGCTCTTTCTGGCCTTTCTTTATTGCCAGAGCAGCGTATATGAGCTGCAGCAGGGAACAGAATCCCATCCTATGTACAACACCTAGCACACTAGGTATGAGCTTCTAGCTGCTACTGCTATATAAATAGTATTAAAGGGAAAACTCTGAATCCTGACATATTACTGTCAAACAGCCTCACTGACTGTCAAATTCAGCTTCTATTTTAGAGGCTGTGATGCTCTATGATTGAAATATGGCCATGTATATCATTGTTGCTACCATTGTTATGCAATTGCAACAAATCTTGTGCAGAATGCCATGTAAAGTGCCGGTGGGAAAGTTATGATTTGCTAAGCATGTTGATCCTGTTTGCATGCATGTATCATCTTTGTATCTAAAGCTATGAATATTGACTATGGATCTGCATTACAAATGTGTTTGCTCTTGAGATAATACCCACAAGGTAATTTATATCCAGGCTGGTCAGCACATTGTTAATGGTCTATTCAAGTTGATGGCCCATTAAAAAACACTTAACTTTCACAATGGATCATAGAGGAAACTTGTCCTGCCCAGCAAGTCTTCCTGTGGATGCCTTAATCTCCAAGTAGGCAATAGCCGCTTCTGTGAGTCAAAGTCATAAGACTAGTTCATGTGACCCTGGACTCCATCTTGCACCTGTAATTTTCCACAAACGGACTGGGAGCTTTGTTTGGAACAATAAAATTCTACCCGCATGGGAGACCACATAAACGAACCTGGAAACATGTCCATTGTGTCTTAATTTCCTACTGCCATTCTCTAGGCTAGATTTCTAACAAGTAAGCTCTAAACAAGGGCTGATGACCCCCAAGTTGTTTGGGTAATTTTCAGAGAGACTTTTGCAAACTAGCTACTTATTCCCTCACTGCTACAAATCTCATGTAAGATCTTTGCAATGATTGTATGTATATGATCTATTAACCATTTTAACTCTTCTCTTCTTTATAAATAAATGTTTAGATTTTAGCTTTTAAAGGATTAGCAACAATGTGATTATTGGGTAAGAGATAAGTTGTATATTGACCTGGCTATGTGGCTGGTCTTTTGAGATCAGAAGAACACTTAGTTTTTATTCACCACTCATCATTAAGTCTAGTGTCTGTGTGGTGAAATAAGGGCTAGGATGACTAAGGAGGCTGCATTTTTTACTTCCTGTTAGCCAGTGAGGTAAGACAGAAGTTTACTTTTGTTATTGGCTTGGTATAACTTATAGCAGAATAACCACCAGTTTGGGGTGAGTCTGCCTGGTTTCTCAGGGGGTTGTCCTGAACCTGGCATTGTCAACTGTGTGTGACCCACTGAGGCATGGTGACAGAAGCTGGCTTTTTTAATGGAATGTTTTCAATATTCACTGTTGAAAATTTCAACTATGAAAGCAACCTGTCTGAATACTCACTGATTTCCACATCTAAGAAGATATTCCTGAAAACAAAGTTATGTGAAAGAAATCCCTGAATAGAAGAGAGATGAGGAACAAAATGGTTGACGACAAGTTAAACATAAGTCAACAGTGTGACGCTTGCAAAAAAACCCAAACATGATTCTGGGACGCCTTAACAGGAATGTTGTGAGCAAGACACGAGAAGTGATTCTTCCACTCTACTTGGTGCTGATTAGGCCTCAGTTGGAGTATTGTGTCCAGTTCTGGGGACCACATTTCAAGAAAGATGTGGAGAAATTGGAGAAGGTCCAGAGAAGAGCAACCAAAATGATGAAAGAACTAGAAAATATGACCTATGAGGGAAGACTGAAAAGACTGGGCTTGTTTAGTTTAGAAAAGAGAAGACTAAGAGGGGACATGATGGTGGTTTTTCAAGTATCTAAAAGGGTGTTACCAGGAAGAGGGAGAAAGATTGTTCTCATTGGCCTCTGAGGATAGGACAAGAAGCAATGGATTTATACTGCAGCAAGGGAGGTTTAGGTTGGACATTAGGAAAAACCTCCTAACTGTCAGAGTGGTTAAACACTGGGATAAATTGCTTAGGGAGGTTGTGGAATTTCCATCACTGGAAATATTTAAGAGCAGGTTAGACAGACACCTGTCAGGGATGATCTAGACAGTGCTTGGTCCTGCCATGAGGGCAGGGGACTAGACTCAATGACCTCTCAAGGTCCCTTCCAGTTCTAGGATTCTATGATTCTATAAGGACAGGGCCAAACAAAGCCAGAGATGGTCCCTGCAGCAGTCTGATGTGTTGACTTTATGGGCACATAGTCAGTGCATGCTGTTAGGCTTCTTCCAAACCATAGAGATTAGCCTGGACTGTGGAAGGGTTCAAAATTCAAACATGGATCTCAGTTAATTTTGCAAACATCCCTTATCTTTATAAAGGGCCCAAACAAAGGAAATTATGCCTCCAGTTCGAGTGTAGACACTGACTTAGTGGCTTGGACCCTTCTCTAGAAAGTATGGTTTGCAAAGCCAGAATCTAAAGAACACTGGATATTAAATAATAGCCTAAAAACCAGATGTGGCTTCCACTTGGGGCTTGTCCTCTGTATTTGTTGGCTTATCCTGTCTCATAGACACAGGCTCTGTGTATCAAGAAACTAAAGGGTTACTGGGGTAACCAGCTAACAGTGGCCCAAGCAGGCTGGAGCAGCCCCTTGCCCATGGTGCGATGCAGAAGGCCTGGAAAGGCTGAAGCAGCTCGCAGCGCACAGTGTGGCATGGTGGGCCCAACCCAGACAGAGCAGAGCCCCCACTCTCAGTGCAGTGTGACAGGCTAAGGCCATTGTATAATGGGCCTAAGGCCACTCTAGCCTGGCTAGGCCCATCATGCCATGGGCAGGAGGCCACCTCAACCTGGCTGGGCAGGAGTGGCCCCCCACCTGCAAGACACTGGTTAACCATAATGTTTAACCGTATACATTTGTAAACATTATTTTACATCTCTACTGTGTATAGCTGTATTTCTCATGCAGAGAAGCTCATATTTACAACATCCATTGCAACTTACACCTATTTGCGTGGGAGCTACATCAAGCCCTTTGTACAGCAAGAGAAATTACCCTAACACAAGCTAAGATAGGTTGTTTTTTGCTTTTTCATCCAAGGAATATATAAACCCTTCAGGTTTTTATCCTGCTGTTTTCAGACAATCCCATTATGCACAATAGCAGCAGGGGGAAAAGCCAAGCAAGAAATTATTGTCTCTGACAGAGCTTTTTAAATAAGGTCAATTGACTGGAAAAGTGGGCACTCTGCCTACGGCTCCTTAGTCCGGAATGACCCAGAGTAGTTTCCTGAACATTGTTCTGAGACTATTTGTCCAAGCTTCACCCTGAGAAAAAGTCTAATTGTGCAGGGCAGAGCAAGAGATTAGTGCACAGAACACTGAACATCCCAGCAGCTGTTGTCACATATTTACCGACAGCTGTTTCTGTGGAGTAGGTTGAAACCCTGGTAATCCTGAACATGAAATGTCTTGTTATCTGTGCACAGGCAAATATAAGCCTTGAACATGACCTTTAAGGATGAGCTGAGGCTTTCATGTTGCCAGCAACACCTGGGCACATCCTTGCATATCATCTGTGATCAGATGTCCACTTTTTATAGGGACAGTCCCACTGTTCAGGGATTTGTCTTATATAGGTCTCTACTACCTCTCTCCCAATCCTCTGTTTGCTATCTGGTCACCCTCCCTGTGGGCTTCCTTCCACATATGGCTGTCCAGAAGATGTGCTTCAACTCCACAGCAGTTTCCAAAGCTCAGAATGTGCCCTGCACCACTTACAGCTGCCAGAGGGACTAAACAGGGTTGCACTGCGGGAGACAAGATCTGCAGGGCAGATTTGTGAATGGAGCTGGAGACTTAACGGGGGTTGAATGGCTTAGGAAATGGACTGCGGGATAATAAATACAGCAGCTTCTACATCTGTGTCATTGATCTAAGATACCACTCAACAGTGACCCCATCATATTGTATATATAGTTGGGATAATCCCAAAAATAATCCCAACTATATATACAATATGATAGGGACTAATCTGGCTACAACTACTCAAGAGAAAGATCTTGGAGTCATTGTGGATAGTTCTCTGAAAACATCCACTCAGTGTGCAGCGGCAGTCAAAAAAGCAAATAGAATGTTAGGAGTCATTAAAAAGGGATAGATAATAAGACAAAAAATATATTATTGCCTCTATATAAAACCATGGTACGCCCACATCTTGAGTACTGTGTACAGATGTGGTCACCTCATCTCAAAAATGATATATTGGCATTGGAAAAGGGCAACAAAAATTATTAGGGTTTTGGAAGGGGTCCCATGTGAAGAAAGATTAAAAAGACTTGGACTTTTCATCTTTAAAAGAGGAGATGAAGGGGAGATATGATAGAGGTCTATAAAATCATGACTGGTGTGGAAAAAGTGAATAAGGAAAACGTATTTGCTTATTTCCATAATAAAAGAACTAGGGGGTCACCAAATGAAATTAATAGGCAGCAGGTTTAAAACAAACAAAAGGAAGTTTTTCTTCCCTCAGCACACAGTCAACCTGTGGAACTCCTTGCCAGAGGATGTGGTGAAGGCTAGAACTTTAACAGGGTTCAAAAAAGAGCTAGATAGATTCATGGAGGTTAGGTCCATCAATGGCTATTAGCCAGGATGGTAGGAATGGTCCCTAGCCTCTGTTTCTCTGGAGGTGGGTGAGAAGGGAGGGATCACATGAGGATTACCTGTTGTGATCCCTCCCTCTGGGGCATCTGGTATTGGCCACTGTCGGCAGACAGGATACTGGGCTAGATGGACCTTTGGTCTGACCTAGTATGGCCATTTTTATGTTCTTATGACCCAAAGTCATTTCACTGGAATGACTATGTGAAGTGAGTTGCTCGTGTCAGTCCAGTTCCTAAGTGAAGATGTCCACACCATAAATAGCACCATCACAAATGACACCAGGTCTAAGCTGAGACAAGAGGCACGGAGATAGCATGACAAACTCTCTGTCTAAGGCACGGCTATTTTGAGGAGAAGGTCACATTTTAGGGGCCTGATGGAAGGAGTGGAGTATGTGCTTAGAGACTGACCACTTAGAAGGCACAAGGATCTATGTCGAGTAGAACAGAAGGGATTGAGAGAGGATGAAGGGGCAGAGTGACCAAGTCTGCAATGCAGCTGCCCAGGCTCTAGCTTTAGTGTGGGTAGATAAAGGATATACCAGTGTTGTCAGTCAGGCACAAATCAGCCAGAAAAACAGCCTCCCCCCCCCCACCCCCTCCTTAGGATTCCTTGGCATAGACTGTCTCTGTAGATGGCACGGGTATGCTTTTGTAGCTCTATACCACCCCCTCCCCAGTAGGGAGGATTCACAGGTTTAAAAAGGAGTATCCAGGGACCCTCTATGCTCCAGTAATCCTTAACTGCCAGATCATCCCTTTGGTGTTGTGGGGAATGGGCACAAGCAAGAGTAGCCTGAAGGTTGCTCTGATTTACACCAGGGCCTGGAAAGACCCAGAGGAATCCTAGGAATACCAGGATTGTGTACATATACTTGTGATACCCCCATCTCTCACTCTCACTATCTCACACACACACACACACACACACACACACATAACCCATTTCCTTCTAAGTCTTGTGCTAGGCACAGTTTGGCCAGACCAGACAATATGGACCAGCCTATATCATATATATTCAAACATGAATATTACACATACACGCACACACACACAAATAAAAATTTGCCAGCTTGAGAATTGATGAGCAGAGGCCTATGCTGAGACTACTGAACAACACTCAGTAACTGTAATTTATTTTAATTTAAATGTGAAAGCACGAGAGCAGACCGAAACGGGAAGCTGTTCCCTTAATTACCTTTTAAACCAGCTCTCGTTGTAAATGGCACACAAACACTGATAATAGCAGTAGTCAATCCTAATAACAATTGTGCATTTTTGTAAATTGCAGTTATCTGCATGGCAGCCCACAATCAGCAGTAATGCCAGAAATGGGTGAAATTCAGAGTACATGCATTACTTAAGAGAGGCCCATTAAGCACAATTCTCATTCTTGGTTTCACAGGTTAGTGAGTAGCTGCTATGCCTATATGCTATTTCATGGCCAAAGAACGCTGAGAAGAAAGCAGAAGTTCCTTCTCTGATGTGTGAACTGAGCTTTGTCTGACAACCAGGAGGATTTTTAACCCTGTCTTGTCAACTATTTTTATTTTAGGAACATAGACCCACATTCTCTCTCTAAGTTACAAAATGGTTTTTAAGGCTCTAAAACTGTGAAAAGTTGCATTAAAAAAACCACTAAAGACAAATAACCTTAAAACACATTCATTAAGTGCTTATAACTGATCTGCCAGATCAGTCGACTATCTGACTTCTTGCATATAAAGGCTGCCCAGTTCTGTGATTAACTACTCTGGGACTATTTGATTTTAACTTCCAGCCTGCCTCATTATAGTCAATGCAATAACTTTCTCAAAGCAATTCTGAGATCTCAATCTTATTTTTCCTCTACCAATTTTAGACACAATGTTTAGTCCTGTGACACCTCAGAGACTAACAAAAATATATATTGTATCATGAGCTTTTGTGAGTAAGGCCCCCTTCATCAGATGAGCTGGAATGGAAATAACAGAATCCAAGATATATATAACAGCAAAAGAAGTACCCATGTTAACATGGGTCCTACAGTTGTCAGGAACTTCTTTTGCTGTGATATAGCCCACAAAACCTCATGATACTATATATTTATGTTAGTCTGTAAGGTGCCACAGGGTTTTCAAAGTTACAGTTTAACACACCTACCTGAGACAATTTTAGAAAGAATTTTTAAGACACTTCAGGATCTCTCCCCATTTGCCTAAACTTATCACTGCAACCTCCTTGAGAACTTGAGGAGGCTAGTTAAACAGAAATTAAAAGGCACAGTGACTAGAGCCAAATCCCTGCAAGCTGCATGGAAACTTTTTAAAGACACCATAATAGAGGCCCAACTTAAATGTACACCCCAAATTAAAAAACATAGCAAGAGACCTACAAAAGTGTCACCGTGGCTTAACCACCATGTCAAAGAAGCAGTGAGGGACAAAAAGGCATCTTTGAAGAAGTGGAAGTCCAATCCTAGTGAGATAAATAGAAAGGAACATAAACACTGTCAAATCAAGTGTAAAAATGTAAAAAGAAAAGCAAAAAAAGATTTTGAGGAACAGCTAGCCAAAAACTCAAAAAGAAATAACAACATGTTTTTTAAGTACATTAGAAGCAGGAAGCCTGCTAAAAAACCTGTGGGTCCCCTAGACGATCGAACTATAAAAGGCGCAATCAAGGACGATAAAGCCATTGCGGAGAAACTAAATGATTTCTTTGCTTCAGTCTTCACGGCTGAGGACGTTGGGGAGATTCCCAAATCTGCACCGTCCTTTGTGGGTGATGAATCTGAGGAACTGTCCTGGATTGAAGTGTCATTAGAGGAGGTTTTGGAACAAATAGAAAAACTTAATGTTAACAAATCTCCGGGACCGGATGGCATTCATCCAAGGGTTCTAAAAGAACTCAAGTGGGAAATTGCTGAACTATTATCTGTAGTTTGTAACCTATCCCTTAAATCGGCTTCTGTACCTAATGACTGGAAGGTAGCTAACGTGACACCAATATTTAAAAAGTGCTCCAGAGGCGATCCGGGCAATTACAGACCGGTAAGTCTAACTTCAGTACCGGGCAAATTAGTCGAAACAATAGTAAAGAATAAAATTGTGAAGCATGTAGAAGAACATAATTTGTTGGACAAAAGTCAACATGGTTTCTGTAAAGGGAAATCCTGTCTTACTAATCTATTAGAGTTCTTTGAAGGGGTTAACAAACATGCGGACAAGGGGGATCCAGTAGATATAGTATACTTAGATTTCCAGAAAGCCTTTGACAAGGTCCCTCACCAAAGGCTCTTGTGTAAATTACATGGCCATGGGATAAGAGGGAAGGTCCTTTCTTGGATTGAGAACTGGTTAAAAGACAGGAAACAAAGGGTAGGAATAAATGGTAAATTTTCAGAATGGAGAGGGGTAACTAGTGATGTCCCCCAAGGGTTGGTCCTAGGACCAATCCTGTTCAACTTATTCATAAATGACCTGGAGAAAGGGGTAAGCAATGAGGTGGTAAAGTTTGCAGATGATACCAAACTGTTTAGGATAGTCAAGACAGAAGCAGACTGTGAGGGACTCCAAGAAGATCTTACCAAACTGAGTGATTGGGCAACAAAATGGCAAATGAAATTTAATGTGGATAAGTGTAAAGTAATGCACATCGGGAAAAATAACCCCAACTATACGTACAGTATGATGGGGGCTAATTTGGCTACGACAAATCAGGAAAGAGATCTTGGAGTTATCGTGGACAGTTCTCTGAAAACTTCCACGCAGTGTGCAGCGGCGGTCAAAAAGGCAAATAGCGTGCTAGGAATTATTAAGAAAGGGATAGAAAATAAGACCCAGAATATCTTACTGCCCCTGTATAAAACTATGGTACACCCACATCTTGAATACTGTGTATAGATGTGGTCTCTTCACCTCAAAAAAGATATTTTGGCCTTGGAAAGGGTTCAGAAAAGGGCAACTAAAATGATTAGGGGTTTGGAACAGGTCCCATATGAGGAGAGGTTAAAGCGACTGGGACTTTTCAGTTTAGAAAAGAGGAGACTGAGGGGGGATATGATAGAGGTATATAAAATCATGAGTGGTGTGGAGAGGGCCGATAAAGAAAAGTTATTTATTAGTTCCCTAAATAGAAGAACTAGAGGACACCAACTGAAATTAATGGGTAGCAGGTTTAAAACTAATAAAAGAAAGTTCTTCTTCACACAGCGTGTAGTCAGCCTGTGGAACTCCTTGCCAGAGGAGGCTGTGAAGGCTAGGACTATAATAGAGTTTAAAGAGAAGCTAGATAATTTCATGGAGGTTAGGTCCATAAAAGGCTATTAGCCAGGGGATAAAATGGTGTCCTTGGCCTCTGTTTGTCAGAGGCTGGAGAGGGATGGCAGGAGACAAATCGCTTGATCATTGTCTTCGGTCCACCCTCTCTGGGGCACCTGGTGCTGGCCACTGTCGGCAGACAGGATACTGGGCTAGATGGACCTTTGGTCTGACCCAGTACGGCCGTTCTTATGTTCTTATGTTCTTATGTTCTAACTTGTCAAGATCACTTCATTATACACCTGCCAAATGCACACATTAGAATGTAGTGGATAGGACACCTCCTTTCCTATTGACACATCACACTTTTCTGTAAAGCTCCTGGCTCCTAATACCAAGGAAAGTTTGACTGAAACTCAGATTCCCCCTCCCTTGGCTAGACTACCAAGAGGTCTTACTTCTTTCATTGTCAATAACATCATGGACACTCAAAACTTTGATTCTTTGCTAATCAAATTTGGATCTTAATTTATGCAAATTATGCTCTTAGTTTACATCAAGGCTTCCATGAACAAGCATGGTCATAAGTGACTTGTGGTAGCACTCGGGAAGTGCACTGCCCTCCTGTGCCCCCACTAAAATTGAAATTGCTAAATGGAGTGCTCCCACATGCTCCCTCCTTGCCCCTTTGAGTGTCCCTCCTTGCACCCCCTTCCTCGCAGGCACCAGGAACGTAGGACTATGTGACATTAACATGCCCATGCATGGCACCGTAAGTCAACTCTACTTGCTCTGCCCTTTTCCCCTTCCCTCCCTAACTATGATGGGGTTGATTAGTCCTCAAAGTCTCCTGCTAGAGGCTTATGGCTTTGACACACCCCACTCCAGGAAATGAGCAGTAGAGAAGTCCTCCAAGCTCCCTGCAGCAGCGATGCAAGAGGCAGCCAATCAGGGTCCAGCAAGCCAATATAAAGAGAGCTGCTGGGCCAGAGCCAGATAGTCCCTCTTTGGAGCTTGAGGAGTGAAACAGGGTGACTGGCTAGCTGAGAATCCGTTACACTGACCAAAGAACTATAGCTGTGCTTGGTTCAGTTTTGCTCTTGCTCTTCCAGGAATCAGTCTTCTCCTGATCTCTTAGAACATTGCCTCTGGCCCAAAATTAAAGTCAGTGACCTGAGTTTTCAAACTGGGGGAAAGCAGCATTCAGTACCCCATGTGCCCATTTTTGATGCCTAAATGCTGATTTGAGGAGCCCAGCATTGGACCGTAGTGGCCATCTTCGATGCCTGAGTTTCACTGCTGGAAAGCTTAAGTGAATTTTAATCTTGCCTTCACCAAAGCCAAATTGTAGCAGTTATTTGATAGCCAGGCACCACTATCGTCCAGGCAAGGGACTCACATCTTGGTCCTGCTAGCTCACCGATGTTCAGGGAAGTGTACAAAGCAGAATATTTAAGAAGGGCCATTCAGAAGGAAAGAATTTTAACCATCCCTGCAGTGTCCACATAGATGAATGATACACACACACTAATGCCCCATTCCTGTTAGTATTATTCGTATTATTTGTACTACGGTGGTGTAATAAATGTTACATGACACTTTAGTGTGTTTATTATGGTAGTGTTCATTACACTTCCATAATAAACACATTAAAGTGTCTAGCGGTCCCAGTCACAGAGTCCCATTGTGCTAAGCACTCTCCGGGTATGTAGTAAAAAAGGGTAGTGGCTGCCCAATGTGGTAGTCTGACAAGACACAAAATGGGGATGAAACAAACGTAATGGGACCAGAATCACCAGAAAAGAGGTAACTGTGAAACAAGCAAGTTTTGCACATTCTGCCACTTGCCTACCATATTGCAAACTAGGCAAATATCTCTACGTGATGTTGAAAACCTACAGGTAGTATTATGCTGCACTTCAGTTTTCATAGTGGGGCAATAAATCAATTTCATTTGAAGGGAATGTATGGGTAGGAGACAAGTATTCTTACAGCCAAATTCTAGCCTTGTAAACTGTGAGATTTCCATGGCAGGCAATGAGGTATGTATGAACCTGAAGGCAAAATTAGTCCCCAGATGTCTCATGAATACACAGGTTAATCTTTGGGCCTTTCAGTCTGGACAGAGGTTTTAATTTCAGTAATGCATATTTTATTTTGCTAGTTTATTACTGTCATTATTTTTTGTTATTTTCATGTTTTAGTGCTTTGTAATTAAGCAAGAAGCTCTGACCGGGTATGAATTATGATGCAGCGAGTCACGCCTCGTGTGCTGTTAAGCACTACGCTGAAGGCCGAGTGCCACTGGATGCACTAAGTATGGATTTACTGTGCCATAAATGAAACCCTCGTGTGCCTTATTGAGAAAATAAACCAGCTCAGAAAAGCAAAGTAAAAATCTCTGCTGATCCTGCAACCTGACGTTACTCTGTTAAAGTACTGGAAGATGCCCCAAGTAGTGGGAGAAACCTTTCACACTACATGTGATGTTGTTAAAATGCAGTTGTTACTGTAAGGCAAAATGTCACCATAATCTTTTGCTTTCATCCTAATATTGTTGCTAAGTACTTGGGCCTGATCCTTAGATGATAGAAATTGTTGTAGCTTCTAGATACACGGGTTCATTCATTGATTTCAATGGAGCTCCTCTGATTTTGTACTGAGGCCTTTTTTGTGAAGTTAAGCCGAGTATGATAACTATTTGAGGAGTTCAGTCTGATTTAGGGGCCCGTATCATTTTCATGAATGACGAAGACCTAGCACTGAAGCCCCAAGTGTCTGGGCTCCTCCATTTGGGGTATGTCATAATTTTTGTTGTCACAAGAGGATACTGGTGCAATGAAGTTTGAGAATCCTGCTCCAGTCTACTGACTTGTCAGCTGCCGCACACAAATAACTCTGCTCACAGTACAGGGAGGGAGCTGGTTTGCAGCTGGTCTCACAAATCTCTCTCTCTCTCTCTGAGATCCCTTGAATCAAGTAAGATTTCTCCTTGGACACCTATAACTGATGAGTGAGTAGATGAAAAATTAAGCCAGTTCTGGCAAGGAACACTCTCTGGCAGAGCTGCATATGAGAGCTCTATCTCCAGCGGCACCAACACCAGGGACGCCAATACAGGCCTGGGCACGCTCCTTACATCGGGTTCTATGATCTTCTTCATGGAGATGTCACTTGACCTCCAAGTGTTGGACACCGTTCTTGATGGTTGTCCCCTGGGTTACCTGATCCTTCCCCTGACTCTCCCAGGTGTCAACATCAATGCCAAGGTATTCTTAACAACATCCCTGCAGCACTTCCTCTGCCCACCACAAGACCTCATCCCAGTCCTCAGCTGAGTGTAGACAATCTGTTTAGGCAAGTGTGTGTCAGGCATCCTGACCACAAGACCAGACCATCATAGTTGCCTGTGAATGATTATTGCCTCAATGCTGCAAGAGTCAGCCTCTGCGAGGACATTAATGTTGGTCCATCTGTCCTGCTATGTGATGCCCAATATTCTCTTCAGGTACTTTTGGTGGAATTTCTCCAGATCTTTAATATGTCATCTATAGGGAGTCCAGGCTTCAGCTCCATACAGCAATGTTGGGATGACTACGGCATTGTAGTAGACTCACAGTCAACTTCTGGAACTCCTTGCCAGAGGAAGTGGTGAAGGCTAGAACTTTAACAGGCTTCAAAAAAGAGCTAGATAGATTCATGGAGGTTAGGTCCATCAATGGCTATTAGCCAGGATGGGTAGGAATAGTGTCCCTAGCCTCTGTTTCTCTGGAGGTGGGTGACAGGGGAGGAATCACATGAGGATTACCTGTTTTGTTCCCTCCCTCTGGGGCATCTGGTATAGGCCACTGTCAGCAGAAAGGATACTGGGCTGGATGGACCATTGGTCTGACCCAGTATGGCCATTCTTATGTTAATCTTGGTCTGCATCTTGATGTCACAGTCATCAAAGACTCACCTCCGTAAACATCCATAAGCTGTGCTGGCACTGGAGATTCAATGGTAGGTTTCATCATCAATGTCAGCATTGCTGGACAGATAGCTTCCAAGATAAGGGAAGCTATTGACATTCTCCAGCACTTGGTCATCCACGATGATGGTTGGTTCAGATAACGGTATGGTGGATATTGGCTGAAAGAGAACCTTGGTCTTTCGTGCATTGAGAGTCAGTTCCAACCTGTGGTAGGCCATGGTGAAAACATCAATGATTGCTTGGACCCCATCTTCTGAGGTGGCATTGACCTGGGCATCATCAGCACACCGGAGTTCTACCACTAACGTTATTGTGGTCTCGGTCTTGACTCTGAAGCGGCCCAGATTAAAGAGGCTACCATCAATCCTGTAGGTTATTTCAACTCCGCCTTGGAGGTCATCTCCAATAATCTGGGGCATGGCTGCCAAAAAGATATTAAATAGCATCGGGGCTATCACACACCCTTGTTTGACTCCAGTCCTTACGTCAATTGGTTCAGTTGTATCACCATTGTTGAGTATCACGGCCTGCATGTTGTCATGTAAGAGATGTATAATACTGACAAATTTTGGTGAACAACCCCTTCCAGAGGGTCCTCACTGCTGACGGAGTCAAATGCTTTCATCAAATTGAAGAATGCCATATACAGAGGCTGATGTTGCTCCTGACACTTCTCTTGTATTAGGCGGGCAGAAAAGATCATATCTATATTTCCTTGCCCAGGTCAGAAACCGCACTGTGACTCCAGAAGGACTTCTTCAGCCAGTGGAAGGAAAAGGTTCACAAATAATGAAACAGTGATACATTTTTTATATTCTTAAATAAAAGTTTAGCTTTAGTGTTGGGGGTCCTGATATGTTCAGAATCAGTTAATCTGTTTCTCTGCTATTCTCACATTTCAGTGCCCCAGAAGTTGCTCTTTTTGTTCATTGTTAAAATGAGTCATGTTTGCAGTTTCACACATTTGCAACTATTCTGTTCAGTACTGGCTTCTAAACCTGGAAAGTCAGGTTACACAGATAAGAACATAAGAGCATAAGAACAGCCATACTGGGTCAGTCTAAAGGTCCATCTAGCCCAGTATCCTGTCTTCTGACAGTGGCCAATGCCAAATGCCTCAGAAGAAATGAACAGAACAGAAAATATTCAAGTGATCTCTCCCATCACCCATTCCCAGTTTCTGACAAACAGAAGCTAGGGACACCATTCCTACCCATCCTGGCTAATAACCATTGACGGACTTATACATTCATTACTATGTTGTTAATGGGGCCTTTCATATTGCATTCCCAAGAGTGCTATCTTCACATGCAGAGACTGAGTAGTTAAACATACATTAACCAGACCTGAGCATGCAGAATTACAGATGGGGCAAAAGCCAGTGTAACTGCCACCACGCCAATTTGAACCTGGGATCTCTGAAGCACAGTATAGGAGCTTCCCAGCCCATGTTGTAGAGGTCTCTTGGTCTTAACTGTTGCTGTGGTCTAAGTACCACTTGCATTGCTCAGTAACCACACTAGGTGTGCAGCTTACATACTTCCCCTAAGTGAGGGGGCACATCCCAAGCTTCAGAGACCCAGCTGAGATCCCAGACAAGCCCCCACTTATAACTACCACTGGGTGGATTTGAACCTGGACCTCTGAAGTATAGGAGCCTCTACCCTAGTAGTCTCCAACCTTTTTAACAATAAGATCACTTTTTCAATTTAAGTTCTACCTCAAACTCAAATACCCTTACCCCACTTCCTTCCTGCCCCTTCTCTGAGGCCCCACCCCTGCTCCACCCCCTCTCAGAGGCCTCTCCTTGCTCACTTCATCCCCCTTCCTCCCTGAACCTCACTCATTTTCACCAGGCTGGGGTAGGGAGTTGGGATGCAGGCTCTGGTCTTGGGCCAAAGGGTTCTGAGTGTGGGAGGGGCTGTGGGCTTAGCCCAGGGTGGGGGACTGGGGTCTAGAAGAGGGTTCAGGGTGCAAGCTCTGTGAAGGAATTTGAGTGCAGGAGATCTCATGTCTGGGACAGGAGGTAAGATTCAGGAGGGGGTTCAGGAAGCAGGCTCTGGCTGGGCACGACTTAACTGAGCCGGCTTCTGGGGGGTGGAGCAGTGGGGTTAAGGTAAGCTTACTCCTGCCCTGGCCCTGTACTACTCCTGAAAGCAGCTGGCATGTACAGCAATGGTTCCTTGGCACCATGCGCTGCCACACATCTGTAGGCACTGACACCACAGCTTCTATTAGCCATGGCTCTCCATTATTGATCAATGGGAGTTGCAGGACTGGTGTCTGCAGGCAAGGACAGCATGTGGAGACCCCCTGCTCTGCCTTTCATGGGGGCTGCAGGAACATGCCAGCCACTTCCAGGAGCAGCAGTTCCCATAGGGACAATGATTCCAGCCATGACAGGTTAGGCATTTTAGAACTCACTACTCAAATAATTAAATTTAAGCATAAGAGAGAAATGAGTGGGGGGAGGGACACACTGACATAATTGCCCCCGTATTCTCCCTCCTACACTCTGCACAGCAAGCCGGAGGCTCCCAGGGGAGCAGTTCCAAGGCAGGGGCAGGAGCAGCATGACAGTGGGTGGAGGGCCAACTCAAGTGCCAGTGCTTGATAGCTTCTTGGCCAGACCAGTCAGGATCACCCCTCAGAGGCTCTAAGACCTACCAATAGATCCCGATCTACTGGTTGGTGACCACTGCTCTACTCTTTACCAGCTAGCTTTTAGCTCAGAGGGCAGAGGCTCCTGTACGCCACTTCAGAAGTCCCACGTTCAAGTCCACCTGGTGGCAGATACACCAGCTTAAATTTTTTGGTCCCTTAGCACTATTATATTTATATTTTAGTAATGCCAGAGGTCCCAACCAGATCACTTCTGCTGGGCGCTGTACCAACATATAATAAGAGACCACTATAACAGTTTACAGTCCAAAGGCTAGACTGTGACATTAGGCACATCTCTTAGCAAGAGGATGGCTCATAAACAGCACCACTGAACAAGGCACCCTCAGGCACACCTCTGGGTCACAATTCCTCCCCTGCTTCCTCCTTGCTCCAAGGGGCCAGGAAATTGGTCCTGTCCTGTACTCATAGTGCATTGCTACTACCACCCTGCTGTGGCTCAGCTATTCTGCTCATGGAGTGGGATGGAATGAAAGTTCCACCCATTTTCTGCCCACCTACACCAGGGTGAAGTAGGCAGTGTAGGTGGCTCACTCACTCCTCTACTCTGGACCCAAGGACTGGGCATCTGGTGTCAAATTGTTTTTAATCCCTTGTGCAAATACATCATCCAAGTCACAATTCAGGGCTAAGTAAAAAGCAGGTTACATCCTTCAACACTGTGTTTTAACAAACAGTAAAATGCCAACTGGCTTCCACACAATGAGAAAAATACTCTGCTCTCTCTCGTGTCATTCAATTTTTGAAAAAGGACTGATCAACTAATAGGGATTTTCTGTGCAACTTGGGAAATCTGGCCACCTGTATAAATACAAAGACTAACTTCATCACTATAGAACAATCCGTTAATTATGCCACACAGTACTCTGAGAGAACAGCATCAGCATTTCTACTGAAGCCAGTTAGGCAATGAGGAGAGTTTCAGGAACTTATCCAAACAAATTATCCTTCTTGTGTGCACAGTTCTTGAGCTAGTGGGATTCCTCTCCCTGTCTCTAGGTCATTTGGGTTTGCCTTGATGTGTTCAGGGGAGGGAAAAGTTCTCTCACTGGTCCTCTCTCTGTTGTGCTCACTGCAGTTCTGTCAACACCCCTCTTTAACACAGAGCTCTCTTTATGGCTCTGGGAAACAACCACGTCATTTATTTTGTTAGGACGAATTCCTATTTTATATATGATGTATTCAGTCCAATCAATCTTCCATCTCGGTGGCCCGTTTAGAGACCGAGCGAGCTGGCACTGATTAAATGCCTATAATAGAGGACATTAATTTACCCGTCAATAGAAAAATCACCATTGTAAATTGTCCCAGTCAGTTTCTATACCACTGAATGATGTGCTGCACATACTGGATGTAGGTACTAAACCACACACACAAAGAACATTCAATTAACCATACAAATCTCACTTAAACTGGCTCCAGTAAAGAGGGTATGATTTCAGCCTGCCACTCTATCTAGAATTCCCTTTGGCCTTTTGGCATACGAGAGAATGGAGTGAGAAATTGCTCATTGTTTGGAAAACAGTGTGCTGTACATAAAGGCATAACATGGGGAGGGGGTTCCAGCCTTAAACTGGCATTTTCCTTCCATTTGTCGATCAATCTAAGACTCTTTACTGGTATTTTTAAATACAGATTTCTGGATCCACCATTTTTCTACATAAAGAAAAAATAATTATAGTTGTCCACAGAAATGTGTAGAATACCCTGATCAGCTATGTTTAAGGAGGGTTGCAGACCCAGAGGAAGCACAGGAAATATCACATGCCATACAATGCATTCCTTGGAATACAGGAAACAGGTAGGAAGAGACAGCCATGGAAGACAAGAGCAGCCTGTACTGAAAGAATGAGATTCTCAAAGAATGTGTAACCCAGACCACTGACAAGGGAGAGTAAAATCTGTTTGACAGCCTTAGCTTTTAGCACATGCAGTAGAGGCACATGGCTTTAGCCCCTAAGGTTGTAGGTTTAATCCCAGTGTCTATTGGCTTTACAAATGTATCCTGCCAGATTCTCTATTTTTGTACACTGGCTTTACAGCAGTATAACACAATGGACTTCACCAAAATTCATGTTTACATCAATGGAAGCAAGAGCAGGATTGGGCCCCAAGAAAGGATCAGAAGGGGCAGTTGTTCCATGGGAACATGGCAGGGAGGAGGGCTGAGCTGATAGGGAGAGAAAGGTTGGGGGTCAAGAACAATTGTCTTTTGGAGAAGGAAGGGGACATAGAAGGAGCACATCTATTACATATTTGACAGTTTCTCCATCTTTCTCTGTCTGTTTAAGAACTCTAAATGGCAAGAACCAGGACCACCAAATTCAGCATACAGCTTCTTCTTATCCTAACTTAAAGCAATGTATGAGTTCGGTTGTGCCAGAACAATGGGATGTGCCTAGAATGGAATTACCGCTTAGAAAACCATACAGAAAAGAGATGCAATCACCAGGCGGGTGAAAGGGGCAGGCTGGGGTTGCCTCCCCCATCTGGGACTACCCCAGCCCCAAGCCTCCTACCTCCCAAGCATCCTTTAGGAAGGCAGGGCTAAGCTCTCCCCCCAACCTGATTTGTACAGGGCCATTACTACCTGCTCCTCTTCATCAGGGAGTGAGGGGAAATGCACATCATGAATACTGACCCCTCATCACCAGCCCCACCCCAGGGCAATGACTTAGAGGAAGAAAAACAAAAATTAATTCAGTTAAGGACTATATATATATATATATATATATATGTGTATATATATGGAAAGAAAATGTACCTGAATACGGAATGTGGTGTGAGTTAGTCATCCCTTGAAGAAAGCGATAACTCATGAGTATGCAGTGGAAAGATAGCAGGCTGAGTGAAAGGAGATTGACACGATATTAAGGAGTCAAAGGACAGAAAAGAAGAAGAGTTCAGATATGTTTGTATAAAGCTCTACCCTGCGGGATTGTCCTGACCTTTCAGATCCTGCTGTGTCACTGCCAGGATCACCATTCAAGGTTTTATTTTCTGAATCTCCAAACTATTCTTGGCAACTTTCCTTCTTCCAGATAGGGAACTCCAGACCAACACCAGATCACAATCATCTCCAGGTTTGGCCACTGAGGGTCTGATCCAAAGTTCACTGAAAGCAAAGGGAGTCCCTCAATCTACTTTGGTAGCTTTTGGTTCAGGCTCTGACTATAAAAAAAAAAAGCTGCAGTCACTGCACTGTATGGATTCACACCTGAGATTCATGCTCAAAAGTGCATTGACATGCAGTATCATGCATGGTGATGGGTCCTGACAAAAGACTGGAGGGAATCTCAAAGCTATGGTAATCTTTAAGAAATTGACAGGCTAACAATGTGCTAGACCAGTTCCTCCTGACCTTTCTTACATGAGGAATCTCACTAAAGTTAAGGAGATTCTTCATATGTGTAAAGTGAGTTGGATCTGGCTTTGTATTTCATTTACAAGAGAAACTCCTAGGCTTCAAAGTCATCACTGTTCCTTTAATCACCTTGAGAGGGGAGCACAAGCTTTGGTTCAACTTTCATCATGCCATCCTGAATGTTCTTCAGCAGGAGGTCCACAAGATCTGAGAATGAAAGACATGTTCAGCTCTCATAGCACTTTGCATCAGTTGATCCCAAAGCACTTTGCAAAGGGAGGTCACTATTGTTACCCCCATCTTACCAGTGGGGAAACAGAAAAAGGGGAAGTTCGTGTGATTTTTGTCCAAGATCACCCAGCCGCAGAGCTGGGACTAGGACCCAAGTCTCCTGTTTCTCAGCCTTGTGTTCAAACCTGTAGACCATACTATAGCTTTCCCCAAGCATTTGGTACATAATTAAAGTGCAGTTATAGCTTGGACTATCAAAGGATTGCAATATCAAAACTGCCCAGTTTGCAAGTCAAGAGACAATCTTTCTTACCGTCAGTGCTGAAAGTGCATGAAACCAAGTGCATGAAAAATCCATCTACCATTTATCATCAATAATGAAGATCCTGCAGTTAGAATGTGGCTGATAGTTATGTTGCTGATGCATGAGGCAGGATCAAATCTAGTTCATTCTTCCATAGCAGTGCTGTCCCCGCCATGCAACAGTAGTAAAAACTAGTATCTGTCAGAAAATTAATCAGGTATGACTCGCAGCTACTCAGGGAGTAGATATGTCCAGGCTATACCCTTCTTTCAAAGATCAAGGCCAAGATTTTGAAAATTGACAAGAGATTTTGGATAACTCTATCTCTGGATACCCATCTTAAGAGCCTTAAAGACCTTGAACCTTCATAAGGTGTGTTCTCAGTACTTTGGGAAAGGCAGGTCCTTTTGAGAGATCTCAAGTTGCATGCCCAAAAATTAGAGCATGCAAAATCCCTAGTCTCTCTTGAAAAGCTGGCCCAAACTTTCAGAATGTTAGCCCAAAATTCAATGTCCAACAAGCACAATGCTCTGTGCAGGGCAGTCATTGTTGGCATAAGAGTTATTCAATATGCAAATACCTCCATAAATGCATGTTCATATCCATTTATTTTGCAAGTGCAAATTGTGAGTCAAGTTTTGGAAATCTAAAAGATACACTGTCAAATAATAAGTCAAGAATATACCCCACTGTGCCTTAAAGTTACATTGATCTGCTGATAATATCCTGCTGACTACTTCAGGGCCAGATCCTCAGCTGGAGTCAAATGGAGGAGTTCCACTGGAGCCAATAGAGGAATGTTGATTTACTCCAGCTGAGAATAATATGGCCCTCTGGGCTTATCAAGTTTTAATTGCTGCATCTATTTATCGAGTTAACAAAAATGCTTGTTTACTTACAGATACAACAATTCCAAGCCTAGATAGCAATTTGTTTCTGAGCTTCCAGGTGCAAGGGTGAATGTGATGCAACAGCAGATTTGTATGTAAGAGTTTCCTGCTGTGCCTAACTGCTCTGTTCTTATATAAAGGGGGTAAAATGAAGTTTTGCCGCACAGTAGGGCTACGTCTAGACTGGCATGATTTTCCGCAAATGCTTTTAACGGAAAAGTTTTTCCGTTAAAAGTATTTGAACAAGAGAGCGTCTAGATTGGCACGGACACTTTTGCATAAAAGCACTTTTTGCGCAAAAGCGTCCATGCCAATCTAGACGCGGTTTTGCGCAAGAAAGCCCCGATCACCATTTTTGCGATCGGGGCTTTTTTGCGCAAAACAAATCTGAGCTGTCTACACTGGCCCTTTTGCACAAAAGCTTTTGCGCAAAAGGACTTTTGCCCGAACGGGAGCGTCAAAGTATTTGCACAAGAAGCACTGATTTCTTACATTAGAACGTCAGTGTTCTTGCGCAAATTCAAGCGGCCAGTGTAGACAGCTGGCAAGTTTTGTGCAAAAGCGGCTGCTTTTGCGCAAAATCATGCCAGTCTAGACGCAGCCTAGGAGTCTTGTATATTTCACATTGCTTCCGGAATGAAGAAGATAATCACTGTGGGGGAAAGGGTTAGGTGCATTTGCATTGCTGTGCTATGTTTGTAGCTATGATCAACAGCACAGGAGTTGTCTGGCCTTACATTCCAATGACACTGAGGGATTTAAATTCAGTCGTGGGTGATAGATAAGATTACAGCTGCAAGAAGTGCATTCTTAGCCTCTGGGGAAAGCTTGAATTGTTCTGTGGTGACCCCTTTTGGTAGGACTGTTTTTTCCACCAAGAAGTCCCTAAGCCACAAAGGTATGTCTACACAGCAATTAAAAACCTGCTGCTGATCCATGCCAGCTGACCTAGGTTGATGGGGCTCAAGCTAAGAGGCTGTTTAATTGTGGTGTACGCAGCCAGGTGGGAGGGTCCCAGAGCTCGGGCTGCAGCCCAGCTCCTAATATCTGTACTGCCATCAAACAGCCTGAGCCCCAGGAACCTGACACAGACCAGCCAGCTGACACAGGCCAACCATGGGCTCTTAAATGCGTAGACATATCCAAAGAGACTGTGAGCTGGGCTTGTTAAACAAGATTTAAACAGGGAAAAGAGAAAATGGGAGGAATCACTCTCAAAGAAAAAAAAGACAGCGGAGAACAACTATATTATCCCTACATTGTGATTACTCTTTAGCTCTGGGAAGTCCTGACCAGAGTAGACTTGAACTGATGGCAGCAAGTGTCAGGTCAAAATAGTACAGCTGTATCTACGTGGGTTGTGAAATAAGAGAAACACAAAACCTTCCCTTAGAGAGCCACAGATATTCTATTTTCTGAATTCTCCCAGAGCGGAATGACACATTTCTGATCCCACTTGTTCTCTCTGATCCCTGCCCAGGAGCAGGGTATATGTGCTCAAGTCGGATGGGCTGTTGCTTTTCTCTTCATGTCAGGAGCAGGTAGCCTGCTATGTAACTCTACTTGAAAATCAATTCAATCACCAGACCAACATAGTAATAAAACTAGCCCGTAATGCCACCTTCTGGCTATATTTGAGGGTACAATAAAAATGTTGGCAGAAAAGATACTGTTCTGTCCCTACAGTGAACTGGAGCAAATATATATCACTCGCTTGTGGAAGTCAAATTTCTTTTGCTGACTTAATCCCAAAGCCAAAATTCATCAGACATCCTAGCTAACAGGATCAGGAAAAGATATCAATTATTCTGCCTCCAGCCTAACAACAGTATTAACAGCACAGAGAAGGTGGAGCTTTTTTTGATTAATCACTGTTTGAGTTGCCTAAAGGACCTATGAAACCTCCTGCTGACTGACACAATGAACATTTAATATTAAACGATATGAGGAAATGTCTTTACAAGTGATGGATTATGCATATTTAAGATGGAAATCATGTGATGTGGATATATAACACCAGCAAGCTGCTACATATATAACCTTCACGATCCCACACTATAGGGACCATCGTAATTCAACTCTCTATTTAGATTGGGGTGTGGAACCTTCAGCCCCCTTTTTAATTTGATCCAGCCTGTGGTGCGAAGATGTGCTGTGGACCAGTATCTCTGAGCATTGGTGCCCCACTGCAAGCCTGGCACTATGAGCACCCACTAGCCACACCTCAGAGGGTAGATAGGCTCCCTGCACAACAGGAATGCTGATGGACGACCAAAGAGGGAATCGGGAAGGTCTGAGGCCGCATTGTGCTGCCCTGCTCTCACAGCTCCCATTGGCTGGGAACAGTGGCCAATGGGAGCTGTGGGGCAGGGCAGTGTGCACAGGAAGCATGAAACACCACTGTGGCAGCTTCCAGAAGCAGCATGGGATCAGGGGAGGGGGAAGCCTGCTTTAGTCCCGCTGCATTGCCAACTGGAGCTGCGTGAAGTAAGTAGCGCCTGCCGGAGCTGGCACCTTTTTCCCTTCCCACACTCCAGGGTCAGGGTTTGAATTTGGATGGCAGAATTTGGACAAGGAAACTTACTTTGATTTCTGGGCAGGTAGATTTCTATGCTGAAAATGAAAGAAACTTCTGGATACAGAGGGTGGTTCTGAGCAGATGACTTGTAAATCCATCCTCATGCTCCAATCTTCGCAGTCCTTGACTGGAAAGCAGCACATAATACACTACATAGCGATCCCAAGGGTATCATTTTTGGGAGGGCTGCTTGAAGGCCATTTAGTGATGCACATTAGATCACAAATAACCCCTGAAGGTCATTGTGATGTTTGAATGTGCCCGCTACTGCATGCAGTGACAGAGTTAATAACCAGCAAGCTGTTGCTATTGGGTTATTGCCACAGCTGTGTGTTAACTGCAGATCTGGTGTACAAGATCTTTGCTAAGTCTCCTGAGCTCACCAGGTGTTTTTAAAGAGCCTCAGCTGCCCATAAGAAGTGACTGAGGAAGATTATAATTAACGGCTGTCCTCAGTCCATACCAGATGGTTATTTTAAAAGCAGCATCCAAGGCACTAAAGAGCTAGGGAAGTGACAGTTACTGTATCTCATACACCACAAACATGTATACTGTCCTGTGCATGAATTGTTCTATATAAGCACTCAACTAGTTGTGTATATTTTGCCCACTTTATGCGCTGGATTTATTGCTGTGAAGAGAATGACTTAGGAGCCAGCTGTGCCAGCCTCTCCTCCCCCACCCCAACCTCCCCCATGCCACAACTGTTGCCAGCAGCAGAATTGGAGTCTGATGCTGCACTCTTTGCCCCATTAAAGAATGGACCGGGCCAGAAAAACTAATCCATTCCATTGATCCAAATGTTCTCAGCTGTGCAGGTTGACTGAATATGGTCTCAACCTCTGTGGGATGGGGAGCGTTTGTATTGCCCAGCTGTCCACTTAGAGACATCTTGTAAAAAGCAATTGTGCGCTCACAGCCTTACCGCAGGGGGATATGGCTACATGGAAAGTACACTAAGGGCTAATGGTGTTGATTAACTATTATTTATGAACTTGTCAGTGTGGGGGCTGGAATGCTTGCTTCGAGCTTTGCAGGGAGGCTCTGGAAGAATATTTTACACAGCTGACTAGCTTCAAAGCAAGGCACACTTGCTGTTGGTTAGTGTTCTGTGCAATGTTCATGAATGGGCATGAAAATCAAAAACATCTTTCTACTTTCTAAGGCAGTGAACTTGATCAGGGGATAAAAAGAACTTGATCAGGGGATAAAAAGAAGCCACCTACAACATTTGCTAGTTCAAATGTAAACAGAGAACATATGCTTCACCTTTGAAAGCCTGTTTTACAAATCCTTTACAAATTCATTAATACATTTGTAAAAAGAACATTTTATGTCCCCCCCAAAAAAAATCAGGGGCAAAATCAGACAGAAAAACTGGGCTGCAGAAGCAAAAAGCTAAACATATATAGGTGTTTTAAAGGCAAATATTTTCATCTTATCACAAGTGTTTTGTTTGCATCTTACCCAGAACGGCAAGGAGCCATAACCACAAATACTTCACATGGTACTTTCAGTTTAATAGCTCACATGGGCTACTGTTTGAATTACTGCCTTTTATTTTATGACTAAATTAATATTATGTACACAAGAGCACATTTAAAACACCCAATAGGCTAAAAGAAATGATTGCTATGTTGAAAAATAAATTTTTATGCACAGGAGTTATTAGTAAAGCCACATTCCCTGGTCCATTTGTATGCATACATTTAAATGTTCCTTTTTTTTCCCTTTTGACCTTTATTTTCAGACACTCTCGCATGTTATCTTAAAGCTTTAATAAAACAGTAATTCACTCACACTTTTTATGCCCTACTAATTTGTCTGTGATCCCATATACTGGATTTCATAAGTTCTATATGCAAATCAATACAAAACCCCCTTGCTATCTCATTTAGATCATTGAATAATTAAGTAGTCCCAACCCCCAACTCTACTAAAATGTGGAAGCTCACCACTCACCCAAGTTAAACTAAAAATTATAAGGAAACCAAATGTACCTTAAATGGAAAATAAGACTCAAAGAAATCTATATTATTTAAATGAAGCTTGTTAGGAAAATCATGCCAAAAAGGAGGAAAAAGACTTGTCCCTGAAAAAAGGAATTCTGGAATTTACATATAGTAATTCTAAAAGATAGAAAAACATTAATTTGAACACCCATGTGAATGTGACACTGATTTTCTAATAAAGGGGAAGAAATTCAAGTTAAATCTCTCAGCTCAATCTACAATGTTTGGGTCTTGCAATGAGCTCAGAAAATGGCTAAGAGTATACAGTGAGGAGCTGCATAATACTACATCCATGATGGACTCTCTGATATCTTGCGACAGGCTGTGTTATTCCTCATAAACAAAACCATGAGATTTGCAACAGAATCCACTCCTTCATGCATTTCTGTGCTGCCAGATCTCCCTCTCAGGCTCTCTTTTTATTATTATTATTATTATGATGATGTCTCTAGCCACTGAGATGGTGACGGTAACCTTGATAATGTGAACCAATTTTAAACAGTGCAGTGATGTCTGAGTCTGCAGACAACCTGAAACAATACCTCTAGAGCAGCGGTCACCATTCAGTACATCAGGATAAATTTACTGGTAGGTCTTGGTGCCTCTGAAAGGTGATCCTGACTGTTTTGGCTGGGAAGCTATCAAGCGCTGGCAGTTCAGTTGCCCTCATGCTGCTCCTGCCCTCTGCCTTGGAGCTGCCCCTCTGGGAGCCTCCTGCTTGTGGTGCAGGGTGTGGGAGGGAGAAGGGGGGGCATTGATGTCAAGGTGTTCCCCCCAACCTCCACTCCTGTACCCTCACTCCACACAGAGGGCTTATCTAGACTATGCTAAAGTGTCGAAAGAGGATATGCAAATTCTGCGGGAATTTGCATATCTTCTTCCGATCTCACTTTCAAAAGCAGAGCTTTTGAAACCAAAAGTAGTTTGGACGCAGCTTTTTCGGTGAACCCCCCCTTTTTCAAAAAGCTGCGTAAACCTCATTTTTTGGGGAGTTCGCTGAAAAAGCCACATCCAAACTCCTCTTTCGAAAGTCAGATCGGAATTTGCATATCCTCTTTCGACATTTTAGCATAGTCTAGATGAGCCCTAGGCTAAGTCTAGACTGCAGGCTTCTTTCAGAAGAAGATTTTCCAGAAGAGATCTTCCGAAAAAACTTCTTCCTTGTAGAAAGAGGTTTACCAATGTCGGAAACCCCCTCTGTTCTTTCAATTTTTTTTCGAAAGAACGCGATTGCAGCATGGAAGTAAGTGAAGTTCTGAAAAAACTGCAGTGTAGACATACCCATAATTTTCATTTCTCTCTTACACTTAAAGAATTACATTTAAGTAATAAGTTCTAAAATGCCAAACCTGTCACGGCTGGAGTAATTATCCCTGTGGTAATTGCTGCTCCTGGAAGTGGCTGGCATGTCCCTGCAGCCCCTGGGAGAGGCAGAGCAGGGGGTCTCCAGATGCTGCCCTTACCTGCAGACACTACTCCTGCAGCTCCCTTGATCAGGAATGGGGAGCCTTGGCCAGTAGAAGCTGAGGGCTCAATGCCTGTAGATGAGGGGCAGCACATGACACCATGGAGCCATTGCTGTACATGCCAGCTGCTTTCAGGAGTGGTGCAGGGCCAGGGCAGGAGTAAGCCTGCCTTAACCCCACTGCTCCACCACCCACAAACAGTCTCAGTTAAAGTGCCCAGCCAGAGCCTGATTCTTGAAACCCTATCCCACCCCTGAACATCCTCCTGCACCCAACCTCCTGCCCCAAACATGAGTCCCCCTGCACCAAAACTCCTTCCTAGAGCTTGCACCCTGAAACCCCTCCTGGACCCCATCCCCCACCTTGGGCTAAGCCCAGAGCCCCTCCCACACTCCCAACCCCTTGACCCAAGACTGGAGCTTGCACCCCTTATTCCCTTTTCCAGCTTGGTAAAAGTGAGTGAGGATGGGTGAGGAAGGGGATGGAGTGAGCAAAGTAAGGCCTTGGAGAAGGGGTGAAGTAGGGGCAGGGCCTCAAAGAAGGGGCAGGAAGGAAGTGGGGCAAGGGTATTTGGGTTTGAGGTAGATCTTAAATTGCACTTCAGTAAAAAAGTGATCTTGTGGTTAAAAAGGTTGGAGCCCACTGCTCCAGAGCTGGAGTGGGGAACCTTTTTTGGGTCAGGGGCCACTGGCTCACAAAAAAATCCATTGGGGGCCACATACCACACAAGTGAGAAGCAAAAACAAAAAAACCCTCACTGATGTGGCCCCCCCTTCAAATGAGAAGAAGAAAGACACTCCATACATTTCCCTCCCACACCAGAGCCTGGGGGGCCCAGGCTAGTAGATTTTGTGGGCTCCAGCCCCACAGTGGGGCAGAGAGGGGCTAGAGCACCAGCACGGACTCCCCAATGCTGGTGGGGGAGCTTGAGCCTCGGGGGCCAAATGCAAACCTTAATACGTAAGTCTTTGAAACATACATTGGCCTAATCCAAAACTCAGTATGTGAATCCTTGATGCCATGCATGACTATTAGCATGATTACAAAGCCTGCTGTATAGGACTAGGTGTGTAAGAAAGACATATTTTTTAAAAGGAAAGAACATCTAAGGACCAGATGAAGGAAATAGGGTGATATTGTCCCCTCCTCTAGCCACACTAAATTGCCCCAGTGTAAGAGGATTCTCAGGGTATGTCTACACTACATGGCTCTGTCGACGGAGCCATGTAGATTACCTTTGTAGACATAGGAAAATGAAGCGGTGATTTAAATAATCGCCGCTTCATTTACATTAAAATGGCTGCCGTGCTGTGCCGATCAGCTGTTTGTCAGCACAGCGCTGTAGTCTGGACACTCCCCGGTCGACATCAAAGGCATTTGTCGACCTCCCCGGTATGCCTCGTGGGATGAGGTTTACTGGGGAGGTCGACAAATGCCTTTGATGTTGACCTTGGAGCATCCAGACTACAGCGCTGTGCCGACAAACAGCTGATCGGCACAGCGTGGCAGCCATTTTAATTTAAATGAAGCGGCAATTATTTAAATCTCCACTTCATTTTCCTATGTCTACAAAGGTAATCTACATGGCTCCGTTGACGGAGCCATGTAGTGTAGACATACCCTCAGGTTGCACAGAGCTATCATAGTAGTTCGGATGCCATCCTCTGCTCCAGCAGCTGGTGCAGGGGCCACAGCCAGGGAAGTGGGGGGGTCTGGCTTATGACCCCCCTGCACTCTGGTAATGATAGGTGGCCAGTTAGCTGTGCGTAGAGGCTGGTGGGAGCACAAAGTTCTGAAAGCTCTAGGTCCCTGATCCACAGATACTTCTGCACATGCTTAACTGTGCACTCTCTGAGTAGTCACTTGGTCCTACTGACATTGAAATGAAAGTTATGTCAGAGCACAGAATGAGTTAGTATTGCTAAGCCAAAGCGGGCGAGGTAATATCTTTTATTGAACCAACTTCTGCTGGTGAGGGAGACAAGCTCTTCTGCAGGTCTGTGTAAGCTCGAAAGCTTGTCTCTCACCAAGAAAAGTTGGCCCAACAAAAGCTTTTACCTCACCTACCTTGTCTCCCTAGAATCCTGGGACCTACATGGTGACATCACTGCATTAACATTACTGCACATTTAAGGGCTTCGAGTTCTTGCTATTTAATCAGGTGCCATTGTGTTCCGAGCTACACCGGACTTGATTATATTAGGTGAACTTGTAGTGCACTAGCCAGTTATGCTCATGGTATCAGGATACAATTTTGAATCAGTAAGTGAACATCAAGAATACATAGCCCAGTTCTGTTTTTCAACTGTTCTGTCTGAAGAATGAAGGAATAATTGACAGGAAAAAAATATATGTAGAAAAGTAGCAAAGGTAGTTTAAATTATTCAAGACTTGCAAGACTACATTAAATTGTCAGCCCCTCACTTGCTGAAACAATTGTTTGGCTCACCAGACTAAGAATTATAACACTAAAGAATTGTCTATATATTTATGCAAGTTTAACCAAATGATACAAAAAACCATCAGCTAAAAGCTGAATAGTATATTGAGTGGGATTTCCAAAAGTACTCAGTGTTGGTCTACTTCTCTTCCCATTGAATTGAATGGGAGTAGAGGCAGACTAACACCTGTTGACGATCTCACCCGAAGATTATTAACTATAATTTCGCCCAACTATGAATTCCAAAACTAAACAAACTCATTGCAGCTTTAAGGGCCTGATCCGATTCCCACTGAAGTCAAAGGGGGTGCGTCTAGACTGATAAAATTTTGCGCAAAAGTGGCTGCTTTTGCGCAAAAACTTGCCGCCTGTCTACACTGGCTGCGAGAATTTGCGCAAGAACACTGACGTTGTAATGTACAAAATCAGTGCTTTTTGCGCAAATACTTTGATGCTCCCGCTCAGGCATAAGCCCTCTTGCACAAGAATACTTGAGGAAGAGGGCCAGTGTACCAGGAATGTTAATTTCTTGTGCAAGAAAGTGTCTATACTGGGTATGGATGCTTTTGCGCAAAAGCAAATCTTTTCCGTTAAAAGTATTTGCGTGAAATCATGCCAGTCTAGACGCAGCCAGGGAGTTTACTGATGTCAGCAGATATTTTTTCAGGCCTTAAATCACTCAGCATACATACCTGGCTACCTGCATACTTGTGTGTGTGTAAGAAGAGAACTTGCCTCTGTTTATCATTACATGATAGGATTTTGAATAGCTGACATTTACGCAATTCAAATAAGCATTTCTAACTATTTTACAATTCTAACTTCTAATTAAATGTTGCTTAAACTGTCACATAAGCCATTTAATAAGCCTCCGTATTGAAAGAGCCATTATTTCAAAAGTCTTCATGGCATACAATTAGTTAAGACTGCCACTTTGACTTTGATTACTTTATAATAGATTCTTTAGAGTTTATTATTACCAATAAATTCTCATAATTTCATATTAAATTAACTCATTTATTGAACATTGTGCTCGGTGCCATCTTCATTTATTTTCTGCATCTACATAAGTAGATTCCTTATTTTAGTTAAAACATATAAATTGAAAGGCAGTGTGCCAGACCAAAGTAATTCCTTCAGCCCAATGACTCTATTGGGTTTTGGGTATGTGTTATGCATACAGTCAGACTAGATCGGGGGAGGGGGTGCAATAAATTGCCCATGGACCAGATGCAGTTATCCAGGGTTAACTCTGGGAATCACATCTGGCTCATAGGTTGCTTATTGCCCATCCCTGGACTAGATGATCTGGGGAAAGCCTGTTATAGTTGGTTTTAATTAGCCACTGTGTTTTTACACCCTCTCATCCTCAAAACAGGTGAGAAATGTTTGGCTTTATGATATGGTTTTTAATCTGGTGGTGTCCTTTTAACTAGACACAAGTTCAAGTTAGAATATTAGTTGCAGCAGCTAATCAGCTTTCATCGGTTCCCAGGCACTTTAAAGCCCTGATTCTTCAAACATTTACACATGTGCTTCACTGTAAGCACAGTAACTAGTCTAAGTGACTTCAAGCCAGTAGGAACAGCAGCCCATGGGGCTGCTGGAACTCATCAGTTGATATTAAGGCATTATATAGAGATGACATTGGCCCATTGTGTTTTAACACGTACCTCCAATAACTAACTGTAACTGCTGCTATGTGTTTGTATGCCAGCAAAGCACATAGCTAAGAACAAAAGTAAAAAATGGTACCATTGTGGTAATAATACTTGAACTTTTACAGAGCTACCAAAACCTCATGAACATTCTTTCGAAATGCTAATGGATCAGGGCTGGATGAGGGGGGAAGGAGAGGAGATAGGCTCCCTGAGTCCCTCTGTCCTTTGTTTAACCCTTTCCTCCCCCAATGGGAGATTTCGGGAGCAAGCTATTTTCAGGCCACCACCCACTGGCCAGGTTTTGGCTCTTCCTTTGCAAGGGGAGGGGAGAAAGATCTGGATAAAACAAGGACAGTCTTGGTACATCTACACTGCGGCGTTATTTCAGGATACTTCTGGTATCCCAAAATAGCTATTCTGCATCTTTGAAACAAGCCCGTTATTTCAAAATATAACGGGCTCACTATTCAGATGTCCCTGTAAACCTCTTTCCATGAGGATTAAGAGGCATTTCAGAATAGTGGTTTATTTTGAAATTTAGCACTGGGCAGACAGTGCCAAATTACAAAATAAGCTACTTTGAGCTATGGGTGCAGTGTAGACACACCCTCTCTTAGTCAGCATTTAGAGTCAGCTCTAAGGACTCAGATCCACAGAGTCTATTGCCCCTTCACAGGATTCACCTTCTATCCCTCTTCCGAGGGTGCATTGTTTTACAGTCAGTCAGGATAGCTTTGGGAGCAGTGCGTCTCGCATTTATCGCCTCCTTGGCTGGATTCCCTCTATTACCTGCAGTCTCTGGGCAGAGCACCCTTTCTCCCATTCACCACCCCCATCCTGAGGTAACTTTCTTCCTTTTAAGCTCCTCCTCCTCCTGGCTGAGCAAGCCTTGCAGGTGTCTCTCATTGACATAGAACAGGCCCAGAGGAGCTCGCTAGCCTCCTTCACAGCTGGGTGAGGGCATGTCCCTTCACAAGGCTCAATACCTCTACCAATGAGGACAGCTGAGGTGCAGAGATGCTAAGGCCAACACTTGCAGACATGGCCACTGATTTTTGGGTGCCTACTTAAGACACGTTGGGCCGGATCACCAGAAGGCGCTGAACTTCCACAGCTCCAAGTTAAAAGAATGGGAGCTGTTCATATTAATGAGTTCTGTCACTCAGCTCCAACAGGCTGCCAAGAGGGATACTCCATGACAGTGACAACTTCCAAAAATTGGAACTAAGGGCCCAGATCCTCAATGGTGTGTAGATGCTTAACTCCCATGGGACTTCAGTGCTTGAATACCTTTGAAGCTCTGGGCCTTAACTTACCCAAAGCCAGGCAACAAAGTCTGTTGCTGAACCCAGAATAGAGTCAGGATTGTCAAAGAAGCTATGGGAGGGAGGTACTCAAATCCCACTCAAACTGGACACCTAACCTCAGTCTCCTTTGTCTGCCCCAACTAGACCCCATATCTCCTGACTAACTCCTTGAGACAAGGTTTCCTTTCTAGTGATGAGTGATTTTTTTTGTATTTGACGCTATAAGTGTATGGATCCTCAGGTTTTCCCGCTGTCCAATTTTATTCTCATCTGTCCCTGCCTTACACAGCCATTGTTTCCATGTTTACAGCAGTCAGAACTAGACTGACTTACACAGAAGCAATTGAAGAAGTGCCCGTTGCTGCTTTCAGTTCAATCCTCTCTGGCTGCCCTGATTAGAAAAATTACCAGCTCTCTGCACAGGTTTGAAATTAGTCACAAAATTACAAACAGCTACCCATTAATATGCCTCTGCCTTCATGGAAGTTTTGCATACATGTGCATTTAGGCTATTAAATATCAAGTAACCACTAAATTATCATAGGCCAGTTAATCGGCTTAGCTAAATGATTGTTGCTATTGAAGTCCATGGAGCTATGCCAATCCACACCAGCTGAGAAAATGGCCCTCTATCTTCTGTTGCGAGAAATCAGTCAAAAATATGAGCAATAATTTACAATTAGACAATGTTATAGGCCCTCCTTTAGACTCCCACACTCATCACGAAGCTTAGCCTTCAGGTCTTCTTTCACTGGTTATTGTAGCTGGGAAAATAATTAATCATTACTATGGACCACCACGATCAAAACAAATGCCAGATTAACCCAGTGTCCCATTCTAAAATATCTTCTAAATCTCTTTTGATCGGAATCCCAAACTCAGCCAGCTCACCATATAAATGAAGCAGTTTCTATAGATCTATATCAAAAATAAAAAAACATTTTGACTTTCTATTAAGGTTTAATTAGTAATTAATATTTATGAAGCCATTGGATGGAATTGCTACAAGCTTAATAAATAAATATTAACCCATAAATATGATTTGGTTTTTTTATAAAAAGCCTTGCATCTTAATAAACGTATTTGTGTAACTATTATTTATTCATTAATTCATGTCTAATTCAAATTCCTGTTTGCTCCAGATGGAAGGCGAGAAAAGGGGGGTGGCCTCAAGGGACTGACACACTCATAGTTTTAATTCTCATTTTAGTCTCTATCACTACAAATTAAACGTTTACAAATCCTAACCAGGGTGTCTAGCAAATCTGACACATTAGCTAGATTTGTCGGTCCATTACAATCAGTGTTTCTTTGGCATGTAAAATGGACAGGTTTGAAACCCAACTGTCTCACATGCCTGCCTGCTGTACACACTGTCGGATAGCACATGAGTCACAATTTTGTAGTCCCTGTGTACTTGACACTCCCATTGACTTCTGTGGGTGCTTTGTTTGTCTCAAGAATACAGGATTGGGTCAACAGTGCATTGAGCATGGTGTATGGCTAGTAAATCTGAGCAGTCATGGTTCCACTGACCCTGTCAATCTCACAGTATCCTCAGCACCCACACATACATCCCTCTACTGCATCCTCAGATGCAGCTTGTGCTCTGTACCAGGCAGAAGCATCTGGTGCTCCTGCCTAGGTTCGCCCCTGTGTGGAACACCCTCCCCCTCCCCCAGCTCTGCTGCGCTTCATAGGAAAGGACAGGAGAGCATTGCCCTTTAGGGTATGGCTACTAGGGATGCAAATGGTTGGTTAATGGGTGGACTAGAGCAGCCCCCATCCATGGCAGGGAGAGCCATTCCAATCCCGCCGCAGCAGCCCCTCCACCCACCCTCCTGCTTAATCAGTTAATGGATTAAACATAATGTTTAACTGGTTAACTAATTGACTGGGATTTTACATTCTTAATGGCTACACAAGGAGGGGAAAAAATGTGGCTGGCCAGGGACCACTGACTTGGCTTAGACTGGATGCAATGAGCCATCTGCTGTGTTTGCAAAGATAGGGGGGAAAAGACTTTTTTTTTATTTCCCCTCTCTTGGCACTCTGCATGTCAACAGAGGAGCACAGGCTTTCATGGCTGTGTTCTTAAAGTCACAGGCATCCCACTGCTTAAACTGTCAATGCCTAGACACTGCAGCTCCACTCTAGCTTATAAAACGTGCTGAGGTGCTAATCTCCCTCCCACAGCCCACACTCCACACACATCCTGCATCCCAATCCCTTGACCCAGCCCAGAACCCTCACCCAGCCCCCAAACTCCCTTCCAGAGCTTTGGGCAGGAGGGATGAAGGGACTTGCACCTGTCCTGGGCACTGCCAAAATTATACAAACCTACCACCCCCTGTGCACACCTACTCTGCATGTACAATGCCCTGTGAGCAGACAGGCACAAGCCCCTGATTTGCGTGTGCACTCTGCCACCACATGAGCTCTCCAGATCTATCCCCCAGTCAACTCTCCCCATCATCTGGATGACTCCCCATTCTTCCTCAGATGGAGACTGAATGGATTAATCTGCTATTCTATTCAGCGGGGGGGAGGGGAAAACCTGGTGGGTGTCTGAAATGTATGCAGTGGAGAAATTTTCACAAAGTTTTTCTCCATTAAACAACTGGCTCGCTGGGAAATACTGACAGTTCCGCAGTGCTGTATGTAGCAGCACACAGTGGAAGCTGGCACTATCGAACGATAGGGACACATGTTTGACACGTGCTTGAAACAGCAGAGGATGCTGTTGTTCAGGAATCATGACCCTACACCAGGAACCCCAAAATTCACGTCTTGCTACATGAACTTCAGCCACTGCTGGTTCTGCTCTAATGTAACTATCTAGAGGGTTCTCTAAATTTAGCCACGTTCCAGACTCTAGCTCTGACTCAGCCTGTGACATTGGAATGACTATGGCTAGAGCCTTGGGGGACTTTGTTCTCGGACTGTGATGGGCTTGTCCTGTTGGGATCGACACACAAAGGGGGCTCTCAGGATCAGGATTCCTTCCTCTGGACAGGGTGGAAGGAAGGAGGCAACAGTCCTTGCACTGCCATTGCCCCTGCTCTCAAACTCCACAGAGAACCATCCATGAGGGTCGGCGATCCATGGGTGGGTGTCAACACCTTACCGCACCCAAACTCAGAGGCTGTTTGAATTTGCCCACAGAGCCCCTCCCATGCCAAGATAATCCTACTTTAAGGGCACTTTGAAGGGCAGGGGTAGCCTTGGTGGCCCATCTCAGTTGGTGATTCATGGCCAGGGAGCTGGAGAAGGTGTGAGGGAATCCAAAGCCTGTGAGGAGTGGTAGGGACTTCATGCATTTCTCCCCCACACCCAATAGCCAACCCAAGAAGAAGCCTTTTTAACAGATAGAAGCTGAGTGAGCAATACCTGAGCCTACTCGGAGTTTCCTGCTGGGGTGATTACAAGCCTGGGACATGTCTCAGCAAACGGACCTATTCTCAATTAATAACAAGAGTCCCAGGCGTAGCAACCTCCTCCATGTAACATCTACAAGAGCTCCGGGATACATCAGGAATGTCAGGCAAAGCAATCTGGCAACCTCTCTGACACCATATTTATAAGTGGGGCAGAGGAGGGTTCTCCATGGGCATTGCCTCACGCAGGTTTGCTCACCCCCCTCTCACCTTAGGAAGCTGCTTTGTGGTGCAATGAGACCACAAAACTGGCTCACTGGGCTCTGTGACCCATTCTTATAGCCTCCCTATCTGTGTCACTGGCATGGCAGAAATGCTGGTTCCCTGGGTTGAACACCAGCCATTGCACAGGAAGTTGTAACCTTCACCAAGGGGAAGGAGGGTGGGAAGCCACCTCCAGCTATTTCCAGGATCAAGACAAGCAGAAAGGTAGCATGCAGCAGCCCTTTGGTCCTGCATTAACTTCACGTCAGCCAGACTGAAGGGCAGGGCCATTTATGGATAAATATTAAAGCTTGTCATTCTTTTTGCATTCAATTACAGAAGATACCGTTATTTTGTGGCTCCCTAAAGAGTTATGTTACGGAGAATTCTCCAAACTCTAGACGTCCATGAGCTGGGACTGTCCATGGCTTGTCAGTGTGAGAGTTCTGATTTAAACTCCAGTGGGCAGATTGTATGGTGATCACTGTTTATAACCTCAAACATGGGGACAGGGACTCAGCAGCCTTCCTGGAGTTAGCAGGCTTTCCAACAGAGTCCAAGGACACGTCTGAATTTCACACATATTCGGGGTTGGATATTAGCTTTCAGGTTCAGGTATTACACAGCTTCTGGAGATCAAATCCTGCCACATATAAGGTACAGTCTCCTCTACATCTCTGCCCCTTGCCACATCCCTCAGCTCTAAGGGAAATTAAGAGAAATCACCATCTCCTCTCTGGGTGACTACAAAAGATCACAAAGTCCCTAATTCTCGAGGCACCAGTCATGCTGTCTCCTGATGTTTTATAGCAAGTTTTATCCAAAATAGCAGGCTGAAAGTCAAAAGAGTGTCAGTAGTAAAGAATATTAACACCTGAAAGCTGTTTATTTCAATTAATAGGTTGCTGCTCAGCACACTTAGAATTTCCCAACTCACTGATTCACCCAGCATGTCTCTCTGCACATGCTCATATTTTCAGATTTTCCATTCCATTTCATTGAGACCAGCAATGTCTGGAAAAACTTGTTAGCAGCACAATTTCTGTCTGGCACTACCTGAACTCCACTGATAAGATTAAGCTGTAGCCAAAGACTTTATTGCTTTATATTTCACAGCTACCAGACGCCTTCTAGAAAGCAACATCAAAGCTATATGGATTCCTCTATTACAGCTGGCTGCCAATAAAAATGCAAAGTTGTCTTAAAACAATGCAATTTGAGAGAGATGTCGGAGAAATTCCACCTAGAACCTCAAGAGGGTTTAAACATAATGGGGGAGGGGGTGAAAGCTAGCAAAGTAGCAATATTATTGAGCCATTTTCAAGTAATATGCTCCATTACTGCAGACAGGCCATATTAATTCTGAATTTCATGCTAAAAGATAAAGTCACTGGTTTCATTTTACCTCTGAACATGACTTGACACAGCAGCGGAGAGACCTTGGAAGTACAATGAGGCTGAGAATGTATTAACTGACCTAACAGGTCCTTCCATCTCTAAATTCCATGGACTAGATCGGGGTGGGCAACCTAAGGCCTGGGAGCCAGATGCGGCCCTTGGCTTGCCTGGATCTGGTCCCCAAGGCTCAGGGGCCCCTCCCAGCAGTGGGGAGCCCGCACTGGTGCTCCAGCCTCCCCGCAGCCCCATTGTGGGGCTGAAGCACACAAAATCTACTAGTCTGGGCCCCCCTAAGCTCAGGTGTGTGAGGGGAATGTAGAGAGTATCTTTCTCCTTCTCAGTCATGGGCCACCTCAGTGATGGTATGGGTTTGTTTGTTTTTTAACCTCTCACTTGTGTGCAGTCCCCAACTGATTCTTCTATGGGTCAGCAGCCCCCTACCCAAAAATGGTTTCCCTCCCCTGGACTAGATGATGCTGTAAGACACAGCACTAAGCAGGATGTGGCATATGAACTCCTGCAACCTAGGGGAAGTTCCATCCTGTACTGCATCTCAGGGACACACCTCCCTGCTTTCTCCTTGTTGTGGAGGTCGAATAGGAATGTACTACCAGTCCACTCTAGGAGCAAATTTCCCCAGCCCCTCAGCTGTTCCTGGAGGGGGAGGGAGATGAGACACCTTCCACACACCACTCCTTCCCAGTCTCCTGCTTTGGGGGTGGGGGTGAAAATTATGGTCAGGAAGCTCATGCAGGAAGGTAAGTTTTTACTCCCCCAAGCAGGACAGTGTCCTCTGAGTCTGTTTCTTCTCCTCTCAGATGGCAGAGCTGGGATCTCAAACTAGAAACTGGAAATTTTGTTCTGAACTTTCTTTTTTTCCTTCTGAAATTATCAGGCTAGATTCTGTTCCTTCACATGCTGCAATAAAATTTGGTTTTTCATCCACTAAGGATTTCAGTATCACATTTCCTAGTAAATGTAGACAAAACCATACAGTTATTTAAAGGCCAAAACTATGCTCAGTGCCGTGCAAGAGCCACAATGTCCCAGCACGCCAAGGAATTTATAGTCTAATGAAATAACTCTACCCATATGTTAAATGTAAAGAGCACTGGACTGGGAGAGCCAAGAGAGCTCAGGTCTGACCGCAACACACCTGTGGGTCAGTCTGCCTTTCTGTACCTTAGTTTCCCCATCTGTAAAAATGGGATGATGCCTACTTACCTTTGAGACTGACAGATGAAAGAGCCCTGAATAAAGTAATGCACAGTGCCCAGCAGGAGTGTTCACAGCTTTGGGCCCTAAGAGACAAACAGGAGAAGCTGGGATGCCCAAAGAAAGGGTTAATTTACAGTTTTTACATTCTCTACAGTTTATCAGCTTACTGTGCCTAAAAAATTGTCAGGGGAAGGAGACATTTTTACAGCTAAATCTCTTTTTAAAAGAGCCACATTGGCAGCTAAAATGTGCCACTTGCAACTAAAATACCAAGGATTCATTTAAAAATAAACCCCTTATTGAGACATACCTTTGGTTTGGACACTGATGTTCCACTTTGTAGGCGAGCCAGCATACCCCACATCACCAATCATTTCCCTTACACAAGCAGTCTTTGACATTTGCCCTTTGCAGAATATTTAACATTATTTCAGGCATTCCTGTCACCCATTCACATCAGCTTCTCTATTGATGGACCTTTGTCACCCTCTTGTGTTCACGGTGGGCTACTACCATCACCCTGCACTGAACAAATCATAGGGCTCTGCTAAGGGCTAACTTACAAGAGAAGAAAGAGGCATCAGCTTAACTGGAGGGATATGTTTGCCCAAGATAGCATTGAGAGGCCCGATAAATGATCCTGCTGGAGTCAGCTGCTCTGCCACCACCCCAGTGGATATCACATACTCATTTGCAGCCCTGGAGATTCAGGGGAATAAAATACACCTCCTTTATATTACTTTAAAGAAAGTATTTGCAAGAAATGTAAAGCGGGGGCTAAATTCTGCTCTCACTTCCCCCTGCCCCCGCAATCCCGCTAACTACCAGAACTTTGCATGGGTGTCAATGGGAACAACACTGACACAATTAATACTTAATGGGACACTTATCTCTCACTTCATTAAACAGTCAGACGCATATGAGATATATTGTATCATTCTGCCAAGCAGCCGCACAGTTTAGCAAATCAAATATTGCCTGGGACTCAGGAGAACTCAGCTGTATTCCTGGCTCTGCCACTAATGTGTTGTGTGGCCTTAGTCAAGTCATATCCCACCTCTGTTTCCTCTTTCTTGTCTATTTAGAGCAGCAGTGAGTAAAACATGGCCTGTGGGCCAGTTCCGGCCCACCACCATGCTGCATCCAGCAGGATCCTTGAGCAGGCTTCCTGCCTGCAGTGGCCAGCTGCAGGGGCCATGTGTGTCTCTGTATGCCACGTGCCTCTTGGGAGGCCCTCCACATGCTACTTGTGCCGCAAGCACAGCCCAGGAGCTGTAAGATTGTGCTGGGGGTGGAGACAGCATGCGGAGCCCCGCCCCCAGGAGCGTGAGGCATGCAGAGAAGCACATGGCCCCAGCAGTCAGTTGCTTTGAGCAGTATGCAGGGCTGTGGCAGGCAGACAGTTTACCTAAGGATCCCCTGGGGGCAGGGCTGCTGGCCAGGAGCCACCGAAGGTAAGTGCCTCCCAGCCAGAGTCTGCACCTGGCACCCCCTCCCACATTCCAACTCCCTGTCCTAGGTCACAACCCAGACCTTCTGCACTCCTTCCTGCACCCCTACCCCCTCACAAACCCTGCACTCCCTCCTAAACCCCTCCTCCAGGTCAGAATCCTCTCCTGCACCCACAGCCCCTCCTAGACCCTGCACACCCTCCCAGATCCCATAGCCTACCCCAAGCTCCCTTCTGCACCAACCTCCATTCCCGACTCCGCTGCTCCTCCATTAATATCATAGAAGAGTACGATGTGGTTGTTCAACACCTGGCATGATGGGGCACTATTCTAACTTGGATCCACTACTGTAGTAAAATAATTTATAACAATAATCTGTGCCAGTGTCATACAAGGTTGTGCTTTCGATCACAAAACAATGCAGTATCTTGTGCATCTTGTTTCACAGTTAGAACATGGATTCTACCTATATGATTTGAATCACTCTTTCAAACATTCTCTTCTCCAGATTCAGAGAAGCTGCCCCACTGCCCAGCCCCTGACATCCCATTGCTCATTAAGTAAGGGGCACTCAGTAAGGACGTTTGAACTTCTGGTGCAGATCTGTGCTGTCCAAATTTCAATCAACCCAAACACCTTCTACAGAGATGAAGTGCGGCAAAAGGAGAGTCTATCATTCACAACACAGAGGGAATTGAGTATGGATGAAATTACCCTCCTTTCTTCCTTAGACAGACTGATAGGATCTGAAATTACTTCCACATTTCAAAGTGATCCCCACAAAATTACTCCATAAATGGAGCTCTTTAGTTGTCATAAAACTCTAGCCCTGCATTTAATTTCACAGTGAGCTAAAGTTGTTTGGCCGAACACACTATTCGCCAACACTTTGTTTGCTTAAACATTTTCAGCTATCCTAGGTCCAAGTAAACCCCAAAATGTGGGCCAGATTGAAGACAATGGGAGCAATATGATCCAACTTAGGGCACGTCTACACTGCATGCTTATTTCGGAATAAGCTATTTTGGAGGAAATATTCTGAAATGGCTTATTTCGAAATAGCGCATCTACACAGCAAATGCCCATCGAAATAGCAATAAACTATTTCAGAATAGAGCATCCACACTCATAGGATGCTGAATCGCATTTAAGGCCACCCAGAAGCACTTCAGGCAGGGTATTAGGATAGCACTCACCTCCTGGAGCTGCTGCCTGAAGCTATCTGAGGCTCAAGCTTAAAGGAAACCCTCTGTACAGCCATTTCTCAGGCTCTTTACCTTTGCCTACCTCCTTGAGGGACAGTGAAGCCTTTTCTTTGCCTACTATGATTGCCCTTGCAAACACCGCAGCACTCTAATCATGGAGCTGGACCTGCCTCCAAGCAGTCAACGGCTCTTATATTTCTTGATGCACCTCCTGCTGCAGTTTCTGCAGGCTGACTTCCTGGCCCTGCAGGAACAGGACCCCGAACTCCTTGTGGGGCAATTCCTCACCTCTCTCTGGGCACTGCTCATGCAGCTCAACCCCAACCACCCTCCCCCACACATCATGTACCGCCACCGCTGCTTCTGACAACTGGACATTAGCTCTGACTGGTGGGGCTGGATCATCCTGGAGTGGTGGGACGACCAGCAGTGGCTCCAGAATTTCCGTATGAAGACAGACACCTTTCTGGAGCTGTGTAAGTGGCTCACCCCTGCCCTCCAGCAATGGGACACCCATATGAGACCCACCATCCCCCTCCAGAAGCAGGTCGCCATTGCCATCTGGAAGCTCGCCATGCTGGACAGCTACCGATCCATCAGGAACCAGTTTGGCATGGGGAGATCAACTGTTAAGGCTGTGGTCATGCAGGTCTGGCACTCTCATGCTATTGTCACAGGAGGGTGGAGAACTGAACTGCTGGAGAGAGGTTCCCTAGGAAGGATGGTGGTGATGGAAGACCCCTCCCTGGGCGGTTTTTCGGTCCTGCCTTCACAAAGCCCTGATGGGGGGATGGGGTAAGTCAGGTTTGCTCCTGGTGTGTGTGTGTCTGTGGGAGAGTGGGGAGTTGGGCTTGGGGGCCTCCCAAGGGCCCTAGAAACCCTGTGATTCTCTGTTTGTTACCTACAGGTGGTGCGGGCTACCCACACCATCCTGCTGTGCAGTCATCAACCTGGACAACGTGGACCCCATCATCGCTGGCTTTGCCTCCATGGGCTTCCACAACTGCAGGGAGGCTATTGATGGCACCCACATCCCCATCCGGGCCCCTGATCACCGGGCATCTGAATACATTAGCCAGACAGGGTACTTTTCGATTGACCCTCACTGACCACCAAGGCCAGTTCACAGACATCTACGTTGGCTGGTTGGGGAAGGTGTATTACACACGTGTCTTTCAGAACTCCAGCCTCTTCCAGAAGTTGCACACCGACACGTTTTTCCCCAACTGCATCATCAGGGTCATGGACATGGAGATATTGATCTGTATTGTAGGTGACAAAGTCTACCCTCTACTCTCCTGGTTCCTGAAGCCCTACACCAGACACCTTGACCCCACCAAGGAACAATTTAACACCTCAGCAGGGTGTTAAAGGCTCAGCAGGGCCCTTCTTGTTGTGGAGGGCACCTTCAGGCATCTCAAGAGGATGTTCTGTTGCCTCCTCACCCAGCTGGACTTCAGTGAGCAAAACGTCTCCCAGGCAGTGGCAGCGTGTTGTATCCTTCACAATATTTGTGAAAGCAAGAGGGAGATGTTCCTGCAAGGGTGGGAGGCAGAGACCAATTGGATCAGCAGAGCCGCTGAGCAGCCCCACACGGCTGCTCTCCGGCAAGCCCATCAGGGGGCCATGCATATCTGTGAGGCTCTGGGGGAGAGTTTCACACAAGGACCCCAGTGCCACTCTCCCCTGGGCCTCCCCACAAAGGGCCTGTGCATTGCACCTCTTGGCCTTTCCTCACGCACTCCTCCCTTCCCCTGCCCTCCCCTCCCCTGCACAGACAATAAACTACACAGTGGCTGTGTCTACATTGGCAAGATTTTGCGCAAAAGCGGCTACTTTTGTGCAAAATCTTGCCGCCTGTCTACACTGGCCACGAGTATTTGTGCAAGAACACTGACGTTGTAATGTACAAAATCAGTGCTTCTTGCGTAAATACTCTGACGCTCCCGCTCAGGGATAAGCCCTCTTGCGCAAGAGGCCAGTGTAGACAGCAACGTTAATTTCTTGCACAAGAAAGCCCGATGGCTAAAATGGCCATCGGAGATTTCTTGCGCAAGAGAGCGTCTACACTGGCACGGATGCTTTTGCACAAAAGCACATCTTTTGCGCAAAAGCACATGCCAGTGTAGACGCTCTCTTGCGCCAATACTTTTAACGAAAAAACGTTTCCGTTAAAAGTATTTGCGCAAAATCATGCCAGTGTAGACGCAGCCTTTTTGTTTTGGAACAATAAATTCTGGTTTTTTAATTGGGGTGAATATAGCTGGGAAGGGACTGGGGAAAGAACCTGGGAGGAAGGAGAAGGTGAAGGGGAGAGGAGGGAGGAGCAGAGGCCCAAAGCTGGGGGGTGGGAGTGGCGCCTGTATTGGGTGGTTCCATTCATCAAACCTAAAAATTATTCTGAAATAACTCCAGCTGCCCTATCTACACATGCCCTATTCCAAAATAGCTATTTCAAAATAGGTGTTACTCCTCATACAATGAGGGTTACAGATTCCAGAATAAAACACCCGTTATTTCAAAATTATTTCAAAATAACAGGCTTGCTGTGTAGATGCCCATATAGTTATTTCAGAATAATGTCTGTCATTTCGGAATAACACTGCTGTGTACATGTGCCTAAAGAGAACAGTGGATCATGAGTCCGGATTACCACTAGGATAACAATTTTTAGATTTGGTGAATGGGCCAAAAAAAAATGTTTTGGGGAGTTTTCTTAATGAAACAAGAAATAATTGAATCAAACCAAAAAAAAAAAAAAAACACCCCGAAATCAATTGGGGTCAGAGAAAACAGTCTGAACATTGTTGCAAAACAGTATTTTGGAATGAAGCAATTTGTTTCTAAAATGTCAAAACAAACCATTTAGAACTTTTTCCTCATTTTTTATTTGGCCAGCTTCAACCTGAATTCATGAAGAGTTTTGGTGGCCCCAAAACTGCATTTTTGGGAAGGATTTATTAAATTCAATGGAGAAATGTCACCCAACTCTGCTCAGAAAGCCTCAGTTGAGGAGGATGGAACTTCTGCTGTCAGTGGCAGAAGTCTAGACTACAACCAGTACTTTCTAAAAAGCAAGCCACTTTTTCGAAAGAGAGAACCCAGGCAGTGTGGATGCTCTCTTTCTAAAAAGCACAGTTTGCATTACATAGTGCCTTTTTTCGAAAGAGCACTTTCTAAAAAAGGCGTTATTCCTCGTAAAATGAGGTTTACCGCGATCAAAAAAACTGCAGTGTTCTTTCGATTTACTTTTGAAAGAATGCAGCTGCAGTCTAGACACAGGTGAAGTTTTTTCAAAAAAAGGCTACTTTTTTCAGTCCAACCACACCCCCGAGTTGTTTGTTGGCTTGTTTGGGGCTTCTTGTCAGCCTTGTCCCAGTTCAAGAGCACCGTGAATCTGTGACTGCAGCAGCTTGTCAGTGGCTTCTTTTTTTTGGTTTCCGCCTGGGCAGCGTGATTGGCTCCCCGGCCCCAAGCCTGGCCCATCAGATGAAAAAATGTCTTGGACTGTGACTGGCTCCCATCCAGGTGGCAAAATCAGTTTTAAAAAGTTTTATAAGCTAGTGCTGCTCTTTGTTTGGTCTTCCTGGGTCTGTCTGATTCATCAGTCAGTCATCTCAGACTCAGACTCAAGCTCAGTGTCTCTCAAGAGTGATTCAGACACAAATGGAGTCCAATCCTGGCCTGGAGTCTCCAGAGTCCAGGTGCTGGACATCTTTCCCACAGGAGCAGACTCATGGGCAGCTACAGCAACATAGCGCTGCGGGTAAGGGAGGGCTGGGGGTGTGGTTGGGAGTAGAGTTGTTTTTCCTGCCATGCTGATCTGGTGCATCCCTCCGCCCCCGCCACCCCTTCTCCATGGGGTTGCTTGTCTGTGATGATGTGTACAGAGTGGACTGTGTTTCCCTGCTGGCTCTGTCACTGTGCCTGCTCTGTCGTGGGGAAGGGAGGGGGGGCAGGGCTGGCCTGGTTTGTGCACCCATCCTTGAAGAGTTACTTGCTGGTTTGGTGGGTATAGGGGCTTTAGGGTGAAGGGACTGTTTGCTTGCTGGCTCTGTATTCTCTTGCCAGCATGCCATGCGGAGGCACTGGGGCTTGCCTGGTATGTGCTCCCCCCATGGGGTTGCTTGTTGGTGTTGGAGGGAGTTGTGTCTGCCTGCTGGCTCTGTAATTGTGTCTGCTTTGCCATGTTGTGGGGGAGGCTGGCCTGGTATGTGCCTCGCAATATGTAATTCATACTCAGGCCTTTCCCTCCCATTAGGCTTAGGCCCATTGCAACTGTAATCCAACCCTGGCTCCCAGACAAGTTTCTAATGTACCTTTTTGTGTGGTCTCTACATTATTGCCACAAATAAATAATGGAATTTTTTTAAAAACCCTTTTGAAGTGTGGCTTGTTTGGTGTGTGTGGGCAGTGTCAACCAAAAGGGGAATTGACTTCTTTGGGGCTTATCCATTTATCTGTTGGTGTCACAGAGCAAAAATGAGCAGGGCACATTTTGGGCTTGTTTTGAAATGGGCTTGGCTTGTTTTACTTTTTCATCTCCTGAGAGTTGGCAACCCTGCTCTCGCCATTGGCACGTGTGAAGCAGGGACTGGAGTCAGAGGCAGTACAAGTGACCATCATCACCTAGAGCTACCAGAGCTGTCAGTCCCAGCTCTAGAACAATCTGTCTATCCAAGCACAGCCTTCTTGTGTGCTGACCTCACTACCTGCATGAGGAACAAATATTTGATAGCAGGCTCTTCTATCTAGCAGTACAACACAATCCAATAACTGCAAATTGAAGCAAGACAAATTCAGACAGGAAATAAGGACACATTTTTAAACAGTGAGAGTAATTAACCACATCCAGAGTTGTAGCAGATTCTTTGTCACTGGCAATTTTAAAATCAAATGTAGATATTTTTTCTAAATGACCAGGCTCATAATATATTTAGGAATTGTTCTTCCTTATTCTGCTGAATTTCAACACAAAGCTCCTAGTCCCTTTCTTTCTCTTCGCCTGAGTTTTAGTTTTCGTAATGAGCACTGGTGTCTGAGTTATAGCAGAAAGTCATTGACTGAAGACTTTCTGTTATTGACTAGCTCTTTGCTATATCATCCAAAGTTGACCTTGAGAAAGATACCTAATCCATATTCATATCTCCATTTAGTTTTATCATTAGCTCCACTGTATACCTAATTTATCACCATAACCATATCAATTTATGAAACCTTCAATTTTCCTTTCCACATACTCTTGATGTAGTAATAAAACATCAACTTCACAGTTACTAATACTCTATTCTAAATTAATACCTCCCAGTCTTAGATATAAAGGAGGATGAGTTTTGTCTTTATTCCACACACTGCTATACTGTTATGTTAGCCCAGCCATTATTCATAGTAGGCTATGCCATTTGTTCCTTAAAAAAATCATTAAAAAAAAGGATAAAGCAATTTTTTATCATAAATCCTATGAATTAGATATGAAACCAAGCCCATGCAGGCCTGATGAAAGAATTCCACAAGGTTTGGATCAGATTCTAAAAGCCTAATCCAGAAGGCATTTATTATTGGGTGCAGTTCTTACTGTTCTGAGTAAACCCACTGAAGTAGAAGCAGTGATAGTAATAATGCCTAGCTCTTATATAGCACGTTTCATCAATAGATTTTTGAGGCTACGTGCCTCCTTTTAAAGTGCTTTATTGTCATATTTTTGCAGATGGGGAAACTGAGGCAGAGAACAGTGTTGTGACTTGACCAAGGTCATCTAGCAGACAAGTGGCAGAACTGGAAATAGAAAAGAGGTCTTCTGACTTCCTGTGCACTGTTCTTCCCACTAGACCACACTGCATCACAACTATTGTGGCTGGGGTATTTGCAGGGCCAAGGCCTAATTTGGATCTAGTCTCAAACATGGAAGTCACGAGGACATTCTAGGGCTGCCTGCTTGATATTTGAGTCAGCAGGGATTTAAAGGAAGGGGTACATCCTTATTCTAGTGGCAGAGATGCAAAGGAACAAGCTTCCAGGACTTTGGCACCAACGTTCATCGGGGAAGGGCCTGAAAGAGACTTGTGTGTGGCTCTGGTGAAGGAGCTCATCAGCACACAGGGTCATATACACGGCATACACAGACACATGGCAAGAGAATCCATTGTGTCAAAGCCTACCTACAAGGAAAGCAAAGAAATAAAAGCACTATATGGATGAATGCTAGAGCTTAAATATTCACAGCAAGAAAGAAACTGAGATGTACATAGCAATCATGCCGAGGCAGTAAGCTGTAACTCAGAAGATGACACCTTACATGAATCTGATGTAAATGTAGAGCCAAAACAGCAAAACAAATAGGCTGTCTACACTATAGCCTTTTCCGTAAAAACATGCAAAGGAGGCTAAGCGTGGAATTTCACAAAACCCCCCTCTTGCACAAGAGCCGTTCTTCCGCATTTTTTTCCGAGGGGGGATTTGCGCAAAAGCCTCTTGCACAAAAACGGAGCCTCATTAATTATGCAAATGAGGCATGGCGATATTCCACTCCTCACCTCATTTGCATATGTTTTTGCAAAAGAGAGGGGCAGTGTAGACATAGCCATAGTTTGAAAGGCTCAGATTAGTACCAGATGCAACAACAAAGTAGCAGCACACAAGGTCACAAAGACTTTGCAGGATATGTAAGAATAAAGAGGAATTGAAAGCAAGCAAAGCCAAATTAAAATTGTATGATGCTATGATGGTAAAGTCACCAGGATAACAACGTACAAGCAGAATACCAAGAAAAAGTATTCAGATGGAAATTTTAGTAGTACAGACAACACAGGAGCCAGTGCTGTCAGCTAAAACATGTCAATTCATGAACATGGCAACACTCAACCTGGAACAAGCCATTCATATAAGAGACCAGTAGTCTCCAAATTTTTGAGGGGGCTCACCCCTCTTTATACCTCTCTGTACTCTCTTGTGCCCCCCTGACAAATCAGAGAGCACAGCTGCAGCTTGGAGAATGGGGGGGGGGGGAAGAACATGGACACAAGTAAAGGGGCCAAGGCTGGGACTTCAGCTGGGCTGTTGGTCTGGCTCCAGGCCATGGCCAGGGTCTGCAGATGGGGAAATGGGGCAGGAGAGGAACCACAGCCAGTAGTAGCCAGCAGCCAAGCCCACAGCCAGGCACAGCTCCACTCCTCACTTTGAGCCTCACCTCAGCAGTCATAACTGGGAGTGGGGCCAGGCACATACATGGCTGGGAGCTGGGGACATGAACCAAAACTCTTATTTCTCAGGGAGACCATGTGAAAATGGCTCTAAGATGTCCCCCGCTATCAGGGCATCAGGCCTCAGCTGTCAGGTGGCTCAGTCCATTAATTTCTTGTGAAGGCCCAGGGTCTCAAACCCCCTATCCACTTTGCCGCCTGAGACTACTTGTGGTATTTTTCAGCAGATAGCCTCATCCTAATTAGGACAACCACCTTCAACGCATCATAGTTTCTGGCCCACTCCTTAACTTAGAGCCATGGAGGCAACTTGGGATTCACCATCCATGTAGGGAGCAATCCAGGTTGCCATGGCTACCTGCTCAAATGTGCCCAGGAGGGTACTGAGATCATCCACAGGCCCCATTTTATAAAGTCTGAGGCCTGGTCCCAGAATAAGAACCCCTTTCTTGGGACTCGCCATTCTGCTGTTCACTAGGCTGTTCTTTTATAAAGTTCTGCTGAGCTTGCTGTTGGGGAAGGGGTGCCATTTTTTTTATGTCCTCCATTTTGTTTTCCTCTTCAAGATGTCAGCCAGCCTTCTGGCCACCATCTCCTGTCAGTAAAGGCAAGAAAATGGGTTATATACCCCTAATCTGCCCGGTAACCAGAGGGCTCAAAAGGGGAATTCACCCTCCCCTCAGGGCTCTCTGTGTGCATGTCATCAACACAACCCAGTGGTGCTAGGATGACAACTACCAGGCTGTTTGGCTTTGTAGGCCGTCGGGGGTAGAAGCCAGCCTGGTTGCTGACAGCCCTTTGTGGTGCAGCAGTCAAGTTTCACCGCTGTAACGACTGCTAGCTCAGGATTTTTTTGTTTTAGTTAGGAGTCTGCAGCAGGGCCAGTCATACACATCCACACCATCTCATCCTCCAGGCCTCACACCGCATGCAGGACAGCATGTTAAGTCCACTTACCTGGGTCTCTGCAACTCCATCCCGTCTCTGCTTTTTCCTTTCCCTCAGCCTGGAGATGTTCACCAACTTCTTTTCTCTGAACATTGAGACAGTGGTAGGACTGTTTAAATCATTCCTATTTGGGGTTCTGGCCTATGCCAGGCTTCATTTGTGACAACCGGATGTTATGTTTGCTTTCTACATTTAGTATTTTGTTCAATAAACCAATATTGCTTAAGCTATTGACTTGATTAATGCACAGTGTAGAACCTGTGTCCCAATAAGCAAGATTCAGTCCTGGTCTAACACTGCCACCAGAACAAAGCCTGCCTCTCCAACTCATGGGCCTGCTGATAAGTTTGCGTGGCCTTTTGTACTTCCTGCTTTTCACTAGCCATTGCAGACTCTCCATCTCCTGACTGCTAAAATCTTGCTCTGGCACAGGATCCCTGGCCAACAGAGCACAGCTGGCCCTCCTGGTTCCTGCCTCTTCTAGCTCAGATAAAGTCACCTGGAGACCCTGGGATTCAGTAATTACTGGTGCTTTTAGATACAAGTGTGTGCGCCCACTACCTTCTCACTGCCACACTCAGATTTGTCTAGATTTGTAGACTTTAAGGCCAAAAGAGACTCTAGAATCATCTAATCTGACACTCTTGCAAATCACAGGCCTCCTCTATGGTGCAATAGTGAGTTTTGGACCAAACCATAATCCAGAAAGTATCTGAAGGACACCAAAAGATAAAAGAAACCACCTCTTCTGTTGCATAAAAAAGCCTCCACCTGAACTTACTTGATTTTACACATGCATTTTCTGAAATTACACTAACTGTAAGGTCTAAGGTTTTAAATTGCAACCTTTGTCAAACCTTGCAACTTTGTTACAATCAGACACTTTATTTGTAACCTGCTCTAAACTGCATTCTCCCCTGAGTGATGGAGAGAGAGAGAGAGAGAGAGTGTGCGCGTTTGTGTTTGAAACTGCAATGCTAATACTGGAGCACATGGTGATGAATCATCAGAGACTGCTGCTTTGCTGGATAAAAGGAAGTCTGGGCATGCTCCCTGGTGATGAGGTGGATGAGTCACAGGGGCCATACAGACACAATATAAAGGAGAGTGAGCATGTAAGACTCTTTCTTCCCCTGCTCGTGAGAAACTCCTCTCTACAGCCAGGCTGTGTCTATACTGGCGTGATCTTGTGCCAGAACTATGCAAATGAGGCTCAGCGTGGAATATCGCCGAGCCTCATTTACATAACTAATGAGCTGCCATTTTTGCGGAAGAGGCTCTTGTGCAAGACGGAGCTGTCTACACTGCCCCTTCTTGCACAAGAAAAACCCTCTTGTGCAAAGATGGCTGCTTCCTAACATGGGTCCAGGTTGCAATTAAATGTGCAAACAAGTTCTGGCAGGAGCCAAAAGAATCCCAGTTCCTGAATGATGTCCCTGTGAATCTGCCAGCAGGAAATGCTGCCTTAGCAGTGTTTCCTCTTTAATTTTATTTCAAGCAGTGATCTCATTTTTTTTAATTAATTCTATTTTAGTGAAAAAATTACGGGAAGCTGTTTAATGTCAGTGGAGCAGATTCTGAGCTTAGCTATGACAGCGTAACTCCCCAGAGCTCAGCAGTTACTCATGTTTCACACAGATGGAACTGAGATCAACATTTGGCCCACCCTATCTCAGCAGCCATCTGCACTCTGTGCTGGTGCTTTAATAGGATTGGAAAGCCCAGACTCTCAGCTTTCTTGGGATGCCCAGGCAGAGCTGAAATCCCAGGTGGCCACAGAGATATACCCATTGAAATGGCATTCTAATGTTTTTAACGGAATTTAGAGCTCATAAAAGAGGCAAACCTGAAAGCTGATATCCTCTCTCTGTTCAAAGCAGGAAAATACAAGCTCATCAATGTTGCCTTAGAATTCTCCTTGGAACTGTTCATCTCTAGTAGGAAGAAGAAATTCAATCTCCTTATCCACGGAATATCTGGCCCCACTATTGAATCTGCAGATGCCACCAATGCCAACTGTGCAAGGTTGAAGGGGGGGAGGGGTTGTATGGTGGATGGCAGTGCATCAGACATTGGACTGTCTCACAGTGAAGATTAAAAACAACCTTCAAACACCACCCAGTCTGTCTGGTACTGATATTTATAATAAACTAGCACATTTACCCAGCATTGCTCAGGTCCTAAACTCAATTAAGTGTATGCACTTTCCCCTGATTTCCTGACAGTGATGAAGGGGAACAGCCAGCAACATCCCCATATGAATCCATCCCCCCATACCATCCTTAAATGGCACTGAGGGTGGGGAATGGAGTTTGAGCAGTCCCAGACTCTTTCACCTGCCTGGTGATTCTGTCTCTTTTCTGTATGATTTTATGGGAAACAATCCCATTCCAGGCATATCCCATTTTCCTGGCACAATCAAACCCTTACATTGCTTTAAGTTACGATAAGAGGAAGTTGTATCCCAAATTTGATGGTCCTCACTCTTATCGTTTAAGAGGAGTTCTTCAACAGACAGACAGACAGACAAACTCTCTAAAATATATAGTAGATTGCTTTGTTTCTTTAGGACTATAGGAATTAACCAAACTGATTAGATCAATGATTTGTCCCTCTCAGTCTCCTGCATAGCTGGTTGGAATTTTTTTTTGTTTTCGGGTACAGATGTTGTACAACAGTGTTTCTCAAACTGTGCTCCGCAGAGCCAGGCACTCCACGAGGTTGACAAACTGGAAACATCAAGAGGTACAACACATACAATCAGTGGACCGCTGGGGCTCTGCATAAATTTTTACTCATGTAAAGGGCTGCAGAGCCCAAAAAGTTTGAGAACAGCTGTTGTAGAAAAAACATAAACTTCTGTTTCAGTGCCGGAACACTGAACAATTTCCTCCCTGTATCACTGAAAGTGAAAACTGTGACATTTCTGGCTTTTGGTTTTCAAATGAAAATGTGAACATTTTTGACAAGAGCAGTCTCCCTCTGCAAAATCTTTCATTCTGTGGAAAATCCAATTTTCCTTTGAAAATAAAAGGTTTGATGGAAAATTTTCAAGCAGTCCTAATCTCCTATTTGTGACAGTGGCCCGCAACGGGTCTGCAGGAAATGACTTGTTCCATAGGATGGTCTCCCTAGCATCTCTTTGCCAAAAGCTGGGAATGAGCAGCATGGAATGGATCACTTGCGTCTAAACTACACCCCTCTGTCGGCAGAGGGTTGTAAATTAGATGTCTTGAAAGTGCAAATGAAGCTGGGATTTAAATATCCCGCACTTCATTTACATAATGGCGGCCGCCGCTTTTTTTCGAAATGGGGCTTTTCGAAAAAAACTGGCAGTTTAGACAGGGCATTTTCAACAGAAATGCCCCGTTTTGAAAGATCCTATACTCCTCATCTTTTGAAACGGAGCATTTCTGTTGAAAATGACCCGTCTAAACTGCCGTTTTTTTTCGAAAAGCCCCGTTTCGAAAAAAAGCAGCAGCCACCATTATGCAAATTAAGCACAGGATATTTAAATCCCAGCTTCATTTACATCCCTCTGCCGACAGAGGGATGTAGTTTAGATGTAGCTATGATGATTACCTGTTCTTTTCTTTCCCTTTGAAGAACCTGGCATTGGCCACTTGTTGGAAGACAGGATACAGGGCTAGAACCAGTATGGCCATTCTTATGTTCACATCAATCATTCCAGTTTCCTTCTTTTTCATTTTTTTCAAAGGAAGGATGATTTAGTGGCAAAAGTATCAGATTCAGAGTGCCACATTTTTCCTCAATGAGAATCCTGGTGAGAGTAACAATGCTGCCTTTCCCCAGTCTTTTGTCTGTCTTGCCTCATTAGAGTGTACACAGAGACTATCTCTACTCTGTATCTATAGCACCCAGAGGACCTCAATCAAAGCTGAATCTGCATGATGCTACCATGATACACATAACAATCATCATAATTGGTCAAAAAAATCTCTTGAGGGGAAGAGAGGGGTGTGGGATAGAGAAAGAGACTGGAGTGATCTAGTTTCTACTCTCACTTGACTTGTGCAACCCCACTGGAATTGAATGTTATGTGCAAGGGAAGGATTTGTCCATGTGTCTATAACACGAATTCCTTATCTGCGCAGCTGCTGTCATTCATTGCTCCTGCTACATAATTACACATGGAGGCACACAAATCCCTGCTGTCTACATGTAATCAAGCTTCAGGGCAAAAAGGAGAGTCCCACCAACTTGTATATATAACCGCAGTGTTCTCACGTCTTAAATCCTTCTCATCTGCTACTCCCTGCCAGTGTGAAACTTATACTAGGCGCATGCCTGGGCAGGCCAACTCCCTTGTAAGCATTCAGTGAGAGCATAAGAACTTAAGATACTTAAGAGTCAGATTCTACCATCCCTACCCATACTGATTAGCACCATAAGCCAAGAAAGTCCCTTTGATTTCTCTGCCAGCAAGGGGATGAGAATACAGAAAGCAGGTAATGTACCGTAATATAGCAGCCTATTTTCCCCTCAGAACTAAGAAAACAGATTCAAACTACCATGATCCCATCGATAGTATGATGACCCTATTCATGCTGTGTATGGAACCAGATTAAGAACATTTTGGGAACAGCTAATTATTCAGATTCTAGGACATTTAGCAACTAGGCCAGAGTCTGACCTTGGATACCTCAGGGAGTATTTATTACATGGAGATCAGAATCTGCCGTGTAGTTTCAATAGAATTCTTACACCAGTGTAAATCTGGGGTAACTCCACTACACTCGTTGGTGAAACATTGGTGCGAAAGTGAGGTTAGAATCAAACCTTGCTCTGATATTCTACCTGTTTTTACAAATTATTCTACAATATTTTACAATATTATTGGTGTTAAAAACTGATTTCCTCAAGCATACTATACTAATAAAAACAGTACAGTCCTGCCAGGGACTTAGATTAAAATAGCGAAGTAAATCTGTCATGGATAGCTTCTCCTTGACAAAAAACCCTAGAAATTAGCTACATTTGAGCTAGCCTTCTGTTGTACTGTCTCTTGTGAGTCTCACGCCAGTGCAAGTATAAACCAGAGGCACTGAGACCACTGACAAGGGAGAGTGAACTCGGCTGAGAGCCAGTTGCCTTTTAGTTCATGCTGAAGAAGCACATGACTTTAGCCCTTTAGGTCGCAGGCTCAATCCCTCCTGCTGACAACCTGGGTCTGTTAGCTTTACCCAAGAATCTGAAGCCAGATTCACAGTGGAGATTTCTAACGAAGACCCACAAGTCAAAGAAGAAAAATCACTAAAATTTTAGAAATAAAAACATCCTAACAAGGGAGTGCTCACAAGCCCTGATGGGTTACAGTCCATCTGACAACAGAAGCTTTTCAGAGCAGTTACTACTACCTCTTATTTCCATACCAGTCAACACTAAAAATCAAGGCCTTCATTTTCAGCTTTGCCTACCTACTTTCTTACATCCTGGCTGCATCTAGACTGGCAAGAACTTGCCAGCTGTCTACACTGGCCGCTTGAATTTGCGCAAGAGCACTGACGTTCTAATGTAAGAAATCAGTGCTTCTTGCGCAAATACTTTGACGCTCCCGTTCGGGCAAAAGTCCTTTTGCGCAAAAGGGCCAGTGTAGACAGCTCAGATTTGTTTTGCGCAAAAAAGCCACGATGGCTAAAATGGCGATTGGAGCTTTCTTGCGCAAAAGCGCGTCTAGATTGGCCAGGGATGCTTTTGTGCAAAAGCGCTTTTGCGCAAAAGCATCCGTGCCAATCTAGACGCGCTTTTGTGCAAATACTTTTAACGGAAAAACTTTTCCGTTAAAAGTATTTGCGCAAAATCATGACAGTCTAGACGTAGCCCCTCAGTCTTGTCGGCTGACATAAAAGTTAAGGACTAGCCCAGTGAAATGCTCCATGTCCTCAGTTCCCAGTGGTTTGAAGGCTTAATATGTCTCAGGATCAGGTCCATCAGGAGAGTTAATTTCACTTTTGGAACATTTCCTTTCAGTTGAGGAAACATTCCCACCTGATCTTGAATACACACTGCAGGGCATGTTGTGTAAACATCTGGAATTGCTTTAATGCACCCCCCCCACACACACGTATAAGCATTATGTTATCTGGGAGAGCGGAAAATGTTATTCCAAGCTATGGATCATTCAATTATCAGAGAAAAGCCAAATATCAGACCCTGCTTCTGCATCCCCTAAGCAGAAGTATTGTTAGACCATGTCTGAACTGTAATGGCAAGTCACATATTGGCTCAGAGGAACAACTTACCCTTAGGAAGCTAAAACATGGAAATAATTTTCAGGCTGGTAAATCATCTGTTACAGGACTAGAGCAGAGGTAGGCAAATACTGGGGTCAGTTCTGGTCCACCAGGGTAAGTCCATAGCAGGACCCCACTTTTATGTTTACCTGCACCTATGCACCACTTCCCACCACTCCCATTGTCTGCGAACAGTAATCCACAGCAAACAAGAGCTGTGATCTCCTGATACCTATGAAGGTGCAGGCAAGAGCACCATTTGAGGAGGGTAGAGGGGGCAGCAGCCGTGCACTCTGAGACATGGATAGCTTTTCATCCCGTTCCCGGGATGCTAAAGGAATTGGGAGAAAGTGCTTGTATTCCGTGCATGCCTCTCACACCTGGCTGGTGAGCTCTCTTCATTGGGCATTGGTTCAACCCCTCAGTTCATAATTGCAGGCACTGTTGCATTTGATCATTATGTTGTTAGATTTAATTTCTGAATCAAAAAATATTTTCTCACCAACCCTTCTCCCCCACAAAACAACTTCATTAAAATTTCTCTAGTGCATAAAAGATTTGATATTATACTTTTAAAAAGCAGATCAGCGGGGAGATGTAGTATAAAAAAAATCCTAACTCACACATGGAACCTACGCTTAAATAAGGGGAAAAGCTGTGCCCAATGATGTGACACATCTTTGCAGGGTTTTCTGTTGTGATACCACAGTAGATTAAGTGATAAGTATGTTTTTGCTTTTACAGCTTCTGTGATTTATTTTTCTGTTGATATGTTTTTTGAATGATAAGAATGAAGGGCGGAGGATTTCAAACAAAAGTGAACTGAGACTCTCTTAAAATACCACATCCACTCAAGGCGTACTGAATTAGATTTGTGGGTAAGTACATTTAATCACATACCTCAGGGGTGGGGAACCTTTTTGGGGTCTGGGGCTGCTGATACACAGAAAAATCAGTCGGGGCCACACAAAAGTGAGACGTAAAAAATCAAAAACAAACCAAACACTGGACTGACATGGCCCTCAACTGAGAAGCAGAAAGACACTCCACACATTTCCCTCTCACACCAGAACCTAGGTGGGCCCAGGCTAGTAGATTTTGTGGGGGAAAAGCCTCCAGTCAGCACTTTACTGCACCAGCCAGGGGGGAGGAGGAGCAGCAGCACACGGATTGGATCTGCTCTGGCTTGCCTGACTCTGGCCTGCAAGGCTCGGGGCTCCTCCCCCCACAACAGGGAGCTGGCTCTGGCACTCCAGCCTCACAGGGGAAATTACGGGCGGGGGGGCATAGGGCTGGAGCTCCAGCATGGATTCCCCAATGCTGGGGAAGGAGCCCGAGCTTCAGGGGCCAGATCCAGGCAAGCAGGTGGCTGGATCTGGCCTCTGGGCCTTAGGTTCCCCACCCCTGACATACAGCAGGGCCAAAACAGCAAGCACACCTTCAAGAAAAATATACCAGCATTGAGCAAACACTGACTTCCAGACTGGGATATGCTAGGAGATGCCAAGGTAAAGGTCCCGTAGGGGGAAAAAACTATGTGATTAAAGACTGTACATTAATTCTGGCATTTCCTAACTTTTGAATGCTTAGGATTCAAGTTTGCCAACATTCTTCATGTCAAGTAATGCATTAATGAGTGGACAGTCCCATTATTTTGAATAGCATACTTGTAGAGTAAAGGAGTACTCATCAGAAGGCTGATAAAGTCTATCTCTGTCTCTCTCAGAACACTTCTCATTCTTCTCAAGGCAAATGACTGGGCTGCTTTCCTTATCCAAGTACATTTCTTCATTTCCATGTTTACCTTTGAAGACTATGAAATAACTAAAGAGGCATCAGGGATTTAAATACTAATTATCAAGAATACATTCCTTTATATGGGCATGCCTATCTAACATCTGAACTGTAAGCTCTAACACTTTCCATGTCATATTACACCTACTATGGTAATCTAGAATGATTGATTGGTTGTACTGTGGCAAATCTTCTGACAGCTAATCTTCTGAAAACTATTTGGACCCTACTGTAGATAATAATTATGCTGTGCACAGGGACTGATCCAGAGTCCTTTGAAGTCAAGTCTTTCCACTGACTTCAATGACCTTTTGGAATCAGTCTCAGAATATATCTACACTGCAGATTTTTTCTGGAAAAACGGATGTTTTTTCCAGAAAAACTACACTAACGTCCACACTACTATTGCGCTTGTTTGACTTGGGTTTTTTTCCAACAGCAGTAAACCTCTTTCTATGAGGAAGAAGCCTTTTTTGGAAAAAGCTTTTTTGGAAAAAGGTGTGTGTGGACGCAAAAGAGAGTGTTTTTTTCGAAAGAAGAGGCCTTCAGGAAAAAGCATAGGTGCCCTGGTGGCCACTCTGTCCACAGTAATCACAACTGAAATGCGCGATAGCGTCCAATCAGTGTGGACGCTATCTTTCGAAAAAGCACATCGCTTTTTCATTGCACTTTTACTGTGTAGACGCTCTCTTTTGAAAGAAGTTTTTCCAGACGATCGCTTCCAGAAAAGCTTCTTCCGAAAGAAGCCTGCAGTCTACACGTAGCCTCAGAGGGGTAGCTGTCTTAGTCTGCAACTTTAAAAAAAAGCGTAAAAAAGAGTGGTCCAGAAGCACTTCAAAGACTAACAAAAAATATAGATAGTATCATGAGCTTTCATGGGCACAATCCACTTCTTCAGATGACAAATATGCAGCAAGAGGCACAGAGGGTCAAATATAAAGCAGAAAAAAAGGGGAGAGGAGGACGAGAAAAAAAACCCTGTCAATTAAAGTGTCCATGCTAAATGAGACTAATAGAATGGGCTGTAAGTGTCTGATACTTTGCTTTTTATGTCATTTGGGTGTTGAATATAACGGCCCATCCAAGAGATGTCTTTGTTCAGTCCCTGGCTAAATGCATCAAATTTGCATTTGAAGTCCAGTTCCGCTGTTTCTCTCTCTGGTTGGTTCCTGAAATTATTTTGTAATAGAACGGCCACCATTAGTGAGTGTCCGGGCAAATTAAAATGTTCAGGTTCATACTTACAAGAAGACCTTTGTGGATGAAGATTTCAATTCTCAAAAAAAGCCCAGTGTGGAATAGAAACATAGTAATTTATCCATTGTAGTGATGGGGAAGATGATTTGCAGAAAGGGTAAGCAACTAGCCAAAGTTCACACTGAATATCTATGGAGGAGCTTGGCATAACAAACCTGGGCCATCCTTCTTGAAAGATTTAAAGGTATTTTAAATGTAAATACTGAAGAAAATAACTAGAAAAGCAAAAGGACATGTCAAAGAGTGGAAAAGTTTGAAAAGATTTGGTGATACTGTCGCTTCTTTAAGGCATGTAACAATATTCTGGAAGAGAAACCTGGATTTGTTCATCGCCAATATTTTTTTTTCATTACCATTGGTCCTACAATTGACAGGTACTTTCTTCTGTTATCAATAACTTGGCTTCTGTTATTTCTTGGCTTTCTGTTATTTCTACTCCAGCTCATCATCTGATGAAGTGGGTTTTGCCCACCAAAGCTCATGATACTATATATTTTTGTTAGTCTCTCAGGGTATGTCTATACTGCACGCTTCTTTCAAAATAAGCTATTCCGGAAGAAATACTCCAAAATAGCTTATTTCGAAACAGCATGCCTACACTACAGGGAAGCCTCAAAATTAGTCCAAGGCTGGCTCCCCTAATGTGGACGTGCTACCTCTGTTTAGAGCCCTAGGAGGCACAGGGGAGTAATTACTTTGAATGGCCCTGGGGAGGAGCTATTTTAAGATAGCAGCAGTGAAGAATCCACACTACTGTTATTCTGAAATAGCAATTTTGGAATAGGCGTTATTCCCCGTGGAATGAGGTTTACAGAAGTCGGAATAAGCCATCCATTATTTTGAATTATTTCAAAATAATGGAATTGCTGTGTAGATGCTCGCATAGTTATTTCGGATTAACGGCTGTTATTCCGAAATAACGCTGCTGTGTAGAGGCACCCTCAGGTGCCACAGGACTACTTGTTTTTTAAAAACAGTATTTGTACAAAATATAGTATGAATAACATTGTTTAGAAGCATTATTAAAACTAATTTGTTTTAAGAATCAGAAAGTTAAAATTATTATAATCAGAAAATGACATTGACTATAATGAACTTAATAGTAGCTAATCCTGTACCTTTCATCAGTAGCGCTCCAAGCACTTTACAAATTCAAAGAGCAAGAGCAGGGCTGGCCTTACCATGAGGCGAACTGAGGCAGCCGCCTCAGGTGCCAGACTGTGGGGGGGCGCCACTAAGACCCAGAGAATTAAGACCTTTCAAAGTTTTGGCCCAAGTGAGGGGGCATGGGGGCGCCATTTGAGCTCCCCACCTCAGGTGCCAAAATGTTGTGGGCCGGCCCTGGGCAAGAGGTATCATTCCAGCCTCGGTGCGCTGTCCACACTGAATCAAAAGCAAAACAAACAAACAATATGCATGACAACGGCTAGCTTTTTAATTCTGCAGTCATGCGTAATCAATCACCAAGTACTGTTTTAATTTTAAATCCTAACGGCATCCATTTAATTCAGAAGCTGCAAACAGAGGTGACCTATCACGGTATCCATCTTTCACCACGAGAGGGTGCTGCATTAGTACTGTATCCCAAATATTTACATTTGCCATTAAACAAGATTAATGCAAAGACAGCATGCCTTTAAATAAAAGCCCAACTCTTGTTGATGTCTGAATTTGAACTGGCTTAAAAAGCCCAAACCTTCCAAGCTTTGTTTATCTGAACCGATATTCTCACTCGTGTCAGGCTTTTAGTAGCCCAAATTTTCCTCTGTGTATTATCTTTGCATGTTTTGTGTTTAAAAAAATAGTGCATCAGAACAGGTGGCTGTTCCATTCTGATAAATGGTGGCAGAGCAGCAATGCTGAAATGAAAACCAGGAGGATTTTCTGAAGCACCGCTTGAATGTATGCACCTTGCACTCTGAGGGTGTGTCTAGACTACAGGGTTTTTTCGAAAAAAGTGACCTTTTTTCGAAAAAACTTCCCCTGCGTCTAAACTGCTGCAGCGTTCTTTTGAAAGTAAATCAAAAGAATGGGACAGTTTTTTCGACCACGGAAAACTTTGTTTTACGAGGAATAAGGCCTTTTTTTGAAAGTGCTCTTTCGAAAAAAGGCACTATGTAATGCAAATTGTGCTTTTTCGAAAGAGAGCATCCAGACTGCCTGGGTGCTCTCTTTCAAAAAAGTGGCTTGCTTTGTCGAAATTACTGGGTGTAGTCTAGACACTTTTTCGAAAGAGGCTTTTTCGAAAGTATCTTTCGAAAAAGCCTCTTTTGAAAGAGGCTTGCAGTCTAGATGTAGCCTGACTCTAGAATCTGTTTCCCTTTATTTTGTACAGCCTGGATATCTGATTAAGCAATTGGGCCCCGTTCGTGGTTTTAATGGATCTCAGCGTAGTGGAATCTTTCCCATTTTAATAGGCACCTCCCTTTCACTCACTAAACTGCATGGAAACCTGAATGAGTCGCATGTCACTGCCTGGTAAATCAGGCACTTTGTGATTCATTCTACAGCTGAGTGACGCTGAGGAAACGGAGCTTTTCCTTCACTAGTTTGTCACAGGGAAATAAACACATTGGACTGCAAAACAAAGCAACTGTGGCATAAACAGCGTAATTGCTGCTTTCTTATCTGTGGAAACAAATGATCTGTAAGCATTCATTACACGGTTAGCCCTTTTGTAGTCCTGGCAGATAATAACTGGCCCCTTTACTAGTGTAAAATTCAGGTCAACGTATTGATACAGAGTCATAGATCGGTGTGACAGGGACAAAATATCCATGGCACTGAGTATTCAAGGGGAAACGGTTAGGACATGCTAGTGCATGAACTCAGTATGACTAGCTCCCTCCCATCTTCCTTGTTAGGCTGCTCCACACGATGGAGATCCCCAAGGCATGGGACCCCTTCATAAAATGCCCACCATGTCACACAGTGCACTGCTGAGCAGTGTCCTTGGTGTTATAGACTTAATTCTTGCCCACTCATGTTCTACAAAGTACTACAGCATATGGATTAAGCATGTGCTTATTAAAGGCAGACATGCTGAAATGCTTCACAGACTCCCCAGTGCTCTCTGAACCTGGGTGAGCCTTTTAACCTGTATTTCACTTGGGAGGCATGGCGTTTTCTGAGTTGCACCCTGCAGCTGAGTATGGGACACTGAGCTAGGTATGGACACTTTCAGCCCACTCAATTAGCCTCATTAGCACCAGGACTGCAATTGAGAAGTACCTTTTTTTCTCCCTCTCCCTTCTTATTCTGAGGATACCCCTTTTTTCTCCACTCGAGATCATCTCATCTGAAGAAGTGGGGTTTGCCCATGAAAGCTCATGATACTATATATATTTAGTTAGTCTCTAAGGGCGCATCTACACAGCAGAGCTAAACTCGAAATAAGCGACACAAATTGAGCTATGCTAATTGCATAGCTTAAGTCGACTTTTGGCACTGTCTACACAGCAGTTATTTCAAAATAGAGCACTCTTCCCCCGACTTCCCTTACTCCACATACAATGAGGGTTACAGGAGTCAGGGTAAGAAGCCCGTTATTTCAAATTTATTTTGAAATAACAGACTTGCTGTGTAAATGCGCATTACGTTATTTCAGAATAACTGACATTATTCCAAAATAACGCTGCTGTGTAGACATAGCCTATGGTGCCACATGAGAACTCATTCTTTTTAAAGTTATAGACTAACACGGCAACCCCTCTGAGACCCTGCCTCTGAGCCTCTAGTCCTGAGAGGCAAGGAGCCTTTGTAAATGACAGCCAGAGTGAGTGAAAACTGCAGCCTGCAGCAATTCACAGTTGCAAGAAAACTAAGCAGCAACAGCCAAAATGGGAAATCGAAGCAAGAGGAAGCCAGGCAGAGGCAGTTGGTGGTTACTGGAGTGCATGCGAGCAAGGCCTAATGGAATGAGAGTCTGCACCTACACAGTGCTTTATTTCCAGGATTATAAACTTGTGACCAAATTCATGTTCAGTTTGCTGGCCCCCATGCTAGTAAGTTTGCTCAGAGTCAGAGCATAGCAGCAGAAGCTCCCTGAAAGCCCCATTCTACAGGAGGGATCAGGGTCCAGAGATGGCTGGAGCAAAGTGTAAGTGAGCAGCACTGGCCTGGCGAGGAGCCATTAATTCAGTGCCTGTCCCAGCTAGTCACTGCTGGCAGTAGTGCAGTACAGGAGCCCTGACTTGGCTTTGATAGTATTAATGCTCCCCTTGGGAATGCCATCTCCAGCTCAGCTGTCCCCAGTGGCATGTGGAGAGAGGTAGAACTTGTATTTCTCTGTATACCCGGGTGAGTCTGGCCCTGTAATAGCATAGCCTCACATGGCCCATTCACAATGATACACATGAACCTTCATACTCGCGGTGTCCCTAATCCAGGAATACCCGTGGTATGGACCCGGGCAGGCAAAGGAAGAAGTAGCTCTGCAGGCCCAGCCAATGAGTGTGCACGGCCCAAGGAGGCTGGCTGCGCCGTGTGACCTGGCAGCTCCCAGCCAGGACAGCAAGAGAGCAGCTGGGCAGGCAGGCAGGAAGCAAGCAGCGCGGGGCCCTGTGCAACCACCTTGCTCTCCTTGCCCTAAGGCTGGGCCTGCAGCTCTGTGTGCTGCCACTCCCCTGCCTCCAGCTGGAGGAATTGCAGCGCAGCAACACGCTTCCCCTGAGGCTTTTCCCCACCGCTCTCATAATGGTGGGGGCCAGTGCCTGGCAGCAGCATGCGGCATGGAGCCACGTATGCCCCCAGGAGCGGGGCACCAGATAAACACCCCACCTTCATCCCCCTCATGCCCACACCCCGCAGCACCCTCCCTGGCCCAGCAAATTCTTTAATCCGACATACTCTCTTTCCCAGGGAGAAGAGATTAGAAGCTGAGTGTCGTCGCTGCAGCAAAGTGCTTAAACACATGATCAGCTAAAACCACAAGGGAAATTCCATTGAGTCTACTCACAGCCTTAAAGTTTTGCATACTCTTAAGTCAGTGGTCACCAACAAGTAGATCGGGATCTACCGGTAGATCTTGGAGCCTCTGACAGGTGATCCTGACTGGGTTGGCCAGGAGGCTATCAAGTGTCAGCTCTTCAGCTGCCCCTGGCCCCGCTGACACTCTTCTCTTACCATCTGCCTCAGAGTGCCCCCTAGGAGCCTCCTGCTTGTTGTGCAGGGTGCAGGAGATGGAGTGAGCAAGGCAGGGCCACAGAGAGGGACTGGGGAAGGAAGCAGGGCAAGAGTATTGGGTTTGAAGAAGATCCTGGATTGCACTTAACTTCAAAAAGTGATTTTGTGCTTAAAAAGGTTGGAGACCACTGTCTGAAGCAATCGTCTGGAGCGAGGCCTTACAAAGAGTCACTAGCAGAGCAAGGAACAGGACCAAAAGTTTTGATTCCTAGGCCTCTGCTTTCTGCATAAGCCTGTACTACTCCCTGCCCCTTGTGACAACACAGATAAGACCTGCTCACGTTTTATCCTAATGTTGGGCCTCTCCTCCTATAGCTGCAAAATCATGCCTCACCTGCCCAGCTTTTAGATACAGTGCTGCCGCCTTTCGTGACTTTACTGCAAGTCCTGCAGTAGTTGGTGTTTTTCTTCTTAAACCCCTGATAGGTGGGATATTTATAGGTTCACAGAGTTTAAGACCAGAAGGAATCATTGTGATCACTGAGTCTGACCTCCTGTGTAACAGAAGCCATAGAACTTCCCTGAATTAATTCCTGCTTCAGGTCCAATAGCTGTGTACAGTCAATGTTAAAATTTCCAGTTGCACAATGGTTCATTTCTCAGCTGTTAAAAATATGTATTTCTAGTCTGAATTTGTCTAGCTTCAGTTTCCAAATAACAGTGCTTATTATACATTTGTCTGTTAGATTGAAAAGCCCTCTAGTATCAGAGCTGTGTTCCCCACGTAGATACTGATAGATTGTGATCAAGTCACTGCTCAACCTTCTCTCTGATAAGCTAAAGACTGGGCTCCTTAAGACCTTCCCTATATGTTTTTTCAACACTTTGATCATTCTCATGGCTCTTCTCTGAACTCTTTCCAAATTATTAACATCCTTCTTGCCTTGTGGACACCAGAACTGGACACCATATTCCAGCTGTGGCCGCAGCAGCAAGGATTTGCAATTCACAAGAAAGCATTTGAGTCTCAGTTTTCATGTTAAAAATTAATTTCGAATCCTACTGGTTGTGGAGAAAAGCTTGAAAATACAGACCGGGTGTACTCTATAAGCCTGTTAATGTGAAGGCCACAGCAAAGATCCCTAAGGAACCTCACAGGGTTTGGAGACCTGATTCCCAATTATTAAACATGTGTAGGGTTGCCAGGTGTCTGGTTTTGAACCAGACAGTCCAGTATTTGAGCTTCCTGTTCAGGAAACAAATTGAGAAAATATAAATGAGAAAATATAAATGTCCAGTATTTTCTAAATAAGATGTAATGTAGATTGTGATGTAATGTCAAATGTGTCCGGTATTTTTGTTGAAACCATGTGGCAACCCTGAACACTTGGAACTGGCAATCCTACAAATGGGATGCTCATTGTACAGTAGTTCACCAGATGGGACATCTACCAGCAGAAATCATTATATCCGTGTGTGTTTGGTTTTCTCCTTATGATATGTGCTTTGCCCAAAAGTCCCTAAACAGAAATAGGGCCCAATGACACTCACATTTCAGTTACAAATACCCAAACAGATGGGAAAATCTACTTACGGCAACTCTCTTTCCCCAGTGGATGTTTTCAGAGTTATAGCAACTGGCTACCATGCGGCTACTGCCCATAACAGGCCCAACCCCACCATCTTTGCTCAGAACTCTCATTAGTCTCAGTGGGACTTTCAGCTGGAGGCTAGAGGACAGGAGACAGCCCTTCACACTCCAGTATGAGGGAGGGGAGTGCTTTTATTTCTATGTGTAAGGGGACTGTTAGCCCCTTACTAAAACTCAGTGGGAGTTTTTGGGTAGCCAACTCCCAGCACCAAAAGGGGAAGGGTCCATGAGAAATCAGGGCCCTGAGACTGACAGACCCCAGGGACAATGGGAAGAGGCCAACACTCTAGGTCAGCCTGATTGACAGGTTGGACAGGCCAATGAGGGAAGTAGGAGGCCAGGTCCCGTCCTCCATGTGAGCTGGGATTTTCTCGGTCTGAGTCAAAGTGAGGGAAAGCTAAGAAGAGTGGCAAGGGGTCCAGGCTGTACTGAGGAGCAGACCTGCAGTGACAGAGTCAGGGCCCATACAGCCCACAAACCCTGTGCTAAGAAGCAGACCTGCAGTGACAGAGCCAGACACACACAGCCCAAGCTGTGCTGAGAGGCAGACCTGCAGTGACCAGAGAGCCAAAGGGGTCAGAGAAGCAATGTAAGGAGCTGGAGGCTGGCAAAGCAGCATAGTCTGGATGTGATGAGCAGCTGGGATCAGCAAACTGGGGGGGAGAGGCTCTGGGCAGGGAGACACCAGCAGCCAAGAGGCCCTGCAGGCCAGACTTGGAGAGGGATTGTAACTCCAACTGGAAGAGGGGTCCTGCCACCTAGAGCCTGAAGTCGTGTGGTCACTGCCAGAGCAAGCGTGTCCAACCTGCAGCCCCCCTACAGCACAGTTAGGGCCTGAGAAAGAGCCCTGGGACCTATAAGGAACAGACTGTGAACTGTCCTTACACTCTGCAAACTGCTGTTTGTGATGTCCCTGTGCCACAGAGCGGCGCTATGTGTTCTCTTTTAACCTTTCTCATTTTTTCCTTATTTTTTCTTTTTAATCAGTTGCTGTTTAATAAATTGTATTTGCTTTGAACTGTATGTAATGATCAGTGGGTCAAGAAAGCATCCAGTGTGAAGAGAACACCCCGGAGTGAGGACACCCTAGCCCTTGCCCCAAGTGACTACAAGGTCTGGGATTAAGCCCCAGAAAACCTGGGCCCTGCCTTGTTGGGATTTCGAGGACTTTGCTACTCAGGAGAGTGGAAGGGGAGCCTCAGGGTCAGGGAGGCCTTTGGGTAAAAGAAGTGGGAGCAGGGACTCAGATCCTTTCGCTGGTCCATTTCACCGGGGTAGTATAGAAGCCAGGAAAGTTCCCCACAATAGACCATTCCCCCGCTTACGTACGCAAAAGATGAAATAATGGAGGGGTTAATGGGATGACTACAGAAAGCCTACAAACAGACATTCCAATGTGTGCAGTGGGAGGGGCAGGTGCTTGGCAGCTCTGAAATCAGGATATTAGTCACACAGGAAGTCAATGTCAGATACAGGAACAGAGCCCACATCACCTGATGCTTGTTTGATGCCTTAAGGAGGAAGACTGGCTCTGTGGTTAACTAGTAGCTCATGCTCTGCCTGCACTACACTGTGTCACCAAGCAAGTGCAGGTCTATTTTAAAGATAGTGGGCCTTATCCTCTTCTCTCAGCAATGTTTGCCTTGGTGAAAGTCCCATGAGCTTCTGTGAAGTTACTCCTGATTTACACTGATGTGAGTGGTAGGAGAATCAGGTAAAACAACAAGCTGATTGTACAACAGCTGGCTACATCAGACACAGCTTCCATAGTATTTTTCAATAGCTATTCATTCTCCTGCTACTTCATTCTCCCTTCCATGCCCTCCAGACCACTGCTCTTGCTTTTGCAATGATATTTTGTGTCCCTGGCCCTAACTCTGTTGATGGACTTCAGCACTTCGGGCTGGCATCACAGAATATACCATAACAAAGAAAGCAAAATATATCAGAGGGAGGTGCTGACTGGTACTATACACCCACTTACAAAGGCACAAACAAGGGACTTGGCAGGGCATGTTTTCAGCCCACTGATTCAAGACAGCTTGGGTTTTTCTTTCTTTCTTTCTTTCTTTTTCGTATTGGTGTGGACTCGAGTGCAAGTAAAACTACAGCAGTGACCTGCTATTGATTCCATTATTGGCTAATGGTGCAGAAGGAGTAGGTCAGCTCTCTGCAAGATGCTTTTTGCTATGGTTTCCTTACACCTACAGCAAGAGAATCCTGCATTAACAAGCTGGATGGCTAAGTGATTCCTCTCTACATTCAGATCCTCAGCTAGTGTAAATTGCTTTAGCAATACCCATCAGATTAGGGATCCTATATATGTTTGTGGCCCTGGGCCTGAGAGTTTAAGTGACTTTCCCAAGGCCATACTGCAGGTCAGAGGTAGGACTCCAGTCTTCTGACTTCTAGGCCTGGGCCCTATTTACTGAATCACATGGCCCCCTTGCATAGGGATGTTCTGATTGCATCTGACTGAGATGAAAACTAAGCAGGGCAGCTTGGTTCGGTTCATGATCTTTATAAAGCCATTGTATCTTTTGGGAGAATTGTGTGTACTGAGAAAGCACCATGAACCGACAATGTCACATGATAATGCCCTGATCATCATCTGTCCAACTGCCTGACTGACCATTTGCTTCCAATTTTCACAAGGGAATCTGTTCGTTTGTTTGTTTGTTTGTTTGTTTTTAAACAGGGCCTGTGGTTTCTTCTTCTTCCTAATCTGTTTTATGCTTTGGGAAGTGGTTAAAATCACACCATGTTCTTTAATTTTTGGGGCCAGATTCTAATCTCATCTACAGCTACATAAATCTGGAGCAACCTCATTAACATCAATGAGACCACTCCAAATGTCCCTGGGTGCAACTCCTATCAGAATCTGGCCCTTAACTTTCTGTGTTATGTTGCAGACACTTTTATAATACATTTTAGTTACTGACTCTTATTTGCCACAGATTTGATCATTTATTTTCTATTACCTTGTATTTTTCCTTTAAAACTCAGTTTGGGGAACCGTACTCCCTCTCCCCCAAAAGCAGCATATCTCCAATGGAACCTTATATATTGTGTGTTGTCATCCACCCTTTCAGGTGCTTCAGCGGTGTCGAAATTCAGTAAATACCTATTTTCTATAGTGCTTGTGTGTTGTGTTTGAAGGACACCATCACAGCACTGAGTACACAGACCAACCACAGTACACGCGAAATGTCGTCAATCTCGTCCATCATTTTTAAATGTTTGCCAGCCTCTCCCTGTTCTGTGCATTAAATAGCAGAAGCACCAACCAAACCTCAAAAGCAAACAAATTTCTGCAAGGGCCTGATCCAACACCTATTTGTAGCCGGTGGAAAGATGCCAACTGATTTGAACTCAAGCCCAACATTTTCTGTGCCAACAAACTACAAGCATAGCATGAGGTGCCAACATTTCACAAGCTTGCATTCAAAGCTCAATCTCCAATTGACTATTTATTTAATAGTTTCATCCCAGCTGAGCTGAGAGTCAGGGAGGATAATTGGGTGTGTTCTCCCAGCTGGAGGGGCCTCGCCCATAGATATTTTCATGACTTGTCTTCTTCACTGTGTGGTGTATTTAACCAATTTCATATTTGCAGGAAAAGCTGAATATTTACATTTCATTCTGATCTTTATCTTTGATCCAGCACAGACCAAGTGATTTATTTCTTTCATTCCTTTGCTGCTGCCTTGAAGGAAAAACAGCTGAATGCATAGCATAGACTGGGGATAGGGAGGGGTGAACTGTATTTATGAGGGTATATGAGGTTGCACTGAAATAGATCACTCTGTTGAAATTTACAAAATAAATATCTCAGCAGCATTGATTCCCTTGACTCAAGTTATTCTTAGCTTCAAGGTCATTTGGAAATGAAACTAAATAAAAATTACATGCTCATTTCCTATGGGAAACCATACTGAAATGTCTGCAGAAATCATCCTGCCTGAGGAAGTGATAAAAGACTCCAAGTTTCTTGGTGTTTCTGTAACAAACCATTGGGGCTGCATTCTCCACAGCCTTGAGTCTCCGCAGTCATTTGCAGTTCTGTGAAGTGGGTGTAAAACTATCTAGTCTGACATGGGATCATTTTGCACACATGCAGGTGGCTACACAAGGCACCACATAGCAGAGAAGCCAGCCCATTGTTCAACTGTATCAATCACACTTAGGTGCGGGTCTAGACAGTTCCAGTGCAGTATTGCTCCTTCAGGAACCTGAGAAATGTCTCTGCACCTACAACTCTCCCAGTGCTTAATTTGTAAGGGAAGAGGTTCTGGAGCTCAAGCAATTTTTTTACATTCATAACTAATGCAGCAAGCCTAGAGTTGCTGGGGCTATGACCGGCCAAGTCTAGAACTGCTGGGGCTAAGCCCTGGCACACATTAAGCACTTCCTACAGGCTCTAAGCTAGTTTCCCCAAGACTGATTTGTGTCCTGTCTAGGGTGCGTTCACTATGAAGTTACCTAAGATTCTCAGAACTGAAGTGAAAGATCAGGGCAGATGCTGCACAATCTACTCACCATATGTTCATAGCCTCCATTTTTACTTCTCTGGCATAATTGTTTCAATCCATAGGAATAAATTGGAAATGATATTTATGGCACATTTGAGGGCTAGTCTGCAGTCCTAAAAGGAACACATAACTGGAACCATAGTTCAGGGAGCTACCGTTCCATCAACTCAGAGATTGTGACTTGTTGTGTACGTAGTGCAGCAATCAATTATTCCCCCTCCCCTTACACTAGCTCATCTCAGTTGGCTGGTGCACTCAGGCAAAACTAAAGCTCCTCTTCTTCCCCCACACCAGTTAGAGAAGGAATGTGTAATAGTCATGGTGACTTGGCTGACCTCTATGCACCCACACTCCCATGCAGGGGCACAAGGAGAATTAAGTACTTTCTTATGTCCCTACACAAGGCCAAGCACAATCTAACTTAGTTATGACCCTGAGTGTTCGAAGCCAGCACTTGAGTGGCTTGCCGCCAGCATGAAGACATGGCAAGGACTCTTTTAGAGAAATGTAAATTACTGGCACTGATGCTATACCGTAACCCAAAGGGCAAAGTCCTTCTCCACAGGCCGCACTGTGGAACTCTTATCTGGAAGCACGGATCTTTACACACATGCCCTAACACCTTCCATATGCGAGACAGGAGTTCCCAGGCTTTCATGTAGATCCACCCAGAAGATCAGCTACTTTTTCTCCAGTATAGTGCAATATTAATGTGCATGCATAGGACACTGCTTTTCATCTTTAAAAAATAACTATACACCATCACAATCATCTGAACACAAGGTCCCTGAACAGAAGGATAATTATTAAGCAGAGCTGCGGAAGACCCATCTGTGATAGACTGACAATATCCTGAACAAACCTTATGGAATTAAGATAAACTTTTCTGAATAGAGTTGACCCTTATGGAATTAGGATTAATATCTTTTGGGGGTATGTGTTGTTCTATGTATCTTTTCTAGTCGGGAGTATAGATAATAATGCACATCCTCTGTTATCAACCCTATGAAGTACCTCCTGGAAAGGTGCGCGTGTATGCATGTACTAGTCTGAACAGGATTCTCCAGGGATCAATAGATAAAGAAAGGGGTTTTGGATAAATAGTCTGGTTTTAAAAAGGCTCAGTCCATTTTCCTGATCCACCAAATGCACTGGATCACAGAAAGTCCCAATCCTTTTGGAAGGGTTGGAGGGACTGGGTCTACTCATGCCCTGTAAGACTGTGGTACTGGTTCTGAGCTGGTGCTCTGATGAACATGTGACAACAAAGCAATTCCCTTGGGTTGAGTGCTAAAGGACTGCTCCTGCCAGAGCCCATGAGAGGATTGGGGTGAATTCTGGTGAGCTTATTAGCTTATGCGTAGGTTCTTTTATTGTTTGTAATATGTTTTCTTTGTACTGCTTTTACCTTAAGGATAAAGCAGGATTGCATAGGAAGTGCTGTGTCGTTCCGCCTGACTGTAGCAATTACAGCTGTTAACTATCTGAAGAGTCTCAGGGGGTAAATGTGTTAGTCTGTATCTGCAAAACCAAAAAGGAGTCCTGTGGCAACTTAGAGACTAACAGGTTTATTAGGGCATTATCTGTCATGAGTAAAACCCACTTCATCAGATGAATTGGAGTGGAAGTTACAGAATCAGGGATATATATATATATATATATATATATAAGGGAGAAGTGGCTTGTGTTAATGAAGCTAATCAAATCAGGATGGAACTGGGTGATTCACAGCATTTGGTGTGGAGATGTGATTATCCAGAGAGGGGAAATTGCCTTTGTAATGCATTAACCAGTTGAGATTCTTATTTAGTCCTAAGCTGATAGTGTTGAATTTGCAAATGAATTCCAGTTCAGCTGTCTCCCTTTTCAATTAAGTTTTAAAATTCTTTTGTAGATGGATGGCTACTTTCAAATCCATGACTGAATGTCCAGGGAGATTAAAATATTCCCCTAAGCTACATCTACCCTGCAGTGCTATTTTGGGATACCGGATGTATCCCAAAATAGCTATCCCGTGTCTTAACAGCAAGCCCGTTATTTCAAAATATAATGGGCTCGCTATTCCGACGTTCCTGTAAACCTCATTCCAGGAGAAGTAAGGGACGTTTTGGAATAGAGGGTTATTTCGAAATTTGGTGCTGTGTAGACAGCGCCAAATTACAAAATAAGCTATTTGGAAATTGACTCAAAATAAGCTACACAATTTGCGTAGCTCAAATGGCATAGCTTATTTCGAACTACGGGTGCAGTGTAGACGCACTCCTACATCTACACTGCACATTTGTTTCGGAATAAGCTATTCCGGAATAGTTATTCTGAAATAGCTTATTTCAAAATAGCACATCTACTTTGTAGGGAAGACTCACAATTAATCCGAGGCAGGCTTCCCTAATGTAGATGTGTTATTTCGATTTAGAGCCCGAGGAGGCACTGGGGAGGAATAAGTTAGCCCTCACCCAAGGCCATTCTATTTTGAAATAGCAGACATGGAATGTCTACACAGCCCCTATTCCGAAATAACTACTTCAGAATCGGTGTTATTCTTTGTAGAATTAATTTTACAGAAGTCAGAATAAACCTCCTGTTATTTCAAAATTATTTAAAAATAACGCTATTGCTTTATAGACACTTACTTTGTATTTCGTAATAACGGCCATTATTCCGAAATAACTTTGCCATGTAGACACACCCCTACAGGTGTGTTACCATTCCTGATGTCTGATATATATGTCCATTTATCCTTTGGCATAGAGACTGTCCAGTCTGGCAGCATACATGGCAGAGGGGCATTGCTGGTACTTGATGACATATATCACATTAGTGGATGTACAGTTGGCTGAGCCACTGATGGTGTGGCCGATGTGGTTAGGTCCTGTGATGGTGTCACCTGTATAGTTATGTGGACAGAGTTAGCAATGGGGTTTGTTGCCGGGTTAGGTTCCTGGTTAAGTGTTTCTGCGGAGTGTTGTGTGGCTGCTTGTGAGTATTTGCTTCAGGTTGGGAGGGGCTGTCTATAGCCAAGGCTGGCCTGCTATCCAAGGTCTGTGAGAGGGAGGGATCATTTTCCAGTGTTGGTTGTTGATGCCCTGTAGGGGTTTTAGCTGGGCTGTAGGAGATACCCTGTGGTGTTCTGTCATTTACCTTGTTGGTTCTGTCCCGAAGAAGGTGACTTCTGGGTACTCATCTGTCTCTGTCAATCTGTTTCTTCACTTCCCCAGGTGGGTATTTAAGTTTTAAGAATGCTTGATAGAGACTCTGTAAGCTTTTGTCTCTGTTTGAGGGCCTGGAGCAGTTATGACAGTCTCTGAGGAGAAAGCATGCTGGGGCAACCTATCTTTTCAGAGAAATACCCAGTGCAAACAGGGAGCTGTGCAGCCTGGAAATTCCCTGGTCAGAAGGGAGAGGGACACAGGTCTCAACCCAGAAAAGCAGCGGCTCTGGAGCTGGAAGTGTGTGGGTGGTTGCCCTTACTGGGCCCCTGAGGGGAAACCCTTGTGCAGTCACCCTGAACTGTGACACCATCTTTATTACATATATAGGAAAAGCTGTGTTATCCAGCCTGGCACCAACCAGAAAGCTCTATAAGCCGGCATTTCTGATCTTCACTGAAAGTCCAGTTTATAGTCTGGTTGGCGCAAGGCCAGCAGGCTTTCTACCTGGCTCTGTGTCCCCACAAGCGAGGGTGAGTAGGTGTGTCGTTTTGGACCAGAACACTCAATCAAAAAGGAAGCCTGTAGGTTCTGGTCAGTGCTACTGACCAGGCCATTGAATGGCTGGTCCACAGCCACGGCATGTTTCCATGAACGTTGGCATACTGATGTAGGCTTCAGTCTCTATTACACTGCCTTGTTTCCTTGCTTGATCAGGGCCTGATGCTTCTCCCGGTGAAGTCAGTCACAAAAGTCAGAATTAGCCCCATAGGTCCAGCTCCTCAGAGGGAGTTTGGGGCCCAACTCCCATTGATTTCAACAGAAAACCAATGGGAGTTAGGTGCTGTCATGAACAGGAAGAATGCTGACCAGCACCCGGTGACTAAGGGATTAACTCAGGTACCTAGCAAAGATGTCGGCCAGGGGGGTTCAGGCAGTCAGACAATAAAAATGCAGATAGGAACTTCAAACCGGGACAGAGGGGGTTTTCTTTCTCTCTTCTTTGTTTTGAGATCAGAGTGGTTTCTCCCAGGTATTGAGGGACATTTTCTCACTCGAGAATGGACTTCTTGAAATGTGTAAGTAGGGAAAAGTTTACATAGTCCATCAGGGTTTATTGTTTTCCTTGTTTGGGGGTTTGGAAAACATGTCTGAGCTGGCTAATGGTTTTCCTTCTTTGTAACTAAAAATTACAGCCCAGGGACTTTTCCCTGAGTCTGTGTCACTTCATGACTATTTACCACCTAGTCAATTTACTATGCTTGCACAGTAGTTTTGTTCTGATAATAAAAGAGTTTTCCTTTTTTTTTTTGATTGACCAGTATTGGTTGATTGTTGTGTCCTTAGGTTTACATGCCTAATACCCGGGCAGAGTCCATTGTTCTCTGTAGATTCCCTCTGTTTGTTTTCCCAACTCCAAGCAAAACGGAGGTTGGGGCACGGGGAGAGCTTTGCCTTAGGGAGGGGATTCCCAAGTGATCTCTTCCATGGAAAAGGGTTTATTTTATATCTTTTTAAGTATACTTGGGTGGTGGCAGTGAGTTTTTATTCATCTTTTTTTTTTAATCTCAGGGAGACTGAGACTGGATAAGCTTGTCTCTGGGAGTGCCGGAGACAGGTTTCACAGAATTTATTCTGCTAGCTCGCCCCCATCTCTGCACGCAAAGTGTCAGGTTGGGGGATTGAGCCATGACAGGTGCCTAAGTCCATTTGAGAAGCCGGGCTCCAGTCCGTCTAGTGCTCAGGAAGAAAGCATTTAAAATTTGGAGTCTGCCTGTGCTTCTCTCCAGTCCACCACTTCTCCTCTCGCCTTCCCTGGACTCAGCCCTGGTCTTTGCTATGAAGACCACGTACACACAAAACCTTGCCATGCTCTGATACACAGGGCAGAGGGTGGGCAGTTCTGATGGGCAACATTTCTGCTGAGGCAGTGCTGAGCTCCTCTGCATGTCAAATGTCCATCCTGGAGTGTGGTTTTGTAGCTGCGGATATGAGCCCTTGCAATCAAACTGAAACAGCTGCTTCTTTAGTGAACTAAAGTAGAACCTAGCCCATTGAGAGGAATGGTTAAACCAGCCACAGATGCACTATACTGCATAATACCATGACCACAAATGTTATTTTAACTGCACATCAGAATAGCCAGCTGCAGGATAGCTCAGGCTGTGAATAGCAGTAAACAGAGGGTTAGCTGATGACTTGAGGTGCTTTGTTAAGGAAGGGGCAGCACATAAACTGCTCCACTGCAGAAGCAGCCCCGGGATGCCTCGTGACTCAGTCACCGGTAATCCCTGCCCTGCTTTCTCATTGGGGGGGGGGAGAGGGAGGAATTGTGCACTGCTGGCCTAGACCAACAGTAAATTACAACACACACACACACACACACACACACCCATGGGGGCTGAGCTGGCCAGTGAAGGAAGCCAAAGCTCATCTCCCTCACTCCATGCCCACCTGTTCTGTACAGAGAGCAAGCAGATGTAGCCTGTGTACCTCGGAGTGCCCACACCCTTAAGCAGGCACATGGGCTGAGTCTCAGTCTAGCCTTGAGTCAATACCTTGCCATTCCATCTTAATACAGACCCCTCACCCAGCCCTCATGTGCTGTCAGACAAGGTCAAAACTAGTTTTTATCTGAGATTATGAAGATAATCAAGTACTTTTTTTCCCCATTTACTTTTGGAGCCATGAAGTTCCAAGAATTGCTCACACTGGTAACTGATTTAGAAACCCAGCAGCGTCTAGCTAGAGCATAATTTCTAACTCACCCATGGAAGCTTCCAAATACATCAGCTGCTGTGATTACATCATTCGGCATGGACAAAAGGACATGACAAGCATCACACCACAATTAGCACAGAGGCCAGCAACAGCAGTAGGATACATGGTTTGCCAATGTAAGAAAACAATTAGACCATAACAGTATCATATGGCCAGGGCCAGCCTTACAGGTAAGTGACAGGGTGACCATCCAAGGTGTCATGGATGGGGGACATTGTGGTCCAGCTTCAGAAGAACCATGAGGATAAGGGAGCTCCAGGGCAGGAGCCAGGTGCTCAAATGGATCCCCTCTCTATACTCCTAGTAGCAGCATGACCTCTGAAGGGCCGCCACTGTTCCATCTGCTGGTGCTCTCTCTGCTAAGCCACCACCCGCTGCACAGGGAGCTGTACTTAACAGGCGCTAGGGAACCATTTTCCCTAAGGTCAGCCCTGCATTGTGACACAGGGGCAGCACCACGCACTCTAGTAAACAACCACTTGTGGTCTTGTGGGTAAGGCCCTGGCCTGAACCTCACGAGGTCTGGGCTCACTTCCTGATTCTTCCACAGACTTCCTATGTGATCCTGGACAAGTCACATGGGGGCAGATTTTTCCAGGGCTCAGCACCAAATCTACAACTAGATTTTTCCAAAGTGCTTGGTGCCCAATATACTGAGCCCTGTTGAAAAGCTGGATGTTTTACTATTTAATGGGAGCAGAGCTCTAGTGAAAGCCTGGCCTCAATTGGGAGGGAGGGGTGCTGAGTTCTTTTGAGAAGTTAGCCCTCAGATCACCCCGTGCCTCAGTTTCCCATCAGTACTTTTGAGATAATATCTTCCTCCCGCCCCTTATCTGTGTTTGCTATGTAGATTCTTGTAGCTCTTCAGGGCAGAGACTATGTCCCTCCTTTGTGCAGAGGGACACTGCACTACAAATCAGGGATAATAACTAATCATTAGTTGAGTGATAGGAGCTACAGAAAACTGCAAGGTGGGTGCTGATGAACTCTTGAGATACTCAGAGGATATGCCACACTGCAGGTTGTATGCAATCAGCCCTGCTGCTGGAGTGACCTCTTTGTTCCTCATGCTTAAATGAGAAAATATGCACGAAGGTTCTGTTGCAATAGGAATCTTTCCAGACAGCTCCTCAGTATGGCAAGAGAATGCTAATCCTGCTATGCAGTATGAGTCATATGGTTATTTTACTTGTGTGGTACACTGCTAGCCTCAAAAAGACAGCTGATTCTTACTCAACCCCAATCAATGTACTGTCTGTGATCACAATTTCCAGGTAAAATATAGCTTCACCCAATAAAACATCATATAATTTGAAAACACCAGCATCATTTGCTTTGTTCACCCCTCCAAATTATCATTGACAGGAACAAGGATTCAGGGCTATATGATGCAGATGCATCTTTATATCAGGGATTTGTAAGATGATGTCACCAATAGCAACTGGGAACCCCACAATCTGAAAATGTATTTATCCTTTTACCACTGCAGGAGGTTGGGAAGTTCTGTAAGTCCCATTTTGCAGATGGAAAAGAGAAGCACACAGAGACTAAGCCACTTGCCTATGGTCACACAAGACAGATGTAGCAAAGGGGGAGGGGAATTGAACTTACAGGCCAAGAGTACAAAGCTAGTATACTAACAACTAGGCCATCCTTCCTTTCCTGTATGCTTATTTGTTGCATGTCCTACATACATCAGTGTGTATACTATATATTAGCTATAATGGAGTCACTCCTCAGGGCACCTTAGCTTGGCATACCTGAGGGATAGAAAGAAGGGGGCAACTGAGGTATCTAACTTTCCCAGCCCCTGCAAGCCTGGAGTTGTTAGAGGGCCAACGTAGCCTCAAGTTTAAACTTAGAGCAGCCTTAGGGTTGCTCTAAATGTAACCAGGAAGAACAGGAACTTGTCTGTTGTCTGAGGATTTCCCAGTATTGTGAGTGTTCCAGATACATGCCTTGCACATATCCCCTCCATCTCCAATATGCCCCTCTGATGAAGAATGAAGCCGATGGTGGAAAGTGGACTTTGCACCTCTTTTATCTGGGGGAATCCATAGCTGCTCTTTTAGGTATGTCTAGACTGCGAGCTTCTTTCGAAAGAAGCTTTTCTGGAAGGGAACTTCTGAAAAAACTTCTTTCGAAAGAGAGCGTCCACACTGCCAGAGAGCATCAAAAAAGCAACTGCTTTTTCGAAAGATAGCATCCACACTGAATGGACGCTATCTCACATTTAAGCTGTGATTACTATGGATGGAGTGATCACTAGCGCACCTGTGCTTTTTCCTGGAGGCCTCTTCTTTCAAATAAACTCCCTCTTCCATGTCCACACACACCTTTTTCCAAAAGTGCTCTTTTGGAAAAGGCATTCTTCTTCATAGAATGAGGTTTACTAATGTCAGAAAAACCCCTGTATTCTTTCAATTTTCTTTTGAAAGAACGCAATAGCAGTGTGGACATAAGTGATGTTTTTTTGGGAAAAATAGCCATTTTTCAAAAAAAAACCCTGCAGTCTAGACGCGCCCTTAGGGAACTTGGAATCCAAGGTCCTCTGCACTCCTGGCAATATTGGGCAACAGTTGAGGGAGAGGAGTGCAAAGACACAAAAGCACCTCCCTTTTCAGAATGCTTGTTTGCAGAACTCTTGAGAGTGACTAAGATTTTGTCTACACTTAAAAGTTTAAAGCACAGCCACAGCAGCACTTTACACTTTACACTGAAAGTGTGGCCATGGCACAAGCACTGGGAGATCTCCCAGAGCTCTGTGTAACCCACCTCCACAAGGGGAGTAGCTAACAGCACTGGGAGCACAGCTCGCATACTGGTGCTTAACAGAGCTGTAACTTACTGCTCTGAGGGGTTCACACCTCTGCACCAGAAAGTTACAGCATTGTAAAGAACCAGTGTGGATTTAGCCTAAGAAACAGATCAGTTACATCCCCAGGTCTGACCCAGCTGTAGGCCTGTTCACTGACAATCAAACATGATGTATGCATGTAAAGAAGAACCAAATTCATAAATATTCCAGGCTATTATCCACTCCAGATTAGAAGCAAGGTCAGCCTTTGTTCTGCTGAATGCATTTGCTTTGAAAGGACAGCCTTGTATGTGAAAAAGGATTGCTGTGTTTGTAACAGTTCCCTCCTAAAAATGAGGGGGGAAGGGTTACATTTTTCCCAAAATCACACACTAGGCCTAAGTACTGCACACACAAAGGGGTTCTGTTTGGTTGCCTTCATTTAAAACACTGACGTGATTTAGCACAACTGGACTAGAAATACAGAGACATGTTGATGGCTCAAAGTGCAGAACATGCTGCTTCTGCTTCATTTCAGAAAATTGAGATGATGGGAACAGATAGCAATATGAAAAAAAAAAAAGGTCTTCCCTTTATTTCAGAGGATACTTCTTCTATTACCTTGGCTAAGCTGAGTAAAGCCAACCATAGTCTGGCTGGCACAGATTTTTCATTGAAAACACTGGCTTTGTATCGGAAGCCTTGCCTACTCACCAGTGTGGTATTGCTTTCATTGCTCTGGTGTAGTTGAAGAGATACAGTCCTTGGTGCAGAGGCAATTAAACCAGCCCAATTATACTGTCAATTAAAAGGATGCTGGCTCTGGGTGAGAGTGCTCAGAAACCTGCAAGACTGAGCTCTTGCAAAGCGCTTTCCATGAAATATAATGCAATTTACATTTGCCCATGTCTGCATCCCCAACATTTTGGGAAGGTTGTGTCACAAAGAGGGTATTGTGACTGTGACCTTTGCATGTCCCTAATGATATCAAAGTCTGGCGACATGGATGTAACGGGGGGAATTAGTGAGAACATTTTGTAAGAACAAATCCAGTTTCAAATGTATTTGAAATGTGGAAGTGGAAGGCAGTTTAGACGAAATTGAAGTGATCGTGAATGGTAGAGTGCATGATTGTAAGGAACGGGTAGGAGGGAAAGCAGTACAATACAGGTAATAGATTTCACAAAGGCAGACTTTAGGAAAGCAGGGAGTTAGTAAGATCCCATGGGAAGCAACTCTAAAGGGAAAAAAAACTGTGTTGGCAGTTTTTCAGAGACGTTATTAAGGGCACAAGAAAAAACTATCCCACTGCGTAGGAAAAATAGAAAATATGGCAAGAAACTACCCTGGCATAACCCAGAGATCTTCAATTATCTAAAAATCAAAAAAGAGTCCTACAAAAAGTGGAAACTGGGATGTTTATGAGTAGTTTAAAAAATAGTTACACAGTGCAGGAAAAGAAAAAGTAAGCTATTGCAGTAGATGGCTACAAAACCCAAATATTCTGTGAAAATCTAGTGTTGTTTTCAAAATGCATGCTAAAGCCCTGGACAGGATAGAAAGGGAGAAGCTGACTCAGCACTGAGCCACACTCAGATAGCTAGAGATAGGAGATGTAAGTCATCAGGCAAAGGTATCACAGCTAGGACAACAAGTTATACAATGCCCTTTCTTTAGGACCTTGGAGCAGAGACATTTTTATGTAACTGTGACAAAGTGCTCTTTTCCTCCCTATTTTCCTGTACGTGGATGTATGTGAGACTTACAGTTTTGCATGAATATTGTGGGTGCCTCAGTTTCCCTGGTATTGCACCAATGCCAGCATGATGGAAATAAAGGTACGTGACTTTTGCTGAGATCCTTTGGGGCCAAGTGAGGTAACTCCAGAGGCCTGAATGTAAATAATGGATGGTGCCCTATGTAAGCTAAGACTCAGGAGGAGATGCAACCAGATGACACTTGCCCAGGAAGCAAGACAAAGATCAAGAGGAAGAGCAATGGCATGTCGAAGGTCCAGCCACTGGAAGCTGGGCAGTCTGCTGCGGGGAAGTTGGTGATGGAGGAGTCGGAGATGGGGGAGTCCAGGAACCCCACCCAAGATGGACTTTGCTGAAAGTCACTCATTTCTGTGCTAAGAGGCTGTGTTCCTGTTGATTAATAAATCTTTTGTTTTACATGCTGAGAGTCACAGCTGATGGCAGAGCTGGAGTGCAGAGCCCTCTAGTCTGGTGGATGCCAAGGGGAAGTATACAGTGTGAACAGGGATACTAGATGCTCTAAGGTCAGTCCCAGGAAGGCCATAACCTGGACAGTGTGCACTAAGGAGTCATGCCACCCCAGAGTCCTGGCTGGCTTCATACAGAGTGGCCCCAGAGCATGGGAGCTGTGACACCGCCACAGTAACACAATGCTACCAGCAGAGTCATCACAATAGGGAGTGAATGCAGGACTTTGAATCTGAAAGCGTGAGGCTATACTAAAATACACAGATCTGTGAGCTGAAAGGCTAGTAGGCTCCTCAGTCATCAGTCGCTTTATGGGCCAGCCAATAGGCAGGGATAAAGAGCCCAGCTATATATAAGTGGCTTACGTCTGTGACTGAATTTTGGATACCTCTCCCATAGGTGAAACCACACAATAGCATATCAAAGGAACAGTGCATGAATATGACCATGTCAACCACTAGCTCCCTCCCTCCCCTGGGGACAAAGAAAGATGTGCTTTGCAGTGTGCAGGGAAGAGTCACATGTGGGAGCAGCAAGAGACGCCCTGTTGATTATGAAAGGTGCTTTAGGAAGCCAGAGAACTGAATGTGTAAGATTTTACCTTCAGTTCAGCACAGCTGGATGTGTTCATAAGAGGCAGAGCCTGGCACTGCAATAATTGCAGTTTGTTAGAGCTCCACCAGACTGAAGTTTGGTCTCCATTAACCCTATACATTCCATGGGAGTTGCAATGGTGTATAACGTGGGAATCTCTGAAATGCAATATGTAAAATAAATCTGCAGTGTAACTGCATCAAAATCAACTAGACCTAGCTCCAGCCGCTTTTACCCCCTTTGAAATTATGTTTGAGGTGTAATAATTATTACTGTGGGCAGATAAACTGGGAGGCCAAGCACTATGGGCAGATAAATATTACAGAAGCAAAAGACTATCAAAAATAGGGGGGAGGTGAGAATGACTGAAAAAAGATCTTTAAATATTGTTCTTATTGAGATATGTTATATAAAAGAGGCATGAGTGGGTTTTAAAATAGTTTATCTGAATTACACATGTTTAGGTATTTGCCCCATTCTGTAAATCCATGCTTTATAAATGGTTTAAGTTCTTATCTTCAACCTCTTTCAACATCTGCTTTAACATAGTAAACTTGTATCTAAATGAGTGTGTGTATGTGTGTGTGAAAGAGAGCGAAAACGAGAGAGACCCAGATCGTCTGATGTGACTCTACAATCTTTTTTAGCAAAGCTATTCTTATTTAAGCTACTGTAGTCTAGGGAACACACACATACAAAAGCAAAGATGCAGATATTATGAAATATCAGTGGACATTATCTTTGCTTTTGCAGCCCATATATCCCTGACTGTGATTCCTGCTTCAGGAAATGAAACTTTTTTTTACTAATTTGTAGCTCAAAATGAGAGAAGGTTTTTGTTGTGTGCCTTGACCTTCACTTTGAGTATCATTTCCATGTGGATTAAACAAAAGAACATTTTATAAATGTTTCTGTACAATAAATTACTTTTAACTTGAATCAGTTCTGATTGAAAAAACACTCAATAGGAATAACATAAAATATGATTCATGCTATGCGACCTTGGGACTACAATTCATGAAGTTGTGCAGTAATGATATGTGTCAGATCCTTTTCTAAATAAGCTAATTACCAAGGAGAGGATTGTTCAAACAAATGATTGTTCCCTCACACAGACATTCCTGTGATCCTTCCCTGAAGCCATGAGGCTAATAGAATTCAATTGTAAGTAAAATATTCTGGGCCTACATCAGATCCTACTTATACTGCTGTTACTCCTCTGAAGACAATAGCAGAGCTCTGTGGGAACTGGAAATGTGGCAGTTTTGGAAAAAAAACTAACCAAACCAAACCAACAAACATAAAACATTTGAAATTTCCTGAAAAATGAAATTCTGAGAAAAAATGTTTGAATCATCGAAACATTTTGAAATGTTTCATTCAGATTCACATTTGAAAAATTATCATATAATAAACATTTACAAAATTAAACCAATCATTTTGAAATGGAAAAATGAATGTTCCATTTCAACCCAACCAGAATGCTCCAGGTCACCTCCCCCCTTTCCACCTCCCCCAAAATGAAATGTAATCCTAATCAACACTAATCACTTTGATTTTTGACACAGCTGCATTTTCTGGTGTAAAGTTGTTCAAAGGAGTCATCAGTGTTACAATGATTTAAAACCAATGTGAGAGCAGAATTGAACCTTTTGGAGTTCACTGCTGGAGAAAGAAAGGGATAAGCTGGGGAGAAAGGGGGAAAGCTCCGATTTAAGCCACATTTGTGTACTGATAAAAGCACTAAAAAGGGAACAGAGAACAAAATTGCCTAGCTAACATTTGGGAACAACATCCTCTTTTTTTTCCCACTGTGCTCCTCTGAAAAACTTCCCCCTTCAGGGCCCAATCCAGCATCTAGTTAGGGTTGCCAGGTGTCCGGTTTTGTACCAGACAGTCCAGTATTTGAGAGTTCTGTCCGGGAAACAAATTGAGAAAATACTGGACATATAAAATGTCTGGTATTTTCTAATTAGGTAAGTTTATTATTATTAGGTGTATCAGTTTGTAGTTGCGAATTGCCTGGCTGGTAGACACGCTCACGCTGCGTGAGAGTGTCTACCAGCCAGGCAGTACGCAACTACTTGGAGGGGGGGGCGGGGCTGGGATGGGATGGAATCCCCGGGGCCAGACTCACTAGTGCTTCGCCGGGACTGTGCCCGGGATGGGCAGCACCCTGGGATCTGCGTACACCCAGGTCAGTCCCGCTCCCCGCCGGCCGATTCTCTCCCCTGCGCTTCCCCTCCCTCCCCCCTGGCCATCCCCACTCCTCCTGACCCCCTCCCAAACAGCCCTGCTTCCCAATCTTCCCTGGCCAGCTCTGCTCCCCACTCCCAGTTCTCTCCCGCTTCTCCTCCCAATCTCCCCCAGCCAACCCCGCTGCCCCCAACCAGCCCTGCTTCCAGCAGCTGGTTCTCCCCTCCTTCTCCCGATCTCCCTCAGCCAGCCCCGCTGCCCCTGACCCCATCCCCCCCAGCCAGCCCTGCTTCCGCTGGCCGGTTCACCCCCCCATCTCTCCCGGCCAGACCCATTGCCCCTGACGACCCTCCCCAACCTCCCCCAGCCCAATCTACACTGGGCCAAATTTCAGAAAAATCTCCTCTTTTGGAAGAGCCCTTCTTCTTCGTGGCACAAGGAAGACAGGGCTTCTAAAAGAGCGCGTCTGCTCTTCCGCAAAAAATGTTAGAAGAGCAGATGTGTTCCCCGTAGTCTAGACATAGCCTCGGAAAATCTTCCTAACTGTCAGGGTGGTTAAACACTGGAATGAATTGCCTCAGGAGATTGTGGAATCTCTATCATTGGAGATATTTAAGAGCAGGTTAGACAGATATCTGTCAGGGATGATCTAGAGCAGTGGTTTTGAAAGTGATCCGCGAAACCACTTTGAGAAACACATTAACTGGCCGCCCTGGTTTGTATATTTACCAGCGCCATGGTCACAGAGCCTCGCGGCTCCCATTGGCTCCGTTTCATCCTTTGCAGCCAAAGTGAGCCGCTGGAAGTAGTGTGGGCCGGGCCACTGCTTCCTGCTGCTCCACTTGGCTGAAAAGAGCGAAACGGAGCCAATGGGAGCCGCAAGGCTTCGTGGCTGCGGCACCGGTAAATATACAAACCAGGGCAGCCAGTTAATGTGTTTCTCAAAGTGGTTTCGAGGAGCACTTTCAGAAACACTGATCTAGATGGTGCTTGGTCCTGCTATGAGGGCAGGGGACTGGACTAGATGATCTCTCAAGGTCCCTTCCAGTTCTAGTATTCCATAATTCTATAATAAGCTCAAAACAGTGAATAGTGAAAAAGAGAACAATGCACATTGGTGAGCAGCAAAGCATGAGAACAAATGTATTAGCGGTGTGGGCAAATCTCAAAAGGATTAAAGTTGAAACTATAGTAAAGAATAAAATTGTCAGACACGTGGATGAATATAATTTGTTGGGGGAAAGTCAGCATGGTTTCTGTAAAGGGAAATCATGCCTTACTAATCTGCTTCAGTTCTTTGAGGACAAGGGGGATCCAGTGGATATAATATACTTAGATTTCCAGAAAGCCTTTGGCAAGGTCCCTCACCAAGACTTTTAAGTAAAGTAAGTTGTCATGGGATAAGAGGGAAAGTCCTTTCGTGGATCGGTAACTGGTTAAAAGACAGGAAACAAAAGGTAGGAATAAATAGTACGTTTTCAGAATGGAGAGAGGTAACTAGTGGGGTCCCCCAAGTGTCTGTCCTGGGATCCATCCTATTCAACTTATTTATAAATGATCTAGAGAAAGGGGTAAACAGTGAGGTGGCAAAATTTGCAGATGATACCAAACTGCTCAAGATAGTTAAGACCAAAGCAGACTCTGAAGAGCTTCAAAAAAACCTCACCAAACTAAGTGATCAGGCAACAAAATGGCAAATGAAATTTAATGCTGATAAATGTAAAGTGATGCACATTGGAAAAAATAATCCCAACTATATATACAATATGATGGGGACTAATTTGGCTACAACTACTCAAGAGAGAGAGATTGGAGTCATTGTGAATAGTTCTCTGAAAACATCCACTCAGTGTGCAGCGGCAGTCAAAAAAGCAAATAGAATGTTAGGAATCATTAAAAAAGGGATAGAGAATAAGATAGAAAATATCTTATTGCCTCTAAATAAAACCATGGTACGCCCACATCTTGAATACTGCATACAGCTGTGGTTGCCTCATCTCAAAAAAAGATATATTGGCATTGGAAAAGGTTCAGAAAAGGGCAACAAAATGATTAGAGGTTTGGAATGGGTCCCATATGAAGAGAAATTAAAAAGATTTGGACTTTTCATCTTAGAAAAGAGGAGACTAAGGGGGGATATGATAGAGGTCTATAAAATCATGACTGGTATGGAAAAAGTGAATAAGGAAAAGTTATTTGCTTATTCCCCCAATAAAAGAATTAGGGGGTCACCAAATGAAATTAATAGGCAGCAGGTTTAAAACAAACAAAAGGAAGTTTTTCTTCACTCAGCGCACAGTCAACCTGTGGAACTCTTTGCCAAAGGATGTGGTGAAGACCAGGACTTTAACAGGGTTCAAAAAAGAGCTAGATACATTCATGGAAATTAGGTCCAACAATGGCTATTAGCCCTAGCCTGTTTCTCTGGAGGTGGGTGACAGGGGAGAGATCACATGAGGTTTACCGGTTGTGATCCCTCCCTCTGGAGCATCTGGTATTGGCCACTGTCAGCAGACAGGATACAGGGCTGGATGGACCTTTGGTCTGACCCAGTATGACCATTCTCATGTTCAGATAAGCAAGAATTTGGAGGATCCAGTCATGCCCTATTGAACTCATTGGCTATGTCTACACTGGCGCGATCTTGCGCCAGAAATATGCAAATGAGGCTAAGCGTGCAATATCGCTGAGCCTCATTTGCATATCTAATGAGCCGCCATTTTTTCAGAAGAGGCTCTTGCGCAAGAAGGAGCGTCTACACTGCCCCTTCTTGCGCAAGAAAAACCCTCTTGCGCAATACTGTTCTTTCTGAAAAGTAATAGGTGTAACGGTATTGCGCAAGAGGTTTGTAAAGGTGGATGACAGATTGAACATCTAAAATTTAAGACTCTGGCCCAGCAACATCTGTAATCTAGCAGGCCCATAGATGTTCCTGGGTCAGAGAGCTCTGCCAGCCCCAAGTTGGGCGGCAGAAGGGCCTGTGTGTGGGAGTCCTTCCGGGTCTGGCATCCTGCCTGGGGCCAGTGGTAGCAGGGCCTACGGCAGCAGGGGAACTCGGAGAGGGCAGGCAGCCTGAGTCCAGCAACCCAGCCAGAGCCAGCAGCAACAACAGGGCCTGTGGCAGGGGGATGGGTGAAGGAGCGCAGCAGCTGGGACCAGGCACAGAGCTGGGTATGGGGGCAAACTTCTTCATTTGGGACCAGTCAGGTCCTGAAGGTGCCAGACCAGGGAGGTCCAACCTGTAGTATTGTTAGCTGTGTATATCATCTTCAGTGGGGTTGCCCAGGTGTACATGGGAGAGAATTTGGCCCATGTAGTTTAATTCTATTTGCAAAAATATGGTGTAATCAGCAGTGTCTTGTTTTGTGCTAGCAAACAAGGTAAATAAGGTCTACATGAAATTAGTGTGAGGTGGCTGCACAACTGGAAGAAAGACCATACTCAAAGAGTAGTTATATATGGCTTGCTGTCAACATAGTAACCTGGGTCCAGTATTATGCAATACTTGAATTAATGATTTGGATAATAGAGAGGAGAGTATGCTTATAAAATGTGAAGATGGCACCAAATTGGGAGGACAGAATTTGAATTCAAAACAACCTTGACAAATTAATAGAACTGCTGTGAAATCAACAAGATGTAATTCAATAATGACAAGTGCAAAGAACTTTGCAAGAAAAATAAATGCAGAACTACAAAATGGGGAATAATTGGCCGTTAAGCGGTCATGCTGATGAAAAGGATCTTAGGGTAACAGTGATTCAGAAACTGAATATGAATCAATAATGTGAAGCACTTTTTAAAAAAGGCTAATATCAATCTTGGTTGCATTAACAGGACAGTCATACACAGAACACTGCTTCCAGTGCCTCATTTGGAGTACTGTGTCCAGGCCTGGGTGCCACACATATGCAAAATGTGGATAAATTAGAAAGAGTCTAGAGGAAAGGAACAAAAATTATAAAATAAAACTTGGAAAACTTGACCTATGAGAAAAAGTTAAAAGAACTGGACATATATAGTCTTGAGATAATAAAACTCAGATGGGGTCCTGATAAAAGTCTTCAGATGTGTAAAGATAATGGGGATCATTATTTCTCTGGTTCCACTGAAGGTAGGACAAGAAGTAATGGGTTTAATCTGCAGCAATAAAGATTTGGATTATACATTAGGAAAAACTTTCTAACTATAAGGGTAGTTAAATTACAGAATAGGCTTCCAAGGAAAACTGCGGAATCCCCATTATTGACAATTTCTAAGAAAACCGCCTGTCGGGATGGGATAGGTTTACTTTGATCCTACCTCAATCATGGGGGCTGGACTTGGCCTCTTAGGATCCCTTCTCACCCTACATATCTATGATTCAATATTATTGGATGAACAATGCAGTACAAAAGTCAGTTACACAGTCATTCTAATTTGATCAGCACTGAGAAAATAATGGCAAAGGTATAGGGATGTAAATTAATTATGAGTGCTTCATAAACCCAGTGAATTATGTTTGCCAAAGAAAGGCAGAGTTGAAAAAAAAAATATGTATACAGGACCTCACACATAACAGTGGCCTCCAACCTTTTTACACCCAAGATCACTTTGTAAATGACAGAACAAGCCAAGATCTACCGCCCTGCCCCTTCCTTGAAGCCCCGCCCTCTCTGTTCGCCTCCTCTCCATCACTTGCTATCCCCAACCCTTACACTGCTGCTTTTTTTCCCCCCAATTCTTCTGTAGGAAGAAGTTTTTCCAACATTTGGCCTGTCTAGACTTGACCAAATGTCAGAAAAAACCCTTCTTTTGGAAGCCCCCTTATTCCTTGTGGAAAGAGGAATATAGGGGTGACCGAAAGATCATGTTTGCTCTTCCACTAAAAGAAGTGGAAGAACAAATGCATCCCTGGATGCAGAAGAGTTTTTCTGGGGTATCTCCGGAATCCTGAAAAACTCCTGCAGTCTAGACGTACCCTCGCTGGGTTGAGACAGGATGTGCAGGCTCCAGGGTGGGAATGAGGGATTTGGGTGTGGGAAGGGGTGAGAGGTGCAAGCTCTGGGAGGAAATCTGGATGCAGGAGGAAGTGGATAAGGGAACGCTGGCTTGGGGAGAGGGCTCCAGGCCGGGCAGTGTTGGGGTCAGATGTAGGGTTAGGGTATTAAGTAAGCCACAGACTTCTGGATGTGAGGGTTCAGGAATTTGGGTTGGGGTATGTGAGGTGCTCAGGGAAGAGGGTTCCAGTGTATGATAGGCTGAGATGTAGGGTCTGGGGGAAAGGGGAGTGCAGGAGTGTCATGATGCTGTGGCCAGATGGGGGCTTGGCCCCAATTGGGGGTTTGTTGGCCAGGCTTCATTTTCAAATAAAATACTATGTCAAACACAAAAAGTTTCTGCATTGTCTTTATTTCTGAAGGGCAGGGAACCTGTTTGGACAGGGTGCCAGTGGGGACAGGTTTCTGCGGTTGGGGACGGGAGAGGGAAGAGGGGACAGGATGCCAGGAGGGCAGGGGACAGGGTGCCAGTGGGGACAGGTTTCTGAGGCTGGGGAGTGGGGAGAGGGAATAGGGAGCTGGGGCGAGGGAACAGGGGGGAGTGGGGGCAGAGAGTCCCCTGCTATCGCCTCCTCGCAGTATTCTCCCTGCCACGCCCCCGAGGGAAGCCGGAGCGTGCCTCCCACAGCGCAGCCAAACCTCCGCAGGCACCTGCCCCAGGGCCAAACCCCCCTCCCACGGCGCGGCCACCCCCCCCTTCCGCAGTGGGGCCAAACCCCCGCGGGAGCCTGCCCCAGGGCCAAACCACCTCTCCCGCAGCAGGGCCAAACCCCCGCAGGAGCCTGCCCCGGGGCCAAACCCCCCTCCTGCAGCACGACCCAAACCCCAGGGCTGATCCCCGCTCCCGCTGTGCAGGGAAACCCCTGCGCTTAACTCACCCCTCCGGCGCCGGTGGCGCAGGGAAGCCGCCGCACTCTTCCTCTGGGGCCGACGCCCCCTCCCGCAGCACGTGACAGAGCTGTGGGAGGGGAGCAGCCAACACACTTCCGGAACCCCCGGAAGTGATGCGGGCTTCAGACAGGACTTCCGTCCACCCTGCGGGAAGCCGGCACTACACTAGAGGTAGGTCATGGGGCTTCTCGGGGGTGGGGGGAAAATGGAGGGTGGGGGTGCCCGAACGCCTCGCGATCAACTGGTTGAGGCCTCGCGATCGTCGGGTTGATGACCACGGGTATATAGTGTCTCATATAGATTAATCAGAGGCCTAGATGGTAGCCAATACCAGAATACATAGAACACTTTTATATCCAGGCAACAGCCCTTTAAAAATCAAGCTTAAACCTATTCATCTCAGAAAAAAACATTCCAGGGTGTAGCCCATCAGTTTGTTTACGGTGGCAGGGTTAAAGTCACTTACAATTTTTTATAGGTACTGTCCTATTGCAACTCTTTAAATAGCTCCCTGCAAACTTTTGCGGCAGCTCAGCCAGCTCTTGCCGTAGCTGCGCATCACGGCGCATCAACTTATTTTCACCCCTTGTGGAGAACCACAGCATTTAACAGGATTAACAAAAAACAAAAACAAAAAAAACCCCAGAACTAGGAAAGTTAAGAACTATTTCTAAGAGCTACAGTCCTCCTTCCCTCCTAGCTCCCAAGAACTAAATTCCTTCCCCCCCACCCCAAAAAATGTCTTGTTTTTCACAAGCAAATGATTAACATCAACATCTCATTGGCCCAAATTTGGCTAAATCTAGTTTTACAGATTTCCGAAAGTTGCGTACTTATCCTGTAATCATTGTATGACCTAAATCAAGCGTCAAAAAGCTTGGGTATCCCCAGTTTACAGCAACAGTATTGTGAAACAGCTTTATTCTGACTTTCAGTTCAGCTTTTCTCCCTCTCCAAAGTCTGTTTGTCATGTGAGGTCACTGGCGGGCTTCTTAAGCAGAGGGTAATGCTCATCAGCTCTTAATCTGTGGCTAGCATAACTCCACCACTGAACAGAGACAAAAATGCTGATCCCTTCTGCAGTGGTGAAAGTATCTTAAATTTCTTACATGTACTGTCCTATCACAACCCACCCCTCTTAGGCAGGCCTTCAGGGCAGGGGCTGGAGGGGTTGCAATAGGACAGTACTTGTAAGAAATTTAAGTGTGGGGTAGAGTCAGGGTTGCAGGTTGGGGTGCGGGGCAGTGCAGGAGTCAGGGTAGGGGGCTGTGGGTGTGGGGCAGAGAATATGAGGGGTACCCTGGGGCTGGGTTACCTTACGGGGCAGGTGGATGGGTCCCTGCCCCGATGCTCCTGTTTGCTGCCACTGCAACAAAGGAGTTGTGGGCTGGCTGTGGCAGGAGAGGGGGGCACTGCTGCAGGGAAACCAGCAGTGATGCGAGAGACTCTCTGCTGTCGCTCCCTTCCCCAGGCTTCTTCCCAGGGCCACTGGCAACAGTGCATACCATGGATAGCATGTGTGATGCCTGGCGTCCACTGAGGGGGCAATAGGACAGGCATGGATGCACCAGCAGTCTGGCTGGGAGAGCACATGCCTTCCCTACAGCATGTCCCCAGCTGGCCCCTTTAACCGGCCTGCCTCACCTGGCTGTGTGCACCAGGTTGCCAGCCTGCAGCAGGAGCCTGGCTGGGAGAGGGTACCACAAGCAGCACTGCCCTCCAGCTGGCTCTCGCTGGAGCAGCAGACAGGGGCACATGGTCTTACTTCCCTTTTCCTCTCTGTCCAGCAGAAAAGGACCATGTATCCACTTTCCTTCCCTTTTCCCCATCCTACACCCTTTGATGACAGTAAAGATGTTTAGAAGATAAATTAACCCTTATTCATATTTACAATTGAAGAAACTGAGGCACTGAAGTAACTTGCCAGAGGTCATATAACAAGCAAATGGCAGAATTGCCTGAGTACAGAACCGATGTTGCCAGAATCCTAATGTACTGCCCACTGGGCTTCACAGCTTCTTCTTAGCCTATTCCGACCTTCCACAACTTCCCCTTCACCTGCTTTTCCCTCTCCTCTCTAAACCCCCCTCCAGGAGCAGAATAAAGACCTTGGGCTCTAGGACCCGAAGTTAGAGGGAGTCCAACAGAAGAGAGACTCGGTGCCAGGGTAGTGGGCAAGCACACAGGTGCCAGCCCCCTCCTCCATCATGTGGACAATTTCACCTGGGAGGATGATCAAGGATTGTAGGAATCATGGCTCTCCCTTCCATCTACTCATTGGCTGGCTAAGTGGCATCCAGCGCTGACATCACACCAGAATGAAAGCGATGGGGCTGCAGCAAGGACTAGAAATACCTTTTTCCATCTGTGACCAGCATGAAAACCCCACTTGTTCCTCTCAGAAATGACCAAAGCAACACTGGGAAAACTGTGGGAAATGTAAGAGAGCTGCTGTTGGTCCAGCTAATACCATGGCTTGCACTTGTACAGGCAGAGCAGAACAAATCACGGCCATGACCCCCTTCATTGGGCTCCCATTCTGTACCAGACCCAGGGCTACATCCTTCACTTTCAAGGCTCTCCAGGAGCTTGGGAGCAATTATAGTGGAGAACATGTCTCCCTCTGCTCTAGGTGATTAGTTATACTAATGTTGATGGCACAGAGATGAATTTCCTGAGCAGGGACAAGGGAAGGTAACTTGTCAGTGGAACTCTCTGCTGCATGTCAGGCTGTGTTCATGCTGTCTCCCAAGAGAGTTTGTGGGACACTGATCAGTAAAACTGTGCAGGGAAAAAGGAGAGGCTTGGGTGCACAAAATGCATGAAATCCATCCTACGGCTGTGAGCGCTTATGTTCTCTTTGCTTCATATAACATTGGGTGAAGTTTGGTGGCAGGACTTGGAGAGCCGCAAACAGCCTGAATCATCCCAGCTATTGCCAGGGAAAGCAGAGACATAGGCTCCCCAGGCAGCTCGCACCCTGTGGATGCTACAAGTTCCCATCATTTTCTGCCACCTGTGCATCAGATTTTATGTATTCTTTGCCCACTCTCCTTCCCCATCACTACCTCTTCCACCATCGCCCTTCCCCATCACCCACCCTTCATCTCCCAGCACCCTCCCCCACCATCCTCCCCTTCCACCATCTCCAGCCACCCTTCCCCACCTCCTGCCATCCTCCAGTCCCTGTCATGCAGCCTCCCCTTCCCCATCTCCCCCCAGCCGCCCCCTTCCCCCTCGCCCACTCTCCTCGGCCCTGTTCCTTTCCCCGCTCCCAGGCTCGGGGGCCGAGGTCTCTGTTCTCCCTGCCGCAGCGGCGGCTGGGCGGCGCCTGGGACCCGGCGCTCCGCGCACACATGGCTCCCGCTCTGCCCGGCGAGCAGCTGGCGCAGGGCTCTGGGCTGGCAGGACCCGCCCTGCGTGCGGCCCGGGGGCCCAGAGCCGGCGGGGCGGGGCGGGGCGGGGCGGGGTGCGGCTCCTTCCACGTGGGGCGCTAGGCAGTGGCAGGAGCCGCTCTCCCGCCTGCACAGCGCCCGGGAGCGCCTGGACTGCGGCCGCCAATCCGGAGCCTCCCGTCGCCCACCCGGGCTCACACTGGACGCAGGGGGATGATGAGCTTTGCTCTCGCCGCCAGCAGCAGCAGCAGCAGCAGCCACCGCTTGTGAAGGAGAGAAAAACAAGCGCAGGGCGCGCTGGGTAAGACCCTCCTCTTTCCCAGTGACCCCGGGGCTGCTGCGAGGGCATTGGGGGGGGGGGGGGGCTGTGAAGTGCAGCTGGCGACTTGATTTCTCCTGCGCTCTGGGAGCGCAGCCGGGCTCGGTGCAGAGCGGGGCTTCCTGGCTGCCGTAGCCCGGCCGGATTTTCACTGCACCCAGCTGCAGTCTGGGGTTTTTCCTTTGCAAGCATTGTGAAAGGGATCCGGCTCCGCAGGGCAAGGAATGTCAGAGTGGGGGGTAAAAAATTCACGGTGATGGGCCAGCAAGACCAAAACAAACGGGGGGCTCGCCCCAGGCGCTACATCAACCCCCCCCCCCCCCCCACCCATCGAACGGGTTGCTTGTTAGCAGAAATATTGTAAGAAAAAAACCAGTATTGTTAGACTTGTAGTCGTACGGCAGGGCTGTTTTTGTAGGTGCATTTTGTAAAATGTTACTATATAAAAGACTGGACGCTGACACCCAACTCAGTGTGAATTATTCTGCTGGGATCTCATTGATTTCAGGTTAAGCTGTCAAACTCTGCCCCTTACAAATGCATTAATTAGCTGTTATGAACTATAGTGTAATTGCATAAAATATGATCGTGTTTTACTGAGATCATATGTAGCTAAAGGGACATAAACTGATATGCTTCCCCTGAAAATGTGGACCTTCTGGAATAGGGTGAGGCACCGGGGTGGTGGAGCAAGGGGAAAGTTACTACTTCTGCTGACTGCTAGATCTATAGACCTGCCCCATTAACTACTTACTTGTAAAGTTGCTTTTGAAGGACAGTATCGAGTCTCTAGCGTTTTGCAGCCAGGCTTTCCCATATCCTACTGCACCCAGCCCCGAGTGTATGCACGGGCATACGCACACACACATACCCATTGCCATTTCAACAGAGAGCGTTTTCGCTGACAGCCTAGCCATGTGGTGAAGGAATAACCTCATCAGCTCATCAACAGCCTAAGAGTTCCAGAGCCCTGGGGAAAATCAAGGATCTCTCTTGTAGGGATGTGGTAAGCATCACCCTTGCCTGATTATGCTTATCGGGTACTGGTTAACCGGTACCAGGAGTGGATTCTGGCCACAGCTTGCGGCAGGCAGAAGGCAGCTTCAGCCTATGGGGGTCAGGAGCCTGGAACAGAAGCTGTGTGCAGGAGTGCTGGGAGCAGAAGCTGCCCCCTTCAGCAGCAGCCCCAAGCATGGGGGTGTAGGGAAGCAGGATCCTGCTTAATTGGTTAATCTATTAAACCTAAGGTTTAACCTGTAAACTGATTTACCGTGATTTTACATCCCTACATCCTAGCCATAGTCTCAGGCAAAAGAAATGCTCCAAAATCCTGCCTGAGGTTCTCTCACCCAGAATTTTATGATACACGTGGCTCTTGCCACAACTTCTTTAGGCACAGCACACATACATACCAAGCAATGTTCCCTCTGTTTGTTTCCATCCATGTGCAGAATAAATGTTGTTATGTGTACTGAGGCATGTGTGGATGTGCACCACCAGTAGAAATACATGCTGCTGGCTCTGGGCGCTGTAGGTATTTTGCTAATCAGCAGGGCAGCATTTGGATCTCTCCTGTGTTGCTATTTTAGCACTCAGCTTACAAGGAACTCTGATGCCAAGTGACCTAACCTGGCAACTCCTCCAGGTGGGAAAACCCCAATTTGAGAAGTACATAAAACAAAATAATGTGTAGACTGAATAGGACTCAGGGTTCAGACTAAAGCGACAAGGAGTCCTGTAGCACCTTATAAACTAACAGATGTATTGGAGCATAAGCTTTTATGGGAAAAGACCCACTTCGTCAGATGCATGACACCATGCAAGGCACTGCATTTAGCTGTATGGAGTGGAAATCCATCAACCACATGCATCTGACAAAGTGGGTCTTTGCACATGAAAGCTTATGCTCCAATATATCTGTTAAGTGTATAAGGTGCAACAGGACTTCTTGTCGCTTTTGCAGATCCAGACTAACACGGCTACCCCTCTGATACTTGACACCATGCAGGGTTCAGACTGTTGGCCAAGTTCAGTCCTGATGTAAAGGAACGGAACTGAAAGGGAGGGGAGTTGCACTAAGGATGAATTTGGCCTATTGCATTTGCCTGGACTCTGACTTCTGTTTCTCAATAGTCAGACTTAATCCTTGGTGACTTGATTTTCCAGTATACAGAGAGACTTGTTGTCAAATAATACCTAGAAATAGGGTGTGCAGAAATTTATCCAGATCCCTGAAAACTTATTTCCGTCTTGTAATATATTAATAGTTCTATCAGACTGTCATCAAAGGGTCTCACTTTACAAAAAATAATGTAAAGTCTCACATGACCATTGTGTATAGGAGAATAGAGGAAGGATTTCTCCCACCACTATATAATGGTGCCACTTTTGCTGTAGAAGATGGGAGCTGTTGATAACTACATAATGGTTCAGATCAGGAATGAACAAAATGCCTGGTTAAAGTTGCCCTGATGTTTTAGGAGGCAGCATGTAAAAGATCTGAGCTGCCATTCAACTGCCTCTCTTCTTATAAATAGTGTTTGTGGGGATCTGTCAGTAATGATGCTGAACAGGCTGCCATCTACTGAACCTGGGCTCTGGAACCATGTTAGAGGGGAAAGTCCCAGAGTCCTGTCTTCAGCCTGAGCCTAAATGCCTACACTGCAATTTTATAGCCCTGCAGCCCAAATCCTCCCTGCCCCCAGCCCAGTTCCGCTGACATGGTCCAGCCACAGATGGTTTATTTCAGTGTTGGCAGACCCCAGAACCCTAGGAATTACCCATTTGCATACACAGATGGTCTTGTGACTTTTTACCTGATAGAGTAAAAATGTAAAATAGATTGTACATTCTAGTTGGAGTCTTACAATGTGATTTCAGCTGTTCTGACTTTGGCATGGGGTTCATCACTTAATTCTTATAACTAGGGATAGTTAAAATAGTTAACCAGTTAAACATTTTGTTTAACCAGCTAACTGCCATGGGCAGGGCCCAGCTAACTGGCACCACCCCAGCCACGCATGGGGGCTCCCCTGGCCTGCTGAAATTAGGGTCCAGTTGCCCAGGCCCACTGTCACCACTGGTGGGGCACTGCTCCTGCCCTTTGTGGTCATGGGCAGGGTCCAGCTGGCCAGGTCTGCTGTGGCTGCGGGCGAGGAGCTGCTCTGGTTGGTTTTGCGGGCATGGTCTGCGGGCATGGTCTGCAGGCATGCTCCAGCCAGCTGGGCCGGTTAATCGGTTACGTACTGCTTACCAGATAACTGTTAATCTCTATATAGCTTTTTCAAAGTATTTTTGTTGTCGTTTTCATACCACAGTTTATTATGAGTCTCTAATTCCCAGCTAGAAATAGAACTCAGGTTTATTTACCTGTTTTATGGGATCAGATACTTACAATAGATTATTATAGCGGTGCTTATACGTGCTGTGCTGCCAACATTGGCGTTCTCGTGTAAAATGAATAATTGAACACTGAGAACACGAAGTACAGCATGGATTTCGTAAACATTTCTTTTTTAAGATACTCGGGAAGCCCTCATATGTTAGTGTAAAGGGCCATCCAAATACTTACATAGATGATTAGATCAGATCAATTAGGGCTGAGATCTAGCCTATCCCTGGAGCTTATAGTTAATTAAACTGGCATTGTTTCTGTTATTTCTGCTGTGGATTTGGGCGTGGCCTCTGATGCAGTGTTCTAGTCGGTGTAGTTCCCTAGTTGCGCTGAAAGAATACTAATGAAGAAACAATTTTAAAAATTATAAAAGAAGTGGACAGAATATTCCTGTGACTTAGGATGGCCTGCCAACAAGGGGTGGGGGAGGGGGTGGAATGGCCAGGGGAAGGGGAAGGACGCAATTGCTCAGGGGCCTAGGAGATTTCAAATGGCCTGCGGACCTTTGATCATTGCCATTGGCATGCAGCAGAGCTAAGACAGACTTTCTGCCTGCCCTTACTCCATGCCACTCCCAGCAGCAGGCATGCCCCTTGTGTGGCTTTGAGGGGAGGGGAGTCTCTGTGTGCTTGTCCGTGCCCTGAGCACCAACTCCACAGCTTCCATTGGCCAGGACCTGCAGCCAATGCGAGTTGCGGGGACGGTGCCTGTGGGCAGTGGGGCATGGAGCCTTCCTGCCTCCCTCCTGCCCCACCCACACACACACACTTGGGAGCCACTAACAGAGGGGTGTGCCAGTCACTTTCAGGAGCTGCTTGAGGTAAGCGCTGACCCTCTGACCATTTCTTGCACCCCAACCCTCTTCCCTGGTGTACAGCCTGCACCCCACACCCAAATTCTCTCCCAAAGCCCGACTCCTAATCCCACCTGCACCCAAACTCCCTCCCAGAGCCCACACCCTGCACCTCCTCCTGCTCCCAAACTCCCTCCCGGAGCCCGCACCCTGCACCTCCTCCTGCTCCCAAACTCCCTCCTGGAGCCTGCACCCTGCACCTCCTCCTGCTCCCAAACTCCCTCCCGGAGCCCGCACCCTGCACCTCCTCCTGCTCCCAAACTCCCTCCCGGAGCCCGCACCCTGCACCTCCTCCTGCTCCCAAACTCCTTCCAGGAACCCACACCCAGGGCCGGCTCGAGCCATTCCTGCGCCCCAGCACGCGTGACGCACGTGCGGCTCCGCCCCTGGGCGCACGGCACATGCGCGGCCCCACCCCCCGGCGCGCTGCGCACCTTACAGCTGCAATCGGGCGCGCGGCGCCTGATGGCAGCTCTAAGGGGTGCCGCACGGCCCCGGCTCCAGGCGTGCGGCGCCCCTTACGGTGGCCATCAGGCGCCCCCCATAGGTTGGCACCCCGGGCAGCTGCCCAGCTAGCCCCCCCCTTAATCTGGCCCTGCCCGCACCCTGCACCTCCTTCTGCTCTCAAACTCCTTCCCAGAGCCCACAGCCTTCATTGCCTCTTGCACCCAAACTCCCTCCCAGAGCCTGCACCCTGCACCTCCTCCTGCTCTCAAACTCCTTCCCAGAGCCTGCACCCTGCACCTCCTCCTGCTCCAAAACTCCATCCCAGAGTCTGACCCCTCATTCCCTCATGCCCCTGTCCACAGCCCGCAGCCAACCTCCCTCCCAGAGCCTGATACCCCACCCCTTCCCGCACTGCAACTTCCTACCCAGCCCAGTGAAAGTGAGTGAGGGGAGAGCGAACAACAGAAGAGGTTGGAGTAAGTAGGGGCAGGGGCCTCAGAGAAGAGGCAGAATAGGAATGTGGCCTCAAAGAAGGGCTGGAGCAGGGGGCAGGGCAAAGATCTTTGGGTTGGCATGTTTAGACAGTTGGCAAACCTATCAGGTGGGCATGCAAAAACCCCAGCCATGCTGAAAGAGCACACCCAGCAGCACAGCCTGCAACTTGCTGGGCACCAGCCAGTACAGGCACAGCATCACCCAAATGTCAGGCAGACCGCATCCACGCGGGTATGGTTTGATCATGCGTGGGGGCTCATTGACTGTTCTGCCCCAGGGCCCAGAATTGCTGTCTAATCAGAAGCTGATCAGTTTTTCCTGGGAAAGTGAATGCTGTATAACAGACACATTTCATAATTCCTTCCAGATGTGAAGAGCTTGGATGGATAGCCAATTTTATGGAACTGAATGTAGCAATAAGTACAAAGTGGTATATGTATTCATCTGCTGTTGAGTCATAGTGTATTCAGATACTAGAGTTATTGCAGCTGAACAGAACTGGCTCCATAGTGTGGCAGATGAATATTGGTTGTGATTTGTCAGCATAATCTTTTATCCCTACAAAAAGTTTAAAGATAGAGGGATCCTTGATGATTAGCAGCATGATCATTTTTCCATTTGACCTAATGATCACCATGATTTCCAAGTTCAGCTATTTCCAAACAGCCTGATACTTTACTTAACATTTCAAAATGCTTCAAAAAAGTGAGGTCAGAAATCAGTGAAAGCATAGGGTTTCATGATATACTTAAAATGACCTTGGAAGAACTGTGAATTGAGCCTGGCATGACACTTAGCAGGAATTGAACCCAAATGATAATATCCTGGCACCACTGAAGTTAACTGGAGTTTTGTCATCGACTTCAGTGGGACCAGGATTTCACCCAAAATGTTAAAACCACCAGAAAAGCGAGAGCTGCCTTCAAAACAGACATTAAACTAGGAAAAATGAGTGGTCCTGTATAGGGATGTAACCGACTAGTCGAGTCACTATTCGACTACTCGCTTCCCCCCAGTTGTATCAGAGGCAGCAAAGGGGGGGAGCAGGAGCCGGTTCTGGGAGGAGCTGACTCAAAAGCTAGTTCCCCCCAGCACCGTCTCCATGGGAGGGTAAGGGAGGCAGAGCCACAGCAGGGGACCTGGAGCAAGCCGGGACTGAGCAATTCTGGCTTGCATCAGCTCCAGGACTGCTGTGGCTCGCTTTTTAAAAGTAGTAAGAGCCGCCTGCAGTGGCCCTGGAGCCATGTGAGCTGGGACTGCTCAGTCCCGGCTCGCGCCACCCCGAAGAGCTAACCCCCTTATTGACTAATCAGGTAGTCGATGGAAATTCCATCGACTACTCAATTAGTTTATTAACCACTACTTAACATCCCTAGTTCTGTGGCACCTTAGAGACTAACAAAAATATGTATAGTATCATGAGCTTTTGTGGATAAAACACACTTCTTCCAACTCATCTGAAGAAGTGGGTTTTGCCCATGAAAGCACATGATACTATAAATACTTTTGTTAGTCTCTAAGGGTACGTCTAGATTACAGGCTTTTGTCGATAGAAGTTTTGTCGACAGATACTGTCGACAAAGCTTCTGTCGACAAAGAGCGTCTAGACTACATCCAGTTCTGTCGACAAAGCAAACCACTTTGTCGACATGACAGTGTAGACGCAAAGGACAGTGTAGATGCAATAACGCCTTCTGTCGACAGAACTCTGTCGACAAAAGGCGTTATTCCTCGTAGAATGAGGTTTACAGCCATCGACAAAACTGCTGAGTTCTGTCAACGTTATGTCAACAGAACTCAGTGGCAGTGTAGACGCAGGTATAGTTTTGTCGACAAAAGTCCACTTTTGTCGACAAAACCCTGTAGTCTAGACACACCCTAAGGTGGCACAGGACTACACATTGTTTTTAAAGTTATAGGCCAACACTTAGTTACAGACTAACACTTCTGGGACTTTTAGACTAGGAATAATCTAGTTTAACAACAAGTCTATCAGATTTTGGAGTTGAATATCTCAAGTATGGTCCCATTCACTATGATTATAATTATCGCATATGTCACCAGGTGGCGCTATTAGGAGTGGGGAATCTTTTTTCTGACAAGGGCTATTCACCCACAGAAAATCAGTCGGGGCCGGGTCCACACTCAAGCCACACAAAAAAACCCCCCAAAAAACCCAAAAAAACCCTCATTCCCCTCACTGTAGTCAGGGCTGGATTAACTCTTCTGGGGGCCCAGGACTTTTTGCCTTTGTGTGGCTTCCTAGGTTCTGGGGTGGGCCCCAAAATGAGGGAGTGTGGGACGGGCTGCAGGTTGAGGCGGGAGGATGGTGCAGGAGGGGGTGAGAGCTCCAGCTGGGGGTGCAGGCTGTGAGGTGGGGCTGGGCATAAGGTGTTTGGGTGCAGGAGGGGGCTTCCAGCTGGGACTGAGGGGTTTGGAATGCAAGAGCAGACTCAGGACAGGAGGTTTAGGAGTTGCAGTCCCTAAAGGCACTTTCTTAGTCCAGCCTTACCTGCAGAGGGAACAGGCTCAGGGACTTGCTGTGGGTTGGATCAAATTAAGCAGGGGGAAAGATCTAGCCTGTGGGCCAGAGGTTTCCCACCCCATCGTAATACGTGAGCAAATTTTTAGTCTAAGAAGACATGCTCATGGTGGTGGTGCTCGTATCTGGGTTATATAAAATTCTGTGTAGAGAAAGCTGGACCAGGAGATGGAGAATTTGTTTTCTACCTTGGTATCCAATTAGTCATAGGCCTGGGCAGCACTTACAAACTTAGTCTGAGATAGGTATGGCTCTTAGACGTGTGACAAATTAACACGGCTGAGTACTGTTGTTAAGCCATCCTACTTCCCAGTGGAGACACAGGTCTATGGAAGAATTCTTCGGTTGACCTAGCTACTTCTGCTCAGGGAGGTGGAGTTCCTGCATCAACTGAAAAACCCCATCTTCGCTGTAGAAAGAGTCTACACTATCGTGCTGGCTTAGACTCTAGTCAGTTCTTGACGTAGAATTTCTCCCTGAGAACTCAGCATTGTTGTTGGGATGAGATTCCTGAAAGTGAGGAATGTAAAAAGGGAAAGTGATATATGTGTTAATAAAGCACTTACAGTTACATTTGGAAGATATTCCGTTGTCACTTCATTGATTTTCTCCTCCACTGGAAAGCCAGCCTGAAAGCCCCTATTCCTCTGCTACTGCTTGGTGGAGAGGCAGCGCTGTTATCAGAGTAGGAGACCGGGGTCAAGAAGGGGCAAGAATAAGTATCTCAATGCATCTGAGTACCACTGGGGTTTTGTTCATTTTAGTGACTGTCTTGGAATGCTGAGCCATGTTTTAGTGAGCGAGGACATCAAAGCCCAAGGATAGGAGTTGCAAGAGGATTATTGGGCAGAATGCAGTCCAGCTCCATGCTATGAGATGCAGGATGCTCCATATACTGAGTGAAACTATCCTCTGTCCTTGCACAGGTCACAGTGGAAGTAGACTTCCCTTCTTCTTGTGTGAACCAGGGACGTTGCGGTCCCTGTAGCCAGAGCAGCATAGGAACTAGCCCCTTCCTGTTCTCCAAGGAATATATGCCAGTTCCAAGGGGCCAGAGAGGAAGTGGGTGGCCATCATACCACTCCTCTGTATCCTAGCCTTCCCAGCACACCAGTGGAACAAATATTCACCATGGTAAACCTCTGTCTGCTTGAGGCGCATTCCTTCCTTGAGCTCATGCATCTACCTGCAACCTTGTGTCTCTTCAGACTCTGGAACTCCTTGCCAGAGGATGCTATGAAGGCTACGACTTTAACAGGGTTTAAAAAAGAGCTAGATAGATTCATGGAGATTAGGGCCATCAATGGCTGTTAGCCAGGATGGGTAGGAATGGTGTCTCTGGCCTCTGTTTGTCTGGAAATGGGTGACAGGGGAGGGATCACGTGAGGATTACCTGTTGTGTTCCCTCCCTCTGGGGCATGTGGTATTGGCCACTGTCGGCAGACAGGATACTGGGCTCGATGGACCATTGGTCTGACCCAGTATGGCCATTCTTATGTTTCCAACTCAAGGCTGCCCATAGATGCCCCAATCTTCACAGCTGTCCAACAAAATGAATGAAGATGACATCATTTTTAACTTAGCTGAGTAGGTCTGTTTGTCTTGGTAGAGCAGGGAGTTAACTCTGTTACACTCCATTCACTGCAATTAAACTAAATTATTTTTCACAAGGCAACTCTCTCTGTGCTTCTTATTCCACAGTGGTTTTATCTGTCTGTAAGCTGTCTTCTGCTTGTCTCTTTGGATGGCATTCTCTTCTGTTAAGTCATGCACGTCCAGCCCAAAAAGGGATGTATTGTATTTTCTGTACAAAGAAGATATTTTTATCATCTGTTCTTAAAGTATCCAAATGGAAACATTGGGTTATCTAATACAAGGTAGTTTAGTTTTATAAAAAGATTTTCTTCTATAGTTCAACACCCAAGAGCCTAATTTTCCATTGCCTTTATGTGGTCATGCACAGCATTAAAAATCCATCTTTTTGAGGCCCTGTGTGCGGACTAAATGGATCATGTTTAATTTAACTGAATTATTTAAACTGGTACAAACCCCTGTGTGGACACTCTTAGTTCAGTTCAAACATCTTCATAATCAATTTTAGGTCAACCAAAAAAGTTCTGGACTACAGCAGAATCTGTCTCCATGCTGGTTTTGCACCGGTTTAACAAAACCAGTTTAAAACCATACCTTATGTTGAACCAGTGCACCATTCTAGATGGACAAGTGCTAATTGGGTAGTATTTCCCCCCTTTTTTTCCACAGGTTTAAATGACTATGGAAAGTGCAAGATATTGGAGAATTAGGCCTCATTCCCTATCTGATCCAGACCTAAATGTTATCTTTCATAAGGCCAGGATACCTCCAAATATTTTGCCTTGCATCTGCTTCCCACATCACTACTTCATCAATGTGAACTGTCATCTACTTGGGTTTTTTTCCCCTGAAGTAAATTATGAGACGCTATTTTGCCTTAAGTTATCAGTAGCTCTCTCTCCTGTAAGCATGGCTCTCCCATTCTCCAATGGCTGTATCCACCATGTTTATTTAATCATACCCAACAACTCCCATCCCCTTAGTTTCTCATTCAAAACCCAAACGTAAGTCAATGGAACTGTATTTTTCTGATGTTATTTCAGCGATGTGACAGAGTCGTTCATAGATAGGGTTGCCGGGTGTCCAGTATTGTACCAGACGGTCCAGAATTTGTGCTCTTTGTCTGGTAAAAAAAATCAGACAATACCAGACATGTGCAATGCCTGGTATTTTCTGATTTTTCCGGCTGCGCACCAGATGGAGGCCTGGCGTGGGCGGGAGGAACGGCTGGGAGTCCCAGCTAGGAGGCGCGGACGCGATTGCTGCTGGGAGCCCTCAGTTGGTTGAGTGTGAGGAGGAGGGGAAGCCTGCTCCTCGCTCGTGCATCGCTGGGAGCCTGTACGGGACAGGCAGCGCCCTGGGATCTGCAAGTGCCCAGGTCAGTCCCACTCTGCGCCGGCCGATTTGCTCACCTCCCCCTCCCTTCCTGGCCGGCCGGTTCTCCCCCACTTCCCCTCCTGATCTTCCCCGGCCAGTCCCCCTGCACCGCCCCCCCCAGCTCTGCTTCCCGCCGGCCCGTTCCTTTTCCTGATCTCACCTGGCCAACACCGCTGCATCCTCCCCCCCCCCCACCAGCTCTGCTTCCCGCCCCCCTTCCTCCCAGCCCCCCCTTTCCTCCCAGCCGGCCCCACGGCCCCTGACCCCCCCAGCTGTGCTTCCCGCCCCCCCTTCCTCCCAACTCCCCCCCTTCCTCCCAGCCAGCCTTGCAGCCCCCGACCCTCCCCCCAGCTCTGCTTCCCGCCCTCCCCCCTCCCAGCCAGCCCCACCCTCCTCCCGGCCGTTCTCCCCCCCGCCCACGATCAAGTGTGTCCAGTTTTTTGGGGGGTCTACCTGGTAACCCTATTCATAGATTATAAAGCCATAAGCGATCACCATAATCATCTCATCTGACCTCATGTATAACACAGGCCATAAGAATTCCTTGAATTGACTCTTCTAGAGAGGTGCTTGTCATTGTCTGTCATACCTGCTATTGTAAGATGTAGGGGTTTTGGGTGGTAGCTAACTCCACATAGCGGAATAGACAGTTGCTGCGGGCCTCTGGGTAAGGGGCAGTTCTGCACTGTTGGAAGGGCCAGGGCTGAGGGTGGAAGGGGTAGAATCAAGGGCAGTTGGCCCTGCTCCAGGCCCTGGGGCAGTTGCCTGCTTTGGGCGCCTCCCGTCGGTGAGCCTGACTCCATAAGACTTCCACGTATTGTGCTAGTTACAGAAGAAAGATAACAGAAGGATGGTCTCTGCCTCCAAGTGTTTATAGTCTGTATGCAAATTGTGTTTTTCAGCCAAGATATAATGCTGCAATTGTAACCACCACCAGGCGAATTTGAACCTGGGAACTCTGAAGCGGGGCTAAGGAACCTCTACCCTCTGAGCTAAAAGCCAGCTGGCTCCCAGCCCATGCTGCAGAGATCTCTTGGTCTTAACTGTTGCTATGGTCTAGGTACCACTTGCATTGCTCAGAAACCACACTAGGTGTGTGGGTTACACAATGTAAATCTGCACTGAGGTCCATCCCATTGTTCATAAATTATGGATACATAAATAAAATATCCAGAGAGGCCACATGCTTTCTGGGCCAGACTGTGGCATTTTTGTTCATGCAGTTGAGCACATCTATAAGTAGCACTATTGATTTCCAGAGGGCTGTTTGGGTGCGTCATTGCTTGCCATTGCAAATGCTCTACCATTTGTGCCTTTGTGTATTCTTAGATCAAAAGTGGCTGACAGTCGACAAAAAATAGTCACTCCATCAGTTAGATTAATTCTGCCATTAAAAACTCTCAGAAATCATTGGTTTACGTTTCAACCATATTTAAAATGTAGACAGAGTGGGAATAAAAAGCTTGTTGGGAGAAAGAAAAGTAGATTGCAATATTTCTGCAGGACATTAGTGCTTTACACTAAGATATATTGTGAAGCAAACATTGACGTGCCTTGTTCATGTGAGCTAATGTACTGCTGGGCACTGAATCAAAGCTTCCCTTTCGCTGAACTGCAGGAACTAATACACCTAATGTTACAGACTAGAAATAGCTAAATCATTTCTCTCCATTTCAGTGAGGGAAATGCGGATTTTTGCTCAGTCACTTGAGGCTTCTGTAAGTAGCAAGTTTGAATTACTCAATTCCTCTCTATTACATTGATTTCTTAAGGGCTAAAACCTGGTCGCACTTAGGGTTGCCAGATGGTTGAAACAAAAAAACTCCGGGAAAAAATTCTGTTGAAGGGGAAAAAATGGGGGGGGGGGGGGGACCAAAGTTGTTGAGCAAAGGAAAAAAAAAAATTAAACAGCATTAAAACAGCATGTCCCCTTTAAGAGTGAGTGCAGGGATAGGAACAGGGGAGCAGTTGAGCATTAAGACCCAGGGGAAGCATTGCTTCCCTTAGGTCTTTTGGCCGGCAGCCATTTTGTGCCGGCAGCCTTGGGGAACCAGGTAAGCATGGGGGCTGGGGTCGGGGGGGGGGCAGGCTCGGAGCGGGGAGGAGGCCGGGCACTGAGTGTTTGTAGGATTGCCAGGTGCCCGGCATTTTCACCTCCTGGCCGGGAAAAAATTCAGAGAATACCGGACATCTCAGGCATCTGGTATTCTCTGAATTTTTTTACCAGACAGGAGGCGAAAATACCGGACTGTCCGGGTGAATACCGGACACCTGGCAACCCTAGTCACGCTGAAGACAACAAAAGTTAGCTCTCAGCAATTGCTTATACAGGAACAGACCATGGACTTTAAACAAAATGTCCAGTATTTGTTAGCTGTTTAGAGTTATCCATCTCTGAGGCTCACTTGCTGCTTTTGAAACCCTGGGATCAAATTTTACTCTTTTCTAAAATTACTGTTATTCCTATCTGGAGTTGGACTGCTGGAACCGAATGCTAAATGTGGCCCACAAAGTCCATAAAGGATATGTTTATATTGCAGTTCAACACCAATGCAGGGGCGGCCCGTGAGCCTAGGCAGACTCGGCGGTCGCCCGATGATGACATCACAGGGTGCCCGGGCGCCCCATGATTACGTCATGGCCATTGACGGCCGTGCAGGCGGGGGCGCCGATCGCGCCTTCTGCCAAGGGCGCCAGCTGCCACAGCTGGCCTCGAGCCTCTCCTGCATCCATGACTGGCAAGTGCCACCTGACTCAGGCATGCTGGGGTCAGGCTACAGGGCTGTGTAATTGTGGTGTAGACCTTTGGGCCCAGGACTGCAGCCTGGCTCGGGGTACCTCCCACCTTAGGGAATCCTAGATCCCAGGCTCCAGACCCTTTACCCAAGCTCCACAAGCCTGAGTCAGCTGGCAGGGGCCAGCTGTGGGTGTCTAATTTCAGCTCTGGCATACCCTGAGTGAGCTCTATGGGGCAAATTACTTAGACTTTCTCAGATTAAGTAGGAAGTCTGAAAGTCTATTCTGGGTGCATTCATAAGAAAGCATTGGAGCAGTTCATATGTGTAAAACTGGGATTATTTAATAAAAATGTCATTTTATTTATTCATTTCAAGATATTGGACTAATCAAGTCTCCTCTGTATATTTAGGCTAGATAGAGAGAGCCAGCTCCTAAGCTGGTGTAAAGTGGTGCAGCATTTTAGACTTCAGTGGAGTTTTGCTTGTTTATACCAGCTGAGGATGTGATCAAGGTAACTTAACCCACTTTTCAATTTATTTGAAAAGACAAGAGTATAATAAAACTTAATATCAACAAGCTGTTTATGAAGTTATTGAGATCTTTACACAGAAACCTCTATGGAAGAGCAAGACTGCTAATAGAAAACATAATGCAAAAAATCAAACAATATTTAATGCAAAGGCACTTTGCTACCAGAATGAGCATAAAAATTACTCATAGACCACTTTGCTTTTAATCCTCTCTGTCCATCACTTCAGTTACAAGACAATGGTCTACATTTGAAAAGAAAAGGTTTGAGAAACACAATTCTCCCCCTCCAAACTAGTGTCTAAAATAATTAATACACATTCTGGAGCAGAGCAAGGGAAGGATTAATACAATTGACCAGAATGTCTTAGAATTATAAAACTGCAATAAATAATTTTTAAGCTGACTTCAAACTTTTCTATATGGCTCTAGCAACAGTAGTTGGATTAATTTGAAAGCATTTCAGAAGGGGATTAGTTTCTAAAGCCCCTTTTCTACTTTATGAAATAAATTATTTTAAACTGCTCAGATGCTTAACTTTTAAAATTAGTGACTGAACGTGCTCAGTAGCTACTCCTCATAATGTTCTTATGCAAACAAAACTTCTAATAAAGTGCATTAGAGAGGCAGAGCCACAAATTGCAAGGTGGGAGAGGTGATAAATTCTTCTGCTGGTGTCAGAGGTAAACTTTTGAGCTACACAGCTACTCTTTTTTTGGGTCTGTGTAAGCTCAAAAGCTTGTCTCGTTCACCAGCAGCAATCAATCCAATTACAGAGATGCCTTATCCACCTTATCTCTCTAATATCCTGAGACCAAGGTAGTTACAAAACTGCTGCAAGCAACGAAGTATGTGGAAGAGAGAAAGAATCTAGTTACTTCAAAGAGTGGGTGTGTTATAGAAATCCTAGCTAAGATTAGTCATGTTTGAACAGGGTGTGTGTACACAGAGGGTGTAATTAGGCCATTTACTGTGTAAGATAACTAACAGACCTGATTCAATATAATGTCCACAAATATTCATTCAAATTGAATGGCTGTTTGGTACAGCCCTGCTTCGCCTCATTCATTTGAGAACATCCATACAAATATTTTTTCTTCAGAGTGGTATTTGAAGAGTGGCTAGTCTCTGTATGAATGTCCTTCTTCTTGGGTGTATATACATCTTGTGTTTGAGCACATAGAAGAGTAGGACTGGTCAAAAAGTTTTGAATAAAACTTCCATTAAAATTAGCATTTCATTAACATCAAAATTTTCTGCATGAAAAGATCAATTTTGGTGGAATTTTCCATTGGGAAAATCAAAATGAAACATCTTCCATGAGGCACTGTAGCAGCTCAGGCAGAGGACGAAACTGAGGTTCATCTTGAGAAATGTAGTCCAGCCAAGAGTAGAGTCAGTAGAGAAAAGGGGATACATGAGATGCCTAGAACTACATCTCCCATAAAGCACCATGGTGGCTGAGGCAGACAAAGAAATGAGTTAGGAAACATGAAACATGAAAATCTACATCTCCCATAAAGCACCATGGTGGCTGAGGCAGACAAAGAAATGAGTTAGGAAACATGAAAATGAAACATTTCAATATTTCTTAATTTAAATTTTTCTGAATTAATTTTTGATATTTAGACCTGTCATCCAAATCCAGAATGACAACAAATATCAAAATATCACAATTTCCCGGAAAACAGAAATTTCATTTTATATCAGCGTTATATATTTTATCCTCTCCCTGACATTCACTTTGTTTGAGAAGTTTCAGTCTTTCAGTCAGGGGCAGAAAAAATATTGTGTACTTTAGGTTTCAAATCATATGCCAAAAATAGTATTAAAAACAAAGAGAATGATCTGTAAACAACCCATAGCCTGAAAATTCTTCTCTCAGACTCTTTGAAAAGTGTTCATGAGCACATTAGCAAGAAAGCAGGATTGGTTTGCAAACAAGTTGTAAACACAACAAACAGATACCGTGAATAATTTGTTCACAGTAAATAATTTGGCCAGCTCTAATAGAAGAGCCTATTTTGTTAAGCCAAAGTGATATTATTATTCATTTTTATTATTATTAGCCATTTTTCCACAAAGAAATTTCACCATGCAATTACAGAGAGAGTCTGCAGAACTGGAATTCATCTACAAATTTGACAGTGTCAATATGGGCTTGAAATTTCCCCTTCCTTTGACATTTGCATTTTCTCATCAACAGCTATGAATGGAACACATCCAGCCCAGAGAGGGTATGTCAAAACTACATCCCTTTTTCAATAAAGGGATGTAAATTAGACATATCGAAATTGTAAATGAAGCCGGGATTTGAATTTCCCACACTTAATTTGCATAATCGTGGCCACGGCTTTTTTTTCTCGAAAAACCGCTTTTTGGAAAAAAAACGTGGTCAAGATGGGGATCTTTCGACAGAAATGCCCCGTTTTGAAAGATCCAGTAAACCTGAGGATTTCTGTTGAAAGAGCCCCATCTTGACCGCGGTTTTTTTCCGAAAAGCAGCTTTTCGAAAAAAAGCCATGGCCGCCATTATGCAAATGAAGCACGAGAAATTCAAATCCCGGATTCAGTTACAATTTCAATATGTCTAATTTACATCCCTTTATCGAAAAAGGGATGTAGTTTAGACATACCCTTAATTAGCTTCATTAACACGGGTCCTACAATTGACAGGTACTTCTTTTACTGTTATATCTCACTAGATATTAAAAAAGTTTTTTCTGCAGGATGACGGGGTCGCTCTGCGGCCCGTCTCCCTCCTTCCTCTCTCTCTCTTTCCCCCTCCTCCAGCTTGAGGTCAACCTTGCTGCTTCCCCTCACTTGGAATTGCTATTTTAAACCAAACCCCTACTCTCCTTCCTCCACCCCCACCCCACAGGATTTTCAGTGCCAAGAAACATGGTAAAGTAACCAGCAGACCCCACATTGCAGCCGTGACAGCCCAGGTGCACGGGAGGGTATCGTTCTTGGGACATCAGCCCGGAGACATGCGCTAGGAGAGGGGCTCCCAGCCGGGCTTATGTGCCAGCAGCGGGTTCTTGGGGGCTCCCCCACTGCAGGCTTTTGGGGAGCTGGTGCATGGTGCCCGACTGTCCGGAGTCCGGCTGCCCCTGCCGATGCTCACTCCCTCCCCAGCGGCTGCACTTACTGCGGCTGTCACAGCATCCCTAAGCCTCCCGGGGAAGCCGTCACACTATCTGTCTGCTCCTTCCCTTCTGCTCCCAGCGGGCGACAGGCAATTCTGGGCACTCCGGGCAGGGCTGGGGCAGTGAGCAGTGCAGGCAGGACTCCATGGGGGAGAGGTCGGGACAGCAGTCCCCTGTGTTATTGTTTTCCCCACCTCAGCAGGCTGCAGTACCCCTAAGCGCTGCGTGCCCATGGCACTACCTGTGCCTCACTGCGCCCCACGCACATTAAACGTTACCATTCCACCAAAAGCCCAGCCACCAGAGCTCCCAGTGACAACCTCCTATTTCCAGAGCCCCACTGCACCCAACCCCCCCCCAGAGTCTCCCCCAGTGCCAGCCCCCAATATTAGTGCCAGCCCCCAATATTAGCCCCATCCCCAGAGCCCCCCAGTGCCAGCCCTGCCCCCTTAGCTCCCCCAACTACTTAACTTACAGAGCACCCCAGTACTAGCCCCGCCCCTGAAGCCCCCACTGCCTGCCCCGTCCCCCTCACCTAGCCCTGCGCCGCTGCCCACATTGCAATGGTTCTGGGGGCCAGGGCTGGGGTACGCAGCCCATTGCCTCCCCTCCTGCCACGGCATGTCCTGCCCCGCCTCTCAGCCAACCAGTTCCAGGCAGGGGCAAGGTCCCCTCCGGTTGCAGAAGATTGCTTCCCTGCGCAGTGGGAGGGCCGCAAGAGCGGTGTACCCCAGCCCTGGCCCCCAGAGCCACGGTGGCCCAGCGGTTGGGAACTGCTGTCCTAGTATATCTTGGATTTTTCTATTTCCACTTCAACTCATCTGATGAAACAACGAGTAATTCCGTGGCACCTTAGGGTGAGTCTACACAGCACCCGAAACTCATAATAAGATATGCAATTTGCGCTACGCAAATTACGTAGCTTATTTCAAGTCTATTTCAAAATAGCAGTAATCTGAAGAAGTGGGCTGTGCCCACGAAAGTTCATGATACCATCTACATGTTTTGTTAGACTATAAAGTGCTACCAGACCATTTGTTGTTTTTTAAGTTTATCCTGTACAGACTAACTCAGCTACCCCCGAAAGCTTCTTCAGATGAGATTTCTTACTCACAAAAGCTCATGATGCTATATATTTTTGTTAGTCTCTAAGATGCCACAGGACTACTCATTATTATTCATTGTTCTTGTTGCAACAGCATCTAGAATCCCCTAATAGGAGCAGGGCTCCATTTTTGTTAGGTGCTATATAAATACATAGTGGGTATGTCTAGACTGCACCCCTCTGCTGGCAGAGGGATGCAGATTAGGCAGGTTGAAATTGCTAATGAAGCGGCGATTTAAATATCCTGCACTTCATTAGCATAAAAATGGCTGCCGCTTTTTTTCAGCACGGAGCTTTGTCGGAGAAAAGCGGCAGTCTAGAGGCTGATCTTTCGCTAAAGAAAGCCTTTTCCGATAGATCCCTTATGCCTCGTAAAACAAGGTATACAGGATCTATCGGAAAAGGCTTTCTTTAGCGAAAGATCAGCCTCTAGACTGCCGCTTTTCTCCGACAAAGCTCCGTGCCGAAAAAAAGCGGCAGCCATTTTTATGCTAATGACGCGTGGGATATTTAAATCCCTGCTTCATTAGCAATTTTGACCTGCCTAATCTGCATCCCTCTGCGAGCAGCGAGGTGCAGTCTAGACATACACAATAAGACAAAATCCCTGACCTAAACAGCTTACAATCTGTGGCTGTGGTCTTGGAAAGATGTACGCACACGTGTAAGGGCACGTAAAAAGTCTTTGCAGGATGATGGCCTAATTTTGGACACAAAAGCATGTAACCATAGACAAGAAGATGGATAGGAGGATGTGTAATGGAAATAAGATCAAAGGGTTAATTAGGCGAGTAATATGTATACTTTGATGGCTTAAAAATCTCCTTATTTATGTATAATAGAAGCTAGTTGAAATTTCTCAATATATTTATGAATTTCTTCACTGACATTTCAAATGTTGATGAAATAAAGAGGAAAATTCATTGTAGGTGTGTTCACAGACATATTTACAATGTTTCGACCAGCTCTCTCTTTTTCTCTTTATAGGGAGAGCCAGTAGCTTAAAGTTAAGCTTGCTTGACGCTTGCTTGACGTTGTTATCATATCCACTGTTTATAACTTTATAAAACTTCAACTATGCAGGCTGAAATTTTCCATGCCGGATGTCTGCCTCAACCTGTAGTTTTTTAAGGTTCAGTAAAAGTGATGCAGTTGCTTTCAAGGTTAGGCGAAAATACATTGTTTTGCCCATGTTAAAAATTGTATAGCTGTTTCTCTGGGAAGCTTTTCATGGGTTTGAGCAGAGGCTTGAAATTTGGCAGGACAGTTGCTTGGTGCCAAGCATGTGCCTTTTGTAGTTCCTGGATAAAAGTGGCCAAATTTAGCTGAGCTATAAGCCTTTGTAAATCTCAGATCTCACATGCTCATTAGTGCTGTGGTGGGAAACCTGCAGCCCAAGCGCCGCATGAGACCCATTGGGGTTCTGTGTGTGGCCCGAGAGACATTTTGTTCACTGGTGCCCATGCACACGGTTGCCAGATTCTGCTGGTTTTCATCTGCATAGTTCTTTTCCTACCGGTAGTACCAAGTGACACGCACTTAAAGCATGGGCATGTCAAGTGAGGTGCATGCTGATTGCACACAACATTGTGAGAGCCCCATGCTGCCTCTGCAGCCAATCAAAGTGCTGCTACGCTTCAATCAGCCCACGCTGCAAGTTCTACGTTACCAAGCACAGTGAGCAAAACCACCCAATCCTGGGAGACTGCCTGGGTTATGACAATCTTGTGGCCTGCTGAGATGAAGGAGGGACACTCAAGCGGCCTGCTCACTAGCCTAGGTTGCCCTTCACTGCATTAGAGACTAGTTAGAGGTTCAAAATGAAGATCTCTGGAGCGTCTGTCTGCACTGAGTGTCACCAACCTAAGGCGGCAGGGGCTGAGAAGGACTCCCTTTGCAATTGCTCCTCCCAGCTCCTGTGGTGTTTGGCCGTGGAACGGGAATAGGGTTGCCAGGTGTCCGGTTTTGAACCGGACAGTCCAGTATTTGAGCTGTCTATTCGGGAAACAAACTGAGAAAATAGAAAATGAGAAAATATAAATGTCCGGTATTTTCTAAATAAGATGTAATGTAGATTGTGATGTAATGTCAAATGTGTCCGGTATTTTTGTTGAAAGCATCTGGCAACCCTAAATGGGAAGCAGGGAGACTGCATTTCCTGTCATCTCAATAACTTCCCTGCTGGGCACAGACTAGGGAGTGGAGAAAGAATAGGATGGCTCAGATGCAGAGGGGAAAGATCTGGACCATGGGGAATGGTGAGAAGCTAAAACCAGATGAAGAACTGAGGTGGGGGAAGACTAGAACTGGCTGGACCTGGAGACGGGAACTTTGAGTTGGTGTGGGGAGGGGGACTGAGATCTGAGGAGGAACCTGGAAGAAGGGACTTGAACTGACAAGTGGCACAGGAGACTGGGAAAAGGATCCAGTGGATAGCCTGGGATGAGCTGCCCAGAGATGGAAAGGAGGACTGGACTCTGGGTGATTGGAAGACTGGCTCTCAAATCGGCAGCCCTGAGTTGAAGATAGGCTGTCTAGGCAAGGAGACTGGGACAAGGAGTCCAGGGATCAGGGAACAGACAGAATTAGGATAAAGACAGGCCAGAGGTGTTAGGGCAGAAGGATCTGTGACCACCAGAGAACAAACTCCTCCAGAGCCTGGAATTAAACACAAGACTTCTGAGCTCAATGGGTTTGCTGCTGTCAGCACATGCCTCTGAAGTGCCAGAAATAAGGTCACCTGTGCATTGTGATGCAATCTTTAATTACATGCTTACAAACAATTTTTTCCCAGAGGACCCCCTGCCTGATTCATTGCACAGAATGGTCATGCCTGGGGATGAGTCAGGATTGTGTAATGAAGGAAGCTGTGGTCTGTAGGGTCCCTGCCTAGTTTGTTGCACTGGTAATATTGAGTGAGAGAGGGGACTGAAAGAACAGAAAAGAGGATAGTCTTGTGCTCTATTTAAACAGTTCAATGGTGCCCTGCAGAATGGGATTCTATTGCTACCTCAGCCACTCCTGTGTGATGCTGGGCAGCTCACCTAAACCAGACTTTTCACAGGTAGCCATTAAATGCATGTTCTTAATTTCTTAGGTACCTAACTTGAGACTATATCAGAGGCAGCAGTGTGAGGTGCCAGGCGGGAGCTGGTCCGCAAGGGGAGCCAGTTTAAAAACCAGCTGTCTGTCTCCCGGTGTTGCTGCCTCTGATATGGAGGCAGCAGCCTCTGACCAAGCAGCGAGCCGGAACTGAGCTGAGCTGCCTACCTACCTGGCTCCTAATACACTTTAAATGCAGAGCATTTTAAATGCAGAGCGTTGCACCGGACCCAGTCCAAGCCAGGACTGAGTCAGGCTGCTAGCCAGCCTGCTAAAAAATTTACTGGCAAGGGAGTGGGATATTTGTAGTCCAGCATTTCTTAAAGTGTGAGGCAATTGGAGGTGTGCCGCAGAGAAGAGAGTTCAAAATGGCCACCCTTAAAAGGGCAATGCCTGCTCTCCTGATAAAAGGGCAAATTGTTTGGGTTTTTTTGCTTAACTTCTTTTCCCTGTCCTTTTCTGTTTGTTTGTTTTGCTCAACAACTTTTCCCTGTCTTTTTTTTGTCTCAACAACTTTCCCCTGGGGGCTTTTTTTTGGGGGGGGTCAACAACTTTTCCCTTGGAATGGCTGCCCTTAAAGGGGCAAGCCTCCTCTTTTTTTTTTCAACAAAAAATTATTATTTGGTGTTTCTTGGTCTTAAAAAGTTAGAGAAACAATGGTGTAGTCTATAGCATTAACCAATAAGCCTTTGCTTATCAGTTAATCGGTTAATCGACTATGCTATACTATTACATCCCTAACACACACGCACGTGCACGTGCACGCATATGTGCGTGCTGCCAAACAGTTTAAGCAGCTTGCACTCAAGCCTAGTCTATACCTAAAACTTAGATTCACCTATTTATGTAGCACGGAGCTGTGAAAAGTTCATGCCTGACACCGTACTTAGGTTGACCTAAATTCTAGAGCAGGCTAAAGGATTCTTCTTCTGTCGACCCTGCTACTGCCCTTTGCAGATATGATTTAACTATATCAACATCCATGTTGGAAGTGTCCATGTAGGAAGCGTCTGCATGATAGTGCTATAGATTGACTAAGCTGAAGGCACTAGGGGTATGCCTATAGGTGTGTTTGCATTACAAGCTGTACATTAGCTACAGCTAGATAGCTGTAGTGAGGTCTGCCCTTGGGGTGGTGCAGGGCCTGGGACGATGCCCCCTCCCTGGGCCCTTCCTCTTCCCAACCCAGCTGTTTCATTCTCCGGGTTAGGGAGTGGACAGAGCTCTGTGCAAGCATGGGAGTTGGGGAACCCCGGCAGCAGCAATTCAATGCTGAGCTGAACTTTTCTGCAGCAGCAAGAACATGCCATCACATCTACCAGGAGGCGTGGGCCAGGTCCCTTTGTGAGAAATGCTAATCTTGATTAGGTCATGGCTTTAGTGTGATTTTTGAGCAATGGGATCAGTGCATTGCGGTGCATTGCCTGTCATTCTGACCAGTACTGTCTCATTGAGATATTTAAGAGCAGGTTGGATAGACATCTGTCAGAGATGATCTGGACGGTGCTTGGTCCTGCTATGAGGGCAGGGGACTGGACTCAATGACTTCTCAAGGTCCCTTCCAGTTCTGGTGTTCTTTGAATCTATGATTGTTTCCTTGTACATGCTTATCCGTCTATATCAGTTGTCTCTTGTCTTGTACTTGGCTTGGAAACCCTTTGGGCAAGGACTGTCTTTTGTTGTGTTTGTACAGCTCTTGACACAAGGCGGGGCAGGGGTGGGGGGACTGGTCCATGATTAGTGATCCTAGCCACTAAAAGAATACTAATAAATAATAAAATAACAATATGTATAATATATATTTTAGAGAGTTTGTGTCTGTCTGTGTGTCCATCCATCCAGAAGAATGGTAAGTACTAGGGATGTGAATGGTTAACAAGTTAACCAGTAAGCATCACCCTTAGTGGTTATGGTTAACCGATGGAGGCTGGAGCAGCCTGGCCCGTGGCTGGACTGGAGTAGCCTCCACACACCCACCTCCCTTTAATCGGTTAACCAGTTAAGCTTATATTTAACCATTTAACTAATTAAACAGGATTTTACATCCCAAGTCACAACTAGGATCACCAAATTTGCAATGAAGCTTCCTCTTATCCTAACTTAAAGCAAGGTCAGAGTTTGGTTGTGCCAGGACAATGGGATGTGCCTAGAATTTGATTGTCTCTCATAAAATGGAAAGGGAGGGCTCTGGTAGGAGGGACATTTATACTGTAGAATGACCACAGGGGGCCAGCAAGGGGCCAGAGATGGGAACTAGGGACAGCTATAATCCCATTGGACCAGCAGAGGACAGGAGAGGAGAAAGGGACAGCTATCTACTATATATATTTCAGAGAGTTTGTCTGTTTGTGTGTCTGTTTGTTTGTGTGTCTGTCTGTCCCCCAGCTGCAGTGGCCATGGACAGTCGCTTCTCACCTGGCTCCAAGCTGCTGTGGTGAGAGAGGTCTGGGGTCATCTTCTCTTCCCTGGGCACCTTACATACTGAAGCCCTTATATCCAGCCCCACCCCAGAATAACAATTTAAATGAAGAAAAAACATATTTGAGTTAAGGACCTGAGCAATGCCGGGTAAATGTGCTAGTACTTAATAATGTTGTGCAGAAGTTCAAGTAGCTGTTAGAGTGCAAGGCCTGTGAGTTGAATTTGGTCAGGATTTTAAGGTCTCAACTAGTGATCTCTTTGACTAATATTGTACTAGTGCCTCGGGGACCCAATCAAGAATCATGGCCTCAGTGTGCAAACACAGACAAACGGCACCAGTCCCAAAGAGCATGGCAACCAAGTCTAAAATGAGAATTGAGAGGTGGGTGCAGAGATAGCGGGAGTAGCAATGAGATGATGATCAGTTAAATAAGCAGTGGTCACAGTGTGTCGGCATCATAGCAAAGGCAAGTTTTAGGGAGAAATTTTTAGGGGATAGTAGGTGGCTTTGGCTCTTAGGCCTTGGCTATACTAGAAGGGGGTTGCCAGTATAGCTCTGCCAGTTCTGCTGTCGGCAAACTCTCCTTGTGAAGACGTACCTTAGAGTGTTAGCATCGTTCTTTTGCCGGGATAGCTGATGCCTGTTCCCTGAACAATAGGACTTTTTTACAAGCATATCTGCATCTATTGTCGGACTTTTGCTGCCCCAGCTATGTCAGCTGGGGTGTGATTTGTCCAGTCCCCTTAATGACATAGCTGTGCAGCAAAGCTTTCAGGTGTCAATCAGATCTTGGTGACCATGCTGCTAGTAAGTTCACTTGAGCAGCCTTAACTCCAAGCTAACTAAGGACATGTCTACACTACAGCTGCTACAATGACATCACTCAGTGCTGAGCTGTGCCACTGTAGCGCTTTAGTGTAGACACTTACTACATTGAGAAAAGTGCTTTTTTTTTTTACTGTGGTTAATCCATCTCTCGGAGGGCATGTTTACACTACCAGCCAAATGGATAGGCAGCAATCAATCCTACTGGTTGTTCTCCTGTCGACTCTGGTATTCCACTGGAACAAGAAGTGTAAGGGAAGTCCACAGGAGAGTGTTTATTGTTGACTCACTGAGGTGAAGGCCCTGCAGTAACTAGATCTAAGTACGTTGACTTCAGCTATGTTATTCACATAGCTGAAGTTCCGTAATTTTGATTGATCTTGCCCTGTAGCGTAAACCTGGCCTGAGTAATAGTGCAGCAAAATTCCTCCATCCACCTAGCCATGTCTACACCAGGGGCTAGATTGACCTATGTGAAATTTTTCACAGCCCTGAGCTAGGTCAAACTTTTTAAAGTGTAGACCAGTGTGGGAATTCCCCTCTTTCTTTTAAACAAGCAATATGCAACTCAAGTGAAAAAGGGATTGGGGCATAAGAGGATTTTGCTGCTTACCCAGCAGAGATTAAAACCGTGTTAAAAATGAAGGTTGCTTGAAGCTGCTGCCATCAGATGTGGTGACTCATCACAGCAGACTGAGTGTATTATTCGCAGGCAGCAGGTGCAGCCATAGTGGGAGTGTTGGGGACGCCTGGAAGGAACACGTCTGACTGATGAACTACAGGCTTGGGACCAATTTTTTAACCTATTTTTGGGGGGGGATGGGGTCTCTGCTATGTCTTCATGTCCCTTCATTGGTAATGTGTTCCTGGTGCAAGGGGAGAGAAATTGCAATTCATTCCATGACAATGTGTCAGCAGCCATAGAGCTCTTGGATTCATGTGTTCCCCTCTGTGCAGGAACACAAATGGTTTTGGCAGGATCACATCAATTTAGAATTAAAATGAAGCCTCCTGGCATCTGATAATCCCTTTCCATTTCTTTTTGCAGAAGTGAGGGATGGAATTTGCCACATCAATATTCCTTTCAGTGTATTTTTTTTTGTCAACATAATCTACTGTGAAACTAATTCTCCTGTAAGAATTGGCTCTGTAGCTGACGGCTGGATTTGTGGATTACACCTACGGAATGAGCCTAACATAAAACGAAAATGCATTTACTGATGTGAAATCCATCAGGGATTAACATTTCTCCTCTGGCATATAAATAAAGCATCAGACTGTTTTCTGCAGCAGGATGGGATGCTTTGCAAAGTCATTTCCCAGAACAATGAATTGTAAGAGTGAAATTGCCCTGCTTACATAGTGCCTGGGCCAAATTCAAGTCTGGTTAAAATAGGCTGAATAGAGCTTGCAGGGCCAGCTCCTCCGTACATTGATGTATTTCTATTGAGCCCTGAAGTCAATTTACACCAGCTGACTATCTGGCCCTTCATGAAATGTTAGTAGACAGATGTTTGCAGCATGAGATCAGCAGAATTTGTACTGTGCTCCAATTTTTTACTTTTGTCATTCGTAAGTATGGATCAGAGGCAGGAGAGGGGCACTCAAACTACAGTTACAGTCCATAGTAGCTGGAGGCTTCTGCTAAAATGATGAGTAGTGAAACAGGCTTCAGTTAACACCTCTGCAGTGGAATGAATGGGCGCATTCCATACCTTTAAGAGCCATTGTTCCAGACTATCTCTAACTACACACTTTTGGGCGGGTTTTGTTCCCAGCTAAAAGGGGTTAGAAGCTTTTTCTTTTTAAAATTAGACATTAATTTCTGCAGAAGCTAATTGGACTATAAAAGAGATGCTGGTATAAACAGCCAGTGCATGCCAGCTCAATCTGATTCTCCCGCGTGCCAAAGAAAAACTGGAGGATTCCCATATTCATGTACCAGGCTAGTATGTTCTTTGTCGACCAAGTCCTAGATATTTTTTACATGCTGCTTCTTGATGCAGACTCCAGAAAAGGCATCATAGTCAGCCATCATCTTAGCACATAAACAGTACCATTCATCCAAAGATCTCAGAGCTCTCTAATGCTGCATCTACACTGCAGCAGGAATCCATGCTCTAAGATCAATGCACCGATGGTCGATTTAGTGGGTCTAGTGAAGTTCTGCCAGATTGACCGCAGATCACTCTCCAGTCAATCCCCTTACTCTACCCTCAATGAGAAGAATCAGGGAAGTTAACAAGAGAGGTTTTTCCCATCTAGACTCCTTGGTAACTCCTTGGTAACTAAGATACATAGGCTACAACTATGTTATTAATGTTGCTTAGTTTAGGTGAACTTTCTGCAGTAGTGAAGACATAGGCTAAGATCTGGTCTACACATAAAATTTGGTTCAACCCAAGACCCCTAAGAGATGTAGTTAAGCCAACCTAAGCCTCATTGACCTAGATGCTGCCTCTGCAGGGGGTAGATTTACTCCAGTGATAGAAAAGCCCCATCTGTCCCCAGACAGAGTCTCCTCTAGAGCGGTGTAGTTGCAGTGCCAAAGCTGTGCTGCTGTAGTGCTTACAGTGTAGACAAGAACAACACCCCTGTGTGGTAGATATTATTTTTCAGATAGGGATATGGTAGCAAGGAATTTAAATGCGTTCCTATGTGGATCAAAGAGCAAAACTGAGACCTTCCTGTAGCTTACATGGAAAGCACTTGCTTTCTCTTATTGAAAGCTTTATAAGACTGTTTACATAATCATAAACATTGACATCCTGCCATGCTTTTTGATACAGTGCAACTTGCTGACACATTCAGTGATTAAGCCTTTATTAGCAAAAGGTTACTTGGCACAGATCAAGAACAATGACATTTTGGAAGTGAAAACTTACACAGCTTTGTTAAAGGAAGTTGATTTGCTTCAGTTAGGACTGCTGATGGGGGGTGCAGTGGGGTTGGTGAGGTAAGGGGGCATGTGCCACACATTCTATGTACATAAGTGCAGTTATCCTAGGAGACCATCTTGGTTACGACAATCTTGTGGCCCACTGAGATGAAGGAGAGCCATTCATGTGGCCCACTCACTAGCCTAGGTTGCCCATTATTGACCTAAACTGCCAGCCACCTCAAGTGTGTGTAGCCCCTTCCTATTGGCTACCCATACATGGTATGTAGGTTATACTACAAGGAGGCTAGAATGGGATGTTGGGTTTATGGACTGGTTGGTACTCTGCTTCCATTTAAGATACCATGGGTTTGCCCCTGACAATGTTTGAGTGTCCAGCAAGATCAGCTGGATCAGAAATCCACTCACCCTTTTGCAACCCTGTTCATTCCAGCGAGCTAATTTAACGCAGGCCCCTCAAAGATAAAACATTTGAAACACTGTTGGCCTGCCAACTTAAAGCCAGATGCCACCACGTAGCAGGGGAGAAGGTGCAGGTCCATCATGCCCATGGAAGTTGTTTTCAGAAAGCTTAGAGCCATAATTTATTTTCTTGTAAGTGACTAAGCAGTCTGGCATGTGGAGAAAGAAAAGGGTGTGGCTTGTTTTCTGTGGCTGGATGAGCAGGGAGTTTGCAGAGAAGAAAATTATATAATTAAAGTTCATTTCAACAGAGTGATGTTCTGAATAGTCCAAAAAAGGCCGTAGCAGGAAAGAGCTTTGCCTTGCAGAGGAGCTGGCACTGTAATCTCAATTCAGAACAAGAGGGAACAGGAATGCTTTGGGGTGAGCAGGGAACAGAGCCGGGTAAAGCAGCATTTAAGCTGGAAATCCACTAGTCAAGACAAGTCAAACCATGTATATCTGAGTGCAGAGCTGCTCCTTGCTCTGCTCCCAGGACTGTAGCACAGGAAGCAGCATGGCTGGCAGTGTTGCTTTCTATGCTGCCCCAGCTTTCTTAGCAGAGAACATGGCCCATCCTCCCATGTGGTTCACAGATCCCCAGAGGTACAGTCACCCTGGCTGGTCATTACAGCTGTTACTAGCAGCAGTGCTTTGGGCCAGTGCTATGCCCGATGCGGCTGTGATGGTTGTAACAGCATCTTGCAGCAGGTTACACTCAAGGACCAGCTTCATGTTGTGCTGTGCTGCCAAACTCCAGGCTCCCAGCCATGGGAATTGTGAGTGGCTTACGGCTCTTCATCCACCCTCCTGTTAGACTTTCTGACATGGCAGGTTCAGACCCTGCATTCAGGGATTGAATCAGGACCAAGACACTAGGGTTGCCAGGTGTCCGGTATTGAACCAGGCAGTCCAGTATTTTCGCCTCCTGTCAGGTAAAAAAATTCAGAAAATACCAGACACCAAAAATGTCCAGTACTTTTTGATTTTTTCCCATCCAGGAAGCAAAAATCCCGGGCTGTCCGTCTCAATATGAAGGCAGCCTGGCAACTCTAGTGCTTACCGGGGAGCTGTCTGGCCCGGCGCAGGGAGGCAAGATGGCGGGTGGCTGCTGGCAGCCTGTTAGAGCCAAAAAGCCACGGTCCTTTTTTTTTTTTTTTTGCTCAACAAACTTTTTCTTTGCGTGGTTTTTGTTTGTTTGTTTGTTTGTTTGGGGGGGTATTGTTTCTGAAACCATCTGGCAACCCTACAAGAAACAAGTAAACCAAGTCTGGCCTGTCATTTACCATCCCCTTCAGTTTATATAGGAGGGCCAGTTATCGTTCTACACAACTTTACTCAACTGTGAGGCTCACTGCCCCGTCAGTGAGACATGTGATCGGTCTGCTGTGTAGCTCCAGTCTCCCCAAGTTCACAGCCAGAAGGAAGTGCAGACTCCCCTCCCCCTCCCGTTACCATGGGATGAATAAACTCCCTGTGAGTCACTAGTTCATATTAAAGAGAACGTGCATTAGCACAGGATACAGAGGGTTTGGGGAAGTAAGTATTAGTCAGAGGGGGAGAACAACCAGCAATTGGTTCAACAAGCTGAGCTGGATGGATTCAGAGCTCACTTCAGAGCTGGATGGTCTAATGGCTTCGCAGGCTCAAAGAAACCACGTGGCACAATGAACTGCATCACCAGCCTGGGCAAACGCAGGAGGAGGAGCACTATGAAGGCTTGGCCTTTCCCAAAGGAAGCTCTTTATGTATTTCTGCACTGACACTTCCACTGTGAGCTCCCTCTTCAACATGGGCCTAACCAGCCTTAAAGAGAAAGTTGTGAGATCATGACAACTGAATTTACCACAATGGGAAAGTCCTGGACTTCCCCTGTGAGCTCTCTCTTGTACACGGGCCTAACCATCCTTACAGCTTGTCTATGCCACGCCAGGGACTGACACTACAGAGATGAATCCACCGGTCATGTATTGCCCTGGGGCCCAGCGATGAGGCTTTAAATCACCATGTGGCACGGAGACCTGGCTATCCTGTCTCAGGCCCCACCCCTTCCATCCAAGGCCCCTCCCCTTCTGGGAGCACAGAGCCAGCCCCTTCCACCTTGCCCTGGGGCCCGTGCAGGCTGTAGGCTCCCAGCAAGACAGTCCATTTATAACAGCTCGCCAGTGCTATCTGTGCTAACAATTTTATCATATTGGCGATGGTACCATTTTTTCCTCTCTGTTCTCTTCCCATTTATATAGCACATTTTTTGATAGTTATCCCCTTCTTTTTGTGACTAAAGATGCTTCCACAATAACAGGCATTTTCTTGATTATGGAAATTGTTTATTCCCCTTGTGACATACTGCAGTCAAAGATGAGAATTTTTTATTTTAATCAATCCAGACTTTTCTGCTTTTTGCACAGCCACGACCTGCTATTCTTTTCAGATGCACCTGTCTAGATTTGTGCTAAGCGCGTCTTCTCTGCTGATCTGTTTAGCCTAGGTGGTAAGGAAGGCAAAGCACTCATAAACAGGAAGCTGTAATCAGGATTTCCTGTCTGGGCTTGGAGCTGGTTTAGCTTCAGACATTAACTTGAAAATATACCAGAAAGACAGCACAGTTCTGATATCTTCTCAGTTTTATGGATGATTTTTAATTGATTTTATACAAACAATGTATTTTGATAGCTAAAAGCAAAAATATATATTAAACCCCCCCAGGCATTAATTTCCAGGCTTATTCTAAAAACGGTTTAGTGCTGTGAGAAAAACAGAAAAGCAATTTACCCCTACTCTAAAGGAAAGTAATATTAACAGCAGGAGTGACACATGCAGCATCGACAGGCGGAATCAAACCTGAGATCTCAGAACATGAGCCTTTACCACATGAGCTAAAAGCCCCTTGGCTCTCAGCTAAGGCTGTAAAACAGACTCATTATTCTCTCTATAAGTGGTCTCAGTGCCAGTAGGTGGGGCAGAAGGTGTGGGTTACACATGAACCCCCATACCATGGTTAGGGTTGCCAGGTGTCCGGTATTGACCCGGACAGTCCAGTATTTTCGCTTCCTGTCCAGTAAAAAAATTCAGAAAATACCCAACACCTAAAATGTCCGGTATTTTCTGGTTTTTTCCCCTGCCAGGGGACAAAAATACCAGACACCTGGCAACCCTACGACACACTCAGCAATTGGGCCCAGCCCCCGGCGTCCCTCCCCCCGGGCCCAGACCCCCTGCTTACGTGGTTCCGCAGGGAAGCTGCGTTCTGGCTTGATCAAGAAAACAAAATGGCCACTGGCCAAAAGCCTAAAGACCAAGGGGAAGCAATGCCTTCCCTGGGTCTTAGTGCTCAACCACTTTCCTGTTCCTATCACTATTCTGACTGCACGCACTGAAAGGGGCCATGCTGTTTTAATGCTGTTTTATTTTTTAATTTTTTTTTTTTTTTTGCTTAATAACTCTCGGAGTCCTTTGGTTTTTTGTGCTCAACAACTTTGGTCTCTCCCCCCCCCCCCTTTTTTTCCCCCTCAACAGAATTTTTTCCCCAGTGATTTTTGGGGGGGGGGGGGTTTCGGTATTTTTGGTTAAACCATCTGGCAACCCTAGCGGATTAACAGAGAAAGAGGATGGTCTGCAGAATCAGCAGTTGCTTCTGGGGATTGGCGGCTGAATGGCACAGAATTGCACTACAGCCCCGCTGTGAAGTGGGGGAAAGGGTTTCATTCTCTCAGCCTTGTGTGGTGATCTCCAGTGCAAAGCTCATATTCCAGGCTTTGCACGGAGTAGAAGCTTTGGCTCCGCACTGTACATACCGGATCAAAACTTTCAGGGCCAAACTCCCATTAAGGTCCGTGGCAGAGATTCTTCTCTCCTTTGACAGCCATTTTACCCCTGTGGACTTGCACTGACTTTGGTGGAGGAATTCGTTTTGATTTGCACACTGGAGTAAGGAGGAGGAGAGTCAGACCCTGTGAGTTAGGAGAGAGCTAGGCTGTACAGTGTGGGCCTACACATGTCTGTTTGGCCTACAAAGGAAATGATCAATCACAATTTGTACAGATGCTGCATTTTACTGAAAAACGGGCATGAGAAATACAATAAAAGTTTGCGATTTCAGCAGAGGATCTCAAAGCACTTTACAGATGCTTAGGAATTAAATCTCAAAACACCCCAATGAGCTTAGGACGTTTTATTGTGGCTACTTTTTAGGAAGAGAAACTGAGGTTCAGACAGATCATTGACTCAGCCACGGCCACAGCCACACAGAGCCAGGGACAGGACCCAACTCTCCTTATTGACAACCTCTGCCTTAGTCATTAGATTAGACCATTCTTTCCTCCCAGGAGAAATGCTGTGTGCAGAACTTGAAGTAGACAAACATTAAGGTGTGGGTAGCAATTCCCGGTGCCAAGACAAAGTTAACAGTTTGAATTCTTGCAGTGGTTTCACTTTCACGGGCCTTGGCTCTGAAACCATTCCTCATTCCCTTCCCCACCCAAAGAGATACTGCATCAGGAAATGTGTTTGAGGAAAACAATAGCCTGTTGTTATTGCTCTGCAGGCTGAGGAGGCAAGCTTGCTTTTAGCTGCTTGGGTATAAAACAACGACCTCAGCTGGCAATATAGAGAGGTGTTTTTATGTATTTACTTCCCTTAAGGCGGGGGGTGGTGGTGTCTTTTTTAGATTGGGGTCTGCTGATCCACAGAAAAATCAAATCCTCACAACCCTGCCCCCTCCCACTGAATAGTAATAGAGATGTAGCCGTGTTAGTCTGGTCTAGCTGAAACGAAAGACAGGACTATGCAGCACTTTAAAGACTAACAAGATGGTTTATTAGGTGATGAGCTTTCGTGGGCCAGACCCACTTCCTGGAGAAAGCCGCTCCCCACATTCCCTTCACACACCAGCGGGCTTCAGCCTAGTAGATTTTGTGTGCTCTAGCGCCACGGTGGGATGGGAGGGGGGATGAAGCACCAGCACAGGCACCCCAGTCCTGGAGAGGGGGAGCCCTGAGCCTCGGGGCTGTATCCGGCCCCCGGGCCTTAGGTTCCCCACCCCTGCCTTAGGGAGAACTCTCTCTTCCTCCTCCTGTAAAGTTACTGAGGGGCACCTGGTCTAACCCAATGAAGTCAGCCAGACAGAGCTGTCTCACAGGCCTGGTATTGAATCCTGGAAGGAGAGTGGTTTTGATGCACAGCACAGGATAGGATTGGAGGCATATGGGAAATGGCTCAGCATACTTGCCTGCAAAAGAGCCCAGCTCCCTGGCGACATCCTTTGCAAAAGAGAACAGGCTATGACAGTATATCCAGTCAATCCACTGTGCAATTCCAGTGATCAGAGGGCTACTTCTGCCTCAGGCCTATCACTGTGACCATCCCGCAACTGGGATGTGGAGGATTTTTTCTTCCTGTCCCCCATTGTTGATTGCAGCCTTGTGCCAAGCCCAGCTTCTTGTACTTGGTACAGAGGGTTAGCGGTGGAGAAGCTTAATCCCCGGGAATTTCATGAGGATTTTGCCCAAGTCAGGACTACTGCCGAATTCCATTGTTAATGACAGATCATAAAAGGCTGGCTGCACTTGGAAGGGATTTTTGGCGTGTGAATTTTTTAGCTGTACAGTACGTGCTTAAATGGCTCATTTGTTGCTTCACGTTTTCCATTGTTACTGTCATGTTTTCAGTCAAACAACTGAGAGAGAGAAGGGGACACAGGCCAAGTGGGGCTGAAATTTTCTCTGTAGCTTCAATAAGCATTTGATGTCCAGAACTTTTATGTAAAACTCCCTATAGTGACCTCACCCCTAGCATGGGGTTTTTAAATCAGGACCCTTTGACTTTGGTGTAGCTGACAAACTTGCATAATCAGAGCTATTTCACTGGAAACAGCAGTCAATCCAAATGCAAAACTTCTGAAAAGCTAAAGCACTTACAAAGTCTAGTACATTCCATTCCAATGACACATCTGTACTGCAGAGACAGGTTTTAAAGCAACAGCTCCATACCTTAAATTCCTGTTGCTAGTGAATATACACATATGTGCATAGGTTTCCAAAGGCATGGCAACCCTAAAGTAAATAAAGTTTCAGAGGGGAGCCGAGTTAGTCTGTAACAGGAAAAACTTAAAAAACAACCTGGTAGCAATTTATAAACTAACAAAACATGTAGATGGTATCATGAGCTTTCGTGGGCACAGGCCACTACACTTCTAAAGTAAATAAATGGTGATGGGGGAAAGCAAATAAAGTTCCCCTTTAATTTGAAAACCTGGCTGTACAACAGCATCATGGACACAGAAGTATTTGTCATTATTGTACATGCCAGACTTTTAAAATCATGAATCAGACATCAGAAAATTACAAGGTTGGCTTTAAAATCACAGGCCTATTTTGGAACAATTATAAATATGGGTTTCCTTTTATTTGTCTTCTGAACCTTTTGGATACACAGTTCATGCCTTGAAACTGTTCTCCGCAACCAGAAGGATTAGAACAAGTGTGGGGAACCTAAGGCCCTGGGGCCAGATGCCTGGGTCCGGCCCCCGAGTCTCAGGGCTCCCCCTCAGCATTGAGGAGCCCACACTGGTGCTCCAGCTCCTCTGCTGTCCCTCCGTGGGGCTGGAGCACACAGAATTTACTACCCTGCCCCCCCCCCAGACTCTGGTGTATGAGGGGAATATGGGAAGTGTCGTCCTCATTTAGGGGCCACATCAGTGAGGATCACTGAGGTGCTTGTATAGTTACTCAACTTCAGGATCCGGGACTTTAAGAAAAATTCACTATTGCAAGCCATGATAGCTGCTTTCTCATGGGACTAGCTGCCCTGCAGTTTACATGGGGCCTGTGCTGCAGAGCATTAGAAAGTCAGGATAATTCCTGAAACAAAAGACAGGACTATGCAGCACTTTAAAGACTAACAAGATGGTTTATTAGGTGATGAGCTTTCATGGGTCAGACCCACTTCCTCAGATCAAATTGTGGGAGAAAATTGGCATGACCATATATACCAAAGGGATACAATAAAAAAAAAAGTGAACACATATAAAATTGACAAATCAGATTTTAGAACGGGGGGGGGGGGGAGGGTGAGGTTAGTGTCTATGGGATAATGATATTAGGGGTGATAATTGGGGAAACTATCTTTGTAATGTTAGCTAACTACCTTACCCATTACAAAGATAGCTTCCCCAATTATCACCCCTAATATCATCTCATAGACACTAACCTCTCCCCCATGGCCCCCTCTGTTCTAAAATCTGATTTGTCAATTTTATATGTGTTCACTTTTTTTTTGATTGTATCCTTTGGTATATATGGTCATGCCAATTTTCTTCCACAATTTGATCTGAGGAAGTGGGTCTGGCCCATGAAAGTTCATCACCTAATAAACCATCTTGTTAGTCTTTAAAGTGCTGCATAGTCCTGTCTTTTGTCTCAGCAAGACCAGACTAATACGGCTACATCTCTATTACTAGGATAATTCCTATAACCAGTCTGGCTGTTTCATACATTAGCCTAGACCAGCTAGGCCTCTGTTGTCTTCCTGCCTTAGTGGGCATAGGGATACACTCCCAGTGGATTGAAACAGGAGTAGCATAGACATGGGGTACTAACTATGTTCCAAACTTCTCTCACTCCTCCATATAGAAGCCTGTATTTGGATTTTGCATTGAGTTGATGCTCTGTAGCTGAAGGGGAGCTATCATAAAGGTCCTTCTAGCTCAGAATCCTGACTTCCAACAGTAACCAATGCCAGATGCCTCAGAGGGAATGAACAGAACAGGCAATCATTAAGTGATCATTTCCCTATTGTCCATTCCCAGCTTCTGACAAAGAGAGGCTAGGGACACCATCCCCACCCATCCTGTCTATTAGCCATTGATGGACCTATCGTCCATGAATTTATCTAGCTCTTTTTTGAACCCTGTTATAGTTTTGGATGTCACAATATCCTCTGAAAAGGAGTTCCACAAGTTGACTGTGTGTTGTGTGAAGAAGTACTTCCTTTTGTTTGTTTAAAACCTGCTACCTATTTATTTCATTTGGTGATCCCTAGCTCTTGTGTTATGGGAAGGCGTAAATAACTCTTCCTTATTCACAATCTCCATACCAGTCATGATTATATAGACCTCTCATATCCTTCCTTAGTTGTCTCTTTTCCAAACTAAAAAGGCCCAGTCTTTTTAATCTCTCCTCAAAGGGCAGCCATTCCATACCCCTAATCATTTTTGTTGCCCTTAGAATAGGGGAACACTCTTCACAGCATCAACTCACCCGACCCCTGTTTTGTGGGTCTGTCTGCACTAATTTACCTTGGTTTCTTTGGTATGGAATTCCTTGCCCAAGCAAGGTGGGATTCTGGGAGTAGCAGAGATTCCCCGGCAGCACAGCTGTTACTAAGGGAGCTGACAGGAGGGGAGTTGTTCCAGGAGGCCGGGTGAGGAACCAGAAGCCAGCAGAGTATTGAGACTCAGGACCCCTGTGTGGAGCGCTCTAGTCTCTGAAATCTGCTGAGTTTAGGGACTAAACCCTGGCCTTTGCTGGTTCTGAAGCAGGTAATCCATCCTGACCTCCATGAACAATGCCAAAAAAACTCCAGACAGCAAATGTGGAAGCTTGTAGTGGCCAAGATAAATAATTCCCTTATTATTTTGATTTGACCTGTCCTGTTAAAATGCAGCATAACATGCACTCTTTAGCTTGAAAGGCGTCTGATGCTGTCAAGAATGACTTGACTCTAGTTGGGCATTTCTCTCAATCCCTGTGCCTCCTTGCTGCAAACAGAATGCCTGCTGCAGCCTAGGTCCTGAGGGTAGAGATACCTCATAAGATGCATTCCTCTTATAATAGCCTCACTTCTCAGTTATTCAGCACACCCCAACCATGACACTTTCCCATCTGATATGCAAATAGCACATTTTGCAAGTGATCTCCTATTAAAATAGCCGAGGAAGACATTAGGAGGCTGTTACCCACTTAACCTCCACATCAATCAAAAAGAAACAAAAGAAAAGAAAACACTTGTGATGGGATGTGCTTAGGATTAGGATGTGATCAAACTGAGTTGAAGAGCGTATTCTGAATATTTAAAAATAGTAAAACAGCTCAGCTATGGTGAGATCTTTAAAAAAAAACAGTTAAAGGGAAACTCTCAGATGCCACGATCACATATTTTAAACACATTCTTAGTGATACATGTACAGAAATATAATTATGCAACTAAAAGAATTTTTAGAAAACTAATTTACTCTCTCCCTTGTTCATAGTTGCATGAACAGAGAGGCAGACATAGGATAAGACTATGTCGGTTGTTTACCTTCTATATTTGGTTTAGCATTAGCCTCAATGAAGACAGGTTTATCAGGTTGACTCTTCTGTCTGCCAAGGAAGCATGAACCTTGCCGGGTTAAAGGTTTTGAAAATCTTTAGTTGAAGTTCACAAACCATTTTTTCTCCTCTAATTTAAACCCCGTGGCTCTCAGTCCTTTCCTATGTCCAGTCTCTGCTGTGTGCCGAAGAGGTAGGGAAGCTGCAAAGGAAGTAATTGCTACTCCCCAGGACTGGGGCCGCTGAGAGCCCCAGATCCAGGATACCAGGGGGCCAGATGGCAGCACTGTATCTCCTACCCCACTGGGCCAGTCAGCAGTCCCGGATCCCCACTGTGCAGTGCTGGGTGGCAGCCCTGGATTCCCAACCCCACGAGGCCACTTGGGAGTCCCAGATCTTCACTGTATGGCTGCCTCAGACCCCTAGAGCTTGCAGAGCTGGATGGCAGCCCCAGACCTCTGACCCCCCACCATATGGGGTCAGGAGGAAGCCTTGAAGTTTGTGGGACCAGTCATCACGCCTGAACCTCCCTACCCTCCAGGGCTGTCTGGGAGTCCCCAACTCTGCCACGTGGATGCCCTGATGATGTAGGGCTGGCCAGGAGCCCTGGAGCCTGGATCCTGCAGGGCCAGGCAGTCGTTAGCACACATTGAGAACCATTGCCCTAAACTATCTTATAAACACAGTGACCATCAGACCATGGTTTGCCACAGCACAGCCAACCACGCTGCCCCTTGCTCTAGCACAGCCCCAAAAGATCTCCTTGCCCCCATGCAGACAGTCTTCCTGTGTCAGGCGAATCTCCAGCTGGCACCCTGCGTGCAATGGGGCTCTTGTAGGGCTCAGGTTTGAGCCCAGGTGTTTCCCAAGGGTGGTTCAATAATAATAATAATAATAATAAAAAAAAAACAGCAAAAGAATGTAGCTGAAGGGAAGCCTGTGCTATGTGTCAGGAGGTACAGATGGATTTACACCTTACATGGCCCTAGGCACAGCATCTTCAGTAATATCTCACATCCAGAGACCCCTCCACAGAGCCCCCACCATCCTCACTCAGTGCTCCCTTGCCCACCTACCCCAGCACTGCCCGCACAGCCCCCCAACTGGCCAGTGACCCACAGACCCTCCCCCCAATTGTTTCCTCTAATCTTTTCCATCTATGTGAAGAATAATTTTTATATGCACCAAGGCATGTGTGAATGTGCACCACCAATAGAAACCAAAACCTTTCTGTGGGCGTCTACTAATCAGCTGGGTGGCATTTGAATGTTTTCCGAGTGGCCTCACAAGCGCACAGCTTACAGGGAACATTTCCCCCCACTGCCCAGCACCCCAACACCCACTGACCTCCCCCACTGCCCACCCAGCACTCTGTACAACCCTCACCACGGACCAGCACTCCTTCATAGAAATCCCTCCCTCCCCCGAGACCCACTCTACCTTGCCTCCCAACTGCACTCACTGTTGCCTCCCAACTGCACAACCCTGCTGGGATGTGACTGTGTCCAGTAAACTGAGTCCACAGTGCAATCAGGGCCAGCTAGGGATTACTTTGGTCCCTGAGGAGTGGCATGATCAGCCAGGCTGGAACAGAAGTAGGACCTGTCCAGCCCCTTTCACCTGCCTGGTGATTCTGTCTCTTGCTTGGTCCTGCCATGAAGGCAGGGGACTGGACTTGGTGACCTCTCAAGGTCCCTCCCTGTTCTAGGACTCTATGATTCTATGATTCTGAGAAGCAATCCCATTCCAGGCACATCCCACTTTCCTGGCACAACCAAACCTGTACGTTGCTTTAAGATATCATAAGAGGAAGCTGAATACCCAGTTTGGTGGCCCTAGATTTTACTGTTTAGGACTTCTTGAACAAACAGACAAACACACAGACAGACAGATAGAACAGACTGTCTCAAATATATTGGAGACAATGGCTTCACCCCTATCTGGTACCTACCTGATTTCATTTTTCTTCCTCTTGCCCCAACCTACAATGTTGGGTTTGGAAACACCACAGAGTGGATATTTAAGTCCAAACACTAAACCCCCTTTGTGTATACTGAATTAAGAAAACATTAATAAACTATTATTGCTTTGGAATTTGTCCCTTTTTTTTCAACAGTGCAGACAAATCCTATAGGAGGGCTGGTCAGAATTTTTCCATCACAGCCATTTACTGATGGAAAATTGGGGTTCAGTAAAAGGGTTTTGTTGTTTGTTTGTGTTTTTGGTAAAAACATGTGTTTGCTGTGGAAGTTTTGTTTTTGTTTGGGGTTTTTTTGTCCAAAAAAAAAAAATCATCCAGCTGTCTCTCCCCCGCCCCAAAGCTATGCTTTTCTGCTAATAATTTTCAGTTTTGACTTTTTCCCAAAGAGAAAAAAAATCTGGAAAATTTAGATGAAACATTTCCTGGGTGGTGTTTTGGGGCACCCAACCATTCTTCAGCTAATTCCATTCAACACAACCTCGGAAGCAGTCTGATTTGTCTTCTTCAAGAACACATAGCTGAAGGAAAATGCAAAGCCAACACCTGATAATACAACACTTACATCTTTTCCATTGTGTGAAAGACAGCAAGTGGCTATTGAATGGTGTAAATTAATTACTTTTAAAACTATGATTACTGTTTTTGATGTTCTAATGGTTAAGATAGTCTGGACAGATTGCAGGGATGGGTTGTGATGAGAGTGGATTAAATGCAATGGTATTATCTTTGGATAGCTGGAGGGCTACTCTTGCTGTTCATCAGTGTACCTGCTGAGCACCTGAGAGTAAAGACAGACCTTCAGTATCTGGAATTTAAGTCTTTGATCACTAGGGGAAATGCCCCTTTATTTGAGGAATTGTCACCCAGTCCAAATATTTCTCACTTTGCCTTTTCCTTCCCTTTAAAGGAAAGAATATCCAGGATGTCTGTCAAGAAGGAAGGTGCCCATAAGAAATGGGCTGCTGTAAAGGAAAAACTTGCACCCCAGGAGAGTGACCAGTCAGAGGCCAACTTGGAAAATGCAGAGCCAGAGCTCTGCATTCGCCTCTTACAAATGCCCTCTGTAGTGAACTACTCGGGTCTCAAGAAGCGACTGGAGAACAGCGATGACACCTGGATGGTCCAATTCCTGGAGCTGAGTGGCCTAGATCTGCTCTTAGAAGCCCTGGACAGGCTGTCTGGAAGAGGCGTTTCCAGGATTTCTGATGCCCTGCTGCAGCTCACCTGCATTAACTGTGTGCGAGCTCTCATGAACTCCCACAAGGGGATTGAATACATTGTCAGCAATGAAGGCTATGTCAGAAAACTCTCGCAAGGTAAGACGGCTTACTCTTCCTTTAAACACACACAGGCCAGCTTCCTAATAAGGGTTCTTTCTGCTTAGTCACCAACTTCTCTCTGAACATATTATTTCACACATTATATATTAAAGAGTTTTTAAATTTGTTTTATTATGTTGCTGCCTTTTAAGCATCCAAGGACATTAGAGGCTATTCTGACACCTACTCATTTAATAAAATAGGGATATTTTCCTCTTAAAAAACCTACTGGTTTTAAATGTTATTTTCCCCCATTTCTGGCATATGGGCACATTGGACCTATTTCTGCACTAAACTCCTTTCTATTTTGCCAACTAAGTGTCAGGGACATACGCTGTCTTAGGGTAACATAGCAGAGTGTGGACAGTTAATCAAATGGGCATCAATAGCTACAATTGACAAAGAAGGGGGTCTCTATGGTTAAGACATAGAACATTCCAGTTCTATACCCTGGTGCTGCCTGCCACACATTTTCCATGTGACCTTGAGCAAGTCACTTAATTTCTCTAGACTTTAGTTTTCATCTGTAAAATGAGGATAATGCTGCCTTCTTTCTTCCAGCCTTCATGTGTCTTGGGTGCTTAGATTTAAATACTTCAAGGCAGCTCTTATATTAGTTTGTATAGTGCTAACCAGAATGAGGCCTTGCTCTTAGCTGAGGTCTCTAATGTTTTTCTGTACTACTAATACCACATGTATCTGCATTCATGTCCTGCTCCCAGTCAGTAACTGGCCTGGGTGTGGGAAGTTAATGATCTAACCAATGGACCAAATTCAGTGATGGAATCCTGGTCACATGCCACTTGAGGGCTGTTGCTTATATGCTAAGAAGAATTACCATATCTACAAACCCATTATTTATAGCTATTTAAAACCTCCACTGTTTAATAAACTTTTCTTTTTTAAAGTGACCTTCCTTTTTCTTCTCCGAAAAGAAAAGAAAAGAAAAGAAAAGAAAAGAAAAGAAAAGAAAAGGCTTGTCTTTCCTAAGAGCAATAAAACACATGAATGAGCATTTTTCACTGTGGAAGTAGAAGCATTTGTAGGATTATTCAGTAATGCAACCTCTCAGTTTCAGTGTAAAAGATCAGTAAGATACATCCTGGCCGATGTTCTGTGGAACACACAGGAAAAGGAGAAGCAGAACTAGAAATTAGGGCAATTCGTACTGGGCCCATTTAAACTCAAAGTATAGGACAGTTCAAAAAGAAACCTGCCACATTTTTCCTGCCACCAGTACCTTGCTGATGTACCTTACAGACAGAGAAGTATACAATAATACATATGTTTCTCTTTTTGGCAGCGCTGGACACATCTAATGTCATGGTCAAAAAACAGGTGTTTGACCTGCTAGCTGCACTCTCCATTTACTCACTGGAAGGGCATGCCCTGGCTTTGGATGCTCTGGATCATTATAAGGCAAGTGCATAGTCAGAGGATTATTTGTTATTATCTAGGTCCCTGTGTGATAGGTAGACCAGTGTGAACTATTGTTCCAGCTCTGATCCTGCATGTGGATGCACATGGATGCATCCCTTCACCTTGGGGCACAGCATAAGTATACGGATCATGCTGCATCATTCTGGTTAGAGAGTCAGGGACTTAAAGAATGAGTTTTGTAGCAAGTAAAAAAAAAAAGCTGCCTTCCTCGTCAGCAGAAGTTCGCATGGCTGCACAATGACTCAGCTAGAGGCAGCCGGCTAGCAGCTGTAAGGACACTTGTGGCCCTACCAGCATGAGTGGAAAACTCACAAAAATTAAAGGTACCCTGTCTGAGGGTTTCACAGGCCACAAAACCCATACCTGGATGGCTGCACTAGAGAGCAGGAAGGACTCTCACAACAGGTCAGAGAGAGAAGCTTTCCAATGCAAGTGATCAGTTTCCATTTGCTTTCACTGCTGACTAGATGTGAGCTCAGTGATTGAAGGAGCTGTCTGTCCCACTCATTTTTCTTTCTCATGTTTAGTGAGACATGCTGATAAGGGGTTAAGATACCAACTTTGTTTTACAGTCTGTTTTTGAAGGGGGAAAAAAGTTTCTGCATTGGAACGTCTCCAATACTGTTTGTGTGTTAACAGACTGTGAAGAACCAGCAATATCGATTCAGTGTCATAATGAATGAGCTCTCAGCTACGGATAATGTGCCATACATGATAACGCTGCTGAGTGTCATTAATGCTGTAATCCTGGGGACTGAAGAACTAAAAACCAGGACTCAGCTCAGAAATGAGTTTATAGGTAAGAAGGTTGGTTGAATGTAGCTATATCAAAGGAAGTGAACTCTTGAACTAAAGCCAGTTCTGTGGTAGGCTTTCAAATTGCCAGTAAGAGAATTAAATAAGGGGGGACAGGAAAGCGCCAGACTGCATTATCCACCGAAGCCATCAATAACAAGCCTAACTTATAGCCAATGCAATAACCTTTGACTCTTGTTTTATCTTTGATAAACCTTCTTTAATCCCATTATTTCAAACTGAGTTCTTGTTTGTAACATACACTTGATCTTTTCTTGTATGCTAACAGAATTCCATCTTACTCTGCCTTAGATATACACTGCAACCTCTACTCCATGAACTAGTTTAATCAACTTGTGTCTATAGCAACCCACTCTTTATTCAGGCCTGATCTACATACACAATTTGGTCAACATAAACTGCTTTGTGTTGACCTAGTAGTGGAAGCATCTTCACTTAAATTTGGCTCCTGCCAGTATAGTAACACCACCTTCCCAAGCAGTGTAGAGTCACGGTCACTGTAATTAGGTTGATGCAGTGTCATTGTAGATACCTCGTTGATTACATGAACTGTGACTGGCTTTCAGGAGCTGTCCCACAATGCCACATGCTGTCAATACAATTGATACAAGCACTCCTGGTGAGGATGTACATCACCAACACAAAGAGCCAAGTGTGCATATACCCAAGCTTTTTAATAACTGCAGTCGCTGGATGCTAATGGTATTTAGGTCAACATAATTTTGTAGTGTAGACATGGCCTCAGTAATACAGAGCCAAATTGAGATCTGATGCAATTCCTCTTACAGTTAGTGGGAGTTCTGTTACTTTTGCCAGGACTCAGTTTAGCTCATATAATTTAGCATGTGATTTAAGAATATAGTGGTCTCTAATTGCTTGAATGTTGGGTACAATGAGACAGACATTCAAATATTCCATTTAAGAAACTTCATGTTCAGCTGAGGATAATGCATCTTGTTTTTCACAACATTGATCCTGCAGATATTTAGCTTCAGAGTATTATGCACCTGCACAAATATTTGCAAGATTAGGATCCAAGCTCTTTTTTATTGACCATTCTCCTTTCTGTGTCCCAATCTTGCAAACACTTATGCATATACTTAACTTGACTCATTCTGGGTAGCTCTGGTGAAGGCAATGGAATTGCTTGCAGTAATTAATAGTAAAAGCATGCGAACAAGTCTTTGCAGAACTGGGGCCTTAATTTTTGTTCGGTTTTCTGCACAGCCTTACCATATACAGTGATTGAAGGTTCCAAGAAGAGAATTAAATCATCTTGGTAATAATAAAAAATGCAACTTTAAACGGCAATTTAACCTTTTGCACCTGGGAAAGGTTAGGTTTTATGTATATACAAATGCCTCACAGAAGTGCCTAGCATCTAGTAGATTAGAATGACAACCCTTTTTATTTTCCTCTGTCAGGTCTTCAGTTGTTGGATATTTTAACCAAGCTAAGGTAAGGCTTTCTTCTTTGAAACTTTCTTTTATAAATGTGATTCATTTTGATACAACTATAAAAATACTTAGTGTTTATTTTAGCAACTCTGTCATTTTGCCCACATTTCTATCTTATTTCCTTTACAAAAAAAAATGTTTGGCTTACTATATTTTTACCACTTCTTTTCTGAGCTCTCTCTTGGTAGAGATATAAAACCCCTTGTGGTATCTCATTTTTTCCTCCCTTTCTGTTAACCATCGGCCAGAAACAAAACCCAAAAACCACACCTTCCCCAAACTGGATGTACGTTTTTGCAATAGCTTTTTTCTAAGCCAAAAGCGAGCATCCAAGCATCCCCAAATTTTGGAGTGTTCAGATCCAGATCTAAATTTTGATGCTTGAGCTCATCTCCATGTTCTAGGTCCCAGATCCTGCAAGTATTTGTGCACATGCCTAATTTTCAGCATGTGATGTAGTCCTGTTGAAGTCAACTAAACTACTCCATGCTTACAGTTAAGAATGCGTTTGAGGGCCTGATCCACATAGCACATTGATGTCAAAATGAATCTTTCCTTTGGATCAGGCCTGATTTGTGTTATTGGACTGGAGCTAAGCACTTTTCAGATTAAGCCTTCAGGGTATGTCTACACTAGCTCGTTAGTTCGAGCTAAGTAGGCAAATGAGGGCAACCGGAGTTGCAAATGAAGCCCGGGATTTAAATATCCCGGGCTTCATTTGCATGTTCCCGGGCGCCGCCATTTTTAAATCCCCCTTAGTCCGAACTCCGTGCCCGTGGCTACACGCGGCACGGACTAGGTAGTTCTAATTAAAGATCCTAATTCGAACTACTGTTACTCCTCGTGGAATGAGGAATAACAGTAGTTCGAATTAGGATCTTTAATTCGAACTACCTAGTCCGTGCCGCGTGTAGCCGCGGGCACGGAGTTCGGACTAAGGGGGATTTAAAAATGGCGGCGCCCGGGAACATGCAAATGAAGCCCGGGATATTTAAATCCCGGGCTTCATTTGCAACTCCGGTTGCCCTCATTTGCCTACCTAGCTCGAACTAACGAGCTAGTGTAGACATATCCTCAGTGTGGGGAGGCAGATGCATCAATGTTTTCCATGTGACAACTGGATTCTTGCTCTAGGCAACCTTTTAACATATACTGTGTTACAGCATAGTTAATCAAAACATCAGGTCCAAAATCTGATTTCCTCTAAAAGATTTCTCCACCCTCATCCCACCAACTCACCTTTTACGGCTTGTTTCTGATTTATCAACACAGTTGTGCTTTAAAACAATGTTTTTCAACCTGTGGTCTGCAGACTCTTGGGATCTGCAGACTACATCTAAGATTTCCAGAAGAAAAAGGAGGGGGGAGAGAAACCCATCTAAATTACTCTTGTTCCTATCACACTGTAAATATGACAGTGGAGGTGCCAGATTCAAAATCTTTCAGACTTTCATTACACAGCAGCATTAGAAAATCCATTTCCTGCAACACAGAAATCCAACAGTGGTGGTAAATTGAATCCAGGTTGTAAAGTTGTAAATCTTTGTTTTACCATATTTTTTCATTTTTGGAGGCTTATGGAATCCATTTTTAAGAGACAATTTCATTTTATGTTGTTGAAAGATAAACTAAAAATTATCACCAGACAGAGAATTACCAACTGGATAGTGAAAATTCATTGCTGTGAGTAGGGTGAGAATTTTTTTCCCCAGCAGGTCTGTGCAGCATCTAGCTCACTGAATATGAATGCTACTGCTACTACTAATGCTACTACTCCTGTTGGCCCATGGGAATGGAGGGGCATGTCTGTCCCCATCGCCCAAACCTTGCCCCTTCTTGCTCCACCCTCTCCGCTCCATTGCAACCATCCCCCTAAGGATACGGCCTCGGGAGACAGGGTGCAATGGGGAAGGTAGGGCAAGGCCATGGCCAGAAGGAGTGGGGCTTGAGGGTCTGGGACAGACAATTGCGAAAATGCTACTGCGGTAAATGGCCTGCAGGCCATAAGTTTGAGACCCCTGCTTTAAACAAAACATGTTTTGCCTCATTCACACTTACCACAGTTTTAACTGGGGCAGTTTTCAAGATTGCTTTTGTGAAGAGTTTGTAGATTCAATCCAAACAGACCACTGTGGATCAATGTGCTGCTGTCTTGTCGAGTGTGTATCTCAGCTCACCTTATAGTATCAACAGCTTCTGGTCACTGAACAATTTGGGGACAGTTTACTATTTGATTGCTAATCATGGCTAGTTTACCTGTCAGAAAAAATTGTTCATTTGAAAGGACAGTTCATGAGGAAACCATGTCAAGTTTTAAGATATGTGCATAATAAATGTCAATTGTGCACATAGCTGGGACGTCTGCCCCAGCCCTTTAAAAATTAAGAGGCATGCTGTGTTTCCATTACCATCAACTCCCAAGGTTGGGTGCCTGTTTTGTGAGTGCTGCAAATTATTGTTTCCAATAAATACATCCCTTTTTTTAAATCAGGGAAGGAACTTCAGTTGACAAAGTAAATAAATCATTTGAATGAATCATTTATCCTTTGTCTGGATAAATAACTAGTGTCAGATGAAGGGGGAAGAATTAAAAAAGAGAAATGTCAAAATCCTGTCAACGCCAAGCAGATTTTTCTTTTCTCATTTCATAAAACACATTCGGGGTCAGGTTTGGCCGCACTTCTTTATCTTAGCCCCTTGCTCTGGAAGCTGTCCCACTGATTGCAGGGGGTTCCTTGCAAAGGGAGGTACTCTGCAGTGGGAGGAGTGCTGGGAGAATTGGCTCCTTTATTAATAATAAGAGAAGGGTCATTTCAGTAATGAAGTGTCAGGTTGGTGGGTGAAAAAGTACAAGAGACACCAACACAGAAGTGACAACTGGAATTGGTGCTCTCCAGTTAAAATGGGTGCTGTGATATTGTAGAGATATAGAAGATGAGGACCTGCTTATCCAGTGCGAGACGTTTGAGGAGTCCAAGTCTGAAGACGATGAGGAATTGTTAAAGATATGCGATGGGATTGACATGAACAGTCACCACGAGGTCTTTTCGTGCCTTTTCAATAAAGTGAGTGAGACCTACACTTGGGGGAAACTGTTCTGCGGGGGAATGACAGAGACCAGAAATAGGCGCTGAAGTGGTGCCTGAAAAGGAGAAGATGCAATTAATAGGAAACTGTCTTGTATTGCAGGTGAGCAGCTCTCCAGTCGCCATCCAGCTGCTGTCCATTCTCCAGACCCTTTTGCATTTGGAGCCTTCTCACCACTCCAACATATTGTTGTGGGAATCTTTGGAAATCTTAGCACACAGAGCCATCTTGCTTGCAAATGACAGTAAGAACAACTTGTCAGTCTTTGCCCCCTCTCCCAATTTCCCCAAATCAAATGGATATATATTACTTCCATTATGGGATCCACTCAGAATTAAACAGAAAAAAATCACTGTTCTAAAGTCCTTGGGTGAAATGCTGGGTCACTGGGATCCGGATTTCACTACTTTGGCCTTGTTTATACTCTTTATCAGTATAGATATGGCAGCAGAGCGCCCTATTGGAAATACGGCATAAATCAACAGAAGGAGTTCCACCATCATAGGCATACCGCCTCTCTGAGGGACATTACCTTCGCTGAGAGCTCTCTTCTGTTGCCCCAGTTGCATCTACCTCAGGTTATTTGCTCAGTGTTGCTATGTTAGCTAGAGGGCGTAATTTTTTTTCACATTCCCAGGTGTAGCTACACTGGCAAAATATTGGAGTGTAGACTAAGGCCTTGTCTCTACAAGTGATTCCTGGGGTTTATTCTGATCCAAAATCTATTGAAGTCAATGAGTCTTTCTGTTGATTGCAGTTGGTCCCATAAACACCCACAAAGGCGTAGTTAACATGCGAGGCACTCAGCGGGAGTTGCTCACTGCAGCAGAGATCAGTGCCAGAGGCTTTTGTAACGGGACTGAGCAAACCAGTGGGATGCTCATATCGCTACAGATCACTTGCTCCAAAGGGGATCTGAATAGTCTTTGATAACGGTCAGTTCACGTTTGTTTTCCCCTCGCCTTGGTCTAACTACCTGATTGTTACAGTCCAAGGGAACAGCATTGAAGAAGTCATGGAGAGGCTGTTATCCATAAAGAAGTGCACAGCTCAACAAAACTCAGAGCGGAAGCGATCAGCTGAGGGAGTCAGCGAGAGCACTCAGACTGACGCAGACTTAGGGGAGTCCCTGAGTGCGACTCTGATCTCCGTTACGACAGCCTGCCCTCTGGCGGCAGCAGCACCTCTATTGGGGCTACCAGCGGCCACAGAGAACAAGTCATCTGCCCAGCTACCAGCCTGCTCTACTTCACCAGGGCAGTGCATATCCCCGTCTAGTGCTGCTCCTCCTCTTACACCATCGCCACCTCCTCCTCCCCCACCCCCGCTGCCCACGGGCATGGCAGCTGTGCCAGCTCCCCCTCCCCCGCCACCACTTCCTGGCATGCCTCCACCTCCTCCCCCACTGCCTGGCCTGGGGGGCATACCTCCACCTCCTCCACTGCCTGGCCTGGGGGGCATACCTCCACCTCCTCCCCCACTGCCTGGCCTGGGGGGTGTCCCTCCACCTCCTCCCCCACTGCCTGGCCTGGGGGGTGTCCCTCCACCTCCTCCCCCACTGCCTGGCCTGGGGGGTGTCCCTCCACCGCCTTCCCCACTGCCTGGCCTGGGGGGCGTCCCTCCACCTCCTCCCCCACTGCCTGGCCTGGGGGGCATGCCTCCACCTCCTCCCCCACTGCCTGGCCTGGGGGGCATGCCTCCACCTCCTCCCCCACTGCCTGGCCTGGGGGGCGTCCCTCCACCTCCTCCCCCACTGCCTGGCCTGGGGGGCATGCCTCCACCTCCTCCCCCACTGCCTGGCCTGGGGGGCGTCCCTCCACCTCCTCCCCCACTGCCTGGCCTGGGGGGCATGCCTCCACCTCCTCCCCCACTGCCTGGCCTGGGGGGCATGCCTCCACCAGGGGGCAACGTGGAGGAAATAGTAGTTGCCCACGTTGACTATGCTTTGGGCTATGCCAGGCCTTTCCGAAAGAAGGTGAAGACTCCGACCTTGAGAATGAAGAAACTCAACTGGCAGAAGCTGCCTTCCAATGTGGTGCGAGGTAGGTGCTATACTCAGTCGCTGTTTTTGTCGCTGCTGTAGAGAGATGCACATGTGTGGCTGCTCGCAGTGTGTTCTGCACTTTCTCCTTCGACTGGATTTTGTTGGGTTGGGGGAATAGTGTTTTCCTCATAGCTCCCTTCCCCCCCCCAAAGTGCCCAAACATTTTGTTTCTTGGTGGGTATATTGGGCTTTGGGTCCAGTCCAGGGGGCTGGAACAATTTTTATAGTGGAGCTGCTTAGCGCCATTCAACCTGTGTAACAGTGGTTCTCAACCTTTTTCTTTCTGCCCCTTCCCCATCTCCCCCCTCAAGCTATAGCAGCTCCCTGGCCCACCTGTGTCACAAAAACTGGTTTTCTGCATATAAAAGCCAGGGTCAGCATGAGGGGGTAGCGAGCAGGGCAAGTGCCCAGGGCCCCACACCACAGGGGCTCCCAGAAAACAACACTGTTCAGACTTCAGCTTCAGCCTGGGAGGCAGGACTCTGGGCATCAACCCCATGTCATGGGGCTTTGGCTTTCTGCCCTGGGCTCGAGTGAGTCTAATGCTGGTCCTGCTTGGGAGGCGCCCTGACACCGGCTCATGTTCCCCCAGGAGGCCCAACACCCTGGTTAAGAACCACTGCTGTATATGATGGAAACCACTTCAAGCCAGCGGGTGTGACAGTGTCCCTAGCACCTATAGTCCAGTCTTCAGAGCTAGCTACCGACAATGTCCATTGCTGCACATCCAGTAATTCATTGCAATCGTAGTCGGAAAACGGGACTGGAGAAGCCAAATGGCCAGGCTGTGGCTGATGCCTGTGCATGCAGGCGAGGGGATGGGATGGGTGCTAGCCACAGAGCCATTCCTCGCCTCCTCTTCCTCCCCACTCTGTTCCCACCCCTGCACAGGAAAACACCTGTGGTTGTGCTGCTCCTCCATTCCTGGTAGCTTTTGAAGGTGTCTTGCCCTCATCATGGTGCTTTAGTGTAAAGTCACAGTTTAGCTCCCAAACAAATAAAGCTTCCCCTTCCAGCATGTAGCAGAATTCTCTCTATTAGAACTAACACTGTAGAGAGCTTTACACAGGGGGAGCAGGGGGGAGTTATTTAGATGGTTCCTAATGAATCTGGCTGGGTAAAACCCATTTAGGCTGCTGCCTTCAGCTCAGCTAAACTGCTGGTGGCTGTAGATTTCCTGGTTTAATTCACCTTCAAACCTTTGGGATCCTGTCTGTGGGGTGCTGCGACTCTTAAATAGTTAGCCCTGGTCCAGGTGAATGGGCCTCTTTTCTTATTTATTGCATTCCTCTTAGTTGTTGTTTCCAGTTGTGGTTGGTATATTCCTGGAGGTTTCATCACATGGCCTAATCTTGAATTAAAGACTAATCTTCAATTCCTGGAGGGCTGGCAATGTTAGTAGTAAGAGACAGACCTCAGTAGTAACTTACTGAGTTACAGAAGCCTCTGTTGCATTCTCAGTGCCTCATCTCTTTCAGAAAGTCGCTCCATGTGGGCGTCAGTGAGCAGCAGCAGCGATGAAACTATAGAGCCTGATTACATGAGCATCGAGCAGCTTTTTTGTTTTCCTCAAGCCAAGCCCAAGGAGAAAGCAGCTGCCCCCGTGAAGGTGGAACCAAAGGAGGTAATGGGCTATTTCTCATCGTTTGAAGATTATGGTAAAAGGCCACTGCAAATGGGTCATCTAACAAATTATTGTTTTTTAAACAGATCACATTCTTAGACTCCAAGAAGAGTCTCAATTTGAACATATTTTTGAAGCAATTTAAATGGTAAGCTATGAACTGTTGTGATGATTGTTGACTAAAGCAACAACCAGAGGGGTAGCCGTGTTAGTCTGAATCTGCAAAAGTGGCAAGGAGTTCTGTGGCACCTTATAGACTAACAGAAGTGTTGGAGTATATGCTCCAACTTGCATATGCTCCAACACTTCTGTTAGTCTATCAGATGCCACAGGACTCCTCGCTGCTAAAGCAACAACGTGGCAAGTGATATTAGCATGGCTTTTGTAGAGAATAGTTCTTTGAGGGGGCTGACAAATCCATACAATTCCCAAGACCATGGTTAATCCCTTAGCTACAGGACCATCCTTCCTCTTAAGATATCCAGGGCCTGGCCTCACATATAATTGTAAATGAGTAATTGTATTCAGTGCAGCAGGGGTCAGTTGGACTATTCATTGTTTGAATTACTTGCAGGATCACACCCTAAATATTTGTATTGAGACACAATACATATAGATAAACAATACAGATAGTATTTGAGATCTAAAAGGAAGGATGACATGAGGCTAGAGGCAGTATATTTCCCATCAGTTCGAACACATCCTGTATGCTAAGACAGAGTGAGTGACTGACCATCCAAGGAGTGACTCTAAAATGACATGCCTTAGCACAAACAAAGAAGACAGCTGGTTCAATCTCATCTATTTATTATTTTTCTAGGTTACTACATTACAAATCTTTATTCATGTCCACAGTTTACTGATTTTAAAGCATCTCACTTATGTGCCCTGGTGTTAAAAGTAATGGAAAGTAAAAAGAAGAGGGGAAAACAGTAATTTTATTTGAGACAGTGGCCACTTATTCCTATATTGTCAGTCCCTCATATCTTCAGTTTATTATGGCTATCTATTTAAGGTTCATCCTTTAAAATTTTTTAATATATTTACCTCCACAACAGCCCAGCAGGGAAGGGCAGTGCTATTTATACCCCATTTTAGAGAGGGGAAACTGAGACATAGAGAGTCAAATGGGAAGATTTTTTAGGTGCCTAAAGATGCAGACAGGTACCTTTGATTTTTCTGTTCCCAATTAGCAGTGCAAAGTTAATAAATAAAATCAGCCTGAATTCTTGAAGGTTTGAACCTTCAGGGCAGTGGCAGATAGTTTTATTCCATGGAGGCCTGTGAATGACATGAGCAGTAACATTTGAAACCTGTTAAAATAAAATGGCTGGTTAAAGCTAACAGGCGGGGCAGTGTAACCACACACTGCACTAATACAGGATAAAGTGTGGTGATGTCTCCAGGGGTAGTCAGTACTTGTACGGGAAGAATGGGCATACCCTTTTCTCGAAGGCAGGGGTGGGAAACCTCAGGCCCAGGAGCTGAAAGCAGCCCCCAGCTTATCTGGATCCAGCCCCTGAGTTTCAGGATTTCCCCCCAGAATTGGGGATGCATGCTGGTGCTCCAGTCTCCCCCCCCGCCACCCTACCATGGAACTGGAGCACACAATAACTCCTAGCCTGTCCTCCCCTCAGCTCTGGCGTGCAAGGGGGATGTGGGGAGTGTCTTTCTCCTTCTCAGTCAGGGGCCACATCAGTGAGGGCTTGTTTTTGGTTTTTTGCTTCTCACTTGTGGGTGTCCCCCAACTGATTTTTCTGTGGGTCAGCAGCCCCCAACCCAAAAAAGGTTCCCCATCCCTGCTCCAAGAGTTTCTCAAGAGTGGTTGGGCATGCATCACTTAACCTTTATATAATCAGTTATAACGATACCCCTTAATTAATTATCATTAAATCCACCTTTGACCATATCTCTATTTCCACTACCATAATTAAATATTTTCTGCTTTCTCATTGGCTATTTAACACTAAACATCATCTTATTTAACATCTGTGTAAAAGCCATCCCAATAATTATTGACATAGGTAGCATTTTCCAAAACATTAGCACTTTATCTAAAACACTTGTAAAAACCAGCTAGGACCAACAGGTATTCACAACATGACCTGGGGTTATGTCCTAACTTGCTTCTCTTTTACTTTACTGAGATTTGAGTATTGTGAAGCTTATATTTAGGCAGTGAAATGTAAGTAAGCCCACAAATTTAACACATTTATATATAACAAAAGCAAACATCTGCATAGACTACAAGTAGGGTTTTCAATTTGTATCTTCAGGCACCTAACCAACTTTAAAAATCTGAAGTGACTTGACTATGGTCCCATAAAAAGTCTGTGGCAGAGCAGGGAATAGAACCTGGGTTTTACAAGTCCCAGATGACTGCTCTAATCCACAGAAGAACCTTCCTATCAGTAAGATGTAATTATGCACCGCTCACTAGCAATGTTCACACTAAACTTTTTCATCCATGTGTTGATTTTTTCCATCCATGTGTGGAATACATTTTTAGGTGCACCAAGGCATGTGCGAATGTGCTCACCAGTAGAAATAAAAAACCTAGCTGTAGGCGCTCTGCTAATGAGCTGGGTGGCATTGGAATCTCTCCTGAATGGTTGCACAAGCGCACAGCTTAGAGGGAACACTGTTCACGAGTATTTGTAGGGCCTAATCAATAGCATATGGTCACAGGGAGCTGGCCAATGGTTCCGTTATTACTTCTAATTACTTGCCTGTTCTCTGCAGCTCAAATGAAGAGGTAGCTGACATGATTGAAAAAGGGGACAGGACTAAGTTTGATGTGGAGGTTCTGAAGCAGTTGCTGAAGCTGCTACCTGAAAAGCATGAGGTCAGAATGAAAGACTTTTGAATTCAGTTCGCAAAAGTTGTCGATATGATGCAGTTCTGGGGGCTTGACTCTTATGTTTTCTTGTTAGATAGAAAACCTGAAAGCCTTCAAGGAAGAAAAAGCCAAGTTAGCAAGTGCAGATCAATTTTATCTTTTCCTCCTCAAGATTCCCAGGTAAGGCATATCGTTATCGACTTCAGCCTCGTCTTTTGCTTGCCTATTGTTTTCCATACCAGCAAGCTTCTCTCTTTGATCTGATTGGATGTAGCACTCTGTGCCATTTAAAAGCCTACGGAAAGTGCTGTAAATTAGAGCATTACTCTGCAAAACATTCTGAATGCTGAGACATTTGCAGCAGTTGGGGAAAGTCATCTAAAGAGTCTCTGTCCTTTATTGTAAAAACACTGTGGAAAAGCCTTCTTTAAAAAAATCTTCCTTTTAATGCATTTGTTGTTTTAAAACTAAGCCTTTCTGAACATGCTTTTAGTGTACTCCATCATTGTCGGGCTTGTTTGTTTGTTGGCGTTCATATCACAATGTTGCACTTGTAAATTTATGTGCGTATCATGCGCCTCTGCCTTCAGAAGCTCTCCAAGTGCTTTACAAATATCAGGCGTCCTCACTTGCATGAGATAGGGGAGTAGTCTCTGTGTCGGGGAGGAGCAGACACACGGGTACAGCGAAATGTAACTTATACATTCCCAGGCCAACCACCTGTTTACTCAGGCTTAGTTAGGCTGCTGTACTGAGGGAAGGGGTAGCACCAATGCCCTTCTGGGTTTGCTGCCAGAGGAAATGCTCATAAGTTAATCGGTAACCCTGCCAGCAGATGGTAAGGAGAGGGTGTGATGGCCATTTCTTTCCACAGATAGTGCTGCCTCTTTTTCAAGCGGAGGTAGGGGATGTCTGTGGCCCCAAAGAAAGGGGCCCTATAGACTCCTGCACAGTCTCCCCAGATGGGCTGGACTGAATCTGACCCACTGGTTGAGTCACACAGGAAGCATCAGGAATAGAATCCAGACCACCCAATAGCCACATGACCCTCCTCCCTCTCCACTGAGCTCAGCGCGTCTCTACAGCAGAAGCTACCACCTCCACGCTGCCAGTGATGGCCTGCCATTGAGAAAGAACCACCCCGAGCCACAGACAGCTGTGCAGTCTCAGTGTGCTGGAGCAGAGGGAGTGGGTCACCAGCCTGGATGGGGCTTTTGGCATAGGTTAGAGTGTGGTAGCTTGGGGGGATGGGAAGAGAGACACTGCTGGCAGGGACATGGATCTGTTCAGCATAACTCTCTTGTACCGGCTCCCTTTCTTAGCTACCAGTTGCGGATTGAGTGCATGCTGTCCTGCGAGGAGACTGCCATCATGCTAGACATGCTACAGCCAAAAGCAGAAATGATCAGGAGAGCCTGTGAAGGTAAATGGGACGGTGTTGTCCCTCGGTGTGTTGTGTTCAGAGCCAGGTGAGGCCTCATTTTGGCTTGCAGTAGTGTATCTGTCCTACCCAAGAATTTAAGGAAGAAGTGGCCTTTTGTTGTCTCCATCTCACCTACATGCAAATCTGTGATTGGCCAGAAGATTGCACCCCTAGCCTATCACACACAGAGTTGCCAGGGTGGCCCAGGCATTCATGGCCACTAGGCTTCAATTACTGCAATTCTTAACTAGGAATAAAGCTGCAGGTCTTGAAAAACCTACAGCAGGTACCAAGCTCAGCAGCTTGTCTGCCTAAGACCATGTGGTATTGTCACCCCATCACCCTAGTGACCCCCTTGCAGCCCTGGCACACCAATGAGCACAGAGTGTAGTTCAAGCTATCTTCCCTGAAGTCACTGCCTGTCTGAGGCTTGTCTGTGCAAGTGACGCAGCTTTCAGAGAAGCTGATTTGAGACTATAGAACTCCCTCTTGCTGGAGTTAAGAAGGACCACACTTAGAAGATAATGCTAAACAAATTCATTCAGCTAAGCTTTCGTTCCCTCAATAAATTCCTCACACACAATTCTGCCTCACCTCATAAAAAAATCCCAGTCCCAAATCCCACTATAACCTACTCAAAACTTTGTCCCAGTGATAGAGCAGGACGAGAACATTTGTTATGTTTGCTGTTCTCAATAGGAAGTGCTCACTCATATATAGCAGCAGCATGAGCCATTGTGGATATACCTTGGTAGATCACAAGGTAGTCCTTGCCATATGTTATGCCACCTGTTTTGGAGTTCGTGAAGTTGTTTAGGGAGCTAAAGGCTGATATGAAAAGAGTTGAATGGGAAATGCTCCCGGAAAAGGACAGCTGTGAAGGAAGGAAGGAATTGGGTAACCTTTATTCAACATCTCCCTCTAGTGGAAATAAAGTCACTAGCTCCACTCTTAGGGCACTTTCCAGGGTTTGAATGTGTATTTGCAGATTTTTAAAATTTTTTTTGGCCCCAGGAAAAAATAAGAGTAGAAATTATTTTTCTGTGGGCCTGATCCAAAGCCCACTGAAGTCAGATTTTAAAATCCCATTTTCTTCAATGGACAGTCAAGTCCCATCTCCACTGTCAAGAGCAACATACCTAGAAAGACTGATTCCCTTATGCTGTGTCACAATTTTCACCAGCGGCTATAATAAGAGGTGTTGGGATTTGTAGGAAATACTCAGAAAGGCTTCTCCCCTGCTGCCTGCTTCTGCTGAAGTTCCTGCTGCTGTCTGCAGCACCCCTCAAGTTGGAGCTACAGCACTTACTGTTGGGAGATAAACGAGCATCCTTCCCATCTTGGTAAGCCAGCTCCCTGGTCACTGGGGACAACATGAGTAGTGTGCACAGATGCAGTGGGTAGGGCCGATCAAAACTAGTTTCACTGTGCACTGGGGCAGGCTCTAAGGCCCAGATCCTCAAAAGGTATTTAGGCTCCTAACATCCACCGATTTCAGTGAAAGCCTGGAGCCTTTCAGGATCCAGGCCTAAGAGCTTTTTAAGATAAAAATTGCTGCAGCTTGATTCTCTGACTTTTAACAGCGTGAATATGGAGTAACTGGGAGAAACCGTCCCTATATATTTTCCCAATTAAGATGAAAGGACTAAAGTCTAACGAATCAACAAAACCTTTTCCTCAGCCCGACTAATAAAGCTATACAAGTTCTATTAGAGTGTGTTTCTCATTACTTTTCCCACATGAGATGGCATGCAGCAACGTCTGGGCTACAAATACAGCAGAACCTCAGAGATATGGACCTCAGAGATATGTTTGTAACTCTGAAATGTTCGTAATTCTGAACAAAGCGCAATTGGGCACCAGATCCAGCAGCTGACACTCCAGGCCACGTTCCTCAGCTTGCCGTCAGCTTCTTTTCTTGGTTCTGACTGAGTTTGCAAGCTAGTCCCCTTCCCAAACTGGATCAGCATTTCCATTGTAGCAGGACAGGATTTCCGTACAGCAGAACTTCTGCTGTTCATATCTTTGAAGTTCTACTGTATGGAAATCCTGTCCTGGTATAATGGAAATTTTGATCCAGTTTGGGAGACATTCATTCAGTTCTGAAGCTGGCCCCATATGTAAAGGATACCTTTCTTTTTCAGATCTTCTAATGACCCATCGCCTGCCAGTTTTTTGTCAACTGATTCTCAAAGTTGGAAACTTTCTCAACTATGTAAGAATTTGTTTTGTTGTTGTTTATAAGAATGATAAGATGAAAAGAACTTTTTTCCGTCTCTGGTGCATGTATTGGGTATAAATGTAGAGTAAGCATTTGGATTTGACATGGGTTATACCTGCCTCTTCTTTCTGTCTTTCAGGGAAGTCACACTGGAGATGCCGATGGCTTTAAAATTAGCACTTTACTCAAACTAACTGAAACCAAAGCAAACCAAACCCGTATTACTTTGCTCCACCATATTCTGGAGGTACCCTTGCAATTTCCTTTGGGGATTTTGGTTGGATATGAACTATTTTTCCAGCCAGACCTTTGGTTGTTAGTATTTATTTGTGCGTATATGTTTTTCGCTTGTTTGCATAGTACTGGAAAGATTGCTTGAGCTCATAGTACTTGGCCTGCATGTGCTACTTCACTTTAAAAGAATTCCAGACAAAGAGTCGAGAAAGCAAAGAATCTCATCCAGGGCCTAACTGTCTTCCAGCTTGATCTCTGGAAGTTCCTCCTCTCTTGCTTCTTGGATGCCCATTTCACCCCACTCCAACCCATACAAAATGCAGCTGCCAGGAGCATATTTGTTGCCTGTTGCTCCAGTGAAGTCACCCCCAGCGTTGGTGTGCTCCACTGACACTGCTTTTTCCACCAGATCACATTCAAGCTTCTTGCCCCAATTTCAAGATCTTTCATAGCTTTCTCACAGCTGCTTAGCTGCCCTTTATATTTAACTTTTTGTATTAACATAGTGGCTAGGAAGTGTTCTGGGCACCGTACAAACACAGAACCAAAAGACCCAATCCCTGCCACCCAGAGCTTACACTTTCCCCTCTCCTCTGCCAGTCTTATTGCTCCATTCATTGAGGTCTCCCCTTGCCAATCCTGAGCATTCAAACCCCCTTTTTTTGGGGGTCCCACTTTTACCGTGACACCTAAAAAAAATAGCCAATGTATAATTGCTATGCTGAGGTGCCTGGACACCATGGCAAAGGTGGGTGTATAAATATGTAGATAGATACTATGCAGGCAGATAAAATAGGACAGATATTCTTAACACATACACAGAACCATAAAAATTGCCAGACTGGATCAGACTAGTGGTCCTTTTAGTATTTAGTTCAATATCCTGCCTCCAGCAGTAGCCTGGACCCTCCACTTCAAGGAAGGTAAAAGAAACCCTGCTGCAGTGGATTCTGGAATAATCCATCCATTGGGAAAGTTCCTTCCTAACCACCCATCCGTTACAGATCAAGCTCCACCCTGAGGCTCAAGGGTTCATAGCACTTTCAATACTTTTGTATATATTTTTTAATCCATACTCAGAACTCTGGATAGTCTTGGCAGTCATAAAAACAGCCAGTCCCCTTTTGAATCCTGCTAAAGAAACAGTGTGGGGGGGGAGGCGGGGAAAGGAGTGAGAATTAAACATTGTACATTCCCGTCACTCCCTTTAATATAACCCTTCTCCTTCCCCTCCCCCCTCCGTGCATGAAAAATAAATACAAAAATAACAAACTTTTCTGTTTTAGGAAGTAGAAAAAAGTCACACAGATCTACTGGAGCTTCCCAAGGACCTTGAATATGTTTCAAAGGCAGCCGGGTAGGCTTGTGAACCTGTTACTTTAAATTAAAAGAAGAATCACCTGGAGTCAAGAAATTAACACATAAATGGTTGTTATTATAATTCATTCATTACCTGGATAGAGACGCAATTAGTTTTAACCAAAAGATTTCCTTTCACAATTTGTGAAGCCGTTTTAAAATGCAAATTGACTACATGCACAGTTTGGCAATTAGCAAGGCAGTAACTAGGGTCAGAAATGGTGCTGCATTCAATTAATTCTGCTTTGCAGGCATTCACAGAAATGGTATGATGTTCAAGGCTGTTCTCTCTTTTTAATCCTAGCTACCTATAAGCAGTGCTGAAGTACCTGTCACTGCTGTGTTTAGGGACAATAGCCTAGCAGCTTCAGAAGAGCTCTTAATCTCTAAGGGTATGTCTACACTAACCCCTTAGTTCGAACTAGGGTGGCTAATGTAGGCATTCGAACTTGCAAATGAAGCCCGGGATTTAAATATCCTGGGCTTCATTCGCATGTTCCCGGGCGGGCGCCATTTTTAAATGCCCCGTAGTTCGAACTGACTGCCCGCGGCTACACACGGCAGTCAGAAGTTAATCCGAACTAAATCCTTAGTTCGGATTAACTGTTACACCTCATTGCCAACTAAGGACTTAGTTTGGATTAACTTCTGACTGCCGCGTGTAACCGCGGGCAGTCAGTTCGAACTACGGGGCATTTAAAAATGGCGCCCGCCCGGGAACCTGCAAATGAAGCCCAGGATATTTAAATCCCGGGCTTCATTTGCAAGTTCGAATGCCTACATTAGCCACCCTAGTTCGAACTAGGGGGCTAGTGTAGACATACCCTCTCATGTTAATGAAACCAAACAATTAAAGTCTGTAGGTATCCATTTACACATATATAACACATGAGATTGCAGTCAGTCCTGTCTCTCTCTTCATAAGTGCTGCTGAGGGGAATTCTCTTGGGGCTGGCAAAAGCCCTGGCTTGTTAACAAAGCCGTTTGTGCAGTTGCTTGAAAGTTTTTGAGGACAGTTTGGATTTTTTGTCTGACTCTAGTAACCCTTTTGCGCTTGAGTTCAAAACATTAAGCACAATAAAATACATGTGGACAAATGTCCCCTGAGACTTGCAGAGCCAGCTAAGTGTGATGCATTCTGGCTGGTGATGCTTTGTACTATCAAGAGATTTGAAAAGCCCACTTTAAAGTCTTTAAGTGACTTAGGAGCACACTGCACTGAAACACAAGCTCCATTAAAAGAGAATGGGTGTGTGCTCCTAACACACAGAGGCACTTTGAAAAAGCCCACCCTAAATTCATCTATTTGTATTACAGTCGGACTGCCATATTCTAAGGGCCACAACTGGAGCAGTGTCCCTGCATGCCTTTCAATTGATGGGCCAGTCAGACAGAAGCAATGAGAGGAGTGAAATAACTTGCCCCAGGCACAGCAGCAGAGCCAAGAATGAAACCCAGGTCTCCTCACTCATAGTCCGATGTCTTAACCACAATCTGTTGTCTTGTAATATGATACCACCTAAGATCACACAGGCACACTTCTGTGCTCACTACCACAGAGTTGCTGAGAAACACGAAAGGGAGAGGGGCATGGGACATCACTACTGCTTTTTCCACTCCTCTAGCAAGCCCAGCAGTCCAAGAAGCGACCTGCTTTTAATCTCCTGGGGGTTTGTGTTCCTTTTCAGAATTAGCCTTGAATCCATACATGCAGAATCCAGTTCCAATTTAAAGAAGCTGCTGGAACTTGAAGGAAAGGTTTTGTCATCGAAAGACGACGTGAAAGCACAGTATGAAACGCCCATCCAGGTCAGTGAAAGGAGTGCCCTCCCTGGAGAGGACAGCCAAGGTTCTGCAAAAGACAGCATGTTCAGGGCAGGGTGCAGGGTGGAAACATTTGACCACTAATCGCCTGTCATATTGGAAAATGAATTTGGATGCCACACAACCCCTTTGTGTTTATGTGCCATGCCCAGAACTGACTAGAAAAACAGAGAACAGGGATAAGGGAGAGCCCTCGCCATCTTTGCACCTCTTCTCCGAACTGCCCTGTGAGCTCTTGGGCCACACCACCTTGGAACTGAACTCTTGTCACATTGTCATTCTAACTAAATTTCCCATTGATCTTTCCTTGCAATGCCTAAGGCACGGTGCTTTGTAACGTGGCCTAACTGCATTTCAGGACAGCATAAATGCATTGAAGAAGCTGGAGGAAGAGTTTGAAACCATTGAAAGGAAGAAGATAGAACTGGCAAATTATCTCTGTGAAGATGCAAACAAGTTGTCATTAGAAGATATATTTAGCACCATGAAAACCTTCAGGGATCTCTTCATCAAAGCACTAAAGGTTTGCATGTGTGAACATTATGCAGGAGGATCCAGATGCTGGAACATATGCATCAGTGCAGATAGCGTATAGAGCCTGATTTCCCCTTACATCTGAGCTCCAGTTGGCGCAGTGGAGGAGGCTGGCAGGGCTATCAAAGAACTCACTATGGCTCTCTGATTCAGCACTGGTCCAGCCCTAGCTTTAATTAAAGCACCCAAGTGGCTGCTCTAACTTTTCCACAGGCAAAAGGTCCCTGAGAGATTACATGCCAATGGAGAACTGGTGTGACAGCTGTGCTCTGCCACACACCCAGCTGACCACCACTAAGCTCCTTGTCATATCTGTGCAATCTCTCAGCACATCCCCTAAGCCGGGGAGGCAGGGTGGGAAGAAGTGTTGTCCACTGACCCATTCTAGCTGGAATCAACCCACTTTTCACCCTTTGTTCACACTGCGGGGTATGAACCTGAGTGCCAGACTCCTAAGGTATGGCCTCCCGCTGCTAAAGTCCATGGCACTTTCACCACTGACATTACTGGGTTCTGGGTGTGGTGCTGAAACAGCCAGCTTGGGGATTTGATCAAAACATGCTGGGAGCTTTCAGATTGTGATGTGCACTAACGAAGGAACCCCCAGATGAGCTTTGCACTACCAACCAGAGGTTGGCATTAGCCCAGGGTTTGAGTGATGGGCCTGTGATGGTCTGACTTCCAGGATAAGTCTGTAGAAAAGCTGTGGACTTACAATGGGTCAGAAACTGGTGGCTGGGTCCAGCCCACGCAAACAGGTTTTACTCAGACCACATCTATACTTACTGCACTGGAGATCAATCTTCCGGCGTTTGATTTAGCATGTCTAGTAAGGATGATAAATCGATTGCTGAGGGTGCCACCAGTCCATGCCCGTTCTCCTTGATTTGTAAGGAGTAAGAGAAGTCAATGGGAGCATTTGCTCCTGTTAATTTCCCACTATGGAGACAACGCCAAGGTTGGTTTAAGGTATGTTGACTACAGCTACATTGCAGTATAGACCTGTCCTCAGAAAGGATTTTGCAGCTGCTGGGGAAAATTTATACAGCAGAGTGTGGCCAGTACAGGGAAATTCACGATTGCAACAGCTTCCTCGGCCTGCTGTACATCCCCTATATATAGCGAGAGTGGACAACGGATCCAATCGCTGCCCATCCCCATGCCACACAAAGGGATGGGGATGGCACCCCAAGCACAACTGGGGAAATGCAAAGCTCCCAGCTGCCTATTGGGTCTCTCTGGAGGAGCGAGGATTTCCCCCTTGTTTTGCAACAAACTGTGAATAAACTGAACCATCTTTCCTATAGGTGGCTTTGCTACCAAATATTTAACAAAACCTCCCCTATGACTCTTCTCTGGCTCCAGGAAAACAAGGACAGGAAGGAACAAGCTGCAAAGGCAGAGAAAAGGAAGAAACAGTTAGAAGAAGAAGAGGCTAAGAGACAAAAGGGAGACAATGGGAAGATCAGTGAGTATTTGAGAAGGTTTCTTTAAAAGGAGATGTACATACAATCCATAGAGAGACAAAGCGGGGTAAGGTAATGTCTTTTATTGGAACAACTTCTGTTGGGGAGAGAGACAAGCATTCAGGCATATGCAGAATTCTTCTTCAGGTCTGGATGGAGAAGTTTATTGGACCAGAAGTTGGTCCAGTAAAAGATTTTACCTCATCACACACCCATCCCCGCCTCTCCTCGCTTGTCTCCAATCTCCTGGGATCAACAACCCTGCATACAATCCATTGTCAGCCAGGTGAGGGAAGATAAAAGCACCAAACTCTTCCTGCTTTAATGTTCCAGTAATAATCTTTTGGTGGAGATTTCTGAGTGTTTGATGAATGAAGGCTTTTGGGTGCCTTAAGGAGACCATTTAACAGAGTGTAAGAGAAGCAGCAAAGGAGAGAAATAAGATTACGCCTCCATGACCATCCATAACATTCAAGATACAGAAGAGGAGCCATTTAAAGCCCATGGGCTGTATGGTGCCACAGGTGTACTTGGCATAGGACAAAGGAGAGAGAACACTAGGGGTGTGTCTAGACTTCATGAGGCATAAAGGATCTGCCGACGAAGGGTTCTGGGGTCGGCAGATCCCCGTCTAGACTGCCGCGCTGTGCCGACAAACAGCTGACGGCACAGCGCGGTGGCCATTTTGATTTAAATGAAGCGGCGATTGTTTAAATCGCCGCTTCATTTCCCTTTGTCGTCCTGCCTCATCTACATGGCTCCGTCGATGGAGCCATGTAGTCTAGACACACCCTAGAGGTGCCGGCCCTGGTTAGCAAGGATTCTGGTCCAGATTCTTCGCTGCCCTTGGCCTTCCACAGTCATTCCCATTGATGCAGAGTGTGTACAGAGGTATCAGATCAGAGTGGCAGTGTTTGACACCCACTTTGCACTGAAGTGGGTAACTATGCTAGGGGCAGGGTATAACAGGGCATGCCTCAGCTGTGGCGCCTCCTTCTGGTTGCTCTCTTGCTGAACATTAGCGCACCCTCTTCTGGCCAGTGTCTCACCTACTGTTTCCTGTTTAGAGGCTCTCCCCCACCATCCATCAGGCCCCATGTCCCTCCCAGACCACAGAGTCCTTCCCTCAGGGTACAGCCCCATGGTAGTGCCCCCACACTCAAGGGTCCTCCCCCTCAGGGAACCTCTAACCCCTAATACCCACCTTGCCTCAGTTACCCTACTGCCAGTTGTCATCTAGCCTCTTACCTCAGAGGCAAACTGCAGTCTGACATGGCCACTCATCATAGGCAAGGCGCAGGGGGGGTAGGGAACCTGCTGCCTTTGCCTGTCCTGGCTGCCTCTCTGCAGCCCTCGTGCCTCTTAGGCCTCTGTTGCTGTGCCTCAGCCTGGGACTACTCAGACTGGAACTCACCCAGCCTTTCCCTAGCACTGTGGTACCTCAGCTAGCAGGCAGCTTGGTCCTTCTCCCTCCAGGGCTGGAGTGAGAATATGCTCACCCTGGTCAGCCATCTCTTTTATACAGCTCTCTTGGTGTCTTTGGCTGCCGGAAGGCCTCTCATGATTGCCCCTTAGCTACAGCCCTCTTCCAGGGCTGTTTTAACCCTTTTTATGCCTGGAGCAGGGTGACCACCGAGCTACACAGGGCAATGGAAAATCAGGCCCTTGTCTCCCCAACCCATATCCTGGGATGGTACCACCACTTCTTTTGACTGTCACTGCCCATCCCCGAGGAATGGGACGTTAGCCATTTCTTCCCCTTCCCCCTCCTTTTTTTTAAACTCTAGTTAAGAAAGGAGCTGTGAAGCAGGACGACGTGTGCATTATTGATGCCCTGCTGGCCGACATACGGAAAGGTTTCCAGTTGAGGAAAACGGCTAAGAACAAGACTGAGCAGGACACTGTTCCTAAAGCCTCACCTGCTGAAACACCAAAGGAGAGAGAGCCTGGTAAGAGCTAAGACCCAACCATCCCTGCAACCATTAACCTCCAGCCTGCTGCAAATACTGTAGCAAAACACACAGATACATGGGAACGTCCCTTCTTTGAATGTTGGCATTTGGTTAATAGACAGGGGGAGGGGCATTTTCAGAAAGGTGACTAATTCCCATTTTCCAAGGGACTTGGGTGGTTTGGGAAATGTTACCTGAGAGATGCTTATTTTCTAAATTTGCAGCTTGAGCTTCCTTTCTGCTTTTAGCCTCCATCCCCCAGAATGCAAACCGACCAATAATCCTGTTGCAGGGCATCACTCCAACAAGAGAGAGCCTGCCAGAAGAGAGTACTTGCAAATTGCAACCTTCCTACAAGCCCCTGAAAAAAATTAGTCCTTGGGTGGGAGGAGCCCAGATGGGGGGCAATTCTGAAGGCCCATCTCAGGCGGGCTATTTACTGCCACAGGGCTTTGACAGCAGGATCAGGCCCATGACACCAGCTGGGAATTCTTTGGCCCCTAGCTCCCCTCAGCTAAGTTCTTATTCATCATGTTTAAGTTTCCTTGATTTCAGTGGGAATTAAACTGATTAACTTCAATGGGATTTAAGCACACACTCAACATTAAGTAGGTGCTGAAGTGCTTTGCTGTGTTGGGGCCGTGGTTCTGAACCAAATGCCCCCTTGTGATATTACAGGTCACTCAGCACTGGGAGTGGCTAGTTTTGGATTAGATGTAAAAAGCTCCTGATTCACATATGGCTATTATAAGTTCACTGGCCCCTTTCCCCCAAGCCTTTTGCCTGGGGCACGCTGCAGGTTGTCGGATGACATTCCTTCTTGGTTGAGGGTCACACGCTGTACTAACCAACTGTGCCTGATCCTGTCTTGTCCATTTAAAGGAAAGAGTGTTGGTGCTTCAGAAGCGGCAGCAGTGAAGGAAAGTGCCCATGAGACCAAGCAAAAGGATACCAGCCATCACACAGAAAAGACTCCTGCCTCAGAAGCTGCCGACACTGTGAAGGCTCCGGGTACTGTTGCCACAGAGACACCTGCTTCTAACGAAGTGCTTCCAAAAGGAAATTCACCACAACAGCCCTGTACTGACAGCAACTCCTTATCTTCAACTGAAGTTGGAGGAGTCCATCAGCCCAATGGTGGAGTGAGTATTCAGGAGATCAATGGCTCACGTAGCTTCCAGGTGAACACAAAACACAATGCCATTGTGTTTGCGCCAGTTAACCCAGGAACAATTATAAAGTTTGCAAGCAGCTGTTCAGGCAACTGTACTGACTTAGGAGAGGAATTGAACGGATCCACCTCAGGAGACAAACACAGTGAATCTGGACCCACGCACTTAGAAAGATGCCCAGTGTCTAATGAACAAATGTCACAACCAAGAGATGCAGTTGGGAACAAAGCTAAAACCAGAGTTGAGCTAGCACCTGGCAGTGCTGAAAAGACTCCAACCAATGAGTTGAGTTCTCAGCATACAGGGTTAAGGCAGACAGAGAAAGAAAACGACGACCATGCTGCAGACTCATTCCTGGACACCTCACAGGAGATATCCTTTGCCGAAGAGCCAGTGACTGATTCTTCTTGCTCAGCAACAGTCCCTCCAGTGCAAGCACGTACGGACAAGGAAGGGCAAAGAGGGTCTGGGAAACGGAGAAAGAAGAGACGGTCCACCAAAAGCCAGTCAGGTAACACATTTCAATGCAGCATGTGGAGATTAACAACCCTTTAGCTAAATACAGGAGACTGGAGTTTTCCTCTTCAGCTTGCTAGGATTTTTAATTAGAAGTATTCCTTCCTCTGTTAGGGTCCAGTCCTTCACCAGTGAAGCCAATAGGAGTTTTACCAGTCTCAGGGTAAATACTGGTTAATGCAGATGTCCTTTAAAGTTGGAGACTGGTTAAATAATGCAATACTAGCCCAGGGATGGGCAATAAGCAGCCTGCAGACCAGACACGGTTCACCAGGGTTAGTCCCTTCCGGGCTACGACCACTTTATTTACCTGTACATCCACAGGTATGGCTACTCGCAGCTCCCATTGGCCACAGATCACCATTCCTGGCCAATGGGAGCTATGGTAAGTGGTGTCTTGCTCAGTGCCACTTCCCACATCTCCCGTTGGCTGGGAACAGTGATCCATGGCCAACAGGTATTGTGAGCTGCTACACCTGCCAACACACAGGCAAATAATGCTCCTGTGGCCTGCCAGGGGCTAACCCGGGTGAACTGCATCTGGCTCACGGACTGCTTATTGCCTACCCCTGCACTAGCCATTAGGGCAGGTATAAATAGTTTATAAAGGGTTAATGATTAATGAATAAATAAAAAGCATGTTGCACATATGAATGAAACAGTAAAGAGGGTGATAAGCACATTTGTCATAGATGCTACAGGTAGTTGTTAGATCTAAAAGCAACTAGCTGACCCATTGGATTCTAAGCAGTGATAAACCAATTACTACAGTGGAGATTAACCATCAATTATGACATCTATTAATTATTTGTTAACCCCATATAAACAATTTATAAATGTATCTCTAGTATTAGCGTGATTATAACTCTTCCCTGCACTCCCATCACCCAATATTTATGAGGGTTTCCCCCCACATCAGTTACAAGAGCATTCTGCACATGGCAATTAGTGTCACCAAACCATAAAGTTCAGGTGTATTTCCATGTGACCCTTCCTAAGTGTAAAATAGTCAAGCACACAGCTTAAAAAACCCCCACACTGATGCTTGTGCAAAGGATCACATTCTTAAGGCTAGAGATGGCTTTGAGATGTAGCCCCAAGTATATGTAACTGGGCCACGGCGACTCTGTAGCACAGATTTTCCAGAGCTCTCCATCTCACTTGGGATGTATGGAGACCTCTGCTGTATCTTCTAGAGGGCCGACACAGTGTACTCCCATTGCTGCCCCAAACGCCCCATGAGTCCCACCAGCTCCCCTGGTCAGCTGATGGGAAGGACCGTAGTAGACTCGTGCCTCTTCCAACTCTCCACCTTTTCTCCTCCCTCATGAATAAAGGGGAGAGAATATTGGGCATGCAGCTCCTGCTCTTTGCACCTCAATGACAAGAGACATGGACAAATGGTGTATTTCCCATGCAGCAGGTAGAGTCAGGGCTTTTCCTCCTCTTTATTCCTTGGGTGACCGCTGTTGGCCCCAAGCATAACTTAATCATTTATGTTTTCAGAATGTTTAGCTATTGACTAACCTAATAGGTTTTAGACCCAAGAAATATAAATTACTCATGTTTCCTAGGGGACAGTCTTTGTCCTATGCCGTTCCATGTTGTTACCCATATGTCACAGCAGTCAGATATATTTCGTGTCTTTCTTTTGTTTAAAAGCAGAGGTTGACACTGATACTGGAGATAATAAAACCAAAAGTCTTTGTGTGATACAGTGAGGTATGTAAACACGAAACGTTGCTTTTTATGTGAACTAACCGCAGCACTGGGATTTTTACACACAGTATGATGCCATCAGTAATCATTGTGGCAACTAAGCTTTTTGCCTTAATTGCTGATTATGTGTTTTTTTAAATCATCTGTTTGTGATTTTTGCTGTCCAAGAGCCTGATCCTGCCCCATTGGAGTCAGTGTTGCAGGATCAGGTCCCAAATCTCTGTCTTTTATGTTAGTAACAGCCAGTCTTCCTTTTCCAGAAAAGTCCACAAAGCCTGGTGTTAATTACCTTAACCAAGCAATCCCAGCTTACTAGGATAACTGCAGGCTTTGCTTTTGTCTGATTATTGTTTTTTCCAAAAATTGTAAAAATGTAATTTCGGTACATCCATCCTTTGAAAGAGGTGACGGCTCCTCCCCTCAGCTCTTGGTGGTGGGTGAGGCATATCCATTACTGAGCTGCTTGTAACAGGCTTATTGGAATGATTAAAGCTGAATAATGGACCAGGAAAGAAATTCTGCTTATACAGGACTGCCACTCTAATTGAAATCCAAACTGCATGTGCTAGACAGCTTGAAAGTCCTGGTGTTGGAAAGACATGTGCGTGTTCTTAAAATTAGGCTCCTGAGTAGTCCATGGAAGTAAATGGAGCATGCAGCTGCTCCCAGTTCAGCACATGTACACCGATGTTCCTGCTAATCTTTTCCATCCGTGTGTGGATTTTTCCCATCCATGTGTGGAATAATTTTCTGTGCACCAAGGCATGTGTGAATGTGCACCACCAGCAGAAACAAAAAGCCTAGTGGCGAACACTCTGCTAATCAGCTAGGCGACATTTGAATCGCTCCTGAGTGGCCGCACAAGCTCGCAGCTTACAGAGAACACTGATGTACACATCTTTCCAGGACCATGTCTGTACTCGAGAGCTTACAGCAGCACAGCTGTATTAATGCAGCTGTGCCACTGTACAATCTCCCATGCAGTCGCTCTATGCTGAACAGAGAGTTTTCCCATTAACATAGCAAAACCACTGCCAGCTAGTGGCGGTAGTTATGTCTGCAGGAGAGCATTTCATGCCAACACAAAGCTGTCCACGCCACCTCTTTTGTCAGGGTAAGCTGCGTAATTCAGGAAGGAGGGGGATATTTTCTCAAACTCTGGGTGACACAAACTTTTCCAACAAAAGTGCTAGTGTAAACCTAGCTTGGGACCGGGGCCTAATTTTGCATTGTTTGCAACCACCGCAGATATGGGTAAACCCAAGTTTTCTGGAACTCTCTATCAAGTGCAGCAACACACACACACACACCCATCCAATATTAGGCTACCGTATGTTCTTGACATTTTACATTCCAGTTTTGAGAAAGTTTTGGGAGACCCCCTCCCGAGACTTTCATCTTCCAAAGTTTGCCTTTTGGGACAAGGAGGGAGAAGAAAAAAGGACTGTACTGGAATTGCATAGTTACAAGGTTTTCCTTTGTATTTTAATCATGATCAGCCATAATGAAATGAACAAATAATCTGAAATTTATGTCTGATTTAATCAACAAAATGTATTTATTCTACAGATTCTGCCGTTTCTTGCTATGTATGAAGTACTGGGTACCCCTCCCTCGTGATCTGTGGGAGCTAATATTCCTCTTAGGCAGTCACCTAGTTATGGTGAAATAGAAGCCATGGGAACCTCCGCTAAGACCTTTTATTTGTACTTGCTGTATCAATAGCCTGAAAGCTGCTCTAATTTACCGTGATGGGAACCAATCTCTCTCAGCCATTGTGGTAGCTAAGGATGAGCCAGAGAGCTGTGTGTCCTGGAAGGAGGACTTTTGGGACTCTTTTCAGGTTGTTTGTCCCCCATTTGGTACTGAGACAAAACCAGGTGTGGTTCTCTCCAATGTTGTATAGAGGACACCATAATGAAGAGGGTGCTTCTGTGCCTCTACCAGCATGAGTGCAAGGTCACCCCAGCAGGAACAGGGCAGCCTGCTCTTCAAAATGGCCTCCCTCCCAGACAGTGCACATGAGGCTGGGCTGTGGGGCTGGAGTCCTGTGAATAGGGTTGCCAGGTGTCCAGTCTGGTATCTGCAGTCTCTGTCTGGTAAAAAACCCCAGAAAATACCGGTAAAATGTCTGGTATTTTCTGTTTTTCTTGGATGGAAGGCCGCCTGGGACATTCTTCCCCCCACGGGAGGAGTGGGGAGTGGGGAGCGCTGGGATTTAAAGGTGCAGTGACCCTGTTTTCTGTGCGGTTTTTTTGGCTCAACAAGTTTAGTTCCTCCCCCCCCCCCTCGCTTTTTTTTTCTCAACCAATTGTTTTCCCGCCATGTTAGGTATTTTTTGTGAAAGTAGGAGTTGGGGTTGGTGTAGGAATCAGGTTCTATGACTGGTGATATGCGGGAGATCAGCCTAAATAACACTAATAGTCCCTCATGGCCTTAAAAACTAAGGCTCTGTGAAAAAAAGCCTGTCATTATTCTACTGTTGTTGCAGATGCATGGCATGCTGAAAACTGGTGGAGGTTCAGCACTCAGCAAATAACATTAAGACACCAGATAAAGAAGGAAAGAAATGTGTTTCAGAGTCAGGGGTTCACTGTAGCTTGTTCTTCCAATATTTGACCACTAGAGGGCATTAACAGATTGATATGAAGGTGGGACCCTATCACAGTGGTTCCCAACCTTTTTATACCAGGGAACAGCAAATCCATTTGCAAACTTGAGGTGGACTGGCAACATTTGCATATTCATTATGCAAGTAAAATATGCAAATAAAACATTTCCTGTTTGCCAAAATATGTACTCCCGCCCCTCCATACACTCCAACCCTGACTCCTGTCCCCTCCCCCGAATTATTTTATTCGGCCTCAGTGGCCAGAGCAGCCAGCCACCGGACAAAACAGATCCTGCTCCCCACCATGCAGCAGGTTCCGTCCCCCCTATCCCTCCTGCCCAGCAGGCCTCAGCCGAAATATCCAGTGTTCTGGGCAAGTGCCAGTGACCATCCTACTGTTCTGACTCCTGGCTCCCCGTGCACCACTCACACACCTTCTCTACAACTTCATACTCTTTACACTGAAAGAGGTGGGATAGGAAATTGCTGTGCTTCCTTGAAGAATCCGGTCGCCAAAGACTGGCAGGAGCAGCACCCTATAGCAGCCGTAATTCAGATTTGAGAAACAGGTCAGGATACCAATGACTGAGCCCCCTTATGTCACAAGCGTAGCAATAAGGCCGTTAATGATGTTTGCAGAGAGCAATGACCATATGAGTTTATAACATCCCTACTTGGACAAGACCCGTAGCCCATCCAGGGCATTATAGTACATTAGAAAGTCACAGACAAGAATTTACATGAAGGGTCTGATCCAAAATTGGTTGAAAAATCAGTGGATCTTTCCACTGGCTTCAGTGGGCTTTGGATCAAGACTAGGGTTGCCAGGCGTCTGGTTGTTTGCTCAACAACTTTGGTCTCCCCCTTCCCCCCGCTTCTTTTCCCTTCAACAGAATTTTTTCCCAGTGTTCTTTTGGGGGGGGGGGTGTTCGGTATTTTTGTTTCAACCATCTGGCAACCCTAATCAAGATCTGTAAGAGCTGCAGAAGTCCTGAAAGAAAGAAGTAAAAGGAAAGGCAATTCACAAGCAAGGGTGTCAAAATTCTAGCTATGGTAGGGCAGCAGTTCCCAGCCGCTGGTCTGCGGACCAATGGCCGGCTGCAAACCCCTACCTGCTGGGCCATGGTACAGTGCCCGACCACACCCCCAGCTTTTGATTAGCCCTGCCCACTGGGGTTCTCTATAAGGGAATTCCCTTCTGCCCACTTCACTATGCAGCAGCAGAGTGAGTGGGGAGGTGGGCAGGGCTGGAGCTGGGGCCGTGAGGAGGCTGTCCCTACTGCCGCAGCCTCACCATGGCCCCGGTTCCAGCTCTGACGGCCGCAACACGGCCCAGCTGGCGGGGCCATATGGGAGTGGCTGTAGTGCTGGGTGGGGCCATGGCCGGGTGGTGAGCAGCTGTTCTGGCAATGGGGGGGGGCCTGCACCACAGCTGCATGGTGAGCCTCCGGGGGGCGGGTCCTTGCTCCGTGGCTACGTGGTGGGTGGCTGGGTCTTGCTCTGGCAAGGGAGCTGGGGCCTGCCGCTTGATGGGGAGACTGAGACCTTGCGTGGCAGGGGAGGCTGAGGCCTGCTGGGTGGGGGGGATGGGGAGGGGACTTGGACCTGCTGCAGGGAGGAGGGCGGCAGAACCTGCTGCATGGCGGGGGGCAGGATCTGCTCCGTCCGGTGGCTGGCTGTTCTGGCCACTGAGGCTGAATAAAATAATACGGGGGGGGGGGACAGGAGTCAGGGTTGGAGTGTATGGAGGGGTGGGAGTACATATTTTGGCAAACAGGAAATGTTTTATTTGCATATTTTACTTGCATAATGAATATGCAAATGTTGCCGGTCCACCTCAAGTTTGCAAATGGATTTGCTGGTTCCCAGTATAAAAAGGTTGGGAACCACTGTGATAGGGTCCCACCTTCATATCAATCTGTTAATGCCCTCTAGTGGTCAAATATTGGAAGAACAAGCTACAGTGAACCCCTGACTCTGAAACACATTTCTTTCCTTCTTTATCCGGTGTCTTAATGTTATTTGCTGAGTGCTGAACCTCCACCAGTTTTCAGCATGCCGTGCATCTGCAACAACAGTAGAATAATGACAGGCTTTTTTTCACAGAGCCTTAGTTTTTAAGGCCACGAGGGACTATTAGTGTTATTTAGGCTGATCTCCCGCATATCACCAGTCACAGAAACTGATTCCTACATCAACCCCAATTTTCTTTAAATAGCTGTTTGGAAAGGCCACATGATGCTCCTTTTGTTTTCTCCTTGCCCACAAAAATACAGCTTTGTTCTTCAAAGAGTACAAGACAAATGCTTCTACTTGCCACTTGTTTCTATTTGAATAAGGTAATGTGATCAAAAAAGGGAGGAGGGAAAAAGAAAATAAATCAGGGAAGAAGTAGAGTTCAAATTTATCAAGAGCTACAAAGAGTCACAGGTTGTTGGTATGAATACTGAGCCATTATGTTCCTAAAATATTTTCCCTAATAACCCTCATTAGCACATTCAGAGTTAAAGCCAGATTCACACTTCGTATTTCTAACTTCACATATAAAAATGATACATGCACAAAAACAGGATATACAGATTCAGCAGATTTTAACATTGATGTTACATGATGCAAAAGCATCTTCGAGTTATGCATATTCATATTTATAAGCAGGGCTTGACGAACGGCGGCAAAAGCCACTCGCCAGCCCCGCACTGCGCATGCACAAGACCCATATTGGGCATGCATGCGCCGCAAACAAACGGGGCGCCCGGCTGAAAACTACTCGCCACGGGTGAGTAGATTCAATGCTTTGTCGAGCCCTGTTTATAAGCCAAATTTCATAAAGCATGAGCGGGGCATGACAAACCCATCTTGTCTTCTGCAGCTGATTCAGTGTTTCTTATCATCTTAAATTTTCTCATCTGCCACTAGAATCTAATGATTCACTCTTGGAGGTGTGCACATCTTTAGCCAATAGTGAGCATATTTGTAATACATTCATGAGATCTGGAGGAGATTTTGTTTGGTCAGTTAGCTAGACAGCACCTTAAAATGAACAGATTAAGGCTCCAATTCTGCAAACTCTTCCTGAAGTGCCTAAATCATACAAGTAACCCCATTGTTTTCAGTGGTACTACTCACCGTAATAAGGCTGTGAACGAATAGAATTCTTCAGCACTGGAACTTTGATGTTTTCTTCTTGAATTTTGCACACTGGGGGCACGTCTAGACTACCCAGAGCTTTTGAAAGAAGATATGCAAATTTGGCGCGAATTTGCATATCTTCTTCTGATCCCATTTTCAGAAGAGCTTTTTTAGAAAAAAAAAAAGCAGTCTAGATGTGGTTCTTTCAGAAAAAAATCCCTTTTTCGAAAGAACCTGTACACCTCATTTTTTTAGGAAGAAGGGTTCTTTTGAAAAAGGGGTTTTTTTCGAAAGAACTGCGTCTAGACTGCTTTTTTTTCTCAAAAAAACTCTTCCGAAAACGGGATCGGAAGAAGATATGCAAATTCGTTCCAAATTTGCATATCTTCTTTCAAAAGCCATGGGCAGTCTAGACGAGGGTTGCCAGGTGTCCGGTTTTCGCCCGGACTGTCCGTTATTCAGGTCCCCTGTCCGGTAAAAAAAACAGAAAATACCGGACATGTGAAATGTCCGGTATTTCCTGTTTCCCTTGGATGGAAGCCTGGCAGGGACAATTTATCCCTGCCGCATCTGGCAGGGGTTGGGGGAGTGAGGAGCGCGGGGCCATTTAAAGGCACAGTGCTCTCCCCCCCCCCTTTTTTTTTCTTGTTCAACAGAATTTTTTCCTGGTGTTTTTTTTTTGCGGGGAGGGGGGCGCGGGGAGGTGTTCGGTATTTTTTGTTAAACCATCTGGCAACCCTAGTCTAGACATGCCCTGGGAAGATTCAGTTAAGTCTGTGCTAAATGTCTTTTGCCATCGCTATGCTAGAGTTCCCACTGTACTCCAGTCACAACCCCATGTATGCAAGTTATTCTGTGCTAGAAGAATCCTATATCTGCATGCAGTTCTATGTGAACACAGTGGGAAGTTTGTCTATTCAGATTTACTTGCGGGACCAGTGCCAAAGTCAGTGGCAAAACTGCCAGCTCCTGCAGAGGAAGCAATATTAGTCCCTAAGCTAGATGGATCTAACTAGCATACAGCTGAAAACCTAGCATGTTCCAACATTCAGCATGGAGAACATGACATTTATTGTTTAAAGTACTGTGCTGAATTATTGGCAGTGACCAGCTCCCGAACAAAGAACATGATTAAACTCTTCAAACAAAGTTCAAATCTCAGTGCATGATTGAAATAGAGTGTTCATAGTTTTCACATTAATAATTTTACCATTTTCTTCCTTTCTTTCTTTCTTTCTTTCTTAAAATGCACTGGAGTATCTGGTTTATTTGATAGATGTAAAGCCAATTTTCCCAACTAGTACTCCACATGTACAAAATACACACACAAACAAACACCTGACTACAACTATTTTTTGTTGTAATTGTTTTATATTTTCTCCCACAGGTGTCACAGCAAAGCAGAAGAATAAATAATGAAGAGTCAGTGAAACACCTATAAATCCATGTAATGCTGCCACTGTGTCTAGGAGGCACATTCCACAGTGTTGAAATTCCATTCTTGATAATGTTTGTAGTAATACTTTTGGGATGTCAAGTTTCTTCTAAAATGGTCTTTCACTAATCCTTCCTTGGGGATTCAGGGTACCCAGCAAATAACCGCCAGATGCAAGAGACCTTCAGAATGTGCCTTATGTGAATGCTGTACAGGTCTGGTGCTGAAAACCTCCATGCCCAGAACTTCTGTGGAAGCTGACGAGAGTTTCATGTGTTGTGGGCTAATAGGAATAGGCCTCTAATTAACTTCATTTGGGGGCAAATCTTGCAATCTCTTCCTAGGCCAAGCTCTTATTGGCAACAATGAAGGTATGGTCTGCGTGATGACTGCAGCATTTTACCCCTTGAGTAATTTTAACAACATCAGTGCCTCCAAAACTGAATTATGGGTAAAACTAGGCACTGTCACCAGCATCTGACTGGAAATTGTTACTTCCCATTCCAGTGGCCTACCAACAATTGGAACTGACATTGGACCAAATATAAGACCTAATTCAGTTGAACACACTTTCCCTTGCTAACATTTTAGACAGGCTATCTGTTAAAGGAAAATATACTCAACAGCTGGGTGTACGAACACTAAAGACTTGTCTGTGTGGAGAGTTAGTTCGTATTAAGTTGGAGTTTAAATGTACAGTGCACTGGCCAGCTGTGCACTAACTAGTCATATAGACCCTGGGACCATACATTAGAAGTTTTACAGTGCACTTTGATTTACTCCAGTTTCAAATAGGAGTAGATCAAAGTGCACTACAGAACTTCAGTGGACATTCAGAGGTTCCACAATGCCAATAAGTGTGAGTGACAGACTGTACTGCCCTCCAGCTTGCTGCATGCTAACTCTTCAGAGAGATAAGTCCTAATGCCTAAATCTTGCAAAGACTTAAATACGCATTAATTTTTAGCATGTGACTAATTCCATGGAGTTCAATGAAACTTCCTATATGCATAAAGTTAGACACATACATAAGTCTTTGCAGGACGGGGGTCAAGAGTATCTATTTTGTTAAAGAAACAGGAAGAGATTTTTTTCTAGGTGATCCATTCCAAATATTTTAACTAATATTATTTGGCAAATCTCTGGTTTGGAATATTTATTTCCTGCCGCATGCGCTCAAAGGCATTTGTACTCAAACTACAGAATATTTAGAGTCTCCTTCAGTTTAAAAGCTAGTTATGCAATCTGTGCTTTAAAACCGAGAACCTGCAGTATTTTATGTTAAGAAATCAGAGCTTTATTTCTGAATTATGTTTTGTAATAACCTTGTACCATATAATCTTGTACATAGCTGTCAGTCTGAAATTCTGTGTTTGTTCAATCTGTATTGCAATGTTAGATTGCAATGGGAACGGTGTGGAAAATCATTACTTTTAGGAATCATGCCTATATACAGTAACATGCTGAGCATATATAATAGTGTTCAGGTTAAACTATTTTCCATTGCTTAATAAGACTTGATCAAGGGTCACTTATTAGCATCTGTACTGGACAAAGTTCAGAATTAAAACAGTGGCTACCTTTACCTCAAAACTTTGCTTTGAGGGTTGTGAAAATTGGTTAACGACAGCAATTAACAGTTTAGAATGAACCACAACCATTATCAGATTTGGCTGAGGAAATCCTTTGTAGCAGTGTAGCTAGGGTTGCCAGGTGTCCAGTTCTGAACCGGACAGTCCAGTATTTGAGCTTTCTGTTCAGGAAACAAATTGAGAAAATGTAAACGTCCGGTATTTTCTAAATAAGATGCAATGTAGATTATGATGTAATGTCAAGTGTCTCCAGTATTTTTGTTAAAACCATCTGGCAACCCTAAGTGTAGCACAGCAGCATTTGAAATCAAGTTCACCACTGGTGTAAGCATGTAGAGCAGCGGTTCTCAAACTGTAGGTTGTGACTCCATTTTAATGAGGTCGCCAGGAGCTGAAGTCCTGTGGCTTAACCTCCTTCTCTTCCTTCTGGGGTAGTGAGGCTCGGGCTTTCCCACACACACACCTGGGGCAGTGGCTCTCGGGTGGCCTCAGGTTTCGGTCCCCACTCCTGGGGCAGTGAAGTAATTTTTGTTGTCAGAAGGGGGTTGTGGTGCATTGAAGTTAGAGAACCTCTGATGTAGCAATTCATTAACTTCAGTGGAACTGCACTATCAGCAGTGAGCGTGACCCTTAGTAAGGAGAAAACACACACACAGGCTGTGTCTACATTGGCGCGATCTTGCACCAAAGCAGCCGCTTTTGCGCAAAAACATGCTGCCTGTCTACACTGGCGGGGAGTTCTTGCGCAAGAACACTGACATTCTAATGTGTGAAATCAGGGCTTCTTGCGCAAGAACTATGGTGCTCCTGCTCAGGAATAAGCCCTCTTGCGCAACTGTTCTTGTGCAAGAGGCCAGTGTAGACAGGCAACATGAATTTCTTGTGCAAGAAAGCCCTGTGGTTAAAATGGCCATCAGAGCTTTCTTGCTCAAGAGAGCTTCTACACTGGCACGGATGCTCTTGCGCAAAAGCACATCTCTTGCATTAAAGAGTATTTGCGCAAGATCATGCCAATGTAGACGTAGCCACAGAGAACAGCCGAGAGTTAATCACTATTGTAGTGGTCACAACTAGAGGGCTAGCTGCACCCTCTCCCTTTGCTGGTCCCTCTGATGGCACTTCCTCAAGTGTCAGGCCTCATGTGCAAATCCCGGAGTGCAAATCTGCAGTTCCCCTACTCCAGCTGGAACCCAGGCTTCAGTACACTGGGAATCAAGCATGCTTACTCAGCAGGTCTGACTGGATTCAGCACTTACTGATTCCTCCCTGGCTGAAGGTGGATAGTGACAAGACTTGAGTAAAACCAGAGTATTGTTAGTTTTACTTATAGTAACAAAGCCTGTAGAGAAAAGGCATTTTAGGACTAAAAGCAGACTACATTTGTCTGTATTACCCAAAAGCTTATCATCCCCTCCTGGTCACCTAGTCAGGCCTAATTTCTTCAGGCAATCCAGCAGATGCCTGCACCTTAAGGTTTCCCCAAACAACAACTTGTCTCTCTCTAGGGAACACTCCTTTCTAAGTGGTAAGAGTTGCTTTGTTCTCACATTCTTGGGCTTTAAGCCTTCTGGACAAACTAGTTTTGCAGGTTGGCTTGGGAGGAGGTAAAATATTGATGCTAACAGTGTGGGCCTTGTCCGCTGAACAACACTCAAGCGTTTGCTGAATAGTTGCTTCTCCTGAGTCACCATTCTTCTCTTCCTGCTTGTTTTCTTTATAGTCACCTACTAAACTACACCAATATATTCACACAGTATACATCCTAAAAGCAATGTCAACATTCATTATTCCCAACTCATGACAGAGCAGTTCCAATTTTGTCATAGGAACAATTTAGGAAAGGGACATGTGACTTAGGATAGACAGAGGAAGGAGGTCTGAGTGAAATGTGCAGTTTTTGGCAATATTTTATCTGAGATCTTTGCAAGAAGCTCCCATTGAGTGTGTCACAAATTTCTCCTCACGATTTCTCAGTAGTCACCTCGAGGCCACATTTAGTGCTGGTGTAAGCAAGGCCCTTCTAATTTGGTTCAATTGATTTGCATCTATTTATGCCAGTAGTGAATCTGACCCTCAGAAAGAAATTCACTTTTCCTTTAAGAAGTTTAGTAAAATTACAGCAAATACAAGTGCATGAAACAATCAAAGCTGAAAAATCCACAAACTTTTACTTATCAGGTTAACCCTCCATGTCTGTTTTGCATTAAGCAACATCAGCATCATTAATCTATGGTACACATAAATTCAAACACTTTTATTTTTCCAAGGTCCTTGCATTAGAGGTAGCGTTTTATTTCTTCATCATTTCAACTTTTTGAAAACATTTTTTAAAATTTAGAATTTAAAAAAATAAAGAGATTAAATGAGAACTTTCTTGTTTATGGAGAGAATTCCACTCTATTTTGTATGGTTACAGTTGTTGTTATGATTATTATAAAGTTAACATTATATTGCAGCCTAAATAAATATTCCTACTGGAATCACTTATTTAGCACAGTCTTATCCCAGACTTGGGACTGGTCCTGCCTGGGGCAGGGGGCTGGACTTGATGACCTCCTGAGGTCTCTTCCAGCTCTATGATTCTATTATCTCAGTCCTTCCCACAGTGAAAATAAATAGAAAATCAAATTGTGAAACAAATAGTACATTTCACTTCTCAGTTGCATTCCTTTTCCACCCCCTTCCACATCTGTATTGTGTTTAAAGCTTTCATCCTGCAAAGACTATGCATATGCTTAACTTTATGGACTTGCCTTCAGAAGTAACTAGAACTACTTATTCATAAAGTGAAGCATGTCAAGTAAGCATCTTTGCAGGATGAGCGTCTTACCCTGCAAGCTCTTTGGACTTTGACACCTGCTTGGCTATAAAGCACCCTAGCATGCTGTTAATGGCATACACTCAATAATTTTCACTACGTTATTTTCTCTCATAATGGACTTGTCTACAAATTTATAATAGTTTTTGACCTATAGATAATGCTAACAATTTCAACATTCGGTGTCAATGGGAGATGTATGTAGAATGGGGCTAGTATGTCTTTGTGAACAAAAGTTATGCAAAAACCTGGCTGCCATGGTCTCTTCGTTATTTGATTCACTTGTTATGTGCTGTTGGGACAGCAGATTAGAGAAGTACCAAACTGTCAAGGAAATTTACCTTATAGAAAAGTTAACCAATTTTCATCCCCTCTAAATATAAAGCCTAGTTCTACAGCTTAATTTTTTTTTGATTTTCTGTATGTAAAGGGTTGATTTTTGTACATAGTACTCTATTTTGAGTACAATATAGAGCTTACCAATAATAAATCAGCGCTATATGAAATCCTGCCTTTCTTTATTTGGTCATAATTCATCCAAAAAGTTACTCAGTCCTGGAGCATTCTTTGTTCCACCAGTCCTCAGTCACACTTTCTTTAACAGCTTGAAAAACAGTTTGGTCCTGTCTGGAGCCTTTACTACAATGGGGGAAAGTGGGTCCTGTAATTTCCCACAAAGGACTGTAAAAATGGAGGCTGCATTGGTAGTAACAGTGCAGCTCTAGTACTGCTGAAAATTGGGTACAAATTTTCCTGGTATAAACAATGTAGCAGAGTTTATAAACCAAACAAAACGAAGTACTTGCAAATGTTCTGCAAGTAGATTGGCATATGAAAGGATTATATACACACACATTTGTATAACAGCGCATGACACATAGCCTATACAGCAGGGCTACTCAACATGTGTCCTGCAGGCCACATGCAGCCCGCGGCCTGTTTCTTTGTGGCCCGCGGTGCAGTTTGGGTTTACGTGGGGCTCAAAATGTGGCCCATGGGTGGGAGCCAAAACAAAAAAGTAGTCAATATTATGGTCTTCTGTTGATATTAGTTTTAGTAGTTAAATTCCTGGATTATCATTGCTCATTAAAACTGCTGTCATATGGGTGGAAATCGGGTAAATATTGCGTTTTATTAATATCAGCAGAACTGACTTAAATGAGGCCTGTGTGTTGTGTAGTCTTGCCTTAATCTTTGTATTCATGCCTGTCAGTGTGAAAGAAGCTCTTTGCAAATATTTGCATATATATTTGCATGTATATGCAACCACACTTAACCTGCGGCCCTCAGCATGTGCTGTGAGTATCATTGTGGTCCCTGAAGCTTCCAAAGTTGAGTAGCCCTGCTATAGAGAGAGATTACGTGTGTGGAGGAGGAGGAGTATATACACTTACACACACACACACACACTATAGATACATAATACATACTTACACAACTTCATCCGTACTAGTACACAAACTAACTCACAATAGGCTCTTACAGTGTTTGCCATGAAAATCTTGTGTAAAAACACAGGTAAAACTACATCATGCAGAGCCAGACAGAAGAGAGCTAAACTCCCTAACCATGCTTTAGAGCCCAACCGGGCAAAGCCCATAATCTTTCAAATTCAATTAATTTAATCAAGACAAGTTATTGACCAAAGCCTATGTTAGCAAAGGCACACTAACAAAACAGAATTTAGAAGGCCTGATCTGAAATGGTGGTAAATGCCTTTGTCCCAGAAGAGGGTTTGCCCTAGAACCTGACCTATCTAATCACCGGCGGATTTTTGGATGTAAATAAACACAGACTTGATTTCAAAATTTAACCAAGTATCCTGTAAACACAACAGATAAAACACAATAACAATGAAACAACACTGAATAAATCCAACCTCTCTCCCACTGATATAACAGGAGACAGTACAGATAGGATCATAAACTAATGGTAGAACACTGTACTCTGTCAGAGGTTCACAGGTGCTCTGGACCTTCTACCCTGTGGCTGCAGGTAGCCGTAGGGGAGGAACTCTGAGGAGTCCTTAGGCATTTAGGTATTGAGTAACTCACAAAGCACTGCAGAGGGCCTTCACCACAGAATGCAGGCTTTGCCTCGTGTAGTCAATGTTGTCCGATGGTATGAGACGCAGGTAGCTGTGGACTCACTACGCTGGGCAGTTGCCACAACGGTGGATCCAAGCACCCTGATGGAGGCAGTGGGATGAGGTCTGTCCGTACTTGAGGTAAACCCGGCCTTCGCCACGGCTTTCAAGTATAACAAGCAACTCTCCTCCACAGTGATGACAAACAGTCGACCCGATCCTCTCAGGAACAGGTGTATTTAAGGATTCAAAGGCAGGAAAACAGCTAGAATCCCCATGGGCAGAAAAATAGTGACGTGTGCACAGTCTGTGTGCCTTGTGCATGTTTCCATGCCATGTGCACACAATTGGTGTGAGCACAGCCAGGTGCTGTGTGCAAAGGTGTTTTTGGCAGCAAAGTCTCTGTCACTCATGACAGGTTCCATTTTGAATTCCCTGACTCCATTTTGATTTTGCCATTTTACCAACAATATCCTTAACACCTACAAAGACAACCTGAGACAGTTGGGGTTTTCAACCAGTAGAAAATAAATAATAACATTTGATACTGACAAAACTTTGTACCGCATGACAGAATTCTACAGAACATTTAACTAGCACTCTTTTGCTGAACCACAAGAGAGAGAAACACCTCAACAAGCCAGAAAACTACCACCCCAGTGGGGAGTGGTCCCAAAGCTAGATAAATTGCAAGTCTTCCTTTCAGAGTAGACTTTCAAAGGATGGCTGCACAATGAACTAAACGGTGCGAAAGTGAGGCATATTGTCAGTCCATTTGACTCTATTGAAAGAAAAGGTTTTCAAATTGTCACTCTCACCTTCCTAGCATGCTTCCTATAGGGCAGGGTTTCCCAACCTATGGGTCGGGACCCAAATATGGGTTGCCATTACATTTCAAAAGGGTCGCCAGGTGTCTCCCCAGATGGTTTTAAGGAGCCATTTACACATTTTTTGAATTGCCCTGGTTCACCAAATCTTCCTGAATTATCAAAATGGGTGCCCATTTGGAAAAGGTTGGGAACTGCTGCTATAGAGTTATCAGAATGGTTTGGGCCTTTATACAGTTCCTGGTGAAGAGAGTCAGGTTGGACCCCCTCCCGGTTGACAAGATTTCCATTTTCCAGAACAAGCCAAGATATACATCAAATACCTGTTCTGAGAAGATTTTCTCCTGCAGGATTTGGAAACATTGAGAGATGGGGAGAACTGTTGCTGTCCTATGTGTGGCATGCACAATAATCCAATCAGCCCCTACTGAATTGGTTTGGGTAAATAGCTCCTTGATTGGATGGCTATCTATATTTACTAGTATCCTCTTGAAGAGTTGGTATATTTTGCTGACAATATCTTCATAATGATTAAGGCTGGTTCTTCAGCTACTTCTGAGCACACAGAACCCCTTAGAATTATTGAACATTCAAAGAAAGTAAGCACTTATTTCTGAATGTAGCCTGATTTCAGCTTTTGGGGCTTAACTCCAGGATAAGGTAATTTAGGAAGTTTGATAGTGTGATAGCAATATAGCTGAACTATGTAGGCTTTTGCTACAGTGAAGAATGAAAACGCACACACACACAATAATGAAGGGAATCTACAGTTCTCCTAGCTATATTCTTTCCAGATCCCGCAGATGTATGTTGAGACATAGAGCTAGATTCACTCACTGAAATTACTGGACACTCAGGCTCTGATCACCAACAGTATTTTGGCTCCTAACTTTCACTGGAATCAGTGTGTCGCCTTGATGCACAGTTCTACAGGAGCTCTAGACAAGTCTCAGACAAAGTTAGGACCCCCTGCATATTTTCGAGGATCTGAGCTTCTGTGCCTTGCAGGATGGAGCCCCCATTCATGAGGCAAGCCCATTGTTGGCACCATGATCTGTACATCTGTTCTGTGAGAGCCACTGGCTTTCCCCTACTCGCTTTGCCACTTACACAACTAGCACCGGATGCAGGAGCTGCAGAGTGGTTCAGAAAAGTTGGTAGAAGTCACGAATCCAGAGCCCTATCGGAATATACTTTAACCTTGAAAATGCTCAACAGGAACATTACCCCCAATGAAGAGGAAGAAGGATAAAAAGTAATTTTTTTCCACCATCGTCAGTGAGCACCCTCCTCATGGAAGTTGCCACACTGCCAGCTCAAGATCAGGGCTCTTGCTGCCCACAAAGCAACAACAAAGGTGCAAGTGGATAAGTTTTTACAGCCCTCTCATCAGCATATTGTACCAACCCTAACGTTTATAGTAGCAAGAGGGTAGCTTATATATATTCAGTCCTTGTCCTCTCTGCAAATCCTTCAGATATTCTATCAGAAGCATGTACTCTCCAATGATTAGAAACCTGCTATGTATGCAATCGATTAGCTTCCTGTCTGGTTTACTTCTGTTTATTTCATTGGCTTCTATTTACTTAGCCAACAAGTCATTTTATTGCATTTCCACATTTCCTAAATAACTTCTTTAAGTCCAATAATAGTGCATGTTTCTCAGTTAAAACTAATACATTTGGATTCACTTACTTTTGAGACAGCTTTTAAGATAAAGCGTCTGAGCTAGTATGTCTGCAAAAAAGGAAATTTCAGGTTTTTGAAGTGTCTCTATTCAGTAATGACTAATGAATGCGCTCTCAGGTGTCCAATATAGATAACTAGAGGATTTACCCAGCATTGCCTGGGTCCTTGTGGGGGCTCAGCGTAAGGTGTGGGGGTACAGCAGTCAGGGCAAAAGGACTCAGGGCAGGGAGTGGGAGGCATGGAGGAGCTGAGGGCTGGGGAGGGGGCTTAGGGCAGGAGTAGCAAGGTGGGGGGGGCTCAAAGCAGGGGTTGTGCAGGAATAAGGCTGGGGGGACTCAGGCCAGGAAGATGGTAGGGGGGGCTTACTGGGGCTACCTGTGGTGGTGAGGGTGGTGCTGCTCCAGCTGTGGCTCCTGCAAAGGGGCCAAGATTGCACTGCATAGGCTGCTCCTCCTGGAGAGTTGCAGGGGGCTGGAGCTGCTCTATCCAGCCCCCCACCAGCCACCAGTTCTGGAGGGGGCTGTCCAGCTTTCCTGGTGGCTCCTCAGAAGTGGGGGCTGGGGCTGGGCTGCTCAGGCCCCCTGTCCTCAACTCACAGGGAGGGGTATAAGGCCAGGATGCAATTCCCCCTTCCCTGGGCTCCCTGCAGGGGAGGCATGCTGCAGTTCCTGCCAGGACCAGGCCATGGTTCTGGCACACACACCACCCCCCAGCGTCTCCTCCCAGGGGAGGCCCCTGGCATCTTCTGGGGGCCGGGGCTGCACTGCTCAGCCCCAGGGGTGGTCCCAGGGGGGTTTGGGGAAAGTGGACAACTTACCCAGTCCAATGGCCAGCAGAAGGTGAGTCCCAGTTGGCCACTCTCTTGCTGGGGCAGCTTCCCACGTTATGGTCACTCTGCAGTATAACTGCCCCTCTGATCAGCCCTCTCCTCTCCCTTTCTATGTAATGGGAAACAATTGGATTCTGGGCACACCCCCATTTTCCTAGCACAACCAAGCCCTGACCTTGCTTTAAGTTATGATAAGAGGAAGCTGCATACCAAATTTGATGGTCCTAGCTCTTTCCATTTAGGAGGAGTTCTTGAACAAATGGATTCATGGACAGACAGACAAACAGATGTAGTATTTTATCTACTATAAATACTAAATATGTAGACAAGTCAAGACAAGATAAGATAATGTAGTTGTGTATCTTAAACAACTCTAGCAACAGTAAACTGAGAGTCTTTGCACAGCTAAGAAGTTATATGTAAGTAAGACTTTTAAAAAATCTAATCTTTCACAAAGTACAAATTTAGAGCCTAACTTTGGGAAATTGTGTGCTTGTAGATCACATGATTTCAATCCCATGATAAAACAGATGTAAAGAAAGAGATACACAGCTTGCATTCTGTCATACTATAGACATCAGTAACTCTTCTGATTGGGATGATTTAGAAGCGTATTGAAATAGGCAGGATACTCGCATTTAGAGGTAAATTTACTTTTACTGGGTTATCTCATCCTGGATATCCTATTTCAATCAAGATCTGGCTCATCGCTTCTATGGATGCTAAGAGAATGTCTATTAATTAAATAGCCACCTGCATTTCATGAGATAATTGGTTCATTTTCACAGTTTTCTATAGCAAGTCAGTACTTGCTCTGTTTATTAAGGGATGGCTAAGTGGATTTAATTAGAATGAGATGAGGGCTTCTCTTAAATGCTTGAAGATAGTAGATTTTGTATGTATAAGTGGATATAGTCTAATATTAAGAAACTTCTTGTGCAGTTTTTTCTTTAAATATACCAGCAGTCTCACTAGAGTACTAATGGCAATACAGGCTAAAGTGCCCTCTACTGATAATACTAAACTCTTAAGCTGTCTAACAAGGGATTTCTCCAGATATTCTCAATGTATAATCTATAATCGCACTTTGTTATAAGCCCCTTTATCATTCAAAGCATATTAACTATATCTGTGAATAATTTATATTAATATTTCAAATTCTGTTTTTAAAAAGTTGTTCTGTGAAAGAATCCTACAGTAATAACTTAAAACACTTATCTGAAAAAATAAAGCTTTCTAATTAAGTCTATTACTGATGCCACCAACAGCATAATTAACATGCATAAGCAGTAGAAGTTTAATATGATTATTTCTAATATGATATTTATCATCTCATTGTAGTCTTAGCACTTTTAACGCTAAAAAGATTATTTCTCATTACGATAATTCACAGTTATAAAATCCTCACTTATGCTGCTAAAGTAATTAAAAACATCTGCACAACTTTAATACAAAGATTGTAAGACCCTAAAGAGGATACATTAAGTTGCTTGCATAAAATAAATCAAAATCTATTTTACCTTTGGGAAAGTATTAGTGATTATTTGTTGTAGAATTCAAATAGACAGCAGACATAAATAATGCTCATTTTCTGCTTTAAGTCTTTAGCTGCTGACTGTCTTAACCAAATTAAAATTTGAAGTGATTCTATTTCATACCTCAATCAAATGTAACTTTGGTGTGAGGCTTTTGCTGGTTTCTAATGCAAAGCTCTTGTCCATAAATTAAGATTAAAAACCATAAACCAGCAGTTTTACCACTTTCTTTTAATCCGGGTGCCATTGTTCCCAAGTTCACTGTGCATATAGTATAAGGTCATTGACCACATTGTCATCAGTATAAAAGGGGCTGGCTTTCTGAGATGGCAGTTTGGGTTACTTTAGAATTTTTAGGGCAGTCTAGGATTGGAAACTAGTAATTTCTGGTTCTGATCCCAGTCCTATCACTGACTTGTGTAGCTCTTTGCAAATCACTTTTAAATTCATTAATTAATGTTAATCCAGAACTTCGGAAATATGAAGCATTATAGAAATACTAAGGCTTCAGTCCAACAAACATTCCTGAGAATAACTTTTCTCATAGTGCCATTAAAGTCAATGGAGCTACTGTACTGACATGTAAGTTAAGCCTGTACGTTATGTGCATGATCAGACCTGTTGCTATTGCTGCTACATAAATTATTTAAAGGAGAAGCTGTTTACCTACAATCCTTGGAAAAGTCTTCCCACTGCCTACAGATCTTAGCTTCCTCCCCCTCTGAAGTGCAGTAGGCCATGTTTCCACCTGCTTTCCCGTTGAGCTTAGTGATGAAGACGACTGCTAAAGTTTATTATAAAATGTTAGGAGGTAGCCAAGGGATCTAGGAAGTATCTCCACACTTTTTTGTCTCTAGCAGTTCTTAATGCCCTCTCTCTGGGCACATCCCAAACAAGTGAAATGTCTTCATTTCAGCAGGAGGAGAATTGTCTTTTGCTTTGGAAGAAGGAAGAGGAAGAAGCTGGCAAGGTGAGAATCTTTCCCTGTGATGCTGAAAACTGAACCAAACTAAAAATAGAGCCCTCTAGATTACAGTGTGCAAGCCAAGTGAAGTTAAAGATGTCACTAAGAAACATAAACAGTGACAACTATCTTAGGCTTCTAAGATGCTTCCAGATTCAATAATTTAAGCAGGAATGTACCAAGGACCTACATTGATATTAAGAGAGAAATTGTCATCCTCTTTTTCAAGCACGCCTCTGATTCTAGAAATAAAGGTAAGTAAGTGCAATAGGGGGAAAACACAGTAACTTCCATTTTGACCTTGATCAATTACTGATGATGCAATGTTAGCTGTAAAATCAGTTCCTCTTATTTTTGGCATGTTCCTCCTAGTTATACTGTAGCTTCTAAGTTTTTCCTTCAGCTTGAACGAGGAGGTTGCTGACATGATTGAGAAAGGGGGACAGGACCAAGTTTGATGCTGAGTCTGACACTCTGAAGCAGCTAATTAAGCTATTGCCTGAAAAACATGAGGTAGTGACACTATTTCTTAATTCTTACACAGCTACAGTGTACTTGGTTCTGTATAAAATACAGGCCAAATCACAGTCTCAGCTCTTAAGAGCTCACATTGTATGGGACATGTTCTACAACTGGATCCAAAGTTGCTCTAAGGAGTAATGTATATTTCCATGTGCAGCCGACTGCAAGATTTTCTGTGTCAGGAAAGATAATGGAGTAAATAATTAAGGAATCCATTTGTAAACATTTTGAAGATAATAAGGTGATAAGTAACAGTCAGCATGGATTTGTCAAGAACAAATTGTGTCAAACCAACCTGATCGCTTTTTTGAGAGGGTAACAAGGAGGGATGTTAAATATTGGTTAATTGAATATTCTCACAAATATTGTGGAGGACACAGCACTCTGCCACCACTTGGGGGATGTTCCACTTGCCAAGGTTCAGGCAGGTGAGAAGGCAGTGGAACCTCCCTTTGAGACACCCAAAGGTGCCCTCCACCACAATGCAGGCCCTGCTGAGCCTGGCATTAAACCATTCCTTGGTGGGATCCAGGTGTCCAGTGTAGGGCTTCATAAACCAGGGGAGCAGAGGGTAGGCTGCATCCCCCATGATGCACATCGGCATGTCCACATCCCCAACCATGATGGTGCGGTTGGGGAAAAAAGTGCCAGTGTGCATTTTCTGGTAGAGGCTGGAGTTCCTGAAGATACAGGCGTCATGTGCCTTCCCCGACCACCTGACAATAATGTCCGTGAAGCGGCCACAATGGTCCACAACAGCCTGCAGGATCATGGAAAAGTAGCCCTTCTGGTTGATGTAGTCGGATGCCTGGTTGTTGGAGGCCTGGATGGGCATGTGGGTGCTGTCAATGGCCCCCACACAGTTGGGGAATCCCATGGCAGCAAAGCCAGTGATGATGGGGTCCACATCGCACAGGAGATGAGCCTACGCAACAGGATGGTGTGGATGGCCCTCACCACCTGGAGAAGGAGACAAGCAGAGAATCACAGGCTCCTGAGCCCAACTCCCAAAGGCTTCTGACCCCAACTCCCCTTCCCCCATACACCAGGCCCAATCCCGACCCCAACGAACCCCATCCCCTAGCAGGGCTTTGTGAAGCCAGGACTGGAAAACCTCCTGGGGAGGGAGCTTCTACCACCACCACTCCACTTCTCCAGGGAACCCCATTACAGCCGTTCACCACCCTCCCAATAACATAGTAAGAGAGTCCTACCTGTACGACCATGGTCCCGACGGTCAATCTCCCCACACTGAACTGTTCCCAGTGGAGCTGTGGCTGTCTGGCATGGCGAGCTTCCAAATAGCCCTGCTTCTGTAGGGGGATGGCGGGTCTCATGTGGGTGTCCTGTCACCAGTGCAAGGATGAGCCACTTTCAGAGCTCCGGGAAGGTGTCCTTCCACATGCGGAAATACTGGAGCCACTGCTGGTCGTCCCGCCGCTCCATGACGATCCTGTCTCACCAGTAGGAACTGGTGTCCAATCACCAGAAGCGGCAGTGCACAGTGTGCAGGAGAGGGTGGGAGGAGCTGTGCTGCATGAGCAGCACATGGAGAGAGGAGAGGAGGTGCCCCACAGGATCCTGGTTCCACAGTGCCATGAGGGCAGCCTGCAAAAACTGCACCCGGAGGTGTAGCATGAGGTCCAGGAGCTGGAGGCTGCTTGGCAGCAGGCCCGGTTCCATGGCAGAAGTGCTGTGGTGTCCGCAAGGGCAACCAGAGCAGGCAGTGGAACAGGTTTGCTGTCCCTCAAGGAGGTAGGCAAAGGAGAGGAGCCTGGGACACAACTATACAGGGGGGTCCCTTTAAGCACAAGCCTCAAGTAGCCTCAGGAAGCAGCTCCAGGAAGTGACTGCTGTCCTGATGCCCTGCCTGAGTGCTTCCGGGGGGGTCTTAAATGCAATTGAGGCTCCAATCAGTGTGAACTCTCTATTTCAAAATAGCTCAGCGCTACTTCGATGGGCATTTGCAGTGCAGACGCGCTATTTCAAAATAAGCTATTTCAGAGTTTTTATTCTGAAATAGCTGATTCCGAAATAACGCTGCTGTGTAGACGTACCCAGAGAGTAGTCAGCATGGTTCACAGTCATGCTGGAAGGTCATAACAAGTGGGATTCTGCAGGGGTCAGTTCTGGGTCTGGATCTGTTCAGTATCTTCATTAATGATTTAGATAAAGGCATAGACATTACTCTTACAAAGTTTTCAGGTGACACTAGCTGGGAGGGATTGCAAGTGCTTTGGATGATAAGACTGTTATTCAAAATGATCTGGATAAACTGGAAAAATGGTGTGACATAAACAAGATAAAATTCAATAAGAACAAATGCAAAGTACTCCACTTAGGAAGGAACAATCGGTTGCACATATACAAAACGGAAAATGACTTCCTAGGAAAAAGTAAATGGAACCTAGGGGTCATGGTGGACCACAAGCTAAAAATGAGTCAACAATGTAACACTGTTGAAAAAAAAAGCAAACATCATTCTGGGATGTATTAGTGGGAGTGTTGTGAGCAAGACATGAGAAGTCATTCTTCTGCTCTACTCTGCGCTGATTAGGCTTCAACTAAAGTACTGTGTCCAGTTCTGGGTGCCACATTTCAGGAAAGATGTGCAAAGATTAGAAGAAATCCAGAGAAAAGCATAAAAAATTGTTAAAGGTCTGGAAAACATGTCCTGTGAGAGAAGATTGAAAGAATGAGGTTTGGTTAGTCTGGAAAAGAGAAGACTGGGAGGGAACATAACAGCTTTCAAGTACTTAAAATTATTTTCCTTAACTCCTGAAAATAGGACAAGAAGCAATGGGCTTAAGTTGAAGCAAGGGAGGTTTAGGTTGGAGATTAGGAAAAACTTCCTAATGGTCAGGGTGGTTAAGCACTAGAATAAATTGCCTAGGGAGATTGTGGAAGCTCCACCAGTAGAGATTTTTAAGAGCAGGTTAGACAAACATCTGTCAGGGATGATCTAGATGGTGCTTGATCCTGCCATAAGTGCAGAGGACTGGACTTGATGACTTTGTAAGGTTCCTCCCTGTTTTATGATTCTATGGTCTGGCACTGAGACAAAGATTAGACAACAGCACATTGGGAGATTGAGAGTGGTGATCACTTAAAACACAGGTGGTCCTTTTAAATTGGCTATGAGTTAATATAATGTTGAAATAAGTTAGCATAGTGGTTTCAATCTTTTTTTCATTTGCAGACCCCAAAACATTTCAAATGGAGGTGCAGACCCCTTTGGAAATCTTAGACAGAGTCTGCAGACCATGGGCTGAAAACCATTATTCTGTGGTAGTAACACTCTTACATGAATCCCCTACACATAATTTGTGGACCCCCAGGTGTTCATGGACCACAGGTTGAAAACCCCTGTGTTAGCAAATGTGGGCTTCTCTAAAGAAGCCAGATTTCCAGAGGGGCTTTAGTGATAAGGAGGGAGCCTTTACGTTCAGAAATTGCTGCCTAAAAATTGCTGCCTAACTTGAGTGTATATTCTTCATATTTATTTGTATTGTGGTAAATCCTCTGATCACCACCACCCTCCCAGTCACTGACCAAGACTGCATTGTGTTAGGGGTTATAAACATCCAGAACAGACAGATGGTCTCTGCTGTAAATGGCTTACAGTCTATGCTTTTTGCACTCACAAAATGGCCCTTGGATGCCCAATTGCCCACCTTGTCCATATAAATACTCATGGACATATGCAGCACAGACAGTCCTTTTTCAAAAGTGGGCTCTGTGTGAGTATGGAAACTAAATGCCATTATTAGTGTTAACTGGTTTAGACCGGAGAAAATATAGTAAAAAGTGTGATGAATGAACTACGTCAATTACATTAACACGGCATATTTTATTGGAAATACTTTTCTCTTATATATTACTTTAATAAATTAACATAGCTAGTGATGTGCTTACAAAATGCATTTACATTTAACTTATTTCTTGATAACAAAAGGTGTGGTGAATGAACTACGTAAATTACTTTAACATAACATATTTTATTGGAAATACTTTTTCTTTTATCATGTTACTTTAAGAAATTAACATAGCTAGTGTATCAAAAATTCTAACAAAATGCACATCTGTTCACTTGCACAAATTGAACAGTCCCAAGTATGTTTCACATGGAAATGGAGCTCCCTGTTTAGAAGATTGGGGAAATCGATTTCACAAGTACATTCATCCAATTATTACAGTTAAAAGAACAGTATTTTCCACAGGAATTATGATGTTTTCAGCCTATATTGTTGGTAAGATTTTTTTTGCGTCATAGCCTATCATCACCCAAGCCAATTTTTTTGAAATATTGATTACAATACCCATTTTTGTGTGATAAAATAAAAGAAAGAGCATTGAGAGAAGCCTAGTGGACAACAGATGAACTACTTAGTTCGTAGCCAGAGGGAAAGGATCTCGTAGTTGCATTTTATGAGACACATTTAACAAAAGAGTCCAGCGAATGCCTATGATCAGGTGCTACTAAAAGCTAATTATCAGTAGGCCCAGTTGGGACTCGGGGGGAACCAATTTCGAGATATAACCAATCCAGTTATTTAAGTTAGGAAATCAGTAGTATCCGTTCAAAATGTTGTGTTTCTAGCTCTTACTGTTTTGGAGATCTTTTGGGACAAACAAACAAACAAACTTTCTAAAATATTTATAAGATTAGACAGGGAGCCTGAAATCCTGCAAAGAAGCAGCAAAACTAGCAAATGCAGACCAATTTTATCGCTTCCTTGTTGGTGTTTCTAAGTAAGGAAAATCTTCATTGACTTCAACCTCACTGGGTCTGAGTGAGAGATGTGTATCAGCCTGAACATTGCTAGGGACTGAGACTACAATACTAGAAGCATGTGCCTCTACTGTTAACCTTAAGAAGTAACTCATCTACTTACAAGCTGTAGTAGACTCCTTCTGTGCACTAGCTTCTATCAGGGGTCACCTAATACACACTACATAGTGGATTATGTAAGTGCCATGCAGTGCTGACTAGAGGAGCAGCCTTCTTGAATTAACTGGGCAGCCTGGCAGACGTACAGTCATCTCTGTGCTATTTATGAAAACAACTGGGACATGTTGTAAATTGTAGCAGTGTTCTATAAAAAAGATCTGAAGGGGTTTGACTAGTCTGCATTCACAGGGACACTGTTTTTAATATTCTGCAAAATGCTGTAGAAATGTATTTTAGATTTGTCTCAAATTTTATTTACTTCTTTAAAATAACTCCTTTAAAATGCTATCTTGGCTATTCCAATATTTTTATAAATCCACTGAGAAGGATTCAGCATTTCCATATTGGCAAATACTGCCTCTCATTTAAAAGGAGATGCACAAACCCCATCTAGAGCCACACAAGAGGCAAAGTGTGGCTTAGTGCAGTGTTTCTCAACCAGTGATACGAGTACTTGAGAGAAGTTGGGGGGGTGTCAACACAACAGAAATTTGGAGAAAACTGAATTTTTGTTTTAAGTTTTACAGCGCTTTATTATTCTTGTACTTTTTACACCCAAAAATGTCATTGCCTGCCTGGCTACGATTAAGTTGTTTAAACAAATGTGTTGCAATGGTAGAAAAAAAAATTGTGTCTGAAAAATGTAGATACTGGGAGTACTTATAATTTTTTAAAGGGGTACTTTATTAAAAAAAAGGTTGAGAAACACTGGTTTAGTGGACTAGGCCTCAGGAGACAAAGGTTCTATTCCCAGCTCTGCCCCATGCCTACCAGGTGCTCTTGGGCATGTTCTTTTGCCTCCCTATGCCTTCATTTCCCCATCTTAAAAGTGCTTTGAGATCTACTGATGGAAAATGTTATACAAAAACTAAGTATTATTATTGTATTACTATAATTACAATGCAGAGGTTGCAATATGATGTGGGTGGTCTCTGAGACGGTTTGATTTATTTGTAATCTATTCCAATTAGAGAAATATTTGGTGTGGTGGCATTAAGGGAACAAGAAAACACTTGTGCTGGTCTTAGTTCAGCAATGTGCAACAGTCATGCTAGACATGCTTCAGCTAAACACGCCTATATTTCTTGCATTGACTTGCTCTTTTAGCTACCAGTTGTGGATTGAATGTATGCTGTTATGTGAAAGACAAGCAATATGTTGGATTTGCTATGGCCCAGAGCACAAAACTTCAGGAAAATCCAATTTCAAAGCACCTCATTGAATTTATTTGAACCGTCCTCCCCACCCCACCCCTTTTTTTTAAAGCACTTACCAGTCACCGGCTGACAGTTTTCTGTCAGTTGATTCTTAAAGTTGGAAACTTTCTGAACTATGTAAGTAAGCCTTTTTTAAATCATTGCATTTTTATGTATGGAAAATACAACTGAAATCCAATCTCCTGTATAAGTACAGTATAAAATAAAACTAACAGAAATTGAATAATGGAGTGTTGGTTTTTTTAAGTGAAATGAGGATTTTATGTTCTGTCTTTCAGGGGCATCACACTGAAGACACTGGTGGTTTTAAAATTAGCACTTTCCTCAGACTAACTGAAACCAAAGCAAACCAAACTCATGTTACTTTGTTCCACCATATTTTGGAAGTATCACTGCAGTTCTTATTGGGAAGTTATTCTTGCCTGTAATATATTTCCAGGCATACATTCAGCTAATGTTAATATGTTCTAATTTCAAACATACCTTGCTTACATTTTAAGATCTGTTTCTGTACCTATTCTGACATCCCTGTAAACCTCATTCCACAAGGAGTAAGTGACATTTCGGAATAGCAATTTATTTTGAAATAAGTGCTGTGTAAACAGTGCCCAGTTTTGAAATAAGCTATTTTGAAATTAACTTGAAATAAGCTACGTAATTTGCGTAGCTCAAATGGCATAGCTTATTTCGAGATCCGGGTGCAGTGTACATGCACCCTTTATGTTTACCATGAAGAGCTTCATTTTACTTATCCCACAGGCCAAAATCTAAGCGCTTGAGCCACTGCAGTGGGTATCAAGAGAAGACGCATGTTTGGAACAGCTTTTGCTTATAAACAGCAAATAGCTCCTGTCAGCTGTTCTCCTGGTAATTTTTTTCTTAGATGTTTTATTTCACATTGGATGTTTGAATGCAGGAAAACTAAGAAAGGAGGGAACAAGCTGCAAAGGTTGAGAAAAGAAAGAAACTGCTTGAAGCTAAGCATCAAACAAGAGAATATGGGAAGATCAATAAATCTCACAAAAGTATTTTGGAATTATTTGCTACTTTTAAGGAGAAGATGTCTATATAAATGTGGATGATTTGATCTGTGACTGTAAAAGCATTGATTAATTTTCTGATGCCTTGGCATACTTATTTCATCATATATGGGGAAATTTTAAAAAATAGTAATTTTGTAACCTTTTTCACTCCAGGTTGATAAAAATGTACACACCTCTCTTCTTTCACCCCTAAGAGTGTGGCTAAAGCTGAAAATAATCACTCACAGTAAACAGTACATTAGTGGAAAGAGGCTCATTTCAGTTTGGAATTTGCTGATTTTTTCATTTCGTTATTTATTTTCATTTCTTTATTTGTTTATTTGCATCTGTTTAGGCTGTAACTGTTAAGGAATATTTGAAACAAAGCTGTTAGGCTAGTCATATGTTACCTTTCTCCTTCTCTTCCTCCTTTTCTTCCCTAGTTAGGGCCCCGATTTAGCAAATTCTTAATGTTAAGCACATGATTGGCTGAATAGTAACTGGATGACTTGCATTCTTAAAGCACGAACTTAAGCAATAATATGCTCTCTTGGGTCACAGATAAGCATGATACATTTTTAGTGTAAATGTGTGCATGTGAAAATTTAAAAATTCTGTTTATATTTAAGTTCACTTTACATGAAGGTCTGTGCCAGTAAAATTTGATCACTTAATTGTTCAGAGATTGAATATAAAAGGAACTTTAGCATAGCTGAACAGGATTTGGGTAAATGTTTGATTGGACATTCACACACAAATATTTTGCATTTTTCAAAAAACTCTCAGAATCTGTGGCCAAAACGGCTCCAATCTTCTTAAGCCCTAGTTATTTTAACATCTATTTCATTTATTGATTTTCAAAACGTCTAAAGAAAAATTTGAATGTTGATAACAACCACAAGAGGGCCAAGATTGTCACTAGACAGACTTTATTTCCAATGTATTCTGTTATTAGCATGTTACAATACATTTAATGTAAACTTAAATTTAATGTAGTCTTAATAATTAGGATAATCTACATTTTATTGTAAATACAGTAAGTAATTTTAGTATATTGGAAAATTACTTAAACATAAAATTAAGAGTAAAAATTTCCCCCCGTCTCCCATGTAGAGAGATAGCACAAGGCCCTTTGTACCTTTTAGGTTCTCCAAATTGGATTTAAGAAGGACTCAAGCAATAATGGTCCACTGCATCTGGGTGAATTTCATCCTGTGGATATAACTCAAACGTGAGTCAGGGAATTGGGACTGAAGTTTTTTCTTCAATATTTATTGCAGAAAATTGGGTGCCTAGCTACTTTAGCACTTCTGGGCATTCTTAGCTGATACTCCTATTCACATTGTTTTATTAAAGTAAATTTATGAACTATCAGACCTGATAAATTTAGAAATCTATGTGTTTTTTTATTTAAGTTTCTCTGAAAATTCCCATCCTATGTATACAGACATTTTAGTATCATGGTAATGGTGTTTTGAATGGTGGGTTTTGTTTTTGTTTTTGGGTTGGTGTTTGTTTTGTTTGTTTGTTTGTTTGTTTTTAAGTAGATGAACTTGATTTCCTTTCAAGGAAGAAAAATTGGGTGGCAATGAATTAAATGGAATCCATATAGCATGTACTGATAGGATTCTTAGGCCTTGATCCAGCAGAGAGTTAAGCACAAGTTTTGTTGGAGTCAATGAGACTACTTATATTGTATAAAGTTCAGTGTGTAAGTCTTTGCAGGATTGGGACCTTAAACTTTGATTTAAATCACAGGGTCCTTCAAACCTGTGTCTTGTTTCTGTATCTGTGCATATAATTTAGGATCACATCTGCATATAACAGACAAGCCCTTAGCTATAGCTGTCTCTCAAGATTTTAGAGGACACTGCATCCAAGTGTTTTGATATGCATTATAATTTCATTCTTCGTAGTTCAAAAAGGAGATGTGAGACCAGAAGCATGTGTCACTGATGCCTTATTAGGAGACATAAGAAAAGGCTTTCAGCTATGGAAAACTACTAGGAACAAGTCTGATCAAGAAATTGTTCCCAAAATCTCACCTACTGAAACTGGTAAGAGCACAGATCCAACTATTAAACAATGATAAAAAGATATAGGTTAGGATTTTCAATGAAGCCCAGGGGAGTTAGGATGCTTGCTCCCATTGAATTTCAAAGGGATTTAGGTACCTGGCTCTTTTAGGCTCCTATTGAAATTTCAGATGTAAGTGATTTTACTTACATTATTTGTTATGCTTTATAACGGACAAGATTTTTTTTCTCTGCTGCTTCATTTTTCTTTAGCTTCTGTTACTACAGCTTCCATTATCTGAAGTTACAGCCAATTGCATTGTTAAAGTACATCACACCAGCTTGCTTCAAGGAACTAGTCTGTATATAATGTGGTGTGAGGAGACGCTGAAATTTTTATATTGCTTTAGTTAATCAAGTAAGAAATATTATTTCCTATTATTTCTTTTGTGCCTTGTTAGTTAGAATTTTATAGGCACTAATTTAATTACATGTCTTGTATTGCCAGTATTGAGAAGAAATATCTTTCATATAGAACTGTCTAATGACAAATGTAAGCAACACACAGCCACAATGGAGGACAGATGTTGATTTAAACATCTGGTGGTAACTTTTATTCATCTTCTTTTTATACAAAAACTAGTAGCAGAAAGTACAATTTCATTAAATTGATGAAAAGTGATACAGAAGTTCCACTGAATTACAAGGTCCTGTCCTACTGTCTCTGTGCATTCAAACCAGCCACTGACTTCCAACAGCTGCAGAAGCAGACCCCCGAGCTATTTTTTTAAGTAGTGTTAATTTATCATGAGGACCAAATTCTGCAGCTTTTTCTTGGGAAAAATTCCAATTGTCTTCAACAAGAAACGACTTCAGTATTTGGTCCTTAAATATTCAACTCATAGATGTCAAAAATGTCATCTGCCTCCATTGGAGAAATGTGACTAATTGTCCACCCTTATCTACTACTTACAATGGTGGAAGAATCAAAGCTGCAGGTGGAATCAGTTGAAAGGAAATGTTGTTGTGTTGCTTACGCCTTAATTGCTCTTTGATCATTGTCTTGCGATGATCAAGTGTAATACTGGTGGGAAAAGTACAAAGAATAAGATGCAGGAAAGAAGACTCAGAAAATGTATGTAATGCAAAATACAATCGGGACTCTTTATTAATGAGGATTTATTTTTAAAATAGGTATACACTGTATACATTGCATTTATTTTGGTTCTGGACATCCAACACTCCGGACATCTGAAGAAGTGGGCTGTGTCCACGAAAGCTCACAATACCATCTACATATTTTGTTAGCCTTTAAAGTGCTACCAGACTATTTGTTGTTTTTTATGGTTATACACTGTATTATTATTCCGAAGTAACAGTCCACGTCTACACTACAAGCAGTTATTTCAACATAATGTCGAAACAATGTTGAGCTGGAGGACTTCTTACTCCAACTCCTGTAACTCTCATTGTACAAGGAGTAAGGGAAGTTGGAGGAAGAGTGCTCTTTCTTGGAATTCCTGCTGTGTAGACAGCGCCAAAAGCTGAAATAAACTATTTCGATTTAAGCTACACAATTGACATAACTCAAGTTATGTCAGCTTTATTTCAGCTTTAGCTTTAGTTGAGATGTGCCCCAAAAGACACTTGTCCCTCCAGGTAGACTCATATGATCCTCTCCCTCTCAGACTTAACTCTGGACTGCAGTCCCTTGGCACTAATTGTGATTATCTTAACAGCATGGGGACCCTGGAAGCACTCATTCTGTAGATTCTTCCACAGAGCCCCCTCTCTGTCAGCTTATGTCCCTGTCAGAGTTCACTGGCAACATTCTGCACAGCCCGTGGAAACTCACCTCCTTCCTTTTCCTCAGAATGTTTTTAACTGTTCAGTGTTTTTTTGATCTCTAGCCACCCTGTCTGGTATAGCAGCTGTGTCACTTCCGCCTAAAGCCTGGAAACCTGCCATTCTTTGATAAGTGCCCCCCAATGTTTGCTGTGAGGTTGCTTATCTGAAAACATTGTGTTGCCTTCCTGTTTGTTCTGTAAAGTCCCCTATTAAGCTTTCATACAAGAAAGTCTAGTAACCCCGATATACATATTGACCCAGGTTACAGATGATGATCATAAAATGGTTATATCTCAGTACATCATTACATATCAGCTCCCTCTTTTTTTTCTTGAATGCGTTGACAGGATTAGTTAAGGGAGCTGTGATTTAAATTATTCATTAGGTTTTAGAGAGCTATCACCTCACGATTAATGGAGTCATGACTAGGTAACATGGTGCTAAAATACTGATTATTGGTGGAGGATTTTGAGGAAAATGTCAATGTAGACAAGATTGTGTATGCATATAAAAGTAAATAATTAACATAAGAACATAAGAATTACCATACTGGGTCAGACCAAAGGTCCATCTATCCCAGTATACTGTCTTCTGACAGTGGCCAATGCCACTGTTAAAGTCCTGGTCTTTAGAACATCCTCTGGCAAGGAGTTCCATTGGTTGACTGTGTGCTACGAAAAGGAAGAAAAGCTTCCTTTTGTTTTAAACCTGCTACCTATTAAATATAATTATAAATACATAAAAATGTTGTAATTTCTATAGAAAGTGTGACGCTACTATGCACCTCCCCAACTCAGATAAAGTCATGTGGGTCTCTGTGACCAAGGACATTCAGTACTCAGCATGCACAGGCGCGCGCGCGCGCACACACACACACACACACAGAACTTTGTGTGTGAGGCTGTTAACATGTTCTGTGCTTTTCCATCTGCCTTCCCCCTCAGTGACACAACCGCATGTGCCTCAGCCTAGCCCTAGAGCCGTGGTCACCAACCCGTCGATCGCGATCAACTGGTCGATCGCGAGGCCTCGACCAGTCGATCACGAGGCATTCGGGCAACCCCGCTCCCCATTTTCCCCCCACCCCCGAGAATCCCCACTACCTACCTCTAGTGTAGTGCCGGCTTCCCGCGGGGTGGACGGAAGTCCTCTCTGAAGCCCGCGTCACTTCTGGGGGTTCCGGAAGTGCGCGGGCTGCTCCCCCTCCCACAGTTCTGTTGCATGCTGGGGGAGGGGGGCGTTGGCCCTGGAGGAGGAGTGTGGAGGCTTCCCTGCGCCGCCAGCGCCGGAGGGGTGAGTTGGGCGCAGGGATTTCCCTGCGCTGCGGGAGCAGCAGTCGGCCCCGGGGTTTGGCCGCGCTGCGGGAGGGGAGGGAGTTGGCCGGGCCGGGCCGGGACGGGCCGGGCCGTGCCGTGGGAGGGGGGTTTGACCCCGGGGCAGGCGCCTGTGGGGGTTGGCCATGCTGCAGGAGGGGGTTGGCCACGCTGCGCCGCGGGAGGGGGATTTGGCCCCGGGGCAGGTGCCCGCGGGGGTTGGCCGCGCTGCGGGAGGGGAGGGGGTGGGGCAGGGCCGCACCGCGGAAGGGGGGTTTGGCCCCACCGCGGGAGGGATGGGAGTTGCCCCTGGTGCAGGCTCCCGCAGGGGTTTGGCCCCGCTGTGGGAGGCGGGGGTTAGCCCCGGGGCAGGCACGCTCGGGGTTTCCCTGCGCCGCAGGAGGCCCGGAGGAGGCATGTGCTGGCTTCCTGCGGGGGGGGGGAGGGGGGAAGGGAGAGAATCCTGGGAGGAGGCAGATGCAGGTGACTCTGCTGCCACTGGCACCCAGTCCCCGCTCCCCAGACTCCACTCCCCTGTCCCCAGCTACAGAACTCTGTTCCCACTCCTCTGTCCCCACTCCCCGAACTCTGTCCCCACTCCCCTGTCCCCATTCCCGTCCCCGCTCCCTGAACTCTGTCCCCACTGGCACCCTGTCCCCTGCTGCAGAACCCTGTCCTCTGCCCTCCCAGCACCCTGATCCCTCTCCCCTGCCCCCAGCCGCAGAACTCTGTCCCCACAGAATGTATAATTATAAATGCTTCATTTTAGATTTAAATAGCATGAATGAAAAACAGACCATTTACTTCATAACTACAAACACGTGATTTTAATTTTATATATCGCATAATATAAAAATAAAGTGTTTATCAGAGTGTGTAAGTAAGGGGCTGGGGATAGCAAGTGATGGACAGGAGGAGACTAGAGAGGGCGGGGCTCCAAGAAAGGGGCGGGGCGGTAGAGCTTCGCCTGTTCTCAGATTTAAAAAGTGATCTTCGGTGTAACAAGGTTGGAGACCTGCCCTAGAGCACGTCCAGTGGCAGCCCCTGGTGCCGCCGGCTGGTGCGCGCGCCGTGACACAGCCCCTGGTGCCGCCGGCTGGTGCGCGCGCCGTGACACAGCCCCTGGTGCCGCCGGCTGGTGCGCGCGCCGTGACACAGCCCCTGGTGCCTCAGGCGGGAGTGACTGCGTGTGCGCGTGCGTCCAGGGACACAACCCCCGTGCCGCTCCGCCTGGAGCCGGCTCTTTCCCCCGCCCCCCTCTCAGCGGCCCGTGCCCCCGGGGCCGGGGCAGGCGGCTCGCACGTCAGCGCGCCGCGCGAGGCGGGCTCGGGCCGGCTAAAGGGGGCAGCGCACAGAGCGGGGCTGCGGGCGGCGCTGAGCGAGCCAGGCAGGCCCCATGGCCGCCAGCCGGGCGTCCAACGGCCGCGCCACGCTCCCCGGCGGGGGGCTGAAGCGGGCGCGCAGCGAGCCGGGCGGCAGCCGCGTGACCGTGGTGCTGGGGGCGCAGTGGGGAGACGAAGGCAAAGGCAAGGTGGTTGACCTGCTGGCCACCGAGGCGGATATCGTCTGCCGGTGCCAGGTGGGTGCCGGGCGGCGGGGGCCGGGGCCAGGGTGGCAGCACGCAGGGTGCTGGCAGCCCGGCCCTGTGGCTCCCTGCTTTCCCCGATCATGTTCTCCCTTGATTGCCCCCCTCCCCCCCCCCCCGCTTCCCTGTTCTCTCCGCGCTGCCCTTGCTCCTGCTCTGCCTTTTCCTTCCTCCTCGGGCGCCAGCCTAACTCTCCGCTCGCCCGATCCCTCCGCTGCCCCCTTCCGCCTGCCCGCCCCCCTTCGCGCTCCGCTTGTGTGTCTGTCCCATTTCTGCCTAGCTGCCTAATCCAGTGGGTCTCCAACATATGGGGCAGGGAAGGAGGACGCTCACTCTCCGGCAGCCGCAGCCCTCGCGCTGGGGAAAGTGGCCTCTTGCTCTTGCCACTGCAGGTCTGCACCTTCCGAATTCCCTTCGGCCCCCCCCCCCTTCTTACCCCACTGCTACCCACCTACCTGCTGTTTTCCCGACCTCACTGACCCCTCTCGCCTGCCCTTATCCACCCTTCCCCCCCTCAAGGTCACCACCTCGCCTTGCATCTTCTCTAGAGTCCAGGCACCTTGTTGGTGGCAAGGTGCCTGCTCTGCTCCACTAATTAGGTGGCGGGCCCTTTATTCCCTGGTGTGCAGTTGCCTGGGCATGCACTTAGAGGGACCTGCCCGTGAATGGAGCTGGTGGGGACCTCCGGTGGTCTGCACACCACAGTCTGAGAAGCATTGACCTAATCTCTTTCTGTGTGAGATCTCTCTTTACCATCTGTCTCTACAATCTCATTCTGCCATCTCTCTTTCTCCACTATCTCTCCCTTTTTTCAGCGCACACACTTTTTTTCCTCTCTCGTCCTTCCCCCACATCTCCTTCCCTGTTTTACTTTCTCTCCCTTGTTGCCCCTGTGTTCCCGGAGAAGAGATGCGATTCTTCCCCCGGACATGGCTGGGAATCGCCCCCCTCCTCTGGTTGCAGATTGAAATGTCACTGGAAAAGAAAAAGTCCTGTACTATAAATATAAATAGCTGACCCTTCATGATAAGAGACACAAGATCCGGAGGTTCAGACAGGCATGGGCTGTGTCTGAGCAAGGCGTCTGCTGCCCTCTGACAGCAGCCCATCAGCTGGGGGTCGGGATACATGCAGCAAGTGTCAGATGACTGCCTGTTGGAGAAAAAGTTGCTGAAGGTGACCAGAGGACTAGAGCTGCTAGAATTTCCTGGTGGCTTGACCTCTCCCCTCCTTGCACTGTGTCCTCATGAGGATGGATGTTTGCCCCTTTGCAAAATTTATACATCTAGATTCTTCAGGCTCATATCTATAATTACATGTAGCAAGCCCCAAGATCTTTTGTTTAGGAAAGGGGTGGGGAACCTCAGGCCAGGGGACTGAGTGCAGCCCCTGCTTATCTGGATCTGGGGAGCTTGTGCTAGCCCTCCAAGCCATCCCCCTTCCCCTGCTGCCCTACCAGGGTGATGGAGCACACAAAATCAGGCTGGGGCCCCCTAGGCTCTGGTGTGGAAGGAGAATATGGTGAATGTCTCTGTCAGGGGCCACATCAATGAGTTTGGTTTTTTTTATTTTTTGCCTCGCTTGTGTGTGGCCCCAACCCAACATGTATTTTTCTGTGGGTCAGTGGCCCCTGACCCAAAAAAGGTTCCTTACTGCTGGTTTAGGGCTAGCAGCCATTTCTACTCAGCTGACCACTTGCACCTAATAGCTCTAATATTACTCCAGTTATTTTATTCTGTAAAGGAGAAATTACTAACTACTTCAAAGATTGGTCACTAAAATCTTAGGCGTTTTCTTCTGTTTTGCCAAAATGTATTTTGGATGGACAGGTCTTGTTCTCTACAGAGCTACTTGAAACTGCTATTTGAAATAGAACATAGATATTGAAAATAGAGAAAGGAAGTAGCTGCTTGAAATATTTGTGTGTGGTGGTAGAACTACTTATGCTGCTTTGCTTATTCATTTCTAATTTGGTCTGAATACTAAATAGAGTATAGTTCAAAGAAGCTGAACACACAGAGTGTTATTTAGCATAAATTAAAGAATTGTATCCAATATACATAATCTTAATTTCTTTAAAAAAGAAAATCTAAGCATGAATCATGAAAGTGCTTATCTAAATATAGATTTTAATGCTTGTTATCTAAGGAAGAGCTCTGTATAGATGGAAAGCTTGTCTCTTTCCAGCAGAAGCTGGTTCAATAAAAATATTGTCACCCACCTTGTGTCTTATCTTTTAACTCTTACAAATAGTTATATAAATTGTATTCTGATTGTATTCGTACAAGTTCAGATCAGTTAACAGGTTCATATTAAAAGTTTGTTTTAAAAATGCATGAGGGCAAGCAGTGAAAACTCTGATATCCTTCAAATTGAGATAACATTTAATTAGGAAATGTCCTTGTGGTTAGTAAATAAACTTTGTCACAAGTTACATATTAAGAACGTGACTAATGTATTTTCAGTTGGCATGGTAAGCTCCTGGATCTAGAATCACATTGGGAGGCTTTAGGTACAAATGAAGACTAATGAACATGCATTCATCTGACTATGCTTAAGTTTCCTACACAGTTTTCTCTAAAATTTTATAGGCAACAGTGTATGCCATGCTTTTAGAACCACTTTAGGAAAGTGGGGCAGGGAATTGGCTTGAAAAGCTTGAGTGGATCTGGACAGACGCTTTTAGGCCCCAATCCTGCAAACTCATAAGCATGTGCTTAATTTTACTACTGTGAATAGTACCACCACAGATGATAAAGTTAAGCATAGTGTATATGTGTCTGGAAGATTTGAGCCTTAATGGGTGAGTAGTTCAGGGAAGACTAATAATTTTGGAGGGAAAAAATAAAATATATTTGAGTGGCAGAAAAGTAGAAATAACAGCTAACGTGCTTTCACTTCAGAGTGGTCTCTTTTCTGAATAAAATATTCAAAATGTTAATCTGTATTACAAGTTTGTCATTTAGATGACATTTTAAAAAGATGTCAACTTAATCATATCGTAAATAAATCATAGTTTACTAGTAACACTATTACTGAAACTGTTTAGTTTTGACTATTTTTGTTTCTTTATTTGCATATGTCTTGTCATTGGCAATGAAAATCAAGGAAATCTTTTTCACTTGTTTATAGTCCGTTTCACATTCAAGGAGCCAGTCTTGTAAATATATAACCATGTGTGTACTTTACTCATATGAGAATTCAATGGGGTTTGCTTATAGCAGTGTTTGTAGAGTCAGGGCCCAAGTTCTCAGAATGGTAATGTTTGGTTTGCAGGCTCTGGGCGTAGACAGCTGAGACTTAAGTTGTTCAGAATTGCATCAGTAAATACAGGAAACACTGAATTTGGAACAGAAGTTAATTTATCTCACAACTAAATTTGGTCAATTTTAATTATGGCACAAAACTCTCATTAAAGTGATATTCAATAGCTATTGCTGAATAACTTTAGCCCCCATCCCTGCCAATAAAAAAAGCCATCTACACTCATGATTGCAGAGGACTGTTTAGTTCTTTTAAAACAGTTGATTCTGCTGTAGTTAAATCTGTCATGAGAACATATTTTCTTGTTTAAGGTTTGTAAAATATTTTCCTCTTTTTAATATAATTTAAATTTGGAGCCAAATTTGTGTGTTCAGGATCACTTTCAAAATAACAGTTTAACAAATGAATTGTCTGGATTCCAACTGGATTTTCTTAATCAAACATTTAAGGACTTTTATTGTATGGATTTATCAGTTCAGATCTGTGACAGATACTCACAGGTCTCAGCCAGGAGAACTAAAGTGGAAGTTACAAGGACTAAATAAGAAGTGGACAGCAGACAGTCAGGAACTTTGAAGGTCAGTTGCAGAACATCCAGGGTATTGCTTTTCCATATCCACAAGGGAAATCTACAGTCACCCTGGTAGAAAAATTAGATTGTGCATAGGCCAGCTGGATTCTGCAATTATGGCTGTTTGCAATATTAGATTTCAAATGAATTGTTAAGTCCCAAACTTTTGGTCATGTTGTTTCAGGTGTTTTTATTTATGCATACTTCCTGTAAATCTCACTTTTGCAGTAAGAAGCGCTAAAAACTTTAACAAATTTTAGGATTTGTTTGTAGTAACAAACCTTCCATTGAAGTTGGTTGTGCCAGGATTTAATCCCTATAGTTTGCAGAATACAGCAAAATAACTTTCTTCTGGTTTTAGTTCAGCAATTTTTTGCTTCAAGAGAGATTGTTACCTAGCTATAATCATTGACAATTCTAGGGGACACGTTTTCAATTTCCCTTAATTAAAATGCCTGACAGATATTTGGGCAAATCTTACTGTATATGCAAACCCAAAGAAGCATGTACAAAATTGCATTTTATTTATAGGTAAGTTTAATAACTTTAACTACAATTAATTTTTACTGCTTTGAAAGTGCTGGGAGAGTGTAGGAGGAGTTGGTTGGTGGAGCCACCACTGGGTGAGAGATGAAGGGCTGCAGAGGGACATAGAACAGGGAGCTTAGCTATAGGTGATATACACTAATATTTCTCTCCGGATGCTCCAGCCACAGAGTCTGAATTATTTTATTATTATGCATAGGCACAAATATAAATACTGTAGTTAAATTTCACTATAAACAAGTGATTGTGTTAGATTTCAGTTTGTAGTGACTTAGGCTACATCTAGACTGCAGGCTTCTTTCAGAAGAAACTTTTCCAGAAGAGATTGTTTTTTTGATGTGCTTTGGCAGTGTGGATGCTCTCTTTTTGGAAGAAGTTTTTTTTTTTTTTTCAGACAATCTGCTTTTTCAACAGCATCCCCTCAGTGTGGATGCTATCTTGCATTTAAGCTGCAATTACTATGGATGGAGTGGCCACCAGGGCACCTATGCTTTTTCCTCTTCTTTCAAAAGAACTCCCTCTTCCTCATAGAAGGAAGTTTACCAGTGTCAGAAAAAACCCCTCTGTTTTTTGATTTTTTTTTTTTCCCCAAAAGAACACAATTGCAGTGTGGACATAAGTGAAGTTTTTTCAGAAAAATGGCTATTTTTCCCCCAAAAAAACCCTGTAGTGTAGTGTGGCAGGGTCCTCACTCAGACCCCTTGATCTGGGACACCTTCTGGTCCACAAATCAGCCAGAGAGCCTTCTGGTGCAGTCACCTGTGCTTTTATTGTTAGTTCCCACCACCTTCTATGTACAAAGCTTACAGTCAATTCAGCCAGCTCCTCCATCTGCCTGGGCACAGACACACTTAACCACTCCTGGCTTCCTTCTGCTGCCTTATATAGCCCACTGCTCATGAAGCCCACAGCTGTTTCTAATAGCCCTTTAGGCCTGGGCTTGCTCAGCTGTTTGCCATCAGCCTCTTTAGCTATTCTACAGTGGCAGAGCTCTGGCTTAGCCAGCAGCCTGTCACATGTAGACATAGCCTTAGCTAGTGCTTTTTATGTAGTCTGTTGTAAAACTTAGGCTAATATTTAAATAAGTTGATGCACCCTAGGAAGACCTCTGAGTACCCCCAAAGGTACATGTACCTCTGGTTGAGAACCACTGCTCTGCAGTCATGTTAAGAACAACAGGTTTTGTAATACCATGGTGAAAAAATTGATTTTTACAGAGAATTTCTTTGTGGTCAGCAGTGAGCTGATTAGTAACATGGTTCTGGCTCTTTTTCTTGTTTACAGGAGTGAGGCTGAATTCAAGGAAGCTAACAATACATTCTGATACTTTTCTAATACTTTCCATTTTACACGTAGTTGCCACAGATGTTGCATGATCATGAATGATGAGTGATGTAGTTGGCATCATCTTGGATGGAAAGAAGTTTGTGAGAGAATCTTTCTCGTAGTTTGAGGCTACCTCTCAAAAAGGTGGACAACACCATCAAGCAGTTGAAGTGACTGTTTCTTCCCCAGAGGGCCAGCAATGACCTTGTGTACATTTCATGAAGGCAGGGCAGCACCAACGTCCCCTGAAGGGGGGGGGACGGGGACCTGTGTGATGTTGCAGTCATCACACATGCCTTCCACCTTCTGACATGCGTGGATGCCACAGTGAGGAGTGTCAGAGAGAGTGCCATGAGGGATGCTGCCAGGAAGCAAATCGCTCGGACCCCCTCCAAGCAAGATGTTGCCACCTACCTGAGTGGCTCCTAGGAGGGCAAATTTGGCAGATACGGGAGACTTTGGTTCACTCTGGAATGCTACACACAACTCCTGGTGGAGCGTTATCATCACTCGGACAGACAGAGCCAAGCTGGAGAGGGTCCTGAAGGATGCCCTCTACTGCCACTATATCAAAAACATGAAACGGAAGCTGGACCAGGGCTAGGCCTTTGAGCTGACCTGCAAGTGGGATGCCAGCAATCACTTCCTCACCTGGAACAGCTTCACCCAGTTTGCAGACTGGAGGTTCATCCACTGGCTGCAGCTCAACTGTGTTCCATTGAATGGAGCTATAGGAATTGATATGAGGAAAAAGCGGGACAAGCAATGCACTGTGTGTGGCTATGCCAACAAAATGCTCACCCATGTCCTGTGTAACTGCAAGCCCCACTCCAAAGTCTGGAAGCTGTGACACAACGCCATCCACAATTGCCTGGTGAGAGCAACCTGTCACCACAGGGGTAGATCACTGTGAACTCCTGGGACGGACAGCCTACTGTGAATGGACATCATCGCAGTGAGGACAGGAAGAAGATTATCATGAGGGATGCCACAGAGCCCTTTGAAAACAGGACCCCGACTTTCCACTTTCCCAACTTGCCTGATCTTGCAAGCTGGAGAAATATGCCCCTCCAGCTGACACTGAGAACTAGAGGCTACGAGATCCAAACTTACACGCTGATTGTTGGAGCCTTGGGTGCATTGGACTCTAGCAATGAGAGAGTGCTGAGAGAATTTGGAGTCTGTCATTGCTATGCTTAGCTAATGTGGCAGTTCATGGTGTCTTGAGTCCATGAGATGGTTGAGGGACATCTAAATAGAATGCATAACCAAACATTGGCAATGCCAGGAGAGATGAGAGGTGCAGCCAGGAAAGAAACTCAAATACTTCCTTGGTGGATTGTATTTTCTAACAGATAATCTACCCTAAATTCTGACTTACTGAGTGACAGTCTCCACTCATTGATTTATTTGCTTCCCATCATCAGCTCTTTGTAAAACTTTCCATGAGTGGTGTACCTGAATACTTGATTTACCAGTCTTGTTTGGATATTGACGAACTTGCACACTTAAATCTCAATTATTGCTGATTATATACTATAAGTATTGTATTACCTTTAAGCAAAACTTATATTTGTAGCTAATCCAAGCATGACATCCAGATGTACAGAAGCTCTTTTTCTCAACCTGTGTACTACGTACATTCTTCTTATAATTTGCATCAATAAAATGTTTAAATGTGTTTTCACGCTGTGAAAATATTTGAAAATTCCAGCTGTGATGCATAACATGTCATTGGAGCTGTCAAAATTTGCTAGTTGACATTTTTTCCAACCAAAAAAGAATTTCTTTTTATTTTGTCAAAAATAAGCTTCTCAGAATTGTCATTTTCTAATTTAGGTTTTTTGAAAAACTGAAAATGGTTGTTTGGTTTTCAGTTGCCCAAAACTTAACATTTTCTACTGTTTTCAACTTTTAGCAACTAAACAATTTTTTTCAGATCCAAACCTGACCTTCCGTAACCCCATAATAACTTGAAGAAAAAAATGTTGACAAACAATTTCACCAATGTTTTTTATGTAGAGGAGATATGCATTTTCATGATAAAAGAGCCTACATTGCTGATAAATCCTTCTCATGGTCCTCTTTTAAAATAATTAAATATAATGGCATTTGTGGCACAGATTTCATAGCAGTACATTGGTACTGTAATAAGTTTATGCATCTTATTTCAGACTCAAAGGGTATGTCTACACTACGGAATAAGGTTGAATTAAGATATGCAACTTCAGCTACATTAATTGCGTAGCTGAAGTGCCTTAACTCGACTTCTGGTGCTGTCCATACTGCAGGAAGTCAAAGGGAGAATGCTCTCCCTTCGATTTCCCTTACTCCTTGAGGAAGCAGAACTATTGGCATTGGCCGGAGTGCCCTTCTCCATTTGAATTAGTGTGTCTTCACTAGACCAGCTAATTCAAACCCTGAAAGTTCGACAGTGACAGCTTTGATCTTCCTTGTAGTGTAGACGTAGACATATAACATTGATTCAACAATAGTGACTCGCTCAAAAAGGTGATAAGATTCACTCCTCTGTTTGAGCCTGCTATTCCTTTCCCATCCATGCCAGCCAGTATACTTTGAGATCAAAGACACTTCTAACTTCTGGATGTCTGGAAAAAAGGACTTTTAAAAGATTCCTGAAAAATAGCTGCAACCTGGCAGCTAATGTCGGAATTCTTTCAGGAATGAGCAGTGGAGATGGAACTTCCGGGTAGGGGAGGTGGCTGCTGTAAGACTGAGCCCAGTTCCATAAGCAGTGGGGAAAAGTTTCCAAAAATCTGTAGGTTACAAAAAATCTTCCATCACTGGGAAAGTACTTGAGCAGATCAAGAGTGACTACAGGGCTCTGAGAGTACGGGTGAAAGAGTTTGGAGCACAGGTGGTATTCTCTTTAGTCCTTCCTGTCAAAGGTAGGGGCCCAGGCACAGACAGGTGCATCCTGAAGGTGAATGCCTGGCTGCAAAGATGGTGTTGTCAGGAGGACTTTGGCTTCCTTGACCACGGGATGTTGTTCCAAGAAGGACTGCTAAGCAGCGTTGGTGTTAACCTTTCGAGGAAAGGGAAGAAAGTATTTGGATTCATACTGGCTAACCTAGTGAGGAGGGCTTTAAACTAGGTTCAATGGGGGCAGGTGACCAAAGCCCACAGGTAAGTAAAAAACATCGAGACCTGAGAGGTGGGTTGGAAATGGGAGGGAGCATGAGTTATAATAGCAGAGATCAAGGAGAGACCAGGCAGAATTGGGGGGGCAAAATCAAATCAGTATCTTAGATGCCTATATGCAAATGCAAGAAGTATGGGAAATAAACAGGAAGAACTTGAAGTGCTAATAAATAAACACAACTATGACAGTGTCACAGAAACCTGGTTTGGATAATACACATCATTGGAATATTGGTATAGAAGGGTACATCTTGCTCAGGAAGAATAGGCAGGGGAAAAAAGGGAGGAGGTATTGCCTTATATATTAAAAATGTACACACCCGGACTGACGTGGAGATGGATGTAGGAGACAGACTTGTGAGAGTCTCTGGGTTAGGTTAAAAGGGATAAAAAACAAGGGTGGTGTCATAGAGGAGGCTTTTTTAAAAAAACTAACAAAGTCATCCAAAGCACAGGATTTGATGGTGATGGGGGACTTCAACTATCCAGACATATGTTGGGAAACTAACACGGCAGGGCACAGATTATCTAATAAGTTTTTGGAATGTATTGGAGACAATTTTTTATTTCATAATGTTGAGAGAGCTACTGGGGGGAAGCTAGATTTGATTTTAACAAATAGGGAGGAACTGGTTGAAAATTTCCAAGCGGAAGACAGCTTGGGTGGAAGAGAATCATGAACTCCATGATTTCATGATCAAAAGAATGGTAGAAGGAAGAACAGCAAAATAGAGACAATGGATTTCAGGAAAGCAGATTTTAATAAACTCAGCTGGTAGATAAGGTCCCATGGGAAGCAAGACTAAGGGTATGTCTACCCTGCCATGCTATTTCGGGATACCAGAGGTATCCCAAAATAGCTACCCTGGGTCCTTTGAATGCGTCTGCTATCGCAAAATATAGCTGACGCACTATTTTGGCATCCCTGTAAACCTTGTTGCATGATAGTTAAGGGATGTCTCAAAATAGTGTTTTATTTCAAAATGTGGTGCTGTGTAGATACACCAAATCTCGAAATAGCCTATTTTGAAAAAGAATCAAAATAAGATGCACAAATTACATATCTTATTTCGAGCTAAGGGTGCAGTGTAGAGGCACCCTAAGAGGAAAAACAACTGAAGAAAGTTGGTAGTTTTTCAAAGGGACATTATCAAGGGCCCAAAAGCAAACTATTCCACTGTGTAGGAAAGGTAGGCTATGTTTACACTGCACGCTAAACTCAAATTACACAATTTGTGCTATGCAAATTGAGTACTTATTTCGAGTTTATTTTGAAATAGGCTATTTCAAGAACCCCTTAACCCTTGTGGAATGAGGGTTACTGGGATGCCGAAACAGCACGCTCAATATTTCGAAAAATATTTTGAAATAACGGGTGGCTTGTGAAGACATGGGGTAGCTATTTCGGGATACCAGGGGTATCCCGAAATAGCTTTGATGTGTAGACATATCCATAGAAAGTATGGCAAGAGACCACCTTGGCTTAACCAGGAGATATTACATGATCTAAATATCAAAAAGGAGTTGTATAAAAAGTGGAAACTAGGTGAAATTACAAAGCAGGAATATAAACATATCACAAGTATGCAGGGGCAAGATTAGAAAGTCTAAGGCACAAAATGAGCTAAATCTAGCTAGAGACATAAAGGGTAACAAGAAGACATTCTAGAAATTATATTAGAAGCAAGAGGAAGCCCATGACAGGGTAGGCCCATTGCTTAGTGAAGAGGGAGAAACAATAACATGAAACCTGGAAATGGCAGAGGTGTTTAATGACTTCTTTGTTTTGTCTTTCGTCAAAAAGATTGATGGTAACAGGATGCATAACATAGTGCGTGGTAGTGGAAATGGGTTTAGAAGTTACAATTAAAAAAAAAAAGTTAAAATTAGTTAGAAAAGTTAGATATCTTCAAGTCACCAGGGCCTGATGAAATGCATCCTAGAATGCTCAAGGAGCTCATAGCTAAAGGCTCATATACCTCCTCTATCAGCTTTGAAAAGTCATAGAAGTCAGGAGAGAGACTGGAAAAGGGCAAATATAGTGCCCATTTATAAAAAGGGAAATAAGAACAACCCAGGAACCTATAGACCTGTCAGTTTAACTTCCGTGCCAGGGAAGATAATGGAGCAAGTATTTAAAGACTTCATCTGCAAACATCTGGAAGATAAGGTGATAGATAATAGCCAGCATGGATTTGTAAAGAACAAATCATGTCAAACCAATCTGATAGCTTTCTTTGCTAAGATAACAAGACTTGTGGGTAAGGGAGAAGCAGTGGACATGGCATTTTAGTAAAGCATTTGATATGGTCTCCAATGACCTCCTTATCAATAAACTAGGCAAATACAACCTAGGTGGGGCTACTGTAAGGTGGGTACATAACTGGCTAGAGAACCATTCTCAGAGAGTAGTTATTAATGGTTCAGAGTCATGCTGGAAGAATATAACAATTGGAGTGCCACAGGACTCTGTTTTGGGATCGGTTCTGTTCAATATCTTCATCAACAATTTAGATATCAGCATAGAGAGTACGTTTATTAAGTTTGCAGGTGATACCAAGCTGGGAGGGGTTGCAACTGCTTTGGAGGATAGGGTCATAATTCAAAATGATCTGGACAAACTAGAGAAATGGTCTGATAAAGTTTAATAATGACAAATACAAAGTACTCCACTTAGGGGGTTTCACACATACAGAATGGGAAGTGACTGCCTACGAAGGAGTACTGCAGAAAGGGATCTTGGGATTGTAGTGGTCCACAAGCTAAATATGAGTAAACAGTGTGACACTGTTGCCAGAAAAGCAAACATGATTCTGGGATGCATTAATAGGTGTGCTGTGAGCAAGGCACAAGAAGTAATTCTCCTGCTCTACTCTGCGCTGATTAGGCCTTGGTTGGTGTATTGTGTCCAGTTTTGGGCACCACATTTCAAGGAAGATGTGAAACCATTCTCAGAGAGTAGTTATTAATGGTTCAGAGTCATGCTGGAAGGGTATAACTGGAGAGAAACTGGAGAGAGTCCAGAGAAGAGCAATAAAAATTAACAACAGCCTAGAAAACATAACCTGTAAATAAAGGCTGAAAGAATTGGGCTTATTTAGTTTAGAAAAGAGAAGATTAAGAGGGGACATGATAGTTGTTTTTAAGTATCTAAAAGGGTGTTACAAAGAGGAGAGAGAAAAATTGTTCTCGGCCTCTGAGGATAGGAGAAGCAGCAATGGGCTTAAACTGCAGTAAGGGAGGTTTAGATTAGACATTAGGAAAAACTTCCTGCCTGTCAGGGTGGTTAAACACTGGAATAAATTGCCGGGGGGGATGGAATCTCCATCCCTGGAGATATCTAAGAGCAGGTGGGATAGACATCTATCGGGGATGATCTAGACAGTGCTTGGTCTTGCCATGAGGGCAGGGGACTGGACTTGATGACCTCTCGAGTCCCTTCCAGTTCTAGTATTCTGTGATTCTATGATTATTAGTTATTCTCCAGATATACAGGAAAATTGTAGAGAAATCACCTGATTCTAAGTCAGATTATTTTTCAGTTAGGAATTGTCTCCTCTTTACGATAAAGGAAATGTCAGTCATGGGTAATCAGAGAGATTAGTGATGAAGGGAAAGTGTTGTAATTGAAATAGATAATATAAATCCCAAAAACTCTCATTATTTCTCAGTTGTGGCTCAGCAGTTTACAAACTCATTCAGTCAGAAGGGTTTGTGAACAGCATATGAAGATAAAGTATATCAAACGTTATCAAGTGAATGCTGAGATGTTAACATAAGGTGATCTAGGAGAGAGACTGGGATTGAGATGGAAATGTAAGGACTAGCTGGAGCTGAACCCACCACACACACACTGACCTGGCTACTCCCTGTAACTCTCAATCCATAGAAGTTTTGATGCAAAAGGAAGTTCTACCTCAAGGGGGGCTGATTGACAGTAGTTTTAGCCACCCCTTATTGGCTCCTTGTCCCTATATAAGCCCATGGAGCTTATCAAGAAGTGTTCATGTAACAATATGTATCTTTACTAGCTGTTCCTGATCTCCTGGTATTGACCTTGCCGCTGGCTTAGATTCTGTTTCCTGATTGACACCTGGAATCCCAACACAAATCCTGAGATCTGTTATTTACCCTCACCCTGATTCTAGTTTGGCCCCATCTTAACTCTTGACATTGGTACTGGCTGTGACCCTTGGCTTCAGTTCCAGAATCCAAAACTGCTGCTACTAATCCTGCCTTCCTTCGTCCAGGAACTTAGTGGTTTACATGGACCATCCTAAACCTGTGGAAAAATCTGTCCCTGTGAGATATGGAGGTGCTGGATTGCCCCCTTCTCACTATGCTCCAACCAAGGGACCCTAGACACATCTGAATGGGGTGACAGCCAACAGGAAGAACTCCCCATGTTGGGGGGACAGTGCTTGTCTGAGAACCAAATGATACAAGTACAGACCACCCAGATACTTGATGAAAATGCCATGTTATGGACTCAACTGGCACATTATGACACCAAGCACCAGATACTGTGAGAGCAGGTTGCCTTATTGTGGGATGAGAACACTACTACAGGCATGTGCTGTAACAGCATACCTGGGCCAACGGTATCCCTCCCAGCCCATTTTAATGGCGATACCAATAATTGAGGGGTTTCCTCAACCAATGTTGCCTGCTGTTTCTGCCCTGCCCACAGTGGGCTTCACCCTAATGGAACAGAGCACAACATTGTCAAACTGGGACACTTTCCTACAGGCCGCCTTTTCTATTTTTGATGACACCACCATGCCTGTTTGGCAGAAGAGGCCCTGCAAAAACTATGGCCAGAACAGAGGCTGCCTGTGTCCTCCACCACTCAATTTTGGCAGTTCGGCACCAATATAAATACAGAATGGAATGAAGTAGCCCAGCTCTATCAATTCCAGAGGAGATCACATGAAGAGATGCAGGGTGAGCTAGCTCGTGGAGATACCAACCCTCAGAGATTCCTTTGTCAACCTTGTCATACACATTGATAACAGTCTGTACAAGCGAATAGAAGAGAGGAAGTGGCCTGCAGTGTCACCTAGCTGATGTACCCAGCAGGCTTACAATACTACTAAAATCCGTGAAGGAGGAGGTGCCATCTTCTATTAGCACTTGTTTTTTAGAGCTATACACTGTAAAGAATTTAATCTTCATTTAAGGAATTGCACGCTATAAACATTTAAATTTAATTTCCTTTAGCAATTCTAGTGTTTGTGGTGATATTTATCCCAAATCATATTTTCATAGCAGCAATAAATATGTATAAGGTACATCATATCATTATAGAATTTAGAACAACATGGTGACAGCTATTTTAAACTTAAGCCTCTCCTTTGGGTACCAGTGAGATCATGTCAGGACCACCTGGAATATAAATACAGGGTGAGGTCAGGTTTAAAGTTACCAAAGCTACTAAAAGAAGCCTACTTTTTAAAATATCCTTTATGAACTCTATTAAATGTATTATCCAAATATAAGAAGAAAACAGCTGAAAATTTGTCAAGTGACATCTGTTTTGTTTCATTTGTTGGGTGACTGGCTAATTGTAAAAGTTATTTAAAGGTATCAAAAAAGCAGCATTCATGTCCTCGGATCATATTACTCCCCACAGGAACATCGCTACACTTCTGCAAAAGAGAAGGGCTAAAGAAGAGCAGACATTTTATGCCGTTCTGGTCTTAATTCCTCGGTTCTGGTGTTCTGCTCATTTTCATGAGGATGTCTTTTCTATTTAAGATTTTGAGTGAATGGGCTGTAGCAAACTTTGAATATGTTGCTTTCTTCCTATCTTCTACAGCCCAGTTTTGGGATTTTGTCCTAGGCAAAGAGGGGCTCTGTTTACAACAAAGAGGTATTTAACCGTACTAGTACAAAGTATAAAATACAGAGCTGCAGTAAAGGATATTAACTTAAGATATATTTTGCATATTCTTTCAGAGGCCAGAAGCTTTGCTCTCGTCTTGAGCTCTGTGTGTGTCATGCTCATGATGAGCTCATTAGGCTTTAGGAGATGGAAACATTTTGTTCTTATTTCAGGATCTTACAGTTTAAAAATATACACAAAATGAGGGTGTTGCCCATATTGTGGCTTCTGTAGGACAAGCTCATTGCATGCACCAAGGTATCCTTCCATTCCACCCCACAAGTTCCCTGTATATGACCCTCCCATACCCTCACAGGGAGGCCTAAACTTTAAAGGTGGAAAAGTTTTAAATAAAATGTCTTATTTGAAGAAGGCAGCATGTTTTATAAGGTAACCCAAGAGACTTCGTGTACTGTGTCCTTTGTAGCCTAGGCACTAGAATAATGGGTGCTGAATATTTTTTAAAAATCTGTGCATCTATATATCCATGCCTTTAATAGCATCCTTACCATGGAGAGACTGTTAAGCATCTAACAGAATGCAAAAATACCCAGGACTTGCCCTTATTTAAGATGAGAAAATTAAACTTATCTAGACTTAAAAATGTCAGCCCAGCTCCATTGGACGGGAGTATGAAAAATCACACCTTTGATTGAAAGGTTATCTACACTTAAAACACTGCAGTGGCACACTACACTGCAGTAGTGCTGCTGTGAGGTTGCCATCTACCCGGATGAGAGAGGTTCTCTCATTGATGTGACATTGTCTACAACCAGGGTATGTCTACACTTGCACCCTATTTTGAAATAGGGATGCAAATGAAGACATTTGAAATTGCAAATGAAGCTGGGATTTAAATATCCTGTGCTTCATTTGCATATTTGCATTATGGTGCTATTTCGAAATAGCGCTATTTTGAAATAACAGACACTGTTAAGACATGGTTATTTCAAGAGAAAACCCTTCTCTCGAAATAACCCTTATTACTCATACAATGAGGTTTACCATTTATTTCGAGAGAAGGGCTTTCTCTCGAAATAACTGCGTCTTAACAGCGTCTGTTGTTTTGAAATAGCGCTGTTTCGAAATAGCACCATAATGCAAATATACAAATGAAGTGCGGGATATTTAAATCCAAGTTTCATTTGCAATTTCGAATGTCTTCATTTGCACCCTATTTCGAAATTGGGTGCAAGTGTAGACATACCCCCAGGGATTAGGTTGGTTTAACTCTCACCCTTCAGCACCATAGCTCTACTGGCCTAATTTCCTAGTGTAGACCAGGCTTCAGATATGATGAAAGAAGACTTGTGTAAATATAGCTAACATTGTTTAGGGATATGGAGTTCCCGTACCAGCAGAAGAACTCTTTCTGTTGGTGTAAACTGAGTCTACCCTTGTGGGCTGTCTTGGCATAGCTCTACTGTTATAGGTACCACAGTGTAGACCTATCCTCACTTAAAACAACTTCCCCTATACACTAAAATCTGTTTTTGGAATATGACATGCATCTCAGGCTGCATTAAATTTAGACCACATGACTGAAAAGGGACAAGTTTTAGAATGAAGAAGGTATGAACACCACAGGACTGTAAAAAAGTTAAATAGAGCAACCTATGGGCTGGAATTTATTGAAATACCACATAACATACAAATGAAAATAAGTAACATAACATTAACGTTTTATATATATATATATATATATATATATATATATATATATATATAAAAATAAATAATACATAAAAGTACATTAACATAAAATATCCTGGAAAAACTCTGCCACATCCAGGGAACACATCTGCTCTTCTGCATTTTTTGCGGAAGAGCAGACGTGCTTTTTTGGAGGCCCTGTAAACCTCTTTTCACGAGGAGGAAAGGCTCTTCTGAAAGAGGAGGGTTTTCCGAAATTTGGCCCAGTGTAGACAGGCCAAATTTCGGAAAAGCCTCTTCCAAAAAACAATCGGAAAAAGGTACACAAATTGCAGAGTGCATTTTGCATACCTTTTTCCAAAGAAGTAGTGTAGTGTTGAAACTAAGTCTTGAAACTACAGATATTTGAGTAGACCAGGGAACATTTCTGGGTCTGTGGAACTTCTCTGTCCTGAGCACATGTAACTACCTACCCTCTTAAACAATAACTTTCCAAACTTAACCCCGGGAAAGCAATCCTTTTTGCAGTTGCTCTGTAACACCTATTAACCAAGTAATGTTTCACCAAGTGTGGTTTTTGTTTTTGTTTTTGGTGGTTAAAAAAATCACCCTTTTAAGACATGATCTGATTCCTATGTCCTAGGAAGTTCTGTGTGAACGTGCCTAAGACTACACAGCCATGCTACTAAGAGAAAGTTTTCAAGATCTAGGAATTATTAAAAAAGGGATAGAAAATAAGGCGAAGAATATCTTACTGCCCCTGTATAAAACTATAGTACGCCCACATCTTGAATATTGCATACAGATGTGGTCTCCTCACTGCAAAAAAGATATTTTGGCATTAGAAAAGGTTCAGAAAAGAGCAGCTAAAATGATTTGGGGTTTGGAACGGATCCCATATGAGGAAAGGCTAAAGAGACTGGGATTTTTCATTTTAGAAAAGAGGAGACTGAGGGGGGATATGATAGAGGTATATAACATCATGAGAGGTGTGGAGAGGGTGAATAAAGAAAAGTTATTTACTAAGAACTAGAGGACACCAAATGAAATTAATGGGTAGCAGGTTTAAAACTAATAAAAGAAAGTTCTTCTTCACACAGCGCACAACCTGTGGAACTCCTTGCCAGAGGAGGCTGTGAAGGCTAGGACTATAACAGAGTTTAAAAAAGAGCTAGATAAATACATGGAGGTTAGGTCCATAAAAGGCTATTAGCCAGGGGGTAAGGAATGGTGCCCCTGACCTCTATTTGTCAAAGGCTGGAGAAGGATGGCAGGAGACAAATCGCTTGATTATTGTCTTCGGTTCACTGCCTCTGGGGCACCTGGCACCGGCCACTGTCAGCAGACAGGATACTGAGCTAGATGGACCTTTGGTCTGACTCAGTATGGCCATTCTTATGTTCTTTCCAAAGGGATTGTTAAAAGAGCTAGAGGGTACCTCACAGGAGGGAATTACCAAATGTGGCTTCCTGAATTCTCAAAGGGATTTTCTTTGGGGGCAAGATATTTTTAAAGTTTCTTGCAGGCCCCCATCTTCTGCACTCAAAGTGTGAAAGTGGGAAACAGCCTTAATAGTATTAAAAGCCCAACTTCTAGAGCTATGTAGTTACCAGAAAATCTCAGAATTCATTAAAAGAAGTAAGTTTCTAGCCCTCATGGTTGTGGAGAGAAATTTGCAAATATGATCTGAATGCTTACTAAAGGCTCAAATCCCAGAAGGCGATTAAAAGAGAGCCCAACTTGTATTTATTTATTCAATCTCATTATTTTAAAATCAGTCACATGATTTCGGGGCCCTTACTCATGTTTTTGAATGCTCTGAGACTATACTACTGAATACACATCCTATTACACAATTAATATAGTTCTGAGGGCTCAGTGTGCATGATCAGCCTTTGAAGGGGAAAAAGCATCCTGTGGTGTTCTTTAACAAACTACTTTGGAGTTAGGTGTATAGGCACTTGTGAAAATCCCATTTATCACCTGTCTGTGTATTTTGGTGCCGAAATAGCATTAAAAATCTGGCCCTCAGCTTTGAAGGGTCACTCTCAGTGAGACAGCCTTCTAACTGTCTAAGATAGGTTTTGAAAGTGAGACTTAGGGTATGTCTACACTACATGGCTCCGTTGACAGAGCCATGTAGATTACCTTTGTAGACATAGGAAAATGAAGCAGCGATTTAAATAATCGCCGCTTCATTTAAATTAAAATGGTTGCTACACTGTGCTGATCAGCTGTTTGTCGGCACAGCGCTGTAGTCTGGACACTCTGCGGTCGACATCAATGGCATTTGTCGACCTCCCCGATATGCCTCGTGGGATGAGGTTTACCAGGAAGGTCGACAAATGTCTTTGATGTCGACCATGGAGTGTCCAGACTACAGCGCTGTGCCGACAAACAGCTGATCGGCACAGCGCGGCAGCCATTTTAATTTAAATGAAGTGGCGATTATTATAGTATGATTTTCTATTGGAGTTTTTCACCCAATCAAATGTATTTCGAGAAACAAATCACACAGTGAAAATATCGAATAGCAAATAATTTCACTGGAAAGAGCTGGTGAGCAACATACAGGCCACAAACATGTTCATATAAACATTTGTAGAGCAAGTCCAAATATCCAAAAACCAAAACAGAGTTTGACCAAAAACTGTCAAAACGAAGCAGTTTCCCATTTTCTTATTTCAAAACTATTCTGAGATGTAACCAGATTGTGCAGGACATGAGGGCAAAAATAATAAAGATCAAACTACCAAATCTTTAGGTAAATAGGAGAGAGACATTATGGTGTCCTTAATCATGTTCGTGTTTGTCTTTTGCAGGGTGGGAATAATGCAGGCCACACTGTCGTCGTTGATGGGAAGGAATATGATTTTCATCTCTTTCCTAGTGGCATAATTAATACAAAGGCAATTTCCTTCATTGGTAAGATAAATGTCTCATCCTTTTCAAAAGTTAATGTTGCATGGAAAGCAATCATAATCAGGGGTTTACAAAACTAATGAACAAAAACATGAAAGAATGTTAGTAAAGATTCTTTTGATTTCGGCTGCTTTATTTTTATTTCTTCAAATTCAACCTCTGTAATCTGGACTTCCCAAGTCTAGCAACACCGCTGGTCCAGCATCATCAGCAACCCTGTGGGTGTTCCCAGGCAGGAGCACTCACGGGGAAATAACAGCGAGCTGGGGTAGTGGAATCCTGGTGCCCTGGCAGCTGGGAGCGGAGCCCTGGGGCCAGCATTGACCTTCCCTCTGGTCTGTCAGATTCCCAGGTTGCCACAAGTAACACCAAGTTATTTCTTGTTCAACGTCATTTTAATATCTCTCTCTCTCTCTTTCTCATATATATATATATTAGAGTGGTCTGTCTGTATCTGTCTGCGAGTCCCTTTGTTCAAGACCTCCTCCAAAATCCTAAGAGCTAGGGCCACCAAATTTGATATGCAGCTTCCTCTTCTAACTTAAATCAAGGTTAGGGATGTTAAAAACTGAGTATTAAGGTAACCGTGTTGCTGCTGAAAGTCTCAGCTCTGCAGTATACAGCGTAGCTTTATTTTCATTTTATTAGCTTTAAATGCCTTCTGAATTATAAAACTTAGCTGTATACTGCAGAGCCCGCAAGGAAACCTCCCCAGGAGCAGGGCTGCCAGCCCCTGCTGGCCCAGCTCTTGGGTAGGAGGCTACACAGTGGCAGCAAAGCCTCCTCCTCAGGAGCAGAGTGGGCAGCCCTTTCCTGCCAAGCTCCTGGGGAGGTGGCTTCGCTGCCCTGTTGGCTTTGAATCAGACCCAAAATTCAGACTTGATGTAAACAGGTACAATTCTGTTCATTTTAATGAACCTGCACCTGTTTATACCACATGTGAATTTGACTCCAGTGGTTCTTAAAACCAGTTAATAATGATCATAGAGTATTCTTCAGGTCTAGGAAAGTTTTAATAGGGTTTTTTTGTACAAAATATGTTTACATGAGTCATTTTGAAGTATGGGTATTCTCTATCCCTGTTTTTTTTAAATACATCTTTTGTGTTTTCCCAAAGGTAATGGGGTGGTTATACATTTACCAGGATTGTTTGAAGAAGCTGAAAAAAATGAAAAAAAAGGTTTGTAATAAGTAACTTGGTAAAAAGCTTTTTTAAATGATAGCTAAATCAAAGTACATTTCAGACTCAGCTTTTGACAGCTTGTCTGTAAAACAATTTCCCAGATTTTAAATAATTTAGAAATCACTCCCTTCTTATTCTGAGGGTCTCCCTTTTTTCTCCACCCAAGATCATCTCATTTGAAGAAGTGGGTTTTGCCCACGAAAGTTCATGTTACTAAACATATATTTTTGTTAGTAGGTGCCACAGGACTACTCGTTTTTAAAGTTACAGATTAACACAGCTACCCCTCTGGGGCTACGTCTAGACTGCAGGCTTCTTTTGGAAGAAGCTTTTCTGGAAGAGATCTTCTGAAAAATCTTCTTCCAAAAGAGAGTGTCCACACAACAAAAGCTCATTGAAAAAGCAATCTGCTTTTTCGACAGATAGCATTCACACTGAATGGACGCTATCTCACATTTCAGCTGTGATTACTATGGACGGAATGGCCACCAGGGCACCTGTGCTTTTTCCCTCTTTCCTCTTCTTTCAAAAGAACTCCCTCTTCCCCATCCACAGACGCCTTTTTCTGAAAGAGCTCTTTCCGAAAAAGGCTTTTTCCTTGTAGAAAGAGGTTTACTAGTGTCAGAAAAACCCCTCTGTTCTTTTAATTTTTTTGTCAAAAGAACGCGATTGCAGTATGGACATAAGTGTTGTTTTTTCAGAAAAACAGCCATTTTTCAAAAAAACTCTGTAGTGTAGACATAGCCTGAGATTTTCAAAATACAGTGTGTAAGAGTTTCAGACTCATGGACAAATATTCAAGAACAGTCTCTGTGTTTCATGGGTGTATTTGCTGCAAGAAAATATAAGGTGAAATCCTGGATCCACTGAAGTCAGTGGCAAAAATCCATTGACTTTAATAAAGCAAGGATTTCTGCGTCCCAGGTTCAGTGCAGAAATATTTGTAATTGCAAATTCTTTGTTTTGGTGGGAACAAATAAAAAATTTGATTAAAACATTTTTATAGACAGGCAGTAGTTTGAAAAAAAATTAAACAGGAATGTTCATAGTTTTTTATTTAATTTATAACCAACATTGAATGTGTGCTGCAGTCTAATGGCATTATAAAAAATACCTGATATCTTTGTCCATACCATAATCAGAAAGTATTGTCCAGTTGAAAATGGTTGACATTAAAACAGTTTATTAAGAGAACATGATTACTTAGGAATTGCATAGCCAGCTGTGTTCTAACCAAAATTTTTTGTATTCAATTTAAAGTAAACTATACATCTGGATTTGCAATATATTTAATAAGAAAATGAATGAGAAGACAGATACTGGAAAACTAAAAGTAAATGTCCAATCTTACAACTTCAGAGAATTACAAATCTTAAGCCTTTTAATATATATCTTCTGACAGGTTTAAAGGACTGGGAAAAACGACTCATCATATCAGACAGAGCACACATTGGTAAGTATTTTTTCAAAGTGAAGATTAAAGGCACTGAAATGACTGATAGGGGTCATAAATAAAGTTTACTGATCATATATTAATTGAATTGATAGTGCCTAATATATTGTTGTACTAATATACTGTACTATTGTTTTCGTAATATTCTGTAATACTTCATGTGAGAACAATGTACATTCGGCACTCAGGTACTTTTGGACTTAGCCTTTAAATCATAGATATCTATGTCTTTTTTGTTTTGTTTTCTAAACGTTTTTCTCCTTTGGTGTCCCATCTTGTTCCTGTGGTTTTCCTTTGCTGCATAGTGTTTGACTTTCATCAGGCAGTTGATGGACTTCAAGAAGTGCAGCGTCAAGCGCAAGAGGGAAAAAAGTAATTATATACCAACACCTTTATTCCACACATATCCCTCACACTCTTGGGGCTCTCTACCGAGCTGAGCTGAGCCAGACCCAGATCCAGTGATTGAAGCCTTTTCTGCACACAGTGCATAGTAGCAATAATTAGGGTGTTTACAGAAGCAGGAAAACTCCAATATCTATCATTATAAAAAATTAGAACTTTATTCATAAAATAGTCTTCTCCATTTCAAAACATTTCCCTAAAATGTAGAAAAGTTTTGATAAAATTCACTAGCATAAAATATTGTATATATACATTTAGACACACTTTCTTTGTTTGTTTACTTAGTATTGGTACAACAAAGAAAGGAATTGGACCAACGTATTCTTCCAAAGCTGCAAGAACAGGCCTTCGTATTTGTGACCTCCTTTCAGATTTTGATGAATTTTCTTCAAGGTACAATTATTAACAATTCTAAAATAGTTCATTGAGGAGTGGTACATGTTGGATGATAATTTGGCTTTGTAAGGGGACATTGTTAAACTGGTATGTATGAGTTGGTGTGCAAATTCTTAAAATAAAAAAAATTAAGGAAGTAGATGGAAGGGAAATTTTAGTAGATGTTTCTTGTGTGGTTCACAGCTTCCAGTCAGTTTACATAACAAGGGCATATTTATATTCATATGTGAGTTGTATATATTTTCACTGGAGAAGTTTTACTATACCTATTTGATGGTGACAACTGAGTTGTTGCTAAAGATTTTTAAAACAGTACCCACTGTAGGTTGTGCATATGCGAGTTTTTGATGTTTTGCAGGTTCAAGAATCTGGCACACCAATACAAGTCAATGTTTCCCACACTGGAAATAGACATAGAAGGGCAACTGAAAAAACTAAAGGTAAATATTTAATACTGGGGAAGATTCATATAGTCATAGATTCTAAGGCCAGAAAGTACCACTATGATCATCTAGTCTGACCACCTGCATATATAAAGATGTAAAAAGAACCGAGGTAGAAAAATGTTAAAATATAAATCCAGCTGAATGTTAAAATATAAATCCAGTCTGAACTATGTCTTATCAAAATTATTAAAAATAGTAAAACTACAAAAAATATTAAAGTAATTATAAATCATAATAAGGAAATATATACCTATAGCATCATGCAACCTATGAAATTACAGTAAAAGCTATATTTTATCATAGAATACTCTCAGGTAAGGAGTATTAAGAATAAGTCTTAATAAAAAAGATGTTCAAAATATAGTTGTTATTCTAATGTAACATGTATCAATATAAAATGACCATGTTTATTAAAGAAAGCTGGGCAATACAGACTTGCAGTCACTTTTCTCATCCTTCTGCCCATGACTGAATTCTAAGGTATCTAAGACACTTCCAGGCCTATTGCAGTACTGTTTTTGCACACAGCATCTCTGTCTTGTTCATATATTCCTTAGTTTGGTTAAATTACGTTCCAGTTACAGTATGATGTAGTATGTATCTCAGCAGTAATGACGTACCGATATAGAAATGGTATACAACATTTTGAGAGTAATAGTCTTGTGTGTGTGTGTGTAACTAAGTACAGATCTTTTCTATGGCATGATAATGAAGTATTGGTATGTTATTTGTGAGTTTTTACAGCTTATCATATTGCTCATTGCTCCAGCCATTCTGGTAGCATTATTTGGTGAAATGAACATATTGAAACTTTCAGGGATATGCTGAAAAAATAAGACCAATGGTCCGAGATGGTGTTTATTTTATGTATGAAGCTCTTCATGGTGCCGCAAAGAAAATTCTTATTGAAGGTGCCAATGCTGCTCTACTTGACATTGACTTTGGTAAGTTACACTGTAAAGTAGGTTTAACTCCTGCGAGATGGCTTGTTTCCATTTGCTTTTGCATCAGCTTTGCTAACAGTAGGAAATCAGAAAATAAATCCTCTTATTATATCATTTGGGGATGGTTGGGAGAATGGTCAGAACTTTATTGCATTTTTCATAATTCTGGAGTAAACATTACTGTTCAGGCAAATAGAAGTTGAGCACAAATTCACTGCCTGATGATTCTACAAGATATGCTGAAGGAGGTGGTTTTGCTTCTGTGGGCCTTTACATGAAATTCTGTCATCCTAAATCCAATCAAAGTGAAAGCTTTATCAGGTTCAATATATGTATATTAGCTTTGAGGAAGTGGTAGATGTGGTATTTCTTGACTGTAGTAAGGCTTTTGATGCTGTCTTGAATGACTTTTTTATAAACAAACTAGGATAATGCAGCCTAGATAGAGCTATTGTATGGTGCGTGCATACTTGGTTAGAAAATCCTTCCCAGAGAGTAGTTATCAGTGTTTCATAGTCAAGTTGGAAGGACATATCAAGTGGGGACCTGCAGGGACTAGTCCTAGGTTCAGTCCTGTTCAATATCTTTGTCACTGATTTAAATAATGGTATTGAGAGCACATTTACAAAGTTTGTGGGAGGGGTTGCAAGTGCTTTGGAAGATAAGATTGTAATTCAAAATGATCTGGACAAATGAGTAATGGTCTGAAGTAAATAGAGTAAAATTCAGTAAGGACAAATGCAAAATATTCCACTTAGGAAGGAACAATCAGTTGCATACAAACAAAATGGGAAACTACGTCTAGGAAGGAGTAATGTGGAAAGGGATCTGGGGGTCACAAGCTAAATATGAGTCAACAGTGTAATGCTGTTGCAAAAACAGTAAACATCATTCTGGGATGTGTAAACAGGAATGTTGCAAACAAGATACAAGAAGTGATTCTTCTGCTGTGCTGAGAATGTCTCCACTGGAGTATTGTGTTACATTCTGGGCATCATATTTCAGGAAAGATGTGGACAAAGTCCAGAGGAGAAAGTCCAAAGGAGAGGCACAAAAATTATTAAAAGACTAGCAAACAGGACCTGTGAGGAAAGATTTTTAAAAAGGGGTTTGTTTAGTCTGGTGAAGAGATGACTGAGAGGGGACACAATAGTTTTCAAGTATATGAAAGGGTGTTACAAGGAGGAGAAGAAAAAATATTTTTGTTATCCTCTGAGGAATAGGGCAAAAAGCAAAAGGCTTAAGCTGCAGTAAGGGAAGTTTAGGTTGGAAATTATAAAAAAATTTCCTAACAGTGAGAGTAGTTAAGTACTAAATTTTCTAGGGAGGTTGTGGAATCTCCATTATTGGAGGTTTTTAAGAACTGGTTAAAGAAACACCTGTCAGGGATAGTCTGAATAATACTTAGTCCTAATTTGAATGCAGGGGACTGGACTAGAAGACCTTTCAAGGTCTCTTCCTGTCCTCTGATTTGACCTCTAAGGATAAAAAATTGGTGCACTACAGCTAACAAGGAGAAATCTACTTATATGTGTAGTCACCAATATTTCTATTAGTAGAAAGGTGGCAAAATAAGCTTCACCAATGAGGAACATGAAATGGGAACTCCCTGGAGAATATCATTCTGCAGGCTTTGAAATCAGAGTTGGGATGCTTGCAACTGATACAAATCTGGCTCCTATGCTTTAGCAGAGGAAAAAAAAAACATGTTTCTTACTCTGGTATTCTAAAATGTCAAGGGATTCACCTCTCAGCAGGAAGATATGTAGAAACCCGGAAGAAATGTATCTGATATCATCCCTTCAAAATGCATATCCTGCTGAGGAGCCAAATGGAGAGAGTTGCCTTCACAACTGTCAAACACCATGTGTGAGGGAGTCACATATAATGATACTTCCAAACGCTAACATTTAATCTTTCCATCTGCTGTGTGACTGCCTGATTAAACCTGTGACAGTTGGAGGAGCTGCAAGTTGACCTAACTGACTACAGTGATGGTTTCTCTTCAGACTATCAAATCATGGAAATTTAAGGCTGGAAAGGACCTCAAGAGGTCTTGAAGTAGAGACTCCTCCTCTGAGACAGGACCAGGTAAATCATTCTAGACCACCTCTGACAGGTTTGTCCAACATCTTAAAAGCCTCCAATGATGGTGATTCCATAACCTCCCACAGAAGATTATTCCAAAGCTTAAATACCCTTAAGATTAAAAACTGTTTTCCTAATATCTAACCTACACCTCTCTTGCTGCACATTAAGTGCATTGCTTTTTATCCTACCTTGAATAGACATTGAGAACAACTGATCACTGTCCTCTTTGTAATAGCCCTTAATCTGTTTAAAGGCTGTTAACAGGTCCCCCCGCTTTAGTTGTCTTTTCTCAATATTAAACATGTCCAGTTTTTTTAACTGTTCTTCCTAGGTCAGGTATTGTTATAGGTCTCTGTACTTAGCAGTCCATAGGATGGCAGAATTATAAGGCTGTTTGATGTAGCAATATTGTATGTGTGGACTGCAGATTGCCATGTCTTCTTTCATCTTTTATATTTTGTGCTCTACGGCTGAAGACAAGATTTTCTGCCCTAATGGTGCAGAGTTCTGCATGGAATGAACAGGATACATACCGTGCCTGGGACAAACCTTCCCTCCTCTTCAAGCTTTCCCAAGAGTTACTACTGTCCTTGTACTCTGGAATTGTACTCTGTGAGGGGTTTCCTGTGCTCCATTGCACAGAGGATTTGGGGTGATTACTGATCAGGCAATGGTCAGGCAGCAACAAAAATGCCCCTTGACCTATGGCAACATCCACAGTGTACAGCATGGTTACTCGGGCAGTGCACCAGTAACAGGATTTGGCTTCAGAGGTTAGAGGTGAAATCCTGGCCCCATTTTAGTCAGTGGCAGTTTTGCACGCATGCATGCTGCAATTAGTCAGGAGGGGTCAGGATTTACTGCCAAGGTGTCCTCAGAGGTCTCTGGCTCCGTTGATGATGATAACCAGAAGGCTGCTTGCATGTGTGCTCAGTGATGTGGGCTGTGTCGACTTGTGCACTTAGTCTCCGCAGCAGACCCCAAGAGAGCCTCCAGGATACTAGGACTGTCTGATCCACATAAATGTGGCTTTGCGGTCCATGCTCTTTTGTGGCTTTTCAGGCCAGACTAAGTGGGGAGGGTGGCGCACCCCCAAGCAACTGCTTTCCCAGCTATTTCACATTGTAGCATGTAAGGCTGGCTTATGACTGTCTTCCTGACAGCCATTCATAAATGGAATATAAGTGACTGTGTGCATTACATGGCCTTGAGTGGGCCTTCTGCATCAGGATACATTTTCTGAAAGACCTGTGGTTTTCTTCATGTGGCAGAGCTCACATTTTGGGCACTCTGAAAGCCTCCTTATATACTTTGGAAGCACAAGTCAGTAAAGTTAACTAAATTTAAATTAAGTTATCTTTCAATTTCTAAGTAAACTTTAGAGAAATATACACATGAAGCTTCTCTGATCATCAAGTGGGAGTAAAGGGGGAACAGAGCTCAGCTTTATCAGCTAAATTGCTACTTCTTCTCACCTTGACTTGGGTAAGCAGCACTTCTTCCTCCTCCTTGACTAGTGTGGTGAGAGTTTCTCCTGTTTTAGACACTGAGGGTAACCAGGTGAAGATACAGATGCAAGCCCATCTTTGATTAATACAAGGCAGAGGCAGCCTTTGTTTTCCATCGCCACTGAAACAAGGTTGTGATGTTTTGTTTTTTGGCAGGCACATACCCATTTGTGACTTCATCAAACTGTACTGTGGGTGGTGTGTGCACTGGACTCGGTATTCCTCCACAGAATATTGGTGAAGTATACGGTGTGGTGAAAGCATACACTACAAGAGTGGGAATTGGAGCCTTTCCCACTGAGCAGATAAATGTAGGTTTAACATTACAGAGTGTAATATACACAGTAAATGAGAAATAAGATCAATGGGATAGAATGTTAAGGATAATTGCCTCCTGCTGACACACAAAGGCCGAGACAACGAACCAAATTCATCCCTAGTGTAACTCAGCTGAAAACAGCCTGCGATGTTTATTGTCAAACCAGTCAACACTGATGCAATGACATTCTATTACGTATGTAGTGCTGTCATTATAAATCATAGATAGACATTTTTTCCATCGTTGTATGCAGTGGAGTTGTAGCCATGTCAGTCCCAGAATATTAGAGAGACAAGGTGAGTGAGATAGTATCTTTTCTTGGACCAGCTTTTGTTGGTGAGAAAGACAAGCTTTCAAACTTACACAGAGCTCTTCTTCAGTTCTGGGAAATGTACTCAGTGTCATAGTTAAATGCAAGGTGTAACAGATTACTTAGCACACTCATATGAGGTATCAAAAAACTACAGCCCATACTCTATGGAACCGCATTCTGAAAAAAAAATCTTTCCCAAATCCCCTCTTCTGGCCTTCAAACCCCCAAATCATTTCAAGCTCATGCTCAGAAGCACGCCATCCCACACGGAACAGGACATATCTGCTGAAACCGGCACTGGACCCCACCAAAACAACAAATGTAAAGCCTGCAGACATCTCCGCTGCTACGAAAATCATCTCCCACTATAGTGAACTTTTCAAGTTCCACGAGTCGTACAAATGCCTATCTCAACATGTGGTGTACTTTAACTGCCCCAATAACAACTGTGCAGTTGAAACCAGGTAATGACTGCACTCTCAGATGAGCTCACACAGAAAAATGATAAAAACACCATTATTATCTGTGGGTGAACACTGCTCACAAAGGCTCCGCTATTTCGAAATTGAAACCGCAGTCCAGACACAATCTTTCGAAAATGGGGCACTTTTTCGAAAGATCCTGTAAACTGAGGTCTAGACTGCGGTTTCAATTTCAAAATAGCGCTTTTTCGAAAGAGCGCCATTACGTGATTATGCAAATGAAGTGCAGGATATTTAAATCCCGGCTTCATTTGCACTTTTGAAGTGCTTCATTTACATCCCTCTGCCGACAGAGGGATGTAGTCTAGACGTAGCCTTAAAGCAATTGCTCTTTATCTGACCTCTCAGTCCTCCTCTTCAAAGGAACACTTCCATATAATGAATCTGGGAGCTAGAATTCATAACTTTGCTAAACACTAAAATCATGGACTCGATAGAGACACTAGATTTATGGCTTATTACAAGCTGTAACTGATTAACAATAATCCCCCCAGTTGCTTTCCCTTCCTCCTATGACTATATGGGTATATATGGGCACTTCTGGAATGGCCTCTTGCAATATGAATTAGCTATTTATGCTAAACAATCTGTTCCACCTTGTATGTAGCTGTGACACTCTGAAGTTTCCCAAACCTGAAGAAGAGCTCTGTGAAAGCATGAAAGCTTGTCCTCTCATCAATAGAAGCAGCTATGATAAAAGAAATTACTTCACCCACCTTGTGTCTCTGGTATAAATGCCATTTTCTCTCATGACTATTGGTGCAGTTACACTGGCAATTTTTGTTGGCCAGAACCTCCAGGTCTCCCTCAAGCAAAACTAAAGTTGCTTTACTAGTAGTTTTGGCTATGTAAGAAATACTTGGAAACTGCAGGTTATAGTCTTGTGTTATTGACAATATAATGTATTCTGAATGATCTATAGACTAGACCAGGTATGTGCTTCAGCCAATTATGCCAAAGTGTCTTCATTAAAAATGCAGAGTGGGTATCGGTGAACTGGATGACTCAGGAGATTAATGATGAGATAGGCATCCATAAACTTCTAGGTTGTTGGTCAGAATCGTCTTTAATGTTATAGTGACTAAATCCCATTCTCTAATGGAGGCAATGAAATGAACTGCTGGTAAGATTCAATTCCTCATGGAAAGTTTTTTCTCTTCTTTTTGTTCACATAACAAAAAAGCTGTCATCCCAATGGGCACTAGCTGGCATGTTTAGTTATTTATAATACCATAATGCCCAAGAGCCCATCCTGGACCAAGATCCCATTGTGCTAGGCTCTGTGAAATACAGAACAAAAAGATTATTGCTGCCACCAAAAAGCTTATGGCCTAAATATAAGACGAAAGCAAATAAATAAATCCAGATAACTTGATGATTACTGGTTCTGTTCATTCCCTCTGGGACAGCTGGCATTGGCCACTGTTGGAAGAACTGATAAGAAGATTTTCTTATCATATGAAGAAGGAATAGGTGTTCCTCAAAAATAAGAACCAGTCATACTGGAGCACAGTAAGGGCATATTGTGGGAAAAGTCATAACATTGATGCTGTGTTGTACCAGTCTCTGAAGATAGGGGCATTAGTTTCAACTGAAGTCTCCCTAATTTAAGAGAACTAAATTTTACTTTAAAAAAAATTGATTTGACTGGCTGAGATTTGTTATTTCTGTTGTTGAAACACCACCCATGTTTCTTTATCCTCCTGTAGGAAATTGGAGACCTCTTGCAGTCCCGAGGCCACGAATGGGGTGTAACCACAGGCAGAAAAAGGCGCTGTGGCTGGTTAGATCTTGTGATTTTGAGATATGCTCACATGATCAATGGATTCACTGCGTAAGCATCACAGATTTTGCGCTACATTTGGAACTGATAATTTTGTTCTCCACAGAATAAAATATGTAGGTAATGTTAATATCAGTGCAGTTAAATGTTATGTTTTAAGCTGTTATGCAATAGAATGCTGTCATAGGGAAAATAATCTCCAACTGCTACATAAATGCCCATGTAATGCTAAAATGTTTATTCTTAGACCTAGCGACTTCGTGTAATATGATGACATTCTGGTACAGTTAGTCTATTTTATTCTGTACCAAATGACTGATGTTGAATGAATCAGTGAAGCAGTTTGCTGCAGCATCAGTTGTTTCCTCTCTCGTTCTCTACCTAGTTCTGTCATTCTCTACTTAGTACATTCGGAAAGATGCCCATTGACTCTAGTAGACATTGTAGAGTGCATGACAAAAATCCACAGCATCTGTGTAATGCCCCAGCTTTTAAATGGTTCCTTGGAGGTATCCCGTCAGTGTGCCAGGCACCAAAGGTCCCACTTTTCCTTAAGGGTAGGCCTCACGGCCTCAGCAGTTCCAAGATGGAGCCTCTGGGCTCCCACATTCTAGCTTCTCATTTTGCGCTCTGCCCATTCAGTCCAGCTCCCAGAGACTCCTGTTCAGGGACTTGCACCCTCTTCAGGGATCAATGCACCTCCTCGAGAATTTGCAGTGTCACCAGGTAGTATTTTCAAAACAGAGTAGGGTTTATTCGTGAATTGATATACAGCATTGGGAGGTCTTGAGGTTTTCACAGCAAAACAAATGTTAAGGCATAGTTCATACTGGCCATTTCCAGGGCTCCCTCTTGAGCCATCTTAATTTCCTTTATCTCAATCTGTATCTCAGTCCCTTTTTCTCAGGCTATGCCTACACTGCCTACACTAGCACTTTTATCATTTAGGGTATGAAAAAAAACACCCCTGACTGACATAAGTTTCACTGACAGAAGCACCGGTGTAGACTGCTATATTGGCAGGAGACACTCTCTTGCTGACATAACTACCATGGCTCATTGGGTGGCTTAATTATGTCAGCTTAGAGTGGCTACATGGGAGACCTTATAGCAGCACAGCTGCAGCAATACAGCTGTGCCACTGTAAGGTAGACATAGCCTTGGTCCCAGGTGGGAATTCTGAATCTCTCAGCTCTTATCAACCCCTTCTGGTCACCTCACCACATTGTCTTCCTGCTGAGTTCATGTGTGCTCCAGTCAGTCAAGCTGGGAGCCTCCTGGTTAAGTGTCAATTGTTCAATCTTCTCTAGGGCCTTCCATTGATATGGGTTGATCCCAGTCAGTCCTTAATGCAGGACTTCCAAAACTTTTTGCTGGCACAACCCCATTTTAATGAAGTATTTCCTGCTAGGACCCCAGAAAGCATGAATGATGCCATTTTGAAGAACAAAATGGCATCTTCCGTAATGATGCCATTTTGAAGAACTCCCTGTACACTAGGGATCATCACAATGCCATCTGCTGGTGATACAACCCCATTTGGGCTCATGACCCACAGGTTGGGAAACACTGTCCTAATGATCTGTTCATGTTGCCCCAGATGTCTACATGACCATGGTATAGCAGTAGCTACTTGCTATAGTTACAAAAGATGTTTTTCTGATGCTGTAGTAAATCCTACCTCCTCACCTCAGGAGGTGGTAGCTATTTCAACAGAAGAATTCTTCTTTTGACATAGCAGTGCATATACTGGGGCTTAGGTCAGCTTCACTATGTCTCTAAGCCCTAGTCTACACTAGGGCTTTATTTCGAAATAACCCCCCTTAGTTGAATTAATAAACAGAGCATCCACACTACCAAACCCGTTACTTCGAAATAATGGGCCACTTATTTCAAAATCTGTACTCCTGCTTTCCTCAGGAAATAAAGCTAATTTTGAAATAGTTATGTCGACATAGCAGTAGTGTGGACACTCTGGTACTGCTATTTTGAAATAACTACTCCCCAGAGTAATTTGAACTAATTACTCCCCAGTGCTTCCTGTGGCTCTTAAGTCAAGGTAGTCTGTCCACATTAATGGAGCCTGCCTCAGACTAATTTCGAGGCTTCCCCATAGTGTGGACACACTATTTTGATTTTGCTATTTAAGGAGTTATTAAATCAATTTTAGTTATTTCAAAATAGTTTCCTAGTGTAGACATGTGCTGAGGGGTGTGAAAATCAAGAATTTTACAGGTTATGAAACAAACATATGAAACAATCTTTCTGCAATAACTAATATGAATGTTTTGTAACATTATTATTAATTCAAGGCCTTATGTTGCTTTCACCTATGCATTACCATTCTCTGTGGAAGTGACATTAAAGAAATATATTCTGTTTCCTTTTCAGTTACATGTAATTACTGTTTCCCCCATCCACAAAACTATGTCAATTCTAGAGACATTGGCCCAGATCCTCTAAGAAATTTGTGCTTCTAACTTCCATTGATTTCAGCGAAAGCTAGGTATCTGAATACTTTCGATGATCTGGGCCCTTGACACGTAAGCAAGAATGGGAGGTATATGCCAAGGGCTCTCAAGCTTCCAGACTACTGCACCCCTTTCAGGAGTCTGATTTTTCTTGCATACCCAAAACTTCACCTCATTTAAAAACTACTTGCTTACAAAATCAGACATAAATATATAAAAGCATCACAGCCCACTATTAGTGGAAAATGCCTTATTTTCTCCCTTTAGTGCTTACATTTCAGAGTATATAGAGCAGTATAAACAACTCATTTTCTATATGAAATTTTAGTTTGTACTTAATGCACTAGAGCTTTTCACATAGCCTGTTGTAAAACTAGATAAATATCTAGATGAGTTGATATACCCCTTGAAAGACCTCTGTGTACTCCTGGTTGAAGAGTTGGAACCACTGCTATATGCCATGAATGAAGCAAAGAACAGCAGCCATGTGCATCTCTTTCAAAAATTGTTTCTCCACTAATCCTTACTTTTTAATGACTTTTTCATCTACCCAGACATTGAAAACATGCATATATATGGCCAGATCATTAGATGACTGATGCAAGGATCAGTGGAACAAAACCTATAGATATCAGCTGAGGCTCAGGCATGATTTTTTAAACATATTTGGCTACTATTTTCAAGTACAGTTCTGCTTTGAAAAGTGACTGCAAAAATGGCATCATAAGTTTCTACTGTTTATCTCTTGGAGATTTCTACATGAACCCAGGCTGTCAATTAAATAAACTAACTCAACTGGAAATCTGAAAGTCAAGGTGGGATCTTTCCTGACTGCATATCATCAGCATTAATAAAGGTTCTGTAGGCCAAATTATGCCATCCGTGGTTTACACAGTGGTAAGTGATTGGCCCTGTAACTGGAACTTATTAAAGAATTCTCTTAATGCACAACAAAAATAGAATTCAGCTCTTTCTCTCTTAGCCTTGTTGGTTCTGCAGGGATAACCTGAGTGAACAGTAGTATGACTAAGGTAAGATGCGTACATTAGTACAAGAACCAGGCCTGATAATTAAAGGATGTGATTGAATACACTGTTATTCATATGAGCAGGCAAACGTGGAAGTAAAGTGCAGTAAATTCGGTCATCACAAAGACATAAGTTCAATTAATAAAGTTCATATTCTAATATGTCTTCCTTTACACTGGGTTGGCTGAGCTTGGTCTATGCATACAAGAGTAGAAAAAGCAGGTGGAAGGGATTAAAGATGATGATGATAGAAGGATTCAACTTATGTGTAACTTTATCCATTGTTTTTCTGGACAGTCTGGCATTAACAAAACTGGATATTCTGGATGTCCTTGATGATATTAAAATTGGTATTGCTTACAAACTAGCTGGAAAAAGAATTCCATATTTTCCAGGTATGTTTTTTTAAAAAGGCTTGATAATCACTTTTTCTCTCTTTTCTGTTTTTTATATTTAAAAACCAGACCTGGTTCTCTGTTGCCCAGCACTTTGTAGGAATTGTCACCAAAACAAAGTGGTGTAAAATGCTCCCACCAAATCAGAATAGTAGCATTTTACAGTTGCTTTGTACAAGTGTAAACAAATTCAAGGTGGACAATGGAAAACATATTGTGTTGTAAAAGATGAGATATGGACATAAACAGCTTTGATCTTTTTGCAGAATATTATAATTATCAACAATAGACATTTTAGTTAATAAAAATATGCCTCCCATTTTAATACACATACAAACTTTTTTTAACTTTTGTCTAAAATAACATGAGATTTAATATGTCAGAACTCTTAATGACCTACTTTTTCACTTTTGCTCCTTCTTCTCCAAGGCCCTGATTTGTCCCAAAGTATTATTTTGGCAAAGATATTCAAGGCAGCCTAAGCGAGTTCAATGCTCAGTTCCCACTGAATTTTAAGCTGGAGGGCTTGCTCTGGAGGCTTGCATCTCCTAAGTTGACTAGAATGGCTACAGGAAGTAGACTCCTTTCCTCCATGAGCTATGTTTACTCTGTCCACATGACCTGCTGCTGACATGCCTGAGAAGAGACAAGATTCACTTGTGGTCAATACGAACCTGATATTTTTAACTCAGACTGCTGCATACAGTGGCCCTGTAGCTCCCCCTGACTTTCTAGTTCCCAAACTAACTAAACAGCTTATGCCTAATGACACAACACAGGGTCTCCCTGACTGCTTGTCTGCACCGAGCAGTCATGGAACAGTCCACTGACCAAACTACAAGGGCCTAAGATTCTGCCAATGCTAGACCTCTGGGTCAAAAATTTCCCACCATTTCAACTAATTCAGCTCCCTGGGAGTTAGCGATGGGGAGCATTCTGTGTGGAAGAGCAGCCTGCAGCTGCCAGCATTTTAACCACTATCTTACTTAACTGTGTCCTAAAAATAACACACTGGTTAATGTGCTGGCTCCCATTTTGCTCCCTGCACAGTTAAACTGATAAAGTAACAATGTTTTTTTAGATAAGGCCTAGAATAATTGTTTCTTTATCTTCCTAGAAATATTAGTCTCATTAGTATAGCTCTCTACTCTATCACAGGGTATTGAGGAAATGAAACCAAATGAACTGGATCTTTTAGAATCAGAATAGTCTTCCTCTGTAAGACTGAGGCTTGGTCTACATTACAGAGCTAGTTTGACATAAAGATGCTAACTGTGTCAGGGTATGTCTACACTGCCACCCTAGTTCGAACAGGCTTTATTTGCATGTTCCCGGGCACCGCCATTTTTAAATGCCCAGTAGTTCGAACTCCCTGCCCACAGCTACACGCGGCATGGGCTAGGTAGTTCGAACTAAAGCCCCTAATTCAGACTACCGTTACTCCTCATTGCAGATCTAAGCTATGTCAACTTGAGTTATGCTACTAAGATAACTCAAATTTCATAGCTTAGATCATCTTTTCCACATAGTGTAGACTTGCCCAAAGTGCCCTACTACACCAGCATAATAACTCCAATAGGCTTATGGTGGTGTAGTTATGTTCCTTACATCAGCTCTTGGCTGTCCCTAGCCAGGCTGCTGTCAGCTCTCCACTCCTCTCCTGTCCCTCACCTAGGCGTGCTGCTGGGAGCCTTACTGTCCCTTCCACCTCCCAGTCCCAGCTCCCTGCTGGGAGCACAGCAGCCAGCCTGACTCTGGGTGGGGATATCTCTGCCAGCAGCGATAAGCCCTGTGCGGCTGCCCTTCTTTCCCTGCTGTGATAAGAAGCCTAGGAGGCAGCTGGGCTCCTGGCAGGGAGCGGCGGGGAGCCGAATGTTCTGGCTCTCATCCCCACAGACTGCCTCTCTGCAGTCAGTGGAAGCACTGCTGGAGAGGATGTGCAGCGCTGACAGAAGGAGGGTAGTGTGGACATAGGTCGACTTACGTTTGTAGTGTAGACATGCTCTTAGTTTGTCTTTGGATATACAGTCAACAACAGTACTGGTAAAGAGAGTGAACTGACAGCCCAACATTACAAACGTTCCTTTGTCAAAGTCATTTTTTTCATTTTTTAAAAATATTCATTAACGTTTTTCTGCTTAAACTCCGCGGACACGAATTTTTAAAGTGGAGCTGTTGAATCCTCACTTGTTGCTAATTGTGCTTTTGCAGCTAATCAGGAGATACTGCAGAAGGTGGAAGTGGAGTATGAAACAATGCCAGGGTGGAAGACTGACACAACTGGAGCGAGGAAATGGGAAGATCTCCCATCCAAAGCACAGAATTATATTCGATGTGTGGAAAACCATGTTGGAGTGGCAGGTAAATGTCTTTTCACCTGTGCTCATGGAGAGGCCACTGCATGTACACAAGGCTGTGAATGAATACTCCACCTGCTAGCCAACTAAGAGCTTTCATCGGGCCTGAAGTAAGGATGTTAAAGACTAGTCGACTATCCAATAAGCATTTACTTATCGGATAATAATGTTGACTAGTCCACTAGTCATTCCCCCACCCCCCTTGCTGCCTCTATGAAATAGAGGGCACTTTGAAACCCCTAGGTGGCAGCTGCACCTGGGATCAGTTGTGTGGCGGGTTGCCCCCTTTAAAACTCAGCCTCTGCGGGGATCAGAGAGGCAACCCTGGAGCCCGGGGTCAGCTGGGGATTTCCAGCTGATCCTGGGCTCCCCGCAGCATTTCCCCGGAATCCGGGATCAGCTGGGGACTCCTGAGTCCTGGAGAACTTATCTGGGTGAACCTTGCCAGATAGTTGGAATTATTATCCCATCTGCGTAATCATTTTAAAATGAAGAGACAGCCTCCATATTTAACCATGCTATGGTGTTTGTGTCTCATAGGTTTCATGTCCATGTCAAGATGACTTTACACAGGTGGGACCTCCCTCTTCTGGCACCCTCGGGACCTGACTGGTCCCGAACAAGGGGATTTGCCGAACAAGGGGAGGTCCCTCCCAACATGGCCCACGCTGCCCCCTGCTAGGACTCCAGCCAAGCCCCACTGCTGCCTGCCCAGCCATGGCTCCCCAGGCTGCAGCTCTGTGGCTTCTGGAGCTGCCGGGCTCTGCAGCTGCCACGGCTTCTGGGTCTGCCGGGGCCCCGTGGCTGCTCTGGCTGCCAGGACTGAGGCTCCACAGCTACTCGGACTCTGCAGCCACTGCCGGCTCCCCGCTACCACTTGGCAGCGGGGGCCAGAACTCCCTGCTGCACCCTGCTCCCTCAACATGGGGCTCCTGGCTGAGTCATGCCCCTGTTCCTGCCCTGCAGCCCAACCTCCTTATACCTGGACTCTATGTTCCAGGAACATCTGTGGTACAGGGAGGCACAACCTGTAGTTTGACAAAATTCTTGCTTTAGATTACCTGGGTTTAGCCAGACACCCCATCACCCAAGGTAACGGCAGTTGAATATGCAACTGACATGCCTTACTCACTCTTCAGTTAGGTCTTTACACTTCAGTGCTTTGTATTCATGGCATAATTACTCCATGCTTTCAGTGCTCCAGTTTACTCTGTGTCAGCAATACAGCCGGAGAAAATATTTAACAGAGAAACTTTTTCAGTACTTTGTTGGCAATTTTGTACCAAAATTTCATGTTAAAAGATGAAAATTATGAAAGTGAATTCATTATATTGTTTATTCTTCATGTGTTCTAATAATTGTTTCTCTCCATCTTCTCTTCCTCACCAGTAAAATGGGTTGGAGTTGGAAAATCAAGAGAGTCAATGATCCAGCTATTTTAAACAAAGAATTTTTGTGATGAGAAGCCAATGTAATGTTCATCTGTTTCTTACTACTTCCAAATTAAAATGGAAATGCTGTTTAAAACCAAAATATTATTCTAGGAAATGATTAGAAACAAATATATATATTGTAAACTTTCTTTTATCAGTAAATGCAAATTGTCAATGATAAAAATCTGTTTGGTAGCCATCATCTTTTTATCCCATACACATGTGCAAACACATAAAGAATTCAGTAACTGAATAAGAACAGGAATGAAAAAAACAGTGTTTTTCTTTCTTTTTCTCCGACTTGAGCCAGGCTGCTTTTATGTCCATATGGAATTATTTCTTCAGGTTGATGACAATACTGACCATTTTGCAGTAGCTATTGAGCATTAGAAAAGTTGAAGGTGTGTTCTTCAAAGGAAAATGTTACAGTTCCTGTTTCTACGTGTTGGCAGCAGTACTACATATATATTGCATTTAAAATTTTCCTGAGTATGAAGACCCTCAATCCCTAAAATAAGTACAATTAGGTAAGCATTTTTGATTGCACAAAGCAAAACAAATTCAATTAGCTTGAAGCCTGAGATCTTTTTACAACATGCTTAAAAAAAGGCAAAGGGGGTGGGGGAGAGAGAAACCACTATGGTTGTATCACAGAGTGAGGCAAGCCAGTAATTGAGGTAACTTCTGGGGATGAGCCAAACTGGAGATAGCTGAGCTACCTAAGTAGTTCCTTCGGATCTCCTGTTCACCTAGAGGCACCCCACATGGTGGCTATCAGAGATGCTTTACTCCTCACTTGTGCAAAATAAAGGAAATCAGAGGAGTGAAGAAGAGCAAAAAGGTCTCCAAAGCCACAAAAGTGGTGGGGGTGGCAGGGAGTGGAGCCAATGCAGCATGATGCACCTTCTCCCTGAATCTGAGATGTGTCTCCATAAACACCATACATCTGGAGCTACCAGGATTTTGCGGAGCATGGGTGGTGAGGCGCTGGAGAGCAGCAGCTGTATGGTGGCACGCTACCCTTTAATCTGGTGGATTTCCAAGCATAAACCTATGCATGATTTAATGCTGCTACTTGCAGCCTTAACTCTCTTTCCCAGCTTTTGACCCCATTCAGAAAAATGTAGGCGGTGACACCTAGTGCTAAAGGAGGGAACATATGGCAGCAGATCTGATGAGAGTGCTGAACTGTTACAGCAAGGAAGGTGCAGCAGGGGTTCCAAAATTTCCAGGGATGGATCTGGATTTCCTCATGGATCCTCTGGTTGTGCATGGTTAGAAAGCTGTGCTCTTTGCCTCCTGTGCATGGCCCAAGCCCCTCTGTTAGGGTATGTCTACACTACAGCACTAATTCGAACTAACTTAGTTCGAATTAGTTAATTCGAACTAAGCTAATTCGATTAGTGCATCTAGACCTAAAAACTAGTTCGAATTAGCGTTTTGCTAATTCGAACTAGCATGTCCACATTGAGTGGACCCTAAACCGAAGTTAAGGCTGGCCGGAACCAGGACTTAGAGTGTGGAGCTGCTGCCTCAGGCTAGCCGAGGGCTGTGCTTAAAAGGACCCGACCCCCACCCCGGACAGACAGTTCTCAGGGTTCCCCGCTTGCTTGTCTACCTCGATGAGGGACAGCAAAGCAGTCCTGTCTTGGAGTGCCCTGAGTGCCCGCACTCGGCACATCACAGCACTTGGCCATCAGCCCGGCTGCACTTGCCACAGGCTGCCATCTGGGGGGGGGTCATTCGGGGGGCTGTCAGAATCCAGGAGGCCCTGCAGGAGAGCTTCCACCCCGAGGAGCCCGCCGAGCCACCCCAGTCCTCCCCATCGGGGGCTCGTGCCCCATTCCTCCCTCACCTCCTTCCACTTACCCTTCCCTAGCCCCCCTTCCTGATGTAAAAAATAAAGGACACGTATGTTCAAAAATAGAAACTCTCTTTATTTAACAAAACTGAGGGGGGGGGATTAACCTCTGGGGAGACTGGGAAAAGGAGGTGGGAGAGGGGAAGAGAGAGGGTGGGAGAGGGGAGGTGGAAACCTGGGAGGAGGGAGTTGGAAGGGGGAAGCCAGGGGAAGAAGGAGGAGGAGAAATATAAAACTATGGTACGCCATATCTTCAGTATTGTGTAGAGATGGGGTCTCCTCACCTCAAAAAAGATATTTTGGCCTTGGAAAGGGTTCAGAAAAGGGCAACTAAAATGATTAGGGGTTTGGAACTGGTCCCATATGAAGAGAGGCTAAAGAGACTGGGACTTTTCAGCTTAGAAAAAAGGAGACTGAGGGGGGATATGATAGAGATCTATAAAATCATGAGTGGTGTGGAGAGGGCGAATAAAGAAAAGTTCTTCATTAGTTCCCATAATAGAAGGACTAGAGGACACCAAATGAAATGAATGGGTAGCAGGCTTTAAACTAATAAAAGAAAGTTCTTCTTCACAAAGCAAATAGTCAATCTGTGGAACTCCTTGCCACAGGAGGCTGTGAAGGCTAGAACCATAACAGAGTTTAAAGAGAAGTTAGATAAAGTCATGGAGGTTGTGTCCATGGAGTGCTATTAGCCAGGGGGTAGGAATGGTGTCCCTGGCCTCTGTTTGTGGAAGGCTGGAGATGGATGGCACGAGACAAATGGTTTGGCCATTGTCTTCGGTCCATCCCCTCCGGGGTACCTGGTGTTGGCCGCTGTTGGCAGACAGGCTACTGGGCGAGATGGACCTTTGGTCTGATCCAGTACGGCCATTCTTATGTTCTTATGTTCTAAGCTCAGGGTCGGGGGTCTCACTGGACCAACTTGATTTTCACGCAAACCTGCTCCTGGGTTCGCATGTGGCCTTTGGTGGCCAGGCTGGCAGCTATCCTGCCCTAGACGGCTGCTTTCCTGTGCCTAATGCGGAGATTGTGGATGTTGGAGGTCTCCCCCCAAACCTCGATGAGGTCCACGATCTCCGCACTAGACCAGGCGGGCATCCGCCTCTTGCAGCCCCGGGCAGGCTCCTGGGAGCCGCCAGCCTGGTCCTGGGAAGAGGGGGAGGGCTGGGTGGCAGCGGGTGGCTGGCTCATCCCGTGCCAGGTGCAGGGTCTGCTGGCTGGGTGCTGGCAGGCTTGCACCTGGCACGGGCACCGTTGCCAGACCGTGCCCCTTTAAGGGCTCCGGGGCCGGCAGGGGGGCAGACGAGTTTCCCTGGCTTGGCCCAGAGTGGCCACCAGGGCAACCTGGGAAGGGCTAGCCTCCCACTAGTTTGAATTAAGTGGCTACACAGCCCTTAATTCGAACTACTTAATTCGAACTAGGCGTTAGTCCTCGTAGAATGAGGTTTACCTAGTTCGAATTAAGTGCTCCGCTAGTTCGAATTAAGTTCAAACTAGCGGTTTGCGTGTGTAGCGCCTATGAAAGTTAATTCGAACTAACGGCTGTTAGTTCGAATTAACTTTGTAGTGTAGACATACCCTTAGAGGGCAGAATGCTGCAGTAACTGAATTATTCCAAAAGTTGTGGAATTTTCAGAGCACGTTGACTTTTCTGTGAGGTTTTTCCATATGGGGAGAATATAGCCCAATATTTTTATGCTATTCTCAAATGCCTTGGCACACATCTAGTAGGCATGACAGTACCACGTCTGCTAGTTCCCAGGGCCATGATTTCCTTTGTGAAAACACCCCTTTTGGAGACAGTACTTCCAGGAGTGATGGCATCCAAAATGGTGGTATCGTTTGGTGCAGAATAGGGAAAAATAAGACCTGTCCATGGACCTCTGAACACCTCCAGATTCAGTTACCCCACATTGTCCCATTCCTAACAATTATCTAGGTATGTTTTAACATTTATGGTCTGTTGTATTTTTTTAAAGTAAATATTATATATAAAGAAGTAGTCAAGCCACGTATATTATTGTATAAAGATGCATTGGGGCTTGTGGTACAGTCCCCCTGAACCTTCCTATGGCTGAAATACAGTCTCTTCATACCCCCATCCAGCACAGCCTGTGGCTTTGTGGATAGGTGCTGGGTTTGTAAAATTTTGGAGGGAGCCAGAAGTCATAGGATAAAAGCCTTCGATGGGGGACTGAGGAGCAGAGCTGCCTATACTTGGTAAGGCAAGACATGGCATGGCATAACGGGCAGCTGGGCCACATTTGAGTATTATGGTGAGTATCTTCACCAGATCTCAACGCCACTCAAATTTGGCCAACAGCGCCACCCTTAGCGAAATTCTGGTCATGCCTCTGGCTGGGGCCGGGGCGGGGCTGGGGCTGGGGCTGGGCCTACTTTCCCCATGATTCCTTATAACCTGGCACCTATGGCTTTATACCACCGTCTAGTCCTTTATGTCCTGTGATTTAAGCACAAGAGCGCCTCTGAGTCCTAACTCTGACTTCTCAGTGGCCTGCGGCAAGTCATTAAACTTGTTTGCCACAGTTTTGCCATCTGTAAAATGGCAGATAATAATACTTATTTACCTACCTCATATAGATTTTTTGAGGATTAATTAAGATTCGGTCAAATCCTATGGTACTTACTCTTCTCTTTTGTTAGGCAAAACCCCCTTTGATAGTGGGAGTTCTGCCAGTGTAAGGACTGTAGGATTCAGACCTTATGTAATGTCTGTAAAGTGCTTTTGAAAGGTGTTCTGTAAGTGCTAAGTATTATGAGAAATGTAAAATATAGCTCATTTTATGAGGTGTTTTAAGCACAAGCACTCTTGGCAATGCACAGCTAATCAAGTTTCATTTCTCATGTAAGTCATCTATGAGATGGTTCAGATTGATTCTTTCCCACAGCTCATTGTCCTCAGCACATTTTCATTAGTGCAAAGCCATTTTATTTGGGTTTTGTTCAGTTTCATAGGATTAGGACCACAGTAACAATTACTCACAATGTGCCCACAGCTGTCAGGTTATATAAGCAACCCTAAATAAATCATTTTGGTACATTAAAAATGAAGTTGTTGTAAATGTATTGTCACAGGATGAATGTCTCTTGCTTCACCTAGATATTTATTTTCTGTAAAATGCCTTTCTATTTTGCCTTTGCTTTAGGACCTCATCCAAACCCACTCATGCCCTTAATTTTAACCACATCAGCAGACTGTTATCCTGTGACACTTATATTTCCTTGTTGTCTCTTTCATTTAATTTAATTGCATAGATTTTTTTAAATCAAGTTTCTTCCCCCACTGAATTCAGAGAATTTTGCCACATTGTTCAACATGAACAGGTTCAGGTCTTTATTTCTAAAAGTCTTTAACAGGCTATGTGATGACACAAACATGTAAGAGAAATATGTTTGATGTAAACTATACATTTATTGTCACTGTTTCCTGTGGCAGACTAGTTTAGATTGGAACCTCTGCTTGGAATTTCATTGTAATAATCACTGTGGCTAATTTAATTTTTCTTTGTGTACTTTTTTCTTTTAATGATTGAAATTTGTTCCTGTATCATGTTGTTACATGTATTGGTAGAAGAATAAGGAGAATTGTCTACTAATATAGTATATTATGTTGGATGGATTGTTGTAAAAAAAAAGTTACCAAACCCTTCAGGTAAAACATATATAGGGTTTATCAGACTTGCCATCACATTGTGGCCTTTATAATTAGGTGTATTGTACACTTTCTACCATACGGTAGTTTTTTGGGTGGTTTTCTTATATTTTAACTGACCTATATATGCTCTTCCAGCACTGACCAGCTGAATTTTATAAATTGAAATCAATAAAGTGAAGAGTTTTCAAAGTAATGTGCAAAATTTATATATAGAAACCTACACACTTACGTAGATTTTGCAGGAAAACTTTGAAATCTCATTCTATTATTTTACCCTCAAAGACTCATTTAAATTCACTTTAAAATAATATTTCTAGGTTTTTTAACAAAATTCATTACTTTCAAACCTAAAACCAGTTGAGTATTTCCTAATGCTTTTAGAACAATTATCAAGCAGTTTTGCATGAGAACTGGGTGTTATCTTTCTAGCTATGAGTAGCAGATATTTACTATTGGTATTTCATTTGTATATTCTTAGAAGTGGCTAGGGTGATTTTCCTATTATAAATCAGGTGTAGAGATTCTCCCATTACCTCCACTAGTCTGGGGTCCTGTGGCTAGCAATTCCTACCTAACTGACCAAAACACTTCTCTCATGAAGTGGAACTTTTCCCACTGAACATCTCATGACTGACTCAAGTGAGTTCTTTCCATGATAAATTGCTTAAAGGAACTTGAGCAATTAACTCTCTACAGTTCTTTACCATTAGAAATCCATCCACAGCACACCATTGGGAAAAGAAAGGAAAAAAATTACCTCGCTTACTATAACTAAGACCAGCCTCTAAGATACGGCCTTCATAGTCACGGGGTTAGGGACTTTCAGGATCCTGGTTTACAGGCCAGAAAATCTCTTTTGCTCTTTATATCCTGAAACCAACGGACTTTTTACTACAGTGTCCGTATCCGATGAGTGAGACACCAGGTAAGTACATCTACTGAAGGTGATATCTGAAAAGGGATGGGGGAGACTTTTGTTGCAAGTTGATAGATCTTGTCTACAAAGGTTGCTACCAGGCTATTTGTTGTTTTTTAAGTTTTTCCAATACAGACTAACTTGGCTACCCCCTGACACGTTCTACCCAGTCATATGATGAAACTCTTAGTGGGATGAGTTTTGACTGGTAACTGGTTTCAAAAGAAGTTTCATCAGACCCCAAAAGTAGGGACTTATGTAAATCACAATTTAAAAAAAATTGATGACTATGCAAATGGCTAGGAATTGAATTTCACTGAGTTTGCACAGAATGAATTTTACCAGTTAACATTAGTCAATTCAAAAGATGGAATGAATTTTACAAGTTAATTTAATCAGCTTTACCACTAAAGTGTATTCCAGCCTTGAAATTGACTAACATTAACTGGTATAATTCATTCCATCCTTGGAATTGATTAACATTCACAGTTTGGTGGCATTTTCACGATATTTGTGCCCTCTGTGAAACTGATTTAAGCAAGGCCCAATCCATAAGGCACTAGTGTGTCTGGAGCTGCCTGAGGCAGAATAGAGTTGTGTGCTGAAGCTCCCAGTCAGGAGCCCTTCTTTAGGGAAAATTCTGTTTTGTGATTGGTCCAGCTGGGGAGTGGAGAATATTCCGCCCCAATCTTGGTTCAGACTGAGGAACTAGGAAGGAGGGAGGCATAATAACAAATATTACATGGAAACTGGGTAACAATTTTTACTTCATAGAAACATACTGAATAAAGGGCATTCCTGATCCTAACTGTTTTCTAACACTAATGACTGTTTATGCGGGCCAAACCTCACAGGTTCTACTTATCCTTACAGAGGCCCTGATCCACATACATGTGGCCCTGTATGCACCAATCACATCCCTTCCTTGGGGAAGTGGGGCATCCTCATCCCCTCTCCATACCAACATTCTCCCCTCTGTGCTCCTGCCAGGCAAGGGAAGGGCCACCGCCTTTCAGAGATCACTCTGTATCTGAGAAGCTACAGAGTGGGTGGACTGGCACATCATGAATTCCTCTCTTCCCCAGTGGATCCCATAGGAATCAGGACAGAAAGAAAAGATAGTTCCCAACTGTGTTATCTTTCTAAAAGCTCTCCTCTATGATGTAGTCACCCCATTAAAGTAGTTCCCCAGGCAGAGGGATGGGTTGTATGGCTCCAGTAAAGCTCTAATGCCAAGAAACAGGAGTGTCAAAGACACTGAGACTCCACAGAAAAAACCCTGGCCACCATTGGACCTTGAGGGATTTCCGGGTTTGCAGATTGACACTGCAGCCTGTTATATATAGGGTGAAATGGATGGACTCTCTCTCCCCTCGACAGAATAAACTGGAATAATTCTCTTCTTCCCATTGGTTTTACTGCAGGGTGAGGCAACTGGGCCCTAACTGATGGCCCAAATTATGAATTCAGGAATTACTCAAAAGAATTAGATAAGTCAGCTACTCACTCTTCTCTCGTAGGGGCGGAATTATTTGACCCATAGCGATTACTTCTGATCTGCTATATTTACAAGAAATTCAAGGTAGCTCAAAAATACCTATTTATGTTATTAGTAACTGTAGATGTTCATTTTTACAAATAAATTGAGACACTCTGAATTAAGTATTTGCCTACCACCTTTTAGAGTCCACCAATAAGCAATAAATAAAAGTAAACTTAAGACTTTTAATGAGCATATATAGTGCATAGTTTACGTTTATGCAGCAACTTTTGGCCAGCAGATGCATTTTTCACAAGGTAGAAATAAAATGCCTTTTTAAAATGACTCACCAAATGTCTGTCAACCTGTTTCCTTGTTCCCTTGAAAAATTATAATTGTCTAGTTGTAATGTATTTGCTGTTCAGAGAGGTTATGCCCTTGTTTTTAATAGAACCTCCTTTTCACAAATGCAGCAGATGCACTATGGTTTATGTTGCATGCCTCAGTACAATCTGTCCTCCACCAGTGTTAGGTTTCACAGAGATATCTTTTTAGTATTTTGTATCCTGCCTCTGGACAAGTGGGTATAGTGTACTTCTGGAAGCCCTTACTGGCTACTGAAATCCTTTAAATATTACAAGGAGAAATAATTTACTGTGAACCACAAAACACATTTACAAAAGAAACCCACAAAAATTTACTATATGCTTATACCGCAGGCAATTTATGTGCATGGATGTGTTCCTCAGAATTAATAACAAATCATCCATGATTTTTTAAAATTATAGTTCTAAATTCTGATATCATTACAGTGGTGTAAATCTGGTGTAAAACTTGTGCAAATAAGATCGGAATCAGGCAATATGTTACCAAATTGATATGAATAATAAGATGGTGTCTAAATCACCATTGTCTTCTTGACTCTGGTACTCCACCAAGACAAGAAGAGTAGCTAGAGTCGACGGGAGAGCAGCCCCCACTGACTTTACTGCACAGAAGACACTACGCACGGTAAATATGTCAACTTCAGCTATGCTAGCAGCATAGCTAACAGCATAGCTGAAGTTGCATAGAATGATGTGAGGAGGGGAGGTTAGCATAGACAAAGCCTTTGTTTTGGCACTTGCTGTCAAATAATTGCTGAATATGTAACTCCTTTCATGGGTTTTTTAAACATGTTGACTAATTAAGGTTAACAGGCCATAATTAGGCTTAAGAGAATTCAATGTTGTTGTTTTTTTAATTTTGATGCATAATATTGATGTTGACTTTTAAGCATTTTTTCCAACTTGTACAGATTTATCTGTTCACAGTTTTGCAAAATTATGGATTTTAAGCATTTTTAAAATTTGTATCCATTTAAATGTTCACAATTGAGGGAAATTATGGAGCGATGTCAGACAATATAGAGGTCAAAATGGTAATTATTTACTGACGATGTTGAGACTCAACAAATTTAAAGCTTATAAACTTTAAAATATAAATTGTCAACACTGTCACATCAAAAAATATAAACTAAATATCCTTAAATCAAGCTAATGCATTCTTGGGCAGCATATTTCATACTTGCTTAGCTGTACACTTCAATTATCACTGATCAAAACTGTTTGTCAGTTGTGTGCATACAGTGAAACTTATGTTTACCAACATTTTACTGATAAAAGAAATAAGAAGTTGGCCAAATTTTGCTTTCACTTACACTGCTGTAAATCCAAATGAACTCCATTAAAGAAATTTGAGATTTACACTGATTTAAATACAAGAATTTGACCCTGTGCTTTTAGTAGTTTTTAAAGATGTCTTGCCAGTGAAAAAGGGGAATAAATGAGGGAGAAAACTTGGAAAGTTTTGGAAAGACGGAGTTTGGATGAATGAAACTGGAAAGAGAGGTTGAATATTTTAAAGGCCCCAGTGTTCATGGGAGTCCAATATTTAGGAGCTTAGAAACAATTCAGACATCTTGCATACCATTAAGGGTTACAATTTATTAACCAACTGCAACAAAAATATTTTATAAACGTAATGACACTTCAAGAAATACCATTATACTTTGAGTGGTTGATGGCATTTATTTTAAAGGCATAGCTGAGGTATGGCAGCATTTATAAATGTTGTTTGTATTTCAGGTGGTCCAGAACCAAAGTCATAGGCATGGACACCTTTGAATTTTGAGGTGTTCATAATTAAGGCTTGGCCTGTCATTCCACACACACCCCACTCCCCAAGTAGGACTCTAGTCCCTCCCTTCTACTTAGTCTTGCACCTGGTTATTTTTAGTAAAGTCACAGACAGGTCACAGGCCATAAACAAAAAATCATGAATCCTGTGACTTATCTGTGACTTTACTAAAAATAACCAGGGGCAGGGCTAAGTAGGAACTAATAGAATCATAGATTAGGGTTGAAGAGACCTCAGGAGGTCATCTACTCCAACCCCCAGCTCAAAGCAGGACCAACCCCAACTATATCATCCCAGCCAGGCCTTTGTCAAGCCTGGCCTTAAAAACCTCAAAGGATGGAGATTCCACCTCCTCTCTAGGCAACTCATTTCAGTACTTGACCAACCTCCTAGTGATACCGTTTTTCCTAATATCCAATCTAAACCACACTTACTGCAAGTAGAGATCATTGTTCCTTGTTCTGTCATCTGCCACCACTAAGAATAGCTTAGCTCTATCCTCTTTGCAACCCCTCTTCCAGTAGCTGAAGGCTACTATCTCATCCCCCCTCATCCTTCTCTTCTGCAGACTAAATAAGCCCAGTTCCCTCATTTTCTCCCCTATAAGTCATGTGTCCTTTGTGGCATGTGGCAGCAAGAGCACACTGTTGACTCATATTCAGCTTCTCGTGTACTGTAATATCCAGGTCATTTTCTGCAGAATTGTTGCTTAACCAATTGGTCCCCAGCTTATAGCAACGCGTGGGATTCTTCCATCCAAAGTGCAGAACCTCATCGATTTCTTTTGGCCCAATGCTCCAATTTGTCTAGGTCACTCTGGATCCTATTCCTACCCTCCAACTTATCTACCGTCTCCCCAAAGCTTAGTGTCATCTGTATTCTTGCTGAAGTTGCAATCCATCCTCTCATCCAGATCATTAATAAAGAAATTGAACAAAACTGGCCCAGGACCAACCCTTGGGGCACTCTGCTTGGTACCAGCTGCCAACTAGGCATTCAGCTGTTGATCACTACTCATTGAGCCCAACAGTCTAGCCAGCTTTCTATTCACTTTATGGTCCATTCATGCAAGCCATACTTCTTTAATTTGCTGGCAAGAATATTGTGGGAGACCATATCAAAATGTTGGCATATCACACCCATTGCTTTCCCCATGCCCACAGAGCCAGTTAACTCATCACACAAGGCAATCAGGTTGGTCAGGCATGACTTGCCCTTGGTGAATCCATGTGGACTGTTCCTGATCACCTTCCTCTCCTTCAGGTGTTTCAAAATGGATTCCTTGTGGACATGCTCTATGATTTTTCCAGGGACTGTGGTGAGGCTGACTGGTCTGTAGTTCCCTTTTTCAAAGATGGGCACTAAATTTGCTCTTGCCCAATCATCCGGCACCTCCCCTCCACCCCCAATTGCCATGACTTTTCAAATATAATGGTTAAAGGCTCTGCAATCACATCGAGTGGAGTCTCATGCAGGGAACAGGGACCAACAGGCTGAGCCCCCTATCATGGAAGGAGTTACAATCCCAGTGGCTTCAGTGGAAGGCAGAGCTATGGGGGAGAGGTGTGTTTGCAGAGGTGTGTGCACACACCCCACTCTAGAGCTGGTTGCAGCTGTGAGATACGCGTGTGGCCTTGGCTGCACCAGCTGCCGAGCCCTGGTGTCAGTGGGCGAGGGAAACACTTGGTCTAAGGAAGCCACAAGGGGCAGGGCACACCTGCCAGGCACAGCCCCTGTTGGAGTTCCAGGTAGAAGCCGTGGGACTGGGGTGCCGCAAAGGTTGTAGCCACTGGAGATGGGCATTCAGCCCCCACTACGGAGCTGGCTGCAGCTTCAGAACACGCCAAGCCCCAGCCACACCAGGGAGAGGGGAAAAGTACACAGCTCTGGGACACCATAAGGGTGGCACATGATCCCAGCTTTAACCCCTGGCAGAAGCTGCCAGGCTGGGGCGCAAGGCCCATGTTGCAACACCGGAATCATGCAAAGCAGAGCTCACACGTGACTGCAGGGTTGTCCATAATTAAATCATTGCCTTTTCATAATTCCCATCTACAAACAAATGTTGTAAATGACCTTTATCTTCATAATGGAGAGAATCAGAACCCAAGATCAAACATACTCACAATATGGGGTGTTTGAAAACTGGTCTGTAAACTGTGTGGCATAGGTCTGAATGTGATTTACATATTAGATTCTGAAACTGTAAAAATAACACACATTGGTGCTTTGTTTTAGGAGTTAGAATTTTATAAGGCAAACCAATTTTTCATAATATACGCAAATATGCCTAGATGATTCTTGGAGGAAGAGAACATTGAAAACAGAATTGTCTAATTTTCCTTCTTTCTTCCCGGTTTCCTTTCACAAACGTGTTTTCAAAGATAAAGCAAATGAACATATTCCTACTGACTACTGTTAATTTGTTTTGTTTTTGTTTTTTCACATTCAGAAGCAGAATAGCAAACTCAGACTCTCGTCAACTAACCGGCAAATTATCAGCATTAATTTTCATGACTGTTAGAAGCTAGCAAGCTTCACCAAATCAAATCACAGTCTTCTCTTCTGTTTCCAAGTCACCAGTGGATCTTCCTCAAGGCATATTGCAGCGAGATTAATAAAAATAGTCCTGGATCATTCTACCGGGTGAAAAGTCAACAGACTAGCAGATGAACCGTCTCACTCCCTACATGACACCAAGCCCTGTTGAGGCTGATGAGATACAATTATTTTGCCTTTTAGCCTACAAATGGAAGATGCCTGATCAGTAGCAGATGTTGTCAAGGAAGAGGCTTGTGAAGCAATTAAAGAAGAGATGTCAGCACCTGAGGCAGACTTCTAATGGTTGCAACAGAATAATTCTGTGTTTACCCTGGAGTGGATGATGACAGCAAAGATAATCATAATAGAACATCCTGATAATGTCATATGTCAGCCTCAAAGTAAAATGCCCTAAATTCTGCCCTTAATGAAAGATCCTGCAGTGCATTTGTATCATATGCTGCTCACTTTGAATCCGATTTCTTAGTCTAAGATTAAGAGTTTTAGAATCACCCTCCACTACCAGAACATAACTCTTAACTTTTTTATTTCTCTCTTCACCTGATGTAGAGCAGTCGTGGCCAACCCGCGGCTCGTGAGCCGCATGCAGCTCTTCCCCCCCAAAAGTGTGGCTCGCAAAGCTGCTCCTGTGCCCCCCCCAAATGGCCCCCAGCTCCTCCCCCCCCCAGCCTTTGGCTCCCCCTGTGCTCACTGGGTCGGCGATTCAAAATGGCGCCCAAGGTGGGGCCTGATATGGCCAAAAAGCCTAAGCTTGCTTGCTCCTTAAAGGGGCAGCCTCCCTTTTTTTTTTCTTGACAATTCTGGTGCAGCGCTTCGCATTTTTCCACCGCTGTTTCAGCTCTCTTTGTTAAATGGGTTGGCCACCCCTGATGTAAAGAATCCAACTCTCAAGTAGAATTTGACTGCATTACACCATCACTTCTTCTCAGCAAATGTGCAGTGTGCCTCAGATGGCATGTGACCATTATTCTTCACCACATTTGGTTCACTGGTTGGATCATTAGCTTCCCTGGCCCACCCTGGTTACTGATAGAGAGCATGATGGGAACACTGATCCCACCCCCACCAGTGTTCCCTCTAATTTTTTATGTCCATGTGCAGAATGAATTTTGTTATGTGCATCCATATGGAGAGAATGTGCAACACACCACTTCCATAATGGGGCACATAACAAAATTCATTCTGCACATGGTGCAGATGGAGATGGAGATAGGGCCGAGGGATTCAGAGTGTGGGAGGAGGCTCAGGGTTGTGGGAGATGAGGGCTCTAGCTGGGGTTGAGGACTCTGGGGTGTGGCTGGGGTTGAGGCGATTGGGATGCAGGAAGGGGCTCCAGGCTGAGGCCACGGGGTTAGAGCGCAGGAGCCAGCTCAGGACAGGAAGTTGGGGTGGGAGTGCGAGGTCTGGGAAGGAGTTAGGGTGTAGGAGGAGGCTCAAGGTTGGTGTATGGGGCCTAGGAGGAAGCTAGGCTGGTGGTACAGGGTCTGGGAAGGAGTTAAGGTGCAGAAGAGGGCTAAGGCCTGGGGACTGGAGAATGGGGCAATTAACTGGGGAAGCTCCCATTTGGTGGGAAAGGGAGGTGGCTCTGCACAGTCTGTGCTGCCCCGCACTTGCCTACAGGCACTGCCCCCTGAAGCTCCTATTGGCCACGATTGGTGTATTGTTGGCCAATCAGTTCATAATTCTGGTATTCATAACTCTGAGATTCTACTGTACTGCGCACACGCACCTACAGGGTTTTATGTCCAGGTGAGCACTGGCAGCTCCAGCCAGGCTGGGAGCAGGAGTGGCAGTGCATGGAGCTGCTTCCCTGCACCTCTCCTCCCTCTGCCTCCCCCAGAAAGGCTGGCCCAGAACACAGGGGCTTTACGATCTGCAACCCAGGGCCCCGGACTAGTGCTGCAGCCCCTAAAACCTGTTTCTTAACCTAGCCCTGCTGCTGGGGTTGAAGGAATGCATCTCTACCCTGGCCATGGCAGTTCCCTGATGTGACCGGGGGTGTGCGCTTCTTCTGAGGCTGCAGCAGTTGCCTGCTGAACCCAGCAGGGGGGCTACTGCAGATAGGGAAGAGACGCACTTGTCTGGCCAGAGGCCAGGGAAAAGGGGCCTCTTCCCCAGCTGCGGCAGTTCCACGCGCAGCAGCCCCTGTGTGGATCTTATTAGGTAGTTGTACGGCCTGCTGGCCACACAGTTTAGAGCAGTGTGTCCCAATTTTATTTGGCCACAGAACCCTTTTAAACTCTAAAGAATTTTGCGGAACCCCTAATAACAGTCTAATATATGGAGCTGAAAAAGTAGACCACAAATAAGTAAGGATAATAATAAACAAATGCTAAACAAGGTCATGAGATCAACATTTAGTTTAATTGCACATATTTAAAAACAAAAAACACATACTATTAATTATTATTATTTTTAATCATAAAATGTTATTGTAATGGAATTTACTCACGGAACCCTGGGGTTCCACGGAATATCATTTGAGAAACACTGGCTTAGAGGGAACCCTAAGGTTCCCTCTCCCGTTCAGAAGCTGGGAACGGGAGACAGGGGATGGATGGATCGCTTGATGATTATCTGTTCTGTTCATTCCATCTGAAGCACCGGGCATTGGCCACTGTTCGGACACAGGATACTGGGCTAGATGGACCTTTGGTCTGACCCAGTATGATCGGCTGTTCTTATAATCTCATATTTACCCACTTTTATAAAACAGAGACATCATCATAAGGGTGCTACACAAAGGCTCGAGACTGCAAGGTATGAATGCGTTCCACGTTGTTTCTTTGAGAAGTCCCCATGGATGCTCCACGCTGGGGTCTTGGTGCCATTCCGGTGCCTGGACTGGAGATTTTGAAGCAGTCCCTGCTGCAGCCATACATACACAGCATCAACCGGCATGTGCATGCCTGTAGGCAGCGCACATGCTTGGCCTGCACTCTCCAGTTTCTTCTCAACCACCCTCGGCCTGAGATGGAGCTGTACAGTTCTGTTTTTTCGATGATTCTGAAATAGATAGTTTCTTAGTTCTTGTTATTAGTGGTGTTATCTAGTCAGTTGTTAGTAGTTTCAAAAACAGAACAAAAAACCTCTTCTTTCTTTACATCATGCTGAGTTCTCCAGGCTTTAAACACTGTGCCTCCTGCGGAGAGGTAATGCTCATTTCTGACAGAATTTGCAATGTGTCAGATGTTTGGGAGAGCAGCATTCAACTCAGCATTGCCCTCACGGCATCAAACTTAAGGCCAGGGCTGGCAAGGACAGAGCTCTCCAATTAGAGCTGATTTTAATGGAGAAGAGTTTACACCCTGCCTCAAACCGAGGAGTACAGCCTAGGGAGGTACGGTCACCCCCAGGTTCCTCTCAGGGCAAAAAGGGACCAAAGAAGAAAAGTTCCTCAGTGCCTCATTGTGAGACTGCCAAGAAGAAGCGGTCCCCCTCCGGGCAATTGGCATAGAGGTCTCGCATCAGCACTTTTGATGCCCCCAGCACATTAGTCATCATGGCACTGCTGGCTGTTGCCACTTCTGATCAAAATGTCTCCAAAACAACACCCTCAAACAACTCCAGTTACTCTGCATCCAGGATCTTATTATGAATTCTCACTAAGAATTCAGCATCTGGTAGGTCTGGACCCCTAGGAAAGGGTATTATTAGAAAACAGAAAAGAAAGAAATATTGTTTATATTTTCCAAGGAGTTGGGAACAGAGTACAGTAGAACCTCTGAGTTACAAATATCTCATAAATGGAGGTTGTTTGTAACTCTGAATGAAACATTATGCTTGTTCTTTCTAAACTTTACAACTGAACATTGACTTAATACAGCTTTGAAACTTTACTATGCAGAAGACGCAGCTTTTAACCATCTTAATTTAAACGAAACAAGCACAGAAAGTTTCATTATCTTGTCAAATCTTTTTTTAAAAAAAAACTTTCCCTTTATTTTTAGTAGTTTACATTTAAGGCAGCATTGTGCTGTATCTGTTTCTATTTGGCTCTGCTGTTGATGTTTGGCTGTTCTCTGTTCCAAATGAGGCATGGGGCTGACTGGTCAATTCCCTCTGGTGTACCTGTGAGATGCTAGTGTACCAGACTGGGGAGGGGAGTGCCTACAAGGTTCTATGTCCTTAGAGGGAGCAGAGGGCTGGTGGGGGTTGTGTCCCTGTACTACTGAGTCACCTGCAGACCTCAACATGTTTCAGGGACATGAGAGCTCTTCTTTTCATCCCATGTTACAGATGGGTGATCAAAGCAGAGAGCGGAAGTGACTTACGCACACCCAGAGCTGGCGGGGGTAGGGAGGGAGCCTGGAAGCCCCGGCCCACAGCTTTATTTTCCGTTCCCCTTGCTGCTCAAAGAGGCAGAGGAGCACCCAGGAGTCCTAGCACGCCACGTGGCTCGCCGAGGTCAGCGGGCTTCTTTACCCGAGCGCCCGCAAGCAGGGCGCCCTGCAGCTCCCAGCGGCCGCGGTTCGCTGTTCCCGGCCAATGGGAGCTGGGCAGCGCGGGCCGGGCTGGCAGGAGTCCGAGCCCCCCGCCCCCGCCCCTCAGAGTCTCAGGCGGCCCCGGTCGCCGGGCAGCGCCACTCTCCAGTTACACCCCTCCCCCTCCCCCTCGCTGCAATTCTCAGCGCGCGAGCTTGCCCCCGCCGCTCACTCACGCACCGTCCAATTCCCTCCCCCCCGATTGGTCGGGAGTTGGGTGACGTTGCCGGCCAGGGCTGGAAAGTGGGCGGGCCTAGCGCCGCCGGGCTGTCGGCCTGTGGCGGCGCCAGGGTCGCGGGGCCTGGTTCGGCTTCTCCCGCGGCGCCTCCCGAGGGGGTGTCGCAGCGTTCCCCTCCCCCTCTCCCCCCCCCCCCCCCCCACTCCGGCCGGGATGCCGAAGCGCTCTTGCCCCTTCGGGGACACGGCCCCGCTGCAGCTGAAAACGCGCGTGGGGCTGCGCGAGCTGAGCCGGGGCGTGCGGGGCGAGAAGTACCGGCGGGAGCTCTTCGGTGAGGGGCTGCGGGGCTGCGGGGCGGGCTCGCGTCGGACCGGGCTTCCCTCCGCGGGGAGAGCGGGCGGTGCCCCTCGGGCTGGCAGAGGGGCGTTGCGGGGGGTCGGTCGGAAACGAAGGGCAGCAGGAACAAGGAGTAGCCCTGGGGCACCTTCGAGACTGGGAAATACGCAGCTGTAGGTGAGCGGAGGGTTTTGCCTGCAAAGCTCCTGGCTCTCGGCGTGCAGGGGAGTTAGTCTCTCGGGTGCTGCAGGACCGCTCGTTTGGGGTTTTTTTTTTTAAAGTTACAGACCCACACGGCTGCGCTTCTGAGACTTTTAAGGGCAGCAGAGGGCACGATCCACAGCCCATGAAGCACCAGCTGTCCCAGTCACCCAGGAAACATCCCTAAAATGCAAACCCCAAAGCGGCATTGGTCCTACCCTGCCCCACTGTGCACTGCTGCTCTCCCCGGAAGGCATTTCTTGGTGGGTTCCCAGGCAGATGGTGAAATCCACACGGACCCATTGGCACACCCGCCCTTCCAGACCTAGGATGAGTTCCTAATGTGCACCCCTTCTTTCCACCCCTGTTGCTGTCTTCCAGAGAAGACCAAGGAGCTACTCTTCCGAGGTGCCCAGGCCTACATGGAGAGCATGTGGAATGGGAACGCAGCAGGGACCTGCACTGTGATGGACTTTCCAGAGCCACTTAAAGGTGCCCAGGAAACTTGTGCCAAGTACAGTTGGAATGGACAGCTGCTCATTGGACAAGATGGAAAACTTCTGAGGCATTCCCAAGCAATGGAAAAGAGTAAGTGGCATTTAGCTAAGCCTCTGTTACATCAGCAGGTACAGGCCATCTTCACAGGAAGTCCAAGATACATTCCAGAAAACTTGGACTTATAGCAAAACAACTTAAAGCAGGTTTTTTTTCCCCCACAGCTGACTTCCTTTTGTGCAAATGGGGGTGAGGGGTTTGCACAATTTAAGAATGGGGAATGGGAGGACTTATAACGCATCAGTTCCTACAAGCACTGTCAACTTATAGCAGGGATGCCCTGTATCCGCAAAGGCAAGTGTACATCATTAGTCTCCTTCAATGAATGCACAGAATGTACCTTTTTTCTAGTAGAGTTGGCATTTGGCTCCTATTTAGTTTAAAATATAATTGGTTTAAGAGCTGAGATCCTCATAAATGTTTTATAAATTAGTTAAATTGATAGAGACTTTTGTGGCATGATACACCTAGGTTGCCTTTAATGAAACTTTGTAAGTGGGCTATGTTTTGTGCTGATGCCTGCTGTAATACACTTCAGCTGTCAAAATTTCCAAAATCACTAATGTAATTGCAATCATTACATAGACATGGAGGTAGTATACTGTTACAGAATTTTAAACATCTGATGCTGACATTTTCTGCTTCATGAATCTAAAAACATATTTCCAAAACAGCATCACCAGTGGGAATATCCAAAGCCTGTTCCTCCTGTATAAGAACTGTTGACATCAAAGAAGCTTGCACACAGTGTGATCGTTTTGTATGCCAGAATTGCAGTAAACTCTGCAAGTGCTGTAATGCTGTTGTCTGTTCCTTGTGTTCAATTATCGAGTAAGTGCCTCTTGGATTTTTTTAGAATATACTATTTCAGTAAGGGGAGGGATGCAGTATGCAGCAGATTGTGATGGTTCATATGCTGTGCCTTCACATACTGTATTTTCATGCTGTGCACAAGTGATCAAGAAACTTTTAGGGGGGCACGTAGCTTTGTAATTAAAATTATCTGAAACAGGAAAGAATATTGTGTATGAATTAATGAGCTCTTACTGTAAGTGACTCTGCTTTCTATCCAATTATTCTGGGAGGTGAGAAATGCATGTCTTATAGCTCTGTAGAGCTGATAGAGGGAATACACACTTGTGAAGAATTTACAGTACCATTAGAATTTCTCTAATGTAGAGAAATTGAGTAGGTCTTATAGTTCTTTTAGGATTCTCTTGTTTATGGTGGGTTTTGAAGAAAGGAGGGGAAGCTTTATACTGTGTTGAAAATAGTGTACATTCTATTGATATGTGATTGTTTCTCTTCTAGTTACAGTGATATTGGCGAGCAAGTTCTCTGCAATGGCTGCTCAATGTTTGAAGCCTGAAACGCTTAATGAACTATCAATACCTCTTCATGGCACTTGATATCTTAGCCATGAAGGCCATGTTTATATTTGGATATCTGATACCTCTAGAGTATGGAATTAACAATGAGATTTCTATGCATTGTATGTGACTTTTTTAATACTGTAGCTAAATAAACTTTTTTATATGTTGAAGAGATGTCTTAGTCCTTGAAGATAACTGTAGCTTCAGGTAACAGTATTGATAACTATCTTGAACTGGGTTCTACTGGCGTAGTTGAGCATATTTTCCAGTACTACAAATAACATTTGAAGCACACATTTTGTGTCAGAAGGCTGCTCTGTGGTTGCGATCTTTGGATACTGACTTATGGGTCAAAATTGTATCAAGAATTAATGTAGTGCTTTTTCATAGGGGGATGGCATTTGTTCTAGACATGCAACCTTTCTTCTGTGAGATGTAAGCACAGGCACTTGTCCTAGGTCACATGGCTCAAAGCAGAGAGCTCCTAATATGGTATGATGTGTAAACTTTCTCTCAACCCTGAGATTCAGGCAGCCAATAATCTGTGAAGGTTTCTTTTAACATAACCTTGGTCTGGAAAAGATGTAAACATACCTCCCTTTAGAGTTCACATTAGAAACCTAATTGTTCAGTGAACAGCTTTTCATGTCACTGTATCTGCAAGCTTGCTATCTATCTCTATTAGAAACTGCAGACTGCCAGTGGGGAAGGATACTTTTTCTAAAATATTCACTCTTTTAAAGTACATTTTCAGGGTCATAAAATTATGCCATATACTTTTTTTGCGGGGGGAGGGTTACATCAGCTCTACAGCCTTCCTTCATCCTTCCATTTTTGTTACAGTAAAAATAGCTTAAACTTGTAAAAATCCTTTGTAGGGATGTGAACGACTAGTTGACTATTGATAAGCAAATGCTTATTGGAGAGTCGACACGTTAGTTGACTAGTTGCTGCTCCCCCACCGCTGCCTCTATCAGAGGCAGCAAGGGTAGAGGAGGAGGGGCGCTTCAAAGCGGCAGCATCCCATGGAACCTCCGGAGCCAGACCCTGGGCTTCACACAGTACTACTGCTTTGAAATGCTGCGTGCAGCCTGGAACCAGCTGGGGGCTGTATGCGGCGTTTCAAAGCAGCAGAGACTCCCTCGCTGACCCTGGGCTCCATGCAGCACTGTCGCTTTGAAACACCACAAGGAGCCCAGCCCTGAGGCTGTTGCTACACTTCAAAGTCAGAGCCGCCCTTATTGACTAATCGAATACAGCCGGTCCCCGAGTTGCGAATGGTCGACTTACGACCGTTTGCAGTTATGACCGAAACTGTCGTAAATGGCGGACCCCGAGTTACGAATGCGATCCGCGCTTACGAACAGCGTGGTTGCGTGTAACTCAATGGGGTCCAACTTACAAACAAACCGAGTTACGACCAATTGCTTGGTCCGTAACCGGTTCGTAAGTCAGAGAGAGGCTGTAGTTGATGCAAACTATTCAATTACCTAATTCATCTAAATTTAACATCCCTAATCCTTTGGTAGATGATGATGGTTTTTGAACAGAAAATAATGGCTTTGAGTTTAAGCTCTTTCTACAAATTTGAACCTCTAAATATGCCTGCTTCTCCCCCTCCCCCTTTTCCCTCAGTGTTACAGGCTGAAAATAATGACTTACTTCCAGGCTCCTGGAGAGATCAGGTAGACGGAAATACAAATGCTTTATAAACAAACAAAATAATTGATAGACATGTTTTGTCTCCTTTATCTGTACTTTTTTTTTTCCTTCAACTGAGCCTGTGGTCTGAAACCACTGATGGAGATTTCATGGCTCAAAATCCCTATTAGTTAGTAATCCTCTTGCCTGTTCCTTCAAAAGGTGGCTGTCATTAGGATGGACACCTCATGCAGAGAATGTAGGTCAGAAGGGAGAACCAGAAAGGGCAAAGAAGTACTTCTCTGGTTTGTCGGGACAGGATAGAAAGGAGATGGGTTTCCTGTACACTATGGATATAACACAACAATGGAGTCCCTGTCATTCCACTGCCATAATTACCTTACATGAAGGTTCTCTGTGTGTACTTCTACACTATGTGCTTTTTTCCTGTGGTGTGTAGTGTATGTAACTGAGTAGCTCTGCCTCACCTCCCAGCATCATATAGCTGCAGTGTAGACTGAGGCACAGTGAGGGCAAATAAAGACATGCATGAAGGGTGTATGTGCAGGTGAATGCATGAGTCTCAATTTGTCTAAGCCGTTCTTCTATGTCTACAATGCTACTTCTAGCAGTGGAGTGTTCTGCTGCTACCTGGTTGCAGTAGCCTTCCTCTGCCACAGGAAAAGACCAACATAGGGGTAAGGCTGTTGTAACTCCCTGTTGCTGGAGCCCTTTTCCGATCACAGGGAAAGGCTCTGGCAGTGGAGAGTTGCTGAAAGCTTTTCCCGGTTGCAGTGTCTTTTGCTGACAGTTATAGCTACATACTATAACTTGCTTTTCTCTGCAGTGACTAGGTATATGTATACTACACACTATTGTTACTATTGTGTACTGTAGATTCAGCTTGTGTTGCCTTCTAGTTACATGGTTAATCTAAAGAAGAACATACCATAGTAACGTAAGTGACACTGTTGCAAAAAAAGCAAACGTGATTCTGGGATGCAGTCATAGAATACTAGGACTGGAGGGACCTTGAGAGGTCATCGAGTCCAGTCCCCTGCCCTCGTGGCAGGACCTAGGACTGTCTAGACCATCCGTGATAGACATTTATTTAACCTACTCTTAAATATCTCCACAGATGGAGATTCCACAACCTCCCTGGGCAATTTATTCCAGCGTTTAACCACCCTGACAGTTAGGAACTCTTTCTTAATGTCCAACCTAAACTTCCCTTGCTGCAGCTTAAGCCCATTGCTTCTTGTTCTGTCCTCAGAGGCCAAGATGAACAAGTTTTCTCCCTCTTCCTTATGACACTCTTTTAGATATCAGTTTTCAGGTATCATGTCCCCCCTCAATCTTTTCTTTTCTAAACTAAACAAACCCAGTTCTTTCAGCCTTCCTTCATAGGTCATGTTCTCTAGACCTTTAATCATTCTTGTTGCTCTTCTCTGGACCCTCTCCAGTTTCTCCACATCTTTCTTGAAATGCGATGCCCAGAACTGGACACAATACTCCAGCTGAGGCCTAACCAGTGCAGAGTAGAGCAGAAGAATGACTTCGCGTGTCTTGCTCACAACACACCTGTTAATGCATCCCAGAATCATGTTTGCTTTTTTTGCAACAGCATCACACTGTTGACATATTTAGCTTGTGGTCCACTATAACCCCTAGATCCCTTTCTGCTGTACTCCTTCCTAGACAGTCGCTTCCCATTCTGGATGTGTGAAACTGATTGTTCCTTCCTAAGTGGAGCACTTTGCATTTGTCTTTATTAAACTTCATCCTGTTTACCTCAGACCATTTCTCCAATTGGTCTGATCATTTTGAATGATCCAGATCATTTTGAATTATGACCCTATCCTCCAAAGCACTTGCAACCCCTCTCAGCTTGGTATCATCTGCAAACTTAATAAGCGTACTTTCAAAGCCAATATCTAAATCGTTGATGAAGATATTGAACAGAACTGGTCCCAAAACAGACCCCTGCGGAACCCCACTTTTTATACCTTTCCAGCAGGATTGAGAACCATTAATAACTACTCTCTGAAAACAGTTATCCAGCCAGTTATGCACCCACCTTATAGTAGCCCTATCTAAGCTGTATTTGCCTAGTTTATTGATAAGAATATCATGCGAGACTGTATCAAATGCCTTACTAAAGTCTAGGTATACCACATCCACCGCTTCTCCCTTATCCACAAGACTCGTTATCCTATCAAAGAAAGCTATCAGATTGGTTTGACATGATTTGTTCTTTACAAATCCATGCTGGCTGTTCCCTGTCACCTTACCACCTTCCAAGTGTTTGCAGATGATTTCCCGAATTACTTGCTCCATTATCTTCCCTGGCACAGAAGTTAAACTAACTGGTCTGTAGTTTCCTGGGTTGTTCTTATTTCCCTTTTTATAGATGGGCACTATATTTGCCCTTTTCCAGTCTTCTGGAATCTCTCCTGTCTTCCATGATTTTCCAAAGATGATAGCTAGAGCCTCAGATACCTCCTTTATCAGCTCCTTGAGTATTCCAGGATGCATTTTATCAGGCCCTGGTGACTTGCAGACATCTAACTTTTCTAAGTGATTTTTAACTTGTTCTTTTTTTTTTTTTATCTTCTAAACCTACTCCCTTCCCACTAGCATTCACTGGCTACATCTACACTGGCGCGTTCTCACGCAAAAACTCTTTTGTGGAAGAGTTCTTCTGCAAAAACTCTTCCAGAAGAGAGCGTCTACACTGGCATATGCTTTTGCACAAGAGATGTGCTTTTGCGCAAGAGCATCTATGCCAGTGTAGATGCTCTCTTGCGCAAGAAAGCTCTGATGGCCATTTTAACCATAGCGCTTTCTTGCGCAAGAAATTCATGTTGCCTGTCTACACTGGCCTCTTCTGGAAGAGCTCTTGCGCAAGAGGGCTTATTCCTGAGTGGGCGCATCAGAGTTCTGGTGCAAGAAGCCCTGATTTTATACATTAGAACGTCAATTTACTTGTGCAAGAACACGCGGCCAGTATAGACAGGCAGCAAGTTTTTGCGCAAGAGCGGCCGCTTTTGCGCGAGATCGCACCAGTGTAGACATAGCCACTATGTTAGGCATTCCTTCATCAGGCTTCTTGGTGAAGACCAAAACAAAGAAGTCATTAAGCATCTCTGCCATTTCCAAATTTCCTGTTACTGTTTCTCCCTCCTCACTGAGCAGTGGGCCTACCCTGTCCTTGGTCTTCCTCTTGCTTCTAATGTATTTATAAAAAGTCTTCGGCTACGTCTAGACTGGCATGATTTTCTGCAAATGCTTTTAACGGAAAAGTTTTTCCGTTAAAAGCATTTGCGGAAAAGAGCGTTTAGATTGGCACGGACGCTTTTCCGCAAAAGCACTTTTTGCGGAAAAGCGTCCGTGCCAATCTAGACGCGGTTTTGCGCAAGAAAGCCCCGATCGCCATTTTCGCCATCGGGGCTTTTTTGCGCAAAACAAATCTGAGCTGTCTACACTGGCCCTTTTGCGCAAGAAGCACTGATTTCTTACATTAAAACGTCAGTGCTTTTGCGCAAAATCAAGCGGCCAGTGTAGACAGCTGTCAAATTTTTGCACAAAATCATGCCAATCTAGATGCAGCCTTCTTGTTTCCCTTTATTCCTACAGCTAGTTTGAGCTCATTTTGTGCCTTTGCCTTTCTAATCTTGACCCTGCATTCATGTGTTGTTTGCCTATATTCATCCTTTGTAATTTGTCCTAGTTTCCATTTTTTATAGGACTCCTTTTTTATTTTTAGATCGTGCAAGATCTCGTGTTTAAGCCAAGGCGGTCTTTTCCCATATTTTCTATCTTTCCTACGCAGCAGAATAGCTTGCTTTTGGGCCCTTAACAATGTCCCTTTGAAAAACTGCCAACTCTCCTCAACTGTTTTTCCCCTCAGTCTTGATTCCCATGGGACCTTACCTATCAGCTCTCTGAGCTTACCAAAATCTGCCTTCCTGAAATCCATTGTCTCTGTTTTGCTTTTCTCGTTTCTACCCTTCCTTAGAATTGTGAACTCTATGATTTCATGATCACTTTCACCCAAGCTGCCTTCCACTTTCAAATTCTCAACCAGTCCCTCCCTATTTGTTAAAATCAAATCTAGAACAGCTTCCCCCGGTAGCTTTTTCGACCTTCTGACATAAAAAGTTGTCACCAATGCAGTCCAAGAACTTATTGGATAGTCTGTGCCCCCGCTGTGTTATTTTCCCAACATATGTCTGGATAGTTGCAGTCCCCCATCACCACCAAATCTTGGGCTTTGGATGATTTTGTTAGTTGTTTAAAAAAAGCCTCATCCACCTCTTCCACCTGGGTAGGTGGCCTGTAGTAGACTCCTAGCATGACATCACCCTTGTTTTTTACCCCTTTTAGCCTAACCCAGAGACTCTCAACACTTCCATCTCCTACATCGATCTCTACCTCAGTCCAAGTGTGTACATTTTTAATATATAAGGCACCTCCTCCCTTTTTTCCCTGTCTGTCCTTCCTCAGCAAGCTGTACCCTTCCATCCCAACATTCCAATCATGTGTATTATCCCACCAAGTTTTTGTGATGCCAACGATGTCATAGTTATATTTATTTATTAGCACTTCCAGTTCTTCCTGCTTATTACTCATACTTCTCGCATTTGTATATAGGCATCTAAGATACTGATTTGATCTTGTCTCCCAGTTTTGCCCTGACCCTCCTCTCTCTCTGCTATTATAGCCCACTCTCCCTCCCATTTCCAACCCATCTCCCAGGTCTCCATGTTCTTCACTTACCTGTGGGCTTTGCTCACCTTAATAGGAGCGTTGTGAACAAGACACAAGAAGTCATTCTTCCGCTCTACTCTGCACTGATTAGGCCTCAATTGGAGTATTGTGTCCAGTTCTGGACACCACATTTCAAGAAAGATGTGGAGAAATTAGAGAAGGTCCAGAGAAGACCAACAAAAATGATTAAGGGTCTAGAAAACAGGAGCTATGAGGAAAGACTGAAAGAACTGGGCTTGTTTAGAAAGAGAGGACGTGATAGTGGTTTTCAAGTATCTAAAATGGTGTTATAAGGAGGAGGGAGAAAAATTGTTCTCCTTGGCCTCTGAGGATAGGACAAGAAGCACTAGGCTTAAATTGCAGCAAGGGAGGGTAGGATATCAGGAAAAACTTCCTGCCTCTCAGGGTGGTTAAACACTGGAATAAATTGCCTAAGGGGGTTGTGGAATCTCCATCAATGGAGATATTTAAGAGCAGGACAGACACCTGCCATGGATGATCTAGACCAGCAGTGGTCAACCCGCAGCTCACAAACCGCATGTGGCTTACAAAGGAAAAAATTGCGGCTCCTGACGGAACCGGGACAAACCCGGAACCACTCAGGTCAGCCAGTCTCACGGCCGGGCGGCTCTGAGCCGCATGCGTGCTTACGGCCCATGCCGTTCTGCTCATGGCCTCCAGCGTGCTACATCATATCCTGCATGTGCAGGCCGGGTTGCACTCAGCATCCCAGCCTGCACGTGCTAGCAGCTGGCTGCTGACCACAGGCAGTGGCAGCGGCGGCGGCGCTTCTGGGTCCAGCTCCAGGTGTGGCAGCGCCTCTGGCTCTGGGACCTGGGCAAAAGGTTGGGGGGGGGAGGGGAAAGGATTGGGTTAGAGCAGGAGGGAGATGCCTGGCTCTGGAGAAGGGAAGGGAGAGGGATCAGGTTGGGGGGGTTGCGCATAGCGTCCCGGCGTCCCGGCCAGCACACGCTCAAAGCCAGTTGCTCAGCCCATGTGCCCAGTGCCTGGGGAGCAGCAGCAGCTCTGCTCTGGGACCCGGACATAAGGTTTGGGGGAAGGGGATTGGGTTACAGTGGGGAAGGGAGGTGTCTGGCTCTGGGGAAGGGGAGGGGGGTGCGCATGGCGTCCCGGTGTCCCGGCATCCCAGCCAGCACATGCTCAAAGCCTGCTGCTCAGACCATGCGCCCCCAGCGCCTGGGGAGATGCGCGTGGCGGTAGCAGCAGCGGCTCTGGCTCCAGGACCCAGGCATAAGGTTGTGGGGAGAGGGATTGGGTTAGAGTGGGGAGGGGGCCCTGGCTCTGGAGGAGGGGAGGGGACAAGATGGGGATTGGGTTGTGGGGGGAGGGAGTAGGAATCCCAGTACTGCGTGCCAGCTCCAACTTCTCAGGAAGCCTGTGGCTGTCGTGGGGAGCAAAGGAAGAACACGTGCTTCCTGAGACATTGGAGCTGGCATGCAGTCCCAGGACTCCTACATATGCACACCCTGCACAGGCAGGCAGCAGGGAGGAGGATGTTCCTGGCCCAGTGACAGACCTGGTGTTTCAGGAAGTGCGCCAGCTGTTTATGGGAGGGGAAGGGAGAAGAGGGGAAGGGAAGAGCAGCCTGCACACTTCCTTTGACCCAGGATCCCCAGGTACCAGCCGAGCTCTCTCTGTCTCCTCCCCCGGCCAAACTCCTCCCCCACCCAAACTCTTGCACCCTCACAGCCACAAGCCTGCAGCTTGCTCAGCACCCCAACCCGCCACCTGACCTCAACACTGTCCAGCCTGGAGCCCCCTTCCTGGGATGGCATCCCGGCACCTATTTTCCCCTGGCATGGCTGTGGGGTTTTTTTTCTCAACAACTTTCTGCCCCAGTACATGGCTCTTCGACTCTTAACAGGTTGGCCACCCCAATCTAGACAGTTCTTGGTCCTGTCATGAAGGCAAGGGACTAGACTTGATAACCTCTCAAGGTCCCTTCCAGTTCTGGTGTTCTATGAGTCCATGATTCTAATTTTCTTGACCCTGAGACCTTTAATATACAGTAAAGAAAGGGTATCTGGAGAACACTGATTCTTGTGTTTTCTGTGAAAGACAATTAATTCCCCTATAGTGTGATGCAGAAAAATGGTAGTGTGGCATGGGCTGGCTGGTGGTGGGACTATGTGCTGTCCACCTGCTGTCCCTACTGAGCTTAGGGAGGACAAATAATAGAGCCTTGCAAACCGTTCTAATATTGAGGACAGTCACTGCTAGAGGAAACTGCAGTGCAACCTTACAGCCAAGGAGTAGGGCAAAGCTGCAGCAAAGGCACAGAGCTTCAATATAGCCAGTCTGGGATGCTTGTAGTTTGTAAGCAAACCTGGCATCATCCTTGGCAAGGGCAAACCCATTATAGAATCAGTGGTGAGCTCCTGACAGATTTCCTTTCCTACAGGCCCCTCTTGCAGATTCATGTGGGAGGGGTTAATCAAGCACTGTCTTAGTAAAAACTATCAAGGGAAAAATTTGGTTGTGCCATAGATTTGATTTTTGGGGGGATTGTTTAGCATGTTTGCAGGGTATTTGGATATTGTATCAAATGTGTCTCACTTATGCTGAAGCAAATCCGTTATCTTAGTAGACACTATTACAAGCACAGTCAAAAGGCTTTAACATGGTTCATTGGACAGTAAATAAAAGAGCCTTTATTTAAATGGCAGTGGTGGTTAAGGATGGTTTCTGTGTCTTTTCTTGCAAGCTGTCCTTTGGATTTTCTATTTTATGTTGTTAGCAAAGAGATGGATCAAGTGACTGAGCAGATCATTTAATTTTCTAGATTCTGTGGTATTGTAAAGATTGACTACTTCTACTGCACAAAATTTTGTACCTTTTATTGTGTTGTGTAGTCGTGGTTGTTTTAAAGTGGCTCAGATGTCATAACATACAAACAAGCTGCATCACACTTCAATTTCTATATAGTAAATAAAAACAACAAATGGTCTGGAAGCACTTTATAGACTAACAAAACATGTAGATGGTTAAAGCGCTACCAGACCATTTGTTGTTTTTTTTCTGTACAGACTCACTTGGCTACCCCCTGAAGCTTCTTTCTATAGTAAATGCAATTTGTGTTGCCAGCTCCAGCAATTTTCATACAAGTTTTGCAATATGCAATGGGGATTATTATTATTCTTATTATTATTTTGGCTCTCCAGCTCCTAGACTCAGTTGCATAGGAGTGAACTTCAGCTTTCTTCTTTTTTTTTAAAGCAAGTTTCTTGCCTGCATGATCACAAAGAAAAGCCTGAAAAAGTGAATTAATGCTAAAGGCTCAAAAACCTGAAAAATTAAATCAAATGTATTACTTTTAAAAATCTCATGATTGGGGGAGGCATTTTTTAATGCTAATCTTGAAGTTGGCAATACTGATTTAAAATGTATATTTTATTTGTTCTTCATTTGTCTTTTTTCTGTTTGACATTTAATAGTGTAAATTTTTCATCTGTATTCAAAGTCAATTTAAACTCATGGTAAAGTTTGTGGAGGTTGCTTTGTAGTTTTATATAATGGTAATTACTTTGTATGGATTTGTGCATTTGCTTTCTATAGCACTGTTTTTATTCAGACGTAATGATTGGAACTAGACACCTATTAGTACTGGTTGGTATTTGTAGTTATTTCTGTAATCTTTTAATTTCTTCCTTTTGTTCATTCTCTCCAAGGAATCCCAACACAGACTGTAGGCCAGATCCTCGTCTGGTAAAACAGGATTAGCTAAATTAATATCAATGGAGACATACCAGTTCACACCATATGAGAGTCTGGCCCACTTTGAATAGAATGGACTTTTTTTCACTGATATGTTAAGCATGTTCAAATATATCAGTTGATCTGTCATAAATAAATTGGCTATTTCAACAACATTTGGTAGCGGTAAGATGTTTAAAAATGCTCCCATTATTTTCAGACTTTAACAACTTGAGTCCTGCTTCTTTAATGTAATCTCCATGTATCCAACCTTGCACTCACATGACGCATCTCACTGACTGCAGTGGGGTTCCTTGCAATCACAAAGGTCCACTGATCTGATCTGAGGATCGGGACCTATGATTTTAATTGTTAAAAGTTTCCACTATTTGAATAAATTGAAGTGATGATAGCAAATGCTGTGTGCGCCAAGACTAGTTTTACAATATAACCACAAGGTGGCACTGCCCTGCAAGTTTGACATAAATTCTTAATATTCTGTTTTTTTATCAGCTGGTGGCAGCTGGATGGGAAGCAGTCAAGTCATGATTGGGTCAACAATGTTAGTTTGAAAATACATACTTTTACCAAACCTATCGTCAGACTCGTAAAAATATTTCCAGGAACATTTAAAAAAAAGTCAGTGGAGACAGTTATTTAGCAAACACTCTTCTGCACTATTGACTTTGAGGGGACTACTCATGAAAGTAACTAAGCGCATGCTGAGGTGTTTTGATGGATCAGGCTGGAGAGCTCATGTTAAAATGTTAATATGTTGTCATTTGTTCTAACCCAAGCTAGTTCCACCTTAAAAGCCTGTTGTGCCCTTTTTTAAACTGTAATACATAAGTAATCTGCTTGTTTTTATTTCTTTCTATAATACTAATATAGTTTAAGGCCACAAATTAGATTCAGAAGTAGAGCTGGACAGGAAACAGTTTTCCCATTCTAAATTCCCATCCAGAATTTAGTGACACACAAAAATCCTGTTTTGTATCAAGACAAAACTCAGATCTTTTAAGAATTTTCAGAATAAAAAGAAAGAAATAATAGAACTCCCTCTCCCATCCCAGAATACTTGGAGCAGGGACTTAGATGCAAGTCTCCTACATCCCATCTGAGTGCTGTAACTTCCAAGCTATGGACTATTCTAAAGTGGGCTGTCTGTCAGTCACACTCTCTCTCTACCTGATATCTAATTCTTGTTGGATCCATAGTATAAGGAATTGAAACAGAGGAGAAATTCTCTCGCGTGTATCATAGTGTACATTCAAACTGAGATATTGTGGGTTTGTACAAAACAGTTAAAAAAAAACTTTCCTTTAGCTTCTCATATCATATTCTTTATACTGACTCAGTTTTAAGGGTGTCCTAAACTACCTTGGCTCTGAAAATGAGTAAACTTCTTTGCAAGTGATTGATGGTAATTGTCAGTTCGTATTTACAGAGTTGCATGAAGAGACCTATCCTAGCCATTATTGGACAGATTTTCAAAAGAGCTCAGCACGCAATATGTAGAATATGCAGAACCCTTGAAATCTGGACATGCCTGTCACAGTGGGCTATTGTGTGCTGAACTCTTGTGAAAAAATCTGTTCTTGGTTGTAAGATAAAAACTGAGGCAGATAATCACCAATTTTTTAAATATACATGTGGGCAATAACTTTATTGTTCAGACAACTTTTGGAATATCTAGCAGACATGTAGGAACTGGAATTAACTTTAGTAGTTTGATGAAAGGTGGGGGTGGTTGTTGTTGGGCAAAGCACACACGTATGTGCACGTGGTGTTTTTTTTTAAAAAAAGCCTTTCAGAGTGATGTATTCCCTGTGGTATTTCATGCTACTGAGAGAGAATTTACACCAGCATAACAACATCTCTTCGGTGCTCTTTGGTCAGTCTATATTTATACCTACTTTCAGTCTAATTTGCTTAGCTGTGGGTACATTCTTGGTAGTGGCTCATGTTTATTGAGAAATTTGCTTTCTCTTACTGTTCTGATAGACTAGAAGAAATTCTTATCCCATCCAGAATTTAGTGTGAGAATAATGCTGATTTAGTTACTGGAAAGAATATTATGTACATCTTTTGTAGACTATATAGCAATTGACAGATCAGTGGCTGTACAGAATTGATGGTACAAACTTAAGGGACCAGCTCTTCAGCTGCTGTTGTCTATACTTGACAATTTAAAGTGCAGTTGCGGCAATGCTTTAAGGTAAACTGAAAGTGTGGCCAGAAGTGCTGGGAGAGAGCTCTCCTAGTGCTCTATGTAAACCACCTCCGTGAGCACTGCTGTTTTACAGCATTGCAACTTGCTGTGCTGGGGCAGAGTGGGGAGGGCGAGCATTTCAACAAGCCAGAAAGTTCCACTGTAGTCTTGGCCTAAGTGAAACTACACTGAGTCAGTGGAGCTATGCTATTTTACACTAGATGAGGCTCTCACTGTGTGATGCCATCATGATTTGTTTAATGATAACAATGGGCTTGGATGCCTACACATCACACACCCTTACCCTGAACAGTTTAGTCTGAAAGGTAAAGACAGAAGAAGCTGGGAAATCCAGAGATAGATATGACTGTGGATTTTTAAAGTGGCTCACCTCTTCTGTCAAAGATTGTTGGATGGTTCATTGGCTTCTGTGATGTTTTAAATACCAAGGGTAAAATCCTGGCCTCAAAGTCAGTTGGAGTTTCACTCGTGTCTTCTTTGGAGCCAGGATAACCATCCCTAAAATGTATATACTGGGATTCTCCAGGAGAATCATCTACCCAGGGCATAATTCTGTATAGTTATTGTACAAAGCAATGCTACACAACAGTTTAGACCAGACAGGAAAGACTATTGTACCTAACTGCAGTGGAAGGAGGAAGACTCAAACTCCAAAATAGCCAAACTCTCTTGGCCAAATTCTAACACACCTGCTCCTGCAACAAAGTGGGATCTTTTGAGACAGCAAGTGTGCAGACCTTCCATTTTATATGCTATTGCCCTCCCCGCAGAGAACAGGGAAAGGCCACAGTAAGAGCTGTTTTCTCCCTCCCCCCTTAAGGACAGCAGAGGTAAGCCACCAGAGGATCAGCCATTGAAACACCACAAGGCCTGGAGTGCTGGGCTGTCAGTTGTACCTGCCTTGAGGGGACAAACAATGTCAAATCCAGATTTGTTGTCAATCAGCTCCTGCAGCATTATTAGAGAGCAATTAAAAAAACTTTTGCTTGGCTCTGTGCTGAGCCAGTGCCCTTGAACAAGGGGGCCCTGTGCCAGTGAGGACACTGACTGTTCAGTAGCGGCTCCTTTGTAAGTAGCCACATGCAGCGGGGCGCTGCACAGCGGGAGTGGGCACAACTTTATGAGAACAGTAGTTGGGGTGGGGAGGGAGCAAGGAACAGAAAAGACGGAGCAATTTGGGAACATCTGCCCGTGACAAAATGTGTGTGTGTGTGGGGGAAATGATATAAAGCAAAGATGAAAAATACCATTACACAACATTGAACACTAGAGAAAACAGGCGAAGAGGAAGAAAGTTTTTAACGTGTCATTAATAAGTAACAGTTGGCTGGCACCTGTTTTTCTACCAGTCCTCTGCGTACAGAAAACACACAATGGGCCAGAGCCAACCAAAGGGGGCAGCAGCAGCTTTGGGAAGAAAGGAAGGAGTAATACAGGGAGGTGTAACTTTCATCTCCCTGTCTCGACTCCTTTCCTTGCTCCCTAGAGGGGGCTTCCCTTGGGAAGGAAGGCAGATGGTGGGACCAACGCCTGCCCTCCTGTGTTTGATTTTTCCAGATGGGGCGTCTGAGGCCACTTTGCACTGTCATAATGTCCCTCGCTGGTAGCTCTCAGCTTCTAGAGGCTTCCAGCGGAGCCTGAACAGCAGAAGCCAGCCTAAACCTATAGTGGGACTACATACATCTGAATTCATGCTTCTGTGGCTTGTACTCTAGTGTATTTGGGACTGTGACTTTAGCGTATCTGGGCCTGCAGTCTTAATCCCACTTGCTAGTGAGATGCTTCCTCAGCCTTTTTTCCTTTCCTGGAGCCTGTGGCTACACTGCATTATTAGTACCGGAGGGTTGCTTAGTAGCTAAGGGCTACTGGCATCTGATCTTTTTAAAGAAAACCTGAGTGGCAAATTTTTAGATAGAACCCCAGACAATGCTATGGACATTGCGGCCAAGGGAGAGTAGGTTAAATCTGAGTGCTACGGACTTCAAAAATGTCTTTTCAAATAATGACCAGTCATGCTTGATTTCTGTTCTACTGCTGGATGAGGGAACAGAGTGCTGAGTAGCCAAGTTCCAATCGAGGTGGTTTTACTCACTCTTCCATCTTACAAATACACATTAGATGCTGCAGTGCTATTTTTTTTAAACGAGGGATGTGCCCATTTCAAGTGTCTGATACTATTATTGAGTTTATTATTATGGATTCCATATATATATTTATTTATTAGGTATTCAACAGCTAAACTTCTGCTACATGAAAGACCTTGGGGGAAAGATGATGTTTCCAACAAAAATAAACCTATTCAACATCTATTTGTTTCTATTCTCACTTCCGTGCAAACGTTGCTATGTACATGTTCTGTTTGGTTAGGACCCGATTTGGAAACCTTTACTCTGTTCACGTTCAACAATAGTGTCAGTGCATCTGGATTCCTTTTGAAATCAATGGGCCCACTTATGGCAGTGCTAGGCAACCAAAACTAGTGAGCGGTGTTCCCTGTAAGCTGTGCACTTGTGCGGCCGCTCAGGAGAGATTCAAATGCCACTCAGCTGCTTAGCAGAGCGCCTGCAGCTAGGTTTTTGTTCTACTTGTGGTGGACATTGACACATGCCTCAGTGCACTTAAAAATTCTGCACATGGGTGGAAAAGATTAGAGGGAACACTGCTAGTGAGTAGGTCACATAAGTAGCCCTCTTTTGTCTCAGTAGGCCACATAACCAGGAGTGCAACCTGCAGCCCACCAGGGTTCTGCCTGTAGATAGGGTTACCAAGTAGACCCCACCAAAAAACCGGACACACTTGATCATGGGCGGGGAGGGGGGGTGGGGGAGAGGGGTTGGCCGGGAGGGGGGGGTCCGGGGCCAGCTGGGAGGAAGGGAGGAGGCCGGGAAGCAGAGCTGGGGGGGGGGGGCCGGGAAGCAGAGCTGGCGGGGGGGGGGCAGCCACTGGCCACAGATGGAGTCCAAGGGGCCACACCCCCGGCAGGCACTCCTTTGAGTTGCTAGTAGAAGCCGAGCAGGGGAGGGGCGGGGAGCCACTCCCCCGGCTTGGCTTCTGCACGCAGCCAGAGGCTCCCAGCTGGGAGGCGGGGCCGCGATTGGTGCTGGGAGCCTCTGGTCGCGTGCGGAAGCCGGGCAGGGGAGTCACTCCCCCACCCCCACCAGGCTTCCGTCTGGCGCCCAGCTGGGAATTCAGAAAATACTGGACATTGCACATGTCCGGTATTTTCTGAATTTTTCTACCAGACAGATGGTGGAAATACCGGACTGTCTGGTAGAAAACCGGACACCTGGCAACCCTACCAGTAGAACACTGGGGCCCCACACTTCCTATTCCTCCCCTGTCCTCCCATCACTTTCAGAGCTCCACCAATCTGCTGATTTGTTCTCCGTCCCTGCTCTTCCCCCTCACTTCCAGAGCTTGAATTCACGCTGAAGGAGGAGTGGGGACAGAGCACAAATCAGTGATTCATGGCACTCCAAAAGTGCTGGGAAGGTGGGAGAGAGAGGGGTAAGAAGTCCAGGGCTCCAGTGCACAAGAGGCATACTGGGTGGGAGGCAGACAGGAGATGCACAGGCTGCTGGTGGATAGAGTTGCCAGATAGTTTCAACAAAAATACTGGATACACTTGACATTACATCATAATCTACATTACATCTTATTTAGAAAATACTGGACATTTATATTTTCTCATTTCCAGAACAGAAAGTTCAAATACTAGACTGTCTGGTTCAAAAACCAGACACCTGGCAACCCTACTGGTGGAACCCCACTGGGCCGGCCGCAGATTGCCCGCTACTGATTTATGGGGTAAAGTGTGGCTTCAGAATTATCCATTCAGTTTGGGTCACCTTTTCCTACAAAACTGTTAGCACAGAGAAAGTTTGGTTTAGGACATAATCCATTTGTAAAATATAAAATTCTGAAGGAAAAAACTAAAGGTAGGTATAGATTCCTTTGACTATATCTACAAAACAAGTTAGAGCTCCAATTTCCTGCTTCTGCAGCCATGCTCACATTAACTCTCATTGAGCTAACATGCTAAAAATCAGCATGTGGCCAGGGTAGCAAAGGCAGGGACAGATTAGCTGTCCCAAATGCATAGCTATGGACTCTAGTCAAATGCGGGGGAGCTGGTCCATGCTACTGCAACACCACTATTATTTTTAGCATGCTTGCTCAGTATGAGCTACTGCTGGTGTACTACAGCTGAGAATCACTTGCCTCCCAGTTAGCCTTGGCTTGCCTCAAATACTCGTGCATCATATTGTGCTAACTCCACCTGCATAAATAAACCTGTTGTTCCTGTTCTCAGGCTCTGGCCTCTGCCTTATTCTCATGCTTTTCCCTCTGGTTTTCTTCATTTGCACCAAATGACCTTACAGGTCTCCTTCAAATCCTCTTCTACCTCACTTAGCTTGGACTCACCCTAACCTCCACAGTGCAATCCGTTCTTACTCTAGTGCCTACACTTTACTAATAATTTTTATATTATAAAATGTGTGACTGTTTGTTTACAAAAAACAAACAGGATGGTTTGTGGCAACTGAATCATATGACAATTCCTATTGCATCCTTCCCTCATCTCCCCTGACAGCAATATCGCTCTGCATTTTTATTATTCCAGTTTATAAAAATGCACCTGCCGTGGTTCCTCTGCACACGTAGAAGTGCTATGAAGCCATGTGGGTGCAGTCTATCAACACAACATTAACAAATGAACTGTGCTACTCAAAAAAGGCTTCAGGCTGAACCTCAAATCACCTTTACACTTCAAGCCAGAATGCAGAGAAAGGCCTTGCAACTGCATGTGAGGATTCAAACTTGCACTATTGGACTGAGGTTAGAAGCTAAATTTCAGAGCATATAGCTATTCACTGAGAATACCTTGCCACACACCACTCCCGTAGGAGGTTCTACTGAGATGCAGTGAAAAAAGTAGTCTCTGCAGGTGTATGGAACCCTAAAAAAGTTTAAGGTCTTAGAGATCATATTGTTATTTTCAATGGTAGTCAGAAAGCAAAGAAGCTCATGCAATCCAGGTAGCACACATGTAATAAGCTTCGTATATGAACCACCACTAGCCAAGCTGGCAGCCGCCACCTATACGAGGTGAAGTTTAGCCGTCAGTACTCTCTACAAAACGAGCACTGAAGGGATCGCTTCCAGAGGGACAAGCCTATGGAAAAGCCCCTCTCTCAAAGGAAAAGTTGCAGACCTGAGCCAAACAAAGATGGAAGTGGCACTGTTGCCCCTATGGGGGTGGCTAGCAGAACAAGCAGAAACAGGATCACACTGGGGCCTTGTCTACACTGGCATGTTTTGTCACCAAAAACTGCCTTTTGGCAACAAAACGGTGAGTGTACACAGTACAATGCAACTTTTGTCGGGAGAAACACCGTTTTGGCAACAAAAATCTTCCACCCCTGCAAGAGACTTTTGTCTTTTCCCCTCCCTTTGTCGACAAAGAGCCAGTGTGGACTCTGTCAAGAGAACTGGCATCCACCAGTATCCCACAATGCCTGCCCTGATGGCTGTACTCGGTGTTTTGTGCTCTCTGCTGCCCTTCAGGCATGCCCCCCTCCATTTTCAAAGCTCTGGGAATATCCGTTAGCTGAGTGAGCTGCTCTGTTTGAGGGGAACGGACAAAAAGAGCAAATCACTGGAATGCTCCCAATTCTGCCCTGCTAGAAACACAGCAGCAGGCAGACTGCTGCTGCAGGGAGAAGGCTGGAGAGACTGCAGTGCTGCTTTGACATTCCTCAGCATGGAGAGCTCACAGAGCTACTCATGATGCTGTTCACAGCAGCTGAGAATGCTGTGGGAGAACTCTGAGAGACTCCCAAGAAGTGCAGGGATCAGTTCTGGCTTCCCACAACACTGCACTGAGGGATGCTTATCCACGTTGCTTTGCTCTCTCTGTCCATAGGGTGCTAGCAATATGGCCAAGAAATGCCAACAATGGAAGGCAGAAAAAACAGTTTGACCTGTTTTCACTTTTGCATGTCGACAGCACTTTTGTCATCAAACCTTCTCAGTGTAGACATAGCCTGGAGAACAAATCCCAGTAAAAAAGCAGCCATAGTCCTTCTGTTGAAAATATTCTGGGTGAAATCTGTATCTCCTCTTTTCATTTCCCCTATCGGACCAGGATCACATCTGTATTATTCAGATTCAACAGCAGCTAACTAACATTGATTTCAATCAGGTGATCCAGACAGTATCTATTAGATTGTAAAATGCAAGCGGCAGAAGTGTTTTCCTACAGTTGAGAATTACCCTCCAACATGGTTTCCTCTCATTTTTTAGATCCATATGCAGAATAAATTTTATGTGCACCAACATATGTATGGATGTGCACCACCAGTAGAAACACGTGCTGCAAGCTGAGTGCCCTGCTAACCAGCTGGGTGACATTTGAATCCTAACCCTGTACATAATAATAAATCTATACATCCAATTGCAATTCACGTGAGGGAGCTAAACATACCAAGAAGATACTCTAAATATAAAGGCAATTAAACATTTTTGGAAGTTGAATGTAACAGTATCCTTTAATTAAAACAGAGGTAGTGTACTTGAGTAATACAACAATATGTATAAGATAATGAGTCCAACACAATTAACAGTAGTCTGGGCTTCTAGAAACAGAATGAAGCAATGTGAACAAATGTCCTTATCTATCCACCACATTTTCATGTCCACTCTAACATATTCCACAAGGTAGTACACAAATCACTTCAATTTTGAGACAAACAGCAGAGATGACAATAATGTATTAATACCCTGATTCAATAAAGCATGTGCTCATGACAATTCCTTTTCAGACGTTTGACATCTCTCCTCACCCATTTTCTTCAATCAGTAAGCTGAATGGAGATATTATAATTGTTGACTGAGATGTCAAAACAGTCTAGGAGATTTAGACTCCTCTTCTATTGAAATTGGTGTCTAAGTCCCAGATTGCTCTGACAAATGAGAACCATTATTATTTTGCTGAGAGCTGGTAACTTGCTCAGTGCTGCACAAGAACAGAGCAGATGCCATTCCTGCCACACAGATCTGACATAAAAGGCTATATGCAGAATGTTTTAAAAAACAGTTCAGTTTTAGGGAAATAAAAAATCATAACAGATGAGGTTGGGACCTCCTTATTTCTCTGTAGAGCCATGCACACTTCTGTAGTGAGAGGCAACACAGTAATAAGCTCTTATAAGGCAAGGTTTAAACAAACATATGGGCTACCATAAACATACTTGGGCAATGAAAATAAGTACAACATAGTATCTGCTCTGAAAAGCTTACAATCAGCTATTTCAGACATGAATTCAAGCACAATACATGGGATGCACACATCAGATAAGCTTCAGTGTAACTTTACAGGGAAACCTGCAATAGGGAAGACCAAACTTCATCCTAAATCCCTGCTTGCAGGGAGGCAGAAATTTTGTTCTGTTGAGAGGATAAAATCCTGAGAGTTTTAGCTAATGCATGCATAGGGAAAGGCTGTATCTTAGGTCTGATCTACACTACTGCTTAAGTCAATGCAACTTACATTGCTGTGGGGCGTAAAAAAAAAAAAGACAGTTCCCTGAGAGACATAAGTTACATTGATTTAAACGCTGTCCATGTTGGTCCTAAGTCGATGGGAAAGTGTCTCCTGCTAACATAGCCTCAGTCTCTTGCGAGGGTGGAGGAATTATGCTTACTGAAGAGCATTCCCTCGTCAGCATAGTGCGTCTCCACCAGATGCGCTACAGCTGCATCTGTGCAGCTGCACCAATGTAACGTGCTAGTGTAGACGGGCCCTTAGAGCTATTATTCAGAAAGAATCTGCAAGACTATCCTTGATGTGGGGACCTAGAGAGAAGGCAGAGTCAAAGATAACACCCAAGCAACAGACAAGATGGTAAAGTCTTGTCCACAGTGATTGACATGCAACTGACCCTCCTATCTTCATCTACTAAGTCATAATGAAAGCAAAAATGTTGCATTTCCATGTAAGCAGGTGCCACTGCCATAGGGATATCATACAAATTAGAGGCAAGATGGACTGTGTGATCACAAATGGGAAGGGAGATGATCCATAAGACACACTATTAACCATACTATGGACCACACTACGGGGGAAAGATTGGAGACTAATGAAGCCTATGGTAACAGTGAAACAGTAGTTGTTTCTTGCTGATTTGTTGATTTCTGTTGAGACAGAATCTGTTATGACAAACTGGCAAAACACCCCAGTGAGACAACTTTTCTCCAGAACATCTGAGATGGAGAACATTGATTTGCTGACTCTGTTTCTGCATTTGGAAGGCAAGGTTTCTGTTTTGGAGCTTTCAACAAAATAGGCAGAGTTAATACAGTCTATATTAGGATGCATTGCATTTACCTTGGCTCAAAACTTGTCACAAATCGTAGAATCATAAATCTATAGGATAGAACAGTGGTCACCAACCAGTAGATCTTGGAGCCTCTGACAGGTGATCCTGAATGGTCCGGCGGGGAGGCTATCAAGTGCCTGCATTTAGCTGCCCCTCCCTGCACTATCCTGCTGCTCTTGCTCAGAGCTGCCCCTCAAAGCCTCCTGCTTGTTCAGAGTAGGGGAGACAGAGGCGGGGGGCACTGATGTCACTCTGACTCCGTCCCCTGTACCCCATCTTCACAGAGTGAGGAAGGTGGTGCCTTGGCGAAAGGGTGAAGCAGGTATTTGGGTTTGAGGTAGATCTTGGACTGACAAATTCAAAAAGTGATATTGAGCTTAAAAAAGGTTGGAGACCACTGGGATAGAAGTAGCCCTTGAAAGGGCTTCTAGTCCAGATCCCTGCACTCAAGACAGGACTAAGTATTATTTAGACCAGGCCTGGGCTGCATGCGGCCCGCAGAGGCAGCAGGGAGCCCCAGGCAGTCTCCCCTGCACTGTGCAGAAACCTGGCTGCAGGGCTGTTTCTGTTTTAAAACTGGAGGGTGGGAGGAAGTTTTAGGAGCCACCCCGCCCCCAGCATATTCCCATTGGCTGGTTTCTACTTTGGGAGCTGCTTTTTAGAATAGCAGGCAGCTAAGAAGGATCACACCACCTCTCCTGGGCTCAGTTATTCATGAAGCACATGGCCAGGCAGGCTGGCACTGGCTGGGAAACATTTTAAGCTCTGCAGGCAGGCAGGCTAGTTTGGCAGCTGGCAAATAAGTCTCTTGGCCACAGCTCGCTTCTGGAACCCCAGCCCTTTCCTGCCCCAATTCCCTGCCCCCCCCCCCCCACCAATATACCCAAACCCTCTCTCCCTGTCTTACACCCATACCCCCTCCCAGATCTGGCACCCAAATCTCCTGCCCCAGATCACAATCCCTTCCTACCCTAGGTTACATCCCAAACCCCTGCACTCCAGTCCCCTGCCCTAGGTCACAACTGCCTGCTTCATCCCAACTCCCTCCCAGACTCGTCTCCCTCCCTTACCCCAAGCTCCCTTCTGCACCCAATCTCCATCCCGGACCCCGCATCTCCAATATCATCATGGAAGAGTGCGGCCCTCAACCACTTTCCAAAATCTTGGAGTGGCCTCCCCATCAAAAATTGTTACCCACCCGATTTAGACACTGCCTGAGAGGTGTTTGTCTAATCTGCTCTTTAAAACCTCCAATGATGAAGATTCCATCACATCCCTACGCAATTTATTCCAGTGGTTTAACCACCGTGATAGTTAGGAAGTTTTTCCTAAGGTACAATCTAAACCTCCCTTGCTGCAATTTAAGCCCATTGCTTCTTGTCCTATCAATTTTTCTCCCTCCTCCTTGTAACAAGATTTTATGTACTTGAAAACTGATATGTCCCTTCCCCTCAGTTTTTCTCCAAATTGACAAACCCAGTTCTTTCACTCTGCCTTCATAGGTCATGTTTTCTAGACCTTTAATCATTTGTGTTGCTCTTTTCTGGACTTTCTTCAATTTGTCCATCTTTCCTGAAATGTGGTGCCTGGACCTGGACATAGTAGTGCAATTGAGGCCTAATCAATATGGAGTAGAGCAAAAGAATTACTTTTCATGTCATGCATACAACACTCTTGCTAATATATGCCAGCATGATGTTTGCTTTTTTGTAACAGTGTTATACTGTTGACTTATATTGAGCTTATGATCCACTATGACTCCTAGATGCCTTTCTGCAGTACTCCTTCCTAGGTAGTCATTTCCCATTTTGTTTGTGTGCAGCTGATTTGTTCATTTCTAAATGGAGGATTTTGCATTTGTTCTTACTGAATGTCATCCTATTTACCTCAGACCATTTCTCCAGATCCTTGCACTTGTATTGTCTACAACCTTTACAAATGTACTCTCTATACCATCATCTAAATAATTGATGAAAATGTTGAACAGAACCTGACCCAGAACTAATTCTTGTAGGAGCCCGCCTGATATGCCCTTCCAGCTTGACAGAGTCATTGAATTACTTTCTGGGAATGCTTTTCCAACTTGTTATGCACCACCATACAGAAGCTCCATCTAGACTGTATTTCCCTAGATTGTTTGAGAAGATCTTGTGAAACAGGACAAAAAGTCTTACTAAAGTCAAGATATATCATCTATTGGCTCCCCATCCACAAGGTTTATTACTCTGTCAAAGGAAGACAGTAGGTTGGTTTGACACAACTGGTTCTTGATTCATTCATGTTGTTACTTATCACCTTATTATCTTCTAGACATTTGCAAACTGATTGCTTAATTATTTGCTCCAGTATCTTTTAGGATACTGAAGTTAAGTTGACTGATCGGTAATTCCCAGTCCTCTGGAATCTCTTTCATGAATTTTTTTTTTTTAATTGCTAATGGTTCAGATATCTCTTCAGTCAGCTTCTTGAATATTCTAGGATGTACTTCATCAGGCCTGCTGATTTGAAGATTGCTAGCTCGTCTAAGTTAGTCCTCTTTGGTCTTGGTGTCCTGGTTGGCTCCATTTCTTAACACAAACCTAGGGACAGGTTTGAGAGCAATAAAATTATCAGGTATGTTATTCAGATGGATGGGGCATGTGGTTTTGCTCAGACTGAAGGCATCCCTCTGCAAGGGAACAGACCCCACTCTGTCCCACAAAATTTCATGTGATTACACAGACAAATGCTGATGGCTCCTAGCCCACCTCGAGGTTTAATGATTATTGCTTGGTTGGGTGAAGAAGACTAGCGAGAAATACTTATGCTGCCCGGTAAGAACTTGAGCTTTGGTGGGACCATGAACTCTTCTGGAATTACAGCCCATTGCTTAAACCAAACAGACCTGGTTTGGGCGCAAAGTTGCATATTGCACAGCTGCAGCATCCATGGTTAACTTCAAACAGATTGTTTTTAAAACAACACAGCATGTTTTATCAGCATTTTCAAGGAGAGGAAATACCTTTTTAACAGGAGCCCCTGGAGTCAAAGAGTCTGGTAGCGCTGACTCAGGTGAGTAGTGGAAGAAATGAAGAGTGAGCAACATTCCTGCATGTCACATCTTTATTATAGTCCTGTCCTTTCTTGCACAAAGAGCTCATGTGTCCTGATCCTGCAGTCTTTTAATGATTAGTCCCACTGAGGTGAGTGGAACAGTTCATGGGCTAAACACGGCAAAGTGGGCCCCTTCCTTTTTCATCCCCACTAAAGAAGATCTCCCAGTGCACAATGAATTATTTCTTTAACAAGCGACTGCTGTAAACACCTGGTACTAAAGACACAGCAAAGGAAGGAGTGTAAGGAAGGCAAATTCCACTCTCACTGGGGTGTGTGTGTTAAGAGTTTGGATCTGGGAAGGGTGGAGAGAAATTTGAGGACAGCTGTTACATTTCTCAGACTCCACACAGCTATCAAAAGAAATAAGCACCTAACTCATTTAAGCAATTTTTATTTATGTATTTAGAGGGAAACTTCCATATCATATCATAAGTAAAAATACTAGAGTTGAATGTTGTGTAAAAAAAAAAAAAAGTCACGGCAATGGGCTCTCTGTGCGGGGCCACAATAGTTTATCATGGAAAGGGGAAGTGAGGGTATGCTCACTTCCAAATTAAAAAAATAAATGCTAATTAACTGCAATACATTTCATCATTTTCATACAGCCAATAGAATGAAAACCAAAAGCAATCTAAAAGAATGCAACCTACAATGGAATAAAGTCATTCGGGCAGTAGAGGCAGAATAAGACCGTTTTTACGAAAGTTACAAAGAAACATGATACAACAACAAAAAAAAAAGGGTGGGAGAATATTTTTCACTAAGATTAAAAACAAAAAATATTCACTTTAACACCCTATCACTCAAACACAGAGAACGTTTCAACCTAGTTTCTTTTTTTCCTATACAAGGGAAACACTGTTAAAGTGCTTCTTTTAAGAGTTAGAAGGCACCACTGAGAGTTGCCTGATACCTTTAATGCACACTGAAGAAAGAGGAAATTGTCTGGCATGATGCAAAAATTAACTCCTTATAGATCTTTTCTTTTAAAAAGTGGCAACAAGTTATAACTTCAGTGCCAGAAATTTACTTCTGATTGGTGGATTCATTCATTAAGAGAGATTTCTCCCTTAGAATTGTGTGTGGCTTTTCATACACTGTACAAAATGGGGCAATTCTGCAGTATCGCATTTTAAATTAGATTGGTCAGACAGTTTTCTAAGTTTTGAGAGCCAATCCTATTAAATACTTCTAAACTCTAGACAAATGGAATAATTAACTGCACTATCTTAAATGGCATACTCATCTGTGCGATGTAGAAATGGACTAGATTCCACAGAATTCAATTTGATATGTAATGTCTTGTAGCAGATGTTATAACAAAATAACTCTTGTTTATTGAATTACCTCACTGAGGCCATTAATGCTGTTCCTATAGTTGATTTTTCTGGAGTAGGATGACACTTCATAGCTGTCCAAAGCAAGCTTGAACCTTTAACTCTCCAGAATTTGTTCACTTTGTTGCTTATATTATTGCACTAGCTTCTAAAGTCTTTATAGCTTCCTAAGTAAATCTAATTGTTCAAAATGCAGATTCTATATTTAGATAATGAATTGTATGAAATAAATAAAAGGGATTTTTACGGTCAGTGTTGCTGATATGCTGTGTATCTTAATTATTTCTAATGTAAACCGTTTTGGTGCATTTTCTTAAAAACCTAGTCATCCAGCATAAAAGCTTGACTTAACATTTAAGAATGGATTTGTTTTTCTCAAAACTGCATCAGAGAATTGTTTTAAATACAGAATCTGTGAGGCTTCCTACAAATTCATGGAAATTGCAGTACAAACACAGTTTGTAATTCAGATAATATAGACAGTTTTCTAGTGTCCATTGAAATAAGGTCCCCAAAATGTAGTCTGTTTTGTTTCTGAATGGGAAAAAAGGCAAAACATTAGGCTGTTCCACTGGCTGAATAGGAGAACTGAGGAAAATGAGGTCTTCTCTCATTATCTACACAATCCATACTGTCATCTGCAAACAGAAAAATCAGTTTTACACATTGAATAATGCCCCATATATTTTGATTTTAAAAAGAATAGAAATTATTTTCATATCTTGAAACAAATGCATTGTAGCTTCCCTCGTACATCCCAAATTAAAATTATAGCTAAAACTAGCAACAGAAAAGTATCAAACTTAAGACCTGCCTTGACTCTTTATTTAATGTAAGAAGTTAATTTTCAGCACTGAGATGTAGCTCTGCTGGTGTCCATTTAATATTGCTGTGAGCTGTATGGTTGAATCCATATTCACTGTACTGAATTTTCACCCCTCGGTGTCTAGCGGTATAAAGTGAATGCTAAGTTATCATGGAAATAGAGTATACTTAAATTTAAAAAGCACATTAGCAATTATGCAATCAGTGTCAATACACACAATGTATATGCGTATGCATTTCAAAGCTTATGAATATTGCTGGTTGGAAGTTTACCAACAGAATGTTTTTCTGTTGGAAAATGCCAGTTCATTGAAAACTAAATGTTTTGTGGAAGCTTGTCAATTTGAACATTTTTTCATTTGGAAAAGCAGTAATGCAAAGTGTTCTGACATTTTCAGAATGAAATTCTTATATTTTTATTTTGAAACAACTTTAACTTTTATTTTATATTATAATTTTTGTAGTATGTCAAAATTAGAATGAAACTTTTGATCTTACAAAACTAAGCATTTCAACTTGCCTGACATGTTTTTTCCCCAGAATTTCATTTTGCAAGGTGTTTTGTGTATTTTGTTTTAGTTCCATTTCAGAACAGAAACCAAATTTTGAACTCGCAGAACTCCCCACAGCAAAAAAAATTCAGTTTCCACTCAAGTTCTGCTTATGACATTTTATGCCCAGGAAAAGCACCAAACTGAAATTTAGCTGGGAAGAATACACTAAGCAGGAGAGACCTTCACTAGGGTTTAAGAGAGCAGTTCAATTTCTATGCCCAGTTAATACCTGGCTTGTCTGCTGAGGCTACTAATAACGGTCTCAGTTACAGCATTTCTTTTTGAGGCATTTACAAGGATAGGGACTCAGACCATTGAATCACACAGCTCACTGTCTCTCAACCAGTGGTACAAGTACCCTTAGGGGTACTCGAGAGAAGTCTAGGGGGTATGTCAACACAACTGAAATTTGGAGAAAACTGAATTTTTGTTTTAAGTTTTACAGTGCTTTATCATTTTTGTACTTTTTACATCCAAAAATTTAATCACCTGCCCAGCTACAATTAAGTTGTTTAAACAATGTGTTGCAATGGTAGAAAAAAACTGTGTGTGTCTAAAAACTGTAGGTACTAGAGGTACTTATAATTTTTTTTTTTTGAAAAAGGGGTACTTTATTAAAAAAAAAAAGGTTGAGAAACACTGACATAGCTCACTGAGCAGCCACTGGATAACAGACTTTCTGATACTATCAGTGATGGGCCTGGTGTACATTCAGTTCCAGATTCCTAAACATCCCAAAGCTAGAGCTGGTATGGACTCATCTAACATCATGACCAAGTATAATCACACAGTTTAATTATTGCATATCAAAAAGAAACACAGATGAATCTGAACTGACATTTCTTTGATATTTTCTATTAGGCCAAATAACACTACTGAAAATTATGTTGGGGTGACTCTAAACTGAAAGAAAGAAATAGTCAGAAAACTTTACCTTGGTCAGGTGGAGTGATTGTAATCATCTGTGCTGTAAATTCTTCATCGAAATATCTTGTATCTGTTTCAGATGTAACTTGTGGTTTAAATGGAGGTACAAGCTGAAAGACAAAAAAACCCCGTAAGCTTATAGTTTGCTGAAATACGTTCTTTGCAAGTTGGCTTTGAATTTCAGCTATAAGCCACAGTGACTTTTCCTATACTGCTAATAAATCCATGGCTCATAGGAAAGAAATATGTACGAAATATTTAAATGTGCATTTGCTGTTTACTGGATGTGAAAGGTTTTGTTTCTAAATCTTGCTTGAAGTAGAAAAAATTGTGAGCTGCTGATGCGACTTCAAGCAATAAATAAATAGCTGATAAATATTTACAGTGAAGAAATTAATACATAGGCTATTTTTAAAAAAATGACAGAGACTATAGGTCTGATCACCTATGCTTTAGGCATAGGAGAGGGGCTGGAAACAGTTCAGAGGGGAGCTGCACTTCAGTGGCATTGTAGCTCTCTCTTATCCTATGGAGGAAACTTGATATAAACCCTGCACTTGTGGAGCTTAGAAAATTTAAGGGAAACTGGCATGGTCACTGGTATTGGTCACATGTACCTTCTGGTATTGCATCCAGGGAGTCTGACAACAGGACTCCAGGTAAACTAAGCTACTTGAGTGGGGTGGAGGAGGCGGCAGCGTGTACATCCAGCCACTGGTCTTACGCAGATGCAATGTTCCAAAGGGTTTTGTAACGTGCACTTTTAAAAGAAGGTATATCTGGTTCAGTTTTCCACTGCACAATACAGCAGAAACTTGATTGTGAGGTCACCATCTGTAGCCTTTCCACAGAGGACAGAATTCTGGGCATCAATTCACCCACTGGTGGGGATAACTGGCAGTCAGAATAGCACTCAACTACACTATTCCTATGCAACAACAGTTAGGAAATGGGATCAAGGAAGCTGTGTAGCTACGGTGCTCATGGGCATGAAAAATCTATAACATGAGCACTGTAGCTCTAGTCCCTGACATAGGCACAATAAGATCAACCTAAGAATGGTCATACTGAGTCAGATCAATTGACCATTTATTCCGTCTTTCAGAAATGGCCAATAGCAAATGTTTCAAAGGGAATGAACAGAATAGGGCAATCATCAAATGATCCATCCCCTATTGTCCAGCCCCAGCATCTGGCAATCAGAGGCTTAAGGACACCCAGAGCATAACCTTGACCGTCTTGGCCAATCGCCATTGATGGGCTTATTCTCCATGAACCTGTCTAATTCTTTTTGAACCCAGTTACAGTTACGGCCTTCACAACAACCCGTAGAAAGGAGTTCCACAGGCTGACTCTGTGTAATATGAAGTACTACTTTATTTGTTTTAAATCTTTGCCTTTCATTGGGTGACTGACCCATGATGCGAAGGAGTAAAGAGCACTTCATTAACTGCTATTAGTCCCCTGCATTTAATTTTATTTCAGAACAGATTTAAAATTAAAGACAAAAATATGATCCACAGAGATCATACTGGTGATACTTCCAAGAAAAAAAACCTGTGAAGTTTAGAGCCAACATTTGAATGTTATGGGAAGTGAAAATACTTCAGTGTTAAAAATGACCCTTATTCTAAATATCAAATACAGTTACAAGATGCACACAACATACCTATTTTAAGCCTAAATCTCCAAAACTAACTTGTTATTTCTGGATGCCCCAAATATACTTTTAAGGAGTTAAAGGGTCAGATAAGTGCTTAGCACTTACAGGGTCTGAATTTCTGAAAGAGGCTTTGATGTTATGAACCCCAAATTCTTAGACATTATTGAAAATGTAGGCTTTATAGCCTATATATTATTTAAGGTACAAGAGGAGGAGTTCCATTTCCTAAGGTAATAAACCTACTCTCAAATTATTCCAACCAGTATACTTTTTCTGTGAGGATAAGTACCCTTTCTCCCCAATATCAAATCCCCAATCCTCTGATCATCCATCAGGCATTCTCTCTTCCATCTAAGCAATGGTTTGGCCCCTCCTGTGTGTCTGATTTGTCCATAACTCCATTTAGCTAATGGTGGTTTTGGCACGTGCTGCTTCAACTCACTCTCTAAACTGTTGTCCGCAATGCTGAGTCTCCAAATACGAGAGTGATTAAGGACTCAGGCACTGCAGCCAAAACCTAATTACAGAGATGTTCTGGATTATTTTTTAGAAGATTACTGGTAAAATACAATTTAAGACAGGATGAACCCCATGGAAAATATTTTGTATATGATCAGATTGATCTCGGAGGGGAAGTGGGAGAATGTAGCAAGAAGCTGTGATGTGAACGGCATTCACTGCAATAGGTCAGCAGCCCAACTGGTGGGGAGGTGCACTTGTGGCATAATGCTGCTGTATGCCAGCAGGAGATACACGGACATAAGTTTCTTAACTAGCCAAGAGAGGCTGTCGAGAAGATGCAATTACAATATTAATATTTATAGGTAGTTTATGGAAGGATGAAGTATTACACAGTTAAAATGCACTGGTCTCTAGGGAAAAATGACTGATTTTCAGCAGGGATATTCTGATGATTTTAAATTCAGTTACGCCAAACTTCCTGTCGTTCAAAGTAAGGTCACATCTCCCAATCTCAATTGCACAAAAAATTTCCTTGTTTATACAAAGCTTCAATTATGTAAACTTATTCCACATTTCCTGATGACATTGGGGAACCATGTCTGTCCCAGATGTGTCTAGACTAATAGCATATTTCACTCACTGTGGGTGATCTTCTACCAATTTTAGAAGACCTCCAGGACATTCAAACACATCTCTTTGGCCTGGGCAGAGAGAGTATGTCTACTATAGACAAAGTCTTAGATCCCATTTTTTATTTGCCCTCTTGCTAGAAATGAGCCAAAGAGGATGGCTTTTGAATTTGCAAAGACAATGTTTGAAGTGATCTTAATCCAGGCACTTTTTTCTCCAAGGCAGCAAATGTCTGGAGGAACTGGGGAGGCGGGAGGGTGCAGGAAATTAAAGTTTCTGGCTCATCACCACTTTTTATAAGCTTTATGAAGATCATGTTTAAAGCAATGTTCTTTACACTGACCTGCATAAACTCTGCAATCAAAATGTTGCAGAAGCCCTTGACCTGATAAATTCACTGCAGACATCCTGTATGTGGCAGTCTCCTTTGACATCTGTTCTTAAAAGGCATATTGTCAAAGCTGCCTAAAAATCAGACCTTTCAGAGAGCTCTTTGTTCTCTGGCATATGCACAGAAGGCAAATACATGATTTGCTATCTCTCCAATTTGTATGGAATATCTACAGCTCTTATTCTCTCAAGAATTGAGAGATATACTTGTAAATTTCAGAACTCTGCTTTCTGACAAGAACAGGGCAGGCACAAGAGAGGGCCTGTAAAACATGCATGTGTGATTGGTTCTAGGGTATGTTTTCCACTTGCCCAGCAAAAGAACAAATTTGTAAAGAACAAATCAAGCCAAATCAATCTGATAGCTTTCTTTGATAGGATAACAGGTCTTGTGGATAAGAGAGAAGCAGTGGATGTGGTATACCTAGACTTTAGTAAGGCATTTGATACAATATTGCATGACCTTGTCAATAAACTTGGCAATTACAACCTAGATGGGGCTACTATAAGATGGCTGCATAACCGGCTGGATAACCATTCTCAGAGAGTAGTTATTAATGGTTCAGAGTCATGCTGGAAGGGCATAACCAGTGGAGTGCCCAGGAGCCTGTTTTGGTTCCAGTTCTGTTAAATATCTTCATCAACGATGTAGATATTGGCATAGAGAGTACGCTTATTAAGTTTGCAGATGATACCAATCTGGGAGGGGTTGCAAGTGCTTTGGAGGATAGGGTCATAATTCAAAATGATCTGGACAAACTGGAGACATGGTCTGAGGTAAGCTGGATGACATTTAATAAGGACAAATGCAAAGTACTCCACTTAGGAAAGAAAATTTGGTTTCACACATGGAATGGGAAGCAAGTGTCTAGGAAGGAGTACTGCAGAAAGGGATCTAGGAGTCATAGTGGACCACAAGCTAAATATGAGCCAACAGTGTGATGCTGTTGCAAAAAAAGCAAACATGATTCTGGGATGCATTAATAGGAGTGCTGTAAGCAAGACAGGAGAAGTCATTCTTCCACTCTACTTTGCACTGATGAGGCCTCAATTGGAGTACTGTGTCCAATTCTGGGCACCACATTTCAAGAAAGGTGTGGAGAAACTGGAGAAGGTCCAGAGAAGAGCAACAAAATTATTAAAGATCTAGAAAACATGAGTTATGAGGCAAGGCTGAAGGAATTGGGCTTATTTAGTTTGGAAAAAAGAAGTAGTAGTTTTCAGGTATCTAAAAGGGTGTCACAGGGAGGAGGGGGGAAATTGTTCTCCTTGGCCTCTTGACAAGAAGCAGTGTATTTAAACTGCAGCAAGGGAGGTTTAGGTTGGACAGGGTGGTTAAACACTGCAATAAACTGTGTAGGGAGGTTGTGAAATCACCATCACTGGAGATATTTAAGAGCAGGTTGAATAGACATCTACCAGGGATAGTCTAGAGGGTGCTTGGTCCTGCTGTGAGGGCAGGGGACTGGACTTGATCTATCGAGGTCCCTTCCATTTTTAGTATTCTTAGAATTATAGAATCATACAGTTCAAGTTCTATGAGTCACAATCCTTTCTTTAGGGGAAATGACAGATTTTTCCAGAAGCAGAAGGGAAGAGTAATATTGTAAATATTAAAATATGTATATAATACAAGAGGGTAAAATTTTAGTTTAGCAAGTAGGACAGTGTCCTTTAAAAGGGTCCATTTATGCTGTATCATGTGTAGATATTCAATGGTGAAGCATGCAAAGCTGAAACAATGAATCACTATTCAGATGCATCTTTCTCTCTCCTGTGAAATTATATAAAGGAACACCCATCTTTCCTAATACAAGAGTTTTCCAGTATTAGGAAGGTGCGTGTCATATTGCCCTTTGTATACTGTATCTTTTGTGTTCTCCAGGGAACCATTCAACATCTTCATAACCTTATCAGGAAGGCAAAGAGGGACATGTTTCTGCAAGGAGAGAAAGAAAGGTTGGAAGGAGAAAATAAGGTATCCTTTGTATACAACAGTAAAGCCAAGAATGTTAATCTCTACTGGTATGATATGGAAACTGCTAACATAACAGTATGTTAGTTATACAAAAGGAATCCAACAGTTAAAACCCTGAGCAAATCATATGTTATTTGTATTCATTAATAAGAGACTTTCAGGTTAAAAATAATTTATTATTTATGTCTATTGGGGCACAAAACTGTCTTTAGGACTTTCCCAAACCAAGCAAATATATAATCCTTGCTTCCTAATTAATTAGCTAAGAGAGTGTTTCTCAAAAGTGTTCCATGGGCCTGCTTTGGCAAAAGCCTCTAATGGGCCTATGCGTCGCTTTGTTTACATAGGGTCTGTGGCCATGGAGCTTTGTGGCTCCTGTTGGCTCTGATTCACTGTTTCCAGCCAAGGGGAGCTGTGGGAAGCTTCATGTCATGGCAATATGGAGGGAAAAGTGGGATAATGTGAGTAAGATCACACCATTACTCAGCAGTAGCTACTGCATGGCATGCTGAAGTTGTTTCTCTTTTTATCACTGAAGAGATGTCTGAGTTACACGCCGGTGTCACGACAAAAGTGTTTGCAATGAGGTACTTGAAGGAATGGTGGGAAAAGCTCAGCAGGAGCAATGAGACAGCAAGGGAAGATGGCACTGATATAATAGAAGGGGAAGTCAAAGTCTGACACCAATTTATGCTAGCCACATCGTAGAAGTCAGGTTGCTGATTCTAGGGACTCCTGTTCTAGAACATGGGGCAGCACTTCAGGAATATAGGTTAGAGGCCATGAATTCAGATACATAAAATTGTCCTTCTCTTCTTTGTCACGAAACCCTTATTAGAACTGGACTAACTTTAAAAATCCAAGTTTTACTCCTCTGTGTCTATGCTACTTGTCTGATCTAGTCGATCTGCATTTTTCCAAGCAAAGATAGATGCCAAAAAGTTTCACTATTATTTCTGGTTAGTTTCAGATTCTCATGCACCGGTTCAATGAATTAGTTTCTGAGCTGCAAGCATCTTACGGGGGAACTACTTGTTAGAGACAAAACTGTTTCTAGTAGAATTAAAACAAAATTAATGAAAGCCAGTTTGTAAAACTTATGTTTACAAAAACTAATATTTTGCACCAACTTTGACCTAACAGATTCTCTTTCACTCTTATTATTGACTTAGATAAATTTTCTTTAGCAGGACATTTTAGTTAGAAATGAAGTACTGTGGCTTAGAAACAGCTGACACAAATATAGCAAGTCTTATTCATGAAATAATCTTCAATAGCCGGGGACAACCTTACACATATTCAGTTACTCCACAAACCCTCTTTACATTAGAAGAATTGTTAAGTACCTTTTTCTCATATACGTCTTGCCAAACAATGCCAGAAAAAAATTTGTGCTGCATAATCTCCTTTGCATCATCAGGGCCACCACCTAACCTGTTTTTTTGGGGAAAACACAACACTTCAGCATATGTAGTTTTCAAATAAAATTATTACTGAGAAGAGAGGAAGTCATGGTTAAGTAACCAACAGTTTATCAGTTTCAGGTTTGAGAACAAGCTTGTCATTCATTACCTTGATGCATTTATTTCACGTTCTAAGATTCATGAACACTGGTTGGTTGTCCATTTCAGACTTCAGCTTTCCAAACTAGGGATGTAAAATCCCGTTTAATTAGTTAATCAGTTAAATGTTACGGTTAACTGACTAAACAGAGGCAGGCAGTCTGGAATGCTCCTGCCTGCAGCACGCTGGGCCAGGCCTGCTGCGGGTGGGGGCTGTTTCAGCGGGGGCAGGCTGCAGCAGGGCTGGAGCAGCCCCCCTGACCTATGTACAGAGCTCAGGGGGCTGCTCCAGCCCCAGCTGGTCAATTGTAACCAGTAAGCATCACCCGGTGCTTCCTAAGGGTGATGCTTAATGGTTAACCAGTGAACCATTCACAACCCTATTCCAAAACTCTAGTGGAACTATGTTTAAGAGACAAAATGATTGATACATCAAGAGATGCATCTAAAATTCATGCTTCAAAACATATGCCCTGAAACAGAAGTTCTATGATGTGACTTCTCTTACTCAACACACTCCACATCTCTGCTCTATTTCATATCTGTTATTACTTTTAGTATGCAGATCCTGGGCATACCAATAGGAAAGTGAACTGGATGTTAGTTTGACCGTGTTCCAGTTCAACGTGAAATCATTTACACCTGGCAACTAGGTTTAAAGGGAATGAGGCTAAAATCTGAAAATAATGGGAGGTATACCATATAAATGAAGAAAAGCAGAATTTGACCTGTGGAACCCTAATCATTTGTTGGAGGCATGACTTACAGGTCAGTAAAAGGCTCTCTTTGTGGACACATTTGATATGATTCATAGAATTGAATCATATTAGAAGGGACCACTGTGATCTAATCTGACTTCCTACATAACACAGGCCAGAGAACTTCCCCAAAATAAGTCCCAGAGCAGATTTTTTAGAAAAATATCCTGTCTTGGTTTAAAAATTGCCAGTAATGGGGAATCCACCATACCCCTTGGTAAATTGTTGCAATAATTACTCTTATTGTTAAGATGCTGTTATGGAAGAGAATGAAACACAAACATGGAACCCCATGTTGTCATTTTAGTCAACTTTCAGAGATAAGTGATGCTTAAAAATACATTTTGTAACAAGAGCTGAGCGAGTCCTGACTTTCCAGCCTTCCTTCCAACACTGTTACAAGGAATAGTCACTTCACAGCATATTTTACATATTTTACAACCTGACAAATGTAATATCAAGTTGTACATGAACCTACCCTCCTTTTTGGATTCAGAGAAACACAAAAGGATTTTTATTGATTTAAATAATATTGATATAGGGCACTTTCCTTGCAATACAAGAGTGTTTACACAGACATGACCCAAAATAATGACACCTATCAATTACAATTTAATTATTTTTGTTACGGTTAATGTGTAGAGAAGCCCTGAGTCAACAGGAGCTTAGACTATTATCTGGGTGAAATATTTTCCTCTCAGAGTTTGAACCATTGGGCAGTGGGCGGTGATAGGCAAGGGGTGACTCAGCTTCCCCTCGTACAGCCACTGCCATGGGAACCCTACTGTGGTTTGGCGAGGGAAATTTTTGCTTTTTATAGTACCCCATGCAGGTTCCTGTGCTGAACCACATTATCAAAACAATACAAAAAGCATGTTTTTCTCAAACAAAACACAGATTAGACAAATAGATTAAATTCACAGATTTTAAGGCTAAGAGGTACCATTACAGCCATCATGATGGTCTAGTCCAGGGGTGGGCAATCATTTTCACAGGGGAACCACTTAATGAATTTTGGTACGTGGTCGCAGGCTGGCACCACTCTCAGAAGAGGCGGGGCCTGCGCAGAAGGGTGGGGCTAGGAACTAGCCTCCCATCAGAGTTGTCTGGGGCTAGAGGCTTTGAATTAAAAACACAGCAAAGAGCTCCAGGGTCACAGCTCCCAGCCCCGCCGCTACTGCATTGCCTAGCACTCACCTAGCACTGCTGTGGCTATTTAAAGGGCTTACAGGTTAGGCCCCTGTTGAGGTAGTGCTGTAACTGGGAGCCCTGAGCCATTAAAATAGGATCCTGCTGCCTAAACCACTGCCTAGAAATTCGGTGGCACAGGCAGCAGGATATAAATAGAAAGCAGCCAGATGCAGTCTGTGGGCTGGATCCGGCCCCTGGCTGCATCTTGCCCAGCCCTGGTCTAATCTGACCTCCTGCACATATGACGCCCATCACCATAATTTCTGAGCACTTCATGAACTTTAATGTATTTACTCTCCCAAACACTCCTGTCTGGTACGGTAGTACTATTATCTCCTTTTTACAGATCCGAAACTGAGGCACAGAATGGCTAAGTGTTTTGCCCAGGGTCACACAGGAAATCTGGTAGAGCTGGGAACTGAATCCACTCTTCAAAGTCCCAGCCTAGCACCTTACCAATGAGTCACCCTGCCTCTTATAACAAAAGTCAAAACACAATTTTACTCTGCAATTCTTGCAATGCTAACTATGAGTATAAATAAAACTAGCAATACACCATTAAAAAAGTTTACAGAGAAATATTACAAAGACTAAGTGAGAACAGAAACTTAGAAGATTTAGAAGACTCAGAACAAACTATAGTCTAAATGTCTGTCATTACTGAGTGCCAAACTTTTGTTTGTTCTTATATAAGGTCAAGGACCTTTATTTTGTGCTTCAACCTAAGTTCAAAAGAAAAAAATCATCATTAAAGAGGTTCTTAAAAAAAAAAAACCTACCATGAAATGTGCATTCTCTGAGCTTATAAAACTGCTTGCAGTCTGGAAGTTATTTTAATGATCTGACTGTTCCAAATGTCTGTGTTCCAGAAGTGAAAAACAGCCACTTATTCTGAAGGAAATCCAAGTGCAACTACAGTAATCATTTTGCACACCTAAATCACTGACAGAGATATAATTAGTGGCGATTTCATGGCCAAGAAATGTGTGTCACAGATCATGAAATAAGCCCTTCACCGTGAAATCTGATCTCCCTCTTGCTGCTGGGAGTGCCCTGGGCAGGGGGCTCCTAGCTGCAACTCTGTGCTGGACAGGGGAAGGACAGCTCTCGCTCAGTACAGGGAGATCAGACTCACCTCTGAGTGCCTTCTACTGCTGCAGGAAGATCCAGCAGTGGATGTTCCTGCAGCTGGAGGAAACTTGTGAAGATAGGTCTCATCTCCCCTTGCTCCTGGAAGTGCCCTACCAGGGGGCTCCTAGCCGCAAGTCCCTGCTGGGCTGGGGAGAGATAGGACGTGTTCTTCCCTTACATGGCAGCTCGGGGGAGAGAGGAAGAATCAGACCCACTTCTAGGTACCTTTTGGGTAGGGACCCCCAAGATTACAACAACATGAAATTTCAGATGTTAACAGCTGAAAATGTGAAACTGACCAATTTTAAAACCTTCAGGCTGTGAAACAGATCAAAATGGATGTGAATTTGGTAGGGCCCTAGTGACAATATTTAAATAGTGGCCTTAAAAGAAACACAAAAAAAGTTACTGAATCATGGTTAGACAGTGTCATCTCAGCTAACTCAGCATTAATGCTAAACACCCATTTCTATTCACAGCTTTAAAATAAAATAAAATAAAATAAAATAAAATAAAATATATAGTACTAGTTCTTCATCTTAATCTCAACTCTACTGCAGCATGGTTCTAATCCAGAAAAGCATTTTGAGCATGTGCTTAACTTTAAACATGTAAGTAGTCCCACTGCTAGTGAGCTTGCGCTTAATCCTTTCTGGGCCAAGACCACACAAGATAATCTCATCATGTCCTGTTATCATCCGGAAGGGGTTTTACAAAAATTTAACCTCTAAGGTTCTTGATTCTCACCTGCTAGTTGCTCATTTTGGGTCTTCCCCAGTTACCTGCTATTCAGCAGACTCTTAAATCATTGTATTCTCCACTTGGTCTCTACCTGTTTCCAATATATACAGTTATGCTAACATAACCTTCCAAAACCTTCCAAACAATATTTTAATATTTCCCTACTGGGTTATCAAGATGTAACTCGTTATTAGAATCCTTATCAGTCACCACACAAGAGATATTCTGGAAGGTCCACCTTGCAATATAGGATGATCTAATCATTGCTAGCAGGATATATGTGTTAAATGACACTTTGTTCCTTCCAAATGTTCTTCATTTCACTTGAATGCTTCAGAGATGAATATTTTGGCAGTAGGCCCATATATTCCAAATATCGTGGAACACAAGGGGCAGAATTCCTTCCTTTCCCAGTTTGTATTGTGCTAGAATCACTGCTTCCCAAGTGTCTCCAATTCATATGTAGGCCCAAATTAACACTAACTGAAGCCGTTCATTACTTGGTATTATATTGATCCCTCTGACTATAATAAAGACCACATCCTCAATACACCTAAGTCTTTCTTCAATTCAAATTCTACCATTTTAACCCTCAAAAGCTCTCTCTGTATACAGCTGAAACAAAAGCTTTAAACACACTGAAGTGCTGTGGAACTCCTTTGCCTAAATTCTCACAGACAAGGCAGGTGAGGTATCTTTTAGTGGACCAGCTTCTGTTGGTGACAAGGACAAGCTTTCAAGCTACACAGAGCTCTTTTTCAGGGCTGAGAAAGGTATTGAGAGCATCACAGCTCATCATAAGATCCAACAGATAGTTTAGCATAAGCAGTTAGAACATGTGCAAAGGGACCATTCAAGGTCCATGAATGCTTCTGTAATCATAGGACAAAAAAGGGGATTAGTGGGTTACAGAATGCTGTAACAGGCCATAAATCCAGTGTCTTAATTAAGGTGACAATTTTTAGTGCCTAGCAAAATTATGAATTTAAGCTCCCAGGCTCGTCTTTTGAGAGTGGTGTGCAGGTTTCCTGTGAGGAGGCGGCCTGAGAGGTGAAATATAGTGAAATTGCTTGGTGGCAAGTGTTCAGCCATGGGTGAGATGGCTTTTTGTCTTTTATCATGTTCCCGTGTGAGTTCATTTGAGAGTGCAGTGATTGTCTGGTTCCATCCACGCAGTTGCTGTGGGAGCATTTAGTGCACTGGGTGAGGTATACCGCATGTTATGTAGGATCCTTGGATCTTGAAAGATATACTGTGGGGGATAGCAGTGGATCACTGTAGCAGTGGAGATAGGTGTGCAAAGTTTTGCACCCTTTGTTCTATTAGGGTCTGGCGTCTCCTGATCTGTCAGGAGCTTCCTGCTACTGATGAGCTTGGATAGGGTGAGGGGGGTTGTGTGAAGGTCAGAAAAGGAGATTCACGAAAGATGTCTCTCAGAATGGGGATCCCCCATCAGGAACGGGTTATAGTAGTTTGATGATACCCCATATGGATTCCCATGTGAGATGGTAGATGACAATTAGAAGTGTGCAGTCAGAAGGGTTTTTACTTCTGTATTGAAGCATGATCTCTTGGGATATTTGGGTCACCCATACCATGATGCAATCTATTTCTTTGGTGCAGAGTCCTGATTTGGTAAAGGTGGTTTTAAGTGTGTTATGGTATATATCTCTGGCTTTCTCCTCAGAGCATATTCTGTGTAGCTGAGTGCCTGGCTGTAGACGGCAGAGATCTTGGTGTGTTTAAGGTGGTTACTGAATCTGTTACGGTAGGGGTGATGATCCATGGATTTCTTGTATAAAGTCATCTGAAAGGTTCCAGTGCTAAAGCTGATGGTGATGTCCAGGAAGTTAGTGGTGCAGTGTTCCAAAGAGAGTTTAATGGATAGGTGATTAAAGTTGTGGTGGACAACTATGAGGGAGTTTAAGTCATCAGTCCAGAAAATACAAATATCATTGATTATCTCAAGAATATAATTGGTTTTGGGAAGCATTTTTCCAAAAATTCTCCTTCAAGTTGGCCCATGAAGACCAGCATATTGGGGCACCATCCTAGTACCAAAGGCTGTTTCAATGGTTTGGACAAATTGTTGTTGCATGTAAAATTGTTATGGGTGAGAACTGCATGAGTTTGGTAATGTGTCTAGGGTGGACATCTGAGAGTTGTCCACTATCTTCTATATGTTTGAGGCAGGCAATGATGCCATCATTGTGAGGAATATTGGTGTATAGGGAAGTGACCTCTGTGGTGTTAAGGACAATCTTCAAAAGGAGGTTGTTAATGCTGCAGAATTTGTGAAGGAAGTCACTTGAGTCCTGGAGGAAGCTGTCCCTTTGTGTGTTGAACAGTTAGGATGGTTTTCATTTGCTCTGCAGAGGCCAGTCAGATGATTCTTTTTTCTTACAATTGTCAGTGGAGCCACAGGATGATTGCTGGTGGGACATGATAACTGGGAGTGGTTTTCGAATGTTCAAAAAGTGCATTAAGGCAGAGTTGGCAAAATAATTCTTCTAGTCCCCCACTAGCTAGTATGGTCTCAACTTCTGTGTAGGGATGTTAAAGACTATAGTTGACTAATCGACTATCCGATAAGCATTTGCTTATAGAATAGTCTTTTGACTAGTTGATATCCTCTTCCTCCCTCTATGAGCTCCCGGGTTCCGGGGAAATGCTGCGGGGAGCCGAGGGTCAGCGGGGAGTCCCCAGCTGACCCCAGGCTCCATGGCTGCCCCTTTGATTTGTGCAGAGGCAGGATTTTAAAGGGGCAGCCCGCCATACAGCTGATCCGTGGATTAGCTCTGCGGCGGGCTGCCCCTTTAAAATGTTGCCTCCGTGCATTTCAAAGGGGCAGCTGCTGTGGAGCCTGGGGTCAGCTGGGGTGCCGGAGCAGTGCTGTGCGGAACCTGGGATCAACTGGGGACTCCCCAGCTGACCTGGGTCTCCTAGCGGCATGCAGCGTAGCATGGATCCCGGGGTCAGCGGGGGACTGTGAGTCCTCCACTGACCCTGGGCTCCTTGGCTTTGAAATGCACAAGAGCCCCCGCTGGGGACTCGTGTACATTTCAAAGCAGGCATCCGCGTGCAGCGCGAAGTCAGCGGGACTTCCTGCTGGCCCCAGGCTGTACGCGGCAGTGCCTATCGACTAGTCGATTAACCACATTTTAACACTCTTACTTCTATGGTAGTTTAACCATTCACTTTTGCCCTCTGTTCTGACAAATACTATCTGATCAAAATTAAGCCTATCCAGTGAGAGACAATCATCATTCCAAATTGGCTTCTCTCTGTGACAGAGCTCTGTGAACATGCAGCATTTAGTGTGAAATTTTTACAGTAGCAAAGTTTCCATCAAAACTGAAAGACGACGATGTTCTAGAGAAGAAAGGGAGAAGTACAGTAGACTTCCGATAATCCAGGACCTTTGGGACCTAGGTGGTGCTGGAGTATCAGGAGGTACTCCGGCGGGGGGCTGTGACGGGTCTGCCGGGACCCACGTTGCATCTGGGGGGGTGGGCGGGGAATGGTGCGGCGAGGGGCAAACCTTCCCCCGTTTTGCAGGAAGGCGGGGGAAGCCCCGCGCCGCCACTGAGAGTTTCCGGGAGGGGAGCGGGCTCCACACCCCCCAGACTGCAGTAGTTATCGCTGAGCGGGGGGTGAAGGGCGGCGCTGCGGAACCAACCCGGTAGCACCCCAGCTGCTCTACTCCACCGCTTCCCCAAGTCCGCCGCTGCTGAAACTGACAAGCAGAGGACAAACGGCAGAGCAGAGCAGCTGGGGTACTGCTGGGTTGGTTCCGCAGCGCTGCCCTTCACCCCCCTGCTTGGCGAGAACTACTGCAGTCTGGGGGGTGGGGAGCCCGCTCCCCTCCCGGAAACTCTTGGCGGCAGCGCGGGGCTTCCCCTGCCTTCCTGCAAAACGGCGGAGGGTTCACCCCTCGCCGCGCCGTTCCCCGCCAGCAGCTCCAATTGTCCGGCTGGCCGGAGCACTTCCAGGTTCCAGTTGGTCCCGGACTATCGGGAGTGCTGGACCACTGGATGCTGGACAATTGGAGTTTTACTGCATCCTGCACTCTTTGGAAGACACCGAGCACATACCAAAGAACACTCAAGAGTGGTGAGGAAACTAACGCAGTAAATGGTGTACTGGTGTTTATTATTTTACAGGAATCTGCATCTCTCTCCTGCAGTCTAAAGTAAATTGATTTGGATATCTTTCTGCAAAGTCTGTCTACTGGCTTCAATTGTCACATGTCCTTAAAGAGATAAACTAGAGTGCAGACATGAGAAGTGAGTCTTTGCTCAAGCCAGGGTGTCCTGGAGAGTGAGAGTTGGCAGGACTAAGTGTAGCAAGCACACAGGACAAGGGGCATGGGAAGATCAAAGGACAGACAGAAAAACCTCCAGAACACACAAAACAAAAACCCAACCAAAAAAAACAGGCTTTAAATATTTTAAGCCTCAATTTCAGGGTTACTCTCATAAGAGCGGCCATACCAAAGGTCCCTCTAGCCCAGTATTCTGTCTTTTGACAGAGGACAATGCCAGGTGCCCCCGAAGGAATGAACAGAATAGGTAATCATCACCTGATCCAGCCCGTCATCCATTCCCAGATTCTGACAAGCAGAGGCTAGGGACATCATTGGTGCCCATCCTAGCTAAGCCACAGATGGACCTATCCTCCATGAATTTATCTAGCTCTTTTTTGAACCCTATTATAAGTTTTGGCCTTCACAACATCTTCTGGCAAGGAGTCCCGCAGGTTGACTGGGTGTTGTGCAAAGAAATGCTTCCTTTTGTTAGTTTTAAACACATTACCTATTAATTTCATTTGGTGACCTCTAGTTCTTATGTTATGGGAAGGAGTAAAAAACTCTTTATTCACTTTTTCCACACCAGTCATGATTTTATAGACCTCTATCACATTCCCTCTTAGTCATCTCTTTTCTAAGCTGAAAAGTTCCAGTCTTATTAATCTCTACTCATATGGCAGCCATTCTAATAAATTGTGTTGCTCTTTTCTGAACCTTTTCCAATGCCAATATATCTTTTTTGAGATAAGATGACAGCATCTGCATACAATATTTAAGATGTCGGCATACCATGGATTTATATAGAGGCAATAAGATATCCTCTATCCCTTTTCTTAAGGATTCCTAACATTGTTTGCTTTTTTGGCTGCCATTCAGAACTATCCACAATGACTCCAAGATCTCTCCCTGGAGTGCTAACAGCCAATGCAGTCCCCATCATTTTAGATGTATAGATGGTTATACTTTCACATCCCTAGTAGGCAATAGTGCAATTTGTTATAAGCAGTGATAGGTCAGTAGGGAAGATCAAAAATCCCTTTTAATCTGGTGATAATGTACTGCTGATGCTGTATGAAATCTTTTACTTATCAGTAAAAACCAACAAGATGGAAGCATGGAAAGAATGCTAACTACATGGCAGAGACAAGACCAAGTTGTGGAGCAGCACAGCTAACAACTTGCTGATTCAGTAAGGAACTAATAAAACAGAAAATAAAATTTTAGATGTGAAAGCAATCATTGTAGAGCAGGGCTATTCAACTTTGAAAGCCCCGGGGGGCCACAATGATACTCACAGCACATGCCGAGGGCCACAACTTAAGTGTGGTTGCATTTACATGCAAATGCATATGCAAATATTTGAAATAGCTTCTTTCACACTGATGGGCATGAATATAAAGATTAAGGCAAGACTACACAACACGCAGGCCCTGTTTAAGTCAGTTCTGCTGATATTAATAAAATGCAATATTTACCCAATTTCCACCCATATGACAGCACTTTTAATGAAAAATGACAGTCCAGGAATTTAACTACTAAAACGCATATCAACAGAAAACCATTATATTGACTACTTTTTTGTTTTCGTTCCCACCCGCGGGCCACGTGAGCCCCGTGTAAACCCAAACCGCACCATGGGCCGCAAACAAATGGACTGCGGGCTGCATGCGGCCTGTGGGCTGAGTGTTGAGTAGCCCTGCTGTCGAGTATGCATGAGTCATGTTTATTGTGATCTAGAATAGTTTGTTTTGATTGTAGCCTTCTGTACAGAACAATGGCAGGCAGGGAATTTTGCAACTCTGTCCCTCTATTACTATATTTGTTTTCTGTTTCAGTTTGGAATACCCAATCTGTGTCAATATTTAAAACAAGGAAAGATCAAACAAACAGGTTTCTTCTTCAACTACTTGCAGTTCTTTATAAATCAGCAATCGGACACAGTCAGTAAAATAAAAATCACACTTCTATCTGAAACATTCAGGATGATTGTAAATGAAAGAAATTAGAGGGGGAAAACACCTTTCCCCTTTTCCTGTGTTTATTTACTGAAAATGACCATATGCAAAATGTGGTTGAATGTACAATTTGCTCTGTTCATGTGGATCTTTCCAACAGCAATACTGAAGAGAAAGCATTTTTAACTCATTTTCTGAAATCAACTAGACAGGTATGTGTGTTGTTTTTGTTTAGGTGCCTCTGTACCTCAGATGACTGTACCCCCATGTTTGTTTTGATGTGGTGGACCTGACGAAGAAATGCGACCAGAGCTATCATTCAGAAAACAAAAGAAATTAAAATGTTTGATTTTCTAAAAAGTGTTCTCACCTTTGTTTAGGATCCTTCTTTAGCAAACCTGACAGAAGAGATTTTGCTTCAGGTGACAAAGTGCGTGGAAACCTAATCTCCTCCATGAGGATAAGTTCAAAGAGCTTCTCGTGATCCTGATTGTAGAAAGGGAGCCGGCCACACATCATTTCATACATTACAACTCCTAATCCCCACCAGTCCACTGCACGACCATAGTCATTATCTTCCAGCACCTGCAGAAACATAGAGCACTGCTTTAATACGTATTCCTATGCTGTGAACAGGCAGGAAATTCAAGTGACAGGACTTATACTATTATATTAGTTTTCATGCAATTCACAGCATCCTTGCAGCAACCAAGAGAGTAGATCCCCTTGCAGACAACTAACACTAATGTGCACCAATGATTTATCAACAGGGAACACTCAAGGCAAGTAAAAGGGGAGGAAAAGCTAGAGAGATGGCACTCTCCCCACACACATTACTTCCCTGAAATGCATAACCTTCTAAAGCTGAGAGGCTGACAACCCAAGTCTGTTCTCAGATTACAAAGCCAGCTGCTAAATCCTAACTTATTCATTAGAAACCATTCCAAATGGGGCCCCATTTTAAAAACAGGATGCCATTTGGGGAGCAGGAGAGATCTGATTAACCTGTTGCATCGAAACTACAATCATACCTGTTCCTCTCTCTGTCAACTCATATGTTTTCTTTCAACATTCTCACCAGAAAAATCAATCTGCAATCCATGAATGTCTGCTTGCAAATGTTAGAAGAATCGCTGAGCTGAATGAAATGCTTGAGAGCCAGAGATTCAAAACTGCTCATCTCGCCTTCTGCACTTCTGGCCTTTATGTTGCCCTAAATGGGAACTAAAATCTTTCGAAAATCTGTTCCTCAAACTTTGCAATTTGCAGTCTCCTTACTAAACACACAGATGTTGAGAAGAAAAAAAAAAAAAAAACTTCTCACAGTGGAGAAAATCTACTATTACAATTTTCTTTTACTTAATTCTATCCTCTGGTTTGGGTTGTGTTATGTGGTATTCGATAGCTGTGCTCTTCTTACAGTTCTGCACTTTACTGCTTATCACTTGTAAGAGGTAAAAGCACTGTTTGTTCATTCTTCTGTGCTGTGCAGTGTCAACCCAATACACTGAACTGTATTCCAGAACTTTTTATGCTCAGAAATAAAAGTCTTCAGTGGGATTCAGGACCAAAGAACCAACTGAAGCCAGAAGCAGTTTTTCCATTAATGTCCATGGGAGCAAGATCTGATGCATTATGAATTAATGAGAAAGATCCTGTGGATAAATAGGAAGATCAAAGTTTTCTTTGTAAGAAATTATGTTCTCTCTCTCTTTTTACTCACTTAGTGCCCTGCCTTAAAAATTATCTGAACTAGAAAAAAGCCCTGCAGTAAAAATCCAAAGGCTGTCCGGTATTAGATTACTCCACATAGGTCTATTTACAGCATCTCTTGCTGCATGATTCACACCAAACGACAGCTGGTTCTACAGCTGCCCCATATATGTATAAGACTAACACAGCTGCTTGTCTGCCAGGATTCCAGGAGCCGGCTTCATCCTTTATGAGGAATCGTGGACTCTAACTTCACAGGAGATATTGTATGACAATACAGTTAGCCATATTTCTGAGCCACACCCTTTCAGTAAGCACTTCCTGTTCATTCTAAACCACTTAGGTTACTTAAAATAGAGTGAACACTTTGCTCCTGGATACACAATAGGGATATTAAAACACACACACACACACGATCAAGTCCTAAAAACTCAGGTCTTCTAAAATGCAATAATAATTTGGCCAAGATACTAAAAGAACACTAGTTATAATCCAGATTACTAGTTAGAACCCTGCATTTCTACCTCCATTCAGCACAGAACAAGTACCAACCTTTATTTTCATAAGTAAAAAATACTTCTTCTTACATACACTGCAGTGCTTATATTAATGATATACAAAACAAGACAATGATTTAAGTATGTTCACAACTGAGAGGAGAAAAAAATCATATACAATGGCATGACAAGTATTTTTATACCTATGATTTATTGCAACATGCCTGGTAACTGTTAACCAATAGGTAACAAGGTCATTTAACTTAATTTAAGCGGATGCTCAATTCATGACAAGCAGTTCTAGGCAGCTGTGCGATGGAATTTACAAGAGAAGACAACAGCTGTAAACAGGATAGTCATCAATATATCTGACACATCAAAGCTGACACAGTTCAGTCACTGACATCCATGCACAAGATTCCAATATGAACCTAAAACAACTACGTAACAACTGTATAAACACGTTCTTATGCTGGATTCAAGTTACAAATAGAGAGGAGAAAAAAGAGAGACCCCTACTTTGAAGGATACATGACCTTAAACATACAGGATACTCTCACACACACAATTTACAGATTTTTTGCATGCTACCAACCAGATGACAAAAGCCTTCAGAATTTAACACTACAACCCATAGCTGGGATTTGCAATGAAAGGAGTGAGCTAGATTAGTCAAAAGGATTTGTTCATCTGTGTTATGGCTCAATTAGATTGTTACAAATATTAAAGGCAACTACTGTAGATAAAATGATTGAGGGGAACTCTATGTAGAGACATTCCATGGTTGCTTCAGACACATTCTACATCAGGAAAAAATCCAAAAATGAAATAATTTCTGGTGAGATTTTCCCAGTCTTTCATTGGCCCACAAAATTCTCAGTTATAATCAGAGACTAAAGTTTAACATTGCTTTTAAAATGGACAATGCCAGATTTAAATCCATATTTGTAAATAAACTGCCTCAGCTGTTTTACTGATAACTCTGTGTCAGCAGTCTTCAGATCATGGACCACTGGTGATTCACAAGGGGCTTCTAGATGCCCATGAAAGCTGGCAGGCATCACGGGGCTGGCTCTTATCTCCTTGCTTCAAGCTACTTTGACAGTGCCCAGGTTCTTCATTTCAATGAAGCGGCTGGACGCCTGTACAAAGAGCTGGAAAAAAAGGAACGCAGCTGCCTTCACTGCCACTAATATATAGGAGGAGACTACAAACAGAAGCCTCCAGGATGGACAAGAGCCATCAGTGGAACAAAACAAAAACAATGCTTCCCTAAAGTAACTTTTCCATGTAACCAATTGCAGATTTGTGCCTTACATGGCTCTAACTGAAAGACTATTGACTTTATGCATTTCACCCAACTTAGACGAAGAGTGAAATGGAGCCACGGTTTCATTTTCACACTACCATGCACTAGCACAGTGCTCCAGTATCCGGATTGCAAACAGTCCAGGAGAAATGTTTTAAAAACTTTTTAAGAGGAAAGTCATGAAAACATTTCTAATTATGTTCTGCAAAATTTCTGTACCACAACGCAATGTAAAATTTTGAATATCAATTGCCTATCTGCACTCTTTCTTCCAGAAAAAGTTGGTACAATATTCACTTTGGGGAATACATATACAGCTCTGTAGTGGTTGTACCTCTGTCCCCTTTCTAGTCTCACTGAGTATATCCCTTCAAGTGTCAGACCATGTGCCTTTATCTATGCCAAGCCCAAATTCCTCTGTTCTATCTCTAATTAGACTGGGCCCCACACCAATCAATCATGTGCATTACTTATGGTTACCCAGCAATACTGAGTGAATTCTGACAGCCTGAAGTTCTTCCCTATGGGAGTCTCTAACCAGTACCGTACAGAGACACAACAGCTTTCTGCAAAGTACTGTTTATTTTGCAGAAGGAATGAAGAATTTAGAGCAAATGAGAGGGTCACTCACCTTGTGCAGTAGCTGAGGTTCTCCAAGATGTGTTCTCCTGTGGATGCTACAATTCAGGTGATTGTACGCCTGTGCCTCTAGTCAGAGAGCTTCACCAGCAGTCTTGTACCTATAGCAGCAGTCAACCAGTGTTATGTGGCCAACCCTCCCCTCAGTTCCTTCTCAGCCACAGAGGCCCTTGCAAGAACTCCAAAGCAGAGAGGAAGAGGGTGGTTAGTGGAGCACCCACAGGAATACACACATCTCAAAGAACCTCAGTTACGGCACAAGGGGAGCCGTAATCTTTACCTTTGAGTAACCATCTCTGAGTGACCTCACTGTGGTGCTCCACTTGTGCTGAGTGTAGGGCAGTGCCCCTCAGTGGAAAGGAGGGGCTTCAGAGTTGGATCTGTGATCAATGATAGGACTACACGTCCTAACAAAAAGTGTCGGGTGTCGAGTCTTGCTCGACTGCGTAGTGCTGAATGAACGTGTGGGCTGAAGACCAACTGTGTGCTTTACATATGTTCGTAGTAGGTACATTATAAAGGAAAGCTACCAAACAAGGAAAGCAATCTGGTAGAATGAATTCTAAATTTTGATGGGGGTTGCAATTTGTCTTAGCAATAGCAGAAATTAATACATTCTAAATCCATTTGAAGAATCTCTGCTTAGATTACCTTCTCTTTTAGATCTCCTCTGTAGTAGTGAGAAAGAGTTTTGGTACCTTCCTGAATGGTTTAGTCCATTTGAGACAAAAGGCTAGTGCCCTTCTGACATACAGTGAATGAAGTGACATTTCTTGCCCATTCTTATGGAGTTTAGGGAAGAATACAGGAAGTGGATAGGTTAGTTGAGGGTCTCAGAAGGATAGCTGTGTTAGTCTGTAACTTTAAAAACAATGAGTAGTCCTGTGGCTAACAAAATATATAGGATCATGAGCTTTTGTGAGTAAAATCCATGTCATCAGATGAGTTGGCGTGGAAATAACAGAATCCAAGATATATAACAGAAAAAGGAGTTACCTGTCAATTGTAGGGCCAGTGTTAATGAAGCTAAGTGGCCTGGATGTATATCATTCATAGCTTTTGATGTGAAAATGTGAATGTCAAAGGCAGGGGAAACTGGCTTTGTAGGGTGTTAAATTAATATCTGTATTCAAGCACAGGGTAACAGTGTCAAATTTGTAAATGAATTCCAGTTCAGTCATCTCTCTCTGTAACTGGGTAGTGAAATTCCTTTGTAGAAGAATGGCTACTTTTAACTCCATGATTGATTGTCCGGTAGCTAAAATTTGATGTTTTGGTCCAGGATGTTGTGACATAGGAAACAGAGTAGTCTATATTTTGTGGGTCTTTGCTTCTACCTCTGGGTGTCATACTGCCTCTGCAGCTGTGTGAAAGGCTCTGGTCTTGAGTATTGTGATGGATAATATATGCCGTTTTCATTTTTATGCATGCGAGTTGCTCTAGGGTCTACAGTTGCATGGAGAGACTCGTCGGTCTTACCTCAAATAATTTTGGACCTTCCAAGGGAAGATCCTCTATGGTGGACTACATCTCCTCTGGGAATCCAGACAGATGGATCCAAGAGGCACATTCATCTTAGATTTCACACAACAGATCTTGCTCCAGTGACTGCTGTGAGATGGCCTTCAGAAATGACAGATCTAAATTGCCCCTTTTTATCTTCCAGGATAAGAGTCAATACAGTCACATAGTTTGGAATAACGTATGTGACTGCATTTCACCATCGAGGCATCATAGTTGGCCATTCTGCACTGCAGCGTTACTGATAAATAGGCCTTGCACCATAAAAGATCCAGTCTTTTACACTCTATCATACGGGTTGCCTCCCCTGCTGTTTGACTGCCTCTTTCACCAATGAGTTTGTCTGGGGGGTGTGAAAACAGAAATTCTATGACCTCTGATGGGATGCAATATTTCTTAGTTGCCATCTTACAAGTCAGCGGTATTGTTGGGGTGTCTGCCAGATGGCCTTGGCAGGCTCCAGGAATGCCTCATTATAGGAAAGGCTGTTTTTCAGTAGGCTGGTGTGTAATATGCCAACCAACATTTGTTGGGACACAGAAACCTCTTTCAGGGGGATTTGGAGCATGTCTGCAATTTTTAAACAGCTCGTGAAATTGCTTAAAATTGTCTCCTATTATAGGAGGCAAAATGGTCTCATCTGGAGAGAAGGAAAAATGTTGGAAAAATTCTCAGCGCCGTAGATGAAATCTGTAATTTTTTGAGTACCAGGAATTATTGTGGTACAAGGAGGAATTGCAGCGTCAGGAGAATCTATGCTGATTGTTTTTGTATCGAAAGAGATAAAGTAGACTTTGGTAGGGCTGTCTCTGTGCTATGTGCCAGAGGGCCAGGAGATGGCGTCATAAGCTGAGGCACTGAGTGTTTAGCTGTTGCAGTCCATGTCACAGTAGAAGGGGTAGTCATATCTCTGCTGTCCTTCTGAGGTCTCTTCTACACTAACACCCTCCTCCCCATCAACCTAACCTACACAACTTCAGCTACGCAAATAGCGTAACTGTAGTCGATGTAATTACTGCATTATTTTCTGTGCAATAAAGCCAGCAAGGGCTGCTCTCCCATCAACTCCGGCTACTCTTCTCATCCTGGTGGAGTACCAGAGTCAACAGGAAAGTGCTTGGAGATCCATTTATCATATCTAAGCAGATGCGATAAATTGACCTCTGGTCGATCGACTGCTGCAGCACTGATCCGCTGCACAGTGAAGAGAAACGTAGAGAATCTGTCTGCTTGGGATCTTTAGCGATACTGGAAGATCCAGCTGACACGCAGGTACTTAGCCATGGCACGGGTGGTACTGATGTTTTGGAGAATATCAGAGAACACAGAGCTCTCCATCATTTTTCTAGGTCCTTCCCATCCAGAGTCAGTGAGGGAAGTCTAACAGAATCCAAAGTATATGACCGGGCGAAGTTTGTGGTGCCAGGTCATAGGTCAGGCAGAGGGATTTCTCCATGAGGATGAATTCAGGGCCCCTCGCTTTTCTGGCACAAGCCTTAAAGTTATGGCAAATGGAAGCACTTCTGAGGTATGTGGGTTTCCCCCAAGCAGCGAACACAGTAGGAATGTCCATCCCAGACTGGAATTGCCTCTTGACAGGAGAGGCAATGTTTAAAGCCTGGAAAGCTGGGCTTTCACAAGTGAAATTATCCCTGATAGGTTAAAGAAAAGGAAATGGGGAGAAAAGGAAAAGGAGATAGGAAACAAATTCTAACTATTCAATCTACTACACTATGCAGCTAATCCTAAATTTAAATTGTACAGAGGAACTGCTGGAGCTCTGACTTGGACCAAAGGCGGTTAAGAAGAAACTGGGGTGGGAGGCAGAGGGGGTCTGATAGGATAGCGCTAGTTAACTGCTGCTACAGGCATGCTATGAGAAGAGGGCATGTGCAGCCCAACTGGGTACTGCTGTCAAAATTCTCCAACTAAGGCAGGGGTGGAGAACCATTATTGAGTTGCAGGCAACACAAAAGTGAGAAGCAAAAATACCAAAAACAAATGAACCCTCCCACCCTCTGCAAACAAAAGCCCTCACTGACCTGGACTCCAACTGAAGAGATACTCACCTCACATCCCTCTCACTCCAGCCCCATGAAGGGAGAAGGGGGACAAGGCTCAGGGCTTACCCCCAGGGCTAGATTAACTCTTCTGGGGGCCTGATGCTGGTAGATTTTGTGGGGTCCCTCTAGACTCTGGGGTGGGGCCAAAAATGAGGAGTTCAGTGTGTGGGAGGGGGCCTGCTGGGGAGTGGGCTGGAGGTGATGGTGTGGAGTCTGGACATGAGGTAGGGTGCAGGAGTGGGCTAGGGTGTGCGATCTGGGCAGGAAGGGGATGTGGGAAGGGGTAGGCGATTCGGGCGCGTACCTGGCATATCTCCTGGGGGGGGAGGGAGGGCACAGGTGACTCTGCACCATCCTGCACTTGCAGGCGCTCCCCTACCCCACCCACACCTCTTCCCATTATTCCCAGTCAATGGGAGCAGCAGGGGAAAAAAATTCAGGCAAAAGGGGGACAAAGCCTGCACTGCCATTTCCCTAGCCAGGGAGGGGGAAGATGGGAAATGACAGTGCACAGAGCCACTTCCTCCCCCTGCCAGGCAGAGCCTGGGAGCCAGATGCCATCTGCAGCCTGCCTTGATTCGACCTGCGAGGCTCAGGGCTCCCTCCACACCAGGGAGCCAGCGCTGGCCATAGGTTCCCCATCCCTGGACTAGAGGCACAGGGTATACAGTCACTTGAAGTAGGGCACCCCCAGAGACATCACTTGAAGAAAAACAGATTTTTAGAGCATCAGTTATCTTAGCCAAAGCCTTACCTTTGATGTAACCTACGCAAACCTAATTTCTTCAGACACTCCACTAGGTTCCTGTCCCTCAAATCGGATATCCCCTAGTCACCACTCTCACCATTCCTCACGTCTTCCTTTTCAACCCTGCCACAGTTATTTTCTTCATCTGCTTCCCAGGACTTTTCCTGTCCTGGCTTTGTCTCTAAATAGCTCTCAAGTGTTTACTGAGAAGTAGCTTGTCTCAAGCCAAGCTAATCCCACACCGACTTGTTCTTTTTTACATACCCTATTAAATTAGACCAATATGTTCATACAGGGAACATCCCAATAATCACATCAACATTTAGCATTTATATATTAATTATATTGTGCAGTTCCATATCCATCACCAACATTATTTATTTTTAAAGGATTTAAAATATATTCAGTATATTTTATAGCTATTTATTTTTTTAAAATTTGATATAAAAATAACCCTACTATATAATTATAATTTGCATATACTCCCTAAAGTGAATACTGTCCCTTTTTCATTTTAAAGGTGCACAGATGGAAGAAAATAACCTATGTGAAAACATTTAATGTTTCTCTATACTAAAGACTTTTTGCAGAACAATGAATACAAAAGTTTTTATCTATATCATATAATATATACACATTTTTATAAATAAACACAGTGTAGTAAGTACAAGAAATATTTAACAATAATTCTACTACCTCAAGAATGGTATTTATTTAAGAATATGGTTAGGTACAATATCTGTAAAAAAGGTACCTCTGGTGCAAGATATTCTGGAGTGCCACAGAAAGTCTTCATCGTTGCTCCATCCTTGATACCTTCTTTGCATAGCCCAAAGTCTGTTATTTTTATGTGTCCATCTTTGTCCAGCATAAGATTTTCCAACTTAGATATAAATCCAAATTAAAATGGTCATTAGATAAACAATCCATACACTTGAGTGACTTTGTAAAATATCTGGATTTCTGCAAGTTATTCTTTTCAGTCCTATTCACCCTGGGATAAGAATTATACTAGCTACCAAAACATATATAATATAAATATACATTTATATCATTTCCCTTAGGGATAATCCACACATCATTGGGCAGCTGAAATATATATATGCAGCGAGAATATAGAAAATAGTCACACTACATATAAGCTTCTTAAATGTTATAACAACAAAAGCACAAATTTGAAAATAACAAAAACACTTTTGCCTCTGCTTTTACTTAGAGGATCTTTCATGGGCATTTCAGAACTGACAGAGGCTAGCAGCAGTGACAAAAACAAAGAATCAATTTAAAGCTACGGGATCAATTTACAATAGCATACTGTCCATGGTAAACATGCTGTAAATTACTCAGAATTAGGCAATTATCTAAAAAATAAGAGAATGCTGGTACTACCCATAGCTCATGAAAACAAATTCTATATGCTGAGTATTTCTGATATAGGGTGGGGTTTTCAAAGGAACCTAAGGGCACATAGTGGATCGATGCTGCAGTGATTGATCCACCAGCAGTCAATTTAGCACATCTGCTTTGACTAAGGATGTGAAGGTTTAACTGGTTAACCAGTGACAGGGGGGTCCGTTGCAGATAGGGGCTACTCTGGCTGGGCTAGAGCAGCCCCTGACTGTGGCAGGGAAAGGAGGCGCTCCAGGCCAGCAGGAGGGGAGGGGGATGAGACTCCAGCCAGGCAGGAGCAGCCTACCTATTCTCAACCCCCCACTTTAATCGGTTAACTGTTTAAATAGGTTTAATCAGTCAGCCAATTAAATGGGATTTTACATCCCTAGCTTAGACACAAGAAGTTGACCTATGAGCACTCTCCCATCAACTCTGGTACTCCACCAGGATGAGAAGAGTAGCCAGAGTCAACGGGAGAGCATCAGCCATTGACCTTATCTCATGGAAGACACTGCAGTAAGTACACTGTCTTCAGCTACGCTATTTGTGTAGCTGAAGTTGTGCATCTTTGACCGAGAGGCAGAGGCGTAGTGTAGACTGGGCCTAAGAGAGACAGGTGCTTAAGTCCCACTGAATTTCATAACACCCTGAATATTCACAGATTCCAGGGCCAGAAGGAACCATCGTGATCATCTAGTCTGACTGCCTATATCACACAGATTAATTCCCTATAACAGAGCTCCCCTTCAGATTCCACCGAGGTAATGGATCCACATATATAGAGGGAATCAAGTCCAAAAATACGCTTTCTGCAGCACCTTGTAGAGTATTCAAGTGCTTAGTTTGAGATCTTAGAAAAATTATGACTGACAATAATTTAGCTGTAATAACAAAGTTTGGTGGATAGGTTTATTACATTTAAGTGTAATCAGCTTCTGTGATTTAGAACTGTAACAATTAAAACCCATTTTTAACAGCCCACGAAATTAAAAGTCTTCTATGTACCTTTAAATCTCTATAAACCACATTCTTCTCTGAATGCAGGTAATCCAGTGCTGATACAATCTCAGCTCCATAAAATCGAGCCCGATCTTCAGAAAAGACACGCTCTCTTGACAGATGGAAAAACAACTACAACAACAAGAATTTATTACATTTAGAATGCACACACTTCTGACTAATAGACAATCCTACTTGGAATCAGATATTAAAGCCAGAAAGGAACCTTTTCCCTCCTGACACAGTTGTGCTCCACAATATTCTAAAAGCTGCACCATAAATAAAATGATTAAACATAAGTTTAATATATTTTTTTCAAAATCATAGCTGCTCTATTTGACAATTTGATGGACTGTTATTTTTAATCAGTATATATAAACAACTAAGAAAAAGTAATTTTGTCCTTAGCTAGTTATTAAACCAGATTTTTATTCCATTACTTTAAAAGCAGGAGATTCCTTATTTGGCAAAAAAATGGATTTCTACTCTTCTGAAACGTCTAATAGACTTTGTTTTCATTTACAGCTCTCCCATCAAAGTACTATGTGCTTTGCAATAATAATACAAAAAGCTTCAATGGCACAGAGAAACTAGAAAACAGCATCAAGGTATACAAACCTCCTGAACCAATAGAAGATACACCAGAAGATGACATTGTAATTTTTGTTCATCAGGGGCTCACCCCTGAAAACCTTTACTCATTTATGTAGTCCTAACTCAAATGAACAACTTCACTGACGTAGGATTCTTCATGTGGGGTAGAACTATATATGTGAGTAAGTTAATGAGGATTCAAAGTCAGTAAATCCTAACATGAAACTGAATACAAAAAATACAGGAAAATCCCAAGGCCTATTAATGTGGTTTCCTTACCTCTCCTCCATTAGCATACTCCATAACAAAACACAAGCGATCATGTGTCTGAAAGGAATACTTTAAAGCCTGAAACAAATTTAAACAAAGACTTAGCACAGATCCCACATCAAAGTTTACAAAAGTGCTCCCAGTCAAGTTTTAGAAACAGGGATAGAGATAAAATACCACATTCTATTTTAACAATATGGTAATATTTTATAAAAAAATTCGGATAGTTTTTTTCACCAGCACTTCTCCATCACTGTAGCACCTGAGCATGGGTCCCATGGTGGTTTTAGTAAATAACACAAAGGTCAGATAGAAGAATTTAGCTAAAGCAGAGATCAATTCTGACACATGGATAACACCTGCAAAAACCAACGGGTTATATTACTATTGGGTAGAGTTATATCTGTGTCCCTACTGTTTTCTCTGCTGCTGCTGCTCCTCCAGCCAGAGGACTGAGAAATTCTGTCAATTTACCATGAATTCACAAAAAAGGAAAGTGAAAGTTCCTCCACCCAGCTGTGTCATGTACATTCCAGCATCACAAGTCCCACCATTTTGTTTGGGTCATGACCCAGGTTTACAAGAGAAGCAGTTGCAGCCCTTTGCTTTGAAGTTGTATTTTGATTTAAGCAAGCATAAAATTACATAAAAACAACTATGTCAAACTTCATTTCTAGGTGGCACATTTGAATCAATAACATTCTTGTGGCAGGAGGACGAGATTTTGGGGTTTGTCAACTCCAACAGTAATCTGTAATAAAAAATTAACAAAAAAAGTGAACAGTGCAGCTTATTTTCACAAGTGATTAATGATTTCTGGGGGCCCAAACTGATACTTTCTGAAAATAAGAGACACTGTATGGTGTGCTGAGCACCAACCCTCTGAAAAATCAGGGGGTGAAAGTGAAAGTGTCCCAAGGTATGCACCCCAAAAATCCAGGCATCCCAAAAACTAGTTACTGCTGAAGACCTAGACCTGGGAGACTTGTTTTTTCACCATGATAATAAGGAAGAAATCTGTAAGTGTCACAATGCTGAATTTGCTTACCAGATGTACTAAAAAAGAAGAAAAAAAAAAGAACACTTACTGTTAAGAATGGGTGCCTAGAATTCTGTAAAACGCGGTTTTCTGTCAGTGTGTGCGCTACTTCATCCTGCAATGCCACCCAGCAGAAAGTTATCAATGCAAATCACAAAAGAACAAGAGCTCCATAAAAAAAAGTAAGTAGTCAAATACACAGAGGAAATTGCAACCTTGAGATCCTGCACTAGAACCTAGAGGGTTGTGCCAGGGATAAACTAGGCTCAGAACGTTCTAATTTACTCACCTTTGCCACAATAACTTCCTTCTTCAAGATTTTCATAGCATAATATCGTCCAGTTGCTTTTTCTTTAACTAGAATGACCTTCCCAAAAGTGCCTTTCCCCAGTAGTTTAAGGTATTCAAATTCATTCATGGTCTGTTAAAGATATTCAAGTTAAATATAGGTCATGACCAACTTTGTAATACATGTAAATAGTGACTGAAGTAGATGACCTGACAGGTTGGGTCAGTTAAAATGAGGCACATACCACTTATGATTTGCTTCTAGAGAATTAAAATAAAAAAAAAAACTTCTTTGGAAAGAATGACTGTTACGCTTACAAGGACAGGGCATTTCAAAACCCACTGAATTGCTTAATAAATGAAAAAACCCTCTTCCATTTAATTGAGAATTTCTTCACATGAAATAGGCAAGAGATAAAAGTAGTTGTTTGGGCCATGCAACCTGTTTCAGTGAGCAATCTTGAGAAGGCCACCCACTTCTCTCATCCTAAAGATTTGTCAGTCCCAATCCTGCTTTGAGGTTTAGACATCAGAATAAGTTTCCCCATATATATGTATGTATGTATGTATGTATGTAAGGGATCAGCCTTGCTGTGACCCAAGGAATGGTACCAGAAAAAAAACACAATGAACACAGTATAATTTCTCTTTCTTGTATGTTTGTCTATTAGAAAAGGTGGAGGGAAAATAGGAAAGGGTTGGTCTCTTGGATTCCAGCATCTTCAAGGGGCAGTGCCAAGGAGGCAACAGAAGATCTAAGTCTCCAGATGCTCACAACTGCTTTGCTGGAAAGGATTAAGAGATAACAGCTTTCTTGCTCCCTATCTGAAAGCATGATGACTCTACTCCCACACCACATTCTCTTCTAGGACTGGGTTAGTTCACTTTGAACTGCATTAACAAAAGCAAGATTGTACTTTCAGTTGTGTGGGACAATTGGTTTCAAGATTTAAACCGGGGTAGTCAATATTTGTTTGTCAAGGTCCAAAGTTCTTGGTCAGAGTCCAGATTCCAGAGACAATAATTCAAAAAAAAAAATAATACCAATAATGATAATAATAAGTAAATACAAAGATTTTTATATCCATTCAAAACCATCGGGCAGTCTGGATTTGTCTCATGGACCTACTGATCACTCCAATCTAAACAGTCATTCAGACCAATCCTTGCTCAAATTGAATGAGTTCTCTACAGCTGAGGAACTCTCAATCACCTGCATGGCATACTGGCATAATTAGTAAGGTTCTTCTCACATTCACCTACTGGAACCCTCCAGCAAGATACTAAGGACCAAATTAGTAAGGATCATATTAAGCTGATGGCAGCCATGGTTCGGAGTGGCATATGGATAATTGCCTAGGTTGATATAAATTAATTTCATACCATAACCAAGCATCAAAGCCTAAAGTGAATGTTCATTAATGAAGCAATTTGTCAGGCATGATATTTTTGCTGTCCGTTGTTTTGGTTTGTTTCCCCAGAACTTAGGCACAACTCTGGAAACAAACCAAAGTAAGAAAGTCAAGGGCACACAAGAAAGTCTTACTATAATTTACAGGGTAGGACCATCTCACAAACAAATATTGTATATAGCTATAGGAGGAGGTGGGGGTTGTCTTAAAGGCTGCCTCTCACTTACATTCAGGATACCTAATAGTATTCCTCCCCTTAGAATTATTCAGGATCTAAAGGATTGACTGCTAATGCTGGACTCCAACGCTGTAGCATCAGGTAGGTGTGCACATGTAACACGGTTCCCTTGAGAGAAACAGATCCTGCTATACTAACTTACCACTTTATGTTTTGGTTTTGTCATAGAAACTTCCATTTCTTCAGCACCTGAATTATCACTTGGGGAACCAGATCTAAAATCCATCATTTCCTCCTCTTGTTTCTTAAGGCTGTCTGCTACTGTCTGGATGGCTTTTGTCCATTCTTCCCTGAGAAAATGTAAGCAATGACATTTGTTATTCATGACCTTGGATTACCATCTGCCTCAGCAAGAGTCACAAAAGAATAAAGTGTGATTGACATTATCAGATAAACCAATTCAATGAATGGTGAAAAATCCCATGTGTTGTTAGATGTAAAAGTGTGTGTTCAAAAACACTTTTAATTGATATAACAATTATTACAGCTATTAATTGTTTTAAAAACAGGAGATGATTTGAGACCATGCAATATGAATAGTATAACTAGGACCTTCAATATACACAATTTCCAAAATGAACATTCAAGCTTTAGGGCAACATGCTGTCTAATGATACACATATTACATCTCAACATTAGGTCTGCCAAACCCAAAAAGCTACAAGGCACCTCCACAACACAGAGCTATTTAACACTCTGGATTTCAACAGTACATTGTAACAAAAATATGGAAGAGTTTGACACATAGTGACAACTAATCACACACAGATGCCATTTTTTAAATTGAATCTATGTTCTCCAGTAGTAACCACCACTCTCCAGGGTCCTTGTGCTGTCAAGAGGGGACACTAAACGTGTTGTCATGCTTGTATATAATACAGCTGTAGCATTTAACCAAATATTTGTTGGTTGTCTTCTTCTTGCTTTAGGGTTTTTTTCCCCCCCAAAAAATATTATTTCTGATCTTAGATACAGGTAATAAGATTACAGGAAACTGACCATAATTATTTCAGCAATAGAGATGCTGTAGTGCTGCCTTCCCATTCCAATTCCAGTAAAAAATGTCTTTTGTGGACTTCTGCATTGTAAGAAGCTACTAGAATGAATATTCTTGCCATTCTGGTTCATTTCAATGCAAGTCTAGCAAAAAATCCAACTCACATACTAACAATAGCTTATTTTAAATTTGTAACTGTAACATATCAGGTATTTTCCCTCATCCCAACCCTTCACTTGCTAGAAAGGCCAAAACAAAAAATCAAGTGGATTAAGTTTGGGTATTGGCAGAGGGACAAAAGTGGTAATTAGCAGCGAAGGGGAAAAAGTGTTGGGTTGGGTTGTTTGTTTGTTTTTGGCGCACCTGAAGAAAGTTCCTACTAAGCACTTACCTACATTAGAAAAATGGATCAAGATTCAGTCAGTGTATTAACTTACCTCAGTCTAGCCACACCCTTTTTCCTATCCTGGACACAATGCAGTGCCTTCTACTTCAAATAAGTAGGTGAAGGTGTGCTCAGGTAAAAAGCCAATCCTACACCTTGACCCGCTCAGTCAAGGTAAAACGGTGTTGCAATGTATATACACTAGGAAAAAGGTCATGGTTAGGAGAGGTTAGTTAACACACTCTCGCCTGCAGACAAGCCTGTAGAGATGAGCTTGCTATGTCCTTAATATACCCAAACTCTTGACACCAATGGACCAAAGCCAAAAAATGGAAGTGAGATATTCTAAATAGCTGTGAAAAACCTTGCAAATGTATCGGACTGGCCCATTTCTTTGTCCCTAAAATAACATTTACACTTGGTAAGTAGTAGTCACTTACTGAAGCCAAGATAGAGCTGAAAACAGGAACTTTTAAACTGTTTCCATAGGCTTCATTTTCTAGACTTATTTACAGCACAATTCCTGACAAAGAACAGAATGAAGCCAAAGAAAACACCACTGAAAAACTGATGAATTTCAGAAATCTTTGCTGAATGAAACTGCTCCACCAATTAACATTAACTCCCACATTTTAGCAACCTATTTATTCAATACTGAAACAACTATATGTGAAATGTTCTGTGATTAAATAACATAATAAATCCTATACAGGACTAGTCCTATTTACAAATGAGATATTTTTTTCAAAATGTTTGACATTGGCCTAACTCTGCTCCCACTAAGTAACAGGTAAAAAAAATCTCCCAGTAACTACAGTTGGAGCCGAGATAGACCAATGGTGAATACCTTGGAAAATCCCATCCTATAGCTAAACAAGAAAAAAATTGAGAGCATTTCTTTCTAACATTCTGGAGAGACTCTGCAGCAAAGGTTCCCAATTATTACATTGACACTTCTTTAAAAGATCTTCCTAAGCAGCAGCAAGTGTTAAAAGTATCTAAGATGCAGATACTGCTGTGTCCACTTCGTTGTATCATACAAAGGGTCAAATTTTTCAGACAGGCCTCCATAACTGCACCTGCAGATATGCACTGGCATGCGCACATGATCAGCAGTCATTTGCAGGCAGACACACAGAATTTGTGGAGATACATTTCCCGGGTGCTTCTGAAGGGCCACTCAGAAAAATAGCTTTAGAAATATATATTTCAAAATAGCTGAGCTTGAGTTTGAAAAATAAAAATAGGGAGAAAAAAACAAACACAAAGTCCAACCAAGACAGAGTATCTGGCATGAAATTCTAATTAAAACTATAGCAGCTCCACTGGCATTACCTTGCACATTCCTCATTCTCACCTTACATTACCTTGCATTTTTCACTATCTAGTGTCTTTAGACAAATTATGCCCAATTCAGTATTTTCTGTCTGGAGAACATCTGCCTACACTCAAAGAGGGAATGTCGAGTGAAGTTAGCAAAACCTGTGGATTTTGTCCAGGCAATCTTAACGTGCATGATCTTGCTCAGAAGGCCTTCAGACACTGGAGTCTTGAGGCTAGACACTTGTGACACCAAGCAGTGGGAAAGCAGGTCACGTTTTCACACAGAATCACAGTTTTGAACAAAGGCACAGACATTCTTCAACACTATGCCTGTTTTTATGTCCCACCTCTAAATATTAAAAATAACTACTACAAAGAAAACATCCTTCCTCCATTTCCCTCTTAAAAACAGCTTTGGGGTTTAAAGAATCAAAGGATATTCAAGCTACTCCTACTTTTAAGTTTATTTTTAGATCTTTTATTGATTTGGGGTGAAATACCATTGACTTCACTGGGGCCGAGATTAGATTTTGTCTATGCTAGCAGTGGTGTGTAGGCTACACGTAGCTAGAAGGCACAGGGAAAGGCAGTATATAGCTACACAAGGTAGCAAAAACCTCTGGAAGTGGGGAGGCACTGGGGAAAGGTGCCAGCAGATCCCTGCTGATGCAGCCTTTTCCCAGGCACTACAGCAGGAAAAGGCTCCAACAGCAAGATATTACACTGCTAAAAATGGCAGTGTGGATGTGTGAAGCACTGCTTGAGCATGCAGAGCACCACTTACAGTATATACCTTGGGGTTCAGGTGTGTAGAGCACTCTATTCACCTAAGCTATCGATGCTGCTACTTATACCTGTGTTAGCTGGGTGTGCAGTCTGTGTATTCCACACGCCACCACAAGAAGGGATGCAAAATGCTGTTTAATTAGTTAACCAGTTAAACATTAAGTTTAATCAGTTAACTGATTAAATGGGGGTGGGCGGAGGGTGCTCCAGCCTGGCTGCTTCTGGTTCCACACTAGGCTGCCGGTTCCCAGCCTCCTGCAGGGCCAGAAGTGGCAGCCAGGGGGAGCACCACGGGGTGTCTGGGAGCCGAGCAACCCTCTGCCAGTAGTCCGGGTAATGGTTAACTGTTACCCGATAAGCATCATTGGTTAAGGGTGATGTTTACCAGGTAATCAGTTACCCGTTCACATTCCTAACCACAAGTGTAGATGTACCTTTAGACTATCTCCCAAAGATAGTCTCCAGCAGAGATGGCTAGTATAAGCAGTCCCAGGGTTTAAAGCAGGCTTTTTAATTGTTCGGGAGGAACAAAAATAAGACTGACATGCAATCCCCCTGAAATAGAAGGTGTCTCAGTCACTTTTGGACCATTTGCTATAAAGTGATAAAAGAAAAACACACAATTTACTTTTTTTTAAACTTTGTGTTCATTGTCCCCTGGTTATCATAACAGAATGATATGTTATAAATATGACACCAACTGGAACCAATGAATGAAAGACTACATAGAAAATAATCTAAGAGCATGAGGTAAAAATTTGCTGACCTTAAAGATCAGTATCATACCTGTGCTGCACATAGGGAGGGCTGGGTTTTTAAATATCCCACAATCATACAGGAATAATCTAAATTCAGCAGCTGAACAGCAATTTAAATATTTAAACAGCTAGTAGCTGTAAATAGCTACACTGGGAATCTGTTCTCTCAGGAGGTAAGAGATCAATTCTCCACTAGTCAGAGATACATTCTTTTAGCTCTGTTTCCTTCAACAGCTGAAATACAAGTCTCCATCAGCAGCATATTACTTCTCTGTCATCACTTTTATCAGCCTATTTACATAACTCATTAACAAGTATAGCAGCAATACAACTAACTTGTTCCTTACAAAGGCATCCTCAAAAAAGAGTTAATTAGTAGACTGAGACATTTCAATTCTGTTGGGGTTTTTGTTTTACTTAGTGGGGATCTCTCACCAATAATTTCAAAAGTGGGAGAACCTTCATTTTCTTGTGCAACAAGAGCCCTGAAATCAACAACTAGAATGGGGTCTGATTTTCAGAAAATGCTGAGCACCGAACCTCTGAAAATCAAGCCCCCTGTTAAGGTGTGACTGGTTGGATCACCCCAAAATGGTGACCTCCAAGATCATTTGCACTTTTGAAAACATAAACCTATTAGAATCTAGACCTATGTCACCAGAGAAATCAGAGCTTTTGCAAGGACTGCACTAATAGCGCTGAACATTCACATCTGCTTTTGCACGTACTTTATGTATTAAATATGAATGAAACATACCGCTCCTCTGGAGTCTCCACATGAAATGTTCTTTCAATTACTGTGGTCCACTGGAGGCATCTAATGATGAATGTGTTTGGTTTAGGTCGTTCTGTCTTCATCAGCTGGCATTCTACCACAATCAAGGAAGAAAAAGTCATGGTACATAAGCAGGTTTAAATAATCATTTGTCTTTATTCTTATCTAGCAAACTGTTGCAATTAATCAGCCACAGAAATCTCTAAGCACTTCTTTAGGAGGCATAAGACAGTTTGCTCTGCAGATGAAACCAATAAATAGCTCAGTAGATAGGCATTTAAGATTTGCTTGAATCAAGTTCTATTTAGAAGGCCTTCAGAGCTGACCAGCTGTACATACAGCGTAATACTACTAAAGAGACCTAGGCTATGTCTATGCGGCAGTTCTTATTTGGAAAAAGGTACGCAAGTCGCAAACTGCAATTTGCGTACCTTTTTCAGATTCTTTTTTTGGAAGAGGCTTTTCCGACATTTGGCCCGTCTACACGGGGCCAAATGTTGGGAAACTGCCTCTTTCGAAAGAGTCCTTATTCCTCATAAAATGTATTCCTCATAAAATGAGGAATACAGGGCATCCAAAAGAACGCGCCCACTTTTTCAGAAACGGATCCAGAAAAGCGGACGCGTTCCCTGGACGTGGCAGAGTTTTTCCTGGGATCCCTCTGGTACCCCGGAAAAACTCTGTAACGTAGACATAGCCCTAAAGTCATGTCCCACACTCCCAATTGTTGGCAGCAGAGCACATGGCAGGGACAGTTCACAATGAGTCTTATTATTGCATCCACTGAAGTTAATGCCAATGCTTCATCAACTTCAGTAACACAGGATCAGGTGCCTAGCTTGAAAGAAGTTAGTAGAGTATGTGTCTGCAGTGCTTGTTCGACAGAGACCTGTCTGGCTGACAGGTCAACAAAAGAGTCCCCAGAGGAGAGTACCTCCAGTCCTCATTACCTCATCATTAAAGGGACAGATCACAAGGGACAGTCCGAAAAGGACCTTTTTAGCTTAAAAAAAACCACTCAGACAATGGATGTGCACATGCCCATGTTGAACTCTGGTGACAGCTTTCACCACTGCAGATACTGCAACTTTACACTAACAATTCCACAGAAGTACAGATCATTGCATAACATGTGGAAACCGTACAGTGGACTCCTTATACCATTATTCATACACGCAGCACTTTCTTCCCCCCCCCCCATCTTCTTTCTTTCAAAGCAACATTTAGATTTTATGGCCATTCATCTTGGGACAGCTTTAAGATTGTGGGCTGAAACAGATGTGTACTAAGGGCAGAATGGCTGCTGAAGCTGGACAAACTCAAACAAGGACAGTTAACTATCAATCTTCAGACTATGTTAACACATTTTGTACCTACTTTTCTGAATTGCATTCAGCAGAGTTTTAATAATGATAAAGTTCCTCCTTCTAAAGAAAACCTCAAGCCATTAGCCAAATAAAAAAAAAAGGCCTGAAACACAGAGACAGAAGAGTTTTTAAAAGTAGCTGTTCTTGTTCCAGTATCAAATTTCTTGCTCTGAGCTTTCTGAAAGCATTGCCTTACTAATATTTGGTCTTAAAGCTATAAATTAACTTCACAGTAAACATAAGGCAACATAAAAGTCAAGAAAGCATCTTGACTTACTACTAAAATTTCTAACAGGTTCCACTTTCAGTAAGATACAATTTAGTAATGTGTACCATCATTCTAGATACATTCTGTTCTTGAAAGTGTACTCTTACAGTGTTAGATTTTATTCTTGTGAAAATGCAGTGTCCCATTTTAAATTCAAGCCTTTAATTAGTACATTGTCTGAGAGAAAATATTTACAGCCAGTGTATTTGGGAGATGTATTTTTGGCAATGTATTTCATGCCTCATTTGCTGATGAAATTATAAGCTTTTCAACAGGAAATGTTGCATTTTTCACACATGAAAGTCTAATTTTTCTTTAATAGAATGATGAGGATATACTTGTCCTACAAAAGAACTGTAGTAAAAAAAGAGAAAGTTTATTAATGAGTCATGCAAAGGTTTGATAATCAGCACTTCCTCATTCCCTAGAAAAAATGAACATTAAAGAACCACCACAGACAGATGCAGTTGTGCTTTTATTACCCTACCTCCACTCTACTGACTGTGTTCCTGTAACTGCCACCATCTTTTAAACCTGGGATGGGGCACTTTTTTTGCGACAGGAGCCACTGACCCACAGAAAAATCAGTTGGGGGCCACACAAGTGGGAAGCAAAAACCCCAAGACAAAAAACTGACATGGCCCCCGACTGAGAAGGAAAAAGACACTCCTCACATCCCCCTCCCACACCAGAGCCTAGGGGGGCCCAGCCTAGTAGATTTTGTATGCTCCAGCCCCATGGGGAGGACAGTAGGGGGTCTGGAGTGCCAGCACGGGCTCCCCAATGCTGAGGGGGGCCCTGAGCCTTGGAGGCCAGCTCCAGGTAAACCAGAGGCTGCATCTGGCCTCTGGGCCTGAGGTTTCCCCACCCCATTCTAAGGAATTGTAGTTTACACTGTACACTACATTAAGAGTTAACACGTTCCAGTAGATAGGACTCTAGATGGAATTCTATCTCCAGCTCTGCAACTGACCTGTCGTGTGACTTTGGACAAGTCACTTAACTTTTCCTGGCTTGTTTCCCCTCCTATTTTTAGTCTGCCATGTCCAGTTAAGACTGTGTACCATTTGAGCAAGGACTGTGTTTGAACAGTGTCAACCACAATCCTTGCTCAGGCTTCTAAATACTATTGTATAATAGAAACAAATAATAATACAGGCTATAGCTAAAGAGATTAAAAATGGGCGTTGTCTATTTTATCCTTCTGCTCAATATTATTTTTAAAAGACTGTTCAGTAAAAAGTGTTACAAGTATTTAGTCAGCATCCTTGTCATGGATCCACTTGCTACATTACTTAATACTTATGAACAGATATTTTCAGTTAGAAGGGTAAATATTGCTGTAATACAGCACGAAAACAAAAATTACTTAAATTCAGCATAACAAACTATACTAGACTTTTCAGTACAGAGAACGGGACCAATTAAATGACAACACATTTCATCTAAATCAGCACTGTCCATTGATATTTGTTAAGCTTGCTGATCCAGCAATCTTTAAAGCATGTAGCAAGATGAATAATAGAGATTTGTCCGTTAATAACCACTATAATTCAAGTATGTCACACAGAAGTGTTTTGTTTGGTGAACAATATGCTGTCTAATTACCCTGCTCAATCATAACAGCACATATCACAAAATGCAGAAATTTTTATTTTTAACTGTATTACACTGAAGTACTGTACCATACAGATTTTTAAAAAATTAATCAAGTTACTACCTAATTTTCTGCAGACGTAGCTGAGTCTCCTGAACTTTATCAATGAACTCAGGAAGTACCTTTAAAAAATCTTTAAGTCTGACAAAGTGCTACTTGTGGTAGTTTACAAAACAAACAATTTAGGACAGGTTACCATTTTTATGTCTGTACAGCACCGTGTGCACTTAATACCACTGCATAAATAAAAATTTGTTACTGGCCCTTTGATACGAGGTATGACTGATGCTACATTTTTATGTTCTGCTATAAAAAAGAAACCTCACACCCCCAACATCAGCAGAAGATGACTGGCCCATTCAGAAAACAGAGTCAGTTCTGTCAAATGGATCAATACCACTCTCCTCCACTTGTAATAAAGTTTATAGTATAAATTGCAACCTGTTTAAAAAATGATTTAAACTATCATCAAGAACCTCTTGATTCTTTCTTGGCATTTGGTCTTAAAATAAGTAGGACAGAAATTGTTTCTAACAGGAACAGACACCAACGTATTCAAATGCAAATTACCATTTTGTATTTGAAAGACACTTAGTATTATCCTAGTGACTTTCTAAAATGTCACAATATTTGCTTCCTTAGCACTTAAGCTAAAAGCCAGATTATTTGTGATGAAGGTGTCAAGCTCTGCTCCCTATTTAATGACATCACATTTTAATCCAGTAATGGCAAAGAAGAATCCTTCACTCCCCACTTTTTTTTTTTAAATGAAAAAAGGGGAAAAAAAGAAAAGGAGAAAGAACATTTAAAAAGGCAAATAAAGACTGTTATGTCTCATAGCACCCCTTCTTTCTGTGCTACTGGATAGACCTAACCATACAATAACAAGATGCAAGTGAGAACAGAGTTCTGAATGTCACTGTACATCCAGATTCAGCAAGGTATCACTGGATCCTGGTAACTGCTGATAAAGTCAAGATATTTACTGGAATCAGATTGTCTTGGGCAAAAAATCCACAAATTGTAGTTTAATTGGGCAACTGAAGTTCTCCTATACCAGGTATCACGAACTCTCAGTCCCCAGGCCATCGCTGGCCAGAGTGAATGTGCAATCCAGCCAGGGACTCCCAGCAGGCGGCAGGGGATGGAGGGAGAGGGTCTGTACTGGCCCTTAATCCCTGCTCCTTCACCGCCATCCCCCTAGCATCCTGTCCCCAGAGGACACAGCTTCAAGGATCACTGTGGGAGGCCCTGGTGTGGGCAACAGCTGATGAGCCCCCCAGTCCCTGCCACCCCCACATTCCCTGCAGTGGCAGGATCCGTAGGGAAACGGAGCGCGGCTGAGTGTGTGCATTTGCCTAGTGTGCTTTGCTTCCCCGCAGCTCCTGCAAGTGATTCCTGAAGCCAAATCATTGGGGGAAAGGGTGGGGTGATGGTGGGATGGGGTTGGAAGTAGGGGCCGATAATGGACAGTCCCCCTGCCTGCCAGGAGTCCCTGGCCGAGAATTAATGCCACTAACCTAAGCCATTTATAGCAACAATGTATTTGTTACCTGCCTGTGTGATCACTAAAGTATTTGACATATTCCAGAAAATTTTGGCATGAACACTTGTTTGCTGTAAGATCTTTTATCCCACCTCTCTTGTAGTGAAGGAAAAACAAAATAAATTACCAGTAAGAGCAGGAATCTAATGCTGCATGTCTGTGGTACTTGCATACTCAGAAAGATTAAGCATCAGTTTTTATGATATAAATTGAACACAACAAGTGTTTTATAAGAGAAAACTTCCAAACCATATATGTGAACTACAGAAACAGATGAACGAACATTTCAAAGGGGAAGGAAGACAAAAGAAAAGCAGGATTATTCTTTTTTCCTTTTTTAAATAAAGATAAGACTGATTTTGCAGAGCAGGGTTTTCAGACGAGCTTTCTTATAGAGCGATGGGATCAAAGCCCCTTCCATCTGAAGCATGAACTTTAAGACTGATCCTATAGTAGTGAGGGGCTTGCAGACTGCAAGACTATATATGCAACTTACTAACAACATTTTTACAAAAATTTCATCAGACCCCCAGTCTTTTTTCCTTCCTCAGGAAAAAAAAAAAATCAAGCTATTCTCTGATACCATTTGCCACCTTCCTTCAGCATGTTATTCTCACATGTGTAACAGGAGATCTGACTTATTCACAACAGAGCTGAAACACTCAATATCCGAGTTCTTGCATTTCATTACAAATATGAAAATGGTCCCATTTTCATTAAAAAGTATGTTCTTCTTGAAGATTAGACCACTTTGAGTGAATACTGAGCTATTTTTTCATGGAAAATATGAAAATTTCTGGCAGCAGTAGAGTGTAATTTTTGAGCAAGAGTAGTTTTGCCATGAAAAATCTGCACTGTCACAAGTTTTTGATCAAGAAACAACCACTTTGTCGAATTTCACTAAATAGCAAACATTTGGAGATGTTAAATTACTGAAAACAAATTGAAAAGTTGTATGCAACAATCTGGGGAAAGCCTATCCCCACTTCTGCTAGAATCAATCTTCCTGGAGCCACTGCTGGCTATGCGTATCACACTAACAGAGTGAAAATTGTATTTTAGGCCATGTTCTTCATCTGATACTTGCAAAAGCAGCCTGAGTTAACTTTATACATTTTGGCAGTGTCTTTACCCAACTATAAGCATGCTTCACAGACTACCAGACATCAATCCCAGACAAATGAAATGAGAGATCAGATTTGAGGAAAGACAGAGGTGTGAGCAGGCTCAGAGGGACAAGAGTGTAACATAACTGGGCCTCAAATGCCAACAGCATGCAGGTGATGCCCAGTTCTACTTACCCTCCATATAAAACACTAAGGATACATCTAGACTACAAGCCTCTTTCGAAAGAGGCTTTAATCTTTCGAAAAAGCCTCTTTTGAAAGAGAGCGTCTAGACTACAGCCAGTATAGCACTCACAGGCAGTCTGGATGCTCTTTCAAAAAAGCACAGTTTGCGTTCAGTAACGCCTTTTTTCAAAAGAGCACTTTCGAAAAAATGCGTTGTTCCTCGTAAAACAACGTTGCGTTGTTCCTCAAGGTTTTTCACAATTGAAAAAACTGCCACATTCTTTCGATTTACTTTCGAAAGAACACGGTGGCAGTCTAGAATCATAGAATACTAGGACCGGAAGGGACCTCGAGAGGTCATCAAGTCCAGTCCCCTGCCCTCATGGCAGGACCAAATACGGTCTAGACCATTCCTGATAGACATTTATCTAATCTACTCTTAAATATCTCCACAGATGGAGATTCCACAACCTCCCTGGGCAATTTATTCCAGTGTTTGACTACCCTTACAGTTAGGAACTTTTTCCTAACATCCAACCTAAACCTCCCTTGCTGCAGTTTAAGCCCATTGCTTCTTGTTCTATCCTCAGAGGCCAAGATGAACAAGTTTTCTCCCTCCTCCTTATGACACCCTTTTAGATACCTGAAAACTGCTATCATGTCCCCTCTCAATCTTCCTTTTTCTAAACTAAACAAACCCAATTCTTTCAGCCTTCCTTCATAGGTCATGTTCTCTAGACCTTTAATCATTCTTGTTGCTCTTCTCTAGACCCTCTCCAATTTCTCCACATCCTTCTTGAAATGCGGTGCCCAGACCTGGACACAATACTCCAACTGAGGCCTAACTAGCGCAGAGTAGAGCGGAAGAATGACTTCTCGTGTCTTGCTCACAACACACCTATTAATGCATCCCAGAATTATGTTTGCTTTTTTTGCAACAGCATCACACTGCTGACTCATATTCAGCTTGTGGTCCACTATAACCCCTAGATCCCTTTCTGCCGTACTCCTTCCTAGACAGTCGCTTCCCATTCTGTATGTGTGAAACTGATTGTTCCTTCCTAAGTGGAGCACTTTGCATTTGTCTTTATTAAACTTCATCCTGTTTACCTCAGACCATTTCTCCAATTTGTCCAGATCATTTTGAATTATGACCCTATCCTCCAGATTAGTCGCAACCCCTCCCAGCTTGGTATTGTCTGCAAACTTAATAAGCGTACTTTCTATGCCAATATCTAAATCATTGATGAAGATATTGAAGAGAGCCGGTCCCAAAACAGACCCCTGCGAAACCCCACTTGTTTTACCTTTCCAGCAGGATTGTGAACCATTAATAACTACACTCTGAGTACGGTTATCCAGCCAGTTATGCACCCACCTTATAGTAGCCCCATCTAAGTTGTATTTGCCTAGTTTATTGATAAGAATATCATGCGAGACCGTATCAAATGCCTTACTAAAGTCGAGGTATACCACATCCACCGCTTCTCCTTTATCCACAAGACTCATTATCCTATCAAAGAAACCTGTCTAGATGCAGGGGAAGTTTTTTCGAAAAAAGGCCACTTTTTTCGAAAAAACCCTGTAGTCTAGACATACCCTAAGTGCTACAGCCCAGTGCCTCAATGAAAAGTAGTTGAACTAAGCTAAATGTGATCAAGATGGAAGAGAAATTCTAGTCTATATAGTTTTTTATACTATGCTCATCATCATAACATTGGAATGCCTTCTAGCAATGCATTAAGCAATGTGACTACACACTGGTCATATGTGGTTTGTTCTCTCACCCTCTCCACAGGAGAAACATGTGCAGTTGAGAGGCCTCTCTCGGTAGGTTTTTCATAAAATAAATTTGCCTATTGAAGGCACGATCAAAGAAGTGTGCCTTGTACTTGGAGCTGAAAGTGGGGAGGTTTCTGAGGTTCCTTATTTCCTGGAAATTTTCATTCCATAGCCTTGCACTGGCCTCAGAGAAAGTTGTCTCCCATTTGGATAACTTTTACTCTCAATAAGTGCTTCACTGGGCCAAAAGTGTTGCCAGCCAGGAACTTTGTCCCAAAGCTTTAGATGGTCTTTTAGGTACCCTGGGTCCAGGCTGTGAAACGTTTTGAAGATAGGGACTACACCCATTAATTTGCTTTGAAGCCAGAAAAGAGTGTAGAACCATTGTGATATGTTCATGCACAGGTCTGCCCGTTGATCATCAAAATAGTTGGCTGCCTTAGGATCCTGTCAGACCCTTCATTCCCACTGTATTTACAGATACTAGCTGTTGCTAAGAACACCTTTCCTCCACCTCCCCAAGCTGGCTATACCCTATGGTGGATCTGTGTCTTTCCGTGAAATCCTCATATACCATGGCAATGAGCTTATTATATATGCCTAAATTAACAGGCTTGATCTGCCAAAAATCCTCAGAATCCTCAATTAAGGAATAAATTAATCCCGTCTGAATGAGTTATGGAAGAAAAGAAGAAGAAAAGCAGCAATACAGAACACTTTCAGACCTTAGCACTGATCCTTACTAAATAATTACCATAAAAAATAAAGGTGGCAGCAAACTTAATGAAGGTGTTAATCTTCTTGGTTTGTATCAAGTGCCTAAAAAAAGACTGCCTAGGATTTAATGGCTTTCTACTGCTTTTCTTTACTTTACTTTGTTGACCTATAAGGAGAAATCAGCATAAAGAATGAAGCAGTATAGGCTCTGACACTCCTGAGGTAAAAATACTAATTATCTCTCTCCGTGGACAGGCTTGGCTAGACAAAAGGCCCCAAACATACTCTCCTGTCCTTGGGGACTAATGCAACATGTGATAACATGCTCATTTTTTATTTCCAGCCTCACTGCATCTTAAAAATAATAAAATTAGTGAATATACACCTGTTGAGCACATGGATACCAGGGCTGGCAAGCAAACAGATGGCAGAGCAATAATTCCCAAGACATTCTTGTGTTTTATAGGGTTCAGGATGCCCTAGAGGAAATCTGTTTGTGGATTCATTTTTGTACCAAATCATTAAATGGTATCTATGTTCTTCTAGATATGCAAGCTCCTTCCCCCCACTCCAGGTATGAAGTGTTCATTGCTGCTCCTCAGGCCAAATTTCACTACATATCCTTACCATGTAAGGACACTCAGTGGAGCACTGTCTATAACAAATGCTACATGATTCAATTTGTAAAGCTGTGGAGAGTGAGGTGAAATGAAAGATGGACTGCATATCCGTGTGAGGAAGATAGACACTGAGAAAGAATAGCAGACAGTGAGATGGAACCAAAGCCAAAATAGGGGAAGCACAGGTAAAGAAAATTTAAGCAAGTTAGATGTATTCAAGTCGACAGAGCCTGATGAAATTCACTGTGGGGTACTGAAGGAATCAGCTAAAGTCATCTCAAAATCAGCACCAATTATCTTTGGGAATTCTTAGAGCTCAGGTGAGGTCACAGATGATGGGAGAAGCCATAGTACCGATCCTTAAAAAGGGGAACAAGGAGGACCCAGGTCCCGACTGGTGGAGACAGACCGCAACTGCCTATCAAAATCTGTCAAGTAGCCCCTCTGCAAAAATTATTGCCCACCCCTGAACTAGAAGATAACAGGATTATAAAGAATAGCCAGTATGGATTTGTCAAGAACAAATCCTGCCAAACCAACCTTATTTCTTTCTTTGACAGGATTATTGGCCTAGTAGATGGAAAGGAAATAGTAGATGTGATATATCTTGATTTTAATAAGATTTTGGGGACAGTCCCACATGACATTCTTATAAGCGAACTAGAGAAATGTGGTCTAGATGAAATTATTACATGGTGAGTACACACCTAGTGGAAAGAATATACTCAGAGAATAGTTCCCTGTCAAACTAGGAGAGTGAATCTAAAGGGGTCTAGTACTATTCAATATTTTCATTAATGACTTGGACAATGGAGTGGAGAATATGCTTATAAAATTTGCGAATAAAAGAGGACACAAAGCTGGGAGATATTGCAAGAATTTTGAAAGACAGGATTAGAATTCAAAATTAGCTGGATAAAGTGGAGAATTGGTCTGAATTCCACAAGATGAAATTCAATAAAGACAAGTGCAAAGTACCTCGTTTAGAAAGGAAAAATAAATGCACAACCACAAAATGCAGAGCGGGGGGGGGGGGGGGGAAGAAACGCCAAATGGCAGTCCTGCTGAAAAACTCTGGGGATTATAATGCATCACAAACTGAATGAGGCACAACAGTGTAATGCAGCTGTGAGAAAGGCCAAAGATCTGGGGTGTATTAACAGGAGTGTTGCATATAAGACCCAGGAGGTAACTGTCTAGTTCTGGCTTCTCAAGGTTCCTTTCAGCCCTACATTTCTATGAACATGGTAAAGAATGTCCAGAAGGGAATTGTATTCAGGTTCTTCTGCCATGCCTATCACTGGGGTGCCTGAGTGCAGTAGAAGAGGCATGTATTGCGGTGTTTGTGTATGGCAGCACTAGGAACAGTAACAATTTCTATTGTGCCCCAAACTCAAAAATCCTCTTGGTGCCTCTAACATACAATTTTCATTTTAAAATTTAAAAATAACTGAACATGCACCATTGATGTCAGGTCTGATCCCTGCCAATGGAAGTAAATGGGAATGATTTCAACACACTCAGGCACATATCTATACAGCAATCATGTAGTTTAGGGTTGAATGTCCCAAGTTTGCAACATTCTTAATCTAATACTATTGAATGGGATTACTCGTATTTAAGTATCTTGCTGAATGAAGGCCTACAAGTTAGCTATTTTTCATAATGCACAAAATAAAAGTAAAGGTAAGACAGTAAAGAGTATTTTATACTACATCTATAAACAATATTTAGTAATTTCAAATAGAAAAGAGACTGAAAAATAGTAGTGAATTAAATAATCTAGACGTGATCACACCGCTGCTTTAATCATTTGTACAAAGCTACAAGGCAGATTTAACACTGTAAAATCTAATATTGCATAAAATGAAAACTTTTTATATGTTTTCATAGAACATTTGTCTTGAGCTGATTGTAAACAGTATCTTTTTAATGTTAAATTTAAAAGGCTATGCTTACAATAATTCTGTAAAACCCACATAAGAACGAGAGGGCCTGTGAAAATGCTTACGAGCTACGGAGAAATTATTTAAAGGAGATTCCCGTTGGTCAACATCCTGCGGTCGCTCTTTGTAGCCAATGAACGTGCCATCGTTCTTCAACAGAAAATATCTTGGCCTCCATGTCTTTATATATTCTCCTGGGAAAAATAGAAAAAACAATAAAATATTCCATACATTATATCCCAATTCCTTATGTCCCAGAATTCCAATGAGAACCTCTTTAAAATACTGATATTGTACATCCTCTTAATTCAGAAGGCATTTTAATTCACTGTTTGGGTCTGCTGCAGATAATGGAAAAATAGAGGCATCAATTCAGATATTGACAGTAAATTTATCCATAAAATAGGACTTTGTAAAATTAAACAGCTATATTTCCCTCATCTATGCTTATTTCATTCAAATTCTGCAACAGATGCCTAAAATGCAATTTAAAATTTAAAAATCAGAGCAGATGTCCTATGTATTATTCTTGCTATTGTCATTTTTCATACTGACACGAAGAGTTTTTTTCATTTACATTTTGCAGCGCAAGTATTTTAAACAATAGTGGGTAATTTAGTAATTAGTCAACTGCTTTATCAAACCAACAATTATTTTAGAGCATAAAAAGGCAAATTCTCCACTGACATTACATAACACCACTCACTCATCTAAAGAAGGAACCACAGGAGAGATCTCAACGTGAAAGGTAAAAACCTAACTTTTAATGTGCAAAAGTTCTTGCTCTCTCTTTTCCGAAGATAACATCCCTACAGCATACCATGCCGCTAGCCGTACGCATGCTTTACAGAGACAGTGTATAGTTACAGGTAAACAATACAGCCACACTCTAGCAACAGAAGCAAAGATCAAATCTCTAATTATTTATTAGGGAAACAGAGTGGTCTACTTGACAGGACGCTGGAATAGGATACAGAAGACGTGGGTTCCATTTCCAGATCTTCTACTGACATGACGGTTAACCTTGGGCATACCACCTCCTCTCACAATGCCTCTGTCTCTCTTCTCACTCTTTGCCTATATCTATTTTAAACCATCTCTCATCACTTTTCTGCAGCACCTAGCACAGTGGAGTCCAATCTCATATATATAGGGCCCCTGGGCACCATGATACATGTAATTTTTTTAAAGAATTATTTCTATTTCATTGTGCCTAAAGGCTCTCAATCTTGGTGTTATACAAATACAGGGGTTTTGCTCCAAGAAGCTTTCTGCAATTTGCTAATTTCATTCAGTTAATTAAAAAAAAAAAAAAGCATGCAGGTGCACACACAGCAGAATTCACTGTAGTAAGAGATGGTGATCTTTGCTGGTTGTTTAAAAGATTTGTTCCCAAATTAATCAGACAAAAAAGACCAAAAAAAAAAAAGGCAACACAGGTTTACTGGCCAAGGCTTCTTTCTTCAGCTCTTTTCCCATCCCCCACCCCCAACCCACACAACCTCTCCTGCTGTTCTGCTTTCCACCCCAGGTGATTTCTTTCATGATGATGTGTACTCTGCCCCAGGAACTCCCCTACAGCTGCCTTGCTTCTTCTCCTCTCACCACAGTCCACCTCTCCTTCTGGGATGCAGCCTACCCCAGCATCTAGCACCAGCTGTAGTACCTCCTCTCTGTTCAGTCTCCTACCTTCTCCCCCTTTCTCTGCTTGCCACACAGCTGCCTGTTCGCTTTGTTACTACAATGGCTCCCCCCCCCCATACCTTTTATTCTAAAGAAAAAAACCAACACACTCAGGGTAAGGGAAGGGGGGAGTCTGTCCAAGATTTAAAGGGTGATCTCCTATATGTATTGGGACTGTCAGCTGAGAACATCTATTAGCACTGATAGAAATGTTACTACAGACGGGGGAAAAAAAAGACACTGCATACAATCCAGCATGTCTGCCTCAGTTTCAGGTTACACATTTTATGGTAACCTGCAACAGGTTTAGAAATAAATAGTCAAGAATTACCTGAGAAATTTCAGAGGAAATCATCCACAGGTGCTGTGATTGAACTTTTACATTCAAAATGTTACATATACTTTTTTTTTCTCTAAACATTAATATAACACTGGCAACTCCTGGGAATCAGAAACAGGTTATGGAACCTTCCACTGCTAAGCCATCAGTTCAAATCCAGCACAGGTCAGTAGTGTCCAAGAGTCATTACTATCAGGCTGCTTAGACATTGATTGTGATGCAGAATAAGCTGACGGTCTCAGCTAAGATCTTTTTAAACACGGGTTCCACCTGAGAAGAGCCCCCCTCATGACTAGACAAGGCAGATTGGGAGCAGCTCGCCAAGCTACTGTCTGGACTGTCCCTGTTTTGCAACTTGCTGTCTAGTACTGTCAGGCTGGCACCATCTCCAGTACTGAAAACATTTTTCACTTACCAAAGCTAATGCAGCTACTGAAGTCAAAATAACCAACATCCACTTGTATGTTTCAGCTTACCTTACAAAATAAACCGCACTCTCATCCCCTCCCAACAATATATGACATTCAAATTAAAAACATACAAGGAAATAGGTTTCAATCATGGAGGATTAAGCACCTAACAATTTTAAGGTAGATCAGTTCTGGGGGCTTGAAAATCTTGGAAATACCCCTTTAATGATGAACTAGAGCCAGGCCTTAGCTAATCAATAAAGGGATTTAATTTAACTTGGCATCTAACAGTGTTTCAATTCTGTGAGGTGCCACATTCCTGCAACTCCCACCAACTTCAGTGTCTTCAGCACCTGTCAAAATCTGACCCTGATACTGCCAAAATTACAAATGATAGTTTTACCATGCGAATTCACTAAGAGTAAGAGTGTAGCATTATAATCTGCCCTTTGCAATGAGTGGCATGAAGGGATGTAAGCAACTAACTGACTAGTCGACACACTTGTCGACTAGTCACTCCCCGTCTCTGCTGCCTCTAACTGAAAGAGGCAGCAAGGGGAGGGGGAGAGATGGGGATGCCAGCTTAAAAGCTAGTTTTCCCCCCCCCCTCCCAGCTCCAGCTTCATTGGAGGGGGCAGGGGCGCAGCGGTGGTGTTCCACCTTTGAAATGCAGCAACAGCTCAGCTGGCTCTTGCTACATTTCAAAGTGGAAGCGCCTTTATCAACGAATCGAATAGTCGATTAGTTGATTAATCTCATTTTAACATCCCTAGTAGCATGTAGCTACTCTGTCCCACAGAGAATCAAATTCCCTCTCCTGTGTTCTCCCATTGCTCTGGAGAGGGAGGAAGGAAGTTACTTTACTTGCTTCATGGAGCAGCTCACTCCTAGCAATGTACCTATCCAGTAACTCTAGCCAGTCCCCTCTCGTACAGGAGATGGATGGAGTGGAAGGGTCAGGTAAGTAGTAGTGGCTGCTTGCACTTCCCACCACAGTGGGAATCAGGGTCCAACAATGGATTTTTACTTTACTTTCTTCTGTAAGTAAGAACTGTGGCAATTTTTTTAAATCAAAAGATGAGCAGGATTTCACACAAAACTGTACTGAGTTGTTACAACAGACATTTTACCTTCTCGTTCCCATTTTACATTTTATAATTTGATTTGATGTTTAAATTTAATCACTCCTGTATTTTTGCCCTACAGTTTTATTCCACCAATAAATTCCAGATAGAAATCCTGGAGGGATAAGGTTGTGTTACCATCTTCTATATTCTTCTTTAGAAAGGGACTTTCACTTATTCATCACTGTAGTTGGATCTCTTTCCGGATTCACATTTCTTATTTACAGACTAGAAGTAAATTTATAATTTTTTTTAATGTTATGCTTGGTCTATCTCGGGGCCTTAGTAAATTGTTAGCTTTCTTTGTTTTACGTTGACTTTTTTTAACCAATGCCAAAGATTACAACCAATCATTATATAATAAGTCCAAAACCAAGATGTCTTGATGACCTGCATCATTGAGAGGCACGGTGCAATAACTATAGCCTATGTGTCATTACGTACCATGCTCTTAAATGACAGGATAAACCAGTAATTTAACAAATGGGCATGAAATGGACTTATCTGTGGTTATATATGAAAGTGATTAGAGAACCTCCAATATACATTTAATCCATAGATTAATAAAACATTAAGAAAGCTGATAATTCATCCACAGAACACAAATTTGTAGATAAAAATTTCTGTTCGTACTAAACAAGTTTACATTTCTATGATGGTCTATAGCAGCGGTTCCCAACCTTTTCCAGATGGAGACCTATTTTGACAATTCAAGAAGACTTAGTGACCCAAGGCAATTCAAAAACGGGGGGAAGGAGAGGAGGCAGAGGCACCTGGGGAGACACTTGGCAACCCTTTTGAAATGTAATGGCGACCCATATTTGGGTCCTGGACCCATAGGTTGGGAAACCCTGGTCTATAGTAACTGCTAAAAAAAAAAAAATCCCACTCACCCATGACAGCTGTCAAATTTTATCTCCCTTCAGAAACCATTCTTAAGTATAGAGCAGATAGAAAATGTTATATGTAAAGAAGTTGGAACTTTAAAAATAAACAGCCAGTAAAGCATTAGAAATGTATGAAACGAGGTGAAGTTTTTTGTTCTTTTAAATTGTGTATGTAATTTTTCCTGTTTATTAGAACACAAACTGATTATGATAGGCTATTTGAATATCTGAGACAGAATTCTTAAGATTTTTTGTTAAAACAGATAAGATACAGCAATGTCAAAAATGCCTGGACAAAGTTGATTTAAAAAAATTTAAGACAGCTTTTCTTTCTAGTCATGTGTTTGGAATACTAGATCCTGGAATATTTGAAGTGTGAGTTGACTTTTTAAAAAAATATTTTATGTCCTGATTTTATTTTTTAAACAATTAACTGTAAATAAAAAGATAACGCAAGTGGCTTGTATCAGTCCTATTGCTTCACATCCAAGAATCTCAATACATAGAAAATTCAAAGTGTAAGAGATGGAAGATATACCTTTAATGCAAAGTGTATGTGAAAAAGAAAATTAAAACTGCAGTTTTATCAGCTAACAGTAAAAAATAATAATGAAACACCATAGAAAACTGAACAATTTACAAAGCAAAACGTTTTTTCCTCTGATTCATTGCTTGTGTAATGCCTTGGCAGTTGTCTTTGTTTTCAGTAACAGAATGCTAATAGTACAAGGAGAGAAAAGCAAAAGTATGATTTATAAATCCTGCATATAAAATGCTGGGTTTGAATAAATTCATCTACAACTTGTTAGCTTAAAAATATGTGAAATATTTATGCACCACTGTGATTACTCAGAGCAATTTTTGAACTGCAAAAATTCCCAAACTATACATCTCTGTATATATAGACACAAAGACTCGTAGAGTGTGTCTAGACTACAGGGTTTTTTCAAAAAAAGTGGCCTTTTTTCGAAAAAACTTCCCCTCCATTTAGATTGCTGCCGCGTTCTGTCGACAGTAAATTGAAAGAACGTGGCAGTTTTTTCGACCGCGGAAAACCTCGTTTTACGAGGAATAACACCTTTTTTTGAAAGTGCTCTTTTGAAAAAAGGCGCTATTGTAATGCAAACTGTGCTTTTTCGAAAGAAAGCTTCCAGATTGCCTGGGTGCTCTCTTTCAAAAAAGCAGCTTGCTTTTTCGAAAGTACTGGTTGTAGTCTAGATGCTTTTTCGAAAGAGGTTTGCAGTCTAGACGTAGCCTTAGACCAATTTCATTTTGTCGTCTTGTCTCTGCCCCCTCCCCACATAAAGCACATTAAAATCCTTAATATACACTTATGAAAATCTGTTTCATGCCTAAAGCACTTTTTGTCCTAAGATGCACTGGAAAGTATACTTGTACTTTAATATTTCAAAAAGTGCAACATAAACTGTTTTGGTTCACGAAAAGTTAGTTCTACAGAGAATTTACAATAATGCAGGGTTATTTTGTTTTACTCTCCTCCCCACAATATCTTACTGAATCTGGAGCTGTCTATTACTGATAAAGTGTCTAACATCAGAAACAGCTGCCACTCCCTGGGAAGCTTACAGGGTAAGTGGAGAATAATGAGCAGCAAGCACCAGCAGAACAAAAGAAAATCCATCTTTATTTACCAACTGCTGCATGCTTGTTGCTGCATCAAGCTCATTCAAAGCCAACACCACACCCTTCAATTCATAACAGACTGTATTTAAGCAGTCTTTGGTTAAAATATTTTAGCTCAACTAATGCACACAGAGGATTTTATAAAAAAAGAATTAGATTAACAAAAGCAAGAATCCAACAAGTTTACCAAAACTATGCATTTGACTTTTAATGCCTGCCTAGAAGCCTTGGGGAGGGAGGGGGAGGGGGGGAAACAAGCCCCCAGTTATATTACATGCATTAGTAAAGTGACTGTCAGGAAACAAAAGATAAATAATGTATTATCTGTTCCACTCTGAGGATCAAAAAACAGGTTTATTAATGGTCAAAATGAACATACCAAATATTACATACAGAGAAAATTGTAATACACTCCTTGATTGCACATATTACTATCTATCTGAGTGCAACATAAAAGTTATGCCAAATGCAGAACTAAGGTTTTGCCAGTCAAGGAAACAAAATGACTCCTTCATAAAACCTCAATGGAAGCAAAGATGGTTTGCATCCTGTCTGCCCAATAAGGTTTCAGTAAAACAGATGCCAGTTTCCTTAAAGATGTGAAGTTTTTAAAAGATGCCATCTTCTGTGCAGTGGTGTGACTGCAGAATGGGATGGGGATTTACAATTAGTGTCTGCTGTTCAAACAAATTCTGCCTATTCACTTTAAAAATCAACTTTATTAAAACTAAGATTCTTTTGTTGCAAACAGTTTCACAGTCCTCCTTGTGTTGTTGGGGTTTTTAAAAATAGAAATAAGCCATTTTCAGACAGGAAATTAGTTTCACAATCGCATATACATTTGATGCTTATGAATTAGAGAAGTCAGTGATGCCAAACAAAATATTCATTTTAATTTTTTTAATTTCCTTTTTGTTTCCCTTCTAGTTAATATGCCTCCTTTTCTTCCCCCTGAACAAATTGTCAAAACAGAATTTGGATTTAGAGAGCTTGGGAAAAAAAATAAAACGTATGCTAATGTCTTTCCCAATATGCTCACTAAGAGGCGAGAGGGCCTCTGGTTTGTCTGCCTATTCACAGGAGTACAGAAGGGGGCCAGTGCTTTGATTATTTTTGGGTCACACTCTGGATGTGTTCTCAGCCTTTGCCTCCAGCATACAGCTGCGGACACTCTGGCTGTGCCTTGAATCTCAATGAGCCAGCTCAGACTGCAGTCAAGGGTGCTCCCCAATAGGGAGGTCAAGCCTGAGTCAGCAGACTGTCTGCACCAGACTGGCGCTCCACAGCTTATCCCAGCTCTTTTGCCTTTCACTGACCATATATGGCAGTCCACTGTCACAACAAGCTAATTCAGTGCAAGGCAAATCTGCTCACTGCTTTATTCTTACTCATTTTCCGTGCAGCTGGATAGTAGTACATTACATTTAAGGCCCTACAGCAGCCAGCATGACAATGACTGACATTACTGCCAACAGGTTAAGAAGAAATGCCTCTGCCTCAAGTGTAGCTCTGATTATCCTAAAACTACTACTGTTTCTCACGGTCACACAAAGCTACAATATATGGCACCTGCTTAATTATCATATCTTCAGGGAATTTGAAGGGGGGAGGGAAGCTGAAGGAAGGGTAAGGGGGAATGATTAAATGGTCTCCTATTCAGAGTGGCATTTTAAAAAAAACCCTTCACACTGTACTCAAATAGAAGTCCATTAAAAATAACTGAACAGCATCTTAAGTTTCATCTTGTTTCACACATCTGTAGATTATTTAAAAAAACATCTCACATAGGGTCATCTAACACAACCTACAAAACAATACAGTAATTGTTTGGGGGAACTAGCTAAAGTCATCGAGATTGCATTAGAATCTCTGTCTGTCTTTAAACAGATGAACAATGAGCAATCCTGTGGCACCTTAGAGACTAACAAATATATGACCCTCTGAGACTTTTTCAGTATATGGTCAGTATAAATATGAAACATTAATTAAGGGACCAAAAGATGCTCTGAATCATAAGGCTAGTGTATTCCCTGGATACATAGGAGACATCAAAATAAAGAACACAGAGAAACTGACTTATTCGGGCACCATTTTTCAGATAAAAGATGGACTATTACTGATTTTTACATACACATTTAAAGTTTAAGCACACCCAAGTTCAAAAGTAGACATCATCCAACAAGAGCACCCTGATCTCAGGGAAATATCAGAATATCTGTATTCTGTAGCGCAGCATTTCAATATTACTTCAGAATACATTTGAAACACAGTTTGTTTGGTTTTTTTCCTGCAGTATTTCGTACAGAAGGTCAAAAATGTTGCCATCTTGCTTACAGTAATCAATTTAAGCAATGCCAGATAGTCCCAAAGGAGTCCAAGAGAATTAATCAGCATACAAAACTCCTTACTCCTACCTTTGGCACAGCTTACTCAGGCTAGTCCTAACCTACAGCTGTCTCTAGTGGGAGAAGATGCAAATGAAGTTTCATTAAACACTGCAGTTTTAAAAATAGCTACATAAATTAAAAGTAAGGATACACTGGGCTCTTAAAAGTACAGTAAAAAATCAGTCAGTGAATTTTGTCTCCATTTCACCATGGTTGAAATAAAAGGGCTAAAAAGAAAGCTATTAGAAATGATGCAATGTAGTTTTAAAAGCTTTTTCATGACTTACTATGATCAGCAACTACAGCTTTTTATAAAACTAAAACATGCAAGAAAGAAGTGCCATAGTGATTCACACTGCTTTTCACAAGTGCCTATGTGTATTTTAACAGAACAAAGGCCAGACACATCAAATTGAATTAAATGTATTTTGAACCATTGTTTTTCCAGTGTCTTAGTCAGACTTGGGGGTAGGAGGAAGGGGAGATATTCAAAAGCGCTTAAGCAAAAAGTCCCACTGACATTTTAAAAGCCTCCTGATTTTTCAGAAGAGTTGTGTATCTACAACTTCACCATCACTTCAGCTGGATTTGGGAGTAATCAGCTGTTCTCTAAATCAGTTCCCAAACAGATATAAACATAACCAATGTTTATGAAGGGTGTGACATAATCCCCAAACAGCATAACAGGTTCTGGTAAATTTTATTTATTTTACTAGCACTTTTGGACACCTGTGAACTTGTCTAAGCAAGTCTAAAAGTTTTGGGTAATCATAAAGATCATCATATGCCATGCCTCCATGACAAACTTTTGCTGCTACAAATTACGTTGGCATAAAGCTGCCACCATTAGTATATGGCTTGTGCATGTGCATATTTGACTCCTTAAGCCAATGCACCCTGTACTCACTAAGAGTGAGTATGTCAACTCACAGTTCGTGGTGCACAAGGAGGTACTCCAGCGTGCAAATCACCATTCATCACACTGGGAAATTTTGGCAGTGATGGAGCAGAGACATGTCACGCTAGGGTGATTGAGAGCGATGGTTCAACTTCCCTACATCCATCTAGCTCCGTCCCACAATGTCATTCATATCTCATAATTTTCGTGACTTGCTAAAAAGTCCCATGAATCTGCAATAACCCTCTTTGCTGTCCAGCCTCTCTGACAGAAGCACTGAGTCTGCACATCTTTGCACTGCTGCAGTAAGTATAGCAAGCATAGGACACACAATCCTCTGGTACTTGCAGAGGTACAAGAGCAAGCAAATCAGCAGAGAACATGAGGATTTCTTGGAGGACAGATGGCTGAGACACAGTGAGCACCAATTTAAGACTACTAGTGGCATTCATGGAGCAGCTGCAGACAGTGGTGCTTCTGGGCCCGAAAAACAAGCACTGACTAGTGCGTTTGCATCATAATGAAGACTTAGGATGGTGAGCAATGGCTGGAGAATTTTCAGCTCTGCAAGGCCACGGTTCTGGGATCTGTGTGCTGAGCCTGCCTCAGCACTCCAGCATGGACACAACAGAATGGGAGCTGCACGTACAGTGGAAAAGCAAGTTATAATCATATTGTGGAAACTTGCAGTGCTGGACTGCGACTGGTTGGTGGGAAATCATTGTGGAGTTAGAAAATCCACTGTGGTAGCCATTGTCATGCAGCGTGCAGGGTCATTAATCATCTCCTACTATGCAGGACTGTGACTCTCAGCACTGTGCAGGCCACAGTGGATGGATTTGCAGCAGTGTGGCTCCTGAACCGAGGAGGAGCAATAGCTGGCATAACCATCTGTATTTTAGCACCAGACAACCTTGCCACAGAGTACATCGATAGAAAAGATTACTTTTCTAGCGTTACACAAGCATTTGTGGATCACTGGGGACGCTTCACTGATAGTGTTGAATGGGCAGGGAAAGCGAACAACACTCGCATCTTTAACACCACAGGATTGTTCAGCAAGCTGCAACCAAGGACTCTCTTTCCCAAATAGTAGACATGCTAAACACCAACAGAAATCTTCAGACATTGTGCCTAAGCTTCACTCCCCTGATTCATGAAGCTGTACACTGGCCACCTCAACAGCACCAAGAAAAGATTCAATGCTCAGCAGATGCAGAATGACAACTGAATGTGCTTGTAGTCAAATGAAAGGATGCTGGTGTTGTTTATTCATCAGACTGGATCTCAGTGAAGAAAACATTGCAATGATTATAGCTGCTTGCTGCATCCTGCATAGTAGCTGTGAAACAAAGAAGAGGAAGTCGCTACGGGAAGCAGTGTCTGGTTCATTTGAACACCGAGACACAAGGACTATTACAAGAGCTCATTGTGGAGTTATATAGCTCAGTGAGGCTTTTGAAGAACACGAAGAGCAAGCCATAGTACTGCCTCCTGGTGTACTGTGCTTTACCTGGCCCTGCTGTTTTGGGGCATATTGGGAATTCTACTTCCAAGAATGCAACACTGTCAATGGAGCTATTAATTTTGTGATGCATGCTATATTTGTTCTTATGCCGTATTTATAACTGATCCTATGAGTTGTATCATACTGCACAACAGCAAGCACGTGGGTGCTTTCTGATCTGCTCGGCACTCTGCAGCATATGTTAGGAACTAATGAAGATAAATTATTTTCCAAATAGAATTTTATTCATTAACAAAGTAAGTGCAAAGAAAAATCTGTGAAATTTAAAAGCAAATCCATTAGTTTATTAAGTTTTTAATGTAACAGAACTTGAAGGGAGAAAACATCCATGTCCATTTTAGCTACCTGTACAGCAACAATGGCTTTCACAGGTCAATGGGTATGAAACTGCTGTTGTCCTTACTGTCCCCCAGAATCAAGTGACAGGGGTACAGATGCAGCCCCGATACCATGTGGAATGTTGAGAAGTACTGCAGTAGAGTTCTCCATGAACCGAGAAAGTAGACAAGCCTGGGATTGTTGAGCCTATAGGTCTGCAAAAGTCTGCAGCATCTGTGTTTGCTGCTAGAGACTCTCTATTGTTTCCTGACACAGGTCCCCTCTCCTTTTCCTGCTGGTACTTCCAGGACTTTCTGCCTGCTCTTTCCTTCTCCAGGCTGTCAGCAATATTCACTTTCCAGGCCCTTTGCTCACAGTCCCATGCAGCACTGGCTTGCAGGATCTCAATGAATATATCATCCTACATCCTCCCTTTTCTTCTCCTTATTTTGCTCACATGTTCCATGGGTATGGAAGGGGAACCCCTTGAGACCATAACACACACATTGCCAGTACAGTAATTCCTCATTTAACACTATAGATGCGTTTCTGAAAATGTTCGTGCTAAGCGAAAACATGCTATGCGAGGTCAATTTTCCCATTAAAAATAATGGAAAATGTGGGGGTTGCGTTTCAGGTAATGGTGGCAAAGTCAATTTTTTGTTGTTGCTCGGTCGTCAACATCAACAATAGATATCTAGCAACACAAGTCGCCACGGCTTGTTAAAACACAAAGATAAACACGTGAGTGAGCGGAGGAGCGCTGTGACCACGTGTGTTCATCTGCTCATGTGTATTACTGCTATTTTCATCAACTTATACCACCGCACGAAGTAGTCCGTCACTTGATTATTTTCGTGTTATTTCGGGGACGGTCATGTTATTCGAAAAAGTTCCCTGAAAAAAATCGTGCTATTGTGAAAACGTGTTAAGCGGGCACCTGTTAAATGAGTAATTACTGTATAGTCATAGCAGAAACTGAAAGTTAAGATTCAGAACTCCCTTCTCTTGCTCCCCTGAAGTTTTATACAAGACATGCCTACTGACACTGGCTATTTGCCATGCTTGTGCATGGCACCACTCACAGCACCAGCAACCCACCAGAACAGATCCTGGCTTGCAACACCACCTGGATCCCCCAGTCACATATCCTCCACCCTGCTGTTCTTCATCCTCCCTCTTCTCCTTGCTGTTCATGCCAGGGGCACACAACTCAGACATATTGGTCTATGAAGTGGTAGTGCGGCCTTTGTCAAGTATGGCATGCAGTTTCTTGTAAAAGTGGCATGTCTGCAGGTTGGTACCAGACTGACTGTTGGTCTCCCTGGCCTTCTGGTATGTCTGGTACAGTTCCTTCGCTGTCATGAAGCACTGCTCCTGGCCAATCATACTCCTTGTCCTGCATCCCCTGTGCAATCTGCTTGTACATTATAATGTTTCTACATCTGGTTCATCATTGTGCTTGTACCGCCTCCTCTTCCCACAGGCCTGAGAGACCCAGTATCTCCTGCCTATATCAGGCAAGAGCGTATCTAGAGATTGTAGCTGGCATGGTCAGCCGAGTAGTTGCACACTATGGAGAGATGCTAAGCATTCTTGCCAAGTTGGACAATCAGGGCAAAGGAGCCTTCCAATCTGCGTGGCCCTTGGGCAATGGAACTCAACGACTGTGGCTAGACAGGTCAGTTTTGGGCACAGAGACAAATGCTAGAGGATTATTAGGTCCATATAAGTAACAGGGATTTAAGCAAGTAGAGACACTTGCCCAGGATCGCTCAAAATGGAGAAAAATCCTACGTAATGGTTCCCTGCAATCTGAATCTAGTAGGACGTCCAAAATGGCACTTCCTCCACTATAAGGATGCACAGAACTCAGACTCTGCTACATGAGCACCACCTCTCAGAGCACCTGATATCCCAAGCACAGTATGGCACTTGCATGATTTTCCTCACTACCACACGTCTCCTACCTCTCAAATGTATCCTGGGAGCCCCCAGGAGATACACACCCACACCCACGTTTAAGATTAAAAAAAAAAAAAAATCACTTGCCTAGTCAAGATGTGTTTACACTAATAGCTGCACTTTCTTCAATGAACATGAAAATGGCTCTCCAGCAAAATCAGATATCTGTGTTTTAAACACGAGGAAATCAGGAAGCCATAAATAAAGCTTATATGAGCCTTTCTTGCTGAAGGTCATCTAGGGCAATACTCCTGCAGAGGGGCATCTGGGACAACAGTCCTGCCTCAGAGATTTTTCATAGGAAGGTGCATAAAAACAATGAATCCTGCTTTGCTTAGTGTACATTTTGGACACACAGCATTTCCCTCCCCCACTCACCACCACCAGTAGTCCCTAATCTGATACTATCACCTCACACTGCAGCTGCTAGGGGGGTTGCTGCTGCCAGAAGGGTCAAATCAAGAGAGGCCACCCTGACAATCCTGCTTCTGCTAGCAAGTTGAGTGGGGGAGGGGAGAAGCAAAAACTTGTAGAGAACAGACAAGATGTGCTGGCTGCTGTGACTCCAGTTAGGAGCAGCTTCACCAGAGAGGCTGCTGCTGATAAAATGACAGGAGAGGGGTGCCGTAGAGGGCCATGCTATGCAACTGGTCTCTGCCACCCTAGAATGCTGCCGCTACTCCTAATGCCACCAATGGAAACAGGTGAGGGCACTGTAATATACCCTAAGTCTCAAAATCCCACTTTTAGGACCACCACAGGTCACCAGAGCAAAGGGCGGGATGATGAGGGGTTGGTGGAATGCTTTGTTTTTGTTTTTAAAGTGGGTTAAGCATTGCTCCACATCCAGGATGTCTTTCCCATCTCTGAAAGCTGACAGTTAGATTGAGGCTACTTAAATAGCTTGACAATGTCTCTGAGAAAACCAATATCAAAACGAGTCCAATGCAAAGACTGTGGATGGAGTTTAAGAGCAGCTCATTTCTGCCCTCATCTAGTGCTGCCAATTTCTGTAGTGGAAACTCATGAAAGTTCCGCTCAGCGAGGGAAGCCTCAGCCTGTTCTGTCTTCACTGTTCACTTCATCCTCAACGTGCTAAAGACGATATTTTTTTTAAGAATGTGGGGGTTGATATTTGGTTGCTTGTTTGTGGTTTTTAAAGGGCTGCCTTCTTGCAAAATGCACCTAGCACAAACAACATCTGAGAAACTCTGCAGTCTCACACTTCTCATCCTGTACCCCTCACTACAGTATATGGGCATCCGAGTTTAGCCATCTTCCCCCTACTTCAAGAAATGGGTATCCTCCCCCAAAGAGTGGGAGGTATTTAATCCTTTAACCCCAGTGGCATTAATGGCTGAAACAATTACAAATTCAAAATAAAAATCTGTAACATTATAAGGAAGTTTCCTATTAGTCTCAGATCAAGGGTTCTAAAACTCTCAGATTCTGGTATAAAATTTGATTAACACAGAACATTTTATTTCTTTTCCTTATTATTATATTTATTTTCCTTATTAAAATTAGGAAATGTGATTTCCATAAAAAAAGTGAATCTAAAATTTACAGGAGCCTTATGAAAATTTTTGAAAGCCTCACGGGGGATTCTTGCAGAAGCCTAAAGGTAAAATCTACAGTAGTTTATCACACAAAATCAGCTGCTCTGTAGATCAAGGCTCAAATTCCAGGCTTCAGATGGAATTCCTACAAAAAGGAAGGGTGAACAAATTGCTGTATTTTTAATTCTTTGCGCTTATATTTATCAATAGTCTAATTAGAAAGAGTTACTACTTTGCAGTGTATACTTAGTTCCTTGACAGGTATGCTTATTCTTGAAGGCAAAATAGGGAAATTATAAGCATTTGACAAAAAAAATTAGTGATAAAACAGTAGCCCCCTCAAAAATATCTTTGCAGTATTGCAAGTGTGTGTTTGTTTGTTTTAAAAGAACAGAGTCAGTATAACTCCTTTTTCCTTTGTACTGAAGTTTATTAAACATTTTCTCTGAGTTACCAATTTTAGGAAAATTGCTGGATAAACACTTGCATTAACCCAGTAGAATGGCTCAGTGCCAAACGTAATGCCAAACTTCCCATTGCAAAACGAGCTGTTTTTACACACCAAAGTAACCACACAGCAGGCCTGTGGAGTTTGAAGACAGCTGACAGAGATGACTGTTGCTGTCCCCCCATTGCACCGACATCCATCCAAATACCAACATCTGCTGTGCTACAATTTACTTTTTACACAACATTTAGCAAAACAGTGCCTCTGACTGCAACATCATTAAGGAAGTAACAACAAATAAATCGCGAAGTCCCATCAGACAATTGTAAAATTAAAGCGTAGTTTGTCTTGCATATGCTGAGCTTTAGTTCAGATCTATTTGGACTTCAGAAATAATAAGCAGTGGAATCTGTTTCCTTTTATTAAACACCCAAGCCAAAATTCCATAAACATTGACAAGCATAATCCATCATTACAATGAAAATTACAGTTTTGAGGATATTGACTTGACTCAATAGACCAAAAAGCAGATGTCTTGAGAGGCATCCTGGCCTGCCCAGTACAATCTCTGCAATCCAAACTCCTGAAAGGATTACATTATGCCTTGAAGCAAGAGAAGTGTGCTTTTGTTACAGGGCCGACTCCTTTTTAGGCAACCTGAGTGAATATTTGGGTCTGTGAAGTAAGGAAAAGCATTCCTAAAAACTAAAGCTATCTTTGGTTTAAATGTAGCACAAAATGCAAGACAAATGGAGTCCAACCTGATGCACAAGATCAAGGAGGCATGGTGGATTAATAGACCAGGCTTTTTAATTCTGTAGACCTGGATTCAAATCTGGATTTAAGTTTCTAAGGCCATATCTCTATTAACAGCAGTACCAATGTAATTGTGTGGCCGCAGCGTATCTGGTAAAGATGCTCTATGTGGATGGCAAAGATCTCTCCTGCTGGCATAAAAAAACCCCACCTCCACAAGCATCATAAACTCTCCCGTTGACATAGTGCTGTGCACATGATTGCTTATGTTGGTGTAATTTATGTCACCCCGGGGAGTGGAATATTCACACCGAGTGACAAGTTTTGCAGACGAAGACTATGTCTACACTATAGCCTAAGTGAAAGTAAGATTTGGTGATTTTAGTTTCTGCCTATAGATGTATGTTCACAACAGAGATGTCACTACCCAATTGGACAAATGGCAGCTGCTGGTGAGCTCTTTTACAGGATTGTGCTACCAGAGCTACTGCAAATCGGATTGGTAGAGCACTGAAAGGCACAGTGGGGACAAGGGGAGGCTTAGAATTTCTTGTCCTATGTATTGATCCCTCACTTTCAGGAGCACAAAAAAGTGGTGTATGGGGGAACTACCAGGGAAATTATCATTAGAATAAATTTTGACTTCTTAAAAATAAAAAAGCACCCAATTACCCTATCACTGCTAGGGCTGTTTCAAATTTTCATTTTTCATTAAAATATTTCATTAAAAACAATTTGAATGAAAAATTTCAACTGGAAACTCATTTTTTATTTCTCATTTCTTTCCAGTTTTATTAAAAAAAAACTAAATTAACTTTGTTTTCAGCAGCAATAATATTTGGGGAGGGGGGGAGGGTTCTTTAGTTACAATTTTGAAGTCTTTTGAATAAAAGTTGTTTTTCCATCAAAAATTGTTTGCTGGCAAAGTATATTTGCCCACTTCACTAATAGATTATACCAATCACTCAACTGAACCGAACAGCAAACATGATAAAAAACATCAAAGTCTCCATCACAGAGCACTGCATGTCATCCTGCAGACCCTTACAACTCTCCCATAGAATACAGGGTTAAACTGACCGCAAGGGTCATCTAGTCTAGCCTTCTGCCAAGATACAGGATTTGTTATGTGTAAACCAGTAGTCCCCAAAGTGTAGTGTGGGGTCAGAGGAATGTCTAAAGGAGGCATATGGCAAGGCCTGGACCAGCCCCCACAAGGAGGAAGTGCTGTCCAGCTCCACGCTGTTGCCAGCCTTAGCTCCACTTTGCCCCCTGCCTGCTGGCTCTGCCCTTATTCCCTCTTTGGTCCCAGACCAGTTCAGGCACCAGCCACAGCCCCACTCTGCCCCCTGCTCCACACCCAACCCTGTTCTAGCCCCAGCCATAACCTCACTCTGTCCCCAGCCTAGTTCTGCCCTTATTTCTTCTCTGCCCCCAAGTTAGGGGCATCTCTAGTCTCAGCTCCTCTGGTCTAAATCACAAATCTTTCCCAGAATTTCTTCTGAGCAGATATTTACAAAAATATTAACATATTATACAGAACTTTCACAAGAGTCAATGTCTATAGGAAACTAACCTGAAGATTCGCTCTCTTGCGAACTCTGTGCTGAATCCTAGAGCTCAGAACTGATACCCCATGTGTCCACTGAAACCCTCTTCCTGTCAGCTTTTTTTGAAAAAGATGCTTCATGCATCTGCAAGTCATTTTATTTCCCAATGCTCTTCCCTACCCTCTTCAAGTGTTTTGCACATATTCTGACCCATCGGCAAGTATTCTAATTGAAGAAGGGTTTCTAATAGTTTGCATATTCTTCACAGCACTTTTATTACAGGGTATAAATGTTTTCTACCACCATCACTCATGTCTGAAAACAACTAAATACCTTAAAACCACCACCACCAGCAACAATGGAGAGGAAGAAAGGAGAGAGGAAGGCTAGATTATACAAGTTATTTTTGTCTACTTAAAGTGGATAGGCACTGATAGCTAAATACAGCATTTACCAAAAGCAGGCTAAAAAAGAAGATTACATGAGCCACATATTTAAAAGAGGTGCCGAAACATGAGCTGCCCCACATTCCAAAAAAGCCATACACCTCAATTGGACTCTTTTGCTCTTTATAATCTCCTTTGGATAAGTGGCTATACAAGTTTTATGCAGACAGATTTCCTGTCTGTTACCTGTATGTGTGTAAGTACATACAGATACATACACACACCCAAACACTGAGTCACTGGTGAGGATCTGTGTTAAGCCTAGCAAAGTGAGAAACTCTTCTCACTTCTCACCAGTGGCATTAGCTAGAAATTCTTTAGAAAAATATGTTTGCACACACATTTGGGTATAAGCTGCTACTTGAATTCAAACATCAGTGTTTAAATTAGTTTATGAAAGATGCTCTATTGATGGTACCAGCCTCTGAAGCCCTGTGAAGATGCCTGAAGGGCAAACATGAAAGCTAGCTCATGTACAGACACTTGGGTTCCCAGACTTTGGAGTCAAGTGGCCCCAACAATAAGGAATGAAAGAAATTAATGGCAAGGTTTTATTTACAAATTCACTCAGACTGGCTGCCAGAAACAGAGTCATGCTACAATGATTAGCTCTGTGCTTATGCAGAAGCCCCATTCACATAAGCTTTCTAATCTATTGCTAGCTTGAGAAGTGAAAGACCAGTCAAAGCAGGGCTATTCAACACGGCCCATGGTCCATTTGTTTGCGGCCCACAGCACATTTTGGGTTTACATGGGACTCAACATGCAGCAACACGAGTGGGAACCAAAACAAAAAAGTAGTCAATATAACGGTCTTCTGCTGATATGTGTTCTAGTAGTTAAATTCCTGGACTGTCATTGCTCATTAAAAGTGCTACCATATGGGTGGAAATTGGGTAAATATTGCATTTTATTAATATCAGCAGAACTGGGGCCTGTGTGTTGTGGCCCCTGGGACTTCCAAAGTTGAGTAGCCCTGGTCAAGAGGATTCCACACAGAATCATTCTATCCATCCATCGTGAGTGCTTTATATTACCATAGTATCTAAGATCCTTACAATCTCCAAGGCATTTACTCTTACAACTCCCTGGACAGCAAGGCAGTATTATTCTCCCCATTTTGCAGACAGAGAACTGAGGCACACAAAACCCCTGGCTCAACGTAACAAAGGAGGAAGTCTATGGCAGAGCAGGGAATTGAATCTCGGTCTCTTGAGTCCCTGGAGAGTGCCCTTACCATGAGACCATTCATTCATCCCTTTGTTTCACTCCCTTCTCCTATTGGCCAACTGATGGAGAATGCCTACTACATCTCAGCAATAGGGTTGGTCAACGTCTGCACACTTTGTGGGTCCCTTTCTTAATCCAGGCAAATTGAATGCCAACTGCACTGTGGGTGTAAGGACCTGCTTTCACAAAACAGCTACTGCCACCCACATTTGAACAGAGGAGCATCTATTATAGTCAAGGTTATAACCACTTTCAGGAAGCCCGCCTCTCTCAACTGGATGAAGAATTTGCCTGCCGCTACAAGGAGGGGAACTACACACTGAGCAGCTGAAATAAACGAAAATCCACAGGAGGCAATAAATCCCACATTTTAAAAATAATCGGTGAAACACACTACAGAGGCAGGCAACATGAGCATACACTTTCCAACCACCTTACTTCTCTTCTCCAGGGTTTTTTTTTTTTTTTAAACCTCTCCCATTAGAGAGAGAGAGAGAGAAAAAGAGAGAGAGTTTACAAAAGCTGATAAAAGTTCCACACACAGATCCTGGTTCAGATTTCACAGTGGTGGTGGATATCTCAAACCAAAAAGCAGGTTCCCCATAGACAGCAGTCAAGAGAAGATAGCCCACTGCTCTCATGATGTGACAGCCCCATCCTTGTGTGGTCACCTTTCAGAAAGCAAGCATGACTCAGCCTGTCTTCAGCTACTTGACTGACAAGCATCAAGAGTACAAGGTGCTATATGGATGTGATGGGGTGCGGTCACAGAATACCCCTGGGGTTGCTTCCCTGTGTGCTAGTAAAGCCACTGACACTCACCATCTTGCTCCACCTTGAAAGAGAATCCTCTGAACTGTCATGCATGCTTAAATTTGACACTTTACACCTAGGTCTTAACAAGGACACTAATTACCTTACCCATTACAAAGATAGCTTCCCCATTTATCACCTCTAATATCATTAGCCCACAGACATTTACCTCCCCCCCTCATCCCCCTTCTGTTCTGAAATTTGATTTGTCCTTTTCATGTGTGTTCATTTTTTTGATTGTATCCTTTGGTATATATGGTCCTGCCAATTTTCTTCCACAATTTGATCTGAGGAAGTGGGTCTGACCCACAAAAGCTCATCACCTAATAAACCATCTTGTTAGTCTTTAAAATGCTACATAGTCCTGTTTTTTATTTCACCTTGCTCTCTGGAGCTTCTCACCACCCTGTCCTCCTGGGCCAGATCTCCTGGTCTCCCCCAGCCAAGGCACAGAGGTGAGATCACTGGCACCGTGAAGAGCAGTACAGACACTGATACTCTTCAGGTCTAAGGAGAATACAGTTTTGAGCACAGCTTTCAGGAAACTTACCCCAAATAAATAATTCAGGTAAGCCCTCTTTAACAATGAAAGGAGGGTATACACAATGATTGCTCCCCCAGATAACAATTTTTTACACTGGGCTTGATAATAAAATTTTTATTTTATTTACTAAGTACAAACACTAAGATTTAAGTGGTTTCAAGTGAAAACAGGCAGAGCAAAATAAATTACAAATTTAAAATAACAGAAAACACATAGCTACTTCTAACACCTTAACATTTATTGCAAATTTACCCTAAAACTGTTCTTATTTCAGGTTCCCTAAACCTCCAAGTCAGGGAAGATTTTTTTCTCCTGTCTGGGGCCCCTGGTTTATTCTCTTAGGAGAGATATGCCAGTCAAAAACAAAGAGCCTGAAAATTCTGCATCTTAAACAGCCTTCCTTTAGGTGGGAATTGTTTCACATTCTCCCCAATTACCTGGTTAGACTCTACCAGCTGGGGTGGTCACATGACTTCCTAAGACTAACCACTACTTAGACTCAAAAGGACAAAGGAGCCTGTTTACAGGTGATCACCCAGGAATTGAGGGGAACACCCTTGATGGCTGTCATTTGCACATTTAAAACCATAAACAATTTCATACTTCATATTTCTAACTTTACATACAAGAATGATACACACACCAAAATAAGATATACCAATCCAGCAGACTGTGACATTAAAATTGACAGGTTACATGAGGTATTTTGTCCAAAGCATCTTCAAGCTATGCATTTTTGTATCCGTAAGTCAATTTCATAAAGCATGGGGGGAGGTCTGTCACAATGGAGACCTACAGCAGCTGATAGCATTACACAGGCTAGGTCTACACTATACTCTTTTCCAATTGCTTTTCCAGAAGAGTCTAGATGGGGCCAAATGGTGGAAAAGCCTCTTCTTTCGGAGGAGCCCTTATTCCTTGTAGAACGAGGTATACAGGGCTCCCCGAAAGAGCACATATGCTCTTCCACAAAAAAAAGCGGAAGAGTAAATGTGTTCCCTGGACGTGGCCGAGTTTTTCAGGGATACTCCGGTATCCTGGAAAACCTCCGCAGTCTAGACGTACCCACAGAGATCTCAGAACTGCCATCAAATGGCAACTTTTAGTCACTTTTTTAGTGACTGGGACAGTTTCAAAACTGGTGTCTTAGAAATAATAGGCTTGTTAGTAACCACCTAAGCAAGCCTGTCTCTGCTGGAGGAAGATCCTCTGCATCACAATCAGGGAAAGGGAGATGTGTCTGTTCTTCTAATTGAGGGGTGGGGAACCTCAGGCCTGGGGGCCAGATACAGCACCTGGCTTACCTGCATCCAGCCCGAGACTCAACACTGGGGAGCCCCCACTGGCACTCCAGCCCCCCGACACTCACCCGCGGGGCTGGAGCATACAAAATCTACCAGCCTTGGCACCCTAGGCTCTGATGTGCAAGGGAAATGTGCGGAGTGTCTCTCCCCTCCTCAGTCAGGGGCTTCTCACTTTACTTCTCACTTGTGTGCAGCCCCCGACTGATTTTTCTGTGGGTCAGCAGCCCTGACTCAAAAAAGGTTTCTCACCCCTGTTCTAATATCACTGGCTCTTCTGCCCAAGTCTTAGCACTTTCCATTATGCTCAAGCAGTGGGCAGAGCAGAAAGGCATGGATCAGTGCTGTCTCAGGCATCGGACATAACATGTCAATCAGTGAGTCACACACGACAACAGATCAGCCTCTGCTCATCTTTCTGGGCTAGTTTATCCACAGAGACTGAAGGGACAGGTTTACTGACCAGAGGCCAACTTTTCTCCACTAAAACAAGTAATCCAGCATCCCCAACCTTCAAACCCCACTGACAGAGTGTGAATTGAGCCCATGTCTTGGACACAGCATTGGTGTAATCGACAGCAGAAGCCACAGGCAGGCTGTTGTGGCTCCTTGATCTTCAGCCACCCAGTTGTGGTGGCTGTTAGAAGAGGCTCCCTGCTGCTCTAATTCAGCCACTGGCACTAGATAACAGACTGTGTACTTGCAGGAGATCTTACAGTGTAAAGCTCATTCCACCACACTGCCTCCCCCCCACACCTCACCCCTGGAGCTCCCTCTGCCCACTCTTACACCAGACAGTAGGGATAGAAGCTGGCATCGGAGACAGCTCTGTTTTCTGATAGCAGATCACTCTCCTACAGAAATGACCTCTCTCTGGCCATTTTAGGACCACTCTGCACCCTTACTGGTCTAGAGAACTTGCTCCATGTATTTAACAGGAGGAGGAAACTGTCTTGTCTCTGTGACTAGCCCTGTTACACTAAACCAAAGAAAGTAATAATGTCTCTATCCTTAGTTACCCCTTGAACATCTTATCTTAAGCATCCTTATTTTCTATTTATTTGAACATTATATATAAAATATTATTAATGGAGAAAAGCTGCTGACAATGGGAAATGACTTATTTTTTCCCTTGGATGGGACAGCGATTAGCATGGTTTCCATCATGATGAATATTAGGCAGTTAGGCCTATCCAAATGACTTTGGTCTGGAAATCAACCTGCCCTTCTCACACACAGATCACAGACTCAGCCCTGCATGACATTCTGGCAATATTTGAGTCTCTCCAGACACTCCCAAACACTGTAGCACTTGCACTTCCAGCCACAGCCAAGAAGTCCAGAGGCACAGTAGAAATTTTAAAAAGGTTAAAAATGAATGGGGGGTGAGGGAAAGGATTAACCAATTTTTTTTCAACCCCTCGGAAAATATTCAGGTCCGATTTGGAGATATGGGGCTGGCTGATTTCTCAAAGTCTGTCTGGCCACTCATTTTAATCTTCTAAGCTTGTTTCTTGCTGGAAGGTATAAAAGCCAGCAGAATGGTGAAAATTCAACTATGCTCTGTGAATAATGTTCAAACAAATAGAAATGACTCTGAGTTCTCCCATGCTTTATTTTTCCACATGAATCACGTGAGAATTTGTACAGCATACTGGATGGTCAAAGGTGTGAACAGACACTGAAGTGTGAATGTATGTTTATAACCACACATCCTTGATCTGTTGTGTAGGATTCCATTTCTAAAATGCTACACAGAAAGAGAAGTCTCCAGCACCATCAGGTCTTGCCATAATCACCCCCAGTCTGGTTAGGGACTAAACTGATTTGTCTGAAACAAATCAGATGGTCCAGCTCAGTATCTCAGTGCCAATTATTCAAGCTTTTCTCTAACTTCATGGCTGAACATGTTACATCTAGCATAGGTAGGAGAGAAAACATCATGAATACTGATTTCTAAAATCCAAGGCTCTCCGGTCCAACAATATTTGTGGTCCTGCCGACCAGGTTCAAGAGCACAGCCCAGTCTAGGCTGGCGGTGGGGACCCTAGCCCCAGTGGGACCAGCACGGTAGAGAGCAGAATCCTGGCGGCAAGGAGCACAGCCCCAGTCAGGGCTGAAGGTAGAGGGGCTGGGGGCCAGGAGCACAGCCCCAGCACGGGGTAGAGTGGTGGGAGGTACAGCCTCAGCCAGGGCAGGAGTGATGGGAAGCAAAGCCTCAGCCAGGGTTAGCATGGGGTGGGAGTGCAGTCCTGATGGGGGGCTGGTGTGTGTAGGGGGGTGCTCAGCCCCAGCCAGGGCTCGAGTTAGCTGGGTATGCAGCCTGAGCAGGCACTGGGGGAAGGGGTGTGCAGCTCCTACCAAGGCTGGAGACAGCGGGGCCAGCCTCAGCCAGGCCTGGCACGGTGTGGGGCTGGAGGCAGTGGCAGGCAGCACAGCCCCAGCCGGGAGCAGAGGCTACAGCCAGGTAAGGAACTCTGACCTCCCCTCATCCAGCAAACTCCATTGTTTGGGACCACTCAGGTCCAAGGGTGCCGGACAAGGGAGATCCAAACTGTACTGCATTAACTTACCACCAACAATTAGAGAGCCCAATGACTTAAAAAACCTATTCACAAACGATATAATAAATCTGATTTTTCTATTTTAAATAAAGCCTTCTAGATCTGAATACTTTTGGGAGAGTGGGATGGTTTAGCACTTTCCTCTTGCATTTTACTTGGTTTTGGTTTCTACGAGTATGCAACAGGTTTCAGGACCATACAGGACACTAAACACATACGTTTTGAACACATCTGTTTCTTTAGGCCCAGTTGTACAGTTTCTGTTGACAAACTAGTTCAAGTTGCCATATATTTGAGGGAAGCCACCATTTGAGACAGAAGACCCCTCTCTACATCTAAACTGAGTGATGCAATTTTAGACTTTTTCAAAAATACAACTGGGATACTACAGTGAAAAACCAGTAACCTGGAAGAAATGCCTAAATAGCAAGAGGTGAGGTTGCTCTTGCTGGCTAATAATTATTACCTACAGGTCACATGGCAAATATTTCATCTTTGCGCATTTTATATCCTGGATTTTATATTATCTCTGTTGACCAAACAGACACAGCCATTTTACACCTTTCACTACTTTTAAAGTTAGGGGTAATGTGTGTCTCAGAGGCTACAATATCTCCAATCAGAAACAAACAAAAATTGCCAACCAGCAATATGGAAGGCCTCTAATGCAGCAGAAACAACATCTTCTAATCTGAAAAAGAACTTAGCAGATCTGCACCAGAAAGAGATTTAAAAAAAATCAGATCTGTTTGCTCTAATGGCAAGAATAAAGTTTTAAGCTGCAGTAGAGACATTCAGGCTCTGGCTGGAACCCAGAATCTTAGACACACCCTCCTGGTGGTGTTTCAGAGCCCAAATGTCTATCCTTTCATTTTTAGCTCTGCAGCCCAAGCCCTGAAAAAAATGTCTCTTTCAGAGCCCAGAAAACAGCAACAGATTTCCATGGAATAAACCTGCAGGACAAGATCAACAGTTTTTTTTTTTTTATTTACCCATCAGTGTAATGTGAATGGCTGGTTTAGTTTGTGCAATCAATGTTTGCATTGTCTGCTAAAAAATGCCATTCTATCCTTATGTTTTTAATATTGGAAATTTATAAATTGTGAAAGGAAGTGCTCCAAGAGCCAAAAATTAACAAAATCTTACCATAACTCTGGAACAGTAAACTTTTTAGCATCACAAAGGCCTAGTCTTCAGAGAGTTTTTTCAGAAGAAGAAAATACACATTTGATGTATATTAACATGAAGAATACACATATGAAGTGCCAATGGGGAGACAACCATTTACCACACATTTCATTTCTTTTATACTTATCTTTGCCTTTTCTTGCTGTGAGGAATATAATGATAATTGGAAGCTGAACCTGTTTTCTGCCCCTCTTTGCCAGTGCTTTTTCTCCCCCCCCCCTCCACAAAATCCACACTTTAATACACTTTGATTTCAATTACAAATTAAAATAGGTGATAAAAGTCCAGCCCTTATGTGCAATGTGTGACAGCATACAACCAGGATTAAAGGATTCTGACAAGAGCATATCTGTCACTTGCCTCCTTCTATGGGATTATTTTAACCACACTAGAAATCCTTAGCAGTAACCATTTAACAAAAAAAGGCACCTTCTAACAATCTAAATGAAAGCCCTAAAGCAATAAGTAAAACTCTCAATGTTATTGCATTATAAAGACAAATCAAACTTTTTGAGAGTCAGCACTTCTCTCTCCCACTATCTTAAGTTATAAAAACAACATACATTAAAAAAAAAAAAAAAACAGAAAATCTAACATGATCTAAGTTATATAGCTATCTTGCAGTTTTCACAACCTCTCCTAGCACTCGTTTGTTTGGAGTAATATTGATTATCTAAAATAAAGCCAGATCGTGTATTTAAAAAAAAAGATTTTGAAATACTGTTATGAGACCAGGGGTAAACTATGTAAGCCCTTCAATTCTGTGGATTCTTTGTATTCATGATTATTGTAACAAACGAAAAGGCTCATATTCCCTACTAAGCAAACATTTACAATTAAATCCATTCTGCACAACACATTTGCATTTTGAGATAGAATAGTCAGTGGTTCAGCTGCTGTGATTTAGATGGATTGGTTCATTATTGCTGCAGTTCGTTTTCAGCACACTGTATAACAAAGGGGTGCCAATGTAGTCTGGAATGGCTTTAATACTCTTAAGTATTCTTACATGATGATGTAATTTAACTATTTCTCACATCTCTCATGCTCTCTTTTTTCCCTTTTAAATCAAGGTATCAAGACTTCACAGGCTAAACTTAATTGAAAACAATGACCACAATTGTGCTCAGTAGGGCAGGGTCAAGCAAATCACAGGGAAGGGTATACTGGGGAATCACTGACAAATTCCCCAGTATGAAAACTGTATTAGTTTCCTCCTTCTCACTTAGAAGAAGTTATTAACTATATTAGCGGGATGAAAACAACACACCTTTCTCATGCAAACAAGAAGGCAACTTAACCTATACAAAGAGAGCACGGAGAACAAGGAAACAACAACTTCATAAAAACAAGTTTAAAAAAAAATTAGAACCTCATAGGATAAATAATCAAGATCTCATTGCAAAGTTTTTCAGGTTAAGAAACAAGACCATTAACCTACTCCCTTAACCCCAACAAGTGGGGGCAAAGTCTAACAAACAGAAATAAATTAATTCTCCAGTTGGAACCCCTTTAATAAAAATAACATTCCCTAAGTAGCCCTGTTCTCAAATCTAAGCACCTTTCATCAATGACACTATCAGAAGTTACATGATTATAAGGACGCATTCAACCAATACATAATGGCAAAGCACAACCAAGAAAATACTAGGCACTGGCTGCTATTACAAACTCACCAAGGACTTATCTACTTGGGAACACAGGAAAATTAATCCAAATTGTCTAAAAGTGTAAATTTAAAGTGGGTTAGTTTACGGATGTAAGCAACTAGTCGACAACCTGATAAGCCTCGAGTCTGTTGGGTAGTCGAGTTACTAGTTGACTATTCACTCCCGCCCCTGCCCCCCCTCGGCCAGCTGGCCATGGCGCTCAGCCCAGGTGCACCACGCTCCAGGTGGAGCAGAGGGAAAGCCCCCCCGATCAGCTGGAGCTCGGTACAGCCTCTGCTGAACACCGTGGCCAGCTGATCAGGCAGCTTCCCCTCTGAGCCTCCAGCCCAGGTGGAGCATGATACACCTGGGCTTAAAACCACGGCCAGCTGGCAGGGCAGCAGCTCCTCTTTGCTTCAGCCCAGCTGCCCTGCACTCAGCAGCTCAGCCCAGGGAGGCTGCACCACGCTCCAGCTGGGCTGGGAGTGCCCCCCAGCCAGCCCCTTTAACCAGCCTGCTGCTTAATGTGCCACCTTCCAGGAGAGCCCCAGAAGCTCAGCTGGAAGCATGCCCCGCCTCCTTCTGCAACTAAGCACTCCAGCTAGCTGGGAGTGGTGCATTGCCTTACTTTCATCTCTGTTAACAGGAGAGTATAGAATAAACCAAAACCTGCACTGACTCCCAACTAGAGTGATCACAATAAATTAAACTCCATGAGGTATACACCAGGCTGAAATTGGAGTTGTGTGTATGAATCTTGGGACCGATTTAAAAATGTATTTAGGAACCAAAAGATGCACATAGGCACCTAAGATTCACAAACGTGCATACAGAGATTAGGTGCTTAATTCCTATCACAAGTCAATAGACATTAAGCACCTAGCCTACTCAGATATGCATCTTTAGACCCTTTACAGAAGTTTTTGTAAAGCCCTCATCCTTGTTCAGCAACTCCTATAGGCACACATGATTTATCACCAGGGGAGACTTGTTTAAGTTGTACAAAGTTCATTTCATAGGCAATGCTGCTTCCACATTTCCAAGAGTAGTAGCAGTGCCTATGCTAACCTTATTTCTTTGTAAATTATATTTCAAAGTGCTCTGTAACAGGACAAACAGCCCGTATCTGTGCTTTTTGGGGGATAGTTTGATGCCTGCCCCATATTTAAAGTCTGAAAAGTGTTCAGAGGCTTTAAAAAAAAAATCTCTGTATCACGTCTTGTTTTCTCTGATTCTGCAGGAGAAATTCTTAGTCGTTTGGAGTGGGAGTTCTCTTAGCCTGTAATTGTGAGGATGGGCAGGTGTGAATCAGAAAGATCTTTTCACCTAAGAGTTTGTCAGGTGTTTCTATTAAATAGGGGTTCACAAAATGGAAGGAAAAACTCAGGCTTTTCAACAGCTGGACTAAAAATCCCTTTCTTTATTACTAACCTTCCACTGTTGCTTGTGATGTCATCATCCCACTAGCACTCCAGACCTCTCCAAACTGTTTTTTTTAAAATGCGTGATCTATTTCCAAGCTTTCTTTGAACATCCCAAGGAAGTTAAAAAGGGGACAAACACAATTTCCCTCTTTCTTCACCTTAAAGGGAACTTTGGATGCATTCATTTGAAAGGTGCAAGGTTCATTTCCTCTTCATGAGGATTTATTTAGGCGACACTTAAACTTTAGCTATAACAGATACTATACACAGGAATAAACTTCCACTGTAAACTGAAGCTGTGTTCAGAACCTGCGTTCAGTACTGTTACAATACCAGTAACAATTGCTGCATGTGAGCGCAGTTTTAGTAAACTTAAGCTCATTAAAATGTATTTGCGATCGTCCATGTCAAATGAACGTTTGAATTCTTTGGCATTATTGTCGATTGAAAATGCTACTGCTCAGAAAGTGGACATGTCAGAAAGCATTAAATGTTTTGCCAATTTGAAAGCCAGAAAAAAGAACTTTTAAAAATATATTGAATAAGGCTTTCTAACTCCAATCCATGTAAGTTACCTCTATCATTCACTTCTCAGGTACAAGAACACTGTGAAAGATAAGTTAAAATGTAATGTTCAGAGCATGTAATAAATTCCTTATTTTGAATAAAAACAATTTACAGTTTACAATTTTTATTAATAGAAAATCAATTTCTCCCAGTACCTAATAAATAAATGTTGAACTTAAAAAAAAAAAATGTTGAGAATAAATGTATTTATAGAGTATCTGTCTGAAGGGGCGCCAAATTATTAGCCTGCCCGGGGCACCCACATGTCTCAGTCCAGCCCTGGGTGACAGACAGCCAGTCTGCAAGGGGAGCTGGTTTTTAAACTGGCTCCCCTCACGGACCAGCTCCCACCTGGCACCCCTCACTGCTGCAGCTGTGCAGAGTGGCAGGGGGCTCCTCAGGAATAGGGCTGGAGCACACTGGCTGCCAGCCCCGCCCCTGGGGACTACTGAATGAAGTTAATCAACCATTAACTGATATTTAATATCACTATTATCAACTAATTGAGTAGTCGATGGAAATTCCATCGACTACTCAATTAGCTTATTAACCAAAATGTAACATCCCTAGGTTAGTTAAACTGTATTAAACCTAGGTAGAAGTCCTTATTCAGAATTTAAGTAGCCTTAACACACTTCCAAATTAGGCCTTAGTTTCTTCATTCACTTTCAAAGTGAATTAAACTAAACCAAATTAAGGACAATTTAATTCTGAATAAGTGGATCCACACTGAGATTTCATATGGTTTAACTAAATTCACCTTAAAAAATAATTTGGATTTCATCTTCCTGAGCATTGCTATGTAGACAAGCTTTGAGTACAGCAGACCATCATATATGTCCAGAAAATAAAATGCTAACCTGAAAACTACTTCCCTTCACTCAGACCATGCAGCACTGTCACACGCTAATAATTAGTATCATTGGGCTCAGGCCTTGTACCCAAGTTTTGAAATCAGTGGCCTGGACTATGCATCAAACTGCACTGAAATAACAAAAGGTACAAATGAAATCTGATCTTGTTTCTAGTATTTTGGCACCAGTATTTTTATTCTAAAATAACAGTGTCCATACTTGCATGAAAATAATTAAACCCACTTCATTAAATAAGTGCAGATTTGAATGTACATCAGCCCTGGGATTAAAAAGTAAATGTCTTCATCAGATGATAACTCACTTCACATAGTTTCACCAGAAATTTGATTTTTAAAAACAGATTTTTTTCAATGGTATTGTAACTCTGATCTGGAGAGTAACACTTGAGTTTAGATAATTAATGCCATTATTTGTATTAGAATAGCCCCTAAAGACAACAAGATCAAGGTCCTACATGTATGAACAGAGTACGAAGCAGCCCCTGCCCTGAAGAGCTCAGAGTCTAAAGCTCGCCAAAGGAAGCAGCAGTATCCCCATTATACAGGTGGGCGAACTGCTGCATATGTGACTCACACATGGCGTTTACAGCGATGTAAAACATTTTGGTCAGGGGTACAATTTTTACCAAAACACTTACAGATCTCCTAGTATGGACACTGATACAGTATAAAAATGCTCGATACCAGCATAGCTTATTTTCCTAAATTTCAGGTAAACAGCATTACCAATATAATCACCTTTATACTGTTATAACTGCAGTCATATAACCCAGGTGATACTGCTTTAATTGATGTAACCTGTGTTTAGAGAAGGCCTAACTGGGTTGCCCAAGGTCACACAGGATTCCTGTGCTGAACCAGGAATTGACCCCAGCTATCCAGAGTGCTATAAATGGCAACATGATCCACTATGTACAATTAAATAAGGAGTAGGGCCTAATGTTGTAGATATTCTTGTTACATTATCTGTCAAACTTAGTTGGAAGTTTACTGTAATAATCAATGCAAACTCAGCTCGCAAATGATATATGTTAAAAATAGTTATATGCATATATGTTATAAAGATACCATTTACTCATATCAACAGTGGCCTAATTTTGTTGGCTGTTTTATTGGACGATCTGATAAACATAAAAATCAGTTCATTATACAGTATGTATGTGCTAGAACTATGACATAAAAATAGCAATACACATGTTAATTAACTATCAGAGGGGTAGCCGTGTTAGTCTGAATCTGCAAAAGTGATGAGGAGTCTGTGGCACCTTACAGACTAACAGATTTATTGGCGCATAAGCTTTCGTGGGCAAAGACCCACTTTGTCACATGCATCTGTGTCTTTGCCCACGAAAGCTTATGCGCCAATAAATCTGTTAGTCAATAATGTACCACAAGTCTTTGTCGCTTTTGCACATCTTAATTAAGGAGCCTGAACATTTGGGGTTATTTAAGCATTTTTAATTAAATGTACTTCAGATATACTTTGTATAGGACTTGACTGATAAAATGGCAGTTTGCACAGAATACCATAATAGAAAACTATACAGACCTGTTAAATCTGTTATCAATACGAACACAATTTCAGTGTTTTTTGCCTTCTGGTTTTCAAGTCTTTATAGTTTACCTAAGTCACGTTTTCCAACTTTCATTTACAACCATTAAGATTACAAACTTTCATTTAAAAAAAAAAAGCTGAAATTCTCATGTAACCATATGACAATTTCTAGAGATGGTACTTAAAAATATCGAATATCACGAGACTCGCAATGAAATCATAGGAGTTGGCAACAACATGGTAAACAGTCATGACTCCCACTCCACAGGAACAATGATACCACAAAACTCAAGAGTGAGAGTCTTTTTTGTACTTACAAGATACAGCTTTTCTGGCAACTATGGAATTCATACCCAAGACAGAACATATTGCCACCAAGCTTAGGACTATGGAAAAAAAAAAAAAAAAAAAAGGGCAAAATCCACTTCCCCGGCTTACATGTCCCTCTATAATCCCCATCAAAATCACAGATTAATAAAATACAAATAGCATACTACACAACAGAAGGAGAGACTCCCCTTGTGTTCACTTGAATAAACTTTCAAGCCACTCAGACAATGTGTATTTATGGTCTTGGCAAAAACTTAGATCCTGAACTTATAATACATTCCTGCCATCTCTCCCAAGCCCTACTGATTTTCCAGAGTCTCACCACACAGGCTGCTGCATGATCATGGCTTTAGACAGGTACTTCAAAATACTACCTCCAAGCTCATCCAAAAATTTTAAAGGAGATAATGGACCATTCTTGCCACTTTCACCCAGCAATTTATAGCTTCTGCATACTTCTGCTATAATCAGAGATGATCAAGTTTTTGTTGAATAAACTGATGATTCTAACAATTCTTTTTGGACCAATTAACTTTCTTCATTATGGGCTCAGTTTAGTGTTGAGAGCACGCTCCATGAATTCTATTACATTTTTTCAACTAAAAAATTCTAAAAACCAGTTCACGTTATTTCCTCTCCATTTAGCTGCAATGTATATTTCCCACAACTATAGACTATATCACACCTAATATGGTACTATTGTTTCTCCATTCTTTTTCTTCCTCTTTCCTTGTACAGTTTCCTGGTTTTTGTTCCTTTTTTAAGACACACATCGCACCTGTAGCATGATGTGTGTAATACCACTGAGGTAAGGGGAAGAGGAATCTATTTTTAAATGTGTTTTTTTTTTAAATAAATCTTTATTAAAATTCTCTTAGTAACAAATGGGTATTACTGGAAGATGATGCAAAGACATACATCTTAATGAAAAGCTAGTATATTAAGTAGTATGGTTTGTTTTTTTGAACAAAGCTATGTCCATCAGCTGCCCTAGTCAGTAAAGAGAACTTTGCAGATTAAACAAAAATCATCACATGGTAGCTACACTCTGCCACAGATGCATGGTTCTTTTCTCTACATTCTCTTTATCCTGCTTTCAGACCACTCCCATTCAGTATTGTTTTTGCTAAACCCAGACTAGACATTTACATTATAGGTGAATAAATGTGTTTTTCCACTTATTCTCCCAACTTATTTAAAACATACATATGTACCAAGGGCTCATGGAAATGAAAAAAATAAAGGAAACAAATTACAACTAGAAATATTGTGGGCAGGAATTGTGTAACTTGTCCTACAAAGCATTACCAACTCACCTTAAACCTGACTTGAAATATCCCTATCCTTCATTGCTGAGTCTCAAAGACAAGAAAGGTGGTCTTTTTGTGATGTGATCTGACAGTTAGGTTTTAGTCTTTTCCTTAACAATTAATTTCATTTCTGACAGATAGTAAGCAAAATGGGAAACTAAGCTGCCAGAGATGTAACAACATGGCACTAATCTAACACACTACATAGTAACATAAGATATCAAGGTGTGAGCATTTGATCTCTTCTTTGTATTACTTGATCAGGAAGTCTATATAGTACCATGCTTACACATGGATTCCATAGCAAATTCCATTTATTAATAAAATAAAAAGTATCTGCCCAAGTGTAACTCTTTAATATTTGTGGGGGGCAAAAGGGAGACATTTTCATTTCTTCAGAATTCAAAAACATCATTCACTTATTTTTAATTAAACTTATTCTGAAGAAACAAAGTTTTGACCAAAATAACTTTTCATAACAAAAATCTGTTGTGGTAAAGAAAGATATTTGCCATTTAAAAAAAAAAAGTTTTGTTGGAATGCTTTTGACTAACTCTACTCCTATGGTAGCCTGTTCATGCCCTTCCTTCCTCCAAGCAATCTTAATTTCCCATCACTCAGCTTTTTTGACTGTTTAATGCTGATGCCACCTAAGTTGCACTGGCTAACTCTGTGCATTTGCATCCTTTGCCATCCAAAACACACCCTCTCCGGTGCTTTACACTCATTCCTGTTTCTTTACAATCTCTCCACAAATAATTCGATCAGCTGAGATTTACATTTTAAAAGTAGTCTAGCTCAGTGGTTCCCAACCAGGGGTCCCCAGTGGTACTGTAGGGGGTCCACATGGAACCTCTCGCAGACAGCATGTCCTTCAACACGAATTGCTTCCTGTGGCTTGGGAGAGGAGAGGTTCCATGATGTCAACCCATGTTGCTTGGCATGGGTCGCCTCTCAGGAGAGGCTCTGTGCCAGCAGCCAGCAAGTCCCTCAGCCCACACTGCTTCCAGAACCACGGGAAGCAATGCAGGCTGAAGAACGTGCTGGCTCTGTGCTGGCAGCAAGCACGTCCTTCAGCCGGCACTGCTTCCCCGGAGGACTGAGGGATGCTGCTCGGGAAGCAGCGTGGGCCGAGGGACATGCAGGCTGCAGGCACAGCTATATTGTTTAGGGGAGGAGGGAATACAATTTTAATAGATTGAAAACGGGTCCGTATCCTCAAAAAGATTGGGAGCCACTGGTCTAGCTGACTAGCCATTATCACTTCATTTCTCCAGATGTTGTGATCTCATTCTTTCTTAATGCCTCTAGCATCTTGCCTACCACTGAGGTCAGATTTATTGCTCTATAATTTCCTGGTTCCTCCCTATTTCCAGAGAAAGCCAAGATAGATACAGAAACTGAGAGCTATAACACAGAACTGTTTCCCCTTGTGTTGAAAAAGTGGCCAATACGCAAAGCTGATAGTTTACCAACGTCTTTTTTCCCTCCAAACCTCAATAGCAATATATTTTCCTATAAGCTACAAATTGCCAGCTATATATTTTGTTATTCTCTTTAAAACAATGGAAACAGCAACTCCATTACCCTGCATTATGAATCCCTACCCCTTCATTTCTTAACACCTATCTTGTTTTTTTCCTTTCTTCATTACCCTGACATTTCGTTTGAAGTATCTTTATATTTTACAACCAGTATCTGTAGGTATTTTAAGCTCTTTTGTAGTGGTTGCCAGAGCCACTCCTTTGAAATACCATGAAAGTCATCAGATCCTTAAACTTATTGGAATCTTGATGGTTCTGGCTGCACAGATCAGTGGGAAAAGTCCAGAATTACATTGCAGGAACAGTCACACCCACCCCCCAAAAATAAAAGGTTCAAGTAGAGGGCAATATAACAAGAGAAAAGCCGTCAGAGTTGAAGAAAAACAACACCACCACGCTATATCCCTGGGATTGCCAAAGAAGCCAATTGGTAGAAACATAGGCTAAAGTATTTTAGACCAATGTATTTCAAATTTTTTTTTCCTCATGACCCAGGTGAAGAAAACAGTTAATTTCCGCAATCTAACATAATTTGACTAGCGTTTAGGCTCGGGGGTGGGGGGCCGGAGGATGAGAGCTTTGGGATGCAGCAGGGAGCTCTGGCTTGGTGGAGGTCAGGTTGGGGCAAGAGGGGCTAACCTTGAACGGCTCTCAGTCAGCAGAGCAGTGGCAGTGCTAAGGCAGACTTCCTGCCTCTTCTGGCACTGCAGACCATGCTATGCCCCAGAACCGTGGTCACCAACCCGTCAATCGCGATTGACGGGTCGATCGGAAGGGCTCGACCAGTCGATCACGAGGCGTTCGGGGCCCCCCCAATTCCCCCCACCCCCAAGAAGTCCCACTACCTACCTCCGAAAATGGAGGTAGTGCTGGCTTCCCGCGGGGTGGAGGGAAGTCCGGCAGCTGCGTGCCACTTCTGGGGTTTCCGGAAGTGCACTGCCTGCTCCCCTCCTCCAGGTCTGTGGCACACCAGGAGGAGGTAGGAGTCCCGGAGGAAGGTGCGTGCTGGGGTTCGGGAAGGAGGTGCACACCCGGGCTCCCCTCCTTTCCGGGGAAGGAGGTAGGAGTCCTGAGGGCAAACGCGTGCCAGGGAAGGAGAGGAGGAGTCCCGGGGGGAAGCGCGCGCTGGGGCTCCCCTCCTCTGCAGGGGAGGAGTCCCGGGGGGACGCACGCACTAGGGCTTCCGTCCTGGGGTGGGGAGGCAAGCACCAGGGCTCCCCTCCTCTGCAGGGGAGGAGGTAGGAGTCCCGCGGGGAAGCACACGTCGGGGAGGGGGGAGGAGTCCCAGGGGGAAACGCGTGCCGGGGCTCCCCTCCTCTGCGGGAGTTTTTCAGGATTCCGGAGATATCCCAGAAAAACTCTTCTGCATCCAGGGATGCATTTGTTCTTCTGCTTTTTTTAGTGGAAGAGCGGATGTGCTCTTTCGGTAACCCCTATATTCCTCTTTCCACGAGGAATAAGGGGGCTTCCAAAAGAAGGGGTTTTTCTGACATCTGGTCCAGTCTAGACAGGCCAAATGTTGGAAAAACCTCTTCCTACAGAAGAATTGGGAAAAAAAGCAGCAGTATAACGGTTGAGGATAACAAGTGATGGAGAGGAGGAGAATAGAGAGGAAGGGGCAGGGTTTCAAGGAAGGGGTGGGGCAGTAGATCTTGGCTTGTTCTGTCATTTAAAAAAGTGATCTTGGGTGTAAAAAGGTTGGAGACCACTGCCCCAGAAGCATCCAGCAGCAGATTCCCAGCCAATGGGAGTGAGCTTGGAGCAGCGGGAGAGCATAGAGCCCTATGCACTCTCTCCCCCCCCCCACACACACATATACAGGAGCCAGGCCTGCTGCCAGCTGCTTCTAAGGTACAGCACAGTCTGCAATGCCAGGACAGGCAGGTAGCCTGCCTTAAGACCCACACTGATCACCTTATCACCCTGCAGCAATGAGACCCAGTGCCAACATTCCACAATGTTTCAATACTGGGTCACAACCCATTTGAAAACCATTGTTTTAGACCATCATGTTACTCTGCTCCAGCTGAATAGACTGCACACCAATCCAATAGTTTAATCATGCATATCCTGCAGTAACCTTATGCTGCAATTACAAGAGACCTCACAAGATAGTCAGGGTTGCAACATGTCAATGTCTGGCTTGGAGAGCTCTCAAGAACACTGGATTACTCAACAGGGAGTAATGGACCTTCCACGTCAGAAGACTCCAGACTCCAATGTATCACTGCAAGGCTAGCTGCTATTGGAAGCACCATCTTTCAGATGAGACAAGGAGCCATTTGTTACATTGTCATTAAAGATCTTCTGTTAATATCTGCTCGTTGGTCAGCGAGATTCACAATTAGGTAATTACAGTGTACATGCCTAAACTTTTTCTGCCATTTCCACTGGATAAAGTGTTCTACACTCGCTGACTTTACTGCTGTGCAGTGCTTGTGTTCACCGTTTAAAAATACTACCACTACATTTGGTACCTATTGGTGCACAAAAACGCTGTGTAAATGTGTAACTGTTTTGGGATTCCCATGAGGATTTTTATCTCCTTGTTCATCTCTAACAAAATTCTCATTTCTATACACAATATACAAAAGACAATCCCTTCCCCAGAGTTTACAACCTACGTGAGACAGACTGAAGTTAGGACACACTCGGAAAGGCAGATAAAGGAATGGAGAGCTGACACTGGGAAGATCCACTGGTGTGGACAGATGAATAAAAATGGGGAAAGGAACTCAATAGGATTTTGAGACTGGCATTTACTTCAGTCTAGAGAAATTCCACATAAAAGGGCACCCATCCAAACCTCATGCCACTCAAATACATTTAAAAACACAGTAACATTGAGTTCCAACATCTGAAACTATTGAGAGCAAATGATCTTCTCTCTCATATCATTTAATCACTGGTCATGGGACTTATCCACCTTAATTTCCCCATAATGCCTTCCCACAAGAAAAAAATCCCAGCCTCCAGTGTCTACCCAAGTAACATTGTGTACTGTATGTGCACACACATACAATCTCCTAAACACAAGAAAGTCTCCATTTTTTCACTCCAAGTTTCCCACAATGTGCATTCAGCAATTCTTTAAAGAGAAGTCAGGGTTCCTATTGTTTTCATACACATAGCTGATGAGCAAGCACTTGTTCCATCCTGATTAGCATTTCAGAGTTATGCACTGCCAACTGAAAAAAAAATAAGTGAGTTCATTCATGAATTCTTATCAATCTGACTGGCTGAGGTTAGAGGCGTCATGGAGATACCACTGGCCTCTCCATAAATAGACATCGGAACTACTGGAAGTGGCACTTCCTTTAAGTGACTGACTCATGGGGCTACACAGAAAAAAAATGTTTAATTTCACTTCTCCATTTGTAGTTTTGACTTTGAAACAAAAACAAACAAACAAAAAAGACAAGGAAGCTACCCGAGAAAGCCATGGTATTTCTACTTCTACCAGGCCCAAAACACCTGCTCTAGATAATAATGGCATATAGAGCACCTGCCATCCAAAGCACTTTACTGGCTGATTTACGCATACCCGAATCACTGCAACCACTGAAACGGCAGCATCCGCTGGGGGGAAATGTACCAACTGTTTAACTACACATAGCCATGCTGTTCAACCGTTCAGGGTAGGAATTGGAAGATACCTCATCCAACTGAAATTGCAGAGGGAATTTAAGGTAGGCAGAACATAATTACCCAAACTGGCACTTGGCCAGTCAGTCTCCAGGGTTAACACTGATTACACTTGTAAAAAGAACCATGGGATCTTTAAAGACCACAAGCAGTCAAGATCTTGGTTTTACTTGTTACCCAAAAGACAAACTGTACACATTTACTATATCTGTAATCCCCGCCTTTGTAGTCCTTCCTTACTATTACTATTTAGATCCTTCTTTCACAAATTCATAGTACCAAGCATCCGTTTTGGAAAAATCCTCTAGCTGGAGCAGCTAGCCCTGCAGACATAGCAAATTAATCTGATCTTTTATAAGTGTAGATCTATAACAAGCATTGTAGATGTTAAGTCACTTAAAAGAAAATCCACACTCAAATGGTGGACCAACGATACGGCGAAGAATGAACTTGAGCAGTTAACTGCAGATTATGTAGCACTGGGAAGAAGGATCAAGGAATCTGAAGCGCAAACAGTGTTCTTGTCCATCCTCCCTGTTGAAGGAAAAGGCCCAGGGTAGGGATCGTCGAATCGTGGAAGTAAATGTGTGGTTGCGCAGGTGGTATTGGAGAAAGGGTTTTGGTTTCTTTGACCATGGGACTCCGTTCCAGGTACAAGGATTGCTAAGAAGAGATGGGATCTACCTAACCAAGAGAGGAAAGAGCATCTTCGCGGGCAGGCTTACAAACCTAGTGAGGAGGGCTTTAAACTAGGTTTGTTGGGGGATGTTGACCTAAGCCCTGAGGTATGTGGGGTGTGGGATAGCGGGAAGAAACACAAGGAGGAAAGAGCAACAAAGGAGGACCCCTGATTTGAATGGAGAAGGTAGGGCAAATCAACTATTTATCTAAGGTATTTGTACATGAATACAAGAAGCCTGGGAAACAAACAGGAAGAATTAGAAGCCCTGGCACAGTCAAAGAACTATGATCTGATTGGATAACAGAGACTTGGTGGGATGACTCACATGACTGGAGCACTGTCATGGAAGGGTATAAACTGTTCAGGAAGAACAGGCAGGGGAGAAAAAGTGGGGTTGCACTGTAGATAAGAGAGCAGTATGATTGCTCAGAGCTTGAGGACAGAGGGAGAAAAGCCTGTTGGGAGTCTATGGGTTAAGTTTAGAGGTGGGAGCAACAGGGATGATGTTGTGGTTGGTGGCTGCTATAGACCGGCAGACCAGGTGGATGAGGGAGACGAGGCTTTCTTTGGACAACTAAGAGAAGCTTCCAGATCACAGGCCCTGGTTATTATGGGAGACTTCAATCACCCTGACATCTGTTGGGAGACCATGACTAGTGTGGAAAAAGTGAATAAGGAAAAGTTATTTACATATTCCCACAATATAAGAACGAGGGGTCACCAAATGAAATTAATAGGCAGTAGGTTTAAAAACAAACAGAAGGAAGCTTTTCTTCACTCAGCGCACAGTCTGTGGAACTCCTTGCCAAAGGATGTGGTAAGAGCTATGACTTTGACGGGGTTCAAAGGGGAGCTAGATAGGTTCATGGAGGTTAGGTCCATCAATGGCTATTAGCCAGGATGGGTAGGAATGGTGTCCCTAGCCTCTGTTTCTCCAAAGGTGGTTGATGAGGGGGGAATGGGGGGGAAATCACGTGAGGATTACCTGTTGTATCCCCTCCCTCTGGGCCATCTGGTATTGGCCACTGGCGGCAGACAGGTTACTGGGCTGGATGGACCATTGGTCTGACCCAGTATGGCTGTTCTTATGAGAACTGCCAGCAGATCTAGAGAAGTGATTATTCCCCTTTATTCGGCATTGGTGAGGCCATATCTGGAGTCCAATTCTGGGCCCCCACTAGAGAAAGGATGTGAACACATTGGAGAGGGTCCAGCAGAGGACAACCAAATGATTAGGGGGCTGGAGCACATGACCTACGAGGAGAAGCTGAGGGATTTAGGCTTATTTAGTCTGCAGAAGAGAAGAGTGAGGGGGGATTTGATAGCAGCCTTCAATTTCCTGAAGCGAAGTTCCAAAGAGGATGGAGAGAGGCTGTTCTCTCAAGTTACAGTGGAGGAGGTCTAGGTTGGATATTAGAAAAACTATTTCACTAGGAGAGTGATGAAGTACTGGGATGGGTTACCTAGGGAGGTGGTGGAATCTCCATCCCTACAGGTTTTTAAGTCCCGGCTTGACAAAGGCCTGGCTGGGATGATTTAGTTGAGATTGGTCCTACTTTGGGGCAGGGGGCTGGACCCAATGACCTCCTGAGGTCTCTTCCAGCCCTATGATTCTACCAGCTTCTCCCCCTCCATGCAAGAGAATCAATTTGAAGACCAATCTCATCACTGTTGCCAATGAAACTTAGAATTTAAGGGTGCTAGCATATGTGATCTCCTGGAAAGCAAAGAAGAGATACCCCACCACTTCTAAAATTGCCCATCAGTAGGTTAGTAACTAACAACTGTATTTCAAGTGAAAGGAAATAAGGGGCAAAGTGTTTGTCAGGAGGGATGGAGAAGAGGGGAAAGGCTGTGGGAAACCAGGAGATGGGGTTCACTTAGATGCAAAACACCAAGATGAATATGCAAACAAACTGCGCACAAAATTTGAATCTCAAAATACACAGCATGCACTACTATTTACCTCCCACACACAAAAGAAGTCACAACACACATGCTCAATAAGTGGTCTTGTCACAGTAAGTGACAGATTATAATCTCTGATGCCTGAAGGACAGTGTCTCTAAAGGCATCTAAAAAGCAATTCAACAATCTTGAATTAAGACACCCCCCCCCCGCAGCCATACTGCAGAGTATGAAGAACCAGTATCTGTGTTCAGTTTATCTTTTATCATAAGAAGCACTGAAATTCCAGTTTTCAGTTTAAAGGTCATTGTCAACTTGAAACCTAATCAGACTTTTTTTTTTTTTTAAAGGATAAAAATAATTTTGGATACTACATCTGCCCTTGAATCCCCCCTTGAACAATGTTTGTGAATTTACAACCATGCTTTCTTATTAAAAAATAAGTTTCTCTGTGTCTCACTGTACTTGAGAGAAATATCCATGCAAACAGAGGAAGACTGACTACAATAAAACTGTATAGACAAAGTGCTGCCAATGCACTAGGGATGTGAACGTGTACACAGTTAACCGATGAGCCTGGGCTCATCGGTTAACCCTAATGGTTACATGCAGCCCCCTCCTCCCCTCGTCCCCTCTCGCCCCCATTGGTATCTGGGGAGGCGAGAGCCGGTGTGTATGGGGAGACTGCTTTAAGTGGGCTCCCTGCGCGTACCAACTCCTGCAGAGCAGCCTGCACCACCTCCACCCGAATATCTCCCTCCAGAGCATCATGGACGGAGGCAGACCAGCACCAGATCCCATGGAGCTAACTGCCCTCTGCGCTGCTGCCTGATACCAAGGCAGCAGCACAGAAGACAGTTTGGGGGGGAGGGGGGGGAGAGGAGGGGAGGAGAGTCAGTGCTCGCAAGGAGCTGGCTTAAAAGCTGGTTCCCCACGAGCACCAGTTCCCGCCCAATCCCCCTGCGTGTAAACGTGTAACTGCTGTAAATTTCAACAGTTACGTGTTTACAAAAATAAAAGCATTTTAACATCCCTACGATGCACACACACACAAAATACAAATTTCTGTCCAACCTCTTTCATCTGAGCTGTTATTTGTAACTAGGTTAAAAAAAAAAAGCAGGCAGAACTGTGATTTAAGTCCACAGTGTCCCTTTAAACCGCAAGAGTTTCTAGGATCCTAAACTGGAAAATGAAATGTAAGCATTTTTTTCCTTGTCTTGTTTTACCTGATCAAAATGTCTCTCTCAAACATTTATTGCACAAGGCAATTTAGATTCTTCAGAACTATCCAGTGTCATGAATTAAGATTTTATTCATTTCTCTAAGATCTAGAAAGGGGACATTTGCATGCATAAAAGGTGCATAAATGATGTCCGAAACAAATCAGAATGAAAGACTGAATAAAAAATTATTGTGCTTTCAAATGGCCCTGTCAAATTCTCATGACCAATCATCAGATAAGAACAGAAAACTAAAACGTATACCAGATTATAGAAAAAAATAATTTTCCTTTTATTTTAATAACATGAATTTTATCAATTTTATTCTTGCTGCAGAATCCTTAACCTTTATCAAGGTTATGATAAGGCATGCCATTTCTTCTTCTCCAAAAAATTATTTTGAACCTTCACACCTTTAGGTTACATTACTTTGTTGTTGCAAACTGTCCAGAAAGATCCTGAGTTTGCAGAAGCAGGAGGATACAAAATCTGTTGTCGTCTACAACAAATGATGAGATTACGAAAAGCACCTAATGCTGTTCTCTCCTTTCCAGGAAGCAATAGCAAAGTACAGAGAAACAGGCAAGCCAAATACCTCACAGCATAAAAACACTGTTTCTAAGGGGGGAAAAAAGCATAAAGTAAAATTTCACTTACTCTTTCTTAGCAAGACCTTGAAGGAGTGAGGGAATGTCTAGTAATGCAGCAAGACAAAGGGATATGTAATTACTTTGTCAACTGTATTTCAGTTCTCTCTGCCCCACCATTCCTTCAGAAGAACTCCCATAAAGTTTTATTTTACCAGCGTTTAAACGGATGTATATACAGTGTGCAAAATTAATGCTACTGTATCCTTTGCTGTCCAAATGAAGAGTCACCTTGGAGACAATTATATTTTCTGGTGAGACATGCTCACAGAAAACATGTTCTATAGATACATTTAAAACGATACCATTGAGGCAAAATAACTTGTCCCACCTTTGCAGTAGTTCAGTGGTCACCAACCAGTAGACTGGGATCAACTGGTAGATCCTGGAACCTCTGACAGATCTGGCTGGAAGGCTATCAAGTGCCAGCACTTGAGCTGTCCCTTACCCCATTGCCGTGCTGCTCATGCCCTCTGCCTTGGAGCTGCCCCCCAGGAGCTTCCTGCTTGCTGTGCAGGGTGTGGAAGGCAGAAGAGGGGGGTGCTGATGTCAGGATTCCCCCTCCTACTGCCCCTGTACCTAACTCCACAGAATGTGGAGGGGCAGAACCCCAGAGAAAGGGCAGGAAGGATATATGGGTTTGAGATAGATCCTTGTTGACTTAAATTCAGCAAGTGATCTTCTGCTTAAAATGGGTCACTGCAATAGTCCAACTTTCAATGCTCTACTTTAAGAAGCCTCCTCCCCCCCCCCCGCCCGTTAGCAACATTTTCAAACAAAATAGTGGAGAGCGTTTTCTAAGAAAACCAAGATACGCACACTTCACAGAGTATTGCATGCCTCACAGAAAGTCACACATCTTCCTTATATATATTTACCATTAGGAAAGTTCAGGTTTTAAGAGAAAAATAAGGAAAAGCTATTGAAAGATATATTGTTAACAGATAAGACTAAGCCAATTTGGTGGCTGACCCAGAGGGACAGGTTTGTTTTTTTAATGGGAAGGAAAAGGTACCTACCTCGTTTGTGAAGCCATCCTTCCTTCACAATTGCTACTTCATTCATAATGGCAGGAATGTCTCTTGAAAAAAGAATTTATGCCAAAAGATCACCCCGTTGTTACTTCTGGATTCCAGCAGAAGGGAACACAAAAAAGGGCTTTTCTTCTCTTTCAGCTAGTTCTAGAAAGATTTAAAAAAAAATCATTTTTAGGCATTTTGCATATGTGCAGTAAGGAATACAACAGAGAGTGGCTTATATAGTTGTTCTGATTACAAAGTCTAAATTAGGGATTTATTCTTCAGAAGTATTTTTTATTTGGGGGAAGAAATGAATGTTTGAGGAAGTTCCATTCACTGCACAGATTGCAACTGTTGCCGTGTTCTATGTCAGTACACACCCTGTTAGAAAAGGACTGAAAGACTTAATCCAGGTCTCTTCCATATCCCCACTCATGAAAATTTCTTCCCAATAGTAATTTTTCTGAGAATTTACCCAATCTAATTTTTAATATCCCCCAGCACTGAAGCTTCTATCACTTCCTTTGGAGACTTCTGCAACATCTCAAAATATCAAGATGATCTTAATATTCCACTTCATTTTTCTCTATTAACTTCATCCCATTACTCCCAGTCCCATTCCTTGACCTCTCTGAGCAATTCAACTCCCTTCTTAAATGAGCAGACAGTATGCTGGGTAAAATCATTTAACTTGCTCTTGTCATAATCAGCCCCTTCATCTTATTACGTAAGGTCTCTGCTTATGCAGCCCCCAGACTGTATTCCTTGCTTTGCCTTGCTATCACATTTCTCTGCTCTCCACTATCATCAGTAGGCCTGTTTAACAGGTTTCTCTCCCTCACTGAAAATCATTTCTTCTCATCTCTTATCCTGCATTATCTTCCAAACTAAATCTGATTTTGTTAGTTATTTTCTGCCCCCACTGCCAATATCTCCAAGTTTCTTTTTAGAATTTCTCAATACTCAGACATCTTCAACTTTATCTAGCTCAGTATCATGGGAAGTATCATCAAAATGCAATTTATGCCAAATTCCAGATTAAATCAAAACCACTAGACAGCTCCCTCTGCCACTCAGCTCACTGCACTGGCATTTATCATTGTCTCACTCCTCTTCTGTAGGGATCACATCCTTATCCTATTCAATCCGTGACATCTCTACTTGAATTGGCAACAAACATACCAGTTATAAGGGTAGTGGTCCATTAGGAACTAAGGCTGTTACATTTAGATTAGATTAATCAACTAATCGAATAATCAATGTAATTTGCATCAACTATTCGAATAGTCAATAAGGGCGCCTCCGCCTTTGAAATGTAGCAAGAGCCCTGCTGGCTCCTCCTACATTTCAAAGGCAGAAGAGCCATAGGAAGCATGGCCAGTGGGGAACTCTAGCAGTTCCTCGCTGGCCCTGCGCTCCCTGCTTTGTACATTTCAAAAACAGGGAGGGCAGGGCCAGCAGGGGAGGGGGACTGTTTGAGTCACCTGCTGGCCCCAGCCTCCCCGCAGTGCTTCTGCTTTTGAAATTACTACATTTAAAAGGCAGAAGCACTACCAGTTCCCTGCCGCGCCCCCTCCCCTTCTCCCCACAGAGACAGTGCTGGGGGGAACCGGCTTTTAAGCCAGCTCCCCCCAGCACCAGATCCTGCTCCCCCCTCTTGCTGCCTCTCTCTGATAGAGGCAGCAAGGGAGGAAAGGGGGGGGGGGGAGGAAGCAACTAGTCAACTATCCGATAAGCATTTGCTTATCGGACAGTCGACTAGTCGCTTACATCCCTATTAGGAACTGGACTAAGATAACTAATTTCATGTTATCCATTAAGAGGATCACTGATGGTAACAACCTACAGTCATCATAAACCTGGGCTAGGACTGCACATCTATAGACATAGGAGAGGTGCCAGACCTGCTGTCTAATGAAGTTAAATTGTTTTATCAATTAGGGATGTAAATGAGTAGTCCAGTATGTAATTAACCGATAAGCCTAGGCTTATTGGTTAATCCTCTCAACTATTCACATTCCCCCCACATTGCTGCCTCTGTACCAGAGGTTGCAGGGGAGGGGGGGAGCAAGAACTGTATTAAAAGCTGGTTCCCCTGAGCACTACCTCCATGGTGATGTTGCTGCGGAGGGGAGGCAGAGGAAGCTACTGAGAAGCAGCCTTGGTTGCTTTGTAGCAGCAGCCCCTGTCCATGGGTGGTCTGAACACCCCGTGGAGCAGCCTCTGTCCACAGCACCCCTGACTGGCTGCAGACAGAGGCTTCCTCATGGCAGCCCCGCCCCACAGCTGCCTCTGTTTGAGGGGAGCTCAGACATCCTGCGGACAGGGGCTGCTGCCTCTGTATCAGAGGCAGCAACATGGGGGTGGCAGGCAGCTAGTCCATGACGGGAGCTGGTTTTCAAACTGGCTCCCTGCATGGACCGGCTCCTGACTGGCACCCCGTGCTGCTGCCTCTGATACAGAGGCAGCAGCATGAGGTGGCAAGGGGCTCCCCAGGAGTGGGACCGGAGCACACTGGCTGCCAGCCCCACCCCTGGGGACCACAGAATAGTTGAGCAACCACTAGGAATTCACGCAATTACTCGATTATTCAATTACCCCAAAAAAGCAAAAGCCCCGCAGGAAGCGTGGGGCCAGCGGGAAACTCCCCTGCTGGTCCCGCGCTCCCTGCGGGGCTTCCATTTCAAAGACTGAGGCGTGGCAGGGAGCGGCGCTTCTGCTTTAGCAATGTACAAGAGTCCCACTGGAGCTCTTGTACATTGCAAAGGCTCAAGCACCCCGCACTCCCTATTTCAAAGATTCAAGTGCCACAGAGAATGCAGGACCAGTCCTTTGCTGGCCCTGAGCTCCCTGCAGGTCTTCCACTTTTGAACTGTAGCAACAGCCTGGTAGGGCTTTGCTACAGTTCAAAGGCAGAGGCACCCTTATAGACTAATCGAATAGTCGATGGAAATCCCATAATCTATTTGATTAGTTAATTAATCTAAATTTAACATCCCTAATCAGTAAACGTGTTGAACAAAAACCCTATGGTTATCACAGCTAAAGTCTGAAAAGGGAATTGTTGTGTGAAAGTTAACACAAATTATTTATAGTCAGGGCTCGACAAATTAGGCAATCTACTCGCCTATGACAAGTAGATTTTAGCCCGGCGGAGCTGCGCAGCGCAGTCAGCGCATGCGCAGCATGTGCTTCCGCATGGCTGGCGAGCGGGACTCACCGCCGCTTGGCGAGCCCTGCTTATAGTTATAACACTATGCCACAAGTTAGGGCACAGTACATCAGACCCACATGCTGAATTTAAAAACAATGGAAATAAGCAGCCAACCCCTTTTCAACAGTCACTTGTTGAAAGAGAAAATCAAAAGTAAAATAACTAATTAGAAGGTAGGATAATCCCCCAATTAGAAGAAATAAAAAACGAAGAAAGTTTCTGTAGTGTCAGTCTAGGTTACGTCACATCCCTTTGGATTCACAGACCTACATATATGCATTCACCATTTATTATGGGTTTGAGTGTCATCTCACAACTTTCCAAGGGAAGGTAGAATCTTATTCCACTACTCCTGAAATAGCTCAGTTGGGAGAACATGATTTTGGAGTCATTCTGTCTCCTGTTCCAGGGATGGAGTGGCAATATGGATTTAGTACCACATGCCCTCCCAAATACGCTGGTGTAAATTAGGGATGTAACAGTATAGTTGATTAACTGATAAGCAAAAGCTTATAGGTTAATGCTATAGACTACATGCATCCCATCTCTCTCCTCCTCCCACCCTACGCCAGTAAATTTTTTAGCAGGCTGGCCAGCAGCCCAGTTCAGTCCTGGGTTGCACTGGGTTCTGGACCTACCCCCGCTGCAGCTCTACATTTAAAGCCACACAGACAGACAACCCGGCTTAGTTCCAGCTCGTGCCGGATCTGGGAGCTCAGACCCCTCCCCCGGGACAGGGGCTGCCCAGGGATTATAGAATAGTTGACTAACCAGTAAGAATTCATGAGGTTAATCAACTATTCAATTAACCGATATTTAACACACACACCCTAGTGCAGTGGTCCCCAATGCGGTGCCCGTGGGTGCCATGGCACCAACCGGGGCATTTATGTGTGCCCACCGAATCATCTGGGCTAGCCCCACCCCAGCGCGCAGCACATGCACGGTGCCAGCCTCGGGCACGTGGCGCAGGGGCGGCCCCTGCCCCGGGCGCACGGCACATGCGCGGTGCCAGCCCCGGGCGCAGGGGCGGCCCCTGCCGCAGGCGCACGGCACATGAGCAGTGCTGGCCCCGGGCGCACAGGCGGCCCCAGGCCCGGCCCCGGGCGCACAGGCGGCCCCGGCCTCGGGCACACAGCGTGGTGCCGGCCCCGGGCGCGTGGGTGGCTCCTCTCCCGGGCATGCGGCAAAAGCATGGTGCCGGCCCCGGGCACGTGGGCGGTGCCGGCCCCGGGCGTATGGGCGGTTCCTCCCCCGGGCACGCGGGCAGTCCCTTCCCCGGGCACGCGGCACATGCGCGGTGCCGGCCCCGGGCACATGGGTGGCTCCTCCCCCGGGTGCGCGGCACATGAGCAGTGCCAGCCCCGGGTGCATGGGTGGCCCCTGCCCCGGGCGCGTGGCACATGCGTGGTGCCGGCCCAGGGTGCAGGGCGCGTGGGCGGCTCCTGCCCCAGGCGCGCGGTGCATGAGCGGCCCCGCCTCCGGATGCCCGGCAGCCCCAAACGGTTGGGGACCACTGCCCTAGTGTAAATACACTGCCAAGCAGTATATTTTGCTCCTTTCCAACGTCTTCAGGGAGACAGGAAGATAAAGTGGCTGTATGCACTGAAGTGGCACTTTGACACAAAGAATTAAGGCCAGTCTGGCCTTATGTTCCTTATTCAGCTATGCTCACGTGTTAGAGAGAGCAAACTCATTTCAAATATCTTTCACAACACAGAGAAGTAGGATGTCTTACTACTGTGTAGTTGGACGCAAAGCATAACTTCACTAATCCTGCTGCAATTTTAATTGCAATCCAAATTATATACAGTGCAATTCAACCGAGAAAGAAGTAGTTTTTGGAAGACACAATGATAACATAAAGACCTCACACAAGAAGAGAAAGTCCGTCTGCTGGGTGGGTCTATGCATTAGTGGATATGGACAAATGGAAGATTTGCCTTTTGCACAGTCTGAAGAAATGGATGATCATAAGGCTCATTAAGTAACTTTAGGAATGGTTCCCAGTGAATACACATCATCGAAGATGACTATGGCCTACTTGTGTAGCTTGTATTGACACATGACTGAGTGACAGTAGGAACTGCAAATGAAGAACTCTCTCTCTCATTTTTTAAAGATTTGTTTCTTTAACGCCTTTTTCAGTCCCAAAATACCACCTGTACTCATCAGGCAGATTAAAATACAATAAATGATGAACTGTATAAATAAATAATACCTTATATCCCACTCCTGGTTATTCTACCATTGTCAGGTAGATTATAAGTACGTGAATAAAATTAAGTTGGGAAAATTCAGTATGCTGTTAATTTTAGAAACATACATCAACTCCTTGTGTACTAGCATAATGAAAAAAGACTTAAGGGACAACCCAAACTAATCTTCCAATAAAAGGTAGAGTAGAGCTATACCTATTATATTCTATATGGGGCAGCCTCTTCAGGCAGGAAATGGCCTAATTAAGGTGCTCTCTTGTAAAGTCTTTCAAATGTGCCCCTCCCTGTACTAGGAGCCCCCTAAAAAAATTAAGAGATGCACCTGTTCTCCTCTTACAGAGAGCAAGCTCTCTCCTTTCATTTTGTTTTCATTACCTGCACAATCTGTGGAGCCAGGTCAGGCTCAGGGGAAAACATGCTGTAATCTCGCTAACAGAATATGAGGGAAAATACCACCACTCTGTAGTCACAATGACAGCCTAAGGGAAGCAACAGATTCTGGGGGCAGTGCCATGTCCTCAGTGAAAGCATTTGAAAGGCCTGCCCCCCCTCACTGCCTCTGTAGGTAACAGAGTGTGAGGCAGCGAGGGGGGGCAGGCAGGTACACTGAGCCGGCGTACATGGAGAGCCAAAAGTGTGTTGGCTCCAGCCTGACCTCCTCACCCTCCTTGCTGCTGCCTCTCTATCAGAGGCAGGAGTAGAGTGGAGCAGGTGGATCAATGCTCATGGGGAGCCTGCTTAAAGCCAACTCCTCATGGGCACGGGTTCCTGCTTCCCTTCCTCCCACCCCAGCCACTGCCTGTGATACAGAGGCAGCAAAGGGGAGGAGAGTCCGTGTAACTGATAAGATTAACCAATAAGACAAGGCTTATCGGTTAATTGTGTAGTGGACTATACATTGACACCCCCTAACGCAGAGGCTCAGCGCTCTTGCACAGGCAGGGAGCTCAGCTGACCAACAGAGAGAGGGGTGTCTGGCAAAGCAGAAGCTTCAAACAGAGCTCTATGTTTGAAACAGAGGGTCTCCCAAAGCAGGTGAGGGGGGTGATGAGGGAATAAGTGGCTAGGGGGAGAAAATCCAGGGGGGGGGGGAAGATAATAATTAGCTGCTGGGGGAGTCAGAGGGGAGGGGAGTGCAGTTTGGAGAGTCCCATCTGTGCAGAAAAAAAGAGAGAGAGAGGCAGAAACCCAGCACTCTCCTCAAGCCTCCTGGACTAGGAAGGGGGAGGTAAGGAGCTGACTGCATGGGGTAGGTTGGTGCTGGCATTGGAATGAGGTGGACGCGGGGGGAGTTTGTGCTGTGTGCCCTGCAGAGAGGCAGGGGATGGGTGGCGAGTTTGTTTGTGCTGTGTCCTATCCTGACTCCCAACTAGATTGCTGGTGCCTGCAAGTTTGAGAAGCAGGATTTTATCCCAACCCCTAGCTGAGCTGAGGGGACCAGATTGACAGAGGTAGATGGGAAAAGAGGGTGGGTGGGTGCTGGCATCTGTGCAGTGAGGTCGAGGGCAGTTTGTCTGGGGTGTCCGGACTCACTTGCTGCAGTCCTCTCTATCTGGCTGGCTTGGTGGGAGGTGTGGAAGGGAAAGGAGGTTGCATGGGGGGTGGTTGTGCCAGAACATTTGCATGGTTACATTTCAAACAAAGTTTACACAGGTGTAAGATAAGAAAGAAAATGATTATTTTTAACAGATTTTTTTTCCGGGTGTTGCAGATGTCTGCAATGATTTTTTTAAAATCCTGTGTTACTAATTAAGACATGGTATATTGTATTGCACTAAGACCAGATCTTTGCTATGTGGTAGAGTTCTGGCTCTTATGAGTCAGAAGTAGCAAATACTAGGTGTGTTGCTAGTTGTTTTGTAGGATAAAACTTTATTTTTATAGCATGGATCCTAAACATTCCCCAAAGAAACTGCATAAGCCTTCATGAATGCCTTTTACTCTCCTTTCCAGTGTCAGTAAATATTGTATTAATATTTGCAAGGAGAGTATGACTATTTCTAGTTGACTCAAATTTGTTTAGCATCTTAAAGCTGAGCTGTGTGTGGAGAATATGCATTTTGGTGTGTTTACTAGCTTGAGTTGTTAGAAAGGACTATGATACATGTAATCCAAGGATAGTGTTAATTTTTTTAAATTTGATTTCATATTCAGTATCATAAGCATTGCTCCTTGTTAACGATACCTTTTTTTAATATATTTTCTTCCACACATATGGACTGTTCAAAATATAATGTGTGTATGTGTATTTTTTGTGTTGCTAGTGCATATCCCCTCACTACCTTAATATTGGTGTTGCACATAAGAAATTTCAACCTGCCCAAAAGACAATTCAACGCACCCAAAGATAGAAAATGTTAGAGAGAACAGTGGTTGTGGGGCATCAATTATGTATGATTACCAATGTTCTTCATTAGCCTGGAAGATGTTCCACCTAACCCACCAGCATGTCAGAACAGGTATTTGGTCATCATTATACATGAAGCTTATGGTAAGGCTTGGAAAAGATTTTCCAAATATTGCAAGTGAGTTAAAAAAAAAAAAAAAAAAAAAATTAATCATCACATGTTAAGAGCAAAAGAAAACTATAAAACATGTCCCATTTTCTGAGACTCCACAACTTAATCTAGACTTCCAAACTGCAGTTTGCATTGCTTACTGCTCTCATGTCTTTAATGATCTAAGACCCAACAGACAGGGTGATAATTCTATTCAAGATGTGGGGTGGGAAAGCTATACAGCCGTGGTCACCAACCCATCGATAACAATCGACTAGTCGATCGCGAGGCCTCAACCAGTCGATCGCAAGGTATTCCAGGTCCCCTATTTCCCCCCACCCCCAAGAAGCCCCACTACCTACCTCCAGTGACAATGGAGGTAGTGGCAGCTTCCTGCGGGGTAGGCGGAAGTCCTGCAGCTGCGCATCACTTCCGGGGGTTCCGGAAATGCGCTGGCTGCTTCCTTGCCCCAGGTCTGTGGCATGTAAAGTCCCCAGAGGCGCACGCGCTGGGACTTCCCTTCTCTGAGGGAGGGGGGAGTCGGGCCGGGAGGGGGCATGTGACAGGGGCTTCCCTGCTCTGCGGGAGGCTCACGCCAGCCCTGGAGGAGGCATGCGACGGGACTTCTTCCTCCGCGGGGGGGGGGGGGGGGGGGGTTCAGCCTCGGAGGAGGCGCATGCACGGGCTTTCCTGCTCCACGGGAGGGGGGAGTCAGGCCTGGAGGGGGCACGTGACGGGGGTTTCCCTACTCTTTGGGAGACGCGCGCTGGCCCTGGAGGAGGCGTGCGCCAGGGCTTCCCTCCTCTGCGTGGGGGGGGTAGGGGGGCAAGAGTCCTGGGAGGAGGCGGGTGCAGGGGACTCTCTGCCCCCACTGGCAACCTATCCCCTGATGCAGAACCCTGTTCCCTGCCCTCCCAGCACCCTGTTCCCTCTCCCCTGCCCCCTGCTGCAGAACCCTGTCCCCACTGTCACCCTGTCCCCTGCCACAGAACCCTGTCCCCTGCCCCCACTGGCATCCTGTCCCCTTCCCCAGCACCCACTAGCACCCTTCCCCAGTACCATGTCCCCTACTCCTACCAGCACTGTTGGGGCCACATTAGTGAGCTTGGGGGGTTTTTTTGAGGAGGTTTTTTTTTTTTTGCATCTCAGTTGTGTGGCCCCAACTGACTTTCTGTGGGTCAGTGACCCCTGACTCAAACAGGTTCCTTGCCCTTCTCATAAATAAAGACAATGCAGAAACTTTTTGTGTTTGACATAGTAGTTTATTTTAAAATGAAGCCTGGCCAACAAACCCCCAGTTGGGGCCAACCCCCCATCTGGCCACAACATCATAACACTCCTGCGCGCGCACGCACCCCCCCCAGAGCCTAGATCTGAGCCTATCATACACTGGAACCCCCTGCCCTGAGCCCCTCACATACCCCAACCCATATTTCTGCACCTTCACATCCATAAGCCTGTGGTTTGCTTAGTACCCGAACCCTCATCTGACCCCAACATTGCCCAGCCTGGAGCCCCCTCCCCGAGCTAGATTCCCCTTCTTCACCTCCTCCCTGCATCCAGATTTCCTCCCAGAGCTTGCACACCTCACCCCTTCCCACACCCAAATCCCTCATTCCCACCCCAGAGCCTACACATCCTGTCTCAACCCAGTGAGGGTAAGGGTAGACTGCAGGAGTTTTTCAGGATTCCAGAGATATCCCAGAAAAACTCTTCCGCATCCAGGGATGCATTTGTTCTTCCACTTTTTTTAGTGGAAGAGCAAACATGCTCTTTCAGTAACCCCTATATTCCTCTTTCCATGAGGAATAAGGGGGCTTCCAAAAGAAGGGGTTTTTCTGACATTTGGTCCAATCTAGACAGGTCAAATGTTGGAAAAACCTCTTCCTACAGAAGAACTGGAAAAAAAAACAGCAGTATAAGGATTGGGGATAGCAAGTGATGGAGGAGGAGGAGACTAGAGAGGGCAGGTCAGGGCTTCAAGGAAGGGGTGGGGTCTTGGGGGAAGGATGGGGCAGTAGATCTTGGCTTGTTCTGTCATTTAAAAAGTGATTTTGGGTGTAAAAAGGTTGAAGACCACTACTATACAAGTTTAGTTCTCCTATCTCTGATTCTGATTGTTGCGTGGACAAACTCAAAGCAGGGCAAAAGTGAGAATGATTGGCAAAAGGGGACAGCTTCTCCATTACATTTTCATTATGTTCCTCAAATGAGAAACAACTCAATTTATAGTTTATAAAACTCTTGTATAGGTTTCAAATTATATGAGCATATAGAGTTAGGAGATTGTAAATGGAATGAGAAGGAACACATTTGTAAACAAAAGTTTTGGTCCACCCTTGGTAAGGATAAAGTAAGTCCATAGATCCTTTTAATTCTCAATGAATTTACTTCTAGCAAATATTATTAGCTTGCAAGTGAAAACTAGAGTTATAGATACTGCATAATAAATTGGGATTCTTCTTTAATTAGACTGCACACTTTCTTTTTTTGCAAATATCGTACACAAATTCTTCATAGCCCACCTACTGAAATAGTAAAAGGTAATGACAATGTATTTAAACACAAACACTACTGTGCTATAGGTAAATATCCTGGCTGCCCCTATGAAATTAACAGCTACCTACAGTACTCTAGTAGCCACACCACACATTTTTTACTTGTAAACAAATATAACAAAGTTAATCTGGCCACTCCCCTTAAAAACTGCAACTCAAAGTGTACTTCCTGTCCTGATATAAAGACAAACCCAATCAGATATTTGCTTCTTATATATGGGTAAGGGGAAATAAACAAAGTTAACACTTCACCTAAGCAAAAAAACATGCAACCACATGAGTACAAATGGCACCAAACCAAAATTTCTAATGCATCTCCATATTGGTTATGATAAACAAAGTCCAAAATACACAGGTCAAATTAAGGAAACACCCACATACACCGAGTGGTTTTGTTTTTTTTTTTTTTTCCAATGAAGTTGAAGCGAGGTGAAGGTGCTAGAAGTCTCCAAGATACAATTCAGTGACTAGTGAAGGTGGGGGGCCTGGTTACAGTACTTCCCTAAATCGTGTCATAACTTTTGGAGAGTCTCAGAAACCTGTTATAAGCAATCGACTGAAAAACACTGCAACATAAAGGCTTGTGCAAACCAAAGGGCTCCTGTAGCCAAGGAATCCAACCAACAAGGCTCGAAGAAAGAGCCAGCCTAGCTCCTACTCATGCATTTGTGGGGCGAAGGCAGGGTGGGAAGCAAGGCGGGAGAGCCCAGGCTCCAGCTCACCACTCCTTCCTCTGGCGGGAGACCCCACAAGCTTCAGTCACACACACCCTCATTTACTGGATTCCCAGAGCAGGCAGCAGCTTCCTGTTAGCGAAGCCCTGCCCTTCCCCTCCTCGCCCCGTGCCCAAATACACACACAGAGAACGGGGAGTAAGCCCCAGGGCGGCAGCCCCAACCATCTCTCCTCCCTGCAGTCGTACCCGGCGCGGTGCCGCAGCCGCCGCCACTGCAGCGCATGAAGCCTCCCTCCGCCGAGGCCCAGCCCCGCGAGGGAGCCGCGCACACCATCCTGCCCCCCCCCCCCGCCTCTTCCTCGGCCTCATCCCCGGCGAGCGCCCCCCGCCCGCTCCGGCTGGGCGGCGGAGCAGGCCCCGGCGCTTCCTCCCGCCGCCCTGGCGCGCGGGGCACTTACACGCCCGGAGCGGCGAAGCCCGCGGAGAGGCGGCGATGATGGGGGGGGGGGCGGTTGCCACGGGCGGATTCCCCCCGCGGGGCCGGCGCTAGGGCCTAGCTGAGCGCGGGCAACCGCCTGGTCTCCCTCCCCGGCCGCGCTGCCGCTCCTCCGCCCCTTCGCGCGGGGACTCAGCCCATGGAGCGCGCCGGCCGGCCGGACCCCCGCTCGGGCGCTGGGCAGCCTCCGGCCGGGGAGCACAAGGGGGCGGCCGGGCCCCGAGCTGCTGGCTGTTGCCCCAGCCACCCCCCTTCAGGCTGGGCTGCTGCCGCGGCGGCTCCCGGCTCCGCCAGCCTGCGCTCGCCTTCTCCCTCCTCTGCCTGCCGCTCGCTCGCTCGCTCCCTCAGACACACACACAGGCTGTGTCTCGCTCGGCGATGCCTGCGGGGTCCTACCGCCCGCGGAATCCAGCCGCCTGCAGAGCCCGGCTGGGCGGGGGGGAGGGAAGAGTTCCTGCTCCAGCCCCCGCAGCGCTAGTCCAGGGCCCCCACCCCACACACACACACACACACACACTCACACTCACAGCGGGACGCCCATGCAGGTGTTTGTTCGGCATGCTGCAGGAGAAGTGGGGAACTCCGGCTGACTTCCTAACCGCACATCGGCTTATCATGGTAATCAGGGCGGCTTGCCACTCGCACTGTTTACTAAAAGGAGAGCTCCACTCACACACAACCACGCTGGTGGGACCGGAGTCCAGCCTTCTTAGCTCGAATCGTAGCCCCCCCCCCCCACACACACACTCTCAAACTGTAAGGCAAACACACGCAAGAGGGAAACGGACCGGACTGTGAGTTTGTAAGGACTTTTTTGTTAGCTTTGGACAGTGCCTAGCATGGTGGGGCCCGAGCGCAGGAAGGTGTGTTGTTACCACAATAGGATGATAACAACAACAGCAAAAGCTGTGTGGCCAACTCTCCCGGTGTTTTCAATAAAGCCCTGGGACTTGAATTCATTTGGTAATGTGAGAATTTCAGTTTTCATTTTTTTTTTTTAAAGGTGGGGTTTTTTTTAGCCCTTGTGATTCTCAAGATGGGTCTGCAAATGCAAATCAAGTAAATTCTAAAAGCTGAGAACACAGAAGCGAACTAAAAAAACTTACACAACTGAGACTGTTTTTTTTTTAATTGAGTGAATTTTAAGCCAATCTCCTGACTGGAGAGGGCATGACTCATGATTTTTTATTCTTGGAATTGACACCTCAGTGAAGACACCCATATATAGCTAAAAGCAACCAGAGATGTGGGCAATTGTGAGTTATAGATCAGAGAGGGAAATTAAGATATAAGAGACAAGAGGTATTGCAGTTAGGGAAAATAAATAAATAAATACATTAAAAATGTCCTAAAGTAAACAGAGTAGCAACAACAAAAGGAAAAATTATGTAGCACTTTAAAGACTAACAAGATGGTTTAATAGGTGATGAGCTTTCGAGGGCCAGAGTAGGTCTGGCTCATGAAAGCTATTAAACCATCTTGTTAGTCTTTAAAGTGCTACATAGTTTTTCCTTTTGTTTTAGCAAGATCAGGCTAACATTGCTACCTCTCTATTACTATTCAACATGCAGAGTAGCAGCAGTAATCCTCAAATGTTGTAGGACGGATTGAAATATGCTCATTCTTCTCCTACATACACTTCACCAAAGAGAAGTTATTCATGAACATTATTGCTTGTCTTCCCTTTAGACTTGACTTTTTCATATTTCATAAATACAGACACATGAGGAATCCATTGAAATCAAGGGGGCTCCATGCATTCATGGTTGTGGTATGCAGATCAAATTGCTTATCTCTGGAGCCTTATACTTGCAAGAACTATTTACTCCACTGAAGTGTGTCTTGGAAAGAAAGCTTTTCCCATTCCTTTTGAATTAATCTTTTAGCTAAAAGAGAACATTGCTAAGCAGATAGAATGAAATGAATCAGGAGAGCTTGTTGAACAGGCAGATTCAAATTCTCTCTTGATTCATGGTGAAAAGTGTGTTTTGCAGTTATCTGAGGATCTCAAAGCATTTTACAAAAGTGAATACTATGGTGTGGCTCAAAGCAAAGGCAGAAGTAGAGATTAAAACCCTGATTCTACAAATACTAAAAGCTGTGATGCTGCCTCAAACCAATTATCCATCTAGCCCAATATCCTGTTTCCAAAAGTGGCGGGCACTAGAGCTGCAGGAAGACTAGAGAGAAATGCAAGTGCAAGAAATGCATGGTGGAACAGACTGTTTAGCATAAGTAGTTAACACATATTGTAAAGAACTATTCAAGGTAAATGAACAAATTAATATCTGTGCAGTCATGGGATAAAAAGAGGGGGTTAGAGGGTTACAAATTATTATAAGCTATACATCAGGTGGCTTTATTAAGACCTTGATTTTTAGTGCCTAGTAAAATTATGAATTTAAGATCCCTGGCTCTTCTTTTGAAAGTGCTGTGCAGGTTTCCTTTGAGGATGAGGACTAAAAGATCAGATATAGATATGGATAAGGGTGAGCAAATCACTTTGTGAGCCAATATTCATTCACAGGTGATATGGTATTTTTCTCTTTTATCATTTTTCTGTGTGAGTTCATTCAAGAGTGTACTGATTGTCTGGTTTCACCCCCATAGTTTTTAGGTCAGTTAGTACATACATTGCATGAGGTATACCACATGTCAAGAGAGGCATATGTAGGAACTTTGGATCCTGAAAGATGCCATGAGAGGGCATTTCCTATTACCCCACTTAGTTTCCTTAACAATCTTTAGTGAGATACCTTGTTGAATGCTTTCTTAAAATCCAAGTACCCTATATTGACTGGCTTATCCTTATCCTCATGTTTGTTGACTCCCTCATAGAATTTTATTAAATCAGTGAGGTATGGCTTACTTTTACAAAAGCCACATTCACTCTTCATCAACAAATTTTATTCATCTATGTGTTTGATTATTCTGTTTTTTACTATGGTATCCATCAATTTGCCCAGTACTGAAGGTAGATTCACTAGTCCATAGTTGCCAGGATCATCTTTGAAGTCCTTTTTAAAAATCAGTGTTACATTAGCTACCTTCCAGTCATTTGTAAAAGAGGCTTTTTTTCCAGTGATAGCAAATACTCTAGCAGCACCTTTAAGACTAACAACACATGTTGATGGTATCATGAGCTTTCATGGGTACAACCCACTTCTTCATTGTTGTACCCATGAAACCTCATGATACCATCTACATGTGTTGTTAGTCTTTAAGGTGCTGCTAGACTATTCATTAATTTTTTCCATAGAATACGAGAACTGGAAGGGACATCAAGAGGTTATCGAGTCTAGTCCCCTGCCCTCACGGCAGGACCAAGCACCTTCTAGACCATCCCTGATAGATGTCAATCTAACCTGCTCTTAAATATCTCCAGAGATGGAGATTCCACAGCCTCCCTAGGCAGTTTATTTCCAGCATTTAAATATATTCCAGTTACAGACTAACTCGGCTACCCGTCTGTAGCTTTACAGTGATAGGCCGGCTCGAGCCATTCCTGCACCCTGGGCTGCGGGCACGCAATGCATGCACGGCTCAGCCGCCAGGCACGTGGAGCATGCGCGGCCCCACTCCCCAGCGCGCTGCACACCTTACAGCTGCAATCGGGTGCTGCGTGCCCGATTGCAGCTCTATGGGGCACCGCACAGCCCCCGGCCCTGGGCGCGTGGCGCCTGATTGCAGCTCTAAGGGGCACCGCACAGCCCGGGGCACCGCACAGCCCCGGGCGCGTGGCGCCTGATGGCAGCTTTAAGATGCCCTTACAGCTGCCATCAGGTGCCCCCCATAGGTTGGTGCCCCCGGGCAGCTGCCCAGCTAGCCCCCCCGCCTTAATCTGGCCCTGGGTTACATACCACACTTAATAGTTCTGCAATTTCATATCTGAGTTCCTTCAGAATGCTGGGTGAATGCTGTCTGGTCCTGCTGATTATCATTGTTTAATGTATCAATTTATTCTAAAAGTCTTCTATTGTTCTTGATGTGGTCTCTTCGCATCAGAGAGATCCTTTTTTTGGGTGACAGACCTGAAGGCAGTGGATCTACTCACATGCCTAAAGTTACATCCTGATACTGCAAGCATGTATGTAAGTAATTTTCTCATGATCACATAGTAAAACAGTAGTTGGACTGAAAATACAGCTAAGTCTTGTTATGCACAGTCTCCTGCCCAAACCATTAGATTATGCGGCTTCCCATAAATTAGTTTTGGTGGAGACAGCTGATTATACCATATGAATTGTTTGGCAGTCCCATAACAAGAGACTTGTTATTATTTAATGTTATAGAAGTGCACACATGGCCCACTTATTAGTAATGTCCCATTCTGTTGGTGCTGTTAAAACACAAGGATGCCCCAAGAGTTTATAAGCTAATCTAAAAAGGAGTTTACAATCTAAGGCCCAATCTACTTGCACGAAAGGGGTTTAAACATTTTCTCCTCATTATTACACTTCCAATAGGTTTCTAAGGTAATGAAGTTAATTGTTAAAGTGAAGTGATTTCTAATTATTTTAAATTGCATTGAACAGATCTTTAGCTCTATCGAAATTTTAAATATCTTGATAATGCCATCCATTATCCAGATATACTACTATAATGGTTTGCATTTATACAACACTTTTAGTGCAAGATTCCCAATGTGTGTTATAAATATTGATTAGTTAGATAGGCATCACAGTTCCTCAATAAGGTACTTTACAATCCCTTTTCAGAATAGATAAATTAAGGAAAGAAAGGTTAAATGGCTTGCCCCAGCTTGCATAGAGAATCAGTGGCAATAGAACGGTCAAAGGAATGCAATCCAGGAATCCATACTCTCAATGCTCTGTTCAAGACACTAGATAATATTGGCTCTGCAATAATAATAGTCCATAACATTCGACTTTAAAATTATTCTGTTGCAGTGTTTTGAACCATTGCTAACTATATTGCAATAATTTATAAGAATCTGAGTGCAGCTCTGTTCTGAAAAAGGAGTTTGTAAAAATGTGACTGACATACTTTTTGTTTCTCCATATCAAATTTACTTTGTTTACTAGTTAAAAGATGGGTTTTTTTCCCAGCTGTAAGTATTGAAAACTCAAATTGGGTTGTGAGAGTCAAGTTCAGTTCTTTCAGAATCATAAAATCACCAGTTATAATTGAAATTTCTGTACTTGCAACTTAGTTAGCAAGTATATTGATGATGTGGAAGCCAGAAAAGAATTTATTACACATTCCCTCAGTTCCGTTTACTGGACTGCTAATACAAGTACAAAGGGATAAAAATATATTAGCACCAGTAAAGTCAGCAGATTTGACTCTGAAGAAACACAGGTAGCAAATCTATTCAAAATGCCAGTCAAATGATTAAGAACATAAGGACAGCCACACTAATCAGACCAATGGTCCATCTAGTGCAGTATCCTGTGCAGAGAGTGGCCAATACCAGATGCCCCAGAGGGAGGGAACACAACAGGTAATCCTCACGTGATCCCTCCCGTCACCCATTTCCAGATAAACAGAGGCTAGGGCAGGGGTGGGCAATAATTTTTGCCCGGGGACCACTTCAAACATTTTTGAAGTAGCCCCAGGCCACTCAGGAAGGTGCGCGGCCTAAACAGAAAGGTGCGGGGCTACTCATCCCCAGACCATTATTGGTCCGGGGGTAGGGGAGCCCATTTGCCCCCACCTTCCTACTAAGTACCCTGGAGGAGGCTTGGCACGCTCCTCCACCCATAGGCCAATCAGGGCCTGGGGGTGGGGGAGCGCGGGAAGCCTCCTCCCACCCTGCGAGGAGCATGTGGCACTTCGAAGTGCTGCGAGCTCCTCACAGGGCCAGGGCAGGGCGAAGGAAGCTTCACGCAGCTCCCCCGCCCCCAGGCACTGGTTGGCCTGGGAGCGGGGGAGTGCGCGAAGCCTCCTCCGCTCTCCCCACGTGCTCCTGGCAGGGTGGGAGGAGGCTTCACGCACTCCCCCCCGCCCACAGGCCAATTAAGGCCTGGGATCAGGAGAGCGCGCAAAGCCTTCTCCGCTCTCCCCTCTGCCCTGTGAGCAGTGCGCAGCACTTCAAAGCTAATTGGCCTGGGGGCAGGGGAACAGCAGTCTCCACGGGCCAGATCCACCTGCTCAATGGGCAGGATCCACCCCATGGAGGCCCTTTTGCCCACCCCTGGGCTAGGGACACCATTCCTACCCATCCTGGCTAATAGCCATGGGTGGACCTAACCTCCATGAATCTGTCTAGCTCTTTTTTGAGCCCTGTTAAAGTCCTAGCCTTCACCACATCTGCTGTCAAGGAATTCCAGAGGTGTGCTGAGTGAAGAAAAACTTCCTTTTGTTTGTTTTAAACCTTCTGCCTATTAATTTCATTTGGTGACCCCTAGTTCTTATATTGTGGGAATAAGCAAATAACTTTTCTTTATTCACTTTTTCCACACCAGTCATGATTTTATAGACCCCTATCATATCCCCCCTTACTCTCCTCTTTTCTAAGCTGAAAAGTCCAAGTCTTTTTAATCTCTCTTCATATGGGACCCATTCCAAACCCCTAATCATTTTTGTTGCCCTTTTCCAATGCCAATATATCTTTTTTGAGATGAGGCAACCACATCTGTACGCAGTATTCAAGATGTGGGCATACCATTATTTTATATAGAGCCCATAAGGTATTTTCTGTCTTATTCTCTATCCTTTTTTTAATGATTCCTAACATTGTAGTTGCTTTTTTGACTGATGCTGCACACTGGGTGGATTTTTTCAGATCTCTCTCTTGAGCAGTTGTAGCTAAATTAGTCCCCATCATATTGTATGTATAGTTGGGATTATTTTTTCCAATGTGCATTACTTTACATTTATCAACATTAAATTTCATTTGCCATTTTGTTGCCCAATCACTTAGTTTGTTGAGATCTTTTTGAAGCTCTTCACAGTCTGCTTTGGTCTTAAGTACCTTGAGCAGTTTGGTATCATCTACAAATTTTGCCACCTCACTGTTTACCCTTTTCTCTAGATCATTTATAAAGAAATTGAATAGGATTGGTCCCAGGACAGACCCGTTGGGGACCCCACTAGTTACTTCTCTCCATTCTGAAAACTTACCATTTATTCTTACCCCATGTTTCCTGTCTTTTAACCAGTTATCAATCCATGAAAGGGCCTTCCCTCTTACCCCATGACAACTTACTTATACACATTCTCTGAAATCAGCAACCAAATCCCATACCACCCATTTTCTTCCCTAAATTTAATCTACTGACTTTCTGTTGGGAGGAAGGATAGCTCAGTGGTTTGAGCATTGGCTTGAGCATTGGCTCCCTAAACCTAGTGTTGTGAGTTCAAGTCTTGTGGGGCCATTTAGGGATCTGGGGCAAATCTGTCAGGGATGGTACTTAGTTCTGCTATGAGGACAGGGGACTGGACTCGATAACCTCTCAAGGTTCCTTCCAGTTTGATGAGATAGGTATATCTCCATATATTATATAATATAAGCAGTTATACCATGGTTATCACAATGGTTCATAGATTCCACGGCCAGAAGGAGCCATTGTAATCACCTAGCCTCACCTTCTGTATAACACAGGCCATAGAATTTCCCCATAATAAGTACTCTCCAAGTTGGAAATTTACACCATATTTCCAATCTGAATCTTTCTAGCTTCAACTTCCAGCCAGAGGATTGTGTTATACCTTTCTCTGCCAGACTGAAGAGTCCATTATTAAATATTTGTTCTGCATGTGGGTATTCACAAACTGTAACCTTCTCTTTGATTAGCTAAATAAACTGAGCTCCTTGAGTTTCTCTCTATTGCTACATCTACACTGCAGCGCTATTTCGGGATACCTCCATTATCCCGAAATAGCCATTCCACATCTTTTGTGCACGCCCATTATTTCAAAATATAACAGGCTCGCTATTCCAACGTCCTTGTAAACCTCGTTCCACGAGGAGTAAGGGACGTTTTGGAATAGTGATTTACAGGGCTCACCAGCCGCGCGGTTCAGCACGCTGCGCATGTGCTGACCGCACTGCGTGGCTGTGCCAGCTTGTAATCTACTCGCCACGGGTGAGTAGATTACACTAATTGTTGAGCCCTGGTGATTTATTTCGAAATAAGTTCTGTGTAGACAGCACCACATTTTGAAATAAGCTATTTCGAAATAACATCGAAATAAGATATGCAATTTGTGTAGCTCAAATTGCATAGATTATTTTGAGCTATGGGTGCAGTGTAGACGTACCCTATAAGGCAGCAGTGAGCAACCTGAAACCTGAGGGCCACACACAGTCCATCAGGGTAATCTACTGGTGGAGTGGGAGACAGTTTGTTGATGTTGAGCATCTGTAGGCATGGCCTCCCGCAGCTCCCAGTGGCCACAGTTCACCCATCCTGGCCAGTGGGAGCTGCACGAAGCTGTTGGTGGATGCTTTCAGCAATTCCCATTGACCGGAAACAGTGAACCATGGCCTGTGGGGGCCCTGCCTGTGGACGTTTAACATCACCAAACTGTGTCTCAGCCTGCCAGTGGATTACCCTCGGGGGCAGCATGCGGCCCATGGGACACAGGTGGCTCGCCACTGCTATAAGGCATGTTTTCTATCCTTTAATCATTCTCATAGCTCTTCTCTGAACCTTTTCCAATTTATCAACATCCTTCTTGAATTGTGGGCACCGCAACTGGACAGAAGTATTTTAGCAGCCCCCACATAAGTGGCAAATACAGAGGTAAAATAACCTTTCTACTCCTATTAAAGATTCCCCTCCTTGTCCATCCTGGGATCACATGTGCTGTTTTGAACACAGTATTAGGGATGTAATAGTATAGTCGATTAACCAATAAGTAAAAGCTTAGAGTTTAATGCTATTGACTACATACATTTCCCTTCCCCCTAGCCTCCACCACTAAATTTTTAGCAGGCTGGCCAGCAGCACAGGTCAGTCCCAGCTTGCGCTGGATCCGGGACCTACCTCCACTGCAACTCTGCATTTAAAGTGTATTAGAAGCCAGGCAGGCAGGCAGCCCAGCTCAGTTCTGGCTCGTGCCGGGTCCGGGAGCTCAGACCTGCCCCTGCACAGGGGCTGCTGCCATTCCGCGCTGCTGCCTCTTTCAGAGGCATCAGTGCAGGGCAACATGCAGCCAGTTTGCGAGGGGAGCCTCATGAACCAGCTCCCGGCTGGCATCCCACACTGCTGCCTCTGATACAGAGGCAGCATCATGGAGTGGCAGGAGGCTCCTCGGGAGTGGGGCCGGATTGCACTGACTGCCGGCCCCACCCCCGGGGACTATAGAATAGTTGAGTAACGGATAAGAATTCATGAGGTTAATTGACTATTTAATTAATCAATATCTAACATCCTTACACAGTATCACACTGGGAGCTCATGACTGGCCAATTATTCACCACAGCCTCCAAATCTTTTTCAGAGTCATCACTTCCCAGGAGCGAGTCCTCCATCCTGTAAATATGAACTACAGTCTTTGTCCCCAGATGTACACATTTACAATTAGCCATACTAAAACCCATACTGGGTTCAGAAGATCCCTTATCCTGTCTTCCTAATACAGGAGCCAGCTCCATCCCTTGGGCAGCCTGTGTTGGTTGTCCTGCCCCTCCCAGGTTAATAGCAAGTAGCAATATGAGTGAGTGATGTCTTCTGCAAGAACCTTAATATTTCTATTTCTAGACTTTTTGTGTACGTATATAATCTTAATGCTAAAACATCGTACGTTTTCCCTTTTTTACATAATTAACAAGATTTAGATCTAACTTCCAAAATATCATTGCAAATTTTAGCATTCGCATTCTCATGCAAGTTCCCAAAAATGAGGACACAGCAGTGGCACTGGATGGATCTTGAACTCTTCAGCTTAGATACTGAGCAGCTCACCCTGTGCCCACAGGCCTGCTTACGACCCAGCCCTAAAAGATTGTTCAGATGACCCCTTTCTGCTAATCCGTTGATAGACAATGGAAGGAACAAGTTCATCTCCTCATCGCTTATCTACTGAAGGAGAGAAAATGTCAAATTTTTTTCCAGTTACTGCAAGGCCCCTCCCCCATCACATGGACTGCTCCATTCCAGTTATTGTCTGCAACCCCATATGAACTAATCTTTATTCTCCAGGAAGGGATGTTACTGCCTCAGGAGACATCCAAGGCAGTGCTGACTGGGTCCAACAAATCTATTGTATGCAGGAGAAACCAGATAATGTGAAGAGAGCTTATAAGTGATCTGCTGACCAGAGGTGCCAGGAAGCTCCAGCCTTCTCCAGAGGCCAGAAATTCTGGCTCGCTTCAAAGCATCAAAGCAATAGACTCTTCCACAGACTGGACTGCTTGTTCTGGACCTTTCCAGCTATGCCAGCAGGTCAACCTAGTTGCTTTCAAATTACAGATTATGTAAACCCTCAAGGATATACCCTGGATTTCATGTGTACCACCTAAAACCTTATGCTGAGAACCTCTTCCTTTGCCAAATTACTCTTCCACCTCCACCTGTTGAAGACAAGGATAATGAAAAATACAAGGTGCATGTTCCAAATACAGTTCCAAATTGGTAGGGTTGCCAGATGGTTTAACCAAAAATACCGAACACCCCCACCTGCCCCCCCCAAAAAAAACCACCAGGGGGAAAAATTCTGTAGAGGGAAAAAAAAAGGGGGAGACCAAAGTTGTTGAGCAAAAACAAAAAAGAACTCTGAAAGTTATTAAACAAAGAAACAAAAAAATAAAACAGCATGGCCCCTTTTAGAGTGCACGTGTAACCCACCAGGCAGATTTGAACCTGTGCTTTCTGGAGTGGAGTATAGGAGCGTCTACCTTCTGAGCTAAAGCCAGCTGGCTCCTAGCGCCTCCTGTAGAGGCCTCTTGATGTTAGCTGTTGCTGTGGTGTAAGTGCCACTGCATGGTAACAACACTAGGGCTATGTCTACAGTCGTGGCTTCTTGCGCAAGTATGGCCGTTCTTGCACAAGAATCCGCAGAGCGTCTACACTGCCCATCCGCTCTTGCGCAAGTAAATGTACAGTACGGTGTGATAAGAAACAGCTCCTTGCGCAAGAGCTACGCTGTTTTCTATCAGGCGTAAGCTCTCTTGCGCAGGCGCTCTTGCGCAAGAGGACAGTGTGGATGTTCGGCAAACGCATACTTGCACAAGAATTGGCTCCAGTCAAAAACACAGGTGGCCTCTCCGACACTGCGTACAGGCAATCACCACTCGTTGGTTCCCCCTAGTTGGCCCCCCCCTTAAAGGCACAGGCACGCAGCACAGCCGTTTGCCACGTGTGCCCGCCGAGGAGCCACCCCAGAGCACCCAGCAGGCCCACAGGGGCACCAAGCAGCAGGCTCCATGCTGGAGCACCACTGAGGTGACTGCCCTCCTGGACCTCTGGGGAAAGGAGGAGGCCCTCCGGGACCCCAAGTCCAGGAGGAGAAATGCCCACATCTTCTCCCAGATGGCCCAGGCACCGGCCACACAGGGACACCTGGCCCGGACCCTGGAACAGGTCCGGGCCAAGGTGAAGGACCTGCGCCTCACCTACATGCGGGCCAGCGAGCGTGGGGGCGGCGGAGCCACTGCCTGTCCCCAGTATCACTGCCTGCAATGGATCTTGGGGGACAAAGGGGCCACTCCCCTGCTGTCCCAGGTGGATACGGCGGTGGCCACCCCAGTGGTCCGACCCAGGCAACCGGAGGAGGAGGAGGAGGGAGTCCGGTCCTCGGACGAGGAGGAGGAGGTGGCAGAGGACAGCAGCCAGACCTCACCATCCCGGCCCAGCACCAGTCAGGATGTGTCCCAGGCATCCTCCGAAGCCGGCGACGGATTGCCTGGTGAGCGCAGTGGCTACCATTCGCAAGTGTGCTGGAGAAGGGGGGGAGGGCCACAGGGTGGGGGAGAAGTAGCGGCACATGGCACAGCCTGGCCACATGCTGCGCAGAGGCATGTAGCACGTACAACCTCCTGCAGCTAGGGTTGCCAGGTGTCCAGTTTTGAACCAGACAGTCCAGTCTTTGAGCTTTCTGTTCGGGAAACAAATTGAGAGGATATAAATGAGAAAATATAAATGTCTGGTATTTTCTAACTAAGATGTAATGTAGACTGTCATGTAACGTCAAATGTGTCCAGTATTTTTGTTGAAACCATCTGGCAACCCTATGTGCAGCCAGACCAAGTGGCACAGAGAAGCGGCAGCTAGCCCCAGCACATGCCTGGGACCCCAGGGATTCCACTCGACCAGACCAGTGGGGCGGGTTTTGGCCAGGAGGAGGCCAGCCCCAAGGTTGCAGGCCTGACCCCACACAGCCTAAAGGGTGCTGCACACAGCACATATCCATGGTCCCCTCTGGGACACTGTAGCTTCCCCTGGGGAAGGCACAACAGGCCCCCCCAAGCACATGCGGTCCCCGTGGGGGCTCCTGGGCCACCTTGGGACCCCCCCTCCCGCTGCCCCAGGGGAATTCCCCCTCACCAGCCACACCTGTCCCCGGGCATCGTGACGTGCTGGGAGGAGGGCACAGGGCTCCGGAACACCATTTGGGGCAGGGCTCACTGACCATGTTGCTCTCCTCTGCTTCTCCTGCAGTGGGACCCCCTGCCACCGAGGGACCTTCCAGGATCCAGGGACCGCCACCACCTGCTCCATCACCACGTCTGCGCGATTGAGCGCACGGAGCGCACTCTGACGGAGAAGATCCGCGCAGATGCAGAGTGGCAGGAGCGGGTGTGGGGCCAGTACCTGGAGCGCTGCGACTGTGTCTGCACTCTCCTGGGCACCATTGCAGACTGGATGGACCCTGTGCAACAGCCCAGTGCTGCCAGGCCCCCCTCTGCCACCCCCAGCTCTCCCCCTGCCTTGCCCATGCCCCCTCCCGAGGTCTCCCCTGCCTTGCCCATGCCCCCTCCCGAGGTCCCCCACCCTTGGCACCTCCTGGTGCAGCCTGCCCCAACCCAGCACGAGGGGCAGAGGTGCCCCCGCACCCGTGGGGGTAGGAGAAGCCTCCATTCACAATTCTGAGGCCCTCCAAGTTCATGGTCCCCTCCTCCCCCCTGCTCCCAGTTCAGGGTCCCCTCCTTCCTCCTCCCCCCAGTTCAGGGTTCCCTCCTCCCCCCTCCCCACAGTGCACTCCCTTCCCCATGTAAATAAAAGTGCCTTATCTAAAGCCAGTACATTTTATTTATTGGGAGGTGAGGGAAGGGTGGCGGGAAGGGATGGTGATGGGAGTGGGAAGTGGGGGTACGGGGGCATCCCTGTGGTCAGAGGTGTAGGGGCGGCCTATTGTGGGGCCTGGTCCAGCATCACCTGGAGGGCTTTCCGGACCTGCACCCCATGGCGGTTGGTCTGCCGGGTGGCAGCTATTTGGGGCTGCTAGTAGGCCTGGCCCTCACCTGCCATCCACCCCGAGAGGAAGGCCTCCCCCTTCCCCTCAATAATATTATGGAGCACGCAGCATGCCGAGATGACCTCTGGGATGTGCTGCACCCCCATGTCCAGGCGGGTCAGGAGGCACCTGAACTGTGCCTTCAGATGCCCAAAGGCACACTCCACGGGATTGTGGGCCCAGTTCAGGTGGCTGTTGAAGATGGCCTGGCTGTGGTCCAGGTAGCCGGTGTATGGCTGCATCAGCCAGGCCATCAGGGGGTAGGCCGCATCCCCCAAGATGCAGACCAGCATCCTGACCTCCCCAATGGTGAATTCCCGCTGGGGGAAGTAGGTGCCCGCCTCCAGCCTGTGGCACAGGCCTGAGTGCTTGAAGATGTGAGCGTCGTGGGCCCAGCCAGACCACCCCACATAAATGTCCTGGAACCGGCCCTGGTGGTCCACTAGCACCTGGAGCACCACTGAGCAGTAGCCCTTCTGGTTTATGAACTGGGCCGCTTGGTGCTCTGGCGCCCGGATGGGGATGTGGGTCCCGTCTACAGCTATCCCACAGTTTGGGAACCCAAGGCTGGCGAAGCCGGTAATGGTGGTGTCCACGTCACGGGGGCGGATCGCCCTCTGGAGCAGCACGTCATTGATGGCATTGACGACCTGCACAGGGGCACATGGGAGCACAGGAGATGCACGGAATGAGACACAGTGTGTACATGGGCCCCTGGGGTGTGCTCATCCTCCCTTTGATGGCCCCTCCCCCCACGCAGGCCAGGGCCCTCTGCCCCCCGGGATTTCCCCCCCCCACCAGTGGGGCTGTGTGCAGAAGGGACAGCGTGACCCCCTGGGTGCGGGGCTTCCCCCTGCCCCTACAGCCTTCCCCTGCCTGGTCTGGCCTCTTCCCTCCCCCAGGACGAGCCCGTGGTCCACGGAGGGCCTTACCTGCCGGATGACCATGCCGACGGTGGACCTGCCCACCCTGAACTGGTTTGCCATGTAGCGGTAGCTGTCCGGGGTGGCCAGTTTCCAGAGGGCAATCGCAACCCTCTTCTCCACGGGGATGGCGGGACGCAGGCAGGTGTCCTGCTTCCGGAGCGCAGGGGAGAGCCAGGTGCAGAGCTCATGGAATGTCCCCCTGCGCATCCGGAAGTTCTGCACCCATTGCTGGTTGCCCCATTGTCCTAGCACCAGGTGTTCCCACCAGTCCCCACTGGTGTCGTAACTCCAGAGGCGCCTGTCAGTGGTGGGGTGCGGGTGCCCGAGCCCAGCTGCAGCCGTGGCGAGGTCCTGCACCTGCTGCCCAGTCTCCAGCTCCTGCTGGAGCAATGTGACTCCCTGGTGGAGGAGCTCCACAGCCTCTGTAATGGCCATGAGGGAACGTTGCTGGCTGGGGTCCTCCTCCGGCTCCATGGCTGTGACGGTGGCAGCGAGGGTGCCCAGGGGCACTTGCCAGGAACAGAGGTGACAGGTGCTGTTGTGGCTCTCGCTCCCTCAGAAAGGGTGCGTGAGCATGCAGCCACAGGGAAACGGCCGTCCAGGAGTCCCTTTAAGTACGTTTCCCAGTGGGGGTCCAGCGCATGCCCACAGATGCTGCTGGTGACCTCTTGACATGGCCGAATTGCTTCCGGAGACACGTTCTTGCACAAGGGCTTCCCGCCAGTGTGGACGCTTTCTTGCGCAAGAGCGCAGCGTTATTACGATGCGGTTCTGGCCACTGTGGATGTTTGCTTGCGCAAGAGATCTTGCACAAGTATACTTGCGCAAGATATTCTTGTGCAAGAACCCACCAGTGTAGACAAAGGCTAGGTGTATGGGTTACATACTTCCCCTCGGTGAAGAAGCGCGTCCCGAGCTTCAGAGACCTAGTTGAGATCCCTGACGAGCCCCCACTTGTAACCGCCACTGGGCGGATTTGAATCTGGGACCTCTGGAGCAGAGTATAGAAGCCTCTACCCTCTGAGCTAAAAGGCAGCTGGCTCCCAGCCTGTGCTGTAGAGGTCACTTGATGTTAGCTGTTGCTGTGGTCTAAGTGCCACTGCATGGTAACCACACTAGGGCTATGTCTACACTGGCGGGTTCTTGTGCCAGAAATATGTAAATGAGGCTAAGCATGGAATATCGCTGAGCCTCATTTGCATATCTAATGAGCCGCCATTTTTGTGGACGAGGCTCTTGCGCCAGAAGGAGCTGCCTACACTGCCCCTTCTTGCACAAGAAAAACCCTATTGCGCAATGCCGTTGTTCCTGAAAATAATCAGCGTAGCGGCATTGCGCAAGAGGGTTTTTCTTGCGCAAGAAGGGGCAGTGTAGACAGCTCCTTCTGGCGCAAGAGCCTCTTCTGCAAAATGGCGGCTCATTATATATGCAAATGAGGCTCAGCGATATTCCACGCTTAGCCTCATTTGCATATTTCTGGCGCAAGAACCCGCCAGTGTAGACATAGCCTAGGTGTGTGGGTTACACATGCAGAGTCAGAGTAGGGATAGGAATGGGGGAGAGGTTGAGCACTAAGCCCTAGGGAAGGCATTGCTTCCCCTTGGTCTTTAGGCTTTTTGCCTGTGGCCATTTTGTTTTCTTGATCAAGCCAGAACGCAGCTTCCCGGTGGAACCAGGTAAGCAGGGAGTCCGGGGGCAGGTGGCTGGGAGTGTTAGGGGCTGGGCCCAGTTGCCGAGTATGTCATAGGGTTGCTAGGTGTCTGGTATTTTCACCTCCTGGCTGGGAAAAAAATCAGAAAATACCAGACATTTTAGGTGTCCGGTATTTTCTGAATTTTTTTACCGGACAGGAGGCGAAAATACCTGAGTGTCCGGGTCAATACTGGACACTTGGCAACCCTAGACTTCCAAATGCACCTGAGGATGCCTGTACTATCTTGTCGACTAGGAAGGATATGGACCCAGAGGTAGAATTTGGCAACCGCCTCTTCATCCAAGAGACCTGCCTGGTGAGAGTTTCAAAAGCTCATCTAAACAAGCCTGGCCTGGTTACATCCTGAAAAGGGGAAGCCTGAAGGTGGGACGGAGGAAGAGGAGAAGTCATGAAAGAACCTAGAAGCCTAGAACTGAAGACTACAAGGTCTGGGGCAGGCCGATATTTCCTCATCATTATGGAAAGTTGCCACCAAAAGTTGCTAAGAGGCTAAACCCCACAGGAAGTCCCATCTTAAGGGGGATGAATGACAGCCCTTTGTGATTTTCTACGTGGTTGCTACTCTTTTGTATAAACCAGGAAGGCATAACTGGAGCTGGTATGCTTCTTTTCAGACCTCACTCACTACTCCTGTCTGTGATTTGCCTGGATCTTAGACTCTTGACCTCAACCTGGCTCCTGACCCTGATCTTGCTTAGGACCACTGCTGAACCTGGCTTACCCTGACCCCACTTTTTTCCTTATTAACTCAGTTTGGTTGCAGACTCTGATTTTGCAGTTTTGATCTGGCCTGGCCCCAGTATGACCTTTAAGTCTGGCCCAGATACTGAGCAGCCCACTCCAGGCAGCTCACAACCCAGACCTTACAGAGAAACTGCTACTGAGTTCTTAGGAAGCATGCCTCCCTCCACTTCCTCCCACTGAAGAAAGCATATTGCTTCCTCAATCTTCTCAGGCTCTGTCGTCTTGTGGAGCAGAAAACAGGGACTAGAAAGCAAAACAACAGTCTCCTATAAAACCATGCAGAGTGCTTGTTCAAAGCCATTGGGAAATGCTTTAGTACATGTGAATAGTTCAGATCTACCATCTTTTTAAAATGTCGGTTTAAACAGCTCTTTCAGATCTTTGGATTAAAGTAATTAGAGGAGTACAAACCAAATAATAATTAATGATACATTTAATTATTTACAATGTATATTTCTAGGCGTTTTAATGATCCATGTGACTATGTTTCTATAAAAATATCTTCCCAGTTAGTCAACTATTTTGTGGCTCTTCCAGAAATACTTATTTTTAACATCCCTTCAAACACTGGACTTTTCAAGTTTAGACCCATCGTTGCTGATTTCTAGGTTTTGCACTTGGAGGTTGTTCTTTTATTTTTCTATGAGATTAGATCAAATCCATCTTTTTTTTTTTAAGTTACAACTCTGTAGGCTGAAATCTGGCTCTGTTGAACTCAGCTGTAAAATTTCCATTGACTTCAATGGGATCAAGTGTTCACCCTTTTTCTCTTTACTGGTGTTTCTTTAGTTCAGTGTAATATATCTTTTTGAACAAACTCACCACTATCATATAACACCAGTGGATTAGCACCCATTATTCCAAGGGTTAAATTTGTTCTGCTACTTCAGTTTATTCTCAGATTTTTGTTTCCTGTCATTGGATATAAATATGCTCTCTGAAGTTACATAATTAAAAAGTTTTAAAGTAAGCTATTTAAAAATTGTGATAAAATGTTCTCTCTCTATATTTTATCACATCTCTCTATTTTTTTAACCAATGGATTAGTATGAAAGAGTCTTTCTCATATGACTCTGTTGATTTATATTCTGGTAATCTATCCATCCTTTGCAATTATATATTCAGTATTTTTATGGTAATATAATACCATGGGAACAGTCTGTACACCTTGTCTCCTAGTATTTGATAAACCAGAGTAAACAGATTTGAAATTTGAGGAAGTGTTTAGGGAAACTTAGGGACTTCCCTGAAAAATAAGGTTCATAGAGTGTAATGCCATTGGTGAGAACTGTATTATAAAACTCACGATGTATGCATTTATAACAATTCCTCAGTGATTTCATTGTTCTCAGAGAAATATGCCATGTTTTTCTTCACTCTTTAATACATGTCCCAACTGTTCTTGCAAAGCAGCCACTTCCTACTTTACCTAGGTATTTTATCTACAGTACTTTTATACTTTATAGAGATAAACCTGAACCTAAGCCTTAGGGGAACTTGAGAACCAGCACTTCTCTGTTCGAACCTATCTCTAATATTGTAAATATGCTGCTGGTAAATCTAAATGATCTGATGCTGTTTTAAAACACTTCCTTTTTAGCAAACAAAAAAAATGGGATATCATTTTCTTTCACAGGGCTGATATTTGCCTTTGCTTGTATGATCTTACTTTTTAACCTCTTGCTTTATTAGTGGTAGAAATTCTACGGAACTTGTTCTACAAAATGATTGGGGATTTTACCAGTCAGACCAAGATGTGGCAAAAAGGGGCAAGAAATATAACCCATATCTCGCAGTCAGATCTGTTAGTACAGACTGTTGCTCTGATTACAGAATCAGGGCATAGAAAAGAAGTTAATCCATTAGACTAACTTTCTTCTAGAGTCATCTGTTAATCTTCATTCAGGTCTATTTAATGTGTTACAGCAGGGATGGGATACCTCATGCCCAGGGGCGGGATAGAGCCCTTGACTTTCCTGGATCCAGCCCACTGAAGCTCAGGGCTTCCCCACCTAGCATTGGGGAGCCTGCGCCTACTGAGGGACTGGAGCACACAAAGTCTACTAGCCTGGGCCCCACTAGGCTCTGATGTGCAAGGGGAATGCGAGGAGTGATTTTCTTCTGTTCAGCCAGGGGCCATGTCAGTGAGTGTTTGGGTTTTTTTTTTCTTTTTTTTTGCTTCTCAATTGTGTGTGGCCCCCAACTGATTTTTCCATGGGTCAGCGGTCCCCAACCCAAAAAGGTTCCCCACTCCTGTGTTACAGGCTCCACACTTTAACTTTTAACTTCCTTTTAACCTCCCAAGGTTATGTTTTAGATCTACCTTCTGGTATTCAAATTCATTTCAATCTACAGCTAAATATATGCTTGATATTTAATGGCAGGCATAAGTTTGCTCACAAACCTGGAAAAAGAAGTGAAACAGCAGGATTTGCTTATGCTTGTTCACTTTCAGTGCGTCTCTCTCCTAATGAAAGTAAAACTGTGAGGGTCCCTCAATGCAAATTGATGTCAATGGAAAAGTTTCCAGTGTTGATGTCAGGTGTTGGGTCTGACCCAGAGGAGCTGGCATGCAACAGTTTCTTATAAAATCAGCTTGTTTACTTATCTGAAGTAGCAGATTTTAAAATTTATGCTGATATATTCAAGCATATATCAGTAATCAGTCATACGCAATGTAATATCAGTGAAATTCCTACATTAGGAGGGAAGTGTTACAGTGATCTTTTGATTGTAGTTGTAGTTTTGATGGAAAAGGAGAAATAAACACTTCCTTTCCCCTGACATGGGAGAGAATGAAACCCTTGCTGCACTTTCCCATTCGGGATTTCTCATAGTGCTTCACTGTTATAGGGTTTCCATAGGCTTTTTGGGGGGACAGGGGAGGAGGGTTATGTACAAATATCCTTTCAGCACTCTGATACCAGTATGGGTTTTAGTATGGCTAATTGTAAATGTGTACATCTGGGGACAAAGACTGTACTTCATATTTACAGGATGGAGGACTCGCTCCTGGGAAGTGATGACTCTGAAAAAGATTTGGAGGCTGTGGCCAAACATGAGCTCCCAGTGTGATACTGTGTAGGGATGTTAGATATTGTTAGTTATGTAAAAAAAGGGAAAACTGACGATGTTTTAGCATTAAGATTATATACGTACGCAAAATGTCTAGAAATAGAAATATTAAGCTTCTTGCAGAAGACATCGCTCACTCATATTGCTACTTGCTATTAACCTGGGAGGGGCAGGACAACCAACATAGGCTGCTCAAGGGATGGAGCTGGCTCCTGTATTAGGAAGGCAGGATAAGGGACCTTTTGAACATAAGAGGGCGGGGACTCTGGAATGGCCATGGGGATAGAGCATTTGACTAGGGAACACAGGGTGGTGGATTTGAGCCCTATCACCCCCAGCCTCACCTGCAAATGTACAGGCAAACTAATGTAACTGACCCGCTACCCCTCCAAAACCTGTGCTAGTAGAGATTCTTGTCAATTTCCATTTGGTTCTTGCTGCCAAGCCTTCCTATTGAACAAAAGGTCTATTGGGCTATATTGGTTTTCATAGTACTAGTTCCCCAGTAGAAACTAAGTGTGCATCTACACTGCACCCTTAGCTCAAAATAAGCTACTCATTTGAGCAATGCAAATTGCATAGCTTAGACAGTGCCAAATTTTGAAATAGAGTGCTATTCTGAAACATCCCTTAATCCTTATGGAACGAGGTTTACAGGGAGTTTGGAATAGTGTGCCTGTTATTTTGAAAGATATTTCAAAATAACGGGCTTGCTGTCAAGACACAGAATAGCTATTTTGGGACACGGGAAGTATCCTGAAATAGCGCCACTGTCTGCATGTACCCCAACAGATTGAAGGTTTCCAATCGAGGCTTCTGGAATTTCCTCCAGCGGAAGAATTTTATTTTGAATTGAACAGTTCAGCACGTAGGTGCTATGACTGAAGGTGCTTTATGTATGTAGATAAATTTCCTAGGGTTTTTGTATCTAAATATGTCACATTAACAGTGCATTAACAGTTCTTTTATTATCTATATATTAGCGTTAGGAGAGAGGAGATTGTATTTAATTTCCTATATGCTTCTACCACACACACTTTATTTTGTTAGCACACACACACATCATACACACAAATATCTGCCAGTGCGTGTTAGCATTTGCATGGCCTCACCTTAGTTGTAAAACTCATAGATTTTATAGATTTAAAGGTCAGAAGCATTATGTTCATCATTCTAGTCTGACCTCCTGCATAACAAAGGCCATAGGATTTCTTCACCTAGTCATTCCTGTTTCCCCATTCCTGCACTTACGCCTACCTCATCAAGATGAATGGCCTCTGGGTAAAGAGATCACACTTCATGGAGTGAATAAGGCAAGATGAGCTCACACCTTTGGTGTTCTACTTTTTCAAATGCTCCGGAACACCCACCTCTGCAGTGATGCCTCTGAGAAATCAGCCAAATTAACAATGGCCATTTGGGTGACAGTGTGGGATACATTGATCCTGTTTGTTTAATAATAAGAAACTGTAAATGCATGTCTATATATACTAAAATAATTTGAATGTATTCCTCTTCCTTACACTTTGCATATCATTTGTTTTTCTTAGGCTCTGATCCTGCAAACAATTTATTTTTATTTTACTTTATTTTATTATTTATTATTTATTTATTTGCGTAAGAATGACCATACTGGGTTAGACCAAAGGTCTGTCTAGCCCAGTATACTCTCTTCCAACAGTGGCCAATGCCAGATGCCCCAGAGCAGGGGTGGGCAATAATTTTTGGCCAGGGTCCACTTCAAAAATTTTTGAAGTGGCTGTGGGCTGGGCCGGGCTGGAAGGGGCGGGGCCAGAATGCCATAATTGGTCTGGGGGTAGGGGGGTCCCTTTCCCCCTCTCTTCCCACTAGGCACCCATGCCCCTGGCAGGGCGGAAAGAGGTTTCACATGCTCCCCCGCCCCCAGGCACTGATTGGCTTGGGGCAGGGGAAGCGTGGGAAGCCTCCTTCCACCCTGCGAGCAGCCCATGGCACTTTGAAGTGCCATGCACTCCTCTCAGGGCCGGGACAGGACAAAGGAAGCTTCACACAGCTTCACGACCCCCAGGCCCTGATTGACGGGGGAGCATGCGAAGCCTTCTCCCGCCCTACCCCTGCCCTGCGAGGAGCACACGGCACTTCAAAGTGCCACGCGCTGCTCGTAGGGCGGGAGGAGATGTCATGCTCCCCCGCCCCCAAGTCCTGATTAGCCTGGGGGCGAGGGAGCTGTGCAAAACTTCCCTCCCTTTGCTCCCACCCTGCACAAATGTATGGCACTTTGAAGTACCGTGCGCTCTTCGCAGGGCAGGGGGGAAGGTGGAGGAAACTTTGCACGCTCCTCCTGTCCCCAGGCCAATCAGGACTTGGGGGCAGGGGAATGCATGATGTCTCCTCCCGCTCTGCGAGCAGCGCGCAGCGCTTCAAAGCGCAATGTGCTGCTCACAGGGCAGGAGGAAGCTTTGCACGCTCCCCCGCCTCCAGGCCCTAATTGGCCTGGGGGTGGGGGAGTGGCAGGGCCTCTGTGGGCCAAATCCACCCTCTTGGTGGGCTGGATCTGGCCTGCAGAGGCCCTTTTGCCCACCCCTGCCCCAGAAGGAGTGAACAGAATAGGGAATCATCACGTGATCCCTCTCCTATCATCCATTTCCAGCCTCTGACAAACAAAAGCTGGGGATACCATTCCTGCCCATCCTGTCTAATAGCCATTGCTGGAGCTAACCTCCATGAATTTATCTAGTTCTTTTTTTTTAATTATTTGCATTACCATAGGCCCCAGGAGACCCAGTCCTTGACCAAGGCTCCTTTGTTTTAGGTGCTATACACAGAACAACAAGATAGCCTCTGCCCCAGACCGCTTATGCATGTGCTTTAGTTTCCACATATAGCTAATTCAAAGGTAACATCAATTGAACTATGCAGGGGTATAACATCAAGAAAATATGTAAGTCTTTGCACAGTGAGGGCCTTATATTCAAAGCAGTTTGGGGAAGGAACTGTATCTTAATATGTCTTTAAAAAGTCTCAGAGGGGTAGCTGTGTTAGTCTGTACATTTAAAAACAAGTAGTCCTGTGATACCTTAGAGACTAACAAAAATATATAGAATCATGAGCTTTCATGGTCTCATATGATGAAGTGGGCTTTACCCACGAAAGCTCATGACCCCATATATTTTTGTTAGTCTCTAAGGTGCCACAGGGCTACTCATTTTTAATATGTCTTTGTGCAGCATCTAGCACAATGTGGCCTAGATCTTGGGAGTTATTGAAATACAAATATTAAATGCTAAAAATAGCAACAGGGGCAATGGTAATAGAGAAAAACCTGGGGATCAGTCCTGCAGCCTGGCTCCTAATCTGTGTTATGATGAAGGACTCTGCTTTATGTTTCAATTAGATACTTACTTCATGACAGGCACACTGTATTTTTCTGCTGGCTTTGATCTGCCTCCTATATATTGTGCCAACAGCAGCCGCATAGTCAGTAAGGACAAAGTGATGTCACAGAATGGCTAGAGCATCTTTAGACTCTGATAAAATTTTAGCAGATGCCCACTGAGCATGATCACAGTTCTGTTTCAGTTCAGTATTTCTGTTTTTAATGTCATATTTACCCACCCACCTCCTAAATTAGCAAAGAGCCTGTTCCTCGATAAAAACTATTTGTATGAATACAATATTTATTTCAGGGGTTTTGTGGTAGTTGCTTTGTTAAATATTTTTGAGTTATCCATTGCTGGAGTTAGCCTGGGGTGGGCTGACAGCACTTTATTTATCTATGTGTCCGCAAGTATGGCTGCTTTCAGCTCCCATTGGCCGTGGATCACCACTCCATGGATCAGGAACCAGTGTGGATTGGAATACTGCTTCCCACAGCTCCCATTAGCCAGGAATGGTGAACAGCAGCCAGTGGGAGCTGCAAGTAGCTGTACTTGTGGACATGCAGGTAAATAAAATGTCACCGGCCCGCCAGGAGCTAACTCTGGTGAACTGCGTCTGGCCCGTGGGCCGCTTATTGCCCACCCCTGATTCTGTGCATAATAGAAGCTACACCTTATGTGGACTTCTCGATGCTACTACCATTCAGTTAGTGATAAAAGGCTGGCTGGTTAAGTTAGGGACTTAACACTCAAGATCTGGGTTCAGTTTGCTGCTCTGCTATAGACTCCCTGCATGACCTCTGGTAAGTCACTTAACATCTCCATGTCCTAGGTCCTGATTTTTAGAATGGGGCTAATAGCATTTTATGTCTTTTGGCTGTTTAGACTGTAAGCTCTTTGGAGGAGGATAGTGTCTTTCACTACATGTCAAGACAGCACAATAAGGTTTGGGGTGTCTAGGCTCTATTGTAATGCAACTAATACGTTAACAATAAATCCTAGTAACTGACCAACAGCTAAAGGGATTGTCCTCAAAAACTCACCTTTGGGCTAAAACTAAGCCTGGAGAGATGTAACATCAAAGGGATATTTTCATAAAAAACATGAGGTTCTCCTGCAAATGACTGTATAACTTGAACTAAAGTACTTCAATAAAGTGAAAAAATAAATATATGAACTAAAAATATATTATTTTTAAAAATTTAATACAATATGGATGGTTTAAAACCTTGGATAAAATATTACCATCTATCCAACTTTCCTTCTTCATGATAGCAAATGTGGAAAACTACCATTATAGTTTGTGAATAATGTTAGTCCTTTATGTATGTTGTCTGAGTTTTTTTAATGATATGTCTTCCACTAGACAGTTTCTTACATAACAACATTCTTCTTTTTACTCCAGAAAAAGCTCTTCGTCAATTATTTTTCTCAGGCAGATTTTGTTAATAATATCCACCGAAACCTGTACCTTCAAGAAATTTCCCACTTTGAAACTATCTTAATGTATATTTTTTTTTGTTAGAATGTTTGCCTAATGCTAGACAAAGAAGCAAATAGCTATCATGCTAGGTATGCCGTAGGACTTACACAAATCACAATTGTGAATCTAAATAATTTCAATTAAAATGGACACAGTTAAGATACTTAATCCGGTTTTGATTGATAAATAAGCCCTTGTTCCTTTTATCCTGATATTCTTTAATTACCTGCCTAATGTTGTAGCTGACTGGGAGATACATACTCCTGTTCTGTGGACACTGTGTGTTTGTGTGTGCATCCCATCTTACCAGTGACTGCTGTGTCTTGAAAATCACAATATTTTTGGACTATATGATAGGAAGTTTTTCATCTGTCTATGTAATTGCTGGGATAGAGTGTGCATTACCTCATATAGCAGAGGGAGAATATTATTTGCCATTTGATTTGAGGTTTTGAGATGAAATTCCAGTACTATTTCATTCTCATACTTCTTCTCTCCTTCTCCCCCTTCAATAAAGCACTAGTATCTACCACAGCACTCATAATAGTGAGCAGACTGCGACAGTGTTGCAGGGGTTTCTATAGCAGAGCTCTGCCAATGCTATTGATCAAGACACATGCACTAGCTAAGTAATGCAAGGTTGTTCTCATTCCCTGACTCATCTCCTCCTCCTACTCCCCCTTGAAATAGTAAACCATGGTTCTCAAAATCAAACTGCAGTCTTCTGACTGCAGGAAGACTAACTCTGATAGCTGAGTCATTCAATTGACCCACATCTCTGTGTATATCTAGTGATAATCTAAAATGCTTATTGTAATCCTGTAAAATTGGAAGCTCTAACTAATCATTATTTTAAAATATATTGTTTGAGATTCTACATGGGGCTCAGACTCCCCAAATCACCATTCACTCAATGTTCACCAAAACTATGTCATTTATATCCACTGATTTATTATGTTCTTGGGGTCCTTTTTTTATTCACAAGTCATCTTAAGACTAATAAGCATTCTGGTCTTGTACCTGCAACTGGTCAGAGAGTCAGAATTTGAAAAGCCACAATTCCCAGACGAACTCTCATAAGTTTTTTGGACCTAGTAAAGTGATGAGGAGGAAAACTGAAGATTGAATTATTTTACAGATATGAATTAAGTTGTTTTTTTAAGCAGCCAAGACATCTCTCTGCTCTGCATTATGAAATTCACCTTGTAACCCACCACATCTTTTTTTAAACATTGTTTTTAGGAATGTGAGATATTTTTTGGAGTAGCTGATCAAAATATATATTCCAGTACCATCGCACCATCATGAAGTATTAGTGTTAATGTTGTTTAAAAGCTCCCACCAATCCCTTCCCCCATTTGTAAGGGTATTATAACTGGGCCATGAACATTGTGTTTTCATCTGAAACTTAACAAAAGTTATTTCATGTATGTGTGTAAAGAATGCATGAAAGGTGATTCCTGTGTCTTATAGTTTGTTGGGCAATTTATTAAACTGCTCTTGATCCGTGAGGATGAAAGCTGCTGTATTAAAGATAGTTCTTGTTAACAGTGCAAATAGGGAATGAAAGTGGATGCTCCAGGTACACTTTCAAACTGGCTAATCCATAACAGTCTAGTTACAATTCATACCAAAATAAAACTAAGATGTAAAAGGAGAAAAATGAATCAAATCAAACAAGGCATGAGCAGATGAAAAGGCATGTGATAGTGTATATGAATGAGCTTTTGCTTCAACAAATGTCTTAAATTACCTTCTTCACTGCCATGTTAATCAGCCATCCAGTAGAAAAGGAATTTTTCCATCTATTTTATTTTCACGTTTGGGCTGGCCAGTTCAGGATATGTTTGTTGTATCAGATCAGTGCCCAGATAATCTGACCTCTTGCTGAAGTCAATGGCAGTGTGACTCTGGCAGAGCGGGTGCATCTCATGTCAAAGTCTCTAGGTCTCACTGAATATTGACAAATGCAGAAACCAGTCTGGCTCACTGCTGTGTTAATAGTGTTAAAATAGGTGTTAGAGTTATACAAATGTGTTCAGTCTTTATGAAATAAATGCTTGTGAATTACTCCTTGAATTAATCTCGCTTATAATATCAGTATCCCATGTCATAAGATAGTCTTTGTTGTTAAGTGTTTGTTAAAATGGTAAACGCCCACGGTTAAGAGAGAAGCATTACCAAGTTCTCCACAGGAGGTGTCATCGTCTGCTCAACAAAAGAAGGCCCACAGACACCAGACAAATTGTGGAATATCAGAGAAAAAAATACTTTGTTGATTGCTTCCCCTATACCTATGAAAAGGAGATGTACAGGTTAGGGAAGTAAGCAACTAGTCAACTAACCAATAAGCCTCTGTATTGGAGGCAGTGGAGTGGGGGGAGCAAGAGCAGGTTCTGGGGGGAGTCAGCTTAAAAGCCAGTTCCCCCCAGCACTGTCTCTGCGGCGCCACCTGGCTCCCCCACCCCGCATTGCTGCCTCTCTCAGGAGCTGCTCCAGCCAGGCAGGAAGCCTGGCTCAGTCCCAGCTCATGCCAGGTCCGGGATCTACCCCCCGCTGCAGCTCTGCAGTTTAAATGTAGTAGGAGCTGGGCTGCCCACCCGCCTGGCTCTTACCACATTTAAACTGCAGAGCTGCAGTGGGGGTAGCTCCCACACCTGGCTCGAGTCGGGACTAAGCACTTCTTCCCTTACCAACTCATCATATAGTCGATAAAAATTCTATCTTAACATCCTTAGTGCAGGTGAACTTATCCCATCAGCGTGAACTCTGGGGAAGGGAATAAAAGTCTCTGACTACAAGGAACTGTACCTTTCTATGCTGCTTGGACTCTGAAGCACAAAGGCTTCTAAGTATAAGCAAGAGAGCCCCAGTTGCTTAGCCAAAGATATCCCTAAAGGACACATAGAATGTAAGGTGCAGTTGACCTTGGGTATGTGACTGGTCCTTTGGGCCTGGCAGTAACTTGAATATTGTTGTGGGTTTTGGTATAAGAGACCAACTTTCACAAAGGCAAGCTCATCTAAATGCAAAATATGGGAGACTGCCCATATTACAGTTATAGTGCTTGAGGCGTTCACATTTGACACTTGGTTTGTGAAATATAAGTATAGAATTCACAACCAGGTTAGGGTTTGTGCCCTACTTCTTCACAGTATGTCCTGAGGTTTATCTTCACACTTGTGCACCACTCCAGACAGCTTGACAAGAAGTCTTGACTTTCTAATCTATGCATCTATGAGCAGATAAAGGGGGCTTTGTGATCCTCTAGTGTGGCCTCTTATGTAACACAGGCCATAAGATTTCCCTGAAATAATTCCTGTTTGAACTACAGCATGTCTTTTAGAAAAATACGCAATCTTGATTTAAAGGTAGCCAATAATGGACAATTCACCACAACCCTAAGTAATTTTTTCCAATGGCTAATTATCCTCACTGTTAAACATTTGGGCTTTGTCTACACTACATGTTTTTGTGGCAAAAAATATGCTAATGAGGGACTCTGAAGGACCGTCTTCTCCCATATCTGAACCTGCCCGGGGATTGAGGTCAGCTGGGGAGGCTTTGCTTTGTGTTCCCCCACTTGTGAAGATAAGATTAACATCTATGCGGAACAGGGCATTCTCAGCTTTTGCTCCCAGGCTGTGGAATTCTCTTCCTTGGGATATTCGCATGGCGCCAACGCTAACGTTGTTTCAGCATCAGGCTAAAGCCACCCTTTTTATTCGTGTTTTTATTAATGTTTGAGTTGTATGTGTGTGTTCCTCCCCTCTATATGTTTTTAGCTGGTTATGTCCCTCTGGGGTCTCCTATTTTAAATTTTTATATATATTTGTATTGTGGTTTTTTTGTAAGCCACCTTGAATATTTTAAATAGAAAGGCGGGGTAAAAATATTTAAATAAATATAAATAAAATAAATTAGTATGAGTCACAATGTCATTAGCATATTTTCCGCCGATTCTTTTTGCACAAGGGGTTTTTGCACAAAAAGAAGCAGGGTAGCCACTTCCATTTTGCTCAAAAAAAAACCCCCTTTTGCGCAAGATCCATATGCCTGTTCCAGAGAGGCGTAAGGATCTTGCGGGAAAAGTGGTTTTTTTGTGCAAAATGGAAGTGGCTAGCCTGCTTCTTTTTGTGCAAAAACCCCTTGTGCAAAAAGAATCGGCAGAAAATATGCTAATGACATTGCGACTCATGCTAATGAGTCCCTCATTAGCATATTTTCTGCCACAAAAATGTGTAGTGTAGACATAGCCTTGCACCTTATTTCAAGTCTGAATTTGTCTAGCTTCAGCTTCCAGCCATTGGGTCTTGTTATATTTTTATCTTCTGTTATCAAATTTCTTTTCCCCGTGGAGGTCCTGAGACAGCGATCAAGTCGCCTTTTAACCTTCTTTTCGATGCACTAAATAAATTGAGCTTTTTGAGTCTTTCACTGGTTTTCCAATCTGTTAACCATCCATGCAGCTCTTCAATGACACCCCTCCACCCCCAATTTAATAGCATCTCTCATCCTGAAAGTATGGCTGCATTCTTTGTTGCTGGATGACCACATAGATATGAAAGACAGGACTATGCAGCACTTTAAAGACTAACAAGATGGTTTATTAGGTGATGAGCTTTCGTGAGCCAGACCCACTTCCTCAGATCAAACTGTGGAAGAAAATTGGCATGACCATATATACAAACAAAAAAAAGTGAACACATATAAAATAGACAAATCAGATTTTAGAACAGAGGGGGAATGGGGGGGGAGGTTAATGTCTATGAGTTAATGATATTAGAGGTGATAATTGGGGAAGCTATCTTTGTAATGGGTAAGATAATTAGCATCTTTGTTAAGCCCCATTCGTAAAGTGTCAAATTTAAGCATGAATGACAGTTCAGATAAGCATATTGTTTGCTTGTCCCCAGCTGATCAAGTGATCCAGATAGCTCTGTGTCTCTGACCTATCCTCTTCATTATTTACTGTTCCAATCAACTTGGTAAAAATCCATTGAGTTCCTTGGACAGCTTTTTTCAAGACTCTTGGATGCAATTTATCCAGACCTGCTAACTTTGTTAGCTGCTGTTTAGCATCTTCCTATGTTCCTGCTGGAATGAAAAGTAATTCTTCGTCATCATATAGTATGATAATATCATTCTGGTTATTTTCTAAAATAGAAAACAGAAATGTTTATTACGTGCTTGTGTCTTTTCAGTATTATGATTCACAATTCTACCATTCTACCAATGAACCGATATGATTAGGATTGCCTTTGTTCCCAAAATATTTTAAAACTCTTATTTATTGTTAACTTTTCTGGACTTGGATTTCTCTTTTTGTCCTCTTGCTTCTCTTAACAATTTTCTACAATTTCTAACTTTTCATTTATATTCCTCATTATCAACTTCCCCCTTTTCCATTTGTTATATATTGTTGGGTATTTTTTAGCTGCGTGTGCTTCCCTGCTAAGCCAGGTTGGTTTTTTAAAGTCATGTAGCATTCTTTCTTAATAGTGGTATTGGGACTTTTGTGGCATTTAGTAACATATTATTAAGCATTTGCATGTTAATGTTAAAATTCTTCCAGCTGATTCAGCTCATAATTGTTTTTAGGTTTGTGAAGTTGCTTATTTGTATATATTACTGGTCTGGACTTTATTCTGTTTGCATATAACAAATGTAATTAAGTCATGATGAATTATGCCTAAGCAACCACTAATTTTTAGTTCTGTGATCAGTTCCTCTTCATCTGTCAAGATGAGATCTAATAAATTCCCCCATATTGCATGCAACATTTTTTTGATAAAGAAATTTTCATCTGTAATATTTAGACATTCTGAAGCATCAGACATGGTGTTCTCTGTAAGCTGTGGGCTTGTGCAGCTGCTCAGGAGAGAATCAGATACCGCCCCGCTAATTAGCAGAGCTTCCACAGCTAGGTTTTGTTTCTACTGGCGTACATTCACACATGCAATGGTGCACATAAAAATTATTCCACACATAGATGGAAAAGATTAGAAGGATATTCAGATATCCAGCATGTGTCACTCAAACTGAAATCCCCCATGATCATGTTATTTTCCCTTCTACACATTATAGATAAGTGTGGAAGGAATCAGACATCCTGCTCCCTAGTGTGATTTGGTGATCTGTAGCAGACACTAACTAGCAGTGTTCCCTGTCAACTGTATGGTTGGGCTGCCATCCAGGAGAGATTCAGGTACTGGACAGCCGATTAGCAGGGCGCCCACAGCCGGCAGGCTGCATGTATTTCTACTGGCGATGCACATCTGCATATGCTTCTGTGCATATAAAATTTATTCTGAACATGGATGGAAAACATAGAGGGAACATTGCTTATTAGCACCCCATGTTGTCGTGCTTTATCTGTTAGGACTTTGATCCATAAGCATTCAAGATCCATTGCTTCCAAGTTGTCAGCATCTTGGAAACAGTAATACCATTTCTGGCATAAAGTGCCTCTCCCCTCCCCTTTTGCCCATTCAGTCCTTCCTAAATAGTGGTTTTAATATTCCAATCATGTAAACCAGCTCATCAGGTTTTACTAATATCAGCTAGATAGAATTTATGCTCATACATGAGAAATTCCAATTCCTCTTGTTTATTACCCCAGCTAATAGTCTTCTTGTATATGCAATTAAAAAGTTTAGTCTCTTCATTTTCCTGGGTGCCTTGATTATTTTTATTCTCAACATCATGATTGAGTTTCAAATGGGTACACATTTCTCCTTCCTTTTCACCCTCCCCTTTTGTTTGTAAGCAGCATCTGAATCAATGCTTCCACTACAGGCAGCTGGAATGGGAAAGAACTCCTGGGTGTGTTTATGTAAATAAAGTTTGCCCCTGCTTCACTTAGATATTCAGCTGTTACAATGATGTTTTGCTCATTGTAATCAACTTGGCTGGTGTTAGGTCACAAGTTGTGTTAATACTAATTGCAATGTCTGTAATTATTGGGGGAATGCAAAATAAGAAAGTCTGTGCTTAACCTGGCACAAACTCTTAGTTTAAAGAATGAGATTCTGGGTGTGTGCATGTAAATGTAGTTCACTCAGTTTGCTGAGGCCTGCTAGATATTGAACGGTTACAGTGGTGTTTTGCCCTTTGTAACCAATTTGGGTGTTGTGGGGTCACAAATTGTGTTAACACTAAATTAAAAAATTGTGAGATGATCACCAGTGCTTGCAGTTATTGTTGGAATGCAGAAAAAAGTCAGACTGTGTTTAACTCAGTTAAAAGGAGAGACCCCGTCAGTGTAAATACCCTTAGATGGATAGAGGCTCCTCTTCCAGAGCCACATGAGATTAAACTGTGGAGGGAAGACTCTGAGTCAGCAGGCTGCATGCTCTCTAGGGGTGAGCTGTAAGACTGGTTCAACCTGATCCTCCCCTCTGTTGCAATGAGAGAGCTAAAGAAAAGCTCTATAAGGAGTCTCTCTTAAATTTACTCTAGCAGCAGATGCTGGAATCTCTTGTGGCTGGACTGTACTTTTTGCTAAGAGCTGAAATCACTAGGTTTGGCCCAGAGCCAAATCCATCACAAGCCAATGGAAGATATGATGAGCAGCCAGCAGGATGGTGATGGAGAGGCATAAGGAGCAGCTAGCAGAGTGGCAGCAGTGAGGGGCGACGAATGGCCAGCAGAGCGGTGCCAGTGACCAGTGGAGTAAGATACCTCCCCCCACCTCAGGATGGGAGGTGAACCCTGCAGATGCACCTCTGAACTTGGAGTCTGCCCTGACCCAGGGCAGCAACTGGGAGTGGGGTGCAGAGAAGGATTGGGCATGTGAAAGGGACATTTACATTGCTGGACTTAAGAACCTGAGAGGAAAAGGACACTGCTGAATTATTTGAGTTGTGCCATTTACTCATGGTTTGGTTATGAACGGTGTGGTGTTTTCCCAAGTTAGTGCCACGTTACTTCCCTCCCCTTTTGCTAAAGGTTTCTTTTCTACCTTCAGACTGCGTGTTTGCGAGTGGGGAAGCATTGCCTTTCAGAGGTGCCCAGCGGTGTTGTGTGAATTCCCCAGGTTGCTCAAGCCACTTCTGGGTTGGATGGATGGAGAGGAACCCCTAGATATCGAACGCAGCCCTGGATGCTGCTGGCACTACCTGGCAGAAGGGTTACATGTTATTAGCAGAACATCCTGCATACGAGTTTAGCCAGCCTGTGCCCAAAGAAATTGAATTCCCTTTGCCAAACCTGGAGGCCTTCCCAGCTGTTTGCTCCCTCTAGAAGGTGGAGCAATGTGCCACAAAAATCTAACCCCTCCACATTACATCACCTAGGCTACGTCTAGACTACAAGCCTCTTTCGAAAAAGAGCATCTAGACTACAACCAGTACTTTCAAAAAAGCACAGTTTGCATTACATAGCGCCTTTTTTAGAAAGAGCATTTTCGAAAAGAGGCCTTATTCCTTGTAAAACGAGGTTTTCCGCGGTTGAAAAAAACTGCTGTGTTCTTTTGATTTACTTTCGAAAGAACACGGCAGCAGTCTAGACCCAGGGGAATTTTTTTCAAAAAGGCCACTTTTTTCGGAAAAAACCCTGTAGTCTAGACACACCCTTACCTGGCCAACAATTCACTTTGGATGGAGGCCCACAGGATTACCCCAGCTGGTTTTTTTTAAAAAATAAAGCTCAGGCCCCTTGATTTTATTGGTTCCTAGCCTTTTACCAGCAGTGTCCCTTTAGAATGCACTGTCAAGGGGGCCTGCTTACCTCTGCCTCAGGCACAATATCCCCACAGAGCTTTGATTTCTTTTCTCTGTATCTGCTCATCTGTTTTCTTCTCATCTGTAAGGTGGTGTAAACCCCACAACACCACTGACAGGGCTTAACGGAGCTGGAGAACTCACTGACGGGGCAGAACCAATTTAAGATGAGACCAGGCATGAAAGTACGTACCTGGATTTATTGGTATGCAGCCTGTGGTAGCTGGGGTCTCAGGCAAGGTAGGGGGGGTGTCTCTGGGCCCCCAAAAGGGGCAGGGCTTCAGGTGGAAGGGGTGAGGCTGAGGACCAAACTCACACAGCCAGCCCTTCATGGTTCTTGCTCTCACAGCAGCCAGGAGCCCTGATAAAAGCACAGGATCAAGACTTTTAGGGAGAGAACCCTGTCAGGTATTCAGCTGGCAAGTGAAGCATGACAAACTTACAAGGGGTGAAAGATCAGGCCCAAAGAGATAAGTTGGCTTAAGTTTGTATTTTCAGCTTGAATTTGTTGAGGGCTGTAGTGATTTCTTGGCCCTGATAGAAGGGAGACCCTTAGGAGCCTGGGACCCTTGAAGAGACAGAGAGGTACACAGTGGGCCAAGGAAGGGGCTGTGGGAAGGCCTGCTGACAGGCTGAGGTAGGAAGACATCCAGGGAGAGAGCTGGGGTAGGTCTAAAGAGACAGAACTTGCCTAGAGGTGAGGCAGGTCCTGAGTTTTCCCACTAATCACTGGAGAAGATGTCACCAAAAACCTTATGTAAGGACAGCGGACTCTTACTTGTTAGACTCTTACCTTTGAAGGCAGTGGGACTAAATATCTGGCTGGAGGGTTGTCATGAGAGCAGCAGACTGCTGCTGGGCTTGAGTGGTATCAACCAAGGCAGCTTGCTGAGAAAAGCCTGTTGCTATGCAGGGGGTGTGCTACTGGCATGACTATTCTTCTACCTCATCTCTTTATCCTCAGCCTTGTGTTTGCTCACTGCTGTACTTTTCAGTTTTTATTCTTGTGGGGTTTCTTTCGCTGTGGCTTCCCCTCCCAGTGGCTTATTCAGCAACAGATTTCAGGATGTTTGGGCCAGAGCATACTTCTGCAGTCCCCTGTGCTCTTTTCCTCTAGCCAATTGCAGAAGGAACAAAGGAAAGTTGCAGCCCTGTAAATATGAGCTGCTCTTTGAAAACTGGATTCATTATAAGTTTGTGACATACCAGGGCACAAACCAGACTAATGAGTAGCCTTCACCTCTGCCCTTTAATCCTGAGTGTCCTTTACAGTGCCTTGCTGCTCACAAACAGCCTCCACCACGCAAGTCACTCCCAACTATGTCTGTGTGGGCTGCAGCCAATCCATCTTGGCTCTACTCCAGGGTGATGCCAATAGGCTGTGGCTGCGTCTAGACTGGCATGATTTTCCGCAAATGCTTTTAATGGAAAAGTTTTCCGTTAAAAGCATTTGCGGAAAAGAGCATCTAGATTGGCACAGATGCTTTGCTTTTGCGGAAAAGCGTCCCTGGCCAATCTAGACGCGCTTTTGCGCAAGAAAGCCCCGATCACCATTTTAGCCATTGGGGCTTTTTTTGCACAACACAATACCACATTGTCTACACTGGCCCTTTTGCGCAAAAGCTTTGCGCAAAAAGGACTTTTGCCCGAACGGGAGCAGTATAGTATTTCCGCAAGAACACTGATGATCATACATGAGATCATCAGTGTTCTTGCGGAAATTCAAGTGGCCAGTGTAGACAGCTGGCAAGTTTTTCCGGAAGAGCAGCTGATTTTCCAGAAAAAACTGGCCAGTCTAGACACAGCCCGTCAGTCTTAGATTTCCCCCCAGAAATGTGTGTTTTGTACTGCCCAGGCCTCTCCTGGAGAATACAAATTTATATAAAAGAAGTTCGTTATCACTTTAATAGAAACAAAACACAAAATTTCCCACCCTAAGTAGAGTTTCCCAGACGCTTCAATTTAAACACACAGGATAAGATAAAAACAAACAAGTTTATTAAGTACAAAGAGAGATATTCAGGGAGGACAAGTAATGAGGCATAAAAGTCAGAAATGGTCGCAGGACAAATAAAGATAAAACTTAACTGATGCCTAACATAAGAAACTATGTTAAATTCAAAGTTCTCACCATATGCATTCAGCATGGTTACTGACCAAACTTCGTAGGTCAGGGTCCCTTCTCCCCAGAATCCAACAAATGCTTCCTTTGTTTTGTTGTTTCAGGTTCCATGAGTTTGATGAGCATGGGAGGATTATTTGTCCCTCTTTTTTATAGAGTCAGTCTCCATCTTGAAAAACGTTTCCCACTGAGATTCAAGAGAATACAGTCTGTAGGGAAGGATGTTCCCTGTTTTTTCTCACCTGTTTGAGAGCTCTTCATTTCCCTTCCTGCTTGATGACTTTGTTGACGGCTTAAGTGTTTGAGACAAATCTGTTTGCCAACTTAAGTCTGGAACGTGCACGGAGAACTTCTTACAGTGGAATTGTATAACTTCAAATACAGTGCTGCCATATATATTTTCAGGACAATAATGACCAGTAGATTTATGAGTTTTCAAATGATTCCTCACAAGGCATACTTTGTACAACCATCCTTACACTAGTGTGTGGACACAGGGGTATGTTCTGTCACAGATGTTGTAGGAGTACTGACAAAAGTAGCTGACTGTCAGTGCATCATCCAGTGCTTTTCCTATTGCCACAAGATCTTACTGACACTGGGTGGGGAACAGGTTCTGCAAGATTTTCCATTCCCCACTGTCTGCTGCCACTTGTCCCATGCCCCTACTTGACTAGTCTGGGTTATTCTGCCTGGAAGGGCCTAGGTTTCCAAACTGGGGAACCACTGTTCCATGTACTGCAAACAAAAATTAATGGAATAACGACCAGGCCATTAAGGAAGGAACTGTGATCCAAACAAGTTCTCTTGCAGGATGTCCTCTATTTAATGAGAACAGAACCCACTTGAGACAAAGGTGTTGATATTTCAGAGAGATGAATTTCATTCCTGTGCAGAGAGCTGGCACAGACCCTGCAAAACTTGCCGGTAATTGGGACTTAACTAGTGCCTAGACCTTGGGTCAGCTCTCAAGTTAGCTTCACTAAGAGATTGACCATACAGGATCAGGCAGATAACATCCAAGCCATACCACCAGCTCCTTGGTGAGTATGGATACTGCTGTTATCATTTGTGCAAGAGGACAACATACTTCAGTTTCATATCCCCCATTTTATATACATTTTAAAGACTATAGGTTGTGGCTACATAAATACCTACTGCAGCTTTGGGTTGTACAGGCCACATGAGAACCAGAGCCACTTAAACTCCTTGTCTTACTACTAGTCAAAAGGGCTAGTTGTATGAGTTACAGACCTGGGCCCTGAATATTTACCTTTAAAACCCAGTTGGCAAATATAGAACTTCAGACATTTTATCCTATGACCCTTATTAAAACATAGTACTGGATCAGATCCTTAGAAGGCATATGTAACAGGATGTGACTCACCATCACAGCACCACCTGCTGGACACTCAGGGAATTGGCTCTATTCAGCCCTGGAGCACCTCCTTCTGCCCAGTGTCTCAGCCTCTGTTACAGATCTTCTGCTTTCAGTCCCAGCCTGTCCACAGTGTCCTTTCCTCCTAGTACTGTCCTACCACAGTGCACCCCCACACTCTGGGATCCTCCCCCTCAGGAAACTCCCACTCCTCTCTACTCATCTTGCCTCAGTGACCCTGCCAGTCATCATCTAGCCCCTGTCTCGGGGACAAACTGCAATGTGAAATGGCCACTTATCATTGACAAGGGGTGTGGACCTGCTGCCTCCTTTGTTCCTTCAGGCCCTGCAGCCCGGGAGCAAGGTCAGGTCAGAGATCCCCAGTTTTGCCTGCCCCTAGCTTCTCTGGCAGCCAGGGCCTCCCTAGCTCCACAGCCAGAGGTGGGTAGGTGTTTTCCCTCAGGAGCTCTAATTTATACAGCCCTCAGCTGGGCCCTAATTGTCTGCTATCTGCAACAGCTGCTTGCTCCACGCCCCAGCCCTCTCCCAGGGCTGGATTTAACCCTTCTTAGGCCAGTGCGGGGCAGACACCCCATCACAGCATATATCAGCGTAACTCCACTGAATTCAAGCCAGTTTATGCCAGTCCAATTTCTCTCACACTGTAGACCTAATGGGCACCAGTGACAATGACCCATAATTTGACACATTTCGTCACCATCCTCTTGGAGAGGTAATTTTGTGATTTTAACTCATATATACAGGAGTAGGATGGTTAAATGGAGACGTGCAATAAAAAGGCCAAGTGGCTCCAGTTTCCTTTTAATTGAAATGCTGTCAAGCCCTCTCTCCTTGTTAACTTTTATGTGACCTAATTATTTCAGAAAACTCTCTTTTTCTCATTTATTTAACATTTGGATAACGTTCTATCATAGGCAAGCAGTTTTACCTCTCTCCTTTTCCAGTAGTGCACGTAGTATTTTAAGCAGCTGCTCTAGAACGCAGTAATATCAAACTGGTCAGATGATAACACTACCATCATTCAGGCTATGTGAATGGTATGCAGTGGGTTACTTGTTGGAATATCTTCAGTTGACAGCTCCCCGCTCCCTTTTAACTAGCTCAAAGGACTAACCTGCAGCTCTCCGAGAAAGTTCTTTCACTCTTCAGCAGTGTTTCAATATTACAGGCAGGGGAGCTGATAGCCTCTGGGCAAGAGGTGGCGGGGGAAGGGAGGGAAGGAAGAGTGCCTCTGCACTCCTGGAAGAGACAAGGCCTCAGGGGGAAGGGCCAGGAGTGGGTTCCCTCAGTGTCACCCACTGCATGGTGCTGCACACACCTCCTCCAGCCCTCAGAACCATGCAAAGCTTGCAGAACATGCAAAGCAGCGTTCTGAGGGAGATTTAAAGGGAATCGCCCTTTGAATTGTCAGGACAATTGCTCATTCCCCTGTGTCCCTTCTCCCTGTCAGCAGGTCTGATTACAAGCCTGTCTCTCCCTCACATATTGCTATTTGTATTCTAGTAACGCACAGAGCACCTCACTGAGATCAGGGCACCTTTAAAGGGCTCTCTTAGTAAAACAGATGCAACAGACAAAGAGTGTGAGGGGAAACAAAGACGCAGAGATGTTTTCATAGATACTAAAGCGAGAACAGACCATTGTGATCTTACGTATCACTGGCCATAGGATTTCCCTGCATTAATTCCTGTTTGAATTAGACTGTATCTTTTAGAAAAATACCGAGTCCTAACATAAAAATGTCCAGTTATGGTGACTGTATAACAGCACTTGGTAAATTGTCCCAAGAGTTAATTATCCTCATTGTTAAAAATGGGCCTCTTCTTTCTAGTGTATTTAGCTTCAGCTTCCAGCCATTGGATTGTGTTAGACCTTTCTCTGCCAGACTAAAGAGCCCCTTATTAACTATTTATTCTCTGTGTAGGTATTCATAACCTGTGACCAAGTCATCCTTAAACCTTCTTGTTGATAAGGTAAATCTAGTAAGCTCCTTGAGTCTGTCACTAGCCAGCAGGTTTTCCAACCCTTTAATCAGTCTTGTGGCTCTTCTCTGAACTCTCTCCAGTTTATCATCATCCTTCTTGAATTGTGGATACCCAAACTGCACACAATGTTCCAATCATGGTCACACTAGAGCCTAATAGAGAGGGAATATAGCTTCTCTAGTCTTACTCAAGAGTCCCCTGTTTATGCATCCAAGGATTGCATTAGCTTTATGGTCACAGCATCACACTGGCAGCTCTTTTTCAGACTCGCTCCTTCCAAGGGTAGGATCCCCTGCCTAGCCTATATATTAATTGCTGTACATATATATTTGCATTTAGCTGTATTAAAACACATAGTGTATGATTGCATCCAACTTACCAAGCAATCCAGACCACTCTGTATCAAGGACCTTTCATCTTCATTATTTACCACTCCCACTCCTCCCATCTTTCCTATGAAGTGCAGTGGGAAACTGGGGACAGACCAACAAAGAACAACTGTGACACGATACAAGGAGCTTCTTATTTTTTCCACTGAAGAAGACTGTGGGTGTTTTTAAAATATCCTTTGCCCTTAGGCAGGAACCGGTCTGTTTTAGGATCATGCAGCAGGATGTTACTCAGCTGTAACTCCTGCAGGATAGTTACAAAGTTCAATGACATGCACTAAACTTCTCTACAAACTCTGGCAACAACTTTACTCTCTTGAGTCATGTGGTGTTTCCAGGCTGGTGTTTCCTCTGGATCAGATGGCTGTCTCAGAGCTTGAATCTATGGCTTTCCCGAGCTTTTGTATCACAGGAAACAGTGGGTATTTGATACTGGATTAGGCGATAAGCAACTGGCTACATTTTTTTCCCCAAATTATTTTTAACAAATCTACTAGTATGTAGGTTCCAGTGTAGCAGAAGATATAGGGAGGGCTTAACTCTTTGAGCTAACTCCTGCTGTCCTTAATTGGGCAAAACTATTCATTTGCTCTGTCTATACCAACATAGCTGCACTCCAATGGTGTAAAAAATTCAGCTCTACTTGGAGTCAAACAAGTGAAAACTATGCGGGCTCAAGTCACAATTTACACTGGAGCAATGCATCTCTAACCCTCTGGTCAGCATGTATGCGATGTGTCCCTCTCTGTGCCTGCTCAACTTTTAAACTGGGTGGTGGGGGAATAGGGAAAAAATAGGAGACATTTGAGGGGTAAGTCATGATTTTCACCTCATTTCCATTGATCAAATGGCTAAGCTGTGCCCTCGGTAAGGTCCTGAGTCAAATTAACACTTCAAGCTGGATCTGTTTGCATAATAAAAGACAGCTGATAGATCTAATATTAGCAGGATATCTGGAGTGAAATTTTGACCCCATTGGAGTCCATGTAAGTTTTGACCTTGACTTTAATGGAATCAAGATTCCATCCTCAATCTTTATTCATCTTCACTGACCAACACAACCAGTGCCATCAACAGTGGCTTGTTAAACTCAACAGCCTTCTCCAGAATTAATTTACGGTCTGCAGATAAATAACTTGTCACCTGATTTGATTAGAATTCAGAAGCCTTCTTTATCCAACACAATCTACTAGGTCTGCCATAAAGTTTTTCTTTTTTCCTACAATTTCCCCCCTTTTTATCTTGTGGGTTTCTTGCAAGTCATCAACTGACTTTTGGACAACTTAACAAGACAATTGTAAATTATAAGTTCAACAGCTGATAGAGCATCTATGGTAAGTTCAAAATGTCCTGCCAATGCTTTGCTCGTTAACTTAATTTATTATGCCTTCAGAAATGTCTTTTAAAATATCCATCATCTAGGAAGTCAAATGGCACATGGATGCCATGTCCTGCATAAAACCTTCAAACTCACTTAATGATTTTTGCTTTGTCAATGACTTAATTATATTACTTTTGTTAGCACTTCTGAAATCTTTTGTTCCGTGTTCTTCAATAATCCTTCTTCCATCTACTATGGTCACAAATTTGTCTGGCAGTTTAAGTCTAGCCACTTTTTGTGGTCATCTTATGTGATTTCTTGGCTTGTGGCATCTTTCTTCAGCTCTGATTTGATTTCAAGCTTTGAAGTTGACATTCCATTTGATTTCTTTACAGTACTGCTTTATTAACTCTCTGTGTTTCTGAGTTTCATGACAGTTGGAGCTTTGTGGACATCTCCAATGAGTCTCTTTTGCATTACAGGCAATGTGGTCCAATGGACAGGGCACAAAAGTGCCACTTGGGTTTTATTCTTGTTCCTGCCACTGACCAATGGTGTGACACCGGAAATCCGTGCACTACTACCTGTAAATTTGGGGTGATGACACTGTTCCCCTTTGTAAAGTGGAGTTTGAAATCGATGGAGCTAAAGATCTACATAAGAACTAAATATAATTAGATTAAGGTAAAACACATGCTTGGCTGAGCCACGATGAAAGGAACTATTTAATTATTTATGGTGACGGAGTTGGTTTTACAGGTATTCAAAATAAGCACTGGCTAACTATGCCAAAATGCACACTCTGTTGTGCATGCTCTTCATTCCAAATAAGACCTAATCTAGTTTCACTTCAGTCTCTGAAGACATATGATCTGCGGTGTCCAGATTTCCTCATGAAACTCCTCTTTTTACTGAATAAAAGAAAATGTTAATATTAGCACTGGTGGAAAATTGTCTGTCAAAACTTTTTTTAACAGAAAATTGGGTTTTTTGAAACAATGAACATTTATACAAAGTTTGGTGTTTTCCTAAAAAAAATTCCAATATTTAATTGGAAAATTAATCACCCCAAAATAGGGCACATTTTTTTTGGCACAAAGCATTTTTTTTATAATACTCTCTGGGCAAAAAAAATTTTTTGACAGCCAAAAACTGTCAAAAACAAGTAAAAGAAAACTCAATAAAAACCAGATTTCTCTGCTGAAAATTGGAACTTCCTGTTTTCTATGGAAATTTTTAATAAAAATTTTTCTGCCAGTTCTAATTAATATAATTAATCTTCTACTTTCACTATTTCCCTAGAATTATGTTGCCCTGTTCCAAGTTTCTCCTTGTTTTCTTTCCTGTACCTTATTGCCAGTATTGGCAGTGAAGCTTCCCTTAATGATGACATATGTTCCTCACTCATTCAGAATATGAGACAACTCTTTACATAGAGCATCTGTTTATTTATCTAGGGGACATGTGGCTGGAACATAAACGTGAATGAGCTCTGGGAAAGGCCATTTTTAAATATGAAAATGGATTAACATTGGTGTAGCCAAAATCCTTCCAACCCCTAATTTGATTACTAGTCACAGAAAACTCTGAGACAGTCTCATTATAATTAATACAAACATTATTCTTTTCCACTGGACAAATGTTGTCATAAGAGAACTGATGTATGAAACAGAAACAGACCTGCAGTATGAAAAATAATGTATGTTATTGCAAGCTTCCCTTTAAGGATCCCACACTGTGATGTGCTGAGTGGAATCCTTAATTCCCACTGATATATAGCAGCCCAACGTTGTGCTTAAAAAATTATTTCTTTGCATGCACCAGATATACAGATATCACATTATCATGCCTATTTCCACACCGTTCCTAATTATTTTATGACACATTACATATATGTGTATTTGTATTTAATATAGATCTATGTGAAATTTAATTATGCTTTAATATTTTAATAACAGCTAATGTGAAATATTTGATAGAGACTGACATGAGATCAAAAAAGTTTCTGGAGAAAGAACCATTTTTTTTTGTCTGATATAAACCAAGATTTTCAAGGCCATCAATAATAGTAATTTTCACTTTGCCCACTGCTTAAATCAGCTGATATGAAGCTGTTTTTCAAGTCAAAGGCAAAATATGTCTGCTAGTGAGAAGGGAAAAGCATTTAGTTGTCTGGAGGATTTGATGCTTAGAGAATTGATGCTGAAGCAATAGAACATTTAGTTGGCACGTAATAATGCAGAGACCTTTTGTAGTCCTTTGAAACACACATACATCTAATTCTTGCTGACTTCAGTGCAGCTGCAGTGGGATAGAGCCCTAAACATGACACCTCCTCATGCTGCCATTGCCAGTCAGAGCACAATATCATTATTTCATTGCATGCTAATATTTGAGTTGTTTGTTAAAACATCAGTTTAAAAAAATCACTCTTCTGTCTAAAAGGTTGCTAGTCATCATTATTACAGTGAATCTGAGATTACTGAAAGATTAGAGAAAAAAAACATTTTAACTATTTTTGTGTGTATTTGACAGCATTTTCTATAACGTCCATCTCACTATTTCTTCTGTCACATCAATCAGCTTTCCTTACAGTTTTTGTGCATTTCTCACAAAGCAAAAAAGGAGAGAAAATATGTTTTTGAAAATAGGAAAATATGATTGTAAAACTAGAAATCTTTCCAAAGGGGTGGGGACAGCTGCCATACTAGAAACTACTTTGATTTAAGTTCTGATTTATAGATTTAAAAGTTCCTTTTAAATATGGAATTCTTCATTTTTATATTCATAACACTTCCTGTGCCATAAGACAGAGTGAAATGACTTATGGAAATGAAATTATTCAACTACATGCTTTTCTTTTTTTCTCATTATTCTTCATTTTCACTACTCTTCTGTAAGTAATATTGCTGCATGAATATTTTCCCATCATGTCCAAAGCACCTCAGGTGGGATTCTAAACTCTCTAAATATCAGTTTATTAATCCCCTGATGCAGTAATGCCATGGAGATAAGAGCAGAGAGAGAGAAAAAATGCCTTGAAACCAACAGGAGGGGACAATAGATATTTTCTCCTCTAGATAGCACAAAGAAACGACTTGAGCAGTGAAGGTCACGTCCATGCAAAATTTCAGTGAGGGAGCGGACAAAAGATGTTAACAGATTGTTTTGTTTGTTGCTCTGCACTTAAAACTTAAATCAATATAGCTACATCAGTTGCAGTGTTCCCTGTAAGCTGGGTGCTTATGCAGCCGCTCAGGAAAGATTCAAATACTGCTCAACTGATTAGCAGAGCATCCATAGCTACTAGTGGTGTACATTTGTACATAACTCAGTGCACATAAAAATTATTCCACACATGGATGGAAAATCTCCACACACGGATGGAAAAGATAAGGGGGAACATTGGTCAGAAGTGTGATTAAAAATGACCTAACTCCTAGTGTAGACACAAGCATGCCAACAGAAGAATGTTCCTGCCAATGCTGCTACCACCATGTGGGCTGGGGTTCTTACACAGATAGAAAAATAACTTCTGTCAGTGTAAACAGTGTCTATGTAGACACACCTTAAGAGAGACTGTAAAGCATCTGAGAAACAAGACTGGTAGCACTGTCTGCAGAATCAAATTCTCTATCTCCAAAGGGCAGATGAAACATGGGCAGTGCAATCTTCTCCACTACATCCTACCAATGAGCTTTAGCACTAACCTAGAGACTAGCCTGATAAGAGGCCGGGTCAGACACCATAGCCAACACAGTTCTTGGCCTCTTAGCTGGTACAAGCCTGCCAAAACAGTGTCATGAGTCAGGGGGAGGTTGTAATGAGGAGTCCTATCCATTGGACTGGGACCAGCAAACGCTTTCATAAGAACATAAGAATGGCCACTCTAGGTCAGACCAAAGGTCCATCTAGCCCAGTATCCTGTCTTCCAACAGCGGCCAATGCCAGGTGCCCCAGAGGGCGTGAACAGAACAAGTAATCATTAAGTGATCTCTCTCCTGTCATCCATTTCCAACCTCTGACAAACATGAATTTATCTAATTCTTTTTTTAACCCTATTAAAGTCCTGGTCTTCACACCATCCTCTTGCAAAGAGTTCCACAAGTTGACTGTGCGCTGCGTGAAGAAAAACGTCCTTTTGTTTGTTTTAAACCTTCTACTTATTAATTTCATTTGGTGACCCCCTAGTTCTTATGTTATGGGAACAAGTAAATAATTTTTTCTTATTCACTTTCTCTATATCAGTCATGATTTTATAGACCTCTATCATATCTCCTCTTAGTCTCCTCTTTTGTAAGCTGAAACTTTTCCAGTGCCCATATATCTTTTTTGAGAAGAGGCGACCACATCTGTATGCAGTATTCAAGATTTGGACATACCATGGATTTATACAGAGGGAATAAGATATTCTCTGTCTCTTTCACCGAAGTCACTTAAATATTTGTAAATATCTGCAACATGAGTGGACTTCTTTGATATTTTTTCATGTTTGGGTTTCATTTTGCATTTGAACAATTAGAACACATTTACTTTAAAAAAATAAATCAGTGGATAGATTGACTCCAATAACAGAGCTCCTCTGGTCTGACCTGCAGGTGAAGGTATGTGGCTTATCCTTTTCTGCATCAATACTGTTTGATTTTTATTTAAACTGTGCTTTTTGGGGGTGAGGGATCACAGAGACATTCTGTATATGAGAGACTATTAAACAGCCATTGAGATTCTCTTACTTCTAGTGAGTATGTATGTGGGAGCCATATCAGTTCTATATTATGCAGAATTTTGAAGTTAGTAAAACATTTAAAACTATTTGTTCTTATAAACTATGGTGACATTGCATCAGTGGCCTATCCTGGGATGCCTAGAAGCTTATTTTATTAAACTTTCCTATTTAAAAAGCAGTACCTGAAGTGGTCTGTAGGTGCAGGTGCAAAACAACTATAAAATCACATTAATTAATGAAGGGCCCATTCCTAAAAGCCTTCTGTGCACAGAAGTCTTATGGATTCCAAATGGAGTTATGTGGCCAGAGGCTTGTAGGATCCAGTCCCAACTACCATAGTGCTAACTTTTACATAGCATTTCAGCACTGTACTATGGTGGAATGAGTACTGTATTGTTACTTTTGTGAAGCAAATTTATTTGGGGAAAGCCATTGCAAACAGCAAGAGATCCTTGCTTTAATCTCTCCAATTAGAGTTCCTGAGAACCAGTCATTGTTGGCTGGGCTGAAATCTCTGAAAGAGGGAATAGCTTGCATGCAGTTTGTGACCATCTCTGTTCAAGGGCTGATGTACATAGTGCAAATGTACATAGTGCAAATACAGAAATTATACTCAGAAAATAGCCCCACTCTGTGGCCCTGATTTCTCCTCCTACAGGAAACTGACATGAGACCTTAAAATCTGCTGTAGCTGGACAGAGGTCACAATAGAGAATTTTCCAATCACTAACAATTGCAGAATTGTAAGGATTTGGTCTCATACCAAAACATAATGTATCATCTTCTATGTACTAGTTTATCTTGCTATAATGAGACGGATTAACCACCTCTCTGTTACCTTGCTATTGTCATCTTCTGGCACACTCAATGTGGTTTAACCTGTTTTAATCTAAACTTTTCGGAACTCTTCCCCTCTCATTTGTTTTTCTGATCTTCATCCATAGTTTTAAATCTCAATATTTTGTCCTCACTGAAAACTATGAGTTGTGGACTTGTTTTTAGTGTTGATTGTTGTTAGTTTTGTTGCTCTTTCTTTCTGTGATGCCTCCTCAGCACTTTTGATCTCAGGCGTAATATAAATAAATTAAATGTAATGTGCTCATTTCTTATCATTATAGACTGATGTTAGAAAACTAAAATCTTATGTGTATTCCTTACTTTAATCAGAAAACTAAAGAAAGTTTATGAGCACTATATATCTCTTTTAATTTGTCCAGCCGAAAAATATGGTTGGCAGTGGGGAAATACATCATTTCTTCTTACCATTGTATTTTCTAATGTTGTTAAATGATGCTGAATAAAGTGGCAACACGGATGCATTTGAAACTGCTAGAAGTTGGTTGCCACATGCACCATTACCATGCTGCCTAAAGAGACAACGGATGTCATTTATATGGGATTTTCCTCCCCCGCCCTCAGATCCAGAGGACAGCAGCGATGCAATCTGCTGTTTGTGTAGAAAATGTGTCAGGCAAGACAAGGAGGGCACATGCATGGGAACATCTGCTCCAAGAAGCCACTTCAGAATTAACCATTTAGGCCCCAGGTCAAAGAGGTGCTTAAGCACATGCCTAACTTTAAGTTTAGGAAGTGTCTCATTGACTCTTCTAGGGTTGCCAGATGGTTTCAACAAAAATACTAGACACACTTGACATTACATCACAATCTACATTACATCTGATTTAGAAAATACCGGACATTTATATTTTCTCAATTTGTTTCCCAAACAGAAAGCTCAAATACTGGACTGTCCAGTTCAAAACCGGACACCTGGCAACCCTACTTGAGTCTCATTCTGGATCCTGATTTTCTCTTGGCACAGCTACCACTTCCTCTTAGAAAGTCACAAATCCTCAGGGCCCAATTCTAATACCACTGAAGTCCACAGGAGTCTTTTGCCTGTGCTCAGTGGGAGCTGGATCAGCCCTTATGGCCAGACTGTGCACTCCTTTTTCACACTGGTGAGCAGTTATTCACTTGAGACATCCCATTGGCTTCAGTGAGATCGTGCATGAGAGCTCCCCCACCCCCAGCGTCATTTCTAATAGACAGTAAATTTTTTTTGACCATCAGACTTTAGCCTTCCCCCGCGATAGGCACTTGTTGCTCATTCTGCTTCCTTTTTTTTCTGCAGCAGCTGTGCACTTCTGTGTTCCCTTTCAGGGAGCCTCATCCCAGAAAACTAGTCAGGCCAGTTTTAAAATGAAGGGACAGGCAACACTCCTGATTGGTTTTGTCTGTTTGTTTCAATTACAGGTGCACTGCTCACTCACAGCTGCCTCTTGTGCCCTTTGCATGGAGGTTTGTTGCCAACATAAAACTATTTGCCAACCCAGCTTTTTAATAACACACACAAAAACCATTCTTTGTTCCTTCTATGTATAAAAGTGAAAACTCCACCTTGTCCCAAGCATCTGAGACTGGCACAAACGGGGAAAAAACAGCCCAGTGTTGTTCTAGGCCAATAGCCAAAACAACCTGTGCAAGTTTGCACTGGAAATAGTTTTTATAGGCAGAGGGTCTGCCTTCAGCGAACTAGCAGCTGGCCACCCTACCTGCCAGTTTTGTTGAGTCACTTCCCTGTTATCCCTCTGCTACCCTTCCCCACCCACAGTTAGATTTGGAACTGGACAAAAACAATCTTCTCACAATTGCCCCTTCTTATCGCTTGCAGCATATTGAAGACTACACCTCCCTGTGAAAATGTCAACTTTAAACGCTCTCTGGACCCAGTCTGCCAGTCATTACTCCTGGAAGTAGACCTTACAGCAGCCTTCCCATTGAAATCAATGGCTGAATGAGTGAGGGTTTCTGGGAGCTGGCCTTTACCCATTTTGTTTTTCTGGTAACTACCATTCTGTTTGTTTATTTTTTCAACCTCCCTGTAGAACTTAACCCAGACTCACTTTTGTATCATCTAATGTTACATCTTCCTACTCTTCTCTGGGACTTTTCTGTTGCCTCAATGGACCAGATTCAGCCCTGATGACATGAGTACATCTCCACTGACTTCAGTTGACTGCACTGTTTACACCAGGGCTTATAATAACACAAGGTGAAAATTTGGCCCCTTGAAGTTAGTGTGAATGTTGCCCTTCATGTCAATGGCCCCAGAGTATGTGTCTAATATTGGGTACAATCATAGAATCAAAGAAACATAGAGCTGGAAGAGACCTCAGGCAGTCATCAAGTCCAGCCCCCTGCCCAAGGCAGGACCAACCCCTACTAAATCAACCCAGCCAGGGCTTTGTCAAGCCGAGACTTAAACACCTCTAGAGATGGAGATTCCACCACCTCCCTAGGTAACCCATTCCAGTGCTTCACCACCCTCCTAGTGAAATAGTTTTTCCTAATATCCAACCTAGACCTCCCCACTGTAACTTGAGACCATTGCTCCTTGTTCTGCCATCTGTCACTACTGTGAACAGCCTTTCTCCATCCTCTTTGGAACCTCCCTTCAGGAAGTTGAAGGCTGCTATCAAATCCCCCCTCACTCTTCTCTTCTGCAAACTAAACAAACTCAAATCCCTCAGTCTCTCCTCATAGGTCATGTGCTCCAGCCCCCTAATCATTTTGGTTGCCCTCCGCTGGACCTTCTCCAATGTGTCCACATCCTTTCTATAGTGGGGGGTCCAGAACTGGACACAATATTCCAGAACTGGCCTCACCAGAGCCGAATAAAGGGGAATAATCATAAACCAAATGCCATAATGCATTCCCATTCTTTCCTAGGCCATTAACTACAATATCTCTTTTGCCTCCTGACCCAAGTATCAGTCATTAATTGTGCCAATGGCTTGTTTTTTGGGGCATTCTCCTGCTCTCCCTGTATATTGACTCTATAACTCCAAATGGCATGACCTCTCATTTAAAGGGGGAAGCACAATGCCTTCATCCTCCATCTATTTAAATATCTCTGGATATTACCACGTCACTTGAGAGATGGGCAAAACCAAGAATCTTGAATCTGATCTCTTTCAACTCTGAGAAGAAGTGGGGAAAGGTGTTTGGATTTGAATCTCTAGATCAGAACCTGCCCCTTCTGTTTTTATTGTGGGTCACATGCAACATGAAAGGAGGATTATTTTCTGGCTACAGTTCATATGGGCCTCAAGAGGGCACAAATCCCTCAAACAACATGGGATTTTTGCCCTTTTGGACTGCAGTGACGCAAGTCTAATGCCACAGTATTCGATCCTGAACCCTAGTCCATACTTGCCCTCAAACCAGAACCTTGAACCCAACCCAAACCTAATTCGAATTTGAAAACTGCCTTTTTGACCTATTGCTTCTTTTCCTTGTACCAGGGGTTCTCAACCTATTTACCACTGTGGGCCACATATGCAGCTGTTTGTGTTATGTGGGCAGCATATATACTATCTGTATGGCCATGAGAATGTCAGAGGGGCTTCGGCTGCGTGCTGATTGGGCTGCGAGTGGTCTGTGGGCCTCAGGGATTGAGAACCGCTGCCTTATACTATTTCCTAGTCCATTTAGTTTAATGCCATCTGCAAAATTGGTTTCCATGATAGAGTCAACTTCATTTAAACTATTTACAGATGGAATGAAAAATATCACTAATGCTGTTCCCATGGTAATACTCCATGCATTCCTTCTTCCTTCCTGACCAATGACATGCTAGTATTAATGTGTTATAGTTACCTAACCAGGACCTTATCATTCAGGATTGTTCCCTGGTACTTACTAATCATATACTCTAATTTTCTGTTCAGCGCAGTGTCAAGTGCCTTTTGGAAAGCCAAGTAGATGGCATCCATCGCTTTCTAAATGCCCTTTAAAAATGCCACCAGCCTTGTCAGCTGAGATTTATACTTTGTAAAAGAATAAAGATAACTTTTTAATATTTTGTCGTATACTCTTACTATTCTTTATTAATGACTCCAACATCTCACATCACCAGAATTCAAATGGACTGTTTCCAAGTCTTCTGTAAGCCCTTGAAAACCTTCAGCTCCAATTGAAGTAAATGGGATTTGAGGTCCCACAGTAGTTTGTTGAAGGAGTTCAATACCTTACAGAGCTGGGGCCTGGTTTTCACTCTCTTCCATAATTATTTTCTCCAAACCGGGGCTCCAAATGTCATGGGGTCATGTACTTACGTACAAAGCTAGGCCTCTATCCAGAAAAGTAAGCAGGTGCCTAATTTTAAGTCATGGAACGACTTACATTCTCCAAGTTATGCGTGTGCATAGTGCTGGATCAGGGCCCACACTGGGCTCTTTTTAACCAAGACCAGTGGCCCCTTTTTATTTCCTGGGCAGGAGGTGACACATTATATCAACCCCAAAGCAAGCACAGTGAAAGTGCAATGCAAAAGTGTAAAACAAATGAATCAGCCGAATAAAATAGGGACTGGAGTTTGCTTCTTGGCGGACAGAAGGAAGAAAGATCTGGAAAGATGTCTATCTGAACTTCTTTTGTTGTACTACCTGGGTTTTCCCTTCAACTGGAATATGACTGAGGAAGATGGACAAGCCACTGTTATCACCCTGGCTTCCTTCTGCTATGTATCACAAAGAGAGCTCTGATTCTTTTCTACTAGAACAGCGGTTCCCAACCTTTTCCAGATGGGGACCCATTTTGACAATTCAGGGAGACTTGGTGACCCAAAGCAATTCAAAAATGAGCGGAGGCGGGGGGGCAGAGCCACCTGGGGAGACATTTGGCGACCCTTTTGAAATGTAATGGTGACCCATATTTGGGTCCCGACCCATAGGTTGGGAAACCCTGTACTAGACAATCTTCTCCCTGGCTCACCTCCTCTCCAATCTTCCATTTTTCTCCTCTGAACTTTTCTGCCCCAGAGGTCCAGCCAGGTAGGCCTTAGTCATCCAGTGATCCCAGGGAAACCAACTGAAGTTTGGGTTGCACAAGGATTTCAGGGTCAGGCCCCACAGTTCTTGTAACAATAAAGCCATCATAACCTGTTAACATTCACTGTGTCAGATGCTGCTTCAGCACTACCCCTCCTGAAATCCTTATCCACACCAAGGGTCTGGTCTCCACTGAGAAATAAGGTCAAATTTATGAAGGTTGATTTTTAGCACCTGATTTTGTAAAGTCAAAGATGCGTGTCCCCACTGTGTGCAAGAATTCAATGTAGTTCAAAGCAGTGCAACCCTCAGGAGGGTGGCTATTGTCAGCTTTCAGAGCAATGCGCTATGGGTAGCTATCCCATAGATCCTGCATGGTGGGACCAAAACTATGCAGCAGGTGGTTCTCGGTAGATGTCGTCAGTTTCCCATAATGCACTCATCTCCTTCCACCACTGCTTATAAGGAGCAGCAAACAGTCTTTTTGTGCCCTTTTTTCCCCTGGTTATTTGTGCAGATGCCATAGCAGTGTAAGCATGGAATCCATCATGGAACCCATTCAGCAGCAAAGTATTATGGCAGTCATATTAACTGTGGTGTGCCTTATGCTGGAGTTTATCCAGAGCATATCCAGGATCCACTGGAATGAGGAAGAATCTCAGGTGGCCATAAACATACTTTTCTGCAAAGCACTTGAGTTGAGCGACTGGCAAATGCCCCCAACATTTGATCCTCTTGACAAGTGGAACACTGGTTCTGGTGCCGTCAGACAAGCACAGACTGGTGGGACTGCATAGCGATGACGCTATGGAATGATCAGCAGTGGCTGCAAAACTTTTGCATGCGTAAAGCCACTTTCATGGAAGTTTGTGAATTTCTTTCCCTGCCCTGAAGTGCAGGGATTCCAGAATGAGACCCATTCTGATAGTTGACAAGCAAGTGGCCATAGCCCTGTAATACCAGACAGCTACTGGTCAGTTGGGCATCAGTTTGGAGTGGGGAAATCTACAAAGGGGACTGTTGTGATCCAACTAGCCAATACCCTTCTGCTACAGAGGGTACTGACTCTGGGAAATGTGCGGGACATAGTGGAGGGCTTTGCCACGATGGGGTTCCCTAATTGTGGTAGAGCAATAGACAGAACATACCTACCTATATTGGCACCTGACCACCTTGCCAAAGAGGACATAAACTGCAAGAGGTACTTCTCGATAGTGCTGCAGGGGCATCACAAGGGCTGTTTCACTAACATTAACGTAGGATGGTCGGGAAAGATGCGTGACACGTGCATCTTTAGGAAAGCCAGTCTCTTCAGAAAGCTGCAAGATGGAACTTTCTTCCCAGACTGGAAAATTACCATCAGAGGCTTTGAAATGCCAATAGTGATCTGCGGAGACCCAGTCTATCCCTTGCTCCCATGGCTCATGAAGCCATAACAGGCAGCCTGGGACACGGTAAGGAACAGTCCAACAACAGGCTGAGCAAGTGCAGAACAGTGGTAGAATGTGCTTTTGGGCATTTAAAGGGAAGGTTTTGCAGTCTATTGACTAGGTTAGACCTCAGCGAAAGCCTGTTGTGTGTTCCATAATATTTGTAAAAGTAAGGAGGGAAGTTTTATGGCAGGGCTGGGGGCCAAGGCACAGTGCTTACCTAGTATCAGAGGGGTAGCCGTGTTAGTCTGGATCTGCAAAAGCAACAAGGAGTCCTGTAGCACCTTATAGATTAACAGATGTATTGGAGCATAAGCTTTCGTGGGCAAAGACCCACTTCCGCAGATGCATCTGACGAAGTGGGTCTTCGCCCACGAAAGCTTATGCTCCAATACATTTGTTAGTCTATAAGGTGCTACAGGACTCCTTGTCGCTAGTGCTTACCTAGTAATTACGAGCAGCCAGACACCAGGCAATAAGGAGAGGGCACTGCAAATCAGAGAGGCTTTGAAAAACCACTTTATGAATGGCCAGACAGTGATTTGAGAGTCATGCATATTGTTCTTAACCAGGTGCCCATGCATTAAGTGTGCTTGTGTGTAAATCCTGTATCCCCCCTCCCTTCAACACAAGCAATAAAGAGACTCTTGTTCAGAAATCATGTGGGGTTTTTTTTAGGGAACATAGCAGGGACAGAAAAGGAGTTCAGGGTAGAAGCTTTGGTGTGGGGGAGGTTGGTGATCACTGGTGTCAGAAGGACAGCCTTTTGTTCCAGGACTCATCCTTGAGCATTGAGTGTAAGGCTGCCTTGGACTCCCTCTCTTCCCCGCATTCTAGGGCCCTTGGAAGAGGAGGCTATAGAACTCGGCGAGGAGGGAATGTAGGTCTACAGGGGCTAGATGGGGTGCCTGTGTATGTGATTATCGTGGAAGGCAGCCATGCGCATTATCGCATCTGCAGACTATAACTGTCTGGTTCTTCACTTCAAGTTCCCTGCACACTCTCCTATCCTCACACTCCACTCACATCTCCTGCAGCAGCATGTTCCTCCGCTCACTTCATCACTTCTTGTCCAAGTGGGCAGATTGCTCCTTGAACATGCCATCCCCTAGTATGTTTTCACCTTCAGATTTGTGCTCGCCAGACAGCTGACAGAGCTGGGGTAGTGTTCAGCATGCTTGCTGCTGCACCCACTGTAACAAAAGTGAAGGGTAGACTTTACAAGAGATATATTTTTGTTCTTGTAGCTAGCACTTGGGTGCCTAGGGATAAATACAAATAAATAATCAGGAAGTGTTCAGGATCCCAGTGCAAAAAAGGCAAAGATTGATAGAGGAAAGAGCCCTTCTTTTCCACTTATCAGAGAGCATGGGCAAAGGCAGAGTCATTAAGGGTATGTCTAGACTGCGAGGCTCTATCAGAAAAAGCTACGCAAAATGCACTCCACATTTTGCATATCTTTTACCGATACTTTTGTCAGAAGTTTTCCAAAATTTGGCCCATCTAGACTAGGCCAAATTGCGGAAAAAAACCCTCTTTTGAAAGCCCCCTTCTTCCTCGTGGAACGAGGAATACAGGGGCTTCCAAAAGAGCGCGTTTGCTTTTCTGCAAAAAAAGCAGAAGAGCAAACACGTTCCCCTGTAGTCTAGTCGTACCCTAAAGCTGTGAGAGAGAGCGAGAGAAAGAGAGAGGAATTTATCTAATACCAACCACAACACATTTTCTACTAAGGTGTTAGGCTGACTACTCGAGTCACAAAAGAGGGACTGATCCTACTTCGAGGACCTTTGGTGGACAAAGAGATAGGTACATCAACTCTCTGCCTTGCAAAGTTCCGGGTAACGGGTAAGCTGAGTTATCTTGGGATGTGACAGATATTGCAATCCCATGCAGTATTTTGGGGGTCCATACATGGTATTAACTTTGTGTGTCACTGTAGGCCAAGGATTGTATGCAATTCCAGGGGGTGGCTCACCACAGCTTCTCCAGGAACCAAAAATAGTGAGGCGGGGGGGAAGGGGGAGGAGATTAAAATGAATCACTTACATTGTAAATACCTTCAGAGAGGTACCAACCCCTGAGGAGACTTGCATATACTGGTTCAAACTGGGTTTCCCAGATACCAACTAACTGACAATGAAAGGATTTTGGCATACAGATTCTGAGCTTAAACTTCTTTCTGATCAAACAAACAGACAGGGCCTCCTTTTCAAAGTGGAAGCATTAGAAAGACTTTGGACCAGGAGTGCATCCTAGGACTGGTGGGTGACATCTGTTGGGCTTGTAGCATAGTATAGGCACTTAAATTGTTTTTGTTTTCTCAGTAATGCTTTTACCTTAAGGATCCATGTGCTTGTGCATAGAAAGAGCTGTGTGCTAACTTGTAATTACTGGCAATACACTAGTCACAGCCCTTAGAAAAAAATTAATGCCTGGATGCTCTTTAGGTAGCCTGGCTTGCTGAGGATAAGGCAGAGGGCTGTGCAGAGTTCAAACCTCTGGTCAGAAAGGAGTGGGACAGTTCAAAGCACAGGTGATGACTGAAGACCTGAGACTTGACTGGGATCTCCTGGAACTGACAAGAAGTAGTGGTTGGGGGATATACAGGGGCAGTTAGCTGAAACTACGTGCTCAGAAACTGTTGCTAAAGGAAGAAGTTTCCTCAGAAAGGGATTACTTTCAAGCCTTTATGCTTGTTAATTTTATTGTTTAATACATATTTTTATCACAAAATTTCCCCATTCTGATATAGCAAAATACCATTGCTGCAGCTAAATACTTATACATTACAATGTATTCTCCCTGTAAAGCTACAATAAAGCCTTGTGGTGAATTGTTAAAATAATGCATTATACAATTTTAAACAGAATTGTGTTGCTTAAATTCTTTTCTTTTAATAGAATAATTTCTTATTCCCTGACAGTGTGGCTCCTAACTGCATTACTTGGCTTATCTGTGACTGTAATGACTTCTGATTTAAACAACCTTGTCAGGATATGATAACTCCTGGTAACCAGTCGCCAGCTGAGCTGACACCAACTTGATCTACTGCTATTCACTGTGCAGTAGAGTGTCTCCGCTAACTTGCATTCACATGTTATTTTGTAATGAAGGCTACCAGTCCAGATTTTTTTCTGGACAAATTTAACAAACAAAATGTTAAAAAATAAAAATTCTCCTATTATCTCAACTAGCTGTTTTTATTTAAAAGAATAAGACATTCTGAACATAAGTATATAACACAAAGGTGGGCCCCAAACATTACTTTTTGAAGTAAAAAAGGGTAAATATGGGGGGGGGAGAGATATTCAAAGACTATACAAAACAGGAAAATGTAAACTGTATCTACCGTAGTCATGCAAATTTGTAATATCAGCAGAAGCCAGTAGATGTGGTTTCAGTGAGGGTAAATGTTCCATATAAGGAAGAGGGAACTCTATGGTTAAAGGCTGCAGAGCCACCTTTACTGAGAACTCCTAAAAAGACCCAGGCCTTGTCTACACTGGCATGTTTTGTTGCCCAAAACTGCCTTTTGTTGACAAAACAGAGCACAGCTTGCAACAGTAACAACCAGAAGTGAAAGGTGTCTAGCAGGCACAGAACAGAGGTTCTGATAGCTGACAAAAAGACAGCAAAAAGACAGGCAGATAGCATCATTGTGAAAGATGAGTGTCTAATGGGAATGCACCCCCAAATCTCAGGAGTGATAATCACCCCATAATGCTGGAGGTAAAACAGAGCTGTAAGAGAAGAAATGCTTGGCTGGCTTCAGTGAGAAAGTGTGCAGATGATGCCATGTATAACAATATCAATTTGGCTGTATCAGTGCATGCACATCAGTTCTGAATTGGTGTGTTCTTTCTAATGCCCATCACTGAAATAAAGTGAATACTTTTTTTAGAGATGAATATATGAGGGATTCAGGGCCCTCACACTTAATTACACATATATGTGCATCAACTAGACCATGACACCCAAATTTTGGGTGTCCGTGAGATATCCATAGCACATCCATAAAACAAGTAAGTCTCTTGAAACAACAATCACTGGTGCTTTGGCTGGGCATCCAGAATTCTGGGAGGAGACCACACTGGCTGCAATATTTACTGTGATTCATATAAAGAACTAAAAATCTGCAAGTTAAAGCTGTCTCAAACAGCTCCCTTATTCACTGCACCAGGCACTTTGCCATATCTCCTTTTTAGAAAGCCACACCCACTTTTTCCTCAGCTGGTCCAAGGAGTGAGTGAGCTGTCTGCACCATATCATGTGTCTATAAAATCGTAAGATAGCAAGCCAGATGCTCAACTGATGTAAATTGGAGTAGCTCCACTGATTTCAATGGGGCCACTCCAATTTATACCAACTGGCTCCACATTCTGTTTGGTATAACTCCCACTTGCACTGAGAGGATGAGATGTAACTGGCAGCCTTAATAATGTGTGCTGTGAACCAGATGGCATAAATGGGCTTCAGAAACGGAAGCATAAAACTTAAATATATAAAATCAGTTACGACCAATGTATTTAATATCCCTTCAGTTCCTATCAGTCTCTCCTGTGTCTTACCACCAATCCTCTTTGCATTAGCAGTAGATTGGGTGATGAAGAAGCCACAAAAGGTATCTTGGACAGAGTAAATCGGGTTAGCAGAGATGAATTACATGACCTTGACTTCGCTGACAACACTGCTTTACTAAATATGACATGGAACAAAATTATTGCCCCTACATCACAGGTAAAACAGGAAGCAGTAAAAATTGGATTGAAAGTAAAAGAGAAAACCAAGATTATGAAGGTAGGAAACTGGACAACCAATGCAAAGGTGTCCAGGGATGGAAAGGAAATCAACCAGGTAGAAGAGTTCTGCCATCTGGTGAGTAGGATGACAACACAAGATGGCTGTGATAAAGTTATTCATATGAGGTTAGGGAAAGCAAACACTGGAAGAATGAACAATATCTGTTAAAGACTGTGGTCTCCACACCAAACTAAAATGGAGATTATACCATGGGACTGTACTGAGCATGCCACTGTATGGAGCAGAGATTTGGCTGATGATAGTGACTAACTAAAAGAGATTGGAGGCAGCTGATCACAGACCGCGAGGAAGATATTACACATTTCATGGAAAGACAAAATAACAAATGCGAGAGAAAGGGAGCTGTATATAGAAAGAAGGATCAGGTTATGGGGACATGCACACCAAATGGAAGATGGGAGCCATGCTAAGCAGGCACGGAAGTGGGTGGAAAGTGAGAAAGGCCCAGGAAGAACTGGCAGAAGAGAATGACAGAAGTTATTGAATGCACAAGCATCACCCAAGAAGAAGTACCAAAGTATCAAATGAGCATAATCAGTGGCAGAACTGATGTGTCAGAGAATCAGGAGGAACTAAGGTCTATGGTAAGGCCCTATGAGAATAATACTATTTCTAAAACAGATTCTTCCTCTGAATTGGTACCTGACTAACCCGATCACAAACAAGACATAATTTGGAAAACATAAAAGCAAGCTCAGATAACACTTAAATAACAGAGAGAAAACACAGGGAAGCCTTCTACATAAGGAGATGAGAGAAAGCAAAAGATTATTAAGATGCATTAAAAAACCCTTTTGCTACCAAGCTTGTCCATGGAGAGGAAAGAGAAGTACCATGAGGTAATAGATATTCTTGTTGAATCAAAAGGAGAAAAATGAAAATGAATGAAGCTTTGTGAGCCTGTTCTAAAGCCCATTTTAGTAATCAGTCCCTCAGTGAACTTTGAATCAGGGCCACATATTACTCTTCATCTGCACATGAAACACCTGTTGATAACAGTGCAGAGTTCTACTCCCAATCTATGGCCCTGCAGTCTTTGCCCAGGTAAAATCCTCACTGAAGTCAATGGGAGTTTTTCAGGAGTATTGACTGCAGAACAAGGCCTGATGACAGCATATAACACCATAGGCACACTCTTTAATAGTCTAATACAGACATTCTCAATCTTTTCTGTATTGAGTCGTTTCTCTCTTCTTTTCCCAGATGGGGTAATGCTTGCATTCAGTATGGAAAGAGCAGTCTGGTCACAACTTGTTCTCCACCCCCAGCTGAAGAACCCCTGATCTAATAGCTTTGCAATGGTGGAAGCAGTGGTTTAGATGGACATAACTTCTTGCTTGGCTCCCTCCTCTCATGGAATTTGAAATGGAGCCTCCTATTCAGTTTATTAGCAGGGGAATTTTCATACTGCAGGCTGGGAGGGACTTAGACACCTGTAAGGGAGGAAAAAGCAGGTTGCTTGGCTGTGCTTACATGAAGGTCTTTAGAAGTGTAGGATCTCTCAAAATGTGGTGCCAGAGGCATTTGTCCCTGTTGCCCTTGCCAAAGTCATCACTTAGGTCTTGTTTTACACTAGAAAGTTGTACGTTTTTAATTATACTGGTATCGCTAAGGTGGTCCAATCCCCAAGGGTACGTCGACACTGCATCCCTAGTTCGGACTAGGGATGCAAATGGAGACGACGGAAGTAGTTAATGAAGCGGGGATTTAAATATCCCGCGCTTCATTAACATGATCTCGCCGGCGCGCTAGTTCGAATCACAGCTGATTCGAACCAGGAAGTGCGTGCCTGGACGCGTTAGTTCGGACTAAAACCCTTAGTCAAAAAATGAGGAGTAACGTTAGTTCGGACTAAGGGCTTTAGTCCGAACTAACGCGTCCAGGCGTGCACTTCCTGGTTCGAATCAGCTGTGATTCGAACTAGCGCGTCTGCGAGATCATGTTAATGAAGCGCGGGATATTTAAATCCCCGCTTCATTAACTACTTCGGTCGTCTCCATTTGCATCCCTAGTCCGAACTAGGGATGCAGTGTAGACATACGCCTAGTGTGGACACAGTTATAGCAGTATAAAGGTGGTGGACACACAGGTAGCTATTCTTGTAAGGTGAAGCTATTTCCATTTCTTTAAAAGTTCAGCTGAGGCTAAAAATACATAAATGTTATTCCTGGAGAAAAACTGATGGCTGCCATATTTTAGTTACATTTCAAACACAGTAACTAATCTAAAATTACTGTAGAATTATAATCACTTTACTAAAAATAAAGTGCTGTTATTTGTAGACCCTTATTCCTAGCTGATGGGAAGCCAAAAGAAATGAAATCTAACCTTTTCTGCCTGCTTCCCTTTTGCTTTATCTTTCCCTTATTTTCAAAGAAGGGAAGTGGCAATTAAAAATGTGGTAGTACAAAGCAAGGGACTGATCCTTACAGACTGTGCTAAGAGAAAATTCCCCTTGTAGCCAGACTGGCAAAGTGTAGCCTGGGATCTGAAACGGAGGGATTTCCCAGATCCTAGGTGGGAAAAACAGAAAGTCTCATTCATTTCAATATGGTTTTGGTAAAGAAAAAATGCTTGTATGAATGACATTATAAACTCAGGAAGAAGATGCTGAGATATCAGTTCACTAGTATGTCTGAGTCATAGATTTGTACAGTGCTGCACTGTACAAACAAGAAAAAGTCCCTACTCCAGGCAGCATAATTCAGATATATGCAAGAGACTGCAGAACATTTTAAATACACAAATGTATGGAGACTATGTCAGTCCAGACATCAACAAAGAAAAACCTTATGAAAACTTCATCTGCAATTTGGGAGGTAATCAGGAATAATTGTCTAGTGTTGGCTGGACTTTTGGCTATACTGGGTAATGTAAGAAACTATAGTTGAAGGGGCTGTTCCAAGACAACAAGAAATCTAAGTTATATCCCTGTTCTTTTCCAGTGTGATCATGGATGGGCAAATCACTTACACTTGGCTTTGCTGAATAGGGATGGACTTAAGCATATGCTGCATCAGGGCTTTGCAGAACCAGAATGTATACCACTAATTGCCTCCATTTCCCTATTTATAAGATGGAGATAATACTACTACTTCTATCTGAAAAGGACATTGTGAAGATACAATCATTAGTTTTCACGCAGGACTCTCATACTTTGGAAATGTCTTTAATTAACCAGCCATGGTGAACTCAGGTCTCTGAGAGCAATGAGTCAAAGGCGATACAGCTCCTGACTTCTATGGACAAAGAGCCTGGAGATAAAATGACAAAAATCTGGATTAAACTGACAGTAACAAACACATTAATTATAATAATTCAGTGTTTTATGGTAGTACCTAGGTGCCCCATTGCTCTAGATATTGTAACATACACAAAGTAAATGACAGTCCCTGCCCCAGGCCATTTTACAATGTGGACAGGACAATACAGAAAGTATACCCCATCTTACAGATTGGGAACTGAGGCACAGGCTGATAAATGACCCACCCAAGGTCCCTCAAGAATTCTGTAGCAAAGCTAGGAAGTGAGCCCAGGTATCCTGAGCATGACAGGTTAAGAAACAGGATTAATTTGTCACAACAAGTTTTGTGCACAATTGTTGTAGCTCTCTTGGTCCTGAGATATTAAAGACACAAATTGGGTGAGGTAACACCTTTTATTGGACTGTCGGTCAGAGAGACCAGCTTTTGAGTTTATACAGAGCGGAAGAGCTTTCAAGCCACACAGAGCTCCTATCTCCCTCCTCCACAGAAGTTGGACCAATAAAAGATGTTACCTCATGCAAATTAATATCTTTAAAATCAACGTTTTAAAAACTGGGTCCCACTCAAGAGCTTTCATTATGAGACCATCTTTGGTCGGACACGACTCAAATGTTGCACATGTTCACAATCCACATAAAGGCAGAAGAACAATGAAAGTCAGTGTTATTGTAATTCACTCCCTAAGGGCCCAACTTTCAATGGTGTAGAATCAGGCAATAGGACTCCTCTGAAATCACTTGGGAATTTTGCTACTGATTTGGATTAGGCTAGGATTCCATCCTAGGTTCCTTAGGTGGGACTAGCTCGTGGTACCTAAAACACAATGAACAGAAAACCTGGTAAATCGGTCAATGAATTCTACATTTTCAATACAAAGGAATTTACTTTTGATGGGATTACAGCTAATTAAAATTTAAAATTCAAATTAACTATCTAAAAGGTCATCTTGAAAATCGGTAGGCATCTGGTATTTATCAGCTGACACACAACTAAAGATAAAACCAGGAAAGCACGCCACCTTTCTAAGTGTCATGTTTCAGTCAATCCCGCACTGAGAGCAGGAAAGAGGCAACAAGCAATTAGCACCGCTCGGGGAAAGTGATAATGTATAATAAAAACTTGCTGCTCAATTCGATTTTTTTTCAATATAAATTTCTGATCTCTTTAAGGGATTGCTTCTTTAACCCCACAGCGCGTATGGAACGCATGCTCCATAGTCTTTAGCTCTCGGACACTGACCAAACTTAGTGGAAGCCTCTTAAAGGACTCTTTCGTATACTTGCCATCCAATCTGGCTACGTCAAAACACACTGCAAGGGGAGGGGGGCGGTGATCTCAGGGCCGCATCAGAATTTCTCTGAACTCTACCTGTAATTCGTGACTCAATTAGCCCTAGTTTATGGCAGTCACATGACCCAATCCTAGCCACATGTCGTGGATTAGAGATTTATGCTGTTAGGTCTTTCGCAGCAGGCACGACCGAACGGTGCCCAAAGCAGCTGTGCGGCCAGCTACGGCAGGACACCGCAGGCATGGAAGCAGCCCAGCCCGCGGCGTTCCACCGTGAGAGCTAAGCCCTTGGGCGCACACACAAAAGTTCCCAGGACCGGAAAGTTGGGGGCTCATCGCGGTGGCGCGAGGCAAATGGCTATCATCGCAAAAGCTTCCGCTGCAAAACCAGGAGAGGCTTCCCATGCGCGGGCCGGCGCCGAGTCCCGGCTCTGCCGTTGCCAAAGAGGGTTAGTTTCGCAGCAAGGCGCTGACTCCTCGGCCAGGCAGGACGGCCCGGGCCTCCCCACGGCTCCGCTCTACGTGCGCGAACGGCGCCCCCCGTCCCAGGGCCAGGGCTGTGGTGCCGCCGGCTCCGCGCAGCACGTTGTGTTGCAGTCCTCTGGCTGGCAAAGCCGCCGCGCCACCTTCTTCCCGTGCTCGGCGGGGTGTGTGTGTGTGTGTGTGTGGGGGGGGGGGGGGGGACGATACCTCCCAGCCAGGCTGCAAGAGAGTGTTTCTCCCTCCCCCTCTCCAACCCAGCCTGGCCAGGAGCTGGCGTGGCGGGCCAGGCCGGGGGCGCCCCGCGGCACTGCAGTGGCGGTGCGGGACAGCGGGCGAGTGGCTGCAGCGGGCGGCTGGGGGCCAGGGCCGGAGCCGCGAGCGCGGCCCGGGCTATTGTGTGCACGAGACAGGCAGGCAGGCAGGGGGAGAGCCACACGCCCCCCCCGGCTGGCTCAGAGGGAAAGTATCGCGAGAGCGGCTGGCTAACAACCTGCTTCACAACACAAGAGCGCTGCTAGGCTGCCAGCAACAGAGCGCCCGGGGCTCCCGTCTGCAGCCACATCTGGGGCTGCGGGGGCCAAGCCCCGCACGTGCGGCCGCCGCCAGGCGCGGTGCGGGGGCCGGGCGCGGAGCCGCCAGCAAGGCAGGCTGGTAAGTAGCCAGCAGCGGTGCCTTCCCTGCCCCCCTTCCCGGCTGGGCTGCACCCCCTCTGCCGGGGGCACCCTCCTGCCCTCCCCCGGGGCGGGGTTGGCTCGGTCCTCTCGGGTGCATTTGTCCTTTTCTTCCCCCTCCCCTCCCCCCACGTCCCTTCCCAGAGTCTGATCACAAAGGGAAAGTCCAGGCAAATCGTCCCATAAAGTTGTGGGGGGCTGGGAGGGAACCGCAATGGGCCACCCAGCTCAACTAGCCCAGGCGCAACTCGGAGCCTGCCCTCCCCTGCAGAGTTTGCGAGCTGCGCTGGAGCTGGGAACTTTTCCCAGGAAAGGTCACACGGGCTCCCTCGTCCCTCTGCGCGGCTGCAGCAGGGGGATTGTCATGAAGCAACTTTCCCAGTATTATTCTTTGGGCTGGGGAGGGGGAGGGGGCGAGGCAGCGCTAGGGGAGGACTCGGTTTAAGTTTATGGGATTTAATAGATGGCTATAAATGGGGTTGCTGGAACTTTAAAAGGCAGCAAGCTGTGGTTGGCTGGTAGCTAGATTTGGAGTAACATATGGCATTAAAAGGAGCACAGCTGGAGGTAGCATTTCCATCGCAGTGAAGTCAGAGCAGCTGACTCTCCAGCTTGCAGTGTAATTAGCAAACCGAGCACTCCCTCCCTCACTCGCACACTCTCTTCTCTCGCACACGCACTCACCCGCCTGCTTTTCTTCCGCTACTGCCGAGCTCCAGCGCCCGGCCCCGGGAGCGCTCGCCCGCCGCAAACTTGGGCGCCTCCAGAAAGGGATTTTTTTTCCATGCACCCCTCAATCCCTGCGTGGCAGCCGGGTCAGGTGAGCCGCCTTGTTGGATCTCCCTCCTCGGAGCTGTTACTGCAGGTAGTTGGACTTGTAGCCTCCCCCATCTCTCTTTTATTGGTTTGCTTTTAATAACTTTTAGGGGAGTCAACTTTGTATGTGTGAGTGTGGGGGGGTTTGGTTCACAGGACCGTTCTCCTCCCCCAAATCCCTGAAGTGTTAAACCTCCTCCCCCAGTGCAAGCAATGAATGAGTGATCTATTCTTTAATGTAGAATGAATGCGCGTAAAGTTAAGCGTGGGGGTGGATTTGTTGGTTTTCATTAAAAGAACAAAACGGCTGCCCCGAGTTAAGCATTTCCAGGAATGTTTAAAATGCTGGGTTGTTCTCCTGCCTCTCCCCCCCCCTCCCCCCCCCGCCCCAATTTGTTAGTGAAAGAGACAAAGGTTGGAGGTGCTGCTTCTTTGGAAGCTTTTGTGTACTTACAATCAAGTTTTTCCGGTTTGGAGCAGGTGTTGAGGGATGAGAAGCATGTTGGATTTCTCTCTTAAAAAAATAAATAAAACGATTAGACAATTAACAGTAAACGTTATCTCCAAGGCTGTTTCTTCGGCTGGTATTACCCAAAAGCCAATCTGTTTGTTACAGCTGCTAGGAGCCTTTAGTGTATAGTAGCATTCAAGTTTTTCCTGTTTTGAACAGGTTATGAAGGAAGAATGGAGTTTCCAGACCATAGCCGCCAATTGCTGCAGTGTCTGAGTCAGCAGCGTCACCAGGGCTTCCTGTGTGACTGTACTGTTTTAGTTGGAGAAGCTCAGTTCAGAGCCCACAGAGCTGTTCTTGCTTCTTGCAGCATGTACTTCCATCTTTTCTACAGGGACCAGTTAGACAAAAGGGATATTGTGCATCTGAACAGTGACATTGTCACAGCCCCGGCCTTCAGTCTGCTGCTTGAATTCATGTACGAAGGCAAGCTGGAGTTTAACAGTCTTCCAGTTGAAGATGTGCTCGCTGCAGCGAGCTACCTTCACATGTATGACATTGTGAAAGTCTGCAAGGGCAAGTTGAAAGATAAAGAATTGTGTTTGGAAGAAAAGATGAATGAGGATGTGGCTAATTTGGAAAAGGAAGAGCATTTTTTAGACCCTGGCATGCACCTGGTACACGAGTTTGACCCGGGACACAAACAAAAATTCAATGTAGCAGAATATGATAGAGCAACTAATAAAGATAAGGTCAGTGGTCACCCTGGCTGGTCCTCTGATTCTATAAGTGTCAGCTCTGTGTCTGCAGAGGCAGAATCGTGTACCATAGCAGCTGGAAAAACAAAAGCTAATGTCAATAGTTCCTCAGGACCTTTGTCCCAAAGGTCTGTTAACCATCCCCCGGCTCCGAGTGATGTGGACTGTGCTCTGGATTTGTCTTTCAAGCCTGTGTCTGGGAGAGATTCCTTACACCCCTCCTACGTCTTTGGACAGCTGGCTTCCGACAGCCAGCAGCAGGGTACTGAGCCACTTGTTAAAGATGAACAAGACTTGCTGTCAGATCAGGAGGACAGTGAAGCAAGGAGTCCAGAGAGTCAGCATTTTGGGAATTCAGCCAAAAGCCTAGTGACAGGGTTAGGACACATGTTCGCAGGAAACGGCAATTCTCACGCAAGAGAAGATGAGATAGATCAAGACAGAGATGAAAGTGAAGATGACATGGATTCATCAGATATCTCCTCCTCTGGTGTGCTTGTGCCTCCTGGACATATCTGCATTTGCCCGCTCTGTAGCAAAGTTTTTCCAAACCCACACATCCTGCAGCTGCATTTGAGCTCTCACTTCAGAGATAAAGATGGCTCAAGGACCAGGTTGTCACCTGACGGTTCGGTGCCTACCTGTACGCTTTGTGGGAAGACTTTTTCTTGCATGTACACCTTAAAGAGACACGAAAGGACTCACTCGGGTGAAAAGCCTTATACCTGTGCCCAGTGTGGAAAGAGCTTCCAGTATTCCCACAATCTCAGCCGTCACGCAGTAGTGCATACCAGAGAGAAACCCCATGGCTGCAAATGGTGTGAGAGACGATTTACACAATCTGGTGACTTATACAGACACATCCGTAAATTTCATTGTGGCCTCGTAAAGTCCTTGGTGGTTTGAGGACAAGCTTTTAACTTTTTTGTTGCTAATGTAATGTGTGGGTTTTTTTTTTTAAAGGCAGCATCTGATTTTCTTTTTTACTGATATTCATATCAGTAAACGATGTTGAAAGATGCTTAAGGGTACACTACAAAGGCCTTTTTGCCATAGCCGCCTTTTTTTTTTTTTCTTCCTGGTTCCCTTGCTGCTTGTCTGCTGTGCACCATTGTTACATTATTTCCAAGTTAATAGGGAGAAAATTATTTAAGTACTTCTGCAGTGATTTGGTTTCTATCTTTCATGCTGTAAGTACTTGCTTAATGTTTGCCATCCCCTTTTTTCCAATTAACTCCTCTCCCCCCCACCCCAGAATTAGAGAAATACGCCAAGATTTACTTAAGTCCCCTAAATTCTATCTGTGTGTCTCATGACAGCATAAGAGCTGAACTATAGCTTATTTTAATGTGTATGAGGGAATCTGCTCACTGAACTCGATATGCCTCGAGATGAGCCCTACAGTCTTTTCAGAAAGTGGCTTTTTAATTGGCCCAGTTTTCAAAAGAGGTTTGAGAATTCCTTGAATTGTACTTACGTATCTGGTACATTTTGGCCTTTGAGTCTTACTACTATGTCAAAGTAGGTTTTCAATCAATCCTAAAATCTGAATGAAAAGTCTTGCATACAGATTTGGCGTACTTGGAAGGAAAGGATTTTTTTTTTTTAAACATCTTTCTCCCCTTCCCTCCTCCAAGTACTACTGTTTGTGGAATGGCACTGAGCTGCTATTGAACTTTAAAATGTGGGTAGAAACACGTTTCTATCTGCACTGTATTCATGCCTTAGCTGTCGAAGGATATGCACTAGAGTACACATGTAAACTCATATGATGTATGAACACATTTCCATCCCTGTCTCAACAAACACAGGGACCAATCCTGCTCCCACTGGGGGGACAATTACTTCAGTGAGTGAACTATAGTGGATGCAAGATTGGGCCTGTAATATGTGCCATAACCTTGCTCACACATTGGGGACTGGATAAAAGTACACAACTGTGCAGAGGCTGGTGAAGGAAATGAAATGGCTGAGCAGCTAGTTAGGAACTGATGACCAGTATCCTTAAGAGGAAATTGGTCAGTATAATAATGAGTCAGTTTCTTTAACAGGGATTTCTGATTGGTTCAAGATCCTGTAGAATCTTTTGATACTTAAACAAAAACAAAACTTTAATTTTATTAAATGACCTATGGTAAAGATCAGAAGCTTGGATTTTTTTTTTTTTTTTTCATGGCTTATGTGATGTTAAAGTTGGCAACTGCCCTGGGCCAAGTTCTGTGGAATTCTACTAATTTCTGGGGTAGCACAAATGCAATCCAGCACAGGAACTTGGCCCTGCTAGTTTTGCACCAGCCAAATGAAATATTAACTTCCCCACTGTTCTCTTAATATAACCAGTTATTGAATTCTCTTAGTTATCTGCCTAAGAGAACATCTTTTAGTCTATGTATGTCAGTAAATATCAGATTGTGCCTCTCCAGTTTAAAGGGTCCATTCAAGGAACACACACATGCAGGTCTGAATTCTTTTATTATATCTGTGGTTTTGAATTTCATTTTTCTGGACTGAATCTTTTTTTAGTTAAGAAAAATAAGTTATTTTGTCAAGTTTACTGACACTCCTGGAATGGTTTCTTGAAGTTTAATCATTTATTTTTAAATGAATTTGAAGCACTGAAGTGGATTCTTCAGAATATTGGATTTCATCCCAAAAGAAGGAATTGTCCAGCATTTCCTTTTATATGTTTTAAGTAAGCACTACTACCTATGTGGTTTCAACAGTGTAATTGTGATATTGATCTATTAGTGAAAGTACTTTTAAAAAAAATCAGGACGTCACTTGTTGCAACCTCCTTTTTATTCATCTCTTAAACTATGAATGTACATGTAATGTGAAATTTTACTTCTACTCTTAGTTTGTTCAGACTAACTTCTTTGTATCACTGTAAAATATTTTTTGCTGAACCTGTTACATAGGAACGTGGGAGAGCACTGTATGTTTAAACAGAAATGGCTTTGGTACTTTGGTACTGTGGTCTTATTTTACTTAATCACTTTTTTTTTTTTTTTTTTTTGCTGTGATTGGAAATAGCACTGAACAAAAATCTACTAGAATTAAGTTATTTTTTTTCTCCTGATGATACTTGATATAGTATTTATTAGAATTATTTGAAGTGGAATTATTACTGTTAAACTATTTCAAAGTAAGTTAATCTATGCTTCACCTTAAATCTTACACAAATGTCTGTACATGCTGTAAAGAACAACTAATACAGTAGTGGTGTTATCTAAACTAGCAATTTTTTTTTTTAATTTTGCATTTTTTGCGATACTGCTGTTGCATTTCACTCACTTCCTATTTTTATGTGTTTTTTTTTTTAAAAAGATCCAATATCCTAAATTGTGCCATAAGACATTAATATAGGGGCAGGGGAAAGTCAAAACAAGTTTGTGTCTGACTTTAGTCTAGAAATAACTCACTAAACTAATGCTGTGAGCATGCTCTGTATTTCATTGAAAATGGGATACTGGTTTAAAAAAATAACAAGCTGTGAGTTTTTTTTCTTTTAGTGCATTAATGCATTGTTCTTTACTCATAGCTTAGTATTTTTCTCCCCAACCTTAATAGCTTGAATTTTTAAATTAAAGATGTTTGCACTTTTATTTTAAAGTGACTTTTTTTTTTGGTGCACTCTGTCTTTGGGATCTTTTTAAAGTTGCAATAGCTTTGAGCATATCTTCAAAAATGGTTCATTACAGAGAAGTACTAAAAACATTGCACACTTATGTTTTCATAAAATATTTCACTGTGGGGGAGTTCCTTCTCTGTAGAGAATAGTACTGCTCTAAATTTTAAAACACTGGATTTGTCTACTACTACTACAAATAAATACTGTGAAGTTAATGTAAAAAATCATCAATATTTTTAATTGTTTTTAATCTTGGTGCAGTTCAGATTAAATATGTATATTTAAAGACACTAATTTTTGTGAGAGTTTTATAGTATACAGGATGTAGAAGAGCTCTTGGAATGGAATATATTTTATAAAAATGTTCTATCACTGTTTTATAGTGAACTATTTTTTTCTTCAGTGTTAGTATTATACTGTCTAGTCTAGATACGACAATCGCGTAAAGAGTGACTTTAAGGAAAACTATTGTTAGCGCTTAGGATTTTTGCGTGCAGTTTTGTTTGCAGCTGTATTGGTGTGTGCTGTAAAATGTGACAATCGTGATGAGGATTGTTGTCTTTATAAATTTACACAAAATAAAATGTGATAGTTGTATATCTTATGTATTCCCTCTTTAACTGCACTTTTAAAAAAAATCCATGAGCATGGTTTCACTGTCTCTTTGAAAGACAAACTACTTTTTTCAGGGCCACTTGGATTTTAGGTATTTGGGGGAATTGCTGTATTCTTGTATGTCAGGAACATACATCTAAGGTTTAATCCCCAGTCCCTGAGGCAAACTAAATAGTCACACCCTATTCTTCTGTTTTGATGTCCTAATGATACTGAACATAGTTCAGAGCTCACTGATATCCTTGTGAGTCTTTCCCACTGCCTTGAATGAGATTTTTTGATCTGGCCCATTTGTGAAGAACTCCGCAGTATATGCTCTGTTTCTGGAGCTGTTGTACATAGGTTGGGAACATGGTACCAGGTCACAGTTCCTATCCTGTAAATACTTAAAGATTTATTAACTTTGCTCATACAGTACAATTGGTTTCACTGAGACGACTCTTGCATAAATTGTATTTGGGGGAATAGCCTCACTGAAATAAACTGGACTACTCCTGTAAGGAGAATTACTTGCATGTATAAGTATTCAATGGGAGTAGGCTCAGCCCTTTAAATCCCCAGTCCTGTGAAGTAAATGTAAAGGCTCTCTTCAGTGGGAGTTGGAATGGGGCCCTTTAAAAAAGAAAACACAAGTTGGACATGCTGGCTGGCTGCCTGTGAAGAGACAAAATAAGCTGTGCTTTGCTATATTCTGAAGGACCCAATCAGGGACAGAAAGTTTGAAAGAACTGGTACTGCAGAGAGCTGCAAGGAAGGAAATCATAATAGTGCAGGGAAGTATTTTTTTTGCCCTTTCTTTTGCTGTAATATCTTTATTGCAATGTGTCTCGTATATTCAAGCACATTTCCTGCCTTGCAGCGCTTCAGTACCTCCTGTCTCGCTCTGTAGGGAGGATAGAATGCTGTTGGAGACAACTATCATTCCTATGGCACCCGGCTGCGATGTGATGAAGTGTTGGCAAATTTTGTGTAATTTTATTGGATGTGTAGCCACCACTGGAGGTGAGCAAGTGTCTGCTTGTGGGATTCTTACAGCTGTCTGTCTGGCACCAGTATCCATTGTTTTCTTCCATCCCTTGCCTTCTGAATATACTTTCAGATATAGAAGTTTGTTTTCAAGATGCAAACTGAACACATCCTATTGTCTTATGCTGCTGTACAAAATACCTTCCTGTGCGAGTTGGCAGACACAGGAACAGTGTTTTTTATTAAATTTAAAGCTGACTCAGTAACACCTCCAAACTGAGAGAAGCTGACTCCATTTTTTAAAAAACTTTGGCTTAGGTATATATGCCCATTTTATTTATTAAAAATGTTCATGTATCTTAGCACTCCAGATACTGGTGCCAAGTCCTAGCTGTGCTACCTGAAATACACAGCAAATGTCCTGCTTTTCCATTATTAGAAGACTCGGCAGATTCTAAACAAACTAGAGGGAAGGAGAGGGACGCAAATCAGCATGGCCACTGGGTTGTGATATCTTTTGAAAGATGGACTTGCTGTTGAGCTATCAATTCAGTCTTGGAAGGTGCTACGTTTCTTTGAGCTGCCAACTGTCTTCCACTCAGTAGCTTGTAAGGACGCTGTCAAGACTTACAGGTTGTCCCCTATACTACAGAAAACAACATAGGAAAAGCAAAACACCTTGGTGCCAGCCACACGGTGTTCAGCTGTGCAGTGCACTGTCGGATGTCATAATGCAAGCCACTGCAACCACAAATACATACGTCTTATTCCCTCTTGGCTGATGTGGCACAAGATATGGTTACATCCTCCCAGCCTCTTGCTATCTGTTTGGAAGCAAAGTGCTATTGGGGGTTTTAATCACATGGGTTCTCCATTAGCATTTTGGATTGTAGAGTGAGAGATGGCCTCTGTGGTGTCCAGGCTTTGAGTCAAAACAGCACTTTTTGTGTATTTTAAAAAAAAAATAATTAAGCATCCAGGTCTCATGCTGAAGTGGTGTCCTAGAGAAAGACGCTCGCCATTGGAAGTAAACATGAACAGCATCTTGTAACTTGTATGAGAATAATCTGAATAACTGGCCTAAAATACCAAAATCTGACCGATTCAGTATTGGCCATGATAGGTCTGTAAATACTGATCTGTGGCAGTTGCTGTCTTCTGAGTAGCTGAACTTTTCCAGTGAACGTGGAGGAATGACTATTGGGTAATGCCATTCTGCTTACTGGTCAGCCGGTTTGAACTACAGTTGTCATTTCTTGTGGGAATTTTTTGTTCTGCTCTAAATGTTCCTGAACATAATATGAATCAGCAGCTGTTATCTAAGGAAAGCTGCGGCAGGTGTGACCCAGTGGAAGTAGTGTATGTAGGACAAAGCGGGTAACAAGTAAAATGGAGTCAACAGTGCAGTTGGCCTACGAAAACGTTTTGTGCTTAAAGTATAAGGCACCAGCCAAAAGAACAATTTGTCTTGAATTGCTTCTTGCTTATTCTGGGGAGGGCCTGGCTGCAAGTGCTGCAGATTAAGCAAGTTGGTACAGAGCTGCATCTTTCATAATGATGGAGAGACTCTGGTTCCTTACTCATTTTTATTTATGTAGAGAGGTGGTGGTGGTGAGACATTGCAGAAGAATGCAAAAGTGCTGTCCATACCAGTAACCTGCGTGTTTGAGGTTGTAAAGTTCTGATGGGCTTATGACTAGCGCCTTTCATCCACATTAAAAATATTTGCTAACCCCCTTTAATAGGAAGAGAGAACAAACAATTAGCTTATTGTTACCTTTTCCTGTTTGTTGTTCTCTTTAGTACAGCTGCACACTTCTGTGCACAGCTGGCTCTTGTGCTCTTTCAGAGTGATTTGTCACAGAAAATAAAAGTACTTGCCAACCTGGCTTTAAGCAAAAAAAAGCCATTAATATCCTTTGGCCTTTTTTGATGCATCCAAGTGACAGCCCTACACTACCCCAGCAAGAGAAGTCTGGCACAAACAGGGAGAAAAGTCTGTGCTGCTGCAGGCTGCCAGCCAAAATGTTTTGTGCAGGCCAGCAGTGACGACAGCTTCCATAGATGGAGGGTCTGCTCTGACAAACTAGTATCTAGCCACCCACTTGAATTAACACCCAGGCCTCTTCCTGTTGTCCCTTTCCACCCACTTGGATAGTTACCCCCTTCTGATTGGGGGTTTTTTTTCTTTCTGTTTTTAATAGTCTGCTTTTGTGTGCCAAGTTGTATTTAAACTGTCTGAGACAGTGTCCTTGGAACTTGCATTTTTAGGTACTTCCCTGTTAACTCATCCATTTATATTAAACAACCTCTGCCTCAGGCTACCCCAGCGTATTTTGTGTTCTTTCTAATTGGCGGAGTGTTCTTTGTGGGACACAGCCTGTGTTTTGCATAGCATCAAGCACATTGTTGGCAGCTAACAAATGTTGTAGGAATTGCTGGATTGGATCTGACCCACAGTTCCATCCAATCCAGTATCCTGTCTTGGACAGAGGCTGGGACCTGTTGCTTCATAGTGTGGTGCAAGCAGTTTGTAGTAAGCAGATGTGAAATTATCTGCCCTCAATCCTAGGACTTTGGGTGATTTTTTTTTTTTAAATAATTAGAGATTGACTTGTGACCAAAAACACAAGGTCACTCCAAAACTGCTGTTAATTATGGTAACTGGATAGTTTTGATGTTATATAAATATCCAGTCCCTTCATTGCCCTTACTAATATTGTGACCTCAATCACTTCCTGTGCTCTATCAGTTCCACAAGTTAATTACACATGTTGTGAAAAGTTATTTCTTTTAAGAGCTCCTATACAGTGCCTCTCTAGTCCAGTTTTTTTATAAAATTTCTATAATCAAGTGTTTTTTGCCTTTTACAATGTGTTCTAAAATGCTGCATGGAGACATACATTTTGTCCTTTCTTGGGTTGAGCTTTATTAATAAAGTTTAGCTAAAGCCTTAGCCCTAGGCTGCTCAACCTATATCCTGGGCCTGGCCTACACTAGTTTAATCGCATTAGTCAACAATGAGTCCAGACCACCCAGCCTGTTCTGTAGACTTTAAGGGCTGTTAAAGTCCATTTCAGTATTCCTGCTTTTCGCAAGGAGCAATGATAATTTGATCTTACATGACTGACTTTAGGGTAGTGTAGACACACCACTTAAGGTTGCCAGATGGTTTCCCAAAAAATACCAAACATGCTAAAAATTTGTTGGGGGGGGGAAACCCCTCCATATATACCGAACAAATGTGCTAAAACTTTGTCAAGACAAAAAAAAAAAAGCAAACTTTATTATAAATAAGTAACAGTCTACATATATTTTGAATACATGAACCTCCCGGGGCTGAGGGTGGCCCCACCTCCCCAGCCACTTCCCCTGCCCCCGCCATGCTTCTGTATGCAACCAGTTGAAGGCTCTCAGCGCCAATCGGGGCCCCACCTCCCTAGCCACTCCCCCCATCCCTGCCAGGCTTCTGTTGGGCACCCAGCTGGAAAAGCAGAGAATACCAGCCATTGCACATGTCTGGTATTTTCTGAATTTTTTTACTGGACAGAGTGCAAAAAACAGACTGACTAGTTGAATACGGGACACCTGGCAACCCTAGCAGCACCGTGAAAGTCGATGTTCTTGGTCTCTGGAAGGTAACTACAGCACCCTATTGTGACTGCTCTGGCCAGGACTTTCAATTCTACTGCTTTTCCAGATGCATGGGAAAAGCTGTGGGAAAATTTGAATTTCACTTCCTGTGTGGCCAGCAGACCTCCGAGCGCGCAGCACCCCTCACCATGAATGCCTTTGGTCACAAATGAGCATTAGCATGGAGCATGCAGGAGATCCTGGACCCTATTCCTGTATGGGGAGAGGAAGCAGGAAAATAAATGCTGGTATCTATGTCAAGATCTTACAGGGCCTGGTGGAGAAAGCACTGCTGGGTATCCCTGGCATAGTCTGTGTGAAAATAAAGGAGCTGAGGCAGTCGTACCGGAAGCGAAGAGGCAAAGGGGCAGCCTCACAAACTTGTGGCTTCTATAAGCAGCTGCAGGGCATTCTAGGGAGGGACTCAACCAATTTCCCAAGCCAGTCCATGGATTCCTCCCAAGAGCCTCCTGGCAATCACCAGCAGCAGCATGAAGGACAGTGTGGAGGAGGGGAAGGGTTAGCAAGTGAGTAGAACATTTCATCTCACCCACAGACAGGAATTTTTTATAACTCTGGAGACAGTTCCCTCCTCCCAGTTCTCGCATCCAGGCCTGATGGCAGGGAGGGTGCTTCGGGGCAGTTCACATTGCCTTAGCCCAGGTGCAGCATGATAACATAATCAGGGATCTGTGGTGACCACTCTGCCAGCAGGGGCTCCCTGATACAGTTTAACGTGTCTGGAGGTGGAGCACGAATCCTCTCTGCCCATCTCCATGGAGCTGGCATAGAGGAACTCTTTCTCCCAAGGTCTCTGGGAAGGCCTATCTTATTCTGTCCTCCACGGTAGGACACCTTTCCACACCAAGCCAGCAGTAAATGGTCTGGCACCACTGCAGCACAATGTCTAGATTTCTGGCCACACTGACTCAGCATCCTCTCCCTGTCACTCTGTGATTTGGGGAAGACAGATAATATGCATGGCAACCTGGAAGAAACAGGGGAAGCCATGTAACTGGTACAAGAGCAGTACACCTCCATTTGCTCATCCCAATAAAGCATTGCTTGAGCCTGCAGGCTGCAGCCACTCCTGGAACCCCTCCCGTCCATATGCTCCTCAGTGTATACATGAACCCCTGCCCTTCCCCCACTCCTGCATCCTTTCCCACCCACAGGCTCTTGTGGGAAGGGAATGGAGCAGTTTTCTCTGCAAATGGGGGAATGCTGATCACACAGTCACTCCATGAGCCTCTGCCCTGCTGCCATGACACCATGTCCCCCCCCACTCCCCTGCTTTTCAAATGCAGACACTTGCCTAGCTCAGGAGCGGCCCTAGACAAGCTGCCAGCAACTGACACCCTAGGTGAAATGCACGATCGGCGCCCTCGCCTCCAAACCCCTCAATGGCCGTTTAATTGGGCACCCTAGGTGACTGCCTAGTTCACGCCCATGGGCGGGCTGCCACTGGCCTAGCTGTGGGCAACAGTATTTGCAAGCATTGTGTCGGACGTGCTTTCAAAGTGAAAGCAAAAGAGCAAGCCCCAACCTGTCCCTTACCATATCTGCCACCACACAGAGTCCAGCTGCTCCCTTAAAATTTCTGTGGTGTACCTACTGCATAGCGGGCACTTAAAGCAGAACTGTGGCCTTGTCCATAACACATCCCTATTGGCTTAGGACAGGCCTTCCTTGATGCTAAAGGATTAGGTTCTACGTTCCACAATAGATTCCCTGTGAAGTCTGCCATTCCCTTTTCATTACATTGGGTGTGAGCCTGCTGCATGCTCCCTCGGGTCCAGCTTCTCCAGCTGTTTGGCTAGCGTGCCTCTGAAAGTGAAAATGTGCCAGGGATGACATGTGCAATGAGCAAATGCAATCTGTCTGATTGCACAGGGTGCAATTTAAGTGAGTAGAGGAAAACGCTGCTGCAGGAAATGCAAGCGGCCCACGAGGACAAGACAGCATGCAGGGAAGGTGAAGTGAAGAGGCAGGAGAATGTCTTCAGGGACATAGTGTAGCTGTTGATGTGTGTGGTGGACTCTCAGGAGAGTCATGCTGGCCCTCTGGCCCATGCTGCCCCACATTCCCTCCTCACCAAGTTCCATAGCCTCCTCTCCCACGGGTCCTAGAATGCATCAGGGGAGGGAGGAAGTCAAGGGTAGCCGGACACTCAACTGCCAGGGATGTGTCAAGGAACAAAAGGCTGATTGCTGCATAGGGGAATTGTAATATGCCAGGTGCCCTCTCCCCCCAGCTCTCTCCCTGAACTCCTTTTCTGTCCCTGCTTGCTTGTGTTCCTTAAGGAAAAATGCATGATTTCTCAGCAATATATTTATTGTTTGTGTTGCAGTGGGAGGGGGGTTTACAGTGAAGCGGACATAATGCAAGGGGCACCCAGTTAAAAGCAACACACGTAACTGTCATATCACTGTCTGGCCATTCACAAAGCTGTTTTTCAAAGCCTCTCTGGTTTGGAGTGTCCCTTGATGTACTCTCCTTACTGCCCTGATGTCTGGCTGCTCATAATTAGTGGGTAAGTGCTGTGCCTTGGTCACCCGTCCTGGCAAAAAACTTTCCCCCTTACTTTCACAGATACTATGGAGCACACAGCAGGCTGCCACCACAAGAGGAACGTTGCTTTCACTGAGGTCTAACCTAGTCAATAAACTGCAAAACCTTCCTTTTTAAAGAGCCAAAAGTACATTCAACCACCATTCTGCACTTGCTCAGCATGTCGTTGAACTGTTCCTTGCTGTGGTCCAGGCTGCGTGGGTACGGCTTCATGAGCCGTGGGAGCAAGGGGTAAGCTGGGCCCCCAAGGATCACTATTGGCATTTCAATGCCTCTGATGGCAGTTTTCCAGTCTGGGAAGAAAGTTCCATCTCACAGCTTTCTGTAGAGAATGGCATTCCTAAAGATGTGCATGTCCTGCACCTTGCTGGACTGTCCCACGATGTCGGTGAAACAGCCCTTGTGATTCACCAGCACCTGCAACACCATCGAGAAGTACCCCTGTTAGCTGGGGTTCTTTCAACCCAAACCTATCAGTAACATTACTCTCTGTGAGGTGGTGTCAGGAAATAACTCAAGGAAGACACAGCTATCCGACCAATAGATGGATGGTACAAGCAGGACAACACAAGAGTGCTTTCACTTAAAGCTAAACTTACACACACCCCAACAAGTTAGTAAAACACACCCACCCTTGATAATTACTGAATTGTGGCTTTCAAGCGGCACCACTCAGGCTTCCGATGGCCAAGTCTTCCATCTGCTGCTGGGGACCGAAGATGTGTCCAGATGTAGAGACCATGAAGAATCCCTGAAGAGTCCAACTATCCCAAACTTTCCTTCCCTACTTATCCATTAGTATTACAATAATATGTCACTCAAAAAAAACTTGTTAGGCAAACACATTTTAAAGGTTAGGCAAGAGGTTTTCTTCTAATCATCAATTTAGCCAGATGTGTTTTTTCAGAGTCTGCATGCCCTGGGGGGCCCTATCAGACATATCCCTTAGGGCTGGACAAGCTTCCTGTTTTCTAAATGATGTTTTCTCAGCGATTTCAACAGTGATCTGGCCCTCAGGAAGGACGTGGGGTCAGGTTGCCCATTCTGTGGCACCCAAACCACCTCCTTCCCCTTTTCCTCCAACTTGGTCATGGTGAGGCTACTGTCTAGGCCTATTTTGAGCCTGCTAGCTTGGTTGCTCTTAGCAATAAGCAATAGTGGTTCAGGCACTCTACTGGATTTGCCGAAGTCTCCCTGTACACACCTTGTGGTTTACGTACTCTTTAGCAAGGTGATTAGGTGCCAAGATTGGCATATGCATTCCTCAGTTAGGGAATCCATTGTGGCCAAGCTCTCTGCTCTGTCCTGCGCATTTCCTAGTCACTACCCTTCATAGCCAAGGCAATCAATACTCCTCTGCTACTTGAAATCACAGCAGCCCCCACTGTCAACTTCCCCATTCCAAATTGATTCCCAACTGATTGGTAGCTGTCTGTCATTGCAAGATTCAAGAGGGCTATTGCTAGTCATTTCTCAGCTCAGTGAGAGGGTCTCATTCTGGTATTGCTGCGTTTCACGGTGGGGGGAGGCAATTTACAAATTACCCTGAAAGTGGCCTTATGCGTCTCAAAGTTTTGCAGCTGCTGCTGGTTGTCCAATACCCGCATCACTGCGTGGTCCCACCAGTCTGTGCTTGTCTCGTGGCATCAGAACCGGCGTTCCACTCTGTGAAGGGGATCAAATGCTGCCAGCATCCGCCTATTGCTTAACTCAAGTTCTTCGTGTAAGTGTCTGTTCATGGCTTCCTCATCCTCACATGCTTCCTCATTCCAGCGGGCCCTGGCTAGGCTCTGGATACGCTGCAGCAAAAGGCATGAGATGTTTGTGATGATTCTTGTAGTGCTTTGCTGCTGAATGGGGTTCACGATTGCCCTGCTGTGGGGTCTGTACAGATGAGCAGGGAGAAAAAAGGGCACAAAAAGATTGTTTGGCGTTGCTTTCAAGGAAGGGGGAGGAGGGATGTAGCCACTACTGGGGACACACTGCATTGTACTCTTCCCCACAGTGGGGACACGCATCAACTTTACAGAACCGGGTGCTGAAAATCGACCTTAATAAATTTGACCATATCCCTCAGTGTAGACAAAGCCCTTGAGTCCCTCCCCATCTGCAGACACCACTTCACCTCCCTTCCATGTAGGTGGTATTATGAGGTATCAGCGTCAGTGAATCTACAGAATCCGCTTAATGTTTTCCCAGCTGGTTCAGTAATTCTTCAGAGGGTGGGGTGTGTTCCAGGTAAACCCTGCAGATATTACATTTACACTGTTCATGAATGTGATCTCAGAATCTTAACATTCCTCCCCGTGACTTCTCTTGCTGCATGTGACCTCATTACTGCCAGGGCCACGACTGGCTTGACTGAAAATAATCAGTTGCTATGCCTCTCTTCTGAGTTTTTAAAAGCAAACCAAGCCAAACCCATAGGGGATTAATAAAGGACACAGATCCTTTCACTGCCAAGCTAATGAGTACAAATTATCTAGTTTGGTACAAACATATAGGTAGTCCTGGCCTCCGTGGTGTAAGAAATGAATCTCCTACTGGACTGGTATCCCTGTCACAGGAAAGTCCTCATCACTGGCATTTTTATAGCTTTATTAGAAAGGCCAAGACATGAACTAGACAATGCCAGGCCTCTGATCCTTATGTCTCTGCAACTCAAGGTTGGAGTGAAAAATTTTTGGAAGGACAGTCTGTGAGGCTTGTGCCCATGCTGTTGTGTGAATAAACAGAAGACCTCAGTTTTCCCTTCATACGATGTCTCTCAAAAAAACAAAACTAGGATTGAAGAGGTGTCGGTGTTTGTGTGTAAACAAATCATTTCCCCAGACTCAGAAAATGGATCACTTGGATATAATGCATCCCTAACCCAATAATCCTTTGTACACATTTGAACTTTTAAAATTTTGTTCCAGATCCTTACAGAAAAGGATCACACAGTTATGGTGCATGCAAGAATATTCTTGTAAGAAAAAACACTGTATAAAACTGAACTACAGTTAATTTCTCTGTTACAGATATTCCAGAGTGAGAAGTCAATTTGTTGATTACTTCAGAAAAAGAGGCTGATTCTTTAGGTAAATAATGCCCCCCCCCCCCCATAATGGATATACAGGCCTACAAGTGACTTATCAACTAACTAATGGATAGTACTCTTGAATTAGTGCTTGGGTTTGACTGCTGGTGGACTGTGTCTGTGTAAAAGGTAATTTACAAGGCAAGATATTTTAAAGAACTTTTAAAGCTTGGAGCCTCTGGAGAATTTTTCATAATACACATAAGTTGAACAGGCTGTTCAGAAGTCAGTCACGTCTATGTTTATTGCTTTAACTTATTGAAAGGACAGGAAAATCCCAGGGATACATCTTTTATTTACTCATCTCTCTCTATATATAAAAAATCTTTTCCAGCGGGACAACAGAGGGATGTCATGCGTTACTCTGCATCCCGCAGCACCTCCCTCCACCCTCAGCCATGTGGCTCAGTGGGGAGAAGCAGGAGTTGTGTGGCCTCTGTTTGGGCCTGGCCCTACCCCCTGCCAGCTAGTGGAGGGAAAGCCAAGCCTGGCGTGGCTTGGGCCCAGCCCCTCCCAGCAGGCGGGGAGAGACCCAAGCCCGGCTTGGGCCCGGCCCCTCCCAGAGACCGGTGGGACAGCCGAGCCCAGTGTGGCTTGGGCCCAGTCCCTCTCGGAGGCCAGTGGGACAGCCGAGCCCAGTGCAGCTTGGGCCCGGCCCCTCGTAGAGGTGGGTGGGACAGCTGAGCCCAGTGAGGTTTGGGCCCAGTCCCTCCTGGTGCGCGGGGAAAAAGCTGAGCCTGGTGTAGCTTGGGCCTAGCCCCTCCTCGCAGCTGAGGGGGATCCGAGAGCCCAGGGCAGTCTCAGGGCTGGGCCCTCCTCAGCAACTGGGGTCAAAGGGAAAGGGCTGGGGCTGCCTCAGACTCTCCCTGGCAGTGGTGGGGAGGAGCCAGGGCCGGGTGGCTTCAGCCCTGGGCCCTCCCCAATTGAAGGGGGGGTTGGCGAGCGGAGCCCCATGGTGTATCAGAAGCTGATTTATTTTACAGAAAGGAATAGCAATAAGGCATTGAGTTTCCTCTAAATTAGCGATAAATTATTTTATCTCTGCATCTCCAAAGAGGAAATTGCTATAGGCAGGGATCCAGCATCACTATCTACTATCTAATCATTTCCTTAAACCCCTTCTCAATCTTGCTTTGCTGGATTCATTTTATAATCAAACTTTTTCAGGGTTAGGGTTAGGCAGCAGGTAATGAGGTGACATCTGTCCAAAGTGCCTTAAGAACAGGCATAGGAACAGGGCTTAAATTTTCAGTTTTTCCTAGAGCACCCTCCCCTCCTCAATTCCTTCCCTCTCCATCCTACAGCATGCTATAAAAATTCCTGTGTGTGTGTGTGTGTGTGTGTGAGAAAATACTTAATTGGATCTCTACTCCAGATTGCTCCAGCTGCATATAAGCCGTTCACAGGCGGGCATTAGCAGGTATGCATATAATGTTAAACTGAATCCTGAAAAAGTTTGATTATAAAATGAATCTAATAGAGAATAGGAGACAGGAGCAAGAGAGAATAAGAGAGCCACTAAATCAACTACAGAGCACTGTCCGATCAACTCTGGTACTAGTTTGCATATGAATATGTCATCTGGGATTATGTCAAAAAGCCTTATTAAAATCAAGATATAGCACGTTTATTGCTTCTCCTTCTATCCACTAGAAGGAAATTAGGTTGGTTTGATATGATTTGTTCTTGACCAATCCATTGATAGGGGAATGGACTTGACCTCTTGAGATCCCTTCTAGTTTTGGTATTCTATGATTCTATGATTTTGGCTATTACTTATTACTGTCTGCTAGCACTCCTGCACACGTTTCCTCCCAAGGACTGTACTGACCAGTTCTCTGAGTTTTAATCTGCTTTTTAAAGATCATTATCTCTAGTCTTTATTTCCCTAGAATCATGAAATCTATCATTTCATGATCACTTTTCCCCAACTGTGTTCAGCCTTCAGGTTGGCACCTAAATCCTTCCTTTTAACAAAATTAAGTCTAAAATGTCTGTTCCCACAGTTACTTCCTACACCCTCTGAAAGAAGTTGTCCCCAATACATTCCAATAATGTATTGGATTATTTTGTGTTTTGCCATATTACTCTTCTAGTTGATCTCTGGGTAGTCAAAGTCCCTCCTTACTTCAGGGTCTTGTGTTTGGGATATTCCTCTGTTATTTATTCTATAAATTATATCGGAGAGCTAGAGATGTACAAGTCTCCAGTCCTGCAAACATATGCATAACTGCAAAATGAGTAGTCGCATTGAGTAAACATATTGAGTAAATGTAAAATTATTTGCCTTCCTAAATGTTTGCAAAGGTCAAGGCCTTAGTAGTTTTTGTTGTGTTCAGTTTATGAGACACTTGTCTGTATTTAGCATTTTGTGTGATCAAAATATATCATTCTCTTGTCCCTCATCTTGGATTTTTGCTTTATATAAAATTTCTATTGAACACAAATGTAGCTGGAGACAAAACATTTTGATCTTTACACTTATTTCTTGATCACAAAAGGGCCAATATTTGACTTCCCTTGCCTCTCCTGGAACTTCCAGGCTAATTGTCAAATAAGACCAACAGCTGAATATCCACATGTTCTTCTTTTGAAAGTACCTTAGCTAATCCTTTAGTGATGAATTGACTTCTGCATAATGACTAGGGGAGTCTTGCGCAGATGATGTGCAAAGGAAAATAAATCCAGTCCTAGGCTAGCACATGGCTACAGTGCTACTTGAATTGAACTGACGCTAACAAAGGGTGTTAAGGCCACTGAATCAATGAGGTGGTGGATACCAGGACCCATCCTGAATATTGTCCTCTGTGCCAGTTGATGGAATACTTGTGTGGATACTGCTTCAGTGTGTAGTAGAAGAATAGCTTTCTGAGAGGAAGTGTGGCCCAATGATTAGGGTGATAACCCAAGGCTTAAATTCAATACCCTGAGATCTCCTGTGTTATTTTTGGGCAAATCCTTTTATTCCCATTTTAAAGAGGCTAATCCTGGCCTTCCTCAGATTGTAAATCATTGAGATGCTATGGTGATGGTGTGGTAGGAAAGGAGAAACTTATGAATGTACTTAAGATGGATAAATGCCACTTTTTAAATGGCTTTAGCCAACTGAACTTCAAAAGTGCGGAGACACTTGTGCAAGACTGCCGTGCAAGACTCCCCTTCATGGAGTGTGTGCTGTGATTGGCAGGTGGAAACTGTTGGCTTCTAATTAGAGTTTGAATTCTAGAAGCCTCTGCTGATTGGCTGAGCCTTGGTAGGGGGAGGGACTTTCAGGCAGTCCAGGGCTTTATAAGGCTCCTTGGGCAAGCGACCAAGGAGCTTGCGAAGAGGTGAGTGCTAACAGGGAGTTTAGAGAGGGAGTTCGGAAGGGGAGAGGGAAAGGGGCGAGGTCTCTTGCCTTTCTTTTAAATCCCTTCTCCAGGACAGCAGGGATGGATGGTGATAGGTCTGCTGTTGTTACCTGCACGGAGTGTGCCATGTTTGTCTTCCTCCCGGAAGAAAGAATGGATTTCATCTGCACTAAGTGCAAGCTGGTCGCCATTTTGGAAGAAAATATTAGAGGACTGGAGGCCCAAGTGTCGACCCTACGCTTGATCAGAGAGGATGAAGACTTCCTCGATAGAAGGAAGCATTTAATCCTTCAAGCACATGAGGCGGAAGAGTCAGAGAGGGCAGTACGTGACAAGGAAGAGAACTGGCAGCATGTAACTTCTAGAAGGGGAAAAAGGCCAGCATGGGAATCCCCCAATGCTATAGAGGTAAGTAATCGCTTTCAGGCTCTCTCCACAGGCTCTGCGGTGGTGAATGCTTTGGAAGGGACCTCACAAGGAAGAAACCAGAAGGGAACACCATCTACTGGAAGGCATGGGATGTGTAGTCCTATGGATGGGGGTTCCACGGCCACCACCCCCAAAAGAAAACGACAGGTGGTGGTGGTTGGGGACTCCCTCCTAAGAGGGACTGAGCCATCCCTCTGCCGTCTGGACCTGGAATCTCGAGAGGTGTGCTGCTTACCGGGAGCTCGCATTCAGGATGTGACTGAGAGGCTTACCAAACCTTACCCCTTCCTGCTTCTCCACGTGGGAACTAACGATACGGCCAAGAATGACCTTGAGTGGGTTACTGCGGATTATGTAGTGCTGGGAAGAAGGATCCAAGAATTTGGAGTGCAAGTGGTGTTCTTGTCCATCCTCCCTGTTGAAGGGAAAGGACTGGGCAGGGATCGTCGAATTGAGGACGTAAATGCGTGGTTGCGCAGGTGGTGTCGCAGAGAGGGCTTTGGTTTCTTCGACCATGGGACTCTGTTCCGGGCACGAGGATTATTAGGAAGAGATGGGATCCACCTAACGAAGAGAGGAAGGAGCATCTTCGCGGGCAGGCTTACAAGCCTAGTGAGGAGGGCTTTAAACTAGGTTCGTCGGGGGATGGTGACCAAAACCCTCAGGGGAGTGGGAAAGTCGGATACCGGGAAGAAATGCAAAGAGGAATGAGCAAGAAAGAAGGACCCCTGTTTCGAATGGAGAAGATAGGGCGATCAACTGGTTACCTGAGGTGTTTGTACACTAATGCGAGAAGCCTGGGCAACAAACAGGAAGAACTGGAGGCCCTGGCCCAGTCCAAGAAATATGATTTAATTGGGATAACAGAGACTTGGTGGGATGACTCACATGACTGGAGCGCTGTCATGGAAGGGTATAAACTGTTCAGGAAGAACAGGCAGGGGAGAAAAGGAGGAGGAGTTGCACTATATGTAAGAGAGCACTATGATTGCTCTGAACTCCAGTATAAAGAGGGAGAAAAACCTATTGAGAGTCTATGAGTTAAGTTTAAAGGAGCAAACAACAGCAGTGATGTTGTGGTTGCTGTCTGCTACAGGCCACCGAATCAGGTTGATGAGGTAGATGAGGCTTTCTTCGGACAACTGAGAGAAGCTTCCAGATCGCAGGCCCTGGTTCTCGTGGGGGACTTTAATCACCCTGACATCTGTTGGGAAACCAATAGGGCAGTACACAGGCAATCCAGGAAGTTTTTGGAGAATGTTGGGGATAACTTCTTGGTATAAGTGCTGAAGGATCCGACCAGGGGCCGTGCGCAGCTTGACCTTCTGCTCACAAACAGGGAGGAACTAATAGGGGAAGTAGCAGTGGGTGACAACCTGGGAAGCAGTGATCACGAGATGGTAGATTTCAGGATCCTGACCAAAGGAAGAAAAGAGAGTAGTAAAATACACACCTTGGACTTCAAAAAAGTAGATTTTGACTCCCTCAGAGATCTGATGGGCAGAATCCCCTGGGATGCTAACATGAAGGGGAAAGGAGTCCAGGACAGCTGGCAGTATTTTAAAGAAGCCTTATTGAAGACACAGAAAGAAACCATCCCGACACGTAGCAAGAGAGGCAAAAATGGTAGGAGACCGGATTGGCTTACGGGGGAAATCCTTGGTGAACTTAAGCACAAAAAGGAAGCTTACAAAAAGTGGAAACTTGGACAAATGACCAGGGAGGGGTTTAAATGTATAGCTCGAGAATGCCGGGGGGTTATCAGGAAGGCAAAAGCGCAAATGGAATTGCGACTGGCTAAGGATGTGAAGGATAACAAGAAAGGTTTCTACAGGCATGTTAACAAAAAGAAGGTGATCAGAGAGGGTGTGCGGCCTCTACTGGATGAAGGAGGTAACCTAGTGACAGATGATGTGGGGAAAGCTGAAGTACTCAATGCTTTCTTTGCCTCTGTATTCGCGGACAAGGTCAGCACAGAAGTCCAGGAGTGAAGTGACGCAAGATGGGATGAAGATGGACAGCCCGTGGTGGGTAAAGAACAGGTTAGGAACTATTTAGAAAAGCTAAACGTACACAAATTCATGGGTCCGGACTTAATGCATCCGAGGGTACTGAGGGAGTTGGCAAATGTCATTGAGGAGCCTTTGGCCATTATCTTTGAAAAGTCGTGGAGATCGGGAGCAATCCCGGATGTTTGGAAAAAGGCAAATGTAGTGCCCATCTTCAAAAAAGGGAAGAAGGACGATCCAAGGAACTATAGGCCGGTCAGTCTTACCTCGGTTCCTGAAAAAATCATGGAAGGGATCCTTAAGGAATCATTTTGAGGCACTTGGAAGAGAGGAAAGTGATTAGGAATAGTCAGCATGGATTCACAAAGGGCAAATCGTGCCTGACCAATTTGATTAGCTTCTATGATGAGGTAACTGGCTCTGTGGACGTGGGAAAGTCAGTGGATGTGATCTACCTTGACTTTAGCAAGGCTTTTGATACGGTCTCCCACAATATTCTTGCCAGCAAGTTAAGGGAATGTGGATTGGATAAATGGACAGTAAGATGGATAGAAAGATGGCTAGAAGGCCGGGCCCAGTGGGTAGTGATCAGCGGCTCGATGTCAGGATGGCGGTCGGTTTCTAGCGGAGTGCCCCAAGGTTCGGTTCTAGGACCGGTTTTGTTCAATATCTTTATTAATGACCTGGATGAGGGGATGGATTGCACCCTCAGCAAGTTTGCGGATGACACTAAGCTAGGGGGAGAGGTAGATATGCTTGAGGGCAGTGATAGGGTCCAGAGTGACTTAGACAAATTGGAGGGTTGGGCCACAAGAAATCTGATGAAGTTCAACAAGGACAAGTGCAGAGTCCTGCATTTGGGACGGAAGAATCCCAAGCATAGTTACAAGCTGGGGACCAACCAGTTAAGTAGTAGTTCTGCAGAAAAGGACCTGGGGGTTACAGTGGATGAGAAGCTGGATATGAGTCAACAGTGTGCCCTTGTAGCCAAGAAGGCTAATGGCATATTAGGTTGCATTAAGAGGAGCATTGCCAGCAGATCCAGAGATGTCATTATTCCCCTTTATTCGGCTCTGGTGAGGCCACATCTGGAGTACTGTGTCCAGTTCTGGGCCCCCCACTACAAAAAGGATGTGGACGCATTGGAGAGGGTCCAGCGGAGGGCAACCAAAATGATTAGGGGGCTGGAGTATATGACTTATGAGGAGAGGCTGAGGGAGTTGGGTCTGTTTAGTCTGAAAAAGCGAAGAGTGAGGGGGGATTTGATAGCAGCCTTCAACTTCCTGAAGGGAGGTTCCAAAGAGGATGGAGAGAGGCTGTTCTCAGTAGTGACAGATGCCAGAACAAGGAGCAATGGTCTCAAGTTGTGGTGGGAGAGGTCCAGGTTGGATATTAGGAAAAACTATTTCACTAGGAGGGTAGTGAAGCACTGGAATGGGTTACCTGGGGAAGTAGTGGAGTCTCCATCCCTAGAGGTGTTTAAGTCTCGGCTTGACCAAGCCCTGGCTGGGTTGATTTAGTTGGGATTGGTCCTGTCTAGAGCAGGAGGCTGGACTTGATGACCTTCTGAGGTCTCTTCCAGCTCTATGGTTCTATGATTCTAAGGGTCAATTTAATTTATTAATAAAATTAGAAATCATTATCTCTGATAATTAGGTGAAAAAGTCACCTAAGACTTTGCAACCATGAAAAAAACCACTTGTTCTTGCTTCTCAGCTTGTAAAACTTGATTTGACAAGATCAAACAACACTTTGCTCTGCAGTATTTGCAAACGTCAAAATATGCTGAAACTTACTGTAGTTCTGCTCAGCATTCAATATCAGCACAACAATTTCCTTGTGGCTTTTTTTCCTTGTGCCTTCCATGGCATTGTTGCAGTTTTTTGCAACATTTCCTTATTCACCTTCAAATAAAAGTGTATGACTTTTTTTTTTAAAAGTCACACTGATTTCAGAGTAAAGATAGATGAAAGATTATATATTTGTCATGAAGGATCTCCAAAATTTGTAGTATTCCATATGTCTGATTATAGGATCTTTAATGAGGCACAGCAAAGCTATGAAACAAGAAGTGAAGAATCCTATATCCAAATGAAAACAGTAGGGAGAAGGTGGGTGTCCAGAATATAATTACCAAACTGGAATTTGGCCAGGACACTGGGGCTACCTTATAAAAAAGTCAGAGATTAATTTTTACAGCATCAGGATCCCTTGTTTACCATCGCAACTTGGGACATTTTTAACAGTCCAATGCTCCTGACATTTGTACATAACCAGCATTGCTTCCTGCAGCACTTGAAAGTTTTCTTTGGAATACTTTTGCCAAGTACTGATGTGGCACAAACTTGCTTAGCTTTCGCAACAATACTGCATTCTGATGTGTCTGTGAAAGCAAGGTGGATCTTTAAGTGAAGGTTCTGAAGCTAGGATGGATTTTCACTTTGGTTCCATCCTACAGTTCTTACCCAGGTGAAACTCCCACTGGAATTAGAGGGAGTTGTGCTTGAGTAAGGACTGGTAAAATTAAGCCCTTAATGCCTGTAAACTTTTAAATGAAAATGGATAGCATTGGACAATAATACCCAATGCATTAGGAAGTGGTGAAAGGTGAGGTATCCATGAGAATAGTTGTCACAATGTAGCATCAGCAGTGAAGCATTTCATATTTGTAACTTGAATTTCCATTTTGAGGGAAGTGGTAGACTGTGTTCTATACGAAAGGGGTGTACTAATTTCACTGCAAAGTCAGTGTTGTAGCTGGTGGCTAAATAAAAGCTCTATCTGAAAAGAGGTAAGTACGTAAACCTAAATTGTGACAATATGCAGTTGGGTTCTTAAAACCACAAAGAATACCCCTCTCATTCATCTACTGACAATCAGAACTCCTCCTAGCTGGTCCCCTGATTATGCCTTTTACTGAAAGCCGAATGTACACAGCAGAATGCAAGCATCATAGAGGACGATTGTGCCCAAATGACCCAGAGTCTGATGTGGTTCCTTTTATCACATAGGAATTTCTGTGAATGTGTTTGCACAATCAGAAGTAGATTTGACTTCTAGACCTTGGCTTTGTAAGTATTCATTGGTGTCTAATCCTCTCCTTGTCAATAATCCTATGCCCAAAACTTCTTCTAGGGAAGCATTTGTAGAATTGTAGACAGGCTCGGAATGTTTCGGTAGGATCCCTGCTGAGCTGGTGGTGGGTAACCCCACCATTGACAGGGCCCTAGTGTCAGACCTAGTAGAGAGGGTGGGCCTGGATCCCCCCATCCTGGCCACCATCCCCTGGTCAGGCTGGTGGCCCAGTTCATCAGCATTATTGACCCTGGCTGCTAGGTCATTCTACCCCAATAACAAAGGCTATATTGTTGAATCTGGCTACTAGGCCATGCTGCCCTGACAGCAAGGGCTGAGCTACTAACTACAGGGCCACACAGCTCCAAGACTGGGGGCAGCCCTAGAAACTCAACTGTAAAAGGGTAACAGGGTGCATCAGCCCTGTGAGAACATGTTAAAGTGAAATCTCATACAAATGCTTTTTGTGGCTGCCTATAAATACAGCCATACAGCATCATCCCTGAGGTCCATCTAGCCCAGTATCCTGTCTTCAGACAGTAGCTGGTACCAGATGCATTGGGGCAATGAAGAGAGCAGGGCAATCATCAGGTGATCCATTCCTTATTGTCCAGTTCCAGCTTCTGGCAGACAGAGGCAAAGGACACTCGGGGTTGTCTCCCTGACTCTGTTGGTGAATAGGTAAGTTAGGTCCACAAATTATTCTTTTAACCCTGTTACAGTTTTGGCCTTCACAACATCCCCTGGCAATTAGTCCCCCAGGTTGACTCTTCTGTCAAGAAATACTACCTTATGTTTATCTTAAACCTGCTGCCTATTAATTTCATTGGGTGCCCCTGGTACTTGTGTTATATGGAGGGGGTAAATAACGCTTCCTTATTCACTTCCTCCTCACTAGTCATGATGGGCTAGATCTTTATCATAGTCCCCGTTTAGTGATCTCTTTTCTAAGATGAACAGTCCCAGTCTTTTTAATCTTTCTCCGAATATGGAAGCTGTCTTTTATCCCTAATTATTTTTATTGTGCTTTTCTGCACCTTTTCCATTTCTAATTTATCTTTTTGGAGAAGGAATGACCAGAATTGCACTCAGTATTCAAGCTATGGTTGTACTATGGATTTTTATGGGGGCATGTAACAAGGTGGCATTCACCTCCCATGAGCATCCCGTCTGGCTAAGTGCACCTGCACTGCCTCAATTTATCAGCCTCTTTTGGCTACTCAGCCCTCCAGTCAAGTCACACAGCCTGGTGTGAGTCACTCAAACCCCTTCTGGAATACACTTCTAACCAGGGGCAGATGAGAATTTTGCGGGGCCCCGGGCAGCACAATTTCGCGGGGCCCCTCTCACCTTGCGTCTCCTCTCTCACCTGTGTTGTGATGTTTCAGTATGCCGCGCATGCGCTCCTCCAGTGTGCGGTGCCGGGGAATGTAAAGTGCGGTATCCCGGCGGGCCAGTCCGCTCGTCCTGCCCTATAACCACCGCTGCTTCTAACAGGGGTCCGTTCTGGTGCCCTGTGTAGTGTCCCTCTGTTTCTCTCTCTTTATTTCCCCACTCAGATATAGAGTGGTACCTCTAGGGCTTTCCCTACTGGAGTCAGCTCCTCCCTCTTACCTCAGGATGTGTATCTCAAGTCCCATAGTCTACAGTAGTTCTCCCCATGGAGCTCTCTGTGGGGCTGCTGCTCTCTCAGCCAGCCAGCCATGGTCTACACCTCTTCAAGACTCCAGAGACACTGAGCTCACTCTGGTCCTGCAGCTTCTTCTTATAGGCCTTCATGGTTTCTCTGCAGCTACTCTAGCCTCTTTGGAGGACTTCTCTATGGCTCTTTTCTGGCCTCAGGGCCTGGTCCACCGCATCACAAGGTATTATGTATTTTTGTCCTATTTTCTCTTTCCTAATAGTTCCTAACATCGTGAGGTCTTGACAGGTGTTGCATGTGTTTTCCTGAGCATGTTAGTTTAGTTAGTCTTCTTTCCATGCAAATCGCTATTCCAACATTCACTTCTTCTCACCTTTGAGCTTTGGATGGCATTAATGAGACCCAGTCCCCAAGCTTTGAGGGATATTGTGCTGGTAGCAGCATCTGGCTCTTTGGCATGCTCTACAGACCGTTGTGCTGGCAACAAGTAGAGTCCCTTTTTAACTTTGTCCATGTGGTAATCTGTCAATCACTCTTTGGGCTGCCTTGTTCTTCTAGATGTGTTTTCTTTTCTTGCCTCTTTATTCTGTTTTGTTAAATGAGACCTTTCAAATTACTGCATGGGATTCCTCTCTACAAGGCATTTCTTTTGGCTCATTCCAAAGGGAATATTTCAGCAAAACCCTTTAAAAAATATAAAAACGAGTGTCACATTTTCAGCTGGTGTCAAATCATTGAAATTTACCTGAGACTGTTTATAGTAACCTTCATAGCTCTCCTACCTTCAATCAAGTCCTGTAAGTTACCTACAAGAAAAATATTTACATGTGTGGAATACAATATGCAACCAGAAACTTTAGCTGCCTGGCTGAAACACAGCTATTTAGGCTAGTGTCAGTCCTCAGCTATTGCAGCAGAGGGTCTGGCCATTTTTACTGTGTTCACTCTCTCTCTCTTTTTCCTCGTGAATAATCCACCTAAATGATATAGCTGTTATATTACAGTTTCCTAGGAGGTGCTGGCATCTGGACAGATCACATTCCATTGGACCCATTGGGATGGAAAGAATGAATTCAGGAACAAAGAATGAAATCCTCAGTTCTGTACCCAGAAAGCTGATATTCATGAAAAGGTGTAGGTTCACTGATAGCTTGCCCTCAGCTGGACCTTGAAATTACAGGCTAAAGGGAATACTTGTATGTAACCTACCCTCCCTTGCCAAGAATCAGAATGTCCTGAACTTCAACAAAACTAAATACAGCTCAAACTGACGCATGGTAGGTGGGGAAAAAAAAAATCCTTAAGTTAATTTAGTGCGATTGAAAAGCGTAAGATTAAAAGTTCTGAAATCCTGCATTTATTCCCAGCACTAGCACAGCATGTGCCATGACACTGGAAGGGTTCTGCAACTTTGTTCTGCAGAAACCACCTCTGTGGGTAGGAGTGTATTTAAGGCTGCCTGCTATTAAATCTGTGGCCTTTTGCCTGTGACTGTCAAACATGATGCAAATTGTCAGATAGGAGCTAATCTAAGATCACCCACTCTTTGTAACACTGAGTGTGTCTATCTCTGCTGAATCTGGGCCAGACGCAAACCAACAAAAGTCACGTTACCAGTTCTTGATCCTGTCTGCAAAAGACCTACAAGGTTTTTTTGTTTGCTTCATGTAAGAATCCTTGTGTCAGATCAATATAACAATTGGTCTGAAAAAGGACATACTCCATGGAAAAAAATGCAAATTTTTTTTTGGCTAGCTTTACTTAATATAGTTCAAAGTGAAACACAAACACATCTATAAGGAAGAGAGGGAATGTATTTCTAATGTGGAACTATGCCCACAGAGGTCTGCTTCAAATTCAATTACTGCAGTAAAATGTAGTCTGAAATAATATAAGGTATCATAACTTAGCAAAAACAGTGATTATGAATGAAATCTGAATGATGGAATGAGTGTCATAAACCTAAGAAATCTTATCAAACTTACTAAAACTCTTGTGGAAATCCTGTGTCAGGGTCCAGTCCTGTAAAGATGCTGGATGAGATGCTAAGTGCAATGAAGTTAATAGAGTTAGCCCTGATTTACAACATAATTGAGATTAGAATCTGGCCCAATGTGACTTTAAAATGACACAGAGAGAATGTAAATAGAACCATCTGCTTATTTCTGAGGACTTTATCAAAAAATGGCAACTGTACGCATTTGTCTAGACGCATAGAAGTAGGAGAAATGACCAGGAGAGTTATGCAAATGGACCTGTAGCCTTACTATCCACGAGGTGAGGCACATAAAAGTATTTTGGAATGTTTCTGGTTCTGTAGCAAATTGGGGTAGATGGGAGAGACTTAAGCACTTTCTTTTCTCCTCAAGTGACATAAAATGTCTATGGCTGTCAATTAATCACAGTTAACTCATGTGATTAACTCAACAAAATTAAACATGATTAATTGCAGTTTTAATCACACTGCTAAATAGAATACCAATTATATGTATTATATATGTTTGAATATTTTTCTACTTTTTCAGTTAAACACAATACAAAGTGTGCAACGCTCACTTTGTATTTGTTACTAATATTTGACCTGTACAAATAAGACTGTGCTTTTCAATTTACCTCATACAAATACTGCAGTGATTATACTCTCTCATGCAAGTGCAACTTACAAATGTAGACTGTTACCTAACTGCATTCAAAATCAAAACAAGATAAAACTTTAGTGCTTACAAGTCCACTCAGTGCTACTTTTTGTTCAACCAATTGCTAAAAGAAACAAGTTTGTTTACATTTGCAGTAGATAATGCTGCCTGCTTCTTATTTACCTGAAAGTGAGAACAGGCATCCACATGGCACTACTGTAGAAGCATTACAAGGTATTTACATGCCACATATGCTAAACATTCATATGCCCTTTGTCCTTTGGCCACCATCCCAGAGTACATGCTTCCACGCTGATGACGCTCATTAAAAATAAATATGTTAATTAAATTTGTGACTGAACTCTTTGGGGGAGAATTATATGTCTCCTGCTCTTTTTTACCCATATTTCGTGTGACAGCAGTCTTGGATGATGATCCAGCACATGTTGTTTATTTTAAGAACATTTTCAATGCAGATTTGAAAAAATGCAAAGAAGGTACCAATGTGAGATTTCTAAAGATAGCTACAGCACGTGACCCCAGATTTAAGAATCTGAAATGCCTTCCAAAATCTGAAGGACAAGATGAGGAACATGCTTTCAGAAAGTCTTAAAGGAGCGACATCGAAGCAGAAACTACAGAATCTGAACAACCAAAAAAGAGAATCACCGTTCTGCTGGTGGCTTCTGACTCAGATGAGGAAAGCAAACATGTACTGGTCCTCATTGCTTTGGATTGTTATCAAGCGGGACCTGTTAGCAGCAGGGATGCATATCCTCTTGAACAGTGGTTGAAGTGTGAAGGGACATATAGGCTACATCTAGACTGCATCCCTCTGTCAAGGGATGAGGTTTTCGACAGTTCCGCATCTAGACTGCCATTTTTTTTTAAAAAACTCTGTTTTGAAAAAAGTGGCAGCCATGTTTATGCTAATGAGGCATGGGATATTTAAATTCCAGCTTCATTAGCAATTTCGACATGCCTAATCTACATCCCTCTGTCGACAGAGAGGTGTAGTCTAGACATACCCATACATCTTTATTGCATCTGGCATGTAAATATTTTGCAATGCTGGCTACAACGATGCCATGCAAATACCTACTTTCCCTTTCAGGTGACACTGTAAACAAGAGGTTGGCAGCATTATTTCCTGGAAATGTAAACAAACTAGAAGAAGTAGGAAGAAGTAGGACTGAGTGGACTTGTAGGCTATAAGTTTTACATTGTTTTATTTTTGAATGCAGGTTTTTTTCTACATAAACGTCGACGTTTTAAATTGAACTTTCATGATAGAGATTGCACTACAGTGTTTTTCATGGGGTAATTGAAAAATGTTATTTCTTTTGTTTCTTACAGTGCAAATATTTGTAATAAAAATTAAGTGAGCACTGTACACTTCATATTCTGTGTTCTAATTAAAATAAAAGATAGAAAACTTCCCAAATATATTTAAATGTTGTTCTATTTTGTTTAACAGAGCAATTAATGGTGATTAATTTTTTAATTACTTGACAGCCCTACAAATTTCTCTCTTCTCTGCTCCATCCCTTGCAGTTGGCTCTTGCATCGCAGGACAATACTGGCATTAAATTAAGAGGGTGTGGCCTAGACTGCAAAATGATGCTAAAACAATACTACACCTGCCCTGGCTCTCTGTCATGTTCCTACTGCCCTCTGGCAGGGCAGGTGTGACATCTTGCTGTTTGTTTCCATAACATACAAATAAAACCACTCCCTTCCTTTTCTATTGCATTCCCACTGGCTTAAAAACTTTTTTCTGTGCGTGTGTGCATGCTCTCTCTCTCTCTCTCAGGTCAGGATGACAGTATTTAGGCCACTTCCTGTTAAGGGCTGGTCTTTAGTACAAACATCAGGCTGTGGCAGAACATGTCCTTGGTGCATATTAACAAGCCCTACATTGAATTCAAATAGGCCCTGACTATGCTGCTAAAACACATCTTTGTTTAATCTCCTGTGTCCTCTAGGGCATGTTCTAACCTGACTTTATTTTTCTAGTGAAGACCAGCCCTGAGGTGGATGGCCTGGGCAGTTGAGGTCAGGCCTACTGTCGCTAATGGGTGTGTCTTGAGGGATGGGAGAGGGGAGCACTCTTCCTCCAGTGGTGTTAACACCAACTTCACTGCACCTGAGGGGCCCAGCTTCTAGTGGGAGAAAGGTGCCATGTACCATTTGAGCTCTTGTTTTAGACCAGTCATTCTCTCACTTCCACACAGAAACTGCTGAATACTACGTCCCTCCCCTATACATTAAAACCACATTTTTTACCAAATTCATGGTCCAATTTGGTCAATTTCATAGTCACAGGATTAAAAAACTCACAAACTTCATTATTTCAGCTGTTTATAATTTTACTGGTGGGGGTGTGAAAATGCAAGACTGGGATGGGACATTGGAGAAAGAGGTGGAGTGGGGGCAGGGCCTAGGCAGAGCTGGAGGGGAGCACTCCTCCCCCCCCTCCCCCCCAGCAGGTTAGAAACACAGGCTGATTTGTTCTAGACCCTGCATCCCCTCCCTCCCCCCACGGACAGCCCTGACTGGCAAGACACTGCCTTCAGCTCTGGGCACCCACTCAGCAGCCACCCAACTCTGACGGCAGTGAAGGAGTAAGGGTGGCAATACTGCAACCGGCCCCTAAATTAATCTTCCAACCCTCTTGCAACTCTTTTTTGGGTTAGGGGATCCCCCAATTTGAAAAACAGTGGTCTCCTCCCTGAAATCTGTATAGTATATGGTAAAAGTTCAGAAAACACCAGATTTCAGTCTTAAATTTCAAGTGACTTTTGGTAGGGCTCTAATTATAAAAGCTGGAGTGGAAGCAGGGTTTGGGGGGTGGAGGCTGACAGCTCATGACCCCCACATAATGACCTCATGACCCCATGAGAGGTCATGACCCCCAGTTTGGGAACCCCTGCTTTAGAGCTTAGCATGAGTGCTGTTTGACTGAAGAGGGAGACCAGCTGGATCCCCCTAACTGGAAGAGAAAAGGGTGGGAAGTCAAGCTGGGCAAACCTACAACTTTCTCTCTCAACAGCTGCTGGAACATTGCTGCCCTCGCAGTTTCTTTGTAGTGTGTCCTCCAGAGTTGAATTCCACCCAGCCATTCCAAACAAATGAGACCACATTGTCACTCAAGTATTCCCTCCACGGTGTCTGCTTTCCCAACCAGCCAGAAAGTTACAATATGAAGAGACTGGTATTAAATATTCATCAGAGAACGTAACAGACCACTGGGTTGGCCTTACATCAGTTTAACAGAGAAACGTAGATTATGCTTCTAACCAAATCTCCCAGAAGCAATTTGAAATACCTTGTTCCAAAGCGTCCTGTTTTGAACAACACTTTCTATGTTGAGCATGTGCTTCCTTTCTCCATTGTTTGTAATGACTCGCTTCAAGAACTCTGTGGGTTGGAAGGAAGGAGCACACTGTGAACAATCTCGTATTCTGCCAGTCCAAGCAGCAGTCAGCATTACCAACCCTATGTTTTTGTCACTTCTCTGTTGTAAAACCAAATACAAGTTGTGCCCAAGGCACAGAAGTTAGCCATTTATTCAGATTCTCTGTCAAATATTACATGGGGATCACTTTCTCCCCCCTCCCCATGTCAGATGCTGCCTTTAATCTAAATGACATAAGAAAAGAATGAAGATTTAAACTCATTTAACCTTGAATGTAGTCATTAGTTAAGCAATTAAAATTAAAGGTTGAGTTAATGGGCAGTGTCAAACATTCAGAGAAACATCTGGTGTCATAAAAGTGTGCATTTTAACTTATGAATAATTGAGCTACCTTTTTGAAAAGCTTGGTTTTCTAACAAGTGGAGACTAGCTGGGTAATGCTGCAATCTCTGGTGTGTATGCGTCCCCTGCAAACACCCCACCAGCTGGCATTCTCCCCACAACACGTTGCTAACACCAGGATAGTTGAAATGCTGCATGTCAGAATAAAGGTCCATTTCCAGAATGGTTTATGTATTGCCTGCACCATTGTTACCAGCTCTTGGCTTTAATGGCACCCGATTTATATGATTTTAAATCAAAAGGAATTGCTGACTTCAAAAAAAAATCTGTATTAGCTCCTGAGTGTATTTGATGTTGGACATTAATGCCAAGGATTTTGATGACTCATAGTGCTTGAATTCTATCACCAAGCATAATTAACTCAGACATTTTGGCAGGCAATTGATGTGAATGAACAACTTCACTAATGCATTGAAGGTAATACTGTAAATATTGAGTGGAGTTGAAAGAGGGATAATAGAAAGTATTTGTCTAACTACTGTAGAAGCAGCAACCGTCTCCTACCGCTTTCCCCCCCATACATATCCGAATGTACAAACTTCTACCCAGACTCACCTGCTACCCCAGGAGGGAAAAGAGCAGAAGGCACCTGGGGTGAATTCATGGCCCCAGTTAAGTCAATGGGAGATTTGCTATTAACTTAGTAAACAATGCACTGTAAAGCATCGCATTCTTGCCTGGGAAATGTGTAGGTTCTATGGTGATGTGGAAAACGCACGCATAGTTTGTTCCCATATTCTTAGCATAAATCTAGCGTATGCAATGTGGTCCTGGTCCTTCAAGGATCTCCATGTGGTCAGACTCCTGTGCCCACGTAGATCCACAGGAGTCACTGTGGTTCCATGTTGGTACAGGGAATCCACCTACACCTCGTTGGAAAGGGGCCTTGTTATGAATTTCCGGCATGGGTTCCAAAGCCAGAAGGGACCATGGTGATCATCCAGTGGTCTGGCCTCCTGTATCTCTCAGACCACAGATCTCTCCCCAAATACTTTGTAGAATAGATCTTTTAGAAAAAAAAAATCTAGTAGTCAGCAATGGAGAATCCATGACCCTTGGTAAATTGTTCCAATGGTTAATTACTCACTGTTTATGCATTTTTTCAAGTTTGATTTTGTCTAGCTTCAGCACCCAGCCACTGGTAAGGGACTGGGAGAAGTATAACACAATCCATTTTGCATAATGATTTAAAAAGAGGTGGGAAGCTGATAGGGTGACCTGGAAATGTTTAGAGCTGGTTAAACTGAATAATCTTGGCTAGAGTTTTATGTCAAAGTGATTCAGCCGCAAAAATCCTTCTGTCAAGCAGATTTCAGGCTTCTGAGGCTTTGTTTACACTGCAGCATTTTTGCGCAAGAAGCTTTTTGTGGAAGAGATCTTCCGCAAAAACTTCTTGCGCAAAAGCACGTCCACAGCTCAAAAGTGCATTGCAAAAGCGATGTGCTTTTGTGCAAGAGAGTGTCTACACTGCATGGACGCTCTTGCGCAAGAAAGCTCTGATTGCCATTAACAGAATGGCCATCAAAGCCCCTGTGCTTTTTCTGATAGGCTCTTTTTGCGCAAGAAATCCCTGTGGAGTGTCCACAAATGCCTTTTTGCGCAAGAGCTGTAGCACAAAAAGGAGTTATTCCTCATGGGGAGAGGAATAACTCTACCAGCAAACCCCCCCGTCCTGTCGATTTACTGTATTTTTTTTTTTGCGTAAAAACGCACTTGAGGTGTGGACGCTCCGCCGGTTTTTGCGCAAAAACTTTGTAGTGTTGACATAGCCTAAAAGGTTTTATTCCCTCTTAAAAACATATTGGGATTCTAATGCTCCTAGGATTTTTTTCTTTCATATGTGGAACTGTGTTTTGGGTGGAACTATGTCATAAACTGTGCTAGACAAAACCAAATCTTTCATCAAGTTTAAAAATACAATAGTATCATAGCAATAGTATGGTCACTGAAATAATCAAAGTCTCTTAACACCCAAGCCTCCTAAAAAAAGGAAACTGATTCTAGCCAAGATTTTGACAATTGTAATATTAGACTGCAAAACAATTATAGCTATTCAAGAATTAGTAATAGAAGAAAGTACCATTAACCTCCCAAAGCAAGCCAAGTATATACAAACTAAATATTTGTTTGCTGCTTTTTTCATAGTGTCTACAGGATATAGGTGGGTCCATAACATATTATTATACAAACACTATTATCACCATTAGCTTAGGGAAGGGGAAATAATCCATTAACTAAAAGGGTAAAGGCAAACTATGAACCAATTTATAGTTCAGTCTCCCAGTTCTTTGTGCTCCAGGATTGCCTCTGCCATTCTGCTAGATTTTTTGCTAGCACTTTCAGCTGCCTGACTGCCCCTTTTAAACTAAATCACTACTCTCATTGCTTTGAGCCCTGTATGATATAAAATTGACCCTTGAATATTTTCAGATGTTACATGCAAAAGATTAACACTAATATAAAAGAAAAGTTGTGAAACAGAGTACATTGGAACCAGGAAATGAAAAGTTAAGTCTGAAAACTCAACATTTTCTTTGCCTTGTGCATTTGCAGCTCATAAATTTGTCAAAATTGCATTTGGTGTAATACAAATACAAAAATAATTTCTTATACAGTGTTACATATTGTACAATCTTCAGACTTGGCTTGTTTTGTTGCTCTCATTGAGATTTTGATTAAGTCAGGTAGGAACAAAATTTTAGCTGCTGAGCTGTGAATGTATAAAATTGCCTGTCTGAACACAGAAGGCAAGTGTATTTTTTGTACATATAGAATTCAAGAACAGCGGAAGAGATTTTGCTCAAACAAACATCAGCTCTGAGCAGAGACCAAATGTCGAACTTTTCTCAAACAAATTATTTTGAGGTGAAAATTATGAGCAAATGGAAAAAAGAGATTATACTCAAAACCACATTTTAGCCTTAAGCATAACTAAAGAATTCTTTTAAATCTTTATAGCAAAAAGAGCATATGGCAACTGCTATGGCTTATAAAATGCTTTAATTTGCATGTTCAGTTATATTTTAAAAGGTCATACAAATGTCTTTTTTCCTTTACCACCTCTCCCCCACAAAACTCCTTCGCATTAGAAGTGCTATCTCAACTGCAACTTGAGTGTTGTTACTACAATGTTATAACAGAGCCACAAGTGACTGTTTCCACTATAATAACCTATTTGATTTTACTTTTGCCTTAATCTTAAAAATATTGGACATTTTCTTTCAGACAAAGTGTTTAAATGATGGATTAGTGAAAAAAATTACTGTGATATAATTTAGCTGACGATATTTACTGACTTGATTGGTAGCAGATTTTTCTTACATATAGCGCTCCTTTAGAAAAAATCCCCAAATAAATGTGGACCAGCAATTAATCTATCATAAGAACATACTGCACCTTGTTGGGTATGTCTCTTAATTTTTCAATTATACTTTTATTAAGCTTATCAAATATTCCTTTCCTACTTGTCAGTAACAGTTCTCAAAGATGGAAGTAGAGTGGTGCAATTTTGTGTGTGTGTAAATGGCATCCACTATGAATTTTCTAAAACAGAGATTATGGTTTTATTCTCTCTGCAATGCACCATGGACACCTATGGTGCTAATTATAAACATTAATATCTTTGTTGACAATTTCTTGTAGCATTTTGATGATAACCTTTCTTTCTCCATCATTTATGCAGTCACACTCTATAAAATGCTTCCAATGTGTCCATTTCACTATAGGTTTTTAAATTTTAAAACATTGTTTGCTAATTAGTTGTACTATTTTCATACATCATGAGTCCTTTTTATGAATAGTTCTCTGCAACTCAAGAGTTCTGTTTGTGCATGACTTTTGACTGATACAATACAAGAAACCTGGAAGGGAACTGGTTAGTTTGAGTACTCAGGTATGAAATGCAAAAGCTCTTGCTTTAAGGATGCTAGTTCAAATATAGTCCCAGGTGATGTAAGCCAAACCATTGTGAGAGGAGGGGGAAATAAGACAATGTATTTGTGCTTACCAGAAATTTTCCTTTCTTTGAGCAATAAGGTCACAGATCCATTACAATGGGTACTTCGACCTGCTTGCAGCTTGGAGGCAGCATCAGACCAGTCAGTTTCCGGCAGCAGCAGAATGTTCTACCCCCAGCGTTCTGTCCAATCAAGAGAACTTCCACAGCCAGGACACCTCTGTTTACTTCCCTAAATGAAATCCCTTCTGGAGGAATTCAGAGCTCTTTCCCTTGTTTAACATGGATGTTGAACTTTGTACCACCAAGCAGAATAGTTCTATTTATTGACTTTGGTTCTATGACCAAGACTTTATCTAAGTATCCATTTTGAATTTGGTTGGTCCTAGCCAGAGGAATGCTTTGGCAACAGCAGACCTCTGCTGTGAGACAGACATCAGAAGGTCCAAAGCTAGATGAATCAGGCCCCACAGCCATAGCTGCCTCCACAAGAAAGGCATAAACCGTATCACTGACACCTGCTCTTTCCTATGTTTGCATTGTCCTGGGGAGCAGTAGAAGAGATGGAAAAACATAGCAATCACCTGGCCCAGCTTTGTGAGGAGTCATTCAGTACCTCACAAGAGGCGTATTACAATGAGGCCACAAGACTTTTTATTTGCTCTTCCTGGATGTGACGAGGTCAAGTACCAGACCATCAAACTGATTTACAGTCTGTAAGGATACATCTGGGTGCAGATTCTAGTTTGGTAATTCAATGTCTGCAATGTAAATCTTGGCATTCATCTTCCCTAGCTTGGCAGTGCATAAGAGGTAGGGAGCTTTGCTCCACCAAGGCCAAGAAAATTTCTCTTTGCAGTAGGGTTGATCATGTACTTCCTAGTTTATTTTTGAACCCCCCATCAGACATGTTGATCGCCATGACCAGAACAAGTCTGTTTCTTAGGGAAGGAAGAGTGCTCCAACACCTCAATGAAACCAACTAAAGATATTCCAGCTGACTGATATTAGGCTCTCTCTCTTCTGGTATCCACTCCTTGAACTGAATTGGGGTGATTCTTAAAAAACAAAGAAAAACAAACTAATTCCCATTCATGAGCAGAGACTATACAATTGGAGCTAGAGCTCTGCCAATGGTGAAACAGGGTGAAGTATGGAGGAAATAACACGAATTATTAAATGGGTCGCTGGTGAACTCTGAAGCACACATTTGTAAGACCAGAATTCCCAAGAGGCTCCAGTAAGAACTGGATTTTTGTTTCTTTGATACCACTTGTTTTCCATTTGGGCCATCTTCACCCTGTTAATGTTCTCAGAGGAGACCTTCTACCTAACCATACTCATACTCCGCTCACAATGATGATGGGTCGTTTGGTGCCAGGAATGCAAACTACTCTAGGAACGGTATTACCCTGTGGGTGAGTTTCAGCTTTCTCTCAGTACAGAGCTCTGATCAATTAGTTCATATTTATTTTGTTTCAGTGGGACCTAATACTGTTCATGCCTAAAGAAGTGGGCAGAAACAACACTTGTCTGGACACAGTAGAGCCTGCATCATGAAGAGGCTGCTTGCTCATGTAAAGATCTCCCCCATTTAGAACTGGGGTACCTTGACCATCAGGTAAAATAGCCACACACACACACACACACACACACACACACACAGAGTGATACCAGGTTACATTTCAACTAGTGCATCGTGGGGAATCTGCTCACTTTATAAAATGGAGGCCTGGAGGGGAATAGAGGGTGAGCCAAACAGTCCCTTACTCTCTGCTATTGTTCCTGCTCTCACCACTCCAAGCCTAGCTGCTGGGGGCAGAGAGGTGGTGGAGAGGCACAGAAACCTGCAGCAGAAGCTGGGAACAATAATCTGGATGCTAGAGCATGGTGACCCTTAGAAATGGCTGGGAATCATAGCCCAAGAGTTAGGGCACGGTGGCCACAGAGGCTGCTGGAGACTTCTAGTAGTGACAGGAAATCCCCATCCCTCTATTACCATGGTGTCCAACATACTAGCCACGAGCCACAAGTGGCTATTTGGCCTGTTGAGTGTGGCTAGTTCACTCTAGTGGCTACTGCTTCAGAACTGGTTGGACATCAAGGGTCAGGGATTTATGGCTATCAGGTTGGCTAGGGCAGCTGCAGATTTCTGAAATGTAGTTTCACAATATTCCTCCCTGCCTGAAAGAGTTTGTACTTTGGGTTGGATGATTTCTGTGTTTTACTGTTTGACTCTCTAGCTCAGATTCAGATTGCAGACCTTCCACCCCCCCTGAAGAGGATGTTCTTGTGTGAGGAATCAGTACATGTCTGAGGCCCAGTCTTGTTCTGCACTGATTTGCTCAGGTGCACTCTGTCAGGGTCCCCCAGGGAACCAGGCGTTGAGTTTTATCACAAACATTCATTCCAGGAAGGTGAACAGTGGAAATGACACTGTTTTTATGTCTTCATTTGTTTCTCCTCTGGGAGTTTGTCCTTATTTATCCCTGCTACCAAGGGGGAGACAAAACTGTGCTTGGAGATAGCTGCAAAAACATTTCAAGGGGCTAATGAATTCCCTAGCCACAAAACAACTAGGCTTTTATGTGTCTTCCCTAACATCAGCCCATTCAGGGTGTTTTAAGGGCCGGAGTGCTTCTGGGGCTCAAGGATGGGCTCCTAGAAGTTCTACCTCTCTCCACTCCAGGGGATCCACATAGGCCAGGTGGATCTGTTTCCTCTGGAGGTCTCAGCCTAAAGGGATCCACTTAGGGGCCTGTTATAGAGATGGTAGCAATGGAAAGGAGCTAGTCCTGATGGTAACTTACCTTGTTACCTTGTTCTTTGGCACCTGCAGTATCCATGGTGTGCCCACTGCCCTCCATTCATAATCTGTGGGGAAGGAGCTAGCCCAGTTCTGTAGGCATGGCTGCTGGTGTCAGCTCTAGGGAACTCAGGTATTATCGTCCATTCTTCTGCCTTCACTTCATTGAGTGGGCAGGGTGCTACGCGTCCCTGGGACTAATTCTTAATGATTCCTGTCAGGCCACCTTGCCTGGGCTGAGGGAGGGAAACTGCACCCTGCCCACAGAACGGGGCTCCCCAATGAGACATGCATGAGGAGGTGAAACAGAAGAGACGTACTTTTCCTTTTGCCTCCAGCTCCTTTTGGCTCACCGTGTTTGCTGAAATCTGCCTGGGCGCCATCAGATACAAATTCCTGGTGCTGAGGGGACAATCTTCCCCAAAAGGTAAAGGCAGCTTTGAGAAAGCTGCTGGGAATCAGACCGATATACTGAGCCAACCTGTCAGAGAATTTGACATCAGGTTTGGAATTTCCCTCCAAAAAGCTATGCAGCTGAGAGGGCGAGCCAAGCTGTCTTACCAGGGAGACAAAAAGACTGGATGTAATTTCAGGAAGTTGGGCTTCCCCTACTGCCAGTGCCTGCCAGGTGTGGTTCTGTCCCCGAGCTGCACGCAGGCTGAAGCACCCATCTTTGTGGATTTCAGGACTCTCACACAAAGAATGTATCTTCTCAAGTGTTTCCCTGGACTGCTGTTGTTCTCCACTGTGCGGCTTCACAATGAATGCTTTTCGTGTGTGTGATAGGTGGTAGTGAGCAACAATTGTTATAACCTGTCAGCAGATTAGTGGGGTCTATGCAATGAATTATTGGGTTTGGGTCAATTCCAGCTCCCTGCCTTAAACATTATAGTCATGTGCTGCAAGAAGGGGGCATAATGGTATTAAAAGACAGAAACATTACAATGGATGAAAGGAAAGACTTTTTTACCCAATAAGTTCATGGGACTTCATTGCCACATGGTATCCCTGAGGCCAGCAGAACAAGGACATGCAGAGTTACAAGAGGAAAATATATATGGTTTTGGAACAGCTATAAATTCACATGCTTCAAACCAAATGCTAATTAATATGGGCTAGGAAGCAATGTTACTCTGTGTGCAGGTTGTACTGTAGCTGTCTATTTTAAGGCTTCTTGCACTTTATTCTGAAATACTGGTACTGGCTGCTGTTGGAGTCCAAATAATGGATGATATGGACCAGTGGTCCAATCTGTTATGAAGACTCCATTGTACTATCTCTTGGACCCTTGCTTTTGTCTGCATAACATTGCAACATGCAGATAACATCTCCCTTTGAAGTATTTTAAATAATTTAACTCCTGAGTGCACAAGCTATGCTTCAGAAGTAAATCACAAACTCCGTAGACAGATCATATTTACCTTTGACAGATATCTGAGGACTCTTCTTTTCTTTTCTCTCCCACCCCCACATTTTGGCCCCATCTGTATCATACCTGACCAAAACTAATTTATATTGGATTGTTCATTGATGCCACTGGAGTGATACTGGTTTGCTGCCTGTGTGAGAGAAGTTTTAGTCATATCTTAATTAATTGCTGGAAAACTGGATACCTTTCTTCATCCTGAATGCAGCAAAGCCCAAATTGCCTTGTTTTCATCCTCAGTAGCCTCAAAGACAGGCTGAAGAGAAAAGGTAACAGAGTGGAACCCAGGCCAAATATTTAATTGTTCCATTTTAAATTATCAAGTATATTTATTCCTGCATGCTGCTTTGGGTGTATCTCAAAACCTACCTTTACTTTTAGATGGGTTTATAGGTACAGACAGAGAGCTATTAAAAGAAAGCCTCATGTATGGAACAAGAGGTATTGTATAGGTATTTGCCAAAGTCAAAAATCGCACAGTCAGGAACATGTTCATGTGACTAGACCCATTAAAGATGATGTGTGTGAGCAGGAGCTGTAGCATAGGGGCCAAGGACCACAGTAATTAACTCCTGGCACAGATTCAGTTCACCTGATTGAGTTTGGGGGGGTTTCCCCAATACTGGATACTTTGGCTGTATTTTTAAATAGTTCATTAGCAAGGCCATGTATAAATATTTAGTTGGAAGAATTTTGAATATATTCAACCTCTCCCTCCCCCAGGTTATAGCAAATTTATTTTTTGATCTTCTGATGTTTCCTGACTCTTATGATGCACTGAAATTCATTTTACTAGCTTGGTTACAATGTACTGCAACAGCTTCCATAGAGCTATGAAACAGCGGTTTGCTGAAGAATACATTTTAATTGAATGCACCTTTCAAACCAACCTCCAGAAATACTTCATATGGAAAGTGCTATATTAGTGCTAAGTACTATGGCTATTATGTATGTACAAATGTACAGCTAAGAAACCACTTTATCTACCCAGAGATTCAGGTCAGATGTCTGCAAATTAAGGGAATCTGTACACTGCAACAGGAGGCATATTTGCAGAGGTGCTCAAGGTGGCTTTGATATAGCTAGTACAAGTACCAATAGCAGTGAAGCCATGGCAGCATGGATAAATCTCCTGAATAGGTTCCCAGGTTCTCAGACAGGCTTGTACAGCCCACACTGTTATTGGTACCTGTACTATCAGTCTGGGTATGTCTACCCCTGCAGCCGCAAGACCCCTGATTGCAGTGTAGATTGACATCTCCTCCCCAAAGGCATCAGTCCTGCAACACCTATGCTTAATTTTATGCACATGACATTTAATCAATGTGATTACTTGTGTATTTAAAGTCCAACAAAGCACTTAAGGACACGCTTGACAGAGCCCCAAGTCCCTGATCCTGCAGCACCGTGTGGAATCCCAGTGATTTCAACAAGTGGGTCCTTCCACACAGAGCAAGTTGCAGGCTGGGACTTGGAAATTCCCACTGAATGAAATGTGGGTCTATCGAAGAAGCCTGAGAAGTAGGCACTTCACTCCCTTACATTGTGGTGAAACCCCAGGTGAAACACGCTCAATTCACTGGAAATTTGGGGTGTAAAAGGAATGCTGAAATGTGCCCCAAATCTCATTTCTGCGAGAGATGACGTGTTCTGGTAGTTGATTTAAATATTCATCAATATGTACCTCACCTGGGCCCTGGGAATGTCCTTTACAAGCTTATACCAAACCTTTTCACCAAATGTATTTATCAGCATTGTGATTTCATTCAAGTCCCTCTCTTTTTCCCTATTATGAATATTTATTTTAAAAAAATGAAATTCTGGGAATTACCTAAGTCCTGAATCTTTATAAATAATCAACATATGTAATAGTATTACAGGTGCAAAACGAAAAAATGTGACTTATCAGCATCCTTCACTATTCTCATATATTTGTCCATTAAAAAGCTTATTCTAATCTCTCTGCTGTAAATCTCTGGCTTCCTGTTAAAACAGCAAAAGTTTCAGAGTGGGTAGCTGTGTTAGTCTGTAACTGGAAAAACGTAAAAAACAACAAATAGTCTTGCAGCACCTTAGAGACTAACAAAATATGTAGATGGGATCATGAGCTTTTGTGGGCACAACCCACTTCTTCAGATGAACGGAGTTTAAGGGATCCAGTTTTCAAATCAATAGCATAGAGAGGGGATGGGAGAGGGGAAGAGGAGGAAGAAGGGGAAAAAGAAGGGAATGAAATTGTCAGCATGCCCATGCTAAATGAAGCTGAAAACAGCACTTATTTAAGAAGCATGAGGAGGTAGTTTCTTTCTTCATGCTGACTCAAGAGCACCCCCTGGTGTGCATTTATGGAAACATGGCAGTATTGTGCAAGTATTCATTGTGCAAGGATAACATTTCTAAAGTAAAGAACAAAAACCCATTCATGAAAATCAGCTCACTCATAAGAAAGCCTGAATTTAATAGGCGTGGCTGACACTGAACACCTTACAAAGCCAAGCCCTTAAGTGCTACATTTATGGATTGCTGAACTGGAATTCCCCAGGTTTAGTTGAAATCTAACACTTTTATAATTGAAACAATGGAGGGTTTTCAAACATAATTAAGTAGATATTTTAAACAGAAGATTAACCATACAGGAAACATAGAATTACAAGTTACAGGGCAATAACATACATAACATTAATGTTTAAAGGGCCTTTGTTTGGACTATTTATATATTCTAAATAGACTAATGATTCCATTGTACCGTCTCCAAATTTGTGGGAAGGTGTATTTTTTTCTCTTGCAAAAGTTTCCTGTAGTTAATACTTTGTTTTGTTGTGGCATTTTGAGTTTCTTGTGAGTGCATATATCAGCTGAAGACATTATGGCTACGTCTACACTGCATCGCTATTTTGGGATACCGGAGGTATCCCGAAATAGCTGTTCTGCATCTTTTGAGCGCGCCCATTATTTCGAAATATTTCGCTGGCTATTCCAACGTCCCTGTAAACCTCATTCCACAAGGAGTAAGGGATGTTTCAGAATAGCGATTTATTTCAAAATAAGTGCTGTGTAGACAGTGCCAATTTTCAAAATAAGCTATTTCAAAATAACATTGAAATAAGATACGCAATTTACATAGCTCAAATTGGATATCTTATTTCAACCTACGATGCAGTGTAGACGCACCCTATAACTGCCATGCCATGCCGTCATATAATAATTGAAATGGTCAGTTATTTTTATTTTATTTTTGCAATCAGTAAAGGCAGCTATTATTCGGTACTGATTAAAACTTTCTTTCTTTCTTGTACACATACACATGCGCGCGTGCACACACACAGAGTTTTAACAAAACTGAATTCTAAACAGTGCTGTAGAATTATCAATAATAGTGCAGGAAAGGCAGAAATGTTCAATACATATTTCTGTTCTGTATTGGGAAGTGTCAGATGACATATTTAGATAACATGATGATGAAATACTTTCCATTCCAAGAATAACTAAGAAAGATGTTAAACAGCAGCGACTCAAGACAGGCATTTTAAAATCACCAGGTTCAAATAACTTGTACCCAAAAGATGTAAAAGATCTAACCAAGGAACTCTCTTGGCTAATATTGTTTTTCAGTGAGTCTTGGAACATTTCCAGTGGACTGGAAGAAAGCTAATATTGTGGCAGTATTTAAAAAGTGTAAACAGAATGACCCAGTTAATTATAGGCTTATTGGCCTGACATAAATCCTAGACAAAATATATCTAGGAATACAGGCATGGCTGTCCTTAGGCATTGTGGAGGCCTATCCAGCACTATTATACTGGTGTCCCAATGCCCAATGGTAGCTATGTGTGTGTGATTTTTTTTGAGATGTGATTTTATAATCTTCAGCATAGGGATGTAAATGAGTAGTCGAGTATATGATTAACTGATAAGCCTGGGCTTTACAGTTAATCTTCTCGACTACTCGCATCCCCCCCACCTTGCTGACTCTATATCAGTTGCAGCAAAGGTGGGGAATGCAGGAGCCAGTGCTAGGGGGAGCCGGCTTAAAAGCCAGTTCCCCCCAGCACCAGTTCCATAATGCTGCCTGCCCGCCCCTGCGCGGCGGATGGGAAGAGGAGGCTGCCACGAAGCAGCTTCTGCCCTCAGTGGGCCCAGAGAAGATTACTGGAGACCCGAGCACAGTTTTTGAGTACTGGACATACAGAACAGAAACTTGACAGTAGAAGGCTTTACAATCTAGCTGAGAAAGATATAGTAAGAGCCAGGGGCTGGAAGTTGAAGCTAGACACAGTCAGATTAGAAATTAAATAATTTTTAGCCGTGAGGGCAAATAACCATTGGAACCACTTAGCAATGCTTGTGGTGGATTCTCCATCACTGGAAATTTTTAAATCAAGATTGGATTTAAAAAAAAATGCTTTAGTTAAAAAAGAACTAACCCTCAGGGGAAGTCCTATGGCCTGCATTGTACAGGAGGCCAGACTAAGATGATTATAGTGGTCTGAGCCAGCTTTATAATCTATTAATTGTTTGTGAGGTGCTTAGTTACTGTGGCAATGAGGGCACTATAGGAAGCCCACAGTCAGGAGTGCCTTGGATTTTGAGCCAGTGAAGCCGCATGGGGTACCTGCTTGTGGGTCAAATCACTGCTCCCCTCTGAGTCTTCACACTCCTATGCAGAGTCTAAATGGAGCTTGGCTCCATGATGCACAGAGGAATGGGTCAAGTCCCACTGGGTTCAGATGGTGTAGGGGCAGTTTTATTGTTTCCCTCAAACAGAACAGTATTTCTGTCCAGACACATCACATGGGGACAGCAGGGGGGCAGCAAAAATACCCTGTAGGGGAACTCCAGATTCCCTCTCCCACCTTGCTGCCCAGTGAACCAAAGTCCTCTGCACTGGGAGAGGAACATGGACAAAAATGCTGTAGCAGTCACTCGGAGGCATTTACAAGTGGACTTTTCTGTGCCACGGCTAGGCCATAGCTGCTTTTGTTACATAAAAAGTGTTGCTCTATTTCCCAAACAGGGCTCAGCTTTGGACCCTTTCCAGTTCCACAAGGAGAGTTAGTCATCTTTCAGCTGGCAAAGCATGTGGAGAGGGCTGGAGCTTGCTAAGCTGAACACATGGCTCCTTGCGCCTTCCTCAAAGAAATGAGTGGAATTTTGAAAGACAGCCGTTCATGTTAAAACTACCAAGACTTGGCTGTGAAACACACCTGCTCCTATGGAGAAAATGGCAGAAAATCCTGTTTCTTCACAACACTCCATAATTCCTTTGGGATGTATGCAGTGACCAAATATGAGCCTAATAGTGCACACAGCCCCATAATGTGTAGCACTTATATAGCACTATCCCGTGTACAAATACTATCTAATGCATGCTCACAATACCTCTGTGAGGCAGATCAGTAGTGCTCTCCCCATTTCACATACAGCCAGGAAACTGGCAGGTAGAGAAAGCCAGTTCTCATGGCCAAGACTACACAGTGACTCTGGCTTGCCAAGAGAACAGGATTGGGAAGCATAGTTCCAGACTTCCACCTCCGGTTCACACCATCTCCCAGCAAGGGATAGGCAAACTGATTCAGATATAAAAGAACGTTCACTTGACACGCAAGTCAAACCTTAGGTTGTATAACGGAGAGAGCTTGTGTGGGCCTGGGGTAGAGGATGGTGCAGGGAGTAGAGACTGAAGCAGGAGTTAGGCAAGATGGGTTTCTTTCCTGGTTCTACCAGTGACCTGCCATGTGAGTTTACGTAAGTCATTTCAGCCCCATGGTCTTCAACTTTTTTAAGCACAAGTTCACTCTTTGAATTTAAGTCAGTCCAGGATCTACCTTAAACCCAAATACTCCTGCCCTACCCCTTTTCCAAGGCCCTGCCCCTACCCTACCCCTTTGCCGAGGCCCAGCCCTCCTTACTCTGTGAAGATGGGGTACAGGAGAGCAGGACAGAGTGACATCAGTGCCCCCTGCCTCTGTCTCCCGGACTCTGCACAACAAGCAGGAGCTGCTCTGAGGCTCTGGGCAGGTGCAGCAGGGCAGTGTGGGGAGGGGCAGCTGAAGTGCAGACACTTGATAGCCTCCCGGCCAAACCATTCAGGATCACCTGTCAGAGGCTCCAAGATTTGCTGGTAGATACTGTTTTACTGGTTGGTGACCACTGTTTCAGCCTTCTGTGGTTGTGTATCCCTCCCTGCCCTGGTCTATTTAGATTGAAGGCACTCTCTCTTGCACATAGGCATAAATGTCTAATTTTTTGATAATCTGACCCTTATTATATAGTACAGGTTGAACCTCCCAAGTCCGGCACCCTTGGGACCTGCCTGGTACTGAACCAGAGAATTTGCCAAACTACAGGAGCTCAATATTGTCCAGCACTATTAGCAACACTTTCACTGTTCACTGGACTATTTGAAAACATTTAAGGGTAAATTAGTGCTAAAAAACAGCATAAAACACTGAGAGTCAGGACTGGCAGATGTAAACAAACTTTATGGGACCATGGGAAACTTGGCCACACCCATGATAAGTGGACATCTGGCTAACTAAATTCATGCTGGATGTTGCTGGATCAGAGAGTGCCAAGTTAGAGAGGTACAAATCTTATCAGTTAAGCCTAGTTTCCACTGATAAAACTAATTCTCACTAAAAATTCATACGTTCAATATGACTATCCATCATGATCCCATAGCTGAAGGGAAAATAGGTGTTTTGGAACATATTGGGGGTTAGGGTTACCAGGTAGACCCCGCCAAGAAACCGGACACACTTGATCATGGGCGGGGGAGGAGGGACCGGCCGGGAAGGGGGTGGGGCAGGAAGCAGAGCTGGCGGGGGGAGTCCGGGGGCCGCGGGGCTAGCCAGGAGGAAGGGGGAGGGGACGGGAAGCAGAGCTGGGGAGGGGCCGCGGGGCTGGCCGGGAGGAACGGGGGGGGGGGGAGACTGGGAGGAAGGGGGGCTGGGAAGCAGAGCTGGGGAGGGTCGGGGGCTGAGGGGCTGAACAGGAGGAGGGGGGGGCCGGAGGAAGGGGGGCAGGAAGCAGAGCTGGCGGCTGGGAGGTGGTGGTACAGCCACTGACCGCAGCCGGAGTCTAAGGGGCCGCACCCCCGGCAGGCACTCCCTCGAGTTGCTAGTAGAAGCCGGGCGGGGGGAATGGCTAGGAGCCACTCCACCTGCCCAGCTTCTGCACGCAGCCAGAGGCTCCCAGCTGAGAGGCGGGGCCGTGATTGGCGCTGGGAGCCTCTGGTCATGTGCAGAAGCCGGGCGGGGGGAGTGTCTGGGAGTTCCGCCCCCGCCCCGTCCCCCCCGGCTTTTGCACGCGACCACAGGCTCCTAGCGCCAATCGTGGACCTGCCTCCCAGTCGCTCCTCTGTCCCCGCCAGGATTCCGTCCGGCGCCCAGCTGGGAATTCAGAAAATACCGGACATTGCACATGTCTGGTATTTTCTGAATTTTTCTACCAGACAGACGGTGCAAATACCGGACTGTCCAGTAGAAAACCAGACACCTGGCAACCCTATTGGGAGTCTCTGGAAGCTCAGTAAGATATTGTAGAAAACGTTATCACAGGCTTGTCTTAAAGGCTGCCTTTTGGCGATCAACTGACATATATTATATTTACCTTGTATAAATACATTGGGATTTATCAGCATCAGGTTAGAATGGAAAGCAGTCATTATATAATGGTGATGGAGGGAGGTGGCTATGGATGAATATACTAACTCATCACCAGTAGGTAAGAACTGATCAGGACGTACAGAGGCTGGTAAATATGACTCACAGGCTGGTAAATATGACAAAATCTTATTAAATAAGAAGGAACATTCCACGTGTTCTTGCCAGTCTCAAACTGTAGTTACAATCTGACCATCCTCCACTTCTCAGCAGCAGCGTCTGCGTGCAGCGATGTTGGGTGCTTCTTCCCTGCGTGTACTCAGCTTAGATCCGTTTGCCCCCAAGCATGCAGCTCTTTGATGCAGCTCCACAGTTAGGATAAGGGCAAAGTGAGCACTGATCCTGACCAGGTCAAAAGAAAAAGTACTGAGCCAAAGGGCAGCTGCCTTGTGCTGTCAGAATTTGTTCTGCACCACTGAAGTCAATGTGGCGTGGGGGGAGGGGTCGCCACAGATGTCGGTGACAGTTGGGTCCGACCATTAATGAACTGTTGTATGATCTGACCAGGCTGCAGCCCGCCTGCTTAAGGCTACTGATCAAATACCATCCACCACATTGATTTCCCATTTAGTGTTTACAGCAGGCTTCCCAGAGGTCTTTGCCCCTTGAGTTAGCTCATCCCTACACGGTTAATTCTCTCTGATGCGCTCTCTAGCTGAGCTTCCCCTCTCCACTCCCATTGTTTTCTCTTATTTCTGCCTTCGCTAACCTGGTGCTTCTGACCCTAATCATGTTGTGCCTGATCCTGCAAGGTGCTGAGGCCCAGCTCCGCAAAGATGTTTAGGCCCTGACTCCCATTGATTTCATGGGGAGCCAGCCAGGCACCTTCCCGCCCTCAGTTCTCACTGAGATCTCTGGGAGTTGAGGGCATTCAGCACCTTGCAGTGTGACCTGAACCTTTCAGGGTTGGACCCTTCTGTGGCAGTCACTGGAGCTTCTGCTTCCTTCCCTGAGCAGCCTCATCTGTTTCCATCTGCCCTCAGCAACTGCATCCCAGGTTTCTGGCTGGGGCATTCCTCTGTCGGGCCTGAAGCTGCTCTGCCCCTGCCATCGTGCAGGGCTCACGCTAAAGTCCGCAGACATAGCTGCTAAGCCTCTCCTCTTCCTGGGTAGGTTTAGCATTTACAGGTGCCTTTGTATCTGTCTCCCAAGTGCAGCAATACCAAGGGGAAGCTTTCCAGGGCCACGTCACCACCTGGATGACACCTAACCCAGGTGAGTCACCAGCACCCCTGAATGCCAAGAAATCAAAGTAACCAACCAAAAGTTGTGAAGAAAGACAGCCAGGAACAAGTCGACCTGCATCAGGATCTTTTAACCAAGCAGGAAACTATAGGTAAATATTGCCCTAACACCCAGGAAACACCAGGGAGTGCAGAGATTGCACATGGCTAACTGAAGGCACTTCTACGGTTTACTGGGATATTAGAAGACATTTAGGGGTAAATGAGCGCTGACCTCCTGTTGACCTCCTACTGTCCAAGCGGAGAGCTGGAATGTAGAGGATCCCATACACAAAAATACCAGCCTTCTGCAACATAACTGCGCTAGTGCATTTCCTGGTGAATAAAAGCTCGCCGCTTTTCCTGCTTCCCTGCTGTCATAAGGTATTCAAGAGTCTTTCTACCTGGCTCAGGAGAGTCACAGCGCAAGGCATAGGCCTGAAAACCAAACCACAGCTGGTAGATGTAATTGTAAGTCCCTCTGACCTATGTTTCCCTCTAAATCAGGGATGGGGAACCTTTTGTGGGTCAGAGGCCACTGACCCACAGAAAAATCAGTCGGGGGCTGCACAAGTGAGAAGCAAAAAACAAAACAAAACAGAAAAACAAAAACAAAAACAAAAGCAGAAAGGCACTCCACACATTCCCCTTGCACTCCAGAGCCTAGGTGGGCTCAGGCTAGTAGAGGGAGAGGGGGCTGGAGTGCCACCGTGGGCTCCCCAGTGCTGGGGGGGAGCCCTGAGCCTCAGAGGCTGGATCCAGGCATTTGGCCCCTGGGCTTTAGGTTACCAACCTAAGGTAGGTTCCCTACCCCTGCTCTAAATAGCTAAGGTCCTAGATAAAACCTCACTTAGGGTTGCCAGATGGTTTCAACAGAAATACCAGACACACTTGACATTACATCACAATCTACATTACATCTTATTTAGAAAATACTGGACATTTATATTTTCTCAATTTTTTTCCCAAACAGAAAGCTCAAATACTGGACTGTCCGGTTCAAAACCGAACACCTGGCAACCCTAACCCTACTTCAAACATAGCAGAGTATGTGTATTAGCCAAGGACACGGATAGTAAAATCTTGGCCCAACTGAAGTGAATGGAAGTTTAGCTATTGACTTCAATGGAAGCAGGATTTCACCTCCCCACATTCATTCCTATTCTATTCCAAATAATAGAGATAGAAAGTTTCTGTATTACCATCATAAAAGTCACTGGCTTACTCCATTTAAAGACCACAGAGGCTATGTCTAAACTATATCCCTCTTTCAAAAGAGGGATGTAAATTAGGCAGATCAAAAGTGCAGATGAAACAAGGATTTAAATATCCCGTGATTCATTTGCATAATCGCCTCATAGTGTTCTTTCGAAAAAGGGTATTTTGAAAGTGAAACCGTCATCTAGACGCGGTTCTTTTGAAAAAAAACCCCTTTTTCGAAAGATCCAGTACTACTCATTTTTTGAACTTTTGACCAAATCCATTATTAGTAAACAGAGGTTGTATTGAGATCTGCATTCTTTTTACTACAGTAAAAATATGAACATAGAAAGTATTTTAGTTTTTAATTTTGTGAATGAATTTGGTTTTCCTCATGTGACTTTGCTATTCCTATCCTCTCCTTCTCTTGTTTCTGTTTTAATTATTTCATGGCTTATTGGCCTCGAATAGTCTGTAGATCTTTCACAGATTGTAAAAGAACAATTACCAGACACTAGTGGTAACTATATTGTAATTTGTTTTCTTCTTTTTGTAGGAAAATATATATTCAAATGGTCAACTCCTTTGCTGATGTAAATAAACTTACATGGAATTACACTTATTGATGCCAGTATACAATTTGGCCCAATTATAATGCCAAAAAAAAAAAAAATTGTGAGAAAGGAGAGAAAACAAATCCTCTGAGAAATTCTGAGGGTGAGGTCTCAGGGTTGAGAATTCTCCTGTTTTGTGTGTGTGTGTCTGTTAATTTAACTCACAGAGAGAGTCAGTCTATATTAGTCTGTCCATTCCCAGTTTTGCTGTTTTTGATAGTCTAAAAACCCCAATCATTTTTTTTATTTGCATTCGGATGAGTGTTGATGGGAGATTTCAGATTGAAATGGCTTGATCCAAACTTTCCCATGTAGTTCTAGTTTGGCTTGGAACCAAAAGTAGATGGGGTATATTTTCAGATTTAGATACCAACCTAAATGACACAACAAAAGCCATTTTCACAACTTTTTGGGCTAGGATTGCCAAAATAGTGCAATAACAGCTGCTGTTGGGTGACTGCTTTCATTTTTTGGATTAAGATCTCACATAAACTGCTTTCCATAGAGTCCCCAGAAGGGATCCTTGCAACATCTAATCTAGGGGTGGGGAACCTCATGTGGCCCCTGGCTTGCCTGGATCCAGACCCAAGGGCTCAGGGCCCACCCCAGCACTGGGGAGTCTGCACTGGCACTCTGGCCCTCCCTCCCCCCGCTGCCCCACCACGGAGTTGGAGCACACAAAATCTACCAGGCTGGCCCCCCCTAGGCTCCAGTGTGTGAGGGAATGTGGGGAATGTCTTTTTCATTCTAAGTCGGGGGCCACATTAGTGGCCCTCAACCTAAAAAAGGTTCCCCCCGATCTAATCCAACCTCTTGTCTCTGTCAGGGCTAAGCACAAGGCCTGCAGGCTAGACAAGGTTCACCAGGGTTAGCTGCATCATGCCTAGGGGCTGCTTCTTGCCTATCCTGCCTTAGCATCTCACCCAGTGATTCCCACATTGAGCCCAATAATTTGCGTTTGACTAAAGCATTTCATCCAGAAAGGCACCCTGCCATGACTGAGATTTCACAAGACAGAGACTCCACCACTGCCTTTGGTAACTTGTTCCAGTGATTAGTCACCCTCACTGTTAAAAATCAGTGTCTAATTTGAATTTGAATTTGAATTTATCTGGTTTCCACTTCAGCCATTGGTTCTTGTACTTCCTTTCTCCTATAGACTGAAGAGCTCTTTGTATCCAGTATTTTCTCCCTGTGAAAAATTATAACTAAGTCACCTCTTCACTTTTTTTTTTTAATGAATGGATTGAACTCTTTACTGTTCCACAATAAGGGACTTTCTCTATCCCAGGAATCATTTTTGCATTCTCTCCAATTTTAACATCCTTTTAAAAAATGTGACCACTCAAATTCCATGCAGTAGTATTCTAGAATCTGTCCCACCAATGCCACGTAGAGAGGATAAATTTGCTTCCTTATTCCTCCAGCTATACATTCAAGGATTCTGTTTGCCCTTTTGGTCACAGAATCACACTGGGTGCTCAAGTTCAATTGCTTATTCACTATCATCACAGGAGTGTCTGTTTCCATGATACATGCCTCCGTTTAGGTGATATGTGTTATCCTCACAAAATTCTCTGTTACTCCCACACTCTAGGAGCACACACCTTTACCCAGTTTCTAGGGCTCAAGGTGTAACCTGTTAATTTAAATCCCCACCCTTCCCCAATTCCTAGAGCTCAGGGCGTAACTTCCTGTGGGTTTGTAGGACTTTTTACCAGTGAAAAAGCCTTCCACAGTAATATCCTTACACTCTATTTATTAACAATTACCAAGCAAGCAGAATATACATGCTCAGCATACAATGCCATGCGCACCATTCCTAATCAAGTAGACGAACTTCCCTTGTTGGCCAGGCAAGGTCAGTTTCATCTGGATTCTGGCTGCTGTACATTATGGTCGTGCAGAGGATTCTTAGCAGCTCTGATCTTAGGCTGTGTCATGGAGGTGAGTTCTTCTTCTAGGTCTTTCCTTATTCCTCTGTTCCTTCCTTTCATCTCCCGCTGGTCTCCTTCTTGGACCCCAGTGTATATAGGGAAACCTGACTCCTGCTTAGCTATACCATAACCAATCATTTTACTAAAATGTCACTAACCAGTTTTAACATGCTATAACAAAATTCCCTAATCAGTTATATTCCACCATCTTAACTCATTTACACCTAGCAAAATTAATTATACAGCAGACAGAAACAATTAAAAACCAGACTGAGATCATACAGACAACAACAGGGAAGTGGGGACCAAAATTGGTCATCTGAAGAAATGAGCTGTGCCCACGAAAGCTCGTGATACAGCTACCTGTTCTGTTAGTCTAGAAAGTGCTACCAGACCATTTGTTGTTTTTTAAGTTTTTCCTATTAATAAGTAGTTTCTTGCCAGACAAAATGCTATCAAACTAACTTTTCTTTAACCATCCTGAGATCGGTTTCTTTAGCTAGTGATAGTGGGTGCCATTAGGACAGGGTCTCCTTTTTAACAGCCTGATGTTACACTATTTTAATGTGTTTAGATGTAGGGTTGCCAGGTGCCCGGTATTGACCTGGGCAGTCGGGTATTTTTGCCTCCTGTCCAGTAAAAAAATTCAGAAAAGACCGGAAACCTAAAATGTCCAGTATTTTCTGATTTTTTTCCCTGCCAGGAGGTGAAAATACCAGATACCTGACAACCCTACACACTTTCAGGAACCAGGCCCAGCCCCTTGGCCCCCCGGACCTCCCGCTGGGCCCCTCACCCCCCAATTACCTGGTTCTGCAGGGGAGCTATCTTGTGACTGGAACAGAAAAACAAGATGGCTGCCGGCAAAAGCCTCTTCTTAAAGGGGCCATGCTGTTTTTTTTTATTTTTATTTTGCTTAATAACTGCTGTCAGCTAATGGCTTCTGCTCTTTCAATCTGGCTGCAGATGAAGGCCTTAGGCTGTAGGCCTTCCAGGATGGCTATAGGCCTTCCAATATGGCTACAGAAAAAGGCATTACCCTTACATATGGTCATCAGTCTTTGTTCTTAGATGCCTTGCATTTGGGTGTATTCAAATGCATTTTGTTAGAACAGGCCCATTTTAACCAAACCCTGTCCTCAATGTTACCTACCATTCTGTCATTTTTTGTATCATCTTCAAATTTTATCAGCAGGGATTTTATATTTACTTTCTGATCATTGAAAAAAGTAAATAGCATCAAGTCTAGAATGGATCCTTGTAGTACTCTACTAGCAACATCCCCATTTGATGATGGTTCCCATTGACAACTACTTTTTGAAGTCTGTCAGCTAGCCAACTCCTTAATCCATTGAATGTGTGCTATATGTTGTATGATGCTAATTTTTCATGAGGATGTCACATCGTAATAAGTCAAATGCCCACATCTACAAAGTTAAATTTATAACCTCATAACAATTAAATCAGATTTGTTTGACAGCATCTACATTTTAATAAAACCATGTTCAATGGCATGAATTATAGTCCCATTCTTTTATATTTTATTAATTGAATCCTGCATCAACTTTACCATTGTTTTGCCTGCTATTGGTGTCAGACTAACTGGCCAATAACTATCTATGTCAACGCGCCAACTCTTTCTGAATATTGGCACAATACTTTTCCAGTCCTCTGGAATTTTTCTGGTATTCCTAGGTTTATTAAACATTAACACCTGTGAGCTAGAGATCTCCTTAGCCAACTCTTTTAGGACTGTTGGTTACAAATTATCCAGGCCCATGATTTAAATGTGCATTCCTAGTAGATGCTGTTTAACAGACTTCTTAGTTACTAATGGACTGGAAAGTACTTCCATCATTTGATACAAGTACAAATCTGCTTGTATCTTAGTCTGCTTCTTTCCTAACACAGAATAAAGACATTTATTGCATACTTTTATATTTTGTCCATCATTCACATTTTTACCATCTCCATCTAGTAATGCTTCTGTGATGCTAGTGTTCCTGAAACAAATCCCAGCTCAAGTGTAATCTTGTTCCCAATGCCAGCTTATTTTCCTCCCTCTGTATAAAATACTTGAGACCTATTTAGGGCCTGATCTTCCAAGACAGCAGCAATGTGAAATTCCCAGTGAAATCACAAAGCACATGCGGTATTAGACTCAGCTCCTAATGAGATTTTTGGCATCTTTGTTATTCAACATCAAAAATGACTTACATAATGAACTGGGCAATGGTTACTACCTCACATGATCTTCCTGAAATTGTTAAAAAGTAGCTTACAGAGGATGCATACCCCTTTTTTTTTCCTTAGGAAAAAAAAAACAGCACTGAAAACTCCCAAGGGTTTTTATAATGGAATGTCTTTATTTATATCTGTATAAATCCATACATTCCAGGCACCCATGACATTAGACAGAAATTCAACCAAATTAATGCCTGATTAAATGACTAAACTATGTGACTCCAAAGGGCATCATAATTTTAATGAAAAACTTTTATGGACATCATACAAGACCATAAAAGTGCACAAGTAGGTAATGGCTTGATAAACTTAAATCAGGGATGATCTAATCTAATGAGCAAATCCTACAGCCCCGATGTTGCAAATGGACCCCTGAGGGTGCAAATGTCTGTACCCAAGGATTGGACTGCAGCATATGGACCTTCTTAAGCTCTTTTTTTATCACTGTAAGCTCTCTGACTATCATTTAAGTGTATATTTGTTTACATCTATGGCAGATATTGCTGCTTGCTTATTGATAATGTCTCTTGAAAGTGAGAACAGGCATTTGCCTGGCACTTTTGTAGCTGGCATTGCAAGGTAACAGGCCTGATATGTTTGACCACCATTCCAGAGGACATGTTTCCAAGATCATGATGTTCGTTAAAAATAATGTGTTAATTCAATTTGTGATCAAACGCCTTAGGGGAGAACTGTACAGGCTTGCCAACCCACAGAAATTTCATTTACAGACAAAATGGGAAAAATTTACGGACAGACACATTTTTTTACGGACATAATTTTTATACTATATTAAGACAACATAAATGGCCAAAAGTGAAAACTAATCATTGTCATTCATACATCACAAGAACAATATGCTATTTAACTCACTTTCATTTAGTTAGTCATGGTCCTGGAAGTTTTCCATTGATCTAAATAAACAACTAAAAAGTCCAATTTCCGCTGCTCCACAGTAAAATGGCTGAAGCAGCACAGAAGACATTTAATTGCTATAGAATAATTGCTGTTTTTTGAAATTGTATTGCACTTTTATGAAATTTACAGACAACTAAATTTTTTTACGGACTTTGAGGACATGTCCAATTTTGGCTAATTTTTTATGGACTGTCCGTAAATTTACTGATGGTTGACAACCCTGGAAATGTATGTCTTTGGGGAGCAACATGACGTATGATCTACTGTAAGAAGGAAATAGCAACTAGAATAGCGAAAGCAAGAGCGAGTTTGAAGGAAATGGATAAAATCTGGAAAAGTAAAGCAGTTAGCTTAGGAATGAAGCTGAGTGTCTTGAAAACGTGTGTATTTAGCAGCATGCTGTACGGATGTGAGACATGGGTGATAATGAAAGATTCGAAGAGAAGGATATTGGCATTCGAGAGGAGTTGTTATAGAAAGATCCTGAGAATAGGATGGATGCAGAAGGTCACCAATGAGGAATTATATAGGAAGATACAGCCAAAAGAAAACCTACTGCAGAAGGTCATACAACGGAAGTTACAGCTATTCGGGCATATCTGCAGAACGAACAATGAGCGAAAAGTTAAGACCTTGGTATTCGGCATAATGGATGGTCCGAATAGGAGAGGCAGACCCCATAGAGAATCAGTAGATGACATAGTAGATTGGTGTGGAGCTAGTCTATAGAAACTAAGCCACTCCGCACTGGACAGGGAAAGATGGAAGGAAATAGTGAGGGAGGCATCGGACACCAATGGGCATTGAGCCCATGGTTGTTGTTGATGATGATATGTCTTTGCTCTGTTTTACCTGCACTCTGACGTATATTTCATGTTATAGCAGTGTTGGATGATGATCCTGCTAGCACATAGTGGCTGCGTCTAGACTGGCATCTTGCTGCCTGTCTACACTGGCCGCTTGTATTTGCGCAAGAACACTGACTTTGTAATGTACAAAATCAGTGGTTCTTGCGCAAATACTCCGACGCTCCCGCTCAGGGGGCGCAAGAGGGCCAGTGTAGACAGCCACGTTTATTTCTTGCGCAAGAAAGCCCGATGGCTAAAATGGCCATCGGAGCTTTCTTGCTCAAGAGAGTGTCTACATTGAGCATGGATATTTTTGCGCAAAAGCAAATCTTTTGCGCAAAGGCACATGCCAGTATAGACGCTCTCTTGCGCAAATACTTTTAACGGAAAAACTTTTCCGTTAAAAGTATTTACTCAAAATCTTGCCAATCTAGACGCAGCCAGTTTGTTTTAAGAACACTTTCACTGCAGCACGGACAAAATGTAAAGTACCCACGTGAGATTTCTAAAGATAGCTATAGCACATGCCACGAAGTTTAAGAATCTGAAGTGCCTTCCAAAATGTGAAGGACAAGGTGTGGGGCATGCTTTCAGAAGCCTTAAAAGAGCAACACTGATGCAGAAACTACAGAACCCGAACAACCAGAAAGGAAAATCACCCTGCTGACTCAGATGATGAAAATGAAAATGCATCAGTCCATGCTGCTTTGGACCATTATTGAGCAGAACCCATCAATAGCATGGACGCATAATGCCAAGAGGACTCAAATGAGACTGGAGCTAGAGCACCGTACACACACAGCCATAGGAACCATCACTCTTCTAGCCAGGGGTTACTTGACCTTCCTTCCCCTGCTCCACCTCTGCCCACCCCTGCTTCACACCTGCCCTGCTCTCATTCCACCCTTTCCTCCAAGCCCCCTTCCCCGCCTCCTCACCTGAGTATGCCCCATCCCTGCTCCTCCTCTTCCCTCCTGGGCCTTCCTGAATGTTCTGAACCAGCTGTTTGTGGCACTCCAGAAGAGCTAGGAGGACAGGGGAGGAGTTGGTCAGAGAGACCACCAGCGGATAGGAGAAGCTGGGGGAAAGGAAGAAAATGAGGGAGCTTGGTGTTGGGTGGGTGCTCAGCACCCACTAATTTTTCTCTATGGATGCTCCAGCCCAAGAGCACCCACAAAGTAGGCACTTATGCACAGAGCAAGAGACAGTCCCTGCCTCCAAGCACTTACTACCTAACCACCCAAGACAGACAAAGGATGGGGGAGGAAACAGAGATGAAGTGACATGCTCTCTCAGAGTACGTCTACACTAGCCCCCTAGTTGGAACTAGGGAGGCTAATGAGGGCGACCGAAATTGTAAATGAAGTGCGGGATTTAAATATCCCGCGCTTCATTAGCATGTTCCCCGGGCGGTCACCATTTTGGAAATTGACTAGCCTGGAATAACTGCCCGCATCTACACGCGGCAGTGAAACGGGAGTTCAAAGTAAAGCCCTAACTCGAATTAGCTGTTATTCCTCCTGGAATGAGGTTTACCAGCTAATTTGAATTAAGGGCTTTACTTCGCCCTCATTAGCCTCCCTAGTTCAAACTAGGGGGCTAGTGTAGACATACCCTCAGAGATAATAAATGCTTTCTCTTCTGAGTCCTAATCTAGTGACCTAACCACTAAACAATGTTGCTTCTCAGTCTTATGTGGTTATGTCTGTAGCGTTACAGTGAAAGGGATCTCTTCTTTCATTCTGCATTTTCTTTCATACTTATTTTCTCATCATTCCAGTTATTTAAATAACACCATTTTACAAAACTGTATTATATCAATGTCATGCTGTAAAGTACTTTCCCTTTGTGCTTCGTAATCGTCTTCTACTGATAGTTTGTAAGCACGGATCCTGAGACTTTAATAACAGTAAAAAAAGGGGGAAATGTAGATTACTGGGAACATGCCCTGAATGAGGAGACACTGAAAGGCAGAGACGAAAAGGCAGAATGCAATATGATTGAACACATCTGTACCTGCCAGCTCATAGTGTCTGGGACAAAAGAACTAAGGAAATCTCTGGACTGCCTGTATGAAAGGCAGGATCTAAAACAGCTAGAGCCCAATAGGCTTAATGGAACAGATAATGGGATGGCTCAAGACACTGCAGCCACATTTAGCCCATTCTCTGTCTCAGCATTTGCTCACTGGGTAGACACACCCATCTCTAATCTGTTTAAGGGAAGCTCCTTTTCTTCCCTGCATACATTACTACTCTTCCCCCCTACTCCTTCCTCTTCCAGCACCCTCGTCTGCCAGGGGGATTGTCCGCCAGGGAATGTACACTAACAGGTATGTCAGTGAACCTCAAAGACTGTGGACACTGCTGGGAAATAAGAAGTTGTGATTAAAACCATCCAGCACTCCTCTGCCTATGGGTGAACAGGGATGGTTTCAAGCTTCCAGAGCAGACAGTGAAACCCCTGTGACTGGCTGGCTAATGCATTATACCCTTTGGCAACTGTTAGGTTCTCCAGGAGATGAGCCAGACAGTGAATTTCTCTCACACCCTCTGGCTAGTGGGATGTACCAGAGCACTCCCTGCTAGAAGGCAGTTCAGATTTACATGGAGCCTGACATTAACCGCCACATCCTCCACCTTTCCTTCCACTCCCAATCAGCCACAGTGGAGTCTGAAAGAAGCCACAGTTTTATTTAGGGGGAAAAAAACATTCAAAACTTAATGCATCTTAATGGAGCTTATCAAAGAGCTGAGAAACGTCTTAGATTTTACTTGCTATACCCGATTCAACGAGGGATGTCTTTCTCTCATTTACTGCACCCTCTGCAAATCACATCCCAGCTACATGGAGTCGCTTTGCCTCGTACAGTGAGGCTAGGAAAGATGCTAATGCAAGTGTCATCTGGATCTGCTGAGGGCTGATCTAGGATGTCACTGGGATAAAAACTGCTACAGCTGCGCTACCCTAAGATTCTCACCCTTGGGACTCTTTCCATTGGCTTTGAAGGGAGTTGGATCAGGGAAATGTGCAGTGAAGTATACAGCCTCTGAGTACGCAATTCAGAGCAGTATTTTTATGGGTGCACATGATGAGGTGCACAAGGGCTCTCTGATGAGGCTGTGACAAGATGATCTAATTGCTGCGTAGAATGTAGGAACTCAACCACTGCTCATGAAACAAGATTAACCCAAACTATCCTGAGGCTTTCAAAATAATGCATGTAAATGAAATGCAGCTCCCGCACGCACTGTGCTCAGATCACTCTTCTATCAGACTCCTCCTGATGGCTGTCCTTTCCCTTTGATGCTTCTAACCCCTCCCGTCGCCCTCAAGGAACACAAACATTTCTCTAAGGGCAGGTTTTAAAATGTACGGCGAGTGCAATTATCCAGTCAGTATTCTCTTCACCCCGTATACGCTGGCTGGCTTGTCCTGGCAATAATGACCTTTTCATGTATATTTATAGCTATCTTCCTTCCCTCTGGGTAATTATAACAGGATACCATCAAATCATTGTACAACAGAGGACGAGCAATACTAAAGTATGACGTAGTTCAGGGGTTCTCAAGCTTCATTGCACCGTGACCCCCTCTTCTGAGAACAAAAATTACTGCAGGACCAAAACCAAAGTCTACCACCACCACCCTCGGTGGGGAGCTCAAAGCTAAAGCTGCAGGCAGGGAGCCTGTAACCTTAGCCCCACCACCCAGAGCTGAAGGAGCTTGGGCTTTAACCTCAGATCCTAGCAAATCTAAGCCAGCCCTGGAGACCCCATTAAAATAGGCTCATAACCAATGTGTCCTCTAATCTTTTTCCATCCATGTGTGGAATAAATTTTATGTGCACTGAGTTCATCGTCAGTAAAAACAAAACCGAGCTGTGGGCACTCTGCTAATCAGCTGGGAGGCATTTAAATCTCTCCTGAGTGGCTGCACAAGGGCCCAGCTTGCTGGGAACACTGGTCGCAACCCACTTCGGAATCCTGACCCAAAGTTTGAAAACCACTAATGGAATTGATTTTAACTTCCACAGTGCAGAAAATGGGTGTCAGTGAACCTGAAAACTCAAATCACTCCCTGTAAACTGTCAAACAATATCTTAATCTTCCTGCCAGGTCTTAATTTCTGTGGATACCATTGACAGATCCTTACATTTATATATGAACTATGATTCCTTTTATATAGATAGTAAATATTTCATTGACGTTTTTCCATTTACAGGCATCATGATAGTGCAACAGGATGCAGTAAACAAAAAAATCAAATACACAGTTCCAAGCAAGAGTGCTTAGACATGGAGATTTCCATTAATAGAAATATTACCATCTGGACCCAGTCAGACTGGCAACTTGTGACTACTGAGATCAGAGTTATGTAGCATTTATGGAAATACCTGTATCTGCTATAAACTTAACCCCACTTCACCTCCCCATCTGCCTGTTTAGTGACAGGAACTGGGCAGAAACATTCATAATTTCAACAAAACTTTCGAATTCGGATTAAAAAACCAGAATGAAATGTTGGTGAATGTTTTCATAAATATTACAGCCTTTCCCCATTTTTTAACCAACTGTATTATTCACTTATCAGACATTGTCTAATTCTTGGAGTATCAGCTCTTAAAGGACAGGGACTCTGCATTAATAACAAGAGTGACGTGAATTTACTCTCATCTTAAACTGAGATTTATAACTGAATCATACTCTTTAGAACTTTTAGATAAGTTGATCTAATTTTTCCATCCATGTGTGGAATACATTTTGTTATGTGCACTGAGGCATGTATGGATGTGCACCACCAATCGAAACACATTCTGCTAGCTGTGGGCACTCTAGTAATCAGCTGGGTGATATTGAATCTCTCCTGCATGGCCACCTAAACACTCAGCTTACAGGGAACACTGGTTGTCAAGTTAAACAGCAAAATGATTTCTCCCCAATATTTTAAAGGCTGGGTGAAATTTACCAAGTCCATATAAGCCATGCTGCCACACAGCTACCAAAGTACAGGATGGGGTTTGGGTGGAATGGCTAGACACAGGGACCTCTTCATGCAATGGAAGCAACATCTGTGCTGGCTCTGAATTGAGGGGAGAATTGGTGCTGGACTAGTGGAGGGATCATTTGAGCAGCATTCATTCATTCAGATTCAGTATCCAGGAAGTCCTGCATCTGAGTGGGAACAGTGAAACCACCTTGCCCATAGCCTGCATGTTAACTTGTGAACCTTTAGTCCCTTTCATCACCCACCAGCTGTTTATCCAAGTGAGTGTGAGAATTTTATCAGTTATGTGCACTGTGATGGAGTGTGGTCACAGAAGACCCCTTGGGACTGTTCCCTGGTGTGTTGATATATCCCTAACACTTGCCTCCTTGCTCTCTGGGATTCCCACAACTCTGTCCTGCTGGGCCAGATCCTCTGGTCTCCTCCAGATGAGGTACAGAGCTGGCGTAACTGCCCTCTCTTTGAAGAGCAGTGTAGACACTGAACCATTTCAGGTCTGGGAGGATGTGGTTCTCAGGCACAGCACTCAGGAAACCAACCCCCTCCCCCCCCCAAGGGATCAAAACTCCAAATAAATCCGTCTTTCTCCGAGTGAAAGTTTTACACAAAGGCTACATCTACACTGCACATTTTTTTCGGCAGAAGATATGCAAATGGAGCGCTCATTTGCATATCTTGCACTCTTATCTGCATATCCTCTTTCGATCCATTTTGCAGAAGAGGTTTTTGCGATAAAAAGCCCTGTGTAGATGGGCCATTTGTCAGAAAATAACCCTTTTGTGCAAGAGCCTGTAAACCTCATTTTTTGAGGAATAAGGGCTCTTGCGCAAAAAGTTTTTTTCCGACAAATGGCCCTATCTACACAGGGCTTTTTATCACAAAAACCTCTTCCACAAAAAGGATCGGAAGAGGATATGCAAATGAGAGCGTGAGATATGTAAGTGCATGCTCCATATGCATATCTTCTGCCAAAAAAACCCATGCAGTGTAGATGTAGCCAAAGAAAGCTCATGAAGATGTTCACCCTCTTTATCAATGAAAAAGGAATGTGCACACTGAGAGTGCATCTACACTGCAGCGTAGCTTGAAACAAGAATACGCAAATTGAGGTATGCAAATTGCATATTTTACTTTGATCTTATGTGAAAGAACTCGCTATTCGGAAATGTCTCTTGCGCCTCATGGAATGAAGTTTACAGGGACGTCGGAATAGTGAGCCTGAAATAATGGGCTTGCTGTTAAGACACGGGATAGCTATTTTGGGATACTCGGTATCCCGAAATAGCATTGCAGTGCAGACGTAGCCTGATTGTTCTCCCCCGATAACAATTATTTACACTGGGGTTGATAGTAAACAAAAGTGTTTTTATTAAGCACAAACAGTAGAATTTGAGTGGTTGCAAATGAAAACCAATAGATCAAAGTTTCTAAAAATGAAAAGAAAATGCATAGCTAGTTCTAATACACTAAAAAGCTTATTGCAAACTTACTGTAAAACCTGTTCTTATTTCAGGCAGGCCTTCAAATAAAAAATTATCTTTTTCTCTGACTTGTATCCCAGCTCTCTTCTTGGGTATGTCTAGACTACATGGCTCTGTTGCCAGAGCCATGTAGATTAGTTTACTAGACATACCCAAATGAAGCCGTGATTTAAATAATCGCGGCTTCATTTACATGAAAATGGCTGCCGTGCTGTGCTGGGGATCAGGTGTCCTGGCACAGCGGGGCAGTCTAGATGCTCTGCGGTCGACAGGGAAGCCTCTGTCGACCGCTCCGGTAAACCTCGTTTCACGAGGCATAATGGAGCGGTCGACAGAGGCTTCCCTGTCGACTGCGGCACATCTAGACTGCCCCGCTGTGCCAGGACAGCTGATCCCTGGCACAGCGCGGCAGCCATTTTCATGTAAATGAACCGCGATTATTTAAATTGCGGCTTCATTTGGGTATGTCTAGTAAACTAATCTACATGGCTCTGACGACAGAGCCATGTAGTTTAGACATACCCCTTGGGTGTATCATGCCAGCCAAAGACAAAATGACAGATAGTTTCCCATTGCTTAAATAGACTTTTTCTCCTAGGTGGGAATCTTTTGTTCTGCATCCTTCCTTTTTCCCCTCTCCCCCCTTCCATGGAAAATTACCTGGTCAAACAGGTATCCCACTACCAGGTGGCATGGTCACATGTCTTCCCAGAACTAACCACTGCTTGGACTTAAAGGACCAACAAAGCTGTTCTCAAGTCGTTAAGTTGACTACCCAGTTGTTAAAGCTTCATAGCACCATTGATGGCTCTCATTTGCACTTTTAAAACCATAGACAATCTCATACTTCATATTTCTAACTTTACATACAAGAATGACACATGCACCAAAACACAATATACAGAAATAGCAAATTGTAACATTAACATTGATAGGTTACATGAGATATTTTATCCAAAGCATCTTTGAGTTATGCATATTTATATTCATAAGCCAACTCCATAAACTTTTTAAAGCGAGGAGGAGGGGGGAACTTGTCACAGGCACTTGGCAAGCACCAAGCATGAGAAACCTACCAACAAAACAGAAAGGCAACTCATCAGCAGACAGAACAATAATTCAGGCTGCTGACTGCCTGTCTTTTCCATCATCCCATGCAGGAAACTGCAAAATCCTGCTGCTTTCCTTATGAAACCAATCAACTTTCCATGAAGAATGATTTCTTTAAACATAGAAATGAAATCAATGTGGGTTACAATAAATGGCTGCTATTTAAGAAACCACATGATATAACCAAATATCCTTGACCTAATCTCACCAGGCAGCATGGTATCTTCAGTACTGCACTTACTAATTACAGCGGCCCAACACCAATAATGAAAACCCACCTTTTAAATTCTTTTCTGACAAAGATTTATACTGCACAAATCCTGGGTGAAACAGGACCATCCCCACTCTCACATTGAAATTTATTGTTTTAATAAGGTTATAAATGGCTTAAATTAAAAACAGCCTTATGATTTAGACCACATCATAGAAAGAAAATCACTATGCTAACTCTTTCATGGCATATCTGGAAGAATGAATTCAGCAAAGAATGGAACGTGCTTCCTTACAAAACCTACAAATGCAAATTAGATATTTTAGGGAATTTCATAGTACTGCCATTAAGTGCCAGGCTGGTATAATAGGAATATAAAGTCACCATAAAAATACAATATATTGTAAAGTAAAAAGAGATAGGTCCAGATCCTCAGGGGCTACACACTGATGCAGCTCCATAGGCCAATACAGACCTGCTGAAGATCTGCTCCTATCTTGGAGTTTAAAAATGTTAACATTGCGGAAATCACCCATTGTGACAGGGCGCTCCCACCCCGCACTCGGAAGGATCGGGGCGAGGGGCGTGCGGGCTCCTGGGGGGAAAACAGGTCCTTTGGGGGGAGCACGAAGCGACAGCAGGGAACACGCCAGGAGGCAGGGCTAGAGGGGCCGGCCGTGACGCCATAGGGGGCAGCTCCGGGGCGCATGCAAATGATGTCATCATGGGGCGACTCCGAGTCGCAGGGGCGACGACGCCAGAAATCCCGCTGGAGGGGGATTTAAAAGGATGTCTCGCCAGCCAGGAAGGGGAAGAGAGACAGAGAGACGCTGGAGCAGACTGACGGTGAGCATGGGGGGGAGCTGGAATGGACCTACCCCTAGAGAGATACCCCAACCGCTGAGCAGGGATAGGTGATCCCTGCCCTAGGGCTCTGGGCCGGGGTTCGGAGAGAGGGAGAGCCCGAACCCCCCTACTCCATCTTCCGGAGCAAAGCGAGCCCCACAGTTGGGGTTGTGAGACTTAAAAAGCTGTGCCTGCGTGGAGAGCGCCGGGAGGCTGAGATTCTCTGGCCGGGGCGCAAGACTGTGTCGGGATTGTAGACACAAGGAGTGGGTTAATAAATAGGGTGGTGGGGGCAAACAACCTCTCGGGGTAGCGTGGTCCTTTACACCCATTAACTCCTCTCCCCCTCAAAGGGTGCATCTACACAGTGCCCTTAACTAGAAATAAGCTACGCAATTTGAGCTACGCAAATTGTGAGGCTTATTTCGAGTTAATTTCAAAATAGCTTATTTTGAAATTTGGCGCTGTCGACACAGCACCAAATTTCTAAATAGAGAGCTATTCTGAAACATCCCTTAATCCTATTGGAAGGAGTTTACAGGGACATTGGAATAGCGTGCCTGTTCTTTCAAAAGCTATTTTGAAATAATGGGCGTGCTGCCAAAACACTATTTCGGGAGACTGCAAGTGTCCCGAAATAGCACCACTGTCTAGATGCACCCCCAAAAAATTATATAGAGGCTTTTACTAGGCCTTGTCAATCAGTCTGATAGACAGGATGGTATTCAATAGGGATCTAGGGGTTGCGATGATAACATCACAAGACCTACTTTTTATGTGCCGAGAAAAATCTCAGGAACAACAACGCAATCAACAAGGCTAAGGTAGGTGCTGCACAGGGTAGCTTGCCCCAAGGATGGGAGAGCATGGGATCAACCCTGATTACTGGATGAGCCCCAACTAAGAATCAGGGGATTCTTGTACATAAGGAGCTAGGTTTGATGCTGGGAAGAGCTTGCCCACTGGGAAAGAGCTGGAAGAGAGAGAGAGCGAGCAAACATGTGCACGAGCTAGCTCACTCACTTGCTCTTGAAGCTGTATGGAAAAGGTCAGAGCACTAAAAAAAACTGCTTGGAAGAAAAAAGTAAGTAAGTAAATTTCTTCAAGCAGGGAGGCCTGAGAGAGACCCTGTTAAAGCAGAGACAGGGAGACATAGAGGAAAACTAAAGCGGTGAGGTGGGAAATGGGAAAACTGCCCCAATAGGCATAGAGGCTGGAACTGGGGGTGCTTCTTGTATCCCTTGGCTTGAAGTGGTTTCCATCATATTCAGGGTTTACAGTTTGGCTCACTGGCTCTCAGTACCCCCCCCCCCCCCAAATTGTTCCACAACCCCTGGCTATGGGTTAAAAAAGCTGTCCTAGCTGGGCAATACAGCGTGCTGGGTCAGAACCCTGAGTAGAGGGTGGGACTTGGGTTCCCTTATGGACCACAAGGAGGGGGTGCACACATCCTCTACAACAGTGTTGAGTCCCCCAAAGGGCAGCAGACTGAACTGAGGAAGAGCCCCAGAAAGGGTGGAAGGACTTTTGTTTCCATTTAAAGGCAAGTTTTGACTCCTAGATTAGATGGAGAAGATGGACTAAAAACTGTGGCTCAAGCGGAAGGCTGAGTTATCAGGGAGAGAAACCACCAAGGCAAAGGAGGGACTGTCAATAAGGGGGCACTGGCTAGGTGCTGCTGCCACAAACACCCACAGCAGCTGCTTAGCCATGTACCCATTCACAGGCACCCTAAGGTGAATGGGGAGTGAGAGGAGGTCCACACAAGCCAGCATGCTGGTGGCTCCCTGCCTAAACTAGCTAATGGGAGATGCTGACTGTAGGGGTGTGAATGCCTCACTCTACATAGTCCAGGAGTAGGTCCATTGTCAAGGTGCCACCATCCACCTTAACTCTTAGCTCAGTGATTAGAGCAGTCAGGCTCCCTGAATCTCTCCTGTTGTCCTCTTGATACATGAGGGGTTGGAGCAGGTAAAACTGGAGCCACGGTCTCCTCCTCCCTGATAGGTGATCCTAACTACTGGGCTACAGAGCCATTCCCCTTCTTTCCCTTGCCCACATTCACAGAATAGTCATTGAGCAGAGAGAAAGAGGGTGACCCACACCAGAATCTCCCACAGCTCTGGCAGAGAGGGGAGGAACTGACTCAAAGTCTCCTACTCCCCGCTCTGGGCTAAATGCTGTAAGGTGGGCTCCTGTTCTGGAGGCTGGGCTCTGGGCATGCCTACCAGCTCAGGCAGTTGAATGTGTCTTCCCTCAGGTTGTGGATTGCTCTGGGCAGTAGGCAGGAGACACACCTCCAGAAACTTAGAGGGAGACAGCAATGGGGGTGGCCAGAGACAGAAATACAAGTGCTCAGGGTGGTTTTACCCTGACAAGCTTAGGTGCTGACTGGGTTTAGGCACCTACTGAGCTCAGTGGAGACCAAAACTGCAACTTAGGTGCCTAAATACCTTTGTGGATCCCACTTTTAGGTCTCAATGCTGCAAATGCTTGTGCTAGTGAGTAACTCTATGGACCTGAGCAGTCCTCTTTTTGTTCAATTGAATGACTAATGCGCTGTAAGTGTGTGCAGGACTGGAGCCTCTTGCTAGATGTTAAACAGACTGGGATGTAACGTTGGCACACAACACAGCTGGAATATACTCTGGGGCTGGAAAGAATATTTAGAGTGAAGGGAGGACCTAATTCTCCTCCCTGCCACTGCTGTAAATCAGGAGCCAGCAATGTCTTTACACCCCTGTAAAGCTGGAGTAAGTAACCAGGCCCATAAGCTGTAATTCAAATGCAAGCCAACTACCAAGAAGCTGTATTAACCATTCCAAGGGGCAGAGGTCAGACTTTCAAAAGTGGCTAGTGCTTGGGGAGGGGAGAGACAAACTGAGACTCCTCTAAAGAGCTCTGTTTTGCAGATGGCAGATGCTTGGCATTTTCTGAACACCAGGCCCCTCTAAGGCATCTGAACTTGGACACCTCAAAAAACAAGCCCCATCCCCAATTCTATTTGGAAAAGCTCTTGATAGGAAAATAACCCCCATGAAAAGAGGGGAGGGGGACATGGACAAAGAAATTGATCTAGAGGAAAGGGGACAGACATCTTCAATTTGAAGCTCACAAAGAAAAAGTTATAAAATATTGTGTTGATGGCATTTGACTCCAGTTAAGACACAGACATCAAGTTTTTGCTACTAGAGAGGCACTCTGTTGATGGAGTTGTAGGGAACACACTGGATGTGGTGGTTGTGGCTGGGAATTAGACAATTTGGGGAGGAAATTAAATAGATTCATCTTATAACAAAATGCCTAGCTTCCCAGAGATTCCCTGACTAGCTTACTTAATGCTCCAGTAAAGGGTCTAATTGTTAAGCAGAACAAATTCACTTACTGTTAACAGTAAGACTTCGTATTGCTTATTACTTGAAAAATGTGACTTCTGTCAAAATGTGGTATAGTATAATATGGACTGTCCTTATTATAATAGAAAAGCTTTACATCGCATACAGACACAAGAGAAATACCCCAAAGAGATAATTTGGTCATTCTTTTTACTGTACCCAGAGGAGGAGAGCTCCCCAGCCAGCAAGCCAAAATCTTTAGCCAGGTTCTTTGAGTATTAACCTGGTCCTAAATAAGTAAGGTATGATGTGAGATTGTTAATATTTTATTGTAACCTTGCCTTATTAAAAAGTTTAAAAATCAACTGAGCTGTAATTTTGGCAGCAGCCTTATGAAAACCATGGTGTAGGGCTCAACTGTGCATTCCCCGCTAGAAGAAAATGAATGTTCTGAATATACGAAGAATGCCAGATCAGACTTCTTCTAATGTCATCTTCTAAATGTCCACAGATTCATTCTTCTGCCGCTGGCAGGAAGTCTGGGAATCCTGGCCTGAAAAGTGAGAGAGCTCCTGGCACACATGAATCAGGACACTATGCAGCAGCAGCCAGTAACAGGACTCTGAAGAAGCGGCCCTCCTACAATTAAGAAAGCCTTGTTTTCTGAGATAGAATTGTCTGTGTCCACTGGGTAGCAGAATGCAATGGTGTGGAAATTCACTTTAGAATGCTTGACCTGTTGGGAGTCTTTACTAATGCTTCTGAAAGTAAGTTATTTAAAAGCGAATGAAAGAATCTGGGGGATTGGTGAATGGCTAATATTTATATAGCACTTCTCTTGTAAAGGTCTCAGAGTGCTCAGCAAATTTACAAACTGCCTGTGTACACAGAGCTTGCTCGAGCCAGCCTATTATGGGGTAGATATGGCAGCCTTGAAACAGCGCACTGTAACATCTTTTACTTATAAGAACATGCAGAGTCTGTGGCTCCTTAAAGACCAACCGATTTATTTGGGCATACACTTTCGTGGGTAAAACCCACTTCATCAGATGCATTAATCAGAAGTGGGTTTTACCCACGAAAACTTATGCCCAAATAAATCTGTTAGCCTACATCTAGACTGCAGGCTTCTTTAGAAAGAAGCTTTTCTGGAAGATCTTCTGAAAAAAACTTCTTCCGAAAGAGAGCGTCCACACTGCCAAAGCACATCGAAAAAGTGGTCTGCTTTTTCAAAAGATAGCGTCCACACTGAATGGATGCTATCTCACATTTGTGCTGTGATTACTATGGACGGAATGGCCACCAGGGCACCTGTGCTCTTTCCTCTTCTTTCGAAAGAACTCCCTCTTCCCCATCCACACACGCCTTCTTCCGAAAGGGCTTTTTCGGAAAAAGGTTTCTTCCTCATAGAACGAGGTTTACCAAAATCAGAAAAACCTCTCTGTTCTTTCGATTTTTTCCGAAATAACACGATTGCAGTGTGGATGAAAGTGACTTTTTTTGGAAAAACTCTGTAGTGTAGACACAGCCTTAGTATTTAAGGTGCCACAGGACTCCACGTTGTTTTTGCAGATACAGACTAACACAGCTACCCCTCTGAGATTTATTTGCTATCTACTTTATTGATGAGTTACCTAACAGATTGCCAACCCGGGGTTGCTGTGGCCTTATCATTGTTGCAGAGAACAATTTTTTCAAAGGGGGATCTGAGATAGCTATACTCAAACCCATTATGGCTTTCTACATTGCATGCAGGACTTCAGCTAGACCAGTGTAAATTAGAGCAGCCTTTGGGAGATCTAACTTAAATGTGTCTGTCAGCAATAACACTGAGGAGCTGTTTTGGTAGCCAAAAATAGCAGGACTACAGCAGTGCCAGAACTTTCAAACCAATATAAACATTTGCTAGAAGTATTCCCCAGGGGCTGTATCCACTAACATTTTGCTCCCACTATATCACTGGAGCAGCATAAAGGGGCTGTAATGCAATGTATAATTAGGCCCTGTATGTCTGTCTGAACTGTATTAAGATAGAAGCAAGGATCCAAGGAATAGGGACTCAGGTAACTTCTATATTTTGTACAATATTGACCACACTGATGGTACTCACTGGTGGATTGGTGCGCTCACACTAAAAATAACAACATACATATAAAGGCATTAACCCTATAGAACAGTGGTGGGCAACCTGCAGCCCTGTATGCTGTATGCAGCCCATCTGGGCTTTATGTATGGCCTGTAAGAGATTTTGTCGACTGTTGCCCACGTGCAGGGATGCCAGATTCCGCTGGTATCCATCCACATAATTTTACTTCTACTGGCATTACTAAAGTGACATGCACATAAAGTAAGGGCATGTGAAGTGAGGTGCATGCTGATTCATACATTGATTGTGAGAGCTGTGTGTTCCCTCAGCACCGAATTAAAGTGCTGCTATATTTTAATTGGCATACCCTGCAAAGTCTAGGAATGCTACTACACTACACTGTCTTGGTTACTACAATCTTGCAGCCCACTGAGATGAAGGAGAGTGGCCCACTCACTAGCCTAGGTTGCCCATTGCTGCTATAGAGTGACGAAAACCTTTTTATAGATATAAACTAACAAAGATTTGCTTAGATGGCAGGTTCATGTAGAGAAATAAATTGTACCACTGTGGTCCTATAGGGTGATTAGGCGAATACAGAAACTTCTCAAGTGTCATTCAACAAAAAGTGATAACACTTAAGAGTTAAACTCTGCAATACTGAAATCAACCATAATGCACAACAACCAAAGAGTAAACTAAATAATGTAGTAAAGTCTATTTTTATTTATAATGGCCCTGTAACAAATTATACCAACACTCCAAAAAAAGCATAAGCGGATATAAAGGGCCAAAGAAAATGGCCCTACAAGGAGAGAGTTCTCCACCCTGTCCACCTACAAAGAATCTACTGCCGGCTAACGTGCTAGCCTACATAGATGTACTTTGCACGAGGTCTGAAAGGTCACAAAAGGCAAGGGTTTGCCATTGAGAATTAGGGATGTGGCAGTGTAAACGTACAAGCGGTTAACTGATGAGCCTGAGTAAACACATTTAAACATCCCTGATGAGAATGTCCTGCTGCCAGCCCCATGGAATTAAATGCTGCAGCAGGTAAGAAGAAGAGCATTCTAACCAAGCAGTGTTAGAGTAGGGGAGGAAGAGGAGAAATGCAGTCTCCTCTCCCACTTGTGCTATGGCTTATTTCTTCCTCCTTAACTCTTGCAACGTACAAGGCCCTTGGCACTTACAATCATGGCTTTTCCTGCTGGTAAGCATGATTATTTACTAATATTCACTGAGTGCTAATCACTGTATTAGCTAGACACGAGAAAGGATGCCAGGATTCAGTTGTGACCAGTGTAAATTGGGGTAGTTCCACTGAAGTCAATGAAGTTATTTATATTGGCTTTGGTAGAAGTTATATGTAACACCAGTAACAGTGAATCTGGCTCATGGTGTCCTCGGTGGCCAGTCACTGCCATCCTGTGCGTAGGGTTGCCTGGTGTCCGGTTTTGAACCAGACAGTCCGGTATTTGACCTTTCTGTTCGGGAAACAAATTGAGAAAATATAAATGAGAAAATATAAATGTCTGGTATTTTCTAAATAAGATGTAATGTAGATTGTGATGTAATGTCAAGTGTGTCCAGTAGTTTTGTTGAAACCATGTGGCAACCCTACCTGTGTCACCATTTGCTGCTATAAATAGTTGGTTATGTCCCTAACATAACAGAGATGCTCATGTAGGTGCCTGGAAACTACATGGGGCCTGATTTTCTGAGGTAGGTACTAAGCACCCACAGCTCTCATTGACTTCCTCTGGAGTTGTGGGCACCCAGCACGTCTAAAAACCTGGTCCTTCCTTCTACCATCATCAGCACAGAGCTGGCCTTAATTGGTGCCAGGGCTGAGCTGTGGTACCTCTACTCTTAGCAGTTCAAGCCCTGGCACTTCTGGGCTTGCTGTGTCAGTTACCAAAAAAAAACAAAAAAACCCAAAAAAACCCCAAAAAACAAAACACCACAAAAAATTACTTGAGCCCCACCACATCTTTCATTACAAATGAAGCACTGGCTATATTATAATAATGGGTGGCTCCAGTTTTCCTTCAGTAGGAAATAGCTGGCTGAGTGCTTGTGAGCATCAGTGATTTTTCTAGTTACCTTCATAAATCACTACCAACAAATGTGTTTTCCTGAACTTTTCCTTTAACAGCCTCTTATTCCGTTCACAACTCTCCAGATTACTCCAATCCCTTGTCGATCACTCTTGAATATGTTCCTTCCAGAAGTGCAGCTAAGTAGGATAAGCACGATTAAAAAATGCATCTTGAGTGGAATTTCAGCCTACTCCACTAAGCCAAAGGGAGGAAATTTATGCAGAACACCTAACCCCTTGCACCCACACACCAGTTGTGTTAACATAGAGCTGGGAGCTATGGTCCCAGAACCCTGCAGGACTTAAGGTCTAAGAACCTGTTAAGTCTGAGCTCTATTGCTTTCCCATGTCCATGTGGCCCCAGCTTGACTTGGGTTTCCAGAAGTCTTCTCCAGGTATCCCAGAGTTCCTCGGGGCAACCTGGATGATCAGGAGCTGCTGTCTGCTGGTTTCTAGTAGGGCGGGGGCATCATAACTCTATTCTTAATTCTGACACTGAATTTGCTCCATTCATTTTATAGCCTTGCAAACCGGTGATAATAGAGTCTACATTACAGAAGTGTTGCAAAGCTTAATTAATGTTTACAAAGCCCTTTGAGAACCTTGAATAAAAGACGCTATAAAAGAGAAGTACGTTACTATTATTAATATTCATTATGAATGGAAAAGTCAAGTACCCAGCAATCAGAGTAGGATCTGCCTACTGTGGCATTACATCTGGTGTGGAGATACCAGGGTAGAGGCGCCTTTGAAATACTAGTGAGAGCTAGACAGCTTTCTTCTGCCACATCAGCTAAATTTGGCACAGCAACCGGCTACTAGTCTGCCAACTGTTCAGGGCAAGGTCTTCTGCTGCCGACGTTTTCATTAGCAAATGGGTGAAAGTAGATGCACACCCTTGCGTGCCCTGACTTGTGCATGTGCAAGGAATGGGTGTGCTCAAAGCAGCGGGGGTTGCAGTTGGTTGTGCCAACTTCTTATGCACATTGGGCAATGTGCCTGCAAGCAAAACCGTCCATCCCTTTGTGCGCCCACGCTTTGGACAATGCAGGCAGATTGCAGTCCCAGGAAAGCCTCACGCACAACTCGATGCATCAGTGTAGTTGTGCTACACTCCTAGGGAGGAGGGAGGGAAAAGCCCTGCCCCTCATCACGTCCTAACTCTGGGCTGTGCTTGGAACATGCCTGCTGCCTGCGGAACACACCCGAGCGCGCTGCTGCACCCAGCTCCGCCGCGCCAGGGGTCACCGCAGAGGGGAGGCGGCTGCGGGCACCTTTAATGTGTAAACCAGCTTGTCAGCTGACCTAACCTGGCTCCGCGCTCCGGAGCGGGCGGCGGCGGCGGGCGAGCCGGGCTGGGGGGTGGCGGCCGGGGTAGGAGCCGCCTACTGACGTCTAGAACCTGCTGTGCAAGTGCAGGCGGCGCTGCCTTCCCTGGCAGGAGAGGGACGGAGCCCGGCGGCCGCCGACAATGTGCAACGCCGGAGGAGCGGCCCGGCGGGCAGGCGGCCCGGCTAGAGGCAGGCGCTGAGCCGGCACCTGGCGGAGGGGAAGGGGCCGGGGCCGGGGCCGGGGCAGGCAGCCGCGGCGGGCTGGCAGGGGGAGCAGCCGGCCGGAGCAGGTACCGGGAGGCCGGGCCGGGGAGAGCCTGCGGTGGCGGGCGGGGATGGGAGGAGGCTGGATCGGCCGCCGACAGGAAACAGCTGATCCTCAATGGCTCTGGCCTGCGGCCTCTGCCACCGCAGCACCTGGCTGGGTTGCAGCGCCCCAGCCGGGCAGGCCTGCGTGCGGGTAGCCGGCGGGGCAGGGAGCGCGGGGGCTCGGGGCAGTGAAATGCGGAGCTGGGGGGCGGCAGGCAGGGCAGGAGGCTGCTGCTGCCAGGTCGAGGGCGCTTGGGCAGAGCGATCCGCCCGGCGGGGGGCCCCGGGGGAAGGCGGCCCCCAGCCCCTTTGCAAGTCCTGGTGGCGGCGATTGATCGCTGCGGGGGGAGCTGTCTGCACGAGCTCCAGCCTAAGGCTGGGGAGGCGGAGAATCCGCGCCCCTTCGCCGGCTCGGCTCTGTTCCATTCCGCACCCACATGATGATTTGGGGCGGGGGGGGGGGGGGTAGTGCGCTGTAGCCCATCCAACCCCGGCCCCTTCCCCAGCCCGGCCCTCTCCAGACAAAGAGCCCCCGTCTCCCCTCCAGTCCCCCCCGCCTCCCCATGACTAATGGGGGCCGTCCCTCCCCCGCTCCGCGAGCCCGCACACTGGAGGGATTGTTGTTGCACCTTCTTTGGGTGGTGTTTTCCCTGGGTGTGGGTGGCTGGCAGCAGCTTTCTAATGGTGGCGGATGATGGAGGGAAATGCGAGCCAGCCCTTTTATCGGCATCCGTGGCCACCACACATGCAGTCGCATCCCCGAGCCGGTTGTGTTCTCAATCTCTGCCCCTCCATTGTGTGATGGATTTGATCACGTTAGCAGCCAGTGGGCGGCTTGTATCCCCCCACCTCTCTCTCTTGAAAAACACTTGCATGTTTCAGCAGGGTTAGGTGGCTTTGTGCTGCCTTTTTTTTTTTTTTTGCTTCTTGTCTAAATAACCCTCCTCTCCCCCTAGAAATGTCCTTAACATAATAAGCATCAGTTTCAGCAGTCTCTGCTGCTAGGGATGAGAGCTGATTAAAGAAACAGCTTCTCTCCACTGAATCTAGCTAAGGGGAGGGGGCAACTTCAATTACTCCTCTGACTTTCTGCATTGTGGGCCAATCGCAGCTTATATAGAGTGTTTGTGTCCATCCTCCTAGCAACATAGGCTCATTGCATGGCAATAGAAGCAAAATCTAGTGTAGAGAGGTGGGCTGTGTTTCTTTATCCCTTAGCTTTCCTGCAGAAGAGCAGTATAACAGCACAGACTTTTCTGTCTGGGGTCCCTGGTATCCTTTTTGGTGTGAATGCAAGGCCTCCTGGCTTCTTGCACGTTCAGTGTGCATCTGTGTTTGAATGGCATTGTGCCTGCTCAGGTCACGGAGGCTGTTTTGAATAGGCTGCAGGTGACAGGGAGTGGATTTTTAAGTGACATGCTTTCTGCAGGAAAAGTCCTTCCCTTAGGTCTGCTCTGCAGTGCTCGCAGATGGCTTTCTCTGATCTTTCACACCTTGATGCTTTTATGTTCCCAACAAGAGATGGAAGGACGTAGTGTAACTCAAGGGCTCTCACAGGTGCTAGAAAAGGCAGTAAAAGAAGACACAGTAGTATATGCTGGGGGGAGGAGAGACATGTGTTGGTAGAGCTTTGATAAGCACCTACTGTGCTGTGTGGGATGCAGATGAAATCAGGATCCATGTCTCAAGTTCATAATCCAAGACCGATCACAACCAGAGCCCCTCTCTGAGCCTCTCAAGGCAAGCCCTAACCCTATCTTGGAACGCATTTTAATGTGCTGTGGGAGGATGATGGCATTTTTACTGATGCAGGGTAGTGTTTATAGTCTTATCACAACTATGGGTTCATGTTGCCCGCGCTAGTAATTCCATATCAACCCCAAAGCCAAGTTAGGCAAAGAGGATGTACGGCCCAAAGTGCATAGCCTAAATTGCTCAATAACAAGGTGTATCTTTTCATGCGAATTTAGTGTCAGGTGACTTTGTTTACATACAGAAAAAAAGGGAATAGTAATATTTGCCTCAGGGCTCATGAAGTAGTCTTTGAGATGCTCAAAAGGAAGATTCTGTAATGCATAGATCATGGGGCATGTGTTATGTTAAACGGTCTCTTCCCTTTCTTGCCATTAGTGTTGTTGATACATCCTGCTTTGTTAGATGGACCTCACACAGGCTACCTTCCAACCTTGATTACAGGGTTGTAGAACTGCAGCAGACAGTGGCATAACTGGCAGGAATATAAGGATTTAATACTGACCTGCAGCTAAAAAGAAAACAAAACTTTGAGAAGAGGAAGATGGGGAGAAATCAAATGGGTAGAAAAAGGGAGTCTAATTAGTGATACATCCTTTTTCTTGGGGGAGGAAGAGAGAACAAGAAACCCTCCCCCCCCATGCCTTTCTTCCCTACTACTCTTGTTCAGGGACATAAGGAATCTCGTGGGAGAGCCCAAGCAGCAGACAGGTTTGCTGGCACAGTTGCTTTTTAGAAGTCATGCTCCGAGCTCCTCTATGCATTAGTGTTGCTGATGGCTGAGCATTCATACTGTAGAGCTAGACTGGGATTTAAGAGTGTGCCGGGGTAATGGGAAGTATGTAGCTGCACTGTCCTGGAGGAGAGTGGAGAGCAAACTGTGAAAGTTACACACTGTTCCCTGGTTCCTCCCACTTGCTGCAGGGGTGGGGCAGGGATGCAGTGGGCTATTGATAGCCTATCAGTAGGTTGCATCCTCCATCATGTACCAGTGGAGCTCCTCTGGCTGCTTCACTGAAGTGGGGGATCCAAGGTTCTGCCCATTCTCTGCTCATATGTGGCCATTCCCCACCCACCTGCCGTTCTCCTCCCCAGCCTTGTGCTGTGTCTGTGACGCAGGTACCCCACAAAGCAGGGTAAGAGGGCACGCTACGTCTCCTTACTTCTGAGTCGGTATGGCTGTTTGTTATGGACCAGCTCAGATGTTTGATTATGGAGGTGGAAGAAGTATGCTCTGTGCTCCTTGTCAGTCTGGAGGATGCAGTGAGTTGCCAGTGCCCAGAGAATACTTGGGCCAGAGAGCCTTCTTCCTTAAGAATATAAGGACATAAAAATGGCCATACTGTAACAAACCAAAGGTCCGTCTAGCCCAGTATCCTGTCTGCTGATCGTGGCCAATGCCAGGTGCCCAAGGGAATAAATAGAACAGGCAACCATCAAGTGATCCATCCCCTGTCACCCATTCCCAGTTTCTGGCAAGCAGAGCCTTGGGACTCTATCCTTGCCCATCATGGCTATAGCCATGATGACTCATCCTCCATCTAGGAACCTATCCTTTATCTAGTTCTTTTTTGAACCCTATTATAGTGTTGGCCTTCACAACACCTTCTGGCAAGGAGTTCCACAGGTGAACTGTACATTGTGTGAAGAAATACATCTGCTACTGTACCACCTGTGAACTTTGTATCCCTTGAGTTCTGGTAGCCGTATATTATAATTTGCTTATAACCCTCCACAAAACTTCCTTAATACAGTCAGATTAATTTCACAGCTGCTAATTAACTTGCTTTTGTTATTGACCAATAACTAACAACTGTGTTGTTTTATTTCAGGATGTTTAAAGGTTAAGTGCCAAACACCAAAATGAGTGTGACTTCGTGGTTCCTGGTGAGCAGCGCTGGCATTCGCCACCGGCTCCCTCGGGAGATGATATTTGTTGGCAGAGATGAATGTGAACTAATGCTCCAGGTAAATATATTTTTATTCAGTTTCTTCTGATCTGGTAAATGTCACCTGAAGATGCAGTAGATGCCTTGACTGTAAAATCAGGGCTCTAGAAGCTATTCCAAACCCAACAGTTACTTTTAAATAAATTCCCTATTTCATAAGAACTCGATATAAGCTAAATTTACGATACCCACCAAGGTTTGATGTACTTGTGAAAGCACCAGTGAGCTTTTCTCCAAGGGCCCAGTGATTAGTCTGGGAGTCGGAGCTTTGTAGGCTGTAAGCTAAGTGACAGGAACAGATTAATAGTACTGCTCCCAAGGCAGCGCGTCGCCAAAAAATTAAAAATTCTGTGCAAGGTATTTTAAAATGCGGCATATTTTATTTTTCAAAATAGCACAATTATTTTGGTAATTTATTTTAAAATACCTGTCAGCAAGTATGTCTGGAACAACACAGCAAAAAGGGGTCAGGAAAGGTTTTTTGACCAGTAGATTCCTTACTCGGCATATTGGCGCACATTAATGGCTCCTCAGAGCATATGACAACACTAACGCTTCCATGCATGCCAAACACAGACAGCTTTAAGGCTGTGTCCACATAGCCAAGACATGGGCTCGTAGGGCTCAGGCTGTGGGGCCATTTTACTGCTGTGCAGAATGATGGGCTCCGTCTAGAGCCAGAGCTCCAGGATCCTCCCATCTGCTGAGTCCTAGAGCCGAGGCTGTGCAGCAAGGAAGAGCCCTGCAGCCTGAGCCCTGTGAGCCTGAGTGGCTCTGCACAGGCTAGCCAGAGGTTTTTCTTTGCTGTGTAGACATATCCCAAAGGGCAGGATGTCCTTAGGAGTAAAGTTAGGCCGTGAACTGGCATAGCACTGAAACAGCTGCATGTAGTTCAGCACCGGATTAGGAATCAGGAGCCTGGCACATGGTAGGAGCTGTCTGCTGGGGCCTCCCCAGCCCTGTTCCTCCCCAGCTCCAGGTACACTGCAATAGCGAGAGAGAGGGACAGAGTCTTGCAAGCTTGCGCAGCCCTGCCCCCCCCCCAAGGCGGGGACTAAAGTCACTCCTGGCTGGTCTCAGTGCCCGAAACAGACATACCCACTTGGGACCGCTGCCCAGGAAGGGCATGTAAATCAGTTATCCTGTGGGGAGGGAGTAAAATCTATAGGGGCCATTAACTCTGTGCTTGTGTAAAGGTCCACAGTTTCCCCAGGAGTTAATACTGATGCTCATACTGGGGATGTGAATGGTTAACCGGTAAGCCTCGCCCTTATTGAGTGAGGCTCACTGGTTCCGATTACCAGGTAGGCCTGGAGCAGCTCCCTGCCCGCTGCCAGCAGGGAGCTGCTCCAGTCCCGAGGGTGCCACCACAGCAGGGGCTGCTCTGACCATGCAGCCGGAGCAGTCCCCGTCTGTGTCATGCCCGGTGCAGTCCCCTCCTTTAATTGGTTAGCCAGTTAAACAGGATTTTACCTCCCTAGCTCATACAGACACTATACAAAAGAAACACAATTCCTTCCCTTGCTGCTGAATCTATTTTTTCTATAGATTTTACTGCATATACCATCTATTGATGCTTGTGATTTTTTGTTTCTCTTCACATTTCATTAGTGCTTTTAGCGTAAAGATCCAAGACAGAGACTTAAAACAGACACTAATCTTGTTTCCTAAGTACAGAAACTTTAGCTGATGTGGTGGCTAGGGATGTAAGCGGGTAATCGACTACCTGGTAAGCCTAAGCTTATTGGGTAGTTGAGTTGACTACTTGCTCCCCCTCCCCCCAGCTGCCTCTATATCAGAGGCAGCGGGGTGGGGAAAACCAGAACCGGTGCTGGGAGGGGCATTTTAAAAGGGGGTGTTGCGCAGTTGGACATTAGCAGAACCAAGCCAAGGATGCTTATTCTCCGGGTTCAGGCGGCGCGGCTGAGGTAGGGGGAGGGAGTGGCAGTGAAATAAGCATTCGCTCAATATAAATCACACAGCGAGGGGGCTTTCAGACCCTGTGCTACTCGCGTGTGGCCGCACACCAAGGGAGCCACACAAGGCAGGTGTTGACCCTGCGCCCTGACTAGGCGCTCTGGAGCAGTCCACTCTAGGCATTCGCTCGCCTGTCATCTCCCCCTCTGCTTCCTTCCTTCCCTCCCCTTCTCTAGCGCCCAGGGAAGGGCTTTATAATGGCTCCTCAGTCCTTCCCTCGCCTGAGCTCGCTTTCGGCTTTGGGCTGGGAAGTCACGGTCCTTATTTTGTGGCTCAGGCTGGAGATGCTGTTTAGCTCCTGACTCGAGCAGGGGAAAAGGTCCCTGGCTGCTCTTGGAGGACACTTTCCTCCTGCCTCCACCGCCCCCGCGCACCCATGCGGATTTATTAATGGCTGCATTGAACAGGAGCAGTGATTGGCATTTCCTAATGGAAATGGTGCCTGAGTTGTCTGCAGGCCACAACGCTCCCGGCTCACCTTTGCTCTAGCAGGGCCTGGGGGGGAGAGGCAGATTTTCCTTTGAAGTGGCCCTGACTTCAGTTTCCCAGACTCAATACATTTTAAACATGGGCACACAAACACAGGCTGTAAATTAGAGCAAACTGAATTAGAAACCAGGCCTGGGAGTACCTCCATATCCCCCACACCTCTAGACTGAATGCCCCCATCTTGTCTCCCAGTCTGGCAAACAAAGAGTTTCCTTTGATTTCTCACACTTGCTATCATTTTTAAATTATTGACTCCGCCCCAGGCTAACCAAATCCGCAAGGGTTAGATGGTTTGCTCGCACTGGGGCATCGGGAATAAGCCCAAAACCTGCTGTTTGCTTCCTTCCTTCCTTCCCTCCCTGGCTGGAGCTCGCTCACAACAAAGTTTGCAACCAAAGTAGGTTGCAATTCGGAACTTACAGGAAGTGAGTGAGCTGGGAGCGGCAGATTTGCTAGTCCGGCGGGTCAGGATCACGCTCCTCCCACACCTCACACCCTGATCGATCGGTGACGCTGGGCTTGCAACCGCAGGGAGAGGTGAAGGAAGGGGAGAGCGTGGGTGGCAAAGGAGGCAAAGAGAGGCAGGCGAGGGGCGCAAACCTTGCCCTAGGGGAGCTTGAACCTTTCTACCCTGCCTAGTTTTCTTGACATTGATTTTTCCCAGTTTCTGTCTCGCTCCGCGGAGCTTGCAAATCAAAGGGGACACGGACAGGGCTGGCAATTGAGGTCTGGGGAGCCAAGTCTGCACCCTGCCCTCCCTGCTTTATCCAGCCACTCCTTTATTGTTTAGTCTCGTTGCTTTTTTCTTGGTCCCGCAGTCTGGGATCAAATGTAGCACGATTTAAAGTGCAGAGCCGCAGAGGTCCTGGCTCTGTCCTGGCTCGTGCTGGTCAGGAACCCACCCCTGCTGTGGCTCTGCAGCTTAAATGTAGTAGGAGCTGGGCTGCGGCTCCTACAGCATTTAAACCGCAGAGCTGCAACGGGGGTAGCTCCTGGACCGGTGCGAGCTGGGACCGAGCACCTTCCCCTATCGACTAATTGTGTCATCGATACAAATTGTATTGACAACACGATTTGTCAGTTATCCACCTCTTAACACCCTTAGTGGTGGCGTGAGCTAGAAGGCATCCTTCTGCCCTGGAAAGTTACTTGCACAGAAACATGATTTCCCTCCCATCCCCCCAGTGGGATAATCCAGTTTGTTTGCAGTCTTGGCCTTGATGGTCAGATGTTTAGCTTAAGAATGCTACATAGTGTTGAACATGCATATGCACAAACTGGAGAAGAATGTTAACCAGGAATCCTTCATCTGAGGACTTTATGGAAATTCAGAACCTATATTATTGGGCTTTGACCTGGTTGAAACATTAATATTTAGATGCAGAAAACTCTTTGTTGTGTTCTGTTGTTGTTGTTGTGAATGAACTGGGCTACAAAGAAGGGAAGGAGGTTTGTCTTGGGCTGTTTCAAGTAGAGGTTCCTGGACGCTGGTCCCCAGAGCATGGGTCAGAGCAGCATACAGTGGGGATCGGCAGTAAGCTAACTGTTGCACATTGGAGCTGTCGTTCTGTTTCCACCAGCTAAATAGTGTGAAGAAATGTCCTAAATGCTTTTCTAATATTTTCCCGTGCAAACATTTTTTTGTAGCGGGTGCAGGGACTTTGTGTGTTTGGGGGTGGAAGGAGAGCTAATGGGTTCGGTTTTCAATCAGAGGAGAGGTGTCTACAGGCAATCAGTCTATTAAGATGTGGTCTGTCTATAACAGTGTTTCTCAACCAGTGGTACGAGTACCCTTAGGGGAACTTGAGAAAAGTCTGAGGGGGTACGTCAACACAACTGAAATTTGGAGAAAACTGAATTTTTGTTTTAAGTTTTACAGCGCTTTATTATTTTTGTACTTTTTACACCCCAAAGGTACTGCGGGTACTTTTTTTTTTTTTTTTGAAAAAGGGGTACTTTATAAAAAAAAAAAGGTTGAGAAACACTGGTCTATAACAACACTGGAGAAACCTCCATTCAAAAGGAAAACTAGCTGATGTGGGGACATTGATTTGCAGTGAATGAAATAGCTAGACTGGGTATTCTAGAGTTTGACATGCCGACATTTTTTTGTTTCATGGTGGGTCATTTGTGGGGGTTTCCCCATGACCATGCTTTTTTGTTTTTGTTTTATATTTCTGCGTTTGAGAGCGGAAAGTGAAATCTACAGAGGTTAAAAAGGTCCTAATGTTTTCTGTAGAGCTGTATTGGACAGTTCAAAAAACCTGATTGTTCAAAAGGGCTTGAGTTTTTAAGTGATTAACTTAAGGCCCTTTAAAGGCACCTGATTTTCATGGGCTGGGTGCTATGCACTTTCAGAAAATCACGTGTCTCTAGTTGGGCGCTCAGAAATGGACACCCCAAATCAGTAGTTGCTCTTAAAAATCTTGGTCACTGTTTCTTCCAGTGTTAGCCCATGGCAGAACTGGCAGACTGAATGGTAACCTGTGCAGTATTTCATGCTGAGGTGCTGTTCTGTGAGACTCAGAGCTGATTCAGCACTGTGCTGCCCTTTCCTCTCCCCCACTAACAGACTTTTGCTATCAGCAGCAAAACCTAGTAGAGGGGTCCTTTTAAATTCAAATCTGGTTCTTTTCTGTGGGCCCTCACAGGTAGGGGGAAATGAAGTAAGTGCCAAAGGATGTTGTGAGGAGGATGTAATTGTGACTGGGAATCTGGCAGAGAGTGAAGGGAGGAAGGTTTAAGGCCCATTGGTAGATGTTCCTGTGACATATCATGCATGATCCTGCCTGAGTGCATTTTTTCACTGTCCTCTGTAGTAAGTCTTTCTGTAGATCAGGTTACCCAGTGAAACCCAGTGCAGGCTATACATGGCCCACCAGAGGATTTCATAGTGGTGGGCAATGTTCTCTGTAATCTTTTCCATCCATGTGCAGAATAATTTTTATGTACACTGAGGCATGTACATGTGCCCCACCATAAGAAACAAAAACCTATCTGTGGGCACTCCACTAATCAGCTAGGTGGCCTTTGAATTTCTCCTGAGCATCCACACAAAAGCCCAGCTTACAGGGAACACTGGTGGTGGGACTTGGGCTATCAGCCCCTGGTGGGTTGTTACCCTCCTGCATAATAAGGTTGGACACCACTGCTCTAGATAATATTTAACTTCTCATTTTGGGCAGCACATAGTGGATTATTTTACTGGCTATTCACTTCTAGAGATATTCTTCGGAGCTGTTTTAGGTTCCAGATGAAAGGAGTTTACAGCACTCCTAGGCAGGTTAGAGAATTTTTGCGTTTCGCATATGTGTTTGCAACGTTGTATGTGAACAAATGGAGGCTGGTGTTTAGACCTCTTGCTACAATGACTGTATCAGAAAACCACTGTGTAGACTGGCACTAGTTTGTCTTAGGGGGGCATAAGAAATGGGGGCATTGCACATTTGCATTAAGGTGTATTGACAAAGCTCCTCTGTTGGGACTATCCTATTAGTTTATTGGAATTATTTGTTTTATAACTTCTGGGTCAGTGCTCTTACTGTAGAGTTATTTTATTTGTGTGTTTTCTAGGCTTGCCAGGTGTCCGGTATTGGCCCGGACAGTCAGGTATTTGCGGCCTCTTTCTGGTAAAAAACACCCCAGAAAATACTGGACATATAAAATGTCTGGTATTTTCTGTTTTTCTCGGCCGGAAGGCCGCATGGGACATTCTTCCCCAGCCGCGTCTGGCGGGGGGGAGTGGGGAGCTTGGGGATTTAAAGGTGCAGTGACTCTTTTTTGTGGGGAGGGGGGGTTTGTTTCTTTTTGTTCAACAATTTTGGTTCCCCTTTTGTTTGTTTGTTTGTTTGTTTTGCCCAACAAGTTTGGTCCCCCTTTTCCCCCCCCCCCCCCAACCAATTTTTCCCCCTACCATGTTCGGTATTTTTTGTGAAAGTATCTAGCAACCCTAGTGTTTTCAAGGATGGAATTATTAGTGATAAATTTTTTCTAGCCCACATACAACAGACTACTATTGTCAGGGGAATTTAATATATTACCTAATAGGTCTCTTCTGCCTGTAACATTATGATTATTTAGTAGTTGCATTGTGGTAATGATTAAAGGCCAGATCAGGGCCTCATGTGATACAAAAGACAGTCCCTGGCCCAGAAAGTGCACAATCTATCATCTATTATTCTACTGCTTTAGAGATTATTTTGTGGGGAGGGAAAGAGAGAGATTTTTATTTTAAACTTTCCTTAGTTGAGTTGCCTCCAGGTAATAATAGCTTCCTAAACAATTAAAATGCTTTATTATTTTGTTTAAAGATGTAAAATCCAGGGTAATCAGTTAACTAGTTAAATGTTAGGTTAACCTAGCATTTTACTGGTTAACCAACTAAATGGGATCTGGGCTGAGGCTGGGGATGGCTCTGACAGGCTCCCAGCCCCCATGTGGGGATTGGGGCTTTCACCATCTCTCAGCTCCTAGCCCATTTAGGGTGATGCTTACTGGTTAACTAGTTAGCCTTTCACATCCCTAGTTTTGTTACAGAATTCAAAAGGGATGCTCTATGATTTATTTTGATCTGTGTTTGCTTGTTTCATGTACTGGACTGGATCCACTGTTAGCAGTCAACTGGTTGAAGATTATAGCTTTAAAGCTTGAAACTAAATTGGTTTGCCCGGTGGGAACTTAATCTTTCTGGAAATCTTCTACACCTACTTAAAGGATTAGAAATATTTAAAATACTTCTGTAGTATTGTAAGATTTTTAGTGCAAATATCTGTGAGGCGTGTTTTGGTTCTGTGTATAAGTAAAAGGGAAAAACTGGGTTTAACTTGTATTTTAATTTCCAGCCTGGATTATTATAAACAAGCAGAAGCCCAATTCTGCCATTCTCACATTGAGCTGTATTTTGTTCTTCAAGTGGTCTTCTTGATTCCAATGAGAGAGTTTATTCCTTGGGCAATTATTCAGCATGAGTAAGGGTTTCAAGATCCACCTCTTAATAACATAATAAAAAACGCTAATGCTACATGAAAAATCAACGTAAAAAATATTTCCCATGACAATGTTTTGGTTTTGGTCAGTTTTCTTCCTGGGAGAATTTAGGACGAAAACAAACTAAAACTGTTTTTCAGTTTCCCAAAAAATATAATTGGCATTTTTAATCCATTGACCTTCTTCTTAATCTTGTTTGTAATTTGGGGTTTAATAAAACTGTAGAGAATTAAGTTTTCACAAACTGAACATACTTACTGAAAACGAGCGGTGTGAAAAACAGTTGTTGTTGTAACTGTGTAGCTGCTAAAAATTTTAGTGGTTACATGCTGGTTCCTTGGGAGCAGGGCCAGCAGCCAGTGCGCACTCAACTGCTGGCACTACTCCTGGGGAACAGGTCACTGCACGCACGGTGCTGCGGACACTCATACAGAGCCAGCAGCGCTGGGCGGCAGCTGGTTCCCTAGGAGCCGATGTGTGGAGGGAGCCAGCGTTTAAGCTAGCTCCCAGTGTGTACTGGCTCCCGCTTGCTATGCTACACCCGGGGAGCCAGCTGCTACCCTGCGTTGCTGCTTCTGGTACAGACCAGGAACTGTATGTAACCATGTGGGTAACGGATAAGCTCATGCTTTTTGGTTACTTGTTTAAATGGCTCTTACAGCCTTACTGAAAACCACCAACAACAAAAGCTGGTGCTGGGCCAGGGGGGAAAGAGGCTGGAATTGGTTGAGTACACAGGAGATGAGGATTAAGAACCAGTGTGATGGGTAGGGGGTGGGTAGCTGGAAGAGAGGCCTTGATAATAGCTTGAGTTGCAGGAAGAACTGGAACTGGCCAGGCAAAGAGACTGGGAAAGGAGCCGGGAAGTTGGGAGACTGGGCTAGGAACCTGGGAGGGGGTGGGTGGTAGACTGAGATTGAATGAAGAGCCCAAAGAGGGGTACATTGGAAGTGGGAGCCGGTGCTGGGGAGAGAGAGAGAGGAAATAGACAAATCACATGAAGGGCTGTGAACGGGGAACTGAGGTTGGTTGGAGAAGAAAACTGAGACTGGTTTTAGGATGGGAAATACTCTGATAAACCAAGTCTGAGGTGTCTAAAACTGGGCACCCAAAATAGTGGACTCTTTTGACCTAAACAACTTTGTTCCTGAGCTCTCCTTCTGTAAAATGAGGTTAATACCTTTGCCGGGGTGTTGGGGAAAATAAATTCATTAACGCTTATAAAGCACTTTGGTACTAACTCACAAAACTCTTCATGGGAAAAAAAATCTAAGGGATAAAGGGATTCAGGTGAGCTGGCAGTTTCTCTAAGAGAGTATAAAGGCACAATAGCAACCTATCCCCATGCAGTGAAAAGATAGGAAGAATAGTAAGAGGCCAATGTGGCACCATCGGTAGCTTTTCAATTACTTAAAAATAAAAAGTGGAAATACAGACAATTGGCAAAGCATGAGTACAAAAGAATAACACAAGCATGTAGAGACAAAATCATAACTGCAAAGGCACGAAATGCATTACACCTAGCAATTGCAGTAAGAAGAGGTTCTATAAATACATTAGGAGCAAGATAAAGGAAAGTTTAGGTTGTTTACTTAATGGAGAAGGACAGCTAATAACAGAAGACATCAAGAAGGCTGAGGTGTTTAATGCTGGGTTTGCTTCAGCCTTCGTTAAAAAAAAAATTTGATCAGAGGCTTACCACAATTAAATTAACAAGAGGGAAGGAACACAAGCCAGAATAGGGAAAAACAGGTTAAAGACAATTTAGATAAGTTCAAAGTATTCAAGTCAGCAGGGTCTGATGAAAAGTATCCTAGGGCACTTAAGGATGGAGCCCTGCAAATCCATGGATATCAGCAAACAGTTTTTGTGTGTTGTGAATCAGGGGTGTGAAATCCTGTTTAAAATGGGAACCAGTTAGTTATCTGTTTAGCTGGTTAACCAGCCCATCGCGCGGCAGACAAGGGAGCCTGTGGAGCAGCCCACTGCACAGCTAACAGCCAGCTGGCTTTTATCTCATGCAGTAGAGGCTCATGGTTTTAGCCCCTAGGTTTCCAGGTTCAATCCCATCTGCCGATGACCCAGGTCTGTTGGCATTACAAATGGCTGTTCATCTGGGATCGCAGCTGGGAGGTCTTTGAAGCTTGGGATATGCTTCCTCTACTGGGATAAGTGTTTAAGCCAGAGGCACTGAGACCACTGAGAGGAAGAGTGAAGTCTGCCCCACTGCTTAGCTAATAGCCAGCTGGCTTTTAGTTCATGCAGTAGAGCAGTGGTCTCTTAACCTTTAAATTTAAGGGTGACCCAGGATCTACCCTCCCCCTTCCACGAGGCCCCCGCCCCTTCCACAAGCTCCATTCCCCCTCTCTCCATCACTTGCTCTCTCTCACCTTCACACAATGTCTCTGGGCTCAGGGATGGGGCTGAGGGGTTCAGGTGCAGGAAGGGAGGAGTGTCGGAGTGCAGGGGGGGATACTGGCTCTGGGAGCGGGGCAGGGCTGGGGTAGGGGATCAGGGTGTTAGATGCAGAAGGGGAAATGGGGTGCTGGCTCAGTGAGAGGAATGGGGTGCTGGCTCGGGGGGGCTTAAGGCTGGAGCAGAGTATTGGGGTGCAGGAGGGAGTTGTGGGGTGCTGGCTCTGGGAGTGGGGGCAGGGCTGGGGCAGCAGAGCAGGAAGGTATGAGGTTCAGGCTGCAGCTAGGAGGTGCATACCGCAGGCGGCTCCCAGCTGGCAGCACAGGAGGGCTCAGATAGCTGCCTGCATAGTATGGCCCCATGCCACTCCCAGAAGCGGCTGACTGCAGGCATGTCTCTGTGGCCCCAGACTGGACGGGGAAGGCAGCTGCATGATTCCATCCCCAACACTGTCCTCCCAGTAACACTGTCCTCCCAGTTGCGGGGTGGTGCTAGCTGGTGCGGGCAGCTTGTGGAGACACTGTCTGCCTCCCCCAAGGGGCGCACAGAAACGTGCTTGCAGCTGGCCCAGAAGGGTCTGAACCCTGCTGTGCTGCTGGACTTGTAGTGGCCCTAGGGCAGCTCACAAACAACTGGCTGAGGCTCCATTATGGACCAGTCGATTGCAGTCGTTGGGTTGGTGACAGCTGCCGTAGTAGAAGCTCAGAGCTTTAGCCCTAAAGGTCCCAGGTTCAATCCTGCTTGCTGACAAACGGGGTCCATCAGCATTGCCCTTGTAAGAATAACAAGTGAACAGATTTCAGAGCATGAGGTTTTTAAATCATTCTGGTGGCCCCTTTAAAAGGCTGGCAGCAGGAGGTTAAATTTCCTACTGGGACAGTCTCTGCTTTGCACTGTGGCTAGCTCTGAGCATTACCCAGAGCGCTAGGGATAACTGAGACTGACAGAGGTGTGACCTGCTCAGCATGAAAAGTATGTGACTTAGAGTCAATGCTCACTGAAGGTTGCCGCCAGAGCGCTGCAGTTATCTGAGTGCCAGTGACACACATCAGCCTGTCGCTAACAGGCCGGACGCAGCAACTGCCAGCACGTATTTATTTTCTCTCTCAGACTGTTAGGAAGTTGCGGATCGCAATTTTGTTGTGGAAGCGGCAACTTTCTGCATTCACGGCAGCTTTTTCACAATGCCGCTCACAAATTTGGCCCAGCTGCTCTGTGTTGTGAGGGAGGGGCAGCTGGGCTGCATGCCAGGGGGTAACACAGGGGTATCATTTAGGTAGGGTGGGGCAAGGAACCGACCCTCTGGGTTTAACCGTCATACAACTCAAGCTGGGCCGTTCTCTTTGTCAGGGGGAGGCTGTTCATGGTCCCATCCTGAGGCAGGGCACTGAGGTGCATGGATCCAGGTGGCGTCTGGCCCTGCTGCTGGCAGCAGCGTCCAAGGGCTGGTGGGAGCCAGGCCTGGCAGGGATCTGCTACATGGAGGAAGGGATATGGGGAGGGGGAGCCTGTGCTGCCACTGGGATTGGGGGCGGGGGGGGAGGCTGGTCCCTGCATTCCTGTGCACTCTGGGCAATTATGGCAGCTCACTCCTAGGAACCTGAGGGCATAGGGGTGGGGGGACAGGGAGGGAAAACCCTAAATTCCTTTCCAGCAACACAAGGTGCCCACACTGGGGGGGCTCAGTCCCTGCAGTGGGCCTAAGTGGCTCCTGGACACACCCAGTGAAATGCTTGAAATTTGAGACAGTGCTCCTATCTCGGCACCACTTACATTTGGCTCAGATGCAACTTCCTGTGACAAAACCGTAGGTTTAATGCACGGAGGCTGCAACTTTTGAGCCTAACAATCACGACTTTCTTCCGGTCTTATCTCCGGTCCCATGATCCCTCCCAGCATTGGCAAGTTTGGATTCCAAATCTTGATCCTGTGAGTAATGAGCAGAAGGGTTTTGACAGTGGGTCCTGTGCTGAGCCTGGGGAGAAATGGAGTCAATATGGATCTCTACTTAGGGTACGTCTAGACTGTGGCACCATTTCGGGATACCAGAAGTATCCTGAAACAGCAATGCTGCGTCTTTAAATGTTCTCGCTATTTCCCAAAATAGCAGGTGCACTATTCCAGCTTCCCTGTAACCCTCGTTCCATGAGGGTTAAGGGATTTGTCGGAATAGTGCCTTATTTTGAAATTAGGCGCTGTCTACACAGCGCCAGATTTCAAAATAAGCTCTTTTGGTTTAGACTTGGAATAAGCTACACAATTTTATTCCGACAGAAGGGTGCTGTCTAGACGCACCCTTACAGAGCTGGGCTGTGACTGTGACTAAAGCATATGGGGAAATGTAAGAGACAGCTTAATTTCCCCCTTCCCTTCCCCCCCCGAGCTTGTGGATCTCACTTTGAATCTGTCTGCAGCCCACAGTTTTCTTTCCTCTTTGTTTCCTGCGTCATTCCTGAGGCACATGCAACCCTCTTAGATGGTCCCCTGTCTATCCATAGAGCTATGGAAACCTGCCACACAGTAGCTGTTCTCTGTGGTCCCTGCATGGGGACGCCTCTGTTTTGGATTCTTGTACTGCAGAACCATATTTTTAAGCTTCTTACGTTCTAACCCAGCATGCTCAGGATTTGAAGCTATGTGACTAATGTGGCGAGAGAATTTCAAGGACCACCAACGTGCCGCTTGGCTGCATGAATAGTCGCAGTGAATGAAAGGGTTGGCGCAGGATGCTGGGTTAGGTTTTCAGACTGATATACAAGGATTTAGGTGGGTAAGTCTGGAAATATGCCACTGATTAGGCCAGGGGTGGGGAACATAAGGCCCAGGGGCCAGATGCAACCCTCGGCTTGCCTGGATGCAGCCCCTGAGATTTAGGGTTCCTCCCACCCAACCTTGGGGAGCCTATGCTGATGCTCCAGCCCCCTGCTGCTGCACCGCAGGGCTGGAGCACACAAAATCTACTAGCTTGGGCCCTTCTAGGCTCTGGTGTGCAAGGGGAATGTGGGGAGTGTCTTTCTCCTCCTCAGTCAGGGGCCACGTCAGTGAGGTTTGTTTTTACTTCTCACTTGTGTGCAGCCCCGGACTGATTTTTCTGTGGGTCAGCGGTCCCCGACCCAGAAAAGGTTCCCCACCCCAGTATTAGGATTGGGGCCGGGGGGATTATCAAAGTGTACAGTACTTCTCCTTCTGGATAATTTTGTTTATTTGAGGCAAATGGTAAATTGTAGATATTTAAAACATGGTGTGTTTATAGACTGTAATGGAGAAACAAAGCAATATAACATTAAGAAATTATTATATTTCCAGAAAAGAAATACTCTGTAAGTCAATATTATATTGATCCACGTTCCATGTTACCTGTCAGAAAATCTGCTAAATACTGTTACTGAGTGTTTTTGAAAAGCATGCTTTTTGTCTAACAGGTAAGTTATTTGAACTGATAGTAGGCTCTGTATTTAGGCCCGTACACAGGCATTTCTGTGGGGGGGGGGTGCTTTTTTTTGTAAATGTGAACAGCAAGGGTGTGAATGCACACCCCTCCCCATGGTTCCCCAAGTAAGCAGGGAAATCAGCCCTAGCCTTCCCCTAGCTGGCCAGATCATGGGGGAGGAAGGCTTGGGCAGTGCACTGCTCCTGCTTTCCCCTGGCCGGCCAGAACATGCTTACTTAGGGGTCCATGGGGGGGGGGGTGTATTTCACACCCTTTGCACACTCCCGTGTACAGGCCTGGTACTAGAACTGGAGAAATTTAGAATTTTTCTTTCTGCCCCCACTTCCCTAGGGTCTAGCCTTCTGTTTGGCTCTTTCTAGCGCTAGGCTTCCAAATAAACAGTTGTTCTTTCATCCCCATCATTTGGGATGAAGAGTCCCTGTTTTTGGTGGTGTTTCTCAGTGGAATAAAGTTGATCCTTGTGCTGATGTTGGAATGCTTAGTGCCCATCTCTGACTTTGCTCCTTCTAAGGAAATATATTAGCTTGTCTTGCTTGGTTTTTTGCTTTATAATTATTGTTTTAAACATCCTCTTGCAGATTTTTGTTTTTTTAAAAACATCTTATTGCGGGATATTTGGATAGCAGCTTTTTTGTTTTAACCATGTCCAGCCACATTACATAGAGCAGCTTCTGGAGACCACCAACCTGCTATAAAAATTCGTTGGCTCGGCTGTGCCACAGTTATTTTCCTGCAGATCCGGTAGCTTAAAAGCCAGGCCTGGCATTAGGGACTAGCAATCAGTGCATTTGCCCAGGGCCCCTCAAAGCTTTGTTGCTCAGGCTGCAGCTTTGGCCCCTCATGGCAGGGCTTGGGCTTTGGCCTTCTGCCCTTGTCCCTAGCAAGTCCAATGCTGGCCCCTTGCTCCAGTTTTTGATGGACTCCCTACCCCGGATCCCTGGTTGAGAAGTACTGGCCTAGAGTCCTTATATACTTTTGGGATGAAAGATGCAATTAAACACGTTTCCTCACTCTGTCACCTTCATCCGCCTCATTGAGGCAAAATGCCGAATAAACTGATGGTTCCTAAAATGCTGGTGTAAATGAGGCTGTTCCTACTTTGTGGGGCTCTATCCACTGGAGTTAGATCAGGCTGTAGACTAACCCCTGGAAGCTAATCAGTACCTCTTGTTCATGAGTGGGATATGAAGCATTCTGCTCAAAACCGGAAGAACAAAGGGTTGATCAGCCTCCAGCCCTCGAGGTTGCGGGTATACTGAAAGTAAGAGTTATTTCCCTTAATCGCAAGGGATGCCATAACTGGCTACTTCTGCTCTCAAACAGATATGGGCCTACTGACAGCAACAGACCTGTAAGACTTAATGTAGGCAAACACGATGGGTAGTGAGCACTCCGCTTCTGGAAGGGTAGGTTCCTTGCTTGTCTTCCATTACAATACAGACATATCCTGCATTCACAGTTGGGTTGTCTTTTGGCATTGTGAAATTACATATGAGACTGTAGTATCCTGGAGGCAGAGTGGGGTGGCTCCAGGGACAGCCTGTGGAGGGAGATGTCTGTACCAAAGGCACCCATGGTCCTGAGGCACATGCAACCCTCTCAGAGGGTCCCTTGTTTTAGGCCCAAAGTTGCCCATATTCCATACATATTTGGCATCCGCTTTCTTCTTCTTTATTCACCTCAGAAGCAAAGAGTCATAATACCGAAGTTACAGAAAAAATTGCTTATGATAAGGGAAGGGAACCTGCAACTTCTTTGTGACAGGGACCTTTTTTTGTTCTGTTTGTGCAGCACCCAGCAAGATATAGTCCTGGTCCATGACTGGGGTGCCAAGGTGCTACTGAAATACAAATAAAACATAAAAATGAACTTATTTTACTTCCTGTGTAAGTAGGCCCCATGTATCCATCCATCCATCTCCATGTCCTAGGTTTCTGTCATGCACTATGGGGTCCAAAAGCCTAGGACTTGAGAGTGAGGTTCAATTTTCTTCCTTGCCACAGACTTCCTCTATGACCCTGGCCAAGTCACTTAGCCTCTCTGCTCTTCATTTGTAGAATGGGAATAATAGCGCTTCCCTCCCTCAGAGGATTAATACATTAATGACTGGGAAGTGCTCTGAGATGTAGCGATATAATAGGCATTATATAAGAGCTAGAAGGTGTTGTTGTTATGTATTATTTGTTTGGGGCTTGGTATAAATGTATTGGAGCTTGGGGGTTGCTCTTTAATGTTACTTTTCTGTGTGCAATGTTAGTTGTCCAGAAGACATTTTCGTGTAATGGAAACTGATGCACAGCTTTAACTACGGTAGTTAGTGATAACTTCCTGTCTCAACTGCCAGAGTAATAACACCTATTGGATGGAATGGCAGTTTGAATTGCATGAGCAGTAAGGATCGTTTTTCATTTGGAACTGACTATATTTACATACACTGGTGACCCCCTTTACTTATAGATTGGGTTTTACTGAGATACCACAGTATTAGTGATGCAGCCCGAGATAAAGCTGTTTTTAAAACTATCTAAGCAATAACTTCTGCTGTGTGCAGCAGGTTGTAAATGATGCAGGATATCACGTGATACATAAACATGCCCTCCAACTGGAATATATGTTTGTTTCCAGTCAACCCATTGGGGTCATTTGGGAGGCCACATTTCCTTAGTCTGGAAAAAGAAGAAAAAGCTGAGGATTTATCTGCTGCTAGGAACATTAGTGGCATGTTTGACATCAGCAAGGGAGAAAAATTCTAGCAAAGTGTTACAATATTTGTCACCAAAAAAAGCCAGCCTTTTGTTTTAATAGTGGAATTCTCATGAAACAATGCAGGCCTCTGTTTGCTTAAAAGCAACTTGGCAGAGCCATTTTGAGAATAGCATTATGGAAGCCAGCGTGTATGTACCTGGAGAAGGGGAGCAGCTCCTCTCTTCCAACAGTTTGTTCATTTTGTGGATACCAAGAGATACCACAGAGGTTTATATTGATGGGCTTTTCATTGACTGGTCTAGTTTTTCCATTTAGAATTCAGGTCATATTGGGAAATGGAAAATAATCCTAAATATAGAGCAGACAGTGTCAGTAACCTCATTAATTTTTTCAAAACTTTAAAGAAACAGTTTATTTTGCCTGCAGCTAATTCATGCATTTTGAACATTAAATTTACTGAGTGCAGTTAACATCATAAAAAATCACTGGGGCTACTTATTTGAATAAAGTTATCTGTGTGTAGGCACAGGAAAAACTCTGTTATCTGGCATGTTGGGGGAATGGAGGGAGGGGTACCAGTTAATTGAGTATTCTGGTTAACTGAGAGTTATACTTCACCAGTGGAATAAAAATTTTCAAAGAATTAGAATACAATAAAACGAATAGGGTGTAAAATAGTCCATCGGTACTCACCAATACAGTAGTAGTTCTGCACCGCAGAGGAGTTGGTTTCTCAAAGAACTTAGGTGTATACAGGTAATGTTTTCTGTACAGTAGGTTATCTTTTGACACTACATATCACTATGGGGAGCGCATGGTGTACACCTAGATCACTAAAAATACACTTAACACTAAACTATACTGAACATAATTGAATCTTTCTGTGATGATTCAGAAAGCACGTCAGGGTCTTGCAGTGCCTCAGAGTCATCATGATCAAAATCAGTTATCACTGTAGATGTGGAAGGTGAAGGAGATTGGGCTGAGTCTGTAATGACCCTACGACACATCCTGGAAGCTGCTCTTTTGACTAAATCCCTGATTTCAGCTTGCTTACTTGTCTTCTGCCTCTCTTGCATGAAAGTAGAGTGCAGAATATGGTTGACAGAATTGCTGGCCCCTGGGCAAGGTGGCGGAATTGCTGGCCCCTGGGCAAGGTGGCGGAGGGGCCAGGCTCCATTTTCCTTGAAGGAGCAGGGCCTTGGACAGAAGGGGTGGGGCTGGAAGCTAGGCTTCCTCCACCAGCATTTCAGTGCCACCCAACACTCCAGTGGAGATTTAAAGGGCTGGGGCTCTGGCTGCTGCTGCAGTAACCCATCCCTGGGGACCACAGGGTGGTAGGTTCAAATCCCCCACCACCACCCACGGAGCAGCTGAACAGCCAACAACAGGCTACCCCAGAGCAGGGGCTGGCTCTAGCACTTGGAAGGAAGGATAAGGGATGCCTGGAAGGTACGGAGGGGGGGTTGCGGAGTGGCCGAGGGAATAGGGCATTCACTTGGGGAGGGCAATGTTGGGGGCTAGAGCTCCCCGAACCTCCCCACATAGGGAGGTGGGCTGTGCTCTGGAGTGGCCCAGGGGATAGGGCACTTGCTTGGGGAGGGCAGGGCTGGGGGCCCAAGCTCCACCCCCCCACCCTGGGAGCAGCCAAAGAGCTAACACAGGCTGCCCCAGGGCTGGAGCTGGCAACCGCACTAGGAAGCAGGCTTGCTGCAATGACCGCCTGCTGTCAACATGCCTGTTGGGAGATACCAGAAGTGCTGGTTAATTGATCTTTCTGATTAATTGAGAGCCGGATAACAGAGTTTTTACTGTATTCCCAGAACAGAGATTTTAGACAATTAATTTCCTTTTATTATTAAAAAGGAAGCGAACATCTTTCTCCTAATAAAGAAGAAACTTAGATGGAAATGTGTTACATGTCTTGAGCGAAAAATGTACATATCTGCCACAAAAGCTGGTATCGTCTTTACTGTGTTTGAACAAAACACAAGGAAGTGATGCGTGCAATCACCCATCCTATTGAACATAATGACAATTTGTTTTAAAACTGGATTTTGCTTAGTGATATTTTAAAAAACTTATTTTTAAAAACTCAAACCCGAACATTCTAGCATTAATTATGCAACTAATCTGCAAGACTGAACTTGTACAGATGCACAGAGGAAAGCGATGCAAAGCAAAAGCATGGGGGGGAAATCATTTAAAGAAAATCTAGCTGCATTTGCATCTTGGGAAGTAACTAAATAAAATGAGGTTAGAAATACAAAGACATGACTGAAAATAGGAAAGGTCCAAAAGATAAGGCAGCAGATTCTTGGCTGGTGTAAATATGGAGCAATGAGAATTGACAGAAACTGGGAATCTGCCCCAGTTTTTAAGTGTGATTAGTTTGGTTTGAGTGTGTGCTGCTGTCACGCTTTGAAATCCCGCCTTAAAAACTGTGACTTTAAATGAATTTTTCCTTTTAAAAATTATTTTGTAATAAATGTTAGAAAAAATTGCTAAGTAGGTTTGTCGGTTATCTGAGATGGACTGGTAGGCACCAATCTTGTAAACTCTTATCCTTGTGCTAAACTTTCAGCACATGAATAATCATAATATAGTGCCCATCTATAAAAAGGGAAATAAGAACAACCCAGGAAACTACAGACCAGTCAGTTTAACTTCTGTGCCAGGAAAGATAATGGAGCAAGTAATTAAGGAAATAATCTGCAAACACTTGGAAGATAATAAGGTGATAGGGAACAGCTAGCATGCATTTGTAAAGAACAAATCATGTCAAACCAATCCGATAGCTGTCTTTGATAGGATAACGAGTCTTGTGGATAGGGGAGAGGCGGTGGACGTGGTATACCTAGACTTTAGTAAGGCATTTGATACGGTCTCGCATGATATTCTTATCAATAAACTAGGCAAATACAACTTAGATGGGGCTGCTATAAGGTGGGTGCATAACTGGCTGGATAACCGTTTTCAGTGAGTAGTTATTAATGGTTCACAATCCTGCTGGAAAGGTATAACAAGTGGGGTTCCATGGGGTCTATTTTGGGACCGGTTCTGTTCAATATCTTCATCAACGATTTAGATATCAGCATAGAGAGTACGCTTATTAAGTTTGCAGGTGATACCAAGCTGGGAGGGGTTGCAACTGCTTTGGAGGACAGAGTTATAATTCAAAATGATCTGGACAAATTGGAAAAATGGTCTGAGGTAAACAGGATGAAGTTTAATAAAGACAAATGCAGGGTGCTCCACTTAGGAAGGAACAATCCGTCTCACACATACAGAATGGGAAGTGACTGTCTAGGAAGGAGTACGGCAGAAAGGGATCTAGAGGTTATAGTGGACCACAAGCTAAATATAAGTCAACAGTGTGACGCTGTTGCAAAAAAAGCAAACATGATTCTAGGATGCATTAGCAGGCGTGTTGTGAGCAAGACATGAGAAGTCATTCTTCTGCTCTACTTTGCACTGATTAGGCCTCAGTTGGAGTATTGTGTCCAGTTCTGGGCACCACATTTCAAGAAAGATGTGGAGAAATTGGAGAAGATCCAGAGAAGAACAACAAGAATGATTAAAGGTCTAGAGAACATGACCTGTGAAAGAAGACTGAAAGAATTGGGCTTGTTTAGCTTGGAAAAGTGAAGATTGAGAGGGGACATGATAGCGGTTTTCAGATATCTAAAAGGGTGTCACAAGGAGGAGGGAGAAAACTTGTTCTTCCTGGCCTCTGAGGATAGAACAAGAATCAATGGGCTTAAATTGAAGCAAGGGAGCTTTAGGTTGGACATTAGGAAAAAGTTCCTAACTGTCAGGGTGGTTAAACACTGGAATAAATTGCCCAGGGAGGTTGTGGAATCTCCATCTGTGGAGATATTTAAGAGTAGGTTAGATAAATGTCTATCAGGGATGGTCTAGACAGTACTGGGTCCTGCCATGAGGGCAGGGGACTAGACTCGATGACCTCTCGAGATCCTTCCATCCCAGTATTCTATGATTCTATGATAATGAGTTCAATGGAATATTTAGAACAATCATGTCAGCTTTTCCTGTTTATCCTCTGACCTATTTATAGAATTAATAATGTGTAATCTTCCACCTATCCCCATACCAGGTAAGGAGAATATCCCCATTTTGTTTTGATTACCATAACCTCTGGTGTCTGGCCAGTCTCAAATTCATTATGCCTTTGTTTCCAGTCCCGCAGTGTGGATAAGCAGCATGCTGTAATCAACTATGACAAGGACAAAGATGAGCACAGGGTGAAGGATCTGGGGAGCTTAAATGGGGTAAGTTGTAAACTCATCCGCTGGCTAAAACATATGTACTGTGCATGTCTAAATCCTAATCATACAACATTTTTGAGCATGCTTAACTTGAACTTGCAAAAATAGACGCATTTTGAGTCTGTGGGACTCAGGTGAGTGAAGCTGAAGACCTGCCTAAGTGTGTGCATGGCTGGTTTGATTAATGACTTGTTTAACTAGAAGATAAACACACATCCACTGAAGTGATTTTTCTGTTATTTTGGTGCTCCCTCTCTCTCTGCCCCCCCCTCCAGCCTTGCTGAACTCTCCAGTTACTAATCCAGTCATAGAGCTGATTGGAAAAGAGAGAATACAGTCCCTCTTCTTCTCCCCACCCCCGCGCCAAAATGGGTTCTGCATTGACACTTTCTGACTGGCTGTATAAAACTGCAAAACTAGTAAAGGCTCTTCCGTCAGCTGTTCATGTGAAGCAGGGTGACCTTGGACAAGCCAACTGTCTTCCTAATTAACAATGTGGAATTCCTAATTAACGGTATGGAATGCCATTTAATTCTCTGTTGAGATAAAGCATTTAAAAATTGCTTTTTAAATAATTAGAATAGATCCCCACCATTCCTCCCTCCCTGCCTGCTTCTGTTATGAAAACTGAGGGGCCTCTTGGCCTGATGAATTCAGCACAGAGCTGGGAGACAGGTACTCTTGAGTATCCTTTTTTGGCACCCACGCAGCATATGGTTTCAGACAAGTCACTTAGGGAATGTCTACACAGCAGGGCTAAAGTCGAATTAATCTACGCAAGCCTTCAACTACGTCAATTGTGTAGCCTAAGTCAAAATAGTTTAATATGGCTTTTGGCGCTGTCGACACAGCAGGATGTGGAAGGAAGAGCACTCTTCCTTTGACTTCCCTTACTCCTCATGAAATGAGGGTTACGATGAGTCAGAGTAAGAAGTCCTCCAGCTCGAAATTATTTCGAAATAAAGGCTTTCTGAGTAGATGTGCACGATATTATTTCGGAATAATGTCAGTTAGTCTTAAATAACGCTGCTGTGTAAATGTACCCTTAGGGCTTGTTTACACACCCAAATTGTACCGCTTTAGCTAAAGTGGTGGAATTAAGGCCATTTGGCCCCCTACTGCTGATGCAGTTATATTGCTCTATTGACGCTTTATACTGATACAACCATTTCTGGAGGGAAAGAAGAATACATTGTATCTGCATAAGGCACCTTTGTACTGGTATAACTGTGTCCAGGGTAGGGCTACATCCACACTGTTTGTTTTTTGCGGAAGAGAAAATGCAAATGAAGCGCTCATTTGCAAATCTCACACTCTCATTTGCATATTCTCTTCTGATCCTTTTTGCAGAAGAGGTTTTTGCGAAAAACCCCGCAGTGTAGACGGGGCCATTTTTTGGAAAAAACCCCTTTTGCTCAAGATCACTTATTCCTCAAAAAATGAGGTTTACAGGATCTTGCGCAAAAGGGTTTTGTTTTTTTTTCTGAAAAATGGCCTAGTCTATGCTGTGGTGGGGTGTTTTGTTTTTTTTTGCAAAAACCTCTTCCACAAAAAGAATCAGAAGAGAATATGCAAATTTAAGCATGAGATTTGTAAACAAGCGCTTCATTTGCATGTCCTCTTCTGCTAAAAACCAACAGTGTAGACGTAGCCTAGGGGATGTACTACTATAACGATCTTGGTTTTAAAAAAAATCACCTCCCCCTAAATAGTACAGTGGTACAAAAATTGTATGTAGACCAGTCCTGGGACTCTCCATTATCCTCTATGCAATGTGCATTGTCTCTCTCTCTGATGCATTGTGTGTAGGGAAACTAAGAGTTAGTAAAGGGATTTGGAAATGGAAAGCTCTGCGGGAGTGCTCAGTGTTTGTTATTTTATTTCATAAATACTGTCGCTGGCGCACGAGATAAGAACTTGTGAGGCAGGTATGTCACCCTGGCAAAGAAGCAGCAGTTGCTGAAGGGGACTGATAGGTGACGGCCGAGGTGATGCAAGCTGCTTTAAATAAACATTAATATTTAGTAGTAAATATAACAAACCAGCACTCGGTGGAGGAGGTAAGCTCTGCATAGGGACCTTTGTACTCTCAAAGGCAGGGATGGGCAATAATTGTCACAGTGGGGACACTACAAGAATTTGGTAAGTGGTCACGGGCTGCACTTTTCTCGTATATTAATGGAGAGATGCAAGTCTGGGAGGGAGTTTGGGTGCGGGAGGGGTTTTGACTTGGGGCAAAGGGTGGGAGTGTAGGGTCTGGGAGGGAACTTGGGTTCAGGAGGGGGTGTCAGGTGTGGGCTCTGGCTGGGAGGCCCTTTTCATAAGTGGCTTCTGGCCCATGGACCAGTCAGGTGCTCAGGCAAGCTGGCTGCCTGCTGCAGCCCCACACACGGTTCAAAGCTGCTGGCTTTTGGGGCAAGTGTGTCGCTGCTTGCCCCTTGGAGGGAGGGAGCAGTGCCCCTGCAGCTCCCATTGGCTGGAAACCGGCCAGTTGGTGCTGTGAGGAGGATGCTGGGCAGGGTGGCATGTGTAGATCCACTGCCCTTCTCTCCCCTCCTCCTAGAGCAGTGGTCTCCAACCTTTTTACACCCAAGATCACTTTTTAAATGGCAGACCAAGCCAAGATCTCCCGCTCCACCCCTTCCTTGAAGCCCCACCCTCTCTGTTTTCCTCCTCTCCATCACTTGCTATCCCCCAATCCTTATACTTCTGCTTTTTTTTTCAATTCTTCTGTAGGAAGAGGTTTTTCCAACACTTGGCCTGTCTAGCCTGGACCAAATGTCAGAAAAACCCTTTCTTTTGGAAGCCCCCTTATTTCTCATGGAAAGAAGAATGTAGGGGTGACCAAAAGAGCATGTTTGCTCTTCCACTAAAAAAAGTGGAAGAACAAACGCATCCCTGGATGCAGAAGGGTGTTTCTGGGATATCTCCAGAATCCTGAAAAACTCTTGCGGTCTAGCCGTACCCTCGCTGGGTTGAGACAGGATGTGTAGGCTCGGGGGTAGGAATGAGGGATTTGCATGTGGGAAGGGGTGAGAGGTGCAAGCTCTGAGAGGAAATCTGGATGCAGGAGGAGGTGGAGAAGGGGACACTGGCTCGGGGAGGGGGCTCCAGGCTGGGCAGTGTTGGGGTACTAAGCAAGCCACAGGCTTGTGGATGTGAGGGTGCAGGAATTTGGGTTGGGGTATGTGAGGGGCTCAGGGCAGGGGGTTCCAGTGTATGATAGGCTCAGATCTAGGGTCTGGGGGAAGGGGGAGTGCAGGAGTGGTTGTGGCCAGATGGGGGCTTGGCCCCAATTGGGGGTTTGTTGGCCAGGCTTCATTTTTAAATAAACTACTATGTCAAACACAAAAAGTTTCTGCATTGTCTTTATTTATGAGAAGGGCAGGGAATCTGTCTTGAGTCAGGGTTCACTGACACACAGAAAAATCAGTTAGGAGCAGGGGACATGGTACTGGGGAAGGGTGCTAGTGGGTGCTGGGGCAGGGAACAGGGTGCCAGTGGGGGCAGGGTTCTGCGGCTGGGGGCAGAGTGCCAACAGGGGACAGGTTTCTGCAGCGGGGGACAGGGTGCCAGTGGGGACTGGTTTATGCGGGGGGGGGGGAAGGGGGGACAGAGTTCTGTGACTGGGAGCAGGGGAGAGGGAACAGGGGGACGGGAGAGGGGGACAAGGTTTGGGGGCAGGGGAGAGGGAACAGGGTTTGGGGGAAGAGTGCCAGTGGGGGCAGGGAGTCCCCTACACCAGCCTCGGAGGGAAGCCTCCATTGCGCGCTCCCTCCAGGGCCGACCCCTCCTCCCGCGGAGGAAGGAAGCCCCTCGCGCACCTCCGCCGGACCTGACTCTCCCCCCTGCCCCTCATGGAGGAGGAAAGCCTGCGCACGCAACCTCTCGGGGCCAGACCCCCCTGCCCCCACACTCATGCAGAGCAGGGAAGCCTCCATTGTGCGCCCTCTCCCGGCCTGACTCCCCGCTCCCGCAGAGAAGGGAAGTCCCAGCGTGCGCCTCTGGGGACTTACCCGGTAAGTTCCTGGAACTCCAGGGAGCTGGGGCAAGGAAGCAGCTAGCGCATTTCTGGAACCCCCACAACTGACACGCAGCTGCAGGACTTCCGTCCACCCCATGGGAAGCTGCCACTACCTCCATTGTTGCTCGAGGTAGGTAGTGGGGCTTCTTGGGGGTGGAGGGAAATGGGGGGCCCAGAACGCGTTGCGGTCGACTGGTCGAGGCCTCGGGATTGACCAGTCAATCGTGATTGACTGGTTGGTGACCACGGTCCTAGAGGCTGGCAGGCACTCAGAGACACGTTTGGCTCAGCAGCTGGCTGCTTTGAATGGAGTGTGGGGCTGTGACATGCAGGAAGCCTGCCTGAGGGCCCCACTGGGCTCTGGGACATTACTAGCCTGGGGGGGGGGGTGTCATTGTGGGCCAGATCCAAATGTTTGGTGGATCAGATCCAGCCCACAGGCTGTATTTTATCCACTATTGTCCTAATGGGAGACTACCCCTCCCTCGCACCCCAGTACCTCTTTTTGTTCTGATGCTACAGACTAGGTCCTCAGCAGCTGTAAATCACTGCAGCTGTGAAGCACATGGAGTTTTGCTGATTTTGCTCCAGCTGTGGATCTTGCCCTATGTTCTAAACTCTATTTCTCTGGATTTACTTCTTGGGTTTGTCATGCATGCTTAATCTGGACTATTGTGAGAGGATTAGGAGGGGAAAGTTATGCCCCAGCACTGAAAGCATATTTGCTCATTTTCCTTTGTAAGCCCATTTCTTCCAAGTCCCTTTTGAGAGCGTCAGGTTTTTGTTGTGTTTTGCAAGCAGTGACTCTGCTCTCACCCACCCAGGGAAGGAATTGCATTGCTGTGCTGAAAACCCAGTATCAGGTAGCTGATGCTCATTTCCCATCTGTGTAGAATTCCACCTTGGAGCATGTGATAATTCCCAGTGTTTGCCAGTGCCCGTCTTCTGATCTAGGTGCAGCTGTATGTCCAGCTCCCACCAACATGCCAGCATTTGTTTGTATAAGGTTGTGATCTTTTTTTATTTTCAAACTAGCTACACAAGATGCACTTATACACAATTGCCTGATTTTCACAGGTGGATTAATTTCTTTTCTATTGGGAGGCCGGTCATCGATTTCCAGCTCTGCCACACACTTCTTGTATGGCCTTGGCAAATCACTTAACCTCTCTGGGCTTCAGTTCCCCATCTGTGAAATGGGAATAATTAGTTGTAAGTTCTTTTGGGCGGGGGCATCTTTTAGTTCCGTATTTTATATAGCACCAAGCATAATGTGGCTTTAGGTACCACTTCAATATAAATGATGAAGAAGCTTCCTTTCATGCGTGCCCTGCCTCCACCCATCCCTGGTTTCTACAGTTTATTTAAATGGTAAGCTTTTTGAGGCAGTGCCCTGCCTCAGAGCAAGTACATGCACAGATCCTAGCATGTTGTAGTACTGATCTCCATGGGGGCATGTGAGTGTTACTGTACTAGCTAAAGAAAATTAAAGCCAGTACACAGAATGTGAGTAGTTCTAATTGTCAAGCTATATTTTGTTTTGAGGGTGAGCTAAGTGTTTCCAGAGCTGTACACATGTGTTCCCTTGGGTTGCTTGATTTAAATATATAAACATTATGCCTTCCCTCAAAACAAGGTCTGTGCTTCTGTCTTGCAGACTTTTGTGAACGACGTCCGGATTCCTGACCAGAAGTACATCACACTAAAGCTGAATGACGTGATTCGCTTTGGCTACGATATCCTTATTGCCTGAGCACAGCATGACACACTATTTTTGTTTGAAGTGCTCTGTTTGCTATGTTGAGGGTGACATATCCTTAATCACAGCTAATGACTAAGTGTGTGGATAGTGCCTTGTAGAGCCTCTGGATGGGTCATCAGCTTAGAAGTTCTGCACTGTGGGGTTGATTCAATGCATGCAAATGTCAACTCCCTTTGATTTCTTTGGATTTTGGATCAGGACTTATGTTAGCAGTATCTCCATTCATCATAGGTGCCATGTCTAGCTCTCTCAGCTTTTTTTAAGAAAAAGAAAAAAAATTATATGGGAAACTACAGGCCTGTAAGTTTGACCTTGATTGTATGCAAATTTTGAAAGAGAAGATAGTTAAGGATGGTAATTGGCATAAAATACAGCATTGCTTTACAAAAGGTAAATGGTGCCAGACCAACCTGATCATCTTCTTTGAGAAGATAACTGATTTTTTAGACAAAGGAGATGCAGTAGAGCAAATCTTCCTGGATTTCTGCAAGGCATTTATTACAGTTCCACATGGAAAATTCTTAGTTAAATTGGAGAACATAGAAATTAATATGAGAACTGAAGGGTGGATAAGCAACTGGTAAAAGTGGAGGCTATCATAGTCTTATTTAACATATTTATTATTGTCTTTGGCACAGAAAGTGGGAGTGTGCTAATAACATTTGTAGATGACACAAAGTTGGGAGGTATTGCCAATACAGAGGAAGACCAGAATATTTTTGAGGAAGATCTGCGCGAACTTGAAAACTTCAGTAATAGAAATGGGATGAAATTTAATAGTGGAAAGTGCAAGGTCTTGCACTACTTGTGTATTTAAGGTGAGGCACAGGTTCAAGTGCCTTGCTGAATTGTGACCTCCCTGACTAAAATCTTGCTGTATTGTTGTGAATACTGCAGAAGCCTGAAGGAGACTCTTGGAACCTTGAATGCATCCAAGGCATTAAGCAAATGGCTAGAGTGAAGGTAGATTTTAATGACTGTGATACAGATCTAAACTTTTCCATTGTACATCTTAGTCAAAGAGCCTATTGGGCAGCCATTACTCCTGGATATTCCTGCTGAAATATGGCAAATGATGAGGCGTCTTTATGTTGCCCCTCTGGAGAAGACTTACGAGAGTGAGGGCGGCAGCGTCAGTCGTCATCAAGCACAAACTCTACCAACTCCGATTGCTGCCCATTCTTTGCCATGGCATTTTAGAGAGTGCATTCTGTGATTCTCTTGTTCAGCCCTGTACTGAAGGCAGCATCGTTCATGTGTTGTGAGCAGGGCCAATCAGAGGGGTGGGGTCAGGTCTCATCCTGAAAGGGGCCTCACATTTAAACACTTGTTAATTTTTCTTGCACAGAGAAAGGCTAGAAAAGCATTTGTTAAAAAATATTCAAATAATGTCTCATTCTTTTTTTTTTTGTGGTGCCTTATTTTGTTTTCATGTGTCATCATTTTATTTTATCTGTACTTTGGCTAGGGGCCTCAAAAGCTGGAAGTGGCCCTGCCTCTCTGGGCCTCTGAGAGGGCCTGGCTGTGAGTCAGCTGAGCTCTGTTGCATAAGGGCATACAGCTCTTTTTCCATTGAGAGAGGCCCTTACACACAAGTGATGTTTCCCTGCTATGCTCCTGTCACTGGTGTCTATTTTTAGTTTAACATTTCCCTCCCTGTCTCACCCCCCTCTCCCCGGGCTTTGTGTAATTTTTATAGGGCTACTTCTGACAAGACTGCCGAATGCTTCCTTCATACATTCTCTGTGGGGAATCCACAGAGGTAATTGCCTGGGCCCAAAGACACGACTGTTGTCCTTTTTGGAGAGGGTCTAGCAACTCACTCCAAGTGACTTGCTTAGGGTTGCCAGGTGTCCGGTTTTGAACTAGACAGTTCGGTATTTGAGGGTTCTGTCTGGGAAACAAATTGAGAAAATACTGGACATATAAAATGTCCGGTATTTTCTAATTAGGTAAGTGAGTGTGTCTACCAGCCAGGCATTACGTAACTATGCGAGAGGGGTGGGGGGGCTGGAGGGAATCCCTGAGGCCGGACTTGCTCGCGCTCCGCCGGGACTGTGCACGGGATGGGCAGCACTCCAGGACTGCGTACGCCCGGGTCAGTCCCGCTCCCCGGCCCCCGGCCAGCCCTGCTCCCCCGACCCACTCCCAGCCAGCCCTGCTTCCCGCCAGCTGGTCCCCCCCCCCCATCTCCCCCGGCCAGCCCCGCTGCCCCCGACCCCCTCCCGGCCAGCCCTACTTCCTGCCAGCCGCTCGTCCCCTCCCCCCGGCCAGCCCCGCTCTCTCTGGCCAGCCCTGCTTCCTGCTGGCTGGTTCTCCCCCCAACCCCGATCGCCCCTGGCCAGCTCTGCTGCCCCCAACCCCCCCCCCCCCCGCCAGCCCTGCTTCCTGCCGGACGTTTCCCCTCCCCCCCCGCACCTCCTCCTGGTCAGCCCTGCTCCCCTCCTGGCCGGTCCCCCCCTCCATCTGAGATCAAGTATGTCCAGTATTTTTTTTTTTTTGAAGCCACCTAGTAACGCTAGACTCGCTACATAAGAAGCTACATTGCTAGTCTTGAGCAGGATGTTCCCTGGTCCTATGTGGCTGTGCGAGGCACTAAAGGAGGGGTGAGGAATGTTTTTTGGGTCGGGGGTCTCTGACCCACAGAAAAATCATTCGGGGGCTGTACACAAGTGAGAAGCAAAAAAAACACCCCACCCCCACCCCTCACTGACGTGGTCCCTGAGAAGGAGAAAGACACTCCTCATGTTCCCCTTGTACACCAAAGCCTTGGGGGGCCCAGGCTGGTAGATTTTGTATACTCCAACCCCATAGTGGGCTTGAGGGCTGCATCCAGGCAAGCTGAGGACCACATCCGGCCCCTGGGTCTTAAGTCCCCCACCCCTGAACTAAAGCCGTCCTTCCAGCCGCTTTCATAACCACATGGGACTATTCCAGTTACGGCTTGGGTATGGAGTGGGAATGGCAGGAGTTATGGAGTTAACAGCTGGGTGAGGAGGAGCAGGGAGTGGACAATTGTGTACCGCACCATGCTGTGCCTAAAGGTACAATAGAGCCTGTAGATATTGATATATATGTTGCAGGGTATGCACAGTGTTGTTTTAAGGGAATAATTATATTGGATAGTTTAGTTCTGGTAGTGACACAACTGCTTTCAGGTTTTTCATTTAGTTTTTCCTTTGAGGCTTGTCCAGTTTTATAATCACATTTGCTTCAGTTGTAGTATTACTGTGTATTTGACTCTTTCCCTGCTTCCTTAACATACACTGTACATTCTAACATGTATGTCTTGGAACAAATTCAACACAAAGTACCAGAGGAAGCATTAAAGGTAAGTTATTTTTGTGTGAAGTCTCAGAAGGGTAGCCATGTTAGTCTGTAACTTTAAAAACAACAAGTAATCCTGTGGCACTTTAGAGACTAACAAAAATGTATAGGATCATGAGCTTTCATGGGTAAAACCCACTTCATCAGAGTATTTTTGTATGGTACATGTGAAGCATTGACAGCATTAAATAGCAAAACCCTACAGCAGGTTCATAACAAGATCCTAAATTTTTCAGCACACCAGTGGCAGGCGTATAGCTTGAAGTTCTTATACCCTTTGATAATGCAGCGTAGAAACAATCACAACTCAAGATTTCCCTTTAATAAGTGCTTGGCAGGACCTTACCTTGAGGATAGTTGCATCTCCCAGCTAGTCCAGATCTACTCTTTCTCTCCCAACAATAGCATCTATCTGAAATTATTTATGATTTTATGACCGCCAGTTAAATAATGGGCACTGAAGCTTTAGTGTATAAAGATGAACTGTTCGTACTTTAAACTTTGCTTCTGCAGAAAATCAACAGCCTCCGAGAAATTAAGCAACAAAGGGTGAATTCCTTTGTTTGGGTTCTCTGGCTTATGTCAGCTACTTGATGCTTCCTCCAGCAGGCCAACATTTGTTCAGTTTACTCTCAGTAACCATCTCCATTTTTCTCTCTAAAGATCCCAGTTGTTCCTTAGGACTTTCCTTACAGAGCAGTTTCTGTGAAATGGCTCCCCCAACCATGAGCTTCAGGATCAGAGAGAAAACAAACTCACCCGTGAAAGAAAGGCAGTCCCCTCTGGGGTTGTCAAGGCTGTTCCCCACTCTGGCACCATGAATGCAGAAGTTGGGGGCCCGCAACAATGCTCCAAAATCTTGCCTCTGCAGGCACTGGTACAAAAACTTTCCCCCAAATCCTAATACCCAGATTTTGGGGGACTTGCTGCCATCATCAAGTGCTTTTGAACCCCAAAATTAAAAAACCACAAACAGGATGGACACGTGAAACCAACCCCAGGGGTACCCCAAACTCTTTTTCCCCAAAAGAGCTTGAAAAAGAAAAGAAAAAAACAAGCTGCAGTCTCTTGCAGCTGACCCCTCATCAGAGGCATGCAGAAACACACAGACAGACCTTCCAGGACACAAGAATCAGCCACTACCAGTTAATTAGAATAAAAAACCCAATCTTTTATTATCAAAACAAAACTGCAGTTGCAAGCATAGTAAATTGGCTAGATGGAAAGAGCCACCATTTGATATAGATACTCAGGGAAAGCCCCTGGGCTGTAATCCTTAGTTACAAAAGAGGAAAACAATTAACCAGCTCAGATATGATTTCCAAACCCCCAAACAATGAAAACAATAATCTCTGGCGGACTATCTAAACTTTTCCTTACTTACACATTTTAAGAAGTCCGTTCTTGGAGAGAGAAGCATCTCCCATCTCCCTCAATACCCGGGAGAAACTGCTCTGATCTCAAACAAAGAAGAAAGAGAAAACCCTCTCTTTTCCAGTTTGAAATTCCTACCTGCATTGTTATTGGCTGATTGCCCGAACCCCCCCAGCCAACCCTTTTGCTAGGTACCTGAGTTAACCCCTTAGTCACTGGGTGCTGGTCAGTATTCCTCCTAATCATGACAGGGGTGAAATGCATAGTTGTTTCACAGTTCCCAGCAATGCCAAAGCTGCACAGCATTTAGAACCAGAAATACCAATACCAACCATCAACCTTCAATTGACAGTTGTAGTCTCACATCCCAGGTTTCATAAGTCTACTTGTGTAGGAGGGTAGGACAGAGGTGACTCATTCATTGAACTTACTCAGACCTGATTTTTATGGAAACACCCTTTTCTGCATATTAGATTAGATCATTGAACGCTGCCCAGCTTTAAAGGGAACCTGATTTCACGCAAAATACCTTTCTGACCCTTCTGTCCACATATGAGACAACTAATGATAAAATGTGATGTGGTGGCACTGAAAACTTAAGAGAGGGTAGATAAAAGGATGGTTTGGGAAGAATTCATGATGCTGTTGTGAGAATAAAGAGCAGTGAGGGAATTCGGTATTTGAATCCTTAATGGAAGAGGTGATTGTTCTTAGTATGGTTTTTTAAAGCATTTTCAGGCATGTAGTTTATTCTTGGTCTAGAGCACAACCTCAATACTAGTTCTCACCTGGTCATATGGGGAGATAGTGTGCTGTTTTTATTGCCTGTTGTGCATGTAGCACCCCATAGACTTGCACACATTTTTTGTTTGTATCTGCAGCATGAAAAGTACACTAGCCAACTTCAGATGAGTTTCAAGGGCGCTGTGATGAAAAGGGTGGAGCAGTCTATGGAACATGGTGGTTATGCTGAATCCCCGCAAGCAAAACTGGACAGGAAGGCAATCTCAGGTACTTGCTTAGAAACCAGTTAGTCAAGGTTCAAAACAGTCACTTAACAATGCATCTTGATTTCGGTGCTGATTCACAATAGAACTGCAGGCTACTTTTTGAAGCAATTACAAATGTCCTCTTTCTGAACTTCTTTGTAAAGTAAACTTGTGTCAGATAATCAGCCTTGCTTTCTCTGATGCAGTCTTCAGAAGAAATTTGCCAGTCTGACATTACAAGAGAGGTGTGCTATTGCAGTGGTGTTTTGGAGTGGTTCATTTTGCAGTGAGATGTGGGCAGGGCAGGGCTGGTTAACTCTTGGCACCTGTCTGGTTTAATTTTAATTTCATATCTGTAAACCACTGCATGAATAGTGCCAGTGACGCAGCCCGGAAAAGGCAAAGGTTTCCATGAATGGGCGCCAATATGGAGTAGACGGTGGCAGCATTGAATTCACCACAAAAACCCTTTGTGGTCTTAAACAACTGCACTTCCTAATGTGAAGTGTTGTATTTCAGGATGGGTGGATTGCTGCATGCAACACAAGGACCATTGTGAACCTCTTCAGTTTGGCTGAGCCCGTTCCGTTATCTTCTCCCCCATTCCCTTTGTCTGTCGTTCCTGCCCACCCCAGCTCTGTGCTCTTCTTCCCCTGGTCTCATCCTGACCAAGATGCCTCCTGCTTCTTCCCTCCCCTACACCTTTGAAGACCTATGGTGTTAATTGACTATTGCTTACCTTTGGGGCTGCAGAGGTTGCCTGCCCTGTGTTTTAGAAGCTCCATAGTCCCAGGAAAGTTGAAGTAAGTCACTAACCTGGGGCCTAGCAGAGAGGTTGTCAGGCATATGGAATGGAGTCCCCAGGCCAGCAAAGGAAGAAGAGGTACGTGGCAATAGGAAAGGGTCTGGGGGAGCATCACATGGTTAAGGGAGGGATGACAGAGCCTAAGTTGCAGGAAAGAGATGAGAGGAGTGTGTGAATTTGGTACAGAATCTTTGCAGAAGTATCTGTCTGTTTAGATACTTAGGTGCATCTGTCAAGTTTTCCCATCACTAGTCCTCACCAGCTGGAATGTGGTGACCTTAATCTCCCACATTGTGTCTTGCCCTTGTGAAAATCCCAATAAGCTGAGAGGGTGTATTAAAGCTGCATAGCATTTCTCTTCTGTTTACATTCCTGTTTGTCACTCCTGCTGTGTGTGAAATCACACATGCCTTCCTGCTCCTCATTCTGCTTCCCTGCCTGGCAGGAACCTTTTCCCTGGCGCTTTCCATGTGTCCGTGTGTTGCTCTTATTTGTGGTGAATACAGTAGATGTGGCACACTCCGCCTTGCCTCCTTGAGAGTTCGTTCACAAGCGCTTAGAGGGATGGGCTTGGTGGTGATTAGCCATGACACAGAGGAGGGTGAAAGGAGGTGAACTGTCTCTTGTCCCTGAAGTAAACTGTCTAGCCTGAGTGTAACTTGAGCCAGATTCTTGAGAGTTGCAAATATCCAGTTTGTACTCTCCAAAGCTAATTAGTTTACCTTTGTCACCTACTGGCTGACATTTTGGCAGCATGCAGAGATTATCTAGGCGCTTTCCTATTTGATTCTTTTTATCACTTGTCACCTTGCTAAATATGCAGGGCTTTTGTTTGTTGTCAGACTGATTCCTTGTAACTGAGGCAGTCAGTATCTGGAAATATCTGCAAATACAACATCCGATGTGATACCTCAAGCATCGTGACCTACTTTCCTGGTGTGTAGCTCTTGCTAACCCATGTTTAATTTTCACTTTGAGGTACAAAACCTAGTTTTGCAGATTGCCTAGGAGGGGTGAATTCTGAGGAGGGTATTGCTGGCTCCCGCTAATGTAACTGGCTGCTCAGTGTCCGATCTGGCAAGAGGTTGAGAGTCCTCTGCAAAATGCTGAGCTGTTGCTAATCCCATTGAAAGAAGTGGGAGTTGAAGATGCTGAGTATTTTGAAGGAGGTACTTAGCAGTATGGGACCCAACGAGCCACTCCCAAAGTCCACTGAAGTCAATGGAAAAAGCTGTATGGGTTTTGGAAGATGAACTAGCAGAAATAGTTCTTAGCCTGTCATGGAGTTTTGACTCACTTGGTCTTCAATTATACATGCAGCTTCACTCTGTGTGTTTGGAGGACTGGCCGTGGTTTAAAATCATCATGCTCTTCATTCCATTAATATATTGTCAGCAAAGTGGGTTGACTTACTGGCAGTGGGAAAGGCTTTGGAGGGAGAACTGTTGTGCTAACCCTGTAAGTATGTAGTAATTCGCTTCTAGCAAATGAAAGCAGTTTGTGGTGACAATGGCATTTAAAAATCCACATTACAGTTCCAATGGGAGGAAAGAGAGCAAAGGGCAGGACTTTTATAGTAGGGGAGGTTTAAAAATAATGCTAGGGCTGGTTAGGAATTGGGGGGTTATATTGAAAACAATGAATCAGAAAGAGGGGTCTCAACTGTGCTTTTCTATTAATTCTTTCCTATAATAACCAATGAATCTTTATACCACTAAAGAATTCTTGTAGGTTTTTTAAGTATTGCCTTAAAGTGCAAATATCATCAAACACTGGAGCTTGCTTCTACAGGATGTTACTGAGGCAAGTAGCCTAAACTCATTGAGGATTAGAAATTTTTATCAATAAGAAAAGCATCCGCAGTTTGACTAGCTAGTATTAAAAATTAGCAGTATTAGCTGTCCTGTTTTATGGGATAAGCTGATACATGGCTGGACTAGGGACACCTCACTCCCCACGCATTGGTTGTTGCACAATTACTTCGTGTTAGGCAGTTTTGAAGACTGGCTCTGGAGCACTTACCATTGCCAATTTCTGGTGTGACATATTGATTGACTGGGGGTTGGTTTTAATGTGACAGTTCCTGTGGTCTTTGTGCATACTACAAGATTGGTCATAAAAGGGGTGATGTATGTGTGTATATAAGTACCCTGAAACACTTGTGCAGTCTAGAGTGTAGCTATTTGAACATACTGTGGTTGTAGCTTAAAAACAATATGGCCCTTTTAAAAAAATCCTTTAATATCTCGACCTTCCCAGAGCTGGCAGATGTAAAGAAACACTGATGGCTTGATTTTCAGAAGGGTAGCGTGCCCAGAGCTCCCATTTTAAATCGGCACCTTTGTCAACAAGGCCAGGATTTTTAATTTCCTTCAAATTCTGAATCTGCATACAAGTGGCCATTGGATAACTGCTGTGTGCTGGAGGGGACACAGGGTCTTGTGCTTGAGGCACCAAATTGGCACTTCAGCGATGTGGTTTCATGTCTGCCTCTGCCACAGAGTTCCCTGGAATGGTCATTTAAACTCCCTAAGCCTCCATTTCTCGTCTGTGTCTGTCTTCTCTGTCTAGAATGGAAGCTCTTCTGTGCTGGAGCTGTCTCTTACTCTGTGTTTGAATAGCACCTACAACAATGGGGTGCTGATCTCTACTGGTTCTCTAGGTGCTACCAAAATACAAATAATAATAGAAGGTGAAACCTGCTCTTGAGGAAGGTGGAACTATAACATGTGTAATGGATTTGCTAGGGTGTTTGTTTCTTGGGGCCAAATCTGGCAATGGAGCAAGCTGGCGCTGCTTGCATGGAGTCAGTGGGAGCTGTTGCTGCTTGTGTAGTGGGATTTAACTCTTTGAGTACTCTCCTGCTGAGGTCATGGTAACAGCTGCATTAGAGGCTAGGAGAAACAGCCATCTTAGATATGCAGCTATCTGTATCTCATCTGGTCTTGTTTGGAGGAGCCTACAGCACCTCAAAGACTTATTGACTGGCTGAATAATTGATAAAAATAAGATTGGCGTGGCCATTCTAATGCAAGAACCTCCAATATTAATGTACATCGATTACAAGAGACCATGGTGTAGACTTACCTTACTTTAAAAAAAAAAACCTTTGCCAATGATGTGCTTTAGTCCCCTCCTCCCCCAGCTATATTGTAATCTACTATTAGAAAAAAGTGATAGAGGTTGTAGGAATTATCTGACTTACAATGTTAACGCTAGATCATCTTCGTTTTTTCCCCCCAAGACCTGTTCCTTACTAAACCTGGTCCACCACATCTTCTGAAGATGAAAGTTGTGCTATTAATAATGAATTTTTAAAAAAAGCTTGATTGATGCTGTGTAGATATCTGATGCTTTTGTTAGGAATAGCAAAAACTGTTAATGTTCTCATCAGCAAAGGAATTTGCCATTATTGTCTCTTTTCCTTTGTAATTTTATACATTATTTGGGCCACAGAAGGTAAGTACCAGCCTTTGGCACTAAACCAGGAGGCTGCCAGCAACCCTATCAGTTATATTATCAAAGAGATAGAACCCCGGCATGATCAAAGCTGCATGTGTGAAGTGAGAAGCTGGTAGAGAGGCTGCATTAATACATAGTTTCCTCTTTTCCTTGTTCAGTGCAACTGTGTTTTTGGTCCTGACCCATGTTGCCTCACTTGAAATCATGTTCTTAAAAAAAGTGAAAAATAGTACCCAGTCCCCTATTGCAGGCATAATTTGCTCAGTAGAACACAGTCTGTCAGTAGTTATCTCTGTATTACACTGTTCCCAGTAATTCAGTAGTTAGCTAGCTGAATGCTCGTGCTGACCTCGGTTTTGTCATCTACATGTATGGTTTCCAGGTTGCCTGCCTGAATTGATGAGCCAAGAAATATGTTTGAATGAATTGGCATAATCTGGACCGATTAGCATGATATTGAGAGAGGGGAGAAATGAGCTGCTATCCATCAGACTGACTACAATACGATTCAAATGACTGTGTCATTATTTTTCATTTCTGCTCCTCATGGGACCAGTAGTTTGGACAGTTCCCATGTTTCTGTGCATTCCCAACAGCAAAAGGAGTGGATTTAAGGCAGCTTGTATCTGAGATGCTTGGTATGTATAACGGGGTGAGCAAAATCTTACCCATCATTCCCCACAGAACGTAAGAATTTTTGCTTTTGGGGCCAGATTCTCTGTGGGTGTAAACCAATGTAGCTCTGCTGAAGTCAGTTGAACTTTGCAGATTTATATTAGTTGAGGATCTGGCCCTTTGGGTCATAGCTGAAATTTAGCACGCGCCACTTACTTGATAGAATTGAAACAGTTTAATTGGGAAGCTAAAATGTGCATGAAAATTAATGGTTCCCTACAATATTTTAGCCAGACTTTAAAAGAGAGAAATACCCCACATTCTAGCTGTGCCTTTTGCATTCTTCTGGGACGTTGAGTTGAATGAAGTTGTAATTTATTCCCTTGTCCTGGGATGATCAGGGGCAGCAGAATAACCCCAGAACAAATGTTTTCCCCCCCCAAATACTTAATCTAAAAAAACCTGGTGCTTTATAACATCCCCGTTCAGATCCTTGAGGGACATAACTATTTACCGCTCTCCAATCTGAAAAGTAACTCTCTGTTTCCTGTATTTTAACTAGTCACTGATTCTTGAGACCTTCCCTCATATCCCATGACCACTTACTTTGCATAAGAGTCTTTCTTGAGGGACTCTGTCAAAGGCTTTCTGAAACACTAGTTCCACTGGATCCCTCTTGTCCATATGCTTGTTGATTCCCTCAAATAGATGGATGAGGCAGGTTTTCCTTTACAAAAGCTATAGTGACTCTTCCCCCAACAAATCATGTTCACATGTGCATCTGATAAGAGTTTGGAACAGCTTCCATATAAGGACAAATTAAAAAGTCTTGTAAAAGGGATGGCGGGGGATGGGGGTATGATAGAGGTCTATAAAATAATGACTGATGGTAAATAAGGAAGTGCTATTTACTCCTCATAACACATAACACAAGAATTGGGAGTCACTGTGTGAAATAAATAGGCAGCAGGTTTAAAACAAACAAAAGAGAAGTATTTCTTTGCACAATGCATACTCAACCTTTGGAACTCTTTGCCAGAGGATGTTGGGAAGGCCAAGATTATAATAGGGTTCAAAAAAGAACTAGGTAAGTTCATGGAGGATAGATCCATCAATGTCTATCAGCCAGGATTGGCAGGGATTCAAAAGCATTCTCTGAAGTGTCCGGAGGCTCTGTTTGCAGAGGCTGGGAATGGATGACAGGGAATGGATTACTTGATAATTTCCTGTTCTGTTCATTTCCTCTGGGGCATCTGGCACTGACCACTGTCAGAAGACAGGATACTGAGCTAGATGGACCTGTGGTCTGGCCCAGTATAGCTTTTCCTGTATTATATTTTTTTTGGTCATTTCTAACTCCTTTTTGAAGTGGTTTGTTATAAAAATTATTGCTTATTGTGTATTATTTAGTATTACTAAATAATAAGCAGTAAGCTTATTGCTTAGTATTACAGTTTCTTAATGGTGAGAAATCTTCCTTCTCTGAACTTTAAAAGGCTGCAGGAGGCGTGTGAATGTAGTTTTCTTTTTAATGCTGCAAGAGTACAGAACATACATCTTCAATCTCATTTGACCTGTAGTCCTATGAGAGACTATGTTTTTATAATTTTCAATTATGTAGACAAGTCCTTGGGGGGGCCTGTAGTCAGTAAATGCTGTATTTTTAGAACAAAATGACTGTATTTGGACTCTCTCAAAGCCAGTGTTCCGGGTTTAAAAGTTTCTCACTCTGATTTCTTCTGATATTCCAAGTGGTGGTTATTAGGTTTCTGGGTGGGAAAGGATTAACTCTTTCTTCAGATATACTTTTGAACTGTATATCCAATAGCCACCATAGCAATAAGAACTACTGTCCCCCCCCCCCCCACACACACCTCCACACTACACTGGCAGGATAGCTCAGTGCAGAGGCAATCCGATGGTTCCTTTTAAGCAGCTCAGTATGTGGGTTTAAAGCATAAGTCAAGTAGCCGCTGTCTAGGCAGCAGTGGCTTGAATATGGTGTCATAGAAGAAACTGGCAAAATAGGTGCTCAGCCTGTGAGTCTGAGCTACTTTTGGTATGCAGCATGACTTTCTGTGGCTTGTGGGCTTAAGATAGTGTGGTGATTGTACAGAGGATCCACTGTCCCTCTCTAGTCTTGGGGAAGTAACGGGGGAAAGGATTTCTCCCCACCCCTGCACTCTGTCAGTCCTCACTTTCCAATATGAAAGTTGTGTGGTTCATATCAGTTCCAATATCTGGCAGAGGTCCTTGCTCAGGATCTAGGCTTGCTGGGGGTTGGAATGAAGGACGACGACAGAAATCTGGAGCATGCCTGTGGGAAACTGGTTTAATATAAAGAGCTACAGAGCTAACACTATTTCCACCCATGTGCCTACTGAGGAGCGGTCTCCCACTGAACACTGTAATGAGGCTCAGCTTATCCTACCACCAAGAACCATGAGATGTGCCCTGGCAGCACCAGGATAAATGCAAGATATACAATTAAAAATGCAGCAGCTTGAGTGTAATTTCACAGGGTGCGTCTACGCTGCACCCGCAGCTCGAAATAAGCTACGCAATTTGGGCTACGCAAATTGCATAGCTTATTTTGAGAGTATTTCGAAATAGCTTATTTCAAAATTTGGCGCTGTCTACACAGTGTTAAATTTTGAAGTGGACCGCTATTGCAACAAGTCCCTTAGTCCTCGTGGAATGAGGTTTACCGGGATGTTGGAATAGCAAGCCCGTTATTTCGATTGCATTTTGAGATAATGGGCGTGCTGTTAAAATGTGGAAAACGCTATTTTGGGATACCGGAGGTGTCTAGATGAACCCGCAGTGTGGCTGCTCTCATTGCTGCTGGGCTAATGCAAAAGAAGTAACTTGAAGGCAGCTCACTTAACTCTACAGTGAAGAGCTGGCCTAAGTGATTGCCAGCCTAATCCTGTTGTTCAACATTGGGGCCGTGGAGACCTCCTCTTATTTATACCTACACCTTTGCTATTTTGTATTTCCACATTGAGCTCAGTACTGAATCTGTCAAAGACAAAGCTCCTGTGATTTCCACCTGGAGTTTTGCTCCTTTTTAGACCTGCAGGATCTGTAAGTTTAAATGGAGGGCTTAGCAGTATCTGCTTTTAAAACACGGAAGAATTTAAATTTCATCTTTCACATTTGTTCTTTGTTTTGCTTTTTTTCCCCTGCTTTTTTCTTAGCTGGGCCAGAGAATTGTGGTAGGTCACTCTTTGATTTTTAGGCAATAGTATAATTCTACCATTTGGGTTTGCGGCGCAGCAAGGAATACTTAAGATACAAAAGAAAACAGCATTCGTTACAGTTTCTCTTTTTCTCTGCCACCTGCCCTTTCTTTCTCCCTGTTTCCCCCAGCTGTGGAATTAGGGCTTGAACTAAAGTGGGCGGACACACTGGCAGTTTTAGCTCCAAAATATTTTGTAATGGCTGGAAAATAACTTGAATATAAGAAAGTCCATTGAGACTCCATCAGTCTATTTTCACCTTCCTTTTAGCAGACTGTATATTTTCTGTCATTGTAGCTTCTTGCTTTCCCTTCCCAGAGACAACTACTTATCGCACACCTCTTTATGGTCAGCCTTCATGGTGGGGAGAAGATGATGCAAATAACAAACTAGAAAGGCAGGAGGACAGAAGGCAAGAAGATTATTCAGGTAATGGAGATGATCTTTGGGAGAAAACTGAGGCATTTTTATTTCCCTCCACACACAACATCCTGCTTCAGAATTCTAGTGACTAAAACTCCTTGTACTCTGCAAATTTTGCAATTTGAAGTCCTAATATTTTGTTTTAAAACAAAATGCGAATAAGGGGAAATTTAAAAAAATAAGTATTTGCTTGATTGGGTGTGAAATAAGTCATGACAGTTGCCTTTGTATAGGAGTTTAAATCCAGATAAACAAATACCAAAAGCACCACCCTAACAGTGTTATTTGATTTCTGTTAACAGCAGGGAGGACACTAATGGAAGTCAGGCTCCCATCTGAGCTTCATATCCACTGTAGTCCCATGGAAATCACTTGTGTATAAAGTTAAGTAAAGGCTAAAGTGGTCATGCTGGACCAGGCCTAAGAAATTACATTGAAGGATAAACTTGGCTGTAGTTATTAACTCTGGGATGAAGTCCACAGGAATCTCAGGACCGTTCCAAACCTCATCACCTTCAGCTCCATGTTTAGGGTGTCCTCCTCTAACATAAAAACACAGGCACCTACAAATTCTGCAGCACACACAATTCTTCATCTGGGGGAGAGAGAACAAACTATACGTAACAGTTGTTAGTCACGTTGCTTAATGAGGATCTCAGTGAGGCAGTTAGTATTAGGGATGTTAAATAATGGTTAATTGAATAGTCGATGCAGTTGTTAGTCACGTTGCTTAATGAGGCAGTTGGTATTAGGGATGTTAAATATCAGTTAATTGAATAATCGATTAACCTCATGAATTCTTATCGGTTACTCAACTATTCTATAGTCCCAGGAGGTGGGGCCAGCAGCCAGTGCTCTCTGGCGCCACTCCCAAGGAGCCCTCTGCTCAGGGTGCCAGATGGGAGCTGGTCCGCAAGGGGAGCCAGTATAAAAACCAGATTCCCTCACAGACTGGATGTCTGTCACCCTACGCTGCTGCCTCTGATACAGAGGCAGCAGCGCAGGGTGGCAATAGCCCCTATCTGGGAGGGTGGGTCTGAGCTCCTGGACTGGGCGTGACCCGGAACTGAGCTGGGCTGCCTGCCCACCTGGCTCCTAACACACTTTAAATGCAGAGCTGCAGTGGGGATAGGTCCTGGTTCTGGTGCAAGCCAGGACTGAGCCGGGCTGCTGGCCAGCCTGCTAAAATAATTACTGGGCAGAGGGGTGGGAATGCATGTAGCCTATAGCATTAACCTATATGCTCTTGCTTATTGGTTAATTGACTACACTGTTACATCCCTAGTTGGTATGTGAACAGTAGAACTATATGATTACCATGTGTGGTCATATAGGCTTTTTAATCTAATATTGCCTTTAAGGTGTTTGCTTCCATATGTTTGTGTCTGTAGAAAGAACGAAGGAGATATCCCAGCATGAAGGGGAAATCAATGGCAACCTTCCTGCTTATAGAGATTCCCAGGAACCATCAGTGTACGCATTCAGAAGAGAACCCAGTTATTTTGAAATCCCAACTAAAGAATTCCAACAGCTGGCAAAATCACCTGAAACGCAGGTCCATGAAATCCCAACGAAGGACGTTGATGCGGTGGTACCCCCCGTTGTGCAAAGCCATGCCTCTTTTACCATTGAATTTGATGACTGTACCCCTGGTAAAATAAAGATAAAAGATCATGTAACTAAGTTCTCACTGAGACAGAGAAGACCCTTCAGTAAGGATGTGGGTCACACAGAGATGATGTCAGCGGAGAGCAAAGTGGCTGATTGGCTGGTTCAGAACGACCCGAGTTTGATGAGAAGGCAGTCTCCGGTAGATGATGTGTATAGTACAAAGAGCGATCTGCCGGTTCATGTAAGGACGCTGAAAGGTAAGCTGCTCTTTTTCATGCTGGCTAGTCCATGGGTTTGACTTCCAAATACAGCATAAGTAGGGGGAAAATGGTCATTCAAAGGAAAAGTGAACTCATTTTTCTCAGCCCAAAGTTTGCAGGATGTAAGAACCACATCTCTGTGACAGGTATATTTCTATAATCACTCTTGACGCTTCTAAGCCTTGTGCAGCAGGCGACGATGCACCTGCTGGGCATGAATGCCACTTGTCACCTGGCAGTGGAATGCTCTAATCCAGTTCCCACCCTGCTTTATTACCACACATTGTCAGAAATGCTCATCTCAAATAGGGAACTTCAATGTCAGAGACTCGAATTTTTCTCTTCATGTGGTTAAGGCAGGTTGGAAGCACGTTTAATTGTGAGCTAATCCCTTGGTCTCCTGTGGTGGGAGGAATGACACGTGCTTTTCTGGCACTAGGCTCACAATTGCCAAATGTAGCTAATTGCCTTGGACCGTGGTATACCGTGGTTAGTCACTGTTCCGTGACAGTTGAAGTACATAGGATGGAGGCTAGAGCTCAGGGGCAGAGTCTTCGGGACTCTGGGACAAAGGTTCGGTGGCATAGCTGTGAGAGAGGTTTCTCTTCCTTCACCAAAATGTATCAGAAACACCCTGCAGTGTTCAACTGTTCCAGGCAGGGGGGCCCACAAAATTGCCAGGCCCCTAGACAAGGTGGGAGGGGGTGGCGACTCCATACTCCCAGAAGAGGTGGGCCTCAGGCAGAAGGGGTGGGCATGGGGGCTAGTCCCATCAGTCCCTCCCCCACTAACCCTTCAGTGTCACTGGGGCTCCGGTGGCAATTCAAAAAGGCTGGGGGCTCTGGCCACTGCTATAGCGGTGGTGGCAGCCTGGAGTCCTGGGCCCTTTTGAATTACCATGGACCCAGGGGCAGTTGCCCCTTTTGCCCCACCCTGCTGACAGGCCTGGTTCCAGATGAATCTAAGTTGCCGGCCTTAGGAAGAGTCTGTCACCATGAGGAGTTTCTTGTTATCTCTTGCAGATAAGGAGGGGAGATTTCAAAGCCCATAATAGTTCAGTGTCCCTCTGCTAATGGCAGCGTCTGCCAGATGGGCATCTAGCGTTCATCAGTGCCTTTGAAAATTCTCCCCAGGATCTGTTTGACCTGAGCTAGTTTGGCCGCCTCTGTCAGGCCAGCTCTCTGTCAAATGGGGGAAAGGTAACATCTTCTGAATTTCTACCAGTCGGCTCATAGAGGCTGTGCAGGTGCTGCAGCAGCTGCAGTTTGTAATCCTCCCTCTTGATAAAATCGAGGAGGAGGGCTACCAGGCCCACCAGTGGCTGAGATTAATGGCCCTTTACCAGAGGGCAAGACACCAGCTTCCTCGAAGGAGAAGTTGTTAGGCCTTTGTCCAAGAAACTCTCTCCTGATGCAGGACTATGCAGTACTTTAAAGACTAACAAGATGGTTTATTAGGTGATGAGCTTTTGTGGGCCAGACCCACTTCCTCAGATCAAATTGTGGAAGAAAATAGGCATGACCGTATATACCAAAGGGATACAATGGAAAAAAAAGTGAACACATATAAAATTGACAAATCAGATTTTAGAACAGAGTGGGTGTATGGGGGGGAGGTTAGTGTCTATGAGGTAATGATATTAGGGGTGATAATTGGGGAAGCTATCTTTGTAATGGGTAAGGTAGTTAGCATCTTTGTTAAGGCCCATTCGTAAATGTCAAATTTAAGCATGAATGACAGTTCTGAGGTTTCCCTTTGTAGTCTGGTGTTAAAGTCTCTTTGAAGTAATATACATGTAGTGAGGTCGTTGAGACAATGCCCAGTCTGGTGGAAATGACAAGAAACTTTTTTCTTTGTGAAACTGTCTGATGTCTGATTTGTGGGCATTAATTCTTTGGCAAAGTGTCTGAGAAGTTTGTCCAATATACATAGCAGATGGACACTGTTGGCACATGATGGCATAAATTATATTTCTGGATGAACAGGAATATGTGTTCTTGATCTTGTAACTGACGTGGCTAGGTCCAATGATGGTGTCAGCAGAGTAAATATGTGGACAAAGCTGGCAACGGGGTTTGTTGCAAAGGAAAGTTCCAGGGTTGGTATTAGTGTGGTATGTCCTGTGGCTGTTGGTAAGAATCATCCTGAGGTTAAGTGGTTGTCTATAGGAGACTATGGGTCTGTCTCCCAGAGCCTCTTGGAGTGTAGTATCCTGTTCCAGTATAGGTTTAACACTTTACGAATGGGCCTTAACAAAGATGCTAACTACCTTACCCATTACAAAGATAGCTTCCCCAATTATCACCCCTAATATCATTATCTCATAGACACTAACATCCTCCCTCCCCCCCCCCCAGCTCCCTCTGTTCTAAAATCTGATTTGTCAATTTTATATGTGTTCACTTTTTTTTCCATTGTATCCCTTTGGTATATATGGTCATGCCAATTTTCTTCCACAATTTGATCTGAGGAAGTGGGTCTGGCCCACGAAAGCTCATCACCTAATAAACCATCTTGTTAATCTTTAAAATGCTGCATAGTCCTGTCTTTTGTTTCAGCAAGACCAGACTAACATGGCTACATCTCTGTTACTATTCTCCTGATGCAGACAGTCTTGCTTACCTTAGACATAATCCGACATGTTGTGTAGTGTTTGAGAAGGTTGTGTAGGAAAGAGCTTGTTTCAGGATGTATTTGTCTCCTTTTCATCAAATACCTTGTGAATGTCTTTGTCCATCTATGTGTAGGCAGAGATGAGAACTTTGCAACATTTATTCGTGCCTTTTTGACCTCTAGATTGGTTTATTGTGTGACATGTTCCTATGTGGGGCTGTCTTCAAAGAACACTTGGAGGCTATTGTTGGCCACCTCCTTAATTAGCATGTTTGGCCCCAAGGAATATTTTACACCAGTTTTCTGAAGACTTCACTGCCTGCTTCTTTGCTTTTGAGAAAAATTCAGGTGACTCGACATCCAGATATAAATACTCCGTGATTTGGGTCCAGAGGAGAGATGTAGTCTCTTATTGTGCTGTCATAACATCTGAAATCTGCCAGAGAGCTTTTTCCCTCAGCCCCAAGATTTTAACATGTAGAGCAAGGTTTGCAGCCCTTAGATCGAGCACAGTAGCAAGTTTTCAGTTTAACAGAGTCCAAGTTTACTCACCTTCAGGGCACAATACCATTTACTTGCTGAGCCTTTTTCTTGAAAAAGGAGCTGGTGAGATCTCTGAAGGGCTTCATCGGAGATTGAGGATTAAATTGTGATGCTCTTTACCTGTGTGCTTGGGCCACTTGTATTTGCAAAACAAGTGCAGTTTTCCTTTCAGCTGCATGATGTTAAACCTCTGTCGCTCTGTGCCACGCATGTTTAAGGTCTAGAGCACAGACGTCTTTTCTCAGTTCTCCTGATGACTTGTAAGTCCTAGGGCAAATCACCCACAGCCTGGATGCCTCTGATTCCTTGTTGATAAAATGGGGTGGGAAATATTAAACGTTAAAGAGATCCTGTACTAAAAATATTACTACTATTGGTGCAAAACAGAGCTTAATAAGCAAGAACCTTCCATAAAATAACCTTTGCTAGGAGGGTGAAAAAATGATGTGGAAGCCATATACATAACTTGTAGGAATTTTATGGCCTCAGTCATTCAAATAAAACTGAAAGTCCCACAAGTCCAGTTTGCTGTTAACTGTCAGTTTACTTGCCCTTCCTAAGGGGGAGAGAAAATAGAAGTTCAGTTCCATTCCATCAGCTTGCTACTCTTTGATCATCTTGATTTGAGTCCATGGAATGCAATCTAGAGAGGTTTTTTTTGTTTTGTCTTGTTTTGTTTCCCTTGCTCTGCAGGGTAACAACAAATGATACATAACAAGGATAATCTTTGAGACAGTGAAATTGCATAGAATAGTAAAATAATTACATGTATTTATTTTGATTTAGAGAAAAAAAGATGCACATGAAAAGCTTTAGATGGCCTGACATAATTAATTTTACAATAACAACAAAACCAAAACCCCACCTCCCTACAGCCTGTCCCCCTCCTTCCCGCCCTTTCATCATTCTGGGATGCAAACCCTCAGCTCTCTCTAATCACCATCTCAAACAGGTGTCTTTTGCAGTGTGCCCAGTATGAACTATTCCTTTACAGAGAGAAAAATCCAGGACTGACCATGCTGGGAAGGGGTGACGAGGGTTACAGTGGAATGGTAGTGGAGGAATCACTTGCATGTGGTCGTTTTCAGGTCACAGACATGAAGATGGGACACAGAGTGACTCCGAAGACCCTGTTGCACCCAAAGCAGAAAAGGAGACCCCTGCCAGCGACCATGCCTCTGAGCAAGCCAAGCTTCAGCGCCAGATCAGGCGGGACCCTCATGAAATGCTGCATAACCAGCAGGCCTTTGTCATAGAGTTCTTTGACGATGACACGCCTCGTAAAAAGCGGTCGCAGTCTTTCACGCACAGCGCGCACTCCTCCCAGAGTGACACGGATCCCGTCCCAAAAGCCAAGGTGGAAAAGCGCAAAGCCACCATGCCTGCTGAGAAGCTCGGTAGCCCAGTGCCACCTGCTCATCCACCTGCTCCGGCTGGCAAGTCAGCCAGCTCCTCATCAGGGACGCAGAGAGCTGGGTCCTTTAAGAGAGAGAAGACAGAGGATCGGATCAGCGCTTCATCCTCCTCTGCTTCTAGGGCCTCTGCAAAGAACTATGGCAGCGTGGGGAGGAAATCTAAAATTGCTCAGGATTTTGCTGCTGAGTATCTAAGGGAAGCCTCTCCAGCGGGAAAGCCAAGCACTGAGAAGCCAGCACCTATGCAGATGCCAGTAGCTCCCCGGGTAGTAATATCATCTGCCCCAGACCCTGCCGCCACCCCACCTACCAACCCAAAATTGGCCAAAGCTCGGAAGCACGATGAGGAGGACAGCTTAAGTGAAACAGGAACTTACACCATTGAGACGGAGTCACAAGATAAAGAAGTAGAAGAAGCTCGGAAAATGATAGATCAGGTAAAATCACCCTAGAAAAAGCCTCTTATAAATGTGATCACTGTCGGCCAACGAATCGGGGATTGACTCGAGGCTGTGTCTACACTGCAAAATGGCAGCCAGTCTGAGAGCCTGTATCTACAGACACTGGCTCATGGGGCTTGTGCTAGAACACTAAAACTACCTACCCCCATCCTTAGGCTTCAGTCTCCGAGCCTGAATGCCCATTTTAGTGCTGCACCAAAACCCTTGTCTGGAGACCCGGGCTCCGACACTCTCCGCCGCTTGCAGTGCAGACGTATCCTTGAGCCAGAAATATGAGCTGCAATGGCTTCCATGGGAGGGCGTGAGCTGCGGGGGAACTTCAAGGGATTCCTTTCCTCTGGATCTGGCTCAGAAGGGACACTGTCACCTACTCACCAGTGGGTTACACAGGCACCATCAGTGGGGGTAAATATCAGTTAAAAAACCCATCTGGAAAGAGGCAGGGGGACCTGATAGCAACTCATTTCTTTGTGTCCAAATAGGATTTACATGCAAAAATTCAAGAGTGTAGATGCAAATGTACCAATAAAGAGCAACATGATGCTCAAAGCAATGAAGGGGTTGACTCTGCAAAGATTAGTGCGCATGAGTTACGTTATGCAGTGGGACTGCTCTAATGCACAAGTAGGGTTGCCAGATGGTTTAACCAAAAATACCAAACCCTTCCCCCCCGCCCCCCCCCCCCCCCCAGAAAACCAACCCACCGGGGAAAAAATTCTGTTGAGAAAAAAAAAAAAAGGAGGAGACCAAAGTTGTTAAGCAAAAAAAAAAGAAAAAAATTAAAAAACAAACACACAGCATGGCTCCTTTAAGAAATGCTTTTGAGGCTTTTTGGCCCTAACAGGCTGCCAGTGGCTGTCCGCCATCTTGTCTCCCTGCTCCGGGCTGGACCGCTCCCCTGTAGAACCCGGTAAGCACCCGGAATTTTAGCTTCCTGGGAAAAAATCAGAAAATACGGACATTTTAGGTGTCCGGTATTTTCTGAGTTTTTTTTTACCGGACAGGAGGCGAAAATACCAGACTGTCCGGGTCAATACCGGATAGGGTTGCCAGGTGTCCGGTATTCAACCAGACAGTCCGGTTTTTGGGCCCTCTGGTAAAAAAATTCAGAAAATACCGGACATGTGCAGTGTCTGGTATTTTCTGGTTTTCCGGCTGGGTGCCCAACGGAAGCCTCGCGGGGGCAGGGGAGTGGCTGGGAGGCGGGGTGCGATCGGTGCTGGGAGCCTCTGGTTGCGTCTGACGTAGGAGAGGAGGAGAAGCCCTGTCCGTGCTCCTGAGCGCTGTTCAAGCGCGTTATGGAGCCATAGCTGGACTCGCTTGTGCTTTGCCGGGACCGTGCGCAGGACGGGCAGCGACCTGGGATCTGCATGTGCCTGGGTCAGTCCCGCTCCCCGCCGGCCGATTCTCTCCCCTCCCGACCAGCCCCGCTTCCCCCGACCCCCTCCCGACCAGCCCCGCTCCCCCCGACACCCTCCCAGCAAGCCCTGCTTCCTGCCGGCTGGTTCTCTTCCTCCCAGTCTCCCCCGGCCAGCCCTGCTCCTCCCAGCCCCCCCGATCTCCCCCAGCCAGCCCTGCTTCCCATCCCCCCCCCCACCTCCCGGCCGGTCCCTTGCCCCCCTGCCTCCCATCAAGTGTGTCCAGTATTTTTTCTGAAGCTATCTAGTAACCCTAGTACCGGACACTTGGCAACCCTATGCACAAGTCTTTGCAAGCTTAGGATCTAACTATGCATTGTGCTCTTTACAGCCCCTCCTCCAGCCCTGCTGTTACTAGTGCATGGGACAGGTATACTCTCCCTGGCAGGCCAGTGGAAGCTGAAACAGAGGATTGATTTTCTGTGTGTTAGGAGTTGAGGATGTCAGTGGGGCTCCCAGCTGAGGGTAGTTTTATTTTGTTAAAGGGGACTTGTCCAGGCAGACAACTAATTGCTGTAGGCAAGGAAGTGTCTGGGTAGCGTTGGTCATGGAAATGGTTGTATCTGTTTTAATTTAAAAAAAATATAAAATGAATGATAACTTAAAAAAACCCAGCCACCCAAAATGCAAACAGTTATTTTGTAAAGGTTGGCCTTTTTCCAGGTTTAACAACAGAGAAAGCAGACAGAGGTACAAGTAAAACAGACAAGTGAAAAATAACAGAAATGTAGGCGAAGGGTAAATAACTAGTTATTTCAAAGAGTAATTGAATCAGGCTGTGAAGCTCTGCACTAATTGGCCTATGTACCCATATGATCTTACCCTTGCTACATTCCCCCTCTCTGCATCTCCTTCTGATAGTTTGCTACACCCACTCCTGACAAGTAGTTTTAGGGCTTGTCTACATGGGGAAGCTAGTGTGAAATAAATTAGGATGTGCATACAAAGCACAACTATACATACAAAATAATGGGGACTAATTGAGCTATAATCACTCAAGAGAGAGATCTTGGAGTTATTGTGGATAGTTTTCTGAAAACATCCACTCAGTGTGCAGTGGCAGTCAAAAAAGCAAACAGAATGTTAGGAATCATTAAAAAAGGGATAGAGAATAAGACAGAGAATATCTTATTGCCTCTATATAAATCCACGTTACATCCACATCTTGAATACTGCATACAGATGTGGTCGCCTCATTTCAAAAAAGATATCTTGGCATTGGAAAATGTTCAGAAAAGGGCAACAAAAATGATTAGGGGTTTGGAACGGATCCAATATGAAGAGAAATTAAAAAGACTGGGATATTTTATCTTAGAAAAGAGGAGATTAAGGGGGGATATGATAGAGGTCTATAAAATCATGACAGGTATGGAGAAAGTGAATAAGGAAAAGTTTTTACTTGTTCCCATAATATAAGAACTAGCGGGTCACCAAACGAAATGAATAGATAGCAGGTTTAAAGCAAACAAAAGGAAGTTTTTTTCATGCAGGGTACAGTCAACCTGTGGAACTCCTTGCCAGAGGATGTTGTGAAGACCAGGACTTTAACAGGGTTCAAAAAAGAACTAGATAAATTCATGGAGGTTAGGTCCATCAGTAGCCAGAATGGGTAGGAATGGTGTCCCTTGCCTCTGTTTGGCCCCTGTTGGAAGACAGGATACTGACCTAGATGTACCTTTGGTCTGACCCAGTATGGCCATTCTTATGTTTTACGTTCACAATAGTTATTCTGCCCCAGCACCCCACATACGCTTTTACTCCGCACTGAGTGCCTTTTTGGGGGTTAGCTTAATCTGTTTCCGAAGAGTAAAGTGTGTCCACATGAAGTGCTAGTACTTCTGGGCTATTTCTCTGTATAAACATACCCTTAAACTAGATTGCAGGCTCTAAGGGGAAAGAACTGGGTCAATGTTTGAATAGCACGCAGCGCAGTAAGGCCTTGACCCTGATATGTAAGCAATCATAATGCAAAAGTATAAAAGATACTCAAATTAATGTATCTTTGCATGAAGGAGAAGGATGCTCTCATGGTTACAGCACTGGAGTTTGGGAGTCAGGTGACTTGATTCCTATCCTGACTCTGCCACAGACTTCCAAAGGCCTTGGTCACATCACTAAACTGCTCTATGCTGCAGGTTTCCCCCTTTGTAAAACAGAGAAAATGATAATTTCATCCTCATGGGAGTGTTTTATGGCTTAATTATAAAGTATTTTGAGATAAATTATAGCAGTGAGTGACGGAGAAGACCTGTTGGGTCATTGGGTCCATCTCCCTGGTGATGCAGGGCTAGGCTCACCAGCGTGTTATCAAGTGTTCTGTCCAGTCTGTCTTTAACAGTCCCCAGTGCAGGATCTTCCATGGCTTCCCTTGAGAGACTCTTCCACAGTTTAATTCACCATATCATCCCAATTTTTCCTGATAGTCGTACTAAATTTCATGTGGATGAAAGAGGATTTATCCGTGCAAATTATTAACTTTATATGGAATGTACCAGAGCGGTGTACAGATCTGGAAATGTAAATGTATAAAGTGTGTTAGGCTATGTCTACAGTAGGGACCTCCCAGTGGCGTAATTAAACGGCTCCCAATGAGTTTGTCAGTGAGAGAGTGTCTCCTGCCGACGTAGCACTGGCTACCATGCTGGCACATTGGTTTGTGAAACTTTTGTCAGTTGAGAAGGTGTTTTTTTCCCACCTCTGACTAATAAAAGTTTTACTGGCAAAAGTACAGGTGTGGTCGTAGCCTTAGAAAGAGTTTCTGAAGAGTTGTGAGTTGAATCTCTTACATGGTCTATCAGGATTGGTTTGTATCTGATCATCTAGGACCCTGGTTTCAGTGTGATTAGAAGCCTTTGGATTTGGTTTTCATGGTTACATTGTTTTAATCTCTCCCCCCGCCCCCATACTTTTTTAGGTTTTCGGAGTTTTTGAATCTCCAGAGTTTTCCAGAATATCTTCTGCCTTCAGACCTATTATAAAAGGCGAAAAAGAAGAATCAAGCTCTCCCCAGCATCTAATCAGTGAAAATGGCACCAGTCAGAAGACACTTCTGCTCCAGGCATTCCCTTCCAAACCCACTGGTGGGACCCAGGCAGAGATGCAGGTACAGGGGATGCAGGTACAGGAGAGGGAAGGGGAGGAGTAGGTAAGTTCAGGGCACCCAGTGCACAAGAGAAACCATCCCTATTCCCTATTAAGGGGACAGGGATGGTTTGTGTGTGTGCTTTTCCATCTAGATGGGAATGGAGTGATTTGGTTTCACGTCTGAGAGACCAGTCTGTGTATGCAGCAGGCTCTCAAGAGCGTGTGGCATTCCTTGGGCTGCAATCTGAAGTGCTGCATCCCCTAAGCTCAGTGGTGGGCAGCTTGTGGCCCATGTGTAGCCCATTGGGGTTCCATGTGTGGCCCATACACCCTGGTTCTGCCTCATTCCCCCACGTCTCTTGTGCACTGAGTGCCCTGAACTTACCTACTTCTCCCTCTCCCTCCCAGCACTTCTGGAGCATCACAAATCAGCTGATTTGCAGCATTCAGGCTCTGAGACGGGGAGGAGTGGGGACTGGACGTGATTCAGCCAATTCATGATGCTTCAGAAGTGCTGGGAAGGAAGGGGAGAAGTGGGGACTGGACGTGATTCAGCCAATTCATGATGCTTCAGAAGTGCTGGGAAGGAAGGGGAGAAGCAGGGAGGGGACGGGCTTGGGAGTGGAGGCAGGGAAGAGGCTGAGCAGGGATTTGATGTTGTAAAGTAAGTGTAAACGTTTCTTTTTTATTATTTGAAGTTCTGTGAATATATGAATGATTAAAGCATTTCTATCTGTTTTGAAATATTCAGCATGCTGTGTATTAATGTATTTAATCTTATTCTTGGGGCCCTGGTTAGTACACGACTGATTTCAATCTTTCGGCCCACTGAGATGAAGGAGGGCCGCTCACTAGCCTGGGTTGCCCATCGCTGCCGTAGCTCTTTGGCCTGCTTTTAACACTGCTTTGCTGGTGAATAGCAAGCCTCTTCGGGCTCTGCTTGCACCCAGCCCCTAGCAAGTAAAGTCACTCCCAGCTAAGTACATCAGTGCTATGCCCAGACACCCAGGAATTACAAACAGGACGACTCACGCATGTTTGTGAATCCCAGCCTTATCTCTTAGAAATATGTGTCTTGTATTGTTCAGTAGCCCACTGGACTATACGCTCCTAAATAATCCATCATTACAACAGTGGGGACTGGATATGCACCAGCCCTCTAGACTGAGTAGAGATTTCTCAAATACTTCAACCAAACACACTGGTTTACATAAAACAAGTGTATTAACTAAGGCAGAACAGTCAGCATTGATTACTAAAGAAATAAAAGGTTAAACAAATTTTATCAGACTAACAGGCTTAAATACAAAAGGTTTGTCTCATCATGCCCTGCCGTAACTTTCATAGGCTGCATCCCTTTCTAGCCTGGGATTAGTCCCTCCCTTGTAAAGTTCTTTGAGAGTTGTTGCTGCCATAAGCAGAGAATAAAAGGGGAGAGAGGTGTTCTGTGGAGATCACTGTTCTTTGTTATTGTACCCTCCTCCTCTCTTTGGATATATCTACACTGCATTCCTCTTTTGAGAGAGGAATGCAAATACAGCCGAGCGAAATTGCAAATGAAGTGCGGATTTGAATTTCCCACACTTCATTTGCATAATTGCGTCTGGCCGCTATTTTGAAATACCCTATTTCAAGATAAAAAACGCTGGGTAGAAGCGGTTATTTTGAAAGAGACCCCTTCTTTTGAAATAACCCTCACTTAATGGTTATTTCAAAAGAAGGGGTTTCTTTCGCAATAACCACATCTACACAGCGTTTTTTATCTCGAAATAGGGTATTTCGAAATAGTGTCCGGACGCAATTATGCAAATGAAGCGCGGGAAATTCAAATCCGCGCTTCATTTGCAATTTCGCTCGGCTGCATTTGCATTCCTCTCTCGAAAGAGGAATGCAGTGTAGATATACCCTTAGAGGATTATCATCCCACCGGGGATTGACAAATGATCCCCTGTGTATGTGAGATTCAGACTGTAGCTGGGAGGAAATGGTTAATTTCTTGTTTACATATCCCTGTTGCTGAAGAATGGCTGCTTAAGTAAATGATAATTCACTTGACTGTGTTAATACATGTCTGGGGTTGCAAGTGTGTTTTTGCTTCTGAAAAATGGATTTGTTGGTGTGAGCCAGAACTTCCACATATTTCAGTAACAATCATATAGCAAAATCTCATAATTTTACACAAAGTGTTGCTATACATATTTTAACAGAACAGTGATGGTCAGTGGATTATGAGTTTTCAAGTGATACTCACAAGGCATACTTTGTACAGAATATATCATAACCATGTAAAGGGGTAAATATGGGGTATAGGGTGTGATGTAGGCACATAGTGTCTCAGATGGACTTTGGTTAAAAAAAATGATAATACTCCATTTGTCTCTTTATAGGTACCTCCAGCATCTCAAGGTGGTCAGAAATGGGTCTCTAGGTGGGCAAGTCTTGCTGACAGCTACACAGACTCGGGACTTTGTGGTGATCAACATCAGGAATTAGTATCTGAGGGCCATACAGGTAAGTCCTGTACTGATGCCATCTTCAGGATGCTGGACAGTTTATTTAAAAGTGACATGAAAAGTATGTGGGGTGGGGGAAAGAGGGAGAAGTGCTTATGCTCTTTTTTGTTGCTTTCTGGTGGATATAAAGAAAGCTTGAAATGCTCTTAAATTTTTGTACAGCTTATTTTCTATTTTAACTAAAGTATTTGGCAGGAAATCTTTCTTTGCTTAGGATTAGTTGCCTCATCCCTACAGTTAAGAGCTAGGAAGGCCACAGTGCACATTTGAGCCAACAAAGAAATCCTTCAGCAAGAAAAGTGAAGATCATATTTGACATTCCTGATGTTTCTTAAGGGGGCATAGGGAGAAATAAACACTTAAGGGGCAGGATTGGAAAAAACCATCTATCAGAAATGCTTTATACTTCATTAAGAAGCAAAAAAGGAAAGGCAGTATCCTAGTTTTGTCTTTGCAAGTCATTCATAAAAGTGGCTACTGACCAGCCCTTTTATAACTGTGTTTTTGTTGCACTTCTCCCTTGCTCTCAAGCTCTGCTAAGCATCTCAGATTGTCCTGGGGTTTGGTAGAGCTAGGTAGCAGTATTTGAGGTGATTGTAGGAAGCATATGTAGAATGAGATGTAAGAGGAGAAAAAAAACTAAGTGAAGTTATAGAGTCATGTCAGAGAGGGGAGCCAAGAAACGGAAAAGGCTTAAGGCCTCATGTTGAAAATGAGTTGCAGAGAGTAGGAAATGTTCGTAATCCAGAAGACAGCCAAGCCCCCCTCTCTCTGTAAGGAGCCATTTGTACTCACTCCAGTAGCTTCCAGTAAAGGCTGCAGAAAGAAATTATGTTGTTCCAGGGATTATTTCTGTAATATGGCACGTAGTACTTGAATCCTCCTGGGCAATTGGGTGTTTTATTTTGCACTGCCAAGTTACAAGCCATTTATTATTTAAACTAACAATCCCGGAAGATTTGAAATCCTGAGCTGTGACATGGGGTGAAAAATAACACGCTTCTAGTGAAGTGTGTCCTCAGTAACACACACAATTGGCTGCTAATTCCTCAGCTTGTTTAAACAATAGGATTTCTGTAGGGAGACTTTGATGTGGAATACAGTCAGTAAAAGTGGGAAATTGTGTCTCTTTAGTGAAGTCAGCTGCATCATTTTCTAACACATTTCTTAAAATGTTGCATCTGTGGTCCAAACATGTGACTAACAGGGTTAACAGATTTTCCCTGTTCTCTCTGGAAGGAAGAAGATACAGTTTCAGGGTCTCTTGTATATTTGTATGGTCTTTTAGATTATATATCTGTGCCACCCTGCTTCAATGTTTGAATGCCAAGGTTGTTGAATTTAGGTCTTGATTCTGCAAGGTGATTGAGCACTCTGGCCCTGATCCAGCCTGGGATGTAAGTAAATGCTTAGCTTTCAGTATGGACCTATTTATGCCAGTGCTTAAAATCAAGCCTGTACTAATTGCCTTTCTGAATCTGCATCTTGCAGGCTCAAGGCCGTGGTGAATAAAGGCAGCATTCTAGTACAGCCTGGAAGCAGCATTTAAATGAGTGTCTTTTAATCTTTCTTAGAAAGCGGCACAGCTCATAAACCGGGAGAACCAGAGACCATTGTGCCCTCAAGAACAAGAAGGCTTCTTCCCCAGCTCCCGCCAAGTGATAAATCTGACAGTCCAACTCCCACAGTTTTAATTTGTCAAGACTCCTATCCTGAAGTACCTAAGAGAAACATTGCAAAGGAACAGGGGCTAGAAGCCTATGCTGATCCCAGCAGCCGACTCTTCATCCAAGAAGACTTGGATCCTGATAGCCTGAGTGATGCCAGCAGGTCCGACGATGGCTTTGGTTTGGAAAAAGGCAAGAAATACAAAGAAAATAGTAGAATGCCTGAGCAAGAGTGCCGAAGGGGGGAAGGCTTAAAACCTGAGGTCCGACAGCCAGCAGTTCCCGGGGTTTCAAGTATCACAGCTGTGAGTGAGCCAGCATCTACTGCCTTCTACATTGGAGATGAAAGTAATGAGGTCGGGGTTCCCTCCAAGCTTTCTCTAAGCACATCTCATTCTCAAGCAGACAAAGAATGCAAGGACCAAGAGTTTCCTTTCAAGTCATCCAGTGCAGCTGCTTCTGGAAAGCCAGCGGTGAAAGATGTTAACAGCACTTACAGTAGCCCATCAGGAAAAATGATGATTTCCCTTCATCAGAGTCTTCCTCAAGAGCAAGAAAACATAGCCACAAAAGAAGCATCCTCCTTCATTAGGCAGGAGAGTTTTACCAAAGATAAATCCAGTGGCATTGTTCCTCTGAATAAACTGCCTCATATTTCAAGTCACCCTCTGCTTAAAGATTTGGATGCTGCCCGGTCAAGCCGTATGGACTATAATCAGGACACCCATCTTATCCTGAAAGACACTGAAACTGCTTTGGCAGCATTGGAAGCCAAAATACTCTGTCAAAACCACCAGGTGGACCCTTCAGAACCTATTCCTGGGCAGCTGGAAGACTCCTTATCTGGGGACTCTGATGTGGACACAGCAAGCACTGTCAGCTTGGTTAGCGGTAAAAACGTCCCGAACAGCACACCGAAACGCAAAGTAACGAGCAGCTTGCAGAAAGAGAAATCCTCTTCTACTCCTTCTATCCAGGACCAATGCAGCCAGCCCAGTGCTCGCGAAAGGCTGTCAGAAAAACGCAGGATGCTCCCACTCGAGGCAGGAAACAAAGGAGAAACCACCAAACGTTTCCAAATCAAGCGTAGCACCGGGGCTCGTGGGTCGCTGGAATTTACAGATGACGAAAGAGGCTCTAATCTTCCTTACTTCCCGGTAATCGAAACAGCTTCTTCTGATCATGAGCATTCTGTATCAAAGCCCGCCCCCAGAAGGAAACCTTTTACTTCGGTTGTGAAAGAGGAGCACAGCAAAGTGACTTCAAATGTGCAAAAGATTCAGCAGGTTCTCACCAGATCCAACAGTTTATCAACTCCCAGGCCCACTAGGGCCTCAAAACTCCGTCGTGCCCGGTTGGGAGATGCATCGGATAATGAATGTGCCGACACCGAGAAAACAGCCTCCAACCTCGACGCCACGACTGCATCTTCGAAACAATCCACGGAGTCTAAAAAGCTGTCCAGGCTTGACATCCTTGCCATGCCAAGGAAACGGGCGGGTTCGTTCACAGTGCCAAGCGACTCTGAAACGACACAGTCAAGAACTGTGTTTTCAGGGCGCAGTGTGGAGTCATATTACGCAAATCGGAAGCCACCTGTGTCAGAGGCTAGAACTGCAGCTAGAAAAAGTGCAGCCACTGCTACTACCAAGCAACCTTTCAGCAGAACGCGTTCTAGCAGTGTCAGGTATTCATCCACTTCCAGTAAGTACTTATGTTTTATGTGTCTCCTTAGTTCAGCTCTTTTATAATATGCAGACTTTATACATGGGCTCCAGGTATAGTTTTCCTAGGAATAACTACCACTGCAGTGGGTGTGCCATGGGGAGGAAGAGAGGAAAGGAAAGGGAACAAGACAAAAGGAACGTGCACAAATAAGCAGATTAGAGCAATTAAGGAATAACACAACTTGACGCAGCAGGGTATATAGAAATAGCAAATATCCCCCCAGTTTTTTCATACACAGTTGAAATTTAGTTTGATCAACCAGAAGGATTCAGAACTGAGTAGTGATTTTTGGGTTGCCTCAATTACTGTGTGCCCAACCCAAGACGCTTTAATGGGGGCTGACTTTAAAAGGATGGGTGTTCAGCGCATTCCAAATATCAGAGCCCTTTCTGAAGGCTCTCAAGTTGGGCACCCAAAATCACTGCTTCTGTGAAGATCTTGGCCCTATTTACCATGATAGAACTTCATGACTTTCCAGTGTCACATGGAAATTGTCTTTGATTTTGAAGAGCCGGAAAATGTGCCCAACGGAGAATTTATAACTGTGTCAATGACGGTATAAGGTCAGAGTGGTAAATTTGAAGCCATCAGAGAAGGCAAAGCAAGGAATAAGCAAGTGAACAAATAATTTGGAAGCAGCTCTGCGCCTTGCTGAAAATTCAAAGCTTTGCATGATTGGACAATTGGCGTTGAACTATGATAGCCCGTAGTGGGAGAGTGCCTCTGCTCTCTTTTTATTGTTTGGCATGTAGCCTCCAGAATATGTCATCATTACAGTAGCTGCATTCGTAAGTCTCTCACTGAGGAATATGGTGCAGATCATTCTGCTGTCTAGCTGCCCGTGTCCTGAACATTAAGGATCATGTTTAAGCTGTTCTTAAATTAATAGATGAGGAAGATGCATATGATAGATACTGCACAGTAATCGGAGATGGCTCTGAACATCATTAGGTCTGAAACCCTGGTTCTTTGGCCTTTGGGGGAAGCAGCAAGTCATATCAATTCACTTGAGTTTTTAGGGAGGAATTCTGTGGCTTGCTGAGTTTCACTGGGTCTGTTGGGGTAGTCACTAGTTTCAGCCCATGTGTTTTTTGTGACTTGCATCAAAGGCCCTTAGAGTGCTAGATAAAGGCCTCTTTTCCATGCTTTTATAAATGTGATATTCAGTTTCCTGTTGCATGCTGGATTGTTCTTCATGCTGTTGTTTTAATATTGACTTATTAACTTACCTCATCTTTTATTTTACACGCCTATATGCAAAGAAATCAGCATTGTGTATGAGCAAACAAAGACAATATGTGCAGTATTTCCCTTGTGTTTTCTGAGATGATACTCCAATTAACGTTCTCTTATGTTAGAATATTGACCAATTGTAAGTGCAGGGGGTTGGACTAGATGACCTCTTGAGGTCCCTTCTGGCCTTACAGTTCAGGGTTTTCCATATAGATGCTTCCTCTGCACTGGACCACAGACTTCAACTGTTAGGACAAATTCATGCCCGATTCTTGTTCTAAATGAATTGGTTTTTTGGCTTCCAGCACTTTGTACCACACACTAACAATGTTTCTTGTGTGAAATTAAAGCAGAGAATTCTAATTCTTTCTGTCATGTCATGTTCTATTGAAATACTAATCTTCTAATTCCTTGATAGAATTCTGGACCATACACAAGTTCTACATAGACTGGGGTACCTTAATATACTTTGTCGTACTGTAGATAGTGTTGATACCTGTTTCTGTACTAATCAACAAATAGCTAGTACACCCTGAGAGCAAAAATTAAACTTGAATAAGCTTAAAAGTTTCACTGTAGTGTCAAGACTTTTTTTTTTTTTTTAAATATGATACAGTAACAATTTGAAAGTGATGTGCTTTGATGCTGGAACCAGAAACTTTGAGTGACTTACAACTGGAAGAGAGCAATGAGGTAGATCTGGCTGCATTATTCAGTGATTTCTTTAAACAGTTAGCTAACTGCCATCATCTCCCTCCATGCCAGTGGAAAAAGTAATCCTACAACTAGAGAGAATTAATACATAGTCATACAACGAGGAGTCCTGTGGCACCTTAAAGACTAACAGATTGATTGGGGCATAAGTAGAGCCCTGAATGGATACAAAATTTGTATCCGCATCTGTATCTGCAAAATGAGCCGCGGATATCCGCATTAACATCCACAGACTCAAATACCCATGGATATAAAGCAAATATCTGAAAATTTGCAGGGTTCTAGGCACAAAATTTGTATCTGCATTAAGGATATTAAGGACTAGTCGACTATCCGATACGCAAAAGCCCTTGTTGCCTATATCAGATAGAGGCATCAAAGGGGGGGGAGGCGGAAGGGCGTACTTCAAAGCGGCAGCGCCACACAGCTGAGCCCAGGATCAGCTGTGCGGTGCTGCCCCTTTGAAATGCCACGGCGCGTGGGCTGATCTCGGGCTCCATTTCCACAGAACCCGGGATCAGCTGGGGAGTCCCCAGCTGACCCCGGGTTCCATGTGGCATTTCAAAGCAGCAGTACTGCATGGAGTCCTGGTCAGCGGGGGACTCTGAGTCCCCAGCTGGCCCCAGGCTTCATGAGGGTGCTTCCGCTTTGAAATGCACAAGAGTCCCCACTGGGGCGTGCAGCCCAGAGTCAATGGGACTTCCCGCTGACCCCGGGCTGCACACAGAGTTCCACATTCCTCCTTTGAAATGTACAAGAGCCCCAGGGGCTCTTGTACAATTGAAAGGAGGAGTGCGGAAGTCCTATCGACTAGACAAGTAAATTACTTGCTATTTAACATCCTTAATCTGCATCCATATCCACAAAAATGAGTCGCAGATATCCACATCCACAGATGTGGATATCTGCGGATATAAAGTGGATAGCCACAGATTAGCTGATCTCTAAGCATAAGCTTTCATGGGCAAAGACTCATGAAAGTGTTAGTCTTTAAGGACTCCTTGTTGCTTTTGCAGATACAGATTGGGGATGTGAATGGTTAACTGGTTAGCATGACCCTTATCGGGTGAAGCTTATTGGTCATGGTTAACTGGTGGGGGCTGGAGAAGCTTGAATAACAGAGAAGCCTCCGCCTACCCCAATTTAAGCAATTAACCGATTAATCATAATGGTTAACTGATTAAATGGGATTTTTCATCCCTAATACAGACTAACATGGCTACCCCTCTGATACATGGCCATGGGACGTGAGATGCCAGGATATCGTCAGGCTATCTTAAGCAATTGTATTGAGATGTCAAGAAATTATCAGAATAACTCAACCGATTATTCCAAAAGCTCAGGGCTAGATTTCTCTCTCTTTTGCTGGATTTATGCACTGTAACGTCACTGACTTCAGCGGACTTATTTCTGATTTATATGAGTGGAGGTGAATGGTGGGTTAAGCCCTTAATTTTGAAATGTCCACTGAATGCATATGTATTCTGAAAACTGAATGGCTTTTCTTTTCTTTTTTTAAACATCCTCTCAGCTGAATTATGAACAAGATTCATTTTTCTGGTAACTTTGTCATAAGCCAGTTGTAACCAGGCAAGGAGTAGATCTAGGAACTTTCTCTTCATAGTTAAGGGGTCGCTGCATGTCTGTAGACCGTTGCTCTCCACTTTTTATATGCCAAATTCAGTATTTTCATTTTTCTGATATTGTGATGACCTTGATGACACAGTGAAACTTTTAAGTGTATTCAGGTCGCACTTCAGTTTTAAATAAAGTGGCTAATCCTGTCTTTTATAGATTATCATGGCAGAATGTAAGAGGTGAAACCATTAATTCTCGAATAATACAATGGGAAATTAAACAAACAAATATTGGGAGCCCAAGTTTCAAATGTAGGCATCTGAGTTGTCCGAAGGTTGATATGTGGATGCCTAAAAATAGGCATCTAAGTGCTTAAGAATTGGCTTCAGAGCCAAGGGAAATGAATGAAAAGACTCTCATTGACTTTAGGAGACTTTGGAGCAGGCCATAAGTGCCTATTTGGCTCCTTTCCTGAGATGTTTGAAATCCTGTGAAAGGGGAACTGCAAGGCAAAAGTAAAAGTCCCTACAGATTTTCACAAATAAAATGTAGCATGAAAATCTATGCTTCAGTCAACCATTTTTGTAGTTTTTTTTTTTTTTTTAACTTCTAGCTCACCTTTAGGCCGCTCAACACACTTGAAAATTGGGCATTGTGGATTTCTAAGAGTCTAACTTGTGTGCTACTTATGGATGGGGCTTCTGTGTATGGAAAATCAAGTCTGACAATGACAATTATGTTTAGTTGATAATACAGTCAGTGCACTTTTCCACTAGAATATATAACTTCAAATTTGTATAGCTTGTGGCAGATCCATTACAGCACTGATCTGCTTATGAATAAGCTCTATCAAAGTTTCCATTCACTGAAAAGATGCACAGAAACTCTCCAGGCCTTTCTCTGTGGGCTAGTTTGTATTACTTCTAGTTTTGCCTTCTGTAGTTGGTCTTAAATCTCTCCCTGTCTTCTTCATCTAAAACCAATTCATTTTTTATAAGCTTCAAGGCGGAGACAGCAGGGTTCAGATTACACTTCCACTTCAGAGGAGGAGTATGGCTCAAATCACAGCTCCCCTAAACACAAACGCTCCCATACTTCAACAGCCACCCAGACGCCTAGGGCGCACAGTTCTGGGCTGAACCGACAGAAGCACAATGGGAGAGAAACGGATGATGATGAAGACTACGACGAACCTGACCCCTTCAACTTCATCGCACAAACAGCCGAGATAGCCGAGATAGCCAGGTGAGCTGGAATGGCAGTGCCAAGCCATTGTAGGAAAACTGATCTCCCATGTTACCTCAGATTTCAAACCAAGCTGGGAGGAGGGAGCACGGGGAGAGGGAATTCAGCATTGTAACAAAGGATGAAGTTAGAGAGTAAGTATGCTCTGCAGGGGCCCCTGTGAGCTGTGGAGTTCCATAGGACAACCTGTCATGCTGCCAAGTATTACTTAGATAGTCCTTTCCTCCTTGCTTGGAGGATCCTTGTGTTATATAGTGAAATGAGCTTGATGTATGTTTACTACTTCAGCTGAAATTCTGTGACCCATTTGGCTTTATCCTTTCATTCTGGTTTTAGGGCCAGATCCAGCTCTCATTTTTTGTTTCCTTCAGTGAGGGCCCATTGTGAATAAATTGATTTTGTTCCCGCTTTAGTAGCAAACCTAAAAAACATGCTTCTCTGTGTGTTTCCTTCAGCAGTGCCAGTAACACGCCTGTAACTCCCCCTTGGCTCAGAGGGGTTTATAACTAGCTTATCAAACTTCTCTGTGGCCCAGCCTATGTGTGAGTTTATTTTATGCTGCCCTGTTGGTTTAAATGACTGAGCCATATGGGATTGGGAAGGAGAACGCAGGAGTGGTGATGACTACATACATGACAGCTGTCCTGATAGACATGTGATGATGAATTGTATCCATGCAGAGGCATGCTTGTCTTTAACAAGACGTCATGTATAAAGGGCGATGGGCATTGGAAGGAGTGATTTGAGGAATGATGGAGCAGAACAAAGGCAAGGGTGTCCTTGTAGTTAAGGCACTGAATGTAAAGGACATTTACAAACCTAATGTGAAAAAAAATATATTTTCATGGATGGTTTTCAGATGTTAGTGATTTAAAAAAACCCCACATTTGTCATTTTCCAGTCAACAGCCAGACACCTGGCAATCCTATCTGTCTCCCTGGCACTTTACCTCCTCTCCCAGTTACCAACCTAACCTGCCTGCTCATCTGATTTTTCTCCCCGTCAAACCTGAACATTAAAAAAATTAAAAATCTGGTTTGAAGTGTTTGGTGAAGCCTCACAGCACATGCGCAGGGTAGGCGGGGGGTTGGGGGCAGGAAGGGGATCGGTCCCCTTCCCATGATAGCATGTCCAGGTACAGGGAGGCTGTGATTTGCCCTCCCCCCATTCACACAGCCCGTGGCACATGTGGAATAGAACTTAGCAGTCCTCTCTCTCACCCCTGTGATCTAAAGCCTCGTCCTTTCCCTTCAAAATTTAATTTCAGTACACAGGCTTTGAAGCCACTTATGCGCTCATGTGGAGGAGATTCTCTCTCCAGAATGTCTGTTATATAATGAGATATTCTGGCTGTTTGGAAAAGCCTGGCAGTTGGCCCTGTGGAAATGCATCCCTTTTTAAAGCAGGGGCATGCTGGATATTAAAGAAATGCTAGCTTTCTTGAGGAGAGGAATTCTCTCATGCCTCCCATTCTTTACATGCTTTCCACTGAAGAAGCCAACCATTGGATATACTCTTTCCACATTGTCAGCACTCAGAGAATGGTTTTCCTAAAAGTTATTTTTTCCTTTTGCAAATACTGTTCTTTAAAGGTTAAAACCTCCAATCAAAGTAGAAACAATTATCGACTTTGCTTCGTTGTAGGATTTCCTAAAAGAGAGAGCACTTTAGATTGCAAAAGCTATAAATAAATGGTTGAATCAGATTTGTCTAGCATTGCACACTGAGCACTCAGCAGAACTCAGTCAAGTAGTCTGGTTTATAATTGCTGCTCTGATTTCCGCTTCTGCTCCTGAATTAACTGGGAGTGGTTTAGAATAGTAAGTGAGAGTTAAAGGAGAAAATTCCATTTGTTTGCAATGAGGATAATCACATAATTGGTGCAGGCTGTGACAACTGACAAGAGAAGGTGGTGTGTGAGACATGCAGATCTAAATATTATTTCATTAGTTCAACCATATGTCTTGTTTCTGAGGAAATCGCTTCAAAATATTTTGATGACCTCATGGTTTAATAAATTACTTAATTATGCCAATAAAATAAATACATTAAAGCAACAGTAGCTGGCCAGGAGACTGCTTTAAAGAAATCATATCAGCCCTTTTATAAATCTAGACTAAAATTTGTATATAGAGACTAGTTTGTTTGGGTATCTGATTTTTTTTAAATGTTAGTTTGATTTTTTTTTAAGAGGCTTAAGTATTAGATATCTTTTAAAGTATTTCAATTTGGGGCCTTTTTGAAACCTTTTCAAACCTTTTCATTTTTGCACCTCACTGAGGAAGAACAGTGAAACTGAACTGGTCAATTTCACATTTAAGTTTATCACATGTAAGAACAATGCTGTTTATCTGCCTAAGTTCTTTGGACTCTTATAATCATAGTATCTGGGAGGAAGAGTTTCCTATGCAGCAAGAAAATGCCAAATGTGGTTTTTTTTTTAATCACTAACATCTGAAAACCATCAATGAAAATATTTTTTTTTCACATCAGGTTTTGTAAATGTCCTTTTTTCACCTGCTTTAGAGGGGTAGCTGAGTTAGTCTGTAACTGGAAAAACTTAAAAAAAACAACATAGTTTTGCAGCACCACACTCGTTAATGGATCTCAAAGTTACTGCATTGTTTCAGACCAATTCCACAAGCCAACTCCAGGGGGGGGGAAGCCTTAGAACTTAATTTCATTAACAAATTTGATTCCTATCACAGAGGTATCTTTTTTCTTGGGGAGGGATAACTCAGTGGTTTGAGCATTGGCTTGCTAAACCTAGGGTTGTGAGTTCACTTCTTGAGGGGCCATTTAGGGATCTGGGGAAAATCTGTCAGGGATGGTACTTGGTTCTGCTGTGAAGGCAGGGGATTGGATTCAATGACTTTTCAAGGTTCCTTCCCATTCTATGAGATAGGTATATCTCTATATTATTAAGACATTGGCTGGATGGCCCACTACATTCCACATCCTAATGACATAAAAAAACCAAACAATGGGAACAATTAGCACCTTCTCTCTCAGCTTCATGTAGCATGGACACTCTAATTGACTATTTCCCTGCCCCTTATTTTTTCTTCCACCTCATCCCCTATTTATTTAGAAACTGAACCTTTAATAACTTCATTCATCTGAAGAAGCGGGTTGTGTCCATGAAAGCTCATGTCTTTTGTTAGTCTCTAAGGTGCTGCAATACTATTTGTTGTTTTTAAAGGGGTTTTTTTCCTTTTTTCACATGTGGTTTTTAAGGGAAAGAAATTTTAAATTTTGAGATTTAAAGAAAGTTTTTGTTTTAAAAACAAGCAGTTGTTTTTGGGTTGCTAATATAACAATGTAACATTTCCTGATGTTATGGTGGAGCCTGTAGACTCAGCCTCTGATTAAAACATCTCTGAACCCCCCACTCTAAAGCAAATGGACCAGATTCAACTCAGGTTTATGTGAGCTTCTGCCAGTGAAAACCATGGCCTTAGGTCCCTGACAGTAGAAAGTGCAGCAGGAGAGGTGGTTGTACTGATGCAAAGTGGTTGCAAACTTCTTTTTGTCAGCAGTTAGAGCAGTGGTCACCAACCAGTAGTTTGGGATCTACCAGTAGATCTTGGAGCTTCTGACAAGTGATCCTGACTGGTTTGGCCAGGGAGCTATCAAGTGTTGTCAGTTGCCCCTCTGCCCACTGTCATGCTGCTTCTGCTCCCTGCCCTGAAGCTGCCCCCCTTCTCCGGAGCCTCTTGCTTGTTGCGCAGGGTGTGTGAGGGAGAAGAGGAGGGCGCTGATGTCAAGGTGACCCTTCTCCCCCCACTCCTGTACCCCATCTTCACACAGAGAGCAGGGGATGGAGGGAGGTTGTCAATGCAAATCTCTGTCACTCTCACACACTGTGTGTGTCTTCGTCATTCTCACACACACACACACTGTCCTTCACGCTCATCTTGTGACCCAGCACACACATGAGGGATTGTTACCTCTTTCACCTCTTGCAAAGTGTGTTGGTTTTGGATTTTGACTGGTCATTTTTTGAGGAGTACATGGTCTTTTGAAAAAGGGTCTTATTTTTGAAAGATCCCCGTCTAAACTGCCGTTTTTCTATAGAAAAGCCCTGTGTTGAAAAAACCACGGCCACCATTATGCAAATGAAGCACAGGAAATTTAAATCCTGGCTTCATTTGCAATTTCGAAATGTCTAATTTACATCCCTTTTTTGAGAAAAGGGATGTAGTCTAGACACACCCTGAGAGAGGCAGAGCAGGGGGTCTCCACATGCTGTCCTTGTCTACAGACATCCTCCTGCAGCTCCTAGTGATCGGTGATGAGGATTCATGGCCAGTAGAAGCTGTGGGCTCAGTGCCTGTAGATGAGGGGCAGCACATGGAGCCATTGCTGTACATGCCAGCTCCTTTCAGGATTGGTGCAGGGCCAGGGCAGGAGTAAGCCTGCCTTAACACCACTGCTCCACCACCAAGAAGCCATCTCAGTTAAATGGTGCCCAGCCAGAGCCTGCATCCTGAATCCTTGTCCCAGCCCTGAACCCCCTCCTGCCCTGGACATGAGTCCTCCTGCACCCAAACTCCACCCCAGAGCTTGCACCCTGAAACCCCTCCTGGATCCCAATCCCCCATCCTGGGCTGAGCCCGGACCCTCCCCCACAGTCCAAACCCCTTGGCCCAGATCAGAGCCTGCACCTCAACCCCTACCCCAGCCGGATGAAAGTGAGTGAGGATGGGAGTTGTGGGGGAATGGAGTGAGCAGGATGAGGCCTTGGAGAAGGGGTGGAGCAGGGGCAAGGTCTTAAAGAAGGGGCAGGAAGGAAGTGGGGGCAAGGGTATTTGGGTTCGAGGTAGATCTTACACTGCACTTAAATTGAAAAAGTGATCTTGTGGTTAAAAAGGTTGGAGACCACTGAGTTAGAGGCATCCAGGGTGCGGACGGAGCGGCGGATGGAGCGTGATCTGCAGGGGTGCTGATTAAAGGGCTTCTCTTAGCAGTCCTTTATGGCAGAGTTCCCTGGGATAGCCAAAGCAGCAATGGCTTTAGTGTAAAGTTTAGCGCAACTGTTCCAATAAAAACTCCATTGTGGCCATGAGACAATGACACCTACCTGTAGAGCCCTGCATACAGCAGGGAGTGGGAGTGGAATTAAAAATAGGCAGACCTGTATGTGTAGTCATATTCAAGGGACTTTTAACAGCCTCCTTTTTAAGGATCAGTTTACGGTTGATTGACATGTTCATTGAGGTTTAATGGATCTGCCTTGTGCTGTGCTGTAGGTTAAGCCAAACCTTGGTGAAAGATGTAGCCATCCTTGCTAGAGAGATTCATGATGTCGCAGGTGACGGGGACTCCCAGAGTTCATCAGGAACAGGACCAAGCACCTCCTTCAGCTCCGTACCCAACACCCCTGCTTCTACCATCTCAGCAAGGGAAGAGGTAAGATAGCTGCCACAGGAAAAATCTGGACCACAAAACTGAAGTAAGTGTTCATCTACCCATCTGTGGCAGGGGGAGGGCTGCAGGGCCAGTCTTCATTTACTACCAGGAGGGGCAGGGATGAGGAGTGCAGCCAAAGGAGCACAGTCTCTTTAGAGCACACAGCTTTTGTCAGGGTGGCCCCTGCTCTGGCCAGCTTACACAGAGGTGGGACCAAGACATTCCTCAGTGTGGTTCAAAGGGAGGAGTCTTCTCTTGCAAGATGGTAGCAGGCTTGCTCAGGTGGGAGATGGGAAATTAAGTCATCTTACGGAGTCTTCAGCAAGCAATAGAGCTCTGGGGTGAGGGTATAAGTGTAGCTCCAAAGGACTTAGTGTCTCCTGCAGTTAGGGCATCTCCTGAAGGATAGCTCAGTGGTTTGAGCATTGGCCTGCTAAACCCAGAGTTGTGAGTTCAGCCCTTGAAGGGGCCATTTAGGGATCTGGGGCAAATCTGTCAGGGATGGCACTTGGTCCTTCCCTGAGGCCAGGGGACTGGAATCAATGACCTTTCAAGGTCCCTTCCAGTTCTATGAGATAGGTATATGTCCTTGGATTTGGGGGAGAAGTACAGTCTTCATGGGGAGATCAGTTTCCTGTAGTTTACATGCTATTTAGCATAGGCTTACCACAGGAGTCTCCTGTTTGTATGACAGCAGTGGGCAAGCTAGGCTAGTGAATGGGCTGAAGGAGTTGCCCTCCTTCATCTCAGTGAGTCACAAGATTGTCATAACCAAGATGGTCTCCCAGGGTTAGGATAGTTTTGTTCACTGTGCTTGGTAACCTAGAATTTACGGTGTGTGCCGATTGAACTGTACAGGTTGGACCTCCCTGGTCCGGCATCCTCGGCACCAGACCCATCCCGAAAGAGGGAATTTGCCAGATCAGGGAGACCCCTGCCACCGGCCTCCCAGGACGCTCCCCCTCCCTGGGTCTGGCTCCGCTCTGTTGCACTGCCACTGGGCTCCCCTGCCACCAGCCTCCCAGGACACTCCCCCTCCCTGGGGCTGGCTCTGCTCTGGTGCACTGCCACCGGGCTCCAGCCTGCTCAGATTTAGGCTCTGGCCCACTGCCTCTGGCTAGCTGGAGCTCCCTGGAGACAGGACTTGCCAGCTGTCCCACTTTTACTGCGCCCTGGGGATGGGGCTCGCTGGCTGCCCCGCTAGGCCAGAGATCCCCAGGGACAGAGCTCGCTGGTTCTGCTGCTGCTGCTCCAGGACAGGGCTTACAGCTGGTTTGCACTCCTGGGTATTGGTGTCTCTCGTCCAGTAACATCCTGCCAGACCATGGATGTTTCCAGACCAGAGTGTCCTGGATTTAGGAATTTCAACCTGTGTCAGTGCGTTGATTGGCTGAAGAGGGAACCATGGCTGGATGGAGCACCTGGGACTGGGGGAGGCAGGCCCACAGCTCCACCTACAGCCCTGCCCACTCTGCTAAGGTCCCACCCCCACTGTGGGGAGGGGAGGAGGCGGGGCAGTGTGCTGAGTGCACCAGCATAGGGAGGGGTGTGTGTACCTCCCTGACCCCTGAAGACCCGGGGAGGAAGGAGGCCACACGGCTCCAACCTGCCTGGCCCCCGGAGCACAGGGAGGGTGGGCGCTGGGGGCAGCAACACTTGACAGCAGGCATTCTGGGGGTGGAGTGTGGGCAGGGCCATGCCTTATGGTTTGAGAAGGCAAAGCCTTCTCCCGCCGAGGCTACTGGACACCCACGATAGAAGCGTATGTTTCTCATTGTCAATGCTGTGTGCAGTCAGCACACGCCTTCCACTTCACATGCCCTGGCTTTACGTGGCGAGCATGTCCCTTTCGTAATACCGACAGGACAGAAATCAACCGTATTTGGCTGCCCTGTGCTTGGGCAAAGGTAAACAAAATGTTTTGCGGGCTGCAGGTTGCCCACCACTGCTCAGTAACCTGGGTTGGGCCCTGGAGAGGGAAGGAAATCTATGGCCTTCATATTTTTAAATGAGCACATTGGCTGTGGGCACTCTGGCCATGTGCCACACGCCATATTTTGCACCCCTCCTCCGAGGCTCTGAAGGGGTTTGCAGAGGTTTGCTACGTTCGCATTGATGAGCCCACATAGGGCTCCTCTCTGCCAGTAGGCTGAGCAGATTCTGTAGGGCAAGACTGGCCCTCTCTCTTCTGTTCTCTTTGAACGGATTTAACTCCTTCCCTGCCTGGCTCTTGGTGGCACCCATCATGCTAGCTTTAGATGTTCCCCCTGCAGATTGGCGTCTTCTCCCCTCCCCAGGTGAAGTAACTAACAGGGCCTTTGATATCACCTGCCTGTGAATCTCAACTTGCTGTATGGTGCTGTGATTTTCACGCATGCTGTGAAATAGATCCAAAGAGATGGGAAAAGTTAATGATCATTGTGTACTATTTGAGTTAGGTTAGACCCTAAGGGCCCCGATAGTGGGCTCATTGTTTCTATTTCTGCAACCTGAGAATGGAGGTTAGGCAGAATTCCTGCAGTAATACCGAACACAGTTTGTCCTGGTTTCCACTTGCAGTTAAACTAGGAAATGGTATTTTCCTACTGCAGACTAGGCTTGTGTCACTATTGTACAAAATACAGTTGCTTCACAGCAGCTTCAGGCAGTGAGATGATAAAAGATTCTTTTATTGCTTGACTTGAATCCAAGAACCACACCTGCAAAACTGCCATGTTGAGCAGTTAGATAACCAATTAACTCTTTACTTCCCAGCTTCCAATGAATTCTTGAATGCCTGTAAACAGCAACCCCTTTCTCCCCCCTCCTCCCAAACACAGAGAAACACACTTATTTCTATTTATATAGTGCCATTGGGAGTGTAGCACTTTGCAGAAAGGAAAAACTCCCCACTGTAGAAGAATGCTTCCAGTCTAGGTGAAATACGAGAGACATGGGGACAGCATAAAGTCCAGAAGCCATAAAGCCTAGAAGCAAAGTAACTCAGTGACTTCTTACACCCCAAGTTTTTATTCATGATTTTGGAATGGTTCTGTGAGATCAGTGAGGAGCCCAGGAAAGCCATAAGAAGTGATTGGACGAGAAGGCGTGTCGAACTTTAGAACCTTCACCACTCTAAAAATCTTTTCCAGAACATCACACTATATTGCTATTGTTGGCTAATCTCCACCACTATCAGCAACAGTGTGAGCAGAGTGAGCTGAAAAATTTCCCAAAGGAAAAAGAGGGCAAACATATTTGCAGAACATAGAATCACAGAGATGTAGGGCCGGACCAGACCTTAAGAGGCCATTTAGTCCAGCCCCCTGCGGTTATGCAGGGCTAAGTAAATCTAGACTATCCCTGAAAGGTGTTATTAAAAACCCCAATGATGGGTATTCCACAGCCTCCCTTGAAAACCTTTTTTAGAGCTTAATTATCTTTATAATTAGAAAGTTTTTTTTAATGTCTAACCTAAATTCCCTGCTGCAGATAAACCTGGTCACCTCTTGTCCTATCTTCAAGGGGGCATGGAGAACAGCTGATCTCTGTTCTCCTTTATAACAGCCCCTACCTATTTGAAGACTGCTATCATATTGGGGGCCCCTCAGTCGTGTGATTCTCAGGATTAAACATGCCCCATTTTTTTTTAACCTTTCCTTAGAAAGGTCAAGTTTTTTTAAAGTCTTATCTTTTTTGTTGCTCTCCTCCATGTAGCTTGATTGAAGGACGGTAAATGTTATTAATTTGGATAGTTTGGGTTGCAGGCTCACCAGCTGAACTGATCAGAAGGTAATAAGGCTCTTGTCCCAGAATCAGGCTGCACAGAATACACAGAGGCTCCTCAGGGCTAAGACAAGATGTTCACACTGAGACAAAATAGTATAAAACTTCATTAAAATACTAGAAGATTTATCTGGCATTCCTCAGGTCCTTCAGGGCAGGGAGTTGGAGGTGTGTGGGGAGGTGCAGGAATCAGGGTACAGGCTTAGAGATGCAGGGATTCGGGGGTTCAGGAGTCAGGGTTAGGGGTGAGGAGGGAGTCAGGGCAGTGGTGGGGGTGTAGGAGTCAGGGCAGGGGATTGAGAAGTGTGGGAAGGTCCAGGGGGAAAGGGTGGGGGTGTTGGAGTCAGGGCAGGGAGTTGGGAGCTCAGAGCACAAATTTGCAGGGTACAGGAGACCAGGCAGGAAGTTGGGTGGGGGAGGAGGGTTCAGGGCAGAGGTGGAGGTCTAAGGATATGGGGTGGGGATGTAGGGGTGCAGGAGTCAAGGCAGTGGATTGGGAGATATGGGGGGCTCAGGGCAGCATGTGGGGGTGCAAGAGTCAGAGCAGGAGGTTCAGTGGGCAGAAGGTGAGGGTGCGGTGAGGGTTTGGAGGTCCGGGGAGGGGAAAGTCTGTGCAGCTGAGGGCGGAGGGAGGGGCAGCAGGACGCAGAGTGATGTGTGACATCACACTGTTGTCCCGCAGGAAACGTTTTTATTTATTTATTTAGAGACAGACAGAGAGACTAAATGACACCCCTCTGTCAGCAGAGGGATGTAAATTAGATACATCGGAAATGCAAATGAAGCGGGGATTTAAATATCTTGTGCTTCACTTGCATAATCATGTTCGGGCACTGTTTCGAACAAGCGTCATTTCGAAACTGAAACCGTGACTTAGCCGCGGTTCTGCCAACAGCGGGGTGATTTTTCGACAGATCCTATACTCCTTGTTTTTGAGGAGTACAGGATCTATTGAAAAATCACCCCACTGTCAGCAGAACCGCAGCTAAGCCGTGGTTTCAGTTTCGAAATGGTGCTTGTTAGAAACAGCACCTGAACGTGATTATGCAAATGAAGCGCAGGATATTTAAATCCCCCCTTCATTTGCACTTCTGATGTGTCTAATTTACATCCCTCTTCCAACAGAGAGGTGTAGTTTAGACACACCCAGAGAGAGAGAGAGACAACGAGGGATGTGAAAGTGTAACCATGTACATGGTTAACCACTGAGCCTGGGCTTCATGGTTACATGTAGGCTCCCAGTGTGCATGGGGAGCCGTCTTAAAAGCCCTCTGGCTCCCAGTGCACACTGGTTCCAGAGCCACCTCCCCCCCCCCCCACTCCTGCGCATGTCGCTGCCTTTGTATTAGAGGCAACTGCATGGGGAGCAAGGAGCAGGTGGGAGCCAGTGCACCCAGGGAGCTGGTTTCAAAGCCAGCTCCCCATGCACACCAGCTCCTGGGGAGCTGCCTGCCCCTTCCCCCTCTCTCCACACTGCTGCCTGTAGGCTACATCTGGGTTCCGCTCTGTCCTTATCTGGACTAAAGTGTGGCACTCAGAACTGGACATAGTACCACTGCTGAGGCCTCACCAGTGCTGAGCAGAGTGGAGGTTACGTCCTGTGTCTTAGATGTGACACTCCTGTTAATCCACCCCAGTTTTCCCTAACTGCATCATATTGTTGCTTTGTATTCCATTTGTGATGTACTCTAGCCCCCAGATTCTTTCCCGCAGTACTGCCCCCTTGCCAGCTATTCCCCATTTGATAGCTGTGCATTTCATTTACTTCCTAATTATAGTCCTTTGCCCTTGTCTTTGATTTCAGACCAGTTCTCCCATTTGTCAGGGTTGCTTGGAATTTTAATTCTGTCCCAGCTCAGTGTCATCCACAGGACCCCACTAGCTATGTCCTCCTCATTTGACAGTGCACCATTGATAACTACCCTTTCAGTACGTCTTTCAAACAAACTATGCACTTACCCTACGCTAATTTTATCTAGACCACATTTCTGTAGTTTGCTTATGAGAAAGTCCTGTTGGACTTTGTCAGAAACCCTAAAATCAAGATGTATCATCTTTTACTTCCCTCTATTCAAGACAACAATAGCCCTGTCAAAGAAGGAAATTAAGTTGGTTTGGTGCTAGTTCCTTAAGTACCCCAGGATGTATTTTGTCATGCCCTGATGACTACACATTAGGCTACATCTGCACTTGTGGCAAGGGGTAGAATATTATTACATCTGAATATAGAAGATCTAGAAAAATAAGCTTAGGACAGGGATGATTAGCGCCATTTGACTTCTGCCCTGATGGTGCAGGAAGGCTAATGATGACCATGTTAAATTGGTATATGTGAGGGCACAGGATGGGGGAACAGACACTGTCTGATAAGCAAACTACTATGTGTAATTGAAAGCTGTTTGATAAATTAGTACAGACCTGCCCGGCTTATACTGAGGGTGTGTATATAGAACATTATATGCCAGTAATCTAGTCACCTGGTTTTCCAATGCTGAGTATCCATTCCTTTTCTAAGAAAGGAACAGTTCGGGGTCTCAACTTGTTCTTGATCCCCCATGCAAAGTAGGAAAAGGAGTAGCAACTTCTGTGATGTTTTCTAAGGCTTGGTCAGTGGGTACTAGCCTGGATTTTGGTAGAGGAAATACATGTTTTAGAATACAAAATCGTATTCCGATGGCCCCAGCTAGAAGTAACTCACTGTAATTCAATGTCAGTGTTTTCTGTCTGTGCTGCTGTTTTCAGGGGTTTATAAAAGTGTTCATAAATATTCGCTCTGCCCTCATACTTGGCACAACAGCTTGGAGCCCTACACAGATTGATTTTTTTAATGTTTTTATTTTGCTGCACTTGATTAAAAATTAAAAATTAGCTGTGCTCCTTTAAAAGATAAAAATGGGGCCTTAAAAACTGAGCTTTTGAGCTTTACTCCTGATGTTTTGTCCTTACCAGTCCAGGATTGGCTTGGATTTAAACCAGGATGTTTTTCAAGTTTCCAAGTACACATTTAGTGAGGATTTTATTGCCCCTGTGCTATATAGTTAGTGTATGGATTATACAGCTCCCTGGAAGACCAACTTAAGCACTACTGAGAGTTTACAGCAAAGAGTACAAAGTACATGGCTTGCATTTTTTGAAAGTGACTTGTGGTTTTGAGCTTCTTAGTTACTAGGTGCCAGCTTGAGATGCCTTTTAAAGGGGTCTAATATTTAGAAGTGCTGAATCGGGCCAGTTTAAGGTTTCTCAAGATGGACATAGCAAATCACTAGTCATTTTGAAAACGTAGGTCTGTGTTTAAAAATAAATTGCTAATGTTGTGTGGAAAACTTTTAAGTCTCCTTCAGTATTGTTACGGTGTGTGTAAGGTATTAAGAATGCCTATTGGTGTGACATGGGCCAGTACTTTCAGATATGATAGAACTGTGGATAAGCCAGTTTTTCATGTGATAGTATTTCACAGGTCCCTAATTATTGCATATACAATATGGTGGTTTCAAAGCGATTGTTTATTTGATGGAATAACTATTACTTTTGCCCTTTCATGGCTCACTGTGTTAATTATTTGTATAAGATAGAAATGTTTCATTTGTTACCATTGATTTTTAGTGAATCTCATACCACTCACAGCATAATGTACCAAAAACATTTCCAAAATCCTAAAGAGGACATTTTTAAAAACGAACAATAGAGGGCAGAATTGTGGATATAATTCACAGTAATTGAATATTGTGTATTTAAACCAGCATCTTCTGATTTCTGTCTGTTTATAATTCATGCTGTGTTGTGCAGTACTCGAGAACAGCTGATACCCTGAGAACCCCAATTTCTCTTCACTTTGCTTGTGAGAGTTATGTGATATCATTAACCAACAGCCCATTGTACTGTCTTCATAGTTCCATGATCTGTGTTGCACAATTTCTCCGATTTCATTAAAGATGGCCCATATTACTGCAGTTTGCTTCTTTTCAATGTAATCCGGGAATTGCTGCAAATCGTCTCTGGTGAATTGGTGTGTGAACAAATTTTCAAAATGTCACAATGCATGTCCATGTTTAGGAACTTTCCATGGAAGCATGCTGGTGCTTTTAAAGTGTGTTTTCTGGAATGCACTTTTCGGAATGCCACCCATTATGGTTTATCTTGTCCGTGTGCTTCCTTTGATAACTGCTGTCAGAGTCTTGCGGTCAGTAATGATCTCTTTATCCCGTTTGTTTCTGTTTTAACACAGATTGCTCGTACACCTTTACAACCAGCATATCCATCTCAGGTGCACTTTCCATCCCATTATTTTGTATCTGTGTCTTTAATGTTGTTTTCCTCACATCTTCTAATGTTTTGTCTGAGCCCTATCAATTTTAACTTAGCAAATTAGTTGTCTTGCTTATTGTGTTTATTCTTTCTAATAATATTTACATATTTTAATTGCTTGTTTACCTTTTCTGTGTATTTATAGAGGTTGTGTTTGCTTAATTTTAATGACACTTTAAGATTAAATTAGTTTTTCAGACTTTGATATATTAAAACATAAAATCCACACGTGTGAGCAGCTCTTTCTGGAAACAATCATTTCTGAATTCAACCCTAAATTCATATTAGGCAGGGATTTCTATTGTAAATGCTTGCTGTGACACCAAGGTTGCAAAGATGCACATGAGTAGTTACACTGAGTTTCTTGGGACAGTTCCCATGTATAAATAAATATTTGCAGGATTGGGGTTTAAATAATTTGTTTCAGAACCCATTCCTGCCAGAGTAGGACTTGTACTGTGGAGCTCTCTTCTTGGGCTTGCTCAAAATCTCTAATACCTTTGGAAACATGCCTGTTTGCTCGCCTTGTATTTTTTTTTTAATCTACACCATTGATAATTGCAACTGACTCATTGGTTATTATTTTTAAGCTGGTACAGCACATTCCAGAAGCAAGTCTGAACTACCAGAAGGTGCCTCCCGGGTCAGTGGGATTCAAGGATTTTGATCAAAATATGAACGACAATAGGGAAGAAGATCTCTCAAGAAAAACAAGAGCCAGAAACCGAGAGGAGGCAGGTTTTTTCCCACTTTCCTTTGTAAAATTATAAAGTTGCAACACATATGTCTGTACTTCCTAACTAACCAGCTAGCTGAGGGAATTCAAAGAATTCCGGTGCTTGGGAGCCCTTGAGTTTGTAGCTATAGAAACACATGTTTAGAAAAACCCTTGTACTGGATGCTGATAAGAGTTTTCTTTTTGATGGAAATCACTAATAGAAATCAGCAAGAATTCTACAAGAAGAAACTAGGATGCTATGAACCAAGATTTTCAAAAGTCGCTAGTGAATGTAAGTGCTCCACCTTTTGAGTGCCAAATCTGAAAACACTTAGGCCATGTCTTCACTTGCCGCACTAGAGGTCAATCTTCTGGTGTTCAGTTTAGCAGGTCTAGTTAAGACGCGCTAAATTGAATGCCGAGGGCGGCTCTGATCGGCACCAGTATTCCTCACAGTTGCAAGAAGTAAGGGAGGCTCACAGGAGCATTTGCTCCTGTCGGCCTTCCTCTGTGAAGATGGTGCCAAGCTTGGCTTAAGGTAAGCCAACTCCAGCTCCATATTTTATGTAGCTGGAGTTGCGTACCTTAACCCAAACTTCCAGGTCTTGACCTGTAGACCTGGCCTTAGAGAGGCCTGGTTTCAGAACTATCTGAAAAAGGCCTTTTTTGAAAGGGGCATCAAGTTTACCACCAAGGTTCCCTCTAAGCTGTCCTGTAGCTGCTTAATGAGCCCTGCCAAGCTCCGCTCACAGAGCTGCCTGGCTGCAGGTGGATGGGGGGCTCTTCTCCCTCGCCCACAGCAGCAGCTCCCTGCTGAGGACAGAGCAGCGAGTCTCTCCCAGGCACTAGCTGAGAGAGAAGTGCTGCGCGGCTTAGAGGGAACCTTGTTCAGCACCCTCACCCACTAGTCACTTCTGAAAATCTTGGCCATCCAGTCCATATTTGTGCTTTTGCTTTTGCAGCTGGTACAGTAGTAAGACAGACTATTCCTAGAACAAAATAATATTTAGGGGTGGCAGAAGCTAGCCCTTACTAATGAGCTTCTGTACTGGGGTTGAGTGTCCTGCCGTGGCCTACTCATTGTATTTACTCAACTCTCAGTGAAGCATGAGCTTCTGTAGATTCTGTCCCCCACAATACAGGATAGAAGCACAATAAGACATGATGGCTACTGGGTATTCCAATAGCCTTTAGTCTTTACCAGCTAAACTGGAAAGATGGCCCCCAAAAGCTTGGAAATCTGTAATATAAAAGATAGTGACTGGTGTGCTGTGAGCTGTTTGTTAGATGGGTTAAGCTGATTGCCATGAGAATGTAAAGCTTTCGTTAAAAAGGCCATGGATACCCTATGGTAAAGTGACCTGGGTACATTGTTTTTGTGTAGCATACCTTGCTTTTCCAAGGCTAACTCTATGTAAGTAAACTGGATTTGAACTACAGTAGGGAAACACATTGACCAATTGCAACGGGGGTTTTCTGGTTTTGTCTTTAAAATCATGGTAGGGCTTCAGTGATTGGTTTAAAAAAATGCTCAAATGGTTTTATGACTGAAAACAATTCTGCAGGCTTCTCTTCCTTTCTGTAATCTTAACACATCAGTGTTAATCCCCTCAGTGAGGTACTGCAGTAAAGCTGCTTTTTTTCTCTTCTCTTCTGTTGAGTTCTAAAATGAGCCACTTTCAGGAAGCCTCAATTGCCACGTTACCATCTCCATCTGAAGAAATGAACTGTTTTGACACCGCCATTATATTATATAAAAATGGCAACTATGAAGGCACGTTTTCAATATGATCCGCTCTGCTACATTTTAGGTAATCTTTGACAACCTGATGTTGAACCCGGTGTCACAATTATCCCACACAATCCGTGAAAATACAGAAAACCTGGCTGAAAAAATGAAGTAAGTTTTTAGCTTTGATATGGAACTTACTCTTGCTTGTTGAGTTGTTTGTAGAATGGGCGTGATTAATATATTACTCATGAAAGGAACAGGATTGTTATCCTGGGAGAACAGCGCATACTGCCAAAGCAGAAAGAGGGTTTTAGTTCCCAGCTCGGTTTTCGTAAGCTTGTCCTGTAGCATAGTCTGTCCTTAGGTAACTGAAGCTCTGATCCTGCTTCCTAACACAATGACAGGATGTTTGCATAAAAGTGTAAAGTTCACTGTATATGACACAATTAACTTTGTCATGGAAGACAATGTCCAAATGATGGCAACTCAGAGTATGTGCCTATTCTATATTTGTGCATCTTAGCCTGCCCTGGAATAAGTCTCACCTATGAGAAGAAGGGGAGTACATTCTCTATTCTGTACAATCCATGGACCCCGCCCCCCCCCAACCCAACACCATTCCAAAACTCCTGTCGTGTATACATATTTTCATGGTGTTTGTTGTGATACACTCTGGGAGCAAGATGATCAGCTCCTAGGCCGTAGACCAGGCAGCAGGTGGGGAATGACTTTCAAGTGCTTGAGGGTGAGATTTGAAGTGCAGAGGAAAGGCCCTTGATCTCATCATGAATCTACAGAACCCCTTTGTTGCTATGCTTTGTGCCAATTGTATCCTGTAAACAAATTAGGAAATACATTGTTGGTGGACATTTTGTAAAAGGCCCAATCTTGTGTGCTTCAGAATTCTGTTTCAGAACAGCGAAAGAACCTGGGAGGAGATGGAAGCCAAAATTAACTCAGAGAATGAAGTGCCAATTTTAAAGACCTCGAACAAGGTAATGTGCTTTTGTTTAATTGATAAACAAAGTGCCAAGAAGCTTGCTGAAGACAAGTCTTTGCCTAACAATTTATGGAATTAGGCAGAGGCTGTCAGAGCAGTTAGATGCCTGGCTAGCACTGAATTTTGATAGGATTTGGTTGTCAAACTTCTTTAGACTCTGCTGAAAGTCCCAGCCTCAGCTTTGAATGTAAACATAAAAGTGACACATGGTCACAATAAAATAATTTTCCATTGTAAGAAAAAAATGTAAGAAACCAAAGCAGTGAGCTTCAGAACCAGCTAAACCTATTTCCTTCATTTTTATTAGTCCAAATGTATATATTGAATTTCCTCCTCCTCCTGTTTTCAGGTGTGACTATTCTATATCTTCATACTGTTATTTTAATGTCAACTTCCCCTGTGTCTCCCCTTCATTAGTCTTCAAGGACCCAGGCTGGCTAAAGGAGGCATAAGCATAGCACCGTGTCTGTTTACCACTCTTCTCAGTGTCTCCCACCAGTGCAGCTCCATTGATGATAGCTCGGGCCCTACCAAATTCACAGGTCACTTTGATTAATTTCACAGCCACAGGGTCTTACATTTGATCAGTTTCATGATGTCAGATGTCCTGAGCACAGGCAAAAGCCATGGGGGCTGTAGCCTCATGCCCAGGGGGAGCCAGGAGAGGGGGTAGAAGCCCTGAGCTTGAATGGCCCCAGAGCCAGGGCAGGATGTCCACTTATCATGGGTGTGGCCAACTTTCCTGCAGTCCCATAAAGTTTGTTTACAGCCAGCAGGCCAGGCTCTGTGTTCTGTGCTGTTATTTAGCTCTAATTTACCCCTAAATGTCTTCTAAGAGTACTGGTGAGGTCCTAAGTGTGCTGGAGTAGAGAGGTTTATCCTGTATCTTGAGAAAATTAAGTAAATTCATATTTAGCTCTGAATCAGTAAAAGGTAGAAAAACAAGGTATTCTGTGTAGGTCTGGATCCTAAAGTAGCTGCGTCATTGGTTAGTTAACTGATCTTTTTGGTGTATTTGTTTCTAGGAAATCAGTTCTATCCTAAAAGAGCTAAGAAGAGTTCAGAAACAACTCGAAGGTTGGTCATTTTAAAATGTTCTCAGTTTCTCTGCTAAATGTAGATGACTAGAACAAAATAAATATTGTTGTAACTTGTGGTTTGCTTTGTCAATTTAAAGTTTATGAATGTGAGGCACTCATTCATTTTATGCATGCTTGCTCCTGAATACATACACACAGAAGATATATACGTGATGGCTATCTCTTGTGTTGCAAATGTAAGAAAGTTTCTGACTTCTGAAATGCTGAAGTTATTTCTGTAGAAATAGTTTGTTCACAATAATTAGGACTTCACTACAAGATGGATAAGCCAGCCCTTCTGTTGTTCAGACAGCCATATGACTGGCAGCCCTATTCAGCCAATAAGTCATGCTGTATTTTCGTACTGTTTTTAAGCAAGTGTTTGTGTTGATTTAAATCCATTATAGAAGGTGCCATTCAATAGAGTCGTGGTGTCCAACATGCTAGCCACTAGCCACATGTGGCTATTTGGCCAGTGGAGTGTGGCTAGTTCGCTATAGTAGCTACTGCTTCAGAACTGGTTGGACATCACAGTTATAGAGTTAATAATATGAGCTCAATGCCTGACCCTTGTACCATTATAATAGTTAAGAAAATGCAAAAAATGTCTTATTGAAGAGTGTTTGGAGTCAGATAGGTGTTTCTCTTTTTCCATCTTAAACAGAAAACCTCAAGTCCTAATGGTAAAGGTCAATTTTTGAGGGGTTTTTATTTTTATTTATTTTGCTTATTAAATTTGCTTGGACGTAAGGATAATTATAGAGAAGGTGGGGTACAGTCATGGAAAGGGAGAATACATTTTGACTACACTAGGCGCAAGAGGAGTCTAGAATTCTGAAGGTGAGAGAACTTCTGTGTAGAAATGCTGCTGAGTGTAGCTAATGTGCATTTGTCTGTCTCTTTTCTCCTTACCCAGTTATAAATGCTGTCATTGACCCCAGTGGGAACTTGGATGTAGTTGCCATTAACAAAGCGTCCTCTGCTGCTACACAGTCTACAACCACTAAAGTCAGGACTGCTAGCCTTTCTGGCTCCACGTTGGAGGCTTTAGCACCAGTACAGATGAGAAATTACATCCAGAAATCAAACTGTGGATCTTCTAGCCTACAAGATGCTAATTTCATTCCAGATGGAGAGAAATATGTGATCTGATACATTATTTTATATTGCTATCATATGTAATTTACTGTGGCGTTAGTTTTGTTGTCCGAGTGGTTGTGGACAATTCGTATGGAGCAGTTGTTTAGATTGCTAACAGACTGCGCGCACACACACATGCACACACAATCTATGCTGTGTGAGTGAATGGCAAGTCTATGTATTTCTTTTGAACAAGACTAGCACTGTGGAGCAGCACATATTCAGCATAGAGGCAAACTCTGATTTTTTTAGACTACGACTCACTTAAATTCTTCCAGTGTGCCATAAGAAACAGGTTTTGCATTCCCTCCATTGCTACTGCTGAAGCTCTAAAGTGTTCTTAGATTAGCCTGTGTATTCTCAGTTACTGGTAGTTCAGTGGTAACAAGGTTCTGTTTTTAAAAAGTGTACTTTTTTGATTGGCACTATATTTTTGACTGCTTTTAAAAATAGAGCATTATAATTCTGTTGGAATCAACTTTACTTGCAATGTAATGGTGCATTAGAGTGGGTTTCTACAAGAAACTCTATTGTAGTTGTATGAAAATTGGTTTCAGTGTTTGCACAAAAATAACAAACCACTTTGAATCGATGTGCATCGTGCTTTCCGTACAAAACCTTTGTTTTTCCATTGGGAAGGTGTAAAATTTCTAATGTAGTTCCAGATTTTGAACATATTTCAGGTACAAAGCTTCAAGTATACAGGTTTAGATAAGCCTCATATCTGAGGTCAGTTTTTATAGTTGAGCTTGCCAAATTCTCATTAGTTCAGTGTAATTGCTGTCTGAACACATTTTTGGAAAATGTAGTAATAATAATAATAACCAGGGCTCAACAAACCTCAGCGAAATCCACTCGCCAGCCTCGCACCGCTCATGCACCAGACCCGCACTGCGCATGCGCGCACCGCCGGTGAACGGGGCGACCGGCTGAAATCTACTTGCCACGGGTGAGTAGATAAATGGATTTGTCAAGCCCTGATAATAACAGTAATCTTTCATATTGAGCTGCAAATTCTCCTGAATTGTCTGAAGAGCAAGTTGTCTGTGATCAGCCAGTTGCTAAGAAAAGCATCTATTCCATTGGTTCATGTAATAAACTTACACAGTGGCTGGGAACTAGTATTCACTCTACAGCACTCAAAAATAATGGCTTAGATGTGGCTCTACCTTTACAGATAGTGTTGTCATGAGATTTTTCATATCCAAATATGCACGAATACACACCATCCTGTTGCATTCGTGAGAACCTACTCAATAGTGTAAAGCAGCTGGTGTTACAAGCCAGCATTGGTATGACTCTTTTGGGGCTATTAGAATCTTAGGAACACTAAGCATTATTTTACAGCAGCATTGAGCAATGTATTGTATACTGTAAAATTAGCTTTTTATATCCCATATGTCAAACAAGCTGCCAAAATTCTAAACAATTAAGGCTTTCTAAAAAAGTGTTTGAGGGCCTTTTTGGATAGTCTATTTGATGTATGGAGTGTGCAAACTGTAAATCTGTCCCTGTTGCATTAATTCCTCTTGACTGAAAAACAGTGAAAATGTATCTGCATAGTTTTGGGAAACACTCTTACTGATGGAAGTAAGCAAATTAAATTCTATTCATACAGTGTATAATTTTGCTAATAAAAATAAGTTTCCCAAGCTTGATTGCTCTTTATATACTGACTTTATATTTGGGGGGCAGATGAGATTCCATAACTAGGACAGTTAATTGACCTTTTCTCCTAGAATTTTGCTAATGTATCAATTACATAAAGATAATTAAATAACTCTGCTGCTCACACAGTGTTTAGTGTACTAGCAAATGGCAGGATTCTGCTTCAAATGCCACCAGTGGGAGTTTTCCATTGGTTTCAATGGGCACAGTCCCAAAGGAAGAGTTTGCTCATTGGCCGTGCTATTGGGCCTTGCAAACATGGGGGGAAATAGTGTGGTATTGCTAGCAATATATCCAACAGAGAATATGGCTCAGCTACTACTGTAAATTGGAGAGATAAACCAAACTTAATGTGAACACTATGATGATGGAACTAAAATTTACTTTGTAGAATAACTAAGAACTTGGCCTTTAAATTTCTCTGGACTGCCTATTCTGTTAATGCTGTCTGATTGCTTGTTCCAGCATATTCTTTTGAAATACTTGCCTGTGTCCTTAGTTAATATCATAAATAGTGGTATGGCTCCTTACACATGGTAATTAGTTTTCAAAAGTCTCCTTAGTTACGGTCTGATCTAGCAAGGTGCTGACTCCTATTTGGAAAAGGAAAGTTGGAAAGTTTCAGCAACATAAGGGATCAGCCCAGTAGTTAGTTTTGCAGTAGACAAGTGTGTATTTGAGTTGCTCCTCAATATCACATCTTTTTATTTGTTTTTACTTTTTACCACATTTTCCCACCCTCGTGGCTATGCTCTTTTATTGGTTTTGTTTCTTGACAACATATCCTTGATGTGATTTCCATTTACTTTCACCTGGAAACTTACTAGTTTCTCCTTTCATGAAGTGACCCATCAGAAATGAATTTTCTCCCTGTGCTGGTCCTCTGCTCTTGGTACCCAAATAGCTTCATTGTCAGTTGCATAAGCCTAGAAATATGGTACCTTTTAGAAACAATTGGAAATAAAGCTGGAGTAATGAATCTCTAAAAGTTTTAGTCTGGGGGTGAGAAAAAGCATAACCTCACTTTGTTTCACTTGGACTCGTTTGTTCAGTGTGAGATAAAATACACCTTTTTCCCAGCATGAAGTTCTTATTCTTTCAAGACTATTTTAATTGCAGTTCTATTATGTAATCATTTCGGTGCTGAAATGTAACAAGAGTACATTGGAGGTATTTAACTAATCTGAAGTATACCTCATTCTGCATTTGTCTGTTAAAATTAAGCCAAAGAGCAAGCCACATGATTATAAACTATCAGCCAAGGTTCAGTCTTATAAGCAGTACTGTATGTGACAAACAAAAGTGTATGTACAGTTCTGATTTGAATTTCACAACCATTTAGGGTCTGATCCAATGGCTATTAGAAACAATGAAAAGATACCTAGGGACTTCAGTGGTCATTGGTTAAATTTCACTGAGCTTAAATGGTACTCCACTGACCCAGTTGTCATCCATACAAGATATTGTTTTCATATTTGTTGTATTTACATTTTAAAAAATTAGGCTAGCCTTTTCAAGGAGGCTTAAGGGGGTTCTGCACCCAATTCTTATTGAATGTTCCTGGGAATGCTAACACCCTTAGGCGCCTTTGAAAATCTCAGCCTAGTTCTTTTACTATACTTGAAAATTGTGCTCTCATTTCGAGTGTTTTTGAATGTTAAATTCTTCAGACTTCATGATGATGGAGTGAATGTAAATTCCTAGGAAAATGCATCAGTGCTTTGTGAGCAAGAGCCTAAGCGTGTCTACAGTACCGTCATGTTGTGGTCATGCTGTGAGTGTGAATAAAGCCTCAGTCATCCTTGAATATTTTAATAAAGAAAAACCTTACAGAATGTTTACATACAGCCTACTGAAAAAAGTGTTTAAAATATATAAATGCAAGATTCTACTAGTTTTTTCTTCATTTTTGCAGATCACACTAGATATTTTTAAAATTCAGCAAATCTGTGTAATGACTTTGCAAAAAAAAAAAAAAGTTAACTACCTGTTTACTTTGGATGTACCCTGTGCTGAATTGTGCCTATCTGACTATCTGCTGTTGTTAATGCTGCCGATTCTGCTGTTCTAAACTCTTCACTGGATCATTCCTTTTGCATGCAACACAAATGCAAGCTGTCTGAGAGTAAAGCTGAAACACACTTGTATGACTTGAATTGAGTAATGACTCTCTCACTTTTTCCCACACCCTCTTCTTGAAATGTTGTGTATAATTTTGATTCATATTTATCCCACCGAATTTCTTTCTCTTGTTTTTTGAATGGTAATTTATTTTGTTTTGATGATAGACAGTATCTGTACATTTTGTTCCAAGGTGATATTGTGGCTGTCTTTAAAAATAAATTGTTATTTTATATAATTTTATCATAAAATTTCTCTAATAAATCATTCTTTTATCATGTGACAAATATGATTCTGGGGTTTTTTGAGAGTTAATTCTATGATAAGGAAATATTTAGAGAATTAAACTATTGATCTTACACTGCCTTTTATAATGTCATGGAGGATCATATTGTTCCATAATAACAAACACGACCGGAGTCTCTTACAACTGCCATATTGTTGCCCACATTTAGTGCACACGGAATTACCTGTGTGGATTCTTTTGCGGGATGGGGTCCTGAAAATCACCTTCTATTCTGAGGCCCTCTTCTTCTGAACATTGGTGGGTTTGTGTTGCATTGCAGTTTATTGGACACGATTCCTTTGCTGCAATTAATGATGATATTTTTAGGGTTTAAACCAGCTTCATTTTACATGCCCCTCCATTTAATCCTTTAGGTTAAGAGATCTATCCCTGCCCGAATTGTGCATCCTCTCTCTCAGTGCTGAAAGGGAACAATTTTCCCCTGCTCAGCCTCAGGAGCTCTTGCCACTACGTTCATTGCAGAAATGGAACTTCATTTCCGCTTCCTCTACCGTGTCCAATTTCCTGACCAAAGCAGTATGATGGAACCCGCACGGCAGATGCAATGTTCCAGCAGTGGACCAGAGTACTACAAAAGTCAGTCCAATTTTTTCCATCTATGGAGAGCCTGACGAAATGCCCAAATAATATCAACAGGAGTTTGTCCACTGGATCAGGCCGTTGAGAACAGGAAGTTTTACTTTGAACAGACTAGATTTGGCTGTTTTCACCAGCAGTGGGGTTTGCCAAATGTTCCTGCCTCTTTAAAAATGTGTCCCCTAGCTCTGCTGGTGAAATAAGTGCTGAAATTGGGAGTGCTGCTGCCTCTTCCCGCTTCCAGCTTGAAAGAGTAACAACATCACAAATGCCTGGTTTCTGTCTTCAAGACCCCCGCTATAATAATTGTTCCAGTAACACTGGCTAGTGTAATCTTTTACAGAGAGAGAGAGAAACCTTTCATACCCTAAAATATGGCACCAATTGTATTTTTGTTGTATACTCTCCACATACCCTAACTTAGCCAACACCAAGAAATATATTTGAAATCGAAGGGGCGGCCATTTCATCCACTTTTAACCCGTCCTGTCTCACTAAAAATAAGATGTGGTGAAACTGCTGCCACATCTACTCGCATAGTGATGAAAGCCATTATCATTCATTGTTAAATTGTACCAAGTGAAAGGTGGAAGCAGCTATCACTAGAGCTTACTGCTGAGTACAGCTGTCCGTTGAAATCCTGCCTTGTTCTTTCAACCTTTCCTGGTCTGTTTGAAACAAAGCCATGACCTGATTCCCCCACAATCTGACAGGAGTAGCCCAGTGACTCCCATGCACATCTGTAATGGTTTGTGGCATCTGTCCATATTTACAAAGATAACTCCCTAAACTCATCATTGATCTCCAATTCTAAATGATCAGTCTCTTATAGAAATGCAATTGATACATGGGCCTAATTGCTTATCCTGGACCTTGCCAGTAAAGATGGGGAGAGTGTAGGGGAGCCAATGCATAGTCTGGTCTTTTTTGTTTTGTTTGACCAACTTGAGTGAAATATATTTGTGGCTGGATGAAGGCAGGATCTTTGTGACTTCTGTTCCATGGTCAGGTAGAGCTCACCTGGAGCGCTGCTGAGGGATAACAGCAGGCGGCAGCACTCAGCACAGCTGCCTGCTGGCGGCCGGTTGCCTGATTTAGGCAGGAGAGGAAGGATTTGGAAATAGAAGGCTGGAGTTTGTCAGAGAGCTCAGATGGGTTCAAGAGACCCAAAGGGTTGGTGTCTCAGCATTGCATTCTCCAGGATGAATGGGGAAATCAAGACCTGATATTTTTAATGTAAAACAAAGAGAGGCTTAGATTTCTGAAGAGTAAAGACAAGGAAAGCCAGAAGAGTGTGCGGCCACCAGCACTGCCTCACTACTTCTTTTTATTTGTGTCTAAAGGAAACACCACAAACAACCTTGTTGCCAAAGGAGCAGACAATGCCATAGCAAGCTTGTGTCCTCTCAACGACAGCATTCAGGACAGGGGAAAAGTTCATGCCCCATGTAAAGTAAAGCCAAGTTCTGATGTGGACACCAATAGGCCCACAGAAGAATTCTTCTGTTGGCCTTTTGCTACTGCCTCCTGAGTGGATTCAATACAGCAACAGCAGACCCCATTCGGTCACTGTAGAACATGTCTATCCTATAGCAGCGTAGTGGTGCCACCATAGCATTTCTAGTATAGGCCTGTCCATATGTGCACACCGAGGGTACGTCTACACAGCAGTGTTATTCCGAAATAACACTACTAGCAGTTATTTCAACATAATGTCAAAATAATGTTGAGCTGGAGGACTTCTCACTCTGACTCCTGTAACCCTCATTTTACGAGGAGTAAGGGAAGTTGGAGGAAGAGTGCTCTTTCTTGGACTTCCTGCTGTGTAGACAGCACCAAAAGCCGAAATAAGCTATTTCGACTCAAGCTACACAATTGACACAGCTCAAGTTGTGTAGCTTATTTCAGCTTTAGCCCTGCTGTATAGACATGCCCTTACAGTAGGGAGAAGTATTCACTCTGTGACTCTTCACTGGAGACAAACTTCCACTGAATATGTCCCAATTCTGGCATTCAAGAGGCAGCCCCGTGGGTAGTTGTCCCTCTTCAATCCCTGGTTGTCAGCAAGTAAAGCTACAGTTTGCAAGGGCAAAGCACACCCTGGTTTCAAGCAGTGGCAAGGTCCACAGGCACCGGTCACAGCTTTGCTTAGTTACGCCTTCAGTGGGGCTGCTACACTTCCATAACTGGCCACTGACTGACAGATTTGATGTACAGTCCCCAGAGAGAACAGGTCTCACACACACCCTCTCCTAATCTGTTCTGCTGAGCTGTATCATGTTGCTTTGTCAAAAGGAAACCTTGCAGCAGCTGGGCGGGGGGGGGGGGTGTTTATTATCTTTTGAAGAAAGTGACTTTTTTTTTTCAGGAGGCTTTCATGAGCAGAAGTCAGGCCTTTCCCCTGTTTATCTCTGCTGTTAGGTTGTCAGCAACTCCAGGTGGCAGACTGTAGCAGTGCCCCACTTAAAATAGCTACTGTTAAAGTGGGAAGGAACATAGAGGAGGCTTCCCTCCACCTCTAGCGCGTATCATGCATATCCTGCTCCTTGATAAATTGCGGGTCATAGCACGAGAGGGGCCCTGCCTCATCACTGATGGGAGTGGAACTGTACATGGCTAGAACCAGGATCCTTTTGTCTTCCCCTTTCTCTCGTGCTCCTCGTGGTGCCGTTCAGGTACCAGCCACATAATCAAAAATAACTTGCAACATCCGTATCTATTATTAACTCTGGCAGTGAAAGCAGGTGCTAGAGGGAGCCCCAGCTGTGAAGGGAGGAGGGGACAGAGAGAAGACTAAGATTAGAGACCCAGAGCTGGTGGAGGAAGTGAATGTGAGATCAGACAAGTAGGGAGCAGCTTGACCACAGAGGGCTGAAAGCAGGAGGGCATATTTCTGTCAGATTTGCAACTCGACAATGAGCGAGCCACGGGGACAAGAAATGTCCCCATATCCTGGATTCTGGAGGTAACACTCTAGATTCCCAAAGGTCTGATGCACGTGGAGCTAAGAAGATTATTCTGGAGAGGGATTTTCTAACTGTAATTAGTGCTTTTAGAAGCCATGGCTTGAGAATACCTCGCAGGGGCCTGTGAGTATTTAGCACTTTCTGAAAACCAGGCCTCTCATGTGAGGCCCTTGTAAAATCTGGGTTGAGAGATTTTTCCAAGTAAGCCCCTTTTAATTGCCGAAAGGAACAATCCAATTACAGAGCAGCGATCTGGATTTGAAAGGAATGTAGGATAACTCCAGTGCTACAGGGGACCAGAATTAAGCCTTGCACACAGCTCAGTAGTGTGCGGTACATACTACGATCTGGGGAGAAATTCCAGCCCCCTCCTGAAATCAATGGTACCTTTGTCATAGACTTCAGCGGGGCCATGATTTCACCTCTGGGATACAGTCAAATCTGCTGCCAGGTGTGGCACTGACTCTGTGCCATTGGTTCAATCTTTTTACAGCTGCTGTGCTAGAAACACCTCATTTGACAGGAGAGTTGTCAAGGCCAAACCCCCACTCTGGCACAATAAATGCAGAAGTCAGGGCCTGCAAAAGTACTCCAAAACCTTATCTTTCCAGGCTTTGGTGTAAAACTTCCCCCCAAAATCTTAAAAACCTAGATTTTGGGGATAAAAATCCACTGCCACCACCCAAGTAATGATAAGGAAACCAGGGAAGAGATCACTTGGGAAATCTCACCCCTAAAGTAAAACCAGGACACAAAAAAATTAGCCAATACCAAGTTAATAATAATAAAAAAGAACTTTTATTATCACCACAATACTCCTGTTACAAGCATAATGACTAGATGGAAAAGTCACCAATTAATATACTCATGAGGAACCCCCCAATGGGCCAAAAGCTTAGTTACAAAGGAGAGGAAAACCCATTTTTAAATGCACAGACATCAGATTCCCATTCCCAAACAATAAAACCTAACGGATTTATCTAAACTTTACCCTCCTTACAGATAGTGAAGAGTCTTTCTTGGACAGAGACATTTTGTCTGGCCCCCTCAGTAGCTGGAGAGAAACTGCTCTGGGACCAAAAAGGGTAAACCCCAAAAATTCCTTTGTCTCAGTTTGAAATCCCTATCTGCATTTCTATTGGCTAAGCAGATACCTGGCTAGGTACAGTTAACCCCTTATTCCCCAGGCTGCTGCCCATCTCTCATGGTCATGACAGGAGTGGTGGTCTAGGGGCAGGGCCAGGGGATGGGGTATGGAAGGCCTGCCTTTGGGGTCAGGATTTTGCCAGAAGTGCATTTTAAAACCTTAATGCACTGAGGCCTCAATCCTGCAAGATGTAAGCAATTCCTGGGTATGCTAAGGCCCCTCAGCATCCACTGAAGTCAATGGGAGTTCAGGGTACTCAGCACCAGTGTTCCAAGTAAGCTGAGCACTTGGGTGGCCACCCTGGAGAGATTCAGGTGCTGCCCAGCTGATTAGCAGAGCACCCACAGTGCCTACAGCTGGCAGCATGTGTTTTTATTTGTGGTGCACAGCCACACATGCTTTGGTGCACATCACAAACTTTATTCCGCACGTGGATGAAAAAACATTAGAGGGAACACTGCTCAGCACACCTTGTTACTTGGTGCCTTGCAGGATTGGGCCCTCAGAGCTTGTGCTAAGTGCAATAAGAATTGACATTATTGAAATAAATCTGCTGAACATCTCACATGGATACTGCCTCAGTACCCCTGACATAGCCTTTCTCTGTGGCTTTTCAGTGCTGACCTAGGATTTGATTGTGCACCACTAAAGCCAGTGGAAATTTTGCCATTTAGTGCAACAACAGCAGGGCTCTATGGGCTGTTTGGAAAGCAATTTCAGTGGAAACTATGCTGATTTACACCAGCTGAGGACTGGGCCCCAAAATCTGAGGTGTCACTCAGATAGGCGAAGCCAGACAGTGACTTGGGATCTCTGTCTGTTTATGGGCTTTGTGAAACTCCAGCTCAGAAGAGGAAGTGATCTACAGCAAAAAGCAAATGTGGGAGGGGGAGCGAGGAGGACAACTCTGTTGCAGGAGGCGTTGTCTGCTGACTGCCATAACTGCAGCTGGGTGCCTGATCAACAGAAGGCAGAGCATTTTCACAGCAGTCTCCCAAGATGGTAAGTACTTGGAAATATTATGCCATTACCTTGTACTTTTGTGAAACAGGGTGAGCACCTTACTCATGCGAGGCACATGTAACAGCTTCTTGGGAGGGTGTTTTATTCTACTGACTCCTCTTTGTAAGTGTTTGAAATTCGGAAATTGAAACAGTTCATTTCTTATGGAGAAAAAACATGCATCAGGAGTCTAAATGGAGGCTCTTTTGTTGCTGTTCCTACTGAAGCGTCCGTAAATATGACACCATCAAAGGGGATTTTTGAGAGAAAAAACCCAACCTAACTATAAATGTCCCAACCCTTGTATATCCAGGTAATCTAGTATTACTCCACCTGTTGAAATCTGATATGGAAAATTAAATAAGTCTTTTATACTTTGAAGTTTGTCATTTGTTTTCAGCAACTAAAGTTCACCAAAGTCAAATGAAGCTGTTAACAAGTTGTCCTTCCTTACTGAGCTATTACTTCTCCTTTTCTTTTAAGAGCTCTGTTTGAGTGCAGAATATTTTCTTTTTTAGAAAATTAAAATTTGGGGCCACATCCTCAGCTCGTGTAATAGGTATAGTTTTATTTGGGGACCCCAGAAAAATGTCCCCCCACCCTGGGGAGCGTCTCAGTAATACCCTAGTGTAATGCAACCTAGATGGAGATATTATAAGATGGTTGGATAACCATTCCCAAAAACTTCAGAGGGGAAGCCGAGTTAGTCTGTAACAGGAAAAACTTAAAAAACAACGAATAGTCTAGTAGCACCTTAAAAGCTAACAAAACATGTGGATGGTATCATGAGCTTTCCTGGGCACAGCCCACTTCTTCAGGTGACAGAAAGTACTTATCAATGGCTCACGGTCATGCTAGAAGGGCATAACAAGTGGGGTTCCGCAGAGATCAGTTTTGGAACCTGTTCCGTTCAATATTCTCATCAGTGATTTAGATAATGGCATAGAGAATACACTTAGCAAATTTGCGGATGATACCAAGCTGGGAGGGGTTGCAAGTGATTTGGAGGGTAGGATTATAATTCAAAATGATCTTGACAAACTGGAGAAATGGTCTGAGGTATGAAGTTCTGAGGATGAAATTCAAAAAGGACAAATGCAAAGTTCTCCACATAGGAAAGAACATTCGGATGCACACAAACAAAATGGGAAATGACTACCTAGGAAGGAGTACTGGGGAAAGGGATCTAAGGGGTCTAGCGGTATGTCTAATAATAACTCTTGAAATAGCTATTTCAAAATAGCCCGTCCACATTACAAATCCTCATCGAAATAGAACAGCGCTACGTCGAAATAGCACGTCCACACTGAGGGTACTTCTACACTGCAAAACTATTTCAAAATTACTAGCACTATTCTAAAATAACTTAGTCTGTGTCTACACAGTAAGCAGTTATTTTTAAATACAGCCAGTCCCCGAGTTGTGAACGGTCGAGTTACGACCGTTCGCATTTACGACCAAAGTGGTCGTAAATGTGGTGCCCGAGTTACGAATGTGATCCGCACTTACGAGCAGCACGGTCGCCATGTAACTCAATGGGGTCCAAGTTACGAACACTTGGAGTTATGGCCAAGTGTTTGGTCCGTAACTCGTTCGTAACTCAGGGAGAGGCTGTAGTATCAAAATACTGTCAAGCCAGAGGTCTTCATATTCCAACTCCTGTAGCCCTCATTGTATGAGGAATAAGGGAAGTCGGAGGCTAAGAGTGCGCTGTTTCAAAATAAGTGCTGTGTAGACGCTCCCTATTTCGAAATAAGATATGCAATGGACATAGTTCAATTTGCGTAGCTTATTTTGAGTTAAGCCCTGTAGCGTAGACGCTCCCTGATTGGAGCCTGAATTGCATTTAAAGCTCCCGGGAAGCAGTCTGGGAAGGGTATCAGGACAGCAGTTACTTCCTGGAGCTGCTGCCTGAGGCTATCTGAGGCTTGTGCTTAAAGGAGCTTCCCTCTACAGCCATGTCTCAGACTCTCGACCTTTGCCTACCTACTTGAGGGACAACAAACTCTTCTCACTGCATGCTCTGGTTGCCTTTGTGGATGCCACAGCACTTCTGTCATAGAGCCGGACCGGCTGCAAAGCACTAACCTGCTCTTAGACCTCATGTCGCGCTTCCTGGTGCAGTGACTGCAGGCTGTCCACGTGGCACTGCAGGAACAGGACCAGCAGCTCACTCTAGGGCAGTGTTTCTCAACCAGTGGTACGAGTACCCTCAGGGGTACTCGAGAGCAGTCTGGGGGGTACGTCAACACAACTGAAATTTGGAGAAAACTGAATTTTTGTGTTAAGTTTTACAGCACTTTATCATTTTTGTACTTTTTACATCCAAAAATGTCATCACCCACCCGGCTACGATTAAGTTGTTTAAATAAATGTGTTGCAATGGTAGAAAAAAAATTTGTGTCTCTGAAAACTGTAGGTACTGGGAGTACTTACAATTTTTTTAAAGGGGTACTTTATAAAAATAAAGGTTGAGAAACTCTGCTCTAGGGCACCTCCTCACCCTACTCCAGGTGCTTCTCATGCAGCACAACCTCTCCCACCCTCCTCTGTACACCATGCACCTCTGCTTCTGGTGACTGGACACCAGTTCTAACTTGTGGGACCAGATTGTCATGGAGCGGTGGGACACCTAGCAGTGGCTCCAGAACTTCCACATGTGGAAGGCCATCTTCCTGGAGCTCTGTGAGTGGCTTGCCCCTGCCTTCCGGCAATGGGACACTCACATGTGACCCACCATTCACCTCCAGAAGTGGGTCACCATCGCTATCTGGAAGCTAGCCATGCTGGGCAGATATCGCTCCATCAGGAACCATTTCAGCGTGGGGAGATCGGCCATCGGAGCTGTGCTCAAGCAGGTTTGGCTCTCTTACGATTGTCCTAGGAGGGTGGTGAAGCACTGGAATGGGGTTCCCTAGGGAAAGGAGGGTGGACTCTCCCTCCCTGGAGGTTTTTCAGTCCTGCCTTCACAAAGCCCTGTCAGGGATGCAGTTGTTGGGGCCGCTCCCACTGTGGGACAGGGGTTGGGCTCAGGGACCTTCTGAGGGCTCTGGCAACCTTGTGATTCCACTATTCTATCATTCTGCAGGTGGTGAGGGCCATCAATGCCATCCTGCTGAGTAGGGTCATCATCCTGGGCATCATGGACCCCATCATCACTGGCTTTGCTGTCACGGGCTTCCTCAACTCTGTGTGTGTGTGGGGGGGAGGGCACCGATGGCACCCACATCCCCATCCGGGCCCCCAAACACCATTCTTCTGATTATATCAAGAGGCAGGGGCACTTTTCAAAAGTGCTGCAGTCCCTCATGGACCACCGAGGCCGGTTCACAGACATTAAAGTCGGGTAGTCGGGGAAGGTGCAGGAAGCCTGCATCTTTAGGAACTCTAGCCTGTTCCAGAGGACTCATGCCAGCACTTTTTTCCCTGACTGCACCATTAGGGTTGGGGGCATTGACATGCCCATGTGCATCATGGGAGATGCAGGCTACCCTTTGCTCCCCTGACTAAAGAAGCCCAACACGGGACACCTGGACCCCACCAGGATATGGTTCAATGCCAGGCTCAGCAGATGCTGCATCGTCATGGAGGATGCCTTTGGCTGTTTAAAGGAGAGGTTTCGGTGTCTCCTCACCCACCTGGACCTTGGCGATCAGAACATCCCCCAGGTGGTGGTGGCTTGCTGTGTCCCCCTCGCTCCCAGCAGGGGCTACAGAGTGCCCTTGAAAGTGGGGGAGATACATTGCCCTCTTCCACACCAGAACCTCTTTTTCCCTATGGACAAAAAACAGGACTATGTAGCACTTTAAAGACTAACAAGATGGTTTATTAGGTGATGAGCTTTCGTGCGCCAGACCCACTTCCTCAGATCAAATAGTAGGTCTGGTCCATGAAAGCTCATCACCTAATAAACCATCTTGTTAGTCTTTAAAGTGCTACATAGTCCTGTTTTTTGTTTCAGCTAGACCAGACTAACACGGCTACATTTCTATCACTTCCCTATGGACAGTGGGTGAAGTTTCCCCTTGGTGAGGTTAGCCTCCTGCCTTGCCTCTTCCAGCCAAGGCCCTGCCCCTGCTCACTGCTCTGAGCCCCCTTGGACCTGGCCAGGGCAGTGGGGAGCTGAGAGTGCTGCCCCAGCTGGGACCATTGCAGAGCTCTTGGCCCAGAGCCCCTCACCTATTCCACTCCTCTAGTCCCAGGACTGGGCAGGACGACATTTTTCTGGGGACCTCAAATTGGCCTGGGCCCCTGGGCACAGGGCTTGTGGGTCTGTGTGATAATCTGCCACTGTCCCCACTATGGTAGCATGAGGTTTGGAGAGGCTTAGTCTCCCTCAGCCTCCATTACGCACCACCCCTGTTCTTCCCCTCACAAGCACCTCTCCTACTCCAGCAACAGCCTGCCCCTCCACTCTTCCCAGGCCAATGAGCTCCTACACCCACCTTCTCCCAGGGGTGTGGTTTCAGCAGCTGGCAGGGAAGAGCCAAGCATGAAGCTCACTGCCCACTGTGTGTAGAGGTCAAGGCTTGAGTGCCAGCTGCAGCATATGCCCAGCAGTGACATGCCCAGCCACCCATTATGAGACCCCTGCACACAGCTACAGGTGCACAGAGCCCAACCCACAGCAGATTACATCTCTTGACAGGAAACTGGCCTGAGAATAGAAAACCAGTCAGGTGGCGACCTTATTTTCCATGCACCTACTGAAAAATGATGAGACCATAGGTTGGGTAGGGTCCCTTCCCCAGCTCTATAGCCTAGGCCTCACAATCTCTTCCCTTCAGCCTCACTCCACACCTTCCTGCTTTCCCTCGTCTCCCTGGTCTGTCCCACACACCTCCCTTCACTTCAATGCCCCCTCCTAACTAAACCCACATCTCAAACAATGTGGTGGAACTAAGATGGCATTTGCCACCATCATATTGGTCACTCTAAACCCCACTCCTGGCCCGGTGTCTGTCTTGTCTATTTGTAAGGGCAGAGAATGTCTCACGCTCTGTGTTTGCACAGTGCTTAGCACAAAGGGGCCCCGTTCTTGGTTGGCCTTTGGTCACTGCCATAATAAACATGATTAAAATAAAAACCAGTCCCGTAGATGAAATCACAGCTTTCCTTCCTGTGGCTGCGTGAGCTGTGGTTTACCACACATGGTTGTATTCCCTCATTTTTTCCTCCCCTTCTGTGTTTCTTGCTCTCCTGTTTCTACCCTCTCATCCCATTCTCTTCTTTCAGCTGAGCCTCTTCCCTTCCCCAAATCTTTTTAGCTCCATCGCTCCTTGACTGTCCATTGCTTCCAGAAATCTTCTGCTCCTCTTTCCTTCACACCATCCAGCTATTGAAAGTCAGTGCCTACCAGCAATCTGTGTTGTAAATACATGATGGCTCAGGGCCAGGGGCTGTAGAAAGCAGATACAAGGCCAGGATAGGTGCTCATGCCATACTGGCCCATCCTGATTCCTATCATCATTGAATCTGCCATCCCTCAGAATGTGCTCTTTGCTTCTGAAGGCCTACAAATGCCTAGTGCCCCCTGAAAGCCAAATTCACCTCGGTGGTAATTATACTGACGTCAGGAGTGAGTTGGAACCTTAGGCATGTGAAGTGAGTGGAAAGGCAGGGGTAGATGTGACCTCTCAACTCAATGAGGGCACAATGCTGCAGGGGGTTGGGCAGAGAAGGCCCATGCCTGCAGGATTACTGTCTGCCTCATGGGGATGGGGAGCTGGGAATGGGATGGCAGCTCACAGAGGGCCCAGGCCTCTGGGGTCACTGCTCTCCTGCAGGGAGGGGGGTGGTGCTACCCTTTATGTAGCCATAGCACAATGATGCCAAATCCTGCAACAATGTGCGTGTGTGTTGGGGGGAGGGAGGGAGAGTGTCACACTCTACACAGTTGATTGTGGGTAAAAAAACCTGAGTGCATGGTCAGTGGGTGCAGCTGAACCCATGGGAAAGCCACCCATGTGGAAAGGCAACCCCCAGGTTAGCCACTAACTATTCTTATGCTGCCCTCTGCTGTGAGCTTCAGTGAGTCTAGGGCAGCGGTGGCCAACCTGTGGCTCTGGAGCTACACGCAGCTTTTCAGGAGTTGATATGTGGCTCCTTGCATAGGTGCTAACTCTGGGGCTGGGTCTACAGGCACCAACTTTCCAATGTGCTCACTGCTTAGATCCCAGCCCTTCCTCAGACCCTGTCCCTGTTCCACCCCTTTCCCCAAGGCTGCTGCTCCTTCCCACCCCCTCACACCAAGCCTGCACCCTCACTCTTCCCCAGAGCATCCTGTGCACTGTGAAACAGATGATTGCGGTGGGAGGGAGGTGTGCGGAGTGACTGAGGGGGAGGTGCTGACCACTGGGGCTGCCGGCAGGTGGGAGGCACTGGGGCTGCAAGCTGATGGGGGCTGCTGACATATTACTGTGGCTCTTTGGCAATGTACATTGTTTGGAAAGTTCTGGCTGCTTCTCAGGCTCAGGTTGGCTACCCCTTGTCTAGGGGATATGGCACTGTTACAAAAGCCTCATGGGCCCACCCTGTTACCACTCCTTTCTGCAACTCCTGGGGGTTGCCTCTGCTAGGCTGGGCACAGCACTACAGCAGGGTTACTGTGCAGTTGGAGACCTGGAGGACACTTGCATCTGGGGACAGTGTAGCCTGAGCACTGAGGATAGCTAGTTTCCTGGAACACGGCTGCAGTGGAGAGAAGAAACTTGCAGATTTCCTCAGACTTACTTCATCAGTTCATGTCCCATTAGCACAAAGGAGTTTATAGTCTAAGAAGACAAACCCTGTGCACAGGGTAGGGAAGGACAAAATACACAGGCAAGATGTTGGATAATTTAGATGTAAAAAAGATCCTCTATCCCCTCTAGCTTCTGTGGATTGGCATTAATTAGTTAGCTAATTTATTGTAGGCCCCATAGTAGAAGTAGGTCTGAGGAGATATTTGAAGAATGAGAGGATCATTTCCTTACAAATTAATTACAGAGAATGCACTCTGCAGACAAAACTATGCCGTGTCATTTTAGAATCTATTAGTGTCACCAAAGTTCCATAATACAATGATTGTTCTGTACACTTGTCATTTGCACAACTCCATAAAGTACAACTGCAGCAATCTGATTTTCTCTGTGTAATAGGCTTTCTACCAATGTTGCCATAGTGTCTTATTTTCCACCTGTACATATGTTTATGTTTTTTTTTAGACTGGCAAAAATGCTTCAAAAGAATCCTTGCTGTTAAATGAATATTCCTATGTGAGATTAAACTCAAATGATCAAAAAGGCTTCAAAGTGGTAAGTATTCTGATACAATGCTATGCATTTCAACTTATCATTCACTACAATGCAGTGTATCAAGAGCCTGGAAAAAAATTAAGGAAGTTAATAATATTATTTTTATTATCTTTCTCTCTCTATATAAAAGTTTTTCCTGCTGGGTGACAAAATGACGTCATCAGCTTCTCTGGCTTCTTCCCCTTTCACAGCCAGAGAGAGGGGGGTTGGCAAGCCCCCTAGTATAGTTTAGAATTACAAGTTGGCTTTCAGCCTGCTTGCAGCAAAGACAGTGGCCACAATCCTCACTGACTTGACCAGGGCCCTGATCAGCTCCTCGGTGTGTGACAATGTAGAAACCAGTCCTGTAGCCTTTGCTTGAGAGCGTGACCCTCATTTGTGCTTACAGTCCTATGTACTTCATTGGTGCTCAGTTCTGACAGTGATAGGAGGCAAATAGGTAAAGAGACAAAGTTAGTGGACTAGATGTCCAGCTAGTGAACATCAGGATGGGTAACTGAACGGAGCCCTGCCAATTTACCCACCACCAATGTTCCTTCTAATTTTTTTCCATCCATGTGCGGAATATATTTTTATGTACACCAAGGTATGTGTAGATGTGCACCACCCATAGAAACATATACTGCTGACCGTGGGTGGCTATGAGCACTCTGCTAATCAGCTGGGCAACATTTGAATCTCTCGGGGGTGGCTGCCCAAGACCTCAGCTTATAAGGGAAACTGCCCACCAGTTGAGAATCTGGGCCACTGATTTCAATGACCTGACTGTGAATTTACTCTTTAAAATGCCCCATGTAATACAGCAGATGAAATTCATCTGCAAGGCCAATGTACCACTTGTACACTATTTAAAGGGATAAAGTAATTCATAGGGCCTTACCTTGTGTATGCATGTTTCTTCTACAGGGATAATTGGTCCCCATGATTTAATCATCAATTAACAATCCATTAGATTTATTTTGTCCATCCAACCTTGCTGCCAGCACTCTGGCATATTGGTGCTAGGCATAATCACTGACATGGCTGTCTTCAATACGGATTTCTTCTTTTGCAAATGCATATTACAATATAAACCATGCCATTCACATTCATCGGGTGAAATCCTCACCCTGTTGAGATCAATGGGAATTTTGCAATTGACTTCTGTGAGAATGGAAATGCAGTGTTAGTCACACCATTCCTTATTAGAGGCCCCATCTGTAATCAGTTAGCTTTATTACAGGCCAAAATACTCATCTTACATGGGTTTGTTTTATACAAGGCTTCACCCTTCACCTGAGTAGCATCGGAAACATTAGTGAATTTACACAAAAATTAAAACTAAGCAGATATTTATAGAAATTGTATTTTAGCTGTATTCTTAGAGTGATTAAAATCTAAGATGCCAGATGAATAATTGTACTTCTTTCTATTACTTACACTTATGTTGGTTTGTTCACATTTATGCTCAGGGCTTATTAAGCATTTGCAAAGGAGCGAGAAAGGAAGGTCCACATTCTGGAGATTCTAGAGACCAGAGTCTGTGAGGAGTTGAGTGCCTTCTGCAAGGGGCCAAACTCTCTCAGCTCCTCAGAGTTTCAAGAGCTACTCTATGGAGTTGAAATCAATGGGAGTTAGATGCCTAAATACCTTTGAGGGTCTGGGCATAACTAGGTAAAAATTATTCTAACATTTACAATTATTGCTGCCTTGCTCAATATCTTTAACCCAGGACAGTCATATAGAGGTCAGCATTGTGTTGTAAGTTTCACAATGCATGCATGGACTGTGCCTGTATATATAATCACTTTCCCCATACATTCTGGTTATGAAAAGACATAGAAACACCAAGCTGTTAAACCAAAATGAAAGCATAAAGAGGAACAGTATCGATCTCATGGACTAATGGTTTGATAAGTTCCACTTTCCAAAGTGGCATTTGAGTTATAGCAGTATAAAAACAAGCTATGGCCTGAAACCACAAAATGGCTTTCGGTTTCTGACTTGTATTTATAGAATTACAAAACTGCTTGTTGTTTTTTCTTCTGGGTTTGTACATATACCTATTATGCTTATGACTCCATATTTCAAGCTGCATTACAGAAGAATACCTACTATTTCTGTGTTAATTAAAGAAAGACAAAACATGTTCAAATAAATCTTGGGTAAGCAAAGGATTCTTAGTGTATTGGCATAGAATAACATTTAAAAAGTAAAATCAGCCCCAAGTTCAGGGTTCTTGGTTTGAATGATGTACCTGGTGCAAATGACCTGGTTTGATAATAGCTGAAAGCAGAATTAACATTCAGATACTTATTTGTGAAGTGGTAGATACCCATTACACTATTACTGGCTCTTGGAAGGCTTTTCAGCTATGATAAACCATATCTAACATGAATGCTATTCTAGTTCCAGTTCATATCAGTGATTTCAATAGTTGGGCTTGTTGTCCTGATGGCCATTTACATCACAAAACCAGTCACCATAGATTTTCCAGAAGACCAAGAAACCATTATCAGCATTGACCAGCAGCTGGAGGAGCAACGAGTCTTTGGAGATACCTTGGAAGACAAGATGACTAACGAGGACAATGTCAATAGATGTAATGATTCATGCAAGTAAGCCAGATTTGATTGTTTGTAGAGAGAGTTAATTAACTGATGGAGGAATAGTCATAATGCTAACAAAAGGTGGAAGGTAGCAAAGCAGCATACTGCAATGGTTTATAAAGCACCACTAATTTGGGAAGATAATTTATCCTTCTGATAGCACATTTCATGGGATTGCAGATACTAGAGAAAGCAAACAGTCTCTGGCACATAGAGAGGAATATTCTTCAGTGTCCTGCATGAATGGCTCTGTTCATGAATGTTTGTCTCATAATATGCAATTGCCATTGCAGTTTTGAACTCGTGGAAAGTATTCCATGTGACATGGCTTATGAGACAAATAGCACCACTATGAAACCCTTGTACCAAGCCTGGATGGGTCTCCTCAACATGACACAGGAAAGAATTCATGTGGCTTCTTACTACTGGTCTCTGAAAGGAGAAGATATAAATGTAAATGATTCCTCTTCTGAACAGGTATGAGCAAACCAAGAAAATAAACTCACATATGATCCTTGGAGCAGTGCACCTACCCAGTCTGGTTCCAGGCCTGTCCATTGCCACAGCTGACTGCCATCTCATGTCATTCTCTTGACCTTCAGAACCTAACATGACAGAGGTGATGTAGACCTCCATACGAATCACAAGAAGTCCACCTCTTCCAGGGTACCAAAGTCCAAGCAAACACAAAAGCAATAGTCTCCCACCCTGACCCGAAGCTGGGCACAGCCCTTCCTTTCCCAAGAGTCTCTCTTCTCTTCCAAACCTGCCCTTCCCTTGTGCTCAGCTCTGCCCCCTCCTGGCCTCTATTCAGTCTTTGTGTGGCTGCCACTTGTTTGCGAGGATCACTGCCTCACCTTAGTAGGTGGCAGTCTAGGAGGTATCCATGCTTACCCTCTTCTGTGGATTTTCAGCCTTGAGAATTCCCCTGCTGTTCCTTCTAATACTGTCTACCCTCCCAGTACTTCTCTCTCTCTCCCCCGACCCACAGGCTGCTCTTATCCCTCCCTCCTAGGACTTGCCTGTCACATGACTTCTCTCATTTACTCCACCCAGGAAAAGAGACAAATGTACCACAGGAGCTAATGAGACCCCCTACCTTCGTAAAGGGACAGCTCATCCTGTTATAAACCCTACTACTTTCATCCTCAGAGACAAATAATTCAGAACATCAATTCAGTGTATCAGCAGCCAGTAGTTTTTGTTGCGGTTTGCATTTTGCCTTTGAACTCCAGAAATATTTCAGTTCTAATGTTTTCTCTTTGGCCGTAATGACCTTCCTGCTAAGGATATTAACCAATAGGAAGCAAAATTGTATTAATCAATTGCAGGTGTGGGGAACCTCAGGCCTGCCCCTCCCAGCCCCCGGCTTGCCTGGATCTGGCCCCCAAGGCTCAGGGCTCTTCCTCTGCCCCCACATTGCAGAGCCTATGCCTACTACAGGACTGGAGCACACAAAATCTACCAGCCTGGGTCCCCCTAGCTAGGCTCTGGTGTGCAAGGGAAAAGTGGGGAGTGTCTTTCTCCTACTCAGTCAGGGGCCACATCAGTGAGAGTTTGAGATTTTTATTTGGCTTTTCACTTGTGTGTGGCCCACGACTGATTTTTCTGTGGGTCAGCGCCCCCCCCCCACCCAAAAAAGGTTCCCTATCCCGATCAATTGGATCAATTGACTCTTTTGTTTGTGTCTTTAGTCCATCTCTAGCTGAAATGCACTGAAAGATTAAACAATCCCATCCTCGTATTGTGTGTGTCTCCTTCAAAAGAAGCACCTAATTTTAGAAGGTCCTTGATGTTTCTTATTGTCGTGCAGGATAATGAGTGGTACATTATACGCAGGGTGAAGATATTCTGAAGAAGTTTGAAAGTTTACTTATGGAGAATGTCTCAGTGTATATTGCAACAAGCCTGCCAACTTTAGCTGTAAATTCAACTGACCTTAAAGTGTTGAAGGACAAAGGTAACTATGTAATTCACATGGCCTCTTCAGGTCAGCAATATGGTAAGCAAGGACCAATGTGAAACTGGACTCTTAAAACCTAATTCAGCTCATGCTTAATTTGTAAACAACAAGACTACTTAAAATTAAGTTTGTGCTTAAGAGTTGTGCTAGGTTGGGTCCTTTGTATATATTGATACATTTAAGTTACTTTTCTGAAAGTTAAGCTTTAGTAAATATATATAATACATATATTATACAAATACTCAAAATTTATATTATACAAACAAGCACTAGAAATCCATATACGTTCTGGTCACCACAAGAATAATATAGACTATATTCTTCATGTTAAAATTAAAAATAATGTTGGGAATTACTTTAGCTAATGTACTTTTTCCCATTTATTCAATATTTTTCCTTAGGGGCTCATGTAAGAAGGATAAATTTTGGACATTTGACCAAAGGTGTGCTGCATTCCAAATTCTGGATTGTAGACATGAAACACATGTATATTGGCAGTGCAAATATGGACTGGAGGTCATTTTCTCAGGTCAGATGTACTTTAGATTGCTAAACATAAACTTACCTCGATACACATGGTGGAAATGATATCCATGGGATAAATTTCAGAGCCATGTATTTATCATGCACATATTTTACCCATCATAGTTCTCCATGCTAACATCTGATAATAATATATAACATGGGCACACCAGGAAAACAGGGTGGGGTCAAGAAATCCTTTGAGGTGTAAGAGAATGGTTTTTGATATATGTTTACTCTCTCTGCAGGTAAAAGAAGTTGGTGCTGTGATATACAACTGCAGCTGCTTAGCCAAAGATTTATGGAAAACATTTAGAACATATTGGGATCTTGGGCATGCAAATGCCACCGTTCCCTCCTCATGGCCAAGCAATTATTCCACCAAAATTAACAAGTATAGGCCTCTGGAAGTGCAGTTTAATGGTACCTTGACAACAGCCTATTTTTCTGTAAGCAGATTTCAAATGAAAATATTTTTTGTAAACTATTCCAAACTATTTTCCCAGAAATGTCATTTTCTGTATCTCTCTCTTCACTCAGGCTTAGTTACACTTTACTCAGCCCAGGTTAATTACGTAGCTGGTGACACTGTACCCTAATTCAAGTTTTCCCACCGTCCCCACAGCAATAGGTTGATGGGAGCAATTGCTCCCACTGGCTTCCCTTACTCCTAGCAGGAGCAGGAGTACTGTTGCTGATGGGGGCACCCTCTCAGTTCAATTTAGCAGGTCTTTACTAGACCTGCTAAATCAAACTCTAGAAGATCAACTATGGCAGCGTCGATCTTCTGCATAGTGAAGACAAGCTCTCAGGTTGAGTAGCACCTTATTCCAAAGGTTCAGTGGGACTACGCATGGAATAAGGCCCTATGCACATGGGCGTCCAGTAGCCTCGGTGGGGAAAGGCTTTGCCTTCCCAAACCACTAGGCACGGCCCCACCCATACTCCACCCCCAGAACACCTGCTGTAGGTATTCTGGGGGTAGAGTGTTACTATCCCCAGCGCTTGCCTTCCCTGCCCTCCTCCCTCCCCGCTGCTCTGGGGCCAAGGAGGCTTGGATCACACGGCCTCCTCCCTCCCCAGTGCTCCAGACTGGGGACGCTGGGGCACGTGTCTGTGTGTGCTCACCCACTTCCTTCCCCGTGGTGGAGGGGGGGCATGTGCACTCAGCACACTGCCCCCCCTTTCCTCCGCTCTGTGATGGGGGTGGGGCCTAGCAGGGGGCAGGTCTGTAGGTGGGGCTGGGGGCCTGCTTCCACCAGCCCTAGCTGCACTGACAGCCCATGCCTATGCAACATGAGTAAGGGATATAGGACCAGGCCCTCTATCCTGCCCTAGGTTACTCACATTATGTGGTAATTTACGGTTCAGAATGGGACTACTTCAGGATTAATCCATTACTCAGTAGAAGAATGGCAAAATCTGGCCTGTAGTAAATAGTTTATTGCAAGTCTAGGCCATGATGGTTTTATATCTTTTTTTATTACCTTGTAATGGCCAGTAGATTTGAAAGACAGAATTACTGTCATATTTCATATGGTTTCTTCCTTATGGTAGTAACTATTTGCAGGACACATTGATTATATTCTGTGATTTTGGGTCCAGTTTTAGAACCTACGAATTGTTAATACAATTCATGAACCTGTAAATGAATACAAGTCAGGAAGTTCTGTATATGTAATCAAAACTGAGTAGAGGTTAATATAAATCAAAGTTTGTTGAAAGAAAATGTAAGTTGTGGAACAGGACATGAGAGAAAGGTATGAGAAACATCAGACTTTGTTTCCCTCCTTTACAGGCCTCTCCTCTTGCATTTTGCCCAAAGGGCCGCACTCCAGATCTTATTTCTATTATTGATGTTATAAATGATGCAGAAGAATATGTGTATGTCTCAGTCATGGAGTATTTTCCTACAACACGCTTCAGTCACCCAGCAAAGTAGGTTAAACTTTAATAAGTCACTCAACTATATGTCCTTTGCTTTTGCAGAAATTTGTTCTTACCAAAAATGCAGCATTTTCTCCCTTTCAGAAATATTAATGTTATTTTTTCACCGATGGAGAGAACTGAGACTTTTGGACATTCTGCTGTTGTTATGCCATTGCAAAGTGCATGTAAAACAATAACCTTCTGTTTCAGTCACACTTCACACTGATTTTGCTCTTGCTTCATAGAAATGTAAGTAGGGATAAAAGGGAGCTCAGTAAGTCATCAAGTCCAGCCCCTTGTCATCAGACAGGACCAACTAAACATAGACCCTTCCTGTCAGGCATTTATTCAACTTATTCTTAAAAGCATTCAGTGATGGGGATTCCACATTCTTCCTTGGAAGCCTATTTGTTCTTAACTACACGTACAGTTAAAAAGTTTACTGGAGTAAATATCTACACAGGCTGCTGGGCAATGAAGAATCAGGCCCGTTTCCTCCTAACCTTACTCAAGGCAAAAGCATAGCCATTACAGGGTAGATTAGCAGAAATATTAAGATCTGGGGTAAAATTTTCAAAAGAGAATGCAGCTGCCCCTGCATCTCCTCTGCTTCCTCTCATTATGGTTGCAGTGTCCCTTTGAAGTTTCTTTGCTTTTTCCATCCTACTTTACAAATACTTCTATGGACATCCAGACTCTTCAATGCCTCCATAAAAAGAGAGGAAGTAGCCAGCACTATATGATCAGCTAGTGCTCTGTGGGCCGCTGGCAAATTCTCTCTGGCTTTGGCATTATACAGTCTCTGGTCCTAAGCTTAGCTGCAAGTAATACAGAAATCTGCCAAGTCATTTGGTGTTTTTAAAAAAGCCCCAAAACCTCTCAGCTGCACTTGAATTAGAAACATTATATGAAGCCAACTTGCCTGGATAATTTAAAATATATTGGCAGCTGGCACTGCTGGTTTATCTGACAGCTAAAAAAAAGTCTAATTGAGATGATGAGCAATTATGTTTGAGTGTGTTGCTTAAAGTGTCCTGGGAGGAACAGATTAAGTGTCTATCAACAGTCACATCATGCTATATATGCTCAGGAATGATCACTTCTCTACAGCCAAAATGCTTCTGAAATAAATGGAGTCAAACTTTACTAATTCTGGGTCACTGAGAACAAAAATGATGCTTAAAATTGTTGATTGGCTCTAGTTTTCAAGATATGCTATTGGGTCAGTATATACAACCCTTGACTTGGGAATGGTGGAGGATAAGTGAGTTATAAAGGGAAGGGATCTCAATTTAAACCAGAAATGACTAAAATATGTCTTTGACTGGATCTATGAATATATCTATGACTGGGTTTGGACAGTACTTGCTTTTTAGGCAAAACATGAATGATGCAATCTGAAGCTGGTATTGCGTCATACATGATATGAATTGCATCATGTTATTCCTAGAGGTCATGGATGATGCAATCATAACAAAGCTTACATCACTCTGCTGAACAAATTGCCCTATATCAGCTCTAGAAATCATACAGTGTCGTGCTCTCTTATTTGTCAGTGTTTGATTTTGCAAAGGGACACATTTCTGTTTAGCCAAAGTGAGCAGAGATGCCTCGTACTTGTGTGAACAGTGCAGATAACTTCTGCTATGTTTGTGGTGAAGTGACTTTTGCATCACAAAAGCGCAGTATAACCACAATGGTTAAGAAAGCCTATCACCTTTATTTTGGCTGCAAAATTGGAGATCAGGACAAGAGGTGGGCCCCACACATATGCTGCAACACTTGTGCAACAAATCTTCACCAGTGGTTGAACAGGAAAAGGAAATCTATGCCTTTTGCAGTGCCAATGATTTGGAGAGAGCCAACAGATCATACCAGCAATTGTTACTTCTGCATGGTGCCTCCAGTTGGGAAAGGTGTGTCAAAGAAGAAAAAGTGGACTGTGCATTATCCAAACATTCCATCAGTTATACGCCCAGTACCCCACGGAGAAGGACTGCCGGTTCCTGATGCACCAGAATCACTCTCACTTGAGTCAGACGAGGAAGAGGAAGAGGATGAAACTTCTGGTCCTGAACCATCAATGTCACAGGACCCACATTTTCTCCCATCCTCCTCCTCTGAACCACACCTCATAACACAAGGTGAACTGAATGACCTTGTCAGGGATTTGGAACTACCCAAGAGTAAGGCAGAGCTGTTGGGCTCCAGACTACAGCAGTGGAATCTCCTGGCAGGTGATGTTAGGGTTTCCATCTTCTGTGACCGTCAAAAGGATCTTGTCCCATTCTTCTTCATGGAAGGTGATCTTGTAGCCTGCAACAACATCGATGGTGTGATGGCAGCCCTCAACATCGTTCACGATCCAGATGAGCGGAGACTGTTCATTGATGCATTCAAGACGAGTCTTAAAGCTGTTTTGCTGCATAATGGCAATGTTTTGCCATCAATTCCAGTTGGTCATGCAGTCCATATGAAGGAAACCTATGACAACATGAAACAACTTTTGAGGTGCATAAACTATGACCAACATCAGTGGCAGCTTTGTGGCGATTTGAAGGTTGTTGCTCTCTTGCTTGGTCTGCAGACTGGATACGCAAAGTACTGCTGTTTTCTCTGCGAATGGGATAGTTGTGCAAGAGATTCCCACTACATCAAGATAGATTGGCCGCTCCGACAGTCATTGGAGCCTGGGAGGAAAAGTGTTCAGCATCCACCACTTATTGAATCAAGGAAGATTTTGTTACCACCCTTACACATCAAGCTGGGTCTGATGAAGAACTTTGTCAAGGCCATGGACAAAACACAAGCAGCTTTCAAGTACCTCCGTGGAAAATTTCCAAGATTAAGTGAAGCTAAGATAAAGGAAGGTGTCTTTGTTGGTCCTCAGATTCGTGAACTTCTTCGAGATGATGCATTTGACCATGCACTGCGTGGCAAGGAAAAGACGGCATGGAAAGCCTTCCAGTTAGTGGCAATAAATTTTCTCAGAAACAACAAGGGAGACAACTACAGGTTGTTGGTGGAAAACCTCCTCAAGGCATACAAAAGCCTTGGTTGCAACATGTCACTAAAGATACATTTTTTGCACTCTCATCTAGATTTTTTTCCACCGAACTGCGGAGCAATGAGTGAGCGACGAGCATGGCGAGCGATTTCACCAGGACATTGCAACAATGGAGAAACGCTATCAGGGCAAATGGAGCCCATCAATGCTTGCAGACTATTGCTGGATAGTGACAAGAGATGCTCCATTTAATGAATACAAGAGACAAGCCAAGAAGCGCCGAGTAGACACTGAATAGGACTAAACTATGTACATAATAGTTTTTTGCCTTTTGTTTCATAATAAATTTTATTTATATAACCCTTTTGCTGATTTTTAAAGTGTTACATAAACAGGACAGGTGAAATATTATCATGTAAAGCAACCATAAACACATGAAAAGACTTAGGTTTACAAATTATGATTAAAACTCTACTATCTACGCAATATACATCGACGTAAAATGTAAAAACTTAAATATCTTGGAAACAGTAGCCAATCAGTTGTTTTAATTGTCATATTTGAATTCAGCACATCAAAATACATAATAAATAGCACATTTTATTTCTGAAGCAGATGACTTCTAAAAAATTGTAGACCAGTGTAGTTGTTCCCTAATGACCATGTGACAGTGTGTATTACCTGCAGTCTTAGGCATCTAGAATTTATAGAGGTAAGTGGAAATGGAAGGATGAAAGGTATCTTGAGAGGTCACCTATCCAGCCCCCTGCACTGAGGCAGGACCATTTCTGACAGATGTTTGTCTAACCTATACTTAACCATTAATGCCCTTGGAAGCCTATTCCAATGCTTCACTATCCGTTTAGCTGGCAAGTTTTCCCTAATATCAAAATATTATCCAAACACTCACATACCCACTACCACAGGGGTGGGCAATAATTTTTGATGGGGGGCCACTCTAAGATTTTGGAAAGTGATCAAGAGCCGCACTCTTTCATGATATTAATGGAGATGCGGGGTCTGGAATGGAGATTGGGTGCAGAAGGGAGCTTGGGGTAATGGACTGGGGTGCAGGAGGGAGACTGGAGTCTGGGAGGGAGTTGGGATGAAGCAGGCAGTTGTGACCTAGGGCAGGGGACTGGAGTGCAGGGGTTTGGGATGTGACCTGATGTACAAGGGGATTGTGATCTGGGGCAGGAGATTGGAGTGCCAGACGTGCGAGGGGGTGTGGATGTAAGAGGGAAACAGAGGGTTTGGGTATGTTGAGTGGGGGGAGCAGAGAGCTGGGGCAGGAAAGGCCTCGGGTGCCAGAAGCAGGCTGTGACCAAGAGACTTACTTGCCAGCTGCTAAACTAGCCAGCCTGCCTGCAGACTTAAAATGTTTCTCAGCCAGCCAGCCTGCCTGGCCATGTGCTTCATGAATAACTGAGCCCAGGATGTTATGCTTAAATGAACCACATGAGATCTTTTATAGGGGAAAAGGCAGTATGCTGCATTTATTGAGAATATAACAGTTGCATACACCTTTCAATCATTCACACACAAACACCATACACACACACAGTCCCGCCAGACGATGTTATAGTTACCAGTCCAGATTCTGTATCAATCTAGTGGTCAGTTAGATCGATCACAGAGGGAGAGCAGGACCTTTGTCGGTCGATCGATCCAATGCTCCTCTGGAGTTGGTGGCAAGATGAACCCAAAGTTCCATAGCAAAGCACCCTGCTTTTTATAATCCTTTTCTCTGTTGAAGTCTATGGATTCCGCTGTGTCAGCCTGTGACTGGAGTGTTATCTTTTTGATGTCAGTGTTCCTAAAACATTTCCAAAGCTCATCATGTAATCAATCGTCTTTCAGGGGTGCTAGCTCCACTTTAAGGCTGTCAATCCGCCAATAATCCAATCATCCTGTGAGTAGGGGTATGCACTGATGGTTATAGATGGTTCTTCTTTGATGCCAGATAGTCTAGTTTTCACCCACGCTCACCCCTCCTTCTTTGGCCATCTGGTTCTGAGCAATAACTTTTGCACCTTTATCTCGACACGTACATACCACTTTCACACACAAACAATCTTTTACAAGGACTCTCAAGGAAAAGCATAACATCAGTATCTGCACTGGGCAAAGCAAAAAGGCATTGTAAATCAAACAATTAAGGCCTTAGCCTTCAACATTCCTCTAGTCTCATTAACACAGACACAATACCAAAACTATCTCTTTACTCACTACACTTTAGAACAAGGAAATATAGGAGATATATAGTTAACTAAAGGATTTGACTTACTACAATATTAAATAATAATAACAATATAATATTATATTTAAATATAATATTTAAAAAATAATATAATTAAATATGATTATATATTACCTTACATTACTAAACCTAAAATACAAATATTAAAAAAAAGAATAAAACTTTCAGTCCCAACAAGGAGAGGGGGCATGATTCTTCTTAGCTGCCTGTTATTCTAACAAGCAGCTCCCATTGGCCAGTTTCTTCCAGAAACCGGCCAATGGGAATGTGCTGGGAGTGGAGCGGCTCCTAAAGCTTCCTCCCTCCCCTCCAGTTTTTAACAGAAACGGAGCCCTGTAGCCACGTTTCTGTATGACGCATGGGGCTGCGGGGCAAGCAGGGGAGCCTGCCTGGGGCTTCCCGCTGCCTCTGCAGGCTGGATCTGGTGGCTTGGTGGGCCGGATCCGGCCCGTGAGCCGTATTTTGCCCAGGCCTGCACTACCGCCTGATGGATAGTTTTGCAATTCAGATGGGAGAAAATTCTGTTTCTGTGTCATATATTTGATTTTCTGTATGGCTTTTCTCTTTTTGACTAAGAATATTTGCCTGGAAATAGGCTCCACTCCGCCCAACCCCTGCCATTTCTTAACATTACACATTCTCTACTTGAAGCCTTAATCCCCCATTTGTGTTCTTTGGGGGCCTGATCTGATGCAAATGGATGTCTGAGGTCTGGGGAATGCAGGATTGAGCCCCTGGAAATCTCCCCAGCATCCAGATGTCATGTTACAAAGAGCGGCGAGGCTGATTAGTTCAGATTAGGTGGAAAGAAGCAGCTGAACTCAGAAGGAACCAAGCTTCTGTTTTCATACCCATGGGTTCATTAATTATAAACTAGGCTAGTGAGTGAGCTGCATGAGTGTCCCTCCATCTCAGTGGGGTCACAAGATTGTCATAACCAAAGCAGTCTCCCCTGATATAATTGCGCTTGTATACCTAGAATTTGTGGGGTGTGTCGATTGAACCATAGCAGCACTTCGATTGGAGGCAGAGGGAGCGTACACAGCTCACAGGCTACGTCTAGACTGCATCCCTCTGTCAACAGAGAGATGTAGATTAGGCACATTGAAATTGCTAATGAGGTTTACAGGATCTGTCGAAAAAGGGTTTATTTTCAACACATCTGCGTCTAGACTGCCGTTTTTTTCCGAAAAAACTGTTTCGAAAAAGCGGCGGCCATATTTATGCTAATGAAGCAGGGGATATTTAAATCCTTGCTTCATTAGCAATTTTGATGTGCCTGATCTACATCTCTCTGTCACTTTAGTAATACTGGTAAGGGAAAAAAAATGATGTGGACAGAAAGCAGTGGACTCTAGAAACGCTGCACGTGGGCAACAGGGAATGACGTGTCTCGCAGGCCACTCATTGAATCCCAATGAGCCACATGCAGACTGTGGGTTGCAGGTTGCCCACCACTGTTTGGCAGAATGACTCCTGGTTTTTCCCCAGAGGTCCCCATTGCCTTTGACAGGGTAATAACTTCAAAGGTTTGATCCAGACCTACGTTATTATTACTGTAGTTACTTTTTTATCAATGTGGTGTTAGATGTTTCTTGTCTCAATTTTCTCTGAATGTATTCTTCTGTTCATTTACTTGCATTCCTACAGATACTGGCCAGACATTGACAATGCTCTGAGACGTGTGGCATTCAACTACAATGTGCAAATCAGGCTTTTGATCAGCTGCTGGCTCCACACTGACCCATCCATGTTCCATTACTTGCAGTCACTTCGTGCACTCAGTGATCCACATACCAACATCACCATAGATGTAGTAAGATAAGAACAATCTTTTGGCATAATAACATAATAGGCCATCCTTTTAAAAAGGTATTTTTCAAGCAGGTACTGCAGCACATGTATAAATGTACAACACTGTCTATAAATACATGTGCATACACATTTGATTACAAACCTTGCAGCAATAGACCTTTGAAATTTGGGTCTACGTGATGTTATTCAACATTATTCTTCAACCCAGCAACCACTTTCATCAGCACTAGTTTGATTTCAGTAGCATTCTTAATATGGACCTATTATTAGGATGGAAGACCAGAGAATTATGAAGCATATATACCAAGGAATGCTAGTATATGGCTGGTGATTATGTAGTTGCCAAAAGCTTTAGAGGTACGATCTGATTGCCAGTGATAGATGTAAAGTTAATATACAGCCAGACCATGTTAAGGACTTAAACTGAGCTGGGTGGCACTCAATTTGCAAGGAATCTACATCTCTGTATGATTTGTCATGATGATGATGATGATGATATTTGTCTAGGAAACAATGGCTGTAATTATTTCAGGCCAGTTTGCAATATTAATGCACATGCAAAAATATCTACAAAGAGAACAGATGACTCATTACAATTGTTGTGATAGGTTAAGTGACAAGCTCTACTTCTCACCCTCTGCCAACTTTCACTGCATTATCCTGTGGTGGCATGGTTAGGAAATTACACTTTATCTAATCAGTATCACCACTCCCACTTTTATGAATGGGAGTCCTCGCTGGTTACCTCTCTGCAAATTACACTAAATAATTCCCAGAGATGGATATAGAAACTAAGGTGAAATCCCTGGCCCTGGGAAGCTCCAAGCTTCATGCAGGTAGATGCATAGAGGTGAATAAGAGAATCAGGATGGATGGATCCCTTTTAGCAGGGAAGATAACAACAGCTTGAAATGTAATTTTTAATTAAAGTAAAAAAATTGTAAGGCACTTTGCTCTTTTCAATTCCACTCTGTCTGAGATCAGCTGATTCAATTGTACAGTAATGCTGCAACAATCAATGATGAATGCAGAATAACACTATTAAACAGCTGTCTAAAACTGTATTAATTTTTTTTACTGTAATGTGATAGCTCTTTTACAGATGGAACGTTGTGAAGTACATATTATCCTTATCTGATCACGCTGTCTCATACAGTTTTACTCAGAGTGGAATCATTAGTTTGTCCAAGTTAACTTTCTGGGATAATTGCAAAATAGCAAAACCATCTAAAGCCATAGTTTTGAATATTCTGTTCTATGTTGACTTTTATTTGAAAAACAGGAAAGTTTGCAACATCCAATAATATAATTTATGCTTCATTCCAGTAATTCTTTGTATGATTCGTAATTATTTTCCTTGCAGAAAAGCTTTATTGTTCCAGTCCTGAATCACACAAACATCCCTTTTGCGAGAGTGAATCACAACAAATATATGGTCACTGATAAAGTAGCATATGTTGGTAAGTGTCCTGTTTTAAGACATGATCAGGACTACAGGGTTGGGACGGAGTTGAAATCGGGTTGGGTGTCATGTCAAATGTTAGCTAAATTCACCACGAAGAGGACAGAAACATATAGCGGATACCTTGAGCAAAATACCTGCACTGGATAAAAGAATAAAGACATGATAGGGGAAAATAATATAGGGTAAATTCATCAAGAGATTATTTTATTGGCTTGTGAATCATTAAAAAATGAAGTACAGGAGATCATGACCCTGAAAGAGCAGAGATTCATATTATTGTCAAGCACTCTCAGTAATCTCATAAATTGTGTACTTAGATATTTGCAATGACACTTAGTATTCCAGGAAAGAAAAAATTATTTGGCTTTAACAAAAAGCTTAATATGTGGAATCCATTGTCCAGTTGTTTGTTAAGCAGTATTTCAGGACTGGAGTAGAGGATACAGGGGCCTTAGAGACCCTAAATTATCAACCACTACATTGGTGATGTTGAGGTCTCATTCCTATATTAGAATCCTACATAAGAGTAAGAGGTCACAAAGTTCACCACCCTATCAGTATGGATTTTTCTGTCCTATTGAATATTCTTCAGAAGATAGAGGTATATTTACAAAGATAATTTATTTTCTTCCCAAAGCACCTCTTGGAATGATTGGGAGATTTGTCTGAGTGAGACCACCAGTCACAAAACCCTACATGCTGAAAATTTGATATATTCACAGTGCTGTGTGTTGACTGAGCCTCAAAAATCACATTCAGATGGATCCCTGCCTTGATCTGAGACATCTAGTGAATAGCATCGACACATGTGTAGCACGCAGTGGCTGTGGATGTTATAGCCCACCCCCTGGTCTAGGTGAATATAAGTGGACTGGGAGCTGGACGCAATATGCAAGGGTTAGCGCTGGTGAGCCTCTAGGTACTTATTTTTTACATGAGCTTCCACAAGAATGGCCACTTGCAGCTCCCATTGGCCATGGTTCACCATTCCCAGCCAATGGAAGCTGCAGGAAGCAGTGTTGATTGGGCCATAAATTACTGCAGCTCCCATTGGCTGGGAGTGGCGAACCGAGGCTAAAAGGAGACACAAATGGCTGTACCTGCAAAAGCTCAGATAAATAAAGCATCTGTCAGCCAGAAAACTGTAGCCAACCCATGGGCCACTTATTGCCCATCCTTGGGCTAGACCCCATTTATTTGTAAAAAAGTAAAGTTCAGCTGCAAAGCATATTTTTTTAGTCTTTCTTCTAATGGTTTAAAAGCTTGGCAGAGATTGCATTGTCACTGGATAACTAAGGCACTGCCCATAGAAATCTGTGTGTGTGTGTGTGTGTGTGTGTGTGTGTGTGTGTGTGTGTGTGTGCGCGCGTGCGCGCGCCCATAGAAATCTGTGTGTGTGTGTGTACACCATCAGAGTGAAATGCATGTATTAGATATGGGCCTGAACCAAAATATCAGACCTGAACACCCCCAACATTCAAACTTCGTGTGACTTGCTCCTATTTCTAAAATGGGTCCATTCAGTGCATCTCTGCTACAACCTCCATCATATAGGATGTGTCGAGGCCGCAGGCTTCTTTTGGAAGACGCTTCTCTGGAAGAGTTCTTCCGAAAAAAACTTCTTCCGAAAGAGAGCATCTACACAGCAAAAGAGCATTGAAAAAATTGATCTGCTTTTTCGAAAGATATCGTCTACACTGAATGGACGCTATCTCGCATTTAAGCTGTGATTACTATGGATGGAGTGCCCACCAGGGCATTTGTGCTTTTTCCTCTTTCCCTTTCTTTTGAAAGAACTCACTCTTCCCCGTCCACACATGCCTTTTTCCAAAAGAGCTCTTTCGGAAAAAGACTTCTTCCTTGTAGAAAGAGGTTTATCAATGTTGGAAAAACCCCTCTGTTCTTAAGATTTTTTTTCAAAAGAACATGATTGCAGTGTGGACGTAAGTGAAGTTTGTTCGGAAAAATGGACATTTTTCCAAAAAAACTCTGCAGTGTAGACATACCCATATAGGGACTCCTAAAGAGCTTCCAGTTGACTTAAAGTTGCTTGTCTGTAATGGAACCCTCAAATGAGAAAAAGCTGGCCTGATTTTCAGAGAGCTGGTGACTTGCAGCTCCCATTGACTTTAGTGGCATTTGTGGTTGTAGCACATTTCTAAAGATCAGTCCACTTTTATTTAGGTGCATTAAATATGTTTGGAAGAGTCTAACATTAGGCTCCAGTCTTGAAATTTTATTCAATTTAATTCTCCCATTTCTGCCTCTGGCCAACAAAATACTTGAAATAAAATTATTTTTTCTTGTTAACCATCAATGTTTCTATCCTGTAGGGACTTCCAATTGGTCTAAAGATTACTTTAGTACTACTGCTGGAGTTGCGCTGATTGTCAACCAGACTTCAACAGATCCTCAAAGGAAGAAGCCAGTTATACAGGAACAATTAAAAAATCTTTTTGAACGAGACTGGAATTCCAAATATTCAGTAAATATAGAAGATCTGCATGGGCAGAAAGACTGTGTTTGGGAAGAGAATTAAGTTTATAATTATACTTATAATTAATTATAAGTTACTTATAAAGTTCAATAGTTTTTTTCTGTTTGAAATGTAATAGACATGAACTATATAGTTTATTCTTGATTCTTTGTCAAAGAAATCATTTCCTACTGGTATGCCCCACTACTGAATGTTCTGAGAGCAGGATAGTTCAATGTACCCGTATAATCAAATAATTCTTGGTAGTTAATATGTGAAATGTGTATGTTGCACGTGGTTAATCCACATTTGTCAAATAAATATTTACCATGTTTTATGTCAGACTGCCCAGTATTGTGAGTGATTATCAAAGGAATAACCTGATCTTAATAGCAGAGATGCAAAGGGGGTCAGTTACATTTCCCTGGCATCTTTAATTCTGAGTTGCCTGACTGCTGGAGGTTTAACATGGGACCATTAATGTTCCACTAATATTGTTTGATTGTATGTGCTTAAATATTTGATTACAGTCTGGGACAGCATTAGGCATGGACCATATAAGCAGCTACTCAGGGCACACTAAGGACCAGATGGTATTTAATCCCTTGAAGATGCAGATTCATAGATTTCAAGGCCAGAAGAGACCATTGTGATCTAGTCTGACTTTGTGTCCACAGGCTATAGAGCTTCCCCAGAATAATTCCTAGAGTGGATGTTTCAGAAAAATATACAATCTTTGATTTTAAAATTCTCAGTGATGGAGAATCCACCACCATGCTTCATGAACTGTTGCAATGTTTAATTATTCTTACCATTACAAATTTACATTGTATTTCCAGTCTGAATTTGTCTAGCTTGAACTTTGAGCCACTGGATCCTGTTATACCTTTTCTCTGCTAGTTTGAAGAGCCCTTTATATTTGTTCCCCACATAAGTACTTACAGAATGTAATCAAGTAGTCTCTTTCACTATAGGGCATATGTTCTTATCCTTTAATCATTCTCCTGGCTCTTTTGTGAATCTTTATCAATTCATCTTCAGTTGTGGGCACCAGAACTGAACACAGTATTCCAGCAGAGGTCACACTGGTGCCAAACATAGCTAAAATTACCTCTCTACTCTTACTTTAGATTTTCTTGTTCATGCATCCCAGGCTTGCATTAGCACTTTAGCTTCGTTGTCATGCTGCAAGCGCCTGTTCAGCTGACTGTCTACCATGAACCCCAAATCTTTTTCACAGTTGTTGCTTCCCAGGACAGCGTGCCCTACTGTGTAAGTACAGCCTTCATTCTTAGTTCCTAGATGTGTACATTGACATTTAGCCATATTAAAAGGCATACTGTTTGCTTACCCTCAGTTTACTAAGAGATCCAGATCACTCAGGATTTGTGACATGTCTTCTCAATTATTTATCACTCCCCTAATTTTTGTGTCATCTGCAAATGTTGTCAGTTTTTATATTTTCTTCCAGGTTATTGATAGAGATGTTAAATAGCATAGGGCCAATAACAGATCTCTGGAGGACCCTAGTAAAACACACACATATTCAATGTTGATTACCCATTTTTTATTACATTTTGAGATTTATCAGTTAGCCAGTTTTTAATCTGGTTAATGTCTGTGTACCAGTCCAAATCAGTGGTGGCCTTGCTGACTCACTACTGGCAGCCACCCCTAGAGTCTGGGACAGTTTGGGGTGGCCACGGCCCACGGTCAGGGTGGGCTGCAAATCTACACAAAGTCTATAGCAGTCTGACTGGCCATGGCCCTGGGTCAGGGTGAGTCACGAATCTCCACAAAGGCTATAGAAGTCTAATTGGCCACTGCCCGGATCAGGGTGGGCTGCGAATCTCCACAAAGGCTATAGTAGTCTGATCGGCCATGGCCCTAGGTCAGGGCGGGGCAGCAAATTTACACAAAGTTTATAACAGTCTGATCGCTCAGGCTTGGTTGCGGGCTGAGTCGAGGGTCAGCTCTCCTAGCTTGGCGGAGAACCCACAAGCAGAGGGGTTTTCTCCTACAGGGGGAACCTGCCACCCCAGGTGATGAGGTAGCACGGGGGAGGGGAGGGGGGAAGGAGTGGGCCCTCCCTACTCCACTGTGTCCTGGCCCAGGGCCCTAGCAGTGGCAGCGCAGGTGGCCACTCGGTCAGTGGGTATCCAAGCCGCAATCCACTGACCGAGTTGGTGGGTCAGCAGGAGTCCCAGCCACAATGCGCTGCCCACCCGACCTCCATCTCATCAGCTGATGGGATGTCGGCTTTTCCTGGGCTGCTTCCTAATGCCCCCTGGGGTCCTACCTGGCCAGCCAGCGTCTCAGGTCCTCCGGTGCTGGCAGGGCATCCATGGGCTCGGGGCCTAGGTCCCGATGGGGTCCAGTCGTGGCCCCCGAGCCAGATGCTCGCTCCAGTCCATTCAGCGGTGCCTCAGTGCTGGGGGGAATTCAGCAAAGCCTTGGTTTGTCCCCAGGGTCAGGCAGCGGTCCCAGGGGTCCTATCCAGTTGTCCCTGTGGGAGGCTGGCTGTCAGCCCTCCCTTCTGGGGAGGACGGGCAGAGCATCTGGCCTGCCTGCCCACTGAACTCCAACTGAACTCTCCAGCTCTGTTCTTATAGTCCCAGCCCCGCCCTTCCACTTCCTGTGGGAGGGGCTGTGTGTGTCAAGCACTGCCCACCAAGGATTCTTATGGAGGACTTCCCCTTCTGGGTCAGTGGGTGACCATGCTGACTCACTACAGTCTGCCATGTTAATTTTATATAGTTTTAGTTTTTTAATCAAAATATTCCTCACAGCTGGAAACAGATGAGGATAGGCAGGCTGTGACCACCAGAGAGAAGTTTTCAGTCTATACCAGATAGGTACCAAAAGGCTTTTGAAAATCACACTAGATGCCTATTTGCATCTTTGGGCATCTTAAATACCTTTAAAAATCTGACCCTACATTTGTAGATCTGGCTTCTCATAGCCCAGCTACTTCTTGTAACTCGGTAGTTGGAACAGCTTATGGGGGTCTGTACTTTTCAGGGCACCCCTCATACCATTATGAGAGCAGCTCAGACAAGGGATTGATGCAGGTGTGACACAGCAAGCTGCCCCACTACAGCACTGAACACAGCTGTGGGACATGGAGAAGTGAATCCCTGTTTAAAAATTTCTCGTCTACTATATTGCCAGGCAGCAGAGACCTACTCAGGCAATATTTGTAGTATTGCTGGCCCAGATTTAAGTCAGCCCACATTTACAATGACACATAGAGGGATACAACTGTTTACTATAGCTTGGTGTGTCAAATAGCCATCTCTTGCTTTGAATTAGTGATGGAACTGATACATTACAAATGTGAGCAATAAGGTTTCAGAGAAGCAGATTCAGATTCAGATCTTAGTAAAACTAGTGGAAAAATTAGTGACTCAGCTGAAATGCAGAGTTACTCCAGCCTTGTCTCAATGTAATGAGATCTGGGTCTGGCCACACAACCTATTTCAGGGCAAAATCCTGTGGGATTCTGGATACTCTCAGTTCCCATTAACATCAAGTGATGTCAATCCCTGCACCTTTCTAGTCTGAAGCCTTGAAAAGGAATATCTATTTGCCCTTTGTTTGACTCACAGCTGTTAACATATAACACATACAAAACAATCAGGGAGCACATCAGTACATTTTTTGGAAAGCAGATAGTTCCAGCTATGGGATGTAAAATCTTGAGACTGCCACAAGTAATATAAAAATCAGCTGCCGGGTGGTTACTTTGATATAAAAGAGATTTAAACAGGGGGAAGATGCTTTTGTTTGTTTAGAGTCTGGTAGTTTGAAACCTTAATCATTAGCTGGAATTTAATAATTACATCACTGAGAATCTGCCAATCAAATTGTTACTCACCAGGCAGTAGGGTGGCCAAATGTCATCCTAACTAACATGTGCTCGCATGTGTCCAAGCTGCCAGCTGCAGAGTCTAGATGAATTGTAGGGAAGCACCTGCCATTGCTCCCTCAGGACACTGGGGGGAGCTGTGTTGCCCGGCTCAAGAAAGCCAGGCCAGAGGTGAGCCTGTGGAGGGGTTGGTGGGTGGGAGGGGAAAGGATCAATGGGAGCAGAGGGCGGCGGGGAGGGGGGGGGGGGACAAGGGAGCAGGTGTGATGGTGCAACACCGTAGTGCCAGACAGTAGTGCCATGGGGCCAGGCCCACACTCAAAAGGAGCCCCAGCCCTGACTAAATCTACTTGTTCTGTGCCGCTGGCTCCTTGCCACCTCCTGGCCCTTCCCCCCTCCCACTGCTCATCTTGGCCTGTGGTCGGCTGGCTGGGGGCAGAGAAGGGCCCTCAGACACCATGCCAGCCTCTCTTGATCAACCTCTCTCTGCCGCTTTGCCGAAGCAGCCGGCTGGGGAAGTCAGCGTCTGCCCCCCATCCCCAGGTCCCTGTAAGAAAACGGCTCCTCCGCCCCGGGCACCACCAGCACCCGGCAGGCAGGGTGGCGTGGAGACCTCAGAGATGGGACTGTTCTGTGCTCCCAAGCATTAGTTGCCCTGCCCCCTAACACCGTGCTGGAATGGGAGATCCCTGCTCCGACCTGGCAGGGAGGAGGAGTGAGTCTCTGTGTACTCCCTAGGGAGTGCTGGACTGCGAGGGGGTGGAGGGAACTGAGCCGTGGTGGAGGTTTGTGTGTTTTGGGGTGCTCAGCAGTGGGAGGGTCTGCTGGGGGGAGCTGGGAGGTGTTGGAGGTCTGTGTGCATTAGGGTGCTTGGCAGTGGGAGGGTCCATATGGGGTGCTGTGTAGTTGTGGTGGTGGGTCTGTGGGGAAGGATGCTGGGCAATGAGGGTGGGGGAGACCTTCATGGGGGGCACTAGGGACTGAGGGTTCTGCGTGACATGCTGGGCAGTTGTGATATGATGCTGGGCGGTGGTGGTGGGATGCAGGCTCTGTACAATTATGGGGGACTATGAGGGGACACAAGGTATAGGGAGTAAGGGACTGTTGGGTGGGGGAAGAGGGGCTATGTGGTGCCTCCAAGGGAAAGGGGCACACTTGCAGCACAGGGCTGGGTGGGTCAATGTGTGTCTGGCAACTGTCAGTTTGTAAACAATGTCCTTGTACTGAGCTGGGTAGAGGGCTCTACTCCCACCATGCCATGGTGCCCCATTTTCTCTGGCCAGCCTCTTGGTCCAGGGACCGATCTCCCTGCATCATGCTCCATTGTTCACATCGGGGCCCACAAATATGTTTGGAGCCATAAAAAGTTAATTTGTCTGTTTTCAGGGAACAGGGCTCTGCCTTTCCATTCTGACTGATGTATTTTGGGGACCCTGAAGCGATCCCTAATCCCCTCTGGCTTTTCCCCACCATTTGGTAATGCTACACATGGAACAGCACAAAACTTGGCAGCTCTGTGACTTGAACAACCCATGTCACGTGAATAATGGCTCCCTTAGGGCCAAATTGATTTCATCCCAGAACATCTTGTTTAACCTTGGTTTATGCAAGATGAATGATATATAGCATAAATTCTCTGGCATACCTTATATACTTATATACGGTTATGGTAGATCATTTAACAAGGGAATTAACTCCAGATGGCATTCCATTTTTGCAGTGGAGTCTGTCAGCCAAGTTCTATCTTTATTGCATGTCATAGATGTTGTACAAGTGTAAATGGCTGCAGAATTTTGCCCTGTATAGCTGGCTCTAGATCCCAATGCTAATTCTGCAGCTGTACTAAAAGATTTGGTTGTAGCTCCAACCTGTGCCACAAGGTGACAGTGCTTGAGAATAATACTTCTGCCCTCAGAAAGCTACATGTTTATGTCGATGCTGTCACACTAGTGTACATTAGGGAGTATGGTGAGTTTAATGGTGATACACTAGTTAGTTGTTCATATAAGTGTGTTAAATCAAGAATTTAACTTGTCTATAGCTTTTGGGATTCTTCTGAGCCCAGGAAGGCACCTGTCAGAACATAAGAAGGCTCCAATTTCATTTAACTTCACCTCCCAACATGAAAATTCCTTAAAGTTGGCAAAATTCCAGCATTGACTGCCCCTCACTATATAGCAAATGCATATAAGCCTATAGGTAACTGTACTGAGTCCATACACATTTATTTTCTTTGCTAAACGGCAGTCAGCCTTTTCTGATTGTGAAATGAGGCAGGATGCTGCTCTGCTAGATGACAGAGCTGTAAGTGTCACATGTGCATCCAAAAAAGAAAAAGGCTTATGTGCTTAAAAATAGTATTTTAGTATTTGTGCTGATTGACAGCCTAGGAAAAGGAAGTCCTCTGTCCACAGACAAGGTACTTCTGGACGGAGAATATGAAAGCTTCCCCAAAAGCCCTGGAGCGAGGTAGCTCATTTTTCATTCCTATTTTCTCCTTGTCTTCCACTGAGAATGCCAACAACGGGACCTATTCGCACAAGAATAAGACCCCTAATTCATTTCAGGTAAGCTACCTGACAGCACTGCACGGTGCATTTTTCAGTCACTTCCAATCATCTGCTTAAGGTCCACTAGGTGGCACCCAAAGCTATATTTTCATTACTCTAAATATATTATTTGTATTGGATTAGCTGAAAGAAGAACAAGAAAATTGTCTCCTTTACTTGTGAAGATGCCCCTATTGAGAGCTGATTTTATTGTTCCAATTGAATAGGGCTGTTGAAGGAAGTCATGGTCACAGACATAGGTGAGATCTCTTGGGCTAATCTATGGATGATTTGAAATATCAGGGAGGAAACCAGAATGATGTATTCACAGCTGCCTGTATTGCTAAGCTGGAAATGTTTTGTGCTTTGTATCAGATCTTTTTAAGGGTGTTGTTTCCTTCCAAGACAGAAATAGTTGTACTACTCAAGTTTGAAGTTCCTGAATGCATATCTCACTCTTGCCAGGACTGTGTGCGGCTGGTAGGATGGGACATAACCATTCAGTAATTCACAGAGAGAAGTGAGAGTTTTGTTCCAACAAAGTTATTTAGTAGTAAGGTGTCTAAGAGGACACTGAGGCTGCAGATTCATTTAATGACGAAAGTCACTTATAAAGGAAAATGTTATAGAGGAAGCAAGTTCTTGGAAGCACTACCCTTTTCTCTATCAGCATTACCAGTATCTTACCAGGATTTAGCTTGTGTCCACTGCTTTTTAGCCAAGAAGAAAGATGCTTTTGTGATTAAGGCAGGAGTTTTGGTCTCAGTCTATCTGGGTTTGGTTTTCAGCTCTGCCATATGCTCCCTATGTGACCTCTGACAAATCACATCAGGCCTGATTCTCATTTACATTAAGGCTCCTTTGCAATGCCAGAGCAGAGTGGTGGGACCTTGGTGGAAAAGAAAATCAGGCCCTTAATCACTGCTTGAGTCTTCAGTAGCCCATTGGTGAGATGAAGATGAGGATAATAATTCTTTTTTCCCACCCTTTGTCTGCCTTCTCCATTGAGACTGTGGTCTCCTCAGGGCAGAACATGTCACTCACTTGGGGTGTGTCTAGACTACACTTCTCTGCCGACAGAGAGATGTAGATTAGGCACATTGAAATTGCTAATGAAGCGGGGATTTAAATATACCATGCTTCATTAGGATAAAAATGGCTGCCGCTTTTTTTTGGTACGAAGCTTTGTCGGAGAAAAGCGGCAGTCTAGAGGCTGATCTTTCGAAAAATAAAGCCTTTTCCGAAAGATCCTGTAAACCTCATTTCATGAGGGATAAGGGATCTTTCGAAAAAGGCATTATTTTTCGAAAGATCAGCCTCTAGATTGCCGCTTATCTCCGACAAATCTCCGTGCCCAAAAAAAGAGGCTGCCATTTTTATGCTAATGAAGTGTGGGATATTTAAATCCCCACTTCATTAGGAATTTCGATGTGCCTAATCCACATCTCTCTGTCGGCAGAGAAGTGTAGTCTAGACACACCCTAAGTGAAAAGCTAGACATACACAAATTCCATGAGGTGTAACAGTTAACTCGAACTAAGGACTTAGTTCGAGTTAACGTTTGACTGCCGCGTGTAACCGCGGGCAGTTAGTTCGGACTAGGGGGATTTAAAAATGGCACCCAGACGGGAAGATGCAAATAAAGCCCGGGATATTTAAATCCCGGGCTTCATTTGCAACTTCGAATGCCTACATTAGCCTCCCTAGTTCGAACTAGGGGGCTAGTGTAGACATACCCTTAGAGACTAACAAAACATGTAGATGGTATCATGAACTTCCTAAAGATAAAGAAGTGGGTTGTGCCCACAAAAGCTCATGATATCATCTACATGTTTTGTTAGTCTCTAAGGTGCTGCTAGACTATTAGCTGTTTTTTAAGTTTTTTTCTGGTTACAGACTGACTAACTGCTACTCCTCTGAAGCTTTTCATCCGCTTACAGTCATTCTAGCAGCCAGGGATCTCTGGGGAAAACAGTTTGAATGGCCACATGGGGCTGTGTGAGCAGCCAGTCACAACTTGGAGCAACCTTGAGGAAGTCCAGCTTGGCCTAAAGTAGTATGGATTGTCCAGTATCTCTGTGTGGAAACTGTTGAAAAATAACGGGTGAGTGTGTCTCTCTCGAGAAGGTGGGGAATGAAGAATATGTTAAGTTAGCAAGATATGACTTTGGGACTCACCAAATATACTCTAGTACATTCCAGCTTTTTCTTCTGAATTTTTTTAGTCCCTACTAAATTGAATCGGCGAGGGGAAAAAAAGGTAAAGAAATGGAATAATGAAGTGGGAGCCAATATGTGAAAATACAGTATGCAGAATGACAATGGTGAATAGTCGTTAGCCAATATCAAGGACTCTTTTTTAAAAATAAGTTCTCCTATCTAACTGAAGCTACAGCTATACCAACTTCATCAGAGAGTTAGGCTTACCCCTGTGTTTCCCGAGCATTTTAAGAAATGTTCATGCTACTTTGGTTTGTAGTTTTCATGACCACAAAATAATCACAATACTAATGTTAATGCATTTATTATTGATACAGTGGCTGTACTGTGAATTGAGAATACATTTAACATTCTAATAATACATGTTCAGTGAAAGCTAACATATATGGTACTACTTTTTTGGTTGTGTACTTAAAAGAAGCATTGATATAAACAAAAGACATTAACTATTTACATCTTATTTCTCTGGAAAACCTTTCCAGTGATTCAACTCACATATACCCTATTTTGATAAATATATACAGAAAGAACTTTCTACCCCAATTTTTTATTCTTCTTCTCAGTTGCCTTATTTTACTTTGGTATTTTGAAAAACTGAATCAGCAATATAGATATTTTCAGGAATCTTGAACATTTCCTGAAGGTTTTATTTTTTTAAGGCTAAGTATTATCCACCCTACTTATTGGGAGGGAAAACAACCAATGACATATCTACAGTATTTCAGTTTGTTCTACATTTTAAAGATAAAGAAAATATATTTTTCATAAGAAAGCAACATCAATGCAGAATATATTTAATAAAATAAAATCTAAATAGTTATGTATGTTTCTAGTCCTCATAGCATTAGCTTCATAGTCGTTTCTGTAAGTAATCTATAATCTTAACATAATTGGCATGTTTTAGAGAATTCTATTTATAAAAATCTTTTCACTATCTTTGCTCCATTCAACACTTTATTTTGCATGGTTAGGAAAAATTTTATCAGGCTTTGTTAAAAGCACGAAAACCTCCTTTTCCTCAGTAGTTGTTTGTTTCTTCTTGGGTACATCTCATAAAACAAATGTCTCATTAGGAGCAACAGTATGTATATGCGCTTGAAAATGCCAGTCTAGTAAAGAATGATCCATTGACTGTTTTCATAAATATCAGTTCTGTTCATAAATTTAAGTTCTGTTCCATTTTCAGTTCTTGGAAAGCTCTTTGGGAAGATAGCTTTTTCTGCATGTGTTTTTCTTTTAGTTTGTTTTATTTTTATATTTTCCATATATTTAGATCAAAAAAATACTCATTTGGTGGACTTTTCAGAAGTACTTTGCTGACTACCTCTTTCTCTCTCCAGCAAGATTAATTCAGTTCTTGCTGAAGATGTAACGATAGCACCAGAAACTTGGACATTAGATGTGGTCCCTGTCATTTCATTTTCTTCACCTTTCTTTGTTTCTTCTTTAGGTGATAAGCTTTCTTCTGCATCAAAAAATGTTTCTGGTTTCTCTGATGGACTTTCCTCATCTGACGTTCTTGTTTCTTTTAGAGTTGTCTCTTCTTCTTCTTTGTCAACATTCTTAGCCTTTTTGGATGGGGATGAGAAGCCTAATTTGGGAAATCTAAACCATCCAGTTTTTTCAGTTTGTTTAGAAGAGTCAGTATATGACACAGAAGAGTCAGGAGGCTGGGTTTCTTCTGGAACTGATTTTTGGACATCTGGTTTGGAATCTGAGCCTGTGTCATCAACAGAGGAAGAAAACCCAATACTTGGAAGCCAAAATTTGAATCTGCCAGAAGATCTTTTACTCTCAGATTTTTCTTTTTGATCCTTCATGTATTTTTCTTCATCTTCTGGTATTTTAACTATTTCATCATCTTGAGAGACGGGAGATACAGCTATTTCCTCCAATTGCTTAGCAGACTGAGTGTCCCCAAGTTTACTGGAAGGCTGCATTTCAACTGTGAATGTTTTCAGTTTTGGCAAACTAACACTGGAAGAAGATACTACATCATTAGATTCATCAGTTTCACTTTGTGATTTGCCTGATAATTTAAATGAGGCAGTGTCAGTCTTTTGTATTGCTACCCTTACATTTCCATCAGAAAGTTTAAGTGGATGAACTTCATTCTCAGACATCTCCTGTTTATATTCTGTATAAGATTGCAATTTGACTGGCATGTCTAGTTTAATATGAGACTCAGGTATCTTCGCTTTAAGAAGTGAAAATCCCAAAGTAGCTGTTTTAATTTTTGATGAAGGAATCTCAGATTCTTTTATTATCTGAGAAGAATAAGTCTCATGCCTTTCAATATCAATACATCCAGCCTCTACTTCACCTTGTGTCTTTATTTCTTTACCCTCTACAAGTGGTCCCTGAATCTGTAGTACTGCTTTTGAAACCGAAGAGTCTGTGGATGGGAGCTTAACATATACCTCTGGTGTTTTAAAGTCACATTGAGCCAACGTTGCACCTTTGACTGATGGCATTTGAATATTACTATCCACAGACTCTGGTCTTTCTTTAGGGATTCTAGTGCTTACTTCCAGTTTTGGTGCTTCTATGTCAGAGCCAGCACCTTTCAAGTCTTTTGCCATTTTTGATGTTGAAACATCAGTTTCAACTCTAGGTGTATCATAAGTGAATGTTGGTATTTTTAACTTGGGAATTCTAATATTTATTTCTAGACTTTCACTTTGTTTCTCTGGCTTTGAAATTCTGGTTGATGGTTCCATAAGGTCTGAATAAGGACTTTTCAGGTTTAGAACATTCAGCTCTACTTTTGGGATTTCAACAGATGGTGTTTTGGCTCCTCTTTCTGGACTCTTCACCTCAATAGAACATTCTGCTGTTGGGACCTCTGCACACTCTGACTTGGTTTTTTGTTCTTGAAGGGTCAGATCACATTTGGGGAGTATAATATCAGCTTTTGGCAAGCTGATATCCAACCCAGTTTTTGAAGCACTGATTTCAGATGCAGAGAGCTCCACTTTAGGTATTGTGACTTTTGGAGTATGTGTTTTCAATTTTTGTCCTTCGGCACCACGTTTAACTACATCAGCGTACGTTTCCGTTTCAGGAATGTTCACTTTAAGGACTGCTTTTTCTGGGGGTAGTGAAACTTTTGCTTCAAACTTTGACAAGGTAACATCAGCACTTTCCCCTTTGTGGAGAGAAACTCCAACTTTTGGAATGTTTGCTTTAGCAGATTTGATTTTACCTTCCAAAACATCCTTCCCAGCAGCAGGGTCAGTGTCTACATGTGTCAATGATTTTGCATATTCACAAACTTCTATTTCAGTTTGTATTTCAGCAGAAGGTGCACTTACATGAGGCTTTTCCAGGGTTCCTTCACTATCAGTGTCACCTCTTTTTTCCTTTGAAGATGATCGACCAAAAGTTGGCATTCTGAATTTTGGCATTTTAAACCAGCCCTGATATTCTTCAGTCTGAATTTCCCCAGACTTCATTTCATGTTCTCCTTGCACTTTCATATCCTCCATCTCAGGACTTTGAATGGCCACACCTGTGATGGAACCAGAAACTGATGGGAAATTAACATCCATCTCAGGAGTTTTAATATCAGTGATAGGAACTTGAGGTATTTTCATTTTCCCATCTGAAATCTCTATTCCTGCATCAGAAACATCAGATTTAACTTCTAGTACTGGAGCTTCCACAGCAATGTCAGCAATATCGGTTGTCATTGTTAGTTGGGGAACTCCAGCTTCCATTTTGGGTAAGCTGATCTCACTTTCTGGTCTTTTCCCTTTTGGAAGTGAAATTCCAAACTTTGACTTTTGGAATTTAGGCATTTTAATCTTCTCTTCAGGACCATCAGTTTTCACTTCTGCTCCATCCATTGCCAGTGGTCCTTCTATTCCTGTTTCTGGACTCGTCAGCTCAGTGGAAGCTTCTGCTGTGGGAAATTTAATACCTGAGGACAAGCTGACATCAACACCAGCAGACCCTGATTTCAAGTCAGCTTGTTGAAGACTCACATCGTATGTAGGAAAGATGTCATCAGTCTTAGGTAGGCTAATGCCCACTTCTGCTTTGGGAACTTTGATTTCTGGTTTGGAATATTCCAGAGTAGGAATCTTAACTTTTGGCATTTTTATGCTTATTTGTGCTCCTTCATCTATGCTTTTGGTATGACTGCTTTCTATATCAGGTATCTGCACTAGATCTTGTGCATCTCTTTCTGTTTTAGGAACAGAAACATCAGCTCCCACTTTTGGCAGATTCACCTGAGATTTAGGAGCCTTAATTTTGGTGAATGAAATTTTAGGCATGATAAATTGAGGCTTTTTAATTTGTCCTTTTTGTTCTTCTTTTTCTGTAGATATTTCGGTATCAAAATCCATACTGGGATCCTGACCCTCAGTTACAGTTTCTGCTAGTTTCGTGTCTATTTTGCTTGATGATACAGTAATTTTAGGCTCTTCCAGAGGTACTTCAAAATCAGTTTTAATGCTTGCTTCTTTTTTTGGTGACCAGCTAAATGATGGCAATTTGAATTTTGGCAACTTAAAATGCCCTTCTTTCCCTTCTGCATCTGTATCTCCAGATTTTATTTCTCCGTCAACCTTTGCTGCTTTAGATGCCATACTTGAATCTTGAATGCCAGTCTCTGCCATTGGAACAGAATCACCGGATTTCAGATTAATGTCAATGTTTGGTGCCTTAATATCCATTGCAGGTATTTGGGGCACTTTCATTTTCCAGCCTGAAAATTTGGTTTCTGTATTAGGGATGGCAGATACAACTTCCATGGTTGGTGCTTCCACAGCAATATCATTGATATCCATCATTGCTTTTACCTGTGGAAAATCGGCTTCCATTTTGGGTATGCTGATCTCACTCTCTGGGACTTTCCCTTTAGGAATTGAAATTCCAAACTTTGGCTTTTGGAATTTCGGCATTGTAATCTTCCCTTCAAGACCTTCAACATTTTTCTCTGCTCCATCCACAACAATTCCTGCTGATGGTCCTTCAACTCCTATTTCTGGACTTTTCAACTCTATGGACCCTGCTGATGTTGCAGGTAAGCTAATGTCCACATCCACTCTAGGAGCTTTGGTTTCTGGTTGTGACAATTCTAAATAAGAGATCTTAACTTTTGGCATTTTTGTGACCATTCCTTCTCCATCTCCACTGCTTCCTTTCTCTGATATCTTCACTCTGATATCACTTTCATTTTCTGGTTTTGAACCACTAACATCACTTTCCAGTTTTGGCAGAGAGTATTGGGCTTTGTGACCCTTCATTTTAGGAAGAGAAAACTTAGGCATAATAAACTGAGGCTTTTTAATTTTGCCCTTCTCTCCATCTTTTTCTACAGGTACATCACTATCAGCCTCCACACTTAGGCACTGAATGTCACTTACAGTTAAGGTTAATTCCGATTCGGTTGCTCCTAAGGAAGTGGTTAATGTAGGCTCCTCGAGGATGGCTTCAATGTCATATTTAACAAGTGCTTCTTTCTGGGGTGACCAACTAAATGATGGCAGCTTGAATTTTGGCATTTTGAACTTACTCTCTTTCCCATCAGTGTCTTTTTCTCCAGACCTTATTCTGCTCTCCGCTTTTCCCTCTTTACTTTCTAAATTCCAGCCTTCAATGTCTACTTTTTTTGTTGACATGGTAATATCAAATGATGGGAGGCTGACGTCCTCCTTTGCGGTTCTCTCAGTTTCAGTTAATTGAGGCATTTTGAGAGATGGCATTTGCATTTTCCAGCCGGAAGCTTCGGCCTCTGCGTCGGGAACGTCAGCTTCCGCTGCCAGAGAGGGGGCTTCCACGCCGATTGCAGCCACTTGGCCTTTGACTTTCGGTTTGGAAACGTCCACTTCCACTTTGGGTAAGCTGATCTCGCCTTCTGGCACTTTGCCTTTCGGGAGTGAAACTCCAAACTTGGGCTTTTCAAATTTCGGAATTTGAATTTTCCCTTCTAAACCGGCAGCTTTCCCCTCTGGTCCCTCCACCGCAATTCCAGCTGATGGCGCGGTAGCTTGTATCCCTGGACCCTTCAGCTGAAGGGAACCTTCTACTGTGGGAATCTTGACTCCAGGGGCTGAGATTTTGACATCTCCAGGAACGGAGGCTGCTTTCAGGTCAGCTTCCGGGAGACTGACGTCACAGGTGGGAAGCGTGACGTCGACTTTGGGTAAGCTGACATCCACGTCTACTTTGGGAGCTTTAATTTCTGGTTTGGAAAAGCCCATAGAAGGCATCTTGACTTTCGGCATGTGTATTTTCATCCCTGTTGCCTCTGCTTTCCCCGTCTCAACTTCAATACTGCTTTCCATCTCGGGAACTTTCACTTCAAATCCCGCCTCTTTTGTTCCGGCTTGTGATTTGGGGAGGGAGACGTCTGCCTCCACCTTTGGCAGACTGACCTGCACGTGAGGAGTCTTGACTTTGGGAAGCTTGACACTCGGCAGCTTAACGCCAGGCATTTTAATTGTCCCCTTCTCCACCTCGTGTCCTGCAGAGGTCCCGATTTCAAGTTCCAGACTTGGAGCCTGGATTTCAGGTCCTGACACGGTGACCTCCCCTTCTGCCCTAGCTGACGGCATTGCCAGCTGGGGCTCTTTGAGGCTTGCTTCGACATCTGCTGCTCCGCCACTGGTCTCCTTTGGGCTGGACCAGCCAAACGAGGGCATTCCAAACTTTGGCATTTTGAACTTACTTTCTTTCCCTTTAGCATCTTTCTCTGTGGCTTTAATTTCACCTTCTATCTTTACGGCTTTGGCTGTTGCTTCGGGGCCCTGAACCTCCACCTCGGCCCTTGGCAGAGAAACGTCTACCGATGGGAGGGTGATGTCCACCTTTGGTGCTTGAATGTCAGCCTTAGGCATTTTGGGCATTTTGAGAGATGGCATTTGCATTTTCCAGCCGGAAGCTTCGGCCTCTGCGTCGGGAACGTCAGCTTCCGCTGCCAGAGAGGGGGCTTCCACGCCGATTGCAGCCACTTGGCCTTTGACTTTCGGTTTGGAAACGTCCACTTCCACTTTGGGTAAGCTGATCTCGCCTTCTGGCACTTTGCCTTTCGGGAGTGAAACTCCAAACTTGGGCTTTTCAAATTTCGGAATTTGAATTTTCCCTTCTAAACCGGCAGCTTTCCCCTCTGGTCCCTCCACCGCAATTCCAGCTGATGGCGCGGTAGCTTGTATCCCTGGACCCTTCAGCTGAAGGGAACCTTCTACTGTGGGAATCTTGACTCCAGGGGCTGAGATTTTGACATCTCCAGGAACGGAGGCTGCTTTCAGGTCAGCTTCCGGGAGACTGACGTCACAGGTGGGAAGCGTGACGTCGACTTTGGGTAAGCTGACATCCACGTCTACTTTGGGAGCTTTAATTTCTGGTTTGGAAAAGCCCATAGAAGGCATCTTGACTTTCGGCATGTGTATTTTCATCCCTGTTGCCTCTGCTTTCCCCGTCTCAACTTCAATACTGCTTTCCATCTCGGGAACTTTCACTTCAAATCCCGCCTCTTTTGTTCCGGCTTGTGATTTGGGGAGGGAGACGTCTGCCTCCACCTTTGGCAGACTGACCTGCACGTGAGGAGTCTTGACTTTGGGAAGCTTGACACTCGGCAGCTTAACGCCAGGCATTTTAATTGTCCCCTTCTCCACCTCGTGTCCTGCAGAGGTCCCGATTTCAAGTTCCAGACTTGGAGCCTGGATTTCAGGTCCTGACACGGTGACCTCCCCTTCTGCCCTAGCTGACGGCATTGCCAGCTGGGGCTCTTTGAGGCTTGCTTCGACATCTGCTGCTCCGCCACTGGTCTCCTTTGGGCTGGACCAGCCAAACGAGGGCATTCCAAACTTTGGCATTTTGAACTTACTTTCTTTCCCTTTAGCATCTTTCTCTGTGGCTTTAATTTCACCTTCTATCTTTACGGCTTTGGCTGTTGCTTCGGGGCCCTGAACCTCCACCTCGGCCCTTGGCAGAGAAACGTCTACCGATGGGAGGGTGATGTCCACCTTTGGTGCTTGAATGTCAGCCTTAGGCATTTTGGGCATTTTGAGAGATGGCATTTGCATTTTCCAGCCGGAAGCTTCGGCCTCTGCGTCGGGAACGTCAGCTTCCGCTGCCAGAGAGGGGGCTTCCACGCCGATTGCAGCCACTTGGCCTTTGACTTTCGGTTTGGAAACGTCCACTTCCACTTTGGGTAAGCTGATCTCGCCTTCTGGCACTTTGCCTTTCGGGAGTGAACCTCCAAACTTGGGCTTTTCAAATTTCGGAATTTGAATTTTCCCTTCTAAACCGGCAGCTTTCCCCTCTGGTCCCTCCACCGCAATTCCAGCTGATGGCGCGGTAGCTTGTATCCCTGGACCCTTCAGCTGAAGGGAACCTTCTACTGTGGGAATCTTGACTCCAGGGGCTGAGATTTTGACATCTCCAGGAACGGAGGCTGCTTTCAGGTCAGCTTCCGGGAGACTGACGTCACAGGTGGGAAGCGTGACGTCGACTTTGGGTAAGCTGACATCCACGTCTACTTTGGGAGCTTTAATTTCTGGTTTGGAAAAGCCCATAGAAGGCATCTTGACTTTCGGCATGTGTATTTTCATCCCTGTTGCCTCTGCTTTCCCCGTCTCAACTTCAATACTGCTTTCCATCTCGGGAACTTTCACTTCAAATCCCGCCTCTTTTGTTCCGGCTTGTGATTTGGGGAGGGAGACGTCTGCCTCCACCTTTGGCAGACTGACCTGCACGTGAGGAGTCTTGACTTTGGGAAGCTTGACACTCGGCAGCTTAACGCCAGGCATTTTAATTGTCCCCTTCTCCACCTCGTGTCCTGCAGAGGTCCCGATTTCAAGTTTCAGACTTGGAGCCTGGATTTCAGGTCCTGACACGGTGACCTCCCCTTCTGCCCTAGCTGACGGCATTGCCAGCTGGGGCTCTTTGAGGCTTGCTTCGACATCTGCTGCTCCGCCACTGGTCTCCTTTGGGCTGGACCAGCCAAACGAGGGCATTCCAAACTTTGGCATTTTGAACTTACTTTCTTTCCCTTTAGCATCTTTCTCTGTGGCTTTAATTTCACCTTCTATCTTTACGGCTTTGGCTGTTGCTTCGGGGCCCTGAACCTCCACCTCGGCCCTTGGCAGAGAAACGTCTACCGATGGGAGGGTGATGTCCACCTTTGGTGCTTGAATGTCAGCCTTAGGCATTTTGGGCATTTTGAGAGATGGCATTTGCATTTTCCAGCCGGAAGCTTCGGCCTCTGCGTCGGGAACGTCAGCTTCCGCTGCCAGAGAGGGGGCTTCCACGCCGATTGCAGCCACTTGGCCTTTGACTTTCGGTTTGGAAACGTCCACTTCCACTTTGGGTAAGCTGATCTCGCCTTCTGGCACTTTGCCTTTCGGGAGTGAAACTCCAAACTTGGGCTTTTCAAATTTCGGAATTTGAATTTTCCCTTCTAAACCGGCAGCTTTCCCCTCTGGTCCCTCCACCGCAATTCCAGCTGATGGCGCGGTAGCTTGTATCCCTGGACCCTTCAGCTGAAGGGAACCTTCTACTGTGGGAATCTTGACTCCAGGGGCTGAGATTTTGACATCTCCAGGAACGGAGGCTGCTTTCAGGTCAGCTTCCGGGAGACTGACGTCACAGGTGGGAAGCGTGACGTCGACTTTGGGTAAGCTGACATCCACGTCTACTTTGGGAGCTTTAATTTCTGGTTTGGAAAAGCCCATAGAAGGCATCTTGACTTTCGGCATGTGTATTTTCATCCCTGTTGCCTCTGCTTTCCCCGTCTCAACTTCAATACTGCTTTCCATCTCGGGAACTTTCACTTCAAATCCCGCCTCTTTTGTTCCGGCTTGTGATTTGGGGAGGGAGACGTCTGCCTCCACCTTTGGCAGACTGACCTGCACGTGAGGAGTCTTGACTTTGGGAAGCTTGACACTCGGCAGCTTAACGCCAGGCATTTTAATTGTCCCCTTCTCCACCTCGTGTCCTGCAGAGGTCCCGATTTCAAGTTCCAGACTTGGAGCCTGGATTTCAGGTCCTGACACGGTGACCTCCCCTTCTGCCCTAGCTGACGGCATTGCCAGCTGGGGCTCTTTGAGGCTTGCTTCGACATCTGCTGCTCCGCCACTGGTCTCCTTTGGGCTGGACCAGCCAAACGAGGGCATTCCAAACTTTGGCATTTTGAACTTACTTTCTTTCCCTTTAGCATCTTTCTCTGTGGCTTTAATTTCACCTTCTATCTTTACGGCTTTGGCTGTTGCTTCGGGGCCCTGAACCTCCACCTCGGCCCTTGGCAGAGAAACGTCTACCGATGGGAGGGTGATGTCCACCTTTGGTGCTTGAATGTCAGCCTTAGGCATTTTGGGCATTTTGAGAGATGGCATTTGCATTTTCCAGCCGGAAGCTTCGGCCTCTGCGTCGGGAACGTCAGCTTCCGCTGCCAGAGAGGGGGCTTCCACGCCGATTGCAGCCACTTGGCCTTTGACTTTCGGTTTGGAAACGTCCACTTCCACTTTGGGTAAGCTGATCTCGCCTTCTGGCACTTTGCCTTTCGGGAGTGAAACTCCAAACTTGGGCTTTTCAAATTTCGGAATTTGAATTTTCCCTTCTAAACCGGCAGCTTTCCCCTCTGGTCCCTCCACCGCAATTCCAGCTGATGGCGCGGTAGCTTGTATCCCTGGACCCTTCAGCTGAAGGGAACCTTCTACTGTGGGAATCTTGACTCCAGGGGCTGAGATTTTGACATCTCCAGGAACGGAGGCTGCTTTCAGGTCAGCTTCCGGGAGACTGACGTCACAGGTGGGAAGCGTGACGTCGACTTTGGGTAAGCTGACATCCACGTCTACTTTGGGAGCTTTAATTTCTGGTTTGGAAAAGCCCATAGAAGGCATCTTGACTTTCGGCATGTGTATTTTCATCCCTGTTGCCTCTGCTTTCCCCGTCTCAACTTCAATACTGCTTTCCATCTCGGGAACTTTCACTTCAAATCCCGCCTCTTTTGTTCCGGCTTGTGATTTGGGGAGGGAGACGTCTGCCTCCACCTTTGGCAGACTGACCTGCACGTGAGGAGTCTTGACTTTGGGAAGCTTGACACTCGGCAGCTTAACGCCAGGCATTTTAATTGTCCCCTTCTCCACCTCGTGTCCTGCAGAGGTCCCGATTTCAAGTTCCAGACTTGGAGCCTGGATTTCAGGTCCTGACACGGTGACCTCCCCTTCTGCCCTAGCTGACGGCATTGCCAGCTGGGGCTCTTTGAGGCTTGCTTCGACATCTGCTGCTCCGCCACTGGTCTCCTTTGGGCTGGACCAGCCAAACGAGGGCATTCCAAACTTTGGCATTTTGAACTTACTTTCTTTCCCTTTAGCATCTTTCTCTGTGGCTTTAATTTCACCTTCTATCTTTACGGCTTTGGCTGTTGCTTCGGGGCCCTGAACCTCCACCTCGGCCCTTGGCAGAGAAACGTCTACCGATGGGAGGGTGATGTCCACCTTTGGTGCTTGAATGTCAGCCTTAGGCATTTTGGGCATTTTGAGAGATGGCATTTGCATTTTCCAGCCGGAAGCTTCGGCCTCTGCGTCGGGAACGTCAGCTTCCGCTGCCAGAGAGGGGGCTTCCACGCCGATTGCAGCCACTTGGCCTTTGACTTTCGGTTTGGAAACGTCCACTTCCACTTTGGGTAAGCTGATCTCGCCTTCTGGCACTTTGCCTTTCGGGAGTGAAACTCCAAACTTGGGCTTTTCAAATTTCGGAATTTGAATTTTCCCTTCTAAACCGGCAGCTTTCCCCTCTGGTCCCTCCACCGCAATTCCAGCTGATGGCGCGGTAGCTTGTATCCCTGGACCCTTCAGCTGAAGGGAACCTTCTACTGTGGGAATCTTGACTCCAGGGGCTGAGATTTTGACATCTCCAGGAACGGAGGCTGCTTTCAGGTCAGCTTCCGGGAGACTGACGTCACAGGTGGGAAGCGTGACGTCGACTTTGGGTAAGCTGACATCCACGTCTACTTTGGGAGCTTTAATTTCTGGTTTGGAAAAGCCCATAGAAGGCATCTTGACTTTCGGCATGTGTATTTTCATCCCTGTTGCCTCTGCTTTCCCCGTCTCAACTTCAATACTGCTTTCCATCTCGGGAACTTTCACTTCAAATCCCGCCTCTTTTGTTCCGGCTTGTGATTTGGGGAGGGAGACGTCTGCCTCCACCTTTGGCAGACTGACCTGCACGTGAGGAGTCTTGACTTTGGGAAGCTTGACACTCGGCAGCTTAACGCCAGGCATTTTAATTGTCCCCTTCTCCACCTCGTGTCCTGCAGAGGTCCCGATTTCAAGTTCCAGACTTGGAGCCTGGATTTCAGGTCCTGACACGGTGACCTCCCCTTCTGCCCTAGCTGACGGCATTGCCAGCTGGGGCTCTTTGAGGCTTGCTTCGACATCTGCTGCTCCGCCACTGGTCTCCTTTGGGCTGGACCAGCCAAACGAGGGCATTCCAAACTTTGGCATTTTGAACTTACTTTCTTTCCCTTTAGCATCTTTCTCTGTGGCTTTAATTTCACCTTCTATCTTTACGGCTTTGGCTGTTGCTTCGGGGCCCTGAACCTCCACCTCGGCCCTTGGCAGAGAAACGTCTACCGATGGGAGGGTGATGTCCACCTTTGGTGCTTGAATGTCAGCCTTAGGCATTTTGGGCATTTTGAGAGATGGCATTTGCATTTTCCAGCCGGAAGCTTCGGCCTCTGCGTCGGGAACGTCAGCTTCCGCTGCCAGAGAGGGGGCTTCCACGCCGATTGCAGCCACTTGGCCTTTGACTTTCGGTTTGGAAACGTCCACTTCCACTTTGGGTAAGCTGATCTCGCCTTCTGGCACTTTGCCTTTCGGGAGTGAAACTCCAAACTTGGGCTTTTCAAATTTCGGAATTTGAATTTTCCCTTCTAAACCGGCAGCTTTCCCCTCTGGTCCCTCCACCGCAATTCCAGCTGATGGCGCGGTAGCTTGTATCCCTGGACCCTTCAGCTGAAGGGAACCTTCTACTGTGGGAATCTTGACTCCAGGGGCTGAGATTTTGACATCTCCAGGAACGGAGGCTGCTTTCAGGTCAGCTTCCGGGAGACTGACGTCACAGGTGGGAAGCGTGACGTCGACTTTGGGTAAGCTGACATCCACGTCTACTTTGGGAGCTTTAATTTCTGGTTTGGAAAAGCCCATAGAAGGCATCTTGACTTTCGGCATGTGTATTTTCATCCCTGTTGCCTCTGCTTTCCCCGTCTCAACTTCAATACTGCTTTCCATCTCGGGAACTTTCACTTCAAATCCCGCCTCTTTTGTTCCGGCTTGTGATTTGGGGAGGGAGACGTCTGCCTCCACCTTTGGCAGACTGACCTGCACGTGAGGAGTCTTGACTTTGGGAAGCTTGACACTCGGCAGCTTAACGCCAGGCATTTTAATTGTCCCCTTCTCCACCTCGTGTCCTGCAGAGGTCCCGATTTCAAGTTCCAGACTTGGAGCCTGGATTTCAGGTCCTGACACGGTGACCTCCCCTTCTGCCCTAGCTGACGGCATTGCCAGCTGGGGCTCTTTGAGGCTTGCTTCGACATCTGCTGCTCCGCCACTGGTCTCCTTTGGGCTGGACCAGCCAAACGAGGGCATTCCAAACTTTGGCATTTTGAACTTACTTTCTTTCCCTTTAGCATCTTTCTCTGTGGCTTTAATTTCACCTTCTATCTTTACGGCTTTGGCTGTTGCTTCGGGGCCCTGAACCTCCACCTCGGCCCTTGGCAGAGAAACGTCTACCGATGGGAGGGTGATGTCCACCTTTGGTGCTTGAATGTCAGCCTTAGGCATTTTGGGCATTTTGAGAGATGGCATTTGCATTTTCCAGCCGGAAGCTTCGGCCTCTGCGTCGGGAACGTCAGCTTCCGCTGCCAGAGAGGGGGCTTCCACGCCGATTGCAGCCACTTGGCCTTTGACTTTCGGTTTGGAAACGTCCACTTCCACTTTGGGTAAGCTGATCTCGCCTTCTGGCACTTTGCCTTTCGGGAGTGAAACTCCAAACTTGGGCTTTTCAAATTTCGGAATTTGAATTTTCCCTTCTAAACCGGCAGCTTTCCCCTCTGGTCCCTCCACCGCAATTCCAGCTGATGGCGCGGTAGCTTGTATCCCTGGACCCTTCAGCTGAAGGGAACCTTCTACTGTGGGAATCTTGACTCCAGGGGCTGAGATTTTGACATCTCCAGGAACGGAGGCTGCTTTCAGGTCAGCTTCCGGGAGACTGACGTCACAGGTGGGAAGCGTGACGTCGACTTTGGGTAAGCTGACATCCACGTCTACTTTGGGAGCTTTAATTTCTGGTTTGGAAAAGCCCATAGAAGGCATCTTGACTTTCGGCATGTGTATTTTCATCCCTGTTGCCTCTGCTTTCCCCGTCTCAACTTCAATACTGCTTTCCATCTCGGGAACTTTCACTTCAAATCCCGCCTCTTTTGTTCCGGCTTGTGATTTGGGGAGGGAGACGTCTGCCTCCACCTTTGGCAGACTGACCTGCACGTGAGGAGTCTTGACTTTGGGAAGCTTGACACTCGGCAGCTTAACGCCAGGCATTTTAATTGTCCCCTTCTCCACCTCGTGTCCTGCAGAGGTCCCGATTTCAAGTTCCAGACTTGGAGCCTGGATTTCAGGTCCTGACACGGTGACCTCCCCTTCTGCCCTAGCTGACGGCATTGCCAGCTGGGGCTCTTTGAGGCTTGCTTCGACATCTGCTGCTCCGCCACTGGTCTCCTTTGGGCTGGACCAGCCAAACGAGGGCATTCCAAACTTTGGCATTTTGAACTTACTTTCTTTCCCTTTAGCATCTTTCTCTGTGGCTTTAATTTCACCTTCTATCTTTACGGCTTTGGCTGTTGCTTCGGGGCCCTGAACCTCCACCTCGGCCCTTGGCAGAGAAACGTCTACCGATGGGAGGGTGATGTCCACCTTTGGTGCTTGAATGTCAGCCTTAGGCATTTTGGGCATTTTGAGAGATGGCATTTGCATTTTCCAGCCGGAAGCTTCGGCCTCTGCGTCGGGAACGTCAGCTTCCGCTGCCAGAGAGGGGGCTTCCACGCCGATTGCAGCCACTTGGCCTTTGACTTTCGGTTTGGAAACGTCCACTTCCACTTTGGGTAAGCTGATCTCGCCTTCTGGCACTTTGCCTTTCGGGAGTGAAACTCCAAACTTGGGCTTTTCAAATTTCGGAATTTGAATTTTCCCTTCTAAACCGGCAGCTTTCCCCTCTGGTCCCTCCACCGCAATTCCAGCTGATGGCGCGGTAGCTTGTATCCCTGGACCCTTCAGCTGAAGGGAACCTTCTACTGTGGGAATCTTGACTCCAGGGGCTGAGATTTTGACATCTCCAGGAACGGAGGCTGCTTTCAGGTCAGCTTCCGGGAGACTGACGTCACAGGTGGGAAGCGTGACGTCGACTTTGGGTAAGCTGACATCCACGTCTACTTTGGGAGCTTTAATTTCTGGTTTGGAAAAGCCCATAGAAGGCATCTTGACTTTCGGCATGTGTATTTTCATCCCTGTTGCCTCTGCTTTCCCCGTCTCAACTTCAATACTGCTTTCCATCTCGGGAACTTTCACTTCAAATCCCGCCTCTTTTGTTCCGGCTTGTGATTTGGGGAGGGAGACGTCTGCCTCCACCTTTGGCAGACTGACCTGCACGTGAGGAGTCTTGACTTTGGGAAGCTTGACACTCGGCAGCTTAACGCCAGGCATTTTAATTGTCCCCTTCTCCACCTCGTGTCCTGCAGAGGTCCCGATTTCAAGTTTCAGACTTGGAGCCTGGATTTCAGGTCCTGACACGGTGACCTCCCCTTCTGCCCTAGCTGACGGCATTGCCAGCTGGGGCTCTTTGAGGCTTGCTTCGACATCTGCTGCTCCGCCACTGGTCTCCTTTGGGCTGGACCAGCCAAACGAGGGCATTCCAAACTTTGGCATTTTGAACTTACTTTCTTTCCCTTTAGCATCTTTCTCTGTGGCTTTAATTTCACCTTCTATCTTTACGGCTTTGGCTGTTGCTTCGGGGCCCTGAACCTCCACCTCGGCCCTTGGCAGAGAAACGTCTACCGATGGGAGGGTGATGTCCACCTTTGGTGCTTGAATGTCAGCCTTAGGCATTTTGGGCATTTTGAGAGATGGCATTTGCATTTTCCAGCCGGAAGCTTCGGCCTCTGCGTCGGGAACGTCAGCTTCCGCTGCCAGAGAGGGGGCTTCCACGCCGATTGCAGCCACTTGGCCTTTGACTTTCGGTTTGGAAACGTCCACTTCCACTTTGGGTAAGCTGATCTCGCCTTCTGGCACTTTGCCTTTCGGGAGTGAAACTCCAAACTTGGGCTTTTCAAATTTCGGAATTTGAATTTTCCCTTCTAAACCGGCAGCTTTCCCCTCTGGTCCCTCCACCGCAATTCCAGCTGATGGCGCGGTAGCTTGTATCCCTGGACCCTTCAGCTGAAGGGAACCTTCTACTGTGGGAATCTTGACTCCAGGGGCTGAGATTTTGACATCTCCAGGAACGGAGGCTGCTTTCAGGTCAGCTTCCGGGAGACTGACGTCACAGGTGGGAAGCGTGACGTCGACTTTGGGTAAGCTGACATCCACGTCTACTTTGGGAGCTTTAATTTCTGGTTTGGAAAAGCCCATAGAAGGCATCTTGACTTTCGGCATGTGTATTTTCATCCCTGTTGCCTCTGCTTTCCCCGTCTCAACTTCAATACTGCTTTCCATCTCGGGAACTTTCACTTCAAATCCCGCCTCTTTTGTTCCGGCTTGTGATTTGGGGAGGGAGACGTCTGCCTCCACCTTTGGCAGACTGACCTGCACGTGAGGAGTCTTGACTTTGGGAAGCTTGACACTCGGCAGCTTAACGCCAGGCATTTTAATTGTCCCCTTCTCCACCTCGTGTCCTGCAGAGGTCCCGATTTCAAGTTCCAGACTTGGAGCCTGGATTTCAGGTCCTGACACGGTGACCTCCCCTTCTGCCCTAGCTGACGGCATTGCCAGCTGGGGCTCTTTGAGGCTTGCTTCGACATCTGCTGCTCCGCCACTGGTCTCCTTTGGGCTGGACCAGCCAAACGAGGGCATTCCAAACTTTGGCATTTTGAACTTACTTTCTTTCCCTTTAGCATCTTTCTCTGTGGCTTTAATTTCACCTTCTATCTTTACGGCTTTGGCTGTTGCTTCGGGGCCCTGAACCTCCACCTCGGCCCTTGGCAGAGAAACGTCTACCGATGGGAGGGTGATGTCCACCTTTGGTGCTTGAATGTCAGCCTTAGGCATTTTGGGCATTTTGAGAGATGGCATTTGCATTTTCCAGCCGGAAGCTTCGGCCTCTGCGTCGGGAACGTCAGCTTCCGCTGCCAGAGAGGGGGCTTCCACGCCGATTGCAGCCACTTGGCCTTTGACTTTCGGTTTGGAAATGTCCACTTCCACTTTGGGTAAGCTGATCTCGCCTTCTGGCACTTTGCCTTTCGGGAGTGAAACTCCAAACTTGGGCTTTTCAAATTTCGGAATTTGAATTTTCCCTTCTAAACCGGCAGCTTTCCCCTCTGGTCCCTCCACCGCAATTCCAGCTGATGGCGCGGTAGCTTGTATCCCTGGACCCTTCAGCTGAAGGGAACCTTCTACTGTGGGAATCTTGACTCCAGGGGCTGAGATTTTGACATCTCCAGGAACGGAGGCTGCTTTCAGGTCAGCTTCCGGGAGACTGACGTCACAGGTGGGAAGCGTGACGTCGACTTTGGGTAAGCTGACATCCACGTCTACTTTGGGAGCTTTAATTTCTGGTTTGGAAAAGCCCATAGAAGGCATCTTGACTTTCGGCATGTGTATTTTCATCCCTGTTGCCTCTGCTTTCCCCGTCTCAACTTCAATACTGCTTTCCATCTCGGGAACTTTCACTTCAAATCCCGCCTCTTTTGTTCCGGCTTGTGATTTGGGGAGGGAGACGTCTGCCTCCACCTTTGGCAGACTGACCTGCACGTGAGGAGTCTTGACTTTGGGAAGCTTGACACTCGGCAGCTTAACGCCAGGCATTTTAATTGTCCCCTTCTCCACCTCGTGTCCTGCAGAGGTCCCGATTTCAAGTTTCAGACTTGGAGCCTGGATTTCAGGTCCTGACACGGTGACCTCCCCTTCTGCCCTAGCTGACGGCATTGCCAGCTGGGGCTCTTTGAGGCTTGCTTCGACATCTGCTGCTCCGCCACTGGTCTCCTTTGGGCTGGACCAGCCAAACGAGGGCATTCCAAACTTTGGCATTTTGAACTTACTTTCTTTCCCTTTAGCATCTTTCTCTGTGGCTTTAATTTCACCTTCTATCTTTACGGCTTTGGCTGTTGCTTCGGGGCCCTGAACCTCCACCTCGGCCCTTGGCAGAGAAACGTCTACCGATGGGAGGGTGATGTCCACCTTTGGTGCTTGAATGTCAGCCTTAGGCATTTTGGGCATTTTGAGAGATGGCATTTGCATTTTCCAGCCGGAAGCTTCGGCCTCTGCGTCGGGAACGTCAGCTTCCGCTGCCAGAGAGGGGGCTTCCACGCCGATTGCAGCCACTTGGCCTTTGACTTTCGGTTTGGAAACGTCCACTTCCACTTTGGGTAAGCTGATCTCGCCTTCTGGCACTTTGCCTTTCGGGAGTGAAACTCCAAACTTGGGCTTTTCAAATTTCGGAATTTGAATTTTCCCTTCTAAACCGGCAGCTTTCCCCTCTGGTCCCTCCACCGCAATTCCAGCTGATGGCGCGGTAGCTTGTATCCCTGGACCCTTCAGCTGAAGGGAACCTTCTACTGTGGGAATCTTGACTCCAGGGGCTGAGATTTTGACATCTCCAGGAACGGAGGCTGCTTTCAGGTCAGCTTCCGGGAGACTGACGTCACAGGTGGGAAGCGTGACGTCGACTTTGGGTAAGCTGACATCCACGTCTACTTTGGGAGCTTTAATTTCTGGTTTGGAAAAGCCCATAGAAGGCATCTTGACTTTCGGCATGTGTATTTTCATCCCTGTTGCCTCTGCTTTCCCCGTCTCAACTTCAATACTGCTTTCCATCTCGGGAACTTTCACTTCAAATCCCGCCTCTTTTGTTCCGGCTTGTGATTTGGGGAGGGAGACGTCTGCCTCCACCTTTGGCAGACTGACCTGCACGTGAGGAGTCTTGACTTTGGGAAGCTTGACACTCGGCAGCTTAACGCCAGGCATTTTAATTGTCCCCTTCTCCACCTCGTGTCCTGCAGAGGTCCCGATTTCAAGTTCCAGACTTGGAGCCTGGATTTCAGGTCCTGACACGGTGACCTCCCCTTCTGCCCTAGCTGACGGCATTGCCAGCTGGGGCTCTTTGAGGCTTGCTTCGACATCTGCTGCTCCGCCACTGGTCTCCTTTGGGCTGGACCAGCCAAACGAGGGCATTCCAAACTTTGGCATTTTGAACTTACTTTCTTTCCCTTTAGCATCTTTCTCTGTGGCTTTAATTTCACCTTCTATCTTTACGGCTTTGGCTGTTGCTTCGGGGCCCTGAACCTCCACCTCGGCCCTTGGCAGAGAAACGTCTACCGATGGGAGGGTGATGTCCACCTTTGGTGCTTGAATGTCAGCCTTAGGCATTTTGGGCATTTTGAGAGATGGCATTTGCATTTTCCAGCCGGAAGCTTCGGCCTCTGCGTCGGGAACGTCAGCTTCCGCTGCCAGAGAGGGGGCTTCCACGCCGATTGCAGCCACTTGGCCTTTGACTTTCGGTTTGGAAACGTCCACTTCCACTTTGGGTAAGCTGATCTCGCCTTCTGGCACTTTGCCTTTCGGGAGTGAAACTCCAAACTTGGGCTTTTCAAATTTCGGAATTTGAATTTTCCCTTCTAAACCGGCAGCTTTCCCCTCTGGTCCCTCCACCGCAATTCCAGCTGATGGCGCGGTAGCTTGTATCCCTGGACCCTTCAGCTGAAGGGAACCTTCTACTGTGGGAATCTTGACTCCAGGGGCTGAGATTTTGACATCTCCAGGAACGGAGGCTGCTTTCAGGTCAGCTTCCGGGAGACTGACGTCACAGGTGGGAAGCGTGACGTCGACTTTGGGTAAGCTGACATCCACGTCTACTTTGGGAGCTTTAATTTCTGGTTTGGAAAAGCCCATAGAAGGCATCTTGACTTTCGGCATGTGTATTTTCATCCCTGTTGCCTCTGCTTTCCCCGTCTCAACTTCAATACTGCTTTCCATCTCGGGAACTTTCACTTCAAATCCCGCCTCTTTTGTTCCGGCTTGTGATTTGGGGAGGGAGACGTCTGCCTCCACCTTTGGCAGACTGACCTGCACGTGAGGAGTCTTGACTTTGGGAAGCTTGACACTCGGCAGCTTAACGCCAGGCATTTTAATTGTCCCCTTCTCCACCTCGTGTCCTGCAGAGGTCCCGATTTCAAGTTCCAGACTTGGAGCCTGGATTTCAGGTCCTGACACGGTGACCTCCCCTTCTGCCCTAGCTGACGGCATTGCCAGCTGGGGCTCTTTGAGGCTTGCTTCGACATCTGCTGCTCCGCCACTGGTCTCCTTTGGGCTGGACCAGCCAAACGAGGGCATTCCAAACTTTGGCATTTTGAACTTACTTTCTTTCCCTTTAGCATCTTTCTCTGTGGCTTTAATTTCACCTTCTATCTTTACGGCTTTGGCTGTTGCTTCGGGGCCCTGAACCTCCACCTCGGCCCTTGGCAGAGAAACGTCTACCGATGGGAGGGTGATGTCCACCTTTGGTGCTTGAATGTCAGCCTTAGGCATTTTGGGCATTTTGAGAGATGGCATTTGCATTTTCCAGCCGGAAGCTTCGGCCTCTGCGTCGGGAACGTCAGCTTCCGCTGCCAGAGAGGGGGCTTCCACGCCGATTGCAGCCACTTGGCCTTTGACTTTCGGTTTGGAAACGTCCACTTCCACTTTGGGTAAGCTGATCTCGCCTTCTGGCACTTTGCCTTTCGGGAGTGAACCTCCAAACTTGGGCTTTTCAAATTTCGGAATTTGAATTTTCCCTTCTAAACCGGCAGCTTTCCCCTCTGGTCCCTCCACAGCAATTCCAGCTGATGGCGCGGTAGCTTGTATCCCTGGACCCTTCAGCTGAAGGGAACCTTCTACTGTGGGAATCTTGACTCCAGGGGCTGAGATTTTGACATCTCCAGGAACGGAGGCTGCTTTCAGGTCAGCTTCCGGGAGACTGACGTCACAGGTGGGAAGCGTGACGTCGACTTTGGGTAAGCTGACATCCACGTCTACTTTGGGAGCTTTAATTTCTGGTTTGGAAAAGCCCATAGAAGGCATCTTGACTTTCGGCATGTGTATTTTCATCCCTGTTGCCTCTGCTTTCCCCGTCTCAACTTCAATACTGCTTTCCATCTCGGGAACTTTCACTTCAAATCCCGCCTCTTTTGTTCCGGCTTGTGATTTGGGGAGGGAGACGTCTGCCTCCACCTTTGGCAGACTGACCTGCACGTGAGGAGTCTTGACTTTGGGAAGCTTGACACTCGGCAGCTTAACGCCAGGCATTTTAATTGTCCCCTTCTCCACCTCGTGTCCTGCAGTCCGATCTTCAATCCTGATTGACTTCATTTTTGTTTTGAACCACTAACATCCTTTCCAGTTTTGGAGAGAGTATTGGGCTTTGGACCGCTTCATTTTAGGAAAGAAAACTTAGGCATAATAACGAGGCTTTTTAATTTTGCCCTTCTCTCCATCTTTTTCTACAGGTACATCACTATCAGCCTCCACACTTAGGCACTGAATGTCACTTACAGTTAAGGTTAATTCCGATTCGGTTCCAGGAAGTGTTAATGTAGGCTCCTCGAGGATGGCTTCAATGTTTTAACAATGCTTCTTTTGGGGTGACCATAATGATGGCACTTGAATTTTGATTTGAACTTACTTCTTTCTCATCTTTCCATTTTCCAGACCTTATTTGCTTCCCTTTTCTTCTTTTTCCTAATCGCTTCTGTTCTTTTTGTTGACTGTATATACTGAGCTCGTCTTTTGATGGTTCTATTCATTGATGGTTCTTAGCGTTGGCTTGCTTCGGGACCAGCTTCGCGAGCGCTTCTGCTCCTGACTTCTCGTTGGCTTCCGGTGTCTCCACTGTTCGATGACTCTTCCTTTGATTTCGCTATCGATCCGGTGATTCGCTTTCGCAGTCGTCTCTGGACTTCCACTCAGGCATACTTGACGTCTGATTGCCACTCTAGACGCTTAGCTCGGAGCTTGCTGGCTGACTCCGTACTGCTTGCTCAGCTTATCTGGCATCTGGCTACTTTTGATGATCTGCTTCCTGTGCGTCTACTCATCTCATTGGACTACTATTACCGCTTTGTTGGCTTTGATGAGGACCTGCTCCTATTGGCAGCTGACTGCTGAGCTTGACTTCGGCACTTCGCATTGTCTGTTGGCCTTCTCACCTCTCTCGACTTCGAGTCATTGTGCTGTCCCTGTACGCATTGCACTGCTCTGCTCTTGGCTCTTCCGCTACTTTGGCTACTCGACTTGCATGCCTGGTCTACTGTGCTACTTCTGGCTTCGCTTAGCTTGGCTGCCTCACTGGCCTGACAGAGCTCACCGTGGCTGAGCACTTGGAGCTTGGTTCGCCTTGGCATGCTTTGACTGTCCAGGCCATCGCCTTTGGTGCCCTGAGCTTCGACTTGGCATTCTTGGTTCCTTGCTTCTCGCGTCTCTCCTTGGCGCCTCCCTTGTCGATTCCTCTCCGGCTCCTCTAAGGGACTTTACTTGGGCTTCCATTCCCTATTGAGCTTTCCCCTTGAACCCCTGCATTGTATTCATTGCTTTACGCGGACCGCTTGCATCCGACTTCCATTGCGGACGGCTTCCGCACTGAGCACTTGACGTTGCTGGTTCAGGCTTCCACTTGGCAGCTACTGGCTTTGATTTCCTGAACTGTTGCTCAATTGCGTTTAATCCCTTGATTGTTCCCTTCAACCGTGCCTTCCCTTGGGACCATTCATCCGCTTAAATCGCCTTCGGGGACTCCCCTCTCGACTCCCTTTGGTTGGGCATTTGGATCTTGCTTTCCCTTCTAAACCGGCAGCTTTCCCCTCTGGTCCCTCCACCGCAATTCCAGCTGATGGCGCGGTAGCTTGTATCCCTGGACCCTTCAGCTGAAGGGAACCTTCTACTGTGGGAATCTTGACTCCAGGGGCTGAGATTTTGACATCTCCAGGAACGGAGGCTGCTTTCAGGTCAGCTTCCGGGAGACTGACGTCACAGGTGGGAAGCGTGACGTCGACTTTGGGTAAGCTGACATCCACGTCTACTTTGGGAGCTTTAATTTCTGGTTTGGAAAAGCCCATAGAAGGCATCTTGACTTTCGGCATGTGTATTTTCATCCCTGTTGCCTCTGCTTTCCCCGTCTCAACTTCAATACTGCTTTCCATCTCGGGAACTTTCACTTCAAATCCCCCGTCTTCACTTCCGGCTTGTGATTCTGGAAGGGAGACGTCTGCCTCCACCTTTGGCAGACTGACCTGCACGTGAGGAGTCTTGACTTTGGGAAGCTTGACACTCGGCAGCTTAACGCCAGGCATTTTAATTGTCCCCTTCTCCACCTCGTGTCCTGCAGAAGTCCCGATTTCAAGTTCCAGACTTGGAGTCTGGATTTCAGGTCCTGACACGGTGACCTCCCCTTCTGCCCTTCCTGACGGCATTGCCAGCTGGGGCTCTTTGAGGCTTGCTTCAACATCTGCTGCTCCGCCACTGGTCTGCTTTGGGCTGAACCAGCCAAAGGAGGGCATTCCAATCTTTGGCATTTTGAACTTACTTTCTTTCCCTTTAGCATCTTTCTCTGTGGCTTTAATTTCACCTTCTATCTTTACGGCTTTGGCTGTTTCTTCGGGGCCCTGAACCTCCACCTCGGCCCTTGGCAGAGAAACGTCTACCGATGGGAGGGTGATGTCCACCTTTCGTGCTTGAATGTCAGCCTTAGGTACATTGGGCATTTTGAGAGATGGCATTTGCATTTTCCAGCTTGAGACTTCTGTTTCTTGATTTTGAACAGTTATTTCCACTGGTACTTTTGGGACCTCTACATAAACTTCTGGTTTTTCTGTTTCTAGTGGTTTCTTGTGTATGTTATTTTCTGGTTTGTTTAATGTGATTTCACTTTTTGGCTCCTTTCCGTTAGTGGTGGAAATTGCAAATGTAGCTTTTTTTATATCTGATTTTTTTGTGAGTTCTTTCTCAGATTCCTGATTTTTCTCTTTTTCTTGTTTTGTTTTTGCGGTTACTTGTGCTGTTGTTTTTATTTCTAGACCCTTTATGTGAACAAATCTTTGTTCTTCATGATTCTTCTCTTCTTTATTAGTTATTTCTTCTCTAGCTTGTTGCAGTTGAGTTTTGTTTGATTTTTGTTTCTTTTTTTTGGTTCTTGGCAAAGCTTCTGGTAATTGTTCGCTTTGTGTGTCTTTTAGAGGTGACGTGTGTATATCTGATGTTGTTTTTGATATTTGTGTCATTATAAGAGGTACTTTTGATGTTGTAGTAATAGGTGTAGATGTTGCTATCTGGTCTTTCTGTTTTTTAATGCTAATTTCAACTTCAGGGCATTTTTGTGTGTTGATTGGGAGACCATTTATTATGTCCTTTAATTCTTTTTTTACATTGACGTTTATTTCACGTCCTTTCATTTCATGTTCACTAGATGTGGTATATTCTACAGTCAATATTTCTGGAGTTTCCATGCTGATATCTTCGTCTGGTATTTTATCTTTTTTCGTGGGTATTGTGGTTTTTAGGTCCAATATTTGCTTCTCTTCTGGTTCTGGTTTTGTTCTATGCATTTTGAAACCAATATTAGGGAACTTTAATTTCTTTTGGCTTCCTTTTTTCTCTTTAGCACTGAATTCTTGTTGTAATTGCGGCTCGGTGTCAGTACTTGTTGGGGAAATATCTCGTGTAGCATGCTCATGTGCATCTGATGTGCTATGAGATCTTCTGGGACCCAAAATCTTTTTAGTTTTTATTGACTGAAATTTTGGCCATGACAATCTCTCTTTTTTGGATCGTTTTGTTCTTCCTACCCTTTGTTTTACAATTTCCTTTCCGTTGTCTTCTTCTGAAATAATTTTTTCTGATATTTCCAGTGTTGTTCCAGGAATTATATCATAAATCTCTTTTTCCTGAAGAAGAGGTTTTTAAAAAATATTAATATAAAATATGTATAATATTCATCTTATTTTGTTTAATATCAGCTACCATTGGGCATATAAACACAATAAAAATTGAAGGTGCAATACAATCAAAAGTTACATGAAATTATTATACTAATTTAATAGATGTATATCTCTATCACAGCACCTTCTCTCTCTCTCTCTCTCTCTCTCTCTATATATATATATATATGATTAAAATGTATCTTATGTCTCACATTTCAAACTGAATAATCTCTGATATACATATATATCTCTGATATATATATATATATATTTCAGAGATTATTCAATTTGAAATGGGAGAAAATAAGACACATGTTAATCAGACGGAGACCCAGGATTAGATTCTGTTGCTATGAATCAAGCCATCCCATCTATAATACTTTTCGGGGTGGCTGTCTTGGGCCCTGAATTTTGAAGGGCCATGCAAGGGCTGTCCCATCTGTCCTATGGATAGAACGGTCCCGCATGCTGAGTTTAACCCATGGGACTTCAGGGTGGCTTGGGGGATTACCTGGGAGTGGGGCTGGTGCATGGTGGCAGAACTGCGGGAAGCATAACAATGCAGCAGACTCCTCAGGTGCTGTCTCTCAGCCAGGTTGCTCTACTTCCCCTTCGGCAGTGGAAAGCGGAGTGATTCGGCTGGGAGATGGTGGCAAAGCAGAGCAGGCTGCTTGGTCGCTCTGCTTCTTGCAGTTCCCACTACTGCGGTGAATGCAAGGAAGCCAACCCCTGCTGCCCTATCATGCCAGACCCCCGGATAATCCCCCGTGTCACTTATCTTGGGGAGAGAGCTTTGGGTAAGGGGTGCAATAGTGGCAGAAGAGGGCAGGAGGAAGCAGAATAGAGGTGAAACAGGGTGGGGGCTTAAGGGAAGAAGTGGAATGAGGGAAGGACTAGAAGAGGCATAGCTGAAATTGCGTGACTTATTTCAAGCTAGTGTCGTTGTGTAGGCACACCTTAAGGGCACGTCTCCATGAGGGAATTATTTCAAAATAACTCCTCTTATTTTGAATTAACAAGGTGAGCGTCCACACTACCAAGCCCATTATTTTGAAATAATGGGCTTGTTATTTCAAAATAATGACGCCTGCTTGTGAAGAGGAATAGCGCTATTTTGAAATAGTTATTATTTTGAAATAACTTATTTCAGAAAAATTTCCCAGCGTAGACATGCCCTAAGGAGCTACACGACTACTCGTTTTTTCCAAAAAATTCTGACTAAATATGTTCTATGACTTTATCCTTACCGTTGGATGTTTTTATATTTTCTCTCACTAGTTTATAGTCAGACAACCTAATCTTTTTCCCCCCCCCGGACCTGTTCCTGTTTCCATTCAATGTAATGGAAGATGGATCCAATTTTGAGTCCTCTCTTCAAAAAAATTGACCTGCTATCATATTCATTGCAAGCTTAGCTTGATTAAGGACTTAAGTGAACTACTCCCTTGTACAGAAGGCTTGATTTGGCTGAAGAGGTGCATAGGTTTTATGCTAGCTTTCTGAAGAGGAGTTGATTTCACCCTGAGGCTATGTCTAGACTGCAGAGTGTTTACGGGAGGCATCCCGGAAAAACTCTGCCGCGTCCAGGGAACGCATCTGCTTTTTTGGAACAGTTTCCGAAAAAGCGTGCACATTCTTTTGGCATCCCTGTATTCCTCATTTTATGAGGAATACAGGGATGTACCGAAAGAGGAGGTTTTTCTGACATTTGGCCCCATGTAGGTGAGCCAAATGTCAGAAAAGCCTCTTCCGAAAAAACAAGTGGAAAAAGGTATGCAAATTGCGGTTTGCAATTTGCATATCTTTTTCCAACCCCCTCCCCACCCTCCGCAGCGTAGACATAGCCTGAGAGAGAACTTCAGGTTTTGTCCAACAGTATCATAAAGCCGGTAAAGTAAAGCATGTGTGTGTTTTCAGTACAAGGGTCTATATTTTTCCATCTCCAATATTACCATATAATATGTCTGTAGTATTTTCCTATTCTTTCTAACATAATACAGAAATAATTTTACCTGACTTATTTTTTCCTTCTTGTATTGTGTTGTCGAATGTAGTTTTTCTAGCTCTTCTTTCCCAGAAAGTTTTCTTTTGAGACTGAATTGTACCTTGTATGGCTCAGAATACTGTAGAATCTTGAGTGCATCTTCATATTTGATATTCTCAAAAAATATTGTGGCACTTAATAGCTGATCACCTGCAAATGATACCATATATTTATCAGTTTGCTATAGAATATGGTTTTTCAAATGACAGTGTTCTCGATGATCATATAAACATAAAGGGTCATTAACGTATGATGATTATATGAAGCATATCATGATTTTTAATATGTATGCTTTGGAGTTTTAGTTGTTGAAACAGTATTATTTATTGAATTATTGTGTGTTCATGCACATAATAGTTCATAAAAGACTTATTGCATATTGGGCTATATTCTTCATAGACGTAAGTTATTTCTACCTTTGAAATGTAATGAGTTAATTATATTATTTTTTAAAAAACACTGGCTAGTTCTAGTGAAGAGTAGTGTATTCCGTGATTTATAAGAAATCCATATTTTTTAAGACACTGATCCTGCAGACTGCTCATAAGAGCAGAGCTGTGCCTTGTGTAGGGCGAATCAGGGTGACTGCTCCAGGCCCCCCCGCTTTGAGGGACCCTGTGGGCTGGTGGGATTGGCTGATGTGGTCGGTCCCAGAAGATGAATCCACCACTTCCGCAGGACTTGCCATCTTGTTGGCAGTTAGCAGAGACAGTGACCAGCGTGGCCACCAGATTTCAGAGCAGCAAGTCCCCTCTTCTTTCTGGAGCTCTGAGCCTCTGTGGCTATAGCCAACAATAGCCCCACGGTAGGCCCCAGGCTGGATCCATACTGCTGGCCCAGCTGCCAATGCAGGGCAGGGCCCCCAAGCCAGCAGGGGCTGATTTGTCTCAGGCCCTGCAGCCCCCTGCATGACAGTAAAGGTAAACATATGCATTGGTGTTTGCAGGACTGGGACCTATTTTGGCTAGTATCTGAAAATATGATGGTGTGTGTGTGTGTAGTTACATACAAACTTTGGGATTTTCTAGATAACTGTGTTTTTAAAAAATCCAGAATATCAGATTGTACCTTCTCTCAAATTGAATATTTTCGAAGCAGGAGATCCCTTGAGCACTTGTCTGACAAATATTCCTTCATTTCCTCCACCAGTCACACTAAAACCGCTAGCACCAGATTCCACTTCTGTTTTCAAAGTCACCTCCATAGACTCCTAGATGCTCAGAAAAATGTCATGTTAAAATTCATTGTTAATTCAGCACCAGTCTTTGGCTGCTCTCCCCAGAGAACCCACAAAGGCTACCTACCCCGAGCACCCACAGTGCCCCCTGGTCTGCTCCCTAGGCACCCATGGCACACTGAGGCTGTGCCCTCCCCCAAGTTTTAGTCAGGGGTATATAGTACAAATCATGTATGGGTCTCACAGGCCATGAATTTTTTTTGTTTACTGCCTGTGACCAGTCCATGACTTACTAAAAATACCCACAACTAAAATGTAACTGTAATCATCTGGCACCATGTGCTCCTGGTTCGTGCCTTAGCATCCCAGGTACTATTATAATACACAAAGGCTGTGTCTAGACTGGCGCAATCTTGCACCAGAGCTATACAAATGAGGCTCAGTGTGGAATATCGCCGAGCCTCATTTGCATAACTAATGAGCCGCCATTTTTGCGGAAGAGGCTCTTGCGCAAGACGGAGCTGTCTACACTGCCCCTTCTTGCACAAGAAAAACCCTCTTGCGCAAAGCCGTTATGCTGATTATTTTCAGGCATAATGGCTTTGCGCAAGAGGGTTTTTCTTGCGCAAGATGGGGCAGTGTAGACAGCTCCGTCTTGCGCAAGAGCCTCTTCCGCAAAATGGCGGCTCATTAGTTATGCAAATGAGGCTCGGCGATATTCCACGCTGAGCCTCATTTGCATAGCTCTGGCACCAGTCTAGACACAGCCAAAATAACAATGCACTTTCAGGAATTTATAGACATCAGATTATGTTGGCACCTCAATATATTTGGTTAGAAGTAAGCAACAGATAAAAATTATATTAATTCATAAACAAATCTACAGTCAGATCTTCCATTGTCAGGTTTTGGCCCTGTAGTCCATTTGAATGGGCTAGATCCTTGACTAGGGTAAGTCAGCATAGCTCCATTTATGTCAGCTGATGATCTGCCCCAGTGTGAGTTTTAAGTGTATAAAAATGTAGATTCTTACCTTAAGAAAGTTGTATATTAACCACCCGCCAATGGATAAAATAATGGTAGGGTCTGACAACAAGTCTACCATAAAAATTGGCCTTTATGTGTCTATGTATGGCAGCAACTGATAAGAAATGTGGGAGACCACTCACTCTTCCTATAACTTTGCAATCCTGAGATCAGAGGAGCAAATAAAAACCAAAGGGGTATCCGAAAAGAGTAGGCACCTCTTTTCCCAGCAAGAGATTAGAGGGCACATCTGAAAGCAAGTATCAGCTGTCAAATGACAGAGATGGGATTAGACATTTTTCAAAATATAAGGTCATCTGCAGTGTTGTTGCAGTCTTATTTTCTCTTCTTTATTCTATGTGTTCATCTCCATCACCTCATGAACTTGCAGTGCCAGAATGTACCCCAGTATTTGCACCCTATACACTATTGTAATAATCTTTGTACAAAGTATGCCTTGTATGGTATCATTTGAATACTCAATTTGCTGGTCAGGATTGTCCTGATAAAATGTGTGGCAACATTATGTGACATTTATAAGATTTCCCTGTATGGTATATATGTTCCAAACCCTACAGCCCTGCCCACACAGACGTTGGCAAACAGTTATGTCCTAAATAAAGGAATGTGTGCTCTGCTTAATTTACATATAAGCAGTAAACAGAGTAATCAGACCGGAAGGGAAGACTAAGGAAGTTCAAACAGTTAAAAAAAAAACAGGAGGAAACAGCCTTCCACATAGCTGGAAATATTTTTCAGATAGGGACTGAAACTACAAAGTGGAGAGACAAACAGCCCAATACATCCCTCTCTATTCCTTCCCCTCACATTCACTGCACCTAAAAGGAGAAGGCAGTATCTGTTGGACTCGGGAAGATGGGGTCCTGACCTTCAGGTTTTGGTCAGTAAGACTGTGAAAGCATGTGGTGAGAAACATTGCTTGACTTAGACCATGTCTCCGCTTACTAGAGGATCCATGCTCTGATGATAGATCTTCTGGGGATCGATTTAGTGGGTCTAGTAAAGACCCCTTAAATCAAACGCTTAGGGGATCCCTCCCCCGTCAGCACCAGTACTCCTTGCTGTCGTGAGGAGTAAGGGAAGTTGACAGGAGCGTTTTTCCCATCAACCTACCGCTGAGGAGTCGGCGCCAAGCTCGGCTTAAGGCACATCAACTCCAGCTACGTTATTCACGTAGTTGGAGTTGCGTATCTTAAGGTGACCTTCCCACCGCAGTGTAGACCTGACCATCGATATAATTTGTTAAGTTAGGAATTTATAAATACCATATCTTTATTTTTCTTGTTACCATTTCTGACTTATATGCTTCATTAGATGTATATGCTTTAAATCTATCCCTTTGTAGTGAATAACCTTGTTTTGCTGTTTTATCTAATTCAGTGTGTTTATAATGTCCAGGTAACTCCATTTGGAGTGACAAGTTGTGTGCATATTAGCCTCATAAAGAATAACGGACTTAATATAACTTGTATTGTCCAGGAGAGTGCTGGACAGTATGGGCATACAATTCATGGGGGGCAGGGCGTGTTGGGTTTACCCTGCAGTATGGTCAAAGCTAGTGAGAACCAGAATGTAACCCACATGTGGCTACTACACACACACACACAGGGTGTGACTAGCATGCTGGAAGACTGCGAGCAGCCAGGTGGGTGCTACTTTAGCAAGCCATTGTAAGGCACCCAAGATTGCAGGTCAGGAGTGACATAGCTGCTCATTAGTCTGGATTGTACCTGGTTTGTCACATGCACCTGTGAAACTTTTCTATTGTAGAAAAATGCTCACCTTTCACAGAGGAGTGGCATGCAAGCTCCTGTTCTCACTCTACCCCACCCCATTAAGGCAGAAGCTTTACATTACAATGTAGTTCTTTCCAGTGGAACGGGCAAAGTATCAGTGGTACATACATTCCCACAATGCAATAATTTCTTGTGACTTACAGTATACCATACACTGGGATCTTATTTATAAAGTAGGTTGCCAAAACTCATCTGAATCCCTTGTTTTTTCTCCTCTATTCATGCCTGCCATATTTGTATTTCTAATAAAATGCGCTTTCTGTGCCATCTTTTAAACTCACCTGTGAATGACTCATTTTTTGTTTGTCTGTAGAATATTTTTCGTTCTCTGTATCTTCCTGTAGTTGGAGAGGCAATTATAAGTATTTAGTGTTTGATTAAGACAATATTGTAAAGTTCACACAAAGATTATGTGGACTCAGATTATATGGACTTGCTCTTATCGTACGTTTTGATGAGAGCTAAAATTCACAATTCACACTGAAATCTGTTACTGTTTTAAAAACCAGTGGTGGATGTCTTCTTTAGAATCCGTAATATTAATTTTCAGATCAGTGTGGATTTAGTCATGTGAGAAGAGCTGTGCAGATTGGTTTTTGCTGGTAATTGGAAAGTAGTTTGAGTTCAAACTGAAAACAATTTTTTAAAAATTTTTGATGACTCAAAAAGTGAAAATAAATAATTTCAGCTCAGTCAAAATGTTTTGTGTGACACACGCTGCTTCATTTTTCTCAGCATTTTAAAGATTTTTAAATATTGTAAATAAGATGGAAAAGCATTTCAAAATAAAAAACTGTTTTACAGCACTTTTTTTCCAAATAAAACATTAAGGTGAAATTGACAAGAGTTCCCAAATATTTAGAGTTCACATTTTTTGCCCAAATAAACAGTATGTCTGTCGTACTGTGCATTGATCGTGCTTATGTAGGACGTGCATGTCCGAGGGACAAAAAACTGGGATCACTTAACCTTTTTGTCTGGAGCAGCTACCTCAAAAAAAGGACAATCCTGGGAAACCCTGAACAGAGCGCAACCCTACTGATTGTGCCTCATGCCATGTAGTGGGGATGCGGGGTGGGAGGGCTGGAGTACCAGCGTGAACTCCCCAGTGCTGGGGGTAGGAGCCCTGAGACTTGGGGGACTGGATGCCCCGGGCTTTAGGTCCCCCATCTCTGAGCTAAAAGCTCAGCGGGGTAACTGACCAGGAAGGAGAGCAGATCTCTGGCTCTGAGTCAGGGAAAGAAGACTGGCTGCATCCAAGGGTGCCATTTCGGGTGCATAGGGGGGCAGCAGCCATGTGCTCAGGAACGTGGCTAGTTTTTCATCCCGTTCCCCAGATGCTAAGGGAGTGAGTAGGAAGTGCTTGCATTCTGTGCATTCCTCTCCCACCTGGCTGGTGAGTTCCCTTCACCAGCCAGGTGTGAGAGGCATGCACGGAATGCAAGTACTTTCCTCTTACTCCCTTAGCATCCTGGGGGAAGGGATGAAAAGCTAGCTGAATCTCCGAGCGCACGGCTGCTGCCCCCCTACGCACCCGAAATGGCACCCTTGGCTGCATCCAGGTAACTGTTGGCCTACCAGCAGGGAGAGAATCCCTGCAGGAAATCAGGCCAATCTGCAGCTGGGAGTGTGAGGCAGTTGTGAAGGCAAGCTAGAGGAAATAAGTTTCCCAGTATCATGTGCTGGTTGAGGGTCAGGAAAACTCCCACAGGGTCAGAGACTGCCCTGCCAGCAGTATAGAGAAACTCTCCTGCAGCAGAGATACATCAGTGCTAGAAAATGTGTAGAAGGGGTCTAGAGCAGTGGTTCTCAATGTGTGGTTCATGACCATTTTGCAGATGGGCCACGGGCTTGCTGCAGTGGGGAGCCTGTGTTGGTGCTCCAGCCCTGCGCTCCCACCACCATGACGTTGGAGCACCAGTACTGGCTTCCTGCTGTGAGGGGGAAAGGAGGCTTATGGGCCAGATCCCCAGCTCATGGGAGGAGGAAGTGGCTCTGTGCACTGCCACTCCCCCTTCTCCTGCCTGGGGAAAAGGCAGCGCAGGAAACTGAAGGGGGGGCAGTGCCTGGGAGTGGCGGGAGGAACAGAACCAGGTAAGCGCCCGCATCTCCCTCATGGCCAGATCTACACCCTCATTCCCCTCACACTAGGGATGTGAAGGTCTAGTCGACTATCCGATAAGCAAATGCTTATCGGATAGTTGACAGGATAGTCGACTAGTTGCTTCCCCCCCCCCACTTGCTGCCTCTATCAGATAGAGGCAGCAAGGGGAGGGGAAAGGGGGTACTTCCAAGCGGCAGCTCCTCCTCAAGCCTGAGGCCAGACCCCAAGCTCCAAGCAGCGCTGCCACTTCGTAAAGCCACCTGGTGTCCCCAGACTGCATGTGGCGTTTCAAAGCGGCAGGGCTACGTGGAGCCCGGGATCAGCTGGGGACTCCTCAGCTGACCCTGGGCTCAGTGCAGCGCTGCCGCTTTGAAATGCTGTGGGGAGCCCAGTGTCAGGCGCCTCGCAGCATTTCAAAGCAGCAGCGCCGCATGGAGCCCGGGATCAGCTGGGGACTCCCCAGCTGACCCTGGGCTCAACGCCGCCACTTTGAAAAGCCCTAGGGCTGTTGCTACGCTTCAGAGGCGGAGGTGCCCTATTGACCAATCGAACAGTCGATGCAAAATGCATTGACTATTCGATTGGTCAATTACCCGATACTTAACATCCTTACCTCACACACATCCCTCCCGCCAAGATGCTACATCTCCACCCCGCTCTTGCACCCTCCCTTCCAGGCTCCTCCTACATTCATTTTGTCACCATAGGTGGTTGGTAGTCCATGGAAAGGTCTGCATTGAGTGGGGTGGGCCATGGGCCAAAACGTTTGAGAACCACTGGTCTAGAGAGAGAGAGGCTAATAGACAATAAGCCTTGGGCAAGGCTGTAGGAATGGCTCAAGACAGGTTGAGAAAGAAAGTGGTCCAAGGAGGCAGCAGGGAGTCTGTGTAGACACATCTTGGCTGCTTATTAAAGGTCCCTGAACTGGAACCCAGAGGTGAGGGAGGTTCAAGAAACGTGTGTGGAAATCCCTCTGCTGCAAGGGTTAAGGGATAGTGAGTCTGGAGATGGACTGAAAACCCAATGTGACTTTCATGAACTGTTGTTTGCTAGACTCTTGGGTTATGCCAAAGAGCATGGGACTGTGTATGCTCCAGCAAGAGGGCTGAGTCACAGGAAGAGGCGGAGCACGTAAAATGGCCATTTGTCAGAGACAAGAGAGGGAAAATCCTGCAATGTCCTATCTGGCCGCAAAGGTTGCTTTAGTGGTGAGTGACACTCTTAACAGCAAGAAATACAGATCATGTAAACTTCAACTTTGAGACTTTTTTATAGAGTATATCTTCCAGAAAGTTGTTTCCTGATACTGTCCACCCCACCTCCAATCAGGAAAGAATTAGGAAAAAATCCTTTAATGCTTTACATTTTCATATAGAAACGCAAATATTTTAAAATTAATGCATATATAACTGGTCATGCTTTTTGTTCACAGTGAAATGTCAGCTGAATCCTGAAACTTTGCTGCCCATAAATACAAGTAATATAAACTATCTGGTAAACTAAAAGGGCCATGAAAGGACTGACAGTGTGAGGGTGTGGATTTCAAAGTACTTTTCCATATATGGCCAAATTCAAGTCCTCCAGAAGCCAATGGGATTTGTGCTAATAAGCCCCCAAAGATGAGAATTTGGCTAAAAATGAATTGAGTGTAACTTGAAAGCCTTATGTATGTCTTGCCTTTTTGTTAAAATATTCTTCTTCTATGGAATATTCATAGACTGGAGAGGATCCTTGTGGCCTTGGTCGTATGTTTTCTATGGTCACTTCATTTGCCTGCAGGAAAGAAATGAAAAAATAATGGTCATTATTAAACAATAGTAATCCGTATAGCTTGGGAGAACTTTTCTATTTAAGCAACAAATATAATGTAAAAACCCTCTCTTTGTGTCAGTAATGGTGACTGCAAAATGGCCATTCATCATTTCCTTTTGGGGCAAATGTAATTTCCATTTAAGAATGTGATGTGAACAAGAGAGGACATAATTCTTGAAAACAAATGATGCTTTCATAATGTCTTTCTTAACTATGAACACCTTTAAAATCCAGGTAGATTAATCCAGCAATGGGCAACCTAGGTTAGTGAGTGGGCCACACGAGTGTCCCACTTTCATCTAGGTGGGCAGCAAGATTGTCGTAACCAAGACGGTCTCCCAGGATAGGGTAGTTTTGCTAACTGTGCTTGCGTACCTAGAATTTGCGGGGTGTGCCAATTGAAGTGTATCAGCGCTTTGATTGGATGCAGAGGGAGCACCCGGCTCTCACCGTCAAGGTTGAGTGCAAGTGGCACACACCTCATATCACATGCCCTTGCTTTATGCGCTCGTCACTTTCATCACACCAGTAGAAAAAACCTACGCAGACGGAAACCAGCAGAATCTGGTAACCCTGCATGTGGGCAACAGTAAACAAAATGTCTTGTGGGCCACACATAGAATACTGATGGGCCGCAAGTGGCCTGCAGACCACAAAATACCCACCACTGGATTAGATAGAAATAGTGGTCACCAGAGATTGTGATGACTGTGCCCTCTTGATTTAGGACTAAATTATGCCCCCAATAACCTCAGATGTACAGTGGAGCCACATGGCATTTTGAGTTCCTAGGAGGAATTCTGAAACAAAAGACAGGACTATGGAGCACTTTAAAGACTAACAAGATGGTTTATTAGGTGATGAGCTTTCGTGGGCCAGACCTACTTCCTCAGATCAAATTGTGGAAGAAAATTGGCATGACCATATATACCAAAGGGATACAATCAAAAAAAGTGAACACATATAAAAAGGACAAATCAAATTTCAGAACAGAGGGGGGATGAGGGAGGAGGTTAATGTCTGTGAGCTAATGATATTAGAGGTGATAATTGGGGAAGCTATCTTTGTAATGGGTAAGATAATTAGCATCTTTCTTAAGGCCCAGTCGTAAAGTGTCAAATTTAAGCATGAATAACAGTTCAGAGGTTTCTCTTTGAAGTCTTGTGTTAAAATGTCTTTGAAGCAGGATGCAGGTAGTCAAGTCTTTGAGACAATGCCCTTTCTGGTTGAAATGGCAAGAAACTGTTTTTTCTTTGTGAAACTGTCTGATATTTTTCTTTGTGAATTCTGGCTGACCCAGGAATTCTGTGTCTGTTAGGGTGCATCTACACTGCACCTTTAGCTCAAAATAAGCTACGCAATTTGAGCTTTGGAAATTGTGTAGCTTATTTTGAGTGTATTTTGAAATAAACCACTATTCTGAAACGTCCCTTAATCCTTGTGGAATAAGGTTTACAGGGATGCCAGAATAGAGCGCCCGTTATTTAGAAACATATTTCAAAATAACTGGTGCGCTGTCAAGGCGTGGAATAGCTATAATAGTGCCACAATGTATATGTGCCCTCAGGGCATGTCTACACATTATTCCTCTTCACAAGCAGGAGTTATTTTGAAATAACAGGTTTGGAAGTGTGGCTGCTCACCTTGTTATTTCGAAATAAAGGGAGTTATTTAGAAAGTTATTTCTACTGGTGTAACTCCCTTTATTTGAAAACAACAAGGTGAGCATCCACACTTCCAAATCTGATATTTCAAAATAACTCCTGCTTGTGAAGAGGAATAATCTTATTTCAAAATAGTTATTTCAGGAGCTATTATTTCAAAATAACTTATTTCGAAATAATCTGGTAGTGTAGACATAGCCTTAGACAGCTCATGCCAGTGGACACATTAAGCCATCCTTGAAATACAAATTAAACCACTGAGAAAATAAGAATTTGCTATACCTTGGAATATAACTTTTACTGGTGTGGTTCAATTCTCTGAGGACATGTCTACACAGCAGTGTTATTTCGAAATAACAGATTGCGCATCTACACAGCAAACCCGTTATTTCAAAATAATTTTGAAATAACGGGCTTCTTACTCCAACTTCTGTAACCCTCATTTCATGAGGAGTAAGGGAAGTCGAAGGAAGGGTGTTCTTCCTTCAACTTCTTCCGTGTAGACAGCACCTAAAGCCAAGTTAAGCTACTTCGACTTCAACTACTCAATTAACGTAGCTGAAACTGCATATCTTAACTCGACTTTGTCCTGTAGTGTAGACATACCCTGAGAGGGAAAAGCCCTCCCTTTAATGCATAGAGCTACGCTCCAGTGCATGTTACATTGCGTCATCTCATGTTCTGCCCTTCAAATTCTGTATATCTGAAGATCAGGCTATCAATAGGCCAACCCAACTCTCAGGATGTCTCCTTTGCAGAAGTAATAATAGATACATCTTTCTGGAAAAAACTGTAAATAAAATATTAATTATCAAACTTTCAGAAGTAAATGGCAACATTACTCACAGAATCATCTTCTTCTGCATCTGCATCACCTTCTTGCTCCTCTGGTCTCAGCTGTATGCCAGAACCTGCAAACAACATACAAGCCATCACTTTAGATGCTGCTCCATCAGCTCAGTTAACAAAGCAGTGAATTTTACAAATATAAAGTTTACAGAGCGGCAGGGTTATGGAAAGTCGCCAAACGGCCTCATATCCTTCAAATCAAATCTTTATGTCAGGGCTTCTCACATTTCATCCTGCTAGTCTGCCCAGAGGTACAAAGAATAGTCACACCTCCACGGATACCTATGTTGTAAAGAAGAAAGAAAGCCCAAACTTGGAAAAAAATATATTACAAGCTCACAGGAATCTTTTGTATTAATGGAAGGGGTTGTGGCCTAATGGCTAGTGAGAGGCACTAAGCATCAGGATCGCTAATTTCTATTCCACTCTTCAATTGACTTGCAGACTCCAAGAGACAGGAAAGCATACAGCAGTCAGGTAGTCTGAAATAATAGTTCCTGAAATGTAGGAATTGACTCTTGTCACAGGTGTTAATCCTGAAGCATAACGATGGCTTTAACTATTTGACACCAATCATTTTTATCTGAAGCATCTAGCTATGTTCTTAACCATAATTGGTGCATATAGGAATATTGGGGATGGGGGTAAGGGTAGGTTGCTGGGGTAGGAAACTCGGAGCTCCACTTTCCAAGGTGTCCAGGTCAACGCTGCCCTTGTCCTCTCAGGGTGAGTGAAAGAGGAAGTTCAGAACTTCCTTACCACCTACAAATTCAACTGCCTCTTGAATATGAAATCTGAAACTGCTGCCTACTACAGCTGCTCAGGGGTTAAAACTCTCTTCCCACCAAAGCCACTCCCAGTCCAATATAGCAATGTACTGGAAATACAAAAATCTGCAGTGCAGGGAAAATGGAGGGTCAGTATAAAATCAGGTGACTGTAGTACCAAAATAATTAGCATGTGGAATATTACATGGCTTGCAAGATTTATTTTTCATACTTTATTCAATGGAAACATCAGAGTGAATGTACTTGAAGCTGCCATAGAATGTCCCGAGGGCTGCAAACTCAGCACAGATATATCAGAACTAGGGGCCTTGCTGTGGAATGTGGTTGCAGTGTGCTCAGGTTGGTTGCTTGCAGAGTGCTTGCTGTGTGCAGCTTGGTTGCAGTGTGCTCAGGGCCATGATAACCAAAAAGACTCAGCTGTTACTAGATGGTGTAAGGTAGCAATGGCAGGGACAGCTGAACTTATTTAGACAAAATAAAAAGCAAATTAAACCTTTGTTTGGTGGGACAAACTTTCCAAAAGTTTGAAGGCCTTCCATCACTTCTCCAAGGACACTGGATGTTCAGAAGGGACCAGGGATTTTTGAATGCCTGTTTTGGGAGGCCACATGGACATATCTCTATAAAGCTTGATTTCCAGAGGCGGGGTTGTCATCACTTTCTGAAGATCAGACTCCTTTAAGGTATCTTGAGTGATACACTCAAAAATCCAGGCAAAATCACTAGTCACTTTTGAAAATGTAGGCCTAATCAATGACAGTGTGATGGAAACGTGCGGTCTTTGATGTGCATGTTGTTCCACTAATACTCCCCTATGGGCAAATATTCCTTTTCTTCTTGCCCTTTCTAGTCATTCTTCTTACCCCAGCCTCAAACCCCATATTTTATTTTATTTTTACATTGTGTTTTTATGCAATATTTAGGAACCATTGTGCAACTGTCATTCATATGAGTTGTTCTCACTCTCACAGATGATCCTATTACTGTCAAAGAAATTTATGAGCAGTTCAGACAAGGGCAAAGAGACCCACAAGCAGATTGGTTCAATTTACTGACCACTTTGAGTGATGAATCTCCAGTTAAGATCTCCCATGTATGGGCCAATGAATGCTAACGGGATGTGCAGACTAACCAGCCCTACTTGTATATGTTTAACCATCTAAATTGCTAATTCTCTAAGGTGACTTTTTCGTCATTGTTTTTAGTTCATCTTCATAGGGCTCTGTATTCTTTTATTTAGTTTTGCCTAATCTGATTTTTCTTTGCTTGTATAATTATTTAGATAATATTATTGGTATTAAATAATAAATATTGAACCTCTCTAGTCCAGCACTCCTTGATCCTGCAACATCCAGGATCCTGCAACATCCAGGGATTTTACTTAGCTGGATGTCCACTTATGGTGGATGTGGCCAACTTCCCTGTGGTCCCATAAAGCATAAAGTTTGTTTACAGCCACCAGTCCTGGCTCTCGGTGCTCTGTGCTGTTATTTAGCTCTAATTTACCCTTTAATGTCTTCTAAAAGCCAAGTAAGCAGTGGAAGTGTTGGTAATGTTGCTATAGACAATATTGACCTGCAATGATTTGGCAAATTCTCTGGTTCAGCATCCCTAGCATGCCTGGTCAGGTTCTTAGGATACCAGACCAGAGATATTCAATCTGTAATGTTGAGAAACAGTTACACAATCTGATCAAGGATTAAAATCTTCACTTAAATGAAGAAAACAGAGTTATTCGAATGTAAATGTCCAAAATAATTTTGTACCCAAGTTTTCAAAATATTGGGCTTCAGCTCCTAAGAGTGGCCTGATTTTCATATGCTCTGAACCATTATAAAGCTCACTCAAGGTGATGAGCATTGCAAAGGCTTGGTGTATTTGAAAATAAATACAGTACTATTTAGAAGCTTAAATGTGGAGCCTAAATCTGAGCAGTGACATTTCAGTGAGAATTTTGTGTGTACTACGGCTACAGGCCTGTGCCCAGAGAGTTTAGTTTGTTTAGTTTTTCTAAAAATTCAGCTGCAGATGCCTAACTTTATGCTGTTACCATGAGCCCATGACATTACTATTTTCTTGGATATTTTGTATTATTGTGTTTTCATTGGAAAACCAAGAACAAAAATGCACCCATAAGCAGAGCTGGCCAGCAGAGTGACTTAAGAGAACATCATTGCAGTGGGTTAGCTCACTTGCTCCTCAGACATGTGAAATGTAGCACTTGAAGTCCTGCCATTGCTAGGTTAATTATAGCGCTGAGTCTGGGTAGTTGGCAATAATGTTGGCATTTGCTACTGGAAGACAGAAAGGAAAAAATTCCCAGGACAGTTTGTAAGCCTGATTTACCCTGCTGTTTCTATGGGTGTGTCTACACTGCGATGCTAGGTCAAAATTGTGTAGCTTATTTTAAGCTTATTTTGAGGTAGTCTATTTTGAAATTTGGCGCTGTGTAGTGCTAAATTTCAAAACAGACTGCTATTCCAAGTCCCTTAATCCTTGTGGAACGAGGTTTACTGGGATGTTGGAAGAGCATGCCTGTTATTTCGACTGCATTTTGAAATAATGGGTGTGCTGTAAAGACGCAGAATACGCTATTTCGGGATACCAAACGTATCCTGAAATAACACCGCAGTTTAGATGTACCCAATGTTTTACCCTGGTGTAGAACACATGATTTCTGTGAAATTATAACATAAAATTCATCCAATAGGAGCAATGCAGTAGGGAATCAAGTGGTCCATTTTCAATACCATAATGGTCCTATAAACTATACCTGACCAGCTTGTTTAGCTGGGTGGTAGACCATGCCCTTTTGTTTGTCCTGTGAGGTGGTGGCATACACTTACACTAGAAGTTCTGTCTAAGGTACAGTGATGCCACACAAAATATGTTAAACTGAATGCTTTAAACCAGGGGTGAGGAACCTTTTTTGGGTCAGGGTCTGCTGATCCACAGCAAAATCAGTTGGGGGCCACACACAAGAAGCAAAGTGAGAAGCCCCTGTCTGAGAAGGAGAAAGATGCTCCCCACATTCCCCTTGCACACCAGAGCCTAGGGGGGCCCGAGCTAGTAGATTTTGTGTGCTCCCGCCCCACAGGTGCGTGGCAGGGGAGCTTGAGCACCAGCACAAGCTCCCCAATGCTGAGACTTGGGGGGCCGGATCCAGGCAAGCTGGGGGCCACATCCGGCCCCTGGGCCTGAGGTTCCCCACCCCTTCTGTAAACAAAGTACACCTCTAACCACTATCTATCTCTATAACCTGCAGTTCTAGTCTAATTCCTCTAATGACTAGACACTGAGATTGGGATTTCCAAATGGCCTAAGGGAATAAGGCACCTTACTCCTACTGAGTTTCAGTGAGAGTTAGGGACTTGTTTTGCAATGTTGCCTGCTATTTTTAGTTCTGCTTTTAACTGCCTGTGACTGAATTCTCACTTCTCCTGGGCAAGCACAAGCAGGTAGGTCTGTTTTGAGTGAAATGTCAGGTGGATTATCACAGTGATGGAACAAAGGGAGGTTCCTGCATTTTGCCAGGGATGAGTCAAGCAGAGTGGAGGAACCTGATAGGGTTGAGTCAAAATGGGGTATTGTTCAGCAGTTCACTAAAATGCAGTCACGTATTTTAAGGAGCAAATCCATCCCTGAGCATAAAAGACCTCTTCCTTCAGCTTCTGTTAGGGAGGGACTACCCCATGCACCTCTTCCTGAAGTACTGCTAAACTTAATTATTCTCACTTCATGAACAATTAGAAAAGCTAGCCTGCATCTCACCCACATAGAAATGACTGGGATGATGGAGAGAGAAGGTCTCTTGCACAGATTTTCTGTCCCTCAAGAAACTTTGCATAATCATGACACAGACTGAATGTAAATCTGTCCTTGCTCCTCTCTGCTTACTCATAGGCTATTTGCCCTCCAGATCAGGTATTCGGCCTGTGACAGCGCGTTGGGGAGCCCCCTGACCCCGCACCCACCGTCCGCAGCCAGATGTGACTCTCTGCCAGCCAGTAGAGTAAAAATGGGTTTATTGCTTCTCCAAGATACAGCACAGCATAGGCTCGATGTAGGCATAAGAGGATAGGCTGACAGGCCCAGTCCCCTGGGGGGAGGGGTTCACAGGCCCCTAAACCCCCTATACTGGTTTTAGTCTGCTTCTTCCATGCTTCCCCGTGCTCTGACAACCCCTTCTCCAAACCACAGAACACTCATCCCCCCAGGTAGCCACACCCCTTCCTTTGTTCAAACTCCTTCCCCTGGCCAGGTGAGAAGTTGCTAGCCATGGTCTACGTGCCTGTTCTCAGGGACCGCCCCCTCCCGCCCCCCTGCTGGGCAGTGCTTAAAGACACAGGCCAGTAGGGGTCACCCACAGCACAACACAGCAACCAGTGAATGCCAAATCAGACAGGATCCAGGGCCACAAGAGTGGACAGCCCCCCCACTACGTCACACAGCCTTCTTATGCAACCATCTGGGGCTAATACACTCCTGTCCACCATTATAAAACTAGCCCCAAGATTTGGCCTAAATTTTCTGATTTCACTAAAAACAAACTTATAAAAATGAGAACTACACTGATTAATTCTGTCTCAGGCAAAGCGTCACCCCCCCTACCCCATATATAAGTAACTGTGCCAAGGAACTGTGATTCTTGTGTGTGTGTGTGTCATTTTCATGCTCCAAATAGCAGTTATGCCAACATTTCATAGGTTTTAATTCTTTTCAGAAATCCTGGACAATCAATGCTTTGTCCAAAATGTTTTCATAAACAAAATGGAATTCACATCGGTAACCACTTCCAATAGCCACTGGACTGATTTCAGAACAGAGGAATTTTTTTGAAAGTAGGGAGTAGGAGTTATGAAGAACAGAACAATTCCATATCATATGACTCAAAATCACGTTCACTTTTTAAAATAATTTTTTCTGATCATTTCCCTCCCATGTGGCCAACTCAGTTTGCTTGTTTTAGAAAAAGAAATGCAAAAGTTTAACACCAAGTAATTATTTCAATGTTCAAATTCACTAGTATAATAATTTATTTAAAAAGCAACATTTATGCATCAAATTAAAGTGTGACAGTTTGTCATTTAATCTAACAGATCAGTCATGCTTGAATTTGTCATTTACATTTAATTAAAATCTAGATTTAATTTGGAGATGGGGAAATTGATTAATTTTTTAAAAGAAAAACAGGAAAAACCATATAAAATACCATTACAAGTATATTTTAAAAACTGGAATGAACTGGCAACAGAAAGTAGCTGCAGGGAAAGAAAGCCTCTGTAGTCTTTCCCTGGGAGAATGGGGTGTGTCCGGGGCTAGAGGAAGTAGCCTACTTTACTCCCTGGAAGGGGAGAGTTTGGACAGGCAAACCAGGGAACGGGGAAAACCAGAGAGCTAGGCAGGGGCTCAGGGGAAAGAGCAGCAAGATATGAGGTAGGTTAAACCTTGGCTGCTGATGAGAGCCTTGAGCCAGGCCCCAGAGCAGAGGGTCCCCTTACCAGTAGCTGATGAAGTGTTACTGGCAGGACAGTGAGCAGAAAGCCTGCCTAAGCCTGTTTGCCAGAAAAGACACTCGATGCCCAGGAAGAAGGAACACATATGGTGACTTGGCCTGACAGTTGAATCATGAAGAGGAAGCTGTTATTCCTGAAGTGAGAGGGATCTACAGGGTGAAAGGACGGCAGGAGTCCGGGGGAAGACACCACCAAGGTGCCATGACTGACTAGAGCTAATCCCCAGGATGGCCAGCAGGAGGCACCACAAGCAGTGAGTGGACCCTGTCACAGAGGCCCCACTTAATTAGCATCTGGGAAAATTTTAAAAAAGCCCTTATACCAATAAGCCATTACAAGATGGACATTAGAAGTACACTGTTGTAAATACCTGATGTACGTTTAGCTCCCTGCCATTAGCCACCCGTACCTGAGTGGCTGATTGCTGTCAGTGAACAACTCTGTAATTCTGCATGTTTTTATTTGAAAACTCTTTTTCAACATACAATATTGTGGCAATCAGGGCAAGGCATTCCTCCACTGTGGGGAACAGTGTCTATGAAGAGGACAAGCCAGACAATTAACAAATATTTCTAACACCTTTTCTCTGTTATTAATAGATGAGTTATGTGATTTTTTTTCCTAGCCCATTTTCTCTTTCTTTAAGGTGTCCTTCCTAAGCAAACTCTTCCTTTTTCCTTCTAGCCCTCAGCAATCCAGCGGCACTTGCAGCTGCAGTTTGTGGCCAACAGCCACTTTCAGTTCACTTTCTCTCACAAAAGAACCAATGCCTAGGTTAGCTCCTGATTCAGGAAAACTATTGAGCCCAGGCTGAACTTTAAGCATGTCCTTTCAGTATTGTCAGTGGGATTTAAACATATGTATGTCCAGACTGCATCCCTTTGCCGACAGAGGGATGCAGTCTAGACATACCCCATAGGTTAGAGACCTTCTTGAATAGGCAAGTTGTCCTGAATCAGGGCTTTTTGGTAGCACAGTAGCAAGCAGCAGTAGCTGAAAGGGTCACACCTGGTTGCATTGCACTCCGTGGTGGTGGGAATGATAGGGGTAGTTCAGACTTGCTACGTTTTCTCTTCCAGCCCTTCACCCACTCCTTAATGGCATCTTTCCCCCTATTCCTCCAGCATTCCCATTGGCTGCCATTATTACTTTTGTTCCCCATTCACCTTCCCCACTAACTTAATGGGTTTAGGGATTATTTGTGTTTCAGTGGGGAGGTCCTTTCAGAATGCACTTTGGGGAACTGCTGAATAGCTGAGACATCCTCTTAAAGGTTCATGGCCAATCACAACATGACTATTAGTTTTGGTCAGTCAACCATCCTCTACTACACTACTGAACTCTTGGGCTCGCTCTCCTTAAAGTTCCCATAATTGGAAGTTTCCTAAACTGGAACTTTTAATTAAATGAAAAAGCACCACAAACAAACCATACAATGTTAAAACAACAGTGAAAGAGACCAACCCCATCCTCTATCCTGCTTACCTTTTTCTGAGCAAACCCATGAATCTGGAGTGTTTAAATGTCTCTCTGCTGTTTGGCCTACTTTCCTGCATGTTTCAAAATCTACTATGATGACAATTCATGAATCGATAAGTAGAAACGCTTTCTTTTCCTAAGTGCATAATGTGGCTTGACTTGTCAGCATTTGCCAGTCCATCTGCTAAATGTGCTTTGCAAATGGTATGTACAGCATAAAAATAGTTATTGTGCTCATTGTAATCAGCTGCCTAAAATATTCCAATATTCCTCCTGATTTCCCCCAAAGCATTCTCTCTCTTGCTCTTTTTTTTCTCATAATGGAAATGATGACCCATTGCTATCCTAAAGAGTAAAAAAGCCAAGTCTTTCATAAGCTTCTCCATCTATTTTTATAAAAGAGAACCCCTGTAGATTCACTTAATGAAACTACAGTCTTGAAGGGCCATGCCATTACTGGTTAATGCATCTGATTCAACTGATGCTAAAACATGTTAGCTATGATTTAGCTGAGAGGGTTTTTTTTATTTAAAGGACGATGTTTGAATACAGCAACACAAACAATAAAATCTATAATCACAAGAGGAAAACAGGGTGACTCAGTCCCTGCCTGTTAGTTTTTCCTCTTCCCAGCGGGATATTTTGCTTGAAAGAGAAATTTGAAAAACTTGCTGCTTACTTTGGGGCGTTATTCCCATTTTCCTTAGCTGTGTTAGTGGCTCTGCCCTGGCATGAGCCCCTGAAATTCCAGTACAAACTTCCTCGAAGTTCTAGGCTGTTGGGATACAAGTTTGGGTTGGGAGGGGGTTGGGTGGTTAATTCCCCTTCCTGAGGCATTCAGCAATCAGTCAGCTGCTAGGGAAATATCTTTGTAGATTCACTTGCTGTAGGTAAAATGTGTTTGTGATAACAATCAACAAGTGGGTTTTCCTAATAAAACTACAATGGGCCATAAATCACATATGCTTGCTTGGCTTTCATGGGGAACATGTATGCCAGAAACTGAATGCTCACAGACTAATCAAATGTTGTAATACTCATGTCTAGGACAGCTCTGGAAATGTCTGCCAAGAACCGTGAAGCTCATTTTCAGTAGAATCATAAAATCATAGAATACTAGGACTGGAAGGGACCTCGAGAGGTCATGGCAGGACCGAGTACTGTCTAGATCAGTGGTTCTCAACTCATTTCAGTCCACGGACCACCACGCCAATCAAAAAATTTTCGTGGACCACCTCCAGCACATGTAGCACAGGACGAACGACACAGCAACCGCTCAGCATGACGGCGGCAGCTACACTGATGCTCAGAGCCTCAGACGGAAGTTACTGACAACACAACGCAGTTGCGTCCTAGGTGATGCTATGGATGACGCGCCGCGTGCTTGTGAACACGGCGTAAAACAGCCTAACGGTGGTGCCTGCTCACGCTGTGTGACTTTGGACAATGTTCCTGTGGACCACTGAAAAAGTCACCATGGACCACCAGTGGTCCATGGACCACCAGTTGAGTGGTACTCTTAAATATCTCCAGAGATGGAGATTCCACAACCACCCTAGGCAATTTATTCCAGTGTTTAACCACCCTGACAATTAGGAACTTTTTCCTAATGTCCAACCTAAACCTCCTTTGCTGTAATTTAAGCCCATTGCTTCTTGTTCTATCCTCAGAGGCCAGGAAGAACAAGTTTTCTCCCTCCTCCTTATGACACCCTTTTAGACACCTGAAAACTGCTATCATGTCCCCCTCTCAATCTTCTCCTTTCCAAACTAAACAAGCCCAATTCTTTCAGTCTTCCTTCCTAGGTCATGTTCTCTAGACCTTTAATCATTCTTGTTGCTCTTCTCTGGACCCTCTCCAATTTCTCCACATCCTTCTTGAAATGCGGTGCCTAGAACCGGACACACTACTCCAGCTGAGAGTTCCTAGAACATCCCACCTACTCTGGAGAATTGCTGCGTTAGTACCTTTTTTCGGAAAGGAGGGGAAACGTGATTATGAACGATCTTGAGACAAAAAGTAGAAATGTTGGGGCTGGGACTGGGAGGGTTGCAGTAAGGGTCCATGACCAGGACAGGGCTGGAGCAGAGCCGGACTACCTTGTGCTCCCTTCCCACTCTCTGTGGAGGCTGCTCCAGGCCCTGCCATGCCCCCTGGACATTCCTCCACGCCCCACTTGGAGGACCAATGGATTGGACTGCCCTATTGAGGCTCTTTTAATATTTTATTTATTTATTTATTACTGATTCACCTGTCACACCCAACCAGGTCACCTTTGTGCTAGGTGCTCTTAAAAGGACAAAAAGACAGTTTCTGTCACAAAGAACTTAAGGCGTTTAAAGCATTTTATTTGGGCGTAACCAACTACCAGTGAAAAGTAAGGGACAGAAACATGAAAGTCAAAGCAGGATGGATAGTCACACTATTCTAAGCACAGGTTTTAATGAACCACAAATGGAAAGGGGGGGTAGGTGATTTTACTTACAATCACATTTTAATTGATATACCCTGTTTGGCTTCGTCCTCACTGCCAGTTTTTTCGACAGGAAATACGCTAATGAGGGCCTCATTAGCATAAGTCATTATCTCATTTGCATATTTTCTGCCATTTCTTTTTGCGCTAGGGTTTTTGCACAAAAACAAGCAGTGTGGACGTTTTCTTCTTGCGCAAAAATCCCTTTTTCCGCAAGATTGGGATACCTCTTTTTTTGGGGAATAAGGATCTTGCGGAAAAAGGGGTTTTTGCACAAAAAGAAAACGTCCACATGGCTTGTTTTTGCGCAAAAACTGATCAGTAGAAAATATGCAAATGAGATCATGACTCATGCAAATGAGTCCCTCATTAGCATATTTTTTGCCGAAAAAAATTGTAGTGTAGATGTAGCCTTTGTGTTTATTAAAAGATCAGATCTACAGATAAAATACCTAGAAAAGGCACATTGCTCACAAAAGGAGCCATAATTTGCAGTGGGAACTAGGACGTTCACAAGCTTGCTCAAGAATGAGTTGTTTCCTGGCACAGTGACACATCTGTATTGTACAGTACTTTTAAAGATAAACTTAACAGACTTGGAGGACATTTTGGAGCACAAGAATTAATGTTCTCAGGCAGGGCTATACACGGGCTTTTTCAGCATGAGTCATATTTTAAACAAGGATAGTCTGCAAGTGGGTTTTTTCCAACCCCTTTTTTCTTCATTGTCAAAATGAAGCTTCCCAGGTCCTGGGTTAATGTGTTTCATCAAACTATCTCTAGACTGTGCATTCCTCATTACTTGGCTGAGGTATACTGCAGCATAATTACACTTCCTCTCCTGATCTCTACAGGAAATGCAGTTTGGTGGGGCCCACAAAACGATTGTGTTTGATAGGATGAAATCCTTGTTAGTAATAAAATATTTTCAGGCTGGCAGTGTAGACTATGGCAACAAGTGCTTCAGCAAAAGTTTATCTCCACATTGGGAGGGCTGTCAGGGGGATATAACCAAGGAGTGTTGAGTGACAGCTTAAGCAATGTATAGAGCACTGAGGGCTTGTTTTCACAGCATGGTGGATTGATGCTGCAGCGATTGATCCACCGGCAGTCAATTTATCATGTCTGCTTAGATGCGATAAATTGACCTCCAAGTTTTCTCCTGTTGACTCCAGTACTCCTGAGAAGAATAGCCGGAATCAACAGGAAGAGGAGCCGGAATCAACTGGACAGCAGCCACCAATGACTTTACCACATGGAAGACACTGCGGTAAGTATGTCAACTTCAGGTATGCTCTCAAGTAGGAGTGAAGGATTTTACTTCAGTAATTGGCACTGGTGTAAGAGGATCCAGTGGCTAGATGCTGAAGCTAGACAAATTCAGATCAGAAATAAGCATACATTTTAATGGTGCAATTAATTAATCATTGGAACAATTTACCAAGGGTTGTGGTGGAGTCTCCATCACTGACAATTCTTAAATCCAGATTGGATGCTTTTCTAAAAGGTCTGCTCCAGGAATTATGTTGAGGAAGTTCCATGGCCTGTGTTCTACAGGAGGTCAGATTAGATGATCACAGTGGCCCCTTCTGCCCTTGGAACCTATGCCTGTCTCAGAGTGTCCACCCCACACAAGGAAGAGCATGTTAAGTGAGGTTATTTAACCTGATTGGATGCAACTGAGGGAGAGCCCGGGATTGAAAGGCTGATGGAAGATGAAGCTCTACTGAGCTGACATAAAGCCAGAAGTTTGCAGCAGAAAGGGGTGACAGAGAAGTAATCTGCAGCGGTGTTCCCTGTAAGCTGTGTGCTTTTGCATCTGCTCAGCAGAGAGTCAAATGCTTCTCAGCTAATTAGTAGAGCACTCACAGCTAGTTTTTGTTTCTACTGGTGGTACACATTCACACATGCCTCGGTGCACATAGAAAAATTATTCCACACATGAATTAAAAAGTTGAGAGGGGACACTGGTCTGCAGTCACCCTCTGGAAGAAAGAAGATGTGCTCAGGGTTATGTTGTTAGGTAGTCTGCAGTTATTTTCTGGGAGGAGGGAGTTTGAGTTAATATATGCAGTGGGGAGGGGAGACCAGAAGATAAGAGCAGAGAAGGAGGAAAGAGTCCAAAGACACAGCAACAGAGTCTGGGCCCAAGCAAACTGCAGTTGCTGGATAAAGGACTGGAACCCAGAGGACAGGCCTGGGATCCCCTACCAGCTCCTGGAGGAGGCTCAGACTAGGCAGTGGAGCCAAAGACAGCCTGAGACGATTGTCCAATGGGATTTCAGTACCTTGGAAGGGAGGACTATAGTGACCTGGCCAGAGGGCTGAGTCACGAAGAAGGACTACACCAAGTCCTAGAGCAGAGGTGAGCAATAAGCAGCCTGTGGGCTGGATGTGGTTCTTCATGGTTAGCCCCTGGCGGGCCGCCAGATGCTTTAGTTACCTGCACCTCCACAGGTACAGCTGCTTGCAGTTCCTGTTGATGACAGTTTGCTGTTCCCAGCCAATGGCAGCTGCGGGAAGCAGTGCAGGCCAGGATACCACTTCCCGCAGCTCCCATTGACTGGCAATGGTGAACTGCGGCCAGTGGGAGCTGTGAGTGGCTGTACCTGTGGATTAGCAGATAAATAAAGTGTCTGGCAGCCTGCCAGGGACTAACCTTGTTGAACTGCATTCAGTTCATGGGCTGCTTATTGCCCACCTCTCCACAAGGGTACATCTACACTGCGAGCTAAAGTCAAGTTAAGATATGCAACTTCAGCTACGTTAATTGCATAGCTGAAGTCAAAGTACTTTAACTTGGCTTTTGGCGCTGTCTGCACTGCGAGAAGTTGAAGGAAGAACACTCTTCCTTCAACTTCCCTTACTCCTCATGAAATGTGGGTTACAGAAGTTGGAGTAAGAAGCCTGTTATTTTGAAATTATTTCAAAATAATGGGCTTGCTGTGTTGACATTCACTTTGTTATTTCAAAATAACATGAGTTATTTCAAAATAAATGTGCAGTGTAGACATAGCCCTAGAGCAGGGGTGGGCAAAAGAGCCTCCGCGGGCCAGATCTGGCCCTCCAAGTGGGTTGATCCGGACCGCGGAGGCCCTGCTCCTCCCCTGTCCCCCAGCCAGGCAGGGCAGGAGGAGGCTTCGCGTGCTCCCCCACCCCCGGGCCCTGATTGGCCTGGGGATGGAGGAGCACTGGAAGTCTCTTCCCACCACCAGGGGCATGGGTGCTTAGTGGGAAGGGGAGGCAAAGGGGCTCCCCCACCCCTAGACCAATCATGGTCTGTGGGTGGGGAAGCCCGAAGCATCCTGGCCCTGCCCCTTCCTTTTGAGGCCCTGCCCCTTCCGGTGCAGCCAGGGGCCACTTCAAAAATTTTATAGTGTCTCACCAGGCTTGGGAATTTTGGAATTACAAGGGAGTTACAACTTGTCACAAATACTGACTGTCTAGTTGTTTCGGTTAATTAAGTTGCAGCCTTTTTTCCAAAATAAACTGATCCTCATTAAATTAGTCCTTGATCTATCTCACAAATCCATCTATTCATGTAGAACTGAATCTCAATTTTTGAAGTGGCCCCCGGCAAAAAAATGATTTCCCACCCCTGCCCTAGAGAGAGAGAGAGACCATAGGGTGAGGAAAGGGATATAGGACTTGAGAGGAGCTAATCACCAGACATGGCTACAAGAAGGTGCCCCGGCAGTGAGTGATAACCTGTGGCAACACCCTATTGAGTTTTTTATATTTTAGGCAAGCCCTTGGGGCCATGTATTCGGTGTATTATCTTATAGTGTCTCACCAGGCTTGGGAATTTTGGAATTACAAGGGAGTTACAACTTGTCACAAATACTGACTGTCTAGTTGTTTTGGTTAATTAAGTTGCAGCCTTTTTTCCATAATAAACTGATCCTCATTAAATTAATCCTTGATCTATCTCACAAATCCATCTATTCATGTAGAACTGAATCTCAATTTTTGAAGTGGCCCCCGGCAAAAAAATGATTTCCCACCCCTGCCCTAGAGAGAGAGAGAGACCATGGGGTGAGGAAAGGGATATAGGACTTGAGAGGAGCTAATCACCAGACATGGCTACAAGAAGGTGCCCCGGCAGTGAGTGATAACCTGTGGCAACACCCTATTGAGTTTTTTATATTTTAGGCAAGCCCTTGGGGCCATGTATTCGGTGTATTATCTTATAGTGTCTCACCAGGCTTGGGAATTTTGGAATTACAAGGGAGTTACAACTTGTCACAAATACTGACTGTCTAGTTGTTTCGGTTAATTACGTTGCAGCCTTTTTTCCATAATAAACTGATCCTCATTAAATTAATCCTTGATCTATCTCACAAATCCGTCTATTCATGTAGAACTGAATCTCCGCCTTTCCTTTACAAAGTAGTGGGGATAATTCCCTAATAAACGCCCTTCGCAATGATGGTGAACTCAGCAACTTCTAGAAAGGCAGGCAAGTGAGCGTCTAATGTGAAATACGATCCCCCAAGCTTAAGCATGTTACCTACACTGTGCTCTTTTGCATCTCCACCCCCCTGAGGCAAAGAACCAAACTTTTTCTATATTAGATTTCCTATTTCTCTGTCAAAACACAGCCCAGTTCCTACTGAAATATTGATCAAATAAAAAATGAATGTCCTGCCTCGGGCATACTACACTGGTGAGACAGAGAACTGCAGCCTTTGTAGCTGTCAACAACAGGTACAGCATGGATACTACCACAGAGCTGTCCTTACCCTCATGAGGATTCACAGTTGGGTAGGGCACCCAAAAATTTGGGGCACCACGGGGTCTTAATGTTCATCCACCTGCCTCTTCCTGTCCCTCTTCTGTGAGAATTTCGGGAGGGTGTGTGGTGGGGGTGGGGCGGAGCAGCCGTGTGGCTTGCTTTTCATCCCATTCCCCAGACTATCAGGGAGTGAGAGGAAAGAAGTTGAATTGCATGCTTGCCTCTCACACCTGGCTGGTGAAGGGAGCTCCCCCCACCCTCCCAAAATTCTGCTCTTGTCTGCTTCCTCCGAGAGGATCTATTTAACTTTAAAGTGAAAAAGCCTGCCAAAGCTATTAGCAGAACATCAAACCCATTCAAGTGGTAATGAAGCCACTTAACAGGCATTTGCCAACCCAGGTGTATACTGTCAGTTTCTGAATTTACTGTGTTACAGGACCTTAGTTTGATTTAAAAATTGACTAAAATTTGATTTAAAAACATTTCATTGGTGTGTTGCTGAATATTATAAAATTACATCTCTAAAAATCATCACCCCCCCCCCGGCTGCCATCAGTCATAGAGGCACCAGTTAAATAGTACTGCATAGGGCTCCATAAATTCTAAGGATCACCCTGCTTATTCATTGTCTTCCTAATGTGATTCAGCACTGAGCTGCAGAGATGACATGGTAATTCAACTCATTCTTGTCCTCTTTATGGAAAAAACAAAAACAAAAAGGTCCCAAGCCCTGCCATTTAATACCAGTTCTGATGGTGTTTGTTGTGGTTTAGGCATTGTGTAGTAGGAATAATACCGACAGCATTAAATCATATTGCATATAAAACCAAATGTAGCACATACGGACTTTACATCACTGCCACCCATTGCTCGTGATTTGAACATATTCGTTGGGTGATGTCACTTTGCACACCACTGTGGTATCCAATAAACATTCTTTTTCAAAACAGGAATGAAACCAAAACATTGCAGCTTTTATACAACCATTTATAGACTCATAAATATCTGCCCTTGGAAACTACTTTGCTACTGGAGGGAAAGCAACTTGTTTTGATGTTAAACGTTACAAAAGAAGAGACTTGTTACTTAAGTTCCTCAGTTTAAGAGAAATAAAGAGAAAGTTGGGGGGATGCAACAGAAATTTTCTATGGGAAAATGTTTTATATCACAGACAAAGTTTTTAGTTTCCTAAATGTAGTCAGATAAAAATCTTTTTTGCCAAGAGACTGTGGCAGTAGCAACATAATATTTGGCACAGCAAACCTTACTTTATTTGTATGCACTTTAATGGGGAGGAAACCCTTTTAAATTCAGAAAATGTTTCCGGAAATTGTAAACTCTGGGAAGCCAGATCTACAGATAAATATTGATGGAGCCAGATTCATCCCTGGTGAAATTCTGTTGACTTCAACATAACTGAAGTTTAGTTGCATTAACTTGAAGGATTTGCAAGTACTCAGAACTTCCAGCTGGCACCATCTCTTCAAAAAACCTCTACTTATATTTAGGCACCTGAATAAAGAATCAGATTGTCAAAAAAAAGCAGAGCACTCAAAACACTGAGCTCTTCTGAAAAATCTAGACCATATATTTTGATTCATAAATGGGAGCTGATCTCTTGAAAATCTGGCCTAATAGAGTTACACTGGGGATAAATTTGTCCCAGTATGTTCTAACCCTGTGAGGATGTAGTTTGAAAAACTACTCTTATTTATTTGTTAAATAATCATCATCTGTTCTCTGGACTCAAAAGTTACATTGTTGGAAATTAGATAATTATCCTCAAGTGATTAGAAAGTACATTTAGGATCACAAGATCATAGCTGTGACAGAGTGCTAGAGCTCAAAGATCACAAATTTAATTTGTCAATGTGAACCATAGTGTGGGTATTGTAAAGGCTTTAATGTTCTCCACTCCCTTCCTAGAAGAAACATCAGCACCCTCAACCCAGCAGTGCTGGGGCACCCAAAAATAACAAACCAATGTTCACACACAATGGAGAACAATATGGTTTAGTTGAGAAATCAGATTTCAGTTGTATGTTTCATAAGGATTATCGTATACCAGGGCTACTCAACTTTGGAAGCACGGGGGCCACAATGATACTCACACAGCACATGCCAAGGGCCACAATTTAAGTGTGGTTGCATATACATGCACATATATATGCAAATATATGCAAATAGCTTCTTTCACACAATGCCCTGGAGCTCCCAGCACCTCCTCCCTGGGGGCTAGAAATGCTGACACCCTGTTCCAGCCAGCCCATCTGCTTGTGTCTTTCAATGCTCACCCAGCCTGGGAGACACCTCGCTGTTGTGGAGGGTGTTCCCAGTGGAGGCTGTGTTAAAAGAATCCCACCCGCAGGCTGCATGTTGAGTAGCCTTGTTGTATACAGTAGTGAGAATCATTTTCAAAATTATAAAAAATATCTCCTTGATAGTGCCTTTGGTTTCCTTCTAAGTCTCAGATAATAGAGAAAATGATTACACTGTAATTTCTAGATTTAGTAGGCAGTGAATGAACTGAGAGGGGTAGAAGTGTTTCAAAAATCTAAAAACCATCATTTCTTGCCTTGCATTACTAACCCTATCACTGAGGCACAATAGTTCCAGATGTACAAAGCAGTTCTATGAAGTAAAAAATAATGGCATTTTTATCTAAATGCATAATTTGTCTTCTTTTAATCATGGAGCTTGGCATGGAGGACTAGCCACATTTAAAGGTTAAACACATTATGTGAATTAAAATAAATTCTTCCTGGAGCTACACAGTCAACGTTTTCTTCACAAAGAACAGTAGTGCTGTTTTGAGAAGTGATGTATGCAGGTGCTATGATGATTTGGAGGATTCACATACAATTTATTAATTCTGTTTTATTTTATTAAATTACTGCATTACTGAATGACACCATCCACTATCAGGGCTGTAGCATGTCTCTCGCTGACCAAGGACAATGAAGAGTTGCTAACCTGAATGCTCCTATTCAGATGGAAGCATCTTAGAATAACAACGTGACTGAAGTAGAAGAACCAGTTTTTTCTAACTTCTCTGAAGGAGGTTGGAGTTGGGAGCAGAAAGGGGAAACAAAGAAACCAAGGCTAGTGGTAGAAGGACACAGAGACTCTCAGAATCAGAGAAAGGAAGTTTGGGGCAAGAGGGAGGAACAAAGGGGTATGTGTTTTTGTAGCAGAGGGATTAAGAGATCAATTTAACCCAGGGCAAGAGCAATGGAAGCTGAACTAGAAAAGAGAAAAAAAGGAGCCTCTGTGATTCAGTGAAGCCATAAGCTGCTGGAGTGGGATTTTAGAGTACTCTTGCCATAAGCCTAACCAACTCACAAAGTGGTAGGGAAACTGAGGCAGGGAAATGTGTTTGGGCATTTGTCAGTTTGCATGTGTGCTTGTGAATCTGCATTTTTAATACTTTCTAATGTAAAAAGCATTTTGTAGATTCCCTTTTTGCAAGTCCTTAGGGTTATGTGTTTCAATTATTGCATGTCCCTGACGAGTTAAGTGGTTAAAGTAGAGTGTCCACCAGACTGGTGCTTTGGGAGAGGATGTGTATGAGCCACCATGGTGTCTTATGGGGCTCAGCACTCATCCTGGGAGCCTAGGGCAGCTGGATTGTGAGGTCCCATTTCCTTGAAGGGGTAACAGACATAACCGGCACCCAGGGAATGTGCCAGAAAGGCCAAAGAAAGAGCCAGTGCTGCAGCCTACCTAGCCTCAGGCCTGGCCTACACCAAAAAGTTAGGGCAACTTGGCTCCATCACTCAAGGGTGTGAAAAATCCACGTCCCTGAGCAACGTAGTTAAACCGACCTAACCCATAGTATAGATAGCAAGAATTTTTCCATCTACAAAGCACCCTAAACTCGAAATAAGATACACAATTTGCACTATGCAAATTTCGTGTCTTATTTTGATTGAATTTCGAAGTAAGCTATTTCAAAATTTGGCGCGTCTACACAGTGCCAATTTTTGAAATAATGCACTATTTCGAGACATCCCTTAACTCTCTTGGAACAAGGGTTACCGGGCTAGCACGCTTGTTATTTCGAAAAATATTTCAAAATAACGGGTGGCTGGATAAGACGCGAGGTACCCTCTGGTATCCCAAAATAGCTATGCAGTGTAGATGTACCCTCAGTGAAGTAAGTTACCTACCTCAACAGCAGAACCCCTCCCATTGTCATAGGCAGCATGTACACTGAAGCAGTACAGCAGTGCAACTGTGCCACTGCAGTGTTTCAAGCCCAGACAATAGGGATGTTGACCTGTAGACAACTACACAATTAATTAATAAACCTGGGCTTATCAGTTAATCTTGTTGACTGCATGCACTCCTTCCCCCACCACTGCCTCTGTATCAGAGGCAGTAAGTGGGGGAAGGGGGAGCAGGAGCCGCTGCTTGTGAGGAGCTGGCTTAAAAACTGGTTCCCCGTGAGCACAGGATCCGCCTGCCCCACCCCCACGCTGCTGCTTCTGATAGGGAGGCAGCAGCGTGGGGTGGCAGAAGACTCCCCGGGAGAGAGGCTGGGAGTACACAGGTTGCCAGCCCCACCCACGGGGACTATCGAATAGTCATGTTACTGCTAAAATTTCATGTGGTTACATGACTATTAAATTACACACTATCTTAGCATCCCTACTAGACAAGGCCTCCTGCAGCTAGCCAGGTGGCTGGTGTATTGTGACACAAACACAATCTCCAAGTGAGCGGGAGGAGCTCAACCAGGAGAATAAATTAGACATCTTGTCCTGACTCTGATCTCATTGTAAATCAGGAGTGACTCCACTGAAAGTCAATGGACTCACACCAATGCGAGCGCAGTGTAAATGAAGGGGGAATCTGACCCGCTTTGACACAGACTCCCTGACACCTATTTAACAGTACATGGGTGGCAGTCCCCACCAGCTTGCACTTTATATACTGACTTATACCTATTCAAATCAGATTTACACCCAGTTTGCAGTTGGAATGATTGTACTTCACTGCTAGGCAGTGGAAAATCAGGTCCGTTGAGTGTAAAGAGTGGGTAATACATACATCCCTAGGAACTGTACAGTGTAAGTTATAGGAGAGGGCGGCTATTTAACCTATGGCTTCTTACACTCTGCCTTACTCCATGGTTTCAAGGAGGCATGATCAGCAAGCATGTGAGCAGCAGGGCCGACAGCCACGCTGGGCCCCTGGCCAAGGTGGGGGATGGGAGGCTGCTCCTTGTCCCCCTTCTGGGGGCAGGGCCTTGGTCATAAGGGGAGAGGCTGGGGCTAAGAGGGTGCCGTGCCCCAACCCCCAGCCCTCAGTGCTGCACAAAACGTACAATGTGGCACTTCTGCAGCAATTTAAAGGGCCCAGGGTTCTGGCCACTGCCGCTGACACAGTAGCAGCAGTGGCAGCTGGGAGCCCCAAGCCCTTTTGTATCATCAGGCTGGAGGACAGTTGCCTCCTCCCCTCCCCCCACCCCTGCCGCAGGCCTGCATGTGAGCATAGTCATGACCTTAGCTTCCTGTTCATTAACTGCAGTGAACCGTTTGTTTCTAGAGCAGGAGTCTCAAAGTCACGACCCATAGGCCATCTACAGCCTAAGCATTTTTGCAGTCCAGCCCAGGAGTCCCGCAGCCACGGGGGAGTCTCAAAGTGGAGATGAAAAAGAGAATGACAGTGAGAATTGCCAGTGGAGATAGGGAAGTGCTAATGGCGTCTTACAAGGCACAGGTAAAACCTCAGCTGGAATGCTGGGTGTGGGTTCTGGTCACCCACGTTCTAGCAAGATGAAATTGAACAGGAATAATTTCAACGTCCTGCTACTAGGAGCAGGGCGTGGAGAGCCTACCTTCTGAGCAGGGATGAAGCGTCTGGCTTGTTCAGCCCTGCAAACAATGGCTGTGAGGGAGCTTATTGCTCTCGATAAATGTTGTAACGCCTACAGGCAGAATCAAAAGTGTATGGGTTACAACCAGTGTTCCCTGTAAGCTGAGCACTTGGGCAGCCATCCAGGAGAGATTCAAATAATGCTCAGCTGATTAGCAGAGCACTCACAGCCAGCAACATGTGTTTCTACTGGTGGTGCACATAACACAATTTATTCTGCACATGGATGGAAAATGTAGAGGGATCATTGCATCAAAGTGAAACACCAGGAAGGTAGAAGTGCTGGTTAAGTGAACTGACCATGGTGGCATAAGAACAAATGGGTATAAACCAGCCATGAATAAATTTAAACTGGAAATTAGGTTTCTCATCATCAGAGGACCATGATTCAGGAACAGCCTCCATAGAGGAGCAGCAGGGGCAAGAAACCTAACTGGATTTAGTATGGAGCCTAAGCAGTTTGTGAAAGGTGTGACATGAAAGGCTTGCATGTGACTAAGCAGAGGACTGGTCTTAGTCAGCAGGGCTGGTCCTAACCAATTGGTGGCCCCAAATTTGTCAAGCAAAAAAAAAAGGGGGGGAGGGGAAAGAAAGTCCTGTGTTTATATTTTCTTGTGTTCTTAACACTGCGCATAACACGAAAGAAACTGCTATCCTACCTTTAGGATGGCACAACTACAGCTAAATTCTAGTGAGCTACATGTCCAAGGTTTCCTGCCTTCAGTCAGCAGATAAGAATCAATGCATCTCTTCTCGGTTCCATTTTTTAAAAAATAGGCAGTAGATTTTGTGGAACTAATACAATCAAGCAAAGAAGCAGATTAAAAATGCTTGGTGAAAGGAGGACCTGACTGCACAACAGCAGGGCATAATGCTCTTTATAGTGAAAAGCCCCATTGATTTCAATGGGACTATGCCCACTATTAAGTAGTAGGCCCAGTAGCAAGTATTTGCAAGACAGGGCTCTGGGTCAATAAAACAACAACCAAACCCAACCAAGTATGACTGCACCACTTGGCTTGATATTGTCCAATCTGCTTTTCATGAGGGGGGAAAAAAGTGTCAACAAAAGATAATTACTGAAATTTGCCCTGGGCTCTTTAAACCACTATTGGAGCCTCACGCTACATGAGGGCTGGAGGTGACTCAGAACTGCCCCTTCTAGGGCTTGGAGCTGGGCCCCCCCACATGTACCTTGAGTGGGTGCCTGAGGAAGCAGTCGCTCCGCCCCTCCCGATCATTACCTCTGTTATATGCCCATTTTACTTACGGGGAAACTGAGATCGAGATGTTAGTGGCCTGATAGTCAGAGAAGCTGAACTCCCACTGCATCAGTGAAAGTGAGAAGTGCTCAATAACTCCAAATATCAAATGAAGCGAGGCAGGTTTTGAAAAGGGCACAGGGACAGTTTTTCAAGTGTTCTAGACACACAAAAAATGGCTTGTCAATGTGAAGACTGGGGCTTTAACAGGATTTTAAAAATAACTAGATACGTTCATGGAGGTTAGGTCCATCAATGGCTGTTAGCTAAGATGGTGTCCCTAGCCCCTATGAGAGTCTGGGAATGGATGACAGGAGAGGGATTATTTGATGATTCCCTGTTCTGTTCACTCCCTCTGGGGCATCTGCCATGGGCCACTGTTGGAAGACAGGATCCTGGGGTAGATGGACGTTTGGTCTGACCCAGTATGTTCTTACGTTCTTATGCTTCAGCAAAGAATGGGGAACAGTGCTGTGACTAGCATCCAGGTATTGCTAACTCTCTTTCCTGAGCTCAGACCATACTTATCGAGTAGCACCGATTTGTGAAGTATTTTAATGGATTTGGTTTGAGAAAAGAGTTAATTAGTTTTTGGGCATGGTTACTTGGTAGATTGTCTATGCTGCCTGGCTGAACTCTTAGAATTAACCTTCCAATGGGCCTCCCTACAGCCTTCAAGTGTGTGTGTGTGTGTGTGTGTGTGTGTGTGTGTATGTGCAATGCATGTTGTATGTATACATGCACTTATTACTGTGCAAGTGGAAACTCCTTCACACACACACTTGAAAAACACTACCACGTGGGCACATATTGAATAGTCTACTGAAGTAGCAAGAAAAGACCCAATGAGCTTTATAAATGTAAATTTAGCACAAGGGAGCTCATAGCTATTAAGCTGTTGAAATTTCATGCAGTGATGTTTTCCCCATGGAGATGCATGCACGCTTTTTCAACCATGTGTAAGACGGGAGTGGTCTAAACATCCATCTTCTAGTTAACATGAAAATCTCCACTGCTGAACTGTTCCAGCCCAAAGACGCTGCATGTGTTTCTTATTAAATATAGCTGTCAGAAAAATGGAAAGGTTTAGATTTCAGAAGTGGTGGAACAAAAGAGAAGACAAATGGTTGGGCTGTGGCATTCCCAAAGAGACATTTTCTAGCTAAGTCATGCTGGCCCTGCAGCATTGTTCTTCACTTCTCACTGGAAGGCTGCAGATATTCTTTTTCAAGCACATCTGCAATGAGATTAAAGCACAGATTGCAAACCACTTCCTTTTCTACCTAATCCCTATGCTGCGGTCAAATTAGGGAGACGAATACAGCAAAGAAGCGGGATTAATTTCACTCTGTAAACCTCGCTTGTTGTGCAATGCATATAGGACCATATTCTGCTCCAATGGTGTAAATTCAAAACAGCTCCACTGACATTTCATTGTAGCAAGGTTGAATTTACACTGGTATAACAGCAGAATTTGGTCTGTGATCTTTAAATTACAGCATCAATTTAACCCTCCTTAATTTCACTATAGTATGCCTTTGCAAATTTTCTTTAAGGCTTTTTACTCAAAAAGCATAAACAGCCCCTTAGAGGTGCTGTTGTGTGGCAACAGAGTGCCACATAAATTAAGAAAACTCTGGGTAATATCTCTAAAAATATGTGTTTATAGCTCCCTGCCAGTTTCTGACTAATGCTTTTGTTTGTTGCTATAGCGAACCACACACGAATCTGATAGCCAAAGCGCTCTTATGACTAACCTTCGCTCTCTGGGGGCAGAAAAATGGAATTACAAAACAATCTGAGCAGACTGTGGGAGGAAACACCTTTTTTGGCACAGGATCTACCAGCACTAAAAGAAGAATACTGAGAGTGGAAAACATTAGGAAATTGGAACTGTGTGGCTTGGCTTTAAATCGACAGTGATCCAAATAGAGCCTCTGTCTAAAATGAAACTTAGAATGTTGTCTTATTTGTGCAGGGTGCAGTCCTGGGAAGTCTGACTAGGCATTAAGGTTGGATCCAAAGACTGGAAGACAAAGTCCTCTTGGGATCAGACCCCAAGGCGTTCACAGTTTGCTCATTCAAAACTTGTTTATCTGATTCAATGACATGTAAACCAATCTATTAACCAATAATCTATTAGTATTATTTGTATTTTGGTAGGACTGAGAAACCTCTACTAAGATCAGAGTCCCTTTGTGCTAGGCACTGTACTAACAGAAAGTGAAAAACAAGCTCTGCCCCAACATGCTTACAGTCTAAATGGACAAGGCACAGGGTGGGAGAGGTAATACAGCTGATGTGACTTACTTGACACAACAGATCATCAGCAGAGTCAGGAACAAAGCCCTGGTGCCCTGCATCACAGTTCAGTGCCCAGGTCACTGGCCCAGGCTACCTAACTTTGAGTTTGAAGAAAGAATTTCCTACCTACAGGAAGTTCTATATCTAAAGTAAAGTTCAAGCCATTTCTAAGATGGAATAACTTACTATTTAATCCATATTCTGCCAGACAAGATTTATATTATTGTTGCTTTGTTATTTATTTTAAATAACCTTTTTCTTCCAGGCTATTCAAATATCAGGGTGAGGTATGATTGCCTATAGGAAAAACCAACATTTTTTATTGACATTAGATATCTGACCCAGCCTGCAAGCTGCCTTTTTGTCCAGAATTTTTCCATTATCAAAACTATTTGCATAGGGCTTCATCACTTGGTGGTGCCCTCAGTGGAAAATTATCTGAACTCCGTGTATAGACTTGTTGAGAGAGATTCCAACAGATCCTGATCCCAAACAGCCATTGAGTTCCCTGTAGATATTTGGAAGTGTTTGTTTTTTTAAAAATTAGCGAACACAAGATAAATGACTCGGACACAGGATAGTGCTACAGCTTGAAATGCACACAGTCATGGGATTGAACTGGAAGCTGCTGGCCATTTAATTATATGGGCCCAAATCCTCAACTACCCAGCGTTCATTCTGCCAAGCAACACTTCTCTGGACTTCTGTGAAACTGATACAGGTTCAACCGCCCTGGTCTGGCACCCTCAGTCCCAAGCAAGGGAATTTACCGGGCCATGGGAGGTCAGGCGTCCGGGCTTTCCCAGGGCTCCCCTCCTGGCTGCTGCCCTAGGAGAACCCAGAGGCCTGATCTCCTCTGGCTCACCTGCCTGGCTCCCTGTGAGCACGGCAGCAGCTGTTCCCAGGGTTCCCTATTCCTGCGCATGCAGTGACAGCTGCTGCCAGGATTCCCCAGCCTCACACACGCAGCAGCAGCTGCTCCTGGGATTCCCTGTCCCCACCTTTTGTGCAGTTACAGCTGCTCCCGGGGTTCCCTGGCCCAGGCTCTGCGTGCCCGGCAGCAGCTGCTCCTGGGGTTGCCTGTTCCTGTGGACACAGCAGCAGCTCCTCCCAGGGTCCCCTGCCCCTGTCCCCGCATGGTGGCAACAGCTCCCAGAGCTATCTGCACCTGGGTCACTGACCCTGCAGGCTGCTGCTGACCAGACCGGCTCTGATCCCAGCCAGTCTCAACCTCTGGGGCCAGGGCTTTCTGGTCTAGCAACATCTGTGGTCCTGCTGGATCAGGGAGGTTGCCGGACCAGAGAGTCCTGGACGAGAGAGGTTCAACCTGTATTATGATATGTTAAATACTAAGGAGGGCTACATGATCATTACCTCCCTGAACTCAGTGATAACTATTCAATTTGTTTAAGGCTAGCTTTTGAATCTGTTTAACTTTAAATATTTTCACAAAAATTCAAGTACTTTGTCACTTTATTCTTAAATGTATTGATAAGTAGGGCTCAAATTCATGATCCATATTGGTAAATGTCACCGTCGCATTTTAAAAAATCTTGAATTTCATGGTGTCAGATACTTAAATCTTAAATGTCCCATTGTTGTAACTGTGAGGGTCCCAGCCCAAAAGGCTGGGGCATTGCAAGGCTACTCGTGGGCAGTATAGGAGGGTCCAGGCATTACTTCAGCACTGCCTTGAGAGCTGAGCAGCCAGAGCGTTGCAGCTGCTGGCCAGGAACCCAGCTCTCAAGGCAGTGCTGACAGCAGCAGCACAGAAGTAAAAGTAGCAATACCATATTTCTCTGCTACAGCTGGAGGTGGCACTGCCTTCTGGGCTGGGTGGTCAGGAGCCACCCCTCTCCAACTGCCCAGCTCTGAATGCTGTGCAGAAGCCTGGTAATACCCCAGTCTTCCTACAATAGCCAGGTTTCACAGGGGAGGCCAGATTTCACAGAAGAGACCAAATTTCACTCTCTGTGACACATTTTTCACAGCCGAGAATTTGGTAGGGCCCTATTCCTAGAACAATTAACATGAGACATCTGAGCTAGGTACAAAATAAAGGCCAAATAGCTATAAGGCACTGGTTTATTGAATTGTGAACTGTCATTCATTATGGGATTATGGAGCACTTACTGGTGGTCTGTGGAGAGCTGATACGTCATAGGATGTTGCCTCCCTCCTCTCTGTTTTCTTCATATACCCAGGGTTTTTATCAAATGTCTGAAAAAATGTCAGCCTAGCTGGCTCCAGCCTGTGAACAAGAATCTGAAACCACTTCAGGAACTGAAGCCATTAGCATAAAATGAAAAATAGCAAAATACTCTAATGTTATTTATTTATCCCCATCAGTAACTGCAATAGTTGACACGTGGATGCCATGTAATCAGAGCTAGAAAGGGAGATGTAGTCCACTTTGAATGGGCGACAGGTAGTTTGCAAAGCAAACTTTTGTTCCTGCCTGTAAAGAAAAGAGCAAGCAGCTAGACTAATATCACTATTACTGTTCCTTAGAGTGTATATGGCACTTCTCACCCATAATGCTGCAAGGGCTTTACAGAGGAAGACAAGAATTGCTATGTCTGTTTTGTAGTGAGGGAAACTGAGACAGCACAGTGGAGGGACTAGTACAAGGTTTCAGTGGCAGAGCTAAGATGAGAACCCAGCTGTTTTGGATCCCAGGGCCAGAACCACAGGACTATGCTACCTCTCTCAGCTAATTGGTGAAAGGAAAGACTTCACATTTACTCTTCCACAGCTTCCCTGCTTTCCCTTTGTCAATAGAAACCGAACCAACCAAGCCTTAAGAATACAATTGTTTCCAGCACTGGCAAAGAAGTCAGCCAGCATTTTTTTTTATTGAATCCAGCCCTAATAGAGAGCTAGGAAATTATTTCTTTGCCAGCTATCTTTTCAATGCCAGGCTCCTTTAATTTTTGCTCAGGTCCTTAACTTAAATAAGTTTTGTTTTTCATTTAAATATTTGTTCTGGGGTAGGGCTGGGCATAAGGTGTTTAGTATGCAGGCTGCTCAAGGGACAGAGGACAACCCCAGCAGCTTGGGGCCAGGTAAGACACACCTGTCTGTGGCTGCTGCAGCACCAGTGGGAGCAGCTGGGAGAGGTGTGCATGTCTCATGGCTGGAGAACAGACAGATACACAAACAGACAAACTGTCTGAAACATGTAGTAGATAGCTTCCTGCTCCTATCTCATAGAGCTGGAAGGGACCTTGAGAAGTCATTGAGTCCAGTCCCCTGCCCACACAGCAGGACCAAGTACCATCCCTGACAGAATTACCCCAAATCCCTAAGTGGCCCCCTCAAGGATTGAACGCCCAACCCTGGGTTTAGCTGTCCCCATCTCTGGCCCCTGTCTGCCCCCATTGTCATTCTGCAGCCTAACTCCCTCCTGCCAGACACCCCCTTTTCCGTTTTATGAGAAACAATCGAATTCCATGCACATCCCATTGTCCTGGCACAACCAAACCCTGACCTTGCTTTAAGTTATGCTAAGAGAAAGCTACATGCCAAATGTGGTGGTCCTAGCTCTTACTGTTTAGAAGGAGTTCTTGAACAAATGGACCCACAGACAGATGGATGGACAGATGCACATTTCTAAAATATATAGTAAGTTGTATCGAATATTTTTTTTTAACCTGGCGTTGCTCAGGTCCTTAACTCAAATAATTTTGTTCTTCATTTAAATCATTGCTCAGTGGTGGGGCTGGGAATGAGGGTTCAGAATGCAGTCTGCTCCAGGGAGAGAGGACTGCCCCAGCCCTCTCTCACTGCAGGAAAAGTGCTATATAACAGTTAAATATTATTACTTGAATAAATACATTGTTTTCAATATATATCTACTATATATTTGAGAGGTTTGTCTGTGCATCTGTCTGTGTGCCTCTCTGTCTGCTTGTTCAAGAACTCCTAAACAGTAAAAGTTAGGGCCACCAAATTTAGTATACAGCTTCCTCTTATCATATTTTAAAGCAAGGCAAAGGTTTGGTTGTGGCAGGAAAATGGGATGTGCCTGGAATGGGATTGCTTCTCAGAAAAGAGACAGAATCACTAAGCAGGTGAAAGGGGCTAGCTGGGAGCATATCACTACACCCCATCTGGGATGGCTCTAGCCCTGAGCCATGAACCTTCCCAGACACGCTTTACAGAGGGTGAGGAGAGCTGAAGCTCCTCTCTCCCAATTCACACGAGAACATTGCAGGCTATTCCCCTTCATCAAGGAGGTGAGGGGAATATGCACAGTTTGCTGCATTCCTCACTCTGGCTGGGGAGCGCAGGGGGCAGATGAACCTGGACCTGCCCTAGCTGGGGGACATGCACCCCTCTCCCAGCTGTGCCTGTTGGAGCTGTAGCAGCCCTGGAGAGATGTTTCTCACCTGACCCAAAGCTGATTTCACTCCATGCATCTGACAAAGTGGAGGTTTTTTTACCCATGAAACCTTATGCCCAAATAAATCTGTTAGTCTTTAAGGTGCCCAGGATTCTTTTTTTGTGATATGTTGTACCTATTGCTTCTTCAGCTCTAGACAAGATCCCCCTTATATTCCAGCCTGGGTGAGGTAGTTTTCTGGGGGTATGTCTACACTACAGAGTTTTTTTAGAAAACGGCCGTTTTTCTGAAAAAACTTCAATTATGTCCACACTGCAATTGCGTTCTTCCAAAAGCAAATCGGAAGAACAGAGGGGTTTTTCTGACATTGGTAATCCTCATTCTACGAGGAAGAAGCCTTTTTCCAAAAGAGCTCTTTCTCAAAAAAGGCGTGTATGGATGGGGAAGAGGGAGTTCTTTTGAAAGAAGAGGAAAGAGGAAAAAGCACAGGTGCCCTGGTGGCCACTCCGTCTATAGTAATCACAGCTGAAATGCAAAGTGTGGACGGTATCTTTCGAAAAAGCAGATCGCTTTTTCAATGCACTTTTGCAGTATGGACACTCTCTTTCAGAAGAAGTTTTTGCGGAAGAACTCTTCCGGAAAAGCTTCTTTCAAAAGAAGCCTGCAGTCTAGACATAGTCTGGGTGATCATCAGCTGGCGTATTTGATTATTTGCCTCCCCTTTTTCTCTTTCTGGGCAAACACGACCCTGTTTTTACTGTCTGTCCCTGTGAGAATCAAGAAATGCTGGACAAGCAGGTTTTGTGGTGCTGCTGCTGTAATTTCATTGCCTTTTGTTCTGCAAAAGGATATTTCAGAGGAGTGGGTGGGCAGTTAAAAGGGCAGATGTAGGTAAGAGGCATTTTATTAACCCCACTTACATGCTGGTATAAACAAAAATACTTGCCACTGAAAGCTGCAGATTACGTAAGATGCCACCTTTTCAAAAAGCCTGCATTTGTGACATCTCTTGCACAGAGAATTCAGTGGTGCAAAGGAAGCTCGCTGGTCAGACATTATTGTACAGCTACAGAACTTGAGACCCAGGCATAGCAGGGTCAGAACATTGGCACTCACTACTGTGTGGGGCTGAGGGGAGAAATTTGCGCTAAGGGATTTCCTGGAGAAGTGCTGCTCTTGCTTCGCCTCAGACAGCAGGGACCTCTGATGACTGGAAATCAATGAGAGATCTTGGATGCCCCAGACAGAGAAACAAACCCACCACCTTCAGATAGGATTTCTTGTTTTCTGTTAATACTCTTCACTTCTTTTAATCTCACTCTCCCCCTTCTACAGCCTCCCCCATTTGTCTGTTTTATCCATGTATCTGACGCTTGGGCTGCAAGTTCTATCAGGCAGAGACTGTCCTGTTACATATCTATAAGGCACCTACCACCATGAAGGCCTTGATCCTTGTTTGGGGTTCTGATAGGTACCTGGGATGTAAAAGGTTAACTGTTTAACTAGTTACCCAGGAAGCATTAGCATTACTGGCATGCTTACTGGGTAACTGCTTAATCGGAGGCCCAGCCAGGGGGGCAGCTTCTCTGCTCACAGTGGGCCGGTGGGAACGGAGCAGCCCCCAACTCCTGGGGCTGGAGCAGCCCCCCCGATCATAGCCAGTGGTTGACCAGTAAAACAAATAGTTTAACCGGTTACCTATTTTAGGCGGTTTTTACATCCCTAATAGGTGTAATCATAATACAAATGATAATATATAAGATAAACAAAAAGAAGTTATAAGACTACGATTATAAGCAATTTAATTGTTGCTTTTCTGTAAAACAGTATGACACTTGATAGCCTCCAGATTTGCCTCCACCTTCCTCACAGGGACATTTTCTCACTCAGATTTTTTTCCTTGGAAGAGACTTCAAAAATAGGGCAATAACCCTACGATGCAACCACTGGTGAGGGCATTAGCAGACCTGAATTCTAGTTCTAGTAAGAGCTAGGACCACCACATTTGGCAAGTAGCTTTGGGTAAGTTACATCCTTGCTCCATGCCTCAGTTTCCCTAACTGGAAAATACAACACTGAGATAACTTGTTAAGCGCTTTGATATCTGCTGGTGAAAAGTACTAAGACAGAGGAAGCAGTATGAAAGCCAGGCACCTAGGCAGGCTCACCTTGTACCAATGCAGGGTACCCAAGTCCCCTTCTTTGTGAGCCTGGTGTGCTTGAAACTGACCAAACTCATGCATGTCTCCAAGCAACCCCGTGCATCTCATGACTGTCAGGCCCCTGCTTCCTCATGAGAACATGGCAGCCAGCTGAGGTGCCGGGCAGTTAAGGCCATTTGTAGCCAAGTTTTGGAAGAAATGGTGTTTTTTCCACTATTACACATTTTTAAAAGAGAAAAATGGGGGTGGCGGGTCAAATATAAATTGATTTGGTGGCACTTGTTTCGCACTCACTTTGCAGTGGGTAAATTACCCTGCATGGTGCAGGGCAGTGGAGAATCAGACCCATAGTGCATATCTCTGGGAGTACTCCCTGGGGCTTTGCAGTCCTGTCTCCACCCTATTCCCAAACTGTGTGTTAAAGCATCAATCCAACTGTCAGTGTTTTATCCAGCACCTCAATTTACCTGCACTTCCCCACCCACAGGAGTGCTGGTAAGAGACTGATCTTTGTTTCCTTGTCCCAGGCGTATGACTCAGGCAGCGTTACAGAAGGACCATGCACAAAGGGGTCAAGAAGATTGCCAGGTCCCTGAGTAGTGTGGGGGAGGGACCCAGCTCCAAGCTCCCAGAAGGGGAGGGGCCTCAGGTAGAAGGGGTGGGGCTGGGTTCAGACAGCCCTCAGGGCCACCTGGACTGCACTGTGTCCCCACCCTGCCATCCCTCAGAACCACCCAGAGCATTCCACCCAGTGCTCCCGGAATGATTTAAAGGTCCTGGCTGGGGTACCAGCAGTGGCAGCCAGGAGACCCAGCCTCTTTTGAATTGCCAGGCCCTGGGGCAACTGCTTCCTTTCCCCCCCTCCTTCGACAGGCCTGACCATGCACCCATTACATGACAGGGGTCAGTATCTGCAGGCTGCCATTTAAAAAAAAATTAAGTTCTAAACCAAGGGTGGCTGACCTGTGGCTCTTGAGCCACATGTGGCTCTTTGCTCACAGAAATGCGGCTCTCAGGGTTATGGCTTGTTTGGAGCCACGTGCCCGTTTTCTGCACGCGCCGCAGTTCCTGGAGGGAGAAGCACGTGGCTGTGGCGGTGGCAGCTCCGGTGAGACCCAGGCATTGGGTTAGAATGGGAGAGGCCTGGGGTGCCTGGCTCTGGGGGAGGGCTTTGGGTTAGAATGGGGGGGTGGGGGTGCCTGGCTCTGGGGGAGGGATGTGTGGCTCTTTGCACCACTATCCACAGCTCTTTTGGCTCTTGGTGTCTAACTGGTTGGCCACCCCTGTTCTAAACCAACCAAAAAGTCTGTGTACAGCAAAGTGGCCAGTTAATCAAACACACAAATAAATCAAACACAAAGGCCAGAGCAAATGACTTGAACCTCCTGACTGAAGAGAGATTTATGTTGCTTCTTATTGGTCATGTGTCAGTTCACATGGTCTATGAACCTCAAAGGCTTTCTGATCACATGGCCTCCTCTCAAACAGTTCCTGCTGCAATGGCTTGTCGGTGGGGGGACCAAGTGCACATAGGCAGTTGCTTGCAGGCTTTTCCAGGGATGTGTTCTCCTGTCTGCATTCTCAACGTTCTTAAGGGAGACCAGAGTTATCTTTGGCTGAGTTTAGATGTTTTCTGTTCTTGTAGGAGTGCTCCTCAGAAGTAGTTATGACATGTGACCTTGGTATGGATGAGATAGCTGCTGCCTTGGCAGGATGCCAGATGTCTCTCTGCTTGCTAGTTTTTAGTGGGTGTAGTCGTTTGGTATTCTTACTGTGCTTCTTCTCTCCGAGTTTCCTAGCACATTCTTTTGTATCCAAGGTTAGTTGTCTTTGACTCAGGAGTTCTACATGCAGAACTGTCTCAATCGAGCCCACAATGATTTTTTTAATTTTTTGGGGTGTTTCATGAGGTTGAAATTTCCTTCAAGAGCATTTTATGAACTGAAAATAATAACTTCTCCCACAAATACCTTGCCTCAATTCTCCCTTATCATCTAGCTAATTTAATCTATTTCAGAGGCATCTTATCGTATAACCTAAACCTGCTATCTATGATATTTCTGCATCACACATTTGTAGACATGGTGAGTTCCTCTTGGTGGTAACACAGCTGAAAATAAATCTGCCATCCAGGGTCTTCACAGCTGTGGCTCGATACTTTGCTGTGAAATTATTTCCTGTGTTGCTGTGGTCAACCTTTCAGGAGGCAGGTTTTGGTTTTTAATCAGTACGTGTGCATCTAGGCAGCACCCTTATCTTGGAATAAGCTATGCAAATTGCACAGCTTATTTCGATTGTATTTCTAAATAATGTGCTATTTTGAGACATCCCTTAACCCTTGTGGAATGAGGGTTACGGGGATGCCAGAATAGCATGCCTGTTATTTCTAAATCTATTTTGAAATAATGTGTGTGTGTAAAAGATGTGGAAAAGATATTTCGGGATACTTCCAGTATCCCGAAATAGCTCCGCTGTCTGAACATATCCCAGATGTGCACATTGCTGCATTCACATTTAAATCACTGCATTGCCCAGAAGCTTTGAGACACTGTGCCTACCTACAGTAAATGGCAGTCCCTGCTCACTAGTGCATCTCTCATCGGCCACACTTGGTAGCAGCTGCTACGATAACTGTCAGTTTTAAAGCCAGCTGGCTTTCAGCTGAGGTACAGAGTAGACTCATTCTTCTCTCTGTAAGAGGTCTACAGCCAGATGTACACTGGTGGAGAAAATCGATTGTGTAACGTGAATTGTGTAACTGGAGTCATTGTAACTTACACTGATTTTCTGGGGTGGCCCCACAGTGAGAGATCAAAGGGAGAAATGCTCCCGTTGACTTCCCTTACTCCTACTGACAGGGGCACTCTCAACATTCAATTTAGCGGGTCTTTACTAGACACTCTAAATCGAACCCTGGATGTTTGATCACCAGAGCATTGATCTTCTAGCAAGTGGAGATGTGGCCTCAGTATCAGTAAGTGGAACAGAACACTACACCTAGTTTGGGTTACATCCACAAAACTGGTAAGTCGACATCACAGTCCCCACAGGATTTCAGTTTTTGCACATGTATTTTGAGTATTTGCTTTAGCCTAAGACTCATATTCTTTGCCACAGCCCCCCAAATAATTTTGCTGGGATTGAATGGCTGGAGCAGCATGAGGTCCAAACATGACAGGGACAAAAAAAAAGCCTGTGCATCTGGGCACTGGTGGAATGGTAAAGAACTTTAGAGGTTTAGGAGCCAGGGACAGTTGGAAAGACAGCAGGTGAGGGGCCCAGGGGGATTCTTAAGAAGAGCTGAGTGAGGCTACCTTTCTAGGGCTACGGCAGAACCACAGGGGTGGGGATTTTTCCAAAGCACGTTTTGTTGACTATAGATCCTGGATTGATTATGTATACCAATATATTATAACATTGTAGGTTACTTTCCCATTTTAAAAAATGCCCCCATTTATGCCCTCATTATAATTTCAACACCTTAGACTTTTTCTGGTTCTACAGTACAACAGAGACCCTTTTTTCCAAAGTCAATACAATCACAAATAAGAACTTTGGTGATTCTTTAAAGACTCAAACCCAGGAGCATAAATTCTTATTGCTTTGTGACCAGCAGAATACTTCTTGAAATAAATCACTGAAGGCCAGGTTCTGCCCTTATTTACATTGAGTAATAACTTACTTCTCACTCGTGCCTTTATAAATAATGGCACCTCTTCCAGAGTGAAGCGCTGTGTATTACAGACAGACGGCTGGATTTCATTGCAGTGATAAGCTATGTCCAACCAAAAATGAAGAAAGGCATGTTGACCTCATTTGGGGGAATTCAGATTGAGCTCCCAAAATGATTAATAGCCTAACATATTCACGGTCTCCAAACTCCTGGTGAATTAACACTAACAAACCCCACTGACACCCCCTTCTGAGCAAAAGACCGTGCCATCTTTCATACTAAAAACAGCTGTACAGTAGATTGGAGTTTAGCCATCTTCAGTGAATTACTTTTAAGTGCAGAGCATACAGTCAAACTGACTTTACTTTAAGAAGATTTACATAAACCATGTATCCTAATAGTTGAGTTTACTTTATGAGAGTGCCACACCAAAAATAGTAAAATTATGAGATCAAAGAAAGCTTGTGTATGCTATTTCAGCTAAAAATCTACATCATCCAACAGAGAAGCTAAAGCCAGCAAAGAATTTGTGAACACTGTAGAAGGACCAATGCTGTTTTATAGTTTAACTTTTAATCCCACTTATCAGTTTAAAAATGGGGGTGGGGGGAATCAGCAGCCCAATAAAAAGTCTTCAGGCATGATGCTGATTAAACTCCTAAAGCACTGTATATATAACAAGTGTGCTAGCATAAAGTTTTGGGAGGAAACTCTCTTTGGGGCTGTGAATAATTTATATATTAATATAATAATATAAGGTTATTCCTTAATATAACAACCAGTACAAGAAAAGCAATAATTACAGTTATCATGAAGCAATACACAGTGGGTAGTAATCATCGAATAATTGTATGCAGTAGAATTAAATGTTCAGAGTTTCTTGTTTCACAAATTCTAAAGATTTTAATTCTGTGGTACAGTCTCATCTATGTGGTGTTTTCCAGTTTGAATTTTTTTTTTCTTTTCTATCAAAGACTTAAAAACGGCTAGGTCTTTCTACAGGTAGCTACAAATGCAGCCCTGCACCACTTCAGATCACCTGGCATGGAATTTACATTATGTTCATCTGATCAAAGATCTTTAAGGTGTACAATAATTGTGCTGGTGGGTCTACGTGAGAACCTAGATAGGGAACCAGACAGATCTTAGTTGAGTTTTATTAGCACGTTTTGCTGGAGCAATCTCCCATAGGAAAGTTATGTGAAATCCCATATGCACCAGCAAGGTTGTGCTTCTCTGCCTTTAAAAGCTTTGAGATTGATTCTAGCCTCACGTACTTTCAACATACAGCGTGCTTAGTGCCATGCACATATATTACAATTCTATATATATTATATAGAGTATTTACTGATATATAGGACGCATATAGTATTCCTCATGTGGGGACATGTTATCTACTGTAAAACATACCTGTATGCATGCAGTGTTTTGCATCTGACAAAGAGAGCTCCAGCCAACAAAAGCTTATGCCCAAATAAATTTGTTATCTTTAAGGTACCGCAGGATTCCTTATTGTATATGCATACAGTGGAAACCACATATAGGAGAATCATCTTCATCATAAATAAGACAATTTCACTTGCAAGCAAATTGCAGATTGCACTATGTGGTGCATTGAAAGAACTTGGGACCAGGATTTTAATTTAGTATAAACAGTTCCATGGTGTCCTAGTTCACAATAAGGAGTTTCACAGCAAAATATACAGAATGGGAAGGCGGGAACTAAATCTGACTGAAACAGACAAGTTGTTGATTCTTAAGATGAGTACAGGATTCAAAACTGATCATGCATTGAAAGCTTTTGATGCATGAGTGTGGAGTCCCCTGTATCAAGAAACAAGATCAGAACATTTTCAATTGTGCTGTGAATTTGCCTGCGAATTTGTAACCCAGCTTCTCCAATTGCAAGAATTTAGATAAATGAGATGTGGAAGCATTTAGCTCTGCCTGCAGCCTCGTGGGTTATATGTGGGTGCATCTTATTTTAAGTCTCAGCATCATCTGTTTTCCGATGGTGTCTATATGTACGTATTCTGTGTCTGTTTCACTGATCAAGTGCGCAACTGGTAGCATGGCACTTTTATAATCTCACAGCCACTAGATTAAAGCACACACACAGCTACAATTCTAATTGAAGATTTCCTTCATGTATTGCCAACTTGAGCAAACTGCAGCATAGAAAGAGAGAGGGATGTTTAAACAAACTTACCAAAAATAACTGAAGTTCTCAAAAGTTGCCCTGAAGTTGAAATAGCCCAGAACACCAATCCAAAGCCTGTCCCCAAGTTCTTGCTCTTTCTCCCCCCTCTCTCTATTGCACTTGGGAAAAGGGCAGTGCAGAAATTCAGCAAAACAATTTTCCTTCTATGTAGATTTGGGCGTTTCTTTAGAGTCAGAAAGGGAGTGGCTGAGCCCCGGTGAGGCTTGTTGCCATACCCCACGCCAAAGAGTGCAGTTGCAGATTACACAGCCTGTGAAATTCAATACCTGCTGTACTGTAGCGACAGCTGTAATACTTCATTTAGGGCAGGACTGACAGACTCTGCGCTTGTTCCTGGCTAGGAACTCACACTGGGGTGTAGGAGAGCGGTGTGTGGGTTTCAGTACATGCTCTGTACCACGGAGAGCCTACAGCTGCAAGCATTTGTATGTCTCCAGGCTGGAGAGACAGCACAACTTCCTTAGGACTGAAAATACATTGGGTATGAGAGAGAAAGCAAGCCAAACATCTCTTTTCCTGAGGTTCGTTCCCAGGCATAACTGTGTCATTAACAATATAAATGTACTGGATGTAGCTTCTCTCACCAGCTCAGTTCAAATGCACAATGCTTTTGATCTTTTCTGGACTACAATTTACTGCTGTAAAAAAAAACCCTTGGACACTGAAACTAACAGATCTGGCTGCACTGTTTGCTTACCCCACTTAACCTGGTATTGTGACTTAAAGCTAGGGAGTGCCACTGTGCTCTTAGAGCTGCCTTAGCAATGTGTCCTGATACTAATACATGAGGAGAGCTGTTTAGCACTGGCAAAAACTGGTTTGCTGAGGTTGGGATTCCTCCCCTCTCCTCCCATTTTCTAATCTCCTCCCCCTCGCTCCCAAGAGAAGCCTTTGATAACATGACAGCAACTATTACACTTCCAGAACTCAGGGAAAGGCAATGGAAACGCAATGCATCATTGTTTCTGCTATAGGGCTGTACTAATTACTGTGTTCTCAAAAGCATGTACGGGCCCAGGGGAGCCTGCAAACTGGAAACAAAGAAGTTGGGAGTGTCCCAGAATGTAGCCAGCTACTTTGCCAATGCAAAGTACAGTAAGAAGTGAAAAATACGCTAGTCAGGGAGAAATGACTATATATGCAAGGTTGATTCATTTCATGTCAGGGCCAGTGTTGTATAGCTGGGCATTTTTAGAGTGTTGAAGACGTTTAAACATTTAATTCTATGCACTGCATATTCTTTGGACCTGTGTTGATAAAAAAGGGGCACATAGGTGTGTCTAATTTGCATACACAATTACTGTATCTCCCTGTGGTAAACAGGTATTTGCTCATGGAAATCAGCAGTCTGTGCTTTATTTTGTGCCTGCAGTTATGCATGCTATGAAAATCAGGTGCTAAATACTGAAATGTGTAGAAGGTAAAATCAATTACATTGTTTATGTAATACCACAAATGTTAGTGGCACTTTAAAAATCTAATCGAGGCAGAGGGCCAACTTGTGAAATCAATACTAAGACAAAACCAGAAGGTTCTGATAGCAAATACAGGAAAAGGTTAAGGGAGGGGAGGACAAGAGTAAAGTTATGTGGATGCTTGGACAAGCAATGTACTTGTCAGCTACACCTATCTATAACATATGGTATGTGACTATGGTTCATATGTGTCCCTAAAGTAATGTGGTTTTATATGAGGCTTAGGGTACAGAGGCAGCATGAAGATGGCCTCAGGCATCTGGAAAAAAAACTTGGGCCCAAATCCTAAAGGTATTCATTGAATTTAGGGCTAGAAGGGACCGTTGTAATCAGCTAGTCTGAACTCCTTTATAGCACGGGCCACACAACTAATGTGTAGCCCCCACAATGTGTAACAATGTGTAATAGACACCACGTAATTCTTAGAGTAGATATTTTAGAAAAATATCCATTCCCAATGTAAACATTGTCAGTGATGGAGAATCTCCCACGACACTCTGCAAATTGTTTCAATGATTAACTTTCGCCATTAAAAAGGTACACCTTATTTCCAGTCTGAACTTGTCTAGATTCCAATTCCAGGTACTGGATCCTGTTGGACCTTTCTCTGTTAGACTGAAGAGGCCATTATTAAACATTTGTTCCCCACATAGGGACTTAGAGACTAATCGAGTCACCCTGACTTTACTCTTTTTGAAATTAAATAGCTTGAACTTTTTGAGTCTGTTACAATAAGGCAGGTTTTCTAACCTTTTAAGCATTCTCGTGGCTCTTCTCTGAACCCTTTCCAATATATCAACCTCCTTTTTGAATGGTGGGCACAGTATTCCAGCAGTAGTTGCAGCAGAGCCAAATACAGAGGCAATATAACCTCTTTACTCTCCTACTTGAGATTCCCCAGTTGATGCAGACAGCTCTTTTGGCCACAGTTTCATGCTGTGATTATGTACCACCCCCCACAAAATCTTTTCCAGAGTCGCTGCTTCTCAGGATAGAGTCTCCCATCCTGTAGATGTGGCCTGCATTCTTTATTCCCTGGTCTACAAATTTCCATTTAGGTATATTAAAACCCTGTTGTTTCTTTGCACTTGTTTGCAAAGAGATCCCGATTTGAATCAGTATGTAAGTTAGGTACCCAATACCTTTGAGGACCTGGGCAACATAGGTTTGGAGAGGTGCGGTCCACACAAATAACAGGAGCAAAACTCCTGTATGTGAGAAGTGGCACATGGGCTGGTTAATATCTAGCAAGTTTCTTTCCCCTGCATGCCAAACCCTGAGGAGGAACATTTGTATAGTGCCATGGGCCCAGCCCAATTCCCACTGAAATATCCCTTTGTCTGGGTATTATGCACCCAGCCTTATTTTACTGGTGGGTGAGTCAGACTGTATGGTTACTTGTTGGTGTCACAGGCTGAATTTGGGCATTTCAATTTTTGGCACTTGCTATTTGAAATATGAAAATGTGATATCTGGTGCAGCCTTTCTGAGTAGTCAGTCAGGAGAGTGTTAGCGTGTGACAAAGACTCACACCAGATATGCAAAACTAAGAACTGCAAGCTGACAGCAATCAAAGGGGGCTCAGGTGGAGTCAGACATTTGACTCTTTGGAGCCATCATACACTGACTGTTTTTTAGCTTAGTGGCTAGTCAAATTTCAAGATCTGGGGCTGAGCTAGGTGGGAGTGAAAACCGATAGAGACCAATATGTTCTTTGATGCTGCCTTGTTTATTTACAAGGAATGTACAAGGTCCTGTTTCTCTAAGTGCAGGAGGAAACAAGAGCAAAAGAACCTATTTCTTAGTTTACAGCCCCAAGCCTCTTTGGCCAATGCCAAACTCAAAACCTCTTTATCTAGCTTTTTCCATGCTCATAATGTGCTTACAGGCTGTTACTTCTTTCTTTCTTGCTTACACACACAAACACACTACCTCTCTCTTGCGCTCTCTCTCTCTGACACACACACACTTGAACCCTCTGCCACGTGGTTTTGGTTTTGGTTTCTAGGGACTCTATTGAATCTTGTTTTAGGAGAGGCCCCTTACCTGTCTCTTACAACTACGTTAAATGACGAGTGTGTTCACCTGACATCAGTTTCAATATGGTTTTAATTCAATCCATAACAAGGATTTACCCAGCTCATTACACACACATACATTCAGTGTTGGAGCAACCCTTGACAGTGTTTGAAAAAGCAGCAGCGTGCTTGTTTTCCCTTTTAACAGTCTATTCCAGCGGTGGGCAATCTGAGGCCATCAGATTAATCCAGGGGTCAGCAATGTCCGGCATGTGCGCCATAAGTGGCACGCAAGATGATTTTCAGTGGCACGTGCAATGAACAGGCTCCCCTCGCTCCTCCCCACCTGCAACAGGGAGCCCGTGCTGGCAATCCAGCATCATGCCTTCCCCACCCTGCAAGATTGGAGCCAGAGCCAGAGCCAGCTTCCTGCAGGGGAGGGGAGTGGGGGGGAACCTGTTCATTGCACAAACCTCACAGATGTGAAACTGAGCTCGGGGGGAGTAGAAAAGAGTCTAGGCACATTTGCAAATCACCATTGCTGCTGCCGCAGGGTGCATAACGCAGTGTTACGTGTGTGTCGTCTCCACATACGTCAGCTGAGCCACCCTTCGCAGCAGTTTGGCCCTGTCCCTTTCTCCACCTGGGCACTTTCCTGTCTCTGTCACAGCCTCCAGGACGGGAGCCAGTCGCAGCCAGCGGGAGGGAGGAGAAGGAGGCGTGCATATGCACTGAAGGCCAAAGTCTGACAGCTCAGGCTGGCCTGGGAAGCCCGGAGGCTCCGTGCCGGATCTGGCTTGTGGGGAAGCACACACATGCTGCTCCTCCCCTCCCCAGAGGAAAAGCTGGAGTGGAGCCCAAGGCAGGAGACCAAGTAGGGTGTGCAATGGAGAGAGCCCCTCCCCGCTCTCAGGAGAGTGGCGCGGCCTATGGCAGGAGGGTTAAATCTTGGCATGCCACTTCAGAAAGATTGCCGACCCTGAGTTAATCTGATTGTGGCCTGAGGGACAATTTGCTGACATTATCCATCTGCAGGCACTGTCCCCACAGCTTCCAGTGACTGTGGTTCACCATTCCTGGCCAATGGGAGCTGTGGGGATGGTGCCTGCAGGTGAAGGGGCTTCAGGGATGATCTTCCTGTAGCTTCCATTGGCCAGGAACTGTGAACCACAGTCAGTGGGAGCTGTGTGTGTGGGAGGGGTGGGGGGGTGCTTGTGGACAGTTGACGTCAGCAAAGTGTCTTGCAGCCTGCAATTAGATTACCCACAGGTTGCCCACCACCGCTTCTGCAAAACACAAATGAACTTGGAGAGAATGAGTATGTTCTGTATTCAGGATATTTGGGAATGTATGCTCATCAGTTAGTGTCTTGTTTCTAACTCGATTTCAGAGTTGAACAGATGGCCATCTATGCTACACTGATTCCCCTGCTACTTCAGCTAGTGTATTGCAGAGTTTCACTGGTGTAATAGAAATAGTACATAGAGCCCTGTGTGGATATAAAATTGGTATCCACATCCACATCTGCAACTGCAAAAGTGAACTGTGGATAGTTGCAGATGCGGATAACTACAAGTATAAAGTGGATGTCTGCAAATTTGCAGGGTTCTAGAAACAATATTTGTATTCGCATCCACATCCGTATTTGCAAAAACGAGCCACAGATATCTGCATCCATATCCATAGATGCAGATACCCGTGTATATAAAGCAGCTCTTTGTGGATTTGGCTCACTTTGACAGTAGAGTTCTGACCATCAGAGCTGTGAACTGACCAGTCAACCACGCACCTCATATGGGCCTGGAAGTAGGCAATTAGGCAGCAACAGTACAAAACCAAAAAGCAAATACAGCACTGTACTATGTTAAATGTAAACTACTAAAAAATAAAGTTAAAAAAGAAACAACAAGGTAAGGAAACTGTTTCCCTGCTTGTTTCCTTTATAGCAAGATGGTTAAAAAGCAGCATTTTTCTTCTGCATAGTGAAGTTCCAAAGTTGCATTAAGTCAATGTTCAGCTCTAAACTTTTGAAAGAACAATATGTTTTGTTCAGTTACAAACTTTTCAGAGTTACAAACAACCTCTATTCCCAAGGTGTTCATAGCTCCAAGGGTCTACTGTAGCAGAATCCTGCCTGTAGCCAATCTATCTCGCATTGTTCTATTGGCACGAAATCATTTTTATTGTCTCAAATATAAAGCATGAACATTAAAAAAAGAAAACTTTAAGTGATAGAGCAGCCCAAGTTTATATAAACAGTAACTTCCCCACTGAGTCATGATCATTACAGGTTTGTCACAACTAATGACTTTATTGATTCCGGTTCTATAGATGTGGCCTATCCTTTGTGGTTTACTTGTCCAGGTACTCTAATGTAGGGTTGGATTCATGAAAAAGCTTTACAAATGTCTCTTTAATTTTGAGACATGTCAAAAAAATGGAAAGAAAACTTCTTTGCTGCATGCTGAGGCAACGATGAAAGTTCCTGGCTTTTGCATTTACATGCCGGTAAGATTTATTACATGGTCTGCTCTTACCTCTTCCCTTCTCCACCTGACCTCCAACAGCACTTTCAGGGCTCAGTCTTATGGATTTGTTGTCTTCACTCAGGCAAGACTATAATATGCACAAGAATGATAGGAACATTCTGTATGTAACTTTCATTGTAATGCCAAACCCCTAATGGGCTGATTGGGTGTCAGTGCAACCTCACTGATACCCATGGATTTACTCTAGACCCAATGGGAAGATTCTCCAATTGTCTATTTCAGTAGATAGATAGATAGATAGATAGAGTAATAAAATAACCTTGTAGATATTTGCAAAAAATGGAAAAAAGTGTTCACAGAAATAGCAACACACGCCATAGCCAGAATATTAGAGCAATTTCATCTGCACTATTATACATTCTCGTTGGAATTTTGGACATTTTGAGGGAAAAGATGTACTTCTTATTTGGGTGCATGTATTATTCTTGTATGAAAAGTTAGAAATATGAGGTATGAAATGGTTTATGGTTTTAAATGTGCAAATGTGAGCCCTCTATGATGCTCCAGGAAGCTTTAAGGACTGGGTGTTGACTGAGTGATCAATTTAATGACTTGAGAACAGCCTTGTTTGTCCTTGAAGTCTAAGCAGTGGTTGGTCTTAGGAGGACATGTGACCATGCCACCGGCTAGTGGGGTATCAGTTTGACCAGGTAATTTTCCATGGAAGGTGGGAGTAGAGCAGTGATTCTCAAACTTTTTGCCCATGGCCCATCCTCCTCAATTCAAATCTTTTGTGGACCACCAGCCAACCACTCAAGATGACAAAATGCCTCTGCTTGTCTCTAAATACCTGACTTAATAAATTAGGCTTAGTAGACTACTGGAGTATAAAAATGTAAATACACAGCTATAACATAAGGGGTGTGTGTATAACCAGTAAGAAAGGAAATATTATTAATCAAAATCATTAAACAGATTAAGAGCTTTAACTTTATGATGTTAGTTTTCCAAACTTCATTTTAAATAAAGTAGAATATTAATGTATGTCCAAAACAAAAGATTTCAACATTATCTTTATTTATGTCAGGGGTGGTGAACACTTTTGGGGCCGAGAGCCACTGATCCACAAAAAGTCAGTCGGGGGCCACACAAAATTTAGAAACAACAAAATAACCCAACAAAAAAAAAAACAACTTCACTGATGTGCACCCCCGCCCCCGACTGAGACACCTCAATCCCCTTTCTGGGTTGGGGCCAAAAATGAGGGGTTCAATGTGCAGGAGAGGGCTGCTGAGGAACAGGATATGGATAGGGGTGCAGGGTCTGGGTGGGAGGTAGTGTGCAGGAGTGGGCTGGGGGTGCAGGGTCTGGGCGGGAGGTAGTGTGCAGGCTGAGGATGGGGAAGCTGGGTGCAGGAGCAGGCTGTAGTTGGCTAGGAGGTTGGGTGCAGGAGGGGGCTGAGGATGGGAGTCTGGGTACAAGGTGGGGTACAGGTGGGCAAGAGGAGGATGTGGGGGCACTTATCTGTCTCCTCACACTCTGCCACTCCCAGGAACCACCCCCTGTTGCTCCCATTGGCCAAGTTTCTGGCCACTGGGATTAGCGGGAAGAACCTCCAGGCAAGTGGTTTCCTGCATTGCCATTACCCCAGCTGGTGGGAGGGGGAGCAGCAATGCACAGAGCCACTTCCTCTCCCTGAGATTTGGGACTCCCGCGCCACAATGGGAAGCCGGTGCTGGCACTCCAACCACACTGGGTGGAGGTCATAGGGTTGAAGCGCCTGCGCGGGCTTCCCACTGCAGGGGGGGGGCAAGCTCTGAGCCTGTGGCCCATCTACAAGATGGTCATGGACCGTGGTCCACAGACCACATGGTCGTGGTCCACAGACCACACTTTGAGAACCATTGGGGTAGAGAACAAAACATTCGTGCCCAAGGATAATCTATATAAACAATGGGGCGCTCTCTGTCCTTTTGTCTTCGGCTGGCCTAGAGAAGGGCCTGGCACACTAAGGCTTTGTCTACACTGCAGAGAAAAGTTGGAAAAAAATATGCAAATTGCAAACCACAATTTGCGTATCTTTTTCCGGTTTTTTTTCCGAAAGAGGCTTTTCTGAAATTTGGCCCGTCTACATGGGGCCAAATTTCAGAAAAAACTCCTCTTTTAGAACATCCTTTATTCCTCTCACTGAGAGGAATACAGGGATGCCAAAAGAACACGTCTGCTTTTTCAGAAACTGTTCTGAAAAAGCAGATGCGTTCCTTGGACCTCTGGTATCCCAGAAAAGCTCTGCAGTCTAGACATAGCCTACAATACAAAAGAAACAAAGGGAACCACCAGAGACCCAAGTCAATGTAAATGATCATCTTTTGACTTGAAGACTGGCCTGAAATAAGAACAAGCTCTTTAGGGTAAGGGCCTGCTTGTACAGATTGAACCTCCCTGATCAGGCACCCTCAAAGAATGAGGTTTACAGGATCTGTTGAAAAAGGGTTTATTTTTTGACAGATCCATGTCTAGACTGCTGTTTTTTTTTTTTTCCGAAAAAGCTCCATTTCGAAAAAAAGTGGTGGCCATATTTATGCTAATGAGGCATGGGATATTTAAATCCCTGCTTCATTAGCAATTTCAATGTGCTTGATTTGCATCCCTCTGCCAACAGAGGGATGCAGTCTAGACATAGCCCCCCCCCGGATCTGAAAGTCAAATAAGCCCCAGATAGTCAGATACCTGGGAAAGATTAACAACCAGGTGTTCACAGTATATAACTGTGTAGCATTAAAAGCTTAACTAAAATAAATCAATAAAAAACAGACACCTGAATCATAAAGAGACATGGTGAGGTAATATCTTCTATTAGGAAACATCTGTTGGTGAGAGAGACAAGCTTTCAAACCACACAGAAGTTGGTCCAACCAAAGATATTCCCTCACCTACCTTGCCTCTCTCTGGGAAGGACATTTCATAAGACAGTCAAAAATACTTTTCAGCCACAAACTAAACCCCAAATGTGTGTTTGGTGCTAGTGGTGTTATTCTCACCATTGAGTAAAACACGGTTATTAAGCAATGTAACCACTGAGTACACAAAGCAGCTAGCTAGAAATGAAACAGCAAAATGTGAACGTTTCCTGGAATGATCCTGAAATGTCCTGGAAGAGCAGAGAGGAAAAAAATGATCTCACACAGGACAGTCTCTCTCTTTGTCCTGTCCTGATTTCTCTTCTACTCCTGGCCCCCACGTCTCTTGACTCCTACTCCATTGGGCATCTGAGCACAAGGACAGACCCTCAGGAAACCAGAAAGACCCGATCAGAGTGCACCAGAAAAAGGAGGACAACCGGACCAACTGACATTGAAACCATGGCAACAAACCATTCTGGCTTATGCTTGGAGCTCCTGCTCAGTAACGAATCTCCCTCCTAGGGCCTAATTGTTCCAAGCTCTTCGTGGCTGCCCAGAGGCTAGAGGGGATCAGCTCTTGATTTAAAGAAACTTCCCGATGATGCCTCACAGGCACCCTGCAAGGATCAGATTAAAAAATCAAAGTCCCATTGCTCACAGAAGTGCCAGGGCTGCTTTCCTAGGGCACCCTATGGTGCACATTGCCCAAGAAGGGGCAAAGAAGGGAAAGGAAAGAGTGAGGTCATGATGTGCTGACTTTCCACACCTGCAAGCCAAGAACACTACCAGATCGTAACAAATGTAATCCCATGCTCCCCCCGTGATGATGTGATCTTGCACCACCATAGTAAAGGGCTGGAACTAAACGGCATCATTTATTTCATGGTATTTTTTTTCCTATTTCCTCTACTGTTTCCCCTCCTAGTCCCATTTGCCTTTAGTCAGGCAACTTGGGTTCAGGATTAATGGTTGCCTGGAATCCTGGTTATGTTACCACATGTGAAAGCTATCCTGGCAAGCTGGAACTGTAGCTTGGAAAGAGAAAATCGACCAGGAACTGAGGGCATCACAAGAAAAAGAGCATCTTCTTGCTCAGGAAACACAGACCAGAATGGGATGGCGATCTACAAGTGTATCTGCCTGGAGTGAGCTAAGCAGCAATGTGCAAAGCACTGAAGTAAGAGTGTCGCAAGACAGAAGATGTCTTTATTTGGCACAATGTCATTAATTAGGATAAACTTAAAAAACAAAAACTGGTCTGGTAGCATTTTATAGACTAACAAAACATGTAGATGGTATCATGAGCTTTCATGGGCACAACCCACTTCTTCAGATGACCGGAGTTTTAAGTTGAGGATGTGCAGACCCAAAATAAATAGGGGAGAAGGGGGAAGAAAAAAAAGGAGGAGGGGTAGGAAACAAGGAGCAGAGGTTATGAAAAAATCAAAGGGAAAAACAGGAAGGCAGAAGGGTCATCAGTAAGCACCGGAAGATTAGCACGTTAAAACGAAGTAGATAAGGATCAAAGTCAATAGATGGCGGGGGGCGGGGGTTACTAGATCATTGGACTGCCTCAGCTCTTTCCTTATTACAAGGAAGGTGAAGAACAGCTCCAGAAAGCAAGGAGAGTGAGAGAAATGAAAGGAGCACCTTCTCCTGGAGAACAGCTTAACTCAGCTCCTTTTCGCTTGGCCAGACTGAGGCTTCCCCAGGCTCACCCAGCAGAAGGACTTTTTACCTCAAGGGTTTTAGGTATGTTGGAAAATGGCCTAAGAAGGCAGAAAGATTCAGGAGATGACAATAGGATTTATTGTTCCCTTTCTGAAGCCTGCAGTTCAGGTAGGAGTTACTTCTGAATAAAACGAGTCATCTAATTGGTGCCAAGTGTCCACCTGTTATTCATGTAACTGGGTAGATTCAGGTGTCAGTGAAATATGTTGTTTCCAATACAGCATTGACCGTGCGGGTTAATTCTGTGTGTGTCCATCATTCATGGGATGTGGGTCTGATTTTAATTAATTAGATTTGAGGAATGTAGGTGTCTTGATTTCCTGAGAGCTCGAATTTATAATTAAACAGAGTGAGATTCACCACAAAGCCCCATGCATGTCCCACTTCAGCCCTCAGAATACAGCTTGAGTTGACATGGACCTTGGCAGTGAGGGTAGTGGGCTCAGGGGCGGAGTGGCCCAGTGGGATACCAGGAATTTCCCAGTGGGCCGTCGTATCCACCCGTGACGGGCAGTCATATCCACCCGTGACGGGCAGTCGTATCCACCCGTTGTTGCCCCGCGCTCTGAACGGCTCTGCGTCCGCGCTGTATGTGGCGCACGGAGCCTGACCTGCCACTTGTGCTGCTTGCTGGATGTGACTCAGGGAACGGGGGCGGGGTGTGAGGGGCACACACGGGTGACGTCATGGGGAGGGCCATTCCCAGGCCTATTTTGATTGCCAGTCCGCTCCTGAGTGGGCTTCAGCAGTATTACTGATCATGCAAATCTGGGAGGGTGATACCTGATCTCACATGCCCCCCCCCCCCCACATGTCGCCTCCAGGCTTTGGGCTGTCCCACTGCATGGGTTAAATATCAACACTGTGAATAAACTCTGAGGGGCCTACAAGACATGTGGTGGCAAGGAATTCATTTTTGATGGAGGAAGTCAAAGTGAGAGGATCAGAGCTCAGAACTACACATTTCCTTGCTTGCTGCTTTGGTGGTTTGCTGGTTTGCTGGACTAGCTAGCATGGCCCTAGAGACCAATCTGTAGGAAATGACAGCTGCAGCAAAGTGTCCAGCTCCACAATAGATTTGCTGATATTGTCTTGATGCCAAGAGGTTCTAAGGCACCCTCCGGCCCTAGTGACACGGACAGAACTTGAGTTTCCCAGAATGTGCTCAGCACCTTGTAGGACCAGCCCATAGGGGTCTCATGTCAGCTCCCATTGAAGCCAGTGGGAGTTTTGCCTTTAACTTCAGTGGAATCAGGTTGGAGCCCTCTGTTCCCTCTGTCTCAGCTTCTCCATCTGAGCAATGGGGAGAACAGTGCTTCTCTGCCTCATTCGTGCACCCCTTAAAAAGTACTTTAAGAGCCTCAGAAGGAAGGTGCCATAGAAGAGTAAAATATTCTTATTGTGATTAGCACTGACGCACATCTGGCAGGTTGCTGCAGATGCAGCCAGACATTCTAATTATTTTAGATGCTACTGGACATGCAAATCATTTTGAACATTGTAAGTAGACAGTTCAGGATGTGATTATGACTAGCATCACATGTAATAAGTAAAGTGTGCTGGGCATCTGCCAGCACCACAAAACAATCACAGTGTCTGTTGGACTGAACTGAATCTGTGTTGTCTGAAGCAGGATGCTTATGAGTGGCACAACCTGTGTCAAGTCGCACACACCAACAGGAGGAACGTCTCAATAATTCTGACATACTGAGAAATCCCTGTTTTCATTGCTCCCGCATCCCCAAGAAGTCCTCTGTTTTGTTTTGAAATTCTCTGCATTTAGTGTATTTCCATTTTTTCTGTTGGCCACTGCTTCTAAATGACTTTTGAATCGACATTGTTATTCACCCTACAACAAACTCTTGAGCTAATAACTAATGGGGCGTGATTTGATGATGCAGAGAAGTGGTATGCTGAGCTAAAATTTAATTTTTATAGTGTGTGCTGCCTGTTGGATTGGCTGTAGTTGTCCATAGATAGAAATCAATGAACCGAGAGAGAGTGACTTTATATTGTTTCCAGAAGACAGATTAAACATTAAACAGTTTAGAAGTATTGCAGTATAAAAGTTTGATGGAAGTCTCTTATATCAACTCAGTGAACATGACGTTAAATGGAAAAGCCATTGTGAGGGACCCCCCTTCCCCATGCTTTCTGAAATTGACTAACTGGGTACAAACATGCATAACTTGAAGATGCTTTGGGCAAAATACCTCATGTAACCTATCAATTTTAATGTCTCCGTCTGCTGGATCTGTATATTTTATTTTGGTATATGTATCATTCTTGTGTGTAAAGTTAGATATGAGGAGTATGGAGTGGTTTTAAATGTGCAAATGAAAGCCATCAAGGGTGTTTCCCTCAATGTCTGGGTGATCACCTGTAAACAGCCCCATTTCTCCTTTAAGTCTTAGCAGTGTTTGGTCTTAGGAAGTCATGTGACCTTCCTAACTGGTTGGGGCTGACCAGGTAATTTTCCATGGAAGGGGAGAATATAAAACAGAGAATTCACCCCTGAAGGGGAGGCTATTTAACATGCAAAGTTTTTCAATTCTTGGTCTTTGGCTGGCACATGACTTCCAAGAGAATGAACCAAAGACCCTAGGGGAAAAAGGAACTTCCCTGGTTTGGAGGCTTAGTTGGAATAAGAACAGTTTTAGGGTGAGTTTGTAATAAGCTTGAGTGTGTGTTAGAATTAGCTGTGCATTTCTTTTTATTTTAAATTTGTAAATCACTTTTCTCTGCCTGTTTTCACTTTCAGTGCTGCTTGTACTTAATAAAATCACTGTTATTTTCTATCAAGCCCAGTGTAAATAATTGTTACCTGGGGGAGCAATCAGTATGTACAGCGCCCTTTCGTTGTTAAAGGGGGCTTACCTGAATGATTTATTTGGGGTTTTGATCCCATTTGGGGAGTGGTTTCCCTGGAAGCTGGGCCCAAAACTGCATTTTCCTCCTGAGGAGTGGGGGGGAAAGGGGGATGATCTCAGCTCTGTGCCTTGGCTGGGAGAGACCAGGAGAGGGGGCCCAGCAGGACAATGCGGTGAGAAGCCCCAGAGAGCAAGGAGGCAAGTGTCAGTGGCTTTGTCAGCACTCCGGGAAGCACGCCCAAGGGGTCTTCTGTGACTGCACCAGATCACAGCCATATAGACAGAAAAGGCCTGGGAGTAAAAAACAAAGGCTAGTTCTTACTTTGAAGGGTGGGGATTTCATAAAATGGGAGCTAACATAGCCGTGAGACATACCCTTTCTGGGAGACAGTCACTAGAGCCCATCATCCCAGGTAGCTACTGATTTTCTCTTTTTTAATTTGCTAGCAGATGTGCCTGGTGTTGCTTGGGTTCATAACTCAAGTAAGGGTTGTTTTTTTTTAAATAAAAGGAATATGTACAATCTTTATTTAAATGACCGTATTTTTAAAAAATACAGTGTTATTTTTATGACGTTAGTTTTATTTTGCATTTCTTTAAAAAAAGGGATGGTTCAAATTTGTCTGTTTAATTTTTTTTATTAAACTTTGTGAAATGGGAATTCCATCAAGTGTATTTTTTCTTTGTCTGCTATAAACTATGTTTTAACAAAAAAGAGCTATAGTCAATTTGGTTTCCAGTAACATTTTCTTCTAGTTTTCAAACCTTACACATTGATTTAGCTGTGCTAAAACAGAGTACTAATCTAAATTGCTCCATTTTTATCTCTTTTCTCTAAGGGCATATCTATATTAGGAAATTATTTTGAAATAATTAAATAGTAACACCAGAAATAACAAAATTGAAATAGTGTGTCCCCACTATGGGGGAGCCTCAAAATTAGTCTGAGGTAGGCTCCATTATTGTGAACACACTACCTCGACTAAGGCTATGTCTACACTGCAGAGTTTTTGCGCAAAACCAGCTGCCTTTGCGCAAAAACTCACAGCGCATCCACATCTCAAGCATGTTTTTGCACAAGAGAATTTCAGTGAATCAACAGAACAGAGGGGTTTTTGCAGTATAGGTATTCCTCTTTCTACGAGGAATAACTCCTTGTTGCGCAAGAGTTATTGTGCCAAAAGGTATGTGTGGATGGGCAGCAAGGGTTTTTTGCGCAAAAACATCCTATCAAAAGATGCACAGGTGCCCTGGTGGCCATTCTGTTAATGGCAATAAGAGCTTTCTTGCAAGAAAGTGTCCACGCAGTCTGGACACTCTCTTGCACAAAAGCGCATCGCTTTTCTGATGCGCTTTTGCAGTGTGGACGTGCTTTTGCGCAAGAAGATTTTGCGGAAGATCTCTTCCTGAAAAAGCTTCTTGCACAAGAAGCCTGCAGTGTAGACATAGCCTTAGAGTCCCAGGAAACACTGGGGAGTAGTTACTTTGAATTACTCTAGGGAGTAGCAGAGAATCCACACTACTGCTATTTCAAAATAACTATTTCAAAATAAGCGTTATTCCCTGAGGAAAGTAGAAGTACAGATTTCGAAATAACCAGCCCGTTATTTTGAAATAATGGGCTTAGCAGTGTGGACGTGCTACTTATTATTTTGAAATAAAGGGGGATATTTTGAAATAACTCCCTAGTGTAAACCAGGGCTATGGTTTATTGAGAAGCAGTCCTACTGCAGGTTCATCCTATTTTTCTTACTCATCTTGGTTTAGTCTCTTTCAACATTTGCTAAATTATGTCACTTTTGAGGACTGTGCTTGATTTGTTGATTCTTTTTTGTTTGGTTTTATGAAAAGCAATCCCATTTTAGGCACATCCTGTTTTCCTGGCACAACCAAACCTTTATGTTGCATTAAGTTATGATAAGAGGAAGCTGTATATAGAATTTGGTGGTCCTAGCTCATACTGTTTAGGAGTTCTTAATCAAACAGACAAACAAAATCTCTAAAATATATAGTAGAAGATTACTTTTAGGGCTGGTTGAAATTTGTCAAACTTTTGGGGGGGGGAGTTTAAACACCTTTTGGAGAGGGGAATTATAATGATTTTTCCTAATATTTCAACAAACTTTTTGCAGAAAAATTATAAACAATATGAGGGTTTTTTGAATCATTTTTACATCTTCCTGATGTTTTAATTATTTTCAAAGCAGGACATTTTCAGAAATGATGTTTAATTATTTTTTAAAAACACCACCATGTGTCTAAGCAGGATATACAATAGTACAGAGAAAAAGAGAGAGAAATTTCCTTTTTTTTTTTTTTTTGCCTTACTATTGTGTAACTTTTTGATTAATCATTTTAGGCACATGGTGGATTTTTATTCTTTTTGGTGGAGGAACATCCAGGAGATTATGCTTTATGCAAAAACAATGTATTCAAGGCTTCAAATGAATGTATTTCATTTAAAAAACAGTGTTGGAAATTTCCTATTTAAAAAATGAATGAAGCATAATTTTTAACATAAAAATATCATACACATTTTGTGAAAAATGTCACCACATGAAAAGTCATCTCTGATCATAAACTAACATAATAAAAATTATTTCAAAATTTGTAGCTTTTTTCCTCTTTTCAGTCCACTCTGATTGCTTATGAATTTAGAGCCAATATGCACCTATGCTCCTTATGGCCTCCATCTTGCAACTAGATCTACACAGACAGGCCCAGTCTGCTCACACAGACCCCAGGGATTTCTGTAGGGCTCTACCTAGGTGAAAGAGCTCCACCTATGCAATAACAAGTAGGATCCATGCTTACACTTGTGAGAAGCAGAATGACTCAGGACATTAACACAACTCAACATTCAAAAATTAATTCTTCCCATTTTGTGCGATCTACAAGTATGATTGATAGCCTTACTATAACAGGTACTGAACACCTCTTCTAAGAGTTTGAAGGGTCAGACTACATGATTCCAAAAGCAAAATCCTGATACATTAAATAAAATGTCCTGCATTACATTGCTGTGCATCAGTCACTGAATCGCTCATTACCTCAGGCTCCTTATTAACTCAGCTCCTGCCAGCTGCTAAAATGGCAGAGGATCGCTTTTTGAAATGATCTTGTGGGGAGAAGAGGTTGCCAGATTGGTGTCCCCGTCAGCTTTCTTTGCCAAAGTAGGATGTGGCTTTCTGCAGCGGATTCACATGACAGGCATATAATCTGGCGACCAAGGGAAGTGCAGTCCTGCTCTCCAAGCTGTCTGAAGAGATTAAACTGACTGAAGCTGTCACCACACAGTTCTGATATTCTGATGCCCTGTATATTGGCATGAGGAAAGCCAGAGGAGTGGGAAATTAAAAGGTAAAACCAGTAAGTAAAAGAAATGAAGGGGTGATAATAATGTGTCTGACCCTCAGCGCGTGTCAATCCTTGTCATAGTTTCAGTGGTGTATGTTGATTTATAACAGCCGATATTTGACCCTATCACTATGAATATTGTTTTTTCCCATTAAGCCTGAGCTATAACCTGAACAATGATGACATAAAACTGGTACCTTGCCACTGCTTGAAAATGAAACCAACAGATCTGCTCTGTGAGTCTGAGCTGATGAGTGTGGTGACAAATCTAGGTTTAATTAGATTTTACTTCTCTTAGCACAGCAGAGCTCACCCAACTCTGGAGAAATGTCCACACTACTGAGAAGATTGACCCTCCAGAGGTCGATCTAGCATTCAGTTTAGTGGGTCTAGTGCAGAGCACCAAATTGAACATTAAGGGCATCCCCTACCGGCGTCCTGTACTCCTCATTCTGTGAGGAGTAAGGGAAGCTGACAGGAGCATGTGCTCCCATCAGCCTTCCATAGTGTAGATGCCACAAATCAAAACCAGCTACACATTTTGCGTAGCCAGATGGCGTACCTTACGCCGACCTGCCTGGTCTAGTGTAGACCAGGCCTGGGAGAGCACAAGGAAGGAGGGTTATATTCCTGGTTGCACTTCTTCAGCACAGTTGCTAAACAAATTCAAACCAAAAGGCTAAATTCTGGCCTCACTGATTCCTCAGATGTGCTGAACTGGCATTTGAGCCTCAGGGAGCCTGCAGCTCTGACAAGAGAGAACTGAAAATGGTGTCAACTGCCAGCCCCTTTCCCTGTGAATATTGCCTTTTAAACTTCACGCTGACCTGTACCTGGGGACAGGGTTGAAGGGCAAGCAGCCAGACTCCATTTGTACAGCAGGAAGCTGGCTAAGGAAGGAACTGAAAGATTTACCCCATGTGCACTGTATTTGGGACGAGACAGTCCAATTTGCAGTGTATTAATGCCTTCCTGAAAAGTCATTTCTTTCGTGGCACCTCAATAGGGACTGGATTGTGGCTTTTGCACCACAGCCCTGCATAGTGGTGGTACAGAACCATCTTGCTGCAGAAGAAGCATCCAGAAGATTGGTCCTCAAGCAAGAACAAATTCTCCAGGGTTGATCCATTGGGATGGAGCAGATAACTCTTGAGGGCCTGATTCTCAGGGATCCTGACCCTCATTTATTCCTGCTCTACCCAAGCCTCTTTTGGCAGCCTGCACCCCAGAGAAAAGCAGAAGCAAACAGTACCCGTGCGCCCTAAATCACGGTCCACGTAGATGCACCCAACTGTAGTACAAGGACCTGAGTTTCCAAGTGTCCACTAACTTTAGGTGTCTCCATTCTTGTTTGCCTGACCTGTGGCACATAACACATCGCAAAAATTAAAGCTTACAAATTTAGTGGACCCATTTCAAAGTATATGCCTTCTTACTGGGAGTCTGTGGAAAGCAACAGAACCTACACCTCCTGTGTCCTACTTAGTCACAAGACCATACTTCCTTTCCCAGAGGCTTTGCACACATTCTGTCTCTGAAGGGCTGCGTCTAAACTGGCGCGATCTTGCGCCAGAGCTATGCAAATGAGGCTCAGCGTGGAATATCGCCGAGCCTCATTTGCATAACTAATGAGCCGCCATTTTTGCGGAAGAGGCTCTTGCGCAAGACGGAGCTGTCTACGCTGCCCTTTCTTGCGCAAGAAAAACCCTCTTGCGCAAAGCCGTTATGCTGATTATTTTCAGGCATAACGGCTTTGCACAAGAGGGTTTTTCTTGTGCAAGAAGGGGCAGTGTAGACAGCTCCGTCTTGCGCAAGAGCCTCGTCCGCAAAAATGGTGGCTCATTAGTTATGCAAATGAGGCTCGGCGATATTCCACGCTGAGCCTCATTTGCATAGCTCTGGTGCAAGATCGCACCAGTCTAGACACAGCCTAAGTGTATTAATCCCCAGCCCTGTCTCCTGCTAGTTCTATAACTGGTGCTAACTGAGCAGACGTTTGCATTGCTCAGCTGTACACTTGCAAAGAGAACGCTGGGAGGATTGCTTCTTGGCTTCCCCTTCTAATGCTTCCCTATCCGGTAGTAGTGCATTGGACTCTGAAATGCTTCCTCATTAAGGCCCTGATTCAGCCTCTGACGGATAAACACTTGGAAAGCATTGCCCTTTGCTCCTTGGATTTAAATGGAAACTCAGAGTGCTGAGCACCTCCCAGCATGTGCTCAGCAGCTTCAGGGCAGCAATCTGGGATGAGATTGAAGTCTGCTTCCAGAGTTTTCAGTCCCAAAGTTCTGTGGACCTGGACCCATAACGCTGGCATGAGGTTTGGTCTTTCCCTGCCAAACGATACTTCCAGAGTCCCAGCTGGTAAAGGCACTCTGTCACCGTGCCACACTATGGCTACAGAGCCTGCTCCAAAACAGCCTCCTACTCCTTACCAAATTCTTACTGTAGTCCAGTCCCAAACTAGTGTATGGTAATCCAATGTGCAGTGAGTCCAGGACAGTCTACATAAGTAATTAAATCACAGTTTGTCTAAGCAAGTCCAGGGGGAGCATAAATGCATCTACCATACTTACTGTAGCCTGCCAGAGACAATGTGAGCTACTCCAAGTTTGACTCCCCCTCTCCCTTGACTTTCTAAGACTTGTTTACACGTGCCTCTGAATTTGACCCATACAAATAGACACGCAGTGATAACTTGTACTTTCTATTTGACTGTACAAGTGTCTTTAAAAATAGCATTTTTCCCTTTCCCCCATTTTGGAGTATAATTAGATGCCAGTTAGGTCCAATGTTTCATCGTCAATTAAAACAAGCTCTTTTCCACTTTTTTTTCTTCCAGAGAGCACATTTACGTGACACAGCAACAGGCCAGTTCTATCAATACAGTGGAAGTATCTTTCCCACAGCTTGCAGCGATGTCATTGAAAGGAAAGAGAAAATAAATGCTCATAATCTGGGCACACATCCAGCAAAATACACCAACCTGACAGCAGACCAGTTTAAGAATTGTAAAAATCCAAAGCGCTAACACTCAGATAAATCAGTGGTGTTCACTCAGGGAGGCATGACACTGCATCTCTCAAGAGTGATGGCTCATCTGTAGCCCTTTTTAATCTACAAGAATGAGAACAGCATAGTAGACTGAACCGGTTTGAGCACATCCAGGTGAAAAGTGACCATTTACAGGAGATACGTAGCTACTTTTCTAGTCATACTCTGCTGGATGCTCCTGCCCTCAATGGGTTAGGTGTTTTAGCTATTCATTTGCAATTGCTCTGCAAGGATAACATGGGGTGGGGTGCTTTTAGTTTTGAAACCACACCCTGTATCATGTGAACTATCTGTTATTTAACAGAGTTCTCAAAAGCCATTTCAGTTTGTCTAGGATTATTTTAAAGTCCTTTTGGCTTTGATGAAGTTTTCTCTGTGTGTAAGAAGACTGCAGAACACTGATGTATCTGTATTCTCTCTGAACACAAGCCAGGGGTTGGGCTTGTGCACCTTGATTTCAAACATCCTTTGTCTCTTTCTGCAGGGCTTCCACTCAATTAATATTGCACAGATATTCACAAATTAATTCTTAACCTCCCTGTCAGACATTATCCACAGGCTAAAGGGGGGGAAACTGAGTCATTGAGGGGTCAAATGACTCTCCTAAGTCAAAGCAGTTTGTCTGTAATAGAGCAAGGTGTGATTCAGGAGTTCTGGCTCTTTGCCCCACCCTCAATGCGTGGCCTATGCTAGCTTCCACAGAACCAGTCCTTAGTATTGTGAGATGAAAGAGAGAAGAATAACAGGTAGCACGGGGGGAGGGGAGTCCAACAATGTAGAGATTCTAAAAGATTTCCAAGCACGTCCAGTATTATAAGTGTTTATCTGAGTGGGACTGATTCTGAACCTTTTGAGAATTGCCCATCCTTGTGTAGCTCAGAGGCATAGAGTCCACTGACAAGGGAGAGTGAAGTTTGCTCTGCAACATTAGCTGAGAGGCAGCTGGTTTTCAGCTGATGCTGTAGAGGCACATAGCTTTAGCTCCTGAGGTTACAGGTTCAATCCCACTGTGCCAATGATCTGGGTTTGTTGGCTCTACACTTGCTTTCCACAGGCAAACCCACAGTGGGGTGAAAATTGTAACCACCTCCCAAGCAATTCTGGTACTTATCTACATAGCTCACCCAGCAAATATTTTGCTACACTGCTGGCCTGGTAGGTAGGTGGTTTCTGTTTTTCTTCTTCTGTCTTTCCCAATTAAGAAGATATTTGTCTTCAAATATCAGCTTCCTTCTGATTAGCGAACAAATTCATTAAACAAGCCAAGGCACTGTGAGACCTCACCCATTACTGGTCAGTTCAGCTGGGGAAAGTTTGAAGTGTCTTCCTGACCATACTATGTACTGTTACATATAAGGTGCAGAAAGAGTGTCATGGACACACACCATCTGAGGCTGTGTCTAGACTACATCCCTCTGTCGGCAGAGGGATGTAAATTAGACACTTAGACATTGCAAATGAAGCGGGGATTTAAATATCCTGCGCTTCATTTGCATAATCACATAATGGCGCTCTTTACTTTCAAAATGGTGCTTTTTCAAAAGAGCGCTATTATGTGATTATGCAAATGAAGTACGGGATATTTAAATCCCTGCTTCACTTGCAATGTTGAAGTGTCTAATTTACATCCCTCTGCTGACAGAGGGATGTAGCCTAGGCACGGCCTGAGTAAAGAAGAGATGGAGACATGAAAATACCCTGGGGAAGGTGCGTCACCTTGGATACGTCTACACAGCAGGTCTAAAGTCAAATTAAGCTATGCAACTTCAGCTAGGTCAAGTGCATAGCTTAAGTCAAAATAGCTTAATTTGGCTTTTGGTGCTGTCTACACAGCAGGAAGTCGAAGAAAGAACACTCTTCCTTTGATTCCCTTACTTCTCGTGAAATGAGGGTTACAGAAGTTGGAGTAAGAAGTCCTCCAGTTCGACATTATTTTGAAATAAAGTCTTGTAGTGTAGATGTGCACTATGTTATTTCAGAATAATGTCAGTTATTAACTTAAAAAGCAACAAATAGTCTAGTAGCACCTTAAAGATTAACAAAACATGTAGATGGTATCATGAGCTTTCATAGGCGCAACCCCTTCAGATGTCAGGAGTGTTGAAAGTCCAGATCCAAGAATAAATAAGGGAAGGAGGGAGGGGGGAAGAAGGAAAAAAAATAGAGAGGAGAAAGAAAAAAAGAGACGGTGAGTAGATAAGCTTCAGAGGGATAGCCAACTTAGTCTGTAACAGGAAAAACTTTTAAAACAACAAATAGTCTAGTAGCACCTTAGTCAACACCAGATCAGTCCACACAAGAAATCCACTTCCTTGATACTACAGTACAATTAAATGATGGACAAATTTCCACCACCCTATACTGAAAACCTACTGACTGCTACACTTACCTTCATGCCTCTAGCTTCCATCCCAGACACATTTCTCAATCTACTGTATACAGCCAAACCCAACCCGTTTTGCTCCAATCCCACAGACAGAGACAAACACCTACAGGATCTATATAGAGCATTCTTAAAACTGACATACCCACCTGGAGAAGTGAAAAAACAGATCAACAGAGCCAAAAAAGTACCCAGACTTGAACTACTTCAAGACAGGCCAAGAAGAGAAAATAACAGAATTCCACTTGTCATCACCTGCAGTCCACAACTTAAACCCCTCCAGTGCATGATCAACAATCTACAGCCTATCCTGGAAAATGACTCCTCACTCTCAGAGGCCTTTGGGGAAAGGCTAATTCTCGCTTACAGATAACCCCCTAACCTGAAACAAATTCTTTCCAGTAACCATGCAACACACCTCCATCATAATCATCCAGGAACCCATCCCTGCAATCAGTCCTGGTGCCAACTCTGCCCATACATCTACACAAGAGATTTCATCACTGGACCCAACCACATCAGCCACCAAATCAGAGGCTTATGTTAACTGCACATTCACTAATGTGATCTATGCCATCAAATGCCAGCAATGCCCATCTGCCATGTATATTGGCCAAACTGGACAGTCTCTATTGGAAAGAATTAATAGACACAAATCAGATATCTGAAAAGGTAACACACAAAAAACCTGTTGGAGAACACTTTAATCTTCCTGGACACTCATTAATAGATCTCCAAGTCGCTGTTTTGTTTCAGACCAGTTCCACAAGCCAAATACACAGAGAAGGGCTGGAACTTAACATCATTCACAAGTTTAATTCTTATGCAAATGGCATGAATCTGGATAGCGGATGGCTCGCACATTATCAACCAAACAAACAATGAAGGTGCTAATGGTTGTTGATGTCTGTGTAGAATCTGGTGTTGGTCATCTTCCTTTCCAAGTGCAATCTAATGGTTCTTATCAGCCTCTTGTAACTATTTAGTCTTTAAGGTGCTACTAGACTATTGATTGTTTTTTAAGTTTTTCCTGTTACAGACTAACTTGGCTATCCCTCTGAAGTGAGTTATTAACTGACATTATTCCAAAATAATGCTGCTATGAAGATGTTCCTCTTGGGAGCTGGCTAGGTTGTGCTAGAGCATCATAGTCTTGCTATACTAAAGTGACTCAAAGTCAAGGGACAACACAGAGAAAACAGAAGAAAGAGAAGAGGAGAGGCTGTTTTCTTAGCCACTCTAACATATATTTGCACAATTGACTTGACAGAGCTTTCCTAGTGTAACACCAAGAGGTGGAACCAAACCTGGGACCTCTGGAGATTGTGCATGAGCCGCTACCGCCTGAGCTAAGACTGTAGCAGAAATTCATTCTTTCTCTCTTTAAGTCATCTAAATGCTACTATATGGGACAGAACACCACACCCAGAGGCTGTGTCTAGACTGGCAAGTTTTTCCGCAAAAGCAGCCGCTTTTGCGGAAAAACTTGCCAGCTGTCTAGACTGTCCGCTTGAATTTGCGCAAGAACACTGACGATCTAATGTATGATCGTCAGTGTTCTTGCGCAAATACTATGATGCTCCCGTTCGGGAAAAAGCCCTCTTGCGCAAATGTATTTGCGCAAGAGGGCCAGTGTAGACAGGGGAGGACTGTTTTGCGCAAAAAAGCCCTGATGGCGAAAATGGCGATCGGGCTTTCTTGCGCAAAACCGCGTCTAGAGTGGCACGGACGCTTTTCCGCAAAAAGTGCTTTTGCGCAAAAGTGTCTGTGCCAATCTAGACGCTCTTTTCTGCAAATGCTTTTAACAGAAAAACTTTTCCGTTAAAAGCATTTGCGGAAAATCATGCCAGTCTAGATGCAGCCAGAAGGTGTGTAGGTAACATTTGGACTTGTTTATTCTTATTTCCTTTGTACTATTCCCTTATGTGCAGTGCTCAGCAGTTAAGATCTCTAAGGGTACATCTACACTTCACAGTTATTTCGAAATAGCACATCTACACTACAGGGAAGCCTCAAAATTAGTCTGAGGCAGGCTTCCCTAATGTAGACATGCTATTCTGATTTAGAGCCCCAGGAGGTACTGGGGAGGAATAACTTAGAATGGCCCTGGTGAGGGGCTATTTTGAAATAGCAGCAGTGGAGTGTCTACACATGCCTTATTTAAAAATAGCTATTTTGGAATAGGCGTTATTCCTCGTAGAATGAGGCTTACTGATTTTGGAATAAGCTGTCCATTATTTCAAAATTATTTTGAAATAATGGAATGGCTGTGTAGACACTCACACTGTTATTTCAAAATAACGCTAGTTATCTCAAAATAACAGTGCAGTGTAGACGCACCCTAAATCTTAGACTCTCTCTTGCTCCCTCCTTCCTTTGCATTCATCTTGGAGACCAAGCCATTGCTCCCCCACCCCAGCAAGGTCCTCCACTCTTTTCTACAACTCAGAGAACAGCTGTGGAAGGTACAGATGCCATTACAATTAATTGGATCAAATGCTCAACTCTGACAAATTGACACAGCTCCAGTGACTTCAAAAATATCAATCTATACCTACAACTCTTGCTAATTTGACTAATAATCTTAGTCTTTTTTTCTAGCTGTTGACTGACTTTCCACCCACCAAATCTCACTGGGGCTACGTCTAGACTAAAAGCCTCTTGAAAAAAAAGAGCGTCTAGACTACAACCAGTACTTATGAAAAAGCAAGCCACTTTTTCAAAAGAGAGCACCCAGGCAGTCGGGATGCTCTCTTTTGAAAAAGCACAGTTTGCATTACATAACGCCTTTTTTCGAAAGAGCACTTTTGAAAAAAGGCGTTCTTCCTCGTAAAACGAGGTTTTCCGTGGTCGAAAAAACTGCCGTGTTCTTTCGATTTACTTTAGAAAGAACGCAGCAGCAATCTAGAGTCAGGGGAAGTCTTTTAGAAAAAAAGCCACTTTTTTCAAAAAAACCCTGTAGTCTAGACATACCCTGGGTGACAAATTCTTCTCCCGAGATAAATCTACATCGCAATCAGAGGTATGACTGCATCTTAGTAGTCATACCCACACCACCTATAATGCAGCTAGCAGTGAAAATATCTTATTTAGCCCCCTTAACAATAGAGTGGCAGCCATTTTGACTGTGGCTTCAGCCCCATTGATTGTGATGAGATGTGACAGGAAGTGGTGGCCATTTTGAATAAAGGAGTGAATTGGTGCTTCTCATCATTTTTTATAAGACAGGTAAAAAAAACCAAAAATTGATAGTCATGATAAAATCGCAAGCGTTGGCAAAATCGCCAAAGCCACATGCCTAGGACCCAATCCAGCTCTCATTGATGTCAATGGTAAAACTCCCATTGATTTTACTGGAAGCAAGGTCAGGCTCATAGTTTGTGGCAGAGTCACCCATGGAATTTAGCAGTCTTTACTCCAACCAAATAAAACACTGACTCCCACACGTTGATAGCTGTTGTAACAATGGCTGCAGCAAAACTGCTCATGTCTCTTCTGTGACACTGCAAATGCTGTAGACCATAGGGATACATTTGGGCCAATTCCAACACAGGGGGGCAAATACTCGTGAAATAAGAAAAGCCTGGATGGAATGGAAGAATATTTACATGCAGAAAAGTCTCCATGTGTCAGGAGATGCTTTTGTGTAATGGAAGCTGAGATCTTGACTGCAGATACCTCAGACAAACTGTCTTCTACATTCATCCATATTCAGAACACATCTAGAGTGCAGCTCATGGACTTAAGCACTCTGTTTAGAGAAGCTTGTGTTGAGGGTTGGGTGTTTTTTTGTTTTTTGTTTTTTTTTAAAAAAGCCTGGAAAACTTCCCAGACTATTCAGGGTACGTGCCACCTCTCCAAGGATGATGAAGGTGACTGCACTGTTTTCTCTTTTCCTTTTCATGTGGTATGGATGTGTACCAGATTAGCACATCTGCATGTGTGTGTGCTGTGCCTGAGCCATCGGAATAGCACCCAACACTCCAGCTGCATGTTTTAAGAGGGAGAATCCATTTAGAGGTGAGACAAAAAATTCTATTGCTACACAGGACAGCTGAGGAAGCTTATTGCTTTCCCTTACGATCTCATGTCTTAGGGCTTGTCTACCCAGCGTGATTTACCAACAGACCCCCTACCATTATAATTATTTACAGTGTTACAGCAGTACTGGTATAACGCTGGAATAAGAGTATCCAGATGGGGATTTATTCTGGTATTTCAGTATCAGTAGGACCCCACCAAATTCATGGCTGTGAAAAATGCATCATGGTTGTGACATCTGGTCTTTTGTGCGCTTTTTCCTATATTTTACAGTTATCATGGAGGAAACCAGTGTTTATCAAACTGGGGTCCTCCCAAAAGGAATCCTCCCAGGAGGACTGCAAGGTTATTGTAGGGGTACTGCCATCCTTATTTCTGTGCTGCCTTCAGAGCTGGGGAGCAATTGCTGGCCAGGCATGCAGCTCTGAAGCCCGCACCCCAACAGCAACCGTGCAGCAGTAAATGTGGTAATACTATACTAAGCCACTCTTATTTCTGCACTGCTGCCTTCAGCGCTAGGTGGTTGGAGAGTGGTGGCTGGTGGCCGAGGGCCCAGCTCTGCAGGCAGCAGCACAGAGGCAATATTATACCAGGCCAGCCTTACCACTGCGCTGCTGCTGGCAGTGGCGCTGCCTTCAGAGCTGGGCTCCTGGTCTGCAGCTGCCACGCTTCGGCCACCCAGCTCTGAAGGCAGGACGGCCTCCAGGAGCAGGACAAAGTAAGGGTGGCAATATCACAACCTCCCTACAACACTCTTCTGACCCCCTCCCCCCCAGCCTACTTTTGGGTTAGGACTTTATAGTTATAACACCCTGAAATTGTAGATTTAAATATCTGAAATCCTGAATTTTAGAATTGTTAAACTTCTATGAGCATCTAATTGACCAAACAGGCCTGTGAATTTGGTAGGGTGTCCTATCAGTATTAAGAACATAAGAACATAAGAATGGCCATACTGGGTCAGACCAAAGGTCCATCCAGCCCAGTACCCTGTCTGCCAACAGTGGCCAGTGTCAGGTGTCCCAGAGGGAGTGAATCGAACAGGTAATGATCAAGTGATCTCTCTCCTGCCATCCATCTTCACCCTCTGACAAACAGAGGCTAGGGACACCATTCCTTACTCATACTGGCTAATAGCCATTAATGGACTTAATCTCCATGAATTTATCTAGTTCTCTTTTAAACCCTGTTATAGTCCTAGCCTTCACAACCTCCTCAGGCAAGGAGTTCCACGGATTGACTATGTGCTGTGTGAAGAAGAACTTCCTTTTATTTGTTTTAAACCTGCTGCTCCATTAGTTTCATTTGGTGGCCCCTAGTTCTTATATTATGGGAACAAGTAAATAACTTTTCCTTATTCACTTTCTCCACACCACTCATGATTTTATATACCTCTATCATATCCCCCCTTAGTCTCCTCTTTTCCAAGCTGAAAAGTCCCAGTCTCTTTAATCTCTCCTCATATGGGACCCGTTCCAAACCACTAATCATTTTAGCTGCCCTCCTCTGAACCTTTTCTAATGCCAGTATATCTTTTTTGAGATGAGGAGACCACATCTGTATGCAGTATTCCAGATATGGGCATACCATAGATTTATATAAGGGCAATAAGATATTCTCCGTCTTATTCTCTATCCCTTTTTTAATGATTCCTAACATCTTGTTTGCTTTATTGACTGCCGCTGCACACTGCATGGACGTCTTCAGAGAACTATCCACGATGATGCCAAGATCTCTTTCCTGATTAGTTGTAGCTAAATTAGCCCCCATCATATTATATGTATAGTTGGGGTTATTTTTTTCCAATGTGCATTACTTTACATTTAGCCACATTAAATATCATTTGCCATTTTGTTGCCCAATCACTTAGTTTTGTGAGATCTTTTTGAAGTTCTTCACAGTCTGCTTTGGTCTTAACTACTTTGAGCAGTTTAGTATCGTCTGCAAACTTTGACACCTCACTGTTTACCCCTTTCTCCAGATCATTTATGAATAAGTTGAATAGGATTGGTCCTAGGACTGACCCTTGGGGAACACCACAAGTTACCCCTCTCCATTCTGAAAATTTACCATTTATTCCTATCCTTTGTTTCCTGTCTTTTAACCAGTTCTCAGTCCATGAAAGGATCTTCGCTCTTATCCCATGACAACTTAATTTACGTAAGAGCCTTTGATGAGGGATCTTGTCAAAGGCTTTCTGGAAATCTAAGTACACTATATCTACAGGATCCCCCTTGTCCACATGTTTGCTGACCCCTTCAAAGAACTCTAATAAATTAGTAAGACATGATTTCCCTTTACAGAAACCATGTTGACTTTTGCCCAACAAATTATGTTCTTCTATGTGTCTTTCAATTTTATTCTTTACTATTGTTTCAACTAATTTGCCTGGTACTGACGTTAGACTTCCCGGTCTGTAATTGCCGGGTTTGCCTCAGGAGCCCTTTTTAAATATTGGCGTTACATTAGCTATCTTCCAGTCATTGGGAACAGAAGCTGATTTAAAGGATAGGTTACAAACCCTAGTTAATAGTTCCACACTTTCACATTTGAGTTCTTTCAGAGCTCTTGGGTGAATGCTAACTGGTCCCGGTGACTTGTTACTGTTAAGTTTATCAATTAATTCTAAAACCTCCTCTAATGACACTTCAATCTGTGACAAGTCCTCATATTTGTCACCTGTAAAGGACGGGCCAGGTTTGGGAATCTCCCTAACATCCTCAGCCATGAAGACTGAAGCAAAGAATTCATTTAGTTTCTCCGCAATGACTTCATTGTCTTTAAGTGCTCCTTTTGTATCTCGATCGTTCAGGGTGCCCACTGGTTGTTTAGCAGGCTTCCTGCTTCTTATGTACTTAAAAAACATTTTGTTATTACCTTTTGGCTAGCTGTTCTTCAAACTCCTTTTTGGCTTTTCTTATTAAATTTTTACACTTAATTTGGCAGTGTTTATGCTCCTTTCTATTTACCTCACTAGGATTTGACTTCCATTTTTTAAAAGATGTCTTTTTATCTCTCACTGCTTCTTTTACATGGTTTTAAGCCACGGTGGCTCTTTTTTAGTTCTTCTACTATGTTTTTTAATTTGGGGTATACATTTAAGTTGGGCCTCTATTATGGAGTCTTTGAAAAGTGTCTATGCAGTTTGCAGGGATTTTACTTTAGTCACTCTCCCTTTTAATTTCTGTTTATCTAACCTCCTCATTTTTGGATAGTTCCCCTTTTTGAAATTAAATGCCACAGTATTGGGCTGCTGAGGTGTTCTTCCCACCACAGGAATGTTAAATGTTTTTATATTATGGTCACTATTTCCAAGCGGTCCTGTTATAGTTACCTCTTGGACCAGATCCTGTGCACCACTCAGGACTAAATTGAGAATTGCCTCTCCTGTTGTGGGTTCCTGTACCAGCTGCTCCAAGAAGCAGTCGTTTAAGGTATCAAGAAATTTTGTCTCTGCATCTCATCCTGAGGTGACATGTACCCAGTCAATATGGGGATAGTTGAAATCCCCCACTATTATTGAGTTCTTTATTTTGATAGCCTCTCTAATCTCCCTGGCTGTGTCTAGACTGGCGCAATCTTGCACCAGAGCTATGCAAATGAGGCTCAGCGTGGACTATCGCCGAGCCTCATTTGCATAACTAATGAGCCACCATTTTGCGGAAGAGGCTCTTGCGCAAGACGGAGCTGTCCACACTGCCCCGTCTTGCGCAAGAAAAACCCTCTTGCGCAAAGCCGTTATGCCTGAAAATAATCAGCATACCGGCTTTGCGCAAGAGGATTTTTCTTGCGCAAGACGGGGCAGTGTAGACAGCTCCGTCTTGCGCAAGAGCCTCTTCCGCAAAAATGGTGGCTTATCAGTTATGCAAATGAGGCTCGGCGATATTCCACGCTGAGCCTCATTTGCATAGCTCTGGCGCAAGATCGCGCCAGTCTAGACACAGCCCCTTAGCATTTCATAGTCACTATTACTGTCCTGGTCAGGTGGTCAATAATAGATCCCTACTGTTATATTCTTATTAGAGCAGGGAATTACTATCCATAGCGATTCTATGGAACATGTTGATTCATTTAAGATTTTTACTTCATTTGATTCTAAACTTTCTCTCACATATAGTGCCACTCCCCCACCTGCACAACCTGTTCTGTCCTTCTGATATATTTTGTACCCCGGAATGATTGTATCCCATTGATTGTCCTCACTCCACCAGGTTTCTGTGATGCCTATTATATCAGCATCCTCCTTTAAAACGAGGCACTCTAGATCAGCCATCTTATTTTTTAGACTTCAAGCATTTGTGTACAAACGCTTTAAAAACTTGTCACTGTTTAGTTGTCTGCCCTTTTCTGATGTGTCAGATTCTTTTTTATGTGAATGTTTTTCGTCTGATCTGGCCCATACTTTATCCTCTTCCATCCTCACCTCCTGACAAAAATCGAGAGAATCTCTATCAATTGACTCTCCTATAAGAGACGTCTCTGTCCGATCCACGTGCTCCTCTGCACCAATCGGCTTTCCCCCATCTCTTAGTTTAAAAACTGCTCTGCAATCTTTTTAATGTTAAGTGCCAACAGTCTGGATCCACTTTGGTTTAGGTGGAGCCCATCCTTCCTGTATAGGCTCCCCCTATCCCAAAAGTTTCCCCAGTTCCTTATAAAGCTAAACCCCTCTTCCCTACACCATTGTCTCATCCATGCATTGAGATTCTGAAGCTCTGCCTGCCTACCTGGCCCTGCATGTGGAACTGGAAGCATTTCTGAGAATGCTACCATAGAGATCCTAGATTTCAGTCTCTTTCCTAGCAGCCTAAATTTGGCCTCCAGGACGTCTCTGCTATCCTTCCCTATGTCATTGGTACCTACATGTATCACGACCACCGGCTCCTCCCCAGTACTACACATAAGTCTATCTAGATGCCTCGAGAGATCCGCAACCTTTGCACCAGGCAGGCAAGTCACCATACAGTTCTCCCAGTCATCGCAAACCCAGCTATCTACATTTCTAATGATTGAATCTCCCATTACTAACACCTGCCTTTTCCTACTGACTGGAGTTCCCTCCCCCAGAGAGGTAACCTCAGTGCAAGAGGATAGCCCAACATCTGGAAGGAGGGTCCCAACTATGGGAAGGTTTCCCTCTGCTCCCATTGACTACTCTCCTTCCCTGAGCCTTTCAACCTCCTTAACAGCGGAGGGGCTGTCTGACCGGAGGTGGGACAATTCTACAGTGTCCCGGAAAGCCTCATCTATGTACCTCTCTGCCGCCCTCAGCTCCTCCAGTTCAGCCACCCTGGCCTCCAAAGCCCGTATGCGGTCTCTGAGGGCCAGGAACTCCTTGCACTGAATGCAGACATATGCCACCCACCCATAGGGCAGGTAATCATACATGCTACATTGAGTGCAATAAACAGGCTAGCCCCCACTCTGCTGCTGGGCTTCTGCCTGCATTCTCTCCTACAGCTACCCTGGTTATTGATAGGGTTTTTAGTTAAATCAGGAAGTTTTGATTAAAACCTTTAAACTAAACTATAAAGAATGGCAAGTGTACCTTGGCCCCTTCCCACTCCCTTCCAAACTCCCTCTCTAAACTCCCTGTTTGCAAAGCTCCCTGGTCGCTGACTCACTGCTTTATAAAGCCCTGGCTTTCCTGATAGCCCCACCCCCTGACTAAGGCTCAGCCAATTAACAGAGGCGTCTAGATTTCAAACCTTTGGAAGCTCACAGCTTCCAACTGCCGGCCACAGCACATGCTCCTTCAAACAAACAAACAAAACAAACAGACAAAACACAAGCTAAACATACAAATACACACTACAGACAGCCACTTACCTCAAGGGTCCCGTATTTGCTCCTCCTTTACCTGGAGAACTCCTCCTCAAAACTCCCCGTTCACAAAGCTCCCTGGTCACATACATGATTCTTTTCTTCTGTATAGTTATTAACTGTTGTAGGATGATCTGCCAGACACAATGGGTATGTCTAGACTACAAGGCTCCATCGACGGAGCCATGTAAACTAGTTTACCCGACATAGTCAATGAAGCGGGGATTTAAATAATCCCCGCTTCATTAAAATAAAAATGGCCACCGGGCTGTGCCGACAATCAGCTGATTTGGCACAGCGTGGCAGTCTAGATGTGGATCAGTTGACAAGGGAAGCCTTTGTCGGCCACTCCCTTATGCCTCGTGAAACGAGATTTACAGGAGCAGTCAACAAAGGCTTGCCTTGTCGACCGATCCGCGTCTAGACTGCCGCGCTGTGCCAGATCAGCTGATTGTCAGCACAGCGTGGCGGCCATTTTTATTTTAATGAAGCAGGGATTATTTAAATCCCCACTTCATTGACTATGTCGGGTAAACTAGTTTACATGGCTCCGTCGACGGAGCCATGTAGTCTAGACATACCCAATAAGTCTGGCCAGATGTTATGGGACAGGCAATATTTGAGGCACCTTTTCTAGCTCCTTCCCTTGAGAAGGGTGAGCAGTGCTATCCTATAAAGGGCTGTTCACTTGTCTAGATGCTGCCAAACTTCTCCAGTGCCCTGGGGACAGAGCTGTATGGGCAGGAGTCACAAGGCTGCCTACTTGCAGGCTCCAAGGATTGTGCTATGCCTGCTAGTGGTCATCTCACTTGTCGCTTCGCCATGCCCTGTCTCAGCAGGTTGTGAATAATGATGAGGAGCTCTCATAAGATGTTAATGGGATGCGAGGTGCAAGAAAACCTGCCTGGGAAATTTTTGAGTGCCAAGGCTGTTGCCCAGGGGCAGTCCTACTCCCTTGGCTGTGGAAGCCAAAGTCCAGCAGCACAAAGAGTCGTTATGGCTGGGCTGCAGTGGGAGAGCAGGACATGTCAGTGCCTTGTCATGCTTACCACGCCCCACGGAACGTTGCTGAATAAACATTATATTAAACAGCTCAAGCAATATCACAAGGGCTCCCTCCATAATGAGTGTTCGCTGGCAGGACAGAGTGACCAATATTATGGTCGCTGTGAGAGCAAACACAACCAACACTTAGGAAATGTCATGAGAGCACTGCTTAGGTGGACCGAACATGTCTTTAGAATGGAAGACCACCATCTACCAGAACAGCTCTTGTATGGGGAGCTGAGTCAAGGCAAAAGAAAACAGGGGCATCCGTATAAGCTCTTCAAAGTTAATCTAAGAGCAGTCTCTAGGGGGCTGGCATCAGCCCCAAAGAACTTGAGCAAGGACTCCTGGTAGTCTCTGACAAGATCAGCACATGACAAGTTTGAGCAGGATCAACAAAATCATCTCCAGAGCTGCATCATCAAACTTCATACAGACGGACTTCCCACTCCCTCAGCACAGCCGGGTCTGTGCAGCAAAGTGTGGACTGCAGATTGTTATGCGCAGAGAACTGCAACAATATTGTAATCAGCAGCAGCGATGGACTATCAACAACACTGTTCTATCAGTGTAGTTCTGCCAGGAAATGTTCCCATGTAAACAAGCCCTCAGACACAGTAATTTGATCAGTTACTATCTGTCTCAGACATAGCTCAGTACTGGACACCCATAAGCCCGTTTATTCAGTTACCTGGTGAGCTAGGGGTAAGCATATCAAATCAGGATGTATGCGCCATTTCAAAGCCAGCCCATGTCTAGTAACCAAATCAGATGATCTAAATAGCCATGTGAAATGGGAATGTTAATGCTACATGTTCTTAAGATGTGACTATTTCTGTAGCATGAGCTAAAGCTGCAGCATTCATACTGGTCCCCAAATCAGGCAAGGCCCCCTAGAGGGGGGCATGGAGGAATATTTGAGGGGAGTGCAGGGTGGAACCTGGCCCAGCCCTCACGGGGGCTGAGGAGGGAGCACCACCAAATGCTGCTCTACCTCATGAGGGTTGGCTAGGCCTTTTCTACTTAGCCCCCTGTTCTGCCCCAGCCCAGCTCCAACACCAGCTGCAGTTCCACTCTGCCCCCAGCCCAGCTGTGCTCTCCTTTGCTCTCTGGCCCCAGACCAGCTCCACCTCTAGCCCCAGTTCGTTCCCTGTCCCCAGTTCTGCCCCCAGTTCACATTCAGCCCAAGCTCTTCTGCTGCGGCAGAACTCTTGGCTACAAGATTGGGGAGGGGACAGATTCCATTACTGGTAAGGGAGGATGTGACAAGAAAAGTTTGGGCCTGATCCAAAACCCACTGCAGTCAACAGAAAGCCATTGATTCACTTTAGCGGGCTGTAGATCAGGTCCTAAGAATGTAACAATGTGTTTCCACTAGCAGCAAATACTCAGAGGAACCCTGCGTGCCATTTATCTCACTCAGAAACAACCTTCACCATCACCATTTGCAATAAAAACAGCCCCAGTGTCTCTAGCTGGCGAACAGTATCCCTGGCTCTTGGCCTGCATTCTTAGACCTATGCTGCAGTACCTACAATATTTCAAAGGGTACTGTCCCCTACTGAGCAGGTGGGACAGACTCATATGATGCCTGAACATTTACCACCTCAAAGACAAATTGTCCTCGGAGAAATCTGCTACCAAGTCTGATTGTGGCTCCTCTAGAAATTGTCCTCCTTTCTTGACGTTTCTAAACAAAATGCTGAGGAGACTCCCAGTTTTCATTCAGTTTGGAATCATTCCTACATCGGGCTCATTTCCTTTATGAATCAGAAATCTTGGCAATGGCAGCCTATTATTCCACTAACGGGTACATACCATCCCTTGTTTGCCCAATTAAGTACAAAATCGTAATAGTGTTTACCGCACAGCAATGACAGATAAACAAAGCCTTGTTGATTATGAGCCTCTGTGGTGTTGAGGTTTCCATTCCACATGGCACTTAATACATTTACCGATCTACAAAAAACCCCAAGAGTGTCCAGAAAAAAAAACACACATAAAATTCTTTGGAAAAAAAAAAGTTGGTGAAAGGATCCTGGAAGGAGGGGAACAGGACCCACAGGGAGATAACTTAATAGGCTGCCCCACTGAGCTGGCAATTATCAATATACCAGAAGCCAATATGGATCAGATTCTCCTGCAGCCTCTGCTGACACCACAATTTTTCTGGTGTCAATGTGAATACAAGTGTGCATGGATTTGTGACAGCTTATGGGGGGGGGGGGGCGGAAGTTGAGATTCGATAATGTTCCTGCTGAAAATGTAAAGGATCAGTGGTGTTTTCACACATAGACTCATATTGAATGAACTGACCAAGGAAAAGGGAACTATGGCATAGAACGCCAAACCCATAGCTGATTGAAGTCAATGGAACTATGCCAGTTTATACTAGCATAACATTTTTGCCTATCGCTGTCTCCTAACTATAGTGGAATACATGCTGCTAAATCTTTGCTTCTTAGGGTACGTCTACATTGCACACTTATTTCAGAATAAGCTATTCTGGAAGATATACTCTGAAATAGCTTATTTTGAAATAGTACATCTATACTACAGGGAAGCCTCAAAATTAGTCTGAGGCAGGCTCCCCTAACGTGGATGTGCTACCTTGATTTAGAGCCCCAGGAGACACTATGGAGTAATTACTTTAAATGGCCCTGGGTAGGAGCTATTTCAAAATATCAGCAGTGGAGCATCCACGCTACAGCTATTTCGAAATAGGAATTTCGGAAGAGGTGTTATTCCTCATGGAATGAGGTTTACAGAAGTCGGAATAAGCTGTCTTTTTTTTCAAGTTTATTTTGAAATAACATAATTGCTGTGTAGACACTTGCATTATTATTCTGGAATAACAGCTGTTATTCCAAAATAACTCTGCTGTGTAGATGCCCCCTTATTGACAAACATCAGCGCAGAGCATTTCAGAGACAAGGGGCATTCAATCAACTGTAGTCATTTTATTACTTTAGGTCTACAAACTTGATGCCCACCGTCAGCAGCTTCTCACTCACAGTGGGCATCCAAGAATTCAATGGGCCATGCTGATATCACATAACACAAAGGACACTCTGCCTAAAGTGGAAAGGAAATTCTGTTTTTGTTGGTCATTCCTTGTTTTTTACTTCTTGCCTTAGATCTCTGTCTCTGGCACCCATCCCAGTTGCTGCTGACATAGCCACATATGTGCAAGCATATCCAGTTGTGTGCTCTGCCCCTCCAGTGCAAAGATGATTCTGGCAGTGGAGAGGCAGCAACACTGAAAACCAAAGGCTCAGGTCAGCAAAACACTTGAGAGCATGCATAATAGTCAGCACTTTGTTACATCCCATTGAAATGGGATGTACTCAGAGAAAGAATGTGCCTAAATACTTTGTTGAATCAGGGCCTATGAAGACTCCCATCAACTTCAGTGGGCTTTGGTCCCAAAAGATGTTCCAGTGGATGGCAAGTTAAAAGAACATTGCGCCGGGAAGCCCTTTGATGGTTTCTATTTGGGACTCTGGTAGATTTCCTTGCTTTGCTGAGGCAGCATTTCTCTTCTATTTAAATTTAAATGTAAATGTAAAAAATAACATTGCACCAATTTTCATCAGCCATTCCAAAATTTGCAGCAGATATCTGATCTCTGGCCAAAACTGTGTCCTTGCCTTTGTGATATAGAAAACATGCAAAGTCTTGTTTATCTTTCTGCCACCTGGGTTAGGTATCATCGTGAGCCAGGACTAGGCTAAATGCAATGAACTAGACTAAGCATTATGAACCTTATCTATTTTCAACAAATTTTTAAAATTGTGCCGAGGAAGGAACATATTATTTACTGTTCTTGAGACAGTTCTTTGTTGTTCTGTGGTTTTCGACCCTCTGTTCAATATCTGCCTGCCTCTAAATCACATTCATTTCCCCCCTCTCCTTTTTATCTGGCATGGTTTCTCAGATCCATGTGATATCCTAAACAGGAAAGATGACTTTACATAGTTTGCATAAGAAATCAATACAAATTTGATACGCAAATTAGAGGCAGAACATGAAATCCACCTGTACTGATAATCATTCACTTGTAAGGAACATGAACAGTAGTGTTATGGAAACCACACATGGTTCACATAACAGAATGGTTATTTTCTGACACAAAATCTCTTAGGATAATGGCTATGGGATATATTAGGTATGGGCGAGGCCTGAATATTGAAGTTTGTATTTTTTTCTATTTAGTTGTTTTATGGTGGCACCTAGAGACCACAACGAATACCCTTTGGACAGTGGGAAATATTATACCTGCAAAGATGGTGACTTTGTTAAATAAGTGACACTGTTTAAGGAGATAAACATAATGCAAAAACCAACAGAATGTTATTGTTTGAAAAAGTCACATTTTTAAAGGAAAATCTTCCCTTACATGCCATCAATTCATGTTCTGGAAACATGCGTAAAGTATATTTTAAGTAAACCAAAGGAAATTAGTGCTTGTGCATAGTTCTATAAGAGAATCTTGAATGATTGACTCCACAGTCTAACCAGAACATCAAAGAGTTAACAGAGAACTAGACTGTAATTTTCTTACTCATGCTGAGGGACAATTGTCCCACTGATTTCAATGGGACTACTCAAAGTGTAAGACAAGTTACTCCTTAATATGCAGTGTTATGAAAAACATAATATTAAAATAGTTACAAAACAGAAAAGCAGAAAGATTCAAGCATGTTAATTAAAAAACCTCACTCCCTTTTATAACTGTTCAAAACTTTACACGTGGTTTGTAAATTATGACTTTCCCCCAGAATGAAAAAAGGGCAATTTAATGCAGCACATAGAAAAATGCAGTTTATTTATGCTTTTGGCTGAAAGGACATACCATAGGATTCTCAGATCCTGGGAAGAAATGAAGGCCCAACTTTAAAACTACTAGTTGCTTATCACAATATTGAACTAACTTGTCTACACACTAGAGGAAAAAATTCTAATATATCAACATGCTTCTGCCAGCTTAGAATTTGCTTTTTGCTATTGCATATAGTTTTTAATGTCTTTGAACTAAACTATCCACTCACTGATGTTCTGCTCCAAAAATATTTTACACTAAAATTTGTACAAGATTTTCTTTCAAAGGCAAGTTTAAACTTCTGATTTCTTTCCACTCTACTCTGTAGCACAGAACTAGAGAGAAAACCTTTCTGGAATGCTATGCTACTTCACACATCAGATTAAATATGAAGCACAGGGCACTTTGAAATTTTTTTTAAAATTCACACTATACAACATGGATTCTAGTTACAATAAAAGCCAGCTTGTTTGCATCATGCACTGCATACTGCTGTTTACTTGCTATGACTATGAGAAATGAAGGGCAAACAATTAATTAAAGGCATGCAGTCTGAAAACAACTAATTTAGAAAGCATTTCATTTAATCAGACATAGTCTTGGAGGATTCCTTAAACTTGGCTCCAGGATAATTGAGGAAAGTTTAGACTGAATAACTACAGGAGTTTCTTAATTCTATTCCTTCTTATCTGATTCATGCCGCATCAGAGAAAGCCACACCCTAGAAAGCTGCAGGCTGTTTGCTTCAGAGGAGGAAGAATTGCAGCTAACAGAGCACACAGTAAAGCAGAAGCAGAATACAGCAAAGTATAGAAAAAGTAAGCCCACCACTGGCTGGAGATCCTTGCCAGTTAGGAAGAACTAGATGAAAGCAGTCACACATCTTGGTAGATTGCAGTGGCACAGCAAAAATAAGAGAGGAAAACAGTCTTTTGCAGAGGATCGAGTGTTGAATCAATCCCACTCCAGTTGGGGAGACGGAGACTTTGTGATTCTGTGATGCAGGAAAAGTGCAGCTAGACTGAAACTAAATGCTGACACACTCCCTAACTCAGCCCTAAATGTATTTCCTTGGATGACAACCAAATTATTCCAGGCTGGCCTGCATTGCATTGTGCCTGACTGATCACCGGAGCTTCAGGTCATTGCAGAGGAAGAAAAGAGAATGATGTAGAGACTCTTCGCAAGGACCAAGAGGCTTAGGGAAATTGACTGAAGAGACCCAATCTGCTTCACTCTCCTGATTGGCTACTGCTTTCCTATAGCTGAAATTGAGAGAGCAAACTGACAGGAAGGGCAGCGGCTTTTGGGAGGTAGTGAGAGATGAGGAGAGGCCTTAGAGCAAGATGGTGGCATGTCATGTATCTACGAGGGCTAAGGGTCCCAGAGTCTCTGTGAAGGGAAGCAGGGGCTTGAAAAAGCCATTACTAAAAGGGCCGAGGGTACCTCAGTTTGTGCCTTTGTGCTCCTTGATATTTGGGGCATAATCCAAAGCCCACTGAGGACAGTAGAAAAATGCTCATTGGCTTCAGTGGGCCTTTCAGTTGGGCCATTAGACTCTTCGATGAAATCCTCTCAGAGGTGTAGCTGTGTTAGTCGGTAACATAGGACTCTTTCGCTGGTCTCTGTGGTGCCACAGGAGTACTCGTGATTAAACCCTGTGTGACGTGTTTAAAATCTACACCTTACCAAAAGAAGGAGAAACATTAAGAGAACAGATTCCACGTGTGGCCCTTTTAAATGCCATCAAGGGTGAAAGACATAAGGGCATGAATTATATGACGGTGTTGGTTCTGTGGAGTAATAATAATGCGGTGTCTTTCTGCCAGATTTGCGCAATGCATTTCAGCCAGATGGACCCCAAAGCATGTTGCAATCTTTACTAACTGTTTATATAAGACACAGAGCAATGGCTCTGCCCACCACAAATGCAGCCATCTCTGTGGCAGAACATGGCAGCTGTTTAAAAGCCTACAAAATGTCTGATCTGATGCTCATTGAAATCCGTGGAAGTCTTTGCACTGGATTGAGCCCTAGAACAATACACAGTGCATCACAGAATGTGCCCAATACACTGTATAAATGTGGGGAATTTAGGAAAGCAGATAGTAGTGACGCAAATCTAAATGCAGCCAAGTCCCCCCTGCTGCTTGCTTCGGAACATTGCTATGGAATCCTCAATGACTATAAGAAGGCAGGACCTAGGTTCCAAGTCTCACATTGACTGATCATAGCTGATAGACCTGTGGTAGAAGTCAGGAAGATAGTAAAAGAGAACAGGAAGTGAAGGAAGCTGCAGTCAACATAGAAGTACTGAGATGGGAAAGTGGATACTTGATACCCCTCAAAGTTTCCTAGGAGGGCTCTTTCATGGCAATGGAATGTGTGGGATCGGGCCTTTGCCCTCTTTACAAAGTCTGTGGGGCTCCAGATGTCCAAGATAGAGTAAGACTGGGGAGGCTAACTAGAAGTCCAGGACTGGGAGGCCTGAAGTTATGTGGAATACAGCAGCCCACATTCACAAACATTCATGGTTCTGGACTAGTGATTGTGAGAGGACCAGAATCAGAACGTGCCTTAATATAGGGGTGTTTGTAAGATTCTAGCCATAATATTTGTGCGATGCCTTCCCTACATGGACAAGTATCATCAGCGCGGCTTGAATACCATAGCATAAAACTCTATCACTTGATCTAAAAGTGCAGCTCCTTCAGCTGGGAGCAGTAGTAGGCTACTAGCTTTTGGAGATCCAGCCACTAGGTGAGAAGATAACAGACTTGTTGCCACTGTATTACATTTGCACAATTGTATGTTGTACAACTGATTACAGAATCCAAATCTAATGATGCATCTGAATGTGTAGGAGGCAAAAAGATTCTCTGTCTCAGAAGCCTTACTGAACACAGCCCTGGAGTAGCAGGCCATTCCAAGCTCTGAGCCTCACAGCCTGAATACTATGTGAGTCAGAAGTACAGTGAAGTGACTCACACAGATTTTCCAGTTGCATCTGATGTGAATCCTCTATATTTGCAGAGCCAGCTGATCAGAGAGTATGAGCATCAGGCACATGGCATCCAACAAATGAGTTATTGTTAGTGCAGAAGGGAAAGAAAAATCCATGTGCTATTTCCTATTATTAATTATTATTATTAGCACTACTACAGTGGCCATGACTAGGTCAGGACTCCCTTGTGTTAGGCATCGTGCAAACACAGAATCATGACAGTCCCTGCTGAGAATCATTCACAAAACTGGCTTTTGAGCTGAACGTGGTAAATATATTGTGTTTAAGATGACAACTGTTGCCGAGCAAACACAGAGAGACACAGGAAGGCAGCTCAGCTGGAACTCTTTGCCGATTCACTCATTCCAACCACATGTTTCAGTCACAAAGCTGAAACATTTGCTTGTTGAAAGTTCTTGTTTATTTTCGCCTCCCAGTTCACATGGGCAGCATGAAAAGTTGGAGCTGTAACACCATAATATGTACAGTACAACTTCAAAGATATGAACACCAGCACCATAGACTTACCAGTCAACCAGATACTATACTGCCTCGTGGGGGTTTAGCCCTGGCACTCACAGCTTTAGCCACAGATGAGTAGGGGGTTACGGCTGCCGCCCAGGTAGGGGTCAGAGCTCCGGGCAGGGGTGTGACTATGGACTTCTAACCCTCGGGCCCACTGGGACTCAGGGCTTGCGACTTCATCCCTGTGGCTCCATTCTCTGCTGCAGTCCAGTGTGGAAGTGCAGGGGCTCAGGGCTTGTCTTCTAATACGCCTCTGGCTTCCAACATTTTCAGAATGTCTGTGAAGGTGAAATTGCCTCCCTAGGCACCGGGTACTTAGTCTATGGAGGGGGATCCCTCCCTCCTTCCAGTAAAAGTTCCATATCCATGCATCCACAGTCCAATCTGTCCTTAGCCCACAGTCAGGACCCTAAGGACTGTCTCTCTAGCCCATTTCCGATCCACACAAGGAGGACCTGTAAGAGCTGCACTTTTAACTGTTCCTGTCAGAGCCGCCATGGCAATAAATCACCTCTCTCTTGCCGGAGGTTGCCAGAGGACACTATTAGCTAAGTCCACAAAGAGACCCTTGTTCCACAGCATGTCAGCTCCCAACATTTCTTCCAGACTATTTACCACCATCTCCCCTCCTCCTTTTAATTGTGTGAACAAAGATTGCGACAGTGGATGTGATTGTTACCCAAATTGGATTGAGGTGAATACTGCCCCCTCTGGTCCTTGCTTTAAGACAGTGGTCTCCAACCTTTTTAAGCCTGAGATCACTTTTTTATTTTAAATGAAATCCAGGATCCACCTCAAACCCAAACATCCTTGCCCCCCCCCCCCCCAGCTCACTCCATCCTCTCTCCCTCCCTCATCCTTACTCACTTTTATCAGGCTGGGGGCAGAGGGCTAGGCTGCAAGGGATGTGGACTCTGATCTTGGGCTAAAGGATTTGGAGTGTGAGAGGGGTGCTGAGCTGAGCCAGGGTCAGGGAGTTGAGGTTCAGGGTGCTGGCTCTGGGAGGGAGTTTGGGTGCAGGGGGACTCAAGGCTAGGGAAGTGGTTTGGGGTGCAGGAGGGGTTCAGGACTGGGGCCGGGGTTTGGAATGCAGCCTCCAGCTGGGCACCGCTTACCACTGGTGGCTTCTGGGTGGTGATGCAGGGGAGTAAGGCAGACTTACCTCTACTCTGGCCTGCACCACTCCCAAAAGCAGCCAGTGAACTCTCTCCATCCCTGTCCCCCCTCTGCTCTGTGCAGATGGGGTACAGGATGGAGGGAGGGGCACCCTGACATCAGCAACCCCTCCACCCCAGCAAGCAAGAGGCTCCCTGGGCTTGGGGGGAGGGGTAAAGGGCGCAGCTCCAAGGCAGAGGGCAGGAGCAACATGGCGTAGAGGGGCAGATGATGTGCCGGCACTTGACAGCCTCCTGGCCAAACCTGTCAGGATCACCTGTGAAAGGCTCAAAGATCTACCAGTAGATCCTGATCCACTGGTTGGTGACCACTACTTTAAGATGTCCTGCCATTGTAATCACAGCCCTGCTGTCTCCTAACATTACTTTGCCAGCCCTCGCTGGACTAGTTGATGAGGTATAATCTTCCTCCTTAGTAGGATCAGGAACACTTGAGTCCACCCTATATGTGCCCTTTTTTGTTCATTTGCCCGGACAAACTCACCACTCTTTCTGCTGCTTCTCTTTTCAGAGATTTATTCCTGCAGGAGGGTCCATCAGATGAATTTTTTCCTCCACAATTTTTACAGATTTTTTTTTTTTAATTCCTTGTATAGTCCCATAATTCCCCCAATCCAAGCCAAGTCAATTTCCCTCTTGATTGATAACTCCGCAGCCTCTTACACACCTTTCTTCTTGCCACCTATGTGTTCCCTTATGCCTGAATCTGCTCCCCATGCCCTTCCGACTGAACAGCACATAGCTCCAAAGAACTGGTAACAGTATATACCGCAACGATGGGCAACAATGGTCCTCCTAAATTTTTCCTTCCATCTGTGGATTTTTTTCATCTAAATGCAGAATATTCTATGTGCACTGAGACATATGCCAATGTGAACCACCAGTAGAAACCAAAACCCAGCATTGAGCGCTCTGCTAATCAGCTGAGCGGCATTTGAATTTCTCCTGAGCAGCTACACATGCCCACCTCTTACAGAGAACGCTGATAGGCAACCTAAACTAGTTTTGCTAACTGCACTGGCGTACCTAGAATTTGCAGGGTGTACCGAATGAACCGTAGCAGCACTTCGACTGGATACAGAGAGAGCACATGGCTCATACAGCCAATGCTATGGGCAGTCAGCACACACCTCACTTCATGTGCCTTTGCTTTATGTGTGTGTCATTTTAGTCATACGGGTAGGAAGAAAACTACGCAGACAGAAAACAGTGGAATCTGGCAACCTTGCACATGGACAGTGGTAAAAAAAATGTCTTATGGACCACATATAGAACCCCAATGGGCTGCATGTGGGAGCTGTTGTTAGCCAATCAGATTAACTAAACAAAAACTGGTCTAATGTAAACTAATCAACCAATCAAAAACTGCTGTTAGGTCACCAGGTAAAGGACCTGAATTCTGTATACCTTAAGTGGGGTGTCTCTTCTGCACATGTCACACCATGGATTCCTCCATTGACAGCTCTAGGCTGCCCTTCTCTACTGTCCACATCTGGGTAGTGCAACCTACCACACAGTGTTCAGGTGCTTGGAGATCAGGACAGAAGATAGAAATGTTCACTTTAAAGTAAATACAGGCCTTTGCAGGAACTCTCTTGAGTGGATCTCCTCATTTGCATTTACATGCGCTGGTGCATCCATTTTTGCATCCAGGTTTGCATGTACTGTTATGAGTTGGACATGCCAGTAAATATCGTGGGTATTTTACAGAGGGCTGCTGAAAATTTGATGCTCCCTCCCTTTCTTGCAATAGTGTGTAAAGCAGTGAGAGCTACAGCATGACTAAATTGAATGACACATCCATTTGGCTCCTATAGACTTAGTTACTTTTATTTTCAAATGGTACTTATACCAGAAAGGTGTATATTAGGGGCGTTAACCAGTTAACCAGTATCAATATGCTTAACTGGCCCTTACCAGTGGTGGCCAGCCACATCAAGTCAGAGCAGCCCCGGCTGCAGTGTGGCCAATGGGGCCAGGCAGTGGGACCCCACAGCCTTGGGGAGCCAGCAGTGGGACCCTTGGCTGCGGCAGGGCTGAGTGGTGGGATCTAAGTCATTATGGTTAACCAGTTAAGCATTATCATTTAATTGGTCAAATGTTTTAACATCCCATATGCAGCTCAGATCGGCTCTCGAAGCAGCTTCTGCCTTGTGAAGGCTATAGGACTAGTGTTCTTACTACTCAGGAAAAATGTGGATGGCAGCAAATGCCACTTTCAGAAAACACATGAAATATAGGATACAAAATAGTTAATCTCTCTCTCCCCACCAAAATAACCAACCCCCTCAAAGCCCTGAAATGCAGCAGAGTAGTGCCCAGTTCAGTCAGTGGAGATAACTGTACCAGACATATTGCCTCCTCATATTTTTGGCCTTGAGGAGCTAGATTCTTAATATTATCCTGAACACAAGTCTAACCAAAAATAAGGACGCTGACCAAATGAAGGCAAAGATTCTGTCCATTGTCAGAAAGTCAGAGAAGGGCAAGAAATACTATCGGGGACTGGCGGGTATGACTGACATAATGAAAATGAAAGAACTAAACACTTGGCCATATTGTGCCTGGCCTTTTGCAGTGGCACAAAGGGTGAGAAGTGCAAGGAATTCCCAGCTACTTGACCTCTGGAGTGCAAGGATTGCTCCTTCTCTCTTTCAAGCCACGCCAAAGGGAAAACAGAGAATGTGAGGCCACCCTAGCAGAGCTAGTAGTTCGAGGAGACCATGGCGCAGTGAGTGAGTTCCACACTGCCCCCACTGGACCTTAATGGCACATTCTGATCCTGGGCATAAAGCTCCACTATTTCCTAACTAAAGGAGGGTCATCACTAAAGGGGAGAGGAATCATTTAAGGTAGTAAAAATATAACTGAGAGAAAGGGGTGGAAAAGGAAAGAAAAGTGTAAATTAATGGAGGACAAACTTGCTAATGGTGAGATGCATTAGACTGGTGAAAGGGAAGTCCTTTCACTGAAGAAATTAAAATCTAGAGCTTAGCTGCTCTGGAAAATATACTGTAAAAACCAATTTTGCACCGCTCCTTTGGGGATGGAGTAGAATGGTCTGTCAGATCTCCCCCACTTTTAAATTCAAAGGGCTAAAATATTTTCAGTGTCATTCCAGTGACTGCAATGAGATTACACATGGGAGGAATTTAGCTCTGTGAATTTTGCAGTAGTTTGAAAGTGACAAGGGTAAGAAGAACTCTGGAATACCTTCTCCCTATAATATTGTTAAAGTGCCATACCATGGGAAAGATAACATTCAAACACAGTCCTCAGTGTGGGTAAACTCTGCTGGGACACAGTGAGGACTAAGTCAGCTGAAATCACAACCCATGGAGAGAGGTCACTTGTAACCTTCCAGAGAGCAGATTTCTAAGTGCCACCTCTATGCTGGTATTTGTATTTTAAATGGGAGTTTGGTGTTGCTGTTAAGCTTTGTGTTCTCTGTGAAATGGCTTTACACCTGCTCATAACTAACCTGCTATTCTCTGCTGTGATCTCACCTTGTCATTGTGCTACTGCATATGGTGCCCTGTGGACACAATACAGAAGGAACACAGCGTGCAAGGACAAAACTATAAATCAGAATAGAGGAGCTCTGCCTTGCATGTGAAATGACAACTCCTCGGCTAAACAGGTTTGGAGATAGAGTCTATCTCGTAAGTACAAATACTGTCACCATCCAAAAAAGGGATCAGAGAATGCACACAAAACAAAACAAATCTAGTGCTGTAGCTTGCCGGGGTCATGTTCACTTGTCGTCACCACTTCACTTGAAAATGTCAGTCATCTCAACAATCGGCCTTCTAATCTCAGAGTACAGCTCACCACCTCATAGTGGGAATCAGTATGAATGGGTAAGTTACCTCACCCGTATATTAGAGAGGGAGGAAATATTTCATGGTAACCTGGAGATGGAAGGGAAATGAAACATCTCTGATATATATAGGTGGGCACTGAGAGACTTTGATCTGGATCCAAATTTCCTCATAATCCAAGGGTAGAGGTTGATCTTGTGTTCTACCTTAGCATTCACTATCATATGCATTATCTTATAACCAATCTGTAAGGTGTCTCAGAGGCAGAAACAAAGACAGGTCAATCCGCCTAGATATTCCTTTCTAAGATAAATATAACTATGGTTTGAGTCCCTATCCACATCTGTAATCCTACTTTTGATTCTGGGAAATTAAATTATAATCTCCCTGGTCATCTCTGTAGATGATTCTTTCCCACTCACGGTCACTCAACATCTGGGGAACATGGGACTGCAAGCACCTTTTATTTGGGGGAAAGAGAAAAACAAATAATAGAACCATAATAATCCTACCTATATACTATATAGTTGAGAGCGTCTGTTTGTTCAAGAACTTCTCCTGAATGGTAAACGCTAGGACCACCAAATTCAGCATACCGCTTCCTCTTATCATAACTTAAAGCAATGGGGTAGTCCTGTCTCCCCTGGGGCAGCCTGCATCCTGAACTCTTCATCCCCAGTCCCACCCCAGAGCTATGATTCAGATGAAGCATGGACATTTCCATTTTATTGAAAATAAATAAAAGTTATTCATTAAAGTATAAAACAAAAATTACTTGAGTTAAGGACCCAAGCAACGCTGGGTAAATTTTCTAGTAGTTACATATAAGCAAATGACCAAACTTGAGTCAGTGAGTATGTCCAACCCCAAACATCCTAATGTATTAGCTGTGGCTTATAGAAGGTCAGAGCTCTTAGTCACAAACAGTCCCCACCCTACTAACACCTCACTCACAGGTCCATTGAGAGGCAGTGGTAGTCCAGGAGCAGCTCTCCACTACTTGGTTCAGTTCTATCTGCTACTGGTCCAGTCAGGCTTCACTGCAACGTCAGCTCTGTGCTACCACTGCCCATTCAGCCTGATCCACTCCTATAGAATTGCTCCAGACCAGGTTCAGAAGAATCTTCAGGGGAGGAACTCAAAACCTGGTCATTGGACAAAGTCCCTGGAATAGAGCTCCTAGTCTTTAGGATAGAGTTGTCTATCTGTTCCTTGAGTCTTTTCAAATCAAAGTCTTTTTCGGTAAGATCAGGATGAACCACTCACTCCCGGACATATCTTGCACAGTTCCTATGTCCTGTTGGAAGAAGAGTCACAGGAAAAATCTATTATCATTTTACACAGTCAGAACTTAGACAAATTCAATACACATAAGGTGGAACTATGGGTGAGCAATGTTATAATTGATGTAAATAAGGTTGGCCCACTATGGGCCAATAGATGGAGCAGAGAGTTCCATCCCTCTAAAATTTACAGTCTAAACCTTTTAGCTCTGGGGATTACAGTGTCATGAGGAAGGGTTGGTTTCCTTGTGTATTCTTGTTTTTAGTCGCCACCGGAACCTCACCACACAGAAATTGCTTTCTCTGTTCCTTTGTTATCTGTCAATTTTTCCATGACACGTATGTCCGAAAGCCTGCAGTACCAAGCTGTTAAGCCGGGAGGTTCTTTTGGTTCTGAACACCTGTCTGAGGTGAACAGGTGTGATATTAACATGATGTTTCCAGAGGGTACGGCAACACAGAGGGCACATGTATTCTTTCTCTAAATAAAAAAAGTTTTCCTGCGGGATGACAGGGTGACATCATCACATCACTTTGCGTCCTGCCTGCCTCCTCCCTCCCTCCTCTTTCCCCAGTGTTCAGCTACCGTGTGGAGCCTGGAGAGCCCCCAGAGTGGCCCCCGTTCCTGGAGGGGGCCGAAGCCATGATTCAAGTGGCCCAGGAGCGACGTGGCCTTTCCTCTCCCTCCCTCCCCAGTGCTCCAGGAAGGGAGACCAAAGCCAGAAGCCAGGCAACTTTTCCCCTCCCACTCCCTGGTGCTCCAGGAAGGAGGCCAAAGCTGGGAGCTGCACGGCTTTTCTCCTCCCCCCCATCCCCGGTGTTCAAGGGGGCAGAAGCCATGAGCTGTGCAGCCTATACCCTCTCCCCCACACCAGTGCTCGGGGGTGGGAGGGGAGCCACATAGCCTCTCTGCTCCCCCCTGGGTGCTCCAGAGGGCCTCCCCCTCTCCAGTGATCCAGGGGGAGGGCAGAAGCCGTGCCCCTCCCCACACCCCAGCTGCCTCACACACTTCCTAGGTCAGGAGGAGAGCCGGGCCAGCCTTGCCCTGGCCCCCCCTCCCTGGCAGCCAGTGGGAGGAAAGAGCCAGGGCTGGTGGGTGGGGGTGGAAGGCACTAAGGGGCAAGAGCAGAGGCAGGGAGCAGAAGAGCCAGGGCAACCCTGGGGCCAGGGGGAAAGAGTCGGGGCCAGGGTGGCCTCAGAGCTTCTCGAGGTGGGAAGCGCCTTGGTCTCAGTCCAACCCCCTGATGGCCAGAGGGAGAAAGCCAGGCCAGCATTGGCCTGGCCCAACCTGCGGTGACCCAACGTGGATGCGGGTCAGCCTCAGCTTGGCCCAACCCCCTGGCAGCTGGGGGCAGGGAGAGCCGAGGCTGGCCTGGTCTTGGGGGGGCCTGGCAACCAGGAGGAGAAAGTCAGGGCAGGTCAGGGGTCCCATACCTTGGCCTGGACCTCTCTGGCAGCCGCGAGAAGGAGTCGGGGCTGCCTACCCCCAAAGAGGGGGTTAGTGAGCATAGCAAGCAGGGGGCACCATCCCCTACTATTATAAAAGGAATATTGAATCTTTATTTACAGATAAAACAATCTCCTGGTTGTACAGAAGGGTAGAAAAGCTGGGAATGAACTAGAAAATAGTAGCTCTGATTTTGAACCTATGGAGATTGGCTAGTGGATTACCAAAAATCTCACAGCAATGGATTGCAAATGCAAATGTCATTCCCATGTGTCCTGTAAGGGCAGCTGTATGTGTGCAATACTATTTCCAAGACTAGTTCTCCTTTGTGGGCATGTCTACATTAGCAAGAAAATCAGCCCTCCAGAGGTCGATCTTCTAGTGTTTGATTTAGCGGGTCTAATGTAGACCCATAAATCAAATGCTGTGGACAGCCCCCACCAGTGTAAGTACTCCTCGTTCTGCGAGGCGTAAGGAAAGCTGACGGGAGTGAGTGGAGAAAGCCCAAAGTTTTCATCTAAGGAGGCGATTATTCTGGAGAAAGAGTGAAACCCTTGGGGAACACTGCAGGGTTCCTCCTAGAGACTGTTCCAGAGCTGGAGGCTAGCATTGATTGTGCAGCTCCGTGACATCAGTTCTGTCCAAGGCCTTGGACAGATTACTTCACCTCTTTCTAAAATGGCTCTTGCGCAAGAAGGCAGTGTGGACGGGCAACAGGGGTTTCTTGTGCAAGAAACCCTTATGGCTAAAATGGCCATCAGAGCTTTCTTGCACAAGAGAGCATTCACACTGCCATGGATGCTCTTGCGCAAAAGCACATGGCAGTGTGGACACACTCTTGTGCAAGACCTTTTGCACAAGAACTCTTGCGCAAAACAGTTCTTGCACAAGAAGCCTGCAGTGTAGACATAGCCTCTGTACTTTCCCCTGACTCCCTGACCATGAGGGGATGGGAAGAAGAGCAAGCAGCATCACAGCATGCATCTGTAGCCCCCCGTGCCCTCCTGAAATGGCACCCTTGGACCTAAGTTTTGACAAGAGACCCTGACTGGTGCTTTAACTTAACCAACAAGGTTTTCAACAGGAAGTCAATTAAATAAGCTAAAAAGCAAAGCACTAAGATGTGTGCAAATTGTCAGCCTCATAAGCAGCCCAAGAGTTTGATAGCATCCTTTTTAAATAGAAAGAGCTTCTTACAAAAAATGAAACACTTGCCCAAAGTCAGCAGTGAAATGGTGGAGTCAGTTATATATTGGGTTAATCAGAAAAGAGATCCTAATAGATATAAGATACCTGCAGCGTGCAATGTCCCTTCTAAACTCCATCACTGGAGATATTTAAGAGCAGGTTAGACAGACACCTGTCAGGGATGGTCTAGAAGGTGCTTGGTTCTGCTGCGAGAGCTCGATGACCTCTTGAGGTCCCTTCCAGTTCTATGATTCTATGATAATGGTTAGTGCTGATAGAGCAGTGGTCACCAACAGGTCAATCGCGATTGACCAGTTGATCGCGGTGCCCCTAGCAATCGATCGCTGTGGGCAGCTGGCTGGGAGGCTGCCTCTGTTTGATCCAGCCTAGCTGGAGTATGACGCAACCTTGGCCCATAGCCAACGGGGCTGGAGTGAAGAGGGGCAGCCGCCCAGCCAGCTGGCTGCAGGTTCAACCCACTGAGGCTGCACCATGCTCCAGCTGGTATGGAACGAAGAGGGACAGCCGCTTCTCTTGATAACTTGCTGACTGGGGGAAGAGGCACGCGTGTACCTTCGCCTCTTGTCTCCTGCTCCAGGAGGGGGTGGGGCTGGGCCTGCTCTGCTGAGCCAGGGCTGGGCGGCCGGCACACTTGGCATGCCGTTGACCAGGCTACGCTATGCTGTTCCCCATGGGCTATGTGTGGAGTCGGGGAGTCCCTTCCCCAGCACCCCACTGTGCCTGGCTGTGCTGGAGCCAGCCCTGGGCAGCCCTGGGCTTTGCCTGCCCCAACCCCAGCCCCAGCCCCAGCCCCGGAGCTGCTGCCTGCAGGCAAAGGGCTGGGCCAGGCAGGGAAGAAACTCTGCCTCCCCCACTCCTCACCCCAGCGCTACGCCCAGGAGGCTGCAAGTCCCAGCACTGCTGCCCTGCCAGTGAGTGTGCTGGGGGCACAGGCATGTGGGGGCAGGAGAGGGGCGAAGGAGGATGCGAGGCTAGGATAGGAGGGGGCAGGAGTTGCACTGAGGGGCATGGGGTAATGCACGGGATCAGGCTGGGGGGGATCACGGGGCTGAGGGGAGCAAGGCTGGAGCAGAGGGAAGATGTGAGGGGGGATACAATTTTACTTTGCAGAAGCTGCACTTTCCTTTACTCCCCACTTCTTTGCCTCCCTCCCCAACTAGCTATTTGGCTGCACTCTCACCCTCTTACCTTTTCTGCATTACTCCCCCAATGCCCTTCTGCTCCCAAACTCCCTCTCGTACCCTCACCCCACACCTTTTCCTGCCACCAAAAGAGTGAGGTGTCTCAGTTGGGGGGGCCACATCAGTGAGAGTTGGGGGTTTGGGGAGGAGTTTTTTTGCTTCTCGCTTGTGTGGTCCCCAACTGATTTTTCTATGGGTCAGTGCCCGCCCACCCAAAAAAGGTTCCCCACCTCTGTCATAAATAAAGAAAACATTGAAACCTTTTGTGTTGGACATAATATTTTACTTTATTTTAAATTAAGATTGATGAACTAACATGAGAGAATTAAAATGCTTAATCTGGTTAATAATTTAAATTAAACCATTCTTCCCAGCTTCAGCACTAGCAAAATGGCTTGGGTGTAAATTATGTAATTAACGGTGAGTTTCCTTTAGCAACAGGTAGTCTGTGGAAATGTTTGGAGAGGGTGGGGCCTCTAGAAATGGGTGGGGTCTCGGGGACGGGATGGGGTAGATCCTGGCTTGCCCTGACATTTAAAAAGTGATCTTGGGTGTAAAAAGACTGGAGACCACCGTTATAGAGGATAAGAACCTATTACTGTTGGTAGTTAATGGAATTATGCCTTTAGCGCAAGTGGCAGAATCACAGGCTTTGGGGACCTGGCCCAAAGCCCACTGAAGTCTTTGGAAATCTTACCATTGATTTAAATGGCCTTCAGTTTTGGGTTTGGGCTCTACTGATGACTCTCAGTGGGACATGCCACAAAATAGCAAAATGTAATGGCACTGATGTCACACTCATTGGATATAACTGACATGGGTATGGTATTGTGCAGAGACCAGTTCAGGCATACTGGTAAATGGGTATATCTCTCACTAAAGTCAATGATCCTGTCTAAACCAGCACTTAACTTACTCCCACAAGGAAAGTGGGAGTGGGACTGCATTATCCTAGGGTATGTCTACACTATGCAGCTTGTCAACACAGCCTTGTCACTATAAGTCAGCATGTGTGAATGCTGCTCGTTGGCACTTTTGCCCACAAAATACGCCCACCCCCAACGAGCAGGTTTCGCTTTGTCAGCAGGAGAGCGCTCCTGCTGACAAAACATGTGCACTTGCCATGGCAAAACTTTGGTGTTCATGGAGGAGGGAGTTAAGCACCCAGGAACGATAAAATTTTTGTTGATAAAGTGCAGGTGTAGACATACCCCTAGTGTCTTCTGAGTTGCTGCTGCTACCCCTCTGCTCTTTGTTATACGAGCCACACTCATTTTGCATAACCACTGCATGCCCAGCAACTCCAGGAATAAATTGGCCTCATTATGATTTTCACACCTCTCTGCATCACACACACAGTGACAACACCCATACTGTTTGATCAAACTTTACAGCTACTTTGTTTGAAAAACAAAATCATTTGTTTGGTTCTTTTATAGATTCCTGGACAGGTACCTTTATATCCATCACATTCACGGCCGACTGCCAGTGCCTGAATCTATGCAGAAAATCTGCCCTGAAAAACATGTTCATGCTGCCAAGAAATGCATCTATGGTCTCCAAAGGCACAGGGAGACACAGTTTTAATTAGCTATCTCCACGAGATCAAGTTACACAAAGTGTTTATCTCTAGCCAGAGCTTGGGAATTTATTATTGCACTGTACAGTAGCTGCCTAGTCTTTATTACTCTTTGGGGCTAAGAGAGAGGGGAAAGCTGCTTAATGGGTCCATTAAATGCAGTTGCCTACAGCTTAGTTGCTGGTTCATTTTGTGTCATTTCCTTAGCGTAGGACTGAGCTAGGGGAGGAGGAAGATTATGCCTGTGGTTGGACTTTGGTGTGGGGATCAGTGTGGCTTGGGAGCCAGATAGGTTGCCTCTTCCATGAGGAAATCAAACCCCACCCATTGAATGGGAGATGCTGGCAGAAACTCCATGAGAGCAACCGCACATAGTTTATTTTTCCCTAACAAGGCATGTTGCACAGCCGCAAGAATAATTCAGTCTTTAGGAGGGCTTTTGGTGGTACTATCTCATCTGTTAGGGTGCATCTACTGCAGGGCTTAACTCAAAGTAAGCCATGCAAATTGAGCTACATCAATTGCGTAGCTTATTTCTAACTAGCTTATTTCAAAATTGGGAGCATTTACACAGTACTTATTTGGAAACAGAGCACTCTTCCTCCGACTTCCCTTACACCTCATACAATGAGAGTTATAGGAGTCAGAGTAAGAAGTCCTCCAGCTCGACAGTATTTCAACATAATGTCGAGATAACTGCCAGCTGTGTAGACACGGATTAAGTTATTTAGAAATAATGCTAGTTATTTCAAAATAATGTTGCTGTGTAGATGTACCCCTAGAGGCAATAGTATTATCCCATTGTACCCAGTGACAATAGGTGTAGCATGTGCAGTGAATTATGTAAATCAGACACAGAGAAAAAACCCTTAATTTTGCCAGAACACAGGACTTCTAATAGCTAACGCTATCTTTTGTCTACCAGGAATGTTTAGATGGGTTCCAGCTGTCCTCTCTGCTGAGACTTTCTCTGTGTGCCCTGCCCACAGTGGGGAGCCAAGACAAAAGAGGTAAGTGACATTGTCTTACCCTTTGGTCACTCCAATATTTCCGAGCTACAAGTGCTGCTTTCCAGGCAGCGTGAACAAAAACAAGTTCCTTCCATTCACAGTAGTCTCGCAAGGGAAACACTTATACATGGCAGTATACATGTAAACACTTATACATGGCAACAGACTCTCCTGGAGATAAAAGCAGCCACATGCTCAAATACGTATCTGGCTACAGATTGGCTCAGCAGGCAGGAAGAGACAAACACAATTCCTGTGCAATGGGGAAGTTCCAGAGGATTTTATGCCTGCCTAAGACATAATCATTTCTGACACTCCCATGGGACCATGCAGACCCGGGCTTTTAAGAGATTATCAGGCCCTAAAGTAGATGTTCCCAAACTGTGGTGCATGACCAGAACACTTGCTGGAGGTCTGTGAATAGCTGACTGGTCACGTGATCCTGGCTCACCTCCTGATTTCCACTCACTAATTGCTAATAAAAGGCAGCTAAAAATACATTGCTTTCCCAATATTACTTTTCCATTGCTGTAGTTTCCACAGAGCTATTATGTAAATGGAAGGAAAGGTAATTTGAGCAATTATGAATGTGAAAGAAGATGGCCCATAGGCCCATTTCCCTATTCAGATGTGCTTCACCCTTTAGTAAAGCGTATTAAGAGAATTAGTTATTTTTGAAGAGCTGTGAAGCACTGAGTCAGCCCTGGGAGACTGGAAACAAGCAAACTGAGTGCTAATCTTGTCAGAAGGAAAGAACATAAGGATATAAGCACGGCCAGACTGGGTCAGGCCAATGGCGGTCCATCTAGACCAATATCCTGTCTTCCGACAGTGACCACTGCCAGGTGTTGCAAAGGGAATGAACAGAACAGGGCAATTATCAAAGACAGGAGGGACACAAAGGGGGCACCAGCTAAAGAGGTGGTGACTCTCATGTGATTCGTTCCCCACCCTGCCCCCAGCCTAAACAGAGGAATAGCTATTTCCTATTACTGTGTTGATGCCCTGTTCTCTTGCCTCAATGCCTACCAGGGCTTCTCCTTACCCAGACCCTCCATTATTACCCAGTGGAGCCAACAACCTTGCTGGGCCCCTGGGCAAGATGGGAGGCCCTGTTCTGGGCGGGGCCTCAAGCAGAAGGGGCGGGGCTGAGGCTAGTCAGCCCTCAGCACCACCCAGAGAGCAGGCCACGTCTCGCCCCAGGCAGCCCTCAGTGCTACCATAGTGGCAGTGGCAGGCAGGATCTCCAGGCCCTTTTATATCATCGTGCCCTAGTGCAGTTGCCCCCTTGGCTGCTCTTCCCCCGCCCCCGTGAGCAGGCCTGGCATTACCTCTTCAACTCTCCCCTTCCTTACCTCGTGCTGCCCCCGGGGCTTCTCCCCTTCCCCAGATGCAGCAGCACCAGTTCCTATTCTCTCTCCCCTCCTCCCACCCCCTACAGCTTCTCCTTGCCTGGATCCCAACTAGAGAAGCCCCAAGGCAAAGGGAGGCAGAGAAGTGTTACTGCTGGATCCAGGACCTTGGACTCTCTGTGTCCTTAGTGCCGAGGCTCTTATACACCGATTCTTGCCCATCCCTGAAAATCACAGGATTGGAGGAGAGAGAACTCGTCCTGCAGGTGCCAAAAATCCTACGTCTTGCCTCCTGTTCCTGAAAGCTGGCAACACTGCCTTCCCTGGCTGCTCAACAAGGACACCCCTGAAGCACTACGAGCTGCCATCTGATCCCCTCCATATCCAGCCCCTGTCACTGCCTCTGTGCCCGCCTCAGCCTCTAGGCTGCCCCAACATCCTCCAGCACCCATTTCCCCTGCAGCCCCTAAATCTGCCTCCTCCCTGCCCCCATTCTCCTCATTCCCGGTGTCTGCTGTTCCACACAGCCCCTGTGTCCTGGCCTTAAACCATAGAGTGACCTGGATTATGCCTGCAGGCGTGGCTTCAATGGCAATGAAAACAGCGCAAGGTGTCAGCCACCTTTACTAAGAGCTGCCCACTCCCATATGCAGATAAACTGTAGGGAAATGGCAGCCAGCTTGCTGCCTTCAGCCCCATTGACAGTAATAGGAGACAGTGGCCATTTTGAATAAGGGGAAATTAATGAGTTGGCACTTTTTGCCAGGCTTTTATGGGATGGGTTTAAAAGCACCCCCAAATCACTAGTCGTGATAAAATCACCAGGGTTTGGCAATGCTGTAGAAATGCCATATTACAAACTGATAGGACTCCCTGACAAACTAAAACCGCTGCTGAAGGCCTAGCTCTGACTGTCCACTAACCATGCACCCACCAGGGACCCTGGATTGGAGCTGAGGCGCCAAGCAATGGGCTTAATTATTTCAACAGGTATGGAGGAGCTTCCGAGCCAGTGCAAGCAGTCAGACTAGGTGGCCCCTCAAAGCTCGCAGTTATCCACTGACACTGGTGAGAACAGCTAGATCTAAGCCTTGGACCAGGCCCTTCCCCCAGGCGATCCCAGTTTTCCTGGAACTGGCTACTGGTGCATCAGCCTGTGTCCATGGGAGCTGGGAAATGTGATGACACATTAAAGGACATGGCATTCCCCACGCTGCCAATCTCCACAAGAAATAACCACTTGAGAAGAGCAGGTATCCCTGGTCTGGGGCAGAAGTAACTGCTAGATTCCCAAATAGATGAATGACCATCAGCCTTGATGTCTAACTTGTGGTTCCCCGCCACACACTCTCCTGCAGCACCCACTGGTCACCATTCCACCACAGGCAAGAGCAAGCGGGGCTGTATCATGTGCATGGAGAGCTTGTCTAGGGGCTGCCGTGTTGAATTAACTGTGCATGGTTGTGTTGCCTAGCTGCACTCTAGGTGATGAATAAACGAGCTGCTGCCAGACAAAAAATACAGAGAAATTGTGTTTGTTTATCCTGCTGAAGGATCAAGATGTAAATGCATAAAATTAGCCTTCACATCTGAAGCTTGTCACCTCATCCTCCAAATGATACATTCACAGTAGCAAATGAGTGTATGGGCTCCGCTGTCCTGTGGCTGATTTGGCATTGGCATTTGTTCCTTTCCCCGCCGCTGTGCTGTCTATACACCAGACATACCATCACACCAAGAAATACAAATCTAAATATGCCTCTGCCTGGGATTAGATGAGCCCTAATTTCAATATGGCCAGAGGGCCTCTCCTGCTTTTGACATGCACAGCAACTGTGTGAGCCTGCACTTGGCTAGCAAATACAAATAACTTCCCATAACAGGCGCCATTGCACATGCTGCCTCTGTGGCAGAGTAGACACGCTCTGATGTCAACACATAGAACTCCTGGAACTAAATTCTGACATTTGTTAAAACTGACCTTATTGTAGGGTCTGCCAATGAACTATTTAAGGACCCATCAGTTTGTGGATGGAGAAATGCATAGTCGCACAGGATTTAATATGACAAATCTGCTCCTAGCTTACTATACTTTTAATTAATGTTTATATTACGCGTGTGATAATGAGGTCTGTAATTATAATGTGTGTATTATACTTCAGAAAAAGAAAGACCACTGAGGATGTGCAAAGACTCACCATCATGCATGTGAGATGGTCTAAAGCTTGCCTCTTTCATCTGTCACAAAATAAAGGTATTTGATATGTCCATTGTATGCATGGAAGCAACCTTGTGTCCATGCTAGCTTTCAATCAGGTCCACTTCATTTTTTTTCTCCCCCGACAGTTCTGAGATGAAAATTGAAACAGGAGTAAAAATAGCTGGCCAGGAAATGGGATTTCTCTCCTGCAGGCAGTTCCCACATTTCAAAATTTCCTTTCCCCCTGAATTGGAATGAAAAGTCAAAATTTAGAAATTTACTGCCAGATAAAAAGTAATTTCATTTCACTCAGGTCAAAATACATCGTTTTAGCTTTACTGTTCTGACATGTTATCTTATAAGACAAGTCAAAATGCAACACTGATTTCTCCATCTGTGAAAAAGATAAAATACATCCAGGCTTCCAGTCTTGTCCATGTAGACTGTAAACTTTGTGGAGCAAGGACAGTCTGATATTGGAGGACTCTTTAATCTACCCGATGAAGACATAGCAAATAGGAAGCAGAAACTAGACAAATTCAAAAGGGAAATAAGGTAAATTTTTTAATAGAGTGGGTATTGAACTTTATCACGGGCTGCGGCAGATTCTCCATCCCCCAAAGTATTTAAATGAAGACTGGATAACTTTTAAGAGATCTGCTTTAGCCCAACTGGAATTACTGGGTAAAATGCTTTGGCCTGTGTCATGAAGGAGTTCAGACTAGATGATAATAATGGTCCTTTTTGGCTTTAAAATGCATAAACCTGTGGCCACTAGCAAAATGGGGTCCCGAACATGATTGGGACTTCAATGTGTGACTAATAGCAAGAATACAATAATAAGGAGTTGTGGATGGTATAATTCTTTATACTGATACATCGGGTATCATACTCAGCAACTCCATGAAAAAAAGGATTTTAAAAAGTAAATGACACAATTCCTTTTTGAAAGCCTGTGAACACTCCTTTCCCATCCATACCTTGATGTTACAAATTTCATCAGTAATTCATTTTGCATGGTTAACTTGACACTTTATAACCTCCATTCTTGTGACTCTGCAGACTCAGGCTGTAAGCATCAAATGATTTGAGAGTCATCTGATTTACAGAAGCCTCAATTGTAAATGCTTTCTACCCTGCCAGCAAAATATCTCTCAGCTGGACAGAGGAGGAAAAATCTGAGAGTAAAAAATATCCCTATGAAAGCTGACTTAAGCAAAGATGCCTCCATTAAAACCTGTGAGGGGAACTGCCAATGTCTGATAAGTAAAGCTATTCAGTTTTGTTTTGTTTTGTTTTGTTTTGTTTTGTTTGCATTTGAATATCCCATACTGAGCCAGGCTATTCAGGAAATTGTGCAGAAACAATTAAGCAACAGCACTGCACAGTTTAAAATGTAAGGAGAGAGAAGAGAAGAAAATTGGCTGCTAGTTAGGAATTAGGAGTAAATTTTTCCACAAAAACAGTGTACGAACAGAAAAACATCCCACAGCTTATGGCTCTTTCAAAGGTAGAATATGTATGCAGTATCTCTTTTCCAGTTTTTTTTAACTTTTCAGATAATACAGTCAGATGCCACTCATCCTGGCAAGGAAACAGTGCCATTTATTGAAATCATTGGACAGGTTCGCATGCTCACACCCAGTGTGGTATCTTGCACACATGCAGGATCTATTTATTCATTTTATTTTGTAATGACAGAGACGGACCAAAATGTGTCCTGCTAACATCCCATCGTGTTTTAGATTTCACCCTCTTAAAAGGAACATGTTCAATTTCATGGTAAGGATTCTGGATACATCAATGCAGCAGGCATTTCCTGTAACTTACTGAGAAGAATTATAATTAGAACGACCATTGTGAATATTCAAAGTACTAAGTGCTCACGTTACCAAATTACAAAGCATCCATTTGCTAACATCCATCTTTTGGATGAGGTTAGGAAACAAGGCCTTTGCTACCTGTGGTCATAGGAGGTTTTATCTTTCAAGGCACTGTGTGGTTCAGAACCCATCTAGTGAAGCATTTCAATACTGTACACGCTTAACTTTAAGCCCATAAACAGGTGATCCGATAGTGGTCTATCGGATGGGTGGACGTGGTCTATGAGCCCCAAGAGAAAAGCAGAATCCCATTTATTTCAAGCTAAGCATGTGCTGAAGTGCTTTGCTGGATGAGGGCCAGAGAGCTGGCAGGATCGAATCCTCACGATCCTAGACAACTTTTCACTAATGAAGCGGTGTTAGCTCTACTGGCTTGGGTAAACTGCAGCTTTTACGGCTACATTCTGCCTGCTTCCATTCCCTGGTTCCTATAGGAAAGCCTGCTGTGGAATGGCTGTGTGATGCTAAAGAATTGCCAGTTTTCATTCAGGAATGGATGGTGATGCCTCTAAATATGGGGCCCAGACCTGGGAGCCTGATGCACAGGATTCACATGTATAATTTCTTCAGGATCAAGCATTATAAAACACCATGAGATCTTTTGGGATCAAAGAAGCTACTTAAATGTTCATTATTATTTCTTCAGCTGTCTTATTTTTCCCATGTGGGAGAGGAATAATCCTGAATACAGTTTATATCTGGAGGTAGTATATATGCCATCGCAATACCATTTATTATTGTATTTGATTTCATTGGCAGAGGGAAAAGTGGTGTATAAATGCCTGGAGAAACAGCAGAAATTACTCATCTAATGAAGTGGGTTTTGCCCACAAAAACTCATGATTCTGTATACTTTTTGTTAGTCTCTAAGGTGTCACAGGACTACTTGTTGTTTTGTAAAGTGATAATATGATTCCCCCGTGCATGAAGAGTCTCACACAGATAGCAGCTCGATCAAAGAAAGTTGGCACAGAATTGAAATTCCTTATTGGGGTGGTATTAAAAGCAACTTTTATGTAGCAAGACTAACTGACAAGCATCCCTGACAAGCATCTCTGACTTGTACAAGAAGCTTGTACAAGTGTGAACCTGTTTTCCTATCTCATTCTCTATCTCCGTCTGTCCTGGAGTAATTGAGTTTTTTCTAGACACCTGTATACAACAAGCAACAGTTTGAAATCCAAACGCTGTGGTCTAGGTCTCTTGTCTGGAATACATGAAACACAACTACAGCATAATTTTGAAGAGTTAGATAATTGTAAAGGTGAGCTGAAAATTAAAGATTCTCCATTTACTTCAGCAATATGCCCTGAATATCCCCATGCACCAAGTCAAAGGGAGCTCCAACACACACACACAAATAAGGCCAGGGATTTCAGTATGGTAACCTAAGTTTAGGCACTAAAATCCCATTGACTCAGATACCCAGCAGCGATGAAGGCCAGCATTTATTTAGGGGATCTGAATATGGATTTAGGGCAGAAACCAGTGACACAAAATTTTGTAGGATACAAATATGTTAAATAATGTGTAATTTTTGTTAGTCACCTGTGCTATGGAAACCCCACTTAGCTGAGTTATTGGCACTGTTCAACCCATCCAGCTGCAGACACAGAATCATAGAATAGAATAGAATCATAGAACACTAGAACTGGAAGGGACCTCGAGAGGTCATCAAGTCCAGTCCCCTGCCCTCACGGCAGAACCAAGTACCATCTAGGTCATCCCTGATAGATGTCTGTCTAACTTGTTCTTAAATATCTCCAGTGATGGAGATTCCACAACCTCCCTAGACAATTTATTCAATTGTTTAATCACTCTGACAAGACATTTCTCCTAATGTCCAACCTAAACCTCCCTTGCTGCAGAAGGCTGCTTTTTATTTGCAGTTCACTTCTGACATTTGCCCATTGTTATACTTGAGTGATCTGTGTTTATTTCATGCTGAGCTAACCTATCTGGGGCTAGTTCTGCTAGCTTCAGGGTCACTTTGCATTGATACAAGGTGGCTGCAGAGCAAGATCTATCTTCAAACACAGACCAGAGGCTGCAGGTATCAAAGGCTGCCTCACTGTTGTCTAGAGATTGTAAATCCTCTGTGTAGGAGATATGGCTCTGATTGGTGAGTCCCTGGCTACGTCTAGACTGGCATGATTTTGTGCAAATACTTTTCACGGAAAAGTTTTTCCGTGAAAAGTATTTGCGCAAAAGCGCATCTAGATTGGCACGGATGCTTTTGCGCAAAAGCGCTTTTGCGCAAAAGCATCCCTGACCAATCTAGACACGGTTTTGCACAAGAAAGCCCCGATCGCCATTTTAGCCATCGGGGCTTTTTTGCGCAAAACAAATCCGAGCTGTCTACACTGGCCCTTTTGCGCAAAAGGACTTTTGCCCGAGCGGGAGTGTCAAAGTATTTGCGCAAGAAGCACTGATTTCTTACATTAGAATGTCAGTGCTCTTGTGCAAATTCAAGCGGCCAGTGTAGACAGCTGGCAAGTTTTTGCGCAAAATCTTGCCAGTCTAGACGCAGCCCCTGTGTTTGGGTTTTAAAGGAGCCCACTGCATGAACGAATCAACTTGCCAGGGCACTCATTAATGGATCTCAAAGTTACCATATTCTTACAAGCCAATTTCAAAACCCAGCTTGAAAGGGAAGCTGCAGAACTTAATTTCATTTGCAAGTTTGATATCTGCAATAGAGGTTTAAAAAAAGACTTTTATTAGATTACCTGCCACATTCCACATCCTAATGACATAAACAGCCAAGCGCCAGATATTTAAGAGTACTTAGAACCCACTCTATCAGCTTCATTTAGCATGGACACTGTAACTGACAATTTTTTCCCATGTTTCCTTCTCTTTCCCTCCCCAGTCCCTCTCTTTCTCTGCTATTTATTTTGCAACCTGGACCCCTTAACTCCATTCATCTGAAGAAGTGGGCTGTGCCCATGAAAGCTCATAATACCATCTCCATGTTTTGTTAGTTTTTAAGGTACTGCAGGACTATTCATTGTTTTTTAAGTTTTTTCAACAGGAAGGGAATTCCTGCCTTTCCAAATCTCCTGCAGACCTGCCTGCCTTCAGAACTAAGCTGCAAGCCTAGTAAAATACAATAGAAAACATGGGCTCAGTGGTGCAAACTCCTGGAAACAATCTCCCCCCACCCATTGTTGCCTTTTTACTATATTAAGGCCAGTGGGGTGGGGTGTTTTTAGTTCAGAGCGAAGTATCTTATTTTTACTTTTTACTTTCCTTGCCTTGAGCTCGTTCTTGCAGTGCACATGGGCAGTGTGTTTTCCTGCTCAGGCTGGTTTTCGCATGCTGTTCTATGCTCTCATGAGTTAAAACCCAAAAGTCCTTTGGTGTCTCTCCTCTGCCTTTCATGCACAGCCCATGCTGGGCCACCCGTTGCCGTGGCTTCACAGTTTCTGCCATGCCCCAGAACCCAACACAGATACAGACAGCACCAAAGCCTGTCTTTTGGCAGTGACTCTTTTCATGACCAAAGAACTGTGAGCAGCCGGAGAGCCTGGATTTTTTTTTCTGACCAATAAACTCATAGGGCCAGATTCAGCAAAATGGATTCAGGGAGGGATAAATGACGTTTGCCTACCCCGGGGCAGAAAGCCCAGTTGTGGCTCCAGTGGGTTTTCACATTGGCAGCTTGGCCACTCTCCTTTGCATTTTCCTCCAAACTGGGGCAGCTTTAACTAGCTCCAGAGCAACACAGCTGGCAGGAGCCAGTGACTGGAAGGGCTGAATCAACAGACTCCCTCCTGTTCCAGACACACCCCTACTCCACCTGCCAACTGTTTAGGCCGGTGTGTAAGCCCCTTGCATTGCTGCTAACTGCACCTCCCTCTCCCAACAGACATGCTGTTGCCAGCAATCTGAAGCAGGGATTTCACCATAGCACAAACCCTGCTTGAATCTCGCTCAGAAGGTGTGGAGCAGATGAAAACTTAACTAGCAAACTGATTCACAACAACATGTGTTTGGGCTTGTGTGTGCACTAAAAGCTGGGTTTGAGAGGCTTTTCTGTTGGCTTGCTTGAGCTATTCAGCTGCAGACATCCAGGTTATTACATTGCTGGATCAGACACCAGATCAGAGGAAGACCTTTTCCGTTGCTGCAGGATTCCAAGTCCTTTTTCACAAACCAGCATTCGATCTAATCAGTTTTACATCTCAGAGGAGCTACAGCTTCAAAGCCTGACTTTGCAGAGGCATGCTCATAGCCTTGTATTGGCCACAGAGAGTTTGCATGCTATGTGCAGCTACTGCCCATCCCTGGAAAAGGTGACTGTGGTGTAGGTTTCAAAGTTTTAACCTGAAAATGTCAGGGATAATTGAGATTAGATTGATAAATCAGGTGAGTGGTTCTAAGGAAGGAAGGGGAAGGGAGGAATTTTCAGCAATGCCCTTTCACACTGCAAAATCTATTATTGCCAACCTTCATTTCTCCCATTGGAAGGTCAGGACTCAAGAATAATGTCTGAATACACAAACATAAAACTAGCTTGTTGTATTTCAAACATAGGAGATGCTGGGCCTGATCTGGAGTTTTGCCATATATAACAATGGGAGCAGGACTGAGCCCTAAGAAAGAAAGAGACAGAATGGTCATGTTTCTTATTTATCTGTATTCCAGTAGTTCTTTGAGGCTTCATCTGAGACTGGGGCCCATTGTGTAGTGCCTGTCCAAACACAGCTAAAGAGACAGTCCCTGCCCCAAGGAACATGACTTCTAAATGGCCAGGGCAGACAAGAGGTGGAACGTAAAAACAGAAGCACAGAGGTGACCTGATTTGCACCAGGAATAGAACCCAACTTTTCTGGCTGCCTCTGTAGTTCCCCATCCCACCATGCCTCAGGACTGTAATGTGCTGTGCACTCGGCAGAAGTAAAAGCTTTGAGTCTCCAAGTGGACATGCAAAGAGCTGATTGCATTTTCCCGAGGTTACAATGCAGCACAGAATGATTAAGCATAAGCAGCAGGGAGAATTTAGAGCCTTCACCTTAAGCAAACTGAGTATTACATCTTGTCAGTGCTACAGTGCACATGCAAACACAACAATTAGGCAGGGCCAAGAAATGGAGTGTTGTGCAGTAATGACACTCTTTGTTTGCAAATGTTTCCATGGACCCGACCCCTTTCATTTTTGTGTACAGTAATTCCTCATTTAACACGTACCTGCTTAACACGTTTTCGCAATAGCGCGATTTTTTGGGGGGGGAATGTTTTTCAAAAAACACGACCGTCCCCGGAATAACACGATTTCCCCCAGCCAGCCCATCACCGGCAGCTGCGTGGGGCTTCCCTCACCAGATGCCTTGCCCCCTCTCCTCTGCCCCCACTTGCAGGCCGACGGCTGGGTTCCTCCAGCCAGCCCGTCACCGGCGGCTGCGCGGGGCTTCCCCCACCTCCCTGCAAAGCGGCGGAGGGATCGCCGCTCGCTGCGCCGTTCCCTGGCGAGCCCCCCCTCGCCAGACACCTTGCCCCCTCTCCTCCGCCCCTGCTTGCAGGCCGGCGGCTGGGTTTCCCCTTGCCACAGACACCACCGCTTGAAACGCAACCCCCACCTTTTCCATTATTTTCAGTGGGAAAATTGACCCCGCATAACACGTTTTTCACTTAACATGATCATTTTCTGAAACATATCTATAGTGTTAAATGAGGAATTACTGTACTAACAGAATGTATTGCTCCTGATTCTCCCTTCACTTACATGTTTCTTATCAGAGTTACTCCATTGACTCTGGCTGAGTGACTACTGATTTACCCCCCAGGAAAAGACCGAGAAGAATCATATCCCATTGTCTTAGTTTTTGATCACCACTAATTGACTGATCATAAATGGTTACATATAGCCCACTGCCATAGTTCCTATTCATTACGTGTATTTTTTTTCAAAATCACACAATCACTGGAAGAGCGGGGAGTTAAATAAGAGCTAATATACACCACAAGCTTTCTAGCAACACCCCTGAGTTCTTTGTTTGGCATATCCTCATTTCAGTTTACCATTCCCTGAAAATGCACACTTTGCACTTCCGTAGTGCTTTCCAGCCAAGGCTCTTAAAGCACGTTACCTACAAAGAAAGTAAAACCATTTAGTTGTATCTCAATATCTGAGACACCAATGGCAGAATTTTCAAAAGCTTCCATGATCCATTACTAAATTCAAACAATCAGCAACTGATCTTCTGCATAAAAGTCCTCCCCCTGCTATGACCTTCCACCTCCATAATAACTTTCTCAAGATGTTTCCGTCTCTACACCTAATGTGACAAAAATACATGAGTTTGCATCTGTTACTTTCCAACTTCAGGGTCTACTTTTCTCCAATAAGTGACATCACCACACGGCCTCACTGCCCACACAAGAGAACACCTGGAAACACCTAAAGGACAAAGATTGAAGAAGGGGAAGTGCAGGTCCCGGGCAGAAAAGAAGGAAGTTTGCCTGGGTATGGGAACTGGGTGAACTGTGCGTACTATCTAACAGGGTGAAACTGCTTGATTCCTATCCAGTTTAGCGAACTCAGGTTGCATTTTTCTTTTATTCCTTGTGGTAATTTACTTTGACCTGTACAGGATATACTTATAATAACTCAAAATCGATTTTTCTGCAGTTAATAAAGCTTTTTTTCCTCCTAAAACAGTGTGTTTTGCTTGAAGTGTGTGGAAAACACCAGCTCAGTTTACAAAGGTTTGCACATGGTTCTCTTTGCATTGAGGGAGGGGAAATAAGAACATAAGAACATAAGAATGGCCATACTGGGTCAGACCAAAGGTCCATCGAGCCCAGCATCCCATCTGCCGACGGTGGCCAATGCCAGGTGCCCCAGAGAAGGAGAACAGAAGACAATGATCAAGTGATTTATCTCCTGCCATCCATCTCCTGCCCTTGTTATGAAGGCTAGGGCACCATACTTTATCCCTGGCTAATAGCCATTTATGGACCTAACCTGCAAAAATTTATCAAGCTCTTTTTTAAACCCTAATAGAGTCCTGGCCTTCACAGCCTCCTCGGGCAAGGAGTTCCACAGGTTGACTGTGCGCTGTGTGAAGAAAAATTTCCTTTTATTAGTTTTGAACCTACTACCCATCAATCTCATTTGGTGTCCCCTAGTTCTTGTATTATGGGAAAAGGTAAATAATTTTTCTATAATCACTTTCTCCACACCATTCATGATTTTATATACCTCTATCATATCGCCCCTCAATCGCCTTTTTTCCAAACTGAAAAGTCCCAGTCTCTCTAGCCTCTCCCCATATGGGACCCTTTCCAAGCCCCTAATCATCTTAGTCGCCCTTTTCTGAACCTTTTCTAATGCCAATATATCTTTTTTGAGGTGAGGAGACCACATCTGCACGCAGTACTCGAGATGTGGGCGTACCATAGTTTTATATAGGGGAAGTATGATATCTTTTGTCTTATTATCTATCCCTTTTTTAATAATTCCTAACATCCTATTTGCCTTACTAACTGCCGCTGCACACTGCGTGGATGTCTTCATAGAACTTTGACCCCATCATGTAGTACGTGTAATTTGGGTTATTTTTTCCAACATGCATTACCTTACACTTACCCACATTAAATTTCATTTGCCATTTTGCTGCCCAATCACTCAGTTTGCTGAGATCTTTTTGTAGTTCTTCACAATCCCTTTTGCTTTTGACTGTCCTGAACAACTTTGTATCATCTGCAAACTTGGCCACCTCACTGCTTACCTCATTTTCTAGATCATTGATGAACAAGTTGAACAGGATTGGTCCCAGTACTGACCCCTGGGGAACACCACTAGTTACCCTCCTCCATTGTGAAAATTTACCATTTATTCCCACCCTTTGTTTTCTGTCTTTTAACCAATTCTTGATCCATGAAAGGACCTTTCCTCCTATCCCATGACCACCTAATTTACGTAAAAGCCTTTGGTGTGGGACCGTGTCAAAGGCTTTCTGGAAATCTAGGTATATTATATCCACTGGGTGCCCCTTGTCCGCATGTTTATTAACCCCTTCAAAGAATTCTAACAGATTAGTTAGACACAACTTCCCTCTGCAGAAACCATGCTGACTTTTGCCCAACAATTTGTGCTCTTCTATGTGCCTTGCAATTTTACTCTTTACTAGTGTTTCTACTAATTTGCCTGGTACTGATGTTAAACTTATCGGTCTATAATTGCCAGGATCTCCTCTAGAGCCTTTTTTAAATATTGGTGTTATATTGGCCATCTTCCAGTCATTTGGTACCAAAGTGGATTTAAAGGATAGGTTACAAACCACTGTTAATAACTCCGCAATTTCACATTTGAGTTCTTTCAGAACCCTTGGGTGAATGCCGTCTGGTCCCGGAGACTTGTTACTATTCAGCTTATCAATTAATTCCATAACCTCCTCTAATGTCACTTCAATCTGAGTGAGTTCCTCAGATTTGTCACCTAAAAAGGCTGGCTCAGATTTAGGAACCTCTGTAACATCCTCAGCCGTGAAGACTGAAGCAAAGAAATCATTTAATCGCTCCTCAATGGCACTGTCTTCCTTGATCGCTCCTTTTATATCTTTATCATCCAAGGGCCCCACTGCTTTTTTAGCGGGCTTCCTGCTTCTAATGTATTTAAAAAACATTTTACTATCATTTTTTGAATTTTTGGCTAGCTGTTCCTCAAACTCTTTTTTGGCTTTTCTTACTACATTATGACACTTAATTTGGGAGTGTTTATGTTCCTTTCTATTTTCCTCACTAGGATTTGACTTCCACTTTTTAAAAGCTGCCCTTTTCTCTCTCACTGCCTTTTTAACATGGCTGTTTAGCCATGGTGGTTCTTTGTTAGGTCTCTTACTGTGTTTTTTTATTTGGGGTATACATTTAAGTTGGGCCTCTAGTATTGTGTCTTTAAACAGTTCCCATGCAGCTTCCAGGGATTTTAGTTTAATTACTCTCCCTTTTAGTATCTGTTTAACTAGCTTCCTCATTTTAGTGTAATTCCCCTTTTTGAAATTAAATGCCAGAGTGTTTGACCGCTGCGGTGTTTTTCCCAACACAGGAATATTAAAAGTTATTATATTGTGGTCACTATTTCCAAGCGGTCCAGTAACAGTTACCTCTTGGACCAGATCCTGCGTTCCAGTCAAGACTAGGTCGAGAATCGACTCTCCCCTTGTGGGTTCCTGTACTAGCTGCTCCAAGAAGCAGTCATTTAAGGCATCAAGAAATTTAATCTCTGAATCCCGTCCTGAGGTGACATGCACCCAATCAATATGGGGATAATTGAAATCTCCTATTATTACTGTGTTTTTTATTTTGGTAGCCTCTCTAATCTCCCTTATCATTTCAGCATCACTATCACTGTCCTGGTTAGGTGGTCGGTAATATATTCCTAATGCCATATTCATATTAGAGGAATGAATTGTTATCCATAATGATTCTATGGAACATTTTGATTCCTTTAGGATTTTTACTTCATTTGATTCTATATTATCCTTCACATATAGTACCACTCCGCCACCCGCACGACCTGTTCTGTCTTTCCGATATAATTTATATCCCGGTATGATAGTGTCCCACTGATTGTCCTCATTCCACCATGTTTCTGAGATGCCTATTATGTCAACTTCCTCCTTTGATATGAGGTACTCCAGTTCACCCATCTTATTAGACAGACTCCTAGCATTAGTGTAAAAGCATGTTAGAAAACTACCACTATTTATATGTCCGCCTTTCACAGACACATTGGATTTTTTTATGCACGATTGTTTCACATCTGATCTTGCCCATATATTATTTCCCACGTTCCCTATCTGACTAACTTCTAGGGAATCCCTACCTATGGAGCCTCGTGTAAGAGAAGTCTCCGTCCGATCCAGGTGCTCCCCCGCACCAATCGGCTTTCCCCCACCTCTTAGTTTAAAAACTGCTCTACGACCTTTTTAATGTTTAATGCCAGCAGTCTGGATCCACCTTGATTTAGGTGGAGCCCATCATTCCTGTATAGGCTCCCCCTACCCCAAAAGTATCCCCAGTTCCTAATAAATCTAAACCCCTCTTCCCTGCACCATCGTCTCATCCACGCATTGAGACTCTGAAGTTCTGCCTGTCTATCTGGCCCTGCGCGTGGAACTGGAAGCATTTCAGAGAATGCCACCAAAGATGTTCTGGATTTCAGTCTCTTTCCTAGTAACCTAAATTTGGCCTCCAGAACATCTCTTCTACCCTTCCCTATGTCATTGGTACCAACATGTACCACGACGACCGGCTCCTCCCCAGCACTGCCCATAAGTCTGTCTAGATGCCTCGAGAGATCCGCAACCTTCGCACCAGGCAGGCAAGTAACCATACGGTTCTCCTGGTCATCACAAACCCAACTATCTATATTTCTAATGATCGAATCCCCCACTACTAAAACCTGCTTCTTCCTAACAGCTGGAGCTCCCTCCCCCGGAGAAGTATCCTCGGCACGAGAGGATACAACATCACCCTCTGGAAGGAGGGTCCCAACTATGGGATGGTTTCCCTCTGCTCCCATTGACTGCTCTCCTTCCCTGAGCCTTTCATCCTCCGTAACAGCATCAGGACTGTCAGGTTGGAGGTGGGACAGCCCTACTATGTCCCGGAAAGTCTCATCCACAAACACCTCTGCCTTCCTTAGCTCCTCCAGTTCAGCCACCCTGGCCTCCAAAGCACGCACTCAGTCTCTGAGGGCCAGGAGCTCCTTGCATCGAGCGCACACATACGCCACCCACCCACAGGGTAGGTAGTCATACATACTGCACTCGACACAATAAACAGGATAGCCCCCACTCTGCTGCTGGGCTTCTGCCTCCATTTCCTACTCTAATTATATATGAGGGTTAATTAAATGTTTCAGATAGAGGTTGTTATAAAGGATTTAGTTTAAGGGCAATAGAAGTCACTGGCTCCCCCCAAGCTCCCCCTCTAAACTCCCCTCTCAAAACTCCCTCCTGTTAGCACTCACCCTGTTCGCGAGCACCCGGTCACAAAGCTCCCTGGTCGCTTACCAGCAGGGTTTAAGTGATAATAATAACTGGTGCATTATTATTAATATGAACACGGAGTGTACCCGTCAGCCTTTCGACCAGAGCTGGACAGTAAAACTCTAGGGTCCTAAACTGTGATGGAGCCTCTCTATTGTTAGTTCATGAGTGGCTGAGGAGAAGCCTTCATGTAACTGCAGCTGGGTGTATCCCTGCCTCTGAATGCTGGTGACAGTGCAAGACTGGTAACAAAAGAAGCAAAAAATTGATTTAAATCATTGTGGGACCTCGGGCCTTTGCTAATTTTTCGGTTACAACTGAGTTTTCATCTGTATGACTGGAGACTGGTGTAGCTTCTGTAATTAGTGATTCTACATTATGTAACACTGTTTACAGTCTTTGCATTGATTAGAGGTTATGAAAGTTGTAATTAATTCTGTTACTGTAAAGTGATTTTGCTTGGTCTGAGGTTTAGTTTAACCTTTGAATTGGATGTTTATCTCTGCATAGGAGATTTTTGTACTCCTGTTTTTTCTTATGTGTCTTCGTATACAATAACCATAATCAGGCTCAGCTGTAAGCTACCTCTTCGTCCAGTTTTAGATTCACCTTTAAAGGCTTTTTTGTGATAATAAACTTTTAATTTTCATATTTAATAATCTTTGTATCTAATCTAGCAATCACTCCGTGTTCATATTAATAATAATGCACCAGTTATTAGAGGGATTTAATAATGCAAACATGTTAGCAGACAAAATTTCAAGACTTCGAAATGAGGCTAAAAGGGCCGTAATAAATAACACCCCCACACCATTATTATATAATATTCATTGTGAAGTATATTCAATTAAAATTTTGTATAACCAATAGCCTTTAGTGAATTAATTTATTGTGTGTTACTGTGTTTTAAAAGAACCCCTTTATAAAAATGAAGTGAAGATTTGAAAAGTGGTGCAAGTAAGAGATGGCAAAAGCAACAGAGTGAAGCAGCAGTTAAGAGTTTAAAGCCAATAACATCATTTCTTGTAGAAAAGATGCCTCGGCCATTAGATGGTGACCATAGTGGGTTGTACCCACGAAAGCTCATGATATCATCTACATGTTTTGTTAGTCTTTAAGGTGCTACTAGACTATTCGTTGTTTTTTAAGTTTTTTCATACTGACAGTGACACTTCCAGTTCTGATGATGAAAACTTTGTAACCACAAATGACATTTCAATGCCACTGCCTCAAAATGAGGAGGTAATTAATTAAGACACAGAAATGCCAATAGTAGAGATAGATGCAGAATCTACACTCGATTTAGAGACTGTGCAGGCTGAAAATGAGGACCTCGGAGGTGCCGCACAGCAAGAGCAAGAACTTATGACTAGCACAGAACACAGCATAACAGTGGCATCAGAATCTGATATTGGACTTCTTGATAAGAACAATGTTGCTCAAATGCAGTCATTTCTCAAAGTTAATTGTTTTCAAAGTCCAAGTAATATACCGAAAGATGCTGAAAATCATGCTTTTCCCACTCATCAGCTGACAAAAATTCTTCCAAATGGAAAGATCTACACAAGAGACTGGTTATAGTGGAGCATGGAAAAGCAGTCTCCGTACTGTGTACCCTGTTTAATTTTTAACAGTAATACTTCAAATGCATCAGTGCTGTCTGATTCATTTGGTTGGAGCATCAGTAGAGATTGGAGAAACTTCAGTATCGCATAAAGATAACTAACTATGTTACATGGAAATCAACTAGTAGAGCAGCACTAGCTGACAGTTCAATTGAAAACTTACTCCTGAGTGAAATAAACACAGAAACTGATAAGTGGAAAAAAATCCTTTAGCGCATATTGAATGTCATTTTTTTTAAATTTTTTTTTTTTGGTCTCTGAACAGGGATTGGCTTTGTTTGGTTCCAATCAATGTATTGGTGACCCTACAAACAGAAACTTTCTTGGTATACTTGAGCTTCTTAGCAAGTATGACCCACTTTTATCAGGCCATGTTAAGCATGTTTGTGAATCACAAGAGAGCTGAATACGCATGCGAGTCCATTATCTGTCTACTAGAATACAAAACAAGTTTATTGAGCTATGTGGGACATTTGTGCAAACAACATTTCTTGAAGAGATATGACATGTGAGATACTTTTTTCAATTATTATTCATGTAACTCCAAACTGTCCTCATAAAGAACAGATGACCTTGGTTGTTCAATATGTTAAAATCACAAGAAATCCAAAGGTTTCAGTTGAAGAACAATTCATTTTGTTTGATAATTTCACACAAAAAAACTGGAAAAAAAATCGCTGCTCATGTATTAGAAATTCTGGTAGGTTTCAACTTAAATTTTCAAATATGCATTGGCCAGGCCTATGACAATGGATCCAATATGGCTGGGAAGTACAACAGAGTACAAGCAGTCCTTCTTGAGCAAAATCCAAACTGTATTTTCTCCAGTTGTGGCAATCACATACTTTGGAACAATCAAGCAATTGTACAACCTCTTCAGTAGCAGTCCTCAAAAGTGGGAAATTCTGAAGTACCATCTGCCTGTTTCCTTTCATGGCATGTTGACAACAAGATGGTCAGCACAAACTGATGGCATTAAACCAGTTGTACAGCATTTGGACTCTGTGAGAAAGGCTTTAAGTGAGCTTGAATCTCTTACTCTCATAGCACAGGCTCGTACTGAGCTTAAGTCAATTCAGAAGTATACATCCAAATTTGAATGCATTTTAATGTCATCCATGAGGTTGAAGCTGCTAAAAATGATCCACAAAACTAATCTTGTAATTGAAGCATGCAATGCTACATTAGATGTTGAGGGAGATAACACTGAATGACTTCTTAAAGATATTCAAAAGATTCATGATCAATGGGACACAATCCTTTCTGAGTCCAAATCAGTAGAACACGGTATTGACATTTCATCTGTGTTTTCTACCAATCGCAGAAAGGCACTATCGAGTCAATGGTTTTGTTTTGTTTTTTTTTATTATTATTGACTCCATCAAATCTGGTCTTACATGTTGATTTGAGTCACTGTGACAAATGTGTACCCTTTTTGGATTCCTTTGGGAGGTCAGAGAAGATCTATATTCAGCGGCTGAATAGTTTCAACAAAGGTACAACAATGAAACGGTGACAAGACCATTTTCCTGAAAGGTATACATTCCACCAACTTTAAATCAGACTGCAAGCCAAAAGAACTGCTTCAAGAAATATTCAATCTCGGCCTGTTTACTGTATTTCTTAATATCACAATTGCATTATATATTTTTATTAGTCTTCCTGTATCAGTGGCTTCAGGTGAATGCACATTCATCGTGTTAAAACAAGTAAAGAACTATCATCATTCTACAATGGGACAAGAGCATTTGAATGGACTCTCAATGCTTAGCATTAACAGGGATGTTGCACATAAATTAGATTTTTCTTCAGTTATAAATAAGTTTGCACACAACAAAGCCAGAAAAGCATTCCTAAAATGAAGAGTGTTGCTTTCAGTGGAAACTCACAATTAAAGTTACATTTTTAATATACATTCTATTGATATAATGACTTAATTGTTAATAAATAAATGTCTCAAGTGTTCATTTTCACATATTCTTTTGGTTTTAGTATGACCCTGTGGATGAGGCCTGGGGGTCTGGGGCTGTGGCTGGGCTGTGGACCCTAAACTCAAAGTGACCCGGGCCTCTGTTATTCTCTGAGAGGGCCTGCTCATCACACAGATCTTTTTACTTCATCCAGTGATACAGATGTTCAACATTTCTGAAAATCAGGAACAAGCCATTTTACACTGATGTCCCCAAGGTCACACTGGTAGGGATTCAGGAATAGAATCGCTTGTGTGTGAGTTCAACTAAACAACCCTCTTGTCTCTCATTTTTAGTAGGAACATTTCTCTGCCTCCATTGGGGTGATTCCCTTTTTACTTTTACAGCCCTGGCACCAATTTCCAATCGCCAATGCAGGGCAAGGACAAGTTGTGAGCATGTTGCTCGTGCCCCTTCTCCCATACACACATGTAAGGCTGGCTGACATGCTACAGCTCCTGATCTTTGTTTTCATTCCGTTTTCTAAGTCCACTCAACAGCATCTGTATCCCTTCAGGAAGACACAAAGATTGCCTTACACAGCATAATGCTACTACAGTAGAATCCCAGGGTACATCTAGACTACAGGCTTTTGTCGACAGAAGATTTGTCAACAGATACTATCGACAAAGCTTCTGTTGACAAAGAGCGTCTAGACTACATCCAGTTCTGACGACAAAGCAAGCCACTTTGTCGACATGACAGTGTAGATGCAAAGGACAGTGAAGATGCAATAACGCCTTTTGTCGACAGAACTCTGTCGACAAAAGGCATTATTCCTCATAGAATGAGGTTTACAGCCGTCGACAAAACTGCCGAGTTCTGTCGATGTTATGTCGACAGAACTCAGTGGCAGTGTAGACTCAGGTATAGTTTTGTCGACAAAAGTCCACTTTTGTCGACAAAACCTTGTAGTCTAGACACACCCCCAGAGTGATGAACACTTTGGGAATGGAGGTTGTTCATGATACTCAAATATTTGTAACCCTGAACAAAATATTCTGGTTGTTCTTTCCAAAGTTTACAACTGAACATTGACCTAACACAGCTTTGAAACTACTATGCAGAAGAAAAATGCTGCATTTAACCATCTTAATTTAAATGAAACAGACATAGAAACAGCTTCCTTGCGTTATTTATTATTATTATTATTATTATTATCATAGTTTCTGTTTAACATAGTACTATACTTACTTCTTTGTTTTGTTTCTGCTGCTGGTTGATTGCATACTTCCAGTTCTTAATGAGGTGTATGGTTGACTGGTCAATTTGTAACTCTGAGGTTCTACTGTATGTTGCCAGCAAAATGTGCAAAGCTAATTGGTAAGAGCTCTGGTAACCGCAGAGATCTTTAAAATCGGTCTTGACATGCTGCATGCAGCCAGTGCATTATATGTTTCTATCTGTGACACATAGATACCTATAAGTTGGCACTCTGCAATGCAGAGTGCCTCTGCACTGAAAACTAATTCCCTGTCCTTACTCCAGAGTAGGATGAAGCTGTTTGCAACAGTCTGTTGTCTTTCCTTTGAGACTTTAATTTCTATGAAAACCTAGTGATTAACAGTATAGACACTATATATTTTGCACTTTCTAAAATACAATGGGCCACCCCTATTGTATAGATGCTTTAGAAAAAGGCCTTGAAGTAGCCATGTCAAAGGTAAAACATATAATCACAATGAAAACCAACCCAAGTATGTTCAAATACAGGAGTCTGATTTTATGTTCATTTGTTAGTCAGGTGGACATTTTGGAATGGATGCCATACATCAGGGCACTTTACTTGACTTATTAAAATACTTTTCCTCTTTCACCTTAGGCAAATCACCTCACTTCTGTATGTCTCTGTTTTCCAGCTCCACAAGAGTGATAGTAAGGTTTATTTACATCACAGGGATACTTATCTAATGTATGACCATTGCTTTGACACTATAAACTGTATATACTGTAAGTGATTCATATTGTTATTATGTAACAGTATTTCCAAGACTGTGATCCATAGATCACCAGTGGTCTACCTGGTACTTTTTGAGGAGCCATATAGTGGAAAATGTTGAAAATCACAGGATAATGGGAGGCTGGGCAGCAGGGTTCTTCATGGGGCAGGAAGGGAGGAAGGAAATCCCAGTTGGAGAAGAACTATCACACCTATTAACAAGAGGAAAGATATAGTATTAAAGCATGACAGTATTTTCAGCTTGATCATTCTCTGTTTATTCCCCAGATTAATCTACGATATTAACTGCCTACTTTCCAAATTAATTATGTTGGTACTTTATCTATGCAGCTTCAGTTATTTTAGGTTTATGGGATTACTTATAGCTACCTTGCAACAATCATAGAATCTTAGTGCTGGCAGCCATATTTAAATTATAGCTGAAAAGCAAGGCTTTGCAGCCTAATAACATGGCCAGTAAAATACATGTTGAAATAAGAAGGAAAAAAAATCTCCCTAAAAATAACTAATTTGTGCAGAAATTTCTATAAAAACTAAAAATCATTTTACCCAGTTTGATGTCCAACTCAAATTCTATTGTTAGGTTTTTTTTCCCACCTTCAACATGCTCTAATAAATGCCTTTGGTCTTGGGATTCTATTACCAGGTCAAAGGCCATCCTGGCTGTAATTGAATAACAGCACAGACTTTTGCCACAGACATTTACTATGAAAACTGAGAAATTCAGAGTGGCATTGCTAGTTTTCAAACAGTATTCTGCAAGGAAATAAAGGTTGGATACATTTAAAAGCCCTATAAAAATAGATTATAGGAAAAAATAGATGCCAGGATGATCCGCGGGTTCACTGCAGAATGCTGTAAAAGTTAAAAGCTAAGAATCCCCTGGGCAGGAATGCAATGACAATGTAAGTGCTTCCCCATCCCCATTCTTTTGCATTACACAATGTCTGGGTAATGTATTTTCAGTTCACGAGGATTATATTGGGAACCACTGGGCTTTCAGTATTAATCAGTGTAACATGTATTCATTTTAATGATATTTGGGGGGGTCTTAAAAAGTCTGTGCGCGGGTTAGACCACTGCTTCCTGCAGCTTCCATTGGCTGGGAACAGCAAATCACAGCCAATAGTAGCAGCGAGCAGCTGTACCTGCGGACGCTCAGGTAAATAAAGCGTCTGGCAGCCAGGAGCTGACCCTGGCAAACTATGTCCAACCCACGGGCTGCTTATTAGCTAGCCCTGGTTTAAGACAAGTCTGTCACTTTTAAAAGGTTAGATGGGGCTGCAGTGTTAATTTCTCTATTTGTGAATAATCTTCAATGTCTCCTCTCTATAATGTGCACATAATCCATAAATACAAGTAGCTTCTCCCTTTTTCTCAACTGTTAAATCCTCTTCTAGTTCTTTCAAAGCCAATCTCTCTTTGAAGTCATATTCAAAACACTTCAACTTCAGGTTTAATCACTGGCAACACAATTATTTCTCTCCATTAACCTGGGAGAACTATCAATATTTTTTTGTTAGTCTCTAAGGTACAACAGGACCATTCCTTGTTTTTTAAGTTTATCAAAGGAGGAGTGAGAGCTGTTCACAAACAACTGATGCCAGCTTCTGGGGAGGTTGTTAGTTGTATGGGAGTGTCAGGTAGGGTGCAGTACTTTCCGTTTCTGTTGTGACTCATGTTGGCTATCAAACTCCAAGTTTGATACTAATGAGAGTATATAGATAGGTGTGAAGCATGACCACGAAAGGACAAATGATCCAAAGTCAACCTTAAGATTAGAGACATAATAGTAGATAATGTTTTATGGGTTTGTGTGTTTACATATATACTGTTAGAGGTTAACAATGAGACCAAATGGTTCCTGTCTATACTGTATTCATCTCTCTTTGACGCAAAGAGGGCAAATCATCTGTGAAAGGTAGCCCTGACATACTCACCACACCTCCTAAACTGGCATTGTGATGTTCATTTAAACCCTGGTCATTAGTGTCTCTGTGAAATGTTTATAACTGTTCTGTAGCTGAAATGATGGATCTCTGATAATAGGTCCTGGAGATTAAAGTGACCAAACAGGTTTCTTCTTCATAAAGAAGAAAAAAATATGGCAGCCGATGCCCTATCCAGGAGAGAGTGCTCTGACTTGCTGCCTCTGAGTCAGCCTGTAGCTCACCCTCCTGAAATTTTGTAAGAGGGAGCGGTGACACAAGAGCATCCCAGTGCCAGAAAGCAAGCGGCCCTCTGGGTTAGGTAATGAGGTTCAGCTGTCCTGACCAGTTCCGAGTACCCCAACTCACTATGGTTACAATCAGTACCTAACCAGCATCATGTAACATCAGGCCCATCAATGGGGGCAGTTGCCCCAGGACTGGGTGATTCAAAAGAGCCCAGGATTCCCAGTTGCTGCTGCTGCTACTGCAACAGAGGCGCATGGAGCCCTGGGCCCTTTAAATCGCCATGGGAGCTCAGTGTGGCTTGGTCCAGGCAGTGCTAAGGGCTGGCTGGGGACGGGAGGGAGGGCATGATCCAGGCAGCGCTGAGGACTGGCTGCCTCAGCCCCGCTCCTTCTGCCCCTCCCCCACTTTGCCCAGGGGCCCGGCAATTCTGTCAGCCCCTCTGTGTACCGTCATTGGAAAACTAATAACTCACTAATGGTTCATATTCCTGTGTGCTGTACGTATGCAACTGGGACCAAGAGTTATAAATACATGCCAGACCAATGAATAAAAAGTGTTTAAGCCAGCCTCATCAAGGGGGAGTTGGTAAACAGGTCTGTCCTACACCAAGGAATGTGTATTTGCTTCTCAGGCCAGCCTGGTCATCAGAGAGCAACAACGAAGGCCCATTATACATTTAGGTAAACTAAGATGTCAATCTAATAAGTGGGGGAGAATACGGCTCCCAGCAGGGAAGACAAACCTTATCGGGGCTATAGAGACAGTAGGGCTGAACCTCAACTGACAAGCATTTGAATCAGCTGGTTGTATACAATATAGACCGTATAGAGCGAGGTCTTTTCTGAACGCCCATGATACATGTTATGATTATATTAATCCCCCATGTATGTACTAACGCTATTTAAGGAATCATGGATAATCATTGAGATTAGCCTGTACAGGCTATGTCCAAACAAAGGGAGAGCAGGGTCTCCGTGACAAGAGGGAATGTCACAACTACTTACCTGTCTTCTATGTAAATTAAGCCTGGTGGAATCCAAACAACAAAAGCCCATTGAAGTACAGGGGAACGGGAAGCCCACTGGAAGGGAAGAACAATCTGAGGCCATGCTGCCTCTGGAAACTTTGGAAGAGATGAGCCAGGGCAGAAGCCATCTTTGGCATAGACACCAGGGGCCTGAGTTTTTGCAAGCTGAGAAAGATGAGTCCTTCAATCAAGTTGGGAAGATGCTTTAAGACTCTATAAGATGAATATGGGTGAGAAACCTGCTTAAGCAAAGATCTTTCACCTAAGCAGACAAGAGAAGACAGCCCCTTGTGCTTATATGGAATGTCTGACTCCTGACTGAAAGTCAGCCCTGGTTGGGAAGCAGGAAGACTGGTGAAAGAAAGTATCTTGAATAAAGCCTGCACCTTCCTAGGTTACATTTCAAATGTGTGTATCACCTGTATTCGCTTGTAACCATCTCTACTTTTATTCCTTAACTTGGCTTCACTTAACCTATGTCCTGCTGTTCATAAATGTACTAGTTTTACTAAATTACGTAAGTTTACATAAATTTTAGTTTTGCTACAAACCAACTCAGTGCTATGTTGGAAGAGAAAGGTGTATTCCCCCAGCTAAGTTAATAAGCTGTGATGTGTTTTTGTCTCTTTAAAGGAGCAGAATACCTTGCTATTTGTCTGGGAGGTCCAGGTGGGGGCATAACACATTAGGGCACATGTTGGGGAATCCAGGACTGGGAGTGTTGGGGTCACCTTGCTAGTTGTAACCCAGGCTAGTGGAAGCCAGAGTGGGACTGTAGATGGGCTGCAGGGTTCAGAACTGCTGAACCAGGGCTGTCTAGTTCACAAACACTCAGGACATGACCTGCATGCTTGAAGGTTGGTTGTGATGGCCCCAGACTGGGAAATACAGCAGTGAAGTGTTGTAAGGCAGCCAAGATTACAGGGCAAATGGCAACATAACCCCTTACTGGTCTGAATCGTGCCCCAGGATGTGACAACCATGCATAGTTCTGGTAAAACATGATGATTATTTATCAGTTTCTAGTACGGTACCTGGAGCCCAGGCTGATAACTGGCTTAGCTACAAAGACAAGCACAGCAAGAGTCTCTGCTAAAGTACAACCAATTGGCATTCATATGGGTGGGTTATAAAAACCATGTTCCTGCCCATCATCAAGAATTCCGAATAACCTGTGTGATCTGATAGAATTTACTGATGCTTTATAGGAGCCTTTGGAAGGCAGACGAGCTGAAGGTGTGCATTTAAACATGCTATAATTATTTTCTAAGGGCTGGCATGGATGCCTTTTGAAGTCTTTGTATTGGCTATACTGGAGACTGCACTTGGCCATAACTCACAAACTTACGTTTTCATATGGACCTGTTGATGGATTGGACAAGGCGAGCAAAATTCATCTCTCATTTCTAATAGGTGAATCCTACTGCTGGTCTTCCTTTCTCCCAGCAGCATGTACCCAGGATCCCACCAATGTCAATGACACATCTGCATGTGTGTAGGAAATGATGAGTCAGATATTCTGCTGGATGCAGAGGGACTGATAGGAAGCCAGTGGCAGATCTGTGATTCTCTGCCTGGACACAGCCCTACCAACAGACTAGAACAACCTAGCAGTGACTTTAAACCAAGGGCGGGTAACATATGGCCCATGGGCCAGATCCAGCCCACCAAGCCTTTTGATCGGGCCCCCTGGACCACCTTGCCCTAGATCCTGAGGCAGGCTCTCTGCCTGCTGCAGCCCAAGGCTGCTTAAAACAGCTGGCAGCTCGCTCTAGGCGCTATGCACCCCGGTAGTGGGGGAGATTTTGTGCGTTGCCCCCACCCCCAAGCCAATCATGGGAGATGCAATGACTGGCCTGCAAGTGGGAGCAGCATGTGAAGTCTCTCCCTCCCCGGCCAGGGGAGTGTAGCGCAGAGCAACCCACGGAGGGAGCCTCCAGCTATTTTGAGCAGCCTGGGGCAGCTGTGGCAGGCAGGGAGCTGGAAGCCACATAAGGTAAGTGCCTCCTGGCCAGAGCCTGCTTCTGGCATCCCATCCCTCCCCACTCCCCAAATCCCTGCCCCAGGATCACCACCCTCTCCTGCTCCAGGTCACCATCCAAACAAACTGCACCTCTCCCCCTGCCCCAGGTCACAGCTTCCTCTCAGACCCTGCACTCCTCCCTGATCCCTTCCCCCAGGCCAGAATCCTCTCTGGCTCTCATACCCCCTCCCTGATCCTGAACCCCAGTCCCCTGCCCCAGATCACAACCCCTTCCTTCACCCAAACTCCCTCTCAGACCCCACACCTCTCCTGCATCCCAGCCCCCTACCTCAAGCTCTCTTCTGCACCCAACCCCCATTCCAGACCAGACACCTCTCCAGAGAAAAAACTTACCAAAATCTTGGAGACTTAATCCCCATAAAAAATTATTGCCTGCCCTTGCTTTAAATTGTGCTTGCTGCCTATGCTTTGCAAGGGATCCTCCACTAAGAGGTGATTCCCAAAGTTAATTGCACTCTTCGGCCACTCTCTGTCCCTACACTGCTATGCATTAGCCAGCTTTATGCCTGCTAGTCATTTGCATATTCTGAGGCTGGGTATTACAGGCAATCTCTGCTCCAGTAGCTTTCCACCTTCATAGTACAAGATGCAAAACCAAATGCAGATGCAAATAGTCTCAAGCAGCAAAACTTGGGTAATTCTGCAATGCCTCTAGTCCCTCATTAAAGACACCCCTAGATTACACAAAGCCTCTCAAATTAATACGACTGATATACCAGTAAATTGGAAACACTTTTCATTCTGTCTTACAGACTGAATCCTCCATTTGCCATTAGCTTATACCTCCATTTGCTGCTAGCTTCTTTACATCAATGTTTTATTTTTGTAGATCTTACACAGTTCTACTTTGGAATTTGAGCAATGTATAAATCATCTTGATTCACATTTCAAAGTTGATAATAAATCAAACATCTACTGAAAGTTAGTTTCTCAGGCAAGAGCTTTCATACTAATGAGATGATTGAATTCTCCTTATACTACACGCCAAAGGATAGTAATAAATGATTACTGAATTGCAGCCAAGAAGCACTTAAAATAAGAAAGACTCTAACGATTAGCCACCTTTGAAAAAGTCAGCACATCTGTCCAGGTTATGAATTAGACTCTTCTGCCATAAACATGATTTCAGTCAAGAGAAACAGATCTGGATCTTGACTTCTGGGGCAGAGGACTGAGTCGGCTTTGTCTTTTTCCTGTATGCATTGGGACAATAGCACAGAGCTCTCTGTTGCTCAAGGATTAACAGTAGCTTTAATGTTAATCATTAAGGCCCTATTTAACTTACAATATTGTGAAAATTGAGGATTATGCAATATTAGGCTTCTGCCAATGTTCCCTCTAATCTTTTCCATCCATGTGCGGAATTTTTCCATCCATGTGCAGAATAAATTTTATGTGCACCAAAGCATGTGTGGATGTGCACCACCAGTAGAAACAAAAAACCTAGCAGTGGGCATTCTGCTAATCAGCTGGGAGACATTTAAATCTCTCCTGAGGAGCCGCAGAAGCACTCAGCTTACAGGGAACATGGGCTGCCACCACAGTCTTACACATGCTGCAGAGGAGGTGGATCTGAGCCAAAAAATGTGGCATTTTGAAAACTACATTCCTGTTGCACATACAAAAACCTGTCAGTGTGTATGGAAACATGCAATAAGCGGACCATGTCCAAGACCATGGCCAAGACCAGGTTTACCCTTATTTTGAAATAACAAGCAGAGTGGCCACACTACCAAGCCCGTTATTTCAAAATCTGGGGTTGCTTTTTTTTAAATAAGAACTCTGACTTTCCATGAGGAATAACGCTTATTTTAAAATAGTTATTTCAAAATTGCGGTAGTGTGGACGCTCTGCTGCTATTTCAAAATACTCCCCAGAGTAATTCAGAGTAATTACTCCCCAGTGCTTCCTGGGGCTCTAAGTCAAGGTAGCACATCCACATTAAGGGAGCCTGCCTCAGACTTATTGCGAGGCTTCTCTGTAGTGTGGACATGCTATTTCAAAAGAGTTATTTCTGAAGTTATTATTTCAAAATAAGTTTTTTCTAAATAATTTCCTAGACACCAGGCTCCCAGCTGAGGGGAATTCCTGCAGAGACCGGAGTGGGTGTAATTTGATACAAAACACAATGGGGGAAAAAAACAGCTGAACAATGGTGTGGATAGTCTGCTGCTAAAACCTTTCACAGAAGACATGGGGTGGTGCTAGATGCACTACAAGAGAAGGGGCAGGGAATATTTTAAAGGCGGCATGGCAACCGGAAAGTATGGGTAAGGCAGACAAAGGGAGCGGTCAGGAGAGCACAGTGCACTGGGGCAGGCAGGGTGAGCGTAGGGAGGGATCATGCAGAGACACAGGGTCCAAACGGCAGAGCGCTTTGGAAGGGGAAGTTTGAGCTTTAGACTAAGGAAAGGCACCACAGAGAGACTGAGGGCCCCCTGCGAGTGCCTTTGAAGTCAAAGGGCTAGGTTCTCAGCATCAGCAAAGTGCCATTAAAGTCAATTGAGCGATTTTGATTAATACCTGTGCAGGATTGGTCCCCAGAATTAAGCATGATTTTCACCTGATGGTAAGCCAAACAGTCCAGACTTTTCTAGGCTTGGCCCCTGTCCGGGACAACTATAAAACTGAATGTGGTTTTGTGCAATAACACACTGCATGAGCCCATTTTGAAGACCATGCCACCCCACCCTTCCGCAGTGTATGCAAGGTCACACTGAAGGTGGTGAGGTGGCACACTACACAATGGCCTTTTCCATGCAACATGGCCTCACGCTCACCATGCATGCAAGGTCACCCTAGCTTGCATGGGCTCACAAGAGTAGGCCTATGCCATTCATGGAAGTATAGCCAATATTCTGGAGACATGTCAGTAGCCACCCTACCCAAAGTCCTTCAACTTTAATAGCCCACCACCCTCTGCTCAATAGATTGATGCCCTCTCCCCCAGTCCACTGGGGATCCCACCCCACCTCCCTACCTTCAGGGCATCCCTTATCCTGCCATCCTAATGAAGAAGCTAGCTCTGCCCCTGGGGCAGCCTGCGTTGGCTGTCTGGTCACTCCCAGGGTGGGGTGGGACTTGGGCTGCCAAGGGAGGGGGGGCAGATTTAGTCAGCAACAAGGTCTGAGATGGAGACCTGCTGATCTAAGCTATCCGAACAGAAAGCAACACTTTTGGCACCCCTTTGCCTTCGATGCGTATCTGGGATTTAGAACTAAATACATCACTGGTCCTTTCATGAGGTCTGACCCAAAGCCCAGACAAATCAATGGAAAGATTCCCATGAGCTTTGGACTGGGCTCATAGCTTCTTTGGGTCCCAATTTAAAATGCAGGACATAGAAAATCTTATTAGATTCTGAAGTGACATTTGTTTTGCTTTTCAAAAAAAAAAAAAAATCAGTGTCTCCAAGATGAAAGCTTCATTGGGGAATGAAAGCCTTTTCCACAGCTTAACTCTTGCCTCTGACTTTCAGAAGTGTGATGCTCCTGCAGGGTTTTCTTTGCTGATGACAGTTTTTCCACTGAGGAGTGAAGTTTCATTTCACTTGTTTTTGCACTTCACCCTCACATCCCTAAATTTCCCATGAACCAGATCCAATGGTATTGTTTTCACTGTGTGTTTTCACTCCTCAACTGGAATAAGTCAGCATAACTCCATTGGCTAGAGTGGAGCTACCCTGATTTATACCTGCTGGAGCTCTGACCCCAGGTTTTCACAGTAAAAAGAATTTAACATGATGATAGCTGTTTTCAATCTAAACGCAAAACATGCATCTTAACAGCAGTGTGCAGGATTAACACTCTCCTGTGTAAAGAAAAGACTAGAGCTGCATGCCTTTAGGGGCAAATCTGTCTGCCTGAAATTATACGATATTGTACTTCGTTATAATATTGGATATTCCATTTCTAGCTAGTAACTTCTGAAATGTCGCCATGTTGTTCTTTGCTAACAGGAAACTTCTCTCTCACACACTCAGATTAATTCTAGCTGAATGTACATATCAGCTTCCACTACTTTTTTCCTATTGTTCTCATATAAAAGTGACTGAGTGAACTGAAAAAAAAATCCCTGAAGTGTCTATTTCCTGGAACAATTATTGATATTATGTTTACCATCTTAAACGGATCATCCATCAGAGACTTTCTCCACTGTAGCCACTCAATATTTCACAGTTAAGCCAAGTATTCATGTTAAATTGAGATGACTAGCAGATGGCCACCTCCAACAAAGAGTAGTCTTTGAAAAGTTAAATAATGGAATCTGCTTTTTATCTTCTCAAACAACACAGGCTGTTTTTTGGTTCCTATAGGAGTAAAAATGGAAAGTACAATTCTGCAATTGTTTCCTGCAGGCCAGTCTGTTTCCACTATTCTGGAGCCATGCCGCTCACAAGAGCTCCTACCACTACAACTTGTAAAAAAAATAGTGAGAATTTTCTGCAGAAATTTTTAAAAGCTACTAAATTTTTGTTTCATTCAATATTTTTCACTGAAATTTTAAATTTTTCATCAAGATGAAAAATGTTGATGATCAGTTTTGTATTTTGGGGGGTTTTCCTCCTTTTTCTTGCACTAGAGGGAATGAGGAGGAAAATGGATGGGGGAAAAAAGATTAAATAGGTAAAACAACAAAAATCAGATCATAATGAACATCTCATTTTGTCAAAAATAATCAGAAGATTTTAAATAAAAACATGAACATTTGGGGATTGCACAACACAATTTCAACTTGCTGTGCTCTCATTATTATTGTGGTTGCAGTAGCACGGGGTGGGGGCAGGAGGAAGGGAGGCGCACATCATAGACCAAGATCAAGTTTATGAGAGCCTCAAAGCCAAAGAGGCCTATGGAAACAGAATGTCTTTCCATATGTTACTATATCTGAAAACATCAAGGCAATGTCTACACTGTAGGCTTTTTGCGCAAGAACGGCTGTTCTCGTGCAAAAACTTGCGGAGCGTCTACACTGCACATGCGTTTTTGCACAAGTAAATTTACAGTAAGGCGTTGGAACAGAGGGCTTCTTGCACAAGAGTTATTCCTCTCCCCACGAGGAATAAGCCTTCTTGCGCAAGAGCTCTTGCGCAAGAAGGCAGTGTGGATGGGCAACAGGGGTTTCTTGCTCAAGAAATCCTATGGCTAAAACGGCCATCAGAACTTTCTTGAGCAAGAGAGCGTCCACACTGCCATGGATGCTCTTGCGCAAAAGCACTTACCTTGCGCAAAAGCACATGGCAGTGTGGACGCACTCTTGTGCAAGAACTCTTGCACAAAAGAGTTCTTGCAGAAAAAGCCTGCAGTGTAGACGTAGCCTTGCAAGTGTTCAGTTACTAGGGATTGATGAAGGAAGGTTCCAACCAAAGTGGGTAACATGGTATTCAGCAGGCAAAATAAGTACAGAGTGCCAAGCAGGTTGGCCTTAGCAACAGGCACTGTGTCGAGTCAATCTGAAGTCAAAGCATGAAAACTAGCAGCAATTAGCTTTACTAACACAGTGGCAATATGTCAATAAGCAGCAGGACTTCTAGATTTGTCACACTTTGGATTTGTCTGGGAAGTTCTTTGTTTCCTGTTTAAATAGCTCCTGGGTAGTGTTTTGTAAAAGTCAAGTTCTTGGACTTCTAACAGTTGGAGAAGAAGAGTTTTATAAAGTTGATTTTGAAAATAGAAAAACATCCAAGTTCCTTGGGTTTTGCAAAACTGAGTGGAGCAACCCGTAACTACTACAGATGGTTGGGAAATTCACACTGGAATGATTTTCTGATAAAAAGTGCCCGTTTCCTAAAATCAGAATTTTCTGTGGAATTTTTATTTCCCTATTTTGACAAGATGACAGCTTCCCACCTGGAAAGTTCTTGTTAATTTCATGTCATTTTGACAGGCAGAAAATAAAATTGACAAGAAGCTTCCACAAGGATTATCAGGAGCTGAGCACCTTCTCTTCTCACAGCCTGGCTGCCTCTCTAGCTACCAGGCAGCAGAAGGAATCAGTGAACAGGGGCACTCAGGCTGTGTCTAGACTGCATTTTTTTTCTGGAAAAAGGTACGCATATTGCAAACCACAATTTGTGTACCTTTTTCCGCTTCTTATATTGGAAGAGGCTTTTCTGAAATTTGGCCTGTCTACCTGGGGCCAAATGTCAGGAAAAAGCCCTTTTTTCAGCACATCCCTTCTTCCTCATAAAACGAGATTTACAGGGATGCCAAAAAACCACGTCTGCTTTTACAAAAAAAATTTCGGAAGAGCAAACGCGTTCCATGGAAGTGGCAGAGTTTTTCCAGGATACCTCAGTCTCCAGCAGCCTGTCTGGAAGACTCCTGTAAATGTAACTTTCCATCTGATAGCTGAAAATGAAATTGACAAAAATCTTCCAGATTGACATCCAGAAAGATGAAGAAAAATCCATTTTTGTTCTCCTCAAAGAGAATTTTGGGGGAAATTCCTTCAGGAGAAAAAAAATGCATTTTTGGTTTTTTGCTCTGACTTCAGACTTCCTTCAAAAACATCAGTTTTCTAAGGGAAGGTACTTCTATTTTCTCATCAGCTTTATTAAGTACCTTTAAAAACCTATGCTTCTAAAAATGTATTTCAGTTCCCCATCTATAATTTGAGGCTGATAGCATTTCCACACTTCACAGGGGTGTTGTAAGGATAAGTACATTACAATATCATTTGGACTCAGATATAATAGAAGTGGGGGCCTCATTTGTTTGATTTTTTAAGGGAGCCAAACTTAGTTTGGATCCCATCTTCCAGCAGAACTGTTTTCAGCAGACATCTGTTGTCAGCGTAACACCATCAGGTGGGACCGAATCTAGAACCTCTGGCGCTTAGTGCATAAGTCTCTACTGCTTGAGCTAAAAGCCAACTGGCTCTCAGCTAGGGCTGTAAAGGAAACTCTCTTTTTCTCTAAGTGGTCTCAATGCCACTGCATGGACAGTGAACCACACCCAAAAGGCATGTGGGATACATCAGCATAAGGTACATTCCCTAGATTCGTGTCTAACATTTACAACACACAATGGTGCTCAACATCATTTAGATTCAGTTCAAATGTGTTCCGCACTGGTTTAACACACCCCACGTCATCAGCAATGGGTCAATCTGTAAGAGTGTAGATAGAGCTCTCTCACACACACTCCTCTGTGCCCACTGTTTGCCAGTTGTTTGGTGGTACAGTCCATCCTACTGCAAAATGTAGGCCACATGTAACTCCCTCCCTCCCATGGGACAGTGAAATAAAGTGGTGCAAGAGCACATCTTCACCCCATGGGCATCTCCTCATTTCTGGCCATTGCATCACATGGGGTTCACAACCCTGGTACACCCCACTGATTTCTCTCTCAGCCTTGCAATGGCATTTTCCCTAGTCTCCATCTTCTCCCCACTTGGAGTTCTGTGGCTTGGCCCTCCAGCCAAGTCAAGTGAAAGTGTCACTCCCTCGTAGGGTAACACAATAAGCCCTATGGAAGTCCAAAACAAATATCAAACTTCTCCTGCAAGAGCCTACTCTGAGCCTATATCTTTGGGTATGTCTACACTACAAAGTTAATTCAAACTAACAGCTGTTAGTTCGAATTAACTTTCATAGGCGCTATACACGCAAACCACTAGTTCGAATTTAATTCGAACTAGCGGCGCGCTTAATTCGAACTAGGTAAACCTCATTCTATGAGGACTAACGCCTAGTTTGAATTAAGTAGTTCGAATTAAGGGCTGTGTAGCCACTTAATTCGAACTAGTTGGAGGCTAGCCCTTCCCAGGTTGCACTGGTGGCCACTCTGGGCCAAGCCAGGGAAGCTCGTCTGCCCCCCTCCTGGCCCTGGAGCCCTTAAAGGGCCACGGTCTGGCTACGGTGCCCGTGCCAGGTGCAAGCCTGCCAGCACCCAGCCAGCAGACCCTGCACCTGGCAGGGCATGAGCCAGCCACCCACTGCCACTCAGCCCTCCGCCTCTTCCCAGGACCAGGCTGGCGGCTCCCAGGAGCCTGCCCGGGGCCGCAAGAGGCGGGCACCCTCCTGGTCTAGTGCGGAGATCGTGGACCTCATCGAGGTTTGGGGGGAAGCCTCCAACGTCCACGATCTCTGCACTAGCCACAGGAACGCGGCCGTCTACAGCCGCATGGCTGCCAGCCTGGCCACCAGAGGCCACATGCGGACCCGGGAGCAGGTCCGCTGCAAAATTAAGGACCTGCGGCAGTCCTACTCCAGGGCCTCCCAGCCAGGGGCCGACCCGGAGGCATGCCCTCATTATGAGGCCCTGGACCGCATCCTGGGGGCTCACACAGTCCATGCCCCCCGGGTGGTGATCGACCCCAGGGCAGAGGGACCCGTCCCTGACACCGAGGAGGAGGAGGAGGACGCCGAGAGCCAGGAGCTTGCAGGGAGCCTGCCCAGGACCCAGGACCCCCGAGGCATCCCACAGAGCACATCGGCTGTGTCGTCCGAGGCCGAGGGGGGCTCCACATGTGAGTGCCATCATGCTCCCCTTATGTGTACGAGAAGGTGGGGGGAGAGGGAGCCCAGGGACCGTGCACCTGGGCCTTGCCCACCATGGAGCAGCAGCTGGGTGTCATGCAGGGGCCCTGGCCCGTTCCCCACACACCGACCTCGCCTTGCAGAGGGGGGCTGGGGGGCTGTGTCCCCAGGGAGAACTGACCACTGCTCTTGTTTCACTACAGCCGCAGCACCTGGGACTGCAGGGCGCACCACCCCGCCTGCAACAGCCACCTGCACCCGGGCCAGCAGGCGCACCAGGAACCTGGAGGACTACCACCGGCGGCACCTGCGGCTACTGGAGCACCAGCTCCACACCCAGGACCACTGGGTCCGGGAGGACCTGCGGCTGCGGCAGCAGAGCTTACAGGCGCTGGAGGAGCAGGGCCGTGCCCTCAGAGGCCACCTCCAGACCCTGGTGGACAGGTTCCTGCCTCCTGCTGCTCCGGCCCCTGCGGCCGCCCCAGCTCTCGCTCCTCCTCCCACCCCTGCTCCCCTTCCCGCTTCCTCCACACCCCCCGTCCCTCCTGCCCCACCCTCCACACCCACTCCCCCCCGACGCCCCCGCACCCGCAGTGCTGCGAGACGGGAGAGCCAGCAGGACCCCGAACCCTGAGCTTTCCCTTCCCTTCCTCCCCTTCCAGCTCCCTCCTCCCAGGTTTCCTCCTCCCCTCTCGCACCCTCATTCCCCCCTCCCCCCACCCCAGTTATGTACAATAAAAAGAGATTGTTCTTTGCAAAACAGGTGTCTTTATTTAACATTAGGAAGGGGGGTTAGGGAGGGGAAAGGGAAAGGAGGGGAGGGTGGAAGAAGGCCCCAGTGGGGCATGCAGGGAGAGTTCAGTCCTCCTCCTCCACCAGGAAGGTCTCCCGCAGGGCTTCCCGGATCTGGACGGCCCCCCGCTGGGCCTCCTGGACGGCGGTGGTGCGGGGCTGAGCGTAGTGGCCAGCCATGCGGTCAGCCTCAGCCATCCATGCTGGCAGGAAAGCCTCCCCCTTCCGCTCACACAAATTGTGCAGCACGCAACATGCTGCCACCACGGGAGGGATATTGTGCTCGGCAAGGTCGAGGCGGGTGAGGAGGCACCTAAATCTGGCTTTCAGTCGTCCGAAGGCCCCCTCGACCACAATGCGGGCCCTGGTGAGCCTGGCATTGAAGGCCTGGCGGGAGGGGTTGAGGTGCCCCGTGTACGGCTTCATCAGCCAGGGCTGTAGGGGGTAGGCCGCATCCCCCACCAGGCAGACGGGCATGTCCATGTCCCCGACCTTGATGTGGCGGTCGGGGAAGAAGGTCCTGGCGTGCAGCCTCTGGCACACGGAGGAGTTGCGGAACACCCTGGCGTCGTGTGCCTTGCCAGACCAGCCCACATTAATGTCCGTGAACTGGCCCCGGTGGTCAGACACGGCCTGCAGAAGGACGGAGAAGTACCCCTTGCGGTTGATGTACTGGGAGGCCTGGTGTTCCGGGGCACGGATGGGGATGTGCGTCCCATCAATCCCCCCCCCGCAGTTGGGGAAGCCGAGGGCGCCGAACCCCTGGATGATGGCGTCCGGATCGGCGAGGCGGACCACCCTGCGGAGCAGCACCCGGTTGATGGCCTTGACCACCTGCAGAGAGACACAGCAAACTGCGAATCACTGGGGCGCCCGGGTGGCTGGGAGTGTTTGTTCCCTGGCACTGCCCCGCGCCCCACTCCCAGAAGCAACCCCCGCTGCGATCCTGGCCGCCGCTGGTGGCCTGTAGTACGGGCGGGACAGACCGAACCCTCCCATGCGGGGCACTGTCGCCTCCTCCCCCGCCCCCATTTTCCCTGGGGTGGCCCATTCCCTCCTTGCAGCCCCCTTCCTCCCCGGCCCAGTGGCCGGTGAGTGCCGTACCTGCATGAGTACTGCTCCGACGGTGGATCTCCCCACGCCGAACTGGTTCCTGATGGATCGGTAGCTGTCTGGCATGGAGAGCTTCCAGAGGGCGATGGCCACACGCTTCTGGAGGGGAATGGCGGGCCTCATGTGAGTGTCCCGTCGCCGCAGAGCAGGGGCGAGCCACTCGCAGAGCTCCAGGAAGGTGTCCCTCTTCATCCTGAAGTTCTGGGTCCACTGTCAGTCTCCCCAGCGCTCCAGGACGATGCCGTCCCACCAGTCGCTGCTGGTGTCCAGACGCCAGATGCGGCGGGGCGCGCTGGCCTCCGGGCGCTGCTGCGGCTCCTCCATGGCCCCCAGGGAGGCCAGGTGGAGAGGAGGGGGCTGACGTGCACCAGGTGGTGCCAGGCAGCCTCCAGCCATTGCTGGCAGGCTTGCAGCAGCAAGTCCAAAAACTGGAGCAGAATGCCCAGGGCGAGCTCTGGCTCCATGGTGCCAACTGTGGCAGCGTCCCCAATGGGAACCACCGACACAGGCAGGCGCAGAGGAAAACGCTTTGCTGTCCCTCGGCGAGGTAGGCAAGCAAGCGGAGAAGCTGAGAACCGGCTGTCCAGGGGGGTCCCTTTAAGCACGAGCCTCAGATAGCTTCAGACAGCAGCCACACAAAGCAACTACTGACCTGATGCCCTGCCGGAACCGGTTTCAGCTGCCCTTAAATGCGACCCAGCATCCAATCAGTGTGGACGCGCTAGTTCAAATTAGCAAAACGCTAATTTGAATTAGTTTTTGGATCTAGATGCGTTAGTTTGAATTAGCTTAGTTCGAATTAACTAATTCGAACTAAGTTAGTTCCAATTAACTTTGTAGTGTAGACATACCCTTTCTGCCTTCATTGTTCCCTAGCTCTTAAACCCACACCCCACCAAAAAGACCTATATCTTCTACTACCTCCCACAAATAAGTAGATTGAGGGAGCTCATGAGACCTAGCTCCTGCGTTAGCCAAGAGCCAGTTAGCTCTGCACCTGAATGGTGAGTAACATGACTAATGTGGGTTCTTCCCTTTGCCTTGCAGGTGATGGGGGTTAAGCCCCATCACAGAGCCAGTCAGCAATCCAGAATGTTGAGGCAAGTCCAAAGGTCATATGAACCTACCTATGAATTCTCCCCAGGGACGACTCCATTTTCAGGTTTTGCCACTGACTTCAACTGGTGCAGAATCAGGCCAACCTCTGCATAAACAATCAAACCACCCCAGCCTTTGCAACCATCGCCCAGCAAAACACTTCATTGCGAGCCTCCCTTCCCCCAGCTTCTGATCACCTGACTTTAGCATAATGCGGTCCTCAGAATACAAGCAGACAGTGCAGGGCTTACTGGAAGAAGTCAGCTGGGCTGATTCATAATTTATAGCACAATGTGTTATGATTAAATCTGAAGCCGTTACAACAGTAGTGCCAATGACTAAGACAATGTCAAGCTGCTTAGAAACGTATGTGCCTGGCTGGTCCAGAATAAAAACACACACGCAGGCACACACTATATATTACATACACAGAGGCTTAATAGAGGTTAGGCAGAAAGACCACAGTGCAAGACTAAAAGAGCCTGACTCTGCTCTCTCTGTAAAGTGAATAAAATCTCTGCCCACTGGAAGGCAGCACAGTTGCTATTTTAACCTGCTCAATTGGCTGCAGCAGGCCCAGCGGTAGATGGGTTTTCTTTTCCCTTGCTTCAGCCAAATTGTACTCGGCTGCTTTGTGGGTGCAGAAGGGAGGGGGGATGCAAGGATCAGGCCCTTCTGCAGCTTCAAGGCTCAGCTGCAGTCCCAACCACCCCCCCCACACGCAGTAGGGAGTAGCACAAATCCACATGGCACTGGTATCCCTGGTGTGCCAGAAGCTATGCAAAATCCCAGTGATTTATCGTTCTGTTGATGCTGCTGCTGGCAGAAAGCTCCTTATCTAATGCAATTCTGGGAAGCCCCCCTCGCCTCACACATACACAATGTTTGTGCTAGCAAGTGCATGGAACACACTTCCCTAATGGAAGGTCAGTGCTGCAGCTGCTGACTCCACAGGAGTGCTTGCTGGCTTGTGCCCCAAACTTGCACCCGGTAGGATAATTTCCTATAGGACACTGGTGCTCAAACTTTCCCTGGCACACAGCCTCTCTACCACCATCACCAGAAATGGAGCTGGGAATGAGGGAGGAGCTGGGGCCAGAGGCTGCCCGGGCCTGGGGGCCCGCCCCACAGTTTGGGGAACAGTGCCATAGGCGTACACTAAGAGCTAGTGCACATATCTGAAACCTTCCCCTTGCAAGGAGACCACGCCGTCTTCTTAGGAACTTGGGTGCAGCATTTGCAAACCCAGAACTCTTCTGTGGTGACAGAGCTTCTGAGGGGTTGGAGCATGCCAGGGTAGCTACCATTTTGAGTATAGGCTGCTGCAGGCTCCTGCTCCTGCACCACCCCCTGCTGAGAGCTAGCACCCCTCGCTACCCCTGCATCCTCCCCCCTGGCCAGACACCTCACCCGCATCTTGCTCCTGCACCCACCCTTGCTCCTGCACCCTCCCTCTTCGCCACATACTGAAACTTCCTTTGCTCTTGCCCCCTCCCCCTAGGCCAGACACCCCACTTCCATCCTGCTCCTGAACCCACCCTTGTTCCTGCACCCTCCCTCCTGGCCACATACTGAACCTTCCTTTGCTCTTGCCCCCTCTCCCTGGGCCAGACACCCTGCTTCCAGCCTGCTCCTGCACCCTACCTCCTGCCCAGATCCTGCACCCCTATCCCTATCCCACTCACTGGCAGCCCTGTCCCACACACTGAACCCCTCATTTTTGTCTCTATCCCAGAGTAGGGACGTAATAGTGTAGTCAATTAACCGATTAACCAATAAGCAAAAGTTTATAGGTCAATGCTCTAGCCTACACACATTCCCCCTTCCCCCACCAGTAAATTTTTTAGCAGGCTGGCCAGCAGCACAGGTCAGTCCCAGCTTGCGCTGGGTCCAGGACCTACTTCCGCTGCAGCTCTGCATTTAAAGTGTATTAGAGCCAGCCAGCCAGGCAGGCAGGTAGCCCAGCTCAGTTCCAGCTCACTCCAGATCCAGGAGCTCAGACCTGCCCCTGCACAGAGGCACCAGTGCAGGGCAACAGGCAGCTAGTCTGTGAGGGGAGCTGGTTTTTAAACTGGCTCCCCTCATGAACCTGCTCCCATCTGGCACTTCATAGTAGCAGGGGGTTCCTCAGGAGTGGGGCCGGGTTGCACTGGCTGCCAGCCCCCCAACCCCCGGTGGGACTATAGAATAGTTGAGTAACTGATAAAAATTCATGAGGTTAAACTATTTGATTAGCCAATATTTAACATCCCAACCCCAGAGCCTAAGGGAGTCCACAAAATCCACTAACCCCAGAAGAGTAAATCTGGCCCATAGGAAGCCCTGAACCTCAGGGCTGGAGCACCAGAGGAGTGAGGTATCTCAGTTGGGGGCCACATCAGTGAGGTTTGGGGGGTTTGGAGGGTTTTTTTGCTCCTCACGTGTGTGGTCCCCAACTGATTTTTAGTGGGTCAGTGGCCCCCGACCCAAAAAGGTTCCCCATCTCTGCCATAAATAAAGAAAACATTGAAACCTTTTCTGTTGGACATAAATTAATATCTTATTTTATTTAAAATGAAGTTTGATAAACTAACATGAGAAAGTTAAAATTCTTAATCTGTTTAATAATTTAATATTTCCTTTCTTACTGGTGGAATTAAACCGTTCTCCCCAGCTGCAGCATTAGCAAAATGGCTCCGGTATAATTATGTAATTAACAGTGAGTTTCCATTAGCAACTGGTGGTCCACAGAAAGGTTTGCATTTAGCCAGGAGGGCCATGGGCCAAAAAGTTTGAGAACCACTGCCCTAAACAATCAGTCGACTTTACAATTATTTAAGGCCAGATTATTAGACCCTTCTTCCCACTGGTGAGCAGCGAGTTGCCCCTGTTGTCCCTTTGCAGTCAATGGAATCACTCAGAAGGATGACCACTAGTAGAAGGTCGCCATCTGGCCTCGTGGGACCTTTAATTTATTGCAAAAATACAATACTAAAAGTCACCCAGACTTGATGGGTTAAAAGTCAGATCTAGAGCATGGATGAAACCAAGAATCAATAAACCTTATGGTTAGCAGCACTGACTTGTGTGCAAAAAAGCAGCTTGACACCACAGAAATATATCCTTCTCTATTTATTTCCCAGTAACTAAACAGACTCTCTTAACATGCAGGGCTTGTGACCGAACACTGTACAATCACTGTACTATTTTGGATATCAAGTTGTTTCTTGATTCAAAAATTGCTGGTTTATTAAACCAACCATCTGATCCTTGGGAACATGAAATAGTGCCTTGTCCTGGAATAAACATCTGTGCACAATATGTGGCATGAATACACATTTCTCTTTAGTTAGCAAACTCATAGCAGATTATTGCATTTGACTAGTCCAAGCAGGACTTATTGGGGCTAGATAGCTTACATGTTGCCAGAGGCCAGGGGTTCGTAAGACAAAATATTTAATACTTAATTAGCTTTAGGAAAAACAAACAAATATGCACATCTACACATCCTAATCATCTGCTAGCTAGTAAGTCTGTTGCAAAGAGTGATGTTAACCAACATACAAAATATCCCTCTTCACAACAGACTTACTCAGCCCTGGCAAGTCTGGGGACATAGTAAGCCCTGGATGGGTGCTAAGGGGAAGCAATGGGCCATGTTTCCTCTAATTTTTTCCATCCTTGTATAGAATAAATGTTGTTATGTGCACCAAGGCATGTGAAGATGTGCACCACCAATAGAAACACATGCTGCTGGCTGTAGGTGCTGAGGGCGCTCTGCTAAATAGCTGGGCAGCACCTGAATCTCTCCTGGGTAGCTACCCAAGCACTCAGCTTACAGGGAACACTGGCAACAGGAGGCCAGAGAATGAAGCTCTACATATGGGGGATGGGCCCTGAAGCCACACGCCCAAAGTCCAGTGCTGGTGTGCAAAGCCCAGTGGCAGAGTCTCCCCCCTCCCCACTATCCCAAGGGGTTGAAGGCAGCCAGTCCTCAGCGCTGCCTGGAACACACAGCGCAGTGCTCCGGCAGCGATTTAAAGGGCCAGGGGCTCCTTCCACCACTGCTAAATTGCCAGACCCCAGGGCAACTGCTCCCTCTTCCCCCATTGGCGGGCCTGATCATTATGTAAATGGGTGAAATAGCTCAGTTTCCAGTGAGGTCATAGGGTATTGGCATGCTGTGCGGGAAATATATATGAAGGACATATATGTAGTACACTCCTCTGGATATCTGGATCAAAAACTACCCAGACACTGTATTAACAGAGGAGTACCCTACAGCTATGTATATGACATTATAATCCATTATATATATGTAGGACACTCCTCTGTTAATATAGAGTCTGGGTAGTCCTTGCTACACCCACTAAATCAAACTCTGGAAGATCAATCTCCAGAGTGTCGATCTTTGGGTAAGTATAAACAAGATTTAAGCCATCAGGATAGGGTCAAAATTCAAAATGTTCTGGACAAACTAGAGAAATGGTCTGAAGTAAATAGGATGAAGTTTAATCAGGACAAATACAAAGTACTCCACTCAGGAAGGAACAATCAGTTTCACACATACAGGATGGGAAGTGATTGTCTAGGAAGGAGTACAGCAGAAAGGGATCTAGGGGTCATAGTGGACCACAAGTTAAACATGAGTCAACAGTGTGACGCTGTTGCAAAAAAAAGCAAACATGATTCTGGGATGCATTAACAGGAGTGTTGTGAGCAAGACATGAGAAGTCATTCTTCCGCTCTACTCTATGCTGACTGGGCTTCATTTGGAGTATTGTGTCCAGTTCTGGGCACCACATTTCAAGAAAGACGTGGAAAAATTGGAGAAGGTCCAGAGAAGAGCAACAAGAATGATTAAAGGTCTAGAAAACATGAGCTATGAGGGAAGACTGAAAGAATTGGGCTTGTTTAGTTTCAAAAAGAGAAGACTGAGAGGGGACATGGTAGCAGCTTTCAGGTACCTAAAAGACTGTTACAAGGAGGAGGGAGAAAAATTGTTCAAATACAAAGTACTCCACTCAGGAAGGAACAATCAGGATAAGAAGCAATGGGTTTGAATTGCAGCAAGGAAGGGTTAGGTTGGACATTAGGAAAAACTTCCTAACTGTCTGGGTAGTTAAACACTGGAATAAATTGCCTAGAGGGATTGTGGAATCTCCCTCCCTGAAGATATTTAAGAGGAGGATAGACAGACACCTGTCAGGGATGATCTAGACAATGCTTGGTCCTGCCTGAGGGCAGGGGACTGGACTCGATGACCTCTTGAGGTTCCTTCCAGTTCCATGATTCTATGAGGGGCAGGAAGCCCTGTGACTGCCCCTCTGAGGCCCTGAGGCAGGAAGCCTCCTCAGTAGAGCTAGCCACCTGCATCAAATTACACACATGCTTAGACACCTTCTTGAAGGAGAGCGAAAAGGAGGGCTGGAAAGGGACTAAACTTGATGATGATCTCTTGGGGCTCCTTGCAACCCTACATTTCTATGATCCTAAGGACAGGGGATGGGGTGGGAAGAGAGCAAAAGGAAGCAGCCACATCGAAAGGAGAAGACAGAAGGGGAGACAAATAAATCTGCTGAGCGGTAAGGGAGTAATACCCAGCAATCTGGCCTTGTCCCCACTAGGGATGGATCCCCATTTCAATCTCCAGGGATGTAGCTGCACTGCTCCAAACTCTTAAATCAGATCCTAAGGCAACCAGGCTCCTTAGGCGGTGAGAGGCAGTGAGAGGCGAAAGGCAGCTCTCTGCAAAGAGATAGGGAGGCTAGATGAGGGAATTTGGTCTGCAGACTGATCTTGCACAGTATCGTCTGCTCTCTCCTCAGCAACTTCAGGGTCATGCACATTAGTAGTTAGCCACTGAATTAACTGCCTGATTCAAATGTGCAAGCAGCTGTCTTGCCCACTGTTCTATTCAGGTTCTTATACAATGCTGTATACATTGCTGTAGTAGCTTAAGCCAGATCCTCATAGGCATTTAGGAGCCTAATTCGCATAGATTTCCATAAGAGTTAGGCACCTAAATAAGGATTTGGGCCTTAATGCCTTTCAGTTAGATGCTAAGCAAGGTGACTAGTGTAACCCACTGGCCAGTGTGTACCTCATGTCTCTCCCTCAGTGCCTGATCCACTGAGGATGTGGGTCTGTAACCACTCCTGCCTTGAGAGTCTGGCTCTTTAGTTCAAGCTGGAGCAAGACATGCTCTTAAGTCTGGAGATCCCCAGTTCATTCACTCTGTAACTTTCATCTCCCTTCCTCTCCCCTATGTGGAAGTCTAGATGCAGGCTGTCTAATTTTGAATATTTGCATGTGTAATTAATTGCAGATATAAAAATACAGGCACCGTCATTTAAGAGCCCAAAATGTAACTCCCGAAAATAAAGTCTAGATGTAAATAAGAATGTCTAGATGTATATAAAAAGGCCTGCTAATATGTGGGTATGTCTACACTAGCCCCCAGTTCAATCTAGGGAGGCTAATGAGGGAATGAGGTTTACCAGCTAATTCGATTTAGGGCTTTAATTCGGAATCCCGTTTCACTGCCGCGTGTAGACGCGGGCAGTTACTTCGGGCTAGTCAATTTCTAAAATGGCGACCGGACAGGAACATGCTAATGAAGCGCTTCATTTGCCATTTCGGTCGCCCTCATTAGCCTCCTTAGATCGAACTAGGGGGCTAGTGTAGACATACCCTGTGTTACTAATTGGTCATCACATAGGGGTAGAAAAGTACCCTAAATTCAGGCCACCCAGCTGAGCTATCTCTAACCAAATGCAATTTATTTTATCTCATTCCCCATCTCTTACATTAAGTATTGCTTAGGAATTCTTTCATATTTATCTCAGTCCTGGTTCTGCTTCTTTTGCCAAAATGTAGGTGGTTTCCACAAATCCTGCTTGTTTGAAATCTTGCTGGAACATGTCTGGCAAAAAAAAAAGCAAAGCGAGGGAGCCAATACTTATCTTCACAGCTGCTAGTAAGGACTGTCGATACCAATTCTTTCATAGAACTTTGGATAGGAACTACACCTTTAAAGCCCCTCTGTGCCTGTCACGAGATGAGCTTCTCGGAGAATGACTTAAGCTTAATACCCAGCGCTAGCTCAGGTATTTCATTATCTGTACTGAAATACTGTCTATTATCAAGTCTCAGAGGGGTAGCTGTGTTAGTCTGTAGCTTTAAAAACAATGAGCAGTCCTGTGGCACCTTAGTCACTAACAAATATATCATATCATGAGCTTTAAAGCTTGTGATATATTTGTTAGTCTCCAAGGTGCCACAGAACTACTCATTTTTGTCTGTTATCAGTTTACCTCTAAGCATTTCATTCATGAAACCAATGATACTATTTCCACAGTGGCATATTCTGACAATAACCATCCACCTCTTTGCTCAGTATTATTCCCCACCTCTGTCACGTCATTCATGCAAAATTTGGAAGTATGGGCTTTGATACTGCAATGAGTACTGTGGGGTGGGGGGGGCAGAATCCTTGTGAGTCTCCAGAGCCCCACGGCTTTTAATGGCGTGCCACATGGGCACAAGAGTCTGCCCAGGACTTGTTCAGTGCAAGCTCGGAGCCTAGAGCAGTGTATGTCTGAAGAGCAAACTTTGATAGTAGAGTGATAACTCCTAGAATTCCTGGAGTGGCATGGGCCATGGTTCATGGAGGCTGGGGAAGGTTAAGCCTCGCCAGACTTCTGATAATGCTCCCTGCTGCAGCCCGGGGCTAGGTCACAATGGGGCTCAGAATTCCTCTGAGCAGCCCAGGCCTCGGGCTGCTTAGACACCAGCCAGGGCTCAGGGCTGTGCCTGTGGGCTAGCAAGAGAGAGCTGGGGTAGGAGGGACGAGGCCTCAGATGGAAAGGGTGGCATGGGGCTTTGGGTAGAAGGGGCAGGTCCCAAACAGAGGCTGCACACACTTCCCATGGGGAATGGTTCTATAAACAGCATGGAGAATAACTAATGGGCCAGATGTCAGGACTTAGCTATAGAAACACTTTCCAGGTTGATTTTGGGAAAAGGCCATTTTTCAGCCTCTTTTATCAGAATAAAACCAAGTGGGCAGTGAGCTATATTTTCATGGAGTGTGTTCCTACATATAATCTCAATTTCCCAGTAGTTTCAATGGAAGTTTTGGGGGGGTGCTGAGAATGCAGAATCAGACCGAAGGATCTGCAAAGACTTGTGTGGAACTGTCCCACATGACGATGCTTTCCTCAAGGGGCTCAGCTTTTTAGAGTCCCATGTACTAGGTGAGTCATGAAAATTCACGCACCCTCCCTGCAAGCAGAACTCCATGTTCATGCCACAAACAAATATGTGTCCAGCCTCAAGTGAAGAGCCTAAGCAATGGATGTATTTGAATCTTTAGCACCATACCAGAGCATGTAAAATGGTAGGTATTTTACATTTGATTGTTAATTTAGGTTTGGAAAAGGAGCAATGACTTGTTCATTTCAAGTTTTTCCTGAAAATTTGTATCCAACATGTTCCATTTTGAGGGGTTTAGTTTTCTCCCCTCTCTCTCTCTTCTCGCATGTCCCCTTCTCCCTTGCCCTGCCACCCTTCCATTCATTTTGCAACTGAAAGAAGGTGAGAAAAGTAAAAAACAAATTAACCCCACTGCTCCCCTGCCCAGATGCAAATACGTTTCGCATTTGGGCTTCATAGAAAAAGTGGAACATTCACAAAATTGTTTCATTACAAATTTCACACACCCTATGTCAAAAAAGTCAATTTTTCAACCATTTTCAATAGACAAAAAGGGACTGCAGAAAAACTCTGAATCCAAAATGCCTTTCCTTTAGGGATGTGCTAAATCAATACCTGAATATGAACCCTTGCTTTTTGCGAGCATCTCTAAATGTGTCTGTGGCTTTTTTATGTCTGTCAGTCTCTGGGCCCTGTGGCCTCCCATACTGAAAACAATGGAAAAAGCTCTGGAGAGACCATTGATGTCAAAGGGCTTTGGAACAGGTCCTGTGAAAGGAAGATGTACAAAAACAGTCAGCATGACAGAGCAAATAAGGCTCTGTCACTCTCTCTCTCTCTGTCTCTCTCTTTCTCTCTGAGGGTATGTCTACACTGCAGAGTTTTTCCGGGAAAACATCAATTTTTCTGGAAAAACTTCACTTACGTCCACACTGCAATTGCGTTCTTTTGACAGAAAGTCGAAAGAACGCAGGGGTTTTTCCAACAGCAATAAACCTCTTTCTGCAAGGAAGAAGCCTTTTTCTGAAAGAGCTCTTTCAGAAAAAGACATGTGTGGATGGAGAAGAGAGTGTTTTTTCAAAAGAAGGGGCCTCCAGGAAAAAAAGCACAGGTGCCCTGGTGGCCACTCCATCCACAGCAATCAGAACTTAAATGCGAGATAGCGTCCAGTGAATGTGGACGCTATCTTTCGAAAAAGCACATTGCTTTTTCGTTGTGCTTTTGCTGCGTTGACGCTCTATTTCGAAAGAAGTTTTTCCGGAAGTTCTCTTCCAGAAAAGCTTCTTCTGAAAGAAGCCTGCAGTCTAGACATAGCCTGGGAGTGTTTTATGCTGTCAGATTCCAGGTATTTATATCTTAATCAGTTTGATAACAAATAAATAACTGGCCCCAACAGAGCCATCAATTCTGTAGACAGCATAAAAATAGCCTTCTAGAAAGTTTAACTGTTAGGAAATAATAGCAACCAAGATCTACCTTCCATTTCTTGTCTGCTTGTCCTTAAAACACGTGTTTTGGGATTCCTTCCAGTCTTGGGTTCCATGCCATCTTTTCCCTCCTTATGACCAACCAATATGATTGTTGCCCTGGATTTCCCAGGCAAGGGACTGAAAAAGGCAATGAACTCCTCAGGGTAAGGAGCAGAGTGTGTCTTGTGTGGGTCAGGTGTTTGGATACAGCGCTCCGTAAATAATGTGTAAGACTCATAATGATGAAGAACAGGCCACTGTGGAATGGTTGCTTATTCTATATTCAGGAAAAAGTCTTTCCAACTGATCGCCAGCCCTTTAGGATCAAAGGCAGCAAAATGAGGGGATATGCCACCAGCTAAACATTTAGCCCATTGGAGAGTGAGGGAGGTTGTCACTTTGACAGTGACAGGAGTAATTTAACCTGCTCAGCAAGACTAAGGAGCTAAATTGTATGTGTATCTGCACCACACATGCACACTCCTCCCTTAGATTGTGGGAGAGGTGGCTTGGTATATTTTAATCAACAAAGCCAGTTCTTACATTGTAGGAGGGCTTGACACTCCTTTCCCCCATGTAGCGTAGCCCCATGTTTTGTGAAGTGTAAAGCTTTCCTGTTTAAATGTTGCAAAGTATTCAACTCGCTCTTCTTCTGCCTCTGTAAAAGTTGGGGCCAAGGCTTTCCAAAGTTCCCAGTGATTTTGGGTGCCTCTATTTATGGGCTTGAGATACCTTCAAGTGGTCTGAGGTTAACACACCTGCAGACCCCTCTAAGGCATGTGAAGCAAAGCACCCCGACATTAAGACACCCCAACATTGAGACACCCAAAATCACTAGCCATGTTTGAAAATGTTGGTGCATGTTAGAGTAGAGTGTAGAGCAGGCTCACAAGGCCAGGTGCCATCTCATTAAACAATCAGATGAAAAGGACGAATGTATCCAGCAGGAAATTATACACATTCTCTTTTCTCAAATGAGCAAATAGTCCATGAGCAGTTCCTGAGTTACAGCTACAAACTTGGGTGCTCATGATTTTCTCACCCATAACACTAGACAGGTTCTTTGCTTTGTCATATCTGAGGTGGTGATGGAATCTCCATCCCTACATGTTTTTAAGGCCTGGCTTGAAAAAAACCCTGGCTGGGATGATTTAGTTGGGGTTGGTCCTGCTTCGAACAGTGAATTGGATTGATGGTCTCCTCAGATCTCTTCCAACCCTAATCGTCTATGATTCTAATTTCTGTAAAGCTAAACCAACAATTTGCAACAATTCGATGGCACTAATACGTAAATCAGTCTGTCACGCACTACTATATGAGCACATTGTCAAAGAACCATAGCCTAAAGCCATTGAAGATAGAGCAGTATTTATTTCAGACAAACTATTCCTCAATAGAACTTGTATACATTGGTGTAGTAGCCCTCTTCTCCACTTCCTGACACTAAGACAAATGCAGCTAGTTATTTCATCTACAGTATGCAGCAGAAATAACACCTTAAAGGATCATTTTCCACTGCTGGCTAGGCCGAGAAGATCAATAACAATTGATCAAAATGAGATATCAGTGGATCGGGTTTTGTTGACAGGACTGACAGGAGCCATCCAACAGGGAAATGATTTACTAATGGAACCATTCAAGTTAAATTCCATGGTCATTTTCTTGAGGAAAAGGAGGTCATGAAGGGGTCTATGGAAAGATAAAGAGGGCCATAAAATAAAGGCTGGGTAATTTTAATTTAATATACAAGTAGAGGGCTGTGCCCCAGGCTTGCTATACTCACCAGCCCCCTTCTCTCTGGCCGCTTTCACGGCCAGAGAGCCTGATGACGTCATTTTGACGCAGCAGGAAAAAAAATTTTATAGAGAGAGATAAAGCTGTACCCTGTAAGGTGCACAGCTGGAAGATGCTCAGTAGCTCTAGGACTTGCTCGGATTAATTAGATCTCACTAATTAGGTCTATTCACATTATCAGCAATGCTCTGGAAGTGATCACTCATGTTTTGGTTTAAGAGTGTCTTACTTTAGTTTTGTTTAAGTTAAATAGGTACAAGTTTAAACTAACTCAAACTAAATCTCTCAAACCTAAGTATCTACACAGGGATTTGAACTTGTTTAACTAACTAGGTTTAACAACTGGTTTAAGGTAAACCAGTGCAACTTTTCTTGGGTAACCAAGCCCTGCATATGTCCACAATTTAACCACTTCTGCTGGTTTCCATTGTAAATTATTTTCAATTAAATTATTGATTTCTGATCTAACCTATTTTTCTACTATTCTTGGGCAGTATCCTATAGAAGGATAGAGTTAATATAATGATGCCCTCTCAGCTCTCCCTGATATTTGAAGATTTATCTTCGATGGGAACTGTTTCAGTGAAGATCAGGGGAACTCCAGTTCTTTAAAAAGCTATAAGATATGTCAAGGAATAGTTCCATGCTGTGCTGTGTGCCATCATCTAGCTATAACAGCTTTGACATTTATAAAGGCTGCTTTACAAACACTTGTTCTCCAAAGTGGAACTATAGAGCTACCAAAGCAATGAGCGTTTAAATCATGATGATGGTAATCTGGGTAGTTTTTTGCAAACCTGCAAACTGAGCTTTCAACCCAGCTCGGGGTTGTGAGGCGTAAGGGAAGTCTATGGGAGAGTGTCTCCTGTCGACCTCCAGCAGTGGGGCTGCCACAGAAATTCAACTTAAGGTACATCGACTCCAGCTATGCTACTCTCGTAGATGGAGTTGCGTAGCTTACATCGACTTTCTCCCCCAGTATGGACCCGGCCTTAGGATATGTCTACACTAGCTCCCTAGTTCGAACTAGGGAGGCTAATGAGGGCGACCGAAATTGCAAATGAAGCGCGGGATTTAAATATCCCGCACTTCATTAGCACGTTCCCGGGCGGTAGCCATTTTGGAAATTGACTAGCCCGGAAGAACTGCCCGCGTCTACATGCGGCAGAGAAGGGCGATTCCGAAATAAATCCCTTACTTCGAATTACCAGTTAAACCTCTTAACTGGTAATTTGAAGTAAGGGGTTTATTTTGGAATCGCCCTTCTCTGTCATGTGTAGATGCAGGCAGTTCTTCCAGGCTAGTCAATTTCCAAAATGGCGACCGCCCGGGAACATGCTAATGAAGCGCGGGATATTTAAATCCCGCGCTTCATTTGCAATTTTGGTCGCCCTCATTAGCCTCCCTAGTTCAAACTAGGGGGCTAGTGTAGACATACCCTGTGTCTTTAATGCTGCTGTTGAACTAATGAGTGGAGTAGCACTGGCAGCAGTGGCTTCTCCTTTGAAAGCCCTCCCTTCACTCCCATGCTGTTGAGGGAGGGGAAGGATAGGGAGAAGAAGAGGATGCAGAGCAAGAGCGAGGTGGGAACCCATGGGGGCGAGGTTTAATGGGGGACAGAAACATGCCATGTGTTCACCTTGTGGAGTGTTTACTAGACTTACTTTCTGACTCCGGAGGAAAACAATTGGATGCTGCCGTAAAAATGACAGCAGAGTTTTGCAATCCTATAGCATTCGTGGTTAGTTAGTTGCTTCTAAAGTGCTATAGAAGTACTAAGGATTGTTATTGCAGATGGAGCGAACACTGCAGTCAGGGTGTTTCTCCAGTGAACTGGAATTATTAAGATGACCGTTAATAGGTTTATTGAGAAAACAATCAATTTTTCAACCATTTTGGAACCCAGGGCAGTATCTTACTCCACAAGTAGGCCCCTTGAAGCCAATGAATTATGGAGGGAATATCTAAACTGGCCATCACAATCTCACTTTTAGCACGTAATACACAACTGCTTCAGTGTTCTTCAGCCAAGGTACACAAACCATGGGCGTGCTAGCTATACTGTACAGCTATGGCCCAGCTCACGGGCAATGCAGGTGTGTGCTGGCTGACAAACACACACCCGGCCATGAGTCATGGCTTACAGGGACGTGGCCATGCGATAAAACTGTGTCTTTGAAAGGGTGAGGTGGTGGTGTTCCAAACAGAGCGAGGCTTTCTAAGTTTCAGTAATAACACCACACACTTCTATAGAATTTAATAGCTGAGGATCTCAAAGCAATTTGGAAACACTGGGCCAAATTGTGCTTGCCAGACTAAGGGTCTTTAGAAATAGAGTAGTAAGATATCTTAGCTCGCTATCTAACTAAGCTTCATTCCTCCTGGTATAGAGATTCTCTATAGTTCTCTAGCAGGAAGGCCTTAAAATCCTTGCTTGGTTGGTTGGGCCCATTGTCCGTGTCCTGCATTTGGTTTCTTTCCCCATGCTAATTTCCAGGTGGCAAAAGTTCAGCTCCCCTAGACCTCACTCATTATACCCTGCTGGGTTTGTCCCTGAGGCATATCAAGATAGGGGAGAGAAATTACTATTCAAGACTCTGTTGTAGCTAGGCACCAGATATTTCTCCCACCCATAAAAATACAGTGAAATTAATCACTTTCTCAGAGGTAGCAGGGGGATGAGCTATCATTCCATGAAACTGCCCTTTCAAACAGTCACAAATGTCATCCTGGGCAGAGCACAGCCTATGTAGCAAAAAGGCAACTTCTGGCAATGTTTTTCAATTTAATCAATATTCACTTTTTCTATTCATCTTGTCAAGAGGAAACGACTAAATTGTTCAGTGTGTCTGGTAAGTGGCATGGCCCAGCATATCAAGCATCTAGCAGCTGATACCTATTAATGCAGTTGCTTAAGGCGGAGTGATATAACTTTCTCTGATTTTGTTGTTTTGGGTTGGCTTGAAATGACCAAAGCAGGGCACTATAAACAGCACCATCACTCTGACCATGTATTATGTGTGTGGTGCCCTACAGCTAGAAACAGGGCTAGGAAAGGAAACTTACAGGAGAAAACAAGCACCCTCCACAGTCTGTAGGGAAAGGGATTGAGAGGGAGGCTGTTAAACCCCTAGGCCAGCGGTGCGCAACCCATGGGTGTCGCAGCTCTCTTCTGGGGGGACTGCATTGCTGGGCTGGCCGCCATTTTTTTTCCCGGCATGGCAGGCGAGCAGAGCGGCATTTAAAGGCACTTTCTTTTTTTCCTTAACCAAAATTTTCCTGGGGATCACACCGGGAAAAAGGTTGAGCACCACTGCCCTAGGCCAAAGCAAAAGGTAAGTGAGAGAGAGCTATGTTATGGGTCACCAACTGTCCGAACCGTAACCACATAATCTCCAGTGACAGCATCCAGAACCTGTGGGTGTTGCATAGACTCATGGCCCTAGCTTCCTGACAATTAACATTCCTCCTGCTAGGTCCCACTCCTTGTGCTCCTTTCCCTTGGTTATTCTTATGTTCTTGCACCCATAAAGTCATTTGATCTAGTAGGTGGTGTTAAAGTTAGACTCAGGATTCACAATTTCGTAGACCACTCTGTTTTATTAGCAAAGCGCTTCGCCAATACAACCAGAAAAGTGAGACCCCATACCAAACCTAAGCCACCTTATTTATACAGATAAAAAGCAGAGCGAAACAAAGGATTGCAAAAGGGCGCGAACTGACAAGGTTACCTGGGGTCAGTCACGTCCCCTATTTCCTTATTAACTCTCACCAATCTCCTGTTAATGTCTCACTATCACCCTTAAGTGGAACCATTGTCCTTTGCCTTAACATCCTCCTTCCTGCTTACACACAAACAACTTTACCTTAACATCTCTCTTCCTGCTAAAGGAACAAACAATATTACTTTAATTCATTCTACTTTTACAGTGGCATAATAATAAAACAAACAAATAAATTATTATAGTGTCCCTCAGTGACATACTAGTGAGATATGTATTTTTTCAGTGCAATAGATATGTGCACACATCCAGCATACATGGCACCCTCCAGACAGAGTGTGACATCCAGGCATACTGTCAGTATGATCACAACTTGAGATCAATCACTTTGGAAAGACCTAACATTATATAGCCACCTGTGCTCAGGCTGCAAGGGTACTTTTTGGTTTTATCATTTTATTCCCTGTTAAGCCATCTTGGATAGCTCTTCTTGTTGTTTGGCATCCATCTTAGTGCCCTTTCTTCACCCAGGCTTTGATGCCCTTTTTGATTTTGGAGCAGCTTTTTTCATGCTATGGCAGGCCCAGGTATAGGTCACATAACTGACCAATCTGCCTGGCAATGGGAGATTATCCAAGGCCAACTATCCAGGCACATGGGACTGTCCATTCTAGAGATAATAATGGAAGTTGTTTGTGCTGGAGGCAGAAGCACAAGCTGCCACTCTAGAAGACGCAGTCAGAACTTATGTAGAGGTAGCTAGCATATAGGAAGGCCGATACCATCTTTACCTCCAGGGATCTGTAGTATCCATGTAACATCTGAATGGTATTAGGGAGGGTGTCTTACTGCCACTTAGGATGGCAGCCCCTCTATCTATCTATCTTCAACTCACACTTGTACCCAGGACGACACAGGGAAGAAGCCCAAGAAGAGCTACTTGCCTGAAGAGGCACTTGTATTCCTGATTCCAGGGATCTGGTTCTCCATCTGTGTGGCCGGTGCTCCTGTTCTGTCAATGAGATGTGTCCTTCCTGCCAACAAGAGTTGGTACAGTGACAACTTGTAGTATCTTAACCCTACCCCAGCCCTGGTTGGGGATTTAACAGCTGAGGCGTTATTTTGTATATACTTGTTCAAGTTGGGGGTCCTGAGTTTTACTTTGATTAGTTTTATCTTTGTTAATAAATTTTATCTTTTTTGCACCTTAAGTTTTGTAGGGTCCTGTGTTGGGGTCAAAAACACCCCAGATAGACGCAGCGCATGGGAGTGTAAAGCTAGTTGAGTCCTTGGCCAGCTTTAAGCAAGACCAATGACCTCACACTGGCACCAATATCTTTTGTCCTCTCATCTGGAATGTCCCACTGGCATATTTTCAATAAAACTCCACAACGACTGGATCAGTATTATCAAGCTTAATTAATTCATTGCATTACCATTGCACCTGGGAGCCCCACGCATGGATCAGGACCCTGCTATGCTAGGCACAGTACAGAAGCAGAACAAAAAGGCAGCTGCCACCCCCAAAAAATTTACAGTCTGTCTCAGTCTCCAGATTAAAAACAACAGCTGCCTCTTCTTTGCTTTTTTCCACTTTGATCTCTTGCATCAGTTACTCTTGATGTCCAGTTTAACAGAATTCAAAAGATCCCAGATGTCAAAGGATCCTAATTGAATGGACATGTATATACCAGGATGCATTTCTTTGGGTTACATCAGTGTAGGACTGGTTGAAGTATGGTTGGGATCAGGCGCCATCTTTGTTTAGTAACTGAAGTGAGAGTCAAGTGGGCATTTGCTGTGTTGTTATGGCTGCATTGGTCCCAAGATGTTACAAAAGTGTCCTTCAGCTGGATGTTTACATTGTGATAAAAGTGATGCTCAACTGGTGCCAGAAGTTGTTTAGTGCTAAATAGAATTAGCTAATTATCCTACACACAAAGAGAACTGCCTGACAAGAACAAGTAAGTACATGCCGTGTTTGCACAGATCTCATGACTGGCTTGCCAAGCCATGACTCTGATTTTTCAGTTTGACAATACAGCTCCCAGTGAGTGGGAGTCATGGGACTGGCCCTTCAGGAAGCTGTTGTGTTTATGAGATGGGGTTATACTGATCAAAGTGCAAGAGTATCTGCACTACTATCTGTGGGAAAGAGCGTTATGTGTGTAACACCATTTAATACCAAGGGAGAGAGTGGAGCATGGGGAGTAGGCTTATTTTAAGGTTCATAGAAATATGACAGAATTTGTCCAACTCAAGTCATGTTAGGATTAGAACTCGGGTCCCCAGAGTGCCCACGCAGTATCCAAACCTCTCATGCACAGATGAGTGACAAGAACCCAGGGTCTTACCCTGCAAAGTAAGGGAAATAAAAATTGGATTAGAGCTTATGTAGGATTTAAGTGCTAGTCCAGTGGTTCCCAATCTGTGGTCCGTGGACCCCTGGGGATCCGCGATAGTACTGTAGGGCGTTCATGGAAAGTTTAGAAAAGGAAAAGTAAGGATCAGGCCCATCGTAGGACTGGGACTTTCCGCCAGGCGATTCTCACCCGAGGCTCACCATTCGCAACTGGCCACACGCACGCTGCCTCCTGCCCTCAGGACACTGGCTCCTGCCCTCAGGACGGGATCTAGGAGGAACCATCCATCCTCCCACCACCAGCTGCGCTGCCATTTACACTCCAGTTCTCTTCCCCATCCCAGTCCCATGATGGGCCTGATCCTTACTTTTGTTTTCCTTTTCTTCCCCCCCGCCCCGCCGGGCTCCATGGCTGGCCAAGGGTGGAGTGCCGGGGCAGGAGCTGCCTTTGGCCACAAGAGCCCCCTCACTGTATCCTCCATGGATGGGCAGGGTGCGGAGGGGGCGGGAGCTGAGGAAGCAGCACAGGTTAAGGGACGTGCTGGCTGCCGCTTCCTGCCACTTCCCTGGTAGGGGGTCCGTAAAATGTTAACAGATTGAAAACGGGTCCGTATGCACCAAAAGATTGGGAACCACTGTGCTAGTTCTTTTGGTGCCCCTTTGTACCACTGTGAATGTCATTTGACGGCATCTCTGGTTGTTTACACTGCAGCCATTTAATGAAGCCTTTTTATTCTGATGTTGGCAGCTACACAGACTCAGAGAGATGTTTTCTTTAAAAAAAATACTAAAAAATAAATTGCATGTAGAGATGAATAGGAATGAAAACCCAAGGGAAGCCCAGATAGCACAAAATGATCTGGTGATCCTGACAACCAGAGAAATACATGGGTCTGCAGTTTATTATCCAGAAATGACAGCCTGGGGTTGCCCAAAGGCCTTCTGCTTCAAATTCAGCAGCAAGGCCATAGTGAAATGCAAGGGACCCTGTTTCTGATTTGGAATATGGCAATTTTTCATCATTGTAACTCCATGAGCTGCTGCTCGTGTGCACCCGCATATGTTTGATCCAGATCACTCTCCAGAACAGTGGCTCTCAACCTCTCCAGACAACTGTATCACTTTCAGAAGTTGGCAGAGGTGAAAGTAAGTGGGTGCGCCCTGGTGCGTAGCTCCAGCAAGAGCTGGATGAGCTGCGGCAAAAGCCAGCAGGGAGCTATTTAAAGAGTTGGCAGGGACGTGAGCTGCACTAAAACAGTACCTGTAAGAAATGTTAAGTTACTTTCACCGCTGGAGTCAGATTTGTCTTATGCACTCCAAGTTTCTCCTCACTTAAAAACAACTCACACTACTTGCAGATGGGTTAGTGCTTACAAAAGCTCTTTTCATGTTAAGCTGGCAAGTTTGGCACTCAGAACCTTATTGGAAAAAATTCTCCTAGTTGTCCTGTATACCCTGAGTGTTTTGTCTTCAAACATCATTGCAAATACACTGGCTCCATATGAGGACAGGCATGAAATTAGCTTCAGTCCTCTCATCCAGAGAGCTGTCCATATCGCCGAGCACTAATTACACATAACAATCCTATTCCGCAACTGACTGGCACTTGGACTAGGGAAGAATTTGTCCTGTGGAAGGGAACTAAAGTGCTCAGTTACTAAAGTGATGAAGGCTGCATATGAACCTCAATAAAAAAGAACAAAATAGACTACACCTTGGACCCAATGAGTTCTTTATCGTGGAGGGTCTGGGGCTACGTCTTGACTGAAGGTTTCTTTTGGAAGAAGCTTTTCTGGAAGAGATCTTCTGGAAAAACGTTTTTTGAAAGAGAGCATCTATACAGCAAAAGCGCAACAAAAAAGTGATGTGCTTTTTTGAAAGATAGTGTCCACATTGATTGGATGCTATCTCACATTTCACTTGTGATTACTGTGGACATAGTGGCCACCAGGGCACCTGTGCTTTTTCCTAGAGGCCTCTTCTTTTGGAAAAACACTCTCTTCCGCGTCCACACATGCCTTTTTCTGAAAAAGCTTTTTTGGAAAAAGGCTGCTTCCTCATAGAAAGAGGTTTACTACTGTTGGAAAAAACCCTCTGTTCTTTCAACTTTCTGTCACCTTTCTGTCGAAAGATTACAATAGCAGTGTGGACGTAAGTGTAGTTTTTCTGGAAAATGGCCATTTTTCTGGGAAAACTGTACAGTGTAGACATACCCTTGTGGACTAGTGGTTCTTTCTGTGCCTCTGAAGTACTACATGGGGACTCCATTGTGAGGTCAGATCTCAGGTGGACATAGTTCACATCATAATGAGGATATCCCCATTGGTTATTGGTGGACTCTACTCCCTCCAGTTGTCTTTTTTGTTCTTGATTATTCACCTGTGAAAATGGATAGAGGAGAGAGGAGTTTTTCACCATCCTTCCCCCATGAGGCCCCTGCCACCTACAGGAGGGCAGAGGAGAGGAGGGATGGGGCAAATGGCTAGGACCTCTGAGGTAGAGGGTGGAGAAGAGGGACTCAGCGAAGTAGTGGCAGGTGGTGGTGGCCTCAGGGAAGGGGCAGAGCAGGGACAGGAAGGGGAAGAGTATAAGTGTCCGGCAGCAGTGGCTTTGCCAGGACAGCTTAGCTTCTTCTGGTCTTTATATCTGTTCTTGACAGCAGGAGCTAAAGAGCCAGGTGAGAGCTGCAGCAGACTCACATCAAAGGATGCCATTTATGAGGGGCTAAGGGGGGCAGAAGCCCCCCCTCCCAAGTTTGAACCCCCTGCATTTCATGCTTGAGGTCTGCTTAAAGCTTCATGCCCTGACTCCAAAGGCAGTTCTTAAATGCAACAGAGTTTCAACTGCTTGCAGCTTTGCCTTTGGGGCAGGGAGCTCGTTATAAAAGGAGGAAGGCCGGGTGATTAAGAATAACAAAAGGCTGGGCATTTTAGTAACTGAAGGATTGTTACATCCATCATTGTGAAAACATTGCCAGGTACTCCACTTAAAAGATAGGGGGGGAAAGAGTAGGAATGAGTGTTGTGCTGCAGGGATTTATATTTGGATTTCTGTGTTAAACTTACAAATGTTCTTGAAAAAGGGATGAACAGGGACTATTCGAAAGCTGACTGCAAAGAACTACAAAGGGATTTCACAAAATTGAGTGATTGCGCAACACAAAGGCAGATGGAATTCAGCGTTGATAAGTGCAAAGTAATGCACATGGAAAAACAGAATCCTAGCTATAGATACAAAATAGCTGTTACCACTCAAGAAAGAGATCTTGGTATCATTGTGGATAGTTCCCTGAAAACATCTGCCCAACGTGCAGTGGCAGTCTAAAAACTAAAAAGCTAACAGAATATTGGGAATCATTAGGAAAGGAATTGATAATAAGACAAAATACCATATTGCCTCTACATAAAGTCATTGTATGCCCACATCTTGAATACTGTATGCAGATCTGGTCACCCCAACTAAAAAAGATATATTGGATTTGGAAAAGGTACAGAAAGGGCAACAGATATTATTAGGGGTAAGGAACAGCTTCCATATGAGGAAAAAATAACAGGACTGGGACTTTTCAGCTTGGAAAAGAAATGACTAACGAGTAGGGGAACATGTTAGATGGCCAGAAAATCATGAATGGTATAGAACAATAGAATAAGGAAATGTTATTTATTCCTTCACTAACTTAACACAAGAAGCTGACCCAATTACATTTATTGGCAGCAGATTTAAAACAAAATAAATTATTTTTCACAATCAGCTTGTGGAACTGTTTGCCAGGAGATGGTGGGAAAGCCCAAACTATAACAGGGTTTCAATAAGAACAAAATAAGTTCAAGGAGGATAGGTCCATCAATGGCTACTAACCAGAACGAGCACGGATGGTGTCCCTAGCTTCTGTTTGCCAGAAGCTGGGAATGGGCAATAGGGAATGGATCATGATGATTGCCTCTTCTCTTTATTCCTTCTGAACCACTTGCCATTAGCCACTGGTGGAAGACAGGATACAGGGCTTGAAGGAGCTTTGGTCTGACCCAGTATGGCCATTCTGATGTTCTTATATAGATCTAAAATGTATCTGCCCCCTTTCTGTAACCCACTAGAACCCATTCACCTTCCAGAGCTGAGATAGAACCCAGGAGTCCTGACGGGGTTTCTCGCTCTCCACAGAGTTAGTAACAAAGTAAGAATATACTTTAAGGCTAACCAGTGTGACTTGCCACAAGATGTCAGAACATGTTAGTGTTAGAGCTGAGTGGGTCTAATGTTTATTTAATTTTCTTTCTTTTATATAGGAATTAGATACTGTGCTCCTGTCAGCTAACTGCTAAGTTGTCTGCCAAATAGTAGAGTTTTCCAGTGTCTTGGTAGCCTCTGGATAGAGATGGTGTGTGTGTGGAGGGGGAGGGTGGATGAGGTTGGCTCCCCCCCTCATTTGGTGCTTGGTTTATACTGAGCATGTTCAGTAACACTGCTGAACTCTCTGTCTTCAACCCATCCCCCCATGCTTTCACTCTTCCCCCTTCACAGCATGCACAAGTTGCCCCCCCACATCAAAATCTGAAATGACGCCCCTGCTCACATCTTCTGTGACTTGTGAATGTGTGGGGGAGGGATACACAACACACATAAGCAGTAGCTTTCCACTACACCTGCAGTTTGCTGTTGTGATAACATTAGCCTCAGAGAGGGGGAGGTGCCTTATTTCAGTTATTCTGGCAAACTTTTGATGTCTGCTCTGATACAGTATTTGTGACAAAAGGGATCTCTCTTTCATAGCTGACCGTACAGGCTTTGGGAGTTTTCTTCTTTGCCTGCTTTTAAGGAGCTTAGTCTGGGGCACCATTCACCATTAGGTAGTGATACAGAAGAGCGCTGTGAGATAGGGGCTGGGGAAGGGAAGATGGGCTGGGAGGGATGCTATGAGCAGCCCCTGCCTGCATTTCTACTGCTACTTGCGTGGCGTTCTCACCGCAGCGATAAATAAAACCTCCCTTCCTGCTCAGAGGACAGGCAGACTCAGAGGAGGCAGCTGACTCTGCAGTGCTGGGTTAGTCCCAAAAGAGGGACACTGAGATGAAGCCAACATAGTTCACATTACAAGGCCTGGAATTGTCACACAAAACATGGCCTTTCCCCCTTCATTTTGCTCTCATCCACTAAGCTGCAGTAATGGCAGTCGGGGGCCAGGTGGCACATGTGCTCACACAACACACCCAACCCCTCCCTACCCAAACCCCTCTCCGGAGTTATGCTGCAGGTTATCCTGGATCAATCTCATTGTCAAGCTCATTAACTGGATCTGAGCAGACTTGGGGGGGAGGCTTGGGAGGATGGGCAAACTCTTATCCTAAGATGAAATCCTGGAACAACTTCATGGCTGCACAGGGAATAAGGTAGCATAAAGCATACTACACACACTATGGGGAGCTGTGCAGTGGGTGAAAAGGGAAGTCTCTGTGGAGCTACTGTACTCTCCCCTTCTCACGTGTGGGCAAGAAAGGACAGACCTTTGACTCTGCACTCCCCTCCCATGTGCCAGCCAGCACACCACCACCACTACATCCAGATGGAACCTGGGAGGCAGACTGTGACTTGCAGGGTATGTCTGCACTGCAGCTTGCTGTGTGTGTCCTGATCCATTTCTGCCCAAACCCCACCTGTCATCTGGCCAGAACAGGTGTGTGCAGCGTTAGAGATGCCTTGGCTGAATGCACGGGGGGGGGGGGAGGGGAGGAAGTAGGAACATTTCCACGCAGGGGCTTGGAAGTGACAGACAAACTTTCCCACAATACACTGTAAACCAACCGCTAGAACAGTGTCAGCTAGTGAGGGCGTAAGAACCCGGGATAAGACTCCCGTAATCCAAACACTATTCATATTGATGCAGCACCACTATGTGTGTGTGGGGGGGGGAGAGGTGTATGTGACTCAGCATGTGGACTTGGGTTGCTCTGATTTTTTTAAAATTGTACCCATCTGTTAATATTCCGGACAGTGCTGCTAACTGGTTTTTTTCAGTATTGTTAGAAGTTAAGTTCAGCTGTTAGTAAAGGTGTTCCTAACCCCTTCCTGGTTTTTACCATAAATAGAAGTGAGCCGAAACGAACACCCTGAATGCAAATGCCCTAGCATTTTGGGAAAGTCGGAATCTAGAGCCAAACTTTGAGGCTGTGGGCCAGCTCCAATTGTAACTATTGGTTCACTGATTTTTATGACTGATTTGTTTTTCCTTTCAGAGGCATACCCTCAATAATGCAGCAAATACACTTTTTATAAGGTACATGCTGCCCTCTTTTGGCTGTAGATGTGAGAGTACTTAGTCCATGAATATGTTTTTGTGTCACACTGCCCTCTTCTGATCTCCAAGTGATGCTGTATAACTCTTAAAATGAAGATGATAGGTATTGAGAAGCAGGAGTTATTGTGAAGCAGGACAGGTATTGTGAAACACTGAAGTTTCTTGTCACCTGGCTATAAACCAGGATGATTTACTTGGGGTTGGTCCTGCTTTGAGCCGGGTGTTGGACCAGATGACCTCCAGAGAGCTCTTTCAACCTTTATCTTCTATGATTCTGTGAACCCATGTCTTGCTGCCATTAAAGATTTACATTTAACACAGTGCTGTATTATATATACATTCTGCAAGGAATTGAATTTCTACCTCATCACAGAATCTGATACCATATTAATGTGGAGAACTAGAAGTAGAAGAGCTCTGTGCAGCTCAAAAACTTGTCTCTTTTACCAACAAGAGTTGATCCAATAAAGTTAGTACTTCTCCCACCTTGGCTCTCTAATATGCTGGGACTAACATCAGTACTGCATATGCCAATATTAACTGTTACGTTGCAAAGTGTTTATTAAAATACTGACTGATGAGATAGCTGAACTGCTATGTTCACCATAAGCAGCGGGGCTGACAACTTCGCTGGGCCCCTCTGCAAGATGGGGGAGGCCTGCTTCGCATCCCAGGAGAGGTGGGGCTTCAGGCAGAAGGGGCAGGACTAGGGACAGCCTGTCCTCAGCACCACTTGGACTGCAGCATGTGACCCTACTAGGTCTCAATGCAGCCAGGTGAGCACTGCATGGCATGGTGCTCCAGTGCTAATTTAAAGGGCCTGGGGCTCCAGATGCTGCCACTTACGGAGTCCTAAGCCCTTCTGTATTATCCGGCCCTGTGACAATTGCCCCCTTCACCCCCCACACCCCACCCCCCGTCAGCGGGCCTGGCAATAATGAAGAGTCATTGGTACATATCACATGTGTGCAGTTCTGGGAAAAGCTCCCTGTTTCTGTTTTCCGAATGCAGAAGATACTGCATCTCAATCTTCATTGGAAAGGGGGAGGAGGGAGCTCATCCACAAAACTATTTATTTTTTCTTAGTGTGGCCTACAACACAGGTTCAATACAGAGCTTGGTAGGGAAAGGCCAAGTCCTGCAGACACTCCAAGTTTGATTCTGGACTGTAGCTCTTAGGCCTTGTCTACACTAGAAAGTTGTATGGCTTTACTTATATGAGTATAGTTCAAACAGTACAATATCCCCAGAGTGGATGCAACTATATCTGCATATAAAGGAACATTATGCTGCTAGAGATATGCTTGTGAGGAAAGGGGAACAAGCTATACACAGTGCTTTAAGACATCTTTACACTGGTATCACTGCATCCACACTACTTATTGTGCCAGTAGAAACATATGACTTTAAAAGCCCCACACCTCTAACCAAAGCAGTTATACTGGTTCAGCTTTCAAATACATCAGGCCCCAGAGGAAGAACAAAAAAAAAACATAACCAGAGTGGAGAGGGGAGCTAAGTTTAAATCACCTTTGTGCTCTTGCAGTTCAGCTGCTGTGGGGGCTGGAGTGGCCAGTGGTCTAAGTTACACATAACTGGGAGCTCGTGTAACCCCGGAAAAGCCCAGATAGAAGCCACTTTGGCCCCTTTTCCTGGCATAAAGGGACTGGTGCAGGGGTAAGTATGTCAGCCTGCGTGCACAGAACCCCAGTTGACTGTAACAAGAATTCTGCATGCTAGTCCCAAATAGTGCAAGTAATTGTGTGTGGAAGCCCTTTGTGGTTTGGCCCTACATTTTGTACCCACCCAAGGTCTGACTGGAGCTGCATGAACAGCTGAAATTCCAAGTGTGGTGGAGTCTTTTTGCCATCTAATTCCACGGCACTTTTTAAAAGCTAGCAAATACCTTTTTATTCATGCCAGGATAAATAATTTGATCATTTTAATTCTGATTGAGTTTACTTTGGGAACCCAGCATGGTCTTCATGTGAGAAAAAAGGCCTGGGAAGCGTGAGTTAAGGGTTTTGATAATGACTCACTCTCTTCCTTTGGGCAAGTAATTTAATCTTTCTGAGTGCCACCTGTAAAACAGAGGTCATGATCATTACCTTCCCTGTCTCAGAGGCATTGTGAAGCTTAATTAATTAATATTTGAATTCCTTAGAAGGCAGGAGCTATAAAAAAGTGTTAATATTACACTCTACTTCTGTCAAACACTCCTTGTAATGTGGATGGGGAATAGCTTGTAATGTAGCAGTTAATTATCACATGACTTTCTTTATATGGTGTTACTACTTCAGTATAGCCATTTATGGAGTTTTGTCAGTGTCAAGTGCAAAGCTTAACAAGGTGGCACATAAACACTACTAATCAAGTCGCAGACCTTTCTTCAGCACTAGTTAACAATGCTGGTCAAATTTCAGGGCAAGCTATTTAATACTCATTGCCAGCTCAGCACAGATCAGGAAGCTTAGTTCCCAGCCCTTGTGAACAAATCTCCTCCTCCATCCCCTCCCCCCCTCCCCCCCCCCCCCCCCCCCCCCCGTAGTCTCATTAGCAATAATGGATTTCAGACCTAATCAATCAGTGAAAAGAGGATTAGCAAACAGCAAATATCTCCACTCATTTCACTGTGCATGCCTAGAATTCCCTGAAGCTACAAGGTTAAATGTTTCAAGGGGTATATATATGCTCACACATCAGAAAAATCCAAGTGGCTGCCAGCCTCACTGGACTCCCAAACCACTACGTGCAATATACACAAGTATTGACAAGTCATAGAAACATAGAATTTTAAAACTGGAAGGGACCTTAAGAGGTCATCAGGTCCAATCCCCTGCCCTCACAGCAGGACTAAGCACCATAAATGTTTCTCTAACCTGCTCTTAAATATCTCCGATGATGGAGATACCCTAGGCAATTTATTCCAGTGCTTACCCAACCTGACAGTTAGGAAGTTTTTCCTAATGTCTATCCTAAACCTCCCTTGCTGCAGTTTAAGCCCATTGATTCTTGTCCTATCATCAGAGGCCAAGGAGACTATTTTTTCTCCCTCCTCCTTTTAACACCCTTTTAGATACCTAAAAGCTGCTATCATGTCCCCTCTCGATCCTCTCTTTTCCAAACTAAAAAGCCCAATTCTTTTAAAGCGACAGGGAGTCCTGTGGCACCTTACAGACTAACAGATGTATTGGAGCATAAGCTTTCGTGAGCAAAGACCCACTTCGTCAGATGCATGTAGTGGAAATTTCCAGAGGCAGGTATAAATATGGAGGCCAGAATAAGGCTAGAGATAAAGAGGTTAATTCAGTCAAGGAGGGTGAGGCCCACTTCTAGCAGCTGATGTGGAGGTGTGAACACCAAGAGAGGAGAAACTGCTTTTGTACTTGGCTAGCCATTCACAGTCTTTGTTTAATCCTAAACTGATGGTGTCAAATTTGCAGATGAATTGTAGCTCAGCAGTTTCTCTTTGAAGTCTGGTCTTGAAGTTTTTTTGCTTCAGGATGGCTACCTTTAAATCTGCTACTGTGTGTCCAGGGAGATTGAAGTGTTCCCCTACAGGTTTTTGTATATTGCCATTTCTAATATCTGATTCGTGTCCATTTATTCTTTTACGTAGGGACTGTCCAGCTTGGCCGATATATGTAGCAGAGGGGCATTGCTGGCACATGATGGCGTATATTACATTGGTAGATGTGCAGGTGAATGAACCAGTGATGGTGTGGCTGATCTGGTTAGGTCCTGTGATGGTGTTGCTGGTGTAGATATGAGGGCAGAGCTGGCACCGAGGTTTGTTGCATGGATTGGTTCCTGAGTTAGAGTTATTGTGGTGCGGTGTATAGTTGCTGGTGAGAATTTGCTTCAGGTTGGCGGGTTGTCTGTGGGTAAGGACTGGCCTGCCTCCCAAGGCCTGTGAAAATGAGGGATCATTGTCCAGGGCAGGTTGTAGATCACTGGTGATGCATTGGAGAGGTTTTAGGTGAAGACTGTAGGTGATGGCCAGTGGTATTCTGTGGGTTTCTTTCTTGGGCTTGTCTTGTAGTAGGAGGCTTCTGGGTACATGTCTGGCTCTGTTAATCTGTTTCCTCACTTCCTCATGCAGGTATCGTAGTTTCAAGAATGCTCGGTGAAGATCTTGTAGATGTTAGTCTCTGTCTCAGGGGTTGGAGCAGATGCGGTTATACCTTAGTGCTTGTGTAACCACCACCAGGTGGGTTTGAACCTGGGATCTCGGGAGCTGACTATAGGAGCCTCTACCCGCTGAGCTAAAAGCCAGCTGGCTCTCAGCCCATGCTGTAGAGGTCTCTTGATCTTAACTGTTGCTGTGGTCTAGGTACCACTTGCATTGCTCAGTAACCACACTACATGTGTGGGTGACACTTGGCTGTAGACAATGGATCGTGTGGTGTGTCTGGGATGGAAGCTGGAGGCATGAAGGTAGGGATAGAAGTTGGTAGGTTTCCGGTATAGGGTGGTGTTTATGTGACCGTCACTTATTTGCACCGTGGTATCCAGGAAGTGGATCTTTTGTGTAGACTGGTTTAGGCTGAGGTTGATGGTGGGGTGGAAGCTGTTGAAATCGTGGTGGAATTCTTCCAGAGTCTCCTTCCCATGGGTCCAGATGATGAAGATGTCATCAATGTAGCGTAGATTACCTACGCTGTAACACTTTGTCTATAAGTTTAAGCACAGAGACTAGAAACTGCTCTGCTAGGGTACTTCTAGACTACACGCTTCTTTTGAAAGAGATCGTCTAGACAGCCACAACTTTTTCGAAAAAGCAGTCAGCTTTTTGGAAAGGGAGCACCCAGGCAATCTGGATGCTCTCTTTCAAAAAAGCTCTGTTTGCGGTCAAGAACGCCTTTTTTCAAAAGAGCTCTTTCAAAAAAAAGGTGTTCTTCCTCGTAAAATGAGGTTTACCGCTGTCGAAAAAAACACTGCATTCTTTCAATTTAATTTCAAAAGAACGCACCGGCAGTCTAGATGCACGTGAAGGTTTTTTTAAAAAAAGGCCACTTTTTTCAAAAAAATCCCTGTAGTCTAGACATAGCCCTAGTGTAATTTACCCCAGCCAAATCAGTTGGATAGGTAAGACAATAATTTACAACAGCTGCTGGACATAATGGCCGATCATCATGACTGCATCGTTCATCAACCATAATCTCATTCAGAATGAATAGTCCCTCTCATATTCTACACTGACTCAACTTTATAACTTTATCAGTACCCAAGGGAGGTTTCAAACACAGATAAAATGTTTATACCTTTTCTCTGGGAGGAGGAATATAAGCAATAGTGCCACAAGGCAAACTACTCTTCTCTAATGCAACACTGGGTCAGATTTCCCAGCTCCTCTGAGGGTAAGTCTACACTACAGAGTTTTGTCAGAAAAATGGCTGAGGGGTTTTTCCGGCATTCGTAATTCTCATTCTGCGAGGAAGAAACCTTTTTGCGAAAGAGCTCTTTCGCAAAAAGGCGTGTGTACATGGGGAAGAGGGAGTTCTTTCGGAAGAAGAGGAAAGAGGAAAAGGCACAGGTGCCCTGGTGGCCATTCCATCCACAGCAATCACACATGAGAGAGAACGTCCATTCAGTCTGGATGCTGTCTTTCGAAAAAGCAGGTCACTTTTTCGATGCACTTTTGCAGTGTGGACGCTCTCTTTTGGAAGAAGTTTTTTGGAAGATCTCTTCCAAAAAAAGCTTCTTCCAAAGGAAGCCTGCTGTCTAGACGTAGCCTGACATGTCTCCCCTTCCTGCATGTTCCTCTGTACTACACCCCACCTTGACAAAAGTGGGCGCTTGTCCTGTTTGTTCCTGCCAAATGATCAAGTTGGCAAGAGCAAACGAGTCAAATGCCCACTTTTGTCAAAAAAGTTGGGTCAGCCAGGACAGGGCTTAACAAAGGGATTGTCCCAGCCAACATGGGACCTGTGGTATAGTGAGGGTTTTAATTGATTTGGCAGGTCTGAAGGGTGTTATAAGCCTGCACTGCACTATGTTCTTGGCAGCAGCTAGTGTGTCATTCACAGTAGCGGCTCTGCCCTGGACTAGGCAAACTCAGGAGGAGTTAACAGGAATTCTACAGTAAAGATTAGGGTTGCCAGGTATCTGATATTGAACTGGACAGTCCAGTATTTTCGCCACCTGTCCGGTAAAAAAATTCAGAAAATACCGGATACCTAAAATGCCTGGTACTTTCTGATTTTTTCCTGGCCAGCAAGCGAAAATCCTGGGCTGTCCAGCTCAATACGGAGGCAGCCTGGCAACCCTAGTGCTTACTGGGTTCCGCGGGGGAGCTCTCCGGCCCAGCGTAGGGAGGCAAGATGGCGGGCAGCTGCTGGCAGCCTGTTAGGGCCATAAAGCCTCACCACACGGTGTTTAAAGGGGCCACAGTAGTTTGTTTTTGTTTTTGGGGGGTTTTTGCTTAACAACTCTCGGGGTCCTTTTTTTTTCCTCAACAAACTTTTTCCTGGCGGGTTTTTTTTTTCCTGTAGTTTTTCTGAAACCATCTGGCAACCCTAGTAAAGACACAAGCCAGAACAGAACAGTCCTGAACTTTGCACAAGCAGCCATTATTTTTTCAGCAACTTTGATACCCTTGTAACAGGCCCTGAACCGTTGGTTACTTCCACTAGATGGCACAGTTTTGCTAGAACTTTTTGGTCAGACTAGGGGGAGCCCCAGCTTATTGTGTGAATCTGCTGCCTCACTTCTGACTCAGGAGCCCAGAGCCTGCAGCTGCTGTTCCCACAGTGAGCTATTATCTGCTAGGGAGAGAGAGATAAATAAAGAACATTGTTACCTCACTGTTCTGGAGTTTTCCTAGTGAGGCTGCTAGTGTTACAGTAAGAGGATGCAGGAGGCTCTCCTCCTCCCCCACACCAAGTGTTTGAGCCAAATTCTAGCACTCCTCAGGTCTCCCACCTCCAGTTTTAATTATACATCAGATTCCAACTGGCCACAGCCAGGCTTTCGGGCCCTACAAAGCTCATGGCTGTGGGGCCTCTCTGACTTGGGGAGTCTGGAATGTAAAGGAGTCTCTCAGTCTGTGGTTAGGAAGCTCCTTGCCCTTTACATTTTCAAGGCTGCCTTCCCAAGGTAAAGCCTTGCAAACCAATCTCAGGAGCTGAAAGGAGCAAACAGCTCAGCTCCACTGTTGCAGGGCAAAAGTGGGAAGGGGGTTGGAAGCATGAAGATCTCCGTCATGCATATGCACATGTGTGATGGTTAATGCGCCACACAGTGAGTAAGCTACATGTGGGATGTATCTCAAAGAATGACCTGACCTTCCCCATATACTCAGCCTAGGATAGTGGGGTGATATGAAGGCCAGGAAATGGTTACAATGAGGGAGTAGGGAGTTGGTTTTCAGTCTTCTTATAAAATGCTACTCTGGTTGTGCAGCTGGGCACTTCCCTACATTCAGGCCAGCCTCTCATCCCAAGTACAGCATTGGTGCCTGGAACAGGAGTAAAGAGGTGTGGGAGGCATACTTGTGAAATGCACAGACAGTTCTCCATAGTCCCTGCTCCAGAAAACCTCTCTCCTTCCGTTTATAACTGTCCCAGGTTGGCTGGGGAGACTGCCAGAGGGCTGTGAGTTATACCAAGAGGCCTAAGGCAAAGACTGAGCGGGAGCGGGGGAGGGGGTTGTTTATGTGCTTGTTTCAAAACTGCGTTCCTGCCAATAGAGTGTGTGCGAGAGCAGAGCCAGCCAGCCAGCAGCAGCCTTGGGCCGAGTGCCTCCATTCTGCTCCCTGCTTCAGCTTCTGGGCATGCCAGAGAGAAAGCAAGTGAAGTGGAATTCTCAGTCTAGGCAGGCTCTACACAGCAGCAGGATCAACAGCTCCCAGCCCAGTATTGTACAGTGGGAGACTCAGCTCTCCACCCCCAGTGCTGCAATAAGGAATAGAGGAGGCAAAGAGAGTGGAACACACAAAATAGGAAAAAATATGGACAAATCGGAGGGACTAATAGGAAGCCATGCAGTGAAGTACAGCAGCATTGCTAACTTGCAGGGTTTTATCCCAAATCTCACAATGTTAGTATTTATCTTAAAGCTCTAGCTCCTGGAATCTTGCAATTACGTGTGCATTTCAGCTGCCTTCAAAAAAAAAAAAAAAAAGAAGAAAGAAAGATATGTCCAGCTCTCCTGGTTGTGCAGGAAAACATGAATAAAAAGAACCCAACTTTTATTTGTCTTTAAAATAATAGAATTTCAGACTCACACATTGTGTTATCTGACTCATGACTGGGATGAACAATAGTAAGCCAGAAAGATAAAGACCCTGGGGTAAAAATTGAGGGGACCCATGAAGGGGGAGGGATAACACAATTTAAAAGAGGAGAGAGAGAAAATGGAGAAAAATGGGTGCTAACTGTTGGAGAAAGCTCACATCCCCCCATGTGAAAAGCCACTAAAGAGATACAAAGATCTATGCTCACCCCAAACGGTGATGTTGGGGGAGAGAAAACAGCTCTGACAGTCTTAAGCAAACAGTTTTAAGCTAATTCCCACTACAAGATATTGAGAGATTGGGAGACATAGACTTAAATTTAGCTGGAATGGAGCTCTGCTAAGTATTTTCAAACATGGACTCCAGTCTGATGCTGTTAAGTTCTCAAATGGAGGTTTTCCACCCTCTGTGGGGCCACAAAGCAGTTTCAGGGCATCCGTGGGGCTAAAGCCCCAAGTCCCAGTGCACCCCCTGGAGAATGGGGTAGGCTGTAACAGGCTCCAGGAAAAAACGCTAAAGAATTTAAGCTCTGGGGACAAGCTGTCGGGGCAGAGGTTTGTGTGGTGCTAGATGGTTGTCAGGGCCTTCAAAGGGTTAGCTATGGCTATGGGTGTCCTATCTATCCCAAAGTGCCAAATTAAGACATTCATATGAAAGCCATCCTAAAATTCATCAACAAGCCCGCAACCTTCTAGCACAGGGGTGGGCAAAGGGGCCTCCATGGGACAGATTTGTCCTGCCAAGCAGGCTGATCCAACCTACAGCTGCCCAACTGCTCTCCCGCCCCCAAGCCAATCGAGACTTGGGGACTGGGGAGCACGCAAAGTCTCCTCTCCCCGCCAGAGGCATGCAGCAACCAGAGGAACTGTGCACCCTGGTGGGGGGTGGAGACTTTGTGCACTCCCCTAACTGCAAGGCCCTGACTGGCCTGGGGGCGGTGAGAGTGTGCAAAGTCTCTCACTACACACCCCACCCTGCCAGGAGGGAATCCCATGCCCCTGATAGCGTGAAGCAGGTAGCAAGAGACTTCACGTGCTCCTCCTGCCCCAAGGCTGGGGGAAACGCGCAAAGTCTCCTCCCCCAGCCAAGGGTGCGCAACCCTGCGGGACGGGGGACCCAGAGACTATGTCTACTTCCTCGCCCCCTGCCCCTTCACAGCGGCTGGGAGGCACAGTGCTGGGAAGGGAGGGGAGGTGCCTCCCAAACTAAGGAGAAAGCCTCCTTTTGGTTCTCCTCCTGATGCTGCTGTGCTCTTATCCTTCCTTCCTCGGCAGGGGAGGGCCCAGATTGGCCTGGGGGTGGAGGGAGCGCAGGAAGTCTCTTCATACCGCCAGGGGCATGCAGCACCTAGAGGGAACTACCAGTTGGCAGGGCAGGGGGCAAAGACTTCATGCACTCCTGCACCCCTAGATCAACTAGGGTCTATGGGCAGGGGAGCACTCAAAGACTCCTGGCCCTGCCCCTTCCACCTGAGGCCCGACCCCTTCCAGGATGGCCCACGACCACTTCCGAAATTCACAAAGTGACCCCCTTCAAAAATTATTGCCCACCCTTGTTCTAGCACCTTAGCTTCCCCCAGGCCTCCAGCTTGTCTGTACTGTCCCTGGCAACACTTGGACAATATTGACAACTATGCCTGCTAGACCTTCACTTTTGGAACAGTTCATGTGGGCTTGAAGTTAAGAAGCACTTTCTGTGCTCTTTATAGTGGTGAGTCAGAATCAGGGCAGATGACACTGACATGGCAACATCTGCTACAGTTAAACTGACCTGATGGCATGTGAAATACAGACAGGACTTTCAGATGGCTTTTGTCTAGGAAAGATACAGGTTCACACCCAAACATGAAAACCCGTAACGACGTCTCCCAGTTTGACCCCCACCAATGCACCAGGTTGCCAACCCTCCAGGACTGGCCTGGAATCTCCAGGAATTAAAAATCAATCTGTAATTAAGGATTGTGTCATGGGATTAAATCTCCAAGAATACAGTAATTCCTCATTTAACACTATAGATATGTTTCAGAAAATGATCATGTTAAGTGAAACGTGTTATGCGGGGTCAATTTTCCCATTGAAAATAATGGAAAAGGTGGGGGTTGCGTTTCAAGTGGTGGTGTCTGTTGGGACTGGGACATAAGGTTGGGAGAGAAAGGGGACTGGGTTACAGCAGGGAGGGGAGGTGTTAGGCTCTGGGGAAGGGAAGGGGAAGAGAGGAGAGGGGGATTGGGTTGGGAGTATGCCCCTGTTACGGGTCTGCTAGGACCCGCACTGCGTCCGGCAAGGGGGGGGGTTGCTGGGGAACGGCACGGTGAGCGGCGAACCCTCCACCACTTTGCAGGGATGCGGGAGAAGTCCCGTGTAGCCGCCGCCGCCAGGCCGGCTGGGGAAAGCCAGCCAGTGGCCTGCAAGCGGGGGCGGAGGAGAGGGGGCAAGGCGTCTGGCGAGGGGGAAATCAGCGGGGAATGGTGTGGCAAGCGGCAAACCCTCCGCTGCTTTGCAGGGAGGTCGGGGAAGCCCCACACAGCCGCTGGCAACAGGCCGGCTGGGGAAATCATGTTATTCCGGGGACAGTCGTGTAATTCAAAAAACGTTCCCTAGAAAAAAATCGTGCTATCGCCAAAACGTGTTAAGCGGGCACGTGTTAAATGAGGAATTACTGTAGTCCAACCAAAACTGGCCACCCTACTGATACAGCAAGCAGTCAGGGAGAGGTAGCATTCCCTTGTGTCCCTATGAGCCTTTCCCCCTGTCTAAGAGGAGCAGATTGGGGCTGCAGTGCTGGCAAACCCTGTGTCCTGCCTGGGCACTAAGGAGAAGCCAGAGCCAGGGCCGCTGAAGGGGACACTGCAGGCCTAGCTGACTTGGGCCTGCCTGCACAGCCACTAGGCTTAACACTCAACTTCCTTCCCCCCTGCCCCAGCGTTTCCATAGGGAGGCTGCCCGTCTCTCTGCAGGCCGAAAGACCTCTAAGCCCCGCCCCCGAAGTGTAGCCACGCCCCTAGCGACAGTAGGTGCCACTCCCTGCCGGTGACCTCACTCTCGTGCTGTGCTCTTCAGCCACGCCCCCGCCCCTCGGCCCCGCCCCCAGGCCGGCCGGTGCTGGCTCGCGCCGGGGTTCAACCGCTGCCCCCTCAGTGGCGGTGGTCGTTGGCTGCGCGCGGCGGTGCGGGTAAGGCTGCCCCTCCCCCGCGGCGGCGACAGGCAGGGCCCGGCCCGCTCCCCTTAGCCCCTGCGCTCCTTGCGGGGTGGGGCGGGGCCAGTACCCGTCCCCCTCCCTGGCCCCTGTGCGTTCGCGGGTTGGGCGGGGTAGGGGGAGGGACCCGTTGGCCCAAAGCGGGGCTCCGGCCGTGGCAGGGTCCGTGGCGCGGGCGGGGGGAGCTTCGCGCTACCCCGCTCCGGCCTCTGCGGCGGCCGGCACCTCGTCCCGGGGCCAGCGCTTCACGGGCAGCCCGGCCTGGCGCGGCGGCTGCCCGCTGGACGCGGTGCGGAGCCGGGCTCGCTGCCGTCGCCTCCATGGGGCAGGTGGGGAAACCGAGGCACGGGCAGGCGTGGAGGTGGGGAGAGTGACAGGGCTTTTGTTTCCTGCCCCTTGCCATTGAATACAGGGGGAGGCCTGTGGCGCCCTAAAGACTAACAGATTTGTTGGGGCATAAGCTTTCCTGGACAAAACGGGCTTAGTCGGATGCATCTGAGGAAGTGGCTCTTTGTCCACCAAAGCTTATGCCCAGATAAACCTGTTAAGTCTTTGAGGTGCCCCAGGACTCCTTGTTTTTGCAGATACAGACTAACTTGGCTACTCCTCTGATAGGAGAATAAAGGAGGGCGCTGGCCTGAAAGAGCAGACCGTTACAGGGTATTTTCTCCTGGAGTTAGAGAGGCTTGCCAGGGGATTATTCCTACTGCTGAGTCCAATTCTGGGCAGAGTGCTAATAATGTGGTGCCATGTACAAAAGCAAAGGCTGGCACTATGGGGGGAAGGGATTAGCAGAAAAGCCCCAGGGTACACTGCAGTCCTGAGTTTTGCCCCATAGTTATTTCCCTGCCTGCTGATCATCTTGGAAATAAACCTCACAGTGACTTGTTGCCACAGTCCAGCAAGCATGTAAGACAGCTTAAGTAATTACAGTACTTGTTCTCACTGTCAAGTTTCTATGGAAGCTTTAATATCAAGACTAGTACGGACTGAACACCAACAATTACTATAGGACTTCAGACTTCTTTATCACATGAATTTGCATGTGTTAAGCATTTTAAGATTAAATCACAGCTCTCAAATATTAATATCCAAGATAAAAACATTCAGCTTTACATACACAGGTGTTCTTTAGAAGTCAAAATGGCCTCTAAGCTATTTTTAAAAAGTAAAGGTACTATAACTCTCCTGTAGTTCCATGGCCAATTTTTGTAATTTTACAATTCTGCCTCACACATGCACAACCTTTAAAAAAAATCTCTTTTAAATATTTGCTATATGAAGGCAAAACAGACTCCAAGGGACATGGTGAAACTGATTAGGCACAAAGTGTTACCAAAAGTAGAAAGCAAATCTCAGCTGGATTATTTTAAGTTGTCCTTTTAAATTGCTGTTTACAACAGTATAATATTGGAATGTATTTGTTTACATGTGAACATTTTTTCTTTATCAGTTTCCTCTTCTTAGCTTTACACAGCCATTATCACAGATGTCTTTATTTACAATCCTTTGCAGACTGAAATCCTGAGTGGAATGAAAGTCAGACTGAATAACCTACACAATGTTGATGACTGGGGGCGAGAGTGAAGGACGTACTGTTCTTTAGCATCATTATTACAGATTATTTAAGACAAAATGGAGATTTGTATTCTTTGGAAACATTAGATTTTAACATCTAAACTACGTTGTCTGTTTTCTACATTGTAAGTTTTACCAGTGATCCCATATTATTGCAATAACACAGAAATGCAGGACCAGCAATCGGTGAAAAGTCCTAGCACCATAGAAGGATTAAGCTGTACGTCTTTGAAAGAGCATCTTACAGCCAAAATGAGCAGTATGTCTCTAAGTCAAAATAATGAGGGAATTGCTGAATGTAACAGAAATGAAAGCAGAAATGAAGAAGATACAGTGGAACTTGAAATGATGCAGCAGAGCCTCTCCCAGGAGAAAGTTAGAAGAAGTTGTGAAGAGTTTTCTGAGAGCATTCATTGTACATCAGAACCCAATAGTTCCTGGGGTGATTTTGAAAGTTTCAATGAATCATTAGTCAAGTCTGAGAGCATCATTGACACTCTTGAAGTTTTGGTGAATTCATCAGAAACAAAAACTTCTAAAAATGGTATAGAGTTAAATGGAAAACATTGCAATACTTCTCATGTGTGTCACTGCCCCAAACCATCTCCACAGGATGGGAGGGAAACTAGTGCTAGTTCTCTGGATAAGGTATGTATTACTAGTAAGTCAGAAACTCTGCTAAAAGTTTGTTATTCTACAGTTCTCTTGGGGTTCTAGAAAGCGCTTTCAACAAACAGCACTTTGGGAGGATACACTTTTAGGAGGAGGAAAATATAATTAAATGCAAAGTAGATGATTATAAAATGATTCATTTTCATGAACTACTGTGGATTAATATTTAATGTTAGATGCTGCATTCTGATTCAGTTGTTTCATATCAACAACATAAACGACTGTACATGCTTTGGGGGAGGGACTTATATAAAGGACCAGGCTGTCACCATTACTGGAATATGTGGGAGAGAAGGATAGGGTTACAAACATTTTATATATTTAAAAGCAGGGATTAATAGTATGCATAATACGTAGCCAATCATAGCAGCAGTTATAACTCACCACCTACCTGTGTGTTACCAGAAGGCTGTTTTCTAAATGCCAGAAGTGAATTTTGAGAAAGGATTGAGTGGGGTGGTGACTTTATGGATTTTGACTGGTAACTTGACCCATAAACAAAGGGTAGTTTGGGAGAAAGCACAAAAGTGCTTGTGGGAAAAGTGGTGATTGAGGCTGGAATCACTGGCAAAGAAAGGTAGGAGTTGCCTAGTGATATGACATTGGGATGTATAGAGAGGTGAGCTATATTGTGGAGGGTTTTGAAAACTAGGACAAGAAGTCCGAGTGTGTTGGGACAGAAGAGAGGGGAGTATATGGAGAGATAAATATACATTACTAGTTACTCTTAACCAAAACAGACTATACCAAGTCATTTGATATCTCTCTAAAAGCATAATTTAAATCTCTTCTGCTACCAACATTCTACTTTAATCTGTATGGTTAACCAAAGCAATGAGATGTCTGATACAGTTGAGTGGCATACCCCACTTTGAGTTGTGTGTGCAATTTCATAGTAGAGAGACTACAGTGGGCTACTGGGAATGAACATAATGCAATTTATCCTTCGCTCCCCTGCTCTCTTGGTATGTTGCTTGCCTTCAACTGTTAGCTCTTTGGGGCAGTGTCTGCATCTTGGGTATGGAGTATGCCTAGCACATTGTCACTGCTACCAGTAATAAATAGTAATGATTTAAGACAGAGACCTTAGGCCTTGGATTGTAAGTCTACCAGCAGATTCCTGGGCCTATGAAGAGACATTCTGCCTGCTCTCTCCCCCCTCTCCCCCATATTATTACCTAATGATCAGTTATAAGTCTTATAATGTATTTTATTCCTTTTTCTGAAATATCTCCTATTGGGCACTATCAGTCAGGATACTGGACAGGAATGACCATTAAGCTAGTCTGATATGGTAATTCCTCTGTACCTAGCCTTAACAAAGTAATTGATCTCAACTCTGACATGCATTATGCCAGCCAGGCTGTGAACCTCTGGCTGCCGGTCCATGGTGGCTCTGGGGACCCGGGCTGGGATACACTGCCCAGCACCTCCCCTCCCACCACAGCTGTTGGGAGAGGCATGTCCTGCCCCACCTCTCAGCCAACCAGTGCCAGGCAGGAGACTCGGGGGGCAGGGAGGCTCTAGGGGTTAAGGTTAGTACTGGGGGGTACTGGGAACAGGGCTAATGTTGGGGGGGAATTGAGGCTGGCACGGGGGGGAAGTCTGAGGGTGTTGGGTGCAGTCGGGCTCTGGAAACAGGAGGCTGGCATTCGGGGATCTGGTGCGGAGGGCTGGCACTGAGGCATTTGGGATGGGGGCTGGTATTGGGGGGCTCTGAGGGTGGGAGGCTGGGGTTGGGTGAAGAGGACTCGGGGGTCAGTGGCTGGTGCAGGGGCGGGGGGGAGTGGAGGGATGTGGGCACTAGTGGTTAGGACTAGCACTGGGGGGCTCTGAGGACCAGGGCATTTTAAACCGTTGACTGGCAAACCCATTCACAAACTTTTGGTGGACTGATCATGTTTTATTTGCATATTTGAATATTCATTTGCCTAATGAATATGCAAATAAAATATTACCGGTCCACCAAAAGTCTGTGAATGGGTTTGCCGGTCTGTAGTATAAAAAAGATTGGGAACCAATAGGCATTCAATAGCAATATGACAAAACCATAAGATGAAGGAAAATAATGCTGTAGTTCAGTGTTAGGAATAATCTAAGCAGAGAAGAGAACTACACATATTTAAGAGCTTCATAGCCAAGAAAATGACAAATATGTGTTGATATTAACTTTACCTATATCTGGCTATATTGTATGCTGGTGGGTCAGCTCACTAGCCAATACTTTGAATAAAGCTCCCTGTAGTGGCATAATTTCAGCATTTTCTTTAACAAAAACTTCAGTATCAACTCAACATACACCTTTCATAGACTATGATTCCTTCAGGAAATTCAGGAATTGCTGCCTGGCCTTTCTAAAAGCCTCTCCCCAATAAGGCCTCTAATCCCTGCAAGTATCACCTACCAGCTCATTTACTTGATTGATACAGAGTCCCACCCACTCTTTCCTGACTCCCTGCCTCTCCCTCTCTGACTAATCAGGCTCCATCTTACAGGAGGTACTCTGTCACATGACATTTGGTGAGCCATAGCCTTAATACAGCATGCTGTTACATATGTACAACAGCATGAACAATTTTTCCAGCTCCACGTATATCGATATAGATGGTTTGGACACTTCAACAATAACTCTTCAGGAAAGTTCGCTCATCTGAGCCTACACGTTAGAAGTAAATCTCCTTTCTGACTATCAGACAAATATCTGGACAACCTAGGACGCGCCATCATTCCTGGAGAATTTCTGGCAGCCCAGGCTCATCCCTTACATAAGTCTTCCACCAGCCGCACAGAGAGGGATTAAGTATGTCCTGTCCAACCAAGAACAGTCTTCTTCTCTACAGCTGTAAAAAAGCATAGAAAAAAGACTCCAGGGTTTACATTCCTGATTTCCAAGCTGTCACTATTAAGTACCCTACAACACTTGGATAATTTGCCAACTCCATCACACCCATAATGGATTAAAGAATGATATAAGATGCTCCCCTTTGTTACCTTCCACACACTGAGGTGCTTTAAGGAGATACAAATAGCTTAGTCCAAAAATTAGACCTGCTTGGAGATAGTTGTAATTTGATAGTGAACCACCTATAGATTTAAGCTATTTGAATTAATATTTGGAAAAATCCCTGGACTAGTGTTGATTTACACTTAAAACGGCATTTTTAATTTTTCCACTTTACTCAACTGAGACAATGAAAACAGACTAGAGAATTTTAATTCCCAGTTCTCATGCAATTACTGGGTTTGGGTTGGAAACACACTACAGGAATATTGCAATCCAAGCAAACAGTTTTTAAAAATCATTAAAATAATTTACTATTCTGGACAAAAATTAAATTAAAGGTCAAAATTGAATCTTTGGAGCAGATGGACTGAGCATTTCTAGAATAGATCTAGATTCTTCTTATTGTTACTCACATGAGCAGCCCATATTCCTGCAAGTAATCCTATTAATTGCACTGGGACTGCTTGCATGTCTTGAATCATTCATATGAACTAAGATCTGAACCTGAAAATCCTCAGTCATTATTGTCATAAGAGAAACGTGTAAGTTCTCCCTTCTGGCTCTACACTAGCAATTAAAGAAAAGCACCGTTTTGTGATGCACACATATGGAAGTGAACCAAAGACATTGAGTTAATCTTCATTAGACAGCCTATAAACTGTGTGTGTAGAGTTAGCTTTTGACGACTTATACAAATGTTGTTATACCTAGTTGTACCTAGTCTCCATATTTTTCACGTACTCTGCCCAATCCTTCATTCAAGCAAAACTCTCCTAGATTTCAGTGTTTGTTGTGCTAATGGCCTTTGCATCTAGGAATGTTAAGTAGCAGTTAATTAGCTAATCAAGTAGTTAATGGAATTTCCATCGACTACTTGTTTAGTCGAAAAAGGGGGTGCTCACTCCCTCCCCACCCCCCGCTGTGGCTCTGCCATTTAAATGTAGTAGGAGCGGGGTGCACAGGCAGCCGGGCTCTTACTACATTTAAAATGCAGAGCCGCACTGGGGTTAGCTCCCAAGGGTGGCATGATCTGGGACTAACCAGTCCCTGCTTACGCCAGCTCCAGGACTGCTGCGACTCTACTTCCCCTACCCTCTCCACGCCACAGAGATGGTGCTGGGGGGAACTGGCTTTTAAGCCAGCTCCCCCCCACTCCCCGCTGCCTCTGATATAGAGGCAGCAAGGGGGGAGGGCGAGTAGTCAAGTAATGACTCAACTATCCGATAAGCCTAAGTTTATCATGTAGTAAGCTACTCAAGTAGTCACTTACATCCCTATTTGCCTCAGGCCTACAGTTGCTGGCAAAAACTCCCTGTGATTTCAGTTAGCTTTGGATCAGGTCCTTTGTGAACTGCAGGATTGGCCTTATGAGGTGTTTAATAAAACTCTGCTTTTTCTAGGCCAGCATCAGCTATGAGAATATTTTTAAGTTGAGTTTTCCAGAAGTCATTGTTCCACAGTCCACAGAGAACACAAGAAGCCTAGATCAAGTTCTTGACACAGATAATGAAGACATTGGCATTCCTGAATTTATGAAGAGACAGCTTTGGTAATGAATTTAAGTCGACATTCAAACACCTGGCAATAATACTGTTAATTTTTCTGAAAGAAGAAATTGGTGGGGGGGGGGGGGATAAATGTACTTGTTTCAAATTAAAATAAGCTACATGGGGTCCCCGCTATAAGTCACCCTGGAATACATGTGTTCCACACTAAAGTCATTGACGTTTGTAGGAACTCGTGTTATAAGTCCTCCCATTCCCCTCTGCAAGTTGTGCCAAACACTCCCCCCCAGTTTGCTTAAATGGAAGTCAGCCATGGGGGAAAAATTCCCCTCTTTTAAGTTGTCTTGTTATAAGTCCAAGTTTTTTGGAACATATCTTGGACTTAAAGCGAGGACCTCCGTATTTCAGATCTTTGGTTGTTTAATCAGTACATGTATTTTATCAGCTTATTATTGGTTTCAGAAAGGAAATGGGGTTGCTTCTAGTCTCTGAAAAGCATAACAGTCCACCTATCAATGATATTCATTCTTTTTGTAAAGCTCTTACTGCTTTTAGTAGCATTTCTGATTACTACATTCCTGGACTCCAACAGACAGTGGAGTGGGTTCTTTCCTTCAACTTTCTTTCTTTTTCCCACATATCTATGTGTTGTTTCAGAGGGATAGCCGTGTTAGTCTGTAACTGAAAAAAATTAAAAAACAACGAATAGTCCTGCAGCAGCTTAGAGACTACCAAAAAATGTAGATGGTATCATCTGAAGAAGTAGGTTTTACCCACGAAAGCTCATGATACGATCTACATTTTTTGTTAGCCTTTAACGCAGGGGTGGGCAATAATTTTAGTCCAGAGCCATTTCAAAAATTTTTGAAGTGGCCTAGGGGCCAGGACACTTCTGTGCTTCCCTGCCCACAGACCCTTATTGGCCTGGGGGCGGGGGAAGTGCATTAAGTCTTTGCACCTATGCCCTGAAGAGAACCGCCAGCTGTTCTGAACAGCTGGCGGTTCCCTCTAGGCGCCTGTGCCCCTGGCATTAGGAAGAGACTTTGCGTGCTCTCCCTGCCCCCAGGTCAATCAGGGTCTGTAGGCGGGGGGACCACAGGAAATCTCTCGCTCTCTGATTCTGCCCTGCAAGGGGGCGCCGTGCTTAGAGTCAGCTGCCAGCAGAGTGGCAGCTGGCGGTTGACTCTAAGCATCATGTGCCCCTTGCAGGGCAAGAGGAGACTTTGGGTGCTTCCCCCCGCCCCTAGGCCCTGATTGGCCTGGGAGTGGGGAGAGTGCACAAAATTTTTCACTCCCTGCCCCCCACCCTGCAAGGGGCACGCCCTGCTTAGAGTCAATCCTTGTGGTTGACTCTAAGCGCTGTATGCATGGGAGGAGACTTTGCGCACTCTGCTTTCCCCAGGCCCTGATTGGCCTTGTGGGCAGGGGAGTGGCAGGGCATCCATGGACCAGATCAACCCTCTTGGAGGGCCAGATCCAGCCCCCGGAGGCCCTTTTGCTCTCCCCTGCTCTAAGGTGTGTCAGGACTATTGTTTTTTATTTTTTTTTGCCTGTTGTTTCTCTTTCACCAAGAATGTCAGCACAGGTCTTTCTTTCCTAGCCATGGGTACTTTTGTGACCAGAGCCTCCTAATTCCTCCAGTAATTTATGCTCCTCCTGTTAGGCTACATGCTCTCCCTAATCAGTGGTTGCAATGGGTAACTTGGCTGTTTGTTAAGTCTGCTGGAATGCTGATCAGCTTGTCATCTGTTTTTGAAGGATTAGTGTTTCTGCACTGGTAGCTGTGCTTGTTTCAGCATACATCTGGAACATCGTAACTAACAAGTAGTCTTGGATATGTGTGCTTTATGTTATTGATGGTCAATGGATTATACCAGGAGCGGGCAACAATTTTTGGCTGGGGGCCACTTCAAAAATTTTTGAAGTGGCTCCAGGCCGCTCCAGAAGGGGCAGGGCCTAAACCGGAAGGGGCGGGGCCAGGATGATTCTAGGCTACCCCACCCACAGACCATGATTGGTCTGGGAGTGGGGGAGCCCCTTTGCACCCCCTTCCCACTAGGTACCCACGCCCCTGACAGGGCGGGAAGAGGCTTCCCATGCTCCCCCACCCCCAGGCCAATTGGGGGCGGGGAGCGCACTAAGCCTCCTCCCATCCTGTGAGGAGCATGTGGCACTTTGATGTGCCGCGCGCTCCTTGCAGAGCCGGGGCAGGGCGAAGAAAGCTTCACGCAGCTCCCCTGCCCCCAGGCCCTGATTGTGAGCAGGGGCGGCCCGTGAGCCTAGGCAAATTAGGCAGTTGCCTAGGGTGCCACCGGCCCGGGCGCCTAATGATGACATCACGGAGCGCTGGGGCGCCCCGTGATTACATCACGGCCATTGACAGCCGTGCAGGTGGGGGCGCCGATCGCGCCTTCTGCCTAGGATGCCAGCTGCCGCAGCCGGCCTCAGGCCACTCCTGCCTTTGAGGAGCATACAACACTTCCAAGTGCCACATGCTCCTCACAGGGTAGGAGGAGGCTTTGCGCTCCCCCCGCCCCCCAGCCAATCAGGGCCTGGGGGCAGGGGAGCTGCGCGAAGCTTCCTTCGCCCTGCCCCCGCCCTGCACAAGTATATGGCACTTTGAAGTGCCGTGAGCTCCTCGCAGGGCGGGAGGGAGGGCGGGCAGAGGAAACTTCGTGCAGCTCTCCTGCCCCCAGGCTAATCGAGGCTTGGGGGCGAGGGAGTGCGTGACATCTCCTCCCGCCCTGGAAGGAGCGTGTGGCATTTTGAAGTGCCACGTGTCCTCGCATGGCGGGAGGAAGTTTCACGCGCTCCCCTGCCCCCAGGCCCTAATTGGCCTGGGGGCGGGGGAGCAGCAGGGCCTCCACGGGCCAGATCAACCCACTTGGCGGACTGGATCTGGCCAATGGAGGCCTTTTTGCCCACCCCAGGATTATACAGTAACATGCAATAAAATAAATGTTTTTATTTAGTTTTCCCTCAGTAAGCACAGTGACTAGAGCCAAATCCCTGCAAGCTGCATGGAAACTTTTTAAAGACACCATAATAGAGGCCCAACTTAAATGTATACCCCAAATTAAAAAACATAGCAAGAGACCTAAAAAAGTGTCACCGTGGCTTAACCACCATGTAAAAGAAGCAGTGAGGGACAAAAAGGCCTCTTTTAAGAAGTGGAAGTCCAATCCTAGTGAGATAAATAGAAAGGAACATAAACACTGTCAAATCAAGTGTAAAAATGTAATAAGAAAAGCAAAAAAAGATTTTGAGGAACAGCTAGCCAAAAACTCAAAAAGAAATAACAAAATGTTTTTTAAGTACATTAGAAGCAGGAAGCCTGTTAAAAAACCTGTGGGTCCCCTCGACGATCGAACTATAAAAGGCGCAATCAAGGACGATAAAGCCATTGCGGAGAAACTAAATGATTTCTTTGCTTCAGTCTTCACGGCTGAGGACGTTGGGGAGATTCCCAAATCTGCACCATCCTTTGTGGGTGATGAATCTGAGGAACTGTCCTGGATTGAAGTGTCATTAGAGGAGGTTTTGGAACAAATAGAAAAACTTAATGTTAACAAATCTCCGGGACCGGATGGCATTCATCCAAGGGTTCTAAAAGAACTCATATGGGAAATTGCTGAACTATTATCTGTGGTTTGTAACCTATCCCTTAAATCGGCTTCTGTACCTAATGACTGGAAGGTAGCTAACGTGACACCAATATTTAAAAAGGGCTCCAGAGGCGATCCGGGCAATTACAGACCGGTAAGTCTAACTTCAGTACCGGGCAAATTAGTCGAAACGATAGTAAAGAATAAAATTGTGAAGCATGTAGAAGAACATAATTTGTTGGACAAAAGTCAACATGGTTTCTGTAAAGGGAAATCCTGTCTTACTAATCTATTAGAGTTCTTTGAAGGGGTTAACAAACATGCGGACAAGGGGGATCCAGTAGATATAGTATACTTAGATTTTCAGAAAGCCTTTGACAAGGTCCCTCACCAAAGGCTCTTGTGTAAATTACATGGCCATGGGATAAGAAGGAATGTCCTTTCTTGGATTGAGAACTGGTTAAAAGACAGGAAACAAAGGGTAGGAATAAATGGTAAATTTTCAGAATGGAGAGGGGTAACTAGTGGTGTCCCCCAAGGGTCGGTCCTAGGACCAATCCTGTTCAACTTATTCATAAATGATCTGGAGAAAGGGGTAAGCAGTGAGGTGGTAAAGTTTGCAGATGATACCAAACTGTTTAGGATAGTCAAGACAGAAGCAGACTGTGAGGGACTCCAAGAAGATCTCACCAAACTGAATGATTGGGCAACAAAATGGCAAATGAAATTTAATGTGGATAAGTGTAAAGTAATGCACATCGGGAAAAATAACCCCAACTATACGTACAGTATGATGGGGGCTAATTTGGCTACGACAAATCAGGAAAGAGATCTTGGAGTTATCGTGGACAGTTCTCTGAAAACTTCCACGCAGTGTGCAGCGGCGGTCAAAAAGGCAAATAGGATGCTAGGAATTATTAAGAAAGGGATAGAAAATAAGACCCAGAATATCTTACTGCCCCTGTATAAAACTATGGTACGCCCACATCTTGAATACTGTGTACAGATGTGGTCTCCTCACCTCAAAAAATATATTTTGGCCTTGGAAAGGGTTCAGAAAAGGGCAACTAAAATGATTAGGGGTTTGGAACGGGTCCCATATGAGGAGAGGTTAAAGCGACTGGGACTTTTCAGTTTAGAAAAGAGGAGACTGAGGGGGGATATGATAGAGGTATATAAAATCATGAGTGGTGTGGAGAGGGCCGATAAAGAAAAGTTATTTATTAGTTCCCTAAATAGAAGAACTAGAGGACACCAAATGAAATTAATGGGTAGCAGGTTTAAAACTAATAAAAGAAAGTTCTTCTTCACACAGCATGTAGTCAGCCTGTGGAACTCCTTGCCAGAGGAGGCTAGGACTCTAATAGAGTTTAAAGAGAAGCTAGATAATTTCATGGAGGTTAGGTCCATAAAAGGCTATTAGCCAGGGGATAAAATGGTGTCCTTGGCCTCTGTTTGTCAGAGGCTGGAGAGGGATGGCAGGAGACAAATCGCTTGATCATTGTCTTCGGTCCACCCTCTCTGGGGCACCTGGTGCTGGCCACTGTCGGCAGACAGGATACTGGGCTAGATGGACCTTTGGTCTGACCCAGTACGGCCATTCTTATGTTCTAAGCTCCTCTTATGCATACCAATTTGATCAGGTAATTTATTGGTGGGAAAGGAGAGAGAGAGAGATTGTTATTTTTAATTCTTGGAAGGCACACCAATATTATGGTGCTGTGCAACATACAAGGAACCTAAATACAGTAAAACTCCAGTGGTCCGGCATCCAATGGTCCGGCACTCCTGATGGTCCGGCACCATCTGGAACCCAGAAGTGCTCCAGGCAGCCGGACAATTGGAGCTGCTCTGCCCCTGGCTTCCCCGATTCAGCCGCTGCTGAAACTGACCAGCAGCTGACTCCGGGAAGCCAGGGGCAGAGCAGCTGTGCCCCGCTTCCCGGAGTCAGCCGCTGGTCAGTTTCAGCAGCGGCTGACTTGGGGAAGTCTGGGGCAGAGCAGCTGGGGTGCTGCCGGGTTGGTCCCGCAGCGCCGAGGGGCGCATCCCCCCCACTCCACCTCAGACCCCTCATAGCCCTCCCCCCTTCCGATCGTCCGGCATACCTGATAATCCGACACCCTCTGGGTCCTAAAGGTGCCAGATTATCGGAAGTTTACTGTAGTATATGTGACAAACAACCCATGGTAGAGGTTAGCCACATCACTTAATGCTACTGGAAAGTACACAGATACAGTGGATGATGCATATGGTAATTTGACATCATACAGTGGTGATGCATATGGCATAAGAACCTTCTTCAATTTAACATCCTGATTTAGATGCCTTATTCTTTTCCTTTGTGTTTCCTTGGAACTGGGTCTTTGCTTTAAATACTTTTTGAGCATCACAGAGCAGGAAATCACACCTACACAGATGAGACCAAATATGAAAGGTAACTCACGTGACTATCAGTCTGGCTTAATGCAACATGACAGCTGAAAGAATGAGGATTGTGAGACACAGAATAACCAAACTAGGTTAACTGCCTTTGAAAAGAACTAGCACTCTGCTTTTGTACCTGCTTGCTGTCCACAACATGAATTGGATCATGATTTTTCTAATATCTATTTCCTATTTACTTCTCCTCATTCTGGAGATATGGGGCATATAAAGATTGCTGAGAAATGCTCTTACTGTGTGGCTATTTATTTGATGAGAAAAAGCATGCACAATTTTTTGGCCATTGCTTATATCACTGAACATCATGCATCTTTGTTAGCAAGTTGGGTTGATGGCTTCAAGAAATAATTCTAAGATTCCATAGTAGGTGGTTCCAGGTGTACCTCTATACAGTTGTCTCCTAGAAGGTTGCATTTGAATTGAAAATTAAATAATGGCTTTATATGAGGTGTGGATTCAATTGGATTTTGTTTGGAAACTTTCTTTGAACTAGAGTTTCAAGTTGCATTTCTTTTCTAGTATTGACTCTGGAAACCTCTGGAGAACTCTTAGAGACTCCAATAGCACCACGGGTTTAAGAAGACTCTGGAATAAATCCCATTGCCAGGAAAACTTCTTATCTGCTCTTGGAATAGATGTAAATCAAAAGGTAATTTAAAGATATGTTTGGCTAAAACACCAGTATAAGTGTTTAATTTTAATTTGTATTCATTTAAGTAGTCTAGGCAGAAAAAATCATTTCTCAGTCACAAAGCTTTTCTAGGAACCATGTTTTGGTGGGTTGCAAATACAAATGTTTTCAACTAAGGCCTTTTTGATGATGTATGAGCTCATCTACACAAGAAATTATTCCTGATTAATGTCTTGTGTGGACACACTTATTCCAGAATCATGACATAAATCAAGAATAGTTCCACTTTAAATTCACACTCTTTTATTCCAGATAAATTGTTATGCGTAGACAAATCCTTAGTTTATGATGTTCTCTGCCAAAATGTTATAACTATTATTATGGTGCAAAGACCAAATTCTGGCTGTCTTTGCCGATTTATAACAGAATGTACTGGAAACTCCACTGTAATGACAGTATGTCACTTTGTTTTGATTACAGCGTCAATTTCAGGTTTAGTTGGCAGAGTTCCACTAATGTAGGAGTTTTTTGTATAACTCGAGTTGGAGAAATTATCAGAATTTATATAAGATATTCTGAGTTCAGTCCAGTGCCCAGCGAAGTCAGTTGAAGCAGATATTGGACTGTTCCTTGTGAAAAAAAAATCACTGGGGCTGATTCAGTATCATACGCTTGAATATCTGGCCAACCTGTGGCAAGTTGGAACACAATAGTCAGTTTGCCTTTACGCAAATCATTTCATCCATTTTAGGGGAAAAATGGAGAAACTGTATTTTAAATAAATTCAAAGTGTAAAAAAAAGCAAAATTTTAATCTCTCAAAGTGGAATTTTTTACTGTTGTCTTTTTTATGTTGGAAGGATTATTTGGAGGTAGCATTTCATTATTATCACTTGTTTAGTTAGCATAAATTTAATCTTTTTGCTCTGTTTTTCAGAGGTAGCAATATCTTCATTAATAATTGCTATTAGGTTCTTGATGGTTGTCTATTTGAAACCCTTGGTGTTACCTGGATTAATCAACCTTTTGCACAAATTTATCATACAAAACTGTAGTGCTGGTTAGTCTCATGAGACCTGGTCTACACATGAGTTATCCTACTATAACTAGGGGTGTAATTTTATTTTTAATTGATAGAGCATTACTACTGTTTTCATGTCAATGCAATTATATCAGTATAGAAGTGCCTTTTACTGGTACAGTTAAACGCTATTTCTGTGAAGGAATAACTATGATGGCATAAAATGCCTTTATGCTAATATTAGAGAGATTAGGTGGGCCAGGTAATACCTTTTTTTGGACCAACTTCTATTGATAAAAAAAGAGAAGCTTTTTAGCTATACAGAGCTCTTCCTCAGTTACTCAGTGTGTCACACATAAGAACAAGGAGAAACAGACTGTTTAGTGTAAGCAATTAACATATATATCTAAAACAGTGGTTATCAACCAGGCTACGCAGAGGTCTTCAAGTACACATTTACTCATCGAGACATTTGCCTAGTTTTACAACAGGCTACATAAAAAGCACTAGCAAATTTGTCAGAAACTAAAATTTCATATAGACAATGACTTGTTTATAGTGCTCTATCTACTACACAGAAATTTAAGCATAATATTTATATTCCAGTTAATTTATTTTGTAATTATATGGTAAACATGAGAAAATAGGCAAATTTTCATCAGTACTGTGCTATGACACTTGTATTTCTATGTTTGATTTTGTAAGCAAATAGCTCTTTAAGTGAGGTGAAACTTGGGGATATGCAAGACAAATCAGACTTCTGAAAGGGTATATGTGTTTATTAAGCCTATGATTTCTAGCAAAGTTAACAATTTAAGGTGCCAGGCTCCCTTTTGAAGGCATTGCGCAGATTTCCTTTGACAGTGATTGAGAGATCATATGGAGTGATCATTTTGTGGGGAAAACCATTTTCCCATGAGTGATATGGTGATTTTATCTTATTTTTTCTGTGGGAGTTAATTCAAGAGTTCCATGATTGTCTAATTTCACCCACATAGTTGTTATTGGAGCATTTGGTGCACTGCATGAGGTACACCACATGTTGTGATAGGCTTGTATAGTACCTGTGGATTTGGAAATGTCTGTGTTAGGAGTCTAACAGTGATGGTTTATCTGTAAGTTTTACATCTGTCATTATGGCAGGCACAGGTGAAATAAGATTTATTGGGGCTCTGAGCATGAAGAATTGGGCCCCTCGCTCTTGGAGTGGCCCAGGCTTCCTGGGCAACTCCTACCTAGGAATGTGAAGGACTAGTCGACTATCCAGTAAGCATTTGCTAGTCAACTAGTTGCTTCCCCCCGCCTCTGCTGCCTCTATCAGAAAGAGACAGCAAGGGTGGGGAGGAGAGGAAGGGGTACTTCAAAGCGGCAGTGCCATGTGGAGCCTGGGGCCAGACTCCCGGCTCCACGCTGCGCTGCCACTTTGAAACGCTGCATGCAGCCCAGGGCCAGCTGGGGACATCCCTGCTGACCCCGGACTGCGTGTGGCGCTGCCGCTTTTAGATGGTGTGTGGAGCCTGACGCTGGGCTCCCCATGGCATTTCAAAGTGGCAGTGCCGCATGGAGCCTGGAGTCAGCAGGGGAGTCTCCAGCTGATCCCGGGCTCCACGGTGTGCTGCTGCTTTGAAATGCTGCGAGGAGCCTGATGCTGGGCTCCCTGAGGCATTTCAAAGTGGCACCGTTGCATGGAGGCCAGGGTCAGCGTGGGACCCCGGGCTCCACGCGGCACTTTCACCTTTGAAGTCTAGCAAAAATGCATTGACTATTCAATTAATCCATTACTCACAATTTAACATCCCTACTCCTACCACTGCATTGCGTGGGAAGGGTTTGGAGCAGGGAGGGCCACTTACCTGGACAGTTGGCCTGCAAGATGGCAAGCCCCATCCCCAGCTGGCCACTTCTTTCTTGGTGGGGCTGCCCCCAGAGTTCACTCTGAATTACAGCTGTCCTCAAGCTTGCTGCCCCCCAGTGGTAACTGTGCAGTAGCACATCCCTCTGATTAGCCCCCTCCCTTTCCATGCTATGGAAAACAATTGAGTTTCAGGCACATCCCATTTTCTTGCCACAGCCAAACCCTGACCTTGCTTTAAGTTAGATAAAAAGAAGCTGAATACCAAATTTGGTGGTTTTAGCTGTAATAGTTTAGGAGGCATTATTGAATAAACAGACTCACAGACAAACAGATAGCGTTCATTTAATGATACTGGTACAGTTAAAATGGAACAACTTTCTCATGTAGATAGGGCCTAACCCTAGGAGGGTGATAAAGCACTGGAATGGGTTACCTAGGGAGGTGGTGGAATCCACGGAAATTTGTAAGTCTGGGATGATTTAGTTGGGAATGGTCCAGCTTTTAGCAGAGGGTTGGAGTCAGTGACCTCCTGAAGTCTCTTCCAACCCTACGATTCTATTTTTCTATAATCAAAACTCAAAAAAAAAAATTAGTAAGAGTAATCTCCAACTGACCTTTTAGGCCACAATCTAGCCATGTGGTCCAAGTGGGCAGAATCTTGCCCCAGCACAGAACTGCACTGTAGTCAATAGTAAGAATGTGGAGGCAGGGGATATACATTACAGCAGAGGTCTCAAACTCGCTGCCTGCAGGCCATATACGGCCTGAGTATTTTTGCAATCTGACCAGAGGGTCTCTGCGGCGGGGGGAGGAGGGATGTGTGTCTGTACACCCCCACCCCCCCCAAGCTCCACCCCTCCCTGCTGCTTGTCCTCTCCTCCCCATTACACCTCTTCCCAGAGGATGACAGCCTCAAGGATTACCTGGGAGTAGGGGGGCTGGTACAGTTTGGCCTCCTGCACTGTGTCCCTTGGGGGAAGAGATGCAATGGGGGAGAGGGGACAGATATATGTACCTCAGGACTCCAGGGCCAGATTGCAAAAATGCTCAGGCCATGGATGGCCTGTGGGCCAGGAGTTTGAGATTCCTGTATTACAGCCATGATTATAGGACAGATTTATATTTTAGCTTCCAAAAATAAAGTTAAATGTCTATTTGTTTATTAGTTCTGAGAGGGGAACATTTTTTCACTAGACAGCAGCCCATTTCTGAGTAAAGCATTTCTGACATTGATGGACACTTAATATTATGAAAAGTGTTTTAAATTTTGCTCCTTGTTTACTAGGACGTTTCAGGAGACAGCAAAGATGATTTGGAGGAGACAAACATTAAAGTAAATGAAAACTCAGAGGATGATGGATTCAATATTAGTAACTGTAAAACACTAATTCAAACCAAGGTAAGAGTTTTTCTGAGGCAAGTACATTAGAGAGTGGTCTCCTATTTTACATGTTGGGATTTTCCCTGCCCAGTTTGTGTTTTAACATACTTTCTAAAGGGACCTGGCAGTTCTACAGACAAATTTTGTTTTTTTAAATGGTCTTGGAAATTGTGCACAAAGTACTGTGTATGTACCAAGTGCAAAGTGAGGTAAGATTGGGAGAGTTAGAACTTCAGGCCATGTGTTATTTATGGAACTTAAGTTGCACAATTAATATGGGCTCTGTGCTAAGATTGCTGCAAACATGTCAGATTGATTGATGACACTTTGGTGATTGAGGCGGTCCAGTCACCGTACACCAGGATCAGTGTGATGAAGGCAGGAATAAAAAGAGAGCAACACTGACTCAACTCACTTTTATGAAACATTGAGGAAGGAAGGGAAGAAAGAGGGAGGAGGCAGTTGTATCCAACTGGTATTTCAGGTATTCAGAATGAATCAGAGGTTAGGCTTCTACAGCTGATGGAAAGAATAGAGAAGGTGAGAAATAAACAAAACTTCTCTCAATAGAAGACTCAATAGCACACTCTTTGAAATAAAGCAAAATGAACTTTGGGGGTTTAGGAGCAAAGGACCAGGATATTACTGGGATTTAGCCCATTTGTGTTAAGTATGCTCAGAGAGATCTGACAGGAAATACTTACATGAGTGTTGACACTTTAACCATAAACAGATAATGATTTACCAATTAAAAATAACATTTTTTGGTGGCTGTGTACTTTGTCCTTGAATTTAGTTTCTGTTTCAAGCCAGCATTTCCACATGCTGGGGGCAATTGCTAGTGAGAATTGCAAGTTCCATCAGTTTTCTGCTAAAGGAATTCAGTTCATTTTGAAGGAAAGATTCACATTTAGAAATAAATGTGGCAAAATTGCATTCTTGTTCATTATCCTAAAAAAGGGCCCTGGGAATGTTTAGATGAATACCTCAAAAAAAAGTTCCCTTTCTCTTAAGCAGATAATAAATTGTCTTGTTCCTGTGGTCATGCAAAATGCATGCACACAATTGCCAGTTTTTAGTCCACTTATAAACTGAATATTGAAGTCTGTTCAGTTTTGGACACCTTAGTGCCTGAAAGATATAAACAGGAGGGAGTTTGGACAAAAGAAACAGGTGAGACAGAGAATGGTTAGGACTGACTTATGAAAGGATAAGCTGCAGATACTTCGTTATTTGTAAAAGCGGGGAAATCTTTGCTGGCTACACACTGTGAACATTTGTAAGAGATGGGTTTTTCATGTGAGGAGTGAATCAAGAGGTAAAAATCAAATGATGGGATGAAATTGAAAAGGAAAATGTAGACTGAACAGGAAAACCTTATTTAACGTGAACTAATGGACTCTGGAATAGCTTCTCAGGAGAAACAGGAAGTCCCATAGTTAGATACTGCAAACTAAAATAAACGTTAGTCAATGTCTTATAGTGAACAAACCTGTATTTACTTAGGGCTAGCCTAAATATACTACTGTAATAGGCTCTTTTTCTTTTATGTTCCTGATTGTAAACATTTCATTCTGATAACCCTATTTTTGTCAGTAAGACTAATAATTACACAATCTGTGTGAAAATTTAAGCTGTTTTAATTGCTTTGAACTATTTACTTGTAGAAAAACTATTAAGTTGTGGGTTTTTTTTTTTTCATTTTGACTCAGCTATCTGTATCACCAGATTCCAAACATGGTAATTTCTTTACTTATAACCTGTTTTTGAAGAAGACACCATCAAATGGAAATATGCAATTTAAAAGAGTACCAGGAAAGACCAGAATTTTCAGTGCACACAATCTAAAAATGAAAATTTTCAATAGTGATGTTTGTTAAAGTACAGGTACCTATTTTTCCTTCATTTAAAGTGTGGTTTACTTTCATTTTGTTGCTGGATTGGTACTGAAGTCTAGAGGGGTTTTTTGGTGGTGGGAAAAATCGTACCACTATTATAAATGTAACACCTACAGCAATTTTCTTACTAAAAATACTTTTTCTAATGGGTTTTAGATTCTAGTTTTGTGCTAGTAAATTTGGTGGCAGTCATGGTAAATTATGAAGTGATGATATCTTTTATGGGTAATCCAGCTAGAACCAAGTGTTACATTAAAAAGCATTTGGTCGTCGCTCTGTGACCTTTTAACTACTGCTCCCTTTTGGATCTAAATGGATCTTTTAAATTCAAACTCCATCCTACCCCCAAAAAATCTAAACACATCTTAGGTGTGTTGTAAGGTGTGCCTGGGTGTTACCATCTCTTTTCCTTCACTTGGTTTGTTTTGGAGCATCCATAGATCTGATACTTTGTATTGCTGCTGATCCCCTCCTCTGAGAAGCCCCCTCTACCTCCACCACATACACTTTGACTTTCACATAATTTTCTGTGTATAAGTATGGCTCTGTACAGTTTTATCTCCATTGCTCAATGGCATTTTTACCGAGTACTGTCCTAACACAATTTAACCAGTTAGCCTGGATGGAGTCACTGTTATAATCAGGTTCAGAAACTCTGCTTGTATTGTACTGTAATAGGATAGCTCTCGAATGAGATTGTAGTAACATGACTTTAGAAACATTCAGCCCCCAACCATTTTAAACTGCATAGTCCTGGCTGTAAACCTGTTAGAAGCCAATTGTGCAGTCAAGGCCTTATATTTTGCAGTGCTGTAGGCTGCTATTTTAAGACTTCACATTTCATACTAATGAATAGTTTGCCCACTGTTCTGCATGTACAAGTACCAAGTCAGGTACACTTCATATTTAATATCAGCCACAGAATTTATGACTTGTTCATTACAAACATTCATCTTCACTAAGTGTATGGTACATTGCTCCTTCTTTATATGCAGGTTATATCAATATTTTTGTTACTTTGTCCCTTATGAATGTGAAAACTTTGTGTGATTGTTTCCATTTTAACAAGCCAGATAAGCCTGTACTGTGACTTTATGAAGATAACTTTGCAGCATTATAACATGAGGTTTTGTACATGTTAAAGTATATTGTATATAGTTGAATTGTACAGGCACGTGACAGAGAAACTGGATAATCTGAAATTAAATGTTTTAAATGTTAATTTAAATAAACTAATTCAGTTTTGTGTTAGGGACCTGTATTTAAATGAGATTCTTACTAAGGCCTTGCCATCCGTTATGCACATGCTTAACTTTAAGGACTGTATAGTCTGTACTGAAAATAGATAAGTATTGGCAGAATTGAAGCCTAAGGCTATGTCTACACTGCCGCGCCCAAGGAATACATCTGCTGTTTCGGAACAGTTTCCAATAAAGCGGATGTGTTCTTTTGGCATCCCTGTATTCCTCATTGTATGAGGAATAAGGGATGTTCTGAAAGAGGAGGTTTTTCAGAAATTTAGCCCTCTGTAGACGGGCCAAATTTTGGAAAAGCCTCTTCTGGGAAAAAAAAGTGGGAAAAGATATGCAAATTGCATTTTGCGTCTCTTTTTCCAATATAACCCTGCATTCTAGACATAGCCTTAATCTGCGTAAAATCCAGTCAGCAGTAAAATCAGAGCTGAGTTATGATTTACTAGCAGTAGTAACTTGCAGGATACATCAGTGCTATTCATTTAGGGGGAAAGTGTTTGCTGCTCAGTTAGTGGCAACAGTGTATCCTAACCATTAGTCTTGCATTTGAATGAATGCCATTTAAAGTGGTCCAGGAGTCTAGGACTTGATCCTGCAATGACCTCTGCATGCCTACACCCAAAGCTACACCCAAAGTGGGTGTAGGATCAGGGCTGAAGGTTTTATAACTTTACAGAAACACTGACTTTTCTAGTGTCAGAAACCTTCTTCTAGTAAAGTTGGCAAGAGCTAACAAGTCTGCACTAATTTTTGTAAAGTTGTATTTAATAAAATGTCCCAGATACAGATTTCTGTTGTATGTATTTTTTTGCTTACTTTGAAATGAAATGGCAATCATTGCATTAAAGTGCTGAGTCAATTAGGTGCTTAAATACCCGTGTGCAACTTTAACTAATGGCTTCACATCTTCAAGAACTTTGCTAAAGCTATAGGTTTTTTATTTTGCCAGTCTAACCAGTTTTAGTTTAAAACGTACTAGGAGGCTGTGCCCCTGCTCACTACGCTCGCCAGCCCGCTGTCTCTGGGGGGTAGGCAGGCCCAGCTCTCCCCCAGCTGCTGGGAAGAGGAGGGCCAGGGCTGCAGCCAGCCTCTGGGCCTCTCAGCCAGCCCCCCCCCACCCCCACTGCAGGCCATGGTCTCTCAGCCCCCCTCCAGCTGTGGGAGGAGGGGTGGTGCAAGCCACAGTCTCAGCTGCCGGAGGAGGGCCAGGGCTGTGCCAGCCGCAGCAGTTAGGGCTCTCCCCCGGCTTCTGAGGAGGGAAGGAGAGGGCTGGCCAGGCCAGGACCGCACCACCCAGGCTGGGAGTGGGTGGGGCCTGTTCCTGTGGATGCAGAGTGACTTGATGGTGTCATCTTGTCATCCTGAGGAAAAAATTTTTTTATATATAGAGAAAGACTAGACAACATTTCAAGATTCGCTTGTAATCTCTGCCCAAGGAAATAAGGCTGTGCATAGCTTATTTAAGCTACCTGAATGACTTTCCCCTTCCCATAAAGAGCTCTTTTAAAGCACCTCTCATCAAGAGCATCACTCTTTCAAGCATCATCAAACAGGAATCTATTCAGAAGAAGAGTTAAATAGATTCATACCTTATACTTGCCTAAATCCCTGCACCTACATCAATTTTGTGGTTTTACAACCATATTTTGCTCTCCTCTTTTGCCATATGAAAACAGTATGAGTCGAGGGCCACAGACAACTGAGAAGCAAAAAACCCCAAACATACCCTCACTGACATGGCCCTCGACTGAGAAGAAGAAAGACATTCCTCTCACACAGCAGATTCTTGGAGGGCCCAGCTTAAGAGATTTTGTGTGCTCCAGCCCCATGGTGAGGCAGCAGGGTGGGAGAGGGCTGGAGCACCCATGCAGGCTCCACAATGGTGGGGGGGCTCATGAGCCTCCGGGGCCGCATCCAGTTCCCAGGCCTGAGGTTCCCCAACCCTGCTTTAAATCATGATTTGAGGATGTTAGTAATTCAGCCAGAGGTTCTAGGTCTATCACAGGAGTGGGTGGGTGAGGTTCTGTGGCCTGCAATGTGCAGGAGGTCAGCCTAGATCAGGGCTACTCAACTTTGGAAGCCCCGGGGGGCCACAGTGATATTCATAGCACATGCCGAGGGCTGCAACTTAAGTGTGGTTGCAGATACATGCAAATATATGCAAATAGCTGCTTTCACACTGATGGGTATGAATATAAAGATTGAGGCAAGACTACACAACACACAGGCCCCATTTAAGTCAGTTCTGATATTAATAAAATGCAATATTTACCCGATTTCCACCCATATGACAGCACTTCTAATGAGCAGGAATTTAACTACTAAAACGCATATCAATCCAGGAATTTTAACTACTAAAACGCATATCAACAGAAGACCATTCCATTGACTACCTTTTTGTTTTGGCTTCCACCCACGAGTCATGTGGTGAGCCCTGTGTAAACACAAACCGCACCGCAGGCTGCAAACAAATGGTTTTAAGACAGTGGGTCCCCAGGTTTAGCCCCGATGGTTTGCTGCTATATTTACCTGCGCCTCCGCAGGTACAAGTGTTTGTAGCTCCTTTTACAGGCTGCAGATCATTGTTCCCAACAAATGGGAGATACGGGAAGCGGAGCAGACCAGGACACCGCTTCCCACAGCTCCAATTGGCTGGGAATGGTGATTTGTGGCCAATGGGAGGCGGAAGCATCTGTACCTGAGAAAGTGCAGGTAAATACAGCGGTGGTCTACCGGGAGCTAGCCCTGGCAGACTGGATCTGGCCTATGGGTCAGTATTTGCCCACTGCTTTAATAGATAATGGGTATAACAGTCTATGGCTTAGGATCACAATTCCTTCAAGGAGCTAGCCCCAACCACTATGCATGAGTCATCAGTGTTCCCTCTAAGATTTTCCAACCATGGGCGGAGTGAGTTTTGGCTTGTGCACCAATATTGAGTTTTTGTGTGCTGGTTTGGATGTGTGCTACTCTGGCACCCAATTTATTAGCACACACAAGTTCCTGGTCGCCGGAGCAGAAACACGGCTGTCCTGCCACACAGCATGTCCTGTTCCCAGCCGCCGGAGCAGACCCGGCCATGTGGCAGGTCCTGTTTCCGGCAGCCGAAGTAGACATCCCCCTTCATCATGTGGCAGGTCCCAGCCCCCTACCCCAGTGGCTCCCTCAGCCAGCCATGCCATCTCAGCCGGCCCCACCTCCCGGAGCAACCACCTGCCACGCAGCTCTCTAGAAGAGGTGGGCACGGAAGAATTTTTTGTGCACAGCTATGCAGGTGTACACCTTAGCAGGAATTATGCCCGTGAGCATACTTGTGTGATAGAAATGCAGAAGACTCTTCCAGTGCCAACTAGATTAGAATTTTTACTTGTAAATGCATCTCCAGTGTACAACTGAAACAGTGAATTTAGGTTGCTGTGAAAGGCAGAAGCATCAACAAGACTGTTAAAACTTTCACACCCTCTGTGATATAATTAAGTTTACCTAACCACTAGGCTGAAGGAAGATTTCTTCTGTCAAATCTAATTAGCTCCTCTCTTCAGGGTGAATTTACTGCAGTGACAGAAAAAACTCTTCCATCACTGAAGTAAATGTCCATGCCATGGGTGGGGAACCTCAGGGCCGGGGGTTGGATCCGGCCTCAGAGGCTCAGGGCCCTCCCCTCCTTCCTAGGATTGGAGAGCCAGCGCTGGTGCTCTAGTCCCTCCACTGCCCCACCACAGGGCTGGAGCGCACAAAATCTACTAGGCTGTGCCTCCTAGAATCTGAGTGTGAGGGGAATGTGGGGAGTGTCTTTCAGTGAGGGTTTGGTTTTTTTCTTGATTCTCACTTGTGTGAGCCCTGCGACTGATCTTTCTGTGTGTAAGTGGCCCCAACCCTGGTCTATACTATAGCTGTAGCAATTTCTAATGTAGACATCCCCAAACACCTGCCTCAATGACAAAGGACTTGCTGTGCAACTACTTATTAAAATGGTGTCCCAGATGGTGTCCCACAGCCTTCAGGGCAGGGACTTAAGTAATACACATACAAACAAAAATTAGTGAAAGGGTCCCATTTTTTTGTTATGAATGATGCTAGTTGTGACTAAAGTTTAAACAAAATCAAAAAGTTGTCAAGCTGGACTTCTACCAGTAACTTCAGCTCAGAAATAGCAGACAAGGAAAGGTGGTGATTTAGACTAGAGATGTTAGTGTATAGTCAATTAAACAATTTACCGATTAATCCAAACAACTTATCGACTACATGCATTCCCCCTCACTTGCTGTCTCTGTACCAGAGGTGGCAAGGGGTGGGGGGAGGTGGGACCCAGTGTCTGTGGGGAGCCATCTTTTAAGACAGCTTCCCATGAGCACTGGATCCCATGGAGCTGCCCCACCTGCCCACACTGCTGCCTCTTACAGAGAGGCAGCAGCACAGATGTTGAAATGGTGAGAGGGCAGGCAGGAGCTGGTACATGTGGAAAGCTGGCTTTTAAGCCCTGTGTGTATCAGCTCCTGTGGAGCTGCCTGCCCCATCTTCCCCTATTAGAGGTAGCAGCATATGTGAGCAAGTGGCAGGCAGGAGCCGATACGCTCAGAGAGTCGGCTTTTAAGCAGCTCTCTGCACATGCTGGCTCCACAGAGCTTCCTGCCCCCCCTTGCTGCCTCCCACAGAGGGTGAGGGGCAGGCTGGAGCCGGTGCTTGGGGGGAGCCGGCTTAAAAGCCAGAGCCCCATGAACAATGGCTTCATGGAGCCATCTGCCCTTCCCCCCCGGGGGCTATTGAATACAGGCCACGTAGTGAGCCCTAATATTCAGGGGGCAAGTCCCTTCTGCTGACCGGGACTCCTGACCACAAGTTTAAAACCAATGAGCTAAGGTAACTTTACAACTCTTGGCTCCCTTCCCGGGCCCCTCTCATGAGAATCATTTGCAGTAATAAAATTCCTAAGCAAAGTTTCAAGGCTTTTCTAACCACAAGAAGCATTGTTAGACTGTGAAGGACAAAAGCCAACTTAAAAAAAAAAGTCTTGGTTAAATAAGCGGGCAGGAACTGTTAAAGACACATGTCTGGCACTAGCTGGGGAAGGGAATAGTTGGCCAGAGAATTTGGCTGTTCACTGCGCTCCTGCAGAAACTATGGCAGCAAGAAAGAGGCTCTCCTCTGTGGCTCAGTACCCTGGAGTTTGCAAGACTTAGAAAGGGCCCCAAGAAGGGGTTGAAGTGTCATCTTCCCCACTTGCTTGTCTTAAGCTAAGATTAGATTAATTGGAGACAAACAATCTTAATTGTCTGTGCGGCACCTTGCACTATGCTAGGGGCTCAGCCTGGCTGGGAGCTCTGTATTAGAGATCACTACAATTTATAAACTGTACAAAGAGTAACAGCCTGTAGAGGATCCTGACAAGTGATGCACCAACAGTGTGATGGCTAGATCTTTATCAAGATTAGACTGTAAAAAGGGAGAAGGCAGCTCTAGTGCCACTAAAGTCACCAACAGAAACAATGTAGCCACCTAGGATCATAAATCAAACTTGTACAGGCATTGGTAAATAGCTGTATTACTGATGGACAGCCTGTCCTTAACTGCATGATAGTAAAGGCTTGCATACACACAGTGTCGTGTGACTTTAAACCAGGGGTGGGCAAACTTTTTGGCCCAAGGGCCACATCAGGGTATGGAAATTGTACGGAGGGGCATGAACACTCCCAAAATTGGGGTTGGGGGCCAAGGGGGGGTGAGGGCTTTGGCTGGGGATGTAGGCTCTGGGGTGGGGCAAGGGATGAGGGTGTAGGGAGCAAGGAGAGGGCTCTGGGCAGGGACCAAAGGGTTTGGAGGAGAGGCTGGAACTGAAGGGTTTGAAGGGCAGGAGGGGATCAGGGCAGGGGCAGAGGGCTGGGATACAGGAGGAACACAAGGGTGCAGGCTCTAGGCAGCACTTACCTCTAATAGCACCCAGAAGCAGAAGCACATCCTCCCCAGCTCCTAGGCAGAGGCACTGGCAGGTGGCTGTGTGTGCTACCCACATCCACAGGCACTGGCCTCACAGCTCCCATTGGCAGCAGGTCCCAGGAAATGGGAGCTGGGGGGGAGCAGCACTTGGGGCAGGGGCAGCATGCAGAGCACCTTGGATGCTCCTATAGATAGGAGCCAAAGTGGGGACATGCCAACTGCTTCCAAGAGTTGCACAGTGCAGAGTAAGCCCTGGGGCCCTCTCCATAGTAGGAGCTTAAGTGTTGAATTAAAATGGCCGATAGGCCAGATGTGGCCTGCAGGCCATAGTTTGCCCACCCTGTTTTAAACTATATCAGTATAGTTAAAGTGATAGAACCCCACTTAGTGTAGACCAGTGTTCTCTGTAAGCTGGGCACTTGTGCGGCTGTTCAGGAGAGATTGAAATGCTGCCCAGCTGAGTAGCAAAGCATCCACAGCTACCTGTTTTATTTCTGCTGGTGGTGCACATGCACACATGCTTCAGTGCACATAAAAATATTCCACACATGAATAGAAAAATCTGCCCATGGATGGAAAAAATTAGAGGGAATATTGGTGGGGACACAATTATATCAGTAATAAAGGTGTTTATACCAGTATAATTTATTCACATACAGGAAAGGGGAATAAACTATATTGTAATAAGGCAATTTATACCAGTGTAACTGTATCCACATGATGGGTTGTTCCAGTAGAACTATTGCATTAAAAAAAATCACACTGAAATAGTTAGAAAAGTTGTAATTTTTTAAATTTAAATCACATATTTGATTTTGTAAAAGTCATCACTAAAATACTAAATTTCTCATTTAAAAATAAGTTACAATGAAATCTCATCCCAAACATGCTACGCCTGCACTTACAGGCTCCTCAAAATAAATGTATTAACTATTACCTCTTGCTTCTTGAAAGTTCTGGGCTTTCAATTCCTGTTTCTTAGCAGAGGAAAAAGTAACATATGCAAAGAAAGATGAACAGGGTTGTTTTTTGTTCTGTGCTTATGTGGTGGTAGACCTGGGCTGAGCACAGAAGAGAGTTAGTTAAGACGTTGTCTTAAAGACAGACAATATATAGGAAAGGACAGTGGCACCACAGAAAGGAACAGTGGAGTGGACTGGAAAGAAAAAGGGAAGACATTATTCAGCACACACACAGCTTCTTATATGCCCCTAAATTTTTGCCACAGAAAAACTGTCATGGCTTCTGGGCATAAGAGACCCTCTACCTAGGAATATTTTGAAGAAATTGGCTCCCTGGAGGAGGGCTGAAGATAGGACCAAGGCCACATAGCAGCTGCCCGGCTGGTCCTGGGGCAGGGCCATGTGGTGGGCAGCTGCCACTTGTGTCGGGGCTGGAGCACCACTATGGCCCCGGCCCCGGCTCCAGCTCCGGCAGCAGCCACACAGCCCGCTCTGATTGCAGCTTCAGCCCTGGGGAAGGGCTGAAGGTGGGGCCAGGGCCGGAGGGTGGCTGCTCAGCTGCTCGCAGGGTGGGATCTCATGGCGGGTAGTTACCCCATGTGTCTGGGATGGAGTCAGTATCCCAGCTGGGGAGCCACCACACAGCCCTGGTCCCCCGTTCTCCCACCAACCTCACCACCAGCAGAAGCTTACTTTCACGTCAAAGGGAGGTGAGTGTTGCTGCTTAGCTTTGCTGAGGTGGGCGGGATTAAAATTCTGTGTGCGCGCACCATAGAGGGAACTTAGATGGTCACTCGTGTTCCTCGCAACAGCAACCCTCCCGTTGCATGTTATGGAAAATTGTCCTTTTCATGGGGCTTCCAGTTGTCTTGGCACCACCAAACCCTGACCTTTCTTCAAGTTAGGATAAGAGGAAGCTGCATACCAAATTTGGTGGCCCTATCTCTTACCATTTAGGAGGAGTTCTTGAACAAATGGACTTGCAGACAGACATAAGAATGGCCATACTAGGTCAGACCAACAGTCCATCTAGCCCAGTATCCTGTCTGCCGACAGTGGCCAATACCACATGCCCCAGAGGGAGGGAACACAACAGGTAATCCTCACATGATCTCTCCCCTGTCAACCATTTCCAGACAAACAAAGGCCAGGGACACCATTTCTACCCATCCTGGCTAATAGTCATTGATGGACCTAACCTGCATGAATTTATCTAGCTCTTTTTTGAACCCTGTTAAAGTCCTAGCCTTCACCATATCCTCTGGCAAGGAGTTCCACAGGTTGAGTGTGCGCTGAGTGAAGAAAAACTTCCTTTTGTTTGATTTAAACCTGCTGCCCATTAATTTCATTTGGTGACCTCTAGTTCTTATATTGTGGGAATAAGCAAATAACTTTTCCTTATTCACTTTTTCCACACCAGTCATGATTTTATAAACCTCTATCATATCCCCCCTTAGTCTCCTCTTTTCTAAGCTGAAAAGTCCAAGTCTTTTTAATCTCTCTTCCTATGGGACCTGTTCCAAACCCCTAATCATTTTTTTGCCCTTTTCTGAACCTTTTCCAATGCCAATATATGTTTTTTGAGATGAGGCAACCACATCTGTATGCAGTATTCAAGATATGGGTGTACCATGGTTTTAAATAGAGGCAATAAGGTATTTTCTGTCTTATTCTTTATAGACACACAGATGTACTCTAATATAATATTAGATCTAGATAACATAATACACCCCCATTACTTTGGGACATCATAGCCACTGATCACAATGGTGATGATGTAAGTCTATTCCCTATTTTTAGAGAAAACAGCTTTTCCAAGGGAACCCCATTCTATACTTGTTTTCTCAAAAAACAGAAGTGCCAGTGCACTCTAAGCACAGTCTTAGCTTTTTTGGCAACTTGATTTAAATCCTTTTTTTTTTTTTTTGGTGATTTAAATCAGCTCAGCCTGATCCTAACGCTTTGTTCTCCCACAGAAGCAAGGCCTATGAAAGCTCATCTGAGCTGAAGAACAATACCCTTTGTCTAACCAGTCAAGACAAACTGATAAAGGAGGCAGAAGCAGAAATATCAGTGTGATTGAGGCCTCATCCAAATAGGACAAAAACCAACTTTCACATTACAGGATACATGCAGTTACTGCCCAAGGCCAAATGCAACAGCCTTAGATAAACTATCCTCTACCCTACCTCAGTCAGTCTCCTCTTTTACTTTCTGCCTTACTTGCCCTTGCTTTTGCAGAACATCCGCACAAGGCATCCCTGCTGATGCCTCACTTGTAGCTTTTACAGCACCAGGTTCCCATATGTTTTGGAATAGCTAAGCATCATTTACACAAGGTCCAGTGCCTCTCCAGTTCACAACCCAGCACCTCAGCCTTTCAAAAATGTTCCTTTCGATACAGCAGGCAGGTGTGGTATCAAGCCTATTGCAGACTGCACTGTCACTGTTTGGCAGGATTCCTCCATCTTGCTTTCGGCCTCACAAACACACACTTCCACCACTGCCCAGCCCTTGTCAAGTCTGTAGTTAAATTCCAATCTGTCAGGGTTTGTATGGTTGGGCTGTGGCTTTAAAATCCGCAGGGGGACAGGCCTGCTGACAGGGAAAGGGGCAATTGCCCCAGGGCCCAGTGATTCTGCTTTAGAACTGGTCTTCACTACAAAATTGTCAGAAAAATCTGAAACTTCATAGGGGGAGCCGAGTTAGCCTGTAACAGGAAAAACTTAAAAAACAATAAATATTGTAGTAGCACCTTTAAAGACTAACAAAACGTGTAGATGGTATCGTGAGTTTTCGTGGGTGCAACCCACTTCTTCAGATGACTGGAGTATTAGAAGTCCAGATCCAAGACTAAATAAAGGAAAAGGGGGGGGAGAGAGAAAAAGGAGGGGGGGAACTACTTGATGGTTCTTGTAACTACTTGAACCATTTACTCATGGTCTGTCTCTCTTTTTCCCCCCCCTCCTTCCCCCTGCTTTTCCCTTATTTATTCTTGGATCTGGACTTCTAATACTCCAGTCATCTGAAGAAGTGGGTTGTGCCCACAAAAGCTCATGATACCATCTACATGTTTTGTTAGTCTTTAAGGTGCTACTAGAAAAATCTGAATGACAGTTAAGCCGACCTAGACCCTGGTGTAGGCAGTGTTAGGCTGACAGGACAATTCTCATGTAGACCCAGCTATTGCTTTTAGAAAAGGTGAAGAACTGACGCTAGTGGGAGAACCCCTCCTGCTGGTGAAGGCAGAATCTTCTTCACTGGAGTGCTACGCTGAGACTGCTGCTTCATTTTAAATGTAGAGAAACCCTTTGAGGGAAGCCTGCACCTTAGCTAACAGGAGGCATCCTGTTGATATCCATGGGGGCTGATTTCTGCTTTCTAATCCTCTGGGGCCCTCTGAACTCTCCAAACTTTGCTGAGTGCAAGATCCAAAAAATACTAGCACTTGAGAGAGGACTTTAGACCAAGATAAGTAGGAGCCAGCTGGAAGAAAAAGGTTGGCTTTTTTCAATGAAGTGTTTAAAGTTAGAGGTTATTTTCAGTTTAGAGTTTCCAAAATCTTGGCCCCCCCCCCCAAAAAAAAGATTTCATTTAGGCAACATAAATTGTAAGTGTATACAAGCATACCCCAAAATCCAAACGCTACTTAGGTAAGGAACTGGGATGCCACATGCAGTTCTCTGAACCCAAGAGTTGTCAAGAGGTTGGGGGAAGGGGAAAGCCTCAGATATATTTCCTGTAAATACTTGCTGCTCATTTCCTTTTGTCTTTTGCTTGTTGCTCCCATTCCTTGGCATTGAGTCATTTGATCTAGCTGAATCAGTGACTGAGCAGTGATCTGCCACTCAACCTTACATTAAGATAATGTTGTTAGTACCCATTCTGTGAAGGAGAGCGGAAGATAACTGAATTTCACAGGTATAGCTGTAGAAGGTAGATTTCAGGAGGTGCAGCATATTCTTAATGTCATTTACAGACTTCTCATTTTGATCATGACTTTACATGGCTGCATTATAATGGAGAAACATTAAAACAAAGTTTTGAACTGAAAAAGGAAAAAAACACATTTCATTAAAAAAAAATGTCAAAATAGGACATTTCAACATTGTTGAAATCTCTTTGCCCCACCTTCACCCTCTTCCCCACCAAAACAAGATTTTGGTAAGATGCAACTTTGCAAAACGATTTAACCGGCACTGCATTTTGATGGAAAACTGTTCCATCCAAGTTTTTCTGACCTGCTCTAATAATTATAATTTATATAAAAAAACCCCAAGAAGTCAAAATGATTTGTTTAAACTTTTGTCCCAAAGTATCAAAATATACATTCCCGCAAAATACTCTGATTTGGACAAAACTGCCCTGTTGAACAGAAAACTTCAGTAAAAACGAGCTGTAATTGCCCTGTTCTGTGGCTTGTACCATCCAGGAGATCTGACAAGACTAGACTGAGGCTTATAAGGGTCCCTTCTGACTTTAATGTCGATGAATAAAAAATATGTAATTTTATTTCAATAAGGTATTACCTGATATCTACCTGCTACTCAATGTGTTTAATAAAAGCCAAAGGAAGAACACATCAGACATGCATATAATCCTTCGTTCAGACAAGATAGATAATATCTTTTATCTGATTAACTTCTGTTGATGAGAGGCTTTCTGAGCCACACAGATCTCTTCTTCAGGCTTGGGAAAAGGAAGTCCCACATCACAGCAAAATGCAATGTGGGACATACTGTTTTCCATAAGTTGTTAGCACATATTGTAAGAGACCTTCAAGGTATAGTGGCCCGTTAACAATTCTGCAGACACAGGACAAAAACAGGAGTTTGTGGGTTACAGACTGTTATAAAAGTCATAAGCTTAGATTGCCATCATAGCATGTTTCAAACAGTATATATTTTTATCCAAGCTTCTTTTTTGTAAGCATTACTAATATTGCGAGTTTCCAAGACAATCACCCCTTAATCAGAGCCACAGTGATTTAGTGGCATGAAGACAGATTACCCAGTATGTACGTAGAAGGATCTTGCATGCTACAGAACTTGGCTCTTCACCAGTTTCTAGAAGACCGCTGTAGAGTGGGGAGATGTGGCCAGTATGTTGGCAGACTCAGCCCTAACTCCTACATACCGATCACAGGCTATTCCTGCTAGAGGCTGCTTTGCTCACGGGAGGGAGTTTCTTTTATTTTTAACCTCAGGTCCTTTCCAAAGTTCCCCATATGAAAAGCTTGTACAGACTGTGTGCAGTCGTGTGTATATTTGTAAATTTCATCCCTCAGGCTGAAAGTTTGCTCAACTGTTTCAAATTTGAGGGATTTTTTTATTTGTGGATTACTAGGGAGCATTGCCCCCTGCTCATTATGCTTTCCAACCCCCATTTCTGGGGGTAGGCAGGCCCAGATCTCTCCCTGGCCGTCGAGGAGGGGAGGGCTGGGGCTGTGCCAGCCCCAGCCTTTCGTGCCCCCTCCACCCCAGCCACCGAGGAGGGGAGGGCCAGCGGTCACACCAGCCCCAGCCTCTCAGCTCCCCTCCCACAGCCTCTTGCCCCCACATCCCCCCTGGTTGCAGCCTCGATCTCTCAGATCCCCTTCAGCTGTCGGAGGAGGGCCAGGGGGTAGAAGGGGTGGCAGCAGCAGCAGCTCCTCCCTGCATTTCGGGGCCCCAGAATCTTTGGGACCCAGCAGGGAACCGCCGCCTCCACCTGGCCCACACTTGGGCTGCTGCCTGCCTGGTGCTTCACCTCAAGCACCCTCCCCCTGCAATTTTACAGCACCTGCGCTGGCTTCCTGCAGGTGAGGGGGGAGGGCAGGAAACCTCGAGGCTCCGCATCAGATTCAGCTTGTGAGGAAGTGTGCACGCTGGTGGGGGGAGGGGAGAACAGGGAGGGGAAGAGCTGGGGGTCCAAAGCTCCATGACCCACAGCCCACCCCCCTCCTTCCAGCCTTACCCCCACCTCCATCATTCCTACACCCACCATCCTCCCTAACCCCTCCCCCTCCCCCATCCTCTTCCTTCCATCCCTGCACCCACCCAGCCTTCCTAACCTTTCCCCTCTCCACCCACATTATCCCCACCTAGTTCCTCCATTCCTACACCTTCACCCTTCCCTAATCCCTCCCCCTGCACCCCCACACTACCCATCCCCCGCCTCCATTCCTATATCCCTCTCCCCCCAACAACCCCTTACCGCATTGCCCATCCCCATACACCCTATCCCCCTTCCTCCCTACCTACACACACCTTGCCCCCTCTCACGAACAGGCAACCAAACTAGCAAAGAAATGGGCACCAGCGGGTTGGCAGTTGCTCCAAACGCTACTGGGCCACCCCTTTGTGATGCTTCGGGGTGTGTGCGTGTGTGTGTGGAATTAAGCCTCCCGACTCCAGCCATGCGGAGTCCGTTTGGGGATGGGGCGGTGCGTGGGGGAGGGAGTTAACCTCCAACCCATGTGGCGTGGAGCCAGCCCGGGGAGGGGGAGGGAGAAGGGCGCAAGGCTGGGATGCAGCAGAGAGGGGTTAATTCCCAGCCCATGTGGCGTGGATCCGGTAAGAGGTCATGGGGGCATTATCTCCCACTGTGCCTGGCAGTGACGTTTCCATTCAGGTGATGCTGAGCAAGTCTGGCAAGCCCTGTGCATTGTGGAATTGGGCTAGGAGTCTCATTCACAGGAGGCGGCAGAGGGCCAACCCATCCCTCCTTCACCACCTGCGACTCGCAGCTGAGGGCACGTGTGCCGGGGGAGGGAGGGAGGGTGGGGGGACGACAGACACAGGCATCACTGCAGGCTTCCAGCTCTTCCAGGCTGCGACATGTCTCTGCCCAGGGCCCAACCCTGCAGTGCTGCCCTGGCTCACTGAGAAGGAAGCAGAGGCCTCGCCTCCCTCTGTTCTCAAGTGGCTCCAGGCTGTGACCCGAGGCACCCAGGACCGAGCAGGCAGAGGTAGGGTTGCTGGGTGTCTGGTTTTGAACCAAACAGTCCAGTATTTGAGCTTAATGTTTGGGAAACAAATTGAGAAAATATAAATGAGAAAATATAAATGTCCAGTATTTTCTAAAGAAGATGTAATGTAGATTGTGATGTAATGTCAAGTGTGTCCGGTATTTTTGTTGAAACCATCTGGCAACCCTAGCAGAGGGAAGCTGCGAAGTGGATGCTACATGCAGAGTCAGGCTGCCCAGCTTCCTGGCCGCCTGCCCCAGCCCAACACCACCACTGCCCACTCTAAAGCAGCCCACGATGCCACATGATGGACAGCACCCCTCCACCCTCCACAGCCCCGCTTGCCAGGGCAGATTGGAGCATGGGGGAGCACGGGGAAGGGGGGAGGGCCATGTGACTGAGGATGGAGGGAGGGGCTGCGGGACACAGAGTAATGCATGAGGTCATTCTGTCATCCCCCAGGAAAATTTTTTTTAAAGTATAGTAAGACATTGCCAGATGAGACCACTGGGAACATCTAATTTGGCCTCTTGTATAACACAAGCCATAGAATTTCCTGTCCCCTCCCCAAAATCCTAGAGCAGATCTTTTAGAAAAACCATCCAATCTTGATTTTAAAATGGAGAATTCACCCACTGTGACCCTTTGCAAATACAGTCATTCTCATTACGCTCACTATTAAAATTTACATCAGATTTCCACTCTGAATATGTCACGCTTCACCTTCAAAACTATTAGATTGTTACACATCATTCTCTCCGAATTTGAAAAACCCATTATTAAAGAAATAGTTATTCCCCACGAAAGTAAAATTCCATTTAGTTGGTTAACCAGTTTCAGTGCAGTGACGTGATTACAGTTTTAGAAGTACCTATTAGGGAGGTGAAAGATCAACTGGTAAGCATCCCAGTTAACAGTTAAACAGAACCAGTAAACATCAGTTAAGGATGATGCTTACCAGTTGATCTTTCACCTCCCTAATAGGTACTTCTAAAACTGTATTGTCCCTGAAAGCTAAACCAAAGTAAAATTAAAGCTCAGCTTTACACATCCGGATCTGCAAAATCTCAATGAATGTAAAAAGCTACATACAAGTGATGTAACGTACCACTACTATCTTTGTTTACATATGTTGTCATCTAAAAAAACCCAAATGGCATTTGACTATTTTCCCAAGTTTTTGTAAGATTACTGCGGTAACTGAGCTGCTCCTTTTAAGCGTAGAGCGAACACTACATGCTCCCTGGACTTTCACTGCATCAGTTACCACTAGAGGCCACACAACTGATAGTGAGCTGAATTCAACAAGTTATTTACTAACCCCTGATCACCTACCCCTCTGTACTAATCACAGAGGGTCCAATTTGGCCAGCACTGCAGAATTCATTGTTGGTAATTCATAAGAACTCAGCTTGATCCAACCCAGTGGTGGGCAACCTGCGAGCTGCATGCAGCACATTGGGATTCTATCCATGGCCAGTGCCCCTCTCATGCACTGGGGCCCCGCACTTTCTACTCCTCCCCAAGCAGTTTCAGAGCACTAGGAATCCACTGATTCATGCTCCAACCTCACTCCTCCCCATCCCCTTCAGAGCTTATACTCTATGCATCAGCTGTTCAAACTCTGGGAGGGAGGGAGGAGCAGGGACGGACCACAAATCAGCAGATTCATGGTGCTCTGAAAGTGCTGGGAGGGAGGGGGAGTAGGAAGTTCAGAGCTCCAGGGTCCTAGTACACGAGAGGCATTGGAGGGGGGGGGGGGGAGACAGGGTACACAGACATAGGTGAAATCCCTGTGGGCTGCATGTTGCCCGTCACTGGATTTCAATCATACAGCCCGCCGAGACGATGGAAGGCCACTCATGCGGCCCACTCACTAATCTTGGTTGCCCATGGCTGATCTACTCCCCACTGAAATCAACGTAAGCTATCCATTAACTTCAGCGAGGGACCAGGCTCTTAAAGTCCAGGATGTGTCTGACTGTGGCAGTTAAGACATTTTTACCTGTAATTAGTGCATTTATTTTGGGTGAGAACATGGACACCAATGTCAAATCTCACAGTGTCATTTAGTCACTTCTTCTTCGAGTGGTTGCTCATGTCCATTCGAATCAGGTGTGCGCACGGCGTGCACCATGTCTTCCGGAGCATTTTCCCTAGCGGTACCCGTAGCGCCAGCAGGGCACCCGCTGAAGTGGCGCCGCCATGGCGGAGCATAAGTACCCCTGCCGGTGCTCCCCCACCTCAGTTCCTTCTTACTGCCCGTGACAGTCGTTGGAGCGTGTCTCTCTGTTAGAGTAGTTAATGGTTCCCGTTTCACTTAGTGTTGTAGATACAGCCACTCCCCGAGTTACAACCACCTCCACTTACGACCATCCGCACTTACGACCAAAACGGTCGTAAATGTGGATCCGAGTTACGAATAGCGATCCGTGCTTACGAACAGCACAGTCGCCATGTAACTCTATGGGATCCGAGTTACGAACACTTCGAGTTACGGAGCAAATGTTGGTCTGTAACTTGTTCGTAACTCGGGGAGCGGCTGTCACAGACGCCTCGGAGCTGGGTTGGGGAGCACACCTGGGGCGTCACAGGACCCAGGGCTTGTGGTCTCCTGCAGAGCGGATCCTGCACATAAACGTCTGGGAGCTGAGGGCAGTCAGGAGAGCCTGCGAGACCTTCCTGTCGAAGCTGTCGCGCTGCTCTGTCCCGGTACACCTGGACAACACGGCAGCTGTATTTTACCTCAACAGGCAGGGGGGAGCCTAGGCGCCTCCCCTCTGCCATGAGGCTTTGGAGCTGTGGGACCTGTGCGTAGCGCTTGATATAGTTTTGCAGGCAGAGTACCTACCGGAGTGCAAAAATTTGCTGGCCGATGCTCTGAGCAGGTCCTTCGGAGCCCACGAATGGTCTCTCAAGGATTCGGCCCTTTGTCGGGTCTTCCGCAGGTGGGGTTGTCCCCTAGTAGACCTATTTGCCTCAGCACACAACACCAAGTGCCAGAATTACTGCTCCCTGTTGGGGCTGGGGGAACACTCCAGGGGGGATGCCATGACCGTGCTGTGGCCGGCGGGCATCCTCTATGCATTCCCTCCGTTTCCCCTAATTCCCAGGGTTCTGACCAGGGTCAAGACCTTCAGGTCCACAGTCATCCTGATAGCCCCTCGGTGGCCCAGGCAGTTCTGGTTCCCTATTCTGGTGGATATGCTCAGAGAGGAGCCTATAACGCTCCCGCCGGTTCGGGATCTCCTGACCCAACCTTTGGACGGGGTGCTCATGGTTCAGCCGAATCTCAGCTCTCTCCACCTGACGGCCTGGTTTATCTGTGGCTGACCCAACCAGAAAGGGAATTTCCCAGGAGGTACAGATGATGTTCCTAGGTAGCAGGAAGCCATCCACCAGGCGGTCATACGCAGCCAAGTGGCGGCGGTTCTCGTCTTGGGCATCCAGAAGGGGAGTGCACCCGTCCCGTCCATTCTGGACTACCTTTTCAAACTCAGGTCCGGTGGGCTCTCTACCTCCTCTATCAAAGTCTATGTGGCATCACTCTCTGCCTTCCATGTTGGATCAGCAGGTGTCTCACTGTTCTCTGACCCTGTGGTGAAGAGGTTCCTTAAGCGTTTGGACAAGTTGTACCCCTCGGTTAGACCCCCCTCTCCCCGCTTGGGACTTTAACCTCGTGTTGTCTAGACTTGTGTCACCCCCCCTTTGAGCCGCTGGCCACGTGCTCCTTGAAGCACCTCTCTTTGAAGGTTGCGTTCCTTGTAGCCATTACATCGGCTTGCAGGGTCTCCGAGTTGAGGGCACTAACTGTAAACCCGCCCTACCTAGTGTTCTCGGAGAATAATGTGAGGCTCCGCCCTCACCCGGCCTTTCTCCCTAAGGTGGTGTCACCGTTCCACCTGTCCCAAGAAATTTACTTCCCGGTTTTCTTTCCAAAGCCCCAGCCTCACCTAAAGAGCAAGTGCTCCATTCCCTAGATGCTAGACATGCGCTAGCTTTTTACATTGATAGGACTAAACCCTTTCGCAAATCCAAGCAATTGTTTATCGCTTTCGCTGACAGAATGAAAGGGCTACCCATATTGACCCAGAGGTTGTCCAATTAGGTCACAGGGTGTATCAGGGAGTGTATGCCCTGGCCAGGAAGGTCCTGCCCCGGGTTACAGCACATTCCACCAGGGCGCAGGCATCCTCTGTAGCTTTTGGGGTGCAGGTTCCAATCACTGAAATCTGCAGGGCAGCCACATGGCTGTCGGTCCATACCTTTACAGCACGCTATGCGCTGACACAGCAGGCCAGGGAGGACGCAGGGCTGGGCTCTGCGGTCCTCAGCTCCGTATTGTAAATATATTTGTTTTTATCTGTACCACATTGCACTTTTTTCTACAGTTCTCTGTGTTCTGTTACTTGAATAAATACGTTTGGGTTGTTCAGCTTTCATGGACTTCTCTTTCTGGGTGCTCCGACCCCTCCTCCATGAAGTGGGGTTGGCTTGGAAGTCACCTGATTTGAATGGACATGAGCAACCCCTCGAAGAAGAAAAGAATGGTTACTTACCTGTAACTCTTGTTCTTCGAGATGTATTGCTCATGTCCATTCGATTCCCCCCCTACCTCCCCTTCGTCGGAGCGTCTGGCAAGAAGGAACGGAGGTGGGGGAGCACCGGCAAGGGTACTTATGCTCCGCCATGGCAGCGCCACTCCAGGGGGTGCCCTGCCGGCAGTATGGTTACCACTAGGGAAAACGCTCCGGAAGATGCGGTGCACACATTTGATTCAAATGGACATGAGCAACACATCGCAAAGAACAACAGTTACAGGTAAGTAACCGTTCTTTTCTCAATGTCCAACTGCACTTTTTAAGCAAAGGGGAGTTTTAGAAATCTCTTTACTAAACTAAACAGCATGTGTAAAGGCAGCTATTTCTTTTGTGCTACAAACACAAGATTAAGTGTCTGGGCCTCCTGTGAAAAATTTCATACATATTTTTATCCTGATATTAAATGTTCTGTATCAACAAGACAACTTACATAAATGACATTTCTAAGGTACAGCATACTCCCAACATATCCAACTCACTGGTAAGAAGTTTCTTTGAAGAGGTTATTTTTAAACTAGTAAGTTCATTCAAGGATATATTCCCCATCAATGGGCTCTATTCTCCCACTAGATGACAGCTATCTTGCACCCATGCTGAATTCAGAGCACTAATAGGCTTCACACACAGATAGGAGCCTTAGCTCTCAATTGTACTGTTTTCTTGGGCTATGTCTAGACTACATCCCTCTGCTGACAGAGGGATGTAAATGAGGCACTTCAAAAGTGCAAATGAAGCAGGGATTTAAATATTCCGTGCTTCATTTGCATAATCACATCATGGAGCTCTTTTGAACAAGCGCCGTTTTGAATGTAAAACTGCAGTCTAGATGCGATTTTTTCGAAAAAGCCTGCCATTTTCAAGAGAACCGCATCTAGACCGCAGTTTTACTTTCGAAATGGTGCTTGTTCAAAAGATCGCCATGACGCGATTATGCAAATGAAGCACAGAATATTTAAATCCCTGCTTCATTTGCACTTTTGAAGTGCCTCATTTACATCCCTCTGTCAGCAGAGGGATGTAGTCTAGACATAGCCCAAGAAAACAGTACAATTGAGAGCTAAGGCTCCTATCTGTGTGTGAAGCCTATTAGTGCTCTGAATTCAGCATGGGTACTGAATCTTTTGAAAAAGCCTGCCATTTTCAAGAGAACCGCATCTAGACCGCAGTTTTACTTTCGAAATGGTGCTTGTTCAAAAGATCGCCATGACGCGATTATGCAAATGAAGCACGGAATATTTAAATCCCTGCTTCATTTGCACTTTTGAAGTGCCTCATTTACATCCCTCTGTCGGCAGAGGGATGTAGTCTAGACATAGCCTTGGTGACAGTACATCTGAACTTGTTTCCTGCAAACTAAGTTGAAAACTGCTGTACATTTGTGTAGATGGGTAAACTGTGTTTAATAGTTGTAAGAAAATGGTGTTTGACTATCAAAAGCAGTGAGACAACTTTTCCCAGCACACTGTATTATGTAGTCGCCATGCTTAACAACCAGTGTTCTATAGAAATGTGGCTTAGAGAGATGGGGTCTGTGTGTGAAGAGGTAAGCAAACTTGCATATTAACTATAGTTCCCAAAAGGCAAGCTGAGAGAGAAACATTTATTTTGCATCTTCGTTACTTCAATGAAGAAAATATTAACAAGGTAAATACATGTGTTACACTCATACTGGAAACTCCATGAAATTAAGGCTAAATTGAAAATATATTGCATTTTTCCTAAACAAAAGAATTCCCTAGCTTGTTTCTGATTTTTTTTAATAATTGAATTAAAATTAATTTGTGGATAATTAAAATTAAAAACTGTGTGTAAAAGTATATCATCCAAGCTGCATTACCTACAGTTTATGGTTTTGGCACTGGGGTATTAGGCAACCAGTTAAGAATTACAGCTTAGCGGCAAGACCTCTATGACCAAAGAGACGTGTGTCATTCACTGTATTCAATCATTTGTATCAGTTACCAAAGTATATAAAAAGTTAGTTTACAGCAGTTGCATATAAAGTTAATTCCCCTGATGTCTTATGTTTCTGCAGAGCTGCGTAGTAAATATGATGTGAACATATGGATGTTAAATTCATACAATGTAGCAATCATGTTAATGACAAACAAAAGGGTGTTATTTACTGCTTTGTCAAATTCCACATTTACAAATGCATACAAGAAATTAGATAAAAGTATTTTTTATTCCCGTGACCAAAATTAAAGATATTTTTAAACCACAATTCTGCTTTATCACAGTGCGGAAGGACAGTAATATTTCAAGGATTTATTCAGGCATATCTTTACATACAAAAAGAGAAACTGAGGCAACGCCAGAGTAGTCTATACACAATGCAGTCTGCGTACATTCTGAAGCGGTACTCTTTCAGTAACTATACATTTTTCAAACTAATCCCGTATCCAATGATTTAGAACATTTTATACCATCAGAAGTTCTACATTTAATTATTAGAGCCATTAATAGTGAGCACATATATTTATACCCTTCAGTTGCCAAACAATTCGGGTAGCTGAGAGAACGTGACCTACTGGGTTTTGGGGACAACAGACTATCAACTGAGGACCTCTGAAAGAGTATTTTAGCACAGGAGAACTGATGCTGCAGTATATTTAAGATTAAAATCGTGGGTGAAATCCTGGCCCAGCTGAAGTTAATGGTAAAACTGCCATTGATTTCTACAAGACCAGGACTTCATCCCTTGTTTATGAGGTGCAACACTTAGGGCATGTTTTCTTGCTCTTCAGCTTCTTCTCAGATACTGAACTCACAAAAAAATTGAAGGACAAATGTAACAAAAGCAAAACACTTAAAAAAAAACACTGAGGGGTGTTGGAGGGATCTGAGTAAAAGACACTGAAGTGAACACGAGCAAGTTTATATTAAAAAAAATGAGCAAAAGTTACATTTATCTAAAAGGGACATTATTGCTGCTAAGTTTCTGCTACTAGCTGAAAGAATGACATGGCAACCCTGCCATGAACTACAGAAGCTTTTAAAGCTGACCACAAACTTTTTTATCCTAAATGTACTACAGCTTTAATCGATGTATTGAAACAATTTTACAGTTTCAATGGAAAACTAGTGTCTCAATTTAGAAAGCCACTCCAGAAGTTAATAAAGACTTCAGCCTAAGTGGAAAAATTATTTCCTACTCTCACATGGAAAAACAGTTCTCACTACAAGCCTCATCTTCAACAGATTAAAGAAAAAACAGCTAAACCTTTCTGTACCATATCTGAAATTCTTTCAATACACTTAGGCCCCCATCCTGCAGCTGCATGTGAATGAGCTGACCACTTCCCCAGCTCTCACAAGACAGTGCTTTGTCATGAGCAATGACCCACCACGTTTAAAATAACATTTCAGGAGTATTCAAAACAGTAAGCAATGGTACTCTGAGAAATGCTCAACTCACTTCTTAAGCGGATAGACACTGGCTTTTCAAGTACCACTCCCAAGATGCTACTTCACAAGTTTAAATTTAAAGAAAGTTTCTTTCTACAATGTCATCTGTGCAAATGTGTAAGTAATAGTGCACATAAAAAAAGCTTTGTAGTGAAAGGAACTGAAGACATACAGCATTCTCTAAATAGAAAAGCTATCTGTACAGTAAATGCTAATTTAAAGAATGCCAAGATTATTTAAAATCTAAGCACATAATACTGACAGAAAATGTTAAATTGGACAATACACATAAATTACATTTGCAAATACTTGTAGAAATTTTAAACATTTAATACCCTTAATTTCACAAATCAGCTAGGTCACTGTAAAACAAAGAATCTAATTAATTAAAAGCGTTCTCCCCTCCCCCCCCCACACACACACCAGAAAAATACCAAGGATGAAACAAAAAGGAAAAAACCCTGCAGTGTGAGACAAAGCACTGAAAAGAGTTAAAGCATTTCAGCTTATAGAGGTAGTACTAGCCACATCCAGCTAGAAATACATTATAGTTCAACTACGATGAAGTAACGTAGTAAAATGTAGAAAGATTATAAAATTTACAAAAATAAATAGTTTTGAATGCTTTAGAAAATGCAAGATACTTCGCCGACAAGTGTCTTGAGGCTGTTTTTCCAACCAAAGGGAAGTGAAATTTGTTTTAATTTTTAAAATATATATAAATTTTTCTAGTAATGCAGATGGATTTGCACAATCCAAATATGCAACTCCAATGTATACCAACTTGTCATGTATTTTAATATTAAAAATAAAATTTAGGCTTCATAAGTGATTCCCATATGAAATTCACTTTGTATGTAAAAGCTTCTGACAAATTAAAAATTGCACATAAACATTTATTCACATGTGGTGAGGGGTGGCGGGGAAGGATACGTGCATACATTTTTAGGTCCACACACACACCCACGCACCCCTGGAAGGAAAAAGATGATTGCACGATTTGATAAATAAATAATTTAATTTTAAAAACTGCCGCTTTTTTGATTTATAACGGAGACATTGTAAGAACTACTCATGGGCAATTGTGTTTTACTTTAAAAAGAAATTCCTCGCAGCTCTCTCAGTGGCTATATCCTCAAACCAATATTAAGTGGCAGTACAGTCTCTTTGGTTAAAAATAAATATCAAGATCCAACAAGAATTTCCATGATATGGTCCAACTCACTCAGATCTGGTCTACATATCTGAATATTGGTTGTTGAGGAAGAATTGCAAGATGGGAAGGTTTTCAATGTTTCTTCTGTAGCAGGAGGTGGTGTTCTAGGTGCCATTAGTGGGGCAGAGCAGAAGTCTGAATCATACATCGAAGTGTCAATATCTTCAAAGATGTCATCTATAGCCAAATCTTTTAAGTAACTAGTTGAATTTGAAATTTCAAAGGAACCAAATACACATTCAGCTCCTTTCAAATCTTGTCGCACTTCTTCTGGTTTTAGACATGCATTTTCAGGCAGCTTTGGCTCATCTCCAGCAGGAACCAAACAAGTAGGTGGGCTTATATCTTCCATGAAGTCCAAATCCTTCAAAATAGATGAAATGGCAGATGACATGTCATCATCTGAAACCATCAGCAGGCTATTTTCAATTGGGCTTTCTCCAGACCACGAGCTGCAACAGTTAGACTCTGGCTGGTTACTACCTGAAGGCAAATGTAAAGAAATTCCAGGTGAATCAATTCCTGGGTAGCTGAGAGAATGGAAGGCAATGCCATTGCACACATTAATTGGCTGCTGGGTACTCTCTTGTCTCATTTCTTCCTGAATCTGCCTTACTGTGTTAGCTATGAGCACAGATCGGTGTAAGTTTGGTTCCACCAGCATTTTGTAAGTTTGTAACTTGGTGAGGCACATATTCAGCACTAACTGCCTCTTAAGTGGATACGGCAGATTTCGACTGGAATCAAAAGCACTTGAGAGACCAGCCATGTTCTCCTCATAGTCACTCAGCTTGCGTTTTAGACCTTTCCCCAACATGAACCTGCAAAAGAAAATTTCTAGTTAATCCTTTTATACTTGTTTATTAAACATCATTGGATAACACCACACTTTTGCAAAAGTTATATTTGTAACACTGAACAAATGGGCATAACAGACTGTTTGTCTAAATTAATCAATGCTCTGGGGAACTGATCACACAGAAAATTAGTTGGAAAAAATACATCTCTCAATAGCTACTAAGAAGTTTTTATTTCTAAGGATGCTTACAATTTTAGATTAGAGCAAAATACTTCAGCTATTAAATACAATTCATATCTCATGATTAAATCACAGAGAACTACAAAAAACTGCATCAACAGGACCATATTGAAGCTTTTTATAACTGGAGAATTTTTTAACTGAAATTTTTGCAGGCTTACTAGGCTAAGTATCTTGAAATAAAGCTCACAACACTTCCAGGACAGAAAGGCAGAAATATAGCAGACCACAATCAAGATAGGAAAAAGGTCCACAGCTATCCTACCAAGTAAACAGAAGTTTCTGAGTATAAGTGCCTTAACTGTACAGGGAGATTTCGGCAAATCCAGTAATGTGCCTGAACCACTACTGCTTACTGCTTGAACTTTAGCAACCAAGCTAACAAGCCCAAAATAGGCCTAGACAGCATGACCAAGTCAGGGAGGGGGAAGAAGGGGAGTTTGGGTGCCACAGAGAGGACAGCTTGACCCCACGTCCTTCCTGAGGCCCAAATCTCTAGTGAAATCGCTGAGCTATACATTAAGAAAAACAGGAAGTTTGTCTAAATGCCCTAAGACAGTGGTCTCCAACCTTTTTACACCCAAGATCACTTTTTAAATGACAAACCAAGCCAAGATCTACTGCCCCACCCCTTCCTTGAAATCCCGCCCCTTCCTTGAAGCCCCGCCCTCTCTATTCTCCTCCTCTCCATCACTTGCTATCCCCAATCCTTATATTGCTGCTTTTAAAAAAAAAAATTCTTCTGTAGGAAGAGGTTTTTCCAACATTTAGCCTGTCTAGACTGGACCAAATGTCAGAAAAAAAAACCCTTCTTTTGGAAGCCCCCTTATTCCTTGTGGAAAGAGGAATATAGGGGTGACCGAAAGAGTATGTTTGCTCTTCCACTAAAAAAAAGCAGAAGAACAAATGCAACCCTGGATGCAGAAGAGTTTTTCTGGGATATCTCCAGAATCCTGAAAAACTCCTGCAGTCTAGCTGGACTCTCTCTGGGTTGAGACAGGATGTGTAGTCTCTGGGGTGGGAATGAGGGATTTGGGTGTGGGAAGGGGTGAGAGGTGCAAGCTCTGGGAGGAAATCTGGATGCAGGAGGAGGTGGAGAAGGGGACACTGGCTCGGGAAGGGGGCTCCAGGCCGGGCAGTGTTGGGGTACTAAGCAAGCCACAGGCTTGTGGATGTGAGGGTGCAGGAATTTGGGTTGGAGTATGAGAGGGGTTCAGGGCAGGGGGGGTTCCAGTGTATGATAAGCTCAGATCTAGAGTCTGGGGAAGAGGGAATGCAGGAGTGGTTGTGGCCAGATGGGGGCCTGGCGGCCAGGCTTCATTTTTAAATAAAATACTATGTTAAACACAAAAAGTTTCTGCATTGTTTTTATTTATGAGAATGGCAGGGAACCTGCCTTGAGTCAGGGGTCACTGACCCATAGAAAAGTCATTTGGGAGCAGGGGACAGTACTGGGGAGGGGTGCTAGTGGGTTCTGGGGCAGGGAACAGGGTGCCAGTGGGGACAGGGTGCCAGAAGGACAGGTTTCTGTAGCAGGGGACAGGTTTCTGTAGTGGGGAAGGCAGGGTGCCAGAGGGAACTGGTTTCTGCAGGGGGAACAGGAGGGCGGGGGACAGGTTTGGGGCAGGGGAGAGGGAACAGGAGGGCAGGGAGTCCCCTACACCAGCCACGGAGGGAAGCCTCCATCCCGCGCTCCCTCCGGGCTGAGTGCAGGGCAGCCGGGCAGGAGCGAAGAGAAGCGGCTTCTCTTCGCTCCCGCCTGGCTACCCTGCGCTCAGCCCAGGGAGGCTGTGCCTAGCTCCAGCTGTGCTGGAGTAAGCTTCCCAGGCTGAGCACAGGGCAGCCGGGCTGGAGCAAAGAGAAGCGGCTGCCCGGCCAGCTGGCCATGGCGCTCAGCCAGGGTGCCCCACGCTCCACGTGGGCAGGTGCAGAGGAGAAGCCGCCAATCAGCTGGAGCACGGGGCAGCTTCTTTCAGCTGAAAGCCACAGCCAGCTGGTCGGGGTGTTTCAGCCCTCCCAACCTCCCAGCTCCCACCATTCCATGCAGCTACTCACCTGTGTTGTTGCTCGGTGAGTACCTGCTCCTCAAATGAGGAAATCCAATGTAAATGTGCTGCGCAGGTGCGCAGTTCAGAGAGGGCTCAAGAGCGACTTAGAGCCCCTGAGATCGACCGGTAGATCGCGATCTACCCGTTGGTGACCATGGCCCTAAGACATACCGTAATTTAGCGACTATAACCCGCAGGTTATATTCGTTTTTACAAACCGCCCCTCCCCCCCGTGGGCTGTAGTCATGGGCAGGTTACATAAGTTTGGTTGTTTTTTGTTTTTTTACAGAAATGGCAGAGTCTTCCCCTCCCCCCCCCCCACTACCTTTGCCAGGCTGGGTACAGAACAACGTGGGGAAACTTACAGGGGCCACAGCAGCAGGGAAGGCTCCGGAGCTGGGGCAGAGACATCCCCAGCAGAGGCGGGAGGCTCCCAGCCCCAGCTCTGCAGGCTACACAGGGTTTTTTTTTAAATACAGAAAGGAAGACAATGCGGACTGTTCCTTGAGGAAAGCAGCATATTTTAATTTAATAATAGAGACTTATGTTCCAATTCATTAAAATTCTTTAAAAGACATTATAATACATTAAAACACATTTTAAAAACATTACTTTATTGTGCAACTAGTAAAAGAATAAGAACACTGTAAAAAAGAAAGGCTTCGCATTCTCATTCACTCTGATCTCTGGAATCAGCGCCAGCAACATCCTCCTCAGCATCTGAGTTGTCAAAGCCATTAAAACTCTCATAGTCAGGGTCTTCAAAAACATCCATAATATCCATAGCCAGGGCGAGATCAGCTTTGGTGACATTTGAGGTGTGTGTTTCTGAATCAGAATCGCTATCATACTCCAAATCGGAGCTTGAAGAGTCATTGGCGAGTAGAATTTCACACTTGTGGAACCCGTTGCAAATAGTTGCCGGTTTCACTCTGTTCCAAGCTGCCAATACCCATTTGCATACTTCCAGGTAATACTTTCTCCCTGCGGCTCTGTTGCCATTGTCCTTTGCAAAAGCCACTACACAATTTAAAATCGGCAGTGTATGACTTGCGCTTAGGCATTTCTAAAAGCTTTAAAAAGTTTGAAAAGCTTAAAAAACATAAAGGTTTAAAGTTTAAAATGCTAAAATACAAGTTAAAATCAGTGACTGAATAAGCAGTGTTGTTCAAAGGGGTTGCATATCCCTTACTGCTCGGATGTTATCAGCTGTGGCTCATTAACAGCTGATTACAGGAGCTTCGGCTCATTGACAGGTGATTAAAGGGGCTTTATTCACTGAGTCTCTCCGGGCTATAGTCATGGGCGGGGTATACAAGGATTCCTAAACTCAAAAGGGAAAAACCGTGGGGTATACTTGAGTGCGGGGTTTATTCAGGTGCAGGGTATATTCGCTAAATTACGGTATCTATCAGGGCCCCGGAGCATGAAGTCTCTGAAAAAGAAAAAAACGCATCTGGTGAAATTGATGATCAGAAGAAAACCTCTTGCCTAACCTTTAAAAAGTGCTTGCCTAACAAGTTTTTGAGTGACATGTTATTTATCCATTAGTATTACAATAGGGAAGGAAAGTTTGAGTTGGGGGGAACAATTCTGGGAACACTTGGAGGGACACCTCAAGGACTCTTCACATTTGGATGCATCTTCGTCCCCACCGGCAGACGGAAGACTGGCCATCGGAAGCCTGCTCGGTGTCACTCGAGAGCCACACTCAACTTCGGTAATTATCAAGGGTGGAGGTGTTTTACTAACCTGTTGCAGATGTGTGTAAGTGCTTGAGACTAAGTAAAGTTTAGCTTTAAGTGAAAGCACGCGTGTTGTCCTGTTTGTACCATCCATCTATCAGTCGGACGACCATGTCTCCCCTGAATTATTTCCTGACACCGCCTTGCAGAGAGTAAAAGTTACCGAGAGGATTGGGTTGAAAGAACCCGGGGTAACATAGCCACATGAAATATTTCAGAACATTACAGTATTCACTTTGTTGGCGGATATTTAGTTACAATTGCAAAACAAGTTTTACCTTGCAGGATGACATTTCTATTCTTGTTTTCCATTCCCCTCCCAATTTGAACACAAAGCTGTGTGAGCTCAGATCATCACAGCTCCTCCCCATACCATGAAACTTAACTGCACTGAGTCAGTCTCTGGGCCAAAGAAGAACTCTCTATAAGCTCATTTTTCTCACCAACAGAAGCTGGCCTAATAGAAACTATTACCTCACCCACCTTGTCTCTAAAATCCTTGGACTGACGTGGCTACAGCACCACTTCAGTCAGTGTTTACATGTAGATGAGCTTCACATGTAAGTAAACTGAAGTGCATCCCATTTCATGCATGCCAAGGCGGGGGCTTAGAATTGACATTCCTTCATAAATGCAAACTTCTCAATGGATGTTATTAGCACTTATGCTGCCTTATGACATTACATCAAGGATTTCAAGCCATTTATGTGCTTATGACACTAAATATTCAGATAGTTTAAAAGCATAGGCAGTGAAGGGACAAGATACATCAGGCCATGGAATTTGGCTGCAGGATAGTCCTTTTACATCATTGATCAAGATTCCGGTCAATCATTGCACTAAACAAACAGCAAGGGATTTTGATTTATGGATAATTAACTTTTCTGGGGACTCTCAACTACTCCCCAACAACAAAAGAAGAGGAGAGTTTCACCTAGTGAGCTAAGTGTGGAGAAAAATGCATCAGGGCATTTCATTCCCAAATGGAAGTAGTGCAGGTAAAAGCCTGTTGAATGACACTTAAGGGGAAAGAACAAGTCTGCTACTTTTCAATGACACTACTGGAAGGAGTATATGGAATTGCAGCCACCAGAGATGATGATTACAGGTTCCTGTAGGCTCTTACTGTTAGATGATGCCACAAGTCAAGGCCTTGAAAACAGCGCTTTTCATCTAAGACAGGGCTACTCAACTCTGGACGCCCTGGGAGCCACAATGATACTCACAGCATGTGCCAAAGGCCGCAACCTAAGTGTGGTTGCATATACACACATATATATGCAAATAGTTTATTTCACACTGAAGGGCATGAATACAAAGATTAAGGCAAGGCTATACAACACACAGGCCCCATTTAAGTAAGTTCTGCTGATATTAATAAAATGAAATATTTACCCGATTTCCACCCATATGACAGCACTTCTAAAGAGCAATGACAGCCCAGGAATTTAACTACTAAAACGCATATCTACAGAAGACCATTATATTGACTACTTTTTTGTTTTGGCTCCCACCTGCAGGCCATGTGTTGAGCCCTGTGTAAACACAAACCACACCGTGGGTCACAAACAGATGGGCCACATGCGGCCCTCACGTTGAGTAGACCTGATGTAAGACTTCCCTGCACCAGTACGCAACTTTTCCCAGTACCCTCTCCAAAAAGCGCACCTAACACAACACCCAGAATTGCCAACATTATATAAACTCCCATAGGGTTGCCAGGTGTCCGGTACTGACCTAGACAGTCCGGTATGTTCACCTCCTGTCCAGTAAAAAAATTCAGAAGATACCGGACACCTAAAACGTCCGGTATTTTCTGATTTTTTTCCCAGGCAGGAGGCAAAAATCCCGGGTGCTTACCTGGTTCCGCAGGGGAGCAGTCTGGTCCAGAGCAGGAAGACAAGATGGCAGATGGCCGCTGGCAGCCTGTTAGGGCCAAAAAGCCTCAAAGGCATTTCTTAAAGGGGCCATGCTGAGTTTTTTTAAGCTTAACTCAGGATTTTTTTTTTTTTTTGGCTGCTCAATAACTTTGGTCTCTCCCTTCTCCCCCAAGTGGTTTTTTTTGGCAGGGGGGCGTGTTCAGTATTTTTGGTTAAACCATCTGGCAACCCTAAATGCCCATAAATTTCTGGACCTGTTTTTACTCATCAGAATTGATTTTTCCCAGTTTTATAGATTCCAATGTCAAAAGGGACCATTGTGATAGTCTATTCTGATCTCCTGAGTAACACAGAAAGCTTCCCTGAAGCAATGCCTAGAGCTTGGTTTAAAAATTGCTAGTGATACCGAATCCATCATGATTCTTAATAAATTGTTCCATTGTCACTATTAAATTATTCTTATTACTTTTTACTTACAGGGGAAGTAAACTTTGCATGCTGGAATATTTCAGTCCCATAACTCTAAGCATACCAGAAATGTTGTATTGCATGTGTAAAGAGAGACTTTTTAATATTTTGGAGGCAGGGAGGGAGAACTAGGGTGAAGCACAGTAGTCCCTGATAACTGTCAAGTTTCAGCTTGAGAAATTCATCAGTAACAAGTTCATTATAACTTCTTAAAACCTTACCCCAGAAAAATCCTCCCTCCATCCTTTAATCTCAAAAAAGTGAAGAAATGTTACTCCATATTCTCTCTCCAACCCTGTCCCTGCCTCAATTTCACCTACAACCTGAGACTCCCCAATTTTCTGTGCATCTAAAATGGATTTTCAGAAAGCTAGAGGGATATATAAAGCTTTATAATGAAAGTCTCCACATAAAACTAGAAAGCTTATAAACATTTTGCTATAAACAGGCACACAACTGCTCACATTTACACTGAGCAAATGGGGTCAAACTATGGGGCAGAGACCACCACAGAAACGTCTACAAATAAAACAGAGCTGAGGTAGGTGAAGTAATATTCTTTATTGGAATAGTTTATCTTGGTGAGACACACAAGATTTCCAGCTACACAGAACTCTTCTCCAGATCTGGGGAACGTATTTGACTGTCACAGAAATATAAGATCTGAATAGTTTAGCATAAGCAGTTGGCACATACTAGGACCACTGAAGGTGAGATAGCCTATTAAAGCCCTTGTAATCATAAGACAAAAAGGAGGAGGGAGGGATAGTGGGCTACAGATTGTTGTGAACAAAGCATAAATCCGATGTTTTTATTAAGTTAATGAATTTTGGTGTCTAGCAAAAGTTATGAATTTAAGGTCCCAGGCTCATATTTTGAAAGTCTGGTGTAAGATTCATGAGGGTGAGGTCAGATAGGTAAAGTATAGAGTAACTGCTTTGTGAGATGGTATTTGTGTCTTAATGTCTAGTTTCACCACACAGTTGTTATTGGGGTTTTTAGTGCATTTAATGAGGTACACTACATATTGAGAGAGGCATGTGCAGGATCCAAGGATCTTGGAAAGTGCATATGGGGGAAGGGGATTGTTGCTCACTGTACAAGTGGAAACATGTTTGCAGGTTGTTGTTGTTCTAGCAAGGTCTGATGTCACTTTGAATTGGTGTGTCTGGTCTGTGGGAAGCCTGCTTCTCAGCCTGGAGAGGTCGGGGGGTTGTGAGAAAACTAGAAGAGGGGTTCAGGAAAGATTTCTTTCAGGACAGGGTCTCAATTGAGTATGGGTGGCGGTAATTTGATACTTCAGAAGTACTCCAGTGTGGAATGGTAGGTGACAATTTGGGGTATGTGGTCAGAGGGTTTTATTTCTGTACTGAAACGTTCTCCTGGAGTATTTGAATGGCCTGTTCTATGTGATCTACTTCTCTGGTGCAATGTCCTTGTTTGCTGAAGTTGGATTTGAGTATGTTAATGTGTATCCCAGATTTTCTCTTCAGAACATATTCTGTGGTATCTGATTGCCTGGCTGTCAATTAATTGTAAAATCAAAAACCAAACTTATATGTCTACATCAATATGGACTGGGGTGGGAGGGGCTCTGGAATATTAACAGCACATGTTTAAGGAAGCTCCTTTGAGGCAGAATATTAGTTATGTTTATACTTTTTATAGTCACTGATGGTGCCTCAGCCTAAGCCAGGAATAGTCAACAGGAATACAGACCCCAGTTGCTTTTGAACTTACCCTGAAATCTTTTTATTTGTTATAATTGTGAGTGCATTTTGGGGGTGGGAGGGGTTGGTATATTCTCTAGAGCCTGGATCTTGACCAAGACACATGAATAGTGACAAAAAAAAATTGATTATCCTTGCCACAGAAAAAAGTCAAAAGCATGGGAGAGTTATAGTCTTAAACACTTTACTTAAATGGCTTTCTTTGACAAAATAACACGTTTTGTGGATAGGGAGAAGCAGTAGATGTGGTATCTCTTGACTTCAGTAAGGTTTTTTTTTATATTGACTTGCATGCATGGCCATCTCAAAAAAATTAGGGAAATACAGCCTAGATGGAGCTTCTATATAAGGTGGATGCATGACTGGCTGTAAAACCAGTTCCAGAGTGTAGTTATCAGTAGTTCCCACCAAGCTGGAAAGTCATATTGAGTGAAGTCCCTCAGGGATCAGTCCTGGGTCTGGTTCCATTTAATATCTTCATCAACTATTTAGATAATGGCATATAGAGTACACTTATAAAGTTTGCAGATCATACCAAGTTGGGCAGGATTCCAAGTGCTTTGAAGGATAGGATTAAAATCCAAAATGATCTGGACAAACTAGAGAAATGATCTGAAGTAAAGAGGATGACATTCAATAAGGACAAATGCAAAACACTCCACACAGGAAAGAGTAATTGCACACATACAAAATGGGGAATGGCTGCCTAGGAAGGAATACTACAAAGACGGATCCGGGATTATAGTGGATCACAAGCTAAACATGAGTCAACATGTGTAATACTATTACAAAACAAAGCCAACATCATTCTGGAATGTATTAGCTGGAGTATTGTAAGCAAGAAGTAATTCTTCCACCCCATTTCATGCTGATAAGGCCTCAATGGTGAGTCTAGTTCTAGATGCCACAGTTTAGGGAAGATGTAAAACAAATTGGAGAAGATCCACAAAAGAGTAACAAATACAACTAAAGATCTGAAAAACAACATGACATAAGGAAAAAGATTTGAAAGACTGGGGTTTGTTTAGTCTGCAAGAGAGAGAGAGGGGGGACGTAACAGTTTTCAAATACTTTGTTACAAGAAATAGGAAGAAAAATTCTTCCCCTGAACTTCTGAGGGTAGGACAAGAAACAATGGGCTTAAATTATAGCAAGGGAGGTTTAGGTTGGACAATAGGAGAAACTTTCTGTCCAGGTGGTTAAGCACTGGAACAACACTGCATGGCTTCCCAAGCATCCATCTGCCTGGACTACAGCTGAAGAGAGCTGTCTCCTCTAAGGTAACAAAAAGAATGCAAGACACATAGTAGGGATGTAAGCAACTAGTCGACTATCCAATAAACGTAAGCTTATCGGATAGTTGACTAGTCCCTCAACTGGTCCCCTCCCTCTGTCTTGCTGCCTCTATCAGCCAACATCAGAGGCAGCTGGGGGGAGCAGAAACTGATGCTGGGGGAGCCGGCTTAAAAGCCAGTTCCCCCAGCACCATCTTTGTGGGAGGCAGGGAAGTAGCTGGGACTGGGCACTAGCCAGGAATCAGCTGATTCCCCGCTCACACCCAGTGCCAGGACACTGCATCTCTCATTAAAAAAGCAGAAGGGCAGCAGGGGGGACCCAGCGTGAGCCCGGAATCAGCTGTCCTGGCTTGCACCAGGTCCTCCCTGCTGAGCACCAGCCTTTTAAATGTGTTAAGAGCCTACTGGCTCTTAACACATTTAAAAGGAAGATCCGCATCAGAGTTAGCTCCCGGGGCCAGGAGCTAACCCCGCTGCGGCTCCCCTGCTTATCGACTAATCAATGGAAATTCCATCAACTAGTCGATTAGTTGGTTTAACTAAATTTAACATCCCTAACATGGAGCAGCACTCGACTGGGGGGAAAGAAAGGAAGGAGAAAGGGAGGGAGGTGGGAAAGGAATGAACATAAAAACATAAGAACATAAGAATGGCCGTACTGGGTCAGACCAAAGGTCCATCTAGCCCAGTAGCCTGTCTGCCGACAGTGGCCAGCACCAGGTGCCCCAGAGAGGGTGGATCGAAGACAATGATCAAGCGATTTGTCTCCTGCCATCCCTCTCCAGCCTCTGACAAACAGAGGCCAAGGACACCATTTTATCCCCTGGCTAACAGCCTTTTATGGACCTAACCTCCATGAAATTATCCACCTTCTCTTTAAACTCTATTATAGTCCTAGCCTTCACAGCCTCCTCTGGCAAGGAGTTCCACAGGCTGACTACACGCTGTGTGAAGAACTTTCTTTTATTAGTTTTAAACCTGCTACCCATTAATTTCATTTGGTGTCCTCTAGTTCTTCTATTTAGGGAACTAATAAATAACTTTTCTTTATCGGCCCTCTCCACACCACTCATGATTTTATATACCTCTATCATATCCCCCCTCAGTCTCCTCTTTTCTAAACTGAAAAGTCCCAGTCACTTTAACCTCTCCTCATATGGGACCCGTTCCAAACCCCTAATCATTTTAGTTGCCCTTTTCTGAACCCTTTCCAAGGCCAAAATATATTTTTTGAGGTGAGGAGACCACATCTGTACACAGTATTCAAGATGTGGGCGTACCATAGTTTTATACAGGGGCAGTAAGATATTCTGGGTCTTATTTTCTATTCCTTTCTTAATTCCTAGCATCCTATTTGCCTTTTTGACCGCCGCTGCATACTGCGTGGAAGTTTTTAGAGAACTGTCCACGATAACTCCAAGATCTCTTTCCTGATTTGTCGTAGCCAAATTAGCCCCCATCATACTGTACGTATAGTTGGGGTTATTTTTCCCGATGTGCATTACTTTACACTTATCCACATTAAATTTCATTTGCCATTTTGTTGCCCAATCACTCAGTTTGGTGAGATCTTCTTGGAGTCCCTCACAGTCTGCTTCTGTCTTGACTATCCTAAACAGTTTGGTATCATCTGCAAACTTTACCACCTCACTGCTTACCCCTTTCTCCAGATCATTTATGAATAAGATGAACAGGATTGGTCCTAGGACTGACCCTGGGGGGACACCACTAGTTACCCCTCTCCATTCTGAAAATTTACCATTTATTCCTACCCTTTGTTTCCTGTCTTTTAACCAGTTCTCAATCCAAGAAAGGACCTTCCCTCTTATCCCATGGCCATGTAATTTACACAAGAGCCTTTGGTGAGGGACCTTGTCAAAGGCTTTCTGAAAATCTAAGTATACTATATCTACTGGATCCCCCTTGTCCGCATGTTTGTTAACCTCTTCAAAGAACTCTAATAGATTAGTAAGACAGGATTTCCCTTTACAGAAACCATGTTGACTTTTGTCCAACAAATTATGTTCTTCTACATGCTTCACAATTTTATTCTTTACTATTGTTTCAACTAATTTGCCCGGTACTGAAGTTAGACTTACCGGTCTGTAATTGCCTGGATCGCCTCTGGAGCCCTTTTTAAATATTGGTGTCACGTTAGCTACCTTCCAGTCATTAGGTACAGAAGCCGATTTAAGGGATAGGTTACAAACCACAGATAATAGTTCAGCAATCTCCCATTTCAGTTCTTTTAGAACCCTTGGATGAATGCCATCCGGTCCCGGAGATTTGTTAACATTAAGTTTTTCTATTTGTTCCAAAACCTCCTCTAATGACACTTCAATCCAGGACAGTTCCTCAGATTCATCACCCACAAAGGATGGTGCAGATTTGGGAATCTCCCCAACGTCCTCAGCCGTGAAGACTGAAGCAAAGAAATCATTTAGTTTCTCCGCAATGGCTTTATCGTCCTTGATTGCGCCTTTTATAGTTCGATCGTCGAGGGGACCCACAGGTTTTTTAGCAGGCTTCCTGCTTCTAATGTACTTAAAAAACATTTTGTTATTTCTTTTTGAGTTTTTGGCTAGCTGTTCCTCAAAATCTTTTTTTGCTTTTCTTATTACATTTTTACACTTGATTTGACAGTGTTTATGTTCCTTTCTATTTATCTCACTAGGATTGGACTTCCACTTCTTAAAAGAGGCCTTTTTGTCCCTCACTGCTTCTTTTACATGGTGGTTAAGCCACGGTGACACTTATTTAGGTCTCTTGCTATGTTTTTTAATTTGGGGTATACATTTAAGTTGGGCCTCTATTATGGTGTCTTTAAAAAGTTTCCATGCAGCTTGCAGGGATTTGGCTCTAGTCACTGTGCCTTTTAATTTCTGTTTAACTAGCCTCCTCATTTTTGTGTAATTCCCCTTTTTGAAATTAAATGCCAGGGTGCTGGACTGCTGAGGTGTTCCACCCACCACAGGAATGTTGAATGTTATTATATTATGGTCACTATTCCCAAGCGGTCCTGTAACAGTTATTTCCTGGACCTGATCCTGCACTCCACTCAGGACTAAATCAAGAATTGCCTCTCCCCTTGTGGGTTCCTGCACCAGCTGCTCCAAGAAGCAGTCATTTAGGCCATTGAGAAATTTTATCTCTGCTTCTCTTCCTGAGGTGACATGTACCCAGTCAATATGGGGATAATTAAAATCCCCCATTATTATAGAGTTCTTTATTTTGGTAGCCTCTCTAATCTCCCTCAGCATTTCAATGTCAGTATCACTGTCCTGGTCAGGTGGTCGGTAATATATCCCTACTGCTAATTTCTTATTATTGGAGCATGTAATTACTATCCATAGCAATTCTATTGAGCATGTTGATTCACTTAATATTTTTATTTCATTTGATTCTACATTATCTTTCACATACAGTGCCACTCCACCACCCACCCGGCCTGCTCTATCCTTTCGATATATTTTATATCCCGGTATGATTGCGTCCCACAGATTTTGTCCCAAGAGACTCCTATATCAAAATACACAGAGACTAAGAGGACGTTCCTGTAGTTGGAAATCAAATTTGCCATTAGAATAAAATGTTAAGATAAGTGCAGGACTAGTAGTTCTACCTATTGTAAAACTGGCAAATACTTTCCCTTAAAGATGTTGCATTCAGCTGGTTTTCACTTTGCAAAACTTCTACCATCTAGGCTGAAGTTTTCCACAAAAGAGGTTCAGGTGTTTCGAAAAACAAGACTAGAGACTAAACTGAGTAAATCACCTAAATCAAACTGTTAAAGAGTAGCCATTAATTGTCTGTCTCTGATGTGAAATACTGAAAAAGAAAAATCAGAAGGATCTATAACGTAAAATTGGGCACCCAACATTAAAATGTTCTTTGCAATTTGGGACTCACTCTTTGTTTAAAAAAAATCTATTTTAAGAATAATATCACTAGCTTACCTCATGGGAGTGTTATGAAAGTAATTTAATTAGTGTTTGCAAAGCAGCCACTTCCTATGGTGATGAGTGTCACAGAAAAGCCATGAGACTATATCTAATTGTGCAATCAGTGCAGGGTTTAGATAGTGTACAGCAAATATGGCCTCAAACTGCACGCTGAATGAGGATAAAAAATACTGAGTAGCTTACCCAATCAGGGAGCACCATCCATCCTGCACACTAAATGAAAAAAACAAGCATGTGATCACTCAAAGATTATCTTCATACATATGGACAGATTAAGGTTGTAAAGGCAATTGTAATTTAGTAATTTATATTTAGGCTTCATTGTCAACCAGGATCCTTTATAACGCTAACCAATTTAACTAATACGCATAAATGCTAACAACTACATTCTCTCTCAAAGAGGCGCATGGTGGTTTAGTGATTATAAACCTATCAGTTTAATAGGACATACTCAGCTAAATTCCAGCTTACCACACTGAAATTTTCAGAGACATGGGCATTAAAAATACTTAATTACATGAAACAGTTTTATATAGCTTGTTTTGGTTTTTCTTCACTTCACATAATGTACCTATCACACAAAAAATCCCAACACTCACATGCATTAACACCTTCCATTACCTTACCCCATTTAGTTAAACAAAGTAAGTTCCAACTCCTCAACACTAGCTGTTCTAGAAATGTTTAACATAGTTAGAGCAACTGTTGCTTTCTAAACATTACCTTTAAAATTGTTCTACTAGTGCATGCAGACACAAGCAAGTTGTTTCTTAGCCAAATCTATTTCTAAATCTATAACGGGAGTGACTTTTAGAATACCTGGTCTTATTTACAGCAGTCTTCACTATGCCTGTTTAATGTGGCTGATTGCCTAACTGCAAAAATGCTGCAAGTCTGTTTTTAGAAGCTAGATACTTTTAGAAGTATTAAAATTTTAAATAAAGAGGATAATAAAACCAAAGCAGCCACAAAGTTACAGCAATGCTAACATTTCCATTAGTAATCATGATATTACTGTCATTTTACACTTCATTTCTGTGTCAAATACATTCAAATGTTGACCTAAAGAGTCATGGAGCTTTGTTACCATGTTAGCAGAACTTTTATTTTTTAGTATAAAATAAGTTGTCACAAGAGTATACCTTTAACAAGCTGCTACAGTTTTCTGTGAGTAACTTACCTTTTAATAGCACTGTAATTTTTTCCAGGTACTCTGTTTGTGTGTCAGTACTGCTCCATTACACAGCATGGAACTATGACCAAGTTGTTTAATTTAATTTTATCATCTGTTTCCCACTGTAATTTCTGGTGCAAAGCAGCAACCTCTATTAATTCCATGCATTACTGAGAGGATTGACTACTGCACAGCACTCACTCAAACAGATGACAGAACTATACAATCTGCTCAACAGAGAAGCACAAACTGGACATGCTAGAATTGGGAGGAGCTTCTGGAAACTGCTATGAAGTATATCCTTTTCGCTTTGGCCTAATTCCTGAAAGCTACTCAACATTCAAAAATAGGGCCCCAACAGAATGATCATATACATACACTGATTTCAAAACTCAACTGTAAATATACAAAGTGACTACAGGCTAAAGCTAATGTCAGCATCAACCTGAGATTGTACTTACCCAGTTAGAAATGAAAGGATAACAAGTTACATATTACACCTTCCCTACACTTGGATGAAAACTTGAACATGTTTTAGAAAATGATTAAGGGTCTCCATTAGAGAGCTTTGTCATGACACACAGAACAATTAAAGATAGGGAATGCCACACTTAAATATTTTGGGTACTGTCCCTCTCATCTACTTAACCAACCTAGCATATAATGTGAACCAGCATCCAGCTACAGGACATTTATGATGGGAAGCTTACATAAAATTTTTGAAGGCCTAACTACTTCTTGCACATTAATTAAAAAAAAGTCAAATACAGTTTACTTTTCTCAGTAAGAGGGCCAAACACTTGCATCCAGTGAGGGGCTTGCATCCACACATCTAGTCGTGAACAGGTGCTGGCTGAGCAGCATGCTCCCTGTTTAAGATGCAAGCTAGCGCGACAGGAATTTTGCCCCTCTGGGTTGGAAGGAAACAACGTGCCACAATGAAACATGAACTAAAGTATGAAGGAAATGGGAGGAAACAGGGATGCATGCCACTTAACCATCATGACAGCATGCCAAGTAGGCAGCGACGCAAAAGAAACACTCCAGACCCCCACAAAATATTAACCTTGAGAAACGTGTGGCTTATACAAGTGCTACCATTTTAGAGGAAGACATGAGCTTCATCTGTCACAAGGAGTGATGCTGCAGCGCAGCTGCTGCTGACGTGGTGAGGAAGCTAGGAACAGTCACAGGGAAGAAAGCAGTGAATGGTTGAGTTAAAATCTCCCATTATTTCTGCTTGAGCAAATTCACTTGTTTTCTCGCTCTGCCTTTCATAACACATCCTACTATAAGTATGCAACATTACTAAACTTCAGAACTGCAGTTTCAACAGGAGAAAGCAATCATGAGAGTGAATTTCTAGAAGCTATGACTGTATACAGTGTACACACTTTTCCTTCTCATGAAGGATACCTAGCACTGGAGGCAACTGGCACTGATTTGCTATAACCAGAGCTATAGGATGGTTTGGGGCAACTGCCCCAGGTCCTGCACTTCGGGGGGGCCATGAGAGTTGGGGAGACTAGTGCTGACAGCAGGTATGGTGAATGACCTGCATTCACCAGTGCTGGCAGGAAGCAGAGCTATCTAGCCCCTGCCTGCTTTGCTCCTAGTCATCTTGTCTGAGGGAAGGGGTGGAACCGCCCAACCCTACACACTCATTGGTGGCGATGGGAAACAGAGCAACACAGCTAAAAGCCAGCAGAGCAGAGCAGACTGGGACTAGGTCACTCAGTTTCCGCACTGTTGCTGGTCAGTGCAGGGGCGGGCCCAACACGTTGCCAGCACCAGGTCCCATACATCGCTTGGGGTAGAGGGACTGAGAGAAAGGGTGGGAATGGGGGCTGGAAGGGGCCTGGGGCAGAGGGGGAGTTTGTCCTGGGCCCCGGACTCCTCTAGGGACAGCCCTGGCTATTACAGTACAAGTTTATGGACACGATCTCCAAGAAAGCATTTGCTTTGTATTATGCAGAAGGTCAGACTGACTGATCACAATGGAATCTACTGACTTTAGAATCTGTGACTTAGCCTTGTTGGATATCATGGGGCTTTTCTTTCTGCAAAGGTGAGAAGTCACTTTTACAATCAGCTTTACTGTCAGGTACTTATGCCTGTTAAAGGGCGAGTACATGCTACAAATTAAAAGTAGGTCAATCTATAGCCACCACAGTAATTAAATCAGTTCCTTGTATCCATACTACACTCCTGTAGGTGGTGCATATGATCACCAGAAGCACTTACACTGACTTTAGTGAGGTCTTGTGGGGCACTGATAACCAGAGCCTCTTTACCTCAAATTGACAGCCAAAGTTGAGAGAGCTCCAGCTGTCAGAGGTGATGTAAATACAGTGTGTGGACACTTAACTCCACTTCTGTGAGAGGGATATTGTTTAGGTTGATGTAGCTATTAGTTGGTGTAGTGCAGGGCTACTCAACTTTGGAAGCCCCGGGGGCCGCAATAATACTCACAGTACATGCCAAGGGCTGCAACTTAAGTGTGGTTGCATATACATGCAAATATATATGCAAATAGATTCTTTCACACTGACAGGCATGAATACAAAGATTAAGGCAAGACTACACAACACACAGGCCTCATTTAGGTCAGCTCTGCTGATACTAATAAAACGCAATATTTACCTGATTTCCACCCATATGACAGCACTTTTAATGAGCAATGACAGTCCAGGAATTTAACTACTAAAACACGTATCAACAGAAGACTATTATATTGACTACTTTTTTGTTTTGGCTCTCACCTATGGTCCACGTGTCAAGCACCGCTTAAACCCAAACCACACAGTGGGCCGCAAACAAACAGGTCATGCGCCGCATGCAGCCCACGGGCCACTTGTTGAGTAGCCCTGGTGTAGTGAGTGGTTAGTGTCTCAGAAGGAACTCTGCAGTGTAGATGCTCATTCATCATGATGTAAAATGCTTTTTTTTGGACCTAACTTTTTAATGTAGATTAAGCCCAAATTAGGTATACTGCCTTGTGGGAATAGCCCACACTGGAAGACTTCCTCCTCCTCCCCACCCCCCCGCACCAAAGGTGGATGTGAAAAGCAGCACACAGCCTCCCCCCTGTCCCCCAAGCAGGATGTGAGGCTTGAAAAGCAGCACAATGGAGTGTGCAGGAGAAAAAAAGAAAGCTGCTGCCAGTGAGTTAATGGGGGAGACATGTGGTGCCAGAGCGGGGGAGGGAAGAATAAGATGAGAACTACAGGAAGAGAAAACACTGAGTAGGTTGAAGACTAAGAGAAAGAGGGAACAAAGAGAGGGGAATATAAGAACAAAAAATACAAGGCCAAAGAATCCAGTAAAAAGTGATCGCATAGACCCTGGGATTGGCAGGAACACACCAGATCAACCTGAATGTACGTCTACCATCACAATGGGATGGATAATGCTAGTAGTTATAATTCACAGCCATCAAGTTGTGCACACGTCTAGTATATGTAATAGGGATTAAAAACCCCATTTAATTAATTAACCCATTAAGCGTTATGTTTAACCGGTTAAGTGACTGAATAGGTTGGGCAGGGGAACCACTCCCTGCCTCCCCACAGCGGGGAAAGGGGCTGCTCCTCAGGTACCAGTTACTCATTAACATCCCTTATATGCAACTGTGTAAACTTGTCAGCATCATCTTCTCTCCTCCTTCCTCACTATTACTTGCCATTTACCTATCAATCTGGCACTTATCTGGCTCCCATTGCTGTAGTAGCTGAGCATCACAACCTTTAATGTGTTAACTAATGGACATCTGGTTTTAGATTGTCAACATCTGAGGGTAAGGGGGCATGTATACCTAAATTTTTCTCAGCATCTAGCACAGTAAGGTCCTGACAAATGGAGTCTGAATATTCCTGCAACAGCTCCTCGCTCTCCTCCCCTCAGAAGAGAGATAAGAGCAACAAGGAGGTAAATTAATGTTGTTAATGCAGTAGAGATCAAGGGCAAAATAGAAACCACCAGGTTGAACATTAGGAATGGATTTACACTGATGACCCAAAATAGCTTACATAACATACCAAGGTATGACTGGATAATCACAACCACTAGCCAAGATCCCTGAAATGCATTTTATTCTAGCCAAGCTGTATGAGAGATTAAATATGAGGTATGCATGCCTGAAACAGTCTAAAGAGGAATGCCACATACTGCCATTTGAATCGGTTATTTCCAAAAATCTAGGCTACTGTGTAGTGATGTTATTTATTGGACCTATAATCCTACAGGAAATAGCTCCTCAAAAGGGGAACAGATAAATGTTAAGTGATTTTAGAGCAGGACATTTTTGGTCACCAAATACTGTTAAGTTTTATGAAGTATCTTTCAGTAAGAGGTACTTCTCTGAAAACAGTGATATTATATAACTGTTAAGATTTTCATAAAACTACAAATGAAGACAATCACCTGCCAAACAATGTTTTTAAATATAGACAAGAGTCTAAAGAGCTCAGAATTAAACTAAGAAACAACAACTTTGGTTAAACTACACAACTAGGAGTTTGGAATCCTCAGTTTTATTTCATAACTTTTCTGTATCAGAAGACAGGATAATTCAGACCTTTAGAAGACTGTTACAAAGCTAAACTAATGTTTGTAAAGTACTAACAACCTTGGACACAAGGTGCTACTGACATGAAAAGTTCACCTTGATCTAAAAATAAGAGGTGAAGAGAAGAAAAGTTTAGTAATTAAACTGGGAAACTTTCTACACTAAAAAGAGCCCTCTTCACAAGTCATTTGTAAAGCAATGGTCATCAATTTCCATGTACAGAAAATGAAGAGCTGTTCATCTACTGCTACTTGTTAGTTTCAGTATTTCATTCTGGGAAAGCAGGATTCTGTCAGGATTTGTGTTTTCCACCTGCTAAAATATGATGTGATGTTTATTGTTATAAGCCTGTGGTCTCCAAACAGTTCTGAAGCAGTAGCCACTATTGTGGCTACTGCTATAGCAAACTAGCCACACTACCGGTCATGTAGCCACATGTGGCTAATGGCTAGCATGTTGGCTAGTGGCTAGCCAGTTCCCCCCAGCACCATCTCCGCAGGGGTTAGGGGAGGTAGAGGCACAGTGGGAAATGGCAGGAGCAGGGACTGAAGCAATCTCCACTTGTGCCACTTCTGCTGCGATTCTGCTTTTGAAATGTACAAGAGCCCCAGAGGAGCTCTTGTACATTTCTTAAGGCTCAGGCGCTGCAGGGAGCACAGGGTCAGCCGGGGAGTCACTCCCTCCTTCCCCCCACTTATCCCTCATTCCTGGGGCTTCCTTTTGAAATGTACAAGAGTCCCATAGGCGCTCTTGTACATTTCAAAGGCTGAGGTGCCACAGGCAGTGCGGTAGCCCAAGGCGGAGGCTCCCTTATAGACTAATCAAACAGTTGATGGAAATCCCACCGACAATTATATTAGTTAATATATAATCTAATTTTAACATCCCTATCTATCACTAGAGTCAATTGCAGGAAATGTAATTAGGTTGCACGTCTCCAAAAGTAAAGAAAAAGCAACATAAGATTATCTTAAAATTTATCCCCAAATTGTGTCATTTGTGCATCTGATTCCACTTTCAGAAACAAAACCTATATAGTAAATGTACATACTTACCAAGTATTGCTGCAGCTACAGTTCAGCTAAGATTTTGGCTGAAGCGTTTCAGCAGGAGGAAGGGAACGATTATCATTTAAGCTTGGGGCATAACAGAATAAATAGTTCAGCTGAACCAAACACAATCAAAAAGTTACTGAATCTATAAACTCCTGTAGCAAAAGTTTGACTCTAATTAAGATGGAAATAAAAAAAAAAAAAAGCAAGCTACTGTGGTTTCAGCAAAGCAAACCACAGCTGAACTGACAAACTCTTCATCAGATTCAATGTAAAGCCTCCAACTAGCTTTCCCTGACAGAACACAGTTGGAGAAAAAAAATTCCTTCCTTAAGTCATCCATCTGCTGGAGACGGAAAACTATTGCATGTGATCACACATGTAACACCCTAGACAGAAACTACATACAGGCAGCAGTGGACTGAAATGAAAATCCATTACCAACAGAACTTAAGAGTATTCACAATGAAGAAATGCTGGGATGTAGATCTGAGAGAGAATCAGAGAAGTTTCCACCACCAAAATAAATAAATGCAACTGATAAGAGAAAAACGTGTTTCTCCTCATATAAAAGGCCATGTATTTAAATAGTTCACGTAACACACGTAAAACATTTGACCAGGTAAAACTGGGATTCATTCTTTTAATCACACCTAATGTCTCTCTTACAGTAGAGAAACATCAGAAATAATCCCTCACAAAAGAGCATAGTAATAACACAGGTATGCATGCCCACAGAACCAAAAAAAAATAATAATAATAATTCCACCAAACAACCCCCAAACCAACTAACCTCAGAACCTGGACTCACACTATGCTAAGGATGTTAAACTGCAGTTGTCTAGCTAATCGTGTAGTCAATACAAATTTTATCAACTACACAATCAGTCGATTAGGGCTGCTGTGCAGAGCCGCAACGGGGGTAGCTCGTGGCGCTCTCTCAAACCAGGACTGAGCAGTCCCGTCTAGTGCCAGCTCCAGGACCCACCTGCACTGAGGAGGCTCTTACTATATTTAAAATGCACAAGTGCAGCATCCTGGACCAACACAAGCCGGAACTGCTCTGTCCCGGCTTACACCAAGTACAGCAGCCCCTGCTCGCGGCAGCCACAGCTGACTGCCGCAAACAGAGCCCCTATTCATGGTGGCCAGGGTTGCTCCACAGGCAGGGACTGCTGCTGGAGCAACCTACCCTGTTTCCCCCCTACTGCCTCTGATAGAGGCAGCGGGGGGAGTGGGAAGAGGCAGCACCACGGAGACAGTGCTGGGGGGAAATCAGTTTTTAAACCGGCTCCTGTTATTCTCCCCGCCCCCGCTTGCTGCCTCTCATACAGAGGCAGCAGCTGGGGGGTGGAGTGAGTGAGTAGTCGACTAGTCACTAACATCCCTATGCTATGCAGCTAAATACAGAAGCAGTGTAGATGTTTCCAGTCAGGCTGGAGCTTGGGCTCTTGAACCAAGCAAGAGGGGTGGGTTTCTGAGCTCAAGTGGGGAGATCTACATTGCCATTTTTACTGATGTAGTACAATGGTTCTCAACCAAGAATATGCATACACAGAGTTCTTTCAGAAGGTTTATCAACTCCCCTAGGTATCTGCCTAGTTTTTCAACGGGCTACATAAAAATCACTAGGGAAGTCAGTACAAACTAAAATTTCATACAATGATTTGCTTATACTGCTCTATATACTAGGGATGTAACAGTGTAACTGTTTAGACAGTTAACCAATAAGCATGAGCTTATCGGTTATTGCATCTCTTATATGTCGGCTCCCATTCTAAGATTTATACTTCAGAGCCGCAGTGTATACCGCAGAACCTGCAGTGCAGCTGGTTCCCCAAGAGTGGGACGGACATCCCACTCCCAGTGTGCAGTAGCTACCAGCCCTGCTCTCGGGGAGCTGGTTGCGCTGTGGGCTCTGCAGTATAAGCTTTATACAGGAGAGTCCACGGCGTATAACCACTAAGATTTTCATCAGTTACATGGTTACCTAATTAACTGCTATTTAACATCCCTACTATAAACTAGATACTGGAATGTAAATGCAATATTTATATTCCAATTGATTTCGTATGGCAAAAATGAGAAAATAAACAATTTTGTCAGTAACTGTGCTGAGATACAAAACCAACCAGGCATAAGAATACAGAAGACAGACAGCAGTTTTTAAGTGAGAAAGACAAATCAGACTCCTGAAAGGGGTAGAGTAGTCTGGGAATGTTGGGAGCCACTACTCGAGCATGGAACTGGTTTCTGCAGTCCTGAGAGATTTATTTTTATTAATTTTTTTTTTTTTTGGCAGATAGACTCACTCCATAAGGCCCCCAATTCCTGCAGCTGAAGGGACTGCTAATCAGCATGCAACACAGAGTTCACTGCAGGATCGGGGCTTTAGGTATTAAAACCCAGAAAAATTGAGTGTTATGCAAACAATTTATTATAAGACTATAATGCTTAAATGAACAGAAGCTCACATAAAACATGCAACTCAAAGCAAATAATCTGAAGATTTTACTCTATGCACTAAGCATAAAGAAACCCACTGTCATTTTGGACTATTGATTTTACCAAAATTATTCAGAAGCTGGATATTAAGAATCTAACTATGAGAACTGAAACATAAATAGACACTGTACAAGTTAAACTTCCATTTTACAGAAAAAAAGTTACCTTTACAAGTTAGAAAGGAGTTCCAGGTAGTAAGAGTCTAGATTTTGTATAAAGTGCATTCATCCAAAATGGTGTTGAATTATACAGCTGTGATAATGGCCCAATTCATCCGCTTCAACAGAATGATGCAACTTTAGGGATAGAATTAGAAAAAAAATGTTCTTTTTTTTTTTTGTAAAAGCAAAGTCTGAATATGTTAAGACTAATCATTAGAATGAAATTTAGCACAACTGTGTTAAACTGATATTTTAGACATTCAGTGCTAAGATGACATCTACAAAACCTGAACTGACAAGAGTCAAAATTAAGTTCATCCCATGCCTTGGGTTCATAGTTCAAAATTCTGATTTATATTTTGTCAGCATATCATGTGAAATGGTAAATATCTTCAATAATTAAACAGGATACATAAAGAAAGTTGACCACAAAGTATCAGTTTCACAAATATTAATTTTGTATAATCTCATAAAACATACTGTGGCTAAAAACTGCCCTCTTTCAGAGGATTTCTAACATGATCATAAAGACAACATGCTGACCAAATTATAAGTAGGGATGCAAAATCCCCATTAATCAGTTAATTGGTTAAACCTCAGGTTTAACGAGCTAACTGATTAAGTGAGATCCCATTCCTGCCCCCCTCACCCTCTTGCTGGGTTGCCACTGCTGAACCCCGCGCAGGCTTGGGCCGGCAGCAAGAGCTGGCAGCCCAGCATGCAGTGGAGGGGAGGGTGGTCAGCTCCTGCTCCCAGCCCTCCCACACAGGGGCTGGCTCCTGGGTAAGGATGTTAACTAACAAGTAATTTACTAGTCCAGTAGTGGATGGAATTTCCATCAACTACTCAACTAGTCAATAGGCACTTCCGCATTCCTCCTTTGAAATGTATAAGAGCCCCAGCGGGGTTTCTTGTACATTTCAAAGGTGGAATGAAGAACTCTGCATGCAGGCGGGGGGGCAGGGCCAGCAGGACCTCCTGCTGACTCCAGGCTCCACAAGGGCACTTGTGCATTTCAAAGCAGAAGCACATGTGTGGAGCCCAGAGTCAGTGGGACTTCCCGCTGGCCCCAGGCTGCATGTGGCGTGCCAGCTTTGAAATACACAAGAGCCGGGGCTCTTGTGCATTTCAAAGCGGAAGTGCCCTCACCGAGCCTGGGGTCAGCGGGGGACTCCCCAGCTGACCCTAAGCTTTGCGCAGCATTCCCCAGAACCACATGGCATTTCCACAGAACCCGGCATCAGCTGGAGATTCCCCGGGCTCTGCGCGCTTTGAAACGCCATGCTGGAGCCTGGGAAATCCCCAGATGACTACAGGTTCCTTGGAAATGCCGCAGGGAGCTCAGGGTCAGCTAGGGAGTCCCCAGCTTACCCCGGGCTGCGTGCAGTGCTGCCGCTTTGAAACGCCACAGCAGCATATTTGAAATATATTAAGTCATTAGGGAATTTGATGAATTGACGTGATCCATAAATTTGCAGGTAACACACAACACAGCATCATGTTCATTGTACCCAGAGTGTGTATGGTTTGTTAGTACACAACAGAAACTACAACTTGGATTTTAACAAGGTGACTGAAGTTCAAGCAAAGCAAAAAAGACTAAGTTGATGTTAGTGGGCTAGGCGAAGGATATAGTAAAAAGGGACGACTGTTCAGCCTCCACTGAGGTTCACAAACTGGGGTGCTCTCAAAGTCTCATTTATCCTTGAGAGCAGATCCTCAGCTGGCATAAGCTATCATAGCTCCACTGACTTCAAGGGAGCTCATATAAATTGAGCCCCCTGGAATCCCATGTGCTGTTAGAAGCAAGAGTGCTTTTTCAGTCTGTATCTGGACTTTTTTCTTCAAACCTGAATCTAGCCACAGCAGTCTATTTAGAAAATTCAGCACCAGAGTAAAATATTCACACTATCTAGTTGGAAACATATTTTTTTGGAAGCAAGAACTAGCTTTTCAGTTCAAAATCTGCATTTCAACAATCATACTCAAATAGTCACAGGTAACAAAAATATTGGCTTGTGAATAATACACTTAACATAGCAATTAGTTCCAATATTCTATAAACAAAGAAGGCAATACTTCATTAGAATTTGGCTACAGAGAGCACTATAAAATGAGTGGGTTTGTTTGCTTTTTCACCTCAAAATTTCACCACACTGGACTAGCTGGTAAAAAAAGGAGCAATAATCTAGCAGTAGAGTACCCACTGTTTGAGACCAGCCAAGTTGACCCAACAAAAAACCATTATTCAGATATAACTCCCTATTCCTTACAGAAAATGGTTTCTTGAAGGTCTGGACCATTCTTGACAAGAAATTAAAAATAGGTTAAACAACTAGTTAACAACACTGAGAAGTTTAACATACTAAAAAGGCATGACTATTTTTGATTTGTTCTTTAAAAATAACCTAATATGGTTGATAGACCTGAAAGTTGATGTAATTTTTAAAATCTATTTGTGACGAACATAGGGAGTATAGTCTTTAAAAAGGAGTTTTAATGAGATTTCACATTTTAATGGTCAGCCCAGCACTCGGGAATAAGTCTGGAAAAAAAAAAATCAGTGTGCAAATACATGTAAGAAAGGATAATAATATCTAATATATAAAGGAGAATGATTGTATGTTTGTGCTCTAATAACTTGGACACTATAAGAGCTACCACAACCAAACTTTCCATAGGATAACCTTTCCCCCGGGAGAAGGTTTTAAGGTACTTTTGGACCCGATCGGGCCCAATCTCAACCTGTAAAAATAAAAAATAACCCGCTGCGCTGTGCTGTAGGGGCAGCCCCACCCACCCTAGGTCACGTGCCCACCGCCTGCAGCCTCAAAGCACTATCCGGGATGCTCCCCACCCCCACACACAGAATGGCTCAGGCATACGCCCTGCCCCCAGTGGCTATGGTTACCAGGTAGTCTTTTTTTTTTTTTTTTTAAAAACAAAGTCACACTTGGGGGGGGGGGGGGACCGGCCTGGAGGGGAGTGGGGCTGGCCGGGAGGAAGGGGGGGCTGGGAAGCAGGGCTGGCGGGGGGCAGCGGGGCTGGCCAGGGGAGATCGGGGGGGGGGGCGGGGGCGGCTGGTGGGAAACAGAGCTAGTCAGGGAGGGGGGTCAAGGGCAGCGGCACTGGCCAGGGGAGGGGCAGTGGGGCTGGCTGGGGGAGATGGGGAGGAGGAGAACCTGCCGGCAGGAAGTAGGGCTGGCGGGGGGGATGCGAATCGGCCAGCGGGACCGAGCAACGCTGGGTAACTCCAGCTAGTGTTTTCATAATGCAAAAATGGCTTTAAACAAAGTAAAACATATGTAGCACCCTTTAAAATTTTAATCTCTGGTTGGAAAGTGTTGGAATTCAGTTTATTGATCTTAATTTCTTCAAATATACACCTTAGGAACTATGAAGAGGATTGACTAATTAGAAAAAGAGGATCTTTTCCTTAATTACAACTCATTTTCATGTTCCAAGCCACAAGTTTACCATTCTTAGTTAATTTCACACTACTATACAATGAGTGACAGAACAAAATAGGAAAGACTATCAAACACAGGCAGCCTACATATTAGAAAGCTTTCATTTTTAGAACAGACTGGGCATACAATTGCTTATTCTGTGAATAATTACCAGTTTTACATATTAGTAAGGTATACAGGTTGAATCTCTCTAGTCCAACACCCTCAGGAACTGACCCCTGCCGAACCAGAGAATTTGCCAAAACACCCGAGGTCAATATAGTCTAGGCCGGAGCATTACCAACACTTTCATTGCTTATCAGGCTCTTAAACCACTCTTAGGGGTAAATTAGAGATCAACAACAGCACAAAACACTGAGAGCCAGGACTGGTGGCTATAAGCAAACTGTATGGGACTGCAGGAAATTTGGCTACATCCATAAAAGGGGACACACGGCTAACTAAAATCATGCAAGACCATGGATGTTGCCGGACTACAGATGTTCAACCTGTATTACTCTTTCTTCAGTCCCCCTCCAACTCTGTATCCATCCTTTCAGGACTAATTTGTTTGTGGTCCATTTAACTTAAATACCTTGTAGTATCTATTTTTAATATTATTTTGAACTTAAATTCAATTTAATGGCTATAGAACTGAGAGATTTAACATACTCGGCTGAACCAGGTATAAGAGAAAACCACCATGTGGAGCTTCTCATATATTTCTGAAGGCACCTCAAATTCTAAATTGCTGAAACTCACCTCAATAAATTCCAGCCCTATCTTGAACAGAAATTATTAATCATGTGTGTTAGTGCAGCAAATATGCATCTAAGAGAAAAGTATGAGCTACGCTGGAAAGTCAAGCAAACTTGGGAGCTTATATAACAGACATGAGAAGACATGCAATAAAGATATAAAGCAGTTATGTGTTGGGTTCAATTAGATTTTTTAAAAGGCAATATGATTTAAATCTAAATAATTGCAAATGATAGAACGCACACAGATAGCGACCAAGAAAGATTCATTTTCCTGCCGCCATCCCTACAGCTACTATTGCAAATGCACCATGTATAATAAAGCCCAGGGGAGCCTGCCACCATCTGGCCTTCATGAAAGGAGACTAGACTAGTTGGGTACTTCCTGAAAACGGCTGCCTGTGCCGTCCCCAGCAGCAACGAGCAGCAGTAATACCAGAGATAACCTTGGGCTTCCTGAACTATGAAAAGTTACACTCCTCCCCTTCCTCCTGCCTAGCTTTCCAGAGATCCCAGCCCGGCTAATTATAACTGATCTGATCCATCCCAGCCGCTACTGAATTTTGCCAACTAGGTGCCCCCCCCTTCCACCAGGACCTATCGCAACCAGCCTGGTCCCTCCAGCAGCTGGCTCGCCAGCCAGGTTCCTCCCGCTACCAAGTCCCGCAAGCGGCCGGCCCGCCCCCCAGGTCCCCTCCCCGCAGCCAGGTCTTCCCCGCGCCACAGATTCCCGTCCCCTTCCACCTCCAGCAGGTCCCGTCTCCCCCCTACTCCAACCAGCCACCGAGGTCCTTCCCAGCCAGGACCCCCCCCCGAGCGAGGTCCCCCGCCGTCCCAAGTCAGGTCCTTCCCTAGACCCTCCCCCTGCAAGTCCCTCCACCGGGCACCTTCCCCCGCTCCAGCCCCCGGCCGGGGTCTCACCTGGCAGAGGAGCCACCCGCCGTCGCAGGCTGCGCCGCGCTGCTCTGCCCTCCGCCGCCAGCCGGGCTCGGACTCGGACTCCTTCCAGGGGGAGGGGGAGGGGGGAGGAGGCGCGCGCCACCCCCGCCGGGCTCCGGCCACCTCAGCTCAGCTCCTCCCCTCCGCACGCAGCCCCACGGGGAGGGGGAAAAGAGCAGCTACGCGCGCGGCGCCCGCCAGCAGCTACCCCTGCTCCCATTGGCCAGCGGCTCTTCAAGCCAGCCCGGCAACCATTTTCTCATTGGCCGGTTTGTTCGGAAGGGTGGACTCCGAGAAGCCAGCAGCAGCGCCCAATCAAAAAGGCTCCGGGGGCCTTTGTGGGCGGGGCGAGTGGTTCCTCAGGCCCAATGGGAATGGGCGTGGCCGCAGTTCCGCCGGAGCGCCACCCCTCCCGCTGTGGGCCGGCTCGCCTCTCCGCCCTGCTAGTGCGAGGTGGCGCCTCCCACGCAGGGGGGCTCGCGGGGCTGAGCAGGCGGCAGCTCCCAGGTACCGTGGTGCTGCGGCTCCAGTGCATGGCGCGGCCCCGCGGCCCCAGGCTTAGGGCGCTGCAGCGGGGTGCGCCGGGCGTAGGAGCGGTAGGCGGGTACCAGTACTTCTGCCCTGCAGCTGCTGCTCTGTGCCAGCCCCAGCTGCAGTGCATCTGGTTTAAGGGGCCCTGCAAGTGAGCCCGTTCTTCGGCAGTGCTCCGCACGTTTTTCCTTACGCCTCAGCCCATTCATTGGACAAGCGATGGGTTGGTGAGCTTCAAGGGGTCGCCCCCTCCCCCCGGCCTTGTAACACTGAAACAAACAGGGAAACGAAAGGATCCACCCACCTTTCGTATTAACATAACTCGGGGCAGCCCCTTAATTGCATCCTTTGTGGCCCCCGCTGGTAAAGGAAATGCAAAGGCCCTCCTTTCATAAATCCCTTTTACGCTATCGAGCGCCTCAACACTAGGACCCCATTAATACAGCAGTGTACAATCTACTTTAATGCAGGTTCCTTTCACTTAATGTTGCTGCACATCTGTCACAATAAAAAACCTTGTGCTCTACAAAGAGCTGCACAAATTTATGAATACTCTCTTGTTAAAGGCAAACTGAGCATTAAACATCATAACCGGAGAAAATAAGGCTACCACAAATAATGCTGGGTTAGACCTTGACAAATACAGGACTTGCAAGAGGATATACACTTGAAAAGTTATTATTCATATTGTAAATAGTTAGTAGCTAATTAGCACTTTATTCCTATGGCTAGCAGGCAGAAGTACAAAGACTGCAGTGATATTTTTATTGACTACTACCCAAAGTTCCTCAACTGCTGTATCAATCTGCTTACTGGAATTAGAACTACTGCACCACATTTGCTAGTTTCTGACCTCAAAATACAGCCTTGAATTCATACTTTACTTCCTAACAATCCCATTTCTTCCCATATCAGAAAAGAGCAGAATGAGGGGAATTAAGTGGTGTCAGTAAACAGCCATTAGCAGTATTCCTTTTTCTGTTAGTGGAGTGGAGTAAGACATCTACATTCTTCTGCAATGAAGCTAGAGTTAGGCAAATATTGCAAAAGTCATCCACATTCACTTGATTTTTTTAATGGATTTTCTTTGGACTTGCTCACACCTCTTTTTGTATTTGCTTTCCACAAGCATCTGCATAATCAGGGTATATTGGCACAAATGTTTGTGCAAAGCAAACATACTTGCATGTGCAGTTTTGAAAAAAAAAATCAATTTAGAGTCCTTAAATAATACTATGACTTTACTTTATGAATCACAGCTAAGCAACACTGCTTACATTAAAGACAGAAGCTCAGGGAACCGCTTCAGGTCCAAATACAAGGCTAAAGAAATCTTTGCAAATATTAAACCTTTTTAAAGAAACAAGTTTGTAAGCAAATTAGGATTTCTCAAACAATCCAGGATCTGAAAAGTGGATAGTTTGCAGCACCCTCTCTGTTCCAGCAGATTGTTACCCCTGCTGAATATCTAGATAGGCAGCAGTGAGGAGGGGGGCAGGGCTGGGCTCTGAAAGTTGGCCAGAGAGGCACAGGAAACCAGGGCAAACCAGGCAGAATCCCTGCCTAGAGGCAGAAGAACTGTTCCTCCCGGTTCCTTTCAGCAGTTTCCCTCCCCTCAACATGTGCCACTGGTTCCCCAACCACAGCTGTGCTTTGACCTCACGGCTGGGGGTCACAGAACACAGAAGGGGAGCAAATGCTGCTGCAAGCCACATTAATGAATCTTTTTTGACACACTACTTGGGCAGTATTGGAGAGGAACATGCCACTTAGAATGGCTGTTCAGTGACTTCCCCTCCCCCACAGTCCATCTGCTGCATTGAGTTTATGCAAAGAGACTGGTGGCAGCTTTGGAGGAAGTAGCTGCATTTCCCATCCACACTGCTTCCCCCTTGCTTTATCACATATGTGGACACAAATGGAAGAAACTAGCTCTAAGATGAATAGATGGCAGTTCAAACACAACAGATGTCACCTACCACCCCACACTTGAACCCTTACAGGGTACCAAACTCAACTGGGACTCCGTCCTTCTTGAACCCCTTCCTCTGGCCTTCAAAAACAACCCCTTTCCCAACCTCATCATCAGAAGCAGGCTCCCCATAGATCAGAACACACCAACTCAAAGTGGCACCAGATGCCAGAACAGATGCAAAACCTGCGGACATATCTCCACTGCTACAATGGCCAACACCGGTCAGAACCCTCCTTTCAAAAACCCTGGCTCCTACAAATGCCTATTACATGTGGTATACATACTTGATCCAGTGCACTAAATGTCTCAACAACAACAACAACTGTGGGTTAAACCAAATAATCACTATGCTGTTGAATGATAAAAGAGAAAAAAACCCCACTAAAGGTTATGTCTAGATTACATCCCTCTTTCGAAAGAGGGATGTAAATTAGACATTAAAATTGCAAATGAAGCTGGGATTTGAATTTTCCGTGCTTCATTTGCATAATCGCATCATGGCGTTTTTGAAAAACGCTATTTTGAAAGTGAAACCGCAGTTTAGAGGCAGTTCTTTTGAAAAGAAAAGTCTTTTTCAAAAGATCCTGTACTCAAAAAATGAGGTTTACAGGATCTTTCGAAAAAGACTTTTCTTTTTTCATGCACCCTTTCTCTGACTATACCTGCTACAGCAGCCATGGACAGGCACTTTTCACCTGGCCCCAAGCTGTTGCAGTGAGAGAGCTGTAGTTGTCCTTTCGCCCTGGGGCACCCTGTCTACTGAACCTTTTATCCCCACCCCAGAGCAATGATTTAAATGAAGAAAAACAAAACTTATTTGAGTTAAGGACCCGAGCAATGCCAGGTAAATCTTCTACTCACTAAATGAAGAAACAGATCTTGAGTTTGTTTAAAAAAAAAACAAAAACCAAAAAAACACAACAACTTAGGCTACGTCTACACTGCAGGCTTCTTGCGCAAGAACTGTTTTGAGCAAGAGTTTTTGTGCAAAAGGACTTCCGCACGAGCACGTCCACACTGCCATGTGTTTTTGCGCAAGAGATGTGCTTTTGCGCAAGAGTGTCCATGGCAGTTTGGACGCTCTCTTGTGCAAGAAAGCTCTGATGGCCATTTTAGCCATTGGGGTTTCCTGCGCAAGAAAATCATGTTGCCTGTCTACACTGCCTTCTTGTGGAAGAGCTCTTGCGCAAGAGGGCTTATTCGTCGTGGGGAGAGGAATAACTCTTCCGGAAGAAGCCCTGTTTTCCAATGCTGTACTGTAAATTTACTTGGGCAAGAATGCGTGTGCAGTGTAGACACCTGGCAAGTTTTTGCGCAAGAACAATTATTCTTGTGCAAAAAGCCTGCAGTGTAGATGTAGCCTTAGTGTAAATAGCATTTCATCTGGCAAGAAACTACGTATCTATAGTGAAATCCTCATTCTGTGATTATGGTCTTGTTTGTTTGTATGTATAATCTCTGGTTTTTTAATTGTTACTGAAAGACCGCGTTAAGATTGCACAGGTAAGTGTAACTGTATATTTGCTGGTTTTCAGAAATTTGATCATTTCAGCATTCTGCAAGAGGATGACCTACCACCAAGCAGCTAGGGATGCAAAATCCCATTTAATTGGTTAACCAGTTAAACAATATGTTGTTGACAATGTGTTTAACTGGTTAACCAATTAAAGAGAGGGATGGGGGGTTGCTTCATCCAGGACACCGGAGTAGCCCCTCCTTGTGGGATGCTCTGGCCCACTGCAGGCAGGGGCTGCTCCAGCCCCCACCAGTTAACTGGTATGCCTCACCCTTAATGGCTGAGGCTTACCGGCTAAAGTTACCATTTAACCAATTAAACATTCACATCCTTACAAGCAACCTTCACATTGAGTTAATGTACCTTTTTGCCATTGAATAACTTGCCAAATGTCACTATAAAAGTTAGAAGCCCAAAACAAGCCAGTCTTCTAGGTAGTCTCTCAGTGTGGACACTGCAGGTAGTTTTACTCATAACCCTTAAATGGGGTAGGGCATCACTTCAAATAAGTCATTACCTAGTGTCTGCCATCAAACCGATAACTTCCTCAGAGAGAACAGTGATGGCGGGTTAAATTTGAGATAGGTAGGGTAAGTTGTCTAATGTAACTGACTGGTTGCCAGGGTGAATGCTTTTTTACCTAAGGATGTGTCTCTTCTACATCTGTGGTAAATGAGTTCAGATGTTTCCACAAAGGTTGAGGCAAATCTATATATGCTCTGAGTCTGACAAAGATCTATGAAAAGCCATTAACAGAATACTGCCTAATGGGTACATTAACACCAAGCAAGGCTCTGGTGAGTATAATTTATAAAACAATGACTGCTAAAACTATCACTCTAGAAAAAGCTAGTGTGGAAAGCAAATTTCACAGTTAGTTACATAACTATTTGCCACAGGTCAGAAACAATGACAAAAAGTTTTGAAGATTATAGGACACATGAAAGAAGTTAGGTCCAAACTTTAACAGCCTTAAATATGAGTCACAAACTGCTTTATGTAGAACACTCACTTTCTGAGCTCAAATTTAAAGTTGATTTTTCTTGACAAAGTGCCCTTACAGTTCTCTCTCATTGAAGAGAAGTCCCATCCTGAGAGAGTCACTCAGATCCCACAGCATGAAGTGCTCAATGATTAAATGTGGTCTGTTTGACTGCACCCAGGCCTGGCCGTAGGGCAAGGCGAGCAAGGCAAATGCCTTGGGCCCCGTGCTTTCAGGACCCCGCGCTGCTGAGTATTCACCGCCAATCGGCCGGGCCCAGGGCTCCATGTCCTGCCTTGGGCCCTGCAAACCCTTTGGCTGGGCCTGACTGCACCCAGTGCAATTTGAACAAAATACCATCGGAATTGCACTTCTGCCCTTGCAATAAAAATGTGGGATCTTGACCAAATGTGATGAGGGCCTTAATTTAATATCTCTTCTAAAATACAGGACCTCCAGCAGCCTATTGACCATTGCATTAAGATAGCACTGATTCAAAAATAAGAAGGAAGAGATTCCTTCTACTGGATCAATGCCACTTCCTGTAACATCTAGGTATTCCTTGGAGGTCTCCCATACTACTGTACTACCAATTAGGCCTAAAACCATTCAAGGTGGTATAAATACAGTATCAGATGCAATATTATATAGAACTTAGATCTATAGTTCATGACTATAAAAAGTTCTTTTCCTTTCAGACATAAGGCGACAGAGAAAAAGGAATGCAAATTATGTTGTAATGGATAAACAAAAGTAGCTTTTTTCTGTTAGCTATTTTTTAAATCCAGTTGATATAGAAAACAGCCAATATTCTGCACTTCTATAGTTTCTTTCATCTTAGAAACTCAAAGAATAATCTAAGAAATTTAATTTGCCCTCAACACCTGTGGGAGGCAAGAATCCTCATTTCATATACGATAAAATGAAAAACAAACCCCCACAACTGGTGTCTGGAGGCAGTGATGGACTGGATGAAGTCAAACAAGCTGAAGTTGAATCCAGATAAGACTAAGGTCCTGTGGATCAGGAGGCCATCTGTTCAGGAATGTGGCATGGTACCTGTTCTAGACAGGGTTACACTCCCCCTGAAAGAACAGGTACGCAGCTTCGGGGTCCTCCTGGACCCTTTTTTAACATTTGAGAACCAAATTTCTTTGGTGGCCAGAAGTGCTTTTGGGTAGCTTCAGCTGATCTGCCAGCTGCGACTCTTCCTGAACAAGCATGACTTGGCCACAGTGATCCATGCTCTTTATTACATCCTGATTGGATGGATTATTGTAATGCACTTTGTGTGGGTCTGTCTCTGAAGAGACTTCAGAAACTTCAACTGGTCCAGAATGCATCTTTTTGAGTTTTAACTACTACTTGTTCTACAGAGCACATTATGCCAGTGCTCTGGCCGGTGCACTGGCTTCTGGTACGTTTCTAAGCACAATTTAAGGTCTTCGTTATGACCTATAAAACCCTAAATGGGTCAGGTTCAGCATATCTGAAGGGACTGTCTTTCGTATGAGTCTGCCCAGGGATTGAGGTCAGCTGGGGAGGCTCTGCTCAGTGTTCTCTCACTTATGGAGATAAGATAACATCTATGCAGAACAGGGCCTTTTCAGCATTTGCTCCCAGGCTGTGGAATTTTCTCCCCGGGGATATTCGCATGGTGCCAACGTTAGTATTGTTTCAGCGTCAGGCTAAAGCCACCTTTTTCACTCGTGCTTTTATTGATATTTGAGTCTGTGTGTGGGTGTCTCCTCTCGAGATGTCTTAGCAGGTTTTATGTCCCTCTAGGTCTCATTTTAATTTGTTATATATATTTATATTGTGTTTTAAAAAAATTTGTAAACCACCTTGAATATTTTAAATAGAGAGGCAGGGTAAAAATATTTTAAATAAATAAATAAACTCTGCAAGAGGGAGATTAAGTGGCATGTCCAGAGTCACAAAGGTAGTCACTGGCAAATCAAAGAACAGAAGCCAGATCTCTTGCCATACAGTTGTCTGCCTCAAGTACACAAGAATTTCTCTTACTTTCACGACTTAGATTATTTATCATAATCCCACTTGAGTGTTTCAAGGACAATACAATACATTTTGTATAAGGATTTCATATATTATTTTTATAGGAACATATTCCATACTAAATCTCAGACTATTAAACATCTATATTTTCTCACTAACATCTTTTTGCATATGGCAACAGAGGTACTCTTTTAGATGCCAACAGCTTTGATACCAGCATCAAAGTAACTAGACCCATGTGAATTCATGCCTCCATCCTCTCTTTTTAAAAAAGCAATAAAGGTATTTTTGTCTTTACATCTTAAGGTCACCTCACACCGGTCCTTGTGCCAATAGCCTAAATATTAACCCAGTTTGAAGACTCCATTTTGCACAATCTGCTATCCCTTAAAAAAAGGAAGATGGGGGAGCTGCAGCCAAGATTTAGTAAACTGAAATTCTTCCAAAACTTGATCTGTGATCAATGCACACAAAATTAATTTAGATTAAAATATCTAATTGATTCGAAAGTGACAGTTTACTACTTAAATGTATGCACACTGACACCACCTGCACAGTCAAAAGGGAGTTTCAAAAGATAGCCAACAGAAGAGGTAATTTCTTCCAAATTACATTTTTGCAAACTCTCGTATCCTTGTTTGTGCATTTGATTAGTCTTCTCTCTGAAGATGGCGTTTGAAATTCATGGAAATTTTTCCTGCTATAAAGATGTATCTCTGGGTTTTTTCCCAGTTGGCAGGTTAGCTTTTCTTGACCTCTTTGCTAAACCATTTGCCCCTCTGTGCTTCTTGCTCCTCTCATCATCTGAAGAAGGGGGTTGTGCCTACCAAAGCTGAGGATACTATTTATATTGTCTGTTAGTCTCTAAGGTGCTACAGGACCACTCATTGTTTTTTAAGTTATAGACTAACAACAGGCTACTCCTCTGAGACATTCTAGATATTTGGGGCTTTGCTGCTCCTTCATTGTAATGCAAGAATCAACTGAGGTAACTTGCCTGAAGGAGCAGGTCTGGTTACAAGTAAAAGTTCTATACAAAGAGACTACCATCTGTCTGAATGACAGGTGAGGGAGGTGAGTCCATTATGGCAGACACATAGAGTTTTATTCAAACAACCCATTGGAAATAACATGCCAAATTCTTCCCCTCAACGGCCACAGCGGGCCCTGCCATATGGAGTGAGAATAGCTGGAAAGTGGGAGCTTACTCAGGAAATGTGTATTCTTTACATTTGTAGGGGCTGGGCTGGTGTAGAAAGACAACCCAAAGGAGTTCATGGGCAGGAGCAGAATAGTGGATTCCTGACTCCATGGACCCACTGCTGTTCCACAGTATAGACACAGTTCCCATGAATTTGAAGACTACCATGTGAAATACTAACTTGCTGAAGGATGAAAACCACAGCTCAGTTATACTGTCACTGCATCTAAGGTACCTAGAAAGGTGCTTTTCAGCCCAAACCAACAACACACTATTCTTTCCTTGCCTCCCGATTTCCTTTTTCTTGATATAAGTTGCTATTTGTCTCAGACGTCTCGATTCTTATGCTTTTGCCTTTGCTGAATATCTAAAACTACTTGAGTTCCAAATATTCTGGATTCCTAAATAAGAGAGGATAACCGGGTTAGAAAAGAAAGAGCAGATTTAGTGTTAGCTATTGCTTTACCATTTTCATGTCCTCCATGAAACAGAGTGGTAAGCCTAGCCTCAGCATTTGGACCAGCTGTCAAGTGTTTGGGCACCATGGCTGTCATGTTACAATTTCTAGAGAAAAGATGCATATGATGCATTGAAAAGAAACCAAAGCTTTGTCTACGCTACCAAGTTGTGTCGCCAAAAACAGCCTTAAGTCCACAAAACAGTGAGAGCATTCATACCGCAATGAGACTTTTGTCAGGAAAAACACCCAGTTTTGGTGACGACAAAAAAACCTTCCATACCCATGAGAGACTTTTTTCTTTTCCCTTCCCTTTATTCTTGACAAAGAACCAGTGTAGACACTGTTTGTTTTGTTGACAGAACGGTCTTCTGCAAGTATCCCACAGTGCCTGCCCTGATGGCTCTGCTCAGTGTTTTGATCTCTGCTGCCCTGTAGGCATGCACCCTTCCTCCCCTGTCCCCACAGCTTTGAAAGGGGGAGGGGAAATCTGACAGCTGAGTGAGTTGCTCCAATTGGGTAACAGACAAACAGCAAATCATTGGAATGCTCCTATTCTGCCCTGCATTAGGTACAGAGACACAGGCAGGCTGCTGCTCCAGGGGGAGGGCCAGAGAGTCTTGCTATGCTGCTCTGACATTCCTCATCAAGGAGAGCTCAGACAGCTACTCACAATACTGCTCCCAGCAGCTGAGAATGCTATGGGAGAACTCACAGGGAATTCCAAGAAGCACAAGGATCAGCTCAGACTTCACACAATACCGCACTATGGGATGCTTACCCGCATTGCTTTGCTCTATCTGTCCACAGGGTGCTAGCAATGTGGCCGTGAAATGTTCACAATGGGAGGCAGAAAAACCAGTTTGACCAGTTTTCTCTTTTGGCCACTTTTGGTGATGAAAGTGCTGTCAACATGCAAACCTTCCCCGTGTAGACATAGCCCAAGTCTGTTAGAGGCACCAGTGAATCTTACAAAAACAAATGATCTGAAGAGCTAGATTAAAATCTTCACAGCAGAATGCCAGAAATGTTGATAGTCAACTCTATTCTATTACTATGCAAACTAGCCCCTATCGTAGTCAAACATGCTTAGTATTCAGGCACTCCTGATGACAGTGCTATTGTAACCATTTCAATAATAGGATATTAAGGAGATGGTAGGGGAGATAATTTTACTGGACCAACTTTTGTTGGAGAGAGACTTTTGGCCTTGTGCCGAGCTCTTCTTCAGGTTTGGGAAAATATTCAGTGTGTCACAGCCAAATACAAGATTGAACAGTTTAGCAAAAATAATTAGCACATGTTCTAGGAGACCATTCTGTTTTTAAAATTCTTGTGGGTTTCTTTTTTGGGTTATTCGGCATGTTTGCACACTCCCATGTGGCCCGTCCAACCAAGCATGTCAAGTCCAGTGAGCAGTCATGAACATATTTAATTACTACAAGGTTCCCATGAAATGAGGGTGGGAGATAGTTGGGATAAGAGATAGGAGTAAAAATAAAAGTCAGCACATGAGGGACAGAACCTCATGGAATAGTTGGCAGATTTATTTTGTTTTCCAATATTGGCAAAAATATTTAGCTGTTGGACATTGATGTGCTAAATAGCCTAGCAATTTGTGGGATTTTGTCTACTGGTTTGCCTAAGGCAAAAAGTACTTTTTCATTGGATTTTGGTCATTTCCCTCTCTAGGACAGAAGGGAAATCTGAAGTATGTACCTTTATCGTGCCTGTAAGGTCCTTTACTTGGCTAGTTAGAGATTCATTGCATCTTGCAGCCACAGAGTAAGTTCTCTCAAAAACCATCATCTTTATATTCAAATCAGACAGTCACATTTACCATGAATGCTGTTCCATCTTTAACAAAGATGAGGTCTGGTTTTCGCAGTCCTTGTTTAGGGGTGAGTAAAAAATGGGGCCCTTGGTAAGTCTCCCATTTTAGTTCTCGGGCCTCTCTCTTCAGAATGTCACAGAGTTTGTTATGACGTTGTATGTGGGCTCCTTGAACTGCAGACACCGACCCAGGATACAAGGGTGAGGCAGTGTCTACGTTTCATTGTTTTGTTGTTTTTGCAACATCCCAAATATTCTCTGGTGGGGTATACATTTGATCACATCTTGAGAGCAGTCAGAAACAGACATTCAGAGAACCCATAGTAGAACCGGAGCCATTGATTACGGATTGAGTTGTTCTGAAAGTGTTCAATTACACTACCTTGGTATTGAAGGTTTTTCCAATGGGAGAATTCATAGTTTCTCCAGTTGCGTGGTGTTGGATAACATGTTTTTGGAGCTGGTTTTTCCCATTCATTCAACAGTTCCAGAACATGCTGGGGTAACTTGTAATCAATGAAGATTGGGTCTGTTATTCTGGGGATCTCATCAATTCCTCCCCTAGCAGCCACCCAAAGATTTTCAAACTCTTCTTCTATATTGTTAGCCAATGCAATGTGTTTTATTGCTTTTATCTTCACAGTGTGCAGTTCTGTGCAACCTTCCTGTTTGGATTGATGGGCTCAGGCTGACAAGCCTTGCTACTCCCAAGTCACCATTTCTGGATCTGGCATAGATGAAGCTGTTGCAAGTGTTGTTTGGTAAATGGAGCCATTGTTTGACAGCACTTCTGATGTTATCATCAAAGGAAGAAAGCACATTTTCTGCAATCTGCAAGTAGATGATCCGAGGCACTGTGAAAGTGTTAAGCAGTACAAGTTTGTGAAGCTTTGAGAAGAGCCTTGCTGATTCTTTTTAACCAAGTGTCTAGCTTTTCATACAGTGCCGATTTTGAGAACCCGATATATAGGTCTGCCTTAAGATTCAGATATTTCTCTGCTTCACCTGGAATGATCATATTCAGACCTTCTTGATTGATTTCCCAAGCCTCACAGTTTGACAGTGTAGGAGTCATGGGTTGGGTATAGATAAAAATCCATGGCATTTTTTAGCTTGTATTGTAAGCCCCAAAAGCTGGCAAAAGGCTTCCACTACATCAATGCTGGCCTTCATGCCTTACCATGTATCACTCAGCATTACTAGGTCATCCCTAAAAGCTAGAGTTATCTGCTATCCAGAAGTGAATCCCAGGACAGCTTTCTCTAACATTGAGATTAGAGGAGCAAGTGCTAAACTGAATAGCAGTGGAGACATAGGGTCTCCTTGTTTGACACCAACTTTTATACTGATGGCTGGAGTGAGTTCTTGCCCAACCTCCATACATATTTGGATATTACTATAGGGCGATGTCTACACTACATGTTTTGTCGGAAGAGGCAATGCAAATGAAGCGCTGATTAGCATTTTCTCACGCTTCATTTGCGTTGCCTCTTCTGACAAATCACGTAGCGTAGACATAGCCTAGGAGTCCCTTTTGAGTTGAATAATATGATGGTCCAGGCCCCTTTCTTGTAGTACCCACGTGATGTGGTCATTGGATACTGAATTGAATGCTTTCACGATATCAATGAATACAACTCCCAGTGGTCTTTTTTCCTTTTTGGCTTGTTTCACTATGGTTTGGAGTACCTTCAGGTTTTCAGAACACCCTGGTGCTGCTATAAATCCTCTTTAGTGTGTATTTAAGGAACACACTTTGGCCAATCTGCTGGTAATTATTCTTGAGAAAAGCCTCAGCACAATTGATCCAGTTTCCCAGATCTTTCAGGGCTTCTGTGTCCATTGTTTTAGGGATCAGCAGTGGTTGACATGTTTTGATACCATCAGGAATTACGCCTGTAATCAGGAGGTGTAAAGTTCCACTAGTTTAAGGCCATCTGAGTCTACCAAGAGCAGGTGTCTTAGACTGATCTCATCAGGACCAGGCACAGAGTTCTTATTCATTCCTTTGATATTCTTGATTACCTCTTTGTCTGATATTACAATGGTAAATGTGTTTTTGTTGGCATTGGTGAAAGATTTGAATTGTCCGGGGCCTTCAAAAAGTGTTTCTATTTCCCATTTGTCTTTATATGCTTGATGGACTTCAGCCAGAGGGACTTGGCATTGCAGGCACTCTGCCATCAAGGATTATGGAGGCAAGTTTGCATCTATCAGTATTAAAAAGGCACTGGTATCTTTTGTAAGTGCCTGTGTGTGCTGCCCCTTTCTTCATCCAAGATTTTCCTTTTCTGTTTTTCGTAACCTGTGCCCTTATATTCCTTCTATTTTGTGGTTCAGTGTCTCTAGTTAGAAAGGAAGTCAAAATGCCAGTTGCTGAGTCTTCAACAATTGATCTCATATTGGAGTTTCCTGCAACCCAAGCTCTCATGATTCACAAGTCAAATTCTGCTTTTCCCAAAGATTCCAAGGTATCGACTCTGCCCAGTAGACTCTGACACCTTTCACATATAGGTATTCTTGAGGCCAGTAATGATGGGTATTGTACCAAAATCTCTCTTCAGGTACTCACATCTGGTGTCAGATCTTTCCTTATGGCTTTTTCCTTGAAGACTCAGATGTCTTCTGTTATTACTTACCTGTTTAGCAGTTTGTTTTCATTTGTTCAGCAATTAATTTGTTGATATTCTTTTCACCTGAAAAATTTTTCTTCTGCCAAGATCCCCTGAGTAGCAGTTCTTCCTCTGTTATCCAGCAGCTTTTATGCTTACCACATTGTGAGTTGGGCTTCAGCTGGCTAGCTGTGATGCATTCTGCATTATGAACCTCTGGATGCAGAATTCTTTTATGTTGAGTGAGGCCTATTTTTGTTTCAAATCTCATTGGGCATGCGTTACAAAACCAGTGACTTGTTGGTTCTTGTGATACTTTCCCTTTGCATTTGGGAATGTGGCATAAGATGCTATGCACTTTTGGCTCTGTTAGCTGACAACAGGAGCATTGGAATTCCACGTATTTTCCACCATGATATCGCTGAAGGTGGAGGCTTAAAGCACTCAGCTTACCGACATGTTCCTTCTGTGATGAACATGCTGGATTATCGTTTGGAAGTTGGATCATCACTTTTTCTTGTTCAGGATATTCACAGGTACCTTCCGTTTCAGGTTTGGTGCAGTGGTAGATTCAGCTAGTGAATTTGAGTCCTCATCTTTTTCATCTAACTTGAATCCTAAGTCATCAAATTCATCACCTTCTATGTACTCATTATGTGTTGGTTCTTGATGCATTGAGGGATTCAACACATCTACAAAGTTTTTATTGGTTATAATTCTAGTGAAGATTGGCAGGAATACAGCAGTCTTACTCTGTAGAGCTCCCAGGCTAATGCCACCTTCACTCCGGTTCACTATCTATGAGGTGTGTAGGGATACCAGGCAAGGACCATGCTCATTCAAGTTCAAAGTCTGTGAGGTGTGCTGGACAATTACCACCTCACTGCTAGTATTTCCAGGACCCTCCATCTGAGTTGCTACTGGAGACTTTAGCTCAATACCGAGCTACGGGTTCAGTTGGTCAGAAGATGCACCAGTCCCATTGGTGTGAAAAAAATGAATAAAGAAAAGTTATTTACTTAATTTCCACAATGTAAGAACTAGGGGTGACCAAATGACATTAGTCTTCTTTTCAAACCATATTGATTCCAGCCCTCATCTTGGGCATATCCGGATGCTTTGCAGCATTGTCACCACTTTGGTTTTTTCACCATGTTTAATACCATTCTCTGGCCTGGCATACCAGAACAAAAGGATTCGGATTAACAAAAGCAGCTGAGCCACAGTTAGTCAACTCTCACCCGAGTTGTCCAGCAACACCATGAGGAAGTTGAGGTTTCACTACTGCTGCCCAGTAACTATACTTTCAGCAGCCGAAGAGTCATAGTTACTGCACATTAAGTGGCCTGTTAACACTCCCATTTCTATCCTATGATGGTAGGAAGAGATAGTGGATTACAGAGCAATAGAACAAGATGTGTCCAGTGTCTTGTATACATACAATATGAGAACTAAATTTAGCTACGACTACTCGAGAGATCTTGGAGTCATTGTGGATAGTTCTCTGAAAACATCCATTCAGTTTACAGCAGCAGTCAAAAAAGCAAATAGAATGTTAGGAATCATTAAGAGGGGGATAGAGAATAAGACAGAATATCTTATTGCCTCTATATAAAGCCATGGTATGCCCACATCTTGAATACTGCGTAGACATGTGGTTGCTTCATCTCAAAAAAACATATATTGGCATTGGAAAAGGTTCAGAAAAAGGGCAACAAAAATGATTAGGGGTTTGGAACGGGTCCCATATGAAGAGAGATTAAAAAGACTTGGACTTTTCAGCTTAGAAAATAGGAGACTAACGGGGGGATATGATAGAGGTCTATACAATCATGATTGGTGTGGAAAAAGTGAATAAGGAAAAGTTATTTACTTATTCCCACAACGTAAGAACTAGGGGTGACCAAATGAAATTAATAGACAGCAGATTTAAAACAAACAAAAGGAAGTTTTTCTTCACTCAGCACAAAGTCAACCTGTGGAATTCCTTGCCAGAGGATGTGGTGAAGACTAGGACTTCAACAGGGTTCAAAAAAAGAGCTAGATTCATGGAGGTTAGATCCATCAATGGCTATTAGCCAGGATGGATAGAAATGGTGTCCCTAGCCTCTGTTTGGAAATGGATGACAGGAGAGAATCACATGATGATTTCCTATTGTGTTCCCTCCCTCTGGGGTATCTGGTATCGGCCAGTCAGCAGACAGGATACTGGGCTAGATGAACCTTTGGGTCTAACCCAGTATGACCATTCTTATGCCTTTGTGAAGACCACGATTTTAAATGTCTGCCAAAAAAAGTTATCCACTTAAGCTTCCTGACATCTTTTGAAAGTGCTGTGCAGGTTTCCTTTGAGGATAAGAACTGACACATCAGATATAGGATTGCTTTGTGAAAAGTGTTCATGCACAGATGAGAGGGTGTTTTAGGCACACAGTATTGGGTTATACATGGCATTGGATGAGGTACGTATTGTGATAGCATGGATCTTGCAAGGTGTCTTATGGGGAATGTTGAACATAGTGGAGATATGTCTCCAGGTTTTGAATCTGGGAGATCTAGTGCCACTGTCCGTGTATGTGCCTGGTCTGTGAGAAGCTTGCTTTTGATGCTGGTGAGCTTAGAGAGGTTGTGCCAAGGACAGAAGAGAAGATTCAGGAAGAAAGTTCTTTCAAGAATGGGTGGTAGTTGTTTCAAATCCATATGGATTTCAGTGTCTGGTGGTAGGTGACAATTAGGGGGTTGCAGTCAGGTTTTTGTTTGTTTTTTTTTAAGTTGAAGCAGGTTCTCTTGGGGGTACTAGGGTTACCTGTTCCATTATGCAATCTACTTCTCTGGTGGAGAGTCCCTGTTTGGTGAAGGCAGTTTTGTGTGTGGTAAGATGTACATCCTGGACTTTCTCCTCAGACCCTATTTCGTGGTATCTGAGAGCCTGTCTGTAGGTAACACTTCTTGGTGCATTTGGGAAGGTTACTGGGTCTATTAAAGTAGCAGTGCTGATAGGTGGGTTTCTTACATATACAGAGTTCCATTGCTGAAGCCAATTATAGCATCCAGGAATTTCATGCTTGTAGGGGCAAGTTTTCTGAGAATTTAATGGAGGGGTGAATGGTGATTAAGTTGTAGTAAAAAAAAATCTAAGTTTATCATCTGTACAAAGGATGAAAATACTGTCCATGTATCTAACACATCGCTTGCAAATGCTCTACAAGACCAATTATCTTGGAACTAGCCCAAAAAATGATTAACTGGATTAGAGAACAAACAATTAACAGATTTACATCAACAAAAAAGATGAAAAATTATGGAGACACGGACAAACTGGACTAGTCTAAGATGCAGACAGAATACCAGTAACAAAAACAAACTTGTGTTTACATTGACTTGAATGGAAACTTCTGGGGAAAAATCTAGAAATGGTCCTTCCAGGTGCAATGGTAACAGTTTACCAAATCTCTTCATAAACATATATTATTTTCAAGTTTCTGCAAAGTACTCAGAACCAGCTCTTTAAAGCTATTTAGGCATTACTGTGCTCAGCATTGCAATGCCCATCTTATTTTGGAGTTTAAGTCTCATTTTCAAAAATGAGTTAGGGACTTAGGAGCCTAAATCCAAGTTGCCGCAATGCCTAAATACCCTAAACCAAGGCCCAAACTTTTAAAGGTAACAGACATGCAACATTACATGTTCAAACCCAACATTTTAAAGTAAATTTTAATAAAGTCAAATGAAACAAGATACATGTATCTTTTAAAAGGTTATCTCTATAAATGCATAGATTAGCTAAAACAGGTAACGCTTGTCTTAGCTAGAAAGACTCTGTACATTAAACTATGTGCAATTGCATAATAGAAAATATTCAGTTCACAGAACATGCTTGTCAAGATGCTTAGTACAGCTATGCTATATTTAATATAATCTGTGCACTTACATATTTGACAAGTCCTATATATAAAACTGTTCTATTTGTACAGAATGCATTTGCATCTTCCCTGCATCTGTAACTTAAGTTGTAAGAATAACAAGCATTCTTGAAAAAGCTAGCCCTTTAAAGCAAATACATCAGCAACTTCTACCTGCTGAAGACAGAAAAATAAAAATCAATCAAGGATGTTTAAATATCAAAACAATCTTAGGGGCGATGTACAAAGTTACAAAAGGTAGATAGAGGTACCCTGCTCTGCTGAAGCGCCTCTGTTTGCCTTTTGAACACATGGGGAGATGCCTCATTTGTTCTCATACCTAAAACTAATCCACTTACCCTTTGAATTCCTCCAGAAAGCAGACATTTTATGCAAGTATCCATCTGGACATCATTAGATTTAGGAAGGAGTCGTCACTATCCATGTTGTGGTACATACCAATTGCGACTTAAAACCTATATTTTATTTTCAATGGTTTGACCATAGTAAAAAAGAGAAAGGTTACAGCATTTGTATCCAGTTTAATAAGGATTACCTGCTGTGTCATCTAATTTGTGATGATGCAAATATTTTCTGATCTACACATTTTTAAATATTCGAGCCCTCTAAAGTAACTTTTCAATCCAGCTAAGTTGTACCAACTTAATTTGCAAGTTTCCATGTGGTCCTTCATCTAGCTAGTTCTTTGATACAAACTCACTGTCAGTTTGGAATTATGAAAACAATGTTTTACTACTAAGCAAATAAAGATAATCTCATATTCAAATTTAATTAAAAAAATTTCAAGTTTACTGAAAGCTCACATACAAATGGGATGATATGACACAAACTTGAGTTAAAATATGCATCCATCTACTGTGGTGGCAAATCTTAGCCATACAATGCTGGTTTTTCCAACCAGCCATTTCAAAAGCACTTAAATTATTAAAATTCTAAATTGAACACAGGCATTCAGCTAGACATACTAGAAACAGAAGTATTTATATTTGAAAGTAAGTTTTATGGAAGTGAGGAATTGGAATGTACTCAATCTCTAACTAGAAATTTGAGAATCACAAGACATAAATAGGTTAGATCATCTGTGGGAAGACAAAAAGGTATGCTAAATGCCAAGATGTTTGTTTCCCCCTCCCCCACGCGGTACTCAGTCTCTTGATACACCAGGAAAAACTTAACTATCTGCAATCGCTTCTCCCCACACAGCCAATACCAAAAGGTTCCAGGAACCAAGTCTCTTTTCTCTCTCCCTTTCCTGTCACGTAGGATTCTCTTTCTAGCACCAGTTTACCAAGGTAAAATTTGCTCATTTTATAGTAACATTGTATACCACATTTGATCCACCCCATCCCCAAAAGTGTTCTTAGGGACAAGATTAATTACACACACTCTAAAACGAATGTGTAAGTCCTTAAAGAAAGCAAATACTAACCCACACTATATTTGTTGATCAAAAATAAATTGACAAAAAACAGTGGGACATACTAATTTAGACAAGACAGTGGAGCACACTATCGGAGATGTGAAGGCCTCTAGTAACACTTTTTGTAGTAATTAGCACAAGACAGTTCTCATATCAACAGTTATTTGAAGGTAGATCCCAGTGATAAACAATTCACTTGATGACATTTACATATAAATACACATAAATAAAAACCTATATAATTTATGTCTGAAATTAACAAAAATGTGATTTGAACTGAATTAATGTAATTGCATTTAGCTGTATGTGCAGCTTCATCAGAGCTTTCGCCTCTAATGATACTCAAGTGGTGTACAGTTATGCTTTTTACAATTCTTAGTTTAGTAAAGTACTACTCTATAAAAACAGAATCATAAAAACAGCACTTACATTTTAATGTAATGTATAAAACTGTATATTTACATTTACACACATTTGACTGGACTACATAAGGTAGTTCATGGTATAAAACAAATCCCTTCTTGAAAGTCTTTCAAAAAATACATCAACTGCAAATATTTATGATTAAAAGTTACTAAATTAGCAGCTGACAGGACATTTGTAGTAAAAATATATTTTAGGAAAATAGTTGGAAAAAATCTAAACACTGATAAACACTAAAACTATATTTAAACAGAAAATATTAGCAAAAACAGACAAAAACTAGTAGGATAATGAGAACTATTGCATATTGCTCTTCAAGAGCCCTGTGAAAACTGCTGGCAAAACAGAGGAAGTGAATAGGGAAGGAATTAAATGATGGTAGAAATTAATTGTTGGTCCAGAATCCGGAGGTAAAGGAGAACCCAGGCTCTCTCTGTTGCCTCTTACTGGGGAGGAAGAAAGAAAGAAAAAACAAAAAAAGCACACGCAACCCTCTCACCAAACATACATCCTCTTCAAAGGCTAGAAAAGGTGGGCAAAAAAGCCCAATTCTGAAAGCCTTGGGCTCTAACTTAAAACCATTTAGAGTATGTATTTACAGTTCAATAGACAAACCAGAACGACACTACAAATTGCATGTTAACTTCAAAAGTTAACATTTTGCAATATGAAGTGCTTTATACATATAAATTTTATATAAAACACACGTGCAGTTGTGATAGTTTATTCTATCTGAAAAATTGTTTCCACAAGTTCTGTTTCCTTCAGGATCTGTCTTCTGTACACTTAACAGTTTCAAGATTCAACAAGGATCTCCACAATATGCTCAAGCTCATTAAGATCAGATTTACAGTTAGAATTAGAATTTGTGGATGTCTGAGAAGGAAATGTTTCAAGTACATCACAGTGTCCCATTTTTGTGTTGCTCATCATTCCTGTTAACACTGTATCAAGGTCATAGTAAGAATTGTCAACTTCTGAAAAGAGATCTTCAACTGTATTAGGACTTTTATTCTCTAACGTCTCAAATATTTGATCTAATGACTTTTGAAAGTTTCCTCTATTTTCTTGTGGATTCTCCATTTCCCACATATTATTTTGCATGTTTCTTGGAGCTTGTGCTGAAGTAACTGTTGGCATAATTTCTGAATGATCTTGTGAATGAGGATCCTCATAGTCTTTAGTGAACGTACTATAAACTGGAACAAGCTTTCCTTCAGCTTGTTCCTTGGATGAACGGCAAAGGATATCTGTTGAAACCAGACGATCTAGAGAAGTCTGTCCTGCACTCTGTGTATTGATCATCTGCCAAGTCCCATCCTGGGTCATTTCCTCTTGGATTTGCCGTACCGTATTGGCTATAAGTACCGAACGACAAAGATTAGGCTCAACAAGCATGTGGCATAGTTGAAGTTTGACCAAAGACATATCTAAAAGTGACTGCCGCTGAAGGTTATATGAAGGGATAGCTTTAAAACCAGCCAGAGTTCCCTCAATATCTTCTTCGCCATCAAAACATTTTCTCTTCAATCCTCGCACAAACATTGTGTCCTGTGGAGGGGGGAAAAAAAAAAAAAAAAAGTTCTGTAGCACAATCCAGTGCCCTAACAAGTCAGACACTGCAGAAATAAAACTACAGCAAAAACTTTAGAATCTTTCATTAAACACAAGAATGGTCATACTAGGCTTGCTTTAGCAATGTAGTACAAGATGCTTCAGAAGGATAGTAAAACACAACGGACAATTTTACAGCAACATACCTACACAGGAAAGTCTCTTTCAAACTATGACCAATAATTCAAATAATCCAAATAATTCAAACTATGAGTCAATAATTGCTTTATGTTCAGAAAGGTGAGCATTAGCTAGCTACTGGTCTGGTAAGTAGGGATGTTAGATAGCAATTAACTGAATATTCATGTAACCACACAAAATACTATTGGTTACATGACTATTCAATAGTCCCTGGGGGCGGGACTGGCAGCCAGTGCACCCTGGGAAGCCCCCTGCCTTGTGTTGGGCAGCAGCAGCCTCTGTCCACAGTGAGCGTGGGCCTAGCTTCCCCTGCCAGATGATGTGTATGGTCAATAAAATTAACTAATCAGCCTATGCTTATTGGTTAAATGTGTACTTGACTACATGTTGACATCCTATTGGTAAGTATATAAGTCTACATCTACAGTACAAGTTTTCTTGGCAAAAATATGCTAATGAGGGACTCGTTTGCATGAGTCACGATCTCATTTGCATATTTTCTGCCGATCCATTTTTGCACAAAACCAAGCAGTGTGGATGTTTTCTTTTTGCGCAAAACCCCCTTTTTCCGCAAAAACGTATTGGCAGAAAATATGCAAATGACATCATGACTCATGCAAATGAGTCCCTCATTAGCATATGTTTTGCCGAGAAAACTCACAGTGTAGACATAGCCCAAGTGTTTTCTGAATTCGACTAATATTGACTGTATCTTAGAGCTCTATGTGCCACAAAGTAATCTGTTGGGTGTTTAAGAAAAAAATTAAATTGGCCTTGAATTTCAATAGGTGCCCCCTAATTCCTTTATAGTTTCCCTTCTTAAACTCTCCTCAGACAGAAGTCTTAGTATTCCTAGACTCAAAAAAAAGAATTAAACAAATTCATGGAAGATAGTGATCTTGATGGGCCTAGGAAGCAACTCCAGCCTCCGCGTGTCCCTAAACCTCTGACAGAAACTAGGAATTGATGATGGGGACAGATCACTCAAAATTAACCTGTTCTTTCCACAGCCTCTGAAACATCTGGCACTATCCAACAAGATACTGAGCTATATGAGCCATTGGTCTTACCCAGTATAGTTTAAGTCCGACACTTTTTTTCCTTTTCTTTTTTTTTTGGGGGGTGGGCAAACTAAAACCTAAATAATTCAAAATGAAAAATTCTAAATGAATCTTCCCTCACTCCATGACATTTTCAGTTTTATTTGCTACTTCCCTTAATACACCTTTATCTCTCATTTTATGTGTCCAACATTTATTGTGCTACTAGTCAGATGTTTTTATATTAGCTCTCCTTCATGTGCCCCCCCCCCCCCCCCCGCCTGGAGTAGTTACCCCAAAATCCAACACACGACAAAGTAAATTGTTCCTTCCAACATGTTAGACTATATTTGTCTACACTGACTTGAACCTGCCATTCTGTCCCCTAGTTTTATTAAGGGCTTCTAAATTCCCTTACAATACAAAGTTTACTGAAAAAGTATGTCACCTAAGAGTTCACCCCTCTTTAAGATTCCATATGGAATAAAGATACTTGCCCTGGTAATTGTGATTTTCAAACCAATGTCCATATGGACCTACACTCTTGGGCTGGGTCTAGACTGGCAAGTTTTTCCGCAAAAGCACTGACGTTCTAATGTAAGAAATCAGTGCTTCTTGCACAAATACTTTGACGCTCCCGTTCGGGCAAAAGTCCTCTTGCGCAAGAGGGCCAGTGTAGACAGCTCAGATTTGTTTTGCGCAAAAAAGCCCCGATCGCAAAAATGGCCATCGGGGCTTTCTTGTGCAAAACCGCGTCTAGATTGCCACGGACGCTTTTCCACAAAAAGTGCTTTTGCGGAAAAGCATCCGTGCCAATCTAGACGCTCTTTTCTGCAAATGCTTTTAACGGAAAAACTTTTCCGTTAGAAGCATTTGCGGAAAATCATGCCAGTCTAGACGGAGCCTTGGAGTAAGTATCCCTGTTTATGGGATTCTGGAAAATTCTAGAAAGCAGCACCCATCAGAGCTAGTTACCCCAAGCTTATGTGATTAATATCACCTTGATTCAGCATTTCCTGGTTCATGATGATGTTTTTTACTTTAACTGTAATGTTCTTGTAAAGGAATATGGAAACTTTTTGCCCCGTTTCTGAGACTGCACAACACAACTGGTTTAAAAGTTTTACTTAAGAAGTTACATACCAATAACTGCGTTTGATGTAATCCTTCCTCTTCTCCCATGCTACAGAACAAGATTCCATACAGCACCTGTTATAGCTCCACCTACCAGGCAGCAGAACACAGTCAGTCAATTACAGGAGGTACACAGCAGAACTCCATCTGTTTTCTATTTCAGGTACTTAGGCTCCCTTACTATTCTGATCACCTCACAAACTTTAATGCATTATCCTTATAACATATCTGCGAGTCAAGGTAGTACTATTATCTCCACTGTACAGAGTTTGAGCAAAGAGACTAAGTAACTCGCCTAAAGTCACACTAAGTCGGTGGAAAGGCAGGGATTTAAACCTCGGGTCTCCTAAATCCTGAACTAATACCTTACTTGCTGCACCATTCTTCTTCCTTTCTTAGCCACTGAAACAGTAGACTAAGTATTTAACAGTCATTTGGGATATTGAAATATACATAAAAAGAGGAGAGAAAAGAATCTCTGTTCAACAGAAGGAAAAACATGCAGTATAGTCCCATTTACCTGAAACACTATTATCCAAACCTTCATATTATTCAAATCCTTTCATTAATCCCCCTGTATCTGATGCAGGGGGATAAGGAAGAGATTTAGATAATGCAGAGCTTGGGTTAACAGAGACCCCCAGTGAGGGCTGCAAAAGCCATGAGAAAGCTACCCTGCCACTGAATGGTGCTGCAGCAGCAGAGGAGCCCTTTTCAGGCCTGCTGTCATGGGACTGAGCCAAGTGGGTGTGAGAAGGATTGGGACAGCAGAGCTTCAGGACTCCCTACTGTAAACAGGGCAAATGTCACCTGATCCCTACAGGCACAAGGAAGGTAGCACTCTAAGCAGGGCAGGGCAGAGCAAAGTCCTGCCCTGGGATTTCTGCTCTGCCCTGCGCCTGCAAAGATTGTGTCACTGGCTGTTGCAACACAGGAAACCCTTTACAGCCTTGCCATCAGTGGAGTGAGCTGGTAAGAGCAGAAACTCTCAGCCAGGAGTGCAAGAAGCTGGCTCCTCCCCTATTAGCGGAGTTCCCAATTATCGGAATCAAAGCTATGTGCCTTATGTAATTTGGATAATCAGGGGTATAGGGTATTGATTTTGTCACTTCTTCCATCCTACATGAAAATTATATAAAGCAAATGTAAGTGGGGAGCTGTAAAAATGAGGTGTTTCCCCCACAGCAGCAGAAAGAACTCCGATTAAAATGTGTTTTTCAAGGCGATAGATTTGCTGGCAATAAATGTAGGAGAAATGTGTTGCTCAAAAAAAAATAGACTTGAAAAACAAATTTGGGTCTAAATAAAGTTTGATAGACCTCTTAACATATTTACTATGAATGTCTTCTGAAATAGAGTTACCGGATCAGGCAGAAAATAGCAAATTCATTTGAAATTCCAAAAGCTTCAAAGCTAAATATGAAAATAACTCAATTTTTTTTCTAGAAATTTCTGTCATAAAAAAGAATTCAGTGACCCCCCAGTTCAATTAAATAAGGGGAGAGGCATTTTCCCAATAATGCTACTGTTTACTAATTGTACCCCTAAGGACAATCTGTTCAAGGATGCACCTGGACTATATGATAGCCTGAATTCTCTTAAAATAAAATCAAGACAGACTAGTAAAGATCAAGCAACATTAAAAGAAGTTGCAGATATGAGAATAAGTAACTATGATAGAATGTTTTCCGCTTTACATATTTGACTATTTTGGAAAATAAAACCCTACTTCACAAAACAGTCACTATTACTTGCCAAAACAGAATGAAATGGGAATGCTTGCTGAAGAGAACATGAACCTTCAATAAAAGGACTGAGAGGAGGATTCATCATCAGATCCAGAAACTACTACAGGGTGGTGCCCCCTGCTCGCTGCGCTTGCCAACCCCCTCTCCGAGAGTAGGCAGCCCTGGCTCTTCCCCTGGCCACCGGGAGGGCCAGGCTGAGGTGTGGCAGCCCTGGCTCTCCCTGCTCCAGCTGCTGGGGGGGGGGGGGTAGAGTGGGCTCCAGACCTAGGCTGGTCTGGCTCCCTCCTTCCAGCCACCAAGGGACTGGGCTGGGCTGGGCTGAGGCTGGCCTAGGTCTCCCCTTCTGGCTACCGGAGAAGCTTTGGGGGGAGGGGGGGGGGAGAAAGGGGACTGGACTACACAGTGACTGCAGCTGGCCCAGCTCTCTCCCTATGGCCAGCAGGGGGGTGGGTGGGTCAGGAGAGAGCCGGGCCAGCCTCTGGCAGGGAGGGAGAAGGAAGGCTGCGCAAGAGCTGAGCCCAACTCTCCCCCCCACCCCTGACCATCACAGATGAGTGGGTGGGCGGCTGCGAGAGGGATACCCAGCCCTGGTTCACAGGCCAGGGCAGCTCCTGCAGGATGACCCTTAGTCCAGTCCTCCCCACTGCATCGCGCCTCTGCCCCTCTCCCTCTGACAGAAATTTTAACTCCTGGAAGCCTGCCATGTGACGGCTGCCAGAGGCACATCCAGCCCCGGCCCTAGCTCAGGGTGCCTCCTAGGTCAGTTCAGGGGCCAAATGCCCACCAGTCTCGTGCCCTCCCCCCCACCCCCAGCAGGTCTCTCCAACAGCCCTCCTGCCCTCTTCCATGGGCCTCACTGCCCCCTGCTGCAGCTGGAGCTTTTTTAACCCCCCTACAGCGGGCCTCTCTACTGGCCCCCCGGAATTTTCCTCCCCCTACCAGAAGCAGCAGTGCTACTGCTCCTATTGAGGTTTGGGAGCCAAGGGTTGCAGATCCCTGCTGGGTTAGCAGCAGGAAGGAGGGACGAACGGAGGTGGTGGGGCAGCTGAGGGGGGAGGGGCTATGGGACACAGGGTGACATGATGATGTCACTCGGTCGTCCCGCAGGAAAAACTTTTAAAAATAATATACAGTAGACTTCTGATAATCTGGCACCTTTGGGACCCAGGGGGTGCCAGATTATCAGATACACCGGAGTATCAGGAGGTACTCCAGCGGGGGGTTGTGATGGGTCTGCCGGGACTGCCCGGGGGCGGGGGAGTGAAGGGTCGGCAGGGAACGGTGCGGCGAGGGGTAAACCCTCCGCTGTTTTGCAAGAAGGCGGGGGAAGCCTCGCGCAGCTGCCGGCGACAGGCCAGCTGGGGCTGCAAGCGGCAGTAGTGGAGGACTTGGGGAAGCAGCAGAGCAGAGCAGCTGGGGTGCTGTTGGGTTGGTCCCACAGCACAGCTCAGGTGAGGGGCGGCGCTGCGGGACCAACCTGGCAGCACCCCAGCTGCTCTGCCCTGCCACGTTCCCAAGTCTGCTGCCGCTTGCAGGCAGGTGGCAAACGGCGGCGGCAGACTTGGGGAAGTGGCAGAGCAGAACAGCTGGGGTGCTGCCGGGTTGGTCCTGCAGCGCTGCCCCTCTCCTCCACCGCCGCTTGCAGCCCCAGCTGGCCTGTAGCAGGCGGCTGCGCGTGGCTTCCCCTGCCTCCCTGCAAAACAGTGGAGGGTTCACCCCTCGCCGCCGCTCCCCCCCCCCCCCCCCCACCGCCGCCCGGATGCAGTGTGGGTCCGGTAGACATGTCACAGGGGTATAATCCCTTTCCCCTCTCCTCCCCTTCCCTTCCCTTCCCGAGCTGGCTGAAGCACTTCCGGGTTCCAGTTGGTGCCGGACTATCAGGAGTGCCGGACCACTGGATGCCGGACAATTGGAGTTTTACTGTACACAGAAAAGGACAAAGTGATACTGCAGAGACGGACGGTTTCAGCCTAGTCAAACTGCAACTTCAGTAATACACACTAGAGATGGAAGCAACTACTCAAGCTAAATTTATCAGGTAGTCGACTACTCATCAGGTAGTTGAGTCACTACTACTCACGTTCCCCCCACCTTTGCTGCCTCTGCATCAGAGGCAACGGAGGGGAGGAAGGGAAGTAGGACCCAGTGCTAGGGGGAGCCCCAGCTATCCCAGAGCCACCCCACCTCATGTCATCCTGCTGCGGCTCTGCGGTGGGCTCTTACTACATTTAAGATGCAGAGCTGCAGCAGTCCTGGAGCTGGCACAAGCTGGGACTACTTAGTCCTGGCTCATACTGCCCCTGGGAGCAATTTACATTTAAACTACAGAGCCACATCGGCAGTAGCGAGCACTCTCTTCTCCCACCCCCCCCCCAGACTAATCCAGTAGTCAGTGGAATAACTTAATTAACTGCCACTTAACATCCCAATACTCACAGGGAAAAATAGTTACCCAATGCAAAGCAATGATAAACTTGACCTGTTGCATGCAATTTTAGGTCCTTCCCAGGAACAATTATTTTTGCTCCTGAGAACAAATAGGTTCTCTTTGTATCCTCTTTTTAAGCAGAGTCCTATTTTTCATAGTTATAGGGTAGCAAAGCCTACTATAGATTTGCCCACTGACAAAAGTAGGGTTTGGGGGCACAAATTGCAATTAACCCCCCCCCGTGTTTTTAACCCCCCCCTTTTTTTTAAATAAAAATCAAAAAGATCTTGCTGTTTTTCCTGCATCTGCACACAAACCATAGCTATGAACTGGCATTCATAGCGAAAGTGTGTTAACTCTGAAGTGTATGGACATATCTACACTACAAACTTAAATCAACCTACAACCCCCAGAGTGACCACACTAGCCTCCAGTCAGTGGTACGTGTCCTCACCAAGAGTACTCCCACTGACTAAAGAGGCGCCACAGAGCTCCCTACTGGGTACCCAGCTGCCCCTAGACTTTTTGCCTCCCCACTTCCCAGCTGGTGATGTGGGTGGGGTGAGGGGAGAGCTACCTGGGACTTCACCTCTGGCAGAGAAATCTGAACCTAGAGTCCAGTTGGCTGCTTTGCTCCTGGTAAGGAGCCAAGAGTCCTGCAGGAAGCCAGGAGCAGTCAGTGCAGCCAGGCTTGCTGCACAGACCAAGGAGCTAGAACTCTGGGGGGGTGAGGGGAGGGCGGGGCAGAGAAGCAAGAAACCCAGCAGGAGCTTAGGTGGCAGCCCAGTTTGGAATGAAGACCTAGGGGTGAGGGTGACAAGACTACATGTCACCCTACCTACACTGATATAAGCTTTGCACCTCTCATGGAGGTCAGAGTGGTGGTGTACATTTGTATTGGGAGCAAGGCTGTAGTGTATATATACACAAATAGTTAGACTGACATAAGTTGCCTTATGTCGCCCTGTGTAGTGTAGATCGGGGCTAATAATTGTAAATCTTGTTTCTCTGCTGATCACCATAACAGAGCAATTCAACAAGTATACTTGGTCCACTGCTGTTGGACATAGTGACAAATGAGGAGAGGTCAAGATTGCTGTCTGTTTAGAAGCTAGAAAGTTCAAGTCCCCTGCCCCCAACAATTTCAAGTAAACATTAACCTCGTCTAAAATGGGGAAGCACAATTACATCCTTTCGTGAGCACTCTACATGAGTGCCAAAGCCCAAACTGTTCTGTTTTCCTGTGTGCCAAAAGCCCCTTGATCTGGTAGTTAATCTCCATGAGCTACTACAATTCAGAGGTGTCAATACAAAAAATTGCAGCACATGAGCATCTGAAAACTGGAAGAACAGATTGAATCCAATAGAAAAATAAGTAGTTTGAAGAACGCATTTAATTCATTTAATTTACATTTACTTGAATCGGGCGCAGATCTTCCAATTTGCTGCAGAAACCTTGCCACAGAATTTTAGGTACAGATTTTGCAAAACTATAAATGGCAGCACATGCCAGACAACATTTCTGAAATACAATAGCAGAGCAGAGCCTGGGTTTTTTGGGGAAAAAAGCAGCCCTTACCACCAGGGTGGCAACAGCGCCAGGGGGTCACCCCCATCAACACAGGGCGGTGGCCAGGAGAGTACAGGGCAGTGAGGAATGGAACAAGATACACAGAAATGATGCAGTGGACAGAGGAAAGGTGCCCAGCGTGGCGATGGAGAAGGAAACGCGCAGAGGTGCGTAGGTGGGGCGGGGGCGGGGGAAGTCAGCCCCCCGGATTACAAATATCCCCCACAGGGGCAGGGCAGCGACCCCTCCCCTAAGAGGGCAGGACAAGGGGTGTCAGGAGTCTCTCCAAGGAGCACACACGGTATGTGGCGACGGCGGCAGAAGATGGGGAGGGGGAGCGTATGGGAGGAGCTGCGGCCGGCGGGGTTCAAGTGCTGGGGGGCTGCGGGCGTGTGGGGAGTTGCGGGCCAGGGGGAACCGGGTGAGGGCTGCACGCCGGGAGGGGCAGCGAGCGCCGGGCGGGAAGGGGGGGGGAAGCGCGAAAGGGAACAGCGAGCTCAGGCTGCAGGAGGCACCCCCCGAGAAGCGGCCTAGCCCGCTCCGAGGAGACCCTGGGCGGCGGCGGCAGCTGCTGCTCGTCGCCCCTCTGCTCTGGGACCCCGGGGAGGGGGATCCGCCGCCATTTTGAATCCGCTCCCCATCGCGGGCTCTTCCCCGCCCAGCCGCTTCCAGACCGGTGCCCCTGTTTCTCTGCCGCGGACTAAGAGACGATCCCCGGGGGTGGGGGCCAAGCTAATCCCGGGACCGCGGAGCGCTCGGTCCGACCCCACTCACCTCCTCGGCGCCTTCCGACCCGCGCCCAGCTCCCGCCTCACCGACCGCTCCGCGCCTGAGAGAAGGGGCGGGACCAAGCACCCCCGCCCGCCCCACCTCTCCCCCGCCCGCCATCTTATTGTCAAAGCCCACAAAGAAACGGTCGCTTGCCCCCGCCCTACCCGGCCTGCCATTGGGAGATGCCGCCACCATGTAGCCACGCCCACAGCGAAATCTTGGTCGTCATTGGCTGTCTCCTGACCGTAAAGTACCGCCCACACGGCATCCACCCTTCCATTGGATGACGGGTTACCATGGTGCTCAGCCCCACCCTCCCCCTAACGTACGACTGGTTGAGGGGTTACCATGGAGCCCATACCCGCTCCTTAGCTGTCATTGGCTGAGGAAAAGAGCGAGGTGGAGTTTAGCGTTCAAATAGCTGCCAATGGGCTAGGCGGGCCCCCTGCCTCTGCCTATTGACGTGACCGGGATCCTGGCCACATGGGCTCCAAAGCCAGCATGAGTTGGGCCTGCCGGAGAGCAGCCCGGCCTCTCTCCTCCCTGCTGCCACGTGGTGGCAAAGGAGTCCCCACCTCAACCAAGTCTCTGCCCTACTGCTACACGGGGCTCATCCTGCACATCATCACTGGGCACTGTGTGCCCTCAGCCCCCCCCCCCCCTCCCGGCATGGGGCTCCTCTGCTCTCAGCATGAAACCTAGTCATCGCACACGCCTGGCCCTTCCCTTAAACAGCAACACCTCTGGTGCCTACAGGCAGAACCCCAAGGGAACATACAAACAGCCTCAGGGCGTCAGACTATGGCCCAGCTCCCTGTTCTGGCAGAAGCTGTTGCCAAATGCTTCAGAGGGAATGAATAGAGCAGGCCAATTATTGAGTGATCCTTCCACTCGCTCCACTACATCTACACTGCAGGCTTCTTGCACCAGAACTGTTTTGCACAAGAGTTCTTGCACAAAAATTCTTGTGCAAGAGCACATCCACACTGACATGCTTTTGCGCAAGAGATGTGCTTTTGTGCAAGAGCGTTTTGTGGATGCTCTCTTATGCAAGAAAGCTCTGATGGCCATTTTAGCCACAGGGGTTTCTTACACAAGAAACCCCTGTTGCTCACCCACACTGCCTTCTTGCACAAGAGGGCTTATTCTTCATGGAGAGAAGAGTAACTCTTGCACAAGAAGCCCTCTCTTCTGATGCTTTACTGTAAATTTACTTGCGCAAGAAGGTGCATGCGGTGTAGACGCTCCGCTAGTTTTTGCGCAAGAACGGCCGTTCTTGTGCAAGAAGCCTGCAGTGTAGACGTAGCCCTCCAGTTTTAGCTTCTAGCATAGGGTTGCCAGGTGTCTGGTTTTCAGCTGGAATGCTCAGTCAAGAATAGGGATATGATGGTGTAAGCCAGAGGTGGGGAACCTCAGGCCTAGGGGCTGGACACAGTCCCCTGCTTGCCTGGATGCGGCCCCCCACAGCTCAGTTCCCCTCCCCCTAGTATTGGGGAACCTGCACTGGCTCTTCAGCCCCCCTGCCGTCCCACTGCAGGGCTGGAAGCACACAAAATCTACTAGGCGGGCCCCCCAGGCTCTGGTGTGCAATGGGAATGTCTCTCTCCTCATTTGGGGCTATGTCAGTGAGGGGTTTTTGTTTGTTTGTTCATTTTGCTTCTCTCTTGTGTGTGGGTCAGTGGCCCCCTGACCAAAAAGATTCCCCTCCCCTGTAAACAGTTAACTAATGATTTTGGTCTTATCAGTTAACCTTTACTTCAGCATAGGGGGGGAGAGTGGAGGGTAGGGCAGGTGGGAGCCGGTGCTCGTGGGGAGCCAGCTTTTAAGCAGGCTTCCTGTGAGTACAGGCTTCTAGGAAGCTGTCCGCCCCCCCCCCCCATGCTGCTGCCTCTGATACAGAGGTTGCAGCACAGGTGGGAGCCTATACACACAGGAAGCCCGCTTCTAAGCTGGCTCCTTGCACATTACCAGCTCACAAAGAGCCACTCCCCTCCACTCTCCCCCCTATGCTGCTGCGATGTATGTGATCATGTAAACATGTAACTGTAACAGATAACTTGGGCCCACTGACTAGATTGTTGAAAGTATGACTGGGGGTGCAGCGGGTCAAAGGCAGGATCCCTGCCTGCCTTGGCTCCAGGAAGGAGCCCCCTCCCCTGAGCAATGTGAGCCAGGGATTACTGGGAAGCCTGCATTTACTATGGTAGTGGGGGCTGGAGCAACCCTGCAGCCTGCTTTGCTCCACCCCACTGCCCTCTCCCAGCCCACTACACTTAACTTCACTGTGGCAGTGGGAAGTGCCCTGTGGCTGGGGCATTCTGTTCCTGCTGCCAAGTGCAGCATTCTGGGAGAGGGCAGCAGGGTGTAGTGGAGCAGGTTGCTGGCTTGCTCCTGCTCCCACTGCTGCCGTGAGTGGGGAGGGGGTGACCCCTTCAGCTGCCCCATGGCAGGCCCCCAGGTAATAACCATCCTATGGACAGGGCCCAGGGTGAGGTAGCTGTTGAGGCCCCTCAAAAAAAACTTTGGGGTCTGGGGTGGACACCCTGCACCATCCTATGGATGGGACAGCTTTGAGTCTTGATGTTGTTGTCCCCTGCAAACACTTTGTTCCTAATGCTTAGCTGTTGTATTTCCCCAGCTCTCTACCTGCTGGTTGGCTCTCAACTGAGCAGAAAGGAAGGGCATGTCGGGTGTAGTTCCTGGCTACTTCTGAAAGGGGGTGAACTGCAGCAGCTGCTTTGCTGCTTCTGGCCCTGAGCTCTTAGAGGATGTGTGAAGGAAGGGTGGGGAGGAAAATGTAGGTCAGAAAATTAAAATCCTAAGAGAGAGAGCTGGAGGAGCACAGAAATAAGATAGAACTTGGAGATTAGGTGCACAGAATGTTGAAAACAAGGTTGGTAATGGCATGCACAGAGTACAATTAGGCAGACATCTGGAACAAGATAGGCTACAGATTTTAATGTCTTTTTTATACTTGGCTCTAACCTGCACTGTTCTGACCACACCATGGTGTAGAATTCCCAGTCAAAATGCTAAAAGAAAAGAAATTGATATCACAGAGGAAAAATTGTCACATTCAGACAGACACCAGTTCCTTCTGGCCTACTTGCAAAGAATTTAGGCCCTGATCCGTCAGTAAGACCTGAAAGGACTATCCTTGTGCTAGCATAGAGCTCTGTTACTGGGTTCAGTAGGTGTGTTTCGCTGCAGGCTCTAGACCATAAAGTAAAGTGTAAAATAAAAAGTGATAACAAAGGGCATAAACACACACACATGCACATAAAGACAATATACATCATTTTTCTCCCTTAAAATTAAGTTTAAGTTAGAAATATTAGATCAACATCTTCAAACTTCCAAAAAGCTCTCCAGCAAAATGAGATACCTAGTTAGATTCTCATATAACAAGAGACTGGACAAGGAAGGTGTTTTACCATTTAAAACTCTGAGGCCAGGTCTATACTAGATCTGGAAGGCTGGCTTACACAATTCAAGCTACATAAATAAGCTTAGTGCTGTCTCCACAGCGGGAGGTCAACAGGAGCAAATGCTCCCATTACTTCTCATGAATCAAGGAGTACCGGCACCAACCAGGGGTGACCTCAGCATTTGATTTAGCTGTTCCTTATTAGACCCCTAAATCAAAGGCCAGAAGATCGATCTCCAGTATGGCAAGTGGAGACAAGATCTGATTTTGTCAACACAAACTGATAAGACCAGAGAGAAAAACTTAAAGATTCAATCTTCTAGCTCTTCAGATAAGGTCTGAGGAAACTCCCACAGCAGTCCTCTAGTCAAGGCATGACAAGACTTGATATTTTTAGGGGAAAAAATGTAAACAATCCTTGAGTTTCCTTTATATGTAAGAAACAAAAAACTTAGGAAATGACAACAATATTATCTGGAAAATCTATACAAAAAAATGTAACCCAAAAAATTACTAGAGAACAAACCACCAGAGATAAAAAATAAAGTTATAAAGAGAACAAGGCTTTATCACCTTTACCCTTTCAACCCATCCACCACATTGAACCAACCTCTAAAGAGAGTATTGGAAAGAGCAGAAAAAGCTAGACTGCTAGTTTCCTATGAAGAACTTTTGCATTAGCAGGCTCCCTCAGCACAGTGAAATGTTCATAACTAAGAATTTGTCTATGTTGGCAAGATGAGTGCTGTAACTTTCTTGTTCAGGGATGTGAAAAAACCTCACCCAGTGCAGCAAGTTACAGCTCTGTAAAGTGCCAATGTCAATATAAACAGGCTCCCAACGCTGTTAATTCCCCTTGTGCAGGGGTGCTGGAAAAATGTTTATAGTGGGGGTGAATCAAACTGTAAAAACTTTCTATATAGTGGTAATCTTGTCAAGCCAAGGGGTGTTGCAGCATCCCCCAATACCTCTGGTTCTAGCACCCATGCCCTTGTGGAGGTGGTTTACCGAGAGCCTTGGGAAAGCGCGCTCTCAGCGCTTCTTCTGTGACCACACTGCCATATTAAAGCGCTGTCCCAGCTGCATTTTAATCTAGGTGTAGAAAAAGAGAAAAAGCCCAAGACAGCTCTTAACAAAAGCAGAATCTATAATAGAAGCCAGAGGCAGAGACTAAGGGGAGACAACATACCCTGAAAAAAAAAAAGAAAACAGAGAAGTCTGCAACAACTTGATGCAGGAAACCAAGCTCAAGATGCTTTCTGCTCCAGCATAGGAGAGAAAATGCTTAAAAAACACCACCACATGCATCTTCAATGAACTGACATGACTTTCAGTTACATTGCCAGCAAATCAGAAATGGTTAGTAGCGTGGGAGGAACATTTTGTAACCCTGTCCTGGGATGCCATGTTCCCCACTGCAGCTACTTTGGCAGGCAACACAAAGCTGGAGAGTGGGGGAGGGGGAAGTGAGTCCCTTGAAGGACAAATCTGGCACTGAATTGCCCTCTCATCCTACCTAGACAGCTGTCTTAACTGGGCTCCCTCAGTGCAAGGTTGGGCAGGTTCAGTGCGCCAGATTGCTGCAGACAGTCTGCTTCTTGCAATCTAGCTGGGCTGGGGGGGTTCATCTTCCCCTGCCTTAGTTACAGGATGAACTGGCTCCCTCCTTTCCTTTATATGTGCAGTGTGTGTCCCAGGATATTAGAGAGACTAGTTGGGTGAGTTAGTAGCTTTTATTGGACCAACTTGTGCTGGTGAGGGAGACAAGCTTTTGCATTCTTTGGTGAACCTCTGGGCAGGCATAAGTGAAGCTGGGAGCAGTTCCCTCAACTCCACAACTTGAATGGGCTTTGGGCGGAGAGCTCACCCAATGTTAGCCCATACTCTCCCCACCACATGAGCTGGCTCTGCAGGGAGTGGCAGCCCCACCTCCTGTGCTAGCCTGTGCTGGGTTGTGTAACCTGCTGGGGACACCGATGCTAAGAATCCCTGCTGGAAGTTCTAGGCTGCTCGCCACCTTCCTACCCGACTACCTGCTCAGTCTGGCACAGGCTCATTAGGGGCTAGCTGTGCTGGGTACTGGATCAGCTGCCTCCAGTGAGGACACTCAGCCACTCCAGTGTGGGTGGGACATTCACACAGCAACAAGCGAGGAAAAAACAGTTTGAAAATAGGAAACTGTTTGTAAAACCACCAAAAGGAGTGGGAAACGCAGCATCTGGACTGGGGCCTGAAGTAGGACTTCTCTTTTTCAAACTGATTAGGTTTTGAGGTTGTTTGTAAAGCAACTTACGCAGTGGGGTCCTGGTCCATGATGGGAATTCCTCGGTGCTACTGCAATACAAATATGAATAAAACAGCAATTAACATCCCTTCATCATTGCTCATGCTTACACATGTGAGCATCTAATGAAAAATACTCCTGTGAGTTAAGTAACACACTCTCAGCTTCAGGAGAGACTCTTAGACAGCCATAAGCATGGGAAGCAAGGGTGTGGGAGTTAAGGATGTTAAAATGCGGTTAATTGACTAGTCAGCTAGTTGATGGAATTTCCATTGACTAGTCCATAGGCACTTCCACATTTCTCCTTTGAAATGTACAAGCGCCCCAGCAGGTGCTCTTGTACATTTAAAAGGAGGAATGAGGAACTCCAGGTACAGCCCGGGGACAGCAGGAAGTCCTGCTGACTCCGGGCTGCACATGGTGTGCCTTCTTTGAAATGCACAAGAGTCCCCAAAGGGGTCTCTCGTGCATTTCAAAGCGATGGAGCTCAGGGACAGTGGGGGACTCCCCAGCTGGTTCTGGGGAAATGCTGCAGGGAGCCCGGGGTCAGCTGGGAATCCCCAGCTGACCCCGGGCTCCACCGCAGCTGCCCCTTTAAAACACATAGATGCAGCGTTTTAAAGGGGCAGCCATGGAGCCCAGGGAGTCCCCAGCTGACCCCAGGTTTCAGGGAAGTGCCAAGTGGAATCCAGGGTCAGCTGGGAACTCCCCAGCTGGTTCCGGGGAAATGCCACAAGGACCCCGGGATCAGCTGGGGAGTCCCCAGCTGCTTCTGGGCTCCACGGCTGCCCCTTTGAATCACGCAGAGGTGGCGTTTTAAAGGGGGCAGCCCTCCACACAGTTGATCCATGGATCAGCTGTGAAGCAGCCGCCTTGGGGTTTCAAAGTGGCAGCACCACTGTGCAGCACTGACATTTTGAAGTACCTCCTCCCCCCCCCCTTTGCTGCCTCTATCTTATTGAGGCAGCAAGGGGGAGGGATATCAACTAGTCAAAAGACTATCTGATAAGCAAATGCTTATTGGATAGTCAGCTAGTCTTTCACATCCTGAGCAGGAGTGCTCCCGTGGCTCCACTCCTGGCCCTATGCATGGGGTCCTGGCTGCTGACCCTACCTGCAGGGCTCTGCTCCCAGCCTGGCTGCCAGACTTGTCTCTGTCACCAACTGCAATCCAAGCACTGGCCCTCTAATCCCAGTCTGTGTCCCTTCCCCCTCCCGTCCACCCTGGAGACATAGCTCTGCTCTCAATCCCAGCTCTGGGGTGCACAGATGGCACAAGGGGGGGATGTAAGGTAAAAAGTTTGGCGATTACTGCTTTATAGTTTCATTATCTGGCTTTCAGCATCCCCATTATAAAAGGTGTTCTTATACTACTCTACACAGCAGTCATTTGGAAGAGAGCAAACTCCTTAAAGTGTTTCCTTTTGGCACTGTCTCCTCTTAGGTGTTTAACCATCTCTTAGCAATGTTTCTCAACCGGTGGGGTATGACCCCGGGAAGGGATGTCACCAGAGTCAAATAAGGGGGTTGAAATTACAATGTAAAGCAAAACAAACACAAAAAATCCTCTCTCCTTGCACACCCTTACCTTTCAAGATGAAACTTAAAGAACAACTGTAGAGGGTTCACTCACTTTTTTCCCCCCACACGGCTTCTTCCCTCAGCTTTTGGGGGAAGTAGCTAGCTGTTGCGCCACCGACACGCCCCCTGTGGGTGTGGTGTTGGTCTTCGGGGCACTGCCCTCCAGCAGTGACCATTCCGTTCTTAGTCCACGCCCCCTTCCGGGGGTGTGTGTGTGTGTGTGTGTGTGTGTGTGTGTGTGTAGTCCACACCCCCTTCCTGTGTGTGTGTGTGTGTGTGTAGTCCACACCCCCTTCCGGGAGGTGTGTGTGTGTGGGGTCCACACCCCCTTCCGGGGTGTGTGTGTGTGTGTAGTCCACACCCCCTTCCGGGAGGTGTGTGGGTGTGTGTGTAGTCCACGCCCCCTTCCGGGAGGTGGGTAGGTATGTGTAGTCCATGCCCCCTTCCGGGGTGTGGGTGTGTGTGGTCCACACCCCCTTCCGGGGTGGGTGTGTGTGGTCCACACCCCCTTCCAGGAGGGGGTGGGGGAGTGGGGGTGTGTGTGTGTGGTTCACACCCCCTTCCAGGGTGTGCGTGTGTGTGTGTAGTCCACGCCCCCTTGCAGGGTGTGTGTGTGTGTGTGTAGGGTCCACACCCCCTTCCGGGGGGTGGGTGTGTGTGGTCCATACCCCCTTCCAGGGTGTGCGTGCGTGTGGGGTCCACACCCCCTTGCGGGGTGTGTGTGTGTGTGTGGGGTCCACACCCCCTTGCAGGGTGGGGGTGTGTGTGGGGGGTCCATGCCCCCTTGCAGGGTGGGGGTGTGTCATTGCTGTCCTTTAGTCCAGGGTCCTCCCTAGGACCCTGTAGCCAGACATGAACCCCATCTTGTTTTTCCCCCCCCCAGAGAGCAAGAGAAAGGCAGTCAGCCTTTGATGCCCTGGGAATGCAGGTGTGCTGCCTGTCCCTGACTCTACCATAAACAGAAACCAGACAGTAAATGGGCTAGCTGATAACCGGAGGGGCCCCCCCCTCCTGCTGCCCTGATGGCTAGCACCAGTAATTGACACGCCTACACTGTTCCAGGAGAGGAATCTTCGCCCATCACATACTAGAAGTGCCCATTGTCTGCATTTTCCCAGGTGTGAATTATGCTTTGCACCCTTCCGTGGGAAACTTGGCATTCAAAGCCATTTTTCCTAAATTGGCCACTTGAGACCAGGAAGAAGCCTACGTGACCCAAGGGGTATAAAGAGGGGTTTAGTAGCCCACCCCATTTGAGCTCCAATCTATACCTGCTGGCAGGTATATGTTGTCTCCCGAGGTCTGTGGGACGCCCAGCCTCGCCCTACTTCTTCCCGAGGGATTGAGAGAAAGATGCTGGCCACGCCAAGTCTGGAACGCAGGGGTGAGAATTATACCTGCAATGTGTTTCTTATGTGTACACTTTAATTTAGTTACTCTATTATAAGTTTCTCTAATCAACCTGTTTCACTTCTATTGTAAACAAGATTGTGCCCTCATTCACTTTATAAGTTTAAATATATATATTGAACCAAGTTTTCTTTCTTCTTTCTTTTCTTTCTCCTACAAATAAGCAAGTGTGGTTTGAGTTTCTGACTTGAACCTGTGCTGCTGTACCCACACCGAACACAAACAAAAGAACTCCAGCTGGTCATAAGGGACAGATATAGGGAGAGCTTGAGCGTTGGATCGTGTCGCTTCCAGGGGACAGATCCGTTGGGGCACCTCTCAGCCTCCCCAGGCTGCCCACTGCGACGGGACTTTGTGTCCTAGCAGTCAAAGTCTGAGGTGTAAAGCTCTCCCTGTTAAACTCTGGGGCGTCTGTCAGCCTGTTGGCTGCCCACTGCAAAGGATCCCGATCCTAGCAGTAAAGACACGGACGTTAAACTCTTTGGGGCACCCGTCAACCTCCTCCAGGTTGCCCACTGCTAAGGGACCCCACTCCTAGCAGTTAAAGTCTCAGGTGTATAGCTCACACACACCACTCACTGCCCTGACCACCGGCTGACAGACCCCCAGTTCTTCTGCCCCAGGAACACCCAGTTCCCTCCATGCCATCCCAGCCTCAGTGGCCCACTGCCAGTCCCTTAATAGCCCCTCCGGGCAGACTGCAATATCTCCAGGCCCCTCCGCCCCAGCCACAGGCACACCTCAGCCTACCCGGTTGCTTCCTGCAACACTGCCACCTGGTCTTACGGCCTGGGGCTTCCCTGGCTCAAGCTCCCCCATCTATCACAGCTGCCTCCATGCTAGCCACAGCTGCCCCCTTCACAGCCCAGCCTTTTAGGGCTGCCTCCATGCTAGCCCCAGCCCTTCATGACTGCCTCCTTGCAGCACTGGGCCTCAGGCTGGGTAGCCAGCATTCATCCTGCCATAGCCTCCCCAGTCCTGCCCTCTTCCAGGGAGCCACTTGCTTCCCCAGCAGTCAGGTCTCTACTACTCTCCCTCCCAAGCAGCAGGCAGGTAGATCTCCCTCTTCTCCTCCTAGGAGCTGTTCTTATTGCCTCCAGCTGGGCCCTCCTCATTTGCTACAGCTGGGCCTCCCCTGACTCCCTACTTTCAGCCCCTTAAAGGGCCAGGGCAGGGCAATGCACAACAAATGGTCTAGCAGTGCCTTAAAGACTAACAAAACATGCAGATGGTTTTGTGGGCACAACCCACTTCAGGTGAAGTATTCTCTCTCAAACTTTGGAACACCTGCCCCCCCTCCCCAAAAAAGAAATCATAGAATTTAGCTTTGTTATCACAAATACCTTTTTACTGTTGCAATTCTGTAAGACAGTGTTTCTCAAAGTGGTCTGTGGACTCGCTCTGAGAAAGCTGCTATCAGGCCTCTCTGGTTTCTTTACATACTGGCTCTTCAGCAAATGGCAAACTGCAGCCACTGGGAGCCCTGAGGCAGCTCCGTGGCTTTGGAGCCGGTAAGTAAAGAAATCAGAGTGGCCTGGTAGCAGCTTTCTCAGAGTGGATCCATGGACCACTTTGAGAAACATTGCTGTAAAAGAATGGTGAAAATTGTTGACTTTAAATAAGATGCCAACCTGAAATATTAGCCTGAGTTGAGAAATATTAGCCCAGCACAATGTGTCCCTGATCTTGACTGGAATGTCTGACTGCTACTGCAATACTAATAATAATGGATAGAAACAAAAATCTATAAGCGTCCCTTCCCACTGTGACACCTATGGCAATTTCCTGCAATACTTTTGGGAGATTTTACTCTATGAAGTTGATGTATAATTGTAGGCCAGGGATTGTATGCAGTTGCATGGGGGAAGGTGGCAACAAGTCTTCCAGGAGCTAAGACCAGAGTGTGTGTGTGTGTGTGGGGGGGGGGGGGGGGTAATTAGGCGAATTCACTCAGGCTGTAACACCTCAGGAGAGGTATCATCACCTGGAAAGGCCCACATATACTGGTTCAAACTGGATTCTCCAGAGATTAGCAAAAAAGGATAGTTTAAACTGACTCCTGCAGTTAGGACTTTCTGTCCAAAGGGAACCCCTGTGCTTCCAGGGAAGGTTTGGAGAGTCTTAGCCTACTGAGGCCCCATAAGACTGAGGGGTTAGCACTGGGAGGTTTGTAGCATGCATGTGGGAACTTTTATTGTTGTTGTTCTATGTTTTCTTTTGAATGATTTCACCTTAAGGATAAATGTGCTTGCTTAGAAGGAGCTGAGCGGTAACTTTTAACTGTGGGCAACTGCACTGTTTATATCTTCTAAAGAGGGAGAGAGCAAAAGCATAGACCCTAGCCTGTTAAGGTAATCTGGGTTGCTGGGACTAATACAATGCAGGCAGGAATCTGTGCAACTTGGAAAAGTCCTAAGAGTCTCTGTCTGAGAGGTAACAGGCTTAAGAACTTGGAGCCTACAGTGTGTGCCCCGGAGGGAGCAATACAGGTGCACAGTTGCCCAGAACTGTGGCACTTACCACATCAGAAAAAGCAAACAATTTCTGCTGACATGAAACAGTTAAAGAGGTAATTTTGACACTTTATTTACTGTCACTAGCTTGCAGATTTAGGCCCCAGAACTGCAAACATTTACTCACACCTTCACTCATGCCACTACAGTTACAGGCATACTTACATACCTACACACTGAGCTTTACTCACACCACTACAGTTACAGGCATACTTAAATCAATGGGACTATTCTTGTGAGCAACACTTTCTGAAGTGTTTGCAAACACAGGGCCTTAGATCAGACAGAATTACTACCCCCCACTGAGATAAATGGAAGCAATTTACTCCCCTGTTAGGGCTACTGTTTCAATTTGGGACAGGGAAGCCCTAATCTTCCAAACACTTATGCACATACTTCACTTTAAGCACATGAGTAGTGTGTCTGGATGTTTTCTCACTCCTCTTGTTGGATGGATCAGTGGATCTATTCACACTTAAAATTAAGCACTGGCGTGGTTAAAGGGTTGATGCTAGCACCTTATCAGGCCACATTTGGAAGGTTTTGTTTGCATCCATAAGGCCTAGAAACCAACTTAAAAACCCAAGAATGCTTAAGTTTTGAAGAAACAAATGGTTTTAGACAATACCACTGTGTGATTGATCAAACTGCCTCTGCCTACAACTATATTAGGGAACTCTTGTGCAGCAGTACTTAGCCTTACCTGCGAAGGAGGGGGAGAGGAGAAGGGGAAGGGTAGGAGTTACTGGGAAACTGCCACTCCCATGATTAGATCAGATTAGTAGCTCATATAGTCCTGAATCCTTAACTTGTCAGTTATGTCTACATTGGCAGCTTCTTGCGCAAGAACAGGTGTTCTTGCGCAAACTTGCCTGCTGTCTACACTACATGAGTGTTCTTGCGCAAGTAAATTTACAGTATAGCGTTGTAAAACAGGGCTTCTTCCGGAAGAATTATTCCTCTCCCCAAGAGGAATAAGCCCTCTTGCACAAGAGTTCTTCCACAAGAAGGCAGTGTAGACAGGCAACATGAATTTCTTCTGCAAGAAGCTCCTATGGTTAAAATGGCCATCAGAGCTTTCTTGCACAAGAGAGCGTCCACACTGGCATGGATGCTCTTGCACAAAAGCACATCTCTTGCGCAAAAGGACATGGCAGTGTAGACGCTCTCTTGTGGAAGAGTTTTTGCACAAGAAGCCGCCAGCGTAGACGTAGCCACAGAGTTTGACTAAAAGTTTCGGAGGGGTAGCCATGTTAGTCTGTAACTGAAAAAAAACCTTAAAAAACAATGAATTAGTCTCTAAGGTGCTGCAGGACAACAAAAAATGTAGATGGTATCATGAGCTTTTGTGCTTCATCTGAAGAAGTAGGTTGTGCCCGTGAAAGCTCATGATACCATCTACATTTTTTATTAGTTTGACTAAAGCATTTAGGATTTGGTTTGTATTTAGGGAAGCTGATCATGCCTCGCTTGTTTAACTCAGTGCAGCAGCAGATATGATGAATTGCCTTAAAAATAGCCAATAGTCTTTGTCAGTATTGTAAAACAATTCAGAAGAGCTTCTGTGGGCTCTCTCCTTCCTAGGGCAGGCTCAGGCTAATCCAGAACTAGAAGAAAAACTAGCAAGAACAGTTACATATGGCTATTCCCTGCTGTTCCTTCAGTAGTTCAGCTGTAGGGTGTCCAGATGTCCTGATTTTATAGGGACAGTCTCAATATTTGGATTTTTTTTCATATATAGGCCCTTTTTTTCACACCTCCATTCTGAGTTTTCACACTTTCTATCTGATCAACCTATTCAGCTGGGCATAGGATGGCTCTAAGCTTTGGAAGGCTGTTTGCTTCACCTATTAAAGGGGGCAGAAAGAGGTGGAACTGGAATAAAGGTCCAACTGTGTTCCAGCCAACGATGAAAACAGAAAAGAGCCATTGTTGGATGAAAGTGGATCATATGTTGCTAACAATTCAACCAGGGGCTCCAGCAGAAATGTTCTGTCTCACCTATATAAGCTACCTCCCCTGGGCAAAATATTGTTATTTCTTTCTTCCCCATCCTAAATACATTAGCTTCATACTCTCCCTCCTTCTAATCCCATTAGTACTTCTAACCCCATTTTTTTTTGGTCTAGTGTATAAGTGCTACCCTCTTCCAAGACCTCCTTGAAGTTGTTCCACTTTGGCACCGATCTTTCTGATATGTTGTTTATTGAAATTAGGGCATACAGATCTTGATCTCTGTCTGGATATCGTCAGGTTACCTTCCAAAAAAGGCTTGCCCTACCAAGAAGATATCAAGAAGTCTATTTCCAGTTAGGGTGTTTATGCAGCAGCACTACCTGTGAGTTTTGAGAAATTTAGATAGAATGGCACATCACATGCTGGCTATGTGTGTCACATCCCCCTCTAGCAGCTAGAAGCTCTTATTGTTGTCAAGTAACAGAGTTTCTCCTTTAACTCCTGTGGGAGAAGCTTGTGCTTTTTGTTCAGAAGGTCTGGTCTCTGCTAACAACCCTGATGAAATCATTACATACACTCGAAAGCTGTGTGATGAAACTAGTCCACAAGGTATGGTATGTAGTGTGAAAACCAGTACATTACTGCTGACCAAAAAAACCATATAAAAATGCTGCAGATTCTTTAGGGCTTTCTTTTAACATCTCAAAACACTCTTCTAGATAATCTTTGCAGTTTGGTTTATTATACTTGTTCTGTTGTTGCAAAGCATCATGTTAGAAAGAACTTCTAGCAATATACCTGCTCACTTCATAATAGGTATTTTCTTTAAACGTGTATTTTTAAATACTTGACACTTGCATGTCATACATCCCTGTGTAGCTTAAAAATAGGTATTCCACCATATCACAGCATAAATACCATAGCTATGACAGTTGCTATAGCAACTAAGAATCTACTATTAGATATCACCAACTCGCTCATAAAACACGTGGCGCCTATCAGTGCATAAGGTATTCCTGGCTTTGCAGTAACATAGGTATCATGTTGTCTTCAAAAGAGTTTGTCACTTTACAAATGGAAAGTCAGTGTGATTATATTATGTGTCTTTCTGTCAGCCAACTATCCTGTGGGAATGGCAAATCCCACAGGAACAAAATCCCACAGGAACAAAACAGACTGAAACAAATGCGATTTGAAGAGAAGAGGTTAACAATGTAATGCTCTTATCTTATTGTGGGACACTGGCTTTTAGACCCTTGGTTTGTTGTGCACATTGCTGTTCTCCAACTTCTGGTTGCGCAATGTTTAGTAAGACAGTCATTCCACAGCTCTGTTCTGCTTTCAAAAATCAGTACTTCCAATGGTGTCTCACCTAAAGAAGAATTTTACGTGAAAGGTGCAATACAATTGAGTGAGGTGGTGGCCCAGTTAATGCAGCATCACCAATTTCAGGAGTTAAAAGCAAAAGTCGGGCCTCCAAAATCATGAGTATGGCTAAAAATTGTGATTCCCCCCAAATAACATATGTCAGGAGTTTTCCTTTTGGTGTCTGAGCCAGTAGAGTGCACCTGGCTCATGTTTCCAAGGTTTCTGTGCAATCCCAAACAGGCCTGATGAGAGACTAGGCCATGTCCTGGACCAGGGTGCCATTTCAGATTTTGGTGAGGGTTGAAACCTGTGCATGCCATGTTGGGGGTAGGGCGAAAAGAGTGAGAACATGGGGCTGGAGGACTGAGAACAGAGGCGTCAGCAGTGTTACTAAGCATGCTTCAGTACAAGCCAAGTACCAAATGGGGGAGGAGAAACCATCACCACCCCGCACTCCCAATCATCTCTATCCAGGGGCTACTAAGGCACTGGAAAACTCTACTTTTTTTTGGCAGACAATTTAGCAGTTAGCTGACAGGAGCACTGTACCCAATTCCTATATAAAAGAAAGACAATGAAATAAATATTAGACCCACTCAGTTCTAACACTAGCATATTATGACATCTTGTGGTAAGTCACTTAAGGGACACTGGTTAGCCTTAAAATATTAATATATAGTCTTTATTTGTTACTATGTAGAGAGAGACAGACCCCATCAAGACTCCTGGACTCTATTTCAGCTCTGTATAAGAACATCAGAATGGCCATACTGGGTCAGAACAATGACCCTCCTAGCCCTGTATCCTATCTTCCAGCAGTGGCCAATGTCAGGTGCTTCAGAAGGAATAAACAGAAACGGCAATCATTATGATACATCCCCTGTCACCTATTCCCAGCTTCTGCCAAATAGAGGCTAGAGACACCATCCCTATCTATTCTGGCTAGTAGCCATTGATGGGCCTATGCTCCTGAACTTATTTTGTTCTTCTTATGTCATGGGCTGGGCCTTTCTACCATCTCCTGGCAAAGAGATCCACAAGCTGACTGTGAAAAAATAATTTATTTTGTTTGTTTTAAATTTGCTGCCTATAAATTTAATTGGGTCAGCTTCTTATATTATGTTAGTGAAAGAATGAAAAACCTTTCCTTATTCTATTTTTCCACACCATTCATGATTTTCTAGACCTCTAACATATCCCCCCCCCCACCCCTTAGTCATTTCTTTTCCAAGATGAAAAGTCTTAGTTTTATTAATTTCTGCTCATATGGAAGAAGGTGTTCCTTAGCCGTAATAATTTCTGTTGCCCTTTCTGTACCTTTTCCAAATCCAATATGTCTTTTTAAGATGGGGTGACCAGATCTGCATACAGTATTCAAGATGTGGGCATACAATATGGAGGTAATATGGTATTTTATCTTATCTATTCCTTTCCTAATGATTCCCAATATTCAGATAGCTTTTTAGTTTTTAGACTGCCACTGCACATTGAACAGATGTTCTCAGTGAACTATCCACAGTGATACCAAGATCTCTTTCTTGACTAGTGACAGCTGTATTAGACCCCAACATTTGTTAATCTATAGTTAGGATTATATTTTTCCATGTGCATTACTTTGCACTTCTCAACTGAATTCTGTCTGCTCTTGGGTTGCCCAATCACCCAGTTTTGTGAGATTCCTTTGTAACTCTTTGCAGTTAGCTTTGGATTAGTCACTGTTCACCCCTTTTTCAAGAACATTTGTAAGCTGAACAGCAGTGATCCAAATGCAAATCCCAGCAGCAGCACAACACTCATTCCTATTCTTTCCCCCCCTATCTTTTAAGTGGAGTACTCTACAGTGTTTTCATGATGATCTAATAATCCTTCAATTACTTGAATGCCTGGCCTTTTGTTACTGGTAATCACTTTGCCTCCCTCTTTTTTTTTTTTTAAAGCAAACTCTCTACCTCAAAGGCAAAGCTGCAAGCAGCTCAAACTCTTGTTGCATTTAAGAACTGCCTCTGGAGTCAGAACATGAGCTTTAAGCAGACCTCAAGTATGAAATACAGGGATCCAGCCTGGGGAGGGGGCTACTGCTCCCTTAGCCTCCATAAATGGTTGTCTTGGTCCTGGGAGAGTCACTTTCAAGCCCCCAAAAGTAGCAGGGCCTCAGGTGAAGAAGAATGGCTAGGGGCTCTGGCAGCTATTTAAAGAACCTGGGGCTCCAGCCGTTGCTGCTGAGGTAGCTGTGGCAGCAGCCATTAACCCTGGGCCCTTTTTAAATCACTAGGTCCTGGGGCAGCTGCCTCTTTACCCCTTCCTTCCTTCTGTCAGCAGCCCTGAGCACATGGGCTAGAAATGTACTTTAAACACCCTGGAAGATAAGATTCTCATGCAATCCCTTAATTTCAGCAGCTCGGGGATTAAGAAAAACACCAAATATTACAAGACTTGCAATACAATAGCAAGAGTTGGTAACTCTGTTGATGTCAGTGTACCTGGATTCTTCCTTTGGAAGTTCTGTTGTTTAGCATTGAGATACCAAAGTGATTAGCTCTAGTTCCACACAAATGCCTTAGATCAGGGCTACTCAACTTTGGAATCCCCCGGGGCCACAATGATACCCCCAGCACATGCTGAGGGCTGCAACTTAAGTGTGGTTGCACATATATGCAAATATATGAAATATTTATGCAAATATATGTAAATAGCTTCTTTCATACTGACAGGCACGAATACAAAGATTAAGGCAAAACTACACAACATGCAGGCCCCATTTAAGTCAGTTCTGCTGATATTAATAAAATGCAACATTTACCCTATTTCCACCCATATGACAGCACTTTTGATGAGCAATGACAGTCCAGCAATGTAACTACTAAAACACGTATCAACAGAAGACCATTTTATTGACTACTTTTTGGTTTTGGCTTCACAATTTTAACAAATCAAACAAAAACTACCAATACAATATTTACTGAAATATAAGTACAATCAATGTGAAGTTAAAGGCACCGAGGGGAGAAGTGGCATGGCTAGAAAAGGAACTCAGGAATCCTGCTTCCAGAATCCCTCCCTTTCCCCTGCTCACCCCCTCAAGCACCAGCTCCCACAGTCCTCACAGAGCAGACTGGAACCCCCACATCTAACCAACAGACCCACTGCCCACCTACAGAAAAGGAAAGAAGTCAGAAGTTCTAATGCTGAGTTCCCTGCTCTAACCCAGTGCCCCTGCCCTCCCCCAGAGCCAGGTACCCTCCAGTCCTCCTGCTCCAATCCAATGCCCCTCCTCTCGCCCAGAGTCAGGTACCCCCCAAACCCTTGCTCTAACCCAGTGCACCCACCCGTCCCCCAGAACCAGACATCCTCCACCCCTCCCACTCCAACCCAATGCTCCTCTCCTCCCCCCAGATCCAGCCCCCCCCCCCCAGCCTCCCTGCTCTAACTCAATACCCTTTCCCTCCTGCAGAGCCTGGGACATAAATCTGGCGGGGTGGAGGGTAACACCCTGGGTCTCACTGGAGCCACGCGCTTTTCCCTCCAGTTGCTGGGGCCCATGCACAGAGCAGCCGTGAATGGTCTGGGCGCGCGGCTCTGAACGTTTCATTGAAGGCACGTGCCGCTGCCCCCCTCCCCAATTCCCTTTGCAGGGCAAAAAATCCCGGACATTTTTTGCCTTTTAAAAAACCTGTCCGGATGGTGATTTAACATGTGAAAACAAGAACATGTCCGGGAAAAAACAGACTTATGGTAACCCTACCCAAGCCCCAGCGCAGCTGTGCAGACCTTTCTCACCACAGCCTCGCTCTCCCGCTGCCCAGCTCTGCCACTGCCTTGTCACGTGTCTCGCTGCCCGGCTCCCCCGCTGCTTCTTGCCATCCCCAGCAGCTGCCGTGCACCCATCAATGTGGCCTGGCTCGGGGGGGCACTGCTGCTGTGGCAGACATGGTGGGCGTACTCTGCTGCCACCTTCTGCCGTTGCTCCCCGGCGGCTGGAGCTCCCACGCATGTGCCGATGCGGCCTGTTTCAGTGCTGTGCCACGCAGCTCCACTCGTGGACAGGCACTGCGGCTGTGGTAGATCCAGCAGGCGGCTTGTCTCAAAGCTGCGTGGCTCGCCTCATGGTTTGGCGCTGCCGCTGGAGCCCCAGCAATGAGGCAGGCAGGCGGCCCGGGAAGCGGCTCAAGGCACCACAGGCCGCATGCAAAGGGGCTGTGTGTTGAGTAGCCCTGCCTTAGATCGTGGGGGTTTGCATCCTAGAGGGAGTCAGAAAGAGAGCCAGGAAGGTTGCACCTACCCTCCCTTTCTTTACCATTGGATAAAAGAGAAGTCTCAACATTCTTTCTTGGTGTACAATGGACTCACCCTCTGGAACAGACTGAGAACCACTGCCTTAGACTGATAAATATCATAACCCCACTTTACAGTGGCTCAGCAGATATAGTCAGAGCTACATTAACCTTTTCAGTCCCAGTCAGTTGGTGGCACTGAAATTGTCTCCTTTGATGAACCCTTTGAAATAAATCTTTAAAGGTTTATTTCTTGGAAACATTATAAATCCCCATTTTTCATTTTTTGCATTTGTTGATTTATATGTCCCCATAGATCATGCCTATGACTTAAAATTTTTGTCACAGCAGAGATCGGATTTGTCTTTTATATTTTTTCACTCTCATTTTTTTAAACCAAAGCATCGTGTAGCTTGAGAATTTGTGATAGAAGACAAAGAAAAATGAAGAAAGATGCTAATTTTCTTTCCCTTCCCAACATGTCCTAGAAGTGAGATGAAATAGATTAGAGTTTGGTGCCCTCGTGTGGCCAGGCGCACTGTTATTGAAACATGACATTCCATGGATTAACATGCAACATGAATTAGGGATATAAAATCCTATGTAATCTGTTAACCAGGATTCCACGGGCAGGGGGCTGCTCCAGCCCTGCCGTCCCCTCGGTTAACCAGTTACTGATAAGGATCATCCGGTAAGGGTGATGCTTACTGGTTAACCAGTCACATCTCTAGAATGAATCAGATCCTTTTTTTCCATTTCTTTTCTCTTATCTGCAAATGGAATAAAGCTGTCAGCTAGACAATTGCAAAACATTGTAAGGTGAGATCTTTTCTAGCTTTGAATATCAAAACAGTTAGAATTCCTTGTACCAGGTTAATATCATGTGAAGTTTATAATATTAGAGATCAGTGCTTTACTTACACTGGCTAAAGAGATCATAGGTACATAGAACTGAGGTTGGGAGAACAGTAGAGAGAAATGGGCAACTCCCTAATGACATATTTCCATATCACCTCAGAGATCTTAAGGCTTACCCCTTTTAAGGCATGCCACAGTATGGGCGGTATGGATGGAGGCAGTGACGTCACTCTATGCAGCATCTACTGTGTCCATAATCTGTTTGCCAGAGACCATAATATTATGTCATAATAATTTAAAAGTAGCAAAAATGAAAATAATATGACTAATGCGTTTCTTATATAAAATGTTATCTCTGTATTAGTGAACTGGATGCCTGATGCTGAGCATAGACAAGTTGCGGTTATCTGTTATAACTACTGATCATTTTATACCATTGTCAGTCACAGTAGAGATGTGGACCTGAATCACATGGTGCATCTACACTGCAGCGCTTAACTTGGCATAATCTATGCAAATTGAGCTACGTCAATTGTGTAGCTTATTTCAAAATAGGGAGCATTTCCACAGCACTTATTTCGAAATAGAGCACTCTTCCTCTGACTTCCCTTACTCCTCGTACAATGAGGGTTACAGGAGTCGGAGTAAGAAGCTCTCCAGCTTGACAGTATTTTGACACTATTTTGAAATAACTGCCTGTTGTGTAGATGCGGACTAAGTTATTTCAGAATAGCGCTAGTTATTTCAAGATAGTGTTGCATTGTAGACATACCCACAGCATTTGAACTCAGACAGGAATTTTCACAAAATCTGGAGGTCCGAGGGGTGTGGATCATTGAAGGACAACAATGATCTTTCGTTCTTTTGTTCTTTCAACAAAAAATATATTCTTTCATTTTCTTGGCAGGGCTTTCCAGCCCTGCTAGATCAAGGTAGCCATCCAGGCTAAGATTATTAAGGACTAGTTGACTTAGTGGACAGTCAAGTCAACTAGTCGATTTCCCCCTCCACTGCCTCTATAAGATAGAGGCAGCAAAGAGAGGGGGAAGAGGGGATACTTCAAAGTGGGGTGGCATTTCAAAGGGGCAGCGCTGCATAGCTGATCTCAGGCTCAGCTGTGCGGTGCTGCCCCTTTGAAACCCTGCCTCAGTGTTTCAAAGCAGCGCCCCAAGGAGCTGACCCAGGCTCCATGTGGTGCTGCTCCATGTGGAGCCCGAAGTGGGGAGTCCCCAGCTGACCCCACGTTCTGGGGAAATGCTACATGGAACCCGCAGTCAGCTGGGGAGTCCCCAGCTGATTCCAGGTTCCGTGGAAATGCTGTGTGGAGCCCAGGATCAGCTGGGGAGTCCTCAGTTGACCCAGGGCTCCGTGTGGCATTTCAAAGCGGCAGTGCAACATGGAGCCCAGGGTCAGCAGGGGACTCTTATACATTTCAAAGCTGGCATACCCACATGCAGCCTGGAGTCAGTGGGACTTCCCGCTGGCCCTGGGCTGCACACGGAGTTCCGCATTCCTCCTTTGAATTTCCTCCTGGAAATTCCATCGACTGCTCAACAGTTTCTCTTTGAAGTCTGTTCTTGAAGTTTTTTTGTTGCAGGATAGCTACCTTTAAATCTGCTACTGTGTGTCCAGGGAGATTGAAGTGCTCTCCTACAGGTTTTTGTAAATTACCACTCCTGATATCTGAGTTGTGTCCATTTATTCTTTTACGTAGGGACTGTTCAGTTTGGCTGATGTACAGTAATTCCTTATTTAACACAGTAGATACGTTTCAGAAAATGATCGTGCTAAGTGAAAACGTGTTACGCAGGGTCAATTTTCCCATTGAAAATAATGGAAAAGGTGGGGGTTGTGTTTCAAGCGCATGTGCACTTGCAGCTCCAGCCTACATTTGTTAGCAGCTGGGACCGGGACATAAGGTTGGGGGAGAAAAGGGACTGGGTTATAGCAGGAAGGGGAGGTGTTTGGCTCTGGGGAAGGGAAGGGAAGGGAAGGGAAGGGAAGGGGGCTTGCAGCCGGCGGCTGGGTTTCCCCAGCTGGCTGGTCACCGGCAGCTGCGCGGGGCTTACCCTGCCTCCAGAGGTTCACTGCTTGCCGCGCCATTCCCCGGCGACCCCCTCTGGCTGGACGCAAGGCAGCCGGCCAGAGGGGGTCACCGGGGAACTGCGCGGTGAGCGGAGAACCTCCGCCGCTTTGTAAGGAGGCAGACGAAGCCCCGCGCAGCTGCCGGTGACCGGCGAGCTGGGAAAACCCAGCTGCTAGCTGCAAGTGGGGGGGCGGAGGAGAGGGAGCGAAGCATCCGGCCAGAGGGGGTCGCCAGGGAACAGCACGGCGAGCGGAGAACCTCTGCCACTTTGCAGGGAAAGCCTCACGCAGCTGCCGGCCACCGGCCGGCCCTAGGGGAAATCATGTTATTGCGGGGACGGGTCGTGTTGTTCGAAAAATGTTCCCCCCCAAAAAATCGTGCTTTCACGAAAACGTGTTAAGCGGGCACGTGTTAAGCGAGGAATTACTGTATATAGCAGAGGGGCATTGTTGGCACATGATGGCGTATATCACATTGGTAGATGTGCAGGTGAATGAACCCGTGATGGTGTGGCTGATCTGGTTAGGTCCTGTGATGGTGTCGCTGGTGTAGATACGTGGGCAGAGTTGGCACCGACGTTAGTTGCATGGATTGGTTCCTGAGTTAGAGTTACTGTGGTGCGGTGTATAGTTGCTGGTGAGAAATTGCTTCAGGTTGGTGGGTTGTCTATGGGTGAGGCCTGTCCTGCCTCCCAAGGCCTGTGAAAGTGAGGGATCATTGTCCAGGATGGATTGTAGATCACTGATGATGCGTTGGAGAAGTTTTAGATGAGGACTGTAGGTGATGGCCAGTGGTGTTCTGTTGGTTTCTTTGTTGGGCTTGTCTTGTAGTAGGAGGCTTCTGGATACACGTCGGGCTCTGTTAATTTGTTTCCTCACTTCCTCACTGTTCCCTCATGTGAGAGGGACATTTCTGGTCAGATGAGATAGTTCTTTAAAAAGAGAAACATTGACTTAATAACTCTGTTAGCTCTTTGGAAGACCCCCTGGTTTAGTCATAAGGGGAAGTACATTTACAAAGTCCCCTTGCTGTATGTGAAGTTCCCAGAAGTACTGGGGATTCCTTTTGGTGTCTCAAAGCCTTTTCTTCTGTTGCATCACAGTTTGGTAAATTTTGCTTTCTAATTGACCTGCAAGATTTTCACTCACCTCTCCACAGGCCTGGCAGAGACTTCTGCTTTCCTGTTCCAGGAAGGATGCTGTGGCTTTCACTTCACCTTTTATTCCGGGATATTCTCCACCCCCATTTTATTATGGAAGTCTATATTATGACTTCCATAATAAAATGTCAGAAGATCAAAGAGCCTTTTAAGCTGAGTAATCTGAGTACTATGGTTCCTTCTTGTAGATGTGTACAGTAGTCAGATTAGTGGTAGCCAGAGTTCCCTGTAAGCGGAGCGCTTGGGCAGTCGCCCAGGAGAGATTCAGCTAGTACCCAGCTGATTGGGAGAGTGTCCACAGCTGCCCAGAGTGGACAGCATGTATTTCTATTAGTGGTGCATATCTGCACGTGCCTCCATGCACATAACAAAATTTATTCTGCACGTGGGTGGAAAATATGAGAGGGAACATTGGCGATAGCCTATTTGTATATACTGTATAGGTGACGTTCTTTGAAGATATTCCATTAACTCTGTGCAAACATGTCTCCTAAACCGGAGTAAGTAAATTCTTACCTCATGATGGGCTATGGACAGGCGCCAGAACTCTTATTATACCAAGGAGAGACTTGAGTTGAATGGAAGGATTAAAGAAACAGAAAGGATTTTATTCATATCTAGTGGCTATTTTAATAGCTCATGGGCCACCTATCAGTATGGCATCTTGGATGCTTTCTTACAAATGATCAAATTGTGCATTAAGTACAGCTACCTGCAGTGCGCAGTATTAGCCTAAATTGCTGCTCCCACCGGAAGTACAGTAATTCCTCGCTTAACACGTGCCCGCTTAACACGTTTTCGCGATAGTACGATTTTTGGGGGGGGAATATTTTTCAAACAACACGACCCGTCCCCTCAATAACACGATTTTCCCTAGGGCTGGCTGGTGGCCGGCAGCTGCGCGAGGCTTTCCTTGCAAAGCGGCGGAGGTTCTCCGCTCACCGCGCAGTTCCCCGGTGACCCCCTCTGGCTGGATGACTTGCGTTCGGCCAGAGGGGGTCACTGGGGAACTGCATGGCAAGCGGCAAACCTCCGCCGCTTTGTAAGGAGGCAGAGGAAGCCCTGGGCAGCTGCCGGTGACCAGCAAGCTGGGGAAACCCAGCTGCCAGCTGCAAGCGGGGGGCAGTGGAGAGGGAGCGAGACATCCGGCCAGAGGGGGTCGCCGGGGAATGGCGCAGCGAGCGGTGAACCTCCAGAGGCAGGGTAAGCCCCGCGCAGCTGCCGGTGACTGGCCAGCTGGGGAAACCTAGCCGTGAGCTGCAAGCCCCCTCCCCTGTCCTTTTCTTCCCTTCCCCAGAGCCAAACACCTCCCCTCCCTGCTATAACCCAGTCCCCTTTCTCCCCCAACCTTATGTCCCAGTCCCAGCTGCTAACAAATGCAGGCTGGAGCTGCAAGTGCATGTGCACTTGAAACGCAACCCCCACCTTTTCCATTATTTTCAATGGGAAAATTGACCCCACATAACATGTTTTCACTTAGCACGATCATCTTCTGAAACGTATCTACCGTGTTAAATGAGGAATTACTGTATTTGAATAATGTTAAGCACAATGCATAAGTGATTGCAAGGTTAGGGTCGTCACCAGTATGTACATGACTGTCCTGTGCCTTGCATGCTGCACATGCCCTTTGCTTCCCCGCCTCAAGAAAATATTAAGATAAGACCTTGTGATTTCATGGACTTGACATTTTTTGATTACAGGCCTAGTCTATGTTCTCTGGTATATCAAGGCAAAAGAGTTGCATTTTTTCCGCTCCTAAAACGGCAGCTGTCTCTGACCGCCACTTTGCAGCTTTTGGGTTTCACATGATGTTCCGTGACATTTTTTTACCACATTTCATATCTTAGACCTTCATTACTCAGCAAACTTTTAGTCTTACTGCAAAACCTTGTTGTTGTTTTTTAATTCATGTTTGTGAAAAGATCTGGAAGGGCCAAAAATCTGAATATAACCCCCAGGCATTATCAGTGATCTGAATGAAATGGATGAGGCATTAATGACTAGTTTAAATTCCTAGAAATAGGGTCTTGTTCTGGCTGATGAGGAGAGCAGCTGCTTTGGTTAACTTGTTAAATAGTATTTCAGCAAAGTGTTTCATTTCGCAGCTCATGTCAATTTCTTGTTAAAGCTGTGTGTTATAGGGCTAGATTACCTGGCTCTTGCAGTGGCTGATTATTCCACAGGTAGGGTTGCCAGATGGTTTCAACAAAAATACCGGACACACTTGACATTACATCACAATCTGACATTACATCACAATCTACGTTACATCTTATTTAGAAAATACCGGACATTTATATTTTCTCAATTTGTTTCCCAAACGGAAAGCTCAAATACTGGACTGTCCGGTTCAAAACTGGACACCTGGCAATCCTATCCACAGGGCCCAGGCCTAAAGACCCTGGGCCAATCTGGGGGCCCATGCAGGAGAGCTGGAACCCTGGCCCAGCCACCATGCTCTTCCTCTTTCTCTGAGGCTACACTGCAGCCTCCTTGCGCAAGAACCTTTTTGCGGAAGAGATCTTCCGCAAAAAGTTCTTGCACAAGAGAGCATCCACACTACAAAAGCTCATTGGAAAAGCAATGCGCTTTTGCACAAGAGAGCATCCACACTGCATGGATGCTCTTGTGCAAGAAAGCTCTGATTGCCATTAACAGAATGGCCATCAGAGCACCTGTGCTTTTTCTGATAGGCTGTTTTTGCGCAAGAAATCCCTGTTCGCTGTCCACACACACCTTTTTGCACAAGAGCTCTTGCGCAAAAAGGCTTATTCCTTGTAGAAAGAGGAATAACTCTTGCGCAAAAAGCCCTCTTTTCTTACAATGTATTCTAAATTTTCTTGTGCAAAAATGCGCTTGTAGTGTAACGTGCCACAAGTTGTTGCACAAAAACAGCCATTTTTGCACAAAAACTGCAGTGTAGATGTAGCTTGAAGCTCTGCACCCTGGGCCAGAAGCCAGAGCCAAGCTGTGGAAGAGTGAACTTGTTCCATTCCCACTTGAAGCTGACCCAAGCCCCTCGCCTCCTGCCCCCACATGGAGCTGGCCCCTTTGCATGCTCTCGAACCCGTTTTTTGGCAAAACTGGGCATTTGTCCCATTTGATTCTGCCAATGGGACAAATGCCCAGTTTTGCTAAAAAAGTTGGGACTTAACAAGGGGAGTGTCCCAACCAAAACAGGACATGTGGTCACGCTAGGCTGTTGTAAAAGCTGCCCAGGGAGCCTGAGCAGCTGTGAGAAATCCTGGACCCTCCTCCTGCCGGGAGCAGGGGTCAGAGTGCCCAAGAGCAGCCCCTCGCCTGTGTCCCTGTCTCCCAGGGTGTATCACTCAGTGCTGATGAAGGTGATGTGGTGCTCTCCTCAGCTCCCTACACTCCCTGAGTAGTTCTTACCCGGCTCCTGGCCAACACAGGGCCTTGATGAAAAGGGGAAAAGCAGGGAGTGGGACCCTGTGGCAGGGATGGGGGGTGTGGGCTCAAATTTTCTTTGTGCCCAGGGCCCCAATAAATCTTAATCCGCCTTTGAGCCCTTATGCAAATACAAGCGATTCTTTATACAGTTCATGTCAGTTTCTTTCATAAAAGGATAATGGCCCAAGGGGACCAGAGGGACTGCTATATTGTTTGCTTCAGGGTACATAGCAACCCAGCAGGGATGGGGGGGTGGGTGGAAGGGCTATGTTCTGATCATCCCTAAACCCTGAGCACAGAACTATCTGGGTACACCAGGAGGTGCACCATCGAGGACATTACACCCTACTGAACCCTCCCCATGCACATCAGGATGTTAGAAGGGCAATTGCTTCTCACTGAGATGCAGCCCCTCTTTGAGCTGTCTCTGCTGCATTGCTCCCCACTCTAGACTGTGTCGAAAAGGCACAATCTAGCAATGCTCCAAAGGAAAACCAAGTGGGTAAGAAGAAGAGCTAACAAACTGCTGCATGAAAGAATGACTTGGATTCCCTGAGAAAAGAACACAGGCCAGCAGGGATCATTGGAGGTCTGAGCTTGAAAGGTACATGTTGAAAACTTGGCCCCAAGCTAGTTTTCACAGACTTATTATTTAACTGAAGGGACTTTTGCCCGGCATAAATGTTCACACTGACTCAAGGTAGCCACACGATCGAGAATAGCAACCACAGACTGCAAAATATCCTGTCTTGCCATCTAGGAGTTTGAGCTCACATGCAACAATGCTGTTCCTGCCTGCTAAACAACTGCAGATACTAGCTACGTAAACACTTAATGTAATAATACCTTTTAAGGCAGAATTTAAAAGCATCGTTCATACTGCAATTCATCTATTGGAAGGATTTCTTAGTTTTTCAAGCATCTCAGTAGGAAAAATATCAACACTCTGAAGCCCAAGATTTGGAAGTTTTAGAAAGACTCTTGCTTTTCATGTCCCAGAGAGTTCCCACTGAAACTAGCTAAAAAATTACACTGATTATTTTGAAAGTATCTGATGAGTCATTCTACAACTCCCAATCAGGCAAAATTGCTGTGAATTTTTTGAGCAGCTGTAATTACCAGTAAGAAATGATTCATTTTAATAACTATTCACCAAAACCAAGACCCTCTTTTGGTCACGTTGTGAACGCCTGGGAAAAAACACAGAAAAAGCAATGGCTTCTTTTCCAAATCAAATCTGAGTTTTTAACTCAATCTTTATTCCAGCCAAATCAAATCTTGAGAATTAGGCTGGGGTAAAGATTGAGTTAAAAACTAAGTAAGACTACAGAATGTGGCTGCCCCTTTGCCCATGAATAAACTCTTCCCCCTCTTTAGTGGCAAAAGTAGGTGTGCAGGGAATGGAGGGCTAGATCTCTGAAGACCTGTCACAGAGAAATCCAGGATTCTTCAGGAACAGAGCCCAAGCTGAACTATAGCCTCGCTAACTTGTCTCCAAACTGGGGCTTAGTATAGCAGTCCGCAGGTTCACATAGGGTCACGCCCAAGTAGCTGGGCTGAGTATTAGGGGGATGGAATGAGACTGGAATCTTTCCCCCTTAGATGAAGTGGCAGCTGAAGGCTTTACTACAATACCTCTGTAGCAGGAAAGGCTGGCAAAATGCACATCACCATAAATTGCCAATGCTCTTCTCTCCTGCGTGTTGCCACCCAGGGGACTTGCATGGAACAGAGCTCTGTGCCGAGTTCCCCTTTTTGTCTAAGTCATGGAGACCATAAGACATAGTGATCCCGTGATTAATAGCAAGGTCACATCCTTGAATTTGCATTACAAAACCCAGTATTTCATCAGACTTGGCATTTGAAGTCATTTGGCAGTAAAATGTGTTGGTGCTGAAGCATTCAGTACCCCTTTGGATCACCCATGTAGGGCCTGCTGCGATGCCCACTGATGTCAAAAGGCTGTTGCAGAGAGATCACAAGGTTATTTTAGGAGGGTCACAGTAGTGCCACCCTTACTTCTATTATGCTGCCTTCAGAGCTGGGTAACTGGAGAGCAGTGGTTGCAATGTTGGCTGGATGCCCAGCTCTGAGGGCAGTGCTGTGCCAGCAGCAGTGCAGAAGTTAGGGTGGTAATCCCATACCCACGTCACCCTTACTTCTGTACTGTTTTTTTTCAGAGCTGGGTGGCCAGAGAGTGACAGCTGCTAACTAAAGGCCCAGTTGTGCAGGGAGCAGGGCAGAATAAGGGAGGCAACACTGTACCATGCCATCCTTAATTCTGTGCTGCTGCTGGTGGTACCTCCAGCCATTGCTCTCCAGCTACTCAGCTCTGAAGGCAATGCTGCTGCCAGCAGCTACGCAGCTATAAGGTAGCAATACTGCAGCCCCCATACAATAACCTTGTGACCCTTGCACCACTCCTTTTTGGGTCAGGACCTCTAAAATTACAAAGCCGTGAAATTTCAGATTTAAATATCTGAAATATTGAAATATACTAGTTTTAAAACCCCATGACCGTGAAATTGACCAAAATGGACTGTGGATTTGGTAGGGCCCTATTTATGATAGTAACTGAGTTCCAGTGTTAATAACTGGAAGCCAGCTTTTAATTTCAGTTCAATGCAGCTTACATCAGAAATAAAACATGAGGCTGACATTTCCCAAACCAGCAGCTGATGTGGACACCCAGTTCCCACTGATTTTAATTAGATTTGGGAGGCCAGATCCTATCACTGCATTAAAAAACCTAGACCTTAATGTCTTAGGGGCAGGGACTAGATGTACTTCACCGTGTACATGATTGTACAGAGCCTTTCCAACACAATACTGTCCCATCTGAGGAGTGTTCCTAAGTACAAAAGAGACATGAATAGCAACAGTTTAGCAAAACACATCGTGTTTTTTCTGGCTCAGGAAAATATTCCTTTCCAGCAACATCCATATCTTTTTGTTAGCAACTGAAGGCCTGATTTTCAGAAGTCTTCATCTAAAATTTTGGGTATTCAGCACTTTCCAAAAAAATCAAGCTATAAATCAGCAAAAGTTTTAATACAGAGGTAGGCAACCTGTGGCCCAAGGGCTGCATGTGGCCCATTTTCCATGAGCAGGGTTACCAGATTTTGCAAGGTTTCTTCCACATAGTTTTGTTCCTACTGATATTACTAAAGTGACACACACCTAACGCAAGCGCATGTGAAGTGAAATGTGTTCTGATTGCATATGGCATTCACTGTGACAGCCCTATGCTCCCTCTGCATCCACTCAAAGTGCTGCTACACATCCATCAGCAGACCCTGCAAATTCTAGGTATGTAAAAAATGTGGAAAAGAACAGAGAATTATACATTTAAATGGCAATAAAAGTTGCAATAAATGTTACAGTAGGTATATAGTCATCTGATTCAGGTTTAGCTCAAGAAAGTAACAATTAAATAAAAAAAGCTGGAGCAATAGTACAAATAAATGACAATGACACAATTGTATTTTATAACTACATTGAAAGTTTAATTTAAATATATACAAGATAAGATTTCATGTACATCTCTGGCCTCTTCACCTTGGGTCTGTTGGTGTCTGAGATCTTATTACAGAGCATGTGCTGCAATCTGACAATTATTTTTGTTTGTTTTATAAATGAATGGAGATATACCTATCTCCTAGTACTGGAAACAACCCTGAAAGGTCATTGAGTTCAGTCCCCTGCCTTCACAGCAGGACCAAGTACCATCCCTGACAGATTTGCCCCAAATGGTCTCCTCAGGGATTGAGCTCACAACCCTAGGTTGAGTAGGTCACTGTGCAAACCACTGAGCTATCCCTCCCCCCATTTTTGTAGAATCATAGAGCTGGAAGAGACCTCAGAAGGTCATCAAGTCCAGCCCCCTGCTCTAGGCAGGACCAATCCCAACTAAATCAACCTGGCCAGGGCTTTGTCAAGCCGAGACTTAAACACCTCTAGGGATGGAGACTCCACTACTTCCCCAGGTAACCCATTCCAGTGCTTCACTACCCTCCTAGTGAAATAGTTTTTCCTAATATCCAACCTGGACCTCTCCCACCACAACTTGAGACCACTGCTCCTTGTTCTGCCATCCGTCACTACTGAGAACAGCCTCTCTCCATCCTCTTTGGAACCTCCCTTCAGGAAGTTGAAGGCTGCTATCTAATCCCCCCTCACTCTTCGCTTCTGCAGACTAAGCAGACCCAACTCCCTCAGCCTCTCCTCGTGGGTCATATGCTCCAGCCCCCTAATCATTTTGGTTGCCCTCCGCTGGACCCTCTCCAATGTGTCCACATCCTTTTTGTAGTGGGGGGCCCAGAACTGGACACAATACTCCAGATGTGGCCTCACCAGAGCCGAATAAAGGGGAATAATGACATCTCTGGATCTGCTGGCAATGCTCCTCTTAATGCAACCTAATATGCCATTAGCCTCCTTGGCTACAAGGGCACGCTGTTGACTCATATCCAGCTTCTCATCCACTGTAACCCCCAGGTCCTTTTCTGCAGAACTACTACTTAGCTGGTTGGTCCCCAGCCTGTAACAATTCTTGGGATTCTTCCGTCCCAAGTGCAGGACTCTGCACTTGTCCTTGTTGAACCACATCAGATTTCTTGTGGCCCAATCCTCCAATTTGTCTAAGTCACTCTGGACCCTATCTCTGCCCTCAAGCATATCTACCTCTCCCCCTAGCTTAGTGTCATCTGCAAACTTGCTGAGGGTGCAATCCATCCCCTCATCCAGGTCATTAATAAAGATATTGAACAAAACCGGTCCTAGAACCGAACCTTGGGGCACTCCGCTAGAAACCGACCGCCATCCTGACATCGAGCCATTGATCACTACCCGCTGGGCCCGGCCTTCTAGCCAGCTTTCTATCCATCTTACCGTCCATTTATCCAATCCACATTCCCTTAACTTGCTGGCAAGAATATTGTGGGAGACCGTATCAAAAGCCTTGCTAAAGTCAAGGTATATCACATCCACTGACTTTCCCATGTCCACAGAGCCAGTTACCTCATCATAGAAGCTAATCAGATTGGTCAGGCACAACTTGCCCTTTGTGAATCCATGCTGACTATTCCTAATCACTTTCCTCTCTGCCAATTGCCTCAAAATGGATTCCTTAAGGATCCCTTCCATGATTTTTCCAGGAACTGAGGTAAGACTGACCAGCCTATAGTTCCCTGGATCGTCCTTCTTCCCTTTTTTGAAGACGGGCACTACATTTGCCTTTTTCCAATCATCCGGGATTTCTCCCGATCTCCACGACTTTTCAAAGATAATGGCCAAAGGCTCCTCAATGACATTTGCCAACTCCCTCAGTACCCTCGGATGCATTAAGTCCGGACCCATGGATTTGTGTATGTTTAGCTTTTCTAAATAGTTCCTAACCTGTTCTTTACCCACCAAGGGCTGTCCATCTTCATCCCATCTTGCGTCACTTCACTCCTGGACTTCTGTGACCTTGTCCGTGAATACAGAGGCAAAGAAAGCATTGAGTACTTCAGCTTTCCCCACATCATCTGTCACTAGGTTACCTCCTTCATCCAGTAGGGGCCGCACACCCTCTCTGATCACCTTCTTCTTGTTAACATGCCTGTAGAAACCTTTCTTGTTATCCTTCACATCCTTAGCCAGTCGCAATTCCATTTGCGCTTTCGCCTTCCTGATAACCCTCCGGCATTCTCGAGCTATACATTTAAACCCCTCCCTGGTCATTTGTCCAAGTTTCCACTTTTTGTAAGCTTCCTTTTTGTGCTTAAGTTCACCAAGGATTTCCTCCGTAAGCCAATCCGGTCTCCTTCCATGTTTGCCTCTCTTGCTACACATCGGGATGGTTTCTTTCTGTGCCTTCAGTAAGGCTTCTTTAAAATACTGCCAGCTGTTCTGGACTCCTTTCCCCCTCATGTTAGCATCCCAGGGGATTCTGCCCATCAGGTCTCTGAGGGAGTCAAAATCTGCTTTTTTGAAGTCCAAGGTGTGTATTTTACTACTCTCTTTTCTTCCTTTGGTCAGGATCCTGAAATCTACCATCTCATGATCACTGCTTCCCAGGTTGTCACCCACCTCTACTTCCCCTATTAGTTCCTCCCTGTTTGTGAGCAGAAGGTCAAGCTGCGCACGGCCCTTGGTCGGATCCTTCAGCACTTGTACCAAGAAGTTATCCCCAACATTCTCCAAAAACTTCCTGGATTGCCTGTTTCAGTTTCTTCTCATTTTCAGTTTCTTCTCATGAGAAATGCTGGGTTGAAGACAACAGACACTCCGTTAGGGATATCAATGTGCAGTTGACTATACAATTAACCAATAAGCCTAGCCCGGGGGAGGGGAGGAACAGGAGCTGGTGCTGGAGGGAGCCTTCTTAAAAGCTGATTCCCCCCAGCACCATCTTGCAGTGCCACCTGCCCCCTCTTCATGCTGGCAGCAGCATGGGGGGGGGTGTAGCCAGACATGAACCCCATCTTGTTTCTGCCCCCCCCAGAGAGCAAGAGAAAGGCAGTCAGCCTTTGATGTCCTGGGAACGCAGGTGTGCTGCCTGTCTCTGACTCTAATAAACAGAAACCAGACAGTAAATGGGCTAGCTGACGACCCGGGAGCCTCCCATCTCCCTGATGGCTAGCACCAGTAATTGACACGCCTACACTGTCCCAGGAGAGGAATCTTCGCCCATCACATACCAGAGGTGCCCATTGTCTGCATTTTCCCAGGTGTGAATTATGCTTTGCACCCTTCGTGGGAAACTTGGCATTCAAAGCCATTTTCCCTAATTGGCCACTTGAGACCAGGAAGAAGCCTACGTGACCCAAGGGGTATAAAGAGGGGTTTAGTAGCCCACCCCATTTGAGCTCCAATCATCTACACCTGCTGGCAGGTATTGGTTGTCTCCCGAGGTCTGTGGGACGCCCAACCTCGCCCTACTTCTTCCCGAGGGATTGAGAGAAAGACGCTGGCCACGCCAAGTCTGGAACGCAGGGGTGAGAATATATACCTGCTAGGTGTCTATTTTGCATGCATTTAATAGGAGCTCAGGGAATCAAAAGGGTTTCATGGTACCTGTAAGTGACTTATTAGTGTAATTTCTGTCCTGTCCTTTGTAGTGGCTGTGTTATCTGTGACACAGTAGTAGCATTTAACAGCTAAGTTTACCCTGTAACAATAAAATAGTAACTGTTTAAGCTGTGACCTGACTCCTTCAGTTGCTGTAACAGAACCAAGCACAATTTTAAAAAGAACTCCAGCCGGTCATAAGGGACAGATATAGGGAGAGCTTGAGCGTTGGATCGTGTCGCTTCCAGGGGACAGATCCGTTGGGGCATCTCTCAGCCTCCCCAGGCTGCCCGCTGCGAAGGGATCGTGTATCCTAGCAGTCAAAGTCTGAGGTGTAAAGCTCTCCCTGTAACTTTTGGGGTGCCCGTCAACTTCCTCCAGGTTGCCTGCTGCTAAAGGACCCCAGTCCTAGCAGTTGAAGTCTCGGGTGTATAATACACACACACCACTCACTGCCCTGACCACCGGCTGACAGGGGGCAGGGGAGGCTACTATGAAGCAGCCTCTGTCTGCGACAGGCCTGAGCTCCCCACAGACAGAGGCTGCTGCTGGACACCAGCCTCTGTCTGCAGCAGGCCCAGGCTCACCACAGATGGAGGCTGCTCTGCGGGAGGCAGAGCAGCCTCTGTCCGCGAGGAGCTTGGACTCCCTGTGGACAGGGGTTGCTGCCTGGGACCAACCTCTGTCCATGGCCAGCCCAGGCTGCCATGAACAGAGGCTGCTTTGTGGCAGCCTCCCCTGTCCCCTTCCCCCCCTTCGCAGCAGCCTCTGTTCATGGGCAGCTCGCCCCCTCCCCCCCCCCACCGGACAGGGGCTGCTGCCACCCCATGAGGCTACCTTTGTATCAGAGGCAGCAGCACAGGGTGGCAGGCAGCCGGTCCGTGAGGGGAGCTGTTTTTTAAACTGGCTCCCCTCATGGACCAGCTCCTTCCTGGCACCCCATGCTGCTGCCTCTGATAAAGAGGCAATAGCACTGAGTGGCAGGGGACTCCCTGTCAGTGGGGCGGAGTGCACTAGCTACCAGCCCCACCCCTGGGGACTATCAAATAGTCGTGTAACTGATAAGAATTCATGTGGTTACACGACTATTCAATTACCCAATATCTAACAACCCTGCACTACATATCTCCATTTATTCACAGGCACGGTGTAGCCAGCAGTAATGAAAGTGCATCAACATTTCCTCACCAGTACACCACCACCACCACCACCACGCTCAGGATGGAGAACTCTTAACGTGTCAGAGGGTAGATCAGTCTTCCTGTCTCAATACTTTATCTGCTAGGATCTGGACCAAACACTAATACTGAAGGATCAGCTCACAGCTTAGACACTGCAAATCGATTTGCAAGGGACTGAGGCCAAGCCAAACCCTGAGAAAAGTTCAAGTTCAAACAAACTGTGGAGGTATCATCAAAAACAGTCACCTTCTCTGTAGGCCAGTGGGACTCAGGGAGGGGCTCAGTGGGTAGCCACTCCATTCCACTATACTCCGCTCAGTTCTCATGGGGAATCAGGTGTAGCTGCCAAACCATGAGAGTAGTCCAGAGACCCACACGCAGTCTGTAACAAAAGTCTTTAAGCACCAGCCCTCGTTCAGGGCAGGGTGACAATAGCCCCCAAGACTGTCCTCAGGCCAGATCCTAGTTCAGGGCAGAGCGACAGGCAACCAAACAGTCAGTTCAATGCCCAGTCCCTGGTTCAGAGTGGAGCGGCAAGAAAACAGTTTTAGGGCCCAAGTCCTGGTTCATGGCAGGGCAACAAGAAAACAAGCAATTCAAGTCCTGTTCACAGCTCCTCCAACCAGGTCCCTTTGCTCAGGCAGGGGTCCAGCTGATGCAGGCTGCTGATTGAGAACAGCAGAGGGGGGAGACTGCCACTCAAGAGCGGAGTTTCAAAGGGGAAACAGGCCCATCCACTCCACTGCGTCCCAGCCCAGGGCCCTAGTTGCAGCCAAGTGGTCTGCTGCTGAGTCAGCGGGGATCCATTCCGCAACATGCTGACCTGGTTCTAGCAAAACGGGTCAGCTATCCCTGTGCTCTTTCCGTTTCTCCCCTTGGGCTGTACCTGGGTCCAGTGCAAGTTCTCTGGGCACCGTTGTTCAGGAACCTCTGGCTGGGTAAAACAGACACTCCAGGAAGTCATCCAGTCTTCGGCTTCCCCTGGGTCTAGCTCCTTGCTTGGGTGTGCAGGGGAGGCTTCTGACTTCTCTGGTTATGGGGGCTTGCCTGGCCTCTCTGGCAGGCCTTTTGTATCCCTCACCCCGTCTCCTGGCTTCTGGTAAGGTAGGTTGCTAGGGTTCCTCACCCTCGGGGTCAGTGGGCGGCCACTCCACCCCACTACAATCACCTTTACTGGAAAACATAAATGTACTAGATGCTATGGTGCATTGCAAGATTAAGTACAGTACAAGATCTGAACAAACATAAAGCATCAGCAATGAAATATGCTGAATTCCAGACCAGCACAGAAGCTTGATGCAAAGTCTTTATTTGTATGCTCTAAGCTGGTCACTTACAGTAATACTTAACACTTAATTCTTCTTGATTGCAGCCTTCCCCGATGATATCTGGTAAATTAAATCTAATGTCTAACATTTATTAGACATTATTTTCAGGGCTTTAATTTGGGTCTGCTTCCAGTGTTTAACCACAAATACTTCTGCATGCATGCAAGCCCTGAAATACTCCTCCATGATAACTACAGAGCCCCCTTAGAAGCTAACATTGGCACTGAAAGCGTATGAGAAAAGGATTGAGCCCTGAGAATAAGTCTATCAAGTTTTAGTTTGACTTGAAGGAAGCCAGTACATGCTGCTGGCTGGTTTAGAATGAAAATACTGGTAGACAGTGGTTGAAATAAGTTAAAGAGGCAGACAGAAGACCTTTCTTCTAATGGGTGTTAGCTCTCCTCCTACATAACCTTCAGGAACTTAGCATTGGGGACATGCATTGTGACAAAGCTTCATTAAGATGTCATGTCAATATGTCCATGTGATGGTGCTCTAAACAGATGACCTCCATCTCCTTTTGTGAACATGATAACCACTGCCAGCAGATCCCGCACTAAAGCATTGTTGATGGCAGAACCCTCTACAGTTCCTCTGAAAGTGTGGAGATTACCATGAACTTTTAAATTTCTGATGTCTGTGCTGCTTCCTGTGATTCTTTGGAATTTTTCAACTTGGCACTGTCACCCCTGCTACTGAGACTAGACCGAAACCTTGATGACAGACTCCTTGAGAAATCTTCTCTACTATTCTTACTAGCCAATACATAGATGATTGGATCAGCAATGCTATTAGCAGTGGAGAAACACAGAAATATAGCAGAAGTCGAATATATGCCATGTTCAAATGAACATGTGTCATTCTGATACAAAATAAAGTAAATGGCTCTTATTAGGAGCACCAGATGGTAGGGAGCAAAGCAGATCAGAAAAATGGCGATGGCGGCAGCAGCTAAGTGCTTTGCTTTGGTTTTTTGGGGCTCGTTCAAGCTGCAGCTTGTTTTGATGATTTGGAAAATTTTGTAGTTTGTGAAAATGAGGATTATGCAAGGAATAGCAAATCCAATTAGGAACCTGGCAATACCAAAAGAAGCAAACATCAAGGTGAGTGGTAGAGTCTCAAAGCAGGTTGTACAGTTTTTGTGATCAGGTAAAACAAATACTGGGCTGTGGACGACTAAAACTACAGAAAAGAGAACAAATGTGATGAGCCCTGCAATTTTCTGACTCCTCACATCCTTGGATTCCAAAGAATACACCACTCCTACATAGCGATCGACAGAAATGCAACACAAGAGCAGAATACTGATATATACGTTGCAGAAAAAGATATATCCTGTTATCTTGCAAGCCACTGGTCCCATCTCCCATTTGTGTCCATTTTGTACATAGATAATCCAGAGGGGCAGGGTACACAAGTACATCACCTCGCACAGCAATAAGCCAAAAAGGTAGACAGCGAGAATGTTTTTCTTTAGGATTAGTACAATGGTTAGACACATTGTTACAATATTAGTTGGCAAGCCTATGATAATAACAAGATAGTAGATCACAACCAACAGCATCTGGCTCTCCTTGTAGGGCATTTTTTGGCAGCATTCTGAATCATTCCCGAGTCCCGGCATTATGGTGATGCCGTGTGGTGCAGAAACACCGAAGTAGCTTTCCCCTGTTTGTGTTGCCTGTGAATAAAAAGACATGATGGAAAGTTAGCAGCTATAAAAGACCTTTAAAAACATGACAGCAAAGGTAATGGTGAAGTTAAGCTAGCCCACAGTGAGTTTGTGGGTGCTGCCATGTTACAAGTGGTTTTAAACCAGAGCTACTCCAATGGTGTAACTAAATGGGGGATCAGGCACATTGAGATGTGACTTCTTTCTGTCTGTATTTCAGGGGTGCCTAGCAGGGATGTAAGTGACTAGTTGAGTAGTCGCTTGACTAGTCACTTCTCCTAGCCCTTGCTGTCTCTATCAGAGGTAGCAAGGGGAGGAAGCAGTAGTCGGTGCTGTGGGGAGCAAGCCAACTCCCCTCAGCACCATCTTCGCAGGGGGCAGGGAAGGCACAGGTGCAGCGGAGGACTGGGCGCGAGATGGGACACCTGACTCCTGTGTCTCGATTAACTGATTAAATGCAATTTAATATCCTTAGTGCTTAGGAGCCCCAGTCATAGACCAGGGACCCCAGAGTGCTAGGTGCTGTACAAACACCTAAGAAATGGATGGGCCCAGTCCCAAAGACCTTTCAGGCTAAGCGAGTTTACACTCTCTTCTTGCAGGGCCCACCTGATACCTACTCTTTCATGACTCTGACCTATTACATCAGTCAAGGGATCTGTGACATACATGAGACTCTGCCTTTTCCTAATTGCCTGTTTTTGTGATCAGGTTTCTTTCCCCAGTTCCACAGCTGTACCACAGGCAGTGTGAATAGTGCCAAATGCCTAACAGCCCTTCCTCCCCAACTTTTCCTACACGCCCGACTTCTGATTTCCAACCTTAATGGAATGGTAGGGTAGCAACCTGATTAAGCTTTTCTGTAGCTGCCTGCTGTCCCAGTGCTTTGGCAGGGAGATAGGACATGCGGACCATTTTTTTCCCCTATGGAGGAGTCAGGGAAGGCTTTGGTTTGGGGACCCACTGCTAATACAGGGCCACACTGAGCATCAGACATTTTCCCAGTTATGTGTAACACAAGATTCATTTTCATACAGTTTCCCACTTAGCCATGATTACTTTTAAAAATTCCCAGAAGCAGGCTGTTCACTGGAGGCAGAGTCTTACTCTGCACATGATGAGGAGCTGCACTACCACTTGGGAGACTGTGCCTCAGTGCTCATGGGCGAGCATGGATACCGCACCTACTTCTAAACCTGTGATGGGATGCAGCCAGCTCCCTCCAGCATGCCAGGCCTGCTCCAGAAGCTGCTATGTAAGAGGCAGAGCCACTGCTCCACTGCTCCTCCATGCAGCCCAGATCATAGAATCCTAGGGCTGGAAGAGACCTCAAGAGGTCATCGAGTCCAGCCCTCTGCCCAAGGCAGGACCAATCCCAACTAAATCAACCCAGCCAGGGCTTTGTCAAGCCGAGACTTAAAAACCTCTGGGGATGGAGATTCCACCACCTCCCTGGATAACCCATTACAGTGCTTCACCACCCTCCTAGTGAAATAGTTTTTCTTAAATCTCTCATCTCTAGCTCTCTGATGCGCCTCGTCCAGAGAGGCAGTAGACCCCAGGTGCAACAACTGATAATCTGCTTGGCCTTCTTTGGCCTAATGGGCAGGGAGTGTTCCTTCTGCCCAGTCCTTGTCCTCCCCAAGATGTGCATCTGGGTAAATGCCAAGCTGACTTTGATCCCAGCTAATTAAGTTTCATAACATCGCATGGTAAGTATCAGAGATGGGAAAAACAGGCACAGGGCAGTGAAGTGTTCCAGGTTGCACTGGAAGCCCATGGCAGAGATTGGGTCAAGCCCAGATCTTCTACATGCCAGCCTTGTATCCTGCTCACTGGGAGCCAGATTCTGGTTCCCTCACTTGGGGGCTACGTCTATACTGCACCTGTTTTGCGCAAGAAATATGCAAATGAGGCTAAGTGTGGAATATCGCTGCATCTAATTTGCATAATTATGAATGCCCACTTTTTGCACAAGAGACTTTTGTGCAAGAGCCGTTTTTCCGGAAAAAAATGTGGAAGAATGGCTCTTGCGCAAGAGGGGATTTGTGCGTAAAAAGGAGCCATGTAGATGACTCCTTTTTGCGCAAAAGCCTCTTGTGCAAAAAGTGGGCGCTCATTAATTATGCGAGTGAGGCTCAGCGATATTCCACACTTAGCCTCATTTGCATATTTCTTGCGCAAAACGGGTGCAGTATGGACATAGCCGCGGTGAGGAGCACCATCCTCCGCAAGAAAGGTTGACTTCAGCACAGCCTAGCACTACTCACTGGCATCATAAGCTGGCCCTAACCCACCTTGCCTCTTTGATAAAACGATGCCACTGCTCAGTCCCAAAGCCACGTCCATGAGGAAAGCAGAGAAAGGCACATGCAGCACCCCTCTTTGCATAGACTTAGAGCATCAGATGCTCCCCACCATGCTGAAGAGCAAAGGAACAAAACTCCAGGTCGTAGTGGGGACTACAGAAGCAGACTCCTGAATGTAGCCATCATGTAGGGCCAGCCTGTGGTCCCCTTGCTCACTGAAGTCAATGGGGATACTCATGGAGTAAGGTGCGACTCACCAGCAGAGGATCAGAATTTGGCCCCTTCCATATACTGTTGTCCCTCTTATGTACTGTTGCTGCTCCCACTTAGGGTTTGCTTCAATTCCTGCAAATCCAACCCCCATTCCCAACCAATTGCCTGGAGAAGCCAATTGTTTCCGTGAAGTGAGGTAGCGCTTCAGGCGAGTAAGGGAGCCAGTCAGGCTCCTCAGAAAGAGGGCAGCACCTGGCTGATACTTCTTAGGGTACATCTACACTGCAAGGCTATTTGGGGATGCTGGAGGTATCCCGAAATAGCAACCCTGAGTCTACACAAGCCGCCTGTTATTTCAAAATATTTTTCGAAATAATGGACGTGCTATTTCACTATCCCGGTCAACTTCGTTGCACGAGAAATAAGGGATGGCTTGAAATAGTGCTTTATTTTGAGATTTGGCATTGTGTGGATGCGCCAAATTTCAAAATAAGCTATTTCGAAATAAAATTGAAATAAGATACGCAATTTGCATAGCAAAAATTGCATATCTTATTTCGAGTTTAGTGTGCTGTGTAGATGCAGCCTCTGAAACAACAGGAAGTCAGAACACAAATAGCCCTGCAGGTTACAGGCACAACAGCAGAGATAACAAGTATAGGTCGTAAGCAGAGGCCAAGGAAAGGAAGAAAACCAAAGTGCTCTGAACAGAGGCCTTTAATGACAAGAACCAGACAGTGCAAGGCATCCGCATTAACTAGCCTAGCCTAGATGGAGTGAGGGAAAGGCTAGTGTATAGTGTTCCATTTGGCCACCTAGACTCAGCCCAGTGCAAAGGGATGTGGAGAGATGCTAAAGTGCAGTCAGTACAGGTAGCATGCTTACTGCTCTGCTTTTTTAAGATTTGCTGCTAACGGCCTTGCAGCTGGCAAATTCTGCTGCTCAGTGCATGGGTGCTTGGGAGGACCAGGACCTCGCCTGCTCCCTGCCATGCCTTTGCCCCTTTGGGGTTTCAGGCACACCTACGATTTAGACATAGAGCCACCCCTGCACTCCCCTCATGGGTATACATTTTTCAATTAAGATTCACTGTACAGCACTGACAAAGAGCTTCATCAGGAGCTCTACAGGGTGGGTAGAAATCGCTGAGAGATTTGAAAAAAGTCAAAATAATAATAATAAAAAATGATAACCCCTCCAAACCCAGTAAAATCCTCATTTTTAAATTATTTTGTTTTCTTTTTAAGCAGTTCTATCCTGACCTTTCTGTGTGGTGCACGAGCGACCAGGGCAGGCTCCTTTTACTCCTGGATCTCTTCTGATTTTACACCAGTAGAAGCACTAAGTGCGATCTGGCCCCTGGGTTTTCCCCTCCATGTTTTTTAATTCATAAAACAAAAGTGAAGGCTGCTGTTGCATGTGACGTTGTAGTGGGGAAGTTAGAAAACCGTTGATCGCAATCAGGCAAGTGTGAAGGGCTATGGGTTTTTCTTGGTAGGAGTTCTAATTCACATGCAGTCACGTCCCACGACTTAGGTTCAAACCTAGCCAAAAATCTCAAAGCAAAACACAACCAAAGCTACTGAATGTCACTTGATTTTGTTTGATTAATGTTATAGTTTCAAGGTAATATCACAGAACAGCCAGGCCTGCTCAGAACTGCAGTACTTTCACTCAAAAGATTCATGAAGCTTAATCCTTCTTCCAAAGTCCCTGGGATGAGCTTGAAATTACACTTCAACCAGGAAAATTTGCAATAGTCTGACATCCACTCCTGGCACAGGGCTAGATTCTGTGCTATGTCTTCCAAGAACTGCAGCTCTGAAAGCCTATCTCAGGGTTGCAAATGTGACTGAAGGACCCCCCCTAGCATAAGTTACAGCAGCCTAGCGCAGGCTGCTTATTGACTACTCCACAGGCTAGACTATCAAACACTACAAGCATGCCCCCACCAACTATCCCAGCCTGTCTCCTACAGGGGGCCCTGAGAAGGGAAGCAGCACACAGCTACACTATTCATGTTGGGGGGCGGGGGGAAATTCTACACTGGCTCCTTTGTGGTCCCTACATGCCACTGGAATGATCTATAAGGGGGCAGAATCCATCCCATTTTTGCAACATTTTAATACTGCAGATTTTTAAAAAATAAGATAAAAGCAAATGGAGCATTTTTAAAAGGGGCATGGACAAGTTCCAGAGCAAACTGCAAGCTTGGCCGGTACCTGGGGGTCTCCAGGGATGAGGATCTTTGGGGCAGGATCTGTGGATAGTGCTGGACGAAGCACACATACGGCTCCTTTAAAAAAATCCAGCCTCTCTGGATCCTGCACTGCCATTTTACCCCCCGACACCCCGCCTCCCTGGAGCACCGGGAAGGAAGGGACGACAACAAGCTGAGATAGCTATGACACTTGCAGTTTGCTCTGGAATTTGTCTCATAACAAGCTGAGATATCTATGACACCTCCCATCTATTGTGTGGTATCTAACTGCCTGAGCCTGGAAACACTTTCATAGGGTGCATGCATGCATAGCACCCAAAACTTGAAATAAGATACGCAATTTGCGTGGAAAATAGGGTACAGGAGCAAGCTGGGGATAGGTGTCTGGCCAGGAGGAAGGGGACAGGAGCAGGGTACTGGTGGGTGTCTGGCCAGGGGGTAGGAGAAGGGTGCTGGTGGGGGTCTGGCCAGGGGGCAGGAGCAGGACACTGGTGGGGATCTGGGCAGGGGGCAGGATGCTGGTGGGGGTCTGGCCAGGTGGCAGGGGCCAGGGTGCTGGTGGTAGTCTGGCCAGAGGAGGGGGGCAGGGGCAGCTTAGCTGGTACCTGGGGGTCTCCAGGAATGAGGATCTCTGGAGCACGATGTGTGGGTAGCACTGGATGAAGCGCACATGTGGCTCCTTTAAAAACTCCAGCCTCTCCAGATCCTGCACCACCATCTTAACCCCTAATCCCCCACCTCCCTGGAGCATGGGGAAGGAAGGGAAGACAAGAAAGCGCGCACGCTGTTGTGGGCAGGGGAGGAGCACACGCTTTCTTTTCTTCCCTACCTTCCCCATGCTGGCTGCCTGCCTGCCTTCCTGCAGTGTGCGGAGGGGGGAGGGATGGAGGGAGAGTCCCACAGCTGCGCACCAGATGCGGCTTCTCAAGAAGCACGCCTGCTGTTGTGGGGATGGGAGGAGCAGTGGGCATGCTTCCTGAGAAGCTGGATCTAGCTCGCATCTGTGAGACTTCCCTTCCCACCGCAGGAAGTTGGAGATAGCTCCATTTTCACAGAAGGTTGTAGCACCAGCCAGGGCTCCTCATTGGGGGTAGGAGGAGCTAGGGGACCCTGGGAACACCTTGTGATCGATTGGCCGTACCCCCACAATCGACCAGTTGATCACGATTGACTGGTTGGTGACCACGGACCTAGTGGCTAGTGAGCTAGCCTGGCATTTTACATCCCAGGGTGCAGTTCCTTGCTCTGCCAAAAACTTCTTGTGTGATCATGGGCAAGTCATTTAGTCTCTCTGTGCCACTGTAAAAGGGGGAGAAACAGCACAGCCCTATTGTATGGGATATGAGAATAAACATATTGAAAGGGCTCAGATACAATTGTACCAGGAGCAGCAGAAGCACACTAGCCCAATTAGGTCCTTAGACCGCAAGCCACTTGGGGCAGCAAAGCTGTGTGTGCATCTGCAGCACCATATAAATAGTAACAGAGATTTCACAGGAAGGTTACTGTTTTTGCTCAAAAACTTTGTAGTATAGACATAGCCTCAGTGAGCATTCTGCATATGCAACAAGTGCAAAATAGCCAGTGGAGACCCACACTGTAGTGGAGACAAGACAAGGAGAGTGTAAGCCACAGTTTGACTGCCTATCAACATCGCGATGCCTGCATAAGGGTCACAGGAAGGAGCTCCAAGGTCAGCAGGAAAGTGCTCTGTTAGCAGAGGTGAATGTAAGCTGGTGTGACCCGGTATGCTGTCCCAGCAAGAAAGTGGCCGGCAAAGTCTGGTATGCCGTAGCACCTATTTATAGCCGGTATGGCGTATTGGAAAGACACTATCCCGCCCCCAGCCCCTCCATGGATCTGCCTCTCTGAGGGGCAGGGGTGGGGCTGGGGCTTCTGCTGGCAGGGGCAGAGTGGGGAAAGCGGCAGAACTGCCGGCAGTTCCTCTGGCTGCCCTACCGCCCCCAGGCTCCTCCAGGTAATGTGTGGGGAGGAAAGGGGAAGAGCACGGGGGTCCTGTGCTGGGGGAGGGGTGGAGTCACCTCATGTGGGGGTTACATGAGATGACTCACCTTAGCTGGTGGTGCCCCCTCATACTGAAAAAAGTTAATTTTACTTTTACCCCTGGTCAGAGCTATTCCTAGGTGTTGTGGGGCCTGGGACAACCCTCTCACTGCAGGCCCCACCCCTGCCCCACCTCTGCTCTGCCCCTGCCCGATTCCACCCCTTTTCTCAAGCTCTCCCCCTGCTGTGCCCCTACCCTGTCTCTTCCCACCCCAATCATCCCCTCTTTTGAGTGACACGACCTGGAGGGATTTTTGGAGCCTGGCACAGGGCATCAGCAGGGGTCTGCTGCCCCCTCCGCTCAAACTCACCACAGCAGTGGGAGCTGGAGCTACCCAGCAGCTACTTCTGCCCCCCTGCCCTCTCTCAGCTGCTTGAGCTCCACATCACCCCAGTGACGGGAAACGGAGCACCCTGGCTCCAGCGCCAGCCCCGTCCACTCCCCCGAGGCCTGCATCAGTTGGGGGAGCAAGCTGGGACTGGGATGCTCCACTTCCTGCCACTGCAGCAAAGTAGAGCACAGCCAGCTGAGAGAGGATGGTGGAGCAGAACGGGCAGCTGGGTAGCTTTGGCTCCCACTACCATGGAGTGTGACAGGCCCGACCCCTGTTGCCATCCGCATCAGCCCCCACCTCCAGCTAATCCCCCAGTCCACCCTGGGCCCCACAGATAACATGGGGGACTGTCTCATCCATAGGATGGCTGAGGTGGTCACCACAGGGCCTGGGGCAGCTGCCTTGAACCATCCTATGGACGGGACAGTTCTGCCCCTGGTGTTACACAAGATCACTTGTTTACATGAAAACAATCAATTTCTCTTCTCTTTCATTTGGCAGGGATGAGTGACCCTAAGAAGCACTGAAAGTCTGGCTAAGCATCTAAAATCACTGGTGAGGCAACCATTGTCCTTCCACAGAAGTTCCCCTTCAGCTAGAGATGAGCCACTACCGCAGTAGCCTGGCCGCTTTACTAAGCTTCTGCTGTCCCAGTGACACTTAGCTGCACTCTGGGGCTTCTCTGTTCCCTTGGCCTTGCTACATACAACGCAAACCACAACCAGCAGCATGTGTGAGTTTCTTCCCTTCTTGTGAGTTGTGCTGAGACGCAGATGATCAATCCCATTCTGTGGGCTTGAAATAAAGTGTATGCATGCTCTGGGACCTTATGGGAGTCCTGAAGACTGTGCAAAGCATTCTGGATTTAATTAATAAATCAGATTGAGTAATCTACATTCACAGCTCTCTGAGGGTATAGCATGAGGGGTTGAGGGCGATACCACAGATATGATACCCCAAGTATGTCACAATGTTCCTAAACTACAACTTTTGAGACTCTTATTTTGAAGTGTTGCTTTTCATAAAAGCAGAGAAGAGGTTCCTGGTTTGATTTTGAGAAGTTTCGACCAACCACAGCTCTGATTTGACTTAAGCTTTGACACATTCATAGGTGAATTTGTTATCAGTAGCAAACTGCTTATTTACTGCCAGAAGCATTTTACAACAACTCTTACCTGATTAAGAAAGAGAACTAAAATCCAGAGGGAAATGGTTCACAAAGATGATCTCTTTTGTTTGTATCTATCATTCATTAGATTTTCAAACCTCTCTCATGTAAAACCATTCTTTTGATCTCCAGAGGAAAAATGAGAGTGGGTTATAAAAATACCACAAAAAGTATAGAGGAAGTTACAGGCACTGCATAAGACCTGCAAAGGATAGGAAGGCGCACTGCAGTGGAAAAAGGCCCTGAGCTGAAAGCCTTTGAATGAGCGAGAGAGCAAAGAAAAAAGAGATACATGAAGGTTATTCCCAGCTCTCCTTAAGCTAGCACACTGAAAATAGTAGTGTAACCAGGGTAGCACAGAACCCACAAGCAGCAGCAGGGGTTAGCCCCCAACTGGATCCTGTATGTACATACTTGGGGCTAATAGCCTGTGCCATGGCTTTCCATGCTACCATGGCGACCCTATGACTTTTAGCATCCTAACTTGATGAGAGCTAGTACAAGTGTGTTTGCGTGAACTGAGAATCACAGCCCCAGCTTCATATGTAGACAGCCTGACATCAGTACCGTGAGCAGACGCAAATCCATATAACCAGGGCTCGACAAATCCATTTATCTACGTGCCTGTCCTGAGCGCTTGGCCCCCACCCTGAGCGCTTGTGTCCCTTCCCTCCCCTCCCCTCCCCTTTTAGTTAGTCCCCCTTGTACACTGCACTCCCTTTGATGGCCCCATAGCTTCCTCCCCGTACCCCAGTGCAGCCAGAGGAGCCGGCCCCCGTTCTGTACCCGCTACCGCGTCCCCTGTCCTGTATTGCCAGTACCCTACTCCTCTGTCTCCAGCCTTGCAAAGGGAGGAGTGGTTGCTGGCCCCTTGAGTCCCCATTTCTATCTTGCCCTTGCTAGCGCCCTCCCTCCCTGCAATCAGTCAGTAGGAGGGAGTGGTTGCTTTTCCCTTTTTCCCTTCCTCCCCAATCGTGACACCCCCCCTTTTCCCTTGCGGCCCTTTCCCTCGCATTCCTACCCCTCCAGCACCCTCCTCCTCTGCCGCAGCCCCACAGGGAGGAGTGGCAGCTAGTTCCCCTTCCTCAGCTTCCCTACACGTTCCCTTCCTCCACTAGCGCCCTCCCTCCCTGCCAATAACTCAGCAGGAGGGAGTGGTTGCTTCCCCACTCTCCTCTAGCTCCCCACCCATACTCCTCCTTCCCCCCCAGCCCCACACCTCACTTTGCGCCCTCCTCCTCTACCTTTAGCCGGCAGGGAGGAGAGGCTGCTACTTCCTTCCCTCAGTTCCCCCCCCCCCAAAAGTTCAGTGCCCTCCTCCCCAGCCTTCGATCTAGTGGGGAGGAGTGGCTACCATCCTCCTCTGACCCACCCCCCCGAACTGAGCACCCTCTGCACCCTGTTGGTTCTAACTGGGAGGAGTGGTTGTTTCACCCTCCCCAGTCCCTTCTCCCCCACCGGTCCCCACCCCTTCCCTGCTGGTTGATTGGCGGGAAGGAAAAGCGTATTCCCTACCCCTTCCCCAAAATCCTCACCTCCTTCAGCTCCTCGCTAACTGTACTTGGCGTGGTTCACCCCCATCCCAGACACCTGCCCCTTTTGTGGCGTGAGGGAAAACCTGGCACATGCATATCTAGAATGCGCCAGGTTGCAGCCCCTATTCCGGCTCCTCCAGAACCTCTTACTGAGGTTCTGGCTGCACTTTTCCCCACACCTTTTTATTTATGCACACCCCATCCGTGGCCCCACAAAGTCGCGAGACTTTCTTGTCAACCTCCTCCTGGCCCTGGCGAAAGCTACCATCTACACCACCAGTAGGAGGATGCTGGACGAGGGGGTGCTCTGTGACTGTGGGGCCTACTTTCATTCCTCCTTGATTTCACGTATCCTGGCAGAGTTCCTCTGGGTGGCGTCCACTGGCTCCACTGACAGCTTTGAGGAGCAGTGGGCACTGTCCGGGGTCCTCTGCTTGGTGTCCCCGTCCGGTTCCCTTGTTTTAAACCTGTGGCCCCACACCTTGATCCCTTTTGTCATTATTTGTCCCCAGAAATCAGTTGGACCCTGGGTCTAGTCGTCCCTCCCGCAGGGCTGGGGGAGGGACTTTGAGAAGTGGGTGGGCTCCCCTCCCATGGTTTCCAAATAGTGCCCTACTACAGTCCAATAAAGGATCTCACCTCATCCTCCTTGTCATTCTAATATCCTGGGACCAAGACAGCCACCACAACACTGCACATGGTCAAGATGGATCTATTTTATTTATTCCTGGCTTCCTACTTAGGAAGGTCTGGCACTGAGACCAGAGTCTCTGGGATATTTATATGGCTAATAAAACATCCACCACCATGGTTAGGATAAAAATCCAGCCCCACACATTTGGAAAGGATTGAAATCCTCAGGCTTCCAGGCAAAAACCAAATTAGCTAAAGGGAAGAGGAGTAGGTTCTCATGTAAGGTTTCGGGCATCTTCTTCAAAATCAGCTGGCACCTGTGTCAGAGACAGGACATCTAACTAGACAGATGAGTGGGCTGCTGGAGCACAGTGATCCCTGAATTCCTGTTTTGTCTGGAGTAATGAATGACGCGAGGAGAGCAGCATCACTTCCATTCTGTGCCTTTTCTGAACCCTGATTCCAGCCCAATAGCAGATTTCAGCCCTGCATGGGGGAAGCCCTCTCCAACAGGCTGCCTTTCCCACTTACCCCCTTCCTGTGGAAGAACAGCCTGGGCTGTTGCTGAAAGCAGATAGATCTTTCCTTTCCTCTCCCCTCAGGGTCACAGTACTGCAAGTGAGGATATCCTAGTACAATGGGCCAAACATAGGCTCCGAGGTTTGACATCACCCCACCATCCTTAGCTGCAAGAAAATTGGCAGCCTTTCATTCATGGATGGCTTCTGAAAGTTCTCACCTACCTCTAAGAAGAGCCTTGACAGTAGAGATGATGCTAATAATTTCCTGCAGATAAGGCGTCTGTAACTTTATCGAGCAAGGCCTGCTATCAAATTCTAGAAGTCCACACCTCCTCCTCAGCTCAAGCTTGGACCACAAATTCTGCAAAGAAATCAATTGTGGTGTTCTATTAGACAGACATCTCACACCTCTGAAATGCCTATCATGGGTCAGCAGATCAAGCACTGACATTCTCCTCCTGCAAAGTATTTGTAACAGGTGTGGGGGTGCTAGTCAATGAATATTGCTCTGAAATCGGTTTTAGCTACAGGGTTCCTGAGATGGAGGTTGGAATCTCAAGCGGGCAGACAGTTTTAGCTAAGGCTGCTCCCTGTCCAGTTTTTCCCAGGATTGTCCCTTTTTGGAAGCAGGTGTCCTGGAAAATCTGTACACCTGCCAGGTGTTTTATGGGCTTAGAGTCATGCCACACATCCCTTTTTTTTTGTATCTCCAAGGTGGCAACCTTAGGGGATGGTGGACTATGACAAATCAGTCTCAGGAAAAAGGAAGACTTCACACACAGGCCTTCACATAAAAGACACCGAGATAAACAGCAGTTTGTCTGACTCATGCAAGGAAGGTGGGACTTTGAGAAATGGGAGACTCCCCTGAGGATATGTCTACACTGCAACTGGGAGATGTGACTGCAGCATGTACAGACTAACGTTCCCTCTAAGGTGAGCACTTGCACGGCCTCGCACAAAACATTCTAAGCCTGCCTACCTCCTCCACACAGCAACCCTCACCTTCCTGCTGGATTTGGAAGGTGACTGGAGTGGCTGCTCCCACAGTGGGGCCGAGTGGTGGGTGGGAATGAGTACGGGGGGGGGGAAGGGGGAGCACTACTCTGGCAGCTGGGGCTCAGTTGGGGGCCAGCTTTTCTGGCTGCTGCTGGGTTTGGGGTGGCGGGCAGGGATTTGGCGCTGTGGGCAACCGGGTGTCTGCTGCCAGGGTTTGCAGCCCCATGGTGGGCAAGTGTCTGCAACCGGGTTTTGGGGATGCAGGTGGGTGTCTGCTGCCGGGTTGGGGTTGTAGGTGGTTGAGCAGGTGTCTGCCACTGGGGTTAGCAGCTACGTGGTGGGCAGGTGTCTGCCGTCGGGGTTTGGGGCTGCAGGCGGGTGTCTGCTGCTGGGGTTTGGGGCTGCGGGCGGGTGTCTGCCGCCGGGACTTGGGGCTGCGGGCGGGTGCCTGCCACCAGGGTTTGGGGCTGCAAGGCAAGTGGGCTGGTGGCTGCTGCTGGGGTTTGGGGTTGTGGGTCGGGGACCAGCTGTCTGCCACCAGGGTTTGAGACTGTGGAGGGGTGGGTGGGTTGCTGCCATGGGGGTTTGCAGCCATGTGGTGGGCAGGTTGCTGCTACCGGAGTTTGGGGCAGTGGGTGAGTGGGGTGCTGCCGCCAGGCATCTAGGCAGCGAGAGTGTTGCTGCCTGGAGCTTGGGCAGCAGCTGCATGGCTGATGGGTGATTGCTCTGGGGCAGGGCTGTTTGGCTCAATCCCTGGGGTGGGGGTGGGGGTAGAAAAGATAGAATCAGACTAAGTGAGAGCAAAATCAGCATTTCTTCAGTCTTGAGTGGGACTGATTCTGCTCTCACACCGTTGTAAATCAGCAATAGTGAGAAAACAGGTATGCAAATAAATGTTTACACTTCTTTTAAAATAAGAACAGATGCACACAAAATAACATGCTGGGAGCTGTTTTACTACAGTACTAGTTTTGGAGCTTAGTCTGTAAATTTATTCTGTTTTGATCTGTCCTTGAAGACTAAAATTTAGGGTTTCTACAGCTGTTGGTGATATGCTTAATGTACTTGACATTAGACTTCATTCTCCCATACCTGTACTGAAATAAAAGAATCTTTAAAAATGGAAAAAGAGGTTTGCTGTAGTAATCCTAAGCAGTGGAGTATGGAAAATCTAAACATTTTTCAATACTGCACAAAGCAAAGCCACAATCCATCTCAAATAGACATGTCTGTATTACTCTGAGCTTTATAAAGAGTGTTGGGGTGAGGGAAAAGATGGTCTGATTTTGAACCAGAAATGAGAAACTGCTCGTTGTGTTTCTAATAATAAGAGCGCAAGTGAAAGGAATGCTGTGCAACTCTTTCTTTGTATTCTTCCTTGAAAAATTATTAATCTGAAAATATTACTTGCTTGGTGCTCTCTGTGAAACCACTGACAGTGAAATTTTTACTACCAAATGCAACTAAAACTGTTTTCAAATGCATTCTTCATCTCCCAGTGCCAGTACAAACATTATTTACCAGCTTACCATAAGCTTCTTGTGCTTTTTGCCATACATTACGGCTGTGTCTATACTGGCGCGATCTTGCGCCAGAGCTATGCAAATGAGGCTCAGCGTGGAATATCGCCGAGCCTCATTTGCATAACTAATGAGCCGCCATTTTTGCGGAAGAGGCTCTTGCGCAAGACGGAGCTGTCTACACTGCCCCTTCTTGCGCAAGAAAAACCCTCTTGCGCAAAGCCATTATGCTGATTATTTTCAGGCATAACGGCTTTGCGCAAGAGGGTTTTTCTTGCGCAAGAAGGGGCAGTGTAGACAGCTCCGTCTTGCGCAAGAGCCTCTTCCGCAAAAATGGCGGCTCATTAGTTATGCAAATGAGGCTCGGCGATATTCCACGCTGAGCCTCATTTGCATAGCTCTGGCGCAAGATCGCGCCAGTATAGACACAGCCTACATGTGTCATTAATAGTACTCATTTCTGGTTACTCTTTCCAATACAATCCAGAAGACATATTCCACTTTCCTCTATAGACATAGTAAGCAAAAGAAGTCCTAGAGTACATTAGTGTAATTTTGAGTCTGCGTGTTCCTTTGGAAAACCGAATGAATTAACTGTAGATGCACACTGGTAATAAATAGTTCTCCCCAACTGGTGATTTATCTGGCTAGGGAACTGTAATAGTATCTTTAACTATACACTGAAGACATTTGTCTAAGTATCGAGCATGAATTGGCCCAGTGATGGCTCAGGTACATGTGATCCTGTTATTGTCAGCGTGTGCACACATGGTTCTGAAAAGCTGCAGTTTTCAGGCTGCTGCAGGTCAGTTATCTGTCAGCAGGCTTGACTATGTCTATACTGGCCAGTGAACGACAAAGCTTATGTCCTTCAGAAGTGCCTCCAAAGACAAAAGTTTTGTGGTGGCATGTAGCGGTGTGATCAGTTTGTGGTATGCAGGGGCCCTCTCTTGCTGACAATGTGAATGCTGCTTGTTGGGGGTGGAAGTATTTTGTCAGCAAAAGAGTTGATAAACAGCAGCTGCACTGCCCGATTTTGAGCAGCATGCATGTGTTGCCACTGATCCCAGGAGCTAGTACCCTGCCAGGCCCATCAAAGCGGGAGGTTGGCGGGGGGGGGGGGGGGGCAGAGAGGGAAGTTGTCACTGCTGCCACAGTATGAGCAACACTGCAGTGTGCTTGTTCTTGGCCTCCTATGGCTTCTATGGAACTGTGGACAGTGCAGATTTAGAGCAGCCTTGAGGCTAATCTAACATACTGAAAACTTTGCAGAATTAATTTTCTTTTTATTTGACTTCATATTAAATAAACATTTAAAGTCATGCACCTTGTTAATTATCCCTTCCTTTATTATTCTTTCTTCCATAACATTTTAATTATATCTATATATATCCGAACAAGCATATATGACCTCAATATTGGTGTACAAGTCAAAACTCACTCCACTCATGGATAGAAAATCTCAGCGGGAACACTGGTGCAGACATACCTGAGCTAGCTCAAGTGACAATTGCAGCAAATCTGTAGAAGTAGATGTAGCTGCATGGACTAACCCAGGAACCAAGATGCATGCTGGCTGTGATATGCCTAAACATTCTGCAGCTACATCTTCTGACTGCGGTGTAGGTGTACACAGAGAGGGAAGAGCAGACTCTGGAGGAGGTGCTTTCTAGAAAGCAAACTGAAAGCAGGCTGGTTCCTGGAGATCCTGGGCTTGGTAGAAGAATGTCACATAGAGCCCATTTTGTTCCTGTAACTCCAGAGGGAAGTCCATCTGAGCGGGATGTAGTGGAGTCTCCATGTCCTAGAGGTGTTTAAGTCTCGGCTTGACAAAGCTCTGGCTGGGTTGATTTAGTTGGGATTGGTCCTGCCTAGAGCAGGGGGCTGGACTTGATGACCTTCTGAGGTCTCTTCCAGCTCTGTGATTCTATGATTCATAGTGAAGGGTGAGATTAGCTGAACCTGAGCATCATGAGAATGGTTTCAAAATGATCTTTTCTGATGCTTTGTTCCACTTGCTAAATGAACATGCTCTAAGAAGGACACTTGTCCCTGTGTGTCACTGGTCACACTCCAGAGGGAAGAGACACAGGTGTTCAATCTAAATTGCATAGGAAAAAGCAGTTGTCTTAGATGGGTTGCAGGGGTAAGTGTGGGAGAATAGTGGATAAGTAAAGGCATGAAATCTGATACTTAGGAGGAGGGGCACTCTAAAACGAGAGGGGCAGGTAGTCCTCGGACCAAGCACATTGCTTTTCTCAAGTGCCCCATCCCACAAGATGTTCAGTCCCATTGCATGTGTGCTGAAGTGCTTTGCAGGAGCAGGGATCTGAACTAGGGATATTAAATATTGGTTAATTGAATAGTTGGTTAACCTAATGAATTCTTATCGGTTAGTCAACTATTCTATAGCCCCTGGGCAGCACCTCTCTGGGGAGTGGGAGGGGTGTGAGCTCCCGGACCCAGCACAAGCCAGAACTCAGCTGGGCTGCCTGCCCACCTGGGTCCTAATACTCTTTAAATGCAGAACTGCAGCAGGGGTAAGTCCAGGACCCAGTGCAAGCCAGGACTGAGCTGGGCTGTTGGCCAGCCTTCTAAAAAATGTACTGGCAAAGGGTCAGGGGGAAATGCATGTATTCTATAGCATTAACCTATAAACTTTTGCTTATTGGTTATTTGGTTAATCAACCACACTACTACATCCCTAATCTGAACCATTTCTGAAGCAGGTATGTCAGCCTCTGCTATGTAATAAACACGCATGTTACCATGACTTTACATGAATTGTTTGAGTCATAGGACCAGGAGGAGGAGTCCAGTACTGCGAACCTTAAAGGATCAGAAGCCCCAAACCCAATCCTGTCAACACTGGTGCTAGCAATACCGGGGTTCTCAATCTCTCTCATATTAGGGATCAAATGTTAATACACAAATTGCCTCATGGACCACTTCTCCTCCCATTCATAATCACACAGCCCACTTCTCTCAATGGCCATCCAGTAACATTCCCCAAGCAGCTACAGCACTTGCTTCCCCAGAAAAATAACAGCAGGGAAGCACTTGAAGTGGTGATGTTTTCTATGAACATAGCAGGGAAGATTGTGAAGTTCAAACTGCAGTCACCTCTGTCCATGAATCAGTTCTAATATAACACCACCCTTGCAAATGGTTTGGTTAACAGCTATGCGTGCTGTCTTTGAACAGACACCAAGAAACAGGAACCATTCACCTTGCATGGGCTATTTCCCTAATTGCTTTGCTTTGGCAGACAGACTTGCACAGTTCCTACCCATGTTTAGACTGGCCAGACAGACTTTATCCAGCCGGTGTTCTCACCCTTGCAAACCTACCACATTTCCTGTTCATCGAGGCTCCCACACCCTTTTTGCTTTTCCCCATGAATCTTATTTTCTTTACTGTTTCTTGCCCCGTCAAACACTACTTCCTAGCAGAGTGACTATGCAGGGTTTTCTACACATGTCGGCCCCGGATATTGCAGAGAAAATGCGTCAGGAAACAGCTTTTATGAGATCAACTTCTGTTGGTAAGAAAGATGAGCTTTCGAATTTATCCAGGACTCTTCTTCAGGCCTGGTGTCACAGCTAAATACAAAGTTTGTTTAGCATAAGTAGTTAATGTATAGTCCAAGAGACCATACAAGATTAAATGACTAGTCACAGGGGAAAAGAAAAGGAGGGGGGAGGACAAGGTGGGAGAATGGGGTGTTTTTAGTGGGTCATACACTGTTATAATAAACCATAAATCCTGAGTCTCTGTTCAGTCCATGACTTTTAGTGTCTAGCAAAGTTATGAATTTAAGCTTCCTTTGAGGGTGAGAACTGATAGGTCAGATATGAAGAGATCACGTTATGAAAAGCCTGGGATGTACATCTTAACACACACAAAACCATTTTCACCAAACAAGGTACCAGGGAGAAGACTGCATCATGGAACAGACCACCCAAATACCCCGAGAGAGAACCTATTTCATTAGAGAAATGGAACCTGCTCTGACCAAAGTCCTCAATTGTCACATTCCACCCCACACTGGAACCCTTATAAGATGTCTTCAAACAACTATCACCTATACACAATGGAAAACTGATCCCGAAAGAAATATTTCCTGAACTTCCTCTTCTGTCCTTCATGCAACCCTGCAAGCTATCTCAGCTCAGCATCAGAAACAAGCTCCCCACAGACCAGGACACACCATCTCAAAGCAGCACCAGACCCTACCAGAACAACAGATGCAACATCTGCAGACATATCTCCACTTCTACTGTGATCAACACATCCCACGACACACGCTTCAAGATCCCATACCTCATGCAGTGCACTAAATGCTCCAACAACTTTGTGGGTGAAACCAGACAATCACTGCACTCTCAAATAAACTCACACAGGAACATGATAAAAGACAATGTCATCTCACCTGAGGGCAAACATTTTCCACCAAGCGATTTCTCTGTACCTGACCTCCCATTCTTTCTCCCCAAAGCCTGGGAGCTTAATTTCATGATTTTGCTAGACGCTAAAATTCATGGACTGGATTTATGGCTTATTTCAACAATCTATAACGTATGAAGTGTGCCCCTGCCTCGCCTGCCCTTCCCCCCCATGACTGGACGAGTTAAACCCGGGGCTTTTCTCAATTTCTTTCTGAGGACCTCCCACCATGCTATAAAAATTCCATGGCTCACATGCCATAACTACTGTTCTTCTGCATATCCAGTAGCTTAAAAGTCATAGTCAGCATTAGGGGGTAGCATGCAGGGCGATTGCCCAAGGCCCCACACTACAGGGGACCCTGCAAAGCTAAGTTGCTTAGGTTGTGGCTTCAGCTGTGCAGGACTCAGGCTTCTACAGTGACTCTAACTATGGCCCTTGTGCCTGGTTTACTTTGGCTGACCCCCTGAAACCCACTTGCAGCCTCCCGCAGGGCCTTCGACCCCTGGCTGAGAACTGCTGGGTTAAAAGGCCACTTCACTATAGATGGTCCTTTGACATATATGTTAGCTACTTATACAAATCACTCTGTTCCACTTTGCATTTTGCTGTGACACTCTGAGCACATGTCTCAGACCTGAAGGAGAACTCCGTGAATCTGGAACGCTTGTTTCTCTCACTAACAGAAGTGGATCCAATAAAATATATTACCAAATCCACCTTGCAGCTGAGTGACTGGCATTTTCACTGTTTCATGTCGCCCTGCCCTTTGCATCACCTGTTACAAAGACAGGTCTGACCTTAAATGTAGTTTTTCCGAATTTGGTATTATTTAAGCCAGCAACCACTTGGACCTAGTAAGCAAACACACCCATCTCTGGTTAATCTTATCTAGGGTTGCCAGATGGTTTCAACAAAAATACTGGACACACTTGACATTACATCACGATCTACATTACATCCTATTTAGAAAATATCAGACATTTATATTTTCTCATTTATATTTTCTCAATTTGTTTCCCGAACAAAAAGCTCAAATACTGGACTGTCTGGTTCAAAACTGGACACCTGACAACCCTAATCTTGTCCTCCCTCTTGTCCCTTGTCTGGTCAGTCATTTGTCACCTTTAGTCTAAATCTGGAACTGCAAGCTTGCTGGGGCCAGAATACACTGTTATATATGTCTGTATAGCATTGAATACAACCAGGCCCTGATTCTTGACTGGAGCCCTTAGGCTCTACAGTAAAGCAAGCAATTTAAAATCCCAGCCTCCAGGGTTTTTTTTTCCGAAAGAACCACGTCTAGACCGCAGTTTCACTTTTGAAATTCCCGTTTTTGAAAGAACATTCAGCTGCCATTATGCAAATGAAGCACAAGAAATTCAAATCCCGGCTTAATTTGCAATTTTGATATGTCTAATTTACATCCCTCTTTTGAAAGAGGGATGTAGTCTAGACATAGCCTCAGAGGACACAACTTAATGGGCAGGGCTAGGAAAAAAAGAACCCAACTGGAGTCCAGTAATTCCCCCCCCCCTCCCCCCAGTATGGCCCCTAGGGACCACAAGATGTTGGCATAGTTTAGAGCAGTCTGAGAATTCTATAAATCACATTAGAGGCTGGGTCAGTGGAAATTGTTCTCCAGATTTATGGAGATACAACCAGGTTTTTTATGACCATAGGTGGTGGGAATTGAAGGCAAGGGTAGGCTATGCCTTTCCTAACCCATGCTTCACCAGGATGGCCTGCCCTCACTCTGCTTCTCTTCTGAACACAGCAAGGGCTCAGCTATAGCTGGAGATCTGGAGCTCAGGTCTATAGCCAGGGGCTAGTGTTGCTGGAGGGGTCTGGAGCCAGTACTCGGGCTGGCCCTGAGGTTAGGCCAGCTGGTGCAGGCTGGCTGGGATCATGGGAATGAGATGGGGGGTCCAGTGGGAGGACAGCGGTGCCTTGATTGGAAGGGGATGGGCCAGGAGGCTAGCCTCTCCAAAGCGGGGGTTCACCCCGCACCCATCTTTATGACTCACCTTGGGCACAGCAGCAAATGTAGGTTTAAATCTAAAGGGGAGGGTTAACTAGCTACCTCCCATAGTGGCTGCAGTAACAGGCTATCCACACAGCTGTGAAAGGAAACACCAGGGAGTGAGATTATAAAAGAAAGAACAGCCACGCCTGAAGAGGAAGACAGTGTGAGTAGTGAAATTCAGAGAACCGCACCATGCTGTTTGATCTGTTGAGGGGAAAATGTTGTTGCACTCTATTGCATTTTGATGGGCAAAGAGGAAGCCCTTGCCACCACAGTCACTATTTTTAAATATTAAAAAAAAAAAAAAAAAAGGAGAGTGGCATAGACTGACTAATTCTGCCCGTTTATTGTTAGTTTCCAATTCACACTTTCACCATGAGACTTGTAATATTTGGTGTTACTCTTTAAATCCCAGTTGCTAAACTAAACACTTGCATAAGAAACTCAGCTTGGATTTAAAAGGAAAGTTATGTTCAGAATCCACCTAGTTGCATGGCAAAAGTTTAAAATAAGACCTGTGTACTAAATACTTTGGGTATGTCTGCACTAGCTCGTTAGTTCGAGCTAGGAAGGCAAATCAGGGAACCTGGGTTGCAAATGAAGCCCGGGATTTAAATATCCCGGGCTTTATTTCCGTGTTCCCATCCGGCCGCCATTTTTAAATCCCCCTTAGTCCGAATTAACTGCCCGTGGCTACACGCAGCAGTTTAAAGTTAATCCAAACTAAATCCTTAGTTCGGATTAACTGTTACTCCTCATTCCACGAGGAGTAATAGTTAATCAGAACTAAGGACTTAGTTTGGATTAACTTTAGGAGGGGTAATAGTTAATCTGAACTAAGGACTTAGTTCAGATTAACTTTAAACTGCCACGTGTAGCCGTGGGCAGTTAGTTCGGACCTAAGGGGGATTTAAAAATGGTGGCCGGACGGGAACATGCAAATAAAGCCCGGGATATTTAAATCCCGGGCTTCATTTGCAACCCCAGTTCCCTGATTTGCCTACCTAGCTCGAACTAACGAGCTAGTGTAGACATACCCTTAGAAATCAAAAGAGGGAAAACCCCTCATGATTCTTAAGCCAATCTCCTAATTTTCTGGGGCTGCCTTCTGATTTTTGAATGTATGCAGTTGGTCACAGTGGGATAAGAATGGGAGGAGAGGAGAAAATCGGGGTGCCAAGTCTCTAGATACTGTGGGCTGCCAGTGAATGTCACTTAGTAATAAAATACTACTCTAGCCTAGTGTTTCTTAACCAGTGCTACAAGTACCCTCAGGGGTACTTGAGAGAAGTCCGGGGGTATGTCAACTTGGAGAAAACTGAATTTTTGTGTTAAATTTTACAGCGCTTTATTACTTTTGTACTTTTTACACCCCAAAATTTCATCGCCCACCCGGCTACGATTAAGTTGTTTAAACAAGTGTGTTGCAATAGTAGAAAATTTTTGTGTGTGTCTGAAAACTGTAGGTACTGGGGGTACTTATAATTTTTTTTAAAAAAGAGGTACTTTATGAGAAACACTGCTCTAGCCGCTTGTGAAAGGAAATGGTTTGGCACTGAAATTTGTTCTCAGAACGATTCCTGCACGCTGACTACAGCGACAGAACCTACCTTCTTGCGTTCAGTTATGATTTTATGATTTCATTAGTTTCAAAATCTTGGCACTAGAGTTTAAAGCAAATCCTACAGCCAGTCAAGAGCCAAGCAGTATTTTTTATCCCATGCACTATTAATTATCATCAGCTACCACTCACTAGAATTACCGATGCTTTTGTTCTCGCACAGGTGTGGTTTTTTTAATGAAGAAATATGTTTCCGACTGTAAAGGGATTATTATTCTTAAGAGAGATTGCAAGCACCCCCAACAGATGCAATATGCTCTAATTAACATAGTACTGACCATTGTTTGTGGTCTTAGTACTTGTCCAACTAGATTTTACAGACAAGTTCTACTTTGCAGACTTTTCTCAAAAGAGCCTGTAGAGTACTGCATTAGCACATGTGGGAAGATGCATGGCTGACCACATTTAAATATAAAGTGATAAAAACAAAACACAAATCACTTAAATAGAATTAATCACTTGCCTTGCTTTCTCAGATCAATCTTATTTCTGTCCTTCTTTCTGGAGGAACACCACGGTACTGTGAAGCTGTCTGCACCAGCTCTGGCGAGAGTATCGCTAAGAAGAAATCAGGAAGTTACCATAAAGAGCGAATTATGCAATCAGAGCTTCTAAGGAGTTAAAAAAAACGCAAACTTTAACAGGAAACATAAGTTACTAATATAGATAGGCTCCGGCTAAATAGCATCTTGCTCCTTCTTAGACCCATTGACTATTGCAGGAGTAATTGGGCTCTTGGCAATTTGAACAAATTAGTCATTTAAATGCATAAATATGGACTTAGGAGCCTAATTTGGGTGCCTCTATTTGGAAAATCTCAGGCTTTAGTATTACCACAACAGAGGACACTGATTGAAACACGTGCCGCAGGAAATATCTCCATAGCCTACCTGAAAGTATATCAGCTTTCCAAATATGGTTGTAGCAGAGTGGCTGAGAACAGCTGACATACATCTATACAGCAGTGTAGAAAACAGGGAGGATTCTCAATCTTGCAATAGGAAAATGGGGTATCAACCAAAAAGGTGCTGGGGGAACTGACCACCTTAGTGGACACAAGTATCAGAGGGGTAGCTGTGTTAGTCTGAATCTGCAAAAGCGGCGAGGAGTCCTGTGGCACCTTATAGACATGCATCTGACGAAGTGGGTCTTTGCCCACGAAAGCTTATGCTCCAACACTTCAGTTAGTCTATAAGGTGCCACAGGACTCCTCGCCGCTTTAGTGGACACAGAATTTTGAACCACAAAGTTAGTTTTCTGAATCCAACCCAGGGGCAGAAATAAGATGCCAAGGAGACATGAAAATCTGAGTTTCCATGTCAATGTCCCCAAACCTCATGGATTTCAGATATCTGCCTGTGTGATCTTCATGGATTGCTGTGCCACGCTTTGCTTTCAATGGTTAACTTCCAGAATAGCGGTTGGTGCCCTGATAGGGTAATATGGGGAAGATTCCCTTTGCATTGCCATACGAGTGAGTCATGAGTCTAAAATTATGGTCACATTGTGGGGGAGAAGAGGTATGTGGGAATGATAACTCTCTCACCAGCCTCAAATGAACATTGGCTGGTGTCTTTGAACTATGCCAGGCCATATAGTTTATCTCTGGGAAGCTTTCCTCTCATGCATGTATCCATCCACATGGAAAGCTCTTAGTTTTTGGTTTTTACCAGAAAACTTTCTTAGGTTTTACAAAAGCCACTGTTGCGTTCATGCCACTTTTCACCCACATTTTGGAAGTGCTAGTGCTTCTGATGGTGAAAGAGCAGCTTGATAAGGCTGGTGGGTTCTGTTACCAAGCTGCTCTCTTTTCTTCTGGAGTGGGAAGCTGAGTGAGAAGTCCTGGAATGACCTGAGCACTGGGGTGCACATTTGTGTCAGTCCTATACCTCGCACAGCCACCTTACCAGCATTACAACTAACAATCTCTGCCAGGTGTGCGAATGACGTGGTGTGACACAAATGAGTCCAACACGAAAAACCATACTCAGCTAGGTTTCAGATCATAAGGGGACTTCGAAAGGTGATATTTTCCCCCAACCCACAATGTTGATGTTTTGCATCTATTGTTGTAGCATTTCCCAGAACATTTTGAACAAACTAAAGCCTGAAAAAAGAAAGGCCTTACCCATATGATATGCCCTGATGTCTCCTGTATGGATGTTCCTGGCCATTCCTCATACTGCTGGGAAATACCACTGGAACAGAAGAAAACTTCTACCCCAGCTGGCCTCCCCTGTGCCTGAGGTGTGGGACAGTGCTCCCTGAAACCAGCCTCCATTTAGCCTGTTTTACCTGTACTGGCAGGGGGGCAGTGAAGGATGTAGCAGCGGGAGCAACACTCTTTTATGGGACTTGAGATAATGAGGCAAGTCTGGCTTCTAGAGTTGGCTGGGTTGTAGGTGGGAGGCAGAGACTGTCCTACCTACTCTTTTGGCTGCCACGGGTGGAACATCGCAGCCTAGATGAGAGAAGCAGGCCTCATGAAAGGAAGGGTGATTTGGGGGTTAATACACTGGATTGGGTCTCAGGTGAGTAGGGCTCAATTCTTGGCTCTGCCGAAGACTCACTGTGTGCCCATATCACTTTATCTCTCTGTGCCTCAGCTCCTCAGCTGCAGAATGAGGATAAATCCTCCTGATTTTCTTGGGTATTATAAGGGTCAATGCATGAATGTTTGTAAGGCACTCAGGTACCACAATGATGGGGTCACAGGTGCTCCTAGCCAGACAGAAGAGGTTTAGCAGCAGGAGGGAAAGGCAATGAAGGAACAAAAACAGCAGTGATGGAGCTAAGAGCAAGCCTGGGTGCTTTTTCTAAAACATCTGCTCTGGGAATTATTCTGGGAAAATTTTATGGGCCATGGTGGAAGCCAGACTCACCATGGTCCCATCTGTCCTTCTTGACTCTCTTTCTTGGAGGAACACCAAGGTGCCGTGTAGCTGGCTACACTGGCTGTGGCTAAAGCATCGTGGATAAGAAACCAGCCCCAGGAACTTACCTTCAAGAGTACATTATGCAATTAGACATGCTAAGGAGTTTTAAAAAATGCAAACTGAATAGGCAATATGAGTTATAATTTAGATAGGCACAAACACTTCGATTTTGCTGCATTGACTCGGGCTAAACAGCACCTTGCTCCTTCTTAGAACCATTGACTATAAAAGGAATTATTAGGCTCTTGGCAATTTGAAGAACAAATTAGTCATTTATATGCCTAAATATGGATTTAGGAGCCTAATTTGGGTGCCTGTATTTGGAAGATCTCAGGCTTTAGTATTACCACAACAGAGGACACTGATTGAAACACCTGCAGCAGGAAATATCTCAATTGTCTACCTGAAAGTATATCACTTTCCCAAATATGCTTGTAGCAGAGTAACCGAGAACAGCTACAGGAAGCTGAGGAAGTCACACTCACAATGGTCCCTTGTGGCCTGACACTCTGTAACAGTCACTTAGCATCTCTGCTCTCTCTTCTTCCTCTGCAAGTTGGGGATACCAGTGCTGCCCTGCCTCAGAGGAGTTTTCCCCACTATGGCAGGGTGTCTGAGCACTGGGGCTGCCACATGCCTCCTATTCTCTGCTTGCAATACTGTACCAGGCTGCCATACTTTGGTCTGGTTTTGGTGATGGGGTTTAGTGTCGGTCCTGGGAGGTACTGGTGTCCTGTGTATGTTTGTTAAATGTAGTTTAATCAACTAATTGACTAGTTGATGGATTTTCCATAGACTAATTGATTAGTCGATAAGTGGGGGAACTGCAGCGGGGGAAGCTCTCACCCCCGGAGCTAACGCCATTGTGGCTCTGCCTTTTAAACACATTAAAAGCCTGTTGGCTCTTAATACATTTAAAAGGCTGGTGTGCAGCAAGGGGGGCCTGGCGTGAGCTGGTAATCATCTGTCCAGGCTCGCTTCGCTTCTGATTTTTAAATGTATTAAGAGCCAGCAGGCACTTCTTATATTTAAAAAGCAGAGGTGCAGCCCCCAGTCCCTGCTACCCTCCCTGCCTCCCCTGCCACCGGTGGAGATGGTGCTGGGAAGGGAACCGGCTTTTAAGCTGGTCTCCCCCAGCACTGGCTCCTGCTCCCCCCTTGCTGCCTCTGATAAAGGCAGCAAGCAGGGGGAAGTGACTAGTCAAGGGAATAGCTGACTATCCAATAAGCAAAGGCAAAAGCTTATTGGAAAGTCGACTGGTCGTCTACATCGCTAGTCCTGTGATATCCAGAAGATCAGGCTAGAAATCTAGTCCAGGAGTGGAGAACCGTTTTTGGGTCAGGGGCTGCCGTCCCACAGAAAAATTGTTTGGGGGCCTGTAACGGGGCGTACCTACCCCGCACTGAAGGGCAGAAAGTTGCCCTGGCCTAGCTGGCTGAAAAGGCCCCACCCCCAGAGCCCTGCTGGGCATGCACCCAGTGGAGGCAGGGTATAGAAGCTCAGGGAGCCGTTCAGTTGGGGCTGACCACCAGAGGGGAAGGAACTCAAGCCAGGGCTTCCGAGACATCCCTCCAGCAGCCGCAGCCGCCTGAGGAGCAGCGCCTGCTGCCTCCACCCCCCGAGGAGCAGCGCCTACAGCCCCAGCCGTCCGAGGAGCAGCGCCCACAGCCCCGCTGCAGCCCCAACGACAGCCCTGACTAAAGGGGGCCGCCTACAAGAGCTCAATGGACCTATCAACCCACAGAGAGCGGTAGGAAGTAGCCCAGGGCGGAGAATTAGCCTCCGGTGAACTCCGTGTGTATCGGCAGGAGTCCCCACCGAGCAGGCAGTAGCACTTGCCTCTGCCTACAGGGGCCTGGGCTAGGACCCGGTGGAGAGGGAGGGCCCAGGTGCCCCTACCCCTCCCACGCCCCACTGACCAGGCCGCTCCCTAGCCTTGGGAAGGCTTATCTGGCGACTAGGTCTCAAAGCTGTAAATACCCTAATCGAGGGACCTGTGTTTTTGACTGGGCTATAGGGCCGTAAATACCCTAATAAAGGGGCCTGTACTTTTGACTAGGCCATAGGGCCGTAAATACCCTAAGAAAGGGACCTGTACTTTTGTCTGGGCATAAGGCCATAAGTACCCCGATAGAGGGATATGTACTCGACTAGGCCTTAGAGCCATATATGCCCTGTGAGAAGGGCACTGGTTAAACTGAACCTGTGGGTTGCGGTGACCCTTAAAAAGGGGGGAGTTTCCACAGATGTTGGGGGATTTCTCATACCATCGAAGGGGCGTACCCCTCAACAACTTGGGGGAGAATGTAGGCAGTTGTGCCCTGATCCCGTCCCTGTAAGTAGGGATGTGAAGGACGACAATTAGTGATGGTGAGAAGACTAAAAAGGGGTATCCCCGAGACAGACCCAACCATGCATCAGGGGAAGCTCCTAGATTGGCTGGTGGAGAACTAACGGCAACAGGCGGCCCAAGCACGAGAGCAGCTATGGCTGCAGACGAACCAGCAGTGGGAGCATCAGCAACAACTCCTCCAGGAATTGACCACCCATCAGCGGGCCCAGCAAGACAGGTGGTTCCAGCAACTGGCCAGGAGGGAGTTGGCAACACCATCCCCAGAGACCCATATGGCCGATGAGGGGATCTGGAAGGACCTTCAGCGCCTGCCCATCAGCCTGAGTAAGATGGGGCCTGGGGACGACCCTGAAGCCTTTTTAGTGACCTTTGAGAGGGTTGCAGCTACCGCCCAGTGGCCAGGGGAGCACTGGGCAACCATATTGGCCCCTTACTTGGTGGGACTGGCCCAGCTGGCATTTAGGAACCTGGATCCCCATGACGCTCTGGACTACACCCAAATAAAGGCGGCTATACTAGACCAGGTGGGTGTTAATCCAGAAACATATCACCAGCGGTTCCATCAAGAGCAGTATCCTCGGGGTCCTCCAACTCAGACAGAAAAGAGAAGAGAATCCCCCCCTTTCGGCCGGAGCCATGGGGCCCTAAGGGGAAAAACCCGCCACACCATAAGGGAGTGGGACCGCACAAGCCCTCGGTCACCAGCATCCAGCAGGAGAGAGGACTGATGCACTCCTCACAGAAAGAGGCCGGGGGAGCAGGCAGGGCGGAGGGCAAACTGAGGCCCACCAGATGTTACGAGCGCGGACAGGAGGGACGTTTCCGATGGGAGTGCCCTTATATGGACTGTAGCTATGGACAGGTGTTGACTGCGTACCAGAGGGCCCAGGTAAGCAGGCTGGCTAAGGTACAAAATAAACTTTTAATGAAAGAGAGAGAGAAGTCACATGGCATTAACTTGGGAAAATACCACAGAGTTTATAACCCCCCATGAGTAACCATCCCAGCTCCAAGGGATTGAGCAATGTCCTTTGCCCCTCAGGCTCACCAGTCCAACAATGTAAGGGTTCCATTCACTTACCCAAACTTTCTCCGTACTCCACTTCAAACGTCCCACTTACAGCTCTTGTCCAGTCAGTACAGACCCTGACACATCACCCTGATGACTCCACTCATTGAGCCTGAGGCCATGCCACTTTTGTGCTGCTCCTGTGGTCTGCTTATTCCACCTGCCACCGCACCTACTGGTTGCCCGCCGGTCATTCCCACCAGCTGCTCCGCTGGCCACCTACCGCTGCTCCTACCGGCTGCCTGCCGGTCGTTCCTGCCAGCTGCTCCATTGGCCGCCTGCTGCCGCTCCTACCAGCCATCCGCCAGTCATTCCCGCCAGCTTCTCCACTGGCTGCAATGGGTCTGGCTCCAGGCCAAACCAGTGACTTCAGCTCTTAGTGATTTCAACTCTTTAGCCACCATCTAGGCTGGCAAGACAGTCCAGCTTCCACTGGACTAGTAAAAAGACACCTGATGCAGTCTGCTTTAGGTCTATCCTTAGACCAAGGGGGAAAAAGACAGGTTCAACCAGTCTTACAGCTCACACCTGCCCAGCATGATGCCAGCTGGCTCAAGCCCTTCACCCCTCTCCCCAACTCCGTTCACTCAACTCTGGAAGCGGGAGGCTTGTTCATCTGAGACCTCTTACAATGATGGTGTCTCTCCTGCAAGCACTGGTGTCATATTTTACAGTTCCGCATTTAGGGGCAGCACGATCTGTGACCCCCACAACAGCCCAAATTAGTTATAATACACCACATTCCATTCTAACAACTGATCCTCCATCAGCCCTGGCTGAACTGGATTTACATAACCACACCTCAGATTCCTTCCCCATCCTGGCATGAGCTGTATTTACATATCAACAGTTAACAGTTAATTATCTTGCAGAGCTAACCCATTTGAGTGATCATACCCACCCCCAGGGCAGCTCTCTCCTTTTAGCTGGCTGATAGCAAGCAGTAGTTCAGCCCCTGCTTACATATATGAGGCCTTGTGTCTGTGCATCAACTCTGGCTCCTGGTGGTAGAGAGAGGTACCATGCATCTCCCCTCTCTCAGTCTGGGCACTGCTCCACCCTCTCGCTAGTCTCCATACTGCCCTAGCAGACACTGCAGTATAGGGTCACAAGTGGGGGGCTGAGGTGGATAGTGCTGGAGTAGAAGTGGCTGAGTCCCATTTTCATACAAGCTCTATATGGGCAGAGGGTCCCTTCTGAATATAGCTCTGAGGGCAGAGGGGCCATGTAATGGGATGATTCCTGTCACCAAGAACTAATTTTCCATAAACGTTGACAGTCTCACCTGCAGGATCTATAGGGGCATCGAGTCACTGCATATGGCCAGACACCACATTCACATTCCCAGATATACAGTCAAATATGTTCTGCCTGTGCATGTACTATCATCACCTACCCACACAGACCTGTCGGTTGCGCTGTACCTCCAGATGCACCTGTATGTTTGGTAAGTGCATAAGTGCATTTTGTCATGGTCCACTGAAAATTCTCTCCAGAGAGCGATGGCAAAGGATAGAGTGACTCAGAAACAAACCCCGCTGATGCCCCAAGAACATTTCAACCGGCTCTGGAAAGGTCATGTGATACCAATGAACACACAGCCCCTGCTTCTGAAAAAAAAAAAAAGCGGAAGAGCAAATGTGTTCTGATATCTCAGAAAAACCTTGCAGTGTAGCCATTTAGGGTGTGTCTGTCGACAGAGGGATGTAGATTAGGCATATCAAAATTGCTAATGAAGCAGGGATTTAAATATCCCGCACTTCATTAACATAAACATGGCCGCCGCTTTTTTTCGAAACAAAGTTTTTTCGAAAAAAAAAAAAAAAAAGGCAGTCTAGATGTGGATCTGTTGAAAATAAAGCCTTTTTAATTAATATAGGATCTGTTGAAAAAGGGTTTATTTTCGACAGATCCGCGTCTAGACTGCCGTTTTTATTAAAAAACTGAGTTTCGAAAAAAAGCGGCGGCCATGTTTATGCTAATGAAGCACGGGATATTTAAATCCCTGCTTTATTAGCAATTTCGATGTGCCTAATCTACATCTCTCTGTCGAAAGAGGGATGCAGTCTAGACGTAGCCACAGAGACAAAGCCAGAGGTTGCTGTTAGAGGTTAGTGGAGATAAAACCCTCACCAGGATTCCATGTGGTATTAGCTCAGTACCTTTCTGGTGCAGAAATTCTGTGGAAGTTTTGGTATTTACCTATTCTGGTCAGGCTGGAAATGCCACAATAACAGCTCTTCTGTTTTTTGGGCTGTATTTTGGTGTTTCTACTTCTAGTTATGACAAAAACCAAGAAATTCAGAGAAATGCAAAAATAAGCAAAATGGTTTTGGGGCGAGTTTTTTTAAATTCAGTTTTCATTTTAGTCAGACCTAAGAAGAGACTCAGGCTTGGAATGCATTTTATGAGGAGTTGGTTCTTATTTTAGTGTGTTATTTTAAATGGTCCAGTACACGGTAACAGTCTTGCCCAATGTTAATCTTTTGGTGCATTGAGAGTCTTTTACACTTATATCTGCAGAAGGACATCAGAAAGGCCTCAATTCCTAGGGTTGTTTTTCCCATCTGGCAGATACACACTTAAGTACCCCACTGTCTGGCTCTACCCTCAATGACCTGATCAGATCAGTGGTACATCTTTGCAGGTCGCAGTCAGTCATTCTGAAAACAGTCTGTGGTTCATGCAAATTTTTCTTAGAAAATCAATGATTTTGAAAAGAATGTCCCTGAAGAGTTATTAAGAAATAAATAATGTATAAATAATATTTTCCCAGAAAAGAAATGCTAAAGGACAGATCTTAAGCCAAATTCTGCTCCAGATTTACCATGGTGCAAAGAAGAAAGGACTTTGGCTCCTTTGTTGGTGTGTCTTGAATATGACTCACAAAAATACAGTCCCTGCACAAACATTGCTGAGAACTTGAGAATGAGAAAACCAAGAGACCTGTCGACTCACCAAAAGTTTTACTGCTCTTAAGAAATGAGTCTGACTCATTCAAAAAATAAATTTGGGCTGATTGCCCAAATTCCTTTTCATCATTTGGGAGGACATCTAACAAAAGTTTCGTAGCAGACCAGTCTGCAGCAGGCAACAAGAACTAACTTATGTCATGGAGACACTGGAAGCTGTTTGGGATGGGGAATTTCTTCTGTGTTTGCACAGCTCCTAGCACAAGGAAACTGGTACTGTCAGGTATGCAGTACCATTAAGATATTTATTGGTGGTACACTGTACTGGAAAGACACATTTTCAGAATCACAGGGCTCTCCTGGGAACCACTGCAGTGAAAGGAGCAGACTGGGGGGCCACTCCACACCAGCAGCTCCTCCAGTGCAGCTGTACCGCCCCTTGCCTACAATTGCATCTCCTGTCTGGGGTCTGTACAGTCCTGCTGGAGGACAGGGCTGGAGCTGGGATTTGAGTGTTACAGCCACGCCAGAAGAGCAGCCAGCATGATGAGGCACCACATTGAGCTTCTTTTGTCACTGCAGTTCCCGGGAGAGCCCTGAGGTTCAGAAGTTGGTATCTGTTGAAATTGGTATCTGGTGCATCCAGAGGACAGAGCCCCCCAGGTGACATGAGATGGGAAGAGGACAGGAAGAGTGCTGGGGGCCTGGACTGGGGGTGAGGCGGGAGGAGTCACATGGGGAGATCATGTGCCCTCCTTTTAGCTAGTACCCCTCTTTCTGTCCTTCCTATGAGTCAATAAATTTTACCTATACGTACTGGTAAAAATTAAAATCGACTTGCATCACAGTGTGTGTCTGAGCACTGCCTTGAACTTGCGAAGAACTTTCCCAGGCAGAAACATGTTTGGTTCCTTTTTTTTTAAATAAAAAAAAAAAAAACCCCGCAAAATCAACCTCCCCCTCTGCCCCTGTCCCTTACTGGGCAAAAGTAGAACACAAGGACAAAAGGTTACAGTTTCAAGAGCTTGCCTCCTGCAGCGGAGGACAGGAAATGTGGTGTGTGACAGAGACTTTAATTTTTGTCACAAAACAGTATCTAGACTGTAAAGACAATAGGTATTGCTGGAAGGACTGTGAGCCAAACTCCTAACTGGTCCAGCACCCTTGGGACCTGATCAGTCCTGAATGAGGGCATTTGCAGAACCAGGGTAGGTCCCCTGTCATTGGCCTCCCTACCCCCTGTCTCTCCCTACTGCAAGCTGCTTTTGGCCTGCACCTGACCCTGCTGCTCCCAGGCTCAGGCTCTGGTCCTGGCCTTGCTGTTGCTGGGCTCTGGCACCTCCTGGTGCCAGCCCGGCTAGGGCTCCCTGAAGCTGGAGTTCCCTACAGCACTGTTGGAACTGGCGCTGCTGCAGGGGTGAGGGCCGGAGATCCCCACTGCACCGCTGGCTGCCTCCAGGACCAGACCTCCCAGCTGCTGGGGCTGGAGCTCCCTGCTGTACCACCAGACCCCGCCCATTGTCACACACCCCTCCCTCCCCCCTGCCATGTTCCCAGCCTTGCTGCTAGACCTCCCTACCCCTGGGCTCTGTGGTGCAGCAACATTTGTGGTCCAGCCAGAGCAGTGAGCCCCTGTTTACGGAGGTACACCCTGTAGAGAGTTTATCTGGCATTTCTTGGGGGGGCTTCAACTTGTACGGACGCACCTTCTACCCTGTCTGTAAGCAGACTGAAGTCTGCTGCTTTTTTTTCTTTACATTATAAGCCCAGGTTGAACCCACCATGTTTTCCCTGGAAGACTCTGCAGCACTGGAGAACAAATCATACTAAAATATCACAAACACCAGCCAAAGGAAATTTGAGCAGTTGAGGGGGGAAGAGACTTTTCACCCACCCAAAACTCTTTGTTTTTGTTATATGTCAGTTTAGTTCCAGCCACCTATAAGCCACTGAAAGAAAAGATGTATCATCAGTTAAGGATTCAGAATGCCCCTCTGCCCCTTCTAATCAAAGGCTGAGGAATCTCAGTTAGGGTTGCCAGATGGTTTCAACAAAAATACCAGACACACGTGACATTACATCACAATCTACATTACATCTTATTTAGAAAATACCGGACATTTATATTTTCTCATTTAGATTTTTTTCAATTTGTTTCCCATACAGAAAGCTCAAGTACTGGACTGTCCAGTTCAAAACCGGACACCTGGCAACCCTAAATCTCATACGGAGATGCCATTTTCTAAAGAGGGAGCAGGAGAACAAACAGGTTAAACGCTCTGTGTGAAGTCTATGGAATTGGACCCAGAGCACCTGTATCCTAGCCTGCCACTTGCAGTGCGGCTGCATTGTTTTGAAATTGTAGCCCTGCTCTGTCTTCTCTATTGTAACATGGCTATGTAGAACAGGTAAAAAGGACCACTAGTTTTTATGTTGCATCCATTCCCCGGAGCATGGTCAGGCAGCCTTCTGCTACAACTGCATAGCTATGACTCTCGAGAGCTGATGGGCAATAAGCTAGCCAAGAGAGCTGTATTAGGTCCAGGCCTGGGAGAAACACTGGTACATATTGTTTTTGTTAAAAAACCAGCAGAATTTCTATTATTATCAGGTGAAGGGTAAGTTTGTACTTTAAGAAAGGGGTGCGTGTAGCTCTCAAAATCTTGTGCCATGTTCGGGGGATCTGCAGTAACTGATTGAACAGTAGCTTCAGGGGGTAGCCGAGTTAGTCTGTACAAAAAAAACAACAAATGTTCTGGCAGCACCATCTACAAAACATGTAGATGGTGTGCACCTTACTCGAGCTCTGGGCACTTTTTGCTATCAGCGCACTTGGGAGAATACTTTTGGTTGGAAATCAGGAAATGTTTTGCAGAATCCAGATAAAGTGGAAAATAATAGTTTGTAAATGGTTTGATCCACTTATTCATATGCACAGGACCATCCATTCAACAACAGTCTCAGGAAAAGGAAACAGGAAGCAAGAGGAGTGGGAGGAAATTAACAACTCAGAACAGCAAAACAGATAGTTTATTCAGAGGTTTGGATTTAAATACTGGAATCCTCTCTCCAAAGCAATGTATGTCATTTGACTTTGCAATGCAAATGTCTTTGATCTTTTAGGTGTTTGTAGCAAGGACGGGTTTGCGGAGCTTCTCTCACGTGCTCTGTAATTTAAGTCACTCAGGGTCCAGATAATCCTCATTATTACCTCATCTTGAAAAGCCAAGTATTAGTGGCTCTCCTTAGCAGTCATAGGAAAAGCAGACAAGGATCACATGGGCTGGAGACCTACTAGCCATCTCACCCCTAGAGACATCTCCTTTAGCTCTAAGCACGGGGAGTAGATTGGCAGGGCACTGTGGACAAGTGATTTTCTGTATACCATGATATTTTAAACAGGAAACAAGCCCTACCTAGCCTTACAAGTCTGGCACTTTCATGAGTGTTACATTCATTACCGCAAAAAAAAAAAAAAAAAAAGAACTGAAGAACATGTGTAATTTCCTGTATAACTGCAAATCACACTACTAAATATATTATAAATGCAGTGTATTCTCCCTTGATTTATGATCTTTAATGGATTTCAGAAAAAAAATCTGACTAGGGTATGTCTACACTACAGACCTTAGGCTATGTCCACACTGGAAGGTTTGGCAGCAAAAGTGCCGTTGACATGCACAAGTCGGCAAAAGTGAAAACCGGTCATACTGGTTTTTCTGCCTCCCATTGTTGACATTTCATGGACACATTGCTAACTCCCCTGTCAACAGACAGAGCAAAGCAATGTGGGTAAACATCCCTCAGTGCAGTGTTGTGGGATGCCAGAGCTGATCCCTGCACTTCTTGGGATTCTCTCAGAGTTCTCCTACAGAATTCTCGGCTGCTGGGAACAGCATCATGAGTAGCTCTGTGAGCTCTCCATGCTGAGGAATGTCAAAGCAGCACTGCAGTCTCTCTAGCCCTCTCCTTGCAGTAGCAGTCTGCCTGCTGCTGTGTTATTAGCAGGGCATAACGGGAACATTCCAATGATTTGCTCTTTTTATTTGTTCCCCAAATGCAGCAGTTCACTCAGCTGTCAGATACTTACCAGCGTTTTGAAAGGGGGGTGGGTGCATGCCTGTAGGGCAGCAGAGATCGCAAAACACTGAGCACAGCCATCCGGGCAGGCATTGTGGGATACTGGCAGAAGCCAGTTCGCTCCACAAAACAATCAGCAGAGTCTGCACTGGCACTCTGTTGACAATAAAGGGAAGGGAAAAGGCATAATTCTTTCATAGGGCTGGAAACATTTTGTGGCCAAAGCTGGGTTGTTTTCCTGACAAAAGTCGAATTGCAGTGTAAATGCTCTCACTCTTTTGTCACCAAAAGGCAGTTTTAGAACATAAGAATTTCCCTTTCAGCTGTTGTAGTGAAGCTGTAGCCTCTTTCTGTCAGGATCTTCATGAGGAAGCCTGTCAGATCTTGGCCATCCAAGTCCAGATACAGGATGGCATGGGGCAGAGCATAACCCTCATAGATGGGCACAGTATGGGTAACATCACCAGAGCCCATAACAATACCAGTGGTACGACCAGAGGCATAGAGGGACAACACTGCCTGGATAACAATATACATGGCTGAGGTGTTGAAGGTCTCACACATGATCTGATTCATCTTCTCTCTGTTGACCTTGGGATTCAGGGGAGCTTCTGTCAGCAGAACAGGGTATTCCTGAGGTGCCGCACAAAGCTCATTGTAGAAAGCATGATGCCTGATGTTTCTCTATGTCATTCCAGTTGGTGGCAATGCTGTGTTCAATAGCGTACTTCAGAGTCAGGATACCTTTCTTCCTCTGGGCCTTATCACCTCCATAATTGTCCTTCTGCACCATCCCAACCGTGACATCCTGGTGCCTCGGGCATCCAACAATGGAGGGGACACACAGTTCGAGGTGTGTCATCTCCTGCAAAGCCAGTTTTGTGTGTGTATGTGTGCACTTTTTGGTGACAAAATATGCCAGTGTAGACCAGGCCTTAGAGTAGCACAGCTGTACCACTGCAGATGTGCCACTGTAAGTCCTCCTTTGAAGCTGCTCAATGCTGGCAGGAGAGAGCTCTCTGACTAAATCTCCCCAAATGAGCAGCAGTAGCTATATGGGTGGGAGAGCATCTCCTCCCCAATATAGTGCTTTCCACACTGGCACTTTTGTTGGTGACACTTACGTTGGTCAGGGGACTGTTTTTTTCCACACCCCCGGCTGACAAAAGTTTTGCCGACAGGGGTGGTAGTGCAGATGTAACCGCCACCAGGCAGATTTGAACCTGGGACCTCTGAAGCTTAGTAGAAGAGACTCTTATGAGCGAAAAGCCAGCTGGCTCCTGTTACCTACCAGCCCTGTGCTCTTGGGAGTCAGGGAGTGACATTCATGGAAAACCATCCTCCCCCCCTTCCCCTAAGGCTTTGCTAGAATCAGATAAAGCCATGAAAAGGCCAGGGAAGACACACCTAAACTAATTAAGGAAACACCCCAGCCTCATCTGCATTGAAGATAGAACTCATTAGCATACATTATGGAGACCAGCTCTTCCAAGGCAGGAACCGCAGTGAACTATGGGATACCGAAAGCAGAGAAGCACTGCCTGATGGGAAATCTCTACTCCAGATGCTAATGAACCCAGGCCTGCTCACACCCAAATTAGCCATTATCAGACCAATTCTAGTAATGATCCTACTGACATCTAAAATACTGAAACTGCCTAGTTGCATTGTGAGCTCGTTCAAGGAACATCACCCATAACCAGGGGTGATCAGTCTCTATTGTCACTCCTCTTTCTCTTTGAACTATCCCTATAAAAACTCCTATCCTTGCCCCAAGAAAAACTGTTCTGATACCTGGATTTAAACTGCATCTGTTCCATTGAGACTTCTTCATCTCCTGTCTGATCATGCTGGTGGCTCTGCGCTGCTTGTCTCCTGCCCTCTGGACCCCCGGCTACCATCATCATCTGGGAACCCAGATCACTGCAAGCTCCATGGAGTGGTGAGGTCTGTGTCTGTCTCTGTCTCTCTCTCTCTCTCCCCCCCCTCCCATCAACTACCTCTCTAAGCATAGCCTCCTGACCCTGCCCTATGTAAACTGTTATATGGTTACCTAACATTTGTAATCAGTTTCAATTTAGATTCAATATTGTAACTTTTTGATATCTATTCACTACGCAGAAATAAATAACTTTCATTGTTAAGCTGGTTGCCTCTTTCTCTTTCGCTCACTCTTCCTTAAGGGGTGTTGTTCTAGCTTCCCCATTTGCTCTGCAACAACGCTTCTTGTACCCAAGCCAAAGATCCCTGTAGTGCCCAAAATCCTGTGGGGTTTGCTCATCGTGTGGTTTATCAGTGAATGACTGTGGTGTGAAAGTGGGGATAAGGGGTGCTGAACCTGGGGGCTTATGAGGATGGTAGCTTAAAGTGCTGTTTAATCCAGCCCACTGAGTCCAAAGGCACATGAGGGTGTAGTGTGGCATTGCTGTTAAACCCAGCCAGCTGAGTCCAGGGACATATGAGGGGGTCAGCTTGTGAGTGCTGATTACCCAGTCCCCTCAGACGTGCTCTGTTAGTGTCTGTGTGTGTTGCTAAGGTGGTAAGAACCCCATCCTGAGGAACCTAGTTCCTGCAGGAGAGCTCCAGTGGGAGGGGGAATTGGCAGCAGGGAGAATTCAGCTCCATAGAAGAGCACAAGTAAGCACAAACAGCACACTGATAGAATTGTTAACCTTTCCCCAGTCCCATAAGAGTAACTCTGATAAATGAGCATACCCCAGAGTATTGGGGAAAATCTGGTAACACCCCTAGCCCATGTTGTAGAGGTCTCTTGATCTCAGCTGTTGCTGAGGTCTAGATGCTACCGCATTGGTCAGTGAACCACACTAGCTAGGTGTGTGGGTTACATACTTCCCCTAAGTGAGGAAGTGTGTCCCAAGCTTCAGAGACCCAGTTGAGATCCTGGATGAGCCCCCACTTGTAACCACCACCAGGTGGATTTGAACCTGGGACCTCTGAAGCTTAGTATCAGAGCCTCTGTCCTCTGAACTAAAAGCCAGCTGGCTCCCAGCCTATGCTGTAGAGGTCTCTTGATCGCAGCTGTTGCTGTGGTCTAGGTGCCACCGCATTGGTCAGTGAAACACACTAGCTAGGTGTGTGGGTTTCACAGACATAACCTCGGTCTTGATCAGATAGAGCAGTGGTGTCCAGTCTTTTTAAGCACAAGATCACTTTTTGAATTTAAGTGCAATTTAAGATCTACCTCAAACCCAAATACCTTTGCCCTGCCTCTTTCATGCCCCTTCTGAGGCCCTGGCCCTGCTCACTCCATCCTCCCTCCCTTTCACCAAGCAGCGGCAGAGGGTTGGGGCATAGGCTCTGGTCTTGAGCTAAGGGATTTGGAGTGTGAGAGGGGCTCTGAGCTGAGCCTGGGGCATGGAGTTGGGGTGTAGGAGGGAGTTCAGGGTGGAGGCTTTGGGAGGGAGTTTGGGTTCAGGGGGCTCAGGCAGTGGGCGGAGGAGGCAGTCATTTACTGGGGCAGGGGTTCAGAGCTGGTTCCAGCTGGACACTGCTTCCCTCAGGTGGCTCCTGGGTGGTGGTGTAGTGGGGCTAAGGCATGCTCACCCCTGCCCTGGCCCTGCACCACTCTCAAAAGCAGCCAGCAAATCCCTCCATCCCAAGCCCTGTTGTGGAGATAGAATACAGGGTGCAAGAGAGGGCACCCTGACATCAACACCCCCTCCTCTCCCTTCTCTGCTCTGTACCACAAGCAGGAGTCTCCTGTGGGGGGGAGGGGGAGCGGGAAGGAGAGGGAAGCTCCCAGGCAAAGGGCAGGAGATGCGCAGAAGTGGGGGAAGGGGCAGCTGTAGTGCTGGCACTTGATAGCCTCTTGGCCAACCAGTCAGGCTCACCTGTCAGAGGTTCCAAGATCTACCAATAGATCCAGATCTACTAGTTGGTGACCACTGAAATAGAGCAGCAGAGAGTGGAGAGGAGAGTGCTGGAAACTCTGCTCTTTGTTGTTACCACTTACTTAACATCAACCGCTATTTAACATCTCAGAGAAATTGCTTCGTTGATTTTCAGAAGGCATTTGACAGTATAGATCAGAAAGTGACTTGGGCGGTGTTGGAGTCGTACGGAGTGGATAGCAGACTGATATGGTTGTTGAAGGACATCAATGATAATGTGGAGGCAGCGGTAAGAATGTGCAGAGAGTTGAGAAGTTGGTTTAGAACGAGTAGATGTATGAGACAAGGAGATCTGATATCACCGAGTATCTTCATTACGCACATAGAGAGAGCGATGGACAAGTTCAAGAAGAGGTAGATGGGATATCGGTGCATGGGATGAGAATTAACAACTTGAGGTTCGCGGATGATATAGTTATAATTGAGGAAGATGAAGAGAAGCTAGTGAGAACGGTGCAGGTGCTAAATGAGGAAGGGAAGCGGAATAGACTAATTATGAATATCGATAAAATGAAGACAATGGTATCTGGAGATAAGGAAATAGAAAGGAAGATCAGTGTAGATGGGATCAAACTAGAGAACAGAAAAGTTCACGTATTTGGGGAGCAACATGATGTATGATCTAGACTGTAAAAAGGAAATAGCGACTAGAATAGCGAAAGCAAGAGTGAGTTTGAAGGCGATGGATAAGATCTGGAAAAGTAAAGCGATTAGCTTAGGAACAAAGCTGAGCATCTTGAAAACATGTGTATTTAGCAGTATGTTGTGTTGTACGAAATGTGAGACATGGGTGATAACGAAAGATTTGAAGAGAAGAATATTGGCGTTCAAGGAGAGTTGTTATAGAAAGATCCTGAGAATAGGATGGATGCAGAAGGTCACCAACAAGGAATTATATAGGAAGATACAGCAGAAAGAGAACCTACTGCAGAAGGTTATACAACAGAAGTTACAGCTATTCGGGCATATCTGCAGAACGAACGACGAGTGAAAAGTTAAGACCCTGGTATTTGGCATAATGGATGGTCCGAATAGGAGAGGCAGACCCCACAGAGAATGGGTACATGATATAGTAGATTGGTGCAGAGCTAGTCTACAGAAACTAAGCCACTCCACACTGGACAGAGAAAGATGGAAGGAAATAGTGAGGGAGGCGTTGAGCCCATGGTTGTTGATGATGATGATCAGTCAGGGCAAATGCCTGGGGTTTCATGCCATGCGGGGGGGTGGGTCCTATGAAGCTAAGCTACATTCTTCAGCCCTGCTGCCTGGGGCTCCGGCTTCAGAAAAGGCTCACAGGTGAAAAACAGGCTCAGGTATCACACTGAAACATAAGTACAATATTTATGTTCCAACCCATTTGTTTAAGAATTATATGGCAAAGCTGAGGAAGCCAGCCATTTTTCTGCAGTAGTGTGTTGTGACACTTCCGTATTTTTATGTCTGAGTTTGTAAGCAAGTAGTTTTTAAGTGAGGTGAAATTTGGGGTATGTATGCAAGACAAATAAGGTTCCTGAAAGGGCAGGGAAGACTGCTGGGAAGGGACAACTGGGGTGGGGGTACCAGCCATGTGACTGCTCCCCATGTGACTGCTCCCTGCACCACCCCAGGCCTGGGGGAGGGTTGGGACAATTCCCCTATCCATCCCAGGCCCTGCCTCTTCTTGCCCCAGGCCTCGCCCTGCCTCTTCCCTGCCCCTGCTCTACCCCTTCCCTGCATCCTCCCTGCCTTTGCTTCCCTCTGCCCTGCCTCTTCACCCAAGGCCCTTCCCCTAAGTGACGTGGCCCAGTGCCTTGCAGGGGTCCGTCACCAGCATCGGGGTCGTGCCCCCCTGCACTCACCGGCAGTGGCAAGCGCTCCCCCGACTCCCGGCTGTGTCGCTCCGCTTCCCACCCGTGAGTGTGGGGGTGGCTCTACCCATGCTGCCCTGAGTGATGCGGCCAGGAGCTGGAGGAGCAGAGCTGAGCTAGAGCTGTGTTGCTTTGCTTTCCCTTGCTGCTGCTGGTGAGTATGGGAGGGCCCAACCTCTTCTGTGTCCCTCCCCCCACTAGTCACGTGGGTAGGCCAGAGGCTCTGGCCCCTTGCCTGTCCCATCTATGGCTTGTGCCCCCCATGCGTCACCCCTGACAAAGGGGTACAGTACTTTGGAAAGGTTGAGAACCACTGCCTTAGAATGCCATTGCAAATATTTACATTGTAGATACATACCCCTGTAACTAAATAAGCCACTGTGTGCGAAAGAAGCTTTATGTCATGCATATGAAGAACTTTAACAGGAAAGTTCTAATTCTCATGCCTGTGAAGGCAGGTGGTGGCTGTTTGTGATGATCAGAGATCAAATACTCTGAATGCACTCCTCTCTGTGTTACCAAAGAAAGAGATCGCTGTGGGTAGCAGAACTGTCAGCTTTTCTGTTAAATAGGTATGAGTGAAGTAAAAAGTTCATCACTTCTGCACTGTTTGGATTCTCACAGGACAGAATAACCAAACAAGAGGACAGAGAGCTGCAGTTACTCCAGGTCACCTTAAATGACTTTTGGGAGGCTGGCAAATTACTACATCTCTGCTACCTTTTAAAATTATAGACTTTGATTCACATGTACATTTGGTTTTACCTGCTTTAATCTCTCAGTAACGCTTATTCCTTTTTCTTGGCTCATAACCCTTTAGTTAATTTACTATAGAATTGGCTACCAGTGCAGTCTTGGTGTGAGATACAGAATGCAAATCAACTTAATTGAGTGCTTGGTCTCTTGGGACTGGGTGTCACCTGGAATATTTGTGATTTTTGGTATAAGTGACATAATTACATAGTCCAGCTTGTCTGGCTGGCAAGATAGACTGGAGTGACTAAGGAGACTGCTTGTTATTCTATTTGCTGTCAGAATAAATACATTCCTATCTTGCAGCTGCCATAGATTATTTTCCCATATTCTGAATGAGTCCAAAAAGCTTAGTAACCTTTTTTACTATGGGTAAACTTAATACAGTCTCTCTCCACCCAAGTAATGTCGGTCACCCACCAAATCCATTACACAGAAAAGTGAATTACTAATGTGAATGACATGTAGAGTTTCTTAATGAAAATTCAGTTCACTTTACATTGCAGTTTATTTGAAAGTTTATTCCTGGCATAGTGAAGGGGGATTTCCAGATGAGAGAGAACAAGTCAGAAAGCATTCAGAAAACAGGGTTTCTTGAAGAAGAAAAGACAGCTCTCACTCAGAGCTGTTTTTTCAGATGGGTGGGAGGGGGGAGGTGAGACTGGAGTATGATGATAAAAGGAAGTGATAATGCTATTGAGTTTAAAGATACAGGGGAAATCCCAACTTGCTAAGAGATATACAATCAGCCTACCCAATGCTGCTATCACAATGACAAGTCAAAAGGAAACCCCACCGTTTCCAGCATACAGCTGGAATGAACAGAATAACTCGGTGTGGTTTCATCTATTCCTCTGGAGCTAGTCTGCCAATTTGCACCAGGTCAGAACTGGGCACAGTGCAATTCCTTGTAGGGAGTTGGGATATTTACAAGTCATATATCAAAAGAAAAGATGGTTGAGCTATTCAGATGACATAACCACCTTCCTGCATTCAACCAATCCAATAACTTTTGACCAAAATGCAAATCAAGCTTTATCTGTGGTTCAAAGAACTATAATTAATTCTCACCGCTAGTCCTATTCATTTATAGTTCTGCTAGCAGTAGGCCTGAACACAAACCTCTAATCCTAAATCATTCAAACTGTGGTAAAGTTCTGATCCAGATCAGAAGGTAGATGGTCTTGCAGTTAAAGCACTAAACCAGAGAGAAGAGCCAGGATCAATTTCCAGGTCTGCTGTTAACTTCCTCTGTAATTTTGGGTAATTCTAAGGGCACGTGTACATTGCCCCACAAGTCAGACTACAGGGTGTGGGAATACCAATGTACATTAACATGCCATGCTGTTACTCCCTCACGTAGGTGCTGTGGGCAGGGCTGGACGGAGGCATGGGCAAGCCGGGCAGCTGCCCAGGGCACCGACTGATGGGGGGCGTCTGATGGCAGCTGTAAGTGGTGCGTGGCGTCCCTTACAGCTGCCATCAGGCGCCATGCACCCGGCTCCCACAGCGCCAGCCCTGCGGTGCCGGCCCAGCAGCACCCTTCCCCCACGGCCGCGGGGCTCTGCACAGCACGGCGTGCGCACCAGCAGCGCTGGCCGGGCTGGGCTGGGCAGCGCATGCACCATGCGCCCCGGGGGTGGGACCCGGGCTGCGCGTCAGTGGCCGTGGCCGGCCCGCGCATGCGCTGTGTGGCCCGGGGGTGGGCCCGTGCACCCTGGGGGGGTGGGCCTGCACCCCATGGGCAGGCCCGCACGTGCGCCGTGCTCCCGGGGGCGGCACCGCGTGCTTGGGCCCAGGGCGCCAAAAGGGCTTGGGCCGGCCCTGGCTGTGGGCATGAACTCTGGCCTTGGATTGACATAAAGAAGGCCTAAAATCAATCCTTGTGGAACATCACTAGGAATAAACCATTTCATAATGATTCCCACTGACAGCTGCTTTTCAAAATCCCTTAGGATTGGGGAGGAGTAACGTTAGTTCGAACCAAGGGATTTGATTCAAAGTAACGCGTCCTGGAGCGCACTTCCTGGTTCGATTCAGCTGGCGAGTGGAATAGCACATGGGTGAGATTATGCTAATGAAGCACAGGATATTTAAATCCCCACTTCATTAGCAATTTCGGTCAGCTACATTTGCATTCCTAGCTCGAACTAGGGAACAAGTGTAGACGTACCCTTAGCCAGTTCTTAATCCAAGTATTGCGTGATTTGTTGATATTGCATAGTGCTAATTTTTTAATACGAATGTTGCGTGGCACCAGGTTAAATGTCTTACAAGCCTGCTATAGCTACATAGTTGCATTTATCAACCAAGTCTGTAATATCAAAGGATAAAACCAGATTTGTTTGACAAGACCTACTTTCAATAAAACCATGCTGACTAACATTAGTTATATTGCTGTATTTTAATTCTTTATCAGTGGAATCTCATAAGAACTTTCCCATTATTTTTCCTATGACTGATGTCAGACCAGGCAGCTTATAGTCACACGAGTCATCCAATTTGTCCTTGTTAATATTGGCACAACATTAACACTTTTCCAGTCTTCTAGAATTTCCTTGGTTACAAGATTTATGAGAAAATAACCTCAGCAGATCTGAGGTCTCCTCATCCAGCTCTTTTAGGACTCCTGGGGTGTAAGTTACCCAGACCTGCTGATTTAAAAATGTTTATCCTTAGTAGATACTGTTCAATGTCCTGCTTAGTTACTAACAGACTGAAAAGTACTTCACCACCCTCATGGGATATATCATGTTGCTACTTTCCACATGACAAACATAAATATTTATTCTACACTGCTGACTTTTCTGTATGGTTATTAACAGTGTTAGCATCTCTGATCTAGTTATAGGCTTATGCCATTGCTAGAATTTCTTTTGTTCCTACTTAAATTTCTTTTTGTAAGCAATGCATTTTCCCCAGATGCCTTTAGCTTCCAGTATCAAATTTTGACGTCATAACTTATTTGTAGTCACTGCTGTCTACCCTTTCCCCCATTTGTTGTTATTGCTCTTTTAATTCGAATATCAACATTCATTTCACTACTGAAGTAGGATGTGCTTTTAATCAAAGTTATCCTCTTTTTGGATTGTGGAATTGTGGCTTGTTGGTCATTTTATAAACTTGTCCTCATTTTATTTCACATTTTCATCTCTATATTTTTTCTCTCAGTCAATTTTGTTCATCATTTTCCTCAGCTTTGGGAAGTTAGTCCTTTGAAGAACTCAGTGTATATATCAGGGATGGGCAACCACAAATAATGGGTGAACTGCATGAGTGGCCCTTCTTCACGTTAGTGTGCTTCAGTAGGCTGCATCCTAGTGGGGTTCCACCCATGGCCCCCCATCTGTTCCCCCTCCCCCATGTGCCTCTCTTGCACCAAAGCTCTGAATTTACCTGCTCCTCCCACTCCCTCCCAGCACTTTCAGAGCATGCAAATCACCTGATTCACACTCTGAACCCAGTTCTCCCCCTCCGTCCCAGATCTGGAATACTGCAAACAGCTGATTCAGCATTCCAGCTCTGGGAGGGAGGGGAAGGAGTGGGGACAGAACATAAATCAAGCAATTTGCGATTCCTTCAAAAGTGCTGGGAGGAAGTGAGAGGAGCAGGAAGTGCAGGGCTTCAGTGTTCCGGCACACAAGAGGCATGTAGGGGGCAGCCATGGGGTCCACAGGCCGCAGGTTGCCCATCACCAATATATATTTTTGGTTGAGACTGTCATCTGTTTGTCCATATTGAATGTAATCAGTTCATGATCACTGGGACCTAAGTGACCACCACCTTCCAGTCCAGCAATGAATTCATCTTCTGCTATCATTATGACGTCTGAAACAAATTTATCTCATGTTGGGCGCAATACTTTTTGTAACAGAAAATAGAAAATCATCTGTACTTTTCAGAAACTAATGGTGTTTTACCACTGGCTGCATGAGACTTTTGGCATATGTTCCCCAGACTGAAGTTCCCCATAACGCCATGCTTTTTCATTCCACACATTACAGACCAGTGCTTAAGCTGTAATTCGTCCTGTTCTCTGGTTTGGTTCACTGGTCTAAAACAGACCCCAACGGCCCCTCCTCCTTGACTTGTTATTCAGCATGAATGCTAGATCCTGTGCATGAATTATCTAATACAGTAAGGATGTCATATAGATAGAGTGCCATACTCCCCATCTCTTTTAACCACACTATCCTTCCTGAACTGGTTATAAACCAGTGATTTAAACTTTCTAATCATTCAGCTTATCTTCCCATCAATACCAAGAATATCACACTTCTTCACTTGTTACCCAGCTATATCTACCATGGGTAGATGAGCAAATGAACCATTTCTTCTCTTCACTTTCTTTGTCACATTGGTTCAATTTGCTCACATCAGATTAAATTTGTACTATATTTGCCTTTTTAGTACCCACCTCCTTGTGTTCTTCATTTCATATCCTCCTGCCTTCTCCATTTAGTCTCCAACCAATAAATTAGCCCCTCTTCCGGTGAGATTCAGGCTGTCTCTTTCACACAGTCACTTCCACTTGCAAAGGACCAGTCACTTACTCCAGATCAAATTGCATCTTAGCTCTCAAATGAAAGACAATGCTTGTAGCCAATCCTATACAAAATATTTAAAATAATTATTACATAGAAAAATGAAAGAAGTTATTCACAATGTTAAAGCAGGTAAGCATACATATACACAAAAGAGTTACAGTATAAAATTTCAAGAAGCAATAAAGGATACTATAATAAGCTCTATATGTCATTAAGGACTAAAGCTAAATTCTGGGGGTCTCTTGCTTATGCTTAGAAACCTTGCCTCTCCCCCAGAGTCCAAACACAGGATATAGGGCATTTTATTCCTTCATTCACCTGGCTTTTTTTTTTTTTTGGTTGGGCTGCAAAGTGCTAAATGACTTTTTAGTTTAGTAGCAATTGAACATCTAACAGTTAATGCCAGTGAAAATGAGGCTAAAATATGGTTAGAATAAGTCAAAACTTACTTAAGCATGTTAGATGTCTTCAAGTCACAAAGGTTTGATGAAGTACAGTACATCCTAGAAAACTCAAGGAGTATCTGAGCCATTACTGATTTTTTCTGAAAAGTCATGGAAGACAGGAGAGATTCCAGAAAATGGAAATACAGATGAGTCAGCTTCACTTCAGTACCTAGAAAGATAATGCAGCAAATAATTAAACAATCAACTTGAAAAACCTAGAAGATAATAAGAAAAGGAAAAGTCAGCATGGACTCATTAAGAGCAAATCATGCCAAACCAACCTAACCAACCTTTTTGACAGGGTAACAAACCTTGTAGGTGTGTGTGTGGGGAGAGGGGGGAGGGAAGTGGTAGATGTGGTGTATTTTGAATTTAATAAGGTTTTTTATCCTTTTTTGAATGACCTTTTCATAAACAAATTCGGTAAATGCAATCTAGAAGAAGCTTCAATAAGGTGGGTGCATGACTGGCTGTAAAACCAGTCCCAGAGAGTAGTTAGCAGTAGTTCACAGCAAGCTGGCTGATCATATTAAGTGGGATCCCCCAGGGATCAGTCCTGGACCTGGTTCTGTTCAGTATCTTCATCTATGATTTAGATCAGTGTTTCTCAATCAGTGGTACGAGTACCTGAAGAGGTACTTGAGAGAAGTCTGGGGGGGTATGTCACCACAACTGAAATTTGGAGAAAACTGAATGTTTGTTTTAAGGTTTACAGTGCTTTATGATTTTTGTACTTTTTGCACCAAAAATTTCATCGCCCACTTGGCTACAATTAAGTTGTTTAAACAAATGTGTTGCAACAGTAGAAAAAAATTGTGTTTCTGAAAACTATAGGTACTGGGGGTACTTATTTTTTTTTTGAAAAAGAGGTACTTATGAAAAAGGTTGAGAAACATTGATTTAGATAATGGAATATAGAGTACACTTACAAAGTTTGTGGGTGATACTAAGCTGGGAGGGGTTGCACATTCTTTGAAGGACAGGATTAAAATTCAAAATGATCTGAACAAACTGGAGAAATGGTCTGAAGTTAATAGGATGAAATTAAATAAGGACAAATGCAAAATACTCCCCTTAGGAAGGAACAAGCAGTTGCACACATATAAAATGGGAAGTGATTGCCTAGGAAGGAGTACTGTGGAAAGGATTCTAGTGGTCATAGTGGACCATAAGCTAAATGTAAGTCAACAGTGTAACACTGTTGAAAATAGCAAAGACCATCCTGGGAAGTATTAGCAGGAGCGTTTTAAGCAAGGAATGTGACGTAACTCTATTCCATGGTGGTAAGGCCTGAGCTGGAATATTGTGTCCAGTTCTGTGTACCATATTTCAAGAAAGATGTGAACAAATGAAAGAAAGTACAGAGAAGAGCAACAAAAATGATTAAAGGTCTAGAAATATGAGCTGTGAGGAAAGACTGAAAGAACTGGGCTTGTTTAGAAAAGGGAAGACTGAGAAGGGACATGATAGCAGTTTTTAAGTATCTAAAAAGGTGTTACAAGGAGGAGGGAGAAAAATTGTTCTCCTTGGCCTCTGATGGTAGGACAAGAAGCAATGGGATTAAATTTCAGCAAGGGAGATTTAGGTTGGACATTAGGAAAAAACTTCCTAACTGCCAGAATAGTTAAACACTGGAATAAACTGCCTACGGAGGATGTGGAATCTCCATCACTAGAGATATTTAAGAGCAGGTTGGATAGATATCTAGTAGGGATAATCTAGATGGTGCTTGGTCCTGCCATGAGGGTGGGGGACTGGACTTAATGACCTCTTGAGGTCCCTTCCAGTTCTAGTATTTTATGATTCTATGAAAAATGGGTTTCTTTGGTCTGGAGACATGCAGAGACATGATAACAATTTCCAAACATATAAAATTTTGTTACAAGAAGAAGGGTAAAAATTGTTCTTTACCTCTGAGGATAGGACATGAAGCAATGGGCTTAAATAGCAGCAAGAGAGGTTTAGGTTGGACATTAGGAAAATTTCACCAAGTATTATCATAGTCAGGGCTCGACAAACTATACAATCTACTCGCCCATGGCAAGTAGATTTCAGCTGTGCGCCCCGTTCATTCGCGGCGCGCGCATGCACAATGCGGCTCTTGCGCATGCACAGTACGGGGTTGGCGAACAGTTTTCGCTGCCATTTGTCAAGCCCTGATCATAGTTAAGCACTGGAACAAATTGCCAAGGTAAGTTGTGGAATCTCCTTTGCTGGAGATTTTTAAAATCAGATTAGACAAACACCTCTCAGAGGTGGTCTGAGTGCAGGGACTTGTCTAGATGATAGTCTGAGGTCCCTTCCAGTCCTTCTATGATTAATGCAGGCATTCAATAAACCCTGAACATTATGCATATATTTTTTAATTCTTATACCTTTTTTACCAATACTAACACATGACACATTCCAGCTATATCTTTGCCATATATCATATGAAGCATGCAGATTTTGGCATATGTTGACACCTGCGTTAGCTGGCATCGCAATCAGAAATATTATTCTAATACGTGCACTTCTAGAATCTGAATGGGGCCGGAAGTGAAAGTACCAAAATACAACAAAAGAAACTTGTGTTTTCTCACATTATAACTCACCTGATCATAATGAGGAAGGACCAGAAGCCTCATTGGAAGTTCTATTCTCATAACCTTTCAAGCCTAATTTTGCAAACCTAGGGAACCGAGCCATTTGCAGTTTACACATATCTGTCATTTTTATCAAAGTGAAACCTGAAATTGACATGCTACCCTGCAATGTCTAAGCTTTCGTCTAGAGTGCAAGCTTCTTTCTGCGTATTCCGGAAAAAACGCTGCAGTGTAGATCAGGGTTACTAACTCACAGAAATGTCATTTACAGACAAAATGGGAAAATTTATGGACAGACATAATTTTTATACTATATTAAGACAACATAAATGGCCAAAAGTGAAAAGTAATTGTTGTCATTCATACATCACAAGAACAATATGCTATTTAACTCACTTTCATTTAGTTAGTCATGGTCCTGGAAGTTTTCAATTTTGTGATCGTACATGTGAACACTGATGCTGTTAACCACAGCTGAAGGAATGTCCCAGATCCATTTCTGACAGTTATTAATCCTTCAAGCTTAGTATTGGAGAGTTTATTTCTTACATTTGTTTTGATGAGATTAACAGCTGAAAACATACGTTCCACTTCTGCAGTTCCATGTGGAAGTGCTAAGATTGTTTTTGCAAATCTTGTCAGACATGGAAATCAAGGTTGCTTGTCATGCCTAGTAATTTTATTAATTCGATGCCAATATTCATCATAGGCGTCTTGAGTTACGGTCATAATATTGCTCAAATCTGCAACTTGCTAATCAATAAACTCATTTTCTAAGCGATCAAAATCTGTTGCAAGTTCAATTTGTGGAAAACACTGAGTCAATTCCAAAATATCTGAAGCTTCTGCTGCTGTTCTGTTTCTAGGCTTGTACACCGCAATAAGCTTCAAAATTATGTTACCGATGAGCATTCTCTTCTTCACTGCACTTACAGCATTCGTATAGAATGTAATAGCATCAGCCATGAACTTATTCACTGCTTGTAAATTATCCACATTTGTCAATTATTGTCTTGTTTCAAATCGTATGAAAATGGATTCTGATGATCTAAAATATTCCCTATTCAAACAATCGAAGTCAATTAGTGACGTCTCATCAAGTGAGAGAAGCACTTTGGATCTGATATAATGTCCCATTAGAGTTTTTAGCAGCTGGGAAGCCTCTGAATGTATGTCAGGTAGAATGGGAGAATTTGCCAGAATTGTTAAATTGTGTAAATAATGGCAATGTTGCCTGCAGAAATAGGAAATAACATTTGAGGACTGGATCTTGCAGTTGGCTGCTAATTTGGTCCACTGTAACCAAATGGTCACTATCATCACTTGACTGAAAATAGTTTGTAAGTGCATCATATTGATTTAATATGTGATTGATACATTCCAACAGACTCAGCCACCTCGTCAAACATAATTGTAATATTCGCAGATAATTTGCCTCTAAAAACTCCTGAAACTCTTTGTAAACTTGCATTTGTTTGCAGCTGTGTGTAAAATGGTTATGAATATCTCTGCAAAGCTGTTCAATTACCTTTGGCATTGCCTTGCATGCATCAGCTGCACATAAAGCAGCAACATGACAAGTGCAATGAATATGAAAAATATGAGGCTGTTCAGACCTAAAACGTGAAAGCACTCAATTTCTAGTGCCTACCATAACATTGGTTCCTCCAGTCCCCAGTGCCATTACGTTAGCAATTGGTATTTCATCTTCAACAAGACATGCCTTAATGGCATCAAAAATAGCTTCTGCTGTTGCCTGCTTCATATTGACTAAATGGTAAAATGTGTATTGAACTTTATCAACATCAGTATCAAAATATATAATGTCTAGAGCCATTTTCTCACTGGTAGATATATCAGTTTACTCATCGACCAACAGTGTAAAATGGCAAGATTTCAGCTTAGTACACAATTCCTCTTTGGTCTTTTTAAAACATTTTTAATCATCATGGATGTTTTAGTTCTTCTGCAAGCGAAATCTTTTGCAATTTTGGAATCAGGAAACCAATCAGCAACATTATCCGAGATTTCGTCCATCAAACTCATTGGTAGGTTTTGCCTGGCTAAGAAGGTTGCAACTTTTAGTTCACATTCTGTGACCATTTTCTGGTGATTAGTCGTTGTTGGATTTACTTTAGCAATGAAACTCATAATTCCAGGGCTAGATCTCCTTGCAGACATTATGCTTTGGCGCTTACCACTTGCAGCATGAGTACAAACATCTCGCACTCCACCAGAAGCTATACTGAACACCTTTTGGTGCATTTGGTGCTGTGCTTGCTTTCACTGTCTACGCAAATCCAATATTTGAACTCACCGTCTGCTAGCCATTTGGATGAAAACATGCATGCTCTACCTTTTGATTTCTTAGTAACTGGCTCTTCATCAGGCGATAATTAACCGGAGTCATCGGACTCCTCATTCTCTTTGGCACAATCCATTCTTCTCATAGATTTTGACATTGTAAACTTTAACGGTAAACAATATTAAATTATATAAATTGCCAATTTGCTGACGCTAACTCGGCGGGATAATGTAGATGATAACATCACGTGGATCACGTGATTCACTTTACGTCACCTCAACCATTGAGCTAAATAAACAACTAAAACGTCCAATTTCCACTGCTCCGCAGTAAAATTGCTGAAGCAGCACAGAAGAAATTTAACTGCTATAGAATAATTGCTGGTTTTTTGAAATTTTATTGCACGTCTATGAAATTTACGGACACCTACATTTTTTATGGACTTTACGGACACGTCCAATTTCAGCTAAATTTTTTACAGACTGTCCGTAAATTTACTGATGGTTGGTAACCCTGGTGTAGATGCACCCTGAGTAAGGCACATTTTCTTTCCCAAATAGTTAACCTAGAATTTTGGGACATGCAGGACAAACTCAGTAAGAGACATAGGAAAACTTCTCAGGGAAGTAAGAAGGTCAACCAATGGTGCAGGGAGGAAGACTGAAGGGTGCTTTAAACAAGGATTTAAAGAGGGGGAGGGAAAGAGGGAGCATGTGAGTTCATGTGCTTGAGAAACGGAGACTCATATTCCCAAATAGTCTTTTCCTAGGCCCACATCAGGGGCTGGAATAGAGATTTTGCCAGACCTACAGAGGTTGGAACCCTGTTATGCAGAGAATTGCTCTTGTTGTCTTTTAAAATCCTTTTACACTGTCAGAGCTGTGTGAAGGGGCCTCTGGTCAATTGAGAATTGGACCCAAGAGGCAATAAAATATTCCAGGCACAGAGAAAGCCACACAGGAGGTGTACAGCCCAGAAGAAAAAACTGGGAGACATCCAGGGAGTGAGGAAGGAAGAAGAGAGGACAGCAGAGAGATGTTGAGCCTGAATGTGAGGACAAGGAGATGAAAAATATGACAGTAAGAGACAGGCTGTCAGTAAAGGCATTTGAAGGATAGGGTGAGGAAGGGTCAGTTATGGTTTGTGAAAGACCACATTTGAGGTGAGAGTGCATGTGATATCTTGGAGGATAGATGCGCATCTGTACTGGGAAGCAGTAGTCAGGCCAGTCAGGTAGATTGTAACCCTTCTGCTAGGTGGAGACATAGAATCATAGAATACTAGAATTGGAAGGACCTCAACAGGTCATCAAGTCCAGTCCTCTGCCCTCATGTCAGGACCAAGTATCATCTATATCATCCCTGCTAGATGTCTATCCAATCTGCTCTTAAATATCTCCAGTGATGGAGATTCCACGACCTCCCTAGGCAATTTATTCTAGTGTCTAACCACCTTGACAGGCAGGAAGTTTTCCCCTAATGTCCAACTTAAACTTCCCTTGCTGCAATTTAAGCCCATTGCTTCTTGTTCTATCATCAGAGGTCAAGGAGAACAATTTTTCTCCCTCCTCTTTGTAACCCCCTTTTAGATACCTGAAAACTGCTATCATGTTCCCTCTTAATCTTCTCTTTTCTAAACTATTTGAGCCCAATTCTTTCAGTCTTCCCTCATAGCTCGTGTTTTTTAGACCTTTAATCATTTCTGTTGGTCTTCTCTGGACTTTCTCCAATTTCTCCACATCTTTCTTGAAATGTGGTACCCAGAACTGGACACAATACTCCAGTGCAGAGTACAGTGGAAGAATGACTTCATGTGTCTTGCTCACAATACTTCTGTTAATGCATCCCATAATCATGTTTGCTTTTTTGGAACAGTGTCACAATGTTGACTCATATTTAGCTAGTGATCTACTATGATCCCTAGATCTGTTTCTGCAATACTCCTTCCTAGATAGTTGCTTCCCATTCTATGTGAAACGGGTTGTTCCTTCCTAAGTGGAGTACTTTGTGTTTGTCTTTATTAAACTTCATCCTGTTTACTTCAGATCATTTATCTAGTTTGTCCAGATCATCTTGAATTATGACTGTATCCTCCAAAGCAGTGTTTCTCAACCTTTTTTTTTATAAAGTACCCCCTTTAAAAAAAATCTAAGTACTCCCAGTATCTATAGTTTTCAGACACACACATTTCTTTTCTACCATTGCAACACATTTGTTTAAACAACTTAATCATAGCCGGGCGGGTGATGAAATTTTTGGGTGTAAAAAGTACAAAAATAATAAAGTGCTGTAAAACTTAAAACAAAAATTCAGTTTTCTCCAAATTTCAGTTGTGTTGACATACCCCCCAGACTTCTCCCAAATACCCCAAGGGTACTCATACCACTGGTTGAGAAACACTGCTCCAAAGCACTTGTACCCCCATCCAGCTTGGTGTCATCTGCAACCTTAATCAGTGTACTCTGTATGCCAATATCTAACTCATTGATGTAGATATTGAACAGAACTGATCCCAAAACAGATCCCTGCGGAAGCCCACTTGGTATGCCCTTCCAGCATGATTGTGAACAGTTAATAACTACTCTCTGAGAATGGTTATCCAGTCAGTTATGCACCCACCTTATAGTAGTTCCATCTAGGTTGATTGATAAGAAGGTCAGTGTTTCTGGGTCAGTGTTTCTTGAACTGTGTTCCGCAGCACACCGGTGTTCCACAAGGCAGTTGGAGGTGTGCTGCAGAGAACAACAGAATTCAAAATGGCCACCCTTTAAGGGGCAGGGAACCTTTTTTTTTTTTTTGATCAAAAAATCTTTGGTGTTCCTCATAAAAAAAATTAATTGTTTGGTGTTCCTTGGTCTTAAAAAGTTTAAGAAAAACTGATCTAGGTATACCATGTCCACCACTTCTCCCTTATGCACAAAGCTTGTTATCCTATCAAAGGACACTTTGATTGGTTTGATATGATTTGTTCTTTATTACTTGCTCTATTATCTTCCCTGGCACAAAAGTTAAACTGACTGGTCTGTATTTCCTAGGTTGTTCTTATTTCCCTTTTTATGGATGGGCACTATATTTGCCCATTTCCATTCTTCAGGAATCTCTTCCGACTTCCATGACTTTTCATGGATGATAGCTAACAGCTCAGATACCTCCTCTATCAGCACCTCCAGTATTCTAGGATGCATTTCATGAGGCCCTGGTGACTTAAAGACATCTAACTTTTCTAAGTAATTTTTAACTTGTTTTTTTTAAACTTCTAAACCTACCCCATTTCCACTAGCATTCACTATGGCAGGCATCCTGTCACCATCAAACTTCTTGGTGAAAACTGAAACAAAGAAGTTGTTAAGCCCCTCTGCCCTTTCCTAGCTTCCTGTTATTGTTTCTACCCGTTCACTGAGTAATGGGCCGTGACAGGGCTGCGGAGCCCACCGGCGCCTCCTCCACTGCAGTCCCCGAGCCCCACACTACTAAACGCCCTGCGGCGGCTCTATGCGGGGAAGTGGTAGCTGTGCGGCGAACCTGCGCTGCCTGTTCCGGGGCCGCTCTGCGGAGTCTGCCCGAGGTGCAGGATGATATCAGGAGAGGCGCCGGGAACCGGGGCGGCTGGACATCAGAGGGCGGCATGGGGGATAAAGGAAGGCCCGAGAGGCCTCTGAGGGGGGTGGAAGTGGAAGTTAGAGGCATGGAGGGGGAAGCCGGAGAGAGCCCGGAGCGAGGGGAGCGCAGCGGCTCGGAGGAGGGGTGTGCAGTGCCTGAAGGGGGTGGCAGGGTCCGCAGGCAGGGACACCTGACTGCTGGAGAGATGGACCACAAGAGATGACTTGATGGAGGAAAGGAAGTGGCCCAGGGCTGAGCGATGGAGCCAGAGAAGTTGCTTGAAGGTTGGTGAGTTACGGTCACAGCCCCACCAACTGGGCAGGGAATTGAGTCCCTGCCCTTAGGGTCCTGGGTCGGGACCTGGAGCGAGGGTGGGCCCAGGTCCCCCGCCCCTCCGTCGGACGTCCAGGCAGATGAGACTCGGGCCGGACGAACAACTGGTAGTCCCAGACCTCGGGAATCCCATAGACAGGGGACACGGTGAAGGGAGGGTGTTCTAAAGGTGAGGAAAGGTGGGGGCAGCCGCCTTAACCCCGATGATGATGGCCATAGCTCTGAGGGGAGGCACAGACCATGACATGGGCCTACCCTGTCCTTAGTCGTCCTCTTGCTTCTAAAATATTTGTAGAATGTCTTCTTGTCACCCTTTATGTCTCTACCTAGATAGAATTCGTTTTGTGCCTTTGCCTTTCTAATCTTGCCCCTGCATACCTGTGTTGTTTGCTTATATTCCTCCTTGGCAATTTGATCTAGCTTCCACTTTTTATATGACTCTTTTTTGAGTAGGCAGCAGCCAGTGCTGGGTTCTATATTTAGGGTAGGGTTCCTATCACCATCAAACTTCTTGGTGAAAACTGAAACAAATAAGTCATTAAGCACCTCTGCCATTTCCTAGTTCCTTGTTATTGTTTCTTCCTGTTCACTGAGCAATGGGCCTACCCTGTTCTTGGTCTTCCTCCTGCTTCTAAAATATTTGTAGAATGTCTTCTTGTCACCCTTTATGTCTCTACCTAGATTGAACTTGTTTTGTGCCTTTGCCTTTCTAATCTTACCCCTGCATACCTGTGTTGTTTGTTTATATTCCTCCTTTGCAATTTGATCTAGTTTCCACTTTTTATGAGACTCTTTTTTGAGTAGGCAGCAGCCAGTGCTGGGTTCTATATTTAGGGTAGGGGTTCCTTTTCAGCAATACAACACAAAACTGGCTCACGCCCCCATCAGTAACTGGGAAAATTACACACCACCCTGGCCACCTCTGAGAGGCAACACTTCCCCACTAGCAAGCACAGAGCCTGAGTGCAGCAAAGAAACTTTTAATGAAAGGAGAGAAGTCCCCTGACATTAATTAGGGAAAACGCCACAAGCAGGTTTCATAAACATAAACCTGCAAGCAGGACACCCACCCCACAGTGCGACCAGCAGAGCCTTCTGTCTCATGTTCTTGGGTTCTACAACCAAAAGTTTATTTACTGTGCCCTCCTTGCTCCCTCACCATACCCCACTCACAGTGGCTGGTCTTGGTCAGCAAGGACCCGGGGTTCAGAGGTGCATCTGTGCGAGTTCACCTCCCACTGGGGAAGACGATGCCTTGCTTGCTCCACAATATGGGCACTTGCTGGGGCTGGCCAACCTTCCTCTCTGGCAGCCACCTTGCTAGCCATTCCTGCTCTGCTTCCTGCCTCACCAGCCACCCTTCCACTCTGTGGTCAACATTTGCCACATGCCTCTCTGCTGTGACCTCTGTAGGTCTTTTCCAGATGGGCTCTCCGACAGGCTGCTTTGCTAAGAAGCAGGTCATCAGGCAGGTGAAAGGGGCTGTGTGTGTGTGTGTGCGCGCGTGTGTGTGTGCATGCGCGCGCCCCACCCAGCTGGGGCTGCCCAAGTGCCCTGCCCTGATTAATGAACCCCTCAAACCCTGCTGCCCTGGGCCCCTACATACACTCAGCTCCCTGTCCTGACCCTCCACTCCCAGTCCCCTGCCCTGATTCCTGCAGCCCCTGCTCTGAGCCCCTATACCCTCAGCTCCCTTCCCTGCCCCCCAACCCCTGCGCTGATTCTTGTACCCCTACATTTCCCTGCCCTAAGCCTCCCATCTTCAACCCCCTGCACTTATTCTTGAACCCCACAAGCCTCCCTGCCCTGACCCCCCCAACCCACAGCCCCTGCCCTGATTTCTGTACCCCCCCCACATCCCCTCTGCCCATCCCTGCCCCAAACCCTTCCCTTATTCCTGATCTGTCCCAGACCTCCCTGACCTGAGTCCTCCACACCCTCAGCCCTCTGCCCTGATTCCTGCACTTCCCACATTCCTCTGCCCTGAGGCTCCCCCCCCCACTGCACCCCACACTTAAATTTCTTACAGGTACTGTCATATCATACTCACCCCAACTTCATACCCTGAGTGCTCCTCCCAGAGGGGTGTGATACAATAGTACTTACAAGAAACTGAAAGTTACTTTCACCCCTGCCCAAATCAACAGATTTGCAGGTGAAACCTTCAGTGAAAATTATTCTGGTCATTAAAAATAGCCATGCCCAATATAAAAGAAATTACAAGTAAAAATGTAATGTTTTTGAAAGTACAAAACGTGAAACAGTGCTTTCTTTGGCCTAACATCCAATATTATTGAAGCACTGCACATACCAAGATCTGTTTTTCTCGTGTCACATGCACATTGCTGTGCGTTGCTTCTGAGTATAAAGTGAGCTCTCGACCATGAATGTGCTGAGGAAAAACTTGTGTGGAGCCCTGTGATGGGGTGGATGTGCCCCACACTGAAGGGGGGAGGGGAGGGGGCTCAGACTCTGCGGGCGGAGGAAGTCCCGCCCTTCTTCCCTGACTGGGCGTGCTCCAAGTGCTGGAGCGGCATAAAAGCCAACGGAGCAGCTCAGTCTGGGCAGACCGCCAGCAGGGAAGGAGCTCAGGCTGGAGCTCCCGACCAATCCCTGCAGCAACTGCCACCCCGGCAGCAGCTGCCGCAGCCCCGGCAGCAGCGATAGCAGTCACCTCAGTGACAGCCCTGACCAGGGAGGCCATCCTCGTGAGTTGAATCCATTGAGCAATGCCCTGAGATGGGGGCGACACTGGGGAGGGTGGGAAGTAACCCAGGGCAGAGGGTTGTCCCTCTTGGGAGCTCAGCGCGTTGAAGCGGGAAGCCCCGCTGAACTGGCAGTGAAAGCGTCCACTGCCAACAGGGCCCTAGGTTGGGACCCAGTGGAGCGGGAGGACCCGGGTCCCCCTACCTCCCCACCCTACGGTGCTCATCTCCTAACAGCCGGGAGAGACTCACCAGGGGCTTAGGCCTCCAGGCCAGAGAGCTTTCCCAAAAGAGACAACTGTGTTGTGCAGGGCCGTATTTATCCTAAAAAGGGGAAGTTTATTTTGGGACCTTACGACCCTTGTGAAAAGGGATGTCGACCCTGCCTTTGGGCCCCCCCCCGCCCCTCCACTGACCATTGTGGGGGCCTGGCCCCGACAAGCCCAAAAATGCAAACCTAAAAATAGTAAAATGGAGGGTCAGAGAAAAATGAAAATGACTAACTGGTTAACACGTTCCTCTCAAAAACAAAATATTGCTTGTAGTGGTGACAGCACCTACAAGACTGCAGCAGTTATTAGCAAGGTTGGTTAGTAGTATGGTGGATTCAGCTTGTGAGGAGAATGAGGCCCAGAGAGAGAATCTCAGTTGTGGATTCAACCACCACCAGTGAAGTGAGGGAAGCCGAGAGTGCTAATGTTAGTATCAAGGATCTGATCTCTAGCCAGGAAACTGAGGAGCTAGGAGAAGGACTAAGTAATGAGTCTGACATCATCAATGTGAGTAATGTTAAAAATATGACAGTGACAGAATGACCACCTCTGCTGTGCAGTATTAGTGACACTTTTCGCCTCTTGATGATGGGGGGAGGGACTGTAAAATGTCCCAATAGACCATTTCCTATGTTAGAAAAGGGCAATCAACATTTTCTTTGCAAAGTGTCCTGTTTCAGACAGCTAGGGAATAGGGAACAAGACTCAAGTTGAATGTGACTGGCTTGTGTATTCACAGAAAACTAATAAAGTATTTTGCTTTTTGGCTATGCTGCATGGGGTATGTGTGAACATAGGTGGCAGCCATTTAGTTAAGGGATACAATAACTGGCAATTTCAATTGTACTTCAATAACACAAAATGGAGAAAAACAACACATAGTATCTTCAGGGGGTAGCCGAGTTAGTTTGTACAGGATAAACTTAAAAAACAACAAATGGTCCGATAGCACTTTATAGACTAACAAAACATGTAGATGGTATCTGAGCTTTCGTGGGCACAGCCCATTTCTTCAGATGACCGGAGTTTTGAGTTTAGGATGTGCAGACCCAAAATTAACAGAGGAGAAGAAAGAGGGGGGGAAGGAAAAAAAAGTGTGTTTCCCTCCCTCTTCCTTTTTTTCCCTTCCCCCTCTCTTCCTTCTCCCCTATTTATTTTGGGTCTGCACATCCTAAGCTCAAAACTCCGGTCATCTGAAGAAATGGGCTGTGCCCACGAAAGTTCAGATACCATCTACATGTTTTGTTAGGGTACATCTACACTAGCCCCCTAGATCGATCTAGGGAGGCTAATGAGGGTGACCGGAATTGTAAATCAAGCCCGGGATTTAAATATCCCGCATTTGATTTGCATGTTCCTGGCCGGTCGTCATTTTAGAAATTGACTAGCCCGAAGTAACTGCCCGATTCTACACGTGGCAGTGAAACGGGATTCTGGAATAAAGCCCGAAATCAAATTAGGTGGTATTCCTTGTGGAATGAGGTTTACCATCTAATTTGATTTAGGGGCTTTATTCCGGAATCCTGTTTCACTGCCGCGTGTAGACGCGGGCAGTTACTTCGGGCTAGTCAATTTCTAAAATGGCGACCGGCCGGGAACATGCAAATCAAGCGCGGGATATTTAAATCCCGGGCTTGATTTGCAATTCCGGTCACCCTCATTAGCCTCCATAGATCGATCTAGGGGGCTACTGTAGACGTATCCTAAGCCTATAAAGTGCTATCAGACCATTTGTTGTTTTTTAAGTCTAACAAAAGGACTGGTAGCACTTTAAAGACTAACAAAACATGTAGATGGTAGCACTTTAAAGACTAACAACATGTAGATGGTATCATGAGCTTTCATGGGCACAGCCCATTTCTTCAGATGGCTTGAGTGTTGTATGTCTAGAACCAAAAGCTGAGAACGGTCACATACAGGTATATCTCACCTGGGAAGAAACTGAGACATGTCTACGACTGGGAAAGTGTATGGATAGCCAACTGCAAAATGCTATTGAAGTGGAGAGAGAGAGGGGGAGAGCGATACTAACCAGAGTGTTGGATTGCATTTTGTTCCTGGCATATTGTTGTTTAGCATTGAGAAGTAAAAATGCAGAATTGGGGAATTCAAGGAATGGAAATTTTATAGGACTATTGGAACTCTTAAGTCAGTACAATAATGTGACAGCGGAACATCTCCAAAAATTAAGGTGATGAAGGGTATGACATCATATTTGAGTTGGTGTTGTACACCAAATGAGTTTCTGATGTCCATCTCAGATTGTGTAATTTACAAAATTTGTGAACTGGTCAAAGCAGCTAACTACTATGCAGTGGAACTAGACTGCACTCCCAACATTTTAAAGCAGGAGCAGGCATCAATAAGAATATGTTACTGAAGTGGTCTCGCTTAGTCCTGGACCCAAATGGTGCTCGGGCGTATCCTTACTAGTTCGGCAGCCTCTCTAAGACTGGGGGGTGAGAACCCTAGTTACAGAGTTATTAGGTCCACCTGGGCCACTTTCAAACTCCCCCTCCACGGGTACCTGACTCCTTGTCAGTGGCAGGTCCACAGGCTCCAGGTGCTGTATATGTAGGGACAAGATCCAGACAATCTCTTTGGAGCTGGGACCGGGTGGACCAGGCCAGTTGTCCACCTCAGCCAGGTCTTCAGGGCTTAAGTGGGAGATTTTGGCAAAGGCCTCTGCTCCCTCCAGCGGCAGCCCCTCTACTGAGCTTCTAGGCTGAGCTTTTATACTTCTTGCCCCACCCTTAGGCATCTGTGGACTTAAAGGGGCAGGCTCTGTGTCAGCCCACCCAGGCTCAGAGAAGGGTTCTTCCTTCTCTGGGTCAGTGAGTGGCCATCCCTGTTCACTACAGTTACAAATAAATATTGATGACAACAAAGAGGAAAGCAGTGAGAACACATTTCTTGGATTCATGAGTGCTAGTGATACAATGGGGAAAGGGCTAGCAGAAACACTGATAAACACTGTAGATGCGCTAGGGATTGATTTGGCAAACTGTCATGGCCAAAGTTATCACAATGGCTCCAACATGCGAGGAGTTCACCGTGGCATCCAGACAACAATGCTTGATAAAAATCCCGAAGCCTTATTTTTACCATGTGCCAGCCATAGTTTGAACTTCTTGTTCTGTGATGCTGCTTCCTCAGAGCATGCATGAATTTCTTTGGTACTGTACAAAGACAGCACACAATCTTCTCCTCCTCAGTCAGACATTGGGAAATTTTAAAAGAATTTGTTAACATTGTGTTAAAGCCATTGAACGAGACAAGGTGGGAAGCTCAATTAGATTTCATAAACGCTCTGTTTTATCTGCTTGGTGATGTTAAGGCTTTAGAAAAGTTAGAGCTCACAACAAAAGACAGCAGAATTTGCTCTGAGGTTAATGCACTCCCAAACGAAATATAGTGTATGGATTTTTTTTAACTTCTCCATTGATCTGGCATGATCTGTTGACAGAAATCACACAGTTTAGTGTTGTAGTACAGTCAAAGGACATCATGCTAGACACTGCTGTTTCACTGATTGACAACTTGAATGCCTTCTTATCAAATTGTTGAGAAGATGGAATTGAGAAAGCTGTATCTTCTGCTCATACACTTGTGACGGAACTTGGCACTTCCACTGCTTTTCCTGAAACACACAACAGAAAATGCAAAGCATTTCACAATGAACTGGACCCTGACAACACTGACCACATGCAAACCTCTGTCCCACAACTTAACCTGACCTCTGAACTGAAACTTTAAGCACAGTATGTTCCGTGTCATGGTTGCTGTAGTAAACAGCGGTCTTAAGGACAGATTTCAGAACCTGAGACAGATCTCAGAGAAATACTGTTTTCTTATAGAAATGGATAGTATGTCGAAGGAGGAGTTTGTGACATAGTATGCTGCCTCATCATTGGATGTTTCAGATGATATGATTCAAGAAACCTATCCAGCCAAGTGTCTTCTGAAAGATTGTAGATCTGCTCTAGAGAAACTGAATTTCATACTGAAATGCAACCTTCAGTCAGTTTTTCCAAATGTGGCTGTTGCTATAAGAGTGTATTTAACCTTGCCAGTTATGATGGCATCTGCTGAAAGATCATTCAGAAAGACGAAACTGATAAATTACCTGCAGTCTACAATGGACTAAGAGTGTTTAACAAACCAGGTGGTTATTTCAAATGAGCACAAGCTTGCATGATCTACCGCCTTTGAAGAAGTCTTGGACACATGAGCTGGCATAAAAGCAAGATGCATGAGACTATAACTGCATGGATTCTAATGCTGCTGTTTACAGTATAATGTGTGTCTCAACAAATCTCCATGTTGAATAATTAGTGGATTATTGTATGTGATATTAAGCAATGCAGGTGATTGCACTCAAATTTAAATTATGGAATATTTTATTTTATTCATAACTTGGAAAGTTCTGATTTTTGGCTTGCATAATGTCACTGTTTTTGTTGTTTGTTAAATGAAATGGTAGGTGCAATTACAACTATGCAAACTATTTTAATTGCTCTTTAATATACTGAGAAGATGGGGTAAAATAATTAATGTTAGCTAAGTAGTAATACTCAAGAGTTGAGCCATGAGAGGAGAGGGGGGCCCAAAGACATATTTTGCATGCCCCCACCCTGAACAGCTAGTTGCATCCCTGGCTAAAATGATTTGTAACTCAACACCAGCTGCACAGATCCTGCCTGCTAGACACCTAGGCAGAGTAGGTGTAAATGTAAAGATGTAGTTATGTAAATACAGTTTACTCCTGAAATTTTGCCCACTCTCCAATTAGCTGTCAGAGAAGAGTCCATTCAGATCTTGCTAACATCAGACTCATCCTCACAGATTGACAGTTGAAATCAGGAATACAGATAAATCTGCCAAGGAAGAGACTGAGGATGCAACCTTAAGGGATGCCAACATGTGGAACTGATGGCACTGCTACAAGATGTGCCAAAGGGACAGTTGTAAGAAGAGAAACAGGAGACTAGAGAGTTGCAAAGGCCAACTGAGCAGAAGGAGCTAAGGAGAAAAGGCTCAAGTGGTTTGGAAGTAGCAGATGGATCAAGAAGAAAAATAGAGAAACACTCTGGACAAATAAGGTCATTCCTGAATGTACTGAGTCAGGGCAGCTTTGGTGAACCAGCAAGGGCAGAGTCAGAGGCTAAGGAGAAGGGGCTTATGCAGCTTGAGTAGGGCCTTACCAAACTCACGATCCATTTTGGTCAATTTCACAGTCAAAGGATTTTTAAAATAGCAAATGTCATGATTTAACCATGTACAGCTGAAATTCCACAGTACTGTAATTGTAGGAATCCTGACCCAAAAAGGAGTTGTGTGTGTGTGTGTGTGTTTGGTGGAGGGAGGGAGGGAGGGAGGGGGTCGCAGTACTGCTACCATTACTTCTGCACAGCTGCTGCTGGTGGCACTGCCTTCGAGCTGGACAACTAGAGAGCAGTAGCCACTGGCCAGGAGCCTAGCTCTAAAGGCAGAACAGCTGCCAGCAGCAGTGCAGAAGTAAAGGTGGCATGGGATGGTATTGCCACCCCTTCCTCTGTGATGCTGTTTTCAGAGCTGGGCCCTCAGTCAGCAGCCACCACTCTTCAGCTGCCCAGCTCTGAGAGCAGCTCACAAGTAAGGGTGGCAATACTACCACCCCCTAAAATAACCTTGTGACCCTCCGGCAACTCCCTTTTGGGTCAGGACCTCCAATTTTGGAAACACTGGTTACCACCATGAAACCTGTATAGTATAGGATAAAAGCACATAAAAGACCAGCTTTCATAGGGAGAGACCAGATTTCATGGGCTGTGTCGTGTTGTTTATGGCCATGAATTTGGTAGGGCCCTTAGTATGAGTAGTCAGCAATCTGAAGAGACAGGAGACCATGGGGAGGAGGGCAAGAGGAGAGTTATCCTGATCAAGGTTAATGGTTCTATTTCATATCTGCTGCTTCAGTGGGAAGAATCTGCAAAGGTATTAAGTGGGATAGAAATTCTGAGTATTTTACCATTGCAAATTTAGGAAGAAATGGATTATTTTCGAGAAAAGATTAGAACAAGCCTTTAACTATTCACTAAAAGGGACAGTTAAGTAGTAATTTCTAATTCTGTAGAAATTAGAAATCTCTCCCTAACCCAGCATCATAATAGGTGTCAGAGTAGTGAAACTCATACTGCGGCTTGTAAGCTGCAAGTGGCTCTTGAATGTGTCTCCTGTGACTCTTTGCGGCATACAATATTAAGATGTGTGATTTTTTTAAACCAAAGTTATTAACCAGTCAGGATGTTTCTACTATTTTATTAAACCAGTTACAGTCGATAATATTGAGAATGGATAGCAGAGGATGGATCACGTGATAATTACCAGTTTCTATTCGTTCCCTCTGAAGCTCCTGGCATTGGCCACTGTCGGAAGACAGGATATTGGGCTAGATGGACCTTTGGTCTGACCCAGTATGGCTGTTCCTATAAAATAATAATACTTGGCCAGTCATCTGAAAAAGTGGGCTGTGCCCACGAAAGCTCATGATACCATCTATATGTTTTGTTAGTCTTTAAAGTGCTTGTTGTTTTTAAGTTTTTTAATACTTGGTCAGTCATTTTGCCATGAGAATAATATTTTATATATACTAAATATTTCCTCTGTCATACTATTTAAACAGGAATATATAGTACTATAGGAAACGAAACAATTTATACTACTGTGGCTCTTTTTAGGAAATGTTGATCACTAATTTGGCTCCTAAACAACTAAGATCTAAGCACTACTGTGTTAGAAGTATGTTAAACTTATAAGAAATAAGAAATCATGTTGAAACAAAAAACAGGACTATGTAGCACTTTAAAGACTAACAAGATGGTTTATTAGGAGATGAGCTTTCGTGGGCCAGACCCACTTCCTCAGATCAAATTGTGGAAGAAAATAGGCATGACCTATATATACCAAAGGGATACAATCAAAAAAAGTGAACACATGTAAAGAGGACAAATCAAATTTCAGAATAGAGGGGGGATAAGGGGGGGGGGAGGTAAATGTCTGTGAGCTAATGATATTAGAGGTGATAATAGGGGAAGCTATCTTTGTAATGGGTAAGGTAATTAGCGTCTTTGTTAAGACCCCAGCGTAAAGTGTCAAATTTAAGCATGAATGACAGTTCAGAGGTTTCACTTTCAAGCCTGGTGTGAAAATGTCTTTGAAGCAGGATGCAGGTAATCAAGTCATTGAGACAATGCCCTTTCTGGTTGAAATGGCAAGAAACTGTTTTTTCTTTGTGATACTGTCTGATATCCGTTTTATGTGCATTGATTCTTTGGCGAAGCGTCTGAGACGTTTGTCCAATGTACATAGCATTGTACATAGCAATGTAAAAGTTCTTCTTCACACAGCGTGTAGTCAGCCTGTGGAACTCCTTGCCAGAGGAGGCTGTGAAGGCTAGGACTATAACAGAGTTTAAAGAGAAGCTAGATAATTTCATGGAGGTTAGGTCCATAAAAGGCTATTAGCCAGGGGATAGAAATGGTGTCCCTGGCCTCTGTTTGTCAGAGGCTGAAGAGGGATGGCAGGAGACAGATTGCTTGATCATTGTCTTCGGTCCACCCTCTCTGGGGCACCTGGTGCTGGCCACTGTCGGCAGACAGGCTACTGGGCTAGATGGACCTTTGGTCTGACCCAGTATGGCTGTTCTTATGTTCTTATGTAGATTTTGTCAGAAAAATGACCTTTTTTCCGACAAAACTCGGTAGTGTACACACACCCTCAGATGCAAAACCAAAACCCTATTGAAAGAAAATACTACATTGCCTGCACAATTCTCCCCTTTGGAGAGAGAGGGAGAAAAAGACCAAACCACTTGAAAAAAGAGATTAGTCAAATTGCTTAGGGCATGACTGTCTGGTGTTTGAATTCTATAGTTTTGAGGGCTTTATAAGAAACATAATAGAAAAAGCAACTGTGTTTGTTGGTGAAACACTTCTGATTGTTGGCCTGCAGTAATTCATGAATTTGTTCCAAAGTTGAGTGCTGCCATGAAAGTTATATTTGCTAAAGGAACATGGCTACATTTTGCCATTTACCAGATGAGAAAATTGTCTCCCAAATAGCAGTTTTTCTCTGTGAAAGTTCGCCTGCCAACCGGTGTTCCCTCTAAGTTCTTCCACCCATGAACGGAGTGAGTTTTGTCTTGTGCACCTATATAGATATATTTTAAAACGTTATGGGAAAAGAATACTAAAACAAGGGATAATTAACAAGATGCATGACTTTAAGAGTTTATTCAATATGAAGCCAAATAAAAAGAAAATTAATACTGAAAAATTTTACATAGCCAACTTCCTCTGTTTATAGCTCTGTCCCAGACCTTCCCCCGGCTGGACTAGATGATCTCAGGCTCCCTTCCAGTCCTGTGATTACTGTCGGAATTCATTTCATCCACACATAGTGCCATGTGACAGAAAGGAAATGTAACATACAAAACCTGATGTAAGAGTTTGGGGTATTTCCACACAACCATGATGGGCATGGGGCATGTGAGAGAGAAAGCCAAAGAGGGCAAAATAAATATTTTAAATCTAGCTATAGGCTAGGTATGGAGGAAAAGAATATGGAGTGCAAAATCAAAAACCGATAAAATAAATCATCCCTTCTTTCTTTAGTGAAAGAAGTAATACGTTTCATTCTTAATGTTTGTAGCTGCAAGTCTGTAATTTAAAATAAATAAGAAGACTGAATGCCCTAAAAATTAAACTTCTGTAGCAAATTGAAAAGAGGAATTAGGGGGGTCATGTGTGTTTAGTTATTCTTCCTAGCTTGCTCTTACTTGGCATTTGCTACTCTGTCATACATGCCAGTCCAAAGACTCCCACCTCACTCTCAATCCAAAGGAAGGCCCTTGTTAATTTGCTGTGTCCTTTACCACAAGCAGCACTGGCCGATCAGCTAGTTCTTATGCCCAGGGGTCAATCTGACTTTACTCAGCATCAGATGTGCTTACTAGCCAGGAACCGACATGAAGAAATGAGTCTTGACTCAAGGTGAGTTATTTTAACTCCTTCCTGATGATATGAATGCTAACGTGTGAGGCAAACCTGGGAAGGAAAACGTATGTGGGACTAATGATCTGCAGCATGTTGATCATAAAAGGAAGCACGTAGAGTGGCAGCAAGGGTTGGAGGAACAACAATTGGGAATCATGATCTCTGGTTCACATCTCTGGGAGAAAGTTTGTTCTGTAGGTTGTAGTAGAGGACTTAGAGTCAGGGAGCGTGATCTAGTAATTAGATCAAGAATTCTAATTCCAGGAGCATCAGAATTCCTGGATTCTATTCCAACACTGCTGCTGATTCCCTAGGTGATTGAAGCTTTGTGCCTTGTTGTACCCACCTCTAAAATGTGTATAATTACATTTGTCAGGCAAAACTGCTAGGCGCTTAATTAGATAAAGTTTCTAAAGCACTTTCATACCCATGAACAAAAAGTCCTAGATGCCTGCTAAGCATTGTTGGGTCTATCAAAGGAAGATTTAAAAATAATGCAACACTGAAAGGAATCTTCTACAATTATTGCAAATAGTCCAAGTTCTTCATAGTAACCTTTCAAGACAGGATGCCCTGATGCATTTTAAGGGGACTATAACAATATTTACATTTTCAAAGATCCCGTGATGGAGGCTGCCAGGAGGAGTGGGTCCTTTTTTGGCATTACAGTACATCAATGCTTTGTTATTCAGGCCTGGCTGCCAGAGCAGCTGGCCCTAACCCTGGCCATCAGAGCAGCCAGAACAGCCAGCTGCTGAGTGACCTTGGCCTTGTCCACCGAAGCTGGCCATGGCCCCATCCTGCAGCTGTGGCAGGCCCTGCCTCCCTTTGCCAGAGCAGGCCCGGCCACCCTCCATGTGGCAAGTCCCAGTCCCCCGCCAGAGCAAGCTGTGGCCCCCTGCCACATGGCAGGTCCTGGTCTCCTGCTGGAGCAGGCCCTGGCTACCAGCCATGTAGCATGTCCCAGCCCTCCTGCCAGAGCAGGTCCTGGCCACTCACCACATGGCAGGCCTTGGCTCTCCCACTGGAGCAGGCCTGGCTATCAGAGCAAGCTCCATCTCCTACCCTGCTGCCATGCCACACCACACGGCCGCCGTAGGCCCTGGCTGCCAGAGCAGGCCCCAGCGCTCCTGCTGGAGTAGGACCTGGCCACCCACCATGCTGCCTCAGCCGGCCCTCCCAGCAGTCCCCTCACCCCACCACGCCACCTCAGCTGGCGCCACCCGCCAGAGCAGCCACCCACTGCGCCACTCACCTTCCATCAGGAAGGTGAATGCTGCTGCATGGCTCTGCAAAGGAAGTGGACGGGTGGAGAATTGTTTGTGTGTGGCTGCGTAGGCGAGCACCTTTCAGGGAGCTATACTGCCAAAAGTCCATGGTTCCATGTTTCCACGAGCCTTGTGACGCGATAAGCAGAAAACAAACTCAATTTGCTCCTAGCTAAAGACAAAATGCACCAAAATATGAACACGTCTCCCCCCCCCCAGGAATGGAATGCAGTGCCACATCATTTGAACAGCCAGAAGCCTCCCCAGGCAATTATAGCACTTCGATCAGGCCCGGGCAAAACACCCTCCACGTGGCAGATCCAGCCTGACAAGCCACCAAGGAGATTGTAGCTTTGGCTATGTCTACACTGGGAAGGTTTGGTGACAAAAGTGTTGTTAACGTGCAAAAGTCACCAAAAGTGAAAACTGGTCAAACCAGTTTTCTGCCTCCCATTGTTGACATTTTACGGCCATATTGCTAGCACCCTGTCAATGGATAAAAGCAAAGCAATGTGGGGAAGCATCCCACAGTGCAGCACGGTGGGAAGGCAGAGCTGACCCCTGCACTTCTTGGGATTCTCTTGTAGCTCTGTGAGCTCTCCATACTGAGAAATGTCAAAGCAGCACAGCAGTCTCTCCAGCCCTCCACCTGCAGCAGCAGTCTGCCTGCTGCTGTGTTTCTAACAGGGCAGAACAGAAGCATTCCAGTGATTTGTTCTTTTTGTTTGTTCCCCAAACAGAGTAGCTCACTCCACTGTCAGATACCTCCCAGAGCTTTGAAAGGGAAAGGGTGTGTGCATGCAGGGCAGCAGAGATCAAAACACTGAGCAGGGCCATAAGGGCAGGCATTGTGGGTTACTGGTGGAAGATAATTCTCTCAACAAAACAAATAGCAGAGTCCCCAATGGTTCTTTGTCGACAATAAAGGGAGGGGAAAAGACAAAAGCCTCTTGTAGGAGTGGAAGTTTTTTGTCACCAAAACTGGGGGTTTTCCTGTCAAAAGTTGCATTGTAGTGTGTATGCTCTCACTGTTTTGTTGACAAAAAGCAGTTTTTGGCTACAAAACGTGCCAATGTAGACAAGGCCTGGGGCCAAAGCTTTAGGACTAGCCTCTGCAGCAATTTAATATGTAGGTGCCTCCTGGCTACTAACTGTAGACATCACCTCTCATTCTTAATCTCAGATAAGATCAGCTGGGAAGTCCTTGCTCTGGAACCTAACAAAGAACATGCCAAAGTGGCTGTGGCTTTAAGCCTGGCATAGGAGGTGGCACAGAAGTGCCCTGTCAAAGGCAGAGCCTGTTAGAGGGCTTATCCCTTCCCTCTTCCACTTTTCTGGCCCTTCTATGTGAGCAGCGGACAGCAATCCCCAAGTCTGAAGATGTAAATGATTCAATATTTATTGGGGTTAGATTCCAGCCAGAATGAATCCAGTTTCCTTTCCTTCCTTCCCCTTGTTCCCTTGTTTTTTCCCACCTACTTCTGCCTTGCCACCAATCGATATAGTAATGTTTTCAGGCACACCTTAACCAGTCATTCTGCTGAAGTTTAATTAACCAATCCTAACCTATTGCAATATCTTCAGAGGGGTAGCTGAGTTAGTCTGTAACAGGAAAAACTTAAAAACCAACAAATAGTCTGGTAGCACTTTAAAGACGAACAAAATATGTAGATGGTATCATGAGCTTTTGTGGGCACAGCACGCTTCTTCAGATGACCGGAGTGTTGGATGTTCAGAACCAAAATAAATGGGGGGGGGGAGGCGTGGGGGAGGAGAAGGAAAAAAAATGGAGGGGAGGAAGAAAAAAAGAGACAGTGAATAGATAAGCTTCAGAGGGATAGTGAAAAGACTTAAAAAACAACAAATACTCTAGTATCACCATAAAGACTAAATAGTTACAAAAGGCTGATAAGAACCATTACTTTGTACTTGGAAAGGAAGATGACCAACACCAGATTCTACACAGACATCAACAACCATTTGCACCTTCATTGGTTGATAATGTGCAAGCCATCCGATATTCATACCATTTGCATAAGAATTGACCTTGTGAATGAAATTAAGTTCCAATCCTTCTCTGTGTATTTGGTTTGTGGAATTGGTCTGAAACAAAACAGCAACTTGGAGATCCATTAATGAGTGTCCAGGAAGATTGGAACAACAATTCATTCACAAGTTTCATTCTTATGCTAATGGTTTAAATCAAGATACTGGATGCCTGGGACATTATCAACCTACCAAACAATGAAGGTGCCAATGGTTCTTTATGTCTATGTAGAATCTGGTTTTAGGTCTCTTCCTCTCTAATTGCTAACTAATGGTTCTTATCTGCCTCTTTTAACTATCTGTTATTTTCCAGTTTTGCCTGTTACATTCATACTTGGCTTTTTTTTTATACTTATCTACTCTTTCTGCCCCCCTCCCATTTTTTCCGTCTCCCCTCCCTCCCTTCTTCCCTCATTTATTTTGGTTCTAGACATCCAACATTTTAAATCTTCTAGGTCCTTCCTTTTATCTGGAGGAGATAGACTGGATCGCCTAACAGCCCCAAATTACCTTGTTTCAATGTGAGTGGTTTGGGATGTGTCAGGACATGATTGTATGTTTCCCTGTTTATGGATGCCCCTGCTGCTTAGCCCAAAGCCTTATCTTAAGAACAAAGCCTGAGATGATCATATACAGATAGACTATGATTTTGCTTTTATACCTCTGTTATAAGGAAAACAGGAAGAATACACCTAAATTCTTAAAGTATAGCCCTTTGTAGGCAGGCCTGAATAGTTATATCCTAACAGAGCCCCAGGGGGCAGAGGGGTGTTTCTCATTTCCCCCCTGTGGCCTTATGGGCTGGTCACAGTCTGGACATTCCTGATCTAGCTCCCTGGCTCTCATGCTCTTCAGTTCATTAGGGTTAGCACATGCCCAGCTGTGTTGGTCTCCAGCTCGTTGTGCAATTTCATAGAACCATAGAACACTAGAACTGGAAGAGACCTTGAGAGGTCATCGAGTCCAGTCCCTTGCCCTCATGGAAGGACTAGGTACTTTCGAGATCATCCCTGATAGATGTCTATGCAACCTGTGCTTAAATACCTCCAGTGATGGAGATTCCATAACCTCCCTAGGCAATTTATTCCAGTGTTTAACCACCTTGACAGGCAGGAAGTTTTTTTCTAATGTCCAACTTAAACTTCCCTTGCTGCAGTTTAAGCCCATTGCTTTTTGCCCTCTCATCAGAGACCAAGGCGAACAATTTTTCTCCCTCCTCCTTGTGACATACTTGAAAACTGCTATCATGTCCCCTCTTAGTCTTCTTTTTTCCAAACTAAACAAGCCCAATTCTTTCACTCTTCCCTCATAGCTCATGTTTTGAGACCTTTAATCATTCTTGTTGTCTTCTCTGGACCTTCTCCAATTTCTCCTCATCTTTCTTGAAATGTGGTGCCCAGAACGGGACACAATGGGTACGTCTAGACTGCAAGGCTATTTTGGGATATTTCTGAGAATGGTTGTCCAGCCAGCTATGCACCAACCTTATCATAGTCCCATCTAGGTTGTGTTTCCCTAGTTTATTGATAAGGTGGTCACACAAGACCTTGTCAAATGGTGTACTAAAATCTAGGCATACCTTGTCCATCTCTTCTCCCTTATCCACAGGTCTTGATATCAAAGAAAGCGATCAGATTGGCTTGACATGATTTCTTCTTTACAAATCCATGCTGGCTGTTACCTACCGCCTTGTTATCTTCCAGATGTTTGTAGATGAATTCCTTAATTACTTGCTCTATTATCTTCCCTGGCACAGAAATTATATTGACTCCTCTGTAATTTCCTTGGTTGTTCTTATTTCTCTTTTTATAGAAGGGCACTATATTTGCCTTTTTCCAGTTTTCTGGAATGTCTTCTGACTTCCGTGATTTTTCAAAGATGATAGCTAACGGTTCAGATACCTCCTTTATCAGCACCTTGAGTATTCCAGGATGCATTTCATCAGGCCCTGGTGACTTGAAGACATCTAACTTTTCTAAGTAATTTTTAACTTGTTCATTTTTTTTATTTTAACTTTTAAACCTACCCCAATTCCACTAGCATTCACTATGGTAGGCATCCCGTCCCCATCAATCTTCTTGACGAAAATCGAAACAAAGGTTATTCATTGTCTGTAATAACTCAGCAGCTGCTTCACAAGGGCAGCCAGCACTAGAGAAAAGGGTTAATACATGGAATCAGTCCCGCCAATGGAGGGTGGAGGTAGACTGGGGGTGGGGGGGGAGCAACTGCCCTGGGGCCAAGCGATACAAAAGAGTCCAGAGCTCCTGGCCACCACTGCCCCAGGCCCTTTAAAAATGCTGCTAGAGCCCCATGCGGCATGCTTTTGGTCATACTGAGGTTTGCCTGGGGGAAGCGCCACACTCGCCGGGTGGTGATGAGGGCTTCTTAACCCCAGCCCTGCCCGTTCTGCCTAGGGCCCCATCCCTTCTGAGGGCATGAAGCAGGCCTCCCCCAGCCTTGTCTAGGGGCCCGATGAGGCTGTCAGCCCTGCTTCATGGAAATATTAATCACTAGAAGGCCCTTATCTTATCAAAATAATTCTCCTAGAAAAATGCTTGTTGTAGGCTCCTGCCCATTTTTTACAGCCCCATGGATCAATCTCTTCTCTGTGGTATTTTCTTTTTTTGTCCCTTTATACATCCTATCAGAGGATCTCTGTATGGCATAATTTTTTATTTTTTGTGTGCTGTCACAAGGGAAAACACCTTCAGCTCTTACGTTGCTATTAGCAAAATCGATGGGCACTAATGCATTCCTGATCAAATCATGTGTACACTGCTAGCCTGCCTGCCTGCCCCCATATAGGCCCTCTCTGTGACTGGCTGGGAGAAAATGGCTCCCTCACATTGTCAACAAAAAGCTCACTGACAGGTCTGTGCTGCTGTCTCTCTCTCATGTTTAGGAGGGTGTTCTCCTCATTAACACAAATTTGCTTTTATTGTTATGCTCACGGGCGAGGAAACATGAAAACTAAAAAGCTTAACTTTGCCTAAGAAGCCCATGGAGAAGAGCCCATGTGCTGTGATAGAAGCATCACACCAGAGGTAGTCACTGCTGAATCAGAATTAGCTTGTAATTTGTACTTGATTATTTATTAAAGAGACCCTGCAGCTGAAGTGAACAGACTTCTCCCTCTCCCTCTCCCTCTCTCTCTCAGCTGTTCTCATTTACATTTTGTGTGTGTTATGCGAGGCTGGCTTCCTTGATAAATATCTTCAAATGAATGTTGCCCATGCAGAGCTCTTCTTGTTCTGACTTGATGGAAAGCATCCCACACCTTTCCACACAGAGGAACTGTAGGGGGATACATAAAGACAATGGCAATTTATGGATCTGAAAGGGATTGGGGTGAGGGAGAGAACAAAAAAAGCCCATTGAATCTTATGCTGTCGGGAATCAGGTTTTTTCTGGGTCACTTGTCCTCCAAACTATACAGAAATTACTCCGGGGGATAGCGAATTAGCCCAGAGTTTCCAGAAGAGGCAGATTCAGGCATGCCTGGCCAGCGGAGGCTGAACAGCCTTCCCACATTGCTGGTAAAAGCTGTTTAGAGGTTCTCATAGCCAATCAGTGCTTCTGGAGTTTTTAAGGCAGGACACTCCTGTATTCTTAGGTTTGGCCAAGTTACCCCTGTCACCCTCATGGACAGATTAAAAATCTAAAAAAACATGACCTATGAAGGAAGACTGAGAGAATTGGGTTTGTTGAGTTTGGAAAAGAGGAAAAGAAAGATGGAGAGGGGACATGATAGCAGATTTTGAGCACTTAAACGGGTGTTACAAGGAGGAGGGAGAAAAATTATTCTCCTTATCCTCCTTAATCTTCTTCCAAAAGAGAGTGTCCACACACAAAAGCATATCGAAAAAGAGATCTGCTTTTTTGAAAGATCGCATCCACACTGAATAGATGCTATCTCTAATGTAAGCTGCGATTACTATGGACGGAGTGGCCACGAGGGCACCTGTGATTTTTCCTCTTCTTTCGAAATAACTCCCTCTTCCCCGTCCACACACGCCTTTTTCCGAAAGTGCTCTTTTGGAAAAAGGCTTCTTCCTCGTAGAAAGAGGATTACCAGTGCTGGAAAACCCCCTTTGTTCTTTCAATTTACTTTCAGAAGAACGCAATTGCAGTGCGAACTTAACTCAGATTTTGTTGGAAAAACGGCTGTTTTTCAGACAAAACTCTGCAGTCTAGACATACCCATAGTGAGACAGCCACTCAGCTGAGCTACCCACCTGTGCCAGTTTACACCAGCTGACGATCTGGCCCCTAAAAGTTATTTCACATTGGTACAGAAAATTTGTTGGACACGTGATTTAGTTTCATGCAGACATTGCTCCACCTTCTCCAGTGCCCTCCTTGCCCCCATGCCCATGATGGGCCTTTCTGCAGTGGCTCTATACAGGGGTGGGCAACCTTTTTTCAGGTCGGGGGCCACTGACCCACAGACAAATCAGTCGGGGGCCGCACACAAGTGCAAAGCAAAGTGAGAAGCCCCTGACTGAGAAGGAGAAAGACAGTCCCCACATTCCCCTCACACACCGGAGCCTAGGGGGACCCAGGCTAGTAGATGTTGCATGCTCCAGCCCTGTGAGTAGGTGGCAGGGGGGATGGAGCGCCAGCATGGGTTCCCCGATGTGGGGGGGATACCTGAGCCTTGGGGGCCGGATCCAGGCAAGCTGGGGGCCGCATCTGACCCACAGGCCTGAGGTTCCCCACCCCTGCAATACAGTTACTGGCCCACTGGATCTTTATACTTGAATCCATTCCTACCACTCCAGGGATGTGTACAGCCAAGCACTGATCTTATGGAGGTGAAACAAAGGCCTCATACCATGTTTCTCCAGAGGATGGCAGGCAAATCCTGTGCTTTTTCTTTTAGCCGGCAGCGTTTCTCTGCTCTGTAAACACTGCCATTCAGGGCCCCTTTGCAATGCTTAATGCTGTTGCCTCTGTTGTATGACCTTGGTTTTGTACCATTAAAAGTTAAAATTTAATGTGCTACAGATGTCATAAATCTCTCCTTGTGGTACCCATTCTAAGTACAGGAGATGCTCTCATTAAGTCATGTCCATGGTATTGTGCTCATAAATCGGTCTTTGAAATGTACCCTCCCGCCTCTTGTAGCTTCATAATCTTGTGTTTGTTAAAATTAAGAAAAGGACGAGACAAAACCAAATCCACTGACTATCCTGATTCAGTTCTCATTTACACCAGCATAACCCTATTGATTTAAAACAGCTCTTTTTTGGCTTTACACTCTGCTGTGACTACAGCTTTACTGTTTCTACAGCATCTAGCACAAAGGAGCCCTAATCCATGACAGCTCCACCACCCCAGGTGCTACTGTAATGTAAACACTATATTATTACTCACACACTCATTTAAATGACACCAGAATCAGGCCCTTCTTGTTTCTGGGTTGTTTATTATAGTGTGGATATGAATGAGATTCTGTCTTTAATGTTTAACTGGTTAATTAATTAAATGGGATTTTACATCAATAGTCCTGATATTTACTTTGCTAGCTGTAGTCTTGTGAGCCATTAAAAAAAGCTAATTCAGGTTTCTTTTATTTCATGAAGGAAAAGGAAAAAGAAGGGAGTGTAGAAAATCTCACAGTGGTTACTGATTAACTTTTTGTACCCATCCAAAGCTTATTTAATATGCAGTGCGTCTGACAGTTTGACCGTGGGCTGAAGTCAGTGGAGTTGCATTGTTAAAACAGCATATTAAGGAGAAGAATAAGGCTCTCAAATAGGCACTAGTTCAGCAATGTACTTAAACACATGCCTAACTTTAAGCACATGTGCCTTCTCATTGACTTCAATTCAGTCTCCTTTGGCCTAATGTTTAAAAAATAGAACTCTGACTTGAAAACCTCTGTGGACTTTAGGCCAAAGCATTTGACCTTCTTGCGTCTCAATTAACCCATCCAGAAAATGAGAGTGAAAAAACAACAGCACCTCATTAAAAAAAGACGCAGACACCATGACTGGTTTGAGCATCCGTTAGTCAATAAATTACCAAGTAAAATGACTCTCCAAGAACTGTTATGTCTATCAGGAAAGGACACCTAATTCAGAAACTGTCCAGACATATATCTACATACAGGCGACCCGTGGTAATAGTCAGAAATGAGTTCCTCTCATTTTCCATCAAGAAATAATCTAAGCGCACAAATGTTTTCCATACTGTGCTCAGATTTGCCTGATAATCAAAAGGCAGGAATTGTGGACAGTGCACACACTAGCGCTGAGAGGCTCAGGTATACAGCAAAAGATTTGGATCCACATCAAGACTTTCCATCTAGCAGTCCATCCTGCTTGCTCCCCCTTCCTCAAACAGAACTGGCCCTGGCCCATTTTCTCTGCCTTCCCCACCCAGGCTATGTCTAGACTTCAGGCTTCTTTCAGAAGAAGCTTTTCCAGAACAGATCTTCTGAAAAAACTTCTTCCGAAAGAGAGCGTTCACACTGCCAAAGCACATCAAAAAAGCGATCTGCTTTTTCGACAGATAGCATCCACACTGAATGTGGACGCATGTAAGCTGTGGGCGGAGTGGACACCATGGAACCTGTGCTTTTTCCTCTTTCCACTTCTATCGAAAGAACTCCCTCTTCCCCGTCCACACGTGCCTTTTTTCCAAAAGAGCCCTTTTGGAAAAGGTGTTCATTCTTGTAGAAAGAGGTTTACCAATGTCAGAAAAAACCCTCTGTTATTTTGATTTTTTTCCAAAAGAACACAATTGCAGCATGGACGTAATTTAAGCTTTTTCGGAAAAATGGCTGTTTTTCCAAAAAAAAACTCTGTAGTGTAGACATACCCCCAGAGGGATCGGCTTGATAATCTAGCTCTCCCAAGGCTTGCAAATGCTGTTCCTTCCAATGTCACTTTCTCTGGTACACAAGAGCTACAGGAAGCCTTCCTGCTGTACCTGGGAAATACAAGGAATGAGTGGAGCGAATTTAGGCCCTTTAAAATTAAAACACAGCCACTAGCAGCAATTTTGATTTTTAATCCAAACTGACTTAATCCAGGGAGGGCAGAACCAATTCCAGAAAAAAAGTCAGAAGTAGCTTTGTCAAACCGATTCTCCAAACAAAATCTGAACCCAAGGTTTGGTGGTTTCATTCCAGTGAAAAAATCCTATAGAACTTAGTAGACAAAGATAAGTTTTGTGACCCCCCTATAGATTATTTGCTATAAAATTTCAAAGGATTTGTTCCTCTGTCTTTATTAAATACTATTGGTGATATCCTGGGCCCACTAAAGTCAATGGAAAACCTTCCATTGACTTCAACGGGGCTAGGATTTCAGGTTTTTTGAACAATTTCTCTAGCACCCTACTGATTTCATTATTAAGAGCTATAGGCTATTTCCAGAATGGGACATAAGAGCTCACTCATCTCTTCTCATCTTAGGGTCATAGAACCATAGTAGGGTTAACAGGGTCTGCAAGGGTCTTGTAGCCTAACCCCCACCATGATGCAGGATTTGTTGTGTCTAACCCAGGGGTGGCCCGTGACTATAGGCGGACTTGGCCGCCGCCTAGGGCGCCACCGCCCGGGGCGCCCGCTGATGACATCACGGGGGCACCCGGGGCACCTGCTGATGATGTCAGTCCATTGATGGCTCTGCAGGCAGGGGCACCGATCGCGGGTTCCGCCTGGGGCACCAGCTGCCGCAGCCGGCCTCGGGCCACCCCTCACAGATAGATGGCTACCTGGCCTCTTCTGAAAACCTCCAGTGAAAGAGATTCTTCCCGTCTCCTTCCCTTTTCAGAGCCAGTTATGAGGAGGATCCATGACAGTTTAAAATTGGATTGAAATCACTTTACATAGAGCACTGCACAATTGTGAGGTGGTAGTGACTTTGGGTCACGTCTCTCAATATCAGTCTTGACTATGATTCAAACAATTGCCCTTGAGGAGTAGATGAAACCATTCTTATTGAATACAAATCACCCCTTGCTCAGAACCAGCCCGGAACCTTGTCAAGATTAAATTAAAGGTAGAAGACACATTCCTATTCCCAGCCCTAAGAGATTGCCCTTCTCCTAAGATCTGAAGGCTCTCTTGTCCAGCCTATTCCCTTCCTCCTCTATAGCTTCCTCTACCTTTGGGAATTCCAGGGATAAATTATTAACCTACTCACGGGTCATATGAATGGCTGTTTTATGGTTTCAACATTGTAAACTACATTAACAAGTGTTGCTCTCTGCAGTATGGCCACCCAACACCGCACAGGGAGCACACTTAATGAGATGTAACATAAACCTACCAGGCAACTCTGTATGCGCAATGGAAAAGAATGCCAACCTTGTGGTGTTTCTTCACCGATTTTTTGTTTTAAATTAGAAGCCCTGTCCCACAACCTAAACCGCAAATATCACATTCGTCTGTCATGCCTCTCATGGAACAGTGCTAAATAATTTAATAGGGATGAAATAGGCAAGAGGTCAGAGACCTAATCCTCAACAAATGCAGCACCAGAAAGACTGTCTCAGGCAGGGGTTGTGCAATTTGTTCTGGTACCATCAGGCTGGTGCAGGTCATTTTCCAGTGCACTGGTCTTTCGAGAAAGTCTTGTGGTGGACAGATGGTTTTAAGGTCTGGGAAGCAGTTCAGGTTTAGGCTTTAAACCTGCAAAAATGCTATGTGGAGCCCTAAAGGTGGGTGCATTTCAGTGGTGGGGGAAGTGAATAGCCTTGTTACAAGAGATCCATCGGGAGCACTCTTAATTTGTGGGGCTATTGTTGAAAGTTGATTGTATTGCGGCAGAGGTATCCCAGCAGTTATAGGATATAAATATTACACGCCACACCACACGGTGACAGGAGTTATTTACTTGCACTTGCTCAAGAAGAGCTAGAATATTTTGTAGGCGGTCAGCTAATCTGGGAAATACCCACCACCAGCAACCATTGGAACCCTGATCTTGTTCAGTGGAATTTCCAGAATCCATCAGAAGAGGACTTCAAAGTGTCTTTCAAACACATTGCAGACACAATAGGGCTCTGAGGTCCAGACATCTATGGAGCCACCCAGATTAGAAAGGTCCTGGCACCAGAATCCTTTGAGCCAATTTAACAGCTTTATGGCCAGATTCTTATTCTGTTACTTGTGTTGAATAGTACTTTACTCCCCAAGATATCCTACTGAAGTCAATGGGACATCTTGGGGAGCAAGATGGTTCTTGGCATGAGCAGTGGTATCAGAATCTGATTCTTAATTTGGAAATATTGTAAACTAGTCAGCTCTGAGATATTACACGTAAAGACAATGGAGCTGTATCAGTTTACACCAGCTGAGGATATAATCCTTCCTAGCCACACCTTGCGTGGCTGTTCAGTGTGATGTGCTTCCGCAGCAGCATTAGTTCTAAATGTCTATTGCAAAGAAAAAAAAAACCCCAAACAACTGGTCAATGTATCAATGGAAGAAAAATCAACCTTGAAAGGTCAAGAATATAACCTCTCCCCTCCTTATTTATCAAGTTCAGAGCCTTTGAACCAGCTATTTGCATATGTTAAAATCTAATTTCAATTTTTCATCATATAGAGTTAAGGTTTTTTTAATGAAATACGTGACCTCCAGGCACTATTAAAGTCTAATTAAAAATCATTCAAAAGCCACTTTTTCAGTGTTTGTGCCTGAAGCAGCATTTCCATCTCATATCAAAAGCATAACGCATTGCTGCTTAATTAAATTTTGCCTCTCAAGTTCTCAGAGGATCTGCTGGAGTTTTATACCTTGTCTCTATCGCATTGGCTTGTTCATCCTTTGTTTGCAACAGTCATGACAATGTGTGGAGTCCTGCAGCTTCTTGTTTCTGTCAATGGAAAGACATTCATGGCCAGAATTCTTAACCCAGTAACCCATTTGGTCATGATGGCTGAAACCAATAAACTTTGAGGATGAAGGGACTTTGTGACTCACAACACTGTGGACTTCCTGCCTGAAGTCAATGATCCATCTTTAAGCATTATAATCCTAATTACTTGCCTATTACCAACTTCTAATTTTTAGAAAGCTGAAAGTTGAAGTTTGGAAAGAATACAGATGCTAGACTATATCCCTCCAGCCCATCCCCAGAATATCTTGCTTTTGGGTTGACAGATTTCCAACACTTCCATGCATGGGAGCTGATGGTGATGGGTTGGTTTTCAAGATAAGAGTCTAATATTCCCAGTCTCCCCCCTCATGTAATTAATTTCCTTTTCTGGTGTGCGTGCGCATGTGTGCGTGCGTGCGTGCATGTGTGTGTGTGTCAGGGATCATGAAATGGAGGTGTGACTAGGACAATAAAACTAAGAGAAAAGTATCGGAAAAGGCAAGAGAGTTGACTCAGCTCCAAGGCAGATTTTTTTTAATGCTTTGGGATGTTTTTATTTTTAAAACTTTCTCGGATTCACAGAGGGCAAGAGGGAACAACATGGCTCGAACATCAACACATACCATTGAGTAGCTTCTTTTACTTGTCTTACAGGATGTCTCTGGCTAAAGGAGCCTGAGCCAAGCAACCAAAGGACACTTTGAGCAGGCTGGCTTGAACTTTGAATAGTGGGTCCTGGTTTTTCTAAGCAGACCCTAAATTGCCAAAGATAATGTTCAAACCCTGGCCTGGTTTTGACCCATGCAACCTTGCTGCAGCCCATGGAGTTACATGGGTACCTCAGGGGACCATGAGAGAAAAAAGCCTACACTGATAAAAGTCTTGAAATCAGGTTTGTCCGTATCAGCTTTTCAATGATTCCCTTGTGGAGAAAAGAGGCAGGGTGTGCATGAACCAATGACAAAAGAAAAGAAAGCATTTTTTATACAAAATTGGACCCCAAGGAACTGCTGTCATTTCCTGGAAGTTAATTTCAGAGGTGTTGTGTACCAGGGTACAGATTACAATTCGGCAAGTGGGTGGGTGTCTAAGGAAGGCTAAGTTGGTGTCATTTCCATGCGGAGGAGGCTGGAAGTTGGTGTAAGTTACTCCACTGAAAATGGCCCATGATCATTAAAACTTGGCATATCTATGTCATGCAGCTGCTGCACTGGCTGGCCCACGCCTGGCTACCCGAGCAGTTGGCTGTACTACCAGAGCCAGGCCAGCCAGAGCTCAAAGGGGTGGGTCACATTTCTGGCTGCAGTCCACAGGCCGAAGAGTTGATATCCCAGCCAAGGGAGCATTACAGTTGCATGTGTGCGCCAAAGTGCTTTGAAACCCTGTTCCTTTGCTAAAAACTCCTTATCCATCCCCTAGCTCCTTCACTGGGGAGTGGCTTCTTTGAGCCCCAGCACAGCTCCAAAGTAGTGTAATCAGTGTAACTGCCTCCCCTCCTCCAGGATTCTCCAGTGGCCCTAATCACTACCATATCGAAGTGCTTCACAAGTGCTAGTGGATTTTTTTCCCTTGCAACACATTCTTAGTTTACCAAAGAGGAGCTGAGCCACAAGATGGTTTATATATTAGAAGTGGGTCTTTGCCCACAAAAGCTTATGCTCCAACACATCTGTTAGTCTATAAGGTACCACAGGATTCCTTGTTGCTTTTGCAGATCCAGACTAACACAGCTACCCCTCTGATACTTGACAAGATGGATTATGTGACTTACCTACTGTTGCACAGGTGGTCTGTGGCTGAGTCAGGAAATGAACCCAGGTCTACCCTATCCTACTCTGCTTTTTCTACTGCTGCTGGTATGGTTGGGGCAGAAGAATGGCCCAGGAGGGCATTGTTAGACAGTGTAGCTCAAGATACATCTCCAGTGGAGCCAGAGCTGTACTTTCTGGCTTGGGTAGATATACACACACTAGCTTTGAGCAAGCTAAAATCAGCGTAGCTATGGCAGCACAGGTGGTGGGATGGACTAGAGGCCCAAGGCGGTAGCTAAGGTCACTGTACTCTGGGTGGCAAGGCTGTCTCACTGCTGTTGCACTGCTTTTTTTAGCACACTAACGCTATCTAAGCTTGCATGTCTGTTTATTCCCAAGCTAGACACTACCCCTATAGCTCCACTGCAGACATACCCTTACAGTAGCTCCAAAGGTGCTCTAATGTGTACCTGGGGACCATACCATCCATCAGACAACTCAGAGTAAGACCTATAGCCACCTTGGCTAGTCAAAGACTAAGCCAGGATAAATCTCCAAGTACTTGGAGAATAAAGCAAAAAGGGGCTCTTTAGGGTGTGATGGGATGACAGTTAGGAAGGGAAATTTAGGCTGCCTATTATGTAAAACTGCCCAGCAGAGAGATCTACTCACCTGCTGAACAGCCTCTCAAGGGAAATCCCACCGTTAGGTCAAAGTGCTAGAAAATGTACGAAGGAAAAAATCTTGCCATGGCAGGAGGATGCATTGGTTCAGATAATAAGTCTTGTCCTGTTCTAAGTGAGGATTCTATATTTTTGCTTTAGGTTGTTTTTTGACAGAGATAAAAGTTTATACGAAGACAGAGCAACTTCAGACAATTTCACACAGGATTCCTACAACTAATCTATGCAGAGCCCGATCAGAGGGAGTCAACCCACATTGATCACAGTTGTAGGATCAGGGCTTCAGTTCTCTTGTTTCTCTTTTTCCCCTGCTTATGTCTCCCTTTCCTTCTTTCCAACTCTGAGTCTGTCTGGCATGGAACAGAACATGACCCCTTCCGTACGTGCCTGGTGCAGCCTCACCTTAATCTACATTCAATAGCATGCATGGGACTGTCAAGAATAAGTTTCCAAAGAATTATTTTGTCATTTCATGTGAAATAAATGAACTCTGATAAGGATCTGCATTCTGCTTCCATAAAAACCTATGGCTGCCATATCTTGCGTCTAAATATTTTCTCACACAAACACACAAGTAACTCATTCTTCTCCATAAAAGCCGGAAAAGGCTGCCGCGATCAGCTGTTCCAGTGAATGTCTGGGAGGGAGGCCTTTGCTCTTTCATTATCAGCAGTCACCACGAAGTGCTGGCCAGGGAGGGCTCAGCGTAACAGCAGGAAAAGGGTTTCATATCTGGAAATAATCTCACAGGAGTCACTCCTAAGGCTGGAATTCTTGGCAGAAACCTTTCATCAAGGCTTCTTGAAAGAGTGAGGCAATGTGTTCCCATCCTTTTGCTAACCTCTGCAATGTTACCCACATTTCTAGAACTAACATGCTCCAGTCAAAAGGAGTTCCAGAAAGTAAACGTCTGTCATTTAATATTAGAGAACGGATATAAATCATCCACTCTATTGCACACTAGACATCTCAGGCTTTTTCTGGAGGTACCTACATGGCTTGTGTTGCTACAGTACCTAGAGCCTCCCATGCACGAGTTACACTTCTCCTCACAACCCCCCCGAAGCAGGGCTCTATTATTCATATTTTATGGATGGGGAACTGAGGCACAACAATACTAAGGGCCATGCTTTCAAGGGCAGTGTGAATTGGGGTGCCGAGCTTTTAAAACTCCTGACCCCCAACAATTTGTACAAGATAGGACTAGAACCCACATCTCCAGAATCACAAGAACCCTTAGCAATTGCTTATGCAGAGCTAGTGCTAGCAAATGGACCCCTTTTTTATTTTTCTGTTGCAAACTGTGGGCTGTACAGGTGTGTACGTACCACCAACAGGTGGAACTGACCCTGGAATCTCTGGAGCTTAGTGCATGAGTCTCTACCACTTGAGGTAAAAGTAAGCTGGCTGTCAGCTAAAGCGTAGAACAAAGTCATTCGTTCTGTAAGTGGTCTAAGTGCCACTACATGGGACAGTGAATCACACCCAGTAGGTGCGGGGGTTACAGGTTCACAACAGGCAGAGAAGGATGTTTCCAGAAAAAGATTTCTACTGTCCACAGTTTAAATCTTCTAGGAGGGCTTCTTTTTTTGTTAGTGCATTTTAGCTCTTGAATAGAGATGGGCCCATACTGCAATCCAGAGGTGAAAGGAATTTAAATTTCTTACAGATACTGTCCTATTGCAGCCCAGGTCCCTGCCAGTTCTTTAAATGGCTCCCTGCTGGCTTTTGCTGCAGCTCAGCATGTTCTTGCTGGAGCTGTGCACCGGGACACACCCCCTTATTTCACCTCTGCCGCAATCCCTGGTCCAAACAGTGTAGCTTGGGGAACTTGACATCTGAATCCAGCTCTGTGTTGTGCAGTCGCACTTCACCTCAGTTTCTGGAGCTCCATTGAGCTCAATTACAAAGATACAAATAGCCTGTCACACTGCTAATGACAGTATTCTAGAAAAACTGCATTTGTTAGGGGAAAGTAGTAGCCATCTCGATTCCAGATATGCACAAAATACAGAAGAAAATTGTTACATGGAAGTACACAAAACTTCAGGAGGGTGGGTGGGGAAAAGACACTGGAGCTGCAAAAGAGGGCCTTCCAAAAAAAGCTAGAAAGTCTCTAGATCCCGCCACAAGATAAGTCAGCATTGTTCTTTGTAATGTTACTAACATGACAAAAATGGAAAGTCTTCTTGCCTTGAAATTCTCTGGTTGCTGTTTTGTTTGTTCCTTATTAAGGAGTTAATAAACAAAACTGTTTGGGTTAATTTTATCGTGTGTATTGCAAGTTGCTAAGTAACGTGGCTCCACTCTGCCTGAAGTCTGTATTGTGAGACAACTGAGGAAGGCATTAAAGTGCTATAAAATAAATGGAATGGATCACATTATGCTGTACCAAGCCACAGCTCAATGTTCAATGTTTTTTTTTTAGTGTGGAGGAAAAAAAGTAAGGTACAGGGGCAGCCACTCCTGTTACTGTTTTAAAAGGTGCCACTTTGTGATTTATGGCAAAGAGTGGCCCACAGTCTTGGCTTTTCTGAGGTCACAGATTGTGGAAGCTAGTAAAAAAAGGACAGCTCTAAGTGGGATAAAGGGTGATGCAATTTCTGCCCAGGGACAGTAGTCAGTACTTCTTTAGGAAGTCCTGGATTATTTGGAAAGGCGCAGATGAAGCCTGGATGCCATTCAATACAGATATTAAAAACTCTTCTCCCACTGGGGATTGTCTGCAGGTTGGGGAAGAGAGCCCAATGAATGGCACCAGTGTCACACTGTAAGCAAGAAAAAGAGAATTCACAATTAGAAATAGGTTGAGCCCAGTGTTCTCTCTAATTTTTTCCATCCATGTGTGGAATAAATGTTATATGCACTGAGGCGTGTGTGCACGTGCACCCCTAGTAGAAACACATGCTGACTGCTGTGGGCATTGTGGGCGCTCTGCTAATTAGTTGGGCAGCATTTGAATGTCTCCTGGGCAGCCACCCAAGTGCTCAGCTTTTACAGGGAACACCTATTTAGCTATGCCTGGGAGCTCTTTGAGTCAGAGGCGTAGCGAAGGTGTTATGCCCTAGGAGCAAAGGAAAAATTTGCACCCCCCTGCCACTGCTGCACGGTGGGACCCCAAACCTGGCACCCGGCTGAGCCTGAACCTGGGAGGAGGGGCAGAGCTTGTACCACATCTTCCCCCGCCCCCTCCAGTTTGGGGCCGGACCCCTGCACACACTAACCTGCCAGTGGAGATGGAGGTGGGTTGGACTGGGGGCAGAGAGGTGGGGAGGAGGCTCCAGCCAGAGGCGGCGGACAGAGGAGGAGCAGGTGAGCCGAGGGATTACAGGGAGCGGAGGGGGACTAAACTGGCGCCCCTGGGCAACTGCCCCTGCCCCTCTCTTGCTATGCCACTGCCTTGAGTCATGGGAGAGAAAGGAAGGCTGGAGGAGTCAGATGTCTGAGCTGCAGCCATCTGAACTGGAACAGAAAAAGGGTGAAAGGAGGGGGGAAAGCAGGTGTTTGTAGTCAGCATGGGAACTGAGCCAAGCTGTGACAAGGGCTTCAGCAGTAGGAAAGGTGAAGAAAGGATGGGCATTGAGTAGTGAAAATGCTTTACAATCAAAGAGGGAGAAGCTGTCTGGCTTATGAGAGCTTGGACCCAAACAAGAGATGGCATAGCATTAAAACAGACAGAAAGCCCAACTCATTAAAATATCACTTGTATACGAACGTAAACTGAGGGTTATTTTGGCATACTGGTGCGAAGGCAGATACTGGGGTTTAAGACCAATTTCATTCCAAGAACAAGCGGTGGGGAGCAAGGAGCTAGTTTTGACATGCGTGAGTGTGAGAGAGTGAGATTATGGTGAGAGTCACAAGATGGTGCTGTTACAGGTTATAAACTTATATTTGACATGCAAGCTGGATTCAGTCTTTGAAGAAAGGTTGTGGTGTTAGTATGGTTACATAGCTTCTCTTTGGAAGGAAGGGTTTCACACAGGAGAGTTTTGCTCCTTGTTTTAATCTCTTTAAGTAAATTTGTGGGACAGAGTTACTGCCTAAGGGGATTGCGTGCACATTGTTGATGATGGTCTCTGTTCAAGGACTGGCATGGATAGTGCAAATAAACAAGTCATGCAAGGAAAATACCCAAGTTCTATGTCACCAATTTCTCCTGACCTGCCAGGCTTCAATTTCTGCTGCTGCCCAACAGAGAGGACATCATTTTTTTAAAGTGAGTGCAACCGAGCAACTTGTGAAGCAACTTTCAAAATGGAAAAATTCCCTTTAACTTCAGTGGCTTTAAATCAGGGCAGCATGGGAAGAAACAAAATCCAAATGTGTATCAATGTCAGAGAAAGTGGCCTTTTTGCAACTTCACTTGTAATTTTTTGTGGTTTCCAAAATTACTTTAGTTTCACAAACTTTTTCTCCTATAACTTCAATTTTGTTCCCCTTTAAGATGATTTTAGTTATTAACAAGCCACTCCAACAGCCAATGGTGGATTAAGTCATAGGCAAGATAGGCTCATGTCTAGGGTCCCAACTTTTATGTGATTACATCAGTATTTTAGCTTTCATCCAAAATAAAGCCCTTGTGCTTTCAAAGAAAAGTCTGAAAACCTGAGCTGAGTGTAACTGATGCAGTGAAACCTGCTTAAATCTGCAGAGAGCCAGAAACAAGAGTTCAGAGATATGAATTGTGCTGTGCCTCTCAATGGGGTGTTGACTCCAAGATTCACTGCTCTGTGGAGCCCACCACACCTCTTCAACAGAGGCTCAAGGTGGAGCAGGAAGGGAAGAGTGCAGTGTGCTCAGAGCACCATTCATTCCATATTGATGGGATAAGTATGGAGATGCCTGCTCCTCACTACCCCACTGCTGCCCTTCCCTCTCCAGAGGGAAGAGTGGAACTCTTGCTGCTCCTTATGGGAAAGGACTTTGCTTTCCATATCCCATACCACAGACTCTGACTAAGATGGGAGAAGCCGCACCACTGGAACTCAGCAGTAGGCTTGCCAACATTGTATTTAAAAATAAAGGGGCTGTTTTCTTAGCACCCTGCCCTCCACCCCTTCTCCAGATATTATCATGATTATTAATAATAAGCCGTACTCACCTGTGTTCACCAGGTATTTCTTGCTGCTTTGTGCAATGCTCAGCAACTCCCGATCTTGTTGTATAAAGATTAAAAAAGAAGGGCCAACCCTTGAAATAAGGGATGGTTGTCAACCCTATTCAGTCGGAGCTTGCTACATCCCAAGGGTGAAGCCATAGGAATGCCCTTTGTTGTAATGGGCTTAGGACACTGAGTCGTCTTAACCAAGCCATGATGACTTCTTCTCAAGATGAAGAGAAACCTGTGCTGTGCATTAGGAATACCAGAAGAGCACACACAGACACGGAGAGCCCTTTGCCTGCTGTACAGAGCAGAGTCATTTCTTCAGGGGAAGTTCTCCCTCTTTCTGCTACTTTTCCCTACTGTGCCCCAGCTCTGCTCTCTTCTCTCCCACACCACTAACTCCCCATCCTGACTCATAAGACAAATATTAATTGGGTTCATGTTTAAGTCAAACCTTTGGAGCCATGTTTCAGAATAAGTGATCCCGTCTATACCCTCCCTGGATATAGTCAGTTAAGCCCAAACCCCCAGATTGATTTGGAGTTTAAGTACCAGCCAACTCCCTTTGATAAGTCCACCTTCCAAAAGCAAGTGAATAATCTGTTGATATTTTCACAGCCTTTTGTCCAAGGTATCTTGACTCTTGTTTGTGTCATAGTCTGTGGATTTCACCTGTGTGCACAAGGCCTATGTACCACTTAATGCCCACTCAAAGTAGGGCTTTAATGGGACCTAAGTAACATCTGGGCCTCATGCCAGCCTCTTGTACAGGGGCAAATTTCATTAATTCTGAGGAAAGTTAATTTTGGAGCAATGGAGGAAACTGAATGGTGGAAAACTATAGTCTATTCAGGAAGGTTTAGGTTGATATGGCAACAAAAATTTCTAAAAAGGATGAAAAGCAAATAATATTCTGTAACTATATAAATAGCTGAGTCATGTTGTTATGGAAACCCAGTAAACTGGGTTAAGTTGGGCTACTTTCTCTCTTGGCAAGGATTTCTGAAACAACTCGTGGGTATCATAACCTCATTACAACGAGATACAGAAAAAGGTGCTGCTAAGAGATTAAATTGAATTATATACTGATATTGTCATTCTACAGAAACCACGGTAAAGATAAGAACTTCTGTCAGTATGAACCGAGGGCGAGACTCTCGCCTACCACCCCCAGTATACCAAATGAAAAAGCTAGAGCAGCTGAAAGCCTATTATCTGGGTGGGGGTGGATTGCCCAGTGCAGGCACTGCGGAAGACAGCCATAGATCTGCCTCCTTGGGGGTAATACCAGGGCAGGATGGTCACATTGCAGAAATTCTGTGCAGTGTCTGGCTATAGAGAGTCCAGGCCTATGTAAATTATAGTGGAAAGGGGGCACTTCAGCCCACAGAAGAGCCCAGGATGGGGAAGGCACTAAAGGTAGCTTGATGAGGCACATCACAAAAACTCACCTGGAGGCCACTTCTTCACCTCAAACTTTGCTTGATGCAAGTTACGTTGGCATAAGGCTGCCATGGCTAGTGCATTGCTCTTGTGTGTGCACACCTGGGTCTTCAGGTTGGTGCTGTGCATGCTTACCAGGAGTGCTTGTGGCAATGTACAGTGCAGTGCACTGTGGGTAGGCAATGTTGAAATGCCTATAGTGATCCTGGGGGACTCTGCCCACCCTTTACTTCCCTGACTCATGAAGCTGTACACTAGCTAACTTGACAGCACAAAAGAAAGATTCAGCTACAAGATCAGTAGGTGCAGGAGAGTGAATGTGGTTTTGGTAGACAAAGGGGCATTGTTTACTCACCGATTGGAGCTCAACCAGAAAAATATCCCAATATTCATAGCTGCCTGCTGTGTTCTGCATAATATCTGTGAGGCAAATGGGAAAATTGGTGCCAGGCTGTGGAGATGAGTTAAGCAGCCCGAAATAAGGGCTCTGAGAAGAGTACAACACAGAGGTACACATCCGAGGGAAGCTTTGAAAAGAGCACTGACAGTCAGCCACAGTAACGTGGTGTGGTGGTCAGTACTTTGTCTGGCCCTGAAGTTTTGGGGTCTGTTAGGAATTTTGTGGCACGTGGCGTTACATGTATAAATACAATCTTGTGTGCTAAAGCATCTATTAATTTTGCAGTGCTTGCTGTAACCTTTATAACCTCACTGTGTTTGTTACTGATCCTATGAATTCTGTTGTCCTATACAACGGCAAGCAGTTGTGCTAAACATTCTGCTGCATATGTTGTGAAGTCATAAAAAAAGATTATTTTTTTTTATTCCATATCAAAGCCGGAGCATAAAAACAATGTGCAGCGTAAAACAACTTCTGAAAGATACTCTGATATGAATTAACAGAACTGAACAAGGGGAAAGAACATTCATGTCTATTTCAGTATATGTGGAGCTGTGTTTGTCCTTTCTGTCCCCTAGCATGAAGTGGTAGGGATGTGGCCCCCCCACTGCTACGTGGAATGTTGGGGGAGGCTGTAGAGAAATGCTAAAATGGAGCTCTCCATGGACTGCCAAGGGAAGCAAACCCTTTATGGCTGAGCCTGTCGGTGCACAAAGAATTTCAGCATCTGTATTTGCTGCTGGAGAAGCCTCATTACGCTAAGTGTGGTTGCATGTACATGCAATATATGCAAACAGCTTCTTTCACACTGACAGGCATGAATACAAAGATTAAGGCAAGACTACACAACATGCAGGCCCCATTTAAGTCTGGTCTGCTGCTATTAATAAAATCCAATATTTACCCGATTTCCACCCATATGACAGCACTTTTAATGAGCAATGACAGTCCAGGAATTTAACTCCTAAAGAGTATATCAATAGAAGACCATTATATTGACTACTTTTTTGGTTTGGCTCCCACCCGCGGGCCACGTGTTGAGCCCTGTGTAAACCTAAACCGTACTGTGGGCTGCAAACAAATGGGCTGCAGGCTACTTGTGGCCCGTGGGCTGCATGTGGCCCATGGGCCGCGTGTTGAGTAGCCCTGCCCTATGATAACATCTGTGCTATCATCAGAGCCACTATTGTTATGTCGCAGGGAGTCCTAGCTCGCCTATTTGTGTTGTCCAATAAAGGTCTTGTTGTTTTATCTAACCTGCCTGTGTCTCAACTACACTAAACACCGATGATAGATGCGGAGGGGGTAGGATACTACAGACAGCCCATCTTCTGACCAGTAAAATCATAGATCTGTTTCAGGCTAACACCTACATAGGGAAGATACAAAGCAATGAGTATTTGTTGGGAGCAATGTGACATTATGTGGCTTTGCACTGAGACATTAGGCCTTATCAAGCCTATAAAATGCTGAGAGTCAGCATATGCCCTAACACAAAGGTGTTCTGTGATATGGGCGGATTGCCTACTTATTTAGAAAGCAAACACCCTAGTAGATGAGTAGTAGATAGAGTTGCAGTTGCAGACTAGCTCTGAATCCAGCAAATGGTTTTCACAGTGCAGTCCAATGGAAGGAGCTGGTGTCAAGACTAAAAGTGCAGTTCACTTAGTTTTGAAACTGACATGCCAAATATGAATAAAAGAGGCCCATCATTATATCCTTTGGTGGGAACACAAAGGCTGCTGGGAGAATATCAAAGCAAAGTGGAGAATTACACTTTGGGCACCAAGTTTTTGTCCTACGATTTTCTAAGAGGAGATATATCTAGAACATCCAAGTCATAGCTATAAGATACTTCTGTTCTTTGCTTTAGAGAGAATGCTTTGACATCCAATGTTCAACCACAGCCCATTTGAGAGACACACAAAAGCATCATTTGAATTAGCCTCCTCCTCCTGGGTCGCACACTGTATTGTATTGTCAGATGGGTGATTTTTAGATCAGAGGGATTGTTCTCAATTCCAGTTCACATCCTAAGGAATTTTCTCTCTTTAATTTCCTGTAATGAAATGCAACTTGATCTTTTTGGAAGAATACCAGGCAGGTAAATTAGCGAGTCACACTGCTATTGCTGCCCTGTTATTGTTGCTACATCTGCCCATGAAAATAATTCCAGCGATATAATTGTTCATGGTATGCACAGCTTTCTTATCTTTAGTTCCACTGATACAGCTCTCTGACACCCTATCACTCTCAACACAATCAAGATTAGAGTCTGATGAAATGAGTTGTTGAAAGCTTTTCCTTTCATATTTCCAAAGACGTGATAGCAAAGGGAATTTTAAAAGGGTACAGCTAAGCTGAGGTACAGTGGGTATTCAATTCCTATAAAAAGCCTCTGTCATATTTGATTCACCTTTCTATGGCTTAGCAGTCAGCATGCAGTGTTATTCCACAAGGGGTTACTGGAATGTGCTTTGTTCCCATGTATAAATAGATAGCTTTTAAACACAAGCATTCAAAAGTATGCAGAAGTGGACAGGATGTTACGATTAAGAGCTCCTTTTCCTCTGGGGCCGTGCAAGAAACACACATGAAGAAAGTAAAAATCATCAGAGTTTGGCTTTTTGCCTGTTATGCAAGTGGTGTGTATGTGTGAGTGAGAGAGAAAAAGAGAGAGAGAATAGGGAGAAATTTTTTGCCTTCATATCTTCTGCCATTAAAAATTGCCATTTGCTGTATGAAAGCATAAAATGTTGCACGATGTTGTAGGGTTGTTGTTAAAGGGGTAAACTCTGTTCCCTTGCAAAACATTTCTGAAAGCTTAATCAGCTACTCTGCGATCATGTCAGGACAGAGCTTCCCTGGACACGGAGAGCTGGTTCTGTACAAAAGTGACAATGCTGGGGTGGAAAATCAATCACGTTTTTGGTGTTTGTTTAGGGAATACAATGGAAAATGAACATGTAATTTCTCACTTCTGCCTTTCAGGCGGAGGAGAGAGAGATGAGGGTAAAAGAAGGGTGCTTTTGTGGTGGTATTGAGTATGTCCGTTACCTTCAGCTTTGTGACTATTTAGACTGTAAACTCCTCAGGGGAGGGGCTGACTATCCCATTGTGATTGTACAGTGCCTAATACAAGGAAAGCCTGTTGAGGTATATACATAATCAAAGTGAGACATGATAGAGACTCCATGAAATTTGCTAGGGACCTCCCTACTGCTACTGATTTTACATGGAAGGCATTCAGATACTACAGGGATAGATGGCAATATAAACCTTAAGACAAACAAAACAATAAAATAAGAAATACATAATAATAACAACAACAACAGAAATATATAGGCGGGCGGGGCCAACAACCATGATGAGAAAGCAGGAGGAATAGCTTTTACCTGCATGAAATCCAAGGTCCATGGGAACCTGCTGTTCCACCCCTATGGATCTCAGAGCATGTGCACAAAACACGTCCTCCACGCTGACTGGGCTTTCTCTTCTCTAGACCAGTGGTCCCCAACCTTTTGGGGCTGCCGGGCGCTTGGGGGCGGGGCCGCTCATGCGCCGTACGCCTGAGGGCAGGGCCGCGCACGCGCCTCGCATCTGGGCCGGTGCCCCCCATGCGCCGTGTGCCCGGGGCCGGCGCCGCCCATGCACTGTGCGCCCAGGAGCGGGGCTGCCCATGCTCCACGTGCCCAGGGCTGGCACTGCGCATGCGCCGCGCACCCGGGGTCGGCACCATGCATGCACCATGCGCCCGGGTCAGGGTTGGCCCTGATCACTCGGCGGGCGCACATAAATGCCCCGGCAGGCGCCACGGCACCCGCGGGAACCGCATTGGGGACCACCGCTCTAGACAGTGTCTCTTAGGGTATGTCTACACTTGCACCCTAGTTCGAACTAGGGATGCAAATGTAGGCATTCAAAATAGTCTTAAATATCTCATTTTTTGAGGAGTAACGTTAGTTCGAACCAAGGGGTTTGGTTTGAACTAATGCGTCCCAGTGCGCACTTTCACTTTCAAAACAGCTGTTGATCGGAGTAACGCGCCGGCGAGATCATTCTTATGAAGCGCGGGATATTTAAATCCCCGCTTCATTGACTATTTCGAATGCCTACATTTGCATCCCTAGTTCAAACTAGGGTGCAAGTGTAGACATACCCTTACTGAAAAGTCATGCTGACTTTGGGTCCATTCCTATCTTCCTAACTGTCTGGGTGGTTAAACACTGTAATAAATGGCCTAGGGAGGTTGTGGAATTTCGAACACTGGAGATATTTAAGAGCAGGTTGGATAGACATCTATCAGGGATGATCTAGATGGTGCTTGATCCTGGCTTAAGGGCAGGAAACTGGACTGATGACCTTTCGAGGTCCTGTCCAGATCTAATATTCTATAATTCCATCCCTCTGTGGTGCTTGTATGCTGTCTACCTATGGGATAAGGAAGGGAGAAGAAAGTCAAAGGAGCAGAGTTGATGTTACAGATCCACACCATGCATTCAATTGGCTTTTTAACCAGCATTTCTGCTAATTTTGGAATGGGGCCAAGAGAGAAAGGGATTGAACAAAAGAATTGGTAAAAGAGATGGCTGAACTGGTTTGGATAAACTACAGACTGACCTCAGTCATGACTCTAAACTCAATCTTAACCTGAGACAACCAATTCTGATATATGAATAAGTCTGATTATGTTTCTTTCTACAACTTTTCATGTTCCCATACCTTGTTTTTCTGGGCTGGGCTCCATTTAAGACCAGAAGCACAGGGGACAAAACACTGAGAAAAGTTGATCTCCTGGGAATTTCTGGCCTGATTTTAGAGCAGGAAGTAGCAGAAATGAGCAGGGAGATCACAGACTTGTGAGCGCTAACACCCCAGGATCTAAAAATACAAAGGCGAACTACTGCATACAGTGCTTAATACTAGGTATATTCATGGTAAGAAACACTATAACAAGTAGCAATTGTGGAGACTAAGAAGATCCATATACAATTGGTTGTCCCTAACTTTCTTCTATTTTGAAAGATTCTACCAATCAGAGCTGTTCCCTGTTTTTATCACGAGGAATAAATCGTTAAAATCCCTAACACATATCAAAATGGAAACTATCGCAAGTGCATCCAAAGTTCTGGCTATTGGGTGCTGACCCAAACTTAACGTTGAGATTTTGCAACATCTGAGCGTGTTTTGAGGGATACCACGAGAGACCAATTAAACAATTTTTCAAATGTCATTTAGCTAAAGAAGCCTCACACAGAACACCTTTAAAATGTACCCCTGAATCTCAATGCACCATACAGTGGTTCATCTTCACTACTTTCCAATTTCTTCATAAAGATTGGACTGTGGGGTGATTGGAAGATCTTTTTGTTTTAAAGCCAAGTTCTAGAAAGAGACCTTTCCCTGTGTCTTCATGCCCTATATTCCCTTGTTTCACTGTGGTTTGAGCCTGCTCAGGCATATTAACCATAACTAAATAACTAAAGGAAAGTGGATGGACAAATTCACAGAACTATGCACCTAAAACTATTTCAGACATTTTCAGTAATGGAACCTACTGGAGACAATTGTAATGTTTTTATTGCTCTATCTTTGTGTGTTTATATGACCCCACTCATTTTCTTTGCCAGGTATTGAAACAAACAACATTAAATAAGCAGCATGTTCATTTTATGCCCACTCACAATGTGCTTTACCTTAGGATTTCATTTCTGCACCGAACCCTTTATGAACAGTCTCAGCCCAGCAGCATGTCATTACATAACAACTGATTGTGAGTTCTCACAGAAATTGGGGGAATCCTTTTCTGGAAATCATGAGCCTGACTCTTATTCTGCACTGTGAGGCCCAAAAGGCTATTACAAGTTCTTGACAAATGTGGTACCTTTTAGACATTTTGCCATTTTTTTTCATTGCTAGAAATGTTTTGCATAATTTGCAGATGGGTTAGAGTTGACGATTACCTAAAGCAACGCATGATAATGAAACTGAAAATAATGAAACTGCAGACTAGTTGAAACTGGCCTCCTTTTTTCACTTTGCTCAACAATATTTAAATAGACACCCACACAAAACTATATTCACTTTGAGCAAAATGCAGGGAGGGAACTATTCTTCTACGAGGACACTCCTATTCCAGATGGCTCTCTATTTAAACATGTGTGTGTGTTTTTTAAGTCTTCATGTGTACAAAGTGCAAGTCATCCCTATGCTGATGTAATGTTTGGCATGGGGGGGGAGGGCAAATTGCCCCTCCCTGATCCTGGTATTGCTGGGGGTTGACTGCCACCAGTTAGGGAAGCTATAACTTTCAAGCTGGTTGCTATAGGCCCATGGACCTTGCAGTAGCAGGGTATGCTTGGCCACGCCCCTTCTCTTGCTTCAGCATGTCCCCCATCTGTTCCCTGTGCTAATGCTGTTTGTGGGGCATACATAGAGAAAGAGTAGCAGAGCCAGTTCTCTCTCTCTCTCTCTCTCTCTCTCTCTCTCCCCCCCTCTGCCTGTGTGTGTGTGTGTGTGTGTGTGCGTGTGTATGTGTGAAGTCTTTGTGCCAGGTTGAGATAGGGAAGAGTGCAGAAGAAATTAACTAAAAATAAAGCATAGGGATCAGGGATAGATACACCCAATCACCATTTCAAAACAATGTGGCAAAGTAACAGGACATCAGTTTGATACATTAAGAATCTGGTAACACTATCAGTTTCATTGAAATTAACTGTTTATCATGCAATTAACAAGAAGGAAGCAATGAGACAAAACCTTATTTAATTTCTTCCAGTTATCAGCCTCTAATATGCAACATGATGCGTCCGATGGGTTCTCATCACACAAATTAGGACTTTATTCTCAAGCCACTTCTCAAGTCATCATCAAGGGATGGAGCAACTCACAACTCATTAATACAAGAAGGAAGGAGCTGACTTTCAGAACGGACAAGAGAATTCATTCCTACTCCTGTTTAAAGAGCACACCTCACACCTTGTCCGTAGAGGAGGAATAAGTTTAAGAGAAGGGTAAGTGTCCAGTTTCTCTAGAGTAACAATTTCCTTGTTCTTAGGCATTTCAAATGAAAGCTACTCTTTCCTCTGCCAAAAGATGCCCTGCTTTACATGCCCTGCTTTCATCATTAAGTGGGCAAGTCCAGCAACAGTAATCTGAACCAGGAAACACGTTTGTATAGAAATGTGTTTCTGTAGATGATTTTGCCATGCTTGCAGGTGTCCAATAATTGCAAGTTGTAGGTTTGGATGCTCCCCTTTTAGGTACCATTTCCACAGACTGGACTGAGTACGAAACCCATTGAGAGTTCTGAGAGTCTTTCCATTGACTGCAAGATCCACTATCTAAGATACATTTAGATTCTTCATTCCAGTGGAATTGTTCTCAGTGTAGGACTGAGCCCTTCACTGATTCTCAGACTGTGGGTTCCTGGCATAATTTACAGCAACCTCCATGAAAGACCCAGAACCCTGGTTCTGCCCTATTTCACATCTAGCCATGCCCACATCCCTCATAAGATGTACTAGCATCACTACAACACATTTGCTAGAAGCATGGGGCCAGCAGCAGAGCCCACAGCATGTGGGGGAGCTGCCTGGACCCTGGGCACTAGGCTGACAACATGGGGGTGCTGCAGCATCACCCTCCACACCTCTAGTTCCCGCACCTATGGTTCCTATCAGTGTAACAATATGGTTTTTCTGTAGCCATGTTGGAAGGCCTGTGCTAGGCCTGAACCAAAGCCTTGTTCTGCAGCCAGACTGAAGAGCAGCAGCCATTAGCTGTAAGGCCTGGTGTTACATACTCACATTCCATCTAAATTGTATTAAAAAAAGCTGGGAGGAGGGAACTTTGTCCTGATAGCTCCCCCACTGTCACCAAATAAAGAAACAGATCTCAAGATGGGTAAAGAAAACTTAAGTAACACCATTCTGTCTGGCAAGAAACTTCTTATCAATAGAGAATGTTGTGGAATCCTCATTCTATGATCATTGTCATTACACTTTCCTATTGACTGATTGTGTGATCTCTGTCTGGTTTGTAACTGTTTCTGTCTGCTGTATAATTAATTTTGCTAGATGTAAATCAATTAAGGTGGTGGGGTATGATTGGTTAGGTAATGTTGTTATGATTGGTTAGTAAAATTATACTAAAATAATAGGTTAAGGTATAGCTAAGCAGGACTCAGGTTTCATTATATAAACTGGGGTCCAAGAAGGAGACCAGGAGGAAGAAGATCGGAAGTAACAGAAGCAGAAGGAAAGAAGAAAAGGCTGGAAGAAGACCAGCAACACCAAGAGAAGGGGGAAGACCTGGAAAAGAAGAACTCACCTGCGAGACACAGCCTAAGACCAGAGAGACACATATTGCCTGGCCAACAGGGGAAGTCTGCCTGCACCCGGATTGGTGAGCATGACACTGTGTGCTTAGCATGTGTATTCTACTTGTTTGGGAATTGTCAATAAATAGAGGATAAGGATATTACTGTGTGAGGCTCTTTCAGTGGTTAAAGATTCTGCAAAACCCGCAGGAAGATGCACCCTGAGCCCTAGGAATTGGGTAAGGGTGGGTGTGTAAATTAACAGGGTTGCACCTTAAGCCCTAGGAACTGGGTAAAGGTGTGTTTCCCTACAGTGTGGAAGGGACAGAGAAATGTGTGCGGGTAACATCAGGGGGTTCCCTCCCTCGGGTTTGTATGCCTGTAACTCCAGCAGAGGCCAAACCGAATATGCCCTTCCATTGAGATGTTACCAGAAGAGGGTGAGGTCAACCTGACTGGAATTGATCCTAATGCAAACTTGCTCAAGGGAAGTTAGCCCTCAACAAAAGTCCGCCCCTTCCTCAAAGGGTCAAGCCTTTCTCTACCCCAGCTTGTGAACTGATCTCTTTTTCACCATGGGGGCAAGTCTGTCCTGATGTGTTTGATTCAGAGTGGGAGGAGACAGACAGACTTTGTTGCCCCCTACCTCAAAAAAAAAACAAAAAATGAGAAAGTTCTGGAAATGGGAGGGTGCCCAGTTTCACCTGATTCCAGAGCCAGCATTTTGATATCGAAGTGCTGTACAAACAAAACAGAACGTAACTTGACATCCCATTAGGAAACTTGCTAATTGGCCAAAGAGCAATCCAAGTGAAAAATAGTGTCTGCATTTCAGATGAGAGATACAATCTCTGCAGCCAATTAATGCGCAGGTACAGAGTGTCTTGGTTTATTAGCCAAAAATCCAGGTTTTATAGCAGCGGGTGTTAGCCAGAGCAAGTCTGGACTTGCAGTTTGACCTTCCTGAGGTGTTTAATTGTGTGCCTGAGAGCGAGGCATAAACAAGTCACTGAAGGCTGATAGATCACAGGTCTATTGCAGTGCTCAGTTCTGCATGAGATTTGCAGCTTTTGAATTGTATGACAGTTGGCAGCAATAGATGAACACCTGAGTACAGAGCAGCCTCAGTTACCTAAATTCCCTACTATCCAAAACAGAGTTGTGTTCACCCCTGCTTACTATGCATCATACATAGAAACGATGAATACAAAATGATGGAGTCTAACTTAGCTGTTACTATTCAAGAAAGAGTTCTTGGAGGCATCATAGATAGTTCTCTGAAAACATCTACTTGATGTAGTAGAAATCATAATAATAATAATAAAAAGCTAACAATGTTAGGAACCTTTAGGAAAAGAATAGACAAGAAAATATAAAAATTCTACCAAATAAGTCCATGGTATGTCCACACCTTGACTACTGGTTCTGGTTGCCCCATCTTGAAAAAGATATAAGAATCGGAAAACGTACAGAGAAAGGTAACAAAAAATGGAAGTATGGGTCAGCTTCCATGTAAGGAGAAACTAACAAGCCTAAGACTATTCAGCTTAGAAAAGAGGCAGTTAACATGGGATATGACAGAGGTCTATAAAATAATGTATAGTATGGAGAAAGTGTATAGGGAAGCACTATTCACCCTTTCACATAACACAAGAAATAGGGGCTCACCTGCAATGAAATGAATAGGCAGCAGGTTTAAAACAAACATAAGGAAGTACTTCTTCACACAATGCACAAAGAGCCCATGGAGCTTGTTGCCATGGGACGTTGTGAAGGCCACAATTATAACTGGATTTTAAAAGAAGTTAGACAAATTCCATCAATAGCTAATAGCTAGGATGGTCAGTGACACAACTCCCCGTTTTCAGTGTCCCTAAATCTCTGACTGCCAGAAGCTGGGAGTGGACAACAGGGGATGGGTCATTTGATAATTACCCTGATCTGCTCATTCCCTCTAACGCATCTGATGTTGGTCACTGTCCGAAGACAGGCTACTGAGGCAGAAGGACTATTGGTCTGACCCTATATGGCTGTTTCATGTTTATGTCACCACTGACTATATCTTCCAATCTTGCTTGTATGCTGGGATACAAATGTCTGGTTCTGTATTCCCTAATGCCCAAATCTCTCAATTGTGAGTGAGGGCAGGTAGAAAACTAGGGTTCATGAAGAGCTGTAGATCTTTAGCCTTGAACTGGAAATATTGGAAATGGTCTCTTTAGGTGCAGTTGTGTCCTGTGTTATGTGCGACCCTCATACTCACCTGCAATACAGGTAGCCCATGAAGGGAGAACAGCTTTCATGAGGCGTGGGCATAGAATTATAGGATTGGAAGGGCCCTCGAGAAGTCATCTAATCCAGCCCCCTGCATAAGGCCATGCAGATGAGCAAGGAGTAGGCAAGGAATTGAAGGAGCCTTCTTTTTGCCCCCTCTGGCTATATGCTTGCCAGAACAGTGAGAAGGTGTCAGGGAGGGGGAAAATAACCTACACTAATTATAGAACTTGTCTCCAGGGAAAGTGAAGACCATATTGTGCTTCTGAAGCAGCACAGCTATGTCTTAGGGTAAAAACATAAACCCCACAATCTAGCCCATCCAGTTCAATCAGAAACACTTTATTCTCCTGTCATTTAAAAAAAACCTCACCATGTGTCCAGAGATTAGGTCTGCTGATGTGGGGAGGGAAAGGAAGCAATTGCCCTGGAGCCTGACAATACAAAAGGGCCTAGAGCTCCCACCCACTGCTCCTGTAGCAGCTGGAGCCCCGGGCCTTTAAATCGTGGCTGGAGCACCTCACTGTGGCAGACCTAAGGGCTGCCTCACCCCAACCCCACCCCCTCAGCCCAAGGCCCTGCCCCTTCCGGAGACCCGGAGCTTGCTCAGGGGCTGGGCTGCCAACGACTGGACCACAACTTCCTTGTCACAAATTAGCATGTTTATCATGGCTGTCCAAACATTTTCCTTCTTGACCTGCTCATTATACTGGAAGTCTCAATTGCCAGCTGTTCTTACCAGATTCTGACTCACCAGGCCCATTTGAGCAGCTTTTTGTCACTAGTCCGTACAGCCAAGGTAACATTCCCGGGTAGTGACAGATTAGTAAAAATTCACACACACCCTTGTTTATAAACAATCCACGTGTAAGTATTTCCCCCAGAAGAATAAAATCCACCCCGATGGAGGTGAGTTACAATAAGGCCTAGGTAATATCTAAGTCCCAGTTAAGCCCGGTCCTCACTCTGTAGATGAATAAGGGGCTTCATTCTCTAGGGCTGTCAACGCAATACCTTTCACCAATACCTTATTCACCTTGGCTCATTTCAGGGCAACAAACCATTACAAGAGATGAGTAGTTATTAAATTTATTACCTTTTTCCTCAATGAACTGCCGTTACCTCTTTGTATGCCACATAACTTGACAAAAGGAATGCAGGGCATTGTGAACAAACATGTTTACTTTAGTCAGGAGCAGAAGCCTAGGATAAACTTCTCAGCAATTAGATTATGCAAGCTGAGAGACTGGCAATTCTTCAGTTAAGCAGCCTGTGAAAATCTCACTGCTCACTGCAGCTTTGCAGGAAATGGATGTACACCCTGATTATCTGACTTGATTAGTTTTGTGTATCAGCAGAGGGCAGCAGCTCAACATTGATGTTTCCTCTACTGCAGGAATCGGCAACTCCTCTTGGTCTGAGAGCAGTTTTTCCTACTGGCCTCTGTAGTCATAGGAAGTCACAGGCAGGCTGTGGGTGACATTAATGTCACATCAATCACATGTCCTCAAAAGAAAACCAAACAGCCCTTTATAGCAGGCTGGCAGTGTTTGGCTAGAACCCATGCCCAGTTAGCAAGTAACCATACTAGGGGAATTATAAGTGCATTTTGCTAACTCACTACAACAGGTTGGTTATTACCTTACCTTGATATAAGTGAGGTGGGAACAGCCATCTTAGAAGGAGGACAGAAGGTGTGGGCTGAGAAGTTATCAGAGAGGAACTCTGGGAGCAACTAAACTCTGGGAGAAGACTCAAGGCTCAAAACTGTTTCATCTGGAGTTTCTTTTGAACGAAATTAACAAAGTGCCAGCACAAAATGGAACTTGGACAGACTTAAGTGGTCCATAGATCCTGTGTTGGCCTTTCACAAGGGTGAGTTCTACTTTTTGGAAATAAAAGCAGCCCCAAGGACAGTGTTAATTTCTGATCCACTGTAACGTGTGTCAACTTCTTCTGGTGTATGTGAAGAAGCAACCTGAGGAACCACCTGCTCACACCCATGGATACCAAACAAATAATCCTGAAGAAAAAGACTTAAAGAAGCCTTCCCAAAAGGTTGGAAAATATCCTTGACCCTGCAAAATATGCAGAACAAACAAGGTGATCCCTCCCCTCCCAACACCAGCTGTCTCTTCGAAAATACCGTACAAAGACCTCCGGAAACCCACCATCTACCCCTCCTGAAAACATGTACAGTCAGGGGGAAGAGCACTAAAACCAAGCTACATGGCAGTGAAATATTTGGAACCACATTTACATGATCAAATCCGGGTATATATAGTATTATATATTGCTCACCTTCCTTAAAATTAAAAAAAAAAAAAAAAAAAGCATCCAACAAGCTGCAGTAATATGTTGAGAGCACTGTGGGTGACTTCTTTATCAGATCTATTTTGGCAACCTTACTTTTGCCATTAGTTGTATGAAAACTATACCAGATAGCTGATCCCAGGAGCTAGAGGTAGGGTAGAGCGTGGGTAGGTTTTTGGTTTTTTTTAATAAAGTGTGTTGCTAGGTCAAAACTATACCACAATGGGAAGCCAACGGCTGCCCTTTTATTCAGCAGAGAGTCAGGCAGATGTACAGACATCACATGTGTTTAGCTCTACCCTGTTGGCCAAAACGGGGCACCTTTGATTTCAGACGAGTCTGTTCCATGTGCGAATTTCATAGTTTTTGCTTCCCTACTTGTTCCAAAGGACCAGCAATAGCACCCCGACCTGGTACTGAGCTTTGTTAATTTGCCTATTCACATCATACTGTTGGAATTCACCTCTGATCAGCCCATGCTGCCAGGTTCCACAGCCCACTTCTTAGATGCTCAAACAGGCACCGTCGCGCTTTCTCCCACGCTTCTCCCCATGCGAGGGAGACCATCCCCATAAACATCAGCCTTCAGATTCCTCCTTAAACCTCTCCTTTGCTGTGATGCCTGCAAAAAGCTTGACAAAGGTGAGATTGCCGTTGCGTTAAGCCCGCCACATATCATGCCAACCAATATAGTCTCATTGTTTCCTTGTACGCCTCTATCTATCTGCATCCATCTGGTGTCCCTTGCCTTAGACTTACATTGTAAGCTCTTTGGGGCAGGGAATAGCTTTTTTATTCTACCTCTGTGTGGCACCTACCACATTGGGATCCTAGGCAAATAGTAAATAGTATTAACAATGTCCTGTAACATTCGGTGAGGCATTGGCCTTTGGTTCCTTGTGATCCTAAGTGAACAAACATGGGAAGAGGAAGGCGATCATACTACAGCATTTCCGGCCTTGTTCCCTTGGGAAAGGCCCTTGGACAGCTTTATCCAAACATCAAAATAATGCACAGCAGTCCTAGGATTTCTGCACTGTTTCCCTCTCCAGGCCCGTTCATGCTGTTTGCACTCAGATTTTCCATCTTCAGTCACTTGCGACACATGTAGAAATACAGCATTATTTTTAACTTCAAAAGGAGTCACCCAAGAGAGAGTTTCATACAGAGGCCAAAGCAGCATTGAAGTCAGGTCAGGTTTTTTCTAAATTAATACATACCCAGCCCGCTTTCTTTGCTTCTGCCAGGGAACATCCATCTCTCACCTTAAGGCACGAGATGCAGTTTATAAATTGCCATCAGAATTTATTAAATCAAAGCTTCTACAGCTGCAAATACCCCTGGTGTTTAGCGATCTGATTATTTGCAGGACCAGGCCTAAAAATCTGTGTAACACACACCCTGGAAAAATTACATCATATGCATATCATACTCACTGAAGCTGCTTATATGTGTAATTGATTGCACTTAGCTCTCATGGGTCCTGTTCTACCACCTGTTGAAGTGAATGGAGAGACTTTGGATTTAGGGATGTCAGCCCTCCCAGATTGTCCTGGAGTCTCCAGGAATTCATCCGACCAAAGTTGGTAACCCTACTGGGATTCTCCACTCTCATCCATAGACCTCAAAGCACTTTAAAAAGCAAAGGGTATCATTTGCCCCCTGTTACAGAAAGAAAACAGAGGCAAAGGGGCTGCCCTGAGGTCATGCACCAGGTCAGCAGCAAAACAGGAAACAGAACCCAGGTTTCCCACGTTCCTTCCCATTGGACTATGACATCATTCCCCCTGTTAGTGTTTGACGGTTTGGGCCCAAAAGAGTACAAAATGTTCCAGATCAGGGATAGTGTCTCTACATTACTATGTAGCATTGTTGCTCTAGAAATAAATACAACGTCCGAGTCCCTCTGATTAAGCACCTCACAGTTTTCTCTACTCTGTGGAAACTCTGTCTAGACATATTTCCTTCCTATCATTTATGCTCTTATTTGTAGGCATTTCCATGGTGCTCACTATGACAACATTTTGTTGCATCCAACTGTTGCATATTCCTGTCAGGTCCATTCCGTACCCCAGATCCCCATCCTCATTGCCCACTACAGAATTACTGAGGAAGGAATTATTGTTCTGTGCAGTCACAAAAGACACAGAAGACTCATCATTTGGGCAGACATTAATTTGACCCTAGATCTTCAGTTTCCTGAATTTGGACTCTACATTTCTCTCTGTTACTCCTTTCAAATACTATGCCTGTTGACAGCAGCCTGTTTTGAGATAGCTCCCAGTATTTCACTGCTGTCTGCATGGCTCCACTGTATGGGTACGTCTAGACTACAGGCTTTTGTCGACAAAGCTTCTGTCGACAAAGAGCGTCTAGACTACAGCCAGTTCTGTCGACAAAGCAAGCCGCTTTGTCGACATGAGAGTGTAGACGCAAAGGACAGTGTAGATGCAATAACGCCTTCTGTTGACAGAACTCGGTCGACAAAAGGCATTATTCCTCGTAGAATGAGGTTTACTGATGTCGACAAAACTGCTGAGTTCTGTCGACGTTATGTCGACAGAACTTGGCGGTAGTGTAGACTCAGGTATAGTTTTGTGGACAAAAGTCCACTTTTGTCGACAAAACCCTGTAGTCTAGACACACCCTTCGATAGCAGTAATGATGACGGTGAACCTGGTATAGACAGACAGAACATGGATGTTTTCACCACTATGATGTAACCCTCCTGAGAGGGGATGTAAGTGGCAATGGCAGAAATGCCAGAGAACTCCAGTCCCTTGTGCACACTACTGCTCCCACTAATGGAGCTAATTTAGGAACAGTGAAAGATAGATAGATTTTCCCCAAAATATCTAGTGTAGACAAGTTGTATGAAGAGAGTTGGCATCTAGGGATGAAGAATTGCAAACCTGCATTCTAAGCACAAAATTGTGGTGCAGAGCGAAATCCCTCTTTGGATGGTCTAGAAATGTTTAGCTTTTAGTAGGGCTGTCGATTAATTATTGTTAACTTATGCAATTAACTCAAAAAACTAATCACAATGAAAAATTAATTGGGATTAATCGCACTACTAAACAATAGAATACCAATTGACATTTATTAAATAATTGTGAATTTTCTACATTTTCAATACTGATTTCAATTAACACAGAGACTACAAAGCATACAGTGCTCACTTTATATTATTGTTACAAATATACGCACTGTAAAAATGATAAAAGAAATAGTATTTTTCAATTCACCTCATACGAGTATTAAATTACAATCTCTTTACCATTAAAGTGGGTTACATAACTGTACTCAAAAACAAAAGAGTGTAACACTTTAGTGCCAACAAGTCTACTTATTCCTACTTCTTGTTCTGCCAAATACTAAGACAAACACGTTTGCACTGGTGGGAGGTACTTCTGCCTGCTTCTTATTTACAGTGTCATCAGAAAGTGAGAATACATGTTCACATGGGACTTTTGTAGCCTGCATTGCAATGTATTTACTGCCGGATATTCTAAAAATTCATATATTTCTTTGCGCTTCAGCCATCATTCCAGTGGACATGATTTCATGGCGATTACACTCTTTATGCATTAATTACATTTGTGACTAAACTCCTAAAGGGGAATTGTATGTCTCCTGTTCTCTTTTACCCACATTCTGCCACAGATTTCATGAGACAGCAATCTTGGATGATGACCCAGCACATGATCATGTTAAGAACGCTTTCACAACAGATTTGACAAAACGCAAAGGTACCAATGTGAGATTTCTGAAAACAGCTGCAGCATTCAACCATGATTTAAGAATCTGAAGAGTCATCCAAAATCTAAGAGGGACAAGGTGTGGAGTATACTGTCAGAAGTATTAAGAGCAATGCGGAAACTACAAAATCCAAACAATCAAAAAAGAAAATTAACCTTCGCGGGTGGCATCTGACTGAGATGATGAAAATGAATGTGCATCAATTTGCACTGCTTTGGATCGTTATCAAGCTGAACCCATCACAAGCATAGATGCTTGTCCTCTGGAATGATAGTTGAAGCATTAAAGAGCATATGAACCTTTAGTGCATCTGGCACAAATATCTTGTAATGTCAACTACAACAGTGCCATGTAAACACCTGTTCTCACTTCTACACGGACATTGTAAACAAGGAGCAGGTTGCGTTACCTCGTGCAAATTGTAACCAAACTTGTCTGTCTGAGTGACTGGCTGAACAAGAAGTAGGACTGAAGTGGACTTGTAAGCGCTAAAGTTTTACATTGTTTTATTTTTGAATGCAGGTTTTTTTGTACATAATTCTACATTTGTAAGTTCAACTTTAATAAGAGATCACACTACAGGACTTGTATGAGATAAACTAAAAATACATTTTTGTTCTTTACAGTGCAAATATTTGTAATAAAAATATAAAGTGAGCACTGTATACTTTTTATTCTGTGTTGCAATCAAAATCAATATATGTGAAAATGTAGAAAACATCCAAAAATATTAAAAATACATGTTATTCTATTACTATTTAACAGCGCAATTAATCATAATTAATTTTTCTAATTGCTTGGCAGCCCTAGCTTTTAGACATTGTTCCTCAACCAAGAGTTTGGAGATAAGAACCTTTGTTTCCTTACATTTGTGATGATGCAATCCTTGATAATATCATGTGGCTAGCTAAGCCAAGTGCCAAGACACCATCTCCTACAGTAACTTGCTCAAGAACATTCTGGGAGCAGGCAACAAACATAACTGTCCCAGCTACAGGGATTTCTTGTTCATTGAGCTGGGGCCACGACGGCACATAAAGGTTTAAATCTATGGAGTGGTGGGTTTTCAACCACTGGTTCCCAGCTGTTAATAATCCTAACGCAGTACCACTTGCTGGTGCTGTAGGTGGCAGCAGAATGAAATTAACAGCATTAGCAAACAGTACAAAATGTTTGGGCAGAAATGTCAGTGTTTACAGGGGAATTGGAAAGGATGTGTTTTCTGACACATCTATCACTCACTTTCCTCCCCGCCACCCAGTATTTGTTATGGACAAAATCAAGTGTCCAGGATTAAAGGAACCAACCATTAGAAGTCACTTGTTAAAGAAACAGAAGACATGATCCATCTCATCATATAGCAGCAGTTCTCAATGTTATGAAAAGTGGCTACAGATCAAGATAAGAATGCCACTGCAATAGATTATACTTTGTTTGCCAGCTCTTTTTGGCAGTGATCCTCTTTTGTGGTGTACAAGGACAGCACCTGATGCAACGGGGGGCTGGCCCCTCATTGGAGCCCCTATACATTAGAATAGTAGAAATAACAAATAGCTTTGACGTACCAAGCTGTTACATTGCCATTAGCCACAATTATTTGCTAAGGGTTGACAACCTGTTCTATAAGATTTGGAGTTTTGATTTCAGGTATGAGGCAATTCATATTGATACATGAAAAGAAGAGCAACAAAAATGATTAAAGGTCTAGAAAACATGACCTGTGAGGGACGACTGAAAGAATTGGGCATGTTTAGTTTAGAAAAGAGAAGACTGAGAGGGGACATGATAGCAGTTTTCAGGTATCTAAAAGGGTGTTACATGAAGGAAGGAGAAAAATTGTTCTCCTTGGCCTCTGAGGATAGGGCAAGAAGCAATGGGCTTAAATTGCAGCAAGGGAGGTTTAGGTTGGACATTAGGAAAAACTTCATAACTGTCAGGGTGGTTAGATACTGGAATAAATTGCCCAGGGAGGTTGAGGAATCTCCATCCCTGGAGATATTTAAGAGCAGGTTGGATAGACATCTATCAGGGATGATCTAGAAAGTGTTTAGTCCTGCTGTGAGGCTAGGGGACTGGACTTGATGACCTCTCGAGGTCTCTTCCAGTTCTAGGATTCTATGAAACCCAAGGTCTTCCCACAAATGTATGGTGAGAATTCATTCAATTGCATGACTGTATGTAGGTCTGCTCAGCTCCCAGACCCATTCAATACACCAGGACTGGGCCAGCATTCTAAAAATAGCTGTGTGGGCAGCACTTTGAAGCTGTGGCTCAGAAGCCCACCCCCTTCCCTAGGCTTCAGGGTCTGAGCTCCATCCCCAGCCGTGACTTTGAAGTGCAGTCCACACTGCTATTTTTAGAGTCTGAGCCATGCTAGACAAAATCTGTCAACCCAGTCTGTTAAGCTTGCTTCTACATGGACCTAACCTGCCAGGGCTGGAGTGTCCATGTAAAAGCATCAAAATGCCTACAGTGAAAATGCAATTTTTTTCCGTTTTCCTCCCATAAGGAGGGTTTGAGATGGAACACAGAGGGACTTTCATCTGCTGAACTCACAGAGCTGCTATTTATGAGCATTGACTTCCTATTTGGAATGCTGATCTTGACCCTTCTGTCCCCAGCTAGCATTTTGCATAAACAAAAGAGCATTGCAGAGAAGTCAAAGCCGGATGTACCTACAGCAAATAAATCTCTTCCTTGCTGACAGACACAAAACGAACTGACCTCTTGCATGTCACGTCTGGTCGTCTGACCAAAACCGCCAGTCACAGCTTTACCTCTAGACACCAGCTTGAGGCACAGGATATGAAGGACATAAAAATGACATCACTGACACCAAAACAGTGAAGGTCAGGATTTCCTCTGCCACCTTCATTACTTGTATCACATTGTTAGGAAAGTTATAATTACAGTTGGGCACATACCTGAAAGTAAGTTAGTAACTATTGGCTGGAATTTAAATTAGGAAGTCAAGAAAACTATAATAATTTTGCTTCGACTGTGCTCAAGCCCCTTTTGGGGTGTTCACTTTCTGCAAATATTGTTCTAGAGGAGTGAGTTCACCAACAGGTGGTGGAATCTCCATCCCTAGAGGTTTTTAAATCTCAGCTTGACAAAGCCCTGGCTGGGTTGATTTAGTTGGGATTGGTCCTGCCTTGGGCAGGGGGCTGGACTTGATGATCTCCTGAGGTCTCTTTCAGCTCTATGATTCTATGAACAGGAAAGTTTGTGGACACAGTAAACTTTAAGTAGATGTCTGGGAATATTTGCAGAAAGTCAACGCCACCAAACTCATGAATGAGAGCATTTGGAGCTGAAAACCTAATTCCAGTTGTTCTACTTATCCAGTCAGAAGACAGGAACAATTCTGCATGACCTACACATTCAGTCAAAAGTAGCTAACTCTTCTCAAGTTTCAGAGGTTAAATACCAAAAATAATCTGCTCACAAAGAAGCACCACACCAGAAATTATACTACGCAGCAAACCACAGGAAATAAAAATCAGTGAGAACTGTACATGGTTCATGAACAGTTTATGAGCAGGAATAGTGGCCTTGTTCATGGGGTAGATGATGAGTTATGAATTATTTACTCAGCTTGATCTATAAACATATGGGAAAATACCATGAACAACTCCATCCTAGCATGATTTTTGTCATTAGACGTACTGTCCTATATCATTATATCGATACCAGCGGATTTCAGTGGAGCTGCAGACATTTATGCTAGCAGAGGCTCTGGCCCAGTAATATTTTTATTTGCCAAAAAATCCCAGAGACTTTTAAATCCTAACATCACAATACGGGACACAAAGGGTGTCTCTGTACACCACCCTTACCTCTAAATAAGCTACACAATTTGCAAAATAGGGCTCTATTCCAAAACGTCACTTAACCCTCATGCAATGAGGTTTACAGGGACATCAGAATAGCGAGCCTATTATATTTCGCTATAACAGGCTTGCTCTTAAGATGCGGAATAGCTATTTCGGGATACAGGAGTACGTCTACACAGCAGTGTTATTTCAATATAATGTCAAAATAATGTCCAGCTGGAGGACTTCTTCCTCTGATTCCTGTAACCCTCGTTTTACGAGGAATAAGGAAAGTCAGAGGAAGAGCGCTCTTCCTTCGACTTCCTGCTGTGCAGACAGCGCCAAAAGCTGAAATAAACTATTTCGAGGTAAGCTACGCAATTGACGTAGCTCAAGTTGCATAGCTTATTTTGGCTTTAGCCCTGCTGTGTAGACATGCCCAAACAGTGGGAAGAGTTCTCATACAGTGCTACAGAATCACTGTGTGCGAGTTGTTGGGAAGCTGCAACACCTCGAAACACATTCCTTTTGAAAACAGTTATTTTGGATGTAGGTCAGTTTAGGTGTTGGGACCCAGTGATAATAGGGCCTCTAGCTTCTTTGGTTCCATTTTACCAATGTCAGTGTCATTCTGCATTGGGACCTTTGGAATACCCAAGTCATGGCTGTAACAAGAAAACAGCTGTGGCGAAAGCTGTTTAAACTTGCAGCTGTTCAAATGCAGCAAGCATAAAGGTAAGTAGTACAGGGCGCAGCAAAGTACGTTACTTGCAACCACTATTCACTCTCATTTTTTTTCCAATCATGTGCAGAATAAATTTTGTTATGTACACCAACGCATGTGTGGATGTGCACCACAGGCTGCCGGTTCTGGGTGCTCTGCTAATCAGCTGGGCAGTATTTAAATCTTTTCTGGGTGGGCACCCAAATGCTTAGCTTACAGGGAACACTGCTTACAACCCCTATTTTACTATGGAACCCATAGCCAGCCCCTGCATACCAGAGAGTGCATGATGATAGCCTATCCCCACTCTAGGGAGCTTTGCTGATTCAAAAGGCATCCTATGGAGCCTCAACCACAGTCTGAAGTTGCCCCCCTCATTGGCGGTACTGCTGCTTGGCTTCCGCCTGGCTGAATCTCCACAGGGGCACAGCCACCCCCATGGGTGCAGGGTACTAAGTGATACCTATTTTTAAAGCTGAAGTTGCATTAGAGTCTCTAACACGGCTGACAAAGGGTGGAAATAAAACTCTTAGATTTGTGATGCCAATCCCATTTACACTCTCCGAGCCCAGCTGCTACACTTCAGTTGCCCCACTGATTAAATCATTGGGATGACAGAGGGTGTAGGCTGGGGTTGAATTTGGCCCTGGGATTGATGCTCTGGAATGGGCATCTCCACATTTTTAGCTCAAGGCTGCAAGAACAATGGCAGACTGGAAAGAAAGCTGAGCTAAGATTGCCAAAAGCGACTAGTGATTCCTGCTGCCTACTGGAGACCCCTGAAAGGGGCCTGATTTTCAGAGGGTGTGTGTTCAGTGCTTTCAGATGAATTAGGCTCCTTTAGGAGGTCTCAGATTAAGCACTTGGTTGTTAAAGTGTCCCCAGTCACTGGCTACTTGCACAAATCTGGGCGGTGGGTTTTTTTTGAAAGAAATGAAATTTCTCCTATTAAAAGTTATTTATTATTCAGATAAGGAACTTCAAAGACAATGGGTCAAGCCCATTCCTTGGAATCTGAGTGCATTTGTGAATTTGGTCCATGCAATTTGATTCCTGGGTCTGTCAACTCTAGAATAGGGTATTCCATATAAAATAACACTGTGAAAGGCAGAGCAAGCAGCATGGTAGTCCTGAATGGGATAACTATCCAGAGAACAACTGTAGGAAAAGGTCACCATGCCGAATTTAACTGGTGCTCTTAGTGCACCTACATGAAAGCTTTGAAAGCAAGGCAGTCCCCTCTTAAGTGCACAAAGAGATTTTAATGAAGAGCAGAAATGGGTACCACATAGTCTCTGATTGCAATTCTAATGGAATATATTGCAAAATGCTTGTAAGGATACTTGCTTTTATCGTACTCACTCAAATGCTAATTGGTCTCAATCTTTTTATCCTCTAGCCTCCACTTGTACTTGTCCAGATGAGGAAAACGTACAGGAATGACAAATACCTCCACCCTAATTCCAGTTCAGTTAGGTCACGTACCATGGCATTTTTATGGATCTTAAAAAAATTCCTTTTGCCATAGAATGGGTTTGCCAAGCAACACAGATACCTTCCAAATGAAAAGCCAGGAAATTCATTCCCTGCTCAGCTCAGTCAATTTGAGGTTCATATGGAATTTCTCTGAAATCATTTGCACTGGGTAATGGTTAGGAATGTTTCAGACTATCTACAGGAAAGCTGTTTGCTGTTGAAGGGCAGTCGTTTATTTGGAGTAGGGGTTGTTTTGTTAAAGAAAAATAAAGGGAGCATGTTACATCCCCGCAGAACACACAGAAAGGCCTCCAATTCATTCACTAGGCATTTCTTGTGTGGGTGGATCCATTGTGATGGAGAAGCATTTGCACATCCCTGGGTGGTAGGGAAGTGCTATTATTCCATTTTTACAGACAGAGAACCATGGCACACAGACTAAGTCATTCTACTTACAGCCACTGGAGTGACACAAATTCAGACTAAAATACAGCAACTATATTTTGACAGTGAGGGTAACCGACTGTAGCCAACACACCTTCTGGGTGTGGTACACTGTCTCATCTATTGGCACCAACTCCACTTACAGAGGGAATAAGGAGTTTGCTCTACCGTCTTAGCTACCAGGCAGCTGGCTTTTAGCTCCTGTGGTAGAAGCTCATGCACTACGCTCCAGAGGTTCGATTCTGCCCACAGACAACTGGGGTCTGTTGGTGTTACACAACCATTGGAACAATTTCCCAAGGGCTATGGTGGATTCTCCATCCCTGGCAATTTTCAAAGTCAAGAATGAATGTTTTTCTAAGAGGTTATACTCAGTTCCAAACTGGAATTATTTCAGGGAAGGTCTGTGGCCTGTGTTATGCAGGAGGCCAGACTACATGATCATAATTGCCCCTTCTCACCTTATTGATTAAAAAAACCCTTGTCTGAGGCCACACAGGAAGCCTGGCAGGGCAGGGAGTTGAACCCACACATAGTGTCTGGGTCTCACACCAGTGCCTTAGCATGCTTCTCCTTGCGCACTTGTGTGAAGACAGAGAATCGGACCACAGATGCCTCTATCTAGGTCCTAGTATGGATTTGCAGATATTGTAGCCTGCATTTCCCCTGTTACAGAAAGACAGACTGGAGAGACCAGACAGCGTTAGAAGCACCTATGGGTAAAATCTCTGGGGAAGCAGGTGGGAGAGCTACAGGGGGAGGAGACTAGGTTGAGGAGCATCCATGCAGGTGAGGAATTCATTGAAAATACTCATGTTGACACCTCCAAGTGTGAGCCAGCGGGCCAGCTGGAGAGAGGACTGCATAGCACCACAAAGGGAGGAGGAAATGGCTCCTTCACAGGGAGGAACCTGGCTGCTGATTATTTCTCGCAAGAGGCAGTGCTGCAGTCATGCTCCCAATCGATTGGACATAGAGATTAAAATAAAACAGAACAAAATGGGTGCCAGAGCAACATAAAGGGATGAGGTTCTCTCACCCAAAAGATGGAGGCAGAGAAGCTCCATTCTCTGAAGGGTGGTGATGGTCAGCAACTCTCTTCTAAGGGGGGTGGAGGCATGGGAGGTCCATGAAGGTAAGGCTGGGAGAGGCAACACAGCCCTGCCCCTTCTGCTGAGGCCCTGCCCCCCACAGGAGCCATACCAGCTCTCTGTGCCGCCACCACCACCACAGGGAGGCAGGGCAGTGCCCCACCCATATCCCCCACAACCATGGGGAGGGGATGAGAGTGGGTGGACAGGCACTCCAGCCTCCCTGGCCTTGGAGCATGGAGAAGGAGGGCAGCGTGCAGCTCCAGCGTCCTGGGCCTGGAGCATGGGGAGAGCAGATCAGAAGTGACTACAGGACTCTGGGATTGAGGATGAAGGAATTGGGAGTGCAGTGGTCTTCTCATTAATCCAGTCAAGGGTAAGGGCCCAGGCAGAGACAGATATATGCTGGAGGTGAATGCATTGTTACACAGGTGGTTTCACCAGGGGGACTTCAGCTTGATTTATAGGTGGGAGGCAACTTGGGTGAAAATGATCATGAAATGATAGTTCAGGATACTAAGGGACGGTTGGAGGGAAAGCAACACAAGAAAGGCAATGGTTTCCCTAAGGCAGAAGTTACAAAGAAGGCAGAAGTCAGCAAGCTCAGAGTATTGGTAGGTAAGATCCCATGGGAAGTTGGTCTAAGGAGAAAAAAAAGAGTTCAAAAGAGTTTTAAAAGAGATGGTAAGGGCTCAAGAGAAACTTATCCCATGTGTAGGAAAGATAGGAAGCATGGTATGAGACTACCCTGCTTTAATGGGATGATCTGAAACTTAAAAAAGGGTCATGCAAAAAGTGGAAACGAAGTGACATTACAAAGGAAGAATATTAAAAAGCCCATAATGGCACTAGCATACAGGGACAAAATTAGAAAAGCGAAGGTGCAAAATGAGATTAAGCCCACTGGGGACATAAAGGGTAACGAGAAAACAATTTACAAATACACTAGAAGCAAGAGAAGGGCCAAGGGCAGGGTAGGCCCATTGCTCAGTGAGAAGAGAAAGACAACAGAAGATGTGACAGTGACTAAAGTGTTAAATAGCATTTTTGTTCCAATTGTCACCAAAAAGGTAGCAATGATTGGAAAACTAACAGTGAACATCCATAGGGTTTGAGACTAAAGTAGGGAAACAATATAGAAGTTGACAGGAACTGAGAAATAAACCCTAGTATACTTACAGAACAGGCTTCACAGATCTCTGAATCATTAGCAATTGTCTTTGAGAACTTGTGGAGGACAGGAGAGATCCCAGAGGACTAGAAAAGGGCAAGTGGAATACCAATAAGGACAACCCAGGGAATTATAGAGAAGTCAGCTTAACTTTGATACCTGGAAAAATAATGGAGCAAATAATCAAACTCAGCTTGTTAGCACCTAGAAAATAAGGTGATTAGTAAAAAGGCCAACATGGATTTGTGAAGAATAAATTATGTAAAACTAATCCAATAGCCTTCTTTGACAAGGTAAAAAGTTTTGTAGACAGGGGAGAACCATAGGTGTGACATAGCTTGCCTTAAGTAAGGCTTTTGTTACTCTCTCTCATGACCTACTCATAGTCTAGAATAACTTACTATGAGGCAGGTGCACAAGGGTTTAGAAAAAAGCATACTCAGACAATACCTATTAATGGTTCAGTCAAGCTGCAAGGACATGCTGAGTGGCGTCCTATGGGGATTTGCCCTGGGCCTGGTTCTAGTCAGTATCTTCATAAATGATTTGCAAAAACAGCAACTAGAGTACACATATGAAGTGTATGGATGGTAGCAAAACAAGAGGGATTGCAATCATTTTGAAGGACAGGATTAGAATTCAAAATGATCTTGACAAACTGGAGAAGTGGTCTGAAATATATAGAATGAAATTCAGTGAGGACAAATGCACAGTAGTATACTTAGGAAGGAATAATCAATTGCAGAAATATAGATGGGAAATGATGGTCTAGTAAGGAGAACTGCAGAAAGAGACATGAGTTCCATAGTGGATCACAAACTAAATGAGTCAACAGTGTGTAACCCCCCTTTTTCCTCCCTGGGTTACTCGGGAGCAGGTCACACTCACAGGTGTGCCTGGGCGCCTGATGGTCCTGACATAAAAGGAGATCCTGAGTACCCCAGTGGTGATGTTGTTTGGTTGGGGAAAACCTATCCACCCCCTTGCTGCAGTCCCTTGCTCATAAAGAATGTACAGTGGCGGTGCCTCCACCTGCCTGGCCTTGTACACACTTACTGGTGTGCCTTGAGAGCCTCCAGGAATAAACTCATTCCAGCAATTAATCTGGATCTAATTCCAGAACAACTACAAATCATATACATCTAATAGATTACATTAAAATAAACAAACAATCTTTACTTAATTTAAATAAACAGGGTTTAACAGATTAACAATGAATAGCATTAACAAGTGCACAACACTCATTGGAACTTATATATCTAGCATTTGCACTGCCAATATTGATCCCACCCCAGAGTGTGCACACCCCTGGACTCCGAGTCCCATGCTCTTGCTTGTGTGGATGCGCTTGAAGAACTGCAGCTGTAGCGGAGATTCTCTGTAGGCAGTGTGTATGAGGGTCCAAGCTAGGCAGCAGCTCTGTCCCAGGCAGCACTTCCCCAAAAATGCCCAGTTACTTACAGTCTCATGCTGTGCCTATCAGAAGCAGCCTGCTAGATCCCAGTTCCAAAGGCATCTAGTCCCAGTCTGTAGCTGCACTCTAACAGCCCCTGGACTGGATCAAACTCCTCCATAGCAGCCTGGCTCCCCTTCTGTTCCAAAATCCAAGGGCAGAGTCCCAGACTGCTAGGCCTCTCTTCTCATACACATGGAGAGACTCAGATCTCCCACACAAGAGTTACTTCCTTCCTGTTTTTCCCAAGGGCTCATGGGAATTGTAGTCTGTGAGGCTGGATTGCGGCACACAGGGTCTTTCCAGAAAATAAGCAGAGGCACCTTTAGTAAGGGGACTACAAGTGTAACACTGTTGGAAAAAAAAAGCAAACATTATTCTGGGATGTATTAGCAAGACTGAGGAAGCCAGACTCCAAAAGTAATTAATCTACTCTAGTCAGCACAGATAAGACCTCAGCAGGAGTACTATATCCAGTTCTGAGCATCACATTTCAGGGGAGATGTGGACAAAACCTGGAGAAAGTCCAGAGGAGAGCAACAAAAATTATTAAAGTTCTGGAAAACATGACCTATGAGGAAGGACTGAAAAAACTAGGTTTGTTTAGTCTGCAGAAGAGAAGCCTGAAGGGAGACATGATAGCAGTCTTCAAGTACACAAAAGATTGTTCTATAGAGGGGAATGATAAATTGTTCTTATCCACTGAGCATAGGACAAGAAGTAATGGGCTTACATTGCAGCAAGGGAGATATAGGTTTAAAAACGTCTTAAATGTGAGAGGAATTACACACAGGAAGAAGTTACCTAAGGAGGTTGTGGACTGTCGATCACGGGGCGTTTTTAAGAACAGGTTAGACAAACACAACTCAAGGATGAGCTAGATAACATTGAGTCCTGCCTCAGTGGAGGGGATTGGACTAGATGACCCACTGAGGTCCTTTCTAGTCATACATCTATGACAAGACGCGGTATGAGGTATTTGTAGTTTTCCATCCCATTTCAGCTTTGGAATGTTACTGTCTTTTCCAAGGCAAACAACCTCACAGCGCAGACATTATCTACATTTCCTTATCAACAGGCTTCCCGTCTAAGAAAACTCTGTAGAAAAATGAGATTCCCCTCCCCCTCAAAAAAACACCGCATTTCACAGTTCTATTTAAATAAAACTCTTCATTCTGCAGTGGGCAGGCATGTAGAAAAACACCAAAATATATTTTTAAAATTTTATTGGAACAATTTGTGATGGGGTACGGTCACAGAAGACCCCTTGGGGATGCCTCCTGCAGGGCTGACAAGGCCACTGCCACTCACCTTCCTGCTCTCTGGAGCTTCTCACCGCTCATTCCTGCTGGGCCAGCTCCCTGGTCATCCACAGCCAAGGCACCGAGCTGAGATCACTGCCCCCCCAAGAAGCAGTACAGACACTGAACCTCTTCAGGTCCAAGGAGAGTGCAATTTAAGGCCCAGTTTCCTGGGATGCCACTCCCCAAATGGGATCAGAACGCCAAAGGAATTATTTAGGTAAGCCCCCTTTAATAATACACACTGATTGCTTCCCCAGGTAATAATTATTTACACTGGGCTTGATAGTAAGTAAAAGTGATTTTATTAAGTACAAGCAGTAGGATTTAAGAGGTAATAAGTGAGAAGAGGCAGAGCAAAGTAGGTTACAAAGAAAAAAAACCCTAGAAAATGCTTAGCTACTTCTATCACTAAATCCTCAGAACAAACTTATTACAAACTTACTACAAATTCATCCTAAAACTGTTTCTTCCCCAGCTCAGCTTTCCAAACCAGGGAAGTCTCCTTTTCCCTAGCATCTGTGGTTCCATCCCTTGGGTGTGCCAGCCAAAGACCAAAGACTCCTACTTTCCTATTGTTTTTAAAGATTCCTTTTTTGCATAAGAAGTCACCTGGCCAGTTAGGGTGGACATGTGACTTTCGCAGACTAACCGCTGCTAAGACTTAAGGACAAAGAGATTGTTTAACAGTTGGTCATCAAGACATTGAGGGTAACACCCGGGCTGGTTTTCATTCACGCATTTAAAAACTATAAAGCACTCCACAGGTCTAATTTCACCCACAAGAATGATACATACACCACAATCAGATAAGCATATCCAGCGGATTATGACATGAAGATTGATAGGCTACATGAAGCAATTTGTCCAAAGACTTTTGAGTTATGTGCATTCATGTCCATAAATCCATTTCATAAAGGATGGGGGGGGGGCGGTCTGCCATACAATTAAACAATAGGGAACAGATTTACTACTGAACCTGTGGAAAATTCAAATGACTCCAGAAACAATGGAGATGAACAAAACTAGTAAACACCTGACAGAATGGTCAGTTCTCCGCATCATCGAGAGCTTACTGTGAATGGGATTTTCTTTTGTTGTCTGTGGTTGACTGTGTCCTACTCTCCAGATTCTATGGGATAGATTCTGTTCATCGGGGCACAGGAGAATATGGTGGTACCTGTGTCAATGAGCCATTCTCAAATTCATAGGATAAAGCTTGAAAATACTGTGGCTCCCGGGAGAGAAAATGAAAAATAGTAAAAGATGTCTAGGAGCAATTCATGGGCCCCAACGAACATTGTAAGGAATAACTGCAGTTCAGATTTTGAATAATGTTGTGGTTTGAATCAAAGAATTTACATGGTCCTACTAGCTGGAAACGTCAAATGTTCAGTTCACACAATTCTTTTAATTTATTTATTTTTACAAGCAATTAGAAAGCATTTGAAAGACTGGTGGAGGCAGTGTCAAGAGAAAGGAAGTGTGGATTGAAACCCCAAATACTTCCAATGAGTTAAGTCCAAATTTGAAGCATGATTTAAACTCAGATATGTATTGCCTAATTCAAATGGTTGTAGTTCCATTAACCCCTTTGCAACGGGCGGCTAGACTTTCCCCAATACCAGCTCTAAGTGGATGCCAGTTGTAAGGCAAACATGCAATAGGAGTCTTCGTGTTTTTCTCTGACCTATGCCAAGAAACTCCTCTCTTGTGAAGAGTTGATCCAACTGAATTTAGAAAAACACCGGAGTCCTTGGAAGTTGCATTTTAGCACTTGCCAGATAGTACAGTGGTGAGCATATTTTTTAAGCAGGACATGTCTTGTTAGCTGAAAAAAGCTTAAAATCCAACCCTTCAGGGCATTTGGCTGCAGAAACCTTTCACTAAGGAAGCATAGAGTCTTCCTGTAATCATGTTACAAAAGGGGGTAACTATGGATTTTTCTTATTTTCTTAAATCCTAACCTGGTAGCACTTGGGTTGGGATAAATGATTACTTATTTACACTGTGTCTCTCTCCTTTAACTATTAGATAGGGATGTAACATATATGCAGCACAACTGAAGTTCAGCCACTTTGGCGGAGGGTGGGTGGTGGGGGGGAGGCACCACCAACCCAACTGGCACACAGCAGACCCACATGCTGCAGAGGAAGCTTTGAAATTCCATGCTTCTAGAGGCCCCACTTAACTTCAAGGACATGCAGGGATGTCCTTGGGGTTTATGGGGCCCTACTTAGTGCTATTAAATTGGTGTCTTTGTGCCCAATGGCTAGAGCCCAGCAAATCCACAGGTATTCCCTTTATATCTGTGGACATCCACATCTGCAGATGTCAAAGCGGATATCCGCAGCTCATTTTTGCGAATACAAGAGCAGATACAAATTTTGCATTTGCGCAGGGCTCTTCCAATGGCAGTTGGTGGCACAGGAGAATATGGTGGTACCTGTGAGGGGAGGAGGATGATTTTTTTGAGATATGATTTTATAATGTTCAGCAACACACCAGTGAAATAGTTTAAAGCAAATTTTAAACTCACATCCTGTAGATTACCCAGTAAATTTGGAAACTGACAGTATATATCTGGGGTTGGCAAATGCCTGTTAAATGGCTTCATTACCTCTTGAATGGCTTTTTCCACAGATTTGAAGTTCTGTTAATAGCTCTGGCTGGCTTTTTCACTTCTAGGTTAACTAGATCCTCTCGGGAGGAAGCAGAGCCGCAGAACAGGGATAGGAAGATGCAGGTGGGTGGACATGAACACCCAGCAGTGCTCCAAATATTCAGGTGTCCTACATAACTGCATATTCTGCCTATGGGTAAGGATGATCATGAGGACATGCTTCAGTGCTTTGCTGAAACAGGGTGAGTGTGCAACAAGCTCAACGTACCCAATTCCAGACTGTATGGCTTGATTCAATAGGAACAGGCCCTAAAGCAGGGGTGAGGAACCTTTTTTGGGTCAAGGGCCGCTGGCCCACAGAAAAATCAGCCAGGGGCCCACACACAGGTAAGAAGGAAAAAACCCCCAAACAAACCCTTACTGACGTGGCCCCCAACTGAGAAGATGAAAGACACGCCACACATTCCCCTTGCACACTAGAGCCTAGGGGAGTCCGGTCTAGTAGATTTTGTGTGCTCTAGCCCTTTGGTGGTGTGGCGGCAGGGCTGAAGCACTAACACAGGCTCCCCAATGCTGGAGGGAGAGCCCTGAGCCTCAGAAGGCCAGATCCAGGCAAGCCAGGGGCTGCATCTGGCCCCCAGGCCTTAGGTTCCCCACTTCTGCCCTAAATGAATATGAATTCCAAATGGCTGGCCCTTCTGCCTTCTCAGGGCATCTTGTGTGCCTCATGGCCATCTTGTTTAGCTTATAAGCACTTTGAGCTGGAATTGCCTAGTGTGCCAAGGATGTGCCTGTGAATAACAAAAATAAACATATTCTCCCACTCTGGTAGCTTCGAAGCGTGTTGTAATGTAGAGAGTTTGGGGTATGAGACATTTCCTCACAGCCCACAAGTCTCTCAGTCTATGTAATTGCCTAATGTTCTCCCTTCCTCCCTAACCTATTATTATTAAATTTGTATTGCCTGGAGGCTCCTAATGAGATAAAGATGGAACTGTGCTGGGTGCTGTACAAACACACCAAGTCTGTGAGACCGTCAAAGCAGGGACCTCTCTCACACACACAGTTCTGGGAAATTTTCTCCTCCTCCTTCCCCCCACAAACAGAACAATCTAAATTGCTTGAATGCAAAACTCTGAATGAAGCTGTTGCTTTGAACATGTACAGACAGAGTGATTACTATAGCAACAGAAGCTATGTGTGAAAAGCCCTGGCAACAGTTCCTCCCCCTCCCATTCAGGTTTCTTTTCGGGTTTTTTTTTTTAATAGGTGCCCATATCAATTCACTACATGAGGCAATCACCTAGGGAGATGCTTTGAAAGCAGCAAGCCAGATTAGCACAGCAGGATACCAATTATCACCCTGGCAAACCAGTTTTGTGCGCACCTCACACTGGGAAAAATACACTCTCCAGTATCTAAGGAAAGTCTAATAAGGCAAATAGAAAGTGAATTGTGAGAGTGTTTGCTTCTTTCATTTACAGCCTTAAAAGAATATCCCAAATTCATCCTGAGAAAATCTATACAGCACTATTTACTTGCCCGATAGTTAAGTCAACATAGGCACAACAAAACCAATTAAATCCATTTATCTTCAGGTTGCTAATAGCTAGAACAACACAAAATCATTTAGGTTAAGCTACCTCATAACGAGCAGCTCATTAGAATTAATTACAGTTAATTTACTTACAAAGCTGGAACAGCTTTTGAAAAAACACCACACACCTCCTGAAAATCGGTCCCATTACTGTGAGTGAAACGCGAAGAGGAACAATTTTAACATTCTTGTAAACATAAAAGGGCATATCCCCAACTAGTGGCATGGCCTGCTATTGGCTTCGTTGGAACTATGCCAGTTTCAACCAGTGAGGGTCTGTCTCAAAGTTCTTTTCATGGACTCAACCTGTAACCAAATGACAACAGTAAAGGAAAAACATTCTGAGGAGTGACAGCAAGCTTTTTGGGGTTTAGGATTACAGGTATAATCAGTTCTAACCCAAATCTGAATTTGCCTTATATCACTTGCCTTCAAGGATCCAGATGTCTGCTGGTTTATTCATGAAAACATTTATCAGTTGGAGAAGTTTCATCAACTGCAATGACAAATATTTGTTTGAAAATCTGTTCTAGAAATTAGAGATGGTGAAAAAATGTAAAGGTCCTCCCCACCTCCCTCTGAAAAACTGAATTTTGTCAGAGAGTCTAAATTTGGAAAGTTTAGATCATATCGGTCATTAAGAGTTTTATGCGTTATCTGTAGAAGCAGAAATACCACGTGGCCAATGGCACACCATGAATAGTGAATGGCAGACAGGGTGCCTACAGCCTCCTCAAGCCCTTGGGCAAGGTGGGTAGGGGAAACCTGGTTCCGCATCCTGGAAGGGGCAGAGCTTTGGGTACAAGGGGCAGGGCTGAAAGCAGCCAGCCCACCATACTGCTTGGAACACAGTTTCCCCCCCCCCCCCACCCAAGCATGGTCCTAGAGCAGCTCTGGCCACTGCCACAGCCAGAGCAGCAGTGTTGGTGGCTGGGAGCCCCAGGCCCCCTTGAATTGCTGGGCCCCGGGCCAACTGCCCCTTTGCACCCCTTTGTCGGTGGGCCTGCTGGCAGATAATAGGCTTTGTCCATTCTCACACTTTTGTCCATGAGGGATGTGAAAAAAACACCCCCTTGATTGACAGGATTGACAGAAGTTTCACCTGGAAAAGCGCAAGCGTGGACAGCTCTGTGTTGGTGGGGGAATATCTCCAGCAGCTGCTTGTTAGGGATGGTTTAATTAGGCCCACAGGACACCTCTTGTCCATCCGTTCAGAGCGGATACAGGGGAGACCTTACAGTGGCACGGCTGCAGGGATACAGTAAATGCTACGATAAAGTCTGTACTGTAGATATAGCCTAAGTCAGGGATTCTCTAACTACATTGTACCACAACCCCCTTCTGACAACAAAAATTACTACATGACCCTAGAGGGTGGCCGGGGGGGGGAGAAGGGATCTATGCCTGAGCCTACCAGAGCCCCACTGCTCCACGTAGGGCTGTCCCAAGTGGGGTGCAGGGCCTGAGGCAACCCTGCTGCCACAGGCTCCTCATCTCCCCTGCACACATTACACCCTTTCCCCTGTTCCACCCTGCCCCATACTCCCTCCCCTGTGCAACATGACCTGGGGAATTGTGGGGGTCTGCCGTGGTGGCAGAAGAATTCACCTCCCTCCGACTCACTGTGTAGGTGGCGGGAGCTGTAGTGGCCCAGCAGCCTGCTCTGTCCCGTCAAGCTGTACCACCATCCTGGCCCAATGCACCCCGCTTCTCCAAGGCAGCAGGAAGCCCGGCACAGCAGGCCGGGAGAGGGTCGCAGGGTGGAACAGAGAAGGCTGCTGGGCCACTCTGTGGCTATGTCTAGACTACACCTCTCTGTCGACAGAGAGATGTAGATTAGGCACGTCAAAATTGCTAATGAAGCAGGGATTTAAATATCTCGCCCTTCATTAGCATAAACATGGCTGCCACTTTTTTTGGAAACGGAGTTTTAAAAAAAAAAACCCGCAGTCTAGCCACGGATCCGTCAAAAATAAACCCTTTTTCGACAGATCCTGTATTCCTCAAAAAATGAGGTTTACAGGATCCGTCGAAAAAGGGTTTATTTTTGACAGATCTGCGTCTAGACTGCCTTTTTTTTTTCTTTCGAAAAAGCTCCGTTTAAAAAAAAAAAGCGGCGGCCATGCTTATGCTAATAAAGACAGGATATTTAAATCCCTGCTTCATTAGCAATTTCGACGTGCCTAATCTACATCTCTCTGTCGACAGAGAGGTGTAGTCTAGACACAGCGTGTCTCCTGCCGCCCGTGTGGTGAGTGAAGGGGTCTGCCGTGGTGGCAGAAGGATTCACCTCCCCTCGACTCACTCTGTTCCACCCCACCACCCTCTCCTGGCCTGCTGCTGCACTAGGCCCCCGGAATCCCTTGGGTCCCTCCCCTCCATAGGATGGTTGGGGCAGCCACTATGGGGTTCCCAAAAGCACAGGGCCTGGGACAGCTGTGGCAAGACGGCTCTAGCCCCAGGTGAGTGGGCCAAGCCCAAGCACCACTACTCTGGGCAGGAGAATCAAAACTGAAGTTCAAGGGCTTCAGCCCCAGGCAGTGGGACTATATAACCTTAGCCCTGCTGCCAAGGGCATCAGCCCCCACCCCCAGCAAGTCTAACATCAGCCATGGGGACCCCATTAAAATGGGGTCACGACCCACTTTGGGGTCCCAACCCACCATTTGAGAACTACTGGCCTAAGTGAACAGTTATCAATACACAGACGTGTAATCTCACAATTTGAAGACTTACACAAACACATTTGCAGAAGTCTGAATCAGCCCACAAACAACCGCAAAAAAAAAATATTATTGGATTGTGCATTTACAGATAATAATTACATAATCTCCAATACCTAGGCAAAAGTCACAACTTTCAGAAGATGTAAACCGCTCTTTAAATATTAAACCATATTGTACTCTACCAGCCTTGGAGAAACTCCCTCCCAGATTCCAATGTGACTTTGTAAAGGACATTCACTTTAAATCTGCCCCACAGGTGTGGGAGAGTAGAATTTACAGCCATAATCTCAGGGTAATAGAAAGGACAATAGAACCTGATACATAGATGTCAAAGTTTTCAGGCAAATGACAAGGTATTAAAAAGATATTAACAGTTTTCAAAGTAAATTTAAGTTTGATTCTCAAATGGTATAAAGCCACATTGCTTCAGCGAAATTAACAGAGCTACGCCAACTTATGCCATTTTTACTGCTATTTCTATTCCTAATGGTTTTTTATTGCAGTAGATCCTAAGATCCCCAATGACGAGCAAAACCTTATTGTAGTGGGTGGCGCATGTGCACTTAAAAAGAGAGAACCATTGCCCTGGACTGATTACAGTGTAACAGCCCAAACAAAGAGTCGTAGAGAGGAAATTTTTGTTTTCTCTATTTACAGATGGGGAACTGGAGCAGAGAGAGGTTGAGTAACATGTTCATGGTCACACAGCCTTTGGAGAGCCAGGAGTTGAGACAGATCTCCCGTGTCCCAGTCTGGTGCCTTCATCATGAGACCATTCTCCCAAGGAACGTTATAGTCATTGACTTAAAATTGGCTGACAGTGACTCACAACCAGAAAAGCACTGAGGACACAGAATGAAAACAAATTTACTGTTTTCTGGAAGGAAATATAGATGTGTTTGGTAAATCTATAGGAGTGTTTGTCACACCATCACCTTTACAAATGCACTTTGCAGCTTCTGCGCCTCATGGCACTTTTACTCAAGATCCCTAGGATAATGTGGTGAAGTGTTTTATACAGGTTAAAAATGTTAAGAAAACTCATCCGCTGCAAAAACATAACAGCAGGCTGCCAGAGGTATTCCACAACACATAGGCAGGCAAACAATAAAAAGTGAGACGCCAATATTCATATCAAATTGCCTAAGCTGTGAAAATAGCTTAAAGGAGTGAATGCTAATGAAAGGGAGTAATTTTTTTTAAAACTAATGAATGCTGCTTTTCTCTATGCTTCACTGTATGCCACAGTCTGGGCAAATGCTAAACCCTACTATCTCATTCATTACCCGTAGGATCTAATTAATCCTTATGCTGCTTCCTGAGAAAGTCATGTTTCCAGTTAGCCCCATCCCTCAAATTCCCTCTCCCAATCTCTTTCTGGCTCACTTTTACCTTTGTCATAGCTAGAGAACTTTCACAGACATTCTCAAACAAATAAGCACATCTTCAGACCTCTCTCATGCCAGCTGTTTTCTTTTTAGAACCAGAGAAATCTTTTCTAAAAGATTCATAATGACAATCCATTTAGAATAATTGCCTAATTATTAGAGTACAATTATAATAAATAATTCAAACCAAAGTTGTTTGGAGAAAGGGCTGTCTTTTTGTACTCTGTTTGCATGGCACCTAGCACAACTAAATCTTCTAAGCACCACTGCATTACAAATAAAATAAAAATAACTGGAACTAATTATTCATCTAATTAACAAGTTTATATTGGAGAACATATGTGCAGAGCTACTTTATTTTTTAATATAATTAAATCAATGTCATAGAACCACAGAAGATTAGGGTTGGAAGAGACCATAGGAGGTCATCTAGTCCACCACTCCCTCTTTCCCCCCGCTCCAAGCAGGACCAATCCCAACTGAATCATCCCAGCCAAGGCTTCGGCAAGCCTGACTTTAAAAACCTCTAATGATGGAGATTCCACCACCTCCTTAGACAACCCAATCCAGTACTTCACTACCCTCCTACTTAAATAATTTTTCCTAATATCCAACCTAGACCTCTCCCATTGCAATTTGCGACCATTGTGTCTTGTTCTGTTATCTGCCACCATGGAGACTCGCCTAGCTCTATCCTCTTTGGAACCCCCGTGATGTGACTGGATTGTGATATGAAAATACTAATCATTGTTGCAACCAGTTATAAGTTTGCCACAAATCTTGTACAAAGTGTGCCAAGTGAGATGTCTATAAATTTAATAAGTATTGGCTATCTACTTGTTTTTCAAATTTTTACTTCTGGGAGACATCAACAGGAGGCTTGGCCAGCCTAGTGTGAAAGGACTATCAGTCAAGTGAATAGAAGTACTTAACTGACAATGGGCCTTTGGTGGTGCCAATCCACATCTGATGAACTTTTCTGTAAATGTTCAGGCCAGTACAGGAGCAATGGCATCCACCTATAAACAACTGAGTCATGCATGGACAGGTGACTTGCCCATGTGACAAACTCCATCCTGTAGCTGTACATTTACACAGGAGAACAATGGGAGTCAGCCTCACCTCAGGCCTTGGAAAAATCAAGGAGCAGGTCCTCAAGGAATCCATTTTGAAACACTTGAAGGAGAGGAAAGTGATCAGGAACAGTCAACATGGAAGAATTTCCAGGGCACTTGATACAATCTGCCAACTAGACATTGAGCCATTGATCACTACTCACTGAACCAGACAATCTAGCCAGCTTTCTATTGACCTTATGGTCCATTCATCCAAGCCATAGTTCTTTAACTTGCTGGCAACAATACCGAGGTACCCCGTATTGAAAGCTTTGCTGAAGTCAAGATATATGACATCCACCACTTTTCCCATATTCTCAGAGCCAGTTATCTCATCATAAAAGGCAATTAGGTTGGTTAGGCATGACTTGTCTTTGGTGAATCCATGTTGACTGTTCCTGATCACCTTCCTCTCCTCCAAGTATTTCAAAATGGATTCCTTGAGGACTTGCTCCTTGATTTTTCCAGGGACTGAGGTGAGGCTGACTGGTCAGAAGCTCCCTGGATTCTCCTTCTTCCCCTTTTTAAAGATGGATCCTACAGTTGTCTTTTTCCAATCATCTGGGACCTCTCCCAATCACCAAAAGTTTTCACAGATAATGGCCAATAGCTCTGCAATCACATCTGCCAACTCCCTCGGCACCCTCAGATGCATTAGATCCAGTCCCATGGACTTATGCATGTTAAGATTTTCTAAATAGTTCATAACCTGTTCTTTCACTACTGAGGGCTGTTCACCTCCTCCCCAAATTGTGCTGCCCAGTGCAACAGTGTGGGAGCTGACCTTATCTGTGAAGACTGAGGGAAAACAAACAAACAAACAAAAAGCACTGAATACTTCAGCTTTTTTGCACATCATTTCTTACTAGGTTGCCTTCCCCATTCAGTAAGGGTCCCACACTTTCCCTGACCTTCTTCAGGTTGCTAACATACCTGTAGAAACCCTTCTTATTATCCTTCACATCCTTTGCTAGCTGCAACTCCAGTTATGCATTGGAATTCCTGATTACTAGGTTCGACGGGGGCAGGTGACCAAAGCCCACAGGTAGATGAAGAAAATGGAGACCTGGGAGATGGGTCAGAAATGGGAGGGAATATGGGTTATAATAACAGAGAAAAAAGAGGGACAAGGCAGAACTGGGAGGCAAGATCAAATCAGTATCTTAGATGCCTATATACAAATGAAAGAAGTATGGGTAATAAGCAGGAAGAACTTGAAGTGCTAATAAATAAACACAACTATGACATTGTTGGTATCACAGAGACTTGGTGGGATAATACACATGATTGGCATATTGGTATAGAAGGGTACAGCTTACTCAGGAAGGATAGGCGGGGAAAAAGGGAGGAGGTGTTGCCTTATATATTAAAAATGTATACACCTAGACTGAGGTGGAGATGGAGGTAGGGGACAGATGTGTTGAGAGTCTCTGGGTTAGGCTAAAAGGGGTAAAAAACAAGGGTGATGTCATGCTAGGGGTCTACTACAGGCCACCTACCCAGGTGGAAGAGGTGGATGAGGCTTTTTTTAAACAACTAACAAATCCATCCAAAGTGAAGGATTTGGTGGTGATGGGGGACTTCAATTCTCCAGACATATATCGGGAAACTAACATAGTGGGACAAAGACTATCCAATAAGTTCTTGGACTGCATTGAAGACAACTTTTTATTTCAGATGGTTGAAAAAGCTACTGGGGGGAAGCTGTTCTAAATCTGATTTTAAAAAATAGGGAGGAACTGGTTGAGAACTTGAAAGTGGAAAGCAGCTTGGATGGAAGTGATCATGAAATCATAGAGTTCATAATTCTAAGGAATGGTAGAAAGGAGAACAGAAAAATAGAGACAATGGATTTCAGGAAGGCAGATTTTGGTAAGCTCAGAGAGCTGGTAGGTAAGGTCTCATGGGAAGCGAGACTAAGGAGAAAAACAACTGAAAAGAGTTGGAAGTTTTTCAAAGGGACATTATTAAGGGCCCAAAAGCAAGCTATTCCACTGATTAGGAAAGATAGAAAGTATGGCAAAAGACCTCTTTGGCTTAACCAGGAGATCTTGCATGAACTAAAAATAAAAAAGGAGTCATATAAAAAGTGGGAACTAAGACAAATTACAAAGGATGAATATAAGCAAACAATACAGGTATGCAGGGGCAAGATTAGAAAGGCAAAGGCATAAAACGAGCTCAAACTAGCTACAGACATAAAGAGAAACAAGAAGACATTCTATAAATATATTGGAAGCAAGAGGAAGACCAAAGACAGGAAGTGGCGTAGGCTGGGCTGCTGCTTCCTGCAGCTCCCCTTGGCTGCAAATGGTGAACTGGAGCCAATGAGAGCCACAAGGCTCCGTGGCTGCAGAGCCAGCAAGTAAACAAACCGGAGTAGCCCGTTAGCAGCTTTCTCAGAGGGGGTCTGGGGACCACTTTGAGAAACACTGCTCTATGAACACTAATAGAAACAAAGCCACCTAAAACAATCAAATCTAAATGGACATGTCATCAGTATCATTGAGAATGACTCCCTTGTTTACAGAGGACTGAGATCTTCCCTTTCATTTCCTCCTTACTAGAAAAAACCCCACCACCCTTGCTTTCCCTACTTAGTTGGGGAGAGGATGATGATGAAGAGTTAACATCTGGAGATGTTTAGGGCTCAGTCCTACAAGATGCTGAACACAAGGGTCCTGATCCAGAAAAAAAACACTTGCATGTGATGTTGGCATTCCTTATGGCCTTAAAAAATTGTGAATAATATCCTGGATTTGGTCTGAATGGAAGGACCTGAGTGATTTCAGGGCATTTTAATTTATTCTATAGGCTCTTGGAGAATTTGGGGGTCAATGATATCAAAAGCCTTGAAGGAGGAGAGTGCATGCACTTCCCATATTCATGGAGAGGAGAAGGTTGTTTGTCCACCAGAGCAGCAAGTGTTATCTCTGGGCTTTGTCCTGGAGTGGGACAAAGGGATGCAGGGAACCGGAACCTGAGGTGACATTTTGGAGGCTGGAGCATTGCTTAACTTCACAATTAACTCACTCAAGAGAGGTGAAAGCAGATGGTAGTTTGACCTTTCCTGCAGAAACCATTGCTCAGCCAAATCCACCCAAGACAATGGAGTGTGATTATCATTGCTATCGTGGCAAGAAACAAAGAAGAATGTGATTTTGTGCTGCTAGCCTCAGGCAGATTCAGAAGTTAAAATTAAAGAGCCTAATCATATGCATTATAGACAGTGGAATTACCTACTTTATAACATAGTGATCTGATTTCCTCAAGAGAAACAGACAGTGAAAGTCAGGAAAGATGATAAATCTGAAATTAGACAAGTGGATAACAGCTCAGCTGAATGTGGCACTTTTAGATATTTTGACTGCAATTTGGAAAATAACCCACCTAAGCCTACACATTAAATGCTCCACATTTATTGCACTAGGAATTAAAGTGGATTTTTATAGGAATTTGCTTATAAACATATGATCAAATATTTACTCTCCCACATTCATATTATATCTGTAGTGAGTATTAGCTAGCATCAGTCATAATGGACTCTGGCAAACTTAAATGTCTTTCCCCATGAAGGGAGTGGGAGAGTTGGTTCACCCATCTGTGAATCTCTCCATTCCCCATCCTGAGAAGGGAGACAGATGCATTTCCAAGGCTTGATACACAAGTACCACAGTCTGCAGCAAGTCTTGCTTAGTAGTAACAGGGAGTAGTGAGGCAGCTGCCCACTCTGGCTGGAAGGGGTTAAAGCAGGCTGAAGGTCGCCTGCGTAGAGCCCTGGCCAATCAGAAAAAAGCTTAGAGGGAGCCAATGTGAGAGTGGCTTGCTGGAGCAACCCTGGTTATAAGGAGTTGCTCAGCAGAGTGGAGGGCAGTTGGGTCCTGACCAGGGATGATGCAGGATTGGTTCCCAAGAGGAAGCACCTTAGAAGGAGTAGTGCTGGGCAGCCTCAGGGGAGCGAGAGAGAGGCTCCAGCCTGATACTTGCTAGGCCTTGGTATAAGGGCCAGGAAGGTGCAAGGGTCACAGGAGAAATGGCCCAGGGAACAGGAGGCAGTTAAGGGAGAGAGGAGGAGGGGAAGACAAGGCTGACAGACAGAGTAGTGGGTTCCCCTTTCACCACACCTTGCCACAAGGGAGAGTGGCCTGTCCAGACTGTGCCTTGCCCCTGAGGCAAGGGGCTAGACTTTGGGGCTACCTTTGACCACAGTGGCAGGTGAGACTGCGGACTGCTGATAACCCCCTGAAGGGGTGAGAAACTGAGGAGTGGGCGCTGCTGGAGAGCAGTGTCCTGGAGAGGACACCATGGTCCTGGGAGCAACATGAGTCCAAAGCACAGCGTGGAGAGAGCACAGAGCAACAATGGGTAAGACACTGGCAAAAAGGGGGTGCCCTACTGAGAACTGATCTAATTCTCAGTGAGACCAGTAGGAGGTGCCACGCCAGTGAGTCAACCCCATTACACAGGGGACAAACTGGGACTGATCTCAGATTGCAACTGATATTATCAATTATTTGTATTTCAGCAGTACTAAGAGATGCCTGCTGAGATTGGGGCCCTGTTGTGCTAGACATGCATCTAATAAGGCCAGGTCTACACTAAGGGAGAAGGTCAACCTAAGATACACATCTCCGGCTATGTGAATAGTGTAGCTGGAGTCGATGTACCTTAGGTCGAATTTCCATGGCATCCCCACTGCAAGAGGTCAATGGGAGAAACTCTCCTGTGAACTTCCCTTACTCCTCATGACCTGGTGGAGTACCAGAGTTGATGGGGGTGCAATCAGCAGACAGTTTTGCAGGTCCTTACTAGACCTACTAAATCAAACCCCTGAAGATCAAGCTCTGCAATGTTGAACTCCCAGTAAGGGGAGACAAGCCCCGAGAAAGTCTCTGCCTCACAGAACTTCTAAGCAGACAAGGCAGACAACAAGTGGAGAAACTGTCTCTATATAATGGCTTGGGAAGTGATGCAGAAGGATTACAAAATTTGACCAAAGTCACACAGGCGATCTGTGGCAAAATCAGGAATTGAACTCAGCTCTCCAGAATCCCAGATCCTTAACAACTAGACCATCCATCCTCTGATTTTGCAAACTAAACTTGAGTGTAACATGGAAATGAGAAATTTTAACATTTCAATTTTTTTTCAAAATTAAATGGTTAGTTTGGGACCCAGATAATTTCTCATAAACTGAAAAGGATCCAAATAAAATTTACAAGCATTTCAGAAAACAGACCAGCAATTACATAAATGCCAGTTTGTATACTAAGTTCATTACCCCTGTACAGTATCTTTTGAATCACTCCTAGAAAGTGATTTTCATCATATCTTCATTCCTGTTACCACGGCATTTCCCTTTAGCAACATTTGAAATGCTGTCCTTGGTGTTAATCGGTTGCCAATGTCTAGAGAGTATGATGCACTGCTTTGGCTTCAACCTGGACAATAGACACTTCCGAAGCTGGGCCGTTAAGCAGAAGTGAGTGGGTCCCAAATATTTTGATAGGCACAGCCCACTACAACATCAAAATAGGAAGCTTAGCAACCCACAGATATCTGTGCCTCCAGCTATAATCTTGATCTCTGTCTAACCAGCAGCCCACAGGAGTGAAATGCTGGATATAAAATTTCTCCTCTTTTCTCCGCCCCAACCAAAGCTTCCATGACTACTTCTACAAGCACTCATCACTGAAGCATTACTATAATGCACTCATGCATCACAAGCACATGGGTGTATTTTACCTGGCTTAGGTTAAAATTCAAAACACACAGGCTACGTCTACACTACATGCTTCTTGTGCAAGAGCACGTCCACACCTCAAAGCACATCGCAAAAGCGATGTGTTTTTGCACAAGACAGCATCCACACTACATGGACACTCTTGCGCAAAAAAGTTCTGATGGCCATTCATAGAATGGCCATCAGAGCACCTGTGCTTTTTCCCATAGGGGTTTCTTGTGCAAGCCCTGCCCTGGCACCCTTGGGACATAGGACAGATAAGGAGAGCCCAGACTATAGGGAGGGTGCAGGCTCAGTGGATAAGGTACCTGCCTTGGGAGCTAAAGATCAAGGGTTTAAACCCTCCCCTAGCACCCTTGTGACATAGGAGGGATAAGGGGGGCCTGAAAGGAGGGAGATCTGAAGCACCCACACTTGCCTTCTTGTGCAATAGCTGTAGCACAAAAAGGAGTTATGCCTTGTAAAAGAAGGTTTACCTACAACAGCAAAAACCCCTCTGTTCTGCCATTTAACTGTTGATTTACTTGCGCAAAAGCGCATTTGAGGTGTGGACGTTCCATGGGTTTTTGCACAAAAACAGCTGTAGCCACAGAGATGAAGAAAACCTTGCCAATAAGATGAATGTCCAGAGACTACAGTTAGCAAGATCGCCTGGACAAAGAGATACACAGAATGTAATTTTCTGAACATGATCAGGCTCAGGATGGTGTTGGGTATGAATTCATGAGCAGAAGGCACACTACAGGAACATCCTGCCTCTGGCTCCTGAACGTCCTACATGCTGGGGACAATTTGTTCACATGTTCCTGTTGAAGACAAGTCAGAAATGGGAAGACAGGCTGGTGAGTGGGCCATAGGCCATTTGGGGCTCAATAGATAGTAATCAGGCATTGCATTCTGCCCCAAAGTTGGCAGTCAGTGAGCCCAGATGGCTGTTACTAGTCCAGTTCATGGAGAAGACAGAATTAATTGAAACTTCCAGCTCAGGGCTGGATCTAAACGATGCAATCTCACCCCATGCAGCTGCAATCTCATCTTCTTTCTGAAGCTGGTTCCTGTCTCACGCCATCTTACCAGGGATTGCTTTCTTGACATTCAAACTCAATTGATCTTGCTTCCATTTTCCTCTCCACTGGCCACAAGAACCATACTGAAAAATGGTGTAAACAGTCCAAACGCAGGTTCAGCCAGCTGAACATGAGAACAGCTATACTGGGCCAGACTAATGGTCCATGCAGCCCAATATCCTGTCTTTGGCAGTAGCCAGGGCCGGATGCTTCAGAGGGACAGAACAGAACAGAGCAATCATCAAGTGATCCATCCTGTCATCCACTCCCAGCATCTGGCAGTCTGAGGTATAGGGACTCTCAAAGCAAGGAGTTGCACCCCTGACCTTGGCTAGTAGCCATTGATGGACCTATCCTATATGAGCTTCTCATTCTTTTTTGATCCCAGCTTTTCTTTTTTTTTTAAACCTTCGCTACATCCCTGCTAACTAGTTTCACAGGCTGACTGTATTGTGTGAAGCATTTACTTATGTTTGTTTTAAACCTACCACCAATTCATTAGCCATATCTGGTTGGTTCCCTGACCACATGGTTATAAACTGGTTCAGCGACAGGTTTTAAACACAGTTCTTTTGGACCGTGAAGGCAGCTAAAATCTTCTCAGCCATTCCAAGCGTAGCCCCAGTCAAGTTGATGGATTTGTATCCTCTTACCCAGTGACTAGACTCGGCCCCTATGTGCAGGCCTCTCATTGATAACTAATGGGACCAGATTTTCTCTTGCTAACCAACTTTCCTTTATGGGCAGGCCATCTATACATCACCAACCTATCTCTGGCCCCCTCCAGTTTTTCAGCAATACATGTTTATTTCCCCTGTTCTTTTCTTACTGAATGGGTCATGCCCTCCATGATCCTGTTTATCCTAGTTAATCTAGAGTGTTAACTGCTGTTTTCTACCCTTCTTACTGTGCGCTGCTCAAAATTATATTAAAATGCCTACACAGACTCTTTTGATGTAAGTGTTTTTGCATGAATACCCATTTTTAATTTTTCATCAACCTTTGCACTCTGGGCCTCTCTCTGTGTTACTGCTGTCCACAGCCTCAAGCTTCCAATTTTGTATTCATGTGTAAGCCCATGAGGTCTACTCTGCAGTTATCTTTGTTCCATTTCACATTATTCCCCTCTGCCCATCATTGGCTCATATATACAGATTCCCTTGGACTGCTGCCTCTTCTTAGTTATCTCAACCCCAAATGGGCAATAGCTTTGAATTTGATTAATGCATGTTCTACCCTTCTCCTACACTGCTGCTAATGAATATGTGCCTGACCCAGCATGGGGTCTGCAAGGAGGGGGTGAACATGGCAGTATGTACAGTCACCCTTTGTTTTCTATTGTAAGGGCATATTTTAATTTATTTCATTAGTGTCCTGTTGTGCCCACCCTGCATCATACTTGTTCCTCTTTGGGCCCAATTGAGCTCCTATTAGCTGCTAGGCTGTCAATGGAAAGAGTCACACTGACTTCAATAGAGGAGGATGAAACTCCATGAGAAAATCATGTTTTAGAAAACTGAATTCAATGCTTTTTCAAAATCAAGCTATTTAAAACCCATTGCATGACTCCTGAGTTTAGCTAGAGCAAGAATCTATTACTTAGATGCAACTTTAAAAAAATGCAATCTGACTTCTACATATTATAACACTTCCCCGGTACAGTGCATAGAATGCTCATTAATAGACTCTGATTATTAGATGCAGAATTTCACCTGGAACTGATGGTAAGCTAATTGGTCTGCAATTTCCCTTTTGGAAAAATCAGTACATTTTCCCTGTTCTAGTCACCAGGGGCCTCCCCTGTTCTCCAGGAGCAGTTAAACATAATGGATAATGGTTCTAAGAGTTTTGCGGGCTAATTCCTTTAATACACTTGGGTATATACCATCTGGCCCTGTGCGCTGACTTAAATCCATTCACCTCCTGATATTTCTTTGTTGGGTCTTTAATGACTTTGCTACTTTCTCTCCTCTGACTGTTCAGCTGCTTCACTTATATTTGATTGTTCATTAAACAAATTCCTTTTAAGGGGAACAGGAGTGAAGTAGGTGTGGAGTTCTTCAGTACATTCTACATCCCTCTCCTCAGTAAATTATCCCACTTGATATGGCCCTGACAGAAAGAATATAGTTTAAAATTCCCTTTCAAATCATAGAGTTATTGAACCTAAGAAATCAGAGATAGAGTAGCAAATGTACAGGAGATAATTGGTCTTTTCTAAGTGTCCCAAGCAATAGGTCCCCCTCCCTCCTTCTTCTACTTGCACAATTATTGTTCTACTTCTAATGCAGCTCACTGGCAGGGAATTTTCCCTCTCTCAATCTCATCCCATTCCATAGCTCTCTAAATCTTTGACCCTGTTCACCCTTCAGATACTTGTAGTTCCTGCTCCCTGCCCCCCACTTTGTCACTCCTTACCCAAGCTCTGTTTAAATAGCTCATAGCCTGACCCAGCACCCTAATCATGTCTGCTGTTCTTCAATTGCTGAAACTCATGAATTATTATTTGGCAACCTAGTGCCGAGAAGTTAATACAATAGTCCAGCTGTAGTTGACCCATGCTTCTTTAGGTGATGCCCCTGTTTTTATGCAGTGGATAGTTGCATTGGCTTTTTTCCCCAACCAAACTATATTGTAAAGTCATTTGCCTTCACTCTTTTTAAGCATTCTGCCATCCAGTGTACTTTCAATTTTTCTTCAGCCATACAGCTTGCATTTTCCCAGTTACATTATTTTCTGGCGATATTACTAATCTCTCTAGGTACCACTGGGTTATTTCTCTGTGCTCAGTAGCATCTACAACTCCTCCCAATTTAAGATCATTAACGAGCTGTTTACTGCCTCTGCATACTCTGCACTATTTGCAATTCATAGCCTGACATTGCTTTCCTTTTACTTTTTCTTCCTTTTCACCACACGTGTCTCCAAGCATCCTTTCCTTTCTTATATCATGACACACTCCCTCTGCTAAAAACAAAACATGAAGCAGATTATGTCCTTCAAGTAGTTGTAGCCAATGATGAATTTACCAATAGGCCAAATAGCTATGCCCAGGGCGATGCTAAAAAAGGGTAAAACCCATTGGTAGAAATAGCGAGAAAAAGATATTCAGTGCAGTTTTCAAAATGGGTTTCTACATTGGTTTCCATTTGCATTGATTGGCTCACTGTAACCCAGTGGATGGTTCCCTGGTCACTCAGACACCGCATTCAGTGCATTGTGGGGTGTGAATATATACACACAGACAGCCTGCAGAAAGCGGGAGCCGATTTTTGTTTTCTCTCTCACCGTTAGCAAGATGGGAAAGCAACATGTATTGTTTCAGACCAGCAAACCAAAAGGACTAATCCAGAACTGGTTTTCCATTCCTCAACCTCTTAGTCCTCTGCCCACTTGAAGCCACACAGCTAATCATTCCCAACCTGAAATCTGATATTTTAAGCCTATTCATTGTATTTGCCTTCTCTCTGCCCTCAGTGTTTTACTGTTAATCGGGAGAAATTCTTATGTCATGGCCTTTAGCATCCAGCTTACCTAATGCTTCTAGATTTCCAGCAAAGCATTGTCTGGATTCAGAATACTTGATGCTCACCAAAATGTTAGAGGACATGCCAGGGATACAGATTTGGTAGCGTTTATGTGGATGCAGGCAGATACTAACTGCTCCGTTCTTCTAGACAGTCATGGATTTATAGAGAAAATACACAAAGCTATGTTTAAAATTGTTGGCTTTGGAGTATAGTACTTGGAGGAGGTATTACTGGTGGTGCAGATAGAGCTTGCAAACCACTTAGAGACTAAGGATTCACAGAAATTCATTGCCAAAACCCCAGTAGGTGGGAGACACCGTACCATCTTGACTTTTACCATCCCTTCCATTACAGTTGGCTTCTTGGCCATCCTGCTATCAGTCTTCCAGCCCATAATTATTCACAGCTTCCTTCTCCCAGCCCTGGCTTACACTAGGACCTTATTCTGAAATAAGGTCAAATTTATAACTAGGGCGCCCACACTACCAAGCCCGTTATTTCGAAAATAACGGGCCACGGAATTCAAACTCTATACTCCTGGCTTTCACGGGAAGTAATGCTAATTCTGAAATAGCAATTTTGAAACACCAGTGTGGATGCTCCAGAGTCACTAATTCAAACCTATTGGCCTCTGGGAGGCCTCCCTAGAGTGTTTCCTGGTGCTCTAAGTCCGAGGTAGCACATCCACATTAATGGAGCCTGCCTGGGACTAATTTTGAGGCTTCCCAGTAGTGAGGAGACACTAGTGCGAATTTGTTAAATCGGGAGTTCTTAAGTCAAATTTAGTAATTTCAAAATAGTTTCCCAGTGTAGACATGGCCCCAGGGGGAGAAGCCCCAGGTTGCATTAGTGTTGCTCTGAGAACAACAGGGCTCCATGGAAATGACATAAAAGAACATATTGCACTGAATGGCTCTCCCCTCCAGCAAGCCACACTCCTTGAAAATACAGGGGCCCAAATTCATTGTTCAGAGGATGGCATGCTGCTGGCATTGAAGGGTAGCCTCTGACTAAACTGCAGCTCCATTCCTCCTATTCACCTTGGCCACAGTGGCTACGTCTATACTGCAGCCTGCTTCCACAAAAGCTTATGCAAATGAAGCACAGAGTAGAATATCGCCGCACTTCATTTGCATAATTAATTAGCAGCTGTTTTTGCGCAAGAGCTATTCTTCCTCATTTTTTCAGGAAGAACGGCTCTTGCACAAGAAGGTTTTTTTTGTGCAAAAAGGAGCCGCCTACACAGCTCCTTTTTGCGCAAAAGCCTCTTGCGCAAAAATGGCTGCTAATTAATTATGCAAACGAAGCGCAGCGATATTCTACTCCTTTTAAAAATGTTCTTACTTTTTGTTTTTTGAATCATGGACCCACAGTGCAACATCAAAGGGCTGTGTAGAGCACTTACAAATAAAAATAGCTCCAGAGCCAATATATTTAAGATCCTTGAATGGTATCTCTGAAATAATTCATCCTAAGCCCTGGAGAGGGGGCAGAATGTTGTTTGTTAAAGGAATGTGTATTGTGCTGATAGCGGGAAGTGCTGACATGCTAAAGAGTGATGAGTGAAATTACAAAATGAAAGCAAGGATCAGGTGTGAGAAAAGGGGTATGAAGGGAGGCGTCATGTTGTACAGGGAAGAGGAGTGAAATAGCTTCATGATAAGAGTAGTTATATGAGGGCATTCCCAGCTTTTATTCTGTCTTCAATATCTAAAGTTGAGTAATAAGAAACTCTTACATCTTCCCTTCTCTGAAGTTTGCTTTATAAAATATCTTTATTGTTAGTGTAACATAGGGAACAGAGGCATGAATAGCAGAACATTTGGAAGTGAGCCCGAGTGTGTTTAGGATGGGTCTGAAAAAGGTGCTATCGTCTGTCCATCTAAAGCAGCGGTTCCCAACCTTTTCCAGATGGGGAGCCATTTTGACAATTCAGGAAGACTGGTGACCCAAGGCAATTCAAAAATGGGGGCAGGAGGGGAGGCAGAGCCACCTGGGGAGACACTTGGTGACCCTTTTGAAATGTAATGGCGACCCATATTTGGGTCCCGACCCATAGGTTGGGAAACCCTGTTCTAAAGTTATGTCAGGCAAGGTTTGCCCATCCTGGTGGCAGTGCAAAAATGGAAATATGGAGTCGGAAGTCATGTGACCCAAGAAAGAGGGGCTGAAAGTCATCCTTTTTGGTATTCAGAAATGTTAGACATTACAATATGTGTCCTCTGCATATGAATGGCTATACTAGGACAGACCAATGGTTCATCTAGCCTAGTATCCTGTCTTTTGACAATGGCCAATGCCAGGTACTTTAAAGGGAATGAACAGATGAGGTTAATTACCATCAAGTGATCCATCCTGTATCACCTATTCCTAGCTTCTGGCAAACAGAGGCTAGGGACACTTCAAAGCACAGTTTTCAATTCCTTCCCATCCTGGCTAATAGCTATTGATGGACCTATCCTCCAAGAACCCATTATACTCTTGGCATTCACAAAATCCTCTGGCAAAGAGTTCCACAGGTTGACTGTGCATTGTGTGAAGACATACTTCTTTTTATTTAAACCCGCTGTTTATTAATTTCATTTTGTAACCCCTAGTTCTTGTGTTACGAGAGGGAATAAACACTTCCTTATTCATTTTCTCCATAACAGTCACAATTTTGTAGAGCTCTATCATATCCCCCCTTACTTGTCTTTTTTCTAAGGTGAAAAGTCCCAGTCTTATTAATCTCTCATATGAATTTTGTTATGTACTAAAAAACCCCCTCAAAAAACAAGAAATGGTGCTGTAGCACCTTAGGGACTAACAAAAATACAGATAAAATCATCAGCTTTTGTGGGCGCCACCTACTCCAGTTATTTTTGGAGATGGGGCAACCACATCTGTACACAGTATTCAAGATGTGGGCATACTGTCTTATCATCGATCCCTTTCCTAACAATTCCAAACATTGTTAGCTTTTTTTGAAAACTTCCACTGCACATTGAGAGAATATTTTCAGAGAACTACCCACAACTACTCCAACATAGCTGTTATCACAGCAAGAAAGATAATTTAGATCCCGTCATTTTATATGTATAGTTGGGATTACATTTTCCAATATACAGTATTGTGCCCCATCTCTACAAACTTCTGGATTTGATTTCACCTGCCTGACACTGTAGGTGATGCTCGAACATGGAGACAGAAATTAACAAGATAAATGGTACAGTGCCTTTGTGATTCCTTAGTTCAGTTATGACAGTTTTTTTCTTTGGATTTCCAATGCTCCTAGACAGGGACAGCTTATGTGAAAGTTATTCAATTACAGTAATATACTTAGTGTTGTGGGGAGAGGGATTTTCAAAAAGCACTCAGCATTGGCCAAAAATTGACTCCCTACTTCTAAAAAGCCCAGCATCAATGGTCATAACAATTAGAAAGCCGTTTTCAGTTTTCATAGCCAATGATTGTCACTAGTTGTTTTTGGATATGATTGGTAGGTCATCAGTGGTATGTGGTGCCTCAAATGGCAGCCAACAGAAGAAGTGTTGAGAATCAGGTCATGAAGTCTTGGGGGCCACAAAAGATTCTCTTATAGGGTGGTTCTCTGAAAGAAAAGACTAGACCCTTGTTTCCTTCATACGCCCATGTACACACAACCAATCATTCTCCAAATGCCTGCGTGAAGAAAAACCCATTCACATGGATGTTCCCCCATAGCAATCAACAAGGGATTCTTGAATCAAATAGCAACTCAACTCAAGTCAATGCTCATTAACTCCTCTTTGCATTGTTTCAAACAGGTCTACTTTTGAGCTAGAATGCGAAGTGGGAAAAAAGGGAGAAAAAAGTGGCTGAACATAAAAAAGACCTCAGCAGAACAGCTGCTAACTAACACTCAGAAGTACAGCAATTGTCAGACTGACATCTCCCTCACTGGCCCTTAGGGCTGTTACACTAACTCGATAGCCTGCTGCATTTATTTAACAGGATAAACAAGAGAAAAAAATATTGGAGTTGGATGCCAAGGCAGCCTTTAAACACCACCACCAATTCGCAAGCTAGGACTCGTTTTGCAAGTTCAATCTCTGTTCAGATAGGATCAGGGAATGTCTCTGGACTGTATTGCTTCCTTCACAGAGTCCTGCCAAATATGCTCTGCCCACAGTGCAGTCCAGACCCGTCTGATATTTCTTCTAGTTTTACTAAAGTATGCTTGGCCCTGCTTCCACAATGCCTGGGGCTATGTATATAATAAAAATGTTGCACACAGGCTGTGGGTGGGTGCGCACAGCAGTTGGGAGTCCAGGCACGCGAAAAAGAAAAAAAAGTCCTAATTACAGTTTATAAATCAAGAAACAAAAATCACACAGATTCTCCGATTGTTCTCCCTATCTCTGCTTCTGCTACCCACCCAAATCATAGTCCCATTGCCTGCCAGAGCAGACTATAGGTTTTCCCCACATTGTTTCATCTTCTTATCCGACACACTGAGTGTTGCACAGGGAAATTAAGCACAGACTTTAAGGTTTCAGGCTATAAAAAGTGTTGTGCATTCAATGCAGCCAAATCGACTGCAACATCTTCCATGTTTTACCTTTGAACAAAAATGAGATCAGAGAGACTCACGTTTTCTAAAATAAACCAATAATTTGGGGACCACCATGTTTTTGGTGCCCACATTGGGACACCTAGGGATAGAATTAATAATGATCATCAGTGGTGGATCCTATTGGTTTTAAACAAACTAAAAAACAGTGTTAATGCTAACACTTGGCCTTAAACTTGCCTTCAAGAGCTGGACAAAAACTGGCTTTAGGTCAAGCTTGATGACTAAGTGACGCTGGGTGGGTTTTTTTTTTCCAAATACCGTACTATAGCTCCAAATAAGGAAAACTCCACAGAGGAGCCTTTTGACATAGAAGTCATTACCAGTCACACAAGTTACACAGATGCATAAAAGGAGACTACAACAAACTATCAGAACAGATTGATTCTTGCAAATGTCATCTGTATTGCTGAAAGTAGATGGTTGTCTCGCTCCTGTTAACCTTCATCTCCCTCCTGCATTGACGCACTAGCATGTTCCCAACATTCCATAATCACTCTGTGGAAGCTTCCCTTGCTCTCTCATGGACTTTTCCCCACTGGGTTCCTAAAATAATGTATCATTGATGCATTCTGGTAACAAGACAGTATGAGGAGTTATTGTTGGGGGGAAAGGGAGGGAAAGGAACAGGATTTTTAGAGTGAAAAAAAATTCAGACTTTTGACAGTGGTGACTTCAGAGACTGAATGATTTGACCTGGAAAGACAAGGTGGCTTAGTGTCCTATGGACATAAAAAGTATATCTGCTTCTATCTGGAATCCACATAACATTTTACTCCATCTTGGATAGGATATTTATCATTATGATTCTACTATGGAAAGCTTTTATTTTATTTTAAGTGTACTTGCATCTTTCCCCCCATACAGAATATAAACCTACCATTCAGGTGCTACGCTGCCCCACCATCAGCTGCTCCTTGGGGCAAGCTGGAGTAGCAGGGGCTGCACTGCCTGGCTGGTGACTACTGCTCTGGGTCAAGCAAGGGCAGCAGGGGCCATGCTCCTGGCCAGTGGCTCTCCAGGGCTGTCAGGGTGGCAGGGACCTCTCCCCTGGGCTGGCCGGAGTGGTGTGAGGGGCAGTGCTGCCCAGCCAGTGGCTGCTCCTCTGCTTGCTTGCTTGCTGCCCCTGTGGTCAGTCTGGAGTATAACTTTCCCTGTTATCACAGTTCTCCCTTTCCATTTGATGAGAAACAATCACATTCCATGCACACCCCACTGTCCTGGCACAACCAAACCCTGACCTTGCTTTAAGTTATGATAAGAGGATGCTGTCTACCAAGTTTGGTGACCCTAGGTCTTACTGTTTAGGGGGAGTTCTTGAACAAACAGACCCATGGACAGACAGATGCACAAACTCTCTCTAATATATAGAAGATACTGAATTGCTGGGCAAAATGATGTTTAAGAGTTCCATGTGCTGGTGATCAGCATTCCAGAGCAATAGAATCAGCTCAGATGACAGTGATACAAGATAAAATGGTCTATTTGTATAGCCCATTTTCCTACTGAGTTTTTCCTTTTGCCAGCTCTTCACTGCAATAGTAAACTTTGTCTCATTTAATCAATCACATTTTTAGAAAAACCTCATTTGTGCTCCCAGGAGAGTGATGCATTGCACTGGAAAGTTCTTCAAAGGGATTTCTTCCTGTGCCTTGCAAAGAACGTTCCCCTCCCCAGGCAGCCCCAAGCTCAGGGTACAGCAAGTGCCATACTTTTGATACTCAAGGTGTGATGATTTAAAATCTAGGACCACCCACCAGCCTCAAGAGAACTGGAAGAGAAAAGTGCTGCTTGGACTAAGTTAAGGTCACCTTCCCCCTTTACATAGAAAAAAAAATTCTAGAGAGAGTCAGTGTGCAAAATAGTGGTAGGAAAGGTGCTATGCAATTGACTCAAGAGGAGTACAGGTGTGTAGATTGTAATGATACGCTCACTGGAGTCATGGAGAATGTTTTAGAGGCTTCCCTTCTGACTTGTGCCATGGTGAGTGATGGACACTGGTAGAAGTTCTGAGATGATCAAAGATGTCAAGAGTGTGTAGGGACTTGGGACGCATTTGAAAGTCAGTGGGACTTGTGCTTATGCATTTCATAACATTCCAACTCAAATCTACATCCACTGAGGTTTGCTTTGTTTTCACACAACCCCCTTTAAAGTCCTGACTCCCTTCCTTATTATCTCCCCAGCACCTGTCCCTGACATTCCACTAACACCACATCAGCATCTTCCTAGGTCCTCATGATTCCTCGCCTCCCCCTCCCTCCGCCTACATCCCACAGACTTCCCACTTCTCACTGTCACACAATAGGCTTTAGCAGCCCAAAAGCCTCCCAAGTTTCTTCATAACTGCCATGATCTGGGGGGTCTGTGTAGAACTTAAGGATTTTGGCTGATAGTTATTAAGTTGTTATGAACATTGCTGTACTATGGAAGGCCAGCCAGCCTGTCTGTTGAATCCACCATTGCTAGCAAGACTGGGGCAAGGCAATAGTGGGTCACTGGAACTCAGTGTCAGTCTATTCACGGTGAAACACCTTGGGAGGATGGGTACTTGAGATGGGAGAAGATACTTCCTCCTCTTGTCTGAAGAGAAAGGGGAAGGGAGGAGAACAGAGAGACACATGACTATGCAGGAGGCTAAAAGAGAACACACAGGGGAGATAGTGAGAGACAAACAGGACATTTCGGCAGGAGAGGGAAAAGGGAGGGATTGGCTAAGATCAGAGTAGGCAAGCTAGGGGAGAAGGCTCCATGTTTCAGAACACAAGCCCTACACTGTAGCAGGAGGAGGCTGGATAGCACCAAAAGGCTTCTTACTCCAGTGGCGGGACTGCTCCAGAGTCAAGGAAACTAAGGCAAGGAAGTGTGTGTAGGGTATTATTATTATTGCATAGACCTATGTAGGTTTTGGGCAGAGCAATAATATGCTTTGTGCTACAGCTTATGTGCCTCTTGAAGAGGTAACCCAGAAAGCTCACATCTGCAGGTGGAGTTTTGGGAGAGGGGGTGTTTAAAGTTATGGCCCATCATTGGTTCCATGAATTGGGCAGTTTGGTTTAAAACTTTCATGAGTGGGTGCCAGACCAAAGGTCTGCACCCTGAAAGCATTCCTGGGCATCCCAAGCCAGGGGTAGTGACTGCACTCCCTTCAGATTCTGGAAGCTAAAAAACATGGCATTTGGTGGCTGGGCTCCCTCACCACAATCTGGTGAGTGGCCAACAGAGGAGTGCTAAGTCTTGTGATATCACATGGAGGGAGCAGTGTGGGGTTGGATTCAGACAGGCGGGTCAATAAACAGAACAGCTTCTCACACTCCAACGATGATGCCAGAAAGCAAGTACCAGCCTCAGGGGAGACTTAAAAACCAGGGCACAAAATTCAAGATGGTTATCACTTCTGAACTTAGATTTCATCAACCAACTTCACCACGTGCAAACTCCTCAGACACTTTCTCAGCCTTCACAGAGCCACGGACAGTCCTGGATCTCTGAAAGAGGATCCCTTATACCAAGAACCACAGCAATATCCACATTACTCCGAAGCCACAAGGACCAGTCACTAACTCAGGTCAATAGTACTTTAGGTCTCATACCAAAGAAAACACTTGTAGCCAATCCTATAGTGAATGATATGAAGATCTATTAAATAGGAAAAGGAAACGTTACAGTCTTAGGTTTCAAAAGGTGATAAAGGTTTCTATAATGTGCTAGCTCTGTTTGACCTTTTGGGCTAAGCATCTGGGGGGTCTCTTGCTTATGCCTAGAAACATCTTGTCCACTCAGAATTCAAGCAGTATAAAGATCCTTAGTTCCTTTAGATTGGGGATTTCATCTGCCTCTTGCCACGTGCTCTGAGCTGCAAACTTAGCTGATGGGAGAAGTCCATGTGCACAACTCATCTTTTTGGCACTGAGAGAACAGTAAGAGCCTCTAGTCCTCTTACTGACAATTCCTCAATCCAGAACTCAGAAGTTTCCAGTTGTAAAATCCACCTGTCACCTGTCTGATATGGACAGGGCATAACAATTTCTGTAGAAGAGCCACTCTTAACACAAAATTAACACCCATCACCTGAATGGTGATTCAGACAATCACCAAGACTCCCAGTGCCACCATTCAAATATTATATTGCAATATGGAGCACAGATACTACCAGTGAGATTAAAGCAGGCAGCAACTCACAAGCAATGCAACAGAGTTAAACACTTTCTTAGAATTCTAGCACTTATCTGATCAATTTTAATCCTCAAGTGAACCAGACAGATTCCAACTATGTACCTTCTGGGGACCGACACATGAACTGGCACCTGTTCTGCCAGTGACATGCAGCTCTTACACATCCCTCTAGTCGGAGAGAACAGCCCAGAGAAGTGAGAGAAAGCAGGAAGGTGGGGGAAAGTAGATGAAGATTCAAGGTCAGGAACGTTACCACCTCCTCCCTGTCTCCCCCCCACTCCCAGTTCTAAAGCTTCTAATGCTATCTCATTGCTTTCTGTCTCCTTCCCCCTCTCCCAAGGTCAAAATAAAGGGCTCCAAACAGCCATTACTTGTCAAATTTAAGCAAGGTCCTCATACCCAGGGTTTCCCTCAATCAAAATCACAGAGCACTTCCCTGGCATGATCATCCTTAGTGCCAGGGCAGGCCTAGCAAACAGATCAGTCTAATTTAGCAGGGGAGAGACTCAAGACCTCATTCTTCTAGTAGTGTGTTGGGTTGGGATGCAGCAATTGACTCCAGCTGAGTCCAGACACATTCTCCTCATGGCTGGGCTTCCTGACAATTCCCATAAGGAGCGCTGACAGCTGTGGTAGCTTCTCTTTCCAAGCAGAGAGTGTTAACCCTCGCCCAACCAACCAGGGAGTATGCCACTGTCACCCTGTCATGCCACCTTACAGGCAGGAAACTAGATTTGTGATTCAGTGCTCAGTGCTGGTGAGCAAGCTACACTCTGAAAACCCCTCAACCAGGGGTGAGCAATAATTTTCGCAGATGGGCCACTTAATGAATTTTGGTAGGTAATCACAGGCTGGCTCCACCCCCGGAAGGGGCAGGGCCTAAGGTGGAAAGGGTGGGACTGGGGACTAGCCTCCCCCTGGAGTTGTCTGGGATGGAGGCTTTGAGTTAAACACACGGCAAAGGGCTCCCAGCTCCCAGTCCCGCCGCTACCTGGCAGCTGCCTGTGGTTGCTGTGGCTATTTAAAGGGCTTGCAGCTTTGGCCCTGTGACAGGGTGCACCAACCCCGCACTGGTGGTGAAGGAGTTAACCAGGCTTTCTTGGCCGAGAAGGCCCCTCCCCCGTGGCCCTGCTGGGCATGCTCCAGCTGCAGGGTCAGTATAAAGGCCAGCGGAGCAGCTCAGTCAGGGCTGACTACTGAAGGGGAAGGAGCTCCTGCCAAAGCTGAGGAGCAACCACACTTGCGGGATCAGCCAGAACAGCCACGCCACCCGGACCTGCAGTCGCCACCGGAGCCGCTGTCTCAGCCGGAACGGCGGCAGCCACAGCCACCACCAGGGCTGCTGCAGCCACCCTCACGGCCACCGTGTCTGTCAGGAGCGACTGCCACAGCCGCGACGCCTACTGCTACAGCACCAGCCACTGCCGTCGCCGGGACAAGCGCAGCCACTGGTGCATTTACCAGCCCAGGTGGGAATGGGGCCAGCCAGCAGGCGGGGGCAGGAAGCAGCCCGGGGCAGGAGGTAACCTGAAGAACTTGGCGTGCTTCGGGGATGACTCCCTGCCAAGCCAGTGGTGGGAGCCACCCACTACTAATAGGGTCCTGGGCTGGGGCCCGGTGGAGAGGGAGGGCCTGGGCCCCCCTACCCTGACATGCTCAAACAGGGGGCAGTACAGACTAGGCCACTGGGACAGACTGACCCCCCAGAAGGGGGGCAGCACAGGCTAGGCCATACTTGACCCCCATGGACAGGGGGCAGTACAGACTAGGCCGCTAGGCCATACTTGACCCCCACGGACAGGGGGCTGTACAGACTCGGCCGCTGGGCCATACTTGACCCCCACGGACAGGGGGCAGTACAGACTCGACCGCTGGGCCAGACTGATCCCCCAGATGGGGGGCAGCACAGGCTAGGCCATACTAGACCCCCACGCACAAGGGGCTGTACAGACTAGGCCGCTAGGCCATACTAGACCCCCAGCCAGGGAACAGTACAGACTAGGCTGCTAGGTCATAACCCCTCCCCAGGGGGTGGGGGGGCGTGTGACCCCGTGACAGGCCCCTTTCGGGGTACCATTGCAACTGGGAGCCATGAGCCATTTAAATAGGATCTGGCTGCCTGAGCCTTCACCTAGAAATTCGGTGGCATGGGCAGCAGGATATAAATAGAAAGCTGCCAGATGCTGTCCATGGGCCAGATCAAAGTGTTAGGCGGGCTGGATCTGGCCTCTCAGCCACATCTTGCTCAGGCCTGCCCTAGACGGCAGTAAATCTGTAACAGACGCTGCATGGCCAGTAGGGTTACCAGGTAGACCCCCCCCCCCCCCCCCCAAATACCAGACACACTTGATCGGGGCGGGCCTGGCTGGGAGGCGGGGTGGGAGCCGCGGGGCTGACCGGGAGGAAGGGGGCGGGAGGCGGGGCTGGCTGGGAGGAAGGGGGGTGGGGGCCGCGGGGCTGGCCGGGAGGAAGGGGGGCCAGGAAGCAGAGCTGGGGGGAAATTGAGGGCGGGGAAGCAGAGCTGGTGGGGGGAGGAGGGGTGCAGCCACTGGCCACAGCCGGAGTCCAACAGGCCGTGCCCCCGGCAGGCGCTCCCTCTAGTTGCTAGTAGAAGCCGGGCGGGGGCGGGGGGAGTGGCTGGGAGCTGCTCCCCCTGCCCAGCTTCTGCATGCAACCAGAGGATCCCAGCTGGGAGGCGGGGCCGCAATTGGCGCTGGGAGCCTCTGGTTGTGTGCAGAAGCCGGGAAGGGGGGAGTGGCTGGGAGCCGCAGCCACTCCCCCCGCCCCCGCCCGGCTTTTGCACGCGACCACAGGGCTCCCACTGCCAATCGTGGCCCCGCCTCCCAGTTGCTCCCCCGCCCCCACCAGGCTTTCGTCCGGTGCCCAGCTGGAAATTCAGAAAATACTGGACATTGCACATGTCCAGTATTTTCTGAATTTTTCTACCCAACAGAGGGTGCAAATACCGAAATGTCCGGTAGAAAACTGGACACCTGGCAACCCTAATATGTCTCTGAAAGTGGGCCCAGAGTAGTGCTCAGAGGTGAAGAAGTTGCCATTGGGCTGTATTTTTCACACTGCATTCATACGATCAGCTATGATTTCTTAAGCAAAAGAAGAATGTGGAGAATGAGCTGGCTATCGGTAACGGTTGTTAGTCAAATTCTGCATGTTGCTCTGTCAAATTTCCAGACAATGTCACTAGATTTGACCCAGCTCCTTATAGTTCCTTTCATTCTGCAGGGCCCCCAAACCTTTTACGAACTGTGTGCGTAAAGTACATGGGTCACTGGTCCACCTGTGAAATACAGCTGCTTCCGAGATGAAGCACAGGATGAAGCACAGCAATTGAGCCAGCAGTATTACACAACCATGCTTTAGGAAGGCAAATTTAAAAAAGCAAAACAACAACAACAAAAAAATTGAAGCTACAGAAGAACATTACGTTCAGCACAATTTGGCTAGTTCATCCATGATCTTACTCCTATTGACAAAAGTGCCATGGTATTTGTAGTGACCACAGGGAATTAGTTTTAGCATCTCCTTTGATAGGGGGCACTGTGCAGCTGGAATCGAATACCATGCTGCAGAGGGTTTTTTTCCTGCATCCTCTGGGTTTTCTTTGGTTCTGTCTCCTTCAAGTGCCAACTAGTTCCAACTCTGCTTAGCTCAGGGGATTTGATAAAATATAGCTTGCAGCAAAGTGGCTGCTGTCAAAGGCCTTGTTTATCCCAAGAATCAGGACTTAAATTCAGCCAGAGCTAGCCAGAGTGGAGCTCTGATGACTATGTCCAAACCCCATGGTGTTTGTATGGCATGTTGGGTAGGGCACAGGGGCTCTGGGAAATACTCTGAGAATTTAAGCCCTGCCAAGAATATTAGTACCCATTTATCAGTTGTAGGGTAGGCTTAGGACACGGTGAAGGAAGGGCCTGGTTTGTGCTAGCACTTACACCATAGGTGGCAATCATGTGGCTGGTCTATTGCTGGGAAAAAAGAGTTCTGTTTTTTCTAGTACCCTTCTCAGAGCGTGCAGTTGCTTAAGCCTTTCCCTTGCAGGCAGCAGATGCCAAACAGCCCACCTTCAAGCAAGCTCAAACAGGAGCTGCTAACAGAGGAATTCCACCCTCCATTACACAAACAATCTGTGAGGCTGAGTCAAAGCACCTGGGAAGATGAATAAGTGGGAAGTGAATGAACAGGATTCCAGTCATTGACAGAAGGATCAATAAGACATTTTTAACTTTCAGAACAGGGCCTGGCTCTGACCATTTTTGATATCCCGGGGCACTTTTTGCAAGTGCCAATGTGCGCAGATTCCAGTGGAATGTTTTCCCTTCTGCTCACCTGGGGAAGAAAAAAAAGAACCACCTCATGTGGATAAAATATTCTTCACCCAACTCTAATATTGTTGTGTTTAGTTAAACTACTTCTGCCTTCCACACCAGAAGTGGCTGCATTTCAGTTGAGGGGTAGGGAATGTATAAAAAACAAAATGTAAATACAGATGGCAAATCATTTTGAAGAGAATGCTGGGGTATTTGGATTTTTTTTTTAAAGAGTGATCTGATAAATGTCAGTCATAGTTGGCTTATGTAAAAAGGACAGAAACACGGAGAAAATGAATAATTTAATCTTTTATAGACAAAGTCAGACAGAGCTTCCAGGCTATCAATAATGGAATGAATCAGACTCTACAGGTGTTTCCTTAATATTGCTGCTGCTACGGTCAAACCGAGTTCTGGAAAAAAAAAAAAAAAAAAAAAAAGCAAAGCCCTTGTGGAGTCTGTTTTTGTGCACGTGGAGGGCGTGCCATGGAGCCACAGTGTCTGGGACAGCAGCGGTCACAGGAAGCTGTTGCTACTACTCTTTAGAGAGGAAGTCGGCATTTCAAGGTTGGAGGCAGAGTTAGCGCTGATTTTTCCTGCGCAGGAGAGGGGAGGGGAGAAGGGAGAGCGGCCTAAGAAAAGCACGAGGAAGGAAAAGGCTTAGAAAACATGCTACTAATGTAATCACAGCAGAGATAGCCAAGAAAGGACTTCATAAAAGAGAAAAAACCTGGGCTCGCTTGCAGAGGTTTTGTGTTCTGGGAAGAAAGGGTAGAGAGAATATATAAGTGTCTTGGAACATTTTCTTATAGAAGTTGTCACCCAGGAGTGGAGAAGCACTTCTGGGAGAGGAATTGGACTAGAGGAGTGCACCAAGGGAGAACAGTGAGGACTAGGAAAACCAAGAACCACTAGGTCATTCCTGTTTTTTTAAAATATAGAAACATGAATGATGTTAACATTACAGCCTGAGCAGAAACAGCCATGTGAGCTGAGAGCCAGCTCTGGAGCAGCCAGAATGGGTACAAATATCACTCCCATCCTCAACTATAGAGCAATGGGGAAGCAAATAGAGTCCCCATGTGTAGGAGCAGTTTCACTACTGTAACAATATGCATTAGCAAATGTAACCCACATGCTTTACACTGCAGTAGCTATTTCACCCCAAAGAAAGGGTGGCTTCAGCCTCAGAAGGCTCCCAAGAGAGCAGTGTGTGTGCAGGTAGGCAGGGGTTGAGCGTGGGTGGGCAGGGCCACCATATCTCTATGGGAAGGCATTGCCTTCCCTTGCCCTGCCTTCATTACCCACCGCCTATGTTCAGGGTGTCGAGATACTCAACCTCGCAATAGAGTTTAGCATCAGGCAGGGATATGGTTATGCCCATTTTAAGGCATTAATGGGAATCATCAGCCGGTCCTTTCAGCTATGGAAAGCTGCAGAGGGGCCTTAAGCTGTGGGGCTGCAAAACAGAGGACTGAGTCTGCATGTGACCCCTTTGGATGACCTCATTTCCCATCAGAAATCACTGAGTTCCTGTGCATCGATTCCTAGAACATTCCCTGAAGCTTTTGCATTGATTGGATGCATCATTTTAAAAGTATCTGGTGCCAAGGAAAAATGCCATCAAGATGAGTGGAAGAGCTCGCAAGCTCAGCCAGTTTAGCCAGGTGCCCCACTTTACTCAAAGGTACCAGAAACTTCACCCACAAGTGAGACTGCTAGAAATTCACCAGAGTTATTTCAGGTAAATTTTTTTTTTTCATGCCTTGAGGGGGGAATCCCCGGCCTCCCTACTCCCGCAGCTTTCCCAGGGAGTTTTAACAATACACATTTTTGATAGAGTCTCTTGCTGGTATGTGCCAAGATGCTCTGGTGAAAGACAGTGAAGAATGGAAAAATAAAAACATAGAACAGGCTGCTCCCTAAAACAGAGGTACAAGCCAACACACCTTACTATGGGCTATCTGTCTAGATCATACACTTCCCTTCAGAAGGCCTAGCTTGGAAGCAAGATCGGGGAAACCCCTGAGAATGTAAAATGACAACTTGCAATTAACAGTCTTCAGTACGCTACAAAGAGCAAATGGGATTCTATCCTGCTTCAGCAACAAAACTCTGGATTGCGTGCTGGTTGCAGAATCATGATACTGGCAGAGGTGTGGAAATAACAGCTGGATTTTCAGACCTCAGGCTAGGCTTGTCATCCCAGATAGTTCTCGGGGCAGGCAAGCAGAGCAGTAGCTCTGGGCTTCAACATCTAAGGGGCATCAGACCATTCTGCAGCTGCTTAGCTATTTTTTAGTACCCTGCTGTGGTCGGCCAGCAAGGTTCCCTTTAATCATTTCAATCCATATGTTTTCTATGTGCACCATGGCATGTATAAATGTGCACCACCAGGAGAAACACAAACCTAGCTGAGGGCGCCCTGCTAATCAGCACAGCAGGTTTGGGATCTCTCCTGAGTGGCTGCACAAGCGCCTAGCTTACAGGGAACACTGTTGAGCAAAAACAGACTGGCCTTCCCCATGGATTGAGCAACTGGGGGAGGGGAGGGAAAGGTGTTGCACCACCACTCCGATGAAATGATACTGAAAAGTTTTTTTCCAGCCTGTCCAGGGCAAACCGACTAAGACCACTCCTGCATGCTGCCTTTCCACTTGTAAACCAGACACTTTTAAAGATACAGTAACATTTTCATAACAACTAATGCAGACTTAATTGTCTACAGCATATAACCATAGAGTGGATTGTTAAACACTGTAAGGTATTTCATACCAATTTCTACTAAACCCAAATGAAAACCTTTAATCTTTTCACATTAAACTAGATTGGAATATAAACTAAGTTATCCCTTTCTCAGTTCAGTGCAGATGCAACTGCCCACTTGTTAAACAGGATAGCCGACCCAGAACACAACCAATCTTACTTAGCCTTTAATTCGACCAGCTAACTCACATGAAATTTACAAGCTGCCTGAATTCACTAGAGGCAAAGGCCCAGTAAAGACACCTTAAGTTAGCTAGCTTGAGTTCACAGCCTTTTTGTCACCCCTGTTGAAGAAAAGGGTCTAGTTCCAATAACAGTAACAAGTTGAAATATGTCAATACTTGTTCATGTTTGAAACTGGACTCAGATTTCTCCCATAGGAAGTGTTATGTAAATGCAAAATATCACTGGTAAGCATAACAGCTTTGACTCTGTAGGTTAAGAAGACTAATGAGATGGAGGAAGCGAAGAAGGAGGGTGGTGAAAAGGGATGGCATTAGTTTGCCAAATTCAGTTTCAGTCCCTTACTGGACTCTTACTGTACCTTTTGTAAGCTGGTTACAGAGCACAGAGATTTGAGAAAATAAGCTTTTAGTTTGACTTGCCTCTCTTTAGTGAAGCGTCAACAAACTGAAATATAAGAGCACTAAGCATTTCCTGGCCACAAAAATACTTCAAACAAGAGCAGCAGAAATCAAGACAAACCATGTTTTCTCCCTCATCAGCTCAAATACAAAGCTCATTTACAGTTTAATTCTTTGAAACACACTGAGCTCAAAGTAATTGCTCCAGAAACTTGTTTAGAGGGCATGGCTAAGAATCACATGATGACTGATGACTCATTTTCAGTATGTGATTAATACAACAAGGTTTCATAAGAGATACACAACTTGCATTAATAGATCCATATCTTACACTGTATCATATATACATGTCAATAGAGAATATCTGCATTTCTGGATACAAAGTTTTGAATAACAACCCAGTGATACCTCACATCACTGCAGTTTTCTTTCAAACTATAAACCATATTTACCATTAGGATTAGAGCTTTTGGAATAAGTTGATCATCCAGATATAGCTGCAGAACAGTCTGCCAGCCACTGTAAAACAAACAAGGCACGCACTCAATACCTACAGGTTGGGGAACAATACCTGGGAAAGCAGTGACTCTGAAAAGAATGTAGGGATCACAGTGGACAAGCAACTGAACACAAACACGTAGGCTGCGTCTAGACTGGCAAGATTTTGCGCAAAAGCAGCCGCTTTTGCGCAAAAACTTGACAGCTGGCTGCACTGGCTGCTTGAATTTGCGCAAGAGCACTGACGTTCTAATGTAAGAAATCAGTGCTTCTTGCGCAAATACTTTGACACTCCCGTTCGGGCAAAAGTCCTTTTGCACAAAAGCTTTTGCGCAAAAGGGCCAGTGTAGACAGCTCAGATTTGTTTTGTGCAAAAAAGCCCCGATGGCTAAAATGGCGATCGGGGCTTTCTTGCGCAAAAGCGTGTCTAGATTGGCACGGACACTTTTCCGCAAAAAGTGCTTTTGCAGAAAAGCATCCGTGCCAATCTAGACGCTCTTTTCCGCAAATGCTTTTAATGGAAAAATGTTTCCGTTAAAAGCATTTGTGGAAAATCATGCCAGTCTAGATGTAGCCCTAGTGTGGTGTTGTAGCAATTGGGGCAAATGAAATCCTTGAATCTATAAATTTAAACATTGAGTAGAAGTAGGGAGGGGATTTACCTCTGTGCGAGGCATTGTGAGACAATACCAGAATGCTTCATACGTATGACTGCAGGTAATCTGCCCAGCTTGTGGAATTACTATGGATCTGAATATCATGTAAACAATACTGGAATTTCTAGGGAAATATGTACTAGACCCATGCAAATAACTAATTTTTTGGTTCACTGGCAGGTCTCAAGAGTTGAAAAATTCATTTCATGTTGAACAAAAGGTTTTGTGTTTTAAATCTCTTCAATTTTTTAAAAAAGAAATTTAAAAGAAGTCATGTTGAACCAAAACACATTGTTCTGAAAATGTCAAAACAAAAATGTTTAGATTTTTTTCTAAGTATTTTTTGGTGAAGACACTTCAGTAAATCTGTCAAATGTTTCAGTTGATCTGAATCTACATTTTCTACCAAAAAATTTGTTGGTAAAAAAATTTCACTCAGCTGTAAGCCATACTATTTAATTCCAATATGCCATTTATTTCACACTTGGAGAAACAAAATGAAAGGTGAATTCTGTCACTGGCAGACTTTCTTGCCATCATTGTCAGATTTTCTTAACCAGAAGTTTTTCCTCTTTCCCAGCCCAGCATGTCCTTGGTCAATAAAGTTTTCATGCTGAATATTTAACAGCTAAGCCTACCCTTTTCCATAGCAACAGTGATGCCACAAACACAGGATTATGTGACTTCACTGCACAGTCAAGCAGAATATTAACAAGGTCACTGATAACTAAGGCTATGTCTACACACAGCGTTATTTCGGAATAACTGGCGTTCTTCTGAAATAACAATATGCCAGTCTTTATTTCAAAATAATGTTGAGCTGGAGAACTTTGTACTCCAACTTCTGTAACCCTAATTTCATGAGGAGTAAGGGAAGTCAAAGGAAAAGTATTCTTCCTTCGACTTCCTGCTGTGTTGACAGCACCAAAAGCCGAAATCAGCTATATCGACTTAAGCTACTCAATTGACATAGCTTAAGTTGTGTAGCTATTCCAGTGTTAGCTCTGCTGTGTAGATGTACCCTAACAGCGGCATTTACAAAGGTACATAAGTGCTTAACTCCCACTAAAATAAAGGGTACCTAGGAGCTTAAATACCATTGTGAAACCTGCACAAGCTTTTTACAATTGTATGGCCCCTCCCAGCAGAGGATTTCAGATTTCAATTCAATGATCTCCATTTTTCAGATGGAGCAATGGAAGCACAAGAAAGTTTAAAGGCCAAGCCCACTGCCACACAACAAGATAGATAAATAACCTGGGTGTGGCATTGGTGCAATTGGGAATGCAGAATTCTTCCCATTTCCATGCCTTAAATGCTAATAGAACTGCTCCTTCTACAGCAGTTTAGTGCTTCAGCACCACTGGCAGCTGCTGCGTTCCTCCATCAACTGCAGGCCTATTAGGTAGCACATCCATCAGCCCATCTCCATGTATGCAGAGAGCATGACATGTATGCAGAGAGCACCCATTGAACGGTGCTTTGTGGTGCTCTGAGGGTGCATACTCTCTGCCCACCATGGAATGGCACAAATTCTATCTAAATATTCATACGCCAGCTACTAAGAACCTTAGGGACCTTAGGGAGAGGAGTAGGATTTGGTCCCAAATGACTCATCTACACGGACACCAGATGCCAGTAATAGAACCCGACTCTCTTGACTTCAGCCCTGTGCTAATTAAGACACAAACATACTAGATTGACTAGGGCAGAGGAACACAGAGTGTGACTGGTCAAACATATTGCTGTCTGCGTAAGTGTAATTGGAACTACATGACACTATTTCTGAGCCAGGGGCTGTTCGAGTCAGCATGGGAGCCCCAGGGTCTCTGAAGGCTGAATTCCATACTGTGTCAGTGACAACACCAACTATCCACAGATTTTAAACAATTTACTACATTTTTTTCCTTAAACTTGTGAAGTCTGAATTCTGGAAGCAATTTATTGGAGAGCGATAAAAGCATGAAATCCCCATCCCTCCCTCCAGATAATTGGATGTAAAAGCTAGTTTCTTTTCAGGCACTTAACCTCTTCTATGTAATTAGAACTGGATTCGTCCATAGTTATTGGATGAGTTTTAGATGATGTTAAAAGATACCAGGAGATCTTATTATGTGTCTGTTAGAATGCATGTCAAAACGACTTCCAGAGGGTTGTTCAGGTTAAAAAGGAGGATCTGAAAGACTGCTTGGTAACTGACACCCCGGCACAAATCTGTTGTATTTTGTCAGTTGTGTGTCTTAGTAATAATATGCCAAGATAGAATTAAAAACTTCACAGCCAAAGACCCTGATTCATTGAATCACTTAAGTATGTACTTAAAGTTAAGCATGTTCCTAAATACCATTAAAATCAATTGGATTTTAACACACACTTTAGTGCTTTGCTGAATACAGATGGCCATCAGTACATGCTTACAATTAGGCATGCGATGAGTTTTTGCTGATTTGAACCCTCAGCAAATGGGGCGATGGAAAGGTGTCCGAGGTTGACTCTGCCCCATCCCATAGCCAGCCACAAGTAAGGTGGACTCACCAAAGGGAAAGACTTTCTATACCCCAGGCCACTCAAGAGGAGTGGTATCTGTTTAAAGCAAAGTCATCTTGGAACAACCCAGGGTGGCTCCACATCTCATATGCAACATGGGTCAGTGGCTCAAAACTCCACAGTACCATTCAAAGCCCACGGAAGTGAGATGGACTCTCTTGACTGATGTCTAGTTATGCGTGTGGCCAAGTTTTTCTGTGGGCCCATAAAATTTGTTTACAGCTGCCAGTCATGACTTTCAGTGTTGTATTCTGTTATTTAGCTCTAATTTACCCCTAAATGTCTTCTAAGAGCCCAGTAACCGGTGGAAATGTTGATAATATTGCCAGACAATATTTATCTCCTGTAGTTTGGCAAATTTTCTGGTTCAGCACTGGTCACGTCCCAAGGGTGCTGGACTAGAGAGGTTCAACCTGTACTTTAGAGTGGCATTTGGGAGGAGCAACATAGTTAAACCTGGAAATCTATCACACATCATAGGCATGTCAGAGAAAAGCATCCTATGTGAATATAACAATAGCCATAGTGGGTCACACCAAAGATCCATCTAGCCAAGTATCCTGTTTTCTCACTGTGGCCAATGCCACATGCTTCAGAGGGACTGAATAGAACTGACAATCCAATGATCCGTCTCTTGTCGCCCATTCCCAACTTCTGGCAAACAAAGGCTAGGGACACCACCCGTCCCATCCTGGCTAATAGCCACTTCATGAACTCCATGAACTTATCATTCTTTTTGGAACCCTTTTATAGTTTTGGCCTTCATAACATTCTCTGGCAAAGAGTTTCACAGATTGACTATGTGTTGTGCAAAGAAATACTTCCTTAAACCTGCTGTCCATTACTGTTATTTGGTGACTCCTAGTTCTTGTATTATAAGGAGTAAATAACATTTCCTTAGTTACTTTCTCCACACCAGTCATGATTTTATAGACCTCTATCATCTCTCTCCTTAGTCATTTGTTTTCCAAGCTGAGAAATCCCAGTCTTTCTAATCTCTTCTCCTATGGAAGCTGTTAGATACCCCTAATCATTTTTGTTGACCTTTTCTGTACCTTTTACAATTCTAAGATATCTTTTTTGAGATGGGGTGACCAGATCTGCACCCTATATTTAATACGTGGGAGTACCATGGATACAAGCAATATGATATTTTCTGTCTTATTATGTATCCCATTTCTTAACGATTCCCAACATTCTGATTGGTTTTTTTGACTGCTTCTGCCCATTGAGTGGATATTTTCAGAGAACTCTCCATGATGATTCCAAGATCTCTGTCCTGGGTGGCAACAGCTAATTTAGATTCCATTATTTCACATGTATAGTTGGACTTATATTTTCCAATGTGCATTATTTCCCCCCATCTTGACACACTTCTGAGTTTAATTTTACCTGCTTGCCAATTTAAGTGGTACTAGAAAATGGTGACAAAAAATAACAAGAAAAATGCAACAATGAATTTGTGACATGTTAATGCAGTTATCACTGTTCCTCCCTTTTGATTTCCATTGGCACTAGACCATGGCAGCTTGTGTTGAAGTTGTAGTTGGGATTAAATTTTTCATTGTGCATTACATTGTATTTTATCAAGCATATCCCATGTTTGGAATGCTTCTCAAGGCACAAATTGCTTGTCCTTACCAGAGCTAATCTGCATCATCTGTCTGGATTTTTTTTTTTTTTTTTGCATTTACTCAATTATGGTCATTTAGAAAGAAGCAGAAACAACAATTCTCTGACAAAAGTGCTGATTGGAGGTGGAGTGGTCTTGCTGAGCAGCAGAACTTTGTGGGGACTGGAAGCAATGCTATATCCAGTTGCTGCCTTTGCTCAGGGAATGCTGCCCATGTGTAATAAAACAGTACAGCATAATAAAACAACCGAGTGGGAATGTTATAAGCAGGCTCATAAATTAAGTAAACGTCCACTATGAAAGAAAATCTGTGTGCCTTACGGCACACATTTATTGCACAACCCCTCTGGAGGACAGCTGCAATCTGTGTTCAGCTACTGACATTGCAGCCTCTGAGAGTTTACCCAGGCAGAGAGATTTTAGCTACAAATCCACAGAGAGACAAAATGAGGTTGGAGAACTGTTTGCACTTAAGCTGTCATTGTGTCAAACTAAAATTACGGGGATTCCAATTCCAAGTTACTTTTACTGTGGCTTACTAGGAGGAGGACACACCTGTTATTCTTGTAAGCTAGACCTTGCAGTACATGATGACAGAGATGAAATAACAAGCCTCATATTTATGCATGTGGCTGGGACAGTATGGGCAAACAGTCCCGCTTTCAATACAGCTCACATATCATCTGAATATGGTTACTAAGCTTCTCCAAGCCTAGTGTGAATTCAGCTCTGGAGACATTTTGTGTAACTAGTTCCCTGCAGAAGGAACTGCCAACTTCACAACATGCAGTGGTGGAGTCAGAAGGAAGAGACTGGAAGTAGCCGGTAGTTAGTTGTTAGCAATTAATAAGAATTTAAAAATGTAAAAGTCTTAGAGCCAAACTCAACAAAAAATATTATGTTCTAACAAACAAATCAAAACCTGCAGGACATGGTGGCTTTAAAGCCATTTGGCATTGGGAAGTTAGTCAAGATTTGGAAGGAAATGTATGCTAATGGTATCAATATGGGCTATATTGGCCCCAACAGGTTGCAAAGTCAATGCAAGGTCTAACCGGAATAATTCCCACAGGACAGGGTGTGGAGAGATAAACCTTCATTGCTACCCTAAATAGCACCAGAGACCGAAGTAGTAACCCTGGACCCCCAACACCTCACCTTCAATCCTGGGACAAAGGAAGTGTGAGCCATGTCTCCTCCATCCTCGAGGGCACCTTGGCACTAGTCCAAGGAGGAATCAGGCCCTGAGTCACTCTATTGGCAACTAGCCAGCTAGTGTTGTCCCTAACGGAAACACAGGATGGGACAGACCAAGTTCTGCCCCTGAATTCTGCACCATGCATGACTCAGACTGGGGAAACGCGGGCGCTGTTTAGTTGCTGAGTAAAGAAGATCTTTGCAATGAAGAAACACCTGGGATGGGTTTGGTCCTTTTTGCTTCATGGGGTAAACATACATGGATGAGACAGAAATGATTTTACTTTTAACATCCCTTATTCTACTGACGTATGTGCACCACTAGTTCAGTTATATTCCTGTGCTACATACAGCAATGACCTGGCCACAATACAATCGACTTTCCCATAATACATGAAGAACGAAATCCTAGGATGTTCTAGTGACCTCTGATGGTACCATCCCTGTACCCACTTCTAAAGAATGTAACCATTTCTATGACTGGCTAATTCAAGTAGTACTTCCTTTGGGGGATTTCTAGTCTGGTTACCATGCATCAAGTTTCAAGCCCTTAGAACATGCCAATGTAGAGAGCAGATTTAGATTCCAAGTATTATTTCTTGCTTAAGGGCATGTTAAGGTCAATTGTGAGGCTTTTCTTAACAGGATCTCTCTGAAGTAAAACCTAAGGGCTTGCCTTCACTTACTCTGAGGTCGACACTCTGGAGATTGATCTCCTGGGGTTTGATTTAGCAGGTCTAGGAAAGGCCCACTAAATCGACCACTGATTGCACCCCCCATCAACCCTGCTATTCCACCAGGTCGTGAGGAGTAAGGGAAGCAGAGAGCAGAAACTCCACAGTGGGGACGCTGCAGAAATTCGACCTGAAGTACATAGACTCCAGCTACACTATTCTTGTAGTTGAAATTGCATATCTTAGGCGGACTTTTTCAGGTAATGTCAACCTGGCCTAATAAAAAGCTCAAACACTGAGTAAGATTTAACAATACTATTGATCAGAAAGGAGGTGTTGTCAAGGAAATGGAAGCCAGGAGAGTTTGTCTGCTGCAAAGTAAACACCACTATAGTAACCTGAATGGACACAGAGCAGCAAATCTAAGCTGTGTGGGGATCAAAGACACTTAGGGAGAAAGAGAGAAAGGAGAACCTGCATCATGCACAGGAAGAGAGAAAAGAGGCATAAGGCAACCCTCAGACAAAGCTAGAAACCTCAGCAACAAACTGAAAGGAAAGGAAGAGAGAGAGCCATTCAATGCTGATAAAACAAAAGCATGAATCTTGATGGATAGAGGCAGTACCGTTGAGGGTTTGAATGTCCCCAAACAGATTTTGTTCGCAGTCTTAGCTTTATTTCAAGCCTCTTGTCATGAGAGATCTCAATGATCATTTTAGCAAGAAGAGGAGGGAGGCAATAATGCATTTTGGGCAAATTTATTATACTCTACCCACCTAAATTCCCCCTTAAATCATTCTCACTAGCTCTGTCTTTGGGTAGAGTAGCTCCTGATCTTTGTACCTCGAAGGCCAACATAACTTAATGAAATCAAGAAGCCATATAACATCTTGCCTTTCCTATATGGGGATGGTTCCCTCACAGACCGTCACCCGTGGTCTGGTAAGGTGATTTGTCCATTCCATGACAAACAAGGTTCTAAACAAATGCAAAGTTTTTCAGCCCTCTTTGGGTGCTACAGTCTCTCACAGGACCTTTTCTGATCACTCTCTCCTTAGTACAGGGAATTGAAAAAGGGTTTTCCTCATGGTCTCTGGAAACTTCAGCCTGAGATCCCTAGTTGAGGGCAGTGCTTTCATGCTATTACTATGTTGTTCCATGGTTTTTCCTTCACTGATTTCATTCTTCCCAGGGGACTTTTTGACCCCATTATTTCCTAGGCCTTTCTCCAGCTCCCCTAGTAAAGCACCTCTACTAAATATAGTGTCCCTAGAAAAGAGATTTTTTTTATATTGTCTTTCCCAGCATGCCTTGCAATAATCTATAGTCACATGACTGTAGACCCCAGGATGCTAGTCCTTAAAAAACCATAATGTGGAGCAGGGATGTGCTGGTTTAGACCTACTCTTGAAGTGATTGCACCCACATGACAGACCCCCATCAGTGCTTCAGGATAGATTCACTGCCTTGTTCTGTTCCCTTTGCACCGCTGAGGGAGCACAAAGGAAATGGAAACCACCCAGTGCTCCCTTGATAAAAATCCCCCTGATGTGAGTGTAGAGATAATGCTGATTCACAGACCTCCCTCCCTCCAACTCCTGGGGGTGAGGGAGTGGCTGGAGTATGCCGCACTGTCACTACCTGCAGCTGAAATATGATCCCTTCATTATCAGGTGGCATCATTTTATCAAACATGGGCAGGGGCAGAGAATCAGGGATTTGTAACTGGTGGCCGCCTTCACATTCTCCTGTTTCCTTTTTCTTAGGGTGTATGGGAGAGGGGAGACATCCTGTTCCAGGTGCTGCCCCAGGCTGAGGAGGAATCACTCAGGGCATGTCTACACAGCAATTAAACACCCATAGTCAGCCTGAGGGAGTTGACACGGGTTTGGGCTACAGAACAGTACAGTTCTGTGTAGACATTTGAGCTTGGCCTGGAACTCAGGCTCTGTTGCTTGTGGAACCTTAATTCAGCCCTCATGTGCATTTGCACTATGAGACAGCCTTTAATTACATGACCACAGACTACTTTTCCCACAGGTGCTCATTTAATGATCAGCTGTGCAATAATTTGTTTTCTCTTCACTGGTCAGTGTGTGGCCCTAGGAGAGGGATAAGGAAGAAGCGGTGGATGTGGTATACCTAGACTTTAGCAAGGCATTTGATAGAGTCTCGCATGATATTCTTATCAATAAACTAGGCAAATACAACTTAGATGGGGCTACTATAAAGTGGGTGCATAACTGGCTGGATAACCGTACTCAGAGAGTAGTTATTAATGGTTGACAATCCTGCTGGAAAGGTATAACAAGTGGGGTTCCGCAGGGATCTGTTTTGGGACCGGTTCTGTTCAATATCTTCATCAACGATTTAGATATTGGCATAGAAAGTACGCTTATTAAGTTTGCAGATGAAACCAAGCTGGGAGGGGTTGCGACTGCTCTGGAGGATAGGGTCATAATTCAAAATGATCTGGACAAATTGGAGAAATGGTCTGAGGTAAACAGGATGAAGTTTAATAAAGACAATTGCAAAGTGCTCCACTTAGGAAGGAATAATTAGTTTCACACATACAGAATGGGAAGCGACTGTCTAGGAAGGAGTACGGCAGAAAGGGATCTAGGGGTTATAGTGGACCACAAGCTGAATTAGAGTCAGCAGTGTGATGCTGTTGCAAAAAAAGCAAACATGATTCTGGGATGCATTAACAGGTGTGTTGTGAACAAGACACAAGCAAGAAGTCATTCTTCTGCTCTACTCTGCGCTGGTTAGGCCTCAGTTGAAGTATTGTGTCCAGTTCTGGGCACTGCATTTCAAGAAAGATGTGGAGAAATTGGAGAGGGTCCAGAGAAGAGCAACAAGAATAATTAAAGATCTAGAGAACCTATGAAGGAAGGCTGAAAGAATTGGGTTTGTTTAGTTTAGAAAAGAGAAGACTGAGGGGGGACATGATGGCAGTTTTCAGGTATCTAAAAGGGTGTCATAAGGAGGAGGGAGAAAACTTGTTCATCTTGGCCTCCGAGGATAGAACAAGAAAGAAGCAATGGGCTTAAACTGCAGCAAGGGAGGTTTAGGTTGGACATTAGGAAAAAGTTCCTAACTGTAAGGGTAGTCAAACACTGGAATAAATTGCCCAGGGAGGTTGTGTAATCTCCATCTCTGGAGATATTTAAGAGTAGGTTAGATAAATGTCTATCAGGGATGGTCTAGACAGTACTGGGTCCTGCCATGAGGGCAGGGGACTGGACTCGATGACCTCTCGAGGTCCCTTCCTGTCCTAGTATTCTATGATTCTATGATTAGTCACTACACAATATAATCTCTAATCTGAAGACAGAATAATTAACATAGCACAGTCCACGAATAAGGAGTGTATTGCTGTAGTATCGGAGGGCTTTATGAACATTACATTTGGGGGTGGTATTGTGCCCATTTTACAGATGAGCGATGAGGCACAAAGAGATTAAGGTCAAAGGTATCCACTAAAATGGTAGTATCCAGTTTTGAGATGTCTGGAACAGCTTTTCCAGAATATTTAGCATTGAACAGCACTTTACACATTAAAGCACCCCCCCCACCTGACTTCAGTGGCAGGTGTGAGGACTCAGCACTTTTGCAAATCCAACCACAGGATCTCAGTTTTGGAACTCACAAAAGGAGGCATGCACAATCTGTGACCTCCTGGTTTAAATGACATGACTAGGCTCAGATGGCAACTCGGTGGCAAAGAGAAACTCCAGGTCTCCAGCAGTCAACTGCTCTAACTAGGAAACCCTGCTCTCTCTCTGTGCAATCCCATGCTTCATTCAGTTCAGACCTTCCTACTTCTGCAACAAATGGAGCGGAGGTCTTACAGAGAACAGTTTCCTTTTACTACACTACACTGATCAATCCCCAGATCAGGTCTCTCATGTGCACTGCAGTTGATGGTGTAAACGTATACACAAGGGGGAATGGGAGAATGTGACCTCAGGTTATACAAGAAACCTTAAGAGGGGCATTTACTAATTTTTGAGTGCTTGACTTCGTAGTTTTAATAACGTTCTTGTCATGTAGATTTTTTAGTGCCTGCAATTTCTTAGGGGGTTTTTTAAAAATAGCAACTGAAAAACAGAAATTCCATTTCATCGTATTGACACCCACATAGATTGTCAGGAATGCTGGCACTTTTAGATCCACCACGCAGACCTCTTCCACATGCGCTAACAGAGTAACTCATAGCAGCAGTAGGTTGTCATCCTCTAGGAGGAAAGCGGGATGGGACACTGCCAGTGGATTTCCTGTACAGCTGCCGATAGCAGAGGAATGGAAAAACTCAAGAATCTTGGGTCCATTCTAGGCAGTGGAGGGGAGTGTGCTTGTGTAGGCACACAAGCATTAACCCTTCTGCCCTGTCCCCTGCAGCCTGCCCTAGATTCACTCACAGTCCTCCTGCACACACTCAGTCTGAGTTTCCTTGCCCAGCCATTCTCAGTTCCCCCACCCCAGGCCCTCACTCCCAATCTGTTAGACTCACTTGTTCCAACCTACTCTCTCGAGGTCTGGCTCTTGTCTCCCTCTACAATCAAATCAGGCAGCTTCCTCCTTGGTGCTGTTCGGGCCCAGAACATAGAAGGGGATTCCTGCTCTCAGTCCCAGTGCCTGCCCTAGGAATTTAGCAGATGGCAAATTTTATCTACTCACCATGTACAGTGATTTTTTTTTTGCAAGCATTTATTGGTTGGCTAAATGTAGAGTGGATTTTCAGAGGGACAGCACAAGGCACATCCTAGTCACAAAGGCCACTCCTTTGCCAAATTTCAAGAACCTGCACCAAAACACAGGGCTTTTCAAAGAAGAAGTGGCCAGAATTTAACATGGCCATGCCATCAGATATTCCCTAGCCCAATTCTCAAAAAAAAAAAAGGGGGGGGGGCAAACATTCCAGAACAATTCAGCTTGATGCAGACACCCAGCATGAACACCCAGTCCGAACAGTTGATGTTTGGCAAAGTTATAAGCCGCTGAGAACAGTGTCTTATAATGGGACATGTCAGGCAACCCATAGGCAGACCTATCAACACTGCCTAGAACACACAGCCAAGTCCTGCTCACCGTTCTCCCTTGAGAAGTTCCACTGACGTCAATAAGACTAGTCATGAGCAAGACAAGCAGGATTTGACATATTTGGAAATGTGGCAATTTCTGTGTGTGTTGCTCTACAGAAAAGTTCCTTGAGGACAAAAGCTAGAGCTTTGAGAGGCAGTGTGCCATTCTGTCATTGCCCTTTCCCCACTAATTAGTGGGTCCCATTTTTCCAAGCCAGTGTGAGAACCCTGATGTCCATGTTATTACTATTGTTTTTGTGCTTGTTGATTCTTAATACTGGAAGTCCCTGTGTTTCCCCTCCTGTTGATCTTCACATCCGATGAGAATTCCCACAGGAATTCTCCAGAACAATGGAATTAATTGCGCTTTCTCTCAACTCGACACCCCCATCATTATCTGTTGAATTGTTATCTAGAAGTTTCCAAAAAGGCAACGCAACACTGTGAAAAGTTTTCAGGATCTGTATAGTCTTCAGCAGCAAGATGCACATGTCTTTTCTTTCATCTGATCACATAATTTGCAAGTTATTTTTTCACACACCACTCTCTGCCATTCACTGGTATCCTAGTTATTTTTACTCTCTCTCTCTCTCTCTCTCTCTCTCTCTTTCTCTCTCAACCATTCACTAGAATCTGAGTTGGGCATTTTGAAAAGGAATTTGTGGTGGCTTGAGGATGGTGTTGGAATTTCAAGCGATCAATTTAAGTGCAAGTGATAGAGACGGGGAGATTTCTGGTCCTGCTTGCAGGCTAGGGGCTTCTGTCAAGATATGTGTGTGTAGAGTCTGGAAAAACCAGCCTCAAACAAGGTAGGGTGAGAGGTGTCTTTCTGCCTTGGGGAACAAGCTACTATGCTTCTCTTGCTGTTTTTTGGTTACTGGGTATTATTGTTCTGGATTAAAAAAAATAGTGTGGTGATGTAGCTTTCCAGCAGGAGTATTTGATGTTTTTACCTAATTTCACCATAATAGATTAAAAACAAAACAAAAACCACTTAATTCTGTAAACCTCAAACAAATGCAAGTTAGGATTTTCCCTGCATTAGCCACAATAAACATGTCTGTTCAAGAAGAAAGCCCTCGTTGAGATGTATGTATTGATGATGCAGGAAATCGTGTTTGTACCTGTGAAGAAATTGTTCAAGAACAGTACATCCTTGTGAAACTATCCTTCCTCCCCACGCCCCATGCACACAACTGCCAAGGTCTCTGAGAGCTCAGGTTGTCTAGCATACAAGTAGAATCAAAGGACTGGAAAGGCCTTTGAGAGGTCATCTAACCCAGTCCCTGCACTCATAGCAGAACTAAGTATTATCTAGACCTTTCCTGACAGATGTTTGTCTAACTTAACCTTAAAAATCCTCAGTGATGGAGATTCCACAATCACCCTGACAGGAAGTTTTTCTAACCCTTACTGAAATTTAAGTAATGGTTACCTATATTGTAGCTACTGGAACGCAAAGTGCCCCAGTAGCTTTGGATAATACTGTATACCCAGCTTCTGACAAACAGAGTCTAGAGACGCCAACCCTGCCTCTCCTGCCTAATAAGTATTGATGGACCTAGCCTTCATGAGTTTATCTATTTCTTTTTAAATCATGTTCAAGTCCTGATCTTCACAATATCCTCTGGCAAGGAGTTCCATAAGTTGACTGTGCTCTGCATGAAGAAAAACTTCCTTATGTTTGTTTTAAACCTGCTACCTATTAATTTCATTTGGTGACCCCTAGTTCTTATGGGAACAGGTAAACAACTTTTCCTTATTCACTTTCTCCATACCTCTCATGATTTTATAGACCTCTTTCATATCCCCCCTTAGTCTCCTCTTTTCTCAGCTGAAAAGTCCCAGTCTTTTTCATCTCTCTTCATATGGCACCCGTTCCAAACTCCTAATAATTTTTGTTGCCCAAACTTAGATTTCATCAAGCAACTTCACCAAGTGCAAACTCCTCAGGCACTCTCTCAGCCTTCACAGACAGCCCTGAGTGGGCCCGGTGAGCATATCTCTGAAAGAGATTCCCTTATCAAGAATGTATCAAGAATTACAGCAATATTCACAATAATCCTAAATCAAAAGGACCAGTAACTAACCCAGGTCAATTGTGCTTTAGGTTTCATACCAAAGAAAACACTTGTAGCCAATCCTATAGAGAATGACATGAAGATCTATTAAATAGATTATTTAATTTAATTTAAATTAAATAATTTACAAGGTTAAAGCAGGCAAACTGACACACAAACAAGATACAGTCTTAGGTTTCAAAAGGCGATATAGGTTGATACAGGGTTCTATAATGTGCTAGCTCTGTTCGACCTTTTGGGCTAAGCATCTGGGGATCTCTTGCTTATGCCTAGAAACATCTTGTCCACTCAGAATCATAAGGCTGGAAGAGACCTCAGGAGGTCATCAAGTCCAGCCCCCTGCCCAAAGCAAGACCAATCCCAACTAAATCAACCCAGCCAGGGCTTTGTCAAGCCGAGAATCCAAGCAGTACAGAGATCCTTAGTTCCTTTTGTTTGGGGTTTTCATCTGCCTGCTATATCAGTCTTGGCCTTCACAACATCATCTGTGTGTTGTGTGAAGTTCCTTTTATTTGTTTTAAACCTACTATAATTTAAACCTACCCTAATTTCATTTGGTGACCCTTAGTTCTTGTGTTATGAGAAATTCTTCTTTATTCACTTTTTCCACACCAGTTATGATTTTCTAGACCTCTATGTTATCCCTTGCCCATAGTCACCTCTTTTCCAAGATGAAAATCCCAGTCTTAATCTCTCCTCATACGGCAGCCATTCCATATCCCTAATAATTTTTTTTGTTCTTTTCCAAACTTTTCCCAATGCCAAGATCTTTTTTGAGATGAGGCGACCAAATGTGCATGCAGTATTTAAAATGTGGGTGTGCCATGGATTTATATAGAGGCAATACGATAGTCTTGGTCTTATTCTCTATCCTTTTCTTAATGATTTTTAACATTGTTTGCTTTTTTGACTGCTTGCTGCACATTGCCTGGATGTTTTCAGAGAACTATCCACAATGACTCCAGCATCTCTCTCTTGAAAGTCCCCAGCAGAAGCTCTTTTAAATTTTCTCTTAGCCTATGCATTTATGCCCAAGATTAAATTGTGTGACTTGGACTCTACACTCTTGTGAGGGAGTAACACTGAATAACACAAGGGAGACCAATCATTTTTGTTGCATAAGATGTAGCCCTAAATATAGGTAGATTCAGCATCGAAAGAGAGCTCCAGGCAACACAGCTTTGTATATAGTCTTGGTGCAATAGTACTAAAACTACATTTGACACTTAAAGCAATGAGAAGCCATACTAATAAATCTCACTATATGTGTCTAGGGATGATGTATCTAGATAATGCAAGAGAGGTCAAGGAATCAAACACAAGAGAGGATGAGAGTGGTGAGAGTGAAGGACTATTGTGACACCCTTATTAATTAGAACAGAACAAATTTTAATAAGGCTTTATTTCCACTCTGTGAAAGAGACTGAAACTACACATAACTATTTATTAACTGCCCAACCAATTCAGTGCTCATTGAAAAGCTAACAAAATGCAGCTACTCTGTGCCTATGTGCATATAAATTATGCAAACAAACATTTCCTTCGTTGAACTCAGTGAATGTTCTAGCCACTCACCCCAGTCAGTGATTTCTGGTAGGCTTCTTATGCTTCCTAGAGCCGCTGTTTAGTCAGTGGTCCTGTTTGAAATAAAATATAAATATATTGGACCATGAGCTTCCGTGGGTAACACCCAAAGTGGGGTCTATCCACAAAAACTCATGCTTGAATAACTTCCCTTATTTCGAAATAACAAGGCGAGCGCCCACACTACCAAGCCCATTATTTCTCCCCTCCATTATCCAAGTGATTAATGAAAATATTGACTAGTAGCAGACTCAGATTAACTCCTGAAAGACCCTACTAGATATATCCTGCTAGTGAACTGCTGATAACTGCTCTTTAAGTACAGTCCTTCAACCAGTTGTGATGTAGATAACATTTCTTAAAAGTGGTTGCACATTTCCTTGCTTTGCTTATGAGAGTGTCACATGGGGCTGTGTCAAAGCCTTACTAAAAATCAAGATATATCACATCTACTAGTTTCCCCCATATCTACTACACCAGTAAACCTCTCAAATTAGAAAACAAAGTTGGTCTGACATGATTTGTTCTTGTCTTCAGAATCCTATTCTCCGCTGGGTGTTTACAGAGTGATTTTTTTAATAATTTGTTCCAGCTTCTTTCCATGTATTGAAATTAGACTGACTGGTCTCTAGTTCCCTTGGTTGTCTTTGCCCAACTTTTTAAATGCAGGAGGAGCAAACATAGTACCTTTCTCAGTCCTCTCGGATTTCACCCCCCCACCCCATGAGCTTAAGATAATTGCAAATGGTTCTGAGATTGTTTCAACTAGTTCCTTAAGTATCCAAGGATGAATTTCATTAGGTCCTTACCACCTGAACACATCTAACTTATCTAAATATTCTTTAAACTATTCTCTTCCTATTTTGGCTTTTATTCTGCTTTTTCATGTTAATATTAACTGTGTGGCGTATCTGGTCACCATTAATCATTTTAATGAAGACAAGCAAAATCATCATTAAACAGCTCAGCTGCCTTGATGTCATTGGTTATTAATTTTCCTTCTCCCCTGAATCATAGAATCCTAGGGCTGAAAGAGACCTCAGGAGGTCATCGAGTCCAGACCCCTGCCCAAAGCAGGACCAATCCCAACTAAATCAACCCAGCCAGGGCTTTATCAAGCCGAGACTTAAAAACCTCTAGGGATAGAGATTCCACCACCTCCCTAGGTAACCCAATCCAGTACTTCACCACCCTCCTAGTGAAATTGTTTTTCCTAATATCCAACCTAGACCTCCCCCACTGTAACTTGAGACCATTGCTCCTTGTTCTGCCATCCATCACTACTGTGAACAGCCTCTCTCCATCCTCTTTGGAACCTCCCTGCTGCTATCAAATCCCCCCTCACTCTTCTCTTCTGCAAACTAAATAAGCCCAAATTCCTCAGCCTCTCCTCCTACGTCATGTGCTCCAGCCCCCTAATCACTTTGGTAGCCCTCTGCTGGACCCTCTCCAATGTGTCCACATCCTTTCTGTAGTGGGGGGCCCAGAACTGGACACAATACTCCAGATGTGTCGAATAAAGGGGAATAATCACTTCTCTAGATCTGCTGGCAATGCTCCACCTACTGCAACCTAATATTCCATTAGCCTTGTTGGCTACAAGGGCACACTGTTGACTCATATCCAGCTTCTCATCCACTGTAATCCCCAGGTTCTTTTCTGCCAAACTTCTACTTAGCCAGTCTGTCCCCAGCCTGTAATAATGCTTGGGATTCTTCCATCCAAAGTGCAGGACTCTGCATTTGTCCTTGTTGAACCTTATCAGATTTCTTTTGGTCCAATCTTCTAATCTGTCTTGGTCACTCTGGATCTTATCCCTGCCCTCCAATGTATCTACCTGCCCTTCTGAATGGAGAACCTACATTTTCCTTAGTCCTTCTCTTGCGTCTAATGCATTTATAGAACCTCTTCTTACTGCTCTTTATGTCCCTTTGCGCTGTATTTCTGAAGTCCCTACATGGTTGTTCTAGTCTTTTGTACTCCTCAGTAGGTGGTCCTACTATTGGTGAGTGAGCCCCAATGACATGTTCCTTTTCTAATCACATCTTTCTTTCAATAGTTGTGCTGTTCTTTTTCTAATATGCTAAGCCAACACATACTTTAATATAAAAAAACCCAACTTCCTAAAAATTGTCCTTAGGTTCAGAAAGTTCATCTTGTTCTTTAGGCAATTTAAAAAATTGACATGTAACTTCATGTCCGGAGTGTTCTGCAAACAAGAGGTAAGTGTTTCAAATTCTGCATCTTCCTAAATTCAACTTTTAGCAGGAAGCCAAGTAGTACAGAATTAAAACTGTGGGCTTGTTTTTATAATGCGGCATTGTAAATTCAATATCCATCACCACGTACATACATCTCAAGTCCTAATTAACCCTTTAAAATAGACAGGCAAGTATTGAAATTCTAGCTATAAAGTAACTGCAGTACAGATACCATTAGAATGTTCAAGAATACACTCAGACCAAACACATAGTCTCCACTTTTTAAAAAATTACTGAATATTGACATGTGGCCTAATATTTTATAAAGTGATTAATGGCTTGAAGGCCTCACCTGAGACAACTTATAGAGGTTTGATTTTTTTAGTAGGGAGGTACTCAGCACTTTCAGAAACCTTCAGTCTCTATGTAATACACACACACATTCTGGGTGGGGTGCACTCCCCCATCTAGTGGCTCCAAGACCAATTAGAGAGAAAAATGCATCTGCTCAACAGGTAGTTTTTAGATCACGCGATAGAGGCTCATGCACTAAGCTCCAGAGGTCCCAGGTTAGGTTCTGCCCACAGATGACCAGTGTCTTTGGCTTCATATATGCAAGACAAGAGTTAGGGCCTCCAAAATCATGAATGAGAACTACAAATGTTAACCATGGTACAGAACCTGGGTGTGTGGGGGGATGGGAAAGCAGCCTCAGAAGGAATTGCCAAGGGATTGTCTCATCAATATTCAATGCTGGCGAAAGGTAAAGGAACATGAGATGAGCAGAAAGCAATGAGCTGGAAACATGGAGGGAGACTGTGCCTGCAGCATTTTGTTGGGAAGGATGAGCACCTTTTCAGCAATCTATGCCTACACCATCTGGGAGTGCTGCCACCACTACTGACCAGAATTCCAGTAATCACACAGGAAGTCACGGGTGTGCAAGTTTAAGCAGTGTACAAAGAATTCTTGCATAGCTGGTGCCAGCCTCCTTCACAGCACACACCATTGTCAGCACCCTTCTCTGATGAAATATCTCCTAGTGGTGGAGGAGGGAGTTATTAGGATGGTTAAATCTGACCTCAAAGGGCAGGTGCCCCATCCAAAGACTTGCTTCATGTAGCTGGGTGTATCCACGAATGGGATTAATGGCAATTGTGGTGTTGTTCAGGCCGACAGACTATACCTTGGATTCCCTGGTTGAGCTCCTTGAGATTTTGCCAAGCTGGTGTTGGAGCTCACAACTTGCTGTCGGTTCTAATGGGTCAAGTCAAGATGTCAGAACCTCTAATATAACCCCACAGTTTTAGCATGGTCACCAGAGGACTATATGCACTCCAGGGAAGGTGCTTTCTGTACAGTGCCTGGTCAAGGACCAGAACCCATTGTGGTGGGCTCTTTAGGGGCTATGGCAATACAGATAAAAAATTACAACCACCAAAACCCCAGCATGGAAGTTTTCAGGTGCTCTCTGGTTCAAGAGATCTGGGTCTGGAATGGCCCTTGGGATTGGGGAGAATGGGTTGCACATAAAGTTGCCAGCTATCCAGTTTTCAACCTGAAAGTGACTGAAAAGTGAACTAGAGTATAATCTGGTTACCTGCAGTAATGGGCTTCTGCTCCCAGGGGGATAAGGCGGAAGAGCAGCAGCAGCTGCTGCTGAAGACTGGAGAAGCAGTAGAGCACCCAGTATCAGCTCTGATACAGAGCACTACTGGCAGCTCATCCCCGGTCCCAGGAGTGTGATGGTGCAGGAAGGAAGAGGGATAGAGAGGTAGGGCCTTGAGGGAAAGAGATGGAGCAAAGGGTGATGCCTTGGGGGAAGAGGCAGAGCAAGGGAGGTTCTGGCACTTAGTGACCAATTCTTCACAAATGAGAAAGTTGGCCTCCCTAGTTGCACACACATGGATTGACCATGCTCTTTTTAAGAATGAAGCTCATCTCTTTGTCAGAAAGTCAGGGGCCAGGTATTCCTAGAAGCACCATCTTACCTGTTTATCTTTTCGTATTAATAGACCTCCTGGCATTTCATTTCCCCGAAGAATATCCTAAAGTGTGTGAATCGCAATATTGATGTTTTTGTAGGATTTTATAACCAGTTTTATTCAATTATCAGCACAGTAGCTTCTAAATGACTACTACTGAGTAATAAATATATCAGCTAGAGACGAGTTTCTATGTAAAACTCAGGAAATATTTTATTTTCAAGGAGAAGTGGAACGTCTTCTGTCTGATTAAAGTATAGGACCAGGAAGAAAGTGACATGCATTCTCTTCCTTACTGTCCCCCAGGCTTCCTTCATGACCTAGGACAAGTCATTTCTCTTCTCTCTCTCTCTCTCTGTTTCCCATCTGCAAAATAGGAATAATACTTCACAGCAGAGTTGCAAGGGTTGTTTCCTTAGTGACTGTCCAGGGGTCTGAGATTTTCAAATGATAAGCAGTAGAGATACACAAGTTATTAGTTTTGATCAGAAAACTCCTAATGTAATATGCCAAATATTCTACTTTTAATTACAAAATCTGAGAATATTAGCAATTATCAGAAAATTGTTTCCTATAGGTTTGGAATATTCACTGTAACCACACTTTAAAGCAAAAGGTAGGGGACTAGTTAATGACCGGACATTTATTTCCGGACTGAACTTATTTTGGGGACATTTCTGTAGCACAGGTCACAGGTTTTACAATCAGCTAGGGCTTCTGCATTATCTTGGTGCAGTTAGATGCAAATAATTCCCTGAAGCCAATTAAATTCTGTAAATGTTTTCTTCATCTTTTCCCACTGATGACTATGTACCACTATTTCTGCTGAGGGTTGGCAAGTGGTCATATTATGGCTAAACTCCTCTTCTGAGCCATGTTGCAGATAAAAGGTCTTTGTGGAAGATAGCAAATTATTTCAGCCAACAAGTATTCCGCACCCCCCCGCAAGAAAAAGATTTTTGAATATGAACTTTCCATTTAAAACACATATATGTAAGTTTCTTAAACTAAAATGACAAAAAGTCATTGATCTGATTCAAAACAAGCCAGATGCTAATAAAAATTTAATTTTGTTGGTATTAGGTTTTGGTGTGCTCCAATACTCCCCCCCCCCCTTTTAACATTTTTTGTTGGATAAAACAAACTTTGTTTTGAAAAAATTGAATAGTTCTAAAAGAAGTTCTTATAAAGTGAAATTTTCATATCACACGTGGTAAGTTCCATATGAAAATTTCACTTTGTACATTCCCCAGAAAAATAAAATTTTACATTTTCCACAGTCCTAATCCATGCTTAGGGTTGCTGACTTGCCTAGACTGTGGTGTCAGTTCTGTCCAGTCAGGAGAGTTGGCAACCCAGTCCATACTACAGATACCTACTACATAGTCTGAACTCATTCTATCATGAACACAAATCCCACTGACATCAATGGGCCTTCTTCAAGCACAACGAGAGCAGAATATGCAAGACACACATACAATGCAGATTTGTATGCACATGACTGATAGAAAAATTTTGTCCGACATCCCTGATCTATATTCAGGTAGACCATGTGTTTTCTTATTAAACTTTCATCTACTGTTGCCTAACCATCGGTGATATTTCCATGATCTAACCACAAGACATGCATTGAGGGACATCAGAAGTGCGTTGCAGAGGACAGGGGCTGAATTCCATATTCTGACCAAGGTTAAAAATGAAAATAGATGTGCAGGATGTTTAGCCATACGAAAAAAAAATACTGAGTGTGTTGGCAACATTTAATCATAATAAGGCAAGATTTGTCTTTACACACCTATGGAGATCTATGCACATAAGTAAGTAGGTGTAGTGAGAACAGAACCTGGTCCATTATCTGCAATGGCCAACAGCTGAAAAGAACTCAGACCAAGTTTCTTTCATATTTCAGTTCTATATATTCACATTTGTGAATTGGTGTGTGTGTGTGTATGTAGGTGTATAAGAGGACACTTAAGCAAAGATAAGCCATTAAGTAGTCACAGCTTTGCTTGTGTCAGTGTTATCAGACATTCTTTTTCCACATCACTTCTGGTGACACTTTAATCTTTAGACAACACATTCCTTAGATATATCACATATATGTTTCCACTTTGTATGGTTAAACCAGTTAAACATATAATTTCATGTGCTTAAATAGATTATCCATTGTGTTTAATATAATTTCATATAAGTCCATCACATATATGCTGAATTTTACACACATGGTATGGAGTCCACCAATTTGAGCACTGAATTTCTTTATTGTCAATACACAATATCTCTCTGGCTGTTTAACCAGCAAGTCATAGAAATGTAGAGCAGGAAGCAACCTTGAGAAGTCAAAGTCCAACCATCTGTACTGAAGCAGGCCCAAGTAACCTTAGACCATCCCTGACAGATGTTTGTCCATTTAGTTCATAAAAGTATTCTGTCACAAAACACGGTATGGAATATTCTTTCCACTCACTTCTTTCTTAAATGAGTAAGGATGAAAGTGAGTTTCGTATAAAAGCTTTTTAAAATCTAGATGAATGAAAATTGTGACTCCCTGTTCAAAAAGGAGCCAAATTGTGCAAACAGATTCACACCGCATATGTTTGGGTTTCATTTCAAATTAAATTCGTGAGGGTCACAGAAGCTTCCCACACATCAGCTATTCTTGTATCTCCCCACATTCTCCCTCATGAGCATAAACTTGACATTGCCATAGCTCATCTTGTGTCTTCTCTTCCCGACCACTCCATTACCTGCCTTCTGTCACCACTCAGGGTATGTCTACACTGCAGAGGGTTTTTTTCGGAAAAAACAGGCATTTTTCAAAAAAAAATTCACTTATGTCCACACCACAATCGTGTTCTTAAGAAAAAAATGAAAGAACAGAGAGGTTTTTCCGACATTGGTAAATCTCTTTCTACAAGGAAGAAGCCTTTTCCGAAAGGCTTTTCAGAAAAAGGCATGTGTGGATGGGGAAGAGGGAGTTTTTGAAAGAAGATGAAAGAGAAAAAAGCACAGATGCCCTGGTGGCCATTCTGTCCATAGTAATCACAGCTTAAATGCGAGATAGCATCCATTCAGTGTGGACGCTATCTTTTGAAAAAGCAGATTGCTTTGATGCGCTTTTGCTGTGTAGACACTCTCTTTCGGACGATCTCTTCTGGAAATCATCTTCTGAAAGAAGCCTGCAGTCTAGACACAGCCTCACAAAACTACTGTCTTCACTGGCACTTAAGTCTATGACCTGGAGTTCTCTGCCTGCTTTCTCTCTAAGATTTGCCCCAAACTTGTCATTTTTTTCTTGGCACCATCGGCCAAGATCTAGCCCATGGTGTTAAAAAACACTTACCCAGGCCCTCATTACATCCTGCCTGCAATACTGCAGCCTCCTCTTTCCTAGACTTCCTAACATCTACCTCATTCCCATCAAAAAATCTGCTGCTAAGATCATTGTCCTGGCCTGTTATTTTGACGGTCTCTGCTGCTTTTGAATCCCTCCTTCTCCACAGCATCAGCCGCATACTTCGTGTTCTTACTATTAAGGCCCATCACAAGTTATTCTCTCTCTTCTGATCCACCTGTGTTTTATTGTGTTGCACCATCAACGACGCCATTCTCCATTAACCAGTTGAGTGTCTTTCCCACAAGCAGCGTTACTCATTATTCTGTGTTATCCCTTTGGAATGGAACACTCCATAAAGCCGATATTATGTTCTCCCCGGGATGCCTATCGGAGACTGCTGACCACTATCTAGAGGGCTAGAAGGGGCTTCAGACACTTGTTTACCTAAATTCTATCATGGTTTTAATTAAAAACGCCCACCAAACTTGCAAGTGTTTGGTTGCACCCCATCTGGCGTATCAGGAAGTTTCTTCTTGTCACTACCTCCCTCATCCTTCCTTCCCCCCTTGTTTGTTACTGTGTTGCATCTCAATTGGCTACTAAGCCTTCCAAAACAGAACTTTCCTTTGAGTCTGTGTTTGTACAGCATCTTACACTATTGGGACCACGAAATGCTACCGTAATACAAATAAATGCATAAAAATCAAACATGATACGACTGGAATAAAACAGAGGCAAGAAACTAACAAAAAGCCTAATCTTCCAGTAAAGATACCATAGGGTAGAATTGGATGGATGGAATAGAGCTTCAGACTACATACCAAATAAGTCACATATCACTTTTGCCATACCGATAGTCATGAAATTCCACACTTATGTGAGCCAGACCTTCAAAAGACAGATTTGGCCCTTTTGGGGAAGGCTGCAGGGGCTACAAGGCTAGATAAGTGAGCAGTTTAAATCACAAGGGTTCTCAGAAGCATTGTAATGTGTTTTAATTGATAGTTTTCTCTATAATGTTGCACGCACATATGATACATGAGGCAAAATTAGGTAATCTCCTGTGCACAAAGTCTGTGTTCCAATCCACATTTTACTCATTTCATAAAATTACTTCTAGTACAATTTAAAATCAGGTAAAGCCTCCCTACAGAGTAGACTTTCATAGTCCTTTCTTTGAGTGACACACAAATGATCTACACACTAGTTTGGAGAGGTGTGATATTATTTCTATGAAGGACTGAACTTGCTAGTTGCTGAATGCCTCCTATGGCACATTAAGTTCCCTCAGGACCCACTGAAGTCAATGAATGTTGATAGCACTTCGCGCCTCTGAGGAATTGTTCAGGGTACCTTTCAGGACCAGGAACTTAACCCTCAGACTGGGGCACCACCCACCCAGGCTATTGTAGATGTCCACTTGCAACATTCTTCTGCATGAAGTAATTTTAAATGACGACAACCAATAGGTTAGTAGAGAAAAAAAAACCCTAAAAAACAATAGATCACTAACATAATATGATAGCAACATGATAGGGCTCTCATACAGAGCTATTATAGGACAGGCATGTTGGCCTGTAATGGGTCACTTGCACTGCTGCCAATGAGTGTGAAGGAATGGTGTACATTTCTAAGTTTCTAAATAAGGGACCAGACATTTCACTCCACCGTACTGCAGCTGAGTGCACTGAACCAAGTCGATAGCTTTCACACTCTCTTTAGCAGAAGGGTGCCTATTTTAGCCACTGAGCGGAGTCCACTTTTGGTTGAAATGTTTTTTCCCTTATTGCCAACTGTGTTTTCAACATTCACCTAAGCTTTACCTGTAAAATTCACAAGGATAATGGTGACTAGTTTTCACTGTAACTCCTCTACCATTTACGTGCCATTGGAATGCTTTTTGCAGTACATAAAAATATGCATCAGGTATCTGGAAATATTTAGATGAGCAGAACAGGAGCACATCGTATTTTTATTAGGTACCAAAGGGGAAAGGGGGGGTAAAGATTCTTTGTTGAGCTGACTTAGTGATCAGAACTTGTATTGATAAACAAATGCTATTGCAATGTCACCTAGAAGTTCAGCCAAGATTGGGGTCCTATTGAGCTAGGCAGTGGAGAGGCAGAGAGGCATTTCCTGCCTCCAAAAGCTTACAACCTATATAAGCAAGACAAAAGGAATGAAGAAAAAAATATCCCTCATTGCACAGATGGGAAACTGAGGCACTGGGAATGACTTGCCCAAAGTCTCACAGGAACATTATGGCAGAACAAGGAATTGGATAGAGATTACCTGGGCCCTAGGACAATAACTTGCACCCAAGGTCGTACATCCTAATTGGTAACAAAAATAAAACAGATGTATAAATATCCACAATTGATCGGCGTTTACTTTACCTTCAGCTTCGACGAGAAGCCAAAGGCATTTGGAATACAGTAAAACAGTCTAAAAGTATATACAGTGTGTGACTCCACGGCAGGCAGGAGAAAGTGGTGAGTGATTGAATTGGTTTTTAAGAGCTACTGTTAGCATTTAGAAACCCAACGATGTTCCCAAGTATTCATTATTAAATATGGTGGTTTTACAGTGTCTAGGAGACAGGTTTTACACAAGAGATCTTAATTTCAATTGAGCCCTAAGAGGAATAGTAAATGTTGTCTAAAAGACCGGAACTGGCAACATTTCAGATCCAGGATTTAGATGTCAGAGCTTTATCAGATTCCAAATTTTATGTCTTCTTTTCCTGCCAGTAAAGCCAGATGCAGAAGTATCATTGTTTGTTTACTGAAATTATGGACTTACATCAGTGATTTAGATAATGGCATAGAGAGTACCCTTATCAAGTTTGCAGATGGTACCAAGCTGGGGTTGCAAGTGCTTTGGAGGATAGCATTATAAATCAAAATGATCTGAACAAACTGGAGAAATGGTCTGAACTACACAGGATTGCAGTTCTCCTTACTGAATGTCAAGTACTTTACTTGGGAAGGAAAAAATCAGTTGCACACTTACAAAATGGTAAGTGAATGCTTAGGAAGGACTACTGCAGAAAGAGATCTGGGAGTCATCATGATAAATGAGGGGGGACACTGTTGCAAAATACACACCAACCAACCAACCAACCAACCACACAGCACATTTTGGGAGATTAGCAGGAGTGTTGTAAGCAAGACATGAGAAATAATTCTGCTGTAATCCCTGCTGTTTTGTTCTCAATGAGAGTATTGTCTGGTTCTGGGCTCCATATTTCAGGAAATATGTGAACAAATTGAAGAAAGTCCAGAGAAGAACCAAAAAATGATTAAAGGTCTAGAATACATAACCTGTGATAGAAGATGGAAAAAAGTGGTTAATGCTCTTAAAGGAGAAACTAAGGATTTCAACTGGTGAACTAATGTCCCAATATTTGTTACCCCGTCCTGATTTTTTTCACATTTATCCTCTGGTCACCCTAACACCAATAGGTCCTGGACACTGAACTAACCTCTATGGTTCCATCCTTGCAACTATAAAGCCTCGTTTTGTAACTAATGGGTTGGAAGCACATTCATCTCAATCATTTACATGCTACATGGCTCAGTTTGTGACCAGGCAACAATGTTTCTGCTATCAGCACCATGGTTTGCACTTAACACACCGCCTAATCGTGGCCAGATCAGTGCATTCTAGGAAAATATGGGCGTCTACCACATCATGCCAGAGCGATCAAGGTCAGAGTGGCATTGCTCCCCCTCCCCCCCCAAACAAAGCTCAGTATCAGCCACAAATGGGGCAATGCTGCAACTACCTACTTACTCATTCAGTTAGGGACTGTAGCAGTGACAGAACCTGTGATAGGTCAAAGCACATGGGCAGAGGCAGTACTGGAACGACTCTGGGCAGAGGCAGTACTGGAACGACTCTGGGCAAAGGACAGCATGCAGGGTTTTGGTTTCCAGTGCACCAACCAAGCATCTTCCCCAGATTAAATTCACTTAAAAAATAAAATACCATCTATCTGAGAAAAGGGAGAAGCCCTTAATGAAGATGGAAGAGGAGCAGCTCATTAGCATATGCAAAGGTTCTTTGGCGCATTCTACTGCAGTTTGATCGACTAGGGACAAGATTTATGTGCTAGAAACCGCTTGAGGTGTTGTGCTTGATGCCAAACGTCTGCACCTGGGCTTCTGAAAATATTGCTAAGGGAATGGGAATATTTGCATATGCTTTCCTAGAGCAAATGACTACTCTTCGGCAAGGGAAATGGAGAGTGTAATTTCACCAAGGGGGAAATCTGTGGAGGCACAAATATCCCCAGTCCCAGTTGGCCACTTAATGGCCATTTGCATCTTGGAAAGTCTTCCCAACTCTTCCCCCCCTGCCACACCCATCACTCCCAGTTCAATGGTCTCTTTCAGTCAAGGTTTATAGTGTAATATCTGTGATCAAGGAGAATTCCACTTAGTTAGGGATTTTGGGCCTGGAATTATTCTGTCCATTTCTTCCACAAACAGCAATATATTTATATCACACAGACTTTTTTTTAGAACACAAAAGAGCTCAGTTTCACTCAATGGCTACATTATTGTCATGCTCTTGCATGGCATCTGTTTCAAACACGATTATTTTAAAATGCACACACCAAAGGGAGTAACAAGGCAGCCATGAATGTTATCAGCCTCTCAACAGACATGGAACTTAATTTCATCACTTATTGTTTAACGTCTGTTGTGCTGAGCTTTTAATGTGGCCTGCATTAAAAATAAATACGCTACAGAGTGTGTGTGTGTGTGTGTGGGGGGGGGGGGGTTCAGCCCTTCTAGAAGCCATCAACGGTATTCAGTATTGTTGGCATTTTGCAGTATTTGTCTTGAAATAATGGTCAGTCCACATGCTCTTGCCCAGCCCTACACGAGAGTAGGCTTTTCAAAGTAGAGCGGTTTAGTTCCTTTTTCCTGCTGCACACTATTTCTTTTAAAATGTGGCTTTGTATAGACACCAGAGCCAGTTAATCCCCTTCAGATGTGGATCCCCTTCCTATTCCAAAAACTGTGACATGGCCTTATCTCCAATTGGCATGCTGTGGGGTATAGAACATTGCAAAACAGGGGTGACCAATAGACACAATGCTAATGAAATGAACTAGAAGAGGAGAGCAGAAATAAGGAGGCTATTAGGCGTGGTTACTCCAGCTGCCTCAAGTGCCACCCTCCTCCCCCACAATATCACTTTTATAAAGGTGAATAAAGGCATTATCTAAGACAAACTCAGCACTCACGCTCTTCATTGTAAGGCAAAATTGTCTGCAAATGTAAGAAGGGTTAATGCCTTTATAGAGGAGCATGAGATATTGCAATGTGCCTTCCCTTCTGCACTTGCTCAGTTCTGCTGTTGTGCCTGGGGTGAGGATAGGGTGCAGTGTAGCCATTGACCCTTTGCATGAGCTAGCACCAGCAGCAGTGGTCATAAATCATCATCTTTCTGGCAGAGTCTGGATTGCTAAATGGCATGTGCACACTGGAACCACTGGGGTCTGAAGCCTACATGGTGACTTTAGGGATTTCTATAATATGGTCTTTTTGACAAGCTGCTCCCATCCTTTCCTGTTGACACTGCCCACCACCACCTCTTCCTTACCCTCCGCACCAACCATTATTGTACACATGCCAGATCCTTTAGCTGCCTGAGATACAAGTACAAATGTTTTCATTCTTTGAAGCAACTACCAGTCCACTACTGTATTTACTACTATGGACTCTGATACTCACTTGTTCTTTAGATACCTCTTATCTGATGCAAAGGGAGATTTTATACTCGGGATGTTAAATATCGAGTAACTGACTAATCAAATAGTCAGTACATTTTGCATCAACTATTTGATTAGTTGATAGGGCGCCTCCGCCTTTGAAGTGCAACAATAACCCCAGGCGAGTTTTGAAAGGCCCTGGGGAGCCCGGTGTCAGGTGCCCAGCATTTCAAGGCAGCAGCACCCCATGGAGCCTGGGACAGCCTCGCTGGCCTGGGGCTGCACATGGTGTTTCAAAGCGGCAATGCCATGTGGAGCCCAAGGCCTGACCCCAGGCTCCACCCAGTGCTGCCGCTTTGAAATATCCCCTTCTCTTCCCCCCTCCCCTTGCTGCCTCTTTCTGTCGATTATCCGATAAGCATTTCCTTTCGGATAGTCGACTAGTCATTCACAGCCCTATTTTATACTCATTTTAGTCACTAAGTGTAACATGCACATCTATTGGGTATGGCTCACTGTCCCGTGTAGTGACACTTAGATGACTTTCAGAGAGAAAGAGTTTGCTCTAGGACTGTAGTTGAGAGCCAGCTCAATCTGTAGAGGCTCATGCACTAAGCTCTAGAGGTCCCAGGTTTAGTTCCACCTGCCAGTGTTACATAAGGGTTCATGAGGTGGTTGTCCATTCAGGTTTATTCCTGCCAGTTACTCTGCACAGTCCGAGCCTAGAGAAGGCACAGGAGGAAGAGTGGCCATGACTTCGCATCTAGCTGAGATGCCAGAAAGCCCCTCCTCTACCTCCTGTCCACAAGAACTGACTTGAGGGAACTAGTGTGATTCACAGCTACCATATTGCACTGTATCAGACTAGTGGATCTCAGTACTCAGAGACAACAGGGGAAGATTTTCACATGCACAAATGGCCATTAGGTGCCTACTTCCCACTGGTGCTCAGCGGGAGTCTGAAAAGCTCCATCTCCAACACACCACCTGAAGGTTTCAGTCATCACAACCACCACTGGCAGGCACTCCCAGAGACACCCTGCCTCCATAAATCACTACAGGCCACCCTGGTTCACAGTTGGCTATGAAAGGATAGAATAAACAGCCAAACAGACTTGGAAGCAACAGCACTGAACCATTGCAAGCTCAAGATTTGGGCCTCAGCTAGCGGCAGTCTCACAAGAGGTGTTACTCTCCAGTGAAGCTGTGCAGCCAGCTGCTGCCCAGTTACTGCAGTGTCTCCTTTTAAGGAAATTCTCCAGCACAGAGGATGCTGCATGGGTAAGTTGTTAAAGCCAGAGGCTCTTGTCTTGTTGCTGCGCAGCAAAAGGAGATGAAACTCATCCTTCATACCCTTAGTCACTCTCCAGGACCATGGCTCTCCCTCCCTTCGGTCCACCCTCTACTGACAGATGGCCAGATCCATTGAGCGAGGCAGTGGTAAATCTACACACAGAAGGTCCCCTCTGTGCATAAGTCTGAAAGGCACCACCTGACCCTTCACCCTAGCTAGGTAAAACCAGCAAAACTAGTCACATTCACCCAAGCCACTTTGGAAGATTCAGAGAGGGGAGCCGTGAATTTCATGTGGTCAGTTCAAAGGACTGAATCAGATTTTGGGTCCTTGGGCTGAACCATGGGGGTTCCTGAAGGATCCTACCCCACCAATTACCTTTTATAGGCATGTTTAAGGCACTTTTCTACATTAATCTTAAGTGTAACCAGCTGCTGAGCTGGATCTAGGTAGCTCTGCTTTACCCTGTGGCCTTGAGAACAGAAATGGGTTACAGCAGTGCAGCATACTTCTCTGAGAGCAAGAGGCAGTGCCTGAGCTGGAGATGACAAATTGGTGGTCCTGCCTGGCATAGTTGCCAGTAGCCCTAGTGATGCAATCTGGGCATGTTATGTCCCCCTTCAATCTGTGCAAAGCTCATTACATTTACACACATCCATATAAGTGTCTCCTATCTGAAATATATCCCTCCTCTCTTGCCACCTAGGCCCATGGATGGGTTTTTAGTCTATTTAAAGATGAGGCTTATTGCCTACAAAGGAGCACAGTGACTTATTTGGATGTTTATTGGTTAAATGGTGACATTTAAACTAAATACTCCCCTTAGCTGCGGTAAACTGGCACAGTTTGACTTCAGTGGAGCTGCGCCAATATGGACCAGCTGAGAATCTGGTCCATTAATAGCTAATATGAGCATGATTTCTCATTCGTCTTCCTGCCTCCTTGTTATAAGAGAGCAAGGATGTCTTTCCTCTCTCCAGTCACAGTGGTAAGCAACCTCCCTTCATAGGGCTCACTGACTGATTTAACTCTTTAGTGCTCTCCCCTGACAGTGAAACACAACACCTCCACAAGGGGGGGTTAACTGCTGCTGAAGACACTCAGTTCTTGCCTGAAATTCAATCTCCATGCGTGCAGGGAGAGGCTATAAATAGCTGCCACCGTGTTTTGCAAACTACTGTAAGTAGCAAACATCATCCGGTAATGTTGTTTGTAACTAGGACGTGCAGTTAAAGAAAACTAACTCCCCTTTGAACCCATTTTAAAACACAATCGGGAACTTCTTACAATGAGTCTGGAATGCCTCCAGCTACAACAGAGTGGTTGGCATGTATAAAAATGGGCTGGTTCCTAGAGAATTTTCTTATTTTTTAAAAAAAATCCTGCACTAAGAAATTACCTATTGTCAGATCATGATTTACCCAGATCTAAATGGAACAGACTGGGCCAAACTCAGCCCCCAACCCCAATCACACACAAAGCTGTTACCCACCCCCCTCTACCCCGGTAGCAGAGTACACAAGCCATGGGAAATAAATGTAGAAGGACTTTCTATGGCATTTTCTACCCAAAAGTGGGATTCCCATTTTTCAGGAACAGATGATCTATTTTACATCTTCTAAAGTTTTTTTTTAAATGTATTTGAGAACCCCTCCCCCCTTTGAGATTGGCTGCAGGATCAGATCCTAGAATGTAGGTTCTACTTCAATGCACACGAGTTAAGTGAAAGAGCAGTATAGCTAGGGAAGCCGTCAGACTCACTGGGATCCTGAGCAACGTGAAGGAGGGAGCTGGATCTGCATACCTGGAAGGGGCCGGGCCTCAGGCAGAAGGGGCAGGGCTACAACAGCCAGGCCTCAGTGCCACTGGGAACCATGCCACCCTCAGCCAGCCCTCAGCACCACCTGGACCACACTGTCCAGGGCTGTGGCAGCGATTTTAAAGGTCCTGGGACTCTGGCTGACACCACTGCCACAGTAGCAGTGGCTGGGAATCCAGGGCCCTTTTGAAGCACTGGTCCCCAGGGCAGGTGGCTCCTCTTTGCAACCCCTCCCCCCATCCCCATATCAGCAACCTGAGAGTGACTAGCATATACAGCAAGAGACTGATGCAGAACATCTGGGTTCTAGTCTTGTTTCTGCGGTTTCATCTGTGACTCTGTTTTCCCATCTATACAATGGGAATAATGGCACTTACTTTACAGAATGTTTTGAGATCTGGTGAATAGCACTAAGAGCTGGTATTATTCATGGAGCAGCTAAAGGATGAGTCCATAATGCCTTATGCCAAAGTGTCAAGAACATTGTTTCATATGGTTGATTCTCCTTCTCTGTATAGTATTTTATGCAGCCATTGCTCAAAAAAACCCCAAATGAACAAAACATGTGACATACAGTCATTATTCTGTATTTAAATTGCCCCCATGCACATTTCCTCATGATTACATCAGCTGCTGACATGGAAATGTTGAAACACTCAGCAACAGACCACACAATCTGCTTTTTTAAAAAAAGAACACACAAGAACAAATGAGACAAAACTTGTATCTGTTTTCTGTCTGCAAGAATGTTACAAATTCCATCATTGTTAGTGAAGGGAGGAAGCACAAGGGGAAAAAAATAGATCACAACTTTTCAAACAACTAAGAGAAAGATGGAAGTCATTTTCCTAGAGAGAACAATTGAAAGGCTAAACAAACAACACAGCATGCGAAACAATTTAAATCATTCACCAAAACATTAAAAATAAGTTAGACGATATCCCAGACCCCTCAGACAGGCTATGCTGTCGTCACACTTTAAAAATAAGAGTTTAAACTTTATTTTAACATTTTTCTGCAACAGCTATTTAGAGACATACTGGGCTCAATTCTGACTTGAAATCTGGAGCAACTCCATTATGTTCAGCTGTAAAAAGCTACTACTAATTTTCACAGGCACAGTGATAAGAGGTTTGTCCATCATATGTGAATGTGCTCAGTAAATCTGTGTCTGCATTTCCCCTGCAATGGTGCATATTGAGTAATAAGTGAAAGTGACATGCTGCAGTTTAAGAACTAAGGAATAAAAAGGAAAGCACAACAAAATGTTCATAGTTGCGATTGTGTTCATAAGCTTATGTAACCCTGTGTATTCAAAACCTATTCAAGCTACTGTATGTTTGTGAAGCTAAAAATCTTTGTTCAAAAGTAGTAAAATAAGCACACACACAAAAATCTTTGTTCTGTGAAGCGAAGATGCAGCACAGAATGGGAGAGATTCTATTCTCAGTTGTAACAATGGAGTAACATCTCTGAAGTTGGTTCATTTTACCCTGGTACAAATGAAAGCACATGCTGGCTTAAAAGCTGCCATGTCCTGCCTCAGTTTACCCTTCGGCTCACGGCTCCTTAAAAGCTCAACATCACAGTCCAACAGTAATTAAGACATTGTCCTTTGGGAGTCCAATTGATTTAGTCCCTACCCACATTGGCTGTGCATGCTGCAATCCCAGTTGGGTATCTCATCTTGAGTCCTCAGTTCCTCCCCTCCTCCCCGCCCCCGAGCTGGGGTCAGCTTCCTTCTACCTGAAGGAGCCAGTCTTACTTTCTGCAACACTCATGCTAGAGCTTCCAAAGTTTCTTTCCTTCCTGACACTCTCAGCCCTACCTAGAAGATTAAAATTCTATGGTCTCCTCTCAGTACCTCTCTGAGGCTTCTGTCGTGCCGGGCAATCTTAGCTCTTCCAGCCTGGAGTGGTACCACTCAAGTTCCTTTCAAGTCCCACACCCAACAGATGTAGCTGGGCAGGGCTGACTGATGCAGGATCTCTAGGCCCTGAAGACACATGCTTCCTTGTTACAAATCCCCATGTAATTTAGCCCATTGTCTGCCAGGAACAACTCACCTCCCTCCAAAATCACTATTTTGTAATGTTAATTATATATCCACAGGAACTGCCTGATTTATCTCAGACAGAGATAAATCAGGCATACATCTGGGATGAAATTGTTGCTGCAATGAAGCGGAGAAGAGATTTGCTATTGACCTAAGTGGAGTCAGGATTTCATCCAAGTTGTTGAACTCAACTCTGCTTTCACGTACACCCATGCAAGCTTCATTAGTCAGTGGGCAATCTCTTGTAAGTGGGTGCAGTCAATGGAGCTGCACTCATCTACACCCACTGAGAATCTTATCCAAATGTGAGTTATTCAGGCACATCTGAAGGCATAATTGGCAGAAGTGATGCCATGTTTATAAACTACAGTACAGTCAAAACATGACCAACAAAACGTGCTTAATTGCATGGACTAGACCAAGCCTTCCTTCCTTTGTTTCAGTTTCTTTTCATAGCTCATTTTATCCCAACTTGTCCCTTCTTTTTACCACTCAGTGAGCTCTGAAGCGAGCTCTTATAGGTCTAGGTTAAAAAAGATTTGCATTGAAAATACTATTTCAGGAATCTAGTATATAGTGCTAATTGTGCTTTCCCCGAAAGTCAAGAGTCTCAGCTTGGGTAACTGGCAGCAGCTCCACTGATTTCAATACTGCTACACCTTGTTTACACAAATCCCAATTTTATGTCCAGTTTTACCAGAGTTTAGTTTTGACCTCAAACCAGAGTGCAGGGGTCAGGAGAGCTGTGATGAACATAAAAGATGCAGTGGCTATTACTTTCCAGACACCTGTATTCCTAACAAAGGGCCAACATTGCCTGCTGGCCTCCACACGGGCAGATTTCATAAAGGACCGGGTTGCAATGTGAACAGTAAGTGACCGTGTTGCTTGGAGTCCATTCAAATGAGTTAAATCTGTGCCCTGCAGGCCTGATTCAGAATCAGTGATTAGTCATCCCTTACTCGCATGAGTAGTTCCTAGGAATTTAGGGGGACCACTCACATACGCACTATCAGTGAGTAACTGTTACAGAATCAGCTCTGTGGGACACTGAAGGGAAGATCCTGTCACACCCAGTGCCCAGAAGTGTGCACCCCTCCCCTTTCCCCAAAAGCATGCAATGGGAGAAGAATATTCACATGGGAGCCAAGAGTAAATACCAAAGGCATGAATCTTGAAATAATGTCTTAGGGTTTTCAGAGCTTAATTGAAATAAGAACACACAAGGCCAGACAAGTCCATTGGCACACACCAGAATGGCATTGACTGGAGTATTATTTGTTTTGTGTCTTGTAGTTAAGCGACATTAGCATGAAGCCAGAAAGTCAGCATTATGCATGTGCCATCGCTTTTCAATCAGTGCTAATAAAACCTATTGCAAGTGACTTTATAAGGCACAGATGTTAAAATGCCTCTACTGTGTAAGCAGCTGAAATAATTCACTCAGAATTATTTGAAAAAAATAAAGAATCTTGAAACCTTTCCTCCTGATTCTTCTTCACTAAGCTGTTCAGTCCAGTAATTAAGCTCTGGGCAGTCTTTATTGTGGCCAAGATAACTGACCACACTGCAGGTAGTGATATTACTCATCCTCCAAGATGTTTGTTTTTAAAATATAAACATGTAGGACATGGTAGTGGAGGGAGGAGCATTACAGGAGAGTGTTTTGTTGGGGTATAAAGGATGCTGGTGAAGAAGCTGAACCATCTTCCCTCTGAAACCCCTTCCAGACTGAAAAAAACCTGGGAGATCTAAGTACAAGGGTGTGAAGGGAGAACATAGTTTTTAATCCCTCTTTCGCTTCTGATGCACTGTCCCCTTCCCTCACGTTAGAGGCTGTTTATCTACCTCAGCCATTGTGCACTGCACACCACCAATCCACCAACATCTTTATTTATCAGTTGATTCCATTTCTCCTCAACCAGAAATCCCAAGCATTTCCTTCCATCTTAACCATACTTCGTCAGAACTCCCTCCCCCAACACTATTCGTCCAGCTGGGAACCCCACTCATTCGCCCTCCACAGCTCCAATCCACTGTGCCAGCTCTGAAGTCTCCCCCGACCTGCATTCCCAGGCTCATAACACTTCTACACACACATACTCAGCAAACCAGTCTCAGTTCTGACCTCTGCCAACTCCTAACAGGACCACCACTGCTAGGCAAAGCGCTCCGTTTCCCCCACACTGGTTGGTGGGTTTGGAAAAGTAGGAGCAAAGGCAAGAGGAGCACGTGATTCAAATAGTGCCACAAAAACTTGTATTCTCAGCTCTCTCTCTCCTCCCTTTGCTGCCTGCAGCCAGCTGCAGTCCTGTTAGGGTTCCCCTAGAGGTAGCAAATCACACCCCAACTTGTAGCAGTGGCGATACTACTGGTGGGCTTGAGGCCCATCAGCCCCTGGTGACCAGCAAACCTGGTATGGTGCTGTGATAGGGTTGCTCTACTCACCCCTGGAAACCCCCCAGAACTGCTAGGAGGTAGAGGTGGTGCTATCTTGATCAGGCCAACACCCCTTCCAACCATTACACCACATCAGTTTCTCCTCTGCAGCCCCTCACTCTCAGGAGCTGCAGCTGTCTGTTCATGACAGCTTGTCATCCTTGTGACTCACCCTTCAGCTAGATCACGATTGTGGTTTCTACTTCTGAGGGTATTCAAGTTCCTGCTCCACAGTGCCACTCCAGCAGTGGTTGACAAAAGAACTCAAGCGTCCCTCTGCTCTGGGTCCCAGCTCAGGGACCCTCTACACAGCAGAGAAAGTCCATGCCATGTACCTTGAGTCACTTCCATATCTCCTAGCCCTCCCTACTCCTCAGGTTTGCCAGTTGTTTCACTTCCTTCTTTAGGAAACTTATCTCTGCATTAATTATTTTCCTCCCCCTGTTTCATGGCATCATTCTTTGCTTTCCTTCTTGGCTTTTCCACCATTCTTATGAGCTCTTTACAGGCCCCTAGCTCTTCCGGTCTTTCTTACCTCAGAATTGTAGGTCATCACACCAGTCGCAGCCTACGTGTCTTCCTTCCAGTTTGCTCAGCTCTGGATTTCTCTCTGCCTATGTGAACAGTCCCTGTAGGGCCACAATTTCAAGGTGTCTATTTTTCCCCATTTTCTGTCCTTTAAAGAAGCCCTACTTGTCCCTCTGAGGTGAACTTCTCTCTAATTAGCTTCTTTCACCCAAAAACGCCTCTGTATGCAGCCTAAACATCTGATTGGGCCCTGCAGGTCTAATTCAGCTCTTGCTGACTAGTGTAGAAAGCACACCCCATCACAAGTGCCTTCACTGAGGCAGGGACCCCCCCATCTTATTTGCTTGTGAAGAGTCTTGCACACACATCACATTAGATAAATAATAAATTCACACAGTAATTATGTGCTTTGTAATGGACATTGGTCCATTATCATTGGTCATTACCACTGGTCATTGTGCATTTGATTTCTTTGCCATTCCTCTTAAATGATAAGTGGCCACCTTCGTTTTGTCTTTCCAGCTTCTGTCAATTGTCCAGTCATATAATTTTTAGTCTAAGTGACATTAAATGCCACAGATGCAGAAATTTTTTATTTTTATTTTAAATTCCTAGTGCCTGCTGGTACTTTCAATGCATTAAGATATTCCCAATAGTCTTTGTTCTCAGTAGCATAGTTGAGTACCCTGTCCTAGGATTCTAAAATTTGGAGTCTTAGAGAATGGTTTGAGGACTTATTCCATTTATAGAAATATGTTTGGCAGCTCTGAGAATTTAGCTGACTAAGGATGGTATTTCTAATGTATCCATCAATGTGGTTTCTAGGGAGCAATACTACTTTGCATTTAACCTTCTGTCTACAAATCTCAAAGCATTTTACAAATGTGCACAGATTAAGCCTCACAACACCTTCAGGCAGGGAAGTATTAACCTCATTAAATGTGAGGGGGAAAATGGAGATGTAAAGCTCTAACCACTAAAGAATATTCCTTACAACTTCAGTCACCACTGTACCATCAGTAAAACAAATATTGAAACAGATCACTTCTCTGTATAGGACAAAATACAAGATTGAACAAAATATCACTTCATCTATGGCTTGCTGTACCAACACACACAGCCCACTGAATAAACATGCTTTTAATTTCAACATGTGCTCCAATTTCAAAAGGGGGCAGATACCTATATTACACATGCCACATTAAAATTGATCTCATTTATTAAACTGGTCTCACGGTGTTTAATTAACTGTTCAACGCCTAAAACGAAGAAATTCCCTATTAAAGCTCAGCAAACATTCCCGCAGAAGGATTAAATGGAAATATATAGGGAAGCTGACTTTCGTCAACGACTTTGCCTCCAAACCACTAGCGCACACTGTGAGAACAACATGATAGTTTCTCCATCAAACAGCAGCTGTGTAAATTATCCACATTTGTGGTGCACTTCAAGTTAACTTCTGCTGTTTATTGTGAAGTAGCATTCAAATCAATCAGCATGCCAACAAAATAGGATCTAAACTGCTGTTGTAATTTATCTCAAATCTCATATAAAGTATAATAATATTTCTAACTGAAAGAAGTGAGAAAATAAAATCAGATTTACCAAAAATAACCTATATTCATTGAGCAGTGACCTCTGTGCATTAGTTTATGTAAAGTTATTTAATGTTATATTTTAGAAAACAGTTAAAAAAATCTGTAATTTCATTGGCAATATTCTGTGCTAACACTTTTCAGTTAACTGGTTCTGTCTATCAGGCAACAATGTGACATCTTGCTTCAGACACCCAAAACTGTGAGCCATTGCATTACCGCTCTGCCTCAGCACAAGTGAATTTTGTTGTGGCTAAGATGTGTCGTTTCTGACAAACCAGCTTGTCTGCCTGGGCACCAAACCCCTCAGGACTGTGCCAGGCCAAGTCTTACCTTGCAGGTAATCAGCGAATCCCAGTTCTCCAGTGGTGGCTCCCAGCAGTGTCCAGTCCTTCTCACTGAAGTTAAGCTCGCTGGCTTCAAAAAGACAGTGTACACACCAGCCTGGTAGGCTACCGGAGGATAAAACAAAAATGAATTTGTTCATAAAGAGCAAAGATTTAAGTAATGCTAAGAGAGAATCAATGACACAGGTATATTACAAATAAAAAAACAAAACATTTTAAAGTGTCTAAAATGTAAGGTTAACAAGTTGCAATCTCAATCTAAGCAGTTTCTCATTTACATCAAGGTTTGGTCAGCTCTTGCCTTTTAGGCCAAGAGGATCCAGCTTTCATGGGCTCAAAGGATGCTGTCCCCTTATGTCCCATAATGCCTTTTTTGCTCTCCTTGTATTACTCGACATCCATGGTTTCTGCCTCAAGAGCCAGGAAGGCTTCCCGGAATGTGGATTTTGTACCCTGGTGTAATTGCTCAGTGGTCTTGCCCCCCGCTCATTTAGCTTGTTTGCTTTGTTTACCTCATTGTAAATCTACTTACATCGATCTCTGCCAGTAACCAAGCCAGTCGGACAGGTAAATACACATTTTGTCTAGGGCAGGCTGGTTTTACACTGTCTCCCCCAAACATATCTGAAGAATGTATTTCCAGCACACGCATAATAACTCACTATGCACAGCCCATACATACATCACACAATGGTTTCTAGGATTGGTGCATCTCCAGTTTATATAGGAGAACTTACACAAATCCTTTGGGGGTTTATGTGATTATGTGTTGGGGCAATGAGTGTGTCAAGCCAAATGTAATTACTGTATGGGAGGCCCTCTGCAAGGTGGCATTGAGGGCTCCTGGGTCACACAGTATGAACTAGAATCAGTATCAGGTACTGGTCTGTGTGACCTTGAGCACATTTCTTCATTCTCTTGCTGGCTCTGCTTCTCCTCCTGCACTTTGTCTAGTCCCCTTGAGATTGCCAGCTCTTTGGGACCGGGACCAACGTGCTTCTTCATATGCCTTTGTACAGGCTCAAGCACAATGAGGCTACAACCTTAGTTGAAGCTGGTAGGTGCCAAGCGAATATAAATAACCTGATTCTAAGTATTGCACACCCTTAAAGAGATCTGAAGAATATAAAAAAAAAGTGTTTAGGATATAAAAAAAATTAAATGTGAAATATTGACCTGTAATTCAATTTATGAGTTTTAGTAAATCAAGGGTGAAACTTTCGTAAAGGGCTAAGTAATTTAAGCATCTACAGCCCAGATCCTCAATGGCAGCTAAGCACCTAATGCCATTGAACTCAATGGGAATTAGGCATCTAAATACCTTTTGAAGATGTGGACCTCAATCCAGGTGCCCAAATCCCATTGATTGTAGGCCTCGGGTCAATTTGAAAATGGGACTTGGCTGCCTCAGTCATTTGGGAGCTTTGGAAATATTTATCCCTGTGCAAATAATTAGCATCAAATCATTTATTCACCTTTTCGCTTGTTTATGATCCAAGATTTGCTGAATCATTTCAGATAACAATTCTACTGAAGAGTTATCAATCTGTGGCTTGCTCACCATTTGACTTTCAAAGTTCAATCTGTAGCCCCCTATTTGGATGCTGGGTATCTGTTCCCTGACTGGAGTTGGACTTCAGGCGTGAATGCCCATGGCAAACAGATTTCCCTCTTAACTTTCCCCTCAAACAACTGTGGAAGTGGCCGGCTCTGAAATGCCCTGGAAGTGGACGAACCCCGGAAGTGGCATCAGCATGTGGCTTGTTAAGAGAAACGAGGCGGGGGGGCTGGTTGTCATGGCACATAAGGGAGACGGCTGCTGTCACTGGAGCTGTATTTTCAAATATCCGTTTCCCTGGCCTAAGTGTGCAGCGTGAAGAGAGGATTACCTCAGACGCTACGGCAACGGGTACAAGACAACGGATTAGATTAACAAGAGGCTGGAATTACTCATGTGTCTATGGGTTGTATTTTTCACTTTGCTAAAAGCGTGTAGCCTTAATGGGCTGGGCTTTCAAAAGGTTTCACTGCTAGTCCGAATACAGGGGCCTCTGGAAGGGGTAGGAGTTCTTCATCCCTGGCTGAGTCTGCTAAGGCAGCTGCAGGTCTAGTTGTACACCTCTGTGAAAAGCACACTCCTCACTCATCCCAATCCCTGCTTTAATACCATCAGAAGGTGCCCTCAGCTCTGAGTCACACTGGGTGCAATCAACTCTCGCACGGGTTCCTAGCATCTGCATTTCTGGCCCAAAGTGGCTGGCCCTGAATCCACTGCAGACGGAGCAGGTCTTGTCTCTTACTGGTGATAAAAACAAAATCCTCAGTATGTTTACACTGGTAGAACAGCAGTTTTAAGTACTGCACGGTGTTATTTTCAGCTGATTTTAATAAACATGATTTGGGCCTTGTGTGTTTGTCACCTCCCTTGAGAGCCCAGCTTCACGTGCAGCTGCACCTCAGTGTTTAAGACACTCACACGCTGATGGGCTAGCGTCTCCTCTCTGCGCAGTTAATCCACCTCAGAGGCAGTATCTGTGTTGATGTGAGAAGCCATCCCATTGACACAGTGCTGTCTACCTGGCGGGTTAGGTCAGTATAACTGCGCCACTCAGAGGTATGTGTTTTTTTCCCCTGTAGGTTAAATTTGGCCAGAGAGAATGTCTGTAGTGCAGCTGCGGGTGTGATTCCCAACTTATAGGGACATACCTATGCTTGCAGTACTCCAGTTAGTGCACTATAAATAGCAGTGAGAGTGCTGTAGGGTAGACATCAGTCCGGTTCATAGTTGCTTGTGTAACCAGGACTATAGCCTGACCCATGGCAGCCTCAATTCTATTTTTAGTGAGGGAGCTAGAGTAGGAGTTTTCCCTATTTTTTTTTTTTTAATTTGCAGATCCCTAAAAAAATTTAGGCAGTGGAGACCCTTTTGGAAATCTTAGACAAGGAGGGGCCACAGACCACAGATGGAAGTCCAGTGAGCTAAAACACAGCTAGCGAGGGCCTGTCCACATGGCACGGCCATTCATACCTCCAGCTGCAGTGTAGACTCAGATACTATATCAGAGGCTACAACCCTCATGTGCCAAAGGTCTCAGCCTACAAAGCAAATGCACAAACATATGAAACAGCACATTCACAGAGGGATTTCCAGTTTGGACTAGGATAGAAGTCAGCAATAGCTGTAAATTTGGGATCTGGGTCAAGATTTCAACCCCCCCCCTCTTAAAATTTGGGGATGTATGATTCAGGCTTAGTTCTAGAATACATTTTAAAACAGAAACCCTGCAAATAGTTACCGGAACAATGATGCCCCAGATCTGCTCACAGACAAACAGATGGGACCCTGACACTTTATGTTCTTCCTATGAAAATTCCCGTTGACAAAACTACAGCTGTGTCATCTGCTCCATCAGGTATCTTTTATTTCCCATGTAGATGACTTGGTGTTAATATTAGGGACTAGGGCATTCCTGTTCCCATTCTTCCTTAAAAGGCGTTTTCCCACCTGGCCTAATTATGATCCTGGACTAAACAGCCTCATATTCAGCCTTGCATAACAACTGCTGCGTAGTGACAGATTTTAAGGGAATTGGTGGTTATCCGATACATTGTTGAGCAGCCATGTTCAAGGCTATATTTGATCCTTGCTCTTTCTTTTCTTTGCCACAAGCCCACCTGCTAACTGCAGCTCTTTCCATCAGGTTGGCCTCTAAAAAAAAGTCTTATTAATCTTGTAGTGAAGGTCAAATTACCCAGGAGTTATTTGACAGAGTGGTATCCATCTCCTAGATGGTAGAAGCAATCTAGGAATGAAAAATCAAACAGGGATGTTTTCTTAAGGTTTAAATCCTGCAGGCTCAGTTCATCTGCTGAAACTGAGTAACAGATGATAAATATCCCCCGCCCTGCCGCCCCATTTTCTGCAGTTGAATTATACTGTAATTAAAATATTAGTTTCTGCTCTGAAAGGATTACTTCAGCATAATTAAATGATGCTGGAATAATTAAAACTGCATATAATTTGCAGCATTAGAGCTGTACAAGGCTGAAAGCATGTGTGATTTATAAGTAGATCAATATGGAAGTAAATTATGGCTTATGTCTCAAAGAAAGAATCATTTGTCACCTTTTTCAGCTACATCTAAAAACAGTTCTTATAAATATTCCGTTGCAGATAGATAAATCACCACTTTACTTTCTCTTTTTCCCATCCTGCAATTGTGACCAGGGTCTACACATTCATATGGCCACAGGGATTGTGAATCAGTAGCATACAGATCTTTTTCCAGCCTCAGTTATGCCAGAACAAACAAATCACTCATTAAGAAATTGGAAGAATAAATCCACTCCCATTCATATTATGTATAAATAAATAAAAATCTGAGTTTAGAGACAAGTTACCATCTGAGAGATACTGTTACAATGCTGTGCAGACCCCACTGATGTCTGTCCATATTTTGGGGATCAGCATGGAACAACTTTTAGAGGAAAACAAAAAAGATTCTGAACTGAGAACCTAAATATGAATATTTGAGAACTTTGGAGTAGAAAAATCAGGAAAAGGGAAAACAGCTAGTGGAATGTATTTGATCTCTAGGTTGAGACAAATACAGGAAATTAAAGAGACAATAAATGAGGGTGTTAAGTTCATAGCGAAACAAAGATATGAGATAACCCCAAAAAACCCACATGTGGAACTATACTAAAGTGAAGGGCATTGGAATTTTCTTCTCTTACTTGTGGAAAGCTTCACAGTAAGACTTGAGTATCTGAACTGGTTTGGTTGTATTGGTTTTGTAACAGCCACTCCTGGCTCCTAGATAAAATGTGTTTGTGATACGTATGTCAGGTTCTCATGTTGTTATTGCAGTTAACACAGTCTTTGTGATAGCATATCAGTCTTATTATAGAACACATCCGTTTTGTAGTCTACAACAAGCTCACTTAACTATTTAGAAGTTATTCTAAAAATCATCTCTATTCCATGAGCTATTCAAAATACATTTTAGACAAGTGACTTTCAATAATTTTACTAGAGCTGATGAATTTGTTTACCCCCAAAACTTTTGGGAAAAAGGACTTTCCCCCAAACCTGGAAACAACTAGAAATTTTTCATTATTTCCTAAATTTTCCCATTTTTAAAAGTTACTGAGCAGCTGAATTATAGCATTTCATTCTCCCTTTTGCTACTTAACTCTGTATTCCAAAGAGGAGAAGGGGAAAAAAAAAAAGGGAAAGAAAAGGGAAAGAAGCACCAAGAATGATATTTCATCTGTGGGTATGATTCACTTGTTCATTTAATAGTAGAAAGGGAGAGTAAAAGATGAAAATGAACTTTCAAAATATCGATTTCAAATTTGATTTTTCTCATTTGAAGTTTTTCAAAACTCATTTTGGAATGCAAACAAATGTAAAATGTTTGACAAAACTATTTTGTTTTTTTGACCAGCCCTCATTATTTTATTAAATAAATGATATCCATGATAGTAGCAGACTAATTTTTAGAAGCACTTTAAAAATCCCTTTCCTGTATTTTTATCTGCTTCTCATTGTTACTTCTTTCCACTGTCATCCTCTTTCTTTATATATTTTATATACCAGTTTCAATGGCTCAGAACGCAAGAAGAACAGAGTCAATCAAACTGAAATTTTCTCTCTATAGGAGAACTGGCCAGAAAATAAGAATTGTTTCATGGCAAGTGTCAAGGTTCAAACATAGTACAGAAAGATTTCTCAAAACTGTGCCTTATCTATTCAACTATTGGCTATTCTGGTCTCTCAAAAACTCATGCATCCTGGATCTGAGGAAAACTCCCCATGGAAATGTCCATAACATTTTGATCAGCATTTTCAGACACTTTTTGTCAAATGCTACTACACTGTCAGGTAAAATCAGATTACTCTGCTAATAGACTTTTTACAGTTATTCTTACTATTGCTATCTATTGTATTCTATTTCCCTGCTCTTAGTAGACATGGGCCACAATGGCTCATTATACCTAGTTTTCCCCCTAGATATTTTAACCATCTGTAAACCCAGCGGTCATCTCACTTTCTGGGATTGGTAATAGTCAGGAAACATCCAGAGATGGAATGCATCATTCAAATGGTTTGCACAACCTCCCGATCCAAAGTCCACCACCGAACTTTGGTTTCCTTGGAAGCAAAACAATAGAATGTGAGAAGCATACAATAGGCTTTCTGCTACAGTAGAGCTGTACATTCAGGAGTTTCACCATGGGAGGGAAGGTCTTGCAACACCCTATCTCTAGATTCTGGATCTCTGTTCACAAAGTGCTGGTGTTCAGGGATCCAGGCTCTGGATCCCAGCAGTCTTTTTAGGACTAGATTACTGTCAGCTCTAATACAGCCACACCTACAATAAAGCCATAAACATCCCCTGAATAGCCACATCAGATTGGCCCAACTCAACTGTACCGAGGACAATGATGACCTCAAGCCTCAGACTGACCACATCTGAGCAAGAGTGATGGAGAGACAGAACCATATTAGAGCACGCTGGGCTGACAGGAAGGATGCTATACCCTGTGGAAGGCTGTAGCACAGGGGTGGGCAATATTTTTGGATGGGAGTGCACTCCAAGAATTTGTAAGTAGTCAAGGGCTGCACTCTTCCATAATACTAATGGAGGAGGTGCAGGGTATAGGAGGGTCTACGGGTACAGGAGAGGATTCTGACCAGAGAGAGGGGTGTAGGAGGAGATGCAAGATCTGGGAGGAGATTGTGGCCTGGGGCAGGAGACTAAGGTGCAGAAAGGAGTGTAGGGGTTTCAGTTGTGACCAAGGGCAGGAGGGTGTTGTAACCTGGGGCAGTGGATTAGGGTGCAGGGCCTGGAGGTGGTATGGGTGCAGGTGTGGGGGTGCAGAGGGTTGTGGGGAGTGTCAGGTGTAGACTCTGGCTGGAAGATGCTTACCTTAGGGGTCTCCCAGCCAACAGCTCAGTGGGACCCTCAGGCAGGCTCCCACTAGACTAAGCTACCTGCTAATATGCAGATAGATTAGTCTTGTAGGACATTGATCCAGAGCAAGTATGGCCCCTTCCCCACCCCTTCCACCTGAAATCCCCTCTGCACCCTGTCCCCCCCAGTGCTCCTGCCTGGGAGCAGGGCTGGAGCATGAGGGTGTCCTCTGCTCCCCGGCAGGAGCCCTAGATATGTGGAGCAGGAACACTGGGTCGGTGAAGATGAATCAGGTCAGGGCACTTGGATGCTCATTCTTCCAGGGCCCCCAGGCATGGGCCCTGTTGTCCCACTGGTTAAACTGGATATTACATATGGTAACAGTGGGATGCCAAATACACCTGTATCCACATCTTTCTTCCTTTGAAAAGAGTATAACAGCAGTTGACCCCAGCGGAGAACCTTGCTCCATGTGTGTTATCCGTTCAATGGGTTCTTCCATGTACTACAGTGGGGCGTTACTTAATCAAGTGCTAACACCTAAGACTTTTCTTTGAACAGTGTTTTCCAAACCAAATGTACAACAGCAAAAGAGAGACTGGAAATAAACATCTCTTCAATCAGACGGCATACAAAATTTAGTGCAGTGGTATTCATGGCCAGGATGATTTCCACCCATCTGACAACACTGTAACGCTCTATATTAAAATGTACCTTCTGTCTCATTTTATCCATTTAAGCCCTTTGAGCAACAAGCAGTTGCTGAGACTCCCTACTCCTACTATTAATAGTCAGGACAGACCCTGTCTGCCTACCTAGATTTATTACATTTTAACTAATCTTGATTGAAGCCCTCATATGTATAGGATCCAGTACAGTCACCAAGGTTACACACCAGTTTTTCCTCAAGTTAGAACTTTCTGAACTCAAGTAAAAAACTCATGCTCCAAAGTAATTCTGATTCATACCCTCCTTTATTAATTCTACAGAATGCAGAGCAAGAGCGCCTAGTAGGGAACAAATCTTGCATTCCTACTCATGCAAAAAAAAAAAAAATCTCACTGAAGTTAATGGGGAGTTTCCCCTAAGTAAAAAGATACCACTGAGCCATTTGTTATTACTAAGCACGGTGCATGTATGCAGTGCTGCACAGAAGAAAGGGATGCACGTGAGAAGACAGCAAAACTCCTGCCAAAGCTCTGTTCTAGCATAGCAATTTCAATACTGACCTCGATGTTGAGGGAAGTTGCATTTACCTGCAAAATTCCACTCTGGGTAAAATCTGCCCTAATGTTTTTCCAGCTACAAGTAGGAGCTGTATTAGTGGGTTTTTGTGGGCAGTACAATGATCTCCCCATGCCTGCATGAAGCAGGGTAGGGAGCCATCTTCATGTCAGTGTATCCCCCATAGCAGAGCCTTCTGTGTGCTTGGAGATCCACCCCCTCCCTGGACATGGATCATTACATGAATCATTCCTACCCTGAACAATTAAACTAAAAGTGCACTAACTTTTTATTGGAGCCCTTTCTGTGCTGGGGACTCTCCTTTCAGACTGGCCTAGGCACAGGACTATAGGTTGGGAAGTCCCTGGCAGTGCCTCTCCAAGACAGAGGTACAGGCCCACTAGTGGAAACTGTGGAGGTTGATAAATTGGAGAGGGTTCAAAGAAGAGCCATGAGAATGATTAAAGGATTAGAAAGTGAAAGGCTCAAGGAGCTCAATTTATTTAGCTTAATAAAGGGAAGGTTAAAAGAGGACTTGGGCACAGTCTGTAACTATCTACATGGGAAATAAATATTTGACAATGGGCTCTTCAGTCTAACAGAGAAAGGTATAACCCAATCCACCAGCTGTAATCAGAAGTTAGACATATTCAGACTGGGAAGAAGGTGTAACATTTTTGATGGCGAGCGTATTGGAAAACTTTGACAAAGTTCATGGTGGAAACTTCATCGCTGACAATTTTTAAAGCTAGATTGGAGGTTTTTCTACAGGATCTTCTCTAGGCATTGTTTTGGGTCTGTTCTGTGGCCTGTGTTATGCCGGAGGTCAGAAGAAATGATCATAATGGTCCCTTCTAGCCTTGGAATCTATGAACTGAGTGAGGGGAACCTCACATCGTTTTTCTCCTTAACTGGGAGCATTTGTGGATTTTCTGCAGCAAGTCTTTCTTTCATGGCCAAGTCTCCCACTGCAACCTATGGGAGTTTCCTATCTTGGGTACTTCTATGACTCCCATTGCAATAGTATCTGAACACCATGCAAATATTCACCCTCCCACTACCTCTCCAAGGTGGGGATGTACTATTATCCCCTCCCCTCATTTTTAAAGGGACAGGGGATTGAGGTACAGTGAGACTAAGGTCACCCAGGAAATCTGTGGCAGATCTCAGGTATTCCAAGCCCCAAGCTAGTCTCCTCACCACTGAACCAGCCTTTCCCCTCTCCTTGCTAGATAAAAGTCCAAAGGATTGGACCCCCAATAATCATGATGTGGCCATCTAGCACTTTTCACCTTACTGCTTGCAAAGTGCTTTGAATCCACCTGCACAGCCTTCCCTCAGGAGTCTTGGAAGCAGAAGCAGAGACAGGTTAGGGGACTTCCCCTTAGAAAGCAGACAGGTTAGGGGACTTCCCCCTAGGGGTGTGCGTATATAGGCTGTCCCAGAGTCCTGCTGGCTGGACCACTATGGGTTGGGGACTGCTCCCACAGGCAAGGCCCTGTGGTTAACCAGTTACCCAATAAGCATGCCGGTAAGGCATATGCTTTCTAGGTAACCAGTTAATTGTTTAACCTTTAACATTACTAGTAGATAGATTAAATTTTGGATTTAAAACCTTGACAGACATCTTCTATCCCATCCTCACATATCAATATATTGCAGAGATCAGTGAAGCCCTTGTGCGCACCAAATATGCAGCAATACCTAGGCTGATCAGGGCACCTAAAGATGGTTGTTTGCCTTTACCTCTGAATTTAAGACACTGATTTGTTCCATGAGCTCAAGATTAGCTCATAAAGCCGGTTAAACTCTCTTCTGGCTCTAGAGACGTGATCCTTTTGATATTACTGAAACAAATGCTCTCACTGATGGCAACGGAAGCAATTCACAGCACTAAGAGCTGCAGGGCCTCCGTTTAAAATCCATCCAGCTTAGACAGTTGTATTTTATTCCCAAATTCTAGACTCTAACAGCATAACACCTTTATCATAACTTCTATAATGGTGGTGCCTTCAGGCCAACCAGAAACCTTGCTGCACAAGGCACTGTACAAACAAAATGAGAGACAGTAACTTCCAAGTTCACTTAGACAACAATAGCTTTGTTGCTTTCTTTTTTTTTTTGTTTTAAGTTTAGAAGGTGGAATGATCATGAGGTATTGATAAATGCTTTTGTATTAAAGGGGAGTTGGTAGATTGTGAATTTTTAATGGAATGTGGAATCTTTCACCTCAAAACACTCATCTAACGCCTGATCAAGTAGCTAGTGATTGGAAGTAACTACAACGTACTCCGCTAGATGGTGAATGAAAGAGTTTGGTGGGCTCAGACCAATTCTTAAAGGAAAGTGATATATATCACAGCTAGCACATGAGAAAACAGATTGTCACTATCGGTTTATCTATATATGGAGTTATTCAGGAATAGCGGCGTCTCTAAATACACACTTGACCTTAATCCATATTAATTTCCCTTTACAGAAATCCCTTAGTCCAGAAAATAAAGAGTACCTATTTCCAAATTAGATCAATCCATCTGGGGATGCAGGTTGTAGGGTGAGGCTGGGTCGAGGGGTTCAGTACAAAGACAGAGGGTTGGAAGGCAAGGGCTCTGGCTTGGGGTGCAGGCTCTGGAGTGGGGCTGAGGATAAGGACGGAGTTTGGGGTACAGGAGAGGAGGGACTCTGGGTTGGTGTGCAGGAGGAGTAACAGGCTCTGGGCTGGAGATGTGGGCTTTGGGGTGCAGGAGAGAACTAAGGGTTGGGGGGCTCAAGGCGGGACAGGGGATTGGTCTTACCTGGGTGGCTCCCTGCTCGGGCGAGCAATGAGAGGCACCCCTCCCCCAGCCACAGCAGCTCCAGGGCTTGGGGAAAAGATCTCGCCCTGCTGCAGCCCTGAGCCCCTGCCAAGGCTTAGTGGTAAGCTGCATTGCTGTACAGCTTCAGGGGCGGGGAGCCTTTTTGTGTCAGGGGCCAACCAACTACAGAAAAATCAGTCAGGGGCTGCATACAAGTGAGAAACAAAAACAAAACCCCTCACTGACCTGTCTCCTGACCAAGAAGGAGAAAGACACGCCCCACATTCCCAACCCACACGAGAGCCTAGCAGCGGGGTGGTAGGCTAGTAGATTTTGTGTGCTTCAGCCCTGTAGAGAGGCAGGGGAGGAGGGGAAGAGGAAGGGGACTGGAGTGCCAGCCTGGGCTCCCCAATGTTGGGGGGAGCCCTGAACCTCAGGGGCCAGATCCAGGCAAGCCAGGAGCTGTATCCGGCCCCTGGGCCAGAGGTTTCCCCACTCCTAGGCTAGGGAGAACTTAGGTTATAGCCCACATAGGTGTCCCAACACACAATTTGAAAACCACTGTTTTAGAGCTGTGATTTCTCACGTTGTCGTGATGCAGGTGCTGCTGAATTACATATTAAAAATGCCATTGTCTGGTACATAAAAATTAAAGAGCTTAACAGACACTGCAAATCCACAGTAGTGATGATGCTCAGAAAGCACTTTGCTGTCTGCTAACCTCTGTCCCTTCACTTAATGCTGATCTATTATTTAGTGTGTTTTGCTTCTTAAATAAGAAGGGAGACCAATATAAAAAGCAACGCTGGAACCGTTTCCAGAAGAAATCAATATTGAATGAAACAATAACCCTCCTGCTAAAAATTCGCATGCATCCTATAATGCTGAACACATGGTAAAGGCAGAGGGTTAGCTCATCCATTTGGTTTCCTCTTTCTGGGAAGCATTATGAAAGAGTACCGGAAGATTTTCAACATGGAGTCCAGAAAATATATGGTTAGTTGGTTTGCTAGACTTAACTACTGTACTGGAGGATTGCAGTCTGCCAGTGTGTTTTTAGGGCATGATCCACAATGGGAGTCTTGCCACTGACTTCAGTGGGCTTTGGAGTAGGCCCTAGTACAGTTCTGCTTATTCTAGCTGGACTTACAGTTAAAAAAAATCTGAATGCCTCACTTGAGCCTTCTCCTATTCTTCCTTCCCCACCTGCCCCTCTACCCCCACCCTGACATGCAGTAGGACTTTGTAAGGCTGATGTAGCCCAGACAGAATTGAACTGGTTCCACAGAAGTGATTGATGGGCACTTGGGTTGTGGGAGTGCCGAAAATAATCCCAGCAAATGTTTCCCAGTAGCACCTGGCAGCCAACCAGAAGACAGCACTAGCATTTCCTAAATACTGAAAAAATGACTGTCACCACAGATGCCTCAGCTAAATTTAACCCCAGTGAGGTGGCAGGCTGTGAAAGGCTGAAGATGGACAGTTACTCGTAACTTACGTATATACGACCTCTCTGATCTTTTCACTGCAACTACAGCCCTTGTGCTTTGAGATTATTTTCAGCCTTGTTGCTTTGAAAGTTAGACACACATGAATCAGTTAGATTGCGGGATAATTGACCCTTATTATATACCAATGAAATTTTGAGCTACATTCTGTTGCCTTTACTCTTGCAGAGCAAAATCTTACAACACAAGGGCTACTTGCAGTGTGAATCAGATCAGTGGAATACAACTGAAATTAAAAAAAAAAATAAATGGGATTTTCACCAGAAAAAACCTGAACAATTAATTTACCAGCAGAATCTCTAAGATCCTTGGATAATTAAGTTATGTATCTATAATGTCACTAAGATTGAATAGGCAAGGACTCCATTGGTGCTGGCTTACATTGACACTAATGGCTGCATCACAATAAATGTTGCAGATAGTAGAGGACTTTGGGGAACTTAGGGTACGTCTAGACTACAGGCTTTTGTCGACAGAAGTTTTGTCAACAGATACTGTCGACAAAGCTTCTGTCAACAAAGAGCGTCTAGTCTACATCCAGTTCTGTCGACAAAGCAAGCCGCTTTGTCGACATGACAGTGTAGACGCAAAGGACAGTGTAGATGCAATAACGCCTTCTGTCAAGAGAACTCTGTCGATAAAAGGTTCCTCGTAGAATGATGTTTACAGCCGTCGACAAAACTACTGGGTTCTGTCGACATTATGTTGACAGAACTCAGCGGTAGTGTAGACACAGGTATAGTTTTGTCGACAAAAGTCCACTTTTGTCGACAAAACCCTGTAGTCTAGACATACCCTTAGAAGCACACCGAGGAACAAGAAGATCTAAGCAATCCTCTCCCACTAGCGAAGGAAGACAGAAGATTCTGGAAGTGAAGCTCTGGGTAAGCATGGGGTAGAGTGTTTTGGTTTTGTGGAAGGTGGCTCCACCTTCTAAGGAAAGAAGGGATTGAACTGTGTGAGTGACCTCCTTATTAAAGGGGGAATCAGTCTCCTTGGGAACAGGCTGAGTAAAGTAGGCAGGAGGGCGTTAAAACAACAAAAGGGAAGGATTAAAAGAGGGAAGATACATGCTCTCATTTAGCACAGAATCAAGATGCCAAGAAAAAAATTAATCCAGGAAGCAGAGGATAAGAAGAGAAGAAAGTCTTTTCCTATACATCAATGGTAGAACCTGAGTAACAAACAAGATGAATTAGAGTTCCTCATTTATAAGCATACATTCAATTTAGTTGGTATTATTGAAACTTGGGGGAGCAATTCACTGGACTGGAATGTTAAAAATCACTGGTTTAACCTATTTAGGAAGGATCAGTGAGGAAAAATATGTGACAATCAAAAGTGTCACAGTGTCCAACTCACTTTAAGTGGCGCCTCCTGCTATTCCCCAGGATGGCCAGCTCTGTCACCTTGTTTTCTCCCTCCAGTGTTGAATTCTCCCACTTGTCTCAGTCTTCTGCTTTACAGCTTTTTGGCTCTGGGTTGGCCTTTCAGCCAGGTCACTAAAATGCTGTCCTTCAGGGGGAAATTCAAAGTGTTTCCAGACCCATGGCTGGCTGGGACATCCTCAGACCCCTGCTACTTCCCAGTGCCTGGTAGGGGAATCCAGGCCCAGCCTCTTCACTAGGTTCCAGCCCATGGACCCTATAACAAGCTGCTACAGTCCCTGTAGAGTGCTACCTTTTGCTACTGTTTCCCTGGGCTTCTTTCTACATATCTAGCTTCCTCCCTAACCCCCAGCCCCAGCCCCAGCCCCAGATTTCATAGCCTCCAACTCCATCTACTCAGGGAATAATTACAGCCTACTTCCCTGCAACCTTTCCCATGCTACCTGGCTTTATGCAGGCCAGGCCTCTTCCTGCAAAAGTGACCATGTTCTTAATTAGCTGCCTTAAGCCTAAATCTGCCCTTCCTGCAGCCTAATTCGCTGATTTGGCCCATCTGGCTTACTGTAGCTCTTGCAGACTAATGTGGGGAGCGTATCACACAGCTCATTAACCAGAGTTCATGCTCCCTTCTGAAATCACAAGGAAAATAAAAATGAACACACTCCAGCAAGTCAAGTAGAAAGCCATAATTAGGCAGGCCAAAAAAGTATTTGACAAGCACCTAGCCAAAGACTCAAAAACTAACTGCAAAAAAAGTAAGCACCTCAGAAGCAGGAAGCCTGCCAAACAATCAGTGAGGCCACGGGGTGATCCAGGTACTAAAGAAGCACTCAAAGGAAGATAAGGACTTTGAGAAGCTAAATTCTTTCCATTGGTGTTCATTATATAGGAAGTACTGGAGATTCCCATATCTGAGCCATTCATCGTACCTGAAAAATCTGGTCCCAGACTGAGGTGCCATTCGAGGAGGTTTTGGAACAAACTGATACAGTAAGAAGTCACCAGGACCCTAAAGTTATGAAGGAACTCAAATATGAAACTGGAAAACTATTAACTGTGGTATGTAATCTATAATTTAAAACTGCTTCTGTACCAGATGACTGGAGGAGAGCTACTCTGACACCAATTTGTAAAAAAAGGCTTCAGTCCAGAGGTGATCCTGGCAACTGAAGTCCAGTAAGCTTAATTTTAGTACCAGACAAATTGGTTGAAACTGTAGTAAAGAACAGAATGATCAGACACATAGATGAACACAGCACATTGAGGAAGAGGCAGCAATTCCTGTTGTAATGGGAAATCATATTTCACCAACCTATTAGAATTCTCTGAGAGGGACAAGGGTGATCTAGTGGATATAGTGTACTTGGACTTTCAGAAAGCCTTTGACGAGGGTCCTCACCAAAGACTTTTAAAGCAAAATAAGCGGTCATAGGATCAGAGGGAAGGTCCACTCATGGATCACTACCTGGTTAAATGACAGGAAACAAAGGGTAGGAATAAATGGCCAGTTTTCAGAATGGAGAAAAGTAAACAATGGTGTCTACTAAGGATCTGTACTGGGACCAGTGCAATTTCTGAGTCATTAGCAATAGTATTTGAGAACTACTGGAGGATGGGAAAGTTCCCAGAAGATTGGAGAAGGGCGGACCTAGTACTTATCTACTATATAGTGGAGAGACTTTGTCCAGCTGTCTGTCTGTTCAAAAACTCCTGACCACCAAATTCTGTATACAGCTTATCATAACTTAAGCCGGGGTGGGGAACCATTTTTGGGTCGGGGGCCACTGACTACAGAAAAATCCATCGAGGGCCATACACAAAAAATCCTCACTGACGTGGCACCCGACTGAGAAGGATAAAAACACTCCCCACATTCCCCACTCATACCAGAGTCTGGGGGGGAGGGGCCAGCATAGTAGATCTTGTGTGCTCCAGCCCTATGGTGGGGCAGCAGGAGGCTGGAATGCCAACACAGGCTCCCCAATGCATGAGGGACAGGGGCCCCGAGCCTCAGGGGCCAGATCCAGGCAAGCCAGGGCCACACCCAGCCTCCCGGCCTGAGGTTCCCCACTCCTGACTTAAAGAGTTTTGTTGTGTCAGGAAAATGGGATGTCCCTGGAATGGGATCACTTCTCATGGAACCAAAGAGAAAAGAGACAATCACCAAAGCAAACATAGTCCTCACAATTTACATAACTGAGCAAATGTTAAAAGAGACTAAACCAACATGAGCCAGAAAAACAGGATGAATCTAGAATAGGATTGATTCTCAATAAACCTTACAGAAAAGAGATAAAATGCAGAAATGTGGAGTAGTGCACTGTTTTGGCACTACTGGGCACCTCCAGGTAAACCTGCCAGTCTTTTTAAAAAAGGGAACAAAGAGGACCTGTGGAATTATAGACCACTTAACATAATTTCAGCATCTGGAAAGATCCCGGAACAAATTATTCAACAATCAATTTGTAAGACCTTTGAGGAAAATAGGATTATAAAGCATAGCCAGCATGGGTTTGTTAAGAACAAATCATGCCAAACCAATTTAATCTCCCTCTGACAGGATTACTGGCCTAGCAGAGATGGGGGAACAAGTAGATATGACACACCTTGATTTTAGTAAGGTTTTGACACAGTTCCAAGTGACATTCAAGCAAACTATGGAAATGTGGGGTACGTGAATTAATGTAAGGTGGCTACACAACTGGTGGAAAGACTGTACTCAAAAGCATAGTTATCAGTGGTTTGCTGTCAAATCAGGAGTGCATATAGTGAGGCCCCAAAGGAGTCAGTCATAAGTCTGGTACTATTCAATATTTTTATTAATGACTTGGATGATGGAGTAGACAAATTCAATAAAGACAAATGCAAAGTAGGAAGGAAAAAAATGCACAATTACCAAATGAGGGCTAACTGTTTAGATGATAGTACTGCTGAAAAGAATCTGGGGTTATAGCAAACCAGAAACTGAATATGAGTCAATGTGATGTGACTCTTTAAAAAAGGCCAATACAATCCTGGGATGTATTAACAGGTGTGTTGTATCTAAGACACAGCAAACAACTATCCCACTCTACTCAGCACTGGTGAGTCCCCAGCTGGAGTACTGTGTCCAATTCTGGGTACCGCAGTTTAGGAAAGATGTGGCCATCTTTCCTGACCTATGAGGAAAGGTTAAAAAGGTTTAAAAACCTGAGCATTTAGTCTTGACAAAAGACAACTAATGAGGGACCTGATAACCATCTTCAAATATGTGAAAAGCATGGGGAGCAACTGTTCTTCATGTCCTCTGAAAGTAGGACAAGAAATACTAGGGTCAATCTGCATCAAGGGAGATTTAGGTTAGACATAGGGGAAAAAACAGCTGTAAATATAGTCCTGTAGTACCTTAGGGTATGTGTACACTACAGGACAAGGTTGAATTAAGATATACAACTTCAGCTACATTAATTGCGTAGCTGAAGTCTAAGTAGCTTAACTCAACTTTTGGTGCTGTCCACACTGCAGGAAGTCGAAGGGACAACACTCTCCCTTCGACTTCCCTTACTCCTCGTGAAATGAGGGTTACAGGAGTTGGAGTAAGAAGTCCTCCAGCTCAACGTTATTTCGAAATAACACTGCTGTGTAGACATAGCCTTAAAGACTAACAGATTTTTTTGGGCATAAGCTTTTCATGATCTCCACTTCATGCATCTGACAAAGTGATTTTTACTCACAAAAGCCTATGCTCAAATAAATCTATTATTCTTTAAGGTGCCACAGGACTCTTCGTTTTCGCAGATACCAATTAACATGGCTACCCCTCAAAGACTTATAAAGATAGTTAAATTCTGGAATAGATATCCAAGGGTGAATGTGGAACTCCCATCATTGGAAGCTTTTAAAAACAAGTTGGACAAACATTTTTCAGGGATGGTTTAGGTTTGTTTGGTTCTGCCACAGTGCAGGGGGCTCAACTTGGTGACTTCTCATAATCCCTCCCATCTACAATTCTATTAACTAAAAATTAATGGTAACTCAGGTACAAATGGTCACTTGATCACATTTCTAAAGTGCAAACAGAATAAAGTCCAAACCAGTAAAGGAGCCAGTTTCACAAAACTCAGTTAAGCTTAGAGGAAGAATTTAAATCAGAAAAATGTGAGTGGCAATTGGGAATTATTTAAATAACACTACTAGATACCCAAGAAGTCAAAATCCCACAACTGAGGAAGAAGGCCATATTGGTTAAAAACACAATCCGTTTTATAGAGGAAATGAAAGCATCCATACAAATAAAAACCTTAAGAAAAGAGATGTTGATAATAATGAATATAAATCAGAAGCAAAGGACGGTAGAAAAATGATAAGGGAAGCAAAGGGATAAAATGAGAAATCTGAGGCCAGCAGAGTAACAGACTATAAGCAGTTTTTAAATTGTATTATAAACAAAAAGAATCCTGACAAGGATAATGGTCCATTAGTAGATAGGAATGGTAACATTATTAGCTAAAATTCAGAACAGGCAGAAGTATTCAATAAATATTTCTGTTCTGCATATGGGAGAAATCATACAACATACTCTTTCTGTTCCACTAGTATCTCAGGAGGATACTATATGCCATCTACCAAAGACAGACATTTTAAAATCAATATTGCTGGATAACTTGCATTCAGAGTTTTGTAAGAGTTGGTGAGGTGCTTGCTGAACCATTAATGCTGATTTTCAGTGTGCTATGAAACACAGGGGAAGTTCCAGAAGACTGGAATCAAATTTAATGTTGTGTCAATATTTAATGACTAGGTAATAATAGGCCTTCTAATCTGACATTGACACCAGGGAAGATAATGGAGAGGCTAATATGGGACTTGATTAATAAATAATTGAAGGTGGGTAATATAATGCAATCAATATTGGTTTATGGAAAACAGATCTTGTCTGATTTGACTGTTTTTAGGTGATTACCAACTTGATGAATAAAGGTAATAGTGCTGATGTAGTATAAACTGCTGTGAGGCATTTAACTTGGTACTGCATAGTATTTTGATTTAAAAACTAGAACAATATTAAATTAAATGGATTAAAAGCTGGCTAAGTGGTAGATCTCAAAATGTAACTGTAAATAGAGTTTCACCATTGAATTGATATGTTTCTAATGGTTTCTGCAGGGATTGGTTCTTGGCCCTATGCTATTTAACATTTTTATCAGTACCCTGAAAAAAAGCCATCACTGATAAAGTTGGAAGTGAACACAAAAATTGAGGAAGTGCTAAATAGTGAACTTTAATAGATTCATACATTTTAAGGCCAGAAGGATTCTTACTGTAGTAAGATGAAGGCCTAAAATTGACTACACTTACCTCACCTAGTAAGACATCCTCTTAAGTACGAAAGAACAGCCACATTGGGGGTATGTCTATATTACGGTTTTGTTGGAAAAACAGCCATTTTTCCGACAAAACTTGAGGAACATCCACACTGCAATTGCGTTCTTCCACAAGAAAATCAAAAGAACAGAGGAGTTTTTCCAGCATTGGTAATCCTCATTCTACGAGGAAGAAGCCTTTTTGCGAATGAGCACTTTCGCAAAAAGATGTGTATTGACAGGGAAGAGTGAGCTCTTTCCTCTTCTTCCAAAAGAAGAAAAAGCACAAGTACCCTGGTGGCCATTCCATCCATTGCAATCACAGCTTACATGCGAGAGAGCGTCCATTCAGTCTGGACACTCTCTTTCGAAAAAGCAGATTGCTTTTCCGATGCACTTTTGCTGTGTGGACGTTCTCTTTTGGAAGATCTCTTCTGAAAAAAGCTTCTTCCGAAAGAAGCCTGTAGTCTAGACATAGCCTGATGAGTCAGATCAAAAGTCCATCTAGCCCACAACACTATCTTCTGACAGTGGCCAATGCCAGGTGCCCCAGAGGGAATGAACAGAACAGGGATTCATCCCCTGTTGCCCATACCCAGCTTCTGACAAACAGAGGCTAGGGACACATATCTCTTTCTGGATGTCCAGCAACTCTGTAAAACAAGCCACTTATATTTTAAGAGCTGTAGTATGAATTAATTAACCTTCTAATTAAGTTAGAACAGTTTCTGCTAAGAGGTTTTTGGAGGTGAGTGTGCAAAGACAGTAGCCAATTGAACAACACACCATAAATGATACCTGCTTATTGAAGAACAGGATGGAACCTAAAGGGGAGGAAGAGGAGGAGGATGGTTTCATTAAACTCCTGTCATGTGCTCCAGGAGCAAAGATGCTTAGGAGATGGAATTGAGATAACATTTTAAAAATTGTTTAAAAATGTTTCCTATCTGTGCAGTCTTGTAGGTTGCAGAATAGTCTCACTAGAGAAGTGATGAAAATGACCAGGGCTAGGCTAGAAACATACCTTTAGCAAACATAGTTATGAACAATCCTACACTGGCTGGTAGAAGGGCTAGATAGGTCTTTTCCAGCTTTAGATTCTCCTTCAAGATACACTCTCTACATATTACTTTATTAGCCCATAGGGCATTAAAACTATTGGATCCAACCAGATAAGGATCTATGTGGTGTGGAAATCTTTAATTACCTTCTAGGTGCCTGGCTTAAATACAACAGGCGTTTCGCTTCTAACACTTTACTTGAGATGCACCAGAACTGGAAATTCAAATCGGAGCTCTGTTGAATTTCAGAAGCAGGGAAGGTATAAAGGGATTGGCACCTGTCTCTCACAAGCACCCTGTTTCAGTTCGTCAATCTCTTAGCAGGTCTTAGCAACTCAGTTCTCTAGCCAAGCCACCTACACTTTCCTCCTTTCTAGGGTACACTGTCCAACCAGGCCTATCCCAAACCCCACAGTAATGTCCTGTAGCTCTCCCCGAGCTCCAGTCCTCAGTCTCAGAAGCAGAACCTGTGTCAGTACCTTAGCTGGCCAGCTTACATGGGAAGGTTCTTGCTCTGAGATGGAGCAGCATCTCTAAGGCTTTCTCCATGTGGCTCTTCACCTGCCCTTTAGTCCTCTGACCCTGGCTCTCCATTTGGGTCAGTCTACAACAGCATCCTTTCAGGTGGTAACAGTTCACAGATAGCCCCTTCTCTGGGCCCCATCTACACTCCCTCACTGGGAGAAGGAGGGGCCAGTCCACCCTCTACCCAGCCCAAGGACCCTCTAAATAGCAGTCATGTGCCACATTCCTTTAATTAACTATATTTCCCTGGGCTGCTTCCCCATGCCTCAAGGAATGTAGGCAGGCTGGCAGGCAACCAGCCAGTCAGCAGCTGTGCCCTCATCTCCCCAGTCCCTGCCAGCACATCTGCCTTAGTCCTTGCAGCTAGCCAGAGCCCTTCTTGCTCCTGCAAGTCTCTACAAACAGACAACTTTACCTAGGCCTTTCCAGCTCCTTTTATATAAGACTGCTGGGCCCTCATTGTCTGTTCCTTGCAGCCTCTCTGATTGGCTGCTTCCCCTGCAGGCACTGTAGCCCCATACCCTCTATTCCTTTCCTGGGATGGATATGACACGACCTTAGGGCCTCTAGCAGAGAGTCTTTGGGCCTACTCCACCTCAACACAGAAGACTAGGGAATATCAGACATGGGTAATGCATTCTTGAATCTGAAATTGCCCCTTTATCTTGATTCCAGGGGAGAGCCAAAACTGGAAGGAGCTCTATTTTCCAGTTCTCATTCAGCTGCTGCTGAAATCTTCTGATTAGTTTGGAAGCATATTAGGGCAGGGACTTTCTCCTTGTTACAGGACTGCACAGTGCCCAGCTTCTAAGATTAACAAAAGGAGACAACTCTGGAGCACTTACTTTGTTTCAAAGTACTCAGTGTTATTACTCATGTGAGGTGGAATTTTGAAGGACATCATACCAATTCCTGATGTCCCAGGTGCTACTCCCTGCAAGCTGCTCTTAGTTTCCTTTTAAAGCATTGCTTTATACATGAGTCACACTGATGCTTAAGAACAACAAGTAATTTCTGAATTGAAAATTCTGAGGCTCAAACTCTCTTTGCAGGTGTTCTCTTCTCCCTAATAGAAACAGTCATGGGAACCGTTCCTACAGCAGACAAGGTAAACAAACGAATATAGAACATATTACTCCATAGAACAGCTGGTGAGAAAAGCTGTAAGGGCAGCAGTGTCATTTAAACAAAAATATCTAATTTGGGAACTCCTGTATAGGACATGAGCTCCTTTGAGTTGCCAGCATTTGTTTATTATAGAACGTATGCTTATATAGCTCTTCCATTTTTAACTCCACTAGTATCTGGATCATAGTCTCATATCCCATAGTGAAGCATGTGCATCTCTTAATTAAAATGGAGAAGTGTTAAGTTACTTTGGTAGGAATGGAACACTGCAATCTCAGACTAAGAAAACATAGTTTAAGATTTTAAAATGTATACATTTTGTCTTATTTCCTTCTTTCCTCACCCATCTGTGTCCAGCTGTTAGCTCACACTGAAACTGTAAGCTCACTGAGGGCAGAGGCCATTTTTTGGTCTGTGTTTCTACTGCACGTAGCACAATGGAGTCCAGGGCCGGCCTACAACATTTGGCACCTGAGGCGGGGAGTTCAAATGATGCCCCCATGTCCCCTCGCTGCACCAGCAGCAGGCACAATTTTCTACACTCTGGGTCCTAGTGGCAGCCCCCCACAGACTGACACCTGAGGCGGACGCCTCAGTTCGCCTCATGGTAAGGCCAGCCCTGATGGAGTCATACTGGATGACTGGGTTTCCCAGGTGCTATCACAATACAGTTAATAAGAAATAATAGTTACAAACTAATTTCTTTTGCAACATCAAGCAGGAGTGGAAGATATTTAAAATACACATTATGTACAAATCCACCCTTCTGCTTGTGTGCTACCATCTGTTGGCTATCTTGTCTATTTAGATCATAAGCTCCCCAGGGCAGGAATTATTTCTTACCCTGTGTTTGTGTGGTGACCAGGGAGTGAAGGGAACAAAGAGGAGCTCTCCACCCCTCCCTTCCAATTTCCTGAGTCCCTTCTACGCTCTCCCTCAGACTGCAGGGGAGTTTATCTCCCATGACCTACAAGGTGGTAGATACTAATAGGGTGACACCCGGGAAAATGCATCAGTCCTTTGGAAAGTCCTAGGAGGTTGTCAGAAGCTGCCTGTGCTCCCACATGGGTGAGATTTAAGAGGTTTGCTGGGGACCCCAGTTCCATCAAGATAAGCCCACATGTGCATACACATACACATACACGCACACAAATTAGCAAAGGATCGATTACTGCAAAAAAGTTAGCTATCTGCTGACTCTCAGGTGAGGAAAAAGAGAAAGTGCAGAATTGTCAAGAGAGCTGTCCAGAAATAATAAGTGCACATTAACAGAGGCTTGAAAACCAGCTGTAACATGTCACGCAGGGAAAACAAAAGCCTTATTATGTTTTCTTAAAAATGCAAAAGCACAGCATACATGTTTCCTTTACAAGGTCACTAAACTTCAGCTTCGTAGACCCACAATGGGCTGTGACTGGTACGCAACGCAATGTGTATTTGCATTTCATTTCACAGTGAGGTAGCACTCCCTGGATTGGTCTCTGCAGTGTTCAAAACAGCATTTTTAGCCCAGTGAGGATTGTTAACCATTTTGTTTTATTAGCATGCAGATATGTAGCTAAACTCACCCTTTTGATCTAATTTGTTTGGAATGACAGGCATGTTCTGACTAAAAAAATAGTTCTGCTAGGTGATAAAACTTGTTTTATTATGCAGGAATTTTGCACTGGAAGGGGGGTCAAAGAAAACATTTAATTAGGTATGTATCTGAAGCAGCTAATTTGATCTTTCAGTGGAAAATAATCACAGGTTAAAATGAAGATTATATGTGCTGCGTGAAGAAGGCTTCTCTTTCCTGATGCTTCTTTCATGCTTTGATGATGATTCTGCTAGGAAACAGAGGGTACATTTCTTTTAAAGTAACAGCAAGAGTCACAATGCATTTATTATAGGCACTGTGTTATTGCCTCTATTTATCTACTGTACGTCCAAAAGCCCAAATCTTTATTTGATTGCTGTCAGTCATATTTTGGGTGTATAAGCTCGCTTCTTTCCTAATACACCTCTTCATGTGCATACACAAGGACTGAGTCTCTGTCATGCTAAGACTCTTATGTTGTTCTGGCAGCATTAAAAAAAACCCCTTCAACGGGCAGAAGCAGGTGCCCCAGCTGGTGCAGCTCTGGTGAAATGGGTCTACATTGGCATTACTCCCAGCCCACAGAACAGGGGAAGGATCAGGGGAGAGGGACAGGGCCAGAGACACTGTACAACAGCTGTTCTCCCCTTCCCTGCACTCATAGGAGGCCACAAGAAGTAGAGAGTAAATAAAGAGAAGCCCCAAAGCTGCTCTAAATGGATTGCAATCCAGTTTGGCTCCTACATGGACTCAGCATGTGGAAGCAGAAATGTGACTCAAAGCCATCTTTGTCCCCTGCCCTGGTCCCTGCCCCAAGTGCCGCAGTAGCATAAGTTAGAATAGATCTGCAGCTAGCTGTAGGATATGTTATTATGACCTCAGTCATGCTTCCATAGAAGTCAGTGGAAAAATTACCATTCCCTGCAATGGTGCAATTCAGCCCCTATAAAATCACCTATAAAATGGTGCTGCAGCTAAATGTTTTATCATTCTTTAAAACATGCAAGCTTCTAGTATCTGCCACTACTGCAGCCTAAACTGAAACAGGCTTAGTGGGTCTTAACACTGGATTTACCTGATTTACTGTGTGCAAGTCAGCATTATTCGACATCCTGGCTGGATATAATTTATTAAAGACCCCACCCTCTTTGTGGTTATGAGCAGATGGGCTTGACCACAAAACCCACATTTTCCGGAAGTAAGGCTCTCAGACAAAGTCACTTCCTGACAAAGAGATTTTGGTCTTTTATCCGCAGGAACGTAACCCTAAAAAGACCAATGATTTACGGAACATGTTTTATTTTTTATTTAAAAGGGGTTCTCTCCTTTCTCATTAGTGTCCTTACAGTTTTATTACTCATCTATGGCTTTTACAAGTTGTCTTTCATGTGAGACAAATTGAAGTGGTGTTACATTCCATGCGTGTAGGGACATAGCTGCAGTTTAATTGTGTTTTCAACCCTGTAATTAAGAAACAAATGGAAGACTTTGTGCCTTCAAAGCATAGAAATTCTAGTTTTTTTGGCAAAACTCTTGGCTAAGTGCATAGAAAGCCTTAAGTACTTAATGGTCTGTACATAAGGAAATCTGATGCTAGTAATGATGCACCTTAGAGGCAGGACATTGGAGCAGGGGAAGGGAGGGAACAGAGGGAAAGCTCTTGATGTCTCATGAGGAATTCTTCCTACATATATGTTTTTCCCCCGAAAAAGGTACCAGAAAGAACAATCACAAATGTACAGTTTCCTTGCCTGCACCGGATTGCTGTTAAACCAAGTAGCATAAGCAGTGGTACTCAGCAAAAACCTTAGGCTTCCATTCAATAAATTATGAATCACTCAGCCTTTTGATGAAGATAGCCATCTCGAAGCAAATCAATACCCCATTGCTGTAGAAAACTAACAGTGAAGAAAGCCTGACTGGCTAGGAAGTAACCCAAGTGTTAGGAAATTACATAACATCACCCAACCAGGGAGTGGAATCTAGCCCGCTTCAGGGGGATATAGGGCAAAGGAAAGGAGCAGCGTGGCAGAGACCTGTGTATGATATTCAGTGATATTAGACTGGGGGTTATCACAAGTATGGGTCCAAATGGGATGCATTTGCACAAAACAGTTTTTCCTGGGTACAGTGGGAAATCTGTACAAGGGAATGATTAAGTTTATACAGCACCTACCACACAAAGATCCTGGTCCAAGTCTAGAGCTCCTAGGAGCTTTGGTAATACACATAAATAAATCTACTGTATATTTGAGGGAGTTTGTGTGTTGGTCAATCTGTCTGTGAGTCTGTTTGTTCAAGAATGCCTCCTAAACGGTCAGAGCTAGGATCACCAAATTTGGTATGTAGTTTCCTCTTATCATAACTTAAAGTAAGGTCAGTATTTGGTTGTGCCAGGACAATGGGATGTGCCTGGAATGGGATTGTTCACATCAAATGGAAAGGGAAGAATGTGAGAGCATGGACAACTGTACTCATGAATGACCACGGGGCCAGCAAGCACCCCAGCCCCAGGGACCTACTCTGCGATACCATCACATGACTCCTGATGCCCCAGGATGGCCCCATGGAGAAGCCAACAGACGGCTTCCATTCCCTCCCCATCCAGGCCAGCCCCAGGGAAAAGCCTGTTAAATCTTCTGGTACACAATAATAATGAGTCTACAGAATGCCACTACGCACCTGTTTAGCCAACTATGTGAGGGATCTGGGATGAGTCTGGGCTAAGAGAAGAAGCTTCTGTCCCTAGATGTGATGCTCCTCCCTAATCAGTCAACTGTCCTTGCAAGAACTTTGGCTACTTGACTCCTCACCATTTCCTGCCTGCCTCTGTTCTTCTCTTTACAAACAGTCCTTAACTATCAGCTGGAGCAACTTCTCCAGAGAACTAGGGCAACTGATCAGCCACTTGACCCAGAACTCAGCAAGCAGAGTAGTAACTACAATGGAATCTGTCCAACACATATTTTTCCCCACCTGAACGCACTACCTGTAAGCCTGAGTGTAGTGAATAAAGGGCTATACAGATCAACACTAAATTTGGAGAGGAGTTTGCTTATATTGTCTGGACTCTGGTAGCACAGGGTACATATTATGGAGGCTGAGCAGCTGTCTCCATTCATTCCAAAGCAAAGTCTTACTAGAGAGTGATACGTTCACAGAACCTTATTTTCACAATTGAGATACCACAGTGATGGGCAAATCATTTGATCCTAAATGGAGCAGAATGGAATCTAACTATTTCAACAACCAGAATAAAATCACATTCTAAAGAGATTTTGGTTACAGTAAAAATGATTCTGGAACAGAGTGTGTATTTGTTCGCATGTGCAGCACCTCCAAAATGTAAAACGCACCCCTCCCCCAAGGACAATAAGGGAAAGTGGAAGATATGTCCTGAAAGTCATGAAAAGCGACATTATATGAAATCAGTAAATTATATAGCCCAGTTTCCCAGCTGCTGTAATTCAAGAGAGCACCACCCACTTAAACAGAGCTACCTGGATTTACACCAGAAGAGGATCTGGCCCTATGGAAGGTATATGTTAGTTTATTTCATCCTGTTCTTATAAAAAAGACAAAAGTTACTCCAACATTTTGGGGATGTCTCTTTCTTTACGAAGCTGATCTGCATATTAGAGGCATACGAGATATGGCAGTTACTATAGTTACTATATTTTGTTATTAATCAGAGTAAATAACTGTATACGGCCCACACATACTCTCTTGTTGGAACATATATTGGAAACGCTCGGGGCTCAAATATTTTACACACCCTCCTGTTTGTTTCTTTTAAATGGCATATTCAAAAAGTATGTGTCTCGGTAGAGGTTGTCAGTCTTTGAACTGACTCTTCTCCATTCTAGCGCTGTAGCCATGAGAAAAATAGAACTGAGAAATGCAACAGAAGGGAATTTGGTATGTCACACACACCAGATAGTCCAGCCTGATTTGGAGTCAGTCCAAAGCTCACTGAAGTCACTGGAAAGATGCTCATTCACCTCAGCAGGCTTTGGATCAGGTCCTTACAAAGGCCATCCAGACTATTGAAGCCAATGCACAGAATAATTCATATACCTTTCTTGACATCAAGAACCATATTTTCAAAGGATGGGTTTATGGTGAAGCACAGGCAGGACTTGTTCAGAACATGAACTGGATCTTTGTGAAAGCACACTGACATCAATGGTGGTGTACATGGTATAAGAACCATAGCAGCCCAGAAAGGGTTTGAAAAGGTGACTCGGAGGTGCAGGTACTACCAAGAGAACCAATGAGCTCCTGCAATACCCCTTTATGGCATCCCTGTGGAAATTACTCAGATGACTAAGAGCTACTCATTCAAAGTGAGTAAATGTTGTAGAATTTGGCCTATAGGCGAGGGTGCTGGAACAATGTGTAGAGTGTGTGTGTGTGGGTGGGTGTGTGTGTGTGCTGAGAGCCATAAATTAAACTGTAAACCCTGGATAAAATGGAAACCACTTCAAGCCAGGGGTGCTGCAGCATCTCTCGTACCCGTAGTTCCAGCCCCTATGCCTTTGGGGGTTTAAAAATATCCCAAAAATAAATTTGCACCTAGAAGTGCTCCCACATTAGCTTATTCACACCCTATACAAAAGAAGAAGTGAGTAGCTCAGACACATGGGTGAGGCAAAATAAAATTACAACAGAAAAACTGAACCCAAGGAAGAATTTGCATTAGACTTACTGCAGTCACCCTCCAGACATTCGAGAGTCCAGTGGAGAAGACATGGAAGAGGTCAGCTGTAACAACAAGCAATACCTAGATGCTCCTGCCAAAAACAATTCACTTTGGAGCTTCAATTACACTCCCTGTGTAAACACCCAGTATGATCAGCTCCATTTCTTTGATAAAGCAGATAAAGGGGAAGAGGAAAACAGAGGAGAAGCAAAAACATATGACAAATGCACACACTTGAGTTCACCAGTTCTGCATCTGTTTAGAAGTATGATTCTACTCCTGCTGAAGTCAATGAAAGTTTTGCCACTGACTTCACCAGGAGCAGGATCAGAAGTTAAAGAGCACAAAGCCTTAAAAAAAGTCTGTCTTTTAAATTTACACATTAAGATGGAAATTTGATTTCCCTCAATAGAGATATGTACTCCAGTGCTAAACAAATACTGAAGCCATGTGGTTATCTGAATGCTCATTAAAACTAATTGCCTAAGGTGATTTTTTCCAGAATATGTTGCAGCAAGAAAGCCAGGATCGGAAGTTTGCATTTCTCCAAAAAGGATGAGTTGGAGGGGGGGGGGTAATAGATGTATTCATTCGAGTTATGCTAAAGTTCCAACATTTGGAAACTATTACTCTTTATACCTATTTGTCAACAGGAAAGGGGGAGGGGGAGATATAATCAGACATTGAAACCCTACATAAAAACTGACCCAGAGCTTTAGCTGAGCTAGACAGAACCTTCTCCAAGGATCATAATTGTTCATTATTTTTCTTGCACTTTCATCCAGGATCAGAGAAGGAACAAAAAAGCCCATGGAAAAGCTATTATCACAGGTCCTCCGTGGGTGTAAACGGGGAGATGCTAACTGACACTAGATCAGGATCTGGCACAGTGTATTTTACACCACAGCCTGAAACAAGGCAATACTGTGTGTGTAGCACCTCAGGCAGGGTCACCTGGCTCCCTGATTTGCATCCCCAATGCTCTTTGGCTATATACGTTCACATTTCTAAGCTAAGTGTGGGACACTTCTGGAGGTCAGGTTGGGACTAGCCAAAAATATGGCTCATAATGTCACAAGGCATGTATCAACGAGGTCATTGTTCATATCCGAATTCCAGGGTGCTAGCACACAGTGGCAAAGTAATTGTAAATCATACCTGTCAGACCTCCCACAAAGCCTATCATTTCATAATATCTGTCACTCTGTGCTTATGCCGCCTCTGCAAATACCAGCAATTGCCTTTTCCCCTCCTCCCAAGCCAGAGGTATTCAGCCCAGGATCTGTAGCCACTGGTGGGCCGCAAGACACTCACTGCTCTGGGCACGTCTACACAGCAGAGCAACAGTCAAATTAAATACATAACTTCAGCTATGTCAATTGCGTGGCTGAATTCGAAATAGCTTAATTCGGCTTTTTAGAGCTGTCTACACAGCAGGAAGTGGAAGGAAGAGCACTCTTCCTTCGACTTCCCTTACTCCTCCTGAAATGAGGGTTACAGGAGTCAGAATAAGAAGTCCTCTAGCTTGACATTATTTCAAAATAAAGGTTTGCTGTGTAGACGCGCATTATGTTATTTCAAAATAACGTCAGTTATTTTGAAATAACGCTGCAGTGTAGACATAGCCTCAGAGACCCAGCTGGTCATATGGGGCCAGTCCCTCTTGCTGCTTTGCAGTTGCTAAATTGCATTAAAACAGCTAGAAATTCATTAAATATGTCCTAGTGTCTGCCACAGAGATGTGAAGCGGGCAAAAATGGGAGGGGAAAGCACCAGCAAGACCACCTATGCATTGAATTATAATCCACACTCAGAAAAAGCTAAGGAGGGTGACAATTCTCCAAGCAGCCTCTGGATTAGAGGACAGGGCTGGGGTCACACCCCCTGGATGACTCTACCTCGTGAGGTCACTGCTCTTGGTCAATGTCAGTGCCTCTGTGACTGGCTTGGGATTGTGATTGGCTGGTCATCCATAAAGGTGGGGCTGGGAGAAGTCAGTGGGGACCAGAGGTAATGCTAAGTCCCACTGCTTCTGTGTGTGTGAGTGTGTGTGTGTGTACAGGTTACACTTCATGTTCTATGATTTGCCATGCGACAGTCTAGACAATTGTGCAGGTTGTTTTGCTTGAGAGAGAGTGTGGGTGTGGGGGAGCTCTCTTCTTTGTCCTCCCCCTCCCCAGCACAACCTGCAGAGTCACGGCAACCCTCGCTCCGCTGTAAGCTCTGCATTCACTCCAGGAAGGAGTGGGAGGGCTATGAAACACAGAGAGCTAATTCAGGCCTGGGAGCTGATTTTTATGAGCCACAGGCTTCCTCCACCTCTGCTTGGGTGGCAGGCAAACCTGGGGCTTCACAATGCTTCTGCATACAGTATATGGTTTCACAATCTTCACAGGATTTGGCACTGTGGCAACTCACACAAATACAGAGTATTCCTCTTCCCAGATACTTCTGCCAGTTACAGTTGAAGCAAACACTCTCTGTACTTTATATTTTACTATTGATTCCCTCATACATCTCTCCCTCTTCCATCTGCTGGGTATCTCTTACACAGGATTGTAACAGGTCTTTCTTGTTGGCCTAAGGAATTCATCCTGACTGGTAGTATCTTTGCCCTTGAAAGGTGCTCTACTGTCCTTTCGATTCCCGCCGTCAACCCGTCTTACTCACAGGTTATACTGAAGTCTGCTTTTAACACAACCAAACTGGACATTTTCCCTTTTCAAATTCACTGAATCCCCTTTCCAGCTATCATCCATTTCTCTCTTTGAGATCACTTAATAATGCATGACTAGGAGCTAAGGCAGTTTGTTCTGCGACATCAGTAATCACATGGCGTGTATCCTCTGTATTCGGCATCAAGTTACTGTCATTTGGGAATTCAACAGATGGAAACTCTGGGATTCTTTCCATGTCACTTCTGCTTTGGAGGGCTCCCAGTATAGTAGAAGATTACAAACATGGCATATCCCATTATGGGTGCCAGCACTGGGGGCGGGGAGAAACATAAGTCACTGTTCTGATGATCTGCTACCGATGATGTTAAAGTTTGTTCGAAGCTGCAAGTCACTGCCTAACTGCATTTGCAATCTCACTTCTTTTCAAAACATTTTTTTATTTCTAAAATAAATGACATTGGTTTTATTTCCCATCACCTTCTCCCAGCTAGCTACATAAAAAGCCAGACATGTCCCCTGCACATTTCTCATTAATTTCTCTTCAGAGTCCTTCATTTTATTCAGTGTGACTCGTGGTAGCTCATCAAGATGCCGAGACATTTGTTTCTTCTTTGTTCACAAGGCGGCATGGGGATTTTTTTTTAATATTGCTGAAGCAATCGAGAAAACTCCTGTGCTACAAAGAAGCCAGAAACATAATACATTTCAGCTATAGCCTTTGGAAATGTAAGTAGTGAGATATTTAATTCCCACAGAAATAAATGGGAGTTAGGCACCTGAATACCTTTACCCTGCTTCCTAGACCTGGTTAACTCTAAGTAACTGGGCACCTGGTCCTGGAGGGGGTCTAAGCCCAGCGCCACAATTGTGGAATGGAAGGGGCCTTGGGCAGAAGGGGGAGGACTGCGGCTAGGCTCACCCCTCCCTCCCCCGTCAATCCTTCAGCGCCATCCGGAGTGCGCCACCTGGGGCTCCGGAGTGTGCCATGCAGGCCTTCAGTGGCAATTTAAAGGGCCAGGAGCCCACACCCTTTTGAATTACCAGGCCCCAAGCCAGATGTCCCTTCCCCTACCCCCACCCCCATCGGTGGGCCTAACTCTAAATTTTCTCCTTGTTCACTCTCCCCAAAGAGCAGAAGTTCATCTCCCACCCCCACAGCCCACAAGATTGCTCCATCAGCCTAAATCAAAAGAATCTTAAGGGGAGCACGTGAAAGGAAATACAAGCCAGTCAAATCCAAAGTGTATGCAACAGCATCAGGAGAAGAGGAGAAGCTTTGGAGTTACAGTGCCATGACCCAAGCACTCACTTTCTAGAATTCAGGCATCTCTCCTCTCAGAGGCTTTGTCTCCATTATCCTTTTCCCCCTAGGACTTCCCACCACTGCTTCCGCAGCTCAACCTGTAGACGAACTGGCGAGGAGCTGTATTGTCATGAAGACATCTGCAGCCTCCAGTGTTTGTACAGTAGAATCTCAGAGTTATGAACAGCTCGGGAAGGGTGGAGGTTTGTAACTCGGTAATGTCTGTAACCGAACAAAATGTGATGACTGTTCTTTCAAAAGTTTAGAACCAAACATTGACTTAACACAGCTCTGGGAGTTAACTATACAGAATATAAGTGCTGCTTTCCCTTTATTATTATTTTTTTAAAGAAATGTACATGTAACACACCAGGCTATATTTGCATTTTTGTTTTGTTTTGTTTGGTCTCTGACTGCATACTTCTGGTTTCTAATGAGGTGTGTGGTTGGCTGGTCAGTTTGTAACTTTGGTATTTGTAACTCCAAGGGTCTCTTGTCCCTCCATATCATCTAGAACCTTTTATATTTATCATGGGAGTGCCCAGAATGCCCAGCTGCGACCAGGGTCCCACTGTGCACGACATGGTACATCCACACACAAAAAAGAGTCCTTGCCCTGAATAGCTGGTTACCTAAACAGCCAAGAGAGACAAAGGACAGGAGGAAAAAGAGCCAGAGGTCAGTGAGGATGCCTGCCCAAATTCGCCCAGAGCTGCAGTCCGTCATTCTACTACCCTAGTCACTGGACACGGCGGTTAAAATACTGGCAGCTCATTCATGCTTTCCACCACTGTTCCCACCTGTTACCTCCCCCGCCCACCACCACACACACAGAGCTGCATGCCTGTACAGAGGGACATTTTAGAGAAAAAAAAAAGGCTAGTACAGCCTCAGTTTCTGAGATTCTCTAAGGGACACAATGAGCATTGAGCCTGCTGGGCCATCTTCCATTGTGTGTCCCAGCTCACTCTGCAGTGAACAAATCTGCATCTCCTTTCACTACCTACCATGGATCGCCTCAAAGGTCCCTTTGAACCTGGGGAGATGTTCAAAATACCCACAATCCTATTTGCATACCCCTACAGGAATCCACACTGCCTTGCTGTGAGCAGACACCCTTTATGCCAAAGGCCCTTTCGAATGCTAAATAGATTTTTTCAGTCCTTGCCTGAAACAGACCAAAAAGCACCTCCTCTTTTTGTCCTTTCCAAAGGAATTAAATGGTATAAATCATTCCAATTTGTATCAAACGGCCCTTGGATAGTAACCCAGATCATCACAGTAGGAAAGGAAAATTATGTCTGCTCGCAGAATCCTCTGAGGCAAAGTAAGCCAGCATCATCATGAAGAAATGGTCTGTCTTTCTCGTTTGTGTTTTCCTACCTCCACTGCTTTTGAGAATTACAACTAGGGAAGTATTTTCCAAAGAAGAGCAAGAATGGCAATACGAGCATGAACTATGTGGAGCAAAGAGGTGGATGGGGTAACTCAAGAGGAGAAAAGCAATGCTGTATTAGGAACAAGCCAGTTCAACTGGATCACTTTATTAAAACATAAAAAACAACAAATGGTCTGGTAGCTCTTTATAGACTAACAAAACAGGTAGATGCTATAAAGTGCTACCAGACCATTTGTTATTTTTGAAGTTTATCCTGTACAGACTAACTTGGCTACCCCCTGAAGCTTTACTAAAACAAACACACTAGTAATTTTTCCAAAGCATGTGGTGGTGTATGTATCAAAAACAATGGAAATTACTTTAAAAACAGATGATCAAGCTAAAGTTCTGAATGACTAGAGTTAAGTATCTAAATCCATAATTAGACCTTCATCTTGTGAAGACTTTTTTAAAGTGACAAATCTGAGGGACCGTCCCAAATTGAGAGGCCAGTAGAGGAGGTTTTGGAACAAACTGATAAACTAAACAGTAATAAGTCACCAGGACCAGATGGCATTCACCCAAGAACTGAAATGAGAAATTGCAGAGCTACTAACTGTGGTTTGTAACCTATCCTTTAAATCAGCTTCTGTACCAAATGACTGGTGAAGAGCTAATGTGACGGCAATCTTTTAAAAGGGCTCTAGAGGTGATCTTAGTAATTACAGATCAGTAAGTCTTACTTCAATTCCAGGCAAATTGGTACAACCTATAGTAAAGAACAGAATTGTCAGACGCATAAATGAACATAATTGTTGGGAAACAGTCAACATGGTTTTTATAAGGGGAAGTCATGCCTCACCAATCTACTAGAATTCTCTGAGGTGATCAACAGGTATGTGGACAAGGGGGATCCAATGGACATCGTATACTTAGATTTCCAGAAAGGGACAAGGTCCCTCACCAAAGGCTCTTAAGAAAAGAAGCTGTCGTGAAATAAGAAGGAAGGTCCTCTCATGGACTGATAATTGGTTAAAAGATAAGAAATAAAGGGAAGGAAAAAAATGATCAGTTTTCAGAACGGAGAGAAACAAGTTGTGCCCTCCAGGGGTCCGTACTCGGACCAGGGCCGGATTAAGGGGGGAGCTAGCCGGGCAGCTGCCTGGGGCACCAACCTATGGGGGGTGCCTGATTGCAGCTGTAAGGGGCGCCACGCAGCCTCCGCCCTCGGGCGCACGGTGCCCCTTAGAGCTGCAATCAGGTGCTGCCTGGCCCCCGCCCCTGGGCACACGGCGCCCCTTACAGTCTGGGGGCAGGGGCCACGCGGCGCCTGATTACAGCTGTAAGGGGCGCCACATGCTCAGGGGCGGGGGTCACACATGCGCCGCACGCCTGCTGCCCAGGGCGCAAGAATGGCTCAAGCCGGCACTGACTGGGACCAATCCTATTCAAAATAGTCATAAACGATCTAGACAAATGGGTAAATAGTGAAGCTGCAAAATTTGCAGACAATACAAAACTGCTCACGATAGTTAAGTCCAAAGAAGAATGTGAAGAGCTTCAATAGGACCTCACAATGATGAGAAATGTACAGTAATGCATATTGGAAAACATAACCTCAACTACATGTATAAAATTATGGTGACTCAATTCACTGTTACCACTATTAATATAAGAATGATTAAGGGTATGGAACTGCTGCCATATGAGGAGAGATTAATTCTTGGACTTTTCAGCTTGGAAAGGAGTCAACTAATGGGGGATATGATGGAGGTCTATAAAATCATGACTGGGATGGAAAAAGTGAATAAAGAAGAGTTACTTATGCTTCCCATAACCCAAGAACTAGGGAAAGGGGGGTGTCACCAAATGAAAATAGGTAGCAGGTTTAAAACAAACTAAAGGAAGTACTTTACACACCACACAATCAACCTACAGAACTCCTTGCCAGAGGATGTTGTGAAGGCCAAGACTATAACAGAGTTTGAAAAAAAGCTAGATAAATTCATGGAGAATAGGTCCATGTCGCGGGGTGTCCCACCCCGCACTGCTTGGCCCTGGGGTTGGGCCGTACATTCCCAGGCCCGGAGGCCTAGTTCATCACCAACGTAGGCCCAGAGGCCTAGTCCAATGTCAACGCAGGCCCTGAGGCCTAGTCCCCGGTCAACACAGGCCCAGAGGCCTAGTCCATCACAAACGCAGGCCCAGAGGCCTAGTCCAGGCTCTGGGTGGATGGGGTAGGGGGGTCCAGGCCCGCGCTCTCCACCGGACCCCAACCCAGGGCCCTATTAGTGGTGGGTGGCTCCTACCACTGGCTCGGAGGGGAATTCTCCCCAAAATGTGCCGAGCCCACCGGGGTATTCCCTGCCCCTTGCCCTGGGTTGCTTCCTACCTCAGCCCCGTGGCCAACGGAGACCCCACCTGCAGGCACTGGGCTGGTGGCGACCGTGCTGTCGGCGGCTCCGGCGTCTGGGGCAGCAGCGACAGGGTTGTCCACCGCGGCGGGGCGGGCTGCCCCCCGGGGTCGGCATTGCGGTCGGGCTTGGCCCGGGGACGGCAGCGGCAATGGCATCAGGCCCGGCGGCTCTTGCTCCGGTGGCAGGTCTGGCTGTGGCTCTGGAGGTTGGGCAGGAGTTCCTCCCTCCCCGGAGGCCCGCCCTAACTGAGCTGTTTCCCTGGCCTTTATACCCTACACTGCTGTGGGGGCGGGGCCTGCACAGCCCAGCAGGCCAGCTGGCTCCCCTCTTGGCCAGTGCGGGGCTGGACCGCCGTGTCACAGTCCATCAATGGCTATTAGGTAGGATGGGTAGGAATGGTGTCCCTAGCCTCTGTTTGTCAGAAGCTGGGAATAGGTGACAGGGGATGGATCACTTCATGGTTACTTGTTCTGTTTGTTTCCTCTGGGGCACCTGAGGAAGATAGAATACTGGGCTAGATGGACCTTTTTTCTGACCCAGTATAATCATTCTCATGACTGATGCACACTAATTTTTTTTGCTCCTGCAAGTAGTTTATTTGACTTCCATGAGTTTATCCACAGAATATAACATTATGCATGTGTGGAAATCTTCGCAGGACTGGGGCCTCCTGCACCCATGTAAATGGTCTGATTTTCAGAGATGCTGGACAGAGCACTGACTGAGTGAGGATTTGCAGAGATAGCCCATTACATTCTATTAAAAAAATCCAGTATATCTGTTGTATGTAGTCTGCCATCTTTCTAAATAAGCAGAAAAGGCCTGCTGTCTTCCCGATTTAATTACAATTCAGGCCGGTTGCTTGTTACAACAAGACCTATAGCGAACTTGCAAGGGATAATTTTTGGTTTTCTAAAAATGGAAAAACCTGCACTGGGCCTGTAAGGCATAACGAAGCCTACCTGGCTGAAAGAGCCCCTACCCCACAGCCCTGCTAGGCATGCTCCAACTGGAGGACTAGTATAAAGGCTATTGGAGCAGCTCAGTCAGGGCTGACCATTGCCGGGGAAAGAGCTGCCACCAGAGCCTGGGAGGAGAAGGTGCAGCAGACTGATGCTGCAGTGGAGGCCAGCCAGCAGAGACCAGCCGGGGAAGCTCCCCATCCAGAGGAAGCACAACAGACAGACACTGCCACAGAGACCAGCCAGCAGACACCAGCTGGGGCAGTGCCCCGCCTGGAAGATGCAGGTGGGGAAAATGCCCATGATTGAACTGGGTAGGAAGTAGCCCAGGGCAGGAAGCTGGAGCCCTGAGAGCTCAGTGTGTTGTGAGCAGATTCCCCACTGAGCTGAAGGTGAGACGCATCTACCACATGATAGGGCCCTGGGCTGGCACCCGGTGAAGAGGGAAGGCCTGGCCCCCCCTACTCCACCCTCCTTATACCCAAAGGGGACATAGTCACTGGGACTATTGGCTTTGACTACCAGGATGATTGCCCGGCAAACCGGGGGCTGTTATAGACTCAGGCCCATGGGCCCTATTGCCCAGTGAACTGGGACTGACTATTGACTTCAGTTGCTGGGCCCTAGTACTGACTTTGGCTGCTAGGCTGAATACTTGCATGCGGGTACCTGGGAGGGTACCATTCACAGGGTGGACCATATACTGAGGGGAGGTCCACACCTTGCTCCAGAGGGGGCTGTGTGTACCCGCCCAGTGATAAGTGGTGGAGAATGTGGGCATGAGTGCGATTTCCCCCCCCGATACAAGGGGAAGTGTGCAGGGGCAGAAGGGAGTCACCAAGAGACAGGGAAAAAAGTTAGTGATATCTTGTAGACAAAATGGATCCCAGCAAGGTATTTGAGTGGTTTCTGGATAACCAGCAGAAGCAGGCCATCCACCAGCAGCAACTCCAGACTCAACTGCTCCAACAGATGGTGACCCAGCAACAACTGCAGGTGACCTACAGCAGGAGCAGCAGCAGCAGCTACTGAGGGAACTTGCCGCCCAACAGCAGGCCCAACAGGATCAGTGGATCCAGCAAATAATGGCGCTGTAGCAGGCTGCACCACCTTCCCTCCCTAGCCTGGCGGAACAGGGGATGGGGGGTGGCCTGATGCAGTTGCCCATATGCCTCATGAAGATGGGACTCCATGATGACCCTGAAGCCTACCTGGTGATGTTTGAGTGAGTTGCTGCCGTCGTGGGATGGCCACTGGGCCATGCTATAGCACCTTACCTGATGTGCCCAGCCCAGAGGGCCTACAGGTCCCTGGAGCCCCACAAGGCACTGGAGTATACCCGGGTCAAGACAGCCATATTAGATCAAGCTGGGGTCAGCCCTGAGACATACTGCTGGCGGCTGCAACAGGAACAGTACCCCCCGGGAGCCAGGCCCAGAGAGGTGGCCCAGCAGATACTATTGTTGGCAGGGACTAGAACCGGACCAGCGGATGGCAGCGCAGGTAGCCAAACTAGTAGCCCTGGAGCAGTTTGTGCAGGTCTTGCCTAAGAGTGGGAAAGAATGGGTTCAACAGCACTGATCCTCGCTGAGGCCACCTCCTTGACAGAGGACTATATGGCTGCCAAAGAGCTCTGCTGATAGGCTTCAGACCCTGCCCCAGAGGGGGCTGTGTGTACCTGCCCTGTGGCACTATGGCTCTCAATATTTTAAATTAGGAGCAGTTGGTTGGAAAATTTTGACAAACTACACTTTCATGAAAATATAATTGCTAGCAAAAGTTACCCAGAAATGAAGCTGACATATTAAATGACTGTGAAGTTTTGAAAACAGCTCTAATTACTAGTAGGTTTACTGCAGTGTTGAGTAGGAGCCTGTAGTAGTTTAAAAGCATATACAATGAGTGGAAGAAAATACAGATAAGGGACTAGACCTTCAAGCTGGTGTAGTACATCATAGCTGTATTAGAAGCAGAGGCATGTTATATGCCTGGGGGCAAAGGAAAAATTTGCACTTCCTCCCTGTCACCGCCACACTGCGCGGCCCCGAACCTGGTGCACAGCTGAGCCCGACCCTGGAAGGCGGGGGCAGAGCATGTACCGTGTCTTCCTCCACCCCCTTCAGTTTGGGGCCAGGCCCCCGCACACACTAACCCGCTGGTGGAGATGGAGGCGGGTTGGGCTGGGGGTGGAGAGGCGGGGAGGAGGCTCCAGCCAGCGACAGTGGGCGAAGGAGGAGCAGGCGAGCCGAGGGATGACAGGGGGAGCAGAGGGGACTAAATTGGTGCCCCTTAGTGTGGCGCCCAGAGGCAACTGTCCCTTCCCCCCGCTACGCCACTGATTAGAAGTCCAGGCTGATTTACAGCAGCAAAGAATCTGGCCCAGAACGTTTCATAGAGCACTGACTGGTATATCAAGCTGTGATAAAGCATGGTTTGCCTTCTTGTACTACAGAGGACCAAATCCTCAGGGGCTGTACAGACATTAACTTAGAATCATAGACTCACACTGAGGCTGCGATCCACCACAGCTCCCAGATCCTTTTCCGCAGAGCTGTTGCCAAGCCAGTTATCCTCCATGCTGTACTTATGCTTACGGAAGTAAAACCGAATGCATAGCACCTTACATATGTCTTTGTTGAATTTCGTTGGATCATCTATAGCCCAGTTCTCTAATTTATCAAGATTCCTCTGAATTTTAGCTTTCTCCTCCAAAATCTTGGCAACTGCCCCCCCATAAGCAAATTTGTGACGTATGCCCTATCTCAGGGGTGTGCAATAAGCAGCCTGCAGGCCAGACATGGTTCACCAGGATTAGCCCCTAGCGGGCTGCCACATATGTTATTCGCCTGAGGATCCACAGACATGGCTGCTCACAGTTCCCAGTGGCCACAGTTTGCCATTCCCAGCCAATGGGAGCTGCAGGAAGAGGTGGCCTGGCCCACAATGCTTCCTGTAGTTCCCATTGGCTAGGAACGACAAACCGTAGCCAATGTAAGCTGCAAGCAGATGTACTTGTGGATGCTCAGATAAACAAAGCATCAAACTGTGTCCGGCCCATTGGCCACTTATTGCCTGCCCCTGCCCTGTACCTACATACAGGTCATTAATAAAGATATTTAATAACACTAGACCCAGAACATATCCCTGGGGAACTCCACTTGAGACCTCCCGCCAGTCCAACATCACTCCATTAATAGTGACTCTTTGTTTGTGGTTGTTTAAGTAATTTCAATCATGCAACTTGCCAAGGATCTAGCTCATAGTTGTGCAGCTCTCACTTCATCTTTAAACACAAACACGAACACGCACATACACACACACACACACAAGGAAACCAGGTGGCAAAGATTCTGACATTTTGGGAAACAACCCCCCAAATCCCAGATTTTGTCACAGTTGTGACAAACATTCAGCTTTATCAAGAATGGAAACGTGGTGTAAATGAGCAGAAACAGACTTCATGGAACACACCTGCCCCCCACCCCAACATAAGGGTATGGTGCTACTACAACAGCTCCACACTCACCTGCCCTTGTGCACAGGGTTTCAGGGGAAGGCATCTGGGCCTCAAGCCAGCTGTGTTCTGGCTGTTCTCAGTTGCTAACCAGGATGCAGTGCTGTGTGCGTCAGCCTGAGGGCTTGTCTACACTTACCTGGAGATTGATCTTCCAGGTTTCAATTTAGTGGGTCTAGCAAGGATCCACTAAATGACTGCTGAGGGTGCCCCTGTCGACTCTGGAACTCCACAGGGTTGTGAGGAGTAAGGGAAGTCAAGGGAAGAGTTTCTCCCATTGACCTCTTGCTGTGGGAACACCGCAGAAATGTGACTTATAGTATGTCGACTCCAGCTACGCAGTTCTCATAGCTGGAGTTGTGTATCTTACGTCATATTTCTTGTGTAGTGTAGACCTGGTCTGAGGCGTCTCTAATTTACGCTAAAGCTGAGCTTGTCCACAGTAGAAGGAAGGGCTACCTGACAGTGAAATCTTTCTCTTGCATTACTAGCCCATCTCCCAGTTTGCGGGGGAGAGAGAATGCATGCAAAGTGGAATAGCATGAAGCGTCAGGAGGCAGGCATACAATCTGACTCTATCCATTTCTGGGGCTGTTTTATGGTTTGCGACAGTCCTGGGATCAAAAGAAATTGAGATCAGAGCCAGCAGTTGCTTCACGTCTCCAGTTTGCTTAGCTCAGCCACATACAAAGGCTTAAAATGCAGAGAGAGGAGAAGACGTTACAGACACTGCACCAAACTATGTCACTGCTGTCTGATGCAATACTAGCAAGAGACAAGGGGACTTAAGACAGCTCATGAAAAAAATGCCATTAGGCTGGCCTTTAAACCCTGCCTCCAAGCTTTCAAACCTAAAATAACTCACCATTGCTCATTTATGTTTAGCTCTATGGAGCTTCTTCCCTAGCATGGAATGTGAGGATTATATAGTCTTGTTCACTTGTGGGATTACTATAACAGTGCCCTGCAAAGCGATCATATTATCTTCTATTAAAACCGGAGATAAATTGGCAGTTGTGGTGCAAGCGCATATGCATGAGTAGAATTCCAAGGTGCAGTCTGCTTCAGCATGACATTTCACCAGCCTGGTGAAGAGATAACATCTCCGTAAAACTGGAAACACTGAAAACAGACGGTGCAAACTAGGGCAGACTGTTTTAACTGAGTGATGGGCTTAAACCAACATCGCATCATGGTTGGCAAAGGTTTCTAGGCAGAACAAGGGAGGAAAACAGAGTGCACCAATTGTAATGCACCAAAATGTTAGAGGACCTGAGGCAACCAACCCCCATCGAAATGAAGGGAAAGATGCCCACTGACTTCAGTGGAGTGGAGTCATGCTGTCAATGACTCTAGGGACCAGCTGCAGAGGGATATTAATTAGCAGCTACATACTGTAGCAGCAATACTTCTGATAGTGCTGGGAAAACAGGTGCTTGATGGGAGGGTGATGCTATGAGAGAAGTCAGACTAGACTTAGGGATAACAGAGTGTGCAACAAATCAAAGAGAGGATCATTCCCAGTCCCCATACTTTGGAGAATTCAGAATCCAAACTTGGAGCTAGATTTCAAAGCTGGCTCTTATCTAATGGGCTAAAACAAAACCATGCACCCAAATTTCCCAAGTCTCTTATGTGAGGGAAAAAAACATGCACTGGAAATTTGAAGGTCTGACCTATCTTGAGATATTAGCTTGATAACCAATAAAACTGTCCATGCAGTTATGGGTTACAGTCACAGAGGCATAATGTCCTGGACCAGATAAGTGATATGGCATTGGGAATACAGCTCTATGGAATGGGGAATACTACATCTAACCAAGAATGCTGCTGGCCAGCATGAAGACTAAAAGTTATACAGAATTTTCAGAACAAAGTTACTAAAATGATGAAGTGGAGGGAAATGACTTGGGAAGACACTTGGAAAGAGCAACTGTCAAGGCTCTAGCCATTCTGGTACTTTGAGTGCAGAAGGTGGGGACCCACAAGAGACTTTACAATACCCTGTCACTACAGGCTTCTGCTTAAAAGCTTCCCAAGATCACAGATTCCCTGATCTCTGGTGGTATACTAAACCACCACCCAAATGCAACCCCCCTTTGAGAACCCAAGAAAAAGCACTTGGGAATATCTTCCTGTGGGGTACCCCCAAGCTCTTTAACCTTCCCTCTGGAGATAGCTTGAAAATGGATTGTAATTTCTTAAAAGCTGGCCTTTCTGTCTCAGGCACATGCACACAGAGGCTACGTCTACACTGGCAGCTTCTTGCACAAGAACTCTTTTGCGGAAGAGTTCTTGTGCAAAAACTCTTCCAGAAGAGAGCGTCTACACTGGCATGTGTTTTTCCGCAAGAGATGTGCTTTTGCACAAGAGCATCCATGCCAGTGTAGACGCTCTCTTGCGCAAGAAAGCTCTGATGGCCATTTTAACCATTGGGCTTTCTTGCGCAAGAAATTGATGTCGCCTGTCTACACTGGCCTCTTGCGCAAGAACAGTTGCGGAAAAGGGCTTATTCCTTAGCGGGAGCGTCAGAGTTCTGGCACAAGAAGCCCTGATTTCATACATTAGAATGTCAGTTTACTTGCGCAAGAACACGCGGCCAGTGTAGACAGGCAGCAAGTTTTTGCGCAAGAGCGGCCGCTTTTGCGCAAGATCGCGCCAGTGTAGACACAGCCAGAACCTCCTGCCTTCTAGGACACAGGAATCAGATCATAGTCTTAAAAAAGTGATTTTATTAACTAAACAAAAGGAGACATACTTGGTAAAGCATACTTGGGTGCTACGTGTTACAGAGCAACTGAAAAAAAGCAGATTAAAAAACACAGAGAATTGCCTCCCTGGGATTCAGTTAAATGTAACAGTGTACAGAGGGGAGGGTACATGGGCTAAGCACAGAGAAGTTCAGCTAAACCCCAAATTAAAGAAAATAACCTGACTGTGTCTAACTAAACATTCCTAACCAGATCAGCCACACCATCACTGGTTCATTCACCTGCACATCTACCAATATAATATACGCCATCATGTGCCAGCAATGCCCCTCTGCTACATACATTGGCCAAACTGGACAGTTCCTACATAAAAGAATAAATGGACACAAATCAAATATTAGGAATGGCAATATACAAAAACCTGTAGGAGAACACTTCAATCTCCCTGGACACACAGTAGCAGATTAAAGGTAGCCATCCTGCAGCAAAAAAACTTCAAGACCAGACTTCAGAGAGAAACTGCTGAGCTACAGTTCATCTGCAAATTTGACACCATCAGTGTAGGATTAAACAAAGACTGTGAATGGTTAGCCAAGTACAAAAGCAGTTTCTCCTCTCTTGGGCTATGTCTACACTGGCGCGATCTTGCGCCAGAAATATGCAAATGAGGCTAAGTGGAATATCGCCGAGCCTCATTTGCATATCTAATGAGCCGCCATTTTTTTCAGAAGAGGCTCTTGCGCAATACCGTTCTTTCTGAAAAGTAATAGGTGTAACGGTATTGCGCAAGAGGGTTTTTCTTGCACAAGAAGGGGCAGTGTAGATGCTCCTTCTTGCGCAAGAGCCTCTTCTGAAAAAAATGGCGGCTCATTAGATATGCAAATGAGGCTTGGCGATATTCCACGCTTAGCCTCATTTGCTTATTTCTGGCGCAAGATCGCGCCAGTGTAGACATAGCCTTGGTGTTCACACCTCCACATCAGCTGCTAGAAGTGGGCCTCACCCTCCTTGACTGAATTAACCTCGTTATCTCTAGCCTTATTCTGGCCTGCATATTTATACCTGCCTCTGGAAATTTCCACTACATGCATCTGACGAAGTGAGTCTTTGCCCACGAAAGCTTATGCTCCAATACATCTATTAGTCTATAAGGTGCCACAGGACTCCTTGTCACTTAAACATTCCCTGTTCTACTTACATCTCTGTTGTTCCAGGTTTAATCTTTCCCTAGGCATGGATATTACTGGAAATCCCGTGCCTTGTTCCTAGCTCAAAAGACTACAACAAGAAGGTCCTGCTTTTCAATTAAAAAACTACATCTGTTTTCATTGGCTCTTCTGGCTCCCTGCCAACACTTCCTGGAGAATCTCTAGGGCCAAGCCTCTAGATTTAACCCTCACAGGCAATTTAGTTAACTGAATAGCTGGGATATCCAAAAAAGGGTAGTACTCCTCCCATTTATCACAGTAACTATGAACCCTTTGGCTAACTGTCCATGGAAAATAAATACAATACCTGCTTAAAAATCTTTAAAGGGTGTAAATATCAGTGAGGATGAAGAATTGTTCAGGAAATTGTAAAAGGGGTGTCATTAAGGGGAATAGGCTGAAATGAAGCAAAAGAAAAAATGTAGGCTTTAAGATTAGGAAAACATCATTTTCAACGGTCAGATCTACAAAAAGGAGGGGTATGGTCTCCAAAGGGAAAAAACACAATCCCATAATGGGATTATTCATAGCATCCAGAAACAAAGGGGACAACTGCCCTGGAGACCAGCGATTCAAAAGGGCCCAGGGCTCCTGACCACCACTGCCACTACTGTGGTGGTGGCCAGAGCCCCAGGCCTTTTAAATCACCACTGGAGCCCCACATGGAAGGCTCCAGAGCCTTGGGTGATATGCTCTGGATGGTGCTGAGGGTTAGGGGGCATAATGTGGTTCAGGGAATCCTGCTGCAACAGGCTGAGTTCTCAGGGAACAATTTCCCGCCCTGGGCTACTTCCTACTGGATCTTGTCAGAAGTCCCCTCTATCCTCACACTCAGGTCCTGCAGCTTCTCTTGTAGCCCCTCTCAGCCCAGCTGCCACTGTTTGGTCCAGCTGCACTTCCTCCCCTGGAGCTCCCTTAGCGCCTCCTTCCCCTTCAGCAGCCAGTCCAGACTGAGCTGCTCCAAAAGCCTTTACAGTCTGTCTCCAGTTCGAGCATGCTCAGCAGGGCTGCGGGGATGGGGCCCTCTCAGCCAGCTGGGCCAAGGTAACTATCAGCTCCAGTGTGGGGTTAATGCATCCTGTCACGCTGTCCTACCCTGTCTAACCCCTTTGTTGCTGTATCTATAATGGGAGGTCTATGTTGCCTTTTGGTTCTATGCATTAAAAGTAAGTCACTGCCTTTGCAGCAAATTGTTATTCTGCAGTACACTTTGTACAACTTCCAAACCTATTCTTCAAGGTTGTTAGGTGTTGTTAGCATTGCCTGGTCTCTGTAATATTTAAATATTCATTATTTACCCATTGTGGGCACAGTCATTCACTAGAACATTGTGAAGAAATGGGAGCATCTCTGAGAACCTCTGTTACATTTTTTTTCTCTTGCTGAACTAGCAGCTTGACCCTTGCACCCATGTAAGTGGCCATTAACAAAACAGTGGAGCACAACAGCAGACACGCTGGAAAAAATGGTCTACACAGGTCTACACAGTACAGAGTATGAAATACAAAGGGACTGAGCTTCCCAGTACAAGGGAAGCAATTTCTGTACAGCTAATGCTGCATTTCCTCATCATGCAGAACTTTAGAAGTTTTGAATTAAGTTTTCACTGTCATTGCAGGGTCTGATGAGGTTTCCTACCCTAAAACATCTCTCTTTCCACAGAATTTCTGAGTAACTTCTTATTGGGTTGACCTAAAGTCTGTTCTCTGTGTTAGAGTTTAACTAAGGTATTTACATGGCTCTCTCAACCACAGTATCTGAGCACCACACAATCTTAAATGCATTTAGCTTCACAATACCACTTTGAAGTAAGGAAGTGCTACTGTTCCCATTTTACAGATGGGTCACTGAGGCACAGAAAGACTTCAGTGATATTTCCCAAGGTCATAAAGGAAACTGATGGAAGAGCAGGTCTTTGAACCAAGGTCTCTCCTGATTTCTAAGCCAGCATGCTGTCAGTTTTGGAACTGGGTTGCCATGACTTGTTCAGAGTACGCAAGCACTTTCATTTAGTCTCACCTACTCTCCTGAGATAAAGGCGCCTTCAGGAACTACGTGAGCTCAGCTTTGGTATCACTCCAGTGCTAATTCTGTGCCACAGAAGCCTCAAATCTCTTGCCTGTTTTTTTTCCCAAAAAAGGACCGGCTGCAACAATAAGAACCACGCCTCGTGAAGTAAGTCTAGGCTTCATAAGTCAACTTGGGCACATGACTTTTTACCCAATTATAGCTTCTCCTTTGAAGCTCTTCAAAGAACAGACATTAAAACAAAACAAAACAAAACAAAACCCACAGCCTAATTAGGTGCTGGAAGCACCTGATTTAAGATTGTACTTTTTGTGTTTATCTTAGTCATGGGGAGAAATCAGGTACCCACATTTTTCAACACAGGAGTTTCTTGTATGTCTATTGCATGCCTTAAAATTACATGGGAATACTGGAATGATGATCTGAACTAACACCATAACACCTATGGTATATTGACATGTCTGCAAGAGCAATGAGCTATGTCTTGTCATGTGAATACAATGTTCAACAATCCAACACAGCATACACTAGCAAAATTATAAGGCTGGATTTAATTCTAACTCCTTCATTTGCTATTGAATGATAAGAGTGGATGCAACTTGCTTACTCCCACCCCCCCAAGCATTAATAAAAAACACACTAAAATATCACTGTGGTGTAAGTCAATCCCCTTCCACACACTCCCACCCATTTGTTGTTTTCAAAATGATTTTGCACGCCATCGTACACACTATTTCTCTTAAAGGGCTTATGAGTAGAGTCAGATTCCAACACAAGCATAGGTATTCCACTCTACAAGTGGCCCCAATTAAGTGAATGGGATTAACTGAGAAGTAAGGTACCACTCATGGTAAGTAAGAGTATAAGAATCTGGTCCTCTGTGATGACATGAAGAGTGAAAGAGCTCCATTAGGACCTCTTTAATGTTCTGAATATCAAAGGGAATCCTATAACATGTGGAAATGTGGATGAATTGCTAAAGAAGAATACAACACAATAGTATATACACATAGGCTGTGTCTAGACTGGCGCGATCTTGTGCCAGAGCTATGCAAATGAGGCTCAGCGTGGAATATCGCCAAGCCTCATTTGCATAACTAATGAGCCCCATTTTTGCGGAAGAGGCTCTTGCGCAAGACGGAGCTGTCTACACTGCCCCGTCTTGCGCAAGAAAAACCCTCTTGCGCAAAGCCGTTATGCCTGAAAATAATCAGCATAACGGCTTTGCACAAGAGGGTTTTTTTTGTGCAAGATGGGGCAGTGTAGACAGCTCCGTCTTGCGCAAGAGCCTCTTCCGCAAAAATGGGGCTCATTAGTTATGCAAATGAGGCTTGGCGATATTCCACGCTGAGCCTCATTTGCATAGCTCTGGCGCAAGATCGCGCCAGTCTAGGCACAGCCATAGGGACAAAATCAGATAGACTAAGGCACAGAATGTGTTACATCTAGCAAGGGACATAAAAGGGAACAAGATGACGTTCTTTAATTACATTAGGTTCAAGAAAAAGATTTTAAAAAGTAAGTCCTCTACTTAGTGGGGAAGAGGAGCTAATAACTAAAGATAGACTAAGGTGTTTAATGTCTACTTTACTTCAGCCTTTATTAAAAAAGTTAACGGTGACCAGATTCTCAACATACTTAATTTTAACAAGAGGGAAGGAACATCTACACAGTATCCTGAAATAGCTACCCCGCATCTTTTGAATGTGCCAGCTATTTCGAGATAGATCTTGAAATAGCAGATGTGCTATTTCGGCATCCCTGTAACCATTTTTCCATGAGGGTTAAGGGATGTCTCGAAATAGCGCGTTATTTCAAAATTTGGCACTGTGCAGATGCGTAAATTGCGTATCTTATGTCAAGTTTAGGGTGCTGTGTTGACGCACCCTCAGAGAATATTTAGATAAGTAAGATATATTCAGGTTGGCAGCGCTTGATGAAATTCATCCTAGTGTACTAAAGGAACTCGCAGATACAATCTTGGAACCATTAGCAATGATCTTTAAAAAATCATGGAAAGATTGTTGAGGTCCCAGAGGACTGGAGTAGGGCAAATATACTATCTGGCTTTAAAAATGGGAACAGAGCCATGCACGTGTATAAGTGCTGTCCTGTATAAAATGGCATACTTAAGTTCTTTCCTGACCCGGTGTCTATGCAAGAAAAGAGTGAGCCAAGTCATTCTTTGACTTCATTAGCAAGTTCTTAAAATACTATCAGAAGGAAACAGTGATAATGAAACCTGACCCAAACCACCAGACATGCAGCTCTCCAGTATCCATTTCCTTTCCACAATCTTATAACCAAGTTCAATAATTCTCCATTTTTAGAACAGCTCCAAAAAGATGCAGTTATAGTTTTGGCCTTCACAACATGCTCTGGCAAAGAGTGCCACAGGTTGACTGTGCTCTGTGTGAAGAAGTACTTCCTTTTGTTCGTTTTAAACCTGTTGCCTATTCATTTCATTTGGTGACCCCTAGTTCTTGTATTATGTGAAGCAGTAAACAATACTTCCTTATTTACTTTTTCCACATAATCATGATTTTATAGACCTCTATCATTCCCCCAACTCCCCTAGTCACCTCCTTTCTGAGATGAAAAGACCCAATCTTAGTAATCTCTTAGTAATCTCTCCTCATACGGAAGCTGTTCCATACCTCTAATCATTTTTGCTGCCCTTTTCTGAATCTTTTCCAATTCCAATGTATCTTTTTTTGAATTAGGGCAACCACGTCTGAAATGCAGTATTCAAGATGTGGGAGTACGATGGATTTATGTAGTGGCAATAGGATATTTTCTGTCTTATTATCAATCTCTTTCCTAATGATTCCCAACATTCTGTTTTTGACTGCTGCTGGACATTAAGGGGGTATTTTCAGAGAACTTCCCACAATGACTCCAAAATCTTTCTTGTGTGATAACAATTTACACCCCATCATTTTATATCTATAATTGGGATTATGTTTTCCAATGTGAATTATTTTGCATTTACCAACACTGAATTTCATCTGCCACTTTGTTGCCCAGGCATCCAGTTTTGGGAGATCTCTTTGTAGCTCTTTGCATTTTGCCTGGGGCTTAACTTTTGCGTATGTGGAACATAGGTAGATAGCCCCAATACACAAATGCAGGGGTAGGCTCTAATCCCCAAGCTAGCTAACTTCTACCTCTTTTTAAGCACCATCTTCTCTTTCACATACTCTTTTCCCTATTAGGCCTTATTAATATGACTTCAAAAGATGCCCATTCTTTTAGCTATCCTCCTTGTTTTATGTAGTTCGGATATCGTCCCTGGCTGTGCTGTTGCCTTGGGAAGTCTCCCCTTTCATTACTCCCTATCCAGGGCTGCACCAGTGTTAGGGTACTGTGGATTGTACATAGTGATGCTGTTTGTTCAGGTCACACAAGTGGGCTTGAAGCTGTGATTTGCTCCTGCTTGTCTGACGTTTCTTCCCTGGATAAGTGTATTGTCTCAAGAAGGGGCCTGTGTAGGCGAGGGATCAGGAAACCTGCCCGATCATGTCCCGCTCAGAGAAAGAACACTTATCTCCTCTAAACATTCAGTGCTTCAGCCTGCCTTCCACAATGTGCTCCACTAGCCAAGCCTCTCCCCCCCTGCCCTGCTCACAGTGCTGCATGCATGAAATAGCACCAGCTCGCTAGGGATGCAAAGTGCTGATTCTTTCCCCAGAGACTATACAATGTGTGGGATGGGAGATACTCTGGGTTTGAGCACTGACGGCAGCTTTTCCAATGGTTTAGCCACTACACCACACCCCAGTTTGCAACCCAGGTGAGCTGCACTGATTCAAGGCACGGTTCCTACCAGCTCAGTGCATTTACTCTAAGGCTTGCACCACCGCAGCAGGTATGCTGGTGTGCAAAGACAAGTCCTTACTAGCACCCACACCACCACTTAGGGCTGCCATCTCTCTAATGGCAGAAAACCAAACAACCTCCCCTGCCACTGCTCTGCCACTTCCCCAAGGTCCGGAACCTGCCCTGCCCCTCCTCCAAGGCCCCATCCCCCACTCTCTCCATCCCCTCTCCCTCCATTGCTTGGTCTCCCCACCAAAATGGCTTGGTCACCATTTTCACCAGGTTGGGGCAGGGATTGGAGTGTATGTGTGTGCAGGGGGGTTGAGGGTTCCAGCTAAGGGTGCAGGCTCTGGGTGGAGCTAGAAGCTTCAGGATGTGGGAGGGGGCTCTGGGCAGGACAGGGCGTTGGGGTGCAGAAGCAGGTGAGGGATGCAGGCTCTGGGTTGTGCTTACCTCAGGCAGTTCCTGGGAAGCAGTGACATGTCTTGCTGGCTCTGGAAGTTGCCCTCACCCACAGGCACCACCCCACAGATCGCATTGGCAGAGTGCCTGGCCAATGGAAGCTGTGGCACTGGCACTTGGGATAGAGGCAGTATGCAGAGCCCCTGTGGCCGTATCTATATAGGAGCAAGAGGACCACGGTGCAGCTTCCTGGGAGCCATGCAGAGCTGGGTTGGGGCCCTGCCTGCACCACCAACCAGAATTTTACTTGCCCAGTGAGTGGTACTGTCCGAAACTGCCAGGGTTATTTTTGACCAAGTTTCCCAGTTGAAAATCAGACACCTGGTTGAAAACCAGACACATACTACCACTATGTGAGTGAGACTAAGCTGGTGTTACATATTTGTTGAGGGGACCAGAGACAGGTGTCAGCAACTCCCATTTGGTTTCATGTAATATCATGGCTATCAGCCGAGTGCCGCCTTGAGGTAAGAGGAGCCTTTACAGCAGCCTGCCAGTTTTCTCTTTCTCTCCAAGGCCCCTTCAAGCCCTCACTGTTCAAAGCTAATTGAAACAAACAATCCCCACCAGCAGTCCCACAGCCTTAATCCCAGTTTCAGTGGAGCACAGCCAGGCCTCCCTGAGGACCTGTTTGGCTGCTTGTTGGCATCCCCTGACTTGGCGTGTGACCTGCTCTACAAACTCTTAGCTGGCGCCTTCCGCCTGTAGACTGCAAGCCGCACAGGAGCCTTCTTACTACTCCGAGCATCCTCTTCAGGAGCAGGTGCCATTTCTTAAACTCTCCCACTTTACTAGCAACGTGCTGCTCTTTTTGTCCTGCCCACATGCAAGCCAAGCCAGAAATGGCTCCTCTTCTATTCAGCACTGACTTAGGCCCCAGCTTGCCAGCTCCCTACACTTTGCTTCTCTCCGCTCACAATCAGGCCCAGGGTGTAGTATGTGACTAACTAGGAAAATGAAAGGCTACAAATACAGTCGAGATTCCCCAGGCAGAAAGGCCTGATAACAGACCCTGGTTTGCAGGCATGCTGGAGAGGAAAGCACTATACTCAAACCTGTATTGAATCTTATCATGCTACCAAATGCCATAATGCTGGCCAGTCGGAGGTGGGCCATGGGCCAGGTGAGAGGGGGTTTTCCTAGCACTCTCTTCACTGAGAGAGAAGAAAACAAATGTCAGTTTTTGTGAAGGGGGAGCTTTAATACTCCAGGGATGGGTGGCATGGCAGCACCTCAACCCAAGAGACTGGTAAGCATGAGAGGTACAGGCTTTGAGAGGTGCAGGCTTTGCAGTGCAGGGCAACACAGCGTGCTGTTTAAGAAAGTACTTGAGCTGGCCCACCACTGGTCTCCACTGGAGTAATTTCCTCTGCTTCGGTGCCAGTAGGCTGATTTACACCAGCTGAAGTGTTGGTCCATACTACCAGCCACTCGCATATTCCAATCTTTCCTCCCATTGTGGTTAGCTGGGAAGGAGCATCAGGTTCTGAGAGCACACAAGCAGCAGCTGGGGCTGAGGATTAACGCTGTGCCAAGTGTACATGGTCCCAGGAGGCGACAAACCAAGGGTGTTCATTAGGTTGCTCCTACGACCGATGCATAGGTGTGCTTGATGGTCAATGTACAGTGCCTGTTCTCATTTTGCTGCATTTTACACTCTGCCATGAAGGGCAATATAAGACCCCGCTGTCTTCTTGCTAGAGTTAGATGACATATGTCTTCCTTCTGGGAGCATTTCTGCGACAGAAAGAACTCACTATGGCAAAATGTGACAAATCAGAAACTTTACAAGTGGCTTCATACTACCCAGACTCTCCAGCACAGATCCGCTTTGGAGTGATCTCCCGTCTTTTTTTTTTTTTTTTTTTTTTAAACACACTAGCACATGGCAATAAAATAACCAGGCTGGAAAACTTAGTTAATGATTTTTTTTCCTTGGGAATTTGATGACTTATTTCTGAAGAAGTAATGGATTGGTCTCTGCCCTTGGCTCCAGCCTTTCCAGACTACTGTACCCCTTTCAGGAGTCTGCTTCATCTTGTGTATCCCTAAATTTCACCTCATTTAAAAAGTACTTGCTTTAAAAAGTCAGACTAGTACAATGTCACAATCCACTGTTACTGAAAAATTGCTTACTTTCTCATATAAAATAAATAGATTGGAATATAAATATTGTGCTTACATTTCAGTGTATGGTAGATCTATAGAGCAGAATAAACAATTTTAGTTTGTATTGACTTTGCTAGTGCTTTTATGTAGCCTATTGTAAAACTAGGCAAATATCTAGATGAGTTGATGTACCCTCTGGAAGACCACTGTCTACCCGATGGAGTACTACTGTTCTGGAGATTTTGAGATCAGGTGGAGTGATATATTCAGAAGTCTGAGTTTTCATTTGAAGAGGTCCCAAACTATCTGAACCTCTTGGGTCTGCAAAACTGGAACACATGTGTTGGCCTGCTTTCTAGCAATATTTTGGCATTTGATCTCAAGCCCTGTATGGCATTCAAGACCAGAGAAATGCTAACAGGCACAAGCCCCGGAAAAATTTGGCTGAGGTTGAAGGTAGGGGGAAGAAGGGTTAGTGTGATATTGTTTCTTTGGAGGGATGTCAGAGTGTATTCAAGCCAATCATTCAGTATGCACTCCTGGAAGCTATGATTCAGAACACATTTTCCCATGTGTGCCTGGCAGGAAGTGTGCACCATTTTCTCTGCTTCAGGCCTTATCACAAATATCCCTGAGATCAGATTGGAGCTCAGAAATGGAAACTAGCGCACACTGCCATGGCCTGCTTATTAAGTGGCATGTCACAAAAGGATTACCATATATACTCGATTATATGCCCATTTGTTCATAAGCTGATCCCAATTAATTTAAAACATTTGTAAAAAATTGCAATGACCCATTCATAAGCCAACTTTGTATTGGCAGTTTGCAAACATCTGGTCTCAGCTAATCAGCATAAACTGCTGGCATGTTTTATTTACCTGGAGCATCTGCAGGCACACAGCCTCTCAGCTCCCATTGGCTGTTGTTTGCCATTCCCAGCCAATGGGAGCTGCAGGAAGCAGCACGGGCCCAGGGACATGCTGACCGCCGCTTCCTGCCACTCCTATTGACCCAGAACGGTGAACAGCAGCCACTGGGCGCCGAGGGACTCCATGCCTGAGACACTTCGGGTACATAAAATGTTGCAGCATACTGTGCTTTGTCCTGCAGGATTGGAAACTGAAGTTTGCCAACCCCCCCATCCAAGTTAAAAAAAATGGGTAAAATGCAATGACCCAGGCATAAGGCGATCCCCACTCTTTACTGTTATTTTTTACCCCCACCCCAAAACTCAGCTTATGATTACGTATATATGGTATATTGCACCCGTGTTCCAGGGTCTGCATTAGATTCCAATATCTTCCCAGTAGAATGAAAGATGCTGGTTTTAACCTATAGGCACATGAATGGTTGGGATCCTGATTTTCAGAGAGAACACAAGTTGCTTTTGAAATTATACCCTGTGCTTCAGTTATCGAGCTGTCAAATGGGGAGAATACATCTTTGCCTGCTCTGTTTTGATGGTAAGCTCTTCAGTGCAAAGACTGTGCCGATGTGTTTGTGCATCACCTTGCATGGTGGGGCCACAATCACATGGGCGGCAGCAGGACACAAATAATGAACAAGAAGGAGCCCAGGTGCTGTGAGATGACAAGACATGAGCAGGCTGTACCCCATGCAAAGTGTAAATACTGCAGCAAATGCAGACAGCTCTCAGGATGTGGTCCAGTGTAATTAAGTATATTGTAAATAAAAGGATTAAGAGCCTTGTTCTGGGGAAAGGCCAATGACTCATTGCCTCTCCTTCTATCCACTGCAAAGAACTTCAGCAAAGACAGCTCAATAGTCCATGAGTTAATATACATTCGAGGCAAGTATAGTTCCTTACGCAGAATTTTTTGCCTTTCATACAGCAGCAAGTCACAATACAAATCTTCAATGATGGAAACAATCTGTTTGTTCTTGTGGGGGGGGGCTGTATGTGTGTTGTGTTTTGTTTGTTTCTTTTGATGAGGAGTGGAAAAGCAAGGACCCAATTTGCTTGATATGTAGTGCATTACCTCCTCTTATACAACTGAGACCATGTCACTCCAGCGACTGATGGACTGTTGACCCTGAATCTCTAATACGTAGACTCATTAACTAAAATGTACTGGGTTGAGAGAGCTGAACTCCATTTCAACTCCCTTTTCTGTGAGCATGTATATAGAGTTATTCACTCAGGAGAAGTAATTCCAGGGCTGTGTAATTACAACCAAATCATGTAGGAATAGTGGGGTGAGTGACAAGCTATTTGCATAGATAGCAGGGGGACATCCTGTAGCAAAAGCAGAGCTTATGGCATTTAGCTACCATATGTGCAATATCTTTGGAAATTAATGCAGGATTTTCCATCTGTCTCAGCTTAGTTTCAGCTGAGCTTTTTCTTAACACGATAAAATGTTTTGCATGTGATGGTCAAACTCTCCCTTCTCCATAACCTCTCTTAAAAAAAGATTATGGAAAGCATAGCCTTCCTCCCATTTTTCCCACCAGGTCTCCCTGCAATTTCTGATTTGCAACTTATCTGAAAATTACCTTGAACTTGGCTGTGTCTGACATGTAAACCGTGCAAACTGCCTAGAAAGCTGCTTGCATTTGGTTACATTAAATTCAAAACAAAATCCAACTAAGATCCTCCAGCAGAGATCAATGCTCCCTCTAATGTTTTCCATCCATGTGCAGAATAAATTTTTATGTGCACCAAGGCACGTGTAAACGTGCACTGCCAGTAGAAACAACACCTAGCTGTGGGTGCGCTGCTAATTAAAGGGGCAGCATTTGAATCTTTCCTGAATGGCTGCACAAGCACACAGCTTACAGGGAACACTGGTGGAGATGCTCTTACTGATTGTGCAAGCCAAACTGCAGCAAAAAAATTAAAAAGCCCATCTATTTCCTGTCTCTCTCCCTCTGCTGAGTTCATATGAATGCAATTGATGAAAAGAGCCATATAGACAACCCACTGCCTCAGTCAGCACACAACCATGGATCATATTGGCGGGAGTAACTTTATGATCAAACTTTTATTCATTTGGCTCGATAATATTTTGTAAATGCAATAAGGGTCATCTTGGCCTTCAACAGAGATTGAATCCACAGCCTCCAGAACCAAGAAGCTAAGCTAAAGGATTTAACTATCAAACCAAAGGGATACATGTATGCCTGCACCCACCAAAACCTAACTTCAATAGCAGACCCACTGTGTGAAACAACAATAAAGAACAGAAATATCAGACACACACATGAACATGATTTGTTGGGAAAGAGCCAATGCAGCTTTTGTAAAGGGAAATCATGCCTCACCAACCTATTAGAATGATCTGAGAGGGTCAACAATATATGGACAATGTTATGCTTAGACTTTCAGAAAGCCTTTGACAGGGTCCCTCACCAACGGCTTTGAAGTAAACTAAGCCGTCATGGGATAAGAGTGACTGTCCTTCAATGGATCAGTACCTGATTATGATAGGAAACAAAGGCTAGGAAGAAATGACTAGGAAGAAAAGGCTAGGACTAAATGGTTAGTTTTCACAATAGAGAGAAGTAAATAGCACGATTCCGGAAGGATCTATACTGGAAGCATTTCTACTCAACATATTTATAAATGACCTGGAAAAGAGAGTAAGTACTGAGGAGGCAAAGTTTGCAGACAACACAAAATTACTCAAGTTAGTTCAGTCCAAAGCAGACTGTGAAGACCTGCAAAGGGATTTCACAAAATTGGATGCCTGAGCAACAAAATGGCAGATATTGCTAAATGCAAAAGCAATGAACAGTGGAAAACAGAATTCCAAATGTACCTACAAAATAATGAGGTCTAAATTAGCAATTACTGCTCAAAGACCTCACAGTTTTTGTGGGTAGTTTTCAAAAAACATGTGTTCAATGTACAGTGGTAGTCAAAAAAGCTAATAAAGTTAGCAACCATTAGGAAAATAAGAAAATATGACACTAACTCCATATACACCTACACCTTGAATACTGCATGTGGTTCTGGTCATCCCATCTCCAAAATATAGATTAGAATTGGAAGAAATACAGAGAAGGACAATAAAAATTATTCGGGATATGGAACACCATTCATACAAAGAGAGATTAAAAAGGCAGGAACTGTTCATCTTTGTTTTACTAAGTTTATTAGTTGGTATCAGTTTGTTAGTTTAAATAATTTTGTCTTCAATCTCAGCATCGCGTTGGTGCACCACCTGGAAAAGGTCTCTCGATTCAGGGTCCTCAAACCCTCAGCCATTGATTTTAAATCAGTGGCTGATGCTTGCACTAAGGGAACACCTGAACAGGGTAGAGCCCCTGCAAATCACAACCGCTGCAAATCCATTATCAAACAGCTTAAACAGAAGCTTGGCTTTGCAACCTGTCAGGTTGCAGCAGTCACAGCGGGAGAATGGGATCAGACACTGTCTAGGGGAGACCAGGACTGGGGGGAAGGAATATGGGACCCCAAAGAAACCTGGGAGGGAGATATATGGAATAGCCCACAGGATTGTATACATGATGAGTGTGCCTCTATGGCTCCGATAGTGGCTATCCAATGCACCATGGTAACAACCCCTGCAGAAGGTGGGGGCAGTACAACTATTACCACAGTGCCAGTATCAGCCACTGATTTAAAATCAATGGCTGAAGGTTTGGGGACCCTGAATCGAGAGACCTTTTCCAGGTGGTGCACCAACGCAATGTTACTTGCACTAAGGGAAGGACTAACCACTCTGGAAGTCTACCGACTAATGGGAGTGTGTGCAGCCCCAGAGATCAGAGCCACCTTGGACAGACTGAGAGTTAATAACGACATTGGACTCTTGACTCTGATGGCGACATTCGGAATGCAGATGGGCAGATGTAATTTTATGGCACAGGCTGTAGCATCCACTCAGGAGCTTAATGAGGACCCCGAAAATTATTTAACCTGGTGGGCCCTCATGCAGATAATGGCTGGTTTAGTGCCAGTTGCTGCCACTGCCGCTGATATAGATACCTTACCATTTGACATCCAATCGTTAAGGGATTGTGCTGCCTCTTTGACCCCATATTATTCTGGTAAACTTGCAGTTTGGCAGGATGGCCACCCAGCCACCCTAGGAGAACTGAGGGGATTGGTCCAACAGATAACGACTCACTCCAGACCACCACCCACTATAAAGAAAGAAAGGGTCTCTTATGTAGCAGCAATAGAACCAGCGGTCACCTATACAAATGAGAGTGGTACAAAAGGAATTATTGGGAACCGGGGAGGATACACTAGGGGCCATTCCCAAGGACGAGGGAATAGGGGACGGCAGGGAGATCAAGTGTACCCGTATTGAGCTGACACCTCTAAACAGCAGGAAGAGGGAGAGAAAGAGTTAACTGATGATGAGATTCGCCCACTAGCCTGGCGGACACTGATGCAGTACAGAGCTAACTATACACAGTGGGATGGGGCACCCACATCTGATTTAGTTAGAGAGGCTATGAGACTAAAGCATACTCACAAGGGGGTAGCCTGTGTAACCCCCAGTGCACCATTGCCCGCATTCTCCACCAAAAATGTTATGCTTAAATGAAGCACACAAGATCTTTTATCGGGGAAAAGGCAGTACGCTTCATTTATTGAGAATACAACAGTTGCATATGCTTTTCAATCATACACACACACAAAACATCATGCATACACAATCCTGCCAGATGATGTCATAGTTACCAGTCTAGAGTCTGTGTCAATCTAGTGGCCAGCTAGATCGAACACAGGGGGGAGCAGGGCCTTTGTCGGTCGTGATCCGATGCTCCTCTGGGGACGGTGGCAGTCGAACCCAAAGTTCCATAGCAAAGCACCTTGCTTTTATAATCCTTTTCTCTTGTTGAAATCCATGGATTCCGCTCTGTCAGCTTGTGACCGGAATGTTATCTTGTTGATGTCAATCGTTCCCAAACATCTCTTGAAGGCTTATCCTGTAATCAATCGTCTTTTGGGAGTGCCCGCTCCGCTTCAAGGTTCGTCAATCTGTCAATCCTCTTATGAGTAGGGGGTACACATTGATGGTTATAGATGGCTTCTCTGCAGCCAGGTTGTCTCGTGTTCTGGCCTTTGCCCACGCTCGCTCACCCCCCTTCTCTGGCCATCTGGTTCTAAGCAATATAACTTTTCATCTTATCTTGACACATTCACACTCCTCTCACACACATGAGCAATGTTACAAGGACTTTTGATGTTACATAGATCTGCATTGGGCAAAGCAAAGAGGCGTTGTAAATCAAACAATTAAGACTTGACCTTCAACATTTTTCTAATCTTATTAACACAGACCCAATATCCAGGACTGTCTGTCCACTTAGGCCCATTTACTAAACTCACTTTTAGGGCAAAGGAATAGACATTTAACTAAAAGGACTTAATTCAATACAATATTAAATGTCTCATTAACATAGACACAATATGAGATCCTGTCTCTTTACTTACTAAAATTTTAGAACAAGGAAATATAGGAGATATATACTTAACTAAAGGATTTGACTGACTACAATATTAAATATGATTATATACATTACCAAACCTAAGATAAGAAATATAAAAAGAATAAAACTTTCAATCCTAACAATAGATAGATATAAAGAGAGAGTGACCACTCGTGCACATAAGGGATTTTCAGATTGTATACAATCAACTGGGGTTGGGGGAAAATTTTCCCAAAGGTACTGGAGTTCCTGGCAGGCAAGGAACACTAAATTGCACAATCTATGTGCAAAACTACAAAACAACTGACCCTCTCTCTGAAGAGATGTTGCCATAACCCAATAAGAAAGCCAGTAGAGTAGGGAGTAGGCAGTGGAGAAACTGCTCCATGTAATCAGCAGAACTGAAATCCAAAATCATGGATCCTCTACTTTTGACCCATTCTTCCATCTGCACCATAAACATTCAAGTTTGTTTAATGCCTGGAATATGCTAATACTTTGCATTTCTATCATGGCTTCCACCCAGAGACCTCATTAACATTTTGAAACCACAGAGTGGTCCTCTTCGTTTAGATAGGTATGATGGCTGCACTAAGAAGTGTATATAAAACATTATTTAAGAAGCTGATTGGTGAGTCTAAACGAAGTATCGATAGTCTCAAGTGCACTCACTCCTCTTTTACAGGTATGTGCCCAATGGTCTCAAATCCATATGTGTTGCTGTTGACTCAGATTGGCCTCTGAGCCTTTTGCTTCCCATTGAATACCAATTCTGCATTGCATGCAAGCTCACTGCTGGGCCTCTTTACCACCTGTGCCACCAGTGGGACCCAATTCACAGGTATCAGTCTGCCCACATGACTATGGGACCAGAGCCAACAAGGAAGGGACCTTGAAAAAAACCAACCCCAATCAACCCACCAATAGTCCTCTGACAACACTGGTTGCAACCAGTGAGGTGGCTTGACACAGAGTCATGTCAGCAAGTGTACTTCCACTATACTGAGGGAAAAGTGCCTTAATAAATTGTACTGAAGAAGGAAATTTGTAAAAGATGTTTTAAATCATTTTATGTGGGGGTTCTCTCCATTAGAGGCATATAGTTGCTATGACCTCATATCTGAAAGCTACTTCGGGTGTCATTTTTGGTCAGGTTTATAGCTGCACCTGGTAGTTTGCCTCCGGAAGTGTGGTTGTAAATGTTCCACTTTGGAGGCTGTCTTGAGGTCACTGGAAAATTTGGTGCCTAATGTGTTAGAAATTGGAGTTGGCACTCCAGGCTGCTGTCATCAGGCATTCCATTTCTTTTTTCATGTAGACTTTAGAGAAATGGGTTTGCAAGACAACATGATATAAAACATTCAGAGCAGACACAAGAGCTGATTAATTTCACCTAGTGTATTGGCTGAACATTTACTGACTCATGGCACTGTCTGGGATCACTGTGACTCATAAAAAAAAAAAAAAGCTAAGGCAGGTTTCTAAAGTCTGCAAGCCATGAAGTGCCTTGTAGGTATTTCATTGCTTTGCTTTGCAAGATAAGAGAGTAGTCACACAGCTACCTGCCCTGATTAAATCAGAAGCATTTGAAATATTCCTCCTTTTGAGAATGAGCTACAGAAGATTTATGACAATGTAACAGAAAACGAGTGCAGTCCAACTGAGAGCAAAGGTTTTAAATTGAAGAGGGAAAAAATGACGTATCAAACTTGGAAAATGGATCCCTCCTCTGATTATGTCTGCTACTTTTTAGATGGGTCAATGCTCATCCTTTGGAGGCCATCATCTGTGGACAAATGATTCTTAAATTGTAGGCTGAAACGCAGTACTTTATTCCCTGTAAAAAAGTACTTACTACAACTGGGTGAATAATTTTATGCCAAGGCATTTAATTTATCTGATGAATGTAATCTCCATTTTTGTTTATGCATTGTCTGTGAGTCATTTGAAGTTCTTCACCAACTGATTGAGACAAATCATTCCTAATCTGTTGCTCATTTACTATATGCAAAACTCTAGCACTGTTGGTTAGTTTTGCTTGGAAACATAGGCCATATGGCCACTAACAGGTAAGTGTAACTCTTGGCATGCAGGCTCTACTTCAATAGACTGCTGGTGAAAGTGCTACTCAGCATCAACATAGGTTGCAAAATTGGATCCAGGAGTAAATAATTTACTACTTTGGTCTTATTCTCAGAAGTGAGAATTGGTCATTTTGGAACCCATGTGGTATAGCAGATATACCCAATAATAGAACCACTATATATGTATTTATCAGGTAATCCTCCAGGTCATCATCTGTATCTCTTCCCCCAGGTGCCAATGGTAGCAAAAGGACGCTGGTTCCGTGAGCCTAGAGATTTTTTTATACAATAATTACTATGGCTTGAGCTACTACCTCAAGCTGGATTCTTACTTCTAGCTCTGGGGGAAATTAAAATATAACCTCCCTGGTCATCTCTGCAAGTTGTTCTTTTCTGCTCTTAGACACCCTGAAGCCATTAGGAACATGGAACCACAAACACTTGTTTTTTGTTGTTGTTGTTGTTTTTGAGGGAAAAGGAACAACCAAACGTGAGAAACATAGCCATCTAAATATTTACATGTAATACAATGAGCAAAACCCCATCCAAGTGTCAGGAGTGTGACTAACCCCTTAGTTCCAATGTATGAACTCTCTGGCTCGTTGAGATCCAGACCTCTTAGACCCACAACAGTTCATCCATCTAAAATGTCTCCTATGGTTCCACTCAGACTCACTGGTCACCATGGATTCTCAGCCTACCCACTCTAGTTCAGAGAAGTCCACAGAACCAGGTCCCACTCGGATGTGTGGCTTCCCCATCCAGGTTTGTGATGGCAGCTCTGTCACCGCTGGTCTGGTCATGCCTCACCCCCAAAGTTAACTCTGCATTACTGTGCGCTGTCAGGACACCGCACAGTCGGCTCTGTGCCATCACAACTGGCCCAGTGGAGGAGCTGAGAAGGGGGAGGCCAACATCAAACTAATGAACATGTCCCCTTTAAGAAGGCCTCTGCCAACATCCTGACTAGCAGAGCTAATTTCCTCTATATATTCTAGGGGGAAAACAGGCTTTCTCCCTTTTCCTTAGGGCCAGGTCAGGAGAGCAGCTGCTTCTCCAAATTCATAAAAGGCCCTTTCCTCAGAATCTCCAGACAGTGCAACCAAGCTTAGATAAGAAGAAACAATTCTCTTGGTAGGGGTGCCAACTTTCTTTTGCCCCAAAACCAAACACCCTTGCCCCACCCCTTTGCTGAGGCCCCGTCCTCACTCACTCTCTCTATCACCTACCTCCATTGCTCACTGCCCTCTCCCACCCTCCCTTTCATCTGGCTGGGGTAGGGATATGGGAGCAGATGTGGGCTCCAGGGTGGGGCCAAGCATAAGGGGTTCAGAGGGAGGGAGGGGGCACCCAGCAGGGGATGGGGTGTGGAAGGGGGTGAGGGCTATGGCTGGGGATGCAGGCTCTAGGATGGGGCTGGGGGTGTGGGGTTTTGGGTGCAGAAGGGGCTCAGGGCTGGGCAGAGGTTGGAGATTGCAGGGGATGTGGGGTGCAGGTTCTGGGAGGGAGGGAGATGATGGGAAGGGGCCCAGGGCTGCAGTCAGGCGGTACTTACCTCAGGTGGCTCCAGTCCATGGAACAGCAGGGCCAAGGCAAGCTCCCTGCCTGCTCTGACTCTACATGACTCCTGGAAGCAATCAGCAAGTCCAGTTCCTATGTGGAGGGACCAGAGGGTTCTGCACACTGCCAGCACCCGCAGGTGCTGCTCCCATCGTGCCCATTGGCTGTGGTTCCTGGCCAATGGGCGCTGTGGAGTTAGTGCTCAGGCAGTGTGTGGAGCCCCCTGCCCACTCCTGCACCTCAGAACTGGACATACGAGCCACTTCCAGGGCATGCAGCCAGAGCCAGCGTGGGGACTGCCTTACCGTCGCTGTGCCACTGACCAGACTTTTAATGGCTTCATCAGCAGTGCTGACAGGAGCAGCCAAGGTCCATTTTCAACTGAACGTTCCTGTCGAAAACCAGACACCTGACAACCAATGGTCCCTTTAATCCAGACATGTCAAACTGGCATTTGGGGGGCCACATGCGGCTCGATTTAAATTTTTTGCAGCCCGCCAGAACATTTTTATAAAAGAATGAAGTGCAACTCACTGGCCACTCAGAACACATGGCCGAGTGCCTGCTCACAGCCGTCCGGGACGCTCTGCGCTGCAACAACTGCTCATGGCGGGCCGGGCTGCTTCATGCACACACTCACAGCTGGCTGGGCGCTCTGGGCTGGGCACTATGTGCTGGGCGCTCCAGCAGGCACTCACAGCTGGCCGCTGTGCTTACGCTGCCCCAGTGCCTCAGGCAGCAATGTCGACTCCGGGACCCAGGTATTAGGTGGGGGGGGGGGGGAGCTGGGAGTGCCTGGCTCTGGGGGAGGCATTAGGTTGGGGGGGCTGGCTCTGGGGGAGGAGGGAGGCATTAGGTTGTGGGGGCCTGGCTCTGGGGGAGCAGAGGAAGATTGGGTTACAATGGGGGTATGGGAGTGCCTGGCTCCAGGGGAGAGGAAGGGGTTATTTTGTTAATATTTTGTTTTTTATTTATGTATTCCCAAATAAAATCACAAAATGTATATTAATGTTGTAATCAATAAATGTCCATTTTTTGCATGAAGAATTATCTCTTTATGCAAAATCTCAAACTTACAAAGTATCTGTAATTCTCACAGAAGCCTGTTCTATTTGATTAGCCATGGTCTATACTTGTTTTTATTTCAACAAAACAAGTTTTATATCATATACAAAATTTAAAAGTACCTTACATTTATATTTAAATAAAAAATTATGTAAAATTAATTTAAAAACTATTTAATATGACCAAATAACAATTTTACACATCAAATTATTGCAATATTATAAAAAAACTAAAACATAATCTATAATAATAAATACCTGCGATGTTCTATCAAAGGCCCTAGGGCTGCCAGGTGTCCGGTATTGGTGCCTTCTGCCCGGCACCTAACATTTTTTTTTTCCTCAACAAATTTTTTTCTTTTTTGGTCAAACTCTGTGGCCCTGAAGGCTATCAGTTTTCGTTTGTGCAGCCCTCAGTAGGCTTCGAGTTTGACATGCCTGCTCTAATCTATTCCATCCATGTGCAGAATAAATTTTTGATGTGCACCAAGGCGTGTGTGAATGGGCCGAACACCAGTAGAAAGAAAAAACCTAACCAGCTGGGAGGCATTAGTATCTCTCCTAAGCCCTCAACTTGCAGGGAACACTGCTGGCAACCCTGTCGCTGGGCCCAGATCAGGCTAGAGGCCTAGGGCTTTCAATCAGTACACGCCAGTTTTGTTTCTTGTTCCCAGCTTCCCCTAGCTTCCTCTTCTTGTTTCTATAGCCCAGACCCAGGGCAAGGCAGGGCTCCTTGACTGCATCCAAACTGTTGTGAGCCCCAGACTTTTCCTTTAAGGAACAGAGGACATCCTATCACGGGCCATGCTGCAAAGCGAATTCTGTGCTGCTGCTGCCACTGACAGTTTGGTCTGGTCCTGTCCAGTCCCCCCCAAATTGCTTCCCACTAGGGTCAGAATCCCCAGGTGGGAAACCCAGAGCAAAATACAACCCTTAGACAGACTCTCTGAAGGCTGAAGAGCTCTCTGAACCACTAATTTTGATTTTCAATAAGTCTTGGAACACTGGAGAAGTTTCAGAAGCCTTGAAGAAAGCTAAAGTTGTGCTGACATCGGGCAGGGGCAAGATAATGGGAGAGGCTGGTATGGGACTTGAGTAATAGAGAATGAATGGAGGGTAATGTAATTAATGCCAATCAAGATGGGTTTATGGACAAATCGATCCTGGGAAACTGACTTGATTTGTTTTTATGAGACTACAGTTTTGGAATGCAAAGGTAACAGTGTGGATGGAATGTCTTTAGACTTTTGAAAGGTATTTGACTTGGTACCACATGACGTTTTGATTTAAAAACCTAGGACTGCATACAATTAACAAGACACACAGTACAGGGATAAAATCTGGCTAACTAACAGGTCTCAACGTGTAATTTTAAATGGGGAATGAATCACCATTAAACATGCTGATTTCTAGTGAGGTCCCTCAGGGATTGGATTTTGGCCCTACACTATTTAACATTTTTATGAACAACCCGGAAGAAAACAAACTCAGTCATCACTGATATAGAATCACTCTATCTTGCACAGTTCCTTTTGCCAGCACAGTCACAGTAACAAACAGAACAGAGACAAATTCTAGATAAAGCATCATCACACACAATGCGGAACTGTGGGTGAGCAACTTTATAATTCATGTAAATGAATCTGGCTCTAGCTGGCTTTGCACCTGGAGGGGAGCAGAAAGTCCTTCTAGCTCTGGAGTTTACCCACAGAAGCCAAGAGCAATTACAGTGTGTACTATTTTGCCATGCTTTAGCTTTTAATTCAGCCCTCCATCCCACCTCAGCAAAGCACTTAGACGCATGCACAGCTTTTGAAAAGTGTTTAACTCCCATAAGTTTAGAGCCCAGCATGTGCCTATGTAAGTGCTTTGCTGACTAGGGATGGACATAAGCCCCTGGGTAACTGCTTTGCTGAAAGCCATGGAACAATCCAGTTTTCATCATAGGCAGTGTGTTGCTCCAGTCCAAAATCCTCCCCTAAGGACATTCTAAATGGTGCAAATTTAATCAATCATGTCTGCTCTCGTCTCACCTTCCAAGTCTATGTCCTTCCTTCTGAGCACAGAGACATGCAAAAGACTCAGGATGTCACCATCTCACAGCATTCTTTCCTATGGGAGAGTCAAACATGTCCTGTCTGGCCTCGCCCTGGTATCACGGGTAGAATAGTTTCCTGGAATGCTAACAAGCATGTCCAGTATCAGTACAAGGCCCCTTAGCTGTTTCACTGCCCCCATGTTGTGTTTTCCTCTCCTTTATCAAATGTTACCATCTCTCACAGCAGCTGGGTACACTGTCAGGCTGTGTGTTCATACAAGCTTGTTGGTTCTTCTGAAATCTGTTTGTTCTTTGCCCACTTCCTTTAGCTGATTTAATCTTCTAGAGAAGCGGGGCTTTGGAACAGGGTCCTGCTTACAAGCTCCTGGAACAGCCATGTACTTGTATGAGATCCAGTTTTTCTCTTTCTCCTATTGAGACAGTTAGGTGCTTGTCTTGAGACGGTGGCTGGAATGAGAGGTGGAGTTTTCCCAATACCTTTTGGGAGAGGATTAATTAAATTCACCCCCATGGCACAGAGAGTATCTCATGTCTTTTTCACCACCCCTTATGCTCAAGACCCTGCCCCTTCGGGGGCCTGGCCCCAAGGCTCACCCCTTGTCCTGTGTTGGGGTGATGCGAAGCCAAACCACAAAGAATTCCAAGGTAGAAGAACATGCTTGCAGTACATCTCCCCCTTCCCCCAATATATCTGCTTGAAAATCCAGAAGGGAGGAGGAGATGATGAAACAAGCTCCTTCCCCCATGTGTCCCAGGAAGAATTAGCCCATTAAAGGAAAAGCTAAACAAAGGTCTCTTGTTGCTGACATATTAATGCACTTGATCTCAGGTCTTGCTAGCTCCTGTGACAGCATTTCCCAAGTCACTTTGAATTCTCATTGCTAATACCAATTTGGAAATATTCCTCTTACAAGGAAAAAGTCCCCATTTGTTTGCAGGAATTCCTGCACATCCCAGACCGCTTCCCTTAGAATGGCCTGGGGGCCCTTGGCAGTTTTTTTCAGGCTCTGAAATGTCCCTCTGGTCCCACCCGTCATCCTGAACATGCTGCTGTATGCAGAGTGCGCTAGCGCTTTGCAGTGCAGAGCGTGCCAGTAAGTGAGACACTGAGCTGCTCCTGGAGTTCACAGCCCCATTAGCGCCCCCCAGAGCCCTCCTTTCCCAAATTCTCTTGGAGTGGACTGACCCAGACTCAGAGAGACGGCAACCACCCTGGACCCTCACTGCAGCAAGACGTATGCATCTCAAGATCACCCTTGTATGTAATTTGTTCCTATTTATTCACAAAAATGTGCCCATGGGGCTAATTCAATGACCAGAATTAAACACGTGGGCTCCACCAGATACACTGCTGAACCTCACTGCATCAAAACCACGGCCCTCAAAAACAGAGCTAGTAGTAAACTTAGCTGAAATCAGATCCCAACAGCTCACCTTCCCTGGGCAAAGCATTTCCGGAGGCAATTTGCCTGGACTTCAGTACCAGGCAAGCTCTTTGAAAACTGCCCAGCTTTAATCCTACTCAGGACCTGGGCATGCCCTGAACTTCACTCACACTGAGCATATCACCCGTGTCACTGAAACTGCTCACTGGGCATAATGCCAAGCAACATGTGCCCATTTTTGCAGGATCGGGGCCCTAGCTAGCCGTCCACTGAATATATATCAATAGAGAAGCTAGTGGAGTGCTGCAGATATTTACGTAAAACACTACACACAAAATCCATCTATACCTCTCTGAGTAACCAGATCAGCATTATCACAATGCAAATGGAGAAAAGCCAGAGCCCTCATGCTATAAACGATGAGCAAAATGCTTTCAGATGAACTTACAAACCCACAACGCATTTTCTTTCAAGATCTGCATTGCAAAGCAGCACAACTTGAGCACAGTTCTTATCTTCCCCCAAAACGATGATCCTCCTTCTATTTTTAAATCCAGCTTCATCACAATAGCGCCAATATTTCTCTCTTAACTCCAAGGTATATTTACTCGGAGCAGGATATGCTGCCGGGTATCTCGGCTGCCACACTATTCGTGTTATTTTTCAGTTCCTCTCTCCCGGGTTGATCTTGGCAACAGATCATAAAGCGTGTGAAGCTCAACATAAACTGAAGCCATTGTTACTCAGTCTCTCAGTCCTCATTTCTGGAACAACACTTCCCCAAGCACTTTCAGCTGAATTGTTACTTTGTCCCCCAAAGTCTATTATTCTGTTTCTATTGAACTATTCCCTGGGCCTCCCTAGAGGCGCCAAAACAAAATGTTTCCTCTTTCTCTGCTTAATTTACACACAGTGCTTTACAAACAGTCTAGGTGACAGGGCAATAAGTCGGCCACATTCCCGGGACCATTAGATGTCATATACTCCAAGGCGACCCAGAGGGGCAGTATGAAAACATGGAGCTATTTAAATGCAATTTCTAATTCTTCTGTCACCTGAAAAGACACACAGGCAAACATGGAAGCATGTTTAGGGGCTACTTAGCCTTCTCTATTACCAGTGGAAGATAGATGGTTTTGAATAGACAGTTATGTATAGTGGGCTCTTGGCATTTGTTTGTTTTTAAGATGGCACCAGAAATGGGGCTATTTATGCACTTAAACAAGCAGACATCAGCTATGTCCAGCAACCTCAGCTGCTCATGTTGTGGGGTAGGTGACTTTCTGCCATCCAGGGGCCAGTTTCTCCGAGCATTGTTTAGGGCAACTCTGAACCACCTGGCAGACTCTAGCCCCAAGAATTCACCCAACGGACTTCAGCAGGGCTTACCTGAGTGCAGCAGTGTTCCAGCCACAATGCTACCCATCTGGGAACTCCCTATCTAGGTGGTGAGACAGGAGCTATGCTTTTGTCTTTACCGTATCCAGTCTTGCTACCAGCTGCTTTGTGCTGGACCACAGCCCAGTAGATCGTTTTTTCCTCCTTTGCTGTAGCATCTTTTTCCATGTGAAAGGGGCTTTATGTTTATTTCTTGAGTGACAGCCCTTGGTGAGACATTGTGTGCTTTAACTTTCCTTACTCCTCCTGAGCTTGCCCCATGGGAGATAAAAAGTCTCCAAGATGCACATGTAGAAAAATAATAAATGGAAGTCAAAGGGAGTTTTACCAGCAACGTCCAGGAGAACAGAATCAGTTGGCAACCCTCTTTATCAATGTGTATTGGCATCTCGGTCTGGTGCTGTTTTTCCAGGGCTATTCATGGGAGTGAGCTGTAGAAAACACCGTTCCTTTCTTCACTCACTATCACCTTGTTATCTACTGCTGAGTGTTACTCCAAACCACTGTCTCTCTAGAGAAAGGAAATGCGCTGCAGCTGGAAATAGTACAGAAGATACAACAACGCACCCAAACTTACTGTTGAAAGCTCTTACAGAAGAAGATTAGGCTTCCCAATCACATCTCTAATAATTAGCAGTGTTAGGAAAGCAAAAAAAAAAAAAAAAAAAAAGAGTGAAGGGCAGATTTTTCTCATTGATTTTTTCTCATTTTTCTCAGAGAACATTGGGGTTCAGAGGCAAATGTTCAACCTCCATTAAGATTTGAATAGCAGCAGAGAAAAATAGCAAACATACAAGCCCTTCACTCAGATTTCAGTAGGCGGCTTTAAGGTTACTGCCCTATCTTGAAAAACCTGCTGTCAAAATTCAAAGTAATATGTCTGTCAAGGTTCTCAGTCAAAGGGCTGGATTTCAGACAGTGTAAAACAGGCTAGCATCACTGACCTCACCAGAGCAACACTGATTTATCTCTTACGGATCTGAACCCTCCTATCTGGAATTCCAGAAGGTCAATTTATTTTCCCAGGGAGGAAGGTTTATCTTGTCACCCTGTAGTAGCCTGGCGTTTCACACCTTCAGTTTGGTACAAAGGGCTCTGGTGAAGTTTGAACATGTCTCTCAAGAGTCTCCAATACTTATGTAAAGGAAGAAAAGAATTAATTTTTGGTTTTGGTTTTCTTCATTTAAATCATTGACCAGCCACTGGGGGGCTCCTCTGGGGTGGGCAGGGCTGCTGGCTGACAGGCCCCCTATCTGGTGCTGTAGCCAAGGGCTGGGGGAGGGGTTTGGGAGAAGGGGAGCACTTACCTGGGCCGGTGGCCATCAACATGGAGAACCCTGGCTCTACAGGCCATTCTTTTCCTGGTGTGGCCACCCCCTTTGGTCACTCTGCAGTGTAGACATCTCCCATGCTCACTATCCCCAGTGGTCACTCTGTAGTATAACTGTCGCTCCTACCAGCCCCCTTCCTTTCTGTGTCATGGAAAACAATTCCATTCTAGGCACATCCCATTATCCTGGCACAGCTAAACCCTGACCTTGCTTTAAGTTAGGAAAAGAGGAAGTGGCATACCAAATTTCGGGGTCCTAGCTCTTACCTTTTAGGAGGAGTTCTTGAACAAATGCACTCTCAGATGGAGGGACAGACTCACAGACAGACAGACGCACACACTGTCTAAAAAATATTTATCAATTAGTTATAATTGCTAGAAGCAGTGGAGAATACCTTTGGGCTACTGTCTGTAGCAGGGCTTACTCAATCTGGCTTCACTGGCCTCAGATATGTTTTTTCCCCCCAAGTGAATCAAACCCCACATTACCAGTGTTTTCACTATTCCTCACCTGTCCTGAGAATCTAGGTTAACAGATCATTCAAGCATAGCATATTTCCTGTCACATTCTACTCCATGGTGCTGTTAGCCAGAAAACTATTGGTCTTAAACTGAACTGGCTTTCAGGCCCGTCCCCAAACCCTCATCTGTCGTCAGGAGCTATTAGGCCTTCCCCAAAGACTAAGACAGACAGTTGAGATTAATAAACCTTGTTAGTTTAACAGTAAACAAGGTAAGTATAACTATGAACAAAATAAAATAGGACCCCACTACAGGAAATAGAACAAAGGTAGCTGGACTGTGACTCCAGGTAAACAAAAGGTAAGAACCCAGGTAACCTGGAAGAGCATTACAGGGACTGTACCATATCTCACAGCTTGGGACCCTCACGGCAGTGCCTGGATTCTGAACTCGATCTTAGATGTCTGGAACAGCCGGATCAGAACAGCTGGATCGATCCTCCTTCTGTTAGGTCTGCTCAGCCTAGCAAACCCCTTCCCCTGCACCGTCATGGATGTAAGTGACCAGAGAGGAGTGACAGGTAGATGTTCACTCCTTGTGTGCGAGTGTGTCACCTCCCACAACCCTAGACTACAATGCGTGGACCTGGCGTACCCGTCTGAATGACTACTGTACTCTGCCACTCAGATGGGCAGTCTCGGGCAAAGCCAGAGGCAGCCCTTAAATAACATGCTGTTGCAGGGCAGACTAGAATCACGTATCTGCTGTCACTGGGCAAACTTAGGTTCCCTGACACCAGGTTTCCAACCAAAACACAGAAAAGGGTGGGGGAAAAGGAGAGAAAAGAAGGGCAGCCAAAATGGAGTCCTAGTTGTTGTTTGGACGCACAAGATGGCACTTGTGCCCAAAATGGCGTCTCAGAGAATTAGACCCTCCAGGTGCATGGTTCTTAGTCTTCTCCCAGCTGAGGACCTAGTCACATGGTTTCCTCCCAGCAAGTCTGAATCCTAGTCACACGCTTCTTTCCATCACCTGACCGCTGCTCTGAGAGGTAAACTAGTTACACAAAAGGCTGAATGCCAGTTCCCTTAAAAGGCAGCTTACCTGTCCCACTGGCTGTTACAGACTGGTAAGCTCAATTTCTGAGAAACTGGTTGAGACTAGAATAAAGAATAGAATAACCAGACACATAGAAGAACACGATTTGTTGGGGAAGATTCAACATGGCTTTTGTAAATGGAAATCACCAGTCTATTAGGCTTCTTTGAACAGGTCAGCAAGCATGTGGAACAGGATGATCCAATGGCTATTGTGCATTTGACATTCAGGAAGCCTTTGACAAGGTCCCTCACCAAATGCTCATGAGCAGAGGAAGCAGCCCTGGAATACAAGAGAAAGTCCTCTCATTGATCTAACTGGTTAGAAGTTAGAAAACAAAATGATAGGGGGAAATAGTCAGTTTTACACAGTGAAAGTATAAAGTGGAGTGAGGTAAAGAGCAAGGTCCCACAGTGATCTGCACTGGAACCTGTCCTGTTCATAAATCATCTGGAAAAAGGATAAATGATGAGGTGTCAAAATTTGCTGATAATACTGAATAATTTTGTATTAAGTCCAAAACAAGCTGTGAAGAGCTGTAAAGGAAACTCACAAAACTTGGGAGTGGGCAACAAAATTGCAGATGAAATTCAATGTTGATAAATGAAAAGTAATGCACTTTGGAAAACATACAAAATGATGGGGTCTAAATTAGCTCTTACCACTCAAGAAAAGTCTCAACATCATCATGGTTAGTTCTCTGAAAATGTCCATTCAACATGCAGCAGAAGTTAATTAAAAAAAAAAAAGCTAACTATGTTAGGAACCATTAGGAAAGGAATAAGACAGAAAATTTCATAATACCACTAGGTAAATCCATGGTACACCACAACTTGAACACTGCACGCAGTTCTGACACCTCACCTCAAAGAAGATACCTTGGAATTGAAAAAGTTTTAGAGATGGACAACCAAAATTACTCGGGGTATGGAACAGCTCCTATCTGAGAGGATATTAAAAGGACTGCTCGTCTTAGAAGAGACAATGAATGCGGGATATGATAGAGGTCTATAATACCATGAGGTGTGTGAAGAAAATTAATGAGGACTTATTATTTACCTCTGTACATAACACAAGAACTAGGGGTCACCTGATGACATTAATAGGCAGCAAGTTTAAAACAAACACTCGTTGCAATGGGACGTTGGGGAGGCCAAAAGCATAACTGAATTAAAAAAAAGAAGTAAATTCACGGAGGACAGGTCCATCAATGGCTATCAGCTAAAATGGTGAGGGGATAGAACCCCACACTTTCAGGGGTTCCTAACCCTCTGACTGCCAGAAGCTGGGAGTGCATGGATCACTCAATTCCCTGTGCTGTTCATTCTCTCTCAAGCATCTAGTACTGGCCACTGGCCATCTAGTCAGACAGCAGGACACTGGGATAGATGGACCATTGGTCTTACCCACCATGGTCATTCTTACTATTAACTGAGTATTATATTGAAGAACAATATAATGAATACAGTTGAAGAACAAGTATTCAGAATTGAGAACAATTTGATTCCTAATCCATTTCATACATCTTGAGAGAGAGAAGAACAGGAGAGCCAAAGCTTCAATTCATACAATTTATCATCCAGAATATGAAAAGAATTAAGAACAGGCAAACCCAGTCAGAACTGTGTATCCTATGTCCAAACCAGATTCAAGCTCTATCTAGGCCAGATGCTTCTTAGAGAAATGCAAGAAATTTTGCAGAAACAGATATGAAATAGCCAGCCCAAGGGAAAACTTCCTTCCTATCCTACTTTAGATATAGATTGGCTTACACCCTGAAACAGGAGAGTTTTGTAACACTTCCAGAGCACATGGGCATATGGTGTGTTAGGGCACGTCTATACTGCAACACTATTTCAAAATAACTAGTGCTATTCCAAAATAACTTAGTCCGCGTCTACACAGCAAGCAGTTATTTTGAAATAGTGTGAAAATACTGTCAAGCTGAAGGACTTCTTACTCCAACTCCTGTAACCCTCATTGTAGGAGGAGTAAGGGAAGTCGGAGGAAGAGTGCTCTATTTCGAAATAAGTGCTGTGTAGATGCTCCCTATTTTGAAATAAGCTATTTCAAAATAAGATACAGAATAGATGTAGCTCATTTCAAGTTAAGCCCTGCATTGTAGATGCACCCTTAGAATCCTTGTTCCTATAAACAGCAGGTGCCATTTTAAAATATTGTTCTTGATAAAGAGTTTGATTTCATTTAATTAAAATGTCTGTCAGCTACATGAATTTAAACATCTGAGGAGCCGTCTCGGGCAATTCAGTTTAAGAATTAGCCAGAAGAGAGCAAATCCAAAACCAAGCTGGACCAAAGTCAAAGCCTGGTCAGACAACACAGGGTGATTTCAACCAAACTTTGCAGTCTTCATGCTGTATTGTCTCGATAGAGAAACCCATGATGCAAGAGCAGTAAAGCAAGAGCACATCAGGAAATCTCTAAGTGGTGTAGATGTAATCAGGCTGCAAACCCAGTATACCACAAAACGGAAATAACCTTGAATGTCTGCTGGTATTTTGCATTGAAAAGAAACAACAGGATATGATAACAGAGCAGAAGTATGGAGTGGGCTGCCAGCACTTACCTAGATCCATAAATTACATACCACAATTCCACATACTGAAACGGAGGAGGAAGGGAGAATAGTCTTTTTATGGCATTCCCCAGTATGTGGTGCTTTTAAAGGTGATATTCTAGGACTGAGGTCTCAGTGTGGGCCAATCAGCATTGGTTTATGTCGTGGAGGTCACAATCAACAGGATTACTCCAGGAATGGCTACATTGGTGGACCAGATCTTTTATTCCTTAGGCACCCAGAATTCCCATAGTTTTGCTGGTGGAAGGAACAAACCATTAAATGACATCACTCAGAGATTTGGCTAACTGCTTGACCTGAGATTCTATAAATCCCTGCACTTAGGCTCAACACATTTTGCTAGCTACATCTTTATTTGTAAGCAAGGTTAACAATTCTTGGTTCTAAGGAGCAATCCCAACTGACTAGCAATAAGCCTGAACAAGAGCACTAGAAAATCAAAATTCTCCATGTTTTGGAAGAGTTTTCCCAGGAATCCAAGTTTAGTGACATACCTCCAATAGTAAAAGCCCACAAGAGCCTACATAACATAACCAATATTTTCCAGGCCAAATACTTATATTTAGTATTGACATGGCATTTAGAATGGAAGGCACCCATGAATTTCATTTTAGTCAATGGAAGGGGTTCACAATCAGGCTGCTAATTTAGGTGCCTAAATATAGTTGTAGGTGCCTAAATTTAGTCACCCAAGCTTGAAAATGTTGGTCATATATTGTGTCTGCTTCACCAACTGGTGTTTGTATCTGGCTGCTCTTCTTCATGCTCAGATGCCCTTAGAAGGCGTTGAATCTTGGAACTCACTAACCTGGGCTGTCACTCATTAAAAGGCTTTTATCCATGGTGACAGGGTGCAAAGTAGATTCTCCTCCTCACTTTTTTAAACGATATCACCACACTTGAGATTACTTTCAGTACAGATAATCTTGGGAGGTTATGTCAGCAGGCTGTCAGAACACCTCCCTCAAATCAGCTGAGCTGGTGTCATCTTCTGCACAGGGGGTGCCAGGAATGCCTAAATGGGGGAGGTTTGTCATTTTACAGCTGTTTAACGGGGCTCTTTCAAGGAAGAGGCTGGCTTCATATCTTCCTTCAGAAGCAAATTGGCAATCCAAGCAAGAGTAAAGAGGCAGACACATCAAAGTGTGTACATGAGACAGGCTCTAGTCTATTCTGTCATTTCTCACCCAGTATTTAGCTGTTCTTTAAGCAAGAAGAACTCACTGATTTATTCTCAGCTTTTAATTTGCTCTCAGCTACTTAAGTGTTTAATTGCAGCACTGTCCATCTCCACCATATTTAGACTGTATAAAAAATAAAAATTAAAAGAAGTTACCCTGCAGATGGCAGATCCCGTGAGTTTGCCATTTCTATCTCCTTTTTCAGAATCTGTGGCTTGAATCCTACAGCGTATTTCTGACTTTGGTAATCAGCTTGCCTGATGGACAAACAGCTCTTTGGTCTGAGGTGTGCACCATTCAAGTAATGCATTCCGTCTAAAACACATGCCTGCCGGACCACCCATTATCCATCTGACCTGGGTTGAGTGCTCATAACTACGCAAGCCTTATTACCTCCATCATACAGCAACAGAATAAGATCCTACTATAGTGGTAGCTGCAGATGATCAAGCTTTCCACCATGTGCAATATATTCATGTAATAGAGTTGAATTTTTTCCACCTTCAAATTGCCTATATGAATTTTACAGACCATTCTATTTCTGCCTACAGCTCATTCAGACAGCAGTCACTGACTCATCTGTTCTTGTTTTTATTTTTAATTCAAACTCGATGATTGGCCAGTTATAGGGCACATACTACTTCCAATTCCTGATGGGACGACTGCAACATTGTAGAAGACATCAACACCATAGTTACAAGGGCCTCCAGAAAACTTAAAACAGATGGTTCCTCAGATATTTTTCTGCAGCATTCACCAAAACTCCATAGTCATTCACGTTGAAATCAATTGTATTTATCCACGTCAAGGCATATCATGCCCCAGCGTGCTCTCCTGCTAAACTCTGGGTTAAAAGCCCAAAGAGCAGCAGAGCTCCCTCGCTGGGGTTTGAAAAGCCATAAGAGAGCACAGGTTATTTGGCATTGAGAGTCAAAGAACTTTTTGGCATCAATTTTTTATTACTAAGGAGCAGGAATGTTAATGGTTGAATTCAATCAGATCAGACCAGGAGAACAGGGCACATCAGTTGAACACTGGGAGATGTGCACCGATACTTTTCTGACAGATGTAAGGATTTTGCTGTTCCTTGAGCATATTGCTTTAAAATACGCTGGCAAGTAAAACACAAACACTTGCAAGAATACTCAGTCAAATGGGGAGCTTCTGCTAAAAGTCGTATTAGGCAAATATGCTACTTCTACTAACACTGTAGTGGCCACATTCATATTAGAAAACATGGCAGCATGACTACTTGTTTTATAGTTGATTTACAAGGCAGGAAAAATGGAAACAGACTGATTAGGACTGCTTATGCAGTAGCTTAAAGTAATATGAAGCCAAACTACTAAGCAGCATAGCAGCTGTACTTTTGAAGAAAACAGTTGAAAAAAAAATCAACAGGATGTAGGAATTGGAAGTTCAGCATTTTCTATACATCTCTTAGGTGTTGATATGGCCACCCCACAATCTGATCATCATTTACCCTCACATAACACACTTGTGAAGTGCGACAGTGCTAGGATCCTCATCTTACAGATGCATGGTTGAGAGACAGTGATACTGAACAGCTGGTCCAAAGTCACAGAGGAAGTTATGGTACAATCAGGAATTAAACCCAGGTATCTCCAGTCTCAGACTATGGCCCTAATTACTGGGCTTCCTTCCTTCCAAAGTGAAATCCCATGGGGTTCTTTACATGCTAGTTAATTAAACAATAGATGACTGTTTAAACCCGATATTATCCTAGCATCGTGAGGAGTGGATAGGCTGACTTCTAGCAGTGTTCTACACCAAGAGAGTATCTGATTATAGAGTTAATCTGACCCTCAAATCACACTGCCACAATCTGGTTCACACCTACATTCCTGAGCATGTTGTTAAAGTAAAATAATGAGGCACTTGTCAAAATTGGCACTTCAAAAGAAAAGGTTGTCCAAAAGAAGCAGGTGAGGGGCCAGCATATGTTTGTTTGAGGTGGTGAATGGTTCCCGCACATTATCTTGCTCTCTGGATTGCAGTGAGCTAGAAGAATTTCAAACTGCTGACCCTACAGAACCTTTTAGCCAAAGGTTTTTCTTGGTGTGTGATCCATTTTTGCACATGGAAATGGTTCCAACGGCAGTTCCAAGTTGGTCACTTTTCTCTCTGAAACAGGAATCAATCTGATTTTATTGGGACCCTGAGCAATGCAAGTTTTTTGGCTCTCTCTCCTGATTGGAAATAGGGTTCAAAACTTTCCCATGTGACATCAGAAGTGGTTGTTTTTGCCAGACTGGCAAACAGCATATGTCACTTAAGTTATGGAGAGCAATAAATCTGACATGAACTTGGAAATGCCCTCAGCCAGTCCCACAATCCAGAGACCTCCAAGGGATGGAACTTGGAGTTGTTTTCCTTTTTCCACTGAGAATGGAGAAGCCAGACAAGAAGCACATACACCACGATCCCTGCATTTACCCTCCCACCCCCATGGCCAACCAGTGCTTCCCTTCACTTCTCCCTAATCTCCAGCCTGCAGTAACTTGGTGGCACCCCTTTTTAACCTTCACCCCTGCCTCAGTCTGTATTTCTCCTGTTCTCTTACCTGCTTCTCAGTACTGACTGCACCACAACCTTTGTTTGTAAAAATGTCCAAAATGGAGGACAGATCCTGGTTATGGTGATTGATTCCCCCCTCACACAAGGCTTTGTTAGGAGCACAGGACTTGAGCAGAAACTTCCCCAAGGTAAACAGTGACACACTGGGCCTCCAGCCAGTTGCTGTAGCCTGCAGGAGATCTTAGGTACTTGTCTGCTGAATTTCACTCCTGGGAGGTAGAGGAACAAGGGGGTAAACCCTGGCTGAGCTCATCCCCCCTACTTATTCTGCCTTAACAAATGGCCAGTCATAATAGATGTACCTACCCAGGTAGGTACATAAATAAATGCAACCTGGAAGAGAACCCTACAACCTTGCAGAGTCTTGTATAACTGATAGAAACATTTAGCACCAGATGGAAATGGCAGCAATGCTTCATTAAAAGAGGAAGCCAGCCTTTCTTGGTTTCAAAATGCTACATGGCACCTGCTCACAAGAATTCCCAGCAAGAGCGACAGTCAAAACTCTCACTGAAAACCATTCTTGAGCCCGAATGTCTCAGAACCCCATAGGGCAAACTCAGGGTAGGTTCAGTATTTGCATGTCTCTCACACAGCATCATCTCCACTTGAAAGAGACTGCGGAGACTTGAATGTCAGAGGGGCTGAAGTACCCATGGCTCCCGTTCACTTTAAGAAGAAGTGTATGTGCTCAGGACCTCTGCAGGAAGAGAGGGAATGACACTGGGTCAGTTGCACCCGGGACAGCATCATTATGCCAATATTTTCAGTATTTCCAATAGTCTAAATATAGTCTGAATGAAGCAGGATATCACAGACCCCAGTTATAGTCAATAAGGTGAGTGTGTTTTATACAAGGACCTGAGCCCTAACCAAGAGCTGAACATTACTATGCTTCAGATCTGAATTAGGGATGTGATAGCGTACATATATAAAAAGGTTAAAAGGCTCATCGGTTAACTTTCATGGTTACACACAGCCCCTTCCCCCTGCACTGCTGCCTCTGATTCAGAGGCAGCAGTATGGGGGGAGGAGGGACAGGTGGCTCCATGGGAGTGTTATGCACAGGGAGATAGCTTAAAAGCTGGCTCCCTGCATGCACTGACTCCCAAAGAACTGCCACCCCCTTCCCCGTGTAAACTTGTAACCGCTGAACTTTTCACATTTACCTGAATACACACACACATTTTAACATCCCTTATCTTAATCTGAAAGTCTTGAACTTGTATACCACTATTTATAATGCAATAGCACCTATATAGAGAATTTCAGCCCCTCCTTTATCAGTGGCTCCTGAGAATCTTCAAAACCTCTTTCAACCAGCTCCAGATACCCCAAATCTGAAAAGCCAAGGTAGAGGCCCTCTTGAAGCCTTGAAAAGAATCATCTGATCACAAGTCTTTTGGCCTCATGCCTGTATGATATTTTAAAATTGAGTAACTACTATTAGATCACCTTCCAGCAGCTATCACACCAATTTGTATCAGTGAACAGGCTTTCCTCCAGATCAATCATGTTGGACAGCTTCTGTACTGGATACAACCGATCAAAGATGGACATGAAAGAGGGTTGATAATGGGAGCAGGGTTTGTTGATCTTTCAGCTGCCTAACAATAGAGCCAACCATCATGGACTCCTTGCCAAGATACTAACGGTAACAAAGAACCACCACAAAGCCAATACAGACCATACTGGAAGAAAAGAAGATTCTTTGTGAACTTTTGTAGCAAACTAAGCAGAAGATGATGGCAGAAGAACTCTATCCCAGGAGGAACAGTCTTAGCACCTACATTATTTAATATCTATAAAACGAGCACCCCAGCTACCCACCACAAGGACCTTTACCTACACAGAAGACCTATGGGTCACCACTCAGCACAAGGAGTTGGGTAGACTACAGAGTACTCTGCTGAAAGTACTTAACATCCTAGACAAGTACTATGTTGGGTGAGTATGCAGTTGGTTGGCTGCAAAGACATTCCATCTCAAAACCAAAAAGCCCAAATGCCAACTCAATATCAGTCTAGTTTGGGGGGTGAAACTTACTCACTCCATAAATCTCATCGACCTCAACGTTAGACTAGACATACTCTTTTAGTTCTCACACTGGAAAGAAAACAAAAGCTAAGGTAAGCATGTGAGACGTTCTCAATAAACTGGTTGCATCCAAGTGGATGGCAGACCCATTCACTCTGAACAGCAGCATTGGAATTTTGCTACTCCTCTGCTGACTATGCTTGTGCCGTGTGGGCATAATCCCTTCACGCAAAGAAGCTGGACCTTGTATTTTACACTGTCTGCCGATATATTATAGGATACCTTAAGCCCAGCCACATCAATAATGCAGCTAGGCTTATGGTATATCCTTGCAGTATTTCTCCTCTTGATACACACCGGGAAGTTGTTAGAGTTGAGCTCATAAGACAATGTGCAGATCCAAGACTTTATCTAGGTGAGTCAATTGGAAGACACAACAAAGTTTTCTGGACCTGCTAGTCTCCTCTCATTGTCACCCAAACAGGTAAGGGTTTAGATACAGCAAACGTGTGGAGAATGATCCTGTAAGCCCATGTGCTCCAGCTCCCACCGGTTGATCTCATATCCAGGGCAAATCAGCCCTGCACTATATCTGATTGCCTTAAAATTGACTGGCTGGCAGAGTGCAATGATCAGGCAATCACAAGGGCACAAATGTAGCAAGAAGCAGCAGGAGGACATGACAAGCAGCAGCAGCAGCACCTAGAAGACTTGACCAAGTTGGATCTCCGCTGTACTAAGTGCTCTACAAACCTGGAGTGAGCAGTGGTCCCAGTCACAACCAGCACATGACAATGATGGTAAGACATACCTGGTGGACAATGTAAACAAGCAGGCAGGGGAGTGAAGGGAAGTAGGAGAGGGTAACAGAAATAAATAGGACACTTCAGCACAGACCTAATGTGTGCACTATTTGGAGCCATTCAGTAATCACAACAGTCACTTTAACCAGATTCCAAACTTCTGAATTCGGTTAAACAAAAGAAGTTGATCTACAGACCCAAACATATGGAGTTGGGCCCACCTCTCTCATAGGTAAACAAATATAACACCCACGCATCGGAGATTAGATCTGTGGAGGTTATGTTCATGCAATACACTAATTTAACAAGCATCTTTTGAATGCCTCACCTGTTCTGTCCCCCTACTGCCTTACCCCAGGATTCATTCCAACATTCCACCACCAACCAGCTTCAGACAGCTGCCTATTTTAAAGCCATGCATGCACGAATTTCCTCTACAATATACCTGCCTGGGGCCTGGTAAAGGCAAGATTGAGTTCTGCTTTATGTTTTATACCTGTGCTAACTCACAGCCCCGCATAGGCTGTGAAATGGAGATCAACTCCTACTAATATGGTATATAAAGAACATCTGATGGTATAGTGTGATTATGAAAGTAAATTTTACTGGCACTTGTAGGAGGGGATCTGCATAATGTCCTTTTGGCTTCAGAATGTGTAAGTAATGTAACCATCCAAAATTCATGTTGACAAAGTCTTGCTCACCAACACCTGTGTCCCCATACCTTTAACTGTATCTGTTTCCAGACAAAACCTACTTTAAAATGGAGTTAACATTGAGAGTGCATATAAATAATTTAGGACAATACACACTAGGCATGTTGTAATTATTCCAAAATCATGCATTATAAACCTATGAAATTCAGAGTTAAAGTTGAAATGTAACCTGCTTGGATGTCTTTCAGGGGGTAGAAATCCAGTTAGGACACTTATTAACTATTTCCTGTAGTGACACCAAACAACATGATCATGGTTGAGGCAGTATAGTGTTGCATGTACGGTCCCATACTAAACTAAATGGATTTTTAGAAAAAAAATCAAATACTATCTTTTTCTTTTTTCTTGTGCCTCTGTAGGGCTTTCAGTTATGAAGACTCATGTGAAAGTAATTGCCACTAACCCACAACACAAATCCTTTCCAAATACAGACTATGCAGAAACTTTCAATGAGTTTTAACTGTAAGGGAAGTTTCAAGTGGCTTTGTTATTCTGTTGCTAAGATCATTTTGGAGAAAAGATATCCAATACCAAGTGGTAATTTCTTAAAATGACCCAAATCAACTTTTACTCTAATGCACCTGAAAAATTCTGTAAAGATGTGTTCTTTACTCAAGGAGTAAGGATGAAAATTATGGGAAGATGCACTATATTCTTCATACATAACAAAGTACCTGAATCCCTGCTTTACGTGTAAAACTAAAGCTTAATTGTAAAACCTATTATACTGTTATGGCAGAAGTCATCAGATGGAATTGTTAAAATAACTTGCAAAACTGTGTAAATATGAAAAATGTTACATTGTTAGTTTTCAAATAGATGGTTTGGGGGCGCTGTTGCAATATGGGCATTTCCTCTGTTTTTAATCTAGTTAAGCAGAGTCCATTTTTAGGGCAGAGTTGATCCTATACTGCCAGGCATTGGTAATTGCTTGCAATGCTATTTGTGACTAGTTCTGTACCAGGACTGGTCTATATATGATTTTATATAGAAAGTGACACTAAGAAAATATCCTGAGTCTGCAACACAGATGTCTTTTCCAACAAGCAGCTGAGCTGTAAGCCCTGACATTTATTACCATTTAGGAAGACAAGACATACTCACCAAATATTCATACAATCATACATACTCCACTGCACTAAATGCCTTTTAGAGGACCCAAGGGAAGGACAAAAGAAGAGATTTTAAATTTACTTGATAATGACTCATTACTTCAAAAGAAACTTAAAAAAAAAAAAAAGAAAAGATAGGAACTATGCAAGTGAGGTAGTTGTAAAAGGTTGTCAAAATTAGTAAAACCCTTCAGATAATATCCTGGTTTATTCTTTAACTATTTTACTATCTGCTTCTTTATTCTGTGCCCTAAAATAACAAATACATACAAATGAAGTTTAACAAGAACATATGGATGTTTAGAAAGGTGTTCTGTATTTATTCTTAATGCTAAGGGATATCCAAAAACAATCATTCAAATTATATCTCACTTCTGCCAATTCACCTTTGAGAAGAGACTGAACGGTGAATACAAGACCCCCTTCCTTCCAAAAACCTCAGAACATAGGCCCCCCCCCAAAAAAAGGTATATTAGATCACAACCAGCATCTATTTTATTATGAGTTCTAACTCTCTGGGTAGCATGAAGCAGCTACCCATGGACTCTTATGCCGTGGGCAATTAGCAATCAAGGGCGTAAATGAGAAAGCTACCCATTGTTTGCAGAGATTCTAAGCTGCCCTTCCAGGATGCATATAAAGATATAAATAATAAGTCTGCCTCAGAGCCCACTGAGCTATGCTCAGTGTAGCTACTCTACCCTTTTACTGTGGATAAACTCTTCCCTAAATTACATGAGGTTCATTAATGTAATAAAAGGCAACATCAAGTTATTTTGCTGCAATCAACTTTTCACTCAAGCACAATTTGAACTCAAGGGGATTAATTAGCTGGCCCGTTGAAGAACAAAACAAACAGCAGACAGCAAATGGCTAAAAGAACCCCAAGCAACCAATTCGGTAGCACAAAAGTGAAATTACTTTCAGAAAACCCCAAAAAGGAATGCAAGGCATCTCTATAACTGTATGTGAAAGGCTATATATTAAAAGTCATGCAGTAAAAAAATCCTGTAAAAAAATCCTGATGATACAGATAGGTCACTGACTAGACTAAAAACATGTCCACCCTTGGCAATTTTACCAAAATACTGTGATGTGACACAATGTTAAAGAAATTGTGGTAGCAAACAAATTTCTGCAAAGTGCCACAAATGTATGTGAAAGATTAAAATCCAAGGAGACAATACAGATGACAGACAATTTAGAGGTGACTCAGCCATTTAAAATTTGGAAACCATAAATTTTTCTATGGTTTATATTTAAAATTTGTTTTAATGTTAATAAAAATTAAAAGCTATCCCTCTGCTTTTTAAAAAAAGTTCCCCCCAAAAATACACCTCTTCCTTTCTGTCCAGGTGCCTCATCCCAAATAACCTGGTCTTGTCACCACACGCAAGTATCATGGAACAATGCCATTTATATAGTAGGGAATGCCTCAGGTGTAGCATGGCACAATCTTGTTTTGCTGCAGGATTTCAGAAGTATCCCCAACCAGGAGTATTACTGGAACAAGATGAATAGCAACACCAATAGTCTATGCCAATATTTTTATGAGACAGCCTAGAAAAAATTGGCATGCAGGTGTAATGGGTCACATTGGCCTTTTGAAGAATACCCAGAGCGAAGCTTTTCTAGGAAAAGTCTGATCTTTCAATTAATATTAGGTTGTAGCTATCACTCTGGACAGTCTCTCATTGATAAACAGAACCTACAAAATGCTTGATTAATACGTTTTGGGGAATATGGGAAGCTGTCTTGTAATTCTGTCACCTCATTGGTTTCATTCTTCATAATCATTTGCTTACACACATAAATACTCTAGTGTTTTGGCACCAATATGCTTTCACTTTGGAGTGTGCAAAGATAACCCTACCCTTATGAAGTGGTTCAAAAACAATAGCAATTTTTACCCCTGGTAGACACAATAGTGGTTTGAAGGTTTGTATTTCAAATGCACTGTTTTATATTCTCAGTATTTGCATGCCTTCCATTGCTTAGTGATGTCAAACATTGTCTAACTACTTGGCATGTTACAGCAATTATTTATATAAGCAAAATTAGCTTCACATATACCATTTGCTAAGAGCCAACTCCAAGCTCTGTGGTAGACAGCAAAAGCCAGATAGAAGTTACATTTTGATACTGCTGCAGGTGTAAGTCATTGAAATTGCTTGTATTTGGACATCAGTCATCCAAAGCAGCCAGAAAAACACCCTCTCAGTTACTATATCAGCATTAACTTCTAATACTGAAGCCCTTCCCCAGCCTTCTGCAACAGGTAGCCACAAACACTGGTAGGAGATCCCACAGGCAATAGGCTGAGTTTCTGCATCTTGAAAAAGGTATTTTATCTGACAATCAGCAGCACCTAGCGCTGATCCCCTACTGCTATGGAGAGATCTCTTCTAGCAGATATCTCCTGGAGAAACCAAAATTGATTTTAGACAGTCATAGAGGGAGTAAAAAGGTCTCTTCACTATAGCTTTGGGTATTTTTTGTGGAGTCAAATTTGTTGCATGGTTCATTCACTTCACTGCAAGGGTCAGGCTTATTAGTCTAAAGCAAAAGCAGATCACTCCTGAAGCATCTTAGAAACAGCTTTAGTTTGTCAACCAGTGTTAGCTCTTCAGTAAAAATGAACGAACTGCATTAGACTGAATGTTGAATTTTTAGCAGATATACGCTCCAGTGCCCCTGTTCTCCCTACATCAAGTGCCCTACCGCAGGTGCTAGGGGGTAACAGAACACTGAGTTCCATCTCTCACTACAGTAATATTAGTCTGTCACTGGAAGAACTATGTACAATGGAACTTCACAGTTAGGAACCTCTCAGGAATGAAGATTGTTCATAACACTGCACAAGACATTATAGCTATTCTTTCAAAAATTTACTACTGAACATTGACTTACACAGGTTTCAAACTTAACCATGCTAAAGAAAAATGCTTCTTTCCCTTTATTTTAGTAACTTAAAAAAATACAGTACAGTACTGTTAAATGTACGTAGTTATGCTGCTGCCTGATTCTATATTTCTAGTTCCAAAAGATGTATGTGATTACTGGTCAGTTTTTAACTGAGGTTCTACTGTAATATGTTAAAGGCACTGTAGATTTGCATTAATCAAATGAGTGACACTCTGTTTAAGATACATAACATACTACAAGGAACAAGGATATAGTTGTATCTAAAGCAAACCATTAAAGCAACGTGTCATCATCTGGTACAAGGATTGGACAGAGAGGTTGAGGTCTGTTTATGAGAGTAACTTCTTAAAAAAATAAAGTAAGTTTTACATTCATCCCATGTATTTAAAACACACAGCAGAATGTTTTAGAGACTCCCATCATCAATGGATGAAACAGGGGAGCATAGCAACAGAAAAGCTGCTGTTTTCATTAGCCAACAGTTAAGGATGCAGACCTTCCACGTGGTGCTCTGTCCTGATGAATTGTATATCAACTAATAGCAGTCTTAGTGCTCCTGAAATATAGATGAAGGCTTGAAGTCCAGAATTTGGTCTTGAAGTGAAAGGTAGATACAGTAGGGCCACCAGGTTCAGTTTCTAGAGCTAGTTATTAAATGCTTCATCAATTGATCATATATTAAGGTAGCCAGATGCACAAGATACTGCTACCATTTTTCTGTAAGTGGGCAGATGTTCCAAAAGCCATGGCTCTCTTTGAACAACCCTCAGCTAAAGCAGCACTTCGATTCCATATTACTCTTACATCCTGACTCACTCAAATTTGAAAGGTGGTGCTGCAAAAGCAAAGTAAAAGACTTTTGAAGTAGCAGCTGAACCCACCATGCTGGCCTCTCAAGGCTGCTGTAGTCATCTAGTAGACTGGGTATAGAATGCATTTTGAAAGCAAAAGCAATTTAAAATATATTACACACAATGAGGGAATCATTTTATTAGATTATGGAAGACAGCAGCATTACAGTACAAAAAGTTACAAGGGTAGCAGAAAAAGTATTTTTGGTTTAAATACTTCAGATTGTACTGGGGAACATGAGAAGGATAGTACCCTTTCTTAAACTACCTCCTAAACCAAGTTATCAAAATAAGTTTTGAATATTTAGCACGAGTAAAAAAGTTACAAACAACATTGGTATAAAATGCTTTAATAAATAGTTTTCTTCTGAAAGTTATTTAAGAACATGTCAAACAAAATGTACTAAACAGAAGATCCTGCAAAACAATTCCTGTGTTCATGTACAAAATAATTGGGTTTACATTGTTCATTGGCCAGGGCTTATACTTTGATAAACACCCACTCTTCTCACTGTTAAGATAACTAAGTGTATGTAGTGTTATGTTTTTCCAGTAATTAAAATAAATGTATAGTTTGCCCAGTTATAGCAATAATAAAGCTTTTAAAAGTCAAAAACAAAATGCACAAGCCTTCCATTATGAACAACTATTCTCTTGAGGTTCTCCATCCTCTGACTCTGTCAACCTCTTTCTTAGAGCGATAGATGAATAAGCACAACAGAAACAAGAATGAGAAAAATATTGTTCCCTTCATTAGGCCTGTATTTAAATGCAAAAAATATGTAATACCACATGTAGTTAACATTCACAAAAGAAAAACAATGCCTTGCTATGTTGTACTGTACAATATATGCACCCTTTAGTGTTCTGGAGATGGGAAGAACTGGGGTAAAACAAACGTTTCTGAATCTATTTACACGTAAAATGGTTGTGTTCCAATGTAAATACAAATGACTAACAGATTCCTAACATTGATTGTATTAACTAACATCTTCTTCTAATCTGGACATAATACAAAAAAGTTTTATAAATTGCCATGAAACCTCCCTTTCTGCAACATAAATTAAAGGAATGACGTAAAAAAAGACCAAAATATTTTAAGTTATTAAATCAAATATACAGAGTGATTCATTTAATATATACATATTTACAAAAAAGCATTTTCACAATTACAAAATAAACCATGTCAGTTAGGGAAACCTAGAGTTCTCACAATTTAACTATATCGGTATGGCAGTCTTTGACAGTTGCTATAGAAAAAGTTTAAATCTCAAGGCACTTGTCACATGCTTCAATACTGCAATTCTAAAATAAAACAAAAATAAAAAGGCCACTTTTAACCACAGTTGAAAGATCTCTATAATTTTTGTTCCTGTTACAAAGTGTGTAAGGCAAATTTGAAAAAAAAAAAAAAAAAAAAAACCTTACAGAAGCTACTAAAGTAACAAGTGCAGTGAGCTGCCATTAATAGAGATTCAAAGTCAAGAAACAGTTTAAGTTCACACAATTTCCTCAGCCAGGAGGTTTTAAAGCCACCATTAAATTAGAGCAAGTAATAAAAAGAAATACATTCTGTAAACAGTGTACAGTCTCTTGTAATAAACTTTACACATATTGAAAATACAACCTCTCTCCTCTGCCACACAGCGAGTGTATTACAAGTAAACTTTACAAAAATAGCAACTATCAAAGATTACTCATTTTTTTTCAAATCTGACAGTCATTGAATAATTTATATAAGGCTAAAGAAACAAAATAAACTTTATTTTATTATTTTTATTTATTTAACTTTTTTTACGCAAAATAAAGGAACTATGAACATTTGACTCCAGATATTTTAGTCCTTGATGAAAAATGGAGATGTCAATTCCCCCTTCCCAAGAAATGTAGGTACAGTGCGCCTATGTTCTGAATACAGGTTAGCCTCTACCGCCTTCAAAGTTTGACGCATTCACATTTTTTACAGATCTGTTGTCCATTTTACTTATATGATGGGATTTCTTTGTTGGACTGCTGTCTGATGTGTCAGATGCCTTTGCCGACAAAGATATTGTGAGTTTGTTTGTGAGGAATTTGTCCATTTCCATGACCTCTCTTTCCTCCTCCTCCTCTTCCTCTTCCTCATACTCTATATACTCCTCTACTGCATCACAAGTTCTTTTTTGAGGAGATATAAAATTTTTGCATTCATAATGAATGTCTTTGTTGCTGTAAGGCTTGTCTATAGGATTTCTTATGGGATTTAAAGGTGCCCATTGGTTATTAGTACTCTCCTCTCTAGGTGGGCGACTTCTCTCTCGTTCTTTTCTTCTCTTTCGAGTCCACCAGACACAGATGATTATACAAGTCAGCCACACAATACTAAAAACTACACAAAGTATTGGAACCAGATAATCTAGGGGACAAACCAAAACAGAAAGCCTGGTTATTGAAACTAGTTAGACAATGCTGAACATCTGCAATAAGAAATATCTTTACATATGCTCTCAGAACATCCTCTCAGAATCCTTTTTAAAAGAATGGAATTGCCACCCATATAGTAAGTTAATTTTGTGTTTGAAACAGGAGTCCTTTTGAGTGGCAAAAATGGTTCCTAAGAAATATTATGATCGCAACAACAACAACAAAAATCAGATTTCTGTTCTAAGGGACATAGCTTCATGAAAGTATATCCATCCTATGAAATACTATTAAAACTACACAGATGATTGACATTTGGATTTACTTTCCTCCCCCCCCCCCCCAAACGTTACCCTTCAGAAAGCAAAATTGCAAAATTACATATGAACTATGTAGTCATTGTTCCTTTCTCTCTTTTTACTGCATGCCTTTATGCGATCGTAGGTATGAGAGATATCGACAGATAGCTATTTGCTAGTAAGCATAACTCTCCAAATACTTCTTTATATAGATTAAGCACCCTCTGTGTACCCTCACTGGAGTGAATGGAAACTATACTCTTTTCATGTGTATCATGTTTTTTAAATATGTATTTGGTTTAATAGCCTGAAGTTTGTGAATTTAAAAACAGTGTATCCAGAATTCTGAGATGTAAAATTAATAAGCAGAAAGAGTGCAAGATTTTAATTTGTTCCAAGTTAGTTATTGTATTCCATCAGTGCAAATATATTACTCTTTATTATATAATACTAGAAGTCAGTCAAAAGAGCAGTTTTTCCCTCGGTCCCTTCCCTCTCTCCCTTTGCAGCAAGCCCCAATGAGTGTTTCCACAGCTGCATGAATACAGAATTATGGCAGAGAGCAGGCTATTTCATCCTCAAATTATTCCATTTTAAAATCAACCTCTAGATCATTTACCTTGGAAATGAATTTTTGCTAGCTACTTTTACATCCAGTAGAGGATAATTTTCTATTTACTTCTCCAATGTCAGGAAGAGCAAGTTTCAAGAGACTTCAAAATGTGGGGCGTTTTGTGCTTTTTTTGGTATTGCTAGGACATGATTTTGCAAAATTCTAGTCATATACTATGCGAGCCAACACTACGTAGTCAGACTGTGTAGCAGGAATATCATGCAGTTGCCCTAGATAAATGTCAGATGAGGAAGAATTAAGTCAACAGCCTGTGTGAGAGGAAGATAGTGTTGAGTTCAGAATTTCCTCCTCAAGAAGATATTGCTGATCATCCCATACACGATGCTTCATAGTGTCCTGGACAGAGATACTGGCCTTCAGAAGCAGCTGAGAGTTTAGAATAGGTGAGTGTTCTTAGGAAGAGGTGGAGCAATCAGGAATCAACCACACTGCACTGACCATTTAAGGATGGAGTATTTGATTTAATGAGCCTCCTATAATTATTCTGGCTTCATCCTCTGGGGCTTTCTACTCTCTTGGAGTAGTGGGAGACTAAGTAATTCCATTCCTCTAGAGAAAATCTCCTGGGATTCTAGAAAGTGTGAAAAGGGCAAGAGATATGGAAGCTGGGATTAAAGTCTGACTAACAGAGAATTCCTGTCCAAGAAAGATGAAATATGTAATTTTTTTTTGCTTCAGAGGACTTTGGGAATGCATATGGACAATGTGCCAAATTTCTTGAAAGATGGAATGTATCCCTCCCTCCAACAGTGAAAGCAAGGAGGCAAGACATGTGACTGACCACTGACCTCTATTGGTAGAGGGACTTCCCATCTTCTCCAGAATCTCATCGAGGAAGAGACCAGGTACATCTACCAACATAAGGCTCCCATTCTGGGGGGGGGGGGGGGGGGGAGAACGGGACAGGTTGGGGGCAGGGGGAAGATCACTGGGGATTTTCCATAACTGCTTCCTGCCACATGTAGTCTTAGGGCTTTATCTCCAAATGAAGGCTCCATGCAGCAGTGCCAATCTCCCCAGAGGCAAAGAACCGGAATACAAACTAAATGGATATGGCAAGCAATAATTGGTTATAGGAGGCCAGATATTAGGAAGTGATGGGTATCTAAGTTTTATTGACATGACTAGGTACTGACAATTCTCAGCATCTTTCAAGACTGCTCCAATCATGACCTTTTCTGCTCCTGGGATGGAGACTTGGAAAGTTACACTATATGTTCCACTGGTGCCCTTTCCCCTGTTTTGTCATCTAGAACAAAGTTGAAAAAAAACCAGAGGCAACTTAATGTGCCAGTAAAATGGCATATTTGTTATAAGGCAGGAAACTGGGATCCTGGGATCCTGCTACAAAAATGAAGCAGAGAGATGATTACAAGATGGCTTTTTAATGATTGACTGCTACTGCCCTCGTGACAGGACAGAGGAATAAAAAAAGAGGTAGCAACAGAACACTGCATATGCATAGAACACCAATGTATCTTCAGCTTACCTGATGATGAATGCCCAACAACTATGGTCTCTACTTTGACTTCAGTAACTGCCAGCATAACAGTGCTGTTTTGCCGTTTAGTGATTGCATTTACTATTGTATTGGCAGCATTCTGTATTAGACTGTTATCTTGCTCATCTTGGTGTGGGATAAAAGACTAAAGGATAAATCATAAAAAGCATTTTTATATTTTCAGCTCTGTACTTCTCTATATAATGATCAATCTTAATTAAATTAGTTATACAGATTGCTTTCAGTGTAACTATCAGTTTAGAAAAACATCCTAATTTACTGTTTCCACTGGGTGGCTGGTTCATCTTGAAGTGGTATGCAAATATTAGGACAGTAATATACTCTAAATCTACCATATGGCAGGAAACCACTTTCCCTTGCTATATGGCAAAATAAAGGTAGCAGACCTCCATACTACTCATGCCACCAAGACAAAACTTAGGTCATAGTGTAATGGGTTTCAAGATATCGCAATAGGAGTTTGTGCTAATGACATAATCCATTATATTTAAGATATGCAGGTCCCCCTACTCGGATCATAGCTCAGCATGCTCTTTTTTAGCACTGGTACCCAAAGATAGCCTAGCTCAGACTGTCCGATACCACGCCTTCTGGCTGGATGTGCTGTTTTACTACCTAAAAGCAACTAATGAAAGAGATCCTGCACAAACTTCCTTACAAGGAACCAAAAAGTTCAGCACACGAGTCAAATTTCACTTTGCTGACTCATATCCCTGACCGATTCCTCTCCATCCCTTGATTGTTTTCAATGTTTCCTCTGAGCATCCTAGAAGCTGAGGCTGTCTTTTCCATTGCACCGTGGTGTCCAACCAGTTCTGAAGCAGTAGCAGTGGCTACTGCTTTAGTGAACTAGCCACACTTAACTGGCCAAATACCCACATATGGCTAGTGGCTAACATGTTGGACACCACGGGTATAGCAAATATACAGCAGCCCTGAAAGTCTCTTTAGTCTACTGACGTGCCCCCCCACCATAATGTTTTGCCCTCAAGGACAACCTAGTGTCTGCTGAGATTCTCAGTAGTGCCAGGTGATTGTTTTTGTGATGTGGGCACATGTACACTAGTAATTGTGCTGAACTTATTTCATATAGATAATGTAGCTTAAACAGTAAGATGTCAACTTTCTGCCTCTGTGAGAACGGAGTGTTTCAACAGAGAGTCAAGCTTTAATACAGATACTGGATCTATACTTAAATGAAACATTTAAACCACTCTCTTCACATTCAATCTAACTAGACAAACAGTTTTCATGTTTAGTTCAGAAGAATAGTTTAGTACTTACAATAGCAACTTCCACAGCATTCTCTGTGGAATATGATAGATCACACAATACTATCAAAGTCCTGTCCCTCGAAACAGTCCGAGTGGCTGGTAAATATCGAATTTCAGCGCAAATGTTTTCAATGGTAGTGCCCTATTAGCAGTAAGATAAATCATGCCTTTTAATGCAAGTCAAAAATTGTATTTAAAAAGCTACTGGTTCCTACAGTTTTATCATCAATGCATTTTACATAGTCATATGAATTCTGGCAAAAACAAGAATGCGACAGATTCTCTGGTCTGTTCTAGCAATATTTGGACCGAACCACAGCAGTTAGAACATCTTATACTGCTAAGTGCATATCCAGTTTTGTATACCTGGGTAAGAAGAAATGTTAAAATAAGTCTTATTTAGCCTGGTGAAGTATGCCATACTTCTTTTTTTGTACCGTGGCTGAATGACAACATAATGGAGCAAAGGACTTACAGTACAGCTATAGGCATATGATAATAAGTTTTGTAAACAGAGGAAGTAGCAGACATGAATAAAAACTGTGTCTTACATGCATCTACCCAGGATATATGCCAGAATCCAGTGTTTCTATACTATTGGGCAAGTATAACAATTTTGTTCTCACCTGGGGAACTTTGTCTCTGTTAAAAATTAGAGTAATTCTGGCACAGTTATTATCTAAATAACCAGAACTGGGTGGACACTTGATATCAACAGGTAGCGGCTCCAATGTGCTGCATTCTCCCCAGTTGATGCAAGGTGGTTGAAAACATTTGATATACATTATTTCTTGGCATTCTTGACCCATGGGACACCAGTTATTTGTGTGATCCTGATGTTTTTGTAATAAGCATGGTTTACTCCCACACCATACCTAGAAATTAAAGGACATGAAAAATTCCGTTAGTTATCAAGGATTAGCTGCAATAGTGCATTACAGTAATTACCTGTTACCCACAGAGTATGGTAATGGTCAAACTCTTATTTTTACTGAAAACAGTTATTTCTACATTTCATATGCTATAGCTACTATAATGTGCTTCAGATTGAGGTACTAGTGTTAAAGTCTTGGCCACATTTTCCTCGTGTAACCATGATGAACATACAATCACCACCATTATCTTACAAGGCTTTTCATACAAAGCACTTTAAAAGGATGCTATGTATTATTAGCCCCATTTTAAGAAAAAATGAGGCCCAAGGTCGTCCAGCACACTAGCAGCAGTATTGGGGATATTATTTATATTACTATAGCTCCTAGGGCAAGGGCCCCATACAAACACAGAACAAGAGAGGCCATCCCTGCTCCTGTGAGCTTACAAACAAATGGAAATAGAACATACAGAGAAAAGTCGAAAAGAACAGTGAGACACTTTTGATCAGTGTGATGGGCAGGAGTCTCAGCACCCTGTGGTATCACATCTTTCCTGTGAGAGAGATTTTATATTTTATTTATATTTTTATATATATATAAAATGTTCTAAGAAGGAACTTTCAGACTGATAACAGTTAGTCCTTCAGATATGTTGTGGGGCTCCTCCTAAACTTGTGGGGTGTTCCATCTAGTAGGTCACATTATCTCTTCCTGATAACAGTCCTCAGGACTAACTATGGGATGTGAAGTGACATTTGGGGGAAAAATAGCTTGCTATGTCTTTAACACACCTTATTCCTGCTCCCTACAAAAAAGTACTGTAGGCATCTTGTTACTGAGATGTCATTACCACTCAAGTACAGCTATACTTCACCTGTATACAACCTGTAAATGGTGTATACCAGTGTTATACAGCTTGTTCTGCTAAGAACAAGTGTGGTGTTTTTGGAAGTCAAGACTCAACAGCAAGAATACAGAGACATTTCAGTGCCCTGCAACTGACGAGACAAGATGGGTAAGGCAATATCTTTTAGGAGAACAACTTCCATCAGTGTGTTTGAGAGAGGGGCTTTCAAGCTAACTCAGAACTCTTCATATGAAAGACACTATTTCACCCATCTTGTATCTCTTGCAATTAAGGAAGTGTATATTTTGTTCCATTATGAACATGTCACACCCCCCCCCCCCAAGTTGTTCATTTACTATGATCAATTCTATCTTCAGTTAAAAAATGTACATATAATTTCTTTGCCCTTGAGACACGTGTAGCTAGACAAAGAATATGAAGGCAGCTATCTTTACTGCTGGACCAAAGTGGTTAGAAATCTTAGAAAACCATCTTAAGTTGTTTTCCCTTCTAAGTTTTGAAGGAGACTATACTGTAGTATAGTATTACAGATATTATTGATACTGCTCTGAATTATATAGATCTCACAAGCAGTGAGCTTAGTACTTTTTTCATATAGTTCTCCATCTGAAAAGCCTGGCTATGTTAGTACACAAATCCAACTGTACGGTCCTGAACACAAGCACTGCATTCTACTGATAGTTCTTTGAAAGCATCTCTGAAGATTGCTATATGTAACATTTTGAAGTGGAGAATAATTAATGGGCAGATGATGCATTCAAAGTGAATTTATCATGCATCTACCATTATTATATTATCCACATAATACACAAGATGTATATCAACCCTTCTCTATATACATGAGGGCAAGAAAACAGAGAGAAGTAGTCTGAATACTAGTAACTTGCACATTAAGAAATCCAGGTACAGAAGTACAGCTAGAAGAAAAGCATTTCAGAAGACTATTTATAGGTCAAATCATTACCTTGGTGCAATCGATATGTCCATCCAAACAGTGGCAGTTGTTGCATTCTTGATCCCATCTGCTGCCATGGGGAAATGACATTCCTTTAAGCCAGCAAGATTTTCCAAAACCAATCACTTTTTAAAACAAATTAAGTACAGTTAGTTTTGTAAAGTATCGTAACTGAAAAACTAAACACACAGACCTAAGCCAAATTATAAATTCTACTTTATCCAAAACAAGAAACAGCATTACACAAAAACTGTATTAGTTATGAAACACTCATTTGGTTCCAGAGCTAATCTTCTAATAGTTTTAAAAGTTACCTTCTTGGCATCTAGGACCTATTCTTCCAGGAGGACAGGTACACCTGTATCCATTTATTTCATCTATACAAGTGGCACCATATGCACAAGGGGAGGACTGGCATTCATCAATGTCTAAAGAAAAAAAAAAAGCAAAATAGTCAGTGGCAAAGATTCAGCAAATTTGATTAAATGTCTAATTACAAGCAAACAAACAGGGCAAGATCTGCCATCTTCACTTGTATGGGCTGTTTTGCTATGCGTCTGTTTAAGAGATCATTTGACTTTTGTGCTACATGCAACAGCTGCTTAGTCTCAGCAGTATGAGCCTTCTCAAAATGCATGTCCGTTAATGCAGACATCTGAATTCAAGCACTAAGCAGTAAATTGGCTTGATTGTGTTAAAACAAATGGACTGTGTTAGTATAATTTGGCTCATCATAAATAAGGAAAAGTATTGTTTGAGTCTAGTCTCTTATCCATACACCAGTATAACTTGTTGGTAGGAGGGGAAAATAGAAAGAATTAAGAGTATGACGAAAAATTGAGCTAAATACCTCACTTTGATTGCAGGAAAGATTCTAAAAAAAACTCTTTTCAGAGCAAGAATTTTTTAAAAGAAACTCATATGCTTGGCCATAAAAAGGACATCCTTTTAAAAAAAGGGACAAGGAATCAAATGCATTTGCAGATGCATAGGAAAAGCTTAAGTTCAAACCCTGAACACTAAGGGTGATCTACACCACCAGTCAAGTTGATACAACTTGTGTTATATCTCGGGGTGTGAAAAAGCACCCAAAAAATTACGCTTACGCTTCTCACTGCGATAGAGTAATTATACTAACAGTAAAGTGCTCTCCTGTTGGAACAGACTGTGCACTGGAGCAGCACAGCTGTATCCATGTACACTGTAGTGCGGACTTGCCCCAAATGTTTTTCTTTCCAACCATAACTCCCTTCACAGCATTTTCCCTTTTCTGAGTCAAATGTTTCAAATATTATTTTACACTTATAAATTGAATTTTTTCCCCAGAATTCACCATCATTATACAAAAGCGAGTGTGATTTTTAAGTTGTGGTTTGTAATGGGAAGTGAAAGTGGTATGGAAAAGCAACATGACAGTTATCAGCATAGCTAATGGAAAATGCCAAGTGACTACAGAAGTACCAGTAGCTCTTACAGTCTGTGCTTACTACTAACCATTCTGTGCTAGATTCTTAGCAAAATCCTACATTTTATTATGAGAATAAAACAGTACCTCAACCTAGCAAGAAGAACGTCACCACTCTGTTCCTTTCAAAAGAGTGCTAGTTAAGTCTGTCAAATCACCAGATACATATTGATCAACATTCACTGTTATCAGTACCACTACTGTCATCCTAAAGAGAGATCAGGGTATAGCTTTATCCCTCACCCTATGGCTGGGCCCCAAGAGTCTGCTTCAGCCTTTGAGCTAATGGACCTGCCCCTGTATAGAAGTCTCAGGTTCAATATCTGCAGAAAATCTAACCATAGTTAGAAGTGGCATGACAGTTGCCAAGACGTCAAGTAGTGAGCCTAGTATTATTGCCTTTGAGAAATCTGCAGAGAGTAAAACCCAGGAACTCTGTGCCTAAAGGTATGAATCTCTATTGGTAGGACAGGTGTACAGGCACAGAAGCAATCTATATGTGGTCTTGCCACTAAGGGGGACAAAGAGCCAAACTATCAGTATGGTTTACACAGTATTAAAGATTTTTTTCAATTAACTACAAAGTTCATGTTTTACTGTAAGGTTAATATTCATTCTGTCTTCCAATTTCCCACATGAAGCAGTTAGTTTTTGCATTTCTCGTGGTCAATATTGAAGGATAGCACGAAACTCCTTATCTTAAGGACTATAACACATGAAATGCATCATATTTGCAAGCTTGTTACTATAGTCTACCCTGATCTTTTCATTTTGGTTAGTTATGTAATATCTAACTCATTATGTCAGCAGCAAAAAAACCAGAGGGAGAAATGCAAAAGTTATTACTGCTAAGAAGTCATTCATTATGGTTTAAAGTATAAAAATACAAAAAACTGCTCACTTTCACTACAAAAAGAATGGCAGGAAACAGACACACAGACAAAAAGGAAAAGACCAAAACACCTACATAAAATCCAGCAACAGATCTTTTGAGTACAATTGAAGCCAAGTCATTTTAGTTGCATTTATCAAATGAATAAAGGGATTCTGCATCAGACAAAAGAGCCTATTATTTACAAGGTGAGGATCAATGTCTATGAATAATTCAGTTACCTTCTGCTTCATTATTTGGGGTACTGCTGACCTAAGCTTAATGCATGAAAATGTCAAAAGGTCAAGATAACAAAGATTTTGGGCCGTGATGGCATGACCTTTCAGTCCTTCAGCCATACAGGTACTTACTAATTCTGCAGTCTGGACCAGCAAACCCCGGAGCACATTCACATCGAAACCAATTCACACCATCTACACAGATGCCTCCATTGTAACTGTAAAAATAATAAACCTATCTTTACAAAGACTGCTCTCAGGGTAGATTCACAAGCTCAAAGATAAGCAAAAACCCTAGTTCTTTCACATAACAAGCCTGTTCAAATGCAAATTTCTATTGTCTCCGTTCATGGTATTTTCTCACTGTTCAACAATACAGAATTAAAAAATCCTTGCTAATTCATAATACAAGTCTATTTAATAAGCTATATGCATTGTTTTGTCTCTCTAATTAAACCTTTGTTAATTAAACCTTCTGCTGCCATTTAAAGGAATGATCTGTTCCCACTATCAGAGAAAGATTATCTGGGATATCATTAGATAAATTATATTGCTTGATAAATCATCTGATAAAACAATAATATTATAGAAACTGTGGGAAAAGGTATAATTAGGAACATTTGTAAAGATATGAATGCAACTCAAGAAAAAATGCAATAGCTGTGCCCAAGATGTAAAACAGAAATTGGAGGTTTCCTCCCCATATTGTTTGGAAATGTACAAAATTTAGGGTTTGGATCAGAAAATGAGAACTTGCAAGATTTACTGGATATTTGCTTAACCCAGATGGCTGCATCTCAAAAACTTAGAATTTACATAAAAACCCCTCAGAAAATTATTAGAGTACCATTGTTAGTTGAAAAATGTTAGATAATGGACAAAATCTGAACTTTCAATGTTAGAAGAGATTTATATGTATGTATGTCCAGCTACTTACCAGATTTCATTAGCCATTTTAGAAGATTCAGAATCAATATGTGATCTTAAATTTTGTTTTAAAGTTAAGCAAAATAATGTTCAATAAATAATATGAACTAAAATTTTTGATAGGCTAATATTCTTCTATTGGGAAGTCTTCAATCAAATCTGATAGCAAATATTTTAATTTTGATCTTAATTGAGATTCACTAGATAAAATACTATTTAGCATTTCATTTTTTGACTGGATGAGATTTCAAAAGTACTTCTGGCATGAATAGGCAACAAGCCTTTGAAATTAATTCTTCTAAATACTATCACTAATGAACTCTAAATTGCTCCATGGTTGGCAGAAAGCAAAAACAAAAAGGAAGCAAACAAACATATTTTGTTATAAAGAGACCATTCTTGCTGAAACTTTTAAGTCCAGGTCTAATTATGATTACAGAGCACTTCTGAATTACTGAAGTATAAATATTTTTTAAGAGTAACACATCAAAATACGCTTAAGTGCGGGAAAAAAAAAAATGAATAAAAGTTTATTTGTAATACTTACCATGGATGGGGGTTGCAGTCATTGGTATCTATTAAAAAAAGTAAGTGAATGGTACATCTATTATAATCTGCAAAACTAAATCTATAATAAAACTAAAAACTTAAAGGAAAAAAGCATAGTAATAAAGAAATTGTAACGTGGTATGAAAACACTACATAAAGGCAACAGTAAAATGGTTTAATACTTGCCTTTACATTCAATATAAGTGACAAATACTAAAGACTGTATCTGGCCATTTAATTCAGTGACCTTTGAACTCTTGTCTCAGTTGGATAGATCACAACAACTTCAGAGATTAAAGTGCTGTGGGTTAGCAACTAAAAAAAACCTCAGACAGCAAGACTAGACTATATGAACAATTGCAATGGTATTGTCGATTGCTAATTAAACCAGCCTCTACAAACAGTTCCTTCAAAGGAGTACTATTCATTTGACCTTTCATATGGATGTATGCAATTTAGTCAGATTTTTTAAATTTTGTTTTACAAAGCCTTGCTCCTATAAGCAAATTCAGAATTAAGCAGATTCAGAATTAATACACCAGTATAATCAACTTTGAACAATCTAATGAAGATATAATTTCAGAGTTGATTTAAGGTGAAAATTAATTCAGATGCAATGTTTTCTTCAAGTTATGCCTTGAAGCAGCAGAAACACAAGCTTCACCACACCTAAACACATCATGTCGGTGTGTCCCTAAAATAGTGAAATGAAGAAAAATAAATGCTAAAATGTTTGCTTTCTTAACAGAATATATAATTCAGTCTCCTTTTCCACCTGCTACTAATTTCATAGACAAATGTTCAGAGGAAAAAAAGTCTTTGTAAAATTTTGGAAATAAACTTCACAAGATCATTTGTCCATAAGAAATTAAACGTTTATGTTGGCAAAAAATTAGGTGCAAAACAAACAAGCTCTCAGTTCATTAAATAAGTCTGTCCCCTCTAGCTACCTCCCACCCTGAATGATTCATACACGTAGGCACATGAACATTAACTAAACCAAAGCAGGTTTTTAACAGCTTTGTATCAAACATTCCTAGCATCTTACAAGAAAAAAAGTGAAGTCTTACTCTGTGTGCATGTACGTCCTTCCCATCCTTCTTTACAGATGCAAGAAAAAGAATCGACACTGCCAACACATGTTCCCCCATTCATGCAAGGGTTAGGAATACAGCTGCTGTTTTTAGCTTTGATTTAAACAAACAAAACAATTATGTAAAGAACAATAACAAAAATCTAGATTTTAAACTTAGATCCCTGTATTGGTTGGTTCACAGGAATTGCCAAATGGTGTCAGACTCAGGGTCCATCTGGTGAGTGGCCAGTACAAGACAATGCCGGGGAAGGTTTAGGAATCAAGAGACAGGTAGATACAGATTATAATCCCATTTTAGGTCTGATCCTGATCCCTATTAGTCAGAAATTGCCTTAAGCATGAGGCTGAATAAACCTTTCAAAAATGGTCATGACTAAACTCTGGATATTTCCTTATCCGTTGAAGTGTCCAATCTACAAGTCTTGCTAGTTTCTTGGTCTCATGCTCTTCCTGTGGCGACATCTAAGGACACATTGTGTGGTAAATATGAATTAAAATTATGATTTAAAATTGGAACATCAGAGCCAAATGGAATGAGTAAAACTGTGCTTTTTTTTTTTCCATCTCACATTTCTTGTGGAAGTTTAGTACTCAGGAATACTGTTCTTCAGTTAGCAGGACTGATATCTTTCATTTGTTCACATATGGGTATCAAAACCAAACCAAACCAAACCCCCAACTCCACACAGCAATGAATGCTTCTCCACATTGCTCCCTAGGAACTTTTACCAGGGGTATCTTTTTCTGGAAGTCTTAGTAGGTAGGGGTTACTGTGCTAATTGTAATACATATTTTTATTATCTGAACATTCTACTGAGTGCTGGATAGAAATAACATTCCTGTTCAGAGCCTACATGAAAGGTATTAAAACATTTATGATCACTGGCAAACTGGATTAGACTTGAACGAGCCACTCCCCCCAGTTACCAGAATCCTCTCTGCCTCAGCCCATTCTCGACTACCACACATCAGTGAGTAAAGTTAAAAGTTTACCAATGTTACAAGTGCTTCCTTTCCATTCTGGAGGACAAGAACATCTGAAAGTGTCTCCATCATCATAACATGTTCCTCCATTGCTACAAGTATTGGCATCGCACTGATATTCACCTGGGAGGACAACAAATCAAGAATTAAGCAGTACATCAAGAGTGAATGGAAGTTAACCAAAGATGTTAACATTTTGCATGATAAACGCTGCAGAATGTTTGGATGTAGATTGATTTCTAATTTTTAGAACAGACTTTATATTCATAGTAATAGTATTAAGAAGTACACAGTTCCATTTGCTCTGGTACTGTAATGAAATCAAGCAAATGGCAGTTATCTTTTTTCTCCACTGTTAATTCAACAGCCTAACACATTGCACAAGAGCTTTTTTTTTTTTTTTTTTAGGTTCAGTTTTGTACTGGGAGACTGGAAAGGAGATTATGAATATGGACTCTGATCTTCCACAGGTGTGGTCTCAAAGCCATTTCAGAAACTGGATGTGTCTCCTCCTCCAATTAAATTACAGAGTGAAGGAATACAAGTATGTGCATAAGAGCCGAATATGAACAAACACCACTTACGTGAATGGCAAGTTTTGCCTTTCCAACCATTTTTGCATTCACAATAGAAGTCGTTCACCAAATCAATACATCGGCCTCCATTGTGACACGGATTAGGGGAACAGTCGTTAAAATCTATTAAAAAATTCAAATGCTTAACAAAATGCAGTAGACTAGGACAGATGAGTTTCTTTTTTTTTTTAAGTCAGGTATATTGTCTTTTTATAAAAAGAAATTTTCACCAGAAAGATACAAGAACCGGTCAGAACAGCAAAGAAAGCATCATACTTTAGCACAGTGGCAAAAAGATGACCTGAGAATCAAGACTTTAAATACTGAAAGCCATGGATTATAGCCTTAGATGTTTAAATTTTCCTTTAAAAATTTCAGATTCAAAACAATTTGTGGGAAATGTATTATACGGACAGATCTGGAGACTGAGCTTTTACTGCCCACAGAGCAGGTACTGGGCACCATTAAAGCAAGCTTCCTCACATAAGACTGGATACAAAGCCCATTGAAATTAATGGAAAGATTCCACCAGACATCACGAAGCTCTGGATCAAGCCTATAGAACCTTACCAACGGGCCTCAACCCATATCTAGAGAGACAACCTCTAAGTGGTGCTCAGTATTTGTTAATTTAAATATTTGGATACTCTGATTAACTTTTTGAATGAGATATAAAGCCAGTCATCAACTGATACCATCAATATTACTTGGGAGTTTTTAAACAGGAAGAGAAGAATGCTTATATCAGGTAATGGGGGCAATTTTTTTGTAGACAGAACAATCAAGATGGAATGTGGCCCAGACCCTACAGTAACATCTCTAGTAAAAGGACCAAAGAGGTAAAAGATCCTTGTTTCACATCTCTCAAAGATGGCAACTGCAATACCTTCGTAAGTCCCTAAATTCAGGATTTAGAGATGTTTTCTAATTCAGAGGAAAGAGATATCTACCAATCTACCAAAATTCCACTTTCTGCAGAACCTTCTTTTTCCCTTTGCAGTAATCTAGCTAAGTGCAGAGACAAATATTACTCTCTTTGCATTCACCAGCCCATGTGATAGCCTTCAAAGAGGGGAAGTTTTTCCGTCTTGGAAAAAAATCCAGATAGGATGTAACTTGACAGCAATTGATAATATATTCTAAAAGTCTGAGTTATATTTCAGTTCTTTCCTTTCAAACTCAATTACCTCAAATTATGATTAGAAAAAATTGAACCACTGTATAAAAAAGCATATATAACTTAATCCCCAGCATTAGATGACTCAGTGGGTTCTCATTAGTGTTGTGGATGGCATTCCTCTGGAAAAATTCCTTGGGAAAAAACAACAACAATTGTGCTCTGGGGCAGTTATCCTTGATACTCCAGTAACTCAATCACAAATAACTAGCCTAGACAGTATGTGGTTAGCATTTTGCTTTTATACTCCAATAGGACTTCTGGTGGTAACAGAAGTAGTATTTATAATCCTATGTTAGAGTTTAAGTAAAGAAAGCATTAGCATCTCTGCAATGCAGAGCTGTTAGAGCTATTTCATTCTTCTAAAGTCTAGCACTTAAGATTTAGTTATGGTGCAAATCATGGCATTAATCTAGATTTCCATAAAAAAACCCGCAAAAAGACTGATTCGTATGCAGGTTTGTTTGGATTTTAGTACACCTGGACTATCAGATTGCTTTTGATATGGCAACAAGCGTGTTGCAAGAATGCCCTAAGAACCAACATATGGTTTCCTCCAACTATTTACAAAGTGTTAGTTAACAGCATGAAGTGATAATTACTGAAAGCTTCTCTGAAAGAGCACACTATTGCAAAATCAGGTTAAATTCATATTTAAACACATCCCCTTAGAAGTTGCCTTTTTAAGCACTCTAAGCAGTCATTTGAATAGGAAATGGAATAGGAAATGCTGTGGTTCTAAAGAATGGTCAGAGAAAGTCAACGCCAACATGGTTAGCCATAGACTAAAAATGCTTTATCAAAGTTAGAAATTTTTAGATGTACCCACTTGTGTCACACAACTCTCCTTCCCAGCCACTCAGGCAGAAACACCTAAATGAATCTACTTCGTCAATGCAAGTTCCACCATTCTTGCAAGGTTTTCCAAGGCAATCATTGATATCTAAAGAGAAAGTCACACAGCGTTATAAATGGGACTATTTTAATCTGTGCATTAATGCAGAAGACAGTTTCAGATTTGTGTTAAACATTTTAAAGAGCTCAGTCTACCCCACTGACATCACTGAGAAGTCAAGTGCAGAGGACTGGGAGGACAGCATGGTGGAACAGAGCAGGCTGCCCGGCTACTCTAGCTCCCACAGCCCTCATGGTGCTGCTGCCGCACCAGGCTCCCTATAATCCCTGGGGGGTCCTTCCTGTCCATAGGAAGGTACGGACAGTTGCCCGCAAGGCCCCCAAAAACATGGTGCCTAGGCAGGCGCCATGATTTGGCCTATGGACACAATGGCTCTACACATGTTTTCAGAAACTGTCAATGGTTCTAGTGACAGTCTCAGTTGAAACTGGGAATTTCCATCCATCTGGCAAATACTCTAAGTCCATGTTTCTCAACTTTTTTTTTTTTTTTTTTTAAATAAAGTACCCCTTTTTCCAAAAAAATTATATACAAGTACCCCCAGTACCTACAGTTTTCAGAGGGACAAATTTTTTTTTCTACCAATGCAACATATTTGTTTAAACAACTTAATCATAGCTGGGTGGGAGATGAAATTTTTCAGTGTAAAAAGTACAAAAATAATAAAGTGCTACAAAACTTAATACAAAAATTCAGTTCTCCAAATTTCAGTTGTGCTGACCCCAGACTTCTCTTGAGTACCCCTAAGGATACTTGTACTACTGGTTGAGAAACACTGCTCTAAGTCACTGTACCAAAACCACTAACAGTGCATGGCAGACTCTTACACTTTTCCTTACCAATATGCCTCAAAACCTGCTCCAAAAAAGTTCAAACTCTATGTCTAATGAATCCATAGCTTCTTGTGGAGGGATCGCCCATGACTGTGCCAGCTGTAATGCAGACACCCATTCCCAAAGATCTGGATTAAAGCCACAAACTTGCTGTACAGGGAAAACTAAAAATTGTAGTAATGACTGAAAGTCATTATAATAAAGATCATGCTGGTTTAATCCGTGCTCTAGAAGCAAAGCACTCAGCATAACTTCAATTTTACATTTTTTAAAGAAAATTTCAAAGCAAAGCAGTGTTCCTTTAATGACTGGAAAAATCTCTTTCAAACTTTGAAATAAAAGAGACAAGACAGACTTCCACTTACTTTCATGACAGTATGTTCCAGTAAAACCCCTCTCACAGGCACAAGTAAAGTTTCCTCCTGGCTGACTAATGCACCGTCCATGAGGCCCACAAACATTAGATGAAATGAAACGGATACCTTCCTGCGTAGTATTTGTGAATACTTCTATTGTACAGCTGTCTATTACTAAGATTAAAAAAGGTAAAAGACACACTTAACACCATTAGTTATATATAGACAAGACTGTGCCAATCAAGAACTGTGGCTTTTAAATCTTAGAATACTAAAAACATTGTTCATTTCTTATTGGAAGACATTTTATGCATATTGTAAAATTATTATATTATCACCTGAAAGTTAACTTGCATCACCCTGCAAGTAACACAACATTACAAGTCATCACGTACTTTGACGTGGTCTAGCTTCTGCTGGTGATAAGACAAGCTTATGAGCCACATATAGCTCTTCTTCAGCTGTGTGTGGCTTGGAAGCTTGCCTTTTAACCAACAGAAGTTGATTAAAAATATATTATCCCACCAACCTTGTTCTAATAACCTGGGACTGACACTGCTACAGCTATACTTCATACATTGTCTAACTACAGGACTTCAGTAAGACACCTTACTTCCAGCCACCCTATAATCTTCTGCACTTTTCTCCCATTGTGCTCTACATGACTGCCCAAGTAATGAATTCCTGGAGGAAATCACATACCTTTGCAAGAACTGTTCTTGCAGTGGTCCTTGAGATGAGAACAATTCTTTCCATCGTAGTCATCAGAGCAGGCACAGTAATAGTCTCCTCCTAGATCATAGCATTTAGCCCCATTCTGACAAGGGCTAGGTTCACAGAAATCAATATCCATCTGTAATAAAGACAATCTGCTATTAGTAATTATTTCCCATAGTAATGCTGCTCAGTAGGCAACATTATCAATGTTATCATAGATAGCGAGGAAGTTATTTTATCAGGAAACTAATATTAAACACAATGTTTATAAATTGACTAAAGCAATTTACATCCTGTGGAATAGACAAGTCTACTACAAAATAGTTCTGTTACTACTATAAAGGATCACTTAGAAGATTCAACAAAGGACTCATTTGTAATAGTTTAGTTTTGTCAGCATAACTAATTAGGGATGTAAAATCCCGTTTAACTCGTTAACCAGTTAAACATCATGTTTAACTGGTTAACTGATTTAAGGGGAAGCAGGAGGGCCCGGGCACATCGCAAGCAGAGGATGCTCCAGCTCCCACGGTGAGCTGGAACTGGCAAATATCTTCCATTAAGGGGGATGCTTACTGGTTAACCTTTCACATCCCTATAACTAATACACAAAATTTAAACTAAAAAAAGGTTGTATTTTGACATCTATCCTTTACTATTTCTCTGTGTATGCTCTCTCTCTGTACCACACTGTGAATTGGATCCTGCTGCTTCTGTATAGTTTTCATACAATCTACTCATGGTTGCAACTCTTTGGCACAATACTTCCAGAGCATTAAAAGTTCACACAGCTGCTTAATTCTGTTACCTCCTCCACTGGTTGCAAACAGGCTTTTCCTTACTAACTCCATATATATGGATATTTAAAAAAGGTGGTTTAAAAGATCTCTTATATCCTGTCTGTTACAAGTATTAGGATGAAAATGCCAAATTAGACCAAAAACTTATAGCATGTAAACCTTTACAGAAATACATCCTTTTAAGGAACTGACTCTTCTCATGCCCTTACTGGTCAGCAAAAGCATCTTGTATCATGGTACCTTTCCTATCAACTGCTATTCTCAAGGGGCTGTTTTACTTTAGGAAAAGCTTAAAGTACTATATTTGCTTGTAATCCTGATAGCTTTAAAAAGACACTCTGGAAAAAAAAAAGTAGCCAAAATGGGCAAAAACGGTAAACAACACTTCAACGCTCAAATATCATTGACGTGGTTCAATGCACTGCAGTATCTGAAAATGAATTAGAGTGTTTTCAGCAAGCTATTTCACTCTATTTTTAAGAGCATTTCATGCATATTACAAAAAGCATTTAGATTCTGAGAAAGATATTCTCAGATCTTGTTCTATCAGAAGTTCCCATTTGTTTCCTTCCATTAGTGTAAATTTCCCTCTCTCAAGTCAAGTTCAGTAGCTGCTACTTTAGCCTCTGGAATCAGCAGTAGAGATTTCCTGAAACACTCATGGCAGTCAGCCAACTTCTATTCATCACGTTTGATAAACTTATACATTGTACAAGAAACCATCTAAAAGGAAGAGCATTCAAATGATCAGACCCATGTAGAAAGAACATGTGAGTGAGGAGTTAATGGATCAGTTTAACAACTGGTCCATGATTACTCCTGGTAACTCACTTTTTAAATTTTTAAATAAACAGGGTATTTACTACTGTAAAGTAGTCATTTAGATTAGAGAAATTACTTCTTAAAATTAATATAATATTGCCGAACAGAGATCTTCAAAAAAAGGTTTGGCACCACCTCATCCCTATATTCTAGCCTACCCTCACTAGTGGATGTTGCCGTGCTACAGTTACACTGTTTGAATGAATGCTCAGAAATGCACACAACTGAATATAAAGCTAGATACTGGATGTTAAGAGGAATAAATTCTAGGTTTTGTTTAGAAAAGGTTGAGTGCCCTCCCCACAAAAACAAATAGCATCATGAGCTCTTAATTCTTACTAATGCTTTAGTATACAATTCTGAACTGTGCTGCAAGCAACACCTCCACACATTTTTGGTGAGATATCAGCTTTAAGATCCTGACTTTGCACTCTACTCAGGACTGGTAATGCCTCAGCTGGAGTACTGGGTTCAGTTCTGGATGCCACACCTTAGGAAAGATGTGGATAAATTAGAGAGTTCAGAGGAGAGTAACAAAAGTGATAAAAGGCTTAGAAAACCTATACTACGAAAAAAAAAAAGGTTTTTAAAAAAAGTGAGCATGTTTAGTTTTGGAAAAAAAAAAAACCACAACTCAGGTGGGGCCCTGATAACAGTTTTCAAATATGTTATTATATAGAGAATGTGATCAATTGTTCTCTACGTCCACTACAGGTAAGAAAAGGTAGGGGGCTTACTCTGCAGAAGGGGAGGTTTAGATTAGGTAGTAGAAAAAAAGAACTAACTATAAGGATAGTTAAGTTCTGGAATGCCGTGGAACCTTCATCATGGTTTGTTTGTTTGTTTTTTTAAACATGTTAGACAGACACCTGTCAGAGATGGTCTAGGGGTTTACTCGGTCCTGTCACAGCAGAGAGATCTGGACTTGATGATTCTCAAGGTCCCTTTCAGCCTTACATTTCTAGGATTCTATGCAACACTTCATGTGCTTAACAATAAGCGTGTGGGTAAAAATCCAGTGACGCCCAAAGGATTACAAAAAAGTAAGTTTAAGACTAGGCTTAAGTGTTTTCAGGATCAGGCCTAAATACATATATGTTTTAATATATCAAAAAAGCAGTTTAAAAAAAATCAGAGCAAAAATTTTAGACATACATTTATAGAAACACAAAATCATAGGGTTGGAAGAGACCTCAGGAGGTCCTCGAGTCCAACCCCCCTGCCTCAAAGCAAGACCGACCACAACTAAATCATCCCATCCAAGGCTTTGAAACCTACATTAAGCTGTAGCGTTAAAAGTTACAGCCACTATACAAGTTTGCTTATTCACACAGGGTGTCCGGTAACAGCTGCATTAATCTGTAATGCTCTGGCCTTGGGTTGCTCTAATTTAAACCTGAGATGCGTTTCTTTCCAGAACTCAATCCATCAAAGCTATTACAGCAATTTCAACATCTCCCTCACCTCACAGAAAGCTCCCGCAAAGCCCTGCTGACACAGACAATGGAATCCATTGACCAGGTCCTCACAGCGTCCTCCATTTTGACATGGATTGCTTGCACATTCATTTATTTCTAGCTCACAATTTTTTCCTAGATAACCACGTGGGCATAAGCAATAGTAACCATTCACTTCATCCTACATAGAGGGGGGAGAAAAGGGCAAGATAAAAGAAATACTTATTGTAAAGAAGGTATACTCAGACTTTCAAGATTGAGATTTCTGCATACTGTATTTACAAACAGCCAGACAGATTTTGGCTTCATTAAATGAAATAAATCAAACTCATAAATTAAGCAATACACAAGAAGTTTGTGTCTCCTTCCACTTCATACCTCATTTAACTTACCCAGAGACATACACTGCATACAAGCACTGAATTAGTACAAGTTCTGCTTTGAGATTTTAAAGATGAGCACTTTTTCCACTGCAAAAATTAATCTGCTTAATGTATTTTGCAAAAAAGATTACCTTACAAGTACCGCCATTTTCACATTGCCCATGACAGTCATTAATATCTATGGAAAACATATACAAGACATTAAGCAAAAGTCTTACAATCTAAGGGTCCAGAATAAAAATCAGTACTAATTATTTTGAGGGAAGGATTTTGACAGGATGCTTAGGGGGTTAATTTTTGACTGCCTTAAAATTCATTTTGAGTATAACTCAAAATATAAACTAACATATATAAATTATGGTCATTGTTTGACACAATATTCTAAGGTAAAATTGAATGACTATTTTAAAATTATCATTCAGCATATAATATGTATAATTTTTCAGTCTAATTCCACACCTGAAAAAAAATGCTTTAATCTAAAAAATGCTTCATTTTTGATAAAAAAAGCATTCCTATATACTTCAATATACACACCCAGTATACTTGGCCAAAGGAAAACTACAGAGATATTCAGAAACAGTGTAAGTTCTTTTCCCTTCAGTTACCTAGAACTATGCTACCATTACATGTGGCCTCTTTTAAAAAGCAAGTTATCTTGGGGTCAGTATATATACTAAAAGAAGAAATACTAACTGATGTGACAATTTACTCCTTTCCATCCTGGAATGCAGTCACAGTAATATCCACCAATGAGATTTTTGCAAGAGTAAGCATTAAGACAGGGTTTCCCCTCACACTCATTAGCATCTGTGAAACAAGATAAAAGAAAGAAGAGAATAAAGAACAAACCCAGAAACAAACCTCCCTTGCACCAAAGCAAAGTCTCCATGCAATCTAAGAATCAGTTATAAGAAATGGTAGAATTTTACTTGTGTACCATGAAAAAAAAGTCTCTATTGTAGCTTTTCAATGCAAATTTATTTACATTGTTTTACATGCAAATAAAAGAAACACCTTTCCCTTAGACAAATCTCAGATAGTGTTAATTATTGAAGTCAGAGAAGGCTTTGCCCTAAGTAAATCATTGCCAAGCTAATTATAAATCAGCCATTGCCACCACTAAGAAGGAGCTTCCATCACCATTATTGCATTTTGATAAAGAAAAGTAAACAGGTATCCTCTATGATCTGTTACAATTATAGGTTGGTCTGGGCTTTGATGCTTACTTGTACTAGTGTTTGCTTTTCATATCTAGCTTTGCTTTCAAAGCTATTAAGCAAGAACCAAGACACTCAGAATAAATGACCCATATCTTACAAGTTCAGAGATATCCGACAGAACTGAATTAAAAACAAAAAAACCCACACTTAAAAAACCCAATAAATAAATGCAAAGTGTGGAATTATCTTTAAAAGCCATAAAAACCAATTACTTACCAAGCTGGCACGTTGCTCCAATCCACTGTTGTGGACATATACACTCAAAGCCATTAACACGATCAACACAGGTCCCTCCACGAGCACAAGGGTTAGATTCACATTCATTAATATCTGTAAAATGAAAAAGCAGCTTGTTTAAAAGTTTTATTTAATATTAATTGCAATTTTTAAAAAAAGGGAGCAGGGTATTTAGCCACACATCTTAAGTGAAGAACGTGCTAAATCCTCTACACGGTCTAGAATAAATCTCAACCTTCACTCTTATTTAAGCTAAATATGAAAAAAAAATTCAGGACTTTCTATTTGTGAGCGGTGGGACATAGTGGGAAAATATAGAAAGTATAATGCCAAAATCAAATAAAAATGCTTTATATCATAATGCTTCTGGCATTATACTTTCTGTATTTTCTATGTCCCAAAGAAATCAAAATCTCTTTGGGGCCAAAAGCCTGCCTTTTCAACACAGTTCTCCTACTGTACACAACATTGTTTATAAATTTACAATTCCAGAAATTGTAGGAAGATGTCTGCCCACATAAAGCAAGAAGATTCATTGACTATAAGCACAGATTAAGAGATTTTAGGTACTCCTTCATAGGTTGCCTTTGGTTACAGGAAACCAACCCAAATAATTCCCTTAGACAGAGGAACTAATATACTCTACCCACAATTAATTGGTTAACTTTCACATGTCCCAACTAAAAAGGCTTTCATATAAGCTAATGCAAAGTCAACAACAAGACATACTACCTAAGTGCAGATTATAAATGTGGTGCTCCTGCGTGGATATGGACTTACATCATCACTAATTAGCAATCCACACAGAATGGAGTGCAAATTATTTACACAAGTTATGAGTTAAGCAGTTTGAAGAGAAACACTTTCATAACATTTATTGCAATGCAAGAAGATTGATGCATTCAGGTGCAAAGGATACTTGGGGCATAACATACACTATTACATAAAGCAAGACAACAGACTTTGGGCTTGCCTACATGTACAGTGCTGCAGCATTAGTAAAGCTAGCACTTTAGTGAAGATGCTATTATGCTAGTGGAAGAGCTTCTCTCAGCCTAGTTAATCCACCTTTGCAAGTGATCATAGCTATGTTTATTGGAGAAGCCTGTTGAATATCCTGTTGAATAGCACTAACTATCCTGGGGGTTTGATTGATATAAATGCTCATAAGCCATGTAGATTTTTCACACCCATGAAGTCTGTAGGCAAGTCTGAGGTAGGTCTCGAATGAAAATACATCCTTAGTTACAATTCCATTAGGTTTTATTCCTATCCTGAGAAAACATCTGCTTCTTTCAATGCCTTCATGTTTTCCTAAGTAATTCAAGGACAATTCTGTAGAAATTCAAGATACAGTTTGAAACACACAACTATTGATTAAAATAAATAAAAAAAAAAAAAAACACACACCAATCAACTGGCACAGTAGGTTACCCACTTTGCCATACAGCAGGCTTATTCAGCAAGGCTGCGTCTAGACTGGCATGATTTTCCGCAAATGCTTTTAACGGAAACGTTTTTCCGTTAAAAGCATTTGCGGAAAAGAGCGTCTAGATTGGCACGGACGCTTTTGCGCAAAAGCACTTTTTGCGGAAAAGCGTCCGTGCCAATCTTGACGCGCTTTTGTGCAAAAAAGCCCCGATCGCCATTTTAGCCATCAGGGCTTTTTTGAGCAAAACAATTCTGGGTTGTCTACACTGGCCCTCTTGCACAAAAGCATTTGCGCAAGAGGGCTTTTGCCCGAACGGGAGCGTCATTGTATTTGCACAAGCAGCACTGATTTTGTACATTAAAGTCAGTGCTCTTGCGCAAATTCAAGCGGCCAGTGTAGACAGCTGGCAAGTTTTTCCGCAAAAGCGGCTGCTTTCGTGGAAAAACTTGCCAGTCTAGACACAGCCCCAGTGTATAATAATCCTTCTCACCCAACATAGTAAAAGTCAACTAAATTGTACCTACCAACAGCACATGTTGGTCCGCTCCACCCTGGTGGACAATGGCATTTGAAGCCTGATGAAATTTCATGGCAGCTTCCACCATTAGCACAAGGATTTGATACACAAGCATGCTCAGCTTAAGAGAAAAGAAAGTCATCCTGAATAGAATGATTACACAACACCACCTCGAACAGGGTACAAGACTATTTTTATTGGACACCTTCTAGTCAGAGGCAACATAAGTCGTGAGGATACTTATACAGACGGGAAAGCTCAGGTTCTTCCATCCTTACTTGCTGTGATGGGAAGGGTGCTAGATTCCTATTAGGAAACTGAACCTGGATCATGCTAGGGGCACCTTCTTTCATATCAGACTCTCCCCTTCTGTAACTGGTAGGAAGCAAAAGGGAGGCCACCTAATGTCTCAGAACCCCAACACTTGGAGGTGTTTTGCTCCCCGTCACTTCCTCCATAGCCTCTGCCTTTTGACTTTTCACTTGTGAACTGTCCTAGTGTCTCTCTCTACTGATACTCACACTATAACTTCCCCCAAGACTAATAGCAACAGTTCAAGTGAGAAAAGCCTCATTTATAAGGTAATTTCCCTCAGCTGCTATTGGCAATTATTTTGGAATAGTTCAATGGTGAGTGACCAGTGATTATACAGGAGTTCAGACTAAGACCATCACAGTGTTCTCTTCCAGCCTTCGAACCTATAAAGTAGAGTTGCCTGCACACTCAGGACAGCAATGCACTAGATTATTTTTGTTGTATTCATGTTGTTTTAAAATCCAGTTAGATTCTGGATAATGTAGGTGCTTACCATTTAACCAGGGAATGTTTCCCTTTTTGACTTTAACACACAAGGTGATTATCCAATTCACATATTTAATTCAATTCCTCCCAGGACACAACCCAACCCCCTGCTCCTTCCTCCCTCCTGCACTCCAATCCCATGCCTTAGGTCATAATTGCCTCCTTCACCCAAACTCCCTCCTACACCCCAATCCCTTACCCACAAGCTCCTTTCTGCACTCAACCTCCATCCCAGACCCTGCACCACCTCCATTAATATCATGGAAGAGTGTAGCCCTTGACCATGTTCCAAAATCTTGGGAGTGCCCCCCCATAAAAATTATGGCCCACCCCTCTGCTGGATTGAAGTCAGGGATGAACAAGGTGGCAACAGAATATGCTTGAGAACCCTTCTTCTTTGGTCCCATGGACATAGTTTTGTAACTAACACTTTAGTCCCAACACTCCATAGCAGAGCTTCAGCACAGTTTTCAAATATAGTTTGGATCCTGCTGAATGGGGTCCAAATTGTGATATACCTTTGTGGGAAATACGGTCTTTTCTTCAAAATGAGGGTTGGGGGAATAACTAGCCAATTTGGAATTTTCTAGTAGTAAATTTTTAATTTAAAAATTTTAATTGCTTGCCTCCCTTTTGATCACAATGAGAACATCTGCCCAAGTAGACTTTACTCTAGGGATCAGGGCTAGCAATGACTCACAAAACTCTATAGCACTTTTAAGATGATCCAGGTTTGTATGTGCATGTATGCACAGGTGGAAGATAGAGTGTAGTTTTTTTTTTTTTTTTAAAGATGCAACGGGATCCTTCCCAAAGTAGTATGGTACAATTTAATATTGGATGGGGGAGGGCAAAGGAAGGCAGCATAAGAACAAAAAACAAAAAGAAAGGAGACATATTGGGCCTGATTCTATCTCCACTGCAGTCAACAAAAGACATTCTATTGTCCTCAGTAATTTTTGGAGCAGGCCTTTAAGAAGGAAAATAGCAAGAAGTTGGGCAGCAGCACATCTGTACCCTTCCCTTCAAGGACCTAAATTTACAAGTGTGTGGAGAAATCATCTTCCTGCTTCCCAGAAAGCAGACAAACTGGGATTTTGGAAGGGACCTCTCGTGATGTCTTTCTTTGAAAGGGAAGGCAGCTTTAAATAGAAAAAATCCTTCCTCTCTCCATATGTGAGTTAGATGGATCAATGCAGGGGAACCAACAAACTACAGGGCACCACCGAGAGCACTCGGTTGCCATTTCTTTCTACAACTGCTTAACATAGCTCATAGTCAAGTAGATGTAAGCAGAGGTCTCAGTACCAATTTCACAGTTCTTTCCAGAGTAACCGTCTGGGCAAGCACAGTGATATTCGTCTGGTTCGGTGTTCATACAGGTTCCACCATTCAAGCATGGGTGGTGATTTCCACAGTAGTTTAAATCTGAATACAGAAGAAAAGAAAATGCCAGTTGACAGGTGTAACATAAATCCCAAAGTTACTGTTTTAGATCAGTCAAGAGACTACAGACAAACATACAACCACCTTCCTGGCTTGAACAACATTATGTCCTCCTGCCCCTTAAACCATTCTGACTTCAAGTCATCAATCACTAGCAAGTCTGTCATTCCATTGCTTTCCATGGAATAAGACAGACTGGACAAAAGACAACTGTATCAGTAAGAGGGTAAAATGTATCATTTCAAGCCTCTTGCCTTACATTTATTTATCTTGATAATGGCTAATGCCACAAAAAGGATTAGTGACAGATGTGCTCACATAATTGCACATTGCAAAAAGAGTTAATAAGTTACCAGTTAATCAGGCAATTTTATTATTTTTTCCTTACTAATTAAATGTTAAGTACCTTTGTTACACAGCAGACCACCCCAGTTGGTTTCACAATTACACTGCCATGGTTCTTTACAGCTCCCATGAGCACAGCCTGGGTAGCGAACACACTCATCACAGAACTGTCCTTGCCAACCATAATGACACCTAAATAGTAAATGCAAATGTTAAACATGCTTAATTATCTGTAGTACAGGTATTCAGAGTGTTGCATGTTGAACAATCCACTTATTTTAAAATAATGAATGATAAATGTAACAGAATACTGAAGTGCTATTTTCTCTATTAGAACCTGCATACCACCACTCTTGAATTAGGCAAGTTGTAGAAATCATTACTGTAATTCACTAGGAACAAAGAAAGCAAACACCCAAAATACTACAACAACTTATTCTAAACATTATGCATACGCACATACCTATTCTTTCACCAGACAGCCAGTTCCTACACAGTTAGAAATCATCATGCCCCACAGTAGTGTAAGAAGATGGATTATATAAGCTATTACTTATTTGAAATGAAGATTGCAAACTCTTTTACTGGACAAAGAAGCATTCACTGTACTTTTGTTCTGTGAAGATGGCTGGTAAGAGATTAGCTAATTTGTTCTAGAGTACTACACTTATTTCATGAGCTGGGATGATCAAAGATGCAGCTGTCTTGTCAATTTTCTCGGAGTTATTTTAAGAACTCTTTCTGCAGATTTAGTCTTATGTTCCCACTGTTCTTTAGCAGCTTATTCTAGTATCCTCCTTGCTTGGAGCAGACAAAATAAAATAATGAAGACTTGAGAAACACACAAAAAATAAAGCAATTAAATACTTAATGTTTTGTTACCAGGTTTCTTCAAGGACACTTCCCTTCAGAGTGGATTGTTTGTAACAATGCAGACATATACTCAAAGACCAGAATTCCGTTAGCAAAAATGTGTGTGCACTCTAGGAAAGCTTATCTTACACTTTAAAAACCCTTGGATCTCCATCCAGAAGTTATGGGTTAAGTAAGAAGGAACTCTTTAATTATATGGTTATTCAGAGAGACAATGCCCTAAGAGCAGATGAAAAACAGCAAGATGGTCTTTTTTTCTAAAAAGTATCTAAAAATCTTCCAATACAATCCTATTTGATAGTTAATTTGAACTGGTTGTTGGTTGAACCGGGTATTAAATATATGCTTCACTATTTCTGGAAAATCCCATTAGAAAAAAAATCTGTTGACTACAGTGTATGGATATTTACCCCAGATGCTCTGTGAAGTAGGAAATGTCAGCAACAAAACTATATTTTTCATAGCTATGCCAGTGTCACTGAATCAGAAGTTGATCCCCTTTGCAATGCAATAAAAGAATGGAACTAATAGCCATCTTGTGAGTGGAAGAGGGAAACCAAATTCGGACTCCTCATTCACTAGAGACTAATGTATTAGACAGTTTAATAAAGAGTTGTGTTTCCTGAGACCATATGTTTGCAGCATGGCACTACTGTCTGTGTTAGTATTAACACAACTACTCCTTACTTAAAGCTCTGAATTCCAGCTGTTCTGTATTTAGGTACAGAAGGTAGCTTTTTCCATACATTCGCATATGTTTATAGTCTCATTAGTAAACTTTTGGAACTATATTGTGGCAGTTATGGTGCTAGAGATTGCTCTGATACTTCTACTTACATTGCAATTACATATAAATGCTGGGGTATACAATCTACATATTTCAGGAGTCACAGTTTGCTCACATTAAGAGACTCAGATAAATGGGGGTTGATGGGGTCAGTAGAATATATAAGCCCACAGGATAGCAGCTTTCTCCTCCTGAGTTAATATACCATACAGTAAAATAATTTATTTATATAAATTAAATAAAATGAAAATCTTGTATGAAAGCTGGTTCATACTAAAAATGCATCCTCATTCCAGGTAGTACCAATTTCTTACTCCTAGAGTACAGTTGTTTCCAATGCTAAGATACCTACTTATGGTAAAAAGTATGCATAATTTCTTTGATGTTTTAAATTTTAGCAATGCAATGTGATATTTAAGTGCATTTTCAGCACACACACTCTGCAGCTTCTGTGACTTGGTTCATTATTGCCAACAGAAAGTCTGTTTTAATCCAAAGAATAGATACCTAGTGACAAATGTGGTATGTCAATTTGACTGACAGGGAAATGTGTTTTAATAACCTCTATTTAAATGGGCTATGAGAAACTGAAAAGATTATGCATTAGCAAAGCAGAATAATTGGTTAAATTTATCTTAAAATTGTGATGATGCTTGAGGAACATACAGAGGGCAATGTAAGTTATCTTCTAAGGATCCAATTTAAAAAGTTGTTGTTTGAGGCCCTGCTAGAACACACAAAAATGCTCATTTGGTAGGAAAGGGTTACTTCTTATTCATGACATACAGGGATACAAAATGTATAGTCTGAGTTACCATAATAACCCTAGGGAAATCATTTTCACAAGCTACCAGCAGTCCAACCGAAGGAACACTATGTTTACGAGTCAAAAGGTTACTATGTGGTAAACTGATCAGTCTTCAGTTTACAAGGAAGAGTAAATTAGGATTTCCTCTCAAACAGGAAGTCTGGTTGCAGCCTACATTAGCAGGTGCTAGAACAGCTTTAATTCCACTTCCTTCTGGAAAGATAACATTTACATGGATCTCTGCTCCGTCCTAGAGCAAATGTGATAAAATAGAAAAGCTTGTTTAACAAGATTTTTCTCACAAGTTTCAATACACAAACTGTCTAAGCATTAAGGTAAAGAATTTCATTTCACCATAATAAAAACAAAGGTATGGAGAGGAACGGAGTTACATTTAGAACAAAGCTGAATTAATCTGTTCTAGTACTGGTCACACTAGTAAACAAAGACCAAGAGAAGCTGTTTATGCAGCCAACAGTGGATTAGATTAAATTTTGCCATTATGAATGGAAAAGCATGTCGTCTTGTCCCCTTCCTGCCAATTTTACTAGCACTAACTTTGTGACCATGGCTATGCAAAAGCAAATCAGAGATAGCTTAATCTAAATGCCTGCTGGGTTTCTAACAGTACAAAGGAAGTTACCATAAATACACTGTTATAGTTTAGTAATTTCCCGAGGGAAGTTTGAAGCACATGCATCAAGTTTCAGAACAGACAGGTCCTCCAGGTCAGGTTTAAGATCAGCAAAAGGAGTGCACAGGCACATATAGGAATATTTTTTTTTTAAATTACTGAAGAAAAATGATAAACAGTTCTACAAACCTAGTTTAGCTGCTTTCAAAAGAGCTCCATTTTATTTTGACTACAGATGGATTGGTAAACAATGGAAACCTATAGCTTAGGTTAAGGCTGAAATAGCTAAATACTTCTTTAAAATAGCCTAAGCATATAAGGACACATTTAATAAACTAAATAAAGGTAACAGGAAACAATGGTTCTGTAGATCATTACATATACAGTTATTTAAGCTAAATTAGCTCTAATTGTATCAATATATTTAGGTTTGTATAAAACATTTGTTTGCATTACTAGTAAGTTTGGCATGAAGTAGGTTAGTGTGAATGCATCAGCCCAATGCATTTGTAGAAATGCTAAGTCTCACAGCCTTAATGCACTCAAACAGCTGATGCAAGATCAACAGTCAAAGTTTCTGGTACATGCTGCAGTTTCAAATTATATTCAGAAATAGGAGCAAAAAAACTGGTGACAATGTGGCAGAGATATGGTTGTTTAATTGGCGTTTTGTATATGTATTTATTGATATTTATTTAATTGGAGTGACTGATATTCTATTTATAAATAGAATAGTTTAAAAAGTGTGACAACTATACAAAGTTAAGATACAAATTTAAAAAAAAACATCATTTTGTGGAAGAGGAGTATTTATTACCAAAACAAGAAACAGGACATCAGTTACCATCATGCAGCTTAATGGTGTGATCTGACTAAGTGCCGAGATGTGCTCAAATAGTAGGGAGTTAAATAGTAGGCACCTCTCTGGTGGTGCTCAGTATTTTTCATGATTGGGCCCTTCATTTTCAAAACCAGATTCTTGGTTAAGCACATGGAATTATAAAGCTGTCAATGTATGATCCCACTTGTTGTTTCATGTAAGTCTTCCCCATTTATTGCATATAGTTTACTTTATTTTCAGTTTTTTCATCTTGTTCCCTTTAGCTTTTAAGAGGAAAAAACAATTCTAGGTCAGAAGAGTCTGAAATGCCAGAAGGAACTGAAACTTTGCAAAGTAAATGCACTGGAGATTCTTGGATCTTATTCCCCTTCTTATCCACCGATCAAGGCAATCGGGTTATCCCTACCAGTGTTTAAAATAGGCCAATGATTTATAGGCTATAGAACAGTGCACTCAACACTGGAATTAGTTAAAATGATCAGTTCCTCTACAAGCTATATAGATCTGTGGAAGACAGGATTTAGTCGCACAGTTCTTTCCCATGAGAAGTAGCTGAGCTTAAGTTTCACTTGACAAAACTCATAACATACATTGCTGTTGAACAAAACTAACAGCTGTGACCAGAGAAACAAAGTGTGTGAGGTAATATATTTATTGGACCAACTCCTGTTGGCAAGACACAGAAGCTTTCAAGTCACACAGTGTGCTGCTGTTCTTCAGGTCTGGGTGACCAGAGCAGTGAAACTGACTTACAAAGAGGGACATCTTAATTTTGAGAGCTCTTCCCTTTCAGAAGCCAGGGGAGGGCTTCATATGTCAGATTGTCACATGAGTCAGAGTACATGCACAGGGTCCAGGGATAGCACTCGGACTGGAATCTCAACAACTGAAAGAAGCTGGGTTTGGAATTTCATAGAGACCTTCCTTAGGGAGCCCAATTAATATTTCGTATCTACTTTTGGCTAGCAGGCTTCATATTTTGGCTAAATATTTCAATGCCAGGTAATAACAAGTCTGAATTATCAATTTTCAAAACAAAAGGTGAGGGTAAGGCATTTACATTAAGAGCTAAAGACCACCTTAACGGCTAATTGTTGCCAATAAAAATTAACCACAAATGGGCTGACTACAGTGATCTTGAATCCTAACACTTCACTTTACATGTCTACCTTTAAGGGGGCGGGGGGAAGGCTCATAGAATTAAATCACTTAAAATACACACACACACACACACACTCCCCCCCCCTCTTTTGACACAGATTTATGCCAGTTTGCAGATCACACTTCTATAGACTGACAAGACTCCTCATTACTATAGGCAAGATTCTTTAAGGATATCAGCACTAACAGGCCCTTCTGCGCTGGTTATACTTCAGTATCCCAGTATCACATTCCACAGCCAGCCAGGATATATCAGGCTCCTACCAGTCTTTAGGTTAAAGCATTTCAAAGAAGTGAAAGGAACCTAATATGCTTCCAAAGAGTGAGCTGAAACACTTGATCCTAAAATAAAAATCCTAGAGAGCACCAACAAAACATCATTTTAATAGAAAATGCAAAGTCCTTAAACAAAAAACAGGTTTACTCCTTTACTCCCTACATCCTGAAATACAGAAGGAAAGTCACAACTGCATCCTGTAACTTACATTCGTGCTTCTCTCCCCCACCCCCAGAGACTTCCTGACAAATAAAACTCCTCCTGCACTTAGACTTCAATTAGAAATTTTAGACAAAACATTCCTGGCAGGAAACTAAAGTAGATCTAGTGATGCTAATGACAGAAGCAAAATGCATCAGTCAGAGGGTTAAAAAAAGTCTAGACAAATGGAAAAACAAAACATTAGATTTTCTGATGACACGCTAAGGATGGTGTTGCACAAGGCAAAGCAATAGACGTATATAGTTATTTAATTTAATGTATAGAGAGTCTGCTTAATTTAAGAGAAGAGCTGTTTATATTAGGAGACAATGTGGCCCAGTTACTAGAACAGAGCTGGGCTAAATATGGCCAAGCCACCAGATCCAGTCTGCAGATGCAGCGGGGAGCTTCAGGCAGACTCTCTGCTTGACCTGCCCAACCCTGCACGCTGCTCAGAAAGCGGCTGCCAGGCCGTGTGTGTTTCACAGCTATGAGCCAGGAGAAGGGGGAGAGATTTGATGTGCTGCCCCCGCCCCCTAGCACAATCCCAATGGACTATTTGTAGCCAATGGGACCTGCCTGTTCTTCAAACAGGCAGCATGCAAAGCCCTCATCTTCCCCTCCCCTCAGGCTCTTATTCACAAACGCACATGGCCCCTGCAGCCTGTGCTGGGGCATGCAGGGAGGTTGCCTGAGAAACATGCTGGGCTGCTAGCCGGGAGTCATCCAGGTTAGTCTCCCAGCCATAGCCAGTCTCTGGCACCCCAGCCTCTCCGTACTCCCAACCCTCCGCCCGCCTCTCCCACATAAGCCAAATCCTTTGCCCCCTCCTGAACCCATACCCCCCCACCAGACCCTGCACCCCAACCCCTTGCCCCAGGTCACAACCCCTTCTTGCTTTGGGTGCATGGCTTTGAATTGTAAACTGGGGCAGGGCACTGGGGTGCAGGGGTTTGGGTTGTGACCTAGGGTGAGGGACTGAGGTCACAAACCTGTCCTGCCCTAGGTCACAACCCAAACCCCTGTACATGCACCCCCAATTCCCATGCCCCAGGTCACAATTGCCTCCTTCACCCAAACTCCCTCTCAGACCCCACATTCCCTCCTACACCCCAATCCCTTACCCCAAGCTCCCTTCTGCACCCCCACCTCCATCCCAAGCCCCACACCTCCTCCATTAATATCATGGAAGAGTGCAGCCCTTGACTACTTTCCAAAAATCTTGGAGTGGTCCCCCCTCCCCAGAAAAAAATATTGCCCATTCCTGTACTAGAAGATGACACTGAGTGAGGGATCCAGGTTTTAAGACCTGTTACTGTACTAGCTCAATGAGGAGTGTTCAGCATCTGCTCAAGTCTGTTAGAGGCTTTTCCCCTTCAGATCTGAGGATCATTCATTGACTGTTCCAGGGAGAAAAAGCTCAGAGTTGGGCCTCCCCTATGCTCTGAATTCTTTTCAAGAAAGACTACCAAACTGAACACCTATCTGGAATATGCCATCTACACCAAAACAGAAGAGGCACTTTGAGTGCCCAGCAGTCAGCAAGATAACTGCATTAAAAGGGGAAAGTTTTGAAGGTTGGGGACCTTGCTTCAGTCATAGGTTCTAAACCCGGCATCAGGGAAGTCCTTAACACTGTTGTTGTATGTGTATTAGCCAACACATTATTAGCCTTTAAACAACTAATCCTAAAACAACATTAACAACCCTACTACTTCCACTAGTACCAACTATATAGTCACATACACACATGGAGAAAGTATTTAAACTACATCGTGTACAAAAAGCCGTGGACACTGCTAGAGGTTTCCTTTTGCAATCACAGCTAGTACGAAGGAAATGAGGAATTATTAGGACCATCTGTTCTTTATGCCCTCAGATCACACCCCAATGGACAATGCTGGCCAAAGGCTCATTTTCAGGCCATTTGGCTTAGTCTAAACATCCTCTGTAGGACAAGTTTTTCATCTTTTAGAAATGCATGGGGTTTTTTAAAATAGAAGCATGATTAAATATACCATAGTTATCTACTGATTAAATTTTACTTTCATAATATGTTGAATACAGAGATTTGGCCCGTTTAAGTTATGTTTTTAAAGCAAGATTCTCTGTAGAAGCTTAAAATAAATCAAAACAAAAATAAATTATGCAAACTTTATTCATAGCACTACCACTCTGGCAAGATGGGAACAATGTGCTTGGATGCTCGACATACCTGGAACTTCTCCAAACACATGCCAAAGTGGATCATGAGGAAATGAGAGATTAAATGATTAAGTGTACTAACAACTTATTGAAAATGGTACCAAAAGACTAAGATAACCTATTGGAAGAACTACTGGCCATCCAGCATCATGGTAGCGTGCAGGGTCCAATTACTCTGAATAAGATTACCTGAGCAAATTACATTAGACCAATGATAACTCATTGCTGTGTAGCACAAACAATACAATCTAGTGTTTAAGAAGATCTGATGTTACTATTGTTCAAAGGCGTCAAACTCCAAAACAAACCCACACGCTGAAAGCAAAACAAACTGCCCCCACCAACTCAACTTCTTAGCAATGGTTTGATGTAAATCAGCTCAAGGTACTATGTGATGTCACTAATCAACAAGACCAGTGTCTGCTATTTAAGAAAAACCTAGTTTTTTAGACAGACTAGTAGCTCCACGTGTAGCTATTTTATCTCACAATTTTTAACTGATTCCTGTCTACACAAGAAGCAATTGGTTTGATCTCACCAATGTCATCTGAATAAGCTTTTCATTGTTGTTTCTTCTGAACTGATTCTGCAGTGAAATAGAGGGAAAATCATTTCTGAAGCACAGCATGTTCCTTATTAAGTAGGAGTACTGCATACATGGTATACCCTGTAAAATACTTTACCATGTTGACAATAATACCTTATTATTCTAGAATAAATATAGTAGCCACTTTCTCAAGAGAAGAAGAAAATAAAAATGTGAAAAATCCTCTTCTTCACCACAAGCCACATCAGACCACTAGTTCTCAAGACAACGTTGTACAGGGGTTTTCTAAAAAGGGGTACTGGTTAAAATGAAGACCTATAGTTTTGTTTTCCTTCCTATAATGCTGACCAGACAAAAAGATACATTGATAAATAACTCAACCAACATGAAAATGACTTAAAAATCAGAGCCAAGGAAGCTTTCCAGCAGATAAGGATGACAGGCCTACTGCTGCCAAAGGCACAACTGAGAATTTAGCCATTTACCAGCTGAATGGCTGCATCCAACTGCTAAGGTTCTGAGGTCCATCTCTATGGAAGCACTTAGTCCAAGGAATCACTTTGCAATTCTTGATATGAAGAGTATGAAAGCAAAAAATTATTTCAATGAAAAACTGCAATTTGGATCCTCACACTAAATCAGATGAAAAATAGATTTTGCAGCTTTTCTATATATAAAAACAATTGTGAAGTTTGAGAATAAGGCAAAATCCATTTGGCACCAGCAGACTTCCACGCGTCTCACACCCTATCACCTTCCTCCCATTTTTCATTAGAATTAGAAAGCAGTCATTGTTTTAACCTGCTAAATAAGGTTGACAATAGACCAAAAATCCAAAGGAGGAATTTAAATTATAATTCAATAGGTCCCAACACAATTATCCCAAGTAAATCTAAACAGCATTTCATGCAAGGCTGTAAACAAAAGGTCAAGTTGGCAAGCCTTGTTTATACTTCGACACTCCACTCTTTTACAGAAAATTTCTACCATCTAGACAGAGTGCACTTTTCTAATGTACACAGATCTCTACTATGGATGTCACCACACAGTCAATTACATAATTAACCAATAAGCATGGTCTTATCAGTTAATCCTATTGACTACACACATCCCCCCCACCTTCCTGCCTTTCTATCAGAGGCAGCAAGGGCGAGAGGTGGGAGCCAATGCCCCACAAGCACCAGATCCGTGGAGCCACCTTTCCCAAGGGTTGCCAGATGAAAAATATATATATTAAAATAAAAATAAAAAATATTAACATAAAACAGCATGTCCCCTTTATGAGTGAGTGCAGAGATAGGAACAGGGGAGCAGTTGAGCATTAAGACCCAGGGAAGTCATTGCTTCCCCTTGGTCTTTTTGCCAACAGCCATTTTGTGCCGGCAGCCGTGTGGAACCAGGTAAGCATGGGGGCTGGGGGAGGGGGGAGGCTGGGCGCTGAGTATTTTTAGGGTTGCCAGGTGCCCGGCCTTTTTTGCCTCTTGGCCGGGGGGGGGGGCGGGGGGGTGAGGGTGGTATGCAGAAGCAGGAACACACAGGAAGCCAGCTTTCAAAACAGCTCCCCATGCATATCAGCTCCTGCAGAGCTGCTTCTCCTTTCCCTCCCCCAGGTCCTGCTGCCTCTATCAGAGGTGGGGGCGGGGGGGGGGGGAGAGGAAGGTGGGGGGGAGGGTCAGGAGGCAGGCAGGAGCCGATGCGTGTGGACAAGTCGGCTTTTAAGCTGGCTCTCCTCAAATGCGGGCTCCACGGAGCCACCTGCTCCCTCCTTGCTGCCTCTCACAGTTGCAGTGAGGAGGGTGGGCAGGCAGGAGCCAATGCTCAGGGGGAGGTGTCTGCCTCCCTTCATACTGCTGCCTCTAAGAGGCAGCAGCATAGGATGGGGGGGTGGGGGAGGCTGCCGCAGAGCAGTCTGTCTCCAGGAGGCAGCCGGTCTGTGCAGCGAGCTGGTTTTTAAATAGTCTCTCCTCGTATGCCAGCACCTGCCTGCTACCCCCCTCACTGCCTTTGATACAGAGGTAGCAGCGGGATCCCCAGGAATGCACTGGCTGCCAGCCCCACTCCCATGGACTATTGAATAGTTGTGTAACTGCTAAATTTGATGTGGTTACATGACTATTCAATTAATTGCTATCTAACCTCCCTAATCTCTATGGCATGCAAAAATTAGGTACAGTAAGTTCCAACTGTGAGGTTGGCTAGTCCAATTAGTAACAACTCATTTCTATAAATGTACTTTAAGACATGTTGCATTAATGGGAGTTTTAGTGTCCTAGTTAAGGATGTTCAGTAACAGTTAATTTACTAGTCGAGAAGTCGATGGAATTTCCATTGACTACTCGACAGACACTTCTGCATTCCTCCTTTGAAATGTACAAAAGCCCCGGCTGGGGCTCTTGTACATTTCAAAGGAGGAATGAGGAACTCTGCGTGCAGCGTAGGGCCAGAGGGAAATCCCACTGAGTCCAGGCTGCACGCAGTGTGCCAGCTTTGAAATGTACAAAAGTCCCCAGCGGGACTGCAGTGCAGCATGGAGACCAGGACCAGCTGGGGTCTCCACAGCTGATCCAGGTTCCGCAGAAATGCTGCGCTGGAGCCTGGGATCAGTTGGGGGAGTCCCTACCTGACCCCGGGCTCAGCTGTGCGGTGCTGCCAGTTTGCAGTACCCCTCTTCCCCCCCTTTGCTGCCTTTGATAAAGGCAGCAAGGGGGGGGGGCGGGAAGAAATCAACTAGTCGACTGTCCGATAAGCATTTGCTTATCGGACAGTCGACTAGTCCTTAACATCCCTAGTCCAAGTATTATCTTATCTATATACAAGTTCAATATCTCTTTGATGGACATGCAGATTGTAGGCTATTTTGTTTTAAAACAGTGTATAAAACTGTAGCATCAATCTAGAAGTAAATCTTTGAAACCTTAGTAGATTCTACCCATCTCTCTACTTGCTAATCAGTCTTCATGGCTTGGTGACATCACTTGTAGGTGTCAAGCAATTCTCCAAAAAGGGCCATATTTTTGGAGTTTAATGATCCCTTCCAATACACCCCCACATAATATTCTATTGTAAAAGCTCAAAGTTTTTATGTATTTTCAGAAGAGCTGTCAAGTGATGCTACAAGCCCCTTGGTGAGGTAAAACATTGTAGCCAAAAATGAGTATGTCATTTTTTGTTAAGTTCTAGAGATACTGCAATATGATTAAGACTACAGTTTTTACTCATCAACTTAATTTCTGACATCCTAATATCGGGTTTATTTGGCCAAAACTACCATGTATTATTTTTTGGTTTTGCACAGGCGCATTTTACTGTCCCAGAAATTAAGCTTTTTACATGCAGAAAAAATGGCAAATATAAAATTTTGCAATATACTAACATGAAAATCTTTCACAATGAGTGTTCTTAATTGTCAAAGTATTTCACAAGGGAAAAGACACTTTCTATATCACCAACTGAAATTTGCAGACCAGAACAAATTCACATTGAAGGTCATGCACTAGTAGCAGTGGACTGCATGCCTGTCATTTGTACTGCACACTGAAAGCTATATACATGTGAATTACAAATGGGAAAACATTACATTAGGAAGTTTTTGTGCTTACAATGTAGCAAATAGTCTTTCCAGTAGAAGGTTTTAGTTTGTAGATGGCTATACATGCAATATTACCCTTTGAAATATTCTAGAAACTAGCCTTTTAATTTAGTGAGGCACTGAAAAGCGATGAAAGGAATATTAGCTCTCTTACCAACTACGTCATCCACAATATGACAAGCCCATTTGACAGTGAGATACTACCAAAAGGTGCTTATTGATATATCTACTAGACTACACGTGACATCAGATATACAAAAGCATCTCTAAGTAAAATAGCAGATGTCAGTAAAGAACAAATGGAGAGATCTGAGAGAGAGGAACATTTGATTGAGGGGACATGTAGCTTCTTCAGAGAAGTTAAGGAATCTGGCCTCACAACATCTGCTGACATGGCCAATACAATGAAATTTAAGTCTGACAAGAGTTGGACAAGCACAGTAGCTATCAATCCAAGAATTGTCTTCCACAGAGTCCTGTTTTTAAGCTAAATGCAGAGATAATCTTCCAAAAGCAGCAGTTTTGTCCTGTTGCTTATGTGTATTTTTAAACTAAGAGATGAGGGAAAGCCGATTGGTGTGGAGATGCACGTAAATCGGAGGGAGACTTCTCTTAGAGGAGAATCCATTGATAGAGATTCTCTAAGCTGTAGTCAGAAAGAGAGGAGGGGAGAGGGCAAACCATGGGCCAGAGCAGACAAACAACCGCATACAAAGGAATCCAATGCACCAGGGAAGGGCAGACAAATAAGCAGTGGCAAATTTTTAAAGTGCTTCTACACAAATGCTAGGAGTCTGACTAATAAGATGGGTGAACCTAGTATTAAATGAGGAGATTGACATAATAGGCATCACTGAAACCTGGTGGAATGAGGAAAATCTGTGGGACACAATCATACCGGGATATAAAATATATCGAAAGGACAGAGCAGGCCGGGTGGGTGGCAGAGTGGCACTGTATGTGAAAGATAATGTAGAATCAAATGAAATAAAAATATTAAGTGAATCAACATGTTCAATAGAATTGCTATGGATAGTAATTACGTGCTCCACTAATAAGAAATTAGCAGTAGGGATATATTACTGACCACCTGACCAGGACAGCGATACTGACATTGAAATGCTGAGGGAGATTAGAGAGGCTACCAAAATAAAGAACTCTATAATAATGGGGGATTTTAATTATCCTCATATTGACTGGGTACATGTCACCTCAGGAAGAGAAGCAGAGATAAAATTTCTCAATGGCCTAAATGACTGCTTCTTGGAGCAGCTGGTGCAGGAACCCACAAGGGGAGAGGCAATTCTCGATTTAGTCCTGAGTGGAGCGCAGGATCAGGTCCAGGAAATAACCGTTACATGACCGCTCGGGAATAGTGACCACAATATAATAACAGTCAACATTCCTGTGGTGGGTGGAACACCTCAGCAGTCCAGCACCCTGGCATTTAATTTCAAAAAGGGGAATTACACAAAAATGAGGAGGCTAGTTAAACAGAAATTAAAAGGCACAGTGACTAGAGCCAAATCCCTGCAAGCTGCATGAAAACTTTTTAAAGACACCATAATAGAGGCCCAACTTAAATGCATACCCCAAATTAAAAAACATAGCAAGAGACCTAAAAAAGTGTCACCGTGGCTTAACCACCATGTAAAAGAAGCAGTGAGGGACAAAAAGGCCTCTTTTAAGAAGTGGAAGTCCAATCCTAGTGAGATAAATAGAAAGGAACATAAACACTGTCAAATCAAGTGTAAAAATGTAATAAGAAAAGCAAAAAAAGATTTTGAGGAACAGCTAGCCAAAAACTCAAAGAGAAATAAAATGTTTAAGTACATTAGAAACAGGAAGCCTGCTAAAAAACCTGTGGGTCCCCTAGACGATCGAACTATAAAAGGCGCAATCAAGGACGATAAAGCCATTGCGGAGAAACTAAATGATTTCTTTGCTTCAGTCTTCACGGCTGAGGACGTTGGGGAGATTCCCAAATCTGCACTGTCCTTTGTGGGTGATGAATCTGAGGAACTGTCCCGGATTGAAGTGTCATTAGTGGTGGCTTTGGAACAAATAGATAAACTTAATGTTAACAAATCTCCGGGACCGGATGGCATTCATCCAAGGGTTCTAAAAGAACTCAAATGGGAAATTGCTGAACTATTATCTGTGGTTTGTAACCTATCCCTTAAATCGGCTTCCGTACCTAATGACTGGAAGGTAGCCAACGTGACACCAATATTTAAAAAGGGCTCTAGAGGCGATCCTGGCAATTACAGACCGGTAAGTCTAACTTCAGTACCGGGCAAATTAGTTGAAACAATAGTAAAGGATAAAATTGTGAAGCATGTAGAAGAACATAATTTGTTGGACAAAAGTCAACATGGTTTCTGTAAAGGGAAATCCTGTCTCACTAATCTATTAGAGTTCTTTGAAGGGGTTAACAAACATGCGGACAAGGGGGATCCAGTAGATATAGTATACTTAGATTTTCAGAAAGCCTTTGACAAGGTCCCTCACCAAAGGCTCTTGTGTAAATTACATGGCCATGGGATAAGAGGGAAGGTCCTTTCTTGGATTGAGAACTGGTTAAAAGACAGGAAACAAAGGGTAGGAATAAATGGTAAATTTTCAGAATGGAGAGGGGTAACTAGTGGTGTCCCCCAAGGGTCAGTCCTAGGACCAATCCTGTTCAACTTATTCATAAATGATCTGGAGAAAGGGGTAAGCAGTGAGGTGGTAAAATTTGCAGATGATACCAAACTGTTTAGGATAGTCAAGACAGAAGCAGACTGAGGGACTCCAAGAAGATCTCACCAAACTGAGTGATTGGGCAACAAAATGGCAAATGAAATTTAATGTGGATAAGTGTAAAGTAATGCACATCGGGAAAAATAACCCCAACTTATACGTACAGTATGATGGGGCTAATTTGGCTACGACAAATCAGGAAAGATCTTGGAGTTATCGTGGACAGTTCTCTGAAAACCTCCACGCAGTGTGCAGCGGCGGTCAAAAAGGCAAATAGCATGCGAGGAATTAAGAAAGGGATAGAAAATAAGACCCAGAATACCTTACTGCCCCTGTATAAAACTATGGTACGCCCACATCTTGAATACTGTGTACAGATGTGGTCTCCTCACCTCAAAAAATATATTTTGGCCTTGGAAAGGGTTCAGAAAAGGGCAACTAAAATGATTAGGGGTTTGGAACGCGTCCCATATGAGGAGAGGTTAAAGCGACTGGGACTTTTCAGTTTAGAAAAGAGGAGACTGAGGGGGGATATGATAGAGGTATATAAAATCATGAGTGGTGTGGAGAGGGCCGATAAAGAAAAGTTATTTATTAGTTCCCTAAATAGAAGAACTAGAGGACACCAAATGAAATTAATGGGTAGCAGGTTTAAAACTAATAAAAGAAAGTTCTTCTTCACACAGCGTGTAGTCAGCCTGTGGAACTCCTTGCCACAGGAGGCTGTGAAGGCTAGGACTATAATAGAGTTTAAAGAGAAGCTAGATAATTTCATGGAGGTTAGGTCCATAAAAGGCTACTAGCCAGGGGATAAAATGGTGTCCGTGGCCTCTGTTTGTCAGAGGCTGGGGAGGGATGGCAGGAGACAAATCGCTTGATCACTGTCTTCGGTCCACCCTCTCTGGCGCACCTGGTGCTGGCCACGGTCGGCAGACAGGATACTGGGCTAGATGGACCTTTGGTCTGACCCAGTACGGCCATTCTTATGTGTCTCTGCCATGCTGATGAAACAGTGAGACAATAAAACTCAATTAGGATATCAGCTAGAAGAATCCAAAAAACCCAACACACTGTATACATCAGAGATTCCATATCTATTGTACAACTGATGGCCAAAGAAATTCCACACATTTGATTAACAGGCTGCTGAATACTTGGGCAGGTCCTAAAAATGACAAAGCTAATTCTGTAATTGAATTACAGACAAAGAATTGATACGACAAAGTAACTCTGAAAACTGCAGAAAGACCAACCAAAACCGCATCTAAAGATGGATGCAAAAAAAATGCCAGATGATTGGAGGCACAGGGTATCCACCATGGAAAGACTCCTAAACATAGCATTCAGGAAGCAATCACGTGTAAAATTCCACTGTGAATATATGGTTTAAATCCACATGATATTGTAGGAGAACACCCAACACAACACACTCCTAGCTGAAGGCTTTGGAGGACCCCAAAACGGTACTCTACAGGAAGTGGTCATAAGGATGCTACAAGCCCCTTGGCGAGGTAAAACATTGTAGCCAAAAATGAGAATGTGTCATTTTTTGCTACGTTCTAGAGATATTGTCTGTAATTCAGCTATTTAACCCCCACCCTCTTGTAAAGAAGGTATTAAGTTGCTTTTCCTAAGGCACTTTCGTTGGTAAAATTTCTGTTGGTGAGGGGAGTGAAAAAAAATAAACCCCAATAGACGTGTTTCTACAACAAAAGCATCAGTATGAACAATACTCTACAACACAGCTATTGCTACTTGTTGGGGGAGTGGGGAGGGACTGTAATTATGTCAATGGGAGAGCGAGAGCTCATCGGCATAGAATAGCTACAAGGCAGACCTAGTCTAAGTTTGTGTTGTCTTTTAATTTCAATTGGTATTTCCATTAGGTGCCTTCTCATATCCCACCACCCTGGGCTAAAGAGATTCTGTGACACTACTATGGATGTAAAAAGTCGTTAAAAAAGGTAACACTGTGCCCACTAAAAATCTTAGTGGTTTCAGGGTTACACATGCTGCGGGGTTACAAACACAGCTTTATGCTGCAGAGCCAGCAGTGAAGCTGCCTCCTTGAGAGCAGGGCCAGTGGGGGCTTGCTTTGCTGCGGGCTCTGCAGCTAGCTTCCTGGGGATTGGGCTAGCAGCCCCTGCTGGCCCTGCTCCCGGGAAGCCACAGCATGTAACAGGGCACACAGGGAGCTGCTCCAGGCCTTACCTGTTAGCCAGACCAGTAAGCCTCACTCAAGGGTGAGGCTTACCAGTTAACCTTTTACATCCCTAGAAACTACCCTGGACATTCATAAGGTTCCAAAGATGGCCCAGCTGCCTGAACCACAATTCAGAAAAGTAGATGCTCAGTTTTTTTCCTCAAGTGTTTTCACACTGGGGAACATTCCCAACTAAGCTGGCTGTCATTTGCCCAAGTCAAAGCCATGGTCTGAACTGGTGGCAGTGAAGTCATAAATGCATTTGATCACATTGTATGCAGTTGTGTTGTAGCTGTGTTAATCCCAGGATATTAGACACACAAGGATAGGGGAAGTAATATCTTTTATTATACCAATTTCTGATGGAGAGAGAGAGAGAAAGAAAAATGCTTTCCCGTTTATACAGAGCTCTTCTTCAGGTCTGGAAAAGAACTCAGAGCATCACAGTGAAACAAACTGTTTAGCACAGGGAGTTAACTTAAAACATATTTCAAAGAACCATTCAAGTACTCTTAACACCTCTCCAGTTATAGGGAGGTTAAAAAAAAATCCAACCTCTTTCTTGGGGGAAGGGGGGTTTAGTGAGTTATATAATTTCCTCCCTCTGCTTTTTCCCCCCTTTGTATTCCACAAAACAGGAACTAAACTCAGTCAGCCAAGGCTTTCATGTTGAGAGGTATTTTCTAACAAAAGAATGTGTCCAACAGTGACCTCAATGTTTCAATATGTAGGCAAGTATTACATAATTACAGGAGAACGGACTGAGATGTTCATATTTGGCCACAAAATTGTGAGTACCTGTACATGTGGCAAGTTTTGAGGAGTTGGGACAAGTACAGGTTGAACCTCTCTGGTCTGGCAACATCCATGGTCTGGCATGATTTTAGTTAGCTGGATGTCCTCTTATCAAGGGTGTGGCCAATTTTCCCGTGGTCCCATAAAGTTTGCTTATAGCCACCAGTGTTTTGTGCTGTTATTTAGCTCTGATTTACCCCTAAACGTCTTCTAAAGCCCAGTACGCACTGGAAGTGTTGGTAATGCTGCTAAACAATATTGATCTCCTGTAGTTCAGCAAATTCTCTGGTTTCGCACTGGTCAGTTCCGGAGGGTGCCAGACTAGAGAGGTTCAACCTGTACATTGACAAAGTCCACTGCAATAAGGTAGCACTAGTTCTCTTTTAACCCATCCGGTTAGCAGATGGTTAACGCCTCCATACAATAGTTCTAACAATTCATGTTCACTGTGGCTGGGGCTACCTATTCTCCTTCCCTGTATTTTGAGGGTGGAGTTAAGTGGGTCTATCCAGAGGAAACTAGAGTCTGGGCCATACCTAGAACCTGCAAGGAAACCCTAAGAACAGGCCTTGGGGCAGAATACTTGAACATTAAGTAAACACAGCTTAAGTTAAAATTATCACCTCAAGAAAAGGGTTGAGATTGGCACTGATCCAGGATGTAACTTATGTGCTAGAGCTGGGAAAGGATCATCTACTCATATAATCCATTCTTTAAAGAATAAATAATCAATTGAAATGAAAGACTTATTTGAAAGATCTTTATGAGATCTATGGGAGACTTAGAAATATTTAAAGTTAGTACAAGTTAATACATTTTCCACTATTGCAGGAGATCTTTAAATAGAATAGGGTTGGTTGTTCGAAGTGCCTTATTTAATCCCAACTGTATTATTTGTAAATCCCTTCTGTCACAAACACAGAAGCAGACAACTTATGAAAGTAACAAGTTCTGTGAAAATGTAAAGTCTGAAATATATATAACTTTATATTGCATAGATGGAAAATAATCCCTGTTTACACCAACCAGCCAATTTTTATTTTATATATTTTATTGCTAAAAAATCACTGTTAAAAGCAGAGTACTGAAAAACCAGTGTTCTTCCCTCACACTAAAATAGCCAAATACATATACTTACTTGCATTCCCCAGGTATACTGCAACCCCCATGGAGTAAATTACATCCTTGTTTACATACAGCTGTGAACAGAAAAAAGGTTTAGACTGAAGTTAGTATTGGCAGTAAGACATCAGTTAATACAGAAAAAACTAGCTCCTAGTCCAGCAGTTAAATATATTTCATATTGGAGTAACTTATTTGTTGCTCATTCTTAATATAGTTTTCCTTTCAATTAATTAGTACATGGACAAACATCACAACACAACTATTTAAAAACTAACTAATTCATTAAATCAACTATTAACATTTTTACAAAACCAACTTAAGTATCCTCTTGTTCAGTTTGGGATCTACAAACATCAATTACATTTTTAATGTTATACCAATTAATTTGCTTTGTTACATAGATTCAGCCCCTCTTTTAAAATAAGATATGTATTACAGAATTAGAGAATAGTATGCTTTCAAAAATTATATAATATTGCCAAAGACAGCTGTAAACTGGTGCTCTCTCATCTCTTTTGTCACAAGGAAAAAAGTTAGCGCTAATTACTCACTGAAAGATGGGAAGAAAAATGCTGTGGGACTAAACTGAAGAGTCTGGATTAATTTAAAAAGGGTTGCCCTTGAACTTTTGGTAATATTGACACCAAAAAGATTTCAGCTTTGTAGAAATTTAAACAGCTTGATCCTCATTTTCAAACAGAGTTACAAGGTCTTTTTCCAGGACTGGAAAAATATATACATATATAGTGTTACTGAATCAGGTACTGTAATATTTTAATAAACCAAATCCTCATTTTAGAAATACAGGTTAAACCTCTCTACACCAGAACCCTCGAGACCTGACCGGTGCCAAACCAGAGAATTTGCTGGACTACGGGAGGTCAATATTGTCAGCACTGCCAACAGTTGAAAAGCTTACTGGGATGTTAGAAGACATTTAGGGGTAAATTAGAGCTAATTAACAGCAGAGAACACAGAACCAGGACCAGTGGCTGTAAAACTTTGTGGGACTGTGAGAAACTTAGCCAAATGTCCATTTACCATGGGAGTGGCCAACTAAAATCATGCCAGACCATGGATGTTGCTGAACCAGAGAGTGCCAGATTAGAGAGGTTCAACCTGTGTGTTAAAAAGCTATAAATCATCACTTTATCTTTAAAAGGTAGCTTCCTTTTTAAACAGTACCTCCAGTTTAAGTTAAAGGCGCATTTAACTCACTGGTCTGAAGACTTCCTGGTTTACTAGGTAGTCAGATAAGTCCTCTCTACAGCAACTAGATCCCTTTATCAATCAGATTCTGCCAAGAGCATCACTTCACTCTTACTAGATCCAGTCAGGGTTTTTTTGAAATTTTTTTAAGCAAATGAACATACATCCAGCAACAAAGCAGTGTTTGTATTCATAGCTGCAATTCATAGCACAATTTGTATTCATAGGGACAATGAATAAGTACTGAGCCAGGAAAAGAGAATGATCAAGTCAGCTTATGGGTCAACTCAATGAATTTTTGGAATTGCCAGCAAACTGAAAAAAATCCATTGCTTGCCCAGCTGTAACAACAAGGTAAATCTATTTCTACTGTGCTAGTGCACATGACAGTACAGTTGGTGCAGCACTTTCACCTCAACATGCCTTCAAGTTTCAACAAAAATTATGTAAGATAGTAAGCAAAAAATACCTTGTTTACATTCTTCTCCCATCCAACCTTCCATGCAGGCTTTGTTTCCATATTGGTCACATGTGTAGTGACCAACAAAGTCATTACGAGGGCCGCAAAATTTATTGCACCGTGTGCTGTAGTAATTCTCATCACATTTCACTCTTATTTGCACTTCAAACTGAGCTACGTGCCCCTTAAACGGTAGGTTCTTCCACCGATCCTCTGGGTTGATCATACCAGCATACGCCACTCTCTCTATTAACAGTTCTTCATCTTTTTTAAAGAGAAAACAGAAACTCTCAAGCCTGATACACACATATGCATAAGATTTTTTTCTGCATTAATTGATAGAAAACTTCAGTTTAAAAAACCACACACCTTGAATTGCTAAAGGGCTACGAATCCCAAATTTATTTTTTTTTCTGCCTTGCAAAGTAACATGACTTAAAAAAAAATATAGCCCAGAAGGAAAAAAAAAAATTAAAAATTGAACATCATAGAAAATGGCTTTGTTAATGCATCCAAAATCATCATAACCACAAAAGTTCCACACAAGTTTCTTTACAGGAGGCAGTTTTTCATTATTCTTAAATTACAGTCTTCATAAATCTAGTAAATAAGTTGCTGGAATAGGGGTTTCTCTGATATGAGTAATTTAAAAACAAAAAAGCAAAGTATGGTTCAACTAGGTTACTCTAAATAGACACACAATTGTATCCCTCAATAAATCCTGTTTTATTTATGTCCACCTCCTGTAATCTCCCTCCAAAATTTTTTTAAAAAATGCATAAATGAGACTGCATGTGTTATTTGGAAGCAAGACATCTAGAATTAAAGTAAATGCATAGTAATACACAGAATATTCATGATTTCATCACTTGTTCTTTTTTCAGTACAATTAAATGAATAGAATTTCACCATTGTGTAAATTTTATATTATTCTCTAGGAAATGCCAGTCTAAAAAAGCAGCAGCATGGCCACCACAGTGAATTAAAGGACTGAGTGAACATGAAGCCTTAAGTAGTCTCACCCGAGAAGAGGGTTACAGGACAGAGGGTTAGGGAATGCTACTATTACACAGTTCATAGATGGAAGAATTAATCTTTCAATGCTGGCAATTGTTTTAATGAGAGATGGCAAATATTTTCAGGAATTTGTTCTCCAGAAGAGAGCTTTAGCTATCATTTAAAAACAATAGTAAGTATCACTTCCCCTACCCCAGATGCTATGTATATAAAATCCCCAAAGCCTTAATACCATTTACTTCCTGAAGTTGATCTAGAAATCTAAAATTGCACAGATTTTTTACTCCTATCAAGAGGTTATAGCAATCCCTAAAGTGGCTATGTACATACGTACTTCCTGCACTGTAACAAGATATACTAAATAAAGATACATTAGCATTTGTCTTCTTTGAACATCAAATGTTTCACATAAATAAAAATAAAGCACAAAAAGGAAAGGTTAGGTCAATAGTTTCCACCTGAAAATACCAAGTCCCAAGGTCCATGATTCACATTTAGCCCAGGTCAGGCTGGTAGTGAATGACACTATATTAACTACTGTATGGGTTCAGCTCCCTATGCAAAGTTACTTTGTGTTGTCTATCCAGTTGCTAACAGACAATTATAATTATCATAACAATCTTGCTGGAAGTCTTAGAAGATGGACATGAGACCGGTGACCTTTTTTGCCCTGATCATGGCTGGACACTGACAGTATGGGTCTATTGCCATAGTTATATCTCTTTGGTAAAGACCAGAGCATTTCAGTGGGACAGGAGGTCAAGTGAACATTTTTCAAATAAAAGTCATTCAAACATTAAAAGGAAAAAAAAAAAAAAAAAAGACCATAAGAGTATAGTCTACAGAAGTACAAGTCCTGATTCCCTAGATCAAAATGTACTAATATTACACCTGTGAAGTTCTCATTAGCCTATGCTATCTATATCTTCCCTTCAAAAATTAAAGAACTCAGATATAAAAATTATGCACGTTTAGTTCAAGAATTGCAAGATGCTCAAGTTTCAGTGGGAAGGCTCAAATCCTCCTGTCCAATAAATAGTTAGAATAAAAGTTAGAAGTGAATACAAAAAGTAATAAGGTAGTAGTAATATAAGAAAACTATTTTTGATGTCTGTTCAGACGGTCTTATATTTAAAACTGATTTTAAAATATAGATAAGTTCAAATATCTGTCTACTGATGTTCTTTACGGACAAGCCCATAAGTCTTTATGTGGATTCTTGTCGGCAACAGCACACAACCTTGTCTGCAACAACACACAACCAGTTCAGAATAGGCAAAATGGACCACTCTAAAGCTTTCCAGAGAAGAAATTTCGAAGCCAAATAATCGAAGAATTGAAGTTACAGACTAACACAGCTATCCCTCAGACTTTTAAACAAAGCTAAAAAGGACACATTAAAAACTAGTGTGATGTATCACATGTGAAAAAGTTAATGACAGTGAGATCCAAATATCTATATTTATATATTTTACCATCATCCTTTTTCTTTAAAAACTGCAGGAAAAGAACCAAGTGAGAGAAGGATGTTGAATCTACTCTAATTGCCAGGTTGTTTACCCTTAACCTCAATACAGTGGCACGCTTCCTCACTTAAAAACCTACATGACTTCAAGGACTGACTATTGTGGTAGCTCTAGCAAACATGCATTGATAACTGTTTTCCAGATGTGAGAAATCTACATTATGTCCACAAACTAAGAGCTGAAATGACTACTTCCATATACTCTTGGATAAACCCACTGAGGTATTGCTATCCACCTGACTTAAGACTGAACTGAAAGGAGGCACTTCGAAAAAAAAAAAAAAAAAAAAAAGCCAGATACCAGTTTCCAGAACTGCTGTTCTTTGAGATGTGTTGCTCATGTCCATTCAAAGTAGGTGTGCATGATCGCCACAAGCACTAGTGCAACAGAAAATTTTCCTTCAGCAGTACCCCCGGAAGTACTTCGCTGTGCTACATAGGGCACCAACAGGCCCCTCTCTCCCCAAGTTCCTTCCTGCCAGAAACCCCAACAGAGGGGACGGAGAGTGGGACACTGAATGGACATGAGCAACAAAACTTGAAGACCACCAGTAAGGGAAACAGGTAACTGTCTTTTCTTCAAGTACTTGCTCATATCTATTGAAAGCAGGGGACTCCAAACAGAACCTGTGCAGGTGGGTAGGAGTTTAAGGACACGATTAAAGCAACACAGCTCTGCTGAACCCTGCATCATCTCTGGCCTGAGTAATGCATCATTAGCATACGCATGTATGACCATGTCACGCCTTTGCAGAGGTCTTGAATAGGGACATGGGCCAGGTAGACCACGAAGGAGGCCTGCACTGCCAGAATGAGCTGGGACCAGTGAAGGCAGCTCTACCCACACCAGATCATAGCACATACTGATATGGGATGTAATCTATTTGGAGATCTGCTGTGAGGATACCGGGAGGCCCTTCATGCATTTGGTGTACACCACAAACAACTGGAAAGACTCGTGAAAAGGTTTTGTCCATTCCAGGTAAAAAGCAAGAGCCATCCTAACATCCAGCATGTGGAGGTGATGTTCCTCACTGGACTTATGCAGCTCTGGGTAGAAGACTGGAAAGAAGATATCCTGGCCTATCTGGAAGGCTGACACCACTTGGGGTAGAAATGCAGGATGAGGTCAAAGCTGAACCTTATCCTTGAAAATGGTATATGAGGGTTCCAATGTGAAGGCATGAAGTTTGGACACCCTCCTTGCAGGATGTAATTGCTGCTAAGAAGGTCACCTTGGCAGAAAGGAGCAACAGAGGGCAGGAGACCAATGAGAGGTCCTGTCTGCCTAGAGAGGATCAAGATGAAGTCTCACTGAGGAAGAGAGCCTGGGACCTGCAGTAAAAGCCTCTCAAGACCTTTCAGAAATCTTGCTGTGATGTCTTAACACAAAAGAAAGAGATACTCACCTTGAGATTTTCCAAGACACTTTATGCACACAGAGTGCCCATCCAAAACGGGCATAGCATCCCGGCACAACTCACACCTCTTAAAGCCGGCATCAGGTGTGGTGAAAAGCGGTGGGCCGATGATGACGGAAGAAAAAATTCATTTTTTTTTTGCTATAGAGTAGGGTAGGGGGTCTTAAAACTTGGAAATGTGAGGAAACTAAGGGGAAATAACCAGTTCTATGTTGTTTTCTAGAGAAACAGTGGAAGGAGAGAAACTCCATCTGCTGCTGAGGACGATAGAGAAGGAATGGAGGGGGCCGTGCATGGCACGTGTCTAACACACACTAACAGCATGAGGGGGCGCCACAGCACGTGTGCGGCGGATACTGCTAGAAAAACCTCTGGTCACCGGTGCAAGGATGCACCAGCACCCAGAGTGGAGCACTCACAGAGACACACATCTCGAAGAACCACCAAGTGGCCCTCAATCACCAAGTGGAAGGCTGAAATTACAGTGAAATGCTCCCTGACTGATGCCAGGGCAAGACTTCATGTTTCAAAAGAAGGAGGCATTTGAGGAATGATTGCAGTGGAGGCTCAATAGGGTCAATTCTTCTCAGAGCAACCCACACCGAGAAATGGGTGCACTTGCTGAATAAGTCAACTTGGTAGACTGGTTTCAGACCTTCTAAGAGAACCCATCTCACCTTGTACAAACGGAATAGCTCCTCAGGGTTAAATCATGGAGTAACCATGATGTGAGGTGGAGGGACAACAGGTTAGGGTGCAGAACCCCTGTCCTGTGACAACACTTCTGCCCGGATCAGAGGTAGTCAAGGCAGCTGCACTGAGAGATTTGAGAGAGTATTGTACCAATGCTGGCACAGCCAAGCAAGAGTGATGAGGATATCAATCTGCCTTCTGCCTAATTTTCTGCACAACCTTGCTGACCAGAGGAAACTAAGGGAATGCATTGAGGAAACCTTTGGACCAAAAGAGGAAAGCATCCACAAAGGTGCCTTCCTCTCAACCCTGTCTGGAGCAGAACTTGGGGCACTTCATACTCTGCCTGAACAGATCTACTTGGGGAGTATCTCACCTCAGAAGAGAAGGAAGGGAGGCAACTTCTGGGTGAAAAGCTCACTCACGGTGAGACAAGAATTGCCTGCTGAGCCAGTCTGCTATGGCATTTCTGGCTCCTTGGAGATACTAGGCTTCCAAGGAGATGTTGTGGTGAACACAGAAGTCCCAGAGTTGGACTGCCTCTTGCCAGCCCCCACCTGTTTGATGTAAAATTGTGGCCATGTTGTCCGTGAAGACTGTGACCACCCCACCCAGCAGGTGGGGAAGGAACACCTTGCATGCCCTCCAAACTGCTCTGAGCTCTCTGATGTTTATGTGGAGATTTGCCTCCTCTGGAGGCCACCAATCCTGTGTCTGGAATGTGGCAATATGGGCACCCCAGTTCTAATTGGAGGCACCAGAAACTTGGCTTTCGGGATTAAAAAAATTAACGGGTAAAAACAGCAGCCCTGTACTGGGGTGGCACTTCTACTGCTCCCGGGAGAACTCCTCCACCTCGTTTGAGAAGTTTCTCATGAAAGGGGTCCCTAAAGAGGGGCAGGAGGGGGAGAGGAGAGTCTGAGCATGTAGCCATGTTGCACCGGGGCTAGAACCCAGTGGCAATAATATGCCAGGCTGAGACGAAGGAAGAGAGGAGGGCAGAAAAGAAAACAGAAGGATCCCGTCTCTGCAGAGGCATGTCTCCCCTGCGCATCCCCTCAAATAGGGTGCTTGCCAGATGGCTTGGAGCTGGCTGGAAGTGAGGTGGAGGCTGCCTATTTGGCTAATGCCTGAATGGCTTACACTTCCCTGGGGCTGGGTCAAGCTTTGGGTAGGACCCTTGGGGCTGAGATGGATATGGTGTAAACTTCTTCCTCTGCAGCCCTGAGGGACACAACCCCAAAGTTTTCAAGATAGTATAGGAGTCCTTAAGGCTATACAACTTAGTATCAGTATGTAGTGCAAACAGGGTCTCCTCATAAAAAAGGAGGTCCTGGATGGAGTGCTAGACCTCCGGAGAAGCCTTGCTACCTGGCACATGGACACTGTGGATGCCATTAAGTGGGCTGATAAGAGTCCACTGTATTAGAGGTCGCCTGCAATGCGGCTGTATCCAAGGCTGCCTGGCTGTTGATGTTCCTTTATTGGCCAGAGCCCCAAACTCCTTGGAGGACTACTAGTGATGACTCAAACCTGGACATTGATGAAATCACAATCTTCCAAGTATTCCAGGTATTGCCAGATATGACTTGAATTTGTGGGAGTCAATGTGAATAGTCTTGCCACCGATGCAGATTGCAACTTTTCCATGCCGTTCTGTTTTGGGCAGTTCTCATCTATGTCCTTCCATAAAGGATCCACCCAATGTGCTGGAGGCCTTCCTCTTGTTCTTTTTATGTCTCACGGATACCAATGAAGTATACATGTGGTCCATCAGTTTTGCCTCGGTCTTGCTACATGGCCAGCCCATCTCCTTTTCCGATCACGCATAACTTGGATGATATCGTTGACACTGCTTCTTGCATGCAAATCATCAATAGTAGCATGCTGTTTCCTACCTACACCCACCATGGATCTTTCCATTGCTCTTTGGGTGATTTGCAGCTTTAATTCTTCTGTGTCATGTTCCAGGTTTTGCAGCCATAGAGCATTACTGGAAGGATATTGGTGTTAAAGAGATGGGCTTTCGTGGTGGTGGAAAGTTTAGGATAGACAAAAACACTACACAGACTCCCAAAGGCAATCCAGCCTGACTACCTCCTCCTACTCAACTCCAGACCCAACTCATTGTCCATCTGCAACACTTGTCCAAGATATACATATTGATCTACCAGCTCAGTCTGTCCATCCAACTGCATTACGTACTCTGAACATGAGTTTTTCATCCACTTCATTTTTCCAGTATGGATGGTCAGGCCAATCTTCTTCATGTTCTTACTGATGTCACTGAGGAGGGTTTGCAATGTTGCGGGTTTCGAAGCAATTAGGACAATGTCATCTGCAAAAAGGAGCATCTGAAGAACCTCATCATCAACCAGAAATCCATCTTTTGCTTTAATCTTCCGCAGTATGTCTTCCAGGACGCTGGCAAACAACTTTGGTGAACAAATGTCCCCCTGCTTTACACCTCGCTTAACCTGAATGGTCAAGGAATCATTAAAAAGCATGATTTCCGTAGTTACATCCATCATGGAATCTTGTATGAGTCTCCCTGCGAAAGGAGAGCCCTTAAAACTGCATTTTGTTCCACCAAGTCAAAGGCTTTTTTAAAGTCAATGAACAACAAGCATAGTGGGATCTTGTACTCTCTACACCTTTCGGTCATCTGTGTGACCACAAAAATATGGTCCACTGTGGAGAATCCCCTACGAAAGCCTGCCTGTTCCCTTCTCATGTTTTCAATGCGGGCATAGAGCATTCTCAAAAACTTTATATATATGAGAAAGCAGACCAAAAGGGCCTCATAATTTGCCACCCATATCTGGAAACTTGCCAAGGAATAAACCTGATGACTTAAATCTACCCTCAAGTCTTTATTCCTTGGGGTTGGGATGGGTTGCCCTTGTCTCTCTCTGTGGTTTATTGCCTCCATCACGAGAAGAGGAACGAAGAGGCGTCGCCACAGGGCCTTCACTATCTTAGCTACACCCTCCCTTGGCCAGAGTGACCTGACCCAAACAAACCAAACAGGGTGTCTGTGGCCTTCTACACTTCCCCCTCTTGGAGGTCTAAGTTTGCTGCCACCCTCTTTAAAACATTCTAATGGGCCCTGGTGACTTGGGAGACCACCAGAGGGGATGCCACTGTAACTTTGTCTGGCAATGAGGAGGAGGAGGCTTGGCACAACTGTCCCCCATCTTTCATCAAGGGTGGGTCTTTTTCCTTCTGCATCAGTGGGATGGTGGGTCTGACCAACTCCGGTGCTGTAGTCTGACTGGGAAGGAGAGCAGAGGGCACGTCTGAAGCCCCTGAAAGAGTGACCTGGAGTTGGAGAGGAAAACCCCATGGAATCTATTGGCACCATTGTGAAGGCCACAGTGCAGAGGCCACTGCATCAGCTCTGAGCCATCTGCAGTGCTGACTGGAGCAATTCAGGCTGCAGCACCAAGGACTGGGCTGGAGGAAGAGAATGCTTAGCATTGCGTCAGAACTGCAATCTCACACTGGCTGAGGCCCAGGGAATGCTGAGGTCTAGGGGAGCGGGCATGCCAGCGAGAGTGACCAACATTGGTCTCTATACCCATCCTGGGAGAATGGAGATTGGCATTAAGGAGGACGACACTCAGTGCCATGACGACTATTGGGCCCTAGAGAGTCTGTGCTTGTGCCCCGAGTAGTGCAGTGCCAGTGAGTATTGTCAGGTAGGACGCAGTACCATGCCTCTGGGGTTTGGTCCCTTGAGTGTTAGCCCATATGTGATGAGCAACTGCCTCTTTTGTATCCAAGCTGCTGGGGGGCACACTCCTCCAAATGTCTCTGCTCCTCCAACAACGGTTGGGTCAACATGTCGGACCTTGACTGCTTTGCAGAGCGTACCGGCCTGGAGGGTTCTCTCTCTGACCTTGCAGGAGAATGAGAGCACTGGGCACTGAGTGATCAGGGAGCCATCAGAGGCTTCCCTCTGTGTCAGGGGCCAGCCACCAGCAACATAGGCAGCACTAGCATAGAGAATGTCATGGGTTGCCTAGAATGCCTCCAATGTGGATGGCATCTGAATGTGTGGGGAAGGTGATGGGGGGGGGAGAGGAGGCGGCTCTAGTGCGCTTCACTTGCTGCAGTGCCTGGTCCTGTCCATGTCCTCTGCCTGGATCCCCCATTTGTATAGGCTTTTCTACAAGTTCTGGGGGGCCTTCTTGCCCATCTTCCTGGCTCTCTTCAACAGAACCCCCAAAGATTCCCAGGGCTGGCTACACTATAGCACTGGAGGGGCATTCTGCATCGAAGCACTGGTGCGCCATGCCAAGTCGGAGTGCTCATCTTGTGGAGCCGTGGCAGACTCCACTAAAAGCACTTTTAAGCAAATAAGCATGCCTGAACGATCTACAGATGTGACAATTCTCACTGATGTGAGACTCTGAGGCAGCAAAGGCAGTCCACATGGGGGTTGCTAAGGGGCATAGGCCTGCGATAGTTAGCACATGATTTAAAGCCAGAGGAGTGAGGTATGCCCTGTCCCCAGGCTACATCCCTAACAGGAACTACTTCTAAAAACTAAAACAGAGAGCAACGCAGAGTCCTGTGGCACCTTAGAAACGAACATTTATTAGGGCATAAGCTTAGTGGGCAAAACCCCCTTCAGGGGGTGCTATTAACAATTAAAAGAACTGTTAATACTTGAAAAGGCTGTAGCTATGCTGGAGCAAGAAGTTTGAAGCACCATCACTGACAGCAAGAAGAACTGGGGGAGGGATGGGCCCAGCAATGCCCTATGTAGTGCTGCCTATATGTGCAACTCCAGGGGGTGCTGGAGCCAGTGCCCTATGGGTACTGCCGAGAGTAGGGATGTGAATGGCTAGATGACCGGTCACTTCCTCCACTCCTTGTTGCCTCTATCAAAAAGAGGCAGCAAGGGGAGGAGGAAAAAGAGGAGGGGGTGCTTCAAAGTGGCAGTGCCAGATCCTGGGCTTCATGTGGTGCTGCAGCTTTGAAATGCTGGGTGTAGCTCAGGGCCAGCGGGGAGTCCCTCCTTGGCCCCATGCTCCCTGCAGCGCTTTTGTCTTTGAAGTGTAGCAACAGCCCTGGGGCTGTTTCTATACTTCAGAGTTGGAGGCGCCCTTATCGACTAATCTATGCAAATTGCATTGACTATTTGATTAGTCAATTCATTAAAATTTTACATCCTTAGCGGAGAGAAAATTTTCCAGCACCTGAGCATGTGGTGAGCACACACACCTACTATTAATGAACATGAGCAATCACTCGAAAGAATGAAATATCATTAAATATTTGTGGGCTAGTACATATTCATTAGATTCAGTTAAGGCATTGCCATATTGATTATTTCTGGAAGAGCTGATGCAAGCAGAACCTTGTTCTCACAAATCTCAAGTGAGATTCAAATCTCCCCATTTTGCCTTCTTTCAGAAGAAGTTAACCATCCTGGAAAATACTTTCATTTTTGGGAATTCTACCTAGAGCTCCTTGCCTGACAGATTTTTAGAAGCCTGGATAAGTAATTCAAAGAATTGGCTCTGAACCAAATAGGAGAGGTAAGTTGGAAGAAGGGAGGAAAAAAAAGTTGTTAATCAGCTTTCAGACTTCCAGAATCCAGTGTTATTAGGGTCATAATTCTACTTCCAGAGTACAGATGAAGACAGCCCCTAAATACCATGATTGTTTTAAAAGAGGGGCTGCAATGTGGGGTCAGGAGCTGGCCTATTTAAAGAAAGGGTGGTGGAAGAATACTGGCATGACTCTGTCTCTCCTTTCAGTAGAGGCTGAGTATCTGACCAAAGCCTCAAAAGAAGTCTTGGATTTTAAAAACTTATCACTTCATCTTGAGGAGATGAAGGAGTGTCAATTAAAGTTTATTTTATGTCCTCGTCTAATGATTCTCCAAGCAGCTTATGAAACTTCACTTGTATGATTTTGGCAAAAGGGACTTTTCCTTGTTCTACGTTAGGATTACTTACAAGGTACTTAACTTGCTGCAAGTCTTGCCAATTAGAGGAAGAGTGTGCTACACAGAAACATGAGACACATTGCTCAGTAGCAATTTAACTTTTTTCCCCATGACTAGCAATTTTCCTCACAAGCCTGTTTCTTTGGAAATAAAAGGTGGCAGAGAGGCTTGCATGATAGCAGCTGATGCTCTTATAGTGTCTAAATTAATATTACACTATGCAGTCCACCTGATCTTTGGGAAAGGAATCTCCACAGAAGAGGGCTTTGATACCACAGCTGTATCTGCAATTGATAGCTGTGCCAGATTCTACCTACTTAAGAAGCCAAAACAAGAAAAACGGAAGAATGATTTCCCCATTTATCAGCAGATCTGCATTTGACAGGTGTTTTACATTAACAAAAAGCTAGTTACTGGCTGGTGTACAGGCACCACCTACCAGTCATCTGGAAGGAAAGAAACCTAGAAACAAGGCACAAAAAAAGGGAAGGAGATGCATGAGAAGAGACAGGAAGTATAAGATGAAGATTGATAGTTTTGGCCTTTTTATAAAAGAGGATCTCTAAGCCTCGTCATTAACTGGAGCTACAAGTCTCCTTCATAATGGAATCATAAGGGTTCTGGAGAGCATCAGGGGTTGTCACTTTGCAACTCATTCCTCTGTTATAGCCAAGGGGAATTGTATGAATGGTGGCAATTCAGAAATAATACAAAACTTGCTCTAAGTACTGGTATAAACTAAAAATTGAGACCGGTTACCAGACATTATTAAAGATCTATGAACCTCGAGAATCACCTGACATTCAGCACCTGGGCAGGGAGCTTTTATTTCCACAGACTTTCTCTTCCCTCTTCAGGGTACTGGTGTTTTCTCCCAAGGATGCAAGGGATTAATTCTAGCTTCATTTACTTGTATCTTCCATATTAATGCTCTTCCCTACCTGTGCAGGGAGAGAATGCTTGAATTCATCCTTTGTGTGGGGACAAGGAAGGGTTCTCCCATCTTGTCACAGACCCACGCATAAAGATTGGCATAGACAGTGCTTAAATTTATAATGAAAGGTGCTGGGATCTCAACCCAGGTGCCAGGGAGTTTTTGTACTTTCATAACAGACATGGCAAGCCTAAAAGGTACCAGGGTTCTGTCCTAGCAAGGTCTGCCATAAAATTAAGCCCTGGTCTCAAAATAACGAATGTTCTTTAAAATCTCCAATGGTAAGAGTCTTTCCTAGAACCCTAAAATGGCAAGCTTAAATTGCAATATGATGGAAAGAAAAGTTACTATATAAATAGCTTCACTTCACAAATTGGGTGTTTTGTTTAATTGGTACCTTGTCAGGTTATCAGGTGGATAAAAGTTTTCCAAATTCAGATTTAAGGTTTCATTTTTGGGTTTTGGATGCCAGTCCAACTAACTACATTAGCATACATCCAAGAATGAAGGAAACTTACTCCACTCAACTGCACTTACACATTATTAGAGCAGCAAACTGTAACTGACAATTCTGTGGTCTTCTACAGGTTGTGCAAATCATCACTGACCAAGACCAAATGCTTGTGGACTGAGCAATAGTCCATAAGTATTTTTCTAGACCAAGTTTATTAGAATAAGACTTCCAGTTGATGCTTTAATGACTTGCAAAAAGCATATACAATTCCTTCAGGCCCCCCCCCCAAATTGATTACCCTTCCACCGATTTCCTTTAAAATTCAAAGCCATTTTAAGCACTGACTGTGGAAGACATTAAAAACCTTATAATACGCCTCTCTGACTGCCACATATTTATATTACAAAAGTGTCAATGAAACACTGAGGGTTTCATCAGCTCAAGTTTATAAAAGTATTTTTTTAAAGACAAGCCAAGTGTATGCTATATATGACACCACATCTCCCCCCCACTGAAAGCACAGGCTTCCATGTCTGCTTAAAGGCTAGCCCTTATCCTCTCAGAGGTGGAGAAGATATGCCAGATAGATTATGTAATTTAATTACGCTAGTGGGAAGCACACTTCATGGTTGCTACTTCAGTTGCTTCTGGAGATTTAAATACATTTTTTGTAGTTTTTAGGAGTAGACACTGGATTTATGTGGCAGCTGAATTCCCTCCCTATGCATAGAGCAATAGAAGTGAGCTGAACCCACTCAGGCTGTACCCCCTACTCCAATTGTTCTCCATGGAACTTGGAGGAGACAAGGAGCTTTGACAGACCATAGTGTTAGCACAGACTAGTAGCAGAACTTGACCTAGTGCTAGTAGCACAAAATATAGTTTTAAAATCAGCTTGATTTTTCAATTTTAGAAGCAACTGCCAGAATTTAAGAATGATATTTCTGATAAATTCATATTTGTAGCATTCTTTGAGAACATACTATAGATGTTAAGAAAATTTTAAAAATGAACATTTAATTATGCTCCTAAATGTATTATTGTGCACTGCTATTAGTGCCATTACCAGCCAGACTCTTAGGTCTTCAAGTTCACAAGAGCCAATCCAAGAGAACAGAGTAGCTACTTCAGATTTAGCATCTGATCAAAGTACACCCAATTTTGAGGACATTCTGGAATTATACCAGTGCCAGACAAAAACTCAGTGTTTGATATCTGAAACAGACTATTATTTCCCTTTGGCCAATATGAACCTGACAAGCCAGCTACCTTATTATAGTGTTGCCATATATAAGCTATCTAACCCCTGTACTGATTTGTAACTACATTCTTCAGTGCCGCTACAGTGCTTTGTTTTTTTGTTATATAACAGTTTTATTAGAAATCTGATACTAAAACAAAAAGGTTTGTATCAAGGCTTTAAGCGTTTACTCTAAAAATCTTAATTTCATCATGGTATAACTCAAGATTAACTAGAACCTAAGCTTTAGGTTTCATATCCATCTATAGTACACTGTCAAGTCTTGACATTTACACTTTACTTGAATAATCGTTTGTCCTGTTAAATGGGTTGGTTTAATAAAAAAAAAAAAAAAAAAAAAAAAAGCAAGGAGGAAAGGGATCTATAGCCTTTAAAATGGAAATATTTTGCCAAAGATTTTGAAGCTTCCAAACTCTTACTCCTCTAAATTTAAATCAGCTTTAACAGTAGGCATCTTAGAGATCATGAAGCTCAAACTACTCCTAGCGTTCAAAACCCAGCACCACTAATCAAAAGACAAATTCATGGGGTATCACATTTGTATACCTTAATGTTCTGCTAAGCATCATGTTCAAATTAAATTTTAGGATACTGGGATAAGAAATGGTGACCAGTTTATTCCACCCATTTAAAGTTTTACAGAACTGGTATAGTATGCTCTGTTTTTGAAGAAACAGCAATGGGACATCCTTACCCATATTGTTTGTACCATCCAGAGGTGTGTGTTTTGTTTTTTTTTTTTTTTAAACAAACACACACACATCACACTAATATATTTACTTTTTGTGAAAGTGACAATTGAAATTATAGGGGTTTAAAAAAAAAACCACTTAGAAACGGAATTGCATTACAAAAAGAAAAAAAAAGGCACACCACATAAGTATTCTGAACATCGGCTACAGAGGCCAATCATATTTAAATATGCTTTCTTTTGAAGTAGGAGGAAAAGAGAAATAGGAGTTAGTTTAATGCCCATGAAAACTGGGAACTAACAACACTTGTTAAGCTTTTCCAGAACTTTTATCCTCCATAGCAGGAGTTGCAGAGACCACAGAATAATATGTGTGGGGTTAAATACTGTAGGTATAAATCCCCAGGCAACAAGGGTATTCAAGACTTGCTTTCCTTTGACACTTAACTGAAAGCTATACATTTCAGGAACCAGTAAGTAGAATATACTCACTTGTCAAGCTATTTGAGGGACTGGTGGATGATGGCTGGTTACATTTTCCTTTCATTAGACTAACAAATTTGACTTATCACAGAAAACGATTATTTTATATTATATATAATTATAGAAGTCTTCCCCGATTATTATGCTTTAACAAGTTTAATTCACCTCTGACAACAAGCCACATTAAATATTTTAGTGACTATGAGCCTACATTTTTCCATAAGCTTCCAATTTTCAATGCAGTATCTCAGGAGACATGCATTTAGAAGAGGACTTCCCAAATCCAAGATTCCAGTTTCAAACATACACAGTTTTGCTGTACATCGTGTAAACATACTTTACTCACCATTTTTTGTTTCATTATCCCAGTCCCAAGCTTCTATTATTAATGTAAATGATCTCTGAAAAGAAACAGAGCACCAATTAGATACTGATTAAACAAAACCAACCAACCCACTCACCCACATTTACAAAGCCAAGCCAAACAAACAGTGATTTGGAAGCAGCATTTGTTACTGCCAAGAAAGATCCAAAGCAAAGCAATCTCAAAAACCTCACTTTTTTTTTTTTTTTTTTTGCAGTAATGTGAAATTCTTCAAAGGTACTACTTAAAATTGCATTAGCAGCATTAGTTTGTGAATCAGAGCTAATTTAAGCAAATACAAAGCACAAAAAATATGGAGATCTTCTATAGCTAACATGTTTTAGTTCCAATCAAGCAGATCAACACAACTGTATAAGTCACTATCCCATTTTTTTTAAAATCACTTCTGATGTATGGAACTACTAGCTACAAGAAATAGCTAATAAGTGTTTAGCTACTAAAAAACCAGAGAGAAAAGCCACCATATGATGTCCTACAATCCAATAATCTAAACTGATCCTGTTTTGTTTTATAGTGTTTAATTAAGACATCAAGATCTTCTATCATAGGGAAAAAGTAAACAATGAATCTGGAAAAGGCTGGGCTATTTAGCAAAATTAAAACTGAGCATATGTTGATGGGACGTAAGGGGGAAAACTTTCTTCGGTGAACAACGTTTCCTTTCTGTGAAAAAATCATGAAAGCAACACTTCCAAGATTTTATGATCTAGAATGAGGTAGCTATCCATTTGGATGAAGCAGTGGGGAAGATAAGCTTTCAAGTTAAAAGATTTCAGCAGTTTTGAATATTGTTTTCACCACAGTACCCAATTAGTCCAATCATAACTGTCTAGCACATTTAAGTGCGGAGCTTCTTTAGAAGGGAAGTTATAGCCCTATTTGTAGGTCTAATTATTTACTAGATCTTTGCTTCATCAGCTGAAAATAGCTGTTCATTACCTATATTATCTTAGTCTTATTTACACAAAATTTGCAACATTCCTTATGTACAGCAAGTTACAGAATTTAAGTGAGCAGGACAAGTTCAGTTTTGAAATAAAGTCCCCTTGTTAGGCAAAGAAATCTAGGTCAATTTACATAGGCTATTTTTGGAAGGAGGAGACAGCAAGGAAGGCTAAGGCTACACTACCTTTACATTAGCAGATGTATATCAGTGTTTTACCATAGATCTTTAGCACTTAACAAGCCCTTTGAGAGGGGCTAAGACTCCAAAGTTTAGAAGCTTTACAAGCATAATTTGTGCAGCACCCCTAGAAGATAAAAATAGGAGTATTTGGTATTGGGTTCCTGTAGTTATGCTAAAAGAAATCAGTAGGGCCTATTTAAACATGCATCTTCTAGACCTTGATTTTAGATACAAAACTGCTCAGAAATATGTAAACATTGAAGACTGGTTACAATATCAGAATAAAGCACATTATACTCTTCCCGCTAAAAATACAATTTGTAATTGTTTGAGGATTCTCTCCAGAATTCTGCAGTCTGCTGCACTTTGCAGTTCTTCAACTGTAAATTTTACTATAAATTATTGTTTTCATTTACCAAAGTACCAAGAAAGGTTTAGCCCAATTTCTGGCTTCAGGAAGTAGCGGATCTTTAGTGAGAGTTTGCCTTTGGAAAAGGACAGCTGGGAAGGAAACAATTCTTTTCTTGTTCATAGCATGACAGCACTGCAGTCTTCACATTTCTGAACTTTTTTTTTTTTTTTAAGTGGAGGTAAGAGGGAACTGTTGAAATGATCGTCATAGCATGTGTAGCTGCTACTCTAAGTTTCAAGTCCTACCTATATGCACATATCTTACATTGCTACCATTCATTCATGATAGCAACAAACTCTCAGAAATCACATGCAACAGGGATATACAAATAGTCCATGACAGTTATGTTCTAGTGGTTAAGAGTCTCTGCGAATATATTCTAGCAGCCCTCTAACTGAATACTGTTCTAGTAAGGATATTGTAATCTTTGATGTATTACATGGATTCTCTGCTGCTTCCTTGCTTTTGAATGTGAGCACAAATACTGGCCCTGGACCAAACAGTGCTGCAAACAAGATAATCTTCAGAGCCCATCCTCCATTTATTAAAATTTTTGAAGATTTTATATTTTATTGATTTGTAGCCCATTTCATGACTGATGCAAAATTTGCATGCATGATTTATCCTTACAATGTAAGATGATAAATTTGCACTCTAAAACCTTTAATTCTGTATGCATTCATGCCATATTATATATGAGCAAATAAAATGACTAACTTTAGAGTAAACATTTAATTTTAAGAATAACTGAAATGTACTAACACCAGGAAATTGAACTGGGGACTAAGAGCAGATGGACTAGTATTAAATATAGTGTTGCGAAGGTGACAGCCTTAGAACATTATCCAGTCCTTTAGTTCGAAAGGTCTCTTCCTCACCTTTGCCCTTGTGAACTGAAGAACAGTCTCTGAGGCTGCGTCTACACTATGGAGTTTCTTGGCAAAAACCCCTAGCGCAAAAATGGATCAGCAGAATATGCAAATGAGATCGCGACTCATGCAAATGAGTCCCTCATTAGCATATTTTTTGCTGAGAAAACTTGTAGTGTAGACATAGCCTAAGGCTATGTCTACACGACAAAGAAAAGTTGGAAAACTTTTTGCATGTCTTTTTCCGCTTGTCTTCTGAAAGAGGCTTTTCCGAAATTTGGCCCATCTACATGGGGCCAAATGTTGGGAAAACCCTCTCGGAACATCCCTTTTTCCTCATAGAGCAAGGTTTACAGGGATGCCGAAAAAACCCCACGTCTGCTTTATCGAAATTTTTTTTTGGAAAAACAGACACGTTCCTTGGACACGGCAGATCCCAGAAAAGCTCAGCAGTTTAGACATAGCGTGAGAGATCCAAAGACTGGCCAATAGCCTTTTCAAGGAATAAAATAGTAGCTGAAGATTAACAAGAGACTGATATCGATCAAATATATGTTTTAACAAGCCTGAGGTTCAAAAAGGTGCGGGTTATACTCGTGATGGTCACACATTACTTCTTTTGCCATGCTTAGTATGTAACCATATCTCTTTTATATTGTTGCATAGATAGGGGTTTGATACATCTCTCTGGCATTTCATTAAATATGTCCTTTATTAGTTGCTACTTACACTCAAGCCTTAACACACGAATGCACTTTCACAATTACACAATAAAACAAGGATCACAATATCGCAGCTGGGCTCTCCCTTTGTTTTTATATCTCACTGACTGGCAATGCCACATCCCCTTAAATACCCACAAGAACATGGCTGCCAACACTCCAGGAGGTTCAAGGAAAGCTTAGATCTCAAAGTCTGGAAGGTTTCATGAGTTTCTACAGAGGTCCAGGAAATTCAAGCAGGCTAAGGGGGGAAAAAAAAAAAATGAATCCACAGACTGAGTACCTGAAACAAAAGCATTCTACTTTTCCTTTTGTCGGTAACAAAAAAAAAAAAAAAAAAAAAAATATATATATATCTCAAGCCCAGCACCATCGAAGGTCATTTGTGTGGCCTGCCCCTAAATCCAGCCCTCCTTGGTAACACATTATTTCCTCCAATTCCCCAACTCAAAATTTTGCTTAGGTTCCTGATTTTGTTATTGTAGATTACATTTATATAAAAGGAATCAGAATTCTTTCTAGTCTGCAGTTTTACCTCTTAAAGGTCTTCTTGTCATTAGTGTGTCATTGCATCCTGTTTTAACTCAATTAAAACAACGGGGTATGTGCTTTAGGGCCTAATTTTAAGACCATCAAGAGTAAAGGTTTCAAGTGGTCTCACTTTTTGAACATGTGCGCACGTGCACGCGCCCCCACACACACACACACACAGACAGAGAGTAACCAAGGTGCCTTTTGTATATATCAGGGGTGGGAAACATCAGGCCCAGGGGCCAGATGTGGCCCCCGACTTGCCTGGATCTGGCCCCTGAGGCTCAGGGCTCCTCCCAGCATTGGGGAGCCTGTTCTGGTGCTCCGCTACCCCCTCCCCCGCCACGGGGCTGGAGTACACAAAATTTACTAGCCTGGGCTCTGGCGTATGAGGGGAATGTGGGAAGTGTCTTTCTCCTTCTTAATCAGGGGCAATGTCAGTGAGGATTTGTTTTGTTTTTTTACTTCTCACTTGTGTGGGGGTCAGCAGCCCCTGCTCCAAAAAAGGTTCCCCAACCTTGGTATATACAATGATTGATCTCTGTTTACACCCATTCCAGAAGAGTTCTACAAAGTCCCAACCCATCTTGAATGCTACTCAAAAGTACACTCCACTGTCCAAGAAAGTTCTTTCCAGCTGTCCAAGTAGGTTGTAATTTAATTTAGTCTAGATTCTAGGAAAGTTTGAGGTAAAGTCCAGTTTAATTATTCTACAGCAGCTCTGAATTTTTATTTCAAACAAACATCTGCTCAGCATGACCCATTCCAGGAATCGCTGTCCTCACATTAAGTGTACTAACCTCCACACAAATATACCTGACTCAACACATCAATTAATATGTGATTCTTCCACATTTCTTAAAATGAGTGTAATAGCTTTGTCAACTCCATTGAAACACCCAGGATTATTAAGAGTCCAACTCAGGGAAAATACTCAGTAGTAACCATTTTGTCACAAATTATGTTTGTATTTCAGATGCAATGGTATCTATTAGCTGTTAGAGTGCAGACACTTCCTTGTCTCTTCAGATGGTTAAAAAAAATGCCCGAGTTCCCTTCCTCTGTTTTATTTTGAGGGGAGTGCAATCCTGTATTTATTTCAACAATAAATATACACAGTAGGTTCCCCAGTCCTGTAACAATTGGTGTTGTGTCTTTAAGCATAAAGTAATCTTATTGATTTCACTGACACTATTCACTTGCTTAAAAAAAAAAATCTACATAACTCTTCGCAAGATAGGACCCAGGGTTATACTATAGTACTGGTGGTCAAAATCTGATTGTTCTAGAAGAACAGTGACCACTCTTGTTAAATTAAGACTGTATAAACTATTTCTGGCCAAAACTGTGAGTTCTGGTTCAGTTAAGTTTTTTCAGTTTGAAACTCTTCCCCAGGAGAGTTTGATAGAAGTAGTTCAGCTTTTAAGGGAATATACCCAGTTTTGGTCCCCTTTTGCCTCCATTATTTTAAATAAAGGCAAGAGTCATATACAACTTTTTAAAAGTATCTGCAGCTGAAATGGCTGAGGTTTATAAACTAAAACGTAGCATGGTATATACCAGGGCTACTCAACACACAGCCCGTTTGCGGCCTGCAGTGCGGTTTGGGTCTATGTGGGGCTCAACGCGCGGCCCGCAGGTGGGATCCTTTGAACATGGCCTCCAATGGGAACACACTCCACAACAGCGAGTCAATATAACGGTCTTCTCTTGATATGTGTTTTAGTCGTTAAATTCCTGGACTGTCATTGCTCATTAAAAGTGCTGTCATATGGGTGGAAATTGGGTAAATACTGCATTTTATTAATATGAGCCGAACTGAGTTAAGAGGGGCCTGCGGGTTGTGTAGTCTTGCCTTAATCTTTGTATTCATGCCCATCAGCAATGAAAGAAGCCATTTGCATATATATTTGCATGTACATGAAACCACACTTAAGTTGCGGCCCTTGGCATGTGCTGTGAGTATCATTGTGGCCCTTGGGGCTTCCAAAGTTGAGTAGCTCTGGTATATACCCTCATTGAAAGCAAGAGCATTTAAGCAAATGTTGGTTTTGATTTGACCAAATTACAAACACTTTGAAAGGGAGTGTTTCTGTCGGAGTTGTGTGTCATTGGGCAGTGCCCAGTTTATTTTGCGAAGCATATCAAGTGTGCAACTAGAGAACTTTACTGAGAATGCACACATGGCTAATTTAGTTACATACTATAGCATAATGGAGGTGTGCAGCTGAGAAAAGGCCTTCATAGGAGTCCAAAAGTATGAATGGTGTTATGAGGTAATTTATGCCTTTGAAAATTTATGTGTACAGTTTTGACCAGCACCCTCAGGACCGCTTGTTCCCGGACAAAGCAGTTTGCCAGACCAGGGGAGTGCAGCCCTGGGGCTCTCCCAGGACTCACCTCTTGGCTATCAGCCCAGCCAGTGTGTTGCCCCCTTCTCCTGGCCCTGCCCCAGCTGGCAAAGCTCTGCTCCCCGCCAGCAGGGTTCCTTGCCTTCGGCCCTGCTCCAGCGAGCAGAGCTCAGCTCCATGTGTCCGGTTGTCAGCCTCAATCCAGATGCCTGCCGACTGGCCAGGTTCCTTGCCTCCAGGCCACTGTCCCTGCAGGCTGCCTACTGCCAGACTGGCTGAGCTCCCAGTCGCTGGTAACCTCTGTGGCTGGGGCTTCCTGGTCCAGCAACATCCATAGTCCTGCCAGACCAAAGATGTTGCTGGGTCAGAGAGTCCCAGACCAAAGATATTCAACCTGTAAAAGGAAGACCCAGAGCTGAAGATGGTGAAGTGCTGCCAGTCTATACTTACATAGCAACATACTATTTCTAAAGTAATACAATACACATGGATTCGTCAGCCATCTTTTATCAACTTGCAGCTTCTTGTACTGTATGTATGGCACTGTATTTACAATATTTGGAGCATTAGAAGTTTCTTGGCATACACAGGTCAGAGTCAGTCAAGGCAAACGCTCTCATTCCTGAATTGCATCAATGAAAGAATGTATTGTAGCTTAAAAAAAAAAAAAAAAAAAAAAAAAAAAAAGTTTAAAATGCATAGGTACCCAAAATGCAAAAATAAGATATGCATATCAATATGACAAAAGTATACAATAATGAAACTGCAAAATACTATACATGTAAGGTTCAGAAAAATGGTTTGGTTTCATCTGACAGTCGAATTGCATGACCACACATGTGTAGCTTAAGTTTTGGACTCAAATTCAGCATTCTTATACAATTTAGACTACTGAAAGTGCAAGAAAGTCTTGGAAAACTGAAGAACTACATTATGGTACCCTTCGCCACTGACCTAAAATGAGGTTTTAAAGCTACATTTCAAAATGTAAGACATAAACAGAGCCTAAAAAGTGATGAAGAAAGGACCCATACCATTAAATACTGAAACTTGCTGGTATATCTACCTCTGCCTAATACCAAATATCAGGATTATAAATGTAGTTTGACTACTACTGAACCTAGACTATATGAACATTAAATGGCATTGCCAAGAAGTTTCAGATTGAAAATGCTTAAATACTAAGTTTGTCCATCAATAGTTTTCTTCCAATAGTTTTCCTTATTCAAAAGTGATGTTTGCAGATAGAATAGTTCACAATTATGAAATTTCCTGATTACTCCTTATCTGTGGAAAAGAGTGTGAGTGTTTCTGCCTAATCCAAGGATGGGGAACCTTTCATGGGTTGGGGGCCACACAAAAGCAAAAATGAGAAAAAAGAAAAGCCGCATACTGCACACACAAGCACCCCACAAAACCCCTTGATGTGATATTCTTTTTTATTTAGAATTTTAGTCTGATTGCTAGTTTGCTTTTCCTTGACAGGGTTTCGGGGCTTGCCCAGCTGTGGCTGTCCCTTCCTCCCTTTTCCCAGCACCCCATGCTGGGAAGGGGCTCCAGGGCTTGCCCAATTGTAGCCTCCTCTTCCTCGACACCTCATACAGGAAAGAGGTTTGGGGGCTCTCTCCTGCTCATGCAAGTGGCTCCCCTTCCCTCCCGCTCCTGCTCCCATACAACTCCTTACTGATTTCAGGAGGAGTTCCTGGCAGAGTCCAGCTGGGGCTGAATGCTGCAGGAATAAACTGTCTGACGTGACTCCCTGCTGCAGCCACCCCAGGCAAGGAAGGGGCTCTGGTGGTTTCCCTGCTGCCATCTGCCTGCCAGGTGTGACTGCCCCCTCCAGCCACCTCACCTGCATGAACCTTCTCACCTACAGGCAGTATGAGAAGTTGGAAGTGTCCTGCCAAGTTCTGCAGGTGCGATTGTAGTGAGGTTGGTGCTGTGTGGCCACTGGAGGCCCCTGCAGGTCAAACAGTCCAGCGGGGGGGGGGGGGGGGGGAGGGGGTGTGGAAGAGAGACAGATGTGGCCCCTGGGCCGTAAGTTCCCCATCCCTGCCATTACGAGTGTAGTATCAAAACCTTTATCAAAGTTGAACTATGCTCCAATTCAGTATTTGCTCTTCCTCTCTAGAGAGCAATATACCAATACCCACAACCATCTCAGTAACCCAAGGGGTCCAGAGGTACAAATAAATGGGGGGGGGGGAAAATCTTGTCAATTACAGTGTCCATGCTAAATGAGGCTAAATAAAGTGGGCTGTAAGTGCCCAATACTTAACTCTTGATGTCATTAGGGTATTGAATGTAGCGGCCTATCCAATTTATGTCTTTATTCAAACCTTGATTAAAGGTGTCAAATTTGCAGATGATGAAGACGAGTTCCGCAGCTTCTCTTTCCAGCTGTTTTTTTAAAAATTGCTTTGTAATAGTATAGTCGCTTTTAGATCCATTAATGAATGCCTGGGCAGGTTAAAATGTTCCCCCAACAGGTTTCCTCTGTATTACCATTTTGATGTGTGTCCATTAATCCTTTGTCGTAGAGACTGTCCAGTTTGGCCAATATACATGGGGTCCTACCATATGCTACCAGCACTCCTAGCTATCTTCGAGACACCACTGATTTCCTGAGGAAGTTACAGAACATCAGTAATCTCCCTGAAAACACCATCCTGGCCACCATACATATAGAAGCTCTTTACACCAACATTCTACACGATGATGGATTACTAGCTGTCAGAAACCCTATCCCTGATGACACCACTGCACACCTGGTGACAGAGCTCTGTGACTTTGTCCTCACCCACAACTATTTCCAATTTTGGGACAATGTATATCTTCAGGTCAGCAGCACAGCTACGAGCACCCAATGGCCCCAAAACATGCCAACATCTTCATGGTGGACCTCTAACATTTCCTCAGCTCTCACCCCCTAGCACTCTTACTCTACTTATACTACATTGATGACATCATCATATGGACCCACAGCAAGGAGACCCTGAAAGAATTCCACAGGGATTTCAACAACTTCCACCCCACCATCAACCTGAGCCTGGATCATTCCATACAAGAGATCCACTTCCTTGACACAACAGTACAATTAAATGACGGCCACATTTCCACCACCTTATACTGACCATTATATTTACCTATATGCCTTTAGCTTCCATCCAAGACATGTTTCCCAATCAGTTATTTGCAACCAGGCACTCCGATACAACTGGATTTGCTCCAATTCCATAGACCAAGACAAACAGCTACAGGATCTCTGTAGACATTCTTAAAACTTAAAATACCCACCCAGGGAAGTGAAAAAACAGATTGACAGAGCCAGATGAGTACCCAGGCATCAGCTTCTTTAAGTTAGGACCAACAAACAAAACAGACCACCACTAGTCATCACCTACAGCCCGCAACTTAAACCCCTCCAGCGCATCATTAACAATCTACAACCTATCCTGGAAAATTATCCCTCACTCTCCAGGCCTTGGGGGACATGCCAAGCTTCACCTATAGACACCCCCGAACCAGAAACAAATTCTTTCCAGCAACCACTGAGCACAGTTATAATAATACTGAAATATCAAATTTTATGAAGAAGATTGGGCAAATCCTTTTCCGTTAGAAATAAAATGGTACCTAGAAGGTATTAACTTTTGCGATATGAAAGATGAAGTTATTCTCCAATACAACAATGTGTTTTATAGCAAACAATGTTCTGAATTCTTAAAGGCAGCAATTTGGGGAAGATTAATGGAAACCAGTAGTAACTGTTCTTTCCCCCCAGACCAAGCCCTATTTACACATTTTGACAGCTTTGCGCAGGTGTGGGTTTTTTTAAACCCTATTAAAAAGCACCAGCTAGAAGCGTAGCTCCAGAAAGCTAGAACTATATCATGAGGTTCAGGGTCAGTTTTAAACATTTAAATTACAACAAAGATTGGCTAGACTACCAATGATTTTCTATTAATGCAGCGCAACCCATCATTGCTCTTGCATTACAGATTTAGTCAACTATGGTTTTCCAAAATATTTGACTAAATAAGCAATGTCCAGTGAATCAACTGAAAAAACCTACTGCATATTTTCTAACCAGTATGAAGTTAAAAATAGATAAAAACCATCAACCTGTATATTATATGAAGCAATTAATGAAAGCTGTTTGATATAAGACAGCATTTACTGTTTATCATCATGGTAGGTGACTGCTACTCTACAGAACTTTTTGCCTTGATCAATATTTAGTTAGCTGTTCATATTATCTTCATGTCAGAAAAAGCACTGTAAGTAAAGACTCATTTTTATTGACTTTGATGTACATGTTTCTCTTTCAAGAAGAAAGTGATTAAAATCTGATCAGGTGTTAGCATGAATGAAGATATTGAGAATGTGTTGAAGGCTACCGGTTAGAAACTGAATGTTTATTAATATTTCTTAAAAGGAAAGTATACAAAGAACTCTCTGATGAAGTTTCATTAGACTACTTGTGAGCCTTCTGAGAAGATTTATTTAAAGATTTGTTAAATAAAAATGAATCTGTGTCTCTGAGATAAGGCTTCATACTGACTTAACCACCTGCTGAACTAATTTTGTCTTATGTTTGGATCTGCTATCATCATCATCATCATCATCAAACAAAAATAGCTTTTCATGGATTAAGCCTGACAAGGGTCTCAAACTCACAGCCCGTGGGCCAGAGCATATTTGCAATCTGGCCACGAGACCCAGCAGCACAGGGATCAGCATACCTGTCCCCATCCTGTCACCATCCCCGAGGGATGCAGCCCTGGGGATTACCAAGGGGGAGGTGAGACCTGGCACAGGGCAGCAACAGCAGGGAAGCAGACCACACTCAGCAGACACACTTGCCCCACTTCCCAGGGCTCCCACCGCAGGGAATGTGGTGAGGTCCAACTGCTGTTAGTGCCCTGAGCTAGGGCCCCCTAGTAATCCCCGAGACTGCATCCCTCAGGGACAGGGTGCAGTGGGTGGGGCAGTGGCAGGATTTGAGGTATAAGTATGCCCCCTAGGCCACTAGATCTACGGAGCCAAATTGCAAATATGCTCCAGCTTGTGGCTTGCCCATGGACCAGGAGTTTGAGACCCCTACAAGCATAATGCATGGATATACTCAGGGCCGGCCCGAGCCATTCGTGCGCCCCCAGGAGTGCAACGCATGCATGGCTCTGCCCCCGGGCGCGTGGTGCCCCCCACCCCCGGCACATGCGCAGCCCCGCCCCCGCCCAGCCCGGCAGCCCTGCCCGGCGCCCCCTACAACCGGTAGCCTGGTTGGCCCTTACCTTAGGCCAGCTCTGGATATACTCAAAACAAAACAAAACAAAACAAAACAAAAAACCAAAAACAAAAAAAAAAAAACAAACAACCCACACCACACAATGGATCCAACCCTAAATATCAATGACATTAACATACCAAGAAAAATGTATCTCAAAAAAATCATACTAAGCATGCTGATGTACACACCAAAGATTAGACTGTAACCTAAAGGTTGTTAGCCAATTTGTACTGCTCCCTTCATGGTCAAGGGGGGGGGGGGGCGGAGTTTGGGTAGAATTGCAAATTAAGCTAGAAGTGACACTTGATACATCGTTCCTTTTTTAAATATACAGTGGTTTAATATACAAGAGGCCTACCCTTAATCAAGGGTATTTCAGCTGTATTTGTGAATTTTCATTAATAGTTTAACCAATATCTTAATAGGGACTAAAGGCTGGAGGAAGCCAGGAATGCATTATAAAATGCAAAAGTTTGACCAGTGTACCTATCTCCTTAACATTTGGATGTAGGTGTAGATTTTCTGTTTCATGGTTAAATTAGCACTTTTCAGTATGCATGATCTACTCTAGTTTCACTCTAATCTTCAGTGAAGCAGGATCCCACTGATCTCAAGTAACATCACTTATCCCTTGCATGCCTCAGAAGGGGAAAAAGATGCTTTATGTTGTAGATGCTCAATACTGTCATTTTGGTTACCTCACTTCTGACTTCTTGCACTTCAGAGAACAGTATTATTTTGACTCGATAGTTACCAAGGGTCAGTGAAGGAATAGAAAGAACCTCTCACCATTGCTTCCTGTCCAGCTGGACCTATTAATCCAATGCAGTATTGCCGAATTTCCCTTTTTTTAAGAATGGGGACAGAGATACTTTAAGAGCACTTTCGGTTAACGAGACAGAACCCTATTCAGGCTCCTATTCATTATCTGACAGCAAGGCAATTTGGAGAGCAGCATCTCAACCCAAACCATACAGTTCATGCCAATGCATGGGGAGGCAAAGCTCCTGGAAAGAACAGTTCAAGATCCTGATAAGATGCACCCAAGGGAAAAAGGGAAACAAGGTGGGAGCATCAGATCTCCAAAAATATGGTCTCAGAATTGAGGATGGAGACTGATGAAGTTAAGTAACTTTTTCCTTCACTTATGCAAACAAATCATTTTTTCCTCACTCCTGGAGAGTAAGAAACTTCAGGAATGTTTCAGATGAAGTTAAAATTACAACAAACCCTCTGAGCAAAAATTGGCCAACTGAAGAGAAGGAACATCCTAGCCCCTTGCTCCTCCACCTGCCATACCTTGGAAAATAGTTCTGAAGTTGCAAATAGAGATTTCTTTTTGGAAGCTAAAGACAGCAATAATACTTCACATACTGAGAGGGGAACAAATAGCTATTTTACAAACAACTATAACAAACAGTAGTAGCAGCCTTGCCTCAATTCTCAACAATAAGTCTTAAAGCTTGTTTAACTTAGGCTATGTCTAGACTACACCAAAGTTCTGAAAGAGGATATGCAAATTCTGCAAGAATTTGCAGATCTTCCAGTCTCACTTTTGAAAGTGAAAGTAGTTGGGACACTTTTTTGCAACCCCCTTTTTGAAAAGCCACATAAACCTCTTTTTGTGAAAGAGCATCTTTTCCAAAAAAAGGGGGGGTTGCCGAATCTCCCCCCCACCCCCCGCGTCCTGACTTCTTTCACTTTTGGAATTTGCATATCCTGTTTCAGAACTTCGGCGTAGTCTAGATGAGCCCTTAATCAAGAACTAGCAGGATGGTTATGTGCCTCTTGGTTCTGTGAGTTTTTTAATCTGCCAAGCCAAAAGGATCTAACCATGGACCTAACTTCCATAGCAGTTTTTCAGACTTTGGCTTCATCAATCTTCCTCTTCAAATAAGCCTTTTGACCACAACAAGAATGCAAATCGACACACGCATCTATCTAAACAAAAATCCTGAAAAGCAAAAAAAAAGTTTTACTCTAAGAAGAGACCCAGAGACTCCATGAAATCCACCACAGATTTTATACTGTTATGTATGTGTAAGGTGCTTAAGTGGAAAAGAGAGGCTAGCACATGTAACAAAGCAAAATGCTGACACCTATGCAGACATAGTACTCTGTTGGACAATGTTGTTAAATGGGTATTTCAAAGAACAAAGTCACAAATACATGAACAAGGAATTCACTGGGTTTAAATGCTCTGGCTCATTCCAAGGAGCACCCCAAAAGAACCTTTTAACATCAAGCACACAGCAAAGGGCAGGCATTTAGTGGAAGAACAGTCAGGCAAATATAAACTGATTCATTAAAGATGGGGCACGATATTCTAGATTTCCCTCCATTACTGACATTTAATGGCAATGGTTTACTAACTGGAGACTCCCTATATAAATTAGTGATCTGGAAGACATACTCTAGTAAGTTTTGAGTGGGGAGAGGGCAAGAGGCATTTAGCCACTTTGTCAGGATCTCAGTCTTTCATGGGACAGGTTTTTTTATTTTAAGCTGATTTACTTTCAGTAAGTTTGTGATAGAGACCAAAATTTTTGGAAGGGATTGTGATCTGGGGCAGATTGGGGTGCCAGATGAAGTAAGGTTCCTCAGTTCTGGGGGATCCAAGATCAGAATCACAGCTTGTTGGGACTTTGTTGTCTGCAACAGAGCTCACAACCACACTTGTTTGCACCAGTACAGGGATGTTAGATCAAAGTTTGTCTCTACCAAATGTTGCCAGTAACTTTGCTGACAGAGCAAATTGGTGCACATTGAAGCAGCCTCTTTCTCCAGTGAAGAAAGAATGTCATTTACTAATGCCGTTTTTTTTTAATCTTAAAATAAGATAGACATCAGCTTCCTATTTGGTCCAAGGGCAAATAGATTCCCTTCCACCACCGCCCTAGAGGAAGGTCTGATCTGTCATTCTCTAACCCAGAGACCCCTCAGGAGGATCTACCAAGCACTCATTAATTACTTCATTAAGTGTTCTCCTTCCCTGGCAGGTACATGGCAACAAAAGTGCTCACATGGGACAGAGTGCACCCCTGAGGGAGAGGCACAAAGGTAGAGACAAGAATACTAGGTCTCTGGAAGGCGTAACCTCCAGCATATTTACATATAATTCTGGTTCTTGGATGGACCAAGTATATGGGCTCCTTATTCCAGGTGGTCTCAACAATTTGGACATCAGTGTTTGGAAACCCATTTTCATGGTATCCTCTGTAGACTTTGATGAGGCTAGACAATCCCAGGTGTGTTCAATTATTCGTGTATGAAGATCCCTATGATACTTTCTTCCACGTAGGCTGTCCAATATCAAGACATGGTATGGGAATTGACAAACATTCAGCTTGGAGTACATTCTATGACTTTTTCCTTTCTAGACATCACCAGCCTAAGTCACATCTCATAGGTGTCCTATGTACTCAGTCTCACCCTGTACCACAATGGCAATTCTTCAGTTTATCATGAAGCTGTAGACTTGCCTCAAAGTGGCAACATGGCTTCATCTCAAGAGTCTCCAGTGGTGTACTTGATCAAGCAGTTAAGTAGAAAAACATTTGAAGAGTAACTCAAATATTTATAACAGTATTCTGATTATATAGGCCATAGGAACAAGTGGTTGTCCATTTAAATCTTTTCCAGACTGACAGAGGTTATCCTGGCAATTACAGATCAATAAGTCTAATGTCAGTACCAAACAATTTGTTTGGGAAAGTCAGTGCCTTACTAATCTACTGGAATTCGTTGACGGTGTCAACTTACATGTGGACAAGTGGGATCCAATGGATATAGCAGGGGTGGGCAATAATTTAACAGGAGTCCACTCCAAGATTTTGGAAAGTGGCTGAAGTCCGCACTCTTCCATGATATTAATGGCGACGATGCGGGGTCTGGGATAGAGGTTGGCTGCAGAAGGGAGCTTGGGGTAAGAGATTGGTGTGTAGGAGGGAGAGTGGAGTCTGGGAAGGAGTTTGGGTAAAGGAGACAGTTGTGACCTAGGGCAGGGGACTGGGTACAGGAGTTTGGGTTGTAACCTAGGGTAGGAGGGGGGTGCCAGATCTGGGATAGGATATGGGTGCAGGAGGGGGCAGAGGGTTGGGGAAGGGTGGGGTTCAGGTGCCAGAGTCAGGCTCTGGCCAGGAGACTTACCAGCCAGCAGCCCAACCAGCCTGCCTGCTTGGAAAGCTAAATGCTTTCAGAGCTTAAAAAACATTTCTCGGATAGCCTGCCTGTCCCACATCTGCATAGGCTGCAGGGCCATGTGGTTGTGTGAATAACTGAGCCGGGGGGGGGGGGGGGGTGGGTGGAGAAAGAGAAGACGACGACAGGGGCATGGTTCTTCACGTGCTGCCCGTTATTCAAAAAGGCAGCTCTCATTGGCCAGTTTCTGGCCAATAAACCAGCCAATGGGATTGTGCTAGGGCAGCACCTGAAGCCTCCCGCCTGGGATCAGTTTTGAAAGAGAAACGGCCCAGCAGCCACTTTTCTGAGCAGCATGTGGGGCAAGCAGGGGAGCCTGCCTGGGGCTCCCTGCTGTTTCTGCAGGCCGGATCTGGTGGCTTGGCGGGCCGGATCTGGCCCATGGGCCCTATTTTGCCCAGGCCTGACTTAGTCTCTGTTTGTCAGAAGCTTGGAAAGGGTGATGGGGAGGAATCACTTGATTATCTCTTCATTCCCTCTGGGGGCATCAAGCACTGGCCACTGTTGGAAGACAGGATACTGGGCTAGATGGACCTTTGGTCTGACCCAGTATGACTGTTCTTGTACAAAGTTAATCCTTTCTACAGTAATTTTGACAGCTGTTTGTGCTATCTGCTGTAAAATTAACTTTTAAAGGAGGAGTAAATTTGTCATTCAAAATAAGATTGTGACCAAGTGGAAACCCTCATCTACAACTTGAATGAGTGTATTTAACCACATTTCTAGACTGTATGAGACTACCTAGTGTAATCCTGTATAATTTTAAGTGTGTTTACAGAATTAGAAGTGGAGACACTTTCCTCCTCTTACGATTAAGGGTTTTGCCTGTCAAAACACATGCTTGTCTCAAAGTTTGTGACTCTAGTTCCGTGGCCAAACTATACATTACACTCCCACTAAACACACGCATTGTGGTAAAGGAAGTACAGCTGGTCCCCAAGTTATGAACGCATCAATTTACGACCGTGCGTATTTACGACCAACCTCCTATACAGCCGGAGCCCGAGTTACAAACAAAATCCGCACTTACGAACAGCGCAGCTGTATGTCAGTGAATGTAATCCAACTTACGAACACATCAAGTTATGACCGAGTGCTTGGAATGTAACTCGTTCGTAAGTCAGGGACCGGCTGTAATGTTTACCAACTACCTACAAATCTCTTCATTGATCAGGTGGTGTCAGATTTGCTTTCCTCCTTATCTAAACAAAGTGGTCAGCAACCATGAGACAAAAAAAGCTCAGGAAATCATGCCTTCTCTCCTAGATAATGGTAAAATGTTGGTCAGGTGAAAGTATGCTGATCAGAAGAGTGTAAGGCAAGATTTTTCATCATTTTTGTTGTTTGTTTTACAGTACAATACCTAGATCACATTTGTGGTATACCAATAATTTAATTCTACACCAAAATAGTCAAATTCTTAAACAATTTTTTTTTTTAAATCCCGAGTACAGGTTGGACCTCCCTGGTCCAGCTCCCTCAGGACCCAACTGGTCCCAGATGAGGGATTTTTCTGGACCAGGGGAGGTCATTTCTGGCCCCCCTTGCTACTGACCCCACCCCCTGCTCTGCTGGTTCACTGGGCTTCCCAGTGCCCCTGGCAGTGCAGCCAGGTTGCACACCAGGCTCCCCAGCTCCTCCGGCTGAGCGCACCAGGCTTCCCATCCTTCCCTTTGCAGCCCAGGTGGGCCATGCACTGGGCTCCTGCCCCCAACCCCCTGCAGCCTGCCAGACTCTGATCCTGGAACAGTTGCCGGACTATATAATTCTGGTTTATAGACATGTAACCTGTAGCAGAACTGGATGTATTGCTGTCAAGGAAGGGAAATTTCAGGAAGAGATGCTAAAAGTTTTTCCATCCCCCCCTCAAATTTCACAAAGGTAATGGTAATGACAGAATGAAGTCAGAAAATAGCTTGATGCTACAGTGATGTCTGTAAGGTTATGTATAGAGGGATATAAGCAATTAGTCGACTACCCAATAAGCAAATGCTGCAAAACAAATGCTGCAGGTGGCTCTTGTACATTTCAAAAGGAAGAGGCACAGAAGGGAACCCCTGCCTGTGGGGACTGCTTAGCTCCCGCTGCCTCTCTCTCTTTGAAATATACAAGAGTCATTGTGGCTCCTGTACATTTCAAAGGGAGCAGCGCAGTGGGATAGCGAGCGCCCCCCTTATCAACTAATTGAGTAGTCAATGAAAATTCCATCAACTACTTGATCAGCTGATTATTGAAAATGTAACATTGCTAGTTATGTACATAGAAATCATGAATAAAGTTAGTAAAAGCCACCCTATGAAACCAGAATGCACTACATATGTCTAGGAGTTCACTAAATGTAGTTATCTTTAAAAAGTTGGAGTGCAAAAGATGCTGTTGGCATTGCTACTGAAAAGGACATCACAAACAATTTTGTAAATACTAATGAATTCTGTGGGATTTATATGGTGCTGTTACTGAATCTAAGTATGCACTCTCTGAATAAGGCAGAAGTGCTTAGATCCACTAATCTGATGCTCCTTTACTACTCAGGATATGTTAGTATACATGTTTAAACAGTTTAATTGATGAGCCCAGGATCATCCATTAACCTTCACGGTTACACACAAGGCCCACCCTCCCCTCCCCTCTGCTGCTGCTTCTGATATAGGCCTGACGGACTTCAACTGGGCAAGGATTTCATCACAGGATTTTTATCCTATTTTAAAGTCTTGGGCTGGGGGGCTGAGAGAGAACCACTTCGGTTTTCAACCTTTACCAGTCTGTCACTCAGGCTTTGTCTACACTGCAGGGTTTTTGCACAAGAAGTTTTTTGCGGAAGATATCTTCCGCAAAACTTCTTGCGCAAAAGCACATCCACACCTCAAAAGCGATGTGCTTTTGCCCAAGAGAGTGTCCACACTGCATGGACACTCTTGCGCAAGAAAGTGCTGATGGCCATTCTGTGAATGGCCATCAGAGCACCTGTGCTTTTTGTGATAGGGATTTCTTGTGCAAAAAGAGCCTGTTGAGCATCAACACATCTTTATGCGCAAGAGTTCTTGCGCAAAAAAAGGAGTTATGCCTCATAAAAGGAGGTATACCTACACTGCAAAAAGCCCTCTGTTCTGGCGATTGACTGTAGATTTTCTTGTACAAAAATGCGCTTGAGGTGTGGACACTCCGTGGGCTTTGCGCAAAAACTCTGTAGTGTAGACATAGCCTCTGAGGGTAGACAGAGGCAAAAAGGCATCCTTTAGAAAGTACAAGTTAAATAATATTGAGGAAAACAGAAAGGAGTATAAACACTTGAAAAAGAAGTTTATAAATATAGTTAGGAAGGCAAAAAAAAAAAAAAAGAAGGAGAAAAATTTGAAGAAAAGGTTGCTATTAAAAATTTTAGTCAAAGACCCAAAGTTAAGTACACCAGAAGCGGGAAGTCTACCACATAACCAGCCTGGCCACTGCATGATCAAGATGCTAAAGGAACACTGTTAACGGGTGATGCTTATCAGTTCTGGTTAAGCGGTGGGCATCTGGATCAGCCCGTCTGCAGCAGGTGGGGGGAGGGGCACAGGCAGGGGCTGTTCCCAATCGTTTGGGAGGACCCTGTCTGCAGCAGAGTGCCGCTTCAGCTCAACACAGCGGGGAAGTGGGGGAGGGCACTCCTGCCCAGCTGGACTGGCGTGCTTCCCCCCCCCCCCCCCCAGGTGGCACCTGCCAGATGATCTTGGCAGGATCCATGAGCACTGGGTCCATTGGTAAGGCCAGTTTAGCTGCTGGGGAGGCATGTAATATGCTGATTGATTTATGTTGCATTTTGGGGAGACTCATCAGGGAGACTTCCAGAAAGTCTGCCAACCTCTTGTAAAGTTCTTGAAATGAGCAGAAATCATTTTCCACCATGGGGGAGAGGGGCATTAAGGTGTTATCTGGGGAGGATGAGGATATGCGAGTTGGAGGGGGAGAAGATACAGAAGATCCCTCATCACTGAGGCTGGGTCATCTTCCTTTTGGTAGGCAGCCTGTCCAGAATGGCAGGGATGTTGCTGCTGGAGCTGATGGCGATTGCACTTGTTGTGGTTGCTGGGCTTGGTATGATGCCCAGGGGTCCCAGTAAGGCCAGTCGGGCGGGTGTGGCACAAGAGGGGGCAGCCATTTAGATGGCTGCCACTGCAGCACTACTTGCAGCTGCAGATGCTTTGGGGAGGAGCGCCATAGGGTGTGGGTACCAACCAAAGGTTCGTCGTCCTCCTCACTCGATAGCAGTAGTGCCAAGCCTGATGGAGTTGAGAGCGGGAACCTGCTGGACGTGGGTCACACCATTGGTGCTGAATAACGGGATTGCAGGCACTGAAATTACTCTGCATTCCTCCAAAGTAGTGAAAGAGCGCGGTGCCAGAGCCTCCAGTATCGACGGCAACATGGAGGGTGTTACTGCCACAATCTGCGGTGCTGATGGTGCCATATAAAAGACCATCAGTAGCACCTGCTTGTGCCTCTTTGGTGCCAGAGGCAGCGTAGGTACCAATGGTGCTGTGTGAGGCTTGGCCTTCTTCAGTGCAGATGGTGCCTCAGCCGAATTGGATTTGGCCTTTGCTTTCATCAGTATAGAGATGAGTACAGATGGTGCCAGTTGTGCCGAATTAGACTTAGGCTTTTCTGGCACCCTAGTGCCCATCTCGGTGAGGTCCTTAGACACGTGGGAACCATCAGTGTCACACGGTCCCGGTACCTCCGTCCGGTGCCCTGGTAGAGGTCAGTGCAGAGGGTATTTTGGGTGCTTGTTCCCGTTTCTTAGAGGGGGAGTCAGCCCAACCTAACAAGGAGATCTCTCCCTGGATTGCTCAGAGGAAGAGTCTCTTGTGCTTGAGCCTGCTGGAGCCATGGTGAGGGAAGAGGGTTGCCAAGGTGGGGTAGAGTGCTCTGGGTCAGAGGTTGGCCTCACCATATTCTCAAGGGAGAGAAGTTTGAGTTGGAGCTCCCTTGTTTTGCATGTACAATCTGTTAGCTGCTTACAGTGTTGGCTCTGGGCAGTGGCATGTGCCTGCCCCAGACACCATGCACGTTGGGAGTGCCCATCAGAGACTGGAATTGAGAGCCTGCAGGAGAGGCAGTGTTTGAATCTCGGGGAACCAGGCATCCGAAGGAGAAAAAAAAGCTAAGGCAGAAAGACAGCCTTAACAGGAACAAAACAAAAACAAAAACAAAAAAAACCCCACAAACAAAAGTTTGGGGTTTTTTTAGTAACGATTAAATAGAACTAGAAAAACCTACTACTAACTGAATGCTATCACTAACACTTTACTAATGGGTAAGAACAAGATAAAATTTGAAAAATTGTTGTAAAGCTGGAGAGCAACTGCTGTCTGTTGCGACTGGCAACAGTCAGAACAAGGAACTGAGGGGACAGTTGGCTGCGCATGCATAGGCTATGCATGCGAAGCAGCCACTACTATTGGAGGGTACTGCCACTGTAAACCTCTGATTATGTGTTTGGGGCACTGTTGCGCACCAAAGTGGAGCACCAACAGGGACACTCCTCACAGAACCACCTAATTATATAATTTTGAGGGGGAAAATACAGGCCTTTTGGATCCAATACTGTACAGAGGCCTAACCTCACGTTTTATAGCTCTCAAATGACTGGATTAACACTTCTACACTAAGTTCTCCAAAGTCATTAATTCACTACGGCCATAAGCACTACCATGCTGAGAGAGGTTTTGATTAATTCACAGGTACAGTGAGGAATAGTCTTTCAGGAGTCCTCTTTAGAGGCTAGAGAAATTTCCATGAGTTTAACATTCACATCTAGTAATGCCATCATTTCTTCCACTAAGAAGAGTAGGATCTCACCACATTTTCATGTCCTCAGCATGAGGGCCAATGTTTGCCTCACTTTCCCTGAGACATAAGCATACCTCCAGAGGTCCACAATGCAGGACCAGTGCTCCCTAGTGGGCTGAATGGATCAGAAGTAAAAGCTGCTCTTTTATAAGGCTGAAGTTGGAGTTGACATACCTTAGGTCAAGTTTCCTTGGTGTCCCCATTGTGGGAGGTTGATGGGATAAACTCTCCCGTTGACTTCCCTTAATCCTCGGTACACCATGGGGTTGTAGAGACAATGAGGAATCAACAGTCAATTTAGCAGGTACTTACTAGGCCTGCTAAATCAAACCCTACTGTATTAATCTCCTGAGAATTGGAGACAAGCCCTAAAAGGAGCAAGCACTTCCACTGCAGTGCCATTTCTTCCAGATGTCAGAAGTGGGATGCACAGTTCATTCAGATTCTTCCACGAGCGCTGTGATGTCAGGAAGGAGAGGCTACTCAAGCAAAATATACAAACTGAAACGTAGCCTTATTTCCCAGGCCTAACACTTATCAACTTCCAAAATAATGCCAGGAGACAGCATGAGAACTAATTCTGCTTGCTGGAGCCAGAACAGGAAACCGTGCTAACGCAGTAAGCAAATATCTCTTTGGGAAAGCAACACTAGAGGCCTTCCTTGATCTTCCTTCATTTAGCTAATGAAGTAAAGCCACTTGTACTCGTATGAGAGGACAGTGGACTAGTCAAGTTTCTGTATAGCATCCATAAGTATAGTCTGATAACAGTTTTGAATAACTATATCTTGGCAACACAGAAGAGATGACTTAGCAAAATATTTTATTATAAACAAAAATGGTACAAGTAGATCAATAAAGCTTTCCTTTTACATCACAGAAAAGCTGCTGACCAATATTAGAAATGCCAGTGTTTTGTTTTCAGAAACTTAACTGATGGTCCCATGAATTGCAAACATTTTAATAGCTGTTGTATGTAGGACTTTATCCATATAAGTGTTAACATCCTCATCCCCTCAAACTGAACTTATATTTCCAAATAATACTTTGAGCATTAATCCCAGCTCAAACAGGCTTAATTCACATTTTTTTTCTATTTTACCAGATTCCCAAGTGAGTGAATCCTCCCACAATGTTATTTTTCAGACACTTCTGAAGTGGTGGGAGGAAAGCTGAAAAACATTAAATGTATCCTATTTTTTTTTTTTTTAAGAGCTGTCACAGAAAGCTCTCCATATGAAAGTTCATCTTTATGACCCCCTTACTATTAAAAGTAGAAGCAATATTTTCATATATAGAAATTAATCTTCAATAGAAAGTTTTAAAAATTGTTATGCCCATATCTTTTTAAAGATTTTGAACTTCAGTTTCAGAGACAGCCTAAGATTTCTCCTTCCACTAGTTTTGAGAAGAGGATATTGTCTTCAAAGGAGAGACATGACAAATAAAAAACAACAGACATGCTCTCTGCCTGATCATAAAAGCCTAAAGCGATTTCCTCCTTTACTTCCATCCCATATGCTTTCATGAGTACACAATTTAAGATTAGTGCTCTCCATGCCAGTTGAGTGAAGTGACCTTCAAGCCATTTCCAGGAATTCAAATGGAGTGCTCCAATAGCAGAAATATACAATGAACCATTGAAATTAGAAAACATGCAATACAAGTGTGTCAACTGTCTGCACTGCAGTCTTGTGTGAAGTGCAGCTAACACCATTTTATTCAAATATTTAAGTATTCCAGCCTTGGTACTATTCTTTTGACATATTTAAGGTGTGCAGGATCATCTAAAAGTTACTTTAAGTTTTCATATGCATGTTCTCCATGACCCATATCTGTGACAAGGAAACAAGCCTCTTGCATTCTCTGCTCATGCTGATGAAAGTGAGGTTAAATTATCTTTAAAAGTGCATGTAATGACCATGAAGAGCCATTAATGCTTTACATAAAATAATTATGTCAATATTTAGAATTCAAAGCTGAACTAGTAATTAATACTACTCTTCCCCTCCCCCCAATGCTCCATGTGGCATGGATATTATCATGCCCTCTGGGTGTTTCAAGCTGTGCATCATTATAATTTGAACTTCAAGTCAAGAGGGAATTAAACTAGCCATGTAATAATGTGCTTTAATTATTGTTCTGAACAGAGAACACCTGCATGCCTTGTATTTTGTACTGCAAGTTGCAACTGCAACTGTGTATACCAAAAGATAAAACTTACCTTGATTATGCCATCTAAAAGCTTGATTAATTAACACATTTAAACAAGAAGTTAGATGTATGCTTTTCAAAACCTCATTCTACATCAGGGGTGGGCAAAGGGGCCTTCACAGGCCGGATCTGGCCCATGACCGCCCTGCCGCTCCCCCACCCCCAGGCCAATCGAGACCTGGGGATGGGGGGCACGTAAAGTCTCCTCTCCTCCGCCAGGGGCATGCAGCACCAGAAGGAACCGTGCGTCCCACGGGGCAGGGCGGGTGGGAGAGCCAGAGACTATGTGGCTCAGGGTCTTCCCAGCGGTTGGGAGGCACAGTGCTGTAAGAGGAGGGGAGGCGAGGCCCCTCACGAACTAAGGGGAAGCCTCCCTTCAACCCCTTCCTGATGCTGTTGCGCTCTTCCTTCCTTGGTAGTGGTGGGTTTGCCCCTTGATTGGCCTGGAGGTGGGGGAGCGTGGGAAGTCTCCTTATACCGCCAGGGGTGCCTGGCGGCTAGAGGGAACCAGCTCTCTAGGCGCCGGACACCCCTGGCAGGACAGGGCGCAGAGAACTTACACGCTCCTCCACCCCCAGGCCAGAGTCTGTGGTCAGGAGAGCACTCAAAGTCTCCTTGCCCTGCCCTTTCTACTCAAGTCCCCACCCCTTCCAGTGTGGCCCACAGTCACAAATTCGTGAAGTGGTCCCCCTTAAAAAATTATTGCCCACCCCTGTTCTACATACACATCACACAAGACATGAGACCTGTTTTTAACCAATTAGGCCCTCATTTTTCTGCAGGAAATATTTATCCACTCAAACTTGAAATAAAGGATATGTCCAGATGTAGGTAACTTAAAAAAAAGCCACCTCTGTCCTAGCAAAATAACACCAGCTCTATTTTGAAGGGAGCAAGTAATTCTGTGAGTTTTCCCCAATCCTTAGCCTCTAACTAGTTCCCGAAAGAGTACCAATTGCTACTGCCCCTGTGATATGGCCAAGTGACCATGAAGAACTAGAATAAAAGCACCTACAACTATTACTATTTAACAGTTCATCACGTTTTCAACTCTAATCCCATAATTTAAACACTATTCCCAAACACTCCTATCACAGCATTGGTCACAACTTGTAACAGCAAAATATGTAACCACTAAAAAATTCAGTTTAAAAAAAAAAATGCATCCAGTTTGTCATGGTTTCTTTATTAATGCTTACTCAGTATGTATTCTTGGCAAGCTAATCAAGAGAGATACTTGATTTTGCAGAATAGCAAGCTTTTAAAGACCTTCATGACAATTACAATCCATAATACTTTGGCTGGTAGTTCTAGCAGGGTAGCAGGACCAAGTGGTTAAAGCACAGGGATGAGAGTCCAGAGAGACAGTTTCTCTTCCAAAATCTTTGCTAACTCATGTAGCCCTGGGTAAATCATTTAGCATCCCATTTTCCTATCTATTATAAAATAATATAACCTTACTTCATAGAACATCTGTGCTGAGTGAAGTATAAGGCTTTGAGTGTGTCACAAAAAAATACATTTAGACGTCCGATGGTGGGTCTTCGGGCATTCCAAATCAAGGCTATGATTTACCTTATTACCCCCCCACCTCCAGTGAGAGACTGTCTTGTGCTTAACTGCATGCCAGCTCCCATTCACCTCCAGCCTGCTAGTCACCCATCCAAATAATCCCCTCTAGGCTATGACAGCCCTTACTTTGCTTCACAGATTAACAATAGATGCACCTCAGTCCCCAAGACCATTTGAAACATTCCCCTATAGAGGGCACTGAACACTTGCCAGGCTGACACTAGTGTCACACTGGTTTGATGAATACAATTACAGGCTAAGCACCACAAAGAGAAACCATACTATTGAGATATTTAGAATGAAAAACTATTATCTTATTATCAAAGATCATGATTCAAGAGAATGAGCACAGAAAACGGAAATGGAAGTGTTACATAGAATGCATGTATTGATTTGGTTTTCTAAACTTAACAGACTAACCTCTTATCTAGAGCAGTCTTCTCTCATGCATAGCCTTGGTTGGGAACACTGCAAAAAGCAGATTGCAATCCTGTTTTCACGTGTGTAAAGATGCTGTCCATTTACTTCTTAGGTGCAGGATAACACCCTCACTGCGGCTACGTCTTCACTGCAGCACTATTTTGGGATAGCGGAGGTATCCCGAAATAGCTATTCTGCATCTTTCGAGCATGCACATTATTTTGAAATATAACGGGCTCGCTATTCCAATGGCCCTGTAAACCTCATTCCATGAGGAAGAGGAAGTTACTCACCTTGGTGCAGTAAGGACAGTTCTTCGAGAGGTGTGTCCCCATGGGTGAGCCACTGTAGGTGTCAGGCTCGCCCGGCGCTGCAGCTCAGAGTTTTCATGAGCAGTTGTCCGCCAAACCGCGTATGCGCAGCCCACACTTTGGGCCATTCGTGCCCTTTTGCTCTCTCGCATGGTCCAGCTCCCGCCAGTTCCTCAAGTCCACCCCAGTATCTGAAAGATATCAGTTGAGAATCCAAAGCAGGGAGGAGGGCAGATAGAGCACCCATGGGGACACACATCTTGAAGAACCATCGTAACTGCACCAAAGGTGAGTGAGTAACTTCCTTTTCTTCTTTGAGTGGTGTCCCCATGGATGTTCCACTATAAGAGAGCGTGTAGCAGTACTCAATGAGTAGTGGAAGGTGGGTCTCGGATTCATGGTCTAACTATCATAGATAGGACAGTAGAGGCCACAACTGTATCTTGTGCTTGAGACTGTAAAATTGCATAATGTTTAATAAAAGTATCGTTGGTGGACCATGTTGCCACCCTGCAGATCTCTCTAAGGGGAACCCCATGAAGAAATGCCGTAAATGTTGCCATAGTTCTCGTAGAATGTGCTCTTGGAGTCTGAGGCAGTGGTTTATTTCTTAGGATATAACATTGTTTGATGCATCATACCACAAGATTGGAAATTCTTTGCGATGATAGGGGTTTCCCTTTTGTATGCTAAAAGATGGAAACGAGTAGACTGATTTACAAAAGGGTTTAGTCCTGTCCACATAAAAGGCTAGTGCTCTGCGTACACTGAGCAGATGAAACCTCGCATCTGCAGTGGTTTAGGGTAGAAGGTAGTCAGTACAATTGGTTCATTCACATGAATTTCAGAACATACTTTGGGAATGAAGGATGGATGAGAATGCAGCACAACCATGTCTTTGTGGAAGATGGTGTATGGGGGAACTGCCATTAGGGCCGCCATCTTGCTTACTCTGTGAGCAGAAGTAATCACTAATAGGAAAACTACCTTCAATGATGACATATAAAGAGAACAGGTAGCCAGAGGTTCAAAGGGGGTGTAGGCTAGAGTGTCCAGCACCAGTTCCAGATTCCACAGAGGTGGTGGTCTTCGTGGTGGAGGTTCCTTAAGGGTCTCGTCAACCTATATCCTTGTTGTGGGATATGTGAAGATTGAGAAACCGTCGTCTATAGGCTGATGAAAGGCGGTGATGGCAGCCAAATGCACTCTTATTAATGAGGGGGCCAGGTCAGAATCCCTAAGTGATAAGATGTAGTCTAGGATATTTTTCAAAGGTGCTGATCTTGGTTCCAGGCTGTGATCAGAGCACCAAGACAGGAATCTACACCATTTGTACAGATTAAGTGGACTGGGTAGATATATAGGAGGACCTGCTTCACTCGGTCTGAACATTGTAATTCTTCATGGTAGAACCAGCAAGGAACCATGCCGTCAGCTTCAGGACTTGTGGCTGAAGGTGGAGTAAAGTTCCTGACCTCTGAGTCAGGAGATCATGGTGGATTGGAAGGTGGTAGGGAGGTTGAGGAGACATCCAATACAGGTAGGGAAACCATACCTGTTGTAACCAGAACGGTGCTATAAGTATTACCATGGCTGTGTCTGTACAGAGGTTCTCTAGGACTCAAAATGAGAGGAATGGGAGGAAATGCGTACAGAAGAGGTCCCCTCCAGCTGCGGAGAAAAGTATCTCCTAGGGATCCATGGCCAATGCTGGCCCTGAAACAGTACGGATGACATTTCCTGTTTTTGCAGGATGCAAAGAGATCTCTCTCTGGAAACCCCCCCCCCCCCCAATCAGTGGAAAATGGGTCAAAAATACTGGGGGTGTAGTTCCCGTTCATGATCTAGGGCAAAGTGTCTGCTGAGCGCGTCTGCCGCTATATTGTTTATTTCTGGTAAGTACGAGGCTAGTAGAATGACGTTGTTCCGTATGCCCCAGTTCCATAATTGAACTGCCTCAGCGCATAGGGACTGGGACTGAGCGCCCCCGTTTATTGATGTCGTACATTGTTGCTATATTGTCAGTCAATATCCCGACCACGTTGTTGTGGATGTATCTTGCGAAGTGTTTGCAAGCGTTGGAAACTGCTCTGAGTTCTAATAAATGGATATAAGTGGTCTCCCGAGTAGACCATCTGCCCTGGATTGACATTGTGCCCATATGGGCTCCCCATCCAATGAGGGAAGCAACTGTGGTTATGTGCATCGAAGGTTGGTCTCGATGGAAAGGCACACCCACCAAGAGATTGCAAGGTTTGGTCCACTACATGAGGGATTGCAGCACATGTGGTAGGGGGGGATACCCGCTTGCGTGCCTGTCCTTTGATGGGAGTAAACCGTAGCAATCCAATGCAGAAAGCAGCGAAAGTGAAGGCATGCGTGATTGACTAAGTTGTAGCGGCCATATGACTCATTAGTTGAAGGCATGTGCATATCGGAACTGTAGGGCTAATGGTGATAGTAGTAACAAGGGCCTGAATGGCATGGAACCTTAGTAATGGTAAGTACACTCTTGCTGCCACAGCCGCTAGCTGAGCACCTATAAATTCTAGGTCTTGCATAGGTAGCAAAGTCAACTTCTGTATATTGAGTAACAATCCCAGGAGTTTGAATATTTGTCTTATTGTCGATATCATACGTCATGTCTCTGCTTCCGATGTGCCTTTGATCAAGCAATTGTCCAGGTAAGGAAAGATAATGACCTATAAGTACGCTGCCACTACAGCCAGAGTCTTCAAAAATACCCTGGGTGCAGTAGAAAGGCTGAATGGAAGCACTTGATAGTGGTCCGGTCCTACTGTGAAACGAAGGAAGCGTCTGTACGCTGGATGAATAGTTACGTGGAAATATGCATCTTGCAGGTCGAGGGCTGCAAACCAATCTCCCTTGTCCAACGCTAGAATTACGGCTGCTAGGGTAACCATTTTGAATCTTTGTTTTCGAAGATAATGGTTCAATCTGAAGAGGTCTAAAATAGGTCTCCATCCTCCCGTCCTTTTTGGGGTGAGGAAGTAATGTGAATAAAATCCTCTGCCCCAAAAGTCTTTGGGAACAGTCTCTATTGCTCCCACATCGAGTAGACACTATACTTCTTGTCTGAGGAGACTCATGGGAGGGGTCCCTGAAGAGGGACGGGGAGGGTGGGGAAGTTGGAGAAAAGGAGAGCTGCGTCGTCACCTCTGCCGGCCCCAGCTGAGCCCTTACTTGCCCTGGGGGGCAGAGGAGCGGCAGGGCCTCCGCAGGCCGGATCAACCCACGTGGCGGGCCAGATCCAGCCCACAGAGGCCCTTTTGCCCACCCCAATCTAACTACTCAAAGCCTTTTTAATGAATTTTGGAACAGGAACACTATTTCTCTTTTCAGTGTGCATTTCATATTGAAAAAATGCTGTCAGTTGCTTGTTTGAGAAAAGTATACATGCATATTCTAACCAACTCAAACTGTACTTTTACTTGAAAGGAAGATGCAAATATTAAAGATCAAAGGCAATGCTGTGGAAACACTAAGGGCTATCAAAGGACCTAGAAGTCAGCCCATTTATGGAGATTTGGCTAACCAAATACAGTAGAAACTCAACAATAGTTCTCTTTTCCAGAGAGAGAGCCATAACAACTTTCAAGAACCTAAAAGGCTGTTAAAGGAGAAGGAAGAAAAATGATTTTCCTTACCCTCTCATGACTGGACAAGTGGCAATAGGCTTAAATTGCAGCTAGGGGGGTTTAGGTTAGACACTAGGAAAATCTCTCTGTTAGGGTGGTAAAGCACTGCAACAGATTTCCTAGGGAGGCTGTGTAATCTCTATCATTTTAAAGAGACAATTAGACAAACACCTGTCAGGGATGATCTAAATCAGCAGTGGGGAACCTTTTTTGGGACAGGTGCTGCTGACCCACAGAAAAGTCAGTTGAGGACTGCACACAAGTGAGAAGCAAGAAAAACAAAACAAAAACACACACTCCACCACCACCACACACCTAACCCTCATTGAGGTGGCACCCAACTGAAGAGAAAGATACTCTCCACATTCCCCTTGCACACCAGAGCCTAGGGGGAGCTGGGCTAGTAGATTGTGTGTGCTCCAGCCTCACAGGAGGATGGGGGGGGGGGGGCGCTGAGTGTCAGTGCAGGCTCCCTAATGTTGGGCGGGGGGGGGGGCCCAAACCCCAGGGGCTGGATCAAGGAAAGCCAGGGCTGCATCTGGTCCCCAGGCCTTAGGTTCCTCGCCCCTAGTCTAAATGGGGCTTGATCTTGCCACGAGTGCAGGGGATCGACTTGACCTCTTGAAGTTTCTTCCAGTTTTGTAATTAACACTTTGGGAATTAAGGTTGCTTGTAACTCTGAAATATTCGTAACTGAACAAAATATTATGGCTGTTCTTTCAACTGAACCTTGACTTAACACAACTTTGAAACTTTACTCTGCAGAAGTAAAATGCTGGTTTTTAAACCAGCTTAATTTAATTGAAAGAAGTACAGAAACATATCGTGTCAATTTTTAAAAACTTTTAGTAGTTTAATACAGTCCTTTATTTGCTTTTTTCTCTGGTACTGCTTTATTGTGTACCTCCAGCTCCACATGAGGTGTGTGGCTGTCCAGTCAGTTCATCACTCTGAGGTTTTACTATATCTGAGTTAGTTATCATGATTCCTTTACATATGCAGTGTTCATATTAAACAAAAAGAAATCCAAAAGAAGCAAGACCGAGCAGACATACTATTAAAATCCCAACACGACAAAGCTCACCATCGAAATTGCAATTAATCTGTAAGAACACTTGTGGTCAAAGTCATTATGTCCAGAGCATGGGGCAGATTTTATCAGATTCTATTTAAACAAAACAAAACCACACACCACAAGGTAGACTTGTCTGTTCTGTATGAGTAATAGAAAATCTTTCCCAGAAAAAGACAGCAGCAGTCCAATGAAGTATATAAGCAATAGTTTACCCAGGAAGATTAAGAGAGAGATCATCAACACAAGATGACATTTAAGGGAAAGAAGTTTAAGTTTCACGTATATCTAGTTTTAACCCACAATAGGATACTGGAAATTGTTCCAGAGCCCTAAAAGGAAAAGGCATGTTAGAGATCATAAGCAACAGAGATGATGACTATCTGGGGGAAATAAAAGGTCAGAATAATAAAGGGAATTAAAAAACATACCAGAGAATATCACCAACAAGGGAGATTTTTTTAAAATATATGTATTTTAAAAAGACCTAAGAAACAGGCTATAGACAGACTGTAGTTTGCTTAATACTCCAGTCTTATCCCAGGTTAAAAGAAGTTACTTCAGAGAGCAAGCACCTGTTCATCTGTCCAAGGGGCATATAATTGATTTGAGGACTATTAGTCTGTTTCTTAGCAACCTCTGTAAGCTCTAATTAAGTAAGTCCAAGACTGTCATTTGTCCTTGAAATGCCAAGCCCCTTTTCACCTAGTAGAAGATTCTGCTATTAGGCACCAAATAGTAGTTTTAGCTATGGATAATATTCATGTTCACTACACATTTCAGCTGAGAATCTAATGCCAGAGATATCAGGAAAGCTCACTATATGCCTTTTTGTCTATTCCATTTAGCCAACAACTGAAATGTTGACTGCTGACATAATCTGAATAAATTGGGGAGAAGAGAATGCATTAACTGCCAACCTAAAAACACCAAGACTAGGGAAGTGTTTGTACTTGGATCCATTGGAAAGAAAGGCATTAAACAGAGTAATTCGTCACTGGAATAATTTAGCAGGGTGATGGTGGATTCTCCATCACTGGCAATTTTTAAAATCAAAGGACTGAATTTTTTTTTTTTTTTTTTTTTTAAAAACAAGGTCTAGGAATTATTTTGGGGAAGTTCTATGGCCTGCACTATTGAGATGATCACATTTGTCTATCCAGTCTTAGACTCTATAAAGTAGTAAAATAGAGAGCCAGATTCATAAAAACTAAAAATTTTTTTAGTAGCGACAGTCTTCAGTATGACTTCATAAAGATACTGTACAAGAAATGCATACCACAAGAAACAGTATGTACATGTTTCCAAGAAAACCATAGGGCTTATATATTAAGTACTCCTGGAGGCTTAAGCCCCCCAAAACTTGAGAGAGTGATAAAAGGATTGTTTTATCCATCTTGAAATGGCTGTATTTTAATGTGAAACATTGGGCAGAGCAACACAATAGCAAGAGCAGAGACCAAATTGTATATTATGTCCAATTAAAAAGTATTGGCGTTAACTCAGATAGCAAGAATGAAATTATCCAAGTAGGAATTTGTATTGATGTCACCGAGGACTGAACTGACCCACAGACACTGTCTCAGTAGATTTGACAGCTTCTATTCTAAAATTAACCCAAGAATGTTTTGACATTTTGTTATGAGTTGATCCCTACCAAATTAAATGCATCAATCTAAATTTAGATACCTACTAACCAGCAGCAAGGTTCAGGGCAACCCACTGGTAAGAAGCTTAGCACCCTGCCACACCTCCATGGCAAGGGACAGGATGATAGCACCTTTTCAGGAATCCTCTCTCTAATCCATGTTCAGCAGCTTCATTTTTCAGATGATCCTCTGCTAAATTTTAATACATTTGAAGCACCACCCTTGCCCCCATCTAATTCCCAGAAAAAAATATTTCCCCTTTAAACCTGCCCGCAAGAGCTATTTGGCTGCTAAGTAAACCAACAGGGTGGAGAAAGAAAAAGCAACAGATAGCTGAATGAAAAACTTACTACTTCACCACATATCCCCAGTCCTCCAATATCCCACAACCCCCTATCTCCCATGGAGTAGCACCACTGGGTGTTTCTATCATGGACTTTTCAAAAAGCATCTATGCAAAGCTGACAAGTTCATTAGGTTTATTCCACTGACTTTTGGGAAGTGGGAATGATGCATGTGGCATGACAGAGAAAAGAAATTTTTGAGTACAGAAGTGTCTACAACTGCCTGCAGACCAAATGACAGTTGCTGCATCTATTCACAATTTTTTTAAAAATAGAGTTTGAGGTAAGACTACAACTTGCCCTGTCTACACACAGTTTTTAATAACCTTTTAGTTATTTCCTTATAAAATAGGCAGCAGGTTTAAACACAGGAAGCATTTTTTCTACACTCCTTGCCAGATGATGTTGCGAACACCAGGACAACAACAGTTCAAAAAAGAGCTAGATAAATTCATGGAAGATAGATCCATCAATGGCTATTAGCCAGGATGGGTAGGAATGGTATTCCTAGCCTCTGTTTGTCGGAAGCTAGGAAATGTGAGACAGGGGAAGGATCACTTCATGATTACCTGTTCTATTCATTCCCCCTGGGGCACCTGGCATTGGCCACTGCTGGAGGACAAGATACTGGGCTAGATGGACTTTTGGTCTGACCCAGTGTGGCCATTATAACAATTTTTTTCAGTAAATTTTTTTTTGCTGTAGACATCGCCAGAATGGCTTCACACTTCATAATAGCTCAAGGCAGTATTTCAAAATTGAAAGGATACAATTTATTATAGCAGAAGCTCTGTAACAGGCAAGAACTTCCTCCCCCACCCTTTACCCCGATTTATTTTATTTAGTATATATGCAATCTTTTGATTGAAGATGGACTATATATTAGAATAAAGAATTAGTGCATATGTCCTATGCCAGGCAATAGGAGTGTGGTCATTCACGGATGAACTGCTGGAGTAGCTTCTAAAAATGGAGATTAGATCTGATACCTGACAATCAATTTCTTTCATATCTGTAATATGAATGCTTGCACTAAGCTTCAGTATCCTTAAGAAAGAGAACTTTAGTAAAACACTGGCGTGTCAAAAAAAGTTTTAAAAATGTTGGAACTAAGTTTTATATCTGTGCCTCTGAAGAACGTAAGATTGAAAGGTAGCAGCCCTCTGCACTAAACATAGAACTAAGTTTAAACTGTTCTTATATTACTATCTGAAGATGATTAGTCCTATGGCACCTTAGAGACTAAGAAAAATATATTATCATGAGCTACCAAGATCCATTTCAGATGAAATGGAGTGGAAATAACAGAATCCAAATATATATAACAAAAGTAGTACCTTGTCAATTGTAGGACCCATAATTAATTAAGTGGACTGGAGGTATCCCATTCATAGCTTTGGATGTGAAAATGCAGATGTTGTTAAAGGCCACAGAAATTGGCTCTATAGTGCATTAAAGACACTAGCTGGATATTCAAGCCCAGGGTAACAGTTTCAAATTTGTAGATGAATTCCAGTTCTGTAGTCTCTCTTTGTAATTGGGTGGGGAAATTCCTTTGTAGAAGAATGGCTACTTTTTAACCTGCCTGGTCATTATCATGGATTTAAATGTTCCCCTGCAGGTTTGTGTGTATTACTATTCCAAATGTCTGATTGGTGTCCATTTATCTAAATGAATTCTTTGCTTCGGTCTTCGGCCTAAGCTTATCGGGTGTCAAGTCACTACTCGACTAGTTGCTTCCCCACCCCCTTTGCTGCCGCTATATCAGAGGCACCAAGGTGGAGAGGGGAAAAGCTGGCTTAAAAGCCAGTTCCCCTCAGCACCATCTATGTGGGAGGAGAGGGAGAGGTGCAGCAGGGGAAAAAAGTGAAAGCGGGAACCAAAGCAGTCCCTGGTGCGCTTCTTCCTTTGAAATGAGCCATGGGCTCTTGTACATTTCAAAAGGCAGAGGCACAGCAGGATAGCAAGCGTCCCCCTTACTGACTAATCAAGTAGTCAATGGAAATTCCATCGACTACTCGATTAGCTGATTAATAGACGTTTAACATCCCTAACACAGATTAACATAATTTGTTGGGGGAAAGGTCTACATGGTTTCTGTAAAGGGAAATCATGCCTTACTAGAGTTGCTTGAGAGGGTCAAACATACATATGGATGAGGGGAGGATCTAGTGAATATAGTGTACTTAGGTTTCCAGATAGCCTTTGACAAGGTTCCTCACCAAAGGCTCTTAAAGTAATTTATCATGGGATAAGAGAGAAGGTCTTTTCATAGATTGATAACTGATTAGAAGACAGGAAACAGAGAGTAGGAATAAATGGTAAGTTTTCAGAATGGAGAGAAGTAACTAGTGGTGTCCCCCAAGGGTCCTTACTGGGTCCAATCCTATTCAACCTACTTATAATGATCTGGAGAATTTGCAGATGATAAACTGCTCAAGATAGTTTAGACCAAAGCAGACTGTGAAGAACTTCAAAAAGATCTCAAACTAAGTGATTGGGCAACTAAATGACAAATGAATGAAATTTAATGTTGATAAATAAAGTAACACAATTTGGAAAAAATAATCCCAATTATACTAACTTAGCTGTAACTACTTGGAGTCATTGTGGAAAGTTTTTTGAAAAACAGCCACTCAATGTGCAGCAGCAGTCAAAAAAAGCAAGCGGAATGTTAGAAATCTTTTAAAAAGAGGTAGAGAATAAGACAGAATATCTTATTGCCTCTATATAAAACCATGGTACATCCACATCTTGAATACTGCGTACAGATATGGTCACCTCATCTCCAAAAAGATATCTTGGCATTGGAAAAGGTTCAGAAAAGGGCAAGAAAAATGATTAGGGGTTTAGAATGGATCCCATATGAAGAGAGATTCAAAAGACTTGGACTTTTCAGCTTAGAAAAGAGGATATGGGGGGGGGGGCGCTATGATAAAGGTCTATAAAATCATGAATGGTGTGGAAAAAGTGAATAAGGAAAAGTTATTTACTTGTTCCTATAACATAAGAACTAAGGGGTCACCAAAATGATATTAATAGGTAGAAGGTTTAACAAACAAAAGGAAGTATTTCCTCATGCAGCGTTCAGTCAGCCTGTGGAACTCCTTGCCAGAGGAGGTTGTGAAGACCGGGACTTTAACAGGGTTCAAGAAAGAATTAGATAAATTCATGGAGGTTTGGGCCATCAATGACTAATAGCCAGGATGGGTAGGAATGGTGTCCCTAGCCTCTGCTTGTCAGAGGTTGGAAATGGATGACAGCAGAGGGATCATATGATGATTACCTGTTCTGTTCACATCCCCTCTGGTGCATCAGGCATTGGCCACTGTTAGAAGACAGAATACTGGGCTAGATGGACCTTTGTTGTGATCCAGTATGGCTATTCTTATCCTTTGTCACAGAGACAGTCCAGTTTGGACAATATACATGGCAGAGGGGAATTGCTGGTACCTGATGGCATCTCTCACATTAGAGGATGTGCAGTTATGACCCCTGATGTTGAGGCTTATGTGGTTAGGTCCTGTGATGGTGTCATGTGTATCTACATGGACAGAGCTAACAATGGTGTTTGTTGCCCGGGGTAGGTTCCTGGGTGAGTATCTTAGGTGTGGTGTGTGGCTGCTGGAAAGGATTTGCTTGGGGGGGGGGGGGGCTGCGCAGGGTCCGTAAGTGAGGACTGGCCTATCTGCCAAGGTCTAGGAGAATGAAGGATCATTTTCCAGGATAGGTTGCAGATTGTCAATGAGGCACTGGAGGGGTTTAAACTAGTGGCTGTAGGAGATGACCAGTGGTGTTCTGTTATTTTCCTTGTTGGGCCTGTCTTGAAGTAGTTGACTTCTGGGTACTCATATGGATCTGTCAATCCGTTTCCTCACTTCCACAGACGGGTATTTAAGTTTTAAGATTGCCTGATAAAGATCTTGTAGGTGTTAGCCTTGGATGGGTCAGAGACTTACTACCTGAAGTTATTCAAAGTACTCCCAAGGGCAGATGAAAGGCCGGGGGGGGTGGGGGGGGAAGGTTAAGAAAGTGTAACACAACAGATGGCAGGCCACTCATTTCTCTGTAAGGCAAGATATTTTTACAAAAAATTCTTGTTTCAGTAGCAGTCTGAAATACGCAGAAGACATCAAGGGTTATCTTTTCACTGAAATTTGGAAGAGAAGACTTTTTATAGTTAAATGAAACTTAACTTTTCAAACTCTGCTCAGAGCAAGCTGCAATATTAGCTGTTGGTACATACAACATACCAGTAAGAAAGTCTCCCCGTACATGCACTTTTGTTTTTGGTGACACCTGCAACTAACAGTAATCCAAATTAAGAGGTCTATCATCTTAAATGCCATCTCCTCAGGCACTGGCTCTTGCCTGCCTACTAGCACTGCTGCCTCCAATAGAGCCAGCAGCAGCATGGGAGAGGAGTGGACAGCATATAACGATGAAGCTTAACTAATGAGCCCATGTTCATCAGTTAACAGTGTACACATTTACACTTTCATATCCCTAATCTTCTATGCATTCTTAAATGAACAGCAGAGGGGGGGGATGATTTCTGGTGCATATCATAACCTATAATGATCTGGAGGTGTCATTTTGGGCTACTAGCACTGAGTATATCCTTTTAGTTATAAGAAAACTTTCCTTGGTAGTTATAGTACTACTAGAATGTTCTCAAATTGCTTAGCCAAAGTGATATGAAAAAAGCATCAATTAAAACATACTATTTAGTTTGAAAGATGATAAACCTAGGGACTTGTCTACATAAACACCTATTTTGTGACTGAAGCTTCAGAGGGTAGCCGAGTTAGTCTGTACAGGATAAACTTAAAAAACAACAAATGGTCTGGTAGCACTTTATACACTAACAAAACATGCAGATGGTATCATGAGCTTTCGTGGGCACAGCCCACTATGGTAAGCTGGGGTACAGATCTACGAGGGCTGTGAAAGTTTAATTAGTAAGCATCACCCTTAACGGTGGTTCTCGAGCTGCATGCAGCTCTTGTACAGTTAAAGTGCAGCTTGCAGAACCCCTCATGTTCCCCCTCCCCCCCAAAAAAATGTTCTCCACCTACCACACTGAGTGGGGGTAGTTGGCAACCTCTTCCTTGCTGTGGGGCAGCAACGTAGGGGCTTTTGCCCAGCAGGGAGTGGGGTGTCAGGGCTTCTGCCCCATGGGCATGCCTGCCAGGGCTTGGGGCTTCAGCAGGATTGAGTCTGAAGCCCCAACACTGGTAGGTGCCTTGCACAGAGCTAACACAGATGTGTCCCAGCTCTTTAACTTCTGACAATTGTCAGATGTGGCTCAGATAGGTCAGTAATTTTGGCTACCTCGGATTTATAGGGAAACTTTGTATTGACTACTTTTTTTTTTAAATGGAATTGTGTGCTGACAAGTAAGTTGCATAGATATTTTATGTGCGCAACTAATGTAGCTACCATCTACTTCATTTTTCATATTCGTTTCTCCATTATACTGGCCTAGTTCATATAATGTGCTTATACTGCACCCATCTGAGAACTTTATTCTATATAAATTTAACAAACTAGAGTGAGTGAGGGGAAGGAGAGAAAGTGAACATAGGACCCAGTTCTGTTTTAAAACTTGAGTTTCAATAAGGTTAAGGGACAGCTTGTCAGAAGTAAGACTGAAAGTGACATGATCTTGAATTTGATCTAGTAATCAGTGGGAATCCAGTGAAGAAAGCATTGCTAATCAGAGATCCCAAGTGAACTGTATAATGGTAATTAGTACCTGAGTTGTCAAAGAATGGCTCACTGGAGACAGACAAAGCTGAGAAGAGGTGATGTTTCCAAGCCAGGAGTGTGAGATGAGGAGGGGAAAAAGGCATTTTCCAGCCAAAGCTATTTGGGTGCCCAAAAGCAGTGAATTTCAGGATCACAAGCCTTCCATTGTTTAAATTTTACTCTCACTACAGCCATGCAGTTCTACATGAGCTGTGTGTGCAGGATTATGTTGACTTAGACAACATCTAAAGAACAGATTTATATTTTCTCTCTCTCATATATAAGTTTCCTGCGGGACAACAGTGTGACATCACCACATCACTCTGCATCCTGCCTGCCATTTCCCCAGTGCTCAGCTGCCTTGCCACAGCCTTCCTCCTGCCTCTTCCCTGGTGCTCAAATGCCAGGGGAAAGCACAGGGCCTGGTGGGACACTGGCCCTGCCTGGCAGTCGGGGAGAGGGTGGGGTGGCAGGGAAGAGCTAGGGCAGCCTACCCATCAAGACTGGGGAGTTGGTGAGCATAGCGAGCGGAGGCACAGTCCCCTAATATGTATTAACGGTATAGTGTCAAGTGGATCTAAGATGTCCTCTTGTAGCCAAGTTATGATATATTCCACACTCTAGTTTATGCTTTAGATCAAGTTTGAACAATTCCAGACATCTGGATGAGAATCACCACATTAGTATCTGGGTACAGCATACAAAAAAAAAAAAAAAAAAAAAAAAAAAACTTAGAGTTAAAAAAAGGCACTTTTATATATAAGATTCCATATCTGAAAGGGCCCTTCAGCCCTACCAAAAAAACCACACACGCCCCACACACACGAGACTGAGAAGGATACTTAACAGGCTAGATAAGTGGTGAAACGTTTATGGAAATCCTGGACACATTCCAAATGCACAGGGCACAATAGCAGGTTCCTGCAAGTAGCAAATTAATAGAAAGTAAGCTCCGGTCATCTGAAGAAGTGGGCTGTGCCCACAAAAGCTCATGATACTATCTACATGTTTTGGTAGTCTATAAAGTGCTACCAGACCATTTGTCGTTTAAGTTTATCACTCATTCTTTGTTAGTTACCTGAAGTGTTCCCTTCTTGTCACACAACAGGGCTGCGTCTAGACTGGCATGATTTTCCGCAAATGCTTTTAACGGAAAAGTTTTTCCGTTAAAGCATTTGCGGAAAAGAGCGTCTAGATTTGTGCAAAAGCATCCGTGGCCAATCTAGATGCGGTTCTGCGCAAAAAAGCCCCGATCGCCATTTTCGCCATCTGGGCTTTTTTGCGCAAAACAGTTCTCAGGTGTCTACACTGGCCCTCTTGCGCAAAAGCATTTGCGCAAGAGGGCTTTTTCCCCGAGCGGGAGAGTCATTGTATTTGCGCAAGAACACTGACGATCATACATAGATCGTCAGTGTTCTTGCGCAAATTCAAGTGGCCAGTGTAAACAGCTGGAAAGTCTAGACGCAGCCCCAGGTGTTTATCTGAAAGTGGTAGCAAAATCTTTTAGGATTTTGGAACAGAATCAGCACTCTGAATTTTACCTAGAAATTTTGGAAGTCAGTATAGGACACTGTGTAATATGCTCTTACCTGACCATTGAATTCAAGGCTCAGAGAAATGGGGAAATGCAACAACTTTTCATTCCCTCTGCTAAAAATTTCCCAACTCTAAGAACTGTCAGTACAATGCACCTGCATGTTTAACTCAACTGCACTGCCAGACAGAGTACCAATATTTTTGATGCCTAGTGCAGAAGAGCAACACATTTTGCTGTGGAATTTACCATTTCATGGCACAGTGCAGAGGTTCCAGATAGCATGGATACAGAATCCCAGAAGCAATGGAATCTTGAATGAAAGAGTTTGAACCTATTAGGGCCATTGTTCCAGCCAGGAATCACTGCAGTGGTTTACACCAGTTCAATACTTTCAAGGTTCTCTGCTACCATAGGAGCTGAAGTACTATTTCATGAAAGGAGGAGAGAGAAATGGTGGTAGTAACCCCACTGAAACCAGTCCGTTGCAACCTACAGGTGGAGAAGCCCTGGTCACCATTATAAGATATCAGTTAGCCCTCTGATAGGTCAAGATGTAATCCAGTATGTTAAGGTTTAGCACCTTTTTTCCACTGGCCAACAAGATATTTGCAAAACATAGGAGTACATGCCCATCTTCTTGGCAAAAACCTTATGATATAGCTTGATTCCCGGAGGAGCTGACCTCTTACAGAGCAGACACAAAATAAGCTCCTAACAGGTGGAAGGAGAGTAAAGAGAAGACAGACCCTCTTTTTGAGTTGGCAAAGCAAGAATCTAGCTGTGGATAATTAGATACATGCAATCATTATCAAAATACCTAGAATTTTCCAACTAAGACTCTCAGGAGTTTTACAAACACTAAGACTTGGAGATGTGATAGAGAGTCACTTCTACAGTATTACACACAGTGTCTTGTTCTATTAGCCAACACTCCCCTAGTTAAAAAGACCGTGCTGGGGCAGCCCCATTCATATATAACACCTTGTAATGTCTCTCTCCTGATCAAGGTACAGAACCAATTTTTAAAATTGGTGGATGCCTAAGCATTTTGTGGAGATGCAGGATCAGTTATATTCCTGCATCTCCACAAAATGTTCAAGAGCCCCAGCTAAAAAGATACTATTTCAGAAAGCATGAAAGCTACTTTATCACTTATCAGTTGCCATGGAAAAAAATCTTATTCCAGAATCAATCCATTAATTTAGGAAGAGCCTGTTCTGAAGAGATCAGACTAGACTGTAAATGTGAAGTTTCTCATGTTATCTTGATGCAGGCAGTTCCCAATAATGCAAGGTAAGGCAAAACATTGTGCAAAGAACCTCTCACTTTGGAAGTTTATAGAATGTAGCTTTTAATAGAAAAATCTGGTAGGGCTGAAAATCTGCTTACAGAAGCATCCCAACTGCATAAGTTTTGCTTGTCAATAAGCCTTACTGAGAACAGACTTCATTGTAGTACTTTAGTCAGATGTTGAAACTTTAATACTTAAAACAATATAAGATACCAATGGTTTAGAAAAAAGCAATTGCTATCTAGTTTATATTTATGAATCTTTAATATTTTAGATAACATTTTATGTAGTGCTAACTTGAAAAGTGCTTTTATTTTTTTAAAGTTCAATTTTTTTTATTGATAATCTTTTACATCTTAAGCTTCTCAAATCTTAGAGTAGGAGGGATGGGAGTGTTTAGGTGGGTGAAGTTGACAGGTGTATTATTCTAGCTCTTCCTCAACATCTCCCACTGCCAAATTTCTGCAGAGACCTATCCCAATGTCTAAGAACCTTCTGGGGATATCACAATCTTCTTTTGCAAGCAGGAAGCCAGGCTAGAAAGATTTAATATTAATAAAAACAGGAACAGGAACCAGGGAATTAACAAGTGATACTCCATATCATGTTGCAGGCATCATTGAACTCAGGTGTTTCAGCTTTGTAGAATAGGATTGTCATACTTCAGACTACTCTAAAGACAACTCAAAAATACTTGAAATATGCAAACCTACTTAAGTGGTATGTTTTATAGCAGTAAGGCATCTTTTAGCCACTATAAAGGGCATTTCCTTTAGAGCCATTGTGATATTAAGAGACTACACAGATGGAAGAACATTGGAGACAAGTTTGTTCTCAGTGTTCAATTTGTTCTAAATCGATCAATAAGTTTTGAACAGTCTACTGTAGTAATTAAGCAAGCCTTCAACTAGTGACCAGTAATATGCTAGCTAGAAAAAGTCCATATCTATCTATTTTGGTTTTCATTAAGTGATACTTTATTTATATTTCCAGGCTTATACAAAAAGTCTTAGACTGCAATTCCCTGGGTGACAGATGCCAAACAAAATGCATTTTTATGTGAGTTAAGGATATTCTTTCTTGCCCTCTTTAGTGGAAGCTCTTCCAACTTGATCAGTAACTGACTTTATTCATTACTAGTGTACTTGTGCACACACTGTTGTGCATAAAATTAACCTAATGACAAAAGTAGAGCAAGTCAGAGGTATGCAAAAATAAAGCATTTACAGAGACCCTATCTGAAAATGGCAAAGTTTTAGCAATTTTATGTTTGAGTCATTCAAGAAGTTGATGTTAGACATTTTTGGAGCTCTTTCTAGCCTTTGTTAAAATAAAGAGAAGTCTTACATGAATGGGCAAGTCTTTGAAATTACTAATGTTCAGATTTCTTCTTGTACAATTTATCACAGAAGTCTGGTATTCCCATAATCTTAGTCTTAAAGCTGACACTTGTGATGAGGCTACAAAATAGTAGTTTAAATGAAATGTACAAAGCAGCTTTGGTAGCTTTTAAAGCTGTAGTACAGCTAGTCTACAGTTATTTTTAGAATTAAGGGTGGGCAGGAAGAGGATTTTATTCCTTCCTATTTCAAAAGGCAAACCACCCACCCAAATGCATTTTGTGACTAGTGGCACTGTTTAAATAAAATTACAGGTTGCTTTGCAACAGCTGCAAAGACACACTGGAAATGAAACACCAAGTGTTTCAGCTTCAGTGCATCATAAAGTGGCGAGGGTAGTGGTGTAAAAAAAAAAAAAAATGTGATGGTTGACAGATATCACTTGGGTGTTGGAAGCACTGTACTAAGTTCGCCTGAAGTAGAAAGACCTATTAAACTTTAGAACTTATACAGAAACATAGTAGAGGATAGCTGCAAAATAGGAATGCTCTTGTTCTGACAGCAAACAGAGGGCTGAGCTCAGGAACCTTTATTTTAACTAGGGTCCTACCAAACTCATGGCCATGAAAAACCATGTCATGGACCATGAAATCTGGTCTCTCCCTGTGAAAGCTGATCCTCTGTGCTTTTAACCTATACTGTGCAGTTTTGATTGGGAGACCAGTGTTTCTCAAATTGATCCTGACCCAAAAGGGAACTGTAGGAGCATTGCAAGGTTATCGGGGGGGGGGGGGGGGGGGGGAAGAAGAGAAGGAGGGAGAGAGAAAGAGGGGAGGATATGTAGTATTGCCACCCCTGACTTCAGCACTTTTCAGAGGTAGATGGCCAAATGACAGTTATTGGCCAAGTGCCCAGCTCTGAAGACAGCAGCACAATGGTAAGGGTGGCAATGCCATATCATGCCATCCTTCTCTGTTACTACTCTGCCTTTGGAGTCTGGCTCCTGACCAACAGCCACCATCCTCCAGCTGCCCAGCTCTGAAGGCAGAGCCAGCAGCAGCAGCACTGGAGAGTAGCAGCACTGCAAATCCCCACTCTCAATTTGTGCCTCCCTCGAACTCCTTTTTGGGTCAGGATCCCTACAGTTACAAACACTGAAATTTCTGATTTGAAAAAGTCTTCACAAGTTTCCTGATTTCAGCTATTTTAAATCCTATGATAGTGAAATTGACCAAAATGGACAATGAATTTGTTGGGACCCCAATCATAAAGATTACCCAATTCTCTGCCAGTTTCAAGTGGCAGTATAGGAAATAATGAGCCAAGTTACCTCTACTTCCTCATGCACATCAAATATAAATGTTTTCAGGTGTTAGTTTTGCTCAACCAGCTTTCTTGAAGTCAAGTCTAGGATTTCACCTTACCACTATTTTGCAGCTGACTTTAAAACAGAATGATCAAGGATTAAAGAGTCTCATTTCTGCTAGTTGTTCAGTCATCCCATCACATTTATACAGTATTCACCATACTCCCAAGGGCAGGGAGCCTTCTATTGAATTATAAGGCTAGGAAAGAGTTAAGCATTGCACTGGCTATTAGAATCAAAGCCACTTGGTGCACAGTGATCTTCATATGGATTTAGGAAAAAGTGTGTCTTTCTAATCTGAAGTCCCCCCACACCTGTACCACAAAAAGGCGGCTTTAAAAAAAAAAAACCTGGACCTGCTCCCCCATTAGTGAGAGCTGTTGGAACAGTCTTCAGTCCGACCGAGGATTTAAATGTTCTGGGATTTAGGTCTTTAAAACCTTCCCATCATGATTTAACATGCCCGACGACTGGGGGGAGGAGGGGGGGGGCCGAGAAGACTCATACACGCTTTTGTACGGCCCCGAAGCAAGCGTGGATCCGGTCGTTTGCTATTCAGCCTCCCCCCCCCCACACACACCTACCCTAGCGGGGTTCCCCCTCCAACGCTAGGGCCCGCTACCGTGTGGAGCCCCTGCTCCTCGGTGCTGCAGACACGAGCCAGCCCCCGCCCCGGCAGCTGCACAGCCGTCCCTGCAGGATCACACCTGCCCGCCGCGGGGCGGGAAGGCGGGAGTTGGCTCCTGCTCGCAACCTCCCCCGAGCTCACCCCGCTCTGCGCCACGTGACACCCAACACACCCGCCCCCTCACGCGGGCCTGCTCGGATTTCGCGCCCCCTCCGCGTCACTCTTGGCGGCTGCAGCCCCGCGCCGCCAGGCAGGGCGCCACCAGGAGCCCGAGGGCAGCCCCCAGGCGGGGGAGGGGGGAAGAGGGGGAGGGCGTGACCGGCTCCGCGGTAGCTGCTGTTAGCGTGGGACACCTCGCCCAGCCCCGCCCCCTCCCTAAGGCCCGCCCCCACAGGGGACGGTTGCCAGCCTCCGCTGGGTGGGTGGGGCTAGCGCAGGGGCTGCAGACTCGGGGCGCTCAGTACCCCGCGGCTGCGCTTGCTGCCGGGCCAGCGGCTTCCACTCCCCAGCCTCGGCCCCTCCCACTGCTGCTCCAACTGCCGCCGAGGGCGCGCGCCAGTCAGCTTCCTCCCGCCCCCGGGGCCGGTCTAGTTCCAGAAGCCGAGCAGCTCGCGCCCTTCGCGAGCCACCGCACGCGCTCTCCACGCACTCCCTATCGCCTGGGGCCAGTTCAGCGGTCGTCTCCCCACGCTCCGCGCTCACCGTGATACACACGCCCCCTGTCGGCAGGCGCCCTTCAATGCACGCCCCTTTTAACTGCAAGCGGGCAGCACCTTGCGCCGCAATCAGGGGAGGCTCCAAGTCTGTGCAAAACTGCAGCACCTGGAGCCAAAGCAACCTCTCCCTCCTTCCATGCAGAGGCAAATGTGTTTTGCATAGGTTTGGTGCCCATACGTGGAACCTGCGAGAGCAGTTATCATGCAACTGATTCCCCAGCTGCTTCTGCAGTACTGAATGCCCTTAGCTAGATACTTCTGAGATTCGTTTTCGGTTTATGTTTAATTTGTTATTACACGGAAGCCCGTGCTTAATATCTATTGCCACAAGTACCCCAACTCACTGGGCTGCAGCTTGTTGCAAGCTTTTCTCGATTGCCTCCCTATCATTAATACAACTCTTTTAGCCTTAGAGAGCCCGATCTGCAAGTCACATGAAATCGTTGCTAGAGAAAAAGGGAAACCCCAGCTTTGCAAATGTACATGCAACAGCAAGCATTAATAGTAAGCCTAGTGACCATCACTTTCCATACCTCCACAAAGTCTACTAAAAGCATTGCAGCGCAGGATGGAAGGAAAAGGACAACTCAAATTATCAAGTGGAGCAAAGAACACATGGAGGTCACAAGTAACTATTCAATCATCCATTTGCAACCATAGGGGAGGGGGAACTATTTCATAGTTTATTCCTTTTAGCCTATTCAAATGCATAAAGAGAATTTTGTTTTAATTGAAGAAATTAAAATGTTATAGAAAAAAGATGAGTCAACCTACCGGCCATGCAAACTGAAAAGGTATAACAATCCTGCCCACGTCCTGATTTCTGCCCTGATGAGAATATTTGTTGTTGTTCAAATAAAAAGTATTTCCACCGAGAACTGGGGTAGATCCGGATCCGTAGTTGCAAGGTCCAATAGGAGTGATCTTGGCCTGATATTCCTTTAAACAAACTTTCACATAAGTATCACATTCATCCCGGGTACAGTTCAGGTTCTGGGGACTTTTCATGCCATCACAACATTCCCCATTCAACAATTCTCCGTTTACATTCTTCACCGAGTTAAACTGCAGCTCGAAATAGCCCGTGGATTGGGACACCTAAAAATAAAAATCAAAGGGGAGTCAACCTCATTACTATAGCGTCTTGGGAAAGTGCATAGAAGTTTGCAATCAGCCACTACAGGGTTTCCTCCCGAGCCTTCCAGCAAAGCTATACAATTTTCTCTACTATAAAATAATAGAGCTAGAACTGTATAGATGTTACTGCAGCAATAAAAAAGCTGCACCAACTCACTGCACTGCAAAAGAACTGGACATAGATATTTCACTGCAAGCGATAGAGGGATTTTAAAATCCCTTTAGGCTGAATACATTCTTGATAAAGGTATGAAGAGGAGACGTATACAGAAGTGAGCACCCAACTCCTGAAATACAACAGTAATTATGAGCTCTGCAAATGCAGCCTTCGATTTCATACAGAACAACTTAAAATAAATGGGTGTGAAGAAAATGTAGCTGCAAGTTATATATGCTCTTCTAACACAGCATATTGATTTCGTCCCTCCCCCCTCGCTTAAACCCACGGATCTAATGCCATGAACGACTGAAAGGCTACAGAGATAGAAAGAAGCCATGGCAACCCCCACAATGAGATCAAGGCTTTAGGTCTCCAAGCCATGCCCCACAAGGAGCAATGCTAAAAAGGCAGTCACCTCTGCCTACGAAATTAAGTGCAATCCCCCCCCCGCACCCCATTTTATGGGCGAGGTGTACCCCCTTCGGAGAGGGAAGCCTTCTGCTGCACCCCCTCCCCCCAGGCATTTCCCCACCAGTTTGCAACCGCCAGTTTCTTACCTGCACCCACAAAGTTAGGAGCAGCACCAGGCTCAGGACTGCTGTGAGGGGAGCCCAGTGCCGCCTGCTAGAACCCAGCATGCCTGCCGCTCCGAGCCGAATCGTGCTTGATCAGAGACGGGCGAGGAGACCAGCCATGGACCGGCCGCGGCTCGAAGCATCGACGGCGACTATCTTTACATGCGCACGGCGGAGGAGGCTCCTCTGCGTGATCTGCCGCCCAGGGAGCTTTTCCCCACGCCCCGAAGGTGCAGGGCAGAGGCTGTCAGCGCGGACCGCCTAGAGCCGCAGCAGCGCTGGTCCGCAGGCAGCTCCGCTCGCGCTCTGCGCGCCCGCTCTGCACGAACACCCAACAAGTAGGTGCCGGAGTGACAGCTTCATTACCCATTAGTCACCGGCGCCTCAGCCTTCATATTAATGAGGGGGACGGGCCCAACCCCGGAGTAGGCGGGTGTGGCCACGCGGCGCTGCTCCTGTTCTTAAAGGGCTGGGGAAGAGGGAGACGGGCACAGCCTGGGGGCGTGCGCGCTGGCCCCAGAGCCTGGGCGGGAGGGTTGCATGCACGCTAGCCGCAGCCACTGGGAGGGCGCGCTGTGCGCACCGCTTCTCGGGCGTGCACATGCAGCCACCTGGGCGCGGGGGTGGCCTGGGAGAGTTGCGCCGTCAATCGTTCGTCGGGCGTGCCTGGCGGTGGACAGCTTTACCGGACCTTCATCAGCCCAGAGCAAACTGAGAGGTAGTGCTGCGGCAGAAGTAAAGGCGAGGGCTAATGCACCCGTTGAAGCCCAGACCTCTTCCCTTCCCTGCTGGCTCCATCTGCTGCTGGGAAGCGGAAGGGTAGAGGAAGTTCGGCGGATTGGGCGTCGTCCCTTTTTCTCCCGTGCACCTTTGGCTAACGAGACGTGTGATGTCCCCCTCTGGCTGGTGAAAAGGAAAATGCACTTTCCTGTCTTGCCATCCAAGGGGCCCTGGGGAGGAGGGGAAAGATGGACACTACTCTCCTGCCACGTTTCCCGCAAGCGGGCTGCTCTGCTCCCTATCTACCAGCCTCCCCCCTGCTGAAAGGGGCGTCTCCAACTTCTGCTCCTCCATAGCCGCCACTTTTATGGTCGTCCACCTTTCTGAATGACCACAGTCCCTGCTGCTGCCCACAGCTCTCCCAAAGCAGCAGCCCCCACAGAGTGAAATTGACACGAATCTTGCCATTTTACTGCCCTTTAAATGGTGCCGAATAGTACCCACCGATCTGAGCAGAGTTGTGTTAATTTTTCTCTGCTTCCGTTTGAGAAATCTCAGAACAACAGAGGCAATACCGTTGCCTGTGCAACCTGAATTTGTCCCCCTTACACCTATGCAGCATGGAATAGTCTTAATTGCAGGATTGCTTTTTCCACAGGAACCTCACTTTATTGTGCACATACTCCAGATCTGCTCTGGAGATGAATCAGAGTGTTGGAGGAAAGGAGACACTTGTCAGTAGGATCCTACTTCATGTGTTGTGCAGAAGTTCTGAAAGTGTTTAGTGAATGAGTCAGAGGTCTGTAGGAAAAGAAGGGAGAGTCTCATTGTTACAACAGTTGAATGCTGCCCTGGAGAACTGGATTCTATTCCAGCCTGCAGCAAAGATTTCCTGTAATGCTTGGCAAGTCTCTTCAGCCCATATCCCTCTGACAGGTAGTCACTAACTCTGCGTTCCTCATTTCCTGGGTGCCTGACTTGAAAGGTTGGGGTCTGGTTTGCACACAGCTACAACTGAAGTCAATAGGAGCTGTGCATGGATGGCCTGTGAACTCTTGGTTAGCTCCTGGTCTGTCTCACCCCTTCTCCCAGGTGCCCTGCCCCTCCCACCAGAGCCGAAAGTCTCCCTTCCCCCTGCCCTGGAGCACTGGGCAATTCCTTCCTGCTTCCCCCCTCAGAGCACCAGGTAGGTGAGCAGGTGGCAAGGCTCCCCCCTAGACCTGGAGCACCAGACGAGATAGTACATGGCACAGCCCCCCAGGAGCATCAGTTGGGTGGTGGGGCTGCATTCCCCCCAGCCACACCCTGACCATGGGGAGAAGAGCCCCCCCAGCTCATCCCAGGCCTGAGGTGGGGCCATGCAAGGCTATTTGAGAAGGCCATTCCTATGCCTTTAATACCCACCACCCATGGACCTGCGCTTTAAACATATGAAATGTTATCAAATGCTAGGTACCCCGAAAAAAAAAATCAGGCCATAGGCATAAGGTTGCCAACCCTCCAGGATTAGCTTGGAGACTCCAGGAATTAAGAGATTAATCTTTAATTAAAACTATGTCATGTGTTCAAATTTCTAGGAATACATCCAACCAAAAATTGGCAACCCTACCTAGGCATCTCAAATTGGGTGTCCAAATTGGTACAACTTTTAAGCTTGGTGCCTCAGCTCCCAATGTAAAATTATTTCTGTCCCAGGCCTTTATCTTCACTGCTTCCAGTTCCTTGTCCTAGTTCTAGTCTCCCTTCCTGCCCAATCTCACTCCACTATTTAGGATTCTCATCGCATTCCAGTCATCTTACACCAGCCAGTCCCAGTTCACCCAGTCTTATCCTAACTCTTGTCACCAGTCTCCTTGCCTCCCCACTCCTAGTTCTCCCCTTCATGCAATCTCACAAATCCTGGCTCCTTGTCTCAGTCTCAGGCCTTCTGACCCGGGGGGGAAGAAGGAGGGGAGGGCAAAGAGGTCAGTTGCCCCAGGGCTCGATGATGCTAAGGGGCCTGGGGACCTTTGGAATTGCGGGAAGAGCACCACATGACATGCTACAGGACTCTGCGCCACGTGCTCCAGCTGGCTCTGAGAGGAAGGGGTGCTGTGCACTGGGGGCTACCTTCTCCAGCCTTGCCCCTTCCAGACATATGGAGCTGCTGCCCCTCCCCCATTGCCCAGAGGTCTGGAAATCCTGTCTGCTCCCCTGCCCAGTCTCTTTGTGCCCCAGCTCCTCTGGTTTCCGTGTTGTTTCCCCCACCCCACCAACTGCCTCCTTCTTCCAGTTTCCCTCGTCGACTTTCAGCTCCTTATTCCAGCCTCCTTGTCTACCATCCTTGTCTCCCTTCCCTCTGGCTCCACGTCACAGTTTCTCTCCCTTCAGTCCCAGCATCTGACTCCTTTTACCCAATCTGCTGCTTTCCCTTCACCACCCCCAAGTCTGGCTTATTTCCCCCCTGCTTCTATTTAGAAGGTTTCCTTCACTACAAAACCTGTCTGTAAGCCGTGGTGTCATTGAGAGCACTGGCTCCCCGCTCAAAGGTCCTTTGCCTGGCCCTGACCCACTCTAGTTGAGTGCAGCAATAACAGAAAAATCTGGCTTCACCACCGTAGCCATAGGCAACACACTCAGTTGCTCCATGGGAATGGCGTGTAGGCCTGGTCTGGTCAACACTAGCAGTTATGTGGAATCTGCAGGGATGTCGCTGCTAGTAAAGAAGTTACTACTGAGCATTAGTGAACTGTGGTTACTCAGTGTCTTCTAGATTGGCCAAATGTGGGCAGATTTTCATGAGGATGGCCAAAGGCATGTGCCTGACACAAAGGCTACCCTCCCTGACAGAAAGTCTGGGAGCAGGATAGCTGTTCATAGAAAATGTCTCAAGATTTTTTTTAACATGGGCAAAACAGTTTATTTTCCCCTTAGCCTTATTCTTGGGACAGGTCTGCCTTACAAGTGCTTCATCAGAGCAGCAGCAGGGTGGACAACACATAGGTCACTGTTGTGAACAGTGCTCAGGTCACTGTAATTTGCATCACTGAAGGGGAGATCTTTCTCACACCTCAGAGTGATGTGAGTTAAATCGATGTAAGCAGTCCTGTAGACACGTCCTTAAAAACAGCTGAGCCACTTTAGCTAACATTTTCCAGAACAGTCCAGTCCAAAGCAGACACCCATCATGGCAAACTTCATCCAAAATGGGTAAAGTTTCACAAAGGTACAAAAAACAGGGTCTTATAAGGGAAAGGGCAGGGCACCCGTACTAACAGAGGTACTATCAGCCTTGCCTATAATACACAGAGCAGATAACTAAGTGGTGTGGCCAGTCCTCTTTTAGAGACTGGCTCAAGCAAGCATAAGAGCCTGCTAGAAGAGCAGCACAGTACAAGATTTCCCTTTTAGCTCCTGGGGCAGCAGTTTTGATGCTAATGTTTTGATTTCTTCTGACAACCGTAGAGCTCCAGTGTGTTCCGGATACATTATAGAAGGCTGGCTCAATCTTTAGGATTTAACATTTTCTGCCACCCCTCCTAACATTATTAACCTTTTAGTATTGAGGAGCCAGTAAAGTGGACCACTGGGAACAAACAGCTCAGAAATCAAAGGCTGTAGCACTCCCACTGTGCTAAAAACCTTTCACAGAGCCAGCCCTCCTCCTTCCTTTGCAGAGACCCAGCCTGACTCCTCCAGCAGCCAGTCAGTGAACCTCCTCTCCACTAGTCTTGGTCAGCACACAGCTGCAGCTACTCTCCTAGGCTGACACAACAGCAGCTGGGATATGTGTGCCAGCTGGCCAGTCACTCACCACAGTCCTCCTGCCCTCCCCATCTTCCTTTGCTGCCCTGCTTTCCTGCTTACCCACCAACAGGCCTGCTTCTCCTCTGCCAGCCACCTTTCCCACTCACCACAGTCTGCTTTAGTATCCACTGCCCTGTTGTCCTGGACCCACCCAGCCACCTCCAGCGCTATCATTACTCACCTGACTTGATTTCAGGAGACATCCTTCAATAACCCCTGTTACTCCTGATGTCCCACTTTCCTGGAAATTAAAATAGCTCAGGCCTGAATAGATAAATATTCATTTTCATTTATTCTCTCTGAACTCCCCCCCCCCCCACACACACACAGCTGCATCTGTCTGTCTATTTGTTAAGAAAGCCTTGGCACTTTCAGCTATGGTGTGTGCACACATTTTCCTCCTCAAGATACATAGCCATGTTTAGAAAGAGGCATAAGGTAATTTTCAGCAAAGGGCGTCTTCCTTTGTGTGCCCCGGTTACTCCCATCACTAGCTTCTGCTCCTCCAACTACTTGCCTCAGCATGAATAATTCTCTGGCACACTATTTACCCCCTGTAAATGCCCATCACCATACACACAACTGCCCTAGGCACCAACACCTTCAATTCATTAAACTGCCTCCTCCAATTCCGCCTCCTTAACATACACCCTTCTGGCAGTACAGTGTCTGCTCAGAGTCTGAGGCACAGGGATCTTCTGCACCAAGAAACACACCTTCTCTGCCTGGGAGAGGGGGCTTTGGATCTGGGACTCCTCTTCCCTCCCGATCCCTCTGCTGCTTCTCCCTCCTGGGGGAGGCAAGCTCTCAGGTGCCCCTTCCTTGCTTTGTCTCTGTAGAATCAGTGGCTGCTCAGAAAAAGGTTAACATCTAGATGCACAGTCCCTTTTCCTCCCTTGGCCCCTTTCCCTTGGCTCATCCCCATTCCACCTACAATACATACTGGTAAGTGGGAGTGTGGATGGTATAAGGAAGCAGCACAACCCTTGTGGAAATGAGACCAAGAAAGACTATGGGTTCTTTAAACATGTTTTAAACTTGGTATATATGCACGCTACACACCAAAGGAAGCCAGACAGCATTGGTCCCTGTGGTAGAGGAGGGAGTCAACTACCAGCTCCTTCAAGACAGTGTGGGGCTCCACTCCTGCTTGCTCCCCAATGCTTTGGGGGCAGGATTTGTGCCTCTCATACTTTATTATTGTTACATGGGAGTCATTTGCAAATGTGCACATTGGCTCACTAAACCATTTGCATAAGCTGTGACTTGGAGCTGCAGGAAACTTGGCAGCTATGAAGATGCAGGAGACTGTGTTCACTCTGTTCACTTGCCTGGTTGTCTTCAGCTGTAGACTGAAATGGTCACTCACTAGATCTGTAAAATGGGAACCCTCATAGGCTTAAACCAAGCCAAAATTTATCCTGTGGGAAGGTTAAAGGCAGGAGGAGTTTGTTGGAAGTTGTGGGGAGGTACATAGACTCCATTCAAAGCTTAGCAGGGGAGGGATTAACCTTCTCTTTCAGGGTACAAGGAGGACCACAGTGTCTTGTCCTAAGTGCTGCAAGCTGCAGGACAGAACCAGCTTGAAAAAATCCTTCCTTCATCGACTCCACACTAATACAAAAGTGTGATGGGCTGAGTCTACTAATGAGAGTGGGGAAGGCTCTTCAAGAAGAGAGTTGGTATTAAAAGGTGATTGGAGGAGAGGGATTTCTTCTCCTGTCAGGAACTTGGCTGAATTGAGATACTTCTGAGCTTTGCTGTAGACATGACTGAATCAAACTATATCTTATCCCTGGACTTTGACACAAGGAAGCCCAGTTGTATTTGTTTGGCCCGTATAGTGTTTTTATAAGTAACTTTCTGCATGGAAGGAAAGCAGCCTGAACTTACAAGGACACTGTTTGTTAATAACACAAGACAAGAGACCAGATTCATCCAAATGGGACCAGGAGAGATGTAAATTGCTGATCCCCTTGACCTGAAAGAGGACAACTGCTGATGCCAGCAATGAGATGGACAAGAGCAGCTCATGATGAAGAACAGCTGCATGAAGCTGAACCCTAGCAAGATAGAGCTTATGCTGGTGAACACAGCAAAGCACGTCAAGGCTCTCACAGCTACTGTACCACCTGCTTAAGTTGAAGGCAAGCACTCACAATTGGTCAATTCAGTCCAAAGTTTAGAAATGCTCCTGGATTCCTCATTGACATTAAGCTCTCATATGGCAGCATCTTCAAGTAATACTCAAGTCTTGCCTAGGAGACTTTGTCCTACCCTGGCAGATGAGGACATGGCCTTGGTTACATGCACCTTTGTCACTTTCTGTGTGCACTATCACTATGCAATATACTTGGACATGAAACCATCCACCCCTAGGAAATTTCAACTACTACAGAACACTGCAGTGTGTCTCCTCAGCCACACAGAGTAGAAATGACCATCTCAAGCTTGTCCCCCACTCTCCACGCTGGTTTCCCATAGAAAATTGAATCTAGTTCAAGATCTTTGTCCTTATCAAGATTTCAGTGGCCCAAGTTTAGGATATCTAAAAAAAGTCACAGTTGACAGCTCTGCTCCTCAGGCACAATAGAACTTTCTCCGGTAAGAGGAAAGCTTGTCTGTGCAGAAGACAGAGCTCTCTCACGGGCTCATTCCAGACTGTGGAACAAACTCACATCGCAAATCTCAGTACCACCTTCTGCAAGGGCTTCAACCTGCCCTTGTGTTCAGTTAAAAAATATTTTATAAATATCCTCCCAAAACAACACACTATTCTGCACCCACCATTCTCCCCCAGCGGAGAGAATGAGAACAAGGGCTCATCTACACAGCAGGGCTAAAGCCATAATAAGCTGTGCAACTTGAGCTATGTCAATTGCGTAGCTTAAGTCGAAATAGCTCATTTCGGCTTTTGGCGTTGTCTGCACAGAAAGAAGTCTGAGAAAGAGCACTCTTCCTCCCACTTCCCTTACTCCTCGTAAAATGAGGGTTACAGGAGTTGGAGGGAGAAGTCCTCCTGCTCACCATTATTTAGACATTATGTTGAAATAACTGCTTGTAGTGTAGACGCAGACTATGTTATTTCGGAATAATGTCAGTTATTCTGAAATAACACTGCTGTGTAGACGTACCCCAAGAGAGTAAGTAAGTTACACATGACAGAAGTTAGTAATGTCACATAATGGACTTTTGGAAGGGCTCTCAGATGCTTTGGTATTGAAGGCTGTATAACAGAACGCTTCCCCCCACCCCCAAGTAATGCCAGGCATTTTTTTAGACTGGGTCTCATTGTATTTGTTGTTACAACATATATTTATTTGAAGCTAGTGTCCAGCATATAATTTTATTTAATGTACACCTTTTATGTGACCTTTCTGCTCTCCCTTCTGCATGTTTTGATTTTGATTATAAAATTGGCATCTTGGTCTTTCACATTTATTGTGACTAAATGATTTCTATGTAAAATAGGCTCAATTTACAATTAAACAATTTTTCTGTCTAAACAGCCAGTTCTGCAAAGCACTCATCAAGTTGGGCTCTCTAATCTCACAGATCATCATGAGCAATAAAAGTGCTGCAATTATCAATGGTCATTTCAGGCTCTCAGTTTCACCTGTGTGATTCTGTTACCATCAAAGGGTTTGAAACTGGGGAGAACTGAGTAAGCAATTTTGTTGATAAAGCATAAGAAAGAACAGCTGGTTCAGACCTATAAGGATAATATGAGTAAAAACTTATTTGTCACCAAACTTAGCAGATTTTCTAAATGCACCCAAAATCAGATTTGGGCTTGAATCCTGCAATGAGTTTTTCAATAGCATAGGGGAACTCACCACAGAATTAGGGCCCTAATGGGTAAGACAGTATCATTTTTACATAGTCACTGTTATGGTAAAATCTTACTTAAAAATCACATACAGCAATGGCAGCAGACAGATTAAAGTACTTGGGGCCATTGTGTACCTAAGCAAAATGCCAGAGAAATAACTATCCACACACGAATTCTTGGATTAAATTGCTTATACCCATTGCCTCCTTGAGCACTTATTTTCATCAGGATTACATTCAGCCTGTGCCCTTTCTTTTGGTCAGTGGCTGATACTGCTTTGTGTAAGCAGTTTTGTGGGGTGGAGAGGTGGAAGGAAGGAGCAAATGCAAATGACAGCTCTTCATAGTAGACAGCATAGCATAGCTGATTTGAAATAAATAACTCAGCACAAGTTGTAAGATTCTGAAATGGCATTCACAATTACCCTTGTGCAATTCCTATGTTTATGACCCAGTTTAAACATTCAGATACAATTTTCATTTTTACAAGTTAAGAGCAAATGCAAATATGGGCTCCCTCTTCCAACCAAGGTCCCTCACCAAAAAATAGAACCTCATTCTTTTACTAAACCAGGTGAACTAAGCCAGAGGGGTGTTGGATGATTCAGCTGTTAGCATCAGCTTGTCACAAACCATAACTAAAACAAGATTACCCTGGAGAAGAGTGCTGTTAAAGGAGGAAACTACTCTGTAATTTTGTTAAGGGCAGGATATTATTTAAAAGCCTTTTAAAAGCCTTTTTTATGCTACTTGCTTTCCTGTAAAGCTTGAAGTTGGTTTGTCTAAGCCATCTTGTATAGTGATGTCAAGACATATTATAGGCTTTATTTCATTACTCCCAATAAATATTTGACACCTTGGTTTATTAAAGACTGCTAGCATACAATTAAAACTGTATCCATTGCCATCATGGATTCATTGTGCAATACCGCATGTGATTGGAGGTTAGGGTTTTTACCCCCTGCTCATTTTTCTGCCAATAACACCCACACAAACACCAACTCCAGCATTTTTATACTATAACCATTTTACATCATTCAAAATGCTGTAAACTATTAAAGCCTCAATCTTGCAAACACTTATGCACATGCATAACTTTACCTATGTGAGTAGAAAGATTGGGACCTAACTGCTTAATCCACTGTGAAGCAGGTAGGTCGATGTTAGTAGTAGTGATTTGACAGGAGAGCCACTGTATGCTCATTAACTCATCCATATAGACTCCCCAGGGATGTATTCACTATCCCCAAGAGTGCTGAAAAAGTTAAACGAAGTGCATGGCAAATATTTGCTTAGCTAACACAGTGGCGATGGGCGGTTGTGAAAAACCAGCCTGTGTGCAATGCTGTAGAGATCCGTGGGTGCAGAATCACAGATGGTTACATGTTGGCACATCCACAGAACAACAGAAAAATTTGGTAAAATCTGTCACAAAATTATCTTGCATTGACTGCAGAAATTAGCCCTGGAATGCTGCAGAATTCCATCTCCCCCAGCTATAACAGAGTCCCTGCTGAGCTGCGCTAGCACAGCTGCTCCTTTAGATCAATGGCAGATCATTCACGTGGAAAGTCAGAAATCCTATTCTTCTCAGAGTGACTTCTTCACATACCATCTGTACACGCTATATGGATATGGAGACAAATAAAGATTTGTGGTGGCCTCCAGACAGATTACTGGCCTAGAGTAACATATAACACCTTCTGGTGTGATTTTTGGTGAAAGCAGGAAAATAGCATAACAGAAACCCAGGGTTAGTATGCAGGAAAAAACTAAGGGACTAAAGGGACTCATTAAATCAGATGCTTTAATAAAAAAAAACATTTTTGTACCATGTCCACTTGCAGGTGGATCTATCAGTTACCAGATTCACAGATTTTAAGGCTACAAGGAGCCATAAGGCTGAACAGTCTTATCTCAGCTTTTCCCAAACTTTTCTTTGCTTCAGCATTTAAAAGAATATAAGTATCAGGTGTTGGTTATGTGACTAGGGTTCTCCATGCCAAAGAATATTTTAGAATTAAGTAGAGATATGTTTGTCAACGTAACATTAAAGTTGTGCTATATCCTTCACAATAAGTAATTGGTTTCCTATCTTAAATGCAAACCTCAAAACCATCATAAAACACAGACTTTGAATTGGGATTGAGTTAATATGCTGTAGAACCTTTGGCTCTTTCTGACTCTTTTTTATTTTAACTACACAACTTTAGCACAAGGATCCAGAACTCAACTCAGAAAAGAGTCCCCCTCAAATAAAAAATACCACATAAAAAAGCCTGAATAAAAAATTTAAAATGAAGTTCAAGAGTTGGTCCATGGTTTCTTTGCATTTAAGTTTGCATTTATAATTAAGAAAAAATGAGAACAAGTTGTGTCTGTGCTTAACAATAGGATAGCAAAGTTTGCTACATTCAACAACAAAAAATCCCTTTTTTCACCCTTGCAGTTTTCTACCATTCCCACTTGATCAATCTTGCTACAGGAAAGATGCAAGTTAACATTTTTAAGAGCTAAATCTAATATTGAGTCTCTTGACTGTCTCTATGTTACAGACATTCAAAGTAAAGCAAAATAAGAGTGCCACACAAAAAGCCTTCATCTTTGCACACTAACATGCACACACATGTTGTGATGCAGGATTTTGTGGGCATAATGGACATAAGTGCGGTCACACCTAGCTTTGAAAGACAAATCTTTTCAATTTAAAAAGAATGATAACTGACAAAGGACTAGCCATTCCTTCCATTTTCCATGTTTGGAAAGGATATTGCAAATCTGTTCTGAATGGAATCTGACTAAAAATGCTAAATGTGTTGATGCAAGTACTGAGTTAGCTGTCTGTTAAATTAGAATGAATGTTGCTCATTTCCCATCTGGTCCTCTTTGACATTACTTCCAGAATGCATTCACAGCTCTTATTTGTACAGTACAAGTAGCTGGCTATAATACCAAGTTTACCTTTTTATAGGCTGCTAAAATACCCCTGTGCCAAATCACAAAATAATGTTCCATTTCTACTGATAAAAGGTAAACACCAGCAGCCACCTTCACTAATTAGCCTCTTATTTTCTTTAAATAAAATGTAATATATTAAGTGTATTTCCTGCATTTGAAAATTGGTGACTTGGCAGGAGACTGGACTCTTCCTTTCCCAGAATAATATAGCACTCCCCGGAGACAGATCAAGCAATCCAATATCACCCCTCTCTCTATTCTGCACAGACTAGTACTGGGGCTGAAAGAGTTGTTAATTCTCCATCTGTATTTGCTCTCCCTGCTAGAATGGCCAATGAAAATGACAGACACCGGTGACAGTTGTGCTAGTGATTTTTTGACGTGAAGTCCTGTCTACTTGGCACTGGGCTGGAAATGCCGGCTAATTTCACACAGCCATCGGATAGTAACAACTTCATTAGTAGCTGAACCTGAACTGCTCATCCTTCAATTTCATGTTCTCTTACCTAATACAGTGAGCCACTCTCCTATGGTCAATTTCATAAGTATTTGGTTTGGATCGCTTCAATATTAGATTTTTTTTGAGTATTTTGATTATTTTTTGCTTACCTCCGGTGATGCATTTGAAATATAGAATTGTGAATATTGTATTATCAATCTGAAATTCTGTCATGGTGTAATGCCCGCATCAGGCCTCCCTTTGTGGCTGCTCCTGGCCCTATCAGTGCCCTTTAGGGTTCTTTAAATCAATGTACTCCCTTTGTGGGATCTAATTAAGTCTTCCTACAATGTCACCCTAGGTCATACTCACTCTGGGTCCTGGGTTCTCACTCCTGTCTGGGAGGGAGTTGCCAGCTTTGGTTGGATGTATTCCTGGAGGTATCACATGACAGTCTTTTATTAGAGATTTATCTTTAATTCCTGGAGGATCCAGAACAATCCTGGAGGGTTGGCAACCCTACGCAGCCCCCTTTCCTGGCGCTGAGGTTCTACTTTATTCTCTGTCTGTGTTTAAGCCAGATCCCACTGTCCACTCTCCTGGAAGTTGGGCTGTAATTTGGGTCAGTTGTCAGATCTCAGCAAGGTTCTCCTTCATCTTTCCCTAAAATTAGTCCTTCACTCCTATAGTAAGCAGGCAGACCATCCCTTACTGCAGTGGCTCCCAACCTTTTTGAGCATACGGATCCCTTTCCAATCTACTACAATTTTACGGATCCCCCCCAGACGATATAGCTGTGCCTGCAGCCTGCACGTCCTTCAGCCCGTGCTCCTTCCTGCGGCTCCCATTGGCTAATGAGCCCTTTCCCAATGGTCTTCAACCTTAGCTGCATGTAGCTCAGCCATACAGTCTGCCCTGCCCACCTGCCACTGGAGTCCTAGTAGTGTCTGCAGGAACGGAGCCTCTCAGCTCCTAACCATGGGAGCTCAGAGACTCCATGCCAACAGCCAGCACGTCCCTCAGCTTGTGTTACTTCCCATGACTCAGGAAGAAACCATTCATAAGACCCCCCCTCTCCCCCCTTCACAGCGGGATTTTTTTTCCAAAAAAAGTCATCTTATGAATGAGTATATACAGTAATTAAAATACATACGTGTTTTTATACACTGTACATTTATTTTAATTTCTATTTTAAACTTTCTGCGGACCCCCTACAGTATCATCGCGGACCTCAGGTTGGGAACCACTGCCCTACTGGTACTGTGTCTGGTCTGCCCTGCCCTGCTATGAGAGAGGAGGCAGCATAGATGCCAGTCCCCTTCTCTAGTTCATCCCCAATTGGTCACATGAAGGTAGCCTTGCCCCACCTTCTCTACAAGACTCCTGGTACCTTAAAGCAAGAGTAACTAACTTTCTCCCAAACATTACTTATTCCCAGCACTGCTTCCTTTCTCCCAATACCTCTTATTTCCTAGGACTGTGCATAACCTGCCTCAATCATAAAGGGCCACACCACGTGGTGGACCTCTGGGCACCACAGTGTTTGAAGAAGCAGATTATCTTGCCACTAATGCCTACATTTTGTCTGTTTATGTTGACCAAACAGTACAGCACAGCACAGAATTCTCTCCATAGCAACTACCAGTATTGACAGAATTTCGCTGCTTATTAAATAGGCTGTCTGTTTACATCTTAGGCATGAAAAAGTAGATTGAAATCACAATGAAATGCTGGAAATGGAACAATGCCACCCTGCCTCTAATATCTCCACATATTAAACATACAATTACAGCATTTGGCAAATGAAGTATGGTTAGAAAGTCTATGGGGGATATGAATGTTGATGGTGGATGGTGACACACTGTCATTACCATAAAACTGACAAGGCAGTGCTTCCGAAACTGAGGGTATAATGAGTGTTCTTGACATATATCCATCCGAGAGCAAGGAGTTATTCTGGTCTCAGCTCCTGGAAGAAGGATAATAATTTAAGTGAAGGTGTTTACCCAAGACCAGCTAGCTGAGAAAGTGTCAGCAGATGGTTAGGAAAAAAACCATGAATGGCACCACAATGCAGAGGGAGCAGATAGTCACTTACTTGTAAAAGCCACCATGTAAATGGCTTTTAAAATGTTTGCCAAAGATCCAAAACAAGGAATAACAAACAGAGGACAAACCCAGTGATGGTACTAGATCAGTGTTTCTTAAACTTTTTAAGACAGAGGAACACCAAACAATATTTTTTTTATGAGGAACACCAAGGATTTTTTGTTGAGCAAAAAAAAAAAGAAAAAAGGTCACCTGCCCCTTTAAGGGCGGCCATTTTGAACTCTGTTGTTCTCCGCAGCACACCTCCAACTGACTCACGGCACACCTGGAACACAGTTTAAGAAACACTGTACTAGATTAGTTTCCAGGACACACATAAGGTTTTCGAACATTTGCTGCTCTCAGAGCTCCTCCAGACATCAGTGGCATTGCTTCAGTCAGTCAGTGTTCCCTGTAAGCTGCACACTTGTGCGGCCACTCGGGAGAGATTCAAATGTCGCCCAGCTGATTCGCAGAGTACCCCCAGTGAGGCTTTTGTTTCTACTAATGGTGCACATTTATACATGCTTTGGTCTACATAAAAAGTTATTCTGCACCTAGATGGAAAAAATCCGCACATGAATGGAAAAGATTAGAGGGAACATTGGTCACAATCAAGGTTCCCTTTAAGCTGTGCGGCAGCATGGCCCCACAGCTACTTAATGAGCCTCACCCAGCCAGGGGCTCAGTGCTCCGCACATGGGGGAGGGGCACTTCTTCCTCAGCTACAGCAGCAGCTCCCTGCTGAGGACAGAGCAGAGAGTCTCTCCCAATAGGTAGGGAAGGGACTGACTCAGGGAGGAATCAATCTGTGGAATGAACCACCTAGAACAGTGGTTCCCAACCTTTTCCAGATGGGGACCCATTTTAGCAATTCAGGAAGACTTGGTGACCCAAGGCAATTCAAAAACGGGAGGAGGAGAAGGGGCAGAGCCACCTGAGGAGACACTTGGAGACCCTTTTGAAATGTAATGGCGTCCCATATTTGGGTCCCAATCCATAGGTTGGGAAACCCTGACCTAGAACAAAGAAACAATTACAGGGAGTTAAAAATATTACATTAGCGAGGTAGGAGAAGTGAGTTGTCGGATGCCAAAACTTCCTTTTGTCCCTATGTTTCTATGACTGCAATCCATCGGTCAAGCCATTTACATGTGACTGTTTCTGAACTATCTTTCAACGCATCAAGGAAAATAGTTGAAGAAAGTGAGTAGCGCTGTTGGCACAAACCAGCCAATAAATCTCAGAATTTTCCATTCTCTTACTGGTCACCTTTCATTACATCTTTCTCAGCATTTAACAAGTCCAACTAGCAGCAAAATCACTTCTGTGAAAGAGCTTGCCTGCTGTAGGATACACCCATCTCTATCCATTTTCATTAGCAGCCCTGTCAATAGAAATTAAATTACGTGAATACAGCAATATCACTGCCAACATCACTGCGGGAAATCATTAATTAATCCTCATTTACATTACTCAGTGCTGCCATCAAATAGACTCTTCTGTTGCTATAAAGACATTTTCACAAATAATTCTTGCTTCATGATAAGCTGATTTACAGCAACCCACGACCTCCCTCACTGGTGGCTTGCCACCAAATATACGGGTGTGCTTTTCAAGGTCCACATTGATCACAGGGCCTCTGAACCTAATTCATCCCTGACACAAACACTCAATGGAGTTTTATTTTGGTTTTTTTGTTTTAAAGGAAACAACTCAGCTCTCCAGTCTAATTTACTACAGTTAGATTTAATTTACTGTTACAGTATTTCTAATGTGCCCATCACCATCGTATCTAGACACCACAAGGCCTAACCTTAATGCCTTTTCATAAAGTACTGTAACAAGAAAGGATTGATTGGGCCCTTCTTTTGCACACCCAGGAAAGGTTAAGAACGAAACTCTTTCCAGACCAAATGACATGAGATATGCCCTAAACAAAGCTAATACTGCAAAACTTGCAGATTTTTCTGTCTGGGCCTAAATCTAGTTTTGAAAGCTGCTTCTGTCTTTATAATGGGCCAGCCCCGCAGGTCCAAACACACCTGATCTGTGGGATATTTAAAACCCTAATGCAGATTCTGCAGTTTGATTAATTCGTATCGGAATCTGATTCTGCATTGTTCTGTGCTTTGTGTAATCATTCATAGCTGTGCAAAGTGGATCAGAAATGCTACGAAATTAGAGCAAGAATGTTTTGCACCCACTTTGCACTCAGTTTTCACAGATACAAGGTGGAAGAACAACCCCAGGGGTCCACTCAAAGTTTAATGCCAGGGAACACTTCAGGATGGCTTATTCTTAGTTGCCACCAGCTTTTCCTTTAGAAAGCAAACCTGAATTTAAGGGCTATACACCTTATAATACCCATTTCTGTTCCCTGGTGCAGATCCCTGATGAGAATGTACACTGGGGCAAGATCTGCTCCCCTGTGTTTAGCCCACAGGAAGGGAACATACTACATTCCCACCTCACTATCCATTTTCTGAAAACAGGCATCCAGAAGCTCCAATTCAATCACTATTTGGGTGCTTTGTCCAAAAACACATGTACTTTGCACATACTCCAAAGTTTCAACACCACAGAGGCAAGATATATGCAAGCTGAGATCTTTTCATATCTGTACACTTCTTTCAACTCATGGTATTCCACTGCTTTTCATATGGGAATCATTCCAGACCTGAAGTATGCACAGGATAAAGCACTGTTAATTACATTTATAACCCCTGATTTTCCTTTTTCCTAATGCTCACACTCCCTGATTTCCTACATCTCAGCATACCTCACTGCAGGTGTATAGGCCACAATTGTGTCTTTTCAGGACACAGATGCATGTCTACACTAGGAAATTATTTTGAAATAAATACATTCAACCTCATAACTTCCGATTTAACAAAATCAAAATAGCATGTCCCCACTACAGGGGAGCATCTGGTTGGAGCCTGCCTTGGACTTAGAGCCCCCAGGAGCACACTGGGGGGCACCAGGAGGTCTGAGACTTCCTGTGGCTGCTTGGTCAGGCAAGTTGTGATGTGTGCTTTTAGGGGCACTCCTCCACTGCCTCCCCCCTCACGGGACACAAAAGGGACGCAATGTGCTCTAGTTGCTCTTGTGGACACCACAGCACTCACACTATGGTGCCAGAGCTGCTGCAAAGCAATGCCAGGCTCACGGGCCTTATGCTGTACCTCATGACACAGTTCATCCAGACTGCCCACATGCTCCTCCAGCAGGATGAGGACCTGCCTCAATCACAGGCCCTGATCACCCAGGTCCTGGTGCTCCTGCTGCTGTGCATGCTCCTCAATCCCCTGGACGCTGTGGAATGCTGCTTCTGGCGGGCACCAGTTCGGACTGGTGGAACCACACCATCCTGGAGCTATGGGACGACCAGCTGTGGCTGCAGAACTTCTGCATGCAGAAGGCCACCTTCCTTGAGTTCTGCGAGTGGCTCGCCCCTGCCCTCAGGTGACAGGACACCCAGCTGAGTCCTGCCATCCCTGTGCAGAAGTGCATCGCCATCACCCTGTGGAAGCTCGCTGCGCCGAATAGCTACCACTCTGTCAGGAACCAGTTCAGTGTGGGGAAATCCACAGTCAAGGCCGTTCTCCTGCAGATAGCCAAGGCCATCAACCAGGTACTGCTTTGGAGATTCATCACTCTGGGGAATGTGGACACCATGATCAATGGCTTTGCTGTCATGTGCTTCCCCAACTGTGGGGGGAGGAGGGGACCATAGACAGCACAAACATCCCCATCTTGGTCCCTGACCACCATGCCTTGGACTACATAAACAGGAAGAGGTACTTTTGCATGGTGCTACAGGCCCTCGTGGATCACAAGCAGGGCCGGCTTTAGGCCAATTCGCCCAATTCCCCTGAATCGGGCCCCGCGCCTAAAAGGGCCCCATGCCCTAAAGCAAGAGGGCCCCTGCGCCCTAAACCTGGAAGTGTGGCGTGCCGGGCACGCTGCGGGAGGGGGTGTTGGCCCCAGAAGAGGAGCGTGGCCATTTCTGTGCGCAGCAGGAGGGGCAGTTGGCCCCTGCATTTGGCGGGACTCTGCCCTGTAGCTGGAGATTTAAAGGGGCCGTGACTTTTTGTGTGTTGTTGTTTTTTTCTTTTTTGCTCAACCAAAATTTGTGTGTGGTTTTTTTGGTCAACAAAAAATCCTGGCTGCTGGGGCCCCATCGAAACAATTCAAATTGGACCTCGCACTTCCTAAAGTTGGCCCTGATCACAAGGGACGCTTCACTGACATCAGCATCAGACGGTTGAGAAAGGCGCACGATGCCCGCATCTTCCAAAACTCCTGCCTGTTCTGAAAGATGCACGCCGGCACCATCAGAGTCGGGGAGGTGGACATGCCCACAGTAATCCTGGATGACGCAGCCTACCCCTTGCTCCCTGGTTCATGAAGCCCTACGTAGGCTTCCTGGACCCCACCAATGCCAGGCTGAGCAAGTGCCACATGGTGGTGGTGTGTGCGTTCGGCCATTTAAAGGGGAGGTTCAGGAGTCTCCTCACTTGTCCAGACCTCAGGGAGCACAACATCCCCTTTGTGGTGGTAGCCTGTGGTGTGCTCCATAACATTTGCGAGAACAAGGGGGAGACTTCTCTGTCATGGCAGGGAGCAGAGGCTGAACAATTGGCCAGGTTATTCAAGCAGCCAGACACCAGTGCCTTACAGAGAGCATATCAAGGAGCTGTGCTCATCAGTGAGGCCTTGAGGGAGAGTTTTGTCCAAGGCCAGTTGTGAGACTCTCCCCCATGGCTCTCCACAAGGGGTCCCTGAATTCCCTCTGTTTGCCTTTCCTCCCCCACCCCTCCCTTCCCACTTTCCCCTCTCCCCTGCAGAGCAAATAATAAAGCCTTCTTTTCTGAAAGAACAGGACTGTTTATTGGGGAGATATAAAACATGGGAGGGACTGGGGACTGGAATGGGGGAAGGGGAAGGAGCGGTGTAAACAGGTCTATCTCGTGCCCCGTTGGCACAGCTGTCTCTCCCCCAGTCCCGTGCTCCCGTCACCCTTTTGACTTGCCCTCCAGCGTCCCAGTTTGTCCCACCACCAGTCCGTAGGATTTCTGCTCGTGCAAGAGCTGACTAGCCTCTCGAGATGGGGAGAGGGGGGTCCGGGCCTGCCCCCTCTCACGGACCCCAGCCCAGGGCCCTAAGGACTTGAACGTCTGTGTCGTCCGGTCCGGCTGGTGGGGCATCCGCCGTAACTCACCAGCCCACAGGCTCCCTCTGCCTGCCCTGGGCTACTTCCTCTCTCCGCCGTCCTTACTGCATCCGAGCTGGCAGGCTTACCTCCTCGTCTTGGGTCCCATCCGTTGCGGCTCTCTGCTGCGGGGGGGCTCTCTCCGAGCTCCCCCCCTCTCCGGCCGCTCCCAGGGTTTAAATCCCCGTGCCGTCTTCCGGCTAAGGATACTCCGCCCCTCCCTGCGGGGGCGTGCTTCCAGCTGGCCGGCGGGGCCGCGTGGTGACGTCACCACCGTTGTAACATTTGACGGAGCCCCCGGTGTGCCTGGGTGCCCCCCCGTGATAGCTGCCTGGGAACAACCGGCGCACCGCCGGTATGCCGCCGCGGCCCCGGATTGTGGCGCGTACGGCTCTGAGGTGCCCATCTCCGCCCCCCTAGCCGACACCAGTGTGGGCACTGGCGGGATCACAGTGCGGGGCGCCTCTGCCCCGTCACACACCTCCCCCGTTAAAGGTCCGTTTACCCCCTGATCCGAGTCCTCCTCTTGGGTATCGTTTCGGGAAAAGAAGTCTGCGTTTCCATGCGTGGCGCCCGCCTGGTGGACTACGTCAAAGGCGTACGGCTGTAAAGAGAGATACCAGCGCATTATTCGGGCATTTGAGTCTTTCATATTTTGCAGCCACCGCAACAGGGCATGGTCGGTCACGACCGTAAACCGGTTGCCCCATAGGTAGTACCGTAGCATCTCTATAGCCCACTTCACCGCCAGCACCTCCTTCTCTATAGTTGAGTACCTGTGTTCCCGAGGAAACAGCTTACGGCTTATACATATTACGGGGTGTTCCGCCCCCTCCTGCTCTTGGGAGAGGATGGCCCCCAACCCGTCCTCGGAGGCATCAGTTTGCACCATAAAGGGTTTCTCGAAATTTGGTTGGGCTAGTACTGGTGCTCCGGTCAGTTTGCTTTTGAGTGCCTGGCAGGCCTGCTCGCAGGCCTCCGTCCACACCACCTTGTTAGGGCATGTTTTTTGCGTCAGGTCTGTCAATAGGGCCGCCAGGGACGCGAAGTGGGGTATGAACCTCCGATAATAACTGGCTAGGCCTAAAAATTGGCGGACTTGTCTCTTAGTCATGGGTGGAGGATATTTCCGCAGCGCCCCCACCTTATCAACTAGGGGTTTCACACAGCCTCGCCCCACCATGTAGCCTAGATATGTCACCTCCCGTTCCCCGAAATGGCACTTGTTGGGGTTCGCCATTAGCCCAGCCTCTTGTAGCGTCCTCAGGACGGCCTGGAGTCTTTCCAGGTGTTCTTCCCACGACTCGCTGTATACTATAATGTCATCAATGTACACGGCTGTGTACTGCTGGTGATCCTTTAATACCTTATCCATCGGTCACCGGAATGTGGCTACGGCTCCATGTAAGCCGAACGGCATGCGTACGAATTGATATAGCCCAAAGGGCGTGGAGAAGGCCGTTTTTTCTCTTGAGGTGGCGGTGAGGGGGATCTGCCAGTATCCTTTGCTCAAATCCATCGTTGACAGGTAGCGCGCTTGTCCCAGGAGGTCCAATAGTTCGTCAACCCTAGGCATGGGGTACGCGTCGAAGCGAGATATACTATTAACTTTCCTGAAATCGATGCAGAAGCGTGTCGAGCCATCGGATTTTGGGACCAGTACGATGGGACTCCGCCAGTCGCTATGTGACTCCTCAATCACTCCCCAGCAGAGCATCTTCTGGATCTCCTCCCTCACTGTCTCCCATATTTTCCTAGGCAAGGGGCGTACAGGGTCCCTCACCGTTTTTCCGGTCTCGGTATCCACGTGATGATAGGCTCGGGTCGTTCGTCCCGGTTGATCAGTCAAAACGTCGGCGAATTCTTGGAGCAGGCGTTCTAATCCCTCTCTCTGTCCCGGCGTCAGCTCGGGGTTCACTCTCGGTTCCGGCGGGGCGGTGTGGTGTGCACCTCTGGGCCCCAGGTCTATTTCGGGTTCCACGAGGTTCACCATTAGTCCCTCCTGATTCCTCCAGGCCTTCAAGAGATTAACGTGGTAAATCTTGGTTTCTCGGCGGGCCCCGGCAAGACATATCTCATAGTCTACTTCTCCCACCCGTCTTACCACCTCAAAGGGCCCTTGCCACCTGGCTAACAGTTTAGAGTCTTGTCCGGGCAACAAAAGCAAAACCCGGTACCCTGGCTCGAAGGTTCTCAGGCGAACCCCGATATTATAATGGGCTGCTTGCTGGGCCTGGGCCTCATGTTGGTGCAACTGGGCGAAATCCCCTAAAGTTTTTAGCTTTTGCCTTAACTCTAGGATAGAGGGGACCGACCCCTTCACCCGCGTCTCTTGTTCCTCCCAATTCTCCCTCACGATATCCAATATACCCCGGGGTTGTCTCCCATAGAGGAGTTCAAAGGGGGAGAACCCCGTTGAGGCCTGGGGGACCTCTCTCACTGCAAACATTAAGGCGGGTAGTAGGTGGTCCCATGCTCTAGGGTCCTGCTCTACGAACTTCCTCAGCATGCTTTTCAAGGTCCTGTTAAATTGTTCTACAAGACCGTCGGTTTGGGGGTGGTACACCGATGTTTGTAACGTTCGTATACGCAACAGTCGGCACAGCTCCGTCATGAGCCGCGACATAAAGTTTGTCCCCTAGTCGGTGAGGATCTCTTTGGGCACCCCAACCCGTGCAAAAATCTTCACCAGCTCCGTTGCCAACACCTTTGCCATCGTCGTCCTTAAGGGAACGGCTTCGGGGTACCGGGTGGCATAGTCTATAACCACGAGAATATATTGACACCCGGAAGTCGTTTTTTCCAGCGGGCCTACCAGGTCCATGGCCACCCTCTCAAAGGGTATGCCTATAACCGGCAGGGGCACGAGGGGGGCCTTAGGGACTCCCTTGGGGCTTACCCACTGACACTCTGGGCACAACAGGCAAAAGTCTTTAACCTCCCTGTAAACGCCTGGCCAGTAAAATCGCTGTAGGATCCTGCGCACCATTTTCTCATAGCCCAGGTGCCCAGCCCAGGGGTTGGCATGAGCCAGGCCCATCAGCGGGCGACGGTACCGGTCGGGGATCAATAGCTGCTTAAGGGTCCCGTACTCTTCCACCCCCTCCATGACCCGGTACAGGCGGTCGCGACATACCTAGAAAAAGGGTCCGCTCCGTCGGTCCCCGTTTCCCTTCTCTGTCTAGCCTCCCTCCCTGGCTGCGGCCCAGGTGTGCTGCAGGGTCGGGTCATCTCTCTGCTCCTGGACAAAGTCGCCATCCCAGGGTTCCAGGGAGGGCTTGTCGACCGGCGGCTCCATCTTTCCCTGGAGGCCAGATGGACCCCCTTGGGGGCTAGCCGGGGGGGTCAGTGGGTCCCCTACTTTCTCCCAGCATCCCATCTGCATCCTCTTGACTCCCCCGGTTCCCCCATTCACCCATCACTCACCGAAATCCTTCCCAGTCGCGCCCAAGGAGGGCTGGGTAGACTAACCTAGGAGCCACCACCACGTAGGCCCAGCTCTCGTGAGTCCCATCTATTATCTGGGCCCATGCCGTTGCATATCAGTGCACGTCTCCTTGTACACACTGGACCTGCACCAGCGGCCCTCGGGGGCCCAGTGCTCTGATCAGGTCTTCCCTGATGATCGTTTGGCTGTAGCCAGAGTCCACTAGGGCTTCCGCCCTTCGCTCTCCGATCACCACCTGTCTTGTGAAGCACACCTTCTCCCCCTCTTCTTTCAGTTGACCCCCAGCCAGGGCTTGGGCATACATACAATCCATGTAGGGGCATTCCCGTTGGAAATGCCCCTCCTCACCGCATCGAAAGCACGCGCCCTTTGTTGGCCCTGTCTCCCCCTGGGTCGATTCTCCCCCTGTGGACGGCTGGGGGGGTCCAGATGGGGGCCGTTTTCCGGGGATTATCCATGCTGGTGCTAACCTCCGGGTTTCAGGCTTCCCGGCTCTGCGAGCCCGGGTGTCTTCAGGGGCCCCTCAGGACTTAGCCGACCTCAGGGTTTCGCCCTTCAGGGGAAGTGGGGGGCGATCCCCCTTTCCTACTCCTTCGGCGGTTTCGGCGGCCTCATAATCTGTCATGAGAACCACAGCCTCTTCCAGTGTCAATGGATGTTGCCTCCTCACCCAGTGTTGGCCCCCCATCGGAAGGATGTTCAGGAACTGTTCGAGCACCACCTTCTCAGCGACTTGGACCCCCGTCTGCTGTTCTGGCTCCAGCCACTGCCAGGCCGCTTCCCGTAGCCTCTGGGCTATGGCCCTTGGTCAGATTCCTGTGGTGTACCACTCTTGTTGGAACTTTTGCCTATATGTTTTGGGGGTGATGCCAAGCTGGTCTAGGACAGCTTCTTTAACTTTAAAATAGTGTAGCGCTTCCCGGGAGCCCAAGCTTCTATATGCCATCTGGGCAGGTCCCGTCAGGTATGGGGCCAGTATGGTGGCCCACTGTTCCTCAGGCCACCTTGTGGCGGTCACCACCCTCTCGAATGTGGTCAGGAATGCCTCAGGGTCATCCTCGGGCCCCATCTTTGACAGCCTGACTGGGGCCATCGGGAGCCCACCTCCTTGGGCTCCCTCCGCTGTCGCGGCCCCCAGGGTCGCCGTCCGCGACGGCCCATGCTGTTGCCTCCACTGATCCTGCTGGACTTCGAACTGTTCTGCCAGCCCATGCACCAGCTGCTTCTGCTGCTCCAGGTGCTGGGTGGAGAGTTGCTGTATGAGCGCGGTCTGTTGTTGCTGGTGCTGCCATTGACTCTCCATCAGCCACTCCAGCACTTTTGCTGGGTCCATCTCGGTGCCTTTGGGTCTTAGATGAGGCAAGGGGAAAACAAAAACAAAGTGCTCCCAACCCCGGTACTCAACCACCGCCCCAGCGCGGGGTGCTCCTGGGACAATGAACCAAAAAGGGGGGGAGGGTTGCCCCCCTCACCGTTTTCCCCCCTTCATTCGGGGTCTTAGAATACCCACATTCTCCACCACCTGTAAACGGGTCTATCTCGTGCCCCATTCGCACAGCTGTCTCTCCCCCAGTCCCGTGCTCCCGTCACCCTTTTGACTCGCCTTCCGGCGTCCCAGTTTGTCCCACCACCAGTCCGTAGGATTTCTCCTCGTCCGGGCCCGCCCCCTCTCATGGACCCCAGCCCAGGGCCCTAAGGACTCGAACGTCTGTGTCAGCCGGTCCGCTTGGCGGGGCGTCCGCCGTAACTCACCAGCCTACAAGCTCCCTCTGCCTGCCCTGGCCTACTTCCTCTCTCCGCCGTCCTTACTGCATCTGAGCCGGCGGGCTTACCTCCTCGTCTTGGGTCCCATCCGTTGCAGCTCTCTGCTGCAGGGGGGCTCTCTCCGAGCTCCCCCCCTTTCCGGCCGCTCCCAGGGTTTAAATCCCCGCGCCGTCTTCCGGCTAAGGGTACTCCGCCCCTCCCTGCGGGGGCGTGCTTCCGGCCGTCCGGCAGGGCTGCGTGGTGATGTCACCACCATCGTAACGTCTGATGGAGCCCCTGGTGCGCCCGGGTGCCCCGCCATGATAGCTGCCTGGGAACAACTGGCGCACCGCCGGTATGCCACCGCCGGGGCCGCTCGGCCCCCAGATTGTGGTGCGTATGGCTCTGAGGCACCCGTCTCCGCCCCCCTAGCCAACACCAGCGTGGCCACTGGCGGGACCGCGGTGCGGGGTGCCTCTGCCCCGTCACAAGCGGAGAGGAGGGTCAGGGCTGGAGTTGGGACTGGCACCTACCTCTGGATGGTTGGGAGGCTTTGGCTGCCTAAGAGAACGTAAGAACATAAGAAGGGCCATATGGGGTCAGCCCAGTATCCTGTCTTCCAACAGTGGCCAATGCCAGATGCCCTAGAGGGAGTGAACAGAACAGTTAATCGTCATGTGATCCCTAGTGACACCATTCCTACCCATCCTGGCTAATTGCCATAGATGGACCTAACCTCCATGAATTTATCTAGTTCTTTCTTGAATCCTGTTAAAGTCCTGGTCTTCATAGCCTCCTGTAGCAAGGAGTTCCACAGTTTGATTGTGCACTGCATGAAGAAAAACTTCTTTTTATTTGTTTTAAACCTGCCACCTATTAATTTAATTTGGTGACTCCTTGTTCTTATATTATGGGAACAAGTAAATAACTTTTCCTTATTCACCTTCTCCATGCCTGTCATGATTGTATAGACCTCTATCGTATTCCCTCTTAGACTCCTCTTTTCTAAGATGAAAAGTCCCAGTCTTTTAACCTCTCTTCATATGGGACCCGTTCTGAACCCCTAATAATTTTTGTTGCCCTTTTCTGAACCTTTTCTAATGCCAAGATATCTTTTTTGAGATGAGACGACCACATCTATATGCAGTATTCAAAATGTGGGCATACCATGGTTTTATATAGAGGCAATAAGGTGGTCTCTGTCTTATTCTCTATCCCCTTTTTAATGATTCCTGACATTCTGTTTGCTTTTTTGACTGCCACTACACACTGAGTGGATGTTTTCAGAGAACTGTCCACAATGACTCCAAGTCCCCATCATATTGTATGTATAGTTGGGATTATTTTTTCCAATGTTCATTACTTTACATTTAACATCAACTTTAAATTTTGTTTGCCATTTTCTTACTCAATAATTTATTTTTGTGAGATCTTTTTGAAGCTCTCACCGCCCTGTGTTCTGGGATCCCAGTGACCCCGGGGGGGGGGGGGGAGAGAGATTAGGAGGGGAAGCTATGGGGGGTGGGGAAGGTGGCTGGTGGCCTTCTCCATTACTGAGGTGAGGGAGGAGCACATGTCCTTGTGCTCGTGCCTGCTGGTCCCAGGACGCCTTCCTTTGCTCGTGGTCAACCCAGCACTCCTCCTGGTTGACGTACCACTCTAGGCGCTCCTCCTTGATCCCCTGGATGAGGGACTGCAGGCCATCTGCTCATGCATCAGGTCCTTGCGGGTTCTTTTCTGCCTGTGCATCCCGCGGAGTTGTGCAGATGGCGTGGGAGGCGGGGGATGCGCCAAGCTCCCAGCTGACTGAGCTGTGAGAAAAAGTTACAAGGGCAGTCACCCCAGGAGACTCTGTGTATGAAGTCTAGCCCTGATATCTGAGTTGACACCGAAGGTCTCGGTGCAGACAATGGCGATGTGCTTCGAGCAAGGCCATATGTTATCGAGACAGTGGAGATGCCAGTTGTGGCCAGAGCAGTCAGAAGAGCAGCTATGAGAGGCTTCTGGATGCCAATTATTTCGAATTAGCTGCAGCAGAGCATCCACACTAACAGTATTTCAAAATAGTTATTTCGAAATAAGTGTTGTTCCCCGAGGAAAGCAGGCGTACAGATTTCAAAATAACCATCCTGTTATTTCAAAAGAACGGGCTTGGTATTGTGGATGCTCCACTTATTAATTCAAACTAAGGGGGGTTATTTCAAAATAACTCCCTAGTGTAGACCAGGGCAGAGTTAGGCCTCAGAGCTGTAGTTTGCAGAACCCTGTGAGTGTTAATAACAGCTGCCAGCCAGCCTCAGAGGGAGTACCATACATTTTCTTAGATAATACACTTGATCTTAGCCAAGAAATATTTAATACATATACAGATATTTGCAAACAGTATTTGGAATATTTTTGAGTAACTTCTTAAAATTAAGAATAATGAATAGTCCTGTGGCACCTTAGAGAGTAACAAACATATTATACCAGTGTTTCTCAAAGTGGTCTGTGAATGCACTCTGAGAAAGCTACTACTGGGCTACTCTGGTTTGTTTACTTACCAGCTCTGCAGTCACAAAGCCTCCCAGCTCCCATTGGTTGTGGTTCACTGTTTGAGAAACACTGATTTAAACCTTTCACCCAGCATATTCCAGTGTAAAAAGTAGTAGTGTAGTGCATTCAACTAATTTAAGTGGCAGGATTATTTATGCAAAATTTGGGATCTAGTAATCCAGAAGCATGACTTTATTATGCACAAACAAATCCACAAATGAACAAACTCTTCAAAATATATAATAGATCATGAGCTTTTGTGGGTAAAACCTACTTCATCAGGTGAGACACTATACGAACAAGTATACAAAATAAAATGAGTTAGTAGCAAGCCTGTAGTTGTTCCTTATGCAGACTTCTCCACTTTGTTGCTATACATATATCTCACTGTTTGGACATGTACCCTTTTATACTTTAGTACACCCCGACAGGCACATCCCTGTCCCCAGTCTTCTCACTCACATGATTTCTCAATCTCTCATGGGAACTCCAAACGTTTGCTTCACCTGGATTCTCCAGAGCCCGAGGAAAATGGCAGCCTCTCAGTTCTCCTCCAAATACTTCAGAATCTCAGTAAAACAACAGTCCAAAATTCTTACAACCCAGCAACAATTCCTGACTCTGTGTCACCGTCATTTCTAGCAAGACTGGGAATTTGTAGTCACTATTGAAAGTGGTAGACCGTGCTGGTCCACAGCCAAGACATCTTAATCCTTCATCAATCAACTGTTGAGTGCAAAGGGCTGCTTCCAACTCTTGTATTTATAACTCCCCTGCCACCCCCAAGATCCCATTGGCACAACTCTCAGATGGTAAATGCATAGAACCTGCGAAACTATTTATCTTCCATGGAACCTTTCTGTGCAGCGTCAGAAACAACTACTGAGAATGTCTAGTACTGTGACTACTACACCATGCCTCTTGATGTCTCTTGTAAGTAACTCTCCCTGCCCAGTAGTGTTGCCAGTTTAACATATTTGCCCTTAAATCCAGTGACTTTTTAGGGCCCAGAAAGATTTGCCAGGCTTTGCAATGACGAGACAATAAACTGTGATTTTTTTAAACTAAATCTGTTGACATTCTAGTGACTTTTGCTTTGCCAAGGCTTAGGGTATGTCTACACTACAGCGCTATTTCAAATTAACTTATTTCGAATTAGTTAACTCGAAATAAGCTAATTTGAAATAACTCATCGAGACCCAAAAACTAATTCGAAATAGCGTTTTGCTATTTTGAAATAGCGCGTCCACACTGATTGGACACTGGATCGCATTTAAGGGCAGGTGAAACCGGTTCCAGCAGGGCATCAGGTCTGTAGTTGCTTTGTGTGGCTGCTGTCTGAAGCTAGCTGAGGCTCATGCTTAAAGGGACCCCCGTGGACAGCTGGTTCTCAGCTTTCCTGCTTGCTTGCCTACCTCGCCGAGAGACAGCAAAGCATTTTCCTCTCTGCCTGCTTCGGTCGCTCTCATTTGGGACACCGCAGCACTCGGCACCATGGAACCAGAACCGCTCCTGGGCACTCTGGTGCTCATGTGGAACATCTTGCTGCAAGCCTGGCAGCAATTGCTGGAGGCTGCCTGGCACCTTCTGCTGCAGGCCAGCCCCCTGACCTTCCCCCTGCCCCCCCTGGGGGCCCTGGAGGAGCGGCGCCCGGAAGCCAGCGTGCCCTGCTGCATCTGGCGTCTGGACACCAGCAGCAAATGGTGGGACCATATCGTCCTGGAACGCTGGGGAGACCAACAGTGGACGCAGAACTTCAGGATGAAGAACACCTTCTTCGAGCTCTGCGAGTGGCTCGCCCCTGCTCTGCAGAGACGGGACACATGCATGAGGCCCGCCATTCCCCTCCACAAGCGGGTGGCCATCGCCCTCTGGAAGCTCTCCACGCCGGATAGCTACTGATCCATCGAGAACCAGTTCAGCATGGGGAGATCCACCGTCGGAGCAGTGCTCATGCAGGTACGGCACTCACCGGCCACTGAGCCAGGACGGGGGGCTGCAAGGAGGACGTGGGCTGACCCAGGGAAAACCGGGGGGAGGTGGTGTGAGTGCCCTCCCCGGGAGGGGTCGGTCTGTCCCGGCTGCGCTACAGACCGCCTGCAGTGGCCAGGATTGCAGCGGGGGTTGCACCTGGGAGTGGGGCGCGTGGCAGTGGTGGGGAACGAACACTCCAAGCCACCCAGGCGCCCCAGTGACTCTCGGTTTTGTGTGTCTCTCTGCAGGTGGTCAAGGCCATCAACAGGGTGCTGCTCCGCAAAGTCGTCCACCTCACCGACCTGGACGCGGTCATCCAGGGGTTCGGCGCCCTGGGCTTCCCCAACTGCGGGGGGGCAAACGACAGGATGAACATCCCCATCTGTGCCCTGGACCACCTGGCCTCCCTCTACATTAACCGCAAGGGGTACTTCTCCGTGATCCTGCAGGCCGTGTCTGACCACCGGGGCCAGTTCACAGACATCAGTTGGGCTGGTCCGGCAAGGCACACGACACGTGGGTGTACCGCAACTCCTCCGTGTGCCAGAGGCTGCACGCCGAGACTTTCTTCCCCGACCGCCACATCAGGGTCGGGGATGTGGACATGCCAATGTGCCTACTGGGGGATGCAGCCTGCCCCCTACAGCCCTGGCTCATGAAGCCCTACACAGGACACCTCACCCTCTTCCGGCAGGCCTTCAATGCCAGGCTCAGCAGGGACCACATCGTGGTCGAGGGGGCCTTCGGCTGACTGAAAGCATGGTTTAGATGCCTCCTCACCCGCCTCGACCTCTCCCAGCACAATATTCCGCATGTGGTGGCAGCGTGCTGTGTGCTCCACAATTTGTGTGAGAGGAAGGGGGCTTTCCTGCCAGCCTGGATGGCAGAGGCTGACTGCCTGGCTGGCCAGTACACACAGCCCGGCATGGCTGCCAGCCGGGAGGGCCTTCGGGGGGCTGTCCACATCTGGGAAGCCCTGCAGGAGAGCTTCCAGGCGGACAAGGACTGAAGTCCCCCTGGCGTGCCCCACTGGGGCCTTGTGCTTTACATTCCACCCCCACCTCCTTCCCCTTTCCCCTCCCTAACCCCCCTTCCTGATCTACAATAAAAACACCTGTGTGGCCACAAAAAAATGTCTTTATTTCACATAACTGGGGTGGGGGGAGGGAGGGAATGAGGGCGGGAGAGGGGAGGGGGGAAACCTGGGAGAAGGGAGCTGGAAGGGGGAGGCAAGGGGAGGAAGGGGGAAGGGAAGCTCAGGGTTGGGGGTCTTGCTGGCCCTCCCATCTCGCAGCACTGCGGGTGCGGGGGCGTCGGGGGGGAGTGGGTGTGGAGGGTGGGGCAGGAGGGACGGGGGGTGCGGAAGAAGCGGGAGGGGGGCAGGGGTGGGAGGAGGAGCGATAGGTGGGGCGGCTGCAGGGGCTGGAGCAGCAGGAGGCAGCAATCGGTCTGCCAGGGCCTGCAGGTGCTCGTGGAGGGCACGGCCCTGCTCCCGCAGCTCCCTCAAGCTCTCCCGCCACAGCTGCAGGTCCTCTTGCACCCACTGCTCCTGGCTGTGGACCTGCCATCCCTGCAACCGCAGCTGCTGCCTCTGGAACTCCTCCAGGTTGCGGGTGTGCCTGCTGGCCCAGGTTTGGGTGGAGGGTCCAGGCGGGGTGGTGCATCCTGCACTCACAGGTGCTGCGGCTGTGGTGAAACAAGAGAAGTGGTCGGTTCTCCTTGGGGACACAGTGGGTGGAACCCACCCCCCCCCTGCAAGGCGAGGACGGCAGGTGTCTGCACCATCACATCCTGCTATCCCCGGGAGTGTGAGCTGGCCCAGGACTGCACCCCATCCCCTGTGCTGCCTACAGTGTGGTGGGGGGGAGGGGAGATGTGCCCTGCCTCTGTGTAGAGGGGGCGTCTGGAGGGAGGGCAGTGTGCAGTGTCTCTCCCCAGGGTAAGGTCCCTGGGCTCCCCCTCCACCCCCACCCCGCATAAGGGGACCGTGATGTCACTCACATGTGGAGGCCTCCCCGGCCTCGGATGAGGCTGCTGATGGGCTCTCCGGTTCAGCTCGGGGTTCCTGGGTGCAGGGCAGGCTCTCTGCAGGCTCCTGGCTGCCGTCCTCCTCCTCTTCCCCTGTGTCGAGGCAGGGCCCTCTGCCCCAGGGTCAATGATGACTGGGGGGCACGGACCCTCTGACCCCCCCAGGATGCGGTCCAGGGCCTCATAGTAGGGGCAGGCCTCCGGGTCAGCCCCTGGTTGGGAGGCCCTGGCATAGCCCTGCCGCAGGTCCTTGATCTTGCTCCGCACCTGCTTTTGGCTATGCATGTGGCCTCTGGTGGCCAGGCTGGCAGCCATGCGGCTGTAGACAGCCACCTTCCTGTGCCTAGTGTGGAGATCGTGGGCATTGTAGGCCTCCCCCCAAATCTCAATGAGGCCCACAATCTCCATACTTGACCAGGAAGGCGCCCGCCTTTTGCAGCCCCTGGCAGGCTCCTAGGAGCCACCAGCCTGGTCCTGGGGAGCGGTGGAGGGCTGGGTGGCAGCGGGTGGCTGGCTCATGGTGTGCCAGGTGCACGGTCTGCTGGCTGTATGCTGGCAGGCTGGCAACTGGCACAGGCACTGTGGCCAGAGTCTGCCCCTTTAAGGGCTCCAGGGTTGTGGGGGGAGTAGACGAGTTTTCCTGGTTGTGCCCAGAGTGGCCACCAGGGCTCCCTGGGAAGGGCTGGAGGCCCCTTAATTCGAAATAAGTGTCTACACAGCACTTATTTCGAATTAGCTATTTCGAATTAGGTGTTATTCCTCATAGAATGAGGTTTACCTAATTTGAAATAAAGGCTCCACTATTTCGAATTTATTTCGAAATAGCAGTTTGTATGTGTAGACGCTATTAAAGTTAATTTGAAATAACGTCTGTTATTTCGAATTAACTCTGTAGTGTAGACATAGTGTAGACAGGGCTTTATTTCCAGTCAGGCATAGGCAGCTTATTTGGAATTGGTGGCATCAGTGCATGAGCACTGGATGGTCTCCAGAATCTAGGGGGAGGAGGAGGTGCCAGGCGTTTGTCATGTAACTGTAGGCAGCTGCATAGGGGAGCCACATCTTAACTGTTGATGCTCAGGAAGCAGCAGCATCAAAGACAGAGCCTCTGTCTGAAGATAGTCTCACTGGGCGTGGCAGGTAAGAGTCAGGAGCAGCCAAGCACTATGGGTGAGACCCCCAGCCTTAGACTAGAAGGAAGAAGTCCCCGCTAGTTCATGCCTCTACAGTGGGAGATGGCTGCAGCGGCACAGGAGCCAGCAAACAGAGCTGTAAACAGGGGAGTTTGAGTGGGAGTTCTGTTGGAGGAGGAGTTTGTATTTGGTTTTGTATTTGTATTGTTTGTGTGTGTAGAGGCTTGTAGGGGTAGTGTGCTGGGAGAGAAGCTGAGCCCTGATTAGGGGGCGGGCTTCACTGATTAGGGGTCCTATAAAGGTAGCCTTCTAGTCAGGCAGCAGCATAGATAGCTGCAGCGGCACAGGAGCCAGCAAACAGAGCTGTAAACAGGGGAGTTTGAGTGGGAGTTCTGTTGGAGGAGGAGTTTGGATACTGGGACTTGTTTGGGGTTTGTTTTTGCTCTGGAGGGGGTGTTTTGGTTTGTTTTTGTGTTCACCGGACTAATAGGATTTTGGTGAGAAAGTAGATAAAACACAGAGGCAGTAGTGGCCATGGCCCAAGTAGTAGAGAACACAAGGAGGATGATTGGATGTGGTAGCTGCGGTATGTACATGATTCTGGAGGGGGTACCTGAAAGGAGTTTTGTTTGCATGAAGTGCCACCTGATAGAGCTGATGGAAGAAAAGATCCGAGGACTGGAGATGCAAGTGGAAACTCTGGTCGAGTTTAGAAGGGGGTTTGAGCAGATGATGGAGCAAAGGCATGACGTGGCTGAAGGGGAAAGCTTAGATATGCAGATGGAAATAGGATCAAGGGCCTCAGAGGGGGAACTGCTGGGCAAAGAAAATGGACAATGGAAGCATGTGACTAAGAGAACCAGGCAGAGGAAAAGATGGGTCAGTGAAGGAAAAATAGAGCTTAAGAACAGGTATGTGGAGCTGGAGAATGAAGAAGGGGTACAGCAGGTAGATAATGAAGATGGAAGGGTAAGGAAGAAGAGAAGAGTGGCTAGTCCCATAGATAAAGGGGAAGAGTTAATGGAGACAACACCAATAATGAGCACTAGGAGGATACAGGATGGGCTAAAGAGGATTACAAGGGAAAACAGGAATGGCAAGGACTTGCAGCCAGAGGAAGCAAGAGATAGACCAGAGAATCGCACTGTCACTAGGAAAAGGCAGGTCTACGTGATTGGGGACTCCTTATTGAGAAGAATAGATAGGCCTGTAACCAGAGCTGATCCAGAGAATAGAAGGGTGTGCTGTCTGCCAGGTGCTAAGATACGGGATGTGGAACTGAGGTTGAAGATTATTAAGGGAGCAGGAAGGAATCCATTGATCATCCTTCATGTAGGAACAAATAATATGGCTAGATTCTCGCTGGAACGAATTAAGGGAGACTATGCTAGGCTGGGGAGGACGTTCAAGGAAATTGAGGCTCAGGTGATCTTTAGTGGGATTCTGCCTGTTCCTAGAGAAGGGCAACTAAGATGTGACAGGATTATGATGATCAATAGATGGCTTAGGCAGTGGTGCTATAAGGAGGGCTTTGGGATATATGGTCACTGGGAGGCATTTATGGACAGAGGACTGTTCTCTCGGGATGGACTTCACCTAAGTAGGGAGGGAATTAGACTTCTAGGATGGAGGCTGGCTCAAATGATTAAGAGAGCTTTAAACTAGGAATTTGGGGGAGACGGTTGGGAGATGTCCAGGTAATCTCTACGCCAGATTTTAACACTGAAAGGGAGGGAAACGAAGTAAGAAAGGATATAGCTGGGGGTAGGAGAATGTACATGAGGAAGGGTAGGGTGGATACTAGTCTAATAGGTCATATTGGAGGTACAACATCTATGCCAAATTAGGTAAAGAATGTGAGTGAGGCCAAACAGCAAAAATTAAGATGTTTGTACACCAATGCGAGAAGCCTAGGTAACAAAATGGAGGAACTAGAGCTATTGGTTCAGGAAGTGAAACCAGATATTATAGGAATAACAGAAACATGGTGGAATACTAGGCATGACTGGAGTACAGGTATTGAAGGGTATGTGCTGTTTAGGAAAGACAGAAATAAGGGTAAAGGTGGTGGAGTTGCATTGTATATCAAAGATGAGGTAGATTGTAAAGAAATAAAAAGTGATGGAATGGAGAAGACAGAGTCTGTTTGGGCAAAAATCACATTGGGAAAGAAAACTATCAGATCCTCCCCTGGGATAGTGCTTGGGGTATGTTATAGACCACCAGGGTCCAATTTGGATATGGATAGAGACCTCTTTAATGTTTTTAATGAAGTAAATACTCATGGAAACTGCGTAATCATGGGAGATTTCAACTTTCCAGATATAGACTGGAGAATAAGTGCTAGTAATAATAATAGGGCTCAGATTTTCCTAGATGTGATAGCTGATGAATTCCTTCATCAGGTAGTTGCTGAACCAACAAGGGGGGATGCTATTTTAGATTTGGTTTTGGTGAGTAGCGAGGACCTCATAGATGAAATGGTTGTAGGGGACAACCTTGGCTCGAGTGATCATGAGCTAATTCAGTTCAAATTAAATTGAAGGATAAACAAAAATAAATCTGAGACTAGGGTTTTTTATTTCAAAAGGGCTAACTTTAATAAATTAAGGAAATTTGTTAGGGAAGTTGATTGGACTAAAGAAATTATGGATCATGAGGTGGAGGAGGCCTGGAATTATTTTAAGTTAAAGTTGCAGAAGCTGTCAGAAGCCTGTATCCCAAGAAAAGGGAAAAAAATTATAGGTAGGTGTATTAGACCAAGCTGGATGACCAAGCATCTCAGAGAGGTGATTAAGAAAAAGCAGAAAGCATATAACGAGTGGAAAATGGGAGGGATCAGTAAAGAAAGCTACCTTATTGAGGTTAGAGCATGTAGGGACAAAGTGAGACAGGCTAAAAGTCAGGTAGAGTTGGACCTTGCAAAGGGAATTAAAACCAATAGTAAAAGGTTTTATAGCCATATAAATAGGAAAAAAATAAAAAAAGAAGAAGTAGGACCGCTAATTACTAAGGATGGAGTGGAGGTTAAGGATAATCTAGGAATGGCCCAATATCTAAACAAATACTTTGCTTCATTAATGAGGCTAATGAAGTGCTTAGGGATAATGGCAACATAACAAATGGGACTAAGGATATGGAGATTGATATTACCATATCCGAGGTAAAAGCCAAACTTGAACAGCTTAATGGGAGTAAATTGGGGGGCCCAGATAATCTTCATCCAAGAATATTAAAGGAACTGGCACATGAAATTGCAAGTCCATTAGCAAACATTTTTAATAAATCTCTAAACTCAGGGGTTGTACCATTTGACTGGAGAATTGCTAATATAGTTCCTATTTTTAAGAAAGGGAAAAAAAGCGACCCGGGTAACTATAGGCCTGTTAGTTTGACATCTGTAGTATGCAAGATCTTGGAAAAAATTTTGAAGGAGAAAGTAGTTAGAGACATTGAGGCTAATGGCAATTGGGACAAATTACAACATGGTTTTACAAAAGGTAGATCATGCCAAACCAACTTGATCTCCTTTTTTGAGAAAGTAACAGATTTTTTTAGATAAAGGAAATGCAGTGGATATAATCTACCTCAACTTTAGTAAGGCATTTGATACAGTACCACATGAGGAATTATTGGTTAAATTGGAAAAGATAGGGATTAATATGAAAGTTGAGAGGTGGATAAGCAACTGGTTAAAGGGGAGACTACAGCAGGTCATACTGAAAGGTGAACTGTCAGGTTGGAGGAAGGTTACTAGCGGAGTTCCTCAGGGATCAGTTTTGGGGCCAATTTTATTTAAACTTTTTATCGCTGACCTTAGCACCAAAAGTGGAAGTGTCCTGATAAAATTTGTGGATGACACAAAGTTGGGAGGTATTGCCAATTCAGAAAGGGATCAGGATATCATACAGGAAGATCTGGATGACCTTGTAAATTGGAGTGATAGCAATAGGATGAAATTTAATAGTGAGAAGTGTAAGGTTATGCATTTAGGGATTAATAACAAGAATTTTAGTTATAAGCTGGGGACACATCAGTTGGAAGTAACGGAGGAGGAGAAGGACCTCAGAGTCCTGGTTGATTATAGGATGACTATGAGCCGCCATTGTGACATGGCCGTGAAAAAGGCTAATACGGTCTTGGGATGTATTAGGCGAGCTATTTCCAGTAGGGATAAGGAGGTGTTAGTGCCATTATACAAGGCATTGGTGAGACCCCATTTGGAATACTGTGTGCAGTTCTGGTCTTCCTTGTTTAAGAAGGATGAATTCAAACTGGAACAGGTACAAAGAAGGGCTACTAGGATAATCCGAGGAATGGAAAACCTGTCTTATGAAAGGAGATTCAAGGAACTTGGCTTGTTTACCTTAACCAAAAGAAGGCTGAGGGGGGACATGATTGCACTCTTTAAATATATTAGAGGGATAAATACCAGGGAGGGAGAGGAATTATTTAAGCTTAATACCAATGTGGACACAAGAACAAATGGATATAAGCTGGCTAGTAGGAAGTTTAGACTTGAGATTAGACGAAGGTTTCTAACTATTAGAGGAGTGAGGTTCTGGAACGGCCTTCCAAGGGAAGTAGTGGGGGCAAAAGATCTATCTGGCTTCAAGATTAAACTAGATGGGTTTATGAAGGGGATGGTTTGATGAGATAATATGATCTTGGTAACTAATTGACCATTCATTATCAGTGGCAAATAAGTCAATAGAGGGATGATAGGAGTTACTATAGAGAACTTTCTGGGTGTCTGGCTGGTGAGTCTTGCCCACATGGTCAGGACTCAGCTGATCGCCATATTTGGGGTCGGGAAGGAATTTTCCTCCAGGGTAGATTGGCAGAGGCCCTGGAGGTTTTTCGCCTTCCTCTGTAGTATGGGGTACAGATCACAGCTGGAGGATTCTCTGCATCTTGGGGTCTTCAAAGTTTTTGAAGGCTTCAATATCTGAGATATAGGTGAGAGGATTATTCTAGGAGGGGGTGGGTGAGATTCTGTGGCCTGCATTGTGCAGGGGGTCAGACTAGATGATCATAATGGTCCCTTCTGACCTTAAAGTCTGTGAGTCTATGAGTCTATGGGGGGAGAGCTCCCTATCAGTCTGGGTCTGTCTGGCAAGAAAGGAGGGGAGATTACAGCAATATGAAGGGGGAAATCCTATTCGCGCACACACTTGCCTCTCAGCCCCTAGGAAAATTCTGGTTTTGTCCACTGGTACCTGCTCCTGATTAGAGGATGCACAAGGGAGGAGCCTCCTAGCCCAGCTTCCCTCAGACACCAACACCCTGCCTCCTGCACAATCTCACCTGCCTTCCGCAGACACCCAGTACCCACAAACCCCTTAGTCACCCAGCATCCCCCATACCTTCAGCCCCTTGCATCCACCTAGATGCTCAGCATGAACATCAATCTGACCAACCAGATCCCTCCTATCAACACCAAAAGAAAAATAATTCTATATGGACCCCCCCGACGGTCAGAATTACAATCTGGATTTCTATATACAAAGCTTTCACAACAATGCACAGACTGACAATATTCACAAACGACAACGAGCGAAATACAATCTCAGCTGCGCTGAACACTATGCTATCCAGAGTCTCAAAAACAATCTGGACATTATAATCAAACCAGCTGACAAAGGGGGTGCTGTGGTCATTATGAATAAGTCTGACTATGACCAGGAAGCAACCAGACAACTCTCCAACACTACATTTTACAGACCTCTCTCCTCTGATCCCACTTCAGAATACCAAAAGAAACTACACTGTCTCCTTAAAGAACTCCCTACATCTACTTGGGACCAAATCCACACAGAAACACCTTCTGAACCCCGAACAGGATTGTTCTATCTGTTTCCCAAAATCCATAAACCTGGACAGCCCGGATGTCACATCATCTCAGGTATCGGCACACTCACTACTGGATTATCCAGCTATGTAGACTCTCTTCTCAAACCCTACACAACCAACACTCCCAGCTATCTCCGAGATACTACTGACTTCCTGAGAAAACTACAAAACACTGATAACCTCCCTGATAACACCATCCTTGCTACCATGGATGTAGAAGCTCTATACACCAACATCCCACATGAAGACGGATTACAAGCAATTAGAAACACTATCCCAGAGGATACCACTGCCAGTCTGGTAGCAGACCTATGTAACTTTGTTCTCACCCACAATTATTTCCAATTTGAGGACAACTTATATCTCCAGATCAGCGGCACAGCCATAGGTACCCGCATGGCCCCACAGTACGCTAACATCTTTATGGCTGACTTAGAACGTTTCCTCAGATCCTATCCTCTTTTACCCCTTCTCTACTTATGCTACATCGATGACATCTTTATGATCTGGACCTATGGCCAAGAAACACTGGATGCATTCCACAGAGACTTTAACAACCTACATCCCACCATCAATCTCAGCCTGGACCATTCTACACGAGAGATCCATTTCCTGGACACCACAGTACAAATCACCAATCGTAAATTAGATACCACTCTCTACAGAAAACCCACTGACTCACACAGTTACCTACATGCCTCCAGCTCCCATCCAGAACACACAATACGATCCATCGTCTATAGCCAAGCCCTTCGATACAATTGCATCTGCTCTAATCCCACTGACAGAGACCAGAAACTTCAGGATCTCTACCAAACATTTATAAACCTCAATTACCCACCCGGAGAAATAAAAAAACAAATAGAAAGAGCCAGACGAATACCCAGAAACCATCTACTTCAAGACAGACCCAAGAAAACCAACAATAGAACACCACTTGTCATCACCTATAGCCCCCAACTTAAACCCGTCCAACACATTATCAATAAACTATAACCTATACTGGAACAGGATACTACACTCCAAGAGGCTCTGGGAGACAGACCCTATAGACAACGTATAGTCTCCTATAGACAATCACCTAACCTCAGGATGATTCTTACCAACAGCCACAGGACATACCACACTAATACGAACCCTGGAACTTTCCCTTGCAACAAACCCCGTTGCCAGCTTTGTCCACATATTTACTCTGCTGACACCATCATTGGACCTAACCATTCCAGTTATAAGATCAAGAACACATACTCCTGCTCATCCTGAAATATAATTTATGCCATCATGTGCCATCAGTGTCAGTCTGCTGTGTATATTGGACAAACTTCTCAGACACTTCGCCAAAGAATCAATGCACACAAAACAGACATCAGACAGTTTCACAAAGAAAAAACAGTTTCTTGCTATTTCAACCAGAATGGGCATTGTCTCAACGACCTGATTACCTGCATCCTGCTTCAAGAGATTTTAACATAAGATTTCAAAGAGAAGCCTCTGAACTGTCATCCATGCTTAAATTTGACACTTTACGAATGGGCCTTAACAAAGATGCTAATTATCTTACCCATTACAAAGATAGCTTCCCCAATTATGACCTCTAATATCATTATCTCATAGACATTAACCTCCCCCCCCCATCCGCTGTCTGTTCTAAAATCTGATTTGTCTATTTTATATGTGTTCACTTTTTTTGATTGTATCCCTTTGGTATATATGGTCATGCCAATTTTCTTCCACAATTTGATCTGAGGAAGTGGGTCTGGCCCACGAAAGCTCATCACCTAATAAACCATCTTGTTAGTCTTTAAAGTGCTGCATAGTCCTGTCTTTTGTTTCTACCTCTTTCAGGCATTCACAACCCAGTTCCCTTCATCCTCCAAGGCACCAAGTACCCACCCGCTCCTTGCACTCCCCCTAGACTCACAGTGCACAGCCCCCTGAATTCCTCACTTCTCACAGGTACCTGCCACCCAGTGCCCTTCACCCCTAGACCTGTAGCACCTCTCTCCCCATAGTTCCCTTCATCCTCCAGACACCCAGCATCTCCCCTCAGACACTGCCTTCCTCACCACTTTACAGAGCCCCGGACACCACCCCCTGAGTGCCATCCTCCTGTGACCTACATAGAGCCCCTTGCCCAGCTCTCAGCCATCCAATACTCATAATACTTCCCCAGAGCGCTCTCTACCCCCAAGCCCTTAACCCGACCAGTTACGTATTGTTACAGTATGATTAACGGGGGAAGCATTTGCAGCAGAATCATCAGAATTGTACTTTTAGTAAAAGAACCCATCTCTGTCTCCAGGCAGAAGAAAGGTAATTGTTAGTCCTGAAGCCTGTATTTAAAATTCAGTGTTAATTATTTTAAAATTCCAATTAACTGTTTCTATAGCTGTCCTAGTGTTTGAAAGAAGCAACTTTTCTTTTTTAGCTTTTTATATTTTTGGATTTTTATTGCAAATTGCTAACATTCAAAAGGGTGACATTTAAAATTAATCCCACCGCCACTTGAGTAAAACCCATACAGAATATTTCAGATTTATACTGATGTAATTCAAATGTTAGCCATGTTTTTCAAAAAATAAGGAGAAACAAAGAGAGAGGAAATTGTTCATTAAAATGTCTCCCTGCAAACAACTATATAAGAGCATTACAAACCATTCTATAAAACGTTACCAAATATCAACAACATTGCAATCATGTGCACTCCAATTTTGTTGTCCATTACAACGCTCCTACTGTTTAGACTACCCCAAGTCAGTTACTTTAATAGCAGAAGAATCAGGCACAGAATCTAGCAAGCAACATGGACTCGGGACATCTTTGTTCCATGCAATGACAGAGATCAATATAAAGCATTTATGCAGTTGGCCAGACTCTAATAACACATGCTTTCTGGAGTTGTTGTTTTGCACTGTCTAGAGACTTTTCAAGCTCCATTTGGTTCCCTAAGTGGCAGTTGGTAACAAGTCTCTGCACATGCACAGACACACAGAAGACTCAACTAAAATCCATTTCTCCTCCCCTTTGCTTCTCTCCTTTTCTTTGGACTTAAACAACAAAACAATAAAATGCTGCATCTATTGTATGTTTTGTCTGATCTTTGGGCTCTGTACTGTTACCCGTCACCATGGGATCTTAGTTCCTTCCACATAAAATCAATTAAACAATACATATATTCCAGTAGCTGTTCAAGTATTGGCTAAGGATGCAGCAAGAGGCTCTCCAAAGTTGGCATATTGTCAGAGTTCTCCAGCGTGCCAATGCCTGAGCTGTTGTTCTTCAACAAGGAAGTCTGAAATGAAAACGGCAGTTGCAGCTACAAGAAAATTAAGTGACAAAGGGGTGAGTAAAAACCAATAACGTTTCTAAATTGTCAAGACAACTTCCTAAGAGCTCTCTTCACAGCCCCTCTGCAGAGTTGCTCTTTACAGATTGTGCTGTGCACCTGGCTTCTCAGAGCCATACATACAACTGTGAACATCAAACAGATAAATATTTGATCTTGCATTTTCCCTGCAGGAGCAATATCAGTCTATTCATATTGGTGGGAGTTAGGAATGAGAAGAAGGGGAAATTGTGACCATCAGTGGCTTTTGCAGATAGAAAGATGCTCAGCCTATGAGCAGTTCTCCACAGTCTGTTCTTGTGTCATATTCACTACCTTTCCTCCACCACTAGGGGTTTGTTTTGGCTGGAACATGAGCACTGTACCACAATGCTAACACTTTGACCTACAAAACACCAAGTTCTTAGTGTTACTAGTCGGGTTGCCAACTCTGACTGAAGCTATTTCTCAACATGACATAATGCCATTTTCTTAAAATATCCTATTAAAATCTCCAGAATGACTTTCAGTAGTCACCGGGAGATTGATGCCAATTCCAGGAGACTCCAGGCCAATCTTAGAGGGTTGACAACCCTAGCTACTAGAGATCCTGTTTGGCATGCTGAAGGTATAATGGGTCTTGGGGTTTTTTCAGGTCAGGAATTAGCACTGACACTAGGCAGCATATTAAAATGTGTTGTATTGAACCATGGTTCACCAGTAACACTCGATAAAGCAGCAACAGTAATACCAGCCTTGGATTTCTGCTTTTTCAATACAGTTTGAAGATCAATTGAGCTTTGTCTGATGCCACTAGGTTACAGAAATGTTTTGGAGAGTTGAGAATTTTGAAAAAGGTTACATTGGAAGTTGGAAGTAGATGCAACAACATTGCAGTCTCTGTCTCTTTCCCTCTCTCTGCTGTCTTAGCTATAGACATTCATATACAGAATTGTCAATGACAATATATAAGTGGGGAAAAATAAACAATGAACAGGAATTTCTCAGCTACACAGCTTAATTAAACTAGAGTTAAAGTTGTAACTATATGCCAGTGAATGAAAGTGTAAAGGCCAGGACATCAGACAGCTAAGAAAAGCAAAGTTAAAATTACACATTACAAAATTTCTAGCAAGGAAATGAACATTTAAATATCCTTATCCTATCCCAGGATGAATCACCTTAGTAATATAGATACTGAAGGGGGCAGATTTGGGCCCCTAACATCTTGGACTTTAAAAAGCTGCCCTTAAAAGATCTCCCCAGTGTAGCCAGCTCCTAATCACTCCTTCCTGGCCTTGTCCTGATAGAGGCATGGCTGGAACATAATGGTCCATGGAGAGCCATTCAAGCAGGAAAAATTTAGATCAGCCTTGAGGCTACTTTATTGTGTTCCCCAGGATCAGAGGGCGGAAAGGTCTCCTAGTAATTGGTGTCATCAAGATTTTTCTGTGTATTCCCAGGTCTCTAGGAATGAATACGTATCGATCATTTCAGTATACATTCTGCTGCAGCTACTGCCATGGAAAGATCTCTCTAGGGTGCTCTCGAACTTTCGGTGAAAATGTAAGCTAAATCTTGATTCAGAGTAAATCATTTGAAATGCGTGACTCAGTACTCTGACATATTGTGCTATATGCCAACATTAGTTTAATGAACCACAGATTATTCAGCTAATAGCTGCAGCGTGGCTGAAAAAACGTGGCCACCTACAAGTTTGCCTAGATTTCATAGACCTGTGTGTGACCTCACACCACTCTGAAGCCATAGTAATTGCTGTGAATTCAGTGGATTCCCCTGATTTGTAAATGAAACCAGAGTCAGGCCCCAAATGCTAAATCATGTTGAATTACTTGTTACTGGAAACTTCAGCTTTATAAGATCAAAAGCAGCTATTTGAGTTTTTCAAACATTTGCAATTTGCTTCCTCTACATTAGTCTACATTATTCTCCCTATAAAATAAAGCCAGTCGCTTTGTTAGCTTACGAAGCCTTTGTTCTCCAGTGCAAAGGAGGAACGTATGTGTGCTCTTATTTGGTGGAATACTGACAAGATTGTGTCAAGTAGCATTAAATAGCAATCAGACAAAAATAATGTGGTATTATTAAATAGTAGTAGTGCTGCCAGTGCAACCAAAATAGGTGACGTTATTGTTCTATTCCTGTTACATCAGGCTTTTCGCAAAAATAAATTCAGTAAACCAGCTCTTTCAAAAGCTTCAGGGGGCAGCTGAGTTAGTCTGTTACAGAAAAAAACAACAAATGGTCTGGTAGCACTTTATAGACTAACAAAACATGTAGATGGTATCATGAACTTTTGTGGGCACAGCCCACTTCTTCAGATGACTTTGATTTTTATCTGCTTAGGTTTAAGTACCCATTCTCCAGATACTTAATGATACTCTGTCTCCCACTCCCCTCCCTTTTTCTTTCTCTCCCCCCTCCCTTTCCCCTCTCCTATTTATTTCGAGTTCTCATAACTCCGGTCATCTGAAGAAGTGGGCTGTGCCCACGAAAGCTCATGATACCATCTACATGTTTCGTTAGTCTATAAAGTGCTACCAGACCATTTGTTGGTTTTTTAGCTCTTTCAAAGATACACAATCCAAGCACCGCTAGGAAGGAAATCACCTTTAAGTTACTGATCATGTCAACAAATGCCCACTTGACTGAAAACAATCTCCTTCACTAAACCCAGTAATTGATTTCAATCAAGACCTATAAAGCCATCTGGCTGAGGTTTTAGTCAGTGTGCAGCTGGAATATCCCCTCTTGACCAGGATATATCACTGAAAACTCTTGACCATTTTACCCTTTTTCCTCCCTTGAGCTGGCCTAGTTCTACAATGCCTTCAATGCTGAGCAGAGAGGGCTGGAAACAAAGGCCATGTTGGCTTGCTAGCCTGATCACTGCTCAAAGAACTTACTATTTTAGGCACTAACCATGAATGTTGCCAGACCAGAGCATCCTGAATTTAGGAGGTTCAACCAGTAGACCACCTCTGACAGGTTGGAGATTCCACACCCTCCCTAGGCAATATAGTCCAGTGCTTAACCACTCTGACAGGTAGGAAGTTTTTCTTAATATCCAACCTAAATCTCCTTTGCTGCAATTTAAGCCCATTACTTCTTCTCCTATCATCAGAGGTTAAGGAGAATAATTTTCTCCCCCCAGCTTGTAACACCCTTTTAGGTATCTGAAAGCTGTTAACTCATGTTTTGTTTTAAATGTATTTTAAGTTAATGAGTTATTATTTGAGGAATTAAAATTTGAGAAGAGACTAGAAGTACAGGGTCATGCTTCAAGCCTCCCCAGAAGAAAGGAGCCTTACCAATTTTGTAAGAATACATAAATCATACATCTACAGGACAAGTTTTAATCACAATCAACACTGGTGGACATTAATAACTGGCCAATTGCCTCAGATAACTAAGAAATATCTGCCGCTAGATAATGTCAGGATTTGCAGCATTCAAGGCATTTCCTCTAGCAGTGTAAGACACAAGGACTGAACTATTTACTTAGGTAAAACTGTGACAGGCTGACAATTTCCTGTAATATCCTGAACAAACCTTACTGAATTAAGTTAAACCAGCTTGAATTTGAGTTAATACTTTTCGAATCCATCGTATTAAAGACCTGGTTATGTATGTGTAGTGATGAAATAGTATGCATTTCCACAGGAAGGATAAAAAGGAGATCAACAGGGAGTGAGTAGGCACATTCGTCCAGGATGTGACCTCTCCATAGAAGCAACCACAGCGGATAGGTGCACATACACTAGTTCAGAATGAACTCTCTTGGGACCAACAGACAAAAAAGGTTTTTTTGAATAAATAGCCTGGTTTTAAACTAGTGTGGGGCCTTCTTTGGGATTGCTGGTCTATAGAGAGCCCCAATCCATAGGGTGGATTGGAGGGCCTACAGGGTGCTTGTTCTGAGCTGGCGCTGTGATGAACATGTGACCACAAGGCAATTCCCTTGGGTGGGGTGTTCAAGGACTGCTCCCAGTAGAGCCAATGGGAGGGGTGGGGTGAACTCTGGTTAGCTTATTAGCATGTTGCATAGGTTCTTTTATTGTTTGCAATCTGTTTTCTCAGTACTGCTTTATACCTAAAAAGCAGGCTTGCTTAGGAAGTGCTGTGTGGTACCTTGTAACTGCAGCAATTACACCTGTAAACCATCTCTGAAGAGAGAAAGCAAGCAGGGTTCCTGGGATATCTGATTGTGCTGGGAAATGCACAGTGCAGACAGTGAGCTGTGCAACTTAGAAATACCCCAGTTGAAGGAAGAAAAGCACAAGTCTCCATCCAGATGGCATTTGCTGGGGAGCCAGAAGCCTGAGGGAAGGTGCCCTGACTGGGCCCCTGAAGGAAAATGCAGGTACAGTTGCCCTGAACTGTGACAAAAACTAGTTAGGTAGGTACCAAGTAACTCACAAGGGCACCAGTCAGGGAATGATGATTTTCTGCAGTCTCCAATTTTGTGATCACTCCAATGAGAAATGCCTCAAAGGCCAGAGCAGAGCCACACATAGGGAATGTCCAAGTTTCAATAGCCCCTTCTGTGTCTCACAGGCTAACACAACTGCTGTAACCTTGCCTAATGCCAGGTTCAAATTAAGCTGAGTGAGGTATCAATTAATCCTAGGTTCCCATTGAGAGATTTAGGAGGGCTGCCTCCCAGTGAGGGGCAGAGCTAGAGCTGGTTAGAAAATTGGTTCTTTTTTCCTCACAGAAAGCATTGACCTTTCAGATGAAAAAAATTTCCTTTTTTTTCTTTGTTGGCAAACTGAAAATTGCCCTAAAGTGAAATATTTTCAGCCCACCATTTAAAAACTATCAGGTTTGAGTTATCTGATGAAAAAAATTAAAAGATTGTTGAAGGCTATAAACACATTCCACAACCAAAAGCCCAATTTTCTCTCACAAAGGTTTCAATCAAAATGTTTGGACCAGCCCTAGTTTGAAGTTCCAGGATTTCACATTTGTCCATAACCACCACTGCTTCTCCTGGCTGGCAGAAATACTCCTGTGATTGTCACTGATCATCCTGGATCTTATCTTGGCTCTCCTCTCCTCCTCTTTGGGAGAGTTAAGATACTTTTACTCTCCCTAACTCCCCAGAGAGAGGGCCTCCTGGCACCCAAGAGACAGCAGGTCTTATGATTGTCTTACAACAGGAGAAGGACAGGAGCAATTGATGTTGGAGGGATAAGTAAGAAAGAGTTGAGCGATGGGATAAGGACGATGGAAACAGAACGTGGAAAAAATGGGGGATAAGGGAATGAGTGAGAGGGCAGGAATGTGGGGGAAATAATGAATGAGGTGAGAGTGAGTTGGGTGGATGAGTGGATGAGACTAGCTGGTTTGAATTCAGAGGTGAGCAAGAATGTGAAGCGTGAACAGACAGCAAGCACATGACGGGAGAAGGTGCTGTGCTCCTAATTGCTAAATTGGTGCTGTTAGCCTGGCATTAGAGGAAATTTTGCTCTCAGCTATACTTTAAAGCAAGAGGTTGAACCAGTGGAGTATATTCTACATAAACCAAGAAAAAGAAAAAAGTACCATGGTGGGGGGAAGGGGGATGAGCAAGAGAGAGCCTCTTACACCAGAAACGAGGCAAAGCACACTCCTCATAGGGCAATGTGTCTGTGAAAGGACCAGCATGGATTGTAAGTTTTTCTAGCTACTTAAATACATATACAGACATCTTTATGACAAATCCCCAAGCCCAGGCAGTGCTCTGGTATGCTGGCTACTCAGCTGGATCTGTGCAGAACATTATACAGATCTACAAACCCTGGAATGACAGGGATTTTACAAGGGACATGTATACACATAAGACCCTGAAGCCTAATAAGGCAACCTTTTCCCTCTTGTTTAAAGACCTCGTAATTTATGTTTTTCTTCATCTTACCAGGCAGAGAAGGATGTTTACTTTTCTTTGTTGATGCAGCATTTTTTAATGTATGTTGGAATCGAGTTGAGATGTGATACACCTTATTGACTCGAGACCAGATCCACACACCTAGCAAATGAGGAGGAAAACTGGATAGGTGAAGGATGGGCAACTTAGATTAACTGAGTTATCTCATACAATACCCCATTTTATGTAATGTTCATGATCACGGAACGCTTTGCAAGGAGGATCAATGACAGGCAGAAATGAGGAAGGTGTCATTACTGCACGATTCAGAGCAGAGTGGAGAGAATCTCAGTGATTTGGAGGGAGGAGGAAAGGTGTGTCAGAAAGACAGGGCGATATAAGATAAAGAACCCCCAAAAGCAGTGGGTTTTGGACTGAGAACAAAGGAGTGAATGAGCTTAGCAGGTAGATACAGAACTTAGTTATGAAGTCAGGGAGGTATGGTAACGTGAGTCCATGGAGAATCTAGCATGATAAACTGTTTGTTCTTAATATAAGCACATTCATAAACCAGTCTGATCCCCAAGCTTGAGGGAGAACAGACACAGAAAGCACATTTTCCACTGTGTCACTAATGGAAATCAAATCTGTAGATAATGATCCAGGCATCACACCATATCATAGATCGTATCTTACTAACTCTTTTCTCGGTAGGGTCATTTATAAGTATGCTCACTCCCAGTTATTTCTGCAGGTTGAGCTGCTTTTATTTGGTAAGTACATATAACATGTCCCATCTCAGATGGGCCTAGCCTGGCTGAGGACACTTCAAAAACTCAGCACAATAGGTGCCACCCAGTGCTCTACAATATTTATTGCACCACCAAGAAAAATTATATCAGGCACAAGACTGGAAATACCCTCATGTAATAGAAATCCACAGGGAACTTTTACATGATGGGACTTCTTAGAACTTACCCTGTCTGCTCCCAGGGGGAAAAATTTCTTGTGTTGGTTTCTAATCCTAATTGCTACAGGAGAGGAACATTTGTCCAGGGCCTGTCCTCCTGAGGGGCCTGTCCTCCTGGGCTCAACTCTCAGCTGTGACACAGATTTGCAAGTCACTTAGATCTTGTCTACATTTACCTACACCCTCGAGCTACTTCAGCTACGCAAGTAGCCTAGCTGAAGTCAGCATACTCACTTCAGCATCTTGTGTGCAGTAAAGTCTAGGGATGTTAAAGACTACTCGACTAGTCGATATGCCCCCCGCCCCAATTGCCTCTATGAGACAGAGGCAGCAAGGGGGGGAGAGGTATTTCAAAGTGGCAGCGCCGCACAGCTGAAACCCCAAGGCAGCCGCTGCACAGCTGATATGCAGATCAGCTGTGCAGCAGCTGCCCCTTTAAAACGCCGCCTCTGAGAGATTCAAAGGGGCAGCTGTGGATCCTGGGGTCAGCTGGGGACTCCTCAGCTGATCCCATGCTCCCCATGGCATTTCCCCAGAACCTGGGATCAGCTGGGGAGTACCAGCTGGGGAGTCCCCAGCTGATCCCGGGTTCCGGGGAAATGCCGCAGGGAGCCCGGGATCAGCTGGGGAGTCCGCAGCTAACGCCAGGCTTTACTGTCCCTTTGAAATATGCAGAGGTGGCAGTTTCAAAGGGGCAGCCGTTGCACAGTTGATTTGCATGGCATGCAGCGTAGCCTGGAGCCTGGGGTCAGCGGGGGACTGTGAGTCCCCTACTGATGCCAGGCTCCATGGCTTTGAAATGTACAAGAGCCCCAGTAGGGCTCCATTTCAAAGGAGGAATGTGGAAGTGCCTATCAACTAGTCGACTAGTCGATGGAAATTCCATTGACTAGTTGACTAGTCAATTAACCGCATTTTAACATCCTTAGTAAAGTCAATGGAGTACGAGCATCAACAGGAGTTCCCTTGGAGATTGATTTATCGTGTCTACAGCAGACACGATAAATCAATGTTGGTGGATTGATCGCTGCAGCATAAATCAACCACAGAGTGTAGACAAGGGCTCAATATCTCTGTGCCTTAGTTCCCATCTAGTGAATGGGTATAACACTAGTTCTTTACTCCCGCTCTGTATGTCTTGTCTATTTGTGCCACAAAGAAAACTCTCACTGTATTTGTACAGCCCCTAGCACAAAGGGATCTCGCATGAGGCCTCTCCATGCTACCAGAGCACAAGAAACAAAAAATGATAAGAGCGAGGAATGATCATTAAGAAGCTGAAACATAATTGTATTTGTAAAATAAAATCTCATGAACAAGTGACCATTCAGGCACACGTTTAAATCACCCTCCCAGGTCCTGGATTCTGAGAGATTGCAGGTCCTGTGTTTCTGAGTTAAAACTCAACGCGAGGGTGTACGTTCTCAGCAGGCACATTATTTCATTTTTCATGTGTGTGTGTTTTGTCACCTGGTGATTTACAGCATGCAGGTCTCGGCCCTAACAGTGAAGAATCTAAAGTTCATGCTATTGCTCCAGTGTCCTGGCATCTCCTCCTGTTTTCATTCAAGATATACAAGTGTGCTGATGATTATAAGTGGGGACAGCAGATCTACAATTCTTCCAACTTTTTACAAGATAAGAGTGCACGTTGCCTAATATGGGCTGCCAGAGGGACTCTTTGTTTACGGCTGTAATGTAAAACAGAAGACTCATGGTTTTTACCCCCGGCTTGATCTCATTGATTTCACTACTGAGAAAATGTGGCAATGTAATTGTACTGCTTAGTTAAGAGGGATGGATTCCCACAAACTGACAAGAAGCCTCCGTTCAAATTCAGCAGTGCATTTGCCCACACCCAATCTGTACTTAGAAAAGGCCAGCTTCTGCTTTCAGTCACACCCATGACAGAAAAAGGCTGGCCAAGAGTAGAATTTGGCAATGGTTAAGTTGTTGGTGTGCTGAGACCATAGCCTATCATGTTGACCAATATTATCTCATTGTTTCCTTCTTGTTGTCCCTCATTGGTCTGTCTGTATTCAGCTGTTGTCTCTTGTCTTATAGCTGTCAGCACCAAAAAGCAGAGACAGGTTGTTAATGTTGTTGTGTGTTTGCATGGTGCCTAGCGCAGTGGAGTTCTGGTCTATAACTAGGTTTCCTAGGTGCTACTACAATACAAATAATAACACACAACATAGTTTTTACACTAAGGTTATGTCTACACTACAAGGTTTTTGCACAAAAATGACTGGTTTTGCGCAAAAACTGGCAAAGCATCCACACCCCAAGCATGTTTTTGTGAGAAAAAAAACAAACAAAGAGTCAATCAACAGGACAGAAGGCTTTTGCTGGTAGAGTTATTCCTCTCCCCACGAGGAATAATTCCTTTTTGCGCTACAGCTCTTGCGCAAAAAGGCATGTGTGGACGCTCCGCAGGGGTTTCTTGCCCCCCGTTCCCCAGCAGGCAGGGATACAAGTTCTCTCCCTGCAGGACACTGCCACTGCCAGACACAGTGGGTGCGCGGCACGGAGGGGAGACCAGCAACCCCATGGCCCCCTCCCACCTGCGGGATTCTGGTTGTGAGGCTCCCCCCTTGGACATCTGGGCCCCTGAAGGAAAGGGCCCACTGGCTAGGCCACTCATGGCCTTGCTCAAGCATATTGCCTTCATCTCAACCGAAACTTTTCAGTCTCTCCTCAGAGATGAGGGCTAGGCTTCAGGCACAGTGTCTCCAGGGATGACTGACCAACTCTCTGTTCTCTACAGCCAGACCAGCTGTGAGATGAGGGTGGTTGACACCACCTGGGGCAGCCTCCCAACCCCAAGGGACCCACCGGTGCTGGAGACCCATGGACGAGTTCCAGTGGGTGCACCTCATGGCACTCCAGTCCCTGGAGCAGACCCTGGACCGGAGACTGCAGGAGGACATCCAGCTGCGGCGAGATACCTGGCAGGAGATGCTGGAACAAGGCCACACCATATGCACGGCAATTCATTCCCTGGTCGCCAGCATGCTGCCTGCTCCTGCCCCTGCCCCTCCTGCTTCTCCTTCAACCCCTCCTTCCCGTGGCCACTGAGGCCCTGCACCCATGGCGGTGGGATCACCAGAGCCAGGTGCTACTCCCAGCCCCAGGCCTGAGCCTCTCCTCAGCCCTCCTCCCCCTTCTAGCTCCCTCCTCTCCCCTCCAAGATTCTCATCCCTCTCCCCCCCCACTCTCCTCCCTTCTCCCCTCTCCTGGGTTCTTTCCCCAGTGTCTCCCCAGTTACTTCTACCCCAATAAAAAAACAAAGAGTTTATTTTTTTCAAAAATAGAAAGTGTGTTTATTGTCTCTGCAGGGGAGGGGGAAGGGGAAAGGAGGGGTGTGGGAGGAAAGGCTAAGAGGGGCAATACATAGGCCCCTAGTGGGGAGGCTTAGGAGTGAGTGTTACTGGGATCCTTGTGAGAAACTCTCCCTCAGGCCCTCTCAGATGCGCACGACCCCTTGATGGGCCCGCCATATGGCAACCATGTGCGGCTGCTCAAAGGCCCTGCCAGTCCGGTCAGCCTCTGCCCCCCACCCTGGCAAGAACACCTCCCCCTTCCTCTCACAAATATTGTGAAGGACACAACTTGCAGCCACCACGGGTGGGCTGTTCTGCTCGCCGACATCCAGCTGGGTGAGGAGGCATCAGAACCGTGCCTTCAGACACCCGAAGGAACCTTCAACAACCATGCGGGCCCTGCTGAGCCTGGCATTGAACCTTTCCCTGAAGTGCTCACGGTGGCCACTGTAGGGCTTAATTAGCCAGGGCAGGAGAGGGTAGGACACATTCCCCACTATGCAGATGGGAATGTCCACATCCCAGACCCTAATGGTGCAGTGGGGGAAAAAAGTGCCAGTGTGCAGCTTCTCGAACAGGCTGGAGTTGCAGAAGACATTGGCGTCATGCACCTTCCCCAACTACCCACTGTATATGTCTGTAAACTGGCCACAGTTGTCTGTGATGGCCTGCAAGACCATTAAAATGTACCCCTTCCGATTGATGAACAGAGATACCCTTGGTCAGGGGCCCAGACGGGGATCTGGGTACTATCAATAGCGCCCCCCCCCCCGCAGTTGGGGAAGCCCATGTCGGCACCTGTAGAAGGAGACAAACAAACAGAGAATTGCAGGGTTGCCAGAGCCCTCAGGAGGTCTGTGAGTGCCCTCCCCCTCCCCCAGCAAGAGCAACCCCCCACTTACCCCATCCTCTGTCAGGGCTTTATGAAGGCAGAACGAAAAACCTCCCAGGGAGGAGGCGTCCACAACCACCACCACTGCTCCCTTCCCTAGGGAACCCCATTCCAGCAGTCCACCCCCCCTCCCCCGGGACAATAGCCCGAGAGTGCCAGACCTGCATGACAAGGGCCCCGACGGTCGATCTCCCCACACCGAACTGGTTCCCGATGGATTGGTAGCTATCCGGCCTGGCAAGCTGCCACAGGGCAATGATAACCCACTTCTGGAGTGGAGATGGCAGGTCTCATGTGAGTGTCCCGTCGCCTGAGGGCAGGGGCGAGCCACTCGCAGACCTCCAAAAAGATGTCCTTTCTCATCCAGAAATTCTGGAGCCAGTGCTGGTTGCCCCACCGCTCCATGATGAGCTGGTCCCATCAGTCAGAACTGGTGTTCAGACACCAGAAGTGATGGTGCACAGTGTGCAGAGGAGGGCGGGTGGGAGCCAGCAGCATTAGCCACACCCACAGAGAGCCGATGAGGGTCTCCAAGAGGAGCAGGGGGTTCCTGCAGGGCCTGGGAGGCAGCCTGCAGAAACTGCTGCATGAGATGCAGCAAAAGCTGCAATAGCCATCAACTGCCCAGAGGCATCTTCGGCTCCCTGGCAGGAGAGCTGAGGTGTCTGCCAGGGCAACCAGAGCAGGCAGAGAAAAGGCCTTGCTGTCCCTCAGTGAGGTAGGCAAAGAAGAAGAGCCTGAGACACTGCTGTATAAGGGGTCCCTTTAAGCACAAGCCTCAGCTAGCCTCAGGCAGCAGCTCCAGGAAGTAACTGCTGTCCTGATGCCCTGCCTGAAGTGCTTCCGTGGGGCCTTAAATGCGATTCGGTGTCCAATGAGTGTGGACGCTCTATTTCAAAATAGCTCAGCTCTATTTCAATGGGCATTTGTTGTGTAGACGCACTATTGCGAAATAAGCTATTTCAGATTATTTCTTCCAGAATAGCTCATTCCGAAATAAGTGTGCAGTGTAGATGTACCCTCATAAACCAGATCCTGAAATGAGCTCCACAGGGGTGGACCGAAGAGCCCGCATAGAACTCAGTACAGGAATGAAGCCTTAGGAGGTATAAACCTAAGGTGAGATTTTCAAAGCCTATGCTGTTGACCCCAACTATAATGTGTGGTAGAACATCCTAGTGGCTGGAGTCAATAAAGGTGCCCTTCCTACGGGGCTGCATGGCCCAATGGTCAGAGTCAATGGAGCAGCTTCCCTTTACAGGGCAGCATGGCCCAATGGCCAGAATCAAGGGAAGGGCTTTCCTTCACAAGGCTGTGTTGGCCTATTGGTCTGCCATTGTGGGGAGGGCAAAGGGGCAATTGCCTCGAGTTCTGGTGATTCAAAAGGGCCTGGGGGCTTCTGGTCACTGCCACTACTACAGGAGAGGTGGCAGGAGCCCCGGGCACTTTAAATTGCTACCAGAGCGCTACCCCCACCCCTTCCACCCAAGGTCCCACCCCTACCGGGAGTGTGGTACTGTCCCCACCCCACCTCCTTGCTCAGGGATCCAGGAACTCTGTCGGCCCCACTGATTATGAGATACCCTGTATTCTGTTCACCAATGTCAAGTATCCCACAACACTTTGCAAAGCTGAAGTCACCCTTGGCATAAGAAAGTAGGAAGCCTAACAAAACACGATATAAAGAAACAGAAAAGCTAGTTAAGAAACTGGCACAAACTGGTGGTTGGATCCTAGTTCATGTATAAAGTGTTTTCTAGCTTGTATATTGGTCTGCTATAGATACACGGTCTTCAGTGCATATGTGAAGGCACACCTTCTATGTAAGATGAACATGCTGTGAGACAGTGGTCACCACCCAGTCGATCGGGAACTACCAGTAGATCTTCGAGCCTCTGACAGATGATCCTGACTGGATTGGCTGGGAAACTATCAAGTGCCAGCACTTCAGTTCCACGCCTTCCCCCCCTCCCCCCCACTCACTGTCATGCTGCTCCTGCCCTCTGCCTTGGAGCTGCTCCCCTGGGAGCTACTTGCTTGCTGTACAGAGTGTGGGAGGCAGAAGGGGGGAGGGGGATAGCTGATGTCAGGGTGTTTCTCCCCCCCATTTCTGTACCCTATCATCACACAGAGAGAAGGGGATGGAGGGAGCTTGACAATGCAAATCTCTGTCACTCACACTCTGTGTCTCTGTCATTCTCACCAACACACACTGTCCTTCCCTTTCATCTCCCAACCCAACACTTGTGAGGGGTTGTTGTTACTCTGTACTGCTTGCAAAGTGTATTATTTTTGGTTTTGGACTGGTCTGTGCATTTCATCATTTTCATTTCTCTCTTACGCTTACATTTAATTATTTGAATAGTGAGTTCTAAAATGCCTAACCTGTTGTGGCTGGAGTAATTATCCCTATGGTAATTGCTGCTCCTGGATGTGGCTGGCATGTCTCTGCAGCCCCTGAGAAAGGCAAAGCAAGGGGTCTCCATATACTGTCCTTGCCTGCAGACATGACTCCTGCAGCTCCCATTGATCAATAATGGGGAACTGGGGGCCAGTAGAAGCTGTGGGCTCAGTGCCTGTAGATGAGGGGCAGCACATAGTGCCATGGAGCCATTTCTGTACCTGCCAGCTGCTTTCAGGAGTGGTGCAGGGCCAGGTCAGGAGTAAGCCTGCCTTAACTCCGCTGCTTCCCCACCCAGAAGCCATTTCAGTTAAATGGTGCCCAGCCAGAGCCTGCTTCCTGAACCCCTGTCCCAGCCCTGAACCCCCTCCTGCACCCAACCTCCTGCCCCAGACGTGAGTCCCCCTGCACCCAAACACCTTCCTAGAGCTTGCACCCTGAAACCCCTCCTGGACCCCATCCCCCACCCTGGGCTAAGCCCACAGCTCCTCCCACGCTCCAAACTCTTTGAACAAATACCAGAGCCTGAATCCTAACCCCCTAGTCCAGCCTGGTGAAAGTGAGGATGGGGGATGAAGAGGATGGAGTGAGCAGGATGAGGGCTTGGAGAAGAGGTGGAGCAGGGGCAGGGCCTCAAAGAAGGGGCAGGAAAGAAGTGGGGCAAGGGCATTTGGGTTTGAGGTAGATCTTACACTGCACCTAAATTGAAAAAGTGATCTTGTGGTTAAAAAGGTTGGAGACCACTGACCTACACTCTATGTTCCTAGATGTATACATTTACATTAGGCCATGTTAAAATGCAGAGTTTCCTTGCACCCAGATTACCAAGAAATTCAGCTCATCCTTTGTCAGTGACCTGTCTTCTTCATTATTTATCACTCCCCCACATTGCGGTGTCTCTGCAAACTTTATCAGTTTAATCATCACTCTTTCAACCTGCTGCATTCAGCAGAAATCCAAGCGATGTGTATTCTGCAATGCAATGCCAAGCTATTTTTGATGGAGAATTGGGTTTTCCAACATTTTTTTTCAGACAGTATCTATTTGCCATGGAATATGTAGCCTTTACAGAAATATGTCAATTCCCAGCAGCTCCGCAGTGACACATAGGACTTCCAAGTTCAGCAATTTTACTCTTCCAGTATCCTCTGTGGGCCAGGTGGCTCTCTGGTTTGACTACATGTCCCATAATGCATGACTACCAAGAAATCTTGTGATGCAGCCTCCACTTCACCAAGAGGGAAGAAAGTGGGGGTGTCATGGGAGATGTAGTCCAACCAGAGAGACCTGCCCATAGGGGAGGAGAGGAGCACAAGGCATTCAAATTTCAAATTCTAGGAAGCAGGATGGCACTATTAAAATATATTGGTGAATTAAAACATATTGGTTTTAAGCCTGACCATTTTGGTTTTCAAAGACAATGAAAAAAAATCACTTTTATCAACAAAGGGAAAAAAGCTCCTATTTTCCAACTTGACATATTCAAGCTGGGTTAAAATCCCAGCTGTGCTATAAACTTCCTGTTTGACTTATGAAACAGGTTTATCATTTAGACCATAAGTACTAATGGTGCTTTTAAATGTCGGGCCACATTCTTGGCAGGCTGAAAACATCTTGATGTCTTGCCTCATGCTGATCATCTACAAGAGTTTTTGTTTTGCCTGCCCTCATCTGTACAATTAGCAATTTTTTTGTTTTTCTAGAGCTCAAATCCCTGCTCAGGCTTACCAGCCTCCATGCACAGTAAGACAGTGCTTCTGAAAGCAACAGAGTGAGATCACTCATTCCATTACTTTTAATGGGTTAGTCCGCAGTGGCCCACCTGGTGCTCATGTTGCTAAATATAGCTGGGTTGAGTGGCACCAGCAAGCACATCTAATTGTCATGCAGCAGATTTTTACAGTAGATATCTCATGCTGATTTACCACACTAGTCATTTGAAAGCTAAAGCATGCACAAGATAAAAGCCTAGGAGATGCCTTACAGCTGGTTCACTTACAGCCCCTGAACTTGTCTTGGAAACAGTTGGATTTGAAGCCATTGCACATGTTTGAAATATCTACATAACATATTTATCTTAGCTCATGGCTTCAGCACTTAGCGTGTCCTGCAGTCTGTTACCACAGAGTGAGGGCTCTTGCATCTGCCTGTCGGAAAAATGTCCCAGTGATCATTCTCATGAGATTAATGTAACAGAAAATGTTATAAATATATATAAATGCAAGGGGCAAATGCATCTTTGGAACAACCCTGCTGACTCTGGTGGAGTTATGCCTGGGATAAAATTGGACCAATGTCTTTAACTGTAGTGAATTTAACTTGAGTGTGTATAAATATAAATGCATTCGGCTTAATGCAGTACGGAGAAGTAGCATTAAAATAGACCAGGTCATGAAGAATAAATCTGTTATATCTCACATAACTAGTTATCACAAATGAATCAAACCAAGAAACTGAAAACAATGTGCTAAACTGATGACAAGGAATCGAGTTAATATGTCCCACTTCTTAGGGTGAAATTCACACCACACGTAATTGGTTTTTGTGTAACTCAAAGGTTGAGGGAAGAACCCCACAACTTGGAGGTAGGACAAAGAGAAACTGAGTTGAGTGCAGCAACCCCGTAACCCCGTTGGGAGATTTAGACTAGATATTCAGAGCAACTTTTTAACTGTAAGGGTAGCTAAGCTCTGGAGTAGGCTTCCAAGTGAAGTTGAGGAGTCTCAGTCATTGGAGATTTTTAAGAAGAGGTTGAGCAAATGAAACCCACACACCTCGTGGGTGTGGTTCACTGTCCCATGTAGTGGCACTTAGACCACTTTCAGCAAGAGATAAGAATAAGTGAGCTCTACAGCCTAAGCTGAGAGCCAGCTGGCTTTATAACTCAAACTGTAGAACAGGGGTCGGCAATGTGCGCCACGCATGCCATAAGTGGCACATGAGCTGATTTTGAGTGGCACGTGGCCCAGTCGGAGGGTCTGCGAGACTAGCAGCTGCCCCATGTGCTGTGGCTGGAGCTGGGTCCCTGCTGAGGCAGCCTCACCGTGGTCCCGGTTCCGGTTCCTACTTCATGGCAGACTCGTGGCCTGGCCGGAGGGCTGCGTGGTGGGCAGTTGCTTCAGGAGCCAGGGCTGCTCTGGGGGCAGTTACACAGGCATAGCGAGGGTGTTATGCACCAGGGGCAAAGGCAAAATTTGCGCCCTCCCCCCTCCGCCGCTGCGAAGCCCTGAACCTGGCACACGGATGAGCCCGACCCTGGCGGGGGGCAGGGGGAGCTTCCCAGGGATGACAGGGGAAGCGAAGAGGGACTACACTGGTGCCCTCCACGTGGCGCCTGGGGGCAACTGCCCCCTCCTATCCTCCCTCACTATGCCACTGGGCAGCTAGGACACGTGGGGGAGTGGGCGCCCCCGAGCCAGCTGCTGGGGGCAGGTTGGAGCATGGCTGGGGTGCAGTGGCTGCAGGGAGGAAGGGGGTTCACTCTGGGGCATTTCTTGCTTTGGAGGAGGGCAGGGGGATGCAGAGTTGCCTTCCAGCCCCTCCACCGCCTTCATCTGAGAGTCCCAGCCCCCCCTTTTCCAGCCTGCTGCTTTCCACCCTGTTGCACAGCCCCAGCGCTCCCCACTCGCCTCCCTTTCTGCCTCGCAGTGCCCGTGGCAGGTGGGCTAAAGACGGCGCTGAAGTCACGCCCAGCCGCCAGCACCACCCCTGCCAGGCCCCTGCTAGAGGGTGAGTGCTGCCCAGGCAGCAGCTCCAGGGCTGGGTGGCAGCGGGGATAGCTGAGGGGGAGAGGAAAACGTGTGTGGGGATCCCACTGCCCCAAATCTGTTTTGGCCCCTGGGTGCCTGGGTCATCCTGGACAACCCAGGGTCACGCACCTGCCCAATCCATCTTGCCCATTTCCCTGAACTACCACCCCCAGCCACACTGACCCCAGCCCATGCTGGTGATCTAGCATCATGCCCCCTGCAAGATTAGCGCCAGCGCTGGCTTCCTATGGTGGAGGAGGGAAAGCCCTGAGTCTCCACGCCGCATCCAGTTTCTGGGGAAGTGCATGCACACTACTCCTCCCCTCCCCCAGGAAAAGCTGGAGCAGAGCCCAGGGCAGGAGACCAAGCAGGGCACGTGGTGGAGAGAGCCCCTCCACCCTCCCAGAAGAGCAGTGTGGCCCAGGGCAAGAAGGTTAAATCTTAGCATGCCACTTAGAAAGGTTGCTGACCCCTGCTATAGAGGCTCCTACACTAAGCCCCCAGAGGTCCCAGGTTTGAATCCACCTGTTGGGGTCTCTGAAGTTTGGGATGCACTTCCTCAGCTAGGGGAAGTATGTAACCCACGCCCCTAGTGAGTGTGGTTCACTGCCCCATGTAGTGGCACTTAGACCACTTACAGGGAGAGCTCAGAATGAATGCATTCTAGAGCCTAAGCTGAGAAGCAGCAGGACTTACAGCTCAAGCTCCAGCAGTCCAGGTTCAAATCCACCCGCAGGTAGTTACAATAGCACTTCTCATCCATGGCCCTCAAGGCACTTTCCAAAGGTCTCATAACCCCCTTTTACACAGAAAGGCTAAATGGACTTAACAGTGGTCACTCTGGCAAGACCGCGCCAAGGAAGGACTAGCACACAGCTCCTGGCGTCCCTTCAGTGCCCTAAATTGTGTGCCCCGCTGTCCCTCCCAACATCCTTGAAGCCAGAAGGTTTTCGAAACTACCCCTTGCTGGGGGGAATTTAATAATAAATACTTAAACTGCAAGTGACATTAATGGAAGCAGCGGGTGCCAAGCACTTCTGAAAACCGGGTCATTAGAGTTCACGATGATAAGGTATCGTTGAGGTTGCCAGCCATGCCCCTCTGGGCTAATTGCATTTTGGGTGGTGATACCAATGACCAACATGTTTAAAGAAACAGCCTGATAATTGTGTAAGGGAATTACAGTTACTGTATCTTGGAACTGCATCACATCAACCTCCATTGTGGTCAAAGGGTTAAATTCCCTGTCATCACCACACCATTTATTACCCGGCTTTCTAGAAAGGAGAACACTGGCAGCTCTAAGGAATTGTGAGTAACAACCTCTCGCGGGGTTCAGCCTGCAGAGCTTCCGCTTTAGCATGGAGCAGCACAGTCCTCAATTCAAGTGAATTTTTTAAATGGAGGTGCTCCCTGTTTAGCTGTGTAGCTGCACCTTCCCCCCGCCTCCTTTCTATATGTTTCTGTAGTAAAGGTCACATAGAATAATTCACTCATTACTAGTGTGTCATGTGGATGAACTTGAAAGTCCCTCAGGACTGGTTGTCTCCTGCATGTTTATTTTACTCAGCAGTATCATGTCAATGTGTCTGCCTAAATATAGCCTCTGTGAAGAGCATTTGTAAGTTTCCTGTTACAGTCTCTCTCATAGTTACCTTACAGTAAATGGAAGAAAGTCAATGTAATCTCCATTCCATGCTGTGTGGGATTGCAGCTAACTGGCAGCACTGGCCAGAGTGAGTCTCTTTTTATGGCAGTCCTCTTTTGGGGTTGGGATTTGGGGGGAGGGGGAGAATAAAATCCAGTTTGATCATTTAAAAATATTCTTTTGACTTTTGTTTCATGTGCAGTGCAGACACATCTCACAGAAACTGGTAATACAGAAATTAAGGTACCGTTGGGCACAGTTGCAAATATAAACCCTGGATTAATTGGCTTGGGGCTAACAACATCTTTGACAAAACAAATTAAATGGAGGCTGAGATTCAACGTAATCTTTGCATGGCAAACACTAACCTAAAGCTTGGTGTATAGTATAATATAGCATCACAGCTTACAAACAGCAAGAAAATATCTACTTTTAAAAATGAATGTTTTGGTCTTGCATAGACCCTTGGCTGACAGTAGCACATCAGTACAGCTAAACTGAACAATGCTATAACATTATTATTGCAGTGCTAATATCAACCACTGACAAACAATTACGGTTACCCACTGATCCATCAGATGCTATCCCACAGATGAGTAATCTAAAATAGTAAATCTAAAAATACACACACAGGAGAAACTACACACTCTTTTTTACTCCATGCACTGCCATTTTTGGCCCACCATCTATAAAACACAACTGGCTTCTGAGCTCTAATTCAGCCAACACCGTGGTCACACGATGATACAATTGCATGCCGCGTTACAGAGCTCACATAAAAGGACTTGCTCGTTTAATAGGACTCTTTTCACTGACATCAGTGGCAGTTGAATCAGGCCCTAAGTGAGAGTCTGCCTATGAAATAAAAATGAGGTTTCTCCAAAAATCTTTTTTTTTCATTCACTTAATGCCAGATGTTATGCCAGTTTTAATTGATCTAAAAAACCAAAGCTGTTGAAAGGTTTTTTGTAAGACCCTTGATTTAAAATATAACTTACCAATCAGACTGTCATTTAGCATGAATTTTTACCATAGAAGAGAAGGACCCTTAGCAGAGACTTTGCTGCTCTGTGGGTAGGATTCCACACTCTTATTTTGGCCTCCCGCCATACTACCTCCAACTATGACCTCATTAGATCTCACAAGCTAAGCAGGCTCCAGCATCATCAGCAGTCAGCTGGGAAACATCCAGGGAAAAGCTAAGCACTGCAGGAAGGAACGTTGGTGAGTCTTATGTCCCTGTCAGTTCTGAGCCCTTGCTGCTAAGGGACTCTGTACTGCAGCAGGTGCCATCTTTGGGATGAGATGTAAAACCAAGGCGCTGACCATATTTAAAGTCCCATGGAAGAATTTTGCTAGCGTAAGGTATTAATCCTGGAATCCCAAATACATTCAAATAGGGTAATTATAGCTCATCATCTTATGGATCCTCACCTGATCTAAATGAGCATAGACTCGTCAGCCATTGAATTCAATGGAATGATATCAATTGCATTTGCTGAAGAACAGGCCCTTTAACATCCAACAGGGTGAACTGTGCACCTGGCTCTCTGTGTAACCATGCGCTCCTCCCTCCTCCATCACCTTCACTGGGTTCGGAAGCTGATTTGCCTTAAATTAGACAGTAAGCTCTGCCTCCTGCTATGTGTAAGTACCATGGGGCCTCTCTTTAACTGGTATCTCCCGGGACTGCCATTGAGGGTTAGATAGCACCTAGCACATTGAGACCCACCCTGGTTGGGGCCTTTATGTGCTACTGCAATATAAATGTTAAACGATAACAACAATAAACAATAGTTAAGTATACTTATGCAAACTGCCACCATCATGTGAACCTTCTGAGCCCACAGCTAGAAGACTAACTTTAGGAGTTAGTGGTAATAGCCATAGTCCTGAAAGAGAGGCTTTAAAGAAATCTCAATGAAGTCCCAAAATACTTATAAAAACAACGAGTAGGCCTGTGCAAAAATATATATCGTATCATGAGCTTTTGTGGGCAAAACCCACTTCTTCAGCTGAGCTGGAGTGGAAAAAAAAAAGGGAAGAAAGAATTTAAAATAAAAAAAGAAGGGGGGATTAGAGAGAAAAAAAGTGCCTGTCAATTGTAGTGTGGGTGCTAATGAGAGAGGTACTTTTTTATTCTCTCTCTCCCCCTTCTTTTTCTGTTATAAATTCTGGGTTCCCCTTCCCCCCCCCACTCCAGCTCATCTGAAGCTCATGATACTATATATTTTTGTTAGTCTACAAGGTGCCACAGGACTACTCTTAGTTTTTAAAGTTACAGACTAACACGGCTACCCCCTAAGGCAAAATAGCAATTCCAGTTTCTATAATTTCTCAGTGAGCTGATTCCTCCATGACTTGAGAGAGATGAGGGAGGACTGGAGGCTATTGTTGCCTAAAGGACTTCTAAACGGTGTAAAATACACCTCTCCTGGGAGATGCTGATACCATACTGGCATCTTGCACCAATGTCAGTTCCATTTTGCCTTCATTATCTGCTGCCCTTCACAATGGGTGAAACCCTGACTCCACTTAAGTCAATGGTAAAACTCTGCTTGAATTCAAAGGGGGCCAGGATTTCACTCCTTGCATGTAGACATTTACACCCATGCAAACTGGAATGTGTAGAACATTTCACCCCCCCACTTTGCTTTGGTGTAAAGGATCACAAAGGGGCTGAGAAATGGAGAATCAAGCCCATTGATTTCATGCCAGACCAGAAGCTCCTAAGTGTGTGTGATTGTTTTACATTTAGCCCTTAGGAAGCAAGTATTTGACTGTTGAGGACTTTTTCCCATGAGCAAAACTGCCATATCTTTAATGCTCATCATACTTTATTCAAGAAGACTAATAAAACTGAAATTAGTTCCAAATAATCATTACAGTGAGTAGCACTTTTCTTTAGAAAATATGTACATAGCTCTATTTTCCTCCCAGAGTAATTCTACTGATTTTAGCAAAAGATTAAACTGGACTAATTTGTTCATACACTATCAAGAATGCTTCTTGTTTAGGTTTCCTGACATGCATTCAAATCAACAAAGTTAATGTTTATTTTAAACACTTTCATTTATCGGAGCAGTTTTTTCAACATTCCTGCCTGCTGTCCGTTTTTTTCACCGTTATTGACAATACCTCAGGTGTAGTAAAAGAATGTTTCACAATCTTCTTTGCTTTCAAAGGCCTTTTTAACAAACCCTGCAATGAGGATGTAATTCATTTGATGACCTTGGTAAAAAACAAACATATACCACATGGTGCGGCAGGTGCAAATGAGTTGATAGACTGATAACACTTTTTTTTTTTTAAACAAAAGCTAATTCTGACCATCTTTGGAAGTTAACTGAAGCGCAGGAAATGGAACTTGCTGTTTGCATACTTTACATTCATGACATTTATTTTGAGAAACATATAAAATACCAGCCATGATTTTCAAACCTGTGTATCTAAAGTTCAGCTGCTAAATCCATATTTAGGCTCCTATATAAGGCCTCAGTCTGGTCAATACCTGTGCATATGAACAAATGTGCACATGCATGTAATCCAGCATTTCTCAAATTGTGGGTCCTGACCCCCTGGGGGGTTGCAAGCAACTTAGAGGGGGATCGCAAACAAATTAGAGGGTGATCGCGAGCAACTGAGAGGCTGATTGCAGCAATGGAGAGGGGGGTCACGAGCAACTGAGAGGGGGGTCATGGTATCACAAGTTTGAGAACCCCTGATGTAATCCTATTGGTCTCATGAGATGACTACCCATGTGTAAAGCTACATACGTGTGTGTTTGCAAAACTGGGTCCATTGTGGCCTGATTTTCAAATTTGCTGAGCACCCAAGTATCTTCCATTGAAAACTTCCGGAGTGTTTAGAAATCAAAGTCATTTATCTGGATGCCTAAATATGGGAGCCTACATTGAAACACCCCAGTCTGAAAAGAAAAGCCATAAATTCCCAGCTCTTCCACCAAACTGTCGATTGGCGCAAGTAGTTCTGTCTGAGAAAAGACTTACCAACTGGGCAAGTTTGTAATGGGAAAATAAAGCAGAGTGACCATCGATAGAATAGAATTAAGCATGATATTCTGAGGGCACAGGATAGAAAGAATCCTATTCACATCGGAGTTGAGTCAAATACTCGCCCACTTTGCTTTCCTTCTCCCTATTGTGCCACACCTCCAAGTGACCGCAAGCTAATATGCCATATGCTCCAGATAGCCATATACTCCAGACAGAGGAGCATGCACAGCAGACCAGGGGGTTCTTTGTGCCTGAGTAATTTGAGAGGAGGAAGATGCATAGAGGCTACCTGTGCATCTTGGCAGAAAATTTGCACTAAACTACATGGATTATGTCCTCACTTACTTGGAGCTACTTAAATCAAAGCACTGTGATTTGATAGCAAAATATGTAACTATGGGCTTTATCAATCACATATTTGGGTACCAGGCCAGCCTGCCAGGGAGGAGGGGCAAATGGGCAACTGCCCCGAGACCTGGTGATTCAAAAGGGCCCAGGGCTCCAGGTTGCTGCTACTGCAGCAGCAGCACCCAGAGCCCCGGGCTCTTTAAATTGCCACTGGAGTGCTGCATGGCATGCACCATGAAGCACTAAGGGCTGGGGTGGCGGGGGGGGGGGCAGCATGGTGTGCTCCGAGTGGTGCTGAGAACTGGCTGCCCCAGCCTCATCCCTTCTGCCACACTCCCCCCCTTCTGGGAGCATGGAGCCACACACCCCCTACCTCAGGGGCCCGGCGAGGCTGTTCGCAACCCTGATGGATAGGCATACAGCACTGACCAGAGACTCCTTTAGTCCTGTCTCAGCTTGCCTTGGGCCCAGTGTAAAACCTGTACAAGAATCTCTGGGACTATACTTTTCTTCAACTGTTCCAACATTCTGGTGAGGACTCGTGAATGGGTATTGCACGAACCCAAGCAAAAGCTGATGGATGGAGAAAGAATCTCAAGACACTTGACATGCTTTCTGCATAGGCCTCAGTTGGAGTACTGTGTCCAGTTCTGGGCACCACATTTCAAGAAAGATGTGGAGAAATTGGAGAAGGTCCAGAGAAGAACAACAAGAATAATTAACAGTCTAGAGAACATGACCTATGAAGGAAGACTGAAAGAATTGGGCTTGTTTAGTTTGGAAAAGAGAAGATTGAGAGGGGACATGATAGCGGTTTTCAGGTATTTAAAAGGGTGTCATAAGGAGGAGGGAGAAACCTTGTTCTTCCTGGCCTCTGAGGATAGAACAAGAAGCAATGGGTTTAAGCTGCAGCAAGGGAGGTTTAGGTTGGACACTAGGGAAAAGTTCCTTACTGTCAGAGCGGTTAAACACTGGAATAAGTTACCTAGGGAGGTTGTGGAATCTCCATCTCTGGAGATATTTAAGAGTAGGTTAGATAAATGTTTATCAGGAATGGTCTAGACAGTATTTGGTCCTGCCATGAGGGCAGGGGACTGGACTCGATGACCTGTTGAGGTCCCTTCCAGTCCTAGTATTCTATGATTCTATGATTCTATAGGGATCCTCCCTACTTATTTGAAAACTAGCTCCCTTGATAGTGGAACATAACCATAACACTGCACCATGACTTTTAAATCTGCTGTTTTAAAGAAATTTCAATGTCAAACCTTCATTTTCCTTTACAGTTTGTGATGTAATCACCTGCTAAAGGGGGAGAAGAGTTCATCTGGACCTGAGCCTTATGCAATATTTTCTAGGGATTCTGATTTGCTACTGTGTTTATTTTTAGTTGCCAGGTTTAGAGAGATGTTTCATTAATGATGTAGGCTCATGAACTTCACCAATTTTATGTTGCAAAGTTTACCTTGAAACCAAGAAATGAATTTCTGCATTGCATTTGAGATAACAAGGCTGAGTTTGAGAATCAGCTAGACACAAGTAAGTGAGGGCCTGTAGTAAGCATATCTGGATCATCTAGAAAAATACTCCATGCCCTATCAAATTTATGTCTGACGAGATAAACCAGAGAAGCAGCTTTTAGTGATTGCTCTTCCCAGGACATGTTTCTAATTGCGAGAAAAAGCTCAAAGCATAAGATCACAACTTAACAGTGAAAAACTCCACCTTGACTGAAGTCTGCATGGTAAGACCCTAAGACATGGTAGGACCCTAAGGGATGGGGAACCTAAGGCCTGGGGGCAGGCAGTGACCCCCAACTTGCCTGGATCTGGGCCCCACTGCATTGGGGAGCACACACTGGTGCTCCTGGCCCTCCTCCCCTGCTGTCCCCCCATGGGGCTGGAGCACACAAAATCTACTAGTCTGGGCCCTTCTAGGTTCTGATGTGTGAGGGGAACACCTGACTGATTTTTCTGTGCTGTGGGTCAGCAGCTCCCGACCCAAAAAAAGTTCCCACTCCTGCCCTAAGATGTAGGGGCGATGTAGGGATTTTGAATGTTTTTTTAAGTTTTAAATTGGACCTTATATACAAAAGATCTCGGCTACAGGGGAGTGGGTCTGTGAATGCACGTAGTAAAGATGACTTTAGATACGGGATGTAATTAGCTTGGAATCCACACCTGTGATTTTCTGAAAGTATGGGTTGTTTTTCCTTAACTCTGGGGCTCCAAAGAGGAAGTGGTGCCATGATATTTGAAAGCTTGCAAGGGATTACTGGGATAGCCCCCGGCCAAGGTCTTTGATAAACTGCAGCAGCAATACAGTCTGCAGTTGCCCTGGTCTCAGGGTTATTATTTTTCTCCAGTCTTCCCATAAGTCTGTTCCACTACTCTTCAGTCTGGGTGTTGTCTCCAGCATCAGTCCTAAGCTGTACATCTGTACATCACTTTCTACAATCTCATCTTCACAAGCATTATGGGGGCATGGTCTGCCTGGGAAATGGACCGACCGGAGGCTTCTTTTGATGTTTTCTCAATCTCTCCTGTTGAAGCTGTTCCACACTTTTGTAACTAATTAAATATTAATTGGAGCAGGGACTGTAACCCAGGAGTCCTTAACCACCAGGTTAGAGAGTCATTCCCACTCTTTGGCTACATCTATACTACCTCCAGTAGCCTGAAATAGCTATTCCGCGTCTTAAGAGCAAGGCCATTATACCAATATATAATGGGTGTGCTGTTCCGATGTCCCTGTAAACCACATTGCAGGAGGGGTAAAGGACATTTTGGAATAGCAATTTATTTCATAATTTGGCACTGTGTAGACGTCACCAAATTTCAAAATAAGCTATTCTGAAATTCCCTCTAAACAAGCTATGCAATTTGCCAATAAATATTTAATTGTGAATCTAGCCCACACAATCCAACCATTTCAGAAATTTCAAAATGAATTCTTCTGACATTTCTGATTGCTATTTAATTACTGGAACAATTTGCTGAAATCAACATGAATTTTGCAAAATATTTCAGTTGATTCAATTCTGCATTTTTCTGGGAAAAAAAAAAAGTTTCAGCCATAAACATTTACCTGGCTCTCTCCCTTGCTTTGGCAGCAGCTCTCCACTAGCATGGCCTCCACAATAACTAAGAAAGTTCACTAAAACCTTCAGGATTCAGCTCTGACCCTTGGCCAAAGAGGCCTTCATGTCGTGGTGTGGAACATTATAACTACCATTAAGAGAGTGACTAAACGGGTATCATCATAGTGAATCAGCAATTTGATCTATCTAGGCTTCCAAAGAAGAAGCTCATCTGACCTTAGTCTCAAGGCGAATGAGGTTGGTACAGACTAAAGAGAAAAAGAATACACTCCATGGAAATGAGATTTATGAGGCTTGCAGATCATAGGCACCAAAGAGCACTGAATCTACTGTCAGCTCTGCTTTGCCAGGTGTCTTTTCAATCTGTTGGCGTTTCCAGGTCTCGCACAGTCTCTATGAAAAGAAGACCCTTGTTAAGTGGTCTAACATCTGAAAACCCACCATAAACACATGCAGCAAAGATTCTTGTGATTCTTCACTATTATGCATAATGCATAATAGTGAAGAAATTGCACTAGGCATGGTACAAATCCATTGCACTAGGCATGGTACAAACCATGGTAGGAAACAGCCTCTGCCCCAAAGAAAATACAGGCTATATGGGAAAAGAACCAGCAAAAGGGAGGTGCAGTATGACATAACATACAAGCAACGTGGTCACAGCGATGATAGCAACATGAGAAGGGTGGGTGAGAGAAGAGTACTATCATATTACGTGTATGTTTCACGTACATTTGTTACATTCACACCCTGCCTAGGATTGTCAAAGAAGGCAGGGTAAGACAGTAAAACCCCAACCAGTGTCAATCAGATTTGGGCTCTTTGAAAATCCTGCCCTTTGTACACCCACATGCCCCATTGGTGGTTCTTGTTTTAAATGTCCCAATTTCAATGTACCAAGGGCTACATTCTGTGATCAGCTACCTCACTGTACCTCTATTGTGATCAGCGCGAGCAATGGAGTTAGTACACGGGTGCAGCTGTGAGGAGAATCTGGTCCTTGGGGTTTGGAAGATGAGCAGACCTGGAATGGGTGTTTTCCCTCCCAGTTTGTATTTTATCACAGTGCAGGACTGGGCTAGGCAGTGCTGGACTTTGTCGGGTTAGACTGGGCTGGGGAAGAGCTGAGTTCACAAAGGCAGGGCAGGCAGCAAGCAGGCTGGGCAAACTGAATTTGTGGAACCGAACCAAGCAGCCATAGGATGGAGTAAACACTTGCCATATGGCCTTTCCTGGGCTGGAGCAAACAGCCTGAGGGTGCACAATAAAGGCCCACTCCGACGTGCAGCTGTTGGGTGCCACCCTACAAAGTCAGCTCCAGTGTTAGGCCCAGTCCTGCAGAGGCAGCTCCGCATGGGGCTTGGAGTGTCTGGGTGGGAATCCCACCGCCCAGTGAAAGTCCTGCACAGACCCTTTGTTGCTTCAGACAATATTCATCTGGTCCTCCTGATGCACTTGGGCTCCCTACCTAATCCAAGGCCACTACATGTCAGCTCAAGAGGAGTCATTTTCCCCAGCCTATACCTTTTACAGTATCTCCCCTTCTCACAAATGCATTTCCATGTGTCTTCTCATGTCATTGCCAAAAATAGAACAACCCCCAACAATGCAACAGGAAACACTGCACAGAACTTCTCTGGGGCAACCCTATCAAGTAAATGAAGTCGAGCAGAAGTAACTTTGTCATTTCTCCAAGCTGGAGCTAACTCTTATCTTTCCCTTTCAGCATTCCCGCCGTGGGGCTTGCATACAGGTCCATAGGACTTGCCACAGTGCATCGGAATAATGAGCCATGTTGCCCTATATCCTGGCTCTGACAGTGGCTTGTACCAGCTGCTGCAGAGAAAGGTGAAAAAGAAAACTCCTCTATGGGTAATTGCAGATTAACCTGGCCATTTGCAGACGTTAATGGTGTGGAGCTGCTGTAACTTATGACAGAGATTCAGTCAGCCCCCTCTGCTCTTAGGAGATGCAGACTGAAGATATTAGAAGACCACATATGGGTATGTCTACACTGGCAGATGTGAAGTGCTGGTAGTCACTGCCCTGCTCACAAAGTACTGTATGGGAACCACTGTTTTAGTTGGGATTGGTCCTGCCTTGGGCAGGGGGCTGGACTTGATGACCTCCTGAGGTCTCTTCCAGCTCTATGATTCTATGCTCCTTGTGAGAGTGGAGTATGTTCACATCAGCAGCTCTTGCAACACCACAGCAGTGCACTGTGGGAGCTATCCTACTGGGTAACTGGCTGCAGAGTACTTTGGGAAGGGTTTGCAATGCCTCATGGGGTAGGTCACATGATGCAGGTTTCCCAATCCCATTGCTCCATGGTCATCCAGCTACATTGATAGCTGCTTTTCAACAGAAATTGGAAGTATGACAGGGAGTGTGTGTGCGCACACACAAGGCGGAGGGAAACAGTATGTTTTGGGGGGTTTCAGCATGTTGTCTTGTAAGTTCAGACTGTGGCAGGAAACAACCCTTCCTGAGGCAGGGGGAGTGGGAACCCTCAGACCCTCCCTTCCCCATTGCCGGAGCTCTTTGCACAGAAATCTCTCTCTCACACACACTCACGCACACACACAGACACTCAGGGCCGGCCCACAACATTTTGGCACCTGAGGCGGGCAGCTCAAATGACGCCCCCATTCCCCCTCGCTGCACTAGCAGCAGACACAATTTTCTACACTCTGGGTCCTAGTGGCGCCCCCCCCCACACAGTCTGGCACCTGAGGCGGCCGCCTCAGTTCGCCTCATAGTAAGGCCAGTCCTGCAGACACCTGCCTCTGCGTTCAACCGCCAGAGCATTCCACCTAACTGGTTTGCTCTGTGTCCTCTGTGCAGGCTATTGGAAACAGAGCTCTGAAAGGGGAGATGCGAAGCCTGCAGGGCAGACAGAAGTGTTCCAGACAAAGAGTAGAGGGGACCTGAGGAATTATGGGGCATTTCTGGAGGCTAGTCACAAGGCAGCAAACAATTCAAGTGTCCACACTGGCCCCTCAGTGCTGTATCCAAATCACAGCAAGCGGTGCGCTTCTTCTGTGGTTTACCTAGCGCTCAGCAAATGCAGAGCTAGCGCGCACTCAGTGCCTTGCCAGCGTGGACGCCTCAGGAGTTACAGAGCTAGGAGCTGATTTCCTGTGCAGTAACTTGCCAGAGTCAAATTGGCCTATGTCCCCAACTTCACCCCAGCTGTGTCTGAGCAGATCAGGCCTTTGGGTTTAAGTGTCTTGGTTTCTGTTGTTGGTAATAAAATGTTGAGTTCAGTGTTGAAACATTCACTCCACTGGGTTCTGTATAAACAACCCACCATACAAGAAATTCATTCTTAAAAATCCCAACCCCTTTTAAATGCCACTTGGCTTTCATCCTGCTCACATTGAGATTAATGGCAAAACTGCCACTGATTGCAAGGGGGAGCAAAATTAGGCCTTTGTTTTTTAGATGAAATACATAATTACACTGTGCAGAAAATGAAATATTCCATCATGACAGCTTCCGAATTAAAAAAGAAATAGATCTTAGCAGATGCTGATCTGCAAGATAAACAAATTAATTCAATTCAATTCAGCCTTCTCTAAAATTGAACTCCTTTGTTCTTTGATTTAAAGTGCCAAATACAGCAGTTATGTGGCATACATGACAAAAAACACATGCCAGGACAAACACATAAATCTGCAAACAGAAAACATATCCAGTTGTCCTGTAGCTCTGTTGTATTTGTCTATCGTCCTTTAACCTTTAGAACCTTGGCTTTTATCTAATCTAGAGAGCTACAAAAAAGAAAAAAAAAACCCTCAATTTTCAAAGCTTTAACAGCTTGTAAGTGAAATGATTGCCTTTGATGCTGAAATCTCTCAGGATTACATTTGTGTATTAGGTCGTACCCAGTAAGCAGATTTAGTATTGTTAGTTTAAAATCTCAGCCTCCAAATGGAAAAAATGTATTATTTTAAAAATTTCCAATACTGTTTTTGCTATCTTGCGCTGGGCTTGTGTGGCATCATTCAGTCAATACTAAGCACACGTGCTTCGTCATGATCTGAGAAATCTCTCTTCATTATTGCAATGTGACAGGCTAAGTTCAATGAGTTAAGATAAATGCACAGGCTGGATCCTCAGCTGGTGTAAATTGTGGTCACCCCACTGACGCTAGTAGCGCTCCTTCGGTTTACACAAGCTGAGGTCTACCATTGGAAGTGATATTGGTTTCTTAACAAAGATTACGTTTTTTGCAGCCAATGCAAATTCCTTTATAGATGTCTGTGATGGGTAAGGTGGCAAGGTCAGTACCACAAGATTTCCTTATTTGGGCAAAGTTAGAGGCCTTATTGATCACCCAGTCAATGTGTGTGGGTTCTCCCACACCCAGTAACTACAACTGTCACAGGTGCAGACACTCTGCAGTCTGACTTCTGGAAATGTGCCAGACCAGGGAATGGGTCAAAATCCTTCCACTGCCAAGTAAACTTCCTCCAGAAGCACAAAGCATTGAATGTTTCATTTGGGACAGTGCTCTGGGCTAGCATTTGACATGTCTTTGATACAGCACCTTGCAACCACAGCAGAGCTCCTGTTTTTCCCCAATTTAAAACCCTAGTAACAGAATCATTTCTGCCATGCTGCTGGCAGTGAAGGAACTTGATTTTATACAGAGCCTATTGTTGTTCTCCTTCCCCAACCCCATTTATTGTCTGTCCTTGCACCGTAGGGTTCTCAGAGCTGGGACTTTCCTCGAGTGATTGGGGAAGGCCGGGCACAGAATGGGTATTATCATAAATAAATAATTAAAAATTAAGATCTGTCTCATAAAATGTGGGGGGGAGAGGGGCACACAATATTGGAATTAGATCCAATTTAAAAAAAATAGATATAGTCTCTCTTGTAGACATACATTCTTTCCCCAAAACACTGATTATTCAAACAGCAGGGTTTCATTTACAGTTCTTAGGGAACAGCAGTTCTGTGACTCCTCTGACTTATTTCAAGTTTAGAGCAGGATATCATTCTGATCCTTTAATAATTAAAAGGTTTGTGAGTCTTCTTAGCCTAAAGAAACAGATAAGCAGCTTTCAGAGTACTAGAACTCAGACTGCTGCTACAAGGGGCATTAGTGAAATATTCTTCCAGTGTTTAATAATGTATTGTACAATTTCATACCCAGATAAGAATATTAACATAGTTGCAATGCACAGCTGAATTTTTTAACATTTTAGTTAGCTGACTTTACATTTCTTTAATTGTGAATTTTAATCTATTATGAACCAAGATCATATAGGCTCTGAATATATGAATACACTGATATATTCAAAATAAAACTGCTACAGTACACCGTTTAATTCTGCACACAAGAGGCAAACAAATTCAAAGTCAAGAATGAAACACAAAACCCATGTGGAATGCAATTCCTGGGTCAAAGAAATGGATGGAGACAAACAAATTTCCTGGCTTCTGTCTGTCCTCAAATTTCCTGTGACCTGGTGTTTCAATGTTGGGTTTCAATGCTAATTTTATAAATAAAATATTTTAAAATCACAGGAAATTTATAAGAACTAGTCTGATCTAAGCTTTTGTAATCTGTATGCAGATGGCTGGCTGATGTGCTAAATACTGTATCAGTTTATCAGACTGAATACCTTAGTGCTGTGCCATATCAGATGTGGCTGCAATAGATCTTAATACCTCCATGATGCATGAAAAGGTTATTACACTTTTGTGACCTAGAATAATATTGTTGGTTGAAAAACAGGTTAAAGGGGAGGAAATATTTTGTGCTGATCCTGCACAGATGGCTTCCATCATTCCACTACATAATTCTAGTAACTCAGTGTTATGTTACATGATAAAAAGCCATGTTTCTTTGCTTATAAAATGAGACAAGTTGTGAAGTGTACAGGATATTTGTTGCATTCTGCTACTTTCTCAAAAACAAGCTGTTTGCATTTGTCCTTCATGCAGCTTGTTCAAAACACTTCTGCCTGAAAAATTCCAGTAGCATTTCAAGCCATTATACAAGAAACAAGTGAAATTATTAGCCCTAAAGCTTGCTGGATCTGATTTTCAAAATATTAAGGTTTCCACATCTCCTACTGGACTTCAACTAGATTAAAGAGTGCTTCCTTTTTTAAAAAAATGTAAAACCCCTCCTTGTGATGCCTAAAAAATGTAAATACTAAATTATCTGGTACTAAATTGGGCACAGAAATAGTCTGTGTATCTAGATTAAATTGTCAGCATCAATCCTAATTTCTTGTATTAGTACTTGAAGCTGATCAAATAAAATGGTGTTTTAGTGCCTTGTCCTGCATAGTTATGTGTGTGCTAAACCTGAAGCATACAATCAGACTCCTCGAATAATGTGACAAAGTTTAGTATAGAATTGGGGTGTTAAAACACAACACATTTTACCAGAAAATTATTTTAGTTCCCAAAAGTGAGGTTTTTATAATTTAATATTTTAAAAATATAGTGAATATCTGAGTCTTTTCTCCCTGAACGACCATAGAAATGTGATCCAAACTATGTAACTTAATCAGAAAGTGCATTTGATTTCATCCATGGTGCACTTTAGTGATGCACCATAGCATTTGCCCAGATTTTTTTAAAAAATGAAGCAGCAGAGGTTTTTCCCCTGTTTTAGTCTCATGGATTATACCTAATGGGAAAACTTAAGGAAACTGAACTAACAGGTACAAGGGCATATGCTTCAGTCTGAGGAACAGGGGAATACAATGATGGAATCAAAATGTATCAAAAGTGTATGAAAAAATAGAAACTAAAGCTGTAGAATCAGAATAATTGAATCCTAGGGCTTGAAAAGACCTCAGGAGGTCATTGAGTCCAATCCCTTGCCCAAAGCAGGACCAACCCCAACTAAATCATCCCGCCAGGGCCTTGTCAAGCCGGGACTTAAAAACCATTAGGGATGGAGATTCCACCACCTCCCTAGGTAACCCATTCCAGTACGTCACCACCCTCCTAGTGAAATAGTTTTCCTAATATCCAACCTAGACCTTCCCCACTGCAACTTGAGACCATTGCTCCTTGTTCTGTCATCTGTCACCACTGAGAGCAGCCTCTCTCCATCCTCTTTGGAACCCACCTTCAGGTAGTTAAAGGGTGCTATCAAATCCCCCCTCACTCTTCTCTTCTCTTCTGTCCAATAGCATATGCTTGGATCTGTTCACAAAGAAGTTTATGGTGTACCATAGAGGACATACTAATTTTAGAACACCAGTATTCAGAGCTTCAAGCCACAGAAATCTTATCAGGGCAGCAGTACAGCACTTAGACCCAATATACGTGCCTGGAAGTAGCAAAAGAGACCCAGAGATTCTCATCTCACTCACACTAGCCTCAGCGGAGTTACTCCTGATTTACACCAGTGAAGAAGTGAGATTGCAGTCAGGCCCAGGGCACATGTGAATACCACCCACACCAAAGAAAAAGGCAGATGAAATCAGAAAGGAACCACATGCTGCATCATATGTGTAACTGGAGCCACCTGCTGCAAGGACCACAGGACTAGAAGAACCGAGGCCTGCAGATGACAAATGCTTCCACAGTGCCACAACAGAGCTCCCATCCATGTGCTATAAACCCTGCGAGGAGGGACTCATAGAAGACCCGGTTAGCAGCAGCTGTCCGTGACCTCTGACTCATCCAGGGGCACTATTTAAAAACAGGGAATTCCAGGAAACGGTGTCTGCAACCTGCCAGCCCCTGTCCTGCTGCTGTAACAGACCCTGCTTTGGTCTGGCTATGTTCTCTGGCTCTGACCCATGGCTCAACGCGTGACGCTGACTACGGCTGTGGTTGGGCTCCTGATGATGACTCCTGGTTTCTGAATGTGGCTCTGAGCCCTGGCTTGACCATTGGGCCTAACTCCTAATCCTATCTGCTAGGCCAGACGAACCACATCCCAGCTGTGACATCTCCAGCCATTGACACTAGTTTAGAGTGAGCACCTCCTTTTTTTGACCCAGACCAAACCCTTGATTATCCTGGTGATACCAAACCTGCCCACAGAGGGTGCTTTTACCATGACATGTTTGATGGGCATCATGCTAATTAGTATGTTCCCACATGATAATGACATGCACGCCTGACCTTCCTCTGCACCCCACACAGTGCTGTAACATAAGACCTACAGAAAGCTTCTGGAAGGTCCCAGGAGATAAGAAGAGGCTTGAGGAACTCTCAGTGTCTTTATCCCTTGTAAGACGGTTTGTAGCACACAATGATACCCCAGACTCTGGGAAAATGGAAATCAACACTAGCTGAATAAACTCTGATCATCCTACTTAGAGATTTGAACTAAAAAGCTTTGTTAAGCTGCTTCGAGCGATAGGCAGAGGGCACGGCCGTAGGGATCACTAGAAGGCAGGACACTTTACTTTAATTTTTGTCTCATTTTTTATTTTTACGGCCCCTACTTGACTTGTGTAGTGAGTAATTGCAGTAGCTTTACACAGCCTCTCTCCAAAGGAAAATGGCTGCATCTCATATTAGTGTTCAGTTATGTACTAAATTCTGTGCCAGCGTATACACTGCCACATTGCTCTGACCTCTACCTCAGCCAATGCTCATGGGGCACTTTGAAAATCTGAAGCCCTCTAAAAGGTGGCACTTACAACTTGGATGTATTATTATTTTGAAAGTGTCACTGGGGAAATGGGGGGGGGGAGTGTCACTTTATACAGAAAACAAAGAGAATAAAAAAGAGGCATAAAGAGAAATAAACTCAAAGGCGAAACACACAAAATAGTCCAGAGCAGGCCACGGGACTGGCCAGTGCTCCCTCTTTGTACTCTCTCGCTTTCTGGGCTGGCTATGCAGCAATTTGGTTCCCCGCTCTAAGTTTAGAGCAGCTTAAAATCAATTGTAAGTTACACCAGTTGCTCCAGCCCTCAGGGGCTGAACCAAGCACTGGCCAAGGGGTAGAGACTTTCCAATCAAGTCCCCTTTGCTCTGGTGATAGCCTTTACATCCGCAGCAAGCAACAGCTTTGTCCATTCTGCACCATCCAAGGAGTCCGTTTACATAGGGGTGATTTTCACAGAGAAGGGGAAGGGGGTTGTGTAGTGCCAACAGGCAGAACTAAACCTGGGACCTCTGGAGCTTAGTGCATGACCCTCTACAGCTTGAGCTAAAAGCTAGCTGGTACTCAGCTAAGTCTGACTCATTCTTTCTCTTGGTAAGTGGTCTAGGTGCCAAAAGATGCCCCCTAGGTGCCAGTAGGTGTGTGGTTTACAATACACCAGCTCTGTGTCCAGAACTTGCTGATGGTGCCGCCTGGTGCATCATCAGTGCCAATGTCTGCCATGACCTACAATCATAAAGAACCCAATTTTCAATGAGGGCTTAGCCTGCTCTTACACTCAACTGCTGTGAGGGCAATAGGTTTTATCCCTGGTGCTCTAGCATGTTAGGGGTTTTAGCCACACAAACCAAGTTTGTATAAAAAAGGGTTGGCGAGTGAACATTTTGGGTGGGATTTTCAGAAGCTCTCAGCATTAGATCAATGCCGCTCCCACTGGGGTCACTGCTCAGGCTCTCCCATTCCCTGAGAGAGGCCCACTCTAAATAAAATCCATGCCCTTTATCACTTGCACAAGCAGATGCTGTTGCGCAAAAAGTGCAAGCCTGGAGGTGGAGGGGGGAGGGGGAGTTTGTTCAAATGGAGGTCACCATTTGAAACTCAGGTCCTGAAATTTACCTTAAAAAGGTATCTATTGACGTTTTACAGCCAGGTTTGCCCAAACCAGCAGGGTGGGATTTTCAAAGCACCGAAATGATTCAGAAGCACAAGTGCCATTGACATTTATTGTTGTATTTTATAAGGAAGAAGAACAGGAGGTGACTTAGGGCTTGTATACATTTAACACACCATAGTGGTGCTGCTGTAGCATTTCAATATAGACATGATCTACACCAGTGTTTCTTAAACTTTTTAAGACCGAGGAATACCAAACAAAAGTCTCCTGCCCCTTTGAGGGCGGCCATTTTGAACTCTGTTGTTCTCCACAGCAAACCTCTGGCTGCCTGTGCCGCGGAACACAGTTTAAGAAACACCACTGATCTACGCCAATGGGAGGCATTCTGCCATTGGTGTAGGTAATCCACCTGCCAGAGGGGCAGTAACTAGGTCAACAGAAGAATTCTTGCATCAGCCTAGCACTGTCTACAATGGGATTTGGGTCAGCTTAACTACGTCACTCAAAAGTGTAGATTTTTCACTTCCCTGAGCAAGATAATTATGTGGACCTAATTTCCTAATGTAGCCAGGCCTTACTATCCTCCCTTTTAACCCACACATAAATCTGAAGTCCTTGTTTTATTACCAAAAGGAACATCCTAACAGCCCTGAAAATAAAGTGCCCAAGAAGAAGCCCATTAAAAGTGTATGAGGATGTTATTAAAGAAGCAAACCTTCTGGTTATCGGCACCACATTCTTCTAGGGTCAGGCGGTAGTGGGGAAACCAATGCCTCTTTCGGCAATCCCCACTGCGATGTTTGCAGAAGGGCTGCCATACGGCATAAGCACAGTTCTGAAATTGTTCCTAGCACTTCCAAGTGCCTGATTGTGATGTGCCCAGTTATTTTACTGATTAATGCACAAGTGAAAGTATTAATCAAATACCCTCTCCCGACAAAGGGTAGTTCCAATAAAGGAGCCAGAATTGCCTCCTGTGTGGTGTTGGTGGGGGACCGGCTACATGTTTTGCCCTTTTGCCAAGTTAGTCAGCAATTCTATTAGCAGGTTTGGCCCTTGAAACTGTTCCCTTTCCTCACAAGAGCTGTTGGCACAGCTGCAGCCAGAGAGTTGGAGCTCATCCTTTCCCATGGAGAATCCACACAGCAGCTAAAGACACCAAAGAAGGTAAAAACAACTGGTTTCAAGCCATTGCCTGGAGCAAAGCTAGTGCACCTGCCAGAGATTCAAGGGGAAGTAGTTTAAAGATGGCAGATGGTTTGTCCCACATGGAAGACATTGACCGTGACTCAGGCACTTCTCAGCCAGATGGAGCCAGCTGCTGCTTTTGGAATGGGCTTAAAAGCCCCTGAAACTACAGGAATGACATGGAAAGATGGCGGAAAGCTTTCTGAAATAATCCCCAGGAGGTTACAGTAATGACAAATGCAAAGTAGCTGGATTCAACATGAGCAAGCATGACAGGACTGGGGAAGGGAAAGCAAGTCATCTTCCAAAGAGATCATTGATCCACTAAGCCTGAGCCTCTAGAGTCATCTACCACTTGGACACCTTAGCTCTTCTGGGGACATTAGCTAACAATTGTGTGTAGAGGCAGGTCTTTCCGCTGCCACAACCTCACTTTTGGGCAAAGGAGTCAAATTCTGGTCTGTTAGAAGTCACTGGGAGTTTTGCACTCCCTCTGGTGGAATGGCATTTAGCTCAGGGTGCTTGGTCTCTTAAACTGTTCCTGTCAATGACACAATACCCTACCAAGTCTGCTGAAGTCATGGAGGAAGATATGATTGCCCCATGACGTTAAAAATAACTATCCTAATCTTTGTGCAGTTATCAGTTATCCTAGAGGAGAGAAACAGTATACAATATAGTACAGATTGTACAGTGAGAGGTAATGCTACAAAGGCCAGTTCCCACCTGCTAACTTTTGTGAATATACAGGCAAACAGCAGCAGGTGTGTCACTTAAACTGACTTTACAACTGGGTGTGCCTTTAACCTACCTATGGAGCCACAGCAATACCTTGCTTTGTTCCTAGCAATTGTCCTAACTAAGCAAAAATACTGTTTATCAAGCAGTTAAATAAGTGGATTCTTCTACTGCATCAGTACTCAATGCAACACTGTCCAAGTCAATAGTAATTTTACCGTCGTTGTTTGTAGGACCATGATTATGTGCTAGGGCATGAGACTGAAAGGCAAGTGGCTTTGATCAGAGAAATGTATTACACCTATAAAAAGGAGCTAAGTAACATATCTCAGGGTAATCTAGTGGAATAGATCAGGCATTAGCTTGGGATCCAGGACACGTGGATTCCAGTCCCACTGCTGCTACTGACCTGTGTGATCTGGGATCTCTTCCCTTTCCTTTCCCTCTGTTTTATGGCAGGGCTTATCTCTATGCGTATGTTCAATGCCTAGTACCATGGGGCCCATGTCTCATTGGGGGCCTCTAGAGTCCACCTTAATACACTGTACAAACCATAATTATAACTAGGGAAATGATAGCTATATACAGTATTTAAAAGGCACCAGTGACATCTTAGGACATAACTAATGACCAGTCTAATAGATACATTTTGCCCAGATTTGCAACTGTGCCTATTTTTACTCCTGTTACATATGTCCCATGATCACACCGTAAGTATTAAAATATATTTAATACTACAACTCTGCTTGATTAAGATTTCCACCTGTAATTATAAGCGTAACAGATCAGACTGTGTAACAGAATGAGGGTCCATCTCATCATGAGCAGTAGATTGTATGAAATTTGAATGCATTGTGTTACCCAGGTTCTATAATATTTACAAATTAAAAGGGAGTATCTGTTTTGTTCTTAACTTTTTATTCTGAAAGGACCAAAGCGGCATGTGTAGCAACCTGAAAAAAGTGGAATTTAAAATGCAGATGTGAATTTAAAATTTGCATTAGCAAAACTCATTCCTTGCTTTTGGTACTTTGCCCAGACTTGGCAGATGTAAATCTAATTTGCCCTAATTATGCTTTTCTAAAAGAATGCTGATTGGAGAAACTGTACACAAGTCTCTAGAGTTGCCTTTTTATAAATATAAATCATCTACCATTTTGAAACTACTAAAACCTTTCCCATGTGTTTTCAAACCTTCCCACTTATTTTATAAAAACACTGCAGGAATTTACAATTAAAAAAACAAAAAGATGTTTTAATTTTTCTCAGAACCTTAATTTCTAATGTTGAAGAGCAAAATGCAGGCACTTGAAAATCACACAATTGCTTATGAAATTTCAGCTGTCGGATACAAAATTGCATTGCATCAGGGCTACGGCTACACTATGAGTTTTGCCACCAGAACCTATGCAAATGAAGCACAGATTAGCATTTTCCCATGCTTAATTTACATACTCTCTTTCGTTCCGTTTTTGCGCTGGGGGTTTTTGTGCAAAAACAGGCAGTGTGGCTGTGGCCATTTTGCGCAACCCCCCCTTTTCCATAAGATCCTTATGCCTCTCCAGGACAGGCATAAGGATCTTGTGGGAAAAGGGTTTTTTGTGCAAAATGGCCACAGCCACACTGCCTGTTTTTGCACAAAAACCCCTAGCACAAAAACGGAATGAAAGAGTATGCAAATGAAGCACTGTAAAATGCTAATCTGCGTTTCATTTGCATAGGCTCTGGTGGCAAAACTCACAGTGTAGCCGTAGCCCCAGAGTATGGCTTATTAAGCCTTATTCACCCTCTGCCATTACTGATGTTTGTGTTCAATAGTGTATTTGGTGCACAGATATAAATGCAAACAGCACAAAATCCAGGAACTGGCCCTGTGGAATCAACCCCACAAATTTAGAAATTGAGATGTCACATGGCCAAAAAATTATGGGCCAACTCCTCAATTAGTGTCACTCCTCTGCGATGAATAGCTGTACCAGCTGAGGATCTGGCCCTTAAGTAGCTAAGGGGTCAAATAAAAAATTACATGGAAGAAATTAAGTAAGACACATTTTCTGCCCCTTTCCTCAAAACGTTGGTCTTACATCTTTGTATGTGCTATGTAATGATTATTTGGCTGGAGAGATAATGTACATGCCAAACAACCAAGTGGCATGCAGGGTTTTTTTTGGCTTAAAATGGAATTAGATAACTTCTTTTCTAGCTGTGTTCACAACGGGGAGGATTGGATGTTTCTAACAAGCAGGTGGCAAACTTGGAGCTCTAACTTGATGGAACTTGAAATGAGAAGAATTGGTAATAAGACGCCACTTTTAAGCAGCGAGTATAATTAACTATTAGAATACCTTTGCCAAGAGATGTGGTAAATATTCCATCATTTGAAGTCTTTAAATCAAAGTCTCAGGGCTTGCCTACCTAAACAATTGGACCTTGACAAACTGGGTATGAATCTACCGCTACCCCTGCTAGCTTTCCATGAACTGACCCTGCTGACGTTAACAGTTTGTTAACACACTTTCTATCGGTCCCATTTCAAAGAGGACGAGATCAACCAGTATTAACTGGCAGTGTATTAACAGGGTTCACCTAGACAGTCCACAGCAGGCTAGCACAGGGGAGATTCACATTCCAGCTTGCCACAAACCAAATGGCTGTGTAGCCAAACCCTGTAGTTCAAATTCAGTGCCAAGTCAGGGTGAGTTGATGGCAATGAGCATCTATCAGGTTTAGGCTCAAAATTAGATTACTGAGCAAGTAAAAACAGACCTTGAGCAGGAGAAGGGAAAGAGAGGAGACAAAAGCGAAAGGGCCAACTTTCTGTTAGTGTAGCCACTGAAGTCATTGGACCTACACCAATTTACACTGTCACAGAATCCAGTCCAAACTAAGGAAAAGGACAATTTCTCTGGAGGAAGTACACTGTTTATAGACAATTCAAACAGTTAATGTTTAAAACATGATCAAGTGTGAGAAAGGGCATATAACATGTTGGAAGTGAGATAAGTGACAGAAACCAAGCAGAACAAAGTGATCTTAAAAGTTGATTAGGAGACTGTTTCAATGGCCACGGACAGCTTTTGACTTCAGTGAAAATGGAGGCATTTTCAGATATAGGACTAGGCATTTATAACATCTTTAAAACCAACCTACAAATTAGGTGTGGGACTGAAAGACCTAACTAATGTATCAACACAAAACATTGTCCATGCAGGAAAGAAACATGGTCGTCTACACTGTGCTTCCTTTCCTGATTCAAATAACCCTTTCATCACTATCAAAAGAGAGTACTTTTGGGGGAGGTGACATTTTTATATAAAAAGAACATTACCTACGGTAACTGTGTTTCTTTGAGATGTGTTGTCCAAATGGATTCCACTCTTGGTGTGCATATGGCTCAGGTGCACAAGACTGGATTATTTTTGCCAGCAGCATTCACTCTACCTGCTCCTAGAAGTTCTCATGCCCCACACATGAGGGAAAGTCAGAGCAAGGACAATTATCCCTCAGTTCCTTTGCTAATATACAATGCTAGAGAAATGGACTCCGTAACAGCGGGAAAAGAGGACAGGTAATGAAATCCACATCTTGAAGAACCATTTAGTGTGAGGTATTTGTTCTTCAAGTGGTTGTTCACATGGATTCCACTTAGTGGTGAACTAGAAGCTGTTGGCTTGTTTGGAGGTGAGTAGTAGGAGTTCTACTTAACCAATGACTACATGATATCCCCTCTGGATCCCTCTGCTAAAAAGTGGTATCTTGTGAAGGCATGGAATGAGCTGCACATAGCTCCCACAGAGATTTCAGAAATAAAGACATGCTTTACAGTGGAATGAGCTCTCGTGGCTATATGGATCTAACTTGGCTAATTCATAGCATGTTACACAGTTGGAGACTGTCAAGGCTGTTCCCCATTCTGGAACTTTGAGACTAAAATACCCTGCCACTAAAGGCTTGTGTTAAAAACTCTCCAAATTCACAGATTCCCTGGTCTTGGATTGGTATTGCTGCCACTACCCAAATGCAAAGTCCCCTTTGAAAACCCAGGAAGGTGCACTTGGGAATAGGGATGTGATTGTGTAAATGTGTAAGTGGTTAACCTTGGTGGTTACATGCAGCCTCTGCCCCCCGTTCCCGCTATTGCCTCTGTATCAGAGCCACCTCCCCCCGCCCCAGGCATTGTCCCTCTGCACTGCTGCCTCTGATACAGAGCTGCCTGTCCCTCCCCGCATGTAAACACCAAATCTTTCACTGGTTACACGTTTACCTGAATGAACACTTCTTAACATTCCTACTTGGGAACTCCTTCCTCTGAGAAACCATCAAGCTCTTTTAACCCTCCCTCTGGAGAGAGTTTGAAAACTGTATGTTCTCTTACCAGCCTGTATGTGCAGTCTTAGGCATGGGCACACTCTCTCTCAGCTTTTAGGTCTCAGAAATCAGATCAGAGTCTTAAAAGGGTGATTTTTATTAACAAAAAAAGAAAACACACTTGGTGAAATATTACTCAGTTGCTAGGTGTTACAGAGCAACTGGGGAAAAAAAAGGATTAAAATGCAGAGAATTGCTTCCCTGGGATTCAGCTTGGAAATTTAACCTGATCATGTCTGACTAAACATTCACTGTTCTACTCACATATCTGTAGTTTCAAGACTTAGTTCTTCCCTAATCATGAATGTCACTGGATTCTCCATGCCTGGCTTCCTTCATGTCTTTCCAGGCTCTCCTCTGGCCACGCAACAGGTACAGGATGGACACTGCTTCCAATTCAAAAGCCCACACTCTGTTTCCATGGGCTCTCGTGACCTCTTTCCAACTCACTGCTACCTTCCCTAGCATTCCTGAGGACTCTCTAGGACCCACTGTCTATAGTTTTGACCCATATAGGCAAGACAGTGAGGGTTACATCTTAAGAATTAACTACTGCGGAAAGACTTTAGTTAACTGAGTGGCTGGAATGTCCAGAAACAGATATTTACACCCCTGTTCATCACTGATATGCATAGTGTAGGTCCATTGCTCAATGAAGAGAGAAAAACAATAACATAAAATGTAGAAATGGCAAAGGTGCTTAATGATTTCCTTGTGTCAGTTTTCACCAAGGCGACTAGTGGTGACTGGACACCTAACAGTGAATGCCAGAGAAAATTGTGTAGGTTCAAAACTTAAAATAGGAAAAAGACAATTAAAAATTACTTATAAGAGTTAGATGTCTTCAAGTCACCAGGGTCTGATGAAATGCATCCTAGCATACTCCAGGAGCTGATTGAGGAACTATCTGAGCCATTAGCCATCATCTTTGAAAAGTGCCAGAAGACGGGAGAGATTCAGAAGACTGAGAAAGGGCAAATATAGTGCCGATCTATAAAAAAGGGAAATAAGGACAACCCTGGAAACTATAGACCAGTCATCTTAACTTCTGTGCCAGGAATGATAATGGAGCAAATAATTAAGGAATCCATATGCAAACATCTGGAAGATTATAAGATGATAAGTAACAGTTAGCATGGATTTATCAAGAACAAATCATGTCAAACCAACCTGATAGCTTTCTTTGATGGGATATCAAGCCTTGCGGATAAGGGGGAAGTGGTAGATGTGGTATACCTAGACTTAATTAAGCATTTGATACAGTCTCACATGACCTTCTTATCAATAAACTAGGGAAACACAGTGTAGGTGGGGCTACTGATATCACTGGGAATTAGATATGGCTCTAAATCATGTTTTTCAAGGCATTGCAATCTGGCCACACAGATTGGTGTCATCTGATGCTTGGAAAACAAGCTAATCAACCTTGGGTTACACGTTTTTGAGAGGTTTAGAAAAATATTTTGTCTGTGCATGAAGTTAATAAATAAAAGCGATTTTGTATACTTTCTGTCTTTTATATCTTTGGGCTTGCATTTTTTGTAGTTTAAAATATATTGCTGGCCACTGGATTATATGTTGCAAACTAGGCTCTTTCGACGTTTTGTACACACTTTTTACAAGAGTGCAGTATTTTCAGATATACATATATTTATTAGTAGTATTAGCTCCACATTACACATATTGACAGATTATTGTGTAATAACTTTGAAGGAATCAAATATACATTGTGGTGACAACAATCTGTAACAAAAGGCATTAAAATCTATAGGAGGTGCAAGAAGTATTTATTATTTGTATTACAGTAGCACCTAGCTGCCTCATCTGAGACCAGGCCAAACTGTGCTACACACTGTACAGATTCATGGGAAAAGGATCCATTCCCGGAGGTGCTTACAATTTAAAATATGAAAAATAAAATGAATCCAGTGCTCATGTAAACTCCAGAAACCCAAGTCGTCTGTTGATCCACAGAGCAGCTACAAAAGAGGCAGAGACATAGAGATATTAAAAGATGGATTCTACTTTAGGAGACAAGCACGCACACAGCTCCCTTTTTCTTCAATGGGAACTGAGGATATAGGGGTAAAATTTGATCTTAAGTAATCCAGTGATTATCCATAAAATGAACAGGGAACCATCTGTACCAATGTCAACTCACACATTTTTAGATATTTAATTCATATTTGTATTATCACTGGTGCACAACACTATAGTCAGAGTGTGTTAAATAGACTCTCTTTCAGTTGTCCAGAAAGTGATGTGAAAATTAACATCACTAGGGTCATTTCCAAAGCGTGTATCATTTTGTGTATACTTATGAAATAAAATGTCACCATATTTAGAAATCTATGATGTTTCTTCCCATTGGGCCTGTGCCCAAGGGAGCAGCTCTCTATGTGGAACATTACCACATGGTTAGGAATGTGGGCAAATATGTCTGTGACTACCCAGGTCTACTGGCCAAAACCCTCTTTGAAGGGACACCGGCAAATACTAGAGTGGAAAAGCAGCTATCAGTACTATTGCTCATACTGGGGTAGAAGCTACACTGTTGCTCTGAGGCTTTGAGAGATCATGGTAAAGTATTTCCACCAAATCAGAGATCCTTTGCACAAAACATATTTACTATGCTTTGTATAAGGGATCAAGATTTGGACCTGAAACACAGGGTAAAGTCCCAGCAATGAAGTCAATGGGAATCTTACTATGGATTTCATTGGAGCCAGGATTTCATGCTATATTTTAATTTTAAAATCCAGAGAGATTCTATCTTTGATCAGGTTTTTTTGTATGCATCTCCCCTTTCTGCTCAACAACAAAGTTGTTTCTGCTCATATCTCAGCAATCCATAAAACAAACAGGAAGGCATTTGTCACATTAGTAAATCATGGTGCTCATTTTTATTCTTCCTGAATTCCCAGGGCAACATTGCTTTGGAACCACATGAAGCTGAAGATAACAACCATTGTCTTTGGGAAATGCTCATCAAAAGCAAATTTCATGGAGTCCTGTAAAGGTACTTCTATGACTTCAATCAGCTCCCCCTCTTCAGGCTGGCCTCCACCGTCTCCTGTTTTCATCTGGTCTGTTACTTCTGCATAAAATAAGGTTTGCTGAGAACCTGTCACACCAACTCCAGACCTAGAAAAAAAAAAGAGGAAAAACTTCACTTTTAAGAAAATTATTATTTCATGCCTAGGAGGCTCGGGCTATGGCCCTTGATTAGTGTTCCTAAGCAATACCAAAATAAAAAATAATTCATTATTAATAAATATTAAGTGTACAAAGTGACATTGTGGACCTCTTTTTATTAATAAAATGTTAACTAAAATTGTCATGCAGAAATATTAGTGCACTTTTGAATTCAGTTCCAGCTTAGCACATATATGACTACCGTTACATTCTGTAGCTGCACTGAATGTTTATTTTGAAAGGAGATGGAATAATTAATCTAACAAATGGAAGATTCTTCAATTAACTTCAGAGGGAGTTGGTTTGGGCCCTGATCTATAGGAACTTGCGAACAACAGGGTGAAGCTCGTTTGCATGTTACATTTGTTTACTTATTTTTATAAGAAATTTTGGATTTCTGATGCTTAAAAAGATTAAATTCATTCACAGCTAGAGTCCTCTATTCACATACTGGAGGGATGCAAGAATGGAATGGCAGCATGAGATTCTTTTCTCCACCCTGCTTAGCCCTTTTGCCTTGACCCAATGGACCACCGTTAGAATGAATGTATCTGAAGTAATTCAGCCTCTCAGCTACATTTGTTATCATGGATTTAGTTTAGGATAATTTAGATTATGCAGTCTTTCTTCAGATAGACCACTTGCTGTGTGTTATACTTCTTATTTGTTAATCCTCTATTTCTTAAGAACTATTTTATTTAGTTTTTTTAAATAAAAAAGAGATAAGTACATAATCCACTCACTCGGCCCTTCCAAGAAAATAGTCACATTGCAACTGCAACTTCTGCATTTCCTGTGATTACAAAAGACTTTTCAGACATATTGGGGGCTGATCCAAAGCCACTGGAGCTCTGGATCAGACCATGAATGCTGAAGAATTACCCTTAATATTTTGCACAAAGGCTTACAAGATTTGTAGTAGATTAAATATTATTTTTATTCAATATATATATATATATATATATATAGTTTCTATTAAAATAAAAATCTTACAGGATATAACCCTTCTTACCCAATGTCTAGATAACTAAATCTCCCAGTTAATTGGAAGTAAAACATATCCCCCAACAGGAATTCAAATAAGGCAGTATTCCTTCAACTTTCTAAACCAAACCTAATTATTTTGGCTTGGATGGCTAGTATTAATTAGATAGTTTGTTGCTATATCAATACGCACAACCTTTTTTCTATATGAAAACAGAATTGGGAATGAACAAGCTTGATTCTCATCTTATCTCTTCCACAGATGTGCTGTGGAAGAGAGAAATCCTCTGCTTGTTTTCACCTGCACCCAGTGTGTCCGGAATTATTCCCTACATGCTGCATGACCTTGGGCAGGGCACTTCAACTCTCTGTGACTCAGTTTCTGCATCTGTAAAAAGAGGATAATGAAACTTACTTATCTCTATGATGATCTTACAAGAGACTAGGATGAAGGATGCTATGTAACTATTCTATCTAGTTTGTGCTTTTTCTGTGTTGGTAGGTACTATTTTTCTGATACATTCCTTGGCCTCAGATAATGTGACCTGCGGGAGGTAACAAGAGAGCACGCTAATGGGCTTTTCTCCTTTTTCTACCTGCCCTGTCCTTACTGAATGATGTCACCTGCTTTCTCAGTAAAACTGAATGACTATTTATTGTCTGTAACGACCTGCTTTTTGCAGCCACTGTCCTTAGCATTCGTATCCTCTTATGGTGGCTATCATTGCTGGCTTGTTAATAAAACAATCTATCCAGCACTGACAATAATTCACAGACCTGATGAACCACCAGCACAAGATCAAATGCCTTCTCTAGACCCACACTGCCCTTTGCACCCTATTTCCTTTTCTAATGAGAAGCTGCTCACGAGAATAACTCCTTTCCTCAGCCACTCATCTCAGTTGCAAAGGAAGATCCAATGGCAGAAGTCACTATAAAAGTAAGGTAGACCCATTTTTCATGAAGTTGCTATCAGCAGCCAGTTTTCTCAAGTTGGAATGCCATTTTTTATGCTAATATTCTATTAGTGTTCTCTCTATATATGTTCTTGTACACAATAAGCAATAAGGCATGGTGCTAAAAAGCAACACTGGAGATGAATCACTGATTAAAAACAAATGGTTATTTCAGAATCCACCACAGCCAATCTCTTTAAATCCTAAGAGGAGTCCAAATTGCTCTGTAAAAGTGCTGGCCTTGCTTTCTTCACCTTGCTCTCATGGGTGTAGTTTGGGAGGGAAAGAAGAAGGGTTATTCCCCCCTCCTCCCTCCACTGACTGCAAGCCTTCGGCAGGCATGGATTTGCATCCCCAGATGTGGCCTCATCAGCCTGGTTGGAGCAGGCTCCTCAAATACAGAACTCAAATTATGCCCAGGTTTGCTTTCTACTACTAACCTCCACCCTGGATGCTATATTCCACCATGGTCTGTTTAACAAAATTGTAACTTAAAATACCTGTTTGTCATGGAATATTACATTGTTTTATATCATTTATTTTAATTCTTGGTCCTCATTTTCCTATCCCTTTCTATTGTCTGTTATCTAAGCATTGTTCTTCTATAAGGGGCACTCTGTTTTTCACCATCTATAAGAGGAGGAGATATTCTTTTCTCTTGATGTTCTTTATATAGGTTGGGATTTGTTCTTTATCGATTATTTTTGGAGGAACTGTGTATTTAATAATTGCAAAAGTACACAGAGCCTCGGATGTGGTATCTTTAAGTAGAAACCTAAAAAAAATGAAAATAAATGTTGGATTTAGAGTGTAAACTCCTCAGCACAGGGAATGTCTCTTGTTAATCTCTATTGGTGGCATGGTAAATTACAACACTACAGAGGTGTTTAATAATACATGAATAAATAAATAAAATATAGCTGCCAGCTATCTCTCTTTCTGCTCTTGATTTGCTCTCACTTTAAAATTCTCAGGTCAATTCTAGTCATTTGTATTATATTGTGTTTCATCCAAAAATAACAAGTGGAAAAAACAGTTTTGAGTACTAAAATATATTCCCTTCCCTTTTAACCTGTTTCTGAAGCTCATTACCTTTTTCAAGGAACCAAACTGGTACACATCTGTAGTTAGACAATGAAATCATTAGATGTAACCTAGACAGTTTCATATTCAAGCCAAGGATCAGTCTGCAGTCCACCAAGTTTCAAAACATATGACCCTTATATAAAAGACCCTTCCACACAAACTTTCTGCCTTAATCATTTACAGGGTAATCTTTTCCTATGTTACCCATGACCTTTTACTTTTGAAATAGCTGCACAGCTGTGGGAATCATGGAGTTCTCCCACCATGCATCTTTTCTTTAGTGTAGAAGAAAATTGTTTCCTGAGGCACAGCATCATGAGAGATCCAATTTCTTGCCACAGGACCTTAAATAGCTTATTGATTTCACTTCAGGATATTATTAACGTATATGATACACCTACTTAGTAAAGCCTGACTTCAAAATATCAAGATGGGCTGTAATTCTCAAACTTAAAATGTTTTTAATTGATGTTTGGCCTGGATCACTTATGTTTCCTTTACTGTAGTGCCTGGGACTGCACACAGTTTAGGTCATATGTTGCCCTATGCATACTGAAATCAATGGAAAGTTTGGGGTAACAAAATTTTGTGGTAAGATATGGCCACAGGTTCATGTTGCTTATTCTTTGCTCTGTATTCTCTCTCAATGTCATTTGAGTTGTCTTGAATTAGTAGTTTTAAAATATATATCTGCCTGCCAAATAAGCAATATTCAAGAACAAAGGGTCTAATAAATGCTTTTCACTGCAGTGTATTTTACCCCTTTCTCTAAGACTTTGTATTTCTACATCTATTTATTTTCTAATACAACAGCTCTTCTCAATATTAAACTGGCTAACTCTGCATACTTTGTATAATATTACAGTATCTTCTGTATAAGATTACATTGATTAGGTTATGCCTAATGCTTTCATTGCTAAACTAGATCTGTCTCACTTTGGTTTCCAAAAAGTCACCTGCTTCAGGAAGAGATCAAAAAAGAAAGTGATATATTTTGCTGCACAAAAAGGATCTATTTTCATATTTTCCCACTTGCTGTTTTTTCTCTAAATCACTTGTGCCCAAACTTTTCTTGTCATACCCGACTTTACTAGTAATTGAATCTGTTCATGCTGGGAGTGGAGTGGAGCTGGAGCTGAGCTAAGGGTGGAAGGCAATTATGGCTGGGGCCAGAGCTGGGCTGAGTGGCAGTCCCTCCCCACCCTTGCGGGGGGTGGGGGAGGGAAGGGGAACGACCTGGGTTCTGTTGCATGCCCCCGAGTCTTCCTCAGTGCCCCTGCATGTGGCGCACCCCACCCTTTGGTCAATAAAGAGAGTTTGTTTTTGGCAAGAAATGTGTTTTTATTTGACATCAGGAAGGGGGGTTAGGGAGGGGTAAGTGGAAGGAGGGAGGAATGAGGCACAAGCCCCCAGTGGGGCACACCAGGGAGGCTCTGAGTGCTCCTCAGGGTGGAAGCTCTCCCGCAGGGCCTCCTGGATGCTGACAGCCCCCCGATGGACCTCTGGGATGGCAGTCTGCAGAAAGTGCAGCCAGGCTCGCAGCAACATGTCCATGAGAAGCACCAGAGTGTCCAGGGGCAGCTCTAGCTCCGTGTTGCAGAGTGCTGTGGTGTCCCGAGTGAGGGCAACCAGAGCACGCAGAGACACAAATGCTTTGCTGTTCCTCATCGAGGCAGGCAAGCAAGCAGGGAAACCTGAGAACCGGCTGCCTGGGGGGCGGGGGGAGGTGTCCCTTTAAGCACAGGCGTCAGATAGCCTCAGGTAGCAGCCACACACAGACACTCCTGACCTGATGCCCTACCTGACCTGGTTCTGGCTGGCCTTAAATCTGATTCTGTGTCCAGTCAGTGTGGATGCAGTATTTCGAATTAGCAAAATGCTAATTCGAGCTGCATTTTGTGTGTAGATACGTTAATTCGAATTAGCTTAATTCGAATTAACTATTTCGAATTAAAATAACTCGAATTAACGCTGTAGTGTAGACATACCCAATGGGCTTAAATTGCAGCAAGGGAGATTTAAGTTGGACATAAGTTGGTCCTGGTTTGGGCAGGGGACTGGACTCAATGACCTCCTGAGGTCTCTTCCAGCCCTAAGATTCTATGATTCTACAATTCTATGAGGAAGAACTTCCTAACCGTCAGTGTAGTTAAGCACAAGAATAAATTGCCTAGGGAGGTTGCAGAATTTCCATCACTGGAGGGTTTTAAGAGTAGGTTAGACAAACATCTGTCAGGGATAGTTTAGATGGTGCTTAGTCCTGCCAGGGTTCTGGAATAGATGACCTTCTCAAGCTCCCTTCTAGTCCTATGATTCTATGATCTATGTTGACTGCCCTTTACTACAACAAATATTCCTGAATATTGACCACTGCCATCTTTTGCAGTATTTCAGTCTGTCTTGCATCATCTTGTACTCTCCCTTTCCTTAGACAACAATACAAAAAATCGCCACAAAAAATGTTGGAGGGTCCTGTAAAAGAAGAAAAGACTTCTTTATGTTTCTAGTAATATCAAACTTTAGTCATTAATTTCCTGTTGTCCTCTTGTACATTTGTTAGCGTTTTCTATACAAAATTTTCCAATAATTTTGCTGTGCTCTGTTTTCTTTGATATTTTTATTTCAGTGACTTCTTTCACCTCTCTGCTCTATATGCTGTCTTTACATTTTTTCCTAAGCCTTTTCCTATAATTTCAAATTAAAAAATAAAATCTGCTTTCCCATTATCACACAGGGAGCCTCCCAAAAACAGAGATAAAACTGCATGTATTACTCTTTCTCTCTCACACGCACACACATCTCAACTTACCAAGCATTAATTTGCTGCATAACGTGAGATACGTGCAAAATGAGGGGGATAAAATACAATGCTGTAGAATTTGTTCTTTTGGTATAAATTACTGTAACTTCAATTTCATAATTCTTTATTCTAATCTACATTAATTTTTACAATAAAAGCCAAATGACACCAAATGTGTATAGAATGTAAGAGACTTGGACTAAAATGAATGCAGTCCTTAAAATGAGCAATATGTATGTACACAGACACAATATTTATTTTGGCAACCAGTGTGGATGCTTGTATGTAGTAATGGTACTATGTACATAGGTTGTGTATATCAGTTAACAAAAATGCTAAAAGGCTGGGAAATCCAAGCATCCCTTCATGGGCTCTTTTTAAGCATCATAGGCTGTGTCTAGACTACATCCCTCTTTCGACAGAGGGATGGAAATGAGACACTTCGAAAGTGCAAATGAAGCGGGGTTTTAAATATCCCGCACTTCATTTGCATAATCGTGTCATGGCGCTCTTTTGAGGAGTACAGGATCTTTCGAAAAAGCCTGCCGTTTTCGAAAGACCCACGTTTAGACCGTGGTTTTACTTTCAAAATGGCGCTTGAAGCATGGTGTGGCTGGAAGTTCTGCCTCGGGTCTGGGAACCTCGGCAGTCTTGGGGGTGGGGGGCCAGTGACAACGGGGGAGAGGCAGGAGTGGGGGCTGGAGCAGGGTCTGGCATAGGCATGGAGCGGGGGCAGGGACAGGAGCCGGGTATGTCATCATCTCCCATATGGTGGCACACATGTTGCGTTCCTGCTGCACCAGCTCGGTTCACATTTGGCTCCACCATTGGGTATCATAAGAACATAAGAACATAAGAACATAAGAACGGCCGTACCGGGTCAGACCAAAGGTCCATCTAGCCCAGTATCCTGTCTGCCGACAGTGGCCAGCACCAGGTGCCCCAGAGGGGGTGGACCGAAGACAATGATCAAGCGCTTTGTCTCCTGCCATCCCTCTCCAGCCTCTGTCAAACAGAGGCCAAGGACACCATTTTATCCCCTGGCTAATAGCCTTTTATGGACCTAACCTCCATGAAATTATCTAGCTTCTCTTTAAACTCTGTTATAGTCCTAGCCTTCACAGCCTCCTCTGGCAAGGAGTTCCACATGCTGACTACACGCTGTGTGAAGAAGAACTTTCGCTTATTAGTTTTAAACCTGCTACCCATTAATTTCATTTGGTGTCCTCTAGTTCTTCTATTTAGGGAACTAATAAATAACTTTTCTTTATCGGCCCTCTCCATACCACTCATGATTTTATACACCTCTATCATATCCCCCCTCAGTCTCCTCTTTTCTAAACTGAAAAGTCCCAGTCGCTTTAACCTCTCCTCATATGGGACCCGTTCCAAACCCCTAATCAATTTAGTTGCCCTTTTCTGAACCCTTTCCAAGGCCAAAATATCTTTTTTGAGGTGAGGAGACCACATCTGTACACAGTATTCAAGATGTGGGCGTACCATAGTTTTATACAGGGGCAGTAAGATATTCCGGGTCTTATTTTCTATCCCTTTCTTAATAATACCTAGCATCCTATTTGCCTTTTTGACCGCCGCTGCACACTGTGTGGAAGTTTTCAGAGAACTGTCCACGATAACTCCAAGATCTCTTTCCTGATTTGTCGTAGCCAAATTAGCCCCCATCATACTGTATGTATAGTTGGGGTTATTTTTCCCAATGTGCATTACTTTACACTTATCCACATTAAATTTCATTTGCCATTTTGTTGCCCAATCACTCAGTTTGGTGAGATCTTCTTGGAGTCCCTTACAGTCTGCTTCTGTCTTGACTATCCTAAACAGTTTGGTATCATCCGCAAACTTTACCACCTCACTGCTTACCCCTTTCTCCAGATCATTTATGAATAAGTTGAACAGGATTGGTCCTAGGACTGACCCTTGGGGGACACCACTAGACATCTGCTGTATGTCCCAGAGGACGCCCACATGCTCCCTATGAGGTCCTCATGGACTGTCCGGTGCTTGTGGCTCCCCCAGGGTTGGGCGCCTGCCTCAGCTGGCGGTGAATGCCCCTCAATCACAACTGGTCTGGCTGTGGAGAATAAAGAGGGAGAAGTGGTCTGTCATCCCTGGAGACACTGTCCCTGAGCCCTTGCCCTGCTTTGTGAGCTGTGACCTACAGTACTCGGGCCAGAGGACAGTGATGTCCCGGCAGCAAGGCCATGTGTGGCCTGGACAGCAGGCCTTGCCTCACAGGGGCCCAGAGGTGCCCAAGGGACCATGCTTCCTGCCTCCCTCTTTCCCATCCCACAGACAAGCAGGCAAGGGAAGTGACAAGCCACACTGGGATCCCATGGGCAGGAGAGGGACCTAGAGCAGCCTGGCCTTCCATGGGGGCCGAACATGGAACATGGCAGCACTGTCCACAGGAACGGGTGGTGCCTCGAGCGGGCAGGCATGCTTGTGTGCCGTGTGCGGCACACCTCAGTCTGTGTGCGGTTGTGCATGTGACCTTGTCCCCAGCGTACTTCCATCCCCAGGGATTAGACGTGTGTGCCCCCCCTACCCCCAGAGCCTTTGAGCAGGAGCCTCATGGGGCTGCGTGGTGCAGACTGGCACTGCACGTGCATCCACATGCACAGACTGCAGCATGAGGGCCAGGCCGAGAAGGCTGAGCGACAATCACACCCCAGCCCCATAGCGCCTGCCTACCCCACCCTGTGTATGTGAAGAACTAAGAGCACTCACTTGCTGATCCCTCCCTGGCCTCGGAGGATGCCTGGGAGACATACAGGCCCTGGGGTACTGGCTCCAGAGTTAGGGTGACAGTGCTGACAATTTCCTTCTCCTCGTCGGTGTCCTCCTCCTCCTCTGGGACTCCTGGGAGAGCGATGATGGGCTTCTCCAGCCCCAAGCTGACAACAAGGGGTGGGGAAGGGGATGCCCCGCCCCCCCAGGATGCGGTGGAGCTCATTGAAATAGGGGAAGGAGTGCGGTGCTGTCCTGGAGTGAGAGCTGCGCTCCCTCGCCGTGGCATAGCCCTGCCACAGCTCTTTTACTTTGCTGTGCCCCTGCTCGAGGCTCCTGGGGTAATGGCCCCTTGCAGCCAGGGCCTTGGCCATCCGGCCATGGATATCGGTGTTGCATCATCTGGAGCGGAGATCCTGGAGGGTCTCCTCCTCACCTCATACCTCCAAGAGGGCCAGGATCTCCATCTGAGACCACGACAGTGCACGCCTTTTGGTGCCCCTGGCAGGGTCCTGGGAGCCCTGGGCATGCTCCCTCTGAGGGCCAGTGGGCTCTCGGGGGGTTTGAGGCTGGGCCATGGGTCCGGGTAAGTGTGGCAGTGGCAGCCACGTGGTAAGGTGCAGCTCCCAGGGCCAGTTTCCTGCCACAAGCCTTGTCCCGGGTGCCTGCAGCTTTAAGAGCTGCCAGGAGACAGGAAGAGAGAGTTACTCACCTTGTCCAGTAACATCTGTTTTTCGAGATGTCCCCCCCTGTGGGTGCTCCACTCAAGGTGTCGGGCTCTTCCTGGCACCGCAATCTGGAGAATCTTCATTAGCAGTAGTCCAGCCGGACCGTGCATGCATGCCTGCTGTCTTGCGCCCTTCACACCTTTCTGCTGAGTGCGGTCTGGCCCCATCAGTTCCTCCCAACCAGAAGCATCTGAAAAAGACAAAAACAGTAGCTCCGAAGCAGGGAGGAGGGCGGGACATGGAGCACCCATGGGGACACACATCTCAAAGAACAGATGTTACTGCACAAGGTGAGTAACTCTCTCTTCTTTGTTGAGTAGCGTCCCTGTGGGTGCGCCACTCAAGGTGAGTATGTTAGCAGTGGTCCAATGCTATATGCGTGCTTCGGACTTATGGTCTCTGTGCTGTGGACAGAACTGCTTGGGCCACTGCAGAATCGCTCTTCAATATTTTCATGAGGGCATAATGTCTGGTGAAGGTAAGAGCAGATGACCAGGTTGCTGCGTGGCATATGTCCTGTAATGATACACCCTTAAGGTAAGCTGTGGATGTGGCCATGCCTCTAGTGGAGTGGGCATGAGGTTGACGCGGCAAAGATTTATTACGCAAGGCGTAACATTGTGTGATGCAAGAGACGATCAAGTTGGAAATGCGCTGTGCGGAGAGTTGTTGGCCTTTTGAACGCTCAGCTGTTGATAAGAAAAGGCGCTGAGACTTTCTGAAACCACGTGTTCTCTGAAGGTAAAAGGCCAGTGCTCTTCTGATGTCCAGCGTATGCAAACGTGATTCTTCCACGGTGGAATGAGGTTTTGGGTAGAATGTCGGCAGGCTTATGGGTTCATTTATATGAAAGATGGAATTCACTTTCGGTAGAAAGGGAGGATGAATGCAAAGCACTACTCCATATTCAGTGAATAATGCGTATGGCAGATCGGCAGAGAGAGCTGCTAATTTGCTCACTTGCCACGCCAAAGACATGGCAAGCAGGAACGCCACCTTCATCGTAAGCATGCGGAGATCACACGTCGTAAGAGGTTCGAAGGGGGAGGGGGGTGAGTCAGGGTGTCCAAGACCAGAGCTAGGTCCCACGGCTCTGGTAGAATCCTGTGAGCGGGATACAGATTCTCGAACCCCTTTAAAAATCTTTTGGTTAGCGGGTGTGCGAATACCGAATGATCATCGATGGGAGGACGGAAGGCCAAGATTGCCGCCAGTTGACCTGAGGGAAGAAATCGCTAAGCCTGTCATCTTCAGGTGCAGGATGTAATCAAGTACTTGCTGGATAGGCAAGGAAAGAGGGTCGAAAGCTCTTGCTGAACACCAGGACTGGAACTGGTGCCATTTATGGAGGTAAGTCTTCCGAGTAGTGTGGCGTCTGCTGTTTATAAGCACATGCTTGACACCCTGAGAACAGCTCATTTCCGGAGCTTGGAGCCAACTAGGAACCATGCAGTGAGGTGCATGTGATCTATGTGTGGGTGGATCATTGTACCATGTTGCTGAGATAGTAAGTTGTACAGCTTCAGTAGTTGCCATGGCTGGGACGCTGACATTCGCGACAATTGCGTTAGCCACGTCTGTCAGGGCCAAGAGGGCGCTATCAAAATCACTGCTACGCCATCCAATGCTCTTTTCTCTAGTACCCTCGGGATGAGTGGGAGAGCGGGAAAGGCATAGAGCAAGTGGTGATGACTCCAGTCGAGCAGGAAGGCGTCCCCCAAGGAAGCTGCGCCAATGCCCGCTCATGAGCAATAATAATGGCACTTTCTGTTGCAGTGAGTGGCGAAGACTACACAGCGTGTAGTCAGCCTGTGGAACTCCTTGCCAGAGGAGGCTGTGAAGGCTAGGACTATAATAGAGTTTAAAGAGAAGCTAGATAATTTCATGGAGGTTAGGTCCATAAAAGGCTATTAGCCAGGGGATAAAATGGTGTCCTTGGCCTCTGTTTGTCAGAGGCTGGAAAGGGATGGCAGGAGACAAATTGCTTGATCATTGTCTTCGGTCCACCCTCTCTGGGGCACCTGGTGCTGGCCACTGTCGGCGGACAGGATACTGGGCTAGATGGACCTTTGGTCTGACCCAGTACGGCCATTCTTACGTTCTTATGTTCTTATGTCTATACTGGGGAACCCCCAGCGTTGGACAAGATCGTGGACAACCTCGTCGTGCAACTCCCATTCGTGTTGAGGAAGGAACTGTCTGCTAAGGGTATTGGCGATGATGTTGTCTTTGCCTGGAAGGTATGATGCAGTAAGGGTGATCCCGTTTCGAATGGCCCAGTTCCACAATCATATGGCCTCCGCGCAGAGGGGGCATGAGCACGCGCCGTCTTGTTGGTTGATATAATAAACCATGCAGATGTTGTCGGTGAGGATCTGGATCATAAGACTCCGGATCATGTGAAGGAAATGCTTGCAGGTGCTGAATACTGCTCTTAACTCGAGGAAGTTTATGTGCTGCAGGGATTCCTGGGGTGTCCAGAGACCCTGAGCCCGATGGTGCTGCAAATGGGCACCCCACCCGAGTAAGGACGCATCCGTTGTGATCTGTACTATGGGTTTCTGCCCGTGAAAGGGGACACCTGTTAGCATGTTCTTGGGACTGATCCACCATGCTAGTGAGCCCCTGATGTCTTTTGGAATGGAGACTGTCCTGTGTGTGCCGTGGATGCTTGGCGTGTATAGCGTGAATAGCCAATGTTGAAGGCTTCGCAGATGAAGTCTTGCGTGGGGCACCACATATGTGGTGGCAGCCATGTGCCCTAACAGCTGTAGGCAGGTAAGTAGATGAGATTTGGGAGAAATTGATACAGTCTGGACTAAGTCTTGGATAACGTGAAACCTCTTTATGGGTAAGTATGCTCTTGCGGTTGATGAATCGAGCCTTGCACCAATGAATTCTAGCCAGTGACTCGGCGTTAGGGAAGACTTGTCGAAATTGATTATGAGCCCCAGAGCCTTGAACACTGTTGTGGTAGTGGCAACTGCCCGTGTAGCTTCATCCAAGGTGGGAGCCTTCACTAGACAATCGTCTAAATACGGGAAGATCATGTCATCGAGACGGTGAAAGTAGGCAGCCGCTACCGCCAGAGTTTTGGAAAAAACGCTTGGCGCTGCTGAAAGTCCGAAAGGTAACACTCTGTATTGGTAGTGCTCCGTGCCCACTACGAACCGGAGGAACCGCCTGTGGGCCAGGTGTATCGTTATATGAAAATAGGAGTCCTGTAAATCAAGGGACACGAACCAATCCCCTTTGTCGAGAGCTGGGATGATAGAGGCTAATGTGACCATCTTGAATTTTTGTTTGCGCAGGTGACAGTTGAGCTGGTGTACGTCCAGAATAGGTCTCCAGCCTCCTGACTTCTTCTGAGTGAGGAAGTACTGAGAGTAAAACCCCTTCCTGCAAAACTACGTTGGCACCCTCTCCACTGCTCGTAGGCGGGAGACCTCTTGCTGTAGAAGAGGCTCGTGAGAGGGGTCCCTGAAAAGGGATGGGGAAGGTGGGGCGGGAGGGGGGATTGAGCTTGGTAATACCATTGTGGAGGGGAGTGACGAGGTGACCTGTAGTAGCGCTCTCTGGTCGAGATATAATGTGAAGCGTGGTGATGACTGCCAGAACAGGATGAGGTAGGAGAAAGGGGTCCAGGAGAAAAAATAGCCCAGTCTGGGGTGAGGGATGGCGTCCGAATGCATCCAGACTTCCGCTGTGCCTTAGTAGGCATCGAAGAGATATGTGGGGAAGACGGTGCCGTCTGCAGCAGGCTGGCCGGTGCGGAAACAGCGTTGTTGAAGTGGCTGCTGTTGTCTATGTGTGCCGGTGCTGCCAGCATTATCAGTTGTACCGGCACCAGGAGAAGCAATGCCAGCGATGAGGACTGCATGGTGCTTGACTCTGTCTGTGCCACCGGTGCCGCCAGCACCGTGGATACCCGTGCCGATGTTGCTGTCACCACCTCTGTGGGTGCCGGCAGTCTTGCCTCTGTCTGCGCAGGCACCGGCAAAGCTGGTGCTGGGGCAGGAGGTGCTGGCTTTGCATGAGCCGTTGCCGGTGCCGACTCAGCCCGCGGCCCTTTGAAAGGCGCCGGTACCGGGTCCTTTGATAGGGCAGGGCTTGGAGCTGAAGCGCTACGGTCCTTGCCCATCTTGCTGGTGGGGTGCCTCGGCGGAACGCCTGAGGTGCCCAGTCTATCACCCACACTCACTCGTCTGGTGGGTTTTGAAGTCCTGCGGTGAGGCTCATTGGAGATCGGGCGAGCTTCATGCGCCCCTGAGATGCCTTTGGGCGGCTCGTCTGTGCCGGGTGTTTGCAGGGCTTTGTTAAACAAAAGCATCCTTAGTCTCATTTCCTTATTGTGCCTTGCACGCACGGTTAGTTTAGTGCAATGTGCCCGTCCCCTAGGCACCTGATGCACCGAGAGTGCCCGTCTGATGCGGGCATGGCATCTTGGCATTGCGAACATTTCTTGAAGTCGGGTGACCCCAGCATAATGATCTTGTTTATTTAATTATTTAAGTCTTTTCTTCATCTCCTTTTTTTTGGGGGGGGGCTACTCAAACAAAACTTATAACTAGGATGGAAGGGTTTTTTTTGTAAACTGTGGTATATAAACTATAACCACTACAACAACTATTAACAATAACTAATTAACAAAGAACTAACTAACTATAACTCTATAACTAATTTCCCATTCTCCTCAGAGCGGAGAGGGAGCGCATCCTAGCTCCGTCTGTGGCTGCGGACAGTTGGAAAGGAACTGACGGGGCCGGACCACGCTCAGCAGAAAGGTGCGAACGGCGCGAGACAGCAGGCACGCATGAGTGGCGTGGCTGGGCTACTGCTAATGAAGATTCTCCAGATTGCAGCGCCAGGACAAGCCCGACACCTTGAGTGGAGCACCCACGGGGACACTCCTCGACGAAGAACTATTGAGTTGTGATGAGTTTGGATGGAGTGATCACCAGGGCACCTGTGTTATTTCCTGGGTGCCTCTTTTTTCAATAGAACTCCCTCTTCTGCTTTCACACACACCTTTTTCTGAAAAAGCTTTTTTGGAAAAGGCGTTCTTCCTCGTAGAAAGAGGTTAACTGCTGTCGGAAAAACCCCTCCGTTCTTTCGACTTTTTGTTGAAAGAATGCAATTGCAGTGTGGATGCAATTATTGTTTTTTCGGAATAACATGTTATTCCGGAAAAACGCTGCAGTATAGAAATACCCTCTGTTTACAATTTCATTCATAAATCTGGTATGCAATACTGAAAAGCAGAATTAACTTTTTCTTAGACAGTGATTCATTTTAATTTTGCAATCATTCAAAGAGCTACATGTTCACATTTAAAGCTTGTAAACACTGACTTCTTTTTACTTTACATTTACCTAATTAAGGTGAAGTTTCTACATGGAACTTAACTATTTATGAAATGCAACTTTTATTTGGATACAGAATCTAATATTTAGAGAATACATAATCTCATGTTTAGAAGCAAATACACAGTATCGCAATGGCTTTTGAACTGCATTCCAACTCTACTCAGAGAAATCATGTGCAGTTTCCACTGTAATTTCTTAAAACCTTTATACTATTCTAATGTTATAAGCAGCAGGTGCAAGAAAGAAAAAGAATAGAAGCAATTAACTCAAAGTTATATTACAAAGCACTCTCCACAAACAGGTGTACTAGGCAGGTGATCTTTTTAATTATAATGCATTTTATTGTTCCTGGCTATTAACCCCAGTGCAGTAAGGTAAAAATGAATTGTATTCATAGGTTACAATGTAGAGGAATAATGCCTTTGAAAATATTATAATGCACAATATTAGCTCCACAGAATAAGGGCTGTGTTCTTTCTTCTATCTACTGCAAATGTTCATATTTAGAATGACTAAAGTTAGGAACTTATTCCAATAGAACCCTAAATAAATTGGGCTGATTTTCTGCAGTGCTGAGTACATATAGCTCCCATTGTGGCCACTGTATACAGTTATAATATCCTCTGACAAAATGCAGAAAGGGGGTTATGAAGGCTGAATAGGCAAAAAACAATTAGTAACCCTTCTGTAACTGCTGTTCTTTGAGATGTGTTACTCATGTTCATTTCAGGTTAGGTGTGGGTACATGCCATATGCACAGTATCTGGAGATTTTTCCCTTAGTGGTATCTGTCATGGCAACTCTAGCACCTTCTAATGCTGCATGCTCAGTATAAAGGGGCTGGCCAGGCCTACACCCTCTCAATTCCATCTTGCTGGCTCACTCTGACAGAGGAGCAGGAGCGTGGGTTGTGGAATGGACATGAACAACACATCTCAAAGAACAGTAGTTTTGGAAAGGGTAGTAACTGTTTTTTTCTTTTCCATGTGCTTGCTCACGTCCACTCCACATCAGATGACTCCCAAGTGGTATCCAAGGAGATGATCTCAGAGTTCATGGACATTCAAATTGCAACACTGCTCTACCAAACCCAGCATCATCTCTAGCCTATTCCGTGATGGCGTAGTGGGAGAAGAAGGTATGTACTGATGACCAGGTCACTGCTCTGCAAATGTCCTGGATCAGGACATGGGCCAAAAACATCACTGATGAAGCCTGAGCTCTCATTGGATGGCTGGCCAATATGGCAGGTGGTAAGAAGCCTGCCAGCTCACAGCACATGCAAATGCAGGAAGTGATCCAGGGTGAAATTCTCTGGGGCATAACTGGCAGGTCTTTCATTCTGTCTGCCACAAAGAGTTATGTGGATTTATGGAGCAGCCTGGACCTTTCTCTGCAGAAAACCAGGGCATGTCTAACGTCCAGCATGTGCAGACACCATTCCATATGGTTGTGTGATTTCAGGAAGAAAACTGACAGGAGAATAGCCTGATTACTATGACTTCCAAGGCCGATTTCTCTGTTGTGATAATGGCTCATGCATGATAAAAAGGCTGCAGACTGAACTGGTATTGAACAGTTGTTGGAAGTGATGTCAAACACTCAACCAGATGTTTAAAACGTTTGCCTGCCACTGGAGGACTGGAACGTGGCAGGTTGGTCTTGAGGCTCCCTAAGTTTTTGTTGCCTCTGTCACCTTGTGGCGGAGTCCCCACTCAGGCCCCTTGCTCTGGTACATCGGCTGGTTCACAAATCAATCACCAAGCCTTCTGGTGCAGTCACCTGTGCCTTTTATTGTAAGTTCCAAACACCTTTTATTTACAAAGTTTATAGTCCAGACAGCCAGCTCCTATCTCTTTATCTGGGAGCACAGGGTATGTCTAGACTACATGGCTCCATCGATGGAGCCATGTAGATGAGGTTTCTAGACATAGGGAAATGAAGCTTCATTTACATCAAAATGGCTGCCACGTTGTGCCGATCAGCTGTTTGGCGGCACAGCGCGGTAGTCTCGATGCTCCGCGGTCGACAAGGGAAGCCCTTGTCAACTGCCCCGGTAAACCTCATTCCATGAGGCATAATGGGGCGCTCGACAAGGGCTTCCCTTGCCGACTGCGGAGCGTCCAGACTACCGCGTTGTGCTGCCAAACAGCTGATCGGCACAGCATGGCAGCCATTTTGATGTAAATGAAGCGGCGATTATTTAAATTGCCGCTTCATTTCCCTATGTCTAGAAACCTCATCTACATGGCTCTGTTGACGGAGCCATGTAGTCTAGACATACCCACACTGAGCCACACCCTGGCTCCTTACTCCTTCTTCCCCCCTCTGGCTTCCTTCCTCTGCCTCATATAGCCCTCTTTCTGTGAGGCCCACAGCTGCTTCTGATAACCCTGCAGGCCTGGGCTTGCTCAGCTATTCCCCTTAGCCAGGCTACCATGGCAAAGCTCTGGCTTAGCCTGCAGTCACCCATCTCCTAAGGTCATAGCTTCTCTAGAAGAAGTATGAGGATGATGCTCTGCCCCGAGGCATGAATAGCTGGCTCAGTTTCTTTTTGGGCTGGGAAACATACATCCCCAGGGTCTTTAATGTGACTTGCAAGTCTTTGAGTGAGTATAGCGAAGCATCTGTGGTACTGGAAAACAGCTTCTGCCCTCAACAGTGTTGTGCACCTCCCTAGGAAATCCAGAAAGATGCAGCCAGGAGACACGACAGATGACTACTGATGTGGCCAAGGAGTGCGAGGCAGTGTCCACTGCATCAAGGGATGGTTGCAGTACTATTTTTGCTATGAGGATGCCTTCACCTATATTGGACTCGAAGGAAAATTTGCAGTTCTTAGGCAGCTGTTCAATAAAGGCTTTCATTTTTTCGAAATGGTGGTATGTGTATTTTGCTAACAGTGCCACATAGTTTGCTATCCTTATCTGAAGGGATGCAGAGGACTATGATGTCCTGCCCAAAATGTCCAGTCTCTTCCATTCTTTGTTGTACGGGGTGGATTTGCACAGTTTGCTTACCCCCATTATGGCCTGTATCAACCAACAATAAATTTGGTGCTGGGTGGGTGAGCAAAAATTCAGCACCTTTAGCAGGAACATATTGCTTCCTGTCAGCTCTTTTTGATGTTGGAAAGATGGAAGCTGGTGTTTGCCACAGGAGATTTGCAGGGTCCAGTATGGCCTCGTTCACTGGCAGGGCTATTTTTGATGAAGGCAAGGCCTGTAATATGGTCAGTTTGTGCTGAGTCTTGGGAACCTCAACTAAGGAGACGACTAGAGAATTGGCCACTCTCTTGTATAAATCTTGAACAGACCTGAAATCATCCCCCGCCAATGGCGGAGGGGGCATTATCGACTCGTCCGGAGAAGATGAGGAGATGTGTGAAGGAGGCAATGTGTCCTCCTCCTGTGAGTTGTCCAGCTCTTCCATCTCCTCCTGTGTGATGTTGAATCTTGTGGATGCAGGTGACCTGGGGACCACTGCCAGAGTGTTAGAGGGCACCGGCATCTGTGGTGCTGGTGCTTGAGATTTTAAGGAGCCCATCTCTGCCAAGGTTGTGGGAGTGGAATGGAAAGGAGCCATGGAAAGGGTTGCCACATCTGGGGCTGAGTCAGCTGTTGTTGTGGCTGCATCTGGGTGGTTGGTTTTGGAGAAGAGTGTCATGGGGAGAAGGTGATTTCATCATCACTGTCATTCGAAAAAGGAGGGGCTGAGCTTGATGGCATTACAAGCCTGCTTGGTCCCTCTACCATTGGTGTGGTATTGGCACCGAATAATGGTGTGCCCGCTACCGATGCTACTGCCAGGTCTTGGTGTGTAGTCAGCAGCCTTGGTGGAGCAAAGGTCAGTACTGCTTGTGTGGAGGGCTGTGGTCATTGTGGTACTGTTTCTCCCCATGCCCTTGATGTAGTCAATACTGAGGAAACTTTGGTACTTGGAGCTGGTACCGACTTTGTCGGTGTCCGTACTGGCGGCTCTGATTGGCCCTTAGCTGTGTTGTGATGCAGCAGTTTGGGTACTGGTTCATCAGTGCCAATGGTTGTCAGTACCAATGGTGCAGTGGTGGCTTTCTTTGGTTTGGGTACTGAGAACACAAGGCATGCGTCTTTAGTGGACCCCTCAGGGTTTGTTTGTACCAGACTTGCCTGGTGCCTGCGCATCCCCGGAAGCCTGTACCTTGGGTGAGGAAACCTTGTGTTGAGGGGATAATCTCTTTGGAGGCTTATCTGCTGAGGGTGAACTGTGCTTTCTCTTGGCCATTATTTGGGCTGGAGCCTCCCTTGGTGCGGATGGCCCTTAGTCAGAAGCTGCTGTTGGGTAAGTCCAGGTTGGAAAAGTCTGTGGTGCCGGTTCTGAAGCTGGCCTCTCTACCTTCTCCATAGTGAGGAGCTTTAACTATATCTTCTGTGCGTTCAAGGACGTCAACAAGAGCTCCTTACAATGGTGGCAGGTCTTCGGCGAGTGGCCCTGGCCCAGGCACTGAATACATTGGGCATGCCCATAAGAGATAGGAACACACAGTCTGCATGTCAGACACCATCTGAATCCTGGCGAGCCTGGCATGCCAACTCTATTCTAACAACTATGAACAAGAGATTTTTTTTTTAAACTAACAATTAACTGGAGGGGGGTGGGGGACTATGAACAGAAATAAGATCTAAACTAGCTGACATTAATTACTACAAGAAGTACACTAAGATCTAACATAGAGCGCTGCTGTATTCTGACCAAACTGGGAGCGATTCAAAAGGAACTGAGGGAAGCTTGATGGCGTGCATACATTGACATGTTAGTTGCGGTGCAGGCAGTGCCGTGTGTGCATGCCAGCACTTGGGGGGGGGGGGAGGAGTGGGGGTACTGCTGCTAAAAAAAGTTCTGCCAAGACACCTATAGTGGAGCGCCCACAGGGACACTCCTTGAAGAAGAAGGTAGCTTGCTGGCTCTCACCTGGGTCCTGGATCAGCCCTTGATCAGCCAGCCATCAAGGTAAGGATAGACTCATACCTCTCACCTTCTGAGGAAGGCCACCACCTCTGGTATGCATTTTGTGAAAACCCGAGGGGCTGCTGATAGGCTGAGGAGGAGGACAGTGAATTGTTGCATGCCCGGTTCACGATGAACCTGAGAATCCTTCCATGGCCCCAGAAAATAGAGATGTGGAAAAAGGCATCTTTCAAGTTGAGAGAGGTACACCTTTCCCTTGGATCCAGGAAGGGAATAACAGAGGCCAGGGACACCGTGGGAACTTCAGTTTCTAGAGATAACCATGAGGTGATACAGGTCTAGGATGGATCAGAGACCCTCTTTGGCCTTTAGCGTCTTTCCCTCTCAAGTTCTGAGGTAACTCTTCCAGAGCCCCTATCCAAAGGAGAGTTTGTATATTCTGGACTATAAGTTGCTCACGAGAAAAGCTCCTGACGAGGGATGGGAGGTGTGATGGCCAGGGTGGGGAAGGAAGGAAGGAAGAAAACTGAAAGGTGTAACATTCTTCCACTGTACTCAGCACCCAATAGTTTGAGGTGATGAGGGACCTTGATGGGCTTAAGTAGCAGAATCGATAGGATCTGATACGGGAACTTATACAATGCCTTGGGCACCCCTTCAAAAGTTCTGCTTGGGCCCTCCTGAATATCTGTGGAGGCCCAACAGTGAGGCTGAGGTGGAAGAGGGTGGTACGTACACTTATAACCAGGGCTCGCCAAGCGGCGGCAAGCCGTGCTCGCCAGCCGCGCGGTTCTGGGAGCTGCGCATGTGCAGATCGCGCAGCACTGGCTGTGCCGGCTTGTAATCTACTCGCCATGGGCGAGTAGGTTACATGATTTGTTGAGCCCTGCTTTTAACCACTGCTTTTCTTCATAAACAGGTCTTGGTGTAATAGCGGAGGTAAGTGGCTCAGTTCTAAAGTGCTTCTTCAAAGGTACCAGGACGCAGAGGGCAAGGCCTGCTGGCTGAAGATGCAGAGCTGCAACCCACCAGTGGAATAAATCTTTCTACCAAACAGATCCGGCTTCCTTGAGTCTTTCACCTTGGGGATTGTACCCTACAGTCCTTACCTGTCTCTTTCATTGGCCACTGCAAGAAGGGTCCCGAAAAGGTTGGGAATATATGCACTCATACTCTGGCTGGCACAAAGCACTTTTTCTCTGGTATTTTTAAAATGGAGAACAGAGAGGATAACATCTGACAAAGACCTGTCTGGGCCCCTCACAGCCTCATTGAGAGGCAGCGTCTCCTTTGACCGGGCCATCATAGCCAATATGTTGATCAGGTTGTGAATGGATTCTTTGGGCACCTCAATTTCCAGCCCTAGGTTAGAAGCCACTCTAACAGCTTCTGGTGAGTGCTAAAGTCATCCTGAGGCACTGAGTTGTACAACCACCACACAGTTTCATCTGGGGAGGAAATGGCCTGCAACAGCAAGGACTCTTCCACCTCTTCTTCTGCAGTACTCACATCATGTAGCCCCAAGTCCTGAATATTAGCACTGGATGTGGTACCAGTCATGGTTGGGTGTCAGATGGCATGGTAGAGAGGCTTTTCTCCCAGACACCACTGAGTATGTATGGCTGGAAGATGGTCCCAGTACTGGAGTAAAACCCAACAGATTCCAAAAAGGCCACTGTGTCTGTACAGGCCCCTGTCCACTGGGCCAAGCACCTGGAGGGGCACCTACATCAAGATGTGACAGAATGTAAGCTGGGTATTGGTGTCAGCCCCTTGGCTGGGTGCATGACTCCATCTCCAACAACGAGTTGGCTTGTGGGGAACATGAAGAGGCATTACTCCTTATTTCCACTGGCTGGTGTCAAGGGTTTAGGGAAAGGTGCCAGAATGGTGGAGCCTTTGCTGTCATCAGCAGGGTCAGTTTCCCTTTGATCAGTCCTAGAGGACCCACTGCTAGAAAGGCTCTCAGGGCAACATGATCCCTTCTGCTCAATAACCTCACCAGTGCTGGATCTTGCACTGCTGGGTTGGTAGTACTGGGACTGCCATCAGGTCTCTGGCTGTGGCAAATGCCTCCACGGTGGACTGCACCATGACCCTGCTGGTGCTATAATGTGCCCCCAGTGTCAGCAGTTGGTTTTGCACAAGACTAATAGCACTTGTGAGCACAGTAGAGTCAACAGTGCTGCTTGTGGGGCAGAGGCAGAGAAGTGGTCTGACACAGGTCAAATCCTGTTGCACTCCCCATGCTTGTCGTCCTTCCTCGGTTCCATTCTTGGTTACTTTTTCATCCTTCCTCAGCACAGGGGAAGGGGAATGGTCACAAGAGACCTATGCTGCTAGAGAAGCACTCAGCACCAATGCCAAGGTATTCAGTTCCAAGTCCAACCAGCTTGGCTCTAACAATGATCTGACTGTAGTTTCCATCCGGATGGACCTTAGCCTAGCTTCCCTATCCCTTTTTGTACAAGACTTGAACTGGCAGCAGACCTGGCAACCAATGTTTCCACTAATCTCTTCCATCCACGTGCAGATTTTTTCCATCTATGTGTGGAATACATTTTTATGTGCACTGAGGCATGTGTGAATGTGCACCCCCAAAAAACTAGCTGTGGGCACTCTGCTAATCAACTGGACAGCATCTGAATCTTTCTTGAGCAGTTGCACAAGCTCACAGTTAACAGGGAATATTGCTGGCAATTCTCTCACATGTTTACAGACACTTCAGACAGCTAGAGTGTGGGTCACTCACTGGTATGGGTTTGCCACAGGATGCACAGGATTTGCAGCCTGGAGATTGGAGAATGCTAGGCCCCAAAGGTGAAGGACGCCTTCTTTACAAATGGATTTATAGCAGCATATGCTTTCGTGGGCAAAGATACACTTCGTCAGATACACGTAGTGGAAATGCATCTGACGAAGTGGGTCTTTGCCCACGAAAGCTTATGCTTCTATAAATCTGTTAATCTATAAGGTGCCACAGGACTCCTCGTCGCTTTTGGAGATTCAGGCTAACACGGTTCCCCCTCTGATTCTTTACAAATGTGAGGGTTCAACTATTTAAACAACTATTAAAAAAATACAAGCAACTAAACTTGAAAAGAAAGGAGGGAATAACAAGAACAACTGAAGAACATCTTGCTGAAGCAAGAGAAGCTGTTCGAGTGACCATCATAGGCTATAAGAAGGTACTGAGAGGATGTAGGACCAGCTGAGTCCCTTATACAAGCACATGAGCATACGGCCCTATAGGATGCTAGAGATGGCCTGACAGATACCACTAAGGGAAAAATCTCTGGTGACTGTGCATGCGGTCTGTGTACACACCTAAGACGGAATGGACATGAGCAAGCACTTGAAGAATCAGGGAGTAAGGATGTTAAACTTAGATTAATTAACTAATCAAATAGTCAATGGGATTTCCATTGACTATTCAATTAGTCTATAAGGGCACCTCTGCCTTTGAACTGTAGCAAGAGGAGGAGGTTAGTTAAACAAAAATGAGGAGGTTAGTTAAACAGAAATTAAAAGGCACAGTGACTAGAGCCAAATCCCTGCAAGCTGCATGGAAACTTTTTAAAGACACCATAATAGAGGCCCAACTTAAATGTATACCCCAAATTAAAAAACATAGCAAGAGACCTAAATAAGTGTCACCGTGGCTTAACCACCATGTAAAAGAAGCAGTGAGGGACAAAAAGGCATCTTTCAAGAAGTGGAAGTCCAATCCCAGTGAGATAAATAGAAAGGAACATAAACACTGTCAAATCAAGTGTAAAAATGTAATAAGAAAAGCAAAAAATGATTTTGAGGAACAGCTAGCCAAAAACTCAAAAAGAAATAACAAAATGTTTTTTAAATACATTAGAAGCAGGAAGCCTGCTAAAAAACCTGTGGGTCCCCTAGACGATCGAGATATAAAAGGAGCAATCAAGGACGATAAAGCCATTGCGGAGAAACGAAATGATTTCTTTGCTTCAGTCTTCATGGCTGAGGACGTTAGGGAGATTCCCAAATCTGCACTGTCCTTTGTGGGTGATGAATCTGAGGAACTGTCCCGGATTGAAGTGTCATTAGAGGAGGTTTTGGAACAAATAGAAAAACTTAATGTCAACAAATCTCCAGGACCGGATGGCATTCATCCAAAGGCTCTGAAAGAACTCAAATGGGAAATTGCTGAACTATTATCTGTGGTTTGTAACCTATCCTTTAAATCGGCTTCTGTACCTAATGACTGGAAGGTACCTAACGTGACACCAATATTTAAAAAGGGCTCTAGAGGCGATCCTGGCAATTATAGACCGGTAAGTCTAACTTCAGTACCGGGCAAATTAGTCGAAACAATAGTAAAGAATAAAATTGTGAGGCACGTAGAAAAACATAATTTGTTGGGCAAAAGTCAGCATGGTTTCTGTAAAGGGAAATCATGTCTTACTAACCTATTAGAGTTCTTTGAAGGGGTTAACAAACATGCAGACAATAGGGATCCAGTAGCTATAGTATACTTAGATTTTCAGAAAGCCTTTGACAAGGTCCCTCACCAAAGGCTCTTGTGTAAATTACATTGCCATGGGATAAGAGGGAAGGTCCTTTCATGGACTGAGAACTGGTTAAAAGACAGGAAACAAAGGGTAGGAATAAATGGTAAATTTTCAGAATGGAGATGGGTAACTAGTGGTGTCCCCCAAGGGTCAGTCTTGGGACCAATCCTGTTCAACTTATTCATAAATGATCTGGAGAAAGGGGTAAGCAGTGAGGTGGTAAAGTTTGCGGATGATACCAAACTGTTTAGGATAGTCAAGACAGAAGCAGACTGTGAGGGACTCCAAAAAGATCTCACCAAACTGAGTGATTGGACAACAAAATGGCAAATGAAATTTAATGTGGATAAGTGTAAAGTAATGCACATTGGGAAAAATAACCCCAACTATACGTACAGTATGATGGGGGCTAATTTGGCTACGACAAATCAGGAAAGAGATCTTGGAGTTATCGTGGACAGTTCCCTGAAAACTTCCACACAGTGTGCAGCGGCGGTCAAAAAGGCAAATAGGATGCTAGGAATTATTAAGAAAGGAATAGAAAATAAGACACAGAATATCTTACTGCCCCTATATAAAACTATGGTACGCCCACATCTTGAATACTGTGTACAGATGTGGTCTCCTCACCTCAAAAAAGATATTTTGGCCTTGGAAAGGGTTCAGAAAAGGGCAACTAAAATGATTAGGGGTTTGGAACGCGTCCCATGAAGAGAGGTTAAAACGACTGGGACTTTTCAGTTTAGAAAAGAGGAGACTGAGGGGGATATGATAGAGGTATATACAGTCATGAGTGGTGTGGAGAGGGCGAATAAAGAAAAGTTATTTATTAGTTCCCATAATAGAAGAACTAGAGGACACCAAATGAAGTTGATGGGTAGCAGGTTTAAAACTAATAAAAGAAAGTTCTTCTTCACACAGCGTGTAGTCAACCTGTGGAACTCCTTGCCAGAGGAGACTGTGAAGGCTAGGACTATAACAGAATTTAAAGAGAAGCTAGATAATTTCATGGAGGTTAGGTCCATAAAAGGCTATTAGCCAGGGGATAGAAATGGTGTCCCTGGCCTCTGTTTGTCAGAGGCTGCAGAGGGATGGCATGAGACAAATCGCTTGATCATTGTCTTCGGTCCACCCTCTCTGGGGCACCTGGTGCTGGCCACTGTCGGCAGACAGGATACTGGGCTAGATGGACCTTTGGTCTGACCCAGTACGGCCGTTCTTATGTTCTTATGTTAAGAGCCCTATTGGGCTCTTTTGAAATGTACTGGCCCTGCGCTCCCTGCAGTGCCTCAGCCTTTGAAATGTACAAGAGCCCCAGTGGGGCTCTTCTACATTTCAAAAACAGAATCACAGCAGAAGCAGTGTGAGCAGAGACTGTGTCAGTTTCCGCTGGCACCATTTCCCGCTGTGCCTGTATCTCCCCTGTCTCCCGCAGAGATGGCGCTGGGGGAAACCGGCTTTCTGATAGATGGGGGAAGCAACTAGTCACATTACTAGTTGACTAGTCTCTTACATCCCTATCAGGGTGTTAAAGTTTCTCGAAGATGGGACGCCTGAACTTTTTTCACATACAGACTGTCCTTACTATAAGTCCATGATATGTTCCAAAACACTTGGGACTTATAGTGAAACAACTTAAAGCAGGGACTTTTTTTCCCACATCTGACTTCCATTTGTGCAAATTGGGGGTGGGGGGCTTGCGCGACTTAAGCGTGGGGAATGGGAGGACTTGTAATGCATCAGTACCTACAAGTGTCAACAACTTTATTGTGGAATGGATATATACCGGGGCGACTTATAGCGGGGATGCTCTGTAATCAAAATAACATATATTTTTCTTGCCTGGTTCTCAGAAATGGTTGAACTATTTTGGCTGTAAAAATCAGCCTAAGGGAGACACCCAGCATATAACATTTCAGCCCAAATGCTTAAAGTTTGGCATAATAATAGTAAACCAAAAAGAGAATATTTATAATAGAGATTGTCAAGCAACCTTCTCCTCCCCTCCTATTAGCACAAACAGGGGAAAGCCAGGTAGAGGATTGAGGGAGAAACTTTTTAACCTTTGACTGCATATGGAGGCCCATAGGGAAAGCTCATCCCCAATACTTTTATTAAGTAAAAAAGTGTCACTCTTACCCAGTCACTCTTCTAGTTATAAGCACACTTTGAAATGTTCTAGATTTTATTGTACTGAAAGAGTGGTTTCACTTATGAAAACAAATAAAAACAACCACTATTTATTGTATGTGCAGACATCTTCTGAGTTAATATCAAAGGGTATGTCTACACTGATTAAGATAATTCGAAATAATGCATCTATACACAAAAACTATTTCGAAATAGCGTGGTGCTATTTTGAAATGCACATCTACACTGAGTGGACCCTGAGCCGAAGTTAAGGCTGGCCGGAACCAGTGCCGGCAGGGCATCAGGTTAGGACTTAGTGTGTGGGGCTGCTGCCTGAGGCTAAATGAGCTCCGTGCTTAAAGGGACCCTACCCCTACCCCGGACAGACAGTTCTCAGGGTTCCCTGCTTGCTTGTCTACCTTGATGAGGGACAGCAAAGCAGTCCTGTCTTTGACTGCCCTGAGTGCCCGAACTCGGGACACCACAGCACTCGGCCACATGGAGCCAGAGCTGCCCCTGGGCACGCTGGTGCATCTCGTGGGGTCGTTGCCATCAGCCCGGCTGCACTTGCTGCAGGCTGCCATCTGGGGGGGATCCATCGGGGGGCTGTCAGGATCCAGGAGGCCCTGAGGGAGAACATCCACCCCGAGGAGCCCTCAGAGCCTCCCTGGTCCTCCCCACCAGGGGCTCGTGCCCCATTCCTCCCTCACGTCCTTCCACTTACCCCTCCCTAGCCCCCCTTCCTGATGTCAAATAAAAGACACGTATGTTCAAAAATAGAAACTGGGTTTATTGAACAAAACTGGGGGGGGGATGAACCTCTGGGGAGACTGGGAAAAGGAGAAGAGAGAGGGTGGAAGAGGCGAGGGGGAAACCTGGGAGGAGGGAGCTGGAAGGGGGAAGCAAGGGGAAGAAGGGGGAGGGGAAGCTCAGGGCTCAGGGTTGGGGGTCTCGCCAGACCAACTTGACTTTCATGCTAACCTGCTCCTGGGTTCGCATGTGGCCTTTGGTGGCCAGGCTGGCAGCTTTCCTGCCATAGACAGCCGCGTTCCTCCATCTAGTGCGGAGATCATGGACGTTGGGGGTATCCCCCCCAAACCTGAATAAGGTCCATGATCTCCACCCTGGACCAGGAAGGCGCCCGCCTTCTCCAGCCCCTGTCAGGCTCCTGGGAGCTGGCAGACTGCTCCTGGGGAGCGGTGGAGAGCTGGCTACCAGTGGCTTGCTGGCTCACGTTTTGGGGCCACTGCTGGCTCTGGGCTGGCACTCTTGGAGCTGGCACAGGCACTGTGGCCAGGGTCTACCACTTTAATGGCTCTGGGGATGGGGGAGAGGAGAGTAAGTTTTCCTGGTTGTGCCTAGAGTGGCCACCAGGGCTCCCTGGGAAGGGCTGGAGGCCCACTATTTCGAATTAAGTGTCTACACAGCACTTAATTCAAAATAGCTATTTTGATTTGGCGTTACTCCTCGTAGAATGAGGTTTACCAAATTCTAATTAAGGAATTCGCTATTTCGAATTTAATTCGAAATAGCAGTTTGCATGTATAGATGCTATTAAAGTTAATTTGAAATAATGGCTGTTATTTCGAATTAACTTTGCAGTGTAGACAGACCCAAACTGATTACACAAGTGCATGCCTATTGAGAGTTTGTGTACTAAGAAGCTTCCCAGTAACTAGGCAGTGGGGACTGAAAATGCAAGGTTATCAATTTGAAGAACTGTTCACAATGCTGAAATATTGGATCAACAAATACTTAATGGAAAAATTGTTATATGGATCATTGGGATAGTATACTGTATCAATGGATTTGATTAATGTACTATATGTTAAAACAGAAATTGCTGAAAGAATGCATACAAGCCATTATAAAGTTTTATGTCAGCATTTTAAATTGGCTATTAGAAGGTTGATAAAGATACATCTAGAAAGCATTTCAACCATCTAAAAAACATAGCTGATCTTCAAACACGGATATTGGCATTCTTAGTGTACTTCCTGCTTTCTCCTGACAGAGGGGAACAAATCTCATATTCTGTCTTTATAGCAAATACTCAAGGCTCATGTTGGGGCAAGTACCCTTTGAGCTGAGGAAGAGTGAACAGGATACAAAAATGAATCATGCAAAACTGCTGCTCCCCAATAAGAGCTGGACATTTTCCTACTAAGGGAATAAGAACACAGGATTTGGAATCAACTCTGTCTCCCAAAATGGCAGTGCAGAATTATAAAAAGTACAACAAAGAGGTGACCTAAATAAATTAGTTTTTAATTGAAACAAGCCACAAGCACCTTATCGCAATATGCAAAATAAATGCCTGAAAAATACCATCTTTAAGGCCACAATTGTTTATTTTGATTTATAAAAGTGAATCCACTTGCCTGGAGCTCAGTGGACCTCCGCACAGGTTAACTGTTGTTGCCATAAGAACTACAATGTGAGATAGAGGCTTTAAAGATTTATCAACACACTAAATATAGTTTATTTGGGAGTCACACTGCAAGTAAAAACTGGGCAACTCAATTTAAAAAAACTGAAAAAATAAAAGAAATGTGTTAAGAATACATGTTGTTTTAGCTAGATGTGAATTCTTATTATTGAGTCATACACCCTAAAAGGGGGATTTACAATGGAATAGTGTCACTACTTTTTTTTTTTTTTAAGATATCTGTGTTGGTACAGCACATCAATGTCACACAAAATACTCTAACAGCTTCTGTTACTCATTCTAGAAAGCACTGTTTCTTTCAGCAGCACAAACCCCTAATCTAGCTTCAAGGATTGCAAGAAACAACTCTTGTGATTCACTCCCCAACCCCCACCAACAGAAGTGCTGCTTGTTAATCCAGCAGGAAATAACATTTGCCAGGATTGACAGCTGTGAATTTGTATTCAATTCCCAAATTAAAAACCAATGACAGGGCCTAGTTCAATAGAGCTGTCAAGTAAAAATGAAGTAAGTAAAAACCTGCAGCCATTCTCTGTTAATTTGTACATGTATTTTGGATAATGGTAACAGATGCCTTTAACAATGCTACAGCCTGGTAGGGAGATATAATGGCAATAAGGCTGTGAAAACATTTTCTTCTGAAATTATTTAATTCTTGACATTTTAGTTCCAAACAACACTAATATATTCTTCTCTTATTTCTGATGTAATTTATTAAAATATTTTACAATGAAATTAAAAAAAATCATATTAAAAAAGTTCATAATAGTACCAACAATGCATATTTTATATAAGCTTCAGTTATGGCCCTGATCCTGCGAAAAGATCCATTGGCACAAACCTTTCAATGCAGGCTCAGAGCGCATGATGTGCAATTTTTAATTAGAATAAAGAAAACCAGAGATGAAAAAGGTCTATTACAATAGATCAACTAGCTTATCCTATGAATATAGGATTGTTTCTTACAATAAACTTTCCAGCCCTTCAGTCACTCAGTGTTTAAGAGCCCCAAGCAAAGGGGTTTTCCACTAATTCTCTTGGAGTTCTCTATTCCCCAGTCTAATAGATCTCTGTAGCCCAATTTTTCTCTGTTTGAATTTCATCTTATTAATTTCAGTTTATATCCCTTTATATCTCCCTAAATAAATCCTTTGCTTTCTCGGTGTTTACACCCTTAAAAAATTGTGGATGGCTGTTTCTCCCAGCTCATTGCTTTGACAAGGAAATTCATTTACCCCTAGGCTATTCTAACAATTATATTTAATCTTTTTTCAAATGACAAAGCATCAGCTTAGCTGCAATTTACCTGTACGAAGTGATTCTCTTCAGATTTGTAATGGGAACGTCATAACCACACTCTTCTAAGATTTCCTTGCATGCAATTTCCTCCAAAGAAAGTTCTGGCTTGTCTACTATGCCAGCACAGAGTTCATAGGTCACTCCCACTGTAGCAGGTAAGGGATCCAATAAAGGACACCAACTATCCTGGTCTTTGCTTTGAAAGTCTTGAGGATGGTGCCGCTCCATTTCACACATGTAAACAGCTTAAAGAAAAAGAAAAAACAGTTGTTCTTGGAAAAGCCAACTTTTACCATACCATTTCAAGTGGCATAAAAAGACCTGCAAAGTGAATTTCACCATGCAATTTATAAAAATCCAACTAACAGACACAACGCATCATGTATGGTCACATTTTAAAAAGGGTTCAGCCGCCTGCATTGGTGCGTGTGTGCAAAAAAACCACATTAACACACACCTTTTGCACACTATCACATTTATTCACAAATAATGGGCTTTGGGTAGATAAATTCTGCGATTTGCCCACGAAAGTGATGGGCCACAATACCCACATAAGTGACTGGAACATTCAATATTTCACACCTTTTGAAAACCTGTTTTCAACAATATATCATACAAGTGCTACAAAATGAGGGTATTTGAAACTGCTTAATTGTGAAGCATTTGCTATAGATGGGACAATCAATAGTTAATTTTTAATAAAAATGAGGAAAAAATTAAATAGTCCTTTGAACATTAGTTTTGCTTATATTGAGATGGTTGTCTCACACATATACCAAAATCAAGTGCAGCTGAATGAATGCACAAATATATTGTTCAAAAAACTTCCATTTGTTGGCCAACGTATATATCAGGGTTTATTTTAATCTATGCATTTATCTCTGCTGGGAAGTTGCTCTGTACACTGTGTACCATGTGCACAATGATGAATCTTTCAGCCTGTCAACTCAGCTGTTATTTGGACAGGGTTATGAAAAGCATGTATGTTTGTTTGAAAAATCCTCTTTTGAACATATAGTTCCTTGCGCAGATTTTCTTAAATGGAATTTGTGAAGGACCTTTTGCATTAATCTAGAAACAGCTGTCACTGTAATATACCCCTAAAGGAAAATACTAAGAGCCAGACTCTACAGTCTTTAGTCAAAACTGTCACTGATCTGAATGGACATTTTTCCCCAAGTAAAGCCTGCAGGATTGGGTCCTAAAACACAGAGAAGCACTACCAAAAATATTGAAGACCTTCAAACTTTCTTTTACAGATGTAGTTTCATTTATCTCTTTTTTGCAAAGTTTCCTATCTTCATCCCCTTTCTTGTAATAACAAAATCTGATACTAATATGGTAAAAATGATATTGAAATGTTATAAGATATTTGACATGAAAACTCTTCCTTTATTTAATAATCTATGATATCCAGCATAAAGCCTGTTGTTTTATTTAATAACTAGAAGACTTACCTGGCATTGCATGGGTCTTTCAGGGCAGGAGTCTGATAGTATGGAGGATGCAGGAGTCAGGGCAGAGCCTTGGAGATATGGGGGGCATGGTAGGAGGCATGGGGTGTGTGAGAGTAAGGACTGGCAGGTGAGAAAAGGCTCAGGGTGAGGGGTGCACCGGAGGAGCTTTTTCTCCCACCCGGTGGGCAGGGGGCCTTCTTTCTCATCCCAACTCTCCTCCCCTCGCCACCAGGGCCGTCTTTCTCCCCCAGTCCTCCTGGCCTCCAGGGGACTTCTGTTTCTCTCCAGTCCCCCTGGCCACCAGAGGCCCTCTTTCTCCCCAGCCGCCAGGGACCGTTTTTCTCTCTCTCCTCTCCTGTGCTGCAGCCAAGAGCCAGGAGGAAGGGGAGGGGGAGAGTTTGGGGCAGGAGGGCTACTTACCTGGTCTGGTGGCAGGCAAGATGGCGGAGCCCCAGCCTTGCTGGACACTCTTTTGACCACTCTCTTGGTGGCACGGCTGCCCCTAGCTGCCACTCTCAGTATTGTGTCCATCTTCTCTGCGCTCCTCCCTTTTGCATATCTCCTCGCTCTGCCCCCTCCCTTTTCATGTTCTGGAAAACAGTCCCATTCCCAGCACTTCCCGTCTCCTTGGCACAACCAAACCCTGACTTTGCTTTAAGTTATGATAAGAGGAACCCGAATACCAAATTTGGTGGTCCTAGCTCTTACCATTTAGGTGGAGTTATTGAACAGTCTCACAGAAGGACAGACAGACATTTCTAAAATAAATAGCTAGATCTATGACAATTATTATACCTTATTAATGTTTAAAAGATATAAGTGTAACATAGGTTTCATAAACTATAAATATGCAAGCTTTTTTTTCTAAGTCTCATTCCATATATTTAAAACTCCATTACACTGGAGAGTCCAAATGTAGACAACTTTATTCTGTTAGCAACTGAACTTTGTCCAAAATTTCATTAAGCATTAATATTGTTCCTTTTATTTTGTTATAATGGAATATTCGTCCCAAGATGTAGTCTACTACTCAGGGGACTTGGTTTAAGTTGAGGAGATCTTGAAGATGCATACATTCTTAACTGGTATAAACTGCTATAGCTCCTACTGCTATACCTTGGATAATGGCCAATCTAGCTTCATTTGTTGGATCTTATTGAACAAATAAGGGGGAATTTTTAATGGTTTTACTCTAGCACCAAATACCTGAGTTTGACTCAGATGGTTAATATAGGAAAATATTCAAAATGTTTCTCTCTCTAATTGGGAAAATGCCATGAGGCCAGATTCCACCAGTCCTAACAAGGCAGATAAATACCTTCAATCTACACAATCACAGCTCTTCCAGGAGAAAGGGCAAGGATGGGGGAGGGGAGGCACAGCAGTACAGATTTAGAGAGGCTCCTGGAATTTAGAAGTTCGGGAAGAGAATTGATTTGCTGTTTAAACTTTTGATTTCTTTTTGTTTTTACCAATAGTTTGGAAGCCCTATAAGGTAAAATGTGCCCAGTGACAAGACTTGGGTGCTATGTATTTTGAGTCACTGAACTAATCTGCAAATACATACAACAACCCACTGAAATTTTGTTATCATTTAACTATAAAATCCCATGGTGTATATTTAGTGCTACTAGCCCAAGTCTTCTCCAGTTACACACTGTTTAATTGTATTTGGAAAGATGTGGTCCGTTGATGAGCAAAACGAATGATACCTAGAGTCTATCTCAATGGGGCACCTGTACTGGACAAGAGTGGAAATCAGTGCAGTATTTGTTTAGATTTTAATTTTATCAGAAAGGCTGTTTGTCTGAGGAGGGGCAAGCATATATATATACAAACAGGCACACACACAACACACACACACATGTCACTTCTAGTAGACATTCCTATTGATTTAAACTTTGCTAATCATTCATTAATTCTCAAATATCTATAGAGATGTGCCCTGTCCCTATTCTCCTGTTGGGATTCTGACAGGAGAGCAAATAGAAGAGAGAATCATCACTTAATTTATGCATTTTTACAGACAGCATGTCAGATTATCCCCAGGCAATGGAAATCTAATCCTAACACAAGTATTCTGGTGAGACTGGGTATGAGCAATTGCTACCCTGAAATGTTTGACTGCCCATTTGCACAGAAGGCCAGCCATTCTGAGAGCATTCAGTGCCCATTCTGATCTCTGTGAAGATAACATCAAAACAGCAGGCTTTTGGGGAGACTAGGCCCTCTAGAGCCAGTAGAATCTGACATTTCCATGGAGGTAGTTTATTGGAGATATCCACTTGGCCAGAATACTTGCAAGATTCCATTTATTTGGGTTTTCTATATTCCCTTTGCTTATGGACCAACTTAATTTCATATTCTCTAGCACTGTGGTGTCCAACACACTAGCCACTAGCTACATGTGGTTATTTGGTCAGTTGAGTGTGGCTAGTTCGCTATAGCAACAGCCATTATAGTGGATACTGCTTCAGAACTCGTGCACACCATGGATCTAGCAGCTTACTGTGTTTCTCTTGCCATGAAAATTCACCCTCAAAATAATCTATTTTATTACACTATTACATTATTTTATTTCCAAAATAATTACCTTTATTATTTATTAGACCTGATTCAAAGAAAGAAGTGTTCAGCTGTATCATGCATGGTTACTGAAGGGCTAATGTGTGCTTTGAGCCTTGTGCCCTCTGCACAGAAGTGATTTTCATGCTAAAGTCATTTGAAAAAAAGGCATCATGAAAGATATTTGCAGTTACAGCCTCCTAAGAATGCCTCAAAGAGAGTATTAGCCATACTAGCACTTTCTATTTGGCTGCAAATAAAAGACATAAGGATTTAAAATAAGCATATAAATGAATCCTATTCCTTACAATAGGTAATAGAGTGCTAAATAGAAACATGAAAACATGAGCTACAAGTTACAATATTGTTGCATTACATTGAACTGCTTGTCAATCATCACAGGCAAGTGCAAATGGCAAGAGACTGCACCAGAAAGTTACAATGACATCTACCAGAATGGTCTTGAAACAGTCTCTTAGCAACAGAGATAAAAAGAGAGAAAGATCTTTTAGATTCTCTCTCTCTCATTTTTTGGTTAAAACCAACATGCTGAAAAATACATCTTATTTATAAACTCTAAAAATAAATAGTCAGAAATTATAATTGATACAAAAATGCTGAAATTAAACAGATTCTTTCTTGAGGTATCTATTGGCCTCTTACAAATAAGAGAGCCAATGATCTATCTATTACACTGCATTACACAATAAAGCAAAGTTTATTTGTATATTGTGTATCAATATTCCCCAATTTTTAGGTTTGTTTTAAATTCCCAAGTATATATTACCTCATATTAGTTAAACTAATTTTTTTAACAATAAGGAACATAAAACAATGATTCAGGGCATAAGCCATCTGCTAACTACTAAAGGTCAAGAAGAAATTTCCCAAAGGGGCAGCTTTTCCCATAATTGCTCACTACAGGGCTATTTGGAACTTCCCCGGAAACCTGGCAACAGCTAAAGTCAAAGATCGGCTAATGGATCATTGACTTGATCTAGTAAGGTAATTCCTATTCTGTGGAATTCTGAATAGAGTGAACTATAGCACAAAGGAATACAATATGGAACAAAGATTTTATCACCACAACTATCCGTACACCCCCAACTTTTAACTGCTAAACCCTTAATACTTCACTTCAGAGTAAAAGTAAAGCTAAAGAAGAGGATTACCTGGGCGGAACTGCTTCACCACAACAAAGCACCGCCGAGAGGAATTAAATATCAGGATCGAGACACTAAAGAAGAGGAGGGAAAAATAGATCAATGCACTGTGAATAAACCAGTATGTATTAAAGCAGTATTAATCTTACTAGGGATGTGACGGTTTAATCGGTTAACTGATAAGCTTACCAGTTAAGGTTAACCCATGGGGACTGGAGAGACATATAGCCAACAGGGACTGCTCCAGTCATGCTGGAGCAGCCCCTGCCTGTAGTGGGTCTTGGTGCCATGCAGGTAGGGGCTGCTCCAGTGTCCTGGCTGGTGCAGCCTTTGCCTGCGGTGGGGGAAGGAGGAGGTGCAGACAGAGGCTACTTTGGCTGATCTGGAGCAGCCCCAGTCTGCAGTTGGGGTGGGATGCTCCAGCCCAGTGGCAAGCAAGGGGGCTGCTCCAGCCCAGCCAAGCCAGAGAGCCCCCCCCCCCACATACCTGCCTCCCCTTTAATCGATTAATCAGATTTAACTGGTTAGCCAATTAAATGGGATTTTATATCCCTAAACCTTACATCCCATGAATTTTATTTCTAAAAATATAGATATGCACAATGTTCATTAACTTTTCAATGCAACAAGAGACTGATTTAAAATTCATTGATTTCAGTGGGTTTAGTGTCAGGCTCCCCAAACACAGGTAACTTTATCCACTATTAAACCACTTTGCAGGAAAAAAAAAGACTTAAGTATACACTTAGTAATTATCACAGGAAGAAGAGCTTCCAAAACTACGGTATTTCTGATATTAGAGAGCAACATAAGCAGTAAACCTGGAATCCAATCTTCATGAATGCACCCTAGCACTTGCAAGGAGCCCCACCAAAATCATGGGCAAAAAAGTCTGTCTGTCTGCTGCTTGGGAATACTTGGTGGGCTATGGCTTTAAAACAGACACCATCAACCTGAAATCTCATTATCTGCGAAATCAAGTTATAAAACAGCCACAGCAATTACCAGTGTTTTCGCAAATCTTTTAAAATTGTTCCCGCCTATTTCTACATGAAAGATTCGCATACAACTGACTAACTCATGATACTGGGGAAAAACTGATTCTTCACAAGAGTACTGAAAAAGTAGGTAATTATTTTTCTGTCTCTAATCTTTTTCCATTCTAGTAAGCTTAAATTTTATTTGTAACAACGTCACATTTTTAGACAAAAGTGTGTTTGCTATTTGGGGTCCATTTAAAACTCACAAAAAGCAAATATATACCACTCTCATCACTGTGGTGTCAACACACAGGTATGGAATGCCTAGGTGCAGAACATATTACTGGAAAGATAATTTATTATTCAATGAATTATACAGTTCCTCTTATTATTGATGGAATATTTGCAGACACCACTCAAGTCTTCAACAATATCTGAAATATATGATGTATTTACATTTTTAGTATTAACTTACTAATAGTTTTTTTTTATTTTGTAAACAACTACTAGGAATATAAACAACTAAACGACAACCAAGATAAAAATGTTTATAAAACTTTAGCAGTATTTTAAATTCCATCTAAAATCAAAATGATTATTCAGGGCATTTCTATACCAAGAGTAAGTTATCTGGATAGAAATCTATTTTAGAATAGACCCTAATGGGATTATTGGGGCACTAGGTGCTGAAATGGCTGACCCCTGTGCAGAGACATAAGTGGGCAAGAATGACTCCTCTCCCTCATTGAACTTAATTCCATTTGGATAGATAAGATTATTCCAGCAACTAATGCACACCTCCAAATCATACACAGAAACTTGGATACTGATGGTTCCTGCCCCAGATGTCTTTTGCAGGGGAATTTAAAGTGAGGGACAGTCTTTGTGTGCATGACTGGATTTTTTCTGTTTACATATAGAGATTCCCTTGCTAGTTGAATATTAGGTTGTTACTAACCAAATATTATGCAAAGACAGAAGGGCTAGATTTAAGTATGAGACTGTAAAAGAATTCAGACTGCTGGCATGTAATATATTATGTGATCTCCCACAGCATTGTTTTTTGATTATTTTCACGTTCAGTTAAGAGTGATTTCTTCTTTGTTATTCTATTAAACTTCTGTGATGGATTGTACCTCAAAAGAGCATGCTACCCCCCCCCCCCCCATATTCAGCACTGCTATATAATTATGTATATATTACAATGTTTTGTACCATGGATGTCTTGTCATGGATGTCTTGAAAAGTTAAAATCTGTCGAACATCATTGTTCTGTCAAAAAGTATGTGTCATCATATAGTTATGAGATTTTGCTATGTTTAGTATCAAAACTTGTTGTAAATCTGGGAAATGCCTACAGACTAGCTCTTCAATAGCAACCAAGAAATGACCAACATCTAGCCAGCTCATCATCAGACCTTCACCAGCAGGGGAGACATAAAAAATTCACATTAAAGACAATTACTTAAGCACCCCCCTCCCCATGACACAGCAAGGATCCTTCCAGCACCTGCAGAAGAATATAAAATAAGGGACAATGACATCACCACTTCACCTCTCCTTCCCCTACCTACACTGAAGGCAACACAATCATTCGGAAGACAAAGAAACATTTTAATTGGGGAGGAGGAGAGGGAGGGAGCATGATCCTAACTGGAAAGGCTTTTCAATTAGCACACACTGCTATAGGGCTTGGGGGTAAGAGAAACTTTTATTACTTCAAATTTGATTTAGCTTGAGAATTTAGAATATGATTTTTTATTTCTTCTTGTAACCAATTCTGAGCTTTCATGCCTATACCACTTATAACCTATCTTTCTTTAGTTAATACGCTTATTCTAATATTTTGTCTAAGTGCAGTTTTGACTGAAGTTTAGGGACTCTACTTAGATTACCAAGGTAGATGATGAGTAATGAACTAATGAGTTTGCATTGCTCAAGAAGGTGGTGAGCAGCGTAGAATGCACATTTCTGGCATGTAAGGCTGGGGCTAGGACAGATTTGCTGGTGCCTCCCTGTATACTGTTCCTGACTGGCTGAGGAGAGGATTCATGTAGGTTGCTAGGTGTGGCTCCCCATGCTGATGGCTGAGTGAAGAGCCTGGAGGGTTTGCTGTACATTATCATAGTAGTGTAGGAGACAGCCTGGACTGGAGAGTTAAAGGGAGCACAGCAGTTCCATAGTCCAGATTGCACCCTGGAATATGTTACAACTTCCCTTCTTTTATATTGTAGCTTTAAACAGTGCAAGTCACCTGAGAAGTTGAATCAACAGTGTAAAATTAGATAGGATAGTGGAGACTCTTGAAGAATAGACTAGCCTCTGAGGACTAGGACTAGCCTCTGAGGTTGTGTACCCTTCATTACACCCTTAATGAAGATCTAGTCTTTACTTTAGTTGGGCCTCCTTAGAATCTGGAGAGAAAGATAACACATTAAATAACTTGAAACACCTCAGAAGGCACAGCTATTGCACATTTTCTTAAGGTTCAATCATCTGAGATATCTATGGAACAGATGGGATTCTTAAAAACAATCTGTCAAAATTAAGGAACAAGATCAAATTAAAATGGAATTGAGTAATACCACATTATTACAATTGTCTGTCTCTCACACCAGCTTGAGACAAAAAGGCACAGAGATACCACAGATCTGTAGTACATTTTCCTTGATTACTTTTAATTTTCTCAGAGACTGACAAAATTCTAAGTGTAATGTTTATGGCTTTTTAAAAATTACGGAAGATGAATTCTAATGTTTCCTTACACAGCTTGAAATTCACAACCTAGTAGATGAAGATATAAATATCTCAGTAAGAGTGCAGTCTGGTTCAATTTTTTTAAATCCAGCAAACCTCATCCTTGACACCATGAAATATATTTCACAGCTTGTGATGAGGCTTGTATCATTTTACATGTGAAACTCCATGTCACTAAAATGAGTGGATCAGGTATTTGAAAAATCCACTAAATGGGGGCCAGATCATCCAGCTAAATCTGCATGGGTGAATCCTTGAACACATAAAGAGCTCCCACTGAATTCAATGGGACTCCATGTAGGTGCAGAACATGTGTAGATTTAGATGCAGGATCTGGCCCTCTGAGTGTACAAAAACATCCTTATGTTCATGAATTTCAAATCAGTTAAGCATACATAGATTATTTATTTTAAACAATTACTCTGAAGATTTTTTTTGGATGGAATATATATGCTGTGAAATGGGCCCAATGTGTTATAAAGGCAGAATTTTAATGGTCTTTGATTGGCCAAATAACGTAACACATTTATATGGACGTTTGATTTTTTTCCTAGCTTTCTTAAAATATCATTCCAATCCCTTGGACTCCCACCCCCTGCTACACCTCTCAGCCCCATCAGTCCCAATCTCCCGGTCCCCAGTCTCTCTATCTCAATCCTCTGCTCCCTCCGGCTCCACCTGCCACCCTACATTTCCAGCAGGCTACTCCGCCTCCCGGCCCATAGCTCCAGCTGGCTGTGCCACTCAGTCTGTCTGCTCCCACACCAGCCTCCCTAATGTCCTTCTGTTCCCTACCCCAGCTCCTGAGCAAAACCCCGCCCCATGGGATGGGGAGTGCAGGCGCTTGGGTTGCATAGGCACCAAAAATCTTAAGGACAGCGCTGCTAGCAGCTGAGCTGGAAGGAGGGAAAGAAGAGAGCTGCCACCTGGGTCTTTCCCAGTCCTGCCTCTTCCCCACAGTGGTTTATCTCTCTGCTGTCTATCCTGGGCATTGAAATATACTGCTATGCAGGGTTACATGACCACTCTTGTGACTTCCCTGTGCTTCCCCATCAGAAAGTCTTTTTTCTGTGGGGAAGCAAAGAAATCTATATGGCACATAAGTTCTGCACAAGCACAGTGGCACAGAATTCCCTCAGGAGTAATTTAAATCTCATATTATCTGAAACAGGTAGGTAGTAGGCTTCTCATTTTAAAAAATGGATAAATGGAAGGTGTGTTACTTACCCATGGCCAGACAGAGCTAGGAACAGAACCCAGGACTATAAAGTCCCAGTCTCGTTGTATAACCCTTTAAAAAAGACATTTCCAAATTTAAGAATCTAATTAACAGGAACAGTAATAGAGATGTAGCCGTGTTAGTCTGGCATTGCTGAAACAAGACAGGACTATGCAGCACTTTAAAGACTAACAAGAGGGTTTATTAGGTGATGAGCTTTCATGGGCCAGACCCACTTCCTCAGATCAAATTGTGGAAGAAAATTGGCATGACCATATATACCAAAGGGATACAACCAAAAAAAAAATTGAACACATATAAAATTGACAAATCAAATTTTAGAACAGAGGGGCGGTGGGGGGGGGGGGGGAGGTTAGTGTTTATGAGATAATGATATTAGGAGTGATAACTGGGGAAGCTATCTTTGTAATGGGTAAAGTAGTTAGCATCTTTGTTAAGGCCCATTTGTAAAGTGTCAAATTTAAGCATGAATGACAGTTCTGACGTTCACTCTAAATGCACCTTTTATTACCCAAGAACCTCAGCTATCAATTTTATATCTGTATTATTGGACTGAAAACTTGAGTTACCACCTTAACAAAAAACTAACCTAACTCTAAATTCTTTGAAATGATGGAAGTTGATATATTTTATGACATTCCTAGAGGTAGCATCTTCAAAGGACTATGTTTTAATAATAATAAAAAAAATAAAGGTTAAAGCTCTACTGGTCCAACCACTAAGTCTGCTAGCCTATTCCACTGAAATGTCAGTTTTTCAATGGAACACTCAAATGTGCTTTGCTAAATCCACGAGCACATGTATTTCAGGAATTTTCAGTATGGGGGTGGGGTATGGGCAAAATTTCACCATGAAGTAATTTGCTTCATATTCTGCTATATTGATGACTTGGGTTACAGTTACTCTATAAGCAATTGCTAGCACTTACTAATTGCTTTTCATGTGTTGGAAACCAAAACTTGCAAAAATCTCTTAATGGAAGAAAGGTCTTTAATGGGCCCTAGGTATCATAGTAATGGTAATCTTAAATGTATATATGTAAAAATATATAATAACTAATAACAGAAGCTAAAAGCAGCAGGATCAGCAATGGCTCATGTCTTCATGAGAATGAAACAGGATTCCCAGGGGCTGGTGACCAGGTTTCTACAGGAGCTTACATTAATACTATACTAAGTAATGTTGAGGTAATAAGAGCAAAAAGCTGACCTTTCCTTAACTGTAATCATTATCAAGGCACCTCAACATCAAATCCTGTAGACAACTAGGATAATCTCTTCAATGTGGAATGATCTAAGCTCCCCCGGTACAATATTAAAAGCAACCATTTACTAGACACTCATAACTATTTTACTAAAGGGTTAAGAATCCGGTAGGACTTTTGAATATACAATGAATGTGACTCTTGCAGGCTATTTGCAAATAATATTCTGAAGCCTATGAAGAGGGCATTAGTCAGAGTACATTACTTTGAATATTACTGAGTATTGTGCGGGCACTCAGTTGCCATCAGTCTGAAAAGAGAACAAAAAATTGAGAGAACTGAAAATGCCTAGAAAAAAAATACAAATATGACATACAGGAATAAATAGGGCAAAAAACAGAATCAGAGTTTCAGTTCTTAAGTAATATCCAGTATTAAGCATCTTCCTGGTACAGTAAGAAGAAAAAAACAAGCATAGCATCCAACAACTGTCACTTGTAGACATGACTTTTTATATACTTGATCCTGCTGCAGTGCTTCTGGACACAAAAGAACCATGTAAAATGTTTTTGCCTAGGTTGGTTTGAAAGGTAGTCAACATAACATCACCAATAAACCAGGTAAGAAGAAAAAACAAAGGGGAAATGAAACACTTTAGTTTTACTTCAAATATTTCAGTTTTAAAGCATGATCTTGTTTTTTCTTGAAGTTTCAAGACTGCTTTCTTTGCTCACAACATATTGGAAAGTGGAGCCCAAATTCTCCTTGGTGTCCTTTCTATTGAGTCCATCTTGAAATGTAGAAAGAAAAAAATCAGCTTTGAGAAGTAAGCTATAGTGACAGAGAAGCAGATGAAGAGAAAGTGTATAATTTTACTGTTCAACTAAGAAATGTCTATACATGCAATTTTAAAACTATTTCTTTAAAATTAAATTAGAATTTCATTTGAGGTCTGACACACTCCCAAACCCGTCACATTCTTAAGTACTTTTTCAGGGTGCAGATTTCAAAGAAGTTCAGTTAATTTAGAACAACTTCTCCAAACAATATTTTCTTTGTGAACATAAAAGAACAGGCCATCTAGGTTACTTCTCAACTCAAATAAACCTAGCAGATCTTCAGAATAATATTTGGACTTGCCCCTAAAACTTATAATGTGATATCTGAAGTGCTATCTTCTTTCTTTTATCAGGCACCTAGCAATTTAAGTCAGCGGAAATACAGTCTTTAAATTTTCAAAAGACACTGCAATAAAACTGCAGCCTTTGATTTATCCTTCGATGAAACTTCTTTAGTTTTCCAGAGTTTTAACTGTAATACAGATAGATTTGAGATTGAATATGTATGTGCTTGCATAATCTTTATTGGTTCATTTAAACCTTCCCTCAAAGAATTTAGCATTTTTCAAAGGCCAACACCAATCCAAATGCCTGCATAAAAGCTAAGCTATAAGCTCCTGACAAAAACATTCAGCCTTTCATACTAATCACAGATAAAGTGGATTTGGGAAAAGATAATTAGAGAGGTCTAAAAGTTTAATGTATTCAGATGACACTTCCAAGCTATTTTTGAACATCGTTTAAATGTATTTAGTAGTAAGTAAACTCTGTATAAAAAATGAGACAAACACATTTAAGAAACCAAACATTATTTTGGAAAAAATCAAGAGGAAAATGTATCTAACTGTAAATCTAATTGCAGCAGGAAGTTGCTTATGACACCATAAAGTAGAAAACATACATTTGGTTAATCAGCCTGGTGATTAACCAAACATATGTTTCCTACTTTATGGTGTCATATGAATTGCAGAAATTATTTAAGAAGTGTTAATAATTCCATCAACACAGACTTTTAAAATATAAATTCTAATTACAATACCTACTTGGTTAAGCACCAAGTTACACACAATTCTTAAAATCAATCCATCGAAGAATGATTTTCAGCAGAACTTTTTAAACGTAAGATCACTACCCCTCCATTTCCATATAAATGAAGGAAAAATATAAGATACATTCACCAACAACATTAATGAAATAATTGTGGGTGTAATTTTACCTCATTACAGTGACTGAGCCTGATCTGTAAAATTGCTGGTACATAAGAGCTACCACGCTTCACCTGAAAATCAGGCCATAATTCCATGTTATTTGAGAATATGAGACAAACAATGTAATTATCTGAGTTGAAAAGGAAACATTAACAGATCATTTAGTTCATTCCTCCTTATAATGGCTGGAAAAATTTCATTATCCCATCATCCTCAATAAAGTCCAGGTGTCAAGTCTAGAACTGAATAGCGCCAACAATACCAAGTGTCCCCTGGGAGCTTGTTTTATTGCTTAATGGTATGTGTTGTTTAAGAAGGTTTTCATAATATTTAAAACATTTAACCTGAAATATTCATTCTTCAGCCTTAAGAAAATTATTATTTTTTCTGTCTTCATTAACCAGTAAGGATAACTAGTTTGTGCCCTCTTTATAACAACTCTTTACATATTTGTGAAAAATACCGTAATCATGTCTTCCCTCAGACTCATCCTTCACATGACCATTCTCTCATAACTGTTCTTCTTTAATATTATTTCCTTAAACTCTGTGTCATTTTTGTTGCTCCTTTGAGCTCTCTCCAGTTTACATGGTAGAGTTTTTTTTTTTTTTTTTTTTAAATATGCACCATTTTCTGTACCTTGAAATATGATCAAGAAAATGCCTCCAGTGATAATCTGGCAAAACTGAAGGCACTAAACTACAAAGACAAATATGGTTTGTAATAAAGCAGGATGACATGGCACACAGCAGCACATGCCAGCCAGCAAAAACACATAACTGTGATGTATCGTTTTAGTTTTCATATTACGATAAATTAATTCTTTTATACAAAGAAGGACAAGTGAAATTTCATAATATATCTATTTGCACATAAACTAGGATATACAGGTGGGATGAAACTGACTTCATTCAGAGATAGCACCAGAGATCTAGCAGAGGGAGTAGGCAGAGGGACGATAAGCTGCTCCCATAATGTGGTTAGAGCATATGGCTACAATGCAGTTTCCACAGCTGCTTGCTGTAGCCAATGAGCTGGAAAAAGTGACCACAATTCTTCCTTGCCACTTGTGTAGCTCTAGTGACCCATCATCTGGCCTAAACACAGCATAAAGGGGTGCAGAAGTCTCCTAGAGCAGTGTTTCTTAAACTTTTTGAGACAATGGAACACCAAACAATAATATTTTTTTTATGAGGAACACCTATTAAAATTTTCTTCAACAAAAAATATTGTTGTCAGACAAAAAAAAAAAAAAAGACAAAAACAAAGACGTTACAAAAACAAAGAAGAGGTCGCAGCACACCTGCAAGTTGTTCACGAACACAGTTTAAGAAACACTGTCCTAGAGCCCCTTCTCTCTCCCTTGCTCAAGGCCACTACAAGGCTTGGTGATGTAGAGGAGCCAGGTCAGAGCCACTGCACGGAGTTAAATACAAGCCATGTTGTAGTAAACTGAGTACATATCTATTTTCTCTCTTCCTATCCATAATATCCTCAAGAGTTTGTTTCTAGAACCTTTTTCTCCATACATGATAGCAGGTGAGAAATGCAGGCCATTTCTGTGGGATCTGCAGCAGACAGAATAGAATGTAAGGCAGATTTCCTGGACTTCCTAAAGACTTTGCAAATCCCTCCCTGCAAGTAATTCAGGAAAACTGCATTTTTCAGTAGTCTTTACAATAGCTAAAGGAGGGAGACTTTTTTAAATTAAATATCAAGTAAGATAGTGATTACTTCTGTAACCACAAAGTGAACTTATCTCCTACTGAATTTTAAAAGGCGGTTATGTTTCCCCCCATCTTAAAATGTTCAGCAATAATTTCATAAGATTCTCCATCAAGAATATACTTTTATATTTTTTTAATTCAGGGACTATTAATGAGCCACTGATCAGTGCCATTTGACTATTGTTTAGGGCAAGGGTGGGGAACTTCAGGCCCAGGGTCCAGATGAGGCCTTTGGATTGCCTGGATGTGGCCCCTGAGGCTCACGGCCCCTCCCCAGCATTGGGGAGTCCACGCTGGTGGTCCAGCCGTCCCGCTACCCCACCATGAGGCTGGAGCACACAAAATCTACTAGGCTCTGGTGTGAAGTGTGTCTTTCTCCTTCTCAGTCAGGGGCCACGTCAGTTAGGTTTGTTTTGTTGGTTGTGGTTTCTTGTTTTTTTTGCTTCTCATTTGTGTGTAGCCCCCGACTGATTTTTCTGTGGGTCAGTGGCCCCCAACCCAGAAAAGGCTCCCCATCTCTGGATTAGGGTTTAGATAGGAGCCACAAGAGAACTGGGTAAGAGAACGGTGTCTATTGCCTTTCTCTAGTTACAAGACACTATTCAGGGTTACAAAAGACTGTAACCCAGTTACGCGGAAATATACACAAACTCCAGTGGCTAGTGTTACAGTGATTTCAAAGTTTTTCTTTTTACACGAAGTATTCTTTATGTTGATTTTTTCATTTTTAAAATGGTGAACTTCAATCACTTTTGCTTTATACCAATTTACACCATAACCTGAAAGCTATTCTCTTCCTTGTCAACCACTGCACTGTATGTTTATGTTTAGGGAGCTACCAAAATCACAGTCCATTTTGGCTAATTTCATAACAGAGGATTTAAAAAATAGTAAGTGTCATGATTTCAGCTATTTAAATTTGAAATTGCTCAGTGCTGTAACTGTAGGAATCCTGACCCAAAAAGAAGCTGTGGGGAGGTCACAAGGTTATTATTGGGAGGACTGTGGTATTAGAAGAAAAAAATTCAGATACTATTAAATGTATATAACCACCATTTTCAACTGGCAGAAGGACAACCTGTCCTCATCTTGGCACTACTTCTTCTTTGGACTTTTGGCACCCTTTTTCAAGTTTGGCAACAAAACAAAAAAACAAAAAAAAAAAAAAAAAAAAGGGAAAAGCAGTGTCTCGTCACGGTAAAATCTGCTTTGTAACTAAGAGTACATACAAGGGACAATCCTGAGGTTGTGTTCTTCATCTCAGTGAGGCATAGAGATCCTCTCACAGCATACCAGCTGAACTTATACAGTTAGAACTCTGAGGGGGTAAGATCTAGGGGGAACCAATAACATCTATTAAGGTCCTTTTACCTTGCATTCACTCATCTTTTACACCATCACACAGGGGTTTGGCTGCATTCATCACACAGTATGACGTGATCAAGAATATCAGGCAGAAAACATCACACTGAAGACGACCTTCTTAACCATCCTGAGGTTCCTAAAATCCAGTTCCTCTACCATTTGTGCAAACAACCGAGCACTTATTGTTTATATTTGTAGGGAATCCTAGTTTGTTGTGTTATCCCTAAAAAAAAAATCTTATTTTCCACCTTAACCTGCCTGGGTCTTAAATTACACTATATACCACTGACAGATGCAAAGAAAGGGAAATAGCCCATCTTCTGTGAAGTATACTATCTGTTTTGGGATAACAGCAGAACTGCTACCCTTACTTCTGTGCTACTTCTGGCAGTGACCCTGCCTTCAATGCTGGCCAGCTGCAGAGCAGTGTATGCTAGCCAGGAGCTCAGTTCAGAAGGCAGAGTCACTACCAGTAGCAGCACTGAAGTAAGGATAGCATTGCATGGTATTACCACCCTTCTGCGCTGCATGCAGACCTGGGCCCTCGGTCAGCAGCCACCACTCTCTGGTCACCCAGCTCTGAAGGTCGCAGCACATAAATAAGGGATGCCTGGTACGGTATTGCCACCCTCATTTCTGTGCTGCTGGTGGCAAGGTACTGCCTTCAGAATTGGTTACCTGGCCAACAACCAGAATTCTCCATCCCCCCACCTCTGAGGCAGCACAAAAGTAAGGATAGCAATACTGCAACCCTCCTAAAATAACTTTGTGAACACCCCCCCCCCACTGCAACTCCCTTTTGGGACAGGATCCCCTATTTGAGAAATACTGGTTTCCCCCATGAAAACTGTATAGTATAGGGTAAAAGCACACAAAAAACCAGATTTCACTGGAGGAGATCTGATTTCACGGTCCAAGACTTGTTTTTCATGATAGTGAGATTGGTAAGGCCCTACTTTGTTCCAATTCTACATCTCACACACTATTTCTCATCACTGATTATCATAAATTCTTAAAGTCTGTCTTTTTAAAAATATCTTGGAAAAGTTTCAGGGAAGTCACTGAAATGTGAAATGAACTAGGTATTTTGTTCTACAAAGTTGATAAATACTAATGTATTACATTCAAATTCTTAGTGTACTAAATATAGCAGAATTGGGGTGAGAGATGATCTAAATGGGGACACCAATCTAGTTTTAGTGGCTCAAGATGATTTTAGTTTTATTACTTCAGTTTATTTTTACAGGCATAAATTATTAATTTGTATTATTTTAGCTGTTTGTATTTCTGCTAGAAAGCCATTACATTTTTGCGAGAGGGACACTGGCAAGTCAGTTTATGGACATGGGAACCTAACTTCATAGTGTTTGGATGAAATGCTGATTCCGTTTTGCCATTAACTTCAATGAGACCAGGATTTCACTCCTACTTTTGAAAATCTTGTCCTTCATTAACAATAATGAGCCTTAAAAAACCCCTGGGATGACTACTCAACAAAGCCCTATAAGCTATGCTATTTTAGCAAAGCAACACAGATCCTGATATCATTTAAAAAAACAATTCTTTCAGACACAGCATCCACGAAAGAGTATCCTAAAATATAAATAAAAACATCCCATTTGAAAGAAAATGTATATATGTTTTCACCATGGTTCCCCTTTTTTGATGTTTACAGAATTTTTTCAAAAGAGAAATTTACAGACTAACAGACGACACAAAGGAAAAGTGAAACGACTATGAACAATGTGCTGTCAAATGCATGAAGTTTAGATTAACTAGGCTGGATCTGTCATTTATTGCATGTGCAGTGCCTACCACAATGGTGCCCAGGTGTAGTTAAGGCCCCTGGGCACTACAATATAAGTATTATTTAACAGCTACAAAAATGAAAAAGACTTTTTAAATCTAACCTCTTGCAGTTACAGTACCCTTGGGTGTTATTTCTAACTATAGGTCCCAATCCTGAAATGCGATCTGCTAACATTGACTCCCTCTGCCTCACAAAGCCCCATTACCTTCAAGGTAACTTCACAGTGGTTTGCACCAGTAGATCTCACTGCAGGATTAGATCAGTAGTAGATTACAATATTTTCAGATTGAAAGGTGGGTTGCAAGTTGATAAGTTCCCTTTAATAGCTGTCCATAAGGAACTGAAATATTGAATAAAAATATTTAAATATGTACACGTTGCACTCATACATATGCTATTTCAGTTAAAGCCAGTGAAGTTCTCTGAGGGCTTCAACTGAGCAAAACTTTTAAGCACATGCTTAAGTCCAGTCCTATTCGGCAAGGAACTTGGCTTTAAGTATATACATAAGTGCTCTGCTCAGTAGGGATGGATGACACCTGCTTGTGTGCTTGTACAATGCCTAGCAGAATGGGGCCCTCATTCTGAATGGAGCCTTATAAAGAGAACTTCCTCTTATATTTAATTCTAAATAGCCTAATTTATGTTATAGTAGTGCCTCTAAAGCAGGGGTGGGCAAAAGGGCCTCCGCGGGCTGGATCTGGCCTGCCAATTGAGTTGATCCGGCCCGCAGAGGCCCTGCTGATTCACCTGCCCCAAGATAATCAAGGCCTGGAGGAAGGGGGGAAGCACACAATGTCTCCTCCCACCCTGCAAGGAGTGTGTGGCGCTTTTAAGTGCTGTGAGCTCCTGGCAGGGTGGGAGGAGACTTTGCGCACTCCCCCTGCCTCCAAGCCCTGATTGGCCTGAGGACTGGGGGAAAGGGGGAGCATGCAAAGTCTCCTCCTACCACCAGGGGCACGGGTTCCTAGCAGGAACCACCAGCTGTTCAGAACAGCTGGTGGTTTTCTCTGGGCGGGGGGGAGCAAAGACTTTGTGCACTCCCCCACCCCCAGGCCAATCAGGGTCTGTGGGTGGGGAAGCACAGAAGTGTCCTGGCCCCGCCTCAGGTTCACTTCAAAAATTTCTGAAGTGGCCCCCAGTCAAAAATTATTGCCCACCCCTGCTCTAGAGGCAGTAAGGACTAGCCCCCCACTCTGTAAGGCAACGTATGCACGTACAATCTAAATAAGTGGCCAGACTTGTAAAACTGCCAAGCATCTAACTGGTCCCATTGACTCTAATGCAAAATATTTAGAGAGCACCTAAGTGCTGAGCAATGATGCTTCTCTGAAACTGGATCATTTTTAGGTGACTACATATTAATTTGGGAACCTACTCTTACACTCTTTGGGTGAAATCCTGATTCCACTACAGTCAATAGTGGTTTTGCCATTAACATTAGGATTCAAATCTTAATGTACAGAGACAAGCAAAGAATTCTGCATAATTACTAAAAAAAATGTATCAGTTTAGTTAGAATCTGGCTTTTTGTGTTTTTATTCAATTTTAGAATATTAAAGACTAATTAAAAAGAGTTTTCACAATATTAGTGAAATAATAAAAAAATACTCCCCCCCCCCACAATTTACAACAAAACAGAACACATTTATTTTGTGCCACAAAAATGGAGATGACCAATTACACACTAGCAACAAATAAAAGCTTAGCCATAAAACCAGCACAAACATCCACAAATTGCATTTTGTACCAGTTTATGACTATGATCTGTTTGATCATAATTGGTCTCATATTCACAGATCGGGCTTACCTAAGAAAACTGAAATCTTACAAATTAAGGAATCTTTTGTTATTCCTGTGAAATGACAGAAGGTGAATTTAAATTGTTAGTGAAATGAACATTATGCATTCTACAGTTTAACACAGTAATCACTAATAAGTTAGGATGGCAGCTGTTGTACATGTTAAACTAACAAATGTTATATGACCAGAGATGAGTGGCATGACATGTGGCTATAGTCCTTTATATAGTCATGCTCTCAACTATTTAAAAAATGTTCACAAGAAAGTCCTTTAAAAATAATATTCTCAAGAAGTTCATGGAAAACATTTATCCACATCCAGTTCTATCATCATTTTATTAGTATGAGTATTCTAAGATTTTATATTTAATATACTTATATAAAAAACAATTGCCTTCCAGAAAAGAAATTCATTAATGCTGTGGCCTGAAGCCGGACTAGTTTGTCTAGAACTGGAGGGCAAGTATTACATTTCAATCATCGGTCCAACTTTTTGTATCTATGATCATAAATCTACAGACTCCCCCCACTGTAAGTACAGATGAAGTACAGAATCTATTTGTCCTCTGGCCAGATTCCAAAAGTCAGCGTAAACTATAATATTCAAATATCAATCCCTGTTATCCTCATCCTCAAGAACTGTAAATACTTTTTTTGGATGGATCCAGATAGATCTGATTTTCAATATTCTTTCTGTAACTGATACCTTTCTATCCTCCATTCTGATCAAAATTAATGCATGCAAAGACCTGCCTGGTTGCTGTTATCACTTTAATGATCTCTCAAGTAGCTACATAAGTTGCCATTTACTGTATTAAAGGTTCAATTTCCTGAAAGCAACTGTTTTACCTGATGATGTCATATCATCAAAGCAGCTCCCCATTTGACTTCCAGTAGGGTCTATTCAGCAAAACATTTTTACCTTACATAGAGCTGGGAAAGCTATTTGTAAAGAACATTTTCTTAGTCTAATTTTACACTTATTTGAAAAATTCATAAATAAAAAGTATCAAACCTGAATTGTATAAACTTGCTATTGGAAAGCTTCTGAGGGGTAGCCTAGTTCAGTGTTTCTGAAAGTGCTCCGCGAAATCACTTTCAGAAATACATTAACTGGCCACCCCGGTTTGTTTATTTACTAGCGGCGCGGCCACAGAGCCTCGTGGCTCCCATTGGCTCCGTTTTGTCCTTTGCAGCCAAGGGAAGCTGTGGGAAGTGGAGGCCTGTATTTCTGAAAGTGATTTCACGGAACACTTTCAGAAACACTGGCCTAGTTAGTCTGTAACTGGAAAAACTCAAAAAAACAACAAATAGTCTTGCAGCACATTAGAAACTAACAAAACTTTTTCAGATGTTTGGAGTTATTACAGGTCCAGTTTCTAAATAAATGGGCGGGAGAGGAAAAAGAAGGGGGAAAAAAAAGAAAAAAGGGGGAGGGGGAGAGAAATAGTCAATCAGTGTCCATGTTACATGAAGCTGATAGAGAAGGTGCTATTTGTTCTTAAGTATCCACTGTTTGTTTTTTTATGTCATTAGGATGTGGAATGTAGCGGGTCATGCAGCCAGTGTCTTTATGAATAGGTCTTCTTTTTTTTTTCTCTGTCATGAATAATTCTCTGTTATTAGCACTATGCGAATTGGCTAACAGAATTAGGGAATTTTTAGGACACTGTAATCTTTTCTTTTCAGTCACTTGAGTTAGGCCTTGCTTGATACATCATTGATAGTAATAATAGCCACTGTAATAACAGGACTTGATCAGACTTAAGATAGAATTTCTTCCATCATACATAAACCAAATAATTGCACATGATGTTTTCAAACAGCACGGCATAAAAGCACAGGAGAGATCTTTAACGCACACTAGCAGTATCTCCAACATGGACCAAAAGCGTACTTCACAATTCACACTCCTAAAGGGTGCATTGCTCCATCATGTAGACAAGGTGCTAACTGATTTTTTTAACTTATTCTTTTTTCTTTGTCATAAATTGGGGGGCCTTAAGAGACATTTGATTGAAGGTGGCTAGTATTTGCTAGCATCACAGTTGTGCGAATTTATGAGAGATCTGAAGAGAAAAAGGCACACTGGGGTTGGCACTGTTAAAGATAATATTGAATGAAATAGGACATATAAACAAAAGAAAAAAAGACATGAGCTCATTTGTTCAGGTTTACCTGTCATGTGTCCTCATAAAGTCCCAAAATTTCTTAGTGCCATTCTGGAAAACAAAATAAAAAACAAAAACCATCATTATAATTAGTTCCTGATGAAAACTGGCTACCTGAAATCAAATATTATTTCAACAACAGCAGCTTTCTTCTTTGGCAAAGCTGGATGTGTCTGGAACAGATGTATTGTATTTTGATCATAACAGCAGTGTTTCAGGAACAACTATTTAATTTTCAACTAGAAACTGGAAGGGGATGAGGAAGGGACTAAATGTTTTACTACTACTTTATAAGAGCAAAAAGCAAATATGTTTGCAAACATGCCCTTAAAATAGGCACCTAACTCTATATTTAGTCATCTAAATCAAAGATGCCTAATTTTCAGAAGTACTAAGGACTTACATCTGTGAGTGACTTCAGTGCATTTTTATTAAAGTACTCACATATTGCTTGTGACGGGTTCAGTCACACAGTGACAGTCACTTGATGTACTGAAAATACAACTGAGCCTGTCTACCTGTCCTTTGGGGTAATCCACCATCCTTTTCTGCTGGGCCAGGCCTTTTGGCCTCCCCCAGCACTGGCACAGAGAGGGGGTCACAGCCCACAGCAGAGTAATACAAACACTGAGATCAGCTCATCACTGGGAAGGCTCAATTAAAGGGACTTGCCACAGTACCTAGGTGCACCGCCACAATGGGACCCCAGATAAATCTATTTTATTCTATATAAAGCTTTATGCAAAGCAAGCTCATATTGTCCACCCTTTCTCTTACATAGAGATACATACAGCTACTCCTCCCATAACAATTATTTACACTGGGTTTATTAATAAGCAAAAGTGATTTTATTAAGTATGAAAGGTAGGAATTAAGTGGTCATATAAGAGCAGACAGAACAATGTAGGTTACTAAACAAAATAAACAAGACACACAAGCTAAGCTTAATACACTAAGAAAACTTATTACAAATGATAATCTCTCACCCTACTTATTTCAGGTAAAGTCCTTCTCAGGTCAGAGATGTTCTTTTTGACCTGGGTCCAGCAGTTCTCCTCCATCCCTGTTGTTACAATCCTTTTGTTTCAGGTGTTTTCAAGTACTCTCCTGACATAGGAAGGAAATCTGTAAAGCAGGCTGATGACCAATCATTGTTTACTTCCCTTGCCTTATATAGAATTTCCCTAGGGCAGGAAACTTTGTTTGATTCCCGCAGTTCCTTGTGGAAAAGAATAAAATTCAGGATGAATTCCAGCATCAAGGGACATGGTCACATGTCTTTGTAGCTCCTCAAAGTCCATGAGTCAACAGAAGTGTAGCAGGACTCCAGAAAGATAGTTCCCCACTCAAAGGTCTCCTGCTAATGGACCATTAGTTCTGCGTCTGGCTTCTTTACTGTCATTCCTAATGGGCTGGTAATAGGCTTTTCCCAACATGAAGACATTGATTAATCTGCAGTCAATATTCTTAATTTCAGATACAGAAATGGTACATGCATACAAATGTGAAAATCATACTGAGTAGATTACAACTTTTCAAATGATACCTTACATAGAGTATTTTGCATAAACATTTTTCAGTTATGCATATTCATATTCCTAAGCATGTTTGCATGAAGATTATGGATAGCCCTTTGACATGGCTTAAAAAAGACTGGCTTTAGGCACTCACGTTTGACAATCAGGGCTCTAGTTTCCAGTATAACAATGTTCAGTTACAAGACTATGCTACTGAATATTCTCAACCCGATTTATAGATGGCAAAAGCATGCAACTGCTAAAAATATTTGCAACAGAAAAAAAAATCTGTGTATCGTTACCCTATGAAAACTGATAATCAACTAACTACTGTGCTACAATTCACTTGTTTTTTACTTCCAAGATATCTTGGTCCAAATTCAATAGACTTGCGCTTCCAACATCACAGCTGAATTTGATAGCCTAACCTGTAATAATTTCTCCACAGATTTAGTACAGATGTGAACATTTTACATATATAACTTCATATTGTATATGTGATGTAATATTCCACATGCTTTGTGAAAATATGCTTATGATATGAATATCTCATAACTGAGGAAAGCTTTCTGCAAGGTAGTTCAAGAGAGATATCATTTGAGTTACTCAATATGATTATCCTATTTGTATATATGTATTATTTTTGTAGAGGAAGTTAAGAATATTGACCTTTTGTTGGTATTGCATATTTGCTGCCTTAGGTCACACCCATGGCTTACACATCAGGGACTAAAATGAAAAAGCCAGTGTTGATGTTCCATTAACAAGAGACAATGGACTGTAAAAGAGTTTAGTCTCCCTGCGAGTGTGTGGGTCAGCCTGTGAAGAATTGCTACAGGGCCTACAAATACATGTGACCACGACACATGATACTGGAACCCATCTTGAATTCTTTACTTTTTCACAAGGGGGTGAGAGGAATCAGTTTCCTGCCTTATGGAAACTGAAAATAAGGTGAGGGAATAAAACAACTATTGTCTTTAGCTGGCATTACCGCAGCTTCCCCACTCCAAAAGAATACTGGAAAACACTTGTGAACAAAAGACTGGACAAAGTGAGGGAAGAGCTGTTGATCCAGGCTGGAAAGATTTATCTGACCTGTGAAAGAATATGCCTGGAACACTATTTAGCATGAAGAATATTAGTTGTAGCCAGCTTCAGTAATGTACTAAGGATAGCAAGCACGTTTTGTTTATTTACTGAAGTGACCTTCTTTGCTCTGTCATCACTTATAAACAATTAAAATATACCTTTTTCTTTCAGTGCATGACCTTTTCTTGTTTATAACCCTGTTTATGTAATTTTAAAAGGTGGAGGAAAGCTGAGAAACTGTGTATAACTTCTTTCACACTGAATAAGGAGGCAAACTTCCTTTAATTTTGGGTTTGTATCCCAAAGGAGGGGGACATGTGGTACTAGAGTAAGTCCCTTAAACTAAGTCTTCCCAGAGCTGATTAACTTAGCATTTGCATTTTCTGCATCTGTGTGCTGCCCTACCTGTGTGCTTTGCTAGAGGAGGCCTTAGTGCTTTGCTCAGCAAGACAGGGCTTAAGGGGGCTCAGAATGGCAGAATAGGCTGACTCAACAGTGTTTAAGCACCTCAGGTGACATCCCAGGGGATACAAGCTGTCATGGTATAGTCTATGGCAAACCTGATAAGACACTTCAGTTGAACTCAACACAAGAATAAAAACTTTTCCATCACCTTAAATATAAATTCTTAGATTCTGTAATCAGCAAAGCTGTAATGAAATCAAATGGAACTATGCCAATTAGGGATGTAAAATTCCGTTTAATTAGTTAACTAGTTAAACGTTATATTTAACCTGTTAACTGATAAAACGGGGTGGATGGGCTAGACCAGCCCCTCTCACCACAGACACGGGATGCTCTGCTATAGAGCTCCCCCCTGCCTGCAGCACATTGGACCAGGCCTGCCATGGGCGGGTGCAGGGCCAACTGCAGGCAGTGGCACTCCAGCCCGGCCGAAGCAGCTGTCTGAGGCGGGCCCTGCGGGGCTAGAGCAGCCTCCATTAACGGTGAGGCTTACTACATGTTTTATAGTCTTTAAAGTGCTACCAGATTATTTGTTGTTTTTTATGGTTAACCAGGTTAACCAGTCACATCCCTAATGTCAATATGCCTCACCTAAAACATGGCCCAAAGGTTTATTTGTTAAATCACATGTTGGGTTTATATGATAAATTGGAAGTCAACTGAAGAAACCACTTCTTTTGAAAAACACCTTTCACTGGACAGGCAAGTGGTCAACCTGTTAAGGACTTAGATATCTAACAGTTGCTGTGATGGAGTGTACCTGGCCCTTCAGGACTCCTGCTGGAGAATCTGTGGTCCTATAACACCCTATCACAGGAAGGAGCTGTGAAAGCAGGCTCTTTTCTGGCCAGGCCTCGTGCGTATGGCCTCCTAGCCCAGGATCACTTTCCCCTCAAACTAAAAGTCCTGCACTATGTGACTTAAGCAGGAGCAAAAAGCCAGGCAGATAAGGGTCATGCAAAGTTCGCGCTGGCCAAGAGCCATCTCACCCTCTCCCCTTCCCCCTCAGTCCTGTCACTAAGCAGACAGAACCTGTTAAGCCTATCACTGTGAAGCGCGGGAAAGCTTTAGCTCTCTCTATATAACAGCTTCCCCTCCTGCATTAAGTTGAGGGTTCCCGAAAATTTGGAAGGCAGTACATGAGCCAGGTCTGAGGGCTGATCACCCGAGGACCCCCTCCCGCTCACTGACTCAACCAAATCTTCTGCAGAGCGTAAAGAATAACGAATATGCTGTTTTCTCTGTTGTCCCTTGTGTGTCTGATAAGTGTGAGTACTCTTGCTGTTTAGTGTTAGTTAGAAGTTTGTTAAATAATAATGATAGGAGTAAGTTAGTTAAAGGATTGTTAAATAGTGTTAAGAGTTAGATAGATGTTAGACCTTATGAGTGAGATTAATGTAAATATAACTGTTAAAAATCCCTGGGTTGTTATTGATAATTACTTGGATTTAGAAACACCTCAAGGAATTCTCCTTTATTGCATTACATTCTGTTTACTGTTGCTGTTAATAGTTATTTGGCGCCCGCACCTGTAAAAACTGTTAAATAAAAAGTTATAGTTAAAAAACCATTTTAATAAAAATTTAAAAGATACTCACTACAAGGGTGCCTGTTTCTGCACTTCCCCGGGGCTGGCCACATTCCCAAACCTTCCACTGTACACAACAGGAGTAAAGGAGCTTGGTCCCCTTGACCTGCCTGTTGATGCCTTGTGGAAGTAGCCAATCAGTGTCCAGCAGGCTCAGCTCAGTGGAGTTGAGGAGGCTGAGCAGAGGGTAAGAAAGAACATTCCTCTTCTTTGGCCAGAGATGCTTACCTGACTGCATTTACTTACGCTGGGAAGAAGGGGACCTGCAAACTTTAATCTGAAAAGTAAGGGGTGAAAATAGAGTCCAGATGGGGAGAGGCCAAGGGAAGTAACTAAAGCAACTAATTAAAGGAAGCAGAATGTGGCTGTTGTTTATAGCATTCCTCGGTTACAGCCTGGAGTAGTGAGTGAGCCCAGGTTTCCCACTGGCCACTAACAGAATGGTCTAAGCCCTGAGAAGGGGACAGGCTCCTTTAGAAACACAAGCCCAGCTGGAATTGAAGTGCCCAGCAATGAGGTTGAAGACACTGGTGAAGACAGACAGCTTGGTGAACTCTTTGCTACTGTAGGAGTCCATTCTGACTGGGTGACTAGGTTGGAGGGCAGTTGAAACAGAGGCAGAAGCTGACTCCCCAGAAGCGGGACAGGAGCTTGCATGTAACCATGAATGTTAACTGATAAGCCCAGGCTTATCAGTTAACCATTTAAATGGTTATACTTTCAAATCCCTACTGAAGACCTGCCTAGCTAAGTCAGAACTTTTTAGGGGTGCCAGGAAATAGACAACATTACCAAACTCAGCCACAAAGAGGCACTCAGGAGACGAGTGCCCCCACCCATCACAGATGTTCAGAAGTACAAATGATGCATAACCAAGAAAAGGAGATTCTGCAGTACCTATTTGTTATAAATGGGGAGGAAGAAGCAGTCTACTTCATCCTAAATATACAGTATTCCTCCACCATCTTTGCCTTTATTTTTGTCTTTCCTGAACAGCATACACCCTTCAACATATATGCTCTAGTCATGACTACTATTTCATCATGTTTCTGTTATCCTTAATATCTGGTTTCCTGCACCAGTAGTTCTAGTTCCTTCATTTTGTTACCCAAGCTCCTTGCATTAGTGTACAAATATCTTGACTATTGCTGCTTGGCTTTGTCCACATTCCGACCTGATGGGTACAATCATTCTACTGCCAGTGTCGCCTATCCTACTAGTATCAACGCTATGCCTGTTCTTTACATCCATTGTCCTACCCATAGCTGTTCCTTTCACCATTGCTGTATCCATTCTTCTTTGATTTTCCTCCCTCTCAATGTTAAAATCAGGGTGGAGATTATATGACTATTTCCCAGTGATCTCCCTTGAGTTCCTAGTTTAAATCTCTTTGAATGAGTTGTGCCAATATTCATCCCAAAAGTCTATTTCCCGCCCTACTAAGGAGTCCATCCCATGAGAACTGTTCTCTATCCATGAATGCCTCCCAGTGGTCAAACATCCCAAAGCCCTTCTTATATAGCATGGCTGCCTGAGCAATCTGTTAATCCTCATAATCTTGTCTCATTTTTGTTCTCCTCTGAAAATTACCTGTGCTTCCATTTCTGTAAGCATCTTCCCTAGCCTGGTACAGTCTCCCTTGATATGTTCCAGCAAAAATCAATCTGTGTCATTTGTTTCTACATGAAGGATAATCATGTAGAAAGCATCATTCCTGCTCCCATTAGGATTCTCTTCCGCCTCAGGTCTACATCCTGTATCTTTGTGCCAGCAGACAGAACAACTTTCTGTTTTCAAGATCAGCTCTGGTGACAGAATGGTCTGTTCTTCATAATAGGGAGCCCCCAATCACAAAGACTTGCCTCTGCCTAGTGATGGTATGATTCTCTAGACTTCCTCATGTTCTTTCTAGCTTCAAGTCTTCTTGTCTTTTATTTTCCCTTACAGTCTTTTGCAATTCATTTGGTATTCACCTGGCTTTCTGGACTCTGGATATCTCCATTGGCTCTTCCCCTCTTCTTACATAACTAGCTGCTCTCTCTTCTTCCTTGCCCTCCTTCAGTTGCAGCTTACTGTGCTCCTTCTTCATGATCTAACTCATCAAGTTTGCTCCTGAGTTCTACTTCTTCACTAGTTGGTCTTTTCCTCTGCCTTTTCTTACCCAGCAGTCTCTTCTCTGAGGTCTTCAGTACAGCTTGCACCTGCAAAAGCGAAGTTACTCACCTTGGTGCAGTAACTGTCATTCTTCGAGATGGTCCCTGTGGATGCTCCACCGTAGGTGCTGGGCTTGCCCTGGCACCACAGAATGGAGACTTTTGCGTAGCAATACTCAGCCAGACCATGCATGCGCGGCAACGTCCCACGGCATTCACGCTCTTTTCTGTGCTCACGCAGTCCGGCCCCCACCAGTTGCTCGAGACCACCTTGGAATCTGTTAATAGGAAACAAAAGGGACGAGACAGACTCCGAAGCAGGGAGGAGGGCAGGTAGTGGAGCACCCACAGGGACCATCTTGAAGAACAACAGTTACTGCACCAAGGTGAGTAACTTTGCTTTCTTCGAGTGGTGTCCCCGTGGGTGCTCCACCATAGGTGACTAAGCAGCAGTGCCTTCATGAGTCGAAGGTGGGATACAGAGTCCCTGTTTGTCTGCTGATGAGAGCACCGCTGATGCCACCGCAGCATCTGAAAGCCGCTTTTGCCGGATAGCGTAGTGTTTGAGAAAGGTGTCGTGTGAAGACCACGTGGCTGCTCTGCAAATATCTTTTAGAGAAATGCCTTTAAGAAAGGCTGTTGACACTGCTACAGCTCGTGTGGAATGTGCTCAGGGCTGTGTTGGGAGTGGCAGACCCTTAGAAGCATAAGACTGTGTTATACATGAGGTTATAAGTTTAGAAATATGCTGGGAAGATAAGGGTTGTCCCTTTGTTCTGTTGGCGAGAGAGACGATTAGCTGGTCAGTCTTTCTAAGACATTTCGTACGGTCTATATAAAAAGCAAGAGTTATACGAATGTCCAGTGTGTGGAGGGACATTTCATGTGGTGAAGAGTGAGGTTTTGGGTAAAAAGATGGTAACATGATGGGCTCATTGATATGGAAGGACGAAGAGACTTTTGGTATAAATGCTGGGTGAGGTCTTAGGACTACTCCATCTTTGTTCAAGATGGTGTATGGTGGTATTGCCATTAGTGCGGATAGCTCGCTAACTGCGTGCTGATGTAATTGCGAGGAGGAAGGCAAGTGTTATGGTTAACATACGTAAAGGTATGGTAGCTAATGGTTCAAATGGAGGTGTAGTTAAGGCACTCAAAACAATGTCCAAGTTCCATGCTGGAGGAACAGGTTTACAGGGGGGACTTATATTCGACAGCCCTTTCATGAATCTCTTGGTAATTGGTGGGCAAAAAGGGAGGTCCCCTCAACAGGCTGTCTAAAGCCCAAAATCACCTCTAGATGAGCTCTAAGAGACGGTAATGCTAGACCTGTGTCTTTTAGGTGTAAGAGGTAATCGAGGACTCACTGAAGTGGAGCAGAGTAAGGGAGCAGTTGCTGGGTGCTGCACCAAGAGGCAAATCTGCGCCATTTTGAGAGGTACGTCTTCCTCGTTGTCTGCCGTCTACTGTGGATGAGTATGTCTTGAACCTGAGTAGAGCAGAGGGATTCAGCAGGATTCAACCAACTAGGAGCCATGCCGTGAGTTGTAAGGTGTGTATTTGTGGATGCCGTAGTGTCCCTCGATTCTGCGTGAGAAGGTTCGGAAGAGCTGGCAACTGATACGGTCTGCAAGGTGACATGCGCCGTAGGAAGGGGAACTAGTGTTGATGAGCCCATGCTGGTGCTGTTAATATGACTGTGGCACCGTCCGTTTTTATTTTCTGAAGGACTCTGGGAACGAGGACTGTAGGTAGGAATGGACAGAGGAGAGGTCCGCTCCAGTTGAGAAGGAACGCATCACCAAGGGAGCCTGGACTGAGTCTGGCTCTGGAGCAGTATTTCTGACATTTGGTATTCTGATGCGTAGCGAAAAGGTCTATTAGGAGAGTGCCCCACCGTTGGAAGAGAATATGGAGTACTCCAACGTGTAGTTCCCACTCGAGCTCCGGTGCAAAATTTCTGCTGAGGAAGTCTGCTTGGATGTTGGTGACCCCAGGTAGGTAAGAGGCTACCGGTGTTATGCCGTGGCGAATGCACCAGTTCTAAAAGTGAATTGCTTCCAGACAGAGGGAGCGGGAGCGAGTGCCACCTTAGCGGTTCACATAATACTGTACATTGAGGCGACACTGTCCGTGAGGATCCTCACGGTGGTGTTGCGGATGTGATTCAGGAAAGATTTGCATGCATTGAAGATTGTGGGGAGCTCCAAGAGGTTTATATGGAACCTTGTCTCGGAACATGACCAGTGGCCTTGGATTGAAATGTTGCCCATTTGTGCTCCCCAGCCCAGAAGGGAGGCGTCCGTAGATATGTGATGAGATGGTTGTTGTGCGTGAAGGGCATGCCAGTAAGAAGGTTCGCACAGTTCGTCCATCACTGGAGAGATTGGATAACAGAAGGTGGAACAATTACTGACCTGTGAAGGTCGTGTTTGGTATGATTGTATACGGTCACTAACCAATACTGAAGGCTGCGAAGGTGTAATCTTTCACAGTGGACGACGTAAGTTGTGGCTGCCACGTAGCCCATGAGCTTTAACGCGGTAAGTATCTGGATAGATGGACTGCCTCGGACAACTGCTATGAGGTCCTGGATGGCTTGGAATCTCTGAACAGGTAAGTGTGCTCTTGCCGTGGTAGCATCTAGGTGTGCACCAATGAATTCTAACCGCTGAGTCGGTTGAAAAAAGGACTTTTGGTTGTTTATGAGCAGCCCGAGGGTGCAAAAGGTACGTATGGTGATTTTGAGCATGTCGAGAACATCGGAATGGGAACGATCTTTCAGGAGGCAATTGTCTAAATAGGGGAATATGATAACCCCCTGCCGAAGAAGGTGTGCTGCTACAACCACCAGGATTTTTGAGAATACCTTGAGAGTGGTGGAAAGGCCAAAGGGAAGGACTCTGTATTGAAAATGGCTTGCTCCGACTATGAATCGTAAGAATTGCCTGTGCGCAGGGTGGATTGTGACATGAAAATACACGTCCTGGAGGTCGAGAGCTGCAAACCAGTCATGTTGGTCCAACGCAGGTATTATCAAAGCAAGGGTCACCATTTTGAAACATTGTTTCCACAAGAACTTGTTCAAGTTCTGTAGGTCTAATATCAGTCGCCATCCACCCAACTTATTTTGAGTGAGGAAATAATGGGAGTAGAATCTCCTGCCTATGAACTGTGCTGGAACTGGTTCTATTGCACCAATGGAGAGGAGGTGATTGACTTCCATGTGTAGCAGGGTTTCGTGAGATGGGTCCCTGAAGAGGGACGGCGTGGGGGGAATGGAAGAGGAAGGGTATGGAGTATCCTGAGTGGATTATTTCTAACACCCATCTGTCTGTGGTAATTGAGGCCCATTGGTCGTAAAAGGGCCTCAGGTGGTAATGGTATTGGTGACCATGGTGACTTATGTCGGTATCTGCGTTTGTCTACATACCCTCTACTGAGGCGTCAAACCTGCTGTTTGGTATTCATTGGGGTCTGGTTGTGATTCCCCGGTTTCAATGCCTCTGTGGTCTTTGTCTATTCCGTTGATGATCTAGAGTCCTCTACTGATTCTGCCATTGCTGTCGGATGTAAGAGTGGTCATAACGTCTCTGGTATGGAGCGTAACGTTTGCTCCTATAGGGAGGGGTATACATCCCCAGTGTGCATGGCATTGTCTGCGAGTCTTTGGAGGAGTGTGGTATATTGTCAGTTTTTTCAGAAAACAACTTATCTCTGTCGAAGGGCAAATCCTCGACTTTAGTCTGGAGTTCCTTGGGGAATGCGGCCAATTGGAGGTAAGATGCTCGTCGCATCACTACCGCTGTGGCAGTGGATCTCACTGCTGTGTCCACTACATCCATGGCTATTTGTAGGGCAGTTCTGGCTGATGTGTAGCCTTCTTGGACCACGGATTTAAGTATGGGCCGCTTTGCTTCTGGCAGATGATCCAGTAGGGCTGTAAGTTTTGTAAAATTGTAAAAAATGTGGTTGGAAAGGTGTGCTGTGTAGTTCGCTATGCGGCGCATGAGTGTCGTGGAAATATAGACCTTTCTACCTAGTAAGTCCAATCGTTTTGTGTCCTTGTCGGAAGTGTTTCTGTATTGAGAGGTTTTTGATCTCTGATGTGCTGCATCCACCACCAGAGAATTCGGTTGGGGATGGGTAAAAAGGAATTCAATCCCCTTAGGTGGCACAAAATATTTTCTGTCAGCTCTTTTAATAGTTGGTGAAGCAGAAGCTGGGGTTTGCCATATTTCTTCAGCGACTTCAAGGATAGCTTCATAGAGTGGTATGGCTATTCTTGCTCTATGTTGAGGCTGAAGGTTTTTTTAGGAGGTGATGTTGCTTCTCCTTTATTTCATCTAATTGTATTTCTTGGCTTATGGCTACTCTCTTAAAGAGCTCCTGGAACTGACGAAGGTCGTCAAGTGGGGAGATGTCTCCTGGGATTACAGCCTCATCTGGTGATGAGGAGGATCGGTGCTTAGAGGAAGTCTCTCGTGGTCGGTCCTCTGTTGTGGAGAACTGTGTATCGTCCAGTTCCGACAACTGGCATAGAGGAGACGCAGGTTGGCCCGTTGGAGTTGGAGGAGCCAGAGTTGGGGATGGCCTGGTTGACGTGCACTCACAGCATGACCTTCCTCGAGACCTAGGACGTGGCTAGGCGAGTATCGATGGTAGTAGTCGTCACAATGATAAAGTCTTTCAAGGGGCGACCGTCGATCAAAGTAGGTGTGTCGAGATTGTTCCCAGTGGGATGAGCGAATTGAGCGGGGTGAGTGAGAATGAGTATACGAAGCTCTAGATGATGTTGGAGAAAGAGAATGGTGACTACAGTGCCTATGATAATGGTAAGTGGTGGCAGCCAGAAATGGTGAAGGTAACCTTTTGCCTTGGAGACCTTGGTGATCGGTGCCGACGTGAATCATGTAGCATGGGGGACCTCGGTGCCGGAGATGGTGCTGGTGAAAAAAATCAATGATCGGGAACGTGAATGGCTTCTGCTTCGATATGGACTCGGAGCGGTGCCGAGTGTCTTGGTGCCGGTCGCATCGGTGCCGGGCACGTGTAGCATCGGTGCCGGGGGAATTGCGGCAGGCACGGTTGATGCCGTATTCCGCGCTGCAGGCACAGTCGGTGCCATTGGTGAGTTGGGTGCCGGTGGTGCCGATGACGCTCTCGGGGCAGATTCCCTCAGTGCCGAGGATGCGACCGGTGCTGACGTGGACCTTGGTGCCGGTGTCAGTGCTGGTTTAGACGATTTCTTGGTCTCTGGCACCGTCGGAGCTTTGGGGCACGGTTTTGAGGTACTGGACGTCCCCGGATTATCTCCCGAGCTAACTCTGCTCTGTGTTGTAACCGGCAGAGATCTTGTAGGCAATGCCCTATGCTTCTTATGGGCCGTTGTGGTAGGAGAAGAAGCCCTACGTTTTTGAAGCTGAGTGGAGGAGGCTGTGCTATCAGAAGAGTTTGGTTGAAGTGCCTTGTCAAACAAAATAATGCAGAGCCTCATCTCTCTGTCCCGCCTGGCCCTCGCAGTCAGTTTTAAACAATGCGGGCATTTCTGCGGGACATGGGCTTCTCCCAGGCAGCGAATGCAAAAGGAGTGGCTGTCTGAGGCAGGCATTGCCTCACGACATGTGTCGCATTTCTTAAACCCTGAGGGAGACAGCATAATATATATATTCTGTCTTTTCTTTCTCTCTCTTTTTTTTTAAACTCGTTAAAACTCAAACTATGTACAGCTCTACTATGGGGTAACTGGAGGGAAAGTGTAGCGGGACTATAACTGGGTTATGAACAAGGGAGAAAAAAACACCCCCTTTTCTTTTGTAGGAGATTAACAAGAAGGTATTTAGGAGAAAAGTGAGGAGAATGAACTAGGAATGTAATGGGCTCACACAAATAGGAGAAAAGATCACAGGAGAGTAGTTCACTCTGTCTGCAGCCTGAAACGGTCAAGAGGAACTGGCAGGGACCGGACTGCGCGAGCACAGAAAAGAGCACGAACGCTGCAGGATGTCACCGCGCATGCGTGGTCCGGCCGAGTAATGCTACGCAAAAGTCTCCATTCTGCAGTGCCAGAGCAAGCCCAGCACCTACAGTGGGGCACCCACGGGGACTCCAGTCGAAGAAGAATCCTGACTTTTCCCTTCAGCCTCCTCTTGCCTTTGCTTCATCATCTGCCTGAACTCCTTTCAAAACTCAACCATGGTTTCCAGCTGCATCTCCAAGCCTGGGATCTTCTCTTCCATCAGCTCTATCAGGTGGTACTTCATACAAATGAAGCTCTTGAGTACCGCTGTAGGATCATGTATATTCCACAGCTTCCACATTAGCTTCAGTCATCTTCAGTGTCTCTTCCACGGTTTTTGATTACCATCACTGCTGCTTCTGAATAGCTTCCCTAGCAATGGGTAAAAACAAAAGAAAACCCACCAAAGATCCAAACAAACACCAAAACAAAACCAGACCACCAAACAACTTCCTCCCCCAACTCCCATTACAAACTCCCAATCAAATTTCCCTGTTTACAGCTCTGTTTGCTTCTCCTATGCTGCTAGCTAACTGTTTGGTTGCCTTTATATGCCCCCTAATCAGGGCTCTCTTTCTCTCACAGCACACTGCTTGTTATCAGCCTCTACAAACTGAATAAAGGGTAAAAGTCATTCATGCAAAACAGAAATAAACACAACACACACACACAAAACTTACTCACTGCCTTTAAGGACCAAGGGCTTGTTTCCCCTTTCCCTTTCAACAGAACTCCCACTCAAACTCCCCAGTTTACAGATCTCTTTGCTGCACCTGTGCCGCTGCTAAAGGTACCACCCTCTATATAAAAGGCCTTAAAGCTCCATTACAGACATCAGAGCCACTGCATACTGAACAGTTGGTGGGGATTAGACCACATTAATTTTGGTTTGGAGATTAAGCTCATGAACTCTGAGTTTACCAAGCTTTTATGACTCTTTGCCTGCTAGTTTTCTTACCTTGCTACAGCTCTAATTATAGTCTCTGCATGAAGCCCATGGGCCTTTATATTAGCACCCCAGCAACAGCCTACTCCTGCCTCAACCAGCAGTACATCTTAAATGGAGCCTTGCCTTCATTTATGCTTCCACTATTGTTGCTCATACCAGAAATCCGTTTGAGGAAGGCAGATATGGAAAGGGAGAAGAGAGCCTGAATTAATATTTATGAAGCATTAATTTAAATTTAGGAAATCCCTGTGGGATAGCTGAGATTATGCCTTGAGGTATATCAGTCTTCCAGGCCTTAACTTCTGCTCTTTTGCAAGTTATAGAACCAGATTGTGATGAAACACTAATAGAAGAGTTTCCACAGAGCTAAGGAAAATTGGAAAACGGCTCCATGCTCACCTGAGCCCCCAACACACATGCACCAAATTTGAATCGCCTCTGCTCATATATGCCCCCATTTAAAGTAACAGCATCTGGACCAGGAATTGTAAGTAACTTTCAAATGAAAATAAGTCTCAGAAATAAAAGAGTTCTCAGGATATGAAGTCCATGTTTTCCATGAAAATGACTAGGATTTGCCACATACTTCTGATTCTCTAGATGGTAAATACACTGAAAGGTTTACTTATTATTACTAACTTTTTAATGTTCAGTATCACACCCATAAAAGGGTTAAACTAATTTGCATTGGATCCTTCATGGTGCCTGTCATCATCATGCATTGATCAGATAATGATGTAAGGGTATGCTGTAGCAATATTTGAATAATAATCCATTCATATGGTCAGCCTGCACCTGTCCAAATAAATAAATCAATAAACAAATGAAACATTCCAACATCCCATTGTTTACAGTGGCAGAAACTCAAATGAGCACCATTTGGTCCTATTGTCCAAGTTTAATGTAATTTGAACTGAACTGTATGGAGTTGAGTTTCTATTGTGCCAAATGTCTGGTTCTCTGCTAAGAGACTAGCACAAAGGCTGCTAATTATTAATAGCATGCAACAGTTACCAATGAGTCCTATACTACTCCATTAACTTTAAATCTACATTAAATCTAAAGTACATTAAATCTAACCAACTTTGCTGAGCATTTAGTAGTATCACTGTATTGATTTTGTCCTCCCTCTGATTAACACAATATATATATTCACAGCATAAAATTATGCATAATGTTGTACATTGAGAAGTCATCTTAACCAAGTTATTTGCTGCACAGAATGACTGTTTTTAAATTGCACTTTTGAAGTAGATCAATTTAGTCTTTCTTCTCTATATGTGTGCAAATAACCTGTTTCTGCCTTAAATGGTATTCTGCTACCATCGCTGTTGCAGAAATTTTTCCATGCAATTAAAAATACATCAAACTCTTTCATTTTATTAAAACATAAAATATATTTCTAAAATTGTGCCATTTACAAAACTTATCAAAGAAAGAGCAACATATTCCTCAATAACATAATGATAATGTTTAAATACAGATGCTGTGAAAAAGATGAGTACATTAAATTTGAAATAGATTTAAACAATTATACTTATATCAGGAACATAAGAATAGCCATACTGGCTCAGATTAATGGTTCATCTAGCCCAGTGGTTCCCAAACTTTTCGGCATTACGCCCCCCTTTTTGATTTTTGAAAAACCCTCACGCCCCCCCCCACCAAAAAAAAATAGCAGCAAAACTTGTTGAGAAGAAAAAAAAAGGAACTGACCAGGGCAGCAAAACTTGATGGCGGGGGGGGGGGGGGGGTAGGCTGGGTCGCCTCGTACTTCCCCTGGAATTTCTTCACGCTTCCCCAGGGGGCACGCCCCCCAGTTTGGGAACCCATGATCTAGCCTGATACCCTGTCTTTCAGCAATCTTAACATAGAAGAAGATATATTATCTGTTAAGTTAGCCTTTACCTGTTTCAAGCGGCTTGATAAATCTCTGAGCACAAAGCAAGCACACTCCTTTTCTGTATTTAGTGATCAGGCTCTATTGTATAGCAATACTGCACTTGTGCATACAGTATGGGTAAGTCAAGAGTTGTATTTCAGGAAAGCCATCATGTGAGACAACTTCAGTTTCATATTACTTAAAAGAGAGATTATTTACATAGGCAGAAACTAAATGATCTGGTTATTTCCTGAAAAAGCAAGTCTGAATGAGATTTCAGCGGTGTGAAAACAACCGTTCCGTATAAATCTCTACAAATTCATAAAACAGGGCACAAATTTGGTTCAGTCTTTTCTTTTTTAAATCCCTTCCATTGGGATAAATTAAAATATTAGTCCTTTTAGAGTTTACAAAAATAAATAAATGGCATTATGAGGTTATTTAAATCCTTTTAAGTATATAATGAAACTTATAGCATCAGTCCATTCAGTGTGGATGCTATCTGTCAAAAAAGCAGATCTCTTTTTCAATGTGCTTTCACAGTGTGGACGCTCTCTTTCGGAAGAAGTTTTTTCGGACGATCTCTTCCAGAAAAGCTTCTTCCGAAAGAAGCCTGAAGTCTAGACATAGCTTCAGCGTCCTCTGGAAATCACAAGCAAAATAAATGTTACTTGCCTAACTAAAGATGTGATTTGTTTTCTTTAAAAAAAAGTTACCCAAAGAAAGAAATACAGTGTTCATAGTTTCCAGAAGGAGGAAGGGACAGTTGGAAACAGGGAAGAAGAGTAATAAAAACATCCATTCCAAGAGTAAGGCAGAAATCACATCTGGTTTTGGCAAGCTTCCACTTAGCCATATCATCTTGGCTTCTCAACTTATACATTTAGAAAGGAGAATGTAAGGAACTAAGGCCCTGAACCAAGCACAGTGAAGTCGTCGGAAACTTTTCCACTGACTATAAGCACGCTTTGAATCAGGCCCTTACTCCTTGGGAATGTTCCCCATTTCCCCTTAACCTTCATTTTTTCCCTTTCTCCAAGTCGTCATACTAGCCTTATGCAGGCCTTACAAGCATATATAAACCCAAAAGAAATATTCATAGCACTGGAAATTTAATCACATATATACAATTGTTCTTGCTTAAATTATATGACAACCCAGCGCAGTACACATGAGAAAAAATTATTACCAACCCTTCTGAGATGTGTTCCTTACATCCATTCCATGTTAGGTGTGCATGCATCACATGCATAGTCATAGGAGTTTTTTCTGTTAGTGGTTTCTGTTGGGCTGGCTCTAACACCCTCTAGTGTCTGGTGGGTGATGGCATAGAGATGAAAAAGTATGCACCAATGACAAAGTCATCACTCTACAAACATCCTGGTTAGGGACTTCAGCCAGAAATGCCACCGAGGAAGCCTGAGCTCTCCTCAAACGGGTGATCAAGACTGAAAGAGACGTGGCAACTGTCTCCTTATAACAGGCAAGAATGCAGGAAGTGATCCAAGATGAAATTCTTTGGATTGAAGATTAAAAACCTGACAGTTTAACTGCTCTTGCCACAAAGAGCTACATGGACTCTCCTAGCTGAAGTAATCACTACCAGGAAAGTCACCTTCCTGGAAAGGTACAACAAGGGTCATGATGCCAGTAGCTCAAAGGAAGGGCCTGTGAGTTTTGACAGGACTGGATTTAGCTCCCACGATAGAATGGGTTCATGAATCTGCAGATAGAGCCTCTCTAGGCACTTGGGAAAAAAACCAAAACAACAACAACCCTATAATCTACCAGAGGATGAAAGGTGGAAATGGACATTAGGTGTAACTTAATCAACTAAATGACTAGGTCCTGCTGTTTCAGATGAAGCAGATACTCCATCATGGACTGGAGAGGTGACCTAGTGGATGAGAACCCTTGTTGCAATGACCACACTTCCACTTGGTGAGGTAAGTCACTCTGGTACATAGTTTTCTACTACCTAGAACCTGATGGACTTACTCTGAACAGGACTGCTCCACTGGATTTAACCATAGAGCTTCCACATGATGAGGTGGACAGCTCTGAGGTTAAGATGGAGCAATTGGTTATGATCTTGTGAGATCAGGTCTGGGAAGGGAGGGAATGGCGTCAGGATCACCAGCAAGTCCCTGATAGTGATGTAAAATCCCATTTAATTAGCTAACTGGTTAAATGTTAAGTTTAACCATTTAACTAATTAAAGGGGGGGGCAGGCAGGGGCTGCATCCAACCCAGTTGCTTCAAGCCCGTGCTAGGCTGCCAGTTCTCAGCCCACATGGGCTAGGATTTGATAGCTTTGCATGGAGCCAGAAGCGGCAGTTCCCTCTCTCCCCTCAGCTGCCGCTTCCAGCCCTGCGCAAAGCTGCCAACTCTCAGCCTGTGCAGGCTAGGAGCCAGAAGCTTGACAGGATTGGAACAGCCCTCCACTCATGGGGAGCTGTTCCCAGGTAACAGTTAACTGGTAACCTGTTAACATCCCTAGTCCCTGGCCTCAATGAATGTCTCTGGAGTAGATGGTATTGTGATCCTGCTAGTGCCACATTGCTCCTCCAGGGCTGAGGAATGTTTCAAGACTGGATTCAATGGAGCCTGCCCATGAAGCAGAGTCAACAATGCTACCCTCCGAGTGGAGGCAGAGGAGTCGCCAGATTTATGTTACACTGAGCTGACTGAGCCCCTTATACCTGTCCATGAGCACATGGCTCCAAGAGAGTATTCTAGCCAGCCCGACAGATACCACTGAAGGAAAAGTCTCCAGCAACTGTACACATGGTCATGGAATGGGCATGAACAAGCACTCAACAAATAACTTTGTCTTTAATGATAAAATGCATCCAGTTAATACCATTTTATAAATATACAGATTTAGGTTTTCCTGCTCTCTCTACCACACCATCCTGTTGTAATGGCAAATGTCATACATGGGCCAAATTCTGCTGCTGTCCTCCAGGCAACCCCACTGAAATTAATGGCATTGAACATCTGTTTAATAGAGAGCAAATATGGCCTATTCTATCAGTAACATCTACCCCAAAACTTGAGCTGCAATGCATTTTGTATCTTTTGTAGCCTGAAATGTTTAGGAACGCAAGAGATATAAGCAATGTCGATCATGTTACAGTAGCATTTTTCCCAGCACTTTATACAGATATTCTAAACCAAACTTCCTAAAAAACAGCACCAGTTGCAATTAACTTCAAGATTTAGACTCTCCTTAATGAATACCGGAAATCCGTTTTGTTGGGAAGCAAAGAAGGTGGGTGCCCACTGGAGCCTTGTTTGTTAGCTCTGTTGCTTGTCTGCTTTGCTACACAGTGGGTAAAATAACAACTTTGAAAATGTTTTTTTCAAGAAAATAAAATAATTCTTTACATCTTTAATTTAAATTATTTTATGTAGATTTATGTTCTATCCATCCCTGGTATTTCAGCTGATAAAGGCTGTTCATTTAACAATGTAACTTCTAGTGACACCTATATTTTAAACAGGGATAGGCAGCAATTGCTGTCTTTAACACCATGTACCTAAATTTGTAACGAATCTGAAAACACATAAAATATGAAATGGGTAAACAGATTGCAGAGTGGGCTGAGCCAAGGATGGACAGGCCAGAAAACGAGTACAGGTTGATCATACAAGAAGGTAATGTCCGTGCTGCAAGGAAATTATAGTAACCTTTAATGCAATAAAAATGAGACTCTAAATTAAACAAGATAAGAAAATGAATTGCTAAATAATGGTCTCAAGGCATTTGTGGTGCCAAACTATTAATCCTTCTTCTAGAATGTTAGAACTTTGTTACAAGTAAACGATTAATCCAATTTTGCCTTATTCTCTTCTCATTAAGTTTTGGAGTCTTGCTTGTCAAATTGTACATATTTGAGCACTTTTTCTTCCAGTGCATTACCAAATACAAGCAGTGTGTTCTAGATAACGAATCTCTTTCCATAAAGTTATCTACTGTGTACTACTGTGCAGAGTTTGGGCTTTTTAAATTTTCACATTCTCATGTATGCACCACATTCACCACATTGTGGTAGGAACCAGTGGCAGAGCAGACGAGTGACTAAGCCTGTGTGGCCAGTCTCAGAGCCAAAAGCCACAGAAACAGACAGTTAGCTCCTGCAGAATATAATCATCAGGGATCCTAGAAATCTACCTGCCACAGAAAAACACGGAATTTGTATATTACAGCCAAAGGCAAAATGACAAGTGACAAGAGCAGTCTTGTGGAGGCTTAGGAAACTGTGGCTGATTTTCAGGGAGCCTAGTTTTCTGTGATTAACTCCCCCCCTCCAAATTCTCAGATAAAAAACCATAAAAATTCTATCCTTTTTGTGATGTGTAAAAGATGAAAAGAGGTTATTGAAGCCAGGAGCTCAATAACTGAGTGTTTTTTGCCTACTGATTTATGTGCTCTCTGAGAAAGGAAAATTCTGCTTAGAGTAGTTTTATGTGCTATCTGTCCTCCAGTCATGCTATGCTGACCACGCAGAGCTAAACTCTCAGGTAGTAACGGAGCGAGAGGATGCTACAATTTCACCCCCATGCCTTTCTGCATACAAAACAGGCATAACCCCTTTTTCTACTTTCTTCATACCCTATGGAGTCAGAGCTCCCACCAATTAAAAATAGTTTAATTGTCCTTTGAAACTTGATGGAAATTGATGTCACAACTACAGTGGGTTTTGAATGAGGATAAATTAAGATTTATAATATGGACCATTTGTAACCAGCTGCATTATTATTACCACCTTTACTGTTATCCAAAAATCAGTATGTATAATTTCCAATGCTCCTCTATGCTTTCTACTTCTATGTCAATCTAAACTTTCAGTACTTTAGGCTTATGCTGCATTTTCATTTCTTCGTCACATAACTGTTCTTTAAATTTACCTATATGAATTATTTTGTATATAATTTTCTGTACATCATTACATAATTTATGACATGAAATAACAAAGATGCAGCAATGTCTTTGGCTTCAACACTAACTAATCATACTTAGTCATTTTGGATGTTTATTGAAGGAAATGCAGTTAACATTAGGGCTCATCTACACTGCCACTTTCCTGTGCTGTAACTTTCTCGCTCAGGGATGTGAAAAACCAGCCCGAGTGCAGCAAGTTACAGAGTTTTAAACTCAGTAGTGTAGACAAAGCCTTACATGTACTGTTGTGAAATCTGTATAAATCAATAAATTGTATACTGAAAGAATGACACAGCGAGTCTAGACTTGTATGGGTGCGGTGAAATATATCCTATATTCACACACGCTACACTATTGTATTAATATTTTGTACATGGCATGTCTTGCAAGGTATCATCTGAAAACTTGTAACTTGCTGGTCACTATTGTCCTGATAAAATGCATGACAACACAGTTAATGAGAAATTGTAAGATTTCCCTCTATGATATTAACATGTTCCAAACTCCAAAGTCCTGCAAGCAGGTCTGTTTTGAACAAAAGAAAATGTGCTCTGCTTAATTTGCATTTAAGCAGTAAACAGAGTCATCAAGCAGTAAGAGACACAAAGAAAACTCAAACAGATCAGAAAAAGCCAACAGGGAACATCTTTAAATTGAAAATTTAAAAAGGAGGGACAAATATCCCAAGACACCTCTCACTCTCTGCCCATTGCATTGGCTGCACCAGAAATGACAAAGAAAGCACTTGTTGGACTCTGGTGGTGGGATGATGACGAAGAAGTTACTCACCCCGTGGGTGCTCCACTCAGGTCTTGGTGCAGTCCTTGCGCTGGCGATTGGAGATTTTTGCCTGGCATTCACTTCCTGCGCCACACATGCACAGTTGCTGTCTTGCGCTGTTTTTGTCCTTTGGCTGTGTGCGTGGCACGAGTGTCCTTCCATTCCTTTTCTACTGGAAACCGTTTAACGGACACCAAAGTAGAGGGGAGGAAGGGAGGGTAGTGGAGCACACATAGGGACACACATCTTGAAGAACCATTGTTATTGCACATGGTGAGTAACTTCTCCTCTGAGTGGTATCCCTGTGGGTGCTCCACTCAAGTGACTAACTAGCCATACCCCCCACTCACAGTGATAAGTGTTGGAGTCAGTTGTGAGAAGAGGCAAGAACCACATCTGCTAAACTGGTGGTAGGTATGGGTTCCTGCTGTAGAGCATAGTGTTGTGCAAAGGTGTGATGGGAAGACCATGTCCACATATCTGTGAGGAAAGCAGGTGATGTGGCCACAGTCTGGGTGGAGTGTGCTGTGATAGTCTGCAGTGGTTACCTTCTACAAAGATGATAGGAAGTGTATATGCAATTAGTAATCCACTTGGAGATACATTGCACAGAGACGGCTGTTCCCTTGGGGGGAAATCAGACATAGAAATGAAAAATCTGATTTCCTGAATTCCTTGGTCCTATTGATGTAGAACACAAGGGCTCATCTAACATCCAGAGTATGTAGCATCGACTCCCTCAGAGATCTGTGAAGTTTTGGAAAATAGGTGGGAAGGCAGATGGGCTCATTGAGGTGAAAGTCCGATATAATTTTAGGAAGGAACTTGGGATGAGGTCTGAGGATGATTTTATCCTTGTTAAACATAGTATATGGTGGATGAGCCATCAGGACTGCAATTTCACTTATCCTTTTCTCACAGCTAATTGCCACTATGAAGGCCACTTTCATAGCTAGATGTTGTGGGGAGGCAGTAGCTAGTGGCTCAAGAGAGGTCTTGTGAGTGTGCGAAGCACAAGGTTTAAGTTCCAAGGTGGCACCGGTGGGCATAAATTTGGATGCCTCTTTCACAAGCCTGCTAAGAAGCATTTTGTGATAGAATGTCTGAAGAGCATGAGGTCGTCCACTGGTTCGTGGAAGGCTGTGATGTTGGACAGATGGACACCAATGGAGGTGATAGAAAGGCTAGCATCACTGAGGTCCATCAGGTATTCTAGCGCGGTAGATATCGGAACAGATTTTGTTGCAACTGACGTTGGTGGCACCACTCTTGAAATTGTTCTCATTTGTTTTGGGAGGTATACCTCGTGGAGGAGCGCCAACTATTTAGGAGGATCTGCTTCACTCTCTCTGAACAGGTAAGTTCTTCATTTTGGAACCTGAAGAAGCCATGCTGTGAGTTTGAGGGCCCTGAGGTTCAGGTGGAGAGTTTGGCTTGATGGCGGTTAAGTTAGTGGGGATCGATGTGGAGGGGGATCGGTTGAGCAATCGATAGATGGTGCAAGTAGGGAAACGACGGATGTCTTGGCCAGTTGGGTGCTATTAGAATCACTGTGGCTCAGTCCACGCAAATCTTGTTCATCATCCTGGAGAGAAACGGAGTCAGTGGAAAGGCATACAGAAGGGGAGAGATCCAGGGTGTGGTGAAGTCATTTCTCTCCAATCTCTTGCCTCGACCCGCTTGGGAGCAGAAGTGGTGGCATATGACTGGGAACCTCCATTGTTGGAAGATTAGGAGGATGACATTGAGGCTGAGCTCCCACTCGTGCTGTTCCAAGAAGTGCCTGCTCATTTTGTCCGCAGTGATGTTGTGTCAGCTTGGTATGTACCTTGCAGTTGGAGTTATGTCATGTTTTAGGCACCAGTTCCAGAACCAGATTGCTTCTGCACATAGTGAGCATGATCGGGCACCCCCCTGCCAGTTGATGTACAACAGAGAGGGCATGTTGTCCGTGAGGACACATATGGTTCTGCCCCATTTTTTCCAGGAGTACAGGTTCTTTCGAAAAAGTTTTTTTTTCCAAAAGAACCACGTCTAGACTGTGCTTTCACTTTCAAAAAAACCTTTTTCAAAAAGTGCTCGGACGCGAATATGCAAATGAAGTGCGGGATATTTAAATCCGCGCGTCATTTGCACTTTCGATTTGCCTAATTTACATTCCTCTTTCGAAAGACGAATGTAGTTTAGATGTGCCCTAAGACTGCTGGAAAGCACAGTGAAAAATTTGTTCGAATCTCATCTGAGGAAGTGGGTTTTGCCCACAAAAACTCATGATACTGTGTGTGTATATTTTTTTTGTTAGTCTCTAACATGCTACAGGACTACTCTTTTTTTTTTTTAGTTACAGACTAACACAGCTACCACTCTAAATTTCACATAGTTTAAATTATTTTTCTTGAAGACATTTCTGATTTTGTATGCTTTATTATTTGTACTCACTTAAAATCTATATATTTGTAGTTAATAAACTTGTAGCATCAGAGGGGAAATCAAATCAGTATCTTAGATGTTTGTATACTAATGCATGAGGTACAGGGAATAAATAGGAAGAACTAGCAGTACTAGTGAACTAGGGATGTAAAATCCCAATTAATTGGTTAACCAGTTAAACGTAATGTTTAACCAGCTAATTGATTAAACTGGGGAGTGGGTGGAGGGGGTAGTCCAGACCAGCAGGGCTGAAGCGCCCTCTCCTTTGCCCCACCACAAACAGCTGCTGCTCCAGCTGGGCTGGAGTGCCCCTGCCTGTGGCGCTCCTGGGTCGCGCCTGCTGCCAAAAGGGACTGGTCCAGCCAGGCTGGAGCACCCCTTGCCCATGACAGGCCCCCACAGGGCTGGAGCAGCCCCCACTGGTCGACCCTATAATGAATAAGCTCAACTATGACAGATGGCATCACAAAGTTGATGAGACAATAAAATTGGTACAGAAGTATACAGCATCCTCAGGAAGGACATGTGGGGGGCGAGGGGGGGAGGAAGGAGATGTTGCCTTGTACATCAAATATGTATATATTTGCACTGAGGTTGAGCTAGAAATAAGAGACAGATGCATTGAAAGTCTCTCGATAAAGATAAAAAGAGGTAAAAAACAAAGGTAATGTCATGGTAGGGGTCTACCATATACCACTTAATCAGGAAGAAAATGTGAGAGACACTTTTTAAATAACTAACAATATATCTAAAGCACAGGACTTGGTGGTAATGTGGAACTTCAACTACCCCAATATCTGTTGGGAAAGTAATACAACAGAATACAGATTATCCAATAAGTTATTGGAATGCACTGGAGACATTTTTTATTTGAAAAGATGGAGAAAACTACTAGGGATGAGGCTGATTTGGATTTGATTTTAGAGAGGAACTGGTTGAGAATTTGAAAATGGAAGGCAGCTAGGATAAAGTGAACATGAAAGTTCATAATTCTAAGGAATGGTCGGAGGGAAAACAATAGAATAAAGATAATAGATTTCAACAAAGTAGAGTTTAGCAAACTCAAGAAGTTGGTCACTAAGATCCCATGGGAAGTAAGTCTAAGGGAAAATAGTTTGAGTTGACAGTATTCCAAAGACACATGATCAAGAGCAAACTATCCCACTGCACAGGAAAGACAGAAAGTATAGCAAGGGACCACCCTGGCTTAATTAGATGTTCAGTGATCTGAAACGCAAAAAAGATGAAACATTACAAAGGATGTATATAAACAAGCACACATTTAGGGACAAAATTAGAAAGGCCAAGACACAAAAGTAGCTAGAGACATAAGGGTAACAAAAACATTCTACAAACATACTAGAAGCAATAGGAAGAGCAAGGACAGTGTAGGCCCATTATTTAATGGGGGCAGGGAGAGAACAGAAATTGTGGAAAATGCAGAAGTGCTAAATGCTTCTTTTGTTTCCACTTTTACCAAAAGGTTAGTAGTGATCAGATACCTATCACAGTGAACAGTGGTGAAAACAAAGTGGGATCTTAGGCTAAAATAAGGAAAACACAAGTTAGAAATTACTTCTACAAGTTAGATGTCTTAGAGTCAGCAGGACCTAATGACATATACCTTATAATACTCAAGGAACACACTGAGATGACATCTGAGCCATTAATTATCTCTGAAAACACATGGAAGACGAGAGAGATTCGAGAAGACCAGAAAAGGGCAAATATAGTGCTAATCTATAAAAAGGATAATAAGGACAACCTGAAGAATTACTGACCAGTCAGTTTAACTCCAGTCCCCAGAAAGATAATGAAGCAAACAACCAAGCAAGCAACTTACAAATTCCAATAAGGTAAAAAGTAACTGTGAACATGGATTTGTCAAAAAGAAACCTTGTCAAATCCATCCTAATAGCTTTCTTTGGGAGAGCAACAAGCCTCGTGGATTGGGATGTGTGTGTGTGTGTAAACAACAGATGTGGCATATCCTGACATTAATAAAGCTTTTGATACTGTCTTGCATGACTTTCTCATAAACAAATGGAAAACAATTCCCAGAGAGTAGTTATCAGAGGTTCAGTCAAGCTGTAAGGGCATACTGAGTGGGGTCCCATAGGGACTGGTCCTTGGTCCAGTTCTGTTTAATGTCTTCATCAGTGATTAGTTATTAGCCTAGAAAGCACTCTTATAAAGTTTGTGGATGATATTAAGCTGAGAGGGGTTGCAAGTGCTTTGGAGGATAGAGTTAAAATTCAAAATGATCTGCACAAACTGGAAAAATGGTCTGAAGTAGACTGGATGAAATTCAATAAGGCCAATGTAAAGTACTCCACTTAGGAAGGAAAAACAATTGCACACACCCAAAATGGGAAATGACTGTCTAGGTAGGAGTACTGCAGAAACGGATCTAAGGAATATAATGAATCACAAACTAAATATAAATCAACAGTGTAACTCTGTTGCAAAAAGAAACCAAAAAAAACCAAAACAGCAGCATTCTGGGAAATATTAGCAGGAGTGTTGTAAGCAAGACACAGGAAGTACTACTTCTCTATTCCACACTGATAAGGCCTCAAATGGAGTGCTGTTTTCAGTTTTGGGCACCACGTTATAGAAAAGGTGTGCAGAGTCCTGCAAATCCATGAATATCTGCTGTATAGCTACAGATAGTTGCATCCATGAATGTATAAATCCGCAGATCATTTTGTCGACTGTGGATGGATGCAGATACAAATTTTATATCTAAAGCCTGCAAATGTGTGGATATCAGCAAATCATTTTTGAGGATTATGGATAGGATGTTGATTCAAATTTTGTATCCATGCAGGGCTCTGAAGTTGTAGACTAATTGGAGAAAGTCCATAGGAGAGCAACAAAAATAATGAAAGGTCTAGCAAACATGTCTGGTGAGGAAATATTGGAAAAAAAGGGGGGTTGTTTAGCCTGGAGAAGAGTAAGAGGCAACATAACCGTTTTCAAGTACATAAAAGGTTGTTACAAGAAGGAGGGTGAAAAATTGTCCTCTCCTCAGAGGTTAAGGAGAACAAGAAGCAATGGGCTTAAACTGCAGCAAGAGAGATTTAGGCTGGACATTGGAACGAAGTTCCCGACTGTCAGGGTAGTTAAGCACTGGAACAAATTGCCTAAGGCAATGGTTTTCAACCAGTGGTCTTGTGGGTCTTTGGGCATAGCAGACTATGTTTAAAGGATCCATTAAAAAGTTGTTTACCATAGAATAGTAGTTTTCAAGTTGTAGTCTGCGGACCCCTGAGGATCTGCAAACTTATATCTATGATTTTCAAAGGGGCCTGCATTCAAAAAATGTTAGCGGTCCACAAATGAAACAAAGTCTGTGCCTAAGAAAGTTGTGGAATTTCCATCACTGGAAGATAAACACCTGTCAGGAATGGTCTAGTTATGTTAGAATCTGGCCTTGAATACAGGAGACTGGACTAGGTGACCTACTGAGGTCCCTTCCAGTCCTACACTGCTATGATTATCTAATTCGGTGTGTTAAATCAGTGTCTGAATAACTATTTGAGATAATAAACTGTCACAGTATTCCCTTAAAGAATAATGAACTTAAGTATTTTATACTATCCAAGTGAATGCTGGGCAGCACAGAGCATACATTTCTGAGGGAGAAATCTAAAACTGGGGGTGTACTGGGGTCATCTTGCAATATAACCATGACTGGTGAAAGTCAGAGTGTAATCCAACTATGTCTGGCAGACTGCAGTTACACAGAGACAGTCAGGGTGTGATGTACATGCTGTCTCTGAACAGCCCAGTGGAGAGCTACTTCAGCAAGTCATTGTAAGCCACCCAAGACTGCCAGGCAGGGGTGACCACAACTGCTGATTAATCAGGATTGAACCTGATAAGCCACTATGGATTTTTATATAACAAAATTATATAACGCCTTCTTCCACTTTTTAATAGATCAATCACAACAGTCAAATATTTCCGGATTTCAAACTTAAGATCTATACTTTGTACCATCGTAGATGACCAGAAGATTTACCTGACATTGCTTGGGTCCTTCACCCAATTATTTTTTTGTTTTTCTTTATTTAAATCATTGTTCTGGGGTGGGGCTGGGGATGAGGGGTTCAGTATGCAGGATTCCCAAGGGAGAGAGTACTACCCCAACCCTCTCTCATAGCAGCAGTATAGGGCCAGGTGAGATGTGCCTCTCCATGACTGCTGCAACTGCAGTGGGCACAGGCAGGGGAGAGATGCATATCCCTTGGATGGAGCAAATCCAGATTCGTCTGCCCCCTGTGCTCCCCAGCCAGATTGAGGAATGGAGCAAACCATGCACTTTCCCTTTGCTCCTTGATGAAAGAGGTCAGCAATGTTCCTGTATGGGGAGAGGGGTGCTGCAGCCCCCCCTACCCTCCATAAAGGGCACCTGTCATATGGGAGGCTCGGGGCTGAGGCAGTCCCAGGTGGGAGGGGGAAGACGCACCCAGCCCGCCCCTTTCACTTGCCTGGTGATGCTGTCTCTTTTCTGTATGGTTTTATGTGTCCTCATACACATCAGGTGGGGGTGAGCTTCAGCTTCCCCTCTCTTCCACACAATCGAACCCTTATCTTGCTTTAAGTTACGATAATTGGATAATTGGATAATTTTGTATACCAAAATTGGTGGCCCTGGCTCTTACCATGTAGGAGGAATTCTTGAACAAACAGATGAACAGGCAGACAGACTCGCTTGCTTGCTCACAGTCAAACTCTCTCAAATACATAGTAAATAAAGATCTGACAGTAATAGGTTTCACAGAGTTTTGTCATCCATAAACACAGTTTAACTCAGAAATAGGCACTGAGGTTTTGGATACACCCAAATCTTTTTACTCTCTGAACAAATAATTCACTGCATTTAAAATGTATTTTGTATGGTAGGAGTTTCCACTTCAAAAACTGAGGATAGATTCTCAGCTGGCATCAACCAACGTAGCTCCCCAGAACTCAATACAGTTGTGCCAATTTATACCAACAGGGGATCTGACTCATCTTCTTTTGTTTCCTTTTGAAGATGTGTATCAGAAGTAGGCTACACAATTATCAGCCCCTTAATTAAAGAAGAAAAATCAATTAAGTTAATAATATTCTTATAACGCATGGTAAATCTGAAAGAACAATTCAATAACCAGATATATTGTTTACACTCTTCCATAACTAATTTCACTTACTTAAAACTTGCTACAATGACTAATCTACGTTTCTCCTTTTTACCTTAATAAAAACCATATATGTTAATACGCTAGTTTTTGAGGGAGCTTATATTAAACAAAGTACAATATTCTTGACCAATCTAAAAAGACTTCAGTCACAGGATACCTCTGAGCAGAAACAGCATTGTTTAAATAGCAGTTGCCCCATGCTGAGGTAAATTAAGCCTCAACTTCAAAAATCGGTCTGTATAAGCAGTGATATCAAATAATTTTTTCCTACTGACAGGTTTCAAAAAAAAAATCAAACTCACTAGGAAGAATCAGGAATGTGTTTCTCAGAATTATAGAATAACAAAGGGGTTTTTTTGTTGTTGTTTTTTAGAATGTAATGTAAAAGTCAGAGGAAAGGGGATTTCCAAAGTTGCTCTGCTTCCCTTAATGGACTACCAAGAACCACTACTTAAAAAAAAAAATCATACTGTTAACAGAAAAATGTATTTTTGGATGCAAATTCCATGTAGACCAAGCATGCCAGAATAGTGGGACTGAGAAGCCACTTGAAACTATCTCTTATAATTGTAAAATTTATGCAACTTCCTAAGCTATAAACTATAAAGTGAATGCAGGTGACTAACCTATACATTTAACCAAGCAACTGATGGTGATTCAGAGTCTACAGGAAATGAGTCTAAACATTTACTGACAATTATAACAACAGAGACCAGGGATGGCATAGATCTTGGAGGCAGAACGAACTATCCCTAAAAATGATCCCATTAGTTCAATTGAGATTCACTGGTTCAACTGAGATTCACTGCAGCTTTGGGCAAGCTAACACTGTTGTGTTCTGAGCAGTAGCTATTTTGTTCATAAGTAATTTGAACAGGAGTTAAGGGTGCTCTGCTCATTGCTAAACCCCAACCCAATATGATGCATAGATTTGTTTCTGTATCTCACATTAGTTTGAAACCATTAGCCAGCTAAGTTACTTTTTAAAGATGTTATAGTATATATCAATAGAGACCTCTGCAGAGGAACACAGAAAAGCACACAACCCGTGGTCAGAGACTATAATTTTTTACAACCCATATCAAATTTTCTTTTCAAAGTGAGAGTTTGGTGGGAGTTTGTAATGAAACTGCAGCAAGATGATTATAGCAGTGTTTAATGTTCAAAGGTGCATTTTTTCACACGTTAGGAGGTAAAACAAACAGTTGAGATTGAGAACACACATTCATTTATTCAACTGTTAATGCAATAGCTGGGCCAACCCACTTCATTCATTTCATACCCATCAACTGCCAGTACAGCTGAGATTTTTGATGTGTAAGCGAAGTGTTCTGGTAATCCATAGGAAGTTTGCTTTTCAGATACACAATTTATCTTTTGTGTGTACTTTTCAACAATATAGTTTTACATATGCCACTTAAATTTGAATGCAATAAAAACATGAGAATTGGCCAGGGTCGTCTGCCTTAGATTTATATGCTAAATTTAGTCACATTAGCAATATAACCCTGTTTTATTGCTTTTAATTAGCATTGTGATTAAGTATGTTTTACATGTAATGTGCAGTTGCTTTTAATTTCCAAGCACGTTGACATCTATATCAGGAATCAGGGTGTGGTGCTTGCACTAAGAAACATGATATATTTACAGGTCAAACTTAGGACTTTCTTCATTACCATCATTTTAAACCACCAGCTCAGAATATAAAATTATATCCTGGAATAAAGAGGTGTCTCTTCAGGCACCAAGTTAATGCTGATAAATTCCTGCAAAAGTCACCAAGTGCAAAATCACACAGTTTGCTTTGGAAACTGTAAATATATTTTATATATAGGACAGAATTTAAATTGTATATTAAACTTTCTAGTATTTTAACTAATTTCATAGCATTTAGAGCTTGTTTGTGAATAGGCTTTCTTACTCCATTTTCATAGTCTTAAAATTTTCTTAGGGTATGGCTACACTACAGAGTTTTGTCGGAAAAATGGCTGTTTTTCTGACAAAACCTGAGTTACATCCACACTGCAATCGCATTCTTCAGAAAGTAAATCGAAAGAACAGAGGTTTTTTTCTGGTGTTGGTAATCCTCTTTCTACAAGGAAGAACCCTCCCTTAATATTAATTGAGTCTATTATCTTGCATAAGATCAAGGTCATCCTATTTATTCTTTAAAAATATTGGCACTTTAGCTTTATTTCAGTCTTTGGAAACGTCCCCAGTGTTCCAAGATTTACTGGAAATCAATATAAATGGTCCTGAGAGCTCCCCAGCCACCTCTTTTAAAACTCTGGATGCAAGTTATTGGGACCTGCTGACTTTAAAATAGCTTTAATATATTTAATATCTGCTGAATAACAGTCTCCTAAAATAACACACTTTGCATTCCATTAGTATCATGATACTATGACACCATTGTTTCCCAAATAGAAGAAATATTTATTGTACACCTCTACCTTTTATGATTATTAGGCGCTACCAAATTCATAGTCAATTTTTATCAAAGTAATAGGATTTTTAAAATAATGAATTTCATTATTTCAGATATTTAAATCTGAAATTTCACAGTGCTGTAACTGTAGGAGTCCTCATCCAAAAAAGAAGTTTGGGGGGGGTCGCAAGGTTATTGATACTGCTACTCTTCAGCGCTTCTGCAGGTGGTAGCACTGCCTTCATCGCTGGGCAGCCAGAGAGCAGTTGCTGTAGCACCGAAGGCAGAAACACTATCAGCAGCAGTGCTGAAATAAGGATGGTATAGTATGTTACTGCCACCAAGACTTCGGCGCTGCTGCTTTCAGGGCTGGGGCCTCAGTTAGAAGTGGCCACTCATCGGCTGCCCAGTTCTTAAGGTGGCAGTGCAGAAGTAAGGATGGCATGGGGGGCAGCCAGATTTCAAGGTCTATGATGCATTTTTCATGGACATGAATTAGATAGGGCCCTAATTATATTATTGATAATTTTGTCAATTCCATCTAGTAATGCACAAATATCATAGAGAGTATTCTTTTTATTTCTAATATACTGGAACTCCTTTTCCTTAATTCAGCTGACCATAGACTTTTCCTTGTGTCCCTTGGATTACTTTATCCATTTTCCACAATTCTTAGCTTCTGATTTATATTCAGTACCAGCACCTTTCCCTTTCTTCCAATTGTTATAGCTATTATTTTTGTAGCAACCTTCACTTCCCTCTAAACCAATATTTTTATAATCAATAAAGCTGAGAGAGAGAGAGAGAGAGAGAGAGTGTGCATGCATGCATGCATGCGCGCACAAAGTGCAGGGCAGGGGACTGGACTCGATGACCTCTCGAGATCCCTTCCAGTTCTAGAGTTCTATGAAAGTCAGAGAGACCACAGTGAAACAGAAGCCTGCTTTATAATGTGAGATGTGTTCCCCAGTCAACACCTTCTTCCAGCTCTTTTAAAAGAGTAATCTCTTCAGAATGATGGGCAAACTCTTGCTCTGTTCAAGTTACAGCCCACCAGTTTTACTTTATTTATTTTTCTGGGACTTCAGGGGTATAAAATAGAGAAGAATCCATGGCTGCTAAAGAATAAGACCTTGTCTCAGATTCTGATACAGACCTCTTCTAATTCAGGGAGTCCTTCCATTAACTTTCCAGGGCTTAGTGAGACGTTTTGAGTGCATTTGAAGGAGGACAGAGGGCGGGAGGGGAGAGAGCTAAGAACAACCTGGTAAGCAACAGACATGAGAATAGTTTGTAGAGTGACAGAATTAACCTTAAAATAATCAGTCCCAGATCTACTACCACACAAATTTACTCTCTCCTTTCATTCCAGTCTTTGCTGCCCATTGTCAAGACTCATTCAAGAGAAGGGATGTAGCACTTTAAAGACTAACAAAATAGTTTATTAGGTGATGAGCTTTTGTGGGGTCTGCCCCACGAAAGCTCATCACCTAATAAACTATTTTGTTAGTCTTTAAAGTGCAACATAACTGCTTTTTTGTTTTACCAAGATAAGACTAACACGGCTACCTCTCTGTGACTATTCAAGAGAAGGGAAGAAACTGTCTTTTCATCATTATGCCCCCTTACTGTGCCATAGAAGTTTTACAGATCCTATACTGGCTGGATCATTTGAGGATACAAATAGGAAAACAGCACTTGAGAATACAGTAAAACCATGGCTTAACTTGTCACTAACATTCGAACAAAAAACATTTGTTAATATTTCTTATTCCTTTTATAGGAGGCCCCTGACTTGCGACCACCCAAGTTCCGACCCCCCGCACTTACAATCATTTTTGTACGTGCGGAATGGGCCGGAAACCCCCAACTTACATCCTCGGCCCGCATTTACGATGGTGCTCGGCACCTATCGTAAATGAGGGTTCGAGTTACGACGCCCCCAACTTGCGACTCTTCCCCCGGAACCAATTGCATAGCAAGTCGGGGCCTCCTGTATAGTCCTTTTGCTAATGAATGCCACTATGCTGTAAGTATGGCCCATTATAAAATTCTTTGTCAACTGCTCTTTTGAGAAGTCTCTCTGAGAGCCTAGCTTTCTCCTAACTGGTCAGTCCACTTAATTAGCTTCATTAACACGGGTCCTACAATTGACAGGACTACTTTTGCAGTTATATGTATCTTGAAATGCTGTTATTTCCATTTCAACTAATCAGATGAAGTGGATCTTACCCACCAAAGCTCATGGTCCTAAATATCTTTGTTAGTCTCTAAGACAGGGGTCGGCAACCTACGGCATGCATGGCATTAGTGGGCTGATTTTCAGCAGCACACAGGGTGAGAGCTCAGCCCCACCCCTCCTCCCCCACACAGCTGCTGGAGAGCCCTCCCTCTTCCTCGCAGCAGGTTAGGCTGCAGTGGAAGGAGACAGCACTGGGGCTGAGGCAACTTAGTGGCGCCTCCAGGGCTGGCCCAAGACCACATGGCAGTGACAGTGGTGCCTCTGGCCACCCGGGCTGGCCACAGACTGCATGGTTGTGGCAGCGGCACCTCCAGGGCAGGTCCAGACCGTGTGGCTGTGGCAATTGCTGCAAGGGGGCACGAAGCCAGTTAAGCGTCCTGCCTCATGCCGAGACCCCCACATCCCAATCCCCCTCAATCACTCCCATCCCCCACCAAGACCCTGCACCCCAAGCTTGCTCTGACACCCTCCCTTGTTCCTGCAACCTCCCTCCTGGCCAGACACCCTACCCCCATTCTGCTCCTGCACCCTCCCCACTGGCCTGGAGAGACACCTACCCCCACCCTGCTCCTGCATCCACTGTTGCTCCTGCACCCTCCCTTGCTTCTATTCCCTCCACCTGGCCAGACACCCTACTCCCAGCCTGCTTCTGAACCTCTCTCTCCCCCATCTGCATTCCACCTCCCTCCCAGATCCTGCAGCCCCATCCCTATCCCGTTCACTGGCAGCCCTGTCTCACACACTGAACCTCTCATTTTTGTCCCTACCCCAGAGCCTAAGGTGGTCCATAAAATCTAATAACTCTGGCACCCCAGAAAAGTAAATCTGGCCTATGGGAAGCCCTGAACCTCAGTCCTCTCTGTCCCTTCCCATCACCTTATGAGGCTGGAGCACCAGAGGAGTGAGGTGTCTCAGTTGTGGGCCACATCAGTGAGTGTTGGGGGAGGTTTTTTTTTCCTTCTCACTTGTGTGATCCCCAACTGATTTTTCTGTGGGTCAATGACCCCCTCCCAACCTAAAAAAGGTTCCCCACCCCTGTACCATAAACAAAGAAACCTTTAGTGTTGGACATAACATTTTACTTTATTTAAAATGAAGTTTCATAAACTAATACGAGAAATTTAAAACACTTAATCAGTTTAATAATTTATATTAAACCATTCTGCCTAGCTGCAGCTGGTTCAGAAAATATGGTCACCATACCTAGCCTGCCCCTGCTTTCCCCTCCTTCCGGCACACAGATCTGTGAATAAGGTTCTGAAAGGTTGCTGACCCCTGATCTAAGGTGCCACAGTACTACTCGGTCTCCCTCTCTTCATCTCTCATTAGCCCAATACATCAATTTAACCTAGAATCAGTCAATCAATTCTTAAACTCCAGAGCTTGCACTCTTTCTTCATCTCCCAGTCAATTTTTTTAGAGGCAGCCTGCTGTGAGGCTATTGTCTATCCATTATTCTAGACTGTTTTGCAAGCCCATCTCTCTCTGGTCTCTTTCTGTTATATCTGAGCTTGTTTTCCTTATTGGTCAGCTATATATAGGTGCACACCACCTTTACTGGTAGTTCTGGCAACATGTGCTGGGATATTGTCAGCCTGATTCTTATCAATGGGGAAAAATTCTCCTGTCCCTTCCTCCAGTGCGCACTATGAGGCTTGTAAACGTCTTTATATATCCACCCCTCACAGGGAGAGGCCCATCCTTAACTAGGAAAGGCTGCTTCTGATGCAAACTTCCTCCATGCTGTTGTATCCAGAAGCCACATGATTGCAACAACAGGCACCATCTCATGATCCTCAGGTTTGTCTCTTCCAGTACATTCAACTTGTGTAAGGGGACATGATCTGTAACTAATATGGATTCATTCCCCAGGAGGTAGTCCCATAAGCCACTTTATGACTAAGCCTTTCTTTTCTATCACCAAGTATACACACTTGTGAGGAAAGAATTTCTGGTGGATGTCCACTAGTCAGTGTACTTCTCCATCTACCTCTTCAGAAAGGACCAATCCTAGCCCTACATCTGCTTGCAACACAAACTCGTTCCCCAGGTTTGGGCTATATAACATTGGGTTTCTTCAGAGCATATCCTTGAGCTCTTTTAAGGCCCGTTTGCATCTGGATATCCACAAGATTCATTTTGAGGTGCTGTTGATTACTAGGGCTACTACGATAGCAAAATGTGATATGGACCAGCGATAGTAGCTAGCTAAACCTACGATGGCCAAAACTTACTTTTGGCAGTTGGAGATTCATATGCCTGTAAGACATGAATTTTATCCACTGGGATGGAATTTGCACCAAGAGATGGATTTTCCCTCCACTGATCATGTAGCTGGCTTCCTGTTTTCCTGTCATGCACTGGTTGAGTTAGCTGTTAAGCTAACTTCTGTTAAGCTAACTTCACTCAGTGACTGAAGAATGGCAGCTATTTTGTCCAGATGGGAATCCTTTCTATATATGGCTATGTCCTCCCTGTATGCTGCTGCATATTGATTATGCTGTTGGAGTAACTGGTCCATCAAATGATGAAAAACAGCACTGCATTATGTAACCTGAAGGGCAAGTAGCATTCAACTTTCCAAAAGGTCTACACCAGGCATGTCAAACTGGCGTTTGGAGGCCCGCATGCAGCCCGATTGAAATTTTTTGCGGCCCCCAGAACATTTTTATAAAAGAATGAAGTGCAGCCCATTGGCCGCTCGGAGCACGTGGCTGAGTGCCTGCTCACGGCCGGCCGGGCTGCTCTGCGGATGCACTCACAGCTGGCTGGGTGCTCTGTGCACGTGCTCACGGCCAGCTGGGTGCTCTGCGCTGGGCGCTCCAGTAGGCGCTCACAGCTGGCCGCTGTGCTCATGCCACCTCAGTGCCTCAGGTGGCAACGTTGACTCCAGGACCCAGGTATTAGGTTGGGGGGTACGGTGCTGGGAGAGCCTGGCTCTGGGGGTTAGGTTGGGGGGGGCCTGGCTTTGGGGGAGATGGGAGGCATGATGTATGGGGGCTGGGAGTGCCTGGCTATGGGGGAGGGAGGATGCATTAGGTCGGGGGAGGGGCCTGGCTCTGGGGGAGTGGAGGGAGATTGGGTTAGAACGGGAGTATGGGAGTGCCTGGCTCTCGGGGGAGAGAAGGGGCTATTTTGTTAATATTTTGGGTTTTATGTATTTTTTCCCCAATAAAATCACAAAATGTATATTAATTTTATATCAATAAATACATCAATCTTTTGCAATTGTATGAATAATTATATCTTTATGCAAAATCTCAAACTCACAAAATATCTGAAATTTTCACAGAAGCCTGTTCTATTTGATTAACCATGGTCTATACTTGTTTTTATTTCAACAAAACAAGTTACGTATCATATACAAAATTTAAAAGTACCTTAAATTTATATTTAAATTTAAAAATACGTAAAATTAATTTAAAAATTATTTAATATGAGCAAATAATTTTACACATCAAATTATTGTAATATTATAAAATATACCTAAAATATAATCTATAATAATAAATAACCATGACTTTCCGACAAAGTACATTTTCTTTGGTGGCCCCAGGGTTGCCTTGTGATTGGTGTTGGGGGTGCCCTTTTTTTTTTTTTTTGCTCGACAAATGGTCGATGGTTTTGGGAACCCTAGGTGGCGCTGAAAGCTATCAGTTTTCGTTTGTGCGGCCCTCAGTAGGCTTCAAGTTTGACATGCCTGTTCTACACAGAAATGAAGTGAGTCATCTGGCTTTGGAACCAATGCAACAGTACTCCTCAAGTCATTTTGGGATTCCTTTATTATCCAAAGTTTTAACATGGCTCTCAGTTATCTCAATAGCCTTTGTCAATTTGTTGGGGATTAGTCAACCTAAATTAATAAGTGTCAGTGTTTATTAACCATTCAGTTTTCCAGGGGTTTTGCTGGGCCCCATTCTCTCCTGACCACATCTTCCCAAAATTACATTCCATAGAGGGACAGTTGCATAATCTGTAGCTGTCATCAACAGGAGCAATAGACAAACAAGTCTTTCTCTTGTCTCCTACTGGCCTTGTCATTGTTTTTCTAAGCTTCACAGAACCCCTTGCTCCTGGGTTGGTGTGAGACATGAGTGAGTGGATTGTTTAAAGTTGTGGACCTGCAGTCTCAAAGGAATCCTACCCATAGACCCTGAGAGGTACATCTACCATCAGTCGCAACAACCAGTCAAGTGTTGTGTTTTCTTCAGGTTTATCTAAAATGTGCCACCTGCCCTTGTTTATTACTCTGTCTGCTTTCTTCCTCCATGTGATAGAGAAGGTATTTCTATAGCCGAGGGTCCTCGGATAACTTGAACGGTCATGCAGGCCTTCATAAAGCAGATGGCCTCTGCTAGGATTACTGGTCAGTGTCTGCAAACGCAGTCTTAGCTCACCATTGAAGAATCTATACTAACTGCTCCATAACTATATGTTCTAATATCTGGGATCTCGAAACTCTGGCTTTAACTGATGCAAGCAAAAATCCTTTAGTCTTTGGGCAACTGCCTATAGCTATGCTTTTGTGTATCCTTTGTAGGAGAAATGCGGACAGTAGGTCTCTTCATCAAGATCTTCATCAGTATCACCTGTTCTAAGTCCAGGCCTGTTATGTCTTCAAGTGCCCCAATATGCTGCCTGGGCTTCCCCAGTAAGACATGGAGAGAGGTGGATTGCCCACCACGCTGGAGGCCATTGACAGGCCACAGTTACCATTTCAAAAGATACCAAGAATGACTCCAGCTCATCATCTAAGAAAGAGTCTTAGGTAGTGTAGGTGTAGCATGTTTGTGATAAGACTGGAGTGGTTCTCTGAAGTACACTGTAATGGCAGGATCCTGAAGTGTATCTGGTATCACGTCTCTCATCCACTGTAACAACTGTTGCTGGTGCAATACCATCTGTTCAAACAGTTGTTGTTGCCTGTTGTTCCTGTGCTTGTGAGTCAGGCAGCTATTGCTGGAGCTGATTCACCTCCATAGCTCACTTGCATATATATCAGCAAATATGTAAGAGACTTTTGTTGGCTTTTTTAAAGCTTCCCTCTCCCCCTCCCCCCAAAAAAAGATCATTAAAGTCAACCCCATTTCCAGTACTACTTTGTCAACTGCCCTTTTGAGCAGTCTTGTCAGAAGTCCTAGCTTTTTCCTAACTGGTCTCCTTCTATTCATCTCCATTAACCCAGTCCATCAACCTAACCTAAAATGAGTCAACCTGTAAGTGGGGACTCTCCTTTCCCTTTTGCCTTGCTCAGTATGGAGTTTGCAAAGCCCCATTATGCCTTCTTTAGCTGAAGAGTAACTAGCAAGGAAAGAAACAACCCGTTCCATGCCACTGTTCTGTAATCTGTTTGAAAATATGATAGCACTACATTCAAGAAACATGAAACAGGTGAGTGAGGGTATTAGTTTCAACAGCAATATTACATTTTCACTGCAGCCAATGAGTTCTATATTTATTTAATCACTTCACTAAATCACCTACAGCAGAATGTTTGATTGGGAAAAGCATGGTGTCTGTCTGTTTAGTCCTGTGGTTCTCAAACTTTTGTATTTGTGATCCCTTTCAGATAGCAAACCTCTGAGTGTGACCCCTCTCCCCCATTTCACTTATAACACTATAATAAATGCTGGAGGCAAAGTGGGTTTTGGGAGTGGAGGCTAACTGCTCATGATCCCCAGTTTGAGAACCTCTGGTTTAGTCATATTAAAAACTGGAATAAGAAAGAGCATTTGTGATGTGTAGATTTCTCCTAAGCCACCATTTTGTAAATCCACTTGTAAAAGGTCAGCAAGTAATATGTAAATTTATTAAAATGAGTGGTTGCTAATTATTATTTAAGCCCTATAAGAGAGACAAAATATTTTTGGATGCACAAATCAAGACAAGGCAGGAATGCAGCTCAGTGAAATACACTTACATCAAATATAGATCTGATTTTGTCAACAAAGAACAAGTACTAACAAGATTAACAAGGGTTATTTATCAAGCAATACACAAACTTCTGTAGGTCCTCAGTGAGTTCCAGTGAAGTTGGGAACAAAGCCAGTTGTTTCACCTAGGTGTCTCCATGGTGCAAAGAAGGTAAGAAAAGCCTGCCTGCTCTGTTTTACAATCTCAAGGGAAGCCAAGCCAATCAATTCTGCTCCATGCCCTTTTATACAGAAGGCCTAGGAGCCTCCAGCAAACACTTCAGCATTCTATACACCTCCTCAACAACATAGGCTCCTGCACATAGATCAGACATGTCCACTCTCTCCACTGGTTTCCAATTACTAGAAAGTCAATGTCTTGGTCCTTATCTTCTAGGCATTCAGTGACCTAAGCTCATCATAATAAAAGAGCCATCAGCTCCACAATGAAAACCATGGTCAACAACTCTGCTTCTCAGGCACAATGGACCTTTCCACTGTAAGGGTAAAGCTCACCTATAAAGGAGACAAGAACTTTCTCTGAAGAGCAACATGGATAAACTTCCAAAGGAACTAAGGACCACCACTAACCTTTAGCTCTACTGCAAGGCACACTTCTTTGGTCTGCCTACTCTTTCATATATAGCACGATGTACATTTGAAAAAAAAAAACCAACCAAAACCCATACTGCATACACAGTTGTCCACCGGAGATGATAAGGGAGAACTCCTCACTTAAGGTTGTCCCAGTTCACGTTGTTTCATTGTTACGTTGCTTATCTATTAGAGCACATGCTTATTTAGAGTTGTGCAATGCTCCCTTATAACTTCATTTGATTGCCTGTTTTGTCCACTACTTGCAGGATTTTCCGGATAAGCAGCCTATCCTTGGAGTGGGGGGCTGCAACTAGGATGGGCGGGCAGCCCCTCATCAACTCCCCTAAGTTCACTGTAAGGTATGCAGTTGGGCAGCTGCAGTTAAGCTGCCACTTGCCCTACTGCCGTGCTGCTCCTGCTCTCTGCCTTGGAGCTGCTCCTGGGAACCTCCTGCTTGCTGTCCGGACAGGTGCGGAAAGACAGGGGTACTGATGTCAGGATGTCTTCCCTAGTCCCAATCAAGCCCTACATCCATATCCCATCTTCACAAAGCAGGATATCACAGCTACATTTCTTAAGACTGGACTTCATGGTCTGCTTACAAGTTACTTGAAGTGAGGTCAGCATACTTAAAGGAGCAACACATGTCTTTTTCTGCCTCTCTTTCACACACACACACCTTGGCACTCCACAGCTGTGTATGTGCAATTCAGAAGAGAGAGTGGTGCATGCAGCAAGATAGTGTGCATTCATCATCATGTTCAGTTTCTGTAGGGAAGTGTTTGCAGCCACTGTACTGTCTATTATGTTTCCTCTCTCCTGCCTCAGTCCATTCTGCCTCTAGAGTGTGAGGCTACCTTAACATGTTAACCCATGAGGGTTCAGATGAGTGCTAGTTCATCACTGAGTAGCATTCCCTGGGAATTATTCCACCCTCTGACTCCAACACCTCTACTAAGCTTCACAATTATCATTGTTGTGTACAGTATTCGGTTGTTTAAAATTATTTAAAATTTATATTGTATATTAGGGATGTAAATACCCATGTAATTGGTTAACCAGTAAATTCGAAGTAAACTTCATGTTTAACCAGTTAACCAATTAAGGGGAGCCACTTCAGTCCAGCTGTAATTCCCCATGACTCCCAGCAGCTGCAGTGAATTCCCTGCTGCTTCCCTGTGCGGGAAACTCACCGCAGCTGCCAGGAGCCGTGGCATTCCCTGTGGCTCCTGGCAGCTGCAGTGAATGTCCTGTGGCTCCCAACCCACGCAGTCAGTTTGGGAACCACGAGGAGCTCACCACGTGGGCCGGAAGCTGCGACACCCAGTTAACCACGGCAAATGGCGAGAGTTTCCTGTACTGGAAAACACTCACCAACTGTATAGAGAGATTTGGGCTGTACAAGAGCCCATACAGAATAAAGGGGAAGAGATCATATTGGCAATATGGTCACTAATTTTTAATTTCCCTCTTTTTCACTTTGTCTTTGTTTAATAAAAAGTATTTCCAAACAAAATTTTAATTTCTTTCTTCTGGTGAAACTTTTCCCCTAATTTAGCTGTTCTCTGTCCTAAACCGCTGGATCTGATAAAATGATCTTTACATTTTCTCTCATTCAGCCATTTTTATATTGGACCAATACTGTCACTTTTACTATATTAGTGCTGTGCACACCGGTACATTAGAAACTCTTAAAACAGTAAAATCAGTGATAAATACCCACTAAGCAGTAATTCTGATTATTCTTTTGGATTATGTTGCTAGATTTGCTGCTGCTTCAACTTGAGAGAATGTCAAGATTCTCTCAGACCTCCCATTGACTTACCTAAGCACTCCCAACTCAAACAGTTATTGATCAAGCTTCAAGCTGTATTAAATTTTTTTAAAGCAAACACATACCTTGCAGACAAAACAACCGAGAAGATGCTCCATTTAAAAAAAATCACAAATAACTGAAAAACTTTGATTGGTCAAATTATCAAGAGTTTCCTAAGGCAGCACTGAAAAGCTCTTTTTGTTGAAAGTGGTCCACTTATGAAAGTAATCTGAATATTTTACGAATGCCATGATTGTTATAATGCCAAAAACAAAGAGTCCTAAGTGCAGCTGCATACATAAAGAACAACTCTGAGAGACCTGCCAAAAAACAAGACACACACTGCCAGTCTATGTTTCTGCTTCAAGCTCAATATGCTTTTAAAAAGTCATGAAACAATCACACAGATCTATGTTAAAGCCAAAAGAAAAAACTGAACTATAGCCAGCAGCTTTATTTCAAAGTTATTACATAAAGGTGATTTTCAACTTGTAAGAAATCAGCTAGAAGTACCTTTAACAGTAGAGGCATCAGTGTCTCATACAGATTTTTAATAAAATAATTATTGAGAATAGCATTGTCAGTAACACTATGTAAGAAGCTATACTATTTATTTTATTTTCTCCAAATTTTGAATTAAAGCTTACTTTGTTAGTAAGCGTACTTTCTGTTCAACCCCTAAGGACACTGATGAGCCCAATGGCAACAATTCTGTTTGCTTTCTGAAAAAGAAATCCATTAGCTAAATTGTTTCGGAGTTTGCCTCAGAAAGGATTAAGTAAAATTGTGGCCCCATTGAAGTCAATGACAAAAACCCCATTAACATTAACAAGGCTAAGATTTCAACAAATACATAAAAATATACAGCAGAACCTCAAGTTTTGGACCTTTGTATATTACATATATGTTACAGTATGTAGTATTTTTAAACAACATGAAGCTCAGTAAAACATCCTGTTTACTATTTTTCAAGTTAATAGTACTTATTACCTAATGATAACATACTAACCAGGATAAGTAAGTTTTAAAGGTTAGAGTTACAACCAGAGAACATTTGCGGATTCCATAATTAGTTTCACACAGATCTTTGGAATACATTTACACATCTTGATGAGGGAAGGGTAAGAGAGAAATGATGCCTACTGATTATGTTTAATTCTAAAGGATAAAGCCATATAATTTATATCATTATTAAGAAACTAATGCTAAATGTTACCAAACTGCCAGTAATCTAATTTTGAATAAGCTACCTTCCTATTTCCTCCTCTTAATATGAAGCTGATTGTCAATGAAGTCCTTAAAGACTTTTTACTACAGTTAATACATTAGAGCTTTTGATAATATTTCTAATTGTTTTAATTACACCATGTGCAAAAGTCCACTCGCTGCAATGGTCACACATCAAAATACTGGTAAGAACTGTTTTCTTAATTAAGAATAAGTCTGTGTGTATAAATAAAATAAATCACTTGCTGAAACTCTACAAAAGCCTGTGAATTTAGATTCAAACTTTACAGGAGACTTTTGCAACTGCAGTATGGAAAAGGACTAGTTAATAACATAAAGCAATAGGTGCTTTACATGCTTGCTAACAAAGTATTTAACAAATCACTGTTTTCATACTGTAGAAAGGTGCTTTTGTGTTAAATTTTGCTTGTTTAATAAATGTATACATTGATCTTGAGCAGCCGTACACACTACAGAATGCATTTGCTTTGAAGCAGCAAGCTCAGACTTCTAAACTCTCAGTAAAAGTGATATTTTCTATATACACTATGCTTTTTTTCTATTCAGAAGATATCATCTGTGTAGCCCTAAAACACATTGACATCCAGAGTACAATACTTTTTTTGGAGGGGTGGGGGAAAGTTCATAATGGACAGAAGCTGGTTTTACAGAAAATACTTACAAGGCTATGTAGTATGTTTGACGTATACAATATCCATATGTGTTTCTCACAAAGTACACACATACAAAATATTACATTCTGTATTACACAGAGTCAGAGAAACAACAACTAAGCTTGTAAAAGATACATTAATATCACAATGTGAAGGTTCAGCTATCTTCAAAAACATCCTTAAATATATGCAAAGGGTCTTTTGAAAAGCACATTCTTTTGAGATTTTATTTTGCACGTTAAGGGTTTTTTTAAATACATGTCCTTCATTCATGCAAATATAAAGAACTCTAAAATATATAAAGGAATATAAAAAATATGAACGACGTACTTTTAACACAAGAGCCTCAGCAGATGACAAGCCATTAAGCTTTCACCTCTGAGTAATTATGATGACTGTGATGTCTCTTTTATATCTTCATTTTTTAATTAGAATCTTTAATGTGTTTAACAAGCAATTCTTCCATCAATCTTTGATGTGTTTTACTTGTAAAGCAAAGACAGTTTGCAGTTCATTCTCCTTAAAGTTCCAGAGAAACCATTTTCCACTCACTTGCTTTGAAAGCCATTAAAATAACTTGATGAAGAACAGCAGCAGGGGGCTAATGGAAGCCAAGGCTTAGTAACAATCTTTAGATTTCCCCCTAAGACTTTCTCACAGGCACTTCAGAAAAAATCCTTAAGACCTTTCATCCTCCTGCCCTCTCCCACTATCAACAAAACCAGTACACAGTTGACAGATGCAACTAGTTCCATGTTTTCATATTTTCTTATTGCCTTTACCTTTGAATTTATAAAAGCTAAAACTTTTATAAAACATCCGTTGTCCATAACAAGACCAGTGCTTCATCTTCCCACTTGCGAAAGCTGCAAATGTAGAAAGATTTAAGCAGCAGCTTCTTCTAAACTTACCGCCTATATTGAAGATATGTGTGCAAAGCAACACATCTGCTACCCTAACAGAGATATATAAATGACAACTTGAACTTCAGTGATTTGCTTATGTGTATTCCAGTTTGTACTGAAGTATTTTGGGAATCTTCAGGACAAAAGGCTCCCTCTAAATGCAACAAAATATTTTAAATATATAGATTTATCCTAAAGAAGTAATACTGTCAAATGATCTCTAAGCAACCTAAACAAATGTTGAACTCTAACACAAACTAGTTCTTCAGATTGCAATTTTGGTCCAAATGTAGGATAGGATTATGTTGGGCACTGACGCTACATGGTACCACATTCATCGCCATTGTATCAAACCACCTTATTCATGTTACTACTCTAATATAACTCAGAGGGATAGCTGTGTTAGTCTGTAACTTTAAAAATGAGTAGTCCTGTGGCATCTTAGACCATAAAGCTCATGATGCTATATATTTGTTAGTCTCTAAAGTGCCATAGGATTACTCATTGTCTCTAATACAACTGTTTGGAGTCCAATTCTTAGTAGTTACAAGTTCTCGGGAATTCCTGGAGAAAAATCTATTGCTGCACTCAAGATACAGTATATAATATTTTGGCAAAATGAATGGCTTCTCTTCCTGCAAAAGGATCTTGGAGGATATGAATACATCCCAGTGTGCCTGTTACCATCCTAGGCTACTTTAAAACTGGGAGCTATAGTTGCATGGCATATAACTAGGAATAAGTATGTCTCCTACAGGATGCCAGATAGTAGACTTCCAATCTCTATCACAGGAGCACAAACATGAGAGACTGAAGGTCAGGTAAGTTCAGTCAGGGTTTCTCCACAGGGAGAGATTACTATTCTCTCCCCTTCCAACTTTGCAGAAGCTGGGAAAGCCTGAGGTGGTTAGTACCCAGTATTTCAAGGTTATTTACATCTGTTTTGAAACACTTGTTTGAAAGTAAAGCTACTCCTGAGGAAAGGATCCTAGACTGCACAGTTGTTCCTCAGTCGGTGAGTTGGCTCACAGTTTATACTCTCACATCTTCTCAGTTTCTACCCAGGCTTAATGAGCCTGTAGTACTTTCTACAGTCTGGGAAAATATTTTATTTAGTGGGACAACTGCCTAGAAGTCTGGAAACAGCCCTCTATGGTTATACTTCACACATTTCTTCTTCTAGATAAATATATTACTCTAGTTTCAACTTTCAAGAACTTTTTCAAGCCTCAGATGAAAGTTGTAGAAGTACATGAGTCAGCATTTAGGTTTTTTAGAAGCTACACAAAGAACGTATTTGCCAGTCCATTGGCTTTGCCTAACTGGCTATATCATCAACAGAGGAAATGGATCCAGCAAGAAGTGGAAACAAAAATCCTAGATTTGCGGCACAAAAAAAGCCCAGGAATTGCCACAAAAATAACTGTAGGTATCTGTAACATGCCCCACCACTGTGTTATATAGATACCATGCACTGCAAACAAATTAAAAAGCATCAAAGTACCATCTAAAATAACAATGACTTCCATCTCTTCATCATTGTAGCGTGTCAAAAGAAATACCTGTAATATTATTATTGGTTTAGCAGTAACTGTGCAGGAGTTTGCTAAAAGCATCACTGCAGATTGAACATAAAGACAGAAAAAATAAAGAAAAAGATCAACAGCTGTATTCCCTCCTTTCCTGCATTATTTTTCAAACAAACTGGAATGTTTTGTTTTTTCATGGAAGGGTGAATCTTTCCCACATTCATATTTAACATTTTCAGAGAAAGAATAGCTTTCACCTTTAGGAGTTTTGCCCTCATTTCCCTATAATGTATTCATCACCACTCAGCACATCTGCCCCAGCAAATCCTATTTCCTGTTCTATTCATGAGGCTCAGTAACCTGGAGCTTTAATGATTGCTGCCACACTTTTCCCATGGCCTTCTCACCTCTCAGTCTCCCCCCAAGTACCCAGCTCCCATTGTTTATCATCTGTTCTCCCCTGCTGCAAACTGCTGTCAGATGTTCATTTATCCCTAATCTTACTCGCTGCCTTTGATATTCTTTCTAATCCAACAACCTGTCAACTGGGGCATCAGCCCATGTCCAGACCAGCTGCTCTGTCACAGGCCTTAAGGGTCCCCCTCAGCTTCATGGGAGACATTTAAAAGATTTTGACACAGCATACACAATGTGAAACAGATAATGTTGTTTTGATCCGTGATCATGGCTTTTGTATGACACTAGTTGATCATTACTAAAAACTAAATTTCAGTTTATTTAAACTTTAGTATTACTATATTAATACGATCTTGTCCTGCATTTAAGGGACAACATGTTGAAAGCTAAATTCTCGGACATCAGGGAATGCTGCTTTATTTATCTATAAACTATGTAGAACAACTAATTCACACACAAAAATTAAGTCAGTTATTTTACATACCCTGTTGAATAAAAATAACAATGTCCCTGTTTGTGGTAAATCATTTTCTACTTAGTGTTTTCAAACCAAATTATTTAAAAACTTATGAGTTTTGACTGAAAATGTAAAAAAAAAAAAAACCCCATATTAAATAAAACTAGCCATTTACAAGTAATTTATTAAAACTGTTTGCAAAGTAGAATAATGTGCTACACTCATATAATATAAAACATTAACATTTGTTTTTCTGTCTTAACATTTTACAGCATATTCTCACTTATAGAAGATTTCATCACTTCCATAACATACAAATCCACTGCAAAGATTTTTAGACTACTACTCATCAACTATATTAAAACATACACCATCTGTATATTAGTTTGTAATTTTAAAAATTACAAGTAGTCCTGTGGCACCTTAGAAACTAACAAAAATATATAGGATCATGAGTTTTTGTGGGTAAAACCCATTTTATCAGATGAGTTGGAGTGGAAATAACAGAAACCAAGAGATATATATAACAGCAAAAGAAGTACCTGTCAACTGTAGGACCGGTGAGGCTAATTAAGCGGGTTGGAGGTGTCCTATTTGTAGCTTTTGATGTGAAAACATGGATGTTAAAGGCAGAGGAAATTGGCTTTGCTACATGCTATGCTGCTTCAAATGAGAGAATACCTTATACTAAGAAATGGTAAGTACCCATTTTTATTTATCTCTAACCATTCATTTATTTTGAATCCCAATTGAAAGCTCACAGACATTTGTGGTAAAGTCACGAGTCATAATTTAAACAAAAAACTAATTAAAGATTGTACAAAATAGGGATGTTAAATGTTTTTTTTGTAAACTAGGGATGTCAACGTGTAGTTGACTACATGATTAAATGATAAGCTTGGCTTATCAATTAATCCTGTCAACTACATGCATTCCACGCCTTGCTGGGGGGAGGCAAAAGCCAGTGCCTGTGGGGAGCCAGCTTTTAAGCCATTTCCCCACGAACACCAGATCCCATGGAGCCGCCTGCTCCCTCCCTTACTGCCTCCCACAGAGGCAGTGGGGGCGGGCATGAAGAAGCTGGTGCTCAGAGATAGCAGCAGATAGAGGCTGCTCCATAAGATGCTGGCACAGCCTCTGTCTTGCAGGGAGCTTAGACACCTTGTTGACAGGGGCTACTGCCGTGGAGCAGCTTCTGTCCGCAGCGGGCCCAGGCTCACCGTGGACTGAGGCTGCTCCATGGGATCGCAGTGCAGCCTCTCTCCATGAGGAGCTCACGCCCCCTGCAGACAGGGGCTGCTCCCACCCCACACTACTGTGCCAGCAGTAGGTGGCAGCCAGTCTGCACAGGGAGACAGTTTTTAAACTGGCTCCCCCTTGCCACCTCACAGGGGAAGCCCCGCGCAGCCGCCGGCAACGGGCCGGCTAGGGAAACCCAGCTGCCGGCCTGCAAGCGGGGGCGGAGGCAGCAGTGTGGAGTGGCAGGAGGTTCCTCGAAGCGGGGCTGGAGTCCCACTGGCTGGCAGCCCCACCCCCAGGGACTATAGAATAGTAGAGTAACCAATAAGAATTCATGAGGTTAATCGACTATTCAATTAACTGATACTTAACATCCTTAGTGCATGGCTTTTTCTCAATAACCAATATGGCAGTTCCTGTAGTCTGACTACTAATGCTCTTTGGCCATTAAATCAAAACACCATAGTTTGCTAAATTAATTTATTTCTTAAATATAGAAATATAGAAAACTATATACAGGTAATACATATTGTAGGCTTCAACCTGCATTTACTGTAGTTACTGGCACCGTTGCTACAGACTTTAATGAGTGCAAACTGAATTCCTGCTCTCTGATCAGTTGTTGCTCTCAGAACTCCACACTCATATGTCCAGAACAAACAAGACAGCCTCAGTTTCTCACCGTCTTCCTGGCAATCCTTCAAATCTCACATCCCCTAAAAATCCTGGCTCCTGAGAAAGTGTAATGAGAAACTCAGTCTCACACAAGTATACTTATTTTTAATATTCTATCTTTGTAATTTGAGATTGCTCCCTGTTTGTAGCTAAGTAACATGAAAAATAATTGTACTCCACTGTATGCAGATTGCAATCTATTGCATGTAGGTATGTTCTTACTGTTCTGTAAGGTGCCTACCATTCTCTGTGGATGATACAACCAAACAGTAACAATAGATCGAGTTGAATTAATTTGTTTTATTAGGCTACCTACATAATACCACTAGGAGCAAGATTCCCAATTTAAGGTATTTTCTGTTAATACAGTAATTCCTCGTTTAACACGTGCCCGCTTAACACGTTTTCACAATAGCACAATTTTTTTTTAGGGCACGTTTTTTGAATTACATGACCGTCCCCAGAATAACACGATTTCCCCGGCGGCTGTGCAGGGCTTCCCCCGCCTCCCTGCAAAGTGGCAGAGGGTTCACCACTCGCCGCGCCGTTCCCCGCTGACTCCCCCTCGCCAGACGCCTTGCCCCCTCTCCTCCACCCCCGCTTGCAGGCCGGTGGCTGGGTTTCCCCAGCCGGCCCATCACCGGCGGCTGCGCGGGGCTTCCCCCGCCTCCCTGCGAAGTGGCGGAGGGTTCGCTGCTCGCCGCACCGTTCCCCAGAGACCCCCCCTCGCCAGACACAGTGCGGGTCCCGGCAGACCCGTCACAGGGACATACTCCCAACCCAATCCCCCTCCCCTCTCCTCCCCTTCCCTTCCCCAGAGCCAAACACCTTCCCTCCCTGCTGTAACCCAGTCCCCTTTCTCCCCCAACCTTATGTCCCCAGTCCCAACAGACACCACTGCTTGAAACACAACCCCCACCTTTTCCATTATTTTCAATGGGAAAATTGACCCCGCATAACACATTTTCACTTAACACGATCATTTTCTGAAACATAGCTATAGTGTTAAATGAGGAATTACTGTAGTGTGTTAAAATTAAGTTTTAGGAGCCGCCCCGCCCCCAGCACATTCCCATTGGCCAGTTTCTGGCAGAAACCAGCCAATGCGAGCTGCTTGTTGGACAACAGGTGGCTAAGAAAAACCATGCCCCCCTCTCCTGGCTCAATTTTTCCATGAAGCACATGGCCAGGCAAGCAGGCTGGCACTGGCTGGGAAACATTTTAAATCTGCAGGCAGGCAGGCTCGTTTGGCAGCTGGCAAATAAGTCTCTTGGCCACAGCCTGCTTCTGGCACCCCAGCCCTTTCCTGCCCCAACTCTCTGTCCCCCCCACTCAACATACCCAAACCCTCTGTCCCCCTCTTACACCCATACCCCCCTCCCAGATCTGGCACCCCAATCTCCTGCCCAAGATCACAATCCCCTCCTACCCTAGGTTACATCACAAATCCCTGCACTCCAGGCCCCTGCCATAGGTCACAACCACCTCCTTCACCCAAACTCCCTCCCAGACTACATTCTCCCTCCTGCACCCCCAATCTCTTACCCCACACTCCCTTCTGCACCCAATCTCCAGCCCAGATCCTACACCTCCTCCATTTATATCATGGAAGAGTGCAGCCCTTGACCACTTTCCAAAATCTTGGAGTGGCCCCCCGTCAAAAATTATTGCCCACCCCTGGACTATACTTAACCTAAAAAGCTGGACATTTCTGCCACTGCTAACCAATTTCTACATTCCCAGCCAGTGTTCTCAGTGAGCTTCTGTGACTGCTCAGGAGAGATTCAAATGCTGCCCATCTGATTAGCAAAGCGCCCACGGATAGGTTTTGTTTTTACTGGTGGTGCACACTCGCCTCAGTGCAGATAAAAATGTATTCTGCACATGGATGGAAAAGATTACATGGAACATTGTTCCCAACCATTACCTTCTAACTGTCCCTAAGTTATTTCACATCAGGAACAAGTGCAAGCCTAGTGGCCACAGTGTGTTAAATGGGGGAGAAAAATCTTCATTCTAGCACCACATTTATCAAAAAATACCTTGATGTTTCTCTTCTACAACTCTTGACTTTGCAAATTTTCTTCACATTTTCCCTTCAGAAACACCCAACCACATCTCATGCTAAAATAATTTTGAAATTTAAAAAGCATTACATCAGAAGTTTGTGGCAGTGCCATGAGCAAAGCCAGGTCCCCTTACTTCTGGTCCCAATCCTGTGTCTTAACTTCAAAACCATAATTCACTTAAAATACAGTGTATATGCTCATGCTACCGTGAAAACTATAACTTCACATTTCCTTTATGTTTATGTATACAAAATGCTATGTCATTTCAGCCATAATGCTGTCGTCTTATTATTTTGCATTTACTATCATGTGTGCTAGAAATGGTGAAGGAACTCAAAGAAATTCTGAGAAAGAAATAACACGATAATCTTTGACATGATTGCTTTGACAAAAGAACTGTATATATTACTTGGAAAACTACTTCCTACTACTGGAGTCTTTGAAGATTTAACAGACCAGTGTTACTTGTTTGAACAAGTTACCTAAAATTCTGTTTATTATTTTCACAGCAGCATTTTAATTGTCAAACTAGAAAAAAATGTTATATGTTTATCAAAAAGCAGAAGGAATCTTCAGAAAATGTTTTAGGCAGCTGGGAACATTCTTACTACTATATTAAAAGTATTTCTAAATGTGGAATTAGTGGATACAGTATAACAACAACACAACTATTGCTTTTTATCTTCAAAGTTCTCAGGACATTAATTAGGCCTCAATCTTGCTTTCCCTGCATGGAGCTCATTGCTCATGGTCTTAATCTGCATATCCCAGTGTGATAGGTAACTCTTAAATCTCATTTTAAAGTGCACAGAAACAGAGATTAAGGGATTTTCTCAAGGCCACAGAGGAAGTCAGAGTCAAATCTCTTAAAAATCAGGAATCCTTGTTCACAGTCCACAAAACGAGTAGACTGCCCAACACCCTTATTATTACCTGGGTCATTTTCTGCTCACTATACAATACACCAGGAATGTTAGCAACTTTAAATCTTTTTATTCCCTTAAAACTAAAGGAAAAGACCACACATTGAAAAGATTTTTCCCTCTTCCATTTCATTTGTACGTGTATTTTAAACTCAGGAGTGAATGACTGAAAACATTAATTAAAATAAAACAAAATGATAAAGTCAAACATTGAATCATCTGAAAATAGATGCCTACATAGGACTAAACAAAGTTTCTTGTTACAATTGGTCCCTTTGATTCAACTTCCCTTTCAGTTGGCAACACTGTTCTGGTTTGTCAGAAAAACATAAAAGCTGACATACTGGGTCAGACCACAGTCCGTCTTTCCCAATATCCATCCACGGCAGTGGCGTGCACCAGAACTTCACAGGGTTTGTACAAAACAGGACATTTATGGAATGATCCTCCTGTCTCCCACTTCCAGCTTCTTGTATTAAGAGATCTGGGGTCTCTCTGAGCATGGGGTTACATGCCTGCCCATTCTGACTAACATCCACTGACAGACCTATCCACCATGAAGTTTGGAACTTATCTAGGTTTGATTTTTTTTTTAAACTTAGTTATACTTTGAGGCATCATAACATCCCATGTCAATGAGTTTGAATGTCCTGCCTTCATTCAAACAGATGCTTGTTCACCATTCCATTCTAGCATGGGTTTGAACATATACACTGGAAAATTTAATTGCAGTTTATACTAGTCTAGCCTGTGCAATTCCAAAAGTTCCTTAACAGATCACTCACTTACAATTAAAAGATAGGAAGCAGTGACGAGAGCTGTCTTGTCAGAACAGGCATCTAAAACAAAGCCCATGTGAGCGAGTCAGTACTATGAACTAGGATTAGAAGAAATCAAAAAAATTCTGGCTCTCAGTCATATGCTTAGCACATCACACCACATCTCTTGCTTTAAAGAAATCAAAGCACGATGACAGCACAACTTTTCTGCAAGTGCTTACTGGAAATAATGGAAGAATAAGGAACACATAGTGAATACATGCACTATAATGAAGTGAATACAGTCCCCAAGGGAAACTAGATTGATGAAAATACATCAGGGTAACTTTCTGCATCAGATATTTTTGGCCTTGGTTACGCTATGAAATTCAATAATAGCTTTTGAGCATGGCTGTGGCCCTACTGATTTAAAACTAAATATGGTCCAGCCTGCATGGACAAGGCAATACCTGCAGGCCAAACTGTAATTTCCATCAGCTACCTCATTTAAGTTTATCAATTATTGTTTGACTTGATTCCTTTGATTGTGGAAATAGGATCAGAAAGATCCAGGCATTTACAATCGAATCTCCAGTCAAGTACTGAAATCTTTGGATGGAACAATTAAACTTAACTAGAGATGCTCTAGAACAGTGGTCCCCAATCTTTTGGGGCTGCTGGGCGCCCGGGGCTGGGGCCGCACATGCACCAAATGCCCGGGGGCGGGGCCGCGCATGTGCCATGCACCAGGCGCCCAGGGCGGTGGCTGCGCATGCGCCGCGCGCCCGGGGTGCAAGAATGGCTTGGGCCAGCCCTGGTCACTCGGTAGGCGCCCATAAATGCCCCAGCGGGCGCCATGGCACCCTTAGGCACCACGCTAGGAACCACAGCTCTAGAGCAGTGTTTCTGAATGTGGGCTACAGGCCGGAAAGCCGCTAACAGGCCCACACCACTTTGTTTGCCTAAAAGGATCTGTATTATCCAAGAGGCAAAGTCCTGATTGGTTAATATTTGGTGATATCTGCAAACAAAGTCAAGTAGCTGCAGACAGATGGATTAGTGTTAGTTTTTCAGCCCTAAACAGTATCAAACCAATGCCCAAGCACTGGCAATAGGGGACACTTTAATGCAGAATTTCAGGTGAGAGAGAAAACCAAGGTTCTGAGTCTGACCACATAAGAACATAAGAACATAAGAACAGCCGTACCGGGTCAGACCAAAGGTCCATCTAGCCCAGTATCCTGTCTGCCGACAGTGGCCAGCACCAGGTGCCCCAGCACCAGGTGCACCACTGCACACGTGACCACTTGCAGTCCTCGACAAAATCCGGTGGCACTTGGGAAGTTGTATTTGGACAATTCACATCTAAAGTACCATTTCATTGTCATTCTGATATCTGCCTTCATTTCCAGACCTAAACTATCAGAGGGGTAGCTGTGTTAGTCTGAATCTGCAAAAGCAGCGAGGAGTCGTGTGGCACCTTATAGACTAACTGAAGTGTTGGAGCATAAGCTTTCGTGGGCAAAGACCCACTTCGTCAGATGCATGTGACGAAGTGGGTCTTTGCCCACGAAAGCTTATACTCCAGCACTTCAGTTAGTCTATAAGGTGCCACAGACCTAAACTACTATGTGTGTTCCTGTGCGCTGTTAAACAATAGTTGTGTTCTGCTCCAGAAGTGACTCTATTTCCATGGCGGGTGGGTCAAGTGGGTCCTGTTTACGGAGCAAATGTGGGGATGAAAGGTGTTGTATGCATGGCTAGAATCATATAAAAAGATCATAATGAACGTGCATTACAAGACTACTACTGCACTCTTCAGGACAATATTAATGCTGCCACATAAATAACACAATCACGAAAAACCTGCCAGCGAAACGTTGTGATGGGACACTAGGGCCTTGCTCATTAGAAATGATGCAGAATAACCGAAGTCACTTCTGCTAGCGGTTTTTTTTTTGTTTGTTTGTTTAGCTCATTCAGATGTCAGAGATTTCCAACCGTGGCCGCAGCTGGGAGACCAAGGAGAACACAGAGCGAGCCCCATGCCCGCGGGAGCGGCTGGGGCGAGGAAGGAGGGCGCGGGGAAATGGGGGGAGGGGGAGAGGATCTAGTGTGACAGGGGCGCTGCGAGGTGAGGATTAGGAGCAGGGGGGCTGGGAGGGGGCAGGAGCCTGCCGGGAAAGGAGCGGGAGGGGGAAGGGCACCATTCCCACACGGGCCCGGCAGCATTTCCTGGCAGCGCAGCGCTCCTAGGCCCAGCGGTATCCCGGGCTTCCGCACAAGGCAGCTGCCGCCAGAGCCGGGACTCACCTGCCGGTAGCGGAGCCGGAAGGGCCGCAGGTACTGGGAGGAGGCGCAAGGCGCCAGGGCCAGCTCCTCGATGGCCTCCATCTGCGGGCGGGAGCGCCGAGCCTGGCCTGGGAGCGGCGCCGGCAGCCGGGGCGTGGCTGCGGGCAGCCTCCGAGCGCTCACGCCGGCCTGTGCGGGGCGACAGCCTCCACCAGAGGCCGGGAGTCCGCGCGCACGCCACGCGCCACCCGTGCTCGGCGAAAGCCAACGGAACCTCCCTTCCCCCCCCCCGCAACCGTCCCGCCAAGGGACCCGGCCCCCCCCCCGGTGACTGGTGGTAGTGGGGGGGGGCACTGCCCCTCCAAAATTCTAATTGGTAAATGAGGTGTCTCCTTATCTCCTGCCCCTTTAGATGGCCTCTCTGCACTCCCCCAAAAAGCACCAATCACCATTGCTCCCCCCAAGTACCCCGCTCAGGGGCCACATGCCCCAGCTAGGAGAGAAGCACCCCATCCCCCCCCCCCACCCTTTGGTTAAGAGTCAAGGACCTCCTCCCCCACAAAACCGTCCACCTAGGGGGGCAGGGAGTTTCTTCTCACACTTGCCTCCAGCCACAGGGACGTTTAACCCACCCATCCCCTCACCCCCCCCCCCAGCTCTGTCTACATCCGGTGGTGAAATCCTTGGCCCATGGAGGTCAGGTCAGTGGCAAAAATCCCATTCTCTTCAGCAGAGCCTAGATTTCAGCTGCTATGTTTTCAGCCCCCCCTCCACTGACAAGGGGTACAGCTATACTACAGGCGCTGGTGGCTGTAGTGTAGACTCTTCCTGTATCACTGGAAAGGGGCTGGGTTGTTCCATGGATGTAGGTGATCCGTCTTCTTGAGGAGTGGTAACTAGCTCCATGGAAGAATTCTTCTATGCTAAGGTTAGGTCACATTAGCTCCAGCATGCAGGGGTGATTTTTTCACATCTCTAAGTGATGCAGTGAGGTCTAACTAAATTTTAGCTAATAGAAAAGTCCTCACATGAGTATTCCCACTAAAATGGCCTTGTGTGCCTTAAAATATGTTTGGGAGAAGAGGTTGAACCTCTCTAATCCAGCACTCTGGTCGAGCAAAATCCACAGTCCAGCATGTTAGTTAGCCAGATGTTCAATTATCATGGATGTGGCCAAGTCTCCCATGGTTCCATAAAGTTTGTTTATAGCCACCAATCCAGGTTTTCAGTGTTTTATGCTGTGATTTAGCTCTAATTTACCCTTCAATGTCTTCTAAGAGCCCAGTAAGCAGTGGAAGTGCTGGAAATGCCTCTAGATAATATTGACCTTCTGTGGTCCAGCAAGTTCTCACAAACATCCCTTCAAAACATACACATTCTTATGCACAGGTGATTACATGGCTCAAAAACAGCCAAAGATATCTGTCTTCACATTTGCCTTCTCTGAAATCCGCATGTTCCAGGCTATGTAGCTTTTGAATATTCTATCATATCTTGACAATAAATCTTTTTAAAATGTTTTGTCACTTGCTTTCCTTAATCTCTGAAGAGACTTTTGAATATCCATATGCTATATGCAAAACAGGGATGTAATAGAGACAGAAGGTGTCATGCTTATTTATGAAGTAATCTTTTAAATTGACACTAATTTTCAGAACTTAGTGTTTTGGTATACCAGATTCATTTTGGCACCTTTGTATAAAACAGGAGAAATAGGCCCTGCTCCTGCAAAGATTAGCATGTGTTTTATTTTACACACAAAGGCCATATTTACAATAGCAAATTTATAGCACAGCGATAGGCAACATAAATTAGTAAGTGTGCCATATGAGTGGCCCTCCTTCATCTCAACAGGCTGCAAGATTGTCATAATCAAGACAGTCTCCTAGGATGGGATAGTTTTGCCAACTGCTCTCTTGTACTGGGCATCCCCTTTATAGGTTGCCCCTGTGCATCCGTTCCACACTAAAGTCATTGATGTTTGTAGGAACTGATGCATTGTAAGTCCTCCCATTCCCCGCTGTAAAGTCACGCAAAAAACCCATATAATTTGTGCAAATGGAAGTCAGCCGCAGGAAAAAAAAAACCCCACTTTAAGTTGTTTCTCTATAAGTCCAAGGTTTTTGGAACGTATCTTGGACTTATAGCAAGTACGGCCTGTATTTAGAATGTGCAGGGTGTACCAATTGAATCGTATCAGTGCTTTGATTGGATGCAGAGGGAGCACATAGTTTTCACAGTCAATCTTGTGTGTAATTAGCACACACCTCCCACTTCTCGTGCCCTGGCTTTATGTGTGTGTCACTTTAGTAATACAGGTACAAAACTGGAATCTGGCAACCCTGTGTATAAACAATGGTAAACAAACTGTCTTGCGGACTGCACATAGAACCCTGAAGGGATGCTTATTGCCCACCACTGTTAGAGTGGCACAACTGTATCAGTGCAGTACAGCTGTAAGATCATTCATGTAAACTGATCTATGCCAATGAGATAGAGCTTTCCCATCAACATAGTTAAACCTTCTATTAACATAGCACTGTCCACACTGGCACTTCTGTTGGTCTAATTGATGATGCTCAGAAGCGTGTGTTTTTCACACCGCTGAGTGACAATAAGGTATACCAACAAAAGTGCTATTGTAGACATAACTGAAGTACAATGAGAGTATACATAGCATTTTGGAAAATATAATCAGTAAACAATAAGATGTATTAACTAATATAAAATAGTAGCATTTAGTTCAAACTATAATCCTTGTCTGTGTGCATAACTGTATATACTAAGTAAAAATATATATAAGAAGACTACAAGCTACCTGTTTGTGTCCAAACAAGAACAGCAAAAAGATAGTTACTACAGCTGTGCTCCTGCAATCTGTATGAGTGAACACTTGCACACATTCAGAACCTCTGTGACTTAATTAGGGTTATAAGCAGTTACAAATAGGGTTGCCAGATGGTTTAACAAAAAATACCAGGAAAAAATTCTGTTGAGCCAAAAAAAAAAAAAAAAGCCCAGCAAAAGTTGTTGAGCAAAAAACAAAAAAAAGGAACCGACTGGAGCCAAAATATAGTCATAGCTCCTTTAATTCCCGGACCACTCCATCTCCTCCCCCGCCCGGGCTGTACCGCCCTTCTGTTGGATGCTGGAGCTGAGAAAAACAGAAAGGTCCACCTCTACAGATTCAATTGCAGGCTGAGGCCTAAATTACCAGTCTGGCAAATGCTGCTTTACCAAACATAGATATCATTCTTTCAGCTATAATCATTTGGGCAAACTCCTGTGCCTGCACAGAAATCTATTGACTTAATGGGACTGAACGCAGATAGGGATCTGTCCATGTGGAGATAGCAATGAGATCAAAACTATAACACTCAACTACAATAAATAATAGTAAAATCAATTGGACTATTCACAATAGTTAGCAGTAAAATTGATAGAATGTTTGCAGGATTAGGTCCTAACTGTATGTCCTACCCAGTATTTTCAAATCCAAACATTCAAAAGTTACAAAAGCAGTCTCAAAAAAATCATGAAACTGGCTTTAAAATGAAATAAAATAAATATTGGGATTTTTTTTAATTTGCTTTCTGCATTTGAATTTTCAGATAACATTTTCAAGCTTTTTCTCTGCAACCACAGGGACTAGAAACTTACTTTAAACAAAAGAAAAAAAAGGCTCAGAATCTCACAAAATAACATGACTGCAGCTTTAAGAAAAAACTCCACATATTGCAAGACTTGTGGTAAGATTGCTGCCTACTACGAGTAAATTCATTGTACTTTAATTACAAGATTGATGACACAAAAAAATCCATTGCCAATTAGCCAAAAAGCTGTATCTTACAACTAAAGCTTTGTCTACACTACATTTAAAAAATATGTGGCCATGGCAGGAGCACTGAGGGTGCTCTCCCAGGTCATGTCTACACTAGGAAATTATTTTGAAATAACTTATTTTGAAATAATAACTTCCGAAATAACCTATTTCAAAATAAGCTTATTTCACAAGGAAAGCAGGAGTTATTTCAAAGTAATAGGCTTGGTAGTGTGGACACTCTGCTTGTTATTTCGAAATAAGGGGTGTTACCTCAAAATAAATCCCTAATGTAGACCAGGGCCCAGTGCTGTAGGTAAACCACCTCTGGTGCTTTACAGTCTATAACTTGCTGCACTCAAAGGCATGTTTATTGGCAGTAACTTAGCCTAAGTAGACTATACATTTCATATCTCTGACATTTTTTCTTGAGCCTTCAATGAATTTGGGGGGAGGAAGGTGGTACGTGTCTTCCTAAACAGAGCTTATTGATTTTGTCATGAAATACAATTACTTTAAGAGTTATCTAAACCAAAGCCAAATGTTATGTTTTAGCCAGTAAGAATGAATTACACAATGACTTAAAGTCAACTGTATAATTTGCTGGTTTACTTCAATGCCACACAACAACTGCCTTTTTCACCTACCTCATTTATTACATTTTTGCAAGAACAATAGAGGCAGAAATATAGATTATCTTGAATTCTCTGCTGCAACACAGTGGCCAATATATAAACATACAATAATACATTCAAAACTTAATTTTCAATTTGTCACCCTTTTTATATGCTACAATCTAGGGATGGTGATTTTGGAGTAATTACAAAACTATCGATAATACTATTTGGTATTTGTTCTATACAGTTATTTTATTTCAAAGCATTTTACAAACAAAAATAATCTTTTTTCTTATATCTGTTTTGTCTGATTTTTTTCTTTCTGATTCTAAGCAGATACCGTTGGTCTTACGGTCTATATACATGAGTATACCATATTTACTCACTGTTTTTATAGTGCATTGGACTTGTAAGCTATTTCAGTAATACCATTACCTCCAGTTACTGTTATTTTAATTTACTTAAATATATTTATAAAGCATACTCTATGGAGCCTGCATGATATTTTAAATTAGCTTACACTGATGACCCTTGGTCCCCACTAAACTATATACCACTGTCATACTCAACACCTGTTGGCAAAGCCCTGAGAGAAGAAAAGGGCCTTACACAATGCCTTTGAAGTCAACAGATGGGTTTCTGGTGCTTTTGGAATTACAGGCTTGCAGTTCATGTGCAAGACTCAGAGTCAGAAGAGCTGACCTATTATATTCCTATTTCTGTCACAGTCTTGTAGCAAATCCTGAGCTGATGTACACAGTCATAGCTCCATTTACTTCAATGGCACTGTGACAATTTTACCAACTAGGGGTCTGCCATCGTATGTGAATTTTGAACTGAATTTAGGGCCCAATCCTATTCTCATTGAATCAGTAGCAAAAATCCCATTGACTTCTATGGTACAGTGAAATGTTTCTGTCTCAATTTGTTCATGTATAAAATGTAGATAATAAGCACTGCCAATAGTGTAAAGCTGTTGGGAGGCTAAATTTGTTAATATTTCTAAAGTGGTTAGGGCTCTTTAAATGGAATATGAGCTATTCAGAACATGTTATTTGTGAACATTGAGTAATCTGCTTTGGAATAAAAAATATATCAACATTGCAAAAACTAAAATGTCTTTATATTTCCTGAAGTGTAAAAGGCAAGGTAATAAAATGTCATTGTTATTAAATATAAAATGCCTTCTTGTTGCAGTATTTGCTGCATACGAAATGGAAGTAATATAAACACCAATCTTCTCTAGTAGAAGAATACATGGAGGTTTTATTAGATTCATAAATTCCAAAGTCAAAAATATTCTTATTAATCAACCCTCTCATGTTTTTTTAAACAGATCATCATGAGATTTGAAGGTCTGCTAGTTTTACCAGGAGTTTGGCTATCAAATACCGAACATAAGGCTAGGTTCTCTTTGATGTTTTTGATACTCCCAATACTAATTTAACAGCAGTAGGTTTTTGAACAACAGAAGCTCACAATTTGTCATGGTTATTATTTCTGTGATTTATGTTCACTTTCCATACAACTGTAAGGCAGATGTCTGTGTGCACAGCTATTCGGCAAGCACCACATAACCCAAACTATTTTGTCAATATATTGATTGAGTAGGACAATATTCTGATATGTCAGCCATCTGTTTCTTTTTGCCTTCTTATCTAATACTTTTTTTGTTACAAAGTTTATTGCCATCTTGTATATTAGTAAGAACCTTACCAATATGGCTGAAATGAGGGGAGTCTTAGCTATCATAAAATTTACTAATCAATATATTATTTACCTTTTATATTACAGAGCAGTTACCATCAACTCTAATAAAATCTTAATATTTTGTCACTCATGAGACTGAATAGTACTACATTTTAAAATATGTATGTTGTTCCAGGTAATAAACAATGATGAATTATTAGTTGATTTAGTTGGATTTATATAATTTGAAAAACATTGGGCTAAATTAATCCCTATCATAATTACATGTGCCTAAATGGAATTACACCAGACATGATTTTGTCATATCCTTTTGGTCAAAATAATCTTCTTCAGAGCATGAAAAACTCCAGTGAATTGTGACTATACCTTTATTTTGAAATTATTTCAATTTTCCCAGCCAGTTGGAATAAAAACACAGTTTCAATATGTGTTAGTTTACAGTATCACTGTTTACTTATATTGAAAGGTATAAGGTGTCACAGGATTTCTCGTTGTCTATCCTGCAGAGTGTCCACTGGGGGCAGCCATACCACCAAGGGAGTGGCCAGCAGGGTTTGGGTTCTGTCATCTTGCCTACCAACACACTGAGTAAGTAGCCCCTCTACTCCAACACTTAGCCCTCCCCCCCCCCAACCCCTGGCCCCGGAGGGGGGATAAAAAAGGCCTCTGGTGGCTTGCCAGGCCTGGGATGGTACTTGGTCCTGCCATGAGGGCAGGGGACTGGACTCGATGACCTCTCAAGGTCCCTTCCAGTTCTATGAGATAGGTATATCTCCATATTATCAGAAAAGGCCCCTGGAGGCTGGGAACAGGCTGGGTGGAGGAAAAACACCACTGGCAGCCAGTGGGGGAAGCTGAGGGGACTGAAAAAGCTCCTAGCAGCCTGGTGGGGCTGGGGGGAGAGAAAAGGCCCATGACATAAGGGACCTCCCATCCTGAGCTCTTTCTTATTCCCCAACCCTTACGCTTGCACCCCCTGTTCTCCCAGCCTCCTGCACTCTCTCCCCACCCCTCCCCACACATCCCCGAAACCCTGCCCTGAGTCCTGCACCCCCCATACCACCAGCCCCCTGCCCTGAAGGACCCTGGCAATGCCGGCGAAGTCGGCTAGTAATACAAAGCAGAGAAGTTCAGAGAACCAGGATCAGGTTCTTCCTCTCTATTGCAAAATTCGAGTGACCTATTATCCTTCTTTCTCCTTTCTGGTTTCTTTACTGCCATTATTATTCATTCTTCTACTTGCAACTCATTTTCTGGGGAACTGACAGGCCCCATGGCTAATTTTATTTTCTTTATGAGCACGACCTCCACTACAGCGTACTCATCTAATGCTTTCTCTTTCCATTCTGCTGCCTCCTGTCTTAATTTACCCTTTTCCATTTGTGCCTTACTGGTTTCTTTTTGCATGACTATGATATAAGCGTTTTGAATTAGCACAGTGGCATTTAACATATCAGCCTCTGCTTTTGTGCTATCCGGTTCCTCCTGATAGGCAGTCATCTGAGTAGTCTGTGCCCTCACACTGAGGGTATGTCTAAACTGCAGAGTTTTTTTGGAAAAACAGCCATTTTCCAAAAAAACTTCAGTTAAGTTCACACTGCAATCTCATTCTTTCGACAAAAAGTCAAAAGAATGGAGGGTTTTTTCCAATAGCGGTAAACCTCTTTCTACAAGGAAGAATGCCTTTTCCAAAAGAGCTCTTTCAGAAAAAGGCGTGTGTGGAAGGGGAAGAGGGTTTTCTTTCAAAAGAAGAGACTTCCAAGAAATAACACAGGTGCCCTGATGGACACTCCATCCAAAGTAACCAGAACTCTATAGTTCCTGTCTCTTGGCACCTCTTAAAGCTGCAGGCACCCTGGACAAGCCTTGTGGCAGGAAGCCAGCCCTGGAGCAGCACCTGACCAAGCGGTTCTCCCTGCCACCCTCACTCAAAGCTGTGGCCGAGCCACAAGCCCCCTGAGATCCCCTCAGCCCTCTCAGGGAGCACGACCAGGGCTCCCAGGACCCACCAATGGGTACCAAGCAGCAGGCACCTTCCTGGTCTGGAGCGGCGATCCTGTCCCTCGTCAAGCTGTGGGGGGAGGAGGAGACCCTACAGGATCTCTGCTCCAGACACTGAAACGTATATGGGCGCATGGCCAAGGCCCTGACGAAGCGGGGACACCCACCCCGGACCTTAGAACAGTTTCTGGAGTGAAGTGAAGGCACTCCGCCAGGGCTATGCGAGGGCCAGAGAGCACAGCTCGCACTCCAGGGCAGGACCCCACTCCTGCCCATACTATGAGGAGCTGCACCAGATCCTGGGTGCTGGGGAAGCCCATTCCCCACCTGTGGTGGTCGATTCCGGCCTTGACATGCCCATCATTGCCCGCACGGATGTCACGGAAGAGGAGGGGGAGGACAAGAGGCAGCAGGGTCAGAAAGAGGAGGATGACACAGTGACAACAGTCACGCTGTCCCTGGAGCCAGTACCCCCGAGCCTGGACATGTTGCAGGCATCGTCTGACGCCGGGGAGGGATCATCAGGTGACTGCACTCAGTTTTCCACACACACAGGGCAGGGCAGGTGGGCACAGAGGGGATGGGGTGTGATCGTCGCTTGGCCTGCTAGGGCTGGACATCGTGCTGCAGTCCATGCATGTGGAACCATGTGCAGCGTCATTGTGTGCCCTGCAGCCTCAGGAGGCATCCTCTGAGCACGCCCAGGATCCTGCTCAGAAGCTATGGGGGCCACACACACGTCTGGCCCTGGGGAGGGACACCCTCCCATCACCCGCCACGCCTGGAAGCAGGATAGCCACAAGGGCGCAGGCATGACCCCATACACACTGAGGAGTGCTGCACATGGGCATGCCTGCCTGCATAAAGCACCACCCGCTCCCACAGATAGCACTGCCAGGTGCATGTGTGTGTGTGCGGGCCCCAGGGAGGGCTAGGCTGCTCCAGGCCCCTCTCCCGCCCATGGGATCCCTCTGTGGCCAGACACTTTCCTTCCCTGCTTGTCCATGGGGGCAGGGGGGGAGCAAGCAGCAAGGTCCCCTGGGCACCTCGGGGCCCCTATGAGGCACAGCCTGCTGTGCAGGCTACACATGGCCTTGCTACCAGGACATCCCTGTCCTTTGGACTGAGGACTGTTGGTCGCTGCTCACAGAGGAGGACCCGGCCTCAGGGACAGTGTCTGCATGGATGAGTGACCGCCTCTCCCTCTTTATTCTCCACAGCCAGACCAGCCATGACTGAGGGGGGAGCCACATCACTAAAGCCATGCTCCTGGCCCCAGGGGTCCCGAAAGCACCCCAGGGTCCAGGAAGATCTGATGTGCGACATGCAGCAGATTCTGGCTCAGAAGGTCTAGGAGGACACAGAGTGGTGGACCCGCATGTGGGACCAGCTCATGTGGCAGGGCAACAACATGTGTGCCATCATGCATGAAATGATGGCACACCCGGCTGCTGTCCCTGCTCCTGCCTACAACCCTCCTGCCTCCCGCTATGCCTATTCCTCCTCTTCCTGCCCCCAGCGATGTCTCTGCTTCCTCCCCCTGTATGTCTCTGCCCTCTCCCCAAGTGATGCCCATGCCCCTTCCCCCTGCCATCCCTGACCCCGCTCCAGCCCCCCATCCTGCCCACCCACCTGTGGTCCCAGGACCCACCCAACCCCAAGTTCGCCAAAGTCCCTGCACCCCATGGGCACTTCCGGCTGCCCCCTCGTGCCACTCCCAGCCCTGAGTCCCCTCCCCCCCTCCAGGTTAGGAGCCTCCCTCCCCCCTCCAGGTTCTCAGCCCCCCTCCTCCCCAGCTTTTTTTATTGAAAGATAAATACAAAGTTCGTTCTGTTGAAATCAAAACAGGTGTGTTTATTGACTGTACAGGGAAGCGGGGAAGGGAGGGGTTGTGGTGGGAAAGGGATATTGGATCAAGGCCCAGGCCCCTAGAGGGGAGGCCCTGGGGAGAGTTACTGGGGTCCCTGTGGGAAACTCTCCCTCAGGGCCTCCCGGATGCACACCCCCAACTGATGGGCCTGGCGGATGGCAGCTGTCCGCGACTGCTCGAAGGGTCTCCCTTTGTGGCCGGCCTCTGCCCCCCAACCAGGTAGGAATGCCTCCCCCTTCCTCTCCACAATGTTGTGGAGGACACAACATGCCGAAACCACCTTGGGGTTGTTGTGCTCCCCCACATCGAGGCGGATCAGGAGGCACCTGAACCATGCCTTGAGGCGGCCAAAGGTGCACTCCACCTGCATCCTCGCCCAGCTGAGGTGGGAATTAAATTGGTCCCTGCTGGGGTCCAGGTGGCTGTTATATGGTTTCATCAGTCACGGCATCAGGGGATAAGCTGCGTCCCCCACGATGCACAGTGGCATCTGCCCATCCCTAACGGCAAAGTCACGCCGGAGAAAGAAGGTACCCGCCTCCAGCTTCCCATAGAGGCTAGAGTTTCAAAATATGCGGGCGTCGTGTGCCCTGCTTGACCACCCAACAAAAATGTCCGTGAACTGTCCATGGTGGTCGACCAGAGCCTGCAGCACCATTGAGAAGTAGCCCTTCCTGTTAATATACTGGGCTGCTCAATGTTGTGGTGCACGGATTGGAATATGGATTCCATCAATCGCTCCCCCGCAGTTCAGGAATCCCAGGGTGGCAAATCCTGCGACGAAGGGGTCCAGGTCTCCTAGGCGGATGACCCTGCGCAGCAGGATGGAGTTGATGGCCCTCACATCCTGCAGAAGGAGACAAACAAACACACAAAAAAGTGAATGAAAGAGGGAGTGCCTCAGCCCTTGGGAGGTGCCCCCCCTCCTCCGTTCCCCCCCTCAAGTATCCCAGGAGCCACCCCCTATGAGGCCGCCCCCCCAGCAGCAGGGCTGTGTGAGGACGGGATAGCACAACCCCCCGGATGGGGCTTCCCCCCCAGCTCCAGCCCACCCCCACTTTACCTAGGGTCCCCCTTTTCCAGGACTTCTTTCCCCCCGCCCCTCCCGCAGGGACTGCAGCTGAGAGTGCCTTACTTCCATGAGGAGGGCCCTGATGGTGGACTTCCCCATGCTGAACTGGTTGCCCACCGACCAGTAATTGTCTGGGGTGACGAGCTTCCAGATGGCAATTGTGACCTGCTTCTCCAGGGGGATGGCGGGCCACAGGTGGGTATCGCGTCGTTGGAGGGTAGGGGCGAGCCAGGCAGACAGCTCCAAAAAGGTAAACTAGAGAGTGGTGTAGTATATTAGTCTGGGTATTGGAATATGCATTCACACTCCTGAATTCTAATCCCAACTTCTTCCGTGGTTTTGACTAAGTCACATACCCATTCCTAAAAGATACTGAGTGCTCCTTAATTCCCATTAGTGAATGTCTTGCAGGACAGGACATTTAGCCACTCAGGTTCTTCTCCTGTAAATGTGTACTTTAGATTTCGGTTTGCACAGACGACACAATGAATTGTTGACATGACATGAAATATGTACTCGGGGCCATCCAAGTATATGTTTCATTTGTTAATCCTAGTCCCAAACATTTGTTCAGGAAGGGATTAGAATGGGCAAGTTGCCATTTCCAGGAAGAACTACATTTCTTTTATTATCATATTTAAATGTAAAGCATATGTATTATATGCTACACTTCTGCCCATTAACATTTCCAACAGTTGTGGTAACTACTTTCCCCATACATTTTTTAATGTCTTGGGCCTACAAATATTTTTTTAAAAAGCAAAAAGAAACAGGTCAAACGGTGGCACTATTGCATATATGTAGGAGCTGCCTATTTGTCACCCAGCTCTTTAGTCCCAGCGCAGGAAAATATTGCACTGAAATCAAGTGCTGGAGGGTTAAAATCCTGAGTGATGTAACTGCATCAAAATCAAGAGGCAATGAAAGAAGGTTGCAGGAGTATATTTGTCCTGCAGGTGACATCAACAAGGTAGCAGCCATTGGGAGGAGGGCGAAAGGAATCCTTGCTTCTCTTGCGGTAGTTGCACCTCTGGAACTAAGGGGGCATTAAGGACTTCAGAGGCATCTCTCCTCCCAAAAGATACATTCTGAATATTAAGCAGGAATTCTCTTTGTGGCAGGCACTGTGTTCTTTGTATGGCACATTCACTCTCCTGTAAAGCACTGTGTATGCTGTATTGGTCCCATGTAAATCACATTGGTTGCCAGAAATACATCTAAGCAATATTTTTCCTTTGGTTGGGCCCAAAGTGTGCAGTTTTAGCAGAGACTCTATTCTTGCCCCATCCTACTATGTGAGCAAGTGCTCCGCACATTGTTGCTCTGTGGAGGGTCAGGTTGCATCATTACAGAACGAATTTGTTTTATAGCTGTTTGTTTTGAGACATAATGGATCTTGCTGCTGGGGAATGTTTCCCGCGCGAGCCTGGCACTAGACATCCTGCTGCCTCTGCCTTTCTCTTGCCTCTGGCAGCTGCAGGGCCTTAGTGTCCCCACTCACCCATCCGTACCTGTGTGCATGTGTGAGTGCAGTGAGTCAGCGCAGCTCTCCGCTGTCTGCCTTGGCCCATTTGCTCAGGCAGCCACCTGATGTTTACCGTGGACACAAAGGAATGTCCCTTGCAGTGCACCACTTCCCGCTTCTTCTTGCAGCTTAGCCTGAGCTGCCCATTTCATTCATGCACAATCGCAACTTAAGGATCATTTTAACTGCAACCTTGTTGTTTGTTTTTAACTTGAAGGGTGAAGCAGGGTCTCTCTACCTGTTGTCTCACTTGGCTGGCAAGCAAGCAATTGTGTATGACCAGGCCCACCGATGGTGGGAGGGGTGGGCAGGGGCCTGGTGTGTCTGTCAGCTCCCCTATGTATGACCACTGTGATCCAGGTCTTCCTTGCATATCAACAGAGGCCTATGCAGTGTGGCTAATTCATTTGTTGTTGTTGTTTCTTAATGTCTCAGCTCTTGGCGTTACTTGATTTCAAAAAGAAAGTAATCGCTAACCCATATGATTGCGGGGAAAAGCTGGAAAATATAATCCCCAAAAATCAAACACCAGAAGGTGAATAAAAAGGCTAAAAACAATATATATATATTTTAAAAATCTTATGATTTTGGATGGCTCTAACTCAAGATTTTTGAACACTTGAAGTTGGCATTATCTCACAGTGTTTGGGGCCTTCCACGCATAACGAGGCATCTCTAGAATAGGTTTCTGGGAATCAGACACGGCTTCTTTCTCTAGCTTTTTCCAATAAAGGTGCTGCTCCAAAGCTGGCTTACTGAAGTTTACTCTTTAGGCTGCTGTTGGAAAGCAAGCCCAAAACTGCCCAAACCTAGATTTTTATTATTATTCTGTTCTGGGGCATAACCACCCTTGTTATATCCATAAAACTCAGGGATCATGCGTATACAGTTCCTCTGACGTAAATAAAAACCTGGAGCATCCTGGTTTGTATTAGTAGCGGCTTTGGGGATTTTTTAAAAATCATTTGTAATATCTGTTCCTTTTCCATTACAAAGTAAAAGATCATAAATCAGCAATGCAGTACATTCGATTATAGTCCAACAGTTTCATAACTGCCCAGTCCTGTTTACACTAGTCAGGGGGCTAGTCCCAATCAGAAGATTGACAGAGCCAGACAAGTACCCAGAAGTCACCTACTTCAAGAAAGGCCCAACAAGGAAAATAATAGAACACCACTGGTCATTACCTACAACCCCAAACTTAAACCCCTCTAGCACATCATTGACCACCTACAACTTATCCCGGAAAATGATCCCTCACTCTCTCACACCTTGGGAGACAGGCCAATCCTCGCCTACAGACCACTCCCCAACCTGAAGCAAATACTTACCAGCAGCCACACACCACACCTCAGGTACACTTAACCAGGAACCTACTCATGCAACAAAACCCTTTGCCAACTCTGTCCACATGTCTATACAAATGACACTATCACAGGACATAACCACATAAGCCACAAAAATCAGAGGCTCATCCAACTGCACAACCTTTAGTGTGATATATGCCATCATGTGCCAGCAATGACCCTGTGCCATGTATATTGGTGAAACCCGATAGTCTCTGTGACAAATGATAAATGGACTCAAATCAGACATCAAGAAAGATATCACACATAAACCTATAGGAGAACATTTTAACCTATATGTACACTCAGTAATGGAATTAAAAGTATTCATTCTTCTACAAAGTAATTTTACCACCGAATTACAGAGAGAAACTGCTGAACTGGAATTCATTTACAAATTTGTCAGTGTCAACCTGGGCTTGAATAAAGATACGGTGGTTAATGCATTACAAAGCCAATTTCCCCTGCCTTTGACATTCACATTTTTACATCAAAAGCTATGAATGGGACATATCCAGCTTACTTAATTAGCTTCTTTAACATGGGTCCTACAGCGTTTGCTTTTATATATTCCTTGGATTGTGTTGTTTCCACTCCAACTCATCTGATGAAGTGGCTTTTACCCAAAAAGCTCATGATCCCATGTATATTTATTAGTCTCTAAAGGTATGTCTAGACTACATGCCTCTGCCGACAGAGGCATGTAAAATAGGCTACCCGACATAGTCAATGAAGCGGGGATTTAAATATCCCTGGCTTCATTAAAATAAAAATGGCCACCGCGCTGTGCTGGCTCAGCTGATCGTCGGCACAGCGCACGAGTCAAGACGCGGATCGGTCGACAGGGGAAGCCTTTGTCGACTGCTCCCTTATGCCTCATGAAACAAGGTTTACAGGAGCGATCGACAAAGGCTTCCCCTGTCGGCTGATCCACGTCTTGACTCGTGCGCTGTGCCGACGATTAGCTGAGCCGACACAGTGCGGCGGACATTTTTATTTTAATGAAGCCAGGGATATTTAAATCCCCGTTTCATTGACTATGTCGGGTAGCCTATTTTACAAGCCTCTGTCGGCAGAGACGTAATCTAGACGTACCCTATGGTGCCACAGGTTTACTTGTTTTTAAAATTACAGACTAACATGGCCCTTCTGAGAGCAATCAGAAGAGTTCAGGAGGACTACTTGTGTAAATATTTGCAGATCATATTCACAGGAACTGGAAGTTTGAGTAAGACAGGTAGTATGTGTGTGGTCTTTGCCATGTGCAACAATCTGAGTTGTTTCTACTTTAGCTAGAAGAATATTGCAGCCTGGTTTTATTTTCATGTTGGAGCAGTTTAAATTCATAGGACTCAAAATGTGCTTTTTTTAAATAAGGAGGACTGTTTAGTTCCCAATCCCGCGAAGATTTATGCATAGTATGAATCTCCAGCACGGTAGTTTCCCACTGATTTCAGTTGGCTTAATCAAAAGCATAAAGTGAAGCAAAAATATTTGCAGAATAGGGGCCTTAATATGTTCGTCAGCCTACTGGGGATAGGAGCTGATGAAAACCTGATCACTTTAGTGCATATCATCATTAAAATTCTTACACCAAATAAGTTGAGAAAGAAGAAACTAAAAGCCATGCAATATAAAAATAAATATTGGCATGATTACACATAAAAATTCAGTCGTGCTCAAAATTGTCAGATAAAGGTCCTCAACATAAATATATATTTCCAACAATCAGATTATTTACAATAAATTATTTCATAAAATATTATGACAAATTATAATTTGATACAACCTAGGTGTAGGGAGGGGATATATAAGAAGCATAATCTGATTGCTGTATTTATCATGGCTAAATTTTCTTACTTTTAAGGAACAAAAAAAATAAAGTGTATGCAAAGCTAAAGAAGCAATATGCATGCAGAGTTCAGATGCTATTTTAATTATTTTAATGACTGTTCAGCAGATATAGCCTTCAGCTATCAGAAGAAAATTATTACACTGAAGGCTTCAATTCTTCAACAAACTCCTCTTTATTGGGGGGGAGATAAGAACAGCTTGTTATTTTTTAAAATTTTTTATTACAGCTAGAGGCTGGAATTAGAATCAGGGTCTCATTGTATTGGGCCCTGTTCATCACGGGTTAAAATATGTGCCTTTAAGAGATTGCAGTCTAATTAAGACAAAGCTACAAGAGAATGTAACCCCCAGCATGTGACTTATTCCTGTCCCCAACCCAGGGCTCCCCATCCCTTCCCCATGGCACGTTATCTGGAGTGGGGGGGCAGTCTGTCCTCTTGCTGTGCGCTCTCCAAAGCAGCCTTGGCTATGCATTGGGCAGCATCCGAGGTAGGCAGCGTAGACATAGCCGGAAAAGGAAAAGCTCTGGCTCTGCCTTTTCCCTTCCCTCTGCCTGCTAGCCCCTCCCCCCCTTGGCGTTTTAAGGAGGGGACTGTAATCATTTATGCCTCTCCCACACATCGCCCCTGAAGTGGGTTGTCAAGAAGCTGGGCAGGCAAGCTGAGAAGAAGAAACATGCATGGTTTCTGGAACAGTTTTTTCAAAATCCAACCATCTCTGTGAAACAATATACTAGCTGCTCTGAAAAATCAGGTCTTAGGGAGTCTCATATTGGACACCCAAAAGATGGCTTTTCTCTCACACCCATTTAATCAGTACACTGCTGAATACAATTGAGCAAGACTTCCAAGCCAGTGTGGAGTCTAGGTTGATAGGGGTGGTGGTGCATTTTTAAAGTTAAAGGGATCACCAATCCTATGGGTTTTTTTCCTGGTGCTAATTTTGTGTCCCCCTGTGGCTTTAACACACATGCATGCACACACACGCACACACTATCCTCCATGGTCCAAATATGTATGTGCCTGAGGATCTATTATAGCTTGCATATGGCCATCTTTTAGCATAAAACAAGCAACCTCAGGAGTAGATGTTTTCAGTGTACTAGAAGTATAATATATATTCAGACTACTGCCAAAAAGCCCAATTCTGCAGCTCTGGGTGGACATAAATGTCTGTGCTGATGGATCCATTTGCAAGGCAAAGGTTTAATTAAATATTTATCTGACAGAGCCATTCTGTTTTGTACTAGCCATTCCAATAGTCCAACAGGTTAAACCAATAATACTGTTAGTCATTTCTCATAACAACAGTTTTATCTCTTGTTTTTACATAAGGAAGGGGAAAAAATTAAAGTGAATGCTGCCATGCTATCCTTAACTCACATTTCTCCAGATTCTGATCTCATTTATCCCCATATCAGTCCAGAGTAACTCCTTGAAGTTAGTGGAGATTTACACCAGTGTAAATGAGATCAGAATTGGGACCTGATTTCTGGCGCTGCCGTGACAGTGAGAATAAAGATTGGGGTGTCAGCCACATTGATTTACCTTGCTTTGCTCAGTTTGTCATAAAATGAACATAATATAACATTTTAAAAATGTATATATAACAGAAATAAAACCTTGATTTTTTTTTGCAAGAATATAAAAATTAAAAGTCATTTTTCTTTTACACATGAATTAGGAAGCATAATTTACTTGAAAGGAGCCTATTATACACTCAGCACTGCATTTGTTTACCCAACTGAATAGAAGTGCATTTGCTTTAATTTCAAAGTTAAGCCAATAAATGTTCATTTTTGTATTGTGGCTGCAGTGTTTGACAACTGGATTGGGCAACACCCATTTCAATTTGAAGTTGTTTTATGGTAGTAACAGAGGAAAAAATCCTAGTTCATTATCACTCTCTTGCTTGTACTTTTGACACAACTTGGATATTTCACTAAAGACACTGAAATAATTTATTATAATTTCTCCCAGGTATTAATACGGCTCCCATTTCTGTAGTAACTAGGCACCTTACAATCTTTAAAAATGGGATAGGGAAATATTATCCCCAGTCTACTAGGGTGTGTCTACACTGCACTGTAGCTCAAAATAAGATACGCAATTTGAGCTATGCAAATTGCGTATCTTATTTCAATCTTATTTCAAAATATCTTATTTCGTAATTTCAAAATAACCCACTATTCCAAAACATCCCTTACTCCTCATGAAATGAGGCTTACAGGGATGTCGGAATAGCAAGCCCGTTATATTTCGAAATAACAGGCTTGCTGTGAAGACGTAGGATAGCTATTTCAGGATACTCTGATATCCCAAAATAGTGTGGCAGTGTAGACGTAGCCCTAGAGAGGAACTGAGTCACAGTGAGGCTAACATTGGGATCTGCAAAACACCAAGGCACCTAATTTTCATTCAAATCAGTGTAAAGTTCACAGAGGAAAATAGTGGCTGTCCAGCAAATTGAACCTACATCTCCCAATGGTGATTCTCCTTAGGAACAAATTAGCAAGGGAAGTGACAGTTGTTCTGTAGCTTGATGTCTTCAAATCAAGACCAGATGGCTTTCAGGAAGCTATCCTTTAATCCTGCACAAGTTATTGTGCTTAGTCTAGGTAAACATCTATGGCAGAGGTGGGGAACCTTTTTTGGGTCACAACCACTGACCCACAGAAAAATCAGTCAGGGGTGTGCACAAGTGAGAAATAAAACAAAAACAACAAAAAACAAAAACCCATCCCTCACCAGTGTGGGTTCCCCAATGTTGGGGGGGGAGCTCTGAACCTCAAGGGCTAGATCGGGGTGGGCAATAATTTTTGATGGGGGCCACTCCAATGATTTTGGAAAGTGGTTGAGGGCTGCACTCTTCCATGGTATTAATGGAGGAGGTGTGGGGTCTGGGATGGAGGTTGTGTGCAGAAGGGAGCTTGGCGTAAGGGATTGGGGTGCAGGAGGGAGAATGGAGTTTGGGAGGGAGTCTGGGTGAAGGAGGCAGTTGTGACTTAGGGCAGGGAACTAGGATGCAGGATTCTGGGATGCAACCTAGGGTAGGATGGGGTTGTGACCTTGGGCAGGACATTGAGGTGCCAGATCTGGGAGGGCATATGGGTGCATATGGAGTAGCAGGGCAGAAGTGGGAGGCAGAGGGTTGGGAAAGGTGGGGAGGGGCTGAGGTACGAGAGGCAGGTTCTGGCCAGGAGACTTACCAGCCAGCAGCCCAGCCAGCCTGCCTGCCTTCCTGCAGAGCTAAAGGCTTGCAGAACTTAAAATTTTTCTGCCTGTTTGGCCATGTGCTTGAGTGAGTAACTGAGCAGGAGGGTTTAGCTTCATGGCTGCCAGAATGGGATTGTGCTGGGGTTAGGAGCAGCATCTGAATCTTCCGCCCTTCCCTCTGGACTCATAAAGAGAAAGCACCCCACAGCCGCGTTTCTGAGTGGTATGCAGAGCAATCAGGAGAGCCTGCCTGGGGCTCCTCACTGCCTCCACGGACCCAGATCCAGGGGCTTGGTGGGCCGGATCTGGCCCATGAGCTGTATTTTGCCCAGGCCTGGGCTGCAGTAAGGCTGCATTCAGCCCCCAGGCCTTAGGTTCCCCATCCCTGATCTGTGGCCAGAGTTATGCAGTAGGGTAGACTAGATAATTTAATAACATGTGAATTCATAGATTCCAAGACCATAAGGGAGTCTGACTTGCTATAGAACTTCTCCAAAATAATTCCTAAAGCAGATCTTTTAGAAAAACATCCAATCTTACATTTAAAACTAGTCAGTGAGTTTTAAATCCACCATTATCCTCCATTATCACTGGCACTGCCAGTTGTTCCAATGACTAATTATGCTCTCTGTCAAAAAATGTATGCCTTCTTTCCAAGGTCAATTTGTCTAACTTAAACTTAGAATCATAAAATCCTAGAATCATGGAATCCGAGGGCTGGAAGAGACCTCAAGAGGTCATCGAGTCCAGCCCCCTGCCCAAAGCCGGACCAACCCTAATTAAATCATCTCAGCCAGGGTTTTGTCAAGCCAGGACTAACATACACTGGATCATATTATACCTCTCTCTGCCAGCAGGAAGAGCCCATAAATACTAGCAGATTTACAAGGCATTGCTCAGGTCCTGAACTCAATGAAAGTGGTGTTGTTTTTGGAAAATAAAAGGAAAATGTACATGCCTTATTTATCACTTCTCTACTCGGTGGAGAACTGACATTGACAGGAGAGCACACGGACATTAATTTAAGGTGTCTAAGAAGAAATGGCAAATTGATGGAGGACTGATTGCTTCAGTGTCGATCCCCAGCATAGTGGAGACAAACCCTTAGTAATGCATGGAGGATTTGGGGATTGTTGGGCACCTAAAGGCAAAGTGCTGACTTTAGCTGCATATTTGATTTTGAAAAGTGCACAAATGTAGTGACCAGAAGCTAAATTTCATCTGTTTATGAAAATTTACTTCTCACCTACACTCTCACAATGCAATATCCCAGATCCTTGAATTATACATTATAGCAGTGGCTACAAATGTACAGTCTTACTCAAACATAATTGCCACTGAAAATAATGGAAACTTTTTCTGGAGTAAAGAGTACAGAGCCCATCACTTTTACAGTTTCACATTAGTTAACTGGGCAATTGAGCATGAAGGTGTTAAGGCTTCTCTGGGAAAGCCATAATGCGAGAGAAGAGAATCATTTTTCTTTCCTAAGTCACTTGCAAATCAAGCATAAAATTGAGTTCTCTGAGTTAGGTAATTTGTTTGTTTAATTGAAAGATCTTTGTGAAAATAAGGAGTATTCTCTGTTTCCCTCTTCAGACTGAAAACAAACATCTCCTGTACAGTGGTGTAAGAGCGAATATTTGGTACTAGGCAACTTGATTAAAGTATATCCCATTTAATGAGTGGTTCCTCCCTTATCCTGCCATTGTTCCCATACAAAAAAAGGGGGAGGGTCTGCCCTTTCCCATTGTGTAGTCGCATTTTCCCGAGTTCAGCCAAAAAGAATGAAAAAGAGGTTTTTGTCTTTTTTTTTCCTGAACAGATTAACTTTGTCATTTTGGAGACCAGTGAGAATTCTCAGAAGTAAAAGTTTTTAATGTTTTGCATATTAGAAAATTGCTGTATATAGGGATTTGGCTAAACTAACAGAGGAGGAAGATGATAATGATAACACTTACCCCCACCTTATTCTTTACCTCCATTGTATTATATTAGACATTCCTACCAGAAATGAAACTGAATATTATAGGAAGTACTGGAAAGTTTTTGAGAGGAAGATGTGTTTTATAACTGGACCACCTAGCATTGCTTCTATACTAATAATAATATCAATTGTAACTCAGTTCACTTTAATGGAGTAGCCCTCTGGATCAAATTTAGCATTTTCGTGCACTGCATGTAGTCACCATCATAGTGAAAAGTGGGCATAAAACACCAAATCAGAAATGCCTGGCACCTTGCACCAGCTTTAGTGACTTAACAAGATGAAAGTCAATGGAGAATCAGGCCTCATCTTGATCAGAAATGGCCCTTCATTTTTTTCAAGATTTTTCTAACTTGTTTTGGTTCACCAGAGCCCAGATTCTCTAGGCCAACTGATCTGTGCTTGGCCTAAATCTAGAGTGAGAGAGGAGCAAATTTGGCATTGACCACTTTTGCTACTCCCTAGGCCAGGGCTGACAAAGTCTAGCCTCGAAGTGCTTACAAGTAGAAAAACTCTAAAATCCTGGGTGATCTCTTCTCTTGATTATAGCAGGTGCCTTCTATCTTGCTCTTTCCAATCTCCCAGGCCATCTGAGAATATATAATGTTGATGAGTTGAAAACTTCAGGCCATCTGAGAATATATAATGTTGATGAGTTGAAAACTTGCTCTTTTTAGCCTTTAGACATCCTCTTCCTAGCTTTGGAATCCCCTTTTATGCCATCAAAAAAGAAATACTAAGAAGCACTTCCCTTTAGTAAGGCCCCCCAAAAATTGAGTTTCTAGCACAAGCCATTTTGGAGATATGGGGCTGCATACTCAGCTCTACTCCGTCTGCTTCATGCCATCTAACCGAGTCTTAAAGAGCCAATTATGGATTTCTCCATCAGTAGGGATACTTGGATGCCACAGAGCTGCTGTACAGGCTTTTACATCATCATCACCCACTTCTTGCATGGGGGGTGTAGTCAGGGAAAAGAAGATACATCTGGGACTCCAATTTATAGGGTCAAAAACTGGCTGTAGGACTGGCTTCTGTGGCTTCTTGAAGCCAATATAAGGTACAGCGGCCTACAGGGCAAATAGTTTAGAGGGAAAAAGAAGAATGGAGCAATTTTAGAGATGTTATAAAGCAGTGTTTCTTAAACTTTTTAAGACCGAGGAACACCAAACAATAATTTTTTTTATGGGGAACACTGAGAATTTTTGGTTGAGAAAAAAAAAGTTGCCTGCCCCTTTAAGGGCAGCCATTTTGAATTCTTTTGTTCTCCGAGGCACACCAGTGTACTGCAGAACACAGTTTAAGAAACACTGTTATAGAGGAAGCAAGGACAGGATATGGCACAACTGTGGACATGGCTTGACAAAGAGACAGTTGTATCAAATATAACAATGAATCCAAGTGGCCAGTTGACAAAGTGGGGTGAAGAGAGGTGAGGGAGGAATTGGGGAGCCAGAGGGTAGTTCTGTTTTTTCCATGCAGAAAGATGACAGAGGGACATTTAGAAATACATGTTGGAGATGACTCTAGACAGAGTCAAAGGTGAGGTAAAGAAATGGATTTCAGCTTTTTGGGTTCAGTACAAAAACAAAGCACCAAGCTATCATTAATCTACTATGTATTTTAGAGAGTTTATCTGTTTGCCTTTTGATCAAGAACTCCTTCTAAATGGTAAGAGCTCGGACCACCAAATTTGGAACACAGCTTCCTCTTATAGTAACTTAATGTAGTGTAAGGGTTTGTGCCAGAAAAACAGAATATGCCTTTAGTGGGATTGCTTTTCATAAATCCAAACAGAAACAAGACAGAATTGTCAAATCAAGCATTGTCCTCACAATTTACATAACTAAGCGACTATTGAAAGAGACTGAACTAAGATGAGCCAGAAAAATAGGATGAACCTGCAATTGGATTGCTTCTCAATAAACCTTACAGAAAAGAGATAAAACAGAGAAATTTGGAATAGTAATCTGTTTTGGCACAGCTAAAATCAATGCTTAAGGTTTGAAAACTAGAAGACAATGTTATTGGAAACCAAACTGACTATTGTCCCTGGTTGTTAAAACATAGCAAATGATGAGAGTTTATAGGAAAAAAATACACTTGAGTGTTACAGCATCTCTAGTAAAATTTCATACCAGCAATATCCAGGCAAGAGAAGGTGAATATTTTAGCTCAGGGACTAAAGAACATAAAACATTTGACCAGACTGGGTCAAACCAAACATTCATCTAGTCCAATCTCCTGTCTTCTGACAGTGGACAGTGCTAGGTGCCCCAGAAGAAATGAACAGAACAGGTAAGTTCCATTCCATTTCATTCCATTCATTCCCAGCTTCTGGCAAGCAGAGACTAGGGACACCAGTCCTGCCCATCCTGGCTAATAGCCATTGATGAATGGACATCCTTATCTGCACAAGCAGACTTTATAACAGTAATTCAAAGCCAGTAAAGCTCCATTGGTGGTAGAAAGGGTTGAAGCTGTGGTTTTTGATAGGTATTTAAAGGGTTAGGTTACATTATGTTAAAAATATCTGGCCATTCCTGCACTACAGCTTGCCCATTGCTTCCTCCCAAAGAATCGCACAAGTGGACAATTACACTCCCTCTGATTTTTCCTACAGATTATTCAAGGTCATCCCCTAAAGTTCTCTAGAGCCCTGCAGAGCAGCCAAACAAGATGCAGAAAAGTGCTAAAAGTGAAGATAACATCATGCTTTAATGATGTATGTCTAGTGCTGTGTACACAGTTCCAGGCTAGATATGAAATGAAAGTTCGTCATTTCACTGGATGCTTGCAAATTTTTATACAGAATGGCTATCAAAATACTTTCAACCCAAAATCTCAAGCTCAGGCTAGAATGCCTAATTTAGCCAGTAAGGTTTGCACTATCAATACAATGCATCAAGAAATCCCGACTCCTGGAATTAAATAGTTATGAACTATTGGATACTAGAGTAATAAAAATCTACTTGCTTTGATCTGGTAGTTAAAAATGATTAAAGTATAGAATTGCATGTGCCAGCATCAGACCTCCAACCACAGACAGATGAAAAGCTGTCGGGGAAAAAGAAAAAGTTGAAAGGCATCATAAATATAATAATTTGGAAATCAAGGTCCTTTGTTTATTTCAGCATCTTTGAAATTAAAAGTAAGTTTTTAAAAAGTCTATTTGTTAGACTATTTCTAAGAAGCACTTCCCAAGATATTTCTTCCTGCATACAATCACTAAGCTAAAAATTACTGAAAAGAGCTAGAGCTGTAGATGGCTGCCTTGAAACGTTTCCTATAAACCTAACAAATTAAGCTAAACCGGAACAGAAAAAAATCATGATTCAGTAAATTTAAAATTCCAGTTAAAGTGACCTTTGCACACCCGCCCCTTGTGTGTTGCAAAAGAGAACAGACAGTGTGCAGTAATATAATATAGCTGACAAAGATTCACAGGGCATGAAAGCTATCTTCCCTAATTGTGTCCATATTATCATCTCCAAAGCACATGGCATTACAACAGTACCATTTATTAATTAACAGGTGTGTTACGAGCTGGTCCACTGATTTAGTTAACTATTAAGGAAAACAGATGTGTAGGGTTGGCTCTATAGTCCCGATCCTGCAAGCTACAACATGCAAGTTACACCAATAAGGTTGAGTCTTATTAAAGTCAGTGGGGCCTCTTACGTTTGTGTTAGCATTTTCCAAGCAAGTATAGGAAACATCAGAAAACATATCAACTTACTAAGATCAATGTCTCCTCATCTGTTCAGTCAGGCTTTTTGGTGTTTTTGCAGCAATGGCAGAGCCAATGCAAAGAGATATTTGATTTTACAGTGTCCTTGAATATCTTTGATCATTTGGATTCTTGATCAAATTACAGTCCTCCAGCCTCATGGTTCCTCTGTCTGGGAGGAAGGGAGAGTTATTTTACTGGAACTCAGTGATTCAATGAAATCAAGCCTGCAGATCAGGAGGGATTTTAAGGTTTAAAGGACCATATGTTTCAATACTGTCAAGACCAGTATCCTAAGTTTCACATTTCTGACCAGAAGTCACACCTGAATTTTGTTAGACAGCCTGTAATTGTCCTGCAGTAAAGATACGAAAACACAAGTTACAATGAGACAAGAACAACACTACAAAAGTCAGCTTTTTAGAATAATCTTTTATTTACATATAAATTGACTTTGTTTTTTACATATGCATTAATCCCATGTTTGCATGATCCTGCTGTTATGATCATTACCTTCAAAGCTGGATGGTTGTCACTCAGGCATAAAATATTCTTCCTGTTGTTTTTAAACAAGCAGTAGGATAAATGCTACTTTCTGGCTCCTAGTGTTTTGGTACATTGTGCCCTATTTCTGATATCAAAATTATGCATAATCCACCTGAGTTTGACAGAAAGAGAAACATGAGAATCACCAGGGCTCTACAGCCAGTAGAGATCAGGTTTTTTCATTCTAACAAGACCTACTTGCTATATGAGAAGCTACCTACAAGATTATGGCAGTCCTTGGGCAAGTCACATTAACCTCCCTGCAAAACAGCTTCCCCATCTGTATAATGGGAGTCGTACTTATCTTTCTGGAAGGCATACAGGGCTCATGGGCTTCATTAAGTAGTTACAATTTGTGAGGTACTCAGATGAAAGGTGCTTTAAAAGTACAAAGTTTTATCAGAGTGGGATGGGGTATTCACACTCCACACCTGGATGGAAGGGGTTAAAGGATGATACCGGGCCCAGCTAGCCTCACTCTTCCAATCCTACAGAGCATGCTCCAAATGGAGACAGGGTTAAAAGAGAACAACTCAGTGCAGAAGGGAGTGGCTGGGGAGGACTGCAGACCTACTCAAAAGGTTCCTACTAAAAAGAGCTGGAGAAGCTTCCCTAAGAAGATGGGTCTCAAACTCATGGCCCACAGTTCCAGAATCCAGCCTGTGTGTGGCTATCAGTACGAGTCCCTGCAACTCGTGGCTGCCAGCACGAGTCCCTTCCCCCAAGCCCAGCCTCTGCTCTCCCTGATCCTGTCTCTCCCCACTCTTATTACCCCCTCTCTCCTCCTATTGCACCCCTTCTCCCAAGCCCCCTCCTCTGAGGGACACACCTCAGGGATAACAGGGGGCCTGGCTGCTGCATTGTTCTGCTTCCTTGTGGCTCCCACCACTGTAATGAGTACAAGGAACTTGACCCCTGCTACCAGACCCAGGCTACCTAGGGCCCCACGGGCTAACTTGAGTATAGGGACCATCCCAACTGGTTAGGTCAGCTGCTGCTGGACCCCTAAAGCAAATGGCCCAGGGCAGACCCCATGAACCATCCTATGGATGGGATGGTCCTGCACACACCTCCCCTGAGCCTCAAGGACGTACTGGCAGCAGTGCTGAGCTAGCAGCCAGAAGCCCCTCTAGCCCTCTTGTAGGTGTCAGTGGAGACCCCCGGTGACGGGGAGTTAAATTGCCTTGAGGCGGCAGGCTGGGTGGGGAACACACGGGGAGTGGGGTGGTTTTGAACACAGAGACCTCTGTCTCTCCAGAGCTCTGCCAGAGGAGGCACCTGGTGGCCCATTAGGATGGCACAGGCCCTACGGTAAATTGAATTTGAGACCCCTATCTAAGAGGACAAAACTGTATGCAGAGCCCTGCTAGGGCTGACAGGCTTTGGTTTCCAGAGGCAGTGATAGGAAGTGACCCAGGGAAAGCAACTCAGAAGGCCCCTTCCCCTTCAGAGGCCAAATGCTGCTGACTTTCCTAGAGTCCTCAACTGAAGCCTGGTGAAGTGGGCAAGCCAGGCCTCCTCTACCACTACCACACCACATCAAAAAAAGTGAACACATAAAAAGGACAAATCAAATTTCAGAACAGAGGGGGGGTGGGGAGGAGGTTAATGTCTGTGAGCTAATGATATTAGAGGTGATAATTGGGGAAGCTATCTTTGTAATGGCATCACAGACATTAACCTCCCCCCCTCATCTCCCCTCTGTTCTGAAATTTGATTTGTCCTTTTTATATGTGGTCACTTTTTTTTATTGTATCCCTTTGGTATATATGGTCATGCCAATTTTCTTCCACATTTGATCTGAGGAAGTGGGTCTGGCCCACGAAAGCTCATCACCTAATAAACCATCTTGTTAGTCTTTAAAGTGCTACATAGTCCTGTTTTTTGTTTCAGCTAGACTAGACTAACACGGCTACATCTCTATTATTCTTCCACTAATAGTAAATGACTGTTTATTGTTTCCCGTTGAGATGCTTGGCATGGGGTTGGTGTAACAGTAACATGACACATCTGACTGCTTGGGGAAAAAAAACATGACAGGTAAGGAAAACCAAATTTCCAGGAACATACAAAATTCGGAGGGGGCAGAAAAGAAAAGAAGAAAAAGCCCATATATGCACTATAACTATTAACTATATAATAAAAGCTTTTCAAGCAAACACACATCATTCCTTAAAGGCAATCAACCTTTTCTTTAACTGCTATTTCCTGCATTTGTGATTTTCCTTGAAGGGTGTTTCAGCATCCGCCTTTTCCAAAATAGGAAAAGAAGTTTTGTTTCAATGACCCTGGAACCCTCTTGAAAAATGTTACCTCTCCTCTCCAAGTCTAAGGCTATGTCTAGACTGCAGGCTTCTTTCAGAAGAAGCTTTTCTGGAAGAGATCTTCTGAAAAGACTTATTCCGAAAGAGAGAGTCCACACTGCCAAAGTGCATCGAAAAAGCGATCTGCTTTTTTGAAAGATAGCGTCCACATTGAATGGACGCTATCTCGCATTTAAGCTGTGATTACTATGGATGGAGTGGCCACCAGGGCACCTGTGTTTTTTCCTCTTTCCTCTTCTTTCGAAAGAACTCTCTTTTCACTGTCCACACATGCCTTTTTCCGAAAGAGCTCTTTTGGAAAAAGGCTTTTTCCTCATAGAATGAGGTTTACCAATGTTGGAAAACCCCCTCAGTTCTTTCTTTCTTTCTTTCTTTTTTTTTTAAGATCATGATTGCAGTATGAACATAAGTGAAGTTTTTTCAGAAAAAAACAGTTTAAAAAAATCTCTGCAAAGTAGACATACCCTAAGAGTGACTATTCTGTCACATAACAATGACTGGGTTAGAGACTATTCCAGCTGGAGCTGTGGAGACTTGAATGGTGAGAAGAACTTTTCTTAGGTAACATTTGTTAAAAAAATATCTATCCTTATTCTATGTACTATCTGTTCAAACTATTCTGCCTTTGCAGCAACATTTTAGGCTAAAGATTGGGACCAGCCAGGAGTACCAAGGAGTTTTTTGTTTCTACAGTATCAGAATCCATCCCACATTACTAAGCTTTATTTATTTTAGCAGTTTCAAATATTTAAAGGGAACTGTACCTATTTTCCAGGATAAGGGGCCTGCTCCTCCTCCTCCTCTGTTTATACCAAGGTAAATTACACCGAGTACATTATATCAGAACAATTTTCCAAAGGACATGGTGAGTTCTTCACCACCAGAATATTAAGAATGGATGTTTACCACTAGTTTACCACAGGTGATTGGGCTTGATGATGGAATTATTAGTAAAATTTACTGGATAAAATTCCCTACCCCGTGTTATGCAGCAGGTTGGACTACATGATCATAATGGTCCTTTCTGGCTATAAAAATCAATGTATGGTTATGAATCGATGAACTCCAATTATGTCAATGTGTCATCTTCCAGCCTACACTGGTGTGAGAGCAGATTCAGAGTAGGTCTACGCTAAAGCTGAAAGGTCTACACTCCAGCTTGAGTAGGCATACACACACTATCTTTGATGGAACTAGCACACTAAAAATAAAAGTAGTAACGATGGTGGTATGAGCAGCTAGCCCACAGAGGTGGGCAGGATCCAGCCTGCCGAACCTTGTATTGGGTGACAGATCATGATAGAACCTCAACTTCCTAATAAACTAGGCTATGCAACTTTGCCTTTTGAATTGTTGGGCCCCGAGGCAACTGCCCTCTTTTCCCTTCCTCTCCCCCTGTTGGCAGGCCTACCTACTGGTTTCAGTGAGGCTATTCACTCAAAGAACTGCTCACCACTGCAATCACAGCCTAGAGTAGATTATAACTACAAAACTGCTACTGAATTCCAAATCCTATTCTGCTTTTATATAGCATAAGATTCTTCTCCATCCTGCTGCCTCCAGGTTGACAACTGTTTCATTCCATTCTTGAGGTAATAAAGGAAACATATGACTGCCTTGTGACTCTTCCTCTCCTTAAAGTGAATGACAAGGTTTCACGGCAGACATAGGTTTCCTTTATTATTCTTTTGTTTGAAGAGAAAGGAGTTGCACCTGACTTGGATGTAGACATTGAATTAAACAAAGATGTGCTATTTTAGCAACAGTATAATTAAAAGGAATCCAACAGACAGTTTTTATTTCCTCCAGTTCAGGGGAAGCGCCAACAAAAGATATATTTAGTTGTGAACTATACAACTTGTAAAAGGATGTCTCCCAACTGATCAGGAAATAACGTCCCTCTCCCCTCAGTTTCTGGCATGAACTTCAGGGAATATGACTAGGGTCATACAAAGTTAGAATGCATGTGATAAAGGTTATAACTTGCATTTCTCAATGCTTGTGGGGGAACGAAGTGCATAAAAATGGCAATTTTATACACAAGAAATGTGCCCCCTGTGCCATTTTCAGGTTCATGTGTATAGCTTAGTGAGCAAAAATACATTTAAAAAAAATACTTTTACTGCTGTCAGCTTTGCAGAGTCATCACTGCAGCAAGGAGCGATCGGGATTCTACTCTGAATTGTGCACCACCAATGGCATTTTTAACTAAATTCCAAGTACAGGGCCACACTGTAGCTGTGGTTATGTGTGAAAAAACCCATTGGGGTTGCAGTACTGTTATGTTTATGGCTGATGATGATTCATGAGGCCCTTAGTCAGCTTGATTTTCAGATCCCAAGGCGAGGTTGCAGGGCTGCAAGTTGTACTTGTAAACTGAGCTAATTTAAGCTAATTTTTTGTCTCAGCAGGAAAAGCTGATAACATCGCTATGCCCAAATAGAGATGTACTGGTGATTTGGTCTGTTACAGGCATTGTTTTACATGTTTTGGACATCATTAAGTATTGCAAAAAAAAGCAATATGTGGCAGCTGAGTGAAGAGGAAACTAATTTCCAGAATAGGATTTTATTAATGATTTGGGATTTTAAGCAGTAGTTTTATTTTTAAATATAACAAAATATTTATCTTTTCTTTTCTGCCTCCTTCCCTCCATCCCCCCCATAGCCTCTTATAAGAAGTCCTGAGAAACTGTAGAAACAATTTCATCGGCCTGTCTTACCAGACCAGGGAGCACCAATGAAAATAAAATTTTATCAATCAAAATTGTATCAATCAAAATCTGCAGTCCTTGCTCTGTCAGAATTGCCAGTGAGCACAATGAGGCTATGTCTACACTACGAGTTTTCTTGGCAAAAAAAATATGCAAATGAAGGAGTCATTTGCATGAGTCACAATCTCATTTGCATATTTTCTGCTGATCCGTTTTTGCGCAAAAACAAGGAGTGTATATGTTTTCTTTTTGCACAAAAACCCCTTTTTCCTCAAGATCTCCATACTGAGCTTACAGAAAAAGGGGGTTTTGCGCAAAAAGAAAATGTTCACACTGCTTGTTTTTGTGTAAAAACCCCAGCTCAAAACCGGATCAGCAGAAAATATGCAAATGAGATCACAACTCATGCAAATGAGTCCCTCATTTGCATATTTTTTTCTGAGAAAACTCATAGCGTAGACATAGCCTGAGTAAGAATTAGGGGCAGATTATGGCTAGATTTTGCCCAAGCAGACAGATTGGTGTAGGAGAAAGGGAGGAGGACACAGGATGCTGTTCCTTCTTACGCCCGTGCACTGATTAGCCAGATTCTGGCTGGGGAGAACAGTTCCTATGCTTACCTAGTGCCATTGCAGATTCTAGCTATCAAGTGGGCATGCAGTAAGGGCAGGTCTGAAGTCACATTGTGGCTCCTAAGCTCTTCTGTCTTCTCTGTTCACCCTAAGTGGGCCTGAAATCCAATAATTACTGCAAAAGCTTCTGCATCCTCACATCATGTGGCCATCAAGTTAGCACACACTGATTTAGAGGTGTGATGCTGATCACATTTCTAAATATTTGTTTGGAGAACTACAGGAATGTTGCACACACTTGTATTCCATAGACTTTGGGACATTGCCTATGACACATATTCCAGGTGCCTGCATGTTAGTAACTGCATGTTCTTCCAATGGCATAATTTATTACATTATAAAAATGGAAGTCTAGTCTCCCCTAGTCACTGAAAGCATCCTAATCCCCCTAAATGCTAACAGTTAATGAGCTCAGGGAAGCCATCAAGTCAAGAATGGGTAGAAGGACAGCTTTGAAATATTACGAAACGTGGCAGGTTTTTCAGATGCAATTCACTAACAATCACATCCTACTGGGTGAACTGTTTGCTAAGAATGAGCAGAACAAATAAACATTAGCACCTCAGTGACGAATCACTGGGAAATACTTCATGTCGGCTCTTGCCCACCAGGGTTACAGCAGCAGGAGAGGATCTTGATGGGGAGACACAAAACCCTGTCTTAGTTATGGCATTTTCCCAAACTTGTGTTACCCAGGCAAAAAAGAGGCCCGTGTAGCAGGACCCAATCTGTCTGTGCAAACTTAGGTGCGGCTTCATGTAAAAATACCATCGTTCTGAAGGCGAGGCATAGTGCTGCTGGCAAGTTAAAGTGGCGCATATCTTGGTGCGTCAATCTGCTCTCAGCAGCTTCCCCTCACCATCCGCCATTAGGTATCAGCAGGAAATTACACTTTTATGAGTGATTTACTTCTAAACAAACACCACTACACAAACAATATGGTATTGAATTTGGTTGTTAGCCTTTTAAGTATTCCCGTGAAAGATTGTAACAGCTGTCTAAGCTGATAACTACCACCTATGATAAGAATGTTGTTGACTGAGTTATGAGGCAATTGTTTAACTAAATCTAGCTGCATCTCTCTCTTTTATTATAAAATGTCAATGTTACACAGTTTCTTTAAACAATATAGTTTCCTAGAAGAGGCACATAACTAGTTCCCTGGGTGGGAAATTTATGGGTAAAGAATTGTCTTAAAATTCAGATCACACTTTTTTGGGGGGGGGAAGGGAGAGGATCTCTTAGCTCATTCGCGGTGGGAAGAATCTCCAATTAGAACAGAAGCAAGTTTCCATGTAGTTTGTGGGCTTTGGAGATCGGCTTCCAACCCAAAGCTTGGATCCAAAGACGGCTAAACTGTAGATCCAGCTTAACAACAGGATTCTATTTTACCTCACACTGGCAGGGTAATGAGCAAAGACAGTTCCTATCTATGGTAATGATTGTAGCTGCTGAGTACTCCAGCAGTGTGCGATGAAGTGCAACAAAGGCAGGCACTATAAGGCTACATCTACACTGCAAGGTTTTTGCACAAAAACAGCTGGTTTTGCGCAAAAACCCGTGGAGCATCCACACCTCAAATGTGCTTTTGCACAAGTAAATCAACAGTAAAATAGAAGAAGAGAGGGCTTTTTCCGGCGTAGGTAAACCTCCTTCTATGAGGCATAACTATGAGGCTACAGCTATTGCACAAAAAGGCAAGTTTGGACACTCCTATGAGAAAAAGCACAGATGCTCTGATGGCCATTCTGTGAATGCCATCAGCGCTTTCTTGCGCAAGAGTGTCCATGCAGTGTGGATGCTCTCTTGCGCAAAAGCACATGGCTTTTGTGATGTGCTTTGAAGTGTGGACGTGCTCTTGCGCAATAAGTTTTTGCGCAAAAACTCTTGTGTTAAAAGCTTCTTGTGCAAAAAGCATGAAGTGTAGATATAGCCTAAGTGTTTCAGCAATGAGGCCTTGTAGGCACTAGCCCTGGTGGGTCCAGTAACCACACAGATACATGGCTAAGGGGAAAGGTATTTTACTAGGGCTGGCACGAAAGGGAAAGAGCACAGACCTCTAGGAAAAGAGGCTTCAACAGTTACTGTACAAAGAGAGCCACAGTGGTTCTTGTTTGCATGGGCACCAGGTTCAGATCATTTTTGGTGGTGCTCAGATTGGGTTCAAGCAGAGCTGTTGTGTCCATAGGATAGACCTGGACAACTGCCCTAAGTCCTGTGCTTTGGGGGACCCCATGCAAGAGGAGGATATGGGGTCCAAGGTGACCTGGGGGATAAGCTAGCTACTGCCAGTGCCGGGACCCCTGCCATAGACCCCATGTCCTCCTGAAGCATGCCCCCCCCCCCAGCACAGGACTGCATGGATGGGGCAGCTCTGAAAATATAAGCCCAAACATTACTGGAGTCTGACCCATGTTCCTGAATATTGGTGGAGCGCGACTCACCACCTATGCTTGTTTGGGTCCTAGGAAAGTCCAATCAAGAATCAAGTTTCTTCCAGCCTAGTGCCTGGCATGCCCTCTCCAGTCCAGCAAATAGGCACTTGTGGATTTCCATGCCAGGTTCAGCTAGTGACTCTCATTGGGGCACAGTCTTTCTGCTCAGTGACTGCTATCTCTCCTACACCCCACACAGACCTACACCCTGCACTAATGACTAGCACTCAATGCCGGTTCTACATGTCCTGGGACTTCTCTGCAACTCCCTGATGCTATGTGCCTTTAATAGGCAGCAGATTTAAAACAAACAAAAGGAAGATTTTCTTCACTCAGCACACAGTCAACCTGTGGAACTCCTTGCCAGAGGATGTGCAGAAGGCTAGAACTTTAACAGGGTTCAAAAAAGAGCTAGATAGATTCATGGAGGTTAGGTCCATCAATGGCTATTAGCCAGAATGGGTAAGAATGGTGTCCCTAGCCTCTGTTTCTCTGGAGGTGGGTGATAGGGGAGGGATCACGTGAGGATTAATTGCTGTGATCCCTCCCTCTGGGGCATCTGGTATTGGCCACTGTCAACAGACAGGTTACTGGGCTAGATGAACCTTTGGTCTGACCCAGTATGGCCATTTTTATGCCTCCCACTCCCCAAACAGAGCCCAACCACTTCCATGACTAGGGGGAAGTGGGTCTGCAGAGGGAAGAGGGCTGATGGGAGGTGTAAACTCCGGCTTTTGACAATCCATCACACTGCCTTGGGGCCTCCATTGCCTGGCATCTGAGCATCTCCTGCTCTTTCATACAAAGCTCTTCACTGTTGTTTGAAATGGGGGCCACTTTAGCAAAAAAAAACCCTCCATGTGAGAGACACATCAACTACTTAATTAGCACCTGGCTTACTACTCCTTAATGATGGGCTGCAGGATAGGACAAGGGATGAGGGGTTCAGGGTGCAGGAAGGGTCTCAGGGCTGGAGCAGAGGGTTGGGATGTGGGCAGGGGGGCTGACAGCTTCTGCAGACCCCCAGGCAAGGTGTGGGGAGCCTGGCATTGTGTGCCTAGAAGGAGCGGCCCTGAAGCAACTGCCCTTTTTGCCCTCCCATCAGTGCGCCTGGATTAGGGATGTAATAGTATAGTTGATTAACCAATTAACTGATAAGCAAAAGCTTATAGGTTAATACTATAGACTACTCACTTTTCCCCCCACACCACCACCCCTCCTCCACACACTTGCCAGTAAATTTTTTAGCAGGCTGGCCAGCAGCCCAGCTCAATTCTGGCATGTGCTGGGTCCAGGAGCCCAGACCATTCCCTAGACAGGGACTGCTGCCATCCTATGCCGCTGCCTCTTTATCAGAGACAGCAGCACAGGGTGACAGCAGAGGTCCACAAGGGGAGCTGGGTTTTAAACTGGCTCCCCTCACAGACCAGCTCCCACCTGGGACCCGTGTTGCTGTCTCTGATACAGAGGCAGCAGTGCCGAGTGGCAGGGGTCTTCTCAGGAGTGAGGCTAGCTAGAGAGCACTGGCTGCTGGCCCCACCCCCAGGGACTATAGAATTGTCGACTAACCGATAAAAATTCATGAGGTTACGTGACTATTTAATTAACCGATATTTAACATCGCTAGCCTGGGTGGGGGTGGGCGTGAGAACTCTGGGGATGAGGAGTTTGGGGTGCAGAAAGGCTGCCCCAAGGCTGGGGCCTGAGGACTCCCCCCCACAACCCTCTCCCTGCCAGCTGCAGCTAGTAACATCTAAGGTCAGTAGAGTTGCTGTAGCCTTACACTTCTGAAAATCAGAATTTTCAATTTTAATCTTTTTTAGAATCAATAATGAATGAATAGCCTTTGTACATACAAATTATTCTATTCAATGATGCAGATTTGCAGATCTTTTCCCATTTTCTGGAGTTGTTACAATAATGCTTGCCGTGGTAGCCTAAAACAGAATGGAATGTTTTTATACTTTGGGACTGGAATGTCTGCCTTTTGTTGAACAGTTTTGCCGAGCTTTATAAATCAGCTGATTTGTTTACCACCCCATTGATATTATTGGGATCGATCTGCAGATGGCATACACACATTCTCACCAAATTGCTTCCAGTGACATTGGCCCATATCTTGACAAGATCTAACAATATGTGTAAGAGACCAATGTTTTTCTGAACGTGCATAGTAATTCAGTTGGTAACCATCTGAGTTCAAAAGAGCCTGACATTTCTGAATTTAGTAATGATCTCCAAAAAAAGGAAACCTGATCTTTGAGCTTTGTCCCACAAACAGTTTTTCAAAGCCCAGCCCGCTTTGTCTGTGGTAGCCCTTTGTAACAAAAAACCTTGACTCTAATGAAGCACTTTTATTAGGTCTAGCTAATGCTCTCTTCATCTTTGTTCTTTTAGACAAAGACAATTTTGAAACCTAACATTTGAACATTAAAAAAAAAAACCCTAAAAAGCACTGGTCATAATGTGAGGAGCAGAAAGTTTAGACAATTCTACAAAGAGCACAGGCTCTTCTTTTCATATAGATGCGAAAAAAAACAAAACAACTGGCAGGTCTGCTGTGAGGCTTTATAAAACCTGGTGGGCATCAGGAGTTGCCTCTAATGCTTGTTTCCTGCCCACATCTCAGCTCTTCAAGTTGTTTTGTTTAGTATGGGGCTAATTATCTGAGCTGGTTGACAGGTATTGATGTTTGTGCACTGAGAATGCCCATCAATTCTTGTACAGATGTCTGAAGATTGATTCTGATCTTCCCTACGTTATATAAATCAGGAGCTAATGGATATTTTAAATCAGGCTCTATTACTCAGCTTCCTGCAGTTCCAGCCATGCTCACTTAGGATTTTATAGGGAAAGATCCTTTCCAGCTGTTCCTGAGATATTCCCTGAGTGTGGGAGGCACAGATGCAGCCACTGTGCATGTAGAATAGTGATAGAGATGCATGTAGGGCCTGCCTCCTGCATGTTCCAGAGGAGTTCAAGCTTGCATTACTGAAAGTCTTCCCTCAAACTTCAGTGGAAGCAGGATGGAGCTGCAAATGCCCACGAGTATTTATAATCGCACTGCTTTACAATTCATGATATTTGTTTGGGAATGTCAGTAATTGGTTACTGAGGAAGGGGAAATGTTCTTCTAGAGCCAATTTCTCTGACTGAAGTTGGAAGGAATTGCAAGAGTTTGAAGTTCTTCAGCACACCAAACAGAAATAAACTCATGTATAAAATTGAAATGGAGCATTTCTCTGGAAAACTTTCTGTGTAAAACCCCTGAATGCAAAGCAATAGTATAGTGTTTTAAAAACACTTTAACGACCCGAGAACAGCAGGATGAATGAAGTTATATGCTTCAGGAGTGACTTGATTACTGCTCACTCACATACCTCCACTACAGTTGTTGTAATACATTAGAATTTTAAATAGGGTGTTGTTAGCAACTCTTTGCATGGGGTGGAATTTGAATCAAAAGCCATAAGTGAACTATGACAACAAAAAATGAAAGCGCCGTTGCTTTTTCACATGGCCTATTTCTTTTACTGTCATTAAACTCAATCAATAATTAACCTATGGTTTAACAGTACCGGTCATTTCATAGCAAATCAAGTAGAAAAAATGTTGTATCCCTGAATAAGTTCCTAGAAAATGTGTCTAACGTGAATAAACAGATTGAGATGTAGACTATGGCAATTTAGAGACATTTTTCTACTAAGGGCCTCTACATTTGCACCCACAATTTTGTGTATGCAATGAATTCCAAAAATGGAATTTGAGCATGCAAAAATCATTTGTAGTATAAAGTGTAAAGCAAGAAATTAAGAATGCCTGCCTATCAAATTAATACAACATGCCACCTTGTATGGGTAGGATAGGATTGAGCTAACTGATAGTACTTAATAAAAAAAAATAATATTAAAAAACTTCAGATAAATATTTAGCCTGTTTTTCTCTTTTGCACAAGAGCTTCATATGGCAAAGATATACTTCCAAGCCGTGATAACCAGAGATTACCTGAACCAATTGAGAAGATCTAAAATCTTATTCTCTTTGTTGTCTGCTATGTTGTTCACCTAAAAAGTGGGCCATAACCTCACAAATCAAATGCATTAGATTGAGTTCTACCAGCTGAGAAGCTGGCCTTCTGAGTGCAAAGTTAAAGGCTCAGATGAGTTGCTTTTGGAAAACTACACGGCTACCCCTCTGAGACTTTGGAAAACAGGCCTGAAAATTAATTTTTAAAGAAAAGTATGAATGATTCCCTGTTATAAATGGGAATCACATCATTTCTGCTCACAAACTTTCTGCTCACATGATTTCTGCTCACAAACTTCTATGCATGCTAACACAAATTTTACATGAAACTTATCTGTGGGTACGTCTCCACTGCAACACTATTCTGAAATAACTTAGTCTGCATCTACACAGCAGGCAATTATTTCAAAATAGTGTCAAAATACTCTCAAGCTGGTGGACTTCTTACTCTGACTCCTGTAACCCTCATTGTATGAGGAACAAGGGAAGCTGGAAGAAGAGTGCTCTATTTTGAAATAAGTGCTGTGTAAAGACTCCCTATTTCAAAATAAGCTACACAATTTATGGAGCTTATTTTGAGTCAATCCCTGTAGTGTAGATGCACCCTGTGTCACATTGCCATTCATATGCCTAGTTACAGAGGGGTAGCCATGTTAGTCTCTAACTTTAAAAACAATGAGCAGTCTTGTGGCACCTTAGAGACTAACAAATAATGTCTAGTTAATATGCTTGCATATGCAAACAAGGTTTTTGCAGGTACAGTGGTTGCACATACATTTTTAAAGTTCAACTAATGCTGTGACGTAGAGCCCATAATGAATGAAAAAAATGATTTAATTTGTTCAGTGCATCTTTGTGTGATTAATCTTATTTAAGAATAAAAGTGGCTAAAGTTGGTTAGAAATTAGATCATTATGATTGGTATTATGGTGGAGCGCATGGACTCCAGCCAAGATTGGACTTCATTGTGCTAGGCACTGCATAGGCACAGAATAAGAGACAGTACCTGCCCCCCAAAACTTACAGCTGAAATAAATCAAGCTGCCACACCAACTTCAGCCACCCTGATTCTAGAAGAAGAGTATCGACGCACAGATTTGCATTGAAAGAGTAAAATCAGTTCTAGGAAGTTGACTCAGTTAAAATAGTGAAAGTCTGTTTGTAGATGAGGCCTATATTTGAAAATTTGTTCATTATGCTGGTGTATTTCAGATATCCAGCTGTTTACCAAATGATCAAAGACAAATAAATCAAACAGCCACGCTGAGCCTGATCCCATTTACACCAGTGTAAATGGGGAGTAACTTCAAAGTCTGGGGAGTCATAATGGTGCAAATGAGATCAAATCTAAACCTGTTACCCCTAATTTAACTGAACTGACTCCTGATTTTATACCCATGTATTTCCAATGAAAACAAAAGGCAACAATGCCAGTTTAGTTTGATCACATTATAAAGATCTCTGAGTTGACAGCCATTATGCAAAACATCAAATAGCTTACATGGTTACTGAAAAAAGTCCTTTCTGTTGCAATACCAGGCCAGTGACAGCTTGGGAAAATCTCTTTTATATGTGGTAAAAAAACTTGTTAAGCTCATTAGCCCAATGGTTGTTTAATTAGTCAATGGAGAAATTAAAAGTGGGGGGACATTAAGGCAGCAGGAAGACAAAAATTAGAAATGTAAGAAGGAGATAGTTCAAGATTAGTGAGAAGAAAAACATGATTCTTAATTACTTTGTTGGCACTCTCTCTCTGGAATCTCTCTTCCAAATCACTCTAAGCTAAGCAACTGTCACCTGCAGCTTGCTTTGCAGATGGATTGTTAGGGGCACATATTCAACTCTACATGTTTGGCACTTACAAAGTATGTAGTGATTGATTTTGTATTTTCTAGCAGCTAGGCACTGCAGAAAGATTATCCGTAACTGTATACTTATTTCTTATTTTTTGCATAGTATGGTAGCCCTTCGAGGCTTGGGCTCCATTTTACAAAGTCTTGGTGAGAAATGACCTTTGCCCCAAAAGACTTTGCAATTTAAATGGACAAGACAGATAAAGAGTGGGCAAAAAGGTAATATTATCCCCATTTCATAGATGACACAGAGAGGATAGATTATTTGCCCAGGATCACAGAGGAAATCTGTTGCACTGTTGAGAACTGAACCCATTTTTCCTGAGTCCCACCTGCAGTGCCTTAACCACAAAACTTTGCTATTATTGTTCATTGGTATTGCTGATTTGCTCATTCTAGACCCAATGTAGGATAAGGGCTGTCAGGGGAGGCAAGTCTTCACAGAAGTTCACAACTCATAACTTTGTAAAAAATTACAATGAAGAGATTGTACTTATAACTTGTCACATAGAGAAATAAATTTTCTACTTGCAGTCAGCCTGGTCTCACAAGTGCAGATCTCCCTTTGTCTTAGAAATACTGGCTGACAAATATGTTATTCAAGAATTATAAGGGTGCAGCTCCTTTGATTTCCCTGGAGTTGCACCAGTGTACAAAACAGTAGTAAAAGCAGTGGTGGTTCAGGTGTAGTGTCAAGCATTGTATTGGACTAGCAACTTTCTGGAGTGCTCAGAGGGACTCAACCAGGAAATTCACTACAAGCACAATTGCTGTGCACTCCGTTTAATAGACAGATTTCCAAAACAAAAATGTTCACGTAGAGTGAAAATCAGCCCAGTGTCAAGCAACATAAAGGACCGTTGGAAGAAGGTATTTATCTGCGTGATCTGGAGCACAACTCACCTTCCCCACCTCAAAACAGAATTCTCCCCTTCCCTGAACAAAAAGATGCTAGCTACTCCTATGCAGAGGCAATGGCATAAGGGATCAATGGAATGCTGAGGGTTCAGACACAATGCTCAGCAAGCATCTGGCAGCAAAGTGTTCCCTCCCAACTGTACTACCCCCAGCTCTGTGGCTCTCAGATGACTAAGAGAGAAACATGAAAGGAAGGGACTTGGGCAGCAATAATGAAAAAAAGTTTGCAGATACCATTCTGCTGAGGCTAGCACAACTTCCTGCACCTGGAGAAGACGACCACTCAGAAGAACCACTGTCTGGAGCTAACACAGGCAAGAATGAGGCAAGGCCATGAGCAGAAAGTCCTCCAAAGCAAGACTGTCTCCTTCCTGCCAATAAATAGACTGTATGGTGGATGCCTCTGGTAATGAACAACAAAGAAAACATTTGCTCACATAGAATAAATGCATGAGTGTGGTGTCTCTGAAAGGCAGATGCTGAGAATACGGTTTTGTGTAGATAGCCACCATGTGAGCTTCTTCACTTAGCTGTGGCATGGCATCTCCAACATAAACTGAATCACCTGCTACATTAATCATTAATTTTACTCTCTCTTTTTTAGATACTGGGAAATATTTCCTTAACTGATATTGTAATTCCTCTGCCAGGTGTTGGTAGCATCAAAGGGCTGAATTCAAGCATGGAGGGGTTCTTTTAAAAATTAAGATACTACTGGCTGGGCTAAAGTCATCCCAGGAGGCCGGGGAAAATCCCTCCAACCCTTAGGTGCCCTTCATAGGCAGCACTTCCCCACTCACCATATACAAAACAAGGAAAACTTTATTGGGATGAAAAAGTGACATTGTCTTCACTTGGAAAAAAACAAGCAACAATAAACCAACTCTATCTGTAGGTATGACTAGGTGAGACCTGTCCCCGGCAGCGTCTTTCACAATGGTATTTAAATTCTATTCTCCACCTGCAATATGATTGTCCACTAAGGCAATGTTCCCTCAATACTCAGTTCCCCTCTGCCCCTTTCCGCTTCCACTTGTACCTCCACTTGCTGTTTGTTGGCTGAGGTTAGCAAAGTACAGGCAAGTGCATCTCCAGTCACTAAGGGAAATGCTGCCTTGTCTTTTCTGAGGGCAGCACCACCAAACCCAGCTATGGGGATTTCTGCCTTTAATACTGCTGGATAGGAAAGCCTCATCAGATCTCCTCATCTGTGCTGTTGCTAAGCCCCAGGCTGCCTCTCCACAGTCTTCAGAGAGGACTCAGTGGCACTATAGGACCCTGAACAGAGTCCTTGCCACTAGGGATATAATGATGTCAGAAAATGGGAGTCCCTTTCTCCTCTCTCTTTGCTGAGCCTCAGCTGCACAACCTAGCATTTCATTATTCCCCAATCTGCAAGTGCAGTACCCCAACCTCTCACATAACTGAGGGTATGTCTACACTACAGCACTAATTCGAACTAAGCTAATTCGAATTAGCGCATCTAGACTTAAAAACTAGTTCGAATTAGCGTTTTGCTAATTTGAACTAGCATGTCCACATTGAGTGGACCCTGAACCGAAGTTAAGGCTGGCCAGAACCAGTGCCGGCAGGGCATCAGCTTAGGACTTAGAGTGTGGAGCTGCTGCCTCAGGCTAGCCGAGGGCTGTACTTAAAGGGACCCGACCCCCACCCTGGACAGACAGTTCTCAGGGTTCCCCACTTGCTTGTCTACCTCGATGAGGGACAGCAAAGCAGTCCTGTCTTGGAGTGCCCTAAGTGCCCACCCTCGGCACATTACAGCACTCGGCCATCAGCCCGGCTGCACTTGCCGCAGGCTGCCATCCGGGGGGGTCATTCGGGGGGCTGTCAGGATCCAGGAGGCCCTGCAGGAGAGCTTCCACCCCGAGGAGCCCGCAGAGCCACCCCAGTCCTCCCCATCGGGGGCTCGTGCCCCATTCCTCCCTCACCTCCTTCCACTTACCCTTCCCTAGCCCCTCTTCCTGATGTAAAAAATAAAGGACACGTGTGTTCAAAAATGGAAACTCTCTTTATTTAACAAAACTGGGGGGGGGGGATTAACCTCTGGGGAGACTGGGAAAAGGAGGTGGGAGAGGGGAAGAGAGAGAGTGGGAGAAGGGAGGTGGAAACCTGGGAGGAGGGAGCTGGAAGGGGGAAGCCAGGGGAAGAAGGAGGAGGGGAAGTCTAAAACTATGCTACGCCATATCTTCAGTATTGTATAGAGATGGGGTCTCCTCACCTCAAAAAAGATATTTTGGCCTTGGAAAGGGTTCAGAAAAGGGCAACTAAAATGATTAGGGGTTTGGAACTGGTCCCATATGAAGAGAGGCTAAAGAGACTGGGACTTTTCAGCTTAGAAAAAAGGAGACTGAGGGGGGATATGATAGAGGTCTATAAAATCATGAGTGGTGTGGAGAGGGTGCATAAAGAAAAGTTCTTCATTAGTTCCCATAATAGAAGGACTAGAGGACACCAAATGAAATGAATGGGTAGCAGGCTTCAAACTAATAAAAGAAAGTTCTTCTTCACAAAGCAAATAGTCAACCTGTGGAACTCCTTGCCACAGGAGGCTGTGAAGGTGAGAACTAGAACAGAGTTTAAAGAGAAGTTAGATACAGTCATGGAGGTTGGGTCCATAGAGTGCTATTAGCCGGGGGTAGGAATGGTGTCCCTGGCCTCTGTTTGTGGAAGGCTGGAGATGGATGGCACGAGACAAATGGCTTGGCCATTGTCTTTGGTCCATCCCCTCCAGGGTACCTGGTGTTGGCTGCTGTTGGCAGACAGGCTACTGGGCGAGATGGACCTTTGGTCTGACCCAGTACGGCCATTCTTATGTTCTTATGTTCTAAGCTCAGGGTCGGGGGTCTCACTGGACCAACTTGATTTTCATGCAACCCTGCTCCTGGGTTCGCATGTGGCCTTTGGTGGCCAGGCTGGCAGCTATCCTGCCCTAGATGGCCACTTTCCTGTGCCTAGTGCGGAGATTGTGGACATTGGAGGCCTCCCCCCAAACCTGGATGAGGTCCACGATCTCCGCACTAGACCAGGCGGGCGTCCGCCTCTTGCGGCCCCGGGCAGGCTCCTGGGAGCCGCCAGCCTGCTGGGTGGCAGCGGGTGGCTAGCTCGTGCTGTGCCAGGTGCAGGGTCTGCTGTCTGGGTGCTGGCAGGCTTGCACCTGGCACGGGCACCGTAGCCAGACCGTGGCCCTTTAAGGGCTCCGGGGCCGGGAGGGGGGCAGACGAGTTTCCCTGGCTTGGCCCAGAGTGGCCACCAGGGCAACCTGGGAAGGGCTAGCCTCCCACTAGTTCGAATTAAGTGGCTACACAGCCCTTAATTCGAACTACTTAATTCGAACTAGGCATTAGTCCTCGTAGAATGAGGTTTACCTAGTTCAAATTAAGCTCTCCGCTAGTTCGAATTAAGTTCGAACTAGCGGTTTGCATGTGTAGCGCCTATGAAAGTTAATTCGAACTAACAGCTGTTAGTTCGAATTAACTTTGTAGTGTAGACATACCCTGAGATACTAGTGAGGCCTGACCCATTTTGTCATTTCCCCTTGATCACCAGTAGGTGCTATCAGAGAATTCTTTCCCCAGTGGAGCTCTATCATTCTTATGCAGCTCTGGGCTGCTCTTCTTCCTGGTTACCAGCAGGTGTCAATAGCAAGCACCCTTCCCCCTCCAGTCCACAGGACCCCCACCATTATTCACCATATTGCCTCATTAAGCCTAAAAAATGTATCTAAGAGTCTGTGCCATGGAGAAGATAACTAGCCTTCAGGCTCATCTGTCCATGAGTTATCTGGACACATGGCTGCCTTCCATCACTTGTGTGGGATTATAAAGCCAAGGTGCCTCTGGAAACATCGTTGTATATTAAGCTCTTATGGAGATGTGTGCTTTAGATCTTCTGTTTCTTTATGATTCATGTGGCTGACTTTCTATTTCTTTCCCTCTCTTTTTGTTTTTCTCAAGGCTCTCTTGATAGTTGTCTTTAAAATGGTGAAATCTTGAGATTAGAGGTGAAGAAATATTTTATGTAGTCCTGTATAGGTTCACTAGTAAATAAAAGCAATACTGCCTATGAGGGGGCATGCCCTCATTCTATTAAGGAGGAAGCTAACAAGCCCTTCTGGGCTAAGCTAGTGTTAAATAGACACACCTGCAGGGCTTGCTGTGCCCAGCAGAAGAAAACTTAAATAGAGAAAGCTCCCTGAGCCTTTTTCCCCTTCCCAGGAAGGGGCTACAAGTAGGGAAAGACTGTTGTGTCTCTGAGACAGCAGGTTACAAGCTGTGATGAGGGAGACAGTCATGGACCCTGCCTGCTTCCTTGAGACTGACTTGCTAGGTACAAAATGGTGGTTACAAAAAGTGGGGGCTGAGTGTAAGGACAGAGATTCTAAACCTGATATTATAAAGTCTGCAGACAAGCCAGGCCCCAAAATGGAGGCTAAGGGAGCTAGTATCTTTTTTTCCTTTTCCTTTTCCTTTTCCTTTCTTTACTTTAATGCTCCCTGTCCTCAGAGAAGGGAGAATACATTTTGTTTGGAGGGACTCTGGGTTAGCCAGGGCAGGGGAAGGATTCTGACTGCCAGAGAAAGGACACAACCAAACCCATGAAAGCTAGGTAACTGAGAACAGCTCCCAAGTGCACAAAGAACAAATATCCAAGTGACTGTCCTTCAGAAACCAAGCCATTCCTGGTTAGGAAGTATGGGTTCAAGAATAGCATCATCATCCCCACTGGAGGATAGGGTCATAATTCAAAATGGTCTGGAGAAATGGTCTGAGGTAAACAGGATGAAGTTTAATCAGGACAAATACAAAGTACTGTACTCAGGAAGGAACAATTAGTTTCACACATACAGAATGGGAAGTAAGAGTCTAGGAAGGAGTACTGCAAAAAGCGATCTGGGGGTCATAGTGGACCACAAACTAAATATGAGTCAACAGTGTGACACTGTTGCAAAAAAGCAAACATGATTCTGGGAAGCATTAAGAGGAGTGTTGTGAGAAAGACACGAGAAGTCATTCTTCACTCTACTTTGCACTGATTAGGCCTCAACTGGAGTACTGTGTCCAGTTCTGGGCAATACATATTTCAAGAAAGATGTGGAAAAATTGGAGAAGGTCCAGAGAAGAACAATAAAAATGATTAAAGGCCTGGAAAACGAGCTATGAAGGAAGACTGAAAAAAATGATCTTGTTCAGTTTAGAAAAGAGAAGACTGAGAGGGGATATGATAGCAGTTTTAAAGTATCTAAAAGGGTGTTACAAGGAGCAGGGTGAAAAATTGTTCTCGCTGGCCTCTGATGATACAACAAGAAGCAATGGGTTTGAATTGCAGCAAGGAAGGGTTAGGTTAGACATTAGGAAAGTCTTTCTAACTGTCAGTGTGATTAAACACTGAAATAAATTGCTTAGAGAAGTCGTGGAAGCTCCATCACTGGAGATATTTAAGAGCAGGTTGGTCAGACATCTATCAGGGATGGTCTAGACAATGCTTGGCCCTGCTGTGAGGGCAGGGTACTGGACTTGATGATCTCCTTAGGTCCCATCTGTAGGGTAAAGGATTTTCACTTAGCTCTGAGTCTCAGCGCAGGACGTAGCACAAGCCCACGTGTACCGGAGTCAGCAGCATCTCCAAACTGTGAGAATGAGTTTGGTTAAGGGGCAACAGCAATTCTAATATTCTATGATTCTTTCCCATACAGGTGTGGAATAAAATTTTATGTGCACTGAGACATGTACGAATGTGCACCATCAGTAGGAATAAAGTACCTAGCTTTGGGTGCTCTACTAATTAGATGGGTGGCATTTGAATCTCTTCTAAGTGGCTGCACAAGTGCTCAGCTTACAGGAAACACTGGTCCTGAGTAAGAAAGTGCATAATTGTGATGCCCTAGCAGGGATGCTAGAACAGGGAGAGACGCATTTCCCCCTCTTTTAAAAGTATGAGAGCTATGTTCTCCCACTTTTTACCTGCCTTATGGAGAGTGATGAAAGAGGGCCTCAGGAGAAAGGGAAGGTATGGGAGGGTGGGGCCACAGTTTGCCTGCCAGTGGCCCCCACACACTGTTAGGAAGCCTCTACCACCCCTGTGTCCTGGGAATACAGCAAAGAATTCAGCCCTTGGTTTCTGCTTGGAACAGCAGGGTTGTGCTCTGCAGCAACCAGCCTCCAGAAGGCAAAGAATATTTCCCACTCCATATCAGAAATCAACTGCACAGCTTGGTGCTAGGGTTGCCCGATGGTTGAAACAAAAATACCGAACACCCCTCCCCCCCCCCCCAAAAAAAAAACAGGAAAAAATTCTGTTGAAGGGAAGAAAAAGGGGGCGAAGACCAAATTGTTGGGAGAAAAAAAAAAAGGACTCCAAGTAAGCCAATAAATAAATAAATAAATAAATAAAACAGCATTAAAAGCATGTCTCCTTTAAGAGTTAGTGCAGGGATAGGAACAGGGGAGAAGTTGAGCACTAAGACCCAGGGGAGTCATTGCTTCCCCTTGGTCTTTTGGCCGGCAGCCATTTTGTGCCGCCAGCCTCGGGGAAGCAGGTAAGCATGGGGGCTGGGGTCAGGGGGCTGGGGATGTTGGGGGCCGGGGGAGGGAGGCCGGGCGCTGAGTGTTTGTAGGGTTGCCAGGTGCCCGGCATTTTCGCCTCCTGGCTGGGGCAAAATTCTGAAAATACACATTTTAGGTGTCCGGTATTCTCTGAATTTTTTTACCAGACAGGAGCCAAAAATACCAGACTGTCCGGGTGAATACCAGACACCTGGCAACCCTACATGGTGCTGTGGTGGGGACAGAATCAAGGCTCTGCCCATTTCATGCCCTTCCTCTAGGCTGACCAATCAGCAAGTCTGAAAAATCAGGCCAGGGTGGAGGATAATAGGCACCTATATAACACAAGTCCCGAATCGGAGGACTGTCAAGCGCAGTCCATGGGGGAAGGAAGGAGGTGAAGGGCAGCTGCCCTGGGCCTGGCAATTTTAAAAAGTTCCAGCGCTCCCAGACACCACCATGAGCCCTGGACCCTTAAAATCACTGCTGGAGCCCTGGGTGGTGTGGGCTGGGCAGCACTGAAGGACTGGATGGGGGAAGCTAGCCTTTCCCCTTCTGCACAAGGCCTCGCTTCTTCTGTGGGTACAGCTTCCTCCCCCACTTTGTCCGGGGCCCAGCAAGTCTGTCAGCAGCCCTAGGACTGTCCCTATAAAATTGGGACATCTGGTCACCCTAACCTCCTGCTACACCCATTGTGGATGGAGAAGTATCCCCCAGGATGCTGTACTGTTTCTAAGCTATGGGCAGCCCCACACAATGCAGTAAGCGTGCTCCTGAAACACCTTTCACGGTCTTGCTCCCTGTTGCAGGCACAGAGAGGGCAAGATTATCTTTTGCTCTAGCTCTATCAATAATAGATATAATAAATGATTAATTATGCATAAAACTGCAGTTTAAAGTTCTACTTTGAGTAGCAGAGTGATGTATGACAATAAGCACCGTATTCTTCAAGGGGATTGAAAGGTCTGGAGAGGGAATAAATTAATGGTGTTTTCAGAGAAGTCTAATTACAAATCTTCCACAAGGTTAAATGCCTCAATGTTGTTTTCCAATAGCTCAGCTTTGCTCTAGACAGAAACATGCCATTTAATGATCACAGCAGACATGGCCATGAGCTAGTCATTGTAGATTTGAAGTTCTTCAGTGTAATATTTTAGTTTATGGGTCTGTTCCCCCCAACAGCTTATATTTGCTTTGGCTATGGAAATTGAGGATATTGAAATCCACTAGAATCCAGGGCAGATGCCATGTGAGTGAAGGTGTGAGGCCAATGCAGAAGTGGAGTCAACATGCGATGTGACTTCAAAGGAGGTTTTTAAACAAACTCAGTGTGAGGATGCCAGCCAGGTCAGAGCTGGCACTGTCCCTATGGCAATGGCTTCAAGAAGAGAATGCAGAAGTCCCCTGTTTTATCCTCTATCTCACTGTGGTCACCTTTCCCTGCAGTATCCACAGGGAATGTGGCATGCGTGGTGGGTATCAGAGGCAGGGGAAGGCAACGCCTTCCCAAACTGCCAGCCTGGCCCCATCCACACTCCACTTTAAACCAAGCCCCTCTTCAGTGTGGCTCCCAAGTCCTCTCCCATCCCACTGTCTGGGGCTGCCCAGGCTTCAGCTGCGCCCAGACTGGAGCAGGGTACTCTCCCTGTGCTCCAGAGCTGGGGAAGGGGAGGAGAGGCTGGGGACACATGCCACCTGCTTGGCTACACTAACAGGCCTTGGCTCCCACAGGTCCCTGGGCAGAAGGGGCAGGGCCTCTGGTGGAAGGGACAGGGCTGGAGGTTCACCCACTGCTCATGGAGTGTGGATAGTAAGTACTGTATTTATTCATTTAGCTCATTTACCATCCCTGTTGTCTAGCCATCTAGTAAGAGACACTTCAGAGAAAGGAGGGAGAAGAGTAAAGTCTCTGTTTAATTAAACAAACAAGCCCTTTGTGCTGCTAGGGTTGCAGATTCTCCCTCGTTAGGCTCATAGGGCTTGTCTGTACACCCCTGCAATTTGGACTACAGGGATATGAATTGCACTGCTTACTAGCGTGTTGCACTGTGCCTCCCTCAGGTGGATACTACTCTCTTGAATTAAAAGGTACCTAGTGTTTGAAGAAGACTACATTCACACAAACTAGTTGTATTTTAGTTAGCACATGCAACATCCAAACAGGGGTGGGGGGTGGAATGGGGTGGGAGCTTTCATGAAGCACACCTATGCACACTTGCAATTCACATCCCCATAGTCCCAACTGCAGAGGTGTATACACATAACTGTAGTTAAGCCTGGAGCTGGTTCCACTCCAACTGGTCCAAGGAACACTTTACCCTTTCCCGCCAATCCATAAAAGCTCACACGTAAGATGGAATGCAGTATTCTGGCACTTGGTGACCGCTGAAAAGGATTTGGTGGTAATGGTAGATACCCAGCTGAATATAAGCTCCCAAGGCGATGATGTAGCAACTCAGATCCTTGGATGTCTAAGCAGGGGACATCAGGGAGGAGTAGGGAGTTGGTATATGGCATTAATGAGACCATCACTGGAATAGAGTGTCCAGTTCGCCTGTCTGTACTGCAAATAAATGCCACCAAATTTGAAAGGGTTCAGAAAGAGCTACCAGGATGATTTGAAGTCTGTAAAACGTGCTTTATGAAAGGCTAGGAGCCCACTCTTCGAGAGAAGCGGTTTTTTCATGGTATGTAAGTACATACATGGAGAAAAGAAGATAGTAGATGGCTCTACCAGACAAAGCCATCATAAGACCCAATGGTTGGAAGCTGAATTTAGACAAATTCAGACCAGAAGTAAGGTAACAGTGATGATAAATTAATCATTGGAACAACTTATTTAGGGGATGTGCTGGATTCTCCATCATTTGAAGTCCTTAAATCAAAATTGGCATCTTTTTAAAATATATGCTGCAGGTCAAAGAGAAGTTGATGCAGGAAATATTGGTGAGATCCCATGCAGGTGGGCAGACTAGATGATCATAAAGATCCCTTATGGATTTAAAAGCTGAATATGATTTACACTAGTGGGAGATCAGAATCAGGACCTCTATACCTAGTCTCCCCTTTAGACCTGTGTACTCAGACATATTAGTTCCATTCCTGTATGTATCTATATTTTAAAAGCTTCAGAGGGGTAGCCGTGTTAGTCTGTAAAATTTAAAAACCAAAATTTAGTCTAGCAGCACCTTAGAGACTAACAAAACATGCAGATGGTATCATGAGCTTTTGTGGGCACAACCCATTTCAATTCATCTGAAGAAGTGGGTTGTGCCCATGAAAGCTCATGATACCATCTACATGTTTTGTTTATACCTATATTGTCAGTGTTCCCATTACATAATGACATAGGAGAAGCAAGCAATGATTTTTTTCCCATGTAGATTAGGAAGTCACTTTTCATTGACTGTAAGTCATTCCCCAACCTTGGAAATTAAGATGTGGGCAAGATAATTTTAAACCAAATAAAAAACAAACAAACCAAAACACAACCAACCAACCCAGGTCTTGTTTTACATGGCTACTGTACGTATGCTTTCAAAATGCTTACACTGAATGGGTATAGCTAATTTATCTACAAACAAAAATATAAAAGAAAAACCATTACTGGTTTGAGCAGATTTTACCTACAGTTGTAACTAGAACCAGTTAGAACCAGTAACATCTTATGTACTGGTAAAAAGGAACACTTGAAATATACCATATATATTAAGTTGAGCCCCGGAAAGAACTATAGCGCTATGCATACTTTTAAAAAATCCTTGGAATGAAAGGGTTTTTTAGCCCAAAATCCAAATAAGAAAGAATTGCACTCCACTTCTGATTCTTCAAATGGGTTCTCATGTCAGAATGAAATCGTTTTCACTCACTAATTCTGCAGTGACCTCTGCTGGGGAAGGGCAAGCGGTGTAGTATTTCTGAAGACACGGTTGCATAATGGAAACCAATTTTTTTAATCAATAGTTTTATCTGAACCTATCACATTACAATCACTTTCATTAGCGCAGTGCAGCAACATTTTACCATTGTAAAGCTGTCCTGTAAGTGCAAGAAATTATATGAGGCATCAGGTGACAGTGAAGTCTGATTATTATAGACCAGTGATTTTCAACATATGATCTGCAGAACCCTTGGGTTCCACAGACTACATTTAAGATTTCCAAAGGAGTCTGCAGCTCCATTCAAAAACTTTTCGGGGTCCACAAATAAAAGGTTGAAAACCACTATTATAGACCATAAAGAGATGTCAGATTATCCAAATCTTTCTTGGCTATTCTGCTGGAAGTTAAGTAATTTTGGATAGTTTAAGGACATTGCTAATCTTTTGAAACATTAAGGGACAACATCTAACAATGGAGATAAAATATTTAGGGGGAATTATTATTATTCAGCATATCCAAAAAATGTGGCTTGTTCTTATTGTATAGCTCATTCTTTCAGAGGGCTGTAAATCCAGATAACTCCCATTGAAGTAAATTGAGCTATGTTGATTACATCAGCTAATAATCTGGCCCCAAATATCTTAGCCATGATTGTCCAACAGCACCAGGGTAGCCTTGGCCCTTATTCAAATTCTTAGCAGTAAACTCACTGTTGCAACTTGCCTTTTTATAACTAGCTTGTGTGGGGTTTCTTTTAAAGCTCGTTTTTCTTTTTGTGATCACCATTAATCTTTTCCATTTCAGAAACCTGCTTTGTTTTGTGGACTGTCTACTAATCAACACAGTCTTGTTAACTCAAACAGTGCTAACAGCATTATGTACAGTATTTCACTTGAACTCAGATGAATAGTGCAAAAGAATTTACTGTCACACTAATTTACACCTTGTGTGTTAGTGTCAGAACCTGAATTTACATGGCCTGTTATAACCATGAAACTCATTGTAAAAGGAGGGGGTAAATAAAGCAGAATTAAATTGTAAATTAACATTAAAATGATTCCAGTGAGTATTGAGGGTTTGCATGCACACAAGTTGCATCAGGGTAATTTAATTTAGTTTAAAAACCGATTTAATTAATCTGGTGCAAAGTGCTTTCTAGACAGTCATGTTAGCTTGCATCTATAAATTTAAAGGTGGATATATATCCATTTATGAGTCCACACACAAAATCACACCAGTATCTCTAAACTAGTTAGAAAGCATTGGTTAAACTGGCCCAATTGTGTATGTACACCAGGTCTTAAAGTAATCCAAGGATCTGCACTACCTCCATCTCTCTCATTCCATTGCATGCTTCACGCTGTAGCCAAGCCATGAGCATATTATACAGGACTAAATGCTGGCAGGCAGCACAAAGTAGCAAAGAGATCATGACTGCCTGGGCCCCCATACCAGAGAGTACATCTTCCACCAACTGTGCTCCATCTGCCTATCAGTGAGTTCCCACGGTCACTGTGGTTCAGGAAGACACAGCGCCTCTTTCAGCCCTTGCTGCCAAGCCACCTCCAGGATAACTCCAAAGCCACATCTCCATTTACAGGAGGAAAAGGCCACGTCTCCACCTATCAGAGGATCAACGCTCTGGCGATTTGATCCTTCGGAGTTTGATTTAGCATATTTAGTGAAGACCTGATAAATCGAATGCTGAAGGTGCCCCATCAGCACAGGTTTGTCCTGTCAATCTCCCGCGGTGGGGCCGCCCCAGAAAAATGATGTAAGGTACGTCGACTCCACCTATGCAATTCACGTACATGAAGTTGCATATCTTGCATCGATTTTCTCCACCAATGTAAACCTGATCCAAGTCACAATAGACTCTTTTGGGAATAAGCACAATATCTGCCTCATGCTGTTCTTTGGAAGTTCACTGTACACTTACTGCCAACACCTTGTTTCCAAGGCTCATGAAGCCATCAGCTCAGTTGTCTTTTCCATTTGTCATCTCTCAGATGGCTCACTGTGACCTGCATCAGTGACATTCTCATCTGGAAATGTTCCTCCTGAAGGGACAGGAATGGCTGTTATTGCTCTTCAAAGTTTCTTCTTATTAACTCTTGGGACTGAATTGATTCACCAGGCTACAGCTGAGTATGCAGTTGCATTCCATAAATTTTCTCCAGTCTTCCTGGATGTGATTCTGAACATAGAATCGCCCTAGGCATCTCTAGACTTAGTAATCATTGTAAAATGAGCTCCTTTAGCTGGCAGGCCAGTATTCAAACTTTGTGCTCCATTAGCCATAAAACTATCTTTGCTTACATGTTATTAGGAGTTCCACTTTATACACTCCCATAGGTTGAGCTTCCCATGGCATTAAGAAGTTCTTGACATATTTTCCTGTTCTGGTTCTCCTTAAAGTATTTCCTTAGTGCTCAATAGTCACGCCTGCCCTGTAAGTAATGAGCCCTTCTAATCCTACTGATATTCTTGCTGAGGAAAGAATATTAAGTGGCTTCTTAGTATCCTCCTAAGGACATTCTATCAATTGATGGGTTCAGTTTCAAGACCTCTGCCCAGCTGTAAATACTGGTGCCTGTCCTAAAGAACTGTAGTTCCTGATGGATTCTGTAGCAAGTGTCAACGTGGGTCCACTTGTTAGATTGCAAGGCTGGGAAATCCCAACTGACAGTCACTGATTAGAAGGGTGGGAGCACAATGAGAGTAAGAATCTGTGACTATTACAGTCTTTAAATAAAATCCCTTCCCCATTAATGCTCTGATCCTGCACAATATAAGGGGAGTTTTGCCATTGCCTTCAGTGTGAGCCGGATCAAACCCTAGAGTCATGGTAAAGTCCCTTACATGATTAGAAAAAGAAGGATAATTTCCTTTTTGTCTGAATCGAATGATATTTCTGCTCAAAGACTGGGAAATAATCCAAAACGAAAACTGAAGTGTCGTATTTCTTGGGTTCACTTGTAATTTTATGGATCAGGCAGCCAGTGAGATGTCTGCAAATTATGTAATTAAGCTTTTATCTCATTAAGTACTGGTCTGTTGGGGCTTTGTGTGTCATATCAGTAGTCACTCATTCATCAGCACGGAACTGGCAGACTATGGCTGGTTACTTAGCTCCTGTTACGCTGTAACTTGTCCCATTCAAAGAGTAAACTTCATACTATGTTATGTAACGTGGACTTGATTTTCTTTTTTCACCCTGGGATAATTCTTGTTTTATTTTGAAATGCTAAGTTAGTTCTGGAATATTTATGAAAGCAAAATAATTGTAAGAAGTCACTGGCAAACCACATCTGCCCTGGCATGCAGGCAGAAGACGAGTTCTTACAGTTACAGTTAGTGGAAAATGAGATCAGATTATATAGGCCTTAAGCATGATTTTCAGCAAGATACTTCAAGTGGAGATCAGATTTACTTACTGAGGGCTAGTGATAGTATGATTTTAATGACTCTAAAACAACACAGCTACAATAAACTGAACTGCTTATCTACGGCGGGGCTTGTGCAGAAACTAGCTTTGCAGGACAAAGGAAGGAAGGACTTTCTGTTCAGCATTAAGCCTTGCTCCTAGGTACTCAAGTGCCTACACAGCCAAGCATGCAGAGTTGTCCCCCTTTGATGGGATTACTCCTGGGTCTCATGTCTTAGTGCTTTGCTGGGAAGAAGGACAAGGATTCAGGCATCCTTCTCCCTCACTCCTGCAGGACTCAGGCACATACTGACCCAGACTTGATCCTGCAAACTGTGTACTGGAAGCACCAAGCTATTGCACCCTGGTGCGAACATAAAGCGGGGTTTCTGGTACAAGACAGCTTCATGGCAAGCATGTAGTAAAATCTAAGTGTGCTTCTTCTCCATTGCTTAGGCTCAAAACAGCACGTATCATTTAGATAACTGCGCATGTCTTAGAAGCTGCTAAATTTTCTGCTAGGGAACTAAGCAAACTTGCAGTAACAGTAACCAATCACATTGCGATACGCTGACCAGAAGGAATGTAGAATCCATAAAAGTTTCAGCTCAAGCATCGCCCAAGGTCAACACTGCTTTGAGCACAGAGCTCCTCTGTTGGCTATTTTTTGCAAACAATAAAATGGAGTTGGACCCAGCCTGAAAGTGTGACTCTCTTCTTGGGCAAATTGGACTAGCCTCCAGGGGACGAAACTAGCAATTTATGCAACAAGCACAGTCCATCACGTAGAGCCAGAGCCAGTCTCAAAGCCTCTGTGCACCCATTGTCCTACTCTAAAGCATGTGGGGTTTAAAAAAATAGAGCTGGAATGTGAGTGCAGTTGGGGCAGGTTTGAGGGCAAATGGGCTTAAGAATGATCTTGTGCATGCAAAGAGAGTGCTTAAGAGTGTGTTCCCCTCTTTGGCCTTGCTTCTATTAGCAGGGAGAGGTGACTTGGTTGCCATGCCACAGAGATCTCATCAATGCAGAAGCAGGCTCCATTGCACTTCCTGTCCTGCTTAACACCTGTTTGTACTTTGTGCATGTGTCTAGTACTCACCTGCATCCCACAGTACTGAACTCCGCTGATTCCTGTAGCAATAGGCTGTGGGTTAGGATGTGCCTGATAGCACCTGGCAGCAGGCCATAGCTGAATGTACATTGACGCAGCCACAATTGAATTTCTCAAATTAAACTTCAGGCCAGACATGAAGCCTAATATCCTCGTTTCCTTTTCCAAGGCTGTGATGGGACTCAAGTCACCAGGACTTTGGTTCTGTGCCTCATCTGGAAAGACCTGGCTTGTGTATTGGTTCAGTTCTCAAAGAAAAGGAAGTGTTGCCCACTGAACTCTGAACCACTCACCTACAGAATCACCAGCACTACTTCTTACATTATCATGCCATAGTGCCAAGTTAGAATTACTGGAATGCCCACTTTTGCAGCTGTGTTTTCAAATGAGCCAGAAATAAGCTGGTTATGCCAGGCAGGAGCGCCTGAAGTACTCCTGGATCCACACTGGCTGACTATTGGTTTCCCGGTGGAATTTAAGTTATTAGTTTAGTCCTGGATGGACCTATGTAGCTTGGAGCAGACGGGTACTTGAGGAAATGCCTGTCATCATGCTGTTTTGCCATAGTAACAATCAAAAGAGGTGGTCAACTTAGATCCCCCTGGAAACCAAAGACAAGGAGCTGCTGGAGCTGTTCTCTCATAGATTGGAACCTCTTTGGCACCATGGTTTGAAATAGCTCGGGTTTAAAGGCCTTGATGGCCTAGCAAGGGCCATCATTTCCTCCAGTTTATGGGAAGGAAGGACCATGATAGAGGCTGATGTTGGTGTTGAAGAGAAGAGAATTATTGAGCTTGGATTTGGCTGAGTTTGGCTATTTGTGTTTTGGGTGTGGGGAGCAGCTGCTGGTTTTACTTCAACAGATTGTATGGGGAAGGGACTGATAACCTCCTTCCCCCCGCCCCCCCAAAGACACCAATTCTAGGCTACATTTTGAAATAAAAGGGAAAGTTAAGAGTAAAAGGTAAATGAATGAGTTATAAAGCCAGCTAAATGGCAACAAAAGTGTTCATTGGATATAATAGTGAATATTGCTGTTACTCCTTAAATAATTGACTTAGCAAATAGTATTTGATCCAGTCAAGGGTGTTGTATACTGTTACTGATGCTTTGGGATCTATGGATGAAAATTTAGGTGTCTAAATATGGAATTAAGAATCTCTCTGTGGACACCCAGGTTTGAACATTTTAGCTTAGAAGCCATATTTTCATAGGTGAGTTTATAACAGCTGTGCAGACTTGCCACAGGCATAAAACCATGCTCAAAAATAAGAATGGATGAGAATTTATTCAGCAGTTGAAAGGAAATATGTGTACTGGGTACACAGAGCTTTGCTAGCCTGGGATATAGCCTAGTTGCACTCACTTTTAATGTTAGTTCCATTTAATTTGTTGCAAGAAAGATTGATCTTTATCACTGGAATCAAAAATTCCGGTAAAGAAAAATCACTTCAGAAGACCATTGAACAGCTTTCTTAAAGTGTATTCCATGGCACACCCCTGTGCCATGGAGAACAGAGTTCAAAATGGCCACCCTTAAAAGGGCAATGCTGGCTGTCCTGGTAAAAGGACAAACTGTTTTGTTTTTTGCTTAACAACTTCTTTTCCCCATCCTTTGTTGTTTGTTTGTTTTGCTCAACAACTTTTCCCTGGGGGCTTTTTTTTTTGGGGTCAACAACTTTTCCCTTGGGAATGGCCACCCTTAAAGGGGCAAGCCTCCTTTTTTTTTTTTTCACAATCCTTGGTGTTCCCCATAAAAAACCACTGCCATTGAATGTACTTTTGTAATAATACAGTGCAAGTGCATTTGCTGTTTATTGGTTGCTTTCTTCATTATTTATCTTGTGTTTGGAGCTCAAATTCTGTGTTGGTGTACAGTTAATGCAGCTATGCAGTAGATAATTCAACCTTAGTTTTAAACATTACCTGTCCATATGCGATTTTAAATTCAATGAAATGTCTCAATTTAAAAAGCCAGAAAAGCGTCATCAAACACAGGCCCTGGTCCTGCAATTGGATGCCTGCAGGTGGCTACTTATGATGGGATACAGCACTTGTCTGAGAACAGATATGGTGTTGGAAGGCAGGATTAAATATCTCTGAACTTGAAGAGGGAATGGCGTGCAGGAATGTTTTAATAAAAATTAATATAAAAAGCAATGGGTGAGAATGCAAGTTGAAATGAATGAATACCGTGGACAACCATCTCCTAATAGAACCTACAAGGCCTCATATATTAATAGAGATATTAAACTAACTGGCAACTACAGGTAAGTTCACTGCTATGCAAGTCCACACCCTAGAATATATTTTGGCTTGGTAGAAATTATTTTTTATCATTTTGATGGATATTGACAGTGTTTATTTTTGAAACATTTAAGTTTTCAGAATGGTGAAAAATTACAGTGGGAACAGGGTAGGCAACAGTCTAATGACAGACATCCAGATTAAAAAATTAAAGTCATATAAGCATTAAATAAAATATCCATATCAGTAGTCCAGGTAAATATCCTTAAATCAAATTTCAATAGGTTCTCAAGCAGCATTTTTGTCATTTTGCCTATCTGTACATTTAAATTGTTATTGTTGTAAAATATTTGTTCATTTGTTTGAGTGGCTGTGGTGAACATTTGCTAATAAAACCCTCAACCTTTCCAAGCATATATATATTACACCTGTGGAGAGTTGGGAGGAGGTTTAAAAATAGTAAATGATCTAAATGTTGGAAAACAGTATTCTTTCACTTGGTACGTAATTGGTCATTATTTGTTCTAATAATTAAATTACAAAGTACCACTGAAACAACTTACCAAGCATTATGATAGAGTTTCCACCACTGGAAACCTATTAATCAAGACTGAAGATCCCTCTAAAACATATGGGGGTTTTTTCAGACAGGAATTCATTCAAGGAAGTCTATGGCTTGTGTTACACAGGTGGTCATACTAGATCACCACAGTACTCCTTTCTGTTTTTGTAATCTATGAATCTTCCTAATTTGAACATACATTGGAAACAGAACAAATATGGGATCCAGTCGTGCATTGAGTACCATGCAGGTGTAGGGGTCTGCCTTCTCACACATCATAGAGGGACTTTGAACAACCAGGCCTTGGTCAGGAAATCTCTGAAGGAACCTCAATATGGAACCCCTTGGTTCTAACCCACTTTTCAGAGCTGGCCTACTCTAAAAATAGCTTGCTCACAATATAAACTGAGTTAAAAGCTTGTGAAGCATTTTACTGATTTATTTTGAGTCCGATGCAGCATCTCACGTAAGGTTCCCTGTGTTTAACAGACTGAAAAGATTCTCCTCTTTAAAGAGTCATTGTGGGTATAGATGGTTTTAAGGAAGCTTGCATTGGTTAAGGGGAATAAGGAATTTCCCTATTTTGTATGAGCTGTATTTATCTCCAGATAAGTTTTCTGCATCCTGCACTCACATATGCCCACCTAGTCACTCACACCAAGCACATCTCTGAAATAACTCCCTCAGGATGTTATCTGCACATGCACATCATCCCTTCATTTGTCTCCTCAATGAAATGGCCGCAAGGCCTGATTCAGCCCCTGCTCCCAAGGCTTCCAAACACCTGCACAAATCTTGGAGGAGCCATGGGAGGTTGGTGCTGTCTCCACAGAAGCTCTGGGCCTCCACACTGGTTGGGGACTCTTCCCTGGGAGTGTAGCTTTATCGGACCTTTGGCTGCCCATGCAGAAGTGATAGTACAGCCCTATTTGCCTTTTCCAGATTTGTGGGGCTGGAGTGGGAACAATGTACATATCCTATGATAGCTCTGCCTTGGCCCATCTCCTCCTCCCCTCCTTGTCTGCTCTCTGGCCTATCATCCCAAGTTGACCCCAGAAGAAGATAGAGTGATATTGCAGCTGCAGCTTTAGCTCTGACCACTAGGAAGAGACACCAGGTGTATCAATCTCAAGGGGTGAACCCTGTCCGTGGAATTCTGTGTCAGGAGCACAGCTAAAAAAGGGGACATTTCCCTTTTCTCCCTTCCCATACCCTAATTCTTCCTTAGATGCATTTCAATTAATGAACAAAATTCTACTTTTAGATACCAGACTGTGCCTGTTTCTACTGCACATCCCTCTCACGCCCAGCTACGAGAACAGGAGCTGCCAGTTCAGAAAGCAAAGGGTAGCCATACTCCCCAGAATGATTCGCGGTCACTGAGAACAAGGGAACTGAATGTGTCGCTGAGTGTGATTTGGTTTGTCCTAGGGAACGCGTGAAAACCTTTGAACAACCTGCAAAGAGCATCTTTGTACAGCAACCCTGTGGCGTTAACATTTAATCAGGCAAGTTACAAGCTGCAAGCAGGTAGAGCAGAAGGACATTTCTTTCTTACCTACAAATTCTTAACCTGTTTTACTATTTACATATTTACTGGATGGCAAATAACGAGGCTGCTCTGTAGAGAGTCGTTTTTGTGCCCCTTTTACTTGCCTGACGGTCTTGCAGGTACCTGATTGCACATCAATAATGCACTGGAGGAGATGTGTCATTTCACATGAATTAGTTAACGGGTACTTCTTGGGTTTCCAAGTTTCTGTGTGCTATGGTTCCATTTACAGTATGTGGTGTTCCATGCCATCTGAGTAAAGACAAATATTTTTACATGTGCAGGTCACCGGATAGCTCAAGCAAGTTCTATTTAATTTAGCTGGCAAAAGACCACATTAAGATGACATATTTAAGTACATGAGCCCATCTGAGTATGTCTACCCAGCATTTTGGACCCAGCCTCCTAGCCTGGGTCAGACTTGGGCTAGCCGGGCTCATGCTAGCACTAACAATAGCTGTGTTGATAGTGCTGTGAAGCCCACACCCTTCGTTAGTCTTCAGATCTGTGCTCCAGCCTGAGCACAATGTCAAATCAGTTTCTGCACAGCTATTTTTGCAGTGCTAGCCCACGACCGCTAACTGAAATCTGTCAACCCAGGCTGGGAGATTTGTTCCAAGTTGCCATGAAGGCATATCCTTTATTTCCCATTTTGTAGAGTGCGTGGCAACTTACTGTTACCCTGGAGGAATTTCTGCCTCTAACTTGGCTCAGAAACAGGTGAATGAAGGCCATTGATTTCAGCACAGATCGATACATTTACACATCTGTGACACAGACACTGTCAGCCACGAGTCCTCAGACACAGAATCTGTAGCTGGCCACAGTTATTATGTGCACCTCCCGGCAGGTTTGTAGATGAGCATGAAAGGACAAGGAAATCCACCACACACATGCAAGCTGAGGAAAAAGTACATGAAAAAGCTCCATCTTGTCTGCGCTGAAGTACTGCTTGGGGGCCACATCCTCAACTGCTGTGAACTGGGGCAACAGCTTCAATGAAACTAACTCCACTTCCACCATCTAAGGGTTCCCATTTCACCAGCAAACCTGCTGGAGACAGTCTGGTCTGAAGGATGGCTGCACAAGTTAAGAACATGAAAAGGGGCCCCATTCTTCTGGCTAGAGCTATCTAGTTGTTGGCAGAATTTAGATTCACTGCAGCTCTCACAGTTCATTCACATCCATCAGCATTTTGCTCTTTTTGCAAAGGATACCCAATTCGCTACCAGGTGGGCAAAACTGTTGTGTTCACTCAAAGCAGCCGGAAATGTATAAAAATGGGGTGACATGCCCAAATAAGCAACTTACACATAAAAAGCCAGCTCCTTCATCCTCCTCTGGCTGTTTTGCACAGTTCCTGCTACACAAAGCAGTCAGAGCCAGCCTACCCACCATTTGGGGATTCTCACAAAAGAATCCTTGAATGGCCTAGAGCCACTGTAACAACTTGTACACTACCCCACTTGGATAGTCCTCGCAGTTGTAGCAGCACTTGAGGGCTATGAGCAGCTGGCACAAGGTAGAGTAGGGCCAAAGGGTAGAGTAGGCCCAAGATAGAGTAGGCCCAGAGTAGGCCCAAGGTAGAGTAGAGCCCCACATGGTGCTGAAGGGCAGAAGCAGGAGATCAAGGAGAGCACTACCTTTGCACACTGTCCGCGTGCCTCCTGAGCTGCAATGGAGACACAAAAGCCGGAGGTGGACAAGTCTCATTTGTCAAAGGAATGAAGATGGAATCCAGGTCATTGGACTGTGTTCTGTGTGCCATGTTTAAACAGAACTCCCCCTGGAAATTGCTATGAGTCAATCGATTAATGACCAGTCACCTCAGCTTCCATTTGATAGGCAGTGTTGAATTCAAAGCACAACCAAAAAGTCAGAAATAGAAAGGAAATTCTCATCTAGTCGTACACCACACTACTGACATTCATATCCAAGAAGGCACGGTGTAGAGGAAACACACCTCAAAGCCTTCTGAGAGGGAAGTTTGGATTCAGAACCTGATCCACTAGCACCAGTGCCATTTGATGCCAAATCAAAACCTCAGTTCTGGTCCCCACTCCCTGAATTTTAGAGCTGTTCAGATTGGACCCAAATTTTGCAGCTCCTGCCCATAATGGGTCTGGCACTTCAGATAAAATACAGATAATTCTCTGAACCCTCTGCTTCCACCCAACTCAGACAGATCCTTGGTCTGAACTGCAGCTTGCTTCCTGTTGCTGCAAACAGGCCTGTGCAGCTCCCCAAATCTCACTGTCCCTCAATAGGCCTGCTGATTCTCCAACTCTTCTTTCAAACCACTAGTTTGATGGCAGTCTACCATGAGATTTCATTGCTTACACACTTTCTCCAGGACTCAAAGCTAGTGTGGTTTCTGGGTCAGACATAGCCTGGATCTCAGGCTATGTACCCAGTGGAAAAACACTCAGGGTTTGGAGACAGTGGGTAAGCCAGCAGAGGTAACCATACCTGTGGATTCCTTGATTGTAAGGGTCTGGCTATACCGCAGACACAGGCTATGAAGGTCACTCCACTGGACAAGCCTGCACAAGTCTGTCTGGACCCTTGGGCAATTAATCGCAGGGCTAGCTTGTGGTGAAGTAGGAAATTCTGCAGCTTCACTGGGCTGGGATGGGAACTAGCTAGATGTAGGCTAGTGTGGGAATGTCTAGAAGCGTGAGTTGCAATCACACCTGGTAACTGTAGTGAAAACATACATTACAAGACCTCGAGACTGGAGAAAGAAGGTTAAAAAAACCCCTCTGGTTAGGAAGTGGCCTGATATTCAAGGTGGCTAGTATGTTTTCCTGACAACTGTTCACTGCCATTTTGTATCAATTCCTTAGAAACACACATAAATGCTGGGATTAAAAAGGGAAACTTTAGGATCTTTTTCCACATTATCTCTGTCCCCTCCCCTCCAAAATAAAAAAGTAAATCAGCTCTACTTATAAACATCTCAAAGTGATCTCCGGTGAGATTTATTTTATCAACAACACTGCCCCACTTGGAGTCACTCACAGTATGAGCCTCAAGATTTTGTGCAGCACTCCCTCCATGTTAACTCACTCTTGTACTGACTACTTAACAGGTCATGGAGAATCCAACTTTTGGACGTTGACTAGGGAAGCAGGAGGAATAATACTACATGGGGTTTAACAAACAATAATATTTGTTGCTTACATAGCACTTTTCAATCAGTAAATCAGTCAAGTAGATGCTTTGCAAAGGAGAATTGATATGATTTTTCCTGGTGACATGGAAAAATGGAATCACCGAGTATTAAAATGATTTGCCCAGCTGAGAGAGATGGTGCCAGGAATACACCCGAGGAATAGTACAGAGAATACAGACAGAAAAAGTGGGAGACAAGTGTAAACATGAGCCCCAACACTTTGAAAATCAATGGGAAGACTTCCATTGATCAGGTCCTACAAGCTATAATAGTTATCTTTAAGTTTGAATTACTAGCTATTCATGAAAAATGAAAGAAAGAATGTTTCTGAGTCACATTTCTGGTGAGGACATGCCAAATATAAATCAATCCCAATACTCTGATTCACTTTTTATCAGAGTAAATCAGGAGTAACACCACTGAAATCAAACTGGTGTGACATCAGCATCTGGTCCAGTATTTATTTTACTAAGCAAAACCTTATTTCATGTGGCCAATGAAAACCATTGTGGCAAGGGAAAATGTCATATGAAGGCAATGAAAAACAATTAGGATCCCCCCCCTGCAAACTTGTGAACAAGGCTTGCAAAACTGTGGTCCTTAATTTGTGCTTGATCTGTATTGTCTCAATTTATGTCACATTAGTATTGTTGCATTTGAAATTAAACTTGGGATAAAGAAACACATTAATATATATATTTAATTTAAACACAAAACTTTAGATTTCGAAAATCCAAAACCATCTGTAAACTCTTACATTAGGTCTATAATGCTGAGTTTTGCTAGCATAGCTATGTTGAGTAGGGATGTGAAGAGGGGTGATTCCTGACTGATCTGGGTGAGGAAACTGGTGTTTCTCATATATATGAAGTTATACCAGCATAACTGTGCTTTTGGAAGTATAGTTTATTTCTCTCCGGGTGTGGAGGAGGTGCAGTTATGCTGGAATAAGCTATACCATCCATAGCACAAGTTTTGTTGGTCTACACTGTGCTCATACGTGGAGAGCTTTGCCAGTGTAGAATACTAATATTGCTATACCAGCAAAACACTTGTAGTTTAGCCTTGAAATTAGTGAAGCAGAAAAGCTTGCATATTATGCATTGGCCCTTTCTTGCCCTTGCTCCTGAATAAAAAAAATGTCATGGAATCTAATTTCCTCTCTGAATAAAACATGAATAAAGATAAGACAAGTGAGGATCCAAAGACTACAACAACTTATTTCGTTTGTTTCTTATTATTCAGCATCATGGAAGCTCAGAGATAGGGCAGCCTAGAAACCATCTGTCCGGGAGCTGCTCTTTATTCAAATGAAATCAGCTGTGAAGTAATCATGGTTTTCGTTTTTTTATTATCCCTCCTTCCCATGGACTTGATTAAAATCCGGCACATGGTATGCAAACAGGCTGTTGTAAATTTGTAGTCTGACAAAAGTGAAAAGAAAGTGATCTGCCCACTTGCCCCAAACTTTTTCATTATGTACACAGACAAAAAGGAGAGTGCATGCCGTGCTGTCTAAACAAGTTTGCTGTGACACAGACAGTCCCTGTTTCACACAAAGGCCAAATCTAGTGCATGACACTGTGAAAGAGGCCATGGGGAAGCTATCGATTTATTAGCTGATATAATAGGGTCAGTTGTAAATAAATTGGAGATCCCCTCTTTAGATATATTTATCAGCATATACTTTTAACAGCGATAGCCTGCAGTAATGATCTGGGTTTTTGAAGAATTGACTCCCAACAGATGTGATTTGCCTTTCACTTATACTGGTGTGACTTAGGCATTGTCAGACTAGGGTGAGAGAGACTGATTAATCAGGCCCAGTTTGCTGCTTTGTCTATTCTTTAAAGCTATCTTACTCTGCACAGATGGCCATTGTGTTATTGCTCTGTAAGGGGGGCAGCAAGTTTTTTTTTAAAAACACCTGGTAACTCAGACAAAAGGGTTATTAAAATTAATAAATCTTAATCAGCATGCTCCTGGTGATACAGAAAATACTTAAAATTAGACACTGGGCTTGCAGATGGAGACTCCTTTATATTCTCACTGTTTGTACAGAGTTTCACATGTGCAAGTCTAGTGGCTAGTTCATCAGGAGACATGGATTTTAATCTCAGCTCTAGCACTAGTTTATAATATGATTGTGGGAAACCGCTCCATGCTGAATGTACCTGATCCCCATTTCCTTCCCATCCCCAATCTACATCAGAAGAACTTGATGACCAGCTTGAGTAGGAGCAGGCGATAGCCTGAAGCAAAAGCCAATAAGGCAGCAAATGTTGATCAAATGGGCATGGCTGCTTTCATTAGGAACCTGTATACCTGCCTTAGGGCCACCTGGTAAGACCTTTGAGGGCCTGTAGGACCTGCAGGTAATTATCTCAAATGGCTCAGAATATTTATTGCATTCTCCCCTCCCCCCACACACATTGGGGTACTGTGAAGCTTAAATGAGATAATCTTTCTCAAGCGTTAAATTAGTTAATCTTTCTCCTGGTATTTCAAATCAAGTTCATGGTTCTCTGTCCATATCTTCAAAATGCTCCGTGACTGGGGGCCTGGAGCTAAAAGTCCATCTAATGCTGTGAGATGAAGATGATGGTTGACGACTGACCTCTTCAGGCACAACAGAGTCCTCAACAAGAGTAACGCTTGTCTGGGTGAAAGAAAGAACTTTTTCTGAGGCGATGGAATGAACTCCCGCAGGAACTAAGGACCATCTCGAACCTCACCACTTTCCCTTCCATGTGCAAGAGGCATTTCTTTGCCTATGCCTTTCCCTTCTGTAACACGAACACGTAGTTACAGGTACATTTATTAAAAACAATACAAAAAGCCCTACCAAAGCAAGACCTTCCACTCTTCTCCTTCTGGGCAGAGGATGAGTGAACAAAACACATGATAAATGTGCAGTCACATTGCTTAATGTCCTACTAGAAGGCGCTCAGGTACTATGGAGATGAGTGTGGTATAAAGAAACCTCTACAGAACAGAACTGAAGGAAGCTGTGGAAGTGTAAAGTATTTATTTGTTGTTCAGTAAACAGAAGATGCAATAGCAATCCCAATTTCACATGCTGGGTCCAGTACTCAGCTTCATTTCAGCCACTGTTTTCTAGGAATTTGTGGCACGAAGGAGCCACAAAGCCAGTTTAGCTAAGCTCTGGATTCCCCTAGCACAGGACAAAAGGTGCGATTTTTTTTTAAGTCATGTAAAGAGCCCTGTGTGGATGCAGATACTTGTGGATATAAAGCAGACATCCACAAATATGCAGGGTTCTAGATACAAAATTTGTATCCATATCCACTTCCTCATCCATAGCCATAAAAATGAGCTGCAGATATCTGCATCCACCTCCGCAGATGCAGATACCCACACGGATATAAAGTGGATATCCTTGGATTTGCAGGGCTCTAGTCATCTAAGTTTAACAACACATTTTAAAAAACAAAACCTCAAAGTAACTTTTTTATCCAAGGGAAGATGGAACCAAGAGGGAAGCTGGTTTAAATATGGCATGGTAATGTTATGCCATCCTGCTTGCCACAGAAGGGGCCACGGACAAGGGAAAAGTAATGTGTCTAGAGACTGCTGGGACATAGACAGTATCACGAGGAATTTGTGGTAGAGTCAAGTGTCTGGCATAGGGTCTGAACCCCAAGACCAGCCTTGGACCTATCTCTAATACCTGTAACATTATAAAGCAGTTCCTTTGGATTAGTAAAGATGTAGTGCTAATCTATCCCTCAAGTCAATGGAGTTACATCAATAATGCACATAGAATGTAAGTTTATTACAAACGTACTTCCCTTACTAAAGGTGCCTCTGCTTATTTTCTGGGAAGACCCTGTGTGCCGCAATCTAGCCTCACAGACTACAATTCCCATGAGCCCTTGGGAAAAACAGGAAGGAAGTGACTCTTGTGTGGGAGATCTGAGTCTCTCCATGTGCATGAGAAGAGAGGCCTAGCAGTCTGGGACTCTGCCCTTGGATTTTGGAACAGAAGGGGAGCCAGGCTGCTATGGAGGAGTTTGATCCAGTCCAGGGGCTGTTAGAGTGCAGCTACAGACTGGGACTAGATGCTTTTGGAACTGGGATCTAGCAGGCTGCTTCTGATAGGCACAGCATGAGACTGTAAGTAACTGGGCATTTTTGGGAAAGTGCTGCCTGGGACAGAGCTGCTGCCTAGCTTGGACCCTCGTACACACTGCCTACAGAGAATCTCCGCTACAGCTGCAGTTCTTCAAGCGCATCCACGCAAGCAAGAGTCTGGGACTCTGAGTCCAGGGGTGTGCACACTCTGGGGTGGGATCAATATTGGCAGTGCAAATGCTAGATATGTAAGTTCCAATTAGTGTTGTGCACTTTGTTAATGTTATTCATTGTTAATCTGTTAAACCCTGTTTATTTAAGTTAAGTAAAGATGGTTTATTTTAATGTAATCTATTAGATCTGTATGATTTGTAGTTGTTGTTCTGGAATTAGATCCAGATTATTGCTGGAATGAGTTTATTCCTGGAGGCTCTCAAGGCACACCAGTAAGTGTGTACAAGGCCAGCCAGGTGGAGGCACCGCCATTGTATGTTTTATGAGCAAGGGACTGCAGCAAGGGGGTGGGTAGGGTTTTCCCCAGTTAAACAACATCACCACTGGGGTGCTCAGGATCTCCTTTTATGTTAAAACCATCAGGTGCCCAGGCACACCTGTGAGTGTGACCTGCTCCCGAGTAACCCGGGGAGGAAAAAGGGGGTTACACAAAAATATGTCGCATTGGCCCTATTGAAGTCAGTGGAGCTTTGAATGTGCAAAAGGGTCCAGTGGATGACGAGGTGAACCGATATATTGAGTATGCTCATGTTACCTAAAACACCCTGCATCATTTCTACAGCAGCACGCTGCTTAAGTAGCAGTAGGGTGATCTGAGTTAATATTTAACTGCAGTGCTATGAGTGCATGTATTATTTATATTTATTTGGTGGCACGCTGCAGAAATCTACTAATTAGTATATAGGTATTAGTTACATGAACATAGTAGTGGAGGATAATTTTATTAATATCAGAAGTTTGCCTTGGCCATGAGCAGACAAGCCTAGATGTGCTCTTTCTGTAAAGCTGTGCAATAAGAATAAGTACTCTATGAAACTTGACGAGGCATGATTGTGAAAAATATTGTCTGTAGCAAAGAGTATTTGTTTCAGAAGGCCATAGGTTTATTGGATACAATGAAAATTCTGGCTTAATAAAGATCTGAGTAAATATATATTTGCCATAAAATTAAATACAGTAAGTATTGCTCTTAAACTACTTTTTAGACTGGGAAGATTTTTTTAAAGTACTCTGTAGGAAAAATATGCACAAAACATGTATTATATAAATAAAATTTCCATGTTAGCTCTATTACATATAATTTTTTTCACACAGAATCACATTCTGTCACTTCACAAATTACTTTGAAGTAAAGAACCAATTGGTTCATACAAGTAAAGTCTGCATCAGAGGGCATGGTGTGCCTCTCCCCTCAAACAGGCTGCGGCTACTCTGCGAACAACATGTCTGCTGTCTCTGCCTTCAGACATAGCTACTTTATTAAATGTAAAGGTGCAGGACACAAAATAAAGTCATTCTTTTTCAAGAAGTACACAGAAAACAAAGGCAATTTCATAGCTACATGCATTTGCTGAAATGAATTACTCTATATACTTGATCATAAGCCCGTTCATACATAAGCTGACCCATCCAAGTTAAAAAAAACAGTAAAAATCGCAATAACCTGTTCATAAGCCAGTTCTCTATCGGTGGTTTGCAAACTTCTGTTCCCAGCTCGTCAGTGTAAGTCACTGGCACGTTGGGATATTTTATTTACCTGGAGCATCTGCAGGCACGGAGCTTCTCAGCTCCCATTGGCTGCTGTTTGCCGTTCCCAGCCAATGGGAGCTGCAAGAAGCAACACGGGCCAAGGGACATGCTGACCGCCACTTCCTGCCGCTCCCGTTGACCCAGAACAGTGAACAGCAGCCACTGGGAGCTGAGGGGCTCCATGCCTGTGTGAAGGAGTGACGTCGTCGCTCCCCCTTCTCCTCACTCAGTCTGATGTACTGACCACTCGTCGTCGGGCAGTACGTGGTTGCCTCAGGCTTTACCTTTGCTCAGGCGATCCTAGCTCGTTGCTAGGCTCTTCTCTTACGTGGCTAAACCCCCTTTAGGGCGGCCTGCACATGGCTGGGGTTTAGGGGGGCCCGGACCCGCCCTCTCTCACGGGCCCCAGCCCAGGGCCCTAAGGACAGATTCCACTGGGGTCCTGTCCGACTGGTGGGGCTTCCGGCCATAACTCACCAGTCCGCGGGCTACCTTTAAGGCAGCCCCGCCCTGGGCTACTTCCTACCCCCTCATAGGGTTGATCATAGAATCATAGAACCATAGAGCTGAAAGAGACCTCAGGAGGTCATCAAGTCCAGCCCCCTGCTCTAGGCAGGACCAATCCCAACTAGATCAACCCAGTCGGGGCTTTGTCAAGCTGAGACTTAAACACCTCTAGGGATGGAGACTCCACTACTTCCCTAGGTAACCCATTCCAGTGTTTCACCACTCTCCTAGTGAAATAGTTTTTCCTAATATCCAACCTGGACCTCTCCCACCACAACTTAAGACCATTGCTCCTTTTTCTGCCATCCGTCACTACTGAGAACAGCCTTTCTCCATCCTCTTTGGAACCTCCCTTCAGGAAGTTGAAGGCTGCTATCAAATCCCCCCTCACTCTTCACTTCTGCAGACTAAACAGACCCAACTCCCTCAGCCTCTCCTCATAGGTCATATGCTCCAGCCCCCTAATCATTTTGGTTGCCCTCCGCTGGACCCTCTCCAATGCGTCCACATCCTTTTTGTAGTGGGGGGCCCAGAACTGGACACAATACTCCAGATGTGGCCTCACCAGAGCCGAATAAAGGGGAATAAGGACATCTCTAGATCTGCTGGCAATGCTCCTCTTAATGCAACCTAATATGCCATTAGCCTTCTTGGCTACAAGGGCACACTGTTGACTCATATCCAGCTTCTCATCCACTGTAACCCCCAGGTCCTTTTCTGCAGAACTACTACTTAGCTGGCTGGTCCCCAGCCTGTAACAACGATTGGGGTTCTTCCATCCCAAGTGCAGGACTCTGCACTTGTCCTTGTTGAACCTCATCAGATTTCTTGTGGCCCAATTCTCCAATTTGTCTAAGTCACTCTGGACTCTATCCCTGCTCTCCAGCGTATCTACCTCTCCCCCTAGCTTAGTGTCATCTGCAAACTTGCTAAGGGTGCAATCCATCCCCTCATCCAGGTCATTAATAAAGATATTGAACAAAACCGGTCCTAGAACCGAACCTTGGGGCACTCCGCTAGAAACCGATCGCCATCCTGACATCGAGCCGTTGATCACTACCCGCTGGGCCCGGCCTTCTAGCCAGCTTTCTATCCATCTTACCGTCCATTTATCCAATCCACATTCCCTTATCTTGCTGGCAAGAATATTGTGGGAGACCGTATCAAAAGCCTTGCTAAAGTCAAGGTATATCACATCCACTGACTTTCCCATGTCCACAGAGCCAGTTACCTCATCACAGAAGCCAATCAGATTGGTCAGGTACGACTTGCCCTTTGTGAATCCATGCTGACTATTCCTAATCACTTTCCTCTCCTCCAAGTGCCTCAAAATGGATTCCTTAAGGATTCCTTCCATGATTTTTCCAGGAACCGAGGTAAGACTGACCGGCCTATAGTTCCCTGGATCGTCCTTCTTGCCTTTTTTGAAGATGAGCACTACATTTGCCTTTTTCCAATCATCCGGGATCTCTTCCGATCTCCACGACTTTTCAAAGATAATGGCCAAAGGCTCCTCAATGACAGTTGCCAACTCCCTCGGTACCCTCGGATGCATTAAGTCTGGACCCATGGATTTGTGTACATTTAGCTTTTCTAAATAGTTCCTAACCTGTTCTTTACCCACTAAGGGCTGTCAATCTTCATCCCATCTTGCGTCACTTAGCGCATTAGTCTGGGAGCCCACCTTGTCCGTGAATACAGAGGCAAAGAAAGCATTGAGTACTTCAGCTTTCCCCACATCATCTGTCACAAGGTTACCTCCTTCATCCAGTAGGGGCCGCACACCCTCTCGGATCACCTTCTTCTTGTTAACATGCCTGTAGAAACCTTTCTTATTATCCTTCACATCCTTAGCCAGCCGCAATTCCATTTGCACTTTTGCCTTCCTGATAACCCCCCAGCATTCTTGAGCTATACATTTAAACCCCTCCCTGGTCATTTGTCCAAGTTTCCACTTTTTGTAAGCTTTCTTTTTGTGCTTAAGTTCACCAAGGATTTCCCCTGTAAGGCAATCCGGTCTCCTACCATGTTTGCCTCTCTTGCTACGCATCGGGATGGTTTCTTTCTGTGCCTTCAATAAGGCTTCTTTAAAATATTGTCAGCTGTCCTGGACTCCTTTCCCCTTCACGTTAGCATCCCAGGGGATTCTGCCCATCAGGTCTCTGAGGGAGTCCAAATCTACTTTTCTGAAGTCCAAGGTGTGTATTTTACTACTCTCTTTTCTTCCTTTGGTCAGGATCCTGAAATCTACCATCTCATGATCACTGCTTCCCAGGTTGTCACCCTCCTCTACTTCCCCTATTAGTTCCTCCCTGTTTGTGAGCAGAAGGTCAAGCTGCGCACGGCCCCTGGTAGGATCCTTCAGCACTTGTTCCAAGAAGTTATCCCCAACATTCTCCAAAAACTTCCTGGATTGCCTGTGTACTCCCGTATTGGTTTCCCAACAGATGTCAGGGTGATTAAAGTCCCCTACGAGAACCAGGGCCTGCGATCTGGAAGGTTCTCTTAGTTGTCTGAAGAAAGCCTCATCTACCTCATCCACCTGATTTGGTGGCCTGTAGTAGACACCAACCACAACATCACTGCTGTTGTTTGCACCTCTAAACTTAACCCACAGACTCTCAACAGGTTTTTCTCCCTGTATATACTGGAGTTCAGAGCAATCATAGTGCTTGCTCTCTTACGTATAGTGCAACTCCTCCTCCTTTTCTCCCCTGCCTGTTCTTCCTGAACAGTCTATACCCTTCCATGACAGCGCTCCAGTCATGCGAGTCATCCCACCAAGTCTCTGTTATCCCAATTAAATCATATTTCTTGGACTGGGCCAGGGCCTCCAGTTCTTCCTGTTTGTTGCCCAGGCTTCTCGCATTAGTGTACAAACACCTCAGATAACCAGTTGATCGCCCCATCTTCTCCATTCGAATCAGGGGTCCTCCTTTCTTGCTCGTTCCTCTTTGCATTCCTTCCCGGTATCCGACTTTCCCACTCCCCTCAGGGTGTTGGTCACTGTCCCCCCACGAACCTAGTTTAAAGCCCTCCTCACTAGGTTTGCAAGCCTGCCCGCGAAGATGCTCCTCCTCTTCCCCCCACTTCTTTTAATCTCTTCCCTCTGGACCTCCGGCCTCCTTACTCCTTCCTGCCTTTTCTGTCTGGCCCTCCAACCTTCTTCCTCCTTACTCTCCTCCCTTCTGGCCCTCCGACCTTACTCTTTTAAACATGGCACCAGCCCACGCTGGTGCCCCTCCCCCTGTCATCGGGGATGCACGTTCCCCAAGGGCACACCCCCTCCCGTGAGCGTCATCCCCCCAGGCGCTCTTCCCGGATGCGGTGCCTGCGGCTTGCCAGCACTCGCGCTGCTCAGCCCAGCTGTGGCTTGGGAGTAAGCCGCACAAACTGTGGCTTTAACTCCGCGCTCCCCGTGCAACACGGGGCTCAGCGCGGTCCTAGTGCGGGGTGGATCGACACTGCCACCGCGAGGTGATGCCGCCCCATCACAGCCTGCACACACTCCAGGTGCATAAAACATCCCAGCATGACAGCTGTTTGCCCTGCTGGGCTTGGAACTGAAGTTTGCTGACCCTCTCAAGTTAAAAAAAACATTGGTAAAACATAATGACCCATTCATAAGCTGACACCTGCTCTTTACTGTGTCACTTTTTACCAAAAAATTAGGCTTATGATCGAGTATATTTGGGATATCTTTTCTCGAGTATATTGGGGATATCTTTACTCGAGGTGCAATCTAATGCACACCTTCCTATGGTTTGCAGAGGCTTTCATGTTTTGTTCTCCACAAAGGACATGTATACAAAGCAGGGCAACCAACATAATCCAGCAAAAAAAGTCTTCCAAGTAGGATCAGCTCTCTGACGTGCTTGTTGACTGGAGTTTACATTTTACACAAATAACCAAAAAATAGCATTTTGAAACACCGTATTTTGAAGGCCTGCTTAGGCTAAAGAAAAGCAAAAGTCGGTCCCATATACAGTAGTTTGGAAGCCTGCTTCCTCTTGTATTTGTCTAGTCCCTGCTACTCTCCACTCACCCTGCTGGCAACCAGGGAGTCTTTTACCTGGCTCACTTACACAAGTCCTTAGTTTCTTATTGGTTCATCACTTGGGTCTGATCCAATGCCACCAAGTCAGGGACATCTTTCCATTGACTTCAGTGGGCTTTGGATCAGCCCCTCCTGCCTTGCTGACACACATTGGTGTGTGATCTCCCAGAGAGAACTAATTCTGTTTGGTGTCCCTAGCATCTGTTTGCTAGAAGCTGGGAATGAGCAACAGGGGATGGATCACTTGATAATTATCTGTTCTATTCACTCCCTCTGGGGCACCTGACATTGGCCGCTGTCAGAAGACAGGATACAGGGCTAGATGGACAGTTTTAATAGGAAACTGAAGAATTTTCCTGCCTCTGTAAGTGTATAAAAACCAAGTTTGAGCTTTGCCTTTTCCTTAGAGTAGACATACCGGGTGAAAAGGAGTGACTCAGAGCACTGGCATCAGCTAGGCTCAAAGCTAGGAGCCTCTTTGTAAACATTCCCTCAGAACAGGAACAATACATTTCACTCCAGACCTGCTGCCTCCCTGGAGCAGACATTGCCCATAGCAATGAACCGAGAGGTGGTTTTATGAGCCATGCAAATGGAGTCCTAACAAGTAAATTTTTAAACCTAAACCTGTAAATTGCACCAAATTTAAGTCCAGCATGTGGAATTTACCATGATATCTTACTCTGTTTCAAAACCTGGAACAATTATCTCTGTTGGTTCTTCATAGGCATTACATGTCCTGTAAGCTCATTCAGAAGTGCAGACTCCTGTGTCCTCTTCTCAGACTCCAGATGCCTGTGTCCCCATTTCAGACTCCTGTATGCTCTTCTCAGTGGTAATGCAGTATACTGCATGCCTGTCACCCTACAACCTAAAGTTACTGCATTTCAGTAGCACTGTATTATTTTAGGGTTTTCAACATCACCCATTGCTGGGCAGTTTTGTCACTGACTTCAATGGAGCCAAGATTTCCCCTGGAGTGTTTTGTGCTCTTCTGGAATAAAAGTTTATAAATGAAGGCATAGTGATATTGTTTTATTTCTATTTCACTGCGCACATTTATGTTTGACTCAAAGCATCAATCAGATGATAAGTTTGTAAGGATTCTTCCTGAAAAAAGCAAATAGCAGAACCTGCTCCTGGAGAGTGAGCAGATAAAGACCAAGTCCAACACCCCCACCTATTACCAGGCCTCCATACCTACAGTTAATCTCAGATTTCTACAATTAAAATCAAGTTCTTCATTTACTAGGATAATTTTCTGTTTGTGTGATGGATCCCCATGGATCCTCCACTTCTCCACAGTTTAACATTTCGCCTTCCCCCTTGGAACCACAGAACACAGCCACAAATAACACTGCTTGTGCAGCACCATGCAAAGCTCCTCCTTAATCTCTCTGAGAGGTCACTGCTAAACCTCTTTCACATGGCACAAGAATTAAAATGCACACTGGAAAGAGTAGTGTGGATGACACAAGCCTTTGGTGCTTTTTCTCCACCTTTTCTTCACATGGCTTAATAACTCTTTCCTGCCAATTTGTGTGAAAATTTATCGTATTTTTTTCTGCTGGGTAGAAAGACTAACAATAAAAATTACAACACTTCAGCTGTAATTAAAACCCCTTATAAGCTGGAAAAGGAACTTTGGGCAAGAGCATGGAGCAAGAGAGCCACATGTTTGAATCCAAAGACTGTCTGTCTTTGCTTGCCACCAATTTTACATGATCTTCAGTTGATTGGTGAGTGCATGCAATAATCCAGTTGGCAGGCCAGGTTGAGTTATTTACAGTGATAGCCCTACCCCTTTGTTTGTGTTGTGACACCAGTAAGTGGCATGTGGACTTATGAGTGTTAGCATGATGGATATTAAGCAGCAGAAGTATTGGGAGCAAGAGGGAGCAGCAGTGATAGTAGCTGTTTGGAAAGGCCTCTTTTGGCAATTGGAAACAGATTCCATTCATTCAAAATGGAAGTGTGCATCTTCCTGGGAGATCATTGTTTAAGCAAGCCCAGATTTATCAATGGAAGTAATGAAATGCTTGCAGAAGGGGACCATTTTGCCATTTCTGGAATTAAAAGCAGCTAAAATTAAAACATGTATTTTTAATATTAGTTGCCACTATTCTAGTTAATCATTTTAGAGAAGTATAAAATATTTCAGAAAAAAAAAATCCAAACCTTCCTGAAGCTTAGCTCTAGGGCAGGTAGAAAAATTTCAGCTGAAACTATAAAAAAAACCCAAACACAAAACCAAAAAAACACCAAAAATGTCCAAGAGACTAGGACTTCAGACTAAATGAAGTTTTTCACAATCATACCTTCTATGCACACACACACACACACACACACACACACACATTTTTTTCAAAAAACCACTCAGTTTTCCAACAAAAGTTACATTTTTTCTTCTGAATATTTTGCTAAAACCAATTTTTTGTTTTTGTCATTTTTCCCCCCACAAAAATAACCCTATTTCCTGAGCAGCTTGATTTGGACTGTGCAAATCAAAGACAACTTTTTAAAAAGGGGTTTATACACTTTAAATAGCTTTACTCCCACCCAGCTGTCTCTCTCACTCTTGTAGGCCAGAACTCTGACTCTTTCTGAAAGAGGATTGCAACCTGACCCATCTCCCACTTGACCCACCCAGCTGTTCTTATTTCCTTTCCTTTCCCTGGGTCTAGTCAGAGTCAGATTATTTCTTCCAGCCTGCCCCCATAGCAAATGAACAGGAGGAACATCAAAGATGTTAAAGGGCAGCAAGCATTAAGCAAAAAAATTGAAGTTATACTTTATACAGTATGCAATCAATGTTCAGAATTTGCTGAACTGAGTTTTAAACAGAACTTGATTTGAGTAGATGCAAATGTTCAAACAATGACATGAGAATAATCAAGCTCTTGCTGACCAGCTATGAGATCAAGAATGGCTATCCTCCACATAACATTATTTAATTACTTGGGTGTATTATGGAGGCTTTTTGCCTTCCTCTGAAGAATTAACCATCAGTCAATGCAGAAGCTCACCAAACCAACGGTGTTGCCATTTATGATAATTCTTTCACACATCATTACAAAAACAGATTCACAACTTAACACCAACTGGTCCAATACACAGCAAGCTTAGGGTTCTCTTCTGTGTTCTCATTCTGCCATGCTCCCTGGAAAATTTCAGTATACTAGATGCTGTGTCTGTTTCGGGTGGAACACCATGGAGCAAGGTTAGTGCTGGGAAGTTCAGCTGACTGAGGAAGGTGGAAAAGAATGAAATGGGTATGTGAGGGAGAATACATTTATTGGAAAAGGGAGATTGGGGTATGAGTATGCTGGGGTGGGCAAGATCTTCTTTTTATTATTATTTCTCTTGGGAAAGTCAGGGGCTCTGTTACTGCCGAGAGTAGAGAGAGTCCTCAAAACACAAAGACCTGAAGCTTGTGTGCCTGATATCGATCTTTCACAATTTCTCCTACACGTAATTTTTTCCGCTCTAACAGTATGGAAGATAACTAGCCCTGCACAATGAGGTCCAGTTTATCCAGTGGCAACAGAGCTGCAGTTCCTTTCCTGTTGCAAATGAAAGTCTCTGCGTACTTATTCCATTGTTTAAAAATGCCAGTCCTTGTACATTTGTGAAGAGAAGTAAAGACCAACTATCGCTTACCTTATGCACATGAGTAATGGAAGCCTCTTGGATTTACTCATTTAGCTCTAATGGAGGGAATCAGAAAGAAAGGAAGGGCACCTGCAGAATGCATTCTTGATTTACATAGGGAAATCAATCCCCAATGTTTGCACTGGAATCCAGGTGCCCTGTAACACTGGAATATGATTTTTTGTTGAAAAAAATTTATGCTTATATGCCTAAATATATATGCAGAGGCAGTGGCAAACAATGATTCCCTAAAGGATAAATCAGCTTCTTCTAAAGCAGGGATTTGAAGAGCCCTTTGATAAAACTGTGTAATTTCTTCATTACAAAAGATGAGTCAAGGAAAGATGATAGACCTACAGGCAGGCTTTCAAAGACATGTTAGTACAAATGCCTGGGAAGTTACCAAATGGTTGCCACTCTTTAATGTCTTTCATAGTTTCACATCTGCCTTCAGAAATCACCATGGAAATAAGAGGAGGAACGTGCTTATGGAGGTGAGCAGTAGCTTAAAACGTATGCCTTGTCTTGTGTACTCTGCACCTTAATTTTTTTTAAAAAACTGTTAGAGAAGGAGCAGCCATTTTGTTGTCTGAGGTGCTGCAGTCTATGATAGAGTAGACCCAGTATTTTCACACAGAGACTTCAGGGCACACCTCTTACAGAGTTCGCAGTCCAGTGTGGTGTGGTGGTGAAGGTGACTGACAGCAGGATCATGGGCTCTTAGAGCCTCTTATGCTTCTCTTGCCCCTTTTCCTGGAGTACAGGGGCCAGAATAAGACTCAGAATCTTACCTTTCACTTTTGCTGTTACACTCTTTTCCATAATAGAAACCCCCAACTTTATTGTTGTATTTTGCTTTTTCCTCTATGGAAATATTTTAATGGGGGAGGAGGGGAATTTGAGGAACAACCTATATATTTCTCCGTACAATTCATTTTTTCAATTGCCCGTATTCAAATGCAACCATAATCAATAGCAACAGTGCTCGTCACTGTTGCATGATGCATCATCAAATATTTACCATGCCCACCCTTATCAACACAAACCCAAACCTTGTGAGAAGTTCCACCCTGCTCTTATCATCCATAATCTGCCAAGACTGCAAGAGAAGATGTCAGGGCCTCAGTCAAAGGTGACACTGAAATAGTCCCTTTCATTGTGGAGGAATTCTCTGCAGAGAAGGCTGACATTCTTTCAGGCATGAAAGCGGACATGATGTACCTGCAAGTGACACAGACAATAGCTCCAAACATCTGCAGCAGGCATGTTGTTGTGAACATAGAAAGCAACACCTATGACTTGTATGAGACCAAAGACTGGTGAGGAACACAGCTGTGAGAAACATGACATAATGAAAGTTATCATGGTTGAACATGACCAAATAGCAGTAGTTTCTCTATACAGACACCACCAGTGAACAATTTGCATGGCCAACTTACTTTCCTTGGCTGGAAAAGCCATGCCTAATCACAGGCTACTTGAACACTAACAACAATGGGAGAGAAGTGGACAAGTGGACAGCAAATACACAGTTGGACCTTGATGTATGACTTCAAGGATAAAAGTACCTCCCAAACTTCATGAATGAACAAAGAGAGACAAGAACAGGGGCATGATCCATGATGCATTCCACCACCCAGCAGGCTGAAATCCAGAAACAGCTTTGCCTCTGAAAACCCCCCTATCCCAAAACAGCATTGTGGAAGGCTACAGAGTAACCCAATGGCAGGAAATGCTGATTGTCCTGGAGAACCTGGTTCCTTCAGAACAGCTCCCTCCACGTATCAACCTCAAATAAAAACACTGGTGTACTCTAAATTGAGAGAGAGCTAAAAAGACTGATCATAATATGGGGTCATTCCTCAGCTTCCACTTGATCAAATATGAATGTGGAGAAGCTAGGAAAACACTTGGTTATACTGGCTGCTATGGGGGTGGGCTCCCAGACTTTGTGGGAAACTAGGCACTAAGGGCTGGAGATGAGTGGCTGGAAATAGAAAGTGGTATGCCTGTGAGTGCAGGGGACACTAGATAAAAGTGTCCCCCTACCAGGATGGAGTATGGAGGCCCCCCCTCAAACAATAAGAACAGTGAACAAACACCCCCCTGTGAAGGTAACAGGGGGGCCCTGAATGTGTTGCCCAATGCAGTGCCCTGTCTCAACATCCTATACTCCCGAGGAACTATTTGAGATAAGTGGTAATACCAGATCTTTGCTGTGGTTTTTGAGAGAGAAGCTACCATGAAAATATTCCATAACTGACATAAAAAACACAAGCTTAGAACTGTCAGCCAATTCAAATCAATACCGTCATTACCATATTCTTCTGCATCCTTCCTAAACACAATACTACACTCTAGTCTTTTCCATCTGTTCAGCCACATGCTTTCTGTTCCAGGCCACAAGATTGGAGTTTGGGTTGTGCATCTGCTAGTGAGCATGATGCAGACACTCGGAGTGTTGTGATTGGTTGAAGTGTACCGGTGTATTTGCAGAGGGAATATGAAAGGAATAGTGTCCTGGCTGGAAGCCTGGAGCCTTGAGATATTTGTGGATTTGTTTGTGCTGGTGCTTAATGCACTCGAGAAACCTTAGTTCTTACACAGTGTAGCTTTCTGTGTGGATCTCTATCCATTTCCTTCAAGTTTAACCCTTTGTCACCCTCTTGCTGCCTCTTCTCCACTCTCCCAACTAACCATTGCAATGGCAAACAATTCAAAACTTTAAAGCAGCTTTTAAACCCTTGCCACCCTTACTTATAATTGTTTCTTTCTGACTGCCAGATGGTTACCACCCTGCCCCTCAAATTATCTGGGTCTGAGGTGAAGGAAGGAAGGGATTCAGTCCTGAGACAGGGACTGGTTTAAAGGTCCTATATATCATGCTATTTACAGCCATCCGCTCTCTGCTCAGAGTGGAAGGGAGGAATCAAAACTGGGATTATGGTGACATGACCACTCTATCTTCCTGTTACTAGGCTTCCTGCCTCCCAGGTGCCCCCTTGTGGCCTGCATGGCTTTGAGGCTCCACTTGAGTTTCTCCATCGCTTGGAGCTCCTTAATCAATAATTCCACTAGAGACTTTCTTGTAGCCAAAAATACCCTTCCTTGGCATCTGGATTCATGAACATAATTCATACCAGACTTGAAACCCCCCAAATTGTCAGTAAACACAACAAAGTCCTTTTTCAGGGTCAGTCTGCTTTTTTAATGAAGCAGCTACTCCAGCGCCTTCTAGCTAGAGTCCTTTTCTGTCTTCTCATCAGGGAGTCCCCAGTTTTCTTACCTGGAGCCCTTCCTTCTCCATGAAAGGGTAGAACATGTTCCCAGTGCTGTCTACACTCCAGCTTTGAGACATCAGCTGTCAAACCCTGCTACCACTTTCCTGACCTTCAGCTTTCCCTCATATTGCTAAACAGGGCTGGGTCCTGGAATGAAAAAAGTTGAGAACCACAGCTTTAGAGTTAATAATGTGGGCTGTCTTGCACGCGGGAGCTGGTAATCACCCTTTTCCAGTGTTGTTTCTAGCTGTGGCAGATGGTGAGATATTAGAACACAAAATCACAAAGGCATGGTGGATAGTATTTTTATTTGTATAAACAATGAGAAGTCCTGTGGCACCGTATAGACTAACAAATTATATATAGACTGAGGGGAAAAACAGCTGAGGAGAGTTGGCAGTTTTTCAAAGGGACATTATTAAGGGCCCAAAAGCAAGCTGTGTCGAAAAGATAGATAGAAAATATGGCAAAAGACCACCTTGGCTTAACCACGAGATCTTACATGATCTAAAAATAAAAAAGGAGTCATATAAAAAATGGAAAGTAGAACAAATTACAAAGGATTAATATAGGCAAACAACACAGGAATGCAGGGGCAAGATTAGAAAGGCAAAGGCACAAAATGAGCTCAAACTAGCTACGAGAATAAAGGGAAACAAGAAGACTTTTTATAAATACATTAGAATCAAGAGGAAGACCAAGGACAGGGTAGGCCCACTGGTCAGTGAGGGAGAAACAGTAACAGGAAACTTGGAAATGGCAGAGATGTTTAATGACTTCTTTGTTTCGGTCTTCACCGAGAAGTCTGAAGGAATGCCTAACATAGTGAATGCTAGTGGGAAGGGGGTAGGTTTAGAAGATAAAATGAAAAAGAACAAATTAAAAATCACCTAGAAAAGTTAGATGCCTGCAAGTCACCAGGGCCTAATGAAATGCATCCTAGAATACTCAAGGAGCTGATAGAGGAGGTATCTGAGCCTCTAGCTATCATCTTTGGAAAATCATGGGATACAGGAGAGATTCCAGAAGACTGGAAAAGGGCAAATATAGTGCCCATTTATAAAAAGGGAAATAAGAACAACCCAGGAAACTACAGACCAGTTAGTTTAACTTCTGTGCCAGGGAAGATAATGGAGCAAGTAATTAAGGAAATCATCTGTAAACACTTGGAAGGTGGCAAGATGATAGGGAACAGCCAGCATGGATTTGTAAAGAACAAATCATGTCAAATCAATCTGATAGCTTTCTTTGATAGGATAACGAGTTTTGTGGATAAGGGAGAAGCGGTGGATGTGGTATACCTAGACTTTAGTAAGGCGTTTGATACAGTCTCGCATGATATTCTTATCAATAAATTAGGCAAATACAACTTAGATGGGGCTACTATAAGATGGGTGCATAACTGGCTGGATAACCATACTCAGAGAGTAGTTATTAATGGTTCACAATCCTGCTGGAAAGGTATAACAAGTGGGGCTCCGCAGGGGTCTGTTCTGGGACTGGCTCTGTTCAATATCTTCATCAACGATTTAGATATTGGCATAGAAAGTACACTTATTAAGTTTGCAGATGATACCAAGCTGGGAGGGATTGTAACTAATCTGGAGGATAGGGTCATAATTCAAAATGATCTGGACAAATTGGAGAAATGGTCTGAGGTAAACAGGATGAAGTTTAATAAAGACAAATGCAAAGTGCTCCACTTAGGAAGGAACAATCAGTTTCACACATACAGAATGGGAAGCGACTGTCTGGAAAGGAGTACGGCAGAAAGGGATCTAGGGGTTATAGTGGACCACAAGCTGAATATGAGTCAGCATGTGATGCTGTTGCAAAAAAAGCAAACATAATTCTGGGATGCATTAACGGGTGTGTTGTGAGCAAGACACGAGAAGTCATTCTTCCGCTCTACTCTGCGTTAGGCTACTCTGCGTTAGGCCTTGGAGTATTGTGTCCAGTTCTGGGCACTGCATTTCAAGAAGGATGTGGAGAAATTGGAGAGGGTCCAGAGAAGAGCAACAAGAATGATTAAAGGTCTAGAGAACATGACCTATGAAGGAAGGCTGAAAGAATTAGGTTTGTTTAGTTTAGAAAAGAGAAGATTGAGTGGGGACATGATAGCAGTTTTCAGGTATCTAAAGGGGTGTCATAAGAAGGAGGGAGAAAACTTGTTCATCTTGGCCTCCGAGGATAGAACAAGAAGCAATGGGCTTAAACTGCAGCAAGAGAGGTTTAGGTTGGACGTTAGGAAAAAGTTCCTAACTGTCAGGGTAGTCAAACACTGGACTAAATTGCCCAGGGAGGTTGTGGAATCTCCATCTCTGGAGATATTTAAGAGCAGGTTAGATAAATGTCTATCAGGGATAGTCTAGACAGTATTTGGTCCTGCCATGAGGGCAGGGGGCTGGACTCGATGACCTCTCGAGGTCCCTTCCAGTCCTAGTATTCTGTGATTCTATGAAATTTATTGGAGCATAAGCTTTCGTGGGCAAAGACCCACTTTGTCAGATGCACTTCGTCAGACCCTTTGAAGTGGGTCTTTGCCCACGAAAGCTTATGCTCCAATAAATCAGTTAGTCTATAAGGTGCCGCAGGACTTCTCGTTGTTTATGTAGATTCAGACTAACAGGGCTACCCCCTGATACTTCATTTGTATAGTTTCTTATTTGTTTATTTACTGGAGGATTTACCTGGCACCGCTCAGGTCCTTGTGAGGGTTCAGGGCAGAGATAGGGGGTGAAGTTGTCAGGGTTGGGGGCTGGGATGTCTGGGGGGACTCACCAGGGCAGCCCATGGTGGGGAAGGTAGTGATGCTCCAGCGATGGCAGCTCCTTGGAGTGCCGAGGGCCACAGTGACCAGTCAGCAGCTCCTCTCAAGGGGGCTCTGCTGCCTAGCCCTGGCCCACTTCGCCTCTGGGGCAAGGACTGCACTGGCTGGCCTGGCCAACAGCTCCTGTGGGGGAACCAGGACTGCTGGACGGAGGGGTTGGGGTAGGCAGGGCCACTTACCCATGGCTGGTGGCTGGCAATATGGAGAGCCCCAGCTGGCCCCTCTCTTCCTGGTGCAACCATCCCCCTGTGGTCACTCTGCAGTATAACTGTCCCCCACGCTCACTGCCCCCACTGGTCATTGCGGAGCATAATTTTCCTTGCTCTCAGACCTTTCCCGTGTTTGAGAAGCAATCCTATTCCAGGCACTTCCTATTTCCTGCACCAATCAAACCCTTATTTTGCTTTAAGTTAATATAAGTAGAAGCTGCAAATTTGGTAGGTCTAGCTTTTATCGGCCCACAGACCGTTTGTTTGCGGCCCCTGGGTGGGACCTAAAACAAAAAAGTAATAAATATAATGGTGGTCTGTGGATATGCGTTTTAGTAGTTAAATTCCTGGACTGTCATTGCTCATTAAAAGTGCTGACATATGGGTGGAAATTGGATAAATATTGCATTTTATTAATATCATCAGAACTGACTTAAATGGGGCCTGTGTGTTGTGTAGTCTTGCCTTAATTTTTGTATTCATGCCCGTCAGTGTGAAATAAGCTATTTGCATATATTTGCATATATTTTGCATTTATATGAAACCACACTTAAGTTGCGCCCCTTGGCATGTGCTGTGAGTATCATTGTGGCCCCTGGGGCTTCCAAAGTTGAGTAGCCCTGGTTTAGAAGGAGTTCTTGAACAAACAGACTCACAGACTCACGGCCAGAGAGACAGATGCACAAACTGTAAAATATAGAGAGAGATTATTTGGAATAATTTTTCTTCCTTTCTATGGGTTGGTTAGTGGTGTAACCTTTCTGCCAGGCCGAGTTAATAGCAGCAAGGGCCGGGTTCAGTATCTAGGGGTCTCCTCCTAACAAGGTAATACAACACCGGCTCGAGCCCCCACCCAGTGACCTGGGAAATCTTATATACACCTGTGGGTGCCTCAAAGAGGCAATTCTTCCCCTCTCGCAAGCACAGAGCCTCAGTATAGCAGCAAACCTTTAATAACATGAGGTAACCGACATCAGCATTAAATTGGGAAAACACCACAACTCGGATTCATAGACCAAACATGAGCAAAGACCCACCCCTCAGCCACAAATCACCCAAAGTCCCAAAAGTCCAACACCCCAAGAGTCTCTTGAGTCCAGCAACCCAAAAAATCACCCAAAGTCCCAAAGTCCAACACCCCAAAAGTCTCTGCCCCAGGTCAGTGCCGCCCCAGGGTTCAAAAGTTCACCCGGCAGGGTCTTACCATCCCAAACTGGAGGGAGCGGGGATTGATACACCTTACGTGGTCTGCCGATGGCTCCGCCTCTCCATAGGGTTCTGCTGCCGCCGTCAATGCGAGTCACTCCGCCTGTTGTCCAGTGAGCCGCCTCAGCTGTCCCACGAACTGTCCGGCTCTGCCAGCCGTCTCGGTCCACGCCCCTGGCCGCCAGCTGGTTGCTCCTGCAGCTGCTCCACTGGCTGTCTGCTGCCGCTCTGCTGGCCACCTGCACCCACCAATCGCCCCCCCCCCACAAACCGCTCTGCTGTCTGCCTGCACCTGCCGGTCATTCCTGCAAACCGCTCCGCTGTCTGCCTGCACTTGCTGGTTGTCCCTGCAAGCTGCTCTGCTAGTAGCTCAGCAGCATAGTGCCAGGCTCCCCACAGCAATAGTGATTTCAGCTCTTCTGCAGTATAGCACCAGGCTCCCCACAGCACCCCGTGATTTCAGCTCTTCAGCAAGTTCAGCTCATAACAGAGAAGTCTTAGTGCTAATGCTCTACTGGCCCACAGTGAAGTCAACTCAGCAGCTCACAGCTAGACTCCTAATAGAATCCAAAGTAGTTCTGATATTCCACAGTGGAGAGAGGAAGGGATGCAATCAGTGTTGTTCAGACCTGGCCCCACCACCAGGTATAATGATCTGTCCCCAGCCTCTCTTAACTTGACTGGGTTTGGAACCCATGCCCCTTGTCTAGCGAGTGCTACTTAGTTTATGGCGAATCCCTCTGTCATAAACAGTTCCACCATTCCATTGTCTTTGATTCACATAATCAGGGTAACAACACTTTTATCCCCCCTGCCTCAATAACAGAGAGACTGGGGATCCCACAGTGGCCAAAGTGACCATTTGGGCTGCTGTGAGCACATACTAGGCGGGGTGGGTGTGTCTATGCAAATTGGGTGTATCTATGCAAATGAGATCAGCCCCTGAAGTCTCTTTGCACCACTCGCCACAATTCACCACCAGATGTCAGGGTAGAGCTTATCCTGACCCTGCTTACATCGGTATTCCCAGTACTAACTCCCCCTGATTTTACAGGGTTATGAAATACATTTAATACATTTTTGCTGTGTATTAAAATCCTGCAAAACATTTCCAGAATGGCTTCACTGTACATTTTATAGCATAGACCATAGTGCAGTATAAAAGATTTATTATCATTATGGCACAATCCAGACTAATGAGAAGCTGTGTCACCCTGCCCTCTAACCTGGGGTGCCCTTTACAATGCCCTGCTGCTGTAACTCCCAGCCTGGACTGCTCACAAACAACTTCCATTATTTAAGTAATTGACAACTAGGTCTGCATGTTTGTTGCAGCCAGCAGCTATATGTCAGCTTTTACCAGACTTTGTTGTACTGCAGGGTGACCCTAACACACCCCGGTCCCAACTCTTCCTTCAGAAATCTTGTCCTGTGCTGTTCAGCCCTCTCCTGGACAGTACAAATATATTAAGTCCATTTTTCCTTTATGGGGATAATATGCCAGTTAATATTTTAAGTAGAGCACACAGGCACTCCAATTTAAACACACTGGCTGTGTCTAGACTGGCGCGATCTTGCGCCAGAGCTATGCAAATGAGGCTCAGCGTGGAATATCGCCGAGCCTCATTTGCATAACTAATGAGCCGCCATTTTGCGGAAGAGGCTCTTGCGCAAGATGGAGCTGTCTACACTGCCCCATATTGCGCAAGAAAAACCCTCTTGCGCAAAGCCGTTATGCTGATTATTTTCAGGCATAACGGCTTTGCGCAAGAGAGTTTTTCTTGCGCAAGACAGGGCAGTGTAGACAGCTCCGTCTTGCGCAAGAGCCTCTTCCGCAAAAATGGCGGCTCATTAGTTATGCAAATGAGGCTCGGCAATATTCCATGCTGAGCCTCATTTGCATAGCTCTGGCGCAAGATCACGCCAGTCTAGACAGCCACTGGATTAAATAAAATAATTAAACAAGTGTGTTAACTACAAAGAGAGCGATTTAAGGGAGCACAAGTAATGAGGCATAAAAGTCAGAAATGATTACAAGAAATATAAAGATAAACCATTTACTAGTGCTTGGTTTAACAAACCGTATAACATTTAAGCCAAGTTTAACACCACATGCTCTAGCAGATTACTGACCAAACTCTCAGGTTACCCACCAAGAGTCCAACAACTGCTTTCTTGGTCTTCTTAGGTATGATGCCAGAGACTGACTGGGAGAAAGAAGAGGCGTGTCTGACTCATCTTTTCATAGTCCTGTCCCCCCTTTGAGAACCATTTCCAGCAGGGAACAAGGCAATACGCAGGCTGGCGAAGAAAAGAAGCTCCATGATGATTTTCTTGTGCAGAGGTAGATTAGCAAGTAACAGTCCATCAGCCTTGATGATACCTGCGTGACGTGTCAGCTTGTCTGTTGCCTCTGACAAACTGGTTTCAAGTATCAGGGGTAGCTGTGTTAGTCTGAATCTGCATAAACGAGAAGTCCTGTGGCACCTTATAGACTAACAGATTTATTGGAGCGTAAGTTTTCGTGGGCAAAGACCCACTTCCCACAGACTTACCTATGAAACATATGACAGACACATTCATAACTTAACAAATAATGTGGGTCACTATGTGCATTTTGCCATCATATTGTTGATCAGCAAGTTATGAGTTTTTCAATGCTATCTCACAAGGTATACCTTGTACAAACATTACAATAGTGTATAGGTGGACACAGACATATATTCTGTCACAACCACTCATGTGAGATGAGCAGCAAGTATCTCACGGGAGTGCCAATACCGTTCCACCTTGTATTTTTGTTGAGCAGGCCAAATCTCAAAATTTTGACAGTTTAAAATTGTTACCTGAGACTTAAACTTTGCTGAGAGTTTTGCCTGCTTACGGACTATTTAAGGACAAAGAATGTTGCTGTATATTGTTACTGCATTGCATCTTATGTGCGAACAGGGCAGGGTAAGCAATCAGGGAACAGAGAGTGCCAGAAGATGCCTGTGTTAATTCAACAGATTGTGGGAGAGGGAGTATGGATTAAGCAGTCTGTTCATACTAACATTAGTTACTAGGGAGCAGAAGGAACATCTTTGAATCTCTCAATTTCCGCTGAGTCAATCATGAAGATCAAAATTCTTTCTCTGCTTTCATGAGAACAGGAAAGATTCTGTGAAGGTCCCAGCAGGCTACTGTCGTCTCTCTTTAGAAAGAGAGGCCAAAATTCATTCCATTTTGAAAGTGCTAGGGGCTTTGCAGGGATGAATGTGACTACTTGTCAGCATCATTTCTGCTGACACCAAACCATAATGTCATAACCTTAGAAGAATGGGGAGGAGGGAATAATCCAGGGGCATTCTTATCAGGGAAATGGGAGCAGAGCCTTGAGAGTTGGACAGCAAAGGACATGCCACTTTAATAAGGAACACTGGGCGTAATCTTGGATAGCAATGGACAGAGAATCCTTGGGGAGCTGACAGAAGAAGCGGAGCCTATGGTAAGTTCTGGATAGAGCCCTACATCTGAATCCTCCTGGAGAGGAACATAAAGCAATGGCAGAAAGCGCTCATCTAGACTACGCTAAAGTGTCGAAAGAGGATATGCAAATTCCGTGGGAATTTGCATATCTTCTTCCGATCTCACTTTTGAAAGCGGAGCTTTCGAAAGTGAACGTAGTCAAGACGCGGGGTTTTTTGGCAACCCCCACCCTTTTTCAAAAAGCTGCGTAAACCTCATTTTTTGAGGAAAAGCGGCTTTTTGAAAAAGGGGGGGAGGGTTCCGAAAAAAGCTCCGCTTTCAAAAGTGAGATTGGAAGAAGATATGCAAATTCCAGCAGAATTTGCATATCCTCTTTCAATACTTTAGGTAGTCTAGATGAACCCTTACTGACAAAAGTGAGAGGGGATTGTAGGGGTCACAAAACAGAATACTTCAGGCCAAATTATATTCTCAGCACCACCATCTGGAATAGCTTTTTAGATGGTGGAAGGTTTGGCACAATCTAAACTCATTTGTGCCTTTTTATCAAGGATACATTACAGGATATTGGCCCAACTTCCAAACCCGTGTCTGTTTTTGTTTTTTGTTTTTGCCTAGATCAACAGAAAATCACTGGCCTTTGCGCACAAGCCTTTGCACAACACCAGAAGACTGGAAAGTGGCACTTTCTGGGGCTTTAGAAAGAGTAGGTTGTGAAGTACTTCTCTTATGTTAAAACCAAAAAGTAAGCTCCTGGGCCATGCTCTCATTAGCTGAATGCCACATTACCACTGACCTGTATCCAATAAAAAGAGTCCAATTATTATGCACACGTGCAGCTTCTTAAATTCTGTCAAGTGATGAAGCAAGTGATAGAATTTACTTCTCAAACACACAGTTCTTAGTATCTGCAGCACTGCACCGGGCAGTTGTTTTGGACATGAAAAGCAGTGAATATTCAGGTGAATGGCACAGGCCAGATCCTCTGCTAGTGTAAGCCGGCATAGCTCCACTGAAGTCACCTGAGGTTCTGTCTCCATCCTGAGTCCTCTTTGAAATGTTGGCCCTTGTCTAACACATGAATCACTCTGTCCCCCCACCCAATGTCTTCTCCCCTTCATCCCTCCTCCTTTCCCTTTTTTGTCCATTTAAACTTCCTAAGTAAACTCACCCCAACCCTCCAAAGCTCCCCAGTTAATGCCCCTAACATGCAGTTTGATGCCATGATGTCATTTACTCTCTGTGTAATATCTCTCCCTGCATCCCATATCTATCTTGTCTATATCAAGGGTAAGCTCTTTGAGTCAGGGATCCTCTACCACTCTGTGTGCATGCCCAGCACGAGTCCACATCCTTGAATGACCAATAGACAGGACCATAATAAACACGAAATATTTTCTCTGTTCTCTGACAGTTTTCAAACCTTAACCCCTTATATCAGTGCACAGCCCAGTTGAGCATTTCAGGGGTTCTTTGACTGAATTTCAGGGCAAACAGTGCAGGTGTCAAGAAACCACAAAATATGAGGTGAAAGAAGTTCAGTGCACATCCAGAAAGCAGAATGGGGCCCAGCATAATTGAAGAACCCTGGCTTGAACTTAAATGTCAAAGAAAAATGAGTAATGAACTAAGCTGTAAACAATGCAAAATTGAGAAATGTTTTGGATATGTAATGTATGTGGCTGTTATCCTCCTTGTGCCACGAGAGCCGATAAATACAATGTAAAGGAAGTGTCCTTTCATCTAATATTAACAATCAGAATCAGAAAAAAGACCATTGACCTTAACATGGGATAGCATTCAAATGAGTAATAATTTCCTCCTATTTTAAAAAAGCTTTCAATAAATTTATTGTTTTTAGTTTTCATAGGGTTTGGCTGGTATGCTGGGAAAACTGGTATGTGCTTATCAAGCATATCCCCATATAGATTACGAGTTAATGGAAAGCACTGCAAATGGGCTGGCGGTGATATAATTGTGCTGAGACATGCAGTGGGTAAGGGTGGGTTATTCTGTATTTCCTCATGCATTGCCTTTAATTGTGGGGGTTTTGTGTGGGAGAGGGGGAAGTGGATTCTAAAATGGGGAGTTTGTGTTAGCTGAGATTTAGTTGCTCCAGCCTCTTTTCAATGTTTTGAATCAGTTTGGAAGTAACAATGCACAAAATCACAGGAAGAAATCTGTGAAGCAAGCCATTACCCTGCTTTAAATACTCACTGTGGCCAAACTGTACAAGGGTGGGTGTGCAAAGTTAGGCACCAAGATTTCATTCTTAGACTCCTAAGTAAATTGGCCTCATTTTCGGAGCTGTCAGGCATCCACTGCTCCATCTAATTAATCGCTTCATCAGTTACCCGGGGTAAATCAGAGGACTGGCCATTGGGAGAAAACATGCTCCAGAGGCACTTTACTCCCTAACTAACGGGCTTCTTGAATCTTTCGCTGAAGAATCTGTCACTGAATAGATTGGCCACTGATCAGATCCAGCCTGGCAATTCCTGTGTTCTGGAGTAACTCCTCTGATGAGGGTGAAGTATCCAGTGTATAAAAGAGATTGGTCTGACACCCAGGATTTGTACATGGCTCTGAGTGAAATGAAAGCAAGGCCTTTAATTTATCTCTTCCTTTTCAGCCAGTGATTTATAAAATAAGGACTTATAGGGCCTTACACAGCCCTATTAAACTGGTGCCCCAATGCCCAAAGGCAGCCATTGGGGAGCAGTTTTTTAGAGATGTGATTTTATAAACTTCATCAACACACTAATGAAATATTTGTAAAGGAAATGTTAAACTAAGGTCCCATAGACTAACACAGTGCATTTAGAAGCTGACAGTACATATGTGGGGTTGGCAAACGCCTGTTAGATGGCTCCCTTACCACTTGAATGGCTCTTTCGCAGGTTTGATGTTCTGCTAGGAGCTCTGGCAGGTTTTTTCACTTTAAAGTTAACTAGATCCTCTCTGGAGGAAGCAGAACCACAGAACCGGGATAGGAAGAGGCAGGTGGGTGGACATTAAGACTTATCAGTGCCCCAAATTTGCAGGTGCCCTATACAACTGATGTATTCTGCATGTGGGTAAGGATAGCACCGGGTAACAAATTGTATACCCCCGAATGCAGAACAAATCTATCTATGGGCCACAACACTGCCCAAAGTGGCACTGTTGTCAATCCACTGTCAATCCATGGGGGCCACATTTTGGTGTAATTTATACTTGTTACTTTGATATCGGTGGTGTTACTATGAATTTATAAAGGTGTCACTGAAGGTTGCAGGATATTTTAGGCAAAATGCTAGGCTTGCTCACGTGGAGGACAACATATAATCAGTCTCTATTTGTGTGAAAGTAGCACCTATGGGCAATCAAGGATCAAAGCCTGATTGTGCTGGGTTGTGCAAATACAGGGTGCAAAAAGAGAGTCTTTGCCCCAAAGACATGAGCGAGTGAATCAAACAAATAGGGATGGGAGTGATGAGTTTACACTAAAGCAAGCCAGTTGACAAGCAAGAGGATTGATGATTATTGAAGTTATTTTAGCAAATGCTTCGAATCTCCACTGCCTTGCACCTTGTGTAGTTGGTAATTCCTATGGAAAGAGGTTGTACAATGCTACTAAGTCACTTTTCTGTGCTCTACTCTCCATAGGAATATTCAGTGCAGGAAACAGATACCACTTCGGGACTGTTGGGGAAGTGAAGAACTTTACATGGTGAAATACTCATTTGGATGAGTCAGAGGTGAAAGAGTTTACAGGGCCAAAATCACAGTACTAGAGTGAAGCATATTTACTAATCTGAGGATTTGGCCCACACAGACAAATGATGGAGATCTGATGCAAAATGTAATGTTAAGGCTGTAGATTGAACATATATAAACACGGTCTTAGAAGGAGATTTTTTCGGCATTCAATTTTACAATGTAATGACATTGTTCCTCTCTTATATATGGAAGAAGATGGTTTCCAACCATCAGAGGAGTGACGTTCTGGAACAACCTTCCAAGGCGAGTAGAGGGGGCAAAAACCTAACTTGTTTTAAGACTGAGATTGATAAGTTTATGGAACGGATGGTATGATGAGATTGCGTACAATGGCATGTGGCCCTTCCATTAACAAGTATCTCCAAGGGCTAGAGATGGGACACTAGAGGGGGACGATTCTGAGTTACTACAAAGAATTCTTTCCGAGGTGCCTGGTTGGTGGTCCTCACCCACATGTTAGGGTTTAACTCACTGTCATATTTAGGATTGGGAAAGGATTATCCCTCCAGGTCAGATTGGCAGACAGCTGGATTATGATTTTTTATTTTATTTTTTGCCTTCCTATGCAGCATGGGCCACAGGTCACATGCTGGTTTGAATTAGAGTCAACTGTGTTTTCTCTGTAACTTGAAGTCTTTCAAAAAGATCTGAAGACTTCAGTAATACAGTCAGAGGATATAGGCCTACTATAGGAGTGGGCAGGTGATGTTCTGTGGCCTGCAATGTGCAGGAGGGCAGACAAAATGATCATGATGGTCTCTTCTGGCCTGAAAGTCCAGGAGTGTATATGACATGGGGAAGGAACTAGAGGTGGAATGGTAGGGGTGAAGAAACAGTGTATGAGCTGTGAGAAAGGGGTATTATTCGAATTAGGGAGAAAAGAAGCAGGAATGGACTTAATCACATACCAGTTCATAACTTTTCAGGGGGGATTTTTCAAAAGTACAAATGGGAGTTAGGTGTCCCATTCCTATTAAAAATCAATGAGATTTCACTTAATTCCCTTTGACTTTCAGTAGGAATGGCATACATACCTGCCCTTTGTGCCTTAGAAAATCTAATTCCCCGCCCCAGTTTAGACTTGGTATTTGGAAAAAACATTCTTGTCTGTGATGTTGTCTGATTAAAGTATGACCATGCAGATCATTGTTGCTAGCACTATTATATAACCACAGCAAAACTTGTACAAAGTGTCTCAAGTAAGGTGTCTATGGAAAAGTTATGATGTGCTTAATAGGATAATCATATTTCTGTGCATGTATCGTTTTGGTATCTAAAGTTATGAATATTAACAATATACCTATATTTCTAATATGTTTGCTCATTGGTAACATCCACAAGCCAGCACACTGTGAAGGAACTTTTTGAATGGCTCATCAAGGAACTCTTAATTCATGGTGGATCAGGGAAGATGCCCATCCACACCTGATGGATTTTCATGTGAGCATTCTAAATAGAGTATGACTAAGCAAAGCTGGCATAGACATGTGACTTACCCATGTGACTCCGAACTCCATCTTGTTAGCTTTAATTTTCCACAAACTAGAACAATGGGTTTCCCTACACATGGCAGAAGATAGAAAAACCCCTCGAAACATCACAATTTTGCTTCTGTCCTGCTCAAACCTCTGGACTATAAACTTATATTAATGGGACCATTCTAACCAATGGACTGAGGACCTTTTAATCATTTGGAAGCAACCAGAGACCTAAGAAGCCAGCAGTTTATTGCATAAATGCTTTAAGCCTGATCCAAGAACCTTGCAATTATTGTATATATTTGATTCCTTTAACCTATTTTAACACTCACCTTTCTTTCTTTTTAGAAATAGATCTTTAAACATTAGATACTAAAGGATTGGTGATAGCATAGTTATTGGATAAGATCTGATTTATACATTGATATGGGTATGTGGCTGGTCCTTTGGGATTAGAAAAACCCTTTGATGAAATTTGTTTTAAATAACCGCTCATCATTAGGTCCCATGTTCCCTCTAAATTTTTCCTTCCGTATGTAGAATAATTTTTGTTATATGCACAAAAGCATATGAGGAAGTGCACCACCAGTAGAAATACATGCTGCTGCCTGTGGGAGCTCTGCTCTGGGAGCTCTGCTAATCAGCTGGGTGGCATTTGAATTTCTCCTGGATGGCTGCCCAAGCACTCAGCTTACAGGGAACACAGATTAGGTCTAGTATTTTTGGTGGTGATACAAGGCATGGATTACCTAAGGAAACTGTTTTTCTGACTTCTCGTTAGCCAGTATGGTGAAACAGAAGTTTACTTTTGTTGCTTGTCTGCTATATCTTTTGAAAGAATAATCACTGGTGTGTCTGCCCTATTTCTCAGCTGCTTGTCATTGAATTTGATATTCTCAGTCACTGAGGCACAGTGACATTGACAAAACAACAAAATAACAGTATTTGGCCAAAAGTAAACTTAACAGTGCCTCAAACCTAAATGTTGGTGTAGCCCTCACTGTCAAATTACATGTGAAAGGGGGATTGCATGGCCTGCATACATCACTAGCTAAAATAATGAACTTTTAAAAGTGTATGTGGACTTAATGTTTGAAAGCTTTATTGTGAGGTGAAAAAGGGTTGCAGTATACAGTTTCAATATGAAATAGATGCAATGCATCTGAATTTCCTTCATACTTCCAAATTGCAGGCAACACCTACAAAGACAAGCTGGGGAAGATGGAAGGTCTATGGTTTGATTTTTGTAGTCAAAGTGATTAAACAAAATGGTTTGAAAGTGGGGGAAGAGAGGAAGTTTCTTAGTGTTTAACCTTTCTGAGCCTAGTTTGGGGAGATGGAAATTGTAATGTTTTGATACCATATGTTTTTGTTTACATAGTTACTTCCTGTAACTAAGGAATGGTGCAGGGGGAAAGCTTTGATTTTTATATGTACACAGCTTGTAAAAGGAATTGCACTATCATAAGTAACACAGACTTCCTTCCACAACCTAATCACCTAGGCAGCCATTTACAGAGAACCTGAACAGCTGTTTGAAATAGCAGCATCTAGTGAATCCCACCAGAAAGCAGACGTCAACTATACTTCTTCAGTCTCTCATAAAAGTGACCTCTAAACCCGTCTCAGTCCTAGTTAAGCCAGCATTCTGAGCAATGACTGCATACTGAGAGCAGCTATGTAATGGAAGAATGCCCGTGAGCAGTGCATTCATGAGAATGAAAAATGAAGAAATAATTCTTTGGCTTAGAACAGAAGGTGGGGTATTGTGGAGCCCTGATAGTGCGATAACTCTGAATGCTAGATAAAGAACACAGATGCATGAATGGTGTTATTTCACAAGAGCCTTAAGCAGACAGTCAGAGTTGTGAACTAAAGGGCTAAGGATAAAGTTTTCTATTTTTGTTTAAAAGTAGTTGGAAAACAATGTAAGAACCCCCCGTCTGCATATATTAGGTCTCTCAGAAAGCCAGGTGATGGGAGAGTGTGTAGGAGGGCCAAGTGTCTGGTTTTTTACCAGAATACCATTCGGAAAGGGACCCTGGTGGCTCTAGTTGGTACTGCTGACCAGGCCATTAAAAAATCAGTTGGTGGCACAGGGAGGCTAAGGCAGACTCCCTGCCTGCCTTGGCTCCATGGTTAAGGGAAGCAGCAGCATGTCCTTCCTCTGGCTTCTATGTGTAGGGCCAGCCAGGGGCTCTGCAAGCTGCCCCACCCCAAGCACCAGCTCTGCTGTTCCCATTGGCCAGGAACCACAGCCAATGGGAACTGCAGGGGCACTGCCTGCAGATAGGGCTGCACACAGAGACGCCAAGTCACATCTGTGTAGGAGCAAGGTGGGAGGAGCATGCTGCTGCTTCTGGGAGCTGCATGAGGTAAGCACCACCCAGAGCCTGCACCCAGAGTCTTCCCTTGCACTCCAACCCACTTCCCTAGCTCTGATCTTCCTAATCCCAGCCTAGAGCACCTTCCTTCACCCCAAATCCCTCAGCCCCAACTCAGAGTCTGCATCCCCCAATCAGAGCCCTCATCCTGCCCCCAACCCTCTGCCACAGCCCTGACCCCCCTGCCACCCTCTGAACCCCTCAGTCCCCCCAGAGCTCCATTCTGCATCCTAAAGCCCTCATCCCCAGCTTAACCCCGAACCCATGCCTCCAGCTGGAGCCCTCATCCCACTCCTTGCACTGCAACCTCCTGCCCCACCTCAGTGAAGATGAGAGAGTGAGGGTGGGGAGAGCAAGCAATGGGGAATATGGATTAAGTGGGAGGGCAGGGCCTTGGAAAAGGGGTGGAGCCTCGGAGGATGGGTGGGGCAAGGGTGTTTGATTTTGTGAGAGTAAAATGTTGGCAGCCATAACGTGCGTTTTCCTTATTTGTGTGATTTCTTTAAAGAAATATTAAGCCATCATCACAGCTGAAATAAAGCACGTAACTCCATTGATTTCAGTGGAGTTGCACCAATTTACAACAGAGAAGAATGTGGCCCACTGAATGTATACGTGTTTTTGAAACCTGATTTTGAAGCCAGTGTTAGATAAAGCTTGTCAGCAAATCTCTCCATTTACCCCTATAAAGAAAGGAGAAATTGAGCAAAGTACAGATCTGGATTTGATTATTGATATCAAATATGTATATTAGTAGCTCTCAGGGGCCTTAAATGAGAATTTTTTGTTGTGCAAGCCTCTAGTACAGGACTACTCAACACATGGCCCGTGAGCTGCATGTAGCCCGTGGCCCATTTGTTTGCAGCCTGCGTGGGTTGATATGTGTTTTAGTAGTTAAATTCCTGGACTGTCGTTGCTCATTAGAAGTGCTGTCAGGTGGGTGGAAATTGGGTAAATATTGCATTTTATTAATATCAGCAGAACCGACTTAAATGGGGCCTGTGTGTTGTGTAGTCTTGCCTTAATCTTTGTATTCATGCCCATCAGTGTGAAAGAAGCTGTTTGCATATACATGGCTCTCAGCATGTGCTGTGAGTATCATTGTGGTCCCCGGAGCTTCCAAAGTTGAGTAGCCCTGCTCTAGTATATGACAGACCCTGCCTCTAGCTTGACATTTCCTGCTGTTAGAGTTTAATTCACAGTTCAATCATATATAAGTTGAATCACGAAAAGAGGGGAGAAACTACATCTATTATGGGAACATGTTCCTAGATGTGAGCTTAAAGCAAACCAAAGCACACTGCCAGAAATGCTGCAGCCCCAGTTTCCCTATGTGTAAAATAAGGATGCTAATACTGACTCACCTCTTACAACGTGGAGATGACTGGTGTAAGGAGAAAGGCAAAGAGTGTTGTGTGTCATTATTTACACACCTCCAAATCATTAGTAACAGTGAAGTGTAACCTCTACATGGTTAATGGCACATAGCATATTTGACTGAATAAAAGAATCATTGCAGCAAATAAAGGAAGCTAAAGTGAAGAAACAAAAACCACTGGTTAATGGCACTAGTCTAAGACTTGGAAAACCCAGGCACAACTCTCCCCTCTGCCACAGACTTTTTGTATTACTTAGGCGAAGTCACTTAGTCTGGCAGTGCCTCAGTTCCTCATCTGTGTAAAAAGCAATAGCACTTGCCTGCCTCACCAGAGTACGAGGATAGTGCAGGGAACTCTATACTGATGACCTCTAGAGGTCCCTTCCTGTTCTATGATTCTGTCATAGATACAGTAAAGATTGGGAAGCACTGTGAGGTGTAGAGATGAAAAGTGGTACATAAGAGCTAGCTGTGATCACTATATTATGCTCCCCATACTAGCAGTATACAGTGTCAGTAAAATGTGCAGTAGCAGCTAAAATGTCACGCTAGACAAGATATCCTGGAGACCAAGAACTTAGTATAATTTTAAAAAAGAATTAGACCTTTATAAATAACAAAGACATCAGACAGTTCTGTGCCATCAGATCTTGGACTAGAATTCTTGGCGTTGGAGTCTACATGTGAAATCTTGGCCCCACTGATGTGAGAGTTTTGCCTGTGGTGCTCAAGTTCCACCAGTGTCAGGGCTGGGTCTCTCTTGCATGCCTACATGACTCTCCTGGCTACCTCACCTGACCTGAGCCCTGGGCAGGGCATAGCTGCCCCAGGCTCCCTACACTCCCTTGCTTGCTGCTGCTGCTGCAGCCGTGTTATAAGGGAGCAATGCTGGTGGCAGGTTGACTGCTGCATCTGCAGAGGGAGGAAGGAAGAAGGTGCATGGCAGCCCCCCATGGCAGGTGACTCTTAGTGGACTCCTTTCTGGGGCTTGGGTGAGCACCGGGAGGGGCAGTCCTGCTCTCTAGCCCCAGCCCTAGGGAAGTCTGCCTGCTGCACCCCAAAGTTTGAGCTCCTCATCCCACCCAGGACCTGTACCCCAACCCCCTTTTCCAGCCTGGAGCACCTCCCACACTCCAAACCCCTAATCCCCACCCCATAGCCTACCCTCCCAAACTTCTGCCCTAGCCCTCAGCCAATACCATCCCCCAAACCCCTCACCATTTATAGGTAAAACCAAACATGACACAAGTGTGCAGTTCACTGCATTGAAAAGATCATCTCTCTGGGTATGTCTACACAGTATGCACTACAGCTACACCATTGTCATGCTGTGATGTAGACACTTACTACAGCAATGGAAGAGATGTTTGCATTACAATAGTAAATCTACCTCTCTGAGACTCATAGTTTTTTAGAGGCCTAGAATTCTTCCATCAACCTAACTGAGCCTATGGTGGGAGGTAGAGAGGTGGGGTTAGGTTAACTGTGTGGCACCAGATATGAATTTTTTTACTGCACTGAATGAGATAGCAAGGTCAACCTTAGTTTTAGGTGTAGACCAGGGCAATCTGCTATTTTTAGGCTAACTCTATATCTTGCTTTTTACAGGATATTCCTGCTTTGGCTGGTGCAAATTGATTTCTCGGTCTGTCTTAGTCAGACCTAGAATATTGAATGAAAGGATAAGAACATTGCCCAAATATTCAACTCCTATTAGCCCATCAAGACTAACTCAAAAGCAGTTTCCTCCATTCTCCTTATTTTGATATCTGCCCAGAAGCTGCCGTCCTGGTTGGGGTTTATGAAAGTTGATAGCCTGGTTCAGGAAGGCACCCATAGACCTGACAGTAAAATCAGGCAATGTATTTTGTGTGCACATGGTAAGTGGAGATGGGGCAAATGGCTTGCCTGTAATCTGAACATTGGCAAACCTGGCCTGCTTGCAAGAATGTGAGTAATGCGGATAATGCGGCTCACAGCAGCACACGTCATTCATTTTAGCCCGGCAGATCAAATGTGCAACCAGCATAGTACACACATGTATATTTATACCCAGGAGAAAATATTCATCAGTGTGTTCAGTTTAAGGATGTTAAGAAGTGGGTAACTGACTAATCATGTAGTCAATACAATTTGTATCAACTACACGATTAGTCGATAAGGAGAAGCGCTCTGTCCCAGCTCATGCCAGGTCCGGGATCTACCCCCGATGTGGCTCTGCAGTTTAAATGTAGTAGGAGCCGGGTGTGCAGGCTGCCCAGCTCTTACTACATTTAAAATTCAGAGCTGCAGCAGGGGTAGGTCTGGGACCCAGCACCTCCGCCTCCCCGTTTCCTTTCCCCCGTATTGCAGAGACAGTGCCTAGGCTTATCAGGTAGTTGACTACTCGACTAGTCACTTACATCCCTAGTTCAGATCACTTATTAGGGATAAATCACTCAACTATATGAATAATGAAAGAGGATGAAGGAATCTGTGCTGACATCTACCAATTTCAATATTTATTAGTCTTAGGAAAGTAAATTCCTGCTGGGAAATAAACATCCACATAGGCAGCAGATAATGTCCCGAAGCTCCCATGGTATTATTGCAGAAGAGTAGCCAGTGTGACGGTGAAGACTGACGAGTGATAACAGCCTCCACAGCCTCCCTGCCAAGTGATCAGTTATTGGGCCTATCAATCATACAGCACAAATCCCAAAGCATTCTCACTTATGTAATCATAGCTGCCCATCAGCTCCTGATCTTCCTGCTCCTCCTGACTTTGGGCAGGCTCCACTCAGCAAAGTAGTTAAGCTTTTGCGTAAGAGTACAGATGAAATCAGTGCGATTATTCACAGGCTTAAAGGTAAGCGTGTAGCATTTGTTTTTCTGGATTGGGGCTACAGTTGCTCAGAAACTTTGTTCAGTCGAGCTTTAAATGTGGCATGCTTAAAAGGAACACATTTTCTGCCCTTAATGAGACAATTGGATTATTTTGGTCATGAAAATGTCTTGCTGATAATGTCCATGCAGGCCTGCTGATGGAGGGTGGAAGGGGACAGTTGCCCAGAGCTGACGATTCAAAAGCTCCTGGCCCTTTAAATCGCCGCTGGAGTGCTGTGTAGCATGCTCCAGGTGACTGAGGGCTAGTGGTGTATCGTGGGGGGAGGGGTATATGTGTGACACACTCTGGGAAGCACTGAGGGCTGGCTGTGCCCAGCACTGGCCCTTCCACTTCAGCCTCCCCCCCCCCCCCCCCGTTCTGCGAGCATGGAGCCATTCCCCCTCATAAAATTCTGTTGTCCCTTCTGTGTCCATGCATTATTTCACTTAGGGTATGTCTACATTGCACACTTATTTTGGAATAAGCAACTTTGGAAGAAATACTCCGAAATAACTTATTTCAAAATAGTGCGTCCACACTACAGGGAAGCCTCAAAATTAGTCCAAGGCAGGCTGCCCTAATGTGGACACGCTACCTTGATTTAGAGCCCCAGGAATCACTAGGGAGTAATTACTTTGAATGGCCCTGGGGAGGAGCTATTTCAAAATAGCAGCAGTGGAGTGTCCACACTACAGCTAATTTGAAATAGCAATTTCAGAAGAGGCGTTATTCCTCATAGAATGAGGTTTACAGAAGTTGGAATAAGCCAGCCGTTATTTTGAATTTATTTCGAAATAATGGAATTGCTGTGTAGATGCTTGCATTGTTATTTCAGAATAACGGCCGTTATTCTGATATAACGCTGCTGTGTAGATGCACCCTTAGTCACTAAGATTTATTCCCTGAGATTTTTGTAGCTGAGAAGACTTGATCATCAATTAATGTGAGTGATGCAATACACTATAATGCTTAACAATACAGTATATAACAGAAATCACTATAGAGCATATTCTCTTTCTGTTCTTAACTGCTGTATCCCCAACTCAGATTACATGCAACAGACACTAAAGTTGGGTAGATGGGAAGAATGCTTTTGTCCACTTGTTAAGGAGATGGACTAAAGCCACAAGTTCTGATAGCAAAACAAGTGTCTGAAATGTATTCAAGGGTGAAAATATATTATTTTCACACTAGAATGTTTAAAGAGAAAAATACCATACACCTTCCTCTTAAAACCCACCACTGTGCTGAGAATGTGTCAGAAATTTCAGCTGAAAAAAGCAGGGTCTCCCTATATAATGAAAGTGCCTTGTCATTTACAAATACTTACTATTCATATATTTCCATCAGTTTTCCTGTTGGAAAAGAGTCAGCATAGTTCCCTAGAATGACCATGTAGAGCCCGAATTGATACTGCATTACTTTGGGTTTACACCACTGTAGCTCGTTTGACACCAGTGCAGTTACTGTAACATAAAACTGGAATACAAAACGGGCAGTCAGGCCCTAGAGCTGTGGATTTCCCAAATGAGATTTTCTTTTTGCATTCCAGTGTGGGCAATGTGGTATGGAACAGTGCATTGAAGAGTCGAGTGGAGAGTAGGGGGTCAGGAGTGTGCAGTGTGGATACTGGGGGCTTCGTCTCTGTCCCTCTGTATCCACACGAGTCTGTCTCTCATTCAGAAATGTCTCCACTGATTGTAGGCTAGTCTGTGCACTGTCCCTGCACTGTCTTCTCAATTCCTGAACTTGCAGGTCCCATGCTAAGGCCTTCCTTTCTGTGGAGAGAAATGTTGAGGAGGGAGACTCAGGTTGTGTTCCAGGATTCCTGTATCACTCGTACAAGCACTCAGCCCTTACAAATGCTGCCAGGAGCACATGAGCACTGTAAGACAAAGTCTAACAACTTCCCTTTTCTACACCACAACTGGGCTACGTCTAGACTGGCATGAATTTGCGCAAATGCTTTTAACGGAAAAGTTTTCCGTTAAAAGTATTTGCGCAAGAGAGCGTCTAGATTGGCACAGACGCTTTTGCGCAAAAGCACTTTTTGCGCAAAAGCGTCCGTGGCCAATCTAGATGCTCTTTTGCGCAAGAAAGCCCCGATCACCATTCTGGCCATCGGGGCTTTTTTGCGCAAAACAAAACTGAGCTGTTTACACTGGCCCTTTTGCGCAAAAGGTTTTGCACAAAAGGACTTTTGCCCGAATGGGAGCATCAAAATATTTGCACAAGAAGCACTGATTTCTTACATTAGAACGTCAGTGCTCTTGCGCAAATTCAAGCGGCCAGTGTAGACAGCTGGCAAGTTTTTGCGCAAAAGCGGCTACTTTTGCGGAAAAACTGGCCAGTCTAGACACAGCCCTGGTGTTTAGGGCAGCTGCAGTGAACAAGAGCTACTTACACCAGGCCCCGCGTAGGGACCAGGAGCTATCTCCATCATGCCCACTGCACTCACACAGTGAGTTTGTTCCACACAAACCATTTAGCCTGGTGACCCCTTCATCCCTTTCTGCCCCCTTCATTCCTGCCTTGAGAATTCCTTCTGAGATATCACCCCAATAAACTCTGGAGAGCACTGCCATGTATGGCACCAGACTACTGGTAATCCCCATGCCAAGAAACACCCTTTTACTCCCCAGCTTAGAAACTGAGCACTGAATAGAGCCATATATGACCTTTCAAGTACCATGCCCAGTGACTATTTTCTGCGGCAGGGGGCAGAGTTAAGGTTACATTGCCGAGTTGGTATAAACCTTAACTCTGTATTTTCTGGTTTCCAGAGGTTTCCTGGAATTGTATGAAGCACCATGTGTCAAACTTAATTCTGTGTTAATGTTTTGGGGGTATTTAGAACAATAATATGATCTCCCTGGTTTTTGGGGCCGTGTGGACTATGCCAGTAAACTCACTCAGCAACTGGAGTCAGCCAATGGGAGGGAAGAAAGCAATGGTCAGAAGGGACCTATCTTGTTACAATCTTTATTTTTAAAGTATAATAATGCCAAGAATAGATATAAATGATCGTGCCCTGGGCAGCTTCTGCACAGGCAACAAGTGCCCCGTCTTTTAGATAACTAGTCACCTGCAGATAGAGCCAGTTGCTAATTTTGTATGTCTGGGTCCCAACCTCTTCATTCATGTGAATAAGAAAGTGAGCTGTCCTTGTGCTATACCCTGGGAAAGGAGCTTCTGGACACATCCAGCTGCTGTCACTATGCAGAATGATATAATCTCTCTCTATATATATCTGTCTATACCCCCAGAGAAGCGATTGCATGGTTTGCTCTGGTAGTTGCTTCTCCTCCAGTACCCTGGCTGAAGAGCCTAAGGCTATGTCTAGTCTACGAAGAAAAGTTGGAAAACAATACGCAAATTGTGAACTGCAGTTTGCGTATCTTTTTCTGCTTTTCTTTCAAAAGAGGCTTTTCTGATATTTGGCGCTTCTTCACTGCACCAAATTTCAGAAAAATCTTCTCTTTCGAGCCATCCCTTCTTCCTCATAAAACAAGGTTTATAGGGATGGTGAAAGAATGCATCCGCTTTTCCGAAAAAATTTACGGAAAAGCGGATGCATTCCTTGGACGTGGCATAGGTATCTTGGAAAAGCACTGCAGTCTAGACATAGCCTAAATTGTAACATTTCTCCTGTTTAAAATATTGTATTTCCTTTTAGCAATTTATTTTCCCATTTCTCTGACTTGCGTTTGTGCAAAGGAGAAGGTCTGTCAGGTGGTTTTGATCGCCTCAGATGCTCAGAGCACCAAGCATCTAACCCTGCTCACAGGACTCCCACACCTAGCCCCACTGATGTTGTTCTTGTGCAAAGCCCTTTTCTATGGGCAGGTTGCAAACACGCAACACAGGCTGAGCAGAGTGAAGAGATCCTAGCAGGGGCTGTGATCTGGCCATATATTTGGTGTAATTTTGCCCTAATAGTTTCTGTTACCCTTAGAAAAAGGGAAAATGCCTCTGACACTCAGAAATCTTGATGTTCCCTGATGCCCCTTTAGCAACACTAATTTTTCTTGAGTGGCTCTGCTTGCACAATCCCAGTGCACAGTGAATAGAATGGCAGATGCCCATTGACTTCAGCGGGCATTGAATTGGACCTTACAGTCTCACTGAATTGTACCTAATCATATTTTGAGACCCTACATTTCTAGCATGCGCTGAGAACTCCTTGTTTGAATCTCACCAGGGAACTTTGTATGGGTTTTTTTCTTTTGTTTAATATATTACACACACTGGAGTGGGTGACTTCGTTCTTTTCTTGAGAACACGTTGCTATCTTTGGCGCCCTCTTCTGTCAGATTTCTTACTCTTCATCAAGCCCCGTGGAACATGTATCAGCTGCTGTAATATTCATTGGGTTTTTATTTATGTGCCAGGTGGAATATATCCAGACTGGGAATTCACAGAACTTACCCAAAAGGCTGACATTTGCTTTCTGACAAATACACTGGTCCACAAAATAAATGAACAAGAATCTTGGCAAGTAGAAAAACAAGCTCAGGCTACTTTATTACTTCCTCTTAGATAATGGTGCTTCATTTTGTATAATTTATCTTAAGTGCCGTATGGGAGATAAAGGTTAATTAATATCTAAGGGAGACGTGTCTGAATACTTCAAGTTCTTAAGCGAATCAGGATTGTTTTCCCTCTTTAGCTTGTCATTAAGGGACTAGTATTCCACAGTATATTGTTTTAATGCTGTCAGCGGATCTTGCAGCTTAGTAGCTCCTGGTAACACTGTGTAATGTGCCCAGTTCCAAGAGATAAATGTCCCTCTATAACAGGGGTGGGCAATAATATTTGATGGGGGGGCCACTCCAAGAATTTTGGAAAGTGGTCGAGGGCCGCAGTCTTCCATGATATTAATGGAGGAGGTGTGGGGTCTGGGATGGAGGTTAGGTGCAGAAGGGAGCTTGGGGTAAAGGAGGGAATTGGGGTGAAGGAGGTAGTTATGACCTGGGGCACTGGACTGGGGTGCACGGGGTTGGATTATGACCTAGGGCAGGGAATTAGGGTACAGGGGTTTGGGTTGTGAGCTAAGGCAGGAGGGGACTATGATCTGGGGCAGGGGATTGGGGTGCCGAATCTGGGAGGGGGTTTGGGTGCAGGAGGGGGCAGAGGATTTGGGTATATAGAGTAGGGGGCAGGAGTGGGGGTCAGAGGATTGGGGAAAGGAAGGGAAGGGTTGGGGTGCCAGAGACAGGGTCTGGCCAGGAGACTTACCAGCCAGCAGCCTGTTCCTGCATCAGCCTGCCTGCCTGCCCCACCACTGCATAGGCTGCAGCCACATGCTCTGTGAATAAGTAGGAGCCCCTTGTGCTTTGTGGCTGCCTGTTATTGAAACAGGCAGCTCCCATTAGCCAGTTTCTGGTCAGAAGCTGTCCAGTGGGATTGTTCTGGGGGTGGGAACAGCTCCTAAAGCTTTCCCCCCTCCCCTCCGGGCTCAGTTTTTACAATGAAACCACCCTCAGCCATGTTTCTGAGTGGCTTGCGGGTGGGGTGAGGCAAGTGGGGAGCCTGTCTGGGGCTCCCTTCAGTGTTCATGGGCCAGATCCAGTGGCTTGGCAGGTCGTATTTTGCCCAGGCCTGCCCTGACCTGATGTTTATATTACTCACGTAAGTTTTTCAGGCTGCAAACTGTGGCTGCAAAACTTTGTGACAAAGTCATTTCCTACCTGTCTCATACATTACAGTGTATAAACTAAATGTGAAGCCTTTGTTCTCCCTAGGAGTGCAATGGTTTAAAAAAAGACACATGCAGTCTCTCTCCCCAGCAATTAGTTCATACACAAAAACAAGCAGACAAATCAATAACTCACACGGGCTTGTAAAAACAAAACAAAACACAAAAAACCATGCCTTAACTGACAATCTTTGACATATTTATTTAAAACATCTGGGTGCTCATCTGTGCTGGAAAGGAAGGAGGTGCTGGGCTGAGAAAGTGCCATAGTTCAAGGGGCCCATGATATTTTTTTCCCAGATGATCATCATTGTGACAGATTTAGCTAAACAGCGAGCAGAGGCTGGAAAAAATAAAGGGTCCTTCTCTGGGACCAGCCTCCTCTGTATGGGAATGGTGAAGTTATTTTGCTTTATTCAGTCCCCTTTTTCCCCCTGCGCTCTGGTTTTTTGGACATTTCTGTGAGCTGAGTATTATTATTATTATTATTATTACTCCTTCCTGTTGACATGGTGTGGAATATTCCACTGGGTTAGGATTTCTGAATGTTTTTTTCCTTTCTGCTTTTTCTTTATGTGCTAGCATGTCTGTTTGTATAGCAGGCAAAGATCTACATTGCCACGCCAGCTGTGATGCCAGGAAGAGTTAGAACTTGCCATGCAGCTTAAGGGTGGAAAAACCCCCACTAGGATTATTTAATTGCGTAAGATCTCCCTCCTAGTGAGACCGGGCTGTAGTACCACAAATGGGCAGAAGGTGGCACTCTATCACCAGGTTTCCATTCTGTTAAAAAGCCTGTATTGCAACTGGAACATCCTAGTTAGCAGTGACCTTGGGAAAACAGAGATGTGGTGGAGGTGATAATCTCATTTGTTAAGTGTGGGTGCGGTGCACAGTGTCTCTCCTGTGGCGTCTGGGCTCTGCCCTGTTATCCTGAGAGCACTGCTGCCTGTCTGTCGCATAGGGCATTCAAAAGGGAGCCAGGGTCGCCCCGTTGGGGATTCCTCTGGTGCCAGGGAGTGCCTGGCCTGCTCTCCTAGTTCCCATTCTCTTCCTTCCACTGTGATGCAGCAGATCACCAGCCTGCAGCAAGCGAGGATAGGTTATATCAGAGCTGCCCCTGGGGCTGCAGGGAAACGGAGGGAGAGGGACGGGTCACCACCTCTGGGATTCTGAAATACAGCCATTTTCCCATCTCCACCACCAGCCTGACCCTCGTGTTCCCCCTCACCACCTCCCCCTCTAGCAGCCCAGTCCCACTCGTGCAGGTGGTGGCACCGGTTGGGCATTTTGACCGAGGTCTCTTCCCTTCCCTGCCCCTCGCCACACTCCTGGCCCATGAAATCCACAAGCAGTTGGTGGGGGGACAACAACCCCTCAATCCCCCTTCCTCCTTTCCCGATGGTGGCTAGAGAGCCTGCCTGACCCTGAGCATGTGGGGGAAGAGAGGGCAGGCTCATGGGAAGTCTCTGCTATTTCTTCCCCTTCTCCTTTGGGCTGCGGGGTGCAACAGAGAGAAGGGTGGAACGCCACCAGCACCTTAAATCTCGTCACCAGCAACCAACAAGGCAGTCCCAACACCAGCCAGGAGAGTGATTAACTTGCAAGGTGGCAGCCCTAGGAAGGAGCTGGCGTGTGATATCATAAGGGCAAGAAATCAGATCAACTCAAAAACTACAACCACACCTCCCACAGGGGTGAGTGTTTGTGTGGCTACTCCATGAACCCATCCTACAATGGGAGCATGCTGCTCTCTGCCACGTGCTGCAGCGCTGCGATTTACTTACATGTTACCTGGCTGGAAATCTTTCCCCAGGATTTACTTTTCATGAAATGTGGAAAGTTCCCGAGGAAAGTACTTATGATTCAAATGTATGCAGATAATTGATGCTTCCTGTGGCTTCCAGATGGTCTAAAAGGAAAATTTTATATCCTCCTGATTACTACTGCAAGCAAGCAGCGAAAGCCCTTTAGGAAGGAAATGGAGCACTTCAACCTGATAAAAGTGTTTGCCTACAAGGCACAGGAATTCACCGAGAGGTCACAGAACCACAGAGACCTTCTAGGCCATCTGCTCCACCTTGTCATCAGTGCAGCTACAGTCATCTCCGGCCACCTCCATGAATGCTGTGTAGTGGGCAGGATGTGACAGAGCCAAGCTCGATGTGTAGTGTGTGCTTATTACATGATGTCCGTAAAAAACCCCACTTCAGTGCCACTCAGTTCCTGCATGTATTGGAGTTACTATATCAAGGTCGCCATTTTGGGCACGTGGGGGGGCCAGCAGCCGTGCGCTCTGGGGTGCGTCTAGCTTTTCATCCCGTTCCCTGGACACTAAGGGAGTGAGGGGAAAGTACTTGCAGTCCGTCCATTCCTCTCACACCTGGCTGGTGAGCTCCCTTCGCCAGCCAGATGTGAGAGGAATGCACGGAATGAAAGTACTTTCCCCTCACTCCCTTAGCATCCAGGGAAGGGGATGAAAAGCTAGCTGCATGCCAGAGCGCCCGGCTACTGCCCTCCCTACATGCCTGAAATGGCACCCTTGCCTCCTGGGTGGGTGGTGCTGAGCCACTACTAATCTCTGTGTCCTGATGTCCCTGCCACATGCTTCCCTCATCTTGCCTGCCAAGCACCTTCTCTCCCCTCCCTTTGATCAATTGCTCTGTGAGCCACTCTGCGGAGCTACCAGCTGGGGGAGGAAAAATAAAAGTCCCATCTACGTGTCCTTTCCCATCCCCTTCCTCAGGGCTTGTTTTAATTCCAGAACCAGCTCACTCAGACTGCTGAGTACAAACCTCCCAGACTCTCCAGCTTCAGGGAGGAGAAGGAATACACCCTTTCCCCAGGGATAGCTCCTTCCCTGTTACAATCCTGCCCAGATCAAGCGATGTGATAGCTTTGTGTAACACGCAGGAACAGCTTTACATAAAACTCATGCCTGTCCTTTGGTCTTTTTCATCTGCTCATCATTAGGGGCTCCCTACCTACTCCCTTTGCTAAATCAGCTTCTAGTGTCTTCTCGTGTGGATTTTAGAGCCTAATCCAAAGCCCGCTGAATTCCCTGGAATGACATGCATTGAGTTCAACAGATAGATTTTGTTCTTTAGGATGTTGACTCGTCAAGGTAGGGAATGTACCGATCCTGTTTATGAAGCATCCCTGGAGATTTGCAGAAAAAGATGTTTATACAGTCACAGAAAAAGCTTTTTACTTGAACATATGATTATCTGGACAGGACGTGCTTGCTCCCCAGGCAAGGAACAGAAACTGTGTTTTGTGACCTATCACAACTAGGCAGTGTGACTCAAATTTGGAAAATTGAGCATCTGATAATCGCCGACTGCCCATAAAACACAACTGGAAAACAAATTAATCAAATGCCTTCAAACAATGAATAAATCTGAGGATACAACAATCAGATTACAGCTATTCTATGAGAAGATAGAAGGGAAATTCTTTGGCTAAATTGTTTGTTATGGAAGTTTCACTTAGCTCTACTCACAATGAATAACACCTCATACACTCAGCTGCAACCTGGATCAGCCCACTGGGGCTTTTCCCTCCATGCAGCCTATTTAGGGCTTAAGGCTATAAAATAAGGCTATAGAATAATAATATAGGTTGAACCTCTCTAGTCCAGAACTCTCTGGTCTGGAAACATCTATCATCTGGATTGATATTAATTAGCTGGATGTCCACTTTTCATGGTGTGGCCAAGTTTCCTGAGGTCCCATAAAGTTTGTTTAGAGCCACCAGTCCTAGCACTCAGTATTCTGTTCTGTTATTTAGCTCTAATTTACCCCTTAGGTTACGTCTACACGACAGCGTTATTTTGGAATAACTGACGTTATCTTGAAATAACATAGTGTGCATCTGCACTATAAGCCTTTATTTTGAAATAATGGTGAGCTGGAGAACTTCTTACTCCAACTCCTGTAACCCTCATTTTATGAGGAGTAAGGGAAGTTGAAGGAAGAGTGTTCTTCCTTCGACTTCCTGCTGCGTAGACAGCACCAAAAGCCTAATTGAGCTACTTTGACTTAAGCTATGCTCTGCTGTGTAGATGTACCCCAAATATCCTCTAACAGCCTAGTAAGCAGTTGAAGTGTTGGTCCAGAAAATGTTCTTGTTCGGAACTGGTCGGGTCCCAATGGTGCCAGATTAGAAATGTTCATGTAATAATAATAATAATAATAAATATATAAAAACTTGATTAATAATAATACTTCTTTCCATTTCCATGGCAACTTCACATGAGGATCTCAAAGCACTTTACAAACATTAAGCCTCACAACAGCTTTGAGAGGCAGCACTGGCACCTATATTAGAACTGAATAAAATTAAGTCTCTCTAACATGAATGGTTTTTTGGACTCATGCACATCTTGCTGGGTAGAGTGCAGTCACATATAAGGCAGTACGTTTCTCATAAATGGCCTAACAATTATCATCAACTAAAAATAATGGGTCAGGTTACACTTGTGCAAATCCACTGACGTCTATGGGAAGAAAATCTTTCTGTCCCAAGGCAGCTCTCCTTCAGCCAAATCATCATTTTTATTTTGCTTTAAATAGCCAGAACTATCTGGTCACTAAAGAGCATTTGTATTGTCCTATTTCCCTGGAGATGCACAAGAGGGAAGGAATTAACATCCTGTGGGAGCCGAAGTGTTATCCATCTGGGCTTGGACCATCCCTGGAGTGTTCCAATTAGCTCTTTTAACAGGGGTGGATGGAGGAGAGACCATAAGGTGAGTCAGGCCAGTGTGAAGAGCTGCCATGAGTTCCAGTCCTGTTGTTAAATCAGCCTTCCTGGCTGCATCCATTAATTCAGGTTTCTGTTTTGGATTTGATTGGAGGCGTACTTGAGGTCAGCAGCAAGGCCCCTGTTCCCCCTGCTTACCCTCCCCGTTCCATGTGGCTCCACGGGAGCTGCTCTGCTGGGCTTCATTATGAGGCTTCTAATTGAATAGATTTGTAACAGGAGGGCGACTTCTTTGTTGGTGCCCTTGGCCTCTGTCTCATTTGCTGCTTGTCCTCAATTTTTCCCAACCCGCTTGCTCTGTAATAAAGCAAGAGTTAGGGTCAGTAATTGCCTGAGTTGGCAGGGCTGCCTGGACGACCCGCAGCTCCCTGACCCTTTGGAGAACTAGGGGATGGCAGAAGCAGGAGCTGCAGCTGCTCAGCCAGGTTCACTCTCTTCACAGAGACAGAACAAAGTCTCCTGAACTGAGAGTAGCTGGTTGCGGGCGGGGGGAGGCACACCTCTTGTCTTCTCAGCACTAGCCTATGGGGAGGGCTCCTTGCTCCCAGCAGGGCCAGTCCAGATAAGCAGGATTGTGGTGAGCTACGGCTCCCTGCTGCCATCCAATTCCTGCCTGGCAGCTGTGCTGTGGAGGATTGCACAGGGCCAGATTTTTGGCATCCTGTGGTGATGGGTGTGATAGTTTTGCCCCCCCGTCCCCTCCCCCACATGCTTTATGATATTGACTTACGGATACAAATATGCATAGCTTGAAGATGCTTTGGACAAAATACCTCATGTAACCTGTCAATTTTAATGTCACAGTCTGCTGGATCCATGTATCTTATTTTGGGGTGTGTATCATTCTTGTGTGAAAAGTTAGAAATATGGAGTATGGCGTGGTGTATGGTTTTACATGGGCAAATGACAGCCATTGGGGGGTTCCCCTCAATATCTGGGTGATCACCTGTAAATAACCTCTTTTGTCCTTTCAGGCTAAGCAGTGGTTAAGAAGTCACGAGACCACCCCAACTGGTAGGGTCTGACCAAGTAATTTTCCACGAGAGGGTGGAATATAGACACAGAATTCCTGCCCAAAAAGAAGGCTATTTAGGATGCAAAGTTTTCAGGCCCTTGGTCTTTGGCTGGCATGACACGTCCAAGAGGATGAACCAGAGACCCCAGGGGAAAAGATTTTCCCTGGCTTGGAGGTTTGGATGAAATAAGAACAGTTTTAGGGTGAGTCTGTAATAAGCTTGAGTGTGTGTTAGAACTAGCTATGCATTTCTTGTTATTTTAAATTTGTAATTCACTTTGCTGTGCCTGTTTTCACTTGCAACCACTTAAATCCTACTGTTTGTACTTAATAAAATTACCTTTATTTAGTATCAAGCCCAGTGTAAATAATTGTTACCTGGGGGAGCAATCAGTGTGTACACCCTCCTTTCATTGTTAAAAGGGGCTTACCTGAATGATTCATTTGGGGTTCTGGTCCCATTTGGGGAGTGGGCTCCCTGGAAGCTGGGCCCAAAACTGCATTTTCCTCAGATCTGAAGTGTTTCAGCATCTGTATTGCTCTTTGATGGGGAGAGAGGGGGGCTGGTGATCTCAGCTCTGTGCCTTGTCTGGGGGAGACTAGGAGATCTGGCCCAGCAGGACAGGATGGTTAAAAGCCTCAGAGAGCAAGGAGGCAAGTTTCAATGGCTTTGTCAGCACTCCAGGAAGCACCCCAAGGGGTCTTCTGTGACCGCACCCGGTCACAATGGGAACCATGTGCCTCCCACAAGCATCAATCTCCAGTTCGCTAATTATAAGTCCATTATCTGATTATTATGGCAGGCACCAAAGGCGTTTACTATCATCTATATTTAAAGATGAGCCTACTGTTAGAGAACTTTGCAAAAAAGATTTATTTTGTGGTTCACTGTCCCATGTAGTGGCACTTAGACCACTTACAGAGAGAAAGAATGTGTTTGCTCCACAGCCTGAGCTGAGAGCTTTATAGCTATATATAGTTTTATCGCTATATAGCTTTATGGCTTTATAGCTCGTGCATTATGCTCCAGAGGTCCCAGATTATGTTCTGCCTGTTGGCATGACACTTAGACTCCCCTCAAAGTTGAAAAGTTCAGCAATATTGGTTCACCTGACATTTGCATGTGTGCATAATTCAAGCACTACTGATGCTAATCTCTCCCACCCCTTCCTCTAACAGACACAGAGGTGAGTAAAGACACATTACTAGATCTACTGGCTCCAATCCTGCTTCTTCCTGCTCTCCAAAATGGGAATATGCACAAAGTCCTCACTGTGCTTGGTCTGGGTGCTTGACTCATGGAGGAGGAATCAGAGAATGCCACTCGATTTACTGATAAATGCAGAACGAGTAGTTAATACACTTAAGTTGACATGAAATCACAGTGAATGCAGAGCAGGTGGAATACAGAGAGGAATTCCATCTCTTGCTCCAGATTCTTTTCCTCTGACTCCTTGAATTGCTCATGCAATCAAAAGAAGCATCAGTGGTGGCATATGCCTCTCCAGAACCATATGTTAATTCGCATTTTGAAGTCGACAATGTATTGGTTTTATTAAAGATACCATAGGTGGGTACTAAGTTGACTCTCGGGTTGTGAGAGGCCAACGGCAGGGACATGAATGACTTAGAAGATTCCATGAATGACCAACCAGGATATCAAGGATTTAAATATAACGGTGGTTACTTTTTCCTCATTCCTAAATCCTTGGGGCTGAGAAAGTATCACATTATTTGTCTGCAAAAGTGCCAGAGCCATGATAGTGGTACTGTTCAGTATAAACAATAATAATATTTTTTCCATCTTACGCTTTCATTTTTGATCACCTTTCAAACTGGAATGGTGGTTAGCTCCAGCAATATTTCCCCTTTTGGAAAGTATAGCAACAGGACAGCTTTTTGTAGATGATAAGCAGGCAACATTATGCACCTGAGTCAGCTAATTAACAAAAGACACCACACTGTGCATGTAGTGTTTGCTTCCCACTGGCTTCTGACATGCTGTGCCTATCAAATGAGAACAGCAAACACATAAAAAAAAATGACAGAAGACGTGTTGATTGTGTGGACTTCATAATAAGTGACACTTTACATTCTGCAGATCAAGGTCTGGAAATAACACTGGGAGACATTATGCATGTGTGGTATGTCACCTTGACGCGGTGGAATGGAGTTTACAGGCGGAAACATTTACATAAATGATCACTTGTAAAAAAAAAAAAAGTAAACTGATTTCTGTTATTGTGAGCTTTTTCCTACTGTTATCACTCCATGTTATCTGAGATACTGAAGTTATTTCCAATTCCAGGTATAAAGGGGGACTATGGTTGCCCCATTTCACAGTGTGGTAACCCTACAGAATGCTAACTTTTCTACATCATTCATTATATGGCCTATTAATTCTGGAATATATGCATACAGAACAAGGTGGTTGGCTTCTGGCATAAAAGTGGGTGGAGACTAAGGATTCATCTGCACAGCAGGGCTTAACTCTAAATAAGCTATGCAAATTGAGCTATGTCAATTGCGTGGCTTATTTCAAAATTGGGAGCATCTACACCACTAGTCCCCAACGCGGTGCCCGTGGGCGCCATGGCGCCCGCCGGTGCATTTATGTGTGCCCACCAAATGATCTGGGCCGGCCCTGCCCTGGGCGCGCAGCACATGTGTGGTGCTGGCCCCGGGCACGTGGCTCATGGGCGGCCCCGGCCCCAGGCGCGCGGCGCATGGGTGGACCTGGCCCCAGGCGCATGGCACATACGCGGTGCCAGCCCCAGGCATGTGGCACATGGGCGGCCCCGGGCACAGGGCACGTGGCGCATGGGCGGCCCCGGGCACATGGCGCATGGGCGGCCCCGCCCCCGGGCACACAGCGCGTGTGCGGCCCCGCCCCCGGATGCCCGGCAGCCCCAAAAGGTTGGGGACCACTGGTCTACACAGCACTTATTTTGAAATAGAGCACTCTTCCTCCGACTTCCCTTACTCCTTGTACAATGAGGGTTACAGGAATTGGAGTAAGAAGTCCTCCAGCTTGACAGTATTTCGACATTATTTCAAAATAACTGCCTGCTGTGTAGACATGGACTAAGTTATTTTGAAAAAACACTAGTTATTTCGAAATAATGTTGCTGTGTAGACGTACCCTAAGTATGTATATAAATTGTAAGGGCTATGTATACAATATAATTGCCTTCTCTGAGCATTCAAACATCATAAGACTGGCCCCATATCACCCTGAGATGATAGTGACAGCATGTGAGAAGCTAGTGAGAAGCAGTGCTATATGCACAATGTGGACTTCTATTCATCAGTAAACTAGGGAAATACAACCTAGATGGGGATACTATAAGGTAGGTGTAAAACTGGCTGGATAACTGTTCTGAGAGAGTAGATATTAATGGTTTGCAGTCATGCTGGAAGTGCATAACAAATGGAGTTCCACAGGGGTCTGTGTTGGGACCGGTTCTGTTCAATATCTTCATCAATGATTTAAATATTGGCATAGAGAGTATGCTTATTAAGTTTGCAGACGATACCAAGCCTGTAGGGGTTACAACTGCTTTGGAGGATAGGGTCATAATTCAAAATGATCTGGCCAAATTGGAGAAATGGTCTGAGTTAAATAGGATGAAGTTTAATAGGGACAGATGCAAAGTACTCCATTTAGGAAGGACCAATCAGTTTCAAACATACAGAATGAGAAGCTACTGTCTAGGAAGGAAAGAGATCTAAGGGTCATGGCGGACCACAAGCTAAATATGAGTCAACAATGTGACACTCTTGCAAAAAAAGAAAACATGATTCTGGGATGCATTAACATTGTGAGCAAGACACAAGAAGTCATTCTTCCACTCTACTCTGTGCTGATTAGGCCTAAATTGGAGTATTGTGTCTAGTTCTGGGCATCACATTTCAAGAAAGATGTGGAAAAATTGGAGAAGGTCCATAGAAAAGCAACAAAAAGGTTTAAAGGTCTAGAAAACATTACCTATGAGGGAAGACTGAAAGAATTGAGCTTGTTTAGTTTAGAAAAAGAAAGACCGACAAGGGACATGCTAACAGTTTCAAAGTATCTAAAAGGGTGTTACAAGGAGCAGGGAGAAAAATTGTTCTCCTTGGCTTCTCAGGTTAGGATACGTAGTAATGGGCTTAAATTGCAGCAGGGGAGGATTAGGTTGGACATTAGAAAAAACTTCCTAACTGTTTGTTTGGGTGGTTAAGCACTGGAATAAATTGCCTAAAGAGGTTGTAGAATCTCCATCACTGGAAATATTTAAGAGCAGGCTGGATAGCCTTTTATTAGGGATGATCAGGATCATAGGTTCCCAAACTGGGGGGGGGGGGGGGCGTTGTTTTTTTGTTCAAAAAGTTTGCTGCTATTTTTGGGGGGGGGTGTGAGGGTTTCTCAAAAATCAAAAAGGGGGCATGATGCTGAAAAGTTTAGGAACCACTGACCTAGATGGTGTTTGGCTCTGCTGTGAGAGCAGGGAACTGGACTTGATGACCTCTCAAATTCCCTTCTACTTCTAGTATTCTATGAATCTATTATTCTATGATTAATTAGATGAATCAGGTCCATTATGTCGACTCAACTTCTGTCCAAAAAGTGGGGTACCAGAACAGCCTTCCAATAGGCGTAGTGGAGGCAAACCCTTAAACAAGACTGAAATTTGGAATCTCTGGTTTGCCACCAAATTTGAACATTTTGAAGTTTGGTTTTGTTCAAAAGCACAATGAACCTATTTTTTAAAGTTCTCATAACCCAGATATACCAATATTATTTTGCTTTGGAAACACTGCCACTTGGTGTTGCTCCGCAGACTGGCCATTTCCCTCTAATCTTTTCCGTACATGTGTGGATTTTTACCATCCATGTGCGGAATAATTGATATGTATCCTGAGGCATGTGTAAATGTGCACCATCTGTAGAAAAAAAACTAGCTGTGGGAGCTCTACTAATCAGCTGGGTGGCATTTAAATCTCTCCGGAGTGGCGGCACAAACACACAATTTACATGGAATATTGACCACAGCTGACTGAAACATGACATTTTTGTCAATTTCACGACCGCTATTGTGGGCAGATCAGGGGGACAGCTGTCTTGGAAATCTGGAAGCCATGGGGGCCCCACCCTGGGATAGTCCACATGACAGCAGTCCTGAAGCCTATCCCATCTCTGAGAGCCCTCAGGATTTCCAGACTCCATGCTGCACAGCCAGTGGCATATACTCTGAGACCTGTGACAAAATTCAGCTTGGAGCCAGAAGGTGAACCCCAGTTAGAGATGGGACTCTGTGATGGATAGGAGGAACGCTGGCCAGCATTTGGTGACTAAAGGGTTAAACTCAGGTAGCTAAGGGTGTTGGCAGGGAGCCAGGACTGCCAATGGGAGAAGGTGTAGAAATTTGAATGAAAAGATATACTTGCCTGCTGTTTTCTTTGTGGGTTTAAGCTAGGAGCTGGGGAAACAAGATGAATTAAAGCAGGCAGAACTACCATGCCTACAAGGAAGACTGGGCATGGAAATGGATTGGACCTTGAAGTACAGATTGTAAGTAGATAGGAAAATGTCTATTTAGTTGTGATCAGGTTATTTTCTTTGTTTTTGTTGTTTGGTTAAACTTCTCTGTGCTAAGTCTATGTGCCCCTCCTCCCCCCGTCCCTCCCACAGGTTATGTCTACACAGCAAAGTTATTTTGAAATAACTGCCGTTATTTTGAAATAACTTTCCTAGTGTCTACACAAGCCAAATGCTATTTTGAAATTAATTCGAAATAGCAGAGGGCTTATTTCAAAATTGGTAAACCTCATTCCACGAGGAATAGCACCAATTTCGAAATTGCTATTTTGAAATAAGTGCTGTGTAGATGTTTATTTCGAAATAGGGGGCCTCCAGCCCTTCCCAGGGTGCCCTGCTGGCTGCCCTGGCCACAAGGTAACTTCTGACCCGATGCCCTGCCGAAACCAGTTCCAGCTGGCCTTAAATGAGATTCAGCGTCCAATCAGTGTGGACGCGCTCTTTCGAAATAGCAAAAAGCTATTTCGAAATGCATGTGGTGTGTAGACGCGTTATTTTGAAATAAGATATTTCAAAATAACTATTTAAAAATTAGATATTTCAAAATAATGCTGTAGTGTAGACATACCCATATACTGTATCTAAGATGTAGCCCAAAAATATCATTTTCTCTGTGTTTTAATCTGTTCTTTTCTCAGTTGCTCTGTAACACCTAGCAACCAAGTATGCTTTATGAAGTATATCTTTTTGTTTTGTTAATAAAATAACCTTTTTAAGGTGATGATTTGATTCTTGTGTCCTAGAAGGTAGCAGGAGATCTGTGTATGCCTTACTAAGGCTGAGAGAAAAGGAAAAACTATGTAGCACTTTAAAGACTAACACGATGGTTTAATAGGTGATGAGCTTTCATGGGCCAGACCCACTTCCTCACATCATATTCTGAAAGAGAATTGGCATGACCATATATACCATAAATGACCATATATATGGTCATGCCAATTCTCTTCCAGAATATGATCTGAGGAAGTGGGTCTGGCCCACGAAAGCTCATCACCTATTAAACCATCTTGTTAGTCTTTAAAATGCTACATAGTTTTTCCTTTTGTTTTAGCAAGATCAGACTAACACGGCTACCTCTCTATTACTATAAGACTGAGAGGTCAGCTATCAGAGATTGCAGTTTGTTTTCTCTTTTTATTCCCAGTTCTCTTATGGTAAAAGAGCTTGGGGGTACCCCTCTGGAAAAAGTTCAAGTGCTTTCTTCTTGGGTTCCAGAAAAAGGGGCTTTTGGGTTCACTTAGCGGTGGCAGCTATCTCCCAAAGCCAGGGAATCTGTGACTTTGGGGAGTTTTTTAAGCACAACCTACAGAGGCAAGGTATTTAAGGTCTCTTGTGGGCCCCCACTCTCTGCACTTGGGAATGCCAAAGTGGGGAACAGCCTTGATAGACTCCCAGGGCTTCCTTGTCTGCACAGCAAGGATCCTGGAAGCCCAAGCATGACCAGGCTCCTGTGAAGCTGCAGTCCAGAAAAATCTTGAGCACAGTCTGCGTGGTAGGTGAGTTGAGAGAGGATTCTGATGGAAACCTGCCTGCAATTCAGAACAGTTCATCTCATTTTTGCAAAAAAACTCCGGCATTTTCTAATGAAATACTGTTTAATGGGAAAATGTTTTAGAAGCTGTAGCCAGGAGATCTCTTCCAGTCCTGTGTCCTATAAGTTTGTCTTGAAACAGTTGGGGTTCTTTTCATTTGTGTTGAGGGATAAAATTTTCTCTTCAGCCACAAGGGCCAAAAACTTTGTTTTTTAATGAAGGCTAAGATTCTCAGGCAACAGCCTGGATTCTAGCAAGTAGGACTCTAAGAATGACATAAAATCTTGTTAGACTTGCGATTAGATCAGAAGAGTTAACGATATAGGGCACGGTCCCTTGTAGTGAATTATAGGCTCAATTCCCCAGCATGTCTGCTCCTTGTGGCCCACAACTGAGTTCATTCTCCCCTTCTTAGCACTGCTGGAAGTGAGCTACATTCACCCTGATTGATGTAACACTCCTATTTCTATATGACTACCATCTGACCTTTCACCTCATGCATCTTAGGCTGTGTCTAGACTACAAAGTTCTATCACAAAAATATACACAAATTGCGAACCGCAATTTGCGTATCCTTTTCCGTTTTTCTTCTGAAAGAGGCTTTTCCAACAATTGACCCATCTACACTGGGCCTACTGTCGGGGAAAAAAGCCTCTTTTGGAATATCTCTTCTTCCTCATAGAATGAGGTTTACAGGGATGCCGGAAAAAATGCATCTGCTTTTCCAAATTTTTTTTCCAGAAAAGCAGACGTGTTCCTTGGACACAGCAGAGCTTTTCTGGGATACTGGCGGTATCCCGGAAAAACTCTGCAGTCTAGATGTACCGGTAATGAAGTGAGTTGCTGCTGCTGAAATTTTTTAGTCTTTAAAGTGCCACCAGTCTCCTTGTTCAGTGTGTTAAGTGCCTTCTTTCAAGAGCAGTGAAAGGAGCAATCAAGCCTATTCATGGAAACAATAGAAGCCACCACCCAAGGCCTGAGTAGACCTAAGCCCTGTGGAGGTTTCCCTGATTGAAAACACTGAAGCTAGGATTTTGCTTTTTGTGAGCTGAATGTGTGAGTTGGAACTAAAATCCAGAGCAACAGTTGTGACCCTGAGAAAAAGCAGCAAGACAAAGAACCATAAGGTTGGCACAGACTGCATAAGGTTAGCAAGGATCATTTAGTTTGACACCCTGCCAAAGTACTCTGCCTCTCCAGTGTGTGTAGCACAGAGCTTGATGGAGCGGCAGACATGGGGCTTTCTGAGCAAAGAAAGTTTCTGCTGTTTGTTTGTACTGAGCTGAAGGAAACAGGACTCTGTCCAGTCTTTGAAAATAAACAGGATAGCACCAAAGAATAAACCTGATATGTGTATTGATTTCTTCTCCTAATGGAAACAACCCTCAAGGCTTCAGATATTGGCTAACCACTCGGGCCAGCAGGGGCACAAGACCCATTAAGCTAAGCAGCTAACTGTAAAAAGAATGGCGAGACAGTCCAGCTAGCTACATAAAGAATGAAAGAAATTGAGGTGGTCGGACCATCAGGGCCCTTGTTTCCCAATGTTTAGTACCTTAACAGGGTGCCTGACTGACCCCAATAGGCAATGTTCCCCAGAAGTGGGCTCTTGTCAGGAGGAACATTCCACTATGCAAAGGGTACTCCCTCGTCCACCTATCCCCCCCTCCCCTTCTTTTGCACAAAAATGGATGGGCTGCTTTTGCTCAGACTTAAACACCTGAAAGAGGCTTATTATAGAAAAATCTGAGCAGCTGGTAACAGGAGCTTAGAATGAGCACATTTAGGCCCCCTAACAACTATGAGTGTTGCCAGAATTCCAGAAAGCCAGACCTTTCCCAGGCCGGAAGAATTGCTTTGTGTCATTGGAAAGCTTGTTTTCCTCACCATCAGAAGTTGGTTCAATCAACGCTATTACCTCTCCCAATGTGTCTCTCTACTACCCTGGAACCTACACAGCTACAGCATTGCATATAGCTGTAACACTAACACATACCATTTAAGATGATGGGTAGAGCCCTGCGCGGATAGAAATGTCTACTTGTGGATGTGGATATCTGCAGATAGATATCGGCTGTGCTCCTAAGAGCCAATGCAGCCAAGAGAGGGGAGCACGGTCCTTTGTACCTGGGAGCCAGTGCCCTGCGCCGGTCGCTCCTCTTGGGCAGTGCATCTCCTGTCTGGGGTTGTACAGCCCCGCTGGTGGCAGTACAGTCACACTACCGGAAGGAGCTTCATGGGCGTGACAGTACCATGCTCCTCTTTGTTGGCCGCTGTGTCTTTTGGCAGTAGAGCCCTGCGGATCTGCGGCTCCTGAGGTCTGGCTGTGGACATCCACATCCATGGGTGGACATTTCTAATAATGGTCTTTCTTCCCAGGTGCCCCAAGGACACCCTGAGTGAGATGCTATCGTAGGGTCACTAGGCCAGCACACTCTGTTTTGCATTCATGGCTACCGTCTGGCCACTAGTCTAGAGCCGGAGGCACGGAGGCGATGCACCCATAGTATGGAGAAGTGGTAAAACTACAGAGTTGCAAAGCAGCCATTACTGTGATTGGATACCTTAGCATGGAAACCAGAATACATCAGTGCCACAAGCCTAGAAGACAAGTCTGCCAGTCCGCTTAGCACGGATAATAGAAAAGCCGATACGCTAACGGGGCTGTGACAGCGTGATATGTGAGTCGGAGTAAGACACCGTCTTGTTCTCTGTGTGGAAGTGATGGACAATGGAATTGCACAAGCCCAGACATGTCCAAAGGCCTCATTTGTCCTGCACATACCAGCCAGCTGGCCTGCCCAGGAAAGGCGTTTGACACCTCCCTGAAGGACTCGCATTACGTCTACATTAGGGGCTATACATGCACTTTAAGCAAGGGGTGTGATTCCCCTGCTCGTGGACACATACTCAGGGCAGGTCTCATTGGGCTCATGTGAGCGTGAACAGCGGTGCAGCCTCAGTCGTATGGGCAGCAGCAGTGAGGGCATGGCTGAGCCATGCAGTGCACAAACCTGCCTCACACGGGTGGGTGTGTACACGGCACAGCTCAGCAGTGCCTCTGGTGCTGCTTGCCGTGCTGCACTGCTATACAGACTCACGCCAGCCAGTATGAGAATGTGCCCATGAGCAGGGGGATGGCATCCCTCGCGCGTTGTGAGGGGAGGGGCTCGGGAGGCTGGGGCACTAGTTCAGGGGACTGCGGCAATAGCTGGAGTGTGAGGCCCCACATCCCATGGAAGGGCATCAGACAAGAGGTCTGAGCTTGGGAATGTGCCCTGGCGTTGGAAACAGTGACTAGAGTCCGCCTAGACCCAGGCTTGGAAGCACATGGGCCCCGGCCGTTGGGTTCACTCAGAACAGACTGGTGACCATACAGTCGGGTACCAGGGCAATTTGCAGAGGAGCCTGGGACTCTGTGGAAGAGAAGCAGGGTGAGGCCTAGTCACTTGGGCCCTGACGCACTCCCACAGAAATCAATCGGCATTTTGCTCACTGAGTTCTCTGGGTGCAGCCAGGGCTGGTGCTAGGGGAGGGCAATTGAAGACCAATTGAATTGGTGCCTTGGGCACCAGCCTCTAGGCTGCACCGTACTACTGCACCATGCAGTTTTGTGGGGTTTTTGTGCTCTACTCTGAGGCTCATTGTGTTTTTTGTTTGGTTTTGCTCAGTTGCTGTGGGAGGAGGGGGGTAGGGCGTCAAAATTGTTCTGGCTGGCAAACTGGGTGCAGGATCAGGCTTCTAAGTGGGAAATAGAGTGAGGCGGGTTAACTGAGAACATTAAAGCATTTGGAAGCTGAGACTCAACTGTCCCCCTGGGATGGAGGCAAAGGGGGTGAGTAATCATTAGCCTGGATGTATTTGGAACAGTGGTGGCTTCGCTTGAGCCAGAGTGCTTGAAAGACCAGAGCTGTTCCTTTTGCAGACACGGAAGCCATGAAGATGGAAGGATTCTGTCATTAGCTTTTGACATATCATGTGGTCGGCTGCTATAGGAAGAGGCTGCAGCCATCTTTCCTAAGAGAGGTTGCTTGGCTTTCTAAGCAGTGTATGCCAATAGGTGTGTCTTTATCACATTAGCTAATCCTCCCATGCTTCTGTGCAGAGTGTGTACATCTGCTGATGCTAATCTGTGCAGTGTTTTCAGAAAGATGCTCCACCCACTCATGATTCCCAAGTGTGTCATTTTTCAAAGCAGGAAAGAGGCACTAAACTGGTAAGAAGTCTGCTGTAGCAGAAGATCACTAAGTCATCCCCCTTGCTTGCATGGCTGTATGATCCACTGGAAATGTCTTAAGCAGTTAGAACCATGTGTCAGATCATGGTTTTTAGGAAGCTGTTTACCCAATATATTACATTCAAGCCATTTAAATATTGACAGATGGGCTAAAATCCAAATTTGATATGCTACCATTAACACATTTTCACTGTTTCAGATCTTACAAAAGAGGCAGAATTTTCACTGGCAGTCAAGTTTAATAAGTATGCAAATCATGATTTGTGCTTACAGTCACACTCTTTTCTGGTTCCATGCGCCAACGTGGCACTCCCTTTCCGATAGGAGATAAACAGAGCTGCAAGAATTAGGGTGATACTGAATTTCTTTTGGAAACTGCACAGTTTTCAAAATGTATGCAGAATTCTATTTAATTCCTGTTACTTTGGACTGCCTATTTACCACACGAAACATTTCCTATTGTACTGCTAATCCATAGGCCCTTGTGCCAGAAGATGTGAACAAAGTGGCTTTCTACTTCTTTTTCAGGTCACACTTAATTCTTAAGCTTGGAACTCCAAATAGCTAAGAAAGCTGCTTCCTCTGTAATCAAAGAATTAGAAGAAACAGAATATTATGGCTCTATATTAGCCATGAGCAAAGGGACAGATTCAAAGATGTTTAGCTCACAATTCAAGCAGTAATAATCATCAGATTGGACTTTATATAGTTAGAGTAATTCCCTTCTGCGCACTGTTTTTAGGCAGAGTTGTCTCATTTGTCTTATGATATATCACACTGCACTGGTGATTTGAGAGGCAGAATGGGCCTGCGGGTAAGGCACTCTGGGGTTGGCATTGTCACACATCCTGGATAAGCTGGGGCAAAAATGGTGTGACTTTGAGCATGTCACCTCCATATGCCTCAGGCCCACATCTTCCCCACCTTCAAAAGGCTGTTGTGATGATAAATGTACAATGCTTATGCGACACTCAGGTGTTACAGTAAGGCAGCTCATATAAGCACATAGACATACAAGATTATACTGGAGGATACTCGAGAACATCAAAGGGAAAACTACAACTCTCTTCATCTTGCAGGCATTTCTTCCTTCTCCTTTGTTATCAGCACCTGACTGCACTCTAGTTACAGTGATAGTTACTGTTTAAGTCCCCAGGAATTCCTCTTTTATCTCAACTCACACTCCTTTGAGAGCATCAGCAAAATGGTTGGTAAGAGGCATTAGTTGTGAATGCAAAGAGATTCTCTCCTTTTGAATATCGATGTATTTGATCTTGTATCAGGTCACACACACTGATGATTGGGGAGACTTTTTCCTGGGTTTCTGCTGATTTTTTTTAAATCATTTTTGTTATTGTTAATCTCATGTGGAGAACTCTAATGGGCAGCATGCTCTTCATAGCTCATTTTTTCGCCTCATCCATTAGCCTCAAGGCCTGCAGCACTGATGATTATGAGCAGGATGACTGAAAAAAACACTCATTTACAGCAAGACGATTGGCACGGGCTCTCCACACACAACTTTTCCCTTTCAAGTTGCAAACATTACTCCCCTAATTTTTTCTTCTCCAGGGGTGTGTCTAGACTACAGGGTTTTGTCGACAAAAGTGGACTTTTGTTGACAAAACTATACCTGTGTCTACACTATCGCCGAGTTCTGTTGATATAACGTCGACAGAACTCGGCAGTTTTGTCGACGGCAGTAAACCTCATTCTACGAGGAATAACACCTTTTGTCAACAGAGTTCTGTCGACAGAAGGCGTTATTGCATCTACACTGTCCTATGTGTCTCCACTCTCATGTCGACAAAGCGGCTTGCTTTGTCAACAGAACTGGATGTAGTCTAGACGCTCTTTGTCGACAGAAGCTTCTGGTCTCTGTCAGTGGGATTAGAGCAGATGTGGTTGTATCGAAGGGCTTGGCTATAGACGATGGATCGTATGGTGTGTTCTGGATGGGAGCTGGAGGCATGTAGGTAACTATATGAGTCAGTGGGTTTTCTGTAGGAGTGGTATCTAATTTACCATTGGTGATTTGTACTGTGCTGTCCAGGAAATGGATCTCTTGTGTAGAATGGTCCAGGCTGAGATCGATGGTGGGGTGTAGGTTGTTAAAGTCTCTGTGGAATGCATCCAGTGTTTCTTGGCCATGGGTCCAGATCATAAAGATGTCATCGATGTAGCGTAAGTAGAGAAGGGGTAAAAGGGGGCCGGATGCGAGGAAACATTGTTCTAAGTCATATATCGCTTTGGTATATATGGTCATGCCAATTTTCTTCCACAATTTGATCTGAGGAAGTGGGTCTGGCCCACAAAAGCTCATCACCAGATAGAGGAGAGTCTCTCTGGCCCTCGGGGGCTGCTGTCCTCCCAGTATTCCAGGTACTATATCCCATCATCCCAGTGTTCCCGTAACACCACTCCTCACCCAGCAGGGTCATAGATGAACAAGATGCAGACATCACTGTCTGCTATTTGGGATCCCGCCTGTTCTTCTACAGGTTTATTTTCCTTAGCAAAGGGGATTTTGTCTTGCTGGAAATGCCATGACAATAGATGTTCAAAGGGTATTTTGGATATCTGTGAAACAGTTGTTGTGAGTTGTTATTCCATGACATGTGATCACCAGCAGGGCAGTCAGTAGATGAAGAAATGAATAAGGGGGAGAAGGAGAGCTAGGAGAGAGACGTGGTAACTAAGGACAGGAAGGCAGATTCAGGAGCCAGTGTATTAATCTAGGAGTAAGGAATTTATGGGCCCTGCTTTACCACAGATTTCCAGAATGACCTTGGTCAAGTCTTTTAATCTTTGGTGCCTCCATCTCTAGAATGGACATAAAAGCATTTCGCTTACCTCCCTTCTTATGGGTGCACATCAGAAGTTAGGTGTTGTGATGCTGGGAGTCACAGCATCTAATTTGTAGGTACCTAGAAAGTGACTGCAATTCACAAAGTCTGAGTAAGCCCCCTAGCCTTTCTACACAGCGAATGGGGGAGTGACAGGCACCTTAGCAGGCAGTTCACACAGGCCAGCATGCTGCCTACCAGACCAGGTCCCACATGTGACTTAGGCAGCTGAATGCCTGTCTTCTCCCAGCTTGTGTATCACTGAGGGGCTTAGGCAGGAGATGGGTGCCTGGGCACCAGGACCTGGCTGATCAGGGCCTGTGGTCGAGGCTGGTCCTCGTCCTGCTACAGCAGCATGTGAGCAGTCTGGATACACTGCGCCATGAGGCACAGCACGAGGCCTGTGAGCCTGGCACTGCTTTGCAGCAGCTCTGGGTCTATGGTGTGAGCACTGTGGTGTCCACAAGGGCAGTCAGAGCACATTGCGTCCCTTTTGTGTCCTGCAAGCAGGGAGGCAGCGGAGGAGGGGTGTGAGAGACGTGGACATAGAGAGGAGCCCCTGAAAGCACACGTCGCAGCTTGCCTGAGCAAGCAGCCACAGGAAGTGTCCGCCCTCCAGAGTGCTTCCGGGGACTCTAAGTCCAAGGCAGGCTCCAATCAGTGTGGACGTGCTATTTCAAAATAATTCTGACTAATTTCAATGCTCTCCCATTGTGTGGACACGCTATTTCGATGTTGTTATTCCAGGAGTTATAATTTCAAATTTAGTTATTTCAGAATAATGTCCTAGTGTAGACATGTCCTAAGAAGGAACCTTATCCACCACCCCCTGCCCTCAGCCCCCATAAGGACCCATCAATGCTGGATAAATCCTCTAATATTAAATATTTGCTTAAGCAGGAGAACAAAAAATACAGATCCACTAAAACGTTAGTTAATAACAACAATCTAAGAGGAAATTATGGTATATGAAGAAATAAGCTTGAATTAAAGCAAAAGAAAAATATAATCATTGACTGCTTGAATGGGAAGAAAGCAAGAAGCTACGATCCAATCTGATCCAAAATCCACTAGCATCACTGGAAAGACTTCTATCCACTTAATGAGTATTCAGTCAGGCCCATACTCCAGAAGTGCCATGTGGCAATAAATCCACACATTCAAAACATAACTGGTGAAAGCTTTGAGGAAAATATTTTGAAAGAGGGAAGAATCACTGTGAAAATCTGCTATATATATTTTAAAAGGCAGTTAAAGCTGGAGGCATACTGAAGCTCCAGTGACTTCACAATCATAAATAGGGGAAATAAACATTTTGGAGAGGTTTTCCTCCAGCTTGCATATACAGGGAGCCTCTTCCTTATCTGTGGCATGAGCAGCTGCTGTTTTCTTTTCCGTCTTAGAGATTTTTAGCTCTTCAGAGTCTTGGAACATAATGTGTTGTCCGTCAGTAATGACCCATAGCTTAGCCAGAAAAAACACAGCTGCTTCTAGCCCAGTAGCCACAAAGTCATGCTTTAATTATTCCAATTTCCTATGCCTGAGTTGAATTACTCAGGCCAAAGAATGGTACATGCTTGCCTGCAAAGAAATTTTTTTTTGTCCCTTTTTCAGTGGTAGTCCAGATCAGACAGAAGAGTTATTACTAATATTCCTTCTGCAACTGAATCTGGAGCACGAAACACCATTACCATTAAAATTAGAGGATTAAGTTTAGTGGCCAAGTCCTTAAAAAAATGTTATTCATTATGCCTTATGCTCCCTTTCAGACTTTTCTGGATCCCAGCATTACCAAGTATCTACCCCAAGTTATATACCAGTTTTTTTAGTAAAGCTGCATTCTTTTAGTAACCAGAGTGTTTGGTGCTTCAGAGTTAGCCCTAACAGGGTTACTTGTTTTTTTCCTAATCCTGTCTGTATATCGGGCACATCTACACAGCAGGGCTAAAGCCAAAATAAGCTACTGAACCTGAGCTACATCAATTGCGTAGCTTAAGTTGAAATAGCTTATTTTGGCTTTTGGCGCTGTCTGCACAGCAGGACTTATGAGTTAAAACACTCTTCCTCCCACTTTCCTTACTCCTCATAAAATGAGGGTTACAGGAGTTTCAGTAAGAACTCCTCCAGCTCGATGTTATTTTGACAATTGTCGAAATAACTGCTTGCTGTGTAGACACGGACTACGTTATTTTGGAATAACTTCAGTTATTCCAAAATAATGCTGCTGTGCAGACATAGCCTATCTGACTATGAGGCTAGGTCTAGACTGCGGCATTTTTGCAGAAAAAGCTACGCAAAATGTGCTCCGCTTTTTTTTTTTTTTGGAAGAGGCTTTTACACCATTTGGCCAATGGTGGAAAAGCCTCCTCTTTCGGTGGAGCACTTATGCCTTGCGAAAAAAGTGGAAGAGCAAACACGTTCCTTGGATCTGGCAGGGTTTTTGCGGGATACTTCCGGTATTACCGGAGGTAGCCCAGTATACCTACCTCCGGTATCCCGCAAAAAACCTGTAGTCTAGATGTAGCCTGAGACGCTAGGGCCTGCTACAATTTTGCTGTCCCATGTCTACCATGCACATTCTTGGTTACTAAAGAATATCAAGGGGTGTCTCAAACGAAAGCCTGTGTCACACCGGGCATCAATATCATTGTGAAACATATGTACAGCTAATGTGTAAGGAGTGTTGTATAGAGATTGAAAACATGCTCCTCCAGGCTGGAGCAAGGTATTAGTCACAGCAAAGATGAAAAACAGGATTTCGGTCATACAGGAAATGCTTAGCTGTCTGTTTACATGCAAATTGAGCATTGCCTTGAACTGATGTTAGTGGAGGATTGTAAGAAAAAAACTTCAGAATGAAACTAATAGGAAGAGACGCACAGTGGGGCCGTGCCTACACTACGGATAAGATCAAAGCAGCTGCAGTTGATCTTGCGGGGTTTGAATGAGCAGGTCTAGTGAACACACGCTAATTAGAACTGAGAAGGCACTCCTGTCGATGCCTGTAGTCCTGCTCTTACGAGGAGAAAGGGAAGTTGAAGGGAGAAAGTGTGCTCCCTTCAACTTCCTGCAGTGTGGACGGAGTGTGGGGGGAGAGATTGGCATATTTAGACAAAAGATTAACTTGTTAGTATAGTATAGGCTCTTACAAGCTGGCTCGGTCTAGTTGGTTGTGAACAGCAGGCCCGATATCGCTGTGAGTGTTTACTGGACAAAGGGCAGGGCACAACAGAGAATGCCCTGCACAGAGAGGCAGTGTTTGTGGTGCCACATACTGCTGTTGGCTTCAGGGAGCTGAGCTACAGCAGGCATTGACAAAAACTACACGCTAAGGGCAGATGGTGACAAAGTGCCGCTCAACTCTGAGTACTGCTGGGGAGCAACACAACTGAGCGAGGGGAGGTCAGTTTATCTGAATAGGTGGTGAGCCATCAGCAAAGCAGCTTCTTTCTATACAATACCTTCAAAGCTCACCATAACTTACACAAAGAAGGTGGGTTTTTTTAGTGCACATTGGTAGAAACAAGAGGAGTAAAACTGTGTTCAGCTGTCCATGTCTTGCACACATGCCTAATAACAACAGTACTTTGTACTTATATAGCACCTCCCTGGCAATGATCTCAAGACACTTCATTTCTTTGTGATAGCATGGAGGGGGGACAATAATAGTTAACTATCTTTTTCTGTTTTTAAAAAACATGGAGAAACTGAGGAGCTACTTAGTCCTCAGACAACTCTCTTGATTTCTCACCACTGATTTCAATAGTTCTACTGGCAGAATAAAGTACAATTCATTTACAAAAGGAGAGTGGAATTAGGTTTCGATTTTTTCCCCTCCACTCTAGAGCAAAGCTGAAAATAGATATGGGATCTTCTGTTATTCCAATAGCTTTCCTTTGGCCAGAACTTAGTGTGTGAGTGAGCAACACAGTTCAACACTGTCCGTGAGTTGGATGGCTTGTGTTGCCCTCACATTGCCTTGTGAACAACCTGTGGGCACACCATATCAGACCAAGCTCAATAAGAAGCTGCGGTTTTCAGGTTTCTTGGCCTCTTCTTGTAAAGGTAGCAGTCTCTCAGGCTTTGTCTACACGTAAAAGTTTAAAGAGCTGCTTAATGCTTTAAACTGAAAGTGTGGCCAAGGCATGAGTGCTGGGAGAGAGTTCTCCCAGCACCCTATGTAAACCACTGCCATGAGGGGAGTAGCTAACAGCACTGGGAGCACAGCTTCCGGTGCTGTAGCCTGGTTCACGCTGGCACTTTACAGCACTGTAATTTGCTGCACATCGAGGAGGGGTTGTTGGAGTTTTTTCACACCCCTGAGCCAGAAAGTTACAGTGCCGTATAGTGCCAGTGTAGACTTAGCAAACCCCTCTGCTGAGTTTCCTGCCTTCTGTACCTGTTTGCAATAGAGGGCCATGGTTCAGTGCCATCGCTGGATTCCTTCTCATCCTTGCCGAGAATAGTGTTGAGGAGAGAGTGGCTGGTGGGTTATGAAATACATGCTGTTCTTCTTTTAAGGGGACAGTGCAGCCTTACGAATAAGATTTCATTCATATTTCCTCTCTCTGTGCCTGACTGCAGATACCATCCTGCTGTGAAAAATTCTCCTGCTAGAACTACAATTGCAGATTTTCCTAAATTATGCGTTCACCTCCATAAGCTTCCCCATGCCTGCCCAAAAGACATTACAAAATAGCAAAAAAAAAAAAAAAAAAAAACCCGCTAATTTGCAGAAATACATTCTACTCTCTGGGCGCTGCCTAACAATTAGTGTCACTCTGCATGCTGCAGTCTCTTTTTTTCTAAGAGAAGCAAATTCAATTGCTGCTTCACTTGAAGCGCACGGAGGGGGAGGGGGTGTTGGCAGCTACATGACCCACATACAAAGCTCAGTTCAAGAATATTTTCAGCATTGCAAACCTGGCTTCTTGCTGGGAAACTGGAGCTCTGTCTACAGCCAACTGCAGTGGAGTGGGGCTGCTTGAGTGAGGTGTGACACAGAAGGCCAAACTGCAACAGGAATGCCCATGGCAATGACTGGGAGGAGAATAAACATCCCAACTCTTCCCTTTCACCAAACTAAAGGGAAAAACTTGAGGCATCAGCAAAGGGGTAAAAGGGGTTCAGTTTTGTTCGTGGATCTGCCCCATGCTCTGGGCTCAATCCTGGCATAGCTGAGAGGTAGTTGCTGATTTTAAGGGTTTATCTAGACAATAAGTGCACTGCAAGGAGGGGTGTAAATCTATCTCACACTCATCTGCTTTGCACTAACTGCCCATGTGGGCCCTGCTGCTGTACACTGAAAGCTCTCTGGTGTACTTTGTTCTACCCTGCTTTGAAATGGGAGCAATTAAGAAGGAGACAGTGCATGGCAGGTTAGTGGAAGTCACCTCAGCTTGTCACCCACTAGCTGTTTGTCTGAACCATGGCTCTTCGCCTTTTTGGGCTCAGGACCCATTTAAAAATGTTTGTAACCTTTCAGGACCCGGTAAATGGTCTGAGGGTGGAGGCCCCACAGTGACAGCGAGTGAAGCACCGGTGCTGTGGAACTGGTTGGCTTTGGCTCATTGCTCTGGCCGTTGCAACCTCTGGGGTTGCAGTACTTGTCAGGTTTGTCTCCCCAGCCCCATGACTGGACTACATTCATGTGAGTGGAGTTCTGGCCTGGCTCAGGTGGTGGCCATGCCACTCGTTCACATTTGGTCTCCATGGAATGCCATCGTCATGACAGCTGGGCCAAACCTGAGTGGCACTGGGACACCAAAGGTTTCAGGGCCTGGAGCCAGGAGGTGAGCCCAGTCAGCCCCAGACAACAGGAACTGCCATGGGACCCTCTGAAACATGCCTCCTCTCTACTCTCTGAGGCCTAGACCACCCCGGGACCAGAACTGCCTCCAACACAAGTCAGTGCAGGCTGACTTTGGCTGCAGCCAGCTACTACACCAGCCTGGAGTCTGACAGAGGGCCATGCAAGTCACCCAACCCTCCCCTGATGTACCCTGTTCTGGTCCCTCGCTATTTGGAGCTTTGCAGGGTGGCACAGAGCCACCTCTGCTGCTTTTGTGTCACTAGAAGCTTCCCCAGTATCAAGGGGAATAGCTGACTGCCTTTTTTGGGCTGGGATTCAGCCTTTCACCTATAATCTTGGGTCAGACAGAATTTTCAGATTTGAGTGCCTGATGGTTAGACACTTAAATCCATATTTAGACCCTTAAACACAAAGAATCATAGAACACTAGAACTGGAAAGCACCTTGAGAGGTCATCGAGTCCAGTCCCCTGCCCCCATGGCAGGACCAAGCACTGTCTAGATCATCCCTGAAAGATGTCTGTCTAACCTACTCTTAAATATCTCCAGAGATGGTGATTCCACAACCTCCCTGGGCAATTTATTCCAGTGTTTAACCACCCTGACAGTTAGGAAGCCTTTCCTAATGTCCAACCTTAAACCTCCCTTGCTGCAGTTTAAGCCCATTGCTTCTTGTCCTATCATCAGAGGCCAAGGAGAACAATTTTTCTCCCTCCTCCTTGTGACACCCTTTTAGATACCTGAAAACGGCTATCATGTCCCCTCTCAGTCTTCTCCTTTTCAAATTAAACAAGCCCAATTCTTTCAGTCTTCCTTCCTAGGTCATGTTCTCTAGACCTTTAATCATTCTTGTTGCTATTCTCTGAACCTTCTCCAATTTCTCCACATCTTTCTTGAAATGTGGTGCCCAGAACTGGACATAATACTCCAAACGAGGCCTAATCAGCACAGAGTAGAGCGGAAGAATGACTTCTCGTGTCTTGCTCACAACACACCTGTTATTGCATCCCAGAATCATGTTTGCTTTTTTTGCAACAGTGTCACACTGTTGACTCATATTTAGCTTGTGGTCCACTATGACCGCTAGATCCCTTTCTGCAGTACTCCTTCCTAGACAGTCGCTTCCTATTCTGTATGTGTGAGACTTGTTGTTCCTTCCTACGTGGAGTATTTTGCATTTGTCCTTATTAAACTTCATCTTATTTACCTTAGACCATTTTTCCAGTTTGTCCAGATCACTTTGAATTATGACCCTATCCTCCAAAGCAGTTGCAACCCCTCTCAGCTTCATATCATCTGCAAACTTAATAAGCGTACTCACTAAGCCAATATCTAAATGGTTGATGAAGATATTGAACAGAACCAGTCCCAAAATAGCCCTGTGCGGAACCCCACTTGTTATGCCTTTCCAGCAGGATTGTGAACTGTTAAAAACTACTCTCTGAGAGCACTTATCCATCCAGTTATGCACCCCCCTTATAGTAGCCCCATCTAAGTTGTATTTGCCTAGTTTATTGATAAGAATATCATTCAAGGCCGTATCAAACGCCTTAGTAAAGTGTGGGTATACCACGTCTACTGCTTCTCCCTTATCCACACGACTCGTTATCCTATCAAAGAAAGCTGTCAGATTGGTTCGACATGATTTGTTCTTTATAAATCCATGCTGGCTGTTACCTATCACCTTATTATCTTCCAGGTGTTTGCAGATGAATTCCTTAAGAACTCAACTAGAGAGGTTCTATTAATTAAAGATGGGCTGTTCACCAAGGCCCCAATCCTGGAAACATTTATTGACTTGGCTGTACAAGGATTAGTGTCTGCAGGAACAGGACACATTGTGGAGAAGGGTGGAGGAGAGAGCATCCAAAACATCTGGGCACAACCAGTGAGGGATCCAACCTAAATGCTGCATCTAGAGAAAGACAGAATGTACAGTATGGACTTGTAACTGGTAGGAGAGTTTATCCTTAAAGACATGCACTAGTTCTACTGCAAGTTGTTGGGCTAGGTGCAAGAAATGTTGGGGGATACTGTATGGCATGTTTATATCATAGGTCAGGCTGAATGAGCGTTATGATCCTGTCTGGCCTCAAAGCCTCCTAGTCTTGCAGATTAGCCTCTCCCCTATTTTCCAGGGCATGCATTAAGTGGAGAAAGAGGGCATCATGGATGAATGTCTTCCTGTTATTATAAGTTGTGTGGTGCATTTTAGAAATATCTATAAAGTAGTACTTTATATATGGAAAAAATGTCTTGTTCTGAATGATTTTTAATAACGTAACAGCAGTATTCTAATAGTATTAAACAATCCAGGTATGTTTCTTTCTCTTTAAATACACACCTTGGGGTGGTTAAAGCTGCAGTCTAGCTTAAAAGCTTTTAAGCACATGTTTAACTTTGAATATGAGTCTATTTTTGTGCATACTCCAATGAGATTATTCATGTGCTTAAAGTAAAGTGTGTCCTTAAAACCTACACTGGACAGAGGCCAAAAACATACAGTACTGTTGGTGTCTCCTCATACAGCCAAGACATGTCAACCAACAAATAAAGCAAGCTCTGGAATATGTTAAAGGCATGTGTGGGTTTTTTTTTTTAAATCTTGCCAACTTCAAACTAATTTTGTTTTGAATAGTTCCACAACCCTGGAGAAAGTCATATTAAAACAATTATTTCCTTTCCTTTCATTCATCAGTTACAATTTGCAAACTAATTTCTTCTTAAACGTTACATTCCTCTTGTGTCTTTGCACCTGAAACAGCACATAGTTCCAGAACCATGAATGGAGCAGTAGATTTGTGAAGTGCTGACACAAGTCTTCACACCAGCTATATGAAAGCACCATTGTAATTCATAGTAATTATAACCAGGATTTTCTTATCCTTAAATTATGATTTATTTTCTCCTTGCATCCTGAAAGAGGCTCCAGGGTTTAGGTGTTGCCCCAGAACTTATTCTACATGAACTACAAATAAAGATAGTTTAAAGACACCTTTGATTCTCTGCCAAAACTTGTATAAATAGCTGTTCATAACATAGCATGTTGCTACTGGTTTGTGAGAAGGGGAGGGAAAACAAACTTAAAATAAAAAATCTGTAAATGTTTGTTTTCTGGCAGTGACAGGTCCATGAACAGAAATCCAGTGATAACTGGAACCTTCCTCTAGAGCTTAAAACTACAGCTTTGCTAATTTGCAAAAGTTTTCCCGACAAATTATTTAAAAGCATAATTTTAAAAAACAAAAAGTTACTTAAAAGTTAATCAGGCTCATGAGTCTAGGGTGAGCATTAGAAAAGTTCCTGATGAAGATTTGAATTGACAGTATCCAGAGACACCCAGTTTTCTTAAAAAATGAAAGAAAAGAAAAAAACCACACACACAAGCTGTCAAAATGTCAGGCATATGCTACCGTATAAAAGGTTATTAATAACTGCTCGCGGTCCTAATAGCAAAAATATAAATTATGAAACTAGATGGTAAATTGTGCTCCCATGAGGTGAGGACTGATCTGCAGTCAAACAAAGCCTTCTCCTTGATTTCATGTGGCTTGGATCAAGCACTAAATTACGAGGAGTTCTGTACAGCAATCATTCCCATAATTAGGATTTAGATGAGCAGGGTTCAATTCCTGCCTCTGCCAGAAACATCCTGTGAGACATAGGGCAAGTCACTTAATTTACCATGTGTCTCATTTCCTGATCTGCAAAATAAGGATAATACTTCCCTGCCTCAATTAAATACATTAATAATTAAGAGGTGCTTGGATACTATGGAGATGAGGACTTTTATCTATCTAGGTACTTAAGCTACACAAAGATCATGATGGAATGGTAATTGAGACTACATTGTGTTGACAGACAAATGGTAATGCAGAGTAGACAACTCTCTCTTTAGATGGTCCTTAATACATCGTGTCCTCTTCTATAGCAGGTATAGTTCTTTCACTTTTTTCATTTATATCGAAATGTAAGAAAATAAAGATCAATCAGCATCTAAAGTAGCACTGGTGAGTTCCAGAATGTCATTAATGAGCAAAACCAACGAGGAGTCGTGTGCACTTAAGAGATTAACAGATTTATTAGGACATAAGCTTTCGTGGGTAAAACCCACTTCATCAGATGAATCAGAGTGGAAATTATAGAAGCAGGGGTATATACAAGGAAAAAGTGGCTTGTGTGAATGAAGCAATGACGTCAGGGTGGACGTGGGTCATTCACTGGAGATGTGAATATCTGGAGAGGGGAAATTGCCTTTGTAAGGCGTTAACCAGTTGAGATTCTTATTTAATCCGAAATTGATAGTGTTGAATTTGCAAATGAATTCCAGTTCAAACATCTCCCTTTGTAACCAGTTTTTAAAATTCTTTTGCAGATGGATAGCTGCTTTCAAATCCATTACTGAATGTCTAGGGAGATTAAAGTGTTCCCCTACAGGTTTATGTGTTACCATTTCTGATGTCTGATTTGTGTCCATTTATCCTTTGCTGTAGAAAGTTTATGCCCTAATAAATGTGTTAGTTTCTAACGTGCCACAGGACGCCTCATTGTTTTTGCAGATACAGACTAACACAGCTACTCCTCTGAGACTTTTCATGAATGAGCAAGTGTGTTGTACACATTCCTGCCCCCACCCAAAATACATGCGTTTGCATTGCTCAAAATAGCAGTTGGTTTGTCATTTTAACAGAGTCAGCATCTAAGCAGCGACAATCTGTCATCACGAGGGGATTTGCCACTTGCTATCATGTATGTTATTGAATGACAAACTACAGGATTACCTAAAACATCTGCAGAATGTCACTATCTAAATTACTGTTTGCTTGTGTTTCAGCTCACTCCTGCTTGGGGAGCATGCTTTGGTGCACACAGAAGCCTGCTTATACACAGAAAACAAGGAGCTTGATGAACTGCAAACAGATATAATTTATACAGAAGTAACATAAGAAATGGCACCGCAGACTCCCCCTTCCATAAATCATGTGCCTTTTAATGGCTTGTTGTATATCGAACTGTTGTGCTGAAGCATCTTGTGGAAAAATTCCTTGATGTGTCACCTTGGCCATTGATTTTCATCAGGAAAAGAAATACAGCCTTGGGCAACGCCATCTTAAATAATTAAGGATTGCAGTTTCTTAAGTGGTATGTTAATTATTGGTCAAAAGTTGATGGTCAATGGGAGGAAAACCAGCTACAAAACTGGCTGAAATTTTTCAATGATTAAAAATTGAAAAAACAATAGTAACGAATTGTCCAAGATGCCAAAAATTCCCATTTTGTAACATTTTTTTCAACCACCTATCAAATATCCACTTCATTACACTCAGTAATTATGCTTGTTTGGAGAAAAGGGATTGTATGACGGAGAAATCCCCTTGGGGTTATCCTCGGCTGTGCTGATCATGCTACTGATATTTACCTTCCTGCTCTCTGGGGCTCCCCACAACCCTGTCCTGTTGAGCCACAATCTCTGGTCTCCCCCAGCCACGTACAGACTTGGAGTTTTGTTCTCCTGAAGAACTACATAGACACTGAACCAGTTCAACGATTTAGATACTGGCATTGAAAGTACGCTTATTAGGTTTGCAGATGATGCCAAGCTGGGAAGGGTTGCGACTAATCTGAAGGATAGGGTCATAATTCAAAATGATCTGGACAAATTGGAGAAATGGTCTGAGGTAAACAGGATGAAGTTTAATAAAGACAAATGCAAAGTGCTCCACTTAGGAAGGAACAATCAGTTTCACACATACAGAATGGGAAGCGACTGTCTAGAAAGGAGTATGGCAGAAAGGGATCTAGGGGTTATAGTGGACCACAAGCTGAATATGAGTCAGCAGTGTGATGCTGTTGCAAAAAAAGCAAACATAATTCTGGGATGCATTAACAGGTGTGTTGTGAGCAAGACACGAGAAGTCATTCTTCCGCTCTACTCTGCGTTAGGCTACTCTGCGTTAGGCCTTGGAGTATTGTGTCCAGTTCTGGGTACTGCATTTCAAGAAGGATGTGGAGAAATTGGAGAGGGTCCAGAGAAGAGCAACAAGAATGATTAAAGATCTAGAGAACATGACCTATGAAGGAAGGCTGAAAGAATTGGGTTTGTTTAGTTTAGAAAAGAGAAGATTGAGTGGGGACATGATAGCAGTTTTCAGGTATCTAAAGGGGTGTCATGAGGAGGAGGGAGAAAACTTGTTCATCTTGGCCTCTGAAGATAGAACAAGAAGCAATGGGCTTAAACTGCAGCAAGGGAGGTTTAGGTTGGACATTAGGAAAAAGTTCCTAACTGTCAGGGTAGTCAAACACTGGAATAAATTGCCCAGGGAGGTTGTGGAATCTCCATCTCTGGAGATATTTAAGAGTGGGTTAGATAAATGTCTATCAGGGATAGTCTAGACAGTATTTGGTCCTGCCATGAGGGCAGGGGGCTGGACTCGATGACCTCTCGAGGTCCCATCCAGTCCTAGTATTCTATGATTCTGTGAACTATGGGAGGGCTAAGCTGTAAGGGCCCAGCACTCAGGAAACCAACCCCCAAAAGGGATCAAACCCGTAAGTAAATTCATCTTACTCTGTGTAGAAGTTTTACACAGAGAAATTTCATAAGATCCATCCACTTTATCAGTGAAAGGCATACACAGTGGTTGCTTCTTCTCTCCTCCCCCCCCCCCAAAGTAACAATTATTTACACTCAGCTTCATAATAAACAAAAGTGTTTTTATTAAGTACAAAAAGTAGGATTTAGGTGATTGCAAGTGAAAACAGTCCCATCAAAGTAAGTTACTAGATTAAAATTAATAAAAATGCTTAGCAAGTTCTTATCCACTAAGGAACTTGTTACATGCAAATTCTTCCCCTAAACAGCTGATCTTATCTCAGGTAAAGAGCTTCAAGTCAGAGCTGATCTTTACTCTGGCCTGGGTCTATAGCTTTTCAGAGTTCTTCCTTGTCAAGTATCCTTTTAGGGTGGGCCAGGCAGTTTCAAAGGCCAGCTGAATACAAAAGACTGAATGCTTCCCATTGCTTAAATAAACCCCCACCTTGGGTGGGAACCCTTTATTTGTTACCCTCATCCCCACAGAAAAATACCAGGTTCAAAATGGATTCCAGTACCAGGAGGCATGGTCACATGTCTTTGTAGGACTAACTAACCACAGTTTGGGCTTACAGGAGAAACAACAACCATTTACAGGTTGTTGGTTTGAGTATTAAGTCATTAAGGAACTGAAGTATCACTAATTGCCCTCATTAGCACAGTTCCAACTATAAACAGATTCACACTTCATATTTCTAACTTCACATACAAGAATGATTCATGCACAAAAATATGATTTACAGATTCAGCAGATTGTAACTATAAAATTGATCTGTTACATGAACAGTTTTGCATAAAGCATCTTCGAGTTATGCAAATTCATATCCATAAGTCAATTTTCATAAGGCATAAGGGGCCTGTGACAGCGTATTCAGGCAATTAATAGGCTGACAGATAACGGGACCTTCATTCTATCCCACATGGGTAGTCCCTGAAAGTTGTCACGTCAGATGGCTGTTCCGTGGCTTGCTGAAATGACTATCTGGCTTTCATTCTAGTCCCTAGAGGTCAAGACTCCACACCACAAGAACTAGCTGACACAGTCCCTATGGGTATCAGAGTAGCCCAGGGTGTTGTATGGAATGATAATGGAAAATGTTCCCACTTTCCTCCTATTCTCAATGTCAGCACATTGGCATGGCAGTGTGGGTAATGCTTGCACAGCTCTAGCCTGCACTGGGCCTGCTCTACTGGGGCAAAATTAATCTCTAAACCTTATTTTCGAGAATTAAGCAATGCTCAGACTCTAGGCACGTCTAGACTACATTTTTTTTCTGAAAGGAGATATGCAAATTCAGTGCTAATTTGCATATCTTCTTCTGATGGCTTTTTTGAAAGTGGGTTTTTTTTGAAAGTGAAAGTAGTCTGGACGTGGGGTTTTTTTGGGAAAAAAACCCTTTTTTGAAAAAAAACCCGCTCTTCCTAAAAAAAAAAAAGGAGGTTTACGTGGTTTTTCGAAAAAGGGTTTTTTCCCTCCCAAAAAACTGTCCAGACTACTTTCACCTTTGAAAAATATGCTTTCAAAAAAAGGGATCAGAAGAAGATATGGAAATTAACACCAAATTTGCATATCTCCTTTCGGAAAAAAAAGTAGTCTAGACGTGCCCTCTGTAGAGACTGCCGTAACCATTTTATATGTTTAGCTAAAAGCCATCTTGTATAGCAGAAACCATTTCAGCTTTTTGCCTTTGCATGTAGGCCAGAGTGAACTTTCTATCACCCCATGTGCCAGGCCAAGACAGATGTGCTATTGGAATGTGTTAATTGGGCTGGTTGGGACAGGAGGTGTACTCCCTCGTACCTGTCCGCCATTTTGTTGATAAGGCTTTATTTTCCTAGCTTAATTGATGATTTCTGTATTTGAATGCCCTGACGTCAGGCTGTTTGGTCAAGGGTATAAAGATACGAGGATTGATTGTATTAGGCAGCCTTACTGGGCCTGACTTTGCTGGGTCCACGTTTGGCTCACTTTGCTTTTATTGGCCAATAAAACCATATATTTTAGCCGCGTAAACAGAGTGAAGTTTTTACTTCGACACCTCTGTCCTGGCCCTCTGCATGCAATGCATTTCATTTTGGATGGAGAGAAGTCCAGATCCCCCATAGCTGCCAATCCTGCAAACTTTAAGAGGGCCAAACATTTGCTGGGCTAGCTAGTATTTAAAGTAACTGTCTTCTCAAGTCTAAATTAAATTCTATTTTGAGATACTTACTTGGACTGACCCAAATTAATAGCCCAGTTTTAATTAGCTGCATGGGTTCAATGCCAGAGGGAATGCAGTGCTCACGGCAGTTGCTAGACTCAAAGCGGAAAGAGAGACGGGCCTCTCCACCACACAACTATGGGCAATGTAAGCTTCTCTTTGCTCAGCTGCCAACCTGCTGGGATATGCCCTCTGTGTTAATTCAGTCCTCTGTTTCATACCAGTGTCTACAAACCAGATTCCAGTGGCTGTAATGTGAACACAAAAAGGGATGACAAGAAAAATTCAGTATTCATCTCAGTCTGTTTATTATTTAGAGTGCAGCTCCATTCTGCTTTATGTACTCTCAGAACGCAAACAACTGAGGGAAAACAGCCACTTTCTCCACAGAGCCACTCCCTCGGTGTGCAGAGTCAGATCTCATTGCTAAGGGTGTGTTTCACTGTTCTGTACTCCTGCTCACTCTGCAGCGTCAAGAAGCTGTAGAAAAAGCAGCTGGATTTTATTGCTTCTTTAGCATTGTTTGTGCTGTGATCATTGTGTCATGCTGATTGAATGTATTTTCTTACTGTTTCCTTGTGGCCCCCGACTGTTGTCTCTATACCAGGGGCAGGCAAAATACGGCCTGTGAACCGGATCTGGCCCGCCACCGTCTTGCAGCCCAGCAGGAGTCTTGGGCAGACTCCCTGCATGCCGCACCCCACACTCCGCTCAAAGTGGTGTCAGCCGATGGCCGGGGTAGTGTGTGTGTGGTCTGTGAGCCCTATTAAACACCCGAGTCTTCAACTGCTAGGACAGGGTCCCTTCGCAGCAGGCAGCCTAGGGGAGGCTGTCGGGTGCCCCAAAGTCTGCAGGGAGAGCTTATTACACCCGTGTCTTTGACTGCTAGGACGCAAAATCCCTTCGCAGCAGGCAGCCAAGGGAGGCTGACAGGTGCCCCAAGGGTCTGCCCCTTGGAGGCGGCAGAGCCCAAACGCCCAGCTCTCACTGCGTCTACCCCTTTGACCGGCTAGAGTTATTTTAATTGTGTCTGGTTCTGTTACAGCAACAGGAGGAGTCAGGTTAAAGCTTAAACAGTTTCAGGTTTATTAAAGAGAATTATAAAGCATGTGGTTATAGCGGCTATTGTTCTATTTCTTAACTGCTAGCAAATACAGATCTTAAAATGGTTACAAAGGAAAAAGGAAGATAGAAAATAATGGTACCAAGTGACAGCTTAATCTTTAAAGAGTTCTATTCTATGCATGCACTGAGACAAAGGACACATATAGGTACAATTTTTACCCCCTTCTGCGTCTCTCGATTCCAGCGTGTCAGGCCAGGACCGGTCACTCAATTCCCCGGGAAAGACGAATACAAGGCTGGGCGTCCCCATGTGGACCTCGGGAGGCAATTACCTAACCTGACCAGCAGGTAGATGGTAGATTGACGCTCAAAGTGAGTGTGCTGCTGGACCCATCTTTATACCCATGGGGTCACATATTCTCTTTTTTATCTATGGTGCCAGATGGTGCTGGTTCGTCTTTATGATGCCAGTTCTTACAAGGGAGTTGTGAACTTAGTTTACACTTGTAAGAGAGAGAACTAAATTGAGAGTATTGGACATTCTTTGCTCGGCGGGAGATTGCACTCCCCAGGATGGCTGTGTGATTGTATCAATATAGGTGCCAGCCAAGGGCAGTTCTTGCAGCCTCTTGCAGGTCAACAATTGGCATATCTCTGTTTACAGCCGTCCAGGGTCACAGCAGCCAGCATATCCGGGCCTTCTGTCAAGGCTTCAAAGACTATGCTGATTTTATTGTTCTCTGTGCCCTGTGCACTCTGAGGCACCTACAAGGGGCAAGCAAGATGGATATTGCAGGGGGCGTTCCTGTCTGGCTACAAGCGGCCAGCTGCAGGGCCCCTGTGCTCTCTTCGTGCACTGCCACTGCCCCCATCACAGTCTCACAGCTCCCAGAGGGCCAATGGGAGTTGCCCAGGCTGCACTTGCGGCACAGGCAGCATGCAGAAAGCTGTCCCCAAGGGCGCACAGAGATCACATGGCCTCTGTAGTTGACCAATATGAGTGACATGTGGAGGCAAGGTAAGCGGCTCCCACTGGGCTACTGCCCAGGAGCCACCTAAGGTAAGTACCTCCCGGCCAGAGCCCAAACTTCACACCCCAACCTTTCTCTCCCCCAAGCCCTCTGCCCTCCTTCCTGCACCTCTGTCCCACGTCACAATCCCCTCTTACATTCCTCATCTGGGTCAGAATCCTCTCTGGCACCCATACCACCTCCCAGACCCTGCACCCCAATCCCCTGCACCGGTCACAATCCCTTCTTCACCCAAACTTCTCCCCACACCCCCTTCCTGCACCCCAGTCCCCTACCCTGAGCTCCCTTCTGCACCCAACCTCCATCCTAGACCCCATACCTCCTCTGTTAATATCATGTAAGAGTGCGGCCCTTGACCACTTACCAAATTCTTGGAGTGGACCCCCATCAAAAATCATTATCCACCCCTGCTCTGTACTAAGCTTGTGAGCTTTTGGGGGCAGAAGACATTCTTGGGTTCTGTGTTTGTACAGCACCTAGCACGATGGGGGAGAAACAAACAGAAACAATGTCAGCTGGCTTCACTGCACACAAAAAGCCTACAGTTCTTTTTCTTTTTTTTCAATCTAGGAAGCGTCCTATGAGATGCAGAGATGTACAAGTCCTCTGGGACATTGTCACTGTTGCCTTTCAACACTTGACCTCAAATTCAAACATATGCTCCTGGAGCGATTTAATATTTATACTGATGCTGTAGCCAGCAATCATCTTGTCAATCTGCCTCCTGCATCCAGCTTGTCACTGTCACAGCTGTCTTTGCATCTGGATGACATGAGTGCAGTGGGCCTGCCATTGTTTTCTCCACACTAGTGATGTACAGGTTGTCAAAACGCTCCTACTCCCAGTCAGCTGGACCCAAGCAAACATCAGGATCCTACAAAACAAGGAGGAATCTAATCAGAAGAAAAAAAGTCGGATATAAAAACAATCTGTTCTTTGCATTCACTTCAGCCTCACGCTGGTGATACAGCTACTAAAATATGGGACCCTTTTCATAGCATTATCCTCTATAATCTCCCTCCTTACAGTCTTCCTCTTCCACCAGATTTCTGTGCACCTCTGTCTTCTGAGCCCTGTCACCCCCTCCACAGCCCACTGGTAGCTTCCCACATGTCAATGTGATCATTTGGAATTATTGTTTACTTGGGGTGTGCGGTTCTAGTTATGGGAATCTGTAAAATTCTAAATGGTTTTAATCATACTGCAAATCAGTTTGTAATGAAGATTAATCCACCTACCTGAGATGTGGTAGCTTTGTTGGCGGGAGATGTTCTTCTGCTGACATAGCTCTGTAGATCAGATGCAAAACAGTGTAGACTAGTTGCAATAGAGTTCTCCTGGCTGTGGGAAAGGTACTCTGAGCATCACAGCTAAATGCAAGGTGGAAAAGATTGTTTAGTATAAGTAGTTAGAACATTACTGTAAGGGGCCATTCAAGGCAGAGTGGTCTGTTAACACCAATGCAGTCATAGGACAAAGAAAGGGGTTGGTGGATCATAGACTGTTGTAATAAGCCATAAATCCAGTGTCGCTATTCAGTCCAGTAGTCTCTAGCAGAATTATAAATTGAAGCTCTCAGGATTGTTCTTTTGAAAGTGTTGTGCAGGTTTCCTACCTTGCAGGCCTGAAGAATGGCTCTGTGTGACTTGAAAACTTGTGTCTCTCTCACCACGAGAAATTGGTCCAATAAAAGCGATTAGATCACTTACCTTGTCTCTCTAGTATCCGAGACCAGCACAGCTACAACTACATAGCATATGTCAATGGATCTATATCAATTAAAGCAGAAGACAATCTGGCCCTCCATTTCCTCCTATTATCAAAGACTATTTGGGTGGATTTTCTATTGTTTCCCTTCTGAAAAGGGGGATTTTACCCCAGGTGGATCAGAAAAAGGAACTAGCTTAAATCTCTCTGTGAACCCCATCATTGTAATACTGGAGTAACTTATGTAATGTTAGTAGCTAACTCCAGTTATGTACTACAGTTCTTTTTATAGAGATGAAGCAGAGAAAGAGAGTAGCAACTGATCGCAGCCTGTGTTTGGGTGTTTTTTTTATTATGCACACAAATGTTAATCACTAATCAGCCTCCACCTTACATCACCATTAACATTTTGACTAGCGTTCTTTCTCTATTTCTCCAGGCAACCAGCCCAGCTGTTTCCCATTGGTACTAGCAAAATAAATCCCTGAGACAGATCCAACCTTTCTGTCTCAGAAGAAAAACTGCTGGTATAAACACATAAATCAGCAACTGGCTATGGTCCTTTCTTCACCTGTGTCAGTCTCAGGGCTCTGCATGATCTGCACTCCCTCCAGCTGTTAGTAACTTAATTGAAATATTGATCAAATAAAAGCAATTCCCCCAAATTTGCACTATTACTACTAAACATAACGTAATTGTGTCTTATTACTCACAGTGACAGACCAAAGCCATGCAAGTAAAGAATGCAATAAAACCGTATTAAAAAATGGCACCCTGCTGTTTCCATCATCTCTCAGTGGGTGAATATAGGGCCAGATCCCCAGCGGGTGTAAACGGGCATAGATCTATTGACCATAATGAAGCTACTTCAGTTTGTGTGAGCTGAGCATCAAGCTCATAATGTGCTTGTGACAAAGGAAGCAATTATAAATCTATGGCTTCATTTTCTTTACTTCTTAGATTCAGCTTGCTCTCAGGGCCGCTTCCCCCTCCCAGTGCTGCGAGAAGGGAGGAAACGAGAGATACGGGCCCCTTCTGAGTCATTGGCACCATGGCAAAAATGCTACTGTCTCTAAACCAGAATCCCACGGCAAAAAGATAAATAAAGGAGCCGCCCTGATATCCTGACTGGGAGCTGACAAGTCACTAAAGGCCAACTAAGGCATCCTTTCAATTCCTGCCAAAGCGGGGGACAAATGTTAAACTCAAAGCCTTGCTTGTCTGATTTGCTGTTATTACCCAATTTTGCTCTGTGCATTTTGGGAGTAGGATAGGGGAGAAGGCAGCTTTTTTCTTTACACCCAGATGAGGAACACAAGGGAATGTGGAGGGGGAAGTGACACATTCTCCTCAGTAGCATATAAGCAGCCAGAACAAACCCTGTGCAAGGTTTATGCACTAAATAGATGTCACTTAAGCAAGCGGTGCATGGGCCTTGTACTGGCCATCTGCCATTTCATCCCAGACAATAGGGGTGCTAGAACTGTTTGTACAGTGGGGGTGCTAAGAGCCACTTAACCAAGCTGTAAACCCTGAATATGATGGAAAGCTCTTAAAGCCAAGGGGTGCGGCAGCACCTATCCCAGACAATCAGATGCAGCCTACATTAATGCCAGAGGTGAAAGTAAACCACTGAGCCCCTGGCCAGCTGGGGCACTTTGCTACAGGGGGAGGGGCGGAATGCTCCCAATCTGGCTCCTGGGCAGCCAGGCAGGCAGGTGAGAGGGTGTCAGCCGATGGTCAGGGCAGTGCATGTGTGTGTGTTACACCCGAGTCTTCAACTGCTGAGACACAAGGCCCTGTCGCAGTGGGCAGTCTAGGTGAGACTGACGGGCACCCCGAGGAGTTTAACGTCCGTGTCTTTACCGCTAGGATCGGGATCCTTTTGCGGCGGGCAGCCAACAGGCCGACAGACGCCCCAGAGTTTACAGGGAGAGCTTATTACACCTCAGATTTTGACTGCTAGGATACACGATCCCTTTGCAGCGGGCAGCCTGGGGAGGCTGAGAGATGCCCCAACGGATCTGTCCCCTGGAAGCGACATGATCCAACGCTCAAGCTCTCCTTATATCTGTCCCTTATGACCGGCTGGAGTTCTTTTTAAAATTGTGCTTGGTTCTGTTACAGCAACTGAAGGAGTCAGGTCACAGCTTAAACAGTTACTATTTTATTGTTACAGGGTAAACTTAGCTGTTAAATGCTACTACTGTGTTACAGATAACACAGCCACTACAAAGGACAGGACAGAAATTACACTAATAAGTCACTTACAGGTACCATGAAACCCTTTTGGTTCTCTGAGCTCTTATTAAATGCCTGCAAAATAGACACATAGCAGGTATATATTCTCATCCCTGCATTCCAGACTTGGCGTGGCCAGCGTCTTTCTCTCAATCCCTCGGGAAGAAGTAGGGCGAGGTTGGGCGTCCCACAGACCTTGGGAGTCAATCAATATCTGCCAGCAGGTGTAAATGATTGGAGCTCAAATGGGGTGGGCTACTAAACCCCTCTTTATACCCCTTGGGTCACGTAGGCTTCTTCCTGGTCTCAAGTGGCCAATTAGGAAAAATGGCTTTGAACGCCAAGTTTCCCACGAAGGGTGCAAAGCATAATTCACACCTGGGAAAATGCAGACAATGGACACCTCTGGTATGTGATGGGCGAAGATTCCTCTCCTGGGACAGTGCAGGAGTGTCAATTACTGGTACTAGCCATCAGGGCGGCAGGAGGCCCCGGGTCGTCAGCTAGCCCATTTTCTGTCTGGTTTCTGTTTATGGTAGAGTCAGGGACAGGCAGCACACCTGTGTTCCCAGGGCATCAAAGGCTGACTGCTTTTCTCTTGCTCTCTGGGGGGGCGAGGGGAACAAGATGGGATTCATGTCTGGATACAGAGGGGTTGGCTGGGGTACCCCTTCTGGGACTGTCCCAGCTGTGAGCTCTCCACCGCCATTTGGGGGCATGAAAGGAAGCGGCAGCTGGGCATTTGGGAGCAAGAGGAACGCAGCAGGCTCTGCACTTTCCCCTTGCTCACTAGTCAGAGCAGCAGGAAGCAGGAAAAGCAACAGAGACCCGGTATGTGCGGCTGCAGTCCTCCCACTCCCCAAAATGGCGCCCTTGCCTCCCCCACACTCACCCCTACACACACCAAGCCCGCTGCCCTGAGCCCCCTGTCCTGAATACTGCACCTTTATATCCCCCTGCTCTGAGCCCCCCCCACACAATCCCAGACCCCTGCCCTGACCCCCCACATCACAACCCTTTACCCTGAGCCCCTTATACATCTCAACCCTGGCTCCTACACTCCCCACTAGGGATGTCAGCATGTGGATGACTATATCAGTGTTTCTCAACCAGTGGTACGTGTATCCTTAGAGGAATGCGAGACAAGTCTGGGGGGGTATGTCAATACAAGTGAAATTTGGCAAAAAATGTCCAGGATTTTGCCCTGCAAAGGAGATCGGGGACGGGGCACAAGCACGTGCCTGTCAAATTCAATGTTTGGAGCCGCGCACCTGGATGTTACTATCCACTCTGCGCACGTGTCCCAGTGCTGATGGGAAAAGCGTGTGGCTGCGGCAGCGGAAGATATGATGAAACCCAGGGCAGTTCCAAGTTGTGGGGCGGGTTTGGGTGGGGAGAAAAAAAATCTCCCACCGCCGCCTCTCCTAGTTCGTTTCCTCTCCAGCAGCCTCCTTGGGGTGCTCCAGCAGGGAGGGCGGCTGAACCTGGAGATGCGCATTATCCCCACCCCCGCCCGCAGCTCAGTACAACGCACCCCCATCACCCCTTCTCCGTGGCGCTGCAGAGAGGTGCTAAAAGGCGGTGAAGTGGCACAATAATCTTTGCTCCAAAGGCTCCCTCCATATCAGTGGTGTAAAGAGGGGGGGCAGTTGCCCCCGGGTGCTATGCTAGGGGGGCGCCGGGCTGAGGTGAGAGCACACAGCCCCATGCAGTGAGCCCAGTGCTGGTGGGCCACTTGCTCCCTGCAGACAAGCCGCTGAGGCAGGGCCGGGCAGCGGGAGCGGGTACTTCAAAGGTAGGGCTACCATGCATCCAGTGCCTGGCTCTGGGGGAGCGGAGGGGCATTGGGTTAGAGTGGTGGGATTAGGGGGGGACTTATAATTTTTTTTTGAAAAAGGTGTACTTTATAAATAAAGGTTGAGAAACACTGGACTATATGATTAACTGACAAGCCTAGGCTTACCAGTTAATCCTGTTGAATACACGCACTCCCCCTCCCGCCCCCCTTGCTGCCTCTGATAGAGAGGCAGCAGCGCAGAGGGTGAGGGGTGCAGGCAGGAGTCAATACACGTGGGGAGCTGCCTTTTAAGCCAACTCTCCATGCGTGCCAGCTCTGTGGACCCACTCTTCCAGAGGCAGCGGGTGATGGGGAGTAGGCAGGCAGGAGACAGTTCTGTGGGGAGCCATCTTTGCTCTGTGGAGCTGCCTGTCCCCCTCTCCCAGGCAGGGGGCAGGGGAGGCTGCTGCAAAGCAGCCTTTGTCTGCAGTGGGACTGGGCTTGCCATGGACAGAGGCTGCTCCATGGCAGCTGCCCCATCCATGGGGGTCTAAGTTCCCTGCAAACAACCCTGTCTGCAGACAGTTCAGACCCCCCACAGACAGGGGCTGCTGTCACCCCACGTTGCTGCCTCTCTATCAGAGGCAGCAGCACAGGGCAGCAGGCAGGAGCCGGTCTGCACAGGGACGAGCTCCCCTCATGGACTGGCTCCCACCTGCCATTCTGCGCTGCTGCCTCTAATAGAGAGGCAGCAGCATGGGGTAGCAGGGGGCTTCCCGGGAGTGGGGCCATACTGGCTGCCAGCCCTGCCTCCGGGGACTATCAAATAGTCATGTAACTGCTAAAATGTGATGTGGTTACAAAACTATTCAGTTATATGCTATCTAACGTCTCTGCTCCCCACAGTCCCAGCCTCCTGCCCTAACTCCTGCACTTCCCCACACTCCCCAGCCCTCTGCCCTAAGCCTCTCTTACACCCCAGCCATGATTCCTGTATCCCCCACATCCAGGCTGTGTCTAGACTGCATCCCTCTGTCCACGGAGGGATATAAATTAGGCACGTCGAAATTGCTAATGAAGCAGGGATTTAAATATCCCACGCTTCATTAGCATAAACATGGGTGCCGCTTTTTTTCAAAACGAAGCTTTTTTGAAAAAAACCTGCAGTCTAGACGCGGATCTGTCGAAAATAACCCCTTTTTCAACAGATCCTGTATTCCTCAAAAAATGAAGTTTACAGGATCTGTCGAAAAAGGGTTTATTTTCGACAGATCTGCGTCTAGACTGCCGGGTTTTTTCAAAAAAGCTCCATTTCGGAAAAAAAGCGGCGGCCATGTTTATGCTAATGAAGTGTGGGATATTTAAATCCCTGCTTCATTAGCAATTTCAACATGTTTGATTTGCATCCCTCTGTCAACAGAGGAATGCAGTCTAGATGTAGCCCCCACAGTCCCCTGCCCTAACTCCTGCATCCCCCACACTCCAACTTTCTGCCTGAGCACTCCACTCCACTCCACACTTAAATTCCTTATAGGTACTGTTGGGTTGCAACCCCCTACAACCTCTGCTCCAAGTGGGACAGGTTGTGATAGGATGCTACCTGAAAGAAATATAAGTTTCTTTCATCCCTAATTAATGCACTGCTCTTTGTAGGTGGGATATCATATAGCCTTATGGTAATTCCCTCAATGACCCATATGGTTTCTACCAATACTATCCTACCATGAGGAACAATGGAGGCCTGGCTTATAATGTTTCTACTCTGTTTCCTTAGTTTTAAGTTATTTCTTGATAAATCTTCCCAGTCTTGAAGTTAGTACTGGAGCTTTCCTCCTTTCAGACACATTGAAATGTCCCCGTCCCACCCATCTCTTGGCCTGGCTACACTGCCCACTCCTTTTACTACATTTTTTGTGATTCATTCTTAAATGTGATGCACCTCTCCAGGCAGAAATAAATACAAATGGATGAATATGGACACTTGTGCCATTCTGAATAGCAGTTCAATGTTTTACAACTAGTTTTCAGAGATGAACTTAACTACATTACGTCCACCGAGTCTGAATATCTGTGCTCAGCCGCCTTTGCTTTTGAATACAAAATCTGCTTTGCTTTAAAGAGAGGCTGTGGGTCTGAGTAGAAAAGGCACTGGGTGGGGAGTTAGGAGGTTTGAGTTTTATTCCTGTGCTGACACTGTTTTGTTATGTGACCTTGTGCAAATCACTGCAAGGCAGCCCACAGGAGTGACTGGCCTCGAATTAGTCCAGGTTGACTGAGAGCAGCCACACTGCTGGGTGATACAAGAGTTATGCAGAGTGATTGGATTAGCAGCATAGGAGGACTGTATCAGCTGTGGTGAGTTATTACAACTCAGGTTGTTGCATCCCCAGGTGCGGGAAGTAGGGGTGCTTCTGCACCCCATGGCTTGAAATTGTTTCCATTATATAGAGGATTTACAGCCTGGTTCAATGACTTTTAGCACCCCCATTGTACAAACTATTCCAGCACCCCTGAGACCCACAGCATTATAAGCTGCTGCAGCATCAGCCCTCCCCTCAAGCAAAAAATAATTACCTCCCACCCAGGCCAAATAGCACAAGCTTAAAACACCACTTAACTCAAACTGGAGATTTGCGAAGGGATTGACTTAGGGGTAACACTTGCGTTATAACTTGGCCTTTTTGTACCCATTTTCCTCTCCCATCTTTGTTGTATTGATTTTAATTGTAGGGTCTCTCCGGTAAGATGTTTTACAGTGCCGGGGGATAGCATTTTGGTTATGTGGTTTACAAGTCTGTTTATCAGAATCTAATAAAAGATTTTGAAGCTAACAGAGGAACAAATTAGTTAGATTTTTCACTAATCGCTTCTCTTAGCTGCAGAGAAAGAAAAACCACGAGACGAAAAAGCCTTCACTCTGTTATTGACATTAGAAGGGTATTGAAAATAGGCCAATGGTCCTCCTTGAAAGAGCTAAGAAAGTCTCTAGGAGTCTAATTAGTAGAAAAATATGCCCTTTCATTGACTTTTCAGTCAGAAGAAATGCAAAAACAAGGACCGTCTATTCAAGATCACAAGTGGGACAGAAGCAATTTTACACACATATTCCTCAGAGCATTCTGGATTATGCACAGTGCTTCGGGACTTTGCCAATCTACATATTTTTGGCCGTTAGCAAGATAAATTATGAGACAGTGAAAACCACTTTTTAACCTGACGTTAAAAAATGCAGCTCTTTTTAATAGTCACTTCATGTGATACTGGAAAATGAGACTGTGCTCACTCAGTGCAGAAGGATTCTGTAGGTGAAACCATTTGCTGAAAGGCTATTTACATTTTTTAGCAGATGGTGGATAATACCTAGAAAGAGACTCCTTGGAAGTACAAGAGGAAAAATGGGATTCTGTCTGAAAACATGACACAGCAATAAAAATGGGTACTTATTACATTTTCTTGCTACATTGCATGCAATGGATGCTTTATGATTAAAAGGAAGACAAAGAAGTAGCATTATATAGAGGAACACACCCATGACTGGGAGAACCCATAAGTTTTACCCTTGTCTAACAGCTCATCATAATATGATTTTGCACTTTTAACAATTCTGTATCAGTATTGTTATATAGGTAAGTAATATTGTCCCTATCTACAAGATGGCAAAACAGGCTCAGAAACTCTGGGGTTCTGATTCTGCAAACCTTCCCCACACCAAGTAGTACAATGGGACTGCTCATGTGAGTACTGTACAGCAAGTAGGATCAGGTTTTAATGGACTTGATTGCGATTCACCGAGGGATTCAATGTAAACACCAGGAATTCTAATCCAGGATTAGAATTTACCTGGAGTGACTTCCAGTGTGGGGTGTCTTTTCTTCTTTACATAACAACCACACGAGCACAAAGGTGCCCATAGAGTAGTGTTTGCTAGCTATATACCAAAAGGGCCTAGCAGTATGTACACACTGATCCTCTGGCAGGGTTTTGGTAGCTTCTGAAACATAACAGACAATTAGGGCCTCTAGAAGGCACACAAACTATTTAAAGAAGGGCTGAGGAAATGTTTTTGGGTCAGGGGCCACTGACCCACAGAAGAAGTAGTTGGAGGGCCACACACAAGCGAGAAGCAAAGAAAAAAAACCTCAAATTGTCACCGATGTGGTCTCTGACTGAGAAGGAGAAAGACACTGCCCACATTCCTCTCACACACCAGAGCTTGGGGCGGCCCAGGCTAGTAGATTTTGTGTGCTACAGCCCTGCAGGGGAGCGGCAGGGGGCTGGAGCACCAGCATGGGCTTCCCAATGCTGGGGGGAGCCCTGAGCCTCCGAGGCCAGAGCCGGCAAGCCGGGGGCTTTATCTATGATCACTACCCAATTCCTGTACACTGCATAGTACCATGCTGAGTTTAGTATCCACTAGGCACATCATTTAGGGCACATCTACACTGCTTGGCTATGTTGGGATACCAGAAGTATCCTGAAATAGCTACCCTGTGTCTACACAAGCCGCCTGTTATTTCAAAATATTTTTCGAAATAACAGGCTCACTGTTTCAGTATCCCGGTAACCCTTATTCCACAAGGGTTAAGGGATGTCTCTAAATAACATGTTATTTCGAAATTTGGTGCTGTGTTGATGTGCCAAATTTCAAAATAAGCTATTGTGAAATAGATTCGAAATAAGATACGCAATTTGCATAGCGCAAATGCTGTATTTTTTTTTCGCGTTTAGGGTGCCGTGTAGATGCCCCCTAATCCACAATGAGATTTAACTACCACATCGGAGGAGGTAATGAGACCTAACTGCCTGGGGAAAGTGGCATGTAAGCAGCTGCCATCCCCCCCTGCAAACCATTTTGAGGGCCATAGCTTTTTTTCCCCCTGCTAGAGATGGTGGTTGAAGCCCCCTTGATGTATGTCAGTGCTACAATTAAACACCTGTGGCTGGCCTGCATCATCTGACACAGGTTCATGCCATGGGACTGTAAAAGTGGAGTGCAAACATTCAGCTTAGGCTGGAGCCCAAGCCCTGGGAGCTTGCGAGGCTGGAGGGCCGTAGAGGCCGAATTCCAGCCCAAATATCTATGCTGCAATTTTACAACCCAGTAGCCTAAGCATGGTGAGCCCAAACTGGCTGACATAGGCCAGCCGTATGTATTCAATTGTTGTGCAGACACCCCACTTTCTGAATAGGAGAGACTTATTAATGCTTGTGTGATGTTAATTGGGAAAAGGGGAACTGTGGGTCATTACATGCTGGGAAGATGGGGCTGTGGATAGGAGAGCAGGAAACGAGAAGGGAAAATGTCATCCTGTCACACAAAATGGCAATTTCCTTGCAAGACCCTTCTTTTAATGGGTAGCCTACACTTCTCACCTTTTTAAAAAAAGTCAGTCCCACTGAGGAAATGAAAGTGGAAAACATTGTTCCCCGTTATTCAGCTCTGGTGAGGCCACATCTGGAGTATTGTGTTCAGTTCTGGGCCCCCCACTATAGAAAGGATGTGGATGCTTTGGAGAGGGTCCAGAGGAGGGCAACCAAAATGATTAGGGGGCTGGAGCACATGACCTATGAGGAGAGACTAAGGGATTTGGGTTTGTTTAGTCTGCAGAAGAGAAGAGTGGGGGGGAGGAGGGGATCTGAGAGCAGCCTTCAACTTCCTGAAGGGAGGTTCCAAAGAGGATGGAGAGAGGCTGTTCTCAGCAGTGATGGATAGCAGAACAAGGAGCAATGGGCTCAAGTTACAGTGGGGAGGTCTAGGTTGGATATTAGGAAAAACTATTTCACAAGGAGGGTGGTGAAGCATTGGAATGGGTTACCTAGGGAGGTGGCGGAATCTCCATCCCTAGAGGTTTTTAAGTCTCGGCTTGACAAAGCCCTGGTTGGGTTGATTTAGTTGGGATTGGTCCTGCCTTGGGCTGGGGGCTGGACTTGATGACCTCGTGAGGTCTCTTCCAGCTCTATGATTCTATGATTCTAACAAGCCAGTGGAGTTCTTGCCCTCACCACTAACAAGCGCTGTGCTGTTCCTTGGAGTCACATTTCTCAAACCCTTCTGCAAACCTCAAGAAGGCTTATTCCCTTTGTTGTGGTTTCACTTGTTTTTAAGGTCAATAAAGCCACTGAGCAGGAAAAGTCAGACTCTTCAAGTAAGCCTGGTCAAAGGATTTGTATGTGTTGGTTCTTGTTTCTTCCTGGAATGCTGCAAATCCACAAGCTGCTGCCAACGTCCGGGAGCAAGTGACTAAATTGATTGCAACAGCCTAGAAACTGAAATTACACCTGGATAAATTATTCAAATATTTGTTCCTATTTAAAGGGCTTTTAAGGGCTTTTGAGTTAAATAAAATATGAAAATAGCATATTTGTTGCGGTGTACCCTTACCAGAGCTGGGAGGGTGGGCGGGTTTTAGCAGTTGTTCCATGAACATAACTAAATGGCCTGGTGTCAAAAGCTGTAGTCTTTTCCGAGACAAAATGCCAAGGGGTCTTTTTCCCAAGTAAAGATTGCATCGTGTAAGCACCTTGTGCAAAAACTATGGCATAATGTAGTCAGGGATTTGAAATTCTTCAAATATTGATACAGGTATTTTGTGCAGCAAGAGGAAAATAATTAGGGCACTTAAGGCAATTCCTGGAATTTAAAGGACAAATCTTTTGCCAGGAACTTGATGGGTTTTTTCCCCCTGTTCTCCTTTATCCCTGTTGTTTCTAGAGGCTCACAGTAGAATAGGATCGCAGAGAAGAGGACACACTTTTCCCACAAGTTTGCTTAGTTCTTTGGATGGAAGAGCTGTTTTGGAAATGGCAAAGGTAAGCACTTGGGGTGAGGTGGTGCCTTGTGACTCGGACTGTGTGCCTGCACAAGGGAGGGTGCACGGTCAGGACCAGGGGCTGGGCATGCAGGAGAAAGCAGAGCTACATAGCCACCTAGACGTGCTCTCAAAAAGGTGTCCAGGGGGCAGTTCGAGCAGGGGACTGGGCCAGCTAACACAGCTAAGCAGATGAGGTGTGAGGGGGGTTTATTTTCTGCTGGCGTTGCAAATCACCACGTCCAGGAAGTGTGTGTCTGTGAGTCCTATTGCCTCTGAAAGCATGCAGCCTGCTTGCTCAGGACTATTCCTAGAGTCCAGGGGTGTTGTGTATGTAGCAGCAACCCTTGGCTTGAAGTGGCTATCATATAAGCCTGATAAATGTTTCAGTAACTTGAGATTTTTTTTTATTATGCTTTTAAATACCTTGTCAGGCAAACTTGGCAAATCTATAGTTTTTAAAGCTATACTATAGAGCAAGGTTCAGTTATTGCTGGATTTCTTTTCATGGACCTGTCACTGCCCAAGAACAAACATTTACAATATAAATCTGTAAGTTTGTTTCCCCTTCTCTTCTCACAGACCAGCAGCCAACATGTTATGTTATGAACTGCTATTTATACAAGTTTTGGCAGCAGTTCAAAGAGTATCTTTAAATGATCTTTATTTGTAGTTCACATGGGATGGAATATAAGGTTTGGGGCAACACCTAAACCAGGGGTAGGGAACTTTTTTTTTTTTTTAAGTCAGGCGCCACTAACCCATAAAAAAATCAGTTTGGGGGCCACACACAAGTAAAAAAACCCACCTTCACCATCATTTAACTTAGGGGGCAAAGAGTCTTGCCCCATTCTAGCCAGCCAGTGCTTGTGCTTCAGCCCTCAGGGGGCAGAAGCCGAGACTCAGGAGTCTCCCATCTCCCCCATACACAGCAGAGCGAGCCAGTCCTGCTTGCGCTCCAGCCCTGCAGGGTCACCAAAGTTTGGGGCTTGCAGACTTGCCACAAACCTAGTGAAATGAACACATAGCTGGGTCTGGTCTGCGGGCTGGAGGATCCCCACCCCTGATTACATGGTTTACAATTTTGGTGGATGGTTTTCAATACCCTTCTGTACAAACTCTTCCAATGCCACTGCTAGGGTCAGAATCTGGCCCTTTGGAAGCAGGAAGAAGGGAAAATGATTCATCCCATTTATTTGCATTAAATACAAATGGGATGTGTTTTCCCTCTTTAAACAGATTCTGGTTTAGACCATTTTTTTAAGCCAAGTGGAAAGAGAATGATGGGAACATCAGACTGCAGATGGTTGGACCCTGACAAAATGAGCCAGTCACTGTGGACAAAATCTTCACCTTGTGAATAGTGTAAACCAGAGGTACTCAGACTCCAATGGGTCAGGAGCCAAATTAGAGCTCAGCATTACCCCAAAGAGCCACAGTTGCATGAATTCATTGTGTCATTTACTATAGGACTATAGATTTAAACAGTAGGGTGGAAAATATTTAGATTCAGGCTTGCCAATGGTGGGAGGGGACATAGAGGGCAGTTGCCCTGGGGCCCAGCATAAGAACGTAAGAACAGCCAGACTGGGTCATACCAAAGATCCATCTAGCCCAGAGAGAGTGAACAGAACAGGGAATCATCAAGCAATCCCTCTCTCATCACCCATTCCCAGCCTCTGACAGAGGCTAGGGACACCATCCCTACCCATCCTGGCTAATAGCCATTGATGGACGTAACCTCCATGAATGTATCTAGTTCTTTCTTGAACCCTGTTGAAGTCCTGGTCTTCACAACTTCCTCTGGCAAGGAGTTCCACAAGCCGACTATGTGCTGTGTGAACAAAAAAACTTCCTTTTGTCTGTTTTAAGCCTGCTACCTATTAATTTCATTTGATGACATCTAGTTCTTATGTTCTGGGAACAAGTAAGTAACTTTTCCTTATTCACTTTTTCTGCACCAGTCATGATTTTATAGACCGCTATCATAGTCTCCTTTTTTCTAAGCTGAAAAGTCCAAGTCTTTTGAATCTCTCTTCATATGAGATCCGTTCCAAACCCCTAGTCATTTCTGTTGCCCATTTATGAACCTTTTCCAGTGCCAATATATCTGTTTTGAGATGAGGCGACCACATGTATATGCAGGATTCAAGATTCTAAAGGGCCCAGGGCTGTCAGTTGCTGTCACCGCTACTGTGGCAGTGATGACAGCTGGAACCCTGGGCTCTTTATATCACCACTGGAGCCTGGAGTTGTATACTCCAGGTGGCTTAGAAGTTTGGCGGGGGGAGGAGTGTAGTGTGTTCATGGAGCCATTGCAGGATGGCTGCCCCCAGCCTCGCCCCTTCAGTCCGAATCCCTGCACCTTCCAGGAGCACAGCGCCGCACTCCCATTGCCCAGGGGCCAAAAAATCCTGTTGCCCCCTGCTTAGATTTCTATAAATATTATTCTCCCAGAGCAAAATGACTGACCAAGTATTATTATTGTATCAGTTACAATGGGTTAGTAACATAGTAAAAGCATCCTGACTGGTTAATGATGAGATCGCACAGTGCTTTAATGTCGTGCTCTGAACGGCCTCAGGAGACCCATTAAAGAACCACTTGTGGTTTGTGAGCCTCACTCCAAGCATCACTATTATAAATGCTGTTCAGCAGGTTCGATCTCTACTCTTGATGCTGAGCAGTGCTCAAGTGCCTACATTACTGGGCTGGTCTGCACAGAGTTCAGCTACAGTGACATGATGCAGTTATTACTAGCATAGTGTGTCATGATGGCATGAGCGCCTGGGCTAAGCACCAAAGGGTTAATTCTGCCACAGAGTTCCTTTTCAACCTTTGGCAAGTCACTTGCATTCTCCCTGCCTCAGGTCTCCCTCCATAAAATGGGAAGAATAATATTTCCTTTGTCTGTTCATACTGTAGACAGGGGCAGAGACTCTCCTTTACTATGTGTGTCTTCTGTACTTCATATCCAGCTTTATCTCATCTATGGCATCTAGACCCAAATGCTTAACTTCATCTTTCCCAACTTTCACGTTTGGGAGCGGGGCAGGGGGTTTGAACAGCAAGAACAAGGGTTTTGTTGTTGGATTTATTTGATGTCTGATGCATTTCTTTCCATCTTTCATTACCGACACAAAGTGGGAAATTCGCATTGGGTGAATTATGTGATAAATTCCACTCTGTAAATATCTTGGTTATCTGTGATTAAAATCAGATGCTAAACTTCCTTGTACACCCAATGTTATTGTGGTGTACTGCTTAATTAGTCTGGTTCAATAGCTGCATGCATCAGGATTTAAGCTGTCAGCAAGAGTAAAGATAATGCAGGTAGAAGTCCAGAAGCAGAGCAGGGCCTAGCTAGTTTATTGCACTGAATAAACCGGGACACAGTAGAGCAGTCTCGGCTCCAGCCTCAGTGCTGTTGAGAGGAATGAAAGTCTCGGGGAAGGACAACAACAAGCTGCAGTGGAGGGAAATGATCCCATAGCTGGGACTGTCCTTCCAGATGATGCCAGTGGGAGAGGATATCCCTCCTGGGCAGGGGACCCCAGTTATTAAGAAGAGAGAGTAATAGTAACGAGGTATTCGATTATTAAAAATATATAGATATTTGGACTGTGATGTCTGCAAGAACTACATAGTGCAGAAGTTCCCAATTGCTGGTCTGTGGACCAGTGCTGGGCTGCGAATCTCTGGCTGCTGGGCTGCAGCAGCTGGTTTTGCCCGGCAGCAGCACTGGGACTGAGGCGGTGGCAGGAGGAGGTGGAGCAGAAGGCGCCTCCCTCCCTCCACTTCCTCTCTCCCACCTAGCTAAAATGGTGGCCTCACCAGGGCTCCATGCGCTCCTCCTGCCTCTACCGATGGGGGTGCAAGATGCGCTAGGGGAAGAAGGAGATGCGAAGGAGGAGGGAGCAAGCGTGCTGCCACTGGCTGCTCCCCCTGCCCACGCGTCCTTAACGACCATGCTTCCTAGAGGGGGCAGCCTCACTCTGGGGAGCGCGAGGGTGGCGTGGTGTCAAAGGGCAAAAGGGGTGTTGGCTGAGGGTGTGATAGGGTCATGGGGCAAGAGGGTGTTGGCATAGGCTGTAGGGGTCAGAGGTTAAAGGGTCAAAGGGCATGGGGTGCGGGTCAAAGGGTGTTAGGTGCTAGGGAGCAGGGGGCTGGGTTGGGGCTAGGGGTTAGGAAGGAGGGTTGGGGCTGAGGTAGGGCAGGGATTGGGGGGCAAAGGGATATAGGGGGTGGGGTGCAGTGGGTCAGTGGTTATGGAGCCAGGTGTGGCGCAGCTCCTGCTTCTGTCTCAGGGGGCAGCAGATCTGAGGGTATCTGAGCAGGGTCGGGGGCCTCAGAGCTTGAGAACAGGCAGTTGCAGGGTCAGTGGGGCTGGATCAGGCTTTGGCACAACAGGCAGTCATGGAGTTTGTGGCGCAAGGGACACCGGGGGTCGTGTGGCTGAATCAGGGAGCACTGGGAGGGGTGGGTCAGGCTCCGGGGAAATGGGAGGTTGTCAACTTAAGTCAGGGGTTGCTGGGACACAGCGTGCCAAGGTTGGCCATGACAGCGGATGCAGGACAAGCTCCAGGCAAGACAGAGGTGGTTGACAAAAGGAAGTTGGCACCCGGGGGTGTTGGGAAGCGGGAGATGGTGGGCACTGGGGTGACAGGCTTGGCAAGACAGACTTGTGAGGTAATGGGGTTAATGGGATGTAGGGGATATGAGGTGATGGGTTTGTCAGGTTTAATAATACAGAGACACAGAGTAGCAGTGTTGGCTGGACAGGGTCAGAGAGTTCTGCAGTTGGACGTAGAGGGATGTGTAGTGACAAGACAGGATCGGTAGGTGAGTGGGTTTGAATTGCCTTCCCAGGTGTGAAGGTTGTGGGCCTCTCGGGACATCTGGACATGTTTGTTCAGTGCTGGGGAGGAGACAGTGGTTGTGGTGCATGTATGTATCAGTGACACCGGGAAAGGTACAAGAGAGACCCTAGAAGCCAGATTTAGGCTGCTAGGAAAGAGTGTCCAGGACCTCCATAGCAGCGTTCTCTGAAATGCTTCCAGTTCCACGCACAGGACCAGTTAGACAGGCAGAACTGCATGGTCCCAATGCACAGATGAGACAATGCTGTTGGAGAAGGGATTTAGGGTTGTTAGGAACTGGGGAGCCTTTTGGGAAAGGAAGCTCCACCTTCACCAAAATGAAACCAGTTTGCTGACATATAAAATTAAAAAGGTCATAGATGGGTTTTTACACTGAGGGAGGGGGAAAGCCAACAACTTCAGAGAAGCACATAATTTAGACAGACACATCCCTTATGGGGTTGTCCAGGAGCCCAGGGCCCCTTTGTATCATCAGGCTTTGGGGCAACTACTCCCTTTGCTCCCCACCTCCATCCCATCAGTGGGTCTGATAATAGCATTAATGACTGTGAGGGCCTCAAATACTATGGCAATGGGGGCCAGAAGGACCTCTGATGGATGACCAACAGATTCAAGCCACAAGAGAAAGGTGATACTAAAATGGGAACTTTTGTTTCTAGACAAGTAGCTTGGAGCTAGAGCAGGCCTGAACAAATCCAAACCTAAACAGCTTGGAAAGGGTTTGGCCTGTTGTAGCGCTAGGAACAGAGATCAACAAAGTTTGGGTGTGATCCTTTCAAATCCAGGTCCCATGCAGGTCTGCTTAGGGCCAAGCCTGCCAGCCTTACTCAGGTAAAACTCCCAGAGCTTTTATGAGAGATTTGTTTGAGTGAAGACGGCTGGACTAGACTCTAACTGGTTAGTGGAGGCGGGAAAGAGACAGAGACGATGGTGCTGCAGTAGAAACATTCAGGCTGACAGAGTGAAAAGCAGATTGAAGCAAGGCAGCCCTGCCAAGAGCACATGCTGTAATTCAAGCGTGTTAGAAGGCTGAGTAGTGTAGGACAAAGGAGGACCAGCTGGGATGTTAGAGGTCAGTGGCAGCAGGCAATTACAAATGTTCCCAGGAAGAGGACCTTGATGAGAAAGCAATTTAAATTCTCTGGCAGGAAAGTTTTAGAAGGGATACACTGGCCCAAAGTTCACTATGCCATGGAAGGGGGAAGGAACATGGACAGTTAACTAAAAAGAAGGTGAAAAGCCCAACAGTTCTGCTGCATCAGGAAGTTCAAGGATATAGCAAAATATGATCATCACTATTGCTACTCTGCAGCTTGAGCACTTTGACCAGTCAAGCCTAGAGCTAAACTGTTTGTTCTCTCTGTATAACAAGGGAAGGAGCACATGAGTTTCACAACATGGCTCTACTCTACACTAGGCAGTTATTTTGAAATAACCCTCCTTATTTAGAAATAATAAGTGAAGCATCCACACTACTTCAAAATCTGGTTACTTCGAAATCTGTACTTCTGCTTTCCTCAGGGAATAAGCTTATTTCAAAATAGTTATTTCAGGAGTTATTATTTCGAATGTAGTTATTTGGAAATAATTTCCTAGTGCAGACATGCCCTTAGTGATTTATCCTTAATGCCCACTCATGTTAGAATAGCTGCCTGGAAACCAAAGAAAAATAACAGCATACTTTCTTGTGCTTTTGCTGCCAGCATAATTAATCTGCTTTTCTTGTAGCAGACATCTAATTAAAACAAGGTCGGTGGAGAGAAAAAGAGCACAAAATATGTATTGTGGAAGTTTGAAGTACACAGAAAGAATGTATCACAAAAAGCTTACAAATAACATCTCTAAATTCATCACTCTGCTTCAGGCAGCTGTAATTCTGTGTGCAGATCCATTGGGCTGTTTTCTGTCTGCCTATTTTCAACATCTTTTGATTATCCCCAGAGCCCACAGTCATTTGGAACTCCCTCCAAGGAAATTAAAGTATGCCACCTAATCAGATCCTCCAGCCACACCCTCTGGAAATAGCTAGTGGCCAATCTAAGCCTCAGCTCTTTATTCCCTGGCCTTCCTGCTAAAAGGCTGTTTTGATTCTGCCAATCATGCCAGAAAGGAGCAGTATTTTACCATTAACTAAAATACTGTGCAGTGCAACCAAAGCACTATCCGAGTCCAAATCCCAATGGAGCTCAGTGGTAGCTCTCCCAGACTAAGGTTTTGGCCCTACTAGAATAACTACAGTCAACACAGTCTATATTTATTCTATATTAGATCTTCCCACACAGGGCCTCAGGCTTATTTTATTATATATTTTTCTAAGCCTGGAAAATGTGACTAGGACAAAGAGGAAAACTAACTTTCAAGGTTATTTGGCCCCTTGGATTTTAAAGAGCTAATGTCATTGAATTTAAAGTCAGCAGCTCAGCATTTTTAAATTGTTTCCCCATTTTCTCCCAAGGACTTTTATTACAAACAATGATACTGATAAAGGAAGAGCTTCAAAAGATGTTTCCTGTCTGTTTGTGTATATTTCACTAGAACTAGGGAAATATTTTTTTTAAAATTCATGTGAATTTTGAAACTGACTTCAGTGGATCCAGCTTTTCACCCCTAAAGGTCTGGGGTTCAGCCATAACAATCCACACATTTCTGTGAATTCACAGATGAGCAACAAAAATGGCAGAAGATTGGCATATGCTAATTTATGGGGCAGATAAAAAAGCAGTGTATATGGCTTGCCTGAGAAACAGCTACTGGTGCAGAAAGTACCTGTCCATGAGTAGAGAATGGCTACTAGACTACAGAAGATGATGAACCATTGAGGGCAATCCAATGGGAAACAACAATACTAGCAGGGAAATAAAACAGCTAAGCTGAGTTTCAGAAAACCATTCCTAGCAGTGGGGTCTGTGACTGCAACAATCTTCAGGAACATAGGACAAATGTCACTGCTTGAGCTATTTAAAGTTAACCTATGGCTACAATAGAGAGCTAATAGTAGCACAGCTGCACTGATCTAATGTAGCTGCACTGAGGCAGTGTATTCACTCTGGGGAAGATTGATGCTTCTGCAATTGATCTTCTGGAGTTTGATTTAGTGGATCTAGTTAAGACCTGCTAAATCGAACTCTGAAGGCACCCCATCAGTGACTGGTACTCCTGCTCCTGTGAGGAGTAAGGGAAGCCAAGGGGCGCATTTGCTCCCATTGGCCTCCTGCAGTGGGGACAACGAGGAAACTCAAACCCAGGTACATTGACTCCAGCTATGTAATTAACCCTAGCTGGAGTTGCATATCTTGATTCAGCCTTCCTCTTCAGTATAGACCTGGCTTGAGCCCATAGATGAGCGCTCTCCCATCAGCTTAACTACTCCAGCACCCAAAAGCAACAGTAGCTATGATAGCAGGAGAAGGTTTCCCATCTATATAGCACTGTCCACACCAGGACTTAACTTGGCATAAGCTATGTTGGTCCAGGGGATGGCAGCTTCATATCCCTGAGGCTACGTCTAGACTGCAAACCTTTTTCAAAAGAGGCTTTTTCGAAAGACAGAAAAAGATAGAAAAAGCCTCTTTCGAAAAAGTGTGTCTAAACTACAAGCCGCTTTTTTGAAAGAGAGCACCCAGGCAGTCTGGATGCTTTCTTTCGAAAAAGCAGTTTGCATTACATACAAAGAGCACTTCCAAAAAAAGGCATTATTCCTTGTAAAACGAGGTTTTCCGTGGTTGAAAAAACTGCTGCGTTCTTTCGATTTCTTTTGATTTACTTCGGCAGCAGTCAAGACGCGGGGGAAGTTTTTCAAAAAAACCCTGTAGTCTAGACACACCCTGAGTGACATAATTTATGTTGATTTATTCTACAAGGTAGCCATAGCCTCAGTCTGGACAACACATTGAAGAGAATAGAGTAGGACACACTCTTGCATTGATTGTGGAGGGCAGGACCAAGGTTACCTCACAGATTTAGCGGTGTTTTTTCCAATTATGATTTTCCGCCAGTTCCTCAGATAAGTATATTGAGCCTGATCCAAAGTCAGTAACCCTTCCACTGACTTCAGCAGGCTTTGGCTGCTCACAATGCTTAGTATAAGCACTCAATCCAGCAAAAAATTCAACTCGTGCTTACTTTTAAGAACATCAGTAATTCCACTAGGACGCTTGCAATGACTGCTCAGGATGATAATGGAACTATTCACATGCTTAAGTCGTGGTTTGCTAGATCAGAGCCTTAGCAGATAATGTGTGAGTATGAGATGTTCAAAGGGCTGGAATTTCTGGCTGCTGATCTAAACTACATCAACCTTACATATATGATATATTTTCTTAAGTACAATGCCAGGTATTTCAGTTCTGAGCTCTGTGAACTTTTGAGAGATAAATATGCACATTAACTGGCTCTGATATATCCTGGAGTTAAGGCATTTGGTTGAAGAATGAATCAGCACTGAAGTTCACGAAGGTCTTTGGTTCAGCTTTTGTCATCAGATTCATAGTCAATTAAAAACTTAGCCATAGAAAGTTTTATGGGAATGCTATATTGATAAAAAATGGTGAGGGAGGAGCAGGAAGGAATTGATTTATGATGAAGCCAAGGCAGTTGATCTGGACAAGATAATTATTCTTCTATAACTGGCCAGGGAATGGAGGATCCATTATGTGGATGAATTGAAACAACAGAAGCAATTTGTCAGTCTGACTTGTTTGAGTGAGTAACTTCAATTCCTCCTTGACTCTAAGTGATTTTTCTTTCATTGTTGCACAGGAATGTGTTTTACATTTCAAGCTCTTCTTCTGCTGACGAGAATATAGGAAAGGAGAGGTAGGACTCGCACTGACTAAAGGTAGCAATACTTTCAAAGTGGCATCCATTGGCAGAGCAAAACTACAGAGAAGACATGTCAGCATTCCAGGTTTCAGGGGCTTTGGAATTTGGCTGGAAAAGATTCACTCCAGATAGAAATTTGGTATTCAAAAGGCACAGCACAAAAGCAAGTATGATTTTACTTTTGAGTGTGTTTGCTCATTAAAAAAAAAAAAAAACAACCCTAGGGGGCTGTGCTACCTGCTCGCTTTGCTCGCCAACCCCCCTCTCAGCTGGGGAGGGCCCAGGACAGAGGCTGCCCTGAGCCCAGCTCTTTCCCCCGGCCATCCCCCGCGGAGAGACCGAGGCTGCCTCAGCCCCAGCTCTCTCCCACCACCACCACCACCCAGCCCTTGCCCCAGCTCTTGGGCCCCTTCCCAGACAGCTCCAGTTCTTGGGGCCCAACTCACGCCCAACTTTCCCCTTGGCTGCTGGGGAGGGCCTGGGGCAGGCCTGGCCCTCCCCTCCCCCCGCCCCTGGCCGCCAGGAGGGGCTGGGGCAAAGCCACACCGGGCTCGGCTCTCTCCCCCTAGCCCACCAAGTGGGAAGGGGTGGAAGGGCTGGGCCGAGGCCTTCCCAGGCCATGCCCAGCCTCCGGCGGTGGCGGGGGAGGGGAGGGGAGGCCAGGCCAGCCCCAGCTCTCCCCCTGGCCTCCCCAGGCCCGACTCTCTCCCCCCGGCCACCTGGGAGTTGGGCTGGGCAGAGACTATGGCAGGCCTGGCTCTCTCCCTCTGGCCACCAGGGAGTTGGGCCAGGCCCATCTGGAGGCCACATGGCTCCCGCCTCCCTTCCCCCGAGCATGGGGAAGGCGGGAGGCCTCATGGCTCGCAGCTCCCACGGCTCCCCGGAACACAGGAGAGGGGGAAGCCACTTGGCTGTGGACAGAGGGATGGGCTGTGGGACACAGAGAGACGCATGACATCACTCTGTCGTCCCGCGTAGAGGGGTTTTTTTTTATGTAGAGATAGATGAATGCAATAAAGTGTATGGGTTTCCCATGTTTTTTACTTTAAAAAGCTAAATCCACGCAAGCATTCACTATGCATTATTCTTAATAGGCATGCCAGAATAGAGTTTTTCAAGTGAAATTGTGGGAGGTGTTAGTGCACATTTCATAATGCAAAAACTCTTTTATAGTTTTTTAAAGATGTTAGAGATTAAGGATGAGATTTTTCAAGAGCATCAAAGGTAACAAAGTCATTGGGGCTCCTATAACACTTTTTCAAAATCTCCCCCTCTACAAAACAGATATAGGTGTATGCAGAGTTCCTATCCAACTCCAAAGAATGGACAGAAAACAGAATGCATGTATTTTCCCTCAGGGGGTCTGATTTACAAAAGGCCTCAGCATACTGACCCAGAAGAGCCAGGTCCTAAGCATTATTGAAAAATTGGCCATTATTGCACCTAGATCCAAGTTAAGCAATCAGTAAACAGACCTGACCTAACCCCAGAGCAACTCTGCAAGAGTTCCTCAACTTTTCTGTGTTGAGTTCGTCAGTGATCAGCACATAATTAGAATCAGAGGCGAGGCATCAAAGAGCAGCGCCAAAGTCAAAAGATGGGAAACAGAGCCCAGGGGCAGGACTTAGTTATCTAGAGTGAGGTAGATCTGGGGAACAAGCAGACAAAGGCACCATCACAGCTTTGAGGAGCCAATGAGTAGCTGCTACTGGACTTCAGAGACAGTCTGCTGATCCTTCAGGCAATGTAGCCAATCAGGCGGCCTACTACCGGCCTCCTGCACTAAGTAGTTTGCCCGGAATCAGCGTGCGGCAGGCTCTGCTTCCAAACTGATTGTGCTGCAGGCCGCAATTCCTGTCAGAGTTCAGGCACAGCATGTCAGGATGATTCAGCAGTAAAGCCCTCCATCCACATGCAGGGAATCTGTTCCATTCCCCCACTCTGTTTTGTTGCCCTTCTCTGTACCTTTTCCAGTTCTAATACAGCTTTATAGTCGCCTTATAATATTTTCTGTCTTACTATCTCACCCTTTTCTAATGGGTCCTAACTTTCTGTTTGCTTTTTTGATGTCTGCTGCACATTGAGCAGATGTTTTCAGAGAACCATGCAAGCTGACAGACTCACAGGGCTTTGGGCAAGGGGTGAGAGTGTGTGTGGGGAGAGGGGGGGAAGGAGGGTCAGTTCTGCACACCCAGAAGGGGCAGGGCCTGAGGCAGAAGGGGTGGGGTCGAAGCAGCCGGCCCTCAGCAACGCCTGGACTGTGACCCCCAATCCCTGGCTTTGTCTGGGATTCCAGCAGCAATTTAAAAGGCCCGGAGCTCTGGACGCCACTGTTGTCACAGTAGCAGGGGCCAGGAGCCCTGGGTCCCTTTGAATTACCCGGCCCCGGGGCCTGCAGAGAACTATCCACAATGACTCCAAGACTTCTTTCTTGTCTAGTGATGGCTAAGTTAGACCCCATCATTTTTTCTGTATAGTTGGGATTATTTTTCCCAGTATGAATTACTTTGCACTTTCCGAAACTGATCTACAAAGAGGCCCCGAGTGATGCCACTGCAAATCAAGCTGTTGCTGGGGGGAAAGAAAAAAAACACACACTTTTTTATTCCTCTGAGACACAATTAAAACCTTAAAACAAGATTTCTGAAGCAGACTCATGTTACTGTTTTGTTTCATGTATGAAACTGAAAATGAACTATGAATTTTGAACATAGAGGGATCCTTTCATCCCATTTTAGCTACTTGATTCCAGATTTAAGAATAATAAATGCCCAGAGTGCTGTTCTCTTTTCACACCAACATAAACCAGAAACATTTCCACTGATGGCAATGGGGTCATGCTGACTGGTGCAAAACCAATGGAAGTGGCAAGATAAATCAGACTCCCATTTCTTAGTGGTAGCTATCTATGCAAATTTAGAGTCATCCTGGTTAAACAGGCAAGCCAGCTTGGCCGTGGATGGTTGTATAGGAGATGTTGCTATGCGCCCAGAGGGAATGCTCTCTCTTTAACAGAGAAGTGATTTATTTTTCAGTTTGGACTCAGCCATTGCCTCCCTCAAAATACCCCCAAATACAGTCATGCAATGAAACAAAGCTATGCAATGTGACTTCTAAAGGAGAAGCAGCTATCTCAGTCTGGGATAAGAAATAAAATATTTGGAAATTAAAAGCCAGTGTTACGTTACAGGCACCTTTCATTCTTTTAGCTCTTAATGTAAAAGAAAAATGTAGGCCCAAAGCTTGTAAAGATTCAGACAACCCATGAAAAATGGAAAGTGCCCTTTTCATCTGAAGGAGTTTCTTTTTGTCAGGCTAAATGCACATTCATTTAATTTATTTAAGCAGATCAGCCCTAGTATAGTTAAGCAGTGAAAACACCAAACCTAGGAGCTTAAGTCAAGAAGCCTTAAGACAATCTCCCTTTCCCTTTGATAAGACTGAGGCATTCCATCCCAGCTTAAAATAATCGTAATTATGTTTCTAAACAGTCCAGGACTGGAGCATTTAAATTCCACGGAGGGAGATGAAGTTTCCTGTTCATTGTGTGGGCTAATCTTTTTTTAAAAGGGAAGTTAATGTGATATTGATTTGGGGGGCGGGGCGGTACTTTGCTGTATTGGGAAAGGACAGATAGCCATGGGGGATTAACATTTTTATTCATTCTCAGAACTCTCCTGGCAAATCGCAAACCCACAAAGCTTTTCCCATGATGTTAAACATCTTTCACTTTACTCCTCACCTCTACAAAGCTGTTTCTCTCCCTTTCTGAGCACACAAGTAACTAAAAAAATAATGTTATTCCTTGCTATGAAGTGTTATACTTTAGTTAGCAGCTGTGATGGTATCAGCCAATATGCTGCTTTTTAATGACATCACTCATACATTATGAATGAGGGATTTGAAAAGCAGAAAAAAATGCAGCATGCATAATCTTTAACTGTTCAGCTGCTTTCAAGAGCTGTATATAGAGAGTTACAAATCTTCCAACTCTCTCGTTTGCAGGAACAAGTTGGCACCACACCTGGCTTCTGATCAATGTAAGAAAGGATCATGGTCAAACCACAAATCACATTAATAGGTTTTCAGGAGTTTAGAGGTCTGGCCTTTAGAATCCATCAGCTTTCTTTTCCCCAAACTTCACCTGTTTGTTCCAAAACTTTATCTCACAGATGGCAATTTGACTGGCAAGCTCATGAGTGTTTAGGAACATTATAGCAGCTCAGACACTGGTGTATGTTGGCTCTTATCAGCAACAGTGTTCATCTCACTGCCACTTTTGGAGGAAGCAGCAGAGGCAAGCTTCTTGGGGTTTTTGTTCTCTACCTTCATGGTCTCTGTAGGGAAACACCCTAGAACAGCCAGCCTCAGCTGTAGAAATGTTATGCCCTCCTTTGTATCCAGCAAGCATCTGACATGCAGCATCCCTGCAGCGTGGCAGGACCTAGGCAGGGGGTCTGGGATGTGTGAAAAACAGACTGTGAACTGCCCTGTGTTCCAGAGACTACTGGTTGATGTCCCTGTGCTATAGAGCGGGATTATGTATTTTCCTTTAACTTTTCCTATAGTTCCCTTAGTTTTAAAAACTGATTGCTGTTTAATAAATTGTATTTGCTTTGAACTGTATGTACTGATCAGTGAGTCAGGGAAGTGTGCAGAGCAGAAAGTGCACCCTGGAGTAGGACACCCAGCTCCTGTCCTACATGACCATCACAAGAGGTTCTAAGGACTCTACTACACAGAAGGATGATCAGAGAGGGTGTGGGGCCCTTACTGGATGAGGGAGGTAACCTAGTGACAGATGATGTGGGAAAAGCTGAAGTACTCAATGCTTGCTTTGCCTCCGTCTTCACGGACAAGGTCAGCTCCCAGACAAATACACTAGACAGCGCAGTATGGGAAGGAGGTGGACAGCCCTTGGTGGGGAAAGAACAAGTTAGGAACTATTTAGAAAAGCTAGACATAAACAAATCCATGGGTCCAGATTTAATACATCCAAGGGTACTGAGGGAGTTGGCAAATGTCATTGCGGAGCCTTTGGCCATTATCTTTGAAAACTTGTGGAGATCGGGAGAGATCCCGGATGATTGGAAAAAGGCAGATGTAGTGCCCATCTTTAAAAAGGGGAAAAAGGACAATCCAGGGAACTACAGACCAGTCAGCCTTACCTCAGTCCCCAAAAAAATCATGAAGGGGATCCTCAAGGAATCCATTTTGAGGCACTTGGAAGAGGGGAAAGTGATCAGAAATAGTCAACATGGATTCACAAAGGGCAAGTCGTGCCTGACCAATCTGATTAGCTTCTATGATGAGGTAACTGGCTCTGTGGATATGGGAAAGTCAGTGGATGTGATATACCTTGACTTCAGCAAAGGTTTTGATATGGTCTCCCACAATATTCTTGCCAGCAAGTTAAGGGAGTATGGATTGGATAAATGGACTGTAAGATGGATAGAAAGCTGGCTAGACTGTCAGGCCCAACGGGTAGTGATCAACAGTTCGATGTCAGGTTGGTGGTTGGTTTCTAGCAGAGTGCCCCAAGGATCTGTTCTAGGGCCGGTTTTGTTCAACATTTTTATTAATGACCTAGATGAGGGGATGGATTGCACCCTCAGCAAGTTTGCAGATGACACTAAGCTAGGGGGAGAGGTAGATACACTGGAAGGCAGGGATAGGGTCCAGAGTGACCTAGACAGATTAGAGGATTGGGCCACAAGAAATCTGATGAATTTCAACAAGGACAAGTGTAGAGTCCTGCACTTGGGACGGAAGAATCCCAACCATTGTTACAGGCTGGGGACCGAATGGCTAAGTATCAGTTCTGCAGAAAAGGACCTGGGGATTACAGTGTTTGAGAAGCTGGATATGAGTCAACAGTGTGCCCTTGTAGCCAAGAAGGCTAACGGCATATTAGGTTGCATTAGGAGGAGCATTTCCAGCAGATCTAGAGAAGTGATTATTCCCCTTTATTCGGCTCTGGTGAGGCCACACTTGGGCTATGTCTACACTCGCGGCTTCTTGCGCAAGTACGGCCGTTCTTGTGCAAGAATCCGCAGAGCGTCCACACTGCCCGCCTGCTCTTGCGCAAGGAAATTTACAGTACGGTGTGGTAAGAGAGGGCTTCTTGCACAAGAGCTACGCTCTTTTTTAAAAGGTGTAAGCCCTCTTGCGCAGGAGCTCTTGCGCAAGAGGGCAGTGCGGACACTCGGCAGGGATTTCTTGCGCAAGAAAGCCCTATGGCTAAAATGGCCATCAGAGCTTTCTTGCACAAGAGAGCATCCACACTGCCATAGGCGCTCTTGTGCAAAAGCACAGCTCGCACATGGCAGTGTGGACGTTTTCTTGCCGCAAGACTTCTTGCACAAGAACCCTTGCGCAAGAAAATCTTGTGCAAGAAGCCGCCAGTGTAGACATAGCCTTGGAGTATTGTGTCCAGTTCTGAGACCCCCACTATAGCAAGGATGTGGATGCATTGGAGAGGGTCCAGTGGAGGGCGACCAAAATGATTAGGGGGCTGGAGCACATGACCTATGAAGAGAGACTGAGGGATTTGGGTTTGTTTAGTCTGCAGAAGAGAAAAGTGTGGGGGGATTTGATAGCAGCCTTCAGCTTCCTGAAGGGAGGTTCCAAAGAGGATGGAGAGAGGCTGTTCTCAGTAGTGATGGATGGCAGAACAAGGAGCAATGGTTTCAAGTTACAGTGGGAGAGGTCTAGGTTGGACATTAGGAAAAACTATTTCACTAGGAGGGTGGTGAAGTACTGGAATGGGTGACCTGGTGGGGGTGGGGATCTCCATCCCTAGAGGTTTTTAATCTCGGCTTGACAGGGCCCTGGCTGGGTTGATTTAGTTGGCATTGGTCCTGCCTTGGGCAGGGGGCTGGACTTGATGACTTCCTGAGGTCTCTTCCAGCTCTATGATTCTATGATAGCTGAGCTCAGGTAGGCCTCTGAGTAAAGGGAGTGGGAGTGAGGCCTCAGAGCCTTTCGCTAGCCCATTTCCAGGGGCGGCAGATATCATAGGCAGGGGAAGGCATTGCCTTCCCAAACTGCCAACCTGGCCCCACCCAGAGTCTGCCCCCAGAACATCTATATAGGTGTACTGGGGGCAGAGTGTTGATGCCCCTGAGCACCTGTCCTCCCCGTGGTCCGGGGCAGGGGAGGCTGAAGCCGTGTACTGTCCCACCTCTCTGTGGTGGTGGGGGAGGTAGGGCTTGGCTCCCATGGGGGGACGGGGCATGGGCAGAAGAGGCAGAGCTGGGGATGGGGATGGGGGCTTGCCTGTCCCAGCTCTACTTTTACCCACTGCCTATGTCCATTTCACTGAGGCTATGTCTACACTGCAGGCTTCTTTCGAAAGAAGCTTTTCTGGAAGACATCTTCCAGAAAAACTTCTTTCGAAAGAGAGTGTCCACACAGCAAAAGTACATCGAAAAAGCGCTATCTCGCAATTAAGTTGTTATTACTATGGACGGAGTGGCACCAGGGCACCTGTGCTTTTTCCTGGAGGCCTTTTCTTTTGAAAAAAACCTCAAAACCCTCTTTCCCATCCACTCATGCCTTTTTCCAAAAAAGCTCTTTTGGAAAAAGGCTTCTTCCTCGTAGAAAGAGGTTTACCGCTGTCAGAAAAACCCATGCGTTCTTTTGAATTTCTGTTGAAAAAATGCAATTGCAGTATGGATGTAAGTGTAGTTTTTCCAGGAAAATGGCTGTATTTCTGGAAAAACTCTGCAGTGTAGACATACCCTGGGTAATTTATAAGCCAGGAAAGTTCCCCACAATAGTAGGACCATTTCCCCACTTACACTCAGAGTTGACTGGAGACTGACAAATGCATGTTGCAGCAACTACCGGATTAGTTTTTGGTCTGCATTATGAAACAAAATCTTTATTGAAAACATCCAAGAATGGAATTGTGTCAACATATCCATCTTCAGATCAAAACCTGAGCTTCCAGTTCAAGAAATGGGTGTGATTTGGGCTGAAAAACTGTTCTGAATCAGGTAGAGCTGGAACGTGACCCTAAGTCTCCCATGCCATAAGCCAGTGTCCTGCCCATGCTTCGGTAGACTGTGTGAAAGAACTCTCTCTCTCTCTCTCTCTCTCTCTCTATCTATCTATCTTCTCAGCAGAATTGTAAAGGACTGGAACCTTGTGGTAAATTATCAGTGGATGTCCTTTTTCCTTTGGTGGCTTTGTTAGAATATGACAATTTTACTTTGTACAGGAAAAGGGGATAATTTCTCCTACTTTCTTCTTAAAGGGAATATGGCTTTTAATTGAATTCCTTCTTTGTGCTAGTTCAGGCAATTAATGGTTTCCTTAATAAATTATGAAAAGATCCATCCTTTCTATTAAATTATTTGTAAGATTGTAGTTTCCTATTCATGCCATCATCAAGACACACGTCTTGTATTCCCGTAACCTCAGCCTTTGGAACTGAGACCCTGTCATTTGGGGTACAGAAGAGGGCACACAGTACTCTCTAAGAGACATGCTCATTTCATGACGTTCAGCGGGGATAATGCAGGTGAAAGTGATGGTGAACCCAGAAACAAGGCGATACGGGGCCTGTCTAGGTAAGCTTCATGGAGGCTATTTCTTCAGTCCTTAATTCTGAATTTGCTTTTCTCTAGATTCATCTAAATTAAATATGAGAGTTGCAGAGAGAGATTCTGTGGCCTGTGTCATGCAGAAAGGGCAACAAGATGGTCAAAAAATTTCTTCTGATTTAATGACTCCACAAATCTATACACATTGTTATGTTATATTTACATGTAAATAAATAACATGTTTTAACAGGGACAATGTATTAGAAAAAGCGACGAGGAGTCCTGTGGCACCTTATAGACTAACAGATTATTTAGATACTGACACAGGTACATTATTTCCTCTCTTTAAAATATTTGCTGCATATGGCAGACAGACTCCTGTAGCAGGGGGCAGCGAGAGGGGGAAGAGGAGAGTAGCCAAGAAGAAAATCTCAGGCATTTCAATTTCTCATTGCCAGCAGGTGTGTAGAGAGGTTCCCATCTTCTCAATGAAGCTGATCCTGTACCTCAGGAATTAAAAACAACAGGATCACTTGATCCGCAGGGCATCTTTTTTTGGGGTGGGTGGAGGGGTGGGCAGGTAGTGTTGTTAAAGACAAAGTATGGCAGAAACAAGATTCAAAGAACAAACAAATTAGGGCAACCTTGCTCCGAAGTATTATATACACCTGCAAGTATTATATACACCTGCAAAGATTCTTGGGTAAGTTATCACAGATTGCAACCGGCAAAAGCAAGAGTGTCTGCTCACAAAATGACGAGACAAATGCCTCCCTTGCTGTTTAGGGACAGCTGCATCTGTCACAGTCATTTGCAAAGCATCCAGGACCAATGCAGAACCCAGTGGCTCCTCTTTCATGTCCTCAGAATTGTTGGTCCTGCCAAGAATGCTGTGCTTCTGATTGCATTTCCTGCTGCTCCCCCAGCCATTCTTACAGCAGCAGACAGTAACCCTGTTGTGATGTCATCATTTTGTGTTTACTTCGTCTTCAAGCACATCCAGGGAGTTGATGCAGTCAAACTACAGGTGAGTTTATGATAGATCCAAAAAAATCAAATTGCCATTAAAAGCTTGGCTTTCTGGAGGAAATGAGTCTAAACAAGCAAAGAAATAAGTGGAGTTTGTGCTCCCCTTTAATGCAAACAAATCCTTGATCATGAAGTTTATGGGGGACAGTGGCTAGAGTAGCTGAGTGGCAGGTAAGGACTTCAATGTTCTACTCCAGGGCTGCCACTGAATCACTTTGCCCTGGTCTACACTAGGGCATTATTTTATAACAACTCCCCTTAGGTCGGATTTATAAGTGGAGCATCCACACAACCAAGCCTCTTATTTTGAAATAACGGGCTACTTATTTCCAAATCTGTACTCCAGCTTTCCATGGGGAACAAGGCTAATTTTGAAATAGTTATTTCGAAATGGCAGTAGAGTGGACACTCCGGTGCCACTGTTTTGAAATAACTACTCCCCAAAGCAGGGCTGGCCTTACCATGAGGCGAACTGAGGCAACTGCCTCAGGTGCCAGACTGTGTGGGGGGGCGCCACTAGGACCCAGGGTGCAGAAAATTGTGTCTGCTGCTGGTGCATATGTAGGTAGCAGAGCAGTACCATGAGAGGAGTAGAACAGGAAGAAGGCAGAATTGAGAACTTTGAAAGTTTTGGCCCAAGCGAGGGGGCATGGGGGCCCATTTGAGCTCCCCGCCTCAAGTGCCAAAACGTTGTGGGCTGGCCCTGCCCCAAAGTAATTCAAACTAATTACTCCCCCGTGCTTCCTGGGGCTGTACATTGAGGTAGCGTGTCCACATTAATGGAGCCTGCCTCAGACTAATTTCGAGGCTTCTCCGTAGTGAAGACCTGCTATTTCAATTTTGTAAAATCGGAAGTTAAGTCAAATTTAGTTATTTCGAAACAATTTCCTAGTGTAGACACGCCCTTTGTGACCCTGGGAAAATCTTTTAATTTCTATGCTCTTCTACGAATCCAGCAGGACTCAGGCTCAAATGGTCAATCATGAATTTCCTTATGCAGGTTGCCAAGCATCCAAAACTCTTATAGAAAATCAAAACAAATATTTACAAGCATGTCCTGTTCTCCCCTACCTTAAAGAAATCCTCTGGCACTTTATCCTCTTTCGGACTCACTTCAGCCACGAGGCTTTCAAAATCTGGCTGGTGATAGTGCCTAGACAGGCAATACACTGTGACAATCCATCTTTTTTTGCTCCCTTACTCTGCTCCTGTCATTGCCCCTTTACTTTATGACCAATTAAAATGATAAAATAAAAAAGCAGAATTATGAAGAGGAGCCAATTCTTCAGCAAACTCATTTTGCATGTATTATACTCCCATCTGCTACACTTTGCCAACTTTGTCTCTTTACAGTGTTAGGTCTCCAGGACAGGACTTCTCTCTTATCTACACAGTGATCAGCCAGTGGGTGCCTGGTTCCAAGTTTTCTCTTTGGGTGGCACAATAGTGTAAAATGTTTACTACTGCTATTTATTATTAAACATTATTATTATTAGTATTAGTATTAGTATGGCCCTACCAAATTCACAGACAAAAATCGCATCATAGGCCATGAAGTCTGGTCTCCCCCAGTGAAAACTGCTCTTTAGTGTGCTTTTACCCTACTCTAGGCAGATTTCACAGGGGAGACCAGCATTTCTCAAATTGGGGTTCCTGACTCCAAAGGAAGTAGCAGGGGGGAATCATAAGGTTATTTGTGGGGATGGGGCTTACAGTATTGTCACCCTTACTTCTGTATTGCTGCCCTCCGAGGTGGGCATCTGGGGAGCAGCCAGGGCCAGCCCACAACATTTTGGCACCTGAGGTAGGGAGCTCAAATGATGCCCCCGTACTCCCTCGCTTGGGCCAAAACTTTCAAAGGTCTCAGTTCTGCCTTTTTCCTGTTCTACTCCTCTCATGGCACTCCACCATCTCTGTGCATCTAGAGCAGAGAGAATACATATGCACCAGCAGCAGACACAATTTTCTATACTCTGGGTCCTAGTGGCGCCACTCCCCCCCACAGTCTGGCACCTGAGGCGGCCGCCTCAGTTCGCCTCATGGTAAGGCCAGCCCTGGGAGCAGCAGTGCAGAAGTAAGGGTGGCAATACTGTGCCATGAGATCCTTACTTCTGTGCCACCTCTGACAGTGGTGCTGCCTTCAGAGTTGGGCTCCTAGCTGAAAGCCGCTGGTCTTCAGCTGCCCGGCTCTGAAGGCAACGATGCTGTCAGCAGCAGCACAGAAGTTTAAGAGTAGCAAGAATGCAAACCCCTCCCCCCGACACAATAACTGTGCAATCCCCCCCAACACTCCTTTTTGGGTCAGGATCCCTACAATTACACCACCATGAAATTTCAGATTTAAATAGTGGAAATTGTTAAATTTAGGGTTTTAAAAATCTTATGACCATGAAATTGACCAAAATGGACCATAAATTTGATAGGGGCCCATTTATTATTAAGATTACATTTAGGTGTCATAACAGGGACTTAGCTATCTAGGGAGCCCCTACCTCTCAGGAATATCAGGATGCTTAATTCCTCTTTGCAAAATGTTTTAGGATGCCCGGATGAAAGGATCCCTGCAAGTACAAAACATGAGGGTATCTTCTTTGAACATAATGTACATTACAACGCCACTCAATGCATACACGTCCTTTACACCAGGGGTTCTCAAACTTCTTTGGGCCACCACCCCCTTCTGACAAAGAAAATTACAAGACCCCAAGAGCAGGGACGGAAGCCTGACCCCACTCTAACCCTGATCCTCCAGGCTAGGGGGTCAAAGTCAAAGGCAAAGCCAAGGGCATCAGCCCTGAAGGATGGGGCTATAACCTGAGCCCTGTTGCCCAGCACTGAAGCCCTTAGACTTCAGACCCGAGAAGTGGGACTTAGTTTTTGGCTTTTACCCTGGGCCCCAGCAAGTCTAACACTGGCTCTGGTGACCCCCATTAAAATGGAATTGTAAGTTACAGAATTTGGTGTCCTGACTCACGGTTTGAGATCCGCTGCTTTACACTAATATACAGCATGCTTGTCATAAGTTAAATAACTTCATCACTGGAAAAAAAGTATTCTGAAGCTTTAGTTTTTCTCATGACTACTGTGTGTTTAGAATATTGGTCATAGCTATGGAACCTTATTTACTCCAGTGTTTACTGGTGATATTATATTACTCACTAATCTTCACAAGAAAAATAATATTTTGTCAGGTTTAGCGAAGAGAATTCATGTTCTAGTCTTTTTTAATGATTTTGAAAATGGAAATATACTGTTGGTTTTATGTCTGTTTTTTAAATTGATCTCTGTTTTATCTTTTTGTATCAGAATCAAGACAGAGTAATGACTTCTGGAGTTTATTTTCAGTGCTGATTTTGTTTCCAGTGTTGGAGGATTATTGGCAGAGATTCTCAGTCCCCACTTTGCAGTGCAAAAAACCCCTCTTATCTGCTCCCAGTCTTCCCTCTCAAAAGGAGTACGGTGGAGATGAGACTGGGTGTGACTGGAGCACTTAGCTGGCAGAACAGCCCTTAGTGGACCATAGCTATTGATGTAAATTAGAGCAGCCCTGAAGCTGCACTAAATTATTCTGGGTACTGACCATTCCACACCAGCCCAAGGACAGGAGAGTAGAAGGGGGATTTAAAATTATCTTTATTCTGCATCTCTACCTGCCAGCTTTATTATGCTCAGCACAGCATGATGACCTGAGCTCAGGGCTGCTGCTATTATTCTCATTTCTTTAGTGTCCCCTCTCATAGCACACCCTATAGATTTCTATAAGTGCAGATTGTACATTTACCTTTGATACTTTTTTATACGACTGATCATTTAAACAATATTATGTTATAAATGCTTCCTCACAGATAAAATAACCATCCCTGGTCACTAATACTTTTTACTGGAGCTGTGTATGAGAAAATATTTACCAAAAATAATGTATTAATCGTTTGTCCTTCTATAATAAACATTCATCTGCATGGCCTACTAGATATTATTAGCTTCAGGGGGTAGCCGAGTTAGTCTGCACAGGATAAACTTAAAAAACAACAAAAGATTTGTAATGGTTATTTCCCAAAGCCGATATACTATAAGCCATATAAATAAATTGTGGGATTTGTTTCAGTATGCTTGTATAAAGTCCATGTATTTTCCTTTATGTGCATTGGAAAGAACAGATTCATAAATCTGAAGTCTAGATGTGACCATTATGATCATCTAGTCTGACTTTCTGCATAACACAGGCTAATTAATTTTACCCAGTGATTCCTACATCAAGCCCATATCTTGTAGTTGAGCTAGGCCATTTTTTAAAAAAGATGACTAGTCTTGATTTAAAGCCTTCAAGTGATGGTGAATCCATCAAAGCCTTAGGTAATTTTTTCTAATGGTGACATACCCACGGTGTTTAAAATGTGTGCCTTTTCTCTATCCTGAATGTATCTAGTTTCAGTTTCTAGCCACAGGGTCTTGTTACACCTCTGTTAGATGTCTGCTTCCCATGTAGATACATATAGACCCTAATTAAGTCATCATTGGTCAGTGTGCCAACAGCAGGGCTATGCACCACCAAAGACCCTTTTAATGCTGGCAGGTTATACATGTACAAAGTGATATCCATCTCCAGCTTTTCAACATTGCTGTGCAGCTAGAGTTTGTAGTTCTTCACCTACAGAACATTCCTTGGAATGCTGATTTTTTTAAAATTGAGAAAACCGTTACATTACCATTTCCCTTCTTCATCTGAGCTGATGTAGAAATTATTTCTACCTCACTCATGTAAGAAAATAGATCAGTTTTTTCTAAAGGGAGTTCAAAGTCAGGGTTTAACTATGAAGAAATGGGTTAAAATCAATAAGCTTCAACTTTAATTGATTTCTTGTAGGGAAGCATGAGCCCTATAATACTTGAATGCCATTAGGCAATGTCTCTTTGAAGTATTAAATGTATTATGAAAACCCTGAAGATATTCTATTTTAAATCCACAGAAGCTTATGTGCTTACTGGATTATAGCTGTATATTAATATAACACCTCCATCTAATGGACTGCAGCAGCATTCTTACACCGGTTTCATTAGTCTGAATCTCTTTACTGCTGCATTCACACACACAAATGGTGTCTTTAAAATATCTACCTGGAACCATTCCCAATTTGTTATCGTCTGATGAATTATTATAATGGGACCCTGGGAAGCTCCCTTAAGGGCACATGTCATGTAAAATGGCATCTCTTCATCCATTACTGTTTCAAGCCACCTCCCCCAGTTGCTGGGGGTGTAACCATTAGATAGTTCTCAGTTTGGACTATTTGTAAGGCTAGTCTGGCTTGTTCCCAGGGGTGGGGTTTCCATTTGTGTATCATAAACACTGTCTCCAGTGAGATAGACATTTCGGTAACTCTGCTTCAAGATTTTGGTTGCTTAAGGAGTTACCCTTTTAATGTACAAACAAGGAGTCATCCTGTGGCACCTTAGGGCACATCTGCAGAGCAGGGCTAAAGCCAAAATATGCTACACAACTTCAGCTATGTCAGTTGCATAGCTTAAGTGAAAATAGCTTATTTTAGCTTTTGGTGCTCTCTACAAAGCAGGAAGTCAAAGGAAAAGCACTCTTTCTCCAACTTTCCTTACTCCTCATAAAATCAGGGTTACAGGAATCAGAGTAAGAAGTCTTCCAGCTCAACATTATTTCAACATTATGTTGAAGTAACTGCTTGTAGTGTAGATGCACCCTATGTTATTTCAGAATAACATTAGTTATTCCGAAATAATGCTGCTATGAAGATATACCTCTAGGGTACATCTAGACTGCAAGGATTTATTGAAAAAAGATACGCAAAATGCGCTCCACATTTTGCGTATCTTTTTCTGATATTCTTGTTGGAAGAGGCTTTTATGAAATTTGGTCCGTCTAGACTTAGCCAAATTTCGGAAAAACTCCCTCTTTCGAAAGCCCCCTTCTTCCTCATGGAACAAGGAATACAGGGGCTTCCGAAAGAGCTCATATGCTCTTCCACAAAAAAAAAAGCGTTCTCTGGATGCGGCGGAGTTTTTTTCAGGGTACCGCTGGTATCCCAAAAAATTCCAACAGTCCCAGTTTAGCCACCTTTGTTATCTGGCACTCTGTTAACCAGAAAACTTTGTTAACCGGCATTGCCCCCAGGCACAATACTGTCACATCTTCAGGTGCACAGGCCTGGCTTGGTTTACCATGATTGGCTTAACAATTTTTTATTTAAGAAGTACTAATAATCTTTAACTCAAAATAGAAATGTGAGACCAACTGCCTCACACTACAAAACTACCAATATTAAAAACTTGAGTTTTACTATTATTGTCCATTGGTTTTCCTTAGGTTGATGGGCCCCTCAGATAACCGGAATTTTTAGATAACAGGAATGCCCTAATCCTGGAGTGTGCTGGATAACACGGATTTTACTCTTCCTGGGTGTGTCTAGACTACATGGCTTCATCAACAGAGCCATGTAGATGAGGCAAGATGACAAAGGGAAATGAAGCAGCTATTTAAATAATCGCCACTTCATTTAAATCAAAATGGCCGCTGCGCTGTGCCGATCAGCTGTTTGTCGGCACAGCGTGGCAGTCTAGACAGGGATTTGCCAACCCCAAAACCCTTTGTCAGCAGATCCTGTAAGCGCATAAAGGATCTGCTGACAAAGGGTTCTGGGGTCGGCAGAGCCCCGTCTAGACTGCCGCAATGTGCCGACAAACAGCTGATCGGCACAGCGCGGTGGCCATTTTGATTTAAATGAAGCGGCGATTATTTAAATTGCCGCTTCATTTCCCTTTGTCGAGTAAACTCATCTACATGGCTCTGTCGACAGAGCCATGTAGTCTAGACGTACCCCCTGTGTGTGTGTGTGTGTGTGTATGTAGTTCCCCTTTTTTCTCCACTCAAGCTCATCTAAAGAGGTGAGGTTTGCCCAGAAAAGCTCAGGATACTATATATATATTTGTTAGTCTCTAAGGTGCCACAGGACTACTTGTTGTTTTTAAAGTGACAGACTAACACAACTACACCTCTGAGTCTTTCAACGTAAGCACTTCCAGACCTCATCTCATGTAGGCAGTGCCCCTCACCCAGCACTGCCGTGGTGTAATCAGATACAGTCAAGAAGCAGGGCAAAGGAAATTACTCACTGTCTGTCTGTTAGCTATTTTCTGCCACAGTACAAAGAGAGACGCTTCTTATTTTATTACCCTGGGCTGCATTTATTGATTCAACTCACTGAGTGTAACTAGCCCAGAAAGAGGCATCATCTGAACTCCTATGGCATCTGTGCATGAGCTGGTGTGCAAGTGTAACTGCAACTGCTATGATTGCTACCAGATGTTTATACCTCACCACTGCAATGAGATCATGGCTACCGAGGGGAAGCATGTATGCACCTTGGGACTGCTCCAGAATGTTACCGTTTAGGTGGGTTTAATGAGAGGTTGGACTTCAGAGAAGGATAGTACGTTGGGGGGGGGGGTGAAGTGGAGAGTAAGAGGGCTCTTATGCCAGGATCTAGGTTTAGACTGGGAGTGTAGGAAATTGATCTCATCGTATTAGGTGACAGAGTTTTCTACACAGAGCAGCAATGCATCTTGGGGGGTGGGGAAGGGAGAGTGATTTCTAAAGCACACCACGGAACTTTTAGCATACACCAGCAGGTCTGCATGGAGCAATCTGTGCGCAATGCACAAGTATGCGTTAGAATTCACCCCCACAACGTGCATCGCAGCACCCTGTAGATATGTCTTAAGAAACAGGGATGGAGGGTAAGTCAGAAATGCACCATTTCTTAGCAAGAGCGACTCAGCTCTCCAAAATTTCTGGACATGATCTAACGTAATATAGATAAAATAACAAATATATAGCTTTAGATTTACCTGCACTGTACTCATACTATATATACATATAATGCAGGTAAATGTAAACATCTTCAAATTCAGTGTTGCAAGTCTGGTGGCTTTGCTATGGATTTCAATGTAGCATGAGAGCCAGATCTTCAGCTGGTACAAATCAGTGTAGCTTCATTGGAGTGATCTGCTCCCCCTATCTGTAACATCAGGGATAACACTATTTAGCTACTTCACTGACTTATTGTGAAGCTTCGTTAGTGTATGGAAAGCATTTTGAAAGTTCCTGTGGAAACTATGGAAAGTTGCTCACATGGAAAGTGCTTGAGAAGTATAAAAATAATATTGACAGTGAATGACAGAACTATGGTTCAAAAGCCATAGCAGGCTAAATCCATGAATATCTGTTTCTAACAGGCACCATTTCAAATTTACTCCTAAAAAATAAAAATTGTTGTATGATCAAATATTAGCTTAGATTATGGCATTCCATATCAGTTGGGTTGCCTTTACTTGAATCCATGTCATAGTGTAGTCGAATACCTGATTAACTGATAAACCTGGGTTAATCTTATCGACTACACGCATCTCCCCCTTTCTGCCTCTGTATTAGAGGCAGCAAGGTTGGGGGGGGAGGCAGGAGCTGGTACATGCAGGAAGCTGGTTTTCAAGTCAGCTCTCCACGCGTATGGGCTCATATAAGCTACTCCCCCTCCCTGCACTGCTGCCTCTCTATCAGAGGCAGCAGCAGGAAGGAGTGGGGGGAAAGGGAGCCAATATGCATGGGGAACTGTCTTTTTAAGCTGGCTATCCTCGCATGCCAGCTCAGTGGAGCCCTCTCCTCCCTCTCCCCCATGATGCCTCCAATAAAGACAACGAGGGGGGCAGGCAGGAGCTGGCATGAGGGGAGAGCTGCCTGCCCCCACATACACATTGCTGCTGTGGACAGAGGCTGCTCCGTGGGATTCTGGTTCAGCCTGTGTCCATGGGGAGCTCGGGCCCTCCATGGACAAGCACTGCTGTTGCCCTGCACTGGTGCCTCTGTATCAGAGGCAGCAACATGGGGCAGCACATGGCAGGCCGTCTGTGCTGGGAACTGGCTTTTAAACCGGCTCCCCTTGTGGACTGGCTCCTGCCTGCCACCCTGTGCTGCTACCTCTGCTACTGAAGCAGCAGTGTGGGGCAGCAGCAGCAGCCCCTGACTGCGAGGGACCTGAGCTCGCTGTGGACAGAGACTGCGCTGGCATCCCACTGAGCAGCAGGGGCCATGCTGGCCTGGGGTGGCCAGGGGATTAGAGTAAGTTTACCTCCACCTCTGCCCCCTGTTGCCCCAAAGAGGTTACAGCTGTTCCAGTCCCCAGTCTGGTTCCTCATGCTCTCAGCCTACCACATCCACAAGCCCTGAAGGATCTGAGCAATGCCGGGTAAATCTACTAGAACTGTATATTAACAAACCTGGCGGTTTCTTTTTAATATTTTGCATTATTCTGACACTTTTAATTAGTCAGAGATTTTTATGCTATATCATATCTAACAATTTTCTCAAGAAAAAAAATTGGTACATTGTATGATACAAAGCTATGTGAGGAACGAAAATAAGTGTGGATAAAAGTCACAATTTTGATTACAAATGTCAAATATGCAAAATTCAGAAAATGTTGACCAAGTCTAACATCAAAAGGCTTTTTAATTGTGAAAGGATAATTGTACCTGTATCAAAGTCCCCGCAAAAGAAATATGTGTGACAAATCATGTATTTTTGAGACTCCATGGTCTGCTAGAGAACAGAACAGCATCACCAAGTCTTCAAACAAGTTGTGATACACTTACCTGGCTTTTCACATGTTTTAACCATAATATTTGCTAAAAACGCCAGGTGGTTTTTTTTGTTTGTTTGTTTGCTTTGTTAACTGAACCAGAACCTCTCTAGATATCTCCACCTTCAGCTCACATACGAGAACATTTGCCAATTAAGAAGGATTTCTTTTCTTTATTGTGTAGGTGTGTTGTGCTGTCTGACAATTCCTGGTCTGATGAGTCCTTGTCCTCTTAATGGAAGACAAACTGTAGAAGTGAGGTCTAGCTTGGTGAAGATGAGATCTCATTGTTTCAGAGGCATAATTGGCTCATAGACATAAGTCCATGAAAATAGAAGTGGTAGACACAGAAGGAAATAAATGGATGCAGAGCCTTATCTGGGAGAAACCGTAAGCTTCCTCAGTGGAGGAGACACAGTTCTTGGATTTTTGTGCTTGGATTTTCTGGAAAGAGGGAACATTGATTTTACAATTGTGTTATAATATTATAATACATACGACGTTGTCCCAGGAGATGTCAATGGTATTTCCTAAAAGACAAACATATTCTAACCCATTCCTGAAAGTGATGAAAACACACTTAAAAGGTATAACCCTAGGCCTGAACAGAACTGGAGGAAAGCTTCAAATAGAACATAATTATGGGAAACAAATTTGAATTCTGTTGGTGAGCTGAACACTGCTTTAAGCAGTTACTCATTTGCGTATATGCACCAGGGCAGCTTCTTCAGTCACCCGCTTTTGTTTTTTTCAGATATAAATGAATCCTCTAGGCTTAACAACCTTCTGCAGCAGCCAAACAGCTGTGAAACAGGAACTTCCATGTAACAGAACGGCTGTGTCTAGACTGGCGCGATCTTGCGCCAGAGCTATGCAAATGAGGCTCAGCATGGAATATCGCCGAGCCTCATTTGCATAACTAATGAGCCACCATTTTTGCGGGAGAGGCTCTTGCGCAAGACGGAGCTGTCTACACTGCCCCTTCTTGCGCAAGAAAAACCCTCTTGTGCAAAGCCGTTATGCTGATTATTTTCAGGCATAATGGCTTTGCGCAAGAGGGTTTTTCTTGCGCAAGAAGGGGCAGCGTAGACAGCTCCGTCTTGCGCAAGAGCCTCTTCCGCAAAAATGGCGGCTCATTAGTTATGCAAATGAGGCTCCGCGATATTCCACGCTGAGCCTCATTTGCATAGCTCTGGAGCAAGATCGCGCCAGTCTAGACACAGCCAACATGTTTGCAACACACAAAGCCAATATGAAGCAATGCTGCCTTGCATTCTTTGCCATCTGTAAGGCTTAACTTTGCCCAGACCTATGTTAGGAGGGAGTGGCTGCTGCCGCTTCTGCCTGTCCCCTTGACCCACTGGGGCATTCATCATCAGCTCAGGCTCACTGTCTGAGAATGACACCATTCACTCTCTATCATACTATGTCCCATGCAGACCTTTTATACACTATTCTGTCAGCAACATAGCATTTTCACATCGACCATCACTAGTACTGGTTTTGGCCCTCATTCTCCGTTGCCTCTTGTGTTGCCATTTGCAGCAGTGAAGAGTGCCAGTTTTGCCTGGATGTATTACTGGGAGTTTCATCACATGACATCATTAAAGATTAATCTTTCACTCCTGGAGACTCTTGGAGGGCTGGCAACCCTCATGCCAGTGCCAAGTGGAGATAAAGTTCTGATTATGGAACATTGATGCTCACTTCCCCCTTGTGAACAATGGTTGGCGGTGTGCTTCCAGGAGCCAGGGCATGCTGGGAGCCTGCCGTAGCCCTGCTCCACCACTGGCCACACTTTTCATGGCCTAGTTAGCAGTGCTGACCGGAGCTGCCAGAATCCCTTTTTGACTGGCTGCTCTAGTAAAAAACTGGACACCTGCCAGCCTTAGTGAACATATTCACATTCTGATTATGGAGCATTTTACACTCCCTTTATCCTTATGAACATATCCCCCTCCAGCTTCTACACAGAGAGCAGACAGGGATTCTACATTCTCAAGTGCTGCCTTTGCCAATAGGAACCAATGGGATGGGAACTGTGGCCTGTATTCCTGAGCCAAAGGGAGCTGTGGGGGGTGGTGCTTGAGGACCAGGCAGTGAACAGAGCTGCCTGGCCGTGCCTCCATGTAGGAACCGGAACAGGGACATGCCTCTGTTTCTGGAAGCTGCTTGAGGTAAGTGCCGCTTGGAGCTTACATCCCTGAGTAATGTTCCCTGTAATCTTTTCCATTGATGTAAAGAATAAATTGTATGAGCACCGAGGCATGAGCGACTGTGCACCATCAATAGAAACAAAACATCCAGCTGTGGGTGCTCTGCTAATATGCTGGGTGGTATCTGAATCTCTCCTGATTGGTCACACAAGTGCACAGCTTACAGGGAACACTACCCTTGAGTCCCCCTGCTCCCTCCCTATGCTGTGAGGGCTCTAGCTGGAGATGCAAGCTCTGTAGTGGGGGCAGGAATGAGGAATTTGGGCTGCAGGAGAGGGCGCCAAATAGGAACATAGGCTTGGAGTGTGGTGGGGTGCAGGTTCTGGGATGGATTTTGGGAGGGGACTCTAGGTTGGGCCACAGGGTGGGTGTGCAGGAAGGTCTCGGGGTGCTGGCAGCAATTACTGCAGCTCCCAGGAAGCCATATTCCTGTGGCCTCTAGGTGGATGGACAGCTAGTGAGGTGCAATGTGCTGCCTTTGTGCTTGCAGGCTCTGCCCACACAGCTCCTATTGGTCATGGTTCCTGGCCAATGGGAGCTGTGGAGTCAACACTGGGCAGGATCAGTGTGCAGAGCCTTCCTGGCTGCTCATGCACCTGGAAGCCACTTCCAGGAAGCACATGAAAACCAGGGCAGGAAAACTTGTGTTAGCATCAGGCCATGGGCTCTAGAAACCACTGGAAGGGAGGAAGGGGGAAGGAGTTGATCAGTGGAGCCCATGGTGCCCTAGAAGTTCTGCAAATCCCAGTTTGAGAAACACTGATGTAGAGGAATAAAGCAGCAAGTTTCTGGCCTGTAGTATTGTAAGAGTGTTTCTGACCACTTTACTACACATATTCAATGTCCATATGTGCCATTTTATCTTTTCCTGTTTTCTTGTCATCACCTGCTTTAGGAGCAAACACAATCAACATGCCAAACCTCTATCCCCAGATGTACCTATCAGAGGAATTCTCTTTTTGCTGTTCTGATGCCTAAACATTTTCTGCTCATGGGCCCTGAAGATGTTTATCAGCTGTCATTTTTCTTCTGAGCCAGCATTCCTCTTTTGATGCAATAAAGAAGTAATTGTATAAACTCTGCGATGTTTGCTGTGCTTCACACTTTTTTTTACTCCTGCATCAGCTTTGCCATTAAGTAAAGTTTACCTGAGAGCTGAGCAGGAAAACAACCCTAAAGACAAAACTGAGAGCACTGAAAGCCAACGTTTGCTGAGACTTGCAATTTTAGTAAAATTGATGATACATGAATTGATTTAGGCTTTTAAGTAAAAGAGAGCTGGCAGACAATTAACCATTCCATACAAGGGCCTCAAATCATGTCCTATCTCTGAGCAGTATAAAGCAACATGGATCTTGTTTCATTTTCAGCACAGCGGTTTCACCTGGCACTGGGCAGGGCAGTACATCCCAATGGGCAAGATGTGGGTGTTTAAAGATTTTAAACCTATTGAAGAAAAAGGGTGCTTTGCCATTATCTGCACTGGAGCAGGGATTTCAACTCAGATCTTTACTGCAGATGCCTGTAACTTGAGGGGTGATAAATAAGGGTGAGAACTGCAGCACTTTGCTGGGAGAAAAGTCTTTTAAAACCCTTTTAAAAATGAAAACTAATCTATGTATCTAACTTCTACTGTTTATTTTTTCAGACTACATTTCAGGAGCAAGGCAGTTTAGCCTTTTTTTTTCAAACAGACTGAGTGAAATGGATGTTTGCTACTCACTGCAGTAATTTCTAGTCTAACTCCACTCTCTGGGCTTTCATTCCTCTACTGCTTAGTAATTGCCTGGTTTAAAAAAAAAATTTCCTCCATAATTCTTCAAGAATATTTACTCAATTACTCTGGGATTAGCTCTTGTCTGTCACCGCTGCAGTGTGCTCCTAAAGCAGCTCTGTGCACATGTGGCTTGCTCAGGGACATTCTGGGATTCTCAGCATTAGAAGGAAGCAAATCTTCCTTTTAATTAGAGATGACCCCAAAGTGGAAGCTTGTATTTCAACTTTGTGAAATATGGCTTCAAATTAAAAGAACAGAGCTCATCCTCTTTTTGATTCAGTTCTGTAATGGATCTAAAAACTGGAGTGTGAGTCAAAACATTTTCACTGAAAACTCTTACAAAACAAAGAAAAATGTCATTTCAATATCATTTTCACAAAAATGGACATTTTCACAAAAATCTTTCTGTTTTCATCCATTTTTATATGGCCTTTTAAGAAATGAAAACCAAAACTTTGTGGGAGTGCAACATACGTTCAGAAAATGTTGATGAAAATGAAAGAAACATTTTAATTTTCATTGAAATCTTTTGCTGTGAAAAAGATTGCAAATCAGTTATTAAAAAAACAATAGGGAGTTATTCTTGTGCTTGGATTGACATATGGAACTCAATAGAACAGCTGATCCTGATAAACTTTTGTCATGGTGGCCTAATTTTGAGGACAAATGGTTCACTTGTTAACATACTAGCAGATCTAGCAGCACTTCAGAGATCTGGGCTCAAAGACCTGGTCAACCAGAGACTTCTTCTGTGATCTTGGGCAAACCCCTTAGTGCCAGATTTTTAAAGGGATTTCAGTGTTGCTCTGCTCAGAATTGCAAGGCCTAATTGACTTAGATGGCACAATTCTATTTCCAAAAGTGACTTGGGCTTCTAAGTTTCCTTGACACTTAAAACCTTGAAAAATCTTTGGCTTAGTGTCTTGGCTTCCAAGTTCCCCATCTGTAAAATGGGTATAATAGCACCCTCTTACCTCACAGGGCTGTTGTGAGGATATACAAAATAAATATTTTAAGGCACTCAAATACTATGGTAAGCTGTACACGTGAGTTTTCTCTGAGACCCAAGATTTTCATATGTAGAGATTTTTCAATGCCTGCATTTTTTTCACGGTCCAGCTTGATACTTGCCATTAAAGGTGCTTAATTTTCAGAGGCTGGATGCTCAGAATATTTTAACCAAATCTCAGAGAGATTTTGGTAAGCTCAGAGAGCTGGTAGGTAAGGTCCCATGGGAGGCAACACTGAGGGGAAAAACAACTGAAGAGAATTTTTCAAAGGGACATTATTAAGGGCCCAAAAGCAAGCTATTCTGCTGCATAGGAAAGATAGAAAACATGGCAAAAGACCGCCTTGGCTTAACTGGGAGATCTTGCATGATCTACAAATGAAAAAGGAGTCATATAAAAAATGGAAACTGGGACAAATTACAAAGGATGAATATAGGCAAACAACACAGGACTGCAGGGGCAAGACTAGAAAGGCAAAAGCACAAAACGAGCTCAAACTATCTACAGACACAAAGGGAAACAAGAAGACATTCTATAAATATATTAGAAGCAAGAGGAAGACCAAGGACAGGCTAGGCTGATTGCTCAGTGAGAAGGGAGAAACAGGAACAGGAAACTTGGAAATGTCAGAGATGCTTAATGACTTCTTTGTTTCGGTCTTCACCGAGAAGTCTGATGAAGGAATGCCTAACATAGTGAATGCTAGTGGGAAGGGGGTAGGTTTAGAAGATAAAATAAAAAAAAGAACACGTTAAAAATCACTTAGAAATGTTAGATATCTGCAAGTCACCGGGGCCTGATAAAATGCATCCTAGAATACTCAAGGAGTTGATAGAGGAGGTATCTGAGACTTTAGCTATCATCTTTGGAAAATCATGGAAGATGGGAGAGATTCCAGAAGACTGGAAAAGGGCAAATATAGTGCCCATCTATAAAAAGGGAAATAAGAACAACCGAGGAAACTATAGACCAGTCAGTTTAACTTCTGTGCCAGGAAAGATAATGGAGCAAGTAACGAAGGAAATCATCTGCAAACACCTGAAAGATATTAAGATGATAGGTAACAGCCAACATGGATCTGTAAAGAACAAATCATGTCAAACCAATCTGATAGCTTTCTTTGATAGGATAACGAGTCTTGTGAATAAGGGAGAAGTGGTGGACGTGGTATACCTAGACTTTAGCAAGGCATTTGATATGGTCTCGCATGATATTCTTATCAATAAACTAGGCAAATACAACTTAGATGGGGCTACTATAAGGTGGGTGCATAACTGGCTGGATAACTGTTCTCAAAGAGTAGTTATTAATGGTTCACAATCCTGCTGGAAAGGTATAACAAGTGGGGTTCCGCAGGGGTCTGTTTTGGGACCGGTTCTGTTCAATATCTTCATCAACGATTTAGATATCGGCATAGAGAGTACGCTTATTAAGTTTGCAGATTATACCAATCTGAGAGGGGTTGTGACTGCTTTGGAGGATAGGGGCAACTTCAAAATGATCTGGACAAACTGGAGAAATGGTCTCAGGTAAACAGGATGAAGTTTAATAAGGATAAATGCAACGTGCTCCATTTAGGAAGGAACGATCAGTTTCACACATACAGAATGGGAAGCGACTGTCTAGGAAGGAGTATGGCAGAAAGGGATCTAGGGCTTATAGTGGACCACAAGCTGAATATGAGTCAGCAGTGTAACGCTGTTGCAAAAAAAGCAAACATGATTCTAGGATGCATTAACAGGTATGTTGTGAGCAAGACATGAGAAGTCATTCTTCTACTCTACTCTGCACTGATTAGGCCTCAGTGGGAGTAATATGTTCAGTTCTGGGCTCCACATTTCAGGAAAGATGTGGAGAAATTGGAGAAGGTCCAGAGAAGAGCAACAAGAATGATTAAAGGTCTAGAGACATGACCTATGAAGGAAGACTGAAAGAATTGGGTTTGTTTAGTTTGGAAAAGAGAAGATTGAGAGGGGACATGATAGCGGTTTTCAGGTATCTAAAAGGATGTCACAAGGAGGAGGGAGAAAAATTGTTCTTCCTGGCCTCCGAGGATAGAACAAGAAACAATGGGCTTAAACTGCAGCAAGGGAGGGTTAGGTTGGACATTAGGAAAAAGTTCCTAACCGTCAGGGTGGTTAAATACTGGAATAAATTGCCTAGAGAGGTTGTAGAATCTCCATCTCTGGAGATATTTAAGAGTAGGTTAGATAAATGTCTATCAGGGATGGTCTAGACCAGTGTTTCTTAAACTTTTTAAAATGGAGGAGCGCCAAACAATAATTTTTTTGTATGAGGAACACCAAGGACTTTTTATTGAGCAGAATAAAAGAGGCCTGGGGAAAGTTATTGAGCAAAAAAATAAAAAAAAAATAGGGTTGGGGGGAAAGTTATTGAGGGGGGAAAAAAGTTGCCTGTCCCTTTAAGGGTGGCCATTTTGAACTCTGTTGTTCTCCGCGGCACACCGGTGTGCCATGGAACACAGTTTAAGAAACACTAGTCTAGACAGTACTGGGTCCTGCCATGAGGGCAGGGGAGTGGACTCAATGACCTCTCGAGGTCCCTTCCAGTCCTAGGATTCTATGATTCTATGATTCTAAGTCTCTGAATGCTAAACCCTCACCTCAATTGTCTTCTTTTCTCCATTTGTCCAAATTAAAATTGTGGTCTGTCTCTCTGCCATTCCTTGTGGATGTCTAGCTATCCCTTTATGACCAACACAACACAAATGGAGCTCTATCTCCTTCCTACCGCAGCTTCCCTGCTACCTCTGTTCTTGGTCACTGTGGACAACTCTACCATCCTGCCCATCACTCAGGTCTGTAACCTGCATGTCATCTTCCACTTGGACCTCTCTTTCTAGGTCCTCCCATATAGGGTCTCTAAACCTTTCTACACCACATCCCTTAGATAGGGCTTTACCTGTCATCCACACAACTAGCATTTTCCTCCAGGCTCTCCATTATCTCACATCTCACCTTCCTCTCTGAACTTGACCCTGTTTTTACTCATTCAGAATGGTGCTGCAAAGATTATTTTTGTAGCCCATTACTGTGACCATATCACCTCCTTTTTATATCCCCCCTCACTCCTGCTTCTCTGTAGCATCGAACATTAGCTACTTGTCTGCACTTTCAAGGATCCTTTCGGTTATCGCAGCCATACCTATCATCTCTCATTCACTACCAAGCAGTTGACTCCCACCTTCACTTGGATAATCCCAGACTCCTTCATCCAATAGTTAATTTTTCAAACAAAAACCTTCCTGCTTTCTCCCAGAGTGCCCCTCATAATTGGGAGGAGCTCTCCATAAATACCTGCAAAACTACCTCATTTTCTTCCTTCAAAATCCTACTTTTCTATGAAGCCTACAAAAAATATTTCATACATTCATGGAGTTTTAGGCCAGAAGGGACTAGTAGTTCTAGTCTGACCCGCATATCACAGGCCATTACATTTCAGCCAGTTACCCCTGTATTGAGCCCAGTAGTATGTATTTAACTAAAGCATAACACATGTTTGGCATGTCCAGAAAGGCATCCTGTCCTGATCTGAAGATACCAGGAAATGGAGACTCCACCTCTTCTTTTGGTAGGTTGTTCCAGGGAAGCCTTGCTCTCATAATTTGTGCATTGGAGGCAGTCTGCGGCAATCTTTGGTTAATTCCTAATGAATGGAAACCAAACTGTCATTTGCCTTTCTCCTCCCTGCCCCCTTTCTTTCCCTCCCTTTAATATTTTCTTTGTGGGGGGGGGGTTGTCTTTTGTATGTTTGTTTCCCTTTGATTACTTGGGAAAAAATCAACAAAATATAAATTTTAAATCTTGTCCTTATTGCCAGTTTGAATTTGTCTTGCTGCATCTTCCATTCATTCTTGTTTCTTTCCTTTCCCTGATAGATTAAAGAGCCCATTAGTATCTGGTATTTTCTCCCCTACAATCAAATCAATTCTCCATCTTCTTCTTGATAAGCTAAACAGATGAAGCTCTTTAAGTCTCTCAGGCTATGTCTACACTACGGGTTTTTTCCGGTATCCTGGAAAAACTGCTGCATCCAGGGAATGCATCTGCTCTTCCACTTTTTTTTGAGGAAGAGCAGACGCGCTCTTTTGGAAGCCCTGTTTTCCTCTCCCCATGAGGAAGAAGGGCTCTTCCAAAAGAGGAGACTTTTCCGAAATTTGGTCCAGTATAGACGGGCCAAATTTCGGAAAAGCCTCTTCGGAAAAAACTATTGGAAAAAGGTACACAAATTGCTCTGCAATTTGCATGCCTGTTTCCGATAGATCATTGTAGTGTAGACATAGCCTCACTGTTAAGCATTTTCTTCAGCCTTCCGTCATTTGTGTGACTCTTTTCTGCACCTTCTCCAATTTTTCAACATCCTTTTAAAAATGTAGACACCAGAACAGTAGCAGTATTCCAGTGTCATATAAAGAGGGAACATCACCATTCTATTACTGCTAGCTACTCCTCTGATTATACATTCATGAACTGTATTAGCCTTTTTGACTACACTGATTTCCTTTTCCTTGATGTCTTTAGCTTCCCTTATCCACTTTCTGCACTTCAAAACTTCTAATTTATACTGATTACTATTTTCCCCTTTCTTCATTTTTATATGTTTCTAATAGCTGCTTTCACTTTGCTTCTGAACCAAGAATGGTTTTTTGTTAGTTTGGCTAATTGCACTGTTGGTATACTGAGACCACTGCCTATCATGCTGACCAGTATTGTTTCTTTATTTCTTTTTTTTAATTCCCCCCTCCCCATTTGTATCTGCTATCATGTTTTTACTTAGCTCAAAAGCTTTTGAGTGACCACTTTTTAGTCTGTCTTTATATAGCACCTAACATAATGGGGTTCTGGTCTCTGACTAAGGCTCCTAGATGCTATAGTAATACAAATAATAACTATAAATCCCACCTGCACTTAGCTGCTATCTATTTTGCCCACGTTCTCTTACCAAAGAAAAAGTAAAAAGACTTGGTAAGAACTCTGGTCAGACTGGGTATGTCTACACAGCACCATTCTTTCGGAACTAGCATATTTCAAAATAACTTAGTCCACGTCTACACAGCAGGCAGTTATTTTGAAATAATGTTGAAATACTGTCAAGCTGGAGGACTTCATACTCCGACTCCTGTAACCCTTAGTGTACAAGGAGTAAGGGAAGTCGGAGGAAGAGTGCTCTTTTTCAAAATAAGTGCTATGTAGACGCTCCCAATTTCAAAATAAGCTATTTTGAAATAAGCTATGCCAATGTTTCTTAAACTATGTTCCATGGAACACTGGTGTTCCATGAACAACTCGCAGGTGTGCTGCAACCTCGTCTTTGTTTTTGTTACTTCTTTGTTTTTGTCTTTTTTTTTGTCTGACAATTTTTTTGAAGACAATTTTCCTAGGTATTCCGCATAAAAAAATGTTATTGTTTGGTATTCCGTGGTCTCAAAAAGTTTAAGAAACACTGAGCTATGCAACTGATGTAGCTCAATTTGTGTAGCCTATTTTGAGTTAAGCCCTGCTGTGTAGATGCTAGGGATGTAATATTGTAGTCGATTAACCAATTAACCAATAAGCAAAAGCTTATAGGTTAATGTTATAGACTACACGCATTTCCCTCCCCCAACCCTTTCCAGTAAATTTTTTAGCAGGCTGGCCAGCAGCCCAGCTCAGTTCTGGCTCCTGTCAGGTCCAGAACCTACCCCTGCTGTAGCTCTGCATTTCAAGTATATTAGGAGCCAGGTGGGCAGGTTGCCTGGCTAGGTTCCAGCTTGCGCTGGTTCCAGGAGCTTAGACCCCCCCCCCTTAGACAGGGGCTGCTGCCACCCCACGCTGCTGCCTCTTTATCAGAGGCAGCAACACTGGGCAACAGGAGCCGGCCCAGAAGGGGCGCTAGTTTTTAAAGTGGCTCTATCAGGGAGGTCGAGCAGAGGAGCTATCAGGGAGGCCGAGCACTTAAACCCTGCTGGTAAGCGACCAGGGAGCTTTGCGACCGGGTGCTCGCGAACAGGGTGAGTGCTAACAGGAGGGAGTTTTGAGAGGGGAGTTTAGAGGGGGAGCTTGAGGGGAGCCAGTGACTTCTATTGCCCTTAAACTAAATCCTTTATAACAACCTCTATCTGAAACATTTAATTAACCCTCATATATAATTAGAGTAGGAAATGGAGGCAGAAGCCCAGCAGCAGAGTGGGGGCTATCCTGTTTATTGTGTCGAGTGCAGTATGTATGACTACCTACCCTGTGGGTGGGTGGCGTATGTGTGCGCTCGATGCAAGGAGCTCCTGGCCCTTAGAGACCGGGTGTGTGCTTTGGAGGCCAGGGTGGCTGAACTGGAGGAGCTAAGGAAGGCAGAGGTGTTTGTGGATGAGACTTTCCGGGACATAGTAGGGCTGTCCCACCTCCAATCTGACAGTCTTGATGCTGTTACGGAGGATGAAAGGCTCAGGGAAGGAGAGCAGTCAATGGGAGCAGAGGGAAACCATCCCATAGTTGGGACCCTCCTTCCAGAGGGTGATGTTGTATCCTCTCGTGCCGAGGATACTTCTCCGGGGGAGGGAGCTCCAGTTGTTAGGAAGAAGCAGGTTTTAGTAGTGGGGGATTCGATCATTAGAAATATAGATAGTTGGGTTTGTGATGACCGGGAGAACCGTATGGTTACTTGCCTGCCTGGTGCGAAGGTTGCGGATCTCTCGAGGCATCTAGACAGACTTATGGGCAGTGCTGGGGAGGAGCCGGTCGTCGTGGTACATGTTGGTACCAATGACATAGGGAAGGGTAGAAGAGATGTTCTGGAGGCCAAATTTAGGTTACTAGGAAAGAGACTGAAATCCAGAACATCTTTGGTGGCATTCTCTGAAATGCTTCCAGTTCCACGCGCAGGGCCAGATAGACAGTGGGACACTATCATACCGGGATATAAATTATATCGGAAAGACAGAACAGGTCGTGCGGGTGGCGGAGTGGTACTATATGTGAAGGATAATATAGAATCAAATGAAGTAAAAATCCTAAAGGAATCAAAATGTTCCATAGAATCATTATGGATAACAATTCATTCCTCTAATATGAATATGGCATTAGGAATATATTACCGACCACCTAACCAGGACAGTGATAGTGATGCTGAAATGATAAGGGAGATTAGAGAGGCTACCAAAATAAAAAACACAGTAATAATAGGAGATTTCAATTATCCCCATATTGATTGGGTGCATGTCACCTCAGGACGGGATTCAGAGATTAAATTTCTTGATGCCTTAAATGACTGCTTCTTGGAGCAGCTAGTACAGGAACCCACAAGGGGAGAGTCGATTCTTGACCTAGTCCTGTAAACCTCATTTCACGAGGGATAAGGGATCTTTCAAAAAAGGTTTTATTTTTTGAAAGATCAGCCTCTAGACTGCTGCTTTTCTCTGACAAAGCTCCATGCCGGAAAAAAGTGGCTGCCATTTTTATGCTAATGAAGCACGGGATATTTAAATCCCCGCTTCATTAGCAATTTCGATGTGCCTAATGTGCATCTCTCTGTCGGCAGAGAGATGCAGTCTAGACACACCCTATATGTTCAATCCAGAGCCTCTGTACAATTCAGAAACCCCATCCATATTCTGAAATCCAACTATAACTTCAGGGACCTGGGTTTTGGCAATCACCCATGGGCAGATGGCAGCACTGATAACAGGCTAACTTATACAACCACCACCGTGTCAGTTGACCTGACTGGTAGGTGCTCCTAGACCAAAAAGGGCAATAGTCACTCATTTCTGTACTGGCATGGATTTTTGCAAGTGAGTGGTCTGGCACTGGAGGGTTCGTGTAAGCTCCTGGCATAACTCTATGCAGGTCTGCTTCCTCATTTAGAAGTTATGAAGCTGCTGGCCATCATCCCAGGGTTCCAAGATAATTTGGTCCTACTTAAGGGGAGATATGATAGAGGTCTAAAAAATTATGACTGGTGTGGAGAAAGTAAATAAGGAACAGTTATTTCCTTGTTCCCATAACACAAGAACTAGGGGTCACCAAGTAAAATTAATAGATATTAGGTTTAAAAACAAAAGGAAGTACTTCTTCATGACACACACAGTCGGCCTGTGGAACTCCTTGCCAGAGGATGTTGTGAAGACCAGGACTTTAACGGGGTTTAAAAAAGAGCTAGGTAAATTCATGGAGGATAGGTCCATCAATGGCTATTAACTAGGATGGGTAGGAATGGTGTCCCTACACTCTATTCGTCAGAAGCTGGGAATGGATGACAGGGGGTGGATTTGTTTGGTCATTCCCTCTTGGGCACCTTGTATTGGCTTCTGTGGGAAGACAGAATACGGGCCTAGATGGATCTTTGGTCTGATGCAGTATGGCTGTTCTTATTTGTTTTCATGTACCCAACAATTCTGCTATATCATCCCTTCTATTCATCCCATCACAGGTTGCTTATATAGCATCATCATTCTTTTCAGTAGTATAGTCAAGGATAAACCTCTCTGAGTTTACTGACTTATCTGGGGAATATGAAGTTTAAATTCACTCACTCTTTTTTTTTAACCAGTATACCGATTCCTTTTAGATCTGTGATGAGACTTGTGATTGTCGTGTACCCTGGGCCAAAGACACTCCTCAGGTAACTGAGACTTACACCAGGGATGTTTAGACCCATTTTAGCTATATATAGTAGTCACTCTCTGAAAAATGCATCTATTCTAAGTGGGCGTAGTGATCACTGGCGTCTCACTCAGTTAATTGCTTGGATGCACTCACACTGCACTGAATCAGTTTAAATTTTTAAATTTTAAATTTCTCAATACCCATTTTTCTATGCAGATTCGCTCTGTTTCTGTTTGCTTTGAAATTAAGTAGGAGAAAGTTCAAACCATTTGCTCTTCCTTTTGGCATGTTTAAATTGAGAGGAGCCAATGGAAAGATTCAGCAGTGCAGCAAGATGGATAAAGAATGCTGTCTTCTACAAAACAAAATCACAGCTTAGGTTACTTCCAGGAAGAACTGCTTGTTATTCAGCTTCCAGATTTTTTTTTTTTAAAAGGCAACTGAACATTTTCCCCTAACAACCCTGAAAATATTTAACTGATGTCAAGAAATGAACTATTTAGCTCTATTCTATGCAATCCTCTAAGATCCTAAACTTCAAAATACAATTCTGTATCATTGCTGAAAAAGTGAAATTAATCCCTAAAACTACCACCCTTTCCAGTGACCCTCCCCCTTAGGAGAAAAAAGCACAAGAAATCAACTCCACCTTCTCTTTCCAGCTCCTGACAGGAGCTGCATTGCCAGGGTTTCGCCAGGATATAAGCGCTGGTCTCTATACATTTTGAGAGGAGCTGCAGATTTAGGGGCAGAAATGTTTTTTGCTCATTCTACATGGGTCAGACTCCCAACACTTAATGGGAGAATTAGATGAGAAAGCCACTCATAGGAAATCACTGGATTTCCAACTTCCCTATGCTTTTTCCTGCATTGAGAATGATCTGGCCCCATGATATTTTGGCCCAATGTGCAGAAGGATACAGAAACATTTCAACTATAAATATTATTAACAATGTTACTAGACAGGTCAAAAGAGGATGAGAATTGCTACTGCAAGGACCACAAGAGCGACTGAGGTGAAGGAATGTAGGTGTTCCAGGGACCCAATCCTAGTCATAGAAGGTAACTGAAGGGGCCTCATAAAAGCACCTGCCTCACAAAACAGATTGAATGAAATTAATTCACTGTATCCAAAGTTTATCTTTGGCATTAAAGAGAAATGGATGTTTCATTTTTAATTTTTATGAGCGAAGATGGGGAGAAAAATATCATAGATCCATCATTTACTATGTCCTATTGTTTTTTTTCTGGGGAGACCATTTATGTTTTATCATTGCTAATTAAATATATCAAATATGGAAAGAAGTAGCAATATTAGCAGCCATGAACTGCAATACCCAGGGGCCAGATCTGAAAGAAATAAAGGCAATGGATACTCCACCCACAAACCAAATCCTACCTAGGTATCCAAAAGGATATGGCAAAATGAGAGACCACTGAGAGCAGATGTTCCTATCATAATCCTGTTTTCCTTCATGTGTGATTTGATCAGCTCTGAAATGGTTAATGTTGATGTTCATGCCATTATCATTAGGCTTCAGAGTCAACATCTGATTGAAGTGATGGGGCCAGTTAATACATTTCAGATGCTTTGGGCTGGCTGCAGATTCAGATAGACATTGCTGTACCAGTTAACCTTCATGTTGTGAATAGAGTTTATCTTCCCAGTCATGAAGGCTACAGACTCTTAAATGAAAGCTTTATCATCTTGTGCTGCAGAATCTTACAAAATTATATCGACTTGTGAAGCTGGAGCAATTTAATCCCCACATTCTACTAATCTCTGATACAGGTTAGACGTCCCTGGACTGCCACCCTTGGGACCTGACCGGTCCCAGATGAGGGATTTTGCTGGGCCAGGGGACATCATTTATGGCCCTCCTGCTGCTGGCCCCCCTGGCCTCCCATGGGCTTCCTGGCTCCCCCTACAGCCTAGCTGAGGCATGTGCCAGCTCCCTCCCTGCCACCAGTACAGTTGCGCCAGTCTTCCTGGCTCTCGCTCCCCGCCCTCCACATAGGGCCGGGCTCATATCCCCTTACCCCTGCAGCGTGCTGGGACTCTCTGATACTGAAACATCTGTGGTCTGGTGCCAGTCCAGAGAGTTCCAGTTTAAAGAGCTGCAACCTGTAAGTATGAGGTAAGCTTGAAGCACTGGGAGTCAACGAATTCTATTTGAATGACAGATGAGCAACTACAAAGTTAGGTAAAGGATGTCCCTGAAAAAGTCAGATGCTGCATCTGTACTGGGCAAAGCTTGTGTTATAGTGAGATTACAAACCAAGAAACCCCCCACATAACTCAACGTATTCTGACACACTGATATTAGTATTTCAATATTTATTATTGTACGTAGCACTGGCATGGCTAGAAAGTAATTTTTATATCCAGGAGACACTGATTTGTGGATGTGTTTTTTTCTGTACCAGGTGGGGCTCTATATTATGGAGTGTTTGCTGTCAGTACTGACTTGCATTGCTCCCCTCCAGCACATTTATTACAGGAGTAAAATCAATATGGATGTACAAAATCCGTGTTCATTTCAATGTACTCACTGACTGATTACTGCCCAAATTAAATTTGGGAGCCTTGTAACACAGACAGCAAGTACTTTTTGCAAGATAATGAAATTGTTTATCTGTAGGATATGTTCTCCTGGGCTGCACAGTTCATACATGGAAAAGACCTGAGTTTTATTGTTTCAACTCTGGAAGCAAGATAGGGTTATAACTGCTCTGTGGGAATCCCACTGGAAGCACAGTGTAGTACAGTATGGTGTTGCATCTGGATCCGCATGCTAGCAATGTATTGAAGTTCACTTTAATTTGCAGTGTACTGTACTTCTGAGACCTTCAGAAGACAATGTGATATATTTGTTATCAGTAGTCGGTCCTTAAGTTTCTCTGTAAGCAGAATAAAAAGCCAGTGTAGCCCACAATTTTGGAACTAAGCTAGAGAGCAAAGGAGCTCAGCTTATCCTTGAAGACCAATGAACAGAACTGCTGTATGATAGCTCTTGACGTGCCTAACATATTCTCCAGAAAGCACGAAGGAGTATATAATTATTTACTTTATTATTAATCTTGTACTGAGGATCCAACCTGAATCAGATCACATTTTAAAAAAGAGCATCACAATCACAATGCAATCATGCTGTGGTTTTGCTTACCAATGTGTAAATAACATTCTTCTAACTTGAAGATTAACTTTATTACCCCATTGGTGTTCTCTTTAGTAATATATTATTAACTACATTTTATTTACACTATAATTATTCTCAGTCAAGTAGTAAACTTCCTAGTTATATAAACTAGTAGTAAATACAAGCAACAAAAAGTGTAATTAAAAATATGCTTCCAATGTAACTACACTGTAATTACAGTGCTCCTGTGATAATACAAAGTGTAGCTTCTTCGTACTAGGTGCTATAAAGAAACACAAGGCATCATCCTCATCCCCAAGGACTTAGGATATAATGTAAGGTGTGAGGGTTCAGTCATAGAGGTCCCCTTAAGAATGTCATCTGATGTGCAGATATACCACAGAGCCTGCCTGCCTTCCCTCTGGGATGCCCCACCCAGTGTCCTGCTGAGCCAGACCCTCCAGTCTTCTCGAGCGATGGCACCTGATGCTGGAACCCATTCTGGATACTGTACTTTCCCACTGAAAGTGTGAAAACGTTAAATAGCACTAGGGATGTAGGTGACTAATCGATTAGTCCCTTGACTAGTTGCTTCCCTCCACCACTTGTTGCCTCTATCACCGTCTCCGTGGGGGGTAGGGGAGGCAGGGGAATAGCGGGGACCAGGTGCGAGCCAGGAATCAGCTGATTCCCAGCTCACGCCCAGTCCCAGATGCTGCGCCTGGCTTTTAATACATGAGCCCAGCAGGCTCTTAATACATTTAACAATCAGAAGCGCAGCAGAGGGGAACCTGCCCGAGCCGGGAATCAGCTGGCCTGGTTTGCGCTGCCCCCTCCCTCCCCCGCTGCACTTTAGCCTTTTAAATGTATTAAGAACTTGTCAGCTCGTAATACATTTGGAAGGTTGGTGCAAAGTGGGGGTTCCCAGTACAAGCCAGGACAGCTGATTCCTGGCTCGCGCCGGGTCCCTGCTGCACTTCAGCCTTTTTACATTTAAGGCTGATGCACAGTGGGGGGAAGTTGGTGTGAGCTGGGAATCAGCTGGTCCAGCTCATGCAAGGTCCCCCCGCTGTGCTTCAGCCTTTTAAATGTATTATGAGCTGACAGGCTCTTAATACATTTAAAAGGCAGAGCCACAGCAGGGTTAGCTCCCGGGGTCAGGAGCTAACCCTGCTGTGGCTCCCTTGCTTAATAACTAATCGACTAGACGATGGAAAATCCATTGACTAGTCAATTAGCTGATTAAATGAAATTTAACATCCTTAAATAGCATACAAAGGATTCTTGCCTATGGCAAAAGAATATATAAAGATGGGAAACCAAACAGTAGGGGCTGCCAGATGCCAGGAGATGACTGCTTGAATCAGCTAAGGGTGTGTCTACACAGCAGGGCTTAACTCTAAACTACACAAATTGAGCTACGTCAATTGTGTACCTTATTTTGAAATTGGGAGCATCTACACAGCACTTATTTTGAAATAGATCACTCTTCCTCCAACAATCTAGGGTGCATCTACACAGCAGGGCTTAACTCGAATTAAGCTACGCAAATTGAGCTACGTCAACTGCATAGCTTATTTTGAAATAGCTTATTTCGGGTTTTGGTGCTGTCTACACAGCACTTATTTCAAAATAGAGCACTCTGTCTCCGACTTTCCTTACTCCTTGTACAATGAGGGTTACAGGAGTCGGAGTAAGAAATCCTCCAGCTTGGCAGTATTTCAACATCATTTCGAAATAACTGCCTGCTGTGTAGATGTGGACTAAGTTGTTTCGAAATAATGCTTGTTATTTCAAAATAATGTTGCTGTGTAGACGTATCCCTGCAGCCCAAATAATTATGACTGAACTATGTCCCCAATCCTGCAATCATTTACACAAGAACCTAACTTTATTACCTTGATTATTCCCCTGGAAATCAGAGTAGTAAAGGTAAATATGTATCTAAGTGTTTGCAGGATTGGGCCTAATTCAGCAAATAATTGAGGACAGGGGATAAGTGCAAGAAAAATGTGTCTGTTCATAGAAAATTTGCTCACCCTTAAAAAGAGACAAAATTTGTTGAATAAATTATGTGATGAATTATTCATCCAGCTCTGGTTCATAGAGAATGTGCATTTATATTCTTCAAGAAGCCAGTGGAACATCTTTCAACTGCTTCGTTACTAATTTCTGTCATGCAGGATTGCTGATTTGTACCTGTGTGTGTCCCTGTTCCTGGCCATCTTCATTACAACACAGAACATCAAGCCAGAAGAGAGTTTCTTTTCAGAAGTACTTTAAAGTTCACCAAAGTGATTTAAAGGAATTACCTGGCACTGAATTTGATGCTCACATTGGTTTCCCTGGGAGTGAAATGATAAGTTTGTGGCTACATAGTGGATCATCTACACCAGCGATCGGGGCGGCCCGTGAGCCTAGGCAGACTAGGCGGTCGCCTAGGGCGCCGCCGGCCCGGGGCGCTTGATGATGACGTCACAGGGCGCCCGGGCGCCCGATGATTATGTCACAGCCATTGATGGCCGTGCAGGCGGGGGCACCTATCGCGCCTTCCGCCTGGGGCGCCAGCTGCCGCAGCCAGCCTCAGGCCACTCCTACCAGCGATTTGCAACCAAGAATAGTGAGTGGGCCGCATGAGTGTCCAACCTTCATCTCAGTGGGCCGCATGACCAGTGGTGGACAAGCTGTGACCCATGGCCCACCAGGGTTCCACTTGCGGCCTGCACACATACTCTCTCCCCCTTTCCCCTACATGCCTCTGGAGCACTGGAGCCCCGCACTTTCTACTCCCCCTCTCCTGCCCAGAGCTTGAACAACTGTGAACAGCTGATTTGCAATGTTCAAGCTCTGGGAGCGAGGGGGAGGAGTGGGAATGGAGCGTGAATCAGTGAATTCGTGGAACGCCAAAAGTGCTGAGAGGGAGGGGTAGGAGTAGGAAGTGCGGCTCCAGTGCACAGGAGGTATGTGGGGGATGGGTGCGGACAGGGGATCCACAGGCGGAATCCCAGTGGGCTGCGTGTGGCCTGCAGGGGGCACCACTGATCCACACTGTCAAGTTGAACTAGTTTCTAGACAGAAACTAAGGGATAATTCGCAAACGGAATTTACCATGTTCAGTGCCCTGCCACTGGATGGAATTCATAGCCCTAAAGTAGGAGCCAAGACATCTTCTACAATACTTGGGGCCAGTTAGGTGCCCAAGAAAGGGATTCTCAAATGCCTGCACACTGAGTGGGGAACTGCATGAGCTAACCAATAAGAAATGTAGGGAGAAGGCTGTGTCACAAATCCTGTCTCCTCAGAGGAAGTGCCACTCATGATTCCCAGCTGTGAACCCAGTCCTAGGCTGTGTCTACACTGGCGCGATCTTGCGCAAAAGCGGCCACTCTTGTGCAAAAACTTGCTGCCTGTCTACACTGGCCGCGTGTTCTTGCGCAAGTAAACTGACATTCTAATGTATGAAATCAGGACTTCTTGCGCAAGAACTCTGACGCTCCCGCTCAGGAATAAGCCCTTTTGCGCAACTGTTCTTGTGCAAGAGGCCAGCGTAGACAGGCAACATGAACTTCTTGTGCAAGAAAGCCCTATGGTTAAAATGGCCATCAGAGTTTTCTTGCACAAGAGAGCGTCTACACTGGCATGGATGCTCTTGTGCAAAAGCACATCTCTTGCGCAAAAGCACATGCCAGTGTAGACGCTCTCTTCTGGAAGAGTTTTTGCAAAAGAACGCTTCTGCAAAAGAGTTTTTGCATGAGAACGTGCCAGTGTAGACACAGCCCCTACAATTTGGTGCTTAAGCCAGGTCAGGCAAAAGGTGGTAGTGATGCCACTCCCATTACAACTTTTAGCCCAGTGGTTAGAGCACAGTGGTTAGGACACTCAACTCACATCCTAAACTGATGAGTCCCTTCACACATTGAGTGACCCCCAACCGATGCTGAAATGGTTGCGTATATATATATATGCCTATGAATAAGAAAGAAAGAAAAAACAGAGCAAGTGCTACTCAGTGCAAAGTGTCTGATCGTGCCTTATACACAAACTCAGAGACAATAGGCTCCACAGAGATAGAAACAGAGACCCATAAGATGACAACAGCCCTTGCCCCAGCCTTTGACATCCTAGCAACCTCCTGAGGTGGCATGAGATGGGGACAGCACATGTGCAACCCAACCAGGCACTGCTACTACAAGTCTTTGCTTATAAGCAAAGAGGCAGGCACTCTCCAAAGTGAAGCACCCAATGGGGCAGCGATTTTGAAGAACCTCAGCTACTGCATAGAATAAGTAACCTCCTCTTCTATGTTTTTATGGAAACTTCTTCACAGAATCCTAGAGATAATAGGGCCTGGTTGCTCCTCTCACCCAGTGTCTCAGATTGTTACAGCCCATGCATCACAATACAAACAACATTTATTTTGTGTGTGTTCAAACCCAGAGGGATTTAAGGAGGATCAGAAAGAGAAACACCCAGTTCTTAATTTGTAATGAAAGAAGTGCCAGGGTTTTTTACTTTCTTTACTTTACTTTCACTACTGATGTGGCAAGGGTAGAGATGCCTGGGTTATGACCTGCAAAGCCTAGAAGTGCCAGGAAGCAGTGCTATACTCAGCAACTCCCATCTACCACTCACCCATCCACTACTCAAAACCCAGTTACAGTTTCTTGTTGCATATCCCTCCTCCTCTGAAACTGCAGTTTTGTAGCTGCAAGGGATTGTGGGATTTGAGGTCATGGTGAGAAACCACAGCTGTCCTTTTTGTGTGACCTATAAGAAGGTTGAGAAGTATTGATCTGGTCTAGCTTCCTGCCAGTGCTCAAATGTTCCTGCCAGTATCTAGATGTCAAGAGCCATGTGAAATGAATAATGTTTAAACCAGACCTCAAGAGTACTCCTTTGACCTCTCACTCGGCTGTGATTTCTTCCCTTTGCCAAATAACTGAGGGAAAACTGTTTGCCTTAGTCTAGGATGGGCTGTGGTATTAATTTGAGTGAATTGTAATTGGTTGCCACAATGTGATTTTTCTAAGCTTGTTCAATCTATCTGGATGCTTTTATCGTTAGCATGTGATTACTTGTTCCTCATCTTTAATGGGAGCTGATCTTTGCATAGAATAAAAGACCCCTTTTTTTGTGAATTGTGCAATGTATTCAAGATATAATTTGCCTATAAGAAACTTTGGAGTTAATGTGACCTGACAACAGAAAGTTTGGTTCTTCATGCCTAGCTTCCAAAGATTTACAAATATGAATGCTACAATTTATGAGTAGTGCTGCTACAATACAACTGTGGGGAGAAAAAACACTGATTTATGCAGGAAACTCAATTTATATATTATCAAAGTGAGATCTTTTTTAGGCTTTAGAAAAAGTTTGGTACTGCATACGACACTTTCCAAAGGCATTATTTCAATGACAAAGAAAGGAGTTACATAAGCACTCTGTAATTTCTCTGTAGAACTTTGCGTGGGTGTTAGGGCTGTGTGTGTTATGTGAGAAATGGGTTCACTGCATTATGCATTATCATGACAGTGGGTTGCCAGAAATACAGCCCAACATTTTCAAAGTTGAGTGCTGAGAGTTAGACACTTACATTCGTATTTAGATATCTACGGGCTTGTCTCCACTCACCCCCAGTTCGATGCTGCAGCGATCTATTTCCTGGGATTTGATTTAGCGCGTCTATTAAGGACCCACTAAACCAATCACTGATTACACTCCCGTCAATTCCGGTACTCCACTTGATCGTGAGGAGTAAGGGAACTCTTCGGGAAAGTTTCTCTCATCAACCTCCTGCAGTGGGGATGCTGCGGAAATTTGACCTAAAGTATGTCAACACCAGCTACATTATTCTTGAAGCTGGAATTGCGTCTCTTAGGTTGATTTTCTTCCCTACGATAGACCTGGTCTAAATAAAAGTGGTCTGATTTTTTTCCCCAGAGATGCTGGACACCCATTCTGTCAATTATAGTCTGATTAAAACGCAAACGCCTGTGTTGTATATTATGCTTGAGATTCTGAACAAGCAAATGGCTTTGGATAATAGAATCGTTGCCCATGAACTATCAACCCAAACTCAAATGAGCCAGCTTTCCAGCCCTCTAGCACTGCCTGGTTTCGACCAATTGGAGAAAAGCTGAAATCTGTTAACAGAAGCAATTTGCAAGATGTTTCTAACCTCCTGGAATCTAGGGAAGGCTGGAAAGCTTTTACCAAGGTTAACTCTTGTTAGACTTCAAGCCTAGTTTCTCAATCATAAAAGAGCAGGGAAGTTTGGGATCGGTCATATACCTACTCCTAATATAAGGGATGATCCTGAGAGATGCTGAATGTCCTCAGTGCCTGCAGCAGTCAATGACCTCACAGCATCAGACATCATTTGTAGTTCACCACTCATTGTTAGTGATGCTTACCACGGAGAAGAGAATTACAGGAAACTGAACACCCTATCTGGGAAGGTAAAGAGCTTTTATGTTCCCCTTTGATACAAGTATATAATAAGTGCTAACACTGACTTTTCCAAGACTGCTTAGCCTCTTACATTTATGTCCATGGACTGATTTTCCAAAGCACTTAATAACTCCTAACTAAGTAGATAGCTAGATTTTCAGAGAGGCTGAGAATTTAATGGGAGTTGGGAGTTTAAATACTGAAAACTGGACCACTTTTACTAGGGTGCCTAAATGTGAATTTGGAGCCTAGCTTGAGGGACACTGGGATTGAAAGTGCTGGGCTACCTATATCATCCTTCCATCAGCCTTTCAGCTGGTGTCTTACACTTCCTTGCAGTTTGTAATTAGACTCCCGGCTACGGATCTGACTGAGCCTGTCTGCCCATCTGACATGCTAATCACTTCAGAATCCGTACGCTAAGCTGCATTAAATCAGAGCAGGGACTTGGGTTTTATGAAAATTGTCATAATCATATCCCCGAGTTCTGAACGAAAAAAAAATCCCCAAACTCATTCACTGCTCTCATCCTGGCAGGAAGCTTGTCAGGAAAGAATATACCTCCCTCTGCCTTGCATGTAACACCCAGTTGTATCTGTACACAACCTTGTCATGTCATGTCAGGCTCACAGGTCCCCGAGACCTTCAGGGCTCTCACTGCCCTCCCTTCCTCCCGCACACTGTGCTCCAACACATAACCAGACTTTGATTTCTCCTGGTTTCCTCTGATTCTACATAAGCCTCAGAACGACTTGCCCCTCTTGGGTCTTCTTTCTGGTTCCTGGCTGAGAATGTTCCAATTCAGGAGACCATGTAGGTGTGTGCATTAATTCCAACCCCAGAGCATGTGCTACAAGCACTGTCTTGAACAGGGATGCTTCCCTGAATTGTGGCCTTTTTGCCCCCATTTGCCTGGCTGCTCTCAGAGGGCTCCAGTCTGTATGGCACCAGACATGCTGGCCTGGATCCTGCAAAGTCCTTCAGCCTGTGCTCAAGAGTCCTGTGTCAGAGTGCTCAGCACCTTACCGGACTAAGTCCAGACCTGGGAGGAATGATCCCACTGAGATGACACATTCAAAATGTCTCTCTGTCTTGCCCAGGTTTTCTGCTGTTCATTGCTTCCTCATTCCCTACCCTAGAACAGGCCTGCCAATGGAGAGGGGCAAAAAAAGGTGGAAATTGCCCAGTGGCCTATTTCACTAGGTCCAATGGTCCCAGCCACTGTCATTGTAGCTCTACCTGCTCTGGGGATAGTATCTCTTGATTCAAAGATGCTTTGATATGTCCCATGCAGGTTCCAAGGAAGGGTTACTGAGCCCCAGAACCTGCCTGAGGCCTATCAAAAGTGTCTTTGAATCAAGAGATGCTGTTGCAGCTTTTCCTCAGAGCAGGCAGGTTGGTCTGGGGTTGGGAGGGAAGGTGCGGTGCAGTGCATCCAAGCAGGTGGCAGATGAGAATGGGCCAGCCTAGAGGTCCTCTGACAGAGACAGGAACTTGTGGCTTTTGGGGGGAGGGGTGCTTGTGGCCCTGCCCAAGGGAGGGACAGGGGACCCACAGATTTCTGCCCTGGGGCTCAGAATTGCCATCAGTGGGCCTGCCCTAGTCTGATTTTATGGTGACACTTTAGTCAGGAACAATGGTCTAATTTCTCTGTTGCTTCATCCTGGTAGCAAATGGTTTTCTCAGAGGCTATGTCTATACTACAGCCTTCTTGTGAAAGAAGCTTTCCGCGGAAGAGATCTTTCGCTAAACCTTCTTATGCAAGAGAGCATCCACACTGCAAAAGCACATCGAAAAAGCAAAGCACTTTTGTGAAAGAGAGCATCCAGACTGCATGGATGCTCTCTCAAAAGGAAACTCTGATTGCTATTTACAGAATGGCCACCAGGGCACCTGGGCTTTTTTCAATTGCCTCTTTTTGCGCAAAAAACCCGTTCCCCATCCACACGCACCTTTTTGCACAAGAGCGCTTGCGCAAAAAAGGAGTTATTCCTTGTAGAAAGAGGAATACCTACACCACAAAAACCCCTCTGTTCTTTCGTTTTACTTGTGCAAAAATGCGCTTGAGGTGTGGATGCTCTGTGAGTTTTTGCGCAAAAATAGCCGTTTTTGCACAAAAATTCTATAGCGTAGACCTAGCCAGAGAGTTTATTCCCATCCTCCCTGAGACAATTCCCACAAACAGAACAGCTGATGGTTTTCAACTGCTTTGCCAGAGTGCCTTTGTAACACTACAAGTAAGGAAGATGGAGTGCTTTTTATGAACTAGTGTCAAAATGATTTCATCAGCCCATGGTGCTAAACAAGTTATTTATTGCTTCTTAATTTCAAGAGACAAAACTTCAATGATAATAATGTGAACGTCCATCACAGAAACACATTTAGCCCATGATTACCACTCGCCCTGACAAAAAACAAAGTTTAATGCAAATGAAGAAATATTTTTTAAAAGTAACATAACAAGACAAACAAACCTGAGCCTATGTAGATAGGCACGCTCAGTACCCTACATATTGCTGCAGTCCCAATATGGAAATTAGCAACTCTTTTTGTCCATTAAACGAGCCAGTGCCTGCAGCAGCCAATGTGATTCCTGGCAAATTAATCCTTGTTTGAAAGTACTCTGAGTCCACAAAATCATTTGTGTCAATTTCTTTGCATTCAGCAATGGGAAGGGAGTTGTGTTGTTATGGATCATCTATTCACTGATAGACTGAACTGCCCAAAATAAAGGATGGCACAAAGCCATGCAACTCTCCTTCCTTTCCAGGGAATATTTGGATCGATTGTGCTCCTCTAATGCACATTTCCCTCCCTCGCAGCTCCCTTTGGGGTTGGAGTGGCTCGGCACAACTCCCAATGCAGGGTTGGGCCTCGATTGGGCAGTTTAGTCAATGTTTTGTTTAAGGTATTATCATGGCCACAGCCCTGACATTAGTTATTAATGGGTCAGTATAAGGGAATGATCTACATCTTCAAAAACGAGCAGTGATTTTGGATGCTTGGAGATTCATAGATGCCAAGGCTGTAAGGGGTCATTGTGGTGATCTTTTCTGACCTCCTGGCCATAAAACTCCCACAATGAAGATATCTTAATGGTGTCAAGCTTTTAGAATGCACTGAGCAATTGTACTTTATAGCCAGGGCCCTTTCAGGTGTCTCAAGTTAGGACATCATAGATTGAGGGAGCTCAAGTAATTAATCACTCTGAAAATATAGGCCATTGTGGATTTTCAACGGTCTGGTTTAAATTTGTCTAGTTTAGCCCATTTCCTTCAGCCTTGCCTCATAGCTCATGTTTTCTAGACCTTTAATCATTTTTGTTGCTCTTCTCTGGACCATCTCCAAATCTTTCTTGAAATGTAGTACCAGAACAGGACACAATACTCCAATTGAGGCCTAATCAGCTCAGAGTAGAGCAGGAGAATGACTTCTCAAGTCTTGCTCACAACGCTCCTGTTAATGCATCCCAGAATCATGTTTGCTTTTTTTGCAACAGTGTCACACTGTTGATTCATATTTAGCCTTTGATCCACTATGACCCATAAATCCCTTTCTGCATTACTCCTTCCTAGACAGTTGCTTCCCATTCTGTATGTGTGAAACTGATTGGTCCTTCCTAAGCAGAGCACTTTGCATTTGTCCTTATTAAACTTCATCCTATTTACCTCAGACCATTTCTCCAGTTTGTCCAGATAATTTTGAATTATGACCCTATCCTCCAGAGCAGTTGCAACTCCTCCCAGCTTGGTATCATCTGCAAACTTAACAAGTGTATTCTCTATGCCATCATCTAAATCATTGATGAAGATATTGAACAGAACTGGTCCCAAAACAGACCACTGTGGAGAGGGTGCCAGCAAATGGAGAACATGGAAGTAATGGCTAAAGAAAGCAATGTCCATCATGGTAAGTGACGGCCACTCCAGTAGTGAAGGAGATTTTCTGTAATGAGGCTGTTGTAGAGAAGACTCTACACTGAGACTGGGGAGATCTGCATTAAGTGCCTGTCTCTGCCACAGAGTTCTTGTGTCCCTTTGGGCAAGTCACTTAATTTTCCTTTGCCTTAATTTCCATTCTGTAAAGTGAGGTTAATACTACTTTTCTTCCTCTACCTCAAAGGAGCATGGTAAGGATCAATTAATTAGTTCTCTCTAAGATGCTAGTATCCTATAGCAATAGGGGAGCATTTAAATAATTAGACATACACAATACACTTGGGAAATTCACCCCACTCATTTCAGTGTCAGATTGACTGGGGAATTGAACAAATATTCAAACCACTTAGTGGATTTATAAGCAAATAACTTCATTAAATTGCAGTTAAGGCCATGTGCCAGAGACCAGAGTGTCTAAAATCCTTACAAGAATGTTGGAGTAAGCATACCTAGCCTGATTAAATGCAGCAAGGAGGTTGTAATGAATGGGGGGCAGAGGTTACTATCTTTTTCTGGACAACCCAGCAATTCAGTTAACTAAATTGCCTGTAAGGGTTAAACCCACAGACAATGGGGTCAAGGGTGGAGTTTCAGGAGCCGGGGGGGGGGCAACAACCATGCACACCAGGATATGGCTTGCTTTTCATCTTATTCCCCAGACCAGCAGTTCCTAACCACCGATCTGCAGACTGGTGCTGAGCCACGAACTACTGCTGAGCTGTGAACCACTGCTGCTAGGCCACGGCAGTTCTGGGGGTGCACCGTGCAGTGCCTCCCCTCCTGCTGCAGCTATTGGGAGAGGTGTGTGCTGCCCCATCTCTCAGCCAACCAGCGCTGGGCACAGGCAGGGTCTCCTCCCGGACCTGGAAGAGTGGTTCACAACATGGCGAGAGGGCCGCGCAGAGCCCAGCACAGCAGCCTTAGAGCAGCCACAACCTGGAGTAGCAACACTCAGCTGGTGGCTGGGAGGCAGCACAGGGCTAGGTGAGGGGGGCAGGGCAGGCACTGGGAGTTTTGGGGGCAGGGCTAGTGCTGAAGAGATCTGGGGGTGGGAGGCTCTAAGAGGTGGGGGGTTGGCACTGGGGAGCTCTGGGAGCAAAGCTAATACTGGAGGGCTCTGAAGGCAGGACTAGTACTGGGGAGTGCTAAGGGGTGGGAAGTTGACACTGGGGAACTTTAGGAGTGGGATTAATAGAAGGGGGCTAGAGGGGCAGGGCTGGCACTAGGTGGCTCTGGGGACAGCGCTAATTGTGGGGGCTAAGGGCTGGCACTGAGGGGCTCTTGGGGAGTTGAGTGCAGAAGGGCTTTGGAAACAGGAGGCTGGCACTGGGGGATCTGGTGGCAGTGGGCTCTAAGGGGCAGGGGGCTGGCACTGAGGTGTTTGGGATGGGGACTGGCACTTGGGGGGCTCTGAGGGTGGGAGGCTGGCACTAGGGGTGTTGGGTGCAGGGGATTCTGGGGTCAGTGCTGGGGGGGGTAGTGGAGGGGTGGGGGGGCTCTAGGGGTTAGGGCTGGTACTGGGGGACTCTGGCGACCAGGATATGCCCCAGCCCCAGCCCCTAGAGCTGCCACAAACATGGCAACTGCCAGAGCTGAAGCCAGCTGTTCGCAGCAGCTCTGGGGGCCAGGGTTTTTGATAGACCAGTAACATTTCATTTGCATATTTACATATTTGTTATTTGCATAATGAATATGCAAATAAAATATTATCGGTCTGCCAAAAGTTTGTGAATGGATTTGCAGGTCCATGGTATAAAAAAGGTTGGGAATCACTGCCCCAGATGATAAGGGAATGAGGGGAAAGTATTTGCATTCTGTACTTGCCTCTCGCATCTGGCTGATGAAGGGAGGGGGCAGAGGAGTAAATCACAGAATGCAAGTACTTACTCCTCACTCCCTGATAGTCCAGGGAACAGGATGAAAAGCAAGCTGCATCCTGGTGCACACAGCTGCTGCTTCCCCGAACCTCCCAAAACTCCACCTTTGAATGGGTCCTAGAGAGTCTCCAGGAATGCTAGAGAAGCAGGAAGCCATGAGAGCCAATGAAAACAGAGTGTGGGTTTTTTAACTGGAAACAGGACCTTCCTGCTGCAGTTTTTCTGTGACCAGGGCAGAGCTGGAGACATGAGCTAAACCAGGAAACCAGGCATGGAATATTCGGCAACATCCATGCCCAAAGACCTTTTAACACCAGACTTGAAAGAGAATCCTCTGAACTGTCATTCATGCTTAAATTCGACACTTTACGCCTCGGTCTAAACAAAGGGTAACATTAATTATCTTACCCATTACAAAGATAACTTCCCCAATTATCACCTCTAATATCATTAGCTCACAGACATTTACCTCGCCCCCCCCCCATTCCCCTTCTGTTCTGAAATTTGATTTGTCCTTTTTATATGTGTTCATTTTTTGGATTGTATCCTTTGGTATATAGGGTTGTGACAATTTTCTTCCACTATTTGATCTGAGGAAGTGGGTCTGGCCCACGAAAGCTCATCACCTAATAAACCATCTTGTTAGTCTTTAAAGTGCTACATAGTCCTGTTTTTTGTTTCAGCTACACCAGACTAACACGGCTGCATCTCTATCACTATTCTCCAGGGAAGTCTTGAAACTACAGATATGTGAGTAGAACAGGGAATGTTTAATCAGATGTAATCAGGTTATTTTGGGGTTTGTTGAACTCTTCTGTGCTAAAAACCCCTCCCCATATACTGTAATTTTAAATGGAGTCCCAAGGAAGCTGTTCTCTGTGCTTTAATCTTTAATGTTGCTCTGTGACATCTAGCAATCAAATAATGTTTTACCAAGCATGTTTTCTTTGTTTTGTTAATAAAAATTGCCTTTTAAGACCATAATCTGTTTCCTGTGTCCTAGAAGGCAGGAGGTTCTGTGTGCTTGTGCCTAAGACTGCAAAGTCAGCTACACAAAGAATTACAGGCTTGTTTTTAAACTCTCTCCAGAGAGAGGGTTAAAGAGCTTGAGGGCACCCCACTGGGAGAAATTCCCAAGTGCGTCTTCCTGGGTTCTCAAAGGGGTTTTGCATTTGGGTAGTGGCAGTGTACCATCCAAGGTCAGAGAATCTGTGACTCCGGAGAGTTTTTAAACAAAAGTCTTTAGTGGCAGGGTATTGTAAAGTCTCTTGTGGGTACCCACCCTCTACACTCAAAGTGCTAGAGTGGGGACCAGCCTTGACAGAGGTATAGACACCTGATTAAGCCCCATGCCAAAGAGGAAAAGGAATCTGTCAGCAAAAGATGAGAGTTCACAGTAGCATGAAAGAAGTACTGGTAAATGTCTGAGGTGGGGAGAAATTTAAAGTGGCTTGCATGTCACGCTGATGCCTACAAGTTATTTCAGTTCTTCTCTAGACTATCTGGGAAACCACTAGTACTTTACAGTGTTTGTGCTGGAGGCTCCTTCTGGCCCAGACTCAAAGCTCTCATTTAATATGTTTACTACCTGTGCAGAATGTTAATGGCAGAATACAAGAAGCATTTGCAATGTATAACAACAGCTTTATTGGACTTACTCATAAACAAAGCTACATACTCTTATGTGCCAGCAGATGGCACTCTATTAATGATCTGCATATATACATTTCTCTTTTATATAGCATTCTCCTAGTGCAGAATATTATGCCTTGATATCACTAAGGTATCACAGAAGAGAAACAAAAGAACATAGCTAACATCTCTAGGCAAGAAGCTTTGGCCTCTTCACACTTGTATACAATTTTTAAATCTTACCCCAACCAGGCAGAACTGCTTCTGACCCCTCATGTGTGTCCTTTAGGAATAATTCACATTAAAAGTTTCTTAATACTCCACTGGCATTGTTTCAGATCCGATTGGGAGACTAATTGTTCAGAATTAAGCTAGTGACAGTGCAATGCTGCAGTGGCATTGAGATTTCTCAGCAGTATAAACAGGTAGTTAGAGACAGGCCATGCTCCAGACAGTTTAAAGCTGAAATAGACAAAATAGATGCTGGGTGGTAGAAATTCAGTATTATTGTCCTCACTTTACAGATGGGGAATTTAGGCACAGAGAGATTAAATGATCTGCCAGGATCTATGGTAAAAGCAGGAATTGAACCCAGATCTCCATTTAAATGAAGAGTAGAGGCCTTTCTAAAAGATATGCTGCAAGTTAAACAGAAGTTATGGGCCTGGTGCAGAAAGTACTGATGGAAGTCCTACAGCCTGTGTTATGCAAAAGATCAGACTAGAATTTAGGTGATCACAGTGCTCCCTTCTGGACATCAAATCTGTGAGTTTCCTCAGTCCAGAGGTGAAAGTAAGATGCTATGCCCTGATGTGGCACTCTGGAGAAGCCAGCCGGCTGGGGCACTCAGCTCCACTAGGAGGAGTGGGGCATTCCCAGGCAGGCTCCTGGCTTCCTGCAGGCAATCACACTCAGCAGCAGATAGCCCAAGTCCTGAGCCCCCTCCACCTTCTCTGCCAATTTTGGAGGGCAGGTGGGAATGCGGGAGTGAGGGGAAAGTGCAGAGTCTCAAGTGGGAGGGTGGGTTGTGATAGGACAATACTCGTAAGAAATGTGTTACTTTCACCCCTGCCTCAGCCCCAGGAAAATGGCTGAACCACAAGACTGAGCTCTCTGAATTACTGATTATTTCAGTTCACCACCAATTTTTTTAAAAGAGGGGGCAATGGTGTCAAACTGAAAACCATTTTTGTTAACCCCCAAAATTTAAAAAAACCTATATTGGGAATTAAGCTAAATGTTCTGATTTGGCAAAACTGAAATGAGTTCTCAGTTTCAACCACTTTAAAACAGGTGTTTAAGAAATAAAAATGGAAAGAAGCTTGTGTGACAAGTTGTTTTGTCCAAACAATCAAAACATTTCTTTTCAAAATGTCAGAATCAAAATATTTTATGTTAGGAAATTTTTTTTGTACTGAAACAATATGGCAAACCTTACCTGAATTTTCCAAGTGTTCAGTGTTACTGAATATACCTTTAAAAAATCACCCAGCTATACCACAAAAGTATTTTTCCTCTCTGGAATCTACACAACAAGCTCTGTGCTGATCACTTACAGCAGAATAAACTCCTGCCCTGCTGAAAGATTGAGCCCTCTCCTTCATCTCTCATTTCAGTTTACAATTCAAACAGCCAACGATAAAAGCTCCCTTTTAAAAATGCAAATGTGAATCTTTCCCATTGTCCTACCTCCTCACTGGAGTCCAATTTCCTCCTCCTTTGTTTCTCCATTACTGAAATGTGATATTTGTCTTTAAGGATGAGGCATTAGTTTCCACAGGCTACTGATTCAGGCCAGGCATATTTAATATGCGTTCTCATGCAGCTATCCTAGCCTCCCCTCTCCTGTCACAGAGAATATCTGCTGAGCAACGGAAGGCAGTGATCCAAAGAACAGTTTCCTAGGAAGAAACTGGTCAAAGACCTCAGCACATCACAAATAGCTGTAGCCTGTGGTTTATTATCAAGGACCTGAAAATGTTAAACAAATAAAAGAAACCCTAGAAGGGCATAAGCATCCTAAATCTGAAATATTAAATCAGAAAGCTTTTGACAACGTCCTACATCAAAGGCTTTTAAGCAGAGTAAGCAGTCCTGGGATAAATGTCCTCTCATGAACCAGTACCATGTTAAAAGACAGGAAATAAACTGGTCAGTTTTCACAGTGAAGAGAGGTAAATACATATCCAGTCTTAGGGGTGGGCGAGCCGGGCGGTTGCCCGGGGCTGCCAATTGGTTAGGACCGGCACTAGATAAATAGCAAGGTCTCCCAATGATTGATATTGGGACCAGTGTTGTTCAGTAGATTCATATATTAACAGGGAAAAGGGTAAAGCGGTGAGTTGGCAAAGTGTACAGATGATACAAAATTAGTCAAGAAAGTTAAGTGCACAGCAAAGAGCTACAAGGAGATCTCACAAAACTGGGTGACTGGACAAGAAAATAGCCGATGAAATTCTGTGTTGATAAATGTAAAGTAATGAACATTCTCCCTTTTCAGTTTGTTGCCAGGGGATGTGGTGAAGTCCAAAAGCATAACAGTTACAAAAAATAAACCTAGGTAGGCTCATGGAGGATAGCTCCATCAATGGCTATTAGCCAAGATGATCAGGAATACAACCCCATGGTCTGCATGTCCCTAAACTTCAGACTGCTGGAAGCTGGGACTGGATGACTGTGGAAGGATCACTTGATAATTGCCCTGATCTGTTCATTCCACTTAATCATGTTGGGATTGGTCCTGCCTTGGGCAGAGGGCTGGATTTGATGACCTCCTGAGGTCTCTTCCACCTCTATGATTCTATGATCTGCCACTGTCTGAAAACTGGATATTGGGTTAGATGGACTTTTGGTTTGCCCTAATACGGCCATTCTTATGTTCATACTCAGGGCTGGTCCTAACCAATTGGCAGTCCTAGGTCAAGCAAAAAAAATTTGTTGAGCAAAAAAAAAAAAAAGTCAGGAGTTCACAACATTGGATCAAAACGCAGTTGCAGCCCCCCACCGCTAAGACCGGCTCTGTCAGTGGCCCCTTCAAAATGGCGGCCCTAGGCAACCGCCTGGCTCGACTGCCCCTAAGACCAGCTCTGTTCTTACCATCCCGGTTCTGTTTCCATTGTAGTCAAAGGCAAGACCCCTACTGACTTCAGTGGGAGAAGGACTAGATTCTTTGCAAGCACACAATTACCCAAGTCAGATCAGTTGTTTGATTAGGGCCTTGATCCTTCAGAGAACTTTCTGCTTTCCAATGCTTTCCTCCAGTATCCTGATCATAGGTAGCTCTTACCTGCTACTGACTGACCCACTTTGTTCTCAGGGTCTCCCTTTTATATGACCCTTCTCTCTTAAAACACAATTAGGAAGCAGCTGATAAGTAACAGGTGGACCGCACCTTACTCCCTCTTAAAGGGGGCTGCCACCCTGTGATGGACCCCTAGAGGTGGCCCCTGAGTGTCAGGATTGAGGCACAGCAGTAAGGCCAATGAGGAGAAAAATTGGGCTGCTGATGCTGCACATTTATCCTATGGATGGCTAGACCAATAAATAGAGGCCTGTCAACAACATTTCCTAAGCACTAATCTCACCTAAGAAAATTATCAGGATGGAAATTGGTTCACAGTCCTCTAAACAGTGGGTCAGGTCATAACACCCGACTGAGACCAATCAATTCTCAGCCAGTAGTTTTCCCCATACAGCACTTATGCATCCTGCTTTTAAGTGGCACATAAAGTATTTTGCATCAGCTCAACAGATTGGAATAGATTTCTCCTAAACAAGAACTCTGTGGTCTATTAGTGCCAATGAAGGCGACATGCCAGGGAAATGCCAAAACAAAAACTCAGCTCTCTATGCATTTGAAAATACTGCAATTCTCTAAAAGTTAACAGGAAAGAGGGGTAAATCAGCTAGCTCTTCCTTTAAAATCAAATAGTGCTCAGTCAATCTAAGGAGATGACTATTACTGTCAGGAAGGACAAAGCTTAGTCACTTATGCAGGAGATAATTGATCCAAGAATTTTTGTGAAAATGTTCTTGTACTACAGTAGCCCTTAGAGGACTTAACCAAGCCGATTTCTGGTTGTGCTCGATGCTGTACAGACAGAGAGCAAGAAACAGGCCTGACCACTAGGGATGTCTACACTACAGGACAAAGTCGAATTAAGATACACTAGTTCAGCTATGTTAATTGAAGGGGGGGGAACGGGTCGGCCGTGCGCCCAATCCCCAGCCGCTGCTGGGTGGGCGCGTCCATGACAGGCGGATGCAGCCGGCCTGTCCCTTGGCCTTCCCAGGCTGGCTCCACTCCCCGCTCCGCTGGCGCAGCCAGATGCCGCCGCATCCCGTGCGTTGGGGGGCAGAGTCTCTGGCATTCTGCCCGGCACGGGCTAGATGCAGGCGCGGCAGGGCCGGGGCCGCGGCAGGAGAGCTGCCTCTCCCCATAGTGCTGGGGATGGTGCGGCTCCATAGCAGGGCGAGGAGCGTCCCCGTTACATGCAGACATGTGATTAGTGAGGAGAGACCTTTGTTAGTTAAGCGCTGACTCTACTCTCCTTAATAATGCTTCCCTCCATTTCTTTATATAAGTAAAATCAGCGCCATGTGTGAAAAGAGTAAAATTGTCTAAAGGATGAAGCCATTGGAGTTCACCTGGCAGACCAGTGTTGCCCCAAATGCACATTTATACCTCCAACAATTACATGTACTATAAACAATTCAGGTTGACCCAAACAAAAAGGCTACAGAGTTGTATGTCCCCTGTTCTCCCTTCAACAGACTTGTGAGGTAATTTTATAAAATAACAGTGTGCTGGCTGCTTGCCTTGCAAGTAGTATCATCTCTCTTGGCTTTTCTGTATGAGTTGCATAACAGCCGCCTGATTAGCATTCAGGATTCATTTTTTGTGTGTTTTCTCTTAATAAAAGAAAGAATTTTGCATTTGTTAAAGGACTGATAGCTCTGAAGAGCCCTCTGTTAAGCCATAGAACTAGCAGAATATAAGAGCTGGCAGGGTAAGGTTGCCCACCACAACCCAGCCCCCAAATGCCTCAAGTCCGGTCAATAGGAATATTTGGATTTTGGGAAATACAAATCATCTGAACCCCATCTTCTTGGGCTACCTCCCCCACCAGTGTCATTGAGGTCTCCTCCGCTGTTCACCTCTAATTGACCCCCAGATCACGGGACTGAAAGATATCACTAATGGTAGGGGACTGGCTCATTATTGGCCATTCATATACACAGATCCTTGTATTTGGATAGATTGTAAGTTCTTAGGGGCAGGGACTGTCTATTTATCATATATTTCCACATTACCTCATATAATAGGGGCCTGCCCTATGATTGAGGTGCATAGCTGCAACTACTGTACCAATAAATGATCACGATATTGATATCCAGTGAGGGCCCTCACGCAGGATTCATTGGCCAGGTAGTGTTGCCTAGTGGTCAGTGCTAAGATGCTAAGATGCAGGGGGTTGTTGATAGGGGAGCTGGGGCCCTTTCAGTCCACCAAGCTCCAACTTGGTGTGATAGACCTTTGAGGGCTATCAGTGCTCTGACAGGCAAGGCTGCTTACAGCTCCCTTCCCTAGGACACTTTCTATTCCCATCCCCATGATTGTCTCTAAATCACTGTGCAGATTAAGGCAGTGTGGAGAGTGCCCGCTCACCACAAGGCACCACATTCTGGTAATGACAGCAACTGCCTCCACCTGTGGTAAAGCTATGGGCCAGCTCGGTCCAAGGGCTTTCCCCCACAGGGGAGTCCAAACCAAAAAAACAAAGGGAAAGTCCAGAGTTCATATGAGGGGGAGAGGGGAATGCTTCCCTCTCTTTCTGTCTCCATGGCAGCCTTCAGGGAAGGACATTTGGGCAGTTATCTCAGGGAGAGATTTCTGCCCTCTTCTACTGGAACTACTGTCACAGGTCTGCTCTCTTCCCTCATCTGCCACCAAAGGAGCTGTTCAGCTGCCTCTGAACTTCTCCTCTGGTTGGGATATTTCCTACAGGCATGGTGGGCAGGGATGCTGGGCCACCGTAGTCCTGTGTAGCCTAGCATGGGGTTTGTACACCCCATCACATATACCTAAATAGAGTTATTTGAGCCATATGCCCTAGATTCACCTCCTCTGGAGACAGAACACCTTGTAAGGGGAGCAGGACCTTCCTCCAAAGAGGGGAAAGCCATGTAGTGACATTGGGCTGTAGATCCACAGTCAAGCAATGAGGGAAGCTACTGCAATTCTTTGTGCTTTCCTGATTTCTCACAGATCCTTGCCTCTAAGGGTATGTCTACACTTCAAAGTGAGCACAGGCTAAGTAGGTCTTGAGTCAGCTGACCTATGTTATGGAAACGTGGGCTTCAGTGTCTACACTGTATTTTAACCCTATGTTAAGGCTTTTCTAGCCCTTGCATGAACCTAAAGGCCCTTGTGTTCACACAGCAATGTGCAGATTCAAGTCAAAATAGCCAGACTCCAGAATCCCTGCTATGCCTTCCCTCTGTCAAAAGGTAGCCACTCTAGCCCTAAGAGTGTGGTGCACTGTGGGAAAACTTTACTGCCCTCCTGCATGTTACCAGGAGGGCAGTAAATGTCAACTTGACATTGCAAAAGGCTTGATCAGTTTGCTCTCCATTGCAAACCCAGGAGGGTCCTTGATAGCGTGTTTGCAGATTGGTGATCAGCAGAGAATGGGTTAACAGCGATCTGAGCTGCCTCCATTTGACAAGGGGGAGTGGCGTCTCTTCACAATAGGGTGGATTGCAGATTGTTGGGCTAAAGAGGACTAGGGAAGTTGTCCCATGGAATTGGCGAATACTTCCAACTGACTCCCAGGAGCCAAATCAAGCAGGGATGGGTTTGCACTTCAAAGAAATCGTGCTCAGACTCTGGGTCCTGGCTTAACTTTAACTCGGACCCTCCATCACCGCAGGGTCCTAGGATTTTTGGTCCAGTTGAAGTGTAGATGCAAGGGGGATCAGACTTGATTATGGGCTCAAGCATGGGTTTACATTGCAGCTTAGACATACCCTGATACAGCAGTGTCAAGAAGTCAATGCCAGCGCCAAGGGAGGCGAATCCAGTTCAGAGTTGGCTTCTCTTTCTTGATCCTGACTCAGTGATGCATGGAGGATTTTTATGAGCTGAATAGGGCTCCAGATCCAGCTCGCTGAAAAGCGCTGATAATCAGAGAATTCAATATACAGTTAGCCCAGTGCTGCCGGTTACCACTTCTTAGTAATTGATGAGCTCAGTCCAGTTACGAAAAGCACCATTGCAGTGGGCAGTAACAGACAATCTTTTACATGCACAGCAGAGAGACCAAGGACTTGCTCAGCCTGAAGATTAAATTACCGTCACACTTCTTAGTGTACATCAGGTGCTCCCTCCAACTCATGCCTGCTGCCTAACAGTGAGTGTGGGAAGCTCATACGATTGCTAGGTGTGATTAAGATTTTAATTTTCAGCACTATGAGTCTTGCATCTTAAGCCAATAGCTGAGGTTAAAACTAGCACTAAATTTACTTTATAACAGATAAATTAAAATAATTAGCTCATTCCAGAGTTTTGAATAATATTAGTCAGGAGGTAAATGATAACATTTCAGAAAGCTCAAAAATGTATTGGGGTTTATTTCAGTTCCCGCAATACAACATTTTTGGTTTGACATGGCTATTTTAACTCTAAGTGCCTTCAGACTGAAGTGTGAAAATCTTTGAATGTGCATATTTTGTACACCAAGAAGTAACATCACTGAGAGGAGAATCTGGCACCTGGTCAGCATTCTCCTTTGAAAGCAGTTCTGTGGTCACTCTGCAATAGTCATGCAGCCAAAAGATAATGACTTTCATACTGTCATTCCAACACTTCAGAAGCTCGTCAAGAGAGATCAAAGGCAGGACAGGAAATTATATTTAGCTTGTGTTTCGGCTGAAGTTATCGCTCCCATATGAACAATACCATTGCACAGCATGCTTTTTCTGATGCTGTTGTTAATTTAAATAAAACAAACATTACAGTTCTGACAGTGTCAACAGAACTGTTTAAAATGATGGTTGTGTGATATGAAGCTCCCTTCGTAATATAAACATTTTTCATATCAAACATAATACGAGTGGGTACAACCAGTGCATGAGAAAGAGAAGATTAAATGAAAACTAAATATTAGGATCAACTTCCCCAAACTGACATCCCTTAAGATGTGCAAGATTTATTTATGTTATCATATATTCTTTTACAAAAGGGCCATAACTTGTAAATAGGTCTCCACAGCTCCCAGGAGAGGTGGTGGAACCTCCCTGACTGAGGGTTTCAGATGAACTTGACAAATCAGTGGAAAATTCACTACAGAGGATATTATCTCCTGTGCAGTCAGGATACAAAGGGCCAGATTTTTAAGGCTGTTAGGTGCCTCTCAGGATTTTCAAGAGTGCCTAGGCATATAACTGCTGTTGAAATCAATGAAAGTAAAGTGCCCAGGAAAGTCTGAAAATCCCACCAATGCTTACCTGCAACTTTAGGTGCTTTAATACCTTTGAAAATCTGATGCTAGGTGATTTAGGAGCCTATGTCTCATTTACAAATCTGATTTAGGCACTTCAGATATAATACCCATTGATTTTCTGTGAGACTTTTATGTCTTGCAACACCAAGTAGAACAATGCCTACATGCCTTTAGAAGCCTGGGCCTAAATCTTGAAGATTTAGTTTAGTTGACTGCTTTTTTGGATTAATTGATGACTGTGCGGGAATATATAGAAGTAGCATTAAATATTGCTTTCATAGGAATCCAACTATGGTAATATAGACATTTATAACCCCCCCCCCAATGGCTCTGATATTAGATAATCATTTCATGGTAGCTCAAATTTCAGATTGAAAGTTTAGTACAATGCCCATAGAAGTCTCCTATTGCTTTTAGTAAGGCTTTGCATCAGGCCTTAATCTCTTGACTGAGCACCATTAACAGGGCCAGCGTGATTTTTGTGGGGCCCAGTTTGGGCTGGGTGGCCTGCCAGAATGGTCCAAGCCTCAGCAGGGACACAAGCCCAGGCACTGGCCAGGTGAGCTCCGCGCACCCTGGACAGGTTTTCACTCATTAGACATGAAAGGCTGGTATCCAATATTAACATCAGTGTGGTATTGGGAAGATAGCTTTTCAGGAAGGTTTATTCAAATGAATGCAACAGGAGCATGTAAAACAGACAGCTTTGTAAGTGGTCTTTCATTGGACATGTATGGCACCGACCAAGACACTTCTATGGAAGTGTGCTGGCGCTTTTTAAAAGCTCAAATACACAACAGAAAATGAGGCCTGGATTTTCCGATATCTTTCTTCTCTCAGTGATTTCCTGGTGTTTTCCCTCAGGGCTACACTGCACTGTATGATTATGACATTCCAGAATCAGTGTCATAATGATAATATGACTAAGAAACATGGAGATTCCATGCTGTCGCTGATCCATGCCAAGAGAACACTGAGCACTACAGATAAAAGAGTCGCTGCCACAAAGACACTTTTACTGCCAAGAATTACCTTCTAGAGACAGGCTATTTTGCAACCCCTTTTTTTTTAAGATTCCCTGGAAAATTATGCTTGCACCCATAATTAAGAATGAAATGCTGCGGGGTCCTGTTTTCAGGGTAATTTGTTTTGCATGAGAAAAAGCGAATACGCCATACTTTGTAGGTATACAGACTATCTTTCAGCCAGTCCATTAGGTGGGGCTGTGTGCATGGGGAAAGATGCTGGGGATTTTTAATCAGTGATTTTTATTATTCTTATTTAAGGCTTTTAAAATAAAGAACTTGCATGTTTCTTTCATTTCACACACAGTGAGATTGGGTGAAAGTTGTTGTATCACTAAACAGATGAGTTGTCTTCAAAACCTTTTTCAGGAATTATATTGAGGGCACTCGTAAGCAAGCTATCAGTTTAAGCATGAGTTTTTTATGCTTTCTTTACTCCCTTTAGCATATGATGGAATGTATATGGATTCAAGACAAACATACAGACAGATGTTAGTGTGGCAATATCAAAAGCACATGAAAGCAATCCCTTTGTCTTATAAAATGATTAATCCCATGTTCACAGCTGGAATACAGTTTGTGGGATATGTGCGGTTCACTGGTACCTGACATAGGGGCAAAGAGAAAGAGGTAATTTTTCTACCGTGTTCACAAATGAAAGCTCATGGCCCAGGAAACAGAGCACAGCATGAACACACTATCATGTTAACAGTTTACACCTGATCGTGTGGCAATAGGCATGCACACAGTAACTAAAATTAAAACAATGCCCAGAACCCCTTCCTTGCTATTTCACTTCTGGGGACAGCATGATTCCCAACTCAGGCATTCTCACCAAACTGCCTATACTATCAAAAGTACGCCATCACTTAGTTATTTCTCTCTGGGAGAGCGACAAGGTGCGTGAAATAATATCTTTTGCTGGACCATCTTCTATTGGGAAGACAGGCAGGCTTCCAAGCTTCACAGAACTGCTCTCTCTCATCACACAGAAGTTAGTCCATTAAAAGATATTACTTCATCCTCTTTGTCTCTCAAATATCCTGGGATCCACATGGCTGCAATCAACACTTTCTCTGGGATAGGCAGATGATTCAGGGAAGCAGGAAGTTACATAGGAAAGTACATCACTGTGCACCTGTGAGTGGGGAGTGACATGGAGAGATGGGGAAGTAAAGGGAAACTGTAGGCCCTGCCTACTCTGTACCATTAGAAACCATTGCAAATGGAAATATTTGCAGCATCTGGATGTACCAGTCCATGTAAGAGCTTTCTTCAGCTCCCTCATTAAATTATAAGTCTGGTGGGTGAGATTGTGGGGCTGGGGAAAAAGTCCATAGCCCAGCCCACTGGCCTACATTTCGTCTCCCTCGCAGCTTCTCAGGTGCCATATGTGGCAAGATCTCAGACTTGTAGCCTCTTTGCAATGTTTTCCTGGTTAATAGATATCTATTAGCTGGGTGAAGAACTTGTCTCCAACATTATGTGCAATTGGCTTCTTGAAGTGATTTCATTAACCATTTCGGAGAGGGAAATGAACATCTGTGGCTGCACACTCTTCTTGCAGGAAGAGCCACAGAGGAGCTTCTAGACTCAAGCCCTTTAATGCAATTTAACCACTTATTCATGGAAATACCTGATTTGTGCATGAACAAGGCATGAATGGAGGAAAGATTCCTTAAATCCCCAGCTGCCATACCAGCCCTTTAACAGTCATTGGCAGCCAGTGAAAATATAGAGTGGCCTTCGATCTGCTCTACTTTACACCAAGGGACCAGACAGCTGTGCCAGGATCAGCAATCATAAAGGCCCTCCTGAACAGCATTGTGAAATCCACTGGACATAGCTGGGGATGTGGGCCAAGATTTGATTTTTCAGTTAACAGCAAAGAGGAGTTAAATAGTGTAAAATTATAGCATTTTATGCCATGAATTTAACAGCAACAAGAAAGAGCTGCCAACAAAGCATATCATAATGAACGCAAGCAAGTTGTTGTAGACTCAGCTCACCAATGGATAATTCATTCCTGTCTAAAAGTGCCCCAAATACAGAAATGTATTAATTTGACTGCTGTCTAGTCACATACATTTGCATTCATTTCTCAGTTCTTAATTAGTTATTCAATTACATTATCAAAGGAACTAGCCCACAGGTAATTTTAACATGTTGTTTTCAGAGAAAATATGTCAACCCTATAAACATTAGAGTAGGACTATGATGAGCCCACTGTTTGGCACATCTGACCCAAAATGTTACCTCAAACCATCAGACAGAGGATAAAATCCTTGGATGTATGATGACCTCATCAGTCTGCCAACCTGCAATTCCCATAGCCACCACCCTCTTGTGATATACAGACACACTTATTTTGCATACATTTGCATTATTACAAGCACAGTTAATCCAAACCACATACACCATCACTTTAAAAGGAAAGGTAGCACCACCCCCGATGTAGGACATTGTCTGCATGCATTAGTGAGGTAGCCTAAAAGCATTTACTAGGCGCTATGTGCAGTATGTACATTTGAATAATACCACCAATAACTAATGCTGGGATGCCGATAGAGCATGTGCCAGCTCTTGTCAAGCCTTTAGGCCTTAGCTGAGCACTGACAAATTCAATCTGTTTCACCTATGTGGTTAAGATGGGTATTGAACTTGTAACAATGTGTTTAGACTTTATAAAATGCTTGTCAATTGTAGCATGCATTAATCTCGCTCATACCATGACATGCTATAAGATAATATTGAAGATTTGCTCTGAAATGGTTAACTCGGTCAAGAGGGATCCTCTGCTAATCACTAAGAAGGTCTATCCAAGCTGAATGGGCCACTGTGGACCATCTTTGTACAAAGATTTTTTTGTAACTGCCCCTTCCCACCCATGAAGGGGCCACATGCCAAAGGGCTTGTCCCATCAGCTTGAATTCTGACAGAAGGAAATAAAACACCTGGCAAGAAAATTGCTCATCTCTCATTGGCTGTTTGGACTCTGACTGGAGAGCACTACAAAACAGAAGCAGGGATCTCCAGAGTCAACCTGGGTTATCCATAAAAGATTTTCAGAGCTGATAGATTACCACACCTCTGTCACCTTTTAAAACCATAGATGGTAACTCCTTTGTGCAGATATGTTTGCCTGCTCTCACGTTACAATAGCTCTAATTTCGTTTTCAAAATTAATACATCTTTATTACAGGATTAGCCATAAGCAAGCCTACGATTCTGTCATGGAGGTCAAAGATTCCATTACTTTCTTCTGGGGCAGGGCTGGTGCAGTGGCCAGCGCCAGGCTCACCAGAACAGCTGATCGGTGGCCAGCCCCAGGCCTTCTGGAGCAGCAGCTGAGGTTGGATTGGACTCCTGGGGCTGGAACAGTAGTAGTTAGCCCCTGCCACAGAAGCACCAGCAAGGCTGGTGCAGCTGCTAACCCCAGCTGCACTCTAATTTTCCCCCTCATCTCCATGGTATTTTTAGTAAAAGTCAGGGACAGGCCCTGGGCCTTCATGAATTTTTATTTATTGCCCACAACTTGTCCATGATTTTTACTAAAAATACTCACGAGAGAGTCATAGCCTTAGTTAAAAGTGTTGGCTTTCATTCATAATCCAATCATTTAAATCAGCTTCCATACCACATGTGTGGAGGATACTTAATATGATGCCACTTTTTTAAAAGGGCCCCAGAAGTGATCCTGGCAATTATAAGCCAGCAAGCTTCAATACCAGCTAAACTGGCTGAAACCACAGTAAGGAACAGAATTGTCAGACACGGATGAACATAATTTGTTGGGGAAAAGTCAATATGGTTTTTGTAAAAGGAAGTCAGGCCTCACCAAACTACTACAATTTTTGAGGGGGTCAACAAGCATGTGGAAAAGTCTGATCCAGTGGATATAGTGTACTTAGATTTTCAGAAAGTCTTTAACAAGGCCACTCACCAAAGGTTTTTAAGCCAAATAAGCTGTCATGGGATAAATGCCTCTCATGGATTGGTAACTGGTTAAAGATAGGAAACAACAGGTAGGAATAAATAGTCAGTTTTCAGAATGGAGAGAGGGAGATAGTGGTGTCCCCTGTGGGTCTGTAGGCTGTACTGGGACTAGTACTATTCAAGATATTCATAAATCATCTGGAGAAAGGGGTAAACAGTGAGGTAGCAAAATTTGCAGATGATAGAAAACTACTCAAGATAGTTACATCCAAAGCAGATAGCAAAGAGCTATAAAGGGACCTCACAAAACTGGGTGTCTGGGCAAGAAAATGGCAAATGAAATTCAATGTTGATAAATGCCAAGTACATTGGAAAACATAAACCGAACTACAGCTACAAAATGAAGGGGGCTAAATTAGCTAACACTCAAGAAAGATCTTGACATCGTTGTGGATAATTCTGTGAAAACATATACGCAAAGTGCAGCAGCAGTCAAAAAAGCGAACAGAATGTTGGGAGCCATTCAGAAAGATAGTAAGACAGAAAATATATTTCCTCTATATAAATCCCTGGTATGCCCACATCTTGAAAACTGCATGCCGGGGTGGTCACTCCATCTCATAAAAGATATACTGGACATGGAAAAGAATCAGAAAATGGCAACAAAAGTGATTAAGTGGTATGTGATTAGGGGTATGGTACAGCTTCCATACAAGGAGAGATTAATAAGATTAGCACTTGCAGCTTGGAAAAGAGACAACTAAGGGTGGATATGTGAGAGGCCTATAAAATCATGAGTGGTGTGGAGAAAATAAATAAGGAAGTGTTCTTATGAAACAAGGGCTGAGGCGGGGGTCACCAAATAAAATCAATAGGCAAAACAAGCAAAAGAAGTATTTTTTTATTCAACCTGTGGAACTCCTTGCCAGAGAATGTTGTGAAAGCCAAGACTATCAGGGTACAAAAAGAGAACTAGATAAATTCATGGAGGATAGGTCCATCAATGGCTATTAGCCAGGATGGGCAAGGCCAGTGTCCCTAGCAGTTATTTGCCAGAAGCTGGGAATGTGTGAGAGTGAATTAATCACTCGATGATTACCTGTTCAGTTCCTTCTCTCTGGGAATCTGGCATTGGCCACTGTCAGAAGAAACGGTACTGGACTAGATGAACCTTTGGTCTGTCCCAGTATGGCTGTGCTTATGTTCTTTGGTGAGAGATCTAAGGTAAAAACTGACCTGGCATTAGTGACTGTTCTCTTGAAGCCACTAGAATATTTGATTCTTTGGCATACAGGAATCAAATATCACTATGTCCAGCTTGCCAGGGTGGTGAGATGGATTGTAATGCCCAAGGGAACTGTCTGACTTCCTGGTATGACTGTTACAAAAGTTCACATTTGTTAAGTCTCATTATAGAACATATAGTTTGGAGTCTCTGCCCTGCTTTTGGACAGCCTGCCCTGAGGTTGGCACTCATGATTGTAAGCCACTCCACGGGTTGCCAACTTTCTGACAGAACAAAACCGAGTGCCCTTGCCCTAGCCCTTCACCGAAGCCCCACCCTGCTCACTCCATTCTCCCTCCCTCCATCGCTTGCTCTCTCCCACTGTCACTCCCTCACTCATTTTCACCGGGCTGGAGAGGGTTCCTTTTCAAACGGGCATTTGGTGGAAAACTTTATCCCTAGCCACTCAGCATGACAATTGGCTCCATTAGTATTTCCAATATTGCTGCTAATGTCTTATTGGGTGGCAAGTCAATAGAATATGGAAGAGAAGCTCCTACATTAATTATCAATGAATGCCAAAAACATGTAAGGAAGCCACTTTCATTGACTGTCCTGATGTTATTAGAAAATCTTGTTAAGATCTCTGGCTATGTTAAATCCTCCCTTCCTCCTCCAAAAAGAAAATCTCCTGGGTAGTTTTCCTATAAAATGTTTACACTTTGAGATCAGATAACATCATCAAATCTCAAGGTGGCCCTAAGAAGATTTCTTTGCAAATTTCAAGACTGAACAGGAGGAAGAAAAAATCGGAGGAATGTGAACATTTAAAAAGGAGACGGTGGCTACTCAGAACTGTCACTTGTACAAAAGCCTAAAGAAGCAGGATTTGGATCATCTAAATTCTGAAAGAAGTCAAAGTTAATAAGCCAAAAGAAAATGACATGCATTCAAGCATTTTAGCTCTTGGACTATTTCTCAATATGCACAATTCACTGTCCAGTTTCATATGAAATTCTTAAGCACTGAGCCTTGAATATGGTATCAAAGAAATGATAGATTATTTGACTTTTCCTTCAGAAAGGGCAAAAGTCTGGAGTATACAGGGAAAATAGACTATGGAAGACTGGATTTCACAGATACACACAGCTCAGGACAATTGTTCATATTGAACAGAAAAGCCACAAGGTAGCGGGCTATTCTACTGACTGCAAGCTCCTACCAAGAGTCTGGTGGGGTGTTTTTTTACTTTTTTTTAATTGGCAGTTCCACAATTTTCTAGTAATGTAGTTTTGTTTAACATTATTAAACTTTCTCTATAATAGGTGTTGTATATGAACTGTTCTAGAATTCCAAGCTATCATTGTAACAGTGCTGTGTGGTGTATGCTTGGGGTGGGAAAGGGATGGGGAAAAGAAGGGTTGGTTTCCAGGTCCTGCTTGCAGGCTCTAGGGCTTTGTAGTAAAGCCTGAAATAACCAGCTTAAACCAAGGCTGAGTGATAGATGGTTAACTATTTTATGAAACAGCCAGTCTCTCTCTCTCTCTCTCTCTCTCTCTCTCTCTCTCTCTCTCTGTTTTTTGGGTTGTTGGGCATTATTGTTTTTGAATTCTCGGTAATCTTTAGGCTTGGAAGGATTCAATTTTTATCAGTAAATGTAAGTAAATATAGATTTTACCATACACATACCAATGAACAAATATTCTCTGAAACCCATCAATAATGTCTCTTAAACTATGGAGCAACCTGAACCTAGAAAACCCAGAAAACAATTCAATCCCTCGGCTCAGGACCCAGAGCCCTAGGAACCTCAAGCCTTTGATTTATCCAAAACTTGCATGAACCCTTACTCATGGATATCTGGAAATACCATTGGAACTAGCCAGCCCCCTTCTCACCAGAAAGGATTTCAAAGCTGGGAAGTGGGGGTGATACCCTTTTCCCTCTTTCTAATGGTGTCAAGGTCTCCAGTGCTAACAGTGTATAAAATAAACACCACAAGAGACTGACAACTGAAGGGATTCCTGTGGGTGAGGCTTGGACAAGTGCTGTTATATTTTCAGTCTAGATTCTGCCCTCATTCTCCTCAGAGCCTGCAGGGGGCTGGAGCCCACCCCATCCCAGAGGAAGAGCCAGTCCTCAGGAGCAGAGAGACCAAGCTTGCAGCTGCAACCTTCTCAGACAATAGAGTAGCTAAGAGGCTGTCACTGGTGAGGAGGGCATTTGAGTAGGAACACAAGGAAGATCAAAGAGCCAGGGGAGAATAGTTTTCCCACTTGGGTGAATATGGGGTAGTAAAGATGAGAAGTGGAACAATGCATTAAATGGGAAAGAATCATGTCCAGGGGTAGAATCCAGACTTGTGAGGGGTTGTGTTATGCCTTCCATGACACCTGGGGTTTCACACAATGCTTAATGTGGTAGCTCCCAACCTGTGCCATTCACAAACAGTCAAAGAGCATGCTGGCCACACCCTGAGTGTCTGTATACAGCTGCAGCCCTGGTCCAGCAACGTGTTAGCAAAACACCGACCACACTTTGACTTCCACCAGCCTTCTTTACTTCTTGCAGGGTGGTTCCAACACATGCCCACTCCTGAATTTTCCCAAAAATGTGTGTCATGCACTGTCCAGAGCTCGCCTTAACAGTTCAGATATTAGAGATGTGTTGCCCTTGTAAACTGTCAATATTCCACAGTTTGCTACTATAACTGGAGTTACCAAACAATTCAACTTAAACACAAACACTGGATTCATTTTGTTGAAAGAATAAAAGCACGTTTATTTACGGTATACAAAGATAGGTTTTTAAGTCAGCACAAATCTAAGCTATTAAAGTCAGTGACAGTAACAAAAGAAAATACTTCCTAATATCAACTCTTAAACTATACTAGGTTCAAGGTGAAATCTTTACCACAGGTTCCCAGCAACACTGATGATACAATTTTCAAGTGTGGATTTCTCACAAAGTCCAAAGACTGAGTCCTTTGGGTGTTTGCATGAGAGAGAGAGAGAGAAAGAGAGAGAGAGACTTACGTCTTGACTGTGAGGATCTATTGGAAAAAGATACGCAAAATGCGCTCTGCATTTTGCATATCTTTTTCCGATACTTTTGTCAGAAGAGACTTTTCCAAAATTTGGTCTAGACTGGGCCAAATTTCGGGGAAAAAACCCTCTTTCGAAAGCTTCCTTCTTCCTCGTGGAACAAGGAATACAGGGGCTTCCAAAAGAGTGCATTTGCTCTTCTGCAAAAAAAAAGTGGACAAGCAAATGCGTTCCCTGGATGCGGCAGAGTTTTTTCAGGATACCTCTGGTATCCCAACCCCACCCCCCTGCTGTCTAGCCATACCCAGAGAGAAGGGGAGATACAGAGAGAGAGGTATATGTTTCGGGATGTTTTAACCCCCTCACTTTTAAAATCCAGTAAATCTTTTCCTGAAGGTAACCCCTAGATAAATTTCCTTTCAGTTGTGTGGATGAGGCGTGGAGTCTCATGGTGAAAAGAGATTCCATATAGCTGTGTGTTAAATGCAAATCAATCTCTTATTCTCCCCTTCACTGCCAAAGACAGGGTGCTTGAGAAATGATCGCCTATCAGCTTAGATGACATATTCCTAGAGGCTTCAGCTTGCCTTTTGCCTTTGAGAAACAGGTTTGCCACTCACCAGACTTACCTGGTTAAACACAGTTCAGTCATGATTTCAGTTTATATTCAGAATGTTACATGTAAAACCATAAGAATGGCCATACTGGGTCAGACCAGTGGTCCATTTACCTCAGTATCCTATTTTCCAAGAGCGGCCAATGCCAGTTGCTTCAGAGGGAATGAACAGAACAGCAATGATTGAGTGACCCATCCCCTGTTGCCACTCCCAGATGCTGGTAGGAAGATCCTAGGGGCACCCAAAGCACAGGGTTGCATCTCTGTCCATGGCTAATAGCCATTGATGGTCCGATCCTGCATGAAATTTCAGAATTCTTTTTTAAACTCTCTTATAGTTTTGGCCTTCAGAATATTTCCTGGCAATGAGCTCCATAGGCCGACTATGTCTTTTGTGAAGGACTTCCTTTTCTTTCATTTAAACCTATTAATTTTGTTGGGTGAACTCTGCCTCTTGTGTTATGCAAAGGAGTAAACACTTTCTTGATCACTTTCTCTGTGCCACTCATGATTTTATAGATCTCTATCAGGTCTTTTTTAGTTCTCTTTTCCAAGAAGAGAAGTCTTAGTGTTTTTAAACCTTCCTAATAGCGAAACTGTTCTGTACCCTTAGTAATGTTTATTGCCCTTCTCTGTACCTTTTCCAATTTTAATGCATTTTTGAGAGGGGATGATGAAAACTACATGCAGTATTGAAGATATGAGCACATCAAGAATTTATTTAGTGCCATTATGAAATGTACTGTATTATTATCTATCCCTTTCCTAATGGTTCTTAAAATTCTGTTAGCTTTTTTGACTGCTGATGCACATAGGGGGGATGTTTTCAGAGAACAGTCCACAATGATTCCAAAATTTCATTCTTGAGTGGTGTGGATTTAAAATCCTTATGGATTTAAAAGTAGCCATTCTTCTACAAAGGACTGTCATGCGGACAGTAGAAGAACTTATATAGCACAGAATAAGCTATAATTCATTAACTGGAACAGCACTTTACAAGTTCCAATTTACTGAAATGATTCAAGTCTTCAGGGAATGATTCCATACAGGCTGACGGATAAACTAACCTAAAAGTTTTTTTCCAGCTACACCTTCCATAGGTGTGTACCTGCTGCCATTGAAGTCTCCAGCTTTATTCCTATTAATCCCAGTGGAATTAGGATCTGGCCCTGTAAATTTGATGATGATGATGATGATGATGATGATGGGCAATCACTTGTTGCGGAGTATGATCATCTTCCATGGGAGTTATGGACTCTCAGGTGGCTGATAAGTCCGATACTTGAACCACACGTTCTATTACAGTGAGGACATATGTTTCCATGTACAGCAGGAGGCTGTTGATCATAACTAAAAGCCAGTCTCTCCTTCCTCCTGCGCCTCTTCTCTTCAGCATGTTGGTGGGCAAATTCAAAATTCAGGGAGTCATTGCATAGGACTTGTCTCCATTTTGAGCGATCCTGGATGAGTGTCTCCCAAGTGTCAATATCAATGTTGGCACTTCGGTTGTCCTCCCACATTACGGTGTCCTTCTTTCAGCTTATGTTTACTAATCAATTACAGAGAGGCTGCGTCTAGACTGGCAAGTTTTTCTGCAAAAGCATATGCTTTTGCGGAAAAACTTGCCAGTTGTCTACACTGGCCACTTGAATTTGCGCAAGAACACTGACGATCTAATGTATGATCGTCAGTGTTCTTGTGCAAATACAATGACTCTCCTGTTCGGGAAAAAGCCCTCTTGCGCAAATGCTTTTGCGCAAGAGGGCCAGTGTAGACAACTGAGAACCGTTTTGCGCAAAAAAGCCCTGATGGCGAAAATGGCGATTGGGGCTTTCTTGCACAAAACCGCGTCTAGATTGGCATGGACGCTTTTCCGCAAGAAGTGTTTTTGCACAAAAGTGTCCCTGCCAATCTAGACGCTCTTTTCCGCAAATGCTTTTCACGGAAAAACTTTTTTTGCGTGAAAAGCATTTGCGGAAAATCATGCCAGTCTAGACGCAGCCAGAGAGTCTGCAGAACTGGAATTCATCTACAGATTTGACACTACTATCCTAGACCTGAACAAAGACATTAACTGGTTGGCGCTTTACAAAGCCAATTTCTCCTGCCTTTAACATCTGCATTTCCAAATCAAAATCTATGTATGGGACATATCAAGCTCACTTAATTAGCCTCATTAACTACAATGGACAGGTACTTCTTCTGCCGTTATATCTATCTCTTTGTTTCTGTTATTTCCACACTAATTCATCTGATGAAGTGGGTTTTACCCACGAAAGCTCATGATTCTATATATTTTGGTTAGTCTCTAAGGGTATGTCTACACTAGCCCCCTCGTTCGAACTAGGGAGGCTAATGTAGGCATTCAAAGTTGCAAATCAAGCCCAGGATTTAAATATCCCATGCTTGATTTGCATCTTCCTGGCTGGTCGCCATTTTTGAAATTTACAAGTCCGGACTAACTGCCCACGTTTACATGCAGCAGGAACCCGGTAGTTCGAAATAAAGCCCTAGTTCGAACTACCTGTTATTCCTCCTGGAATGAGGTTTAACAGGTAGTTCGAACTAGGGCTTTATTTCGAACTACCGGGTCCCTGCTGCGTGTAAACGCTGGCAGTTAGTCCGGACTTGTACATTTCAAAAATGGCGACTGACCGGGAAGATGCAAATCAAGCGCGGGATATTTAAATCCCGGGCTTGATTTGCAACTTCAAATGCCTGCATTAGCCTCCCTAGTTCGAACTAGGGGGCTAGTGTAGACATACCCTAAGGTGGTACAGGATTATTCGTAGTTGATTATGAAGACTACACGGCCAGATAGACTCCACTCTAGAAACATAAGGAAAGCAGTGCAGACATATTTTAAAAGTTCATTAGAGAAGTGTGAAAATACTTAGGCACTGGAAAGAAACTACATTTTGAACCTTTATTTATGAAAGGATGTTGGGAGGGGATACACCATATAAAATAATAAATTGGACTTTCTGTAATGGGGAAAAACAAATGTTCATGAGAATAAATACCACATAGGGAGACTGATGATAGCATGAAATCACCTAAGGAAGATCATGACTAGCTAACCTCTCATTAGAGCTGGATTATAAATTAAGTTGGTAGAAGAAAGGAATAGTCCTCAAGGAGAAAGAAGAAACCTTAGTTTTCTGATTGGCTTGGAAGGGAGCCAGATGCTGCTCTGATTGAGGCCATATAAATAAGCAGATAATTAAGAAATCTTGGTGGGATCTTGACAGTGCCACTAGAAACATCTACTTTTGGCCCAGAAGAATGACACATTGTTCTGAGCTACTATTGAAAAGTTACATAACAAAGCTTAACTTTTAGATAGCCAGTATCAAATGCTCCAGTGAACTGTCTGTGATCAATCTATGGAGGGGTAAAAAATCAATCAAAGACATGCTGGGAACATTAAAAAACAAATAAATTCAAGGAAATTGTGATCTGCTTGAAGCCATTTCAGCACACAAAGAAAGAGGTTAAATTTGTCAAGTAAATTCTTTGGGGAAAATTGTTTACTTGGGTCTCATTAGTGTTCACTAAAGAAAGAAGTACAAATAAAATGACCAGACATTTTGCTGGAATTCCAAAAAGAAAAACATTGTTTGTAAATATGATATATTCCTATGGCACATGAAAAGCAAGTAAGGGAATATGACCTTTACATGTTAATGATATGTTTTGCTAATATGCTAACCACTTACACATTAGCAATCCTCCCAGCAACATGCAAATAATACCCAATAATTCAAGACAAGAGATGAAAGTTCACTTTTTAAAAGGTACTTTAAAAAAAGAGAGACAGACAGAGAGAGACAGGGAAATGGTGTTTCCTTATAAAAGGAGGAGTTAAGGAGAAGTATAAATTCTACTCTAATAGTTCAGGCATAAAAATACATTTTAAAAATAGATTTATATCCCTAAATCCCCAAAATGCTCCATTCAAAGACTCTGCACATTTGTATGGATTCGCATGCTATCTACTTATTTTTTCCAGGACTGTTCCATTTTATTCTTAGCTATTCCAGCTGTGTTGCGATATTTGCCTGTGGACTGTAAGAATAAACTACAAATAGCTGAGATTTCTAACTCCTCCCTCCCTTCCACCTGATGCTGAAAGGCTCCTAGTATAAAAATTTTGTTCAGAGGTGTTACTTCAACCAAAAACTAGAAACTTGGCCCTTTCAAGGTACGTGTGCCCAGGAACCATAAGCTGAAGGCAGATGTTAGAAAGGTGAAATATATTGAAATAGAGTATCCCATTGAATAATAGTTTGTTAGTCCTGTAGCGAGGCTTACTGTTTTCTGTGTTTTAGACGCCACCAGAAACAAGCCAGAGGTGTACGTAGCCAAGTCTTGGAAGTTTGTGTTGAGATTCTAAACACAATTATTTGGGACCCACCTATGCCTGTTTGGTTTCTTCATATGATTTTTGCTGTGTAAAGAGTAAAAAGCACCAGAGAAGAGCAGCAGATGACAATCAAAGGACAGCTGCCAGAAATTAAGGGAAGGCTGGTCAGGCCTATGGATAAGAGCAGGGTAAGTCAGTGCCTAGCATCAGAGCTAGAATCAGAAGTAAAGATCAGAGTATGAACAAGGCTAGAATAGGGCTGCAAGCTAAGCTGTAGCCAGAGCAAGGCTAAGCAGGAGCAGGGACAAGATCAGAGTAAGAGCAGGGCTGGAGCAGCCTGAGGCCCGTGGAAGCTGTATCTCCATCAGGAAAAGAAAAGTTCCAAGCCATGATGTGACACTGAGCAGACTAAGTCAACAGTGTGCCCTTGTAGCCAAGAAGGCTATTGCATCCAGTTCTGGGTCCCCCCCCCTCCCCCAAAGCAAGGATGTGGATGTATTGGAGAGAGTCCAGAGGAAGGCAACAAAATGATTAGGGGGCTGGAGCACATGACCTATGAGGAGAGGCTGAGGGATTTGGCCTTGTTTAGTCTACAGAAGACTGAGGGGGGGTTGAGGGCAGACTTTAGCTACCTGAAGGGAGGTTCCAAAGAAGATGGAGAGAAGCTGGTCTCAATAGTTACAGCAGAATGAAGAGCAATGGTCTCAAGTTGCAGTGGGGGAGGTCTAGGTTGGATATTAGGAAAAACTATTTCACTAGGAGGGTGGTGAAACACTGGAATGGGAGGGGGTAGAATCTCCATCCCTAGAGGTTTTTAAGTCCCGGCTTGACAAATCCCTGGCTGGGATGATTTAGTTGGGCTTGGTCCTGCTTTGGGTAGGGGGCTGGACTCAATATCCTCCTGAGGTCTCTTCCAGCCCCAGGATTCTATGATTCTATGATTTTATTATTCTAAGTCTCCATGGAGAAACAGCAGCTCAGATACCTATTCTGGAGAGTTACCAGACCAGCTGATGGCTTGTGGATTGGCTGAAGCCTAACAGGAATGACTCATCCTTGAATGCGTGTAGGGAAGACTCATCACCTGACATCAGCCACCTTCAGGAGTTCTGCAGCCATTGCTGATTCTGACACATCTGATGTAGAGTGCTAGGGTGGCATTGATGAACAGGCCCCACATATTAGTACTGAAGGCATAGCTAAAGTTAAGCCTGACCAAGCTGATGCAAACAAGCAAATACCCTTGAGACGAGGTGTAAGAAATGGAATTGGGGTATTTATTGGAATATGTATTATATTGTTTGCTCATCTAGCCCCCTTCTTGTGCCTTTCAGCATTGACCCTGAGGTGATTTGTAAAAAAAATAGGAAGATAAGAACCCCCAAATTTCTACAAGATTTATGAAGGATTGTGAACAAATATTGTGGGGCAAAACTGTAAACACAAGATGAGTGGTTTATCCTACATTGTCTAGCTTATCTTCTTCTAAACATCCAATTTCCTATGTTTAATGTGCCTAAGCAAGACAATGCTACCCTTAAGCTATAGCACAGAAGTTCAACGAGATCATCATATTAGCATTACTGAGCTAGTGATGCACGGGAAGCCTAACAGGGCTCTTATTTCCTATTTGTAACATGAGTCAAAAATATAAATATTGAATGCTCTGGGTTGACACTGAATGACTAGAACACAGGATGGGATGCTAGCTGGCTCGCACGCTGACGTTTCAGACTATATTCAGTGTGGATTGAATGGCAGGAAGAATTAACAGGGCTCTGAAGTCCATTAAAGGTTACACTAAGTTATTGATAGTATTGCACATAAACATTGCTGTAATTGGGATGACTTTGAACTCCCTGTATTCTTTGCATTGACATTTAAATACACTCAGGTTGAAATTCAGGTTGAAAGGCTGCCTGCCTAGGACAGTTATGCATCCATACTGAACTTACTCAGGCTTTTCTGAAAAGCCAAGACTTGAGCACCTATGAGATCTGCTCAAGTCTGACTCTGGCTTTCATCTGTTCATTGTTGAAGATGGCTTTTTCTTCATTCTTATATGATGTACAAAAAACTATATGTGATTCATATTTAATACTACTAGCAGATTTGTACCAACGAATGTTAGCTTATGATTGTCAGACTTACCAAAAGAAAACTCAGTTTTTCATGATCCTGGAAAATTTAGTCCACTTTTTTGCCTTTTTTTTTTTTGGACCAGAGACTTGAAATTCAGAAGGTTCTTTGTGCAACATCAAAATATGAGTGTCTGATTCAAAGCCCAATGAAAGATTCCCCATGACTTCAATAGGCTTTAGACCAGGACACATGAGGACAGTATCACCATGTGGCAACAGCTGTCAGGGCCTTACAGGTCAGCTTCCCCTGAGAGATGAAACCAGAGCTATATATGCCAGTCCCTGTCCATGGGTGGTAATAAACAGCATGCAGACAATCCCCTGCTTCAGGAATTTGAGCCAAAAACACTAGAATCCATTTCCAGAGAACAACTCTGCCTCAAAAATTAATTCTACTTAGAAAGACAAGGCAGAGAACAAAATCCCTCAAATAGAAACTAAATCATAAAACTATCAACACCACAGAATTTCTTCAAAAACAGCATTTGATCTCACCCTAAGAAAATAAATTGTAAGATTATGTATCACAATGCTATGTGGTGACTTCCTGCACTACAGTATTAAGGTCATTAATGAGAGGGAGACTCAATTGACCATAGCATCATACATAGGCTCCTCTTGACCTACAAAAACATATTTATGAGGTGTACTAAGTGCCAACCATCCTTAAAACAAGCCTAACATTGGTCAAAATCATGAAAAGGACAATTATTTTAAACAAAAATGTGCACTTTCCATATCTTCAGCTCCCATTGATTTATATCATTACATTCTTGCACTTCCAGCACTTGAATCAAGGAGGTGGGAAACACAAGAGCAGATTACCAACTCTGAGGGCTCTCCTGCAGGAATTCCCAAATGTTCTGGTAGCACAACCTCATTTTAAATAATTATTTCCTCCTAGGACCCAAGACAGCATGGAGGATGCTGTTTTGAAAAACAAAATCGTAACTTCTCTGCAGAATGACCTCGTATGTATGGTGTGTGTGAGGTCATGCTATATGGAAGATACCATTTTTTAAGGCAAAATGGAATCCTCCAAGCACTGTGACTTCACATGTATTGTACTTTCAATGTCTTGTTGTGAGAAGCAAAAGGTGTCCTGTACAAACTAGGGATTGCCACGACCACATTTGCTGATGATTGCAACACACAGTTTGGGAATGGCTGCTCTAGAGAGTTACAATCAGTCTTCGTTCCCTTTCGGTTCCATGCAGGAGCTGACTAGAGTTGTAAATCTGCCTTAATTTTTCATTAAGTGTCTTGCCCTATTTACTTTCCATGAAATAGTTTCAGCGTGACAATTACTGCACAACTTTAAGATGAATTCATAGGATAGTGACCTTCTGCAAATGACCTTTGCTCACTGTCTCTGAGTTTTTCTGTTATCTATTCCTAGTTTTTAAGGAGTCAAGCTAGGAGGGATGGGGTGGGAGGGAGATGATATCTCTGAAGTCTTCAGAATTATCTCATGGCTTTATTGATCTTGTTGCCAGGAAGGACATGGACGTGTACAGCAATGGGTAAACACCTGATAGTTTCCACATTTCCTTAAATGAGACCGAATGGCTGTGGAACAGTGCATATGAGTATGTTAAGAGAGGAATTTCTTCCTCATATTCTATTTGAATGAAAGTAAAAAGATCATTAATGTGTTTTGTAGATTGGATCCTGTGTCATAACACTCCAAACTGGTTAATAGATCATCTTCAGCCAAGCCTGCCCAGTTTCCTTACCTTCCTTAAGTAAGATGGTCAGGCATGACTTTGTTGTGACTTTGATGGCACATTATAGATTTCAATTAATGTTTCAAGAGATTAAAGTCTATCACTCTTATCTTTGGTGTTCACTGGGTGCTCAAGTCCCCAAATCTTGTGTGTGTGCATGCATACCTGCTATGTCTGCTGAATGAAGCTATCTGAAAGAGCTCTTTACATTTGCATGGCATTTGCAACAGGAATAGAAAGAAATATAAGTTTTCCTACTCGGCCTCTGTGGTTTCTCTTTTCCCCATCAATGCAAACCCACCAAGACTGAAGTTTAAAAATACATCCAGTGATTTGCTCTGTCTACAGCACAAGCCCAACTGTTAAAGCAAACCAGCAATTATTCCCAGCACTAACATCAACACAAGACAGATTAGATGAATTAAATGCACAAGATTGAAGTTCTTTTTATGATTATGCACCCTTAATCTTCAGAAGATGTTTAATTACATTTTAAGCAGCACAAGAGCCCTAACATATTCATATGTTAATAAAAATACTCACCAGGGGTTTAAATCTAGCATATATTTACAGGTATGACTAATGGCATTTTTAGGAATACTGTGAAAAATATGCCTGTAAGTTAGCATCTTCACTCAGGAAACTGCTGGGAGTTTCTAATTTACCATCTAATGACTATCCTAATCATTCTGCTACCTTGCTGCGACAGCTAAATGCACATGGATTGCATAGGTGGTGTGCACCTTCTGTAGCTAAAGGTTTGTGATCTGTAACATTTGTCAGATCAGTGTTTGGAGGCAGAGTGGCAGAATCAGGGATTTTCAAAAGGGCATCATCGTATAGTGAATGAGGGAATGGAATATGGATGCTGGGAAAGCTGATACTGAAAGTGACAGCAGTTTAAGGAAAATAGATTGTAGGACCATAGGTACAATTTGACATGGCAAGGTTTAAGACTAATTCCAGTACACTAGTAATAACACCCAGCACTTATTTTTCACTTTTTCCATCAATAGATCTCCACAATGGAGGGCAGTATCATTATCCCCATTTTACAGATGGGGAAACTGAGGCACAGAGCAGTGCCATGACTTAGCCATTGTTATGTTCTTCTAAAATCTACTTAGCATAAAAAAATACTGGGTTCATGTATTTGTGACTATCATCATTGAAAAGGGTTAAAAGGGTTGAGAAGGGTATCTGTTAATTATCTGAGAAGTAAGTTGTGGCTTATTTTCCTGGGAAATTAGTTAGCAAAGCCCTGTAGCTCCCACCTGCATAATTTTTAGGGGGCTGAAGAGTTTAGAATTTATATTCAAACAACCTAGAACTTTTATAGCAATTAGAAATCCAGGTCAGAAGCTGAATTTTCATATTCCATTTCCTCTCTGCTTTTCCATCCAAGACAATCCCAGTTTAAGCACATTTTTTATTGGCTTTGAATTCTATCACTTCTGGGAAAACATTTAGCATACTCACATGGAAAGCATGAGTCTGTTCTGTATTATGCTACCAGGACTGGAATAATACCTTTTTTACACATTATGAGAATGAATCAAGGTGAACAGTCAAGTGTAAGGAACTCAGCATCATGGCAAAAAGAGGGGGGAAAGGGCTATGGAGTATAGCTGAGATAATGGAGTGGGGTAGGGATATAAGTGACCAGTCTATTATGACTTCCCCCCCCACCCTTGTTGCCTCTATCTGAGAGAGGCAGCAAGGGGGGGGCGGAGTAGGAGCCGGTGCTGGGGGGAACCAGTAAAGCCAGTTTCCCCCAGCACAGTCTGTGCAGGGGGAGGGGAGGCAGAGGCACAGCAGGAAATGGCATGAGTGTGGATTGGTCCAGCCCCTCTTGCGCCAGTTCCCACTGTGGGTGCTTCTGCTTTTGAAATGTACAAAAGCCCTGCGGGTGAAATAGAGCCACAGCGCGGGTGGTCCGGAGCTGGCATGAGCCAGAACTGCTCAGTCCCGGCTCAAGTCAGCTCCTGGAGTTACCCCTGCTGCAGCTCTGCAGAGGCACTTATTGGCTAATCATATACTCGATACAAATTGTATCGACTATACAATTAGCTAGATAATCACATTTTAACATCCTTAGTATGCTAAAATTGTGTTAAGAGTCCTGAGTGTCCCAGTGCAATAACTCATCAGAAAAGTTTTACAGATGAGTTTTGGAATTCTTTATTATTTTGGTCCTTTTTCCTAGTGGATTTTTCTAGTCTTTACCTCCTCTTGTGGACACTGTCAATCTGAAAGATCCCCCCCAAGGCATAAAATAGAACTTGGAGATGGGGGTGAGAGCTAACCTTTTGAAATATATTGCCTAATTATTAATATTCCTCATCCCTGACTTTATTTGTGGCAAAGATGACTCATTGCCCTTGATCACACAGTGCCTCTGGTTCTCTTGTTTTCATCTCCCAGAAAAAAAAAGAAAGTTGACTGCTTATCTGTTTCTACAACCAAAATGTTATATACCCACTGCATTTTGTGGATGGATACATTATGGAACCGAAATGGCATCACAGCCAGGTTCGCTCATCTGCCCTTATTTACTTCCAGCACATAATATTCAGTACACAGGCATACATGGTGCTTAAGTCAGCACAACATTCATCACTTTGATATTGGGCCACACAAAGCACACAGTCACTAATCAACTGGAACAGTCTGGTCTTGAAAATTTACAGAGCTCCAAATCTCCCTTCAAGCGCTGCACAAATCTCCCTCTGGCTGATGCTTGGCAGCTCTGGAAAGGAGCCAGGACATGGTCACCAGCCAAGAGTGAAGAGAACAAGAGCTAGTAGCTAGGAGAATCCCAGTGTTATGGTGATTTCTTTTAGATGAATAGAGGTGTATGTTTCACCCCCCAAAGCCCATCAATGCTACTGCTGCATTGGAAAGAGATGCTCTCCCACCCACCCTGAGGTTTCCACAGCATTCCCAGACCCTGCCAGCCCAAAATCCAAAAGACTTTTACCTTGAACTCTGATTTCCTTGTGCTACAAATAGATTTACCGGTCTACACCACTGCTTTGTTGTCAGTTATCAAAAAAAAAAGTTAGCTTGTATGCTGCTCATAAGTCTTGCTGTTTGCATTGACTGGGGCTAGGTCTACACTACCGGGCTTTATCGGAAAAAGGAATGCAAATTGCAGTCTGCAATTTACCACCAGTGAATGCCAATGGTGTTGACACCACAGTGGACTCTCTGGCCACTTGGATCTCATGTCTAAAGTCAGGATGAGCAAGAATTTGCTATTATAATTAGCTTGTATTGTGGTAGCTCGGTGCTTAAGCACTTTAAAAACACCTCTCATAGACGGTCCCTGTCTGAAGAGTTTGCACTCTAAGAAGTGAGGCAGCAGGTAGGTCTGGCCCCCACTGAGGCAAGCGTAAGGTAAAAAGGAGACCCTTACAATCATGATATGGATTATGTTCAGATGGAGAGTGGAGGTTAGCTTGGCAGGATGGGCAACCCAGTTGTCAGACTGTGACTTATGGAAGCCATAGGCCATGTGTAGCAACTTTTAACTGTGATATTCTGCACACAAAGCACACCCAATGCACTAACAGGAGTGCTGTCCTTGATTCCCTATTCATGGGCCCCTTTGGATCTTGAACAAGTTTATATTCTTTCCTTTCTTCCCCCTACTCCAACTGTCTGCTTGGGAAGGTTTATTCAAGCTGTAATCCTTGGTGGTGTAAGTAAGTGGCCTGCACACTCCACAAGGGAGTGATTCACAGGCATTGCTAAACAACAGGTAAGAGCATGTGGCTACCAAGGTGCACAAGCCAGCTGACTAACCCTGGGCCAGTGCCTGTCCTCATTGTCATGTTCAGGCTGGTAGTGGTCCAAATGCCAGGAGACAAAGCAGACTAGAACACACAGCGAACTGTGGAATGGCATCCTGACGGCACTGCTGATGATGACAAGGCCTGAACAGCTTATGTGAGTTAGTTCTGTGGCCATAAGATACCGTGCTGGTCTCCTGCTCCTCCAGCCTCCCGGAAATCATTTTGGTTGTAGCGTCCTGGCTCCATTGTCAAATATCAAGCCAGCTTCTCCAAGTCCATCTCTGCCCTGCAGCAGCAGCAGCCAGCTTTAATACAGACACACCTTATCTCCAGGAGAGAGGGACAAATGCATCCTTCTCTCTCTTGCCATTGTAGGGACTCCCAAAAAAACTTGGGGGACGGGGGGAGGGTTGGATCAGAGGTGTACAGATTGTTGGCCGTTCCTGGAAATCAGGTTGCTTGGCCATTGGTAGAAAGGGAGCTGGATAGCAGATTCTTGACTGAGAACTAGGAGCTACATGTTAGCGAGTGAGGAGCAAGAATTTTGCTCTGTGCTGGGACTGTGCTGTCTCATATCATTGTCTCTTACTCATGCAGCTGGGGCTGCTTTCAGTCTGCATCTGGGAGATGTCAAAGCTTCTGGCTTCAAAGCCGCATCAATAAGCTGCCTCGGCCAGGAAGCAGAGAACTGCAGTGCAGCCCTGAAGCAGAGCAAAAGTGTCCAGATGCCTGAAAACAAACAGAGCTTCTGAGAGCACTGGAGGTAGTGAGCATTTGGGCAATGGGTGAAGGGATCTGGAATGAAATAGTCAGCAGGTGCAGGACCAGGGCACACCCGGATCACTTTCCTAGAGTCAAATGTGGTTCTGAGCAGCTGTTTCCCCTTGTCTGCCATTGTTCTGAATATTTATGTACCTCTTTTGATGCCCCTTCTAACAAAAGGCTTTGTTATATGAAGACGTGCCATCACTTAAGCTTGTAATTGTCTTGTATCTACCACATAAAACAAAATAATTTACTATCTGCATCTGGAGGTGGCTGGCGGTATATATCAGATCCGGCTACAGACATGGGAAGTGGCTCTTAGGCTACTGATCCCAATGAACACAAATGTTGCTGATGGAACTGAAATCCCATTAGGACAATAGGTACATACGTTTTATGAACTCAAGTTAGAAGATGTCTAGCATGTCTAGTCACAGACATTGTTTGAATTGCTGGAGTCCATGCTGTACAAACATATCAAAGAGAAACAGGCCGGGTCCTGAAGAGCTTATGATCTAAATAAAAGGTGGGAGAAAGGAAATGTTATCCCTTTTACATAAATGGAAAACTGAGACATAGCAAGAGGCAGTGTTTTTCCCAAGCCATGGCAAGTCTGCAGCAAAGCCAGGATGTGAACTCACATCATCTGAGAGCAAGCCAGTTAACCACAAGAGGGCCCAGGTGTCAACTCTTGGTGACAGTGGGCGCATATGGAATTGCTGGCAATAGCAATAGGCAAAACTGCAAGTGACTTGATTTTGCCAAAACCTTGCGTGTCAGATTTTGGTTTTTGCAAAATCTGAAAGCTGGAAGTGATCAGGATTTGGTTCCCCTTTATTAGAGGCCCCAGTGGCACTCACCTCCCTTGAGCACGCCCTATTCGGCCAAGTGTGTGTGCCTGCACTGGCCTCAGTTTTCAGCCTTTTCAGCAACTCAGCCATCCAGCCGAGTTATGCTCCATGCAATCACAAACCCCTTCCAGGGTACACCTCTAAAAGGGTCCCATTTGGGTACCCTCTGTAGGGTGTCTCAGTTCAGTGCCATTCCCTTGGTTTGTTGCCTCACTCTGAATGACAGTGGTACATCCGGGACTTCCCCTCCTGGAGACAAGTCCTCACCCTTACCTCGGGGCTCTATATCAGTTCATCAGTCTCTCAACAGCTCTCCACTCTAAGCTGTCCCCAGTTCTGTAAGCCAGCTACCCCTGACCTTCTCCCTTCCAGGTCTGGGCTATAACTGAGCTGCTTCTACTCCTGCAGTTTCTTATATTGTCCCTCCTGGCCTCTGATTGGCAGGTTTCTTTCTACCACTCTAGCTACTTGGAAGACATCTCTATGGCCCTTTTGGCCTTCGGGCCTGGCCCCATTACACTGGAACAACTAAAGTTCAGAGGGTTTCACATTTATTGTTTGGATTTCGACCCATGTCTGGTTGAAAATAATGTAATTAGCAATCCAGCTAAGAAGAGTCATTTTCTTTCTATTCTGTCCATACATTTATTCATGACCTTTCTAATGAGAGCTCACAAAGCCAAGCCAGTAGTTGATACATGGAAGATCTTCTGGTTAAATCATAGGAAACCATGAGTTGTGGGGCAAATTCCTGGCAGGGTCTTGTTATGACCTTGGGCAAGCCAGTAAATCTTCAAAACCATCAAAAGCCAACCACATCAATATTGTATTTATTTTTAATAAGCACATCAGTGTCTAGGTTGAAGGAATGAACAGAGGCACAAACCATACATATGTCTCTTGATGACATGAGATGTTCTGCAATCCAGTCAGTGTGTACTATTGTCATTTTAAGTCTGCTCATCACTTGACACAAGTCTCCATTTCCCACACCTCTACCCTAAAAATCTGTCCTTAGCCCCATTAGCATCATCATCTTGGAATGCAAATAAATGTCAATTTGTTTCTTTAAATGAACAAAAGTGCACTATCTAAACCAAATCATCATATATTCTTTATAGGACTTTTTTCACTGGCTCATGAGGCCTATAGTCTCTTTCATTGCTCGCATTAATAATTCTCTGAGGATAATATTGTCAGAAGTAACTAGTGAGGTTGGGTGCTCATTAAGACACACCCTAAAGCAGGCCAATTTTCACAGAGTGACTATTCAGCACCTTCTGAAAGTCATGCCCTTTAAGACTGAACACCCAGAACATCCCATGTCACTTGTGAAAAATCTTAGTCTTTGCAAACAGAAACAGTGAGGTTGGCAGGGTATAAGAAACTGAACCAAATATAAAGAAAATATAACAGAGCTCTATTTTCCCTTTTATTTTCTCTCTTTTTACTTTTCTCTATTATGTGTACAGTACCTATGTTTTCTCCCATTCAGAGCCCTTCTAATAACTCATATGAATTTTAAAACTGGAGAGGATTCTCCAAATATGCAATTCAGCAACAATTCAGCCACAGGTTGGTTTTTTTCTTTCAATTCTAGTAATTATTGATTCAGCTATCAGTTTGTGCTGAATAGATAAACATTTTCTTATTAAGCTGTTTTCATTACATTCAACCTAACTGCTGGACAACTTCAAAGTGCTAAAGGTGTGTGTTAAATACCTCTAACCTCAACTTCTGGTTTAGTTAGCAAGGAGTTAGGGAGATTCACACTCTCCTCTGGGGGTGGTGGATATTTCCATGCTTTTTCTTTAGGGAAGTGAAATCCTCTGATATATCTTCCATCAGGCTTGCAAATATTATTTACGTACTTTTTATCATGTCATCTCCCTCTCTATATGCCAAAAACATGGAGGCTGAGTGGTTGCCTAGTAGAAGGAATAATGGTATGTGGCACTTTATGAGAGATGGCAGGGAAGCCGTATCAGTTCTAAGATAGTAAATAAAGGTGTTGGTTGCAGACAGTTGTGGTTGAGAGATGAGTTTGGATACATCATGGTCATGCCCTTTCATCCAGTTAATGAAGTTTTACTGGCAATCGTGTTTGTAGGAAGTGACTAAAACTACTCATAGAGAGAGAATTTTAAATTCACATGTTCAAGTATTTGTCAGCAGAGCTTTCATAGCCATCTGATCAGAGAACAGAAATAATACCATGTTTTTTATCTGGCCAGTCACAACTAAGCAATGTAGCTCAAACTCTGAATATTTACAAGGAGAGCAAAGAAAATAGCATTCAAGAATGTTGTCATCTGCTCATGGATAGCTTATGAAAAGAGAGAGCCCTAGTTTGAATAAGTTATTGATTGCAAATTATTTGCTTAGCTCTGCTTGACAATGTAGAAAAAGTCTGTTCTGGTTTATCCCAGGATATATCATAAAAAATTAATGACACAGTACTGGACACAATATATGTCAGGACAGAATTCGTCCATATTTCTTATTCAAGAATTAACAAGGGAGTCCACTTAAGGACATCACAGGCCAAATGCATCCCATATGGCAATCAGTTTGCAAGCTTTGCAGAAGAAGGAATGGCATCATTTTGCTTGCTTTCCATGAAGCTGGTTACCATGTCGTCTCATTCAGTCAATGACATTGTGCAATAGGTAGTGACCACAGCCAAAAACTGATGTTACTTCAATGTTTGATCAGCACAGCTGGTTTGGGCTGCTTTGACTGAAGGAGACAGCACATGCCCTGCTGTCCCCACCCAAATGAAGTTTGTACATCTGCAGCATGGTAATCATTAACAGCCTGATTCTGCAATCTTTGTAGTAATTTCCCTTAGAGTAATCCTATTGGTTTTGTTACTCTCTGAGTAAGGCACTACATATCAGGTAGTGGTAGGAACTGAGGGTATGTCTACACTACCGGACAAAATCTAATGAAGATACGCAACTTCAGCTATGTTAATTGCAGTTGAAGTCGAAGAAGCTTAACTCAACTTTTGGCGCTAACTACACTGCAGGAAGTCGAAGGAAGAACACATCCTTTGACTTCCCTTTCTCCTCGTGAAATGAGGGTTACCAGCATCAACCCTCTCACTTTGAATTGGCTGTTTTCACTAGACTGCTAATTCGAACCCTGGAAGATCAACAGCAGCAGCTTCGATCTTCCTCTTCAGTGTAAATGTACCCTGAAACTTTAAAAGTTTACACATTTAGGAAGAGACAATTCTTGCAAGAGATATGAGGACCATTGTCACTGCTCTTTTTGGCCTGTAAACCATAGGCACACATCAATGTTTACTCAAAGTCTCCGAGGCTACTGGAAAAAGAATTTCTCTCTCTTCTCCAGTTCTTGGGTTATGCACTATAAAGGACTTTTAGGCTACGTCTAGACTACAAGCCTCTTTCGAAAGAGCATCTAGACTACAAGCAGATATTTCAAAAAAGCGAGCAGCTTTTTCGAAAGAGAGTCTAGATGCTCTCTTTCAAAAAAGCACAGTTTGCATTCAATGGCGCCTTTTTTTTAAAGTACTTTCGAAAAAAGGCGTTATTCCTCGTAAAATGAGGTTTACCACAATTGAAAAAACTGCCGCGTTCTTTCGATATACTTTCGAAAGAACGTGGTTGCAGTCTAGACACACCCTAGAAAAAAGGCTACTTTTTTCGAAAAAACCCTGTAGTAGACATACCCTAACACCACGCTGTTTTGTCCCCTCTATTTCACGCTTTGGGTGCACAAGTATCTAATCGTGCTAATACTGCTAGGCTATGTCTACACTGGCCAGTCTTGCGCAAGAACATATGCAAATGAGGCACGGCAATGAATATTGCTGTGCCTCATTTGCATACTTAATGAACTGCCATTTTTGCGCAAGGGGCTTTTGCGCAAGAAGGAGCAGTCTACACTGCTCCTTCTTAGGCAAAAACCCCCTCTTGCGCAAGAGCCGTTCTGCCGCTTATTTTCAGGCAAGATGGGCTGGGATGCAACCCCATGCTCTGGGTATCCTTATCATCAGACTGCTAGAGACTTAGGACTGGAAAATAAGAAGGATCACTTTCTACATTACTCTGTTCTGTTCATTCCTTGTGAAGAACCTGGCATTGGGCTAGATGGGCCATTGGTCTGACCCATAAGTATGGCCATTCTTATGTTTTTAATATCATAGCTTTCCTCCCACTCAGCAGCCCACATGTCACCCATTGACTGTGAGGCATTCTAAACAAAGATTGTGACATTTGTAAAGTAATCTGGATTTCTGGGAACAAAAATAGAGAAGTTGTTAGCTTGGCTGAGTAGGGTTAGCATCAGAAAGTCCAGGTGGTGCTTCTTCACTTATAACTTTATGTCCCTGTTCTCAGATCTCTTATGTTTGATATCAGTAAGTCAAGTGATACTCCACACTGGTATGGCCATCAATTTTCAGGAGTATATGAAGTACAAGCTGTACTTTTCTCTTCCACTGACAAATGCCCCAGTTTGAACTTTCCAGCCTGTTAGTCCAAGCTATGCTGGCATTAATCAAACTAATGATATCTGGTTATCTGAAGAAATCAATATTATATGGCAAAAATAGAAACCCGCAATTAATGGTGTACTGTGTAATATCAGTATCCCTGAGTCCTTTCTGGACATAATATACATTACCTCTCTTTTTGTCAATCCTCTGGAGAGGGAAATAGTCTAATAAGAGCTACTGAAACTTTGTAGTCCTTCAAGGAGAAGATACTCTAATAATGCTACAACAAAGTTATGTGTACAGTATTGGATTCCATGGGCAAACTAATGACAGCCACAAAATACTAAGAGTTAAACTCCACATGAAGAACTAGGTTTTTGTATTTACTTCTAGAATAAAGCACTAACATAAAAAACAATTCGATATCAAAGTGAAGCCAGGACTCATTTTGGAGACACACAGTTGTCTAAGGGAAGGGGGCAGGAATATCCAAACAAATTCTCTCCAGTTCCATTAAAACTGGAACTAAAAGAAAACCCTCTGTCTCATTAGTATCCTCAACGTGAGGTTGTTTACTTCAGTTCTTAAGCCTTACAATAGCAATAAGAATAATTCACTAGGAAAAAAAATATTGTCGCTTTTCATGCTCACAGGGCTTGTGTACATGGTTGCAGCAATGAACACTAGAAGGGTGTGAAATGGAAAGTGCACCAGCTGGGCTGCGTAGACCCTGCTGATGTGCACTAAAGGTTTCAGTACATATTAACATAGTGCTGTTTCCCCACAGTACATTGCTAATACCGTGGGGACAAGATCTGAGTTGCGAGGGTTGGGTTCATGAATAGAGTACCAGTTTAGTCCTGTGATGTATTTTATGTAGAAAGGACTATCTGATGTAGGAGTATCCCCTTATCCCCTGCACACACGGGTCCAAGAATAGAACATAACATGTCGATCACAGCTAGATTAACAAAGACTTAAAAATATGCCCATATGAGAGCAATGAATTATACAAGCCTCTATGCTCATCTTCTACTAAATAGAATACAAGGCCACTCAGAGTATGCCTAGACTACATTGTTTTTTCGAAAAAAACTGCCCTTTTTTTGAAAAAAACTTCACCTGCGTCCACACTGCAATTGTGTTCTTTCGAAATTAAATTGAAAGAATGCAGGGGGTTTTTTTGACATTGTTAAACCTCAAATTATGAGGAAGAACGCCTTTTTTGAAAGAGCTCTTTCAAAAATAAGTGTGTGTGGACACAGAACAGGGGCATTTTTCGAAAAAAGAGGCAATCAAAAAAAGCACAGGTGCCCTGGTGGCCATTCTGTGAGTAGCAATCAGGGCTTTCTTTCGAGAGAGCATTCATGCAGTCTGGATGCTCTTTTTCGAAAAAGTGGATTGCTTTTTCAATCCAGTTTTGAGGTATGGATGCTCTCTTTCGAAAAAGCTTCTTTCAAAAGAAGCTTGCAGTCTAGACATACCCTCAGGGCCCCTACACAGTCCTCAACAGAACATATGGATCCTGAATTAGTGTCCACATTCCTGCTTGAGCAGGGATTCAGCTCTACTGATAACACATAAAACCACTACAACATAAACTTCCCTTTAAGCTTCCTTTCCAAGCATGCTTGCTCCTAATATCTCCCTCAACATCTGCTTTACCACTCTACCCCACAAGACACTCATTGCCTTGGTTAAAGCCAATTGGAGCCACTTGACTCATCATGCTTCTTAATAAACCAGAGCCCAGAGTGACTCAGCATAACTGTAAGCCTATAACAGCTGTGAAGAGTCTGCTACCCTCTTACAGACCCGGGGCTTATACTGCATGACAAGGACACCGGTATGTGCTTTCCACTGCTGTTGCAACAAGCATTAAGCAAGAATTATATTGCATCTAGAGGAAGTTTATTCACACAGATCAGGAAAATCTAACACACAGTCAGCGATATGTTTGGGGGGGGGTGCATATTAAAGAAGAAAAGAGACCATTTTGTTCAGCAGCACTGCCCTGATATTTTCTGTTACCCAGGCTTCTGGTTTGTATTACCCTCCTTCATGTGCAGAAATGTATTTTTAATACTTTAAAGCGTCAGCAGCACTGAATATAGCAATTACATCATTGCCAACGTGCTCTTCGCACCTGGAGTTTGACAGCTTTTGACAAAATGAAAAATCCTGAAGGGACTGTAGTGACTTTGGCAGGTTTATTTTTCTCTTGCATACAAATAGTTCCAATAAACAGCAGGAGAGGGGGGAAAAAAGAAGCTAGAAAGACAGATAAGTTAGCTATGAGGAGGAAGCATCAATAACAGTGACATTTAATATCATTCCTTTTCTTTTAATAGAGCAAGCTTAGGTTCCTTTGGGGGATGTTATTTTAGTCTACGGACCAAATTTTCAGCAAATATAGACTAATGTAGCTCTACTGGAGGCAATGGAGTTTCACTGAATTACACCGCTGAGCATCAGGCCCTGTATATGCTACACCTCCCCATGGTTCTATACACAGCCCTATTTTTTCTGAAATAATTAAAGCATATATAAACCTACAGCTTCATTAGACTGACTGATTGTTGAGCTAGAAGCTTCAGGGGGTAGCCGAGTTAGTCTGTTACAGAAAAAAAGCAACACATGGTCTGGTAGCACTTTATAGACTAACAAAACATGTAGATGGTATCATGAGCTTTTGTAGGCATGGGAACATTTTTAAAAGTGGGGGTGCTGAGCTCCCTTGTCCCTGTCCACCTCCACCCCAAGCTAAGGCTGGGAGCAAAACCCTGGCACACAAGGCTGGGAGCCTGGGCATGGGTCCAGCGGCAGAGACTCCCAATGTATGGGGCTCAAATCAGGACCCCGGTACATGTGACCAGCTGCAGAGGCCCCCTGATAGTAGGCCAGGAACTCAGCACCCCCCCAGGTCCTGCGCCTATGTTGGCTTTTTTTAAAAAACACCAAATTGGAGATCCATAGATTTCAAGGCCAGAAGGACCCATTTTGATCATCTATCCTGACCTCCTATAAAACAGAAGTTCCCCAAAATACCTACTACTTATCTTCTAAAAATACATCCAAACTTGATTTAGAAATTTTCAGTCATGAAGAATACACCACGACCCTTGGTCAATTGTTCCAATGGTTAATTACCCACATTATTAAAAATTGTGCCTCAGCCTGAATGTGTTTAGCTTCAACTTCCAGACCATGGGTCTGATTATACATTTCGATTGAAGACCCCACTATTAAATAACAGTTTCCCCATGTAGATACATACAGACAGTAATCAAGTCACCCTCCCCCTTCACTTTGTTAAGCACAACCGACTGAGCTCCTTGCAGCCGTCACTATAAAGCAAGTCTTCTAATCCTTAAGAACATAAGAACAGCCATATTGGGTCAGACCAAAGGTCCATCTAGCTGAGTATCTTGTCTTCTGACAGTGGCCAATGCCAGATGTCCCAGAGGGAGTGAACAGAACAGGGAACCATCAAATGATCCATCTTCTGTCACCCATTTCCAGCCTCTGACAGAGGCTACGGACACCATTCCTATCCATTCTGGCTAATAAGAATTGATTTCTGTAATCTCCATGAATCTATCTAGTTCTTTATTGAACCCCATTAAAGTCTTGATCTTCACAACGTCCTCTAGCAAGGAGTTCCACGGGTTGATTGTGTGCTGTGTAAAGAAATACTTCCTTTTGTTTGTTTTAAACCTGCTACCTATTAATTTCATTTGGTGATCCCTAGTTCTTATGGGAACAAGTAAATAACTTTTCCCTATTCACTTTCTCCATACCTGTCATGACTTTATAGATGTCTATCATAGCCCCCCCTTAGTCTCCCCTTTTCTAAGCTGAAAAGTCCCAATCTTTTTAATCTCTCTTCATATGGCACCCGTTCCAAACCCCTCTGCATTTTTGTTGCCCTTGTGACTCTTTCTCTGAACCCTATCCAATTTTTCACTTGTGGACACCAGATTTGGACACCGTCTTCCAGCAGCAATTGCACTAATGCCACATACAGAGCAAAACACTTCTACTGTATTCAATCCATGACTGCGACAGATTCCTGTATTACCTCATACAAGATTCTCCCTGCTTTCCAATTTTTTCCCAGTTGGAAAAACAGAAGTGTGAAAGGGTGGTTCCAGTAGGGAAGGTTGGGACTGGGAAGTGCCGAAAGCAGAAAATGGAAATCCAAAATGTGTTGTTTCCAAAAACGGAACATGAAACAGCAATTTTATTTGGTTTTGAAACTAAGTGAAAATTCTGGTTTCAAAATGTTGTTTCAAAGCAATGAATACATTTGTGTCAATCTGCATAGAAATGACCCTTAGAAAACCAAGAAGTTTTGACTGGAAAATTTGAAATAAGTCCCTGAATCTTGGGAATAGACATTGACTGTGACTTAGGAACCAATAATATAAATCTCCCATGCCCCCCCCCCCCCCCCCATGCACACCACTTTAATTAGTTCCCCTGATTATCATCACACAGCAGAGTTTCCCCTAGCAATGAGAAGCTGATGTAAGGCTGTTCTCAAAGGGATAGGAAGGAGAAGAGGCAGTTGCACAGTTTGCCACTTATTGGTGGCCATTTGCAAAATGAGAACTGAGGCAAAGATGAGGGTTTGGAAGAGATGGTAGTCTTCAAGTGTTTGCTCTTGTTTCTCCGAGACTGTTGCTGCCCTACACCAATTCACCATCTTTTTTGTTCTAGTCACCCTTGCCCCATTAGCAACCAAGTCATCCTGTAAGAAGGAATGAATTTCAAATGCTCCCAAGAACATTCATTATTTCCACTGCTGCATTTGTAATCTCCTCCCCCACCATGCATGCTTGAGATGAAGAAGCAGGAGATCAAGCTTGGAGCCTTATTATCCCCTCTAGGTGGGCAGTCACCTCCACCTACACATTGTCATCTTGTGACACGGCTTGGGATTAAAACAGGCCTGAGGGAGTCTTTGTGAATGAAGCTGTCTTGACCATCATCAACAGGGCTCCCTCCTGGGAGATTTCCACTCAACAGAGAGGTCTGTGGAGGATCAACAGGTTCAAAGTTGAATACAACAGTGCTATCATACTCACACAGCATCCATTTTTTGGGCTCCATGGAGGAAGACAGATTATTGGCATGAGAGCACCCTCACTCCCCTCTTCAGTAGAAGATGTACCTGGCAGACAGGGCTACAGGAGGTAGAATGAGAGGACAGAGACCCACTAACTCCACATGGACTGAGCATGTAGTTGTATTTTCAGAATCCTTTCTACAGCCAAATGGCGGTGACCTAGTCAGAAAGCCTAAAAGGAGGGTTTTTTCCACTGCTCTGTGCCCACACCACCCCATTTAAAAGTTCCATCTAAATCACTGCATCTCAGTGTGTGAAAGAGAATTGTATCCTCAGAGGCTTGAAGGCTAAAATATACATCAAAGACTATATCACAATGCCCCAGGAAAAGAGAAAATAGAGGCGCCTCATTGATATACATTATATTAAGTGTGGTTGGTATGCATCATTTTGCTACGGTTTGGAGTGAATCACTGAACTCATCTCTGAATTTTGCTGCTTATTATTGACTTAAAGGAGAAATGCCATCTTTAATGTGGGGAGTCAGGGGAAAAATTACTTTGAAACAGTAATCAGTTTAGAACCAAAAGCAGACATTGTAAACACATTCCTAATGCTAATATGTACTTCACGTGAGGCAGAACATCCTCTTTTAGTGAGGAGGAGGTGTCATATTTTAAAAAAATTAAATATGAGTGAAAAAGTTATTTGCAAATAAATGATTTGTCAGTTGGCCAGCAAAAGGACAAGATGGCTAAATCCTGAGCAAGTGTGAATTAGTGTATTGCCACTAAAGTCAAGGAGCAAAACATGAGCAATGACCCTGGAACCATTCAAAACTTCAAAATGCAAACCATGTCAGCAAAAGTGTTTCCATAATCATGGAGTGTCTCCTAAGTTGGAATTTGTATGATACAAATCCCTCTTAAGAGTAGACCACAACAACACTCAGCGGGCCCATTTGAATGCCAATTTAGAAATGACTGCTCTCAGGAAGTAGGGGGAACATTAAAGAAAAACATGCCCGTCAATGTATTTGAACAACCAACAAGAAGTCAGACGGTCCAGTAGATAGCTTAGAACTTGAGAGACCTGGGACCCATCAGCTGGTCTACTTCTGACACAATTTTTTAAAAACACTTAGGTGTTGCTTTGCTCAGCACTGCAAGGGTCACAATGCGGTTAGTAACTGCTTAAATCATCTGCTGCTACTCTCAGGTGCCTATGGATAAATTATTGCACACAAACCCCTCCAATAATTGCTTCTGTAAATTCAGTAAACAGTGGTTAAAAATTACACACTCAGCGTAACCACTTAAGGGTGGAAATGAATTCTGGATTGTCTGAGTGGAAATAGCTTTTAACCAAACAGGATGGAGTCTAATGAAAGCTCAGTGTCTATTGTGGGTGTATTATCCCCCACCCGGGGGAGCTGAAAAGGAGAGTCTCCCATATAAGCTGAGTCCAGGGAGAGGAAAGACACGTTGTCAAGAGAACAATTACAGGGAAAGAGAAATGCACTCCATTTTTAGTCACCAGTGCTACGAAAGGGAAGGAGAGTTACATTGAGCTCCAAGAGCAAATAGTTGATTGCCTACTCCCGTATTACACATATTTACTTTTCTGATTTTAATATTCACCCATCCTTCAAATTCTTTAACTCCCGCACATCACACGCAGATTTATCAGATAGCGAAACCCCAATAAAAGTCACGTCCTCATTATTGTGCCTACTCACATCAAACCCAGAGCTAAACAGACAATCCTGAAAAGGGTCCTGAATGACAGTAGTCTCAAACTCTGAGCGCCAAGCAGAGGAAATGAATTCCTGAGTCAAGAGTCCTCCACAGTCAGGACCCTGCCACCAGCCTCACACAGAACCAGAGACTGTGCTTACAACCTTCTCCCCACACTAGGGGTACATCTACACAGCAACATTATTTCAAACTAACTAGAGTTATTTCGAAATAACTTAGTCCGTGTCTACACAGCAGGCAGTTATATCAAAATAATGTCGAAATACTGTCAAGCTGGAGGTCTTCTTACTCCAACTCCTGCAGCCCTCATTGTAGGAGGAGTAAGGGAAGTCGGAGGAAGAGTACTCTATTTCGAAATAAGTAATGTGTGCATGTTTCCAATTTCAAAATAAGCTATTTCGAAATAAGCTACACAATTGACATAGCTCCATTTGCGTAGCTTGTTTCGAGTTAAGCCTTGCTATATAGACACACCCTAACTATCTCAATAATACTCAGAGAGGCAATCTCTCAGGTAGCCCAGGCCCAAGTAATACAGGGCTTTATAAATCAATCTGTTGTTGTATCTAAAATTGAATAGAAGACTCATCAACTCGGTGACATAAGCAGGCAGATGCAATGTAGTAGGGGCCTGATCCAAAGCTCATTCAAATCAATGGAAAGATTCCCAATGGCTTTGGATCAGGTTCTAGCTGAGACTTCCACTTGCGATTGTGACATAAATTCATGCTCAGACAAACAATGCCTTCGTCACCATCCCTTGCAGGAAGTAATAGACTGGATGAAGGCCAGAACAGCTGACTTGTGAATGTGAGTCTCTGCTAGCTAGGGATCCTAGCAATCATTAGTCTCACCTATTTGCATGGCACACACATTTCTGTCAGTGCCAGCTGCCCCTCACTGTGGACATTCACAAAGGTGTGTACCCATCTCCAGAGTTTCTTCTATTAAAATGTTTCATTTAGTCAGGCCACTCAAAAGCTGCAGCTTGTATAGAGAGCAGCTCTTCACTTTCTGAGCTAGGTGCCCACGGAATGATTATTATGCCTGTGTTCCACTCTCTGCACTGGCTGCCAGTCAACCCTCTAGTCACAGCTTTAAACAGCTCCTCTACTCATGGGTCTGCTTCTCTGAAGCACCAGGCCTCCTGCACTCGTCTCAATCGCTTATGCTCTGTCCCAAAGGTAACACCTGAGGGAGCGAGGAGGCAGAGCATTCTTGGTAAGAGACACTTCACTTCTGGAGCTGGTTATAAGTGGAAATAGCTAATCCTGAGTCTGGCCAAATTCAGAGAGCTGTAAAATGTACTTCAATGTTTCAATTTTTTGCAGATCCATCGTCCATTACTCCCATCACTCAGGCTGAAATTTTCAAAGGCACTTACAGGATTTGGTCATTAATTTCAGTCAAGTCTACTGGAAAGGATTTAGGTCCTCATCCAAAGTACATCAAAGTCAAAGGGAGTCCTTCTGTTGATATCAGTGGGCTTTGGATCAAGCTTGTATTCTTCTTGTCCTCTTAACATAACAGTACTGGAGGTGGTCATGAGCTATTGTTTAAAAGGGAAATGGTTTTGCCTCTGACCTAAAACCCTCTAAAGGGATCACAGGCTCTGCTGTGATGGGTGCTATGTAAGCAGCCATAAGAAACACACCATAATAAATTGTGGTGAGCTTTGTTAGTTGCTAATGCTCTGCATGTGAGGTCATCTTTGCATTCTGACAAGGTACTTAAAGGATGCTCTGTGGCATACAAGTGATGCTGGCTGGGTGAGTGGTAAAAATCTATCATTAACTGGATTCCATTATCACTTTTCCTGTATAAGCTTGGTCAGTGAGATGTTAATGCTGCAATCACCTCCCTTGCTCCCTACTCACTACATTCAATGCATATTAGATTTGGTAGAAAGACTCCCCTATTCTCAAAGCCGGGCTGTCTCTCAGCACCGGTATCCTACCAGTCATCTTGATTTGACAGTCAGTGTCTGTCAAGGATTTCTCTCTATTTGGAATTAACGTCCTTTCCCCAAGACACAACATGCCTTTTAGTGCAACACGTCACCCTTCCTTGTAACATCCAAAGGAGGGTGCAGGTTGGGATTCTGCTGAAGAACAGACTGTGCCCAGGTGCGGCTGCATTTGGGGCTCACTTTCTCAGGACTTTTCTGGCCCCCATCCCTGCAGCATCTGAACACCTCACAGTCTTTAATATATTTCTCTTCACAACACCCCTATGAGGTAGAACAGTGCTATTAGCTCATTTTACAACTAAGGAACTGAAAGACACCAACGGACTTGCCCAAGGTTGTCCAGGATGTCTGTGGCACGGCATGGAATTGAGGACTGGTAGGAGAGAAGAGAGGGGCAAAGCCACAGTCCCAGCACCTCTGCCCCTCTCTTGGGAAGACAGACTTTAGAAGGAAGCAGTCTTTGTACTCAGGGGAGTGTCAGCACTGCAGTTGTCCTTATGTGGGATGTAAAGCATCCCTGCACCCCTTGGCTTCCCACACATTCACACAAGGACTGTGTGTAGGCTGACACTAAACTGACAACCCCAAGTCTGCTGATATAAATGCTGTCCTCCTCTGTGCAGCATGACCTTTTGGGCTCTACTACCTCAGACAGCAGTTACAGCACCACCTGTCCTGGTTTTGCTCCCTTCTTTATTGAACTAGCCAATTAGCCCGTCATAAGACGGGATTTTCAGGTCTCTTCTCCACGTCAGTTTTCTCTCCTGAGCCTCCAGTCTCTTGCTCCGTCTCCGTCTCTCTCTCTCTCTCTCTCCTCCTCCTCTCTCTCTCTGCCTCCCCCTCTCTCTCAGCTCTCCTCCGCCTCCTGCCTCTCTCACCTTCTGCCTGTCTCTCCGTCTCTTTCTCTCTCTTCTCCCGCTCCTGCCTCTCACTCTCCCTTTCTCTTCTCCTCTTCCTCCTGCCTCTCTCTCCCCTCCCCCTTCCCCTTCCCTTTCCCTTTCCCCTCCCGCCGTGGTGCTTGGCTGAGTGCTGCCTGCTCAGCTGGGCCACCGCGAGGGAGGGGGATGGGGCGGTGACGTACACGGCCAGGGGGCGGGGCCATGTACATTACCACCCCACCCCCCCTTCCCCTCCCGCCATGGCGCTCAGCTGAGTGCTGCGCGCTCAGCCGGGCCACTGCGGGGGAGCCCAAACGGCCACTTGCGCTGCTCACTCCCCCGCGGCGGCCCAGCTCAGGGGTGCAGCACTCAGCTGAGCGCCACGGCGGGAGGGGAAGGGGGGGGCAGGGCGGTGATGTACATGGTCCCGCCCCCTGGCCGTGTACGTCAGCGCCCCGCCCCCTTCCCATACCTCCATGGTGGCTCAGCTGAGTGCTGCATGGACCCCAAACAGCCGCTTGCCGCCGCTTGCTCCCCCGCCACGGCCCAGCTGAGCTGCCACGGATGGAGGGGATGGGGCCGTGTACGTCAGCGTTACAGACTCACAGACATTGGGCTACTATATATATGATAAGCATGTTACCAGTTTAGGCCCACATCTTGCAATTGGCTCTGTGTGGGTGGATTCCTGTGTCCATGATGGGCCCTGAGGGAAACCCATACAGGCATAGAGGTCCACTTATATGGGACACATTGCAGAATGAAGGGTTTACATTTCCAACTCCCATCCTTATTCACTTGTAAGCACACGTTCAAGATTAGATTGTGGCTCCAACATGGAGCATGGCCCTCCCCGCCCAACTCACACTTTCTCAGGTCTATGTTCACAGGAAAAATTTCAGTTGCCGTCAAGCATGTTGCTAATATGCATTTCATACAAATGATGGAGGGTCAAATCCTGCCTTTCTGGTGTATCAAAACCTCCCCTGACATGATAGCAGTTTTCAGGTATCTAAAAGGGTGTCATAAGGAGGAGGGAGAAAACTTGTTCATCTTGGCCTCTGAGGATAGAACAAGAAGCAATGAGCTTAAACTGCAACAAGGGAGGTTTAAGTTGGACATTAGGAAAAAGTTCCTAACTGTAAGGGTGGTCAAACACTGGAATAAATTGCCCAGGGAGGTTGTGAATCTCCATCTCTGGAGATATTTAAGAGTAGGTTAGATAAATGTCTATCAGGGATGGTCTAGACAGTATTTGGTCCTGCCATGAGGGCAGGAGACTGGACTCGATGACCTCTCGAGGTCCCTTCCAGTCCTAGTATTCTATGATTCTATCACTGGGAAATTTCTCTTCCATAGGGATAAAGGCACCAGTCTATGAAATGCACAAGAACAAAAGAAATCAAGATCTAAAGGATGCAATGAAATAATTTAGCTTCCTATAAACTAAGTTAGAAATAAATGTAATGCAATGTGTACTGTCTGAAATAACGTCAGCCAGGCAGACCGTCATAGATCTTAAGCCTATATTGATTTGTTCATCCATAAAAGCTCTTATTAGTCAGGCATAAGAAACGGGACTTTGTATGCATGACCACACATGCCAATGTCAATGTAGCTATAACTGTACCCTCCAAAAAATAAATTGTAAGTCAGATTTTAGTTCAAAAGAATGGAAATCTATGACATCAAGGATTAAAAATCAAAGTCTTTTGACCCAGACTAACTTTCTTTGCTCAGTCACCCATACATAACTTACTCTAAATCAATTCCTTCGGATGTCTCTTTGTATGTTTTTCATGACTAATTGAATTAGCAATTGATTTGTATAACGTGACTTACTTAAGGATAAAGCCATACTGAACTATCCACCAAAGAGCCAGATAACACCAAAATGTAGCTCTTGCTGCTAACATTTGGATAGTACAAATCAGATATTTTCACCCACAATATCGGCTACCAGTAACAATGTAGATGTTTGCACATTCCGTATGTATTGTTCGCTCCCACACTATAGTGTGGTATAAAACAGCTTTATGGCCATATGTTTAAGATAACTGCATTGTTTATGACTTCACAAGGAATGAGGGTTTAAAGGGGGAAGGTTATAGCCAGGGATGCTTGAGTGCAGTACATGCAAGGACATGGAGGACTTTGCGGGTGCACACAGGCAAACTAAATTATCAGACAAGTTCATGAGCAAGGAAATAGGGGCAGTAAGGTAGGCAGAGGTGGAGCAATGTAGGTTCTTGAAGAACAGGAGGAGCTGGGATGTCTTGAGGAAGGTCTGAAGACAATTTCCATGTGCAAAAGTGACTAGAAAATAGATTCAGAGGGGTAGCCGAGTTACTCTATAACTGGAAAAACTTAAAAAATAACAGATAGTCTAGCAGCACCTACAAGACTAACAAAACACATAGATGGTACCATGAGCTTTCATGGATACAACCCAATTCTTCAGATGATTGGAGAATAGATGCTTCACTGTTGAATTATTTCTATTTATAAACACACTTATGGGGTGTGCTCATCTTCTATCAGCACCCCCTGGAAAAGTACATGTGCCTGCCCACTCTCTCTGAGTTTGTGGTTGTTCTTTGGTGACTCAGCCCTGCTGCCAAGTCACCCACAATCTGCCTGTGATATAAGAACAATCTCCTTCTGGGGGATACAATCCACCAAAGGGCCTATTGCAGTGCCCCCTGGAAGATTCCTTATCTGCAGCCCTCTCTCTGGCCCCACTTCTCAGTCAGTCCAGCAGAGCCTAGTACAGTACCCTGGTTTGAATTCTCCCTCTCAGCCCCTTCTGAGCTCCCTCAAATTTTCCCTACTCTTCAAGCAGCCCCAGCCCTGGTATGAGGCCACATCAACAGGAGCCTCTTCACCTATTTTTGGGCCTTCCTGGCCCAGATCTTTAGCTGGGCCTTTAAGAAAGTTTTTTAATTGGTCCTTTTGCACTCAGGGAACTCTTAAGTACCTCAAGATTGGGCTCACTGGACATCAAATCTACATAAATGTGCATTAACCTTGCCACTGTGAGACCTACCCTCAGAAGAAAGCTTTTCACTGCTTCAGGGGTATAGATAGCCATGTAAGTGGAAAGAGATTTTGTCAGCCTGTTTATTATCTACTGCACCATTACATTCTGTGTTTGTACAGTGGCAGGCAGATACCAGCCTGCAGGCTGGATCCAGTTCACCGGGGTTAGCCCCTGGCAGGCTGCCACTCTATGGGTGTGTCTAGACTACAGGGTTTTTTTTAAAAAGTGGCCTTTTTTCGAAAAAACTATACCTGGGTCTAGACTACTGCCATGTTCTGTCGACAGTAAATCGACAGAACGCGCGGTTTTGTCGACAGCGGTAAACCTCGTTTTACGAGGAAGAACGCCATTTTCGCCAGAGATCTGTCGAAAAAAGGCGTGTGAGAACACAGGGAGCCAGTTCTGTTGAAAAAAAAGGCCTCCAGGAAGAAGCCCTGGTGGACAGTCTAGCCTTTACATGTAGAGCACCTCTGTGGTTCCTGGCCGCAGCCTCTTAAAGGCACAGGCACCCAGACAGGCCTTGCGGTCTGGCAGCTAGCCAGAGCACCCGTGCCAGCTGTGCTAGCATGTCCCAGCCTCAAGGCCTCCCTGGCCCCTCTCGGGACAGAGAGGAGGACCCACCCAGGGGGATCAAAAGGCAGGCACCAGCCTGGTCAGGGCCAGAAATAAAAAACCTGCTGGAGCTCTGGTCCCAGGAAGAAGCCCTGCAGACACTCCACAGGAATGTGGACGTCTATGAGTGCCTGGCCCAGGGACTGACCACCAAAGGGCATCATCCCCGCACCATGGCACAAATGAGGGTCAAGGTCAAAGAGCTGCGGCAGGGATATGCCCAGGTCCAAGACCAGAGTGCCCGCTCCGGGGCAGCCCCAGAGAGCTGCCCTTACTATCAGGAGTCGGAGCAGATCCTGGGCAGTGGGGAAGCCCAGACTCCACTGCGTGTGGTGGAGTCCAGGTTACCCCACCACATCGTGGACTGACCCATGAGGGAGGAAGACGAGGCAGGAGAGGCGGGAGAGCTGCACCAGGAGGAGGAGGAGGAGGAGGAAGAGGAGGCAGCAGGGACCCTCTCCCAGGATCCAGTCCTCCAGACCCCAGAGGCCTTCCAGGCATCCATGGACATCGGGGAGGGAACATCAGGTGAGTGCTTTGAGGGGTCACCACACACAGGCGGGTTGGCAGCGTGGGGGGCATCAAGTCCCATTGCCACTGTGGGGCCCCTGTGAGGCTTTCAGGCTGCTACCCAACTCACACGCGGTGTCACGTGTAACACCCCTGAGTCTCCTGGCCAAAGGAGAGCCCCTGCATGCCACGGCATGCCCTCGGGGACAGCAGGGGTGCACACAGACACTGACTGTCTCCTCCCATTTTCCTCCACAGCCAGACCCTCTATCCAACAGGGGAGCACCACACCCGCCCCACCACTATCCCGGACCCGTGGCACCCGCAGGTACTGGCAGGTCTACACAGACCTGCTGAGGGAGCGCGTTGTGGCCCTGCAGGACCTCAACAGGACCCTCCAGCAGAGGCAGAGGCCAAGTGGCGTACCAGGCTGCTGGATGAGCTGTTCCAAAAGCACACTTCCATCTGTGCCACGATGTGGGAGGTCCTCAGCTTGCCTGCCCCTGTCATGGGCACCGCTCCTCCTGCCAGGTCCCTGCTCCCCCTGTCCTCCAGTCCCCCCTTTGCCCCCCAGCCCCTCCAGCCCCCGCTTCCCCCCTCAGCCCGTCCTGCTCCTCCAGCGCCTCCAGCCCCCTATGCCCCCCAGCCCCTCCTGCTCCCGAGCCCTCACAGGACCAACAGCTGCCCCCCCCCCTCCTGCCCAGGCCAGGACTGGCTCTCACTCCACTTGATCCCAAGGCCATGGTGATACCAGGATGCAGGAAGGTGGCAGTACCCTGCGATCAAGGAAGCAGCAACCTATTTGAGCCCGCGCTCCCCCTCCAGGTTTTCAGTCCCCTACCACCCCAGTTAAAGGACATTTCAGTTATGTAACAAAATCTTTATTTTTGACTGACAGATTTACTTTGTTTATAAACAGTTGAAAAGTAAGAAGAAAAAGATGTTTTACACACAGTTCGCACCTGTTCTGTACTGCTAGTGTTTCTAATAAAAAAATTTCTGTTTACAAAGAAAACCGGGTCTATGTCTTCTTAATGGGAAGAGAGTGATGGTTGTGGAGGGAAAGGTAGGGGTGGGCCAGGCCAAACCCCCCATGGGGGAGGCCCTGGGGAAAGTCAGTGGGCTCCTTCTGAGAATCTCTCCCTCAGGGCCTCTTGGATTTGGACACCAGCCTGGTGAGCCTGGCAGATGGCAGCCGTCCAGGGCTACTGAAATTGCCTCTCCTCGCCATCAGCACCTGTCCCCCACCACAGCAGGAAGGCCTCCCCTTTCCTCTCCACCAGGTTATGGAGGGCGCAACATGTGGCCACCACCTCTGGGATGTGGTGTTCGCCCATCTCCAGGTGTGTGAGGAGGCAACGGAACCTCTCTTTTAGCTGGCTGAAGGCACATTCCACCTGGATGCGAGCCTGGCTAAGATGCATGTTGAAAAGCTCCTTGCTCACATCCTGGTGGCTGGTGTAGGGCTTCATGAACCATAGCATCGGGGGTAGGCCGCGTTGGCCACTATGCACACCGGCATTTGCACGTCCCCGAGCATGAGGTGCTGCTGGGGGAAAAATGTTCCTGCCTGCAACCTGTGGTACAGGTAGGAGTTACGAAATATGCAGGCACCATGTGCCCGCCCCGACCACCCGACACAAATGTCCATAAAGCGTCCCCAGTGGTCGACGAGGGCCTGCAGCACCATGGAATAGTAGCCCTTCCTGTTTATAAACTGGGCTGCTCGATGGGGCACTGCGCGGATTGCGATGTGTGTCCCATCGAGGGCTCCTCCGCAGTTCGGGAAGCCAAGGGCAGCAAACCTGGCAATGATGTTGTCCAGGTTCCCGACGCGGACGAGCCTCTTCAGCAGCTTCGCATGGATGGCCCTCACCACCTGCAGCACGAGACAAATAGACAGACAGAAACCAGGGAGTTAGGTTACCTAAGCTCTTGGGAGGAGAACCTTCCCCCCGACAACCCATGCCTTCCCTTGTCAGGACGCCCCCCTCCCCTGCATCAGTGCAAGGGTGGCCGAGGAGCGGCCTCCAAGTGCCACTCCATTCCCCACTCCCTCTTGCCCTTGCCTGGCAGTCCCCCTTTCTCAATCCCCCCACTCAGCAGGGCCTGTCCCCCGAAAGTGACTTACCTCCATCAAGACGGCCCCAACGGTAGACCTCCTCACGCCAAACTGGTGTCCCACGGAGCAGTAGCTGGCGGGGGTGGCCAGCTTCCACAGGGCGATTGCGACCTGCTTCTGAAGGGGGATGGCGGGCCACAGGTGGGTGTCCTGGTGTTCCAGAGCAGGGGAAAGCCAGACACACAGCTCCAAGAATGTGGCCTTCCGCATCCGGAAGGTGCAGAGCCAGTGGTTGTCGTCCCACAGCTGGCATGATGAGCCAGCCCCACCAGTCCGAACTTGTCTCGTGCCTCCAAATCTGCCTGTCCCCAAAAAAGTTTGGGGGCAAGGACAGAACTCCTGCATCTTGGAGGGGGGGGGGTCTCCTCAAAGCGGTCCAGGTCCATATGGGGCAGGAGAGTCATGACAGAGTCATGCAAATGCAACAGAAGCTGCACTATGGCAGCATGGGGCCATCGCCTGTCCAGGGACAGCTCAGGCTCCATGGCCAAAAACACAGTGAAAAGCAGAAAAAAAACCCTGCAAATAAACTGCTGTGGTGTCCAAGGAAGCAGGGCAACCAGAGCAAGCACTGCAGCAGCTTTGCTTTCCCTCTCAGAGGTAGGCAAGCCAGAAGCAGGAGCAGAGCAACGGCTGTCCAGGGGGATCCCTTTAAGCACACGTCTCTGCAAAGGGCATGCAGCAGCACCTGGAAATAAAGGCTGCCCCCATGTCCTGCAAGAAGCACTTCCGGGTGCTTTCTTTTTTCGACAGAGTGTCCGTCAGTCTGGACGATCTTTTTCGAAAAAGCAGATCGATTTTTCAATCTGCATAATGTAATCTAGACACTCTTTTTTGACAGAGGCTTTTTCAAAAGATACTGTCGAAAAAGCCTCTGTCGAAAAAGGCGTGCAGTCTAGACGTAACCTATTTGCGCCTCTGCAGATAACGGGTGACGGTAGCTCCTGTTGGCTGCAGTTCACAGCTCCTGGCCAATGGGAGCTGCAGGAAGTGGTGTCCCAGTCCGTGTCATTTCCTGCAGCTCCCAGTGGCCAGGAATGGCGATCCGTGGCCAATATGCGCCACAAGCGCCCTAACCTGTGGGGATGCAGGAAAATATAGCAGCAGCAGCCCATCAAGGGCTAACCTTGGCAAACCACCACTGTCTTATTGCCTACCTCTAGCCTAGCACAATGGGGACCTGGTCCGTGACTGGAGTGTCTAGGTACAAATAAATAAATAATTGATGTCTCCCTGCTTTAAGGCACCTGACTTTCATTTCCGTTCAAATGTACAATATTACACTCCTCCTTTATGGAGACCTGCTATTTGTTTTTTCCTTCTGTGTTGTTGTCCTGACTCTGAAATAAAGACATTGTTCTCTTTGTGGGTACCACAAAAGAACAGTTGTTAATCATTCTTCCAGTAATAGTTATACTGCTGATGTACAGAAAATGGGGTATAGAATTGGAGCTCAACTCTTGTGGTCTGTTGCCAGCTACCCTTACTAAAACAGTGAACGATGTGAACTGAGAATCTGAGGCAAAACATCATCACTGATGTTACTGGGATTTTTTTTTAATTGACACCTTCCTGAGATGGTCTAGATAAAAAGGAAAATCCAATTTTAGGACTAATCCCTTGGAGAGAACTAGTTAAACAGAATCCCTGACATTTGCATAAGAGAGATGAAAGCTAACAGCATATCAGTCACTGAAACTGTCTAATCCTAGGCCAAATTCACATCTAACATAGCAGGGCCAATTACACTGACATCAGTGGACTTGCACACGCTTACATGAGATCTAAATCTGTGTGTGTTCTCCTGGGGTAACATATTTGCATTTCTTCATTAACAACCTGGAATCAGGCAGAGATGGGTAATGCCATTCCAATGAAACAAAATCAGAAGTTAACTTTTTCTGAGGCTCAGAAAAGTCCTAGATACTTTTAAAAATGTAGTTTAGATGGTTTAGCTTCTTTTCATCTCTTGTTTTTGATGTAGGAAATACTGAATTACTACATGCAGGGCTTTTCCTCATGGTATTTCCTACACAGCCCTGACCAGAAAATATTAGATATGAGAGCCCCATTTCCACACCAAAAAAGGATCTCAGTTCACATCTTTGCTATTGGCAACACAAACACCAGCCCACTGGAATGACCTCTACTAGCTGGCACCAGCATAATCTGAACAAGACCAACACTTTGGACTTGAGGCATTTTATACCTTCAGAATGGCCATTCGTATGGAGTGAGGGGGGAGCATGGCTGAGAGGCTGGTTGGGACTTTGGTAGGTGGAATGTAATTACACACCATGGAAAGTTGTGAGGATAATGGGATGCCATGCGAGTTTTAATGGCTACAGTTTGGGACAGGAGCTTTGTTTTTACATCTCATCCTAAATATAGCAGCACAAGGAATAAAGGCTGTGGACTATCAGCTTTCAGAAGCATGGGTTCAGGCCCAACTCAGAAAGAAGAGTGCCACCTAGTGGACAGTACAACCAAATGCTCCAGGAAGTATACTTCAGAGGTCTCTTGTCCAACTACTAACTTGGCTCAACTTTGCTTAGTTTATGAGATCTATCAAGATCACAGCAAAAGGCAGCTTGATTGAAAGTCAAGAGAGTGAAAGAAATATAGTGATCTGGTTGGATTAAGAGAAGTGGGGGTGTTGACTAATTAGCAGAGCTTTCCTCAGATAGTCACCATTTTTGCCAGAAAGTTTGCCCACTGCACTTCTTATACTGATAGCTCAGAATTTGCGGGCTTTTCTTTTCTTTTTTTTGTAAATAACCTTTGGCAGTTGCAGTAAGACTAGTATGAGAACCAAGTAGCCATAATTCATGTCTATTTATGTTGGGACTCAATCTTCCTTTTCATGCCTCACACACCTTATGAGCCAAATTCACACATGCCACTCATCAAAATATTTAGTCCAAAGTGTTCCTTGCTTCAGAATGTATATTCAGATTTTCAAACAGGTGCCCTGCTAACATGTGTTTGAAATACTGGGCCTAAATAGAATTACCTGAAAAAAAAATCATAATAGAATTTTGAAAACAGCTTGATCGTTAGAGGTCAAGAGAGGAGGTCATATTTAATTTGACTGCTTAGCACCCCAGCCAGGAGTTTCTTGAATAATACAAAGGCATCACTTTCAAAAAATGGTTTCCCAATGAGCAGCAGCAAAGAGATTAATATGCATTCAACACATGCTTCCTAGGAAGAATGCCAGAATGGGGCAGTTCTAGTGGTGATGCTGCGGATAATTAAAACCCAACATTGTGCCCTTATTCCATACCAACGTTAGGAACAGTAGCTGACAAGAAAATTCAGGAACAGCAGCTGCTCTTTTCACAGTGGTACAATAACTATCTCTGTAATGGAAAGGGATGTGGGGGAGGGACCCGGCACAAGGAACAGCACCTGCCTTCAGAAGTGACACCGCCAGCTCTGAAACAGTACGACAAACCCTCACTGCTTGTCACATTAATTGTTGTGAAGCTACTTTTGATAAAAAGCTATTTGTCCTCGGACTAAAATAAATCAGATTTTAAGCACTGTGTTTATCTCACAATAATTCAGAAAGGAAGGTGAACACACTATGAAGAGATATTTACAGTGAGAAGAACATACATTGTACTGTTACATTATTTATGGTCTTGGGATCTTTTCCTCAGAGAAAGCAGCCTGTTGATGTTGTTCACTGTTGAAAGTAAAGTTCAAATATCATCTATTGCACATTGCCAGGATGCTCTGTTTGACATTAGCAGAAGATAAACAATAGCACATATTCAAACTTAGTGGTTGGTTTTAATCTGGGCTACAGTTAGGTCTTTGGCTGCTGCCATAGACCCTGATTCAGTAAAGTACTTAAGCACATGCTGAACTTTGTGCATGAGTAACCCTATGGACTTCTTGGGGACTATGGGACATGCTTAAAGTAAAGCACATTTTAAGTGTCTTACTGAATTAGATTCATAATCCTGGAAATATGCTTTGACTTGATCCTGACAAATAAAAGTAACCAGAAAATGTGCAGTATGTTGTACATATTACATATATTGCAAAAACCCCAGAAAGGGAAGAGAAAAATTTCAAAGGAACATACAAGAAGTGAACCAGCAATGATGTGCAGTCCTACACTGTGCCTGCAATATCCAACTTTTGTACATGGAGACGGGGCCTTGTATGTGCAAAATAAGGTGCAGACACAGTCATCTGTGTGTTCAGGTTGCTGTCTTTGTGGGTACTATTGCTTCACTTCAGGTAGATCCACCTGTTGGACTCTTTTGAATATGGGGATCACACAATCTACTGAAAACCACACACCAGTGAAACACAGACTGTATTGAAACAGACAGATTGGGCACTTCCAGACTCTCAGACACATTGGTTGTGGGGGTTAGGGATGGGGGAAAAAAGCCTGAAACTTTTAATAGTCTGATGGGATTCTGTGCTGCAAAATATATACAAATTCTTGAAAATGAATAAGGTTGTAACAACAACGAGAAGTCCTGTGGCACCTTATAGACTAACATTTATCGGAGTGTAAGCTTTCGTGGGCAAAGACCCACTTTGTCAGATGCATGTGAAGTGGGTCTTTGCCCATGAAAGCTTATGCTCCAATAAATCTGTTAGTCTATGAGGTGCTATAGGACTTCTCGTTGATTTTGCAGATTCAGACTCACACAGCTACCCCTCTGATACTCGAAGTTTGTAACATGCATCTTTTGTGCATTTCTCTTTCTGACTATCTAGTCAGATCTGCTTATAATTAACTAGTGATCACTGTATTATATTAGCTACATTCTCTCCTTGTATACTCTGTGCAACTCCATTGACTTCACTGGAATTGTGTAGGTATAACTGAGAACAGAACTTGGCCAAGTAGATTTGTAGGACAAATGAGTGGGTCAAATTCACTTCTGTAGTTACCCCTTTAGAAGCAACACAGTTACAGCAGGGATGAATCTCACTTATCTCTAAAGTACCAGTGAAAGCTATTGAACATCCCCCTATATTCTGCTTGGAATAACAAAATGCGTCATCAACAATCCTAGAAAATCCTGTTAATCTTTAACACCTCCTAAGAGACACCTGTTCTCTCTCTGTCTTTGTTGCTCACATTACTAATGGAAACAGAATGCTCTTAATTTTGTTTGTGTAATTTTCAGCCCTATTTAGGCTTTGCACTGAAAAATGCTGCCATTAAAAATGGTCTCTTGTAAATGTATTTATGTCACTGACACAGGGGACTTGAGCATTTTGAGTGAGTGGATCCATTAATAGCACAGAAGCAGATTTGCGTCGTGATCCTTTTCTGTTGGAGGCTGCAAGGGAAAGCCTTTCATGACTGTCACAATTAAAGGAAGTCAGGATATTTGGCTTCCCATTTCCTAACCCTTCCCTTTCTTAGATCAAGCTTGCGGTCCTCAGCCAGAGTTTTCTCTGATCCTCCTGACCATACCATCCTTAACCTTATCCAACAGCTAGGGCCTACCTGGTGGCTCGGAGGAAGCCAGAAGTGGGCTTGCCGTCTAGTGCTGACTGGAAAATAAAAATTCAATTAAAAAAAATATTTCAAATTGTTTTCATTGTCTGCCTTGGGACAAAACCAAGTAATTGTGAAAAACCAAAGAGGGAAGCGCCGGAACAGCTGATAAGCCTGCTGGTGAGGGCACTTACATGGGATGTGGGAAACCCAGGGTGAAGACCCTGCTCTGTTTGACTCTCTCTCTCTGGCCCAATGACTAGTTAGTTATTTGCACAAAGTGGAACCGCTCTAACAGATCTTGAGAGAGATACCAATTCTATAGGCGGGTTGGTTAAGGAACTTGCCAAGGATGTCGGAGACCTAGATTCTAGCAGGGACTTAACCCTGGGCGGGGTCTCCTATATCCCCGGCATGTGCTGTAACTAGGCTCATCTGACTCCCAGCCCCGGGGGCTAACAGTGGCCTGCCACTGGGCTAGTAAGGAATCCCACTCCGACATGCTGATTGCATTTTGGATACCCTTGCAGCCAGACTACAGTTGGCTCCCCCTAGGCTCTTTCCTCCCCTTTCCTCAGGGTGAACCCGAACCCTGGGCTCGTTCCTCTGTCTCCCTGGGGTGTATTGTCAGTGGCAATTCCAGCACCTCTTCAGTGTTCATTTGGATTGGCACCTCTGATAGCTTGGGGAAGTCCTCAGGGTAAATGACGTCTTATACAGCCTCCTGCATCAGCTGTGGAGAAAATGCATCCATCTCCTTTGGCAGCTGCCTCCCCAACCGAACTACAGGGCCTGCCTTTTATACTTCCTCCTCCTGTTTTGCCCCTTTGCTTTCAGCATGCTAAGCATGGTTTTCCTGGGTTCACCCACCAAGGGGCTTCTGGCCCTCCCTCGTTGTCAATCTCTGAAGGATACCACACACCTTTGCTACATAGCTATTCCATATTCTTCAACTACATCTTTTCTTTAGACTATAAGGTCTCAGGGAACAGAGTTCCTTTCTTTCAATATAGTACAGGATAGCTGTAAGACACCATGGGTATGTCTACACTGCATGGCTATTTCAGGGGTATCCCGAAATACCTACCATGCATCTACACAAGCCGTCCGTTATTTTGAAATATTTTTCGAAATAACAGGCGTGCTATTTCACCATCCCGGTAAACCTTGTTGCACAAGGCTTAAGGGATGGTTCGAAATAGCGCGTTATATCAAAATTTGGTGCTGTGTAGATGCACAAAATTTCAAAATTTCAAAATAAATTTGGAATGAGATACAAAATTTTCATAGCAAAAATTGCATACCTTATTTTGAGTTTAGGGTGCTGTGTAGATGCACCCCATGTGACAAAAATGTAACATCTTATTTAAAAAAATATTAAATCTAATGATACACGCAATGTCAGTAAATGCATTCTTATATCAGTCCATGGCACATTGGACTGTATACATACAATGTCTACAGGGTTGCAATTCAATGAACTCTTCTATAAATGAATTCAGTATAAATAAATGAACGTATCCCTTTTAGAGCATTTTCTCATCCAGATGTGGTGCATTAAGAGTTCTAAAGAAAGATGTGTTTTATGTTTTCATTACAGCCTTCATGAGGTTGGGGAATTGTTTAGCATTATTTTTAAACACTATTCTGCAAGACAGGATGTGTATTCCATGAGTAGGGCTGATCACAAATGGCAAAACTATGTTTGCTGACTGCTACAACTTTCAATTTTAATTTCTTCATGATTTCACTGTGACATTTGTTTATTCCTTGACTCAGACTGCATTGCTGAATTAGCATAGATATTAGCTTATCTATTCACTTTCATTATTGTTGCAAAGTTTCAATCAATGGCTTTGCTAACAAAAGTGAAAGCAACCAGAACAGGGAATAAGACCTTCGGGTGGGTCAGTACAATGCACATGCCCACACCTAATTCTAGAAGAGAACCATTTGCTTGATTTCTATTGTGTCTTTTGCTTTCCCACACTTGTACTATAATGCCATCTCCCTGTTCTGCCATTATATTTCCTTTTACTGACACATGAGACTCCAGATTCCTGTCAATATGTAGAAAAAAAAATCACACCCCCAGCACTAACAGGAGTTGCACATTTTAACCACCCACCCACACCCCTGATGACAGAAGAATAAACTACTTTGGATATGCCTGTAAAGATTCCCTCGCTGTTTACAAACAAGTTACATTTGCACATTGGTCTCAGTTTTTCGATCTGAGAGTATGACAAATAATGCTAATCTGCACTTTGATTTGCATTCAGTGAATTCACTGGGTGGTATTTACTACATAAAAGATGAGGGGGAGGGGGGATTTCCATCTGAATAATAAGCTTAATAAAATAATGTTACTTTGCATAATGTGATATCTGGAGATGATACAGGAGTTCCTTTGGTTTTAAAGATTTTTGGCAGGTAGCAAACACCTTGGCTGCTGATGAAATATACATAATGAGTGCTATTGCAACATATATCATAGCTCCATAGACAATGGCAAAGCTTCTGTTGACTTCAATAGGACCAGGATTTCCCCCTACGTAAAGTTCTTTTCAGCGGTGAATCTTATTATAACAGTGTATTTATTCAGTGTTATGCACGATGGGTTGCTGATTGTGTTCTTCCAATACCCCTCAGAAGGGTATTTTGACATTTCTAAGAGACTTCCTTATTAATTTCAAATTGTTCCATGTCCTGCTGTAGTTATTTCTCTTTAAATAGAGAATGGTGTGATTCTTCATCATTACTGCATAGACAAATAGTTATTTTATGGGGAAGGGGATTTGTCCTCTGTTCCCACTGGCTTCTAATGAGTCAGCCCTTCCCTAGTCATTAGTTATAGTTAGCTGTTTTTTGTGTTTCATCGTGGTTTCTTTTAATAAACCCATCTAGTAAAAAACAAAAACAGCAACATGGCTTGTTTTAATAAAACCAATTTGTAAAAAACCCCAAAACAATCAACATAAGATGATGTACAAAATGACATAAATAAAGGTATCTTGTGGCTAGTTAAATTTCACTTTTAATTCTGATATGATTTGTAGACAGTCTGAATTATGATTTAGATTTAATATTTAATTTGGTGGCTATCTGCTTCATTTTACTCTCCAGTGAAAGCAGATTAGGATACTATTTTCATTCAGTTCTGGAAAAGCCTCTCCCATTTCCCTACTATCTCACACACACTCTTGTCCCCAGTGGCGTATGCCATACTTTCCTGTGTTTCTGGCTCCTGAGGTGCCTGAGAGTTGAAAGGGAGCCAGCATTCCTTAAACAACATACATTAAATAGAAAATCCTTCAGCAGGTGGGGAAATAGCTATAAACCACCCGAGTGAGATCATACCTCAAAAAACAGCTGATCCTAATGGTTATAAAAGATCATATTCGAAATAGCTTTATAACTGCCTCTTTTCTGTGCAGTTACACATAGACCACAAAGTAGTTTACACTACATAAATGCCATGTGATCTAATTCTTTATAGTAACACCTAGAAATCTCAGTCATTAAGGGTATGTCTACACTAGCTCGTTAGTTCGAGCTAGGTAGGCAAATGAGGGCAACCGGAGTTGCAAATGCAGCCCGGGATTTAAATATCCCGGGCTTCATTTGCATGTTCCCAGGCGCTGCCATTTTTAAATCCCCCTTAGTCCGAACTAACTGCTAGACGCGGCAGTTAAACGCTAATTCGAATGGAATGAGGAGTAACAGTTAATTCGAACTAAGGAGTTAGTTCGAATTAATGTGTAACTGCCACGTCTAGCCACGGGCAGTTAGTTCGGACTAAGGGGGATTTAAAAATGGCGGCACCCGGGAACATGCAAATGAAGCTGCATTTGCAACTCCGGTTGCCCTCATTTGCCTACCTAGCTCGAACTAACGAGCTAGTGTAGACATACCCTAAGATCCCTTGTGCTAGGCACTGTACATACCCAGAGTATGAGAGGATCCCTGCCTCAATGACCGTGCTGTCTAAACCGTCAAAACAGCAAGTGCGTGAGACAGAGGTATGAAGGAAAGTGGGAAGAGAAAGCTGGAGTAGCAAAAATAACACGCTTTAGCTCAGACCAGCTGGGTGCACAATTCTTAGCCAATCAGTAGCCGTAATCACAGCTCACAGCCTTTCTTATGATTATCAGTAGGCAGTTTTTCCTATTTGTTATGGCAGAGATGAATGCTGAGGAGGGACTTTATGGAAGATGAGATGGAGGCTTTACAGATGTCCCTTTGGGAGAACTAGGCAATTGATGCTGATATCCATGGCACTGTAAATGAGGAGTTGACCTCACAATGAGATAAAGAATAGAGAAGCAGGGTAGGGAAACACTATGAAGGTTAGTCTGAAATCAGACTTTGCAAATTAAAAATCTACACGGGTAGTTTCAACTTTTCAGTCTCTAACATGTCTGTTAGTCTAAAACTTTGGGCATTTTCCTCTCATGGTTAGGGAAAGGATCATTAACTGGAAAGTGATGATATTCTAAGCCTATTCCTCGACTGCATTCTCTTTTTCTGCTATCTATAGCTGTTGTGGGCGAATCTGGGGAAGTGAAGATTTTGCTGGGATCTATAAAACAGAGAGAGAGAGAGAGAGAGAGACTCTGTCATGACAACAATTAAATTGTCTAGAGGCAGCAAGATCTCATGTGATACACATGCACAGACCTGTACCAAATCATTTTCTGTACCAGCTGACTGGCAGATTAGCTAACATGACACCGATTTTTTTTAAAGTGTCCAGAGGCAATTCTAGGAATAACAAGCTGGTAAACCTAATTTCAATGCCAGGGAAACTGCTTGAAACAAAGCTTAAGAACAGAGGGTATGTCTACACTAAAGCACTAATTCGAACTAACTTAGTTTGAATTAGTTAATTCGAACTAAGCTAATTAGAACTAGTGCATCTAGACTTAAAAACTAGTTGGAATTAGCATTTTGCTAATTCGAACTAGCATGTCCACATTGAGTGGACCCTGAACCGAAGTTAAGGCTGGCCAGAACCAGGACTTAGAGAGTGGAGCTGCTGCCTCAGGCTAGCCGAGGGCTGTGCTTAAAGGGACCCGAGCCCCACCCCGGACAGACAGTTCTCAGGGTTCCCCGCTTGCTTGTCTACCCCGATGAGGGACAGCAAAGAAGTCCTGTCTTGGAGTGCCCTGAGTGCCCACGCTCGGCACATCACAGCACTCGGCCATCAGCCCGGCTGCACTTGCCGCAGGCTGCCATCCGGGGGAGTCATTCGGGGGGCTGTCAGGATCCAGGAGGCCCTGCAGGAGAGCTTCCACCCCGAGGAGCCCACAGAGCCATCCCAGTCCTCCCCATCGGGGGCTCGTGCCCCATTCCTCCCTCACCTCCTTCCACTTACCCTTCCCTAGCCCCCCTTCCTGATGTAAAAAATAAAGGACACGTATGTTCAAAAATAGAAACTCTCTTTATTTAACAAAACTGGGGGGGGGGGAATTAACCTCTGGGGAGACTGGGAAAAGGAGGTGGGAGAGGGGAAGAGAGAGGGTGGGAGAGGGGAGGTGGAAACCTGGGAGGAGGGAGCTGGAAGGGGGAAGCCAGGGGAAGAAGGAGGAGGGGAAGTATAAAACTATGGTACGCCATATCTTCAGTATTGTGTAGAGATGGAGTCTCCTCACCTCAAAAAAGATATTTTGGCCTTGGAAAGGGTTCAGAAAAGGGCAACTAAAATGATTAGGGGTTTGGAACTGGTCCCATATGAAGAGAGGCTAAAGAGACTGGGACTTTTCAGCTTAGAAAAAAGGAGACTGAGGGGGGATATGATAGAGGTCTATAAAATCATGAGTGGTGTGGAGAGGGTGCATAAAGAAAAGTTCTTCATTAGTTCCCATAATAGAAGGACTAGAGGACACCAAATGAAATGAATGGGTAGCAGGCTTCAAACTAATAAAAGAAAGTTCTTCTTCACAAAGCAAATAGTCAACCTGTGGAACTCCTTGCCACAGGAGGCTGTGAAGGTGAGAACTAGAACAGAGTTTAAAGAGAAGTTAGATAAAGTCATGGAGGTTGGGTCCATGGAGTGCTATTAGCCGGGGGTAGGAATGGTGTCCCTGGCCTCTGTTTGTGGAAGGCTGGAGATGGATGGCACGAGACAAATGGCTTGGTCATTGTCTTCGGTCCATCCCCTCCGGGGTACCTGGTGTTGGCCGCTGTTGGCAGACAGGCTACTGGGCAAGATGGACCTTTGGTCTGACCCAGTACGGCCATTCTTATGTTCTTATGTTCTAAGCTCAGGGTCGGGGGTCTCACTGGACCAACTTGATTTTCATGCAAACCTGCTCCTGGGTTCGCATGTGGCCTTTGGTGGCCAGGCTGGCAGCTATCTTGCCCTAGACGGCTGCTTTCCTGTGCCTAGTGCAAAGATTGTGGACGTTGGAGGTCTCCCCTGAAACCTCGATGAGGTCCACGATCTCCACACTAGACCAGGCGGGCGTCCGCCTCTTGCAGCCCCGGGCAGGCTCCTGGGAGCTGCCAGCCTGGTCCTGGGAAGAGGGGGAGGGCTGGGTGGCAGCGGGTGGCTGGCTCATCCCGTGCCAGGTGCAGGGTCTGCTGGCTGGGTGCTGGCAGGCTTGCACCTGGCATGGGCACCGTTGTGAGACCGTGCCCCTTTAAGGGCTCCGGGGCCAGCAGGGGGGCAGACGAGTTTCTCTGGCTTGGCCCAGAGTGGCCACCAGGGCAACCTGGGAAGGGCTAGCCTCCCACTAGTTCGAATTACGTGGCTACACAGCCCTTAATTCGAACTACTTAATTCGAACTAGGCGTTAGTCCTCATAGAATGAGGTTTACCTAGTTCGAATTAAGCGCTCTGCTAGTTCGAATTAAGTTCGAACTAGCGGTTTGCGTGTGTAGTGCCTATGAAATTTAATTCGAACTAACAGCTGTTAGTTCGATTTAACTTTGTAGTGTAGACATACCCAGAATTATCAACCACATCGATGAACACAGTACGTTAGAAGAGTAAACGTGGCTTTTGTGAAGGGAAGATCATACCTCAATCTATTTGAATTCTTGGGGACAGGGGGACACAAGATAAACAAACATGTGGACAAGGTGATCCGCTAGATAGATTGTACTCAGGCTTTCAGAAAATGTTTAAGAAGGTTCCTCACCAAAGACTTTTAAGCAAAGTAAACAGTCATGGTTTACAAAGGAAAGTCCTTTCATGAATCAGTGCTTGGTTCAAAGGCAGGAAACAAGCAGTAGGAAAAATTATCAGTTTTCACAGTGCAAGGAGGCAAATAGTGGGGTCCCTCAAGGTTATTATATTCATAAATGATCTGAAAAAGTGTATAGAGAATGAGGCATCAAAGTTTCCAGATGATAAAAAAATGACTGAAGATAGTTCAGTGCAAAGCAAAGAGTTACAAAGGGATCTCACAAAACTGGGTGACAGGCAAAAAAACCTGCCATGATATTCAGTGTTGAAAAATGCAAAGTAATGTGACTGCAAAACATAACCCCAACTATACATTAGGGATGTGAATGGTTAATAGGTTATCCAGTTAACCAGTAAGCATCACCCTTACCGGATCATGGTTACCATTTACAGCTAACCAGCAGGGCCTAGAGCAGCCCCCTGCCCATGGCAGGCAGGAGGGCTGCTCCAGTGCTGCAGGGTCTGCTGCGGGCATGGGACGCTCCAGCACAGCCAGAGCAGCCCCCACTTTTAGCTGGTTAACTAATTCAACAGGATTTTACATCCCTACTACACATACAAAATGATGAGGTTTAAATTAGCTGTTACCACTCAAGGAAAAGATTTTGTAGTCATCATGGATAGTTTTCTGAAAATATCTGCTCAATGTGCAGCTGCAGCAAAAAAAGCTAATCATGTTAGGAACCATTAGTAAAGGAACAGATAAGACATAAAATATAATAAAGCCACTGTGCACCCACACCTTTGAATACCGTGTGCAGACCTGGTCACCCCCTCTGAAAACAGGTATACAAGTTGAACCTCTCTCATCTCGCACTCTCTGGTCCAGCAACATCTGTGGTCCAGTATGATTTTAGTTAGTCCCTTTTATCATAGGGTGGCCAAGTTTCCTGCAATCCCATAAAGTTTATTTACAGCCACCAGTCTTGGCTCTCAGTGTTCTGTGCTGTTATTTAGCTCTAATTTACCCCTAAATATCTTCTAAGAGCCCAGTAAGCAGTGGAAGTGTTGGTAATGCTGCTAGACAACATTCACCTCCCATGGTTCGGCAAATTCTCTTGTTCAGAATCAGTCAGGTCCCAAGGGTGCTAGATTAGAGAGGTTCAACCTGTATTAGAGTTGGAAAAGGGCAAGAAAAATGACAAGGGATATGGAACAGCTTTCACATGAGGAAAGATTTAAAAGTTTGGATTTGTTCTGCTTGCTAAAGCGATGACTAAAGGGGGGATATGATAGAGGGATTATGCTTATCGGATAGTCAACTAGTTGCTTACATCCCTAGTATATTCATGGAGGATAGGCCCATCAATGGCTATTTGTCCACACAACCCCATGTTCTGTGTATCCCTAAACCTCTGACTGCTAAAAACTGAAAGTGGATGAAAGGGAATGTATCACTCGATAAACTGCCCAGTTTGGTTCACTTCCTCTGTAGCATTTAGTACCAGACATTGCCAGAAGACAGGATAGTGGGATACACAGACAATTGTTATGATCCAGTATGGCCGTCCTTATGCTCCTATGGCCCCAAACTTTAAACATCAACATACACTCTCAACCAATTCCTGGTCTTTCCAAACGATCTGAGTTGGTTTTCTGCCCAACTCCACAGCTGGGATATTGCTAGTCTTTGCAGCAAAAGCAAACAGAAAAGGCTGCTGGTTGTTTCAGGCCATCAGAAATCAAGCAACAGAAGCAGAAAAAGCTGTTCTTCCTGCCAATTTCTTCAGGGCCGAGTCAGATTATTTATCAACACTGCCAGTGAGCAGGTGTTCTGGGAATAGTAAAATGCCCAACTTTCTGTGGCTTTCCAAACACTACAAAGTTCAATGACCCTGAATTCACCAAATCATTTTGGACTCTCTCTAGACAACACTATTTAAATTCTAATAGACTTAGCCCATGTGTAGTTAATGGAGACTCACAGAGCAATCTGAAACCATAAAACACGCCAGTAAGACTACAACCCTTCACTTCCATTGTGTGACTGGTGAGGTTTATCTTCTCAATGCCATTGATCTTCATGTTAATAGCCAGCGAGTGAGGCCATGTTCAGTTGTCTCAGCACCTCCCCTCTGAACAATGGGCAGGTCAAACATCCGCTCAGGGCAGCTGAACCGTATTACCATGATTATTTATGGCCACAAACTAAACTAAGTTAAGTTTCCAATTGTCTCCCTGCTGTAGTTACATTGTTAATGAAGTTCCCCCTTGCTGAAGCTCTTGGCTATGGACTAATGTTGGTTCACCTAATCTCAATGTCACACTGTCAGTTACAAAACAGAATCGGCCCCTGGACGCAGAAATAAGATTTGAAACTGCTTGTTACAGGGTATCAGTTTGGGATAATTTGAGTGAGACCAGGCAGGATTGATGAGAAAAATGAAAACAACCCTTCTTTCCTTGGAATATTGTTTGGGTTTTAAAGCTTTACAGGTTTCTTTTCCCTCATTAGCAAATTAAAGTCTCCTCCCTTCCTTGCATCTCCACAAAAGTAAAGCCCCTACAGAACCATTGTGAAAACCAGGGTGAATTTCACAGAGATGACTTCTAGCAGGAGAAAACACATAAAACGTAAATTGCTCATGAAGGAGCTGCTACTGGAATACTGGGCTCTACAATCCATCTTTAGTGTTGCCTCTAATCTCCAAGCCCTGCCCGATTCAACTGTCTGTCCCTTTGGCTTTGTTCTGAACTTCCCAGGGTACGTCTAGACTACACCTCTCTGTTGACAGAGAGATGTATATTAGGCACGTTCAAATTGCTAATGAAGCGGGGATTTAAATATCTCGCGCTTCATTAGCATAAACATGGCCACTGCTTTTTTTCGAAACGGAACTTTTTTGAAACTTGACATCCACACTACAATTGCGTTCTTCCACAAGAAAATCAAAAGAACAGAGGGGTTTTTCCTGCATTGGTAATCCTCATTCTACAAGGAAGAAACCTTTTTGCGAAAGAGCTCTTTCGCAAAAAGGTGTGTGTGGACAGGGAAGAGGGAGTTCTTTCGGAAGAAGAGGAAAGAGGAAAAAGCACAGATGCGCTGGTGACCGTCCTGTCCATAGCAATCACAGCTTACATGCAAGAGAGTGTCCATTCAGTCTGGATGCTCTCTTTTGAAAAAGTAGATCACTTTTTCGACGCACTTTTGCAGCGTGGATGCTCTCTTTCGGAAGAAGTTTTTTTCGGAAGATATCTTCTGAAAAAAGCTGCTTCCAAAAGAAGCCTGTAGTCTAGACGTAGCCTAAGTGAATATGTGTGATAGGTGGTGAAGCTCACCTGTGTGCACCTACCAGAAGGGTGGACCCTTAAGTACATAGGTTTTTGTACCTGAACCCTTTGTGGAAGACCTGGGAAGCTTGGTAACAGGAAAGGTGATGTTTTATTTCCTTCATTCTTCTCTAGAGCTATTATTCTTCCTTTCCATCTTCTCTCACATCTTCTTTTGCCCTGGCACACCCTTTGAATTGTAGTTCCTGGACTCAAAGCAACAGGAACCATTTGGGAACAAACTTGCAAGCACAAACTGGGATAACTATCTGCACCTGGCTAGATATAACAACAGATCCATGGCCACAGCTGGTTGGAGAGTATTTTCTAGTCCACATAAATTGAAGCTGTGCATTCTGTTTACTGTAATTTGTTAGCAGTAGCTAATACTAGGGAAGTGTGAATTCATTTTGACTAATTTGAAACCCTCTTGCGAATTTGGCAATTTTCCTAATTATTTTAATAATGTGTAGCAATGCAAGCTAAGATCAGGATCAAGATAATTAAATTTCATATTTCAGGGTACAAGCCAATCGCCTCTAATGTTCAGGGAATTTTTCTTTCCTCTGTGCACAATGTTGTACAATGTGTTACACACATTCCAGCTTTGATGCTTTTGTCTGTTTACCTTCCTCTATAACTTCAGGCCCAGGCCAAAGGCAGCAGGCCAGACTAGATAGATTGGTGGATTGATTTGGAAATGCATTTCGTACTTTGTTTTGGCTTGAGTAGTTTCCCATGCCCATCAGGACAAATGCCCTGTCTGCACATCAATCCATGTTATGAAATTGCTTTAGAGCAAAAGCCACTAATGGAGGTTTTTGACTGTGTGCCAGTTATGCCACGCCCATGTCTGTATTGCCCAATAATAACTGATGGATTTCCTTATTCTACTGTACACATTCCATGAGAAAATCTCAGCACCATATTCAAGACAACATAGCCTTGCTAAACTCTAGTTAACAGCTTGATTTGCTGGGTCTGCAGCGGTTAGGTGAGATAATCAGTATATTCCAAACTAGAACTTTTTACAGAGAAAAATTGCTTTTTTTACACAATCATTTTTTCCATGCAAATATTGTGCTTTTTAATGGTATGTGTATTGAAAACATAATCAAAATAATTTGACATTTTTTACTAAAAGTGATGTTTTGTAAATAAAAAATTTCACTAGCCATTTCAAAGCTGATTTTGATAGTTTTCTATATTTTAATGAAAAAGTTGCAAATTTAAAAAGAAAAAGCAGTCAGTTTCAAAGATTTTAACTTTTTTTAAAATTAAGCCTCACACTCCTTTTTCTTCATTTTTGACCACTTCTGCCATTTACTGTATTTTATTTTAAAACAATTAAATATTAAGAACACATTTAATATAAAAATAATTTGGCAATTTTGACTTCTAAGATTATTGCTACATGTTGCAATTTATATTTATTTTATATTCAACAAAAGGTAGAACAAAATAAAATAATCATGAGGTGTGGTGAGGATTAATTCATTAATATTTGAACATTGCTTTGAAAAGGTAGAGTACTACCTAAGCACAAAGCATTATTAATATATTTGTTAATGTTTAAAGATTCAGTCAATATGGATGCACAGTTTCCATATTATTTATTCAGTGGATATGTTTATTAATCATTAATATTAGTATCTCTTAAAAGCCCCAATAATGATTGCAGCCCCATTGTGCCAAGCACTATATAAAGAAAGATGAAGAGACCCTGCTTTAGAGAGCTTACACCCTGTGGGATAAACCTGGGCCCATTAAATTAATGAGAGCTTCCCTCCCAGAACCTAGTCCTATATGCAGGAGACAGATTTAAACATGGGATAGACACACAGAACATTTAACTAGGCTGTAGACTTGATAAGCATCAGGAAATATGTATTGAATAATAGATTTGCATACAATTTTCATTCAATAAAATGTTTAAACATTTATTAAATTCTTATGCAATATAGCAATATAATGGACAATAATTTGAGGGGAGGGGAAATGTTACCGGACAAAGCCTGTATTCTTAACAGGCTTATTATTGAGCTATTCTTCTCTCCTAATCACCCTTTGTTTCTCACTCTAATTGCCTTTTATACCAGTCCTTGTGCGTACAAGTGTCTTCTTTTGCTTATGTCTTTTTTAGTTGCGTTGGATTGAACCAATGCAACTAGGGAGGTTGTGGAATCTCCATCGCTGGAGATATTCAAGAGCAGGTTAGACAGACATCAATCAGGGATGATGTAGACCATGTTTGGTCCTGCCATGAGGGCAGGGGATTGGACTTGATGATCTCTTGAGATCCCTTCGAGTTCTAGTATTCTATGATTCTAACTCGCTTCCTTCCTGAAACCGTCCTAGGGCTGTCTTGTATGAGGGAAGGATCACAGGATTGGGTAAAAAGAATGACAATTCTTTTACAAAAATTAGAGCGAGTGCAGGTGCCATATAACTTACAATAACACACAGAATCATAGAACCATAGGCTTTGAAGGATCTACAAGGGTCATGTTGTCTCACCTAATGTCAAAGCTGCAGGATTTGATGTGTCTAAATAGGCCCACCAACAGAGGGGGAGCAAAGACAGCAGTTACCCTGGAGTCTGGGAATTCAAAAGAGCCTTCAGCCCTATAAATCACCCTGGGCCCTTTAAATCAACACCACAGCCCTGGGCAGTGCACTGCAGGCCCCTAGCTGCGTGCTTCAGACAGTGCTTGGGGGTGTGTATGTGTCTGGGCAGTGCTGATGGCTGCTGTCCTAGCTCCACCCCTTCCACCTCAGGCCCCACCCTTCCTGGTGGCGGAGACCTGCCACTCCCCCAGCAAGTCTGTTGGCTCACCTGTGTCTAAACCATCCAACCATACTGAACGCCGGTATAAAAATGAGCAAACACTAGTGCTTTCTAATAGTGAAAATCCCAGTATTTCAGTATTGGTACTGGGAGACTGCTATGGGCTAGTATTTGACATTAGCTAAATATTGCATTTATTGGTAATAGCATGTCCCCCCTTGCAAATCCAGTATCCATCTACTCTCAAATAACAGACCTCACACCTTCATTGGATTTGGCCCAGAGACCTCCAGAAGCAAAAGGCACGGTGCACAGCCAGGGATTTCAGAAAAGTTAACTTGTAAGAGTTATTTTTGTAAAAGGTGGTAACAAGTCTTTTCAGAATGAGGGTGTTGTGCTGAATCCGTATATGGCTGTTGCCAAGCTACATGTGGTATATAAAGGCCTCTATAAAGAGAACAAAACAATGCATGAAACTCACTAAATCTTTATTTTGTTTTTATTTAGGATTAACATACTTCAATTGGATCTTACTGAGCTGTAGGATGTAATAACAGTGATCACATAATGCAGTGTTTCTCAAAGTGGGCTGGGGCCACACCGCTTCCTGAGGCTCCATGGCTACAGACACTTTAGATAAACAAAGTGGTGCGGGCTCACCAGCGGCTTACCTGGGCCCACGCTGAGAAACACTGACATCATACAATCAACCTTTGTATGAACCTATTGAATTTCATTTTTTTATTTGCACAAGGTACTAAAATATGTGAATGTGTTTTACAATCATGAAATAGCATGTTTACATGGCTTTTATAACTTGAGCATTAGAACCTTGAAACAAAAGTATACAAACAGATTTAACTATAAGAAATACAACGCAGTCTAAAAGCATGTTTTTAAAACAAGTAAAGTACCAACTGACATAATTTCATGAAAAGAATGTGGGTACGTCTACACTGCAACGCTATTTCAAAATAGCTAGTGCTAGTCCGAAATAACTTAGTCTGTGTCTTCACAGCAAGCAGTTATTTTGAAATAGTGTGAAAATACTGTCAAGCTGGAGGACTTCGTACTCCAGCTCCTGTAACCCTCATTGTATGAGGAGTAAGGGAAGTTGGAGGAAGAGTGCTCTACTCTGAAATAAGTGCTGTGTAGATGCTCCCTATTTTGAAATAAGCTATTTCAAAATAAGATACGCAATTAATGCAGCTCAATTTGCGTAGCTTATTTTGACTTAAGCCCTGCTGTGTAGACGGACTCTGTGACTTATCAGGTTTGATGATATTCTGTTTGAGTCCTTCAACGTGTGCAGCTATAAAGTCCAAGAGCTACGGAAGAAGCAGGCACCACTGTACTTGAAATGACAGTTTGTGTGTCCGCCTTACTCTAGCAGAAGACTGCCATTCATAGCGTGTTCTGTTGAATTTGGTCCAAGAGTTCCACTTTCAATCCAACCATCTGCTAGTCTGAAGCCTGTGTATACTGGCCTGTAAGTTTTTGAAAGTTCATTGAGACATGGAGGCCTTCTAATCGTGGAATAAGCCACTTTCAGTATTCTGGCATGAATACCAGCAGTTTACACTACGGAGTTGCATCAACAGTTTGAAAACATACTGTTGCCCAGGCACTGATGACATGTTTGCATTTCTGTACAGTCCTATTGAGCATGCCTAGTTCATGGGCAGAGTCTTCAATGATTGGCAAGTATCCAAGTGGTAATTATTTCTGGTTCAATTGGCATACGCAATGGGCTAAAATGTGTCCACTTTAATTTGGGTTCTCGTTGTGATATTTAACGATAAAGGCCATCTCAGAAGCACTTCCCTTTGCTACCACTTTGCAGTTTTCTTCAAATTCAGAAGAACACTCTTTGCAACCACTGTCCATGAATACTGGCTTTACTTTACCACTTCTTACATTGGCTGGAACTTGGCATGATTGTGTTGATCTCAGGAAGAATGTTGAGTTTGCTGTTGTTTGATGGCTTTAGACCATTCAGCATCAGATTGGGGCAGATACTTGTTGCCAAGCAGTGACTTGAATTGCAAAGAATGTATGTGCGCCATCCAGAGAAACATCAGTGAGGTCAGGTTTGTTGGCTCTACAGTCAACAAATATCCTGGGAAGCAGGCTGGGAGGAATAACAGTACCATTCTCTGTTGTGCTGTAGGGTTGTGTCCACCATGCTGTACAAGATGTTTTGACCTTGTTGCTCTGATGGAGGCGCACACAAGAGCAATTTGCTTGGGGTCCATTTCTTGTCACTATGGCTGAAGTGATGTTGTGCACCTTGAATTTCACTGATCCTTGTTTCTCGGCTTCACCAAGAAGAGATTGCTCTTTTACAGCAGGTGAGGAATATGCACAGGCTATCTGGAATATAAGCAGCCGCATCATCCTTGCTGACATTGACACCTTTATGGCCAGAGTGAGACAAATTTTCTGGACATGTATCAGTGACAAATAAGTTTTCTTGGGGAAAGGTAAATAGGGATGACCATCAGTTGGCAAGAAGTCATCAGTTGTGAGCCAAGTGCATATTTATACTTGGCGGGAATGAAGAGTGTTTGTCTCTCTGCAGGAGACCAATGAGGCAATGAAATGAACTGAAATAAATCCCCAATAGGAGCTTGGAATTTTCCTTAAATGATGATCTACAATGGATGTAGAAGGGTGAATTTTCAATGCCAGTTTTTCTTTTCATCTTGGTTTATTTCACTCTTGTGGATTTGAAAGTTTCCCATTAGGTATACATGGGCACTTTAAAAAAGCAGAATAGTTTCTTACCTGTGATCAAGCATTATGATTGGCCCTGTTCAGTCATGTGCACATTCACAAGGTCTCCGTGTGCTAGAAAAATGTATTTCTAAAGAAAATAGCGGTGTCATCTGTAACCCTTCCCCTTCCAGGCCCGTCAGAAAACTCAGTCTATCTAGCTAGGAAGTTGCAGTGGCAGAACAAAGCTGTTTTGTTCTATGGTTATTCCAGGACATCACAAAGCAGCTAGCATTTACCAGCACTTTTGTAAAAATCACACCTTGAGAAGAAGAGTTTTGTTGTTAGGTCGCTGGGCTGGCCTCAGGAAGACAGGGTTCAATTCCTCACTCTATCATAGACTCCCTGTGAGACCTTGGCAACTCACTTATTCTTCTTGTATCTATAGGAATGAGGATAATGGCACTTCCTTTCTTCACCTAGCTTATGTATTTAGACCAATGGTGGGCAACCTGTGGTCCGAGGGCCACATGTGGCTTAGTGGGGTTCTACGTGTGGCCCACAAGACATTTTATTCACTGTGCACAGGGTTGCCAGATTCTGCTGGTTTCTCCCCACATAGTTGTTGGTGGTTTTTTTTCTGCTGGTGTTACTAATGTGACACACATGTAAAGTAAGGGATTGTGAGAACAGTGCACCCCCTCTGCATCCAATCAAAGCGCTGGTCCGGTTCAATCGGCACACCCCGCAAATTCCAGGTACACAAGTGCAGTTAGCAAAACTACTCTATCCCAGGAAATCGTTTGGTTACATCAATCTTGTGGCCCGCTGAGGGGAAAGAGGGCCACTTGTGCAGCCCACTCACTAGTCTAGGTTGCCCATCGCTGATTCAGGCTGTCCGCTTCAGAGTTGGACTGCCTCTTGTGATGTCTATGCACCTGCCACAGTGGGTCCCTGATCTTACCAAGGGTTCTCTGTGTGCTACTGCAAAGCCAGTGAACACTGATCACATTCAAATGGATAAGAAAGTTTTCTGAAGAATTGGAAGAACCACCTGCCTCCTCCCTCCTATACCTGTGGCTGGAATTAAATGTATTGATGTGTAGCTGAAAGTGGCAAGCTGAGCAACTGCATTAAGAGAACTTATTTCCCCCTTGCCCTCTCCTTAAAATTAGAAGGAAAATTGGCTCATTTCTCATACAAAATGATGGGGAAGGTCCACTTTTTTTCTGGCTGTGTGTTTGTCCTAAAATCATTACTGCTATGGGTAATATGTCCCTTTCCACAGCCTCCCTCCCCCCAAACTCGGATCTCATCTCTTTTCAGCTCAGATACTTGCTTAGCAGCATCATTGAATAGGTTCTCTTTCCCTCTCCCACATTTCCATAACTTGTTCTTTAATCTTCCTTTGATCCTGAATACTAGAGAGATTTACATGTAATTTATGCTTACGTGGCTGTACTTGTTTAATCTTTCATTTCCAGTTGGATTCACTTTCAAACAAGGGGGCTTGCTATTGATTCAATTTATTGTTGACAATTGGGACCTGCCTTCTGATGCAGAGGCAAGTTTCCATTTTTGTTATTTTTCAACTCCATCGTTCATTCCGAACCTGCATTTGACCCAAGAGATTTAGATGCTGTCAAGCAAGCCCTTCTCACTGTTCAGATGGAAATCAAGGGCTGGACCTTACATTTGCACATCAGTCTCATATATGCTCAGTTGGACTTTCCTGCTGATTTAAAAATAAGTGCATCCCTGTTGCATAAACATGGTACCCCTTCCTTCATCACAACCACCCAGCCTACCCAAGAAATCCCAGATCATCAATCCCCACACTTTCACCCTTCCAACTGCTGGGTGACATTATCTCCTCTCCTTTTGTCTTCTGGGTGACACCAGTGGTCATAGGATCATAGAGGCGTCTTCCAGCCCTACGATTCAGGAGGTCATCGAGTCCAGCCCCCTGCCCAAAGCAGGACCAATCCCAACTAAATCATCCCAGCCAGGGCTTTGTCAAGCTGAGATTTAAAAACCTCTAGGGATGGTAACCCATTCCAGTGCTTCACCAGGTAACCCATTCCAGTGTTTCACCCCCTTCTAATGAAACAGTTTTTCCTAATATCCAACCTACACCACTTCAACTCCTCTCCCTTCCAGAAGTGCTGCTAGTTCCCTATCTCCGCCTTTTCCATTCAAAAAATGGTAACATGCCTTCAGAAACATCAGCAGCAGTGGTGCTAGAGGACTATTCCCATCCCCTTGCTGTTGACTGACTAGACACGCGGGACATCTGCTCCCCTAAAGATATTGCTTACATAGAAGTCTATCCTCCAGCTTACCCAAAACATCCTGGGGGAGCAGGATGGCTGCCTGCCCCTCTGTGTTGGTAGGGTAGCAAAGTACTGTGAGCAAAGGATTTTCCAGAGAATCTATTTGGATCAAAGATGGGAGTGGGTAGAAGAACTAGAAGCCATTGCAGGGAAGGAGGTGCCCCAATTGGGATGGGGCCATCCCAGAGCTCTTTGAAACATACCAACTCCTGGAGAGACTTTGCTTTGGATCTTGGGACCATTCTCAGTTCTGCCCCATCGATGGTTTAACTGAGAAAATGGTGGCTTACTCTAAAACAGACACCCCCCCTCTGAGGAGGAGCTTGTGGAAGCATCATTCAGTGCCGACATATCCTGACAGCACAGGAATTGGTGGAGAATTGAACCAAAGGCTAAGAAACCAACATTCAGCTTCTCCATTAATCCTTCTGAAGTCAGAGGCCCTCAGCAAGTAGAGCGAACTCTCAAGAGATTCCCCACCATTGGAACCTGCACTGAATCTAGCTCTGGAGCTGGAATGAATCTATTTTAAAGTAACAGCAAGGGAACTTGAACCTAGCATTTTTAAGACACAACTCACAACTGTATTGGTATGGCTGAGTTTAGGTGCAATCTTTTTGTTTTGTAGGAAAAATACAGTGCACCATCCTCACCACCATCTTACTCTCTGAGATGAATAATTTCACTCTTCACAACTTTTTTTTAGACAAGCTCTTATAACTTGCCCAAGCTCACACAGCAAAACAGGGCAAGGGCAGGAACAAAACCTGGGTCCGGCTCCCCTGCTCCTGCCACAAGGCAAGTGCATCTGCAAAATCCACTGATGGCTGCAGAAATTTCAAAGCATTTGGAAAGTACCTCCCCTCTGAGATTTAGAGGTAAGGGTACTTATGTAGCAGACTCCAAAGCCAGACTACCTCCTACTTCCTTCCTCTCTCTGCTTACCACTCCAGCTAAGAGCACACAGGTTTTATTAATGATTTATTGATGTCAGTTCCCCCTTCTGTTGTACTATGCCAGCATTAAGGGGTTACTGATTTCTCTGGGAAAAAGAGGGAGCAGTGGGGGGAAGGAAAGGACTGTGAAAGAAAAGAGCGGACTGAGCATCCATTCTAGTTTCCACGGGGCTTCGTGGCATGCCCTGAATTCTTTAGCTGGGTTTTAATTGTAAGCAAAACCCTGGGCTACAGCTCTGGAGCCATCTGAGGGCATGTCTACACTAGAACATTATTTCAAAATAACTCCTCAAAGAACTATTTTGAAATAAGCTTATTCACCAAGGAAAGTAGAAGTTATTATTTTGAAATAACAAGTCCCTTATTCTGAAGTAGTGTGGACTCTCTGCTTGTTATTTTGAAATAAGGGTTAACTCTCTAGTGTAGACCAGGGCTGAGGGACCAGCCTGGTTCAGGGTATGTTTAGGGTTCCTTTTAAAGAGGCAGTTTGTGCACCACACAAGCTTCCAAAGTCTTCTGTCTTTTGTGATGTTGATGCTTGTAACAAGTTCACTCACTTTTTCCGCTCAGCTTCTTCCCTCAGGGTGGCTTTTGGGGGAAGTAGCTAGCTGTTCCGCCACTGACACACCCCCTTTGGGTGTGGTGTTGGTCTTAGGGGCACTGCCCTCTGGCAGTGACCACTCTGTTTAGTCCACGCCCCTTTCCGGGGGGGGGGGGGGGGAGAAGGGCAGGGAGTCCTTGCTGTTCCTTATTCCAGCATCCTCACTACTCCCTAGGAACCCCAGTTCCCTCCACACCCTCCCAGCCTCAGTGGCCCACTGCCAGTCCCTTAATAGCCCCTCCGGGCAGACCACAGTATCTCCAGGCCCCTCCTCCCTGGCCACAGGTGCACCTCTGCCCACCCGGTTGCCTCCTGCCACACTGCCTCCTGGTCTTATGGCCTGGGGCTTCCCTGGCTCAATCTCCCCCCTGTCTACCACAGCTGCTTCCATGCTAGCCATGACTGCCTCCTTTGCAGCCCAGCCTTTTAGGGCTGCCTCCATACTAGCCCCAGCCCTTTGTGACTGCCTCCTTGCAGCGCTGGGCCTCAGGCCAGGTAGCCAGCATTCATCCTGCCATAACCTCCCCAGTCCTTCCCTCAAGCCTCTTGCTCCCCCAGCAGTCAGGTCTCCACTACTCTCCCTCCCAAGCAGCAAGCAGGTAGATCTCCTGCTTCTCCTCCTAGGAGCTGTTCTTATTGCCTCCAGTTGGGCCCTCCTTATTTGCCGCAGCTGGGCCTCCCCTGACTCCCTACTCTCAGCCCCTTAAAGGGCCAGGGCAATGCCCTGCCACATGCCCTTCTCCACAGGCGTGCTAACAATGACCATGCACAATAGGGTACTGAATAGCTCACACCTTCTTTTATTTGCCGGTCCCAGCACCGGGGCTCACACAAACATCTGTTTCCAAGATTCCCAGTTTCCTGCTCTGCTTATCTCAGAATTCCTTGTCCTGTTTCCTGCTCCCTGTCACTTCCATTCAATTTAAAATTAGTGCTTACACAGTTCAAACACACTAGGTAACGTTATAGACAGACTGCTAAACTGGCCTCCTGTTTTGGCACTCACAATTATTTGCAGGTACATTCAATGCTGCTTGGATGTCAAATTTCCTGAAGGCTGACCTAGCCCCCAACCTCTGAATAGCAAGACAACTGCAGTTCCCCAATAATGTATGAAGCTGGTCCATGACATTTACTGGAATGTAACCGTGTTGCTGGATGTCTCACTGACATTCAGTGGCCCCTATAGTTATTTTGGGGTGTAGAAAAGTAGGGTAGGTTGAAGCCAAACAGAAGATCAGGCCACTGTGGTGTAAGTAACTGATAATACTCAGATTTGAGATCACGCTACCATTTCCTCGGGAGGTTTGCATGTGTGACTCAGTGAGCATTCAGGTAGGCTTAATCACAGAAAACACTGCAAAGATTCCATAGGGGCAGCAGAAATCCAGTTCATCTGAGCATTCTTACAGTGGCTTTGCACTGCCCTTTGTCCTCTTACCCTGGTAATGCCCTGAGATCAGCAACCATTTAGAGAATTACACAAGAAACACTCAGAATAGTGACAGAAGGAGAACAGCTTGACCAGAGTCTGCTGCTGCCGCTAATCTGCCTGCTAGAACTTCTGTTGCTATTTTGGCTGCTGCTTCTTCTGTATAGTCTTTTGCAGCATCTTAAAAACCAGCCTATTGATCCTGCATGCACACGTATGCACTTCAAGGGGAGACATAACCAGGAAGATGCCAACAACATCAAAGTGCAGTAAGAATTCTGTGCTCGGGTGTCCTTTTTTGGTTCAAATAATTGTATTTTCTTAGAATATATCAGATTCATAATGCCACAACAACATGTGCAGGGAGGTTAGACTATTCAAAACATAACTACTTGTAAAGACTGCATAACATTCAGGCATAATTGCTTCACTGCCAAACCATCCCAAGTGCAAATCTATATAGTGTGGCCATTTTCTATTTCAAAGAAGTGGGAGAACATGCAGTATTCTGAGCTTTCCTGGAAATACATTGTCAAATCCAGGAACAATTTTGTATTGACAGGTCCAATGCATCAGGATCAGTTAAGCCTTTAAGATGCAGAAAGACCTGTTTTATTTGGAGTCTATATTTCATTAAGGCCCCTATGCTGCAAGGAGGTGAGCAGTCCCATTGAAGTCATGTTTAAAGCTAGGTATATGCTTCGTGCCCTGCTGAATTGGGTCTACTTTTGCCCATACAGTACAATCCTACCTTTCACTTTGTTTGTTTCGTTTATTATTGTTATGTGTCAGCCATGTGCACTGAACTGTACAAGAACTAATCCATGCTCCTAAGAGCATACCCAAAAACAATAGAAGGATCCAGAGATAATGCTTTTCTAAGACCTAGGTGGGCAGGTGGCAGCATTTGTATTGACATTGACTTGCACTGGTGGACCATGCCCAAGAGGGTGGGCTATGCCTACATTTTTAAGGAGGAATTTGAATGGGGAGATGATGGATTCCTGGCCTAATGGAGGTGGGAAGAAATTCCTGCACAGAAGAAGGCATGCTAATGAGAGCGGGAGAGGAACTGTAGGGAGCAGAGAGGCAGGATTCCTGGGAAACAAGGGGGGAAATGAGAGCAGAGATACAAGAGAAGGCAGTGTGGGGCTAAGCATCAGTCTAGCACACAGAATCAAAAGCTTGGACTGGATGGGGATGACAAAAAGAAGCCAATGGAGAGCTCTGAGGAGGGGGGAGAGAGTCTGAGAAGAGGGTGAGTTTTCAGCAAGAACATCTTCAACTGTTTATGAAATAGGGCAGAGACCCAGTCATTGGACAGTTAAATGTAATCCCCCCTGTTGATTAGTTTCACAGCTACTGTTAATGGTAAACCAAGTCTTTGCACCCCTGATGCATAGCATTTTGTAATATTAGGAAATCAAGTGTCCAAATTATGACCACATGTCAATGCAATTTGAAGAACGTAAGAATGGCTATACTGGGTATTACCAAAGGTCCATCTACCCAAGTATCCTGTTTTCCAACAGTGGGTAATGACAGGTTCTCCAGAGAGAATGAGCAGAAAAGTTAATCATCAAGTGATCCATCTCCTATTGCCCATTCCCAGCTTCTGACAAAGAGAGGCTAGGGACACTGGCCCTGCCCATCTTAGCTAATAGCTATAGAAGGACTTATCTTCCATGAATTTATCTAGCTCTTTTTTGGACCCTGTTAAAGTCCTGGCCTTCACAATATCCTCTGGCAAGGAGTTCTACAGGTTGACTGTGCACTGTGTTTTAAACTTGCTACCTATTAATTTCATTTGGTGACCCCTGGTTTTTGTGTTACGGGGAAAATTTGGATTTTTTTTTTTTGTTCAAAGCATCTATTCATGTTTGGTTCATGTATGTAAAAGCATGATGCATGTGTCACATGACCAGCACTGGTGAGATTCAAGGTTCCCTGATTGGTTTCCTTTCAGAAGCATCCTGAAGGCCTTGGGTTGGCAGAAATTAGAGAATTGGCTGGCTGAACTTGATCTAGATCAGAGCTACCCAACATGTGGCCCGCGGCCCATTTGTTTGCAGCCTTTGGGTGGGAGCTAAAACAAAAAAGTAGTCAATATAATGGTCTTCTGCTGATATGCGTTTTAGTAGTTAAATTCCTGGACTGTCACTGCTCATTAAAAGTGCTGTCATATGGGTGGAAATCAGGTAAATATTGCATTTTATTAATATCAGCAGAACTGACTTAAATGGGGCCTGCATGTTGTGTAGTCTTGCCTTAATCTTTGTATTCATGACCGTCAGTGAAAAAGAAGCTATTTGCATATATTTGGATATATATTTGCATGTATATGCAACCACACTTAAGTTGCGGCCCTCGGCATGTGCTGTGAGCATCATTGTGGTTCCCAGGGCTTCCAAAGTTGAGTAGCTCTGATCTAGATGCTCGCAGCATATCTTTCTAAGCCATGTTTCATGCTTTGACTGCAAGCCCAACTCTCGGCCTTATGCAAATGACTTTACATTGTGCAGGTGTTTGTCCTGATCCAGCTATATTACTCTAAATTCCATGAGTTGAGTTCCAGATTAAGGCCCAGATTTTTTAAAACTGCCTACTGTTTTGGGGTGCAACTGAAGAAACCGGAAAGGGGCCTGATTTTCAGAAGGGAGGTGCTCAGCAAAATCATTCTCTCAAAGGCCCCAGAACTGAGGCATCCAAAATAACTAGCCACATTTGAAAATCTTGGCCTACACCTATTAGAGCATTAGTGGTCTTTTTGTCAGAACTTCGGTGTTGTCAACAGGAAAGAAACTCTGCCATAGTACAAGTGTGTTTCTAGAATAGCATGTTTTTTACACCACTGTAAGTGTCAATATTCACATCAGCTAGCACTATGGGCCTGACCTAAAGCCCACCGAAGTCAGTGGAAAGACTTGTAATGGCATCACTGCGCTTTGGATGAGGCTCTCCATCTCCAACATAAATAACATCCTCCCAGCTCAACCACATTTCCCATTTAAAAGCTCTTTGACATTTTAGATGTATCCAGATCCATCAGCATTTAGCAAACGGCACAAATGTTCTTATTCCAATGAAGCGACTGGCAGGCCTCTTGCCTGCCCAAGCTGCTGGGAAGAAAACGAATGGCACACGATAAACTCTCACAATCAGGTGTAACTGCAAACGTTGTCACTGATTATGCTGTTCTGCATGTGGCAAGAGCTGAGAATAATTCTGAGCACACTAGCAAGGGGGGGGAGGGGAATTAGTGTTTATTATTTTAAATGGACTATTGTATGGATTAATGCAATGCTGATGTATGGCAGGGATTTTCAGGACTATTGCCATCCATATTGTATATCCACAATAGATCAGGGGGCATTTTGAATGATTTCAGCAATGCCATAAATCAGCCTGATGTTTGGAACCTTGGAACTCCTCTCTGGTGTCATGTTTGTTGTTTGCCCAAGGATCTCTCAAGGAACTGATCAGGTTTTCTCATTGCAATAGATCAACGGAATGTATTTAGACAGTACAAATTATGCTCTGATTCCTGGTGTCCTTCTAGCGGCGCTAGTCAACCATTGCCAAGGGCAACTGCAATTCTATCAACATGCCAATTGCCTATTCAGAATTTTACCCACCATCCCTGGCAAACATACAACCCCAGTAATGCCCAAACATACAGTCAAACACCGGGTCTCTCTGTCAATCATCAGCTGTCATAGGATGATATTGTCAGAGATATTATCCTCAAGCTGGGTGACATGCAACCATTTGTCACTCTTTCAGACAGATGATTCATGAAAGTTTTTCTCCCCTTTTCCTACATAAGGCAAAAAAAAAAAGCGGCCTATAGCTGCTCAGACAAGCCGCCCCAGGGGAGGATATATGCCAATCAACCCAGGCTTTCAGCTTCACTGGAGTCAATATAACAAGCAGAGCAGAAAGTCAAAAGTGAGTTCCCCAAAGCCTGGAATGGAGCAGTAGGGAAGCCAAGTGAAAGCACCACCAGCCAGGACCAGAAATCCACTCAGAGCCACAGAAAAGCATTCTGGGGTGGAGAATGCATCCCGCTAGCTTCTGTAAAGCCCAGAAGAAAAAAAAACAGTTTGATTCCTCTTCTGACAAAGAACTTTGCCACTTGTCTGTGCCACCTCTGAGGAGTGACTGTCAGGGTGTAATGAGGACAGTCTCACTTATCCATCTCTGTCAGTTGGAACCGCACAGGGTGGATGCAGAGGGGAAAGGGAAACAACAAATTTCTCCAGCTGAAACCAAAGGGTCCCTTAGGTCAGTAAACAACACGGTCAGGCTTTCATGATAGCAAGACAGACAGGCAGGCTCTACAGTAATGTCTAGAAGAGATTCATAGTTAGCATTTGATTTGATAGCATTCCAGGCCTAGGGAGGAAGGATTTCCCAGCACTAATTATCACTCAATAGTTAGCAGCAGCCACGCTAAGCACACTGCTACCGAGGGATTGGGAAGCATTTCTCAGTCAGTGAACCCTTGCAACAAATACTTAATTCTACTGGGCATTGGGTACAGGAATTAATCCTCTTCAGCTTTTCCATTGTTGGCAGGATGTTTTCTAGCTGCTGTTCACGGCAGCAGAGCTCCTAGCCCTGCTGCTGGGCTCAGGATTGGCCTTATGGCCACTTTCAGGGAAGCAGCATACTCACAAAATGGGAGCTGGGATAGGAAGGAGGCGGGGGCTACTTCTGCATGCCAGTCATGTTGTGCAGTGGCTGCTGTACTTGTCCGTGCACGTGGTCAGAAGAACAAACCTAGCAAAGCAGTGGCAAGTCTGTTTTGTGGCATCGACAGCTCTTTGTTAATTAGCCCCAGAGTGAGTTAGAGCAGCAGCTCAGAAATTGCTCCCCCCCTACATTTCAAAGCCTCTCATCAGAATGACTTTCTGACAAAGGCACACCGTGGCCCCGTGTCTGTCTGCTTTGACCATACTTTTTTTGATTTGCCATTGGGAAGATGGAAATAGCTCCCTGGCTACCCACAGCTTCCTGGTGGAAGTTTTCGAGGAGGGCTGCTAAGTTGAGTGCCTTGATTCTTTGCATCCCTGGCTCCCAGCCTGTCCCAGTGTCAAGGCCAGAGAGACCAGTCCTCCTCAGGTCTCCCCCTGCCCAACCTGGAGCTGGCAGAGAAGCCAACCAGCCAGGTTCTGGGCCTTCACAGCCCCAAAGAGGGGAGTCTGAGCACTTGGGCTCTCAACCTCTAGAGAGGAGGGTAAGGCTGTGTATTCTGGCTGTGCCACGCTGGATGGCTCTTGTTGAGTTCACTTCCCATCTGCTGGCACAAAGTGAACTTGCCCAGGGCCTTCTAGGTGGGCAGCTAAGAAACCAAAACATTCTGTTGTAGTTTTCCCCAGAGAGAACTGTTGGGGAAGTCCCTTCCAGGGAAAATGTTCACACCTTTGATGTTCTGGTTTAGGATGAAAAAAAATGTCCAGCTAGTCAGTGTTTTCACAGGAAGGGATTTCTGGCCAGCTCAGAGCCAAATAACCCTGCGCTCAGAGCTCCAGGGCTTCACATGCTACTGCACCTCAGTAGCGAAAATAGTGACAATGGGGGTAGGGGGGTTAACAGGATAGTCACTGCACACCAGCCTAGAAGGGGTTAATGAGGCTGAGAAGTGGCTAGTTAACTGATTGGACCACAGCCAAGAGGAATTAGCTGGCCTAAGGTTATGTCTAAACTAGCATTTTTGTCTCTATAACTTATGTCATTCAGGGATGTGAAAAAACATTCCTGTGAGTGACATAAATGATACCAACAGAAACATGAATGTGGGAGAGAGTCTCCCACTGACCTGTCTGCTGCTGCTTGTTGAAGGTGGTTTAATTATGCCAAGGGGAGAGCTTCAGAAAGGGGAGTCAGACCCGAGGGGAGCTAATCCCCAGACATGGCCAAAAGGAGGTGGCCTATCAATGAGTCAACCCCATGCCGGGGCTATTCTGAAACCCTATGGCAAGGTGGAGGGGGATATTTTGTCTCTGAAAGCCCTCTGGGAGAGAAGCCCTGAACATATCCTGCTCTGAAGAGGGGCTGAGGAGTGGGCCCAAGAGATCTGTTTTTCCACTAGGTGAATGTGGTCTCCACACCATTGGGCCTTGTGCTGGGCAGTTATTGCTGGCTGAAGGGTCAGAGCACCTCTCAAACATGAATGAATTTATCCTTACAGTCATTTCCCTATTCACCAGTGGCCATCACACAGACCCCAGGTGGCTTCCTGATGGATGCTAGGGCCCAAGGCATGACATGTCTGCATTTGGCAGCCGACTGGCACAGCTGTAGCTGAAATTCTACTGAGTTTCACAGCAGCCTTTTACCACGCCATGGGGTTCAGTGTTGAGCTAAGTTTCGACTGCACAGGCAGCCATAGCAGGGGCCACATCTGCAGAACTTTTGGGGGACACACTCCCAACTCAGAAAATGCCTCCCATTCCAAGATCACCCATTTCTTTGCTGTGCAATCAAAGCATGTGGTTTCCACACAGGCAGCCTGCCCAGTGCTTGGAATTCAACTGACAACATCCACTGCTTTAAGCACAAGAGCTCCTCTTCCACCTCTCTATCAATCAAAATCAGGTTTTTTTCAAAACACTGTAATTCACACAAATGATCTCGCACGTCAGTGAGCAGAGTCTTTATTCTGCAGTTGTGGGCCTGTCAATCTTCCATACCTGCTAAGTGGTAGAGTGCTCCTCTCAATTCATTTCATATTTATTGAGAAAAACTGCTGAAGTTCTATACATTTATATCAGTTAATGGCACGCTTATTAGGAGATTTCACACTGGAATAAATCCAATGCAACTCCAATGGAAGTAACATGGTATTTACACCACTGTAACAGAGGAATATGCCCCATTCCAAAAAGGACAGTCCTCTGCTTGTTTTGTTGTTATTTGGGGTTTCTCAAGATAAATCCATCTGTGCAGTTGCTTCTGCTTTTCTTAACCTAGAGAATTCAGAGCCAACTTGCTCAGATCAGAGCCTCTCTTTTCCCAATTAACTCTTTTGTTGCTTATTGAAACCCCACCCTGCTGCCATGCAATCACTGCCATAAAGTGGCACAAGAGCGAGTATACTCAGCAGGCATGTTTCACCTGCCTGCACACAAGAGCCACTCAACAGAAAATGAGCAGCTAAGAAAGATAATCTGGACAATTTAATGGAAAAGGGTGTGGGAATGGGGGAATCTTCCAGGTAAGTCCTCTGTTAGTGCTGAGTGTCACAGTTCAGGGCAATTCCATCTGTATTCCCTCACCATGGTCCAGCAAGGGCATCCATTGTAGGCTCACAGCTCCTCAGCCGTCACCTCTCTTCGGTGGAGATGTGTGTCACTCCCTTTCCTGACCAGGTCATTTCCACAGTTCCTTGCTTACACTTGTGTGTGAGTCCCTCAGCAAGTCACATTGCCTAAGTAGGCCTGAAGGTTACCCCACAGCCCTGTCTAAGCAAGCACATTATTTTTAAAGTAAAAGCACTACAAAGAGAATATATGGACACTCTAGAAGAACCTCCAGAAATGTAAATAAGCTTATGGGAGATCACCCCAACTGCAATAAGGGCTGGGGTAGGAGTCAGTTCTTCAAACATCTCCAAGGGGGGTCTGTGCTTACAAATGCATAATAGCCTTTACTCAGAACAGTCTACTCCTCGAAAGCAAGAGTCAGGCACTTCTGAGGCACAGCTGCCTTCCTCCTGGCTGCTGCCGCTTCCTGTGACAAGACTCCCCTTTTTAAGGTCTGCTCCCTTCAGCTGCAGCAGGACTGTGTGGGAACTGTGGAGCCCAGAGGAGCTCATTATCATGCTCCTGATGGGGGCGTGCCCCATCACAGGGGAAATTTAGCCCTCATGAAACTCCACTGGTGTCCCTTGGGTTGTGCTTATGGCCCCGTACATTCAACAGCGAGGCTAAAGGAACGACAGTCTTAGCAGATTTACAAGACATTTCAATGTGTGTTGAAAGGCATTGTGGGATATTCCCATCTCACTATGCCCAGTGTTAATGGACGTTGTATAAATCCCAGCTATTGAGAAGGGAATAGAAAGTTGCCATTGTAATGCAGCCCAAGCCAATGTCTAGAACAATACATCTGACAAATATATTTATATTAGACTAAAAAGCAGCTGCTTATTTCAACCTTCTTTAGTTTTATACTCTTGCCCCAGTGGCCTATTTGAAGCAGAGTTTGGATTTTGCTTCTGAGTTGATAGAGAAAACAGATATCGCCATGTGACCAGGCACAAGAGCAGACCGCTAATTATCAGAGCTCCCAACCAACAGCTAAACCTGCTGTCTAGCTGCCTTACCAGTTAACGCACTGAAATTCAACCTTGTCCTGTGCCTTCACGAGCTGTAGACAGCAGCTCGACTCAGTTACCAGCTGTGTTGCTAAGTCCATCCCAACCCAGATGCTCCTTGAGTCTCTCATATAAAAGTTAATGTGATGGGTTAGGGTCTATATATCACACAAACTCCAGGAACTGGACTCACTTTAAATGACAATTGATTACATATTCCAGCTATATAAAGTAGCAGGTATTGTAAATACATTAAAAATGATAATTCTCTTTAACCTGCACTTTAAATTATTTATCGCAGAATCTCAGCTCCATTAAAGTCAGGCTTAACAGGCTTCTTCATCTGTGACTAAAAACATCTGCTTTTAATGGCTAGCCTCACTCCCGGCTTCACAGCAGTGATGATTTGAAGGCCAGGGGCCCGACTTCCAGTTCCAGTCAGTGAAACCCCTGAGTTCATGTGGTTTTCGATTGGAACACCCAGCTGCAAAGGGACCCTGGTGGCTCCGGTCAGCACTGCCAACCAGGCTATTAGATGTCTGGTTGGCAGTGCTGTGGAGGTGAGGCAGGCTATTCCCTGCCTGTCCTGGGGCACTGCGCTGTGCCCAGAAGCAGTAGCTACGTCCAGCTCCTAGTCCAGGAGCGGGGAACCTCAGGCGGCCCACAGCTTGCCTGGATCTGGCCCCCAAGGCTCAGGGATATCCCCACATTGGGGAGCCCATGCTGGCACTCCATCCCCCCTGCCACCCACCCACAGGACTGGAGTATACAAAATCTGCCAGTCTGCCCCGTCCCCCTCCCGCCCTTCCCCCCCCCCATCCACACACCTCAGGCTCTGGTGTGTGAGGGAAATATCAGGGAGTGTCTTTTTCCTGCTCAGTCAGGGGCTCCTCACATTGCTTCTCTCTTGCATGCAGCCCCCCGACTGATTTTTCTGTGGGTCAGCAGCCCCCAACCCAAAAAATGTTCCCTACCAGTACAGAGGAGCAATGCTGGATTTGGCCCTGGTGTATCGTGGAATGTGATGTATTGTTAACAAGATGGGGTGGCAGTAAGAATTATATTTTCCTCTTGACAAGTCCCTGGACATCAAGAAGGGAATAAGATTGAGTGGGTTTTAGGGATTCTTCGATATGCTAGTACATACTAATACATAAATAGATCTTTGTGGTCTGGAATTGCAGTTTCTAAGCAAATAATCCATTAAGAAAAAGAAACCAAACTGTACAGGGTTCCTCACGTCAGGCACTTAGACGTGAAACAATCCTACACTTTAGTTTGGCTTTTTTGTGTTCAGAAATTAAACACACTATGCAAGGTCATGCATTGTAACCTGAAGTACAATTACATCAAAGTTTTGTCTGTTACTAGAGGATTAACCTGGCATTGCCCGTGTCCTGGTGGGGGTGGGGAGGTGCAGCAGTCAGGGCTGGGGGCTGGGAGATGCGGAGGGGGCTCAGGGCAAAGGGTGGGAGGTGCAGGACTCAGGGTAGGTGGTGGTGGGCTTAGGGAAGGGGGCTGGGAGGTGTGTGTGTGGGGTGCTTACCATGGCCAGCCATGGCAGTGAGGGTAGTACTTTTCCAGCTGCGGCTCCTTCCAGGGAGCTGAGTTGTGCTGCTCTGGTGGTTCTTTTTGGGGGGCAGGATGAGTTGGCAGCTCCTCTAAGGGGCCAGAGCTACACTGCCAACCCCCCCGCCCATCAGCTCCTGGGGGGAGAAGGGCTGGACTACCCAGCTCCCCCCGGTGGCTACTCGCAAAGGGGGGAGCTGGGGTTGGGCTATCTGGCCCCAGACACCAGCTCCACCCAAGGGTGAGGACCGGCGGCTCCTCCCAGGGGGTGGGGGCTGCACTGCCCAGCCCCCACAGTTGGCAATTCCTGGCAAGGTGGGACTGGTCAACTCCACCAGCTGGCCAGCGTACCCAGTCCTCCTTGGTGGGTGGCTGCTCTACTCACAGGGCTGGGGCTCGGCTGCCCGGCTACCCAGACTCCACTTGTAGGGGGGTAAGGCTGGGCCACAGTTCCCAGCCACCCAGCAGCTCCCGGTGGGAGGGGGCTGGGGCCAGGCCATGGTTTCTAATCCCCTGATGACTCCTGGAGGGGTGGGGCTGCACTGCCCAGGGGATAGTCCCAAGGGAGCCACAGTGCCAGGGACAATGGCTGGCAGGGCTCCCCCCCGACACACACTGTCCAGCACAGCAGTTGGGGACCGGGGGAGGGGTTTGGGGACACTTACCTGGTCAGATGGCCAGCAAGATGGCAAGCCCTGGCCCCAGCTGGTCTCTGTCTTGCTGGTGTGGCTGCCCCCAGTGGTCACTGTGCAGCATAGCTATTCCCCATGTTTGCTGCCCCTAGTGGTTGCTCTGAAGTAGAGCTCTCCTATGATCAGCCCCCTCCCTTTCCATGTTATGGAAAACAATCAAATTCCAGGCACATCCCGTTTTCCTGGTGCAACCAAATCCTGACCATGCTTTAAGTTAGGAGAAGAAGAAGCTGCCTACCAAATGCGGTGGTCTTAGCTCTTACTGTTTAGGAGGAGTTCTTGAACAAACAGACTCATGGATGGACAGACAGACACATTCCTAAAATATATAGTTGGTTCCACTCACTGACTGAATAAAGGCAGAAAATCTTTGGAGGGCTATGTGCAAAGCAGAGCATTTCAAAGTTTGCGGGAATCAAGTGACAAAGCTGTTTTGTTTGGGAATATCACCAGGAGTGCCATATAAACTCGCTGGAGCAGAGACAGTCCCTTCTTTGATGCAGGCCAGTGTAGCGGGGGCTATTTCTTTGAAACCAATCTTCTTTTCTTTTGAGGGTGTTTCAAACGGCAATGATTGGACCTGTCTTTTGAAGTTGTGAAAGCTTTTTGGGGCAGGGATGGCCTTTAACGAGGTGCAGCACCTGGCACAACAGAAGCCCAAATCTTGCCTGGGGCATTTACACATTACTTTAATACTAATACAAATGAAATTGTAGGACAAGGTGGCCAATAATAGCAGGGGACTGGACTCTGACTAAAAATTCCTCCCCAGTCCTATGTCCCTTAATAAAAAAAATAAATGCAAAGCATATGGGTGAAAACACTGAACTCTATCCTTTTCCTTTCCAAAAACAATTCAAATTCCAAAGATGCATTTGCAGCCTCAGAAAGAAGTTCTTTGCAATGATTTCAAATAAATGGCTCTAATTTCTTTAGAAGTTTGAGCCTAAGGTACCGTAACTTTTGAGAGAAGAGCTGATGTCATAATGACTTCTGGACTTTGCGCTGAAATTACATTTTTGGCGCCATTAAATCCCACTGTGTGCTCTGAAGGATATAATGTAATACCCATCAGAGGCAGACAGCAATGAGGTTTACTGGCACTAAAATCAATAGGCACTGAATAAAATGGCTCTGAGTGATTTAGGATCATTCACACATCTTCTTTTTGTAAGCTTCAACCCATTTGGCGAGGCATTAATTCATTAAAGACCTCTTGAAGAATGTCATCATACTGTGTAGTCTCATTCCGTGCACATCAAGAATATCACAGATTGTGGCTTTTATTAAGGAGGTTTGAGTATATAACTCTTCCTGGAGTAAAACATACTTAAAAATACTGTGCACTTCGAAAAAAACAATATTATTTATTGCCATATAGTTGTTAAATATTTAACACATTTGCGCCTGGAGCACAGAGGAGCACTGGCTTTTGTTACTGATGTAGCCACTAGTGTTTGTCAATTTTCCATTATCAGTTGCTATTTAGTGTATTTTATTTGCTTATATTCAATAAAGTTACTATTCTTTTGTACATTACCTAAGGGTACCAACCAGGATAAGGGCCCTTTGTGTTATGCCCTTTGCAGATATGCAAGCAGCACTGTTACAAGTGGTATCTTATTTCTCTCACATTTAATACACCCATCCATATTAACATTGTAATGGGAGCCATTAGCAAGTTGTATCCATCCACACAGCTAAAAGTCTGGAGCAGGCTCTCATCGTCTTGCCTCTCACTTATTTCCCTTCCCTCTGCCCTTGAAAAATGCAATCTTGCTCTGTGCATATCCATTCACGAGGCAGCTGCAAAATGCATTTTCCTAGCCCATCACTCTGAACGTGTCACTCCTCTCTTTGCATCCCTCCACTGGCCCCTTCTTCTCTCTCACATCAAACCTAAGCTACTTGTCTCCACTTCAGGGCCCTTACCTGGCTGTCCCCACTGTATATATCACACCTGATTTGTGTTATCAACATGTTATCTTCTGCTCTGATCAGCCCATGGGGCTCATCCACCATCATTTGCATGTCATATTTTCAAATAAACACCGTCGTAATTTCTCCCATGGTGCTCTTCATACGTGGGAGAAGCCCCCTATAACCTTCCACCAAGTGACCTTATTATCCACCTTCAAATCCCTCCTTAAAACTCACCTTTGCTGTGATACCTACAAAACCTTGACAATTGTTAGGCCACCGGTGCAACGACCTATCCATATTGTCTCATTGTTTCCTTGTTCTTCCCCATCAATCTGTCTGTATCCCTCTGTGGTCACTTGCTTTGTACATAGATTATAAGCTCTTTTCGATCTGTGTTTCAGTACAGCCTCTAGCATGGGAAGGGGGAGTACAGGTCCAGGAGTAGGGCTCCTTGTTAATATCGTAGTATACATAAATAAATACATGTAATAAAGCCTTTTAAAATGGCTCCCCCAAAGATGGATGTACGAGCTAGACTATAAGGGACCAGCTCCTCAGCTGGTGAAAACTGACATAGCTCCACTTCGCCAAGTTTGAGCCCACCCAATGTTCTTCATAGGAGTTGCATGATTAAAACTATACTTGTGGCTTTGGAAATACAGAGGAAAGGCCAGGACATAATCACAAATACACTAATACCCAGCCTAGGGACAATGGGCTGTATTAGGGATGGCGGCAGTGACCTTCTCAGCTCTGCACAATGAATCCCATCTCTATTATGCTGCTCTGCTGTGTGTGTGAAACTCATCCTAATGTCCTGGAGCTGGAATTTCACACACATCCTATAGAGAAAACGGATTAATGGAGCTGAGACAATCTCCCCCCCACCACACACACACATCCTCCTCCATGCAAGCAAATCGCAAAAGGGAATTAAAGCTACTTTACACTACAGGCCAGAGAATCTATCCCAAACTAACTTAATTTATGGAGGATGCCATTTTGTGCTAGTAGGCAAGAGGCTGTAGGAGAATTACAGGTTGATACAGCCCTGATACAGGTTGACCCTCTCTAATCCAGAGCTCTCTGGTCCTGAAACATCTGTCATCCGGAATGATTGTAGTTAGCTGGATGTCCACTTTGCATGGGTGTGGTCAAGTTTTCCGCAGTCTCATAAAGTTTGTTTACAGCCACCAGTCCTGGCTCTCCGCGTCAGTACTGTTATTTAGCTCTAATTTACCCTCAGATGTCCTCCAACAGTGTTGGTAACGCTGCTAGACAATATTGACCTCCCGTGGTCTGAAAAATTCTCTGGTTCAGAACTGGTCAGGTCCTGAGGGTGCTGGATTAGAGATGTTCAACCTGTAGAAGGGACTGTACATCTTGATGTATATGAAATATTTGTTCTTAAAATCAGGCCCGTTCCCTTTTGCTTTCACTTAACTTGTGTTGCCTTAGCACGAAAGAGTGTTCAGGAATTTCAGATCCAACTCAATAGCCTGAGCCCTGAGAATGGTGTGTCACAGAGTTTAGTCTCCTTTCCCTGCTTTCTCTGCTCAGTGCTCTCAGGCCAGAGCATAGCCCTAGGTATGTAGGGCCAGATCCTGCAGCATGATGCAGAGCACCTCCTGGGATGCACTGCAAGCTTCCAAATGCTTTCACCTGCAATGGGCTCTGGAAGTGGGAGAGTCGGATCTGCGCCTGCTGGAGAGAACACCTGTACATGTTCTATTCTATGAGCTGCCGTGGCATCTCTGGAACCCAGATTAGCTTGGTTAAGGCTCACTCGGGTATGGCTACACATCTTGCAATCACACACACATCCCAACTGCAGGAGGTAAACCAGTGCAAAAGTGGCTGGTGTTACTCTGCAACTCAGCCCCCATTGACACTCCTGACTTCAACCCAAGACTTCACCTACTCTTCAGGCCTCTGATGGAGTGGCCTAGACTGGAGGCAATGGGAGGATGAAATAGGGTACCGGAATCAGGGCTGCACCATTTCTCATGTAGAGAGAGAGATTATTGATCTTCATCTGAAACTTCTGGGCATCTTCCAGCAATCAAAGGAATGCAGTTAAAAGAAAACTACACTTATCTGACAAACCCTGCTAAATATGCCTTAAAACATACCAAAAATTGGTATGCAAATTACAGGGTTTTTCCACTGATTAAAATATAAAATACTTTTCTGTCTGTCCTAATTTCTCTGCCATCCTCCCAGACAGTGGCAAAATAGCAGACTCCCTGGAATACGCTCTGAGTTATCCAACTCCATAAGAGAGCTGACATTTCAGGATTTTTATCCAATAAATATTGCTACTGATTTGCCTAATATATTTTCTCTCACATTTATTGGGTGTATACTCATGTCTCTAAGCTTATGTCTACACTTCAAATGGAAGAGTGATTGAAACGCATGTAGACATACCTGAGCTAGATTGTAAAGACCGATCAGAGGTGTAACAGTGAAGCTGCAGCAGTATGGGCTTGAGTACGGGCCCGGTGCCTGAGTACTGAGGGTCTTGGAAGCTGGACAGCTTGGGCTGCCGTGACTTCTCTGCTATTGGGACCCAGGTTAGCTAGGTTAAGGCTAACTCAGGTATGATGACACATGTTGCAATCACACACACGCATCCCAACTGCGGTGGAAATGCACCCTAAGAATGAACACATTCTGGGATGGGAGCACAGTGCCACTTTCCTTTGATATTACTTTGATGACTTTTAAAATCCATGCATAGCTTGTTAGGGGTGCTACATGCTGCCACAGGCTTGAACTTGTGTTGGCAGGGGGGGCTCAGTGCTTGCAAAAACTAGCCCTTTACTGGCATGTCTGTGAACACCCTGGTTCTGTTCCCTTCCCTGCCCTTTCTCTGAGGCCCCACCCCTTCTCTGCAGTCCATCCCCACTCACTCTTTCCACCTCCATTGTGTGCTCCCTCCCAGAATCTGTCCCCCACCCTCACTCATTTGTACTGGGCTGGGGCAAAGGGGCTGGGCAGAGGAGGGGATGAGGACTATGGCTGGGGGTGCAGGCTCTGAGGTGGGGCAAGAAATGAGGGGTTCAGGATGTGGGGGGCTCAGGGATGTGGCAAGGGGTTGGAGTGCAGGAGAGGATGAGGGTTCTGGCTGGTGGTGCAGGCTCTGGGGTGAGGCCAGGGATGAGGGGTTCAGGGTGTTGAGTGAAGATCTTGATTAGGATAGGTGGTTGGGGTGTAGGAGGGTAGTATGGGGTGCAGGATCTGGGAGGGGGCTGAAGTTGGAGTGTAGAAATGGGCTCAAGTTGCAGGCTTTAGGAGGGAGTTTGGCTGTGGGAGGGGGTTCTGACCTAGAACTGGGGTTTTTGTTATGGGAGGGGACACAGTGTGTAGGCTTGGAGGGCGAGATTGGGTGCGGGAGCAGGTTCAACCTGTAGCACCATGCCCAGCTCCTAATGCATAGGCCATGGGACTCTGTGTACTGCCCAGGCCTGCAAGCACCACCCCCAAGGCTCCCATTGGTCACAGTTCCCTGCCAATAGGAGCTGTGGAGCTGGCTCTGGGGGCAGAGCATGGAGCCCCCACCCCCTTTGCTCCTGCATGAAGAGGCAGATTGGACATGCTGGACACTTCCAGGAGCTGCATGGAGCCAGGGCGGGCAGAGAGCCTCCTTTAATTGCACTGCACTGCTGATTGGACTTTCCCAGAGCCTCCCAGGTCCCTTTTCAACCCGACATTCCACTTGAAAGCTGGACACCTGGCAACCCAAGGTAATCAGAGTTCAGACATTCAACATACTAAAATGAAAACGTATGCTGTGGGAAGCGGGGGACACCCCAGTCACATTTACTACAAGCACCTTTCTTTTTGTGTGTGTTTGTGGAGTAAAGAGGCGGTTGATTATAAGCCTCCTACCAAAAAAAGGGGGGGGGGCTTAAAAAGAGATTCAAGAAGCATCATGGGATACCCTGGTCATTGAGCATTATGGGACACGTAGTTCAGTCCCTAGAAGAGACTCCATGAAGAAACTGAATGACAACTCTCATGAGGTGCCCTAGCAGGCTAGTCAAATCAAAATATTTCAGGTTTTAGGGCATTTCTGTTTTCAATGAAAAACTCCAAATGTTCTGTGGGGAGCAGGCACTTTCTACCAAAAGTCCGTTTTTCATTGAAAAAAAATTCAATGGAACATTTTCAACCACTCCTAATGCTAACCAGCCTATCTACCTACCCATTATCTGTGAGACCTGACCTCTCACGGAACCACGGAGCTGCATTGTCCTCGTCACCAACGTTTCTTTCTCCAACCCACCTTCTCCTGTGCGGTCATCTCTTCCTTTTGGTCTGGTCTCAAGCTCCACGCTCAGATCACAGGCCTGTGGCATGGAAGGGAGACTCAGCTGCCTGTATGACACAACACCCTTTCCTGCAGAGAACAGCCTGGGGACAGACCTGCTGGGTGAGCACAGGTAGTTGAGGAGGTGATGCCCATCATCACTCTTCTGGCCCTGCAGAGACTAGAGTAGAAGGACAATATTGACCCAGGCATGATCGCCTCAAGGAGGGGGACATCCCTGGGATAGTTCCTAGCTTCAGAAGCCCTGCATGAGAGTGGGGAGTGAGCCAGTGGGGAGGAGCAAGGCCTCAGCATAGGATAGCCCCGTGATCCCTCAGGATCTGCTTCAACACCAGGGAAGCTGCAAGCTTTGGAGGGGGTGCCAACTCTGCACCCAATGGATCGGGTAAGGAAGGATTTCAGGAGGGATTTGGCCCTGTGAAAAGGGGGAACCAAGCTCTTGCTCTGTAAGGGTATGTCTACACTAGCTTGTTAGTTCGAGCTAGGTAGGCAAATGAGGGCAACTGGAGTTGCAAATGAAGCCCGGGGTTTAAATATCCCGGGCTTCATTTGCATGTTCCCGGGCACCGCCATTTTTAAATCCCCCTTAGTCCGAACTCCATGCCCGCGGCTACACGCGGCATGGACTAGGTAGTTTGAACTACTGTTACTCCTCATTCCACGAGGAGTAATGGTAGTTCGAATTAGGATCTTTAATTTGAACTACCTAGTCCATGCCGCGTGTAGCCGCGGGCATGGAGTTCGGACTAAGAGGGATTTAAAAATGGCGGCACCCGGGAACATGCAAATGAAGCCCAGGATATTTAAATCCCAGGCTTCATTTGCAACTCTGGTTGCCCTTATTTGCCTACCTAGCTCGAACTAACGAGCTAGTGTAGACATACCCTAATATCTTTACCAAGGGGCATCTTCATCTTTCTGGGTAGTGTGAAGCAGCAAGCTCATCTGTGGTGTTCTCCAAGCAATGGAGAGAAGCAGCAGGAGCACAGTGTCTAATAAATGCACTAATCTTTTTTTTTTTTACTTTTGTTATGGTGATGGACAGTTGCTAAAGGTTTTGCTGCCTTTTAAAACATTATGGGCAGACCTAAAAGCATGAGCAAACCACATCCTCTTTTTTAAGACTGCCTATTTTGCAGCTGTCTCTGCTACATTCACTTTCACTGGGGCCTGCTATACTTACTTTACCTATGGCATGTGTTTTGATCTGGCGTGCAAATGTTTTAAGCTTTGTAGGAGATTTTTATGGAGGCAAGGGCACCATTTGGGAGACTACAGGAGCAGTCATCCCCCTCCAAAGTTGGAACCCTTAGATTTCATACTTGAGGTCTGCTTAAAGCTGCATGCCCTGACTCCAGAGGCAATTCTAAAATGCAACAGAGTTTGAGCTGCTTGCAGCTTTGCCTTTGGGACAGGGAGTTTGCTATAGAAAGAGGGAGGCAGGGGATTAAGAATAACAAAAGACTGGTCATTCAAGTAATTGAAGGATGGTTAGATCATAAAGAAAACATTGCCAGGTACTTAAAAGATAGAGGGAAAAAAGAGTAGCAATGAACATTGTGCTGCTGGGATTTGAATTTGGACCAGTACTGTTAAACTTATAAATGTTTTTGAAAAGGGGGTAAATAGTAAGGTGGCAAAATTTGCAGATACTACAAAATGACTCAAAATTGTTAAGTCAAAAGCTGACTGCAAAGAGTTACAAAGGGATCTCACAAAATTGGGTGATTGTGCAACATAAGGGCTGATGGAATTCAATGTTGATAAAAGCAAAGTAATGCACATGGGAAAAATATAATACCAAATATGCATACAAAAATGATGGGGTCTAAATTAGCTGTTATCACTCAAGAAAGAGATCTTGGAGTCATTATGGATAGTTGCCTGAAAACATCTGCTCAATGTACAGTGGCGGTCTAAAAACTAAAAAAAGCCTAACAGAATATTGGGAATCATTAGGAAAGGAATAGATAATACAACAAAAAATATCATATTGCCTCTATATAAAGTCATGGTATGCCTGTATCTTGAATACTGTATGCAGATTTGGTCACCTCATCTAAAAAAAAGATATATTGGTTTTGGAAAAGATACAGAAAGGGCAAACAAAATGATTAAGGGTAAGGAACAGCTTCCATATAAGGAGCGAGTAACAAGACTGGGACTTTTCAGCTTGGAAAAGAAATGACTAAAGGATGGGTGTTATGTTAGAGGTCTAGAAAATCATGAATGGTGTGGAAAATTTTATATATATATTATATTATATAAAATTTGTTAGTCTCTAGGGCAGGGTTTAGGAGCTTTTTGGGTTGGGGGCCACTGATCCATAGAAACATCAGTGAGGGACTGCACATAAATGAGAGGCAAAAACAAAATCCTCATTGATGTGGTTCCCGACTAAGGAGAAAGACACCCCCAGCATTCCCTTCACACACCAGAGCCTAGTAGGGGCAGCTTAGTAGATTTTGTATGCTCCAACCCTGTGGTGGGGCAGTAGGGGTAGGACTGGAGTGCCGACACAGGCTCCCCAATGCTGGGGGGGGGGCATAAGCCTTGGGACCAGATCCAAGCACCGGGTCTGTGGTTCCCCGCCCCTGTTCTAAGGTGCCACAGGACTACTCATTGTTTTTAAAGCTACAGACTAACACAGCTACCCCTCTGAGATTTCATAACACAAGAAGCTCACCCAATTAAATTTATAGGCACCAGATTTAAAACAAATTCTTTCTTCACAGTCAACCTGTGAAACTCTTTGCCAGGAGGTGGTGGAAAGGCCCAAATTATAACAGGGTTCCAATAAGAACAAAGTAAGTTAAAGGAGGTTAGGTCCCGCAATGACTACTAGCCAGAATGGGCAGGAATGGTGTCCCTAGCTTCTGTTTGCCAGAAGCTGGAAATGGGCAACAGGGGATGGATCATTTGATGAATGCCTCTTCTGGTCGTGCCTTCTGAAACACCTGGCATTGGCCAATGTTGGAAGACAGGATGCTGGGCTAGATCAACCACTGATCTGACCCAATATGGCCATTCTGACCTTATATAGAGCCCAAATGTATCTGCCCCCTGCTGTAACCCACTAGACACACTCCACTTCCAGAGATAGAGTCCAGAGTCATGATAGTCTCTCTCTATCTGCAGTCAGTAAGAAAGTAAGAATATATATTAAAATTTTCAGGCTAACCAGGGTCTTTTAAGTGACTTGCCACAAGATGTCAGACTTTTAATATTAGAGCTGAGTGGTCTAATATTTATTTAAATTGTATTTCTTTTATATAGGAATTAGATATAGTGTGTCTGTCAGCTAATTGCTAAGTTATCTTCCAAAAAAACTAGAGTTTTCCAGTGCCTTAGCAGCCCTAGAAAGAGGTGATATGTGTGGGGGTAGGGCGAATGGAATTGGTTACCCCCCCCCCCACACACACACACATTTGTTTCTTGGCTTATACTGAGCATGCTCAGTAACACTGCTGAAGCCATTGTCTTCAATCTGCCTCCCTATGCTTTCACTCTCTTCCAACACCACCACCCCTGCAATCAGAGCTTGCACAGGTCGGCCCTCCCTACCAAAATCTGAAATGGTGCCCCGGTGTGGAGGGGGTGTCCTGTTTCAAAGCAACATCCAACCTGTTGGAGTTTGAACATTCCTCTTGTAATAAGCTGTCTCCTTTGTTACAATAAGGTATACTCATGTGCGGAATGCTCAGCATATTGCAGGCCAGTCACACACAGCCTCAAAATTCACAATGACCCATTGCCCCTTGTGGTTGCGAGGTGTGACATGACACAGAATAGGAGAAGTCAGGGGCATGCACAAGTGGGGGAATGCCCTCCCCCAATAAGCACGGGGAGGGGGACACAGAACATGCCCCTGCAAAAGCAATCAAATGAAAATTTTATGCACGCAACCTGAGAGAGCTCAACACTGCCACTTAAACTATTTTCCAAGTGAAACCACAAATTGACAAACATTGTGTAATTTCATCATGATATTCACTTGGCTGTCCAGTTAGACCTGCCTGGCATTGCAGCATATCGGGCTGTAAGTAATAGGATGATACGGTGAGCCAGATGGGACCAGAAAATGTAAAGCAATACTTTCATTTGTCTCACAAAGCATCTGTCGCTCCAGCTATATGCTTTGAGAGCTCACCGTAAACAATATGGCATGGACAAGGAAAGTGATAGGACATATATTGCACAATGAACATCAAAGTGCTTTGCACAGACCTACTGAGAGGTTTATGACCTGCATGTATTCTACTACATTGCTGTGAACAGACTCAAGAAGTCCTGCTGAAGGCATGAGTTCTATAGGATCCATTGACTAAGATTCCAGTGCAGCAGCTCACACATACTTTGATGAATAAGGATGGATTTATGCATGTGCTTCTATGCTTTGCAGAATTAGGGCCTTGAGTATAACTACTTACAGTAATAAGCACCATGCTCTAAGCTGGGCCATAATGTGTCATCTTCCTTCGCATTTAACCTGAGATAGATCAAGCCATTTAAGGCCACATGTTAAGCACTGCCTGCAGGTTGTTAGACAGCAGCCAGAAAGTAGTATACTAGGAACTGTGAATGTAACTCTCTTAGACACCACACTAGCAAGATGTTTGTTAAATAATGTCTATTTAAAAGCTAGTGAATGGCACTTATAAAATCATGTAGCAAGCTGGCTCAAGTCCCCAGCTGGCTGGATCCTGACCATGTGCCAGAGACACCCAGATAGCATGAAATGAATTCTGATGAAATGTTTTAAGGTGACAGAACAACACAAAGCAGGTTGTTCTGTTTTTGCTTTTGTTTCCTTTAGAAAAACTTTTCAAAGAGAAAATTCAGTTCTAAGTCCCATTTGTTTGTAACAGCAGCTGAGCACAAATCACAATGGGAAACCAACATTTCATTCAAGGGATAGAAAAAGCTTTCCCTCACGCCTCCTTCCGATGACCTGCATGTAGGCCTTAAACCTGAGCAAAAGAAAGCAGAGAGTTGCCAATTACTGAAAATGTAATATATGTTGGGTGGGGGGGGGGGAACCCTCAAATTGTTTAAATGCTCAAGCAGTATCTTTTCCTGACATTTATAATGGAATATATAACAGCTAGTGTTAAAGGTAATTTTTAAGTCCTCTTCCCTCCTAGTTCCCTGTTGCCAGAATAAAGACAATTGAATAGCAAAGGGTCCTGAAAAGGAATGACAGCAGAAGTGTGTAGGAACACAGCAGGAGGACTCTTTGACTTAATGCGCTCTCCAATTCAACTCAGGGTGCAAAAAAACCATAGAAAGTGTCTGTCGGCATCAGCAGGGCATGAAGGGAAGTCTTGCTGAAGACAAGCTTGTGAATAGGGCCTGTCAGCTGTGAGGTGATTGAGGTCCATGCGATGGCAGGGGGTGGAGGTAGTGTAGTAAACAGGGTCACCCTGAAGAAGCATCTGTTGAGGCAGGAGACATATGGAGTCTTTATTCCTTCTTGTGGAGGCACGAGCTTTTCCTCACCTTCTGCCATCCCCCTATTGTGCAGAGAGAATGTGGACTACTAAAGGGGACAGCTGCTATCTCAAAGCCCTTTACTGACTGACTACACACAGTACTACACAAAGGATATCAACTCCCCCCTCCCCATCAAATGACCTAAGTAATCAATCAGATGTTCAAAGCAGCTGGAGGAGGGGACAGTGGGTACCTTGATCCCAGTTCCTAGGAGGTAGTGGAAGCAGGTTAGGGCTTTGTTTGGGGTTTTTTTAGCCATCTTAGACAAACGGATGGGTTACGTCTTCAGTGAAGGGGGAAAACCTCTTTCTCTTTCAACTGAGGGTAAGTTTTGAAAAATATGGATATTTAAAGATGTAGAGGAAAAATAGTAATCCGGGGCTAATTACACAGCTGTTGAAAAGCCCAGTAAATATGTTACTTAGGGATATATAATACCTTTGATGTAGTTGTAATCCGACTGAAGTTATTATAGGTTTTCACAGCTGCAGAGCATTCCAGCTTAGTAGGGTTTTTCTTTCTTTTTTTTTTTTCCTGTAATTTGCAGGAGCAGAAAAGAAATTGTGCTGCCAAAGCAAAATGGAGATTCTCATATAAACATGGTAACACAGCCCAAGAAAAATTATACAGATGCTGAGGCGCATTAACCTGTTCCAAAGCTTAAAGGGGCTTATCGGATAATAAATTGCCTCAGTGGATCCAAAGGGCTAGATTTCAAAATAGTTCTTTCTTTAAGACAATTAAAGCTTTACATAAAAGTGTGTCTTGGCAGTTGGGAATTCTTGATTCCTCTCAAAGCAAAGAGAAGCACAGGTTATAAAACTCTGAAAATAAAAAGTGTGCCAAAGTATGAAATATATGAAGGGCAATAGTAGTATAGAAAATATTTGATGTGCTAGTTCAAATTGATCAGTGAGAGAATAAGATTTTAGGATTTTATGAAGGGAGGGGTTAATGGCTGGAACGTAGTGCTGTTTTCATTCCTCAGTGCTTTACTGTATAAACGAACTCTACAGCCATTGAATGGATTATTAACCACATCTATAGGTCACTCAAAGGAGGCTTGGCAAGGGCCAATGTGCAATAGTTTACGGGAAGTGGGGGGGAGTACTGAATAGGGTTGATTTAGTATAAAGCAGTATTATGAACCAAACAGCAGAATTGCTAGTCACCATCTCCAGGGTCTCTGTTTAAGTAATCTGGGGAAACTAAAACAGTCTCAATTTGTCTGAAGAAGAAAGTTGCATTAATTAAACTTTAGGTATGATTTAAAACAGATTGAGTTAAATCCATGAAACCACTGTATGGACATTCTTATTTCAGCCTGAGTGGCTTATTTTGATTTAGTTTAAACTAATCCCTAATCCACTTGGTTACACTAAAATAAAACTGGTTTAAGCTGAAATAAGAGTGTCCTAGTAGCCTTTTCTCAGCTTTAACTGAATCAGTGCAACTCCTGTGAGCAGACAAAGCCTCGGGAACTAGATTAGTCGAAAGAGGGGAAGAAAAATACTGATGAGAATACATATTTTGTACATGACAGTGTTAAAGGCTTGATTCTGGCTTATAGACTCTGGTCTATAGATTCTGCCACGTGGAAATAGCAGGCACAATCTCTCAGGTCTGGTCTACACTGGGAGTTTAGGTTGAATTTAATTGCATTAGGTTGAATTTTTAAACAATGAATCCACCACCATGCCCATTCCATCAACGTAAGGGCTGCTAAAGTGGATTTTGGTTCTCCAGCTTTTCTCGAGGAGTAACGCTAAATTCGATCTTGCATGTTCGACTTTATGGTAGCACAGACGCAGCACTGTGAAAGTCTAAGTTCTTGGTCTCCGGGAGGTGCCCCACAGTGACCTGCAGTGACCGCTCTAGGCAGCTCTCCAGGTGAACAGGAAAAGCCCCGGGACAATTTGAATTTCATTTTCTGTTACCAGCCTGGCAACCAGGCCTTAGAGCAGGCAGAACACCTGGTCGTGAGTTCTCAGGGTCACAGAGGAGCACGAGCATTGAGCATGCAGGAGATCCTGGACCTCATTGCTGTGTGGTGAGAGGGATCTGTTTTTGCAGAACTACGAGCCAGCAAAAGGAGCACAGATATCTATGCCAATATCACAAAGGGCATGGAGGAGAAAGGATATTCCAAGGACACCCAACAGTGCCATGTGAAAATAAAGGAGCTAAGGCAGTTGTACTAGAAGACAAAGGAGGCAAACGGATGGTCTGGATCATCACCATAAACCTGCTGATTCTATGAGCAGCTGCATGTGATCCGGAGGTGCAGGGGAGGACCTGACCAGCTTTCCTAGCCAATCTGTGGATTCCTCCCAAGACACTCCTTTGGCAGCCTCAGGCAGCAGCATGGAGGATAGTGTGGATGAGGAAGAGAAGGAGGAGAAGAGTGGTCAGCACGCAAGCAGGATACCCAATGTCACCAACTGCCAGGCCTTTTTATAACTTTGGAGACTATCCCCTCCTCCTAGGACAACTTGCAGCTGGGCACTGATCCCAGGGAGGGCACTTCTGGTGAGTTCACATGTTTTATCTTGCTACAAGTGGGTTAAGGCAATCGGGTGCAATCTGTGGCGGCCACTGTGCCTACAGAGAGGAAGATCCCTGGAACAGCTTGTTAACATGTCTGGAGATGGAGCAGGAATCCTCCCTGCATATCTCCATAAAGCTCTCATAGAGGAACTCTTTGATCCTTCTCACAAGGTTTCTAAGGAGGCTGCCTTATTCTGTCCTCCATGGTAGGACACCTTCCCACACCAAGCCAGCAGTGAGTGGTCTGGTGTCACTGTAGCACAAAGCATTGCAGCATAATGCCCAGGTTTCTGGCCAGAGTCAGGATCTGCTCCCTATGACTCTGATCATCCCATAGCTACGTGGTTCCACCAACCTGTGCCAGTTGCTCAGCTCAAGCACTTCACCAAAGAGTATGTTTATGGCCTCCCAAGAATAGTCCTTGTTCTGGCAGACCCTGGATATGCCCTGGATAAACTCCAGCATACAGCTCACCATAGTTAATATGACTGCCATAATGTTTTGATGCTCAATGGGATCCACAAGTGTTCTGGGCTTATGCTGCTATGGTGTCTGTGCAAATAATCGGGGGGGGGGGGGGGGGAGCAGGAAGAGACTGTTTGCTTTCAAGTAAGGGGGAGGGAGGAGAGGAGTGTATTATGGGACACTGACAACATACACCCAAAACCACCTACTGCACAGTTTTGGTCCCCATGTGCATTGGGAGCAGCACCCAGAATGCAAAAGGAATCAGAAACTGTGGGACAGCTACCCACAGTGCATCCCTCTCAACGTCGATGGTAGCCACCCTATTGGGGATACACTACTTCAAACTGCGTCGAGTTCTTGCACACAGTGGGGGACATGCACCTTCAACTTCACAAAATCACTAAAAAAATCAAACTTAATACATTTGACCTTATCTCTCAGTGTAGACAAGGCCTCAGAGAGTTCCCCTACATTAACACAGTTTGCCTCTTACTTTACTCCTCAGGAGAGAGCAGTGTTCCCTAGCCACATGTCTGGCCACTCTGTTCCCTTTAGAAGAGAGCAGGAAAGTGCAACTGTGCCTGGGCCTAGCACAGAGTGTCCAGGGGGAGCTCTGGGACTGCAGAGTCTGGGCCGTGCTGGCAGGAGACACTTGTAAATAGTGATCTGAGGGAAGAAAGGTGGTCTGGTGAATCCGGCACAAGCTGGGACTTGCCATATTGGAGTTCAGTACCCACCTGAGGCACAGACTGCCAGGGAAAGGCTGGCTGGCTGGCAATATTCTGCTAACAGACAATCCCGTTTCTGCAGCATTGATTTTTTTTTCAAGTTTCCCTCAGGAAAATCTAATTGAAGTATTGCATTTACAGTTAGTTTGACTCAAGTCAAAATATTTCCGTTTGTTCTACCAAATCTAAATGTTTAGTTTCAGGTCAATTGGATATTAATCTGCACCAGTCTGAACAGCTGTTGTGCCTCAGGAGAGTTGTAGTTAGGATGCTTTATGCCTCCTTTCTTCTCCAGGGACCAGGGTCCCCAGCTAGACTACATCTCCCTGAGGCACCATAGCCTCCCCTCCGGATGATCCATTGTGGTGCATCATGGGAGTTTTACAACCAAGGTACATCATGGGAGATATAGGCCAGTCAGGGGGCCTGGCCCATAGAGGAAAATAGCGTATGAGGCAGCTGAACTACAGCTCCCCAGCCAAAACTCCATATTCCAACATTTCTGAATTGAAATTCATCTAAACTTCCAGTTCTGTGAAAATTTTCAATATTTAGACTTTTTGTTCAGTTCAAAATAAAATTTCAAAATACTGAGTTTCCTATGGGACAGAAATTCTGAGTGTCAGCCCTTTCATTGCCATGTGGCTTTCAGCAAGTCACTTAATCCATCTTGTGCATTTCCATTTTGAAATTTGCATGTTACAACAGTATCTAAGAACCTCAAAATCTTTAATACATTCATCCTCAACACTTCTGCAAGGTAGGGAAGTATTATTATTCCCTTTTACAGATAAGGGGCTGAGGCACAGAAAGGCTACATGAGTTTCCCATGGTCACACAGGAAATCTGCAGAGATGCAAGCACTCAAACTTGCCTGGCTGAAATCAGAGGCTAATATTCTTACTATGAGAGAATCCTTCCTCCCTATCACATTTCCCCATCAGTGGAATGTGGGTCATACTTCCCTACCTCACAAGCATGCTGTGAGGTTAAAAATCTGTTAATGGTTGTGAGGCTCTTAAATACCACAATGCTGAAGGCCATAAATGCCCAAGCATGTTATGGACAATTGAAGAAAAAGGCAGAATAGCAAATATTTTACTGCATCATCTGTCGAGTACTGACTTTCCCATTCCACTCTATATACTCTGATTCCTTCGGAAATGACATATTGGATCCAAACTTCCTTGCTTTACGCCAATGAGGAGCCACATTGGTTGTGAAGAGTGAGTCAAGTGAACAGGATTTACCTTTTTTTCAGGCATTTGCAGGAGAAGAGTAACTTTCAAGGAAGGGGGGAGGGAGGAGTCACAGTGAGCTACCATGATTTGTACACATTACTTAGGCAGATGCTTTAGGATGGGTGATGCTTGAAAGGTTATTACAGTCTAGCTTCCAGTAATGAAGTGGCCTGTAACATTATAACACATCTGCCCAGAGCACTTCAAATATTCTGGAAAGAGCAAAAACCATAAGAAAGAGATGAAGTCTCTGATAACACATTTGCTTGTTTGTTGGGAAACATTTACAACTCAAGCATGCAGCTCCTAAACAAACCCGACATATAGTTTTTTAAATTTGCAACTATTTTAAATATATTTGTGCCTTTGCCCCAAAATTGAGAGATCTTCTTCCAGCCAAATAGGTACTCAACTAGTTTTCCTGTATGCTCTTAAAATTGCAGTTCCCAAGGGTGAACTCCTGTTTCCAGTGATTGAATGTCAGGCCAATTAACTTACTGTGAGTTTCCAAAAGACTGCACTATATTTTTCAAACAAGTACTGTAACAAGTAGAAGGCCATCATTATCAATACTCAGAGCTTCCAGAAGCTCTTGTGAAAAAAAGATGAGGGGTTATTGTCACAAATAAAAACAGAGCATCACATAGCAATTGCCAAAAGAAACAATTAAATTGAAACTCAGGTATCTCAAATGTACTGCACAGGTGTTAAATCTTAAATACTTTAAGGAACACATTAAGGTATATTTTTAAGCTGACCTATAAAATTGCATGCACAATTTTCTGCACCTAGAAATGTTGGCATATAAACATTTTCTCCTTCATCTTTTACACTCAGATTTCCACACACAGAACTTAAGTGAGCATAAGCAGGAAGCAGTAGTAGGCTTGTATCTTCTCCATGGACCACCCAATAGAATAGAAGTAACATATTTAGCCAGCATATTGCACCAGGGCCTTTGAAAAAGCAGGGCTGTAATTGGCTTACACAGGGCTTTACAGAGAGTTTAGAAAGGTCCTGTCCAAAATTTCACATGGAGGGGGATAGAAACATAGCAAGGAGTCTTGAAGAGGAGATGGATGAGGTCAGAGCAGGCCTGTTGCCTCATTTTGGACTGACTGGAAGAGGCAAGATGAATATTCGAAAAGTCAGAGATGAGAAATTTGCACATGTCCAATTGAAAGACAATCAGGGGGCTAGAAAAGGCTTGGGGATCTGGGGATGGGGATGAATTTTGGAACATAGTAAAGAAAAAAGCGGCAGGATTAAGTCATAGCATCAAAGCATAAAGAGTAGGCAGAGGTGGTAACGTGGGGGTGGGGATTTCAGCGGAATCACCACATGGGACTGAGAAGTGGAGAAGGGACAAGGATTTAGAAGGAAACATGGAGCTCACCCGCAACTATTTTTGATTTGGAGACAATTTGTGTCTTCAAGTCAGTGGCACAGCTATGGGCACCTGCATGGCCCCACAATATGCCAACATCTTTATGGCTGACCTTGAACAATGTTTCAGCTCTAACCTTCTCTCACCCTTATTCTACTTACACTACATTAATGACATCTTCATCATATGGACCCATGGGAAAGAGACCTTTGAAGAATTTCACAGGGATTTCAACAACTTCCACCCCACCATCAACCTCAGCCTGGATCAGTCCACATGAGAGATTCACTTCCTTGACACTACAGTACAATTACATGACGGACACATTTCCACCACCTTACATCAGAAACCTACCGACCGTTACACTTACCTTCATGCCTCTAGCTTCCATCCAAGACACATTTCTCAATCCATGGTTTACAGCCAAGCCCTAAAATACAACTGGATTTGCTCCAATCCCACAGACAGAGACAAACACTTATAAGATCTATGGAGAGCATTTTTAAAACCGAAATACCCACCCGGAGAAGTGAAAAAGCAGATCGACAGAGCCAGAAGAGTAACCAGACATGAATTACTTCAAGACAGGCCAGAAGAGAAAACAACAGAATTCCACTTGTCATCACCTACAACCCACAACTTAAACCCCTCCAACGTATTGTCAACAATCTACAACCTATCCTAGAAATTGACCCCTCACTCTCACAAGCCTTGGGGGACAGGCCAATTCACAAAGGTATGAATAAAGACATTACCTGGCTAGCACACTACCTTCCACATCCTAATGACTTTAAAAAACCAAACAATGGGTACTTACAAACAATGTGCACCTTCTCTATCAGCTTCATGTAGCATGAACACTCTAATTGACTTTTTTCCCCTTTTTCCCCTCTTTTTCCTTCTTTCCCTCTCCCCCTGCCTCCCCATCCCATATTTACTTTGGAACTGGGCCTCTAATAACTCCATTCATCCGAAGAAGTGGGTTGTGCCCACAAAAGCTCATGATACCATCTACATGTTTTATTAATCTTTACAGTGCTGCTAGACTATTTGTTGCTTTTTAAGTGTTTCCAGTTACAGACTAACTCGGTTACCCCTCTGAAGCAACGGAGCTCAGTATTAGCCACTGTAGTGGAGGAGGACTGTTTCTCACCCTCTGGGAATGGCTGGCAGTGGTGCAAGTCTGATCAAAGCAAACAGGTGGTTGCTCTCCTGTTTCTAACCCATTGTTCTCTGTGTGAGGAACAGCCACTGTGGGCTCCAGGATGGGCCTGCTTTGTGCCCCAGAAGGGGCATGGCTGAGGCAGAAGGGGAGGAGCTGAGGGCAGTCAGTGCTTGGCACCTCCCAAAACAAGGTGCAGCCCCTGCCCAGCTCAGAGCCACACAGAGCAGTGTTCCACTGCTCCAGTAGCAATTCCAAGAGGCTCCGGGGCTCCTGGCTGCTGTTGCCACAGCAGAAGCAGTGGCAGCAGCTGGGAGCTCTGGGCCCCTTTGAATCTCTGGACCTTGGGGCAACTGCCCCCTTTGTTTCCCCTGTCAGCAAGCCAGGGGACTCCCCTTTTTGTGGCACAAAAGCTGTCTGAGTCAGAGATGAATTACTGGAGACCAGAATCAAAGTCCGAGTTCAGTGCCTGAGTCTCCACTAGTCTGTTCAGGGGATGGGGCTTTGATCTTTTGCGTGTCAGCACAGTGCTTCCAACCTCTTTCTTCAAGCACGAAGAAGGGGTGGCAAAGTAGCAATCGCGACCTCAAATTAGAGAGATTATGGGGAAAGTAATTTAAAAAATTGGGTAACATTTAATCATTTCAAACACATTGTGCTGCATCGCGTTGGCTGTGTTTTGATGGATGGGGTTTGCGTGGCTGCTGTCCTTGGGGGCCACTCAGGAAAAATGAGATGTGTGTCTTCTAAGGCCGTTGACACAGTGAGGGACCCTTAAACCAACAAGCAACACTTTCAGATGTGCTCTCGCCTCCCACCAAAGGCACAAGATCAACAAATACAGGAAGACACAGCAGAGGGAAGAGGAACTGGCTGCTGAGTGACACAATGTTTGCAAAACAAGCCTCCCAACCACATGAGCATGTGTATTTTGACCTACTGGGAATCCCAGAAGTCAGGAAAAGAGCTTTCACATTATGCTGTCCCTTTCCCTGCCAGTGCTGCAGGCTTCCTGAGGGTCCAGTGAAACAGTCAATCCTAAAACCCTTTCCCATGGGAGTAGATTTCTCTCCTGACTAAGATTGCAGGACTGGGCCCTAGCAATCCCACACATCTAGTTCCCATTCTGCCCTGACTTAAAACACTTAATAGTTGTGCTGTAACAAATCACCATTTTCACCTTGATGGTGCTTCAAAAAAATAAAAACAATTATTTCACATCAAACTGAAAACCAATTTTTTGGTGAACCAAGTACCAAAAAAAAAATGGTTTAGAGCTGAACTAAATAATTAGTTTAATATTGCTTATGATTTGAGGTTTTCCATCAGTCTTTGAACCAAAAAACTATTTAGAACTGTAAATGGGCCAGCCACCTCCTGAGCATGTACTTTTGATCTGAGGTCACACTGCAGATGTCTGGCCTCAGCTTCCCCACTTTTCCAGGGTACTCTCAAGCCAATTTCTCAGCCGCAGGCCTCTGTGGGACTGATTTTATGAACATGATAAAATATTCAAAATAAATATTTTCAGATCCCCATCAAGTCAATTTTCTGGCCTCCTTTTTGGGGATCTCCCAAGTCCTCCCTGCCTGGAACTTTTCCCCTGAAAACTCAGAGTTCCCTGCCGGCATCTACTTGCTGCCAACTGTCATTTCAGCTCTTGGGAATGTCTCTTAGTCCCAGCAGACTCCACAGTTTCTGAAAATCCCTCTCTGTCTACAAGTCTCTGCTGCTCTTAGTAGGAAAATCAGCTTCTCCTTACCCATTGAGTTCTGATAATAAAACCTCATATCCCAACCCACATATGGCAAGCTGCAGATAATTGTACAGTTAAGGAAAGTTAAGGCAACTAGATAGATAGATAGAAAATGGAAGAAAGGGGAAGTTGATAGTAATGAATATAAATCAGAAGTTAGGCATTGCAAAAAATTGATAAAGGAAGCCAGGGACAGAAGGAGAAATCTTTAAGGTCAGCAAAGTTAAGGGCAATAAGAAGTTTTTTAAGTCTATTAGAAACAAAAATAATCCAAACAGTGGTATTCATTACTAGATGGAAATATAGGAATTATCAATAACAATGCAGAAGAGACACAACCATTCAATAAATATTTTTGTTCTGCATTTGCAGGGAAAAAAACAAACAACATGCCCCTATCAGATGATAACACTCCTTCCTTTCCACTAGTATCTCAGAAGGCTTTTAAACAGCAGCTACTAACAATGGACATTTCTAACTCAGCAGATCCATGTAATTTGCATCCTAGCATTTTAAAAGAGCTGGCTGAAGAGTTTGCTCTATTGTTAGAGTTGATATACTGGGTATGTTCCAGAAGACTGAAGAAAAAATGTTTTGCCAATATTTAACAAGGGTAAGTAGGATGACCTGTGAAATTATAGACCTTTCAGTCTGATATTGACCCCAGGTAAGATAATGAAGAAGTTTGATAGGAGACTCGATTAATAAAGAATCGAAAGGAATTAATGCCAATCAAAACAGCCTTATGGAAAACAGAATCTGTCAGAATAATATTATATCTTTTTTTTCAATGGGATGTCAAATGTTATGGCTAAAGATAATAGCATTGATGTAATAGACTTCTGTTTGGCATTTAATGAGATGCATGTGCCACTTTGATTAAAAACTAGAAAGATATAACATTAACATGGCACTCATTAACTGGATTACATACTGGCTAACTGATAGGTCTCAAAATGTAACTATAAATGGGGAATCTTCATATTTGCAGGGTGTTTCACTTTGAATAGGGATACTGATTGTCCACTGGGACAATTTACCAAGGATCGTGGTAGATTCTCCACCACTGACCATTTTTAAATCAACACTGGATGTTTTTCTGAACTATATTCTCTAGAAATCAGTTTGAGGAAGTCCTATAGCCTGTATTATTCACCAGGTCAGAAAGAAGACCAAAATTGTCCCTTTTGGCCTTGGAATCTCCAAATCCACAAAGCTGCAAATCTGAGAGCAATATCTGGGCCCAGATTTTTCATTTGTTTGTTTATTTGTAAGGCAACATGACATTATGAAATAGTCAGCATCTTTCATTTTGCTCCATTTCAATGACAGTTATTTGTAAGACTTTAAAAGTCCTTTTGCATGTATTTTAGTGGCGATACAAGCAGAAATCAGCAAATCCCACTCACATTTCTGTGGCTGTAGAGGTCTCTCTGGCAGTTGAATGTTAGATGCCTATGGACCAAATTGTTGGAGGTGCTGACAACCACAGCACCAACTGAAGCCAATCCTGCATTGTCATACTACAGCTTTTTCCACATGTCTCTTGCATGCCCTCTGCATCCAACCCAATGACAAAAATTGAGCTAAGCATGAAAAATTGACAGTATTAAATCAGGCCAGTGTTCGTTGTGCTTTAATTCAGAAGTTATAATCAAGATTTGGTCTTTCAGCTGTTAGGCATTTTGAAATTAGTTCAGATTTGACAAACCAAATAGAATGTCCTCCTTCGCTACTTGACTTTGATAATTTACTGCCTTTGAGGGACTTTTTCTTTCCCGTAAATTGTACCCCTAATAGCTATAAAGTTAATCCTAAGCATAAAGTAGAAATCATTATTAATATTTGCAAATCTTATCTCTTGGATGGAAGTGGGTGACCTGTGGGACTGCCCCACTTTTGAAGCAATTGAAGCATTAAGACATAATTTATGCACTTGAGAAGAAATTTCCATATCACAGAGATTGGTTCTTTCCTTGTTATGACTTATGAAGGATGTTACTAGTAAATGAAACCACAAGATCTCTATTACATAAGAACTTGTTTTGACATGTATAGTGCATCTTATTTATGGAGGTAGCCCAAATGTGCTGTTTTAATGCGACCAAGCATCATTTCAAGGTTGTCTTAACACGACGAAAACAAGATCAGAGAGGAGTGTTTCACTATGAATCAAAATCCCAGCTAGCACTGACAGTTTGGATGACCAGGATCTGATGTACTGAGTTTAATTTTAGTTTGGATTATTTATATAAGAGAGCAATTCAGGAACATTTGGGTGAAGGCTGAAAAACAAAGATGATGATCAAGGAAATAAAAGAGGAGGAAGAAAAGAAAGGGGAAGAAAAGAGGATTCTTGGGTTTCACAGAAACTATATTGCAAGACTCACTTTTCAGTTTTACTCTGTCAAACCCTACTTCCCCCTCATCTCAAATGCACTGGAAACTTTCAACAAGAAAAAATAATCTTGAACTCCACCTGAAGTTGCAGTCTGCGTTAAAGCACTTTTCCATCCTCCACAGTCCTGGGGCCAGCTGGGAACTGACTAAATTAGCATCCTCAGGATGACTCTTTGGCCTGGTCTACACTGGCAGCAGCATGTAGTGTACGTGTAGCTACATGTTGCAGTAAAAAGTAGGTTGCATCCACACTGTGGTGTGCAGTTAAGAACATAAGAATGGCCATACTGGGTCAGACCAAAGGTCCATCTAGCCCAGTCTCTCATCTTCCAACAGTGGCCAATGCCAGGTGCCCCAAAGGGAATGAACAGAACAGATAATCATCAAGTGATCCCTCCCCTGTTGCCCATTTCCAGCTTCTGACAAACAGAGGCTAGGGACACAATTTCCACCCATCCTGGTGAATAGCCATTGATTAATCTATCCTTTTTTTTAACCCTGCTATAGTCTTGGATTCACAACATCCCCTGGCAAGGAGTTCCACAGGTTGACATACAGCTGTGAAAGGCTCTCACAGTGGGACACTATACTGCTAAAAATTACAGTGTACAGGTGAGAGGGATTGCTTGGATGTGTGTAGAGCCATGGAGGGTATATACCCTAAGATTTTGGTGTGTCTTTGCTCTACTTATGTAAGCCATGCCTCACCATTCACATTGCAATTGAAAACCCATGCCAGAGATGTGCAGTGAATGCACTCTACACATCCCCATAAGCGTAGACATAAACTTATTTATTCCGGCAAGAATGGCTGACTTCCTTGGATTAGCCAGAGCATTGTGTGTTCTGGCCCTGCTTAGGGATGTGAAGGACTAGTTGACTAGTCGATTATCCGATAAGCAAATGCTATCGGAAAATCGACAGGATAGTCAACTAGTTGCTCCCCACCCCCCTTGCTGCCTCTATCAGAAAGAAGCAGCAAGGGGGAGGGAGAGGAGAAGGTACTTCAAAGTGGCAGTGCCGCTTAAAGCCTGGGGCCAGATCCCGGGCTCCACATAGCGCTTCCGCTTTGAAACGCCACGGGGAGCCCACCGTCGGGCTCCTCACGGCGTTTCAAAGAGGCAGCACTGTGTGGAGCCCGGGATCATGCTGACCCCGGGCTCCACATGGTGCTTTTGCCTTTGAAGTGTAGCTACAGACCTAAGGCTATTGCTATACTTCAAAGGCGAAGGCACCCTATTGACCAATCAAATAGTCAATGCAAAATACATCGACTATTTGATTAGTCAATTAGTCGATATTTAACATCCTTAGCCCTGCTTCCCCTATCTGCCATCCCTGCATAACCCATAGATTTGTCTATTTAAGCAGTTCTTAGCACTCCTCCAGTGCATAAGACTGACACCCAGTCTGATGAGTTTCTTAAGAGTGATTAAACCTTTTTCCCTCAACTGAAGTCAGTTTTTTTTCATGCCAGCTTTTAGTTTCTATTTTTTCATAATTCCCAGCAAACACTCTGTGATTTCGTGCATTGTCTCTGGGGGCATGTCTCATATTGTGATGACGAAAGCTAGTCAGACAATGCTATTTATTTTCCATGAAAAAAATGGAAACTGAAATTTAAAAAACAGAGAATCCTAACTCTACATTTGATCATGAGATTTTATATGCCAACGTTCTTAGTATTTAATATTATAACTCTTGATGTTCTCATTACTCATAAGTATCCAATCCCTTTTGGAGTCTTGTTAAGTTCTTGATCTGAATGATATCCCACAGTAATGAGTTCCACAGCCTAATAAGGCATTGCAGGAACTTGTGAAAGAGTATGCAAGTTTATAGTGCATGAGAAACTTGCCTGTAATAACAGATCAGGGGGCACTTAGTCATTTTCTTTGTGAATCAAAAGTAAACATCTCAGGTCTCCATTGTACTGACACATTATGTAAATAGTTTTGCTGAAAAAACATTCAGTTTTGCTTTTGGGGGTTTCAGAAGCCTGTGCCATACATTTTAGCTATATCTAAGAGGGCGTTTTCTAATCTGAATGGAATGTTTGTTTATTCATTTAATTACACTTTAAAATGAAAAACAGAAAGTAATTTAAGAAGAGTAGTAATATTCTATTGATGTACTTTGAGTGTATAATTTTATTACATTAGCAGTAATATTTTATTAGTTCTATTTAGGTTTACATGTTCATTTTAGTTTCTGAGATTTTATATAAACAATGCCTGGATGTTAAAAAAAATTAGAACTATTGCAAATCCCTTTATACATAGACATTGCAATTTAATCAGAATGATAGAATTTGTGATACACACAATAGGAATATAGTATAGGTAGCTGCAGGGAAAGATACTAACCACTACCTACATGCATCACTTGAAACATGGGGCTGCCAGTTGCTACATGTTCTCATTTTCTCAGGTTAGTTTCAGTTCTGAAGGGTACACATTCCACACCTGCAAGCTAGCTTCCATGTCATTGAGAGCCTGAAATTCTCTTCAAAGTCTAACACTTCATGTAACATGTTGAGTGCTGACATACCAGATGATGTGGCACATTTGTATTGCCACATGTCACAGTGCACGTGCCACAATGCTGTGAGCTAAAGACTTTGTCACGTAGGCCAGTGTTGAGAAGGTGGCAACATTAATGCCACTGAAGTGTCAGAAACACCAGATTGTAAGCCATTTAGTCAGGTGTGCACTAGAATTTCATGTGAAAGCATCCACTATCTTTGTTTAAAAGGATGGTCTCTCCCAGTGTTCATGGGATCAAATTCCAACTGCTGGGGGAATCAGAGGAACAGAGAGAATGGACACAGCATAACAAATTAATATGAAAGGGCTCTGCTTTAAAAAGTCGTTGAATAAGGAAGACATTAGAAATGATGCCTCTTATTTTGCTCTGTTCAGACTTACTATGAACATCACAAGAAAACACTCTATTAATATTTTCCTCCAACGACTTATAGTAATGTTGCTCAAGACCCACAAATTGACCCTACTTGCGGATCCTTTTTTGAGGAGCTGCAAATGTGGAGTGATATATTCTTAGCTTTCAGTGAAATTAGAATGTTTTATACTTTTATGTCTCTGTAAGGTTGCAATGTAACATGACTTTATTTCTTAAAATTCACAATGGTAACACACAAGAATCCCCAAAACAGAGTGAGGCAAAGCAGGCTGCTTTTAAAAACAGAAGCACAGCTTAACCCACCTTGCTCTAGGCTGGTTCTCCATAGACTGACTGTGAGGACACAGATCACACACTTTCCTACAGAGCCTTGCCTGCAAGCAGGGCCGGCCCGAGCCCTTTTGGCACCCTGGGCCCAGGCGCACAGCGCCGCCCCCAAGCGCACGGCGCATGTGCGGGCCCGCCTGTGGGGCGCGGACCCACCCCACACCAGGAAGGGTGGGCCTGCCCCCAGGGCGCATGGCGCATGCGCGGGCCGGCCACGGCCACTGGCACGCAGCCTGGTGCCTGCCCCTGGGGCACATAGCGCATGCCCTGCCCAGCCCAGCCTGGCCAGCGCTGCTGGCGTGCACGCCGGGCCATGCAGAGCCCCGCGGCCGTGGGGGGAAGGGCACTGCTGGGCTGGCGCCGCAGGGCCAGCGCCGCGGGAGCCAGGCGCCCCCCATCGGTTGGCGCCCTGGGCAGCTGCCCGGCTCGCCCATGCCTCAGTCCGGCCCTGCCTGCAAGCAAGATCAGGAAACCCCTTTGGATTAAAAATGACAGCTTGCCATTTTTTACACTTTTCAATCCACCACAGGCGGAAGATACCAGTTGGTCTTTATTTTCAAACTCATTTAACTCTAATTCCTTTTGGACTCTGGAGGATGTTTCTCTCCATTTTAAACACAGATAAGAAGAACCAACAAAAATCTTACTGGGAAGCACAGGCAGTGGTGTTCTTGGGAAACATCAAACTGTTGTCAACGGAGCACAGTTGAACTTGCCTAAGGAAATCAGATTTATCAGCATAAGCTTTTCATTTACACCTTAGTACAAGTCTTGATAGCTATGGGCTACTTGTCAGATTAGATTAATCAGGCATATAATTTTGAACAAAATCAGTAAAAAAGCTTTCTTTAAAAAAATGACAAAAGATCAAAATAGTTACATCAAAGATTCTTTCCTAACAACACTTCACTAAAATGAGCAAAGGAATCTTGAACACAACCAGGTAAACAATGTCTACATATGGGAAGACAAGGTAATTTCCTATTCTATGTTGTTAGTATTTATTGTTTAGTTGTGGTAGTGTTCACTATGTGCTCGGTGAGGGGTGGGCAATAATTTTTGACCAGGGGATACTTCAGAAGTTTCTGAAGTGGCCCCAGGCTACCCCAGAAGGGGTGGGGCCTCAGATGGAAGGGGCGGGACCAGGACACTTCCATGCTTACCAAACCACAGACCCTGATTGGCCTGAGGGTGGGGAGCACACAAACTCTTTGCCTCTCCCCTCACCCGCCCCCAAGAGCACTGCCAGCAGTTCTGAACAGCTGGCAGTTTCCTCTAGGTACCCATGTCCCGGCGGTGGGGGGAGACTTTGCCTGCTCCCCCCTGCTACTCCCTGGTCAATCAGAGCCTGGGGAGGGGGAGCATGCAAAGTGTCTCACTCCCTGCTCCCATCTTGCAAGGGAGTGCTGTGCTTAAAGTTAAACGCCAGTTGAGCAGCAGCTGGCAGTTGACTTTAAGTGCTGAGCCCCTTGCAGGATGGGAGGAGACTTCACATACTTCCCCCGTCCCCAAGCCCTGATTGGCCTGGGGGCAGGGAGAGAGGCAGGGCTTCCGCTGGCCGGGTCAACTCGCTTGGCGGACCGGATCCAGCCCGCGGAGGCCCTTTTGCCCACCCCGGTGCTAGGTGCTTTCCACACACTTAAAGGACAGTTCTTGATTTAAGGAGTTCATCACCTAAGAGTATGTCTGACCTAGGAACCATTTTGAGCCAACTGAGTAGAGTCCACAGGGGTGCAAAGATCATACACAATACCCCTGGATTTTTTTCTGATTCAGAAACAAATTTGGAAAATGTAAAAATCTGCACAAATCAGAAATCCTGCATTTGAGCCAGTTCTATTCATAATTACATAAAGACAACGGGTCTTCCATTACCCCAAAGAATATTAGTCAAGCAAAGTATTAAGTCACAGGAAATATTTCCTCTTTTTAACAATCTTTCAATAAGCCCACTGGAAAATGTTATATTTTGGATAGAGTGCTAGTCTTCTGCCATCCAAACCCATAAATCTAAGTAAGACCAAAGCAGGACATCTTCAAATAGAGTCTTTTCTAGATCTTTTGGATAAGAAAATAGTGGCCACATTGTCAGGGTGAACTACAACAAAGCTCAGGTAAACACACTGCCAAGATGTTGATACAAACATATTCATCCTGCAAAATTGGCTCCCGAAATTTCAGGTACTTTCCATTTCTCTTTGTGTCACAAGTAATATGAGAATATTCTTACTCATAGTATTTCAGACACTGTCTGATCTGAATGTTCTTATATTTGAGAAATACATCCAATATATGCTATGGCTCTATCCCTCATTCATTTTTAATCTGACTAAGTGTAGGAATCATATGGAAAATCTAAAGATAGACAGCAGCTATGCTACCTCCAGCTCTCATCTCATCCGATCTGAAAAGATAAGTAAGATGAAGTCAGTACGTCAGTGAGTGACTTCCCAGGAAAACCCAGATGCTGGGAAGTAGTGGTGGTGACTCAGTGAGTGTCACTCCTCCCCGAATCATTTCCCAACATACAAAAGGACGGTATGGGACAGTGAGCAGTCTTTCAGATGAGGCATAAAATTAAGGCCCTGACCGCTTGTGATCACTATTATTTATTATTAGTATTGCCATAGTGCATCCTGGATCAGAATCCCACTGTGGTAGGCACTGTACAAATTCACAGTCCCTACCCCAAGAAACTTACCAATGGTACTTAATACAGCTTTCAGCAAGAATATAGATTAGGGATGTTAGATATCCTGTAACTGAATAGTCAAGTAACCGCATGAAATCTTAGCAGTTACACAACTATTCAATAGTCCCCAGGGGCAGGGCAGCAGCCAGTGTGCTCCCAGTGCCACTCCGAGGGAGCCCCTGCCACCTCGTGCTGCTGCCTCTCTATCAGGGGCAGCAGCATGGGGTGGCAGGCGGAAGCTGGTCTGCCAGGGGAGCCAGTTTAAAAACTAGCTCCCCCGCACAAACCGGCTGCCTGCTGCCTGGCGCTGCTGCCTCTGATACAGAGGCAGCAACATGGGGTGGCAGCAGCCCCTGTCCGCAGGGGGTCCGAGCTTCCTGTGGCCAGAGGCTGGTCTGTGACAGCAGCCCCCTGCCCATGGAATGAGGCTGCTCCATTGGATGCATAGCAGCCTCTGCCCACAGGGAGCTCGGGCCTGCCGCAGACAGAGGCTGTTTTGCAGCAGCCTCTCCTGCTCACCCGTCCCCTACACTGATGTAGAGGAGCACCATGCAACTGATGCTGGGGGAACCGGCTTTTAAGCCAGCTCCCACCAGCACTGGCTCACGCCTCTCTCTCCGCCCCCGCCTCTTCAGAAGGCATCCGGGGCGGTGGGGGGGGGAGGGAGGCAAGGCAGGCGGGTCTACAGAACTGGCACACAAAGGGAGCCTACTTGAAAGCCAGCTCCCCACGCATATCAGCTCCCACCTTGCCTCCCTTACCCTCCATGCTGCTGCCTCTATTAGAAGCAGCAGCACAGAGGTAAGGAGGGGGGCAGGGGAATCCACTGCTCGGGGGAGCCGACGTAAAGCCAGCTCCTCACAGGCACTAGCTCCTGCTTCCCCCCACCTCCGCTTCTGATACAGAGGCAGCAACGGGAGGGGGGGAATGTACGTAGTCGACAAGATTAACCAATAAGCTTATCAGTTAATTGTATAGTCGACTATCCCTAGTATGGATGCTAACTCTGCTGCCTGGCCAAATTCTAGTGAGTAATTACATTCTGCCTACCTACAGTTATCCCTGTAATGGTTTAGTTTCTATCCTCAATGCTCTTAAATGGCTTCTGTCTAGCAGCTCAGAGATGATTCTTTCAGTCAATTGAGAAGAGATCTGCAGCTGGTGAACCCTGAAAAGTGCTTTTAGGAACTGGCTGATAGGAACTATATCCATATATTTTCATAGTCCTGGGCTGTCATTTCAAAAGCATTGCTTTAAGGAAGGAAGTTGTTTACCAGCAGTCGAAGCAGGCGTTGCCATCTTGGAGATCATTTACATTTCACAGCACTGTCAAATCCTGAGACATAGCAGATTGTACCAGGATGGCTTCTGCTTTCTGATGAAACGGTTGGCACACTGCTGATGTCTGAATGGGCGCTCTGTTTGCCCATAGTCGGAGGACAGGAGAAAAGTTCTAGAGGAGGGAGTTGGTGTTCCATTCAGGCTGACGTGTCCAGTTTACATCAGTTATGCTCTCAATGGGGAGAAAATAATTTTCTTAAAAGGGGGCATGTAGTGAGTCAGCATGGCCTTCCGCTGACTCAGAGGAAGAAACTCCCTTCAAAACCCCTTGGTGGGCGGTGCCAGAATCACCCAGTCCCGCCCACCGGAAACAGGAAGCCAGGGCTGGAAGTATAAGAAAGGCAGCTCCCAGCTCAATTAGGTCTCAGCCACCAAGTAGGGCAGAGGCTCTCCCCCAGCCCCAGCATCGGAGGGCCTTGCTACGCTGCTCTCAGGTGTATGACTGGGTTGGGCCGCCCGGGCTGTTACCAGGTCCTGAGCTGAGGCCTAGACCGCGCCGACTGCGGCTGGAGCAGGATCCCGAGACAGGCCGACAGGAGCCGCCGCTTGTACCCACCAGTCAACCCGGACCCCCTGAGCATCTGCAGAGCCCGGTCGACTGGGCCAAACCGCCTGGACCTTTAACCGACCCAGATCCTGAGCCTATGGACACACTGCCACCTTAGCCATCCCTAGCCGACGCCAAGGAGCGACCTCCGAGTCAGGTAGGCCCCCAAGGGGAACAGGGAAGTGGCCCAGGGACAGCCGACCGTGGGGCGGCTGAGGATATGGAGGTTGGTTGGGCAGGGCGCTGTGGCTTGAAGCCCTGCTGACTCACTGACCTGGACGGCGCGTTACGGCCGGGAGCCCCGCCGATCCAGTGGCTGCGGCGCTGCCACTACTAGAGCCCTGGGCTGGGACGTGGTGGAGTAGGGAGGGCCTGCATCCCCCCCACCACTTCTTTCCCTGGGTGGCAGATTCCCCCTGTGGGGGCAAATCCCCTGCGCTTGTCGGCTCTCCGCTAGCAAAGAGACCCAACTCCTGGCTCTGCCTGCAAACAGGCCTGCGCCGTTAGACTTTTCATATTGTTTGACTACTCGTTCGCTGCCTTGCCCTGACCCAGGGCTTGGGTTCACAAACTGTCGTGCAGCCCACTAGACTACAGTTCAACTGTTAATTTACTGACTGGCCCAGACCTAGGGCCTGGGCCCCTGAACTGTGGGGGAGCCCTCCGTATTACTGTGTCACTGTTAATTTGCTGACCAGCCCTAAACCAGGGCGGGCCACTAGGACTACTGCAGGCCGACCGTCAGGCCTTGAGGCCCCAGACATGGGGCTTATGGTGAGTCAGTGTGGCCTCCTGCTGACTCGAACTACTACACGGCACTAGGAATAGCAATGATATTTTCAGCTCCCTAATGACAATCCTTTGCAACAGGGAAGTCCCTGATGCTTCCCAGCCTGCACTCACTCACATTACAGACAACCATGGAACATTCTGCTGCCATTACACCTAATTTTGAGAGATGCCCATTGCAATCTAGGGGGTGATGAGGATCCTCAATCCATACTGGAGCCAATGGGAGGCAAGGGTGCTCCGTAATAAACACTATACAATCCCTTAAGGCAGACACAGTAGGGAAGAGACAGCTCTAAAATCTCTCCTACTGGAATCTGGCAGGCAGAGGCTTCTTTCATCTTTCAACTAAATTGATGCCATTTAAAAATCTATCAGTGAAATGCTTAAGCATTTAGAACAGTGATAACACGGGTGTGATCCTAGCTTGCACAAACCAATGTGTCTTTTCTGAAGTCAATGGAGCACCTACACCTGCTGAAAGTCTGAACATAGGATTTGCACCGCAGCAGGCAATAACCAGCCCACAGAGTGGACATGGTTCACCAGGGTTAGCCCCTGGCAGGCCACAACTGCTGTACTTACCTACGCCTCCATAGTTATACGCTCTCGCAGCTCCTGTTGGCCACGGCTCACCGCTCCTGGCCAATGGGAGCTGCGGGAAGTGGCACAGAATGAGACACCACTTCCTGCAGCTCCCATTGGCTGGGAATGGCAATCTGTGGCCAACAGAAGCTACAATCGCCTGTAGCTGCAGAGGTGCAGATAAATAAACTGGCGGCCTACCAGGGGCTAACTGTGGTGAACCACTGCTGTCTTATTGCCTATCCCTGAACTAGTGGGATAATTTAAAACAATACAGCTTATGTGACAGTCAATGAGAGACCTACAAGCCTAGCTACATCCTACATTGTTTTGTTATTAGAGGCAGAGAAGTCTGAGCTTGTGGCAATATAGTCATCAGTCACTGCAAACAACCTGCAAAACCCTAGTTTCTGAAATACAATCAAACTCTCAAGAGTCACTCAGAACATGGAAGTGCAATTTGCTAAAAGCAAATAGAATGGCAGAGCAATTTCTACTTGCAAGCCAGAGCAACTATCTTCAAAGGACGAATAAAATATTTTCCTCTCATTATTGTCATGAGCAAGCTGGCAATAGAGGGAGAGCAGATTTTCTGCTGGGGCTCAACAACTTTCACAATGATTTTGCAAGGCTGCCATGCCACAAACTGGGGCTGCCACTGTTTGAGGCTCAGTACTACTGATATACAATGAGTCCAGCTGAGGTAATAGAAAAGTACACATTTTACAGTATTGTGCTCAGTTCAACAGTGAGCTGGTGCATAGAGGCTCCTCTTTCATTCTTAGGCAGTGCTGACAGAAGGCTTGTGTTATGCCCTTTTCATTTAAGACAAAGGCTCTCACACTGCAGTCTCCTGTGTGGAGAAAGCTTTTGTACATGCAGAGACAGTGGTAGAAGGAGCCTTCTGGTCCGTGTACTCCTGGTGGAGGGAGATTATAAAGACAAACTCTTCCTGCTGCACATGGTCCAGATGAAGAACTTAAGCCATAATGCCCTTTTATCACAGTAATTACAGTGCCCATTGTTTTAATGACAGTGTTGTTGGGAAACAGGAGAAGGACTCGGTCCCAAGGAGCTATTCCAGTGTACACAAATAAGCTATATATTATATTGTTGTCAGATTAGACAGAGAAACTGGGCTTGGCTATTACTGCTATTTTCCCCACAATCTTTTGTGTCTGTGCTGGTTTTATTTAACCAGATTATGCAAACTAGGATTCCGAAGAAGACGAAAGCTCCCTTTCTCTTGAGAACTTCAGAATTGGGCAATGCAAGGGAGACTGAATGCGATCACAATGCTTCCCATTTAATGTAGTTATTTACATGAGACCCATATTCTGCTAATAAAACAACATCACGAGGTAACTGGCTTCTATTATTTCCAAGAATAAAGAACTCCACCACTTTATAGCATTACTGCATTACTGTACTTTAGACCATGTGAAATTAGCATACTAACCCACAGTAAAACTGTCTGTGGATCTCTAAGCTACCAAATGAAAAAAAACAACGTGAAAATTAGACTCTATACTATAAAGACTGAAAAAACTGGTTTTGGTCCTAGCACTTATAAAAGAAATAGAGAAGAAAGGCAAAACTGCAAAATATGCTTTTGGAAGACAAAGTTCTCAGAAGACTAAATTCATCCTGAATGGAGTTCTCAGTGACTAACAATCGGGATGTTTGCTACTGGCAGACTGAGACATATGAGAAAGTAATGGGGCAAAATGTTTAAAACATGATTTTACTGTTGTCCCAGTAGCAACCCTGAAAGTGAAATTCCCATCAGTTCCGAAGGGTGGGACTTATTTCTAAATCTTATTTGGGTTTTGGTTGCAAAACTCTCTTGACTGGGGGAATGTAATTCTTCGTTCAACTTCCCAACCTTGAATCTGCAGAACTTCATAAAGTGCACTCAAAGATATCGCTGAGGACTATATGGACTAGGCATAACATAACCTATAAGGACTAGGTATTATCCAACATTCCACAGTGTTAAAGACTAATCAGTAACTAGAAACCTCAGTAATCCAGTAATCAGTCCAGTAATCAGAAACCTCAGCCTGCTTAGTATCATGAGAAACATGCCATACAATTCATGGCAAAGGGCAGAAATGTATTGATTGAAACACACGAAAGGAGAGTCACCCAAATGAAGTATAGAGCACTGACTCTGAAGTTGTTCATGCAAAACAATCAAACCCTATTTAATGTTCCTTTTTTTGGAGACAGAGACTTTAACCAGTATTCATATATTTAGAACGCTGTAAAGATACAAAATTGGTATCCACATCTGCATCTGCAAAAATGATCCGCTGATATCTGCATCCACGCACATGGATGTGGACACCTGCAGATATAAAGCAGATATCTGCATATTTGCAGGGCTCTAGATACAAAATTTGTATCTGCATCCATATCTGCAACCACAGATATCTGCATCCACACATGCAATTACCCATGCATATAAAGCAGATATCGGCAGCTTTGCAGGTCGCTACACATATTCAGTCAAACAAACCACCTTAGACGGGAATGAAGGGTTAGTTTTGTTGCTCAATTCTGAATCAGGAATGACAATTTTCCTGCTTTAGATAACACAGATGCACACACACACAAGAAGGAAGATGAGGGATAAAATAGTGAAGAGAGGGGAAATAGAGTTTTTGCTGATGTTCTGAAAATACACAACAGTTGGTTAGTTGTGCATGGATGCTTTGGGGCTGGCAGGCCATGACAGTTGTTGCTCTGGATCCTTACTCATGTCCTCAGTCAGGGACATTGTCTGGATGATCAGGTCCCTCTTCTTCACTGGTACTTCTCAGGCCAGGAAACACTGGATGGGCCATCTCATCTCACTAGTGCTGTGCAATGGAGTGGATTTCAGGATCAGGTCAAAAGGAGAGGAGGACAGAAGGAAGATGGGGAAGGGACAGAAAGGAACACACAAGAGAGGGCAAGACTAGCCCCTCCTAGACCAGCTGGGGAAAAAAGGTCAATTACCCTGGGGCAAAGGGGGTAGATGCCCTTTAAATTGCTGCCAGAGCAGAGCTCCACACCCTCTGCACGGCTCTAATGATGGGGGGATGGAGGGGCTTGCACCATGCTCTGGGCAGCACTAAGGGCTGGATATCACAGCCCTGCCCCTTCCACCTGAGATCCCACCCCTTCCACATGAGACCCCGCCCCTTCCAGGACACAGAGCCACCCTCCTTAGGGTATGTCTACACTACAAAGTTAATTCGAATCCAAGCCGGATCCAATCTGCTGGCTGTATTTTGCCCACCCCGATCTACTCCATTTGCACCTTGTCAAGTGAAACACCTTTCCCACCTCTTTAATCCCACCCTTCTCTTTCCCCACCATTGGTGGCTTTTGGAGGCATGTTTCCCAGTGCAGCCCTTTATACAATCAAAGTCTTAACTACTCGACATTTGAACCCCAGTGAAATTGAATGAACAGTGCCCAGCTGATGTAATTTAGTTTTTTTGTAAGGTATGAAATATTTGAAGGTTTAAAACAGAAGCCAAATATCCGCACTTCTCCTTTTGCAGGTTCGTTTAAGCAGCAATTTCATGTTCACAAAGGGCCTGTTCTCCCTTGCCTTGCATCTGGGATATCATTCATGCCTATCATAAGATTTGGTGCCCATTTTGCACCAGACGCAAAGCAGAGAATAATCAGGCCTATGGATGTCCAGTGTGCACAGTGTTCTTATTCTTGTGCAAATATCGGCAAAGATTCCTTCTTGTAGCTCCAGTAGTAGCTGGAATTCCTAATTCTTTTCCTATCTGAGTTCCTCTTTTCGTCATGTCTAATAAGGTAGTCTCAGGGGGTAGCCATGTTAGTCTGTAACTTTAAAAACAAGTAGTCCGGTGCCACCTTAGGACATGTCTACACTAGGAAGCTATTTCAAAATAATTAAATCAATTTAATAACTCCCGAAATAACAACATTGGAATAGCGTGTCCACACTATGGGGAAGTTTCAAAATGAGTCCGAGGCAGGCTCCGTTAACATGGACACGCTACTTTGACTTAGAGCCCCAGGAACACTGGGGAATAATTGATTCAAATTACTCTGGGGAATAGTTATTTCAAAACAGCATCAACGGAGCATCCACACGACCACTATTTCAAAATAACTGTTTTGAAATTAGCGTTATTCCCCGAGGAAAGTAAGAATGCAGATTTTGAAATAACCAGCCCATTATTTCAAAATAGTGGTCTTGGTAGTGTGGACGCTCCCTTTATAAATTCAACCTAAGGGGGGTTGTTCCGAAAAAACTCCCTAGTGAAGACCAGGGCGTAGAGACTAACAAATATAGAGAGCGTCATGAGCTTTTGTGGGCAAAACCCACTTCCTGAGATGAGGTGGAGGCTGAAGTAGAAATAAGAGAGACCCAGCATTTATAACAGAAAAAGAATGAAGAGAGGTTAAAGCGACTGGGACTTTTCAGTTTAGAAAAGAGGAGACTGAGGGGGGGATATGATAGAGGTATATAAAAGCATGACTGGTGTGGAGAGGGCCGATAAAGAGAAGTTATTTATTAGTTCCCTAAATAGAAGAACTAGAGGACACCAAATGAAATTAATGGGTAGCAGGTTTAAAACTAATAAAAGAAAGTTCTTCTTCACACAGCGTGTAGTCAACCTGTGGAACTCCTTGCCAGAGGAGGCTGTGAAGGCTAGGACTATAATAGAGTTTAAAGAGAAGCTAGATAATTTCATGGAGGTTAGGTCCATAAAAGGCTATTAGCCAGGGGATAAAATGGTGTCCTTGGCCTCTGTTTGTCAGAGGCTGGAGAGGGATGGCAGGAGATAAATTGCTTGATCATTGTCTTCGGTCCACCCTCTCTGGGGCACCTGGTGCTGGCCACTGTCGGCAGACAGGATACTGGGCTAGATGGACCTTTGGTCTGACCCAGTATGGCCATTCTTATGTTCTTATGTTCTTATGAAATAACAGCCATTATTTCGAATTAACTTTAATGGCGTCTATACATGCAAACCGCTATTTCGAATTTAATTCGAAACAGTGGAGCACTTATTTCGAATTTGGTAAACCTCATTCTACGAGGAGTAACGCCAAATTTGAAATAGCTAATTTGAAATAAGCGCTGTGTAGACACTTAATTCAAATTAGCTGGCCTCCAGCCCTTCCCAGTTTCCCCTGGTGGCCACTCTGGGCCAAACCAGGAAAACTCCTCTCCTCTCCCCCAGCCCCAGAGCCCTTAAAGGGGTAGACTCTGGCAACACACCACGTGCCAGAGCCAGCAGCCGCAGCCCCTCACCCAGTGGCCGCACAATGGCAGCCAGCTGTCCCCCGCCCGGTCCCGCAGCACCCAGGGGCCAGCCAGGGGCCGTAGACGGCTCACACCCTCATGGACTAGTGCGGAGATTATGGACCTCCTTGAGGTTTGGGGGGAGGTCCCCAATGTCCATGATCTCCGCACTAGGCGGAGGAACGTGGCCGCATAGCAGCCACTATGGCCAGAAAGGGCCACAGGTACACACAGGAGCAGGTGCGCCTCAAAACTAAGGAGCTGCGGCAGGTGTACGCCAGGGCCACCAGGGGCAGTGCCGCAGTAGGGGCTGACACCTGCCCCTACTTCCCCACCCTCGACCGCATCCTGGGGGGCGGGACGGTCCGCACCGCCCCGGGGGGCAGCGAGCCGGGACTGGAGGGCCCTGACCTGGGCGCGGCAGAGGGGACATCGCAGAGGGTGCCACGCCGGCAGGACCCCCAAGCTGTCCCAGCACCGGAGTCAGCAGGGTTGTCCGGGGAGGCCACACCAGGTAAGTGCCATCACCATCCCCTAGCCCGGGGGGGGGGGGCGGGTGCCATGCCACCCTTGGGCAGGTGGCTCCAGCTGCGTGACACCCAGGGGCCATGGCCTGATAGGCACACGCGTGCGTGAAGAGACCTGACATGCTCCTGACCCGGGGGCGGGACACAACAGGACGCCCTCCCTTCACACACCCCCCTCTACACAGAGGCAGGGGACATCTCCCCCACCTCAGCCACACTATACACGGCACAGGGGCATGGGTGCGGTCTCGGGGCACCTCCCACTCCCAGGGATAGCTGGACATTCCAAACATGGCCTCTGGGCAAGCATAACGGTGCTGAAGGTGCAGGGCACGGTCATCCTCACCTCGCAGAGGGGAGGCTGGGCTTCAACCACTGTGTCCCCAGGGAGAACTGACCACTTCTCTTCTTTCTCCACAGCCACACCAGCTGCACATGCAGGGTGCACCACCTCGCCCGGGACATGCTACTGCACCTGAGGGCTCCGCAGGACCACCACAACACTGCAGGGGTACCATGAGCAGCACCTGGCGGCCCTGCAAGACCAGATCCGCATCATGGAGCAGCAGGTGCAGGAAGAATGGGAGTTCCGGCGGGAGCTGCTTGCCCAGGGTCGTGCCATCTGTGCCCATCTGCAGACCCTGGTGCAGAGCGGGCTGCCTCGTGCCGCTCCTGCGCCTGCTGCCTCCCCAGCTCCCACTCCTCCTCCCACTCCTTCTCCCCCTCCCGCCTCTCCCTCCTCAACCTCCTCACCCTCCTTCTCAATCTCCACACCCCCGACCTCAACCTCCACACCCTCCTCCCCATCCCCCCGGGGACGCCAAGGCCCCCGCACCCACCGTGCTGGGAGACATGTGGCCTGGTGAGACCCCCACCCCTGAGACCTGAGCTTCCCCTCCCCCTTCTTCCCCTTGCTTCCCTCCTTCCAGCTCCCTCCTCCCAGTTTTCCCCCTCCCCTTTCCCACCTTCTCTCCTGCCGTCTCCCGCCTCCTTTCCCCAGTCTCCCCAGAGGTTCATCCCCCCCCCCCAGTTGTGTTAAATAAACAGAGTTTTTATTTTTGAAAAGTTGTGTCTTTTATTTGACATCATGAAGGGGGGCTAGGGAGGGGTAAGTGGAAGGACGTGAGGGAGGAATGAGGCACAAGCCCCCGGTGGGGCAGACCACGGAGACTGTTAGTGCTCCTCGGGGTGGACGCTCTCCCGCAGGGCCTCCTGGATACTGACAGCCCCCGATGGACCTCCCGGATGGCAGCCTGCAGAAAGTGCAGCCAGGCTGATGGCAGCGCATCCACAAGACGCACCAGAGTGCCCAGGGGCAGCTCTGTCTCCATGTTGCAGAGTGGTAGGGTGTCCCGAGTGAGGGCAACCAGAGCACTCTGAGACACAAATGCTTTGCTGTCCCTCATCGAGGTAGACAAGCAAGCAGAGACACCTAAGAACTGGCTGTCTGGGGTGGGGGTTAGGGTCCCTTTAAGCACGGACCTCAGACAGCCGCAGGCAGCAGCCCCACACAGGAGGTCCTGACCTGATGCCCTGCTGGAACTGGTTCCGGCCAGCCTTAACTCTGATTCAGAGTCCACTCAGTGTGGACGCGCTATTTTGAAATAGCAAAATGCTATTTCGAAATGCATTTTCTGTGTAGATGCGCTAATTCGAATTAGCTTAATTCAAATTAACTATTTCGAATTAAGTTAACTCGAATTAACGCTGTAGTGTAGACATATCCTTACTTTGCGTAGGGGCCCACAGAAGCTGTCAGCCCTCCCCAAGATCATTGGTCTGATCCAGCATTGCTGTTCTTATATTCTTATGCTTTTAAGATGGAGGCATGACTAGATTACATCCTATAAGTATCTACATGAGGAAAAGATTTCTGATAGCCGAGGTCTCCTTAATCTAGTTGACACCTATACATTGAGATCCAATGGCTAGAAGCTTAAGATAGACAAATTGTGGCTTGAGATAAGAAATAAATGTCTAACATTATGGGTTATTAACCTGTGGACTGTCTTACCTCGGATACAATGTATTCCCCATCAATTGAAATCTTTACATCGAGAAATCTTTCTAAAAATTCTAGTTCATCTGGCTTCAGGGAAAGATTACTGGAGGTGATTCTCTGGCTTCTGTTGTGCAGGAGGTCAGACAAGAGGACCATAGCATTCCCTTCCAGCCTTGATATCTCTAAATCCATATGCAAATGGTGGGTTTGGCATACCTGAGCTTCATCCAGCCACCACTAGGTATGGGTAGAAATATTGGGCATTGCCTGATGCTACTTTCCATTCCATCAAGGTTTGTGGTCAGGTGGATCCACACTGTGTTCATGTTCACTGACTGGGCCCCCAACATACCAGCATCTCCCTGCACCCTGGTGTAATCCAGGCACTTACCACACGTCAGCAGTGCAGAGGGAGCTCCCGTCAGTGTAGTGTCTGCTACTTTCATCACCTTGTATTGCAGACTCACAGCTGTGCTTGACCTTCCCACTCGTAAAAAAAAAAAAAAAACCCGCCTCAAAATTTGGCTTATTCAGCGGCCATTGCAACAGACCCTCACGATCAGTAATATATTTAGAATACCAGCTTCATCATAATTAGTGTCACTGGGATAAATGTGTGTGTCCATTTCAAGGGAATTTACACCCGAACCGGGGGCCTAAATGTAATAGTCATGAAGTGATTTTTCTGGCAGGCCTCTTTGTCTGACACTTTCCGCTTCAGCATGGGGAATCAATTTTCCCTTTGCTGCAAACACAAAGGAAAGCCACACAATGTGCCTCTCACACACACTCCAGGTGTGTGAAAGCCTGACTCCAGGGGGCTATTTTGGCACTAGCAAGTGAGCAACAGTCCAGTTTTTTGCAAGGCCCTGGTCAAATATTACTGAGATATCCAACTATTATTGCAGGGTTTGCATGAAAACTTTACATCTAATGTTGTCAAACCCCCAAAGAGATGAGAGAACAGCCTTGTGGAAGCGACGCAGGACTAAAAGCAGTATTAGTTTGCTGCTTCTCCGAAGGGAATGCACTTCTTGAAGCGAGGAGGAAATCAGTATGACATGTACGAGACCAAACACAAGTTCCTCTCCATAGGCCTGTACCACGTGAGCAATGGATGTCAGATATTGCCCAGGTATATTCTAAATGACTGGTGGACAAAAGCCATACTGGGGAGTAGACTCATGTCTGCAGTGGATGAAACAAAGAGAAAATAGAATGAGCTGCCCCGAGGAGAGGTGTTTCAGATCCTCCAGGTCACAGCCTTTGGGCATTTGAAAGGGAACTGCAAGACGGGATGGTGCTGGAGTGCACCAGGGACCCCCTGACCTCTCTCCCACAACCAGGGACAACACAGTTCATGTGTCGGGAGGGAAAGCCACTCTTCTGCAATCCAGAGATTTGGGGAGGGGCTCTCTAACCTTCCTTGAGCTTTTCCATCCTGCTCAACAGCAACCCCTGAGGTCAGAGGCATCTGCATTGATCTGGAAAAGGATGGTTGCAGGGCTTGGGCACAAGCTGATATTTGATTTTCCCTCAAGCGAAGCAGCTGACAGAAGTATAGTGAGAGAGCTCTTACAACATGACTCCTAACAACACTTGGATGAATGCCAAACCAGGAGCATAGTGCTTAATCTACTTAGCCTCAGCAGGGGGGGCTGATGGACTTGCCAGGGCCCTGGGCAATGTAGGAAGGGGGTCTCTGAACTCCCAGAGGGGGCGGGGCCTCAGGCAGAAGTGTAGGGCTGGGGGGCAGCCAGCCCTCGGCATTGCCCAGAGCGCTCCGTGCCATGACCCTTCTTTCCCCAGGCTGCTCTCTGAGCTGCCTGGAGTGCCTCACATGGTGCTTCAGTGGTGATTTAAAGGGCATGATCCTCCCACCTCCATCATTCCTGCGGTAGCGGCTGGGAGCTCTGGGTCCTTTTGAATCACTGGGCCCTGGGGAAGCTTCCCCTTTTAGTCCCTTGTCGGTGAGCCTCAGCATCAATATCAACTCCCATCAGGGCAGAAAGGCCAACTAGAAGGGGGCAGGAGGCTCACAGCTATGCACAGTATCTGCTGTTCCCACAGTGCAGCCTCATTGCTGCATCAGGAGAGCTGGCCAGGTACCAGAGAATGCATTAAATAAGCCCTTCCCATGGGCAGCCACCTGCAGCTGAGCTCCCATCAAATATGATGATTTGCACACTACCAGCCATGAGCTATGCATTTTAGTCAAGGCTCCCTACCTTACCAGCCCTCCTCATTGGAAGGTAATATAGTATGCATCTCTGGCACAAGCAGAGGTCAATCAAATCCATTATATAAAACATGGATACACCTGCATATTTTGCACAAGACATAGGTAGGCCAATCAAAGGAGAGGGCAGAGTGGAAGAGAGAGAGAAACATTAAAGTTGACTAGAAAAAATAAAGTTTCTTGTTGCCAAGTCCTAACTAACAATAAAACTTGTGAAGCTTTTTAATTCCCTCTCCTTCTTTCATCCTTATTGATGACTTGGGTCATGCCAATGTTAAAGAGCCTATGTCAGAATAAGCATCCCCACATCGCCCCGTAGCATGGACATGCATATGCTGACAGAAGGGACTCTTCTGCTGACACAGTAAAACCACTTTCCCAAGCAAAGTCAGCTATGCTGTCTACACTAGGGTTTCTCTGACAATTATGTCAGCTAGGGGATGTGGCATTTTCACGCACAGCTGTCCCAACAAAACTTTGCATGCTAGACCTGGCCTTAGAGACATGGTACTAACCCATCTGAACTTTACATCAGGTCTCAATGGCAGAAAACAGTGCTCCTCCTTAATATGTATTCAATTTTAATTTAACACTTCACCTTCCTCAGAACTCATTTTACAGATTTGCACTGGTTAGTGATGGGAGAAACTTCAAATGATTGGGAGTGTGGCATCTATTCCTGGATGTTTTAGCTAAACCTTGAGTGTGACATCTCACCCTCAGAACAGACACACACCAGAAATCAGAGTGCTTCTTTGGCTATCTACGAGCCACTAAAAAGTTACCATTCTGAAAAACTGGGCAAAAAATGCGGCAGGTGACTGTTATGATTTCTCAGTAAGTCCATCAAATCGTGGCCTTGACTAGTCCCATTTGGATCCCTTTTTATCTATTTAAAACACTGCTGCAACATGATCATTTCCATGGCTTGGCACTTCAGCTACATCCTTACCTTTGTTACTCCCAGCCAATGGCTTCCCCTCCTCCATTGCAATCCTTGCCTTCACTTCTCTTATAACATCATTTGCTATTAAGATCCTGGCTCCTTGCTTCTGCTCCAGCTGTGGTGCCAGCCCTCAGCATTCTTGTCAAATTTTCCAGCAGGAACCTTCATGTTTTCTTCCAGGCTGCTCTTTCATGCCTGGAAAGTGTTTCCCATGAACACCTGCAAAGCTACCTCATTGTCTTTCTTCATCTCCTCCTTAGCACTCACCTCTTCTGGGACACCTACAAAAAATTTGACAGTGGCTAAGGGGCTAATCAGACCAGATCATAATTATCTTATGGCTACTCGGTGCTCCCTCTCTCTACCTGTATCCACCTTCTGTCTCTTGCCTTCTACTGGATTGTAAGCTCCTAGGGGCAGGGACTGTTTGTTCATCACCTAGCAGGCCGATCACTGCCTGAAGCTAGTAGGCACTACCGCAACTGAATACACAGTAATCACTCTTCCCAAGGACAACCATTTAAAATCATTGTGTTTTACATACTGAAACTGCTGGCCTTTTAAATGTGAATGCATTCAGTAATACTGTCACCAATGAATACTCTGTAGGTTTGAAGCATTAATTGTTCCAGCTGGTTAAAATGCTTCTCCTTACCTAGGGGATACCAATCAATTCAGTCACACCACTGAACAAACTCAACTTCTAACTCTGATCCATATTCCAAAGAGCCACTGCTGTATCCTATTATAGATTAACATTGTTTTGAGGAAATAGCAGATAGGCTTGTACATTTACTTTCTCCTGGTGTTACATTTTCAACACATGAGGGATCCTGGGATGTTGTTCCTGTGCCATGCCACTGGAGCAAAACAGTCAGTGAATGAATTTACATTGTGTTTTACCTCTGTTGTATTTTAGTAAAAATTATTCATCCAAATACTTTCATAGGCTATTTCTTCAATTCGCTGCTCTCCACCTTCTCTCCAAAATGTATGTATGTTGTAAAGGGAGAGCTGTCATAGCAATAATTACCAAGAACACATAAGACAGAAATATTATTGTTCTTTTCAAAATAATCAGCGAGACAGCATGACCTAGTGGATAAGGCACGGACTGTAATTCAGGAAACCTGTGTTCTATTCCCAGCTTGACCAGACGCCTATTCAGTGCCCTTAGACAAATGACTTCAGCTCTGTTCTTCCATCTCAGTGGTTCTGATAGCAAACTCACTGGGGCAAGTGCTGTATCATTAGTGTGTTTACACAATGCATAGAACAGTGCAGTCCCCAATGTGAGTTGAGCCTCCATGCATTACAATAAATACAATATTGTAACACAGGACTCAGTTACTGGGCTAGCTGGGTGAGTGAGCATTTCTAGGTGCTTGCACAGACAGCATTTAAAAGGATGATGCTCCTCCCAAATGGGAGGCACAAACTCCAGCCCAAGTGGGAATCCTCAGGAAGGAACTCTGAGAGGATGTACGGGCAAGTCTGTGCTTTTCTGCCCTTGTCTCCACTACACGGTGGATCAACGTTGCTTAGATACAATAAACCGATCTCTGACCACTCTCCCATCAACTCGGGTACTCCATCAGGATGAAAAGAGTAGCCAGAGTCAATGGGAGAGCAGCCCCTCCTGACCTTGCCGCATGGAAGACACCACGGTAAATATGTCGACTTCAGCTATGCTAATTGTGTAGCAGAAGTTGCTAGGGTAGCTTGACCACATGGAGGTTAGTGTAAGTAGGGCCTGAGCAGAAGAGCTGACAATCATGACAGACCCCTGGACAAGGTCGGGGGGTACCTCTATGCTCCCAGAAGGGGTGGGGCCCAGGGCAGCCAGCTCTCAGCGCTGACTAGAAAACAGCACCCCCCACAGTGCTGCCTGGAGCACATTGTGCAGAGCCCCCACCTCCCTGGGCAGTCCTAAGAGCTGCCCAGAGCATCATGGTGGCGCTCTGGTAGAGATTTAAAGGGTTCAAGGTTCTGAGCCCCTTTGAATCACTGCGCCCCAGGTAAATGCCCCCTTTACCCCCACCCAACCCCCCTCTGGAATGCCTAGGCCTGGGCCTGAAAGAAAGAGCGAGTGGAGATTTCAGTTCTCCCAAATTCATTACCAGTCTTCCAGCAATATCAGGTATTTTTCTTGAAGCCTCAGCACCAGGAGCCAAGCGATTAAGTAAGAATCTCAGTTTTCATTTTTTTAAAGTGCATTTCTAGCAGACTTGGTCAAAAAAAAAATGACAGAACCTTTTCCTGTCAGAAAATATCCTTTCATCAAAATGTTTCTCAGGTCCAAGACAGAACTGAAAGAGAAAGAGTAGGGGTTCGGCACTCCTGTGGGAGATCCAGGTTCAAGTCCCTGTCCTGCTTTATTTGGAGCAGAATCTTTACTCCAGGTCTCTCACATGCCCTAACCACTAGCCTGTATAGTCATTCTCATTCTCTCTCTCTCTCTCTGGGCTAGTGAATACATAATTATGCAAAATAGAACTGCAACAGAAATGCTTGTTAGAGACTTAGTCTATTGCCCTATGGTTGGGGCACATGTATGGGATATGGAAGATCTAGGTTCAGTCTCCGTTCAGCCTAGTTTGGAGAATACCCATGGCTATTGCTATAATAGAGTCTCTCCTTTTCTTTCATATTTCAAAAGTTCAAACTTTTTCACAACGCGGAAGTATTGCTTTCCAACTGACTTGAATTTCTAGCTGTCAGAAACCCTGGTAACAGGATAGTTGCTGGTAGTTACCCCCTTCCAGTAAGTAGTAGATATAGTTCTGCTGCTTATTGAGTTTGTACCTACATCACAATTCCAGTGACTTTTCTTGCTTTTGCAAGCCCATTAATCAACACATTTCAGTGTCACGTAACAACTGTTAATGCTGGTGAAAGGGACCTGTCTGGATAGAATGTATTGAACATACAGGTAGAATATGAGCAGAAGGACTGCCTGCTTCCTTATGCTATCCTCAAACCAGCCCAGAGAGACCACTTTGAGAAGTGAGGCGATCCAGTGAGTTCTTGGCCTCTCTGATGTGACCTCCATCCAGGAGGCCACTTGGGATGGTGCCTTTAGCAATCTGAACATAACTACCCAGGCATGATCTCCACAGGATTCCTAACTCATTTCACATGAAAACTGTACTGCCATTTTAATTAAACTACTTTCTGTCAGCAGCCACAAGTTATGCTAATGAGACCTATACCATGAAGAGTGACCACTGTTTAATTTAATCTGCTTATAACTTGGATATGTAATCATTCCTGTAAAAGCAAATGCCTTGGTGGTCATTGAAATGAAAAACAGATGATAAAGGGAGGAAATCATTTCTGACCTTTAAGCCTGGGCATAATATTAGGGTTGGCATCATTAATCTTATGGTCAGAAAAGTATAGCATCAGCAAGTTTAATACAAAAGAGACCCACTAGCAATAAAGTTTCTTTGCTAGAAAAACTACAGTACTCACTGCAAACAGTGTAATTTCCACATTTTTCACTCTTTCCCACCATTAGGTTCCTTTTTGGCCTGACTAATTCTAACTATGTTGCCAGTGCAAAAGCCTTATCCAGCCCCCTCTTGAACACAAATGTGATAACTGTACAGAATCTATTTAGGTGTGTTATATTAACATACGCTTCAAGATGGCCTCTTAGTAAGGGCCACTCATACATAATCTAAATAAACCTTTCTAAAATGCTATTTTGCATCTCCTGGGAGGTGATCAGTTGCTTCCTAAGTCCCAAGGACACTTTACACACATGGCGAAATCCAGTCCCCAGTGAAGTTAAAGGGCAACTTGACACTGACTTTGATGCAGCCAGGATTTCACTCATACTACTATCATCCCAAACTGGAAATGGTTTGGCCTGAATTACTTAACCATGGCAGAAAAGGATCCATCTCATCTGAAAGGGATTCATGACCAAGTTTTGGCATCAGTATTTAACAGAAAGATGGGAATGTATGGAAAACATTTTTGGACTACTTCCTTTTCCCTTCCATGGTCATTTGAGAAGCCATCAGTGAAAACTCCCAGATGAAAGCATTTAAGGAGCTATCACGTGAAGAAGGAACTCTTGGTAAATACCATTTACAGAGCTGATCACACTAAATAACAGATGTTATGAATTCAGCACCTTAAACGGTTAGTGAATTATGGGCAAACTGATCCTCCTGATTTCTGCCACTGCCATTCTTAAGTAGTCATTGATTAGTTTCAGCCACTAATGTTTAGCTTACTGAATGTTTGCATACTATTTGCTTTAAATATTCAGTATACATGTTTTGTGATTGGTGACCTGAAGCAGAGGGTCCTGCATCTGCTCCCTGATTGGATGACTGAACATCCTTAAAGCAGGGGACTAACAAATGACAAATCATTATTTTCAATACTATGCTAAGACTTGTGGAATTTTCAGGATACCTAGATATCGCAAACAACCAAAGCTTATCTGAATATTCAAGAACAACTAATATTAGTCTGCCAAAAAAAAAAAAACAACCAAGCAGAAATTGGTGTTTTATACAGAAAAAACATTCTTTTGAGTTTGGATTTTTTTTAAGCAATTCAACCAGGTCTAAAGATTAATATACACGCATAAAAAATCTGCTAGATGCCCCTCAGGGCCCAAAGTCTTGTTATTGCTTATAATGAACATAATTCTCTTTTTCTTCTGATGCCAGGTGATTTATATAGTGTTGTTTTACCTTTTGTAGGAACCAAAAGGAACATGATATTATGTAAGAAGCTATTAAAATATCAAACTGAAAAAAGTGATAGAAATGTAGCCGTGTTAGTCTGGTGTAGCTGAAACAAAAAACAGGACTATGTAGCACTTTAAAGACTAACAACATGGTTTATTAGGTGATGAGCTTTTGTGGGCCAGACCCACTTCCTCAGATCAAATAGTGGAAGAAAATTGTCACAACCATATATACCAAAGGATACAATTAAAAAAATGAACACATATGAAAAGGACAAATCAAATTTCAGAACAGAAGGGGGATGGGGGGGGGAGGTAAATGTCTGTGAGCTAATGATATTAGAGGTGATAACTCCTCTATCACCTCTAATATCATTAGCTCACAGACATTTACCTCCCCCCCCCATCCCCCTTCTGTTCTGAAATTTGATTTGTCCTTTTCATATGTGTTCATTTTTTTAATTGTATCCTTTGGTATATATGGTTGTGACAATTTTCTTCCACTATTTGATCTGAGCAAGTGGGTCTGGCCCACGAAAGCTCATCACCTAATAAACCATCTTGTTAGTCTTTAAAGTGCTACATAGTCCTGTTTTTTGTTTCATACTGAAAAAAGTATGCAACAATATAGTAATATAGTAAACCCACTAGGCTCTTCCTCATCTGCTCAGCATGCACACAGTGTGCGGGGGGGGGGGGATGGACTTATCAGCCGTTTATTTGTATATTTTAGTTGCATAATGGTTGAGATGTGATGTATTAAGGCTAGCCACTTAATGGTTCACTGAAAGTTTGTGACAAGCTTAGGCTCATCCAATAACTGACGTATGCCCTTGCAGATAATGTTGTTGCAACCTGCAATGTCAAAAGGTTTCCTACTGGAGACGTTAAAAGGTGCAGCCAGGCTAAGCTGTTTACACAGTCAACAGAAGCAATTTTTGCTTTTTACAGTCTATAGGGCTCATTTCGATCATTTTAATTATTTCAAATTTTTGCATATATTTGTAACATGACAGAAGGACCAAAGGCTCTGAATCACTATTTGAAAGTGTCTTATACAAAAGAGCCCAACATTTGGATCTCAGAGGAGAATTAAATACGATAAACACGAATCCCTTTAAAAAAGAATAAATGTTTAAAACAGTCTGTGGAAATTATGCTCACAGAGCTCATTACTGAATGATAGGATTTGTGCTTGTACTCTTTGCAGACGGCTGAAAATTGCACTTTCAAAACTCGTATATTAACAAATAATGCAATTTGTGCTTTCTAGTCCTATGTCATTCAAAGCTTACCCCGCAGAACTAAAAATCAAGAACAGCAGGTGCACAGTAAAATGAATGCATCATGACAACAAGCAAAAACAATAGTCTTCAGGGACATATTTTTTCCAACATGCACCTTCACCCTCTATAAATACATAGAGATAGTTTGCCTTGTTAATCCTAATACCAGTGCTCTCCTGGGTTTTGTTGCTGTTTTTTCTTTTTCTCCTTTGAAATGGAAAATTAATTTAAAAAATGAAGATTGTTGGAGAAAAATGTGTCAACAAAGGGGTTTTCATACTATATCCTCTGCCCCTTTCACCCTTGATCATTGTATACAGATGCATGCAGCTCTATGGCCAAGTCCTGCTCACCTTATTTCTGAAGATTGCCCTCAGGGGCAGTATTGACCAGTGACGTGAGTGGATGAAATGTCACTGATTTCAAGAAAGGTGCATCCATTTATGCACATGATGAATTTGAAGGCTGCTTAAATGAGTAAGGTGAACAGTATTCAACTCTTGTGGCCTCTGATTGGGAGGCACTTTTTTGTTTTAATAGGAGCATTTCCCGGCACATGGTATTGTCAGATCAAAAGGCTTACTACAAAGAATTAGGTTCCCAAGCCATAATGGTTTAATTCAAGCAGAAGGGTGTAAGGCAGAGAATCATTACCCAGACACATACATTTATGAAATGATTATTGGGGTAATTGCCTGCCTTTTTAACTATGGAGCTTGGGCCTGAGAGAGGCCAATAGAGTATCCATTAGCAAAAGCTTCTGGCTGCATTCTGAACATCTCTCATTGAAGATTTTCTTTTGCTGCTCCAAGTACTTAGCTTGGTCTTTATAAAAATGCGTGTGGCACATTTCTGTCTGTCTCGAGGCAGAATACAGATGCCTATTGGCACCATCTTCAGTAGGTATTTAAGGGCACTAGCTTCTGATGGCCCACAGCGCCCTTTAGTTTTCCACACTTGCTGAGGCGCTAACTTTTAAATGAACACTTTCCACGGGGAGGTTTTGAAACCTTGTCAATAGTTTTATTGTTATCCAGAAATTAGATCTTTTTTAATTTAATGTCTCCTCTTACACTCTCTCTGTGTGAGGAGCACAGATTTGGAGCTCAAAGACTAGTGATGAAAGGTTTTATTTTCATAGAATCACAGAGCTGGACGAGACCTGAGGCGGTCATCAAGTCTGTCCCCCTGTCCCAATCCCAACTAAATCAACCCAGCCAGGTCTTTGTCAAGCCGAGATTTAAAAACCCCTGGGAATAGAGATTCCACCACCTCCCTAAGTAACCCATTCTGGTACTTCACCATCCTCCTAGTGAAATAGTTTTTCCTAATATCCCACCTAGACCTCCCCCACTGTAACTTTTCCTTCCGGTGTCACAATCCTATGTGCATTACTTTCCACTTCCTTCCCTTCCCTCTCTCAGTATGTGAACCAAACTTCAACTACAATTTGGTGATTTTTCTTTTGTTCCCTACCCATCTGAAAATCCCAGAGCTCCCTAGAATCTGATTTCCAAAGAAAGCAGCATACAAATCTATATATTGGTACTCTATAAGCCTAGGTCTACACTAGACCAGGCAGGTCGGCTTAAGGTACACCATCCAGCTATGTAAAGAGGTTGGAATGTTGTCCCTATTTTATAACTTAGTTTTTATTATTGAATCCTGCAAGGATTTTATAACTGAAAAAGGCTAACAGACTCAAAGCAGCTCTGAACATCAGAGGACCAAAAATATACCTTATGCAAAGTTATCTTCAATCTGAGCATGTGCTCTCCAAGATAAGATGCTAGGGCAAAAGTTGAACCAAAAGAGGGGTTGGATTGCGTACACTGGTAATAAAAACTCTTAGATGCAAAGTTATGCAATGCTCTCAACAGCAGCATTAGCTTTTCCTTGTGATCTTTGTCTTTTGTTTTTATCTATCATGAGTACTACATCAAGAATCTTAACAGAGCGGAATATTCTCTCTGCCAGAATTTGGCAGGCTGTCTGCACCCTGGGAAGACTTCTTTTCAGGCTAGGCTTTGGTCTAACAATTGTTTCAGATAAGGCAAGTTTGCAATGAAATTTGTCTTCAGCAGAGCTTAAGGAGTGTGGTGTAAATCATGAGAGACTCAGCTGAAGTCAATGGAATTGCTATGGTGAAGCAAGATCGGGTCAGACCCTATGTACGCTAAGATACCTTAAGCAACAGGATCAAAGTGATTTCCTCCAGAGATTACATTTTCTACCTACTCTGATCTCCTATTACATTTAATTTTCTCACTACATTTTCAATAATGCAGTTTTCAAAAAGCCATTAGACCCTGCATGACTGGTTATGGGTTAGCAATATCCGAGTTTATACAAAGCACTAAGGCTGATTACAGCAAAATAAAGTGGTCAGTGGTCATCCATTTCAATGTTTAAATGAATTTGCCTCAGATGTGTTCATTTTTGCTCTCTGAAACTATATTACCGCTATTTGTCAAAACAGCAGATTTTAAACAAATAGTAGTGGATACTCCTTGAAAGTTTCAAAATTCAAGTCCATACTTGGGATTACTCAGACCAGAAACTTGAGTCTAAGAAATACACTGATCCACCCAAGAAACTGGAATATACCGGACCACCTACATCTCAAATGGAATTAGCTAAAGCTGCAAACCTTGAATGTCAAATGCTTGCAACAAATTGCTCTCCTATGAGCTCCAGAGAATGAATCCCAGAAGTTATTCAGCAAACAGGTTCAGGTAATTACAATCTCCTCATGGATAGTAGATGAAGTGGCATTTGTGGCTTGTTATTTATTGTAAATTATTTCCCTTCAATATGTATTTATATAAAACATTCAGATTTCTAAGGTGGACTCTGTAGCATTTATATCATGTGTAATGTACATCTCCTGGAGGATGGGCAATTTTATGCAGACATCTTGCACAGAAAAAAATTCATGCTAAATTACTCATGCAAGAGGACTATTCACTGACAAAAGATTAGGGAATTTCTACCATTTCACATTCCATCCACTGTCAATTCTGTAGCAATGAAGACACAAAAAGGCTTTAAAAAGGGCTTAAACAGACCATGTAATCTCTTGGTTAAGGACTACATTTTTACAGAGATATTTTGGGGGAAAATATTCACCTTTGTGTGACATTACTGCAGGTATTAGAGTTAGAAAAGCAATAGGGGTGCTTTGCACATGTCTTTCTTCTGATACTCTTCTGCATCTCTAACAAAATGTCCATGTTAGGAACATAGGTATATTTCTATGGCACATCCTACAAAGCAAAATAAATGGAGTTTGTTTTCATAAATCACACCCAAAATTCTTGGCTGCTGATTTAATTTACAAAACCGTAGCTAGGTCACAAGACCAAAAACTTCCTTTACTATCTTCCACCTGCCTTGGAGGGATATTAGCCCCAGAAGATATTACTGGATGCAAATGGAAAGCAATCTTAATGCAGTGAAACAACCAAACAAGCCCGACCCTAAAATGACACTGCAGATTTCTTTGGAACATGCTGCAGATGGCCTAGTCTGATACACAACACCTTATATAAGCTAACAGATTTTTTTTTTAAATGATTCTCGATAATTTTCTTTGTTCATAATCTCAGTTGCCTGGGAGTGTTAATTACAAGTGACTTTGTTCTTCTAAGTACCTATTTCTTTCTAAACAATGCACAAATATTTTTCACTCTCCATGCATATTGTCAATTTTTTTTTCACTAATCCTCTCAAAAGTAAGTGGAAAGTTTTGAAGGTTTGTTATTAATATTATTATTATATAAGCAGTTTAGGTTTCACTGTTCATATTGTTTACTATATGAATCATGGTTAGGTCTAGACCTGACTGACATAGGTTTGTAAGTGTCCCACCCTATTCTTGCCTTGTCTTGCCTCCTTACTATGTGAAGTACGTGCCACTGGAAGGTTTTAAGCAAAATAGTACCCTGGAGTGGTGGCTGGAAGGTGATGACGAGAATATTGCCTTGTGACATATGGCGTAGCCATTTATTTCTTGGGATCAGCTATATGGGGCACTATCTGTGAGCTACAATGTATACACTCTAAGATGGGGTGGGGAACCTTTTTTACGTCGGGGGCCACTGACCCACAGAAAAATCAGTTGGGGGAAGTGAGAAGCAAAACAAAACAAAAAAAACTGCAACCCAAAGTAAAAACCCCAACTCTTACTGATGTGGCCCCCAACTGAGAATCGGGGGGGAGGAGGGGAACACACTTCCCACACTCCCCTCATGCTCCAGTCCCACCAGGGAGGGAGGGGGGAAGGTGCCAAGGCTCAGGGCTTACAGGGCTGGATTAACTTTTCTAGGGGCTGGGCTAGTGGATTTTGTGGGCCCCTTCGGCTCTGGGGTGGAGCCATAAATGAGGGGTTCAGTGTGAGGCAGGGAGCTGCCAATGAGAGGGCTTGGGGTAGATGTGCAGGATTTGGAAGGAAGGGGGGTACAGGAGTGGAGCAGGGGTATGGGATCTGGGTGTATGGGATCTGGGTGAGAGGGTGCAGGAGCAGAGTGGCGGTATGAGATCTGGGCAGTAGGGAATGCAGTAAGGGGCAAGGAATAGGGGCACCTATCTGGTGCACCGCCATGCAGCTCAGCACGCTGCAGGGAAGAGTTTTCTGCAGGCATCTCCCCCCACTGCTGTCATTGGCCGCAGTTCCCAACCAATGAGAGTGACAGAGCCGCCTCCTCTCCCCTCCCCAGTCAGGTGGATCTGGCTCTGGCTTGCCTTGCTTAGGCCCGAGAGACTCGGGGCTGTCCCTGCAGTGAGAAGCCAGTACTAGTACTCCAACCATGGAGACCCCCAAGTGACTAGAGCACCAGCACCAGCTCCCCCCACTGGGAGGGAGAGCCCCATGCCTCATGGGCCAAATCAAGGCAAGTCACAGGCCACAGGCTTTGGTTCCTCTCCCCCCTCCCACCTTGTTCTAAGAGTTACAATTTCCTCTCCTCACCTGTTAAAAGGACTAATCTTCTAGAGTGGAACTAAAACACAAGTGTTGAAATTACAGACCTTATCAGAGCACATTCTACTGCACTTTATTTTTTTCAAAATGAATTTTGTTTTCAAATAAAAGAGTTAAAAATAATAATTTTAATTAGCAGCTCTTTTGCATTTTTCAAATTTTGTAAACACCACTCGGTCCAGCTCATAAGCGACTACAGTTAACACACAAATGATACAGTTTGGGTTGGATTTTCCCCTCTTTCTTTTCTACATTCTGGCTACAGCCAGAAGATGGAAATCACGAGGAAGAGACAATACTGCCTCAAGAACAGGTTTCAAATAGGAGGTGAGAATTTTGTCTGAAGCGCATATTTACTTACTTACATGGCATCTATAAACCCAAGCATGTAGTGAGCTTTTTGACAACATCTGAAATTACAGATTAAGAAGCGCTACCCCTGGCAGGGAACATTATTCAGAACCCACTGCTTCTGTCGCAGGAAACATCTCAAACCCTTGTATGAAGATTTCGTCCAAAGCAGGCAAACTTGCCCCAGTAGGGAACTCTGAAGCTAATAACTTCCTGAGAAATCTGGCAGCGAAGGGGGTAATGGTAGGTGAAAGGGGAAAAGGGAGATGGTATCTTGGAACTGAAGGGAGAGTGGGGAAAAGGAGGAGCATTTATTGGCAACAAAGAGAAAGGCACCCCACAGTCTCAAGGGCTTTGCCCCACATGGTGGAAGGGTCTCATCTCCTGACTAGCATAGTAGGACTGATTTGGAAGTAAAAGAACATACTCTTCTTCAGAACAACCTCACAGTGCTCACTCTCCACAGTCAGCAGCTGGCCTTCCAGGAATGACTGGAACTCAGAAAATTTGCTTTGCTTGTGATTGGGACAACAGAAATCTGATGAGGTTCAACAAGGACAAGTGCAGAGTCCTGCACTTGGGATGGAAGAATCCCAAGCACTGGTAAAGGCTGGGGACTGACTGGCTAAGCAGCAGTTTGGCAGAAAAGGACCTGGGGATTAAAGTGGATGAGAAGCTGGGTATGAGTCAACCGTGTGTCCTTGTAGCCAAGAAGGCTAATGGCATATTAGGGTGCATTAGGAGGAGCATTGCCAGCAGATCTAGAGAAGTGATTATTCCCCTTTATTTGGTACTGGTGAAGCCACATCTGGAGTATTGCATCCAATTCTGGACCCCTCATTACAGAAAGGATGTGGACATATTGTAGAAAGTCCAGTGGAGGGCAACAAAAATGATGAGGGGGCTGGAGCACATTACTTACGAGGACAGGCTGAGGGATTTGGGCTTGTTTCGTCTACAGGAGAGAATAGCAAGGGGGAATTTGATAACAGCCTTTAATTACCTGAAGGGAGGTTCCAAGGAGGATGGAGAGAGGCTGTTCTCAGTAGTGACAGATGGTAGAATGAGGAGCAATGGTCTCAAGTTACAGTGGAGGAGGTCTAGGTGGGATATTAGGAAAAACTATTTCACGAGGAGGCTGGTGAAGCACTGGAATGGGTTACCTAGGGAGGTGGTAGAATCTCCATCCCTAGAGGTTTTTAAGTCCTGGCTTGACAAAGCCCTGACTGGGATGATTTAGTTGGGGTTGTTTCTGCTTTGGGCAGGGGGTTGAACCTCCTGAGGTCTCTTCCAACCCTAAGATTCTATGATTGGGACTTATTGCTCTAGTGGGGATCCTGAAACAACACTCGATATTCAGCAGTCACCCTCTGCATCTCCATCCAGAGCTTTAGGGAACGAGGTCTCCACAAAAGAAACTGAGGTTAGAGTTTCCTTACCCTCCAGTAGAGCAAATGCATGAATATTTCTGTTCCTGAACTGATTTTTCCATCCATTCCAGAGGTATTTTAATGCTTTATTTCCCTCAGTTAATACAGCAGTGAGTTCTTTTCTCTTTGCTGTTTCTTTCCTATTCTCTTTCACGGTTTGGTCTGTATTTCTTAGGTATTTCCCAGTCCCCGCATAATAACCCTTTCAGCAAGTCTGCCTAGTTAGACATTCAATCCTTTGTAAATAGCAAATTCCACCTACTCGGTTTCTTCTAAAAACTGCTGAGAGTGAAGAGAACATGAGGCTGCCACCCAGGGACCTCAGGCTGCCAGCTAGCAGAAGACACAGGGCATGCAGAGTGTTCTACAGAGAGTCCCTGGCTCAGATATCAGCCTGCTAGCCCACCAAAGGGTGGTATGTGAGCTCCTGACCTAGAATCAGTATGGAAAATATGTAAGGAATTATGTATCTGTACTGAAAATGATACTCTAAAGGTCTTGGAGTTAAGGCAGGACCCCCACAAGGTGATGTACCTTGGAGATGTTCCATTCAGACATGAAACAATTGACACCTGTCTCTCTGTCTAGCCATTGGTGGATGGTCTGCCTCACATGGTGTGCCTATTTGCATACCGAGTGTGGTGTGAACTGAGAGATTTCAGGAAATCGACAGAATGAAACAAACAGCAAGGGGGTTTCTGCTCAGGAGTAAAGACAAAGGGTTAGTGTGGTGTATGTAGAAGTACAAAGACACACACAAAATCCTTCACCTAGGTGGGAAACTCATGGTCTCATGAAAGAAGGGTGACAACCAGCCTGCCAGCAAAGCACTGCAAGGATTTAGGCTGAGTAATAGTCAACACATGAAAGTATCTGGATAATTAAGTCTAGATTCCACAATGCATGTTATGATATTTTATATGTAACCATGTGTTTGCAATATTTCTACTTGCTACTACAGGTTTAACCTCTCTAGTCCAGAACCCTTGAGACCCGATCGGTTCCAAACCAGAGAATTTTCCAGACCATGGGAGGTCAATATTGTCTAGCAGCATTACCAACACTTCCACTGCTTACTGGGCTATAAGAAGACATTTAGGGGCAAAGTAGAGCCAAATAACAGCACAGAACACAGAGCTAGGACTGGTGGCTATAAACAAACGTTATGGAACCACAGGAAACTTGGCCAGACCCATGAAAAGTGGACATCCAGCTAACTAAAATCATTCTAGACCACGGATGAGTTCTGGACTAGAGAGGTTCAACCTGTAGTTGAATATCTATAGCTTGTTCAATAAACTTCTTTATTTCACTACAGGCAGATCTTGTTGCTGTGTGTTAAGCCGAGTAGGGCTCTGAGGTGGAACCAATAAGCTGGGATTTGCTGTGTCTTGGAAAGCAGAGAATCCGTGAATACTGCGGACCAGGGTCTGGACAAATGCTCCAACAGCTGAAGGGTGCCTATTGCTAACCTGCAGAGTAAGAGTGGAAACTGTGAGGCCCAGGGGGTACTATTTGTTGGGGGCTGATCCCCAGCAGGCAGATACACTAAGGGCAGGTGGCAGTGAGGTTCCCCACAACACTGGTTACCTCAGGGAATAGTCTCAGCCTCCCACCTCAGCTTTCAAATAATACCCCAATCCACCCATCATGTTTCACTCACAGCTGCTGCTAAGCTGTAGCCATGGGTTGAGCCCACTGAAGCCACAGCTCTGCCCCTGGCCCATTGACAGACATTTCCCGGCCCGCCCCGTCAGCATGCCTTCCTGTGCCTTTCTGTGTGAGACGTGACTGTGAGTGTGTGCATGCGTGCCTGTATGTCTGCACAACCAGGAGTTCTGCAGGGCGTCTTTCCCTCCACACCTGGGGAGATTCACCCTTATTGCACCATGCCTTTGAAAAAAAGGCTGAAAACATTGGAAGGATTTTGTGGATTTTTGCTGCTGCATGAGTCATCCTGCCCCTGAGCACTATGCCTCTTTTAGTTTCCAGTTTGCCAGGCCAACTTGTCAATGCAAGTTGAGTGATACAGTTCCAGAGCAGAAAGGTACTTCTCAGGGACTCGCCTTTCTCAAGAAGTATGATTCCACCTGGCCATGTACCAGACGCTTGTCATTCATTAATCATGCTGGGTAGAAGGCAAACACTGTTTTTCAAGTCAAACCACTAATGATTATTAAAAGCATCAACCTAAATGGGTTTGCTACTGAAAAAAAAAAAGAATCATTCTCCATCTGCTGGTGTTGCCATGCCAGTCTAGCCCATCAATGCCGCGTTGTGCTGTATCCGTTATATGAGAGGTGTGTATCAATATTCCCCTCACTTCACTCTGCCTTTCTCATTCTCTTAATGAATGACTGCTCCTAGCTATCAATCTGAAAATTCCAGCCCATGAGAGGAAGCGTCCTGCTGACCAAGTGGAGAAATAAAGGCATTTCTATCAAACTTGTTTGGGCCATGAAATATGATGCTGTTCCTTGCACACTGTATCTTAAAGGCCCAATTCACCATAATACAAGAAGAATGAAAGCGATCCCCCAGATGCTTGAAAAATAAGGGACTTATTTGTTCTATTTTTCAATGCATGCTGAGTATCGCGCCTACTTCTCTGTTAGAAACATTAGGTGCCAGATTCTTTTTTATAAATTACATCTAGCTCTGTTTCTGTTTGTCCATGGAAGGGCTGGATCCAAAGAATGAAAGGTCTAACATAGTTCACAAATGTGACACCCACCATCTTGGAAACACACTGGGGACTGAAATGGAGACCAAAGCTCAAACTGTTAAGGTCTCTAGCTGGGGCTGTAGCAAACTCATATCCTCTGCAGGTCAGGCACACTTACCAGTGAGTTACATAAGTAGCTCTGTAATTTGGTGGTCTTTTCACAGGTCCCTCAAACAAGATACAAACAGGTTTCCAAAGGCTGCTACTGAGTGACAAAAAACAAGCTTTTGAAGAACTAGTAATACACACTTGAGAAAAATGCCTATTCAGCAAGGTAATTAAGTATGTGCTTGAGGAGCTCTATTGAAGTCAACTCACTCCCATGCTTAAAGTTAAACATGTGATTAAGTGTTTTGATGAACAGGCACCAACCTCCCAATGTTCCTTACTGACAGGAGCTACATTGCTTAAAGAAGTTAGCTAGCTCAGGGACTCTAAAACAGTTTATAACAAAAGGATATAATCCATGTGTTGATATACTGGAACATGGTTAGTGTGAGGGCTCAGAGAAGCAGTGTTCTCAGCCTAACAACCAGATAGCCACCTTCCCATACCCCAAGGGTACTGTCCGCCCAGGACTGCTACCATGGGAACTAATTCCAACAGGATGTCGGGGATGTGTCTAATTTCCGACCTAAGACAGAATACGTAAGTGTAACGTAGAATCATAGAACACTAGAATTGCAAGGGACCTCAAGAGGTCATCGAGTCCAGTCCCCTGCCATCACGGCAGGACCCAGTACCGACTAAACCATCCCTGATAGATATCTGTCTAACCTGCTCTTAAATAACTCCAGTGATGGAGATTCCACAACCTCCCTAAGCAATTTATTCCAGCTTTTAACCACCCTGACAGGAAGTTTTTCCTAATATCCAAGCTAAACCTCCCTTGCTGCAGTTTAAGCCCATTGCTTCTTGTCTTATCCTCAGCAGCCAAGGAGAACAATTTTTCTCCCTCCTCCTTGTGACATCCTTTTAGATACTTGAAAACCGCTATCATGTCCCCTTCTCAGTCTTTTCCTTTCTCAACTAAACAAGCCCAATTCCTTCATCCTTTCCTCATAGGTCATGTTCTCTAGACCTTTAATCATTCTTGTTGCTCTTCTCTGGACCTTCTCCAATTTTTCCACATGTTTCTTGAAATGTGGTGCCCATACTTGGACAAAATATTCCAACTGAGGCCTAATCAGCACAGAGTAAAGCGAAAGAATTACTGTCTTGCTCACAACACTCCTGTTAATGCATCCCAGAATCATGTTTGCTTTTTTTGCAACAGCATCACACTATTGGCTCATATTTAGCTTGTGGTTCACTATGACCCCTAGATCCCTTTCTGCAGTACTCCTTCCTAGACAGTCGCTTCCCATTCGGTATGTGTGAAATTGATTGTTCCTTCCTAAGTGGAGTACTTTGCATTTATCCTTATTAAACTTCATCCTATTTACCTCAGACCATTTCTCCAGTTTGTCCAGATCATTTTGAATTACGACTCTATCCTCCAAAGTGGTTGCAACTCCTCCCAGCTTGGTATCATCTGCAAACTTGACAAGCGTACTCTCTATGCCAATATCTAAATAGTTGATGAAAATAATGAACAGGATCAGTCCCGAAACAGACCCCTGCAGAAACCCACTTGTTATGCCCTTCCAGCATGATTGCGGACCATTAATAACTACTCTCTGAGAACGGTTATCCAGCCAGTTATGCACCCACCTTATAGTAGCCACATCTAAGTTGTATTTGCCTAGTTTATTGATAAGAAGATCATGAAAGACCATATCAAATGCCTTTCTAAAGTCTAGGTATACCACATCCACCGCGTCTCCCTTATCCACAAAACTTGTTATCATGCAAGATCTCCTGGTTAAGCCAAGGCGGTCTTTTGCCATACTTTCTATCTTTCCTACCCAGCGGAATAGCTTGCTTTTGGGCCCTTACTAATGTCCCTTTGAAAAACTGCCAACTCTCTTCAGTTGTTTTTCCTTTTACTCTTGCTTCCCATAGGACCTTACCTACCAGCTCTCTGAGCTTACCAAAATCTGCCTTCCTGAAATCCATTATCTCTATTTTCTGAACATGGACATAACCAGCAGCCACATACTGCTTCCATGCTCTCTTCAGCCATCAGCATGAATGAACTTGTGCCTTCTGTCATCTTTCTGGGGATTGTGCTTATTGGCATGAGTCCACCAACACGCAGAGCATGAGGTCAAATAACGAGATGCACTATACCAGGTGCAGCTCGAGGAGTGTGAATCACTTGAATTCCATTTCAGATTCTAAAGATGCTGTAGGTTCATCTTTCTGGTGCCCTCATACACCAAGCAACCGCTTACAGGTAGGGGAGTGGCCAAATTGTCCATGGCTTCATCTTTAATATAGTAAGGCATCCCTTCATGTAAAGGCTTCATCTTTAATATAGTAAGGCATCCCGTGGAAACTATGATGTAAAGCACCTAATACTTCATCAGTTCTTGGCTACTCAGACCAAGATGGAGATGCCAGGAGTTGTAACCTCTGTGGGCCACACTTAAATATTAGCAATCAAGGCTGTTCCAGTCTTCTCCATTTCATTCACAGTAAACGGTGCTTGCAGATTCTTGGCAAGTTGCCCATGTAGCTCCTGATTTTGCATACCCTTGCTGCATGAGTACATGCTACACAGCTTCACACATGAGCGACAAATGGGAAACCTGCTCAGATCTAAAGAAGCAATCTAATATAGCACTGAAAGAATTCACTTTTGGACCAGCCAGTCTGTCTCTATGGCTCTTATCTATCTAAGCCAAAAAGAGACTATCCGTTTCTGCTTATTATTTAAAGGGAGCCAGCCAGTCTTCCTTAAACTTCATTCATGTTGACTAGCCCCGAGTAGATAATAGGGGATTGATCCAAGTTCACAATATAGCATACATATCTAGTCATCAAAAAGTTCTTGTCTGTGCAAATAAAATGACTGATTCCATACAGACTCCAAAATTATTTGCTGCTTCTATTGCACTCCTGTGAACTAGACTGATTTAATGGTAAATGCATTTACAGAAGCCAGCCGCCTTTAAAATATGCGGTAAACAGCTATCATTAGCCCTCTAAAATATCCTAAGTAGCCCCTCAAAAGAGAGACAGAGAGAAGTAACTTTTCACAAAGACAATGTTGCTCTGCCACATAGCATAATAAATAATAATCAATATCTATTAAGCAGCTTTTCACTATTACTGTTGATTTTGAACTAGAGCTGACCAAAAAGCAATTCCGTTTTGCAGCAACTTTCAAGGCATTAGAAGAAAACCAAAACTTTCTCAATATTTTTGTTAAGTGCCAAGTGTCTAACCTAGGGTCCGGGAAACTCAGGTTCATTTACTGCAATGCCTGATTCAATGTAAGAGTTTTTCAGTTCAGACTACCCTGATTCAGGCACAGCAAGGACTCAAACCTGCTTTGCCCATGTCCCAGACCAAAACTTTAGCCAGCTACCTACAAAAGATCTGTCACTTTCCCTTAACTTCCTGATAAAACTTCTGTCAAAACTCATACATCTCTATGCAATGTGTCAGCTTCCTCAAACAGTATATTTCACCAAAATTTCATTTGGGCAAAAATATACCAACCAGTCCTATTCTGAACAATGGTCTGGATCAGGTTGTTTCCCCCAAAGGGAAAACACTGTGATTACATTCTCAAATGACAAACTACAGTGAGTGAGGATTTTGGAACAAGCCATTTTCTTTTTACCAAGGTGTAATGACTCTCCAAAAATTGCTGTGGCAAGATTGTATCAGTTGCTAGTAGAGAATGCCAGATTTAAGACAATGCTGTTTTCATTACAACCACTTTGCTTTACACACACACTGATTTTCTGAAACATTCACCTTTCAAACTTGTGCCTATTGTCATTGACATTTTCCTGATTTGGGTTGTACCCCAGAGTGAAATCTGGTTGGAAAGTTTGAATAAATATTCTTTCAGTACATTGTGAAGTGTGATTTCACGCTGCAAAGAGTGACTGTAAGGTTGGCACCATACTGTTCCGTGTACTTGGAGAAGTGGGCTGTGCCCATGAAAGCTCATACCACCATCTACATGTTTTGTTAGTTTTTAAAAGTGCTACTAGACTACTGGTTGTTTTTTAAGTTTACTTCTGTAGTAAGTTCTCTCATTTGTATGGGATATTTTTTGCCAAACTGTAAACGCTGAAAACTCAAGCTGGCATGAAAACCAAAGTATGCTCCTTCTGGCTCATGCGTCATTATCCATAATTCTGATCTAGCTAAGGTATATCATCTCTGTAGTTAAAGCGTTATTCCAATATGCATTATCTGTACACCTTGAAGTAAATGGTATGTAACAGGAATTTAATAACTATTGATTATGCAAAAGCTAGAAGAGTATCCAGTCACTCTTCTGTAGCTTTGTTGCTTCTGCAGTCCTGAGGAAGTAAAAAATGAAATAAAAGCTTTTGTCACTAAAGGAAATGGACATGACTTAACACACTTAGGGTACGTTTACACTACAGTGTTATTTCAAAATATCTTTTGTGCATCTACACACAAAATGCATTTCGAAACAGTGTTTTGCTATTTCGAAATAGCGCGTCCACACTGAGTGGACTCTGAATCGCATTTAAGGTCAGGAGTTACTTTGTGTGGCTGCTGCCTGAGGCTATCTGAGGTCTGTGCTTAAAGGGACCCCTGCCCCCCCGGACAGCCGGTTCTCAGGTTTCCCTGCTTGCTTGCGTACCTCAATGAGGGACAGCAAAGCAGTTTTGTCTCTGTGTGCTCTGGTTACCCTCACTCGGAACACCACAGCACTCTGCAACATGGAGCCAGAGCTGCCCATGGGCACTCTGGTGCTTCTCATGGAGACGTTGCTGTGAGCCTGGCTGCACTTGTGGCAGGCTGCCATCCGGGAGGTCCATCGGGGGGGCTGTCAGGATCCAGGAGGCCCTGTGGGAGAGCTTCCACCCTGAGGAACACTAAGAGCCTCCCTGGTCTGCCTCACTGGGGGCTTGGGCCTCATTCCTCCCTCACGTCCTTCCACTTACCCCTCCCTAACCCCCCTCCTGATGTCAAATAAAATACACGTACTTTCATAAACACAAACTCTCTTTATTTAACAAAACGGGGTGGGGGGGGATGAAACTCTGGTGAGACTGGGGAAAGGAGGCAGGAGAGGGGAGGAGAGAGGGTGGGAGAGGGGAGGGGTGAAAACTGGGAGGAGGGAGCTGGAAGAGGGAAGCAAGGGGAAGAAGGGGGAGGGGAAGCTCAGGGCTGGGGGGGTCTCGCCGGACCAACTTGATTTTCATGTGAACCTGTTCCTGGGTTCGCATGTGGCCTTTGGTGGCCAGGCTGGCAGCTATCCTGCCATAGACGGCTGTGTTCCTGTGTCAAGTGCAGAGATCATGAACATTGGGGGCATCCCCCCAGACCTGAATAAGGTCCATAATCTCTGCCCTGGACCAGGAAGGCACCCGCCTTCTCTGGGCCCTGGCAGGCTCCTGGGAGCTGGCAGACTGCTCCTGGGGAGCGGTGGAGGGCTGGCTGCCAGTGGTTTGCTGGCTCATGTTTTGGGGCCACTGGGTCAGGGGCAGTGACTGCTGGCTCTGGGCTGGCAGGCTTGGAGCTGGCACAGGCACTGTGGCCAGAGTCAACCCCTTTAATGGCTCTGGGGAGGGGGGGAGAGAGAGAGAGTGGCCACCAGGGCACCTGGGAAGGCTGGAGGCCCCCTATTTCGAAATAAGTGTCTACGCAGCATTTATTTCGAATTAGCTATTTCGAATTTGGTGTTATTCCTCATAGAATGAGGTTTACCAAATTTGAAATAAGTGCTCTGCTATAGTATTCTCTATTTCTACTTTTTCTTGTTAAACTTGTATCTCTATATTGCAGTTCATGTCATAAAACGTATGAAAAGTTGATATTGCTAGTGGCACCTACACTTTTGCAACTCTTGGCTGTGTGTGGTTTTAAGTATACACATTTATGTTTTAGTAACAAAGATTTTGTATTTCACTTGATTAAAGGTTATTCCGTAACCCATTTTTTGATTGTGCGTATCTCAAATGCAAACAACATCTTCATACCTTCTGCTCAGGTCTGTGTGAATCATGTGAGTTCAGATTCACAATGAATTCACAAACTTACCCCTCTAGGGGCTTTTGGAGGGTTGAAATAAGAACAAGCTGGTGGCTTGCATTAACACTAAGCCAGGCACACCGACCAAGGTGGGGGGAGGGCAAAGGGAACAATTGCCCCAGACCCAGTGATTCTAAAGGGCCCAGGGCTCTGGCCCTTTAAATCGCCACCAGAGCACTGTGCCGACACTCCATGTGGTTCTAAGGGCTGAGAAGTGGGGGGGGTTGTGAGGGGTGCCGCGCTCCAGGCAGCATTGAGGGCTGTGGAGGGGCAGTGTGGTGCGCTCACTGCTCTGGCCTTACCCCTTCTGCCAGAGGCCCCGCCCCTTCAGAGAATGTGGTGCTGCCTCCCCCACCTTGTCTAGGGGCCCACTGTAGCTGTCTGTTCCCCTGCACTGAACCAAAGTTCAGTGTAAATATTTCACAAAGCTCTTGTTCAGTGAAGGGCACAACTAATATGATCATATCTTGGAGTGTTCAGAGTCATTCATTGATTATACCTTTTTATTTTATTCTGGGATGTAAAATTTACAACTGTGATATAAACCCTTGATATTTGACATTTTATATTTTTAGTTTCTATAAAAGGGGTGAACCTTTTTAAAACACATATCAGAATTCTATATAGGTTCCCCCTCAAATCATTATGAAAGCCAGTAAACACATGGAAATAACTAACTGTTGCAACAGTGCTTGCAGTTTGACTGAGATATCAGCTCTTTCTTTGGGTGTGAAAAATGGCAGTATTTATTTAGTCTTTCCCCTTGTAGTATCATGTTTCCTAGCTTTTTTTCCTTTTCTCTCTCTCTCTCTCTCTCTCTCTTTTTTTTAAATTGACTTTGAATCCTGCAGTTATAGAAATCTGCAACCACAGTCACGCTCCATGGAATCTAGAGGATGTCACTTCACTGCAACTATCCCTAGAGCCAGTGTCAGCCAATGATTTCATCAGTGAAGGTCAATGCAAACACCTCCCTTCCTGTGGGAAAGTCTTCTGAGAAGTGACTCCCTTGCCTGTTGCTTTGAAACACAGAAAGCTGTTTCTGGGAACTGGGGGTGTCATTTCCAGTCTGACTAGGAATATCAGGGATCAAAGCACAACCATCTGAGCACAGTACCGGGAGCATCACCCGCCATTGAACCAGCGGGAGAGCGAGTTGTCTCTAAAGCGTATGGTCTGTAAGCTAAGAACTGAAATAATTTTTGGAGCCAGCTCTATATGAGGGATTTGGGGCATCTGTCCTCGTCTTCAGGTCGACATCAAGCAGTTTCTATCAACCTGATTACGTCAGTCTGAACGCTAAAGCCTTGCTCCTGCCGATGCACGTGTAAGTGGTAGGTTAGCCAGTAACCTAGTGGGTGTGGATTACACAGGTGCTCTGCTACACTCATCTAGCTCCACCTCCACGAAAGGCACAGCACTTATGTCGGTGTAGTGAGGACATCTCTTGGCTGCCATTCTTGTCAATTTCTCTTCCTCTGGAGCCATGAAATTGACGGGAACGCTGGCTGCCAAATCTCCACCAAGGTCCTGGCTCAGGTTGCTGCCAGGGCTCCCCCCTCAGAGCCCTGCTACCCCACCCCTCCTGGGGTCCCAGCTGGGCTGCCACCCCGCCTCTCAGCTCCCCACCCCCTGCCAGGTGCATAGCAGCTGACTGGACTCTAGACACAGATCTCCTCACTAGGCGCCCAGGTACCCCTGTGAGTGCTTAGCTCCCTGCTCCCCACTGCGAGCATGGCTGTGCTCAGGGAGAAACTGTGCACCCAGAGTCTGGTCAGCTGCCCTGCTCCTGGAGAAGAACCAAAGGGGGTGCAGCCAAGCTCCTGATTGGGGAAGCTGAGAGCCCTGACCCCAAGCCCCCCTCACTGCCTCTCTGCAGTTGGTAGAAGTGCTCCCGGTGAGGACATGAACAACTGAGAGAAGAAGGGCAGTGCGGACATGAACTACCACGATAAATTGAGCAAACACAAGTTGACTTAAGTTTATAGTGAAGCCAAGCCCACAATCAAAATAAATGTAGATTAAGGAATATAGATATGCTTGGCACTACTTTTCATTGGGTACATATGTTATGAATCTGTGTCTACAAGACAGTCACTGAATACACAGCATTAGCACAGCCAGCATGCTGCAGGACACAGACAAACCCCATTTCCCATGCTACTTTGTGGTCCATTTTCAAGTTTACTGTGCAATCTTGTAAAAACTCAAAACGCCCTTTTAGAGCAGAGCTCAACAGTGTGTACTTTTTAACTGTGTGTGAACCACTCTGGGGTTCCCACTTTCTGAGAAGACCTGAGCAAAGCATTATGTGTCACTGAACAATGAATTCAAAACATGTAGATGGTATCATGAGTTTTCGTGGGCACAGCCCACTTCTTCAGATGACCGGAGTTATCATACCATCTACATGTTTTGTTAGTCTATAAAGTGCTACCAGACCATTTGCTTGCTGTTTTTTTCTGTAACAGACTAACTCGGTTACCCCCGAAGCTGAAGGAACAGAGTTTTTCTAGTCTTGAAAGCATTATTGTCTACCCATGGAAAGTGTTAAAAGTTTATACTCATGTAAAACTTCCCCAAAGTCAGTGAAGTGACACTAGTGTTATGTGAGATAGGCTCAAACCTTCTGCATATATCTCATTCTACATCTCCTTACTTTGACTGCAGTAGATAGTTACTCCTGCTAGCACTGCAGTCGCTACTATGAGAGATTGAATGGGAGTCTATTTTAACTCACACATCATCAGTAGAATTGTTACAATAAATCCTGATTGCAGAATCTTCACTAATCGCATGACAAGGAAAGAGCACAGCTCAGCTGTCTGAGCACAGGTTGAATTTGCAAGGCTGGCAATATGAAAAAATGTCATCTTACTTGTTAGCCAAAAATCAGTGAGCCAGAATACATGGAACCTTACCAATGCCGTTTGTGATTGAATCACTTTAGAGACTGAAGCAGACTCAAAAGAAACACTGACAATATTTAAAAGATGTTAAAGGAATTAACATCAGAATGAACCAGAGAGGGGGAAAGTAATAGCAATTAAGAAAATCTACCCGCTTGAAGAAAGAGAGCAGTAATAAGCAGTCACCATCTGCAAAATGGCCATATTAACAAAGCAACTGTGTGTCTTTCCCAAACTTGAAAGGCCAGACCCCAGAAAGGCATACTAGGAAAAAGTTCTGGTTAAAAAAGACACTGAGGAGGAATAGTAGGGAGCAGACAATCGCAAAGGAAGGCATTTCTACAGGACAGAGTGGCAAATGTATACCACTACTGTAGCAGAATTAAAATTTGTGTAATTGCTAAATATGAAAGTTCTGGGTCAGTCAAATTGGCTTGTACAAAATAGTTTTTGGTGTTACAGTCGCTTACATAAAAGCGTTTTATTTCTGTTCAATTCACACTGACAATGGCAGTAGGACAAGCCTGCATGGATCTACTTGTCCTGGCAACAGTGCAATGACTTTACACACAGAAATAAAGGGATACTGCCAAGGTGCTTTAAATTAATCTGAAAACAACATATTTACCATCATTGAATTATTTCCTGTCTTTTATCAATACAATGGTTTGGTATGTGGAATTGTACTGGAATGTTTATTAAACATACACGTACAGATGAGGAAAACAAAACACTGAGGGACCCTCACACAGTAAGCAGTCTAATGTGTTGGAGTTGGCTAGGCTCAGATCTTCAAAGGTATTTAGATTCTGAACTTCCAGAACCTTCATTCTTTGAAGATCATGGCCCTTATGCCTAGCAGTTTAGAGATCTGCATTAAAATGGTGCTTGTGATACTGACTTGCTTAGGCAGCTCATTTAAGTCATTTTTCAAAAGCGATTGCTAATAATGGGCATTTTGGATGCCTGAGTTGATACTTTAGCTGTCTCATGCCAGGCACCAAAATAAATGGATGTTTTTGAAATGTAGATCTTAGTATCACTGAGCCTCAGTGTATCTACTTAATGGGGAGACAACCAAATAATGGGTGAATCCTGGCCCCAGGGAAGTTAACAATATTTGCAAAGTACAAAGTATTAATACAGCTTATTGGCATAGAGGTGGATCTCAACACCATGTTCTTCTGTCCAACTTCTGTTACATTAATGTAGAATCATAGCACATACAGGAACGTCAAGAGGTCTTTAGGTCTGCACTCATGGCAAAATCAACCACCATCTAGAGCACTCCTGACAGGAGTTTGTCTAACTTGCTCTTAAAATCTCCTATGAAAGAGATTCTGCAGCCTCCCTAGGCAATTTATTCCAGTGCTTAACCAACCTGACAGGAAGTTTTTCCTAATGTCCAACCTAAGTTTCCCTTGCTGCAATTTGAGCCATTGCTTCTTGTTCTATCATCAGAGGTTAAAGAAAATAATTTTTCCCTCTCCTCCTTGTAATTACCTTTTAGGTACTCGAAAGCTTGTATCATGTTCCCTCTTAGTCTTCTCTTTTTCAGATGAAACAAATCTAATTCTTTCAATCTTTCCTCTTCATGTTGTTTCAAAATGTCTCCAGAAATTGCTGTTGACTTTCCAGAAGGATTCACAGTAAGGCATAGCTCGCTCATACACCCATATTCTATGTTTAGATCAAACAAGAAAACCTACCTATGATGCAGGCGTTAAATACCATCAACGCTTATAACTTCAAACCTGTTCACCTTCAAACCTTCAAACTCAGTTAGAGCTCAATGAACTCTACAAAGCAAGTCAAGTTTGAAGAAATATATTCAGGCATTTTTGAGCTTTGGGTGCATAATATTTCTAATTAAAGGTGTGTATGGTTTTTAAATTCATGAATCATTGTTACAGTGCCTCAGGTGTGCTGGGTTCCTATTGCTACAATTAAGGAAGCTAGTTTCCCATCTTGAAGAGTTTGCAATCTACTTTTGCAAACAGAGTAGCAAAATGGCAGGGAAGAATACAAAAGGAAGATCAGGATCGACAGCAATAATGGGGCGGGATTATGCACAACTCAAAGTCTGACATTTCCTTCCACCAAAAGATTGTTTCTGGGCAGACATAGAAAATGTCAATCTATAAGAATATGACAAAATCATGAGGAATTGAAAAAGGAAGGCTGGGGTTATAAAGAAAGATGAAACATTATCTATAGCAGTTGCTATGACTTCTGTAGGAAGATGAGGGCCTGAAACTAAAGTCCATGTAGTACAGACCTGGTCTGAGGCCTGAGGCCTAGCTAACAATGGACAAAACATGACTAATATAAAACAAAGCTAAGCTGTGAGCAAGAGGCAGGCCCCAGCTCACAAAACTTGGCACAAACAAGGCTGAGTGCGCAAAACACTAACTGGTAATAGGTCCAGGTGCAGAAGAGTAATCAGTGCTGGTCATAAGTTGAAAGCACATTCCAAAAGGATGGTACTACCAGCTCGTTAAAAAATACCTTGGTACCCACACTTCCCACAGACACGAACCTAGGTTCAGTAAAGGATCTAAAATAAGGATGGGGAACCTTTTCTGGGTCAGGGGCCACTGACCCACAGAAAAATAAGTTGGGCCCAGGCTAGCAGATTTTGTGTGCTCCAGCCCCACGGGAGAACAGCGGTGGAGCTAGAGGACCAGCACAGGCTCCCCAGCACTGAGGGGGAGCCCTGAGACTCAGAGGCCAGATCCAGGCAAGCCTTAGGTTCCCCACCCTGGTCTAAAATAACAGCATGATGGATAAATATGTTCTCATGGAACCATGAGGTGCAGGGTGATGGGTGATATCTAAGTAGCAACAGAGGGTGATAACTTGACGATGTCAGAGGGTGGCAACCTGCCACATCAGGAGCGATGTGTATCTTGGAGGGGCAGTCTTTGTCCAGCCAAGTGGGCAGTGGGACCTCCCACTGACTGAGCTGAGTCCATTGTTACAGGTACATGTGTGTAGTGTTTCAGTAGAGTTTATTGACAACTATTATTGTACCTTACTTAACAATAAACCTGGCCAGGTGCCTTCAATCCTTATCTGATTTGTGGTCTTTCAGGGCTCTCTCAGAGTCTGCGGTGTTGACTACTTGCGCAGGTCAACACAGCACACATGATTGAGCGCACACACACACACACACAGCCTTCTGATTGTCATCGTTGACGGAGCAGGAGACCTGCCAGGATACCACACTGGTAAATCCTGACCTACTACAACTTCTGTTACCATATTCTGGTATATAAATACAAAAGCCACATGTGACTTCTTCCCTTAAGGCAGACATAATGTGCAACTAAACTTTCCTGCCATAATCAGCTTGATATGTCTGGAAACTAATGACCACAGAAATCTACAGATGCTAAATTATTGGAGGATTAGATGCTAGCTTACCATAGCATAAAGGATGTCACACATCTGTGTCACATGCCTCTGTATGTCTAACCTCAAAATTGATTTATTTTTCATTAAAGAGCTGCCAAAATAAATTGGCCAAATTCTGCTCTCCTATATCCATGCTACTTCCAGTATGTATATATGCACGCACGTGCACACACATAGAATTACATCATATCATATCAAATATTTCATCTTAAAATTGATATTGAGCAGAGGCAGGAATGGCTGCAAATATAGAAACATGCTGCTTTAGATCTCGTGCAACTTATATTACTAAAAGGTTTAACTTGTTTAGTAAATCAGACGAGTCTGGGAATTTGCCCAGAACAGTTGCCAACTTAGTGTGTATCTAATACTTTGAATTCTCTAAATATAGGTCTCTTCTAGAATGAGCATGAGTTGAGGAAGCTATTCTACTAGTTAGTGCATGGTTCTCATTTTCTCTTTCGAGATGCAGGTTTCAAACTGTGGGAGGAAAAAAGGAACTGCTGTTCTCCCAGTTAAAGTTAATTTCTTCAACAAACAAGTAGAAGAGTTCTGCTTGCTAAATGGGTGGTTTGGGTTTTTGCTTGCTTGTTTGTTTTTGTTTTGTTTTGTTTTGTTTTTTGTTCCTTTGCTTTGGAATCTTGGTTTCTACTTAGGAATTGCCATATTAGATATGTCTGGTGTTCATCTAGCCTAGTGTCCTCCCTTTGAAGATGTAATTGTCCCTGTTATGGATAGTTACATGAGAGGCATGAGAGTCTATATCACTTACATTTTATCCTGTCCTAAATAACCACAAACGTCCTCACTAACCACATATATTTCTAATCCCTTTTGGAATTCCGCTAAACTCTTGCCTTTTTGGTGTCACTTGACGTTCTTGTGTGCTAAAAACGAGTAAACATCAGTGACATGTAAACATGGCGTGTTCATTTTTTGAGGAGTAACGTTAGTTCGAACCAAGGGGTTTGATTCAAACTAACGCAGCCCGGAGCGCACTTCCTGGTTTGAATCAGCTGGCGATTGGAATAGCGCGCGGGCGAGATTATGCTAATGCAGCGTGGGATATTTAAATCCCCGCTTCATTAGCAATTTTGATTGCCTACATTTGCATCCCTAGTTCGAACTAGGGTGCAAGTGTAGATGTACCCTAAGTGATTTGATAAAGTAGCAACCTAGCCCCTGGACCATCCTTCCTGTCCTATTACAGGCAGCAGGGTAAGAATTTCACACTGGAAGCTGTATTCATTCACATAACTCATCTTCTCAGTGTTTTCATAATGTAGAAAGGAATGTGACTCAGAAACTGGTCACCAGTACATGGCGTGTGAATTGTTCATAAGTCATCAGAACACAACAGTGAAATACTTTCAGCACAGTATATACTGATTGTTTTATACCCACCTGTTTGGTGGCAATACTGGTTTAAAAATCTGCCAACTATTTTATCCGACACACATTTGTATTACCATATTGTTCAGAAGACCTTATCAGAATCCAGCCCTCATTGTGCAAGGTACTCCACAAACGCGTTGTGACAGGACCAGCCCTCAAAACTTTACTCTCTAACAGACAATGGATAGGGGAAGTATTATCCCCATTTTAGAGAGAAGAACTGGGGCAGAAAAAGATTTAGTGATTTGCCTAGGGCCACAAAGGAAACACACTGCACAGTTAGGTATTCTATTAGTATCTCTGGAGAGTTTTAAACAGAAGCGACTGACGTTAGAAATTTTTGGACCTCCAGGTCCAGATAGCTTGCATCCAAGAGTTTTAAAGGAGCTGGACAAGGAGCTCACAGCACTCTTACTTCTGACTTTCAGTCAGAGTACTGGGGAAGTTCCAGATGACTAGAAGAAAGCTAATGTTGTGCCAGTTTTAAAAAGGGGTAAAAGTTTGATCCAGTTAATTGTAGGCCTGTCAGACATACATCAGTCTCAGGCAAGATAAAGGAGCGACTGATATGGGATTTAATAAAGAATGAACAGAGTGTAATGTAATTAGTGCAAATCAAAAGAAATCCTATTAAAACAAGCTTGATATCTTTTTTGATAATATTACAAATTTTGTTGATAAATATAATAGTGCTGAAACAATAGACTTCAGTAGTTTATTTAATTTGGTACTACACAACATTTTGATTAAAAAAATAAACTTATATAAAATAAACATAAAAGCATAGAATACTAGAACTGGAAGGGACCTCAAGAGATTATCAGGTTCAGTCGCCTGCCCTCACGGCAGGACCAAGCACCATCTAGATCATCCCTGGCAGATGTCTATCCAACCTGCTCTTAAATATCTCCTGTAATGGAGATTCCACCACCACTGTAGGCAATTTATTCCAATGTTTAACCACCCTGACAGTTAGGAAGTTTTTCCTAATGTCCAACCTAAACCTCCTTTGCTGCAGTTTAAGCCCATTTTTTCTTGTCCTATCATCAGAGGACAAGGAGAACAATTTTTCTCTCTCCTTGTTGTAATACCCTTTTAGATACTTAAAAACTACTATCATGTCCCCTCTCAGTCTTCTCTTTTCTAAACTAAACAAGCCCAATTCTTTCAGTCTTCCCTCATAGCTCCTGTTTTCTAAACCTTTTATCATTTTTGTTGCTCTTCTATGAGCCTTCTCCAATTTTTCCACATCTTTCTTGAAATGTGGTGCCCAAAACTGGACACGATAGTCCAATTGAGGCCTAATCAGCACAGTGTAGAGCAGAATGACTTCTCGTGTCTTGCTCACAACACTCCTGTTAATGCATTCCAGAATCCTGTTTGCTTTTTTTCAACAGTGTCACACATTGAATGGATTAAAAACTGGGCTAACTGATAGATCTCAAAAGTAACTGTATACAGGGAATTGTCATCCAGCAGGTGCAGCTACAGTGATATCCTACAGGGACCAGTTCTTGGCCCTACACTATTTAACCTTTTTTTCCCCAATGACTTAAAACTGTAAAATAATTACTGCTAAAGTTTTCAGATGACACAAAAATTGGGGGAGGGTAAAGAATCAAGAGGACAGGTTATTGATACAGAGCAATCTGGATTATTTGATAAGCTAGGTGCTAGCGAACAACATACATTTTAATACATCTCAAAGTAAATGGATTTATCTAGGAACTATGACTGTAGGCCTTACAGAGGGGATGTGGGACTCTGTTCCAGAAAAGAGATTCTGAAAAAGATTTGGGGGGTTACGGTGGATACTCAGCAGACCAGGAACTTCTAATGTGACACTATGAACAGAAGAACTAATGTGATGCTAGAATGCATAAATGGAAATCTCAGGTAGGAGTCAAGAGGTTACTTTACTTCTGTATTTGGCACAGGTGCAACTACTGTAGGAATCCTATGTCCAGTTCTGGTGCCCACAATTCAAGAAGGGCATCAATAAATTGGAAAAATTCCAAGAGCCAAGAGAACAATGAAACCATTAGAAAGCATGCCTGGAAGTGATAAGATAAAGGAGCTCAATCTGTTTGCTTACAGGGTGTTAAGACATCTGAAGGGGTGCCCTGATTAGTCTATACATACCCACATGGGGAACAAATATTTAATAATGGTCTCTTCCATGTAGCAGAGAAAGGTGTCACAGATTAATGGCTGTAAGCTGAAGCTAGACAAATTCAGAGTGGAAATAGGTGTACATTTTTGACAGTGAGGGTAAAGAACCACTGGGATAATTTACCAAGGATCATGGTGGATTTTTATGACTGATAATGTTTAATTCAAGATTTTATGTCTATTCAAAAGATCTGCTCCTGGTATTACTTAGGCATAGTTCTCTGGCGCTTATCTTGTGCCCTTGGAATTTAGAGACTCTGAACTTCTGAGCTTCCGTCCAATATCCTAGATCCACACCCAGCCTTCTCTCTTCTTCTAAATATTGCCATAGCAATGGGTTTGGCTGGCTATGTGTTATTAAAAGCCATCCATGGTCTTTTAATAAAAAGACACAGTCCATACAATGTGAATTTTGTTTCTGATGACTGCAAAAACCTGGTTTGCGGGGATTTTACTTATTACTCAGGCCACATAAAAATAGGGGCTATTAAAAAAATGCATGAATATATTTCAAGACTCCCACACTCAAAGTTCAGAGGTGCTGGACTCCAGAGATTTGTGGGGGGTTCCAGGTCCTGTTTCTATGTTAGCTCATTTTGCAATATTCCTAGATTTATAGATTTTTATGGCCAGAAGAGATAACTATAATTATCTAGTCACGCCTCTTGCATTACACCAGCCAAAGAACCTCATCCAAGAATTCTGACCAACTAGTGTGCTGCAAAACTCTGAGATACACACTCCTGGGAAAATATATCAAGTCAATAAGAACTCAAAATCCCATAGGAATTAAGGTGTTCTCAAAACACTTCAAAATGTGAAAAATCCATCACACGTTTTAACAAAATAGTCAGTGATCTCTTCTGTGAAGCTGACAGGATGGAAATACTTTAAAAATACAGAAGGCCTGAGTTTAAATGAATTAAAAGCTGGCTGATAGGTCTCCAGATATAATTGTTAAGTGGGGAATAATTATTGAACAGGTGTGTTTCTAGTGGAGTTATCGCCAGGCTCAGTTCTTGGCCCTACACTATTTAACCTTTTTATCAATGACCTGGAAGAAAATATAAAATCATCACTGGGCAAAATTTGCAGATAACACAAAAATGAGGGGGAGGAGGGAAAGCAGTAAATAATGACCCAGAGCCATCTGGATTGCTTAGTGTGTGCAAGCGAACAAAATGTGTTTTAATACAGCTATGTGTAAACGTATACATCTAATAAAAAAAAAATTAAGAGACAGGGGACTCTATCCTGGGAAGCAGCATCTCTTAAAAAGATTCAAGTATCATGGTGACTAATCAGCTGAACATGCACTCCCAATGTAACGCTGTGGCCAAAAGGACTAAGTCAGTCCTTGGGTGCTTAGCAGGCCCATATGCAGAGCGGCTGCAAAGAGTGTGAACGCGCCTTCCCTATGGTCCCCCAAATAAGCGTGCTCCAGCCAGTAGGGGGGAAGGCAGGAGCCCTGGAGGTTTTTCATCTTCCTCTGTACCATGGGGCACTGATCACTTGCTGGAGGATTCTCTGCATCTTGGGGTCCTTAAACCATTTGAGGACTTCAATATCTGAGATATAGGTGAGAGGATTATTCCAGGAGTGGGTGGGTGAGATTCTGTGGCCTGCACTGTGCAGGGGGTCAGACTAGATGATTATAATGGTCCCTTCTGACCTTAAAGTCTATGAGGAGCGGTGCACTGTCTGAACCTCCCTCCCCCATGCTTCAGCTGGGGGAGTTTGGATCAAGATTGGAAGGTTTTCTCAAAGAGCTCCTCTAGGAATTATTTGGGGGAAATACTATCCACTGTGCTAACCAGAAGGTCAGATTTGAACATCACAATGGCCCCTTCTGGATGTCAGTCTAGGTCCATCATTGTGAGGACTTGTGAACCGCCTTTCCCGCCCCAGGAACCTCGGTGTGTTTCAGCAGGACTTCCCCGCCGAGGGAGTGGCACACCGTCCTGCCACTCACAGGGCCCTGGCCGGGACCCGGTGGAGTAGGGTGGGCCCGGGTCCCCCTACCAGGGGTGTGGCCCCACTATAACCCTGATCGGCCAGTGCAGGCCTTGCCTTAAAGGGCCATACTTTAAGACTGCGTTTATGGACTCAGGCCAGAGGGCCTTGCCTTAAAGGGCCACACTTTGAGACTGTGGTTATTGACTTAGGCCAGTGAGCCAGGTTCTAGAGGGGTAGAAGGTATCCGGGCTCATGGACTCGGGGCACCTCCCTGTCCGCCAGTGGGGGCAGGAGGGAGCACCCCACCACAGACCCCTACATATATCACTAGGGCCCTAACAAATTCACAGCCATGCAAAATGTGTCACGGACTGTGAAATCTGGCGTCCTCGCAGGAAATCTGGTCTTTTGTGTTCTTTTACCTTGTACTATACAGATTTCATGGGGGAGACCAGTTTCTAAAATTAGGGGTCCTAACCCAAAAGGGAGTTGCAGGGGGATCACAAGATCATTTTAGGAGTGTCGCGGTAGTGCCACTGTTACATCTGTGCTGCCCACAGAGCATGGCAACTGGAGAGAGGTGGTTGTAATGTTGGCTGGGTGCCCAGCTCTGAGGCAGCACCCCACCAGCCACAACGTTGGTAATACCATAACCACATTTGCCTTTACTTCTGGACTGCTGCTTTCAGAGCTGGGAGGCCAGACCGTAGCAGCTGCAGACTAAGGGTCCACACTACAGAGGGAGGTTGATTTAAGGTATGCAATTGTAGCTACATAAAAAACATAGCTGGAGTCAACATACATTAAGCCAAGCTTTGGCACCATCCTCACAGTGGAAGGTTGACGGGAGCAAACGCGCCCATTGACTTCCCTTACTCCTTATGAGGAGTAAGACTTCTGTCATCAATAGGGGCACCCTCAGAGTTTGATTTGGTGTGTCTTTATTAGACCTACTAAATCAAACACCAGAAGATCAACTGCTGCAGCATCGATCTTCCTGCAAATGGAAACATGATCCTAATGACCCAGCTTTGCAAGAAGTAGTGCAGAAGTAAGGAGGGCAACCCCGTATCATGCCATCCTTAATTTCGCAGTGCTGCTGCTCGCAGTAGCTTTGCCTTCAGAGCTCAGTTCCCGGCCAGCAGCTGCCAGTCTCCAGCTGCCCAGCTCTGAAGGCAATGCCACTGCCAGCAGTGATGCAGAAGTAAGCAATAAACCGCAACCCCCAAAATCTAGCAACCCCCACACAACTCCTTTTTGGTTCAGAACCCCTACAATTACTCCATCATGAAATTTCAGTTTTTAATACCTCAACTCATGGCATTTACCATTTTTAAAATCCTATGACTGTGAAATTGACCAAAATGGACCATGAATTTGATAGGTCCATCACACAATAATATTAATGACCAGCGTGTTACCTGTTCTCATATGACACTTTACACAACACTTTTCAAACACAGATTATGACAACAGCAGGCCGGGGCAATGAGTGGGCCAGTTGCGATGAGAATAAGGGTATGGTGTGCCCTTTGCCATTGGGCATTAAGGAGCTCCCTAGGTCATAGTCATTTACCCCTCTACAAAGTGGGTGTAAAATGCTATGGTTTTGATTGGGCAGCTCTGATGGGAATTCACCCCACACAAGGCAGAGTAGATTGGATTGCTTCAATTAACCTTATATGCTGCACCTGGAGGAGAGCCAAAGCTCAAGAAAGCCTAGTGAAAGAAGTTCAGCTGGGAAGAAGCAGGCAGGGCCTGTATAAAGGGATGAAGCCGAAACCAGAGAAAGGCTTCCGGGGAAGTAGTCTATAGTCACTCCCTGGAAGGCCACTGAGCTGGAACATGGAGCAGTGGGCAGTCCCAGTTCCCCAACCAGACGCTCAGAAAGTGACGTGGAATTGGATATGGGATTGGCTCTGGAATGGCATGAGGACAGCTGATCCATTGGAACTCTGATATCCCAGAAAGGGAGGACTGCACACTGACATGGCCACATGGTAGAGTCACAGAAAGAGAGCATGGCTGAGGGAGGGCAAATGTGGTGGAAGAGGCATTTCAAACTGGAAAGGAGCTAATCCTCCACTGTAGCCACAAGGTGTCCCAACAATGAGCAGCCACAAGGTGTCCCAACCCTGTTACAACAGCATTGCACACAAGCGTCATGACTACGCTTATGCTGAAAAACACCAACAGTAGAGATGGCTGGAAATTTTCCAGCAGAATGTTTTACCATTGAAAAATGCCCTGTTTATTGAAATTAAAATATTCTGCAGAAGCATTTCCTGTGCACACACAAAGTTGCCCAGAGCTCCACAGCCAGCAGGTGTAAATGAAACATTTTCACTTTTTCTAAACATTTTGGAATTTCCCGTCAATTCTGAAGGAGTTTGGGGGAGATTGCTTATATATAAATAAAAAAATCAAACAATAAAGGTATGCAGGGGCAAGATTAGAAAGGCAAAGGCACAAAACGAGCTCAGACTCACTACAGACATAAAGGGAAACAAGAAGACATTCTATAAATATATTAGGGTATGTCTACACTACAAAGTTAATTCTAAATAACAGCAGTTATTTCGAATTAACTTTAACAGCGTCTACACAGGCAAACCGCTATTTCGAAATAAATTCAAAATAGTGGAGCCCTTATTTCAAATTTGGTAAACCTCATTCTACGAGGAGTAACACCAAATTCGAAATAGCTATTTCGAATTAATTGCTGTGTAGACACTTAATTCGAAATAGGGGGCCTCCAGCCCTTCCCAGGGAGCCCTGGTGGCCACTCTGGGCACAACAGGAAAGCTTACTCTCCTCTCCCCCGGCCCCGGAGCCATTAAAGGGGTAAACCCTGGCCCACAGTGCCTGTGCCAGCTCCAAGCCTGCCAGCCCAGAGCCAGCAGTGGCCACCAGGGCCCCTGACCCAGTGGCCCCAAAACATGACCCAGCAAGCCACTGGTAGCCAGCCCTCCACCGCTCCCCAGGAGCAGTCTGCCAGCTCCCAGGAGCCTGACAGGGGCTGGAGAAGGCAGGCGTCTTCCTGGTCCAGGGTGGAGATCATGAACCTTATTCAGGTTTGGGGGGGATGCCCCCAACATCCATGATCTCCACACTAGACAGAGGAATGTGGCCATCTATGGCAGGATAGCTGCCAGCCTGGCCACCAAAGGCCACATGCGAACCCAGGAGCAGGTTAGCATGAAAGTCAGGTTGATCCGACGAGACCCCCAACCCTGAGCCCTGAGCTTCCCCTCCCCCTTGCTTCCTCCTGCCAGCTCCCTCCTCCCAGGTTTTCCCCTCCCCTCTCCCACCCTCTCTCTTCCCCTCTCCCACCTCCTTTTTCCAGTCTCCCCAGAGGTTCATCTCTCCCCCCCCAGTTTTGTTCAATAAACCCAGCTTCTATTTTTGAACATACGTGTCTTTTATTTGACATCAGGAAGGGGGCTAGGGAGGGGTAAGTGTAAGGACGTAAGGGAGGAATGCAGCACGAGCCCCCAGTGGGGAGGACTGGGGAGGCTCTGAGGGCTCCTCGGGGTGGACGCTCTCCTGCAGGGCCTCCTGGATCCTGACAGCCCCCCGATGGACCCCCCGTATTGCAGCCAGCAGCAAGTGCAGCCAGGCTGATGGCAATGACCCCACGAGATGCACCGGCATGCCCTGGGGCAGCTCTGGCTCCATGTGGCTGAGTGCTGTGGTGTCCCGAGTGTGGGCACTCAGGGCACTCCAAGACAGGACTGCTTTGCTGTCCCTCATCGAGATAGACAAGCAAGCGGGGAACCCTGAGAACTGTCTGTCCGGGGTGAGGGTAGGGTCCCTTTAAGCACGGAGCTCAGTTAGCCTCAGGCAGCGGCCCCACATGCTAAGTCCTAACCTGATGCCCTGCCGGCACTGGTTCTGGCCAGCCTTAACTTCAGTTCAGGGTCCACTCAGTGTGGACATGCTATTTCGAAATAGCAAAACACTATTTCAAAATAGGTTTTGTGTATAGATGCGTTATTTCGAATTAGCTTAATTCAAATTAACTTTTTCGAATTAAGTTAATTCGAAATAGCACTGTAGTGTAGACATACCCTTCGAAGCAAGAGGAAGACAGGGTAGGCCCACTGCTCAGTGAGGAGGGAGAAACAGTAAGAGGAAACTTGGAAATGGCAGAGGTGCTTAAGGACTTTGTTTCGGTCTTCACCAAGAAGCCTGATGATGAAGAAATGCCTAACATAGTGAAGCTAGTGGGAAGAGGATAGATTTAGAAGATAAAATAAAAAAGAACAAGTTAAAAATCACTTAGAAAAGTTAGATGTCTGTAAGTCACCAGGGCCTGATGAAATGCATCCTAGAATACTCAAGGAACAAATAGAGGAGGTATCTGAGCCTTTAGCTATCATCTTTGAAAAATCATGGGAGACAGGAGAGATTTCAGAAGACTGGAAAAGGGCAAATATAGTGCCCATCTATAAAAAGGGAAATAAGAACAACCCAGGAAACTACAGATCAGTCAGTTTAACTTCTGTGCCAGGAAAGATAATGGAGCAAGTAATTAAGGAATTCATCTGCAAACACGTGGAAGATAATAAGGTGATAGCTAACAGGCAGCATGGATTTGTAAAGAACAAAGCATGTCAAACCAATCTGATAGATTTCTTTGATAGGATAACAAACCTTGTGGGTGAGAGAGAAGTGGTGGACATGGTATACCTAGATTTCAGCAAAGCATTTGATACGGTCTCACATGACCTTCTTATCAATAAACTAGGGAAATACAACTTTGATGGGGTAAATATAAGGTGGGTACATAACTGGCTGGATAACCATTCTCAGAGAGTAGTTATTAACAGTTCACAATAATATTGGAAGGGTATAAAAAGTGGGGTTCCGCAGGGGTCTGTTTTGGGACCGGTTCTGTTCAATATCTTCATCAACAATTTAGATATTGGCATAAAGAGTACTCTTATTAAGTTTGCAGATGATACGAAGCTGAGAGGGGTTGCAACTGCTTTGGAGGATAGGGTCATAATTCAAAGTGATCTGGACAAACTGGAAAAATGGTCTGAGGTAAATAGGATGAAGTTTAATAAGGACAAATGCAAAGTACTTTACTTAGGAAGGAACAATCAGTCTCACACATACAGAACGGGAAGCAACTGTCTAGGAAGGAGTACTGCAGAAAGGGATCTACAGGTCATAGTGGGCCACAAGCCAAATCTAAGTCAACAATGTGATGCTGTTGCAAAAAAAGAAAACATGATTCTGGGATGCATTAACAGGAGTGCTGTGAGCAAAACATGAGAAGTCATTCTTCCGCTCTACTCTGCGCTGATTAGGTCTCAATTGGAGTATTGTGTCCACTTCTGGGCACCACATTTCAAGAAAGATGTGGCGAAATTGGAGAAGGTCCAGAGAAGAGCAACAAGAATGATTAAAGGTCTAGAGAACATGACCTATGAAAGAAGACTGAAAGAATTGGGCTTGTTTAGTATGGAAAGGAGAAGACTGAGAGAGGACATGATAGCCATTTTCAGGTATCTAAAAGGGTGTCACAAGGAGGAGGGAGAAAAATTGTTCTCCTTGGCCGCTGAGGATAGGACAAGAAGCAATGGGCTTAAACTGCAGCAAGAGAGGTTTAGGTTGGACATTAGAAAAAACTTCCTAACTGTCAGGGTGGTTAAACACTGGAATAAGTTGCCTAGGTAGGTTGTGGAATCTCCATCTCTGGAGATATTTAAGAGCAGGTTAGATAGACATCTATCAGGAATGGTCTAGATGGTACTGGGTCCTGCCATGGGGGCAGGGGACTGGGCTCAATGACCTCTCAAGATCTCTTCCAGTTCCAGTGTTCTGTGATTCTATGATTGATTTGGAATTCCATAGAATGGGAATTCCAGATCCTGGCCAGCTCTAGTTATCAGCTCATGATCCTCTTCTTATAATAAACAAAGTATATTTTAAAAGTATTGACAGAACAGTGTAGGGTTGATATATCAATATCTCAGGAACAGAAAATAACATGGCCAGATCCTCTAATGGTGTAAGATAGCATAGTTCCATTGACGTCATTGGAGTTAGACTGATTTATAGCTGCTGATGGTCCGGATCTCAAATGGACACACAAGGGACACTGAATATAATGCCAAATAATATTTTGTGTACCTTATATATCAGCTTAGAGATCTCTATAATACTTTGTATATGTTTTCTACTTAATACTGATATGATTTCCTATGTGACAGGTTTAATTCAATAGCCAATGCAGCTGATTCAAGAGCTGTCAACCCTGGTTTAGAACCAGAATGATTTGATTTGACAAGTCATGTATCCAATGCAACAGGCAATATGTCTGATTCAGGAAGGAATGCATCTGTTTGATACTCATCTTTTCTTTTAGTAAGGCATGAATGTATTCTAACAGGCAGCATCTATGTTTCAATGCCCAGTGAATCAATTTCTTTATGCACTGCATCTCAGTCCGTGAAGTATGCACATTCCAATAAATGAGCATCTCCTACCACTCATGTGATTTCTTTGGCGTGTCAAGTGTCTGCAAGCATTTCTGAATCCAGGATAAAATTTCACTGAACCTCAGGTGTGAACAGTACTGTGAATAACCTTTTAAAGGCAGACGTGTAATAATACAATGTGAGGGATCAGAGATCAAAACAGAGGAGGGGAGCTTCTAAGTACTATGCATTAGAGAACGTGAAAAGCAAAAGTAGATGCCAAAAAACTAAAAGGACAGAAAAATGGAGGGAAAGGGAAGATTCCTCCCTTCTGAAGGAATAGAGAGATTCACGAAGAAGAAGGGGACACTACTATTCTAAGTTTGACCTTGGCATTTGTACACTTTTTTATTTCAAGATATCAAGTGAGATTTTTGGTATGTACCCTACCCTATATTCATGGTACTTGTCAGCTGTAGAAAGAACTGTATTTTGTCTACTAAGGTAAAATATCAGTTAACTTTGGTATAATGGGCTTGTTTTACAATAAGCACCCTTTGCTTTAGTTACCTTCCCTAGCAGTTTAAGCCATATGAATATCATCTTGGATGTGAAATACTTCATCCCACATTCCTTATTTACTCGCATGTCCCCTTGTTTTTGAATCCCTTACGCAGTTTTAAAAATGTTTATTGGATACCTTTGAAGTCCCGTCTTTCCCAGTGAAATTATAAGCTTCTAAACCTGAGCCTTTCCTCACAGCTTTGATTTGTGAGACCTCGGACCAGTTTCTGCTTTCCCTTACACCCGTGTAAACATGGAATAACTCCATTCACCTCATTACATATGGATATCCGTCTCTGTTGAGCCATATCTTGAGCTGGTACAAATTGGCACAACTTAACTGAAGACAGTGGAGCTGAGCCGTTTATACCAGATGAAGATCCATTCCATTATTTCTAATGTACCCATCACGGCAATGGATGGGGTGGAGAGACAAAGGCAGTGTGGGAGGGGACACTGATACACAGTGATACAGTGTGTAGTGTTTATCAAATTTTTTTATTACACCAACTTAGTCCAAAAAAATCAGCAAAAAGTAAATTTTAAATCAAAAATACATCCACACTTTGAATTATACCCTCCAGTTTCTAGTCCTCTTCCTTTCACTGAGAGATTTTAATACTAATGTACTTTTTTAATCTGCTGTGATTAGAAATGTCTGCTTATATTATGCCTGGGACAAAAGGATATTTTTTCTCTTTCCTTCATGGATTACATTATTTTCCCAATCAGATTCTATCTACTGTGCACAATAGTAAATTATAAAGAGTAAAGCAACATGCATGTGGTTAATTAGATAAGGGACGCACAAGCTAATTTTTCCTCAACTCCAGGGAAACCTTTATATTATGCTTATAAAGCAGATGCAGTCCACCATACAATACAAAGCCCTTAAAAATACCTGGTTATATGTCCGAATAGAATACTAGCAACAAAATTAGTTTCTTCAATTTAATTCAAGAAAACTCTAATAGCCTTGGACTATTTACAGAAAAAGTCATAAAAATTAAAGGGACTGCATAGAAGGCTGGAATTATAATTGGGGCGACCATCCATCCCATTTTTACCAGGACAGTCCCATATTTAAGGACTGTTCTGACATTTTTAAAAAACGGGCACATTGTTCCATATTTCTCTTGCAGCGGGAGTGGGGAGGAGCCTCAAGCACAAGGGACTTCAGCCACTGAAGCCCCAGCACTGGCAGCTCCTCTCCCCTCCCCACCCTGCATGCTGCAGGGCTGAATTTCATCGCTGCAGTGGGGCAGGGTGGCGGGGAGCCACCGGCACTTGAAGAGTCAGCCACTGAAGCCCCAGTGCCGGCAGCTCCCCTCCCCTCTCCCCAATGGGGCTGGAGCCCCAAGTGCACCCCACCCTCCACTGCAAGGCTGAAGCCCCAAGCGCCAGCAGCCTCCCCCCTTGGTGTCCCGTATTTGGCATGGGGAAATATGGTCACCCTGGTTATAACAGAAATCAACCTCTGATTCTGAGAGATTCTGAACTGAGCTCTGCGTAAACATGCGTAATTGCACGTGCAAATCAGGTAAATGTGTTTTAAAACAGGACAAACTTGATCTACCACAGGAGAAATAAATTAGGTGACCCAAGTGAGTCTTTTTTAATCTCTGTCTCCATGATAACCAATGGGTAAATGTTTCAAGTTTCACTGTATTCACAGCAGAGATGGAAATTTTCCTAAATGTCATTTCAATAACTACGGACAATGGCTTATTCTTATGAAAACTAAACTGTTAGAGGCTTGAAGATTAGAGGAAATAGAGCTGTCACTCATACCTTTGCTATGTTGGCTCAAAAGAGCAGTGATATGGGAAAAAAAGCTTTCCCCTAAATAGGGTCCTTTCATTAGAGATTTGTATGGTGTTATAAATCATCTATTATATTATTTTTAGGGGGGGAGTTAGTTGAAGGATATAATGCATAGCTGATCATATACTTGATTTTTCTGTTAAAAGCCTTTTTCACTATCCTTGAAATACCCAATACATAATTAGCACACGTTCATTAAAATACTGTCTCCCCCCACCCCCAGCCTGAATTACACTGCCTGTGCTTCACATCATGCTCCTTAATAATGTTTTTAAGGTAATAAGTCTTATCAATTAATGCTCCAGAATGATTCACACCATTGCTAATATGCAGGAGCCGGGCAGAGTCTTTCAGATAAAAATATTTTCTGCAGAGATTCAAAATAATTGCTTTTTTCAAACTGCTGATGGGGATTCTGCCACTCAACCAGCTAAGCCGGTAAATGTGCTTAAGAGATTAAATAAGGGAAACTGAGCTAGGCTAGTGGCTGGCCCTATTCCATGTGCCTAAGAGTAGTCACTACTCCAAATGTGACCACAACTTCGAATTTGCGATGGTCCATCCTAAGCAACAGTTAAAATTTGCAGAAGCTTCAGCTTATAACTAGGTTTGGCATAGGCCTGCGCCTTCTCACACACGTACAGAGGGATTCAGACAACAAAGAATGGACATGCCCGGAAGTGATCTCATCATTTGGGCATGCACATTATGACAAACTGATCCAAATACATATCTGCTGTACTGTCACTTAGATCTGTAAGCCAAGAGCCATATGCCCAGCAGAGCCAAAAGTTCCCAAGAAAAGCAAATCCTGAAAGAGAGTAACTACAACCTAACATTCCCTTCACATGCACATGTGTGTGTAACTCACACACCTTCTGGGTGTGGTGTACTGTCCCATCTAGTGGCACTGAGCCCACTCACAGAGAGAATAATGAATCTTCTTTACAGCCTTAGGGACTAGCCAGCTGGCTTTTAGCATATCTGATAGAGGCTCACGTTCAAAGCTCTAAAAGTCCCATGTTTAATTCCGCCTGTTGGCATTACACACGTGAGATTTCAGGCACTTTTTTTTTTTTTTTTTTTTTGAGGAATCATTCATTGTGCTCACAGCTGAAAATGTGTCCCTGTATACAAAATTTCTATAGTACGCAGCTTGTTCATTCAGGATCATTTATAAAATTAGAAACTATTGGACCACGATTTTTTAAAAATGGGAGCCAAGCAATCTCTTATGTATACATATAAGGCCAAGATTTTCAAAAGTGACTAGAGATATTGCATGCCTTCATTTCTAGGAGCCCAACTTGTGACTGCTTAAAGGTGCCAGATTTTCAGACAGTGGTGAACACCTGCTCTCTGAAAATCAGGTATGTCCAGCTGGGCACTCAGATAACAAGGCATTATTGCTTCTGAAAGTCTTGGCTCCCTGCCCCTGAACAAATCATTTGATTTTCAAAAGTGATCTGCACCCTGCACTCCCATTGAAGTCACTGAATGTGCTCAAGCACTGCCATTCCCGTACTCATCTGCATATGTTCAGAGGCCAAATTTTAGACTCCAATTTGCAAAATCTTGGCTGATATTTTCAAAGGAGCCTAAGAGAAGTAGGTGTCCAAATTCCACTTTACTCCCCTAAGCACCTATGAAAATTCCAATCTTAGGCCTCGTCTTCACTACACAGAAGTTTGACACTGCTGATCGATCTTCCAGAGTCTAGTTAAGACTTGCTAAATTGAACCACTGGTGGCTGGTACTCCTATTTCTGCGAGGAGTAAGGGAAGCTGACAGGAGTGTTTGCTCCTATCGGCCTCCCACTGTGGGAATGCGAGGAAGGTACGTGAACTCCAGCTACATAATTAATGGAGCTGGAGTTTGCGTATCTTGATTCAATGTTCCCTTTTAATGTAGACCTGACCTTAGTCTCTAATGAAATTGTCTTACTCTCCGCTTTAAGACTAGTTTTACTTCTCAATATGTCTTTGTTATGTGCCTCTTACTTAGGGGGATCTCTTCTCAATCAAGATGTAATTATAGAACCTCACAATTCTCCTATCTCTTGACCCCCCCGCTACAAAGAATATACTAAACCCGCTGAAGGAACTGGGGCCCCTTTTCAGAAAGAGCAGCACTTCTAAAGAAAATTCCGTATATCCTCATTAGAAAAGGTGATGTACCAGATGAAGGGGAAAGGTTAGTAAAAACAACTAGGGGAAACAATGCAAGAGCTGTATTAACAATCTAGCAGGTTTTAGTTTTTGCTAAGTTGAGACTTGAATTATCTTCACATTGAAATGCAAAATTCTGTTGATAAATGAAGCATGATCAATGGCGTGGAACTGAGATGACTATAATAATGCCTAGCTCTTATGTAGCTGACCCTTTCAGAGTTATGAAGAATGAGAAATGGAACATTTCATCACAGCAGTATGTAGAACTTCCTGAATAACTGATTCTTCATTTGATCTTCTCATTCTCAGTAACATTCAAATTCGATATGGCACGTGTTGTGTATTAGAACACCAGGGAAAAAAAAACCAGAAGAATTTATCACCAGCATTGTCATCACATGACATACACCTTCCAGTCTCTAACAATTTAGTGAACGCTGCCCTATTGCATTATATACATCTGAGCTTTGAGGAAAATACATTTGGCAGTAAAATTATCCTCACTCTTCATCCAGTAGTATCATATAAATATTGAATAATAACTAAAACAGACCACAGAGAAGCAAAGGTATAAGCTTCAGCTCTCACTCTCTGAATAGCTAGTTTGTCCTTATAACAACATTCATCAGAGTAAGATAATATTGATTTTTCTGTTGGAAAAGAAACATAACTCGTTTCTGTATAAACGGAAATCCCAAATCTGGTATTATACTGAATATCAGACTTTTAATATCGATCATCTAATATGTGGTCTAACTAAACAAAGAGTACGTACAAAAATGTTGAGATAAAAAATCCTAATTCATGTATCAGAAAATCCAGCTCACTAATACCTTCAATGAAATTCAATTGATAATTTCATTCTTGGACAATTTTAACAAATGTATATTGCTATTCTCTTAACCTGATTACTTCTCCTTTTATCGAGTATAGAAGAATACACCAGACAATCGGAACATGGGTAGAAATGTTGGAATCACAAGAAACCTCCATTAAAGAAGAAGCTGCATTGTCTTTGTTGTTTGTGTAACTGCACTGAAATCAATTGAGCGATGCCAGCGGAAGCTTTGGCAGAGAGAATGGATGCTCACCACTTTTTGAAAGTTCAGTCACTCCTCCACCATCAGGGAGCCAAAAATCAGAGTATCCAAAACCATAAGTAATTTTTAGCCTTCATATAAGATTGGTGCACCCACCTGATGCACTAAGTCCATAAATGTCACTATAATCACTAACAATACATAGTAAAACTCATCAGTGTAACCTTCTGAACTCATGTTGCTTGGGCCAGTGCTCTAGCATGGGTTACTCTGTTTGCTCCCTGCCAATTCCACCCTCTTGATTGCTGGAAATATAGGATTTAGTGCTGTCAGTTAGTCCCACTTGAGCCAGGATATCAGCTCCCTTCCTTTTCCCTGGACTAACTATGGGACTGGGAGATAGTGTGGGTGTGGAAACATTTCTAGCATCAATGCAGATTATGAAAAATATTTTCCATTTTTTTGTTATGAATAGTATTTTAAGTGGCAGAGTTATGAAGGTTGTAACAGAAACTGACTTCTCTCATGCTACCATGCTTCCAGAGGGTTTGTGGCCCTTTCCTTCTCCCGTTTGTTCAGCTTTTGAGCTATTAGGACTTTGTGCAAAGAAACTACTTCTTTACAACATTCCTTTGGGTGTCACCTTCTTTTAGTAATCACAGTTCTAAAAAGAGAAAATCCCCAGTCAAACTGTACTAGCTGCAATCTTAGGTGATTTCTCATTCATTGGACAAAATAGATGAGGATGCCTGAGATAAGGGGCTGGGGTGAAGTCCTTTTCTTCAGAATAGTTTCATCCCTTAACAAGGTCAGGGTAAGACAATTCAGAAATTCCTCTGACATCTCTTCAAACTTGTCCTGCTTGTCCTTGCATAGCAGGCAGCCTGGAGTGAGTACAAGGGTGTTGCACCTTATTGACCCAACCCTGAAAGATGCTGAGCAGTACCTATGAGTGTGAAATATACTCAGTTCCTGCTAGCTTCAGTGGCTTGGATGGCACTTGGCGCCTTGCAGGTAGAAGCCCTTTCTCACGTGTGAGTGGAGGCCACAGGCTGACATAGCTAAAGGTTTAATCATTCAAGTCCTTGTGCAGTGCCCAGTGGGGAGCACAGACCTGAGCAGACAACAAGTACACAAGCAAGCTAAGGTACAATATTAGTTTGTTACAGTAAATAGCATCCCTGTGGGGTGAAACTATGGTATGATTCTGAGTGGGAACTTGGAGCACTTTCAGATGGTACTTGATGAGAACAAACAGCATATGTGAAGGAATGAATAAAGCCTAGAAATCGCATTGTCTTGGTTCTCTCTGCCTAGAGATAAGGCATCATTTCTGAAGGCTGGAACAGAAATTAGAGGCCTGCCTCACACTTTCATTTCACAACTTTCATTTGTACCTTTGGAAATCTTCCCTCTAGAGCCCGATAGGGAGTGGAAGTAAAGGCAAAGACCTGATACAGAGGCCACTGAAATCAGTCTTTCCAATTATTTCACTGGGCTTTGGATCAGGGTCTAAGCCCTTTGCATCCCACTCCATCTTAAAGGAGGAAAAAAGGAGCAGTGTGGAAGCTAAAACCAGGCACATCTGGGGAGCCATGAATGAGTTTAAGTGCAATCTTTAACTTTCCAGTGAGGGCCTGAGCTAGGCATTCTCCTTGAACGTCTACACTACAACCAGATCTGTGACTGCAGAGGTGTGACTGAGTTAGCCAGCCCGAGTAAGAACAGCAGGGAAGCACAGCAGCATGGGCTAGACAAAACTCTTTGATGCCCTGGGTATATTTTCAAGCAGCTCGCCCATTCTACCACAGCTACACTGCTATTTATTATTCAAGTTAGATAGATCAAAGCTAGCTCAGGTATGTCTACACATGCTTCAATCACCTCTCTGACTGCACACCCTTCAACTCTCTGCTGCTAACAGCAGGAGTAACTTGGTGCCCATGTAGCATCACTCATATAAACACAGGTTTCAGTTGTCCTGCACTCCCTAGTTGACTCAACATCTTTTAGCTGGCACTTCTATGTACATTTCAATCCTGCACTGCGCAGGATCAAATTCTTTATAGTTTAATTGAGAACTTGGCCAAACATTGCAAAATGGAGGAGCAAAGTAAACCAACTGCAGAATGGGTATAAAACTGCTTTCACTGAATCAGGATCTTATTACAAAGAAAAGATTTCCCTCACAAACAAGGGGCAGTTCATTGGTTAGAGAAAAAGCTATCAGCATCACTCAAAAACTAATTCTGTACTTGTAATATTTATGTATTGGCACCAGGAGAAGGTTTGGAGGGTAATGAACCTGTGGAAATTCTGACAGATTTATCTGAACAAATTTTAGAAACAAAATTCAATCCAGTTTTAATTATAGACTCTTGCTTTTCAGCTGCCTGCTTTCCGTTCTTTGATGAATACAGACAGGCTACGTGTACACTGGCAAGATTTTGCGCAAAAGCAGTCGCTTTTGCACAAAAACTTGCTGCCTGTCTACCCTGGCAGGGAGTCCTTGCACAAGAACACTGACGATCTAATGTAAGAAATCAGTGCTTCTTGCGTAAGAACTATGACGCTCCCACTCAGGAATAAGCCCTCTTGCGCAAGTGTTCTTGCGCAAGAGGCCAGTGTAGACAGGCAGCCAAGACATTTTGTGCAAAAGCAGTCTAAACGGAAAAAAGCCCTAGTGGCCGCTTGGACGCTCCGTACCTGCGGGCAGCTCCCGGACTTCCTGGTAACCCGAGCCCGCTTAAAGGCAGACGCAGCCTGCAGAGGCCATGAGGCAGAAGCCCTTCTGCCGCCTCTGCCCAGAGCTCTGCCACGCGGCTCTGCTGCCTTCCCCAACAGCCACCAGACCACCAGCCCAGGATGGCCGCTCCAGGGGGGGAACAGCCACCCGCACCCTCAGCGCAGGAGGCCCCAAGAGGCAGGAAACGGAGAGCCCCGTCCTGGTCCCCAGGGGAGCTCGAGGCTCTCCTGGACCTGTGGGCGGAAGAGGAGGCCCTCCACAACACCTGGGGCACCCGTTGCCGCAACGTGGATATCTTCCGCCACATGGTCCAGGCGCTCTCACACCAGGGACATCCAGCCCGGACCCTCAAGCAGGTCCAGGCTAAGGTAAGAGAGCTGCGCCTGGGCTATGTCCGGGCCAGCGAGGGCCAGGGGGCACGAGCTGACAGCTGCCCCCACTACCAGCAGCTCCACCGCATCCTGGGCCAGGCAGCACCCCACAGACAGTCCGTGCCCGTGGACACGAGCAGGCGCCCCCCCGTCACCAGGCCCAGCGAGGTGGGAGAGGAAGACAAGCCAGCCAGCAGGTCAGATGAGGAGGACGACCAGGGCAGCAGCATGACCCTGCAGCTCGAGGTCGTCTCCGGCAGCCCCAACGTCTCCCGTGCGTCCTCGGAGGCCGGGGAAGGATCCAGTGGTGAGTGTTGCACTTTGCACTCACAAGGGCGGGGGGGAGCCAGGCACCCAGGGGGCCAGGAGGGGGAAGGAGCATCACATAGGCAGCGTGAGCTGCACGCTGTATAGCATTAGCAGTATGCAGCACGTGCAGCCACGTGCAGCCTGGTGACCAAGTGGCACGTGGCCACGGCAGGCAGCTCCAGGGCATGCCTGGGACCATGCTGCTCACTCACGTCCGGACCAGGGGGGAACAGTGGATGCTGGCTGGAACCAGCCAGGGCCCCAGGGGCTCAGGCCACAGCCCACAAGGGTTCAGCACACAGAACAGCACACTGTTCCATGCCTCGCTGTGAGGCACAGCCAGCTGCTGCTGGGAAAACTGCAGCGTCACAGCCCTGTGAGCATGGCCCCCACTGAGTCCCTCGTCTGCTCCCGGTGCCTTGGCTGGCCCCCCGAGGGAAGTCTCCACTGCAGCCACACACGTCCCTGGGCTACCGTATGTGAGGGTAGCGGGAGGGGGAGGGGGAAAGCGCTCAGGCTGGCCCTAGGGCCACCTGAGTTTCGCAGCAAGGATGGTACGCTCCCCAGTCACCCCTGGTTCCGTCCAGGAGACAGCCACGTGATGGGGGATCTGAGAGCCATATGTGCTCCCAGGCACTGTGTGGGGATTCATCTTGCTCCCTGTCAAACACCATTGATTAGCCCAAAGCCTCACAGCCTCCCCCAGCAGGGAGTTCCACAGGTTAACACACACACACACACACACACACACACACACACACACACACACACACACACACACACCCCCCAAGGGGCCAGGACACAGACTGGTGGTTACAATACATGGAGGAGCACCCTTCTTGGGGGGCAGTGCTGTATGCAAACATACAACATGGGGAAGGGGGGGAGAGTGGGCTCAAGCCACAGAACCATGGTGTCACCTGGCCTCAGGGGAGGAGGCCATGCGGTGCGGGGACGGTGGCCGGGCTGCCTGACTGACCCATCCTTTTCTCTGTTCCCTGCAGCAGGACCGAGCAGGAGCGGGGGACCCTCCAGCCCTGCAGCAGCGGCAGCACCCCAAACCACCCGAGCCCCAAGACGGCGGGTCCGGCAGCAGGACCAACTGCTTCGGCGGCATGTCCAGGCTGTTGAAGGCATTGAGGCGGCCATCACCCGGCGGGTGGAGGCAGACCTGGAGTGGCGCCAGCAGGCCTGGGGCCACTTCCAGGCCCAATGTGAGTGAGTGGCAGATGCCATCACTGCCCTCACCACTCACATTGGCCATGCCATCCACTACGGCATGGCAGTGCCCCATGCACCTGGCATCCCTCCCAGAGCAATGCCCGTGCCCCCTCCTCCTCCTGCCCCTCCTGCTCCCACAATTCCCCCTCCTGCTGCTGCCCCTCCTGCTCCCACAATTCCCCCTCCTGCTGCTGCCCCCACAATTCCCCCTCCTCCTCCTGCCCCTCCTGCCCACCTCCCCATGCTGCCTGCCCCAACGCGGCCTGACCCCCATGTCCAGATACACCCCCGCAGAGGCAGTCGCAGGGGCCACCCCTCCCAGCAGTAGCTCCCCCCTCCCAGTTCCGAGCTTCCTCCCCTCTCCCAGTTCATAGCCCCCTCCCCATTGTAAATATACAGTTCAAACTTTGTTTTCCAAAAAAAACTGTGTTGGTTGTTTATTGGGAGGTAAGGGGAGGGGAGGAGGGAAGGGTTGGGGATGGGAGAGAGATGTCAAGGAGACAGAGGTGACCCTACTGTGGGGCCTGGGAGAAAATCTCCGTCAGGGCCTCCTGGATGTGCACCCCATCATGGTGCACCTGGCGGATGGCAGCTGTGCGGGGCTGTTCGAAGGCCTGGCCCTCACCTGCCATCCATGCCAGGAGGAAGGCCTCCCACTTCCGCTCCACAAGATTGTGGAGCATGCAGCACGTGGCCACTGCCTCGGGGACATTCCACTCAACCATCTCCAGACAGATGAGCAAACAGCGGAACCGGGCTTTCAGCCACCCGAAGGCGCACTCCACTTCGTTGTGGGCCCGATTGAGGCGGTCATTGAACCATGCCCGGTTGTGGTCCGTCTGCCCCGTGTAGGGCCGCATTAGCCAGGGCAGCAGGGGGTAGGCCGCGTCTCCCATAACACACATGGGCATGGGCACGGGCATGTCCCCAACAGTAAATTCCCACCTGGGGAAGAATGTGCCCGCCTCCAGCCTGTCAAACAGACCGGAGTTTCTAAGAATGCGGGCGTCGTGTGCCCTGCCGGACCAGCCCGCATAAATGTCCAGGAAGCGGCCACGGTGGTCCACGAGGGCCTGGGGTACAATGGAGAAGTACCCCTTTCTGTTTATGAAATGGGCCGCTCGATGCTCCGGGGCACGGACGGGGATGTGGGTTGCATCCAGGGCTCCCCCGCAGTTGGGGAACCCCAGGGCAGCAAAGCCGGCCACTGTAGCCTCCACATCGTGCAGGCAGATGACTGTCTGGAGCACGATGTCATTGATGGCACGGACGATTTGCAGAAGGGTGCAGAGAAACACAGGGGAACACATCACATAAGAGGCAGGCTGAGTGCGTGCTCCCTCGGGAGGGGTCCCCCCCCCGTGATGCCCTCTGTCCTCACACACACACATGCACCAGGGCCCCTCGCCCCACGGGCCACCCCCGCCCAAACCCCTGGGTGACCCAGCCTGGAGTCTTGCCTGCCCCTGGGCATGGAGTGCAGCACCCTTCCCCCCACCCCCCCACTCCCCCTGGGACTTACCTGCATGACAACGGCACCGACGGTCGATCTGCCCACCCCGAACTGCTGTGCCACCGATCAGTAGCTGTCCGGGGTGGCCAGCTTCCAGAGTGCGATGGTGACCCTCTTGTCCACCGGGATGGGTGTCTGCAGGCGGGTGGTGCTTCTCTGGAGCACAGGGGCGAGCCAGGCACAGAGCTCCAGGAACGTCGGCTTTTGCATGCGAAAGTTCCGGAGCCATTGCTGCTCGTCCCATTGCCCCAGGACCAGGCAGTCCCACCAGTCGGTATTGGTGTCCAGTCTCCACAAGGACCTCTCCACGGTGGGGTGGGGATGGCACAGGGACGCCATGGCCTCCATGGTGAGGGAGTCCAGAGCAACCTGCACCTCGAGGTCCTGGACAAGGAGTGCAGCAGCATGGAGCAGCAGCTGCAGCCACTCCAAAATGGCCAGAAGGGGCCAGAGCAGGCACAAGGCCACCCCTGGCTCCATGGCACAAGAAACTAGCGTAGATCAAAAAATCAGCCTAAGGCACAAGGCAGTGGTGTCCAATAAGACAGAGGGCAACCACAAATAGAACTGCTACGGCTGTCAGTCCCTACAAGAGGTCCTAAAGCATGCAGCAGGAGAGAAACGGCTGTCCAGGGAGATCCCTTTAAGCACGTGTCTCAAAGGAGCTCCAGCCCCGCCCCCCCGGAAAGGGCTGGTGCCCTTTTGCCCTCTTCAAAATGGTTCCGGGCTTCTGCTTTTGTGCAAGAGCGTCCCGCCAATGTAGACGCTCTTTTGTGCAAAAGCGCATCGTTCTTACGATGAGTTCCGGACCAATACAGACGCTCTCTTGCACAAATACTCTAACGCAAAAACTCATGCGTTAAAAGTATTTGCACAAAATCTTGCCAATGTAGACGTAGCCACAATGTTTTGATAATTGTTCTACAATGAGTATGCTGAGCATTCTGACTGGCACATAAGAAACAGCTCAAAGAGCTGGGGGGTTGGCTGCACTCCCAACATGCTACAACTCTATATTGTCCAGCACCAACTCTCTCTCTTTATCCAGATCTGAAGCTCTCCCCATGCTGCCTGGCTCCTCTCTTTCTACTGCCCTGCCCAGTTCACCTGCTGACATGTTCCAGCTCACTTTCGTCCCTTCTGGTCTTAGAATCTGTGAAACCAGCTGAGGATCTGGCCCATTTATATTATGTTACAATTTTTATTTGCATGCTAACTCACTAGTTTGTCTGCAGAACCTGTCTTATTCAGTGCATAGGAGGAATCTGCTCTGGGGATGAATCAGGGTAGTGTCGTGAAGGAAACTGTTGTCTGTATCACCCCAACCCCATTTGCTGCAGAAGTTAGAAGATGTTTAGCAAATGAAACAGGGGACTGCAGGGAGAGAAAGCAGGGTCTTCACAGTTAAGGCAGTCAAATTGCACTCTGGATCAATGGATCATCTCTCAGCCTCTGCCAGAGAGTTCCTGTGTGATATTGGGCAAGTCACTTCACCCAAGATTTATATGGGAGGTCACTAAGGCTATGTCTACGCTGCAACGCTATTTTGGGATACCAGAGAATCTCAAAATAGCTATCCTGCATCTTCACAGCAAGCCCGTTATTTCAGGTTTGCTCTTCTGACGTCCCTGTAAAACTCATTCTACAAGGAGTAAAGGACATTTCAAAATAAAGCACTATTCTGAAATTTGATGCTGTGTAGACAGCGCCAAATGACAAAATAAGCTATTTCGAAATAGCATTGAAATAAGATATTCAATTTGCGTAGCTCAAATTACGTATCTTATTTTGAGTTACGGTGCAGTGTAGAGGCACCCTAATTGTGTGTTCTTCTTTAAGGCTAGGTCTACACCACAGCTGTTTTTCGGGAAAAGCTACACAAAATGTACTCCGCATTTTGTCTAGCTTTTTCAGATTTTTTTTTCAGAAGAGGCTTTTCCGAAATTTGGCCAGTCTATATTGGGCCAAATTTCGGAAAATCCCCCTCTTTCAGAAGTTCCCTTCTTCCTCGTGGAATGAGGAAGACAGAGCTTCCGCAAGAGCATGTTTGCACTTCTGCTTTTTTTTGCGGAAGAGCAAACGTGTTCCCTGGACACGGCGGAGTTTTTCCAGGATACCGGAAAAAACCCACAGTGTAGACGTACCCTGAGTGCTTGACATAAGACCCAGGGGTCTGGTTTTTAGAAGTGCTGAGCACTTATGGCTGCAATGGAAGACAATAGGAGCTGTGGCTTGAACACAAAGGACTATCGAATGCTAAATGCCCTGGAAAATTATGTCCTAGGTGTCTCACATTGGGCACCCATAATTAGTGGATAATTTTGATCTTAATTTCTGTGCCACAGCTGCCCATCTGTAACATGGATAGGCTACCTACTCTTCCCACAGGGCTATTCTGAAAATAGATTTGTGACTGCTTGTGCAGCACTCGGACAGTGTAGTGAGGCGCATCATAGAAAAGCCTAGGGGGAAATTAAAAATTCTGTCTTCCAAGCAGGGTTTGGACAGTGTGCTGTAAACAAGGCTTACAGCTATATGTTGAACACTGAGGATAAGATTAAATATCGAATAGCTGCTCATTAAGTGAGTGCTGTCCAACTAGTGACTGAAAGGCGAGGGGGGTTCTAGAAAAGAGTGCATACTCATGTCATTAAAATCTCTATCATGATTCAGAATGATCAGACAATTCCGGGCTTCCTGAATTTTTCAGTGCTTGACTTTGCAACTTGAATAATGTCCTTTAGCCTTGTGGCTGGATGAATAGATCCTCTGTCTTTACCACTATGTCTGTACCTTTGTCACACTTCATTCTTAAAGGAGATTAGCTATTTAGTTCTGCCCTCTCAGGAATCTCATGGTGAAATGAATAAAGTGTCAGCAACAGTTACAGTTACTGACTCAGGATCCCTGAGAGAGAAAAAAAACACAGGCAGCAGTTTTCATCAATAACTGCTGCTGGAGGTTTTGGAAATATTCCATGCACCCCTCAAGGTAGCCTTAAAGAAGCCTTTTAATTAACCATTTACCTGCTGTGTGTTGCCTGGGGCTTTAAGCAGATAACATTACAGCTACTTTGGTACCAGCTTGTAACTAGTCGGTGCAAACAGCCTGGTGAGGCTGTATGCTCAGTCTTTGACTTCTGTTAAGGAAGTACAGGCTGCAGAGGTGTAAAAAGCTACTTACAAAATTGTCTCAGCCACCTGTAAAAATGACAGCAACTGGTCATGCTACCCTCTTATCGCTGTCGCAATGCAAATAGCTTTTTTTGTTTAAATGAATCTTTTATTGGCCGTGCAACATAAAAATCCTCTTACTATGAACACTAACAAAGGGAAAGCAGAAGGCACCTCCTGTTAGTGTGCTTAAAATGCAATACACAACGTTGGTGCCTCATAACTAAACAACATGCCTGTTAAAGCTGCCAAGTGAGTAGTGCTTGGTTGCTACTGAAAAGGACTGAAATGTTTGCTAGTGTCTATCTTGACACCTCACGTTACCTTACCATAAATTATGTCCATCAGGGAAGCTGTCACACCACATTGGAGGTGCAACAGCAGCACCGCTGCAGCAGAACTGAGCCAAAGCTCTGCACCTCCATAGGGCACAAAACTTTCCCTTCCCCAGAAGCACTTACATTTGGGGGCAGTGGAAGGGAAGATGCTTGAGGCATTGTTCTTGGCTTTGGTTTTCGCCTGAAGCTTTGGCACGTTGCCTACATAGCCCTGACCTGCTGTGATTGACTCCAGTGCTAGTGGGGCCAGTGAAATGCTTGCTAACCAGGTCAGCATGCCCACTATTACCCCCCTTCTGGGCTCCAACGTGACTTTTTTGCAGATCACCTTTGCAGGTTCTAAAGCTGGGGGCACATAGGATACAAGATGAAATTCCAGGCCTAAATATGATGGGAGATGGAAAGAGAGGATTAGAATAGCAGCAGTTAAGAGTAAACTAATTCCCGTTGCATATTGGGAAATCTGCTCTCTCTGGACTATTGTCAGGGTTGAATGTTAATACTGGAGCTAAGCAAATAGCTTAATCTGGGGTTAAATCAATGCTTGTTCCCTAGCAGGCTGTGCCAGTATTGCATTGTGGTGATCTCTGGGTAAGTCTGATGAGATTCTGTGATGTTGCCTTGAGTGCTACATGTTCATGTAAAAAGGAAGAATGTGTCTTTTCAAGTATAGCTACTCTTGAAAGGGCTAGATTTGTACAGGCAAATGTTGGTAAATGTCAGTTTACCTGTACAGACACAAACTGACAAAAATAGTTCTAGCCATAATCCTCTAAAATTTACAGATAGGCAGTGAGAAAAATGCTGCTTGAGAACTTATAGGTCAAAATCTTGTGACTGAACTTTTGAATTAGACTGGTCAAAAATGGACTAGTAATTGAATTGGTTTTTTAAAAAAGCTATGATTTGTTGATTTAAATTTGTTGATTTAAGGATATCTACTTTGTTTTGGCATGTGGTGTTGCAAATTTGATTTAATAGTATATATCCCAATATCTATTGTCATTTAATAATTGTCTGATTCTCCCACAGTTTCATACAACTGTGAACATTTAAGTGGGTAATTTAAAAAAAAAGGTTCGTTAACAATTCTGTATAACTGAAAATTTTTAAAAACTGATAAAGTTTAAAAAGAAACAAAAACCAAATTCTGACTAGGTATTTACAGAGGATGTTCTTCATGGTGAAAATAATTGCTAGCTGAAACCTATTTGTTCTCAGTAGTTGTCAATCCATTACTGAAAACTATGACTGAGAGAACATTGAAATTGTTTCTCCTCACTATAAATAAAGATAATGCCTATTTCCCTCCTTTTGATAATCCATCTTTAATGGCGGTGTACAATTGTGTAATGAAAACTTATAAAATCAAAGACAGAGAAACAGAAAAGGATAAGGAAAACTAGGCTGTAACCAAAAAAGTCACCCTAGGGCAAGGCTCAATTTTGGGTATTGGGGTTTGTTTGTTTGATTTAAGGGTTTCTTTAATTTGCAGCTAATAGAACAGCATCCTATCTCCACTCACCAGTGCATGCAACCCATTCTTGTTATAATAAATATCTCCCTCTCCCATGTGTCTGAAGTAATATGTCTCTACCATTAGCCATTCATCGACCTCCTCCCATCCAATGCAGTTTCATACTTGGACAGCTGCCCCTTCCCACAGCATTGCTGTAAACGGACTGTGTCCCTCCCTTGGCCTCAAAAAGAGGATGCAGACTTTTGAGGCTTTGTCTACACTTCAAAGTGCAGCCAGGGGAATGTTTTAATGTGGCAGTGTCATCATGGCTCTTGGTAAACCACCTTCATGAGGGGAGCAGCTAACAGTGCTGGGAGCCTGTTTATGCTCGGCGGGGGAAGGGGGATTCACACCCCGAGTGAGAAAATTATGGAGCAGTAAAGCAGCTGTGTAGAAAAGCCTTGAATTAGTGTCCAAATCAAAGGTGAAAGCAAGCCAATGTGCCCCGGCTGTGGGCGGGACTCTGGATGCTACTGGCACCTGGCCATAGTGCACCCAACCTAGAGCCCTGGTGCTCAAGCATCCGGGCAAGCACGGTCCCCGTCACCCCAGCCAGGCCCAGGGCTCAGGCATTCAGGCAAGCACATTCCCTGCTGCCCTGGGAACCCAGTGGCCAGGCAAGTGCAGTGGCTGCTCTCCTAGCCCCGAAATACCTCCATACACTCCTAACCCTCTGCCCTGAGTTCCCCCCACACACATCTCACAACCCCCTGCTTTGACTCATGCACCCCCTCACCCTGAGCCCCCCACAGCTCCCAACCTCTTGCCCCAACTTCTGAAACACCATGCCCCAAGCCCCATCCTGGACTCCTCCCACTCCAACCCACACTTACATTTCATACCGATATTCTCCTATCACAACCCCTCAAGCCCTCTGCCCTGACCTCTCCAAGCCCTGGTCCACACTAGGGCATTATTTCAAAATAACCTCCCTCTGGGTCAAATTTATAAGCGGAGCTATACCACACTACCAAGCCCGTTATTTCAAAATCCATACTATACTTTATTATACTATCTATACCCCTGCTTTCGTCAGGGAATGACGCTATTTTTGAAATTATTTCGAAATAGCATTAGTGTGGATGCTCTATTTTGAAATAATGACTCCCCAGTGCTTCCTGGGGCTCTAAATTGTGGTGGCACATCCACATTAACGGAGCCTGCCTCGGAGGCCTAATTTCAAGGCTTCCCCGTAGTGGGGACACGCTATTTCGATTTTGTAAAATCGGGACTTAAGTTGAATTTAGTTATTTTGAAATAATTTCCTAGTGTAGACATGCCCCAAGTGGGGGCGAGGGAGCTGCAATGCAACAGTACCTGTAAGAAATTTAACTTACTTTCACATTACCTGGGACATGGCCACGTGGGTGACTCAGAAACAATAATACAGCATAAATCTCCAGCATAAACTTCCTCCCCAGCCTGAACAGTTCCTATGGTTTCAGTCCTTGTTCCCACCCCCAGAGAGCCACTTTCACTCCCTTAATATCCTGGTTGTATTATTTGGTAGTGATTACCTTGAATCTGAAGGCAAGGTTTTAGCACCTGAGCCACAGGTGAGTTGACAGAGACTTGAGCTCCTCTGCAAGGTGTTAGGGTACAAAGATATTAACTGGCTGCAGATGTATTAATGCATGGGCTAGATAAGTCAAGGCCCAGGGGAAAATCCATTAGCCAAAAGAGAAACAAAGAGACTTTTTCATAAAAATGTTTCCATTTTTTGTTTTGATTTTATTCTGTTATGTGTTTCCTTATGGCTCATGAATACTCTGACCATTGGGATACTGTTTCCAAAACATTCCTTTCTTTAATTACAGTTGTTCCCACTGAAAAATCTAGTACCATTATACTAGACAGTCTGCAGGGAGATACTGTGAGGGCAATTACTTGACTTCCTGATTTTAGCTAGAGCAGCCCTGGGGACAGTATTTTCGGTTGTAGCTCATGACAGCAGAAAAAAATTAATCCATGATCAATTCATAAAAACACAGAAAGCCAAAGATAAAACACTCATTCATTTCCACAAGAAAATAAAATTGTATACCTCGGCTCACAGAATAACTTTTTTTCCATGCAGTGGATACAGCTCAAGGTTAATAATAAATACGCGTTAACACTTCAAATGATCTTTTTAAATCCAGATTAAATAAGTCCGTTAATGAAGAGATAATGTTCATGGTAATAGAGCACATCAGACAACACATGCTTTTGCAGGTGATTAAGTACTGAGGTTTTTGATAACACTGCAAGGCATTTATTGCAAGTATATACTCCTGAGCAATGAATATCATTTCTGTTTATTAATTATACATGATACAATGATGCATGAAACCACAACTTCAAAATAAGTTGTTTGGTTTAAAAAAAGTGCCTTTTCTTTCTTGGTGAAAGAAAGGCTGGGCATCTAGCTAAAGAATTAGACTGGAGCCCAAGATTATAGCTGGCTCGGAATTGGAATTTCTGTCCAAGGGAAAATTCAACGTTTTAAAATGTGCATTCATTCTAAATGGGAAGAAAAACTCAATTTTTTTCCCACAGAATGGGAGTTCTGTAAAATTCCAATTTGGAAATATAGAAGTTCTTTGTTTTGATAATGTCAAAACACAATAATATAAAATAGTATATTGGTTGCCCGTATACATGCTATTAAATGATAATGTAAATCTAAATAAGATGTCTCAACATTATCAAAATACAATGAGAGTCACAAGGACACCTTTCTTTCAAAAAAATTGTCAGCATTAACACATTCCCATAAAACATTTTGACTTTCACAAAACTCCACCTTCCAACTGAAAATGGTCCCATCAAAAAACACGTTGGTCAGCTCTGCCCAGGAGATCTGGGGACAATTTCCAGCTCGGCTCTTTGCATCATACGTTTGCTCCGTACAGTGATGATAACAGTATGTACTCCCTCCCACTTTTTGTCCATCTTCTGTGTTTAGGTTGTAAGCTTTTTGGAACAGAGAGAGACTTCTGCTGGGGGGGAGGGAGGTTGTACAGCATGTCCAATAGGGCCTCAAGATGGTTAGAGATTTTGTCACAAAGAGTTTTACCAAAAAAATGCTATTTCACTGAACTTGAAAAGTTCTGCAGAAACACACTGGGGCTGTGTCTAGACTGGCAAGTTTTTCCGGAAAATCAGCCGCTTTTCCGGAAAAGCTTCCCAGCTGTCTACACTGGCCGCTTGAATTTCCGCAAGAACACTGACGATCTCATGTATGATCGTCAGTGTTCCTGCGCAAATACTATGACGCTCCCGTTCGAGCAAAAGCCCTCTTGCGCAAATGCTTTTGTGCAAGAGGGCCAGTGTAGACAACCCAGAATTGTTTTGCGCAAAAAAGCCCCGATGGCTAAAATGGTGATCGGGGCTTTCTTGCGCAAAAGCGCGTCTAGATTGGCACGGACGCTTTTCCGCAAAAAGTGCTTTTGCGGAAAAGCGTCCGTGCCAATCTAGACGCTCTTTTCCGCAAATGCTTTTAACAGAAAACTTTTCCGTTAAAAGCATTTGCGGAAAATCATGCCAGTCTAGACGTAGCCACTGGGTTTGACAAGTGTCCTACAAACTACAGGCAGGGGCCTGGCAGCACCCTGTCTGCTGAAAGGATTCCATTGGAAATCCTGCCTGGTTTCATGCCAGCTCACCTGGTGGGCTTTTGGGAAACCAGGGCTTCCAAAGTCCTTCTGGGGCATCCCTATAATGAAGACTGCCCAGGGACTGAGGACTCCAGATCTTCCGGATTCCTGATGCAGATAGAGAGCCTGAAAGTCCTGAGATCATCTTTCAGAGCTGGCCAATTGGAGCAGTCCTGCCATTAAGAACTGTCTCAAGGTCAGGGAGTCAAGAGCTAATAGCCCTAGGGAGCCCCACCTCAAATCAAGGCAATTTAAGTCAGCAGACCATGGGGTCTAGGGAGCATTTTCATTTCTCAAATAGGGTGTTTCATTGTTTCCCAGACTAAAATGTAATGGAACGTCTATTGAATGGGATTTTTTAAAAATGATTTCATCCTTATAGGAGTGGAAACTATTTGAAATATCCTATGAACCAGAAATTCAGAGTTTCAGACCAGTTCTCATGGGACCTCCATCTTGTCTGGGGCCCGCCTGAATGCACAATCGATAATATTAGGGTAGGAAAGTTGTTTGCTACTGTCATATAAGATGAGTTGTGATGCCACACTGGGGATATTTCTCAGCCCTGATTTTGGAGCTATTTAAAGGGCCTGATTTTGAAAAGCTGTATATAAGATGCACTTATGCTTGCAAGCCTAGATATTGTGTATGTGCACCTAACAGGTTAACAAGGTGCCAAACTAGCCACTGGTGTGGGTATTTACCCATTTGCTAGACGCATGTTTCCAAGGTTTTTTTTGCACAGCTGTCTCTTGGTTTGGTTTATTTTTTTTTCACCTATTGGGTAACACTGAGTGAGCATGGAATATCACTATCAAGCAGCCAGGCTAAAAGCAGCAAAATGAAAGGTAATGAGACTGGAGAGCGACAGAAAGCACAGGGATTGCAGTCTGAATAGAAGCACAGTGCAGAACACTGAGAGGCAGTGAAAACTGGCTGTAATTTTGGATAACATATTTATACCACCTACGCATTGTTTAGGACCCATTAAGCAAGAGACAAACAAGGACTCACTACAGAATTGCAGGACTGTTTAACTACTACCTGGGACCTCATTTGGAAGAGTAGGAGCACGTTTAAATCACCACTACATCCAGCCAGTTCAAACATCCACTGTATCAATGCGAAGGTTCCTACTCTCTACAATGGGTTTTGGATGAAGCCCAGAGGAGGATGTTGCAACGAGAGGCAGTCAGAGGGCAACTAAAATTTCTCAAGACTTCTTGGTGTTGAGGTGAGAGGACAGATTGCTTAAAGTTGGCTTCTATAGCTTACAATAAAAGACACAGAGTGGATAACGTATTTACACCATATTTTGGCACCAACTCTTCACGCAAACAGATGGTGCAGATTTAAATTTTTTCAGATAAAAAGTGAAAGGACTTGAAGAGTCTCAAACTATTCAGAAATGGTGTTCTCTTTGGATCATCACCCAGAGTATATTCATGTCTTTTGCATCTGCAAAACTGGGCTGGATTTCTGGCCATTCCAGTCCCAGCTGAAATACCACTAGGAGAGCTTTTTGACACTGCAGCTACTAATCCTGATAAATAACAGGCAGTGGCTAAAATACTTACTGGAGCATTTCAGAACTCAGAACTTGGTCTGAATTTAGTTCTATAACTAGCTAAGAAATGGTAGCGGGAGGAGTCATTTTATCTGAGTCACTCACCCTCAGTCACATTTACCTGGCTATGCAGTTTGGGTTAATTGTGCATGATTGACAGTCTGCAGTCTAGCTGTAATGAATCCGTGCTCTACAAAGAGCAGCTGCATTATTTTTATGGCACACACAGATTCACACCTTTGGGGCATTAAGACTCGATTAGATTGGGGCTCATTTTAAAGAAACAAGCTTCTAACAGCTTGCCTAAATGACATTTCCTTTTACAGGAAGTAACAACAGGCCCCTTAGTCCCATTGTGAGCCAGCCACTAGGTGGCAACATGTGTCGCTCAGCTTCTTAGCCTGTGAGTGGCAAGGGGGGGCCCCAATACTTGAAAGATAATGGTTCCGCAGGCTAATGCGAGAATGCATTGGTAGAGAATGCAGGAAACAAAACGTTCCATGAGCAAGTATCAGGTGATTGTTTGCAGATTGCACCCTATAGCTGTAGGGTGCGATTCCTGTCTCATGGTAGTGTTACACCCGTGTAACTACACACATTTTCCTCGTTTACACCAATGTCTGACTCTCAACACCTGAATCCCTTCGCACATATACTCTTTTAAACAGCCTCAAAGCTTTTTAAAACATTATTTTTCTGTAGGTCACTTATTAAATCTAGGCCCCCTAACCCTTCTTCATTCCACTCCACTGTCATGTGAAATATGCATGCTGCATGTTTACAACCCTAGAGAAAGACTCAAGAGCCTAATGTGCAAAGAAATGTAGAAGTTTGTGTTTTGTCGTTTGATTATTCAACTACATAGGACTTGCCAGAAAATGCTAGGTAATATCTTTTTTGAAGAGCATCCTTAACCTGGATTTCACACCTCCAAACAGATGTGCCTCCAGCTACACCTTTATTTTTCATGCCATGGGTTTGAAATGTTGCGTTCAAGAGAAGGTATTGCCTTCAAATCATGTTTACATGCATGTCTATGAAATCATTCCCTAGCCATAACTCCAAAAATACTCTAGGGACTACAATGCCATAGGTGCATCCAGCAATGAGATGAATAACTTAACCCCATTAAAAATTATCCACTAAGGGTGGGAGGGAGGGTAAAAGAGAACAAACGATCCTGTGAAACTTGTACTAATGTTCTAGACTACAGAATTTGTTTCCTATTTGAATAAATGCAGCTCATGTTGTGCTCAGAAAAGAAGAGTGATGACAACTACCAATAGCTTAAAATACTTGAACTACAGTGGGGTGGGGGGGGGAAAGGGGAAGAATATAGAAAACAGTGGAACTGGCAGTGCATACAACTCCAAAGTGCACTCCTCTTCTAGTGTGATTTTCTATGCTGCAGTGTTATTTCAATTATTTCTTCCCTGCTCTTCCTCTCTGCAAAGAAAATTGGCAGAAAAAAAGTTGCCTTCAGGATAGAAGAGGGGTATTTTTATCAACCTATGACTAGATTAAAAATCCTCTATCTGAAATTCAGCAGAGGATTGGCCTAAATTAAATCCAATCTCTGTTTAGCTTCCAGGCTGTATTAAAGTATCTTATGAACTAGAATTTTTAATTTCATTTATTATATTTTTATTTTTCGTTTACACTTGCATACGTTACCTCTGAAAATGCAAATGACAAAATGGGGGTACAGAACCGTATTGTACACTTACAGTGCCAGAAATATGTACCTGAAACACATGGTCCATTTCTTACCTTGGGGCACAGGTAGATCGGATCCAAGTTTCTTGTTGTGAAGCTATTCCTTCAGCATTCTGCGTTGTTAACCTGGACACTGGTCTTTCATATTTGCAATAGTGCCCTCTCTATAGAGACAATTCACATGGAAAAGCATTTAGAGAACCTGTGCTTGCATGAATTTTTAATGGCATTAATCATCACTGTTTGCACTGCTGCATTGCAGTATAACAGTATATTTCTTTAAATAGGTCATCAGAAATCTGATTTGTCATAATCTCCATTGCATTATTTTTCTACTTTTAATGTACTGACATAATCACATTGTGTCACCCGTGCACATATACTCATTTCATTGCATCAGCCCCATTTGTTTACAGCAACCCTCTCTTGTCCTCAGCATATTGCAAGGTAGAGGCTGTCAACACCACAGTACAAATACCGACTAAAAGCAAAAGCAGAAAGAGCAGTGATTGTATCCAACTGGTTACTTTGCTGATTGCACCATGGCTGCTCGGCTTTTGGAGGAGGGTTGGTAAATATTTGTGCCTGTCCCTCTTACCCTCTATCAGACTCAACATTAGTGGGCACCTACAGAAAACCTCATTGTGACCAGGATATTTTATGTAGCGATTTCTGCTGTCTCTTCTGGCTCCTCTGGCTGTCTCAGGTTCGCATCATGTCTGCAAGTACAGGAGCCACAGACATAGCCCCGCATAGCAGTGATTACACAGCACTGGGGACTGGGCAGAAATTTTTCATTTCATTTTCATACATCATGTACAACACGCTGCAGTGACTCCAGAAAGTCAGCACTGAGCAAATAGAATTGTTCTTTTGTTGTTTAAAAGTCCTGTCATGTATTGGCATATTTGGTGCTACCACTGGGCTCATTTTCAGTAATACTTCCCCGATAAAAGCATAAGTCTTTCTCATCAGGATCATAAAGGGGAGGCCTGGATAACTATTTTTAAAATGATTTTGCATATACCGGTCCTATTTTCTGGATGGGTCCTTCACTTGTATTTTCTGCATTGAATATGAATATGAGGAACCAGACTCTGATTTTAGTTGTGCCCTCATAAATCCAGGGTGTCTCCGCTGAGATCAAATGGAACAACTCTGGCTTTACAGCAGGTGCAGCTGAGATCAGGATACAGCCCCTCATCTTGGTTTCTGAATAGCTCCAGCAGCTCCTACTTTTTATTCCTCATCTGGCGTTGCTGAGAATTGAGTGGTCCAGAAATGACTAAGAGCCAATTCTAAACCAAGTTCTGACAATCATTACCTCCATGGCCTTAAGTCATTTATCTCTGCAACCTCAATTACTCCCTCCATAAAAATAGGGGTGATAATAGATCCTTTCCTGCCTTATAGAGCAGCTCAGAGGATTAATCAGTTAATGTTGTACAACACAGGGTGCCAAATTCTGCACTGATTTATGCCCTCTACAAGTCATTTGGGGCAGGTTAGGGTGCATGCCAGTGCAGAATTCAGCCTATTGTAAAGAGTATTGCTGATAATTTGCAGTTTTGTTTATTTCACTTTATTTTGATTTCCCAGCACCAATCCCCATGCTATTCCTCTGTACATGACTTCATAATAGCATTGTCTCTTCAACTCAAAGGCTACATCTAGACTGGCATGATTTTCCGCAAATGCTTTTAACGGAAAAGTTTTCCGTTAAAAGCATTTGCGGAAAAGAGCATCTAGATTGGCACGGACGCTTTTCCGCAAAAGCACTTTTTGTGGAAAAGCGTCTGTGCCAATCTAGACGCGCTTTTGCGCAAAACAAATCTGAGCTGTCTACACTGGCCCTTTTGCGCAAAAGCTTTGCGCAAAAAGGACTTTTGCCCTAACGGGAGCGTCATAGTATTTGCGCAAGAACACTGATGATCATACATGAGATCGTCAGTGTTCTTGCGGAAATTCAAGAGGCCAGTGTAGACAGCTGGCAAGTTATTCTGCAAAAGCGGCTGATTTTCCCGAAAAACTTGCCAGTCTAGACACAGCCCAAGTGTAACTGCCTACAGGCAGATTTGAACCTGAAACCCCTGAAGCTTAGTGTGGGAGCCTCTACAGCTTGTGATGCCACATGGGTAAGAAGCAGCAGGAGCAGATATAACTTTAGGCAAGAACTTGTTTTCATGCAAAGCCAGCCAGTAATGTGTCATTTGATAATAACTAACCCAGTACTGCCACCTGAATCTTGCACACTTTTACATCCATAGATCTCAAAGCACTTTACAAAAGGCGATGAGTTTTACAGATGGGGAAACTGAGGCACAGATGTGCCTTGCCCATGATCCCTCAGCAGGTCAGCAGCAGAGCTGTGAGTAGAACCCAGTCCAGTGTTCCATCAACAAGGCAAAATATATGTTAACTGAGCAAAACAGAGACTCAATGAGACAAATCCTCAGCAGATGTAAGTCAGCTTAGCTCAACTGAAGTCAAATGTCAACCATTACCAGCTGGTGGCCTAGACTGTGTTGTCAGTCTGATGCTAGCGACTATTTGATTTCACACACAGAAGTTTTTTTTTAAAAAGCATTATCTGTGCTTATTTTAAAGCTCTTGTCTGTCCAGAGGCACTGGGCACATTTGCACACTTCGTTGACATTGGTGAAGCAAAGTCACACATCCTTAGGGTAATGAAAAATGAGCAAGAGCAAATCTCATTTTGTTTTTGTTGTTGGAAAGGCCTTTCTGGGCAGTGATTTCATTTGACTAGATCAGAGCATATGGCAGCATTACTTAATCCACTTATCAAGGGCTGCATTAATGACTTTTCCCCAGCCCATGCATTCAGTGCCAATATATACGTTGAACAGCTAAAAGGATATTCCAGTAAACAAAATGCTCAAACTAGAGCCTGGGCTGTTATCCTTTTCCCCTTTGCCCTTTGATTCCAAGCCAGGGATGTCTCACATGTTATATGAAAGGAGAACCATAACAGAGTAGAGAAACAGTAACAGCCACATGGGGACCAGCTGCCGCATGGAACGCTGGTGTGACGTTTAATCTGCTACTAAGTGCAGAGTCACTTGGGACTATTTCAGGCCATTATTCTTTCCCATCAACTCGTTCCCTAGGGACCTAAATAGGGACCTATGAGCAAAGTCCCATTAGTTTCCCTATGATAGATTCCAGTTTCAAGAGTGATATGATTTGGGAGAGCTTTTGTGGGGGGCCAACTGTTATATATAAATGTCAGAATAATTACTACATTAAGGGCCAGATTCCATCACACATAGGGTTTGTCCAGACTGCAAACTTAAGCTGACTGACATTAGGTGGACTTGCAGGCACTACTGCAATTCAACTGGCTGTTGGTGAGACCACACTGCACTGCTACTGGTGGTGCTTTTTCTCGCCAGGAGTACTTGCACAGACGGATGGGGGGCCCTGGCACCCCGACCCATGGGCTAAGAGCTGGAGATGGAGACAAAAATGTGAACTAATAGCAGCTGACACAAATGTCCGTTTCACTGCTGGGAGGCTCCCTGTTGTGAAACTGAGCCCCACACTGGACTGATAGCTTGGGGTGTCAGAAACAGGAGCTGGGGGGCTCCAGCTGTCATCCTGGTGCCCCGCTGACAGCTCAGGCTGTCAGGGCCAATGTGGGGGGCCTTCAGCTATTCCCCCCAAACAGGGCTGGCAGCCAGCAGCCGATGTAATAACACGGCGTCGCCCCAGATGATGTATCTCCCTGACTACATCAGCCTGAGCACTACACCTCTCACTGCGGTGGAGTTATTAAGTCGACATGGTGGGCAACTTATATGGGTGGTAGAACCACTGCAGGGTAACACTGACAGAGGTCAGTGTAAGGCCAGTCTACATGGACCTAATTCTGTAGAGGCCTTCTCCATACAAACGAGTGTTCTGTTAGAATCAATGAGACTAATGGGAGACTTAAGTGTTACTCGAGGATCAGGGAGTCAGGTCTTAAAAATTACTTCCTTGCAGAAACACAGTTTTCAAACTGAAAATAAATGGAAATAAGAAAAAGGAAAGATTTCCCCCCGCCCCCTTAAACTGAAGTGACAGAGGCATAGAACTTCTTTTTAGAACCTATTATTTCAGAATTGAAGACAGAATATTTGCTTATTGTGACAAGATAGATGGGTGAACTCCTTGCCACACTGATGTTAATGGCAAAAAAATCCTACTCATCTAAATGGGGCCAGGATTTCATCCTATCTGTTGGCTCATTGTGATAGTACATCTATTTGTACCCTAGTATTTGGCCACACCTCCATCTGTGACACTTGGAGCACAGACAGAGAACTAGATTAGGTGCATTCAAAAGACAATTTTATAATTCAGATGCAATGGTGATGGGTGCAGCATAAGTGTCTGGACAGATAGTTTGCTAGTTGCAACAAAAGGGAATCAGAGTCTTCTTCATTGCTTTCATTCTTCTATAACAGGGGTTGGCAAAAGGGCCCGGCCCTGCTGCTCCCCTGCCCGCAGGCCAGTTAGGTCCCTACCAGGAACGCACGAGCACGAAGGAGGCTTTGTGCGCTGCCCCGCCCCCCAGGCCAATTAGGGGGCGCGCCTCCCGTCCTGCCAGGAGCACGTGGCACTTCGAAGCACTGCTCGCAGTGTGTGGGGGAGAGTGGAGGAGGCTTTGTGTGCTCCCCTGCCCGGAGGCTCTAATTGGCCTCGGGACAGGGGAGTGAGGGAAGTCTCCTCCCACGCCAGGGGCATGGGCACCTTGGGGGCACATGGGATGGGGGCAAAGGCACTCCCTCAACCCCAGACTAATCATTGTCTGGGGGTGGGAAACCTGGAAACATCTTGGCCATGCCCCGTCCCTTCCTGTGCAGTCTGGGGCCACTTCAAAAATTTCCGAAGTGGTCCCTGGAAAAAAATTATTGCCCACCCCTGTTCTATAAGCATCTCTCTGGACCACAATTCAGTCAGAAAGACCGAGAGGATCACTTGCCCTTTGCTGGAAAAATGGTTTGGAAGATGGTGTCTCTATAATAAAAGTTATGACACAGGTAGGACTCATTGCATTTGCATTCTGCCACAAACAGCTTGTGAGTGTGTGTCAGGTTCTAGGACTCTGTGTAGAGACACAACATTTTTTGCCAAACGTTATGAAAAAGTTTGCACAGTCCCTGTGCAAGGAATTTGTGAACTAACTAGACAAGACAAAATGTGAGAGAAAGGAACAATCATGGAAAGATTTAATACGTCCAAGACAGAAAACTATCCCATGCTCACTGAAGTAAAAAGTAAAAGAGAAAGATCTAGATCTGTGTCTATTCTAGGGCTTACTTGTGAATAAGCAGCATAGAATATCAGGAACTATCCCCATTGCTGGAGGAATTTGGAAATAAATGTGACCATTGCACTTTGCCAATTATCTTTGGTTTGGGGCTCAAGAGTCAAGACTAGCCTTAGACCTAAGAACACGCAGGATTTGTTAAATTGCCTGTAGATGTGCTCTTTGTTATACTGAAGTGCCTGGATGCAGCATCTGGGAAAGATTAAAAGCACATCAGGCAGCTGTTTGAGGTCTGCATGTTATGAACTCAGCTCTGGCAGCCATGTATGTGAGCAGAGTGGGAGAATGAACTGTGAAGCACTTGGTAGGGTTGTGCAGTGGCCTTAAAAAACTCACAGGGTTTCTGCATGAGAAAATTGTGTGGAGGCTACATGCGCAGCTAAGCATTAGGTGGGGTCATTATGCCACTGTGATTTATTGGGCTGTTACACTTCTCTAATTGCTTGATTACATTGGCGTATTCTAAAGATACCTCTTGCGGCTTTCAGTGAGAATATTGTGCTTTCTTGAACATTTCACTCTCTAATGCTTTTTTAAATTTTTAATAAAATACTTCTCAAACTGTTGAGACTGAAGAGTTGCCTCTATCCTTGATGAAGCATCTCCAGGTGCCGCATAAACACACTGAAGGTGAGAGACCTGGAGAAACCTCTGCGACCAGCTCAGATACAAATGGTTCCATTTCTCTATGTCCAAATAGCATGGTGCGTCACATGTGAGACTAAATCCTCACCATGCATGGACAGATATGGGAGAGGGGTGTCAATTAGCCACAAACCTTCACACAATTCATTGGGCATGTGAACTGGGCCCCCAGAAAGCATCCCAGCCTACACTATACTAAGCACACTTCTGGACATGGTTATTCAGTGCGCCATGACCTACCAGGATGAAGTTTGAGGGAAACGGGATGTGGTTTGCACAAAACAGAGTGAGTGCATATGCCTACAATCCTGGCAGTGAACAAGCTGCTCTTGCAGAAAGGAGCCTATAAATCATCCTGCAGTCAACTGACTCTATGGCATTCTCCCCTGCAAAGGGAGGATTTCTGGTATACTGATTGTGCCTCACTCCATATTGACGTACGTGCCATTGTAGGCTCCAGCCTTTGCTCTGTAACCAGCTACTATGTACTACTAAGCCTGGGAGAATTGGCTACACTAGCTTTATTCTACACCACCTGCTCCCAGCCACTCACTAGCATAAGAGGCATGTTAGGTGCAAGTCAGGTCATGAACTGAGTACCTTCCACTCTGGCTGTTCCCACTAAACTAACTTAGAGCGGCCCTTTACCCCTTCTCCTTGGATTTGGCACCAAGCACAGTTGGACCAACCCAAAGGACCTGGTCCAGTGCCAGGATCTGACCCTGGTATACTACAGCACACCAGCCCTGTTAGTGCCATTGTTACAGACCAAATTATCCAGATTAAAAAAAACATATGAGGCAATGGCTGCAGTAAAGATGAAGCTGAGAAACCTCCCTCACTATCAATTTATGTCACTTGCCAGTGAGAGGGTGAACCTGGAATCAGTGAAGATGATTAACAATGATAGTTCTTCTATTCCCAACCCCCACACCATCCCAAAACAATCTGAGTGACTCCCTCCATGCCTGAAATATGTATCACAAGGGGGTAGTATATTGACTTAGGCCCAGATCCTGCAAACACTTACACACGAGCAGATCTATGCACCTGCGTGGTCCCAATGAGACACCCCCAAGGTGTATTTGTGGAATAGGTTCTTTCATTAGGGGAAAAGGAGCCAAACTAACAGGGCACACACGTGGCCTTTTATTTCTCACTAGTCCCCTTTTTATTTCCTCTCTGTATATTTCTGGGCCCAAACCCAGCTAGAACTAATCCTTCCCAAAGGTTTGAGGGCATTGGAGCTGGAGTTTCGGTTTGGGCCAGTCCCTCACTTCCGTGGTATGTTTTGTCCCTCGGTCCAGGATATTAGTTTGATACAGAGGGGAGGAACAGACTCAGGAAATTAATTCAAGCAAAACAACAAGAGATGGAACCAAATCTTCACCTAGAATTTGAGCTCTGCTTGAACCCAAACCTCTTCTGAGATTTGAAGAAGTGGGGTGAATGTTGGTGACTTTTCCCAAGTCTCAATGTATCTTCTCTGGGTGATAGCCAGGCCGTGCAGCAGATGTAGGAATGTAAAATCCCGGTTAATCAGTTAACTGGTTAAATGTTAGGTCTACCTAGCATTTAACCAGTCAACTGACTCAAGCGGGATCCTGAGCTAGGGACCGCTCCTGCCTGTCTAGAGCAGCCCCCAGAACATGCGGCTCCTGCCTTCAGCCCCATGCTGGGGCTGGGGCTGGCTCCTGGCTCCCAGCCCCTGCCAGAGGAGAAGATTCCAGCCCACAGCAAGCAGGGGGCTGCACCAGCCCTCTCCCCCACCCCCACCCCCATTACCAGTTAACCAGAACCAGTAAGCATTAGGGTTGGTCCTACTTTGGGCAGGGGGCTGGACTTGATGACCTTCTGAGGTCTCTTCCAGCCCTGGGATTCTATGATTACCTATCTAGGGAGATGCTTACTGGGTATTCAGTTAACCTTTAACATCCCTAGTACCAAGCACAAGGGGAAGTCTCTGCCAGAACTCCCACCTCAGGCAAAACCAGCATGTACTGTAAGTCTTTCCAGAAAGCCTCATTGCCTAGGATTTCCCATCCAAGTCATCCACATGCTTTTCTGATAAACATCTGCAATTGGAATCATTATCTACAGAGCCCATCATGGGAACAGACACACTGTACAAGTGCACATTCTCCCCCCCTCCCCCCCCCCCGATCAGGAATAAGAGATCTATCATGCTCCCAGGGGGAAGTGCTAGCAGCTAGTATGGTAGATCTCTCTAGATGCTGGGCATCGTAGGCAGAAGGAGGGTGAGACTTGCCAAGGGTGTGGTGAAGGCCAAAATGATAGTGGGGTTCAAAAGGAACCAGATAAGTTCATGGGGAATAGGTCCCTCAATGACTATTAGCCAAGTTTATCGGGGCTGTAACCCCATCCCTAAACCCCAAGTGACAGAAGCTGGGAGTGGATGACAGGGGAATTGCTCAAAATTGCTCTGTTCTGTTCATTCTCTGTGGAGCAGCTAGCATTGGCCACTGTCAGAAGACAGGATCCTGGGCTAGCTGGACCATTGGTCTGATCCAGTATGGCTGTTCTTATGTAGGGTACTAGCAACCTTGATACAACGATGCTGCTTTTCTCTGAGCCCCCGGACACCAGTGCCCCCTCTGGCTCCATAGACAGCAGCGGTCTCCCTTTGCTCCTGCACAAAAGGGCCACCTCTGGGTGCTAAGACACAGAAGAGCAGAAAGTGACTAGTTCTGAAGAAGAGAGCTGCACTTCAGCCCTCGCTCACAAGCTTCTGCTCCAGCAGATATTTGGCAGCTCAGCTGCTTCAACCCCATTTCACCCATACATCCCAGGCTGCCTTCCATTTCTCTCCCCAGACCCCAGCACATACCTCCCTCCTAGCTGTTCCAGACCTTCTCATCAGTGCTCCCTGTAAGCGGAGTGCTTGTGCAGCTACTCAGGAGAAATCCAAATACTGCCCAGCTGATTAGCAGAGCACCCACAGAGAGATTGTGTGTTTATATTAGTAGTGCACTGTCACATATGCCTTGGTGCACAGGACAAAATTTATTCCACACATAGATGGAAAAAATCTGAACGTGGATGGAAAAGATTAGAAGGAACAGTGGTCCTTATCCCTCTGTAGCAGAATATTGTTCTGGCTACTCCAGTCCCCAATGGCCTCCCCTTCTAGAAACATCTTAGGGTGTCCGCTACGCCAGTGGAAGGACAAAAGGGAGGAGGGAGAATCCCTGGTGTTTAGGAAGAACTGGAGGAGTGAGAGAGAGAACGGCAGGGTAAAGAGAATGGGTGGGAACAGTGTGGCAAAGGATTTAGAAGTAAGAACAGCTGGAGAGATGCAAGGAGAGGAGAGACTGGGATGCTGTGCTGGTGAGTCACAGATCTTTCTGCTACAGAATGGGCTCTTCTGTCCAACCCAAAATCTCAGCCTGGCTCTGTAGCATTTCCCCATGGAGCCATCAGCTGACGCTAGCACAGAGCAAATAGGCATAAGAGGCATGGAGAAGTGAGGGAAACTCGGAGATCCTAGGGTTGTAAAATGTCCAGCATTTTCTGTTTTTCTCGGAAGGAAGGCTGCTTGGGACATTCTTCCCCTGCCATGCTTGGCAGGGGTGGGGGAAGCGGTGAGTGTGGGGATTTAACGTCGCAGTGACTTTTTTTCTTTTGTGTGGTTTTTTTTTCTTTTTTGCTCAACAACTTCGGGCCCCCGGTGGTTTTTGGTTTGGCTCAGCCAATTTTTTTCCTGCCATGTTCGGTATTTTTTGTGAAAGTAACTGGCAACCCTAGGAGATCCACAAGGACAGAGAACTGGAAATAAGGAAAATAGGATTGGGGGAGAGAGATAAAAAGGAGTGAGTGAGGAAATAGAGCTCTTGTCTACACTAGTCTACAAATACTTGCTCTCCATACAGACTCTGTGCCTAGAAAGCTCCTTTCATTCTCACCCCTTTACAGGAGACCTATGTAAATGACATAGGTCTTCCAAATGATCTGGAGAGACAGCGACAGTCAACTAATAAGCATGTTCTCCTCTACAAATATTGGCTATGGATTATTCTCCAGAAAGACTCTGAATCATGCAAAGAATACAATGGGATGACCTTTTATTTCAGCAAAGTTTAAAAATGTGAATTACTCCACAGGGGAAATGTATGAGCTGGACTCAGGACAATGCCTACCTGGGAAACATTTATATGACTATCATACTACATTAGTGCAAGAATGAAGAACACTTTGCTCTGCAAGGAGAAGGTGCACCAGACAGTAATGTCCAGTTTTATAAAGCTACAACAAGACAGTAACTCCCTTCATAGAATTATCTGGGTCAAAGCGATAGAACATTGGCTGTGATTGGGCAGGCTTGTTGCTTGTAGGACATTAATCAGAGATCCATGGTTGGGAGGGCAACCGTAATAATGATACTTTTAAAATGGGCTGTAATTGTGTGGGGGGGGGTAATAAATTAAACAGTCATGGACACCCAGGCTGCCATTGGGGGTGGGGGAAGGAAGAAAAGGTGGCACTGCCCCAGGGCCCAGTGATTCAAAAGAGCCCAGAGCTCTGGATCACTGTTGCTGCTACTGGGGCAGCAGCCAGGGCCCCTGACCCTTTACATTGCTGCCAGAGCCCAAGCAGCATGCTTTGGACAGCACTGAGGGCTGACTGGAGTATGTGTGGTGCATTCTGGGTGGCACTGAGGGATGCCTGGGGGAGGCTAGCCTCAGCCCTGCCCCTTCGGGAGATGCAGAGTCCTCCTCAGCCTTGTCCAGGGGCCCAACAAGTCTGTCGACCCCACTGCTGACACCACCTCTTGTCACTATTGCATCACTATATAAAATCATGACTGGTGTGAAGAGGGTGAATAAAGAAAAGTTATTTACTTGTTCCCATACTATAAGAATGAGAGGACACCAAATGAAATGAATGGGTAGAAGGTTTAAAACTAATAAAAGATAGTTCTTCACACAGTGCACAGTCAACCTGTGGAACTCCTTTCCAGAGGAGGCTGTGAAGGCTAGGACTATAACGGAGTTTAAAAAAGAGCTAGATAAATTCATGGAGGTTAGGTCCATAGAAGGCTATTAGCCAGGGGGTAAGGAATGGTGCATCTAGCCTCTGTTTGTCAAAGGCTGAAGACAGATGGCAGGAGACAAATCGCTTGATCATTGTCTTTAGTCTCCCCCCCCGGGGCATCTGGCACTGGCCACTGTCGGCAGACAAGATACTGGGCTAGATGGACCTTTGGTGACCCAGTATGGACATTCTTATGTTCTTATGTTCACTATGGTGCTGAAAGAGTTATGCAGTTCTTCCACCAACAAGATTATGCTAAAATATCAGACTCCCCCAGCCCTCCCATCTCACCAGCTGCAGACTCTGTCACTATTCCACAATACACTGTGCGCCCCAAATAGCCTTCCAGTTAATATACACCCAGCCCATTTCTATTTCACTTGCAAAATCTTCCAGTGCCATCTCTGCTTGGGGAAGCATCCTAGCTCTAAAGATCCAAGACCACTCAGTGTTTTCTCTGCAGATTAAACACCCACACCCCCACTGAAATGCACTGGGAGTTGGAGCCGGACTCCTCTGGGTTCTTTTACAAATCCCAGTTTAACTCTTTGGAGAATAGAAGCATGTTAGTTTTACAGCACACTTCCCTTGTACAGCACCACACTTCCCTTGTACAGCACCACACATGTTTGCGGACCATATCACGGGTATTACAAAACAACAATGGAAGTGCTAAACACTTTTTCCACACATGACCGAAAATGCAGCAGTACCCTGTCATGAGAAAGAATTCCCTTTTGTGAGCAGGGGCACATAGGGGAAACAGCACCATGTTAGTCCTCTTGCATTGATTTAGATGGAATACAGGGCCCCCATTGTTAAAGATGTTGACAGAACCCTGTCACTGCCCAACACTACACAATGTTAAAAAAGATTCAGGGTTTGATATACACACACCCCAGCCTGTTTGGTACCAGGGAGAAAACACCATTAAACATCTTTTTAATCATGTATTCAAAATGCAGAAAATGAAGCAGTTAAAAACAGGAAAACCAGTTAAAGCATTTGACATGTGAAGTATTAAATAAGGCTTTCACTTTCACAAAATTTCTTGTTCCCTTTCTCTTGAACTGGAGGGAGGTGGGGTGAGTACCCCCTAAAAACACATACACCTCCATTTGACAGTCTTAGTTGGAATAAAGCTTGTAATAATTGTCCATTTTGGGAAAAGAGAAAAAGTTAATTGAGCTGGCTAGAAGCCTTGTTATAACCATACACAAAGGGAGGGGAAAGAACAGCAGAGACAAAAAATGCAACTTCTCTCTCTGCTCCTAACTCTCACTTGCAACTTCACTGCTGGAAACACACAGGAACAGCACATGGTTTGATCAGCCATGCTTGTAACAGGATCAGGCTGGGTGGGACATTACTTTTATCTGCCTCTCTGGCACAAGTTTACAGCACTGTTGCTAAATATGTCATCTTGGCTGTCTATGCCAGACTCTTAGTACACAGAAGAGAAAGTGAGAGATAGGAAAGCAAGAAAGAAGACAGGGAAGGAAACAGTCACATGGAAGTTGTTCGGGGGGGAGGTCACATCCCAAGCGGTGTTTGGGATTTAGCCAGACCCAGTGGAGGTGGTGATGTCATTGGGCTCCCCCTCTCTAGCCTGGCCTGTACAGGATATCTTTCAGGTATAGTATGAAGGAAGTTGAAGGTCCCAGGAGAGGGTGGGAGTGATGGCCATTTCAGGCAGCCAGTGGAAGGAAAACTGGCTATTGCTACAAAGTCTTTTTTCCCCCATTAGGACCCCCAAAAGGGAGGGACGAATAGAATAGCCCATCCCCTCTTTTTTTGTCCATCATTTAGGCCTAATTTCCAGCACACCAATTTGATTCACTGATTTGTGGTCTCACGCTGTTCATGTTTACCAGGAGTGATTTTAAGCACTGCTTGAATTCCATAAGCAGGCTTTTCTGTTTGGACTAATTCATTTCTCTCTATTTTGCACCTTTTCCCATCAATATTTATTATTACAGGTTATTGTGACATTTTATGAACTTGCACTCACTTTTCACAGTGCAGCTCCCTGTTAGGGTGAATTTGTAGGCCTGATTATCATGCAAGTACTACTGAGAAGGGGAAACTATTCTGAATGAAATAATTACAGCCATATAGACCTTGTTTTGCATTCACACCCAAAATGTGGTGCTAACCCTTTGCTCATGCTGTAGTGGGGGAAGGTTTGACTGTCCAGAGAACAAGAATTCAGCCTGGGGGATACTTTTGGCAATCGCACAGAGCACAAGCTCTGTGCCTATATTGCAAAGCAATAGAGCTTGACTCCTGAATCCCACCTTGACTCAGTCTCAGACTGACCACCCCTCTGAGGTCCTGAGACCCTAAGTCCGAATCCTGGGTGAGGGTAATTTGTGTGTAGACAGAAGAAGGGTTATGCTTGAGCCTGCTCTTGAATCCCGGGCCTACACTGCAGTGTAGAGAAAGATCTCTGGTGCATTCTGCCTATGCAAGTAGCCAGAACACGATCCCATTCACTGCTGAGTATGTTAGACAAACGTGCTCGTTTCTCCCTGGAGCCACTCAATTACCCCAAGGAGCTACGGAAAGCAAGAGGACAGATACCAAGTTCTTTATTTATCGATCAGCTGAGCGGGTGCTCTCCTTGACTCATGCCAGAGGAAGAGGCACCCTGAATGTTCATAACAAGCAATCTTTATACAGTGGTGTAAACATTTCGTCTTGCAGAACCCGCCTCCTCACTTACTGATCTATGGCTCCCTGACAAACAGGAATGTGCAAGCCAGACCATATTTTTATCTTATCATACAGCTGTGGGGGAAATAAGGGGGGGGGGGGAGGACTATAAGCCATCCAGGGGCCGAAAGGAAGTTTAACTTTTCCATACCTCTCCTGCCTTGGCCTCCTTCTGGGCCCGCCCTTGTCCTAACAAGTATGTAGATGTTCATACTATAATTGTGGGCTGTTCTGGGCTCCTTGAGCTTGCCTCGCCCTCAGTGACTTCAGCATGTCAGTGGCTCTTTGGGCTCAACTGCCTCTTAACGAGGAGCAAAGAAGGTACTGGTGGCTCCCAATGTTTCCCTATAAGCTGCATGGCAGCACAGGCCCACAGCTGCTTAATCAGCCCCACTCGGTCAGGGGCTCGGGGCTCTGTGCACAGAGCTGCCTGACAGGGCTGGGCTGATTGGTGCAGCAGCACAGCCCTGCAGCTGCTTACTTAGAAGGAACCTTGATGGCACCTCCCAAACACCACCTATTAATGGCACTGAAATGCACCATCACTTAATCAGGCAAATCTGTGCTCCTCCCTTTCTTAGGACTTGTGCACATGCGACGGTTTTACCACTAAAGCTTGTCTATGCAGTTTTTATTCTGGTTTAACTATTTTGACTCAGGGTGAGGGGTTGTTTTTTTTTTAAACTAAAATAGTGAAAAATCAGCAAAACCCCTATAGCATTGATATGGTTATAGTTGTATAAAGGTGCCTTATACCAAAATAGCTTATTCCCTCTCCCATAAGGCACCTTGATCTACTATATATAAGAGAGTTTGTCATCTGTATGTCTGTCTGTCCTAGTGTCCACCCATCCATCTGTGAGCCTGTTCCTGCTAAACAGGAAGAGCTCCGAGCACCAAAGTTGGTATGTAGCTCTCTCTTTTCATAACTTAAAGCAAGGTCAGGGCTGGTTGTGCCAGGACAATAGGATGTGCATGGAATGTGATTGTTTCTCATCAAGCGGAAAGGAAGGGCTGTGATTAGCAGGGACAGGTATACTCCAGATTGACCACATTGGGGCAGCAAACACGCGCATCCCTAACACCCTAATAGCCCCAGCCAGCCCCAGGGAGCAGCCACCCACTGGGTGGCATAGCTGCCACCGCCCCAGGCCAGCCCAAGGAGCAGCTGCTGCCCACCCCCAGCCCCTGCCCTGACTCCTGCTTCCCCGCACACCCCAGATCCCTGCCCTGAAGGGCCCAAGTAACACCAGGTAAGTCTTCTAGTATTAATATAACCACATCCACGCTACAGAGAGTTATTTAACTATACCAGTATAACTGAAAAAACACCACATGGTCTGGTAGCATTTTATAGACTAACAAAACATGTAGATGGTATCATGAGCTTCCGTGGGCACAGCCCACTTCTTCAGATGACCGGAGTGTTGGATATCTAGGCTATTCCCCACATTGGTACGATGAATGCAGAAGTGGAGGCCCACAACCACCCCAAAACCTCTACAGGCTTTGGTACAAAAACTTCCCCCCAAAAAAATCCTAGTACCCGGATTTGGGGGAATATCTGCTGCCACCATCAAGTGCTTTTAAATCCACAACAAGGGGTGGACACTTGAAACCAACCCCAGGTGTACTCCAAGCTCCTTTCCCCAAAAGAGCTTAAATGAAGAGAAATACAGCTGCAGTCGGTGGTACCTGTCCTCTAGTTAGAGGCATGCAGTTATCCACAGACATCCAACACTCCGTTCATCTGAAGAAGTGCGCTATGCCCACGAAAGCTCATGATACCATCTACATGTTTTGTTAGTCTATAAAATGCTACCAGACCATGTGTTGTTTTTTCAGTTTACCTGTACAGACTAACTTGGCTACCCCCTGAAGCTTCTATACCAGTATAGTTAAAGTAGTACAACTGCGTCTATAATCAAGGCTTCAGTCTTCATCCCCCTCATATACTCATATGGGTACAATCCCCTATATGGATACATTCTGGTAAAATAATGCTGTCCTCATGTTAGCTTATACCACTTGTGAAAGAGTTTAAGTTAAACATACTTTCCCATGCAGACAATGCCTCCCGTGAGGAATGAAATAGTTAATCATCATCACTGGGCATTTTAGGGTGGTAGGGGGAAGGTTCATACCTCTGCAAACTCCTGTCCCAGGCTCTCTGTAGACTCATTTCTGCTTTGGTTACATTGGGTTCACATTTCTGAGATTTTCTAAGCAACTATTGCATCTAGAGACTTACTCTCTCTTTTCTCACACACACACACACACACCCACGCACCACCCCCCTAACACCAATGAAATCTGACATTCTGAAGACCACCACAATATCTTCAGGGAGTTTCTAGTTGTGGGGACACAGACCAGCTGCTTCCCAGAACTATTCATTCCACGTAGGCTCACAACACCCATTAATGTCAATGGGAATTTGGCACCCATCTACAGACAGATCATCTCTAAAAGCAAAAGGGACCAGAATGCAAGTTTAATTTGTCAGCTGCAGATTCCTTCCGTCATCTCAGTATCATATTCCACACCCCAGCTGTAGTCGCCACACTCAGGGGAAGGGAGAAAGGGGCAGGGCAGAGTGTGGTGCTTCTTTGATCTCCAATCAGCATAATGGAGATTACCAGTGGAACAGAGCTTCCTTGAGGTGGCTCTAGATTATGCGGAGTACAGGGATGGCGTAGCATCAGCCCCAGGATCAGCAAGCTGCAGATGGCTCTGGTGTGGCCCTGCCCCCCGAGCTTATGACACAACTGAGGAGCCAGCCCAATAGCTCTAGATCTAACACACTGGAAAATTATACATATTCACAAACAAAAAGAATGTAAATTGTTTTTCCTAGAGGGAAGCAAAACACCATGTTATTACACTCCTGCTCCAAATACTTTCTGCGTAACTGTGTATCAATTCGTTCGGTACCGTGCATTTCATACCGTCTTGCCCTGAGGCAGTTCTCCTGCTCATCTGATCGCATGTCGCCTGAGCTTGCCCACAGTGGGTAAAGAGGGAAAGGGACTGCAGCCTATATCTCCTCCAAAGGTTACACCTGCCACACAAGAAGGGCTGCAAATGCATTTTCAACAGGAAGAGGTTACTTCGCCACCTCTGATTTCCTCACTGCAACCTGACAGGCAACGGAGCCATTATGGAGGGGAAGGAGATCACCTCTGCTAATACAAGGATCACTTCCCCAAGTACTATAAACCAAGAGTCAATGGCATTAAAATGCAGCTGCAAATCACCCCCTTTGACAAAACACTCTGCATAAAGCTATTGAACCCCAGAAAGCTCCCCGACACAGACTAGACCAGCAACACCCCCAGTAAAACATACCATCATGTGACCCTTGAGACATCAATGCCGTTCAGAATCAGCCCCTCCCAATAGGACACACCATGGAACCTTTGAACAGAAAACCACTTCTGGACCCAGAGTCTATGCCCCCTTTATGCTGCTGCTGTCTTAAAGGGGACCTACCTTATTATTGGGGATCCCCTGTTGAGAGAGTGTCCCAAGACAGAGCCTGGTACCTGGGCTTGAGAGGGGTGAGGAGGGGGATCTTGTGGGTGATGAGGAACAGTGGCTGAGGGCTAGCTATGCTCAGCTGGTAGAGGGAACCAGGGTAGCTGCTGGGCAGTTGACGTGAGTTAGAACAGACCCCAGGGCTGCTGTAACTTGTACCGGGGCAAGGCAGAGAATCATGGAGCCATAACCAGCTCCCTGACACACTCAGCACAGCAGAAAACCTGGCCTCCCACACTACCACAGAAAGTTCTTCCTTTCTGAGGCACAATCTCACCCCCAAACTCCCTGCTGAGGCCTACAGTTTGGATCTGAAACAACAGCTATGGCTGAGCATAGAACAGTATCTGTGCTGTCCCAAAGCAGCGTGACTCAGAGAGCCTGCCTTCCTGCACAGTGTCACCAAATGGTGGCCTGGGGACTCAGATAAGTGGCTGAGAGAGATTCAGAGAGAGGAAGTGACTCAAAGTTCCAGATAAATGAGTACAAGAGATAAACACCCACATGTTCAGAGCCGAGGGGAAGACTCACAGGAGCTATCCAGAGCATATGGGGGTGGATACAAGATCAGAGAGGAAGCATCAGGCAAGTCCACAGAGAGCTTTGAAAACCCTTAGGATGCTACTGAGCAGAGGAAGCTATTGAAACTGGCAGAGGGGAGGAGTGATGACATGTCACATTCTGCACAAAGAGAATAATGTTGTTTCAACACAGAAGTAGTCTTGGGACCCCCTTCTACCCTCACTGAACCTTGTGTAAGGCGGGAATAACTCTACTGCAGACGATACCAGGTTAAACACTGTGGAAGTGAGAGGAGAATCAGTTCCATATTGTTCAGATAAGAAGGGCCATGAGAGAGAGGGACAGAGAGATTTGAAACAGTCAGCAGGACAATGACCAAGGAAGGCACGCATAACGGTCACGCCAATGGCAGGTTACAGATAAAGATGAATTTGGCAATTTTCAGGAGGAGATTGACTTAGACACTCAGGGCAGAAGAACTGCACGTTTTCAGTTAGAAAATAGCTGTGGTGTCCAGCACAGTAAGACAGCATGTATTCACAAGCAGTGGATCATACAATTGGCAGGGGGGAGGGAGAAGGGTAAACCTAGCACCCATATTCTCAAACTAGTGGCTGTGCACCACTCAAAGTGGGCTGCCAGCAACTCCTCCTCATTTCCATTAGCTAACTTTAAAAGGAGTGTGTCACCGGGGCAGACTCACCACCATAGCACCTCCAGCCAGCAGTCCTGGGAATTAAGGTTGCCAGATGGTTTCAACAAAGATACCAGACACACTTGACATCACAATCTATATTACATCTTCTTTAGAAGATACCGGACATTTCTATTTTCTCAATTTGTTTCCCGAACAGAAAGCTCAAATACTGGACTGTCTGGTTCAAAACAGGACACCTGGCAACCTACTGGGAATTAGCTTGTTTGGCTGGCCGGCGGCCTCCCTCTAGCTGGTGTCTCCCCGTGTTCCTCTCTGACCATGGCGTCCTCTTCAGGCCACTGCCCTCTGACAGTACCCACTCCACTCTCTGAGCCCCCTTCCAGGGGTTGGTGTTTATCCTGCTTGCACTCCAGGGTCCTCCTTTCCCCCAGGGCACCCTGTTCTCCTCCCAAGGAACACCCAGTTCCCCTCTACCCACCTTGCCTCAGACCCACTGCCAGTCTTCATCTAGCCCCTGCCTCGGGCAAACTGCAGTCTGTAACGGCCACTCATCACTGGCGAAGGGGCATGGACCTGTGTCAGCCGGTGGTCAGGACAGTGAGTGGTGTGTGCGTATTATAAACCCGAGACTTCAACTGCTAGGACTGGGGTCCCTTAGCAGCAGGCAACCTGGAGGAGGTTGACGGGCGCCCCAAGAAGTTTACAGGGAGAGCTTATTACACCTCAGATTTTGACTGCTAGGATACACAATCCCTTCGCAGCGGGCAGCCTGGGGAGGCTGAGAGATGCCCCAACGGATCTGTCCCCTGGAAGCGACACGATCCAATGCTCAAGCTCTCCCTATATCTGTCCCTTATGACCGGCTGGAGTTCTTTTTAAAATTGTGCTTGGTTCTGTTACAGCAACTGAAGGAGTCAGGTCACAGCTTAAACAGTTACTATTTTATTGTTACAGGGTAAACTTAGCTGTTAAATGCTACTACTGTGTTACAGATAACACAGCCACCACAAAGGACAGGACAGAAAGTACACTAATAAGTCACTTACAGGTACCATGAAACCCTTTTGGTCCTCTGAGCTCTTATTAAATGCATGCAAAATAGACACCTAGCAGGTATATATTCTCACCCCTGCGTTCCAGACTTGGCGTGGCCAGCATCTTTCTCTCAATCCCTCGGGAAGAAGTAGGGCGAGGTTGGGCATCCCACAGACCTCGGGAGACAACCACTACCTGCCAGCAGGTGTAGATGATTGGAGCTCAAATGGGGTGGGCTACTAAACCCCTCTTTATACCCCTTGGGTCACGTAGGCTTCTTCCTGGTCTCAAGTGGCCAATTAGGAAAAATGGCTTTGAATGCCAAGTTTCCCCACGAAGGGTGCAAAGCATAATTCACACCTGGGAAAATGCAGACAATGGGCACCTCTGGTATGTGATGGGCAAAGATTCCTCTCCTGGGACAGTGTAGGCGTGTCAATTACTGGTGCTAGCCACCAGGGCGACAGGAGGCCCCCGGGTCCTCAGCTAGCCCATTTACTGTCTGGTTTCTATTTATGGTAGAGTCAGGGACAGGCAGCACACCTGCGTTCCCAGGGCATCAAAGGCTGACGGCCTTTCTCTTGCTCTTTGGGGGGGAAGAAACAAGATGGGATTCATGTCTGGCTACAACCTGCTACCCCTACCTACCTCTCTATAGCCCTAGTAGCCTTGGGCCTTGCTTCAGGCCCTGTAACCTGGGAGCTTGCTTGGCCAGAGCTTCCCCAGCTCTGCCTGCCTTCTCCAGCACTGCTCTACCTCCAGGAAGCCTCCTACTTCCCTAGCAGCGAAGTCCCTCCTACTCTCTCTCCAGAGCCACAGTCACATCAACTCCAGCTCTTCCACCAGGAGCCCTTCTTTATATAGCCCCCAGCTGGGCCCTCATTAGCCAGAACTGCCTCATCTGGGGCTTTGCTCTCAGCCCTTGCTCAGGGCTGGGGTTTTGCCCTTAAAGGGCAAGTGCAGGGCAAATGCCCTGTCTCAGACAGCTAAAAACAAACATATTCACTACTTATCTGGTTTGTGCCCATGAAAGCATCAGCTGTGAGTGCTCACATGAACGGAATGCAGTTTCAAATGGAAGGAGATGGCCCATGCGGTTGGGAATGGAAAGGAGGTGGTCTCTGTACCTGGAAGGAAGGCAGACAGACAGACAGAAAGAATTGCTACAAATGTTTCAGGCTACTAATCCTGTTTGGCAGCTCTGCTACTACCAAAGTGTTACACATCTATGTACTGTATATTACTCTAGAGACAGGCTACAACACAGTTTATCAAGCAGAAAGAAAGGCCTCTAGAGGAGCCATCACTTTAGATGGAGTTTGCAGGGCAAGAGGTTACATGGGATGTCTTTTATGGCAGCTAACAATTGCTTGGTCGGGGGGCGGGATTAGTTTGGTATTCTCTAAAAGGGTAGTTTGGGGTCATAACTTCATGTCAACATTCTCCTGGTGTAAAAACAGAATTTCTAATGAAGAGGAAACTTCAAAAAAACCCTTTGGGACAGGAAATAAATCTCAGTATTTTAAATTGCTCCGCTATATTGCTTGTGTATTGTACAATACACGTATACCCTGGTAGCAGTGGCTTCTCAAACTGAAATGACAAATACTGCCTCACCATGCTGGTTTTGAGAGAGAGAAGCAGATTTCTATTTATTTATCATCTGGGGGAAAAGGACATGGATGGCTACTGAGCGATTTGTGTGTGTTCTTCAATTGAAGCAAATAAGGGTAGAAATCCCCTATTCCCAAATGGTAGGAATGAGAATGTCTAATTAAAAAATAATCTTTTATTGGCTGCCAACTCAATCAAAGTTTCAATATACAAGCTACCAATTACAGGAAGTTGATAATCAGTTATGCATTTAAAAGAGTGCCTGCTGAATAATATGTCCTTTAATTAGATGTAATTTTTTAAATCAAAAATTGGATTGCTGGGAAGCAAAGAAAAAGCAACAGTCAGACTAAAAATGGAGTCTTCCTCATTTATCCACAGCCAGTGGGAATAAATTAGAGTAACAAAACAAATCACCAAAGTTTAGACTGTATATTTTAAGCACCATTAAAAATGCAACTTTCACTGTCCAAGCTACATCCCACCACTATGGAAACTTCTTATATTCTGGGTCAGACACACCAGTGAACTGTGATTTTGGTGGAATATGCTGAATTTTTAAAGGTGCTGTGTATGAGAGGAAGTGTGAGTGTAATAAAAATATAACCTATTATACAGACACACTCCTCTCTCACATACAGGAAAATGGAGTATGCAGCATGAAAACCCAGCATTTACCCGAGTACTTACAATACCGTGGTGTGTCTTGCCCAAGCTATAGGAAAGAAGCCAAGTTATTCCAGGTAATGAGATAGAAAATGAACATATCAGTATATTTCAGCACAGAAATTATTTCAAGGCACTTCTCTGATTGCAAACAAGGCCCCGAAGTAAATGTCACCTACTTCATCTACACAAGTCTCTGCCATAATCACAGTTCTCTTTACAGCTTTCTAATGCTCATCCTCAGAGATAGCTGGATAGGGTGATGTTTCTCCAAAATAACTAGGCACCCCAAAACAAAGAGAGGGGAAACTGGCACAGGGGGAAAATGAGTTTGCAGGTAGTTACACAGTTGCTGAAGCCAGCAATTCCTTTTGTTTCTTTTTCTTTTTTTTCCCCCCAAAGATACACTGCAGTATCGCTAGACCAGTTTTTCCCAATTTTATTTGGCCATGGAACCCTTTTAAACTCGAAAGAATTTTGCAGAACCCCTAATAACAGTCTTATACAGCTGCTCCCCGAGTTACGAACAAGTTACGGACCAACACTTGGTCCGTAACTCGAAGTGTTCGTAACTCGGATCCCATAGAGTTACATGGCGACCGCGCTGTTCATAAGCGTGGATCGCCGTTCGTAACTCGGATCTGCATTTACGACCACTTTGGTCGTTAAGTGCAGATGGTCGTAAGTGGAGGTGGTCGTAACTCGGGGAGCTGAAAAAGTAGATCCCAAATAAGTAAGGATAATAATTAACAAATGCTAAACAAGGTCATGAGATCAACATTTAGTTTAATTGCATATATTTAAAAACAAAAATCACATTTAATATGTACAAAAAAAATTTAAATCATAAAATGTTATTGTAATGGAATTTTCTCACGGAACCCTTATTTTCACTTTCGGGGTGCCTGCTTGAACATTTTAATCTGCCTTTGCACTCATTAATGGATTTAAAAATAGCCATCCTTCTACAAAGGAATTTCACAAGCCAACCACAGTATGTGTGAAATTGACCTTCATATGCTAATTTGACACTTTTTCCCTTGGCCTGAATAAAGACATGAACTGGATGGCCCATTATAAAACCAGACTTCCTTATATTCAACACCTCATTGACATTGAAAGCTAGGTATTGGACACTTCCAACCCACTCAATTAGCCTCATTAGCACCGGCACTACAACTGACAGGTACTTCCCCTCCACCTTCTTTTTCTGTTATAAATTCTGAGAGTGCCCCTTTCGCCCAAGCTCATCTGAAGAAGTGGGTTTTGCCCACAAAAGCTCATGATACTATTTTTTTTGTTAGTCTCTAAAGTGCCACAAAACTACTCGTTATTTTTCAAGTTGGAAACTAACACGGCTACCCCTCTGAGTCTAGTTACTGGAACATCAAAACTGCTCTGGATTAAAGTGATAGGTCTTGAACAGTAAGGCTGTATCTAGACTGGCCAGTTTTTCCAGCAAATCAGCCGCTTTTCCAGAAAAACTTGCCAGCTGTCTACATTGGCCTCTTGAATTTGCGCAAGAACACTGACAATCTAATGTATGATCGTCAGTGTTTTTGCGCAAATACTATGACGCTCCTGTTCGGGCAAAAGTCCTTTTTGCGAAAAACTGTTGCGCAAAAGGGCCAGTGTAGACAGCTAGCTAAGACTTTTGCACAAAAGCAGGCTAAACGGAAAAAAGCCATTTGGACGCTGGGAGACCCCCGTAGCCGCCCCGGATGTCCTGGTAACCTGGGCTCTTAAAGCACACGCAGGCTGCTGAGCACATGTGGCAGGAGCGTGCCTCAGACCTCTGGCCTGAGGTCTGCCACGTTGCCCCTGCCATGCCCAGCAGCCACCTCGCAGCCCAGCATGGCAGCTCCGGGTGCTCAGCCACCCACACCCCTAGGGCCGCAAAAGGAGAGCCCCCTCCTGGACCTTGGGGGAGCTGGAGACCCTCCTGGACCTGTGGGAGGAGGAGGAGGGCCTCCATGAGACTTGGTCCCGGCGCCGCAATGCCAACATCTTTGGCCACATGGCCCAGGCACTAGCCCAGCAGGGACATCCAGCCCGGAACCTGGAACAGGTCCGGGCTAAGGTGGAGGAGCTGTGCCTGGGCTATGTGCGGGCCAGCGAGGGCCGGGGGTAGGACCAGACACCTGCCCCCACTATGACCGGCTCCACTGCATCCTGGAACAGCCAGCTCCAGAAGCCCCGGAGGTCCCCGTCGACAGCAGCGTGCACCCCCCCGTCACCAGGACCACCACGACAGGGGAGGGAGACAGCAGCAGCAGTGCATCGGAGGACGAGGCCAGCAGTACCACCCAGCAGGCCCCCTCCGGCAGCCCCGACATCTCCCGCGCGTCCTTGGAGGCCGGGGAAGGATCCACCGGTAAGTGTTGCACTTTGCACTCACAAGGGCGGGCGGGCGGGCGGGGAGCCAGGCACCCAGAGGGGGGAGGGGGAGAGCATGTCACTCAGGCCACATGAGCTGCACGCTGTGTAGCATTAGGCAGCAAGCAGTACATGCAACCACGTGCAGCCTGGTGACCGAGCGGCACATGGCCGTGGCAGGCAGCTCCAGGGCACGTCTGGGACCGTGCTGCTCACACACATCTGGCAGGACTGGGGGGGGGAAGGGTGGATGCCGGCTGGAACCAGCCAGGGCCCCAGGGACTCAGGCCAGAGCCCGCACCTCCGCAAGGGTGTAGCAGGCAAAACGGCACACTGTCCCCATGCCTGGCTGTGAAGCACAGCCAGCTGATCCTGGGAAAACCGCAGCGTCACAGCCCTGTGAGCGTGGCCCCCCCCTCGCCTGCTCCCGGTGCCTTGGCTGGCTCCCCTAGGGAAGTCCCCACTGCGGCCACACATGTCCCTGGGCTACCGTGTGTGAGGGATAGTGGGAGGGAGAAGGGGGGGGGGAAGCACTCGGGCCGCCCCTAGGGCCGCCTGAGTTTTGCTGCAAGGATGGGACACTCCCCAGTCACTCTCCTGGTTCCGTCCAGGAGATATCCCACGCGATAGGGATCTGAGAGCCCAGACCATGTCTGCCAGACATGCTCCCAGGCATTGTGTGGGGATTCATCTCACTCCCTGTCAAACACCATTGATTAGCCCAAAGCCTCACAGCCTCCACCGGCAGGGAGTTCCACAAGTTAACAGAGCACAAGCGCCCTCCCACCCTCCACGGGGCCAGGACACAGACCGGGGGTTTCAATACATGGAGGAGGACCCTACTCCAGGGGCGGTCCTCTATGCAAACATACAACACGAGGAGGGCAGGGGGGGAAACCGAGGGGGCCCAAGCCACACTACCCCTGTGGTGTCACCTGGGCTCAGGGGTGGGGTGGAAGGCATGAGGTGTGGGGACAGTGGCCGGGCTGCCTGACTGTCCCATCCTTTCTTCTGTTCCCTGCAGCGGGACCAACCAGGAGTGGGGGACCCTCCAGTCTGGCAGCAGCAGCACCCCCAGCCACCCAACCATGGAGGCAGTGCGTCCGACACCGGGACCAGCTCCTGCGGCGCCACATGCAGGCCGTCGAGCGAATAGAGGCTGCCATCCAGAGACGCACAGAGGCGGACCTGCAGTGGCACCAGGAGGCCTGGGCCACCTTCCAGGGACACTGTGCGCTGATGGCGAACTCCATTGCCAGCCTCTCCACACACATTGCCCATGCCATACATTATGGCATGGCCTCGCCCCATGCCCCCGCCATCCCTCCCCTAGCACTGCCCTCGCCCCCTCCTGCCCCTCCTGCAATGGCCCCTCCTGCCCCTCCTGCAATGGCCCCTCCTGCTCCTCCTCCTGCCCCTCCTGCAATGGCCCCTCCTGTTCCTCCTCCTGCCCTCCTGCAATGGCCCCTCCTGCTTCTCCTCTTGCCCCTCCTGCTCCTGCTGCCCACCTCCCCATTCAGCCTGCCCCAATGCAGCCTGCCCCCCATGTCCAGGTCTGCTCCCGCAGGAGCGGTCGTAGGGGCCACCCCTCCCAGGAGTAGCTCCCCTCCCCCTCCCAGTTCAAGGTCTCCTCTCCCTCCAAGTTGAAGGTCTCTTCCCCCTCTACCCCCTTTGTAAATAAAAACTGACAAGTTTTTTTGGTGAAACCAAACTGTGTTGTTGTGTATTGGGAAGTAAGGGGAGGGGAGGGGAGAGGAGGGAGTTGTCCAGGGAAACCGAGGCGACCCTACTCCGGGGCCTGTGAGAACATGTCCGTGAGGGCCTCCTGGATGTGCACCCCATCATGGTGCACCTATCCCCGCCCCCTCCTGCAATGGCCCCTCCTGCTCCTGCTCCTCCTGCCCACCTCCCCGTTCAGCCTGCCCCCCATGTCCAGGTCCGCACTCACAGGAGCAGTCGCAGGGGCCACCCCTCCCAGGAGTAGCTCCCCTCCCCCTCCCAGTTCAAGGTCTCCTCCCTGTTACACGAGGTAACGTGAATAATTAATTTAGAATGCCGATCAACCTAATAAAATCATGAAGATGACAAATGCGGACTCCAAATTCCATATCTATCACAGATTTTCTAAAAAAAAAGGGAAATAATTTTAAAGGGTTATGAGTTTGTGATGCATAAATGAATACCAACTCTGAAGATAAAATTTAACCACGGGACTATATTTGACATGCAGAAAATCACAATCAAGCAAGGGATAGATTACAAAAGAGTAAACACAACACAAAATACATTAAACACAGTCTAGGCGCGGAGGGCAATTGCGGTGACGCTGGCAACCTTGATCCTTTGGTCCTTCCAGGCCTCAGGAGAGGAACTGCCAGGAGATCCCTCGATGGATGAAGTTGTGGCTGGCGACCTCAATCCTTTGGTCCTTCCGGGCCTCAGGAGAGGAACTGCCAGGAGATCCCTCGAAGATGACTGGAATCGGGTGCGCTGACTCGAGCCTTCCGCATGAACCTCGAATCCTCTTCCTGTTCTTTGGGACAGCTCGAACAGATGATGGTGGCCTAGAATATCCCTAAACCTAACCCTGAACTCAAAGAAAACCCTAGCTACGGCCGACGCGCTCGATGAACAAACTCGATGATGGCCGAAATGCTTTGAACCGATGACGATAGCTAATCTAACTAAACCTAAATCTAAACCTAATCCTAATTGGTAGGTACAAGCCTTCCGCTTGACCTGACCAAACCCTTAACAGAACAAGAGTACTCTGCTCTGAACTAGACTGCTCAAACATATTTCATATAACAATCATGAACATTCTGCACAACATCCCCCTCTTCCCCAAACTGTGTTGTTGTGTATTGGGAGGTAAGGGGAGGGAGTTGTCCAGGGAAACCAAGGCGACCCTGCTCCGGGGCCTGTGAGAACATGTCCGTGAGGGCCTCCCGGATGCGCACCCCATCCTGGTGCGCCTGGTGGCTGGCAGCTGTGCGGGGCTGTTCGTAGGCCTGGCCCTCCGCTGCCATCCATGTGGGAAGGAAGGCCTCCCCGCTCTGCTCCACAATGTTGTGGAGCACGCAGCACACGGCCACTACCTCCGTTGCATTCCACTCACCCATCTCGAGACGGGTGAGCAAACACCGGAAGCAGGCTTTTAATCGGCCAAAGGCAAGCTCCACTTGATTGCGGGCCCAGTTGAGGCGGTCATTGAACCGGGCCCGGTTCTGCTCCTGCCTCCCCGTGTAGGGCTGCATTAGCCAGGGCAGCAGGGGGTAGGCCGCGTCCCCAATGACGCAGATGGGCACAGGCACATCCCCAACAGTCAACTCCCGCCAGGGGAAGTAGGTGCCCGCCTCCAGCCTGCGAAACAGTCCGGAGTTGCGGAGGATGCGGGCGTCGTGTGCCCTGCCGAACCAGCCTGCATAAACGTCCAGAAAGCGGCCCCAGTGGTCCACGAGGGCCTGCAGAACAATGGAGCAGTACCCCTTTCTGTTCATGAAATGGGCTGCTCGATGCTCCGGGACCCGGACGGGGATGTGGGTTGCATCCAGGGCTCCCCCGCAGTTGGGGAACCCGAGGGCAGCGAAGCCGGCGATGGTAGCGTCCACATCCCGCAGGCGGATCACTCTGGGGAGCAGGACGTTGTTGATGGCGCAGATGACCTGCAGAAGGGTACAGAGAAACACAGGGGAACATATCACATAAGGCAGGGGTGGGTGTGTGCTCCCTTGGCCCCCTCCCCATGATTCCCTCTGTCCTCACGCACACACACACGCACACGCGCACATACCACAGCCCCCTCGCCCTACACCCCCCCCCAGCAGGCCTGTGCAAGGGAGGGACGGCCTGAACCCCTGGGTGACCCAGTGTGGAGTCTTGGCTGCCCCTGGGCATGGAGTGCAGCACCCTCCCCCCACCCCACTCCTCACTCCCCCTGGGACTTACCTCCATCACGACGGCGCCGACGGTGGATCTGCCCACCCCGAACTGGTGTGCCACCGATCGGTAGCTGTCCGGGGTGGCCAACTTCCAGACTGCGATGGCAACCCTCTTCTTGATGGGGATGGGTGCCCGCAGCCAGGTGGTGGCTCTCTGGAGCGCGGGGGTGAGCCAGGCACAGAGCTCCAGGAACATCGGCTTTCGCATGCGGAAGTTCCGGAGCCATTGCTGGTTGTCCCATTGCCCTAGGACCAGCCGGTCCCACCATTTGGTACTGGTGTCCAGTCTCCACAGTCACCTCTGCACCCTGGGGTGCGGGTGCCACAGGGACGCCATGGCCTCACTGGTGAGGGAGTCCAAAGCGATGTGCCCCTCCTGGTCCTAGAAGAGGAGGGCACCAACCTGCAGCAGCAACTACAGGCACTCCAAAATGTGCGACAGGGGCCAGAGCAGGCACATGGCCACCCCTGGTTCCATGGCACAAGAAACAAGGCAAGGAAAAAATCCCCTGGCAAAAGCAGTAGGTGGCCAAAGGCAGCAGTGTCCAAAAGTCAGAGGGCAACCACCAAACCTGCTTATGGCTGTCAGTCCCTGCAAGAGGCCCTATAGCACGGAGCGGAGAGAAACGGCTGTCCGGGGAGATCCCTTTAAGCACCTGTCTGAAATGAGCTCCAGCCCCCGCCCCCCCGGAAAGGGCTGGTGCCTTTGTGCCCTCCGCAAAATGGTTCCGGGCTTCTGCTTTTGCGGAAAAGCGCGCCACCAATGTAGACGCGCTTTTCCACAAAAGCGCATCGTTATAACGCGAACTCTGCGCCAATCTAGACGCTCTTTTCCGCAAATGCTTTTAACGGAAAACTTTTCCGTTAAAAGCATTTGCAGAAAATCATGCCAGTCTAGACGTAGCCTAAATGTATAGCATTTGAGGATTAATCCATTCTTTTCTGTGCAGAATAGACCAGAAAGACTATAAGAAAAGGATGATTCCCTTCAAAGACAAGAAAGCTTCAGGCCAAATTCAGATCTGGTGTCAATGGATTCAATAGAATTGCTTTCACTTAAGAAGCTGTCCCCTCTACTTTCAGATAACGTCACCACCAAAAACATTTCCCCTTTCAGGTACAGGAGTATAGTCCAAAGTCTGACACTCTGGGAAGTATATTGGGACTATAAAGTATATTGGGACATGTGTTGTGGGGGAAATTATGCTAGTACAGGAGCTGAATTACGCACCAGTGTAGGAGGTAGGAGCACAGCCTAGAATCTAGATTCCTCTAGTTACATCAGGGATGAATTTGGCCCAGTGGAGGTATTCCAGATTGCCAGAGGCATAACTAGGAGTACCATTTGGCTGCTCCTTTCGAAGCTGGCTAACTTCTAAAGAATTATCATTGAGTCAGAGTCAAACAGATGCCCAAACCTCAAAAGCAGTTCTACTTTTACTGCAGGGCAGGGAATAGCATCATCCCTGGCAATGTCACAGTTGCAGGCATAAGTATGTTTCATTCAAGACTGCTGGAGGAGAAAACATCACCACTGTCCCTCTATAACTGCAAGCATGGAGAGCGGGCAACACAGCTGTTCATTTGTGGTACTCTGCATCAGCAACTCACCAGGCCTAACATACTCACTACACGTCATATGAATGTCATTAATGCTCCTGTGAGATGTTTGTAACAACTCAGTGGGTTCAATTATGGATACCCTCTGACACTGTGTCCTGGAGACTCTAAACAGCCCAAGGTAGAGTTGCCAGGTGTCCGGTTTTGAACCGGACAGTCCAGTATTTGAGCTTTCTGTTCGGGAAACAAATTGAGAAAATATAAATGAGAAAAATATAAATGTCCAGTATTTTCTAAATAAGATGTAATGTAGATTGTGATGTAATGTCAAGTATGTCCGGTATTTTTGTTGAAACCATCTGGCAACCTTAGCCCAAGGTGACAAAATGGATTTCTTCCATATAAAATGGAAAGAAAAATATGGAGGCAGATACCCTCCTCAGGAAAAAGGGCTCTGCTGCCTCTGAGCTAAGGCTAAAACCTTACACCTAGGAAGACAAGAAAAGCCAGCTCCATGTACTTCCGTGGAGGGTCCTGACGAAAAGAAAGAGTCAGATGCGGCTGGGAAGAAGGTGGCTGGGAAGAAGAAAGGCTGGTGAGACAAAGTATCTTGAACAAAGCCTACACTTTGCTACATTAAGTTTGAGATATTTAGATGGGTGTTTTCACTTCTATTTGCTTGTCACATTTCTAATTTGATTCTCTTTTATTGGAATCACTTACTCTACATCTTATTGTTAATAAACTTGTTTTAATTTTATATAAACCACCACAGTGCTGCACTTGAAGGGAAGTGTGTATTTCCCCCAGGTAAGTTAATAAGCTGCAATGCACTTGTAATCTTTAGAGGAACAAGCAAACCTTTCTATTTGTTTGACATTGGTTATGGTCTGGCAAAAATTCAGGACTGGGAGTGTGTTGGGGTCACCTTGCAGGTTGTAACCACGGCTGGTGGAAGCCAGAGTGGGGTGGTAGACAGGCAGCTGGGGTCACAGTTGCTGAGGCAGGGCTGTCTAGCACAGGCACTCAGGATGCAGCCTGCCAACTGGACCGAAGTTCCCTGCAAATCTCTCTAATTGAACCAGTGTTAATTCAAAGGACGTTTTTGCAATCAAGTATGTTTTCAGATCCTGCCAGTACATTTTAATGACGCCAGGACGTTGCTTAATCCAATAGGAATATTTATTTATATTACTCCATATTAAGACAATAGCATAGGCTTACCCTGATGTAGTTTAATATAAATAAACTCATTCTTCCAGCTCAATACCTATCCAAAGCCCAATGGATGTTCCTCTTCATAGCATTTCTTAAGATATTGATTATATGTCTTTCTATTGCATTTATAATTCACCCATCCAAATGCTTCACGGTGTCAACTAGAAAAATTAATACTTGTATTGAATTCACCCATAAAGGACTTTATTCCTCACAACTACTAGAATCAATTGAAGGATCTTTAGGCTTACTACATAAAGCTTTTTTCATAAAGAGGGCATGTCATACTAAGAAAATGACCCACCTGTGGCTATTCTGATCATTAACAAGGAGTTCCACAATCCAGTGCTCTCTGCTGAGGACTAGCTGCCTCCTTCTCTCAAAGGTTAACTTTCCTGGTGTGTAGCTATCTTGGTGGATCACAAATGGTGAGCTGGATTCTAAAGATCCAATCATGCCCCCTGTTCCATGGGAGTTTTGACGCTGAATTCTGTGATTAAAAGGGCCAGGATCTAAAATAGACAGATCTTTCCTATACTTTTTGAGATAAGGAAAAAGACTCTAAATTATATCTAGTGCGATGGGCTTTTGGAGGCTTTTTTTGTTTATGAGGCAGCTGCCACATGTTGTTGCATTGATACCTACAGAGACAATGAAATGGAAAGAAAGAAACTCGTCTTTTTTGTTGGTATAAATCTCAACCGGATGTGTTTTGTTCTTCATACTATAACTGGGAACTCTAAGAAATTTCTATCCTGCAAGTTGGTTGGTGCTTTTTATTTTAGTTGGCAGGTAGGTTGGGAGGCTATTAGAGGCTAATTTTTAGTACATAAGAAAACAAATTTCCCAAGAAAGTTTTCATCACTTAAATGATAGATGGTAAACTAAATGTCTCCCCTAGCATCGTTTAAACGTTACTTGGTGAAGATCAGGGTACATGATCATAAGGTTCCCTTCCAGCGTTACAAATCTATGAATAAACTTAAAAAACAACAAATAGTTCTGCAGCACCCTAGGGTGCATCTACACAGCACACTTGGCTCAAAATAAGCTACACAATTTGAGCTACACAAATTGAGTAGCTTATTTTGAGTTAATTTCGAAATAGCTTATTTCAACAATTTGGAATCTCAAAAGAGAGAGCTATTCCAAAACACCCCTTAATCCTCATGGAACGAGGTTTACAGGGACATAGGAAAGCATGCCTGTTATTTCAAAATAGCTTTTGAAATAACGAGAGTGCTGTCAAGACATGGAAAATGCTATTTAGGGATACCGGATGTTTCCCGAAATAGCACCGCTGTCTAGAGGTATCCTTAGGGTATGTCTACACTGTGTAGCTATTTCAGGATACCGGCGGTATCCCAAAATAGCTGCTCCACATCTTAACAAGCCACCCGTTATTTTCAAATATTTTTCAAAATAACGGGGCACACTACCTTGCCATCCCTGTAACCCTCATTCCACAAGGTTTAAGGAATATCTCGAAATAGGACGTTATTTCAAAATTTGGCACTGTGTAGATGCGCCAAATTTCAAAATAGACTCAAAATAAGATATCCAATTTGCATAGTGCAAATTGGGTATCTTATTTTGACTTTAGGGTGTTGTGTAGATACACCCATAGAGACTAAAAAAAAATGTAGATGGTAGCTTTTGTGGGCACATCCCACTTCTTCAGATGAATGTGTTTTCATTAATAGTTTCAAATCTTGAGCGAGAGTTAAATTATTTCCTTCTATACCTTCTGTATAAGAGTACTGCAGACCACGCCCAGAAATGTGAGTGAATCTGTAGTGTACTGATACAGAGGGGATCTCTTCTGGGCACTCTGATATCTCTGCTACCAAGAAAACAATGACCCATTCAGTTCCCCACAAGTTCCTGGATTCCTAGACCCATTTTTCATTATTATTGCACAGGGTAAAGTGATCAAGGAACTGGGCAAACGCTGATAGATAAAAGCCCTCTGCCAAAACCAAGTGGTGCTGCTTATGATGAAAGGCTTTCCTCTGGCTTTTACAGCCAGAACACACACAGGGGATGTGAGATGTAAAGGCAGATTCAGTCTGTATGGTTCCTGGGAGCACAGCCCCCTAAACAAGTGCTATAGGGGTCGCAGCAAGATTCAGTGTGGCTTCTCCCCTGCAGTAGCTCTGATTACATGACAGCATCCATGAGCAATGGCTCTACCGCATTAGGGTATCAAGCGCCTGGGTGCAGACCTGGAGTGCAAGGACAGAGATTGTGACTCACCCTTATATAGCTACACAAGTTCGGAGAAAATGTTTCCTTGTGCTCTGACCCCACCACAACACACCCCCACGGGACTGGCCACAATCAAGTGCTAATGGGATTAAACCATGCACAACTGAGTCCTTGAAAAGTCAATCGTTCATAGGACCCTAGCAATTAGGACTAAAATTTGCCTTATATCAGTATCCCAATTAACCCCTTGTCAGAGGGTGGCTGGTCCCTGTCACTGAAGTAAGTACAGTGCCCCTTGCCAATTAAGTGACCATCTCTGTATCACTGGCTATAAAGTGTGTGAGAGAGACCTGGTGAAGAGGGAATGCTTGCAAGAAGGCTACAGAACTGCAGGAAGTATATGTGCCTATGCCACTAGTCCCTGGGCAGGGGAGGCAGTGAGAAACTAAAGCATAAAAGGTGAGCTGAGGAACTGTTTGGGTTGGTTGTTTGTTTCTTTAAATTTGGACAATTACCCTACCTAAGGGAGACTGTGGGGGTGACAGCGTATCTTTGGGGGCTGGAGAGAAGCCCTGCCTAGTTACACCTCTCCAAATCTATCAGGTGACAAATGAGTATGCAGGGAAAGCAGTCACCTGCCCCCCCCCCAACTAGATCCTTACCTGGGGTGGCCCCTAGCTGCAGTGTTTATGATTCCTGTTAGAATCATGATCTCTTCAGGTATGTCTACATAGCAAAGTTATTTCGAAATAACAGCCGTTATTTCAAAATAACTTTACCAGCGTCTACACAGCCAAACCGCTATTTCAATATTAAATTGAAATAGCGGAAGGCTTATTTCAAATTTGGTAAACCTCATTCCACGAGAAATAGCACCAATTTCGAAATTGCTATTTTGAAATAAGCGCTGTGTAGACACTTATTTCGAAATAGGGGGCCTCCAGCCCTTCCCAGGGTGCCCTGGTGGCCACTCTGGGCACAACCAAGAAAACTCCTCTCCCTCCCCCCCCCCACCCCTGGAGCCCTTAAAGGGGTAGACGCTGGCCACGGTGCCTGTGCCAGCTCCAAGCCTGCCAGCCCAGAGCCAGCAGTCGCTGCACCTGATCCAGTGGCCCCAGCATGAACCAGGCAGCCAGTGCCAGCCAGCCCTCCACCAGTCCCCAGGACCAGTCTGCCAGCTCCCAGGAGTCTGCCGGGGCCGGAAAAGGCAGGTGCCTGCCTGGTCCAGTGCGAAGATCAGGGACCTAATTCAGGTTTGAGCGGATGCCTCCAACGTCCATGATCTCCACACTAAATGGAGGAATGCAACTGTCTACAGGTGGATAGCTGCCAGCCTGGCCACCAAAGACCACATGCGAACCCAGGAGCAGGTTCACTTGAAAATAAAGGAGCTGCGGCAGGGGTATGCCAGGGCCACAGGGGGCAGCTCCCAACCAGGGGCAGACCCCGACCCCTGCCCCTATTTTGATGCTGTGGACTGCATCCTGGGGGGCAGGATGGCCTGTGCCCCCCAAGTGATCATTGACCCTGGGGCAGAGCTTGCTGCCTCCTCAGCTACCACTCCCCCTCCCACTCCTTTTCCCCCTCCTGCTTCTTCCTTCCCACCCTCCCCACACCCCCAGGGACGCCAAGGCCCCTGCACCCATGGAGCTGGGAGACAGTTGGGCCAGTGAGACCCCCAATCCTGAGCCCTGAGCTTCTCCTCCCCCTTCCTCCCCTTGCCTCCCCCTGCCAGCTCCCTCCTCCCAGGTTTCCCCCTCCCCTCTCCCACCCTCCCTCCTCCCACCTTCTTTCCCCAGTCTCACCTCAGTTTCATTCTCCCCCCACCCAGTTTTGTTCAATGAAGAGGCTTTGCTGTAATGAACACGTGTCTTTTATTGTACAGCAGGGAGGGGCAAGTGGAAGGATGTGAGGAAGGAATGAGGCACAAGCACCCAGTGGGGCACACCAGGGAGACTGTTACTGCCTGCAGAACATGCTGTCAGGCTCGCAGCAACACGTCCAGGAGAAGCACCAGAGTGTCCAGGGGCGGCTCCGGCTCCATGCTGCAGAGTGCTGTGGTGTCCTGAGTGAGGGCAACCAGAGCTCACAGACAAAAAAAATGCTTTGCTGTCCCTCATGAGGTAGGCAAGCAAGCAGGGAAAGCTGAGAACTGGCTGTCCAGGGGGGGTCCCTTTAAGCACAGGCCTCAGATAGCCTCAGGCAGCAGCCACACAAAGTAACTCCTGATCTGATGCCCTGCCAGAACTGGTTCCGGCCGGCCTTTAAATGCAATTCAGCATCCTATCAGTGTGGATACGCTATTTTGAAATAGCAAAACGCTATTTCGAAATGCATTTTGTGTCTAGACGCGTAATTTCTAAACAAACTATTTCGAAATAACGCTGTAGTGTAGACATACCCTTCCTGCCAGTGATTCTGTCCTTTTTCTATTTGGCAAACAGATACTCCCAGCTGCCCCTTCCTGAGTTTGGAATGGTGCAGGGTTGAACAGGACTTCATTAAAACACACAGCAGATGTGCCTGCCCAGTATCCTCCCTACAAAAACCTTCCCACTTCTTCCACTACTCCCTCTTACGCTGAGCTCACAAATGTTGTCTCAATGCCTCCACTCTTGCCCAGTGTTTTGCTTTTGTCTGGTTTAGACTGCAAGCTTTTTGGACCAGGAACCTTGCCTCCTTATGGGGAAGGAGTATTATAGCTGGTGCTTCAGGGTTTAAGCCAGTCTCCAAGTATCAGAGACCCAGCGGGGAGAGTTTATAGCTGGTGCTTCAGGGTTTAAGCCAATCTCAGAGTATTAGAGACTGGGATAATACCTATGTGGGTGCAGACTACCCAAAATCTGCCTAATAGGAGCTTTTTATACTTTCCTCCAAATCTTCTGGTGCTGGAGTAATTGAGACCCTGAGTCTGATCCAGTCTTGCTATTCCTATGTTTCATAAAGTGCCAGCTACATCTACTATCCAACTAATGCATAATTTACCTTCTTATGTCAGAGTGTTTTTGTTTGTGCACCATAATTGCTGATGATGTCAGCTCTGGGATTTATGTCTGGAGGCTAAAAGCCATTGTAGAGCCATTGTCTATTGTGGCCAGTTTTTCAGTTCCTAAAGGAGCAAATATGGTAGACTTATAGGTCTGAACAACAACTTTGTTCAGAGTCCTGAACAGCGTCTCTTTTAGGGTCGTTAGCATTTGGGACCCCAAGAGCTGTTCAAATTAGCCACTGCATACTAACACTTCTGTTCTTAGCTATAGCAGGCCCAGCTTTGAGTGCATGGGGGAACAAGGAATGTGGGCTTTGTGACACTGTTTGGCATCTGGGTGACCATTTAGAATATTGATACCACTATTACAGACCTGCAAGGAATCTTATATCAGATATGCCACGGGAGCGCTCAGTGGAAGCTATGAGCACAAACACTTTCCCTTTCATATTTTGGAATTCTGATAGGTATTTCCCACAAGCGGCTGGTAAGGCAGTGCTCAATTAACTCCACCACAGGCCACGCAAAATCCCCAATTCCAACTGCATAAAGGAGCAAATCCAGAAAAATCTAGTCAGGCAGGCTGCACGGAGGTGAGCTGGGGAAGACATCTTCCTCCACAACCCTCAGGCTAGACTAGCATCTGCAGCTCCTACATCCCTGCTCTGTATGGGTTAGTGACTGGTGGAGCTGGTTAGCAAAGGATCCAGTTGCCTGTCCCAGCCTGCTTCAAAATACCCTATTTCATCGTTCTACTTCAGCTGTTTCCATGCTGCACCAACACTGTCACTTCTGGGGCTTTTTGCACCTCCCAAAAGATTTCCCCGCCAAGGCAAGCCATTTTGAAGTTGAAGATAGGTCATATTTTGTGTCTAAAACCCAAGTCCCTTCAACTTGCTTCTGTTTTTAAAATAAATGAACTGAAGCAAACTGATTAATTTGCAGCTGTGCCAGAAACACCATGACAAAACCAAAGAAATACAAAGCTTCCAATCAGGGTAAGGTCCTCAACTTGCCCCTTCCCTCCCCCAAGGAATTACAGGGAATCTCACCACACTGCACGTTCCTGCATGGCAAATGTCCCTAGGAACTTCAACAAGGAACAACAGAATGAGTCTTGCACATATTTCTACCTGCTCCATTTCCCAGCCGACTGGCCTGGCTTGTCTCCCCTCCAGTCCTGACGGTGCAAATAGCCTGTTTTGTCTCAATTCATCAAGTAGCTTGGGCTTTCTTTGTCTCTGCACAAGCCTTCAGCACAATATAGGGGTGACTCTTTCCATTATGAATTTGGGGGAAGACCTTCAGCTGGCATAAAAAATTGAAATCAATTTACCTATGTCCACGTGCATCAGCTGAGGATCTGGCTTGTGGTGATTAGTGCCCATGGCCCTTAGGTAATGCAAGAAAATGGGACAGAAATGCTAAAGTATTATAAAGAGCTACAAAAAAATCTCTCAGTAGATATTCAGGTATCAAGGGGATAGGAGCTGCAGAAGCACCGAGAGTGGCAGCTCTCAAACTGTGGGTCTGGACCAGTGTTCCCTGTAAGCTGTGTGCTTGTGCGGCCACGCACGAGAGATTCCATTGCCACCCATCAGATTAGCAGAGCGCCCACAGCTAGGTGTTTGGTTTCTCCTGGTGGTGCACATCCGCAAATGCCATGGTGTATATAAAATTATTGCACTCATGGATGGAAAAGATTAGAAGGAAGATTGGTCTGGATCCCAAAGTGGGTCACAAACCTATTTTAATGGGCTCACTAGGGCTGGTGTTAAACTGGCTGGGATCTGGGAACTAAGCCCAAGCCCCATGAGTCCAGGCCATACCTGAAGCCTGAAGTCTACTGCGTGGGACCCAGCCTTCAGCTTCAACCAAGAGCAGGGGGGCTCAGGTTACAGACCCCACACCTGGGATGAAGCCCTTGGGGCTCTGGCCTCCCACCTAGGGAGACACGGTTCAACTGGGCTCAGGCTTTGGTCCCTCTCCTGCAGTCATGTAGTATTTTTTTGTTGTCAGGAGGGGGTCACAGTGCAATGAAGTCTGAGAACTCCTGACCTAGAGACACAGAACAGCAATAATCTATGGCAGAAACATAACTCTGACATTTATTCTGCCCTCCCATGCCTGCCCTTCCAGTGCTCCATGACCTTGTGCTCCCTCAGAGGAGGAATTATTCTAGGGCCAATATTCCCTGTGCAGTTTCTTTGAGCACAGTTTGCAGTTTTCCAGATGGAGTACAAGTCAATTGAAACTAACAGATAATTACCTGCCCTTCCATACAGGAAACTACAGTTTAAAAGATAGCCTCCAGAACCCTGATTGCAAAGTCAATATTTCCATTCTTCCCACCCCTATAAGTCTTGGGCTGGACTCTCCCTTTCACTCCCACATCATAAAGGAGTTGTAAAAGGGGTGGAAATAGCCTTTGAGGTGTACCCCTGGCATGGGAGGGCAGGGGTCCTCAGGCAGATGAGAGGTGCTGGAAGGATTCTGTGCCACCTGCGTACATGAAGCAACCCCCAGAATAGGGGATGGAGAAAGAGCGGAGAATGCTGTACAACAGCTAATCTGAGCTGCCATACAGCTGCAGCTAGAGTGTACAAGCTTCCCAGAGGCCATGTCTACATTACGCAAAAGATCGATGCTGCTGCGGTCAATAGACCCACTAAATCCAACTCAGAGGGTGCCCCCGTCAGTGCTCCTAACAAGGAGTAAAGGAAGCTGATAGGAGCATTTGCTCCTATCGACCTCCCTCTGCGTGGACAGCATGGAAACGTGATTTAAAATACATCGACTCCAGCTACATAATTAACACAGCTGCAATTGCATATCTTAAGTCAATCTTCTGCTGTAGTGTAGACCAGGTCTATATGGGATGTGCACAGGTGGAGTAAAGTCTTAAGGGGGCACAGTGTGAACAGGCTGTAGCTGAAGCTTAAAGTATAAAGGTAATACAGCCGTTAATGAAGTCCTGGGGGCAACCAGCCTTGTAGAATCCCTGGAATCAGTCTCCACTGAGGGACAGAGGACAGCCAGGGACCAGGCCAGCCATAGAGGCAAAAGACTTCGGTCAGGTGAGTAGGGTTTCCCTCCACAGGAAGGATTCAGGAGAAACTGCAGAGAGGAACCAGACAGATGTTTCCTTCTCTTAGATCTCTGTTTTCCCACACACAAGATGATGATCCATGTCCTGAATAAGAATCAGTCAAGACATTGGAAGTGTCTGTAAGCTGAAAATATAAGACTATAGCTTGAGATAACAGTGTAACAGACCCACTATCTCTGTGGGTTAGAGAGAGTGGGACATGTGGCACCAGTTAGTTCAAGCTGTAAAGTCTTGGTTTTGGTTCTGTAGATCCAAGTCAATCCTTGGTGCATTGGCCAAGACGGTGGCAAAACAATTTTTTGATTAAAAATTAGGTTTTAAATTAAGGGGTTGGGAGTTTGTTTGTTTTGAAAAGCATCTTGTTTCTGTGGAAAATACATCAGGTCTTCATCAAAACATTAAACACCCAAAAACTGAAATGTTTTTGAGTTTTAGACAAAAAACTGAAACATTTACAATCAAAATGAAATATTTCGACATTCTTGAATAGAAGCATTTCCACATATAAGCATGCCCTCCTGAGCCACCACGATGCAATCAGAGCTGTACCATGCATACCTTGTATCCCCATTCTCCTCTATGTACCAGATTTTCCAGCTGGATAACTCTCCCACTATGCACTAGAGCCAGGAGTGGCTCGAGGTGAGCTGCTGGCAGCTGGCGCCCTAGGTGGAATGCGTGATCAGCACCCCTGCCTCCATAGCCCTCAATGGCGTGATGTCATCATTGGGCACCCCATTGAACGCGGCACCCTAGGCGACTGCCGAGGTTGCCTGCATCCACGGGCCGCCCCTGAACACAGCTATGTGACTCTGAGGGTGCGTCTACACTGCACCATAACTCGAAATAAGTTGAGCTTTGCAAATTGCGTATCTTATTTCAATGCTATTTCAAAATAGCTTATTTCGTCATTTGGTGCTGTCTACACCAACGAGTGGGGGAGGTCTAGGTTGGATATTAGGAAAAACTATTTCACTAGGAGAGTGGTGATGCACTGGAATGGGTTGCCTAGGGAGGTGGTGGAATCTCCATTCCTAGAGGTTTTTAAGTCCTGGCTTGACAAAGTCCTGGCTGGAATTATTTAGTTAGGGTTGGTCCTGTTTGGGCAGGGGGCTGGACTCAATGACCTCCTGAGGCCTCTTTCAGCCCTAGGATTCTATGATACTATGATTCTATGATACACAGCGCCAAATTTTGAAATAAAGTGCTATTCCAAAATGTCCCTTACTCCTCGTAGAACGAGGTTTACAGGCATGTCGGAATAGCAAACCCAAAATAACGGGTCTGCTGTGAAGACGTGAAATAGCTATTTCGGGATACTCTGGTATCCCAAAATAGCATTGCAGTGTAGATGTACTCGGATGGTTCAGTGTGACAGAACAGGAAGAGAGAAGAGTGTAACGCATCATGGAAAAAGACACCTGAACTACAGCCACCATGGCAGCTCAGACATGAGTCAGACTGACAAAAAACAATATTTTTAACTTAGTTCAACAGACCAAAGTATATTGATGTGACAACCCAAAATAAAATCTCATTTTGATTTTCCTTAGGGAAAATATTGGTTTTCAGTTTTTCACCACAGTCAAAATTTGCTGTGCAATCTTTTTTTTGTTAAAAAAAACTTAAAAATCTATTTTCACTGACATTTTCTCCAAGAGAAAATAAAACCATTTTCTTAGCAGCTTTGTGTCACATAAGTGGACACCTGTCCTACCTCCTATGTAGATGAAGCATGTGATCCACTGATTGGCATGTGTTACACCTCCCCATGTTTCTGACTGACAGAAAATGCAAATCTGTTACAACTCTGGCTCCTTATCTCAAGCTATAAAACATTCATATGAGTTCAACTTCTAAGTCTGTGGTTGAATCCCTGATGTTGGCCAACATGGCAGCGGTCACATCAACGCTCCATGCCAGTGGGGTCGAAATTATACAGCCAGAGCCTCAGCTAGTGTAAACTGAAGTCATTACATGAGGATTGGGACAGTCCCAATCGTTCAAGCAGACTAGTAAAACTTGCATTATTTTCAGTGTTCAAGGCTTTATGGGGTCATGTTTAGATTTAAGGACTAAAATCTTCTTCTTCTTAGTACACAAGAGTAGAGCTATAGCATGTGATGCTGAGAGCGACCTAGCACTTTTAAATATAAAAAGTTATCATTAGAAGTGATTTTTAGCCATCTAAATATATCCTTTTTAATTATCAGTTTTACTGTAGCAAGCCTTGGAATGTGAAGTCTTAAATCCTCTTTTCTAATTAAAATTGTTTATAGAGGGAGAGCTGAAGGATTAGGAGAAAGCAGCCTATCTTTGTGACTACTACTGAACCCTCGTTTTATCTGTTCTAAACTGAACAAAATGGTCCTAAAGATGAAGGAGACAACAAATGCAATATTGTACTAGTCCTACAACTGAAGTGGGGAACGAATGATTGAAGACAGCAAAGCTAGCCAAGTAACACAAGACTCCATTTCCAGCCAAGAGGAGTAAGAGGCAACCACTTGGATCAAACTAATAAGTTAAAGTGCATGTTAAAAATATTTCTCATTCATGTCTATTTCCAGAAGCCTTGTTTTGGGGGAGGGGAGAGATGGGAGCGGCTTTGGTCCCTCTTGTGCTAATTGACCTATAGCCAATGCCTCTGGCTTACTGCCAGATATTTGGTGTTTTCTGAATATATTCTTTATTCTAGATGATAAAGGCAAACCCACCATGGAAATGTTTTAGCAGTGGAAGAATTGATGGAGCTCTGCCTTTAATTCATTGTACTCCAATGCTGTTGATCATTATAAATACTGTGGTGTGTGTGTGTTTAAATATGGCTGATGTTCAGCGGCGGAATCAATAGCAGGGACTATCAAAGGTATTTTAAATACAATATTCAGATGTGAAAAGGTTTATTGGCCCTTTTAAAACAGACACCACATTCAGATCAAAGTTCTTCAAATAGTGCTTAGCTGAAAGCTTAAAATAAATGAACCCAAACTAATCAGGCTTGCAGGACTTTTCAATCAGTCATCTTCATAACCTCCACTACTGCAGTGTAGCTTTGTTAACTCCAATACATACCTATTATATACACAATATTTAGCCCATCTGGTCAAGCAGACAAGTGCAAACACCTTGTTCCTGTACTCCTAACAACAGAGAAGTCAGGGAAGGGGTAGACAGAGTACCAAGAGTGACACGTTATCTCCAGTCCAACTGTATTCTGAGTACAGCTGAATCCTAATTCTCATCCTCACTTGGTTTCAAGTTAAACTAACGCCTGACTAGCGCTTACTGTGTGCTACAAATCATCCACCCCAAGCCCTTTAAGAGGTAAGATGCCATGGGCAGCAGCTGTTAGGAGAAACCGTAACAGGGAAAGTAGCAGGAAATCCCTGCATAAGAACAGAGCCTCCATGCTGATAGCCAGCGCCTTTCAAAGCTCATGGGTAACCCACAGGGCTTGGGAATGGGATTCCCCCGTTCCTTTTGTGCAGAAAAACCCTGTCCCCTCCCACTGATGGAACAATTCTAAGGAAATCAGGTGGGAAACTTAGAATGTCTTTTTCCCCGGCTCTCTCCCCCATCATTTTTTTCCTGCGAGCTGGTCCTAGTTATTAACATCTGTCTATTTTGGTACTTATAGGGTCCTGACACCATAAAACCTGAGCTGTAGCTACCATCTGATGATAATAAACATGCGCTGATTGATTGTGTGCCTATCAGGCCATCTTCACAACTCTCCGCAGAAGTGAGCTTTTTGAATAATTCTGCTCCATCAGCACCTCATCTGATTATGATGCTGTTATAGTACTTAAGTTCTTTCCTGTACTTTGATCAGCAAAGATTAATTATCCCAGACTGAATTATTACTGGTGATTAAACCAACAGAAAATAAATGAAACCACAATATTCCTGAGTTATAATTTTGCCAATGTGATTATTTGCTAGTGATTTCTTTATGCATGATTTCTTCTAATCATTACACACTAAGAGTTTAGTATAGTGTATTAATTAGAGGGGCACCACTAGTATACAATGCCATGATGATAGATTGTAGAGTACATGATGTTTGTAAACTGTGTGCAACGTCCACATACCATACCCACAGTACACTTAACCTAGGTCTTGCTTACACTTTGCTCAAAACACCCATTTCTTTCAGTGCAAATTTTACCAGTTAAGGACCTCAGGATTTCACCTAAGCTGTGATTAAGGAACGTGATGCTTAATTCCCTTTGAAAATGAATGAAAATCTCCACCTGTAATTGTTTTCAATGCAGTCTTAAAAGCACCAAATATTACATAAGCATCTCAAAAAACCAGGACCTCCAATCAAGCCCTGGATGACTCATTGGAATGGTAAGATAGGCACAGACAAATACAAAATTTGCAGTCTTCACTCACACACAGCTCATATACACTACTGCAGTCTCAAGTGAGTCAAGGTGGTAGGAGCAGGCCCACAAACGCAAACACACAAAACATGTGCTGGGACTGTACTTCAAAGGTTGCTAGATCGCCCATTGCCATTCCACCGTCCTCCCAAATGGTTAGTCAGTTGGCAAAGGATCAAGGAAAACAGCCTCCCTACGTTTCCATTCTGCTCCTTTGATGGAAGCAAGCCTCTCTAGCCATTCCCAGAGGTCACTTTGTCACTACCAGATCTCGCTCTTCCTGCATAGGGACCAAACATGTGAGGAGCTGAGGAGGGATGTTACATGTCAATGCATTTTATTTATTTTATTTTTAGAAGAACAATTACTGTTAGATATTTTTCTCAACATACTGGGACAGCAAAAATTCCTTCTAATGTAATCCCCATATCCTTCCAACAAGGTCTGATATCTCTTGTACCCAATTCTTTAATTACTCCAACCATTACTGGGCTGATAGGGAACTGCTGTGACAGGGCATGTGATACACTAATTAGGGGTGTGGTCTAGAGCAAGTGCTGGCTTTTCAGCCTCATGGATCAACTAGCCAGGATTTTCCTGGTTGATCACAGTCAGTCTAGTGCCTTCAACTCTTCAGCTTTCCTGAGAACATTTTTCAAGTGCAGTTGTGAATGGTCAGGGCTTTAGAACAACCCGATGCAACAAAAGGCTCAAAGTCCCATATTCATCCCTTACCATCTACTCCGATCACTGCACTGCTTAACGGGCCACATTGACACAACAACGAGACAGGTTCCCTAGTGTGGAAATGGAGAGTGGAGAACTGTCTCTGCATAGAGAAACCTGTGTCCCCTTCCTCTGGTATAAGAGGACACCTGTTGGGATGTCTGGAGCAGATCATCTGTGAGAAGGAGCTGTGGCAGATCAGCTCTCTGCTGTACCTGGTTTTCCACTGATGAGGCCCTAAAGGTCATTTCACCAGTTGCACGAATCAGGGGTGCCCCATGCAACTCTAATTGGTACTGGAGTTGGATAGTTCTGAATCAGAGAACAGCTTTTTGCAGCTGCTGCTCTCCATGACTGCTGAGAATCCAGCCAATATCATGAGTGTCTCATGTATACTATTAAGTATCAGAAGGGTAGCCGTGTTAGTCTGAATCTGCAAAAGCGATGAGGAGTCCTGTGACACCTTATAGATATTGCATCTGATGAAGTGGGTCTTTGCCCATGAAAGCTCATGCTCCAATAAATCTGTTAGTCTATAAGGTGCCACAGGACTCCTCGTTGCTTTTCCATGTATGCTATTATTTATATTTCCAGCCATAAATAGTAGCTATACGGTATGCATGCAAATTATCACTCCTTTATATTGTTTCTTGATCTGTTTAGTTGGGTATTTTTTTCCAGCTCACAAAATATCCACAGAAAAATCATTTCTATGAGCAAGTTACTTCTTCAGAATTATTTGATCCATTTTTTTTTTAAAGCAAACACTTCTCAGCCTGTGGTTCATTCACAGACTAGCTTCTGGTATTCAGCATCTAGAACTCAAAACAGATTCCATCCTATTTGCTCAGCCATGGGGAAAATGGATTCAAGGGAGCACACAGAAAAAAGTTTTGCAGTAGAAATCACACAGTGCCTGCACAAACATTTATGAATCGAACTCTGGGATTGTCTTTCCTTTGCAAAGGCTGTACAATGGTTCTTACAATTTGTAGCTTCAGGAGAAAGAAGGTGATTTTCTTTCAGAGTTTTTTAAAACAAGAACCGAAAGCTCTTCTCTATGATATTACGGTGTTCAAGACAGTTTTGTCTTTGTTTAAAAATTCAGGACACAATAAGGCTAGTAGATTTAACATTACACACACACACACACACACACACACAGATGCATGCATCCACGCATCCGAAAAATTAAAAAAAAAAACATTTGGCTATCAACCATGAAAAAGAAAACAAAAAGGTCTAATTGTCAGCTGTCTCCTGCAAATACCTGGAGCCACAGATAAAACAATTGTGTACAAGACACTTTATGGCATCTGACATGGCTGAGTCCTTTATGTCAGGCAGAAAGTTCTTCAAAGCAGCTGACAGCCCCTTTCCCACTCCTCCCGGCAACAAGAGGCAGATTGGTTTTTCTGATAGTTTCGAGATTGCTTAGGTAATTGCCACCATTTGCATCAGTGATACATTATTTAATAAAAAACGTTATTCCATACTGTAGATCTTGTAGACATGACTGAGCCTGCTGGGAAAACAGGGTTGCCAACCCTCCAGGATTGGCCTAGCATCTCCAGAAATTAAAGATTACTCATTAACTAAAGATGGTCACATGACTAGATCTCCAGGAATATGTCCAAGCAAAATTAGCAACCCTATGGGAAAAGGATGAGTAAATACTAGTCTATTAGGCTAAGAACAAAACTATATGCCTTGCTTGTCCTTGCCCCCTTCTTCAGAGCAGTCACCTCATACCAGATGGTGCTCATGCCTGTGTGGATTGGCATGTGCACAGCCTAAGGCTTGTCCTTCCAGAGCAAGTCCCTCCAGACCTAAATACCCTTCTGAAGCAGCTCCCCCTAAGGGAACAGCTGTCATTGTTACACCTTGCTGGGTGTCTGAGAAAGAAGGCAAGCAGCTGTTTCAGAGACACCGTCTGCCAGATTGAGGGACATGCCAGCAGGCAGTAACTAAGCTACAGTGCAGACATATACTTAAGTATGCCATCACAGTCTGCGCTATTCTTTATTCATATTGGTCCACCACCTGGGAGCTCTCAGCTCCTTTAGATTACACAACAAATCCTTTCAGCACTCTACGGTCAGCTGAGAAAAAGGTTTTGGTATTATGCCACAGCTGCATTTTCTCCCTCTTGATCAGTTAGCATCAGATTGCCTGGACCCTGCAGACTAGGTGAGCAGACTGGTGATACTCAGCAAATTAGTGACAACATGCCACCACCTTGGCATTATGGCATGGCCCAGCTGCCTTGGAATAGTCATGCTACTCCACAGCATGCACAGAATTGCAACCCCAAGCTGCCAAGGGGCTAGCAAAGAGAGGTTCTGCCTATCATAGCGATGGGCAACCTAGGCTGGTGAGTGGGCTGCATGAGTGGCCCTCCATTTCAGTGGGTCACACGGTTGTTGTAACTAAGACAGTGTCCTGGAATAGGGTAGTTTTACTAACTGCGCTTGCATACCTAGAATTTGCGGGGTGTGTCAGTTGAACTGGAGCAGCGCTTTGATTGGATGCAGAAGAGGCACATGGCTCTTATAGTCAATGTTGTATGCAGTCACCACATACCTCCTTTTACATGGCCTTGCTTTATGTGCGGTGTCACTTTAGTAATACCAGTTGGAACAAAAATACACAGATGGAAAGCAGCGAGATCTGGCAACCCTGCACGTGGGCAATGGTCAACAAAATGTCTCATGGGCCACACATAGAAGCCCAATGGGCCACATGCAGCCCACAGGCAGCGGGTTGCCCACTACTGGCCTATCAGCTGCATTTCAAGAGGATGCAGAGAAAAAATCAGAAAGGAATTTTCCTCTCACTCTGCTCGCAAGCAAGCATTGGAGGGATCAGCACGAGTCAGACATGTTCCTACAGTATAGAGTCAGAGGTCTGAAACAGACCTCATGAGACCTTCTAGTCCAGTTCCCTGCACTCAAGGCAGGACTAAGCATTATCTAGACCAGTGGTGAGCAACCTGTGACCCAAGAACTGCATGCAGCCCATTGGGGTTTTAGCTGTGGCCCGCAAGACATTTTGTTAACTGTTGCCAGATTCTGCTGGTGTCTGCCCACATTGGTTTTTTCCTACCAGTATTACTGAAGTGACACACATTTAAAGCAAGGGAATGTGGAGTGAGGCGCTTGCTGATTACACACACCATCGACTGTATGAGCCGTGTGCTCCCTCCACATCCAATCAAAGCACTGCTATGGTTCAATCGGCACCCCCCGCGAATTCCAGGTATTTAAGCAGTTAGCAAAACTGCGCTATCCTGGGGACCATTTTGGTTATGACACTCTTGCAGCCCCCTCAGATGGAGGAGAGCCACTCGTGCGGCCCATTCACCAGCCCAGGTTGCCCCTCATTGATCTAAACCTTTCCTGACAGGTGCATGTCTAACCTGCTCTTAAAAACCGCCAATGATGGAGATTCCACAAACATTGGAATAAACTGCACAGCAAGATTAACTATCCTGACAGGGAGTTTTCTAATGTCCAATCTAAACCACCCTTGCTGAGTTTAAACCCACTGTTTCTTCTCCTTAACATCTGAGTATAGGGCAATTTTTCACTCTCCTTGTAATAACCTTTTATGTATTTGAAAACTTATGTCCCTGCTCAGTCTTCTCTTCTCTAGACTAAACAAACCCAGTTTTTTCAGCCTTCCCTCAAGATCACGATTTCTAGACTTTTCATCATTGTCTCCCTATTAAATTTAATCTCCTCTCCCTCATCCTCAGGTCATTAGCCTAATTACAGTAAACCTAGTTATTGAATGAAAATAGAAACTGATTGCATCATAACTAGGACATATCCTAATAGGGAGGCATTGATCTAATAGGTTATTTCCAACATCATTAGACTGGTTTCAGTACAAGGTATCTCAAAGCATCTTGTTTTGGAAGCTTTTGCAATCTTGGGCTACATCCTCAGCTAGTGTAAATTGGGGTAGCACCTCTGAGTCAGACATTAGCAGATCTGTACCACCGGAGAAGCTGGCTCCTCATATGGAAGCTGGGAGGTGTAGCAGAAGAAAACATTATCTGGCCTGCTAATTGAACTGGAAATGGAGGGAAGGGAAAAGAGAAGATGCTAAAGGAAACATCTTGTCTACACTACAAAGTTTTGTCATCAAAACCTGACTTTTGGTGACAAAACAGTGAGAGCATTCACACTGCAATGGGACTTTTGTGGAGGAAAACACCCACCCCTCCAAGAGACTTTTATTTTCCCTTCCCTTTATTGTTGACAAAGAGCCAGTGTACACTCTGTGGCTACGTCTACACTATGGCTGCGTCTAGACTGGCATGATTTTGCGCAAATACTTCAAACGGAAAAGTTTTTCCATTAAAAGTATTTGCGCAAGAGAACGTCTACACTGGCATGTGCCTTTGCGCAAAAGATTTGCTTTTGCGCAAAAGCATCCATGCCAGTGTAGACGCTATCTTGCACAAGAAAGCTCCGATGGCCATTTTAGCCATCGGGCTTTCTTGCGCAAGAAATTAACGTTGCTGTCTACACTGGCCTCTTGCGCAAGAATACTTGCGCAAGAGGGCTTATCCCTGAGCGGGAGCATCAGAGTATTTGCGCAAGAAGCACTGATTTTGTACATTACAATGTCAGTGTTCTTGCGCAAATACTCTCGGCCAGTGTAGACAGGCAGCAAGATTTTGCGCAAAAGCAACTGCTTTTGCGCAAAATCTTGCCAATGTAGACACAGCCTATGAGTTTTTTCTGCAACAAATATGCAAATGAGGAACTCATTTGCATGAGTCACAATCTCATTTGCATATTTTCTGCTGATCCATTTTTGTGCTTGGGTTCCTACGCAAAAACAAGCAGTGTGGACGTTTTCCTTTTTGTGCAAAACCCCTTTTTTCCGCAAGATCGGTATATCTCCTTTTTGGAGTCATAAGGATCTTGGGGAAAGAGAGGTTTTTTGAGCAAAAAGAAAACGTCCACACTGCTTGTTTTTGCGCAAAAACCCCTTGTGCAAAACCGGCTTGAATAAATTATGCAAATTAAGCAAGGTGATATGCTAATCCGCTCTTCATTTGCATAGAACCTGCCAACAAAGCCCGCAGTGTAGACGTAGCCTGTTTGTTCTGAGAGAGTGGCTTCCTCCAGTATCCCACAATGCCTGCCCTGATGGCTCCTCAGCTTTGATCTCTGCTGCCTTGCAGGTATGTGCCCCTCCCCTTACAAAGCCCAGGGAAGTGTCTGACACCTGAGTGAGCTGCTCTGTTTAGGGAACAAAAAGCAAAACATTGGACTTCTCCTGTTCTTCCCTGCACTAGGATCACAGGGGCAGGCAGGCTGCTGCTGCTGCAGGGAAAGGGGGACAGGCTGCTGTGCCGCTTTGACCTTCCTCAGAGCTCACAGAGCTACTCATGATGCTGCTCTACCTTCCCACAAGGCACTGGGGGATACATACCCACAGTGCATTGCTCACATTGTTGATGATGGTGCCCCAATGTGGACATGATCTGTCAACAGAGGGAGCAAGTGTGAACACACTCTGGTGAATTTTATTTTGTTGACTTTTGGGTGTTGAGTAGGAATGTCAATGTCTACTCATGTACCCAGTTAACTGACAAGTCTCGGCTCACTGGTTAACCCACGTGGTTATGGGCATCCCCTCCCCCTGCTGCCTCTGTATCAGAGGCAGTGGGGTGGGGAGGCGAGAGCCGGTGCACATGGGGAGCCAGCTGCCCACGTGTGCTGGCTCCCACAAAGCCTCCTGTCCACACTGCTGCCTCCCACAGAGACGCGGGAGGGAGAGCCAGTGTTCACGGGGTGCTGGCTTAGAAGCCAGCTTCACTGACTCTCACTTGCATGTAAACATGTAACCGCTTTAAAATTCCAGCAGTTACACATTCACAAAAATAAACATTTGTTAACATCCCTAGTGTCAACTTAAGTTTTGTTGACAAAACTTGGTAGTGTAAACATGGCCTTATGTGCAGGGAAGGAGGGGTTTACTAAATCTCAGGTGCAGGAAGCAGGGCCCTTTCAAGCAAATCTGGGGTCCCTCCGCAAAGTTCTTTTTCTGGACAACCCCACCTCAGCTGCAATGCCCAGAATTCACCCTTTTCCTCCAGCCCACAAGCCCAAAGATTGCTTAGCCATGCCTGCTAAGGCCTTGGAGGTGGAGAGACTACACATATTGTGACTGGGAGCAGTGCATAAGGGACCGGGAGAAAGAATGTGGAGCTTTGCTGTTAAATGAGAAGTAAGGAACAATCTGTGACACACCGCGACATGATAAATCAGAGAGATTCCTGATTGTGGGGATAATAACTTGAGCCCCTGCCTAGGGCTAAGTTGTACTAGCATGAAAGAGCTTGTTACCTGATCCATGTAGCACTGGAGCAAAGGCTGTAACCTCCACAGAGATTTCAACCTGCCCTGGTAAGTGGAGGCCACTTTGCAGCTGTAGTTATCCCCGTAGGCAATCTGGGAACTGGAAGGTAGCTAAGGCCCCTGTGTTCCAAACTGACTGAGGGCCTGGTTAACCGTAATTCCTCTCTAGACACATCTCCACTGGCAACTCCTAACCCCTCTCCCTAGTCTCCCAAACACACACACCTCGCCTTGGATTGGCGCAAGAAATTCCAGTGGAATTCACATGACTCACAAAGGGGCAAGTCACAGAGTTCAGCCTGGAGAAAGAAACCTGCTGTGCCTTGTGAGGCCAGGATACTGCCAGTTCTGGTCAGTTTGAGCATAAAGCAAGTGCAGGTACATGGGCGGTGGGTGAACCCAGGTCTGGGGGAAACAAGCCCCTAGCTCCACGCCTTCTGCCCAATACCATGCCCCTGCTGCTCATGGCCCTCATGGGAGCTAAGCCGCCCCCCATACTGAAGTGACAGCTCCCCGCTCCCCCCCCCCCGGCTTCCTCCTCCATGCATGGGCAGCTTGCAGCCCCAGCCTTTCCTGCCTCCCCCTCTGTCCCCTTCCCTCCAAGTATGGGGAGGGCAAGTGGCACAGGGCCGAAACCCAGGCACTGAATGGGGTGGCCTGGGGATGGAGCGTGACCAGGGCCAGCCAGGCAGTTTGGGAAGGTATTGCTTTCTCTTGCCTGATATCCACCACCCATGTGCAGACGGCACCGCAGTATCTGTGCAGTGATATGCACCACTACCCTGAACCATGAGCTAGGTTAATTCCCCAGACAGGCAGCCTGAGTGGGAAACAAGGTTAAAAAAAACTCAGAGACAAATTCTGTTCCATTACACGTGTGTCCATCTAGAGTGACCAGACTGATGTCATGGATTTACTCTTGTGTATAACAGTGATACTGAGGTAGGAAACTGACCCAAGATCCCATCTTCAGATGATAATCACTTTTTCTTCCACAGCTATTTGCGGTGGGAACAGATCATTTCTGCCAAGTCTTTGCAAATATGAACAGGGATAACATTTCTCCCTGCCTGACAAAGGTAACTTTCAGAGGGCTGCATGGTAAAAATGGAAACTTTCTATCTCTGGGAGAAAAGTCTGGGTTATTCCTCAATTTGCTCCAGGAGGGCAGGAGAGGAGGGGGACCACATTGGGGGGTGGAGGCTGCAAGCTGATTTTGGTATTAATTTTCCACCTATGTAAACTGCTTTTCATTTTAAAAAGTAATTCAAGACAAGAATGGAAAGCGTTTTAATGCCAAATCCACAAAACCTTATATTTTAAGAAGCACTCTCTGAAAGAGACTGCTTGCTTTACCAAACCCACCCTGGATTTCTCCTCCAACACACCTAGGCAGGAAAAAAAAAATCAACCTACATATTCCACTCTTTTTTAAGCAGGGGCAACTCTGCTCTAAGAAAACCTACTGGCCCAGATTAATTTGGAGATTTATAGGCGGGTCTTGATTCCTGCTACTCGATCCCATTCGTCTGGTGGCCAGCACAGTTCTGCTTTTGTTTCCTATGACAAACATCAGGCTTTACTGATGTGTGGCCACATTTTCCTGAGCCTCACGGGTCAAGTGAATGCGGAGTCTGTATCAGTTCCCAAGGGACCAAGAAGGCAGTAGGGGATAAGCTCTCACACAGCCTCTTCTTCTTCAGCCAACTTTCCAAACGGCTCTTATTGCTCTTCCCGTTCACTGAGGGGCTTTTATTTAACTTGGCAACTGCTGCCACTTTTCATGTCCATTTCCGCTCCCTTCCTTTGATGTGGAAATCATCCAGGAATACTGGCTCCCAGGGCAGTTTTGATATTTTTGAGGCCCCCAAACTGGCTCCCCCCTTCTACAACCAGCCCTCACTGAAGGCCTTTTTTCCTGCTCTAAATTATCAATTCAATCATTCCAGTAGCTTGAATAATATACACACCATAATTTGCCAATATAAAATAGGACTCAAATATTCCACTGCAATTTACAAAACATTGATTCTCTCTTCTGGTCCCTTTATGTATTAATATAACAAATACACACAAATCAATGAAATACACAGGCTTGCGCATTTTAAACATCTAGACACCCAGCTGTAGTCAATGTTCGAAGAGGAGAGAGGGAAGACGGGTCCAAGGCCCCAGTTCAACAGAGCATTTTGGCATGTGCTTGTAGGGGGGAGGGAAGGTTGGTCCAGTGCTTCAGGCACCAGCTTGGATGGTGGGAGACCGTCTGCTAACAGTGGAGTGTGGTTTTGATGTTTGTGTTTTATGTTAAGCCACGGGCGCTAGAGTAGCTGTTTTCGATTCAATTTCTAAAAATACAGGTGTGGCAGGTTGTAGGGGGATCCAGTGTTTGATGGAAACCCCTCTGAGCCTTAACCACTGCACCACTGGCTCCTTTCCACACCATCAGCCATGGGCAAGGTTCACAAACACAGAATTCTGGGCCATGTTTGCAAGAGTATCCAGGGCCAATGGGAAGTTTAGCTGAACAACCTGAACCTCTGAAACCCGCTGTCAAGTTAAGTGAAATGGCCTCCCCTGTGCAGCTTTCTTCCCCACCCAATAGGCTGCTGTCTGCTGGAGGTGAACAGGCTCAGCAGCCTACCAATGCCCTCAAGGGTTTTGGAGGTGGCTTCTGTTTCCTTCGAACCAGGGAAATGAGCCTGCCTCTGAGGATGCCTAATGTCTCTTTTCTTACGGTCAACAAGGTCATTGGTGATTGTAGAAAAGCTAGGGATGGTCCTTTAACTCTAGCCTTTCCCAGAATACTAGGTGAGGGGAAGGTGGGATGTGAAGGTGTTTTTAGTGTACCCCATCTCTTTGGTTCATTCAGCCTATAACAAGGACACAGATCTTGTTTTGCTAGCACTATTAACACCGAAGAAGCCAGAAGTTAGTCTCAGTGACTTTGAAGCAGTAAAACCTTGACGATATAACGTGGTTTAAACACATGGAAATTCCTCCAGGCCCTAATTAATTTAGTATTCTTCCACAGAAAGACTGTTGGCATTGTAAATTATTCATTAGATATTATAGACTTACTGATCTCGAATTTCATAGAAAATTACAGCAAAGCTTTAAAAAATGAACAGAAAACAGCTCTCATATTAACCCTTGAAAAAATCTCCTTCTAAAATGACATCCATCGGGGTGGGTTTTTTTTATTATTCCATCACAATTGCTAATACATAGAATTGCCTTTTGTTTAATGAGATTGTCTACCCATTTCATACAGAATATAAAATCATTTCAGTACTTCCAGTACTTCCTAGGAGATAATTTTAGGGAAAACAGATACATTCATCACGACTGCTTAGCTCTTTCTTAGCAAGTTTAATAAACTAGGCTAGTGGACAAAACATGTCAAACAACAATCGCTATTGTATTTATCTTGCTATGCTCTGTTTTCTTCCTTCATCAACAACCATTAATCAAGGTGCATTATAATACAAAAGGAGGAGCTTGATAGCATTTTCAAAGCCAAAATTATTCCCAGATTGGCACCCTTGTCAATAAAACCTAGCAAATGCTGTATTAGAAACAACAATAAAAATGAACCTAAGTAAAACATATTGACAAGCCATTTGTTTGGTTTGCTGCCTCTAATTCTAAAATGGAACTAACAAAGTATTGCCATGTCTAACTACAAAAACTTCCAGAAGTTGCACTATATAAATGTATTGCTAATCATGTTGCAATCTCTATAATTTCACATGAAGCACTAAGAACCCGATAAAATGGGTTCATATTCAAAATTTTTCCTTAGTAGTATAATTTTCATTTCCTGGAATAGATAGCCTATGTGCGTACACATTAACAATAAAAGTAGTACGGGTTGGACCTCTCTGGTCCATTATCATTGGGACCTGACTGGTCCCAAACAAGAGACTTTGCCAGACCAGGGGAGGTCTCCTGCCACCGGCCCCCAAGCTCATCATCTGCTGCTGCAGGCAGCCGCAGCAGGCAACCCTGTCTCACCCTTTCCCCCGTCAAACCTGGCCCCACGCAGCCAGGGAAAGCCATGGGGCTCCAACCACAGAGCCCCGTGCAGCCAGGAAAAGCCACAGGGCTCTGTCCCTGTCCCTGCATAGCTGGGGGAAACCACAGGGCTCTGGCCCTGGCCTCATGCAGTCCCAGCCTGGCCATCTGGGTGGTACAGGCTCTGGCTCCTGCCACAGGGCTTGGTCCCTGTGCATCTGGGAACAGCCACAGGGCTGAGGCTCTGACCCCAGCCCTGCACAGCCCCAGCCCTGGTCCCGCGCAGCTGGGGGTAGTTGCGGGGCTCCAACCCCCGCCCCATGCTCCGCCCCAGTCCCACACTGCCCCCAGCCGGGCTCCCAACTCTGATGTTCCACCTGGCAGGCCCTCTTGCCCTTAGGTCCCCAGACTCTCAACTCCAGGAGCATCCGTGGTCCTCCTGGACCAAAGGTGTTGCCGGACCAGAGAGTCCCAGATTTTGGAGGTACAACCTATACTGAATATACAGTCAGGCAGCTAAACAAACTACTTATCTTTAAAACTTTTTATAGTTGTATTTGTTAAGATGTTGCAAATTCCTATAGCCAAAGAGATAAGAGGGAAGATCATTCAATATAAGATTTAGATTTACCATATAGATGTAGCTAATGTGGTAGTACCGGAGTAAGACTGCACAGAGCATAAGAAACCAAAAATTCAATAATCAGTCTGTTAACATCCATTCATTATCTCCCACTAAGCATTTATGGCACAGAAAATACAAAGAGAATTTTAAATGTGTCTTGCCTCTCAATGCCCTAAGGACCTGTGAGACTGGAGAGCAAATTGGGAAATAGTGTACATTCCCTTAAACATATTGTAACTATTGACAGCAACAAGTATACAATTTAAAAAATGAAATAATGGCTCTTAAAACCCAGCTGTATTACCAGCCATTGCCCCCCAGAATAATAATGAAACTGGCTTTCAAATCATGAGATTTTTCTAAAAATATTAAAGTTTGGGCATTTTTTCTATTTCTGACTTGTGCTTTTTAGTATGTTCCTACCTCTGTATGTATGTATATATCCCTGTCATCTGATTTTTTTCACTTCATGCAGCTGACAAAGTGAGCTGCAACTCACAAAAGCTTATGCCCTAGTACATTTGTTAATTTTTAAGGTGTGACACAGACCAGACTAGCTGACTGCCACAGTCTAATGGAGGGCAGGTTTACAGGATGCTGGATACACAGTTTTCTATTCCCTGAATAAACTCCCAGAGTCTGCTGCCCCATAATTAAAGCAGACAGACTCCTGAGGCTAGTTAATAGCTCGCCCGAAGGAGCAGGCTAATCAGACACCCGCAACCTATTAAAACCTGGGGTTCTGCTTTAAAAGGTTTCCCCCAGGTAAGGAAGGAGAAGAGGGATGGACTGGGAGGAGCAAGTGTGTTTGTGGAGAAGCTGAGAAGGGCAATAGTCAGTCAGGTACCAGAGGAAAGGTACTAGGGGAGTGTTTGGGGAAGTGGCCCAGGGAAAAGGCTGCTGTCTTAGGACTAGAGGGAAAAACCTGAGTTGCTGCTGCCTAGGGTCCCTGGGCCTGAACTCTGAGTAGTGGGTGGGCCTGAGTTCCCCCCAACCACCCCGCATCACAGAAAGAACAAATTCTATGAAAAGTAGGTCCAGGAATTACAGAGGGATTCCTCCCTCCCCGTTCATTGACTTTGCCAATGATGAAAATAGCTCAATAAGCTGTAACCCTGACCTCTAAAAAACATAAGAGGCAGCACAGAGGATCTGAGGCATATAATATAATCACTTAGGAAGGGCAGGACCCACAAGGCACAGCCAGAACTGTACCACAGGACTCCCGGTTGTTTTTGCTAAGACAGACTAATCTGGCGACCTCTCTGGAACTAGACCTGGAATGTCGGCTTAAAGGTACGCAACTCCAGCTATGTAAACATCCCTTAAAGCTGAGCTTGGCACCATCTCCACTGTGGGAGGCCAATGGGAGCAAACGCTCTTGTTGGCTTCCCCTACTCCTCACGACTTCAAGGAGTACTGGTGCCAATTGGGAGTGCCCTCTGTGTTCGATTTAGCAGGTCTTTACTAGACCCGCTAAAATGAATGCCAGAAGATCGATCTCTGGCGTGTTAAGTATGGACATGGCCTAAGTAAGTTAGATTGAATCTCAGCAGTCTGATCCATTCCACTGGAGCCACAAATTTCTGTCCCAGAAGGTACTTGCTGCCTCCTGTTTTATCCAGACATCTCTACAAAACAGCACAAATTGCTCCAAGTGGAAAAGAACAGTAGGCAATAGTTCAAGCGCTCTTTTTCGATTTCTAGTTTTTGTAAACAGTGTTCTGAGTCTTCTTCACCAATATATAGAACTTTTGTTTTGCTTAACCAGCCTTTGCCTCAGCCTAATTACCATGAGCTATTCAGGGGAAAGACAGAACAAGTTATCAAGGCATTGTGATGTTGAAAGCAGGAAACTAAATCTTACTGAATGACTCAACTCTTCCTATGCTAAGACATATAGATCTCTGCTTTGTATAATATTTGTGCAATTTTCTCAGTTTGAATACATGAAGTGAGGCATCATTAGCTCATGAGTTTCAGTAAGAAACTCTCCTGGCACATGGAAATAAACAAACCAGACAAATATCGGGAAAAACCAGAACCTCTGGTCTACCAGATGCATACACACATGGAAAATATTTTCGTATTTCATGACAGGTTGCATCATTTAGGTAGGTTTTACTTCTTAACTGTTCAAGCTCTTCCCTAAAAGAAATCAATTGCTAATGACATACAGCCGACATTTCTTCTTGAACCCATAATTGCTCCAATTTTAAGCTAAAATTAGCCATTTGTGCTAACCAAATGAGCACAGTTTAGTACTGATGTACGTAAGCTGCTCTTCAGACTGCTGAGCAGAGCTTAACTTTGACAATTTCTTCTTATAAATAACAGGGGTCCCTGTTCACATTGAGAATCTTTCAGAAGCACCAGACCTCTGAAAGATGTGGTTGAACTAGCTAAATCTCTTGTAAACCTCACCAACCTGCAATTTGCAAATATGAAAGCCCTAAATCCATACAAATGCAGCTAGAGAAAAGTACACATCAGCATTGACTAAATGCCTCTCTCAGTATCTCATAGTGTTGGAACTTAGCACAAAACCAGTTTATTCCACTGAAACAGATAAATGTAATAGGTTACACTGAAAATGACTCTCAAGTCATTATAGGATATGATTTTTTTTTAAAGTAGCAACTCTTTGTTGTTTACTGAGTTAAAGATGTGCAAAATGCAAACAAAGACCTGATTCTAGCTGCCTTTCAGTCCCTCACTCATGCAAAGTGGCTAAAAAGCACATGAATCTAAGAATTTCCCTAGAATAGAGACGCTCACATTTGGTGGAGCAGTAACCTATGTGTCTCTAGCTTGGCCCTAGCATAGCCCTGAGGAAGGGTTGGCCAGAGAGGAAAAGACTGGAGCAGCCCCTTGCTGCCCTGATCTTTGTCAGGTCTCCAGGTGATACAAATCTATACCAAGGGTCAAGGAAGTCACACCTGGCTCCTTGGTGTTCCTACTCTCATTATGCCATTATTTGAGGAGATAGAAGAGTGCAGTGACTCCATGGCATTGACATGGAGAAATAGGGCTATACATACCAAAGGCTCCCACCTCTCCCAGTCATCAGTAAAAAGTCAAGCAGGACCCAGGATCCAGAGAGGGTCTAATTTTGATCTTACTCTAGTGTCAACCAGAAGTGATGCCATTAAATTCAACTGAGTTGCATCCATGCAAAACCTCAGTCGTCGTCATCTTCAGCTAAGGGTCTCTAACAAAGGATCTGAGGGAAACTCAGTGGAAAAATTCGCAAGGATTTCAGTGACTTTGGATCAAGCTCCAAATGAATAACCCAAGAGAGCCTTTTGCTGTCAACAGAATGGTCTTAGGTACTTGTTGCTTTTTACCTGTACATACCACAGCTAAAACGTACACAGTACCAGCCACATGCTCCCCCCCTCTCCCCAACTCCAGATCAGTTGAGGCTCATCTCCTGTCATCCTTCCTCGTCTAGGAGTTAAATTTTCAGACACCTCCATATTCTCCCCCATGCTGTCCCACATGGTTAGTAGGAGCTCCCTGTGGACATCACAAACCTGCCTCATCATCTTCCTTAAAACTCTCTTGCCATGAGGTCTACAAAAGACTTGACAGGCTTGACTAGGCAGGCTTCTAGTACACAGAGACCATTGTCTATCATGCTAAACAACATCGGGTCTCATTGTTTCCTTTTATTCCCCCATCAGCCTGTCTGTCTCCACCTGTTGTCTCCTGCTTTACATTTCACTTATAGGATCCTTGGGCATAGGCAATTTTTTGTTACCTTTGTACAGTGCCTAACATAGTGAAGTCCTGGTTTATGACTAGGCATCCTAAGTACTATGATAACAAATAACTTCACTCCAAGCATTGACGGCTTTTAGCCAAATACCTTGACTTTGCAGGAAACATTAAAACAATGGAAACTGGTTCCCAAAGCCCTTGCCTCTTCACTGTAAGATGTCAGGGGAGCAGAGGGGAGAGGTGAAATCCACCCCATGCAGAGAGCCACCACAAATCTTACATACCATTTTAGTCCCACTGGAATCCTCAGAGTTGGGCCAAGGCAGTACACAGATCTTCTGCTGGGTATCTCACTCGGGACTGATTTCTCCAACATGGATTGGTTTCTTAAAACTGACACGTCTTTCCTATGGAAACCAAGTAGTCAGTACCATCTTCATTTTCACTAGTATCTGCCCTTGATGATTAGCTATTTCATGTGGTAAAATCATCCTGATGCACTTAGCTAATCATGTTGTGCCTGCAAACACTACATCCTTCACATTGTTTTGTGCTTCTCAAAGGAAACTGCCTCGGATTAGCAAAGTTTATAATGATCAGCTTGTAATGAACACTATAGAAATTCAGCATATGGAATTTTTTTTTAACAAGAAATAAGAGAAATGGCACCATCCCACAGCTTCCTAAGGTAGGAAAGAACAAATTACCCAGCTAACACAAAGTAGACACGATGCACGTATATATTTCAAGTTGGAAATATATAAACCAATTAAATGGTCTGTCTCTGGAATCAGCTACATGGCTAGGCTAGCTTGCGGCTCACAGAGCACATCTGTGAACGTTAAAAAGCAGAAGTACTTGGATAACTTTCATTTTTCATCACACAATATTTTAGAATAAGAACTTTGCAAGATCACTAAATACATACTGCAAAGGCCAGCTTTTTACCAGTTCATAGCACAATAATAAATTGCATTTACCTGACAAATAATGTGAGCCAGAGATCTCTACTTAACCCAGATAATGGGGGAATTTAGTTTACAATCACTTCCATAGCCATAATATGATCTCATCTGCTACATTCCGTGGTGCCAGCCATTTTGATAAAGACATATGGGCACACACTAAAAAAGGTGCAGTATGGATTAAGGCAGTAACACAAAGCTACAGGCTTAGACAACAGCTTAGTCAAAGTAAGGCTTAAGGCCTACAAGATTTAACATAAGCAACTGTGACCGGTGTCTGCCTCACACCAGCCCTTTACAGGGTTGAAACCCAGCCCTGGGTGAAGGCTAAAGAGCAAGCAGCTTCAGCAGATAGCTGCCAATTAGGGCCGGGGAGGGGAGTGAGGGCTGTATAAATAAGGGCTCCAGGAGGGAAGAAAGCAGAGACACATTCGCTCTGACTGGGGAGCAGGAGGGCCCTAGCTGCTAGGGAAGCTAGAAGCTTCCTGATTTAGAGCAGGGATGGGAAAAGTCAGGCAGAGCTGGGGAAGCTGTGGCCAGGCAAGCTCCCAGGTTGCAGGGCCTGAAGCAAGGCCTCAGAGTGCTAGGGCTGCAGGGAGGCAGCCAGGGTCTGCAAAAGCAACAGGTCCACACCCCCTTGCCAATGATGAGCGGCTATTTCAGACTGCACTTTGCCCCAGTTGCAGGGGCTAGATGAAGACTGGCAGTGGGTCACTGAGGCAAGATGGGCATAGAGGGATTGGGGGGACTCCAAAGTGTGGGGGCACTGCGGGCAGTACCCAGGTAGGAGGGTGCCATGATCTGGAAGAGACATGGGCCCTGACAGAGTGGTGGAGAATAACAAGCAACAGCAGGTGAGACACCAGCCAGAAGGGAGTGCTCCAGCACCAAAATGCTAATTTCCTGAGTGACCAGGAGAAGGCGCCCTTGGTGGTGAAACCTACCCTGTTACACAACTATCCAGCTAAGTGACTCTTTCACGAGAGCGAGTGCTGTTATAGGTAAGTGTTGCTAAATTGCTGACAGGTTATTGCAAGATTCTAGTTTATACCAGCTTTAACTCAGGAACATTAGCAAATGCCCAGCCATAATAGTGTCATGGTAATGGATATATGTGCTTGAAATAAAAACCTAGTAGTCTATGGGAAAGGGCACCCTGACATTACTGTGTGAGGCAATACGCGTAAGGAAAAAGGGGTTGAAACCCATACAGAATACGTATCAGGCATGGTAGGCCTTAGTGTAACCCAGGGGTGGACAAGAGAGCCTTTGTGGGCTGGATCTGGCCCACCAAGCTGGTTGATCTGGCCCATGGTCACCCTGCCGCTCCCCGACACCCAGGTCAATGAGACCTGAGGACGGGGGAGTGCGCAAAGTCTCCTCCCCCTCCCAGGGGCATGCGGCACCAAAGGGAACCACCAGCTGTTTAGAACAGCTGGTGGTTCACTTTAGGCACCATGCGCCCCTTGCAGGGTAGGGGCGGGGGGCAAAGACTTCACACGCTCCCCGCCCCCAGGCCCTGATTGGCCAGGAGGTGGGAGCAGTGCATGAAGTCTCCTGCCACCAGGGGCATGTGGCACTTAGCGGGAGCCACCGGCTGTTCAAAACAGCTGGCAGTTCTCTCTGGAGGAGGGTAGGGGGCAAAGACTTCACACGCTCCCCCACCCCCAGCCCAATCAGGGTCTGTGGGTGGGAGAACATGGGAAGTGTCCTGGCCCCGTCCCTTCTGGGGTGGCCTGGGGCCACTTCAGAAATTCATAAAGCGTCCCCCCTTCAAAAATTATCGCCCACCCCGGTGTAACTGCTGATTAAAGTTAGCACTTGGCCTATACACTGCAAGATTGCCTGGAAACTGCCAGACCAAGGACCACTCATTGGTCATCTTAGGTATTCTAGGACTGCCTGCAAAGGATAATGTGTTTGAGATGCTTGGCATTGTCTGTCGACTTTGCTATGTTACAGCATTTGTGAATGAACTAATAAAACTATGAGAACTTCAGGGTCCTCACTGCCTGACAAACTGTAATACTGTAGCCAATCTCGAGACAGCTGAACCCTGCCAAACCAAGTCATGTTAATTGGACTCTAACTAATACTCAGCCAATATATCAGGCAACTCTCTCTCCACTGCACTTTTAAATCCCTCTTAACACACTCCTTCTGGTGTGCTCTCTCTAATGAATCTTCATGGCTTATACAGAAAAATCCTTTTTATTATTCCTCTTTCTTCATCTGCTTCTGTGTGTTCCTTGAGGCAGGAATTGTGTCTTGTATACCCAGCAAGCACCAAGCATACTCTGTGCTACCACAGAAACAATTTTTTATAAACCCGCACAAATGAATACCAGCCATTTCAGAAATGCCATTTGGTGCCTCTCCCAACCAACTCCACTATTTGCAGTGAGATCACAGGTACCAATAAACTACAGAGTCCTAAAGGCAGCCCACAGGCCTCAGGTGAGTCCAAAGGGGTATTTGAAAGGTTTTTAAAACGAACTTTGGAAAAAAAAATACACAATATACCAAAGGTTTGAAGTGTGGACTGAAATGGGTTATTTCAGACCTTTAAGAGTTTATATGCCAGTGGAGTTTGCAGGTAGTATGATGGGCTACGTCTAGACTACATGGCTCCGTCGACGGAGCCATGTAAAATACTTTATTCGGCATAGTCAAAGAAGCGGGGATTTAAATAATCCCCGCTTCATTAAAATAAAAATGGCCACCGCGCTGTGCCGACAATCAGCTGATCCGGCACAGCATGGCAGTCTAGACGCGGTGCGGTTGACCACGTCTAGACTGCCGTTCTGTGCCGGATCAGCTGATTGTCGGCACAGCGCGGCGGCCATTTTTATTTTAATGAAGCGGGGATTATTTAAATCCCCACTTCTTTGACTATGCCGAATAAAGTATTTTACATGGCTCCGTTGACGGAGCCATGTAGTCTAGACGTAGCCATGATGATGATGTCAGAGAATTAGATTATTCTGGGCCTTGCCAGTAGCAAAACTAACAGCAGAGTTAGGGGGAACATAAAAGGAATTATTTATACCCTGTTCGATCAGAGTATTCAGCTCATGCTGATGAAAAAATTACATGGACCATTGTCCTTTTCAGGTCTAGCAAAGAAAGGTATAACACAATCCAGGAACTGGAAGTTGAAGCTAAACAAATTCAGTCTGAAAATAAGGCACATGATTTTTAAACAGTGAGAATAATTAGCCATTGGAACCGTGGCATGGCAGATTCTCCATCACAGACCATTTCTAAAATCAAGATTGGATTTTTTCTAAAAAATATGCTCTAGAAATAGTTTTGAGGAAGTTCTGTGCCCTGCGCTATTCAGGAGGTCAGACTAGATGAGAGTAATGTCCTTATTAGGCTTGGAATCTATGAAAACTTTTCTTACCCGGAAGCATTGTCTACATTTGCAGATAGGAGTGTAATTCTCAGCCCACACAGACATCCTTGTGTTAGCTTGATGATAGTGGAAGTATGTCTGCACAAGCTGGAAATCACACCTGAGGTCCACCCACAGATATAGCCACTCTCTTGACATTACACGTAATTAACATATTTCCTTTTAATCTAGCACTTGTGCCCCAAGCTTCAAGTTAAGAAGATTTGCCTGAGATACCAGACCCTCTGCAACCATGTCAGGTATATTAACTTAGCTAAACATTCCAAAATTAAAGATTTAAAGTGATGGCAGGTAGGGAAGAGTAGTGAAAATGTTAAGTATCCAGGACATGACAACATGAATACTGTTTAATCTATTTTATTGCTATCAGCAAAATGAAGTTTAAGCTGCACACTCAATTAGTCTGTCGTCTGATGCTATTTGACAGGCCTCCATTTAATGACAGACCACTGGGATCTTTAATGTGTCCCCAAGAAACCTGAGATTATCTGCATCTCTAACAAAGACAACTGAGTCACCCCTCCCTCTGGGCTGTCTGTCTATACGTGTTTGCACATAATTCATGTTCTCTTTGCTTATGCATCCTCAGCAGGGTACCCATGCTGCTCAGAGCTTTTTCACATCATGCCACGTAAAGTCTCCCTGCTAAACTGGCCTGGTCAGTTACTGTTGGACACCAAAACTTTCAGCATATTTGACAGGTCTAGTGGCGCCTACTAACCAAACTGTGCATCATGAAAGTAATGCTAAAAATAAATTACAGCTAGAATCACCTCCTTCCCAGCTGCAGGGAGGGTAATCATTTACATTATGAAGAGGAGAAAACCATTCCTATTGTAGCATTAGCCTACAGACACTAAAGAGTGGTAAATGTAATAGACCATGTCACTCTGCTTCATTGATTAATTTAGTGAGTTAGTTTGTTAGAGTCAGGATAAGGTCATAAAGTCCAAAGGCTCATTAAGACTCTATTTGGTTAATGGGTTTCCAACAGCACTTTAATCTTTTCATCAGAGCTAGGAGCATCTTCCCCCTAATTATTAGGGTCAGACCCAGAATCCACTAACCAGCAGACCAAATGCCACCTTTCTGATTATATAAACCACAACCGAATATATACCATATAAGTCAATCTTTTTAGGCACTTTGTAGAGTGAGGCTCTGGGGATATTAATTAGTGCTATGGGAAAACAACATGGGATAGTCCACTTGTCTTAGATTTATCACTTGCCCTCTTCCAAAAGCTGCACTGTAGTAGGGAAAAAAAGGGATAGCTGCAGATACACATCATTGCTTAGTCTATAACATCACATAAATCTGATCTTATAAAAATATTTTAATGTTGAATAACAAAATTACTAACAAAGCATAATTTAAACATAAGTTGGGAAAAGTGGCCAGAGATAATATGTTAATTTAGCCAGTTAGTACTATTTTCCCTCCCTGTTTCTTGACTGACAATAGGTTCTGAATTTCACCATGAAGGCACGTTTTCCAGGGGGAAAGAAATAGAAAGATCATAATTTAAGAAAGAGCTGATTGAAGTACGTCTCTTGCTTCCTTTCCCTGTAAACATATGTGATACATAGCAAATACATTTAAGATCAGCCCAGACAAACCCCAATGGCAATGTAATATTTATGATCTGCACTATAACATCTGCATTTCAACATGGCATATAATAAGTAGTAATAATTACATTGTACTTCCATAGCATCTTTCAGTCAGAGATCACAAAGCACTTTCCAGCCCGCAATATAGATCTTCATCAAGCAGCGTATAGTTAATACATGCTCCATGTGTGCACTTGATCTATATTTTAATTACAGAGCTTCCTACTTTACACTTAAATACCCTGCAAGCAGTCTTGACTGATCTAAACATTAGAATTCCAAGAGAGTGTTCATAAAATAAAAGGCAGTGGCCACACCTTGTTTTGCAACTCCCAGCTGGTTATTGCAACACGTGCCATTTAGCCTTGGAAATATTAGGCTGCTTTTCTATCCAACTTCAGCCAAGCACGTAAGCACGTGCCTAATGTCAGGCATGAGTAGTCCCTCTGAAGTCAATGGGCACATGATTAAGCACGTGCTTAAGTGCTTTGCTGAATCAGGACATTACTGCAGAGTCTGTAAACAGGTAGAGCTTGGCAGGATTTAAGCCATCACATTGCTGTTCTCATGCCAAAAAAGCACCTATTGACTTCAGTGGGAGTGGTGCCTGCGTAGAGGGCAGGATTTGGCCCTACATTGTTGTTTATTATTCATGCAGCACCAGATGAGAGAGAGAGAGAGAAAGACTGTCACACAACAGGCAAAATGACAATTAGCGCTGATAGCACTGCACTCACAAAGATGAGTGGGACTCATTTTCACCATCTGTAAACTAGGGAAACAGGCACAGAACATGCGCAATTTGCCTAACGTCCGTAGCAAAGTTAGAGCTATAACCGCTCTTTTGACTCTTAGCCCATTTCTTGTCTGTTGTAACTGTATTGCTGATCAGGATGCCAAAAAGATAATGAGCCCATGCCCTGAAGAACATGCAGCTTAAAGGCGTAGGTACATTAGAGAGGAAGGATGAGCTTGTGGTTAAAGCACTAGACTGAAACTTCAGAGAGATAAACTCAATTCCTGGCTCGTACTTCCTATGGGAGCTCAAGTGAGTTGCTTGGTTTCTCCCCATTTGGAAAAGGAGAGAATATCTTCTGTCTCCCAACTTTTGCATACTTAGACGAGTTCCATACTGATGTTCCAGTTTGTGGGGGAGGGGGAGAACCTCCCTCACATCATTAAATGTTCCTCCAGCCCTAATTAAATTTAGACTCTTAGCAGAGGGGTCCCTCTCTTATTGTGTCTAGAACCCTGAGGTCCTGAGATCAACACAGTACAAAATAATCAAAGACAGAAACAGAGAAGATTTCTAATTTTTTTAAGTTACAAATACTTTAGAATAAAATATGCTATTTAGACAGTCCAAATAGGGAAGCAACAAGAAACTAAAAGGAAAAAGAATAATCAATTCCAGGGGTTGAAGAAAAACAATCATTTTCTGCTCCAAGTTGTACGATAAGAGTCAAATGTCTGCAGTACAAAAACCTGCTTTCCAAATGACTTAGGGCTCATCTTTAATACATGGTGGATCAACATGATCAATCCACTGGCAGTAGATTTATTGCAGCTGCTTCGATGTGATAAATCAATCTCTGAGCACTCTCCCATCTATGCTAGTACTCCACCAGGATGAGAAGACCATCTGGCACCAATGGAACAGCAGCACCCGCCGACCTTACAGCAGAGAAGACACCGCGGTAAGTATGTCCAAAGCTATGCTATTGGCATAGCTTAGCTCAAGGGTGGGTTGGGGGGGGAAGAGTACAGAAGGCCTTAGGCCAAGGAATAAGGACAGAGGGGCTAATGTGTAAAGCTCCTCTGAAATGACACAGCAGGAGTCCCACCAGTTGAAATTTTTTATTGAGTATTGCAGCGAGTGAATGTGCTGCTTATTATTTCCATCCACATCTGAGATGCAACCACACTTAATGGCAGTGGTATTGAAGGATTTGAGGCTTTGGAGGATGGCTCAGACAGACACAGGGATAGGAGGATATAAAACTAATAGACTCACAAATATTTGGCAGATACCAAAGTCATCACCTTTAGGTGGGAAAAAGAACATTGTTCAAGAGTTCTTGAATAGATCTGACTAGTACTGAGGTAATATGTTGGCTGCCTGTCACAACAATGAAGGATTGACTCTTCCAGACAGACACTTGTGCGCCCTAGTGCCAGGGGAAGGCAATGAAATCCCCTGGCCTGTGAAGAGAGTCAGCACGTCAGCAGCAAAGGAAAGCATGAGCAATGAGGAAAAACTTGATCCGAATGATCCCTTCTCAAAGAGTGAATGCTCAAAGTGCAGCATAAGCCTTGGTTTTATCAGTCAACTTTTGATACAGTAGCTAATTATTGGCTGACTAACCCCTTCCAATCCCTGAAATCAATTACCGCTCTTTCTGTATTGATTAAAGCAGCCTGCTGATATTTTCTCACGATCCTGGTTCTCAATAGTCCTCTTAGATAGTCTCTCTGCCAGCTGCCGAGTCTCCTTTGGCTTTCATTGCCCTACCTGTCTTTCAGAGGGCAAGGCAATGGGAAACACGGTTAGGTGTTTTGTTTTTTTTTTTTTTGCTCGTTTGAATTATTGACTGACTGAAGTGACTATCAAAACTTTATATGTTTAACAAGTTTGCAGGGTGGAGGCTATACTGTACTGTTTTCCCTTTTAAAAATACACCCTGGTGTGTAACACAGCTTATTTGTGCATCAAGGAATTAATTATTGAATAGATAAGCACTGCTTCCCTAGTGCCTTAACAGGGACTATAGGATGCCCATGGAAAATCAAAGCAGTCAGCAACTCCAAGCACTCCCCTGACACCATCTCTGGGGAGGGTGGGTTGTTAGGTTGTTTACAAAAGCTTTCACCAGACTATAGAAGTGAGATAAGAGCATTTGCACCAAGAGCTTTGTATCTAAATGATAATGGGCAGTTTCCTCTTTACTGACTGAACCACCTTCTATTGCATGAGCCTTGTAAGCCTCCCCAAGTCTCACTTTCATGAACAACCACTTTCTGATTGTTATTAATTCTTTGTGTTGTAGTGTGTGGAGAGGGTCCATTGGTGCTAGCCACTGTACAAACACACACAACAGCCACAAAGAGACAGCAATCAGAGCAGCCAAGACAAGCAGAGGGTGGAGAAAAGGAAGCAGCATGGGGAATTGAGGCACAGAGAGATTAAATGACTGGACCAGGATCACACAGAAAGCATATAGTAGAGATAGGGTTAAACCCTTATTTCTCTAATCCCAGTCTGGTGCCAGCTAAGGTAGGGTAGGAAGTATAACAGTGGTGCTGTTGTATGGCAGTAAGGAAGGACTGCTTGGGACAGAGCATCCCAAGAGACTGATACCTGGAAGGGGAGGATTACAATGACCTCGCTGGAGGGCCAAGCCACGAGAGATTGAGGCTGAGTATGCAGGAGTGAGTAACCGCAAGAAGAGCATTGGACTGGCAGAGCTAATCCCCAGAGGTGGCAGAGCACCACAAGCTTACATGGGGGCACTCAGGATCAATGGCCACCTTTGGAAACATTGGCTCTAAATATTAATGGCTCTGTAAGTCCTCACTGGTCCTATGTAGTCATTCAGTTCTGTGTTTTAGGAAGGGCCTTAAAATGGGAGCCGTCTAAATCTGAAGCAAACACTATTACTACTTTACATCCTTAGAATCATCCCATCATTATGCGGCTGCTCACACAGCAGTCATTCCAGGATATTGCATACCATACGAAATACAATCTAGAGGCATATCAGGGCAAATGAGAGGCAGGACAAGCTTAATTCTGACTCTCTCAATTTTGTGTTTTTATGTTAAATGCTAGATGTTATTTTGATGCTTTTGCATATTTAATTCCCTTTGTTCTTTTCGAATGCTAACACCACAACCCATTTGCAACACTGAGAAGTTTCAAATGAAAATAACGCGAATCAAAACTCTAGCTCAAAGCACCAACAGAGACTTTCTCTGCTCATATAAGACGTGCCAGCAACCACGTTATCCTTACCACGCAATATCTTCCCATGCAATGTTATAAATTATTCTTGTGTTAGTCTTACAGCACAAAGCCAAGTGAAATCGCTGGTACTTATAAACTTCCTATTCATCAAAATGGGACTTTGTCTAGTAAAAATAATTAGACCTGCAGGGGACTGTTCATGAGCATTGCCAATGCCCGTGAACAAACCCCTCAAAGCTTCCCAGCTTTAGCTCAGAAGTTCACTGATGTTCTCCCAATAGGATCACTCTTCATAATGAAACCAGCACATATTACGTATTTCTTGCAGTGAAGGGCAATGCCTCACAAAAGGCATTAAGTCTGTGCTGATGAAGGGAAAAAAGAGACTTCTGAGAGGTAGGAAGCCGTCAGAGCAGTTGGAATGTGCAGAAATTTCAAAAACGATTCTGCACCCGTCAAAAGGAAAGAGAAGGCAGAATGAAAGAAGGGCTTGCTCCCACATGCCACCACCCCAGTGGCTCCCATCACCACCGCAAAAAAAAAAAAAAAGAAGTCAGAGATGATGAGCGAGACACACACTGAGCAACACAGGAGAGACCAACCTCATGCAACAGATCCTGTGCAATGAATGCAGGAGAACATCATATAATGTCAAAGACCATCCATGAAATATTGGTAAACATAACCACAGAGTAGCTGTCCACAGGCAGACCTATACGAGACACAGTGTATTATTTCAGCTAGTAAGCACTGTACTGTGGATATCCTGAATCTGAAAGTCCAGCCACAGGTTGATGGGCAATAAAGGGTCAATGTCAATGGCCTGTATTATGCACAAGAATAGTCATTCTGGGTCAGACCAATGGTCCATCTCGCCCAGCATCCTGTTATCCAGCAGTGGTCAATGCTCCCAGCTACTTCAGAAGGAATGAACAGGGCAGAAAATGATTCCCCGTCATCCACTCCCACCAGAAGGTCAAACTAGACAACTTGGTCTCTTGTGATCTTAAGTTTCCCTGCATTTTAAGTAGGGCTTTACCTGTATGTGTAATATATTTCCTAAATGAAAGCAATTTAACGTCTCTCCTCCTGTCAAACATCTGACATGAGGAAACAATTTATATAGATTTTATTTTTGATTTATCAGTAGTTGAAGGATTCATACTCTTTACTTGGAATTTAAAGTGTTGTTTTTCAAACTCTTACAAAAGGCCACAGATTGCAGGTTAACATTTCTTGTTTAAAATAAACTGAAAATCTGAATCCCACCCAATCAATTCCTAATTAGCTAAGCAAGACAGATGGGTGGACCCAACCACTCCTGCCAAGACAACAATGGAAGGGTATCATTAACTACCAAGGGGAAAAAATCTTACACGTGGAACAAGACTCATCTGTGGTATAAATGGGAACAATTCAGAAGCAGCCCTACATGATCATCTAGTCTGACCTCCTGCCACTCATTCTACCTCAAAGGATGATTTAGTTAGGGTTGTTCCTGCTTTGGGCAAGGGGTTGGGCTCGATGACCTTCAGAGGTCTCTTCCAACCCTGTTATTCTATGAACTATGATTCTAAGGGCTGCAAGGCCTAGACACCACTGTCAGAGCTTCAACACATGGCTCTGAAGAGTCAGTGTGTCTGACAACTGATGCTTAGCCCTGTAAAAGGAGTGGGACTGACAGACTCACTGGGACCATAGAGAAAGGGGGGGGCAGCTTTGCACTCCCGGAAGGGGCAGGGTCTCAGGCAAAAGGGGTGGGGCAGGGGTAGCCAGCCCTCAGCACTGTCTGGAGCATAGCGAGTGGTGCTCCAGCGGCATTTTAAACAGCCAGGGGGCTCCAGCCACTGTTGTTGCTGTTGTAGTGGTGGCTGCTGCCACAAACCCAGACCCTTTTGAATCACCAGGCTCCAGGGTAGTTTACACCCCCATCAGTGGGTCTGAGTCTAAGCCATCCCATGTCATGCAATTACTCTTAGCTACATTATACAACTGGGGAACTGAGACACAGCAAGATAAAGGGAGGTCACACAGGGAGTCAGAGTCAGGAAGTGAACCCAGCTCTGCTGAGACCTGAGACAGTGCTGTAAACATGAGGTCTTCCGTCTTCCCCCATTGTTCAGCTGGAGTTGTCCCAGCTAAAAACAGGGGGGTTTGACCTTAAAGTTAATATTGCTCCTAAATACATGGACTTGTTTACTCAAAATATCTTGTAGGGAGAAAAATATTCTGAGGGCTAAGGCACGAAACTACTGCCTTCACTACAGCTGCTACACAGTGTAGATGACCCTACACTGTGGGAGAGTTTCCTTTCTCCCCCCTCCCCAATCTATGTAAGAGTCCACTTCTTCCATCAGCATAACTGCTGCTTCTCAAATAATTCTTCCATCAACCTAGCGGCAGTTACAGTAGGGATTAGGTCAACCTAAGTAGAGCATCCAGGGCATGCAATTTTTCAAGCCCTAAGTAATGCAGCTAGGTCAGTCTAATTTTTAAGTGTAGACCAGGCTCAAGAAATCTAGCTGCAGTTCCCTGGTATACCTCAGACTTCTGTGTAACCTTGTATAAGCCACTTAGCAACAGATTTCAAAACGTATTTAGGTGCTTAGTGGGGTTTTCAAAAGCCACTAAGTAGGTTAGGTGCCCAATTCCCATTGATTTCAATGAGACAGCAATAGGAACCTAGGATGCCTAACCGGTTTAGGGACCTTCGAAGATTCCTTAGGGCTCTTCTCTTCATTTTTAGGCACACAAATATCTTTGAAAATCTGTCTTGTAATCTCTCTGTGTTTCAGTTTCACTCCTGTAAAATGGGGCCTGGAATATTTCCTTATGTATTTGAATTGCAGAGAGGCAATGAGACCTCCACTAACTGAGTATGTACAGAGCCTACTATAACGGTTCTTTCCTCAGAATCTGCTATGTAACGCATATGTTAAGTGCTACATAACACAAATAATAATTTGCTGTTCTGCTTTTATTTTTTCCTTCTTCTCAAGCAATCATAGATTTTATGCTAAATTCAGTTGCTTTTGACTCTAGAAAAATCCCTTCATAAACATATAAAGGGCTTACATATATTTCTGTGATGGGATGTCACAACACTGCGGTGCCTCCTGACTGGTTGTCCTGGGGATTAGGTCTGTATGCCAGTGCACCCTCTTCTGGTAATGTTTTGCCCCATCACTTCTGCTCCAAGAACCCAAATCTCTCTCAGACCCTAGTCTCCACTTCATGACATAGCCCTCCAGTTTTGCACTTCTCCTTCTGGAGTCCTTCAGTCAACTTCCTCAGTGGCAAGTTGAGGCAAGGGAGACATAAGCCTGCCCACTATAGCAGGCCCTGGACCAGGGCCACTGGAGATGGCCACCACTTTCTGTGTCCCCTCCAACCCCTCTGTAGCTCTCCCTGGGCCACTTCCCTGCAGCCTCAGCAATGCCATTTTCAGTCAGCTATCTGCCTTCCACCAGAAAGGCAGCCAGTCATTCTCCCTCCTCAAGCTCCAGGGAGTGACTGACACTGCTCTACACTGCCACTTTTCTTATATAGGCCTACCTGCCCTGCTTGGCTGCTCCTATAAGCCCTTCTGTGATTGGCTGCCTCCTGCACAGCTTCTTAGGGCTCTATTAACCCCTGAGAGCCCAGTGAGGGGCAGGCACAAGATCACATTTCCCAATTTAAAAAAAAATTTAAGGAGTTTATAATTAATAATCCAACAAGTGAAAAATTGGCCCTAATTACCAAGGCAATGTTCAAAAAGAAAAGACACATTAACTGCATGTCTCATAATGGAATAACTATATTAGCAAAACTGATGGTTGAGAGACACCTGTTACAAATAGCTATAGCAATTATGACATTTCATTCTAGTTCTAAACCAGTTTTAGGCTTGTGCCAACCTATGCAGATGATCTTATCCAATACCACTTAACACAATCTCCTTCGTTTGGCTTCAGTAGATTTATGTTTTGCAGGAAATAAATATGATAACTTTAAATTATATTAAAGCAAGCAACAACAAGCAGATGCTGATAACAGGTACTTAGGTAAATTGTATTTTTGGTTGGAATTAATTTTCTAAAAAGTAAGTCCTGCAAGGGGTAGAAGACACCAATCAATCTCTTAATGAGATGCAAGAAAAACATGTGTCAATATGACAGGTTGTGATGGCTAATGATCTTCAGAAGAAGAAAGCTGTTCAGAGGAACACTCTGAAAGGCTCAGAAAATTGATTAATCGCCATCAGGACATATTGCAGCAAAGCATTTTGCAATAAAGTAGCTCACACACATTCATATCATTTACCCCTCTGCCATGGTGTGTTAGTTTGGGAAAGATTGTAGCTTATAGATGTTTCTCTTGAGTTATTAATAACTCAGAATCTATCTGCTTGCTGTGATTTGTTGACTCACAGCTACCTGAGGTAATTTTCCTGCATTGTTTACTGGAATGGATAACTAAATGTAAAAGACAAACTGTAGGGGTCCTGTTTCTCTTTTGTGTTTATAGATGCTTTCTTGTGTGTAAGACATATCTAGGCTAGCAGACATTTTGGTCGTCTTTCACTTACGCCCTTAAGTTTGAGGACTGCAACAAGAGTTTTTATGGGGGAAAAAACAAAACAACCCCTTATTTGTACATTTTCTATTTTCTTTAAATCAAATTTCTTAAATGTAAGACACAAAACTAACCTCAGTTCTATTTTCTGTTTGCAGCCAATGTCACATCACCTTTATGACTCACAATATATAATGCAAGTGAGAAGGATGGCTCTCCTTGTACAGTTGCAACCTGAAAACAAAACCTAATGTAGGATTCTAAAACAGTTGTGTGGATATTGTTAGAAAAGCAGCAGTAGGGACTTCTCATCAGTACCAGAAGGTACTTAAGCTAAGGGGGTTTTGTTTTTCCTTTTCTCTGTGGCAGCCACAAAATTTGCATTCATTACAAGTTTTTGAAGTGGCTCATTATATGGGATGAAATTGGGGGTGGGGGCAAGGCTAAATTTTTTTGTTATTCATGTCTTCATTTTGGGGTAGTAAAGATTGTATTTCATTTTCCCTTCTATCACAGTTTGCATTTTGTTGGCACTAATACTCCCTACTCAGATATTCCACTCATTAGGTGCTATCTAATTACACACTCTGGATGTTACATATTCATATATTTTGCTTACGGTTTTGCTCACTTGCTTCTTTCTTGTTTATTAACACAGTAAAATAAATATAGTGAGACACAGACATATCTCCAGTTGCAGTTCCCCAACACATACGTGGTATCATATAAGCAGTGAATATCAACAGGGGATGTCCTATTTCAGAGCAGTGGAGCCAGGGGAGGTAGCACTGTCACAGCCCCCACAAACTCATGGAATGCAGCAAAGATAAGGGCAGGACCCAGAGGGGCTAGAGCAGCTGTCATAGTGCCTGGGATTGGGCCTAGAAGCATATTAAACCCCCCACCCCAAGGCCCTCCTTCCCAGCCTGGAGCCAGCTGCGCTCTCAGTCTCAATAATGTGTCTCACTTCCTTTCCAATTCCTCTGTCTACTCACAGGGAAAAAAAACAGCAAGCAAATGGTCTGGTAGCACTTTATAGACTAACAAAACATGTAGATGGTATCATGAGCTTTTGTGGGCACAGCCCACTTCTTCAGATGACCAGAGTTAGCAACAGGGAGTCTCTGTTTCCCCACCTCACATCCTTGATCACTGGGATTAGTGGTCAGAGCCCACCAACCCAATGGAAGTCAACGGAAGGTGAGAGAATGGCCACAGAACCTAGACATCAAGTGAAAGCAGGACACAAAAAAAAAAAAAAAAAAAAAACCTTAGACCGGATGAGAATACTGTTCAGAGGTGAAATGAGGGAACAGCGAGCAGAGAACCCCAGACAATGCCCACTCCTCCTCCTCAAAGGCATATGAGTCAGTGCATGCTACTCACAGGAACTCTCTCTGGATGTGCGCAGGGAGAAGACCCCCACAGGCATTCTTAGTGTATGTCTACACTGCACACTTATTTCAAAATAAGCTATTCCGGAATATTTATTCCAAACTAACTTATTTTGAAATAGCACGTCTACATGGCTGGGAAGCCTCAAAATTAGTCCAAAGCAGGGTTCCCTAGTGTAGACATTTACATTAGGGAAGCCTGCCTCAGGCTAATTTTGAGGTTTCCCTGCCATGTAGATGTGCTATCTCGATTTAGAGCCCAGGAGGTACTGGGGAGGAATAACTTTGAATGGCCCTGGCGAGGGGCTATTTCAAAATAGCAGCAGTGGAGTGTTTCCACATGCCTTATTTCAAAATAGCTATTTAGGAATCAGAATTATTCCTCATAGAATGAGGTATACAGATTTTGGAAGAAGCTGTCCATTATTTTAAAATTATTTCAAAATAATGGAATGGCTGTGTAGATGCTCGCATTGTTATTTCGAAATAACGCTAGTGATCTCAAAATAACAGTGCAGTGTAGACACACACTTTGTCCAGTTTCCTCCTCTGGAGTGAGGGATGGCCATTTTGACCAGAGTCAAGAGGAAGTTGTCAAGAAGAGACGGTACTTCAGTCTGCCAAGCTATCAGTTTATTTCTTCACATTACAAGTACAACGCAGTGGCATGGCAAGTTTCTCCACACCACGCACACATGTGCCTAACATGGAAGAAGCAACTCTAAAAGCAATAGAATAGTTCTGCTTTCATGACCATTCACACCTTGACCATTCTGCTGGGATTGCTAAGAGAGTGAGAAACAGAGCAACTGTGTCTTGTGATAATTCATTTAACTCAGGAGTCAAATAGGAATCAGCATGCCCCACCAGTATTTGGCCTAGATCTGCTACTGTATTCCGGAATTAGAGAGGATACGGAACTGGGCTAGCAACTCTATGGGTAATGGTTCAATTCCTGCCTCTCGCACTATCAAATAGTGTGACCTCATGTACATCCCATTGCTAACTTGCACCTATTTCCTCTCCTGTATGTTGTCTGTGTACACTAATCTCTTCAGGAATGAGAATGTCTCACTGTGCAGAGTGGGGCTGTGACATACTAAAGTATAATCCAGACTATTGAGTCACCCCTGCCCTGTAACCTAGGGTACCCTTTACAATACAATACCTGGCTGCTCACAAAGGGACTGGGCATGTAAGTCATTCCCAGCTAAGCCTGTGTGTAGCTCCAGCCCACAAGTCACACTATGGCTCTTACCACAAAAATTATCACAGGGTGACCCCAAGGCACTCCCAGTTCTCAGATTCCCTCCCCACCCCCCCAGAAATATATTGCCTGTATTGCCCAACCCTCTCTTTGAGAGGTACAAATATATTAAGTCGGTTATGGCTTTAAGGCAATAATATGCACACAATTTGTTACCCAGCCAGACATGATCTCAGACTCACTGGATTAGATAACATAAGTTTATCATCTTCAACACGACTGTAAATTAATGCAAGTGATGAGGTCAGAGATGGTTACAAGAAAAATAAAGATAAGATATTAACTAATAACTAACTTAAACTACATGTGATTCAAGCAAAGTTTCTATCCACATGCTCCAGCAGATTACTAACCAAACTCTCAGGTCAGGACCCCATCCCCAGAGTTCAACATCTGCTTCTTTTGTCTTTTCCGGGGCAGTGAATGCAATAGGCACGGGGAGAGAGGTGCCTTGCAATGTTTGCACCTCCTTTTTTATAGTTTCAGTTTCCCTTTTGAAACATTTCCTGCTAAGAAAGAGGAGCCAAAAAGTCTATGCGGAAGGATGTTCCCTGCTGTTTTTTTCACCTGTTTGAACTTGGTCTTCCCTTTCTGCTTGTTGATGCTCTTTACTGCTTACATGCAAATTAAGCAGAGCTCACATTTCTTTGTTTGGGATAGACCTGTTTGCCAACTCCTGTTTGTGAAGGGCTGTAGGGTTTGTTAATAATACCATAGAGGAAAATCTTATAACTGCAAAATGTTGCCACGCCTATTTTACCAGGACAATACAAACCAGACTGAGTTTACAAATGATACTTTACAAGGCATATTTTGTACAAAGATTATTACAAAAGTGTAGGGCTATGAATACAGGGGTATTTTTGTCACAGGGGCCATTGCTCTCCAGCCAAATAGCTACTACTACTAAAAATTAATAAAAAAAATAGAGTTGCAAGGCTCTAAGTGCCTGACCCAAAGTTCACTAAAATCAATAGAAAAATTCCCCCTAATTTCAATGGACTTTAGAAAAGGCTCTAAATCCCATTTTCAATCACAGCCACCCGGCCCCGTTAGGATAGTAATTGTAAAAGTTGATTTGTTAATGAATTTGGGAAGCCTCCCAATTATAGCAGGTCAAAACTTTTCTGATAGAATGGAAACTTCCTGTGCAAATATGTTAATTTCAGTTATGTTTCATAGAAGGGAGGGAAAGGCAAAACCATTTTTCTAAGGTCAAAACACTTTCAGAATCAATCTTCCCATTTCAAACAACTTTCCATTTATATTTTTTCTATTGTAGAACATTTTAAAAAATCAAAACTGAAAATAATGTTTTGATTTTCTCAAATACTTCATTCACCCAAAACTAAACTGGGGGAATATTGTTTCAAAGGAAATTTGGAAATTCACCGTATTTCAGTTCAGAATTAACAAATTTGAAAAAAAATCATAGAATTTCTCATAAAAAAGAATTCCAGTTCTTGCCTGCTTCTTCTCATAATTCTACTGAATTTTGGTTTGGAGAAGAGAAGAAGTAGGTGTAATCCAGTGCTAAGTGTACATTATTTAAGCCCCTCTGTGTCCTATCCACAGAGGATAGGAGTCTGCTACAGCTGCCAGTCTGAAACTTTCCCGGAAGTCCCATCTTCTGGCCCACACATTTCATGGTTTGGTTTTTTTTTTAACAGCTCTAGTTGCCAATGAACCTTCACTCTGACTCTGTGTGATGATACTCTAATTACATGATACCATACTATTTCTCAAATAATGCATCATATGATTTTTCCTATGATCTTAAATATATAGATCTAAAGTATGTAGCTTCTTGATTTTTTTCCCCATTGTATAATTTTTATTGTTACAATAGTCCAGGATAGTATTTCTCCATTGACAGGTATTCTATATTAATTCTCTTCTTAATAGGATATGTATTTCAGTAGTTTTGTCAGTATTATACATTTTCTTTACTACCAACAGCACAATCTTTCTTAGGTGTCACTCAGGCAGATCACTACAATGGTAATTTAGCTCTTAACTGACATGGTGATGCACAGACCTATAAAATGCTACACGCATGTACCTAAGATTATAACAAAATTTTACATTGTATTTTAATATTTGAGCAACAGTGTATGAACATGCAATGAAAAGACATACACAGAAGGAGGCAGTGTATTTTCACATTGTCTGCTTTTGTTTTAAGGGCTAAACCATGCAATCCTAATGTCCTCTTTATAAAAGTTTATTTGATGACTTTTACTATAATGTCTCCTTTTGACTTTTCTTATGTTAACAATAGTCCTGCTTCACAGGACTCCTGAGCTTTGAAATATATTATAAAGCTACTTATTTTCAACACATTCTGTAACACAGAAGAACCTTGGCTCCCAAGTCAGACTTCTGGAAAAATAATAATCCTGTATAAAAGGGCCAAATACCTCCTGGTCATGGCACATTCCCAAATCATTTTATTTTTAGCCAATTTTCCAGTAAGAGTCACACAATCTTTAGGAAATGTTGAGCTATCAAAGTGGCACATTAAATATTTCATATCATTCCAGAGATTGGACATTCCTATCCTTTCATGTTCCCATGTAGTCTTTGCCATAGAAAATTCATTGGAGGGATGCAGAATAGAAGGAGCAGTAAAACGCAGGCCATGTCTACACTACAGGGAAAAGTCAGAAAAAGATATGCAAATTGTGAACCGCAATTTACGTATCTTTTTCCATTTTTCTTCTGACAGAGTCTCTCTCAACATTTGGCCCATCTGCACGGGGCCAAATGTTGGGGGAAAAAAACCTTTCAGAACATCCCTTCTTCCTCGTAGAATGAGGTTTACAGGGATGCTGAAAAAACGCATCTGCTTTTCTGAAATTTTTTTGGGAAACGCCAACACGTTCCTTGGACCGGAAGTATCCCAGAGGTATCCTGACTGGAGGTATCCTGGAAAAGCTCTGCACTGTAGACACAGCCTCTGTATTTTACTGAGCATAAGTTTTGCTCAGATTACACTGAAGCTCTAAAATGCTTAACATATTACATGCAACAGTTCAAATGCAGAGTGCCAGAAAGAAAATGGTGTAGTTAACACCAAAGTGTTTTGTTTTTGTTTATGTTTGCCAGTGCTTCTGAATGTTTATCAGAATGGCAACAGATGGCACAAGGCAAATGCACACACTTTTTCACAGTTTCTTCCAAAATGAACAGATGTCTTCATTACATGCTACATGACCATGTGTAACAAAATGTGACAAGCATCAGAGGTAGAGAAAAGTGGCAGGTCCCTTTTCTAACCTGGATTGCGTCTTGGCATAGCTCTTAGTCAGGTCTGAGCATTGCACTGAATACTCAAGATGGGGAAAGTGGAGATGTTTTAATATATATTTGCTTACCCATCTCATTAGTGATAACAATGAATTAGAAACTTGCTGCTCAGTTCATCCCTGCAAGGGGATTCACCCTTTGGGAGAACAGGTGGCATTTAAAGAAATACCTGTGCTGCCATAAGGAGTGATTCAGTGTCCATTGAAATCAATGGAAGAACTCCCATAGACTTCAACTGATCTTGAATCAGACCTATCAATAGCATTCCAAGAAGAAATCTGGCCATGTACAGTAGCCATGGGAAGACAACTTTAAGCTGCATAAGGGGACCCCCTGCAGCAAAGACTTTTAGGGAGATGCATTGAATTCATGCGTTCCTGACATCCCTAGCCACACCACTTCCCCAGCTACCATCACTCATATTTTGCAACAGTAAAATAAGATTTCAGGCATTCTTGAGGTGTCCTCTCCCCATACCTCCATCTCTGGCAGATAGGTGACTAGAGTTGTTGGGGGTTTTAATGCTACTGCAGCCTCCCCAAACAGGTATTGTACCACTTAGGCTCACAGTCAGCATCTGCACTGAAAGCCAAAATAGATCCTACTGTGAAACTGCCTACTCATGTTTGCATAGCGTTATGAACATCAGCCCAGCCCCACTGACTTCCACAGTGTTATGATTTTCTTTGGCTAACAATCTGGCCCATAAGGTTGTAACTATTACTGTTACTCATTACCGTGGTAGGTTAGCCACTCTAACAATCCAACAGATCAAGAAAAACTTTAAAAACAATGAATAGTCTAGCAGCACCTTAAAGATTAACAAAACATGTAGATGGTATCATGAGCTTTCATGGGTACTAACCACTTCTCAGATGACTGGAGTATTAAAAGTCCAGTTCCAAAATAAGTAGGGGGGGGGGGGAAAGGAAGGGAAAAAAAGTAGTGAATTAGGGTGTTCATGTTACATGAAGCTGATAGAGAAGGTGCAAATTGTTCTTAAGTACCCGTTGGTTGGTTGGTTGGTTAAGTCACTAGGATGTGGAAGGTAGTGTGCTAGCCAGGTGATGTCTTTATTCATACCTTTGTGATGGGTCCCAAACTTGTAAATGAAATTAAGTTCCAAGGCTTCCCTGTGTATTTGGCTTGGGGAATTGGCCTGAAACAACATGGTGACTTTGAGATCCATTAATGAGTGCCCAGGCAGGTTAAAGTGTTTTCCAACAGGTTTCTGTGTGTTGCCTTTTCAGATATCTGATTTGTGTCCATTAATGTTTTCCTGTAGAGATTGTCCAGTTTGGCCAATATGCATGGCAAAGGGGCATTGCTGGCATAGATCACATTTGTGGATGTGCAGTTAAAGGAACCTTTGATGTAGTGGCTGCTGTGGTTGGGTCCAGTAATGAAATCACTTTTGTAGATGTGTGGACAGAGTTGGCACCAGGGCTGATCGCAGGGGTGGGTTCCTGGATAATTTCGGATGGAAGTTGCGTAGTTACTGGAAAGTACAACAGGTCAAGAAAACCCTAGTGTGAACATAGATCAGTTGATATGATTGGAGGCCAGTGAGCTCCCATCATGGCATTGCAGAACCAGCCCTTCCCCTTCTAACCTGCATTTGGTTTTCACTAATTTACTGTCATTGGGAACTACTCCAGAAATCAATTATGCCTCTAAAAAAAAAAAAGCAGTGATCTAATGACAAAAGCAGTAATGATGGAGATGTTAAGGTCTGCGGGCAATCTGCAGCTTACTTGAGTACTATTTGATTATTAGTCACATTAACACTACACTGACTTGAACTGAGTCAGATAGAAGTTAAGCAGATTCACCCTGGAAGGGACGCTTCTGAACTTTAAGAACAAAGATTTTCAAAAGTGAGTTTGAGTGCCCAAAACTGACACCCTAAAAAGTAGCTCAATTTTCACCGGGAGGGTGCTTGGTCATTTCTAAAAATCTGGCCCCTTTCAGATGTGCCTAGCTGGGCACCCAGAATTACTAATCACTTGACCATGGCTCCTCTGCTGGCTGTGGACACATCTTGTTTACACAATCTAGAATATAGGACATCGGATCAGGTGCCTCTTTCAGAATGCACATGACACTGCCCCAGAAATCATCCCTTCCAGAATTGCTATCAAATGCATCCACCAATGTTAAGTCCCTTTTGCACCATTCCAGCAGCCCCAAAGGGCTTCACACTGCCTTAACCGAAGGCAGGGGTAGTCATTTGGTAAGCTCGGGGCCAAATCCAGACTGCCAGATGCTTTTGAACCATCCCTGAAATCTTTCTATAATTACTCTTAGTTTTTTATTATTTTCTCTGGAGTCTGGACCTTGTCTAGACCTTGCACAAGGAGTCTGGACCTTGACAAAACATAATTGACACTGACCTAAGGATTCCTCTTGTACAGATGCATCTTCAGCTGGTAAAGGGCTAACTCTCTGTAGCAGGCAATGACTCTGGGCCAGCATCTCCCAAACAACCCTTTAAAGTACATCCACCCAGATCAGCAGTGAAACTTCTCACAAACAAAACATGGAATAAAATCTTCCCAGCCAAATCCCTCTCTTGGCAGGCATTGTTGCTGGATGGGGTTTTCCCCAATACTCCACTATTTGGAGGCAAAGTGGAACCATTCTCTCTCATTTTCCCTGGCCTGGGAGAGGTTAGCAGGCCGTCCTCTCCCCACCAGTGTCTCTCCCCTTAAGATGGCCTCCCTCCCACAATATGTCCTGATTATCTGAGAAAGGAGATCCCTGCCCTAACCCTATCTTGTTCTTGGGCCCTAAAGAGAACAGTAGTCTCCAAAGTATTCCAGTGGGACCGCTTCATGTCTCTCTCAGCATCTACAGCTGTTGTTCTCCTGGGCTCCATTCCAGAACTCCTGGAACAGCCAGACTTCTAGTCTTAAAGATCTAGTACACCTCCATTGTAGGGGTTTATAAGTCATGCAGGGGCATGTCTTATGGGAGGAGTGATTGAGGCCCAAGTACAGGGTGTACCTGTTTGATGGAGCCACCCCTTGGGAGACATTACCTGCAAGCACAAGTTACTGCAGTCCTGAAATCTTATCTAGTTGAGAGTAGTTGGGATTATGGGAATATTTGTTACCTGTTGACTATCAGCAGCAGCTATTTATTAACACTCATTTCCAGTTGATCACCAGCCCTGCCTGACTCCAACCACATGAATATGGAAGAATTGTCCTCCACAGTATCCTTGTGTCATCACATCCCAGCCTGGAGATGGTTAATGAGCTGTGAAGGGGACCGATTAACTGGAAAGGCTGCACCTCAGGGAGAGCCGGGGCCAAAAAGGCTGATTAGAGATGGTAGCCAGCTGAGAAGGAACGAGCAGCATTGATATAAAAAGAAAGGAAGTTGGTAGCAAAAAGGGGTTTTAGAGGAAGTAGTTGGCAATCACTCCCCGAGTGAAGGGAGGTGTGTTTGGTGCTATAGTGCCTGATAGCTTGCAGTTATGCCCTGGGAGGAGGGAGTCTGAGCTGATAAACCCAGAGATGGGGGAACCAAAAGGTAAAGCCGAGAAGTAGGTAGATGCAGGAAGGAGTCCAGGAAAAGAGAAGTGAGCAGTTCACCATTGCTAGAGAGAGGGGGTCCCTGGGCTGGAACTCTCAGTGGAGGCTCGGGCTGGATTTTCCTGTCACCTGCTAGAAGTGTGGTACAGGCAGGGTGCTGATGGGAAAACTGGCATTCTGTGCAGATGGGCTTTGATACCCTAGAAAGGAAGGAGAGGATCGTAATGACCTGGCTGCATAGAAGAATCATGCAGGAGTGCTCCAAGTCCCAGAGAAAAAGACCACAGGGGGAGGAACCAACAGAAAGGTGTCAGACATGCAGTGAGCTAATTCCCAGAGCAACCAGGAGGAGAAGCCCTAGATGTGAGTGGATCTTGTGACATCCTCATATTGGGATATTATCAATGCCCTCTCTCAGATGAGTAGCTCCCACCCATTTGTGCCAGTTTCTTACAAAGGCTTAAATCCTGCAATCACACATACTAAATTTAAAAGCATGGGACTATTCTGACTGCAGGATGGGACTATTTACACACTTAAATTAAGCATGCCCACAAGTGTTTGTAGGATCAGGGCCTGAGGCAGTGCAAAATCAAGTTCTCACTGCTTCTTACATTGGTGGGTGGAATCACATTTGCAGGTTCACCTCGTGTCTTTTTTTCCCATTGTAGTAATGGAAGTGAATTTTATTATGCTGAAGATGGTGTTTCTGCAAGACTGCATATGTGGGGTCCTAGGCACTGCTGCAATGTAAACAAATAATCCCTCCCCTCCTGCCTTGTTTCCTTGAAGATTTCAAATTCCTTGACTGGATAGAATCTCCCACTCTATATGTTACACAGTTTTGTTCCACTGGAGACAAAGTTACTGCAGTTCCAGCCAAGCACCATAGCTCCTTATGATCTCCATGAATTTTCCATGGAATGGTCTCCATTCCATTCACACCATGCTCACTCACCTTTCTGACCAGAATTTCAGGACCAAGGAGACAACTTTGAATGTCTTCCATGGCGACTATTTGCTGAAGCTATCTATATCCATATGAATCCAGGAAAATCAGTTCATTATAAACCTTTTTACTTTGGACCAAACATGCAACTTGGGAGCTTGTGACACCAATCCTGTACTCCTGAATGTGGAAGAAAGTTTTTGCTCTTGATCATGACTTTGAGCCAAAACAAATTGAAGTCTATGGGAGTTTTTCCTATCGATTTCAGTGGGTGTTGCAGCAGGCCCTGTGGCAGCACCAGTATTTCTCTAAACTGCTACAGAAACAAAATGTCTTAATGCAACTCCCACACTCTCTTCAGGGGATAGGACATGTCAGACTGCAACTGCTGAGGCATTTCCCAAGCGGCAAGAATATAGTTTTTATGCAAAGATTTTAGGGACAGTTTTTGTTCAGGCTTATTACTTTAAGACCCAGCATCGCTTGGTGATTTGTGACTCAGGGACCTCTTCCCCCATCTCCTTGAGGATTTCATTTGCTTCTTGGTGCTTCCAGCAGAACATCCTAGCTGGAACATGGCTCCTGCTAGGCCTGAAACTTCTTGCAGAGCTGTTCTCTGCAAACTACTTCCCAGCAGCACTCTCACTCTCAAAAGTTCTCTAGGCCTCTGCCCTGTGGCAACCATCTGTCCCTCCAGCACTAACAGATCACATGGGGTTCATTAGCAGTACATGAGAGCCCACAGCAAGAGTCCCCTGAATTCACTACCATTATGTTTGATTTTTTTTTCATTCTAGTCCCTGAAAGACAGGCTAGAGTGACACACATTTTGCATGTGAGTAAATACAAAAAACCAAGACACTATTCTCACCTAGTCTACAGAAAGACAAACGGAATCCCTGCCTGAGGGAGCACAGGTGCTTCCACCAAAAACTTATTCCTCACTGGCATGATGCCAGAAGCCTTTTCAAGCTTTCTTCATGATCTTTGCTTCTACTGTAGACCATGCTGCTCCCATTGAGTTCCCTTCCAACACCCCCAATCTATTCTACTGGATCTGGAGTCTCACAATGCACTCCATCTATAGTACTTATATAGCCCACATGTCTGAAGCATCTGAGCACCTAACAACCCTTAATGTGTTTATATTCACAACACCCTGGAAGATAGGGGAATAATTCTAATGTTATCCTCACTTCCCCCAAAAGATTGACTTGTCTCTGGCATAACAGGGAATGGTGTCTGGCACTCATGCTAACTGGATCATCCTCTCAGCTCCTCACATTCTTTCTGCTAATTTATAAAAATGTTTCAGTATATTTTCTCCCATTAACAAAGAATTTCACTGATATGTTTAGCACAATCCAGTGCCTGTCTAGGTGTAAGACTTTCACAGCTGAACCAATTGATATCTTCTCTGTGCTGTGCCACATAAGGAGCTCTGGGGGGAATTAAAATAATCTGAAGCCATTTTGCTAGTGCCCATAGGGATGATAACAGTGATTAGGATCTATACACTGAGCAAAGTTACGGTAGGCCAATGTGCAGAGATGCTATGGAGGGGCAAACTGTGTCCCCCATTCACTGTTCCCGCACCTACAAAGGGGCCAGCTTTCAATTACAGGTCCATAGTGTTAGGATTTTGTCCTTTTTGTAAATGTGTGTGTGTAAAATACCATGCATGTTTATGATTCTGTAGCTCTTCTTTTGTCCCTAGCATTGCCCCTTTGCCAAGTGATATCAGAATTCTAGGGCCGCTCAAGTTGACTTCCCAATGTTGGAAAACTCAGTATTGATATAACTTAATTTTTTTTTAGACATATACAGTCATTCTGGAAGAAAGTCAGTCAGACACCAGTGAATCCACTCTTCCAGAAATCTCAGTCTATATACCAAGGCCTGCTTCCCAGAAAGCTATTCTGTCCCATGAATTGCCACCAAATGTAAAGAATAAAGCAGAGTACAAAGTCTCTGCTTTCTGCCACATGTTCTCTCCAACAAGGACTACTGGACAGAAAAGAAAAAGCCACCTGACAAAGTCTGAGCAGCTGCTTGCACACTAAGGCCATATCTTCACTAAACAGAAGATCGGCGCTGACGCAATCAATCTTCCAGATATGTTATAAATGCATGATTAGATTGGTAGATGAACAAGTAACGCAATCATTCTCCTCACTCTAGTTAAGAGCGCTAAATTGAACTCAGAGGATGCCCCCATAGGTGGCCAGCACTCCTGCTTCTATGAGGAATAAGGGAAGCTAATGGGAACACTGACTCCCATCAGCCTCCCACTGTGAGGAAACGCAAAACAAGGTACATCAACTCCAGTTACATAATCAACATAGCTGGAATTGCATATCTGGATTCAACCTTCCCCTTTAGTGTAGACTTGACCTAAGCATTGATCTACAAGGCTGAATTTACAGGGAAGTTGGTGCAGAATATGTAGGATGTGAAGTTAAAGCACAATTGCTATTGGGCACTAACTCCTCATGGGACCACTCTTTTTCCACACTATGAAAGCTATTTAACCTAAACCACACAAGGCACTAAGATTGCTGCATAGACATACCCAGAGGTGTGAGGGAAGCACATGTAAACATACCCCAGCTAGCTTTAATTGAACTGGCTCAGACAACAGTGAAACCACAGCACACGCTGTACAAGCCGAGCTTGGGTACATGCTTTGGCAGCTAGTCTGCACTGACATGACTTCACTGCTCTTGGTATTCATGCTAGCAACATCTCACACCTCCAACCACAATAGAGACAACCCAGAGTGCAGAATAAGAGCACCCATATGAGGAATTTGGGTGGAATAACTATTCAGCACCAGCTATTCTGGGCTTTATCTCCTTTTAAGAAAAATAAGAGACTGTCGTTAACAGCACCAGCTGGCAACTGCTGCCCTAATGATGTTACAATAAATAATAACTGAAATGTAGCTACAGATTGTGGTTCATTGTGACTACTAAATATCGGCCAAAAAAGGGAAGTCAACACACACAAGGGATTGCTACCACAAATTAAATTACTTATAAAAAAATAAACATCATGTTATTTCAGAGTAGCAATGTGCCTGGATCGGAACTACTGATCTAAACCCCCAACCCTCTAGGAATTTTCAGAAAGGTCAGACTTGGTTAGGGATCCTGGTTTGAACTTCTCAGTGGAGTTCTCTCTATCATGGCTCCAACTAGAACTCTTCAACACCAGAGAGAATACATGAGGGAATTTATGTCAGATGCTCTGCTGATTTAAATCAGTTTAGCTCCATTGTCTTAAATTAACATGATGCAAAAATCTTCATTACTGACTTCATTGAGGTTTCAGTGATATACACCAGCTGAGGATGTTGCTCTTCACTTTTATGCAGATTCTTCTGTGGCATTTTCATTAGTGGAGATGCAATATGCAAAAGACTTGCTCTGCTCTTAGGACACTAGACACCACTGTAATTGATATATTATAAATGCATGATTAGATGGGTAGAGAAACAAGTAACTCCATTTTTCCGTAATATATTCGGTGTTTGCAGTTTCTCTCTCTTAATGAACATCCAGCTAAGAATTCCCACAGACAGACCTACCACTTCTTACTTCTCTCCTTACTTGGCAGCAAACACGACTTCTTTTATAGGAGTAACACTATGACCATCTTCTGGCATGCACACAATGAACAATTACTGTTCATAACCGCTCTTCCTACCTGTTTTTCCTACCCCCATAAACAGGATAAGTCCTAATCCTGCCAGTGGACACTACACATTTCTGTTCTGAAAGCTCCAAAACATTTTAACATGGTGTTCTGTGAAATAGATCACAAGACACCGTGGTCCTGTCACAGCATTGCCAGACATCACTGGAGTATCTTGCATAGGAGCTGACTGAACTGCTATCTAATACCTGTAAACCATATGGAATGGATTCAGTATGCCTTTGTCTTCAGCCTCTCCCCTGGAAGCATCTGCCACCTGATTGCCATGACAATCTTCCATTTCATGCCCACAAACCCCCTATATGCCCCATCCCCTCTATTTCAGGGGCTTTCTGTAATCGCCTCTCTCCCTGTGTGTGCACGCACCTCCTTTGCTCTCCATCCCACAGTCTCAGACCTCACCTTGACAAGAGCACATACCAGCCAGTTCTTAGTCCAGATAAAGCCATAGGACTGTTTACACGCACTTCTTATGCCCTGGCCATTTTGCCTGCCGATAAAGAACATGTAATTTATCAATGCATTCTTGGTAAGCTCAGACAACCCCCTAACCTCAAACAAATTCTTTCCAGCAACCACGCAGCACACTTCCATCATACTCACTCGGAACCCACCCCTGAAATCTACCCCGGTGCCAACTCTGTACACACATCTACATAAGTGACATCATCACAGTACCTAACCTCATAAACCACCATATCAGAGGATCATATAACTACACATCCACCAATGTGATCTATGCCATCAAGTGCCAGCAATGCCCCACTGCCATGTATATTGGCTAAACTAGACATTCTCTACAACAAAGGATTAATGGACACAAATCAGATATTCGAAATGGTAACAGACAGAAACGTGTTGGGGAACATTTCAACTTGCCCGGGCACTCACTAAAGGATCTAAAAGTGTCTGTATTAATTCAAAGCAATTTCAAAAGTCCCCAGGAGAGAGAAATTACAGAACTGGGTTTCATTTACAAGTTTGACACCTTGAATAGAGGTTTAAACAAAGACCTGACCTGGATAGGCTGCTACTTTCCACATCCTAATGACATAAAATGCTAAGCACCGGGTACTTAGAGCCCACTCTATTAGCCTCATTTAGCATGGACACTGACAACATTTTTTTCCTCCATTTTTCCCTTCTCTTTCCCTCCCCGTCCCCTCTTTCTCTGCTGTTTATTTGCAATCTGGACCCCTTTACTCCATTCATCTGAAGAAGTGGGTTGTGCCCACAAAAGCTCATACCACCATCTCCATGTTTAGTTAGTCTCTAAAGTGCTGCAGGACTATTCACTGTTTTTTCAGTTACAGACTAACATGGCTACCCCTCTGAAACTTTTAAGCAATAACAATAGTTATTCTATCAATGGCCACAGCAATTGCTCTTTCTGAGATTACACAATATTGTAAACTGACTAGAATGTTGACAGTTGATTCAAGCAATCTGATTGGTTATTGAAGGGAATATTAATTTTCTGGGAATGCCCTGCACAAAACTACTAAATGTTTTGGAAATGGCATTAACCCCTAAAACAAATAAATAATCCATACATCTGCACAGTGCCTGCCTTCATTTGTATCTTATACTAGTGATAACTTCAGCACAGGTCGCTTCCTAGCCATTTGTAACCAGCTGTGGTTAATGGATGCCTCCCCTGTGCCTTAGGCCATCAACTTCTCTCAGACAGTCATTCATCCCAAGGAAATGCCTCTTTATTCCGTAAACAACCACTGTCCCGGATATTTCCTGGGGAACTTATGGGCAGCTGGAATTACTGACCCTAGGCAAATGCTCATCAAACCTCCAAGACATGCCATGCATCTTGATTGTCATTGTTTCAACCTGGGAAAAAATGTATATTTAAGTGACCTAAATACAATGCAGTTTTTAGCAAGCCCTTCTTTCCCACTCCCAAAGCAGATACATTTAAAATTGAGGCATTTTCTTTTGGGGTTTAGTTGTGCTGCATTCCAAATACCCCTTTCAACTTGGATCCCTTATTCAGTATCAAACCACAAAGGAGTGGCAGTAAATGGCTACAAAGAAACACATAAAACTCAGAAAGGTATCTTTAGTGTAAGCTATGGCACACTAATTGTACTTTTTCATAAAGCATCCAGCCACACATGGCAGTATACATAAAAAATGGAAAACTAATGATCTAAAGCATTATTGACAATTTTGGCAGGAAGGAAGGGAGTTAAGGAAGTTGCAAATGTGTTGTTTCCTCAAAATCTATAGGAGGAAGCTAGGCAGAAGCAGGCTGGCAAAATTCTAAACAACTGCTCTGAAGTGAGAATGGGAGAGACTGTAGTTTTAGATGAATACTTTTTTCCTTATTTCTGCACTGTTCAGTGTTAGAAGTTACTCTTTGCTATTGTCACATAACAGAAGACGTTGGAGGAAACAGAGGTCACTAAGAAACTGCTACAGCTGCAGACTTTGATTTTGCCAACCCAAAGCAGTCAAAAACCATGAGTCAGACCTTTCAAAATCATTTTTATTAACAATTTAAGGTTTCTTTTGTCTGTCTTCTGGTTTCTGAGTGTTTTGGGTGCTCTTAGGTTAGGTTTTCAAGCTTTCCTCTGCAAGCAGGAAGACTGGAAACTTACTGTTTTACTGTGGCTTTTTTTAAAGAAGGCAAAGGTTTTCACCATCACATGACATAAGGAGTGGGGACTTCAACCCTCTCCCCCAAATACGATGAGTTGACGACACAGATTAGAAGCCATGAGGATCAACAGTGTACAGCAAAACAAAAACAAAATTGTTGCAAAATGTGGGGGGAGGGTTATGCCTTACATAATCTATTATATAAAAAGTGTTGATATGCCACAAACCTAGCATAAAAGAAGCAAAATTACACCCCATTAAAAAAAGAAAACCAGGAATATGTTGATTAGCTACTCTCCACTCCTCCCATCATCACACAGACCCCTCCCATATGCCAGATCAGACTTCCATGCTTAACTCTTGGGCTACATCTACACTGACTCGTTCTCGCGCAAAAACTCTTTTGCAGAAGAGTTCTTCTGCAAAAACTCTTCCAGAAGAGAGCGTCTACACTGGCATGTGCATTTCCGTAAGAGATGTGCTTTTGCGCAAGAGCATCCATGCCAGTGTAGACGCTCTCTTGTGCAAGAATGCTCTGATGGCCATTTTAACCATAGGGCTTTCTTGCGCAAGAAATTCATGTTGCCTGTCTACACTGGCCTCTTGCGCAAGAACAGTTGCGCAAAAGGGCTTCTTCCTCAGTGGGAGCATCAGAGTTCTGGCGCAAGAAGCCCTGATTTCATACATTAGAATGTCAGTTTACTTGTGCAAGAACTCGCAGCCAGTGTAGACAGGCAGCAAGTTTTTGCACAAAAGTGGCTTTTTTTTGCACAAGATCACGCCAGTGTAGACACAGCCCACGTCTTCCCTTGGCTTATTAATTTGGGCATGGGGGGGGAGGGGTAGAATCTGCATAGTGAAACAGCACTCTCTGAAAATACATTTTCCAAGTCATCAGCTCCCTTTGTCATACCCATATCCAAACCTTTAAACTATAACTTTACTTTGGTCAACTCATCTGTGTTTGTATAGGATGTGCATCATCATAATATAAGGCCTCAGAAATTAAGAGAGAAGTCTGCTTTTAAGGCTAAAAAATGAACAAGTGCAAAGAAAGTGCAGACTTTAACTCCACCGAGTTCCATTTAAAAAAAAAGTAAAAGTAAGAAACTAGATAAACCAAATTAAACTGCATGGAAATCTGGTTTTATATGCTGCTTAGATTCATCTCTTTAAAATCATCAGCTGCCTTTTTAAAATTCTTCACTTATATTCAACTTTGTCCTTCCAGAGAGTTTTTTCCCTTAGATTTTTATCTTTTACCCTCGGTTTCTATTCACCCATTTTTAATGACCATTTTTCTAATACCACATTCACCTCAAGTGACATTTAGATAATGTAATAGAACCATTTTAATCAGTAACAATCAATTTTATTACTATAAAAACCTTTGGGAAAGGACATTAAATACATAGCATGTAATTAGTTTTGTGGAAACTAGCTTTAACAAGCCTTCTTCTCAGCAAATCAAATATAATTGAAAGGAAATTTAAAAGCTATAAAACTATGTACATATTAGGTGTGAACACGCATGCTGCACATGGCAAAGTATATAAACATACTTCATTTCAACAGCATACATACCCTTTAAAGGAGGAAAGAAGGGTGCTGGAAAAACACAAAAGGGACAGGATACCCGATTGTTCCTCTTTAAAAAGAACAATAGGTATGACAGAGTGAAATTTAGTAACTACATAAGAATCCCACTAGTTACAAAGCTGTGGGAATCAGTAGAAACCCAGTGCATGAGCTTAATAATGTAATGTGACCAAGATGAAAAGTAAAACTGAGAAGAGTGAAGAATTGGTTAATATCAACTACCAAGCTAATGATACCAAAGTTTTTAATCCATATACTTAGCTCTAGTAGGTTGCTCAAAATGTAAAATTGGACAAAAGACAAAGCTGGGTCCAATCCTGTATTTCAAACAACTCACACTGGGCTTATTGGCAGCATTTTTAGGCACTCAAAGAATTCTGTTGGGTGGGGGCTTCTCCCTCTACTCCATCTGTTGCAATGATGGATTTCTACATATATGTCTACCTCATATGACTCCGATGGATGATGCATCCTATAGGATGTACCTGATTTGCTGAGTAATTTTCTTCCTGGTCAGTTAGTTGAATGCCTTTGTTTTAAATGTGTGAAGGATACAAGTAATATTTCCACACTTTACAATCAGTCATTTAGCAGCAGCAAACCCACATTTAAAAGCAGCCTTCCTCTTGGCTACATGAAGCCAACAAGATAATTATTGGTTATAAGAGTTAAGAATTGGGAGTTGGTCATTGAGACAAAGGGGACAGGAAATGAGGCATAGCAGGAAATGGGTGATCACTGATCATGCTCAATTGGCTGGCCAAGCAACTGTGGCTCTAAGCCAGGTCTATACCGGCCCCATCCACAGGCCAGCTGTGAACTAAACCAGCCTTTGGTACAAATTAGTGTAACTTTAGGTTTCCTCTAATTCAAGATAGCAAGGAGAGTCCCTTGGACATGTATTCTGCTGATCTCTGGCCAACAGAATAATCATGCACCACCCTGCTCTCCCCAGCTGTCTTCATGTCCTTGACGCTGGGGACGCTTCTAAAATTTTAATTTGCTGCTCTGATTGCAAATTACCAGCAGAGATCACAATTGTCACTACTATGTTTACTTTAAAATGAGCAAACAAAATTATTTATGCCGACAAGTGGTATCTTATACATTCTTTGCAGACAGTGTGCTATAAGTATTCATTCATTACAGCCCCGGTTCAGGAAAAAGACTTAAGCATGTGCTTAGATCCTTTTGAAGACTTGATGAAGTATTTCCCTGAACTGGAGCCTATTTGAGCTGTCCAATTTGTCATTCAGGTCACATGATATTGCCTTTGTTCCTTAACTAGATGACCTAAGCTTTATAAACAGATGGCAAGCATGAAAAAATTCTTTGTGACAGATTCCCAAAGGAAAGGATGCGGAAGAAAATTCTGTAGAAGAGAGTTCAAGTAATGAGGCCAAAGGAATATACAAGATTTAAAATAATCTTTTGCATAAGAGCATTACTTTTTTTTTTCAAGCAAACAGTAAAAACTAAAACTGTGTAAAAAACTGGGCATATCATTTTACGTCTCTTTATCTGTGTCCCTTTCCTTTCTTCGTCCATCTTGTCTACTAAGATCGTAACATCCTTGGGGCAGAGAGTTTTATAATGTGATTGTACAGCACCTAGCACAAGGGAGCTCAGACAATTATGGGAGCAATATTACTGTTCACTTCTTGTGCAAGTGCTCGTCATTACTTATTCACAATATAATTGCTCCACTTCGACAGAAAGCAAAAACAACAGGAAATGAACCCTCATTCACCCAAATGTTCACAAACAAGCCAACAAACAGGGTTGCAAATACCAACAAAATGTCAATCATTCAGCAAGCTGGGCCTGCTTGCAAGGAGAAGCACATACATTTTTGCTGATTTGCCTAATTCTTATATAATCATGTGCCTATACACATTTCTGTGTCAAGAAACAGTAAACATAAATTGAGCCTTTTGTATATGCTGTCCCCCCCCCCCCCACACACACACACACAGAGTAACAGGAAATAACTGCATACTAATTTGGGGACAGGAAAAATGTAATCAACGATGCATGCTATTTTCTGCATAGATGACCTGATAGCCCCATCTGGGGTTGCATAGTGGCTCAATATATCCAAGTGACCCCCACGCCTAGTCTCTAATTACCAGAGCTACTCATGAGATATTAAGCTGATGGTGGCACACTAATAAATACCTGTCTCCAAATATGCTATCCTAAATGAGCATTCATCCCAATCGCTATACCCCTTTTTGTAAACAGGAGTCTAAATACCTGGGCATTATTTTCCATTTATGGCTTTGGCTGTGGTAAATACATGAATAATCTATTTGTATTGCCTGAGTGAAGATCAGTGAACACATTGCAATATCATTTGCTGTGTATGAGTAATATCACTACAAGACACATTATAAGAGCCACACACTTCTACTTGACACAGAAATGGTCTCTAAAATTAACAATATACATTTAAGAGAGAGCATAAATTGAGACTCAAAATAAAGAGAGCCAAATTCCATTTCATTTACTTCAGTGTTAATCAGGAGTAATTTCCACTGTCATTCCACATGAAAGGAGGGCAATATACCAGACTGCAGGAGATCAGCATTAGTATGTGCAGAATTGATATTGGCTATAGAAAAGCATAAAGCTAAGGAGGAATTATAAGAAAATACAATCTTTCTTTCTTAATCACAGTCCTCCTCAGTTTGCCTATGAACACCTCAAGATAGAAAGTCATCAGACAAATCATGATCCACAGGCTACCTAAACTGCAAGCAAGATCACAGGACACTGTGAAAGCTGGGCTTGAGGGAAGAAATTGACAAATCACTCCAGACATACTGTGGGAGCTTAGGCAAGGTAGGGAACAATTGCTGTTATAGGGAATACATAACTATTCCACTCCCTACAGATAGTGCACCAAATCACGCCAACCATAGGACTTGCATGCCTGATAGCGTAGTTAAATCCTTTATACTGTTAACTTCAAACAGGTCACAGAATTAAATGTCAAAGAGAGTAGAAAACACGTAACCTCTGAAACTAGAGGCTGTGTATCCGGTATGTTGCCTGCCACAGGGGAGAAAGGGGCAAGCTGGAGAAGAGAAGATGCAGTGCAAGATCCTGCAATGACCTGCGTGATGGTAGATTAGCATTTGCAGAGAGCAAAGGCCCACTATATTGGGCAGTTTTTATTTTAACCTGACTTTCTTCATTCCGTTATTGATAAATCTCAGTTAACTCAAGCTCCTGAGGTTTTAGTTTGTAAGGGAATTTCACACAACGTCTCTCAGAAAAGTGAAGCCACCCTCCGCCTTTACAAAAGGTTGGTTAAGGATTCTCATGGCAAGTCTACACTACAAAAATTAAGACAGCCTAATTCATGGTGATGTACAGCCAATGCAGTAATTAAATTGATTTTTCATGTCTCTGCTAGGCTCCTTGTATCAGCGGTGCATATGTTCACCAGGAGCGCCTGCCCAGATTTAACTGTCAGTGTGGGGCATGATGCGATGGTTTCGGAAAGGCAGCAATGGTCGATGTAAGCAATGCAATGTCTACACCTACATGGTGGTGTCCTAACTACACCGGTCTAGCCACTGTCCCTTTCATAGAGGTGACATTATTAGGTCAGCATTGTGCGTGATTTACATTGGTGGGACCAACGTAGCGTAGACCCCACCAACAGAATACGTAGCTGGATTTGGCTTACCTTAAACCAAGCCACCACAGCATCTACACTGTGAGGAGCCTACGGGAGCAGGGGCAGCCCTGGGTGCCAAGTTAAATGGGGCGCCAAATGGTGGCGCCAGGGCCAGATTAAGGGGGGGGCCAGCCGGGCAGCTGCCCGGGGTGCCAACCTATGGCGGGCGCCTGATGGCAGCTGTAAGGGGCGCCGTGCGCCCGGGGCAGGGGTCACGTGGTGCCCCTTAGAGCTGCCATCAGGCGCTGCACGGCGCCCCTTAGAGCTGTCATCAGGTGCCACGCGCCCGATTGCAGCTGTAAGGTGAGCAGCACGCCAGGGGGCGGGGCTGCGCATGCGCTGTGCGCCCGGGGGTGGAGCTGCACATGCGTCGCATGCCCGCTGCCTGGGACGCAGGAATAGCTCGAGTCGGCCCTGTGTGGCGCAATATCATTGAGGGGTTTGGAGGCGGGGGGCGCCGATTGCATGGTTCGCCTAAGGCGCCGATTGCATGGTTCGCCTAAGGTGCCAGTCGCCTAAGGCGCCGATTGCATGGTTCGCCTAAGGTGCCAGTCACCTAAGGCGCTGATTGCATGGTTCGCCTAAGGTGCACATGCTCCCATCAGCTTCCCTTCCTCCTCACAGAATGAGGAATACAGGACACGGACAGGGGCTGCCCTCAGCATTCATTTGGGGGGGGGGGGACGGAATCTATACTACACCTGCTAAATCGAACACTAGAAGATCGACCTCCGTAGGATCGATCTTCTCCATAGTGTAGACGTACCCCTCCAGAGTTAGGCTGACAAACTCCAAACCAGGACTCAGTCAAAGTGATACGAACGAAAGGCATCTCTCCCTTTAAGTGTGTCATTTAAATGACTCCTGCCTACCAAACACATGAAAAATGTCTACCCACCATGAATGAGGAGCCAGTATTAGGGGTCTAAGACGACAAAGAGGTAGTAAGACAAAAGACATTAGTCCTAATCCTCATTTGCATTAATGCCTTAGTGTTAAGTGGCTTCTGTATAAATGAGAAGCAGGCATGTTGTCTTTTAGAAAAGGCAACAGAAAATAAAGAAATGCTGAACCCAATCTATGTATGCTCCCTTTGTTAATATAATAATGAGCAGACCCAGATGATGTATATTTCCCATCTGTTCAGCCAGCAGAGTGCATTGGTTTTACATTGCCACAGAGGATTCAGAGAGAGCGTATGGAAAAGTCTATTAAGCATTAGCACTGATAGGTGATTTTAGTTAAGCACTGGAGAAAAGGAAAAGAAAGCAAAAGATGAGTTTGACTCCAGACCTTAATTTCTACAGTCCAATGTCTGGAACGGGTGTTTTGATCTAGAGCCAGCTTTACAAAAACTGTGAGGTTTTAGCTGTAGATGTAACATTTAGAGAGATGTTAAACATGCTACTGGTGCAGCAGATATGCTCAATGTTACCTATTATTTCAGGGTAGTGGGCATACTGTAGACTGGCTGGCATACCCAATGCTGTTCTTGTCCAAAACTAATAGTGGAATCTACTGTGGTTTCTAAAAGAATGGGGGTTTATATCAGATCACATGAAGCATCTCACTCACAGGGCAGTAGAACAGTCTGCTAAGAACAGTTCCAGGGTAAAGACATCAACCCAAATTCTCCTGCAAACATAAGCCCTAAATCCAGCATAGTAGGAACACCACCTAGCTGAAGGCGAAGTTGCCTAACTGTTCCTGCACCAATCCCATGTGGCCAAAACGCATGGCCCTGAATTCCCCATGTGCCTCAGTTTCCTGGCTATCATGATTCTGACTTAGAGCTACGGGAATCCAGACAGGTTACAGCAGCCTGCTGCTCCAACACACAACCAAGGAATCAACCCGCTCCATACCTGCCCCAGGATCTGAAGTCATTTTTGCTCGCTCACTTTCAAGTTGTGCAGTGAGTTCCTTTGTTACAGCTATGGATCAGGGCCATATTTCTATGTTACAAAAGTGGGGTGGGACGTGTGTGTGTGTGAGAGAGAGAGAGAGAGAGAGAAATGTTCCCAAGGAATATATTGTATCAAGCTAGGCAGAGGAGAAGGCAGCGTTCTACACCACACTCATATTTATACTGCAGCCATACTTTCTGGGCTTAGAACTCCCATTCAAGTCAGTGGGAGTCCCTTGCAAGGAAGGTTTGCAGACCTTATGTGAACAAACACTTCAAAAGTCATTTGGATCATCTACATCCTGTAATCCATCTGCATGCGGAACTGCTATTGACTTCAAAGCAAGTGCCACACATGGACTGACGGCAGAATCTGGCTGAGCACGCAAAACTTAAGTTTAAAATATAATTAGTTAAGTGAGATCAGCTGGCCAAATATTTAAAGTATAAAAGAAAAATCAATTTAGGATTCAGTATCAAGTAAAACTTACGGTGCTTAATGTAGCCACACGTGCAGAAACTGGACCAGTCACATAAATAGTTAAAAAGGGTGAACATATGTCCCTGAAATCAAATCACCTAACTTCCAAAAACAGAGGTCATTTACCTTTTTTCCATTGCTGCCAGATCTGAAAGTCCAATTTGCCAGGCTAATATACCCTGTGTGCATGAAGGCTTTCAAAGCTGAAGCACCTGTCTCTTAGCAACCAGAGAGGGTTGAGGTTTTTTTTTTTTAATACCCGCAGCGACATGTCACTTGCTTATGTTTCCCAAAATAAAAACACAGGACCAGATGCTCCACCCCAATACATAGTGCAGGGAGGATGAATCCAGACAGAAACATCAATGATGCCCTACAGAGGAGGCACTGATATGCCCTTCCACTTAACCACATTGACCCCGGGGAAAAGATTTGCCCAGACTCTGGGCCTGGTAGGAAAAGTGAGCAGAGTCTGGGTAGGAGGGGAAACCATATTGTAAACAACACTTACTTCCCTTAGCAGTCACAGATGACATCTCTTCGACTTCCCCTTCTCCCCACGTCCCGCCCCCCACAGACATTGCAGGGTAATGCTGCTCCCAGTGTGGCCATCCCCCCAGGAGACATGGCTCGAAGCTGAAAGAAGTGGGTGAATGCTAATGGCACCACTGTGACTGGATGTGCCATGCTGCTGGGGAGAGGGAGGTGCGTGGAGTGGGAACACCACTGAACAGAGGTTATTCCCTTGATGCTGCGTTGGCAATGGAGAAATGGAACACGATCCCTTCAGATCACCAGCTTCTCCCCAAGAGCTTTACCCATCTGACAGAGCTCTCCTCATCTCCACTGGAGTTAGTTTCCCCATTACTTTGTTTGCCTGTCCAGGTGTTTTTGAACAGACCCATGCCAATATTTAGATGCATATCTTTTAGCCACGGCTTGCAACGTTGTTGAGGTAGACTGACACTTATCACTATAGGACCCAGCTGTTTTGCCAACATTAAATAATTCAGGTGACCTGCTTCATTTGATGCACAGGGTAGACTTGCTCTAGAGATAACTCAGGGTTGCATTATAAAAGAGGCAGATGACTGAAGGAAAAGAAAAACAGAAAAGTCTTGTGATTAAGGCAATAGAATGCTGCCCTAGGAAATTGGAATCTCTTCCTGCCTCTGCCACCGAGTTGCCATGTGAGGCTGGGCAAGTCACTTCTACCAAAGTTCTCACAGGTGGCCTCTGGTTGGGTGCCCAGTTTGCACAAGTGGTGAGCACTCTCAGCTGCTATGGAGGTCAATGACAGCGGTCTTTGAACATTATGAAGTGCTATCTAATGCTAAATAGTCTGAAAAAACATCAGGTCTGCAAGTTAATGGTTACTTAGACCTCAATGTCACTGTGTTTCCACTCCCCATCTGTACAATGGGGATAAAACCCACCTCTCTCCCAGGCAGAGCTAGTGACAGACTTTGCTAGGTCCTGAGCAATGTAGGGGGTGGGGATCCCTGGAAGGGACAGAGCCTTGGGCAAAAGAGGTGTGGCTAGGGGCAGCCAGTCCTTAGCTCTGCTCAGACCACGATGCACTTACCTAACCAAGTCCTCGGCACCAACCAAACTGTGCATTGCAGCAGTGATTTAAAGGGCCAGGGGCTCTGGCTGCCACTGCTGCTGTAGTAGCAGCGGCAGCAGCATGGAACCACAGGCCCTTTTAAATTGCTGGGCCGCAGGGCAACTGCCCCATTTCCCCTCACTCCACCTTCCCTGGGAGCAGGATCGCCGACCGGAGGTGTTGTGTAAATAAATTCCTTAATATTTTTTCCAAGCACTCAGATTCAGTTGTGATGGAAAGCCCATGAGAAAATTAATAAATCTGTTTTCAGAGCAACGTTTGAACAGTGTGCAATAAATAAGGTAGAGAACCACACACCGAGAAAAAAGCAAAACAGCTACTCACGAAGTAAGCAAAATTCATTCTGTACACTACATGAGGAACCGGTTCTGGTGGAAAATATAGAACATAATCAATGTAATTAAAGTCTGTATCATAATGCATATATACAGGAGGGAGATTAAGATTGCACAGTCAACTTTAATTCTGACATTCCCTAACTTTGGAGTGTTTAACGTTGCAACCTTAACATTCATTTAAGATGGGGTGCGGGGTCTGTAATATATAAAATAAAGCTAACAGAGCATATTCAGGTGTGATGTAAATGGCCATGTAAGATATACATGAGTAACTCCCATGTGAAAGTGTGATTTACACACTTAGTTGGATTCTCATTTGCACAAAGGCCCTTTTATACCCATCTAGGGAACTTCAGTGGATGTAAACATACCGACTGTGTCTACATTGGTGCAATCTTGCGCAAAAGCAGCCGCTTTTGCGCCAGAACTTGCTGCCTGTCTACACTGGCCGCGAGTTCTTGCGCAAGAACACTGACGTTCTAATGTATTAAATCAGTGCTTCTTGCGCAAGAACTATGATGCTCCCGCTCAGGAATAAGCCCTCTTGTGCAACTGTTGTTGCGCAAAAGGCCAGTGTAGACAGGCAACATGAATTTCTTGCGCAAGAAAGCCCTATGGTTAAAATGTCCATCAGAGCTTTCTTGCGCAAGAGAGCGTCTACACTGGCATGGATGCTCTTGCGCAAAAGCACATCTCTTGCGCAAAGGCACATGCCAGTGTAGACGCTCTCTTCTGGAAGAGTTTTTGCTCAAGAACTCTTCCACAAAAGAGTTCTTGTGCAAAATCATGCCAGTGTAGACGTAGCCACCCACTTTAAAACTGCAGCACATGCCAGTATCAGGAATGAGGGCCTGACCAGTTCAGTCTCTAGGCAAACTAATGAGCCCATGAGGGCTACAGCAGTTGCCCGATTTGCTGACTAATCTGACTGGTTGAAGGGAGCCAGCAGGCACGCTTGGAAGCCCAGCAGCGGCAGTGGGTCACTGGCTGATCAATACTTAGTTCATAGCTTCAGGGGGTAGCCGAGATAGTCTGTTACAGAAAAAAACAGCAAGCAAATGGTCGGTAGTACTTTATAGACTAACAAAACAATGTAGATGTGATCTTCTTATACATCCCTGTTCCTAGCCTTGCTCCCTTCCTGCTCTGACCCTTGCCTTTGATTCCTGGGTCAGACCAGGAGGCCTGACTGACTGCTGCTCTGACAAGCAGGCTGTAAACACAGGAGAAGAAAGCAACATGCTGATGGTATCAACTCTATCAGGCTCTTCCCACTTCATTTGACGCTTTCTTACTCCCTTACATTGGCTGTTTTCCTTACCACTGGCCCTGCATTTTTCTCCATCTCATAGCTGTGCAAGTTATATTTGCTTTCACCATTGTATAATTTACATGGCCTTTGAGTTGGCCCTTTAGGAATATTTGTGTATTTCCAGTGGTGATGCAGTGGATTAATGGGCCTTTTGTCTCTTGAGGCCTACAATCAATTGTGGACAAGTCACAAGTGGTAATTGTTTAATAGCATGAATCTAGTCCCCAGTGGGTACTTACCCACATCACCACACAGTTTGACACGCATGCGGTTTCTACCAAGGAGAAATTCAGGACAGGAAAACCTTAACCTCACCATGCCAGTTAGATCAAGTTTAAGACTAGCACTCTCAAGACATCCATCTGTTGGTCAGATAAGCAATGTAAAAAACAGTCCTATACACTGCAGATGAAGCACTAAAGAAAACTTGAAATGATCTCTACTTTTTTAAAAAAATCACTGGAAACTCTCAGACTAGCATACGGTACGTCTGACACTACAAAAAGCACTGCAACTTGTCAGCATACTGCTGAGAGAATTGCAAAGCTTCCCAATGTACAGAGCAGGAGCATAGATCTTGAAGTTACTCTGCTGGGGAATAAAGAGGGATTTTGAGGTTTATACATTTGCTAGCCAAAATGGAGACGTTCCCTCCCTCCTATGTAAATCAAGGGCTCTACTGAGAAGCACAGTTTGAATGACAACTGCCCCCCCCCATCAGTGTCTGAACATTCTGAAGATCAAGGGGTTCAAATCTATGGCTTGGGCCCCATTTCTGAGTCTAATATAGCCCTGTCTTTTAGATAGATGTTTTTAAAAAAATCTTTGAAATAATTTGCTCTGTAATTAGACCCAGCATTAAATTTTCATAATTAATTAAAAGGTACAGATATTACAATTGTATCTATTGCTTTCCATTTTCAGCACTGGTAATAAACTCCCACTAAAGTGACAGCTTTTAGTAATTATGAAAATATACAGTATCAAGTACTAATCTAAATCTACACACACAGATATTGTGCAACAAAAACAAATCAACCAAACCAATAAAATCTCTGTGCCCTCAGAAGGAGGCAGCAAAACAAATGGAGTCCCATGCAAAAAGGAAAAAAAGTAATCATTTGTAGAGACTTCATTCTAAAACCGCATTTGGAGGGGGGAAGGAAAATGCTTAAGGCATTTTTAAACAAGTCAGGAGGTGTGAAATGAGATGGGTTCTGAAGGGAGTGAATTGCACTCTGCAAAAAAAAAAAAAAAAAAAATCACAATCTCCTGCCAACTTCTGATATACACAGGTACTCATCAATATACAGCTTGAGCATCAGGGTATGCAAAAAGGTAGGGCTAATACTGTTAAGGGCTTAGAAAAAAATTCAACTTATCTGGTACTTTATAGACAGCCAGCAGAAGGAAGGCAGAGGCAACATAATATGATACTAATAGCTCAGGCCCACGAGCAATTGTGCTGCTGCCCCCTGAACAAGCTGCAAAGGATACAGCGGTCCCAGCAAGACACAACCAAGAGGAACTCTCCCTATGAGCCCTTGTGTTCATGACAGCAGGGATACTCAACTCTGTCAAGCCCCTTGGTTTGCTGTTCCCACATCCATGGCCTCAGTCCTTCCTTCATGTTTGCCTCCCACTACTGTTTTGCTGCACCCCCAACACCTTCACGTATCTTAGTGAGACTTTGAAGCCAGTGGAGTAGCCATGGGGGGGACTGAGTGGGCCGTGGCCCACCCACTTATCATCCAGGCCCATCTACTCCCATCTCAGCTTTGCCTCTGCCCACCCGGCACTCCTGCTGAGGTCTGGAGACTTACTCTGCTCTTCCCTTCTGGTGCTAAAGCCACCATGGCCCCACCCCAGGCTCCCTAGCAGGAGCATCGTGTGGGCGCAACAAGGCAAACACCCCAATCCCGCTCAAGGGATCTCCTCCCATCCCGTCCTCTCCACGGCTGGTTGGTGGGAGGCAGCCCAATCTCTCTTGCCCCCTCTCTCTCCCCCCATCATAGCCCATTCTTCTGAACTCAGGGCCCACCCAAGTATCCCCTTCTGGCTACGCCACTGTTTCGAGCTGAGGTAGTTGTCATTACCTCCCAAGCCTCTCCCCTACTTTATGATAGGCTCTTTCTTTTTGGCATTCCCCATCTGTCCTGTTTTCAGTTTCAGGCGTGTCCTCTTTGTAATATTGCTCTGGATTTTCTTACCCTCAAGGTTTCTGCTGCATACAGAGTGTTAAAAAAAAAAAAAGGCTCAGGGTGGAGGGGAAAGGAGAGGACAAAATCCTGCTCATTTTCAGGAGATGCTGAGCTTTAGTCCTCTAAATCATCTGAGGATCAGCTGGACTAAAAAGCAGATTGCCCAGGCCTGACTCCTTTACAGTAATTAGAATCACAAGTCATTACAGCCCTTACAGTTGAAGATTTTCAACTTTATTTCCATCTTCTTCCCTTCACTCCTAGCAACATCCTGCCCTCTCCCCCCCCCCAGAATTAAAAAGGTCACTGGAAAGAACGTCTTTCATCAACGGTATTGTTAACCTGCAATGGTAGGTTTGGGGAAGGCTATAAACAAATTGCCTCCCAAAATTGTACACATTGCAAAAGGACAAAATGGCTGCCAGTCCCTGGAGGTAGCATGACTCTTCAGCGATTAAAAGGGGCAAGATACAAAAATCTTGGTTGCACTCATCTTTTCATTTTACCGATTAAAGTGACACTAACAAATCTGTTATTGCTTATGCCAAGACGCTGATATGTCATTACTTTTGGATTTGTAAATTCACTGCAAGACTTAAGCAGCATCAGTGAAGTAGCTGGCATTGTTCTCAAGCTTTTTTAAAAAAATAATGGTTTCCCAAAGAAATATAGTCCAGCAAGATTATCTAGTCTGCCTAAACCTTGCAATCTTTCCTGACTAACAAATCACATACAGCAATATTTCCCAACGTCTGCCGAACATGGTGATAGCAAATACTTGTAGGCATAGCATGTAATTTAAAGGCGAGTATTTTTGTTTTATTTATAGCAGAAGTGCACAGGATGGTCTGTTTGCAGTTGCCATGGTAATAGCTGGCATTAGCTCACTTCTTACCAAAGGGGAAGCACTGAGCTTTTCACTTTATGCTACTTAACCTCTCTTAACATCAAAGCCCTATACAGTGCAATAGCAAGAGTCTCTTCTCTTTGGAAGGTCAAGGGTATTCCAAGTCAATTGTTGCCCAAAATAGCAATTTTTTTAGCTCTGAATGCCCGTAGAGCATATGCTGTGTGAACACGTTATTTTGTCAAACAGACTGAGGACATCTGTTTGGGGTTTTTTAAAATAGATATTGAGGAAAAGTCTAGTGATCATGAAAGCAAAAACTGACAGCAGCAGTAAGAGACGGGCAAAGCAATATGCGCCAGTGTGGTTTTGCCAGTGTCCCCTCCCCCAACTCCTCATTGGCCACATTGCATACACTTAGAGCACCAGGAAAGCAGGAGGAGGAGCTGATGGCTTGTACCATTGTTTATTTATGTTATACCAACGCCTCCTTCTAACCTCCACCATCACCAAACAATGCCTATTAGCCAGGCTGGGCAGGGATTGGCATCTGTTTGCCAGAAGCTGGAAATGAACATCAGGGAATGGATCACTTGATGCCCCAGAGAGAATGAACCTGTTCTGTTTCTGTTCATTCCCTCTGGGGCACCTAGTGCCAGCCACTGTCAAAAGACAGGATACTGGGTAGGTTGGACCTTTGATCTGGCCCAGAATGGCCGTTCTTACAACAACCTCATCCCATGCAAATTTTTAGACCCAAAAAATGAGATCTGCCTAGTGGACTTCATAGAGTCTCTAACACTTCATGATTGCCTCTGATTTTATGTGAAAGGCACTCAACTGTAGATGGGCGGTAGCACAAAGCATTAAGAGAGTCAGGACACTAATGTGGAGGCCCCAGCCAACAGGGGCTTTGCTGTACTAAGCACTCTACACACACTCACATAACAAGGGACAGTCCCTGCCGTGAAAAGTTTGCAAGAGACCAAACAGACAAAGGATTGGAGGGGAGAGAGCACATAGAACTAGGACCCAGATCCTCAAGGATATTTAGGTACTTAACTCCTAATGATCAATTTCATTGATTCCCATAGATGCCAGAAGAACTTTGTGAATTTCAGGGAACTCTGCCAGACCCTTGATGTAGAGATCCCGAGGCAGATATCCAACCTTAAGCTCCCCTGTAGCATGACGCCAGTGGAGCCATGCTTCTCTGGGCATCCCCCAGTGATGAATAATTCAGGAGTTGTACAGAATCAAATGTAGCTTGAGGCAATGTCAGATTTGGAGTGGATGCCTCATATGGTGCAAAAGGCAAGTTCCCCTCCTGCCTCTTCCACTCTCGAGGCAGGAAGGTGAGTAGTGCCCACTTCTGTGGAGGATTGGGCAGCTTACTGTGTAGAGCAGTCTCTCTGCACCCACATCCTGGGAAGAAGGCTCTCCTCCTCCTTCTCGTCCTGCCTGCACTAGAGCGGAGGCAGAGCATTGTGAATGCTAAACAATCAGGCAAAATGTCAACCATTGTCACAAAACCAGAAATTTCCCTTTTCAAACCAATTCTAGAGTTACGATGCTTTTTTAATTTTGAAATTTCAAATTAAATTCAAAAGTAAAAAGTAAAATAGAATATGCATAAAAAATTGTTTGCTTTTTTACCCAAGAGATGAACTGTAATAAGCTCTATTAATGCTAAAGTCTGTACATAATGTAATACTCCAAGTAGCCACAACCTCTGTCTTCCATACCATCTTTCAAGGGCTATTTTTCCACCAGACACTCCTGGAACAGTGACTGATTGACTCATAGGCTATCATGGTAATCTAGTCTAACCTCCTGCACATTGCAGGCTTCAGATTCTTACCCTCTGGCTGTGTGACTCATGTCCTTAAATCAAGTTTAAAGACTTGAAGTTACAGAGAATTCACCATTTACACTAATTTAAACCTGCAAGTAACCAGTGCTCCATGCTGCTGATAAAAGCAAACAGACAAACAAAAAACCCACAGGGCTTCAGCCTGTCTGACTTGGGAAAAATTCCTAATAGGGCGACCAGTTAGACCCTGAGTATGTGGGCAAGATCCACCGGGCAGATATCTGGAAAAGAGTTCTCTGTAGTAACTCAGCCATCTCCACATCTAATCTTCCATCTCAAGCAGCTGGGGATTTTTGCTGCTGGCAGTTTCTGACGGGCCACATGCCATCATAGGTAGACCCATCATACCATCCCCTCCCCTCCATAAACTTTCCAAGCTCAGTCTTGAAGCCAGGTAGGGGTTTTGGTTCCATTGCTCCTCTTGGAAAGCTGTTCAGAACCTCACTTTGCTTAGTGAGCAGTGTGAGGAAGTGATTGCAACCCACTGGTCAGTGCATTTTGTGTATTCCTCTCTGTGCCCAACCCACAGAAACCATGAGACTACCTGACACCTGAGCTCAGCATATAGGGACTTGCATTATTAGTGTAAAAGGTCCCTCGTTCAATCCCCCGAATGAGCCGCTGCTGCTCCTGCCCTGCTATAGCCATCCTGTTGCTAACTAGGAGATGTTAGCCCATCGGACTCCCATATCCCAGCAACTCTGAGTTTTAAATTCAGTGCAAATAGAGCAGTGTTCAGATTTCCCCCCCAAAAGATGCAGAAATGAAAGAGACACAGAAAAAGCTATGCTGGCCCCATGCCATCGTGCTCAGGGTGCAGTGCATGTAATCTGTTTGTAATGAAGTTAAATGTATGAGGTTGTGTGCCAAGTGCCCCTCTCACCTTTGTTATCTGGGCCAGTCAGCACATAAGCCTCACTAATTTCAGGTTAAAGAAAAATAAAATTGCAGTTCACCTTTAAGCAGAACCTGCAGGTCAATATATAGCTTGGCTGGCAAATAACAGTAATTTTGAAAAGGCAAAACGCACAGATCATCCCTATGTTATGAGAAGCTGGCAGCTGCACTCAGCACCACCTGGAGATTATACGGGGCCTTATCAGGCAAACCTGCCAGGAGGGAGCTTCAGTAATCTAATCTTGATGTGAGAAATGCACGGGTAGCCAAGTCAAGGTCAGGATAGCCACAGAGCGTAAAAAATAAGGCAGCATTTGAAATAACATTCAGGCTCTTGGCTTGCTGAGGTAGGCAAAAGAAAAAAAATCAGATTTCCAGTGAATGAACGAACAGGTTATGATGATGGGCAAAGAGTGTCATCTTTGATGTGGAATCAGTAATCTCAGTGTATGGTTTGTATATAAATGTTGAATGCTGATATTTTAACAAGGAGCTGCCACAAAAGCTCTCTTCAACACAATAAGTCTGGTGTACAGGGCTGCAGGGCAGGGCGGAGCTCCTTGCAGAAGGAAAGGACCAATAACTGGATAATCTATTCACTTCCTTCATACTCCACCCCCTTTTATCATAACTGAAGTGGGAGATAAATAGACAAACCAATGAAATGCACGTTGAGGAAGTCACCGCCTCACAGACATATAGATGGAAGAAGGTTGATATGTGAGAACAGAGTTCACATTTCAGGGTACTAGTAACATGCTAGTGCTGCCTGAAGCATTTTTTGCACCCAAGAACCCCAATCAAGCAATAACACCTGGCACATGCCAGGGTGCAATCCAGTCCAACAAGAAGTTGTGTCACTGTCTGTCCTGCAACGTTGGGTACCTCATAATGCTGTCCTATTGTGGCTCCCCAATACACTCCCAATCCTGAATTGTCCCAAAAAAATGTGTCTAGCCCTCTCCCAGACAGTTCACATATTAAAGGAATATTGACCCCAGACAGGGGCAGCAGACAACTGTTTGCCACTTTAACTGGAGTTACCAGATCATCCAGTTTGAACACAGCACTGAATTGTTTTGATTAAAACATAGCATATTAATAAAAGAAGATAGGATAATAGGTGAAGTCAAGGGTCTGGTATTCAAGTCAAAATGGATACAAGAGAAATAAAGATAAAATGCTATATAATGCCTAAAACTGAAAAAATTTAGCTGTGTGGGGTAGGGATTTTACCTTAAGATGTTACCAGTAGCATGGCTGTCCAAATTCTCTGGTCAGGATCTCCCCCCAAAGGTCAAAGAAGGCCCGGCCAAAGAGTTTGCTGGGCCCAAGGCAGCACGCTGTGGTTGGCTGAGTCGCACAGCCACGTGGCTCCCAGGCAGGGCAGCGAATGAGCGGCCGGGTGGGCGGGGCTGGGAGATGGGCAGCGCGGGGTCCTGAATGCTCAGGGTCCAAGGCAACCGCCTCGCTCACCTTGCCCAAAGGCCGGGCCTGGGTCAAAGGGCTGAATATGTTATCTTCTTAGGGGAGAGAGGAACCTTGGGGGTTTCTACCCCTTTCTTCTATAGTTGAGTTAACTCTTGAAGTGGATTCTTCTGAGGGTTACCACACAAAGCAAAGTTTATTCAACGGTATAGGTGATGCTATGGAGTTTGGTAGTGAAGGAGGCTGTATGTTCTTTCGTCTCAGCTTTTTTGCTGAAATGCAAATTTGCTTTGTCTCCTGTCCTCTTGAGGACCTTGTTTTATGACCTATGTAAACTGAGGCAGACACACATTTCTTTGCTCAGGTATGTCTTGCCTGTGGCAGGGCTGTGTAATTTTAAATGCAGTGGCAAGTTCACCCTACAAGGGGACTTCATCACTTTACATGTGATGGTGAAATGTGTATAGCAACATTATTGACCAGGAAGTTGTTAGATTTCAAACACTGTGTTACAAGAATTGTTGTGATAGAGTATAGGGAGTGAACACAGGGGTGCTTTTAGTCACAGCACCCCACTATGATAGGCACTTCACAAAAACACATAGTAGGAAGACAGTCTCTGCTGATAGCACTCATACTGCAGTCTTATGATAGGATGCAAACCAGTTTAATGAATCCATAATATCTAGAATTGAACCCCGGGCTAATCATCTGGCTTCCAAGCTTATCTATCCCATAGCATGGTAACAAGCAGCATCCTCAAGTTATTGCTTGATTATGGATACCCCTCTGGAATCTCCACTCTAGGACAGGAGAGCGTAAGCACTGGGGGCTGAACATTACGCAAGTAAAATGGCACACGATGTTGTGACAACCGGTGCTAAAGGAGGAGCAAACAGAATGGAGGAAATTGAATGAGTCAGTTCAGGTCAGCGATCGGGAGCAGAACATGGAAGATTTTCAGCTGAATAAATGCTAAGACCAGTGTGGGCACTCAAATAAGCAAGGAGGTGCAGCTTTCTCTTTCTTCTTACTCCTGCTAATTGCTCATTCTTTTCTCCTTGTGGAAAGGCAGTTACAACAAAAAGACGCTAATGATGAATCTCTACAGCCAAAAACTTACTGATGTTTTGCTTCCATACAGATAAGTGCATGATCTCACAAAATACAGTTATGCCCATTTACACCTGGTGCACTTAGCATCTGGTCCCTACAATATTTATCTAGTTGGTTTTTAATTAGAGAGATTGAATTATTGACAAGCCACTTTTTTAACATAATATGTGAGGGTGTCAGGTCTGCAGGATAAAAGAATATAAGAGAGACTGCAAGTTATTGGTTACATTATGTTTTTGCATTGTTATAGAAACTCTATCAGTGATGTAAGGTTGTTCTTAGCAAATGTATCCCATATTGTCTGCCTTTCATTTGCTAATGTAATGCAGGCAGTAAAAAGAAAAAAAAAGAAATCATTCCAGTTCTTCCAATTCCTTTATTCTGTTCAATCACATTTCTAAAGCAGGGTTGTTGTTTTTTCCAGCCATAGCAATGAAAGAGATTTATTAGCTTCACTCCCAATGATTCTAAACAAATATCTATCTTTGTTTAATTTCATAGTAAATCAGGATTTCTGCACACGCTTACAACTAAGATAGTATTTCTGAAACTGTCAGAACTGAAGACAGGGATAAAGGTAGTTTAAACTAATAGAAGACAATGTCAAACAACTACAAGGTAATTAGATCTCTGGTGAAAAAGTAAACAGGTGCATTGTATACACATTCTACAGAACTGTAAAACAATATTGACAATCTGAGGCTAAGCTGGAAAAAGAAAACTAACAGGCAAATATCTGTAGGGTGCTGAACATAAGAATGGCCATACAAGCCCACTCATGGGACAAAGAGGGAAGTTGCCCTGGGGCCTAGCAATTCAGTAGCATCAGTGGTGGCCAGCACCCAGGGCCCTTTAAATTACTGCTGGAGCATCTCTCCATGCTGCACACTCCATGCAGCTCTGAGGGCGGTGGAAGCACAGCATGGAGGGCTGGCTGCCCCAGCTCTGTTCCTTCCATCCCAGGCCAACTCATTCTGGGAACTTGGAGACTGGCCTCCCCCCACCTTGCAAGGGGCCTGCAGAGGCTATCAGCTCCCTTGGGGTAAAACAATGGTCCATCTAGCCCAGTATCCTGTCTTCCGACAGTGGCCCCAGAGGGAATGAACAGAACAGGTGATCATCAAGTGATCCATCACCTGTCACTCATTCCCACTTTCTAGCACTCAAACAGATCTAGTATTCCCTCCTCATGGATCATGGAACAAGTGGAAACCTACAATTAGATATTTTTGCATGCCAGTGTTATCTAACCAAAAAAAAAAAGTGACAGGTGTAAAAATTCAGGGTACAGTTTCCCTTGAAATTGGTGCCCCTGCTATCTGCATGGGAAGGAAAAGAAAAACCAGGTGGAGAAGCTTCAGACAGCAGCATCTCATCCAAAGGCCATAAAGAAGACTTGTTAGTATCCAGTCTATTTTGTGTTGCCAGTTGTTTCTCTCACACATTATGAGGTTAAAGATGCTGCATTAGAATGTCAGACTAAGGACTAGACAAAAGTAACATTTCACATCTTGATTTTTCTTCTTTTTTTTAGTTCTGTTCTCATGTCCATCCTTTAGGGGCTTTAGGGTGCTTTTTTTCCCTGGGGCGGGGTCGTGTTCTCAAACTCTTACCCAGTACCAATCCATTATAAATATTGCTATTTCTTTTACTGTATTGTCCTGGATCTGCAGTCATACACCAGGATTCCTTTGTGCTAGTTACTGTACAAATGCAGGAAAAAAATGTTTCCTACCCCAAAGAGTTTATAATCTCATGCACTTCATCCTCCTTCAAAATGCTCTATTCTCATATGATTCTGCTTGTTGGCCAAATTCATAGTAATTAGAAAAACTGCGCTTCCCTGGGCTCTGAGCTCAGCTCCAGTGCTTTGGAGTATGAAAAGTACAATTCTAAGCTTTGTTCTGCTCCATCCCACAGCTGAATGCATAGGACTTGTGTATCAACTTGGAAGTTATTCACTATGGACCTGCAGATAATCCTGGCAACTTTATTAGACTGGAAAAAAGCAAACAGCCAAAAACAAAGACATCAACTTTCCTTAGAGGAGAAACCCTGACCCCAGAGCTCCACAGATTTCATTGCACACCCAGGGATAACAATAGTTTAACAAACTGCTGGTTTAAAATAGAGGTGCTCTCAAAGCGAACATGCCTTGGGATACCATTATGCCAACAGGAAGCCTATCAATCGTGAGCTATGACAGAGACCAAAGGTGATGGGCCCCCAATGGCCTCCGAGCCTAGAAAGCATGTAAAGAAAACCCTAGGAGCCATGTGTCATTTTTCAATGCTACTACTAAAACACAATCGACCATAAAGAAAAATAAGCCTACACACAGGATCCAAATTGAACTCCGTCAGGAAGTCACAATAAATCTAAAAGGAGCAGTCAATAAGTTGAGCTATGAGGAGAGGTGGGAGACCAGGGAACATGATTTCTGGGAATACTCCTTCACATTCAAAAAACTAGTTTTGATTGAACAGTCTTTAAGGCTTTTTGAACAAAGTGTTGTATGAATTAGCCCAACATGTTAAAAACGCTAATTATTATCCCTCACTCCACTAGCAAACTGGAGTCTTTCCATCCTCTTTCCACAACTCATCATCGTCATGTTGCAAGCAGATGGTGGGGCTGCCCTAAGATAGTAATATTTTGGAGGAAAATATTAAATAGATTTTTCAGGATCATAAAACACAAGCTACCCACACAACCTGGTGGGTTTATTAAGGGACAGTCTGAAGGAAGCAATTGACTTGGAGGACACAGTGATAACACAAATTACTAGTTGTGGCCAGATGCATGGTAGCTCATTTTTGGAGAATGACACATTGCCCAAATTAGTAGTGTGACAAAATGAAGTGCAGGAAATGCTTTCAGAAACTAACTGGCAGCATTATCTCTGGACTTTTGAAATTTAAACAAAATAGACAGATAATGCTAAGAGGATGACCAGACACCAATGGATATGTTAAAAGGTAACTTGTGGGTCATAAATAGCCTTTGATGCTGTGTGTCTAGAACAGGGGTGGGCAATAATTTTGGAAGGGGGGCCACTTCACAAATTTCGGAAGTGGCCCCAGGCTGATCTGGAAGGGGCGGGGCCTCGGGAGGAAGGGGCGTGGCTGAGAACTACCCTGCTGGGTACGGTGACCTTATTTTCTGAACCAGCTGCAGCTAGTAAGACCAGTTTAAATTAAATTATGAAACAGATTGCACGTTTTAACTCTCATGTTAGTTCATCAAACTTAATTTTAAATACAGTAAAATATTATGCCCGTGGTCCCGGGCCTGCCCTGAGGGTGCTGCTGCTGCAGCCAGAGGGCCCGGGGCCAGCCCCAGAGGTGCCATGGCTGCGGCACCTCCAAGGCCAGCTCCAGACTGTGTGGCCATGGTGGTGGCGCCTCCATGACACCTGTTGAGATGTCTGAGCCCCAGTGCTGCCTCCTCTCCAGTGGCAGCACAGGGTGTGGAGGGGCAGGACTGAGCTCTCCCCCTTCTGTAATTAGGGGGCAGGACTTGTAATTGCCTCACAGGCCAGATCAAAGCCCAAGGCGGGCCCGCTGAAAGGCTTTTGCCCATCCCTGGTCTAGAAAGATTTTGTTAATAATTGGGATTTTTCCTCCTTTAACAAAACATTCAAACTTGGAGTCTGATCCTGAAGTTCCTGGGAAGCTTTCCAAAGACTTCTGTGGGCATAATATCAAACCCTCAGTACCTGACTAGTTACCTGATTCTGAAGTATATGGCATTGCTCCTGGAGTAAAATACAATCACCAGCAAAGATTATGAACCCCAACATGGCGCTCCAGGGCTGATCACTCCGTGCAAAATGCACTGTTGCTGGGAAGGGCTTCCTGGAAAGCAGATGTTTTAGTGAGAATGAAATGGAAGGATCCTGGGCACTCCAGTTAGCAGTGCACAGAGCAAGGGAAACCTGGCTGGCACCTGAGCTATTCGCCCTCTGGAGCCTGTGGGGACTATGATTTGCAAAGACAGGGCCAACTTTAAACTAGTTAAAACCAGAGAACAGCAGATTTATGTCGTTTCAAGATCTAGAACTAGCCAGGGCCGGCTTTAGGAAGTATGGGGCCCAATTCAAACCGTTTCGACGGAGCCCCGGCAGCCAGGATTTTTTGTTGACCGAAAACAAAACAAAACAAAACACCACACACAAATTTTAGTTGATCAAACAAAAAAAGAAAGAAAAAACCAAACAAAACAACACACAAAAAAAGTCACAGCCCCCAGCTACAGGGCAGAGTCCCGCCTTCCCACCAAACCGAGGGGCCGACTCCCCCTCCCACAGCGCAGGGAAATCCCTGCACTCGACTCACCCCTCCTGCGGCACACAGAAGCCACCGCACTCCTCCGGGGCTGACGCTCCCTTCCACAGTGCGCCCGGCACGCCAGCACACTTCCAGATTTAGGGCTCAGGGCCCTCTTGCTTTCGGGCGTGGGGCCCTTTTAGGCGCAGGGCCCAATTCGGGGAAAATCAGGCGAATCGGCGTAAAGCCGGCCCTGGAACTAGCCACTGGTGATTAATGCTCTGAAGGGTTGGCAGGGCGGGGAGGGGTTAGCCACCGCCCTGCCCCTTCCACCCGAGAGACTGCCCCTTCTGCAAGTGTGGAGCCGGGCCCTCCGCCTAGCAAGTCTGTCACTCTTCACCCCTTTCTCCCCCCATGGCCCACAGGAAATGCTCCAGTGCCACGAGGCAGGATGGAATCCTCACAGCCCTTTGCAATAAGTAAATGCTTGCTACAGAGGATTTAAATATTTTAGAAGAGTGCACTGCATGGGCGTACGTTGCCCTGCATCATACAGGAAGTCAGACTAGGGGTGCATCTACACAGCAAAGTTATTTCGGAATAACAGCTGTTGTTCCGAAATAACTATGCGCGTGTCTACACAACAATAGCGTTATTTCGAAATGATTTCAAAATAACGGAAGGCTTATTCTGACGTCTGTAAAACTATTTCTACAAAGAATAACACCTATTCCGAAATAGTTATTTCGGAATAGGGGCTGTATAGACGCTCCACTTCTGCAATTTCAAAATAGCCCCTCACCAGGGCCATTCTAACTTATTCCTCCCTAGTGCCTCCAAATCAAAATAGCACATCTGCATTAGGGAAGCCTGCCTCAGACTAATTTTGAGGCTTCCCTGCAGTGAGAATATGCTATTTTGAAATAAGCTATTTCAGAATAACTATTCCAGAATAGCTTATTCTGAAATAAATGTGCAGTGTAGACATAGCCTAGATGATCTCAAGGTCTCTTCTGGCTCTAAAGTCTATAAAAGAACCAACATCTCTGCACAATGAGTAGAATCCACAGCCCAGAACAGGCCACGAGAACACAGACATACACCTAGTCTGATGTCAATGTGCGATTTCAAATCCACACAGAAGACAGGAAAAAGAAACAGTCCAAGTCAGAAAGTGATATTGCCACTGCAAAACTCTTACCAGATGACTGGTGCACAGTGCACATCCCGACAGGCAGCAAGATTGCTAGTTTAGTCACTGCACAAAAGAAAACAGCCCACTGGCTTTCAAACCAGCTGTTGATTTAGGTTGTAAGCTGTTTGTGGCAAGGAGTGTAATTTGTGTTTATACAATGTCTAGCGCTCTGGTGTCACCTCATTAGAAAATTATTAATATGATCTAAATATATAGTTTATGTCATCAGAAGATCAAGGCACTTTATGAAGGTCAAACCATGAGCCCTGATTTACAGAGCAGAAAACTGAGGCACAAGGTGGATGTGTCTTCCCTGAGGCCACCGAGAAAAATATTTATTAATAAAGTTAGCAATATTTTTCAGCCAGTGGCAGCTAAACAATAGCACACGGAGCCCACTGATCAAACCGCGATCTTTAAAAAGCCAGCATTTGCCAACAAACACTATACATTCACTACAGTGCTTTCCTGCAAGTTGGGGGAAGCAACGGTGGTATCTCAGTTATTGCACGGCTGGGTGGTAACAGTCAGCAGATGCTGACTTTATAAGGGCAGCCATGTTATCTTCAGACAGCACGGGTCATTTCAATGCAACTTGCAGACGAGCATGCACTGAAGACACAAAAGGAAGAGAGAACATGACTGCTAGTCCTTGCCATTTGCTGTCTGGAATACAGATGCCATTGCTTGCTGGCAGGCCTCAGGCATTTTTTAGCGACCGGTGGAGCAGGCTGCCTTCCTTCAAACATGACCGCCGGCAAACTGACACCGACTTGCTAACTTAAGCGTAACATAAGAGATGAAGAGGAGGGTTTTTTTTTTAAATGTTCCATCATAAAGTTGCCTGGCTCACAGCTTGTAAAATGTGGGGAATATTATTTCTCTTTCCCCCATCCTTTGGCTCTTCATTATCAAGTGTAAGCTTTCCGGAGCAGGGCACGGTTTCAAGGACAAAGAGGCCCTGATCTCGGCTGGAGCCTGTATGCACGACTGTCACATAAAACACACACAGCACTGGGTCCCTTCCCCGTGGTCCCAGAAAAGAAAGAAATCCATTATTTTGGTATCCTGGATGTTTTATTCTCCACCTCTAAAGATGCGGGGCCAATTGTGCATTGTAATGATCTACTTTAAAAGGTGAATTTGCCTTTATGGACGTGCGTACTTAGTATGGGTTGAGTATCAGTCTAGTAGTGACCTTATCTAATGGGCCATAACAGCCTGCGAGAAAAGAACTAAAGTGCTCTTGATGGTGGGGGAGTCAGGAGCCCAATCCCCAATACATTGCAATGAGTGGGATATTGAATGCCACGAGGAGCATTTGAAAAAAAGCCTAAGCTTTTAATAGCCAGTCAGGAGGTTTCATTATCCACATTCCCTTCCATCTCTCACACTAGGGGTCAGCATTTAAAAGTGCTTGCCTCTCTCCACCGACATGCAGCTGCATCTAAAACAAATTGATCTGCTGATCAACACAAGCTGAAGTGAAAGGGCGGAGTGCCTCTATGAATATTAATGGTGGCATTCCATCTGCGGTGCAGACTTGACCCAGAGAGCCTATGTTTAATTAATGTCACTGTCATTTGCTCAGATCTTAATAGATCATGGACCATTCTACTTAAACACTGCACCCAATTTGGCATATTTGATCCTCTCTGCATGGTGCTCTGTGGGCTGAGGCCTGAGCTAACAGACTGAACTACTCCTCAACCTCAATAAAAGTTCAGGTCATTGCAAAGGTCAGTGGTATGCAGAGCAGGATGGGAAATCTCAGATTCCAGGTCAGGTCTGGGACAGGCAATGGCAAAGAGAGGATTGATGTTTCCAGGGTTCCCAGCCCCCTACCATCAAAAAGGGTAGTGATTACTCACCCAAAAAGGCAACAGAAAATTATGTAACTAAAAGGAGTTACTACAATCGGTACTGAAAGGGAAGCACCTCATTCGGGCGCAACCCTTCTTTTTCCATGAATGCTAGATCTGCAAACTGTTAGTTGCGCTGCAGTCCTGGAGAAAAGCCAGCTGTGATTCCTCTCCTCCAGTGCTGGGAAAAGGGACGTGCCAGGCAGTTTGAAAAGAGCATAAAATGCACCAGGCTCAGGAAAACAGAGGGGATGAGACAGAGGTGATTGGGGTTGTGGTTAGAGCTCATTCACACTCCCACTCTTCCTTTTAATTAAGCAGCATCCCTGCTGTTTTTTGTAGAAGAGAACAGGAAAAAAATAGAGGGCTAGTTAGTGCCTCACTTCTGGCAAATAAGCAGATTTCTGACCTAATCATATGATTTATGGAGGTGAAGACTACAGCCTTTCTTGTCTCTCTGAGCTATTTAATCCACCCTGTGTCAACAGGTCCTGTTTAAAAAAAAACAACCACACACACACACACACACACACACACACACACACACACACATTTCTTCCTGGACCTCTCACATCCCACATTCCCCGCAGGCCCAGAGTCCTACAAACTGCTTCACACAATCTCATTTCCTGCTGTTCTTCCCACCAAAGAACATTACTCATTGCCAACGCTTAGTGACTGGCTGAATGAGGAATACGCATGCACAGGGACACTGGACTCTATCACAGCAATGCAAAGGATCGAGGGACATGTTGGCTGGTCAGCCAGCAGGAGAGGAGAGATATGATCTCTGCAAGTTGCACTCCTTTTTCCAAAGCTTTGTTTCTTTAAGTCATATATGCCCATAGGCTTTATAAGAAGTAGGCTCCTCCTTTGTCCATACCCATACAATTAATCAGAAAATGGTTTAACGAGGAAGACAGAGAGAGAGAAAATGTGTATGTAAGACAGGTGGGATTGAACCTGCAACCTCTGGAACTTAGTGAATGGGCCTCTACTGCATAACCTAAAAGCCAGGTGGCCTTTAGCAAAGCCTGCAGCAGGCTCTAATCTGTAAGCCCTGCTCTACCCTCGGGGGAAAAAAAACAACAAATGGTCTGGTAGCACTTAACAGACTAACAAAACAGGTAGATGGTATCATGAGCTTTTGTGGGCACTGCCCACTTCTTCAGATGACCATCTCTGGTCATCTGAAGAACTGGGCTGTGCCCACAAAAGCTCATGATACCATCTACCTGTTTCGTTAGTCTATAAAGTGCTACCAGACCATTTGTTGTTTTTTTCTGTAACAGACTAACTCGGCAAGTTATTTCAAAATAAACCCCCTTATTTCAAAATAATAAGCAAAGCATCCACACTACCAAGTCCATTATTTCAAAATAACAGGCTGATTATTTCAAAATCTATACTCCTGCTTTCCTCGGGGAAAAACGCTCATTTCACAATAATTATTCTGAAATAGCGGTAATGTGGACACTCCGCTGGTGCTATTTCAAAATAACTATTCCCCAGACTAATTACTCCCCAGTGGTTCCAGGGGCTCTCAGTTGAGGTAGTGAGTCCACAATAACAGCCTCAGATTAATTTTGAGGCTCCCCCATAATAGGGACATGCTATCTGGATTTTGTTGTTTTGGGAGTTATTTCTAATTTAGTTATTGCTAAATAATTTCCGAGTGCAGACATGCCATAGGTGATCTCCATCCCATTACAGTAAACAACACCACACTCAAACAGTGTGTGGGTTACATAAACACACATAGGTTACATACAAATGCCAGCAATGATACCTGAAGCTAAGCAAAGTGGTCCTGATTTTACCAAAAAAAAATCCTCAATCGAGGTTCGTTTGAAGGTTCACAGACCTTTTGAGTCTATCTTGTCGGATTTCTGGTCTTGCATCAAAAGCCAATGGTTTCCTGTTGTTCTGCATCAAAACCAGAAAAATACATCAGTCGTGATGGTTGACTTTTGCTTTGAATTTTTTGTCCCTTCAAACCCATACTTAAGTATAAGGTGGCTCCACAAATCACATTCAAGTCACAAAGTTGACATTTTTACACCCTCTCACCCCGATGAATTTTACACCATCCCTATAGCAAGTCAGTTCATGACTAAGAGATCCCAAGTTGTTATAAATAATTGAAAAACATTTTCATCCTGCCAAGAAGGAAAGTGTAAAAGTGAAATCACTGCTTTTGAGGCTGGGGGGATAGGAGGGAGGAATGAGGAAAGAGTACCAGCGCTTTTCACACATTATTTTAAATTCGTCAGGTTTAGTTAGTTGACTAGGACAGTAGGATTGTGTGAATAGGAAATTCTATATAAGGGTTGCTGGATAGGACTTTGAAAGACCATCTGCAAACTGTAGCTGACAAACACAAACTATCTCAGGAGAAACAATGAAATTAACTATGTCCTATGGCCCTGATCCAGCAAGATACTTAAGTGTTACTTAACTTTAAGCATGTGAGTAGTCTGTGCTTAAGAGCTTTGCTGGATTAGGGCCCAAGTTCTATCAAGTACATAAAAACAAGCTGGAAAAGTTAGAGAAAACACACACAACTTTTCTACAGTCACCCTCAGGAACAATTATCTTGGCTGTTATTTCTAGCAATATTTCTTAAAAAAATACAGTGGTGTCTGTCTTAGGTACTGATGTTGCCACTACCTCACAATGGTTGTTGTGAAGTTAAATACATTATCCACAGAACATCCCTGGGGGGTGGTGGGGTACTGTTGTTATCCCCATTTTACTGCTGGAGAACTGCAATCCAGAGAGGCTAAATGACTTGCCTAGGGCTCCATGGGAAGTCTGTGGCAGAGCTGAGAATTGAACTCCATCTCCCTAAGTCCTAAAGCTAAGACCCTCCTCAGACCCCTGAGCAAGGTGTGGAGGGGGGCAGCTCCACGCTCCTGGAAGGTGTGGGGGGGAGGCTTATGTGGAATGGGCAGGACTGGGGACAGCCAGCCCTCAGCACCGCCCGGCATACATGGTGTGGCACTCCAGCAGCAATTTAAAGTGCCCGGGGTTCTGGCCACCACCACTGCCAGAGTAGCAGTATCAGTGGCTAGGAGCCCCGAGCCCCTTTGAATTGCCAGGCCCCAGGGCAACTGCCTCTATTCCCCTTCTCTGTTGGAGGACCTGCTCTAGCCACTGGACAGACTTTCCTCAGTTAGGGATGTCCATTTAATCAAAGCTCAGCAGCCAGACCCCAGTCCTGAAAGGTTCTGAGCATCCTCATTTCCTATATGCACCGCGGTGCTAAGCAGCAGCATGCAGCATCAGGTTCCCAAGAACTTTTAAAGACTGGGTCTGTGTGTGATGGTGTAGTCCTCCTTAATCTAATAGACAAGGACAAGCCAGAAGTTGAAGCAAGGGAAATTCAGAGGAGCGAGGCACATATTTTTCAGAGTGAGGGTAATTAACCATTGGCACAACCTTGCAAGTAAGGAGATAGATTTGCCAACGGTCTTGATTAGAAGATTGCAGATGGATGTCTTTCTAATGCTAATTCAGCCGCAAGGGTTTTGTCTTGATGTAAGCAATTTTACTGGGTGAAATTCTGTACCCAGTCTCATGCAAAAGGTCAAACTAGATGATCATAATGTCACTTCCCCACTCAGAAACCTATGCTAAGATGATGCAGCAGGTTAGAAATCAGACAAAAGCAATCGGGAAAGGACGGTATATACAAAAAAGTCAGCTATTTGTGAACATCAGCTGTCAAAAGGGTAGATGGAAAAATACTAGGAAGCAAATGTCAAACTTGTTTACCTGAACAAGTGATCCAATGGCATAAATGGTGTTTTTGATAGGCTATGAAAAGAGAGGGAGTGCAGGAGAGAAAATAGTGTCAAGAGTTCATAAACAAACTTTGTTGAACTCCTAGGATGAGCTCAGATACAGAAATTTAATATCATCTACCAAAGCAAATGTCTGTGGGACTGAGACAGTGCCTGCAGTTTACCAACTGGAGCAATGGGCATCCAAGTTCTAGCAAAGCCAATTTTCTCTCCCCAAATAATCACTGAATTGCCCACATCTAGCCACTTAAAAGAATGCAGCCTACCCAGATGGACATTTAGGATTTAACAAAAACAGTTAATAGAAGCACAAAAGGGTCACTAGTTTTCCCCCTTTCCTGGAGGAAAGATACAAAGACCTGACATTAGCTGTGCTCATTCATGCAGTTTCCATAGAGGAAAAAGAACATGAAGTCCAATTGTTTTTCCTTTTATGTTCCTCCCTGCGGCTCATAATAATCATCACTTAATTTTGCTGTGAACAAATGGGTCCTGCAAAGCAGCATAAGTCAAATAGGGGCCACTTAATAACTGCTGTCTGCAGGAGCAATTTTACATAATACGTGTGAGGAGAGCGCCTCAGATTCAGAAAGCTTCAAGGGAGAGGATACAAGGTGGCAAGTGACATTTAACCCACTCTATTTGCTTCTCATACATCTACATAAAGGAAAATTGAGTATGGAAGCCTCAAGGATCACATTAGTAGGGATACATATAAAATAGGGGACTTAAAAATATGACCAAGAATGTGTCCGATTTACATGCAAGTGAGACAGACAGTGCATGAACATTAACAGCTGGAGCAATGGGCAGCTGAACTCTAATGGAGTCTATTTTCTACTAGAAATAATTACTAAATTGCTCACAATTGTCCACCGAGGGGATTTCAGTCTAAGCACATGAAAGTTGAGGATGTAACCAACTGTCAGTAATGCAGAGAAGAGATGCTGGGTTTTCCCTTCATTGCAGGAGAGAGCTGAAACCCAAAAATGCCCTAGTTACATAGCTTTCTATAACTTAATGCCTCTGACTTCACCCAAGCACAATATATTTGTAGTTCAGGTCACACCGAGCTCTGAGGACAGCCAGCTTGGCTGAAATGTCAACTGTGTGGACAGAGGAAATGGTTTATTTGGGAAATAAACAAAGGGCAGCCCGTTCAGTAACAGTGCTTCCATTTAACACATTTCCTGCCCCATCACCGAGTCAAATGGAGTGAAGCAGAACAGGCATTAAACAGGATGTGCATATTTTCAGTTATTAACTTGCTAAGCTCAGGCCATAGCAATGTTAAGATATTAATCATCAGAGGTGGCTGAACATGCATTGGGTACCAGAGTCCCTCTTGTTTTTCTATGATGGTGACATATCAGATTATACCTACCTCTCCAATTTCTAAGGCATCCATAATCACTAAATAAATGGTCTGAGCACCATTTATATAGCAGCATATACATTGGAAAACTGCAAAATACCACCCTGGAAAAAGTTTATATAGAATACGTTCCTTCCCAGACAGTTCAACCAACCTAAGGGTCAATTCAAGTGAATCCCAAATGGAAATAAAATGAAGCTCAAAAGAAATAGATGAACGTAAGTAGTACTGGGTCAGACCAATGGTACATCTAGGCTGGTTGGTAATACCGGGTCAGACCAATGGTACATCTACCAACGGTATCCAATCTTCCAACGGTGGCCAATGCCAAATACTTCAAATGAGAATGAACAGAGCAGTGGTCCCACCTTCCAGCAGTCAGAGGCTAGGAATACAGAGCATGAGGCTGCATCCCTGACCATTTTGGAATAACCATTGAGGGACCTATCCTCCATGACTATTTCTTTTTTGATCCACATTATGGTTTTGGACTTCACCACATCCACTGGCAATGAGTTCCACAGGCAGATGGTGTGTTGTGTGAAGCACTTCCTTTTGTTTGTTTTACATCTACTACCTATTAATGTCATTAGGTGACCTTTGGTTCTTGTCTTACATGAAGGAGTATACAACTTTTCCTTATTCACTTTCTCCATACCAGTAGTGATTTTATAGACTTTTGTCTTACACCTCTTTAGTCACCTAGGGTATGTCTACACTTGCACCCTCTTTCAAGAGAGGGATGCAGATGAAGACATTTGAAATTGCAAATGAAGCCGAGATTTAAATATCCCATGTTTCATTTGCATAATCGCATTATAGCACTATTTCAAAATACAAAACGCGGTGTAGATGCGGTTATTTCAGGAGAACATCCTTCTTCCAAAATAACCCTTATTCCTCATAAAATGAGGTTTAACAGTTATTTTGGAAGAAGGGTGTTCTCCCGAAATAACCACATCTACACCGCGTTTTGTATTTTGAAATAGCGCCATAACGCGATTATGCAAATGAAGCGCAATATATTTAAATCCTGGCTTCATTTGCAATTTCAAATGTCTTCATTTGCATCCCTCTCTCGAAAGAGGGTGCAAGTGTAGACATACCTGCCCCCCCCCTTCAAACACAATAGTCCCAGTCTTTAATCTCTCTTTCTATGGAAGCTATTCCATACTCCTAATAATTTTGTTGCCCTTCAAGGTACCTTTTCCAATTTTAATACATCTTTTATGGGCAACCAGAACTGCATGAAACATTCCAAGTGATAGATTCAATAAAGTGGCATTATGATATTTTTCAGTCTTATTATCTATCCCCTTCCTAATGACTCTTTACATTCTACTAGCTTTTTTTTCTTTTTTTTTTTTTTTTTTTGACTGCTACTGAACACTGAGCAGATATTTTCAGGGATCTAGCCATGATGACGCCAAGATGTCTCTATCAGGGGGTTAACGGCTAATTTAGACCCCCATCCTTTTGTATGTATAGCTGGGATTATGGATTTCCTATGTGCATTACTGCAGATTTATCAACACTGAATTTCATCTGCCATTTTGTTGCCAAGTCACCCAGTTTTGGGAGACCCCTTGTAACTCTTTGCAGTCTGGTTTGGACTGAATGATCTTGAGTAATTTTGTATTGTCTACCAATTTTGCCACCTCACTATTTACCTCTGTTTTCAGATCACTTATGAAGATGTTAAACAGCACTGGTCCCACCACCAGTCCCTGAGAGACTAAGCTATTTACTCCTCTCCATTCTGAGAATGGACCTTTTATTCCTACCCTTTGTTTCCTGTCCATTAAAGTGTTCCAGATCCATGGGGGGACCTTCCCTCTTATTCCATGACTTACTTTGCTTTAATATCATTTGGTGAAGGATATTGTCAAAGGGTTTCTGAAAAATCCAAGTACCCTATATCATAGAATCATAGCACTGGAAGAGACCTCAGGACGTCATCAAGTCCAGCCCCCTGCCCAAGGCAGGACCAATCCCAACTAAATCAACCCAGCCAGGGCCCTGTCAAGCCGAGACCTAGAAACCTCCAGGGATGGAGATTCCACCACCTCCCTAGGTAACCCATTCCCGTACTTCACCACCCTTCTAGTGAAATAGTTTTTCCTAATGTCCAACCTAGACCTCTCCCACTGTAACTTGAGACTATTGTTCCTTGTTCTGCCATCCGTCACTAATGTGAACAGTCTCTCTCCATCCTCTTTGGAACCTCCCTTCAGGAAATTGAAGGCTGCTATCACATCCGCCCTCACTCTTCTCTCTGCAGGCTAAACAAACCCAAATCCCTCAGTCTCTCCTCATAGGTCATGCACTCCAGCCCCCTAATCATTTTGGTTGCCCTCCGCTGGACCCTGTCCAATGTGTCCACATCCTTTCTACAGTGGGAGGCCCAGAACTGGACACAATACTCCAGGTGTGGCCTCACCAGAGCCGAATAAAGGGGAATAATCACTTCTCTAGATCTGCTGGCAATGCTCCACCTACTGCAACCTAATATGCCATTAGCCTTCTTGGCTACAAGGACTCACTGTTGTCTCATATCCAGCTTCTCATCCACTGTAATCCCCAGGTCCTTTTCTGCAGAACTGCTACTTAGCCATTCAGTCCCCAATCTATAACAATGCTTGGGATTCTTCCGTCCCAAGTGCAGGACTCTACATTTGTCCTTGTTGAACCTCATCAGATTTCTTTTGGACCAATCCTCTAATCTGTCTAGGTCACTCTGGACCCTATCTACCTCTCCCCCTAGCATAGTGTCATCTGCAAACTTGCTGAGGGCACAATCCATCCCCTCATCTAGGTCATTAATAAAAATGTTGAACAAAATCAGCCCTAGAACCAATCCTTGGGGCATTCCGCTAGAAACCAACCACCAACCAGCCGTTGATCACTACCTGTTGGGCCCGACAGTCTAGCCAGCTTTCTATCCATTTATCAAATTCATACTCCCTTAACTTGCTGGCAAGAATATTGTGGGAGACCGTATCAAAAGCTTTGCTGAAGTCAAGGTATATCATATCCACTGACTTTCCCATATCCACAGAGCCAGTTACCTCATCATAGAAGCTAATCAGATTGATCAGGCATGACTTGCCCTTCGTGAATCCATGCTGACTATTCCTGATCACTTTCCCCTCTTCCGAGTGCCTCAGAATGGATTCCTTGAGGATCCCCTCCATGATTTTTCCGGGGACAGAGGTAAGGCTGACTGGTCTGTAGTTCCCTGGATTGTCCTTCTTCCTTTTTTAAAGATGGGCACTGCATTTGCCTTTTTCCAATCATCCGGGATCTCTCCCGATCTCCACAAGTTTTCAAAGATAATGGCTAAAGGCTCCGCAATGAGATTTGCCAACTCCCTCAGTACCCTCAGATGCATTAAATCTGGACCCATGGATTTGTTTATGTCTAGCTTTTCTAAATAGTTCCTAACTTGTTCTTTCCCCACCAAGGGCTGTCCACCTCCTTCCCCTACTGCATTGCCTAGTGCATTTGTCTGGAAGCTGACCTTGTCCGTGAAAACAGAGGCAAAGAACGCATTGAGTACTCCAGCTTTTCCCACATCATTTGTCACTAGGTTACCTCCCTCATCCAGTAAGGGCCCCACACCCTCTCTGATCACTCTCTTACTGCTAACATGCCTGTAGAAACATTTCTTGTTACCCTTCACATCCCTTGTTAGCTGCAATTCCAATTGTGCTTCCGCCTTCCTGATAACTCCCCTGCATTCTTGAGCAATATATTCATACTCCTCCCTAGTCATCTGACCAATTTTCCACTTTTTGTAAGCTTCCTTTTTGTGTTTAAGCTCACCAAGGATGTCCCTGGTAAGCCAATCTGGTCGCCTACCATATTTGCTTTTCTTGCTGCGCATCAGGATGGTTTCTTCCTGTGCCTTCAATAAGGCTTCTTTAAAATACTGCCAGCTCTCCTGGACTCCTTTCCCCTTCATGTAAGCATCCCAGAGATTACCCTTCTCAGAGAATTTGAACAGATTGGTGAGACATGATTTCACTTTATAAAAGCCACAGTCATTCTTCCAACAAATAATGTTCATTTTAGTGTTTGATAACTAATTTGCTTAGTACCGAAGTTAGGCTAAGCAGCCTGCAATTGCCCAGGTCACCCTGGGAAACTTTTTTAAAAATTGGTGTCACATTAGCTATCTTACAGTTGTCTGGTACAAAAGCTGATGAAAGCAATAGGTTACATGCCACACTTAATAATTCTGCAATTTCATATTGGAGTTCCTTCACAACTCTTGGGTGAATGCTGTCTGGTTTTGATGCTTTATTACAGTTTCATTTATCATCTTGTTCCAAAAATCACCTCTACTGGCACCTCAATCATGGATCGTTCCAAAGATTTGTCACTTAAGAAGAATGGCTCGCATGTGGCACTCTCCCTCATATCCTCTGCAATGAAGAGTGATACAAAGAATTCATTCAGCTTCTCTGAAATGGCCTTGTCTTTCACCAGTGCTTCTTTAGGTCCTCAGTCAGCCAGGGACTCGATAGTCTAGCTAACCTTCAGTAGCCTGCTAATGCACTTATTTTTATATTGGTTTTTAGCTAGTTGCTCTTCAAATTCTTTCTTGGCCTGCCTAATTAAACTCTGCCACATCAAATGCAAAAGTGTATTTTCCTACTTTCCTCAGGAGGATAGCTTCCAATTTTTAAAGGACACCCTTTTGCCTCCAGCCACCTCTTTTACTTTGTTCTTTAGCCATGGTAGCACATTTTTGGTCTCCTTACTACATTTTTTTTTAAATTTGCGGTATACATTTTAAAAACCCCATAATAAAGATACAAATTAAACATTTCCATGCACCTTGAAGGCATTTCATTATTGTAACTGTACCTTTTAATTTCCATTTCAACTAGCTTCCTCATTTGTGTAGTTCCCATTCCTTAAGTTAAATGCAACAGTAGTGGGTTTATTTGGTCCCCAAACAGCCTGTGAGGCTGTCCATGCTCTGTCCTGAGGCCCCCCTGCTGCATGCTTTCAGCCCAGGCAAGCTGCTGCTCTTCTGGGAAGCATGCTAGGACTGGAGTGAGGGTGGCCAGCCCAAGGCTGGGACTTGGGATGGCTGGGGCTGCCCAGCCCTTTGAGGTCTCTGCATACTGGAGCTGTCCCCCCCAATGCTGCCTATCCTGTGCTCAGGGCGGGGGAAGGTTGGCAGTGCTAGAGCTATGACACCCTGCACTGCAGGGTAGCAGGCACTTAGGTAGCTTGGGGTGGGAGGGGATGGGAGTGAGTGGGGGTGAGGCTGACCAGACACCTAGCCTCCCTGAGCTTGTGGCTCGTCTACCACCCATATTTGGTTCTCTCCCCCACTCCCATCACAAGGACGGGAAAACATATTTATATTACAGTTGTGATTACCAAGTAGTTCAGCTATTGATGAATCCCCTCATGTGAAATTCCATTCTCACTGAAGGCAATGGGAGTTTTGCCAGTGACTTCACTCAGGGCTAAAAGTCACCGGCTACCAACAATACAATACACGTGCTCGTGCCAAAACCTGGCTACTCTAGTCACCAATCCTACGATGACAGGCGTAAGGATACTGAGAGTAAGACAGTGGCTACACAAGCCATACTGGTGCAAAATGAGTGTGGTGCTAGGTCAGGGATGGGCAAATAACAGCACACAGGCTGGATCTGGTCCTCCAGGGTTAGCCCCTGACAGGCACCCATCGCTATAATTACCAGCACCTCTGCAGATATGGGCAATTGCAGTTCCCACTGGCCACAGATCACCATTCCCAGCCAATGGGAGCTGCAGGAAGAGATGTCCCAGTCCACTCCATTTCCTGCTTGCTCCTATTGGCTGGGAGTGGAGATCTGCGGCCAATGGGAGCTGCAATCATCAGTACCTGTGGAGGCACAGGTAAATATAACAATGGTAGCCCACCCTGGCAAAACGTCATTGTTTTATTGCCCACCCCTGTGCTAGATGCAGCTTCTTGTTTCAACTACCAGAGAGCATTCCCTTTCTGTATTCCTTAGTGCTTTCATCTATGCCTATGGCAAAATCATCAAGCCCTAAAGCTCGGCTGGTGACAGACTTCACCCAGCCATGAGTAAGGTTGGGGGGAGGGGGGACAGCTCCAGACCCCCTGGAAGAGGTGTGACTTCAGGCAGAAGGAGCAGGGCTAGGGCTAATCTCTTCCACCCAGCCCTTAGCACTACTTGGACCAGGCTGTGCGGGGCTCCAATGGCTATTTAAGAATCCTGTCTAAAGATGCTGCCATTACAGCAGCGGCTGCTGAGAACCCTGGGCTCTTTTAAATTGCTGGGCCCCAGGACAGCTACCTCCACGTGCACATTGTTGGCAGTCCTGCCTCAAAGTGAACATGTGGTGAATATGCCTAAAACATCCCTTAAATACTAAAATGAGAGTGCATTAAGCTTATATTACAATCTATGCCTAACATCACTAAGCCCTGTAATTTCAAGAGATCATGTTGGGTTGTTTTTTTTTAAAGGGAAGATGGTAGTTCTAGGCCTTTTTAACCCAATGAAGAGTAGAAACACATACTTGTAACCGAGTCAGAGGTAACCATAGTAGTGCCCACGGATAAAGCACAAGATTTGTGTGTGTGGCGGATCTGAGAGAATCCACACGTCTTGATGCACGAGTGAACAGATTTAAGCTTGTGTACATTACACACATCCACACCATATTTATATAGCACCTACCCAGTGGCAGAATTTGTCCCTGAAACAAGAGACTTCCCCTTGGGTGACTTAAGGTTCACAATATATTCCTAAGATAGTTTCACTTCCAAGATGTTCTTTAATAAGCTGCAGTATCACCTCATACCCTAAAACAATTTCCTCTGCACTCAGACTTACTGACAGCCCCCCTGCAGCCAGCATCAGGACTAGAGCACAAGGCAGTGATCTCATTCTAATAGTGCCTTATCATTTCAGCAGATGTTCTAGCTAATATGCTTAGGAGCACTTGGCAGTGTTGTCACTGGCTCTGATTTTCAGCCAAGGGGCAAACTTTAGTCATTCCATAGACTTTTGGTAAGCAAGCTTGGAGGAGACTCACTCACCACCAATAGTAAAATCTCTAGCAACCATCTCTCTGACACAGGCCTGTTGTATGACTCACTCACTGTAACTAGATTAGGGAGACAAATTGGGTGGTCTGCCCATTAGCCCTGATAAAGACTAAGTGGAGCTATTTCGAGCCATCTTTCTTCTACAGAAAGGGATCTTTATTTACCAGCCTAATGCCTAGTTCCATGGGTCTGTACAATCAGTATTAACATGGGTGTTCTGATGATTCACTGCATGTTACGCACCCATCGTTAACGTATTGCCCAAATGCACACACTGCAACTTCCATCAAGAGGTTTTTTTAACATTGATCTAGATTTTCATTTTTAAAAGCAGCTTTTGTAACTTGTTCATATTTGGACATGTGCGAGGATATTGTCAGTGCCCACGGAGTGGAAGGGTTATAATGGACAGAGCAAAAGATTGGAAGCCAGGATGCCTGGCATTCAGATCTGCCAGGAGGGAGCAAGGTTAAATAAATAGTTTGCTGAACCAGGAACGTATGTAAGGTAACAGTACTTAACTTATTAACATTTATAATTTAGAGAGAGGCTGAGAAACCTTTACTCCTCTCCCTTCTATGCTGCGTGCTAGAATAAACTTTTGAGAAAGGCAGGCTTTCTATTTTGCTGTCATGGTGGGAAGGTTGATTAGTTGATTGTCCTTGAGCTCTCAAGGCAACAGAGTTCATCTGGCCTGGAAACAATCTCCTGTGCTCACGAGTCTCAAGCTGGTGTTTTCTGGAGTGCTGTAGCTTTGGTGAGAAGTCTTCTTTGGAGATCCTGAGGGAAGCCTTCCCTTAGGTACAGGGGTGGCAGGTTTGTATAATTTTTGGTAGTGCCCAGAATGGATCTAGTCCCCCTGCCCTGTAAGCCAATATATATTTTATTAAATAATGTAAAAATGGACTGGAAACCGTAAGTGTTTAACAGTTTCCCTTTATTGCTCCATCAGCTCCCCTGGTGCCTGCTGCCCCCCAAATGCTCACCCTCCTCTGCTGTCCTGACTTGGACTCCTGCCCTTCTCACTGCCCTCAGCCCTCCTGAGACCTGCCCCCCTCCACCAGCCCTTCTCTCCCCCCTGTGCCCACTCCTGCAGCAGCCCCACTCTGAGCATGTGAGCTACCCCTCTCCTAAAACCTTCCTCTACACACCTGCCCTGCCTCTCTCCTCTGGTGCTGGTCCCTCCCCTGCAGGGTCTGCCCTGCTGCTTCACCCCCAAAATCCCCTGGCACCTACACCTTCCCTTACCCCTGCAACCTCCTGGCCAGCCCCCCCCCTTCCCTCACTGCCCCTGCCCCCTTTTTCCCTGATGCCCCCCCCACCACCACCACCCTCTGCCCCCCATTCCCCACATGCCCCTGTGCCTTCACACATGACTTGCTCCAGCCCCGCCTTCCTCATGTCCACCCCTTCTTTCAAGCCTTCTTCCAGCACCTCCCCCTCCCCCCTCTAGCCCCCAATGCCCTTACCCTCTCCTCTCCCAGCATCACCCTGTCCTCCCTCCCACTGACACCTCCCCTTCTGCCCTTTTCTTTAGACTCCACTTGGCCGCCTGGCATTTCTCTCTCCTCTACTCTGTCCCTTGGTACCTTCCCCTTTCTTCTCCTGACCTGCCCCCCTCCCCTCAGCACAAGCCCCTTCCTCTCCCTCCCCTCCCCACCCCACCTTCTTCCTTCCAGTTTGCAGGGCTGGAGTCTGTGATCAGGCCCCAGCTGCTTCCGGGGCTCCAGACCACTTGCCAGGCCTGGAGCCGTGCAGTTTTAAAGTCCCAGGCCGTGACATCATGCCACGTCCGGGCGTCTCCCCTCTCAGCTGTTGCGCAGCGTTTCAGCATGCTGTGCATGCGCTCCCTCTGCCCCACAGTGCCCCCCACCGGGGAATTTAAAGTGCAGGGCTGCAGCGCCCTGTCATAATCTCCCTCCCCCTCCAGCAGCGGCCAGCCAGCCCTTCAACCGGCCCTTCGGAGGATGGCCCACTGGGAAATTCCCAGTGTCCCGCCGGGCCAGTCCACCCCCGGTGCCTCCTCCCCCTCCTGAGTGCTCAGCCTGCTGCCAGCATCTCTCGTTGCCGTAGGCAGCAGCAGCCGGCAGCGTATGCAGGCAAGTAGGCAAGGGAGAGACGTGCACAGCTTTCATTCTGGCAGGGACATTCCGTGGCCAGGGGGATGCTCTGGGGCCGGAGGGTGGGGTAGCAGGTGGGGGCCAGGGCCCGCTCCAGGCAGGGCCAGGGGAGAGACCCAGCTCCAAATATTGGTGGAGCAGGGCCCCCGGATCTGAATATTCCTGGAGCATAGGCACCACCAGCCCATATAATTCGCCACCTGTGCTTAGGTATTTTGAGCCAGTTCTGGGGAGGGCTTGGATGTGCATCTGACTTCGAATAGGATTCTTCATTCAAACATGAACAAGTAAGGTGAGCAGAGAAGCATACAGGATGCATCTTCTCCTTTCTGCCACCCAAAAAAAAAAAAAGCGCCACACACTTCCCCCCTCCACTTCCTCCAGAAGAGGGCTCTTATGTGTCCTAGTTACTGGTACAATTGACTCACACGGCAGAATTTTGTGTTTTCTCCCCACGGCAAGTTTGCACAGGATCTCTTGCCTCAAGGTGTTCCACTGATCTACTATGATCATCCTCACCTTGTTTCTCAGTCAGACAAAAGTTTGTCCCAGACCTATCCCACATACTGGTTCTGCATGTTCATCATGCTTGTTTCTCACCTGAGGCACAGCAGAGCCAGGTAGCAGTGGGAGAGTGAGAGAGGGGAGATATATAAACCCTAGGCTAAGTAAGGTGTGATTCCCTGTAGATTAGGGAGGGTTATAACAAGCTAACTGAAGCACCTCTAGCCATTTAAGGTTCTATCAGAAACCTAACACCCCCACCTCCGCCCCCCTCACACACACCCCTTGCTTCAGGCAGATAGGGTGGAGAGAGGAAGGAGAGAGGACTGGATTTGAGAGGTGTTTTGCTGTGATTTGAAAGATCAAAGAATTGGGATGAAGGGAGAGCCTGTCCCAGCAGAGCAAGGGGACTCTCTCCCCTAGTGACAAGGATCAAGGGTAACCCTACCTAAGGGGGAAGAGGGTAAGAAACCTGCAGGGACGGAGAAGGCTCAGACCCAGACCCTTTCCCAGCTTCAGCTAGATGATTGGGCAACAAAATGGCAAATGAATTTTAGTGTTGATAAATGCAAAGTAATGCACATTGGAAAAAATAATCCCAACTATACATACAAAATGATAGGGACTAATTTAGCTATAACCACTCAAGAGAGATCTTGGAGCCATTGTGGATAGTTCTCTGAAAACATCCACTCAGTGTGCAGCGGCAGTCAAAAAAGCAAACAGAATGTTAGGAATCATTAAAAAGGGGATAGTCTGTCTTTTATTCTCTATCTTATTCATCATCAACCATGGGCTCAACGCCTGTTGGTGTCCGATGCCTCCCTCACGATTTCCTTCCATCTTTCCCAATCCAGTGCGGAGTGGCTTAGGTTCTGTAGACTAGCTCTGCACCAATCTACTATATCATCTACGCATTCTCTGTGGGGTCTGCCTCTCCTATTCAGACCATCCATTATGCCGAATACCAGGGTCTTAACTTTTCGCTTGTAGTTCATTCTGCAGATATGCCCGAATAGCTGTAACTTCCATTGTACAACCTTCTGCAGTTGGTTCTTTTTCGGCTGTATCTTCCTATATAATTCCTCGTTGGTGACTTTCTGCATCCATCCTATTCTCAGGATCTTTCTATAACAACCCCCCTCAAATGCCAATATCCTTCTCTTCAAATCTTTCGTTATCACTCATGTCTCACATCCGTACAACATGCTGCTAAATACACATTCAAGACATTGTCTCTATATTAATCCATGGTATGTCCACATCTTGAATACTGCCTACAGATGTGTCACCTCATCACCAAAAAGATATATTGGCATTGAAAATGGTTCAGAAAAGGGCAACAAAATGATTAGAAGGTTGGAATAGGTGCCATATGAAAAGAGATTAAAAAGACTGGGATTTTTCAGCTTAGAAAAGAGGAGACTAAGAGGGGATATGATAGAGGTCTATAAAATCATGACAGGTATGGAGAAAGTGAATTAGGAAAAGTTATTTACTTGTCCCCATAACATAAGAACTAGGGGTCACCAAATGAAATTAATAGGTAGCAGGCTTAAAAACCAAACAAAAGGAAGATTTTCTTCATGCAGCACATAGTCAACCTGTGGAACTCCTTGCCAGAGGATGTTGTGAAGACCAGGACATTAACACAATTCAAAGAAGAACTAGATCAATTCCTGGAGGTTAGATCCATCAATACTTAGTAGCCAGGATGGGTAGGAATGGTGTCCCTAGCCTCTGTTTGTCAGGGGCTGGAAATGGACGACAGGAGAGGGATCACTTGATGATTACCTGTTACGTCCACTCCCTCTGAGGCACCTGGCATTGACCACTGTCAGAAGACAGGCTACTGGGCTAGATGGACCTTTTAGGATTACTAGATGGTTTAAAAAAAGTACTGGACACACTTGATCTCAGATGAGGGGGGGGACCAGACGGGAGGGAAGAGGGCTGGCTGGGAGGGGGTCGGGGACAGTGGGACCGGCCAATGGGAAGCAGGACTGGCCGGGAAGGGGGTGGGGAAGCGGGGCGTGGGGCACATGGGTGAGTCCAGCCCCGGGGATTCCGCCCCACCCCAGCCCCACCCCCTCCTCTCTATTGCGTAGTTGCATACTGCCTGGCTGGTAGACACGCTCACACTGCGTAAGCGTGTCTACCAGCCAGGTAGTACGCAACTACGTACTGATACTCATGATAATAATAAAAACTTAATTAGAAAAAATGTCCGGTATTTTCTCAATTTGTTTCCTGGACAGAAAGCTGAAATACCGGACTGTCCAGTTCAAAACCAGACACCTGGCAACCCTAGGACCTTTGGTCTGACCCAGTATGGCCATTTTTGTGTTCCCTTCTGTACCACCTTCCTGGGATACTAGTAGGACCCTTGATGCCCCAAGAGCAGGGACAAGAGATGTTGTCCTTGACTCCACCAACAAAAGCAGAGACACCATACCAACATCAGCTCTGTCATACACACCATTGAACTATTGTTTCTAATGTTTCTCAATCAATATTAGGAAGAAATAATGTAATGTGCTGAGCAAGAGTATTTTAAAGTTACCAATAAAGGAGGCCCAACCTGCCATAAAATGTCATTACAGTCACCATACCAGAAAGGCAGCTTGGAACATTTGCTTTGACAAGTATCACTGCTTGGAGTTATGCAAGCGTTCTCTGGGATACGTACACAAAAATGTCCGAGTTCGGCTCTGATCTTTAGAGACACCCGCTGTGACTGAATGGCTGGTGACTCAAAGCTCTGTATGCAGTCGAACTTCATGAGCAGACCCCACCTTCTGAGCATCAAAAGCAAAAATCCTCAAATAAAGCTGGCCTGAAGATTCATATAGGGAGGAGCTGAAAGGCCCTGAGGGAAGGGAAGTGGCTGCAAGACCTGGAGTGGAAGGGAAGGTTCAGCTGAAAGGTCTAGAGAGAAACTAAAAGGGCCAGGAGGCCCCAGACAGAGTTGGGGAAGACACAGAGGGAGAAAAGTGTAAGATCATGAATGAAACCTGGATGGGCTCTGTCTCAGCACCAGATGGTAAAGACTTAGGAGACAGTAGAGTTGCCAGTAAAATGTAATGGAAGAAGCTCATCAGAGAGAAAGCAGGCCACGAGCTAGTCTTCCCGTACATATTACTAGCGCAGGGTGATTGACTCTGGAACGCCAGTGTCCTCTGTATCACTGACTAGGCAGGCATTGCCCAGAAAGTGGTTTCTTTCAGCCTTAGCCAAGTCCCACCTACCTGCTCTGTAGCAGGTGCAAGCATCACTGAGTCACACATTTTCAAGCAGCTCCTGGATATATGAGCTAGGATTTTAAGCATTGCCTAAAGTGTTTGGATGTGCAGTTCGTGGTCATTTTAATGGGAATTTTGTGTCCCATTCCCTTATCAGGCTTTGAAAATCTGAGTCATAAAAGCTAAATAGCTTTATTGTAGGCTGCTTGAAGTGCAAGTCATCAGACAGCATGAAGTCAGACATTTATTTTCCTTCTCAAAGTGTAACTCTAGACACCAGAAGAAGTGGCAGGAGTTGTTCTGACAGGTATAGCTGAAACTCAATGACTCAGATAAGTTTGAGACGATATCCCAAACGTCAGAAAAGCCATTCTTACCTAAACAAGACAATGCTGTTAAAATATCTCATTATTGTACTGCCTTTTAACAAAGTTTCAGTGCCATCAGTCTCCTTGCTACTCCCTCCTACAAGTCTTTGCATAATCCCATGTATTAGTCCAGCTTTCCTTCCTCATCTGAATTCTTCTTTTCCTGCAGTTGGACTGCAGCATCTTAACCTTGGAGCACCTCTCATTCAGGGAGGTGCTCAGGAATTTATCCACTCGGCTCCTGTTAAAATCAGTGCAACTCACTCAGCAAAATCCCCTGGTACGCTGCCAGGAAAACATACCCTGTGAATGCTTTCACTCACTAATATCCCCTTACCATCTAGTCTCTCTTTCTCAGGGCTCCTGTCAAAGGAGAAGATTCTATGGCTAACTCTTATTACCTTAGCTATAGTGTTTAAACAGCAAAGACCCTGTCCTACCACCTATGCTTTCCTTATTCCTTTGAGCAGATGCATGAACAAAGACTAATTGTGGGGCCAAGGGTTTCACAATCTGGTGCTGAGGCCTGACGAACCATGGAACATTGCTGATTAATGCAAGGCTTGTGATGTGTCACCTGCTGCAAGCCAGGGGCATGGTCCTCAGCTCCTCACTGGTCTAGTTATGAAGAGTAGCTGCATGAGTGAGAGCTGCAGACTCGCATCCCATCATAGTCGGGGCAGCCCTGGTTTCACAGGGATGGGCAGCAAACATGGACTGGATTAAAAAGAACATAGCAGAATTAGGTTGTGGCTTGGATTTCACATCCTCCCCATGGGACTAAGAGTATACTTGAACCTCTCTGGTGTGGCAACATCCAGGGTCTGGCAGGACTATGGATGTTGCTAGACCACAGAGCCCCAGGAGCTGGGAGCAGGGGGCAAGCTGGGAGTCTGGTAGCAGAGAAGCTGGGTCTGGTGGCCAAAAGAGGCACTGACCTCCCCTTAACTGGTCCCAGATGAGTCCAACTGTACAAGAACGCACTGTATTCCCCCAGATAGGTCCATAGGAGTAGGCAAGCACAAAGAGACTGCTAACCTGCCACCACCATCCCTACCAACCAGGAACAGATGGGTGAGGAGATCTTTGGAACGGACAAAGTCCAGAGTGGGAGCGAAGGTATTGGTAACAATAAGATCACATACACTGTGCCAAAGCACATACACTTGTCTATATTTACCCATCAATTTCCCTTACTCCTCATGAATCGAGGAGTACCAGTGGCCATGGAGGCACCCTAAGGATTTGATTTAGCGGGTCTTTACTAGATCTGCTAAATCAACCCCCTGGAGATGGATCACCACAGCATCAATCTTCTGGAATGCAAAGATGTGGCTTGAGGATAGTAAAGGGACTTCAGTTTCCTATAGTATGTGCAAGAGGAGACTGAAGGGGGAAAAAAATCTTACTTCCTTTTTAGAGCCATAGTCCAAGCCACAATCTATCTTTACATGTCTTTTGGCATATGTGTACTTCCCAAATAAGTTTATTTTTAATCACACAAAGGTAAAAATGACTAACTAGCTATACAAGAAAAAGGCTAAAAGCAGATTTTGTATAGCTAAAACTGAAGTGTGTTACCCTGCAAGTATGTTGTCAGGTAGCAATAAGACAACCTTTTATCAGTGCTTGGAGACATGCAATAGAAGTGTATTTTAAGTGCCCCGGATGCCCTGAATAACTCTTCTGCAATTAGATGTGTATATTAAAACATCATGCGGGTGTGGTAATTATAACCCTTTGCAGCAGAGGATATTTATACAAGTCTTAAATTACGTTTTAGGGAAACCTCACCGGGAAGAATTTTTTAATCAATAAAAACAAGGGAGAGATTACATTTTTATTTTATTTTGGGATATGTCCTAAACAGAAGAAAGAAAGAAAAGCTGCTGATGTGTCACACATTGTAACATGCTTGAAGTTTAGAAATAGGTCATTCTCGGTATGTCAATTTTTAAGTCATACTAGAATTTGCTCAGGTTATACATTAATAACCCTGCAGTCAAATCTGTGGGTATCTGACTCCTTTCTCTGGAGAAAGGTTTAGGGCTCCCTTATGTGTGTCTGAGGCAGCTCCCAGTGCTATTCCTAGGATAGGCAAGGAATGGTGTCTCTGTTGTGTAAGGCTATGCCTAAAGCAGTGGTGGGCAACCTGTAGACTGCCGGCAACATGTGGCCCATGAGGATTTTCTGTGTGGCCCATGAGACAGTGTCTCTCACATGGAGTCCACAGCCATGATGGAAGTGTTTAAAAATATTAGCTGAAAATCAAACTGCTTTGGGAAAAAAAAAATTCCACTGAAAGTTTCCCTGCAGCAAGGACGGGGGGTGGGGTGGAAGAAGAGGGGGCAAAATACTGACCAACTCTAAAAATGAGAAAAGAAAAACAAAATGATTGACTTGGATTGAGGAGTTCTTGCTAGTATAATCCTCACAGGAGTCCTTCCATCCCAGGGTTTCTTTTTTTTAATACTACCGTACTCCTTGCCAGCTGCTGACTAAGCCTTAGGTCAACTTTCTTACTTGAGCCTTCCAAGATGGCTAGGCATTTCCTATTCCAATTCATGGCATGTGTGTGCACTTAATACAGCACTGCCACAGTACACCAGTTGCACTTAAGAAATTGGTGTCTCTAATGCAAGAAAGAGATAGAGTCCATGTAATAAGACCAGGATCCACTGTTCCCTGAAAGCTAAGCACTAGGGCAGCCACCCAGGAGAGATCCAAATGCCGCCCAGCTGATTAGCAGAGCAGCCACCGCAAGCAATATGTGTTTCTACTCGTGGTGCACATCCCTCAATACACTTAAAACTTATTCTCCACATGGATGGAAAAAATAGTGGGAACATTGCCAGGGTACTGAAACCTTATGTCAATATATTGATGTCACACATTTAACACCACATTATTAGACCTTTGAGCTACATGCCTATATTTTCCCCCTCCACTAATCTTCAGACACTGACAAAAGCTTCTTTAGTTTCTCTTAAATTCGGTGGTGGTGCTGTGCATTTTCTCCCTCCCCCAACCCCATCCCCAATGTAGTGACAGATGAATCCCAGAAGCTATTTTTGGATTAGGGAGTATTTAGAAGTTAAGATGCTTTTTTGTATATCTCTGGTCTGCCAACTTGGGTTGGAAGTCCCCCAAAACCAGGCTCTCATACATGATTTATGGCACTTTCTCTATTCCAACGGTAGTGCTGGAGCAGCCTCAAAGCATTTTGGCATTGCCACCTCGGGTTACCAGACCAGAAGGGGTTGAAAATGAAAAACAAGCCTCACACCTGTTTTAAAAGCTTGTCTTACCACTATTGACAGTGCTTGACACACACAGCCAATCTATGTAGTGCTGTAAGAGGAGAACAGAAGACAATCCACATCCCAAAGGGTTCATAACACAAGGATCTGATCCAATGAAATGCAGAAGAGAATAGTGAGGGGGTATTTGATAGCAGCCTTCAACTTCCTAAAGGGAGGTTCCAAAGAGGATGGAGAGAGGCTGTTCTCGTAGTGATGGATAGCAGAACAAGGAGCAATGGTCTCAAATTACCGTGGGGGAGGGCTAGATTGAATATTAGGAAAAACTATTTCACTAGGAGGGTGGCAAAGCACTGGAATGGGTTACCTATGGTTGTGGTGGAATCTCCATCCCTAGAGGTTTTTAAGTCTTGGCTTGACAAAGCCCTGGCTGGGTTGATTTAGTTGGGATTGGTCCTGCCTTGGGCAGGGGGCTGGACTTGATGACCCCCTGACGTCTCTTCCAGCTCTATGATTCTATGAAAAGCTGAGGTCCTTTGATTGCCACTGATGTCCATGAGAGATGAGGTTGAGGTTGGACATTAGGAAAAACTTCCTGTCAGGGTGGTTAAGACTGGAATAAATTGCCAAGGGAGGTTGTGGAATCTCCATCACCGGAGATATTTAAGAGCAGGTTGGAGAGACATCTAGCAAGGATGACCTAAATGGTGCTTGGTCCTGCTGTGAAGGCAGGAGACTGGACTGGATGATCTCTCGAGGTCCCTTCCAGTTCTAGTGTTCTATCAATGGACTTAGCACTTTCTTGGATCAGACCCTGAAAGATTCTGCTTGGACAGGTTTTAGTGCAGGGAATGGATGAAGTTTTGGAATGGTTTCTATTTTACTCAAGTTGATTCCACCCACCCCTGCTTATTAGAGTCTTATGGATAATGAGGGAAGGACTATTGACCTGCAGCTGCTGTGGACTTCAGCAGTTGGCAGGGTTGCTTTCACCTAGGCAGGTGGTGCTGAGCACCACACAAGCTATAGCCATTTTACTTGGAGGTCTCAGCAGTATAGCAACTAATGGGAGCTGGCAATGCCCAGCACTTCCGAGCAGGCACTCAGTATCAGGGCTAGCCTCACCCCATAGGTGAACTAGGTAGTCACCTAGAACACCACATATTAAGGGGCACCAAATTAGACAGAAGTGATTATCCCCCTCTATTTAAAAATAATAGGTTCTCTCTTATAAGTAACTATCCAATATTGAACTTGTAAAACAGTGCACCATTGCCATGTCAGAAATTGAATTATTTATTTCCCATTGTGGAGCCCGGCTGTATATGTAAATATCGTTAACATGTGACATAACACATCACTTCGAAAGAACTCCGCCTGGGTGTGCTACCTGGGAAGCCTCTGGCAGTTCAGTTGCTCTCAGTAGCCCAGTCATGCAGTTGAGCCCATGTTGCCCACCGCTTAGTGAAGGCTGGTCAGTGACCTGCAACAGCCATTCTGCCAGGTTACAAGCCATGATCTCAAAGATAGTGCGTCCACAAAGAATGTGTATGGTGTAGGGATGTAATAATGTAATTGATTAACCGATAAACAAAAGCTTATAGGTTAATGCTATAGACTACACGTTTCCCCTTCCCCTCCGCCAGTGAATTTTTTTAGCAGGCTGGCTCATGCCGGGTCTGGGACCTACCTCCGCTGCGGCCCTGCATTTAAAGCATATTAGGAGCCAGGCGGACAGGCGGCCCAGCTCAGTTCCAGCTCATGCTGGGTCCAAGAGCTCAGACTCCCCCTACACCGGCATTGCTGCCACCCCATGCTGCTGCCTCGGATACAGTGGCTGCTGGCCCCACCATCGGGGATTATAGAATAGTTGACCAACTGATAAGAATTCATTAGGTTACTCGACTATTTAATTAACCGATATTTAACATCCCTAATACAGTATTGGACTCGAACAGTTTGATAGTGGGCTTGGACAAGATTGTAAAAAGGAGAATCACAAGATTAAGATTTCTATTTTACATTATTTACTTGACATTCAAAATGAACAAAGGTAAATCTTCATTTTAGACTTCTCATTTTTCTCTATACTGAATGGGGGGTGAGGCCTGCCAACTCATAGTTTGCCAAGAGGACACCAAAAACCGCTGGGCCAGCCCTGCTCCACACCAAGCAAGATAGAATCCTAGAGGGGTTCATTTTGTTTCTATTCAGCATTGACTCTATGCAGGATGGTGTTTCTGCAGTAATCAGGACATGCCCTTCCTAATATGACCAAACCATTAAACGGTGCAAGTTGCCATGATTCCAGAGGTCAATGGAACTACACTGATTTATACCTGCATAGAATCTGGGCCAAGGCCTCTATATTATGCTTTGTCCTCTCCTGAATAACATGACAGTAGCCCAGTTTTCCTACATCCCAATGTTTTCAGAGAGCCATTCAACAGAATTTAGCTACAGCCGGTCCCCGAGTTACGAACATGATCTGCGCTTACGAGCAGCGCGGTCGCCATGTAACTCAATGGGGTCCGAGTTACGAACACTTCAAGTCACGGCCAAATGTTTGGTCCGTAACTCAGGGAGAGGCTATATTCCATTAATTCTGAAAAATGCAACTTGCAAGCAAGTTAACTGCAAAAATAACTCCTCTGACAGAAGAGAATAGGTAGGTGGAGATGTAGGAGTTCAGGAAGCAGGTATTATTCTTCCCCCACCCTGTGGAGCAGAAAATAGACATTAAAGGATTTTAATACACATGGGAACACGAGTCTTCCTGCACTGAGCAAAAAGGAAACCAGTGATGGATGGCAGCACTCTCAGAGGATGATATTTGGCCTTCTGCAGGAATAATTACTGATACCCCTTACCATTACTGGAAGCCCAAAGAAAGTTTGCACGCTATCTAAAATATTGCATAAGTTGTTTGATTTATTCTAGCCACAGTCTATCAATCAAGCAGATGAATGTATTTTGCACAGCCTTGGATCAGGCCCTGAAAGATTCCTCTTGGTCAGATTGAAAACAGACTCTTTCTTCAGTTCATTTGATATATTTTTTTATGCACACACTTAAGAGCTTAAGAGAGAAGGAAGTTTTGCATTGAGTTCCATCCTGAGACTTCCCCCTGGCAGTGCAAGGAGCTGTCAAGTAATTGAAACTGAAATTTCATCTACTATATATTTGAGAGCATTTGTCTGTGTATTCAAGAACTCCACCCAAACAGTAAGAGCTAGGACCACAAAAGTCAGGATACAGCTTCCTCTTATCTTAAAGCAATGTAAGGGTTTGGTTGTGCCAGGAAAATGGGATGTGCCTGGAATGTGACTGCTTCTCAAACCCATACAGAAAAGAGACAATCACCAGACAGGTGAAAGGTGCTGGCTGGGGGCACTCTCTCCTCCTCCCCCCACTCAGTCTGGGCCTGCCCCAACTCCAAGCATCCCATCCCCAGGCACCCATTAGGGAGGGTGGGGGGATGACACTCTCTCCCCCCAATTTGTTTGAGGACATTGCTTTCTGTTCCTCTTCATCAGGGAGTGAGAAGAAAGTGCACAGTTTGCTGCATTCTGCACTGGGGCTGCGGAGCACAAAGGGCCGACAAAACCTGGACCTGCCTCAGTTGGGGGACGTGCACCCCTCCCCTGGCTGTGCCTGCTGGAGCTGCAGCGGCCATGGAGAAGCACTTCTCACCTAGCCCCAACTGCTGTGGTGAGAGGGGGCTGGAGTAGTAGTAGCAGCTTCCTCCCCAGGGCAGCCTGCATACTGAATCCCTCATCCCCAGCCCCACACGGGAGCAATGATTTAAATGAAGAAAAACAAAAATTATTTAAGTTAAGGATCCACACAATGTATTGTAAATCTTCTAGTAATTAATAAAATACAAGCAAAGTTCAGCAGGAAGCAACAGGAAGACGGATTTTGTTCATCATACATATATTAGAACAGCAAAAAAGTCAGAGGTTGTGATCTCAACATTTGTTTTCATCTTGAAATAGAAGTCAGAATATTGAAAAATTTTACACACTGTTCTGAAAAGTTGATTGAAATTAAACATTTCTAAATATTTTGATAAAAGCCATTAACATCCTCCTCTGAGTCAATTCAACATCAAGCTTAGGTTTAGAAGGATTCAATTTTTATTGGTAAATACTAATCTCACTGAATATACAATAGCCAACAAAGAACAAAAACTGCTGCATGAGAACTAAGTTAGATTTAAGGATATTTACTTTGTATATTTTGACACGTGATGCTGAAAATTTTTAATGGTTATAAAGCTTTAATGTTTTGAATCTCAATATTGACTTTCATTAAATAATTATCTGACCTTCTCCATACATTTTCAGAATTGTGGGAAATAAAAATTGGAAAAAAATGCTTTAACACAAACTCAATAACTGCATAATTTCAATCAAATTCTGCCAAGCCTAACCAAACTGCATCTGTCCATGGTGCCTTCTGAGAACTATAGCTGAGTTACCCATGTCTCCATTCTCTCCTATGGGCCAGGCTTCCGGGATAGACTACATCTCCCAGGATGCACCCACAGTCATGTGATTGTTGAGAAGCATCTCTCAGTTCTGAGTGGAGACTATAATGCAGAGCTACTCAACTTTGGAAGCCCCAGGGGCCACAGTAATACTCACAGTGCAGGCTGAGGGCCACAACTTAAGTGTGGTTGCATACATGCAAATAACTTTTCACACTGACGGGCATGAATACAAAGATTAAGGCAAGACTACACAACACACAGGCCCCATTTTAGTCAGTTTCTGCTGATATTAATAAAATGCAATAGTTACCCAATTTTCACCCATATGACAGCATGTTTAATGAGCAGTGACAGTCTAGGAATTTAATTGCTAAAATACATATCAGGAGAAGACCATTATATTGGCTACTTTTTTGTTTTGGCCACCACCCGCAGGCCGCAGACAAATGGGCTGTAGGATGTATGCGGCCCGCAGGCCATGTGTTGAGTAGCCCTGCTATCGTGCATCACAGGAGATGTAGCATGGCAATGCAGCACCATTGGCAGATTCGATTTAGAGTCTGCTCAGCACTAAAATGTATGTTTCAGTTCAAACAGAAATGGGTCAATTTGACCAAAATCAAAACATTTTTATTTTTTGCTGAAATTTTCCAGTTTTCCAAAATCTAAATATTTCCACCAGAAAATGTCATGTTTTCAGAAACTGTTTTTCCACTGGGGGAGGAGGAGAAGGAAATCAGTGTGATGGAAAATGGGACCAGCTTTTACATGTACACATACACAATGTGAAAATGAGAGAAAATTCTCATTTTCATTAGAAAATCATTTTTCCATAAAAGAGTTCAGACAACTCTATTCCACATCCTTCAGACCAGCACTCCTGCATAAAACTTGTACAAAAATCTGAAAGGACAGAGAAGAAACTGATGTTTCAAAGAGTCAGGTCACAGTCAGTAAACCCAGCTCTCTATACAATGAGCACCAGCTGTAACACTATTGAACTCCCCACTTTAATTGTTCACAGGAGAACACATTCATCCTATAAAAATCTACCCACACACCTACTCTTAAACCTCCCTTGGGACTTTCAAACAAAAGTCTAGTTCCCCTTTAGGCTGCTAAAAAGCTGTTCTTAAGCCTCTCCATAACATAAAAAGCAGAAAGGAAAAAGGGAAGAAAAAGCAAACAGTGGACTGACACAAGAACACTATTCTCACTAGGACTTTTGTAATAGAATTAGAGCTCTTCAAGTTTTATGCACTAACATTCCTACTGGATCCATGGCAAACTAGTCACTAAATCTATCAAATTTCACATACAAAGGAATATGACCAAGCACTAAAAATTAGTCCAATGTGAAAAAAGTTCGTGAGGGAATCCTTCCCAAATTCAACATTCCTCTGTTCTCCCTTTTAAAACTATTAGTCCCTCCCTATTACAGTAAGGGTTAGAGACAATAATTAGCTCTTACAGAATGCACCATTCATCAGGAGTTCTCAAAGCACTTTACAAAAGGGATCATTACTACTATGCCCATTTTTCAAATGGGAAAACTTAATTAAGTTATATCACTTGCCTGTACCTCATGTTACCCAGCAGGCCAGTGACAGAAGCAAGAATAGAAGCTGGCTCCTTAGGTGGCAAGTTACATGGGCCTGTGGTGCCCAGGCTCCAGGAATATTTCCTGGCCTGGGGACCCTGCTCCACCAAAGTTTGGGAACAGGTCTCTCCCCCAGCCCACCTGCTGTCCATGGGCAAATTAGAAGGGCCCAGGGGCACTCTCTGCCACCACCAACAATGCAACAAGGCCAGAGCAGCTTCTGGCCACTCGCTCTGTGTAGCCGCTAGCATATCCCTGCAGCCCGAGAGGAGGGGTGTCTCTATGAGCAGCTCCCAGGAGTCAGGAGCACCTCACAGACACACCCACCCAAAGGCAGACTCCTGACTCCCAGTCCAGTGCCCTATCCACTAGTGAAATCTCTCAATAGCCACATTTACATCAGCCGTGCTGTATAAATGTGTTGGATTCCTGGGCTCTCGCACAGCAGGTAACTAGAGCTTTATTTTCAGAAGTGCTGAGCGTTCTATTAGGCAACATATTTCAGCCCGCTGGGCTCAGTGTGGAGCAGTATTTAGGTGGCCCAGGTCACATGCAGTGGAAAAGCCCACTTGGTACCTCTCTGCTTCTCTATTCTCTAAATAGCTTTGCAAACCTGGCCCTGTGTGTTTAACTTGAGACCTGTGAGTAGTCCCATTCCAGTTGGTGAGATTGCTCACATGCTTTGCAGGACCAGGGCCAGCATGCCCAACAGGACTAAGGCCCGGATAAATAAAGAGACTCCTGATGAAACCGGCAAGCATTGGGTTAGTCATACACATTCTGCTGTGAAGCAAAAGCACTGCATTAGGGATGATGTTAAGGGTTAACCAGCGGTGGCCAGAGCAACCCCCCCCCCCCGGGTCCGTGGGCAAGGGGCCTGCTCCAACCCAATCCCCCCACCTGTCCCCTCTAATTGATTCATTGGTTAAACTTAGCATTTAACCAGTTGACTAATTAAATGGGATTTTACATCCCTACATTGCATCCCAACATTTTTGCTGTAGCTAATGGTTGTTTGTGAAAATTCACCTACATTTGAGCTCAACACCACCACATGTAAAGGCCTGCCTGATGTACAGTTTATCAATAAAAATGTATCCTGTGGGTACAGGTAAAGCAAGTTATAGTCCATTTAGTATTGCATTTGTATATCTAAATAAATTCATTGTTTGTTATATTCCCCAACTTGTATTGGAAAGCAATGGCACAGATCAGTAGAGGAGAATGTGATGCAGGCTATACTCATTGAGAATGAATATAGCAACTTGGAGTGCAAAGTGAATTTAATAATCCAAAGTAGTCATTGAGTTATAGATGATCTGGATAAACTGAGCACAGAAATTGCTGAAAGAAGCCCAGTTGGGTTTTTTAAGGACAGCCATAAACTGAAAATGGCATGGGCAGCGTGGCAATCTAGTCTCAGAACACAAGCATAGTACTACTAGAGCACATTGGTTAAAAAAGGTTCCAAAAGCAAGAGACTTAAACATAACTTTTGGTGGCAAATGTGGCAGTAGATGCCTGTTTTAGTAAACATACAAAGCAACATAATATGGAATAAGGGCCAAGTTCAGCAGTGTTGACTCCCAAAAGTAGTCCCAGTTAATTCTACCTCCCCAGTTTGTAAGCTCCCCATTCATTCCACTGGTTTTCCTCATGCGGGTAAGTACTGAAGTATCGGGAGGCTCTCAAGCTGAAAAGCCATCTATAGGAGGGTTTGCTTACCAACTACCTTGGGCACCAGTGCAAAACCCTATCAACATAGGCTCCAAGCACTGCTTACTCATTCAGGAGGTCCTATACACCCCATCCCCGGGTCAGCTAGCACCATACCATGCAGGATTCTGTCACCCAGTAGCTTGCCCAGCACAATTCTGTATTATGTGGCAATACTTGGCAGTTCTGCACCTCAGCTCAGCTGCCAGGCTCCATCATCCTCACTGCATTGCCAACTGTGGGGAAAGCTAAACCACAAACAGACATTTCCCCTCATTTGGCCATCACAAGATTTCACAGGCATCTGCACCCAAGCCTGCAATTCTCACTTCAGTTGAACTTGTACCAGACTAAGAACTGCAGGATCCTGTACTTGAAATAGTCCAGTTCTATAAATAGTGGGCTATTCCCAGCAGAGAGAATATCCTTGCTAGGGTCCTTCCAGGTGAAAGAAGTAAACTGAGAAGGCTTGCTAATTCCAAGTTAAGTGAAGGAGGAGGAGGGAAGGCAGAGAAATCAATGAGGCTCATACAGTAAGGTGCTAAAGCCTCTTGAGAGATACAGAGTGACCTCAATTCCCATTGAAGTCAACAGCAGTTGGCCGCACACATGCACAGTGAAGGTGCTGATGCTGATTTCCTGTCAAAAATCACCTTACAGGTTTGGACCCTGATATTTGCAGAGTGGAAAAAAAAAGACAGAGGGCTCAATCCTGCACCCTTGCTCCGGACAGTAATCCCTTTCTGTCTAGCCCCATTAACTTCAGTGTTTTTCACTGACTGCAGCAGGACCGACTAAAGAAGTTTTACTCACCCAAGTAAGGGGTGTGGAAAGAAATGAGAAGGGTTTAAGAGTGTTAAAAAATACCTAGGAAGAACGATTTTTTTTTAAAAGAAGTATTTGACAGTGTCTTTCAAGAATGCACTCCTTAAAATAAAGCAATAAAGGGGCCTTTCAAACTCTGTCACACCAGCCCCCTTAGTTCTAAAGAGAGACACTTTTCAAGAGTTTCAGAATCCTTTCTAGTATTTATCATCGCCTCTCCCACATCCATAGACACAGCTCAGCCAGCCTGGATGACTCAGCAGGAAGTGACTTTAAGAACTCAGCAGGAGGCAGAAGCAAGAATTAGCCAAATAAAGTCAATGCAGAGCATGAAAAAACAAAAGTCTCCTGTGTAGCATGTATGAACCCATTGAAATGGTGTTTCTATTTCACTCATTTTGAGTTGGCTTCCCCCACCCCTACTCTCTGAGAGACTATTCCTCCCATTTTCACAGTTTCAAGACAAACATTTGAAGCCTGGCTGACGGGCTAAAAAAGCACCTGATATCCCCTGTGTGATGTTTAGAGTCGCTTGATCATGTACAATTATGTTTGCTCTGTACAATGAACAGTACACTGCCTGCCTAAAAAAAAAATGCAGAGCGACAGAATTAGCGTGCAGGGCTGAGAGGGTGTGTGTGAATTTTCATGCAGCAACATATGGGGAAGGAAACATGCTCGGGGAGGAGAGGACTATTAGACCGAGAGATGTTGAGGTTAAACCTAATCTGAAAACCATTACATTATGGCCAGCAATAGTAATCAAATGGGAGGGCACAGTTAGTGCTTCCAAGACTTTGATATGAAGGTTACTCATTTTATCATCTGGACAATCTTAAAAGACAGCCCCATTTGTGTGAAGCACATTAGCACAAAGCAATCTAGCCTTTTAATGTAATGCCCTTGATGGACAGCCCCATTGTGGCAGGGCCTTGTCCATCTGAGGAAGGGAACGCACCACTAATCAAACAAGGTGTGGTGCCCTGCACTTTAATCAAGTTGCCCAGACGTCCAGGAAGGAGGCTTTTCGCTACATTAGTCCTGGCAGGTCACTCTCTGTAGTCATGGCCAGTGAAGCAGTTCAAATGAGAATTCCTAAGTATGCAACTACAGCCCGTTGGTTCTATCGCTCTGTCACCAAAGTGGTATCATGATGCATCTCTGCAACAGAGCTACCCCCACAAAATTGACAGACTTTTACTAACCCAATCTACAGCAATTGGCTACAAAGCCTAACTGCAGAATTAATTGTGCTATTTCCACCGCTGTCTCTTTGACCACAACTAGAATAATTATTTAACCCCTCTCTTGGTTGGAGGCCTCAATTATTTGCATTACCGATAAGCAAGCCACACCAAGCAGGAGCAGGACTAGGTGGAGGAAGGGAAGAATGAGCCAAGTAGAGTGGTGTGAAGGCAGCAAGGAGGAAAAGCCTCCCATTGAAGAGTTTTTCTGTTTGTTTAGATCTGCAAGATCCAACAAAGCCCACCAGAGAAGTTCCGGGGCAATGAGGGTCCGTGGCTGGCACAAAATCTCCTTGTTGCTTCTCCAAGATTTTTTTTAAATGAGCTTAGACCTGTCATTATCTGTTTCTGACAGGTAGGTGGGACTTGTAAGCAATGTGTATGAAAGTCTTCACGTGCAGATTTAAATGTAACTATCCTAAATAGATTAGCCTCCCTGCAGAGCACTGCACCGTAGCTTCTCCCTCCCCATCCGTTCCCACGTGACTAGTTCTGTACAGGGCAGAGTTAGTAACATGTTGAACACAAGTTAACCTAACTTCTTAACCTGCCACATGTCTTCTCTGCAGCCATGTCCATGCAGGAGCCCTGTCATTGCCTTACCAAGGTAACATTCCCCCGTGACTGGGATATTTTGAATTGATAGCTAGAGATATGCGCATACACAAAAACCCCCAGGAATATACATCTTTCTCCATGCTGATGGAAGCCGTTCAGATCAGGAAAGCACGACCCACAGGATGTAAGTGGGACTTGTCACCACAACAAGCAGCAACCCAGATCTTCAGCTGCTGTTACTGGAACTACATCCTTGACGCCACTGAGGATCTGGACCCATGACACCCTAAACTTATCTGAGATATTGGGGAATATCCAGGAGTACTCCACTCACCATTGCACTGGTGCCTCCTCTGGGTCAATCTGGGGATAAGTTCTTGAAGTCCCACCTTTCTGCAATCTGAGCTGCAGCCCCTCTCTCACTCCAGGAATTGCAGCATCTTTTTTTGTGGCTCAGACCTCTGGCCTGGTCACTCAGTGTTCCCCGCCTTCCAGCGCAGCAAAGCCCTGTCTCCCTAGCAGTCTTAGGCAGTCTGCCCTCTCACTGCCGTGCCTCTCCATCCACGGCTGGCAGCGGAACCTGGGCCTGCTCTCTGTGCAGGTTCCAGTCCAGGTACCCTCAGCTCAGCAGTTCCAGGCTGCACACTCTCTCTGCCCCTTCCCTAGACTGCGTACCCGGAACACTTGGCTACCCTTCTCATTCTGGGGCTTTGTCTACACTGGCGGCTTCTTGCGCAAGAACATCTCGCGCAAGTGTTCTCATGTAAGAACTCTTGCGCAAGAAAACGTCCACACTGCCATGTGCGAGCTGTGCTTTTGCGCAAGAGCGCCCATGGCAGCGTGGACGCTCTCTTGCGCAAGAAAGCTCTGATGGCCATTTTAGCCATAGGGCTTTCTTGCGCAAGAAATCCCTGCCGAGCGTCCACACTGCCCTCTTGCGCAAGAGCTCCTACACAAGAGGGCTTACTCCTGTTAAAAAAAGAGCGTAGCTCTTGCACAAGGAGCCCTCTCTTACCACACCATACTGTAAATTTCCTTGCGCAAGAGCGGGCAGGCAGTGTGGACACTCCGAAGATTCTTGCGCAAGAACAGCCGTACTTGTGCAAGAAACCATGAGCGTAGACATAGCCTGGGTGTGCCAGCTTGAAACATACCTCCCCTGCCAAGAGAGCAATCACTACCTACCCTCCTGCAGCCTTTCCCAGCTGTTGCCAGCTATTTGGCTTTATATGGGCCCTGGCTGTTTCTGCACAGCTGATTCTGCTTTCAATTAGTTCCCTGCTTCTTCCCCCACATGCAGTCAGTAGAAGTAATAGGCCTACCTGATCCCCTTAGCCCCTTCAGTTCTAGGTGGGTTGGACACCTCATCAGAGGGACATGCTTCTCTATTAATACTTGCAGAAGGGGGGGGGGTTATAAATAGGGTTGCTAGCACTCTAATCACATAAACTCCCTACCCAAGGCCCTGCCCTCTCACTACATCTCCACTCCCCCAGGCACTTGCTCTCACCAGGCTGGGGTGGGGGTTGGGCTCTGCCTTAGCACTGCTGGGCCAGCAGTCAGACTTTGGCTTATTAAAAGGTCCCAGATTGTCTTTAATAGTCACTGGAAGATTGAAGCCAATTGCAGGAAACTCCTGGCTAGTCCAGGGGCATTAGCAACTCTAGTTGCAAAGTTGAGGTTACATTAGACATTTCCATAGACTAGAATCAACACAGCCTTACCTGAAGTGCATCCAACCTGTGTACTCCCCTAGCTTGGATGCAATGCCTGGGAGAAGTCCCTAGATACTGCAGGAAATGACATAGGCCATTGCCAAGTAACTCACTCAGAGTTACTCACTGTTTCCACTGAAGCAAGACTACCTGGGCTGGAGTTACAAAAGCCCAGGCAATTTCAGGCTCATACACGTTCCCAAGAGGCAGTAAATGCACCTTTGTTCTACTAAGAGCATACAACTTACATTGCTTCTCACTTCCTTCCAGCTCAATCCATTTCCTGACAATGGCCTTTCCGCCATGGTCAGCAGGGCAGGTATGGATCTATTCTCAACTCAGGCAATGTAGGGATTTGAACCTAGCTCTGCCATAGCCCACCTAAGTACAAAAACTACGGTGCTATTTGATAGAAGACAGTAAGAGAGCCCCTTCTTCCCTCCTTTCCCCCTCCCCCCCCCCAAGAAAGGACTAACCTGGTTGAGATGCCTAACACCAGGAGAGGAGTCACAGCTGTGCATGCCACTTGCTATCTCCTTGCAGCCCAAAGTAAGGCATCGATCTCCCTTTGAGGTGTAAGGCGTGAAACTCACCCCTCTCAGCATGTCCTGTTGACTAGCCACTCCATGCCCTGCACACTGGTATAGGTGTCTGGGCTCTACAAAACTCTCCCCCTGAGTTGTATAGGGAACATAGAAGCCCAACTCAGGGCTACAGATTCCACTGGGGAAGATGCAGTACCTAAAGCAGGGGTGGGCAAAAGCCTCTCAGTAGGCAGAATCCGGCCCACCTTGGGCTTTGATGCAGCCCATGAGGCAATTATAGGCCCCGCCCCCTAATTACAGGGGGGAGCTCAGCCACACCCTTCCACCGACCCCCACCCCCTGCGTTGCCACTGAGACTCCTCAACAGGGCTGGCTCCAGAAGTGCCGCTTCTGCAGCCATGTGGTCTGGGGTTAGCCCCAGAGGTTAGAGGCGCTGTTCACACGGCACCTCCTGGGGTGGCCCCGGGTTGCGCGGCCATGGTAGTAGCGCCTCTGGGGCTGGTCCCTGGCTGCAGTAGCGGTGCCTCCAGGGCTGGCCCCAGGCCACAGTAGCAATGTCTCTGGGACCAGCACCGGGCCACGTGGCTGCAGTAGCAGCACCTCCAGGGCCGGCCGCGGTAGTGGTGCCTCTGGGGCCGGCCGTGGTAGTAACACGTCCACAGCGGCGTGGGGCCATGTGGCTGCTGTGTCTCCGGGGCCGGCCCCAAGCTGCGTGGGGGCAGCCTGTGGCCGTGGTGCCTCAAGGCCAGCAGCAGCAGTGCCTCTGGCCTCTGGAACGGCATGGCCACGGCAGCAGGGGCTCCCTCCGGGATGGCCAGGACAGCGTGGCTGCAGCCATCACTGCAAGGGAACTCAAAGCCAGGTAAGGTTCCCCCTGATGTCCAGACCCCCCACCCCACCTCAATCCCATCCCTCCCCCCCCCCCCCCAAGACCCAGCACTCTAGCTTACTTCGACACCCTCCTTTGTTCCTGCTCCCTCCATCTGGCCAGACACTCTACTCCCAGCCTGCTTTTGCACCCCAGCTTCCTCCCATATCCTGCACCCCATTTCTATCCTACTTGCTGGCAGTCCTATCTCGTGCACTGTACCCCTCATTTTTGTCCCTAACCCAGAGCCTAAGGAAGTCCATAAAATCCACTAACTCCAGAAGCCCCAAAAAGTAAATCTGGTCTATGGAAAGCTCTGAATCTGTGTCCCCCTTCCCTTTCCCTTACCCCGTGAGGTTGGGGCACCAGAGAAGTGATGTGTCTCAGTTGGGGCCACATCAGTGAGCACGGGGGAGGGGGAGGGGGGAGTTGGAAGAGTTTTTTTGCTTCTCACTCGTGTGGTCCCCAACTGATTTTTTTTTTTTTTTTGTGGGTCAGTGACCCCAGACCCAAAAAGGGTTCCCCACTCCTCCCATAAATAAAGAAAACATTGAAACCTTTTGTGTTGGACATAATATTTTACTTTATTTAAAATGAAGTTTGATAAACTAACATGAGAAAGTTAAAATGCTTAATCTGTTTCATAATTTAATTTAAACTGTTCTTACTAGCTGCAGCTGGCTCAAAAAATAAGGTCACCGTACCCAGCAAGGTAGTTCTCAGCCCCACCCCTTCCAAAATTTGCAAAGTGCCCCCCCCCCTTCCAAAATTATTACCCACACCTGACCTAAATGCTAAAGTCCCTTTGTGGATCCAGCCCAAAGTAACCCCCTTAGGACTCTTCTTCTGCACCCACTGAATGCAAAAGCAATACTCCCATTGGCTTTAAAAGTGCAGGAGAGGCTCTTAGAAGCAGAAAATATGTTTCAGAATTGAGACCATTTTGAATTGGGACCATTTCGTCTTATTGCCTACAAAGCTTAAATAAAACACCTCATACCTAGCTGTCCAACTGAGAAACCCAGCTCTTAACTTGCACTGGAGTTACTTTCCGCCCTGACACGGAGGGCGGGTTTTTTTCTGCCCCTCATTGCAAAAGTATCATCTGCATTATGTGTCTGGTATGCTGGATAACCACTGTCCTTTTGTGTTACAGCTTTCATTTCTCCCTCTCAGTGTTTTATTGAGCTAATATATTTAATTTAGATTTTTCTTTAGCCCTTCCTCCCCCCAGGCATAAATAATTGTACTAAAATGAATTTTTATGTCAACAAACTTTCCACTCAATCCCACCTGCAAAATTCAAAAAGGAAGGAGAAAAGGTTTAATTTAGAAAAATCTGAAATCCCTGGAATAGATGACAGCTGAGAGAAGACTGGCATATTAAATAATTTCATCTCGTAAACACTCCTATCTAGTTCTAGTTTAAACCTGACAGATGTAAATGCCAGCCAGCTACCGCATACCCAGTAGTTCTGCCTTTCATTTATTTGTGCAGACATCTCTTGGATGTAAAAACCATTTTATGTACATTAGCTGGCTTTGGAGGAATGGATAGATATCTACTTCTACATCCATCGTTTACAATATTTAACATAAGCAATGTGCATAGCAGTGGCACATTAGACGTGACATCTTCATTAGGCTAAATCATTGTTTTGTCAGAGATCATCAGATACTTCATCTTAACCTTACAAATCATGTCACAGCCTTTGCCAGAATTCTGTCATCAGGCTGTCTCAAAGCTGCATATAGGTTTTGTTATAAATCGCATAGAAACAAAATGTACAAGGGCTGGGGTAATTGTGTTGAAGAGGCAGCAGCATAAGACCTAATATATCACCAAGCAAGTCCTATCTTTGTAAATTTAAGCTTTATAAAAATGCAAACTCAATAAATGTGAAATTGAAAAATGCAACGCCTCTGGACACCAGTGGAGGAACACAGCTCTGGGAGATTTAAATTCAGACTGAATAGGAGAATTCAAGCCAATTGCAAGATCTATCAAGAAGCTGCATATTTTGCTCTGTGTATTAGACTTTTGGTTACATTGGCATGCTCAGAAAAGTCTTTCAGGATTGGTGTCAAGGTTACAAATGCTAGCTTAGGGAAGGTCACCTTGAATCTGATACACTCCAGAGACCTTTGGTAGCTCACTGATAAAGGTGTCCTACTTCATATAAAAAGATTCCCATATTTTTGCCAACACAGAGAGATTTTCCATCAGCAGTACATCCCGTAAGGCTCTGGAGGCAGCTTCAGCAGCTATCCATCACTTCAGAGCTGGTTTTTCTCTAATGAGGAAGTATATAAAAATGGTACCGTCTTATTCAGCACATCTACACCTAGGGAGAACTCAGTCATGCTGGCCTTTTAGAGGAACAAACTGGGGTTATTTTACTGTCTTCAGCCTTGCAGAATCTGCACAGCTCCAGGAGACTGAAGTGGATTCTCCTCTGGCCCTCACATCACCAAATAAATTGATAATTAAGTTCCTGGTGCAGGCCTACACATGCAGCCCCATTCTCTCCTAACGAGGCTCTCAGCTATACCGGCATTCCCCTAGATGCCACCCGGTTGCAGTTTGAGGCAATTATTTACATTGTGGTAGCACTCAATGGCCCCAGACAGCTCCATTTGTGCTAGATGCTGTACAAACAGACAAATAAAGATGCCTGCCCCAAACAATGTGTAATCTACTGTAAATCAAGATGACACAAAGTGAGCATGACAATAGTAGGAAAGGGGGCAAAGGAAAATGGGAGCAAGGCTATGCAGTGTTTTAGTCCTCACCAGAGGGGTTTAAATTTTAGTCTGCAGTACCGTGTCGCACACTGGCTGGACTGTGAGGGCCTGGCTGGTATACATTAAAGTTCCTAGCGCAATTTAGTGCTCCTTCTAACATGTAACCAGTGCACCGCTGGTGAGGGCTAAAGCACTGTGGTACTGTGCAGACAAGCCTTAAGAGTAATATGAAGATACTTTTTCCTGAGGCCATGACTAGACCACAAGATAAGGTTCAATTTATTCAGGTCGATTTTTTACCACCTGTTTTTGTAAAGTCAAAGATCCATGTCCCCACTGTGTGCAAGAATTCAACGTAGTTCATAGTGCATCCCCTGTAGAAAGACTACCATTGACTTTGAGAGTTATACACTGTGGGTAGCTACCCCACAGTGCCTGTGCCGCTTTGCATTCTGGGTTCTGCTCCCGGTACATACTGGGACCAAAACCATGCAGTGGGTGGTTCTGGGTTCATGTCATCAGAGTCCCATAATGCACTCGTCTACTCCCTCCCCCCATGCTTGAGATCAATGGGAAACCGTCTTTTTGTGCCCTTTTTGGCCCCGGTTCCCCAAGCAGACACCATAGCAGCGTGAGTATGGCCCCTCATGGCTCCTGTTGTGCATCACAGCATTGTGATGATGATGTTTGCCTTGGTGCACCTAATGGTGGACTATGTTGAGAGTGAGTGCACGTCACTCCAAGAAGAGGAGGAGGATGAATCTCCACACCAGACAGCTGCCGGTCAGTTGGGAATCAATTCTCAGAGGGAAAATCTACAGTGAGGGCTGCTGTTATACAAGCAGACAAAGCAATCCATACCATTCCACCATAGGGGGGAAATTCTGGGAAATATGGAGGACATAGTAGAGGGCTTTGCCATGATGGGATTCCCTAACTGAAGTGGGGCGATAGATGGAAAGCACATTCCCATTTTGGCATCTGACCACCTAGCCAAGGAGTACATAAACCACAAGGAACAGTTCTCGATGGTGCTGCAGGCACGGGTGGATCACAAGGGCTGTTTCACTGACATCAGTGTGGGATGGTTGTGAACAGTGCAGGACATGTGCATCTTTAGGAGTTCCTGCCTCTTCAGAAAGCTGCGAGCTGGAACTTTTTTCCCAGACTGTAAAATTAGAACCAGAGAGGTGGAAATGCCTGTTGTGATTCTTGGCAACCCAGCCTACCCTTTGCTCCCGTGGCTCAAAAAGACGTGTATGGGCAGCCTGGACCACAGCAAGGAGCAGTTCAGCTACAGGCTGAGCAAGCGCAGAATGGTGGTGGAATGTGCTTTTGGGCATTTAAAGGGAAGGTTTAGGAGTCTACTGACTAGGTCAGACCTCAGCAAATGCAACATTGTCTTTGTGGTGGCAGCCTGCTGTGAGCACCGTAATATTTGTGAGAGCAAGGGAGAAAAGCTATCTGGCAGGGTGGGGGGCTGAGGCAGAGCACCTACCCAGAGATTTTGAGCAGCCAGACACCAGGGCGATAAGGAAGCATGGCCTGGGCAGTGCAAATCAGAAAGGCTTTGAAAGAAAGTTTTATGAATGGCCAGTTTTGAGAGTCATGCACGCTGCTCTCAATGAGGTGCCCCTGCATTCGGTGTGTTTGCCTGTGATCCCCCTCCCCCCCCCACACACACACATTCCTACAATACAAACATAAAGAGACGGTTGTTCAGAAATCATGTGGTTTTATTTAGGAAACACAGCAGGAACCGAAAAACGAGTCCATGGTCAGACCCACAGCGGGTGGGGGAATCAGAAATGTGAGAAGAATAGCATTTGGCTTCACAACGCGCTGGAGGTTGAGTGTGAGGCTACTCTTGAGTTTCTTCTCTCCCCAGTGTCCTCGGGCCCCTGCAGGAAGAGGGAAAGTTGTTCTGCAAGGAGTGAGGGGCCAGGAATGCATATTGGAAAGCTGCCATGAGCTCCATCACGGATGCCAGGGACAAGACATTATCCTGGTGCTTCATTTGCAGTTCCCTGCACGCTCTCCATTCTCGACACTTCGCTCTCCTTTGCTGATGCTCCACTCGCATTTTCTCCAGTAGTGTATTCCTCCACTACATTTGTTCCTTAAACATGCCTTCCCTTGTCTGTTTTTCCCTGTGGTCTTGTGTAAGCCAGACAGCTGGGGGACCTGGGGGAGCATGCATCAAGTTCCCTCTTCTTCCTGCTTTAACAAAAAGTTACAAGGGCACACATTACAGGAGATACATTGTGGAGCCTAACATACAGCAAAGGTCCCTCTGAAGACACTGGAGAGGTATACTGTGTAAGGCCAAATTTATGCTTTAAAGTGGCCATTGTACAGCAAACACACAACAGAGTTTTCAAGGGAACATCTGGACTCATGTGGTTTGGAAGCAGGTATGGTAAGGGACCTGCCAGGGTATGACTCTGGGAGCGGGAGGAGGGATGGGATCAGGTCATGCTGGCGGGGCAAGGCAGCAGCTCATGCAGCTTCCCTCCTGTGTGTCCACCACACTCCACTTCCCAGGAGAGTGCCACAGGTGGGAAGGCAGCAGTGTTCCCTATAAGCTTCGCGCAGCACAGGTTCACAGGTGATTAACCAGCCCCACCCAGTCAGTCAGCTCCCTGCACAGAGCCCTGAGCCTCTGACTGGGCGGGGCTGATGAATCACCTGTGAAGCTGTGCTGCCGCACAGCTTACAGGGAACACTGGAGGGCAGGAGAGAGGGAGGGGATGCTAGAGGCTGAAGCCACGCTAGCAGCAGAAGCAGCAGCTAATAGCTTCCCCTCCTTCATCCAGGTTGCCATGTGAGATATCAGTCTTCTCCGAATCACAGAGTGATAGGGAGCTGATGCTGACTGAATGTGTCCAAAAACCTCAACATTATGCTGCAATGCTTTGTGCTGCAGTGACGCCAGACCATTCACTCCTGGCTTGGTGTAGGAAGGTTTCCTACCATGGAGGATGGAATAAGGCAGGCCTCCCCAGAGACCTTGTAAGAAGGATCAAAGAGTTCCTCTATGAGAGCTTCATGGAGATGTGCAGGGAGGATTCCTGCTCCATCACCAGACACATCAACAAGCTGTTCCAGGCCCCCCGTGCTGTGTAGGCACAGAGTATGCCACACATCACACCCAATTGCCTTAACACTCTTGTAGCATGGGGAAAAAAAGTGACCAGAAGTGCCCTCCCCAGGATCAGTGCCAGACTGTGAGAAGTGCTGGAGATTGTCTCCAAGGTTATAAAAAGTTCTTGGCTCTCACCGCTTGCTAATGGGCTATTCTCCTCATCATTGACCTCCTCCTCCTCCTCTGGATGTCAAGAACGTTGACTTTTGCAGTGCTTAGTCTACACTGCCATATAGTCAACCCTGCAAGGTCCAATTTTGTGTTACTCTTTGTGAAAAGCAAGAATATCCGAATCTATTTCAGCAGCTCTTAAGGTCAACTGAATGAGCTTGGTAGTGTGGCCTCATTGTTTAGAAAATTGGCCTTATGCAGCTAAATTTGACCTAAATTCCTAGTGTAGACCGTGTCTTAGCAAAGGTGAAAGAGGGGACCTAGCATCTGTTTTACCTGCCCCGTGGAAAGAACTAAGCTGACAGCAGATTTGCTGACGAGGCACAATGCTGTGGGAGTTTTTCAGCAGCAACAGGTCACAGTTGCTGGAATCTGATGCTCTTTCTCCAGCTTTTCAATGGGCCGTAGCATCTGGTGATGATTGAACTGCATCTGAAAAAATGGAATCATAGCCTGAACTGCTGCTTATCTCTCAAAATAAACTGGAAGCTTTTTTCCAGGTGTGAGTCAACTCAGGTAAGGGCTCAATTTTCTCTCTCACCATGACCTGAAACCCTTAGACAAGGCATTCTATGAGCCATTACATGGACATTCACAATTCCCACTGAGCCCTACTTCCGTAAACTCACAGTTTGCCTGTGAAAAGTGTGAGTAAAACTTAAGTAAGGATATGAGGATTTGGCCCGCTGAAGTCAATGGAAATAGCCAGTATGCACACCTCTTGTAGTCCAGCTCAATGGGAGTTCTCCAACAGGACAGTGTGAAAACTGAGGTCCAAATTGCAAATGGCTTATTGGCTCAGAATTTACTCTCTTTATTCAGGCAACTTCCGATTAAAGGCAAGGAGAGTTTTCCTAGATATGGGCTGAGTAAGAACAAGTTCTGCTAGGTAGGGCCCGTAGAATGTAAAAACCTGCTGTTCCTGGAGGCTGAGAGCTTTTTCGCACCAAGCTTGTAGAAAAGAAGTCTCATCTGCATTCCCGACGTCCTAATGTAATTTTTCAGTCTGCACTTATCAGAAGCTGAGAAGGGTAATGAGAGCTGAGCTCACTCCCTGTTTATTAGATCATCGTTGAAGGAACATCCTGATGCTTCAATCACTTCTCCTAAAAATCCAGTAGAACAGAGAACAATTTTATCCTTCTTCCTCTGCTTGTGAAACCCAGCAAGTTGCACACTCGCCTTGCCAAGCCCAGTTCTCATGGAAAAGGCTTTTGCCATGGACACAGAGGAGATTAGTACGTCAGTGTTGCCAGCTGTGAGCAGTGCTCGCTTTCCATTTAGCCAACAATAGCTGAAACCCTACAGGTAGCAGTGAGCTAGGACTACAGGTTTGGGCCCTCAGTAAAGATATGTCTACATTACACACTTTGTAGCGACAAAGCTGTGTTGACACAGCCCTGTCACTAAGGCTACATCTAGACCACAGGCTTCTTGCAGAAGAAGCTTTTACCAGAATTGATCTTCCGCAAAAACTTCTTGTGCAAGAGAGCTTCCAGACTGCATGGACACTCTCTCGAAAGTAAGCTCTGATGGCTATGCACAGAATGGCCACCAGGGCACCTGTGCTTTTTCCTCTTTCCGTGCAAAAAAAACCCCTCTTCCCTGTCCACACACACCTTTTTGCAAAAGAGCTCTTTCGCAAAAAGGCATTCTTCCTCATAGAATGAGGAATACCTACGCTGGAAAAACCCCTCTGTTCTCTTGATTTTTTTTGTGCAAAAATGCGCTTGAGGTGTAGATGTGCCGTGAGTTTTTTTCGGAAAAACCATTTTTCCAAAAAAACTCTGTAGTATAGACATAGCCTAAAACTCAGCATGCATGGCCAACAAAATATTTCCACCTTCTACTGGGGGGGGGGGGTCACTGTCAGCAGGAGAGCACTCCTGTCAACAAAGCTGCATTCACATATGCACTTGCCACAGCAAAACTGTCATTCAGGGGGCAGGGAATTAAGCACCCGTGAACAAGAAAAGTTTTAGTGTTCAAGTGCAAGTGTAGACATACCTTAAGTGTGGCAGTTCTACCCGCAGAGCTTCAAAGACACTAAGAAAGAGATGCATGTATCTTCTGCAGATTTTATTTGTATCGTCAAACAGCTATTCCAGTGCCCTAGGCTGTACAATGCACATCCAGTAGCAGCTACACAAGACAATACAGTCTTGCATGACCTTCTTATCAATAAACTAGGGAAATACAACCTAGATGTGGCCAGTAAAAGGCGGGTGCATAACTGGCTGGATAACCATTCTCACAGAGTAGTTATTAATGGTTCACAGTCATGCTGGAAGGACATAACAAGTGGGGTTCCACAGGTGTCTGAGTTCAGTAGCATCAATGATTTAGATGATGGCATAGAACAGTGATTCCAAACCTTTTTTATACCACGGATTGGCAAATCCATTCACAAACTTTTGGTAGACCAGTAACATTTTATTTGCATATTTGCATATTCATTATAATTAATTTTAAGAGGTCACGTGTTATTTTACATCACATCTGTACACACACCATACATGTTGTTGTAATGCCGGGGCGGGGAACCTGGGGGCCAGATGTGGCCCCTGGTTTACCTGCATCCGGCCCCTGAGGCTCAGGGCTCCCCCCAGCACTGGGGATCCTGTGCTGGCTCTCCAGTCACCCCAGCCCACCAGCCCCCCACGGGACTGGCACACACAATCCACTAGCCTGGGGCCCCCAAGCTCTGGTGTGAAAGGAGAATGTGGGAGTTTCTTTCTCCTTCTCAGTCAGAGATCACGTCAGTAAGGGTTTGGTTTGGGGTTTTTTTGCTTCTCGCTTGTGTGCAGCACCTGGTTGATTTTCCTGTGTGTCAGCGGCCCCCCGACCCAGAAAAGGTTCCCCACCCCCGTTGTAACAGCTCAGAGTTTGCAGATATCTCCAACACTAAAAAATAAATAAATAAATAAAAAATCTGTTAAAAGAATCCTTTCCTTTCTTATCTTAAGCCATTAATACCTATGTAAACTTTGTTTGAAAGGTAATCATGCAAATGTCATGAGCTAGGCCTTTTGTTCCAGTATTCAAAAGCAGCCTAAAAGCTTTTAACCCACCTGAAATTTTGGCATCACCCCTGACAGCCTGCCACAGCCCAGGAGAGAGTCCTATATCTGCAGCAGGTTTGACTCTTGCTGCTTCCAGCCCAGAGGGAGACAAGTTAAAACATCCCAAACTCCCCTTTGTTCCCACCCTCACTGCACAGATGCCAGCACTAACCCCATTTTCTCCACCTGCCCCATGCAGTCTGCTGCCTCTCTCCCAGACTGGGAAGCTGCTGTAATCAGAGCACTGTAATCAAACTAAGGCCGTTAAGGACTAGTCAACTATCCGATAAGTGAATGTTTATCGGCTAGTCGAGTCAACTAGTCGCTCCCCCCCCCTTTGCTGCCTCTATCAAATAGAGGCAGCAAAGGGGGGGAGGAAGAGGGAGTACTTCAGTGCCATGGTAGCATTTCAAAGGGGGCAGCGCCGCACAGCTGAGCCCAGGCTTTATGCGGCACTGCCCCTTTGAAATGCCGCTGCAGTGTTTGAAAGCAGCAGCACCGCATGGAGCTGACCCCAGGCTTCTTGGGGAGCTGCCTCTTTGAAGTATCGCAGCAGTGTTTCAAAGGGGCAGTACCGCACAAAGCCCGGGATCAGTTGTGCGGCACTTCCCCTTTGAAACACCACCATGGCGTTTCAAAGCGGCAGCACTAGCTGGAGCCCAGGATCAGCTGGGGACTACCTAACTGACCCCAGGCTCCATGCGGCATTTCCACAGAACCTGGAGTTAGCTGAGGAGTCCCCAGCTAATGCCAGGTTCTGCGGAAATTTAGTGTGGAGCCCAGGATCAGCAGGGGAGTCCCCAGCTGATCCCGGGTTCCTTGAAAATGCCGCAGGGAGCCCAGAGTCAGTTGGGGACTCCACAGCTGACCCCGGGCTCCGCGGAAATGCCACGCGGAGCCCAGGATCAGCTGGGGAGTCCTGAGCTGACCCCGGGCTCCACGTGGCATTTCCACGGAACCTGGGATCAGCTGGGGGGTACCAAGCTGACCCTGGCTCCATGTGGCATTTCAAAGCGGCAGCGCCGCATGGAGCCCGGGGCCAGCAGGGGACCTCCTCCCATCCCAGCCATGTACTTACTCACTCCCTCCTTCCTCCTTATGTCCCCTTCCCTACCAGCACACTCGTTGTCTCGAGCAAGGAGCTTCTCCTGCTGAGGGAGTACCCCTCCCCTGCCAGGAAACTCTCTGCACGGCAGCCCTAAACCTCTGGGCGGCATAGTTTACAAGGAATTTAGATTCCTGCTGAGCCAATCATCAAGGCATGGATGTGGCTGGGCAGTGTGCCACAGCCTGGCAATGAGCAGTTCACGGCCTGGCAGTTGGGAACCACTGGCATAGAGAGTACACTTATTAAGTTTGCAGATGATACCAAGCTGGAAGGGGTTGCAAGTTCCTTGGAGGATAGGGTCAGAATTCAAAATTATCTGGACAAACTAGAAAAATGGCCTGAGGTAAACAGGATGAAGTTTAATAAGGACAAATGTGAAGTATTTCACTTTGAAACTGATTGTTCCTTCCTCACATACAGAATGGGAAGTGAGTATGTAGGAAGGAGTACTTCAGAAAGGAGTCTAGGGGATCATAATAGACCACAAGCTAAATATGAGTCAACAGTGTGACGCTGTTGCAAAAAAAGAAAACATGATTCTGGGATGCATTAATAGGAATATTGGAAGCAAGACACAAGAAATCATTCTTCCGCTCTACTCTGCACTAATTAGGCCTCAGTTGGAGTATTGTGTCTAGTTCTGGGCACCACATTTCAAGACAGATATGGAGAAAGTGGAGAAGGTCCAGAGAAGAGCAACAAAAATGATTAAAGGTCTGGAAAACATGACCTGTGAAGGAAAACTGAAAGAATTGGGCTTGGTTAATTTAGAAAAGAGAAGACTGAGAGGGCACATGATTGCAGCTTTCAAATGCCTAAAAGGATGTTACAAGGAGTAGGGAGAAGAAAATTGTTCTCCTTGACCTCTGACAGAACAAGCTTGGAAAGGGCTTAAATTGCAGCAAGGAAGGTTTAGGCTGGACATTAGGAAAAACTTCCTAACTGTCGGGGTGGTTAAACACTGGAAAACATTGCCTAGGGAGGTTGTGGAATCTCTATCACTGGAGATATATAACAGCAGGTTGGATAGACAGCTATTAGGGATGATCTTGGTGCTTGGTCCTGCCATGAGGGCAGGGGAATGGACTTGATGACCTCTCAAGGTCCCTTCCACTTCCAGATCTAGTACTCTATGATTCTATGACATCCTTAGGATTTATGGGGACCTACACAGTACTACTAAACTGGTGTTCCCATGCCCAAGGGCAGCCATGTGACGGGGAGGGGGCATATCAATGATTTTTTTAGAGATGTGATTTTATAGTCCTCAGCAATACACTAATGAAATATTTTTAAAGGGGATTTTCAACAAAGGGCCTGTAGGAATATTTGAATATTTGGAATTCACACAGTGAATTCAGAAACTGACAGTATATACCTGGGGTTGGCAAATGCCTGTTAAATGTCTTCATTACCACTTGAATGGCTCTTTCACAGGTTCCATGTTCTGCTAATAGCTCTGGCCAGCTTTTTCACTTGTAAGTTAACTAAATCCATAGAACAGGGATAGGAAGAGGCAGGTGGGTGGACATTAAGACCCAGTAGTGCCCCAAATTTTGGGGCGCCTTCTGCAGCTGCATATTCTGCATATGGATAAGGACAGCACAGAGAGCATGCCCAAAATTCCACATACCCCCTTACTGAGTTGTTCTGCTAGGGCTGTTAGGTTTCATGGGTGCCAGTACATCTGGGTGCAATGGCCTGTACATCTCTGAGCATCCTCCACCCATGCTGACTTCCGTGGGAGTTGAGGATCATGGGGCTACCCAGAGGGCATTTGACTTTTTGCAGGATTAGGCCTAAATGAGAGAGTAGGGCGCTCAGCAGCTTCTGGGAACAGACCCAGCTGATTAGGCAAAAGTGCCCCGCCAAAAATTCTGCCATGTCTCTGCCACATCTTCTTTTTCACCATGATTCATTTCTCTGCATCGCTTGCAGAAATGGATGGAGAGGAGGAGATGCCCCGGAAAAGTGAATGGTAGATCATCATTGACAACTGCTCCTCTAGTAGCATCTGATGGAATCCTCCCTGGGAAGCTGGAACTAGGCCTAGTATAGGAACTAGTATAGCCAGTCCCTCACTGTACTTGGACTTTGTGCCCCATGATGCCATGCTGTTCACAGACTCACTAGCTAACTCCAAGCTATTCCCTTGACCCATCCATCACCTTCTCTATGGGCCACTTCATGCACGGGGCTGTCCCATTTGAGCAGCTGAACCACAGCAATTCCATCACCTTCCCAGGGACTGGTTCAGCTGAGAGCATTTCCCCCTTACTCAGCAGATTAACCTGTCCCCAGGCAGAGTTCTGAAAAAGGTGTTGTTAGGGAGATTAAGGGAGAGTGGCAGCATGTGTTCAATATGTATCTAAATAATCCAAATGTCTCCCTAAATAGTGCTTCTGTTTTCAATGCCAAACTTCTGTTTCACGCCTAGTCACTTGTTTACATTCACAACCCTCGCCCCACTGTAAGCCAGCCCCAAGTTAAGATTTCTGACAAGGAAAACATTTCTGTTCAAGACACGTGGAAAATCCTTTCCTATCCCCTATGCAAATTCAGGATTTTTTCCACACGTTTTACATGCCCCCCTTGAGTTTAACTGCCACCAAATCTGACTGATGAAAGGTGACAGCTCTATTATATTAATTCCCCCAAGAAAATGAAAAGAGTCTCTCCTGCCTTTCACATGAAATGTTACAAGTCTCAGAGTTTGTGTGTGTGGAGGGGGGAGGTGTTAATCTGGCTTTATTCTGCATAAAATGTTGTTATCTGGTTGAGTGTTCCCAAGATGAGAAAATGTTCTTGTCAAACAAATCTTACATTTGCAGTTCGTTCTATCCCTATTTTTTATATCATGTACACATGTAAGGCCAAATTGCCTGAGTCCCAGTCTTTGGCTCATCCAATGAAATAATTGCCTGCTACTGTTCCAGCCCAAGGACTTCACTATGTCTTCACTGTAAAGGTGAGTTTTTACAGCAAACTAACTATACAACCCTAGTGGAGACAAGGCATAGGTAGTTTTACCTCAATGAAGCTAGCTGAGGTAAATGCCAGAATGGGCAGAGCATACAGGATTGAGCTCAACTAGCTAATTGGAAGAAAATCTTCCTGCACCTTGCCTCCACTGGGGTTTTATAGCCAGAGAGGCTTAGCTAACTCAAGTTAGCTATTTCATTGTAAAAGTAAACCCGTTTTTTAGTAGTAGAAAAACAAAAACTTAGACCTTTAGCTAAAACTTTAGAAGAGATCTGTGCTCTGTTATGTTGTGGATTCAATCCTTGCTTAAGACCCACCCAGGAAGTCTTATGCACGTATGTAAATATTAAAACCAGAAAGGATCATTATAGTCATCCAGTCTGACCTCCTGTACAACAAAGGTCCTTGAATTTTATTCAGTGATTCCTGCATTGAGCCAACAACCTGTGGCTGAACTTAGAGTATGTCTTAGAAAGATATCCAATCTTGATTTCCAAACTCCATATATCAGTTTCTATTTTCAGTGCTGAACTCTATTGTGTTGTTTCATTAAATTGATACACAGCCCTGATCTCAAGCTGAACAGTTTCCCAGAGTATGAAACTTGCATCTCCAAATTGCCGTGCTGCATTTTGCAGAGTTAAACCCCAAATAAAAACCTAAAACTTAAGACACCACATCCTATAATTGTATCTTTCAGTGACATTCTGTTTGCCTGCTGTCCCCTCCCTTCCTCAAAGTCCTCTGCTGCTAGCACCCTTATGGATGCTTCTTACAGCTTAAACACCAGCCTGATAGCAACTAATTACACTGATCTATCTAAAGTTGCTCCAGATAACACTAATTCTCTACAAGCACTGTCATTTGATCTCACATATGTGAAGCCTTTTCCTCGCAGACTTTTGCCATAGACTGGGCCCCCATCATGCACTCTTCAGGCAGGCAAAATCACTGCCAGATGGGCACAAACAGGGAAACATGATCAGAAAGTGATTTGTTCACAACACTGACTTCTCCTTCGGCCAACCAAAAGTGCACCCAGGTAGTGGAACAATGTCGAGGAATCAACCCTCTTTTGTTTCATTAGAATCACTAGCTCACGTCTAGTTAACCCTCGTTTACACTCACAGCATTGCAATGCACCTTCCCCCTCGCTCCCTAAAACTTTGTGGACTTGATTCTCCCTTGTCCTGCACCTTGTGGGATCATTTACACATGTACAAAAAGTGAATGCAATTTGGAAAAGATTTACATTCCTTTTGTGCTGGCGTAAATGGCTACACAAGGTGCTTGGATAGGGTGCTGCATTAGCAGCCTCAGACACTGAAACCATTGTATTAGGGCCCAGTTGGTAGATCACTGATATCCACAGACATGTTTCCCCATCCACTTAAATAAGCTTTGGATCAAGCCCTTTATCCCAGAATAAGCACAGCACAGGCAGAGATAATGTAGACTCCTCCTCAGCACCCAACCAATACCTGGAAATCAGCTCTATTGACAACAGGGTTCTGTAATAAAAATAAGTGGTGCCTAACACCCAATATTATCCCTTTCCAGGCACAGGGTAGGGAAGGAACATCCCAGAGCTTGGAAGAGGCTATAAGAATGGCAGAAACAGTAGGTAGAGGATATGCACAGCTCACTTTATGAGCAGGATATGGGAACATCTCTTGCCATTTAGCATTGTAGTGGAGCTAGTTGTATTTCACCAGGTTTCATGCCAGCAGCCACAAATTAAAGTTTTCTGCTGATCTGAGCAGAGGAAGCTTGGCACCAAATCAAAGAGAGGCTGGTGACAGCACAGATCTCTGAGCCTGAAGCACTCTCTCCTGTGGAATGCTATTGCCCATAAATTCCTCATGGGCTTTTTCCTTTAGGGGAGGATCCAAAACTAACAATAGTCAGTTGGAGTCTTTCCACTGGCTTCAGTAGGCTTTTCACGAGGCCCTTCCTTAAGTAATAACCTGTACTTTATAGCAGTAAGAAGCAGCACTACATCAGGTCAGGGGAACCTAGAGGGAAAGTAAATTGAAGATGGGTAACTGGCTAAATCGATGTTGCCTCCACACCTTTCCATGGTGCAACACCATGAACTATGCTAGCTATAGGAGACTGTGACTGTTTAAATAATTAGGTCTTCAAGCCATATGGAAGATTGTCGTCATCCCCCATTATTAAAAAAAAAGTCTTAACCTGCATCCTGCTTCAAAGAGACTTTAACACAAGACTTCAAAGAGAAGCCTCTGAACTGTTATTCATGCTTAAATTTGACACTTTACGAATGGGCCTTAACAAAGATGATAATTATCTTACCCATTACAAAGATAGCTTCCCCAATTATCACCTCTAATATCATTATCTCATAGACATTAACCTCCCCCCCCCCATCCCTCCTCTGTTCTAAAATCTGATTTGTCTATTTTATACGTGTTCACTTTTTTTTTTATTGTATCCCTTTGGTGTATATGGTCATGCCAATTTTCTTCCACAATTTGATCTGAGGAAGTGGGCCTGGCCCACGAAAGCTCATCACTTAATAAACCGTCTTGTTAGTCTTTAAAGTGCTGCATAGTCCTGTCTTTTGTTTCAGCAAGACCAGACTAACACGGCTACATCTCTATTACTAAAACAGTAATGGACAGTGCAGGCGCGATAAATTTATTCTCACGGTGTGCTAGAACAGATGATATGCAATGAAGTTAAAAGGTGACAAATTTAAAACATATTCCTGTTGTCCACACACACACACGTGCACACACACACAAAGCACTGATGATTGGGCACTGCCATCCACCCTGCCATCCAGCTGTCCCCCACGTGTGGGTCTGACTCTCCTCTCTCACCCTGTCACATGCCCTCAGATGTTATTCTTATGAGGACTCCATAAGTCCCTAGAGGAAGTGGAAAAGTAATATTAAATTAAACTGCCAGCCCTCTCTGGTCCGGGTTGGAAGCTCCTCCTCTGAACTTCCCCGATACTTGCATCACTCCTCTCGAGTCCACAGGTTTCCAATGAGATTACTGGTAGAGCAAATAATCCCCGCCTCCAGTAGTGCTGACAATACCACAAAAGTAGACTCCCCACCCATGAATTTATAGCAAACAAACACTATGTTTAGTGATAGTTAAACCTGTGGCAACACATCCCTCAGTTATCCCAAACCGTAAAGAGTAGACATAAGACATTAAGCAGAATGTCTTGTGCAGTCTTTCCCACCTTTATATCTCCTGCAACAATGTCAATAACACACTTCATAAGGCATCTCTTTCTATCTCCAGGAGATACACCGAGGCTATACAAACTTGCACTCTAGTACCAAACCTTAACAGCAGTGTCAGATGTTTTTATATCAGTGATATCAACATGCCAGTACATCTGACTGTCACCCATTCCATGTGCTAGGGAAGTTATTTTGCCTTCTGAGGTCACTGTCATGGTGAAGAGTGTTCAGTGGCTCTTTTCTGTCTTCTAGTTGTGGTTCATGGCTTTAGCTGATCATAAATTGCACTGGAATTTAACTTAGACATAAAAGGGGGGATGATTTGAACTCTGGTCTTTGCTTTTTCAGCTTAGGGGACTTACCCATAGGCATTTGGGGGATTAACGTCTTTCTTGTTTTGCTAGCCACCCAGAAGCTAATGACAGGCTTCACGTCCTGGCAGATACTCTATAGACAAACCCTGCTGATGTATAACTGTCATGGCAGGAATCCACATGTGAGCAGCCAAAATATGGCCAGTTGCTCCAGAGTGTTTCTGATTTCTTGCACAAGGAATGCAAAGAAAAGTGAGACAATCCAGTGGGGAGGAGGGGGAAAGCACTCAAAACGGTTTACTTTTTGAACTTTTTTTTCTTTTCATCTCTATCAATTCATTTTTCATCAAGCTACTATGAAAAATTCACAGCGCTCAAAGGCTATTTCCCAGGTTTGGGATTTTTGCCATTTCCATGAACCTTTGCAAAATGAAGGCTTAACTCTCCAGTTAAAACTTAACTCTGAAATGAAACCTTAATGATAGCAGAGCTGCCACTGCCCCCACAATGCTGTGTCAATCATCAGAGAGCCTAGGAGCCAAGGAAAAGAAATTGACTTTCACTCAGATTCAAATAGAATTATGATCTTGGTTCCACCTGTGTTTTGTTTGTTAAAGCTCTTTGACTTCCATCTGTAACCTGGGAATGTAAAGGCCCCCAAAATTAAAAGTGATTTCTTTGAGCCTGAAAAAAAAAGTTTTGATTCAAATTCTGAGTGAAGGCTTAGAACGTTACTTATTTTTTCTCATTTGTTCATTCCTTGGCACTATGGACCAGAATTTCCACTGCTTCTATGCTAGGGTAGCCCTGTTGTTTTCACTAGAATAAGACTGATGTAACAGAGGAGATTTAGATCATGCAATCTGCACTGTGTTTGAACTGATACCCAACTCTAATGATGCAAAAATTTCCCAAATACTTTCTACACAGGACTCCTAATAAGTTGCATCCTCCTGCTTGAACAAGTTTGTTCTTTTCCTGCCGCTGGCGGGACGGTTCACTGATGAAATGAGCAGTGCCCACAAGTTGTTATGAGCCACTAACATGTTTTCAGTACCATTGCTATCATGCAGGAAGTCAGTGAGTGCTAATTTAAAGGGTTGTGCAGAGCAGCGTCACTGACAATACATAGTTAGCACCCCAATGCCAGATGCATTTCAGTGCGCAGCACTGAGCTTAAGACATTGCTTCTAATGCCAGGCATGACTACAGAGCAATGTTTGGTTTTTCCAAGCTGCTAAGACTCACAGCTGATCCATGTGCTGAAGGAGGCGGAGGGGAATCAGGGTGGATATTGTCACACATTTTGTGACATCGGAGGGGAAAGTAAGCCGGTGCGCCCTGGTGCTCTGCTCCCGTAAGGAGGAGCCGGCTGGCTGGGATGCTGTGCTGCAGGAGGCACTACCCGTCGGGCTCCCAGGTTTCTCCTGCAGGCTACCACACTAAGCAGAAGGCAGCCAGGCAGGTTAACCGGTTTGGGATGGTCACAGCCCCGAGCTCCCCACCCTCTCGGTGCCCTTTAGGGAGGGTGGGGGCCTGACACACACACACACATACACGCCATTCCTACTGACCCTGCTTGCTGTTTCCCCTTTGTCACTGTCAGTGTGAGAGGAAAGCTCACAGCATGGGTCACTCCTGGCTGTGGAGGGGAGGAGGCAGAGTAGCAAGTGACCCACACTGGGAGCTTCTCCTCAGTCCCTGACAGTGACGAAGGGGGCAACAAGCAAGTGTTGGTAGGAATCGGGAGGGGGGCTTCAGCCCCTCCTTGCCCTCCTTAAAGGGCGCACTTGCCTCCTGCACTCCTCTTACACATCCCAGCCCCTTGCCCTGAGCCCCAGCTTTGATTCCTGCACCTCCCCACACACACACACTCCAACCCTCTACCCTGAGCCCCTCCTCACACACCCCAACTCTGGCTCCTCCACTCCCCAACCCCGATTCCTGCACCCCTCCTTACTCTCCCTACCCTGACTCCTGCCCCACCCCAGCACTCTGCCCTGAGCTCCTCACACCCCGAATCCTGACTCCTGCACCAGACATACACACAGACCCCTGCCCCCCCACCCTGTGCCCCACACTTAAATTTCTTACAGGACACCAGTGGTTGTGAATCCAAAGACAGCTGCAGAGCAGTGGCGGAGAGATGGCAGACCCACGCAGCCACAGGAAAGGCCAGGACCAAGAGACATAGACAGAACTGCAGCCTTCAGCAGGCCTGATGAACAAGAGTCAGAAGACATGAGGTTTGTGAGCAATAGAGAGGACCGACAGAATGCCACACAACAAGGGCTGCCAACTTTTTAATCGCACAAAACCAAACACACTTGCTCCACCCCCTGCCCTGAGGCTCTGCCCGTTCTTTGCCCTTCTCTGAGACATTGCTCCTGCTCGCTCCCTCTATCACTCGCGCTCCTCTTCTCTCTGTCATTCACTCATTTTAACCAAACTAAGACAGAGGGTTCAGGTGCAGGGGGGAGTGAGGGCTCTGGCTGGACGTAAGGCCTCTGGGGTGGGGCCAGGGATGAGACATTTAGGGTGCAAGGGGGCTTTAGGTTGAGGGATGGGATGGAGGGGTTTGGAGTGTGGGAAATGGTTCTGGACTTAGGCAGGAGGCTGGAGTGTGGAAGGGGGTACAGGCTCTGAGCTAGGGATGTAGGCTCTGGCATGGGGCCAGAAATGAGAGGTTCAGTGTGAAGTAGTTGGCTCCAGGCTGGGGCAGGGTGTTGGAGTACAGGGGTGAGGGTTCCAGCTGGGGGTTCAGGTTCTGGGGAAGAGAGGTTTGGGGTACAAGAGGTGGCTTTGGGCTGGGTGCGGGAAGGGGGTTCTGATCTGAGGCAGTGGTTGGGCACAGGAGGGGCTTCAGGAGGGAGTTTGGCTGAGGGAGGGGACTCAGGGCTGAGGAAGGGGTCTGGGGCGCAGGAGTGGGTGCAGGCTCTGGGTGGCACTTACCTTGGGCAGCTCCCTGGAAGTGGCAACATGTCCCTTGTCTTCTAGGCAGAGGCGCAGCCAGGTGGCTCTGTGCACTGCCCCGGGCCCGGCAATTCTAAAAGGCTCGGAGCTCCTGGCTGCCACCACTGCTACTGTGGCAGATGTGGCAGCAGCTGGAACCAAGGCCCTTTAAATCACCGCCGGAGCCCTGGGCGGCACACTCCATGTGGCTCTTAGGGCAGGAGAGCCCCCCCAGCCCTGGCCTGCCCCTTCTAGGAGTGCAGAGCCGAGTCCCCCCGCCCCCACATACACCTCACCCAGGGGCCCACGCAGGCTGTCGGTTCCCCTGGCTTGGAGCCCTCTGGCCATGCCTCTGCCTAGGAGTTGGAGGGACACATGGCTACCTCCGGGGATCCTGATGGAGCCAAGTAAGGAGCCTGCCAGCACTGCACCAACTAGACATGGCCCAGTCAATGGTGCTGACCAGAGCTGCCAGGGTCCTTTGTCATCCAGGTGATCCGGTTGAAAACCAGATATCTGGCAACCCTCACCCAACAGAATGGCAGCAAGTGCTCCACCAATAGCAAACAAGATGTCAGACAGTCGTTCAAAGACCAACATACTTGAGACTTTGAAGCCTAACAAGCTGCAACGGGGTGGCAGTAAAGATCTTTGGCCCCTGTAAGTCAAACATTTGCATAAAAACGCAACAAATAATTATTAAAGGGAAAGACACATGGAATTTGGGAGGAGCACAGGCTGCAGGAGGGAAGAGTCTGGAGGAAGCCTCAGGAAGTCAGTCTATATGCATATGGCTAGAAGGCAAACTGAAGCTGCAGCATCTATATAATTCTCTTAATAAAGAGCCAAGTTTAGTTTTATAAGCATTGGGGTCCTTTTAGGTTATTACCAAGCACGTGGTATATGAAACATCTAAAGGTCTCCAATGCAAATAGTAACCCAGCCCAGCCCAGCTTGTCTTTTAAAGTGTTGTGAGCTAACAGCACAAACTGGTATTGTTACTTCCTTCTAAGCATGCACTTCAAAAAGGGAGGAAAAACAAAATTATCTCAGAAACGTGTGGGGAAAATGCAAATTGCCTGGTAAGCTCCCCACCACCACCATTCTCCCCATACAAAAAAAAAAAAAAAAAAAAAAAAAAGGTCAGAGAAACTGGAAAAGTGACTTATGGAACTTTCCTGAAAAAGAAACTTGCCTTCTTGAAGGAAACAATCAAGTATTAAAACTAGAAAGTGGCACCAGGGGTAAGAGGACTATAGCAACTGTATGCCCCCCCAGGAGAAACCGGACTGCAGAAAATTGATAAATCACATTAGAGAAAAGAGCCAAGGTCCAAATGAACAGATGGCGTCACAGACAGGAGGAGAGCATTTGAGGGCGAAAGAAAAGGGCTCTGCCTCCTCATATTTCCAGCTGATAGGAGAAAGAGCAACAGACATCATGAGCAAACAAGATTACAATAGCCGGGCTTTGGGCCACATGAACGAACAATGGGGCCTGCGTAAATGCAGCACACACGAATCACCATATCTGAGAAAAACACATTGCTTTATTTGATGAAGACTAAAATCTGACAATGAAAACTCCCCAGCTACACAAACCAGGAGCCTAGCACATCAGGCAGCTTTTGCAGCAAACAGGAAATACACAAGAGATGGGTGCACAAAAGCCACAAGTCACTTCTTAAAAATTATCTGCAGCTCATGACATGGCATCCTCCACTAGAGAGAGCTGGGCAGACCTCTTTGCTAGGCAAGGTCCTTTTTTCTTTTCTTTTCTTTTTTTAAGGATATATTTCTAGGCTTGCTAGGCGGCAGACCTGACACACTTGGATACCACAATGACAAGCACAGTGTAAACCGAAAGAAGAGATTGGAGTAGAAAGTGGGCTTCTGAAAGCTCACAGTGAATGGACAAAGTGGTCCAGATAAAGGCCCACCTACCCAGACATGCCCATTAAGCCTTCACGCAAGCTTCTTTGCGGTTCTGGAATGTTCATATCAGCGCTTGTCACACTCCACACCCCCATTTCACTCTCCCAAGAGAAGCTGGTGAAGGTTCAGCCATTCCCCAGAACTCCCTAGCCATTGGGCTCTCAATTTCCCTCCCTCCCATAGGTCCCTGTAGACCAGGGGTGGGGAAATCAAGGCCCGGGGGGCCAGATTCTGTCATTGGCTTGCCTGGATCCAGCCCCCCAGGCTCAGGACTCCCTCCCAGCTTTGGGGGGCCCCTGCAGGGCTGGCGCACACAAAATGTACTAGCCTAGTTCCCCCTGGGTTCTGGTGTGTGAGGGGAATGTGGGTCAGCGGCCCCCGACCCATGAAAGGTTCCCCACCCCTGCCGTAGACATTCCATCCCCACCTCCTTGCTTGATGGTGGCTTTTGCGGAGAGTTCTGGAAGCCGATCCACACAGGGATTCATGCTGCGCTCCTCTCCCCCTCATCCTAGTTGCTTTCAGGAGACAGCTGGATTCCTCCACATCTGTCAGGGAGTAGTAAACCTAGTGATGCCTTTCCTCCCACCTAAGTCAATCATCTTCTGGGAGGATAACCAGCGGCACTCCCATTTCTTCTGCAGCAGGGCTCAGAAATGCTCCTCCAGCTCTGCTCTGTCACCGCTGTTCCACACAAGCCCTTCAATAATCTGAAACTCAGACACCTACAATGCACTGGGTCAGCCGTGGCTCTTCTAAATTATATCTATCTACGTTTGTTATACTGTAGGCTGTGGCAGGTCTTCACCAGGCAGGATGGCACAGGAGTGCTACACTAATACAGCAAAAGGGAATGTTTACTGGCGATTGCAGGGGGGAGAGACGAGGGGGAGGAAAGCAAGATTTCTTGGGAAAGAAAAGTCTTGAGGATGACAGTCCAGGAGTCTGAGTAATCCTAGCCATCTGCAGGGTATGCACATGAAACAAAGAGTGGGCTAGTGCCAAGTGAAGAGCTTTTGTCTAAGTGCTTCAGTTCACAGTCAGGTGTTTCACTTTATAGCTAAATGAGGACATTAGTAATGATATTCAGAACTGCAGTCACACAACCAAGCAGCTGCAGCATCAGTGTTGGCTTGTATTCCATTCTGTAGAAATCAAGGGCCTGATTCTCATTTACACTAAGGCCCATTTACATCTCACTAGCAGTGTAAACTGGCCTGAAAGTGGGTGTAAATTACAGTTACCTCCCTTTTCAAGCCTGTTCACTCTGCCAAAGTTGTGTAAAGAGGAATTCAATCCAAGATATTATATTAAGGACCTATGTAAGGGTATGTCTACACTTACACCCTCGTTAGAACTAAGGATGCAAATGTAGGCATTCGAAATAGTCAGTGAAGCGGGGATTTAAATATGCCGCGCTTCATTTGCATGATCTCGCTGGCACGTTACTCCAATCAACAGCTGTTTCAAAAGTGAAAGTGCGCGCCTCAAAAAATGAGGAATAACGTTAGTTCAAATCAAGGGGTTTGGTTCGAACTAACACGTCCCAGCACGCACTTTCACTTTTGAAACAGCTGTTGATCGGAGTAACACACCAGCAAGATCATGCTAATGAAGTGCGGGATATTTAAATCCCTGCTTCATTTGACTATTTCGAATGCCTACATTTGCATCCCTAGTTCGAACTAGGGTGCAAGTGTAAACATACCCTATCAGAGGTTTGTGAGGTGGATTCAGTTTTCCACAATTAACTAGATTTCTGGGGAGTTCAAATTCTAACATAAGAAAGTACATGGCCACCTGACAAATTTCTTAACAGGATATCAATGTCTGTGTTATGCTTTGTAACTTAGCATCACCTAAATATAATGCATAAGACATACAACTAGATCCTTAAGTGGTGTAAAACAGCATGGCTCAGTGAGGTTTATACAGCTGGGCGCCTGGCCCTTCATGTTTCAAACTGATTTTTTTCCATGTATGCAATATGGGCCTCTAAAACCCAATGAAATTAGTGGGAGTCTTTCCAATGGGTTCAGTGGGATTTGGCTCAGGCCCTATCTGACTACTAGTAAATGGATAGAATTTGTTTATATCCAGGTTCTGCTTTACTCTCTTTTTAATCTCTCTCTCCAGAAACTGCAGTGCAAACGTCTATCATTGGCCATGTGCCCCTATCCCAAGATACCCATTTTTACAGGCAGCATATTCTGTTTCAGGGAAGTCCACTAAAGGAACTTGCCTCATGCAATCCACACGTTTCAGGCTGAACCTTTTGGTGACCTGCTCTTACAGTCCTAAGTTAATTCATTAACCCCATGAAATCCCACTGGCAAATTCTGCTTTCCAGTAGGTGGATTGCAAAGAGTAGCACCTGGAACTAGAATGTGTCTCGTGGATTTGGCACAGAGATGTCCAAAATACTGCAGGCTTGCATAAATGTAACGGGTTAACATGGACTTGGGTCACCAGAAGGGAGCATCCCTTGCTTACCTATGGACAGGGTGGCCGCATGAAAAACTGACTGGTTATGTGACTAACAGCTGGAACATGTACACAGAGCCTTCTGTAGTTAATGAACTAGTTGCCACTTTCTGGTAGTATTTCCAGAAGAGCAATAAAATGGCCAGAGAAAAAAACAGAAGCACAACACACCTCAACTCCCCCTTATATTTAATAATTAATTCCCTTAAAGATAATCTTTTTTTCTCATATTCGTTATATATACGATCATACTTCACTTGTGACAGGCTAGAAAAGGAAAAGTTCAACTGGGGGATGGGAGGGGAAAGCTTAGAACTCAAACAGCCATTCATCCAATTCATACTTAAACAGAGGGAACAAAGTACTGCTTATTAGGATGACATCTGCAAAACAGACTCACCTTTTATGGGATGCATGTTTCTTGAACACACATCTATACCTCAGAGTAAATGCTAACAACACTCATGTGTCAGTCGTTATGGTAACATGATTTTCTTTTTCATCACACCAGCCTATTGCCTAAACTTGTTGGAATTGTCAATACGGCAATTGCTACTGTCATTTTCAAAATTAGCCTAAGTTGGGTTGATTTGTTTCTTTTTTCTCCACATACAAATCTCTGACTTCTTTCATTAATTATTTGGGTCTTTAATGCATAAAAGACAGAAAGAAACTTACAGGATCATGTTAAGCAAATAAAAATGGGAAACATAAGAATGATGCATATTGCTTTCATTATGCAGGAGGCATGGAATAATTATATACCAAAAGGGAGCAAGGTTACAACAGATGTCCATGATGAAACACAAAGGCAACAAGAGACTATTACTATTGGAATGTGCCCTGGAGTCAATACAGATTCAGTACATATGATATAACTACAGCTAAGTCTAAACCAAAATCCCAGGCCTAAACATTTCTGAACTTTGAAGTAGGGTAGGGAGATTGAAATCCAAACCCACAATCTGGATCTAGAGTTTCTGGTGGCCTCGGATCTCTCGGATGGGCCCAAAGCCTGGCAATTAACACTCCTGAATTTTAGGGCAATTTGAAATCTGGATCTGAATTTTTTAGTTTGAGACCATTTCTATAATTTGGTATCTATACCAGCAGCTCTCAAAGTGTGGTCTGCAACCATCTTGCAGACAGGCTGCAGCCTTGGGTCTTCCCCCCGCCCCCGCCCCGCAGCAAGGATCCTGCGCTGGCACTCCAGCCCCACTGCCCCTCCCTCCCCGCGAGGTTGGAGCACAAGCCCTGGCTTGGTGCAGGGAAGCCTTGCAGGCCAGATCTGGGTTCCAGAGGAAGGAAGCAGCTCTGCACCCTGCCACTCCCCCTCCCCATGGCTGTGGGAACGGCAGCACGGGAAACCCCTCACCTGAGGCTTTTCCTCCTGCTCCCATTGGCTGCAATCATGGCCAATGGGAACAGCGGGGGGTGGCATCTGGGAGCGAAGGAGGCATAGAGCCAGGTAAGCGCCCCCCCATCCACCTCATGGCCTGCCCCACCATATTCCTCTTGCACCCCCTCCTGTTGAGACTCCCCCACACACCCCACTCCTGCATCCTCCCTTCCTCCCCGACCACCCCCACCCCCACCCTCAGCCTGCTTATGCATCCAACCTCCCGGCCAAACTCCCACCACCCAGCTCATTCTTGCTCCCTACCTCCAAGCCAGACCCTGCACCTCCACCCCTTCTGTCATCATGGGTGGTTGGCTGGTGGTCCACAGAAAGGTCTGTGTTGAGCAGGGTGGGCCATGGGCCAAAAAGTTTTAGAACCACTTATCTTCACACACAGGCCCCCCAGAGGTCCCCAAACTGTAGGCCAGGTGAGCATTTGGGGGGGAACGTGTGGTGGGGCATGAGCCAGCCCGCCCACCCCCCAGGGCGGGAGAGAGTGCGCCACTCAGCCTGCTACAGTCCCAGAAGCAGTTCCACTCAGCTACCCATTCCACACCAGTTCAGTTCCAGGACCAGCTACTGCTCCCCTCTCAACCCCAGTTCTACCCCCAGCACTGCCTTCAGCCCAAACTCCTCTGCTGAGCCATCTGTGTAGTAACAGAAGGGTGCACAGACAGATTCCATTACTGTTGGGGGGGGGGGGAGGAAATATCAGGCAAAATTTGGGCATCACTGATATACATTCATGTGCACACACAAAAACACACACGCTAATGCACTGCACTGGTAGTGAGTGTACTGTATAGACCTGTAAATACAACATTGCTTCCCCTTTCCATTTTTTTTTTAAATTAAATAACAAATGTGGGCTAATTCCAAATGGAAGCAACTTTTGTATTTCTCCTACTGGGTAATATTTCCCCAGTTGCTCATTAGCTTAGTCAGACATGTCTGGTGATTCATGGTATGGGACCAGGAGCCACAGTAGATTTGTACATGAATATATTCTTTATTTTCTGCATGGGATTCCTCTGTCTTATAAGCATCTCTGGTCTGTCCCCTCAGTGCAAAGTTAATATATATTAAGAATGAAAAAAGCACAAAGGAACAAAAGCCTACTGTGTTATATACTACCCCTTAATAACACTTTACCTTGGGAGATAACTATTTTTCATTAGCTGAATGGTAACAGTATATGATGATGATGATTAAGTTTAATGGGGCTGAGACCAAGGTAGAGAAGATAAAGTTACAACTGAGACTCTGCTGCATAAGCAAGAACTATGCCTGCTTGGAGTGGCACTTTGATAGCAAGCAGCACTGCTTCTAATTTAAATGATGCTTCACTAAATGAAATTTTGAATGTACTAAAAATTAATACTACTTGTAACATGGCCCCATTCACCACTCAGGTGCCCCCTGCTGGCCATCTTGGGGATACACACCACAGCATGGTATGCCCTCTCCTGATAGCATCTTGTCCACTGTCATGTCCGCTCTCTGACCTGTATCACTCCTGGGACTGCAGCATCCTCTGGCCAGGTCACTATTTGTGCTCCCCTCTTCCAGGGTTTAGTACTGCAATCCAACTGTCCAGCCACTTCCCCAGAGGTGTATGAGCGGGACCTTTGTCTGCTCACTCCTCCAGGGCCTGAGCCCCAGACCCTCTGAACCACAGTCTTACTGCATTCCTTTGCCTCAACTTCCCTGGGCCATTTCCTGGCAGCCATGGCAACCTACTCCATCCCAGGAGCCATGCCAAGCAGATGAAAATCAGCATTGTTCACCATGGTACGTGCTGTCTATTCCACTCTAGCAGCAATTTTCCCATTCATTCCACTGGCCTTTCTTTAGTGCTTTCTCGCCATTTTCTTCCATGGATCCTATTTACTGTCTCTCTAACAGAATATAGGTGATACCAGTGCAGGCCCAAGGTACACAGTCATGTAAGTCAGTGAGAAACCAGGTGGGAGTGGTAAAGAAGCATAGAGTTAAGTAACATGATGTTCAATGCCAGCTTCATGCCAAATTTTGGCTCTCTTGGAGTATGTTACATTCACACCCTCGGGATGCCAATTTGGTGCATGTTGCTTTATCTTACCACTGGTCTGCAGCTTACCTCAACACTCACTTCACCACTGAATTTGGCCCCAGTTACATCAGATTTGAATTTCATCCACTAGAACTTTGGCACAGGTCCCTACAGAGTAGTACAGGGGAAACGAATATCTCCACCTGAGCATTCACCACTGCCTTTCTGGTTGCTGATAAGGTGTGTACAACAGCATGAAAGAGCAAGCAAATAAACACACAATGATCCTACTCCTGGTGAGACAAGTATTACACTTTACTGAGCAAAACATATCCCCCACTTATATGGCATTTCGATATTTAACTCCATCTAAGATGTGATAATTTATCCTGTCATAACATGCCTTTTAGAAACAGTCCCCATATTATGTGCAGTCAGCTAAAGTCTGGAATTAAAAATCTGACCTCCTTTCTAGTAGGGAAAAAAGAAACTCTAACATCTGGCAGACCTGGGTATTTATTATACTTTATAAAACTCCATGCTTCTGTTATACATAAGACAGGCAGAAATGAGGCCCCCAAAGTGTTATTTCCTCACCAGAGTGAAACAAGTGGCTTATTCAGTAAGTTTTCAAAGAACAAAAGGCAAATGGATGATCTCAAGAAGTTAAATGTATAGAAATCGACTATAATGTACTGTAGATTTTAACTGCCTACCATATGTGAGGAGAGAAAAATCTATAAAATCTATCATCATGATGGCCAGCTGGGATTTTACACTTCTTCCGGAAATGTGAGCTGTGAACCACCAACAGCTGCTTTTCTACCCGCCTATGAAATTACCCAGTAAAGGAAAGGGGGCTTTAAGATATTCTCAAAATACAGCTAAAAACAAGTAGTCCTGTGGCACCTTTGCCCTAGTCTACATGAGGGAGTTATTTTGAAATAACGCCTGTTATTTTGAAATAATAAGCGGGGCGTCCACACTACCAAGCCTGTTATTCTGAAATAACTCCCGAAATAATTTCAAAATAAATGTATTCCCCTAGGAAAGCAGAAGGACAGATTTCAAAATAACAAGCCCGTTATTTCAAAATCAGATGAACTGGAGTGGAAATAACAGAGATAGATAGATAGATAGATAGATAGATAACAGCAGAAGTAATGATGCCTGGTCACTCAATCATTTAAAAGTTTTTTAGAAGTAGTCATTCTTCTACAAAGGAATTTCACTAACCAATTACAGAGAGAGTCTGCAGAACTGGTATTTTTCTACAGATTTGACAGTGTTACCCTGAGCCTAAACAAAGGGTATGTCTACACTACAGCACTAATTCGAACTAACTTAGTTCGAATTAGTTAATTCGAACTAAGCTAATTCGAATTAATGCATCTAGACCTAAAAACTAATCCGAATTAGCGTTTTGCTAATTCGAACTAACATGTCCACATTGAGTGGACCCTGAACCGAAGTTAAGGCTGGCCGGAACCAGTGCTGGCAGGGCATTAGGTTAGGGCTTAGAGCGTGGAGCTGCTGCCTCAGGCTAGCCGAGGGCTGTGCTTAAAGGGACCCAATCCCCACCCTGGACAGACAGTTCTCAGGGTTGCTTGTCTACCTCGATGAGGGACAGCAAAGCAGTCCTGACTTGGAGTGCTCTGAGTACCCACACTTGGCACATCACAGCACTCGGCCATCAGCCCGGCTGCACTTGCCACAGGCTGCCATCTGGGGGTGTCAGTCGGGGGGCTGTCAGGATCCAGGAGGCCCTTCAGGAAAGCTTCCACCCCGAGGAGCCTGCAGAGCCACCCCAGTCTTCCCCATCGGGGGCTCGTGCCCCATTCCTCCCTCACCTCCTTCCACTTACCCTTCCCCAGCCCCCCTTCCTGATGTAAAAAATAAAGGACACGTGTTCAAAAATAGAAACTCTCTTTATTTAACAAAACTGGGGGGGGGGGATTAACCTCTGGGGAGACTGGGAAAAGGAGGTGGGAGAGGGGAAGAGAGAGGGTGGGAGAGGGGAGGGGGAAACCTGGGAGGAGGGAGCTAGAAGGGGGAAGCCAGGGGAAGAAGGAGGAGGGGAAGTATAAAACAATGGTACGCCATATCTTCAGTACTGTGTACAGATGTGGTCTCCTCACCTCAAAAAAGATATTTTGGCCTTGGAAAGGGTTCAGAAAAGGGCAACTACAATGATTAGGGGTTTGGAACAGGTCCCATATGAAGAGAGGCTAAAGAGACTGGGACTTTTCAGCTTAGAAAAGAGGAGACTGAGGGGGGATATGATAGAGGTCTATCAAAGTATGAGTGGTGTGGCGAGGGTGAATAAAGAAAAGTTCTTCATTAGTTCCCATAATAGAAGGACTAGAGGACACCAAATGAAATGAATGGACAGCAGGTTTAAAACTAATAAGCAAAAGTTCTTCTTCACACAGCACATAGTCAACCTGTGGAACTCCTTGCCACAGGAGGCTGTGAAGGCTAGAACTATAACAGAGTTTAAAGAGAAGTTAGATAAACCCATGGAGGTTGGGTCCATGGAGTGCTATTAGCCAGGGGGTAGGAACGGTATCCCTGGCCTCTGTTTGTGGAAGGCTGGAGATGGATGGCATGAGACAAATCACTTGGTCATTGTCTTCGGTCCATCCCCTCCGGGGTATCTGGTGTTGGCCGCTGTCGGCAGACAGGCTACTGGGCTAGATGGACCTTTGGTCTGACCCAGTACAGCCGTTCTTATGTTCTTATGTTCTAAGCTCAGGGTTCAGGGTCGGGGGTCTCACTGGACCAACTTGATTTTCATGCAAACCTGCTCCTGGGTTCGCATGTGGCCTTTGGTGGCCAGGCTGGCAGCTATCCTGCCCTAGACGGCCACATTCCTGTTCCTAGTGCGGAGGTCGTGGACATTGGAGGCCTCCCCCCAAACCTCGATGAGGTCCACGATCTCCGCACTAGACCAGGCAGGCGCCTGCCTCTTGCGGCCCCGGGCAGGCTCCTGGGAGCCGCCAGTCTGGTCCTGGGAAGAGGCGGAGGGCTGGGTGGCAGCGGGTGGCTGGCTCATGCCGTGCCAGGTGCAGGGTCTGTTGGCTGGGTGCTGGCAGGCTTGCAACTGGCATGAGCACTATGGCCAGACTGTGCCCCTTTAAGGACTCCGGGGCTGGGAGGGGGGCAGAAAAGTTTCCCTGGTTTGGCCCAGAGTGGCCACCAGGGCAACCTGGGAAGGGCTAGCCTCCAACTAATTCGAATTAAGTGGCTACACAGCCCTTAATTCGAACTAGGTGTTAGTCCTCATAGAATGAGGTTTACCTAGTTCAAATTAAGCACTCCGCTAGTTCGAATTAAGTTCGAACTAGCAGTTTGTATGTATAGACGCTATGAAAGTTAATTCGAACTAACGGCTGTTAGTTCGAATTAACTTTGTAGTATAGACATACCCAAAGGCATTAACTGGTTGGCGCATTATAAAGCCAATTTCTCCTGCCATTAACATCTGCATTTCCACACCAAAAGCTATGTATGGAACACATCCAGCCCACTTAATTAGCTTCATTAACACAGATCCTACAATTGGCAGGTACTTCTACTATTATATATATATATTTCTTGGTTTCTGTTATTTTCACTCCAATTCATCTAATGAAGTGGGTTTTGCCCACAAAAGCTCACGATTCTATATATTTTGGTTAGTCTCTAAGGTACTGCAGGACTACTCGCTGTTTTTAAAGTTAAAGACTAACACGGCTACCCCTCAGATTTTCAAAATACTGCTGTGCAGCCAGGAGGAACCCACTTCCATTCTCCCAGCCAGCTAGCCCAGGTCTTCACTACAACCTTTCACCAGCTCAGTTAAGTCAGTCAGGAGTGCAGTGAGGTGTGATTTGTGATGACACAGCTGTGCTAGCAAAAGCCCCTAATGTAGATACACATTATAATGGCAAACCTTTTGCTGATATGGTTTATTTTGCTCAGAGGGAGAGAAGTGGGCCTAGGATAAGCCAGACCAGGTAAAGTGCTCCTAGTTTGGACCTGCCCTTAGAGGTGTGATTGCAGATCTACACTACAAGGACAGGCCATTAGTAGCATAACTCAAATCAACATAGCTTTGATCTACTTACCCCAAGGACCAGTGTTTCCTGTAAGCCATGTGCTTGTGCGGCTGCTCAGGAGAGTTTCAAATGCCACCCAGCTGATCAGCAGAGTGCCCACAGTTAGGTTTTTTGTTTCTGCCGGTGGGCACATTTGCACAAGCCTTGGTGCACATACAAAAATTATTCCGTATGTGGATGGAAAAGGTTAGAGGGAGCATTGGTCCACACCATGCTAGGCTGACAGAAGAAATTCTCCCATCAACTCCCCTTGCTCTTCTCAATCTGATGCAGTACCGGAGTCGACAGGAGAGTGATCAGCAGCCATTTTAGTGGGTCTTTACTAGACTCACTAAGTCAGCCGCCGGTGGATCGATTGCTGCAGCATGGATCCACCCCATAGTGGAGACAAGCCCTACATATACCTGAGCTAGCTAGCTCAGGTACTACACCAGTGAAGCTATTGCAGTGCACCCTTTTTATGTGGGCTAGCCCTGTGAACAATTATACAGGGTTCCAGGCAGGCTTGTGTTGCCCGCATTGAAGCTTGCACTGTCACAACCTCACTGCCCTGGTACCTGAGCGAGGTAGGTGAAAGCTAGCTTGTTTATGCCTATACAGGCTGCCATCAGAACCTGCGACTGCTGCACAGACTGAGACTTTGAGCTGGTCAGACAGGTGAACAATAAGCTACGAACCAGATTCTCAGCAGATGTGGATTAGCATGATTCCATGAAGCTTTGATTTGGGTCCCCATGAGGTTCATGCTCCCTGACATGGACTTCAGTGGAACATCTCGTTCCATGAGGAGTAACGGTAGTTCGAATCAGAGAACCTAATTCGAACTACCTACTCCATGCCGCGTGTAGCCGCGGGCACGGAGTTCGGACTAGGGGACATTTAAAAATGGCGGCACCCGGGAAGATGCAAATGAAGCCCGGGATATTTAAATCCCGGGCTTCATTTGCAACTTCGAATGCCTACATTAGCCTCCCTAGTTCGAACTAGGGGGCTCGTGTAGACATACCCCCAGAGATCTGTCTCCGGTGTTTGAGTTTTGCACAGTGAGGCATTTCCTTGGGTGAGTGGGTAAAACACAGAATCACCGGCAAGCAGAGTGTGGCCAATGAGAATAATGAAATCTCAATGACTTGCATCAATTGAGACGATTTTTCCGCCTCACTTCAAAGAACTGCACAGCTTTGCTTTAAAGACTTTGCCATTGTTCTGGCTGACAAGACACCCTTTTGTGCACAGAATGACATCAATAAGGCCCCTTTCTGTCAGGGAAGGAATAGGAGGCTTGCACTAAAGCACCTTGATGTAATCCTGCCCCTTTGTTTCATAAGTTACAGCTGTTAAAATGGAGCATGTTAGCAATGATTTGTGTTACAATCAACCACAAGGTTCAAACACCCTCATGACAAATTAATGGGGAAGTTTAGATGCTGGGACTATTTTCAGGGTGAGGGTGCTGAGCTGTGCTCCCAAGCCCAACCTTTTTGCACCCCCTCGCCCCGGCTGGGGTCACACCTAGTGCTGCCAACTCTCATGGACTGGAGGAACCGGACGCCTTTGCCGCTAATGGTGTGCAGTCAGTCCAGTCCGGGAGAGTAGGCAACCCAGCCACAGTTGGAGGTGCTGCGGAGCCCCAGGTTGGAAGCAGGACCTGGAGCAGCAGTGCAACCACCAGGCCCAGTGGCCTGGATTCCACAGACAGCGGGCTGCAGAGCCTACAGGGACGACAAGCGGCAGGCCCCCAAAGGGTGCTGAAGCTGGCAAGGCCAATGAGACCCCAGAGGGGCTGCCCAGAGGCCAGGATACGTGGAGCTGGCATCAGGATTGGCCCCTGGGCATGGGGAAGGTGGGTGGAAAACCTAGGGTGCTGCAGCACACACACACTCCCCATCCCTACTTCCCGCACCTATGGTAGAGGCACAGCCTAGGTGGAGGCAACTCTGAGACAGATCTGCAGCTGCAGGTCCAGCCCTAAGGATGCAATGAGCTGCTCCAAACATTTGGAATCACCCCACTTTATCTTCCTGAGGAAAGCTGCAAGTTCAGGAGTGTTTTTAGGCCCTGGGAGCCCGCTATAATTTGCTACTCACAAATCCATTGGAATGATGGCGGCTTTGCCATATCTCACATCCTTTCAGGCTGTACCAATTAGCTAAATAGGACAGGAGAGTGACAAGACGGCATTGAAGCTTCCCATCTCTAACAGGCAATCTTCATGCTAATCCTGGGTCAACCAATAGCCTACGGTCTGAGCTTGGACAAGTCCCATCACCTCTATGTGTCTCAGTTCTCCCCACCCCTACCCCACCCCCCATGCCTCCTTTGTAAAGTGCTTTGAGATCTATTGATAAGAGCTAAGTCTTGTTATTATGCTTTAATAACTGTCATCTGTTCTCCCCTATGGAAAAAATAATGCCTCGCTAGAAGCAGGGCCACAGGAAAGCTGTGCAGATGCTGGAAAAAATACAGTCATTGGGCACCCCTACGTGCAAGAATTGAGAGACTTCCAAAATAAGAAAAAACATGTCCCTGCCAGGACATAGGTGGTCAGGCCCTGTGAATGGAGCTGGAGTCAGGTGAGTGGGTAGAGCTAGAACCAAGACTCAAAGCCAGAATCAGAAGCCAGAACCCAAAGCAACAGAACAGGGTCTGTCAAGCTGGGGTTTCACCTGGTGGCACAGACAATTTTCTGGTGTCCCCAGAAAGTAATACATCTGGATCAATCAGCAATTCAGGGAGCGTTGTCAATCAAATCCTCTGTGCTTGGCTCCACCAGACTTTCAGCCTCCCAATCACTTTTCGGCCACCCTGCCAGGTGGTGTGGATTCAGCAATCACTCGGGGCCCATCAGAACAAGGTTCTAGCCCTGCAGAGCCTCACAAATCAGAGTGGTAATTCACTCGAGAACCATGCAGAACTTCTGCTTATCTCTGGGCAACTTAGGTGGGAAAATGGATAACCAAGTCACCTGATATTGGGGCTGCAGAGAGAAAAAATGGCCTAAGACTGCTCAAAGTGATCTAGCCACACGCGTCACAGAGGGACTGTTGCATTGGCCAAAGCTCAAGCGAAGCACAGTCACCCACCTTCCTCAATGGAGTGAGTGGCATGAGATGTATCATCCTGCATCAGGGGAATCCTTTGGTATCTCTTTGGGCAACATCATGACTGCCTTGGTACAAAAGAGACAACGAGGTACCGAGAATCTTTCCAGATGTGGCCACATTTCAAAACTTAGATTCACTTTCCCTGCCGCTAGTAGACAGAAAAATTAAAAGAATCCTTAACATCAGAGACCAAAATAAAGGCTGCAATTCCTTCCTTAATCCATATCCAGCAGAACTATGCAGCTACCTAATGGCATCAAATTAACAGTTGATCAGGTCTGTGGGCTAATTAACAGAGAGTGCCAGTAATTTTCAAACAGGCTACAATTGTCAGCTAATGACCTTGGACGATGCTCACCTCCTCCCCACAGAAAAGTACATATTAATACAGAGCTGACAGTTGAGTATATCATATATAGGCCTTTTATCCGATGAAAAGATGCTGAAAAATAGGAAGGGTGAAATCAGGGAGGGCAAATCAATGTAATTCAAGCAGTGCCTTGACGTCTTATCAGTCATTTAACACCACTGGAATTTTACTCAGCAGATGTATCAACTTGCCCTTCAAAAATCATTTTAGCCAAGCAATAGATTCTTGGTATTAAGCAACATGCCCTACATGTGTTGGTAATGTCCATAGGATACTTTGTTAAACCATATGGGAACTTGCATTCACCTTACATCTATGGCCACGTCCCCTGCACCCAGCCTACTATTTGTGACTTTCCAAGAGCCCAGGATAAGGACAGCATCTGGTTTTGCTGCCCTAGGAGCAACCCAAAAGGGAGTTGATGCCTCAGAGTTCCCCTGCTGCTTCTCCTGCTTTGAAAACAAAAACAAAACATGTCCCTGTTGTTCTGCACATGCTCCTTTCTAAGGAAAACGATGAGAGAACAAACACGGGACAGATGTTAGTCAGGTCTCTTAGTCCTGGTCTATACTGGAAAGTTATTTCAAAATAACCCCCCCACTATTTTGAAATAATAAGTGAAGCATCCATACTACCAAGCCTGTTATTTTGAAATAACAGACTGGTTATTTTGAAATCTGTACTCCTGCTTTCCTTGGGGAATAATGCTTATTTCAGAATTACTATTTTGAAATAGCAATAATGTGGATGCTCCACTGCTGTGAATTCAAAATAATTAGCCCCCAGAGGCCTCTCACAGCTACACTTCTGACCGCTCTGGCCTCACCTGCCACCTCCACTGCTCCTCTTCTCCTGCGGAGCTTAAAACTCCAGGCTGCAGGAGAAGGGCTTCTCACACATGGCCAGCTTTGCCAGCCCCGTGAGAGATAGCAATATCCTAGGAGCCATGGCAGACCCCAACCCTCCTTCAGAGCCCCCCACAGCTGCCAGCATTCCTGCTGCACCGTCAGCTGCCAGTGGCCAGGGACACAGGAAGAGCTCCAGTCTGGACTCGTGCAGAGATCCTGGACCTCACTGAGGTCTGGTGGGAGGAGACCAACCTCCAGAATCTCCACACCAGAAAGCAAAATCCGGATATGTACAGCCAGTTCACCACCAGCCTGGCCGACAAAGGCCACAGCCGGACCTTGGACCAGGTCTGCATGAAGGTGAAGGAGCTCCAGCATGCCTACCACAAGGCCAGGCAACCGTGCCCACCAGCCAGGAGCTGCTGCTTGCCCTGGGGCCAGTCCCCCACCTCCCAGCTTGTCTACGAGGCCTCGGATGATCCCAGGGAAGGCGCGTCAGGTGAATTCTATAACTTTCCCTATCTACGCGATGGGGCAGGCAACAGGCTGCAAGGGGCTGTGCGCTCCTTGCTCAGTCTACTCGGCTTGTGGTCACACAACAGCCTGTGCACATGCATGCATATGGAGCACAAGTCCAGAGCACTCAGCCCCTTGATGCTCTCACACTGGAACCCCTCGATCCTCCTCACCAGGTTCCTGGAGAAGCCTGCCTTATTCGAGCCTCTATGGTGGGAAGCCTCATGACAAGCCTCCACTAAGGAGTCTGGGGTCATGGAACCACACAGCAGTGCCACACATGGCACAGGATCATGCCCGCACTCAGACAACATTCACTCCCGATCAAGCACGGTGATGCGGAAGAAACTGATCCCGAGCATGGGAACTTTCCCTGGGGGGAGGGTGGATAAGAGGAGGGAAACCCAATAGTAATCTCTCCGGCAAGCAGCACCTGCCACTCACACACACCTCCCCCAACATACCCACCTCCAGTGGGCAGGGATAGAAGTTCTCTCTCTGCAGAACATTGCCAAGGTATGTCTACACTACAGAGTTTTGTCGGAAAAACAGCTGTTTTTCTGACAAAACTTGAGGAATGTCCACACTGCAACTGTGCTCTTCTGCAAGAAAATTGAAAGAACAGAGAGGGTTTTTCCAGCATTAGTAATCCTCATTCTACGAGGAAGAAGCCTTTTTGCGAAAGAGGTCTTTCACAAAAAGGCATGTGTAGATGGGGAAGAGGGAGTTCTTTTGGAAGAAGAGGAAAGAGGAAAAAGCACAGGTGGCCATTCAGTACATAGCAATCACAGCTTACATGCGAGAGCACATCCATTCAGTCTGGATGCTCTCTTTTGAAAAAGCAGATCACTTTTTCAATGCACTTTTGCAGTGTGGATGCTCCCTTTCGGAAGAAGTTTTTTCGGAAGATCTCGTCCGAAAAAAGCTTCTTCCGAAAGAAGCCTGCAGTCCAGATGTAGCCCCAGTGCCAGACCTGGCATGTGCAGGACATGGAAGGAAGCTGAGCTGCCCCATCTCCCCCTCCCACCCATAGGCTCCTGGCCTGGCCAGCACCTGCCCCTGCCTGCTTGTCCCCGGGCCATGGGTGTAGCAATGTTCCCTGGGATGTCTGTGTCCCTGCTGGAAAGTTCCCGCTATCTAAGCAATAGATGGCCCTGCTCTAAGCACGTTGCCATCATCTGCACCAAGACCTTTGGTGTCGGCTCAGAGATTAGGGCTAGACTTCGTACACAGTGTCTCCTGGAATGACTGCCTTTGTAACTTTTCTTCACAGCTGGGCCAGCTGCAAGCTTGGCATGTCCCCCACCTCCCACCCTATCTGCATGACTCCATGGGATCTGCAAGTGGAAGAGAACTGCAGGCAGGCCATGTGGACCTGCTGCAGGAGCGGATGGCCTGCCTACAGTTCCTCATTTGGGGGCATGAGGAGGAGCACTGGGAGCAGGCCACTGGGATCAGAGGAAGGCCATCTGGGACCAGCTGGCACACTAGCATGAGGCCATGAGCTCCTCCTTCACCTCAGTGATGGAACCCATGGCCTCGTGCATGGAGCGGGCCACCAGCCACCACCCCACCCTCCCCCCATGGCTTCCCCTGCTTGCCTCCCAGGGGCCAAAGCCATCTGAACAATCACAGGGAGGCACCAGTCCCAGCACCATCCCTGAGCCCCCCTCCATCTTTCTCCTCCCGCCCCCATTCCAGATTCTTTCCCCAGTCCCTCCCCTAGTGTATATCCCCCCCATAAACAGTCCTGTTTTTTTAAAGCCTTTTTTATTTGCTCTACAGGGGAAGGGGGAAAGTGGGGAGAGGGCAGGGGAAGGAAGGGATGGGGGAGGAAAGGCACACACGGGAAATGCAGGGACCACTTGTGGAGAAGCTTGGGGAGAGTCTTGGACGAAACTCTCCCTCAAGGCCTCCCTGCTGAGCACTGCCCCTTGATGTGCTCTCTGTATGGTGCTGGTGTCCAGCTGCTCATATGCCCTGGCCAGCCGGCCAGCCTCTGCCCCCCACCCTGGCAGAAAAGTCTCCCCCTTGCTCTTGCAAAGGTTACAGAGCACACAGTAGGCTATGACCACAGAGGGGATGTTATGCTTGCTGAGGTCCAGATGGGTGAGGAGACTTCTTTAAACGGTGTGAACGCACACTCCACCTGCTCAGCCTGGCACTGAAGTGCTCCTTGGTAGGGTCCATACTGCCCATGTAGGACTTCATGAGCCAGAGGAGCAAGGGGTAGGCTGCATTGCCCAGCATGCAGGAGGGCATGTCCACTTCTCTGACACTGATGATCTGGTCACGGAAAAAAGTGCCGGCGTGCATCTTTCAGAATGGGCATGAGTGCCGGAAGGTGCGGGCATCATGCGCCTTCCCCGGCCGTCCAACGTTGATGAAGTGTCCCTTGTGATACACGAGGGTCTGCAGCACCATGGAGAATTACCCCTTCCTGTTTACGTAGTCCAATGCACAGTGGTCAGGGGCCAGGATGGGGATGTGAGTGATGTCTATGCTCCCCCCGCAGTTGGGGAAGCCCATGGCGGCAAAGCCATCCACAATGGTGTCTACGACCCTTCGTAGCAGCACATGGTTGATGGCCTTGGCGTCTTGCAGGTGCACAGCCCTGACTGGATTTCCCCATGCTGAATTGGTTCCCGACAGAGTGGTAGCTGTCCAGCATGGCGAGCTTCAACAGGGGATGGTGGGTCACAGTCGGGTGTTCTGTCACCCGAAGGCAGGGGCGAGCCACTCGCAGAGCCTGAGAAAAGTGGCCTTCCACATGCGGAAGTTCTGCAACCACTGCCGGTTGTCCCACAGCTGCAGGACGATGTGATCCCACCAGTCTGAGTTCGTCTCCCACCACCAGAAGCAGCATTCCACAGTGTCCAGGGGATTGACAGGCATGCGCAGCAGCAGAGGCACCAGGACCTGGGTGATGAGGGCCTGCGGGCCAGGCTGGCTCTCATCCGGCTACAGCAGCATGTGAGCAGTGTGGATGAACTGCCCCATGAGGTGCAGCACGAGGCCCGTGAGCCTGGCCCTGCTTTGCAGCAGCTCTGGCTCCACGGTGTGAGTGCTGTGGTGTCCGCAAGGGCAACCGGAGTGCACTGCGTCCCTTTTGTGTCCCAGGAGGGGAGAGGCAGCGGAGGAGAGGCGTGTGAGATGCAGCCATAGAGAGGAGCCCTGAAAGCACGCGTCGCAGGTTGCCTGACCAAGCAGCCACAGGAAGTGTCCCCCATCTTGGTGCCCTCCCCAGAGCGCTTCCAGGGGTTCTAAGGCCAAGGCAGGCTCCAATCAGGGTAGACGCGCTATTCTGAAATAATTCTGACTCATTTTGATGCTCCCCCGTAATGGGGGGGGGACACTATTTCGATTTTTGTTATTTCAGGAGTTATTATTTCGAATTTAGTTATTTCAAAATAATTTCCTAGTGTAGACATGCCCTTCATGCACTACTGGAAGGTGCTCAGATACTATGGTGATGAGGACTGTAAAATAAACTATAAAGAACAGAAAAAAAATGTGGCCTTAATATAGCTTCTCTGGGACATCGTCCTGCATTCCATTTCTTACAGCTTCAAACAGCCTAAAAAAGAAAAACCTCCCACCAAATTGTTCCATCTTCCCCCCCCCCAAAAAAAACCAACCCAGCAACACACAGGCTAAAATTAGTCCTAACCCAGTGAGAGATTTGAGTGCCAATATCCCATGAACTCTCAACCTGGAAATGGGGCCAGAGCCATGTCTAACTGAGCAAGTTAATTGGCTACTTTGGCTGAATACTGTAGTGGAAAAACCTGGTAGACCCTCTCAATTCCAAAGGAGGGATGCCACTGAGAGAAACACGATGCCGTGTCTGATAATATCACTCATCAGTCAACAGGTTCTGTTGAAACTAACTGTAGAAGTGACATCTTGTGCTACGAGTGTGGGGAGGATGGTCACACAAAATGAGATTGTGATAAGGAAGAGGATATATGGAAAGTTGTCCACACACTCATCCAGGCAAGCAGATTTCAGAATGATCTTCAAAAGAAAGAATTTGGGAAACCTCAGAGAAGCCCAGTGAAAGAGTGAACTGGTGCTTCCAGGAAGATGCGTTCCACTAAGTACTACAACAAGATTGCTAATACCTAGAGGGATTTGCCCCAAGGATTGGTTGGTCCAGCTCCCACTGTCTCTGTTCAAATAGAAGGCATTTATGGTCATGCTGCTCTCCTGGACAATGGTTCACAGGTCACCATTCTATAAAAAACATTTTACAATACCTACCTTCATCGCTTGACCATCTATCTACTCACAAACTGATCATTCAGCATGGGACAGCAATTGCCCAGTTGTTCCCAGATCATGTAGAACCTCAGAGGCATGCTGCAACTTTCAAGAACAACACTAAAGTCTTGACACCCGATTGTTTTGATTTTGGAGATTTCCCTATCCATGAGGAATGGAAAGAGTGCCTCTGCGGGAAAATGTTAGAGCATACTGACGTCTTCTCCTCATATGTGTGGGATGTGGGCTGCATGAAAAGTACTCAGCACGAGATCCATCTAACAGAATCTTGACTTTTTCAGTGATGATCTCATCACCTGGCTCCAGCTGAGGCGGAAGATATTCGGCGACACATACGTGTCTTGATGGCTGCTGGAATAGTTTCTGAGTCACAAAGCTCATGTGCCTGTCCAATTGTTGTGGTGCAGAAGAATGGGTCTGTCAGAATGTGTGTAGATTATAGAACTCTAAATAAGCGCACTGTACCAGACCCATATACAGTGCTGAGGAGTGAGGATGTCCTTAACTGCCTTCATGGGAGTAAATATCCAATGTCACCATTGGGATACTCAGGATCTCCTTTAATATCAAGAGCATGAGGTGCCCAGGCACACAGGTGAGTGTTGCCTGCTTCCAAGTAACCCAGGGAGGAGAGGGGGGTGGGGTTACATGATAAAGGCACATTGATAATAGCATTCCACTACCCCTGCATTCAGTACTAAAGTGATTTGGAATCCAACACCAAACAAAGTTGACCACTTTGAGCCAGCAGAGTAGGTGTGTTCATGTAGATACAGTTTGCCCCTGAAGTCTCTCCCCCCGCCCAGCTAGCTGACAGGGAACAGTTCATTCAGACTCTGCTTGTGTCTCAGACACTGTATGTCTCTTTACACTATCCGGTGACAGGCTAGCTGTTCTTGCATCCTCCTTGACCCTGACAGAAATTATGGCAAAGAAAAATAAATATCTCGTATCAGCTATTATCCAGTGCCTAGTGCTGCAAGCTCGCTTTATTCTGTATGGTGTCTTTTCATGCAAATTAAAGCTCCAAAGTGCTCTCCAAAACTAATAATAAAGTTTCCATATACTCAGGTAATAAATGCAAGATCAAGGAATTTGGAGTAAGAAAGAAAAAAGTATTTTCAACTGAGAAATGAAATGAGAGGGTGAGTTGGTGAGCTGGCAATATTTTTATATAACTACAAATACATTATATCTATATGGCTATACACCATTAGCCTATCACTATAAACACACTGTCATTAAATAGCTTTCTACATGACTAAGAATGCACTGTATTTATATATGTGGCTAGGAATGCATTGTGTCTGTTTGGCTGTGTACTGTTTGTGTTTGGCTATAAAGACATTTTCTTTTAAAAAGAATACATTAAGTCATGCTTGGCTATAGAAGCATTGTATTCATACAGCTCTGGAAGATTGTTCCAGAGGTCATCAGAAGCAATGGTTACATTCACCTGTATTTGCTAGACACTACTTTTGAATGAAGATAAGGGGTGTTTTGACTGAATTCTGTTTATTCAAACAAGAGCAATTAGGAAAATTCCCTAGGCTGGACTGTAACACCCATCTTCCAGAATCCAAGACCATAAACAGCTTAGTTACCTTCTCAACAAAGACAAAACACCCACAGATTTCCTCAATCAGTGTGAAGTCCTCTGCCATTCACAAACCCAAATTGCTCATCATGGGACAATTTGGGGATGCACTGGCATAAGGGAAACCAAAATTTGGCTGGTGACACAACAAAAAGAATTTATATCAAGGTCGTCCACATATACTGGATAAAATACCAAAGTAAATGCTTGAGCTAGCATCTGCATATTTTCCATTGGCTGAAATACACTCCTAATGCACCACAGTCCCTGCCCAGCGGCATATCTGGACTGGTCTAAATGGACACATGTGCATGACAGCTGTGACTTAACCTGTGGAAAGCAATGCAAAAGGCTTTCATTTAAACTGCCTTTGGCAGGCGACAAGAGGCCATATAATACACTGGCCATTCCTTAGCTACTAGACAGCCAATTTAAATAGAGTTTAAAACTGTTTTCACTGTAAGAGTAGCTTTATGGAAAACACAGTGGGCATGTTATAATTGATAAAAGACTCAGCTACTATATGTTGAAGCCAAAAGTTCAATCAAAGGGCGGTGTGCTAGTCTCCACTGCATGATTTTCCTGCAAAAAGGCGTAAAGGAATCTGGTTTCTCTTTGCCACAGTCCATCCAGCATGTGCCCAAATAATACTCAAGAGAGCTTGCTACACATGGTTTTCAGTCTCTAATCTGACAGAATTAGTAAAAAGGACCATGAACCTGTTGGGAAATGAACCACACAGTCTGAACACATTTGATCCTCCACCTGAGATTATGCCAATGAAAACACAGCACATAAAAATGGGCTTGGACTTTAAATACATTGGAATAAAGGGGTGGCTCTGGAATAAAGATATGACTCTATGTTGGGTCTTACAATTTAGAAATCTTTGTAACTGTCTGTGACGGGATGGGCGGCCTCCTCCCCGCGGAGGCAGACTCGCCCCGCACTGACCCCGCAGTCGCGCTCGCGCTCCTAGGAGCGGCGCGGAGAGAGCGGGTGGCGTGCGGCCCCTGTACGGCCGCCACCGCTCAGCTGAGAGGCGGGGGTGGGGCCGGAGGAGCGTGCCGGCCGGCGTGCGGGAGCCGGGGCACGCCACGTGGGCCGTGACGTGCGCGCCGGCCGACGTCACGGCGGGAGGACGCCGGAGGAGAAGGAGGAAAGGGGAGGACGCCGAAGGGGGGGAGAAGGAGGAAAGGGGAGGACGCCGAAGGAGGGAAGGAGGAAAGGGGAGGACGCCGGAGGAGAAGGAGGAGAGGGAGGATGCTGGAGGAGAAGGAGGAAAGGGGAGGACGCCGAAGGGGGGGAGAAGGAGGAAAGGGGAGGACGCCGAAGGAGGGAAGGAGGAAAGGGAGGACGCCGGAGGAGAAGGAGGAAAGGGGAGGACGCCGAAGGAAGGAAGAAGGAAAGGGGAGGACGCCGGAGGAGAAGGAGGAGGGAGAGTGGGCACCTGAGTGGCGGACGCACCCGTGGGGGAGGAAGTAGCCCAGGGTGGGGCGTGGAGCCGGTGAGCCGGTGCGTTGCGGGCATTAGCCCCTCCAGCTGGACGGGTCCCACCGAACCTGTCCTTAGGGCCCTGGGGTGGGGCCCGTGAGAGAGGGCGGGCCCGGGCCCCCCTACCCCACCCTCCTAGCAGCAGCGGGCAGACAAAGCATGGAGTCACGGGCCAGCACACCCGAGAACTCCTCAGAACTTACCCCCGGGTCAGGGAAACGCAAGTAGGGGTGGCTCAGTACTTACCTGGTGAGACAGGACTGCCACCCCGCCGCGTACACTTGGTGGAGAATGTGGGCAGATCATAAGACCCCACAGCAGTAGGACGAAGGGGAAGGGATTTAAAAAAAAAAAAAAAGGGAAAAAGGAAGAAAAAGGGAGAGGAGCCTGGAAAAGGGGAAGAAGAGGAGGCTCACTAAGGAGGAGCCGGATAGGGCCGCTACCTCAGTACGGTGCGAGGAGCAAGCCCGCCCGAAGATGGAGGTCGGAGACGTGTTCAAGTGGTGACCGAACACCAACGGCAACAGCAACAACAGCAAACGGCCCTCCTGCAGCAGCTGTCCGCCCAACAGCAAGACCAGCAAAGACAGCTCCTGAAGGACTTAGCAGAGCAGAACCAGGCGCAACAGGAGCGATGGGTGAGACAATGGGCGAGCCTGGGGCAGGGGCAGTCCCTGGTGCAGGGGGGGGAGGGGACTGAGGGAGGGCCCCTGGCTCAATTGCCGGTGAGACTAACTAAAATGGGACCCGCGGACGACCCCAAGGCGTTCCTGACCACCTTCGAAAGAGTGGCCACCACGGCCCGGTGGCCAGAGCAACATTGGGCCACGCTCCTGGCTCTGTACCTTACGGGCCCCACTCAGCTGGCCTATCGGAGCCTAAATCCATGCGATGCCCTACACTACTTTAAAGTAAAGGAGGCCATATTGGACCAACTAGGAATCACCCCAGAGTCCTATCGGCAGCGGTTCCGGCAGGTAAAGTACCCCACGGGGGCGTGACTCCGGGTGGTGGCCCAATGGTTGAGGGAGGCCGGGTGGCACTGGATGGAACCAGACCAACATACCGGACCACAGGTGGCAGAGAAAGTAGTGTTGGAGCAGTTTGTCCACATTTTGCCAGGGGAAGGGCAGCACTGGGTCCGACGACACCGCCCATCGTCACTTAACGAGGCAGTGACCCTGATGGAGGACTATTTGGCAGCCGAGGTGGGGGAAGGGGGAGGCACAGGGTGGAGAGAGAACGTCCCCAGTGCGGGAAGGGGGGCACGCCCGACGCGTCCCGGGGATGGTAGGGGGACAGGAGGCCGGGAAAGGGGGTAGGGAGACGACTGGCACCCGTGTGGAGCTGACCTGTGAGGGAAGGACCCGCGTCGCGAGAACTGCCCCGAGAAGCCCCAATGGAACATCCCCCCCTGTCACGACCGTCAACCGGAGGATGCTATCAATGTGGCCAGGAGGGACATTTTAAACGGGACTGCCCATATATGGACTGCTCGTATGGACAGGTAATGATCGGAGGGTGCGTGCCGGGGACACGGGACCAGGGGAGGATATTAAAGGAAGTAGAAGTGGAAGGCCGGGTGGTTACTGCCCTGGTGGATTCCGGGTGTGGACAGACATTGGTAAGGGCCGACTTAGTGGGAGTAGATGGCCCCTGAGGGCCCCCGGTGCTCGTCCAATGCGTACACGGGCGGGTCGAATCGTACCCCACGGCATGGGTACGCATTAAGGAAGGGGGTCAGGAGGGCTGGTCTTATGTAGCCCTCGTCCCGGGGATGGTCTATCCGGTCCTCCTCGGGCGAGATTGGAGGGGTTTTGAGCAGGCCCTCTGAGAATGGCCTGGGATGGAGTCAGGGGAGGGGAAACCGGCCTTGGCCACGGACCCCGTAGGGACCCGGGGGCCGCGGGCCCCACCACACGTAAGACCCCGGCAAGGAGGAATCGAAAGAACAGAGGGGCCCGGCATGAACATAGGAGAAGAGGAGTGGTCTGCGGATTTTGTTAGGGAGCAGAGGGAGGACCCCCTCCTCCAACAGGCCTGGGAGAGCACTGCCACCAATATGGAAGCAGAAGGCACCCCAAAAACAGCCCTGGCCTACCCGCACTTCGAGATCCAAGGAGACCGCCTCTACAGAATCAACGAGGGAAGAGAGGTAGGGGAGGTGACCTCCCAGCTGCTGGTACCAGGCAGGTATCACCGGAGGTTACTGGAGTTAGCGCATAGTAAACCCTGGGCGGGGCACCTGGGGTATGAAAAGACCGCGCGGCACCTGCTTCAAAGATTCTATTGGCCAGGTATTTACCGGGCCGTGAAAGACTTCTGCGACTCGTGTCCGGAATGTCAGAAGGCGGGATCGGGGCGGGTACCCTGGGCCCCACTGGTGCCGCTGCCAGTGGTAGATGTCCCATTCCAAAGGATAGCGATGGACCTAGTCGGCCCATTGGAGCGAACCGGTAATCGGTATCGATATATTCTCGTGGTGATAGATTACGCCACCCGTTACCCGGAGGCCGTACCGCTGCGGAACACCATGGCCCCCACGCTGGCAGGGGAATTAGTCAAAATTTTCACGAGGGTGGGCCTGCCGAAAGAGATCGTTACGGACCAAGGAACAAACTTCACGTCGACATTGATGAGAGAACTATGCCGCCTCCTCCAAGTGAAAACATTAAGGGCCTCAGTTTATCATCCACAAACAGACGGGCTTGTCGAGAGGTTCAACCGAACGCTTAAAAGTATGCTCAAAAAGTTTGTGGAGGAGGACCCTAAGGAGTGGGACCGGGCCCTACCCGCACTGATGTTCGCAGTGAGAGAAGTGCCCCAAGCCTCAACGGGCTTCTCGCCCTTCGAGTTACTTTATGGTAGACAACTCCGCAGAATCCTAGACATTATTAGGGAGTCCTGGGAGGAGCAATCGACCAGGTCCAGGGAGCCGTGCCATACATCCTCGAGTTGAGAGAAAGGTTACGACGGGTTGGGGAGTTTGCCAAGCAAAATCTGGTAGAAGCGCAGGAACGTCAGGCACAATATTACAATCGAAATGCCCGAGTAAGGATCTTCCAGCCGGGAGATAGGGTCCTCTTGTTACTACCCAAGCAGACATCAAAGCTGCTGGCCCGATGGCAAGGTCCCTTCGAAGTAACCCGGCGGGTGGGGGAAGTGAATGACGAAATTAGGATGCCCGGAAGGAGGAAATCCACGAACATTTATCACGTTAACCTCCTTAAGGCGTGGCGGGCGAGGGAGGAGTTCACCGGGTACGTGGAAGGGTCAAGAGAGGAAAAGATAATCCCGGATCTACAGGTGGGGTGGGACCTGGCCCCGGCTCAACGGGACGAGCTCCTGAACACTTTGAGCAAATTCCCACAGATGTTGACGACAACCCCAGGGCGGACTAATGTGATGAGCCACCACATCACGACGGAACCAGGGTGTAAAGTCCGCGACCAGGTCAGACCCCTCCCTCGGAAACTATGGGGGATGGTACGCGAGGAGATAGAAAATATGCTGCGCTGGGGGGTGATCGAAGAGTCATGCAGTGCCTGGAGAAGCCCCATCGTATTGGTCCCCAAGTCAGACGGGACAATTCGGTTCTGTATTGATTTTCGGAAGGTCAATGCAGTGTCGCAGTTTGACGCATACCCAATGCCCAGGGTAGACGAGTTGCTGGAGAGATTAGGGGCCGTACTTGTCCACAGTTGATCTGTCAAAGGGGTATTGGCAGATCCCATTAACGGCGGAGTCTCACAAAAAGACTGCATTCTCAACACCCTTTGGCCTATACCAGTTCGTCAGGATGCCGTTCGGTCTCCACGGGGCAGCCGCAACCTTCCAGAGGCTGATGGACCAGGTACTACGGCCTCATGAGCAATACGCCACCGCATATATAGATGATATAATAATCTATAGTATAATGTGGCAGGAACATCTGCAGCGGGTGGAAGCCGTGCTAACCTCATTACAAGAGGCTGGACTAACTGCCAACCCAGCTAAATGCCACTTTGGCGAGCGGGAGGTGTCATACTTAGGCTACACAGTAGGAGGAGGTAAGATCCGGCCCCAAGTAGGTAAGATCGAAGCCCTGCGGGACTACCCAGCCCCGACTACAAAGCGGCAGGTCCGGCAGTTCCTGGGGCTTGCCAGCTACTACCGACGGTTTGTCCCGGACTTCGCGACCCTGGCCGCCCCACTGACGGACCTAACACGGAACTCAGCCCCGAAGAGGGTGCGGTGGGACCAGGGATGCGAGGAGGCCTTTAGGACCTTGAAACAGCGCCTGACCCAGGCACCCGTGCTATCTCAACCCGACTTCACCAAGCCATTTGTTCTGCAGACGGACGCTTCTAAACTGGGGCTCGGGGCCGTTCTCTCCCAAGGGGAAGGGGGGGAGGAACACCCGATTGTATACGTGAGCCGTAAATTACTGCCCCGAGAACAAAAATATTCTACGATAGAAAAGGAAGCGTTGGCGGTAAAGTGGGCGATTGATATGTTACGATATTATCTTTTAGGCAGCCCCTTCAAAGTGGCAACTGACCACGCCCCCCTTCGATGGCTCCTGGACATGAAAGACTCCAACACACGAATAATGAGGTGGTACCTGGCATTACAACCCTACCGCTTCGAGGTCAGCCACCGGACCGGGAAGGCCCACGGTAATGCGGACTTCTTTTCAAGAATTGCAGAAAAGGACGAGGGAGACCAAACAAGGGGAGAGGGGAACTTGGGGGGGGGGAGGCGTGTGACGGGACGGGCGGCCTCCTCCCCGCGGAGGCAGACCCGCCCCACACTGACCCCACAGTCGCGCTCGCGCTCCTAGGAGCAGCGCAGAGAGAGCGGGTGGCGTGCGGCCCCTGTATGGCCGCCGCCACTCAGCTGAGAGGCGGGGGCGGGGGCAGGGGCGGGGCCGGAGGAGCGTGCCGGCCGGCGTGCAGGAGCCGGGGCACGCCACGTGGGCCGTGACGTGCGCGCCAGCCGACGTCACGGCAGGAGAACGCCGGAGGAGAAGGAGGAAAGGGGAGGACGCCGAAGGGGGGGAGAAGGAGGAAAGGGGAGGACGCCGGAGGAGAAGGAGGAAAGGGGAGGACGCCGAAGGAGAAGGAGGAGGGAGAGTGGGCACCTGAGTGGCGGACGCACCCGTGGGGGAGGAAGTAGCGCAGGGTGGGGCGTGGAGCCGGTGAGCCGGTGCGTTGCGGGCGTTAGCCCCTCCGGCTGGACGGGTCCCACTGAACCTGTCCTTAGGGCCCTGGGCTGGGGCCCGTGAGAGAGGGCGGGCCCGGGCCCGGGCCCCCCTACCCTACCCTCCTTGCAGCAGCGGGCAGACAAAGCACGGAGTCATGGGCCAGCGCACCCAAGAACTCCTCAGAACTCACCCCTGGGTCGGGGAAACGCAAGTAGGGGTGGCTCAGTACTTACCTGGCGAGACAGGACTGCCACCCCACCACGTACACTGTCACTTGACTGAGTGTGAGCCTCCGTCTTTCCTCTCATTTCCCATTTCCATCTGAGGCATAGGACAAGAATGCAAAGGACAGTTGAGGAAATGCCCCTCTTGGAATGGAAGTCATTGCTAAGGTTTAATTTCAGATTTCTGGGACATTGCCTCAATGAGTTCAAGTTGCATATATTTCCATTTAGGGCAAAGGTGGGCAATCTAGGCTAGTGAGTGGGCCACATGAGTGGCCCTCCTTCATCTCCATGGGCCACAAGATTATCATAACCAAGACAGTCTCCCGATGCTTACTGAAAGCAATCCAGGAGACTTCAATATGCTGCAAAAAATCGGTCAGCGGCACAATGCGGTAAGGCAGGCTCCCTACCTGCCCTAGCTCCGTGTGGCTCCCAGAAGCGGCTGGCATGTCCAGCTCCTATGTGAAGGAGGTGAGCTATGAGCTGCCCCCGCCCAGGCACTGACCACATCCAAAGGAAGCTGCCAGGGCAGTCCCTGCAGACAGAGGCAGCACGTGGAGCCACCTGGCTGCCCCTGAGTCTAGGTGCTGAAGAGACATGCTGGTCGCTTCCAGGAGCAGGCCAAGGCAAGCACCATGTAGCGGGAGCTTGCTCCTATTACCTCCTCCAACACCCCAACCTCCTCCCCTAGTCCTGAACCCCCTCCCACATCCACACTCCCTCTCACAGCCAGCATGACAATAGCTATGCAACACGTGCTATGACCTCTGCTTATTGTACCAAACAGTGCCGCCTTGCCATTCCCCACTTCATTTTACTCCATTTATTGTCCTTCGCCCTATGATTAGACCTTGGGCTCTTTGCAGCAAAGACTGTCTTTTTCTTTGTTTACTATATCAGTATACAGCACCTCACAGGGCAGGGCCCTGATTCCTGGGGCCACTAGGCCCTATCACAATACAAATAAATAACACATTTGTGTCAAATACAAATGTGTCTATTTCACTGTATTGTTCACCAAAGGTGTTTTTCTTTGTTTTGTTTTTTTGTAATGATAGTAGGAAAAAACCCACAAGTTTTACACACCAAAAAGGGCCTGGCCATTTCTTCCTTCCCACTTAGACATCAGGCATGAGGCAGTACTTCTGATAAGTTCAGTTGCACTTGGTTAACAGTATCTTTTTTCTTTCTTCCAGACTGCTGCTTCTGTTCTTCTTGGGGACATTTGCCATCTGTTTTATAATCTAACCATTATCTGATGCTAGGACTCACTGACCTTTCGAGACTTTAATTAAAGTTTCTTTCTTTTTAAATCATCTTCATCAAATTCAGGCTTCCAAGCCACATCTCTTCTGAATATTTTATCTTTCTGACTGCAAGGAGATACATGAGAGAAATATATTAATTACTTTTTATTTTTGCAAGCTGATGAATTAATTCACGATTGGGTATGAAAAGGGTAGAGGACATCTCCCGAAGTCTATACTACTGTCACGTTAGTCATTTTATGAGTCACTTTACCATTTTTACACAATTTAAGTTTTTTAGTTGAAAATGCCGCATTTAGGAATTCAACTGAAATATGTAGCCACATAGTTAAGCATTACAGCAACTAGACGGGACTCCTTTACATGAAGCAATGTGATTTCTTTGCCATGCAGGCACCCACCTTTTCACATGTACTCAAAACGCCCCCTGTGAACACTGTGTGTAGTCTGGAAGAACATAAGAACGGCCATACTAGGTCAGACCAAAGGTCCATCCAGCCCGGTATCCTGTCTGCTGACAGTGGCCAATGCCAGGTGCCTCAGAGGGAGTGAACTGAACAGGTAATGATCAAGCGCTCTCTCTCCTGCCATCCATCTCCACCATCTGACAAACAGAGGCTAGGGACACCATTACTTACCCATCCTGACTAACAGCCATTAATGGACTTAACCTCCATGAATTTATCTACTTCTCTTTTAAACCCTGTTATAGTCCTAGCCTTCACAACCTCCTCAGGCAAGGAGTTCCGCAGGTTGACTATGCACTGTGTGAAGAAGAACTTCCATTTACTTGTTTTAAACCTGCTGCCCATTAGTTTAATTTGGATAGTTGGAGGATTATGGTCCAAGGAATATGGCCTCGGGAGATGATCAGTTCCCTGTTCTGCAACAGACTGCCTGCCTGAGCCTGGTTAAGTTACTTTATGCCTCAATTCTCCATCTGTAAAATGGGAACCACAGCACTTTCCAAACTCACAGCAGCTGTGATAATAAATACACTAAAGATTGTGAGGGGCTCAGGTGCTATGGTGAGGGGGACTGTGTAAGTACCTTAGGAAGGAGCAATTATTAGTTGCGTACCAGCAGTAGAGGCACAAATCACAAGAGAGTTATTTCCACCCCGCTCACTGTAGGTTTTCATCGCTGTTAGAATCTTACCTTGTTTATACTGAAGAAGCTGAAGAGCTGCCTCTCTTGCATGCTAACTTGCACAGTGCTTCACTCTACCATCTTCAGAAATGGACACTGAATGCTTCAGTTTCTCCAGTTGTAAAATGGGGAAGATGATTTTCCAGCTTTGTAAAGCACTATGACAGCTATGCTTCAGAGTGCCCTGTGTCACTATTTCATTCATGTTCTTGGAGCATCTCAGAGGCAAGACAGTCTTGCCCTGTTCACTGACCAGCTGCATGACCTTGGGCAAGTCTCATCAACTCTTTGTACCCGTTTCCCCTCTACCCTTTGTCTGTTTGGTCTCTTGGACTGAAAGCTCTTTGGAAAAGAAATGTGTTTGAACAGCACCTAATACACTGGGACTCTGATTTCAGCTAAGACCTGTAGGCCCCACTATAATAGAAATCAGGGATGTTAAAAGGCTTAACTCGTTAACCATTTTAACCTTGGGTTGGCCAGCCACCCCACTGCCTGGCCTCGCCATGGCCGTGGGATCCTCCCATGGCCATAAAGGTCCTGCCGCTGGCCCCAGTGCAACCATGGGGTCCTACCACCTGGCCTGCTGGCCTTTGCTGGCCACTGCCAGAATTCACTGACAAGGGCCGGTTAACCCAGGCAACAGGTAAGCAGATTTAATAGGTAGCAGGTTTAAAACAAACAAAAGGAAGTATTTCTTCATGCAATGTACAGCCAACCTGTGGAACTCCTTGCCAGAAGATATTGTGAAGACCAGAACTTTAACAGCATTCAAAAAAGAACTAGATACATTCACAGAAGATAGGTTCATCAGTGGCTATTAGCCAGAATGGGCAAGAATGGTGTCCCTAGCCTCTGTTGGATAGAAGCTAGGAATGGGTGCCAGAGGAAGGATCACTTGATCCCTGCTCTGTTCACTGCCTCTGGGGAAGGGACAGGATATTGGTCTAAATGGACTTTTGGTCTGACTCAGGATGGCCATTCTTATGTTCTAAGCATACCGGTTAACCATTTAGCATCCCTAATACAAATGATCATTTTAAAATATTGGATATCCCAGTGAGTGTCTTTAACAGAGTTCATACAAAGCTCTGAGGTCTTTTGGAACCATCAGTAGTGCTTAGAACAAGTCTTGCCTCCATGACACAATCTACGCCACATGCTGCTGTCTAAATAAAATAACCTCCCTCCTCCTTTGTCTGCAGCCTGATAACTGCAATTCATCTCACCGATCGATGATCCTATGAAACTATTTCCTCCCGTTCAGCAACTCTCCCCAGATTTTATGATATAGCCCAAATGAACACATTCTCAATTGGTTTTCCCAACATAGAGCAGCCAGCTGTGCTGTGGAAACAGGTGTAATTGCATTTGTTGCATTACCCAATCATACTCCCACATCCTGCTGAAAGTGCCGCCATTATTACAATTTATAAACAGATAGGTAATCTCTTCTGCTTGCCCTTAAAAATCATTTCACCATTGGAGCAGCTTGTACAGATTAGCAGATACTGGGAGATTGTCTTCGGCAAAGCAGTAAAAAGCTTTAAGTGCCCTAGATTGTTTTTTGATTGACTTTTCGGGGAACAGTATATCAGAAGGAGTCCAATAACTTCTCCCTGTGGTATTTTAAATGGATATAATGGTCAGAACTGACAGACAGTAATGAGCCTAGGAGACAGGCATTTTCACTGGTGAAGAGGTCTCAGCGAGGAGACTCAGGTTTAAGACAACACAAATATTCAGTGTCAAGATTTTCCTTCTATTTATGCTGAAACTTTGCGTGGTCTGATCTTTTCTGCAGTTTAAAATTTAGGACAAGCATCTTAAATGTCACTGGTCAAAGAATATAAATAGAAAGTGACTTCCTATTAGGAATGACTTGGTGAAATCCTCTTGTACACCTGACCTCCTGGAATCTAATCATTTTCACACAAAACATTTCATCCTAAAACTTGAGGTAGCTGGTTTGTACTACGGGATTCCAGCATGGCCTGCAGTAGAATGGGGAGAATGAATTCCACTCCCCTCAAACATTAGACAGAGATGCAGACACCCCTGGGTTCTTTTTCAAGTTGGGAGTTTGCAATGTGAGTTTCTTAGAAAATGTGGCTTAATTACCATGGCAGAGTCTCAGCACCAAACCTTGGAACACTACTCCTGGGCTTTGAATCCTTCAAACCATCAAAAAGAGAAAAGAGAAAAGAAAAAGAAGAGGAGAGGAGAGGAAAGGAAGAAAACCTGCACTGACAATTCCTGAAAATCCATAACATGTCTGTGTTATGTAAGGCTGATTTGATGTTCTAGCCCAGCTTCACCAAAGACATAAAAACTGTATTTTCTGAGAAATTACTTTTTTGTGTGTGTGTATTTTTCCTGATAGCTTCTGGATAGAGTCCTCCAGCTCTGACTCCATCCTGCTAATTTAGGGCACATCTAAACAGAGACTAGCATTGGTGGGAGCTCTATGTGAGCTGGAAATTATACCTTCCAACTCAAGTGCAGATGTACCCTTCACCTAGTTCCTGTTGGTCCAAAGACCCTTTGAGAAGAACTGCTGCATACCAGCTAAACTGGTGTCATGTGTGGGTCCTTATATTGCCTTGTTAGCACACTGCAACATGTACACCACAGTGAATGGTATGAGAGTCAGGCTTCAAACAATGCCTAGAAGACCTGTCTCTTTCCCAGCTGCTTGGACAGGGCTGGAGAAGTGAGATGTTACTCACTTACGGAAAAGTCGACTTTATCCATTCTTCTCCGCTCTTCATTGAGGACGCCACTCAGCCTTTGTGGTGTGGGGCAGAAAGCATTGGGATCTTTCTTCAGCCACTCAGGCTACATCTACACTGCAGCAATTTGTCGGAAGAGGAAATTAAAATGAAGCTTTCATTTGCAAATCTCATGTTCTCATTTGCATATTCCCTTCCGATCCTTTTTGCAGGAAGAGGTTTTTGTGATAAAAAGCCCTGTGTAGACGGGGCCATTTGTCGGAAAACCCCCATTTCGCGCAAGATCCTGTAAACCTTTTTTTTTTCTCCAATGGTAATCCTCTTTCTATGAGGAAGAAGCCTTTTTCCAAAAAAAGCTTTTTCGCAAAAAGGCGTGTGTGGACAGGGAAGAGGGAGTTCTTTCAAAAGACGAGGAAAGAAGAAAAAGCACAGGTGCCCTGGTGGCCACTCCATCCATAGTAATCACAGCTTAAATGCGAAATAGCGTCCGTTCAGTGTAGATGCTATCTTTCAAAAAAGCAGATCGCTTTTTTGATGCACTTTTGTGTGTGGACGCTCTCTTTCGGAAGAAGTTCTTTAGGAAGATCTCTTCCGGAAAAGTTTCTTCCAAAAGAAGCCTGCAATCTAGACATAGCCCCAGTGTGATTTCCACCACAGCTGGCAGAGAGGAACTGTCACAAGAACAATGAGAAGCAACCTCCCGAACAACACCATATGTACCAAATTTACTCTCCCACAGGACAGATCCTTGTGAACAGAGGGCATGAGACAACAACAGTGAATTGTTCTCTCAAGTTCCTCAATAATTTATTAATGTTTGTAAAGTGCATTGAGAGAGCCCTAGCAATGTATACAGCCATATTATTACAAAGGGGAGTGACGAAGTCCCCTAGACTCTGTCTGCCTACAGCCACACCATGTCCATCATTTGGGTATCTGGGCAGTATATATACACAACTGTGAAACATGGTTGTGGCAGAATTGTGCTTTCAGACAGATTCTTCTTGCCTGGCTGGACAGAAAGACGTGATTGTTGGGAACCTTCGTTTAGTTCTAGGACATTTCCTTAAAAGGGATAATATGTTGGTTTCCCGCCACACAGGCAAGAAGGACTCATTTTCTGACATAGTTGGACCATGGCCAGTATACACAGCTTATTAATGTATGCTGGGCACTGGAGGAATCAGCAGTCTCTGGAGCCTGGTCCCCCCACCCCCGACAGCCTGCAGACCCTGAGGGAGGGCAACGGGGGGAAGGGGGGCCTGCTGGCAGGGGAGCGCTGCCCCAGCCCCCAGGGAGGAGTTACCACCAAAGCAGTGCTACCCTCACTGCCATGGATGGCCCCAGTAAGGCCCCCCACCTCCCAGCCCCCTGCCTGGAGTCCTGCACGTCCCACCTGCCTTGACTTCACCCCCTCCCCCTGCCATGAGCTCCCCCCATGCCTCCCAATCCTCTGCCCTAAGCCACCTACCCCCTTGCCCTCCTCAATCCTGAACTCTCACTCCATCTTTCATTTTCCTTCATTTTGAAAAAATACAACCATTGAAATAACACAAGTCTATTTCTCATTTATTTTTGAAAAATTCCTTCCATTACAGACCTGAGCAACGCTGGATACCTTTCCTAGTAACAATATAATATTGCATCACAAAGCACAAATTCAGACAGGGACAATAACACAGCTCAGCAAGTCAACTCCAGAAAGCTCCTTTCTGACTCCACTTTCCCAGCATTTCCAGAACATATCCCCTCCTCTGCATCATTTTGGGAATATACATGGTTTATAATATTCCTTTACCATAATTCCTGTCCACAGCAACTGGCCAAGCTAAGTTAACTGCATTAACCAGAATTGAACTGACGATAAACCGCATATTTGACCAGTGCTTGCACAATGTAGACTGACCCAATGCACAGTAACCAACATGCTTCCACTTTAACGTAGAAAAATAATATCATCTAGCATTTATAAAGTGCTTTTCATCTTCAAAGTGCTTTCCAATCAGTAGCTAATTAATTCTCAATGCCTCTGTGAGGTAAATCTATATGTATTATGCATTAGCATATATACATTATGTTTGATCTTTTTCTAACAAGTCCCTATAGTCCAGAAAATTTACATAGAAAACTGCACAGGGGAAAAACAACCCTATATTTGAAATCTGAAGACTTTTGTTTTGCATGTCACATTTATAGTGGAGAAATATTTCTTTGGAAGATCTATTCCCATTGAGGGGTTGACTTTCCTCCATTTATATTTAATAAGTGCACCACCAAAAATATTTAATGCATACTGTATAATCTGACTAGAACCGTGCTAAAGAATGTCCTACCACCTTAAACATTAATAACTCTTTATGACTACTTCTTTTGAATTGCACATTATACAGAAACTACTTTGGATTTTGTCAGGGGTGAAACTGCTCAAGGAATAAGTAAATATAATATTTGTGAAATAAACCAAATCATTTTGGGAAAAGAATTGCCAATCTAAATGCATGTGTCTCTATTTTATGGGGACAGTAAATATTGTTATAATAAACTTTTGTATAAAGATTCTGTAATGTGTACAGTACAATACAGCAATGTGGCAGTTTTATTTCTGGAGAATTGCCAAGTCAAAATGTAACAGGATTACTGCAGACAAAAATGACATTTAGAGCTTTCAAAGTAGCATCCCTCCTGGTTGTTCTTCATAGAACATGAAGTCCTCACAGCCCTTTATGGCTTGGTTTTTGCTGGAGGATTTGGTATCTGTCTATTTTTTCTATCAGAAAGATCTGATGGTTGCCTTTTTTTATTAAGTTCTGAAACCTTGGGACCAATCCTGCTCTCTTTACTCATTTGAATAGCCCACTGGCTTCTAAAGGGCTACTTCTGTATAGCTCATAGATTTAGACCCAATCCAGGAAAGCACTTAAGTATGTGCTTAATATTTAATTGTATGCTTAAGTCCCATTGAAATTAATAGGATATAATGGCATGCTTAAATTTAAGCATGTGCTTAAGTGCTGTCCTGAATAGGAATAGGACTTTCTTGAATTAGGGTCTTCGCCCTTCATTTGTACTTAATCTGATATTACAGGCAGCTAGCGGGAAAACGTTCCCTTTTGCGGCTTTGATGTCTTGTGAGAGACATTTTACAACAACAGGCAAATAGTAGGACCTGAATCTTCTGGGACAAATCATCATGCCCCACCTGTCATGTTTCACTATACTAAATACTCATTTTCGAATCAGAAAACCTGGACATGTAACAATTTGTTCATCTGGCAGGGCTGTCCCTAGATTGGTGTGGGGCCCATGACAACCTCCTCCTCTGCCCCGACCCCATCTCTTCCTACCCCCATCCTATTCCCACTCCACCCCTTTTCCCAAGCCCCCATCCACCTCTTGCTGCCCCCCTGCTGCTCCCTGCCCCCAACTCCACCCCTTCCTGTAAGTCCTCTCCCCCAAGCAACATGGCAGGAGAGCTTAGTGGAGGTCTGGCACCAGCAGGTGTTGGGCCCACTCCCACACTCACTGCAGTGGTGGGAAGTAAAATGACCCAGCCCCAGCATGCTCTGCTCTCCCACCTCCCAACGGTATCACTCCGCTTCCCACCACCGCTGGTGAGTGGGGGAGGGGTGACTCTTGCTGCAAGTGCCAGACCTCCTGCTAATCCCCTGGGCTCCCTGGAGCTCACCAAAACACAAGGCCTGGGGCAGTTGCCCCAAACTGTCCCTCTGATGACAGGCTACGGTCAGTTTGGAATCTCTGAATCTTCTTTTTCGTGTTCTTCTTCCACTGTCTGTAGCGTTTCCTCTGCTGGTTGCTCTTTCTGAGCATGTTGATGGTTTCTGTTGACCATTCCACTCTTTGTCTCAAATAATACATGATCGGGGTGCTGAATTCTTTTTCCCTCTGGCAGCTGGAGTTGACCATCCCTTTTCTCCATCCAGTTTGATATAAGCAAGATCATCAGGGTCTAGACCCAGCTGTTCTCTAGCTGAGTGTTGTCTATTGTAAAAGTGTAAAAAAAAATTATCCAATTTAACTAGTCTCATGTCTGGCTCCTTTGGAGACAGATTTTTTTTCCATAGTTGGAACAGTAGTTCAGAGTTGTCTTCTCGTCAGAAGCTGTGCTGAACTATATCCAGGAGCTGCTATTAATGTTGATCAGCAACTCAGGAGAGAAAAGAATGGATCCTCCTGCTGTAAGGTTTTTCTTGGCTGTCTCTATAGGCGCTCTCAGTCTCTCCATTCACTTGTGAGTAATGTGGGCTGCTAGTAATGTGATCAAAATCATATTTTGTTTGGAATGACTCGTATTGTCCATCACTAATTGTTCAGGAATACCTAAGTGAGCAAAAGTGCACTTCAGTTTCCCAATAACACTGCAGCATGTTATGTCTGTCAAGTACATTATGGATTGTTTTTACAGGTGTATAGAATCGATGACCAGCTAATGATGTTCTCTGAATTTGCATAAATCTGCTACTCGTCTCTTCCATATGGTAGAATGGTTGTTATTCAAGGTTCTTTTTGTTGAGTTGGTCTGTTAGTTCTGCAATGCTCACACACTGATACTTTGTTCTTTAGGTCCTTGCTGATGCCTCGCAATCACACTGATTGGCTGCCCATTTACAGCAGTTAGTTAATCCTTGTTGTCCTTCATATGTAGGTGTAGGATTTCTCCTTCATTTTGTTTGGCATTATGATGCCGTTGCCTTTCATCATGAGTCCATTTGATTCCTTAGTTGTCAAACTACCACAACGTAGCTTCTTGTCACTTAGTGTCCTTTAGCTACTTGGGCCAGCTGCCCTTAATTCAACTTAGAATTTCCTGAAGTTGCAGGTCTGTTGAGATTGCTTTTTGTATCCATGTAATCTCTGTTGTGACACATTTCTATATGCATCAACATACCCCTTTATTTATTTATTTAAAATATTTTTACCCCGCCTCTCTATTTAAAATATTCGAGGCAGCTTACAAAATTTTTAAAAACACAATATAAATATATATAAAAAATTAAAATACGAGACCCCAGTGGGACATAAAACCGGCTTTTTGTCACCTGTGAGCTCACCCATATTTGACCACTGTGCTGGGCTCAGTGACAGAGTATCTCTTGCTACCAGATTTTTCCCAACAACATATTACAAATTTCTATTGTCATTTATAGCACTGAAATAAGGAGCAATTTCTGTGACCTGCATGGTGTGAACTAGGGATGTAATAGCATAGTTGATTAACTGATTAACCAATAAGCAAAAGCTTATAGGTTAATTCTCTAGACTACACACATTTCCCCCCCACTTCTTGCCAGTAAATTTTTTAGCAGGCTGGCCAGCAGCCCGGCTCAGTCCCAGCTTGCCCTGGGTCCTGGTCCTACCCCTGCTGTGGCTCTACATTTAAAGTGTATTAGGATCCAGGCGGGCAGGCAGCTCAGCTCAGTTCCAGCTTGTGCCAGGTCCAGGAGCTCAGCCTCTCACCCCCCGGACAGGGGCTGCCCGGGGACTATAGAATAGTTGACTAACCGATAAGAATTCATGAGGTTAATCGATCATTCAATTAACGGATATTTAACATCCCTAGTGTGAACTCTGGGTGTACAGGTGGCGAAAAGAAGCAGCATCTGGCCCCGTGCTTTTTGCACCATGCTATAAAAGACGACAGCTTTAAGAGAATAATTGCACTGTTTACAGAGCAGGATCTGTACAATGTCTTGCAGGACTCCACACCTCAGTCATGGGGAGCAGATCGATTTTTCATCGTGCTAGTAAAAAAGAAAAGGAGTAGCTTTTCCCTCCAGGCAAACGCCACACTATGGTTATTATGCTGCTCTATTGATTATAAAGAGGCTGCTTAATGGAGATACAGAGGACACTTTGTGCTTTCACAAACATCTGCACAGCCTCAGTTATCTGAACCTCAATTATGCCAAACTCTCTCTCACCTGAACCGACTGGCATGACCCCCACGGTGAGTTAATTACATGGAAAGTTACTTCTGGGAGCCAAACCCTCAATTATTCAAACATCTTCAAAATCCAAAACATTCATAAACTTGTTGTGGCACCGCAAACATAGCTGTGTTCAAATATGCCCTACCTATGTACAAAAGATAAAAACTTGATGGAAACATAAAGTGGGTAGACTTTTTTAACCTTTGGGAAACTGTAGGAGAACAGAAAGGGTGACGCAGGTAGAAAGGTGCATCTGAACTGTTCTGAAGCATGTTTTCATTGTCAAATGTATTTAAGAAGTTTCTTTTACAAGGGATCTCCTAGCCAATACTTAAGTTGAACGGTAGTTTGCAAACTCGTAGGGTCATTTCAACATCTTCCAGGCTCAAAAGCAGCTTAGAAATCTGTTTGATTTACAGCAGCAGCAAACAGCAGCAAAAAAAAAAAAAAAAAAAATGCCATTTTTGGAGCTGTGCTAATCTCAAACCTAGACAGCTGAGACAGGAAAAGCCATTTAAGTAATGCAGTGTTTAAAAGGCCTGAGCTGACCTTCATTTCCCGCTAGCAGTGTTCTGCAGTACTGCCTCTGAAGTGCTGTGCAACATAAATAGCATCTGACCTCAGATTCTTAGCCTGAGCTTAGAGGAAATTACACTGGTTGCTGGCCGTCTGTGTGATGCACATTCTTAGTGATTAGTTGCTGAAGGAGTATTTTACATCTTCTGCCATTTTGGGCATATTTTATAGTAGGAGACACTGCCTGTTTATTTGGACAGGACTGGAAAGGCACTTTAATGGGAGTGACTAAGGGTGTCCTTGCTCCGCAAACCTGATGCAGCAGTTAAGAGTCGGGAACAAAGAGCCATGTGAAGTGGGGAAAGAAGAGGCAGATCTCTCAAGGCACCTGACTTGAGACAGCCCTGCCTTGCTGAGAGCGTCCTTTGCATATTTTGCTGGGTTCCTAGGATTCAGGCAGAAGAACTCATGTCCATATTTCCTAAAAGAAAGAAAACCAATCTGAGCATGAAACAGAGATCAGACTGAGTGAGAGCAGCTGAAGAGCTAGCAAGTGGGGGATGGGAGGGAAATGAGATAAAGCAGACAAAGATCTCACCAAATCTCTGACCTATCAAACAAGCTTGCTGGACTCCTGGGCAATGAACAAGTGCAAAAGAAAAGAATCAGACAGAGCTTTGTTGGAGGAACAGCAGGTCAGAGCTTCAGAGGAGCCTATGGAATTTTCTGCTAGGGTTGCAGGTCCTGCCAGCTCTCTATTTAGGAACAAGACATCACACATCACCTGGAAGACCCTGCAAACGCTGCAGACGGGAAAATCTTGACTTCAGAGATGTCAGCAGAATTAAACACTTGGAGAGAGGCTGAGGACCTTTCGTTTATTTCAAAAGTAAAAACCAAGCAGCACTAGAGCAAACTTTTCTGCACTGAGCAAGTTGACACAGATATTCGGGTTTTAATAACATGTCTCTATGTTGCCTCATTTGGTTAATTCCTGATTGGGCCTATTGAATCCAGGTGGCACACAGCAAATGCAATGCAGGGCAGAGGCAGAGCTCAGACTTATCGAATTTTCATCGCAATTCCTGCTGCACCCCTCCTCCCTCAGGGTCTGGCCTCTCCCACAGTGCATTTCCTTTTTCTCCACCCTAAGCTGGGCCCAACCCCTTCTCTCTGGGGATCTGTGGTCCTGCATCCCAGCACCTCCTGTCTGGACCTTTGCCTTTTCCAGAGGCCTTTCTGCTGACTCAGCAGGGCACTTTGAGGACACCCGCAGGATCCTTCTTACACCCGCAGGATCCTTCTTACACTGCCAACTGCCACCTGTAGCCTTCCCCGCTTTACAAGGGCCAGGTGCCCTTCCGCAAGCCCAGCTGGGCATCTGGCAATCAGTCCCGCTACACTGGACCCTGCTGCCTCAAAGTAGCCAGTCACCTTCACTGTTAACTAGACAGCATGTGAGGAGTCCCTCTGGCTTCCAGGGGATTACTCCTTTGCTTAAAGTTAACCACGTACTTCAGTGTCTTGCAGAATCAGGACCTAAGAGGAAGAATGGGACAGATCTAGGGGACCGTGCTCTCTGTGGCACAGACGGGCCAGGTCAGGGCCGATCATCCCAGCAGACCTGTGCCAATGTTTCCAAAGTCTGACTGACTGCTTGAGGAGGCCGCAGAGTGACAAACGTTGACTGTATTTTAGGTGTCTCTTGGACAGCCCCATGATCCTCAACATCCGCTACAGTCTGCCAGCACCTGATGGGATGTTCCAGTAGTGCTAATAGTGAATGATTTATAAACAGGTCCCTAATTATTCAGCACCAAGCCCTAGATTTTACCCGTACCAAATGGGACATGTCATCGCACCAGATCTGAGAGATGACACAGCAAAAACAACACAGATCCCAGTGCCCCTCTGACTGGCTACACTCCTCATTAACCAAAGCCTCCAGTTAAGTTGTGTCCTCACAGGGTTGCCCTGATAAGCTCCATTCCTGGGGAGCTCCTAAACTGTAGGCACAGAGTCCTCCTGCAGCTACCATCCTGCACAGATTAGAATCTACATGGTGCATTGCAGGATTTGGCCCACCGAGGCAGAGAGCGAAAGAGACTAAGGGTGCATCTATACTTCACTGTTACTTCGAGATAACAATGCGAGCATCTACACAGCCATTCTGTTATTTCAAAATAATTTCGAAGTAACAGACGGCTTATTCCGAAATCTGTAAACCTCATTCTACGAGGAATAACGCCTATTCCAAAATAGCTATTTTGAAATAAGGCATGTGGAGACGCTCCACTGTTGCTATTTTGAACTGGCCCCTCACCAGGGCCATTCTAAGTTATTCCTCCCCAGTGCCTCCTGGGGCTTTAAATCGAGATAGCACATCTACATTAGGGAAGCCTGCGTTGGACTAATTTTGAGGCTTCCCTGCAGCGTAGACGTGCTATTTCGAAAGAAGCTATTTCGGAATAACTATTTAGAAATAAGCTATTTCAGAATGGCCATGAAGTGTAGACGTACCCTAAGTGAGCTGCCCAACGTCTCACAGGAAGTCTGTGGCACAGCTAGGAATTGAAGCCAAGATTCTATCAAAACCAAGTTTCCAGAAGTAGCAGTGACGGGTTAGGCCACCATAACCACAGCTTCAACCCTCAGCTCAGAGTGCAAGTGATGGCACAGTTACAAGATGTAGCAGAGCGGTCGGCCAAGACAATCAGTGAATCTCTAAGGAGATTATTTTTAGGTGGACCAGTTTCCCTAAAAAAACAAAGTATGAATTCTGGGGAAAATGACAGGGCTTGGAGAACTGGCTACAGTTTTTTATTTTATTCCGCGCCGTCCAGCAAAGGAAAAAGTTATAATTAAAGGCCTCTCCTGGCCCAAGCGGGATGACAGCCCAGCTTCACATTTTTGGTTTCCTCCTTATTCAGATGGAAGCTTGTATCATTCTCTAGGCCTAGTGCAATATGTGTCTGATCCAAAACCAATGAGAGTTGGCTGTTGATTTTAAAGGCAGCCATGTCAAACCCTAGATTCCTCTAATAAAAAGTGTCTTCAATTAATAGAACAATCTGGGAGTAACACAGCATTTTCAACACATTTCCACAGAATGGCATTTCCCTCCAGTTCTAGACACAATCCAAGCAGTCAGCAAAAAGAAGTTAATAAACTTTTTCATACGATTTTTATGTCGTGTCAAATGTCAGCCAATTTGCCATCTGGGATGTTAATAATGCAACTAGTGCTAAAGGTTGCCTTGCTCCCAATAAACCAAGGAACTTGTCAGGTTCATTAGACTCACACATTCCCTCCCCCATCCTTCCTCTCCCCTTGAAACGAGGAGGGTTAAAACTTGCATTCTTCTTTTGCACAAAAACATAGGGCTTTGGCAAGGGTTTTTTTTTTTTAATAATTTAATTAGCCCCTCATATTTCACTGAATCAGGAATATTCTTGTGACAATAACGTCCCTAACCTGCTGAGTATCAGGAGGTAGGAAATAAAAAGCTCTGTCACATTAACGCAGCCTCAGCAAAAAGTCTCAGGTGGTTGGAAAATATCATTTAGTCAAATTATCCTTTCTGCGGGGGTTTTTTCTTAATTGCATGAAAAGCAAATAAATCACCATTTTCATCTTTCCAGGAGCTTGACTCTCAATCCTTTGCTGCCTGTGACCATGCAAGTGACTTCCTATGACCTCAAACTCAGACTCCTGGTGACCAGATCCCATAATCTTCTGTGAACACAGCTCATAATCCTTTGCAGATAGCCAAAAAATACTACATTACAATACACCCTATTCTCTATAAAGGCTTTTATTCAAAGTCTAATGCAAAATACCATCCCGTCATTCACTGAACAGATACCAAAGTTAGCAAGCAAAAATATTATTCACTGATATACGATCCTTCCCCTGCCAAAGCATCTGGGCTATTTTACATAGTTGAAAATAAAACATGAATCTCTGTCAATGGAAAAATCAATGGGAATTGGGCACCTTATCACTTTGGAAAGTCCCAGCCGTTAGCCATTTATAATAATAAATCACATTTAAAAAGAAATGTCTCTCTATTAAATTGTATCTCTTCGATCCCACCTCTCACTCTCTGAACTTTGTAGATCATTTGTCTTCTTGGACTCCTTTGGGACAAGAACTATGACCTCATGTGTGTTTGTATGGCCCCCTGGAGACTGGTTTTGATTAGGCCCTTTGGGCACTACTGCAATAGAAAAAAAATCAGAATGTGCATGGAAAAAGTCTGTAACTCTGATTGGACCCCATTTTCTACTGCCCTGTACTTAGTGTACAGTGCAATGTGTGTGTCAAACACAACCCAGTGAGGATGGTAGAATTTCACACCCATTGGGTACTGATATGAATAAGTATCTAAGATGCAGACAATGGAGAGTCAGGCCCATTATGTGAAAGTTGCATACAACAGTAGTCATTTGAAGTTGACACTTGAAGTAACAGAAACTATAGAACAAAGTCAAACATTGCGCCATCCTTAGCCTGTTATTGGCTGAATTATCCCACTCCTCATACTGTCGTTCGTAGCACACTCAGCTGTTACATTTGTTCAAAATCACATTTTCTCTTTGGTTGGTACCAGTTCAGCAATTTTGATACAGGTCTCAGAGCAATTATTTTCTTGTCCAAGTGCTTTAACAATTGTTCCCAACATTCTTCAGAGATTCTCTCACAGGAAATTGATGAACTGCAGAAATCAAAGGATAATGTCAGAGCCATCTAAGGGGCTCAGCAGGATGGACATTTGTCTTCTGTTGGATCCTACTGCTGGTTATTGAAAAAAATAGACCAAGAACTTTTCAGAGCTCTTTCAGAGCCAACCAACTTGCTGTGTTTACCCACTCTGGGTATGTCTAGACTACATGGTTCCGTCGACGGAGCAATGTAAATGAGTTTACTAGACATAGGAAAATTAAGTGCCAATTTAAATAATCGCCGCTTCATTTACATCAAAATGGCCACCGTGCTGTGCCGATCAGCTGTTTGGTGGCACAGCGGGGCAGTCTGGATGTGCCGCGGTCGACAAGGGAAGCCCTTGTCCACCACTCCGTTATGCCTCATGAAATGAGGTTTACCAGAGTGGTCGACAAGGGCTTCCCTTGTCGACTGTGGCGCATCCAGACTGCCCCGCTGTGCCGCCAAACAGCTGATCGGCACAACACGGTGGCCATTTTGATGTAAATGAAGTGGCGATTATTTAAATCACCGCTTCATTTTCCTATGTCTAGTAAACTCATCTACGTGGCTCCGTCGACAGAGCCATGTAGTCTAGACGTACCCTCAGAGTCTGACTATGTTGAGCCATGCCAGCAAGATGAGCAGGTTCACCAGCCCCAGGAAGGTGGCTGGCAGCATAATACTTATGTAAGCATGTAGCAATCTATGCGGGAGCAGGGCACTGCTATCCTGCAGTACGTAGGAGTGGACCACAAACCCATACCCCATGTTCTGCAGCAATGGAAGCCAGACTATTCCTGTCCATGGTTGGATGCAGTAGGATGGAAGGGGGGGGGGGTCCCAGCTCTCTCCCCATGCTGGGAGGCATAATTTAATTATGAGCAGGCAATGTCTTCACTTTTACATCTATCATCTACAGTTGCTAGCCAATGTGTGCACCCGCAGCCAATATTCCCATGGACTTCCCACTATTTTTTTTGTAGTCATATTAAGAACATAAGAACGGCCATACTGGGTCAGACCAAAGGTCCATCTAGCCCAGTATCCTGTCTGCCGACAGTGGCTAATACCAGATGTCCCAGAGGGAGGGATCATAACAGGTAATCCTCACGTGATCCCTCCTCTGTCTCCCACTTGCAGAGAAACAGAGGCTAGGGATACCATTCCTACCCATGCTGGCTAATAGCCATTGGTGGACCTAACCTCCATGAATCTCTCTAGCTCTTTTTTGAACCTTGTTAAAGTTCTAGCCTTCACTGCATCCTCTGGCACGGAGTTCCACCGGTTGACTGTGCGCTGAGTGAAGAAAAACTTCCTTTTGTTTGTTTTAAACCTGCTGCCTATTTACATCTGTTGGGGGATGTAAAGCTTCTTGAGCCTAGGAGGCCAGCTCACCAAGGCAGTAGTGACCAGACCTTGAGACAGTCTGATTTCCCCCTGCCTTCAGCTTAGTCATATCCAGTGTACTAAACTTATCACCCCAGATGGCACTAATTGACCCGGGACGGGTATCAAAGCAGAGATCCATCATCAATGGGTCTAGAGCTCATCCTCAGACAGAGTCCTACCAGGTCGAGGCCGGGGAGCACAAACAGGGCAGTGAGGGAAGGCTGGACTTCTTAATGCTCATGCTGCATTTACCCTGTGGATAAATTGAGGACTCTGGTCTTGAGGGGCTGTCAAAGCAGCAGTAACTGCACTCAGAATTGGCCTAATTTCTCATCTACATACTCATCAGTTATCGGCGTCCAAGGGGAAATCTTACCCGCTTCGAGGGATCCCAGAGAGAGAACTCCACTCAAGTACTAAAATCACACCCAGCCTTTTCCTCTCATAAAAAGGCCCCTCACTTGTGTTAAAGAGTTCTCATTGTACAGCAATCATTTTCATTTCATTCTGTTGCAGAAGCACCTCTCAGGCAGGTCACCCAAGGTTTGCGAAACTAAAAGGCCCCGTCCCTGTTCATTCTGGCCCACAGGAATGAGGAACAATGGACAGAAAGACATTCAAACCCATCCCAAAGGAGAAAAAACAGCACAGGTATGAGCGCAGAGCCCAGGACAATCACAGCGTCCCACTGTAAAGAAACGCACCCAAACAGAATGGCTGGTTATTATAACTGCGATTGCTGCACAGCTGAAGGAAGCGATTCAGACCGTTCCCAGCTGAGAACGTAATGCAGGAGAAGGACAGGTATACGTGAGGCTGTCGCAAGTGGAAGGCTGTAGTCAGGTGGAGGCTGTGGGTCCCCCTCTGGGTTGGAGGGGGCCACACCACCTCATTACATCGTTGTGATCTTGGCCTAGTGCTGTGGAATTAGCAGATTGGCATTACTGACAGGCCTAATGGGGTTGAGCTCCCAGACAGGCAGCTAGCTTTGGCTCATTACACGGGAGCATGTTCTTTCAGGGGTGAGGATGCCTCACCCAAGGCTGGGCTGGACATTCAATGGGCTATGCAATAGCCAACTGGTCCTAGTCTCTTGCTGCCAAGACAGGGTGCACCCAGTGGTCACTCAGCTCTGGGGTCACACAGCAAGCAGGAGCAGGCCCCGAGCCAGCTGAACCCCTCAATTAATGAGCTCTAGGATCTTGCAGCGAGGCCAGAGAAAACCCAATAGTCAATGACCTTCTGTGCGCCTGTTGCAGAGCTAGAGCAAACACAGTAGTCCATTAGCCCCCGTCTCTTGATCCAGGGACAGAGCAACCTCAGGGGCCAGGTGTCCTGACTGACCCACACAGGCCAGTGGGCCTAGAGGGGGAGGCTGCCACCCTACTCCACTGGACCCCAACAGTGGTGGAGTGGGTCCCCCAGTAGGTCAGCGGGGATTCCAGCTACTACACGCTGACCACACTAAGCAAAGCTGCAGCCAGAGCACAGTCAGTACTGGACAATTAGCAGATTAGCATTAGTCCCTGGGCCCTTCCCTGGGTCACTTCCTCCCCAGTCCTCAGGGTGTACCTGGATCAAAAGGTCTGCCTCCTCTGGCTAAGTGGCCCAAGGCAGTCCCAGCAGGTTGGGGCAGCAGCAAGTTCCTTGGTGGGCAGGGTGCTGCTGGGTTCAGCAGCGGGATCAACGGCCAGGAGTGAGCAGGATCTGCCTGCTTCCTTTGGTGTCTCTCCTTCAACTGAGCAGGAGGTCCTGCCCTTTATACTTTCTGTGGGAGAGGTTAGCGTTCCTGGCTCTGCCCACTTGGGCAGGGAGAGTAGTTCCTCCTCTTGTGGATGAGAGGGAGACCACACTGCCTCATTGCGCAGGCATATGAAAGTGCTTGTCATCACAATTTCACCCCTCCTTCTGGACACCGTCCACAGCGAGGAACTATCCTCCTCAGGGCAAGATATTCTCCTTACCTTAATGCGCACTCCCATAATGAATGTAAATTTACCTCAACAAAACTTTCAGTAGCCAGGAGGCATAGAAAAGCTGCTCAGCTCAAACCAACTAATGTCGTTGATAGTGCTTTCTCTTGACAGACGCTATCTCATACAGTCACATAAACCTCCCTCCACCACAATGTTGAAGTTCACTGCACAAACATCAAGGGTTAAGAGCATCTCAATTTGTTGAGAAGAGATGTTTCCTGGCAGCTGCTCTGAAACCAATCCCACTTTCTTCTGATCTATCTAGATCTGAATCTTCGAGACCCACAGTCTGCTACTGCAATGATGTCTTAAAGCCACTGATCTCTGCCAGCTACATTTGACTCGCGAGCTCAGATGGCTATGGGGGAGAGCAGGGACAGCTTTCTTTCTCCTGGAAGAAAAGGGGCTGCAACTGTATTCGAAATAAATGCTCACTGCAAAGACAGAGGTGCTGGAAGAAATGGGGTTTGCCTGCTCATCCAGTTCAGCTCATATATACATCCCTGCCCCTTTAACATTGCCCTGTATAGCTGTTCTCTCTCCCCCATTGTAATATGTGGCATCTCTGCCCTATTTCCCCTGCCCTCCCCCCCCACACACACACACTCTCCCCTCACTGTCTGCTTCACCTTTAATTTCCAAAGGCTTCAAGCTGGAAGATTTCAATTCCTTGCCTTGCTTGCATGTCCCTAAATACTTATCCCCTCTAAGTTGACACCCCTCACTCAGCTAATTCTTGCTCATATCAGTGTGTTTTTCTGAACTAACTGAAGTGATGGCTTGACACAGGCAATGTGTATGTCCCCACCATCCCACACAGATAAACTCACCCATGCAACAACCAATCACAAAACATGACACACTTCCCTTGTGCCATGGGTGATTCAGGCAAGAGGCACAGTACATCAGTGAACGGGAGAAGGTCACATGCATACAAGGAGGCAGAAAGGAGCCAGATCAACAGGTGACCTCTGCTGCCACATAGCCCAGTTACTACAGTCGTTGAGAGGGGCAAAGGGAAAGGAAGGAAGACAGCGGGTAGGAAAGGTAAGAAGAAGGCTGCAGATCACAGAGTTGAGAGACGTTCTGCCAGGGATCCAACTGGCCATAGCGAGGGTGTCTGTGTGAGCAAGTCACGCTAGTTTAATCTCAGAGTGATTCCCAACCCATTTGGCTCAAGCCAAGCATAAGGCCGTGTGGAGCGGTCTAAATCAGGCCTGTTAGGGTTTTGTTTAGGTGCATGGGGGCTCTGTTTCAACTAAAGCAGAGCGAGCCAGTCTTAAACTGAAACGTGTGGCTCCGCACAGGAGGCTGCCCCATTTCTCCTGCACAGCTGACACCAGCGCAACTTGCCCATGCAGACAAGGCCTTAAAAATGTTTTTCTCCACACACGGAAGCCTCAACTCTAAGGCACCTGGGTCTAAACTGCACGGGAATTTGCCCTTCCAGCACCTGGGGCTCACCAGTCAGACTCCCCGTCATGGTATCTCCATCTCCAGCATGTCCTCCTCTGGCTCCTGCAGACCCTTTCCTAGTGTTCTCCCTCGCAGCTCTAGCATCACTGGACAGTGCCTGTGATTGATGGACCTGAGGGCACAGACCCTTGGCCGTTGATACCAGCTGGCACACAGGGGCCTTTGTGCTCCTGCCTGTCGGACACAGACACCCCCTATGGTGTGAGGGCATGGGAGAGGGGGTGAGACGACGCACACAAGCTAGTCCACATACGCATAGGGAGCCCCACTGCCTTACCATCAGCCTCTCTGATGACACACAGGCTGCCCTGCCCACCTCCACGTCCACAGAAGAGGGAATCCCATTGCCACTGGGTTTTCCCAAATGAGCCATTCCTTTTGCAGGTGTATGCCTGGTGAGATGGCCTGGCCCCACTGCCAAGCCACCAGCCTATTTCTGCCTTGGGCTGTAAATTTCACCCCCCATTCTATGGCTGCCGTGCCCGCCGTGCCTTATCTCAACATCGGAGTCCTGCTTCTCCTCTCTCGTCCTCCTTCCTGCCAGCTCAGCCTCGCAAACAGATGGGAGGGGTGGTCCCAAGTCAAGGAGAGGAGGTACAGGAGGGGGTATGGATGGTGGCAGCAAGTCACAGAGGGATGGGGGAGTCTGTAACTGCACACAGACCAGCCTGACCCTGCTCTCACCTGCAGCAGAGATAAATGTGAGCTATGGACATTGTAAAATCAAAATGGAGTCTGAGATCAAGGAAGAATTCAAAATGGAACCCAAGAGACTTTTGCCGTCAAAACACCACCTTTGCACACAGCACGTGGCTATGCTCACAGCACCACCAAGCTGCACACGGCACAGAATCTCCACAAGGCCCCAAAGTTTTGCACTGGGTACACCTTGCTTTTGCACTAGGGACCCGCAGGACTTTTCCTGCCTTGGGCTCTATATAATCTGGATTCCTGAGGAGATCCGGTCGGCAGTTTCCCATGCCATCCTGGAGGAGAGTCGTTCTGTCATCAGAGACCGTGGTGAAGGCCTAGTCCAGTGACAGACCAGACCTGACTCCATTGCCGCCCACAGGGTGCTTTGGCCCACAGCTGTAGCAATAGCTCAGCACAGTGAGTCTCAGCTACCTACTTCTCCCCACACCATCGGGATTGTGACCACAGAGCGCCATCCATCGTTCTGTGCCTGCTGTGGCGAAGGCCCTTCAAGGCACCCAGAACTGCTCTGCCTGCAATCCACAATCCGTATGCTGGTCCGTTGCGAAGGCAGGGACTAAGCAGTGAACTGAACTGTTTGCCATACCATCGCTAACACCGGAGCATCAGGACGCCTCAGTGTTCCTCCCCTGAAAGCTACCACCAGCTAAAGGGTTGAAGGTCCTGAGCTTCAAGCTGCCTCAGACAGACTGAGTATAAAGTTCTGCCACTTGTTATATCTATCCTGTCTTTGATTATATCAGAGGGTGAGAGGTTGTTTTATCTGTTCAGTGTTTGTAATCCATTGTTTTAACTTACCTGTTATCTGTTGTACTTTACACTATACTGTTAAATTTCAGCACTATACGTGTCTGTGTTTATTCGGACTAGAGCTGAGAAATCCACCGGTGACAGATACAGTGGTTTCCAGGTCGGACCATCTTCTGGGACAAAGGCATTTCACATTGTTTAAGATCAGGCCCATGAAATTTAGTTTACTAGTGTGCCTTTGCTGGTAACAACAGAGTCTGTCAAACACTCCCGGCCTGGAACCCACAGGGCTCTATAATGTCCTGGAGTTAATCACCTGCCGGCAGCACTGTGCAATCTGCCCCCGTTTCCTCCCTTTGTCCTCCATGCTGACCCACAGCTGCTCTGGCCAGGCCCTGACTAGCCACATACACATTTCCAGGGCCCTCCACTCCTCCACAGCAACCCAGACCACATGACAGTAGAAGATGCCACTGGAGATGCATAATGCCATCCCCTCCCTGTACTGCTCTTATCTTTGGTCTCCAACTTCCACCCCACGAGCTGCAATTACTTTGCTGGCAGGAGAGCACTCCTGCTGTTTACACTAATACTTGGTAGCAAATCTTTTGTCCTGGGGGGAGGGATTAAGCTCCAGCAAATGACAAAAGCTTTGTGGCTCAATTGGCAGTGTACACAAAGCCTTAGATGCAAGAGAAAGGGTGAACTCAGCCAGGGTAGTTCGCCTGCCTGATTGATAGATGAACCAGTCACTGTACAACTTACTTTTAATCATCCACTCTCCTTATAAACATTAGCCTGTGTGCTCCCAGTATCTCTCTGAGGCAGGCATTGATATTCCCATTACACCAATGGGCAAACTAAGGCAGAGACATGACAGGACTCATCTCAGAGGGAGTCAGTTGCAGACCCAGTGCCAGTACACAGGAGGCCCTGATTCCTCGTCCCACTATCAGTCCAAAAGAGCTTGGACCAAACCTCCCTCTCCAACTGGGCCCACTGAATCTCTGTGAAATGCCAGCAACAGGGACCACTAGGCATGGGGATTCCATCAGTTACCATAGGTTCCCAAACTAGGGGGGCGTGAAGAAATTCCGGGGTGTGTGTGTGAGGCAACCCACCCCCCCATCAATCCTACCCCCAAGAAAGAGCCCAGACCGTGCAGCTCGGGCTGGCTGGGGCAGGGGGAGGATGGAGCATCCCAGGCAGACTTCAAAATGGCTGCCTTAAAAGGTCAATGCCTGCTCTGCTCTTAAAAGAGCATTTTTAAAATTTTTTGCTCAACTAGTTTTTGCAGGGGTGGGGTGGGGGGAGAGCGTGCAGGTTTCTCAAAAATCAAAAAGGGGGCATGATGCCGCAAAGTTTGGGAACCACTGAGTTAAACTCACCCCACATGCTTCGCTGGAGTCATCAAGCAACACCTCCCTACAAGCTGAAATCTTACGTGGTTCTGAGCCAGGAGGGGGAGTCCCCCTTGGGAACAGGAAGGGTAGGGCACATTTCTAACCTCCTCAGAGCCCACCTTTGCTCTCCCCTCACAAGGTGTTTGCCAGCACACAGCTTGGATGTAGCTGTTGGCAGGGTTTGAAATCACACTGAGGACATTTCTGGTGGAGCTAAGGGGGACCTGGCAAAAGGAATTCACTAAACATTATCACCTCTCTCAGCCTCAGAATGGCTTTCACAGCACATTAGCAGCTGAAAACTTGCCTGGTATTTTTGCCTTCAATCCCTTGTCTGCCAGCTACCCTGATAAGATGTGAAAAACCTGGGAAACAAACAGGAAGAACTGGAAGTCCTGGAACAGTCAAGGAGCTATGATGTGATTGGAATAACAGGGATGAGGTGGGGTAACTCCCATGACTGGAGCACTATCATGGATGGGTATAAGCTGTTCAGGGAGGACAGGCGGGGGAGAAAAGGTGGAGGAGTTGCACTGTAGGTAAGAGAGCTGTGTGATTGTTCACAGCTCCAGTAAGAAACTGGAGAAAACCCTGAAGATAGTCTTTGTATTAAGGTTGGAGGTGAGAGCATCAGGGGTGCTGTCATGGTGGACACCTATAGGCCACCAGACCAGGAGGATGAGGTAGACAAGGCTTTCTTCAGACAACTAATGGAAGTTTCCAGATCACAGGCCCTGCTTCTCATGGGGGAACTTCAATAACCCTGACATTTGCCGGGAGAGCAATACAGCAGTACACTGATAATCCAGGAAGTGTTTGGAGAGTGTTGGGAACAACTTCCTGGTGCAAGTGCTGGAGGAACCATCCAGAGGCTGTGGGCCTCTTGACCTGCTGCTCACAAACAGGGAAGGATTGGTAGGGAAAGTAGAAGTAGGTGGCAACCTGGGCAGCAGGGACCATAAGGTGGTTGAGTTCAGGATCCGGACAAAAACTAGGTTTGACGGGGACAGGTGAGCAAAGCCCACAGGTAAATGGAGAACATGGAGACCTGGGAGATATGTCGGAAATGGGAGGGAGCATGGGCTATAATGGCAGAGAGAAAGGAGGATTAGGGCAAAACTGGGAGGCAAGGTCAAATCAGTATCTTAGATGCCTATATACAAATGCGAGAAGTATGGGTAATAAACAGGAGGAACTGGAAGTGCTAATAAATAAGTACAATTATGACATTGTTGGCATCACAGAAACTTGGTGAGATAATACACATGATTGGAATGTTTGTATAGAAGGGTACAGCTTGCTCAGGAAGGATAGACGGGGAAAAAGGGAGGAGGTGTTGCCTTATATATTAAAAATGAACACACTTGGAGTGAGGTGGAGATGGACATAGGAGACGGAAGTGTTGAGAGTCTCTGGGTTAGGCTAAAGAGATTAAAAACAAGGGTGATGTCATGCTAGGAGTCTACTACAGGCCACCTACCCAGGTGGAAGAAGTGGATGAGGCTTTTTTTAAACAACTAACAATATCATCCAAAGCCCAAGATTTGGTGGTGATGGGGGACTTCAACTATCCAGATATATGCTGGGGAAAAAACACAGCGGGGCGCAGACTATCCAATAAGTTCTTGGACTGCATTGGAGACAACTTTTTATTTCAGAAGGTTGAAAAAGCTACCAGGGGGGAAGCTGTTCTAGATTTGATCCTAACAAATAGGGAGGAACTGGTTGAGAATTTGAAAGTGGATGGCAGCTTGGGTGAAAGTGATCATGAAATCATAGAGTTCACAATTCTAAGGAAGGCTAGAAGGGAGAACAGCAAAATAGAGACAATGGATTTCAGGAAGGCGGATTTTGGTAAGCTCAGAGAGCTGATAGGTAAGGTCCCATGGGAATCAAGACTGAGGGGAAAAACAGCTGAGGAGAGTTGGCAGTTTTTCAAAGGGACATTGTTAAGGGCCCAAAAAGAAGCTATTCCGCTGTGTCGGAAAGATAGAAAATATGGCAAAAGACCACCTTGGCTTAACCACGAGATCTTGCATGATCTAAAAATAAAAAAGGAGTCCTATAAAAAATGGAAAGTAGGACAAATTACAAAGGAAGAATATAGGCAAACAACACAGGAATGCAGGGGCAAGATTAGAAAGGCAAAGGCACAAAATAAGCTCAAATTAGCTACGGGAATAAAGGGAAACAAGAAGACTTTTTATAAATACATCAGAAGCAAGAGGAAGACGAAGGACAGGGTAGGCCCACTGGTCAGTGAGGAGGGAGAAACAGTAACAGGAAACTTGGAAATGGCAGAGATGCTTAATGACTTCTTTGTTTCGGTCTTCACCGAGAAGTCAGAAGGAATGCCTAACATAGGGAATGCTAGTGGGAAGGGGGTAGGTTTAGAAGATAAAATAAAAAAAGAACAAGTTAAAAATCACCTAGAAAAGTTAGATGCCTGCAAGTCACCAGGGCCTGATGAAATGCATCCTAGAATACTCAAGGAGCTGATAGAGGAGGTATCTGAGCCTCTAGCTATCATCTTTGGAGACAGGAGAGATTCCAGAAGACTGGAGAAGGGCAAATACAGTGCCCATTTATAAAAAGGGAAATAAGAACAACCCAGGAAACTACAGACCAGTTAGTTTAACTTCTGTGCCAGGGAAGATAATGGAGCAGGTAATTAAGGAAATCATCTGTAAACACCTGGAAGGTGGCAAGGTGATAGGGAACAGCCAGCATGGATTTGTAAAGAACAAATCATGTCAAACCAATCTGATAGCTTTCTTTGATAGGATAACGAGTCTTGTGGATAAGGGAGAAGCGGTGGATGTGGTATACCCAGACTTTAGTAAGGCGTTTGATACGGTCTCACATGATATTCTTATCAATAAACTAGGCAAATATAACTTAGATGGGGGCTACTATAAGGTGGGTGCTTAACTGGCTGGATAACCATACTCAGAGAGTAGTTATTAATGGTTCTCAATCCTGCTGGAAAGGTATAACAAGTGGGGTTCCGCAGGGGTCCGTTTTGGGACTGGCTCTCTTCAATATCTTCATCAACGATTTAGATATTGGCATAGAAAGTACGCTTATTAAGTTTGCAGATGATACCAAGCTGGGAGGGGTTGCGACTAATCTGGAGGATAGGGTCATAATTCAAAATGATCTGGACAAATTGGAGAAATGGTCTGAGGTTAGCAGGATGAAGTTTAATAAAGACAAATGCAAAGTGCTCCACTTAGGAAGGAACAATCAGTTTCACACATACAGAATGGGAAGCAACTGTCTAGGAAGGAGTATGGCAGAAAGGGATCTAGGGGTTATAGTGGACCACAAGCTGAATATGAGTCAGCAGTGTGATGCTGTTGCAAAAAAAGCAAACATGATTCTGGGATGCATTAACAGGTGTGTTGTGAGCAAGACACGAGAAGTCATTCTTCCGCTCTACTCTGCGCTGGTTAGGCCTCAGTTGGTGTATTGTGTCCAGTTCTGGGCACCGCATTTCAAGAAAGATGTGGAGAAATTGGAGAGGGTCCAGAGAAGAGCAACAAGAATGATTAAAGGTCTAGAGAACATGACCTGTGAAGGAAGGCTGAAAGAATTGGGTTTGTTTAGTTTAGAAAAGAAAAGATTGAGGGGGGACATGATCGCAGTTTTCAGGTATCTAAAAGGGTGTCATAAGGAGGAGGGAGAAAACTTGTTCATCTTGGCCTCTGAGGATAGAACGAGAAGCAAAGGGCTTAAACTGCAGCAAGGGGGGTTTAGGTTGGACATTAGGAAAAAGTTCCTAACTGTCAGGGTAGTCAAACACTGGAATAAATTGCCCCGGGAGGTTGTGGAATCTCCATCTCTGGAGATATTTAAGAGTAGGTGAGATAAATGTCTATCAGGGATGGTCTAGTCAGTACTTGGTCCTGCCATGAGGGCAGGGGACTGGACTCGATGACCTCTCGAGGTCCCTTCCAGTCCTAGTATTCTATGATTCTATGAAAAAGAAGACAGGAATGCAGCAGAATACGGACCCTGGACTCCAGAAAAGCAGACTGACTCCCTCAGGGTACCGATGAGCTGGATCCTCTGGGATGCTAGTACGAGGGGGAAAGGAGTCCAGGAGAACAGGCTGTATTTAAAGAAAACTTATTGAGGGCACAGGAACCAACCATCCCAATGTGCAGAAAGAACAGCACGAGGCAGGTGCTCAGTTTAGCTCAACAGAAAAATATTCAGTGAGCTTAAAAACAAAGAAAGGTGGAAACTTGAACAGATGACACTGGTGGCGGGTATCAGAGGCAGAGGGCTCAGCCTCCCCAGTGACCCAGGTGTGGCCTGCCCACACACCGCCAGTTCCTCTTCTGCTTCTGGCTCTCCTCCTGTGGCTGGTTGCCCAGCCTCCCCACACTCCGAGGCCAGGACAGTTGGGAGCACACTGCCTGACAACCGGGGCTGTTCCGAGAGGGACGTGAGGACTGGAACAATCCTCTCACTCCACCCCGGGTCCCGTCCCACCCCACCTCTTTTTGCCCCTGCTCTGTCCCCTCCCTGTCCCAATTCCACCATTTTCCCCAAATGACACAGCCTGCGGGATTACGAGAGAACCTAGTGTTTTTTTGTTTCTACTGGTGGTGCGTATTCACACATGCCTCAGTGCACATACAAATTTATTCCACACATGGATGGCAAAAATCTGGACATGGATGGCAATAGAGGGAACTTTGTCCATGATCCTCTATGGAAAGCTGAAAACATGCAGACCCGTTGGTGGTATCACCCTGCCACAAGCCAACAAATAATGTCTTTGTGCCAGGCAATTCATCCCCACCTGCACATTCCTTTGCAACAGTCTGTCATTGTGCCTCGGAATTAAACTCTGAAGAGGCTGTCACCCTGCAGCTACTGGGTTCACACCCATCATCAGCAAGTGCTTTTACTGCTCTACTTTCATATACAGCCTTTTCCTTGTCAGTAGCACTTCCCAGGAGATGTTACAGTGATCAGCAGTGTTTGTCCAGAAGACAGTGAGTGGCAGAAGTGGTCTAAATACTTTCAGGCCTCTAGCAGTTCACAGAGCCATAATCCGGGAAAAGAAAAAGATATGTTGATTAGAATAATTATAATTGTCTTTTCCTTAGTTCTTGCTATACAAATTCCAGGCTAAATTATCATCTAATTTCAGAGAGCTCCATGACCAAGATTATCTATGAGTCATTTGTAATTATGTGCCAGATTGTATTAAAGCATGAAAATACAAAGGTTTCTCATCAAATACTAAGAGGGGAGAAGAATCAAATTACATTTGAGCAAGATAACTGCTCGGGCTGCTTTCTGCTTCACGGCATATAGCAATTGCAAAGAAAAAGGATATGTTTAATAAAAGTGCAATTGTAACAATCTGTCAAATTCCAGGAAATTCCAATTCAAGACTGACAAACCGTACTCTTCCGATGTTGCTCTGAAAAAACAGTGAAGAAGTTCGTTAGGAATTCTCTTCCTAGCCCTAGCGTAGGTTCCCTAGGAATTTCCCACTGTAGTTTTACCCAGAGCCTGGACTTTAGCATTGAGTATCTAGAAGTTGTTGCTTTGGAGTCTTAGAGAAAACTGCCAGCAGTAGCAATTTGTGTGCAGTGCAAACAAACCAGCTGCAGTTGATTCAGCCTGCATGTCAGATGTTTTAAATTAACTCCATTCTTCTCCAAATTTCTGGGCTGCCTGTCTCTCAAAGCCATTTTTAAATACCAAATTTAGCCTCCGTGAGCATTGCTAAATGGCTTCAGAACCTCTTACGCTGCCAAGCTGCGAAGCGACAAACATTCAAACCAATTGTTAATCTGAGATGTTGATGATGGAATTATTTACAAGGCCCATGTAAGTCAGCAAGGTTATGTAGTTAAGAGATCGTTTTGACTGGTTTGTGGCATAGGAATTGGCTGTTTGGTGGTTAATAGCTGGAGTGAGGCAACTGGAGCCCATATTGTTCAGAGTAGTATAAATATTTAGGATTTCACATTTTAGCTCAGAGACCTAAGATGGCCTGGCTGACTTGAGCTCAGCATCTAGAGTAGTGAATCAGCTGGTCAGCAGGAGACACAGACAGACAAAGCAGCTGTGTGCGTGATACAAAACCTGTTGAGAAGCCACAGCAAAGTCTGTGATATGGAGAGAACAGGTTTAAATCCCCTTGTCTAAGAATACAGGTGTTGGCTTTTGAATGATCTAAAGTCCAGGACATATTTTATCCATTAGTCAGTAAAACAACAGGCTTAGTGGCTGCCAATACATGAGTTATTCACTCTGCCACCAACACAGATGCTAGTTGCACCCTTTGTTCGCTTTGCCCATTTGATAGGCTAACATGGCACACCTGGGAGCGCCACCACAGCTGTGTCTGCAGGCATTGTAAGAACATGACCTGACTTTGAAAGGTGGCAGGACAGAACCAATTTCCACAGCTAATTTTGATCCTGGAAGACCTGCAGTGCACCCACATGGGCTAACAAATGGCCCCACTGAGCAGTTGGCTGGTAGCCATGGTCTTAGCATTGCCTGGAATCGCCTAGCCTAGGTTTGAGACCTGTGATTGCTTGTACCTGTAGCCCAGGTACACTCGCCAGCCCCATAGCAGTGGGGAGAGAGTGTGCCAGGACTTGTAAAGGGCTCTTATCAAATGGCACTTTCGCATGCTGCTGTTGGGGGACCTAGTTCCCATGTGGAGCTCAAGAAATACTTGCAGAAGACGAAGTTGCTTTCATTTGCCAAGCACCTTTCCAAATCTGGAGAGGCCTTTACAGAAACACCTGCTGTGGGACGTATGGAACATGCTAGTCTCCTGGACTGAAGGCTTCTATCTATTGCAGAGCCTCGGGAGCCAATCCACAGGCAGGATCTCAGTGGGGCTGGGACCCTACCACAAAATAACGTAAATTCCCTGGCCTGCTCGCTAATGTTCCAATGAGCCTTGGAATCTGGGGACTGGGGGAGCCAGCATGTCACACGGTGAGCTCAGCCAGGGCCTAGGGTAGAGGAACTAAAAGCCCAAGAACAGCTGTGCAATATGAAACCTGACCCTCCGTCACAAACACCTTTGATGCAAAGGGACCTTTGCTAGACGAAGCCTGCTCCTTTCCCCACAGGCAAGCTCACCCCAGCCTGTTTCCTCCTGCCCCTCCCCACAGGGCAGCTGAGGAGGCAGTGGGAGGGTAGTTGAGTGCACTGGCAGTAGGGGAAGGAGCTGGTTCCTTGCTGGTGTCAGGATCTCAGGGCACACAAGGGTTTTATCTTGAACTCTCCATAGCAACTGGACGGATTTCATGCTCCTTTGTCGCTATTGTCTGTCTTCATCCCACTAAAATCACATGACGGTGCACTGGGTGGGGAGAAAGTATCTTGTGATCCGTGCTAGAGACCTAAGAGAACAGGGAACATCCCTGTTAGCTCTTCTGAGATCTCTATGTGGGGCATTTCTAGGGTGCCCATCACCAGTGTCTGGGTACCATCCTATAGCATCTCCCAGCTCATGCTGGTGTCAGTACAAGTTTTATCTACAATGAAAATGGCAAAGCTCTTTGGAAGGTTTTAAATGCCCAGAATAGGATAAAGTCATTCCAGGTCTGGAAAGTTGTTTTCCAGCTTAAGTACAACACTAAAAATCTAGAAGGCCAAAATCTAGAATTTAAAGGATGGTATAGCAGAGTTTGCTCATCTGGTGAAAAAATGAGGAGTACGCTAGAGGAGTACAAATGGATTAATATACCTGTCAAGTGAGGTAGGCACTTGCTAATTTAACAGGAGCTTTCATTAATGTCTGTCAGTCTTGTTCCATCCTTAAAAGTATTCAGAGGATCCTCAGTTGACAACAACATGAGCATCTGTGTGTCAGAATCATCCTGAGTATCTAGATGTCAGAACTGGCCCCACCTCCTTAGGCCAACCAAAGCCAAGAGCGTGAAGGTCACAAATGCATTTTTGCAGTATGCATGATAGAATGTCAGCATCCCTTCTAAAGAGAACACAGATTAGACCCATTTAGAATCTATGGCAATACCTTTGTTCCTATATGCTCTTATGAGAAGCTTATGCTGCAGAACTGATTGGACATTTACAGGACAGGATGGCTCTTGAATGACAGGATTTCAGGATTTTTTTTTAACACTCTCTGCAATTCCTACATCTAGAAACAGAAAGTACTGGGAAGTTCTGATATGCTGCTGACTTGCCTGCAAAAGTGCTGTACGTGACATGTAAAAAATGAAAATGAAATGATGCGAGTACATGAGAAATGTAGTATTTCCCCTGAATTGCTCAGCAATAATGACACTCAATTCTCTTTTCACACCAGTGTAAATCATGGCATGACTATTGAAATAAGTGATGCTACACTGATGTAAAACCACTGGAAGAGGAGACCTAAGCCCGCATAAATCTATTGGTTCTATTTCCTTATATAGAATCTTTTGGCTTCAAAGCAAACCAAACTCTGCCAAGCCAAGGGAAATAAAAGATGACCCTTTGATATTGTGATGGCAAGAGTCCGCTGAAGTGTAATATAAAAAGCCTACCATCAAAGTTTCCTTCATCATCTCATTAAAAAGACTTGCAAAACCATCTGTTAGCTAATAATGAATTTTTTTTAGCTTTAATATTGTATTCCATAATGAAATACACTAAGGGAAAAACAGGCTATGTATTTAAACAGACAGCCTGGCAACAATCTGCTATTCTTTCACTTAAACTCAATGGTGTTCACTCCCAACACTAATTAAAGAGATTCAAGTCTACAGCCCTTTGAACATTTCTGTACAAATCTCCTAATTCCAAAATGCATCTACATTTTTATTCATAATGCTCGTTGACAGTAGCGTTGATGTTATCACAGGGTTTTCAAGTTAAAAAGGAAGGATTTCACTTTCATGTATAATGCCAATCCATTTTGTTAACATTTTATAACTCAAATATTTATTCTAAATTCTAGGGATTCCAACATGTCAGTTTCAAGTATGCTTCCTCTAGCTAGAAGCACTTAGTGACCAAAAGATGGGACTAGTAGATGGGGCCTGAAAGTGATCAAGAGATGGGACTGCCGCCTAACCATAAAAGGAGGTCTATGGCGCAGATCCTCAACTGACATAAATCAGCAGTGTTCCATTGACTTTATTGGAACTCTGTTTACACCAGCTGAGAATGTGCCTTTCAAGCCATCATTCCAGAAACAACAAGCTGCAAATACTTCAAATCACACCAGCCTGGCACTGGTTAGGCAAGTGATGAGTTGTGATGTCTGCTTTTTGGCTAATCTGTGTTTGCTTTAAGGCTCTCATCCTACCAACCCACTTCTGTCCCAGTGGCTTTCACTCACCTGCTGCATTCTGTGTACATTCATCTGTGAGCTCTCAAGGGCAAGGCTAAATACCATAGTGATTGGCACATTATAAGGACTTAGACAGGAGCAGAGACTCATAGGGGATTTGTGGGCTATGTACTGACACAAGCAGTGTAGTAGCCCCTCTCTACTTGCTTTAAAGACCTTTGTGGTTCTAGGATCTCATCACTCCCTTGCTGCCTCAATTAGTTATTTGCTCGACATTAAACAGAAGACTTATCAATCATTTGACACATGAAAGCAGGATGTAACACTGATGTGCTGGATCAAATTCAGTAACATAGGTGTAAATCAGGAGTAACTCCACTGAGCTGCCCAAAAGAACCTGAAACATGTACGTTCCTGAAGATTTATCCTGGTTTGAGAGAGCAGAACATGGTATGATCTCTCTCCACGGACAGGAGCTTGCTCTGCATTGTTGTCAAATTCCAGCAGAGCCTTGGATTTGGGCTGGCATCTGTTCTGCAGTGGGTACATCAGATTATTGGCTGGAAGAAGTCTCACTGCATTCCACACCTGTGCCATAGGACAAGAGGTAAGGGGAAGCTGATTTAACCATCATTTGTTGTGAAATCAGCCCAATTCAAAACCCGCATGTGCTCCTGACTTTCACAATGACACGAGGGACACTGTCGGTACACAGACTAGAGAGGTTACTTTCCTCTTCCATTCAGATAACATCAGCGCTGTGCCCCACCACACCTGATCTGACAGGTCTCTCCTCTCCAGCCCCTCATCAGAAGCAGCCTCCCTGAATCTTCTGCCCCTTCTCCCTACCGATATCTCATTTCAAATCTCATCAGGAAGCATTTTTTTCTCTCTGCCCATGTCATGTGACTTCTCTCCCTCAGTATTTTATTTATTGATGCAAAGTGTTTAACCAAAGCCAGGCAAATGAAGCTGTGGTGTACCTAGCCCCTGTAGCCCAGCCAGCCAGCTCTAGGCAGGAAATACCGAGAGCGCAAATGACTATAACGGTAGGCTAACATGGGGTGAAAGTCATGCCTGGACAGATGGGCATTCCAAGGTCTATGCCTGGCTTGCAGTCCATTGACACCTTATTGGCAAAGGGTAGTCTTGGGATTAAGGTCACAGATTTCTTATGTAAACTCGGGCCAATCCTTTAGTCTCTGTGTGGCTCACTTGCCCCTCTGCAAGATAGCACAAGCACCACTTGTCTCCTGCCTTTTGTCTGTCAGCTTGTAAGATCTTTGGGGCTGGAAAAGTTTCTTCTGTTTGTACTGCAATTAGCATAATGCCACCCAATTGTGGGTGAGGCCTCTCGAAGTTACTATCATACAAACAATTAAGAGCAGGTGGTGGCTGTGTGTGCGCCTGATGCAAAGGGCTTAATATCACCCTTTGCGTAGCCCCCCCCCCATCTTACTTCAGAGGCTGGGCCAGCCAGACTTTGCTCTCCGGTTCGGTGGGTAACCAAGACGACACACATCGCTAAATGCGAATAAATGCAAGGTTCATTAGATATTACAGAAAGAAAAGGCAAGAGAAGGCTTACAGCATCCCTTTGGCTTGCTGGGGACTCCGGCTCAGCAAAGGATGGACTCCTGGGCCATGTCCGAGAGGCATCTCTGTACAGTTCCAGATCCTTTGGGAAGTCCAAAGGGCGTTGGCAACACTAAACAATATATAGCCTGTACACAAAATTCGAGAAGCAGCAACTAACTACGTGAAGAGGAAAAAAGCCCCAAAAGAGGCACCTGCCTGCTTGAGAATATTCCCACAGACAAGCTTGTTTACCCCAAAGCTTATCTAAACTATGTGATGAGCTAAGCTGCGCACAGCCTCTCTCTCTAACAAGCTAGCTAGCTGGAAATTTCCCCTGCTAAAAGCAGGCCAAAGACTGTTTTCTAGTTTGCAGACATGAGAACTGGGAAGATTCACTAACTCCTTGAAATACAATGGTCTTCCAGTTTTGCACCCACAACACCCCTACTCCAAATACTCAGAATGGGATGCCCTGGGTTATTAACAGACACTTGTCTAAGGGCTTGTGACAGCTCTTTCAGAGAGCAGCACCTGGCTCCAATTGCTCTACTACAGTCAGCTCCCACATGCTGCCAGAAACCGTACTGTGGAGCACTGCAAGACAAAAGACACTAAGAAGTTGTCTGTTACTGCAGTACAATAGAAGGCAACACAATGACAGAGGTTACAGGAATTTGCAGTAGGCAAGTCCGACTGCAGCAATCTGAAGTTACAATTTCCCAGTGGTTCACACAAGAATCTGACAGTAGTGACTAAAGTTTTGAAAACATTTGGTTCTACTCTCTTACCCTGTATCCTCCTGTAAATCTTTTTGAACTGTTTGGTACGTCCATGAGCTTTCAGAGAAAGAACAACAAGGAGTCCTGTGGCCTCTTAGAGATTAACATTTACTGGGGCAGAAGCTTTCATGGGTAAAACCCACTTCATCACATGAATTGGATTGGACATTACAGAGGCAGGGGTGTTTTACCCATGAAGGCTTATGCCCTAATAAATCTGTTCTCTCTAGGGGTCTGTCTACACTAGGAAATTATTTTGAAATAACTAAATTCGAAATAGCTCCTGAAATAACAAAATTGAAATAGCATGTCCCCATTACAGGGGAGCCTAGAAATTAGTCAGAGGAAGGCTCCGTTATTGTGGGCGTGCACCAGAAAGCACTGGGGAGTAATTACAGTAATTCCTCATTTAACACTATAGATGCATTTTTGAAAATGTTCGTGCTAAGCAAAAAAGTGCTATGCCAGGTCAATTTTCCCATTAAAAATAATGTAATGGAAAAGGTGGGGGGTCGCGTTTCAGGTGGTGGTGGCGGCAAAGTCAATTTTTTGTTGGAGCTGGGTAGTCAACATCAACATTAGATATCTAGCAACACAAGTTGCCGCGGTTTGTTAAAACACAAAGATAAACACGTGAGTGAGCGGAAGAGCGCTGTGACCACATGTATTCATCCACTCATGCGTATTACCACTGTTTTCACCAACTTATACTGCTGCACGAAGTAGTCCGCCATTTGATTATTTTCATGTTATTTCGAGGATGGTCATGTTGTTCGAAAAAAGGTCCCCCAAAAAATCGTGCTATTGTGAAAACATGTTAAGCAGGCACGTGTTAAACGAGTAATTACTGTACTTCGAATTACTTGGGGGAGTAGTTATTTCAAAATAGCAGCAGCAGAATGTCCACACTACCTCTATTTCGAAATAAGCATTATTCCCCAAGGAAAGCAGGAGTACAGATTTCGAAATAACCAGCCTGTTTTCCAAAATAACTTGGCTTATTATTTCAAAATAAGGGGGGTTACTTCAAAGTAACTCCTTAGTGTAGACCAGGGCTAAGGTGCCACAGGACTCCTTGTTGTTTTTGCAGATACTGACTAACATGGCTACCCCTCTGAGACTTTTCAGAGAAAGGGGAGACATCAGAGCAGAGACAAGGACTAAGCAAGTTCCCCAGACATGACAATGCTCTGAAGACTCGTTATTCAATTACAGATGTGCATCAGAGCAGGCCATTACTATTGAGAGAGAGAGAAAGTTTTGACAGCCAGGGCCATTTCCATGCTCAGAGTTAAAGAATAATGTATTATGCACTTCAGATACGTCACTGTAAAAGTTGATTCTCTAATTTACTTTAGCACCAGCAGAATAGGTAACTCCACATGGCTAATTAATTAGGAAAAGCAGTATGATGTGCAGTACAAACAGAGTAAGCAGCACTAAGATTTGGCTTGGGGCAATATACCACAATGTCAAGAACTATTGTTGCAGGGGGGCATTGTAGGCCAGATTCTCAGCTGATGTAGCACAACATAGCTCTGTTGATTTAAAAGAAGTCAGTGGAGTGCTGCCAATTTATGCTAGCTCAGGATAGCTACCCATGGGTAATTCATATAATCCCACGTGTTTTACTAGTCCCTTATATTTTTATGCATTGAAATCTATGAGTTATAAGGTCTTCAGCACATAAAGACCTTTGCTCTGCAAGTTTTGTGCAAGGTAATCTCTCTGAATACAAGGACATACTCAGAAAGTGTTATGCTGACACCTTTATGTTCAACATGAGAGTTCAGCTGATAATAGTTTGAGTGCCACTGTTCCCATAATCACCAATGCAAGAAAAGCCAGCCAGTTTGCCTTGGATCTTAGAGCACATCTATTCTACAAATGCTGTAGGGGCACAACAGTGGTGCTCCAACAATGCTGGTGTAGTGTAGATGCTTGCCACAGTGATGGAAGGGTTTTTCTGTCAGGGTACATCTAGACTACAGAGCTTTTCTGGGATACCAGAGGTATCCCGGAAAAGCTCTACTGCGTCCAAGGAATGCATCTGCTTTTCCGAAAAAAAATTCGGAAAAGGAGACACATTTTTCAGCATCCCTGTAAACCTCATTCTACAAGGAAGTAGGGATGTTCTGAAAGGTTTTTTTCTGACATTTAGCCCCATGTAGACGGGCCAAACGTTGGAAAAGCCTCTTTTGGGAAAAAACGGAAAAAGATATGCAAATTGTGGTTCGCAAGTTGCGTATCTTCTTCCGACTTTTCTTTGTAGTGTAGACTTAGCTCCACTGTAAGAAATATACCCCCTCAAGAAGCAATAGCTCAGCTGGTGGGAGAATTCTTCTGGCAGCCTAGCTGCATCTATCATGAGAGTTAGGTCTACCTAATTTCATTGGGTGGGGCACAAAATTGTTCAGCATTCTGAGCGATGGAGCTAGGTCAACCTAAGTTTTAGGTATAGATCAGGCCTAAGACTGAAGACAGTAGGGGATCTACATCAAGGCAGAAGCTCCTGTCCCCAGGGAGGTATTTTGCAGGAACCTGCCAATTACAATATATGCTGGACTGCTTGAAGAGGTTTGCATCAACCCTCTGTAACAGAAGCAAAGAATTATCCTCCATTGTGTGACCTTACCGTTTAGGAGGACAATACCACAACCCAGGGCTTGGTCACATGCCAAGTTTTTCAACCAATTAGATTGGTCATAAAAATCCAATGGTTTGAGAAATGAAAATATTAATCTTCTGAAATTCTAGCCAATTTTATTCCTGTTGTGGGGAAAAGTGTGTGTGTGTGGGAGGGGAGGATTGAAATAGGGGAAGGAAGAAAGAGATTTCATAGAAACATAGAATACTAGGACTGGAAGGGACCTCGAGAGTCATCGAGTCTAGTCCCCTGCCCTCATGGCAGGACTAAGTACTGTCTAGACCATCCCTGATAGACATTTATCTCACCTACTCGGTCGGTCCCAAAACAGACCCCTGCGGAACCCCACTTGTTATACCTTTCCAGCAGGATTGAGAACCATTAATAACTACTCTCTGAGTATGGTTATCCAGCCAGTTAAGCACCCACCTTATAGTAGCCCCCATCTAAGTTATATTTGCCTAGTTTATTGATAAGAATATCATGTGAGACCGTATCAAACGCCTTACTAAAGTCTGGGTATACCACATCCACCGCTTCTCCCTTATCCACAAGACTCGTTATCCTATCAAAGAAAGCTATCAGATTGGTTTGACATGATTTGTTCTTTACAAATCCATGCTGGCTGTTCCCTATCACCTTGCCACCTTCCAGGTGTTTACAGATGATTTCCTTAATTACCTGCTCCATTATCTTCCCTGGCACAGAAGTTAAACTAACTGGTCTGTAGTTTCCTGGGTTGTTCTTATTTCCCTTTTTATAAATGGGCACTGTATTTGCCCTTCTCCAGTCTTCTGGAATCTCTCCTGTCTCCAAAGATGATAGCTAGAGGCTCAGATACCTCCTCTATCAGCTCCTTGAGTATTCTAGGATGCATTTCATCAGGCCCTGGTGACTTGCAGGCATCTAACTTTTCTAGGTGATTTTTAACTTGTTCTTTTTTTATTTTATCTTCTAAACCTACCCCCTTCCCACTAGCATTCCCTATGTTAGGCATTCCTTCTGACTTCTCGGTGAAGACCGAAACAAAGAAGTCATTAAGCATCTCTGCCATTTCCAAGTTTCCTGTTACTGTTTCTCCCTCCTCACTGACCAGTGGGGGCCTACCCTGTCCTTGGTCTTCCTCTTGCTTCTAATGTATTTATAAAAAGTCTTCTTGTTTCCCTTTATTCCTGTAGCTAGTTTGAGCTCATTTTGTGCCTTTGCCTTTCTAATCTTGCTCCTGCATTCCTGTGTTGTTTGCCTATATTCATCCTTTGTAATTTGTCCTACTTTCCATTTTTTATATGACTCTTTTTTTATTTTTAGATCATGCAAGATCTCGTGATTAAGCCAAGGAGGTCTTTTGCCATATTTTCTATCTTTCTGACGTAGCAGAATAGCTTTGCTTTTGGGCCTTTAACAATGTCCCTTTGAAAAACTGCCAACTCTTCTCAGTTGTTTTTCCCCTCAGTCTTGATTCCCATGGGACCTTACCTATCAGTTCTCTGAGCTTACCAAAATCCGCCTTCCTGAAATCCATTGTCTCTATTTTGCTGTTCTCCCTTCTAGCCTTCCTTAGAATTGTGAACTCTATGATTTCATGATCACTTTCACCCAAGCTGCCATCCACTTTCAAATTCTCAACCAGTTCCTCCCTATTTGTTAGGATCAAATCTAGAACAGCTTCCCCCCGGTAGCTTTTTCAACCTTCTGAAATAAAAAGTTGTCTCCAATGCAGTCCAAGAACTTATTGGATAGTCTGTGCCCCGCTGTGTTTTTTCCCCAGCATATATCTGGATAGTTGAAGTCCCCCATCACCACCAAATTTTGGGCTTTGGATGATATTGTTAGTTGTTTAAAAAAAGCCTCATCCACTTCTTCCACCTGGGTACATGGCCTGTAGTAGACTCCTAGCATGACATCACCCTGGTTTTTAACCCCTTTTAGCCTAACCCAGAGACTCTCAACACTTCCGTCTCCTATGTCCATCTCCACCTCACTCCAAGTGTGTTCATTTTTAATATATAAGGCAACACCTCCTCCCTTTTTTCCCTGTCTATCCTTCCTGAGGAAGCTGTACCCTTCCATACAAACATTCTAATCGTGTGTATTATCCCACCAAGTTTCTATGATGCCAACAATGTCATAATTTGTTCATAAAGCCATGCCAAAAGCACATCACTGGAAAGGCTTTTAACATTTAATTAGTTGTACAAACTGTAGGAGGCCTATTGGGAGTTGGAAACCCTGTTTCAGCTTGATTAAAATTGAGAGGACATCCTAAAAGTTGGTAAGGCTGAGTATTTCCATTTCTCAAGTGCAATAAAAATGGACTGGAAAGATGCTAATGGTCTGTTGGGTCCATTCCTATATTGCATCCATACTGTATGTTGAGTGCTCTGTCCAGTTGAGTTGTTACAGAATAATGGGAAATAGGAATAGTCCATTAGGTTGTGACACTTCCATAGCTTAATGGAATTCACTGACAGGAAATATTTCTTTGGCTTTAGCCTGAACTTCTTTGATCAGTTTTACTCCTTTATGCTTAACTATGTTCACCATACTACTTAAACAAGTCTTTTCCCTGCTTAGTGTTTACTCTAGTCAAATATATGTAGAGTTCATGATTTTCCTTGATAGCTGTCTAGTCATGTTATAAACATTACTTTGAATCTCTCCCAGTGACCAATCCCTTCAATCTTTTAATTTTGAAGGAGAAGCATGGTACTGGTCTTAATACAGTACTAGGAGACAGGACTTCCCAAACTAGAAAACTAACAATGCTTCCTATCCATGCCTCTTTCAAGTTGTAACCTCTCTCCTTCGTATTTCCCACTTAGACTACATCTATACAGCTCTCCTCTTGCACAAAAATCTATGCAAATGAAGTGTGGATTAGTATATTGCCATGCTTCATTTGCATAATTAATTAGGAGCCGTTTTTGCACAAGAGGGAGATTTTGTGCAAAAAGGTGCTGTGTAGACGGCGCCTTTTTGTGCAAAAACCTCTTGCACAAAAACAGCTCCTAATTAAACATGCAAATGAAGCAATATGCTAATCCACGCTTCATCTGCATAGGTTTTTGCGGAAGAGGGAAGCTGTGTAGACGTAGCCTTATAAAGTAAGTCCCATACTACTTACCGTTCTCACAAGAAAATAGATTACTACTTGTTTGGCAAGCACAAAGTTTAATGCTATTTTTTAATCGTCTTTGTCTGAACATCTTCTAATTTGTCAACATCTTTCTCATATTGAGGAACACTGAAATCTACATAGTATCTGTGTGGTTCAAATGAAACTGCAATTAGAACAGATTGCCACTAATCAGGGCTTAGATATAGTAATTACTGTGTTGCCAACTCTTGGGATTTTATCATAAATCTCACAGTATCTGGCATTTTTAAAGCCCCAGCTCCTGGAGCCATGTGATTAACTGAGAATCTCAATTTTTGTTTTTATTTTAAAAAGTTTTGGGACCCTCAGGACTAAAGAAAAAAATGCTTGAAAAGGTGAAATCTAAGAAGCTTAGACAAAACTCAGAAAGCAAAAAAAACTCTGACAGGTTGTCACAGAAATCCCCTTGAAACTGTCATGTGGTGTCCTGAAAATACCCGAGCCTGCCTACCAGCCCTCTGGTGAGCCCCACCATTCTCTCCTCCTGAGCCAGAACCTCTCATCTCACCCAGCAGTGGCAGAGAGTTGGGATTACAGCCCACAGCAGAGCAACACAGACCCTGAGATCTGCGCAGTTCTAGGAGGGCTCAGTCAAACCGAGTTACCATAGAAGTTAACTTCCTGGTGGGAGAAGAAAAACAAGTTTGCTGCCCTGAAGAGCTAATAACCTAATAGCCTAAACAGATCATGTACAGCAGATGGAATGGATGGAATGTGATTGTCGTGAAGTTAAACATTCGTGGTTTCAGATCCATGTCTGTTGTTTGCATTTATTGTGCATTGCATGCGGGGGTGGGAAGGCAAGGGTAATGTTTTGCAGACCTTTTGGAGATGTATTAAAGAGGATCTTATTGGAAAGGCTAGGGGGAAGCAGGCTCAGAGGTAAGAGTTGGACAACACCAAAAATGGTAAACAGAGCAGTTTGGGGAAAGTAGAAAAATGTGCAAACGTGATTAGGAGCTCAACGGTACATGGCAGGAAAAAGGATCTTAAAGTTTATGAGGATGGCAAAAGAAAGTTAATGACAAGAAATGAAGAGGAGCTACTCACCAGAGGAAACAACTTTTACTGCTGCAAGAAAATTGTTTCAGATGACAAGTAACCTGCATAAAAAAATGTTTTGCAGACCTGAAAGCTGGGGTTCACCTAGAGCAAATTGCTTGAGCATAGCACTATACCTCAATCTGCAGTAACACCTATGTAAAAAACCTTGTATATAATTCACTATACGTATATCTGTTCATTTTTGAATGAGACAATGTGTGCTTAATGCACATTTAAAGCATTGCTTTTCATATTACTGTGCATACTTAATACGTTTAACTAAATCTCAGTAGCAGATGTTTCTCTGGGATCCACCTTAGCTCTACATTCAAAACTCAGCAAATAATAAGAGTAGGAGGGTAGATGTAGATTTTACCCCCAAACAATGGTATCCAGATGTTGATACAATAGAATGATTTTGAAGTCAATGCACATCTTGTTAGTAAAGATACAACTCTTCAAAACGAGCATCAGAATAACACTCCTATTAAGTAAACATACCATATTGTTCCTATTTGCACAAAGATTACATGATTTGATAGAAAGATCTTGTTAATATTATGCAGTTTACAGACACCATCTACACTTACAGATAATCAGTGGAACAATACTATCTAAAACACACTTGCTTGATTAGAAATGCTCTCCATTTTAGAAACAAAGGAAGGCTTGAAATTACAGATTTTGTCCACTACAACCAATCACACAAAAAAGCAATCAAAAGCAAACATTCATAAGAATCAAGAGATTAAGGAATCAGAATTTTATTTATTTATTTACAGCCAATATATTACAATAAAAAAGCTGAACATGGCTCATATTGTGGTTGTATGCAGAAAATACACATGCTTACATTGAACGGTTTTAATTCTCTTGGCACTACCTGAATCAATGCAAAAATAAAAATAGTACACTTACTGGGCAAAGGACACATTTACAGCATACATCTTTGGACGAGAGTTAAAGTACAATCCAAAGAGAATATAGACAAGCCATAGTAGGACAAGAACTTTTTAGACGAACATGAACTCAAAACATAAGGCTGTCTGGCACCATTTAAGATCTGCTTGCTGTTCTGGACACAGTGACTTTAAAGGAACATCATACAAGATTAAGACACAAAATGTAATTATCAGGGTGAACAATCTCATTACTTTAATTATTTCTCTTTCATATTTTATTCCCACAATAATAATGTGTCTTAAAGAGGCTTCATGGCAGTCAAACACAATGCAACAGCTGGAGGGCTTTGCCTGTCAAAGTGACTTGTAGCAAGAGACATTTATGCTTTACACAAATATGTAGCTCAGATGGGTTCTAGTACAAAGATCTAAGAACAACAAATACCGAATGCCTTATAATCTCTCTTCATTTTAATTAGAATCCTGAATACAGCAGGGTCCAAACTACTCCAAGGGAATCCAAGCTATAATACAGCAAAACATTTTCTGCAAGGTCACTATGATACATTAACAGTAGTAAACAGAGTTAATGGTATGTTAACCTTTTTACATTTTCATGAGTGGTTATAAAAACAGAAACTAGCATCTTGTAATCTGTTTATATTTCCTGAGTTTAGTTAAATCACAAAGGAAAATTATATAAATCCCAACTAGTCACCAGTAAATTAAAAAGTATGCAACTGGACTGAAAACCCTTATATTCTCCTTATTTGACACATGACCCTTCCATTTTCATTTAGGCTCCTATACAGGGCATATGCAATTAAATTCACTAGCAATGCTGGGATTGTCAGTCTTTTGGTCCTCGCTAAGTGCCTTTATGGTAGACTGTGAGATAGCATATTCTGATTGAATCTTATGACAGCACTCAAGACCCCTGCAAGAATTTTCCTCTCCTCAATGGAAAAGCCCCCCTTGTCTCCAGTTTGGGAAATGAAGTACCCAGCAATCCAATCCATTACTGAAATTTTCATTTCCTAGTTGCAGTGCTTTGAGTGTAGTGGATTCCACTGTGTACCCCATCTTCCCAATCAAATGAGCCACTGCCATGGAGAGCTGGATTAGTATTCTGCTGGGGTGGGGTGGGGGAATCCAGTGAAAACTTACACTAAAAATGTGAGAGAATTTCAGGAATAAAGAACTCATCTTAGTGGCTTCTTTAAGAGCCAACACTTCACATTAGAGACAGGAGAGTAATCTATCTTCCAGGAGTCAATATGCATGTTTATTTCATGCATATAAAATAATCTGAACGTTGGTGTAAAATCCAGATTTTGAGACTATATTAGGAGTATGGGTACTTACAATATTGCCCTTGGGCGGAATGCTGCAATATTTAAATTCAACCTAACTGGCCTAGACAGATGTACCATAGATTTGCAGAGGCCTAATGAATCTGGTTGGTATTTTTAAAACTATTATAATTATTATATGATAAAAGTGTAATTTTTCATTTTTTGTGCAGACAGAAAGGTTTAACTCCATACCTTAAGTCTCAGAGGAGCTTCTGCATAGCCACCATGCCAGTCAGAAAGCATCTGTAGCTATTCTTATACAGTACCAGCTTTTCATGTAAGAATTATACTAAATCTCATCTTTCCAACCCCAAAAATCTTTCCAAATCCCAAACTCTATAGAAAAGTAATAAAAAAAGGGCTTGGTTTTCCTCCTGCCAGCAATGCATTTTGCTATTCAAACTCTGCAACAGCACTTGCAGTCTCATTGATAGGGCTAAAAAATATCTAGCCAACACATACTAGCCAAAGCATTACATTGACTAGTTACGTCAGCATTCAACTGTGTCCCAGAGAAACTGTGTAGGATCACAGACCTGTTGCTCCTCTTACCTCTCCCCTCCCACAGCCCATTTTACTGGCTGTTGGGAGGGAAGTTCAAGTGCCTCTGTCCTCTCTAATGTCCCTGGAAGTCTGGGCAACACCATTTCCTTCTATGTAAACCTAGCTGGTGATGATCAAGGGAGCTGCCCAACCTTCTTCTTGCCAGGCCCTGGGAGAAGCACTGATATCCAGCCTCTGGATATGTGATCAAGCCACAGCTCTTCAGAACTTCCGTCAGAAAGAGGAGGGTGGTGTTTCTGTAGTGGGTGACCTGTCTAATAATAAATGGAGCGCTTCTTACAACGTGTAACGCTGGAACAGACCCGCTTGGGGAAGACTGTTTTGCTAAGCAATATGTAACTTCTGGCAGATGATGCAGCTTCCTTGACCGCCAACAGCCAAGTGAGAATGAAGAAAATGTCAGAACTCCTGTGGCTCCCAACATCATTAAGGTCTTGATCCAAAACATATATATGTCTACTGGAGTCTTTCCGCAGATTTCAGTGAGTTTTGGATCGGGCCTTAAAGGTGGGGGCGAAGGGAGGTAAGGGTCAATGAGAGCTGAATCTACCAACACCAGGTCTGATTTTAATCCACAGAGCTAGAATTCAGAGCAGTTGTTCTACTGAGTTGGGGATCAGGAAGATAAAGCGTGCTGAAGTGTAGAATCTCAGAAGACCAGCATTCTGGCAATAATACTGATAGAACAAAATGAAAGTCAGGCTGAGCCAATCAGGTTGCCATACAGGTAATGTTTAATTTCCCAATAAAAAAAGTTAAATAAATTAAATTAAACTTCAGTCTAACCAGAAACAACTGATTTATACAAAAACCTATGCTTTTTTGTTTTTTTTAAAAAAACACCTAGCTGTTTGGAGACAGGCTGCTTTCTGTGTGCCTACATCACAGACCAAGTCTGTTCCCGAGCCAGCCAGAATGCAGCAAGTCACTAATAGTCACCTGACTCACCAACTTCCACCATCATCTCCATATCAGTCTTGTGACAGCTCAGCAGCATGGTCATGTATCGTTACTGGAATGAAATTAGCCACAACAGTGTTGCTTGCTTTCCCGATGGATAATTTGCCTTAAACTATTTTTTTCATAAACACTGCTGCACCATTTATAAAGCAGTAGAAACCACACTTCTGTGACAACATTGTCTTCTATGGTCAGTATCTCTTGAGGAACATACATCTCTGTTATTAATGTACATAAACACATATTGACCATTGAACATAAATTTAATTCAAAGAGATACTGCCATTAAATTACATCTTTTTCCTTCATTTATTTACTTTTCTGACTTTATCAAGTATGGAAGATTGGACACAGTGGCAGAGTTGCGTTATTACTAATGATTAGAAATATTTCTTTTTCTCATTTCTAGCATTATGAGAGCTTTAAATCTGGTGTAGTTCAAAGATTTACATGGAGGTTTTACTTACTTTATAATTTATTCCTCTTCTATATGTTCCTTTTCAGCAGCATGCCTGAAGCAGGATCAGATATGAGACGTGTAGTTTTTTAACCACAACATACTCTCTATACACAGGCTATTTTTCTCTGTTCTCTAGAAACATTACTTCCATTAATTCCTTCCTCAAAACATGATCCAAAAAAAATTTTCAAGTACGATAAACCCAAACTTTATTGCTGGGTTATAGGTCAATGTAAACTGACCAGAATCAACACTCAACTAAAAGTCTTTTTACAAAAGTCAGGATTGTTCATTTATGTTTGCTGATCATAGACAGCTTCATTCACCATTCATAAAGTCATTAGAATAAAAAATTACTCCATCTCCTTTGAAAACAAATAGGACTAATAACCGTCGTCATCATCCATATCACAGCCATAATCTGAAACAGAAAAAGGTTTATTGAAAGGAAAATGTTCCAGAGAATTAGAAAGTTAAGTTAATGCCTATTATGCCTGCTGGTGTGTCGGGCAGCAACGAATGTTCTCCATTTTTGTTTGTCTTTGGCCATTTTCTCCAGTGTGTCCCAGAAAATTAGAAAAGTACAATGAAAATATCACAGCTATCAAACCATGAATTCAAGTGGTTTATATGCTGTGTAACAAGTTGATATGTTTTAATTAAACAAACTATAAACTCATACATTTGCTTAAGACTAAAGAAAAAAATCTGCTATATATTCTCCTTAACTTGTGAACATATATAGCACAGCACTTATTAACAAAGGTTTTATAGTACATAAAAATTATATGGAGCCTTAGGACCCTAATTTCAAGGAGATTTGGCACATGGACATCACCATATTTTAGTGTACTGAGTTGAGAGGCTAAAGAAATCAAACTTGATTTGTCAAAAGTCAAGTGGACATGGATACTGATAAACAATAATGTGTCTAACAAGGGAGCACAATTAACTAAACATGAGCACCAAGAAAAAAATAATTTGTTTAAATCATTCAAGGATTTATACACTGAACCTACCCAGGCTCAAAGACATCTGATTCCCAGGAAGCAAAATTCCTCCCAACATTGAATTTCAGCTAGGACATCTGGCTTCAGAAGTCCCATACCTAGTACTACTACAAGCAGAAACTCCAAATATGTCTATACTGCAATTATACCCCCCGGCAAGTCCATATCTGCTGACTTAGGCTCACGGGCCAGGGGCCATGGGGATGTTTAACTGCAGGGTAGACTTCTGGGCTCGGGCTAGCATGTCTCTAGGATGGAAGGGTTACAGAGCTCAGGTCACAGCCTGAGCCATAGGCTCTACACCACAGTTAAACAGCCCAGCAGCCTGTACTCTGGGAGCCCAAGTCAGCTGCAGGTATCTTAACTGCAGTGAAGACACACCCTAAATGGCCAGTTTTGTCTCTTTGCCATTCATTTCTCATAATCCTTTATGTGCACAACTATTCCAGAGCAGCGCTGACTGCTATGGTCTAGGGGAAAAAAACGAAACATTTGTAAATGCTTCTGGATACACCTACTTCCTTTCTGCATAATTCACACATTAAAATGGACCCTAACTTTTACGATTATATGTGACTGTTTAGTAAATTTAATCTTTATCTTCCAGTGCCAGTGTGGGGATGTTTCATGCTGGGACACAAGGCAGTGAACGCTCAGCAGCCGAAACAAGTGCAATCCACAGTGATTGGTACAGAAAGGGCCAAGTTCATCACCTGAATCTCCTGCACTTCCCTCCACTTACCAGGGAGCTCAAAGACCCACCAGCAGACATACAAAGCAGTTCTTTGGCTGACAGTCCATTCTGTACAATTTTAACTCTGGCAACATTCCTAACTTATTTTTCTTAACACAAATACTCAGCTTTTTTTTTTTAGCTGCAGTATAGAACTCAAAGAGGGTGTGCAATGTTCTCAGAATGTTTTAAAAATAGTAACACAAAGGAGAAAAAAAGCTCAGTGACCTTTAAACTATTTTTGTGGGCTTTATTACTACTATTTTTAAACACAGATCCACCCACCCACATGGGTGCACTTTCTTGGGAACATAATCCTAATAATAAACACTAGTGACAGACAAAGTATTTTTCCTATGGTTCAGAAATTATTTTCCAGTCAGAAATCAATCTAAAAGCAACACATTCCTTTATGTCAACCCAGAGATATTACAAAAAAAGCTTCAAAGTCTGCAGCTGAATTAATAGCAATGGGGAGGCTTCCACAATAAACCAATGCTCCACCACAAATTTCTTCACACTTTGCTTTAGCATATTGCATCATTAACGCCTTTTACTTTAAGATGATTTTTGCATAACTCCAAAGTTTAAAATGTAATAGGAAGATTCAAATAAAGAATAAATCCAGCCGTGTCCAATAATGAGGCTATCAATGTTTCCTGTCAACACAGAAACTGGGTTAATGGATGGCTTCTGGTTAAGCCAAAAGTGAGGAGTCACAAAGGGGCTTAGGCACCTGATTGCCATTTGGGCATGCAAGTCCAATGTTTACATTCTCAAAACCCCCACTTAAGCTGGCGCCTAGCCCTGCAGAGGCCTAGGTTTCCACTATTCAAGTCCCCTAGAGACCTACATTTCTGCATGTGCACAGCCTCTTTAGTCTAGATATCACTGAGCAACCTGGGCACCTAAATTCCAGTGGGATTCACAAAAGAGGCATTCACTATCTAGCCTGTTGAGGGGTCTGCTTGATAGATGTGCTCAGAGGCTGCCTAGAAGTGTATCTACCAGACTGGGCCCCATGCAAACCGCAGCTAATCCATGTGATGTAGGGTTACCAGATGGGTTTAAAAAAAAATACCGGACACACGTGATCTCAGAACGGGTTGGAGGGGAGGGGAACGGGGCTGGCCGGGAGGAGGTTAGGGGGAGTGGAGCTGGCCGTGGGAGATCGGGGCAGGGGGGAACTGGCCGGAGGGAAGCAGGGCTGGCCGGAGGGGGTCGGAGGGAGCGGGACTGGCGGGGAGGAGGAGCAGGGGGGAACTGGCCAGCGGGGAGCGGGGCTGGCCCAGGCGCACACAGATCCCAGGGTGCTGCCCGTACCATGCACAGTCCCGGCGGAGCGCACGGGCGAGTCCGGCCCCAGGGATTCCATCCCGCTCTGGCCCTACCCCCCTCCTCTCTACTGTGTAGTTGCGTACTGCCTAGCTGGTAGACACGCTCACGCAGTGTGCTCATGATAATAATAAAACTTAATTAGAAAATACCGGACATTTATATTTCCGGTATTTTCTCAATTGGTTTCCCGGACAGAAAACTCAAGTACCGGACTGTCCGGTTCAAAACCGGACACCTAGCAACCCTAATGTGATGTTGGACTCTGCAGGGCTGGGATGGAAAGTCTTTCTGCCTGGTGTCTGAAGCAGGAGTGCACAGGTTCCCCTGCACAGCTACAATACCCATATATCCCCTGCACAATGCCTGGGTGAGGCTTAAGTAGTGCAGTGAGCTGTGCAGAGGGCCTTCCTCCTGGTGGGGGTTTTAACCCCACATGCAGTATCGTTTAATATGCATTTTAAAATGTTTTTCTTTATTAATGAAAAGGTCACTTTAGCAAACAGCTAAGCAATGTCAGATACGGAGAGTAAGGCACTATGCTAATCATACCCATCACCACTTTGTGTGTTTCCATGTCACCTGGGACCTCACGCTAACACACTGGCTTTTTTCCCCCAAAACAGCTATTTTTATATTTCTCCAATAGCTTCTTGTGAATAAACATTCTTTTACAAAGAACAGAAGTTGGTCTGGTAATTTCGGTCTTAAAAGTTGTGCACAGTCAATAGATCCCACTATCTAAAATCAAGACCTACCATTTCCTCCCATTAACTGTAGTGCACTCATGCAGTGATCATCCTCTTCTTCTATTTCTTCTTCTTCAACTTCATCATCATGGTTATATGATACCGGTCCACTCTCTACCAGAACATTCCCTGTTTTTTCAAGCTCTGGGCCTGTCGTCTGTGAATGTGGAAAGATTGCCTGTGAACAAGCAAGAGGGACACTAAAGTATACCATTCCTTGTAGCCAACCCTTTCTCCTTAAAATCTCCTAATGAAAGGACCACAACAGCTGGCACAATTGTTCTCTAACAAAGCCCACACCCAGTCTAAGCAGCTTAGCTTTGCTAGGGACCACTTAACTTCCACAGTGGAAAGTACTGTGACTGTCCATCAGTGATGTATATTCAGATCTCAAGTATTTCAAAGTCAGGCAAATACTAAAGTGAAACAGAATGAAAGAAAAACAGAACCCTCTCAATAAGAGCAAGATAAAACTAGCTTGAGGTACTTTGGCAGAGCTCTGTGTGGAAGCTTGCAGTGTTTTCTTTCATTGTGTTTGGTTCAAATAACAGCTATTATGCAATGGCAATGCTATTATCACTTTAATGAGAACAAAATGTACTCTGATATCAGAAAAAACTGACGTGTATTAGTTTTGACAGATCAGGTTGGATTTTTTTGGAGCAGAATCAAGAGCGTGACAATAACTCTCATTAGACAACACTGTTAATAGTGTAATAGAACACCACACTGGATACACAAACTGATACATCCAGATGATCAGAACAGTGGGTTGGGAAGGGAACTGGTGGCTCTGGGAACATATGTCAAGGGTCCACAGAGAGCTGAGTTTCACCTGGTGCTGATCTGTCCTCTGTTACCAGAGCTGAGCAGTCTGTCTTATTGCTGCTAAGGCTCCAATTCAGCAAGGCGCTAAGAAGAACTTGGCAGGAAATAGAGGGAGAGATTTTAAGGTTTTCAGTATTTTCCCCATTCAGCAGTGGGATCAATCCCAAACAGAGAAAGGGACCCATTCCAGAGCAGCCATCTGCCTGCTGGGCAGGGCACTCACCTGGGATGGGATGTGGGTTACTCAGTTTCAAGTCCCTGCTCTGCCAGTTAAGACAAAAACCTTAGCAAGTGTCAGAAAGGCATTAGCTATTTCTTTGAACAACAAGAATATCCAGAGTAACAGTACTTAATATTAAACCACTTTGGAAGTGATATTAAACCCTGAAACATGAGGTTTAAGTCAAACTAGAGGTTAAGAAGAAGGTTTTTGCACTTTCTAAATTATCTAATGCTGGCCACTCCAGAAGACAGGATCTGATTCAGTATGGCAATTCCTCTTATTTATTTGTGCTACAATAAATAAATCTTAGATGACTGAAACAAAATCATGGCCCTATTGTCCTAGGCCAGGGGCAAGCCAGATATTGCCCACAGGACAGATACAACCCACCAAGGCTTTGGATCTGGCCCACAGCCCGCTCCACTGGGACCCTCAGGCAGGTTCCCTGCCTGCCACAGTTCCAGACCAGTCAAAGCTGCTGGCTGAGGGTCATGTGCCTGGAGGGATGGGTGGAGGGGGAAAAGACTTCACGCACTGCCCCGTGCCCAATTATAGTAGCTCTCATTGCTCAGAAAATAGCCAATGAGAACTGCTATGATTGGGTGGGGGCAGGGGCAGCACCTGTGGCCTCCCTCCCCCTCAGCATGTGGTACAGAGAGGCACCCCAAGCCCTTGCCCCAAGTCACAACCCCCTTCTTCACTCAAACTCCCTTGAAGACCCCATACCTTCTCCTGCACCCGTTCCCTACCCTAAGCTTTCTTCTGCACCCAACCTTCATCCCAGAATCTGCACCCCCTACATAAAGTGTGGCCCTTAACCCCTTACCAAAATCTTTGCATGCCCCCTACAATAAAAAAAATATTGCCCTTCCCTGAACTAAGCACTGTCTGAACACATTGGAACAGAAAGCCCATAGCACAAAAACTCAACATCTAATTACTCAAACATCAAACTCCACCCAAACCTGTCAAAAATCAAGCTAACACAGGCAAGCTAAAGATTCCAGCTGAGATTTTCTAAGGGCTTCTCTTGACTTATAGCCATGCAGCTGTACCATGTACCAATAGGAGACCATGTCCTGTCAACACAGGTACTCCTCCGTCCCCAATAAGCCCTCATGTCCACGTAGGTCTGTCTGCACCAGAAGTTTGGTCAGAATGACTGTGTCGCTCAGAGGTGTGGATTATATAAATTTCATTAAGTCAACAGAAGTCTGTAGCATAGATCACGGCAAACTGAATACCAAGCAAATTCCTCCAGTAGCATATCGACTGGCTACTGAACATCCATTAATTTTAAATCACACAGAGAATTATCTCCATGCAGACATTAATCTCACTGTTACTTAGATTCAAATTCCTTTAGTTTCAGTTTATCTTGTTTCATCCATCACCACTTTTCCCATAGAATTATCAAACTGACAACTCCAGGGATTTTAGGCACGAGAAATAATAGACAACAGTTTTAGGAAAAACATCATCTTAATTTATACTAATTTTTATGCTAAAAGTTTCCATCTGCTCTGAAAATTTTCATTAAAGAATGGATGAATATAAAAGAAGCTACAACTGATTCATTGTTTATTAAAATTGCACCATCCTAATTAAAATATGACCTTCTTCTAATTATCATGTCCATTTCCAGGCTGTTACAGCTCTAAAAATGTGCAGGTTTTTCTAATGAGCACAGCATAAAAAGTGAAAATGTATTTCCCCAGGCATTATATCAAACTGTTTCTGAAAATTAATGTTTTAAATCATTTTTAAACAAGGATGTCAAACAATTCCTTTCACCAAACTTCCTGAATCAGTCTCCAGAAAAACCTTTGGTATGGCTTTTAAACTCACACTTTTTTGTAATAAGGGTATGAATGGTTGTAGGAACATGTTAAATTGTCAAAGTTAACTAGAACATTTTCAAAATGGTGTCAGATTCCACACATTTATATACAAAAATACGAATGGCTGACTCAGTTTGTAAATTAGCAATACAGATGCTACACTGTTATGTAAAAGTTTATTTTCTGAATATGGACAACAATTTGAATTTACTGTATGTGTATAAATATATTTCACAGAGGCAGAATGTGAGGGAGAGGAGTTAGTAAAAGGAATCCATAGTGTGGTGGCTGCAATGATCCGACTTATTGCTTCTGGCCTGATCAGGGGGATCAATCCTGATCTCTCTGACAGAATCTGGTCCACTGAGGCTTTGGGTAGTTTCCATTAGGGATGCAAAAGGTTAACCAGTTAACTGGTTTCCCTGTAAGCATTAGGCTTATCAGAATGCTTACCAGGTAACCAGCAGCCCTGTGTGAGTCCAGCTGTCTGTTTGGCGGTGGCCGGCAGGGCCACGCCCGTGTCGGGCTGACAGGACCCTGGCCACGTGGGGGCGGCAGGCAGGGCTCCAGCCGCCTGACTTAGCCTGGGTGGGCCAGCAAGACCCCAGTCCCAGCTGCTCTGGGCCAGGCAGGTGATGCCCTGGCCCCAGCTGAGCCAGGCAAGCAATGCCCTGGCAATGCCAGCAGGTGATGACCCGTCCAAACTGGGGTTGCCCTGTAGGACTCCGGCCACTCCAACTCAGCCTGGGTGGGCCAGCAGAATCCTGGCCAATGGTTAACCACTTGGACTAAAATTATAACCAGTTAAAAAAGTTAACTATTTAGTTAACTTTATTTACATCCTTAGTTTCCATCCCTAGTTTCCTAATTATTGTATTATGAGTTAAGTCAATTTTCAGACTGCAGTTGTAGAGCAGGATTCCAGGAAAGGTGGTAAACTTCACATACCTCGTCAGTTGCAGCCTTTTTAGCCAGTTGTGCAGAAATCAATGGTCTTAATCTAGAAAGAAGAAAAAAGGTGTTGATGATTATTAGGAAAGTTATATTGTAAATGCAAAAACACAAGCAGTCTGACAGAGAGTACATTCACTTGTTCTTTAGCCAAGAGTATGAGTTTGTTATTATCACACTATGTATTTTATCCTTTCAATTGAAAAATAAGAGACCTTAGGCACAAGCACTACACATAGTTTAAGAGTAATTAACATTGACATTCAGTAAAACTATGACTTAACAGCTCAATATAGTAAAGGATTGTCTAGACATGAAAGTTGATCCGGAATAAGATAAGGTGTGTGTTTAAAGAGGCTTAGCTATTCCTGATTAACTCCATGTGTGAATGCTCTTATCCCAAAATAATGTCTTATTCTGAATAAATGTAATCCATTTCCAAAGTGGATTAAGCTTATTTGGAATACAATTAATCAGGAATAATTGATTTAGGAACAGCTAATCAGAATAACTCCCCATGTAGACAAGTCCTTAAAAAAAGCAAGCTAATAAGCATAATAGCAAAACTCCATCCCATAGGTCACCCAAAGCCCTGCTTAGCTCTCCCTGGGGCTTTATAAAATAGATTACTTTTCCCATATGCTCTGAAGGCCAAAATTTCTTCCCATTGCTGGCCTCTCCCTCTTTTCTGATATAGAGAGAGGGACAGATTCAGTGAGCCAGATTCTGTTCCAAATTACACCTATGTACATCTGGGATAATTTCCCTTTATTTGAGAGATGTGATTCCGGATTTACATTGATGTACCAAGATTAAATTACTGTGGTTTTAACATCTTATATCTAATTTTGAACAAGACTACATCAAAAAACAAAAGGATCCTACATGGTCTGAAAGAAATGCTGGAAGCTGAACTTGTATGGGGGAAAAAGGATTGTAGAGAAACATTTGGAGGTAACAGGTAAGTCTATTATTTTCCCAGTCAGGTGGGAAGTATTATTATTGCTAGTCATTTGAAATCCTTATTGCTATGAACACTGTTCTCTATTGTTTTAACCTAATTCTGAGTATGTTATGTCCCCCCCCCCTCCTCCTTACCCAAATATATCCAGTTGTACAACTCCTGAGTGAAGCATTCATTTAGAATAAGATGATTCTTTCCCTCTACTCATCCATAGGTTCTGGCATTCTTTCAGAATACAAATAGAAAAATTGTCCTCTAATTTAAAAAAGACACTAAATCTGACTATTCTACAGTAGGAAGTGAAACCCCAGAGAATGAGTGGAGAGCTTTAGTCTTTGCTATCTGACAGAGAAGAAAATATTAAAATTTAAGAGACAGGCATTCAACTCTGAGTCTTCTTGGCAGTGCTTCAGAACATTTTTAGAACACTTGAACAACTGGAGCAGTCCAAGGTGAACCTGTTTTCAGTGCATCTAACCAAGCTGAAGTGAGGGCTACATTTCAAAGGCACAGTCTATGTACTTGCACCGAGAGGATGATCTGGAATACAATGGTATTCTTTTACAGCTATTCTCTCTAGCACTTCATGATTATCAACATTATGGAAGAAAAAGATACCGTTAACTCAGAGAAGTTATTTACTACATAGAAGTCCCAAATGGATCCTTAAACATACAGAGAAAATATTTTAAGGTACAGATACAAATCTTACTCTGTGTCCAATTTCCTCTTTATGCTGCCCCACCTGAGTTATATAATCTTCCTAAAATTTGAATGTGTATTATACCCTTAATCGTTACTTTCTAACAGAGTATGCTCACCAAATTTAGATACACACAGACATGAGAATGCAGTAACAACATCAATAGCTTAGATAAATTAAGATTGCTCGTCAACTAACAGGTAAAATATCTGTATCACCCTGTATTCACATACTTGAAAAGCAGTAGACAAGACACTAACACTCTCTTTGAAAACAGTAGCAATTATTACAATTAACACACTATCCTGAGATGAGACTTGCTTCCACATGTTACTGAGCGACACCACCTCTCCTAAGAATTCCGTGAAACTTTGCCCTTACCCAATTAGAATCAAGCCGTTAAATTAGCCCAGAGGGTACTGAGAATCTGCTGGAATTTGTTTTAGAGGCAATAATGCATGTGCTTACACGGAACACCACAATCACTTCTATACTAAGTACACAATAAATATTCCAGTGTCATTTTAATTACAAATGTTCCCATAATGAAGAAAACAATTCTCACTTGTGGAACTCCTGTTTTTAAACTGGAACCCTAACATAAGGAACCATTCTATTGAACTTTATGAGTCACTGAGTACTCATGTTAATACTCCATAGGCTGTATTCCTGTTCTATGTAAGTGTTCATAAAGCATTCTTATTTAGGGTTGCCAACTGTCTAATCACACAAACTCAAAGATCCTTGCTCTGCCCCCTGTCCTGTCCCTTCCTCAAGGCCATGCCCCATGATCCACTCCTTCTCAAGTCCTGCCCCTACTCAGTCCATGCCCCCCTCCCTCCATCACTCGCGTTCCCGCACACTCACTTTCACCAGGCTGGGTTAGGGCAGTGGGCTCTGGGAGGGAAGTTAGGTGTGGGAGGGAATGAGGGAGGTGGTGCTTACCTCAGGCAGCCCCCAAAAGCAATCAGCACTCCCCTCTGGCAGTAGCTCCTAGGAGTGGGGCACAGAGGGTCTCCACATGCTGCTGTCTCCTGGAACTGCCCCTGCAGCTCCCGTTGGCCGCAGTTCCTGGTCAATGGGAGCCACAGAGTCGGTGCATGGGGCAGGAACAGCATGCATAGACCCCCAGTACCACCAGGGACAGTGCCAGACACTTTCAGAAAGCCTGACTTGGCCCTGCTGCACTGCTGGACTGTTGGCACCCAAAATCTCTCAGTCTGGCTAAAGTAGCCTCTGGGAGATAGAAAGTGGGAGGGTTGACAACCCTATGCTCATTTCTCAGTACCAGAAATATTGCAGTTCTCAGAGCAAGCCAAAAATAATATAAAAAAAAGCCATATACATGATGCATTGGAAAGACACTGGGCCTGATTTCCCTCTTCCCACTGCTGATCTTATAGTAGTGTCACGCCACAAACTTTAGCAGAGTTAATCCCAATTTAAGCAGGAGGATCAGGTCCATTAATTAGTATGTACTATCCACAAACACGAGCAGTGAAAATTGGAGAACTAAACTGATCACACACTGATACATTGTGTCAACTTATTTTCCTACGAGAATAACCTATTTGGTTAAAAAAAATCATTTACGTCTCTTAGCTGATGATGTCATCATCTCCACAGAGACCCTTAGCTATTACTGTACACAGCACTAAAGAAAGATTTTACTGTGTGGGTTTTTTTTTAATGCCCTTATGCCCTGACCTCCTTAAAACAGAGCAGCTGCTACCACACCAACCATATGGAACAATAAATTACTGGCTGCCATGACTACAGATATGGGCTTCTTTTACAGTCTGATTTAACCAGGGAAGGCTAGAATATTGTAGTGTGCCATCAGAGAAGAAAACAGCTGTTTCTGAGGCTGGAGTGGGATGGGGCATTAAATGCTCAAATGAGCAGCTTCACAAAAAGAGGGCAGCCAAAGTCCTTTAGGCAACTTTCAACACGTGTGTCCCCCATCAACAGGACTACCACCCAAACTCTCTCAGCTAAAAAGACTTGCACTAAACTTCTTCTTGCCACAGAAGAAATAATTTGAAATAGAAGCTGTTTTGTCCCATATATTGAGTATTATTCTGGGTTAAGATCCATTGGGATGTACAGCAGGTTTCTGTCCAAAATATAATACTTTGACAAAAATAAAATGGCTTATGATCTTTCCAAGTGCTTCTGTAATCATTCACAATTTACTGTATGTTCTGGTTTTATACACTTGCATTATGAATTATGAAACTGACAGAATAAAAAACATTAAAAATACCCCCTCCCCCCCCCCGCAAAAAAAAACAAGTCATGTTGGGAATGGTAAAACAAACCAACAAAAGAAAACAAGATGTACAAACCCCCAATGCAACACACAGGTTTCAAACTAATTTGAAAATTATTTGTATGTTCCAATCAACCACCACATATAACATGTGAAGTTGATAATCTTGACATTTCCTTGTCCAAAAATAATGGCATAGTATTTGTCATTAGTGTCTGCTCACTGTAAACTCTACTTAGCTCCCGATACATCTTCAATTAAGATGTACAAGATAACATCTAGGTTTGTCCTCCAGCTTAACAAAGTTTAAAAGAAGATTCAGTATAATAGAATCTGACAGGGCTGAAATTCATATGAATTGAACTTTCAAAGTGAACAAATGCTTTGAAAAACAAGCTGCCTGTGACAAACAACTGTTTTTATTTTGCTTATTACTTAATAAGCGAAGATTACATAGTATAATACATAAAACAGAGAGGGAGTTATGGGGCAATAAAGACATGTAATTTATAAGCAGGCAATTCACCCACCCATGGGATTATGATATCATAATCTCTTCAATTCCTTGCTTGATGGAAGAGGTAGCCCTGTTAGTCTGTATCTGCAAAAACAAGTGTTTTTTACACACAAGAGCTTACGGCCAAATAAATCTGTTAGTGTTTAAGGTGCCACAGGACTCCTTGCTGAATCTCCTCAATGTAATTCTAGAAATAATTGTTCAAGAAAGTAAGACAAAACGCTCTTATTGCTGAATTTTAATTTAATCCATCCATGTAGGAAACCTCTTACTGTTACTTACCACCCGTATTAATTTTATGGGCAGAAGGACAGGCAATGAATACAACGATGGTGTGATGGGTTTGTCATCATGAGTCTGTGATGGCAGTGTTAATCATGAGTGAAGAAACCTTGAGTAAAATTATGCAGGTCATCCGAGACAAGTGCCAATAAAACCTATACGGCCATGCTACTTCATGTGTTCTGTATACAAAATACGTGTTGCAGAAAATCTACTATGAAGTACACTTGTGAGTTTTATTGGTACTGCTACAGCATCCCTTCCATTTGTAAAGCTTGGTTGAATTATAATCAGGAATCCAACTGTCCAGACATCTGAAGAAGGGGGAAAACCAACAATTTTAAACATCTCTAACAATTATGTAGCGAAAGTATGGCAAGAGACCTCCTTGGCTTAACCAGGAGATCTTACATAATCTAAAAATCAAAAAGGAATCATATAAAAAGTGGGAACTAGGTCAAATTACAAGGATGAATACAAGCAAATAACGCAAGTATGAAGGAGGAAGATTAGAAAGGCAAAGGCACAAAACGAGCTCAATCTAGCTAGATACATAAAGATAACCAGAAGACATTCTAAAAATACATTAGAAGCAAGAGGAAGATCAAGGACAGGGGAGGCCCATTGCTCAGTGAAGAGGGAGAAACAACAACAGGAAACCTGGAAATGGCAGAACTGCTTAATGACTTCTTTGTTTTAGTTTTCATCAAAAAGACTGATGGTGACAGGATGCCTAACATCAGTGGGAGTGGAAATGGGGTAGGTTTAGAAGTTAAAAGAAAAAAAGAAAGTTAAAAATGATGTAGAAAAGTTAGCTGTCTGCAAGTCACCAGGGCCTAACGAAATGCATCTTAGAATACTCAAGGAGCTGATAGAGGAGGTATCTGAGCCTCTAGCTATCATCTTTGAAAAATCATGGAAGTCGGGAGAGATTCTAGAAGACTGAAAAAGGGCAAATATAGTGCCCATCTATAAAAAGGGAAGTAAGAACAACCCAGGAAACTACAGACCAGTCAGTTTAACTTCTGTGTCAGGAAAGATAATGGAGCAGGTAATTAAGAAATTCATCTGCAAACGTCTGTAAGATAATAAGGTGATAGGTAACAGCCAACATGGATTTGTAAAGAACAAATCATGTCAAACCAATCTGATAGCTTTCTTTGAAAGGATAACAAGTCTTGTGGACAAGGGAGAAGGGGTGGGTGTGGTATACCTGGACTTTAGTAAAGCATTCGATACGGTCTCACATGACCTTCTTATCAGTAAACTAGGGAAATATAACCTAGATGGGGATACTGTAAGGTGGGTGCATAACTGCCTGGATAACCATTCTCAGAGAGTAGTTATTAGTCGTTCACAATCATGCTGGAAGGGCATAACAAGTGGACTTCCACAGGGGGTCTGTTTTGGGACCGGTTCTGTTCAATATCTTCATCAAGGATTTAGATATTGGCATGGAGTTTGCAGATGATACCAAGCTAAGAGGGGTTGTAAGTGCTTTAGAGAATAGGGTCATAATAGAAAATGATCTGGACAAACTGAAGAAATGGTCTGAGGTAAATAGGATGAAGTTTAATAAGGACAAATGCAAAGTACTCCACTTAGGAAGGAACAATCAGTTTCACACATACAGAATGGGAAGCGACTGTCTAGGAAGGAGTACTGCAGAAAGGGATCTGGGGGTCATAGTGGACCACAAGCTAAATACGAGCCAACAGTGTGATGGTGTTGCAAAAAAAGCAAACATGATTCTGGGATGCATTAACAGGAGTGTTGTGAGCAAGACACGAGAAGTGATTCTTTTGCTCTACTCTGCACCGATAAGGCCTCAATTGGAGTATTGTCCAGTCCTGGGCACCACATTTCAAGAAAGATGCGGAGAAACTAGACAAGGTCCAGAGAAGAGCAACAAGAATGATAGATATCAGAGGGGTAGCCGTGTTAGTCTGAATCTTACAGACTAACAGATTTATTGGAGCATAAGCTTTCGTGGGCAAAGACCCACTTCGTCAGATGCATGTCAAGAATTATAAAAGGTCCAAAAAATATGGCCTATGAAGGAAGACTGAAAGAATTGGACTTGTTTAGATTAGAAAAGAAGACTGAGAGGGGACATGATAGCTGTTTTCAAGTATCTAAAATTGTTCTCTTTGGCCTCTGATGATAGAGCAAGAAGCAATGGGCTTAAATTGCAGCAAGGGAGGTTTAGATTGGACATTAGAAAAAACTCCCAAACTGTCAGTGTGGTTAAACACTGGAATAAATTGCCTATGGAGGCTGTGGAATCTCCATCACTGGAAATATTTAAGAGCAGGCTAGATCATCCCAGACATCTATCTGGGATGATCTAGACCAGTGTTTCTTAAACTGTATTCCATGGCACACTGGTGTGCTGCGAGGCCGTCGGAGGTGTGCCACAGAGAACAGAGTTCAAAATGGTGGCCCTTAAAGGGGCAGGTGACTTTTTTTTTTGCTCAATAACTCCCCGCCCCCTCCAACCCCCCCTTTTCTTGCCCCTCAACAGAAAAACCTTGGTGTTCCTCATAAAAAAAATTATTGTTTGGTGTTCCTCGGTCTTAAAAAGTTTAAGAAACACTGATATAGACGGTGGTTGGTCCTGCCGTGAGGGCAGGGGACTGGACTTGATGACCTCTCGAGGTCCCTTCCAGTTCTAGTGTTCTTTGATTCTACGATTATTTTAAATAGCTTTCCAGATCCAGGACGTAATAGTATCTCCCCTACTGGAAAGCTGGGAATCTCCTCTTTTTGATAGCATAAATCTCCTGCCAGTAGCAAACTTTAATCTTGTCATTGGCTTCAGCCTGAATAGCTGGCTATGCTAAGCCTCAAGACCATTGTGGTATTTTTGCAGAAAATGAGGGACCGAAAATCCCATATTCTGAGGATAAAACAAAACACTTCTTTAAAGCTTAGAATCAATGCAGCTACTCTCAGATACGGGGTACCTAGCTCTAAGTCATACCATTAGCTGTGTAAGCTAGCCCAGGTTTAAATCGCCTTAAAACACGTCAGGGGTTGTTCTGTGTGTAAATGCGAGGAGGGGGAAGGTTAAAATCCAGGTAAAGAGCACAGTTTAAATATGCAATGGAAACATACCCAGTAAGGAAAAACTAAAGCAGCAGACTTTGCAATGGGGATGCTCACACCTTGACCAGGCTAAGCATGGTGGCTCAGAGCTAGGTGCTGATCAGCTGGATTAGCTCTGCTGTGAAGACATACCCATGAGAAACATCTGTTGGTGAAAAATAAAGTCAGACGTCTGTCCTGTTTCCCTGAAGACTATCACACCTTCTTCAGTACAGACAAGCCATCTGCCAATATTCAGACTCCTGGACAAAATTATTATATCTGTTCTTGGAAGTAGGAGGGAGGAGTGGATGGGGATAAAACTCGAGATTGGATATTTTGCTGTGCAACTGTAGTGCTCACTGATCTCCAAGACCTCAAATAAATGCTGTAAATGCTGATCAAGGAGCATCTGTATATGTATCTGACTCTAGGAAATTACTGTGGACCCTGGGACATTGTAATTGCTACAGGTCAAGAAAGGGAGGCTCTGATAACTTTACTACCTTGACCAATGCACTTACTTCCTGATATTATGAAAGCAGAAGATAGTATTACTGATAACTGGACCCCGGAGGACCTGCCCTCCGTTTCCCTTTTCCCCCCAAAAGCCCTGCTCCTGCTCTGCCACTTCCCCCAAAGCCCCATTCCCATCACTCTTATTTTGTCCTGCATCACTCACTGGATCCTTGCCAGGAGTCTTTCTGCAGGTAGGGAAATAAACCCAGCTGAGCAGTAGCTGGCACAGGTTAAATGACTTAGCACCTCCCCACAGCCCACAGTAACAGGGCTTTTGGTTCAGGCTAGGGCGATCAGGTCTCTGAAAACCAGGCACCTGGAAATCCTAAATGGCACCTGGACACAGAAGCTAAAAACTGGACTGACCAGGTAAAACCTAGACAGATGGCAACCCTAGTGGAAGACTTCCTAGGTATGTCACTATGGATGCTAATGAACTCCCCTCTTGAGAGCTGAAAATATAGAATAGTATTTGCAGTAAAAAAAACCTAGACTTCATCACAAGAGAACAAACTGCTGTCCAAAAGATGTCATCCCTTTCACCACACCAGCTTGAACATTTTCTCATGGCCTAAATGAAATGGTGGCAGCAAAGCAGATTTGCATCTTAAAGGAAAACTTGCTAGAAACAGAGGAAGCAATAAAGCTGAGTTACAACTTTACGCTGAAACGTATATAAATAACCATGCTATCGGTCCGAATCAGCAAGCCACATAAAATTGTGCCCCACTAAATATGCAAGTAGTCCCACCTTAAGTGCTTAACCATCTTGATGAACGGGGGCCCAAAATGTTTGTGGTATATAATGCACATATCTAGAGAAAATGCAGAAAATTCATGGGAATTATATAAGGCAATCTAATACCAATCATGTTTACATCCTGTGCTTACAGTTAGGAATAGACAAATCTTTTATATGTCTAAATGAACAAGTCACACAAACATTTCTATAATCTGATTAGAGCTAGATTACCCTGTGAAGATTTGTATTTCCAATGGCAAAGTTCTTTAGAGTAATGTGTTTTTGCCTTTATTTCTGGTACAAATGTACTACCCCAGATGTAGCCAATGAGGTTTACAAATATTTGCTTTTGGACAGGTGTTTTTGATCAATCTCAACCTCAAAAATAGATAAGGAGCCAAAGATGAAAAGGAAAACATCTAGCAACCTGCAGTGTAGGAGAGCAATCCACAGAGATTGTTATACTCAAAGGTGATGCAAGATTTATTGTTAGATCTTTCCTGTTTAAAGTATGTGACATTACAAGGACAAAAATCATACTAGACATAACATTCAATTACCTCTTCTCCCTTCACTACCTCAGACAACACAGCACTGTTTAAACAAGGTGCCTCTTATCAGAGAATCATAGAATATAAGGGTTGGAAGAGACCTCAGCAGGTCATCTAGTCCAACCCCCTGCTTGAAACAGGAACAACCCCAACTAGATCATCCCCAACTCAAGTAACTCATCAAAGTAAAGGGATATACAGGAGAAATCTCTGCAACCCCAGGATCTGATATGTTATATGTTAAAGAGCAGTTTCATTGCCAACCATCTGGAAATCAATGTATTCCAAGTTTTATTTCATGATTACCAACATCCGTCTTTGTAAGTCATTTCCAATTATAAGCAATAAATCATTTCTTCTTGCCTCTAATTTATAACAGCCAATTAAGGGAAATCTCTTATTTAAATAGCAAGTATATCTTTAAATTATGACATTCTGAAGTATGAATTGAACACGTCTAATCAAACAGCCTAATGGTTGTACAAGCTGCTTTGGCAGGTACTATGGAAGCACATACAAAGGCAAATACCTCACTTTGTACTCTCATGACTTCTGTATCTCAGGTCTTTGCACAATTTAATAGTGTAACACAACTGATTTAACTTTGATAAGTTTCCTTTTTTTGCTATCTATGAAACATTATGTATCGTAGGGAAGTTTTGAATCATGACTTCACTGTGCTGACTATTAAAAGGAGACACTGGGCCAACAGAGTAAGTTGCAGTGCCGTCTCTTAATATAATTAATTTTTAAAATAGAGCTATGTGAATTAAAGTTGAGTCAATGCAGCTTGAACTTACACATGGGAAGTCTGGGACAGAATGTACCCCTGTAGCCACACCCTACACTCTGTGTTAATAATCTAGGTACAAACTATGCCTGGTGAGTTCTCTCAATCTCAGGTAGAATAAGAAACCAGAGATTCCAAGTTAAGATACTATAAATCTCAAAGACCAGTTAAGATGCTGGATCTCACCTTTGTTGACATACTGATGATCCAGAAGCCAGACTGCACCCTTTCATTCCAAACTCTTAAGGTGCCTATGGCAACCCACAAAGCAAAGATGTCTTAAAATGGACATGGGCATGTATAAGTAATTGAGTACAATGGTATAAATCAGTGTTTCTCAACCAGTGGTACGAGTACCCTTAGGGGTACTTGAGAGAAGTCGGGGGGGGGGGCATGTTAACAACTGAAATTTGGAGAAAACTGAATTTTTGTTTAAGTTTTACAGCGTTTTATTATTTTTGTACTTTTTACACCCAAAAATTTCATTGCCTGCCCAGCTACAATTAAGTTGTTTAAACAAATGTGTTGCAACAGTAGAAAAAAAAATGCGCGTGTCTGAAAACTGTAGGTACTGGGGGTACTTATAGTTTATTTTTTTTAAAGGGGGTACTTTATAAAAAGAAGTCGAGAAACACTGGTAAATCACAAGAGAAGCACAGTGTATCATGAAATATGATGCATGTTTTACTGATGCATTACTATACACAAGTGCTTGCTGTTGTCCAAAGAATGTATTAATGGATCACTAAAGCCAGTCCTACAAGATCTTAATGCTATTGAAATTATGTCTCTTCTAAGACATGCATCAGATTTTGTGAGAACAGATAAATTAGTGTAAAAATTTAATCACATTTCTGTATTTAAAACGAGTAATTCAGAATGTGGAAATGCTAGGAAGGAAAATACACATTTTCATAAACCAGAATGGTTGAATATATACTTTTGCTTTGAATAGGTTACATTTAATTTACTTTTTTATTTTTTTATTTTGTTCGCTTCTTTCTGACGTAGAAGGCAGCTTGAAAGTATTGTGTGTGGTCATGTCCAAAGTTTTTATTTATTTGTTTTTGTTTTGGGTCACATCTCCACACACATTGCTTTGGTTTAATTACAAGCTATCTTCCTATCGATTATTGGGATATGGAGCACGGAAAGTGAGAGGGAAAAGGTTTAGTTGTCTGAATAGATATGGTAAAAGCCTCTATGCTGTTTTATTTATATAGAAAGGGCTTTTTTCCCCATGAAAATCATTTTTGTTAGCAGATAATTCTAATATCAAGAAGCTTTTCATCACATTTATGATATACAACAAGTATCAATGCAACTGTAATCTGAATGTGTACAACATGAAACAAATGCTAATCATCTTGAGTAAATGCCTTCTTCTTTTGTACCACAAAGCATTTTTTACTGACGCTATTTTAGTTACTTGAAACAGGTACTGTACAAAACTGTGCAGACTGTAAATTCCCCAATGTGCTTTAAATCCTTCTACATCCTGAGTATGTCTGAAGATCAATAAAAGGATACTTTTTGGTTAATCCTACTTCATTTTTTATTTTGAACTTACACCCCAGGAATTCTAAACTAAAAATTCACAGTGAAAAGAGAAAAACTGATATTCCTCTGCTCATAGAACTGGAAAAGACCTCGGAAGGTCATCAAGTCCAGCCCCCTGCTATAAGGCAGGACCAATCCCAACTAAATCAACCCAGCCAGGGCTTTGTCAAGCCGAGACTTAAACACCGCTAGGGATGGAGACTCAACTACTTCCCTAGGTAACCCATTCCAGTGCTTCACCACTCTCCTAGTGAAATAGTTTTTCCTAATATCCAACCTGGACCTCTCCCACCGCAACTTGAGACCATTGCTCCTTGTTCTGCCATCTGTCACCACTGAGAACAGCCTTTCTCCATCCTCTTTGGAAGCTCCCTTCAGGAAGTTGAAGGCTGCTATCAAATCCCCCCTCACTCTTCGCTTCTGCAGACTAAACAGACCCAACTCCCTCAGCCGCTCCTCATAGGTCATATGCTCCAGCCCCCTAATCATTTTGGTTGCCCTCCGCTGGACCTTCTCCAATGCGTCCACATCCTTTTTGTAGTGGGGGGCCCAGAAGTGGACACAATACTCCAGATGTGGCCTCAGCAGAGCCGAATAAAGGGGAATAATGACATCTCTGGATCTGCTGGCAATGCTCCTCTTAATGCAACCTAATATGCCATTAGTCTTCTTGGCTACAAGGGCACACTGTTGACTCATATCCAGCTTCTCATCCACTGTAACCCCGAGGTCCTTTTCTGCAGAAAGATTCTTCCGTCCCAAGTGCAGGACTCTGCACTTGTCCTTGTTGAACCTCATCAGATTTCTTGTGGCCCAATCCTCCAATTTGTCTAAGTCACTCTGGACCCTCTCTCTGCCCTCAACCGTATCTACCTCTCCCTCTAGCTTAGTGTCATCTGCAAACTTGCTGAGGGTGCAATCCATCCCCTCATCTAGATCATTAATTAAGATATTGAACAAAACTTGTCCTAGAACCGAACCTTGGGGCACTCCACTAGAAACTGACCGCCATCCTGACATCGAGCCGTTGATCACTACCCGCTGGGCTCGGCCTTCTAGCCATGTTTCTATCCATCTTACCGTCCATTTATCCAATCCACATTCCCTTAACTTGCTGGCAAGAATATTGTGGGAGACCGTATCAAAAGCCTTGCTAAAGTCAAGGTATATCACATCCACTGACTCTCCCATGTCCACAGAGTCAGTTACCTCATCATAGAAGCTAATGAGATTGGTCAGGCATGACTTGCCCTTTGTGAATCCATGCTGACTATTCCTAATCACTTTCCTCTCTTTCAAGTGCCTCAAAATGGATTCCTTAAGGATCCCTTCCATGATTTTTCCAGGAACCGAGGTAAGACTGAATGGCCTATAGTTCCCTGGATCGTCCTTCTTCCCTTTTTTGAAGATGGGCACTACATTTGCCTTTTTCCAATCATCCGGGATCTCTCCCGATCTCCACGACTTTTCAAAGATAATGGCCAAAGGATCCTCAATGACATTTGCCAACTCCCTCAGTACCCTCGGATGCATTAAGTCCGGACCCATGGATTTGTGTACGTTTAGCTTTTCTAAATAGTTCCTAACCTGTTCTTTACCCACCAAGGGCTGTCCATCTTCATCCCATCTTGCGTCACTTAGCGCATTAGTCTGGGAGCCGACCTTGTCCGTGAATACAGAGGCAAAGAAAGCATTGAGTACTTCAGCTTTCCCCACATCATCTGTCACTAGGTTACCTCCTTCATCCAGTAGGGGCCCCACACCCTCTCTGATCACCTTCTTCTTGTTAACATGCCTGTAGAAACCTTTCTTGTTATCCTTCACATCCTTTGCCAGTCGCAATTCCACTTGCGCTTTCGCCTTCCTGATATCCCGCCGGCATTCTCAAGCTGTACATTTAAACCCCTCCCTGGTCAGCTACTTAAAGGAGGCAGAAGGTTTAACGGGGAGGCTGTATACATGTAGTCTTTTGTGCTTTATGCATCCCTTTCCAAACCAAAAGGATTGTGCTGCACTCAAAAAAAAGACTAAGGCCCACCTGAAGTCACAACTTCAAAGTTTATTAGTAACAATTTTGCCAATTTGTTTTTCCATTAGATCAAATGTCATCTAAAGCAAAAGCATCAATAAATGCATATGTAACTCACACACCTACTGGATGTGGTTCACTGTCCCATGTAGTGGCACTTAGACCACTTCCATCTAGAGAGACAGAAAGAATGAGTTACTTAACAACCCTAGCTGATAGCCAGTTGGTTTTTAGCTCACGTGGTAGAGGCTCATGCACCCAGGTTTGATTCTACCTATCAGAATTACATATACATTATGGCATAGTAACTAAAATGGTTGGAAAACCTGTATTCATTGCCATCAACTTAAGTTTTAAGTCAGTATAAGTTACTTTTTTGGCTTGTTTTTTGTAGTCACCATGCTCATTTTATTATATGGATTTGAAAAGCAAGTTTTGAAGAATCAGCCAACAACAAAGGATAAAAGAATGGAATCGCTTTTTTAAAATCATGTGTCCGCGTCTTTTAAGTTTAGATCTAATGCATTCTATATATGGGTAGAGAAATATCTTACAAGAGTTTAGACCTATGAGACAGCTGTCAGTTTTGGACTAACTTGTAAAAAAAAGTCTCCCTTTCCAGTTGTTTGACTTGCCAGACACTGTATTTTACTTTATCAGCATTGCAGAATCATTCCACTTGCCTTTTTGCAGCTGTAGAATATAGTGGGAACATTAATATTTGGCAACGCTACATTTAGCTTTTAGGATGACTATGCAAATCTGTATTTTCCTTTCCTTTGTTTTTTATTCCAGTATTAAAGTAAATGACGAGATGGAGGAAATATTTGTTTAAAACAATACAGTGTGAACTCTTTGGGCATACTTAGTATCTGTTTGAATACACCATTTTATTAACGTCATTGAATCAAATTCAACCATATACATAGCAGATTTAAATTTAGGAATTAGTTCAGGGGCAGTTTATGACCCTTTGCTTTGAAGCAAATTAAAGCACATTAGATCTAGAATTTATTACACTAGAAGTATAAAGTTTGCCCTAATCTCAGTAGAAAAAGGAAAAGTGGCAAAGTCACAAATAAACTTTCATTGTTTCTTCTAAGTTTACAAGTTTTTGAACATGTTATTTGAAAATGTTAATAGTAGGCTATCTGTTTATAACTAAACAAGAAAGCATCATAAGCCCAAGCTCTCCCAGTGAACAAAATTAAAACCACTTACTTGAAATGTAAGTCACTCAGACACCTCACAAAGCAAGCTATACCCAACAACAAAAAAGCATTAAAAACCCTTTAAAAGGTAAAGGCTGATCTATAAAAATGTATTCCCTAAACTGGATTTATCAAATTCATATAAAAAAGATGTATGCCACATGAATTCTGACGTCCATGCTGCATAGTGTGTGCTAGGCTAAATTCTAACTCCCCACTCACTTCCCAGGATATTAATACAAAATTAACATTGCAAAAGTAGCATGACTGTGGGATGGTATTTTTGACATCTGCAGCCTTATACAGAGAACCCTTGTGTGGATTACTCCTGCCAGAAGCAAAAGTAATATGTGAAAACAAAGGGTGGCTGGGTCAGAAAGAATGCAAAGTAAATCATACTGACCATGTCCCATGGCCGCGTCCCAATATTCCTTAACTATTGCATCAGCCAGGGTTGACATGCATAAAACAAACTGGCTATGTCTACACTGCAGGTTTCCTGCGCAAGAATGGCCATTCTTGCGCAAAAACTTGCGGAGCATCCACACTACAAGCCCGTTCTTGCGCAAGAAAGTTTACAGTAGATCGTCAGAAGAAAGGGCTTTTTGCGCAAGAGTAATTTCCTCTCCCGACGAGGAATAAGCCTTTTTGCACAACAGCTCTTACGCAAAAAGGCAAGTGTGGACGGGAACAGGGGTTTCTTGCACAAGAAACCCCTATGGCTAAAATGGCCATCAGAGCTTTCTTGCACAAGGGAGCATCCGCACTGCCATGGACGCTCTTGCACAAAATCACATGGCAGTGTGGATGTGCTCTTGTGCAAGAACTCTTGCGCAAAAAGTTTTCTTGTGCAAGAAGCCTGCAGTGTAGACATAGCCACTGAGTTCTGCAACAATTACAACCCAATGTTCCCTTCCTACCTACGTCACTGCCATTACAATAGTATCTGAGCGCCTGACATCTTTAATACACCACACTTTTGGGAGATAGGGAGGTGCTATTTATCCCCATTTTGCAGATGGAGAACTGAAGTAGGGAAACTAAATGAGTTGCCAAAGATCACATAGGAAACCCCAGGCTAGCACCTTAACCACTAAATTATCCATCCTCTTCCTATCCTCCTTCTGTGTCGTATTAATGATTTTTCAAATCAGCATCTCTTCTTTGGCAAAATTTTCATTAACAACATAACAAAGCGTACATAAAGTTGACCATCTCTAAGTTTACCTACTAACCACCTAGGCCAATGAACAAGGCATGCATATGGCTGCTTTTACAATCACCAGCAGCTTTATGGGTGCATTTTTTATTTTTGTCTTCATATACAAATTTTAGTACTGAAATTTATAAACCATGATTCATAAGTTGTCGTCTCAGGATGACAGCATCATAAATTCAGGAGTCTTCAGAAATCAAAGCTGAGAAGCTAAGCGTCCAGTACATGTTAGACAAACACTAAGATGGCTCTAGCTACTAATATAAATAGCAAAAAACCTTGAATTTATTAGAAACAGATTAAACAAGTTCTAGTGCTTGAACTACTGTAGAGACCTAGCCAAGTCTAGCACCACAAGAGTTTTAGTTGTCTATCACTGCACATTTAAGCACCTGAGGACTTTGCAATAAACGATGAATTGAATTCGCTATCAAAAGACAAAATCCATGTTTTAGCCGCCAAAACCTTTAGCAGCCTAAACAGAAAATGTCACAAATGATTTTCAGTAACAGCATAAAAATAAAAACAACATTTTAAAGTCTTAAGGGGACAGATGGACAGATAAATGGAATGACAGATAAAAAATTTACAGCTACGATTTTTTTTCTAAACAAGAATCATATTTCAAGTGGATGATGTAGCAGAACAAATTAAGAAAAACCTCTAATAAGCCATTTTATTTAAGCTCTTCAGTTCCCTTAGGCTCAGCAGCCTGAAGGATAAAGTCAAGAGAAAAATTTTTAAAATAGTGTTATTTTATTTGCATTAGGATTCTGGGAGTCTTTGTTGGTGCCAGTGAAAGAAAACAAAAATATTTCAAAGGAAAAATTCCAGACAATTAAAAATACTGTTTTGGAGACTTTTCCATCCCCTCTTTGACAAAGTAATGAATTATGCCTTAGGCACCCTTCACACACATACGCAAAATCACATTTGGAATATCACTGCACGGTGATCATAAGCGAAAGACACATGGCACTTAAGGAGCTTTGATGGTGCTAGTAGAAGTCTGAAATTCTTCCTGGCTTGGGCGATGTGATTTTGTGGGAGGAAGGAGTTTTGTGTACTTTGAGGTTTTTTCTCCACTGTGATTTTAATAGGCACTTTCATGCTCCTGATATAAAAAGAGAGCCTAAAAAGACACAGTGGCAATAAACTTTCAAGGTTGTAGGGGCTTGTTTGCTAGATATGAATTATTAGCAAGTAGTTCATTGCTGATGAGCTGATGCAGTTTGTCTATTATGTTTAGGGACATTATTGTATATTTTAAAAGATCAAAAAATGAGCTCCTTTATAAAGCACCAACATGATCAAATATGAACATTTTAAAAAATGGCATTTCAGACTGTGAAGAAATGAAGTTTTGCTGAGCAAGAAGCTGCATATCTTTCAAAATTATTGTACAAACAAGTTGTTTCCATATAACCTTTTTCCATGAGTAAGCAAACTGCATCAAAGACCAGCAAGACAAGTTTTATTTCCCTCTCATGCTTGCTAAAGTAAGAAATCATGAAAAAAAAAACATTTAAGGTAACTATTTAAAATGGAAAAATGTCCACGAGAACAGTAATCAGAGTTGGAAAATAATTAGTCTTTTAGATTTGTTTCTGCAAGACAAATAATTTCGAAAGGGTCAACAGAAGCAATGTCAGAAAAAGGTCAAGACAATTCACTTTCACACTAGGGACAGCTGTTGCAATTCACAGTAGTTTTTCTTCGTTTTGTTAGGAGAGAACAGAGATTACTGCAATCTTAATATCTGAAGTAGTGGATGAGAACCAAATGCTTGTGGAAAAATCAGCATCTGATCTACAAACTTCTAAATCAGGTTTTCAGTTCTTTTCAAATCGCTAATATAATTAACTGAAATTGAATTCCAAGCAACAAATTTGGCCCTGGTACAACCAGGTACAACATCCCTGACTCCCAAAAAACCCATAAATCGCTTTACACCAGATTTGTATTTGGCCCAAGATGATTTCTGTCAGCAGCAGTAAAATATAAAGGACCATCTAGTCAGCCTTCATTTTCTTCAGAGACCTCTATTTATTCACTAAGGGTACATCTAATTAAGCTATGCAACTTCTGCTATGTCAATTGCATAGTTTAAGTCAAAATACAGTGAAACCCTTTGTTATCCGGCACTCTGTTAACCGGCCTTGCCCCCAGCCACAATACTGTCACATCTTCAGCGCATAGGTCTGGCTTGGTTGACCATGATGGGCTTAATTTTTTATTTAAGAAGTACTAATCATCTTTAACTCAAAATAGAAATGTGAGCCCAACTGCCTCACACTACAAAACTACCAATATTAAAAACTTGAGTTTTACTATTATTGTCCACTGGTTTTTCCTAGGTTGATGGGACCCTCAGATAACTGGAATTTTTAGATAACCGGAACGCCCTAATCCCCAAGTGTGCCGGATAACACAGGTTTTACTGTAGCTTAATTCAGCTTTGACACTGTGTACACAGCAGGAAGTCGAAGGAAAAACACTCTTCCTTCAACTTCACTTACTCCTCATGAAATGAGGGTTACTGTGAGTCGGAGTAAGAAGTCTCCCAGCTTGACATTATTTCGAAATAAAGGCTTGTAGAGTAGATGCACACTATGGGTACGTCTAGACTACATGCCTCTGGCGACAGAGGGATGTAGATTAGGCTACCCGGCATAGGAAAATGAAGCGGCGATTTAAATAATTTAAATAATCGCCACTTCATTTAAATTTAAATGGCTGCCGCGCTGAGCCGATCAGCTGTTTGTCGGCTCAGCGCGGTAGTCTGGAAGCTCCGTGGTCGACATCAAAGGCATTTGTCGACCTCCCAGGTATGCCTCCTGGGATGAGGTTTACCTGAGAGGTCGACAAATGCCTTTGATGTCGACCGCGGAGCTTCCAGACTACCGCACTGAGCCGACAAACAGCTGATCGGCTCAGCGCGGCAGCCATTTAAATTTAAATGAAGTGGCGATTATTTAAATGATTTAAATCGCCGCTTCATTTTCCTATGCCGGGTAGCCTAATCTACATGCCTCTGTCGCCAGAGGCATGTAGTCTAGACGTACCCTATGTTATTTCAGAATAACATCAGTTATTCTGAAATAACGCTGCTGTGTAGACATAGCCTAAGAGTGAAATTCATCCACAGTGTACAGGGCCAGTACAAATTCTCTCAGCTCCACTGAAACTTTGCACAAGGCTATGCAACTGTTTTTGCATTCCCAACGTATTATAAAATTGTCCTGTGTTGGCTCCTCATAAGCTGGCATAGACAATCACACTGGGGACAGAATACAGAAGGAACTATGGACTGGTACATACATGAATCCAGTGGTACCAATACCCCCTAAGCTGGGTTCCAATGGGCTGTGAACACTAATCCTGTCCTTGGAGTCCAATTCCAGGCTGAGGAAGTGAATTTCACCTTTGGAATTCCTCTAGCAACATACCACTTAAAGGCTTTATTCTGCTATAATCAGTGCCAAACCTGCTGTACAGCCCAGGCAATGCCTACCTTCTCTCACTGTCAATTATGCACTCCTGTATTAATTATCACAGTAATCTGAAGATGCTGCTTGTTGATCAGCTAATAAACTTGTTCTGGGCTCGAATAATCTACAGACTAAAACCAGAATAAGGTGGCTATTCAGTTAGACAGGAAGTAAAGTTAAGAATCATAGAACACTAGAACTGAAAGGGACCTCAAGAGGTCATCAAATCCAATCCCCTGCCCTCACGGCAGGACCAGGCACTGTCTAGATCAGGGCTACTCAACACATGGCTTGTGGGCCACATGCGACCCACGGCCCGTTTGTTTGCGGCCCACGGTGCGATTTGGATTTACGGTGCGGTTTGGGTTGATACGTGTTTAAGTAGTTAAATCCCTGGACTGTTGTGAAGCCAAAACAAAAAAAATAGTCAATATAATGGTCTTCTGTTTATATGCATTTTAGTAGTTAAATCCCTGGACTGTCATTGCTCGTTAAAAGTGCTGTCATATGGGTGGAAATTGGGTAAATATTGCACTTTATTAATATCAGCAGAACTGACTTAAATGGGGCCTGCGCCATTGTGTAGTCTTGCCTTAATCTTTGTATTCATGCCTGTCAGTGTGAAAGAAGCTATTTGCATATATTTGTATGTATATGCAACTACACTTAAGATGTGGCCCTTGGCATGTGCTGTGAGTAACACTGTGGCCCTCGGGGCTTCCTAAGTTGAGTAGCCCTGGTCTAGATCATCCCTGATAGCTGTCTGTCTAACCTGCTCTTAATTATCGCCAGTGATGGAGATGCCACAGCCTCCCTAGGCAATTTATTCCAACGTTTAACCATCCTGACAGTTCAGAAGTTTTTCCAAATGTCCACCCTAAACCTCCCTGGCAGCAATTTAAGCCTACTGCTTCTTGTCCTATCATCAGAGGCCAAGAAGAACAATTTTTCTCTCTCCTCTTTGTAACACCCTTTTAGATACTTGAAAACAGCTATCATGTCCCCCTCAGTCTTCTGTTTTCTAATCTTAACAAGCTCAATTCTTTCAGTCTTCCTTCATAGGTCACCTAGATCTTTAGTAATTTTTGTTGCTCTTCTCTGGATCGTCTCCAATTTCTCCACGTCTTTCTTGAAATGTGGTGCCCAGAAATGGACACAGTACGCCAGCAGAGGCCAAATCAGTGCAGAGTAGAGCGGAAGAATCACTTCTCATGCCTTGCTCACAACACTCCTGTTAATGCATCCCAGAATCATGTTTGCTTTTTTTTTTGCAACAGTGTCATGCTAGATCCTTTTCAGCAGTACTCCTTCCTAGACGGTCACTTCCCATTCTGTATGTGTGAAACTGATTGTTTCTTCCTAAGTGAAGCACTTTGCATTTGTCCTTATTAAACTTCATCCTATTTACCTCAGACTATTTCTCCAGTTTGTCCAGATAATTTTGACCCTATCCTCCAAAGCACTTACAACCCTTCCCAGGTTGATATCATCTGCAAACTTTATAAGTGTACTCTCTACGCCAATATCTAAATCACTGATAAAGATATTGAATACAATCAGCCCCCAAACCCTTCCAGCATGACTGTGAACCAGTAATAACTATTCTCTGAGAATGGTTATGCAGCCAGTTATGCACCCATCTTATAGTAGCCCAATTTAGGTTGTATTTCCCTAGCTCAGGGCTGGGGAACCTTTTTTGGGTCAGGAGCTGCTGACCCACAGAAAAATCAATCAGAGGCTGCACACAAATGAGAAACAAAGTGAAAAGCCTCTGACTAAGAAGGAAAAAAAACACTCCTCACATTCCCGTCGCACACCAGAGCCTAGGGGGGCCCAGGCTAGCAGATATTGTGCGCTCCAGCCCTGTGGGTGGGTGGCAGGGGAGCTGGAGCACCAGTGCAGGCTCCCCAAAGCAGGTGAATCCCTGAGCTTCAGGGGACAGATCCAGGCAAGCCGAGGGCTGCATCTGACCCCTGGGCCTCAGGTTCCCCACCCCTGCCCTAATTTATTGACAAGAGGGTCATGTGAGACCATATCAAATCCTTTACTAAAGTCCAGGTATACCACATCCACTGCTTCTCCTTTGTCCACAAGACTTGTTATCCCATCAAAGAAAGCTATCAGATTGATTTGACATGATTTGTTCTTTACAAATCCATGCTGGCTGTTACCTATCACCTTATTGCCTTTCAGATATTTGTATATGGATTCCTTAATTAATTGCTCCATTATCTTTTCTGGCACAGAAGTCAAGCTGACTGGTCTGTACTGTCCTGTTATTTTTCCCTCTTCACTGAGCAATGGGCCAACACTGTCCTTCGTCTTCCTCTTGCTTCTAATATATTTGTATAATGTTTTCTTGCTATCCTTTATGTCTCTAGCTAGACTGAGCTCGTTCTGTGCCTTCACCTTTTAATCTTGCCCGTTCATACTTGTGTTATTTGTTTACATCATTACATACCCAAATTTGGTATCACATAATCAAATTTTAAAAGTACAATAAAAAGTCTACCAAAAATGCACATCACACTACAGAAAAGTAAACTGTAACAAAACTGTTAGGGCACATCTATACTATAGAGAAGATCGATCCCCGCCCCTCCCCCAGAGGTCTATCTTCCAGTGTTCAATTTAGCGGGTCTAACGTAGATCCCTGATTTGAATGCTGAGAACAGCCCCTGCTGGCCTCCCACAGTGTGAATTCGATGGTGGCTTGGCTTAAGGTAAGCTGAATCCAGATACGCATTTTGTGTAGCTGGATGGCGTATCTTAAGCAAACCTGTCTTGTCTACTATTGTGCAGGGGGTCAGACTAGATGATCATAATGGTCCCTTCTGACCTTAAAGTCTATGAGTCTATGAGTCTAGGCCATACCTGCATGTCTTGATTCTAGAATAACGCTGTGGAGCAGTGTTGCCATTGGTGCCTCTGCCAGGCCTGTACAAGAGAAACAGGGTTGCCAACTGTCCAGTGGCACAAAAACAAAGCCAGCATTCTGGTCAAAAACTGTATGCCTGGTCACCCAAGCTCCCTCTATGCTGTGCACACCAGCCTATTAAGCACCATGCATATGCTCAGGGAACCCAGCCCCAACAAACCTGCTACAGCCAGAGAGCAAGTGACCTGAACCTACCTCAGCCCCTTGACCTCTGCAGGTTGGGGACCGACACCCTTTCTTTTGCATCAACTTAGCTCTGCCCCTGATATGCCGCAGCCAGGGCAGACGCTTTCCTCCCCTTGCACCAAACTAGCCTGGCCCCTGACTTGCCACAGACAGGTTAGAGGTGCCCTCCCCCAGCTTGAATCCAGGCACGGTCTGGAGCTGCTGCAGTCGGGGATAGGTGGCCCAGCCCTAACCCAGCCCCAGACCTTCCATGTTGAGGAAGAGGCACCCCTCCCCACAACCTGAACCCAGTCCTGGCCCTGCCACAGGCACGGGAGAGGCACCAATCCCACAGCCCTTGCCCCAGTGCTTCTGTGGCAAGGAGAAGCACCTCTGCTACTGCGGGGAGTCCTGTTTCCCCAGAGAATAACTGTTTGAGTGAATATTGTTTAGAGCAGCAACAACTTCTGCAAAGTTATCCACCAGTCAGAAGAAAACAGAGCACAGAGCGGTGCTGCTCTCTTGGCTCTACAAAACTCCTCCCTAACCAAAAAGATTGCTAACCCCAAAGGCCTCATGCCTCGGAACAGACTGGAGCGATAAGATGATGCTGTTTTTCCTTCCTGCTAGCTTCTGGGTCCAAGGTTCTTTGGCTTCTGCTTTCCCTTCACTCTCAGTAATAGAGGGCATAACAACTCACCACAGAAATTAGAGATCTTCACTTACATCATCTAGGCTCAGCTCCAGCAGCTGTGGTAGCTGATTTTGCCCATCAGGGCGCTGGGGTGGCAGTAGGAGGAGGCAGAGCAGGAGGCACCTCCCTCTCTCCTGCCCCCTTCCATCCAGGTAAGATGGCGGCCTAGCTGGGGCTCCATGTTGCCCCTCCCCCCACCTCTACCCAGGGGGACACGAGACACACTTGGGGAAGGAGGGAGTGGTGTGTGTTTGTTTCAAGAATTTGTAGATGTTTGTGTCATCCTTTAGTCACTCCTGAACCATACTATACATACTCTGGCATAGTCGGGCCTGACAGCTATTTGCGCATAATAGTTACCACCTCCAGATACCATTATTTTCCTACTCTGTACTCCCTCTCCTTTCTCTACATCTTTCCAGTGCTGACAATCACACAACATTCCTGACTCAAAGTCCTACAGCAAAGGACTTTTCTCCTCCCTAAATCCCTGATGTGATATTTCTTGAACATATGGCCCAAACAGCCTTTATTAGAAACTCGTATCTAATTTGATGACCACTATCTCCCCCTGTATCTTTCAGTATGGTTTTACACGTTTCACTCCCATTTAGTATGTGCATGTCAGATTTTTATTTTTGGGGGGGTCATTTGTAAAAAAAAAAAAAAAAAATTCTCAGTTTATGTCCAGTCTTTGTTTTTAAGCCCTCTAGGTGCCATTGTTTTATTTTTTATTCCCTAGTGATGTTCAGAACCAAATTCAATTTATTGCCTTCTGCTAATTTCATTAACATGCTGTTAACCCCTTTTTCCAACTAAATTTTGAAGACTGGATCTCATACAGTACTGCAGTATTCCAAACATCTTTCTATAACTTAATACCATTGCTTATTGTCTCTTTGGACAAAGACCGCAACATTGAAAAACAAAAGAAAGGATCTGAATGAGAAAAACTGACTGAAAAGTCTGTTTCCTCAAGTGGCATCAGGAAAACATTAAAGGTGAAAAAATTGTATCTGTTAACAACATTAGATCCAGAAAGATTTTGCTTTTTCTCATGACCTGCTTTGTTAGGTATTTGAAGGTAACTTCTGCCAGGAACAGATGGTGTTCAAGCAGACAACTGGCAAATGATCTAGAAGGCAGCAGAGAGATGATATGGTGTGCAAGTCTGGTCAGTTATCCAAAAATGGTATGAATAGAAATGCAATTGCCAAAAAATACTTTTTTCAAAAAGGAAAAGTAAGTAGAGCAAAGACAAACCTGTGGACAAGACATTTTAGGACAAAGAGAAACTTGAGTATAGAATAATCACATTTTATCCCAAATGAGTCCATCTTCAGTGTACGTATCAAATAGTCACTGGATCTTTCAACATTGGCTAAAATGGGTGAACAATACTTTGACATATGCAAGCAAAAAGAACAGAGGATCTTTTAACATCTGGTGGTGCACCTCAAAAGTGAAAAAAATTGAGATGACAGTGCTTAAAAGTAGAAACACATCCTAATCCTCTACACAATACTTTCATGTGGTCAATTAAATTTGATATGATTTTTTTCCACCAATAAGAGATTACCCAAACCAAAAAAAGATGATGTAGGAGACTTGCAAATCAGGGACTTTACATATTACCCATATAAATTGGATATGTAAACAAAAACTTTGTTAGAGGAGTTAAGACTGAAAGAATGTTTCAGTGGAGTACAACTACATCAAAAATTGTATTTCATTTACAAAAGTTCTATGCTTTAAAAAAAAACAAACAAAAAAAAAACCCAAAGATTAGAAAGTATAGAAATTAAGGGTACGGCTACACTAGCTCGTTCGTTCGAACTAACGAGCTAGTGTAGCCGTACCCTAATAGTGAAGAGATCCAGACACCTATTGTCATCCATATACATTTAACCTTGCTTCCTCATACAATTTGCAAAATGAACTCTCAACTGAAAATAAGGATATTATTCTTTAGGGGAACTATTTTTGGTAATCTCCTAATAATTTGTTACTTTGATCTTTGTGTATATTTTTGCAAATACTCTTAGGAGGCAATGTTAAATTTGAGTGGACAGTAAGTTTGGTAGCATGATAATGACATTAAACCTATTTATGAGGAAATAATTATCATTCTATTAATACTATATTGTGCCTCAAGGAACTAACTTGGTAGGTCAGTGGAACTGTTTCATATATGCACCCAAGACTTTAATGTCTTACAGATATGAATCTATCACACAAGAGAATTGAAATGTATATTTTGTTTGTTTAAAAAACCAGACCAATACCATTATGTTTGTACAAGATCTAACATACCACTAATATAATTTAGACCCACAAATACAAGGAAATTAATACCTAATGCTGCCCCTCTGTCCTTAATTCACCTTTCTGCAACAGAAAGATAAGATGATTCATTATAGGTACCACTGCAAAATCTAGATATGAGAAGGGAATTGAGTGTATCAAACCTTCATTTTGAACTGCCTTATGGGGTGGTGGTGAGGGGGTTGCTTTTGATGGTTGTTAGAGTGTTGGATGCTGTATTCTGCAGCCCAGAAAGGCTGTTTACCAAAGATAGCCCTGATGCACTGTTATTCATCAGGGATGCTGGGAACAAAGCAGCTGCTCTAGTTCAGATGATGATGTAATTCTCAGTGCTGTCAGCAAAAATTCCCCTTTATGCCCTGAGCTTTCACTGTTCTTTGAAAGCAAGCTTCATACTTCTTTCATGTCATCCACCATTTAATGGACATTTGGACCTCCCTAGATTGAGATATGGCCAATAATCTGTATTTATTTCATGTCACTTGCACTCTCCTTGATAACTTACTTGCTCATGAATTTCAGGTTAAACTCAAATGCTAATGCCACAGTTTGTTTCAGAGATACCATTTTATAAAGCTTTTCCATTTTACAAGCAACAAGCTTGTAAAATGTAAATGCTATAAGACAAAAACCTAAATATAACACTTCTACAACTATTCACTGTACATCTACTGCAAACAATTAAAACATTAATATTAAATATTTTAAAGACAATTACAGACTAACTTAGCAGTAATTTCAATAAATTCACATTACAATAACCAGTCAACAAGTAACTGAAGTAACAAATTTCTGGCTCCTCTGGACATTGGCAAAAAGCCCCCAAGAAACCTTGTAATTTTTTAAACAAGATCCTAGTGCCTCTCAAGTCAGGTTTCTCTCTGCCAGATGGTCGATAGGAGTGCTAATGGAAAGATTGAAGCTGAAATAAATCTGCCACTTTTAATCAATCACAGGCAACCATGTCATCAATAAAGTGCTCATGTTATGACAAACTGCTTTTGGTTAGTTATCAGCAAAAAGCTGATAAAATGTCACACCTACATATTTACCATCAATACTATATAAATTTAATAATGAAGGCATTTTTGAGGGTTAAACACCATTTATTCACCAGTGATTTGATGAGTCTCTCGGAAACCCACTGGATAGGGAAAAAAACAAAACAAAACAAAACACATGCATAGGGTTTCACCGCAGGAGTTGAAAATAATCAGTGTTCACAAGAAACTCTGTCACTAGCAAATTTTCAAACAATGATCCTGCAATTGGACTTATGTTTGGAACCCCACTAAAGACAAAGTCAGCCCCCAAGATCCATCCACATTGAGCTTCATTGATTGAAATGGGGCCTCAAAAGTCCTTCTGAGTGAATTAAATCACAGGATTGGGCCCTAAAACAAAACTTCTTACTAGGGATGTCAACATGTAGATGACTACACAATTAACCGATAAGACTGGGCTTATCGGTCAATCCTGTTGACTACACACATTACCCCCTCGCTGCCTCTGTATCAAAGGCAGTGGAGGAAGGAGAGAAGGAGGTGGAGCCAATGCCTGTGGGGAGCCAGCTTTAAGAGGCAGCAGCACAGATGGTATGGGGGCAGGTGGGAGCCAATACGCGCAGGAAGACAGGTTTTAAGCCAGCGCTCTGCACGTGCCAGTTCCGTGGACATGCCTGCTCCTCTCCACGTTACTGCCTCTGTCCAAGATCCCCACAAACAGGGGCTGCACTGGCATCCCATGCAGCAGCCTCTGTATGTGGCGAGCCTGGGCCGGCCATGGACAGGGGCTGCTCTGTCTGAGCAGAGCTCGGACCCCCCCCACGGACAGGAGTTGCTGGCACCCTATGCTGCTGCCTCTATATAAGAGGCAGCAGCACCGGGCAGTAGGCAGGAGCCATCTGCACAGGGAGTTGGTTTTTAAACCTGCTCCCCTCACGGACCAGTTCCCACCTGCCATCCTGTGCTGCTGTCTCAGATAGACAGGCAGCAGCGCCGGGTGGCAGGGGGCTCTCCCGAAGCAGAGCTGGGAGTGCAGTGGCGGATGGCCCCACTCCGGGGACTACCAAATAGTCATATAATTGCTAAAATTTGATGTGACTATTCAATTATACAGTATCTAACATCCCTACTTCTTACTATGTCTACATGCAGTATAATGTAGGAGAAACTCATCCACTATTTATTAGACACTACTCCCTATATCTCAAATTATAAACTTCTCATGATCCACATTACAAATGAAAAGCACCTAGCTGAGTTTCATAGTCATTTCATGGCTCCTATCATGTAAAAATATTTTGACAAAAGATATTTCTTTGCCCCCACTGCCCTTATCCTAACAGGACTGAAACATTTGCAAAGAACAAAGAACAGAGTTTAACTTATCCCAGTCAATCCTTAATGTTATTTCTTCTTGTTTTGCATGTAACTGCATCTGTGTGACTTCACTAAGGAGTTTTGTTTGAATCAGAATAGCATGATCAGCCTTCAAGATCATTTTAAAGAAGAGTGAACTGTGTGTATACGTGGCTAGAAGAGTGTTGTTCCATTTTATGAAATAAGGAATGCTGAGATGAGTGTCTTGATCTCTTGAAATTTTAAGGGCTGCATTTTTATTCCAGTAATAATACTTAGAGAGATAATAACTTAGTTATTATAGACTGCTATGGCACCATAGATTAGCCTTGGAATATTGATTTTCATGAGACCATGTGGCAGATGTGAGTGTTCCTCATATTTAATCAGTGTGTATTTCAGATGTTCTGAATGATTTTTCCCTTTTAAAAATCCTTTTTATGCTTTGATTTTGTGTGTAGAAGAAACAAAAAAATTCCTTTCCATGTAGAATGAAAATCTTTTCTAGATTTAAAGAAATTTTGCAGTTAAAACAACACATAAGACCTATGTTAAACATAAAAAACAATAACTAAGATTCACTGTGAGAAGAGAAAAAGGAAAGCTAAAAAATTCAAACACAAGGCTAACATGCTACCTTTAAAAAAAAAGTCACTCCACTGAAGGTGAAAGGAGAAAAGAAAAAACAATGGCAGAGATAAGCACAGGAAAAATTGTAACAAAAATTGACAAAAGTTCAGATATTTTAATATAGGTGGTTGTACTATTTTCTCCCCAAACAAGTAAAACACCTACAAACTACTAGAACACGCTTTCATTCAAGAATCTGCTGAGTTACATACAGTAATTCCTCACTTAACATAGTAGATACGTTTCAGAAAATGATCATGCTAAGTGAAAACGTGTTATGCGGGGTCAATTTTCCCATTGAAAATAATGGAAAAGGTGGGGTTGCGTTTCAAGCGCACCTGCGCTCGCAGCTCCAGCCTGCACTTGTTAGCAGCTGGGACCGGGACATAAGGTTGGGGGAGAAAGGGGACTGGGTTATAGCAGGGAGGGGAGGTGTTTGGCTCTGGAGAACAGAAAGGAAGGACAGGGGAGGGGGCTTGCAACCGGCGGCTGGGTTTCCCCAGCTGACTGGTCACCGGCAGCTGCGTGGGGCTTCCTCTGCCTCCTTACAAAGCGGCGGAAGTTTGCCGCTCACCACGCAGTTCCCCGGTGACCCCCTCTGGCCAGATGCCTTGCGTCCGGCCAGAGGGGGTCACCAGGGAACGGTGCTGCAAGCAGCAAACCTCTGACACTTTGCAGAGAGGCAGGGGAAGCCTCGCGCAGCTGCTGGTCACCAGCCAGCCCTCGGGGAAATCGTGTTATTGCGGGGACGGGGTTGTGTTGTTTGAAAAATGTTCCCTAAAAAAAAATCATGCTATCGTGAAAACGTGTTAAGAGGGCACGTGTTAAGTGAGGAATTACTGTACCCTGGTTTTACATTGTGGGGCTTCAAAACAAATTCAAGGATACATTATTGGGAAGCAAAGGCATATTCAGGCCTGAAGGAGTCTGTTCTGATTAAGACCTCTGCATAAGTAGAGTTGTGCATGGGTAACAAAGATTCAGAGTAATCATGTTTGTGAGGAAAACAAAGGATAAAGTTACCACGAAACCAGAAGAAACTGGTTTAAGCAAGCAGAAAAACCTGAAATGACAGGATAGGAGAGTTTATGTGAAAACAAACTAAAGTGTGCATAAAAAAAAGATAACTAAAGTTATAGTTAGCCTCAAAGAGAAGATGAATCTGTATATAGTCTGATGCTGAAGATGTAGGCATGGTGAGCCTATCTTGATGTTCTTCCCACTTGTAACTGATCATTCTTGCTAGTGTTTTGCCTCGATACAGGTCTGTTACTCTGCTGAGGGTGAATTTCAATTCAACATACATTATTCAATCTTCTAAGGGTGTGACTGTCCACTGAAGTCAGTGAGAAAAGCTCCTACTGACTTAAGTTGTATTTGAATCGAGCTCCTAATGTTTAACTGGAGGTAGCAGGAAACCAAATTTCAGGTCTCCGTTCTTTTGAAACAGTTGTAACCATATGCATTGGTATGAGCAATAGTTTTATTGCACATGTACAATTCGGGTAAGCACATTCCTCATTTTCATTTGCTACTTTCTTGCCAGTCATTTCTGTTAGGCTTGCCTTTTCCATCTGCTCCTCATTCTACATCTTTTGTTATAACTGGCAGGTCTTACAGAAAGAATCCCTTAGAATGTAATTTCAACTTTGAATAAAAAGGGAAGCCTAGTTTTGGACATGATACAACATGAAAACCTAAAAGAGAGTTATTTGCTGGTCAATTAATATACCTACCTCTCAGGTGGCTGGAAAAAGCGTATGAAATATACCCTATCATGTCTTAATGCCATTCTAATACAAGTAAGTTTAAATTATTCTTTAAGAACTCTCTTGCAAATTAGTACTTCAAAAGCTTTGTGTGCTTTGACCTTTTATTTGATGGTGGTAAAGTGAGAATATTTAAAATCATTCCCAACTTACCCTATTAAATGAAAATAAAATTGAAACCAGAACCAACACCTCTGAAAAACTGATCAGAAAAGTAGCTGCAGTAATGGAGAAACATGGTGTTCTTCATGGTCCTGATACGTGAGAAGCACAAATGAGCAGGCAGCACTTCAGGAAATAGCCATGCCTCCTCTGAGCTCCACCCACTACTCTCAGCAACATGCTTCTGGTGGCTATGCTGCTCTCAGTGTCATTTATTAATTAAAAGCTAAATTGGGCTTACTGTAAATCCCAGTTTAGTTTAAAATTTGACATAAGCCAGTACTGCTTAAGAAGCAACGATGAGTACAACAGATAGGCAGAATTGGTCTCATGAGGTGGGGGAAAAGTCAAGATTTTCGTTGCCTCCACAGCAAAAGTGCTACTTAAGTCCATTTAAAAATCAATGAATGTGAAAAAGGGAACTCAGATACAAGGGGCTTAGAGGTTTCTTTTGCTTTTTTACTTATTTAGACAATAAGAGACTGCTTCTAGTGACAACATGCCGTTTTCCCATCTGGGAAATATCCAACCTAAATGCTTCCAAAAGCTTATGCATGAAGTCAATTTTCAAAACACTCTGGAAATGAAACCCCGTCCAAAGACAAATCTGACAAAAGGCTACATTCCCTACCCACTTCCATTGAGCCACTTAACCCTAATTGCCCATCTTAACGCCATTGCCCTCCTCTAAAGCTAAATTGTGCAGATGCACAATACAGTTCCCTCTACTATTTAACATGCATGGATGACGATTGGTAGCTACAAGACATCATAAAACAAAATATTAACAACGCGCTATTTGTGTTTGATTTGGAGCAGATAATACAATCATACCAAAGTGCACCAGTGCCTAAAAGTAATAAGCACTTGGATGAAAGGCAGCTAGCTGAAGCCAAATGTTTAGTGGGTTCTGGTATGGAGAGGAAAGCATGCTGACAAATACAGTAAAATGATATCAGATTCAGGACTGGAAATCATCAGCAACTGAAAGGAGACAAGTAATCAAGAAATACATCTGAAACAGGTGCTGGCCTAATTAACAGCACTCCATAAAATGCATATCTTTGCTCAGGATTTTCATGAATTACAGGTCCCACAGTATTTTACCCATCAGTTGGGTTTCCCAGTCTCTGGTCTTCACAATATGACAACACGCTTAACATTGCATGTACACATATGTCCCAGTTCATGACCCAAGGCGTTACTTATGCAAGTGGTAGATTGTAATATTTTCTGCTCTGAATTTTGTCAGTGTAAATAGACAATGAGCAACCAGAAATACCGTTTCACCTACCACTTGCATATTTTCTTCATAAAATTCTGTTCACTGCATTTATAGTCAACAAGCAACTGCTGTTGTGCAGACATCTAGTTTACTTGCTTAAGGGCTTACGCATCTTTAAAAAACAAACTACTGCTGTCAAAAAGTAAGGGTAATATTAAAATGAGACAAAAGTTATACTTCAGCAGTTTTCAAACTTTTTGAGCAGAGCCTCCCCATTTTGAGTTGCACCTCCCACCCCCCAGCCAAGGCAGAAGGAAGTGAGTCATGGGGTAGAGGTGGCAGTCCCTTACTAAATCCTGCTGAACACTGAAGCCTGAGCCACCTGATGTCATTGCTCCTACCCGCCTCTGTCCAATTCCTCCACACCCACCTAGGTGGGTGAACCCCACAGTCTGAAAACCTTTGTTGTATTGGGAAGTAACAAAATTCTCTTGCTGGTTTGGGGAAGGGTCAGTCATTACACCACGATGGCTGTCCAATGTATTGCATTGCTTCTCCCTATGCACGAAGAACGTGAGCACTATAAATAGTCCAATGGGGCCTTCCAGCAGTTTTGTACATCAACTGCTTGACAGTGGGTTGCTCCAAAGTTTCTGCACCTAAAATCTGGATGTGTGCATGTGTTGTTATATACAGGCCATTTAAGGGCCATTTCCAGATTGTCATGCCACGTGAGAAATTCCATTGACATCCAGAGGTGTTTGTGTGAGAAGGCAAACAGGATTTTGAAGTTAATTGAAACCTCAAAGTGAAATTCTAGCTATTTTATTATTACAACTAGAAATTAATGGTCACAAAAATTAGTCAACTTGCATGTTTGTTTCTCAATTAACAGAGAAAAAAATGTGCTCAACTTACAAACAAAACAAGGGGTTTTTTCCTCTTTGCCAGACCTGCAACTTCAACTTGCAATTGAATTGCTACATTAGATTCTTCTCTTATAATGAATTGCCACCAGTAAAAGATTCTGAAAGCTAACTACGTCTTCATATTCAATGTGTATCAGACAATGAGAGGGACTATGGGCCCAAGTTCCCTCCACTGCAGCTAGCTCAGCCCTCAAGCCATTTAATGAGCCCAGCTGGGTTGCAACACAATCATTTGATTGGCCAGCCTCCCAGTAAGCTGCAAGGAGTTTACAGGTCTGCATTTAAACTCAGCAGTAGCAGGACACTGGCTGCTCCATACTTATGCTCACACCGCTGTGATTACTCTTGTGTCTGCCTTTTTTTCAGTCTTGCTCCTGCTTTGTTTGGTGCTTGGCTCTGCCCACTAGGTATGACAGCCATACCCCTGGTCCATGACAGAGGGATTTAAGTGATGCCCCCAGTGAAAGAGCAAGCCTACCACATAGAACTCAGAGGACTTGTCTGTGCCAGATGTGACTACACAGCAAGCCATGGTGTGAATCTAGAGCTTACTATCTCGCTGTGCAGTAGTGTCCTATGTGAGCACAGCTACAATGCATTAACCTTTCATAGTGCAGAACATTCCTGTGCAGCAAGCTACTGCACGGAGGATACATGCTCCAGCTTGCCGCACAGTGATGTTCAAGTAGAATCGCCCTCAATAATTCTGTTGATGGGGTAAGAACCAGGAATAACTCCAGCTCACTCTCCCTTATTCATATTGGCTTTACAGTGCTAACAGGAGAAAAGTTATTTTAGTCACTGAAGTGAGGAGAATTGACTCAGAAGCCCCTCTGGCAGCACCTTACCTATTCACTGGGGAAATGAGAAGCGGGTCTCTCCAGGACTGAAGTGTTCATGTGCAACAGCTGAGCATCAGAGTGTCTGCACCTGTGTGCACAACCCTACTTCAAAATACTCCAGCATATAAAGAGGGATTGGTGCAGGGTTATAGGATCGATGGTTAGAGGGGGCTTGGAGCCACTGGATCGATCTCAGGAGAAGAGTCAGAGCAGCAGTGGCTACTCCCCAGCCTACCTGGACTTGGGGCAGGTTGTAAGTGAATTACTTTGGTTGCATGTGGCAAAGATAAATCCCACCCAAAAGCTGGAACCTTACAATCCAGCTTAAGTAAGGGACAGCACATAGCTGAATTTCATCAGAAACGGGAAGAACTAGACTGGTCACAGTCTGGTCCCTGCTTCATCCTTGCTGGGGTGGGTAATCAGCCTCTGCCCTTTTGATGTCTCAGACAGCGACATCTCCCCAGGTCCCGGCAAGGCGAGGGGCAGTTCTGTACATGTGGGACATCGTGTGAAAGTGGTGGGGCTGGGCTAGCTTCCCCCAGGCAGCCACAGCGCTGCCTGTGGCATGTCACAGCTATCTCAAACAGTCTTCAGTGCTGTCCAACACACACCAAGTTGCTCCTTTTGCCCCTCCCACCCATAAACGAGTCTCGTCACAGATTATTTCCCCTTCTGTATTGTGGTCTTAGTGCATTTACAGAAGTACCTGAGGGGAGGGGACATGAAGCCAGAGTCCTGACCCCTTCTTACACAACTGCTGCTCCCCCATTGCAGGGTCTCAGGATTTAGGCAGCTATCACAGGAGAAAGGGGATCCTCACACTTTACTTCCTTCACCTGGCCTGTGAGAAGGCCTGCAATCAAATTAATCTCTTCTCATTGTGAACAGCTGAAACAAGAACAAAATGACCAATACAAACTATGTCTACTTCTACGAGCGCACTGGACTCTTCGAATCTCAGAATTTCCTCTCACTGTTCCACACTTCAGGATCTGTTTCTATTTTAAAGAGCAAATCCCAAATTGTAACCCAATTCTAGTACAAAGCAGACAAAAAAAGAGACCGAAAAATGCAGCCCAACAGTCATATATTTAGTAAAATAATCTCATTCAGTCAGTTCTCCCAATGACAGACAAAAATATATCCATAAAACATGCATGCTTTCCAAATAGCAATTTTAAGAATTTTTATTTTAAAACATTGTCAAATCAGATTTTTCATATTGTGACAGACATTGCATGTGACTTCATTATATTAAGAGTGAATATATTTGAACAAAAAGTTAGTAATCCACCCGTGGAGATGGTAGACAGGAAGCCACTTTGATTTTAAATGAAAGTCCAGATTCAATAAAGAGAGCAATTCCTCAAAACATTTTCAGGCAAATGAAATAAAGAGGGAGGTTATTAATATATGGAATCAGAGCCGCTGTTTGTTTTCACAATGCAAAGTTTGTAATCTGTAAGGCTGACCTACAGCAACATGGCGGCTGCTGTATTGTTTGTGCCAGCGGGTGAAGGCTCCTGAGCAAGTAGGCTGCCATGGCCTGATAAATCACTCCAAAATACAATAGGACATTCTGAGACAACAGTCTGTCTGCAAGTTCTTTTGATCTAATCTCTCCAGGTTAGACTGAGACAAACGCAGTCAGGGTCTTCAAAGGTCAGTGAGATGAGGTTTATTTTTAAACAAATAAGCGCCTTCCAGCTAAGCCCCTTCAACTAGTAAGTCATTCGATACATTTTTAGCTTCCTCAGATATTTTGCATTGTACAAATCTTGAGATTTGTTACAGATTGCCTGCTCCTCAGTTTATATTGGGCAGTTTTGGAGTTGTGTGGCCATAATAGCTTTAAAACAGTACCTTTTTTAAAAAAATTGAACAACATTCCAAACACTCTAGGATTTTGCCTGTCTCTCTGATGGAAAGAAATGTTTAGAAATATGTTAATGAAATACAGTGTAGCATTCATAGGAATCTACGTTTTATAGAATATTGATTTACAAAAACATTGCTGTTTTATCAGAAGAATTTAGAAAGGAATAATTTGTAAAGAAATCTCAAACAGGGCCCACCAACCCTAATTTTCCCATATAAAAAAAAGTCATGATGTTTAAATAGCACACTATGTGGAATATTTAAATAAGTCCTAGTAATGTTGTATAGTACATTCTATTTACGCAAAAATGAGAGACTCATGTGAACACAACTTCTAAATTTACTATTTCAAATGATGAATTGTGCATATTTAAAATATTTACTCTCCCAGTATCTCAAAAACTGAGATCATTAAATATTTTGGTGTGTTTTTTTCTCCAAACACTACACATAGTTGTATATGCTTCTTTTACACCTGTAAGACCTGTAAAAACAACACTGCAAGCAAGAGTAAAGAGACATACTGGTATATATGTTACTTCTGTATGGGTTATAATACCACACATCTCTGTAATGTCTAAGGATATTCCGGAAGTATATTAAAGCAACACTAACATCCATCACATGTTTGAAAGCAACCAAGTTATGTCACATCAGAGGCTGCAATAATGTTACTGTATTAGATTACTGTCCCCTTAGTTTTACTTCGGTGCTGTTGGTGGAACAACTGATGCCGTCTAAGAGCACAAACAAGGGCAAAAGATCTAAGACACAGGCTGCTGCTGTAACAACCCTCTGGCAGACAGATCACTTGTAAGCAGATTTCAGGGATGTGTACCAGACCTTGCTTATGTGCCTCTCTATCTCTACTCTTGCTCTGCAAAATGAGTTTCAGGTATGCTTCACATGTGACCAGCTCTGCAGTGTAGAAAGAACGCAGAGGGTGAGAAAGTGTTGTACTTAGACAAAAATCGGTATTTTAAGCCCTCAACTGACTTATTTCCCTTTTCTGAGGGCCATAAGAAAGTGAGATCCATCAGAGAAGAGGTAAAGGAGAGGTTTGGTGATGTACTGAAACTACCTTTCACTCGTGGCCTTCACAACCCCCTGGCCATGGCCTATAGATTGTATCACTACTGCACAGGAAGGGCACAATATGGTTCAGCGTTTGTTAGCTTATGAAAAATAATATACTAACTAGCAGAAGCACAGCTACATTTTCTGCATAAATCTTCCCAAGTCATATTCTAATAACTATGTCCAAATGTTTTGTTCTATATTTAGTAACAAACACAGAAAGGTAAAGGAGAAGTCAGCTACCACAAGTGCATTGGGAAGCATTACTTAGTAATGGAATAGCACTTATATAATGACTGAGCTACAGTATACTAGCCAATTTACAACTAATTATCTAGATGCTATAAAATACTATGTGAACCAACCACATATGCTCTTGAGTTTTGTAGCAGATCTTTATAATTTCCACCACATTGGCTACAGTTTCAGAATTGCAGTCATAGTTATGTAATTATTAGCAATTCTCTGGACTGGAACTGTATGCAATGCCAAAAAAACCCCCAGAAAACAAAAAAACATCCTTTGTGAGATCTCCTGTCTCATCTGAGTATTAATCTTGAGGGGAAGAAGAGAGAGAATAAATATGATAAGCCATTTAGCAAAAATAACATTTTGTGAGTCATTGCCTGGTCTAGTAAGTTTACTCTCCCTTGCTATAGTTATGCTAAGACCCTAGCTATAGTTAACCCAGTTTTCCATTTAAAGTCAACTTTTAAGTGCACTAGAATCCTCATGATTACCTGGATAGCATTGAAATTTGGTGTGCCTTATAGGGGCATAAGGTTCAGTTACTGAACCAAATCTGGGGTCATATGACTTGAGGGGGCTCCCCCAAAACACAGCTTTTCTTAAAATGAATGCATTGGCACCAATTTTTTGTACACAGAAATCAAACCAAGGCTGAGATCATTGCACCAAGGTCTCAAATGCTTGAGTCTCACCCCAGCAGAGTTCATGCCATCCACTAGCCCTCTGGGGAAAATCAAATCATAATGTTGCCAGCCAGAGTCTGGTTCTACAGTTATGCATGCAGTGAGCAGTTCCAAGGCTCTTGCACCAAATGGATGACACTGCATATTTGCAGGCAGAAGGGAAGAGAGTTGAAAAGTAGCTATGACTCGCAGGACAGGAATAGCTCTAGGGGAAATGCTATGACCATCCCACTTGAACACCACCTAGGCCTGGTGACTTCAAATCCAACACTGAGCGTGTGCATACACTCTCCAGGTACTGAAAGGTCAAAAGAAAGAAATCTTGCTCCCCATCATGCTACAGCCTCCTGAGTGCTACAAAGGAGGGTGATGAGAGCAATTTCTAGAGCCCTTCAAATCTGTGATCAGCTTTATATCCATGGATATCCACATCTGCAGATGTGAATGCAGATATCCACAGCTCCTTTTTACGAATCTCGATTAGGGATATTAGATATTGTGTAATTGAATAGTTGTGTAACTGCATGAAATCTTAGCAGTTACACGACTATTCTATAGTCCCCAGAGGCAAGGCCAGCAGCCAGTGTGCTCCTGGCCCCACTCCTGGGGAGCCCCATACCACCCCGCGCTGCTGCCTACTATGGGGTGGCAAACAAAAGCTGGTCCATGGGGCGGGGGGGGGAGGGGAGCCAGTTTAAAAAACAGCTCCCTGCACAGACTGCTTGTCTGCTACCCCGTGCTGCTGCCTCTGATACAGAGGCAGCAGCGCAGGGTGGCAGCAGCCCCTGTCCGCAGAGATCCAAGCTCCCCGCAGACACAAGCTGGTCCGCGGCAGCAGTCCCTGTCCGCGGGGGTCCAAGGTCCCCATGGACACAGGCTGCTGCAGCAGTCTTTATCCTCAGGGAGCTCAGGCTCACAGTGCACTGCCTCTGATAGAAGCAGCAGCATGGGAAAGGGGACAGGCAGCACCACAGAGCTGGTGCTGCAGGGAACAGGCTTTTAAGCTGGCTCCCTTCAGTGCCAGCTCCTGCCTGCCCCCTCTCGTTGCTTCTGTAGGAGACAGCAAGGCGGGCGGGGGGGGGGAGAGGGGGGCCAGGACCGCAGAGCTGGCACACATGGGAAGCCTGCTTGAAAGCCGGCTCCCTCTGCCACTTCTCTATCAGAGGCAGTAGTGTGGGGGTGCAGAGGGGCAGGCAGATCCACTGTTCATCAGGAGCCTGCTTAAAGCCAGCTCCCCATGGGCACCGGCTCCCGCTTCCTCCCCCCAACTTGCTGCCTGTTACAAAGCAGCGGGGGGGATGAGGGGGGGTGCATGTAGTCGACAAGATTAACCGATAAACTCAGGCTTATCCGTTAATCGTGTAGTCAACTACACATTGACATCCCTAATGTGGATACAAATTTTGTATCTAGAACCCTGTACATTTGTGGATATCTGCTTTATATCCCCAGGTATCTGCAGCTGCGGAGGTGGACATCTGTGACTCATTTCTGCGGATACAAATTTTGTATCTGCACAGAGCTCTAGCAATGACCTGCTTCTTCTCTCCCCCACTCTCTTGGCTGCTGTGTGTGCTGGCATACTCTGGCCTAGCTGTTGCAGGTAGGGTTGCTAGGTGTCAGGTACTCGACTGGACAGTCCAGTATTTGCGCTCTTTGTCGGGTAAAAAAAAAAAATCAGAGAATACTGGACATGTGCAATGTCCGGTATTCTCTGATTTTTCCAGCTGCGCACCAGATGGAAGCCTGGCGTGGGCAGGGGGAGCGGCTGGAAGCTGGGGCCACGATAGGCGCTAGGAGCCTGTGATTGCACAGAAGCCTGGCGGGGGCAGAGGGAGTGGCTGGGACTGCCAGCCACTCCCCCCGCCCTCGCAGGTTTCTGCGCAATCACAGGCTCCCAGCACCAATGGCGGCCCCGCCTCCCAGCCTAGGAGTCCCAGCTGGGAGGCGGGGCTGCGATCGCCGCTCTGGGCACTTCAGAAGCCTAGCTGGGGTGGGGGGGAGTGGCTGGGGACTCCCAGGATGGGAGGCGGGGCCGCCATTGCGCAGAAGCTAGGCAGGGTTACGATCGCCGCTTATCCCGCGTTTTTTGTTGGGTTTTTTTTGCTCGACCAAAAAATATCGGGTGTCCGGTATTTTTTGGGAGACCATCTGGCAACCCTAGTTGCAGGGCAGGGGGAAAAGTAACCATTACTCCACTTGGCTAGCTCTGGCAAGAAGAGGAACAGTATCTGCTGCTCACCTAATTTTAGGTTAAAAACATTAGCTCAAGACAACTTAAGCGTACTAAATTTATTTCCCATATCTCTGCTCTCAACTACTTCCTCATTATAAATCGGCTTCCTGGCTCATGAAACTTGCCAACAGCATTAGCTGGACTACATTATCATTAGGAGTTTTACTAGATCAGATTTTTGTCAATTCAACTGTGAGAAAGTGAATGTATAAATCAGCTCTTTTCAAGGCCCTCTGTAAAGACCTCCTCCCCCATGTAACTATCTTTAATAGCTTTAATAAGCCAGTAGGGCCTGGCTTGAAAAGCAAACATTGATTAGTGGCTGAAACTCAATTCTTTGGTTAAGAAATCAGTTTGCTTTGGTTTGTTTGGTTTTTGTAAATGAAAACAAGATTAAACCAATTTATGTACATGTGTCTCCAATAAAGGTTACCAAGTTGGAAGATGCTGGTCAGATTTATTTTAAACGGAGGTTCTTGTAAAATGCTACATTTTTTCAAAGAAAAAGCATTTTTATTACATTATCCTTTTACTTGGATTTAAATAATAAAATAAAGAAGCAAAACTCAAACCTGCAAATTACACTACAAAGTTCCAAAAGTACAGGTTACAGAAGAGAAAGAGTTTAGCTGCCCTTTTCAGGGCATCTCATGAAAACATAATTAATGTTATTCATTTATCAGCTAATATCCCAAACAAAAGTCTATTGTAGACAGCACATTCAACATGTGAAGACATCAGAAAAATCCCCATCTGATGTGGGCAATAACAATTAGAATTTAGACAACCCATCAAATAACCATTACCAGCATGCTTTAAAAGAGAATACCCTCCTGTCAAAGGATAGACCTAACACATGTAACATAAAAATAAACCAAATGACTAGAATATCTTGAAACTACAACCTGCACAAAGTACTGACATAAGAACGGGCATATTAGATAAGACCAAAGGTCCATCTAGCTCAGTATCCTGTCTTCCGACAGTGGCCAATACCAAATGCCCCACAGGGAACGAACAGAACAGGGAATCTTCAAGCAATCCCTCTCCTGTCACCTATTCCCAGCCTCTAACAGACCTAGGGACACCATTCCTACCCATCCTGGCTAATAGCCATTGATGGACCTAACCTTCAGGAATGTATTTAGTTCTTTCTTGAGCCCTGTTAAAGTCCTAGTTTCACCACATCCTCTGGCAAGGAGTTCCAAAGGTTGACTGTGCGCTGTGTGAAGAAAAACTTCCTTTTGTTTGTTTTAAACCTGCTACCTATTAATTTTATTTGGTGACCCCTTAGTTCTTATGTTACGAGAACAAGTAAATAAGAACATAAGAATGGCCATACTGGGTCAGACCAAAGGTCCATCTAACCCAGTATCCTGTCTGCCATCATTGGCCAATACCTGATGCCACAGAGGGAGGGAACACAACAGGTAATTCTCATGTGATCCCTCTCCTGTCACCCATTTCTAGACAAACAAAGGCTAAGGACACCATTCCTAACCATCCTGGCTAATAGCTAATTGATGGACCAAACCTCCAGGAATCTAACTCTTTTTTTAACCTCTTAAAGTCCTAGTCTTCACCACATCCTCTGGCAATGAGTTCCATAGGTTGACTGTATGCTGAGTAACAGGAAAAACTTCCTTTTATTTTAAACCTGCTGCCTATTAATTACATTAGGTGACCCTTAGTTCTTATATTGTGGGAATAAGTAAATAACTTTTCCTAATTCACTTTTTCCACACACAAATTTCCGTGGGAATTTGCATATCCTCTTTCGAAAATGGAATGTAGACTAGACATAGCCTAAGTGAAAACAAGACAGTTAAACAATTCTAATTCTAATTTTTCAGTCACCCAGAAATCTCTTGGATTACTGAAGTGAAACTATTTTTTATAATCTAGATCTGAGGGGTTCTTGAGCTCCACCCACAATTTCGATACCTTATAAAACAAAATACACTCAACATATTATACATCCACAACAAAACAGCTGCTGGTTGTGTTGCTTAGAGAGAAATAAATCACAAAACATGATAACAGCAACATAAGCAATAATAGATATCCACACTGAGCATTTGTACTTAGCTGAGCCTACGGCATTTCCAACATTGAAATTGTATTCCACTTTGTGTTCTAGTTTTATGTCAATTCTATTCCTGTAACTAAAAATAAAGTGCACAGAATAATTTGTTCCATACTATCTATGGTTCTGAGTGTGTGGGAAATAGTTATTTTTCCAGTAAAAGCACCTACACATTCTATTAATCAACCACAGTGCCAAAAATGCATCTGAAGAGGCAAGTTTCCTGATTAAAAGCAGATGAGCAGCTTCTAAGATCCGCTCATTCCTTGTGTATTTTTGTATGTGTCACATTTCAAAAGATCTGCTGAATTGAAAGGGACCTGCGAAAGGCATTCCTGGCATTTTTGGAAATATTTTGAAAAAAACAATCTAGAACTGAAATATTTAAGCGAATCAGAGTGGATGGCAACTGTCATACTCAAGATAAGCACGACAGAATAATGACTTAAATACAAGTTCCGAAGCAAAACGAGTGTCCAGGCAATGGAGCAGCCATTGCATACTGCCCAGTACTGCATACTACTACTACTACACACTAATTGGGAACTGCAACCTCTTTTAGTGAGAAGGGGAATGGTGGCTAGGATGCTGGACCATGAGACAGACTTGGAAACCCAACAGAGATGGGAACAGAACAGGTGCTAATTTAACAAACCACCCCAAGCTCTTACACTGCAGCACATCCCTAATATAGCACAGCAAGGTCAGCAATATGTAGGCCATGAATCCATAGATCTTCTGACTCAGTGGCATGACAGCTAGCAACTAGTCATATTGGTATTGGTCAGCCACCAGCTAACAAAAGGCAGCTATTAGTAGAAACAGTAATTACAAGAGCAGAGTGAGATGATACACAGTTTTTTAAGTAAATTTCAAACATACTCTTTCCTGAAAATGCCAATGGGGGCTTTTGCTATCTTTGTAATAAACATGAGTTGGGTTTCTATTATATATTCACATCCTTCTGTTCTGAACAACCCTATTTTATTAAAAGAGATTTAGCAGTGCTTTGCAATCCTGCTTCGTTTTTTTCAAGACAAGATTTTTGTGAGATTAACCCTGACACATTCCCCTGATAATATAGTCTTCCCTCTCAGCTATCTTTGCCAATTTCAAGTATATAGCAATAAATAGGCTTAAAATTTTAAAAAGTAATGATTAAGAAGGCCTTTCAGTCCCACACTTACTCATTACAACAGATTTCACTTTGAGAGTAATATCGTAACATTTCAGTTCAAATAAATGTAAACTATTAATACTTGTGCCACACCTGGATCCCCTCTTCTATCACACTTCAAGAATTCAAGAACATAACTCTGTTCAAAATTGGAACTTTATTTTATACTAAGCTCACCAAAGTGGAAATTATACGATTAGTTTAAAAAAACTGAATTAACACGCTATCCCTCTATAATTATGAATCCTGTTTCACATTCAAAAAATACATTACTGAAGACCAACTGTGCAAGTGGGTAATTAAAATTAAGCTGTGGCAACAATTTTAATAGTATTCTGTATAAATCAAACAATTATTCATGCACTAGATCCTAAAAATCCAGACACACTAAAGAACATACTTCTTGGAAATTCATTCAAATAAAGTTAATTGTTTTTTTAAAAGCACATAATTCATCCAGTTTGTGATAAAACATAACACTGGACAAATTTGAACACACTGGTATAGTTGATGATACTTCTCTATTGAAGAGTAAGATCTTTGCTTGGTTCTTAAAAAGCATTCTTTGAAATTACTAGCCCATCAAAAATACAGAAACTGCAAGCCCAGCTTTCAAATCCAGGTTAGTTTGCTGTTTAAAAAAGATTAAACCAATAAAATAAATGCTCTTCTGAATTTAATGTTTCTATTAGACTAACAGTAATTTTATCATCAATGAAGCTCTATTAAAAAGGCCATTTACCAGGGAATTAAGATATTAGCTTGTTTTTATGAAACTTTCTTAACACTCCACCTACTTAAATATTTGTTGGGAATAAACAGTTATACAACATTACACCATTTAATTACTTCTTGTTGCCACAACACTGAACACAACCTGGAAGACCTTTCTTTAATACTATCTTTATTCTGTCTGTCTCTCTCAAACAAAACTTCCATTCAAAGGGCTTTACTCTGAATCTGTTCTTACATGCATGTAGCCTAACAAGGCATAAGGAAGTACAGATTTATACTTGCAAGTAAATTATTCACTTTTAAATAGGATGGGGGGGGACTTCTCAACTAAAACTTACAATTATAAAGAGGTCACATTTTATCTATGAGTTTAAAACATTTAGAAGGCTAGAGAGTTGAAGCTGAGCTGCCTACTTCCTTGCACTACATACAGTAGATTGACCCTTCCTATATTATGATGACCTTTGCTAAGCACGGAAGTCAAGTAAGCATAAAGAACAATTTCACTTGAGAATGGGGAACAAGAAAGGCTGCTCCATATTGAAACTCTGCTTCCCATACAAGAATTCTGCTTTAATCACCTACAAACCAATATTCCTTTCTTCGCTTGTCAAGTTCCCAATAGCTTGATCTCAGTACTTTTCAGTTAGGCCACAGAATTGAATCAGTACATCTTTAAGACTTAACTATCACTCAGACTAATAGACGTTTTGGATTAAAGCATACTGATCTCATAGATGCTTGTGATGTAAGATGCTGCTGCCAATAGATTACTAAATATTTAACACCTCTGAAAATAAACTAGCAGGATTATAAATCACTGAAAAATAAATAGCTACCAAAATCTCTGCTAATGTCTTCTGGATACTAGCATATATACTTCATTCATTTTCTAATAAGAGATGTGAAGGGTTTTTATTATTAATTGCATAGAAATTACCATGATGATTATATCACAGGAGAAGTATTTATCGTTCACCTCTCAGAAGAACAATGCTAAATAAAGGAATTTATGCATGACACAAAAACAATGCTGAAGAAAGGAATTTCTGGACGCTGATATATGGCACTTAAGAGTAATGGAAGAAAATCAAAAGGAATATCATAAATCTTTAATTGTAGGAAATAAAAACAATCTATTTCCTTGCCAAGTTCTCAGTATTGTTTTAGCAGGACTATTACTTTGGAAATGCAAGCTCTCTTTAATATACATATCTGTATGTTCACCCACTCCACACCAAAGAACTCCTGCAGATTTGATGCAAAATTAACCACATTTGAAAATTGCTAATCAGTGACAGAGAACTCTGCAGGCATCCTCAGGATGTGCTCTGAGTACTCGAAAGGGGGAAATAAACATGGTTTTATTACCTTATTTTGGAAAATGATTATGTGTATTTCTCTAGATAGTTTTCCATACTGTTTTATTGTTTATTTTTATATTCAGGGCATTTTTCTTTAAAAGTGTTTGGGGCTCAAGCACCTACTGATTTCAACTGGGGCTACAGGGCTCAACATTTTTAAGAATTAGGCCCTGAAAATGGTGATATGAAGAGGTGGAGAAGCAGTCAAGAACTGTCAGGATACCTCAAGACAGCTCGCCGGTGCTAGCTGACTTGAGTTCATAGGACTTCCAGACTGAGGCTACGTCTAGACTACCGGGGTGTTTTTTTGTTTTGTTTTCGGAAAAAGATACGCAAATTGCAAACCGCAATTTGCGTATCTTTTTCCAATCTTTTTTCAGAAGAGGATTTTACGACATTTGGCCCGTCTACGCTGGGCCAAATGTTGGGGGAAAAACCCCTTTTTTGGAACATCCCTTCTTCTTCATAAAAAAAGGTTTACAGGGATGCCAAAAAAACGCATCTGCTTTTCCGAAATTTTTTTCAGAAAAGCAGATGCATTCCTTGGAAAAACTCTGCAGTCTAGACATAGCCTGAAGCTAGAGCCACAGCTCTGGGACCTTCCCACCTCAGAGGGTATTAGAACCTAAGCTCCAGTGCCAACCCAGCTGTCTATATAGCAATGAAACAGCCCCGAACCCTGTAAGCCCAAATCAGCTGGCCCATGCCAGTTACAAGTGTCTAGCTGCTGTGTAGACATACTCCTAGTACTAAATGCTCAGCTCTGATATCCAACTGTTTCAAAATCAGTACTACCATGATGCAAGTAACTTACTTTTTATATCAATGGTTACCTTCTGACAATAGAATCAAAGCATTGTTTAATTAGAATATGTAACTCCTGACTTAAGATTAATCAAAACCTAAATATATTCAGGGTAATATGTGTGAAATGCTAGAAAATTAATCTTGTAATTTTTTGCACTTCACTTCGCTAACAGAGGAAAAACACTGTTCTTAGTTTTTTAGACCTCACCATTATCAACAAATAAAGACTTACAATATTCTTGATGAAGTAAAAGGGTCAAAAGGGAGACGAGGAAGTACGAATTTTGTTATTAAGGCTATTTCTATGATCTTTCCAGGGAACTGTATAAGCATAGAGCAATCATGGTAAACAACAAAAAATAAACAGGGAAAAAATACCAGACATGGGAGAAAATCTTTGTTATTATAATAACATATCTTGCAGAATCAAGTCTCCTAGGAATATTGAAAAATTTAAACAGACAAGATATTGCTCTTCAATTTATTTACATATTAATTCTTAAATTTTGGCTCTTAAACCCGGGGCCAGAATAAGCATCTGAACTCTGTAGACTCTTGTTGTGCTGTCTCTACTTAGATTCTGGGTCCTGATCTCCACCTATCTTCTTTCCTCTCTCAACCAGTTCAGTCTTTCCCCCTTTCCCAGCTTGAATGGACAGTTACATGGCTCTCCTCCTCCCACTACTGCCAACCTCTCATCTGGTGGTTACTTCCCTCATTCCCTGGTGGCTGTGATATTAGCCTCATTTTTCCACCGCTGCTGCCTCCCAACTCCACCAATTTCTCCTCATACACGCATTCTTCCTTTTCCTCCTCCAGAGTATGTTCAATAGGTCTTCTCTAGCTGCTGAATTACTGTGATACATCTCTAGCCAAACGCCCTCTGTTAGGGCTTTGATTCCGGACTTTCTCTCTCCTAATCTCCTACCCTCAACCCTTTGGGACTTCATCTGCCACATGATGACTTTGCTGATTCTTCCTTCTCACTTCTTTTGGTTCAACCAGTCACCAGGGATCAATTCCCTCATTCCCCTTGCACCTTTCACCTTGTCTTCACCAACCATACACAACATACTATTAGCTCATTCACAATCTTTGCTTCTCCCACTCTCCACATTTTGTCCATTATCAGTTATACTTAAACTTATTCTTTGGAGGTAAAACCATACGTTTTAGGCACCATATAAATGTGTAATAGACAAATGAGAAATGACTATGCATAGAAGTAGTTCAAATGATTATCTGAAGCACACTAATAAAACAGCTGAATACTGGAGACAGCACACAAATTTCCTTGTACATTTTACAGCATATGCCAAATCTATCTAACAAGTCTGATTATTTTCCTCATTTAAATAGACATTTTCATCACAGCCTTAAAGTGCAGACCAGAAAACAGACATGCATGCTTACTATAAAATTTTATATGTGTTATCAATTAACAATAAAAGTTTGGAATAAAACTAAAATAAAAGCTAATCAGAAGAGCTGTCATAACAGATGGATACTATCTATTTTTCATATGAAGTGGAAAAGCCAAAACTTCAGCATTTTTAGTGTCATGTCTGTGACTATGAAGACGGATGAGAAATGTCAAAATTACCGTAATAGATGTCTATGGCTAACAGATTCACATGTGAATTCTCATTGATTCTTTGGTTAATCCACATAGAAACTGTCAGCTAATATGAGGTCTGCAAATAAGGTTTCATTGTGGCATTGCATGCAAAATAAATAAAATCAGAGCCCCAACATAACTCAAACAAGTGTTACAATATCTACACTGTCTGCTCAGAAAGATGCATAGACAACCTCACAGACAGTGATATAAATGAATAATAGCAATACCTTTTCCCCATACTGTTTACAGCATTGGCTATATTCCTACTGACAGTAGATTTTCTTCTTGACAGCTTCTTGGTGTTGCTGCTGTCATCAGTGCTGTCATCCTCTTTCTTTGGTGTGCTACTTCCTTTGCTGTTCAGGTCCTTTAGCACATTATAATTAATTTTACTTGAGATTTTCTTCTGTTCCAACATCTTTTCAATTGCCTCTCCTGCTGTGCTGGCTTGAATTGGTTCCCGCTTTTTTGCAGACTTCTTTGGCTTAATTAAAATATAAAATTAGTGATTTAGATAGAATCAAAATAATTTTACCGAAAGAGAAGGATGATCTGCAGTGCCACTGCCACTGGTGTTAGATGACCCAATAGGCAGCATGGTTCACTTGGAGTCAGTACAAAGCCAATGCCCCAGTACGGTGTTCCTGTACTGCTGCAGGTTCCATTATCGGTATCAGCTGTAAAATGGAGATTCTGGCCATCTGAGAACACTGCAGAATCAATGTCACTTTTTCAAGGAATAAGGCATTAGCTGCTTTTGTATCTTCTGCCAAATGCCACTACATGTCATTACAATGCTTTACTAAATTAACCCTATGGTTTCTGAAATTTGCCAAAGAGAAACAGACATCAACAGGAGGCAGGGTTATTCCATTGACAGGAGAGAGGCTCCCAATAAATTTTATAAAATTAGCCAAAAAATAAATATACATTCCCCCCAAAACATCTGTTTAAAAGTGAAGTTCATTTCTGTCAAGTGAGGCTCAAAATTACAGCAATTCCATGTTCAGGAGTAGCCATAGGATTCTTGTTCCATGAATCAGTGAAGAAGGCCAACAGTATTACAGAGTTGGCAATCAATAGGTAAATAGACTGGTATTAATGCTGGCCTCTGAGCAATTATGTGTTCTGGTTAGTTGCTAAGCACTGCAGTGATGTCAGTGCTGTTCAGCTGGATGCATGCTTGTGTCATAGTCTTTGACTGACATGGCAACCCAGATCATGAGAGGTTATAAACAGAAGGGTCTTCCAGTGTATGTGGCAAAAGAAAAGTCCCAGGGTCCCAGTCAAAAGGAGCAAGAAATAACTTTGGTGCCTTGCCCAACATATTCCTTCTCATTTAAATCTGCAGGTGAATTATTTCTTAATGCATAACAGCTGCTCTATTTACCTCCCTGGGTCAAATGCTACTGTGAAAATTGCAGGTGCTATGTTAACCAAGTTCTAGCCAAGAGTTGCCAGCAATAGCAGGGAGCTACAGAAAAACTCAAAAGCTGTCAGAACAAAAAGATGGGTGTTTGGCCTATGTTTCTGCGTCAGAGTGCTATGAGCAATTTTGAAAATTACTAGTGCAATGTCATTTGTATGAATGTAGCATGAATGAGAAGCTCTCAAGCATCTTTCATTGTCTGGTTTACTTTTTATTGTTTAAGTATCTTGGGGGGCAATGGGAAATGGTGTCTTTTCGTTAATCTGTTAAAAAGAATAATGGAACTCACACACTAAAAGCTAATGTGGATTTTAGGTGCATGGGAAGATTACACACAGATTGCCTTGTCACTTGGTCAATTAAACAAAATATTAATGCTGTGAATTGTATATATATTGCCAGTTAGACTGCTTTAAAATGCTCATAAGCCACTTGTTAGCATAAATGCCACATGCTTTTATGAAAGGTAGAACAATATTGCCTCAAGTTGCTGTAATGGAGATTTGTTCAGCTCTTCATACAGATACTATTACTGCAACAACATAAAAAAGTACTGCAGTGGTAGCAAACTGAGCAAATATAACATGAATGACTTTACAAAAACTCAGGAATGTTTAAGAATATTTAAATAAAGTAATCACCCAGCATAGCAATCAGAAATGCAACTGACCATTCCATGCCAAAAAAAATAAATTGCCCCAAGTTGCATTACACAGAAGTTCTGTAGCTAACAGAGTTCATGGAGACTTTAAAAGTATAGTATTCGGCTAGAGATGTAAAAACAGTGCTCAGACAGGAAAATGTTACACTCACTATCTGAACAGCTGTGCTGCAGCACAGTTTCATTAAGTATGATAAAAAGCTATTGTTAGGCAAGTAGAGAACTGAATTATTGCTTTGATTGCTCCAATGTATTCTAAACTTCAGGAAGCAGAGTTTTGACCAAGAAATGTATTGAGTTTCTAGGAAATTTGCAAATGGAAACTGTTAAACACAGCTGAAATATTTAAGTTGTATACCTTGTGTTCTTTATAAATTCCAAGCTCCTTCTCTTTTGCTATTCTTGCTTCTTTCTCTGAAAGATGACAAAAAGGTAGCCAGCATGAAGGACAGGTATCAGATTACTTTTAGCAGCATGTGACCAGAAAGAGCATTTCATTTATGCTTCTTACCCTTTTGTTCCTTCAAATAATCTGCATTTTCTTTCATCCACAGTTCTGCTTTTATTTGAGCTTCTGTTTCATCAAGTATGTACTAAAACCAAAATAGAGTTATTTCTTTTTCAGTTAAAAGGCTGAAAATAGCATAGCATACATTGAAAAAAATACAGGTAAAAGCAATTCATATTCAACCTTATTTTTAGAACTAGATTAATGAAGCAAAGTTTATTCAAGGGGCAATAATGGGATAGTAAAGAAAGAAGGGACAAACACTAGCTAGCACAATAAGTTAGTATTTTAGTCCTTCCACTTTGGAAAGCTGAGTTCATTCAGATTATATTTTCAGTTCTACTCACTCAGTTTCACTCAAGTCACTAGAGTTGTGAGGGTTAGGGGAACAAACCAGAATGTGGTCTGGAAATTGCAATATTAAAGTGGCATGATGACACTCCATCTAGCTTTGAATTGTGCAGATTACAATACCAATCCAATATTACATTTGGCACAACTAGACTTTGTGGAACACTGGTTCTTGTTGGACAATGCAGGTGGGGAATGAGGAACACTGGCAGAGCTGTGAGAACTTCAAACCATTACCAATCATCTTTTTATGAACATTTTTTAAAAAGTAATTTATTGTGTATGCATTTAAAGAGTAGAGACAAGTATTGTATGTGATATTAGTTTTAAGTGCTAATAAAACAGATTGATTCTCTAGCATTTTATGCCTTTTCCCATTTCAGATTTTCTCCAGAATAAAATATGCATTCAATTAGCTTATAACAAAAATAATTCAACTCAAATGAAATTGATGCAAGGAGTCATCTTTCACACTGGGACAAACTTGGAAAAACATTTTTCTAGTACCAGTTACCAGGCCAATATTTTCTCAGTTTCATTTGTGTGTATTAAAACTGGGTCATAATAATGAAAACACACTCACGCATAGCTCAACTATTCATCCTGCTCGCACCTTCGGAAAGTTCATAATCCTCTGTAAAATTACACTCTGTTCCCAGGGAAATGAATGTGAGGTCATAAACTCAGAGTTATGACTTCACTGCAGAGAGTCTAGCAGGAAGAGAAGATGGGTTTGTTCCTTCCCAGCTTCTGTTTAAATGATGGATCTGTTATGATGAGTAACTTTGAAATTGGCATGGAGGGAGTTTACTGTTTCTGTTACTTCCATAGCACATGCACTCCTCTCTATAGTCTATTTCTGCCTACTTAGCAGACTCACCTTGGTGCTGAAAGTCAAGCAGGGCCCTTTCCTGCTCATCCATCACCAAAATTAAAGATTCTGCAGATCAAATTATATGCTCAGTTACATGTATACAACCCCATTTACTGCACTGTTTTTTCCTGGGTTTTTTACTGTACCTTCTATTTGTACATGGTTTAAGTGGAGAGGGCACCCATCTGGGAGTCATGAAATCTGGATTCAGGCACTGACCTGTGGTGTGACTTTGAGCACATCACTTCATCTCAGGGTCTTTGTTTCCCTTTCAGCCCTTTGTCTGGCTTATAGGCTGTGAGGCAGGAACTCTTTCACTGTTTGTACACCTAGCACAAGGGCATCCCTAGCCTGGGACTCAAGCTGGGTGAAAAGTTTTGGCCGAAGTTTTGCCCTACCTCCCAGAAAAATGCAGATTTGGGTCAAATGAAACATTTCATGAATTCATGTTGTTAGTGGCAAACTATTTTGGTGAAAATAAAAAAAGAAAATGTTCAGAAATGTCAAAAGGGCTCCTTTTGCACATTATCAAAATGAACCATTTTGGGTTTTTTTGGGTAAGATTGACAAGTTGAGTTAGGTACCATTCACCAGATGAGGAGGCAGACATTCCCCCTTTATAGTAGGGATGTTTAAATGTGTTTATTTTGGTAAATGTGTAACATGTTTACCCAGGGGGAGGTGGCTCTGCAGGAGCCAGTGCGCACAGGGAGCGCGTACCAGCTCCAACACAGATGTCCCCACCCCCCTGCACACTGCTGCCTTTGTATCAGAGGCCACAGTGTGGGGGGGAGGGGGAGGAAGGGTAGGCAGAAACCAGTGCTTGCTTTAAGCCAGCTTCTCACAAGCACCAGCTCCCACAGAGCCACCTGTCCCCAACCATCCATTGCTGCTGGGAGCCAGTACACATGGGGAGCTGGCTAAAAGTTCAATCATGTTCCATCAATGTCAGAGGTTAGGGCAAAAGACAGGACTACGCAGCACTTTAAAGACTAACAAGATGGCTTACTAGGTGATGAGCTTTCGTGGGCCAGACCCACTTCTTCAGATCAAATTGTGGAAGAATTAGGACAGTGGAGGATAAACTACAGAAAAACGTATTTTTTCTCTGAGATCAGGATGTAGATACATAGAGAACAAAAATATATCTTACCCTATCTATTTCAGCGTCGTCAATTCCACTAAGATCTAATTCACCATCTCCCGCATTTTCGTCTAAATAAAAACATTATAAATTCTAGTTAAAAATGCATATTCATTGAATGTCCAATCCAATTAAAGCTCTGTTTTTAATTGTATCTTAAGTATAATATTGGTTACAACTGGTTTGTTAATCACCTTTCAGAGGATCACACCCCACCAACTTTACAAAAGAGAAGTACTGCGCTTTCCTATTGTTTTCATTATATGTGCTCAGAAATTGCGAGCACAGTTAATGAATTCTGAATATGCACACCAATCCAGCCCTTTCTCTACTAATAGCTTCACAGAGAAGAGCTAAAAATATTACAGTAATTTTCAGTAGACTTTTTTTTAGATTTGCTGCAGCAACAGATGTTTGCTATTATGTTGGTGAAATCACTGAAGTAAGATGATTTGGTTTTTCTCTTATCACAGGAATTTCTCCATCACAGTCAAATGGGCCATGAATCCTCTGAAAGTTATAATTAAGAAAATATTTTCTATTATTAGGAAAGCAGCATAATCTAGTGAATAGTACCAGGCTGGGAGCCACACTAGAATTTCTTTCCTGGTACTAACTCAGACATCATATACCTTTGCGTATGACATGTAAACTTAGATGCATTAGTCTTCCCATCTGTTAACTATAGTTTACAGCATTTACCCACCTTTAGAAAGCATTTTGAGAGTCATTAATAGAAAGAACTAAATAAGTGTCAATATTTTCAGGTCTCCACTATAAAGTACTAGATTATGTACTACAAATGCATTTGTATTTTTGCTTACACTCATTTTTATTAAGACATCTTTTGAAAACATAACCATATTTTTATTATATCCATTAATCAGTATAACTAGACAAAATAGATGCAGACAATGAGCATCAGCATAAGAAAGAAGGGAATTCCAGTGTGGCCTATGGGTTTTGATGGAATTTCCAGTCAGTTCTCTTTGATGAAGCAGTAGATTTTCACAGTACAGGGCACAGAGTTGTTGGGAACAAAATGGTTAAAAACCAACAAGGGAATTGCCAGTGTTCCAGAAAAAGACAAAAGATCCCTTGAACAGAAAAAGCAAAACAAACTGAACTGGCTACTTCTACTACATGATATCTATATCAGGAGCCCAAAGCAAGGAGACCACTGTAAACTGATAAAGGGTGGGATTTTCAAATTGGTATAGCTAGATGTGCTGCTTCCACAGACTTTCAATGTGAGTTGGGTCCGTAACACTTTTATGCTTATTTGAAAATCCCATGTCACAACCAAAATCTGGTGTTCTCTCCTTCATTTAATCTATACATGAAGAGATTATTTGGAAATTATTGCTATCCCAAAGAATCTCATAATTTTGTGCTTTAATTTTCTCCTGAGACAACCTCACAAATGAAAACATTATGCTGCTGCAGATGTTATGTAAATACAGTGGCTGTAAGTGCCTCGAGAAAGATTTCTCAACACCATGATATTTTGGGTTTGAGTTCTGTGATAAATTCAGCAAATGCTGCAAAGATCTTGGGTCACAACATGTGAAAGTTTTACACTACAACTTTAAAAACATATTAAAATATTTTAAATTATTCCATGCTAAGGTCTATAGTATGCTTTTCTCCATTTCACTGAATCATGGTACTCGAGTGACATTTCTGCTGCAGAATCACAGAAAGGCAGGGCTTGAAGGAACCTTGAGAGATTATCTAGTTTAGCACCCTGCAGTGAGGCAGGACCACACAAACCTAGACCATTTCTCACAAGTGTATGTCCAATCTCTTCTCAAAAGTCTCCAATGATGGAGATTCCATAGTCTCCTTGGAAAGTCTATTCCAGAGTTTAACTACTGTTATGGCTATACTGCCCCCATTTTGCGCAAAAAATATGCAAATGAGGCAAAGCATGGAATATCGCTGTGCCTCCTTTGCATAATTAATTAGGCTCTGTTATTGCGCAAGAGGCTTTTGCACAAAAAGGAGCTGTCTACACAGCTCCTTTTTGCGCGAAAACCCCCACTTGCACAAGAGCCATTCTTCCTGAAAAAATGCAGAAGAATGGCTCTTGCGCAAAAGCCTCTTGTGCAAAAACGGAGCCTCATTAATTATGCAAATGAGGCAGGGCGATATTCCACGCTTTGCCTCATTTGCATATTGCTTGCGCCAAACGGGTGCAGTATAGACATAGCCTTAGGGTTAGAAAACTTTTCTTAATCTCTAACCCAAATCTTCCTCGCTGCAGACTACACCCAATGCTTCTTGTCTTACCTTCATTGATCAGAGAACAATTGATTACAGTCCTCTTTACAATGGCCCTTAATATATTTGATGACTTATCAAGTTCCCCTCTTAAGTCTTTTCTCAAGACTAAACATGCCCAGTTTTTTTAACCTTTCCCCATAGGTCAGATTTTCTATACCTTTTATTGTTTTGTGGCTCTCCTCAGTACTTGCTCTCCAATTTGTCCACATCTTTCTTAAAGATGTCCTAGAACTGGACACAGTACTCTAGCTGAGGCCTCACCAGTGCCAAGCAGAGTGGAATAATTATTTCTCATGTCTTAAATACCACATTTTTGGTAATACAACCCAGAATTATATGTCTTTTTTTTTTCCAACAAAAGCAACATATTGTTAACTCATTTAAATTATGATCCATTATAACCCCCAGATTCAATTCGGCAGTATTATAACCTACACAGCTATTCCTCATTTTGTAATTGTGTTTTTGATTTTTCATTCCCAAGTGAAATACTTTGCATTTATCTTTATTGAATTTCATCTTGCTGAATTCAGATCAATTCTCCAGTTTGTCAAGGCCATTTTAAATTCTAAACCTAACCTCCAACATGTTTGAAACCCCTCCCAGGTTGGTATCATCTGCAGATTTTACAAGCATTTCCAGTAGATATGCTCTCCCAACTGACAGCAAATCATTGATAACCGCACTGAGTATATAGTCTTTCAACCAGTTGTGCACCCACCTGCCAGTAATTTCATCTATACTACATTTTCCTAATCTGTTTATGAAAATGTCATGTGGGGTTGTTTCAAAGCCTTCCAAAAATTAAGATACATCATTTCTACAGCTTCCCGCCAACCACTAAGCCAGTTAACCTGTAGAAGAAGGAAATTAGGTTGGTTTGGTATAATTTGCTCTTGACAAATTATATAAGCTTTTTCTCATAACTCTATTTTCCATCAGGGGCTAATAAAATATACAGTAGTTTGCTCCAATATCTTTCCAGGCATCAAAATTAAGCTGACTGATTTGTAAGTCCCAGGGTCCTTGCTGTTCCCATTTTTAAAGATAGGTACTGTGGTTGTTCTTCTCCAGTCCTCTAAGACCACACTATCTCCCATGAGTTCTTGAAGACAATTACTAACAATTCTGACACTGCTTCAGCTTTTTTCGTAGGTACTACAGGTTTAATTTTCTAACTGAATACATCTCACTTACATAAATATTTAACTGTTATTTCTCTATTTTGACTTGCATTCCTTCTCCTTTGTTGTTAATTGTGCGAACAATCTAGTCATAATTCATCTTTTAAGAGAACATTGAAACAAAATAAGTATTAAACACTTTGGCTTTCTGGATGTCATCTATTATAGCTCTCCTTCCTCACTAAGTAGAGGACCTACACTTTCCTTTGCCTTTCTCTGCTCCTTGGCTACGTCTACACTGGCATGATCTTGTGCAAGAACTCTTTTGCGGAAGAGTTCTTGTGCAAAAACTCTTCCAGAAGAGAGCATCTACACTGGCATGTGCGTTTGCGCAAGAGATGTGCTTTTGTGCAAGAGCATCCATGCCAGTGTAGACGCTCTCTTGCGCAAGAAAGCTCTGATGGCCATTTTAACCATAGGGCTTTCTTGCACAAGAAATTCATGTTGCCTGTCTACACTGGCCTCTTGCACAAGAACAGTTGCGCAAGAAGGCTTATTCCTGAGCGGGAGCATCATAGTTCTTGCGCAAGAAGCCCTGATTTCATACATTAGAACGTCAGTGTACTTGCGCAAGAACTCGTGGCCAGTGTAGACAGGCAGCAAGTTTTTGCGGAAGAGCGGCCGCTTTTGCGCAAGATCGCGCCAGTGTAGACACAGCCCTTATGTATTTATAGCTATCATGCCTACAATGTCATTAAAACCTTTATTCATAATAATCTGGGCCCAATTCTTCCCTTAGAGCAATTCCTACTCACATTAGAAGGAGTTCTATCCATTGAGGGCAAATTCTATATAGTGCCTGAGCCACATCTCTGCTTTAACTATACAGGGCACCTCCCTCAATATTTATTAAGCTTTTGTTTTATCCCTACTCTCCAATATGACATCAAAGGGTAGAGAGGACAACAATATAGAACTATCCAACACTAACCAGAAAAGAAAGTTGTTTCTCTCTGTTTCAGCCTCTTCACAACATTCCTGATGCTGGCATATTCGTGACAAGTGTTTGAAGAAAATACTTCTGTTTTAATTTTAAAAAACCACCTACAGAAGCAGGTTTCAGCATTTTTACTCCCCTCCTCCACCACACACATAACAAAACAATGCACCGTGAGAGGGCCATCTTTTCTTATGACTATAAAGTGAGTAGCCAATAGTTTCAAGTAACTAGTATTCTATCTATAGGATGTGCAACTTAAAGTCTCTGAACATCTAGGCCCCTTTAAGTAAAGCTCTCCCTGGATACAAAGTTTGTATCGACTAGGGATGTTAACTAGGGAGCCTGGACTCACAAGTTAACCGTCTTGGTTACATGCAGGCCCCCCCATGCTCATACACAGGTAGCAATGGAGCGGGGTGGGGGGAGAAAAAATGTGGGGGCTGCATATAACCGAGACGGCTGGGCTCATTGGTTAACTGAGGCTGGACTCATCAGTTAACTGTGTACTTGGGTACGTGTTAAGGCACCCTTAGGGGTACAAAGGCAGCAGTGCGGGAGTGGGAGAGGGATCCGGTGAGAACTGGTGCTCATGGAGAGCTGGCTTAAAAGCCCACTGCCCACAAGGAGCTGCCTGCCCTCAGCATTGCTGCCTCTTAAACACACACCCGTGTGTAAAAGTGTAACCTCATTTTAACATCCCGTTATCCACACATGTATCTGTATTCACGAAAACGAGCTACAGATATGTGCATTGATATCCGCAGATGCAGATATCCATGAATATAAAACAGATATCTGCAAGTCTGCAGGATTCTAGGTATAAAATTTGTATCCGCAAAAGTGAGCCATGGCTATCCGCAACCACTCACAGATACGCAAGGATATCCATGGATTTGCTGGGTAGCTTTAAGGTAGCTCAAATTGAGACCCAAAACTGTAGTCCTCAAAATCACTACTCACTTGTGGAAATCTTGGCCAATAAAATTAGATTGTTTCTATGGTGCCAAGCACAGTGCAATCTATAAAAGATTCTGTGCATTACAAATACTTTCACTTAAAAAAATAGTCACAGCATCTCAGAATCACTAAATAGAAGTAGCCCAATGTCTGAGAGTCTGTAATGCTGAAATGCTGGCTGTTCCCTCTGGGCGGCCCGTGCTGCATGGGGAGTCCGGGGCCCAAACGGCCGCTTGCGCTGCTTGCTCCCCTGCGGCAGCCCGGCTGAGCAGCACAGAAGTCAGCCGAGCACCACAGCGGGAGGCGAAGGGGGGCGGGGTGGTGATGTGCGGCATGACAGCAGCTCCAGGCCCCGCCCCCTGGCCATGAACGTCACTGCCCCCCTTCGCCTCCCGCTGTGACGCTCGGCTGACTTCTGCACTGCTCAGCCAGGCCGCCGCATGGGAGCAAGTGGCGCAAGCGACTGTTTGGGCTCCACGCTCCCCATGCAGCACAGGGAGTGCGGAGCCCAAACGGCCGTTTGGGCTCCGCGGTCCCCCGAGTGAGAGGCAGGAGGGGGAGGAGAAGAGAAAGAGAGAGACAGAAGAGAGAGGCAGAAGGCGGAGGAGAGCTGGGGGGGGGGGGGAGGCAGGAGGAGGAGGAGAGAGAGAGATGGAATGAGAGACCGGAGGCTCAGGAGAGAAAACTGACGTGGAGGAGAGACCTGAAAATCCCGTCTTATGACGGGCTAATTGGCTAGTCACTAAATAGATACCCATAGAGACCAGAATGCTACTGCCTTTAAACACTTCAGCTTCCCTAAATTCTGCTACATTTTTGGATCAGTGACTTAACTTGTCTATAGCACTGCAGCCACACAGCTGCACCATTGTAGCACTTATTGAAGATGATACCTATGCTACCAGGAGAGTTTCTCCTGTTGGTGTAGGTACTCCATCTCCCCAAATGGCGACAGCTTTGTTAATGGGAGAAGTCCTTTGATCTACACTATGGAAAACCCACTCTCCTGAGCAATGCCTCTGGTGTAGACAGTACTATGTCAACAATAGGATGTCTCCCATCAAGATAGGTATGTAGATGGGAGGAGCGCTTCTGTCAACATAGATAGCATCGTCACTAAGCACTATAGCAGCTCGGCTACAGTGCTGCATGTGCAGAGAACCCCCTACAAATGTAGTACATCATAGCACATTAGGTATCCATTTCCCTACAGAGTCCTAATTCGCCTGACTGAAAATGATACAATTTCGGGAACCATGTACAAATTCATGTTGTAATTTTCAATATAACTTATTACAGAAGTAGATACCAGTTGTTTTCATTAGTTCAATTTGTGATAGCAACAGAAAACTCATTTGCCAACTTTTAAATTACAGAAAAATCTCAGGAAGCAAGTTTTCTGCAAAAACACCCATTATTTATGTTATGTAACTACAATACAAAGAATAAATGGAGGATACCCCCCTCTGCCTACCAACAGTCTCTCTTCTATCGATTTGGTAGGCATTTGTTAAATGCCAAAGTAGTATTCGGAACAGGAGGTACATTCAAATTCCTAGCTTTACATTCTCCTTATAGTCTTTTGATACAAAATACCAATTATAACCCTTAACTTCAAAACAGATAACAGATATTCTGATACAAAAATTCTATGGCAATCCTCTATAAACCAACAGATCCTAACAGCTGTAAACATTCACCTCTTGGGTAGTATGCCACTGGTTCTCAGGCAAAGAAAGCTCTTTTCCGTCTCTCTTTTTTTTAATGCCATAAAGATGTTTCCCCAATGCAAAGCTATCCAAAACAATCCTCTAGATGAGAATTTTCTCTTTTAATAAAAATGTCTGAAATGACTTTTTCATAAAGACAGATGTGACCAACATCAGCTTCCAGATCTTCAGAAGTTAGTTAAAAGCAATGGTGTGATTTGATGTGGTTCTTACAAGTTTGAGGTTTCTTCTTTTAAGGGAAAACACTGTAGGGTAAAAACATAGATCTAAGTTTAAAAAATTCAGTTTAATTTTTTTTTAAGCCACAGAAAGTCTGTCTTCACAGTAAACAGGAAAATAGGACAAGCAGCAGTCCTCCTCTCCCTGCCTAATGTCTAGTACAGCCAGAAAGAAAATTCCTATTACCTCAGCTTTCAATCATGGTTCTAAATCAATTGCTATTCTGCAATGTGAAACTGCCAAGTACCCACTTGGCATCCAAAACATAAAAAAGCTTGTTCAACTGCCTGTATGTTCCCTCCAACCTACTTTAATAGATGTGAGTGTTGCAAATATAGACACACTGGATTAGGTTTGTAAATCTTTAGGATTATTTATTGTTACCTCTAAATAATGAATGAACAACAAATCACTTATTAAAAAGTTATACAGCACCTTTGTATGCAATTTTTATTAGACAAGAATACAGTTATTTGATATAAAACAAGCGACAGTAATAAACACAAAGGTTAGGAGATTTTTTTCTGTTTCTAGTACAGGAGGCAAACTATTTATTGCACTGTCCAGAGAAGAGGATTCCCTTACTGACAGCAATGAAAGAACTGAATGATTTTCAGGAAACCCTCTGAAGCTTGTAGAGAAGAAGGCAACTTGATTCTCTTGTACTATACTGTAAAATACATCCTCAACTACATGGTTTCATAGCAGTCACAGAACTAGAGCACTTTTACACTAAAAAATTAATTCATGCACATGGCATTAGTAATCAGGCTCTCAATGCATTAGAAAAAAAATGGTTACTTACCTTCATAACTGTTGTTTTTCAAGATGTGTTGCTCATGTCCATTCTATGTAGGTGTGTGCACACTTAGCAATACCCATCGGGCCCTGGAATGGCACTACTATATTGGCTAATATGTACCCTTGCTGGCCCTCCACCTCCTCGGTTCCTTCTTAGCAGACTATTCCAAACAAGGGGAGGCGGGAGGGATTTGGAATGGACATGAGCAACAAAGCTCAAAGAACAACAGTTATGAAGGTAAGTAACTGTTTTTTCTTCTTCGAGTGATTGCTCATGTCCATTCCATGTAGGTGACTCCAAAGCAGAAACCCCAGGAAGTATGGTCGGAGTTTTAACCTTCCACAGAGAGGAGGACAGCCCTACCACGAGCTGCACCTTCCGTACCTTGGTGAGCCAGGGCATACTGGTTGGCAAAGGTATGGACTAAAGACCACTTGGCAGCCCTACAGATATTCAGAACAGGGACCTGAGCCACAAAAGCAGGAGAGGAGGCCTGTGCCCTACTGGAGTGAGCCATGAGGGGTGGGGCCGAAACTCCAGCCAGACCATAACACTACTTGATATAAGAGTGCATAGCGACTCATGTGTTGCACACATAGCAACTCAGCAGGACCTGCTGATTCACTATGTGGAGCTGCAAGCCCCCAGAGGCATAGGCCTTCCTGCCCAAGAGGTCTGTCTTTTTAGCGTCCCTGCTCATTGGTGTTGGGCCTGGCTGTTCCTGCCTCTCCCCTGCTTCACCATCTGGATGACCAGGGACCCCAAGGGGGATGGGAGAAGAGATGTTTATTTCTCTCCTGTGGCATGGAGTACCTCCACACAACCTTGAGTCCATAGAGGGCATGAAAGGCAGCGCCCCGCTAAGGGCCTCATCTGGCTCTCTTTCCTGCTTAGAGCGTGGCTTGAAGCCCCTGCAGATCTTACATGTCCCAGACAGATGGACTTCTCTGAGGCACCTGAGGCAGGCTTCGTGGGGATCCCCACAGGACACAGGTTTCTGGTCCTTCATGCAGGGTTTGAAGCCTTGGGGCCCAGGCATGCCTTGCCACATGCACCAGGGATGCAAATGAGCCCCACACTGAAGTAAGTACTAGCCAAGTACTGATGCTTACCAACTATTTACAACTATTTAGAACGAGATAAGAACAATGAACTTAGAAATGCACTAACTATGAAACAACAGGTGAGAACTGCTAAGAGGCTCTTGCGGCACGTTCCAATGACCGTCACGAGCGGTAAGAAGAAACTGATGGGGTGGAGGGCCAGCAGGGGTATATATTAGCCGATATAGTGGCACCACTCCACGAGGCTCCCCTGCTGGCCCGATGAGTACTGCTAAGGGAAAAACTTCTGACGATGTGTGCACGTAGAGCACGCCCACCTACATAGAATGGACACTGGCAATCACTCAAAGAAGAATACATTTGAGTGCGCAATATGGCAAAAATTGCGGGCTCACTTATAACAGGCATTTTCATGAACATTAACTAGATAAATACTAAACAAAATAATTGGAGAACACGAACATAACCTAAAATAAAAGATAACTCCTTTTAGAGAGGGATCAAATATCACAGTAGGAAGTGAAGCACCCGGCAAGAGAACTCAAGAACCCATCAGCATGGGAAGGCTTGAGGCCAAACAGGGATACAGGTGTGTGACGGGGCGCAATCTCCCCACGCTGAGCAGGAAGGCATTCACTCAGCCCTGAGAGCTGAGAAGACCACACTTCCGTTACTTTACTGGGCACGCTCAGGCTGCACTGCTATAAAAGACAGCAGCTCAGCTGGCAGCTGAAGGGAGAGGACATGCTTGGCCAGTTCCCTGCAAACCCCAGTGACTGCCTAAACACCACCTCACAGGCTGGAGACCTGATGCATCGAGAGACTACACAGGTTCCAGAAGCAAGTAGAAGTAGCCAGATCCCAGAGGAAGGAGAGGAGCTGGAGAGTCACCAGCGAACAGAGAAATTTGAAGCAGGAAGCTGTCTAGGAACAGCGACAGCTACAGCCTGAGTGAGCCACTGCCGGAGAGGTAGTGTGCTGCAGCTGGAACTTCCCCGCTGACTCAGTGGCTAGAGCGGGCCACTAACAGGGCTCTGGACTGGGGTCCAGTGGAGTGGGAGGGCCTGGATCCCTCTTCTGGGGGATGTAAACGTTTCCCCTATCTACTGACCCTTAAATAGACTCTGACCATTGGGTCACATTGAGACTATTGAACTGTGCTGCCCAGCCAAAAGGAGTGAGTTCTAGACTTTGACTATTGGATCACATTGGGACTACTGAACGGTGCTGCCCTGCCAATAGGGGCTAGACAGATTCTGACCAGAGGACTAGAGGGCAGGAGTACACAGACTTTGGTGTGTGAGATTAAAGTCACTGGCTGGGGAGAAAAGGGGAGAATAGAGTTGTGAGAGGCTCAAGGATGGGGTTTTCACCTCAGCCATGTGACAAAGTGCTAAGACAGCTTCTAGACCAGTGGTTTTCAAACTACAGGTCGTGGTCCAGTACCAGGTTGCAGAATGTCAGGCACTGGGTCTTGTTGCTGCAGGCTGATCAGTGGGGGTGCTAAGGCAGCTTCCTGCCTGTCCTGGCACCGCAGACTGCTCTGCGCTCCAGAAGCAGCCAGCAGCAGGACCAGTTCCTAGGAGAGGGGGACAGAAGAGCACACAGGGCTCTGTGAACTGCCATTGCCTTGCGCACTAGCTCTGCACTCCCATTGGCTAGAGCCTGCTGCTGGCTGCTTCTAGGGTGCAGTATGGTCTGCAGTGCCAGGATAGGCAGGAAGCCTGCCTTAGCACCCCCACTGCACCGCTGACTGGGAGCTGCTCAAGGTAAGCACCTCCTGCCCCATCTCTGACCCCTCCACCCATAGCTGAAGCTCTCATCTTCAGACCTACCCCAGAGCCCACACGTTAGTTAAATTATATTTGGTAATGGGCATCAACAATTTTCTTCAACTGAGTCACGAGAGAAAAAGTTTGAAAACCACTGGTCTAGAGAAACAAACCAGAGCACCCTCCACTTTCTAGAACACAGGAGGAAAATAACGGAGCAGTGTTAAGCCTGCCAGACCTCTCTCTGCAAAGGTGAGATTCTTACTGACTTATTTATTTGAAATCAGCTGCTAACAAAAAAGTGTCATTCTGGTGCCACTTTGGCACTGAAATTCCTTAAAGGGGAAGACATGCCTCCTGAATTACATTGCTTTAAAAAATCCCCACAGAACAAATTCTTCTTTATGCTGCCAAAAGATAGGTTCAGGTTAAACTCTCTCAACTAAAGAGCATCTTAATATTGTCATGAAAAACAACAAATTATTATTTCTGCTCTAGTGGTATTCATAAGTACACCCTACCACTTAAAAAATGGGGAAAAAAAGGATATGCTCATGTAAACTACTTGAAATTACCCTTCTTTCTTTTCCAAGACTAAAGCTTTGCTGTCATGGCCTTGACTACAGAGTTAAGATGGTTGCTCTCGACAACAGGACTAAAAGTTATTTTTTGCTGCCAAAGCCCATGCTCATCAATGGCTAGCCTGACAAATGATCATCCACAAAGATACTGATTAGCTATTACAAATGACATTCTGCACTACCAACACAGAGACAGTACTAGCTCTGCAAGAAAGACAGGAATCTTCTCCAACTTGTGATTTTTAGATCTATAACAACAAATATAAGAGCAGCACATAATTACAGGTGTTCACAGTACAAAATAATTCAGAAATCTACACAAATCCAGGCAGTAAGTCATTCTCCATATGTTAAACCCCTACTCCTTGCTCTCCTTGCCCCACCCAAAAAAGTAGAAATCTTAAAAGTAAGGGAATTTTAAACACTGGAACACTAAAGAATTTTCCCCCATTTGCTCTTTTAAAAAAAAATTGCGACTTCATAACTTATTTCCTTCTATTCTTCCTCTCCCTGTCCTTTTTATGCCTTCCCTCTCTCCCTCCTTTTGGTGTCTTCTGGCTCCTATTTTATGCATATTTTAAGAATCTCTGCAGGAGTAGCCAACAGTAGCACTTTATAAAGGGAGGATATGAGGAGAGTAACTGCCTAGCAGCTTAATCAATTCTCCTCTTCAGACCTTCCAAGTGTGACGTGATAATACATTTCATGCAGAGGACTGTGGCTGTATCACACTCTGGAGAGTAGACAGCAAAGGAAAACTGACTAAGATCACACAATCCCAATCAGTTTCTCTTTGCTGCCAGATCACTATGAAAAACAGCAAGCACTTTACATAAGAGCGAGCTGAAAAAAGGGAACAACTGGCTCTCAATTTAAAATACTGTAGCACAGTTCCTGCTGTTGGTTGAGGATCCAGATCTTTGCTGTGGCTAGTAAGGGCTTGTCTACATTGACAGGTTACTGCGCTGTAACTTTCTCAATCGGGTGTGAAAAATAAACACACCCCCAGGGCAAAGTGCCAGTGTGGACAGTGCTACAGCGCTAGGAGGCGTGCTCTCACAGCCCTTTCTGTGACCAAATTGTTGTGTTAAAGCACTGCCAACAAACCAGTGGCTGCTACTTTATAAAAGAATCTTGGTTCTTGTTCTCCATTAGCTAACCACAATAAGCATCCAGCTATGGCAAATAAGGCTTTTTTTTGTTTGTTTCTGAACAAAATAATTACATAACCTTACAGAGCTCACTGAATCATAGAATACTAGAACTGGAAGAGATCTCAAGAGATCATCAACTCTAGTCCCCTGCCCTCATGGCAGGACCAAGCACTGTCTAGATCAGGGCTACTCAACTTCGGAAGCCCCAGGTGCCATAATGATACTCACAGATGCAGAGGGCCACAACTTAAGTGTGGTTGCATATACATGCAAATATATATGCAAACAGCTTCTTTCACACTGACAGGCATGAATACAAAACACTTCCCACAATGCCCCGGTACTCCCAGCACCTCCTCCCTGGGGGTTAGAAACACCAACACCCTGTACCCGTCTGTTCCAGCCAGCTCACCCACTTGCGTCTTTCAGTGCTCACCCTACCTGGGAGACACCTCGCCATCATGGAGTATATTCCCTGTGCAGACCATGTTCAAAGAATCCCACCTGTGGGCCATGTGTTGAATCCCGTGTAAACCCAAACCACCCCAAGGGCTGGATGCGGGCCGTGTGTTGAGTAACCCTGCTCTAGCTCATCCCTGATAGATGTTTATTCAACCTGCTCTTAAATATCTCCAGTGATCGAGATTCACAACCTCCCGAGGCAATTTATTCCAGTGTTTAACCACCCTGACAGTTTCAAACTTTTTCCTAATGTCCAACCTAAACCTCCCTTGCTGCAATTTAAGATCATTGCCTCTTGTCCTAACTTTATCAATGGCTTTGACTTTCTACAGTTTATAGTTTTCAAAGCAGGGAGGTCTGAAAAATCATAAGACTCAGAATTGAGAACATTTCATGGGACCAATTTTTGGCTGACAGGAACTCAGAAGCTAATTAACCAATTTTCTTGAGATTCCATAGAAAATTCAAGCTTTACTCAGATTATGGGCTGAAAATTTGGGGCAGATATACTGTGTTTCTCATATAAATTAAAAAGGTTGAACTCCTGCTTAAATTTCAAAGCAGAATACAATCTTCTTCTGGCAGCACTGTAGTGACATGATAGTTATATGCATATTCACACAAACTACTATAAAATAAACTTAAACAACAAATGGTCTGGTAGCACCTTATAGACTAACAAAACATGTAGATGGTATCATGAGCTTTTGTGGGCACAGCCTGCTTCTTCAGATGACGGGAGTGGGCTGTGCCCACGAAAGCTCATGATACCATCTACATGTTTTGTTAGTCTATAAAGTGCTACCAGACCATTTGTTGTCTTTTTAGTTTATCCTGTACAGACTAACTTGGCTACCCCCTGAAGATACTATAAAATAACTACATACTCTGTTTTTTTCCACTGACTTTTCAACATAGTGACCATGTATGAATCCAAAATATACCTTTACAAATAAGACAATAAGAAAAATCCAACTGTAAATCTATAAATGTCATATTAAATTATGAAGAGAGACAGGAGAGAGAGGAATGGGAGATTTCATATCTGAAAATAAGTGTTCCTTCTAATTTTTTCCATACATGTACAGAATAAATTTTATTATGTGCACGAAGGCATGTGCAGATGAGCACCACAAGTAGAAACACACGCTGCCAGCTGTGGGTGCTGTGCTAATCAGCTGGACAGCATTTAAATCTCTCCTAGGTGGCCGCCCCAGTTCTTAGATTACAGGGAACACATTGAAAATTCTGTTATCAGTTTCCCTCCTCATTCATCATTAATGGGTTAATGTCTCCACACATAGACCTGGGAGGCAGTCCAATGTTGTGACTGGAGGCTCTATGTCTAAGCACCACCCTTCAAGTCAAGCCACCAGAAGAGTTCTTTCAAAGACATAAAAACATTCCAGGAAACGATTATTAGCATGAAGACAACAACTTGATATAACTGTTCTAACCTTATAACAATTTCAGAGGGGCAGCCAAGTTAGTCTGTAACAGGAAAAACTTAAAAAATGACAAACAGTTTAGTAGCACTTTAAAGACTAACAAAACATGGTATCATGAGCTTTCGTGGGCACAGCCCACTTCTTCAGATGACCCGAGTGTTGGAAGTCCAGAACCAAGAATAAATAAGGGAAGGGGAGGGGAAGTTCTCCCAACAGAGAAAAATTTCAGTCTGATGGAAAGAAGTTGCTCACAGAAAGAAAATCATCAGGTAAGAAATTTTTCATTCTGTTGCAGCTTCTCTACTCATTCATAACTAACAGGAAACAACAAGCAGTGAATCGCAGAAGTAAGGAAGGGGAAAGAAGAAGCAGAGCTTTACTTATTCTTCTCATAGGATAATACTGTGGATAGGAATGGACATTCCCCCAAATAAAGGGAGACATTATGTATGAACAAACCCAGAGGCACCTTCCTATCAAAAGATGGAATGGAAATTTACTTTACAAATCTTCATGAAATAAGGGTCATACACTTTTCCCCCAGTGTTTCTAGGGATTTCCGTGAATGGTTTCCAGCTGCCAACCATGCCAGTTTTTATAGAATTTTAACATCTTGCCGGAAGCAATGCTGAGGCCCTCATGCCTTGGCATTTTGGACAGACTGAGATTAAAAGGGCACAATTGGCATGTATACTCCATATGCCTGAGATACTGCTTTATATCACTTATACAAGGAATACTAATTTATGCCACATCTTTCAAAAGGAGCAACAGAGGTTCGAACAAAATGATGGGAGAACTATTTCCTAGGAACTGTGGAAAGAGGAATTCACCTTGAACAGAAAGTTTCTGAAGCTATATGAGTAAATCTTTTCATCATGACGACAGCAGTGTGGTTCTTGAACTGATAAGGGAACTAATTCCAAAATTACTTTTCAGAGGTAATGGCGAGTAGAAAGGCCAGTCACAGGCCTATTGAGTTTATCATTTGATTAATTTTTGCACCAGATAATGCTCAAATTGAGAATCCTATGAGCCTTCCTACAAAAGACTGCTAAGGCTGGTTGGGGTGCTTGGCTGGGGTGCTTGGCTTGGGGTACATGTTTCTGGGGTGCTTGGCTGGTTGTAACAATAGAATCTAGAGATTAGGGTCCCATTATGCTAAGCACTGCAAAAAATAAGAGGCAGTCCCTGCCCCAATGGGCTTTTGTTTCCCTTTGCACCAGAAAATGTGACCAGAACAATTAATGAAATTTCCTTGTTGAGTTCTGTCTGGATACGAACCTGTAATGGAAGCAAATGGAGAATCCATACTGAACTAGCTTCTCTTCTGATAGTGAGGCTTTTAACTGAAGGTGCTTTGAGTCCAGATGAAGGAATCCCTACTTCAAGAAGTCTAGTCTTTGGTGCATGTGCCAAGTGAGGAGTCCTTGGCTCTATAGTAAATCTAAAATGCTTTCTCAGGACTTTCAACTGAAGTCAACCTCTCATAGTGCAAGGAAACTTCCTTGGTGTGCACCACATTGAGTTTTCTGCATGGTTTCTTGGTGAAGGGGCAATATGCTGATCCAACTCAGAGCCCTGTGTTGCGTGAGGTTTGGCTGGCTGTGAACATGCAGGGCATAAATCGCATTCTGTAGAGCAAGTAAATGTATGAGATAGGGAACTCAACTTGTTTTAGCCAGATGTTTGCTGGACAGCTCTGCTATCTCTGAGCAGGGGCAGAGGCATCTCTGAGAGCACTTGCTGCAGCAGAGGGTACAGGTGGTTGAAACCAGCATGCCATCAAATATCCAATCCAGGGGAGAAGGAGGAGGAAGAAGGATAATTAATACATCACTACTGCACAAAGAAATAAAAATCAAAGCTACAAAATAATCAGGAGAAACCAAATAACCAACTTGTTGCTTAGTCAGAGGCAAAAAAACCCGGGCCCTAAGCTGAAAAGAGAGATTTGTTGCAGGACAACAGAGCACCTCCAAAATCTATTAGCCTATTAGTGATGAATGAGGAAAGAAGCTGTGCAACAGAAAAAATATGCTGCTGGTTTAAATCAATGTTCTACTGTTGAACTATAAATGCAAGTAAAAGGAAATTATTCTGTTTATGTTGTCATCCATCTCTTTCCACTTAACCAGTTCAACAGATCTCCAGAAAATTCCACTACTAACACTAGTGAAAGATTTAGACACCTGCAAATACACACACATCCACATTTAGGACATCAAGAAGATCATGAAATATGTATAAATCTCAGGTGAAGTCATAACCCCAATGAAATCAGTGGCATAACTCCCGCTGACTTCAATGGAGCCAGAATTTCACTCAATATGCATGACAAATGGACAATGCATTATCTTCAAGATCCACACACCCTCTCCCACGTGACAGTTTGCGCTCCCAAAAGGCTTTTCCTACAACACTCATTTTTGGAGTTCACATATTTAGAAAACAGTTAAGACCTTTAGCATTGTAAATCAAGATGTTACATTCTATTCATTTTGTTTTACATTCTATTCATTTTGTTTTTCTCAATTTAAACCTTGTATGTCACTGAACATAATTAATTCTTAATTCTATTCAGATGTTCTTTGCACCTATTTAACACCAAGTGTTACAAAGGCTGCTAGAAGGTCAAAAACTATGACTCATCTCTTGTGTAATGAAAAAATAAGATTCAGACTGACTAATTCTTCTGTGCCATGCGTTCATTTTATTCTGAAATGTATACTGCAGAATTAAAGTTGTTTTTCTTTTTTTAATTGGATAAAGACTCTCTCCCACTGGGCTTATTAGTATCAATGTAAACTGTACCAGATAGAGCACTTTATTATGGCAACAATTCTCAGAACTATGGCTATGCATTCTTAAACATTTCCTGAATGGTTTAAATATTTTTCACATATCCAATTGATTTTAATATAGTTGGTGTTTCACTCCCAGTTGATTTCTTTACAATAAGAAAGTTATTTTACGATAAAAATGCAGTTGTGTTCAGATAAATATGGGTACACCTTTAATATTACTTAGTTACAAAACAAAACAGCAGAACTTTTAAGCCTCTATTCAGGATGAAGTTGATTTCCTCTTATACAGAACAGATAAGAACATAAGAATGGCCGTACTGGGTCAGACCAAAGGTCCATCTAGCCTAGTATCCTGTCTGCCGACAGTGGCCAGCACCAGGTGCCCCAGAGAGGGTGGACCGAAGACAATGATCAAGCGATTTGTCTCCTGCCATCCCTCTCCAGCCTCTGACAAACAGAGGCCAAGGACACCATTTTATCCCCTGGCTAATAGCCTTTTATGGACCTAACCTCCATGAAATTATCTACCTTCTCTTTAAACTCTATTATAGTCCTAGCCTTCACAGCCTCCTCTGGCAAGGAGTTCCACAGGCTGACTACACGCTGTGTGAAGAACAACTTTCTTTTATTAGTTTTAAACCTGCTACCCATTAACTTCATTTGGTGTCCTCTAGTTCTTCTATTTAGGGAACTAATAAATAACTTCTCTTTATCGGCCCTCTCCACACCACTCATGATTTTATATACCTCTATCATATCCCCCCTCAGTCTCCTCTTTTCTAAACTGAAAAGTCCCAGTCGCTTTAACCTCTCCTCATATGGGACCCGTTCCAAACCCCTAATCATCTTAGTTGCCCTTTTCTGAACCCTTTCCAAGGCCAAAATATCTTTTTTGAGGTGAGGAGACCACATCTGTGCACAGTATTCAAGATGTGGGCGTACCATAGTTTTATACAGGGGCAGTAAGATATTCTGGGTCTTATTTTCTATCCCTTTCTTAATAATTCCTAGCATCCTATTTGCCTTTTTATGTGAAGAAAGAACATAAGATCCTTCTTATGTGAAGAAAGAACTGATTATTATGTTAGTTTTATTAGGCAAACGTCTTCTGTGTGAGTTAAGTGGTCAATTATCATTTGCAGTCCATTGAAACAAGCAAGTCTGAAAGCAGATACTGGGAATAATTTGATACAAGATATATCAGTATAAATCCAATATTTTAAAAGAATGAAAAGACAAGATTTTGAAACCCCATGATTATTGGCTAAACACGGTTTGAAAGAGAGTCAAAGTAAGGTACAAAGTTATATGCTTGATCCAATACAGCATCATGGGTTAAAATACTTGATATCAATAAAAAAAGTATTAATTTTACAGGCACTTGAAAAAATGACGAAGTTTACCATCCTCAATGTAGAAATCTCTGAATATTAACAGAAATTCTAGCAAATCAATTCCACTTAAAATATGCTGGAAAATTGAAATGAATAATCTGGTTTCAAAATATTTGTCAACAACATACTAGAAATAAGCTGTCATGAATAAAGATTGGGCAGTCAGCGGGCATTTGAAATAGCCCCATACTTCCAGTCTATTGGGAGAAGATACTAGATTTCCCAAAAGGACACTGCTTCTTGATTTGCTGCATGGCCCTCATCTTTGTATGAGCTATGGCTAGGAGATGTGGGATAAATAAAGAGTTGCCATTCTCCTGGGAGTAGAGTACATCATCATTAACCTCACAGTATAACATTTAGGAATAGCAGATTCAAGAATGACCAAATCAGGTAACCTTTTCTGGCACTGAGAGCAAGGAATCGATAACTCAAAGATATTTGGCTGTTGTTCCCCAAGGGTTTTATAAGTCAACACATAAGCACCTTATCACTAATACGCAACTTGACAGGTAGCCAGTATAAGTGGATCAAGACTGGGGGCACACAACTGCGCCAATAAATAAAACAAGTAGAATGCCAATAAACAAAGCATTACACGGATCTATTTGTGAGTCCAGAATCTCACCATGAACAAAGGTTTAATTCTGGAAATATGTCTTAGGTGCTATAAAACTGACTTCATTAATGCAGTGACATGGGCACCAAAAGTAAAGTCTAAATCATTCAGAATGTCAAGGCCTGGCTAAAAGAAATAATTGTATATCTGAACTAAACAAGGAAACCGAGGAAATGTGCCAAAACTGAGGAAAAGCCAACAGATGCAAAGAAGCACACGGTTTGGACAGAGACATCCTTTTGGTGAGGATTTATTAGAGGAGATACACTATATCGTAGCAAAGAGGAGAAGATAGACAGTGATACACTACAAGCGGGAGCTGAAGAAAAACTGTCAAACTAAAATGAATATTACTCAATCACATCACACGAAGGCAGACAAATAAATACTGACAAATTTTATAAGTGCTTATATATAAATGGTAGAAGTCTAAACACTAAGATGGGTAAAACTGAGTGCCTAGTATTAAATGAGGATATTGATTTAATGGACATCACAGAAACTTGGTGGAATTATGTTAATCAATGGGACACAGTAATTCCAAGATGCAAAATATATAGGAATGACAGAGCAGGTTGCACTGGTGAGGGAGTGGCACTTCACAAGAAAGAAAGCAGTGTCAAATATACAGCCTCTCCCTGACTTACGAACCAGTTACGGACCAAGCAATTGGTCCGTAACTCAGTTTGTTCGTAAGTCGGACCCCATAGAGTTACAAGCGACCACGCTGTTTGTAAGCGCGGATCGTGTTTGTAACTCAGGGTCCACCATTTACGACAGCTTCGGTCGTAAATGCAAATGGTCGTAAGTCGACCGTTCGCAACTCGGCGACCGGATGTATTAAAAAATTTTAATGAATCTAACTGTACCACAAAATCTTTATGGACAGAAAACTCTATGCTTGAATAAAAGAATGACAGTAGGAATATACTACCAACCACCTCAGGGAGATTAGAGAGGCAATAAGGAGTCGACAGAGAGAGACTGGGAACATGTCACCGCAGGATGAAATTCAGAGATATGTCTAGACGAGGCCTGGACAAAATACGGTCTGTGGGCTGGATTTGGCCCACCAAATCACTGGATCAAGCCCACGGAGGCAGTGGGGAGCCACTGCCGGGCCCCATTTCTGTTTCAAAACTGGAAGGGAGGAGGGAAAGCTTCAGGAGCTGCCTCTGCCCCCAGCACAATCCCATTAGCCAGTTTCTGGACAGAAACTGGCCAATAGGAGCTGCCTGTTTGAATAACAGGCAGCCAAGAACAACCACGGCCCCTCTCCTTGGCTTAGTTATTCACACACACACACATAGCCGGGCAGGCAGGCAGGGAAATGTTTTAAGCTCTGCAAGCCTTACCTCTGGAGGCAGGCAGGCTGGTTTGGCTGCTGGCTGGTAAGGAACTGCCAAGAGTGAAATGCTTGCAAGCTGCACAGGGACTATTTACAAATACCATAATAGAGGTTCAAAATAAATGTCCCAAATTAAAAAACAAACAAACAAACACTAAGAGGACCAAAAAATGTCTCCATGGCTAAACAAAAGAGCAAGAGAGGTGGTTTCAGATACAAAAAGACGTCCTTTAAAAATTGGAAGTCAAATCCTAATGGAGAAAAAGAAAAGAGCATAAACTCTGTTAAGACAAAGTAAAAGAAGGCAGGCCAGAGAAAAATTTGACAAGCGGCTAGCAAAAGACTCAAAAACTAACAGGAAACATTTAAAAATACATCAGAAACAGGAAGCTTGACAAACAACCAATGGATGACTGAGGTACCAGAGGAGAACACAAGGAAGACAAGGCCATTGAGAAGAAGCTAAATTAATTGTTTCTATTGGTCTTCCCTGCAGAAGATGTGAGGATTCTCTCACATGAACCATTCCTTTTAGGTGATAAATCTGAGGAACTGTTCCAGACTGAGGTGTCACCACAGGTGGGTTTCCGAATAAAATGATAAATCAAACAGTAATAAGTTAGCAAGACAAGATGGTGTGACCCAAAAGTTCTAAAGGAACTCAAATACAAATTGCAGAACAACTGTGGTATGTAACATATTGCTTAAATCAGCTTCTGTATCAGATGACTGGAGGACATCTAATGTGAGGCTAATTTTTAAAAAAAGCTCCAAAGGTGATCCTGGCAATTACAGGCCAGTAAGTCTAACTTCGGTACCAGGCAAACTGAAACTATAGTAAAGAACAAAATTATCACACATATAGATGAACATGATATGCCGGGGAAGAGTCAACATGCCTCACCGACCTATTAGACTGGTGTCAACAAGCATGTGGTCAAGGGTGGTCCAGTCGATACAGTTTACTTGGAATTTCAGAAAACCTTTGACAAGGTTCCACACCAAAGTCTCTTAAGCAAAGTAAACAGTCATGGGATAAGAGGAAAGGTCCTCTCCTGGATCAGTGACTGCTATTGGAAATAAAGGATAGAAATAAATGGTCAGTTTTCACTGTGATAAGAGGTCTCCCAAAGATCTGTACTGGGACCAGGGCCATTCAGTATAATCTAGAAAAAGGGATAAACAGTGAAGTGGCAAAATTTGCAAATTCTACAAAATTACTTAAGATAGTTAAATTCAAAGTGGATGAAAAGAGTTAGGAAGTGATTTCACTACACTGGGTGACTAGGCAACAAACACAGAAGTACGACTTCATGCAATGCACAATCAAAATTATGGAACTGATTGCCAAAGGATATGTGGAAGGCCAAAAATTAGCTGGGTGCAAGAAAGAATTAGATAAATTCATGGAGAACTGGTCCACCAATGGCTATTAGCCAAGATGCTCGAGGCGTACCTAAGCCACTGACTGCCAGCAGGGCCGGACCGAGCCTTTCCGGCACCCCGGGCAGACAGTTGAATTGTGCCCCGGGTTGGGGGAGGGTGCATGCGTGGCCCCGCCCCCGCGCCAGCACATAGGGGAGGGTGTGCGAAGCTGGCAGTGGCAGGACACGCGTGTCCGGCCTGGCCCGGCCCAGCCTGGCTACCGCCACTAGCACGCAGCCCGGGGCCGCCCAGGGCAGGCTGAGCCTGGCCATACAGGGCCCCGCAGCCACAGGGGGAAGGGCGCTGCTGGCCGACGCTGCGGGGGTTAGTGCAGCCCCTGCCCCGGGCAGCCGCTGCAGGGTGGACGCTGGGAGCTGCTGCGCGCCCCTTACAGCTGCCATCAGGTGCCCCCCATAAGTTGGCGCCCTGGGCAGCTGCCCAGCTAGCCCATGCCTTAATCCAGCCCTGACTGCCAGAAGTGGATCACTCAATAACTGGCATTCTATTCTTTCCCCTTGAAGCATCTGGCACCGGCTGCTGTCAGAAGACAGGATACTAGGCTAGACAGCCCATGTGATACAGTCTTGCGTGACCTTCTTATGAATAAACTAGGGAAATACAACGTAGATAGGTCTACTATAAGGTAGGTGAATAACTGGCTGGATCACTGTTCTCAGAGAGTAATTATCAAAAGTTCACAGTCATGCTGGAACAGCATGACAAGTGGGTTCCACAGGGATCAGTTTTGGGACCAGTTCTGTTCAATGTCTTCAACTACTTAGGTAACGGCATAGAGAGTACACTACAAAGTTTGCAGATGCTACCAAGCTGGAAGGGGTTACAAGTGCTTTGAAAGATAGGGTCATAATTCAAAATGATCTGGACAAACTGGAGAAATGGTCTGAGGTAAATAGGATAAGTTCAATAAGGACAAATGCACACTACTCCATTTATGGAGGAAAGAACGGTTACTTACCTCATAACTGGGATTCTTCGAGATGTGTTGCTCATGTCCATTCCAATATAGGTGTGTGCACACAGTGTGCATGTGCCATTGGAAGTTTTTCCCTCAGCAGTACCCTTAGGACCAGCAGGGAGCCCCCTGGAGTGGCGCCGGTATACCGGCCCATATATACCCCTGCTGGCCCCCTCACCTCCTCAGTTCCATCTTACCGGCATACTCCGGATAAAGGGCGGGGATTTGGAATGGACATGAGCAACACATCTCAAAGAATTACAGTTACGAGGTAAGTAACCGTTCTTTCTTCTTCGAGTGATTGCTCGTGTACATTCCAATATAGGTGACTCCAAAGCAGAACTTAAGGAGGCGGGCTGGACGACGAAACTCCAGAGGAGTGGAGGACCGCCCTACCCAGGGCAGCGTCCCCTCTGGCCTGATGTGACAGTGCATAGTGCTGGCAAACGTATGGACGGAGGACTATGTGGCAGCTCTGCATATGTCCAGGATGGGAACCTGCGGTACGAAAGCGGTGGAGGCGGCCACCTCCCTCGTGGAGTGCACTCTAAGGGGTGGAGCCAAGACACCCGCCAGGGTGTAGCACTCCCTGATGCAGACAGTTATCCAAGAGGCTATCTGCTGGGTGGACATGGGTTGGCCCCTCATGCGCTCTGCGATAGCCACGAAAAGTTGTGGCAACTTCCAGAACGGTTTGGTCCTGTCTAAATAAAAGGTTAGCACCATATGGACGTCTAGAGTGTGTAAAGCCTGCTCTTTCCCAGACGCGTGCAACTTAGGGTAAAAAACCAGCAGGAAGATGTCCTAGGGGGTGTGGAAGGATGACACTCCCTTCGGCAAGAAAGCCAGGTGAGGGAGGAGCCGAACCTTATCCTTAAAAAACACCATGTAGGGGGGATCTGATGTGGGTGCCCTAAGCTCAGATACCTGCCTGGCGGAAATGATATCCACCAGGAGAGCCACCTTATAAGATAGGTGGAGGAGGGAGCGCGTTGCTAATGGTTCGAATGGGGGCCCCATAAGTTTGGAGAGAACCAAGTTTAGGTCCCACTGGGGAACAGGCTGGCAGACATGGGGATAGAGCCTATCCAGCCCTTTCAGGAACCTGTTGACCATTGGATTGGCAAATAGGGTTTTTCCCCTCTTCCCCTGGGTGGAAGGCAGAGATGGCTGCCAGATGGACCTTGATGGAGGAGGAAGAAAGATGCTGGAGCCTAAGGACCAACAGGTAATCTAGGATCAGGGGGATTGGAACTCACCTTGGGTGCACCCCCTTCTGGGAAGCCCAAGAGCAGAACCGCTTCCACTTAGCCAGATACGTGGCCCTGGTAGAGGGTTTTCTACTACCCAGGAGGACCTCCTGAACCCGTTCAGAGCACTGGAGCTCCTTTGCCATTAACCACAGAGCTTCCACGCTGTCAGGTGCGGCAATTGCAGGTCTGGGTGGCGAAGCCTGCCCGAGTCCTTGGATATCAGATCCGGGACCAGTGGGAGGGATACGGGCCTCTCGCAGGAGAGGCTGAGGAGGGTTGAGAACCAATGCTGCCTGGGCCATGCCGGAGCAATTAGAATCAGAGATGCCCTCCCGCACTTTCAGGAGAACCTTGTGAACTAGCGGAAAAGGCGGGCAGGCATACAACAGGCCTCACAGCCAGGGGAGGAGGAGACCATCCCCTCAGAAACCCTGCCCCGACCCATGAGGGAGCAGAAACACGGGCACTTCTTGTTCTGCCCCATGGCGAACAGGTCCAAGTGGGGAGATCCCCACGTGCGGAAGTTGGAATGGGCTACATCCAAGCGCAGGGACCACTCATGACTCACAAACGATCTGCTCAGCCTGTCTGCCAGGACGTTCTGGGAGCCTGGGAGATAGGAGGCCATCGGGTGGATGTCCGCCCCGATGCAGAGGTCCCACAGGCGGATTGCCTCCAAGCACAGGTGAGGGGAACGGGCCCCACCCTGCTTGTTTATATATGCCACTGCTATTCTGTTGTCTGACAAAACAAGGACGGACTTGCCCCTCAGGTGGGGAAGGAAAACCGCGTAAGCCAATCGGACTGCCCGGAGCTCCCTGACATTGATATGCAGGGAGATTTCGTCCGCAGACCACATACCCTGCATGTGGAGTTCTCCTAGGTGAGCTTCCCAGCCCATGTCCAATGCGTCCGTGACCAGTCGGATGGACGGCACTGGTCTGGAGAGTGGAACCCCTGCACAGACCTCCGCCTGGTGGGTCCACCATTCCAATGCAAGGAGGACGGGGGCAGGGATTGTCAGCACCCTGTCCCAAGAGTGGACAACCAGGCTGTGGACTCGCTCGTGAGAGGGGTCCCTGAAAAGGGACGGGCTAGAGGGTTGGGAGGGAGGGAGCGAGTGGAAAGGGATTACATAACCCCTTTCCGCTAGCTCCAGCACCCATCGGTCCGACGTAACAGATCGCCAGGCCTGAAGGAAATGGGATAAACGGTCCCAGAAAAGTAGAGGAGAGACTGGTAAGATGCCCTCAAGGGTCCCGTCAAAACCCCTGACAGGGCCCCGGGGGCTTGTTAGGGGGCCCCTGGTTATTGTTGGGGGCTGGGCGCGGCTGGCGCCTGTTGTTCCTGCCGTTGCCACTCCTGCTCCTACGGCGGGTGAAGTCAGGGCGTGGGCCCTGGTGAGGCACTCTAGGAACATTCCTATTTGAGTAGGTACGCTTCTGGGTAGCAGGAGTGTGCAGGCCCAAGAACTTTAACGTCGTGTTGGTATCCTTGAGGCCATGAAGCCTCTGGTCAGTCTGCTCTGAGAAGAGCAAGGGGCCCTCGAATGGGAGGTCCGGAATGATGTTTTGGAGCTCCAGCAGCACCCCAGAACCCTGGAGCCATGAGCTACGGTGCAGAACCACCCCAGTGGCCATCACTCGAGCTGCGGCGTCTGCCACATCGAGAGCCGCTTGGAGAGCCGCTCTGGAGATTGCTCTCCCCTCTTCGTGAAGAGCCTTGTACTCCAAGCGGAAGTCCGTAGGGAGCAAGCCCGTAAACTTGTCCATGGACGCCCAGGTGTTGTATGCGTAACGGGACAAGAGGACTTGCTGGTTGGCAATGCGATATTGGATGCCCCCAGACGCACAGACGTTCTGTCCCAAGAGATCAGACTTTTTGGCCTCCCTGTTCTTAGGGGTGGCAGCAGGCTGCCTTGTCTCTCCGTTTGATTAACGGCTTGCACCACCAACAAGCCTGGGGGAGGGTGAGAGAAGAGGTGTTTGTTACCCTCTTGGGGGACCAAGTACCTCCTTTCCGCACACTTATCCGTTGAAGGAATGGAAGCGGGGATTTGCCACAAGGCTTTGGAGATTTTGGCCACTGTTTTGTTGACCAGTAGAGCCACTCTAGAGGGATCATCAGCATGCAGAATGTCAACAGTAGGAGCCAAGTCGTCGGAAACCTTCTCCGCTTGAACCCCCAAACTTTGGGCCAGGCGGCGGAGAAGGTCCTGATGGGCTCTAGCGTCCATGGAGGGCATGGACGGGGTGGTGTCAGCTAACGCCTCATCCAGGGAGGAGGACGCTGGCCCCTTTTGGACCTCACCCACAGGGGCATCCTCGCGACCTGGATCATCCAAGGTGTCCATGGACAAAGAGGGGGGAGGTGGCTCACCGGAGCCGCACTCCCCCCTGGACCTGGGGACGACTGGCCTGGAGGTACAGAACATCTCGAGGTGGGGAACCTGACCAGAGGTGTCGCCGATGGAGGAACTCGTGGCCCTGAACAGACAGAAGCCGGTCTGGGGGGGGTCCGCGCCCTAGCTCTGGTGATAAGCCCAGGGAGTCCAGAAGGGCCATTGCCCCGGAGGCTGAGGGGGCCATGTTTGTACCATGGGCACCGGAACCAGGTGAGCCCATTGGTGCTGGTACGGGAGCGGAGGACTATAGTGCCAGGAACGGTGCTGAGAGCGGGAGCGGCACCGCTAGCGAGACCTGGAGGCCTTCAAGGACTGGACGGATTCCGCCTTGGAATCGGACAAATACTCCGAGGCGGACCAGCGCAGTGCCGACGTGGATGCCGCACGAGTTGCGGTGCGCCAAGACATGGACTCCGGTTTGCCGCGGTGCCGAGGCGTTGGAGGAGGCATGGCCATGCGGGGGTCCCGCACGGAGGTAGGTGCCAATGGGCCCCGGGGCGGTGATGGCGCTGGGCGATGTTGCCGCACCGAGTCCAGTGCTGTGTGTTTGGACAGTACTGCGGGTGTCAGTGCCTCGATGGCTGGTGCCGCATGCGGTGCCGTCGGGGCCGGGCGATGTCTGCCCTCATGCACCATGTCTTCGGTCACCCTGGAAGGTGATCGGTGCCAAGCGTCCCCGTGCCGCCTAGAGGGTGCTGGAGTCAGAGGAGGAGGCAGGACTTGATTAGAACCCTCGCTGCCTTGGATGGCTCTGGGAAGTCCTCCAGAGGGCTGATGTCCCTTGCTGGGAGGCAGGCCCGCCCAACCTAGAAGGCCCGGGCTCGTCGGCACCGCGTGCCCCACTGGAGGGCACGTGCCTAGGCGGGGATCGACCCCTGTTAGGCTGCCTCTTCTTCTGAGGCGCCGGTGATTTAGAGCAGTGCCGGGGCCCCTGCAGTGCCAGAGAGGCACGGTGCGCAGAACCGTTGCGCACCAAGGCTGGTGCACTCCAGGATGCCGGTGCCAAGCCCAGTGCCGGTATCAGTCGGAGAGCCGCTTCCACGAGGAATATCTTAAGGCACGACTCCCTCTCACATTTCGTCCTGGGCTTGAAGGCCTTGCAGATTTTATAGGCTTCTGTAAGGTGTGCTTCTCCCAGACACTTTAAGCACGATGAGTGCGGGTCACCACACAGCATAGGCTTATTGCACTTTTTGCAGGGCTTAAAGTCTTGCGGGCCAGGCATGCCCTGCCGTAGGTGCACGGCACGCTGCGGCGGGGAGCAATCAACAGAAACAATAAAAAAGTCTTTAACTTAAATTGCAGACACTTAGCTGAAGATTAACTAAAGATTGAAGAACAACGAGGACACCGATCACATTGAGGAGTGGGTGAGGGGGCCAGCAGGGGTATATATGGGCCAGTATACCGGCGCCACTCCAGGGGGATCCCTGGTGGCCCTAAGGGTACTGCTGAGGGAAAAACTTCCAACGGTGCGTGCATGCTCTGCGCACACACCTATATTGGAATGCACATGAGTAATCACTCGAAAAAGAACAATCAGTTTCGCACATACAGAATGGGAAGCGACTGTCTAGAAAGGAGTACTGCAGAAAGGAGTCTACGGGTCATAGTGGACCATAAGCTAAATATGAGTCAACAGTGTGACACTGTTGGGGGAAAAAAAAAAAAAAAGGCAAACATTCTGGGACAATTTAACAAGTGTTGTAAGCAAGACACAAGAAGTAATTCTTCCACTCTACTCTGAGCTAATTAGGCCTCAATTGGTGTACTGTATCCAGTTCTAGGCACCATATTTTAGGAAAGATGTGGTGAAACTGCAGAAGGTCCAGAGAAGAGCAACAAAAATGATTAAAGGACTAGAAAACAAGACCTATGAGGGACCGAAGGAACTGGATTTGGTTAGTTTGGAAAAGAGAAGACAGAGGGGACATAACAGCTTTCAGGTACCTAAAAGGGTGTTACAAGGTAGAGGGAGAAAAATTATTTTCTTTCATGTCTGATGGTAGAACAAGAAGCAATGGGCTTAAACTGCAGCAAGGGAGGTTTAGGTTGGACATTAGGAAAAGCTTCCTGACAGGGTGGTTAAGCCCTGGAATAAATTACCTAGAAAGGTTGTGGGATCTCCATCCTTGGAGATATTTAAAAATAGGTTAAATAAGCATGTATCAGGGATGATTTAGATCAGTGTTTCTCAACCAGTGGTACGAGTACCCTTAGGGGTACTCGAGAGAAGTTGGGGGGGGGGTACGTCAACACAACTGAAATTTGGAGAAAATTGATTTTTTGTTTTAAGTTTTACAGCGCTTTTATTATTTTTGAACTTTTTACACCCAAAAATTTCATTGCCCACCCGGCTACGATTAAGTTGTTTAAACAAATGTGTTGCAATGGTAGAAACAAATTTTATGTATCTGAAAACTGAAGGTACTGTGGGTACTTTTTTTTTTTTTAAAGGCATACTTATTAAAAAAAAGGTTGAGAAACACTGATTTTGATGGTATTTGGTCCTGTTGTGACGGCAGAGGACTGGATTTGACGATGTCGTAAGGTCCCTTTCCAGTTCTAGTATTCTATGATTTCGAAGGTTACTCCCCTCATGCAGTAACTGGAGTTCTTCAAGAGGAGCGTCCCCATGGATGCTCCACCTCTGGTCTTGGTGCTGTCCCGGCGCCTGGATTGGAGATTTTCAAGCAGTCCCTGCAAGGACTGCACATGCATGGTGCCAATGGCGTGCACTGTGCCGGTAGGTACCATAGATGTGTGGCCTAGAGCCCTCCAGTTCTTTCTCTACCTCAAAGGCTCCCTAAGCCTGAAGCAGAGGGGAGGAGGGTGGGTCAGAGAGCAGTCCCTGCCCACAACCAGCCCTAGCCACTAGGAGCAGGGGCTGCTGGACTTGGCGTGAGCCAGGACGGAACAGTCCTGGCTTGCACTGGACCAGGACACTGTGTCTCTGCATTTTAGACACTGTGTCTCTGCATCTTAAATATAGTAAGAGCCTGGCAACTATTACTACATTTAAAATGCAGAGCCGCATCGCAGGTGGCTCCCAGAGTCAATACAAATTGTATCGACTACACGATTAGCCAAGTAACCACAATTTAACATCCTTAATTGAAATAGTCAAGAAATTCTCATGTGATGGAAAGAAAGAACAAGAACATCTGTATAAAGAATAAACTTTAACTGGCATGAGGAATTATCAGTCTAGTACTAGTAATGTGCCAGCTTTCTGCATTTCAATTACTGCTTATGCCACACTATCAAATTTGTTTGTAACAAATGTAAAATGGCTTTCTAGATCTTTATAGTTCCCTATGTTATTTTACACAGCATGTGGGTATGAACTGCATTCTTCCAAAAACAGTACTGTTTGATAACCTGGCAACAATTTATTCTGGACTCCAAGTTCTTCAATGTTAAATTTTCTCTTTCAGAGAAGATATCTGAGGTACCCAGTGCCAACTTTTCAAAGATGATAAAGTTACATGCAAGATCTGTGAAGTGTAATTACACAATACAGTTTATATTAAGAAGAAAAATAAAAGCGTATAATCAGCTTGTTAAACCAAATTTTCCTTTTGCTCTCAGGTGCTCACACGCCATATTGTAATGCAAAGACCAGGCCTGGATTTCAAGTACCAACCCCTTCTCCCTGTATTGGAAAAACTATGAAGGTAGAAACCTTTCGTCACTCTGTAGGTATCCTGAGGCATAAATGGGTCAAGAGCTCTTAATGGTACCTCTACCTCAGTGCACTGGGGAGCAATGTTCCCTCTAATCTTTTCCATCCAGGTGTGGATTTTGTCCATCCATATTTGGAATACATTTTTATGTGCACTGAGACATGTGCAAATGTGCACCACAAGTAGAAACAAAAAACCTAGCTGTAGGCATTCTGCTAGTCAACTGGGCAACACTGGAATCTCTCCTGAGTGGCCACACAAGCACACAGCTTATAGGGAACACTGCTGGAGCGCCTTTCATGCACTAATATATCAATGCAGGAAACTGTCTTCCCTCAGCTCCAGCCTCCAAAAACTCAGCCCCCCATCCCTGGGAGATGGGTAGCCCATAGGAGAAGGGGACTAGCAGAACTATAGGAAAGATTAATGGTCACATGGAGGATTTTAATATCTAGAGCAAGGGGACTGGAGAGCAGTGGAAGGCCTGAGGTGAACAGAAGCCCAGTATCTCTTTACTGAGGTAGCAACATGTCAAGGGCTTCCAAAAGCCCTTCTGCCTTGACTCCCTGATGCACCAAGATAACACTATTATTGGAAGCCCATGATACACTGATACCTCAGCAGAGGGAACTGGGTCCCTTGTTGCAACTGCCTCATGTACAAAAGCACCAATATAGACAGCGGACTCCTCCTTCCACCCAAGACCCCACTCACAGCCCTGCCCCTTTCTAGACTCTTCCCTCTACCAGACCCAACCTTTTCAAGTCCCCCTACCCACACCCACAGTGTTCCTTGAAAACTGTGTGCTTTTGCAGCCATTCAGGAGAAATGCAAATGCCACCCAGATGACTAGCAAAGTGTCTACAACTAGGTTATTTCTATTGGTGGTGCACATTTGGACATGCTTTGGTGTACATCAAATTATTCTGCACATGGCTGGAAGAGATTACAGGGAACATTGCAGATAACCCCCTCATTTTTCACAAAGCCTTGTTCACTGTGCCTGCCATTCCACACTTCCACTCATTCCATAATCTCTGGAGGCCAGCTGTCCTGCCTCTGGCTCACTGCAAACTACAAATCACAGAAGCAAACTGCACCGTCGAAAAGCAGATATACTGATGCATCTAAGCTATCCCAACAGCAGTCTTCGCATGTTCAAAACAGCCATTGTCAATACAGAGAATAACTCTTTGCAGGTTTAACTGTAAAACTATAAAGAGAAGCCTATGCCTGAAATATTAGTGGAATGTACGCATTTGCAATGCATGTGGGGTGGCACATAAGGAATGAAAGCAGAAAGTATGAATTTTGATCCATGTGGCTGGTTCACTAATAGAACCCTAAGATATGGGAGAAACAGAATTCAAAATTCCAAAAAGGAGCATTTTAAAATATATCCTTTGCAAAAATTAGTAAATCTTTCATTTTAAAAAAATTACATGGAAAATTCAACTGTCCTCTGAAAAGTTATGATGCTAAACTTAGAGTAAATTCAATCACTAATGGGTGAAACAGGGATTTTACTCCTGCTCCAGAGGCAAATGTCAGTGCAATTGTACCTATAGAATTGAACTTTATTATGGCAGCAGCAGTAACAAATAATTTCTTTTAATATCAAAAATAACAAGGCACAGTTTGAAACTGAGGTGAGAAGATGAACTTCATAGAAAAGCAATCGTCAAGTTATACGTTATTCAAACCTTGTACATTATACTTAAAGGCAATACCAACAATGAAACCGGTATTTCATTTTGATATGGTATAACTACTTTTACTCATATAGAAGTTATATAGTAAAATGGAGTTGTACTTTTGTCTATAACAATAATTTAATAAGAAACACATATATAATAGCCATGTATGTAAGAAGCAGCAAGCATTGGACATAGCTGGTACATGTATGCCAAATTCCAACATACAGAACCCCACAAAGTTTCCAAGTGAAAATCAACCAGTGCAAGGAAACAAGCATGCCCCAAAAGAAATCAAAAGAAGAACTCTTAGCAGAAAGGGTAGAACATGGAATCAGCAGCAAATGACAGAAGGGACGTCAACGAGCAGTCAACTAGACGATTAACTGATAAGCCTAAGTTTATCGTTTAATCTTGTTGACTACTTGCATTCTCCCCCCCCCCCCAGCCTGTGTATCAGAGACAGTATGGCGGGGGAGCAGGAGCCGATGTTGGAGGCAGCCAGCTTAAAAGCCAGTTCTACCCAGTACCAGCTCCATGGCGCCACCCCCCCCCCATCTTGCACTGCTGCCTCTATCTTGTCCTGAGCTCCCCATAGACAGAGGCTCCTCTACATCCCACAAAGCAGCCTCTGTCTATGAGGAGCTTGGACCCCCCCACAAACAGGGGTGGCAGGCAGCCGGTCCACGAGGGGAGCTGGTTTTTAAACTGGCTCCTCTCGCAGACCAGCATCCCCAGCCATCCCGTGCTGCTGTCTTTGATACAGAGGCAGTAATGTGAGGTGGAAGCAGCCCCTGTCTGTGGGGAATCCGAGCTCTCCACAGACAGGGGTTGCTTCCTGGGATGCTGAGGTAGCAGCACAAGGTAGTAGGGGGTTCCCCAGGAGTGGGGCTGGGAGCGCACTGGCTGCTGACCCTGCCCCCAGGGACTATCAAATAGTCATTTAACCGATAATATTTTGTGTGGTTACATGGCTATTCAATTATACAATAGCTAACATCCTTAAATGACAGAGTAATGGAACAAACTGGTTTCTACTTTGTGTGCCAACATTGGCATCATAAAGCTGTAATGTAATATACAAAAAAGAACTATCACAATCAATTATTCACTTGTTGCTATGTAACTGCTGTATGTATTGCTTCCTGTACCCCATCTGTGAGCCCATAGTAGCCTTATCACAATCACTAAATCAAACAGCAATTAAGGAATAGTGAATATGCTGAAACATAGCATCCATCCAGCTACTATACAGTTTCCTTCAGCTTTCTGTGCTCTGTATCTGCCTATAACCTATGTATATTGCTCCAAACTTTGTTGCTGTATTATTTATACTCCCTTGTTTCATACACATACTCTTATTTTCACTACTGAACATGTAGACACATAGGTCTTTTATAACAGAAAGCAACTTCTTAAATTCTGTACATATACATAAGTTTTTACTTGGAAACTCAAACATTTTAATTACTGTTAACAGTTACAGGAATTTCAATCAAATGTTAGAATCACTACAGCAATAGCTTATATGAAAAAGTAACAATGAATTCTTAGCTGATTTTTAATCAAATTTAGCAGCAAGACATGAGAGGACCAAGCACCATGAGACCAACCAACTCTCTGTGGACCACTAGCAAGTATTCCAGACCACAGTTTGGGAACTCTGATCTAATACAATCCATGCAAGTAGTCCACAACAAAAGACCCTAATTATTATTATTACTCTAATCTTAGCCAACTTGAAAGCAGGTTTCATCAGTCAATGTAGTTTCCACTGCTCTGCATCATTGTAACTAATGAACCTAGGAATATTTCTAATGTTATGATTTCAATACTATTAAACGCTTTCCACTAAGCATATTGAAACAAAAATTAAATAGAAAATGTGAAGATCATAGTAACCTCAAGTTGTCTAGCCACTTTGAATCTAGAAGACCAAAGCCTAGATCCGTTCTTACAAACTTTGATTTGAATTGCGTACTGTATAAACTATCAAGTGATTTTCTACTCCACTACATCCAAACACAAACAAGAGTAATAAAATTAAGTTTTACAAATATTTAATTGTCAACAAAGTGTCAACTTAAATAACAAGGGGCTATTAGGACAAGATTTACTTCTTTTAAAATGCATTTTGCAAAGTGAAAATACCTGACAACTGTTGCACAATATAAATTTCTGGCTATTTGAACCTATACTGTAGGGCTCAATCCTCCAAACCCATAGTCCAGAGATGGCCAAACGTACTGGCCCGCCGAGCCATGTATAACAATCTTCAGAAGTTTGAGAGCTGGGGCACACAGGAGCAGGGCTGAAGCCCCAAGACTGGCAGGTGAGCTCTGCAGGGTTCCTACCTCACCACACAACCCACTGCAAGGCAAACTCTTGAGCTCTCCCCCTCCTCCCCAACCAGTCTGACAGGTTAGGAATGGAGATGGGAGGGGGGCAGGGTTTGCAGAAATGTTGGTGGTGCCCAGAACCCACACCCCTTCCCCGCCTGCCCAAAGACACCATTTGGGGAGAGCATGAGGGGCAGCAGTCATCCTGTGTACCAGGATACAGCTTGCTTTTCTTCCCATTCCCCTGATAAGGGAGCGAGGGGAAAGTATTTGGATTCCATGAATTACTCCTCTGCTCTGCCCCTCGCTTCCCCAGCCAGGAATGAGAGGCCATGAACAGAATCCAAGTACTTTCCCCTTGTTCCCTTTTCGCCAGGGGAATGGGAAGAAAAGCAAGCTACGTCCCAATACATGTGGTTGCCCCCCGCCCTCCAGAAATGGCACCCTTCCACCTGCCTAAAGCTCTGAGAGGGATTTCGGATGGAGAAGGCATGCAGGCTCTGGAAAGGAGTTTTAGTGCTAGGTGCAGGCTCTGAGCTGGAGCAGGAGATTTGGGGGGAAGGAGGGAGACAGGCTGTGGGAGGGAGTTTGGGTGCAGGAGGGGTAAGAGATGGGGCAATGGGAGAGAATGAGGATGCCAGTGAGGGTCTGGGGTTCAGGATCTGGGATGGAGTCTGGGTGCTGGCTTTGTCCTGGGGCAGAAGGTGGGGATCCTGAGTGCAGGCCCTGGGAAGGAGTTTGAGGGCTGGAGGGGAGTGGGTGCAGGCTCTGGAGGGAGTGGGATGAACAACTGGGTGTGGGGGTAGTAGGTGGAGAGTGCCACACTTACCTTGAAATGCCTACTTGGAGGTGGGGGTTTCCAGGTGCTGCTGCACTCCTGCCCCCCATGCTCTCCCCTGAGCGGCCCCAGCCCCAGCTCCTGGAGGGGCCGATACCACCACTGGCAGCAGAGCAGGCTTAGAGCGGCTTCTGACTGGCTGCTCACTCTCCGCCACTGCCAGGGAAGGCAGGGCAGTGTCTCCATGCTGTGTTGTGTTTCAAAACACCCAGGGTATGGCAGGCAGGGCCAAGTGATGCATGTGGTGGCAGAGAACCGGGGGACACAGGGGGCAGCACCAGCAGGTGGTGACTTTTGGTGAACCGCAGCCCCGGGCCAGGAATATTCCTGATTTCGGGATGGCATGGGCCCATATAACTTGCCAACTAGGTGGGGTGTGTGTGGGGAGGGGGTTGTTCCATGAGCCACGCTTTAATGGTAAGAGAGCCACATGTGGCTCATGAACCAGTTTGCCAATCCCTACCACAGTCATAGGAGTAGTCTTTACTATTATGCTTAGGCCATGTCTATACTATGAGAAGGTCCAATTTATTAAAGTTGATTTTTAGTGCCCAATTTTGTAAAGTTGAATATGTGTGTCCTCACCGTGCACAAGAATTTGATGCTGTTTGAAGTAGCACGGCCCCAGTTGGGTGTCTACTGTCAAATTTGAGAGCAATGCACTGTGGGTAGCTATCCCACAGTTCCTGAACCCCTCTGAATTCTGGATTATGCTCCCCGTGTACACTGGGACCAAAACTGTGCAGCAGGTGGTTCTGGGTACACATCATCAGCATCCCATAATGCACTCTTCTTCTTCCTCCCACTCCTACTTGAAAGCAACAGCAAACAGTCTCTTCACACCCTTTTTTCCCCTGGTTATCCATGCAGGCACCATAGCAACATAAGCATGGAACCCATCATAGATCCTGTTGAGCATCAGAGCATTATGACGATCATATTAAGTGAGGTGAGCCTTATGCTGGAGAAGATCCAGAGTGTATCTAGGGTCCACTAGAACAATTAAGAACCCAGGAGACCACGAACATACTCTTTTGTGAAGCACTTGAGTTGAATGACTGGCAAATGCCACCAGCATTTGATTCTCTGTTCGCAGAGGAAGGATGGTTCTGGTACCATCGACAAGCACAGACTTATGGGATTGCATAGTGATGCAGCTATGAGATGATCAGCGTAGGCTGCAAAACTTTCGCATGTGTAAGGCCAGTTTCATAGAAATTTGCGAATTGCTTTCCCCCACTCTGAAGTGCAAGAATATCACAACAAGACCCGCTCTGACAGTGGAGCAGCAAGTGGCAATTGCCCTGTGGAAGCTTGCAAAGCCAGACAGCTACTGGTGAGCTGGAGATGAATTTGGAGTGGGGAAATCTATAGTCGGGGCTCTTCTGATCCAAGTGGCAAAGGCAATAAATACCCTTCTCCCATGGAGGTCAGTGACTCTGGGAAACGTGAGGACATACATAGCAAAAGGCTTTGCTGCAATGGGGTTCCCTAAGGGCTCATCTAGACTACACTAAAGTGTTGAAAGAGGAATTTGCATATCTTCTTCCGATCTCACTTTCGAAAGTGGAGTTTTTGAAAGTGAAAGTAGTCAAGCTGCTTTTTTTTGGCAACCCCCCTCCTTTTTCGAAAAGCCGCTTTTCCTCAAAAAATGAGGTTTACGCGGCTTTTCGAAAAAGGGGGGGTGCAGAAAAAAAGCATCTTGACTACTTTCACTTTCAAAAGCTCTGCTATTGGAAGAAGTTATGCAAATTCACACTGAATTTGCATATCCTCTTTCGAATATTCCGCGTAGTCTAGATGAGCCCTAACTGTCATGGGGCGACAGACAGAAAGCACATCCCTATCTTGGCACCCAACCACCTTGCCAAGGATCACATAAGCCACAAGGGGTATTTCTCCATGGTGCTGCAGGCACTGGTGGATCACAAATGCCATTTTACCCACATCAACACATGATGGTCAGGACAGGTGCATGACATGCACATCTTTAGGAACTCCTGCCTCTTCAGAAAGCTGCAAGCTGGAATTTTTTCACTGACCAGAAAAAATTACCATTGGAGATGTTGAAACACCAATACTAATCCTTGGTGACCTAGTCAACCCTTTGCTCCCATGGCTCATGAAGCTGTACACAGGCAGCCTGGACCACACTAAGGAGCAGTTCAACTACAGGCTGAGCAAGTGCAGAATGGTGGTTGGGCATTTAAAGGGAAGATTCTGCAGTCTACTGACTAGGTTAGTCTCAACTAACAACATTCCCATTGAAGTGGCAGCCTGCTGTGTGCTCCATAATATTTGTGAGAGTAAGTTATAAGACTGGGGGGGAGGTTGAGGCACAGCTCCTAGCCATGATTAGGAGCAGCGAGACACGAGGGTAACAAGGAAAGCACAGAGAGGCACTGCAAATCTTAGAGGCTCTGAAAGACAATTTTATGAATGACCAGATTTGAGAGTCATGCATGTTGCTCTTATGAGGTGCCCCTGCATTTAGTGTGCTTGCCTGTGAGCCCCTTCTCCCCCTTCAACACTAGCAATAAAGAGACTGTTCAGAAATCATGTGTTTTTATTTAGGGAATACAGCAGGGACAGAAAAGGAGTTCATAGTAGGTGCTGTGGGGGGGGTATGATCACAACTGTGAGAAGGACAGCCCTTGTTTCAGGACATATTCCCGGGATTCAGTGTGAGGATGCCCTTGACTCCCCCCCCCCACACACACACACACGTACTAGGGCCCCTGGGAGAAGAACTTGGTGAGGCAAGAATGTGGTTCCTCAAGGGCTGGAGGGGTGCCTGTGCATGTAGCTGTCCTGGAATGCTGCCATGCAGTTCATCACAGCTGCCACGGTCTTCAAGACTGTCTCCTGGTTCTTCACTTCCAGCTCCCTGCATGTTCTCCTGTCCTCACACTCCATTCTCATTTCCAGCAGCAGCATATTCCTCCACATGCTTAATCACCCCTGTCCAAGTGGGCGGATTGCATTTGCTTCTTGAACATGTTATCCCTAGTCCATTTTCCCCTGTGGACCTGTGCCAGCTGGACAGCTAGCAGAGCCAGAAGAGTGTGCAGCATGTTCACTGCCGTTCTCACTGTAACAAAAAGTGAAGGGCAAACTTTACAGGAGATATACACTGTAGTGCAAAAAACCTAATCTGTTAGCATAAAGAAAGGACTATCTACAGACAACAGAGATGTGTTACATACAATGCCAGAGTTATGCTTTATCAGCAGTCATTATGCCGCAGGTACACCACAAAGTTCTGAGGGGAGCAAGCTGGACTTGTTTGGTGGCAGGCATGGTAAGGGACAGGCCGGGGCTCAAACCTGCAGTGTAGAGCGGATGCAGGTGTGGTGGCAGGACAGGGCAGGGGCTCACGTGGTGCCTGTGTTTGGCATCCCCCAGTTTGCCAGAAGAGTGCAACTTTCCCTTCCCACAGGAACATGGTGGTTGTGGTGGCAGGGCAGGGCAGGGCAGGGGCTCAAGTCATGCTTCATTGGAGATGAACAAATGGAGGTTTACTGCAGAGGCATCAGCTAATAGCTTCCCCTGCTTCATCCAGGTTGCCATGTGAGATATCAGTCTTCTCCAAATCAAACACAGTAATAAGGAGCAAATGCTGACAGACTGTGGCCAGAAACCTGGACCTTATGCTGCAATGCTTTGTGCTGCAATGATGCCAGACCACTCACTGCTGGCCTGGCATGGGAAGGTGTTCTACCATGGAGAATGGAATAAGGCAGCCTCCCCAGAAACCTTCTGAGAAGGAGTAAAGAGTTCCTCTATGAGAGCTTTATGGAGACGTACAGGAAGGATTCCCACTCCATCTCCAGACACGTTAACATGGGAACCCCCAACTATATAGGCATAGTGGCCACCACAGATCACACCCAATTGCCTTAACTCACTTGTAGCATGATGAAAAATGTGAACTCCACAGAAGAGCCTTCCCCAGGATTAGAGCCTGGCCACAAGATGTCCTGGATGGAGGGGATGGTCTTCAAAGTTATAAAAAGGTCCTGGCTGTCAGTGACATTCACTACCCTGCTCTCCTGCTGACCACTCCTCCATCTTTTCCACACTGCTGCCCGAGCCTGCCAGAGGAGTGTCTTGGGAGGAATCCATGGATTGGCTAGGGAAGCTGGCTGGGTCTCCCCCTAGGATCACATGAAGCTGTTCATAGAAGAGCAGGTTTGCGGCAATGATCCAGACCATCCATTTGCCTCCTTTGTCTTCTGGTATGATTGCCTCAGCTCCTTTATTTTCACACAGTACTGCTGGGTGTCCCTGATGTATACTTTATCCTCCATGCCCTTTGCAATCTTGGCACAGATATCTGCATTTCTTTTGCTCATTCGTAGTCCTGCAAGAACAGATTCCTCTCCCCACATAGCAATGGGGTCCAGGATCTCCTGCACACCCATGCTGGTGCTCATCTGCAACCCTGGGAACTCGTGGTCAGATGTATTTCTCAGATGTGCTGCCTCCTTTGAGGTCTGCTCACCATGCTGGCCACGCAGGAAATGAAACTCAAATTTTCCTGGGGCTTTTCCTTTTCAGCAGGAGAGTAGTAGAGTTGAAAGTCCTGGCCAGAGCAGTCAGCACAGGGCACTGTGGAACACCTCCCAAAGGCCAAGAACTTAGACTTTCACAGCACTGCATCTGCACTACTATAAAGTCAACCGTGCAAGGTTGCATTTAATGTTATTCCTTGTGAAAAGCACGAGTACTGAAATGGACTTTAACAGCCCTTAAGGTCGATGGAATGGGCTTAGTGGTGTAGACTCATTGTTTACAAATCCAACCTAATATGGCTAAGTTCAATCTAAACTCCCAGTGTAGACCAAGCCTTCCACACATGCTTGAACTTATTACCATGATAGTCCCATTGATTTCAATGGGACCAGATGGGGCGATAAAGTTAAGCATGTACATAAATCATTCTCTATTAAGGTCTAATTTATGCAGTAAATGATGCTAACAAACTTACTGAACACAATAAAACTTGTAAATCAAAATGAAAGCACACCAAACATTTAAAAATAACTGATAAATTACTTAATAAACTAACTGATAAATAACTTAAATTGGATATTTCTTGGGCTCTTGATTATGTGCTTATGCAGCATTTTCCCTCACCAGTTGAAAAGGGAAAATGAACCCATACCATTCCGAAATAAACAGGAGATTTTAACCTTTTCATAAAATGTATGGCAGATTCAAAATACCCAAGATACTTTCTAATGCTGCACATTGATTTATCATTCATCAAACTTCACCCCAGTAACTAACCCCTGCAAAATACCACTTGCACTTTTATATTATCCTCCTTCCAAGAGCAAGTTTTGTGGCTTCTTGACCTAGCTCAATAAATCTTTATTCAAAATAGCAACAGAGATCATGAGGACTCCCTAACCTGAACTGGAGGCCATAAACTTGACATTTCAGATAAATGATGAATCGTTCAAGTAACATTCTTCTATCCAGTTACATTTTCATGTGAGGTCAGTGAAATTTCTATGTAGCGTCTATGCAGTTTCTACAATTCTCTAATGAACAATTTCAGTTTTAACTGCTTTTGTTGTTTGGAAGACAGCGTTTTATTGAGGTGGGAGGGTTAGACAGAAATATACATTCACACAGAGGTAAGAGTGAGGGCAAAGAATAATATATAATCTATATGTGGAAGCTGAGCTATTCCACTTTTTTCCTAACCCTTCTCTTGACGGACAGATTTGTTTGTGTCCCCTTCCCTTTGCCCCCTTAATACTCCACTCTCTTGCACAGCTCTCCCAAATGAATCACTTTAAAGCAGCTGTAGCAGGACATGGCGGCTCTGTACTTTCGCTCCTCTTCCTGCAAAAGAATAGCAGCAGGACACCAGTTGAACTGATTGTTTCCTCCCACCTCTGGAAAGCTGTACTGATGTAGGCTGGTGTGGGGAAGCAGAGCTTTTGAAGCATGAACCTCTCGTGCATTTAGCCAGGATTGAGTTGAGGTCCCCATTTGGAACAGATTCTTCTTCAACACAAGCTACAGCATCAGGGAGGAAAGAAGTTCTACAGCCAACCTGGACCAGCAGCTAACATCTCAGTCTTTCAAAAAATGTAAGGTTCTTCAATGAAAACATGCAGACAACTGTTCACGTAGAGAGGAACTAATGTGTTTAGGGTGAAGTTATATACACAGTACACAAGATTTACATGTGATTGACATACATTGTTAAGTAGGAATATTATGTCATCTGTAACTTATACCAAAGACTCCAGATACCTAAAAACTGCATGCAAAGCCGCTAGTGGTCTCATATTACCAGACTGTCTGCAGCATGATCTTCATATCTCATTACCAGAATAATGAAGGCTCAATCACAGATACAGTAGTCTGTCAAGATTGCCAAATACATGAATTACAGAAGATATTGCAAAGGTTTGCTTGAATAAAGACTTATTACCCACGTCTCAAAAACTGCAAGTCCTTCCAGAGAAGAGTCTCCAATGAGATGCTTGCAGATAGGGAAATTATTTTAACAGTTTGTCTTTAATGGATTGCCTATGTTGCATAGATAAAGTTGGCAATTATACACCAAGTGGATCACCTGATGACTGCCTATTTTGTTCATTCCCTTCATGGCATCCTCCATTGGCCTCTGTTGGAAGACAGGATACTGGGCTAGATGGACCTTTGGTCTGACCCAGTATGGCTATTCTTATGTTCTTAATAATTTCCATAGGTAGGGCTTAAAGTTACTGAACCAACTGCATGCTTAAATCAGAGATAACAGAATAGTTGGGACTACTTGCTCAAACTGATGGCAATGTGCCTGTCTATTTAGTATGACATGAGGCAATAAATTAGTAGCTTTATTTTTCATGCTTAAGTAATCATAATTTAACAGCACTTCCTAATCATAGAATTATAGGACTGGAAGGGACCTCAAGAGATCATCTAGTCCAGTTCTCTGCAATCATGGCAGGACTAAGTATTACCTGGACCCGGGGTCTCAAACTCCCAATCCACAGGCGCTCCCTGGCCAGAGCGATTGTGCAATCCAGCTCGAGACACCCAGTGGGCAGGGGAGTTGTTTGTTACTGGCCCCCCAAGTCCTGTTCCTTCCCATTATTGCTACGCCCTCTTCCCCCGTGGCACCCCAGCCCCGAGGACAAGGTTTGGGGAGGGGTCACCACTTGTCCCCCTCCCTGCACTCGCCAGAGTGGCAGGAGTCACTGAGGAAGCGGAGCGCACTGGGTGAGTGCATTCGCTCCACTGCATTTCGCTTCCCCTCGGCTCCTCCCGCCATGTGGAGTGTGCAACACCTGCTGCCACATGGCACCAGCCCTCACCCCAGCGAGCCACAAAGCTGCTACAACCTCTTTAGGTAACCACCCTGCCTGTTAGGAGCTTTTTCCTAATTTCAAACTTACACCACCAAAGGTGCAAGTTAAGCCCATTATACCTTGTTCTGTTCTCAATGGTTCAGAACAATTTTATTCCTTTCTCCTTTTAATACCCTTTTATGCACTTGAAATCTTTTCTGTTGTTAGTCTTCATTTGACCAGACTAAACAAATTTTATAATTTTATTCCCCTAAATAATTAATCTATTTAATTTTTAAATCTTGTTCGTTTCTTTTGAATAACAACTACACAAAATGTAAGAGACAGACAAAAAGATGACAAAATAAGAAAACAAAATAAAGTTAATACTTGTTCTTTTTTTTATAAAGGCCATCATTTGGGGGAAGTTGTTTATATAGGACCTTATTCAATACCCATTAATGTCAACAGAAAGATTCTCTGATTTTAGTTGGTACTAGATGAGATTCACAGTATAAATGAAGGTATAAATACAAGGAAAGTGTGTGTCAATGAGCAAAAAATTGGTTGTCAGTAACAGAGAGCATAGAAACTGCCATGGATTTTTTTAACCTGTACTTTACAGTCTCTTTGCAGGATAGGCACAAGATGGTACTTGCAAAATTTATTTTTGATTATTAAAGATGCTTACTTTTATGAGGACGCAAATCTGCATGTTACCGCCTGCTCAAAATACACTGAGAAAATGTAGCTGTATGAAGACTGCACATGAATTTACTATATATCAACTAGCATGTCAAGGATAATTTGTATGAATTTGGCATACAACTTAAGCCCTGCATTTTCCCTCTACCTTGGTTAGTTTCAATACTTTCTTACTTTCCATCTTGGCCAAAATATTTTGAGATGAGCAAAACTTGGCTAAATGAAAAGGGGAGGACACAATAATAGCCTATAAATGTATGAGGTCCGTAAATACTAAGGAAGATGATGAGTTATTTAGGGTGGTACAAAGGGATGTAAGGAGGAGTAATAGGAAAAAAATTACAAAGAGAAATTTTATATAGACTACCAGAAAAAATGAGAATAAAGACCATGGTATTTGACTATGACAATCTCCAGGGAAAAGTGGAAGCCCTATTAATTAGGACATTTAAAACGATAAAGAACTAAATTCTAGAAAATATGTTGCAAATGAAAATCCTGCCTCAGTAGAGAACTGTTCTGGCTGACCTACTACATCTTCTCAGTTTCCAAAATCTGTTGGGGAGGTATGACAACATAATTCACTCAGGACTTCAATGCTCATGAGTTCTGCTGTAAACTCATCTTTATGGTGTAGAATACCATGACTGGCATTTACAAAATATAGTATCCCCTTCCCTTTATAAACTATAAGTGTTTCACTAAAATATATAAACAGGGCATAAATAAAGCCTCATCTTGGGTAAATTCATGTTTTTATTTAGCACACTGGCACATGCTCTTAATTACTAATTAGATATTCAACGAAGAGTATCTGGTTTTCTAAGAAACTTTTACAATAATCAAAATAGCCAGATCCATAGCAAAAGAATCAAATAAATGATTTTAAGGGGACCTATATCTGAGATTGTGGAGAAGGAATGTAACTGGGATAAGGAGGAGGGGAGATATCCTTCCTTTAAAGCTACAGAATTACAAATGGCACCTGAAACCCAAAACAAACCACTATGGGCAGGACTAAAAGCTACAACGAAAACAACAGCCAGTTGTATAACAAACTTGAATTTTGAGTTCATTCTGGGTATTTTAAATAAAGGAAATTTGAATTCCCTTCACAACGGAGTTGGAATTTTTAGAAGGTATTGTTTAAAATAAACATACCAAAACCCATCTGATCTTTTAAAAAAAATTAAATGGATGTGACAGCCCAAGAGCAAAGACCTCTATTTTTTCACTGAACTGGTACAACACAGGCAGTTACAACTTAAGCTGCCATATATTTATTTGCCCACAAGCCTCAAGCCCAACTTGGAGGATCATATCTGAGAGTTCCAGATTAGTTCCCTCTTTAAAGTTCAGTCAATCCTTGGACCCTCCATTAAAATTGCCAATGACAGGACCAATTAAGGTTTCCATTTTACAGACATGTCCACTGGGAACTGGACTGAAACCACAACTTGTTTTTCAGAGGTCAATGAACAGCCATCAGACAGCAACAATTCTCAGCTACTACAGATCTCTATTAGATCTGAACCATTGAGTTTGATGTGAAATGATGCATATCTCAATAGCGTGAGCCATTCATTTCTCCCACCATTAATTTTAATTAAAGAATCAATTCTTCTACGTGATTTAGCCTGTACATAATATGGAAAAATAAATAATGCAACTGATTAGCTGCAGTTCTGTGACATGAGCAGTAACATGGTATGAGGTTGATTTTGTCTGGTCCTTCAGTTTAGATGTGGAGTAGGGTAGCAACATTTATCATGAATAACTCACAGGAAGTGCTGTCAGAGCTAAATTAAGACAGTCTATTTAGTTGGATCTACTCATTGAATCTGCTGACTAAACAGATTCAAAGACAGATAAGCTTTATAGAATGGAAAATTTACTGTAATGTAGAAAAGAATGAAGTTTTCACCAGATATGTTCAGATTGGAGGGAGGGAGGGAAGAAGGAAGGAAGGAAACTCCATAGAGTTTCAGCTTACTCATGAAAAGGCAACACACTGACTGTTTGCAGTAGCCTCTGACTTCTGAAAAATTGACATTTTCAATTGATCAACACAGCTGATACTCTCCATTTGAGTACTATGCTATAAAAAGATTTCAGGAATCAGATATGAAGGAACTGAACATGCCAAACAAAGTATTAATAAACATGCATACCAGGAAAAAAGCATACACTGTTTTGTATGTTGAGTATTTTGAATATTTGCAACTTTATAAACTACTAAAAATGAATTAAATATACTGGATTGATTCTTGACTAAGAATTGTTTGACTCCAATAAAATATTTCCTAAAAAAATGATGCCTCTGTTTTGAGCTAAACACAGGTACTTAAGGTTTTAATTCCTACTGTACTTAAAAATTCACTTGTCACATACTGCTAATTGGAAGTATCAGGTAAAGCAATATAGGCCAAGTACACTGGCACTTTACAACGCTGTATCTTTCTGGCTCAGGGGTATAAAACCTCTCCCCGCCCCCCTCTCCCCACACCCACTAACCTCTGATCGCAGCAAGTTACAGAGCTAACAAATGTCAGTGTGAACCAAGCTACAGTGCTAGGAGCCACGCTCCCAATGCTGTTCGTTACTGCCCTCAAAGACCATGCCATGACCACTCTTTCAGTTTAAAGCACTGTCATGGCTGTGCTTTAAATTGTTGTGTGTAGACAAAGCCATAGTATCTGCAACATGTGAAATATTCATGTCAATTATAATATCAAGGTCAATATATTTTAGGGATGTAAAAGAGTAGTTGATTAGTCGACCACCCAATAAGCCTAAACTTATTGGATAGCCAAGTCGACTACTCGCACTCCCCCAACATTGCTGCATCTATGTCAGAGGACACTGCGCTGGGGGAAGCCTGTTCCCCTTAAAAGCCAGTTCCCCCCAGCACCATCTCTGTGGTGGGGGGCAAGGGAGGGAAAGACTGGGGAAGTAGAGGTGCAGCAGCTCTGCCTTTTAAATGTGTTAACACCCAGGCGGCTCTTACTATATTTAAAAGGCAGAGGTGCAGCGGTTTGGACCTGGCGCAAGCCGGGACTGCTTCAGTCCCAGCTCACGTCGGGTCCCAGACGAACCCCAGCTGTGACTCTGCAATTTAAATATAGTAGGAGCTGGGCTGCCTGCAGAGCAATAGCAGCCCCTTAATAACTAACTGTGCACTCGATACAAATTGTACCGAGTACACGATTAGTCATTTACTCGCTACTTAACATCCTTAATATATTTAACTAAGTTTAAGCGTTATAAATCCTCAACCTTCCTGAGGAACTTCTGGCCAGTGTCAAACAATATATTTGGCCAGCTGAACCACGGGGTTTGATCAAGATTGTCAATTCCTATGTCTTTGCATTCCTATGACATTTCATAGAATTGCTGTGTCCGCAACCATGCAGGTAACTGGAAATTAAAGTTAAACAGTAAAATCACAACAGTTTCCATATGTCTGACTTTTCTATTTTAAATTTCAGCTTACATTAGTCTTGTACTTACTGTGGCCTCCATCCTTAGTGGATATGCACTCTTTTATAGACTCTGTTATTCCAAGGCTGGCAGCAGTAGGAAGTGGACCAAGGAGAGATTCTAATGCAGGTGGCCATACAGGGGCGTCATTTCCATCCTTGCAGTCCCTCCCTTCATTTTTCTTTAATCTATCTTTATTAAGAAGTTCATTATAAAAGTCCTTGTTTAAATGATTAGCAGCTGCTTCTAGTTCTTCATCTTGTGCCTCTTCCTCTCCACATACGCTAGCACTATTATCTTCTATAGATTCTTTAAGAGGAAAAAAAAATCAAATAACTTCATGCCATCTGTTACATAAACTAAATAAATGAAACCAGCTCACTTAAAGGAGAACAATCTGCAGAAGAACAGACTGTATTGTACAACTGTACAATGTATGTACAATGTATGAATATATGGAATTTCCAGATCTGCTTTAAAATCATTGCCTTAGCTTTCAAAATATGTCTTCTAAAAACAGTAATAATTTAAAATTGTTCATTTTGTGTTATCAGAATACTAAAAGTAGTTCTAGTAAAAAGAACTAAATATTTGTGATAATTAAGACTAAAATTCAACATATAAGTGGCATTGTATAAACTTTAGTGTGGGAATACAGAGGCACAAAGGGCCTTGGAACATGCCCACTGGTTTGGAGTAAATTTCATGTTAAACAGGAACAATCTTATGTACCAACAGTACCCCTGATAAACTGCATTTTGGGAGTAATTTGTTATAGCTCTTCATGCTGTTACAATAGTTGTATTTTTTTTAAATGTATACAATTTTGGTGAATTCCAGTACTGTACTACTAAAGATGATGTCTGATATTTCAAGCATGGCATTTTGTGGGTTGGTACTATGCATTCCATTCCTCAGAGAGCTCCAGTGTAAGTCAAGACTGAAAGGTTTTGTTGTACTCAACATCTGACTGCATAATGTATGTATACTGAATATATATATAAATAATACACACAAAAAAATAGAACTGTACATAGCATAATAAAAGATCATACAAAATAGCGCGAGTAGGATTTGACCTCTGTTGCTACTTTTAAAATATTCATAGTCTTTTATATACTTACCATCTTTAGTCAAATTTGCAAATACTCCTTTTGCCTTTGGCCTACTATTTTCTAATTCATTCTCTATTTCATCTTGGTAACTTGATATTTCACCTGTGGCAATTAAACAACAATAAAGCTCAGAAATCATTAATACTGTAAGATGCAGCTAAGTGATATAATGTATTTAAATAGGACTTATACCTTCAACATCTTCAAGCTTTTTTGACAGCACTTTCTCAAGCTGAAAAAAAAATGAGTAACAGAATGAAATATGAATATGCTATGATTAATTTTTATAGTATCTGTGCCTCTATTTAGAGACTTGAATACACTTGGTATACAAAAAGGGAGTAAGGTACATTTCTGCCCTTAAAGAGTTTGTAATCCAAGACATACATGACAAACAAAATAGTATTTGAAATAAAGCATTGATTAAATCTCACTCTCTACCTGACAGAGTAACTTTCACACCAGCACATCTAAAATGAGGCCCCAACTGTCCCCTCTAACCAAACACAGCTCAGACATAGCAGAGAGTAACTGCAGGGAGCCAGTTGCAGCTCCCTAATTCTTGGCCATCCAGCCCCAGCAGAAAGTGGAGAAGCTGGATACCTACTCTAACTCCCATCACCCAGAGTAAAATCCATAATGCAGCTATAGTGGAGCTCAATTGCATAGGGGATGGAGGATTTCCCCCACACAAAGGGAAATTTCCTGTAGGTATCGATGGACATAAGCAGCTCAGAGAAAACATGGATCCAAAAACAAAAAAACCCAATCAACCAACCAAACAAAAACAATCCAGCCACTAGAAACCACCCAATGTTAATAATCATTCTATTGTTTCTCAGACTAGTATTTCAGATACCTGTGTTTAAATGCTGGCTCTCTTTTGCTCATAGCCCAGCTTGTTTCTCTTATGAAAATATTACCAAACTAACACAGTGGTCCAAAACATCACATCTTAAAGCAGCATGCATCACATATTAAAGCAGTAATATTTTGTGCAAACTGTATTTTAATAATAAAAATAGTATTTTATACTAATTGATTATGCAGTTGAGTAATAAACCTGTGCTTGTAATAGTATATTAATTTCACTCTAACAGACTAAGTCACAACTTCAATATCAGACAAAAAGATGTGCTAAAAAGTAGCAAACCCCCATTTCAGCTCTCTCAGATCTGTGTAAACCTGAAGAAACTTCATTGTAAAGAGAATTTGACCCTCTCTTTCCCGTTTATTGGAAATTACTTAGATACGTGTGTGATGTATTGATGGTGGAAACAAACTTTAAAACCTGTTTGGAGTGATTCTAAGAGGTATTGCACACCCCCAGCATAAATGGGTATTCTTGGTACTCAAGAATTTTGGAGACTGTAGTGTTCAGATTATAATTTTATTTCACTCAAAAATACTCTGAATTAAAAACAAAATATCTGAAAATAAACAAAAAAAGAATTTCAAAACTTTGGAGGATTAGCTTTCAACTGTAACCTTAACCGCATTCTAGCATCATCGTCTATAATTGATATGGTTTAAAAATAAACTAGAACAGATAGATAACATATTCCTCTGTGTAACTATATGAATAAAACCAATCCAGCGCTTATACATACAATATGATGGGGACTAATTTAGCTATAACCACTCAAGAGAGAGAACTTGGAGTCACTGTGGATAGTTCTCCAAAAACATCCACCAGTGTGCAGCGACAGTCAAAAAAGCAAACAGAATGTTAGGAATCATTTAAAAAAGGGATAGAGAATGAGAAAAATAATATTTTATTACCTCTATATAAAACCATGGTACACCTACATCTTGAATAGTGCGTAGAGATGTTGTCACCTCATCTCAAAAAAGATGTATTGGCATTGGAAAAGGTTCAGAAAAGGGCAACAAAAATGATTAGCGGTTTGGAACAGGTCCCATATGAAGAGAGATTAAAAAGACCTGGACTTTTCGGCTTAGAAAAAAGGAGACTAAGGGGGGGATATGATAGAAGTCTATAAAAACATGACTGGTGTGGAAAAAGTGAGTAAGAAAAAGTTATTTACTTATTCCCACACTATAAGAACTAGGGGTCACCAAATGAAATTAATAGGCAGAAGATTTAAAACAAACAAAAGGAAGTTTTTCTTCACACAGTACAGTCAACCTGTAGAACTCCTTGCCAGAGGATATTATGAAGACTAGAATTTTAACAGGGTTCAAAAAAGAGCTAGATAAATTCATGGAGGCTAAGTCAATCAATGGCTATTATCCAGGATGGGTAGGAATGGTGTTCCTAGCCTCCGTCTGGAAATGGATGACAGGAGAGGGATCACATGATGATTACCTGCCGTGTTCACTCCCTCTGGGGCATCTGGCATTGGCCACTGTCAGAAGACAGGATACTGGCCTAGATGGACCTTTGGTCTGACCCAGTCTGGGTCTTCTTATGTTCTTATGATTATGAGCTGGCTATTCCTCAAAAAGCTATGTTCTATTTCATGGCAACTTTTAATGGAACCTCCTCTTGTTCTCCACCAGTGTTCCCTCTAAGATTTTCCTTCCTTTGGCGGGTTGAATTTTCTTTTGGGTGGGTTGAAACTTCTTATGTGCAACACCAATATTGAGGTAGTGTATGGATGTGCACCCACCAGTACCAACAAAAACCGTAGATATAAATATATATTTTAAATAGTCCATAGTGTGAAAGAAAATATATTAAAACAAGGGATAATTAACAAGGAGCAATGCTTATGATTATTTAATACGAAATCAAATAAAAAGAAAATTAACACTACCCTTGGCTGAAGAAGTGGGCTGTGCCCATAAAAGCTCATGATTCTATTTATACAGACTAACAAAAGTAAGGTGTTACAGGACCATTTTTTTTTTTTTTTTAGTTACAGACTTACATGGCTACCCTCGGAGACCCCGAAGTACAAGTATCATCATCCTTTCTAACAGACAGATGCATGTTTCAGAGATCTTGCAAATATGGTTTCATCCCACAAAACACCTAGTACTTGCTGCTTCTCACTCATAAGAGCTAGAACTCTACCAGATAGCAAAGATCTGGCCTTAATGCAATACAGTTTACTATGTATTAACCAGTAACACAGGATTTTAAAAAAATCATTAAGATCAGAGTTTTAGATATCTGCAAAACTCAAAAAAATTCTGTTAAAAGAATCTTTTTCTTTCTTACCTTATGCCATTAACACAGGGGTAGGCAATAATTTTTGATGGGGGGAGCCACTCCAAGAATTTGGTAAGTGGACGAGGGCAGCACTCTTCCATCACATTAATGGAGGAGGTGGGGGAGTCTGGGATGGAGGTAAGAGGTAAGTGATTGGGGTGTGGGATCTGGGAGGGAGTTTGAGTGAAGTAGGGGATCATGACCTGGGGCAATGGACTGGGGTCAGGAGGGGGTACAGGGCCTGGGAAGGCGTTGCTGCTTGGGGTTGAGGGGGGGCAGCAGGGATTTGGGCTGTGACCAGGAATAATGAATTGGGGTGCAAGGTCTGAGAGGGGGGTGTGACCTGAGGAGGAGTGTAGGAGGGGATGCAGTATCTGGGAAGGTGTATAGGTGCTGGAGCAGCGGTGCAGAAGGTTTGGGTTACATGGGGTAGGAGGACAGAAGGGGGGCAGAGGGTTGGTGGGAAGGACGGGGGCTGGGGTGCCAGAGATAGGCTCTGGCTGGAAGACCTTATCTGGCTCCAAGCCAGAAGACCAGCAGGTTCTTTAGCCAGGGTCCCTGCCTTCCAGCCCCTGTACGTGCTCAAGGGAGACGCAGAAGCCATGTTTATTGTTCTAAACTGAATGCTGTGAGCCCAGGGGATGAGGGAGATGGGGCACTTCACATGCTGTCTGTCCTGCAAACAGGCAGCTGCTATTGGTTGAAACTGGCCAACAGGAGTTACTGGGGGCGGGGGAAGCATGAGAAGCCTATTGCCCCTCCCTCCAGGTGCTCACACATGGCACACACGTGGCCCTGCATCCAGGTTTCTGGAGTGCCAAGCGAGTGCAAGGTAGGCAGGGAGCTGGCTGAGGCTCTGGCAGCCGGATCCTGCCTGCAGATCATCTTTTGCCCAGCCCTGGAGAACAGGCTGAAGCCAACTCCTCCATGTACAGCAAGCAGCAGCAGCAGCTACTGCTGCTTCTGCTCCTCCAAGAGGGCAAGTGCCTAGGGTTGCCAGGTGTCTGGTTTTGAACTGGACAGTCCGGTATTTGAGCTTTCTGTCTGGGAAACAAATTGAGAAAATACCGGACATATAAATGTCTGGTATTTTCTAATTAAGTAAGTTTTACTGCCTGAGCGTGTCTACCAGCCAGGCAGTATGCAACTACACAGTAGAAAGGAGAGGGGTGAGGGTGGGGGTGAGGGCGGAGCTAGGGCAGGATGGAATCCCCAGTGCCGGACTCACCTGTGCGCCCCGCCGGGACCGTGTGCAGGACAGGCAGCACCCCGGGATCTGCATTCACCCAGGCCAGCCCCGCTCCCCACCGGCCGGTTCCCCCCCCCCCAGCCCCACTCCTCCCAACCCCCTCCCAGCCAGCCCTGCTTCCTGCCAGCCATCTCCCCTGGCCAGCCCCGCTCCCCCCGACCTCCTCCCGGCCAGCCCCATTCCCCTCCCAGCTGGTCCCCACCCCCAACTGAGATCAAGTGTGTCCGGTATTTTTTTGAAATCATCTGGTAACCCTACAAGTGCCCTGTACATCCATTCCCCCGCTGAGCTCCCTGCCTGTGCGGGGAGCTCTGAACCTCTGTGTGGAGCTCAGAAAACGGCTGTTCACCCACGCAAGTGCGCAGCTTGCAGGGAACCTTGGAGTATGTCTACACTACATGGCTCCGTCGACGGAGCCATGTAGATTACCTTTGTAGACATAGGAAAATGAAGCGGCGATTTAAATAATCGCCGCTTCATTTAAATTAAAATGGCTGCCACGCTGTGCCGATCAGCTGTTTGTCGGCACAGCGCTGTAGTCTGGATGCTCCACGGTCGACATCAAAGGCACTTGTCAACCTCCCCGGTAAACCTCATCCCACGAGGCATACCGGGGAGGTCGACAAGTGCCTTTGATGTCGACCACGGAGCGTCCAGACTACAGCGCTGTGCCGACAAACAGCTGATCGGCATAGCACGGAAGCCATTTTAATTTAAATGAAGCGGCGATTATTTAAATCGCCGCTTCATTTTCCTATGTCTACAAAGGTAATCTACATGGCTCCGTCGACGGAGCCATGTAGTGTAGACATACCCTTGGTCTCCACATGTGGGCATATACACTCCTCCTAAACAGGCACACTATTTCAGTACTAATAGTGCAGACAAGTAACAGAAATCTGCACACACAAAGCCCAAATGACTGTAGGAATTAGAACCTACCACCAACACTGCATGCAGAAGCTATCACAGAAAACAAAAACCCACATATGTGCAAGGGCAAGAAGAGAGGTGGAGACTGAGGTCTAAAACATATCAACCAAGATTTTGAATAAGGTCCTCAAAGCACATCATAACACCACCAATATTAAGGAAGTTCGCTTTCAATCATAACAACTTGAAACAACATTTAGAACCATTACAGAATATTTTCATCTAAAACAACTGTATAATTAGTGTTCCTCAAATGAATTAAGCAACACATGAAACCAACCTTTCAAGTACTGCATATTGTATCACAAAACAAATGCTATGCATAAAGGCCTGCATGCATACAAAATCTGTATCCGCATTTGCATCCACAAAAATGAGTTGTGGATAACCACATTCATATCCATGGATATGGATGCGGATACCTACGGATACCTGAAATTTGCAGGATTCTAAATACAAAATTTGAATCTGCATCCACATCTGTATCTGCAATAATGAGCCGCTGATATCCACATCAGCGGATGCAGGTATCTGTGGATTTGCAGAGTTCTAGCTATGCAATTTAATTAGTATTACCGCCAATATTTATTTTTACATAACACAAGTTAGAAACAAAATGTTAAGAAATGACATATTTCCCATCCAAGAGTATCTCCAGCAATAGCACTTGCAAGATTTTTTGATCCAATTAACAAGCAACTACTTTTCCAGCTATGACCTTTACTAAATAGGGTAGAAGACTCAATTTAGCACATATGAGAGAAGGAAAAATACTGGACAAATCCTTAACGTTTACATGCAACAAAATCAGCCTAGCTGGTCATATGAGAGGCCACAATTTTGTAAGGAAAAGGTCTTGACAGTAGTGCAAAATGATGAGCATAGTGAAAAGAGTCAAGCAGAGCAGGTAGGCAAGTAGCAACTACACTAAATGTAGTTAAGAGAATCACTTGGTTTGAGTGCCAAATCTCCATTCTAAGCATAGTTCTGAACCATGCTCCAAATGAAGATCTGGTATCCATGTCAGAATTGTCTTCCTAATGGGGATAAAGACTGGATATGGGGCACAGAGATCCAAAACCACATCATCAAAATTAGATGCTCAGCAGTAAACTTCTTGTGAAAATAAGTATTTCTGCTAAGAACAGGAGGACAGCTGTTGTCATGCTACTTGATCACCAACTGCCTTTGATTTTCACTGAGCTGAACACTACTATTCGTATTACTACTACTGAAAGGAACTTGGATGAGTCTAGTTCTCAGGAGTAAGGGAAAACTGCGTGAAAGAAATCTTACACATTTTAATGTGTGGTTGGTTTTCATGTGTGCCCATCACCCAGCCAGTACAGAAAAAAATTATAATTTTGTTTGTGAATGCCTCCGCCTATGCCTCCCTCTCTCCCCATGAGAATCTGGTGGTAGAGGCAGCAATAGCTAAGGCTAAATTGATCCATCATGACATGGCACACTATTATGTCCAAAGTTAAAAACAGAAACAGAACCACAAGCAGCTCCAAGTGCAAAGTATTGACAGAATTCACCTCCTGTATCTTTAATTTTCTTTGACCAGCAGTAAATGAAGGAGGATCACACTCCTCTTCCAAGTCAATCTTCATAAATTCATCGATAGTTAGCTGACTTGTTGGTGTGTCTTCAAATTCCGTAAGCCTAACATATACATAAAATCAAAAACACAATATATTATTGTACTACCTGTTAGAATATTCCTTTTTTTAAAAAAGCAGTTTTACAAAAGTGACAAACTGCTGAATTAAAGAATAAGCGTGCCATCCCGAGACTGTGACTCAAACAAAACAAAACCCCAAACAAAACAAACAAAAAGCAGCTCTTATATAACAACTTTTCAAAAATAATTAGCCCCATTCTATAGATAGTGAATCTGAGGCACAAGACAATAAAATAACTTTACCCATGTCACCCAGCAGATCAGTGCCAGAACTGGGACTAGCTCTCAGGTCTACTGAATCCCAATCAAGTGCCCTAAACACAAGGCTACACAAAAATCAAAATTTCAATGTTCTCATCTGCTCCTAAACATTCATACATCCAACAAAACTGCCTTTGCTTAGATACAGTATGTAAGAAAAGTATGTTTTTGCCAGAGAGAGATTCTGAACTAGAACAGCACAATCACTCTAGGTGATAAACTGGAAAAACCACATGGAAAAATAAATACCACTTTCTGGCTGCCATAAGTCAGGGTTACCAATCTCAACAAATAAAAATTCAACAAATTTCCAAACTAATATATGTATTTATCATTATAGCATAGGAGTAAGTTTAAAATTCTTCCTAGCATATTAACACTGCTTTTAATTTATACAAAGCAGGTCTACAAATAATACAATTTCAACAGATCTAAAACAATTCTTCATCTCAAACAGAAGACAGACTGCAATGGAGAAAAGGGGTAATTTGTGCACTGACTATATGATATATATGAATATTTGTAAATTTATATAGTAAATAATATAATTAGCACTCATTCAGTGGTTGCATTTTAAAAATTACTACATTAAGTATGCAGAATCTCTCAGAAATGGCAGAATCTTACAAAAGAAAAGAAATTTAAGTGGGGCCAAACTGTTGCATTTTCATCCATAAATCTCAACATTTAGTTGTTAAGCACTACTACAGCCATTCTGCAGATGGAGAAACTGTGACAGTAGTAAAGTGAAGAGCTGGTGGGAGATTTCCACTGGAACGATTTGGGGAGAGGTGCAAAGGTGAGGGGGGAGGGGGAGGGGACAGAAAAAGGTCTTTTCACAAAACTGAGATTCTCCATAGGAAAATATCAAACTTCGCCAAAGAAATCTGATGCTCCTTTAGGAAGCATTTCATTTGTGAATTCAGAATGACAGCTCTCCAGCTGAACACCCAAAAGGCTCGTCAGTGGGAGAAGATGAAACCGACAAGTGCCTTCCATGCGTTCAGGCAGCACGCCGGAAAGTATTGCTTCAGTTTTCCTGAAATGGAATTTTCCAGAATTTGTTCAAGGAAAAATGTCCAGATTGTCACATGCTGTGCTGAACAGGGATGAACATTTTTCCAAAACCAGAAAATGTTTCACAGGACAGTAATTCCATTTTCTAGACCACTCTAGGGGTATGTCTACACTACAGCACTAATTCGAACTAACTTAGTTCAAATTAGTTAATTCGAACTAAGCTAATTCGAATTAGTGCATCTAGATCTAAAAACTAATTCGAATTAGTGTTTTGCTAATTCGAACTAGCATGTCCACATTGAGTGGACCCTGAATGGAAGTTAAGGCTGGCCGGAACCAGTGCCGGCAGGGCATCAGATTAGGACTTAAGACCGTGGAGCTGCTGCCTCAGGCTAGCCGAGGGCTGTGCTTAAAGGGACCCGAGCCCCACCCCGGACAGACAGTTCTCAGGGTTCCCCGCTTGCTTGTCTACCTCGATGAGGGACAGCAAAGCAGTCCTGACTTGGAGTGCCCTGAGTGCCCACACTCGGCACATCATAGCACTCAGCCATCAGCCCGGCTGCACTTGCCGCAGGCTGCCATCCGGGGGTGTCAATCGGAGGGGTTGTCAGGATCCAGGAGGCCCTGCAAGAGAGCTTCCACCCCGAGGAGCCCACAGAGCCACCCCAGTCCTCCCCATCAGGGGCTCATGCCCCATTCCTTCCTCACCTCCTTCCACTTACCCTTCCCTAGCCCCCCTTCCTGATGTAAAAAATAAAGGACACATGTTCAAAAATAGAAACTCTCTTTATTTAACAAAACTGGGGGGGGGGGGGATTAACCTCTGGGGAGACTGGGAAAAGGAGGTGGGAGAGGGGAAGAGAGAGGGTGAGAGAGGGGAGGGGGAAACCTGGGAGGAGGGAGCTGGAAGGGGGAAGCCAGGGGAAGGAGGAGGAGGGGAAGTATAAAACTATGGTACACCATATCTTCAGTACTGTGCGCACAGATGTGGTCTCCTCACCTCAAAAAAGATATTTTGGCCTTGGAAAGGGTTCAGAAAAGGGCAACTACAATGATTAGGGGTTTGGAACAGGTCCCATATGAAGAGAGGCTAAAGAGACTGGGACTTTTCAGCTTAGAAAAGAGGAGACTGAGGGGGGATATGATAGAGGTCTATAAAAGCATGAGTGGTGTGGCGAGGGTGAATAAAGAAAAGTTCTTCATTAGTTCCCATAATAGAAGGACTAGAGGACACCAAATGAAATGAATGGGCAGCAGGTTTAAAACTAATAAGCAAAAGTTCTTCTTCACACAGCACATAGTCAACCTGTGGAACTCCTTGCCACAGGAGGCTGTGAAGGCTAGAACTATAACAGAGTTTAAAGAGAAGTTAGATAAACCCATGGAGGTTGGGTCCATGGAGTGCTATTAGCCAAGGGGTAGGAACGGTGTCCCTGGCCTCTGTTTGTGGAAGGCTGGAGATGGATGGCACGAGACAAATCGCTTGGTCATTGTCTTCGGTCCATCCCCTCTGGGGTACCTGGTGTTGGCCGCTGTCGGCAGACAGGCTACTGGGCTAGATGGACCTTTGGTTTGACCCAGTATGGCCGTTCTTATGTTCTAAGCTCAGGGCTCAGGGTCGGGGGTCTCACTGGACCAACTTGATTTTCATGCAAACCTGCTCCTGGGTTCACATGTGGCCTCTGGTGGCCAGGCTGGCAGCTATCCTGCCCTAGACGGCCACATTCCTGTTCCTAGTGAGGAGGTCGTGGACGTTGGAGGCCTTCCCCCAAACCTCGATGAGGTCCACGATCTCTGCACTAGACCAGGCGGGCGCCCGCCTCTTGCAGCCCCAGGCAGGCTCCTGGGAGCCGCCAGCCTGGTCCTGGGAAGAGGCAGAGGACTGGGTGGCAGCGGGTGGCTGGCTCATGCCGTGCCAGGTGCAGGGTCTGCTGGCTGGGTGCTGGCAGGCTTGCAACTGACACGAGCACTGTAGCCAGACCGTGCCCCTTTAAAGGCTCCAGGGCCGGGAGGAGGGCAGAAAAGTTTCCTTGGTTTGGCCCAGAGTGGCCACCAGGGCAACCTGGGAAGGGCTAGCCTCCAACTAGTTTGAATTAAGTGGCTACACAGCCCTTAATTTGAACGACTTAATTCGAACTAGGTGTTAGTCCTCGTAGAATGAGGTTTACCTAGTTCGAATTAAGTTCGAACTAGAGGTTTGTATGTATAGACGCTATGAAAGTTAATTCGAACTAACGGCTGTTAGTTCGAATTAACTTTGTAGTGTAGACATACCCTAGGTAAGTGAGCTGGATGTAGAATGCACCTTTTTGGCCACGCATGGTGATGCGGGCAGGTAGAGGCACAGCGGCTAGAAAAAGAGTTCTGCAAGAGAGGCCTTTGGTTATGGTCTCTATTATTATTCATCAATATTATGCCCCTCAGGATGTCATTTTTGTCCTGCATGAGCTGTAGCATGAGTTCAGTGGTCTCCCGTCTCTGTTGATTGGCCCTAGCTTGTCTCTGCTCTCTGTTGCTTTTTTCTCTGACTGACTTGTTGAGTGACCAATAAATCCTTCAACAGATCATCATACATCCTTGGATTATTTTTCCCTCAGTTGCCGTACCCTCTCTGATGGTGTACAAGTCAGCTGAGTCCTCACAGTCTAGTCAGCAAAAGTAACCATTAATAATAGAGTGACTGTATTTTTCATGATAACGTTTGTGACATTTCACTGACATGCATGCCTCTGGATTCGCCTGGAAGCAAACAGATCTCTGCAGCCTCTGTGATCATGCTGAGTTTTAAAAAAGTAGGAGGAAAGTGTGTGTGGAGGGGGAGACTCCTCAAGAAAGTACAGATCATGGTTGTGCAGCAGTTGTTCAAGGAAACAATTTTTGCTAATCCTACACTTGTCGACAGGCTGCAATCACTCCCTGCTGAAGGTTAACAATCAAACCCAGGCTGAGCTTTTGGAGGCGAGTTGGGGGGGGCGGGGGGAGAGAGAGAGGCTCCCCGGCCCTTATGCAGCCAAACTTTGTGATGCCTTGGTTCTGGCAGCATATATTGAGGGCTGGTTTGAGAAAGTGTCATATCATGGGAGCGGGGCAACAGCAGCCCTGCCATGGAATCTCCATGACAAAATTAATAAGTACATCAGGAGAATCTTTGACACCATTTCCCAGGAAGATTTGATTGCTATCCGTGCACGCATCAATGCTGTGTTTGGCCATAAGACAGACCCAGCAAGTGAAATAGAGCCTCTGGTTGTCCCTTATTGCCACTCCTACTCTCCGACTGCATAGAGCAACTTTCTGCCCCTCACAGCTGCCAATGGCCACTACCTGCTCAATCCCCAGCCGTGGGTGCCTGCACAGCAACTACTCACTGTGGCACCACCTCCATACCGCCCCACATGGCCACTGCCTGCTCAGTCCGCAATCCCACCTGCCTGCACAGCAACATGTCCCTTTCGTTGCTTCAACACAGAGTGTCTCTTCCATGATGAGTTGCTGAGCATCCTTATAAACATCATTTGGGAACAGTACCTCGCTGCCAGGTGTACATGTTTTCACCGGATTGACCCTCACACCTCCTTGCCCTCTTCAGTCTCTTCATCAATATGTGTCTGTGTATCCAGGACAAATAGTTCTAGCTCTTTTCTCTTTTGAGAATTATCCACAATGTGCCAGGGTTTGATTGTGGGGTCCCCACCCAGAATTCCATCCAGTTCTTTATAAAACCAGCACGTTTTGGGTGCAGCACCAGACCAGCTGTTTGCCTCCTTTGCGTTGTGGGAGGCCTGCATTGTTGGGTGTCTCACTCATACCCCTTGGCATACAGGGCTAAGAAATGTCACCGTGTGTCCCAGTTCTTACAGCTCACTTGCAGCTCCAATTGCACTGAATCTTCACCCCCACGCACCAATTAGATTCAAGAGCTCTGCATTACTCCAAGCAGGAGAGGGTTTGGATTAACAACCATAGACACAGGAAACAGACTTAAATTTCGTAGGGTTTGCAGGTGGTTGGCGAGCATCTCTTTTCCTGTAAACATTACGTGGTTGAAGGGCAGCCAAGTTAAAGGTGATGTCCAGAGTGGCTAAATGGAGCATTGTGGGATTGTGGATTCCAATAAACTTGACAAAAAACCTACCTAGTACACACTGTGTGACTGTCGACAGCACAAAGACAAAAGTCCCTCATGGGGTTGGAACCTTCTTGGTGCTGTGACCAGCCATGTGTCATGACATTTGTCACACTAATGTGGACACTGGGAGGTTTTTGTCATCAAAATGCAGGTTTTGGCAACAAACTTGCCATTGTAGACAAGGCACTCATAACAAGACCAGCCATCCTCTTGTGGGTAACTTATACATGACCCATTCTATCAAAGCCTGAAAAGTGTTCATAAATTCTTTATTATATTTGTGTCCAAACACTAGAGTCAGTGCCAGAGCCCCACTGAACAAAGTACTGTGCAAACACAGATACACCTCGATCCTGCCCCAGATTTGGCTACTACCCACGGCTTTAATCTTGCAATCAGTTCCACATGGGTGCACCCTGTACCTGCATGGAACTTGCAGGATCAGGTCCTCATTAAATGTGTAGTGTGAGAAAGAGGGAGCTATTAGGTATTGCATACATTGCATGTGCACGGATACTACTTTTAGCTGGACATAAATAATTCCTATCTCCAGCTGTGCTTTAACTACCTGCCATTCAATTTACGTACCAAAAAAAAAAAAGTCTTTCACCAAATTTGTTGGTGTTTGAAATGTGCCCAAAAGACCACAAATTGTTAAATACAGCAATCTCTACTGCAAAATACACGGCAGCATTAATTTTGCAGTTAAGAAATACTGATGTAACCTCAACTGTTGCATTTTAATTTCAATGGTGTACGAAATTCAGTGATAATAAAATGTATTTCCTAGATGAAATTTTACATAAAACTAATCTCACTTTCAATTTGTACTTTTTATCTTAAAAAAACTGAAGGGAGTGACCAGTTTTACGTTATATGCAAAGAGAAAATAAGTAGATGTACAAATTAAGATATTATTGGCTTTGCACCCAATCAAAAAAGGCACTAATAACTGAAATCTGGCAGAAAATTACTTTCTATTTATAGCCAAAGCAGTAGCAACCCCTAGAATTACAGCTGAAATCCAGCTTCCAATATAGCCCCCTCCTTTTTTTATGGTTTCTGACAAACTCTCTAAAATAAATTCCTTTAGGGCCAAAATTTTCCAGAGTTTGATCTGTGCCAACAAGCATCCCCTACATACACTTTTTTTTCCTGGAAAAGATACTACAAAACCAGCTGCTCTGTTTTTGTTCAATCCACATATGTACAAAAATATACTTTTCCTGTGTTTTCAGATCAGGAATGTTGTGCACACAGCTCAACAACATGGGATTTTACTGAGACTTGGATTGGTTTGTAGATCTGACTGAAACAAGGCAAGTTTAAAGGAAACTGGGGAAGCTATCATGCAGTTATGGGCATTGAATTTTTTTCACTTACACCTTCCAGAAGAATTTCTTAGCCCAGCCTAAGAAAGGAGGGGGATGACGAAGCAATTCAGTTTTTCTGCTCGCTCAAAAGCAGCTTTGAATTCTACAGTGCAGTGAAGCACTTTTCCTGAAACCAAATTTTCAAGAGTTTTTAAAGTCGAGACTACAAACGCTTTGAGAGTTCCAGGAAATGTAAAGTCTGAGTGTGTACAGAGTGGGAAAGGCCATGCAACGTCTCTCACCTATTTCCCAATAAGAAGTGAATATAAATTGAAGAGGCCAGCGAAGATTGGAGAGGGGCAGAAAAGTTTTTTATACATTTCCAGTAACTATTACAGGCACCATCATACTGACTCAACATTCTAATTTTTAGAGACAAAATCCTGGAATCCTATTACATAGATTTCTTTGTTAATACTGGAAATTAGAATCAACTTATGAAATGTAATAGTTGACCTCTGAGTATGTTGTATGATTTCCATGAAAAGAAATACAGTCCAACCTTACATTAAGGGAACTATTCAGTGCAGAAAGCCAAGCACTTAGGGAACTGTTTGCAGTATCAGGGCTAAAGATACTATTCATAAATTGTAATTATTGTGCAGAAGATATCAAAGACAGCAAACAAGTAGTGCTGTACTGCTATTTGCATAATGAAACATTTTGGTGTATCTTGCTAAATCAATTCCCTGACATTACAGAGGCTTTGGTGCATCAAATTTGTCTTGTTCTCTGCCTATGGCATACAATTGTTTAGGGCCGGGGTGGGGAACCTTTTTTGGATTGGGGACCGCTGATCTACAGAAAACTCAGTCAGGGGCTGCACACAAGAAAGACACAAAAAAGAAAAAAACCCTCACTGACGTGGCCCCCGACTGAGAAGGAGAAAGACACTCCGCATATTCCCTTCGCACAGCAGATCCTCGGAGGACCAAGGCTAGTAGATTTTGTGTGCTCCAGCCCCACAGTGGGATGGGAGGTGGGCTGGAGCACCAGCGTGGGCTCCCCAATGCTGGGGGAGAGGAGCCCCAAGCCTTGAGGGCCAGATCTAGGCAAGATGGGGGCTGCATCCAACCCCCAGGCCTGAGGTTCCCCACCCCTGATTTAGGGTATGTCTACATAGCAGCTAGGAGCATGCTTCCCCCCGTGGGCAGACAGCACATGGTAGCTTAGCTCATGTTGTTGTGCTCCACATAGCAGAATGGCCACAGCAGCATAGCCAACAGTTGGAGCTGGCCACCCAAGCACAAACCTGCCTGATTCACTGGGCACTTAACCTGTGCTGTGACATTGCAGCCATACTGCTATTTAAGAGCACTTGCTAGAGCAGAGCTAGCATCTATGTGTCTCCCCATGCTAGGAATTGCTCTCCCAACTGTTGTTTGTCATATCCTTTACCTCCAGAGAGCTGTAAAGTGTTGGGGTTCGTGGGGATGGGCTGAGTTGACTGTGATATACAGGTCAGGCATGGCCCTACTGTACTAAACAATGGACAAGCACACACTACTACAACAGTCCCTACTCCAAAGAGATACAAGTTATCAGTTAGTAATATACAACAGGTGAATAAATGGATAAACAAGGGGGAGAATATTGACTGGAGAAAAAAAGGTGACAATAGACAGGTGCATTATGAAAATAAAATGTAAGGGATAAACACAAAATATTGAGAAATTTAAAAGCCAATTAATATATATTATCAAAACTGATACAGAGAAAATAAAAACTTGACTATTTAGTTAATATTGGTACAGTGCTTTGAACCTATGAAATAATATATAAAAACAGTATTATTCCAATTAGATTGGTGATGAAACAGATTTTTTAGTGCATTTAATATTTAAATACATTTTGTTTCAACAATTAGAATGAGTTGTTCATTTGAACTCTGCTTCAAATTACAAAGCAACAAGACCTTGTGAAGTGATTGTTAAGGTTATTTATTGAAGCCCTACCAAAAGAAAAAGAAAAATTTGGTTTTGAATCAAACACACAAGGTGAAAGCAATTGTTTTAAATGTAAGTGACAGGATCTGTTGTGTCACCATTATGTTTGCTTTTTTATGATCAGGTGAACAATTCTGCAAAATGAGAAGCTGAATTACTTTACACCCATTAATGTCACATATCTGTCTGTGAACTTGCTGATAACTACTGTTCTGATTATTAGTACTGGCTGACTGTAGGCCCAAAGGCTAATAGATAGGGCTTGGTTCACCCCTGTCCCTAGAGAAGAGGGTAAACTGACCCAACGTGTACTGTCAGAGGATTAGAATTAATCTCCCAGGGAAGGAAGACACAGCAGTGGCACCATACGCAGAAAGCTGCCATGGGTTACACTGAATGGGCATCTCTCCCAGGTGCCTTTACCAGACCATCTCCCAAAACTGCCCTACCCCTTTTGTGTCCTTGTAACACCAACCACAGTGAAGGAGTTTAGAGTACATTAGACTGATCCAACCCCTTCAAGGCCCATTTTCTGCCACAGACATTGGCATAATCCAGGAGCAAATCCAGCCTTCGGCGGTGGTTTAACAAATTGGAAAAATAAAATCAAATAGTAAGACACAATCAGGAGGATCAGAAATATCAATATTATTTTTAATAACTTTGACTGCAACGTGTAATTTGGTTTAAGAATTTTCATGAGAAAGTACTCAGCAGTGTGGATATTTTAACATTGTTTAATAGTATCTACAACTAGTCCCATTCCCATCTACACAAAGCGATAACAGTTAAGACATACAGCACTGAAACAGTAATAATTAAAAATAAATAAAACTGTACTTCATATTGAGTAGAGGGATTTTTAAGCATGTGAAGCAAGTACTTATTAATTCAGGCAACTTCTATTTAATGATATTTCAAGATTCTAATTCTTGAAAGGAACAAAAAAACCTTTGGCTACAGAAACACTTATTCAAAGGAATTTTTTATTTGCCTTAGCTAAATACCATATAATGTGCTCTTATTTGAAAAACATCAATCAAGTTTTATAGATTCGTGATAAATACAGTTGTAATTATAGCTCCCTGAAAATATTCAGCTGTCACATTTACCTTGTCAAAGTAAATAACGCTGTCATTTTAGCTGATGTGTATGACTTGAGTAAACATTTCAAAGCATGAATTTTACACAAGGTTTCTTCACTTAAACAACTGGTCAAAATTCAATTTACTTCCAAATGCTATTTACTATTATTATTATTGCTCTTAATAAAAATTAACGCTTCAACTATTTAAATATATCATCATAGAAGTGTATTATGACATGTAGAAATCATGAATTATAAAATCTGTTATTAAAGAAAATGCCCACTGACCAGACAACAGAGTGACATTAGTACTGATATATCCCCATCATCAAAGCATACAAACAATGAATTTATCCTCTTAACAGCCCAATACCATCATTCTCCTTTTGAAGACTAGGAATTGTATCAACTATTTTTCATAACTGAAAAGTGAACAACATTTGAAACTAGTAAATAATATCCGATTTATTAATTGCACCTAGATGCTCTATTACTGATCACTGGGTAAAAAAAATTCCTCCAAAGCCAAATTTTAAAAAAAGAATATAATATTGGAGATAGATAAATTCACCGACATTGAAAAAAAAGAAGAGCTTATTTACCTTGTACAGTAAGTTAGGGTCTTCAAGTACCCTATAGGTTCTCCACATCAGGATACACACGCATCCGTGTGCTCTGTCTTGGAGATTTTCAACAGCAGGTCTGCAGCTCTTCATTTGTATTTTCTGACATGAGGGTAATATGGGAATGGAAAGAGGAAGACCCACTACCACTCCAGGTCCTCCTCAACCATGAAAATCCCATGGGAAACTCTGAGGCCAATGAGGAGGAGGGCAGGTCGTGGAGCACCCATAGGGATACACATCTCAAAGAACTCCAGTTACTGCACAAGCTAAGTAATCTCTCTTTCCACTAGTGTTTCTGTGTGTACTCAACATCAAGGAATTCCCAAGGAGTGCCTCCATTGTGGAGGTGGAAACACATTCAGCATGGATCATAGAACAGCATCACCAAAAGCCACATCAGCTTTGGAAGTGGGGTCTAGTGAAGTGAATTACCCTCAGAAGAAGATGGGCTCCTGAAACTTTGTAGGAGGATGAGATGCTTCCTGAAACTAATCCTTTTATTATTTCTGCAATCTAGATGAGATTTAGGGAAGCCCCAATGGGCTTAATCCAGTCAAGCTCATAAGTGAGAGCTCTTTTCACAGCCAGTATATGCAATCTTGTTTTTCCCTTCAAAGAATGAGGTTTGAGATATCAATATTGGTAGATAAATCTCTTCATTAGTGTAGAATTCTGAAGAAATTTTAGGTAGAAAGCAAGAGTGTGGGTATGGTGGCACTTTATCATGATAGAACATGGCGTATTGCAAATCAGCCATCCAGCGGCATCCTTAGGATTTATGGGGCCCTATGCAGTACTATTAAACTGATGCCCCTATGCCCAGTGGCAGTCCAGGGGAGAGGGGAATTATTTTTATATATGTAATTTTATAGTCTTCAGCAACAAACTAATGAAATATATTTAAAACAAATTTTAAACTAATGTCCTGTAGACGAACACAGTAATTTTAGAAACTGACAGCATATATCTGGGGTTGGCAAATGCCTGTTACATGGTTTCATCATCTGCATGCACATGCACACACAAGAAACTTGCTACTCTTCAATATCTTAAGAAAAAGATTAAAACAGTAAAACTCCACTGACCTTTTCCTTAATGTGGACTCACAAACCTTGACCACTCTGATAACCTCCTTAACAGTGCGTCGGAAATCATGCATTCTTGCTGCTACTAGAAGAGCTAAAGAATGAGCAAAGAAAGTCATTGACAAAGATATTTTAGCAAAGCAAATGAAAGAAAAAAAAATCATTTATCTCTGTTCTCAACTTCAGTTAAAGAATAATAAATGCTAATGTTTAGCAATATACTGGAATTCAGGTGATTAAGTTGACTTGTACAAATTTTGCTTCCCATCCAATAAAATTAAGCTAGCAAACTATGATCTGTAAAATGTTGTTTTAGTTAGATTTGGCAGCCAAAGTAAGCTATTCAAATACAACACAAGAATACTGAACTGTTCCACATAAAAAAAATTTTTTTTCAGTAGCAATTTGATCTTCTTCAATAAATTGTTCTCCTTGAACATTTCCAGAAACCAAAAATAAGATACAGATTCCATCTAAGCAGTAGTCACTACTAGTTAAAGATTATTTTATTGTTATTTGTATTTCGGTAGTACCCACAAGTTTTCAATTGGAATCAGGACTCCGTGGTATTAAGTGATGTAACAACGCATAAGAAAACATGGTCCCAGTCTGAAAGAGGTTACACTCAGATTTGAAATTATATAAAACAGTGTCACGAACAATAAGAGAGAGGGTGAGATTACCAAGAAGATTGTGTGGTCAACATGGGTTATCTATGTGCTCTGAATTACTGCTAACATTGTTTCTTTTACTTATGTACATATTTAAAACTAGCAAATAATGCAGTGTTAAGAAAACCTAGGCAATCAAACAAGCTTCTTGATACCCTCACCATCTCAGCTATCCCTGACTCAACCTAATCTAAGTTGCTGGGGCTTTTTTGTAACCATCAGGGCTTGTCTAGACTACATCCCTCTTTCGAAAGAGGGATGTAAATGAAGCGCTTTGAAAGTGCAAATGAAGTGGGGATTTAAATATTCCATGCTTCATTTGCATAATCGTGTCCCAGTGGTCTTTTGAAAAAGAGTATTTTGAAAGTGAAACCATAGTCTAGATGCGGTTCTTTCGAAAAAGGGGGGCTTTTTCCGAAAGAAACGCATCTAGACTGCGGTTTCACTTTCGAAATCCCTTTTTTGAAAGACCGCTGGGATACGATTATGCAAATGAAGTGCAGCATATTTAAACCCCCACTTCATCTGCACTTTCAAAGTGCTTCATTTACATCCCTCTTTCGAAAGAGGGATGTGGTCTTGACACAGCCTCAGAGCATATGGGGGTCTCTTGCAGAGCATTTTGAAGAAGGAAAAGGTAGCATTCTTATGGATTAGTTTGAAGGCACTTCATGCCTAAGGGACAGCATTAAAGAACACTTGCAGACATTGCGAGAAAAGAGGAGAAATGGGAGGTCAAAAGTTAGTATCGCCGTGAAGCTGGCAGGGACAGGAAACTATGCAACGTGGAATAGATGTGATTTAGAAGCGAGGGGAAGGTTAGTGAATGGTTTCAATGATGAGGACAAAAAGTTTGAATTTGCAGGGCAAGTAGAGAGATTTCAAATGTATGGGAAGAGAAACAGGCAAGGAAGATGACCTTAGCAACTGTATTTTGCAGATATTAGAATGAGTGATATGGATACCAGAGAAGAGGGGAGAGTAAACAAGCTGTAGGAACAAAAGGACATAGAACAAAATGTCTTAGCACCATGGACAAAAATAAAATGTTGGATCTGGAAATGTTTTGGATGAAGAAGCTGCAGAATTTGAACATTGCTCTGTACGATTAGGCCACAAGAGTAAAGGATATCTAATAACGTCTCAGATAAGGCTTTGTCTATTCTTACGCAGAGATTGATGCTCCAGTGATCAATCTTTCAGGGTTTGATTTAGCAGGTCTAATAAGTGCTCACTAAATCGAATGCTGACGGTGCCCCCGTTTATGATGATACTCCACGGGGTTGCAATGAGTAAGGCAAGGGGGCTGCCCTAGAAACTTGATTTAAGGCACATCAACTCCAGTTACACAAGTCTCATAGCTGGAGTTGCATATCTTAAGTCGAATTTCTGGTGTAGTGTAGACCTGGCTTGATGAAATATCTATCTGAAATATTTTTCTGTTAGCTAAACCCCAAACCAGAGCCTTTTCATAAAGTAAATACAACTGTCGGTTTATGTGCTGAACAATTTACACAAGATTTCAGATACCTGCTCCACAGAGCCCTGACGGTCGACGTCCTGTGTGCATCCAGTCTCTTTTCATTCTCTGTAATAATCGCAGAGCAGTCATTGATACTTTCTGGTTCTTATCTCCAAATTCTAGCATGTGTGCAAAACGAGGAATATATAAACATGGATCTGCAACACAATAAAATATAATTATTTCTAATCTTGACCTTTAGCTTTTGAAATCTGCACTCTCAACAAGTGCCTCAGACATTCCATAGTTGACTTGCTATGCATCTTAGTAACAAAACTCCTACAATACTTTTTGTATATACTGGATCCTTTGACCTGGTTATTCGTTAGAAACAACTTTGTAACCTCTGTGCCAATTGACAGCTAATGCATACATATACTTTTAGGCTATAATTCTGTCATGCGCCTAACTTTATGCATATGCTGGACATCAATGAGTGACTCCACACATGTAAACTCAAGCATTTGCAAACGTCTTTGCAGGACTGAGGGATCATTTAGATCCAAACATTTTAACGTTCACTTGTATAGTAACATGTATATTAGCTTATGTATCTTTGTACCTAATTGAAAATTACGCTTTCAAACACGAGTCTGTTTAAAAACAAAACGTTACTACCAAAAGTCTACATGTATATCCAAATGTAACCAGCTACTTTTCCTTAATCGAAATTCCATAGTCACAGATTCATGCTCCAGCAATGCAAAAAGTTGTTCATCACGCACATCAGAGCTGGTGTAAAATGTCATTGACTTCAATGAAGCTAAGATTATTTACACCTAATGAGTATCTGCCCCTCAATGTATAATTTCAAATTTTAGTATTATCAGCAGCAGTCTAATAAAACAGCAAACCGCTGCCTGTATGGGTGGTTGCTTTACCTAATCTAAACCAATTTTTAGTTTATCAAACAATCTTTTAAAAGCTATGCTCTATGTATGTTTACACTCTTTTTCTGGGGGTATCAATTCCTCGTTTCCTGCCAGCCTCTTATCACTTGACCCAAAATCTATGGGATATGGTAAATTGTTAACTGTTACACTCAACTCAATTTCCTTAGATAATTCCCCATTTGGGCACTAACTGATAAAGATGGTATTTCTGCTGAAAACAATTTCAATAGTCTTACAGATTTGCATTAATCAAACCAGTTTCAATTTTACCAGTAAGGTCAAACAATGGATACCCTGTTGCAACTTCCATTTACCAGGATTGCACTACACACCGACAGACTTTCAGACTCTCAATTTAAAACACTGCATATTTTACTTTAACGCAAAAACATCCAGACAAATATTTTTCCCAAAGAACTGACATTACAAAATGCAATCACCTAGTAAACATGATTATAAAAATAAAACAAAATAGAAATATTAACTCCTTAAAGGCAATTAGTAAGGAAACCAAATCATTCCCAATCATCATCCATATCACATGTAACATCCTGGACTTCTATCTAATTTTATGTATTTTAAGGTACCTATCACCAAAATCTGAAAGAACACACTAGGGAAATCAACTTTCAAATCCTTCAATTAAAATAAAACAACCACCATGATAAAGGTGTTTCAAAACTATGGTCTCATTTTTAAAAAAAATCTATAGTTAACAAAAAAACTAATGAATTGTGAGTCAAACAATACAAAATTACTCTTTAAAGTAAAAACAAATTTCTCTAGCTTTTTAAATTTCCAATTTCCCTTTTACAATATATCCTAAACAACAAACACATTATGGTAATGAGCTAGCAATTTCAAAATCTTCCCAGATTCACTTGGCAAGGTTTATACAAAAGGGGTCAACTTCAGTGGGAGCTGGACCACTCAGCACCTCAAAGAATCAAAGCCTTAAATGAGGGGAGGAATTTTTTTATTATTTTAAATTCTTCAAAGCACTTTTTCTCTATAATTTCTGTATCGTAGCTTTTAAGGAAATTATGTTGGCATTGATGCCCACAGATCATTTGACAAACTAATTTATGCTAGATATTATTAATTTAAATCTTTAAAACTAGGAAAACAATTGGAATCTTGAAAAGTAGCAAATGCAAATTACGTAAGCAAAAAAAAAATTGAACAGAGGCTCTCCACGAACCGGCTGACCATAAATGGCTGCAATGCAATACCAGGAGTATCAGAATTAAACTAAGTCTAGGGCTTTCCTTATTTTCTCAGCCCCTTAATTTTCACATATTGTGCAGGACACAGTACACCGACACCACTTGGGGGATGTTCCGCTCGCCAAGGTCCAGCCAGGTGAGGAGGCAATGGAACCTCCCTTTGAGATGCACAAAGGCGCCCTCCATCACCAAGCGAGCTCAGCTGAGCCTGGTGTTACACCGTTCCTTTGTGGGCTGCAAGTATCCAGTGCGGGGCTTCATAAGCCATGGGAGCAGAGGGTAGGCAGTGTCCCCGACTATGCACATAGACGTGTCCACATCCCCCATCCTGATGGTGCAGTTGGGGGAAAAAGTGTTGGCATGCATCTTTTGGAACAGGCTGGATTTCCTAAAGACATGGGCATCGTGCTTTCCCCAGCCACCCAACATTAATGTCCATGAAGCAACCCTGGTGGTCCACGACAGCCTGCAGGACCATAGAAATGTACCCCTTGTGGTTAATGTAGTCAGATGCCCGGTGGTCAGGGGCCCAGATGGGGATATGGATGCTGTCAATGGGCCCCCCCTACAGTTTGAGAAGCCCATGGCAGCAAAGCTGGTGACGATGGGGTCCATGTCACCCAGGAGGATGAGCCAGCACAGCAGGATGGTATTGATGGCCCTCAACCTGTAGAAGAGGGCTACCCAACATGCGGCCCGTGGGCTACATGCGGTCCGCGGCCCATTTGTTTGTGGCCGCGGCTGGGAGCTTAAAACAAAAAACTAGTCAATATAATGGTCTTCTGTTGATATGTGTTTTAGTAGTTAAATCCCAGGACTGGCATTGCTCATTAAAAGTGCTGTCATATGGGTGGAAATCAGGTAAATATTGCATTTTATTAATATCAGCAGAATTAACTTAAATGGGGCCTGTGTGTTGTGTAGTCTTGTCTTATTCTTTGTATTCATAATCATCAGTGTGAAGGAAGCTATTTACATATATTTGGATACATATTTGCATGTATATGCAACCACACTTAAGTTTCGGCCCTTGATATGTGCTGTGAATATCATTGTGGCCCCCAGGGCTTCCAAAGTTGAGTAGCTCTGCTGTAGGAGAGAAACAGGGAATCACAAGGTTGCCAAAGCCCTCAGGAACTTCCCAAACCCAGCCTACCCTTCTCCCCTTACACCAGGACCAACCCTGAGCTTGCCCCATCCCCCAGCAGATTCTTTGTGAAGGCGGGACTGAAAAACCTTCCAGGGAGGGAGCTTTCACCACCATCAACCCCCGCCCCCTCCCGGCAGTTCACCTCCCCGCTCCAGCAGTTCACCTCCCTCTCAATAACATAGTAAGAGCACCATATCTGCATGACCATAGCACCAATGGTAGATCTCCCCACGCCAAACTGGTTCCTGACAGAGGAGTAGCTGTTTGGTGTGGCGAGCTTCCAGAGTGCATTGGTGACCCGCTTCTGAAGGGAGATGGCAGGTCACATGTGGGTGTCACATCGCCTGAGTACAAGGGCAAGCCACTTGCAGAGTTCCAGGAAGGTGACCTTCTGCACACGGAAATTCTGCAGCCACTGCTGGTCATCCCACCACTCCATAACGATCTGGTCACACCAGTCAGAATTGGTATCCAATCACCAAAAGCAGCAGCAGCAGTGCACTGTGGAGGGTGGGAGGGGCTATGCTGCATGAGCAGCACGTGGAGAGAGGTGAGGATATGCCCCGCAGGGAGCTGCAGATCCAGATTCTGCAGTGCCACAAGAGCAACCTGCAAAAACTACACTAGGAGACGCATCGTGAGATCCAAGAGCTGGTGACTGCTTTCCAGCAGGTACAGCTCCATGGCAGAAGTGCTGTGGTGTCCACAAGAGCAACCAGAATAGGCAGAGGAATGGGTTTGCTGTCCCTCAAGGAGGTAGGCAAGAGAGGGGAGCCTGGGACACAGCTATATGGGGGGTCCCTTTAAGCACAAGCCTCAGCTAATTTCAAGAAGCAGCCACAGGAAGTGACTACTGTCCTGATGCCCTGCCCACAGTGATTCCAGGGGACTTTAAATGCAATTGAGGCTCCAATGCGTACGAAAGCTCTGCTTGGAAATAGCTCAGTGTTATTTCAACAGACATTTGCTGTGTAGACACGCTATTTCAAAATAAGCTATTTCGGCGTTTTTCTTCTGAAATAGCTTATTCCAAAATAAGCATGCAGTGTAGATGTACCCTATACAGAACCCTCTGGACTTCAAGGGGAATTCCATGCATTTGCAGGGCCATTCTCAGTGGAGCAGCTTGAAGGATCAGGGCAAAAGCTAACAGTTTTGTTTATTTATGCTGCTAATCAGTGTGCACTCAGAAAGGACTTCATACACTTCAGAAAGTTCTCCCCACACCCTTCCTTCCTAGCCTACCTTTATAGAACACCTCGGCTTTCAAAATTATAGCATGAAAAAAAGCAAGACTCGTTTGATCATACAAAACAGAGTATATAAAGGTATGTATCGCCTGTGAACAACTGCTGCAATACCCTGTGCTTCTGGATGTTAATAACATGACATTTCCAGAAATCACTTGTTCCTCTACAATCTGACACCAGGGCAAAAACCCACCGAAAAAAGGGTAAAACTCAAACGGACATTCTCAGGAGCTGGAGTGTAAGCCTAGGCGCAGAAGGTGGCTGGGTAGGCCTGTAGATGAGGAAACAACCAACAGGTTGAGGATTTAAGCTAAAGCAAACCGCCCACCAGTTGCCTTTCCTACTGCAACCCCACTCTTACACTTGGAGTGTATGCACTATACCTCAGCTTCCACTAATCCGAATTCAGCCCAAACGTCTGCTACAGCGCTGAATACCCCTCTCTGCTTTTACCCCCCGGCGCAGCTTAATGTCTTGTCTGTACTCCTGCTCCTCCGAAAAGTTCAAACGCTGGAGGCAGAAAGGGCCTGACAGCAAGCAGCTTTGCGCGAAAGGCGGCTGCAGAAGGCCTCGGGGCGCCCTCGCTTGGTCCGGCTGAGAACTACTGGCTGCCCAGCAACAGGATCTCAGACCCAGCCCCCTCCCGGTTTCCAACCATTTCCATAATCATGGCTTCTGACTCCATGGAGCAGCCTGCCGTGCAAACTTTCCCAGCTCGGTGTGGGCGGAGGGACGCCTGGTGAGGGCAGCAGGTACAGTAACTCTGACTTTTTGTGTGGTCTGGGACCGGCTGGGTCCCTGCAGAGCCCCCCCCCTCCCCTCGCCATGGCAGCGGCGGCAGCAGCTGAGTTCCAAACTGCAGTGCCTCTGCGTGGCATTTCTGCCTGGATTGCTAGGGCTCCCACTCCGCAACATGTCAGACTTGCTCTGCTGCTGCAAGTAACGCCCGGGGTCGGAAAGAAAACAAAAGCCCCGCAGGCTCTTGTGTGCACTGGCTGGGGGCTGTGGGGAGGGAGAGGAAAGCGGCTTTCAGGAAGAAAAGTCGCTCCGATCGGCAGCTCTGCCCCATCTGTTTACTGCCTTCCTGATTCACCTTGGCTTAGCATCAAAGCCCGAGACCAGCCAAGCTGAGAGCTGCTCTCGGGAGGGGGAGGCGCACCGGGGAAGACGCTGCAGCGGGGGGGAGGGGGCTTTCGGGGAAGTTTAACGCAGACTGCGAATCTCCCGTGGGTCTGGGTTTACTTTTGCAGAGGGCTGGAGGGAAGTTGTCGGGGTAGGTCCCCACTGCACCAGGAAGGGAGGGGGCTAGTGGAAGGCAGGGGGGTGAATGTTGGGGCATCGCTGCGTTTTGCTCCATTGCAACCTTTCCTGGGCGGTACATTTTGGCTCCCTGTAATTTTCCCAAGCGGCTGGGGAGGGAGCATGGGGGGCGAGCTGGTGGGTGAGTAGGAGGGAGCGGAGAAGAATGACATATTGTCTGGGAAGGGAGGGAGCCCGGCCGTCCCCATTGGAGCAGGCGGCGTGACGCGCGGGGCCGCGGCTGGCTATTTGAGGCAGGAGGCGGGGGGAAGCAGACACACGCGCGCACACACACACCCCGAGGAGTAGCGCACACGCGTGCTGACACTGGCGCCCAGCCCCGCTGCTGGCTGAAGCTGCCGGGCTGTAGAACCGCAGCCGCGCAGGCAGGAAGGGAGGCGGCAGCGCCTGCGCTTGCTACTCGCCGGAGAGACGTGCCGATCGGCCCTGGCCTTTCAGACGCATCCTCCGGCCACGGTCGTTGCGCGGGGCACGGACCCTCACCCCGGCCCCGGGGGCATCTGAGCAGAACTGAACCTGGGAAAGTTTTGTTCCACTGGCAGAGTGGCGGGATTTGCCGCATCTGCAGCCCCTCGTCTGCGAAGGAATTACAAGATGCGGACTGGGAACTGAAGGCACCGTTTGTTCGGCCCTTGTTTAAATACCGTGGCTGGGAAACTCTTGAACTTTCTGGTCTCTGCAGATCTTTAACCCTTGCACGGGAAAAGAATCCGAGTTGCCTCTCAAAGAGGCTCCAGTGGTTGGCAGCAGCTCAGCGTTGGCTGGGTTTTAACTCTTGGAAGATTGCTGTATTGACTGCTGCTTCTCCTTTTCGGGAAACTCCTTGCCTGCATGATCCCTGCTGGGGTCTTCCTTTGCACTCCTGCCTTTGATCTTTGAGGCTGGGACCTTCTTCAAGCAAAGGTGAGCACTGGCTCAGATTCATTAGGGCACCATTCTGCCTCCCAGACAAGGTGCTTTGGGCTTTTGAGCAAAAGCCACAGTTTAAAATCATAAGTATCCAGGTAAAGGGACCTGACTTTAGAAAAGCTGTTCTCTTGCTCATGCCACTGCCCCATGACTGCCTCAATGGCAGGATCATGAAGTGTTTGACTTTCTTTCTTCTGCTTCCAGAGACCTTAAAGAAGTCCAAAAAGAGTGTGAGGTCAAACAGCAAGGTGCCAGCATGCTATGAGATAGTGCCCTTGTCCCTGAAGAAGAAGATGGCTGCAGAGCTTTACCCTGCCAGCACGAACACCAATATTGCAAACAGTAATAACGCTGCTGCTGCCACTGTCGCTGCTGCTGCCAACAGCAAGAAAAACGCCTTTCAGCTTCAGCAGAGTGCCCAGCCTCCGCCACCACCGCAACTGCAGAACCTTAATAATAATAATTTGGAGAGCTCCAACTGGCAGTCCTTCCACCCCACTCTGCGGGAGAGGTAAGAGCCAGAGTGCACAGAGCCTGCCTGGGCAGCCCTTGCTCTTCACCCCCTCCCCCTCCCAGCCTGCAAGAGAACTTTGGGGAGTTAGTCCCATGGCAATTCCCCCTCCCTCTGGCAAAGGCACATGATGGGTTGTTTAGCAACAAGCAGCCCTGTCCCCACTTCTCTTCTCCCCTCCCCCCCGCATTGTTAGGTGAAGAAAGTCAGGTTTCTGAAGCCAAAAAACTGAATTATGGCCTCACAGCCATAACACACATACACCCTAAGGTGAAGCAAGTTCAAGTATTGCATTTGCACCTGCCCTCAAGTCTCACTTGTGAAATCCTGTACAGTGAGAGAAGGTATCCCACTGTGTCCCATTGTACCAGCTGTAGCAAGGGGATGGAGTAGACACTGAAAAAAGGGATAGATTTATGTAGCATTAGCTCACTCTGTGGCATCAGGTAATACAATTGGCAAATCTAATTTGGTTTCTCCCTTCCTGTTACTTCCAGGAACGCACTGATGTTCAATAACGAACTCATGGCTGATGTGCATTTTATCGTAGGTCCCTTGGGGGCCTCAAAGAAAGTTCCAGCCCATAAGGTTTGTGCATCTGATTCCTCCCCTCCCCCCTTCTGCTAGGGCAGTGGAGTTACACTTGTCTAATCATATTTGTGTTATCTCCAAAATTACTCCTTTATACCTTAATTCTAATGGGACAATTTTAAATGATTTCTGTTTGAACTGAAGCTTTTAAGTTTCCCTCAGTACCTCTTCTGCCTGCTAGTATGAGATTACTACAGCTATATGCTACTTTTTGTTTTTTAACAGTATGTTTTGGCAGTCGGTAGCTCTGTCTTCTATGCTATGTTTTATGGGGATCTTGCAGAGGTCAGATCTGAAATCCATATACCAGATGTGGAACCTGCAGCCTTTCTAATCTTATTAAAGTAAGTGGTCATTACAAGTCTACAAATTACACGGAGAGACTAAAAGTGGTTTATTAAAAAAAAAAAAAAAATCTTTAAAATCTTCTAAACTGCATTTACGAACATGCAGGTATTACACTTTATTAAGTGTGCTGATAAATGTCAAATGATGTACATTACTACTTGTCAGTTAGGACAATTGTAGCTTAATCTCTCACAACCTATGTCGCTTTTAAAAATACTTTTTTTTTTTTTTTTTTTTCCTGTTTAGGTATATGTATAGTGATGAAATTGACCTGGAAGCTGACACAGTGCTTGCTACCTTGTATGCTGCCAAGAAGTATATCGTCCCAGCCTTAGCAAAGGCTTGCGTCAATTTTCTGGAGACTAGCTTAGAGGCTAAAAATGCTTGCGTTCTGCTGTCTCAGAGCAGACTCTTTGAGGAGCCGGAATTGACCCAGCGCTGCTGGGAAGTAATTGATGCTCAAGCAGAAATGGCATTGAAGTCAGAAGGCTTCTGTGAAATTGATCAACAAACACTTGAGATCATTGTAACCAGGGAAGCATTAAATACTAAGGAGGTGGTAGTTTTTGAGGCTGTTCTTAATTGGGCAGAGGCTGAATGCAAAAGACAAGGGCTACCAATTACACCAAGGAACAAGAGGAACGTATTAGGAAAAGCTTTATATTTGGTGCGAATTCCCACAATGACTTTGGAGGAGTTTGCCAATGGAGCTGCTCAATCTGATATCCTTACCCTTGAGGAAACGCATAATATATTCTTATGGTATACAGCTTCAAATAAACCCAAGCTAGACTTTCCACTGACAAAAAGGAAAGGACTTGTACCTCAAAGATGCCATCGATTTCAATCATCTGCATATCGTAGTAACCAATGGAGGTACAGAGGTCGCTGTGACAGTATCCAATTTGCTGTAGATAAAAGGATATTCATAGCAGGACTAGGCTTGTATGGGTCAAGCTGTGGCAAAGCTGAATACACTGTCAAAATTGAACTTAAGCGTCTAGGAGTTGTTCTTGCTCAAAATCTGACAAAGTTTACCTCTGACGGATCCAGTAACACTTTCTCTGTGTGGTTTGAACACCCTGTGCAGGTTGAACAAGACACATTTTACAACGTAAGTGCCATTCTTGATGGCAATGAACTTAGTTATTTTGGACAAGAGGGAATGACTGAAGTACAATGTGGAAAAGTAACATTCCAATTCCAGTGCTCCTCAGATAGTACCAATGGAACTGGAGTACAAGGAGGACAAATACCTGAACTCATTTTCTATGCATGATGCATTTCCCTTTGATTGTACTCCAGTACTGCTATTCACACTAAGGGGATTTTTTGATTACTACAAAACTCCACAGCAGTGTGGAATGTTACACTACTTATCTACTACATCAGGCTATCAAAATAAGTGAAGGAATGCTCTTGAATTTAATCTTATTTTATTTATTCATAAGATATTTGACTTAATTAAAACTGCAACATGCAGAAAAATGTTAAATTCTGCACGTATTGTGCATTTATTTTGTATATAGATAACTAACTTGCAGATTGCAGCTGACTCAAGCAGGATGTTCTAAACTAGAGCAGTTTATGAATCCGTGAAATATAAAACATTTTTACTTGCCCTTAACCTGTGTACTTGATCATTACTGATCTTGTGGCTCGTGTCCATGTTGTTATAGCTACAGTACAGTTTACAGTGGTGGGACTCTTAAGAAAATAATAAACAGAACATTCCGACTACTGTGTTTGTCTACAAAAAGCATAAAACAATCAGCACAAATATAGAGGTTGCTTTGCAAGATAACTAAAGCTCTCCACAAACAATCAAACTACAATTTCATCCCTTCTCTGAGGGAGTGTTTTAAGGAAGCACCGTTTTCTTAAACTTCAGTGACAAAGCAAAAAGATGTGACTATAAAGCTGATTTTAAAAAAAAATCCTAAGCTTTTATTTGAAACCTTACAAGCTTTCATGCAGATTAAGTTCTCTACAGCTATTGCATTTGCTCTTCGTATAGTTAGGGAAGCTTTAGATTAAATTGACATCTGTCCCCTTTTCAAGTGCATTGCAATAGACTGGCTTAATGTCTAGGGCCTTGCCTATACCCAGTTAAAAACAGATTGGTTAAATTGGTACAGAAACTGTGTGGACTTAGAATAATTAGAAACCAAAGTATGAAGTAAGAACTTTGACTCAGTTTTATGTAGATTTGGTACAAATTACAGTACTAATAAATGCAGTTTTTTATATACTTTTTTTTCAATGTACAAAAGCCTACCAAAGGAATAAAGAAATGAAACATGTCATTAAACAAACTGCCTGAACTCAGGCACTAAATTGAGAGAGAGAGAGAAGCAGTCTGGTAAAAATCTTAAATAGTACATTTTACATTCCTGATGATGTGAGTAACCCGCCTAAAAAGGCCACATGGCTAGAGCACTACCTTTGCTTTTTTTCATACAGCTGACAAGTGAAAAAAATCTCTCAATGTACCTTATCACTTATTTACACCTGTTGAGCAAATTCTAGGATACAGACTATTAAAAAAAAAATGGAAGTAGCTTTTTCTACCAATAGAGATTAGGCAGTTGAAAATATTTACTATGTGCTATAAGCAGGACCCCTTTCTCTTGTAGCAGTGACCTTGGAAAAAAGTACCTAACAGCTAACAGAACTTGAGATTTTTCCTGGTATAAAAAGTACCACTAACATTTACTTTAAAAGCTTGCCTTTTTTTCAGACAAGTATTTACTGACTGCTCTATGTTAGACAATTCAAATACAAACTATAATATATGGCTTCCTATTCTGTTTTTGCAAATGGGAGTGCAAAATACTGAAAGAGCTGGATTTCCACTGCAAAAATCAGAGGGCGAATATTCTTTTCATCAAGCATTAACATATGCAGAGTGAACTGGCCCAGTGACTTGGCTGATAGCTGTGTATTATCACAATATCTGGACAGGTGATGCTTAGTTTCCAGAGATAGCAATGTTTTCAAGTGCTCCTCAATGACTAGCTATAAGAGTGAAGTTGCTTGTTTGCTGATGCCAAAAAGTCTCAATCTCATGGAGGAAATACAGGAAAAAGAAATACCAGAATATAAAGGCAGGTAACAGTCCTGTGATACCCTTATGAACCAATCCCTTTAACTGGAGTTAGCAAGATTTTCTGTGGCTCACAATCTACCATGTGTAACAAAGTACTGAAACATAATGCATATACTGCTTTCTGGAGCTGCTACTACCAAAAGCAAATGTTAATATATGTTAGATTTAAAACTATTTTCATACAATACAACCTTTGCTTATTTCAACCATCACATTTTCAAAAAATAGTTTTCAAGAAAACTGATTACTATCATTCTCTCAAAATAAAGCTTCACATTTTCCATAAATCCTCTTGTATTTCAAGTGCTGACAAAATCCGCTTCAGGTAGTGAACACACAGTAAATTTAACAAATACTTAACCTAATGTTGTGTTTTATTTGGTCAAGCTGAAATATGAGAAGTCTGTGCAAGCTTGGAGATAAGCCTCTCTCTCCCGCCCATGTCAGTACACACTCTCATTAAGGCTTACATTATTTATATACTTAGGTAGTAAATGACATATTTAACTGAAAAAAAAATAGTATCAAGAAAATATGCATATAACAGCAGTTCCACTATTTTGCTCTCTATTGTAAGGTAACTTCTACTTTTCAGTAATTGTTAAATTTTATTCCTGGACTACTATGAATTTCATTTTAAAGTGTCCCTTTAATACATAATACTGTATTGTGCAAATGTTTTGCTTTAAAGCATTCATGAACCTATGACAAAGTATACCCAAATACAGAAATACAAGTTAAAGAAAATACCTATAGCTGGAGCATTTATGCACAGCTCTCTGGCCAACAGAAGGAAAGTTTTTCCCAGCACATAGACATTCACCTATTAAAGACAGAAAACATTATTTGAATCTTAAACAGCAAACACTTAAAAACCACTCCATTATACAGAGATGAAAATCCACCTCTGAAACATTAAACAAATTGCTTTGGTTAATAAAATCATCCAGATATGTTACAAAAAGTAATTTGATACAACAGATTTACAGATCATGGATTTAAGCGAAATTCTCATTAAAAGCTGTATGAAAAGTTAAAGCTGTAAATCAAACCAAAGCAGAAATCTCCACTAACACCACATCACTTCTTTGCAACAAGTTGCCTATTATGCTTTTCAGTGGACTTCAGTGTCCTGGAGTACTTGGTAGTTCCCAAATTGTCAGTTTGTAAAAACTTTAAATTTTTGTATATTTGTATATCAATGTTATATTAAACGATAACTCTGTAGAGAAACTTGTCTCCTCGCATAACAAAATCTGAAGAATTAAAAATTTGTGCAATTTTAGCTTTGTATAATCACGTAAAGTGGTATAATTAGAATTGCACAAGCACAAGCCAAACTACTCTGCCACCCGGGCAGGGAGTGGCACTCATTGCTCCAAGGATTTTTGCTTTCTCTCATTTTTCATTTGCTATCCTCACTTCAGTGTACTGTTTTTCTAACCTATAAAGTCCCAAGTGCTTAGGAGACCTGCCTCTCTCTCAGTGATTGAACTGCCACAATTGAGCTAAATACAGGTTCTCAATCTGAGGCTCCCTTAATATAAATGAGGGGGAGCTGTTAGTGCTGCATTTTCTGAGAGAGGTCCTCAATTTTGGAAGAGCACCCCCACTTTAGTCCATTGGAGCTCAAATTGGATGACTTTCCCTGCAAACTGTAAAGCTCATCTTTTTTCCCTTTTATTTTAAGGCCATTGAGGAGACGGCACTTAGTAGATGTTTATGGGAAGCCCTTTATTTATGTTCCTATAAAGATTTTTAATTTATGGAATAGGCACTTACAGTACTATTCCAAAAGTTTGAAGAAATTAAATAAAATAATGTGTTAAGTCAGGATTTTCTGACCTTAGGAGAGGATTGGATGTTGCAATGCTCCAGTTCCAAATTGGATGTGGGTGTTCCTACCTGAGTATGCTGCAGCCCCAAGGCATAAATACAGATCAATGTTAAGAGACTCAAATTCAAACTTCTGACATGGTACTGAAAAAAACCCCAGCCCTTTTTATTTAATTAGTTGGTGTTTTAGTGGTTTAATGCAGCAGAAATGTCCCTCTGCCATGCTAAGTGAAGTTGGTGAATACAGAGCAAAGCGTGCATCTGGGCTATTGCAACACATCAAACAAGCTTACAGAAAGCATGATGAGGGTGCAGGCCTCCTGATAATAAATATACTCATTCTGCATCCAAAGCTATTTTTTTTTAAGTCATTCAATTTGAAGTGAACTTTCTTCAAAGTATTTTCACCTACTCTTCTCCCCTTGTTCAGGAGGGAGAAATGATTAGGGATTTTTCTATGCTTTAATTCTACTTTTTTTAATTTAAAACCATTACAAGAATCTCCAAGGTTGCCAAGCATCTTCAAAGAGATCACTCAGTCTATCACTCAAATGTAGATGGGTATTATTTCACTTAGTAAATTTAGTGGAATGTGTTGAACTGCACTTTAACATAATCTCCTTTTATGACCAACAGCAAGACAGGACTAGCAAGTGTTACCTGTAGGTCTATGGAGAAAGGATAGTACAACTTAAACACAAAGAGGAAGTGACCAAAATTGAAATGTGTTCCCTGAATTAAGATTAGTCTTGATGCATATTAAGGTACAGAAATATATATTGATACCCAGTCTCTAGCATTTCCTGTAGAATTTGACACTGGTTTATTTCCTTTTTGTGAGCCATGAGGATAGAACTATACAATGTTTCCAAGTGTCTCTTGCTTCCACTGATTTGGGTTCTTTAGATGCACTGCAGTTTGTTTTGACAAACTACTAAGAGGGTTTTTTTTCCCACATTGAAGTTTGAGCCTCTTAGCTGGATGACCTGGGATTATAAACCTTAAACCTCATCATTTAGAAATCTGACTTGCAAAAAGGATTTATTATTCAAGTCAATAAAGTAACTCCATTAGAGCCAACCACATATCATTTTTCCATCCCAGGCTTCACGCAGTCACCCAGTTTTTTCATTTAGTTGAGGAAAAAAACCAAACCAACAGATGAAAATATTCATCTTCTCTCATGTTTTTTTCTTTTTTGGAGGAAAGTTCAAATGCCTCAGTCTTGTCCCCAGTCTTGCATAATTGTAGACAATACGATTAACACTTCTCAGCAAATTTTCCATAAAAACACCAATCACAAAATAATTAAATTCTAACACTCAAAGGCACAGTTTACCATTGTGAAGTCCTATCAGCCAAGGGCTGCTGTGTGGAGGTCACGTTAATTTTTCAGTGGAGCCAACTGCCACAGTCAAATTGCTGTTTCACTGATTCTGTCTTCCAATCCTGAGATCTAGGACCCCAGATCTAGGACCTACTTGAAACAAAGTAAATCTAACCTGCTTCATCCACGTCACGTACAATATAATGACTGATCTCAAGGTGCAGAAAACCTGTCCACACAAAACACTGATTAAAAACTTAATAGAAATTGTACTTCAGGGAATTTCTGCTCTAAGATCCTAAATGCAATCTTTTACCGTGTTCAGTTACCACTGATTCAGGCTACGTCTAGACTGCAAGCCTCTTTCAAAAGAGGCTTTTTCTAAAGATACTTTTGAAAAAGGCTCTTTCGAAAAAGAGCGTCTAGACTACAACCAGTACTTTCGAAAAAGCGAGCCGCTTTTTCAAAGGAGAGCACCCTGGCAGTCTGGATGCTCTCTTTCGAAAAAGCACAGTTTGCATTACACAGCGCCTTTTTTCGAAAGAGCACTTTCGAAAAAAGGCATTCTTCCTTGTAAAACGAGGTTTTCCACGGTCGAAAAAACTGCCACGTTCTTTCGAAAGAACGCAGCAGCAGTCTAGACGCAGGGGAAGCTTTTTCGAAAAAAGGCTACTTTTTTTTAAAAAACCCTGTAGTCTAGACACCCTCAGAGAGGAAGTCAGAAAGTACTATATGCTATCCAGTGCACTGTATGTTATTCCATTTTTTCACAGAGCTCATACATTTTTAATGCTAGTGTAAAAGTCACAGAAAGAATAAGCAATACAAAAAAGTGGCTCTAGTTCTATTGGCAAGCCAGTACAGATACTTCATCTGGATTTGCTTTGAGAGAGTATACTTTTCACTTTGGAATGATCAAATATTCATAGGTACTGGGACATTTGTCACTTTCTCTATATACTGGAAATTAAAGATGCTACAAGGCTAACACAGCAATCACTAAAAGACATGTATTGCTGAAACATGTCATTTAAGAACCTCTGATGGTAATAAATTAAGAGGGCTCTTTCACATTTTTTGAACTCTATTATTAGTCTAAAGTGGTAATATTACAGATTAAATATTTTTTAAAATTTAATTCCACATTCACCATTTGCATTTATTTATCATTCTGAGATTTCATTTAACTTTGACAAAATTCATTTACAGGCCTGTTTCGCTCTTTCATTCTCCCACCCTACTACTGGTTTTGGTGAGGGTCTACAACCTTACAGGTAAATATTTAAATCCTTTTTCTCCAATCTCTAACTCTTGGTTAATTCCTCTAGTTCAGAAACTATGATAACATTTGTACATCTAAACCCCTTTTTTTACAAGCATCTTAATTATGGCGAAAGAAGCGCAATTATCCATTTAAAAAGATGGATCTGGTATGGAATTCAATAGCCTTGTTGTACTGATCCCATTTGTCAGACAGCTTAAAAAGGTTGAACATTCCAAATCTAAGTAATACAGTCCCATTCCTCCTCTCAAAATCCAGGGATCAAACTGGAAAAAATAAATGGTACCCTCCTAAATTCTGTTCACTCAAAGACTCCAAAACAAGATGCCATTCCCAGTAGATTATGCAGATCTTCACAAAATGATTGTTAGTGTTTGTATGCTTTAATCAGCCATAAAATAGCTGTTTAAATTATTATTATTAGGCTTCAGAAATACTGTCCTAGTCAGATGGAACAGTAGCACCTAATCCCTCTCTGAGGAAATGTTTCAGGGTATCTGCAGATTTAGGCAGATATCATTGCAACAGTTTACAACCATACAAGCCAGATATATTTTTTAAAAAAAAGACATCTTAGTTTGCCAACCCATCTGTGAGAACTCATCCTTTTGATCCTTATTTTCTTAACAAGGAATATAATATCCTATCAAGATGTTCTTCCTTCCACCTATTGCATTATTCCTTTCAATATGATATTTGCATATGCTTACTCTGCTACAGCTAGATAGACTCCAAAGATTTAGTTTCACCTCCGTGGGGGATCCTCCCACCTGTGGAAGGATTAGTTAATATACTCTACATTTCAGATTCTATACTTCTACAAAAGGGTGGGGAACCTTTTTTGGGTTGGGGGCTGCTGAACCCCAGGCTAATAGATTTTGTGTGCTCTAGCCCCACAGTGAGAGAGCGGGGAGGCTGGAGTGCCAGTGCAGGTGGGGGGGGGGGGGGTGAGCCTTGGGGGCTGGATCTAGGCAAGCTGGGGGCTGCAGGTTCCCCATCCCGGGTGTAGACTTAATCAGTTCTCATTCTTCATACCTTGGAAGATGTTTTAAAGTGACACCTCCAAAGGAAAGGAAATCTTTTCATCCTTCAATTTTCTTTTCATTATTTACTTTTTCATATCACGTCTGAAAGCTCTGGCTCATAAGAGCCCACATATTTACTTCAGCTTTTGTGGACAAGAACAGTCATCTACTTACTACTGACAACTGAATTAAACAGGTAGTCCATCTAAAGCATGCTACAGTTTGAAAAATCTCCACTGAAAGATATATGCAATCTGAAATTCATAAGATTTTTAGATTCTATCTACTCCTTTGAAGATAGCAATTGACCAGAGTACCTAAGACACAGATGCCTAATCTTTCATCCAATAAATCTAATTTATTTAACAATGGTGAATTTCCACAGAGGATTGTCAAGATCAAAGAAAGATAATCCAGTAAAATATTGAGTATACTGACAGTGGCATTGGTTGTCTTCTTTTCAGAAAGACCAAGAACCGAACAATAAGAATACAAAGCCTCTATGGATACTTGCTTAAATAACAAAGGGAACACCAAAAGCAAATGAGTATTTAAAAGGAAAATGTCTATTGTTTGGGGAAGATACCTGAAGTTATTTGGTTCATTACTATTAACATTTATTGTGCAGCAGGGCCTAAAGACCACATCCAGGTTGTCTAAATTCAAGAGATCAATATATAAATTTGTGTGGTAGGGTACTGGAAACAAATTCAGTCAACCTGGATATGTCATGAAATAGGTAAAGAGTATTACTGTAGGAAGACAGCAACTAGGTATCTCCAAAGGTTTCAAGATTTAATATTAAAATGTTTTCTTATCCGATCAGTAGGCCGAAGGTTTTCATTGTTTAGACCCTCACAGCCATAATAATGTATTTAATCCAAGAAAAAAAAAACGATCCAAAACATCACAATCTTACACCAGTGAAACCTTTCTAGTTTCTAATTTAAAGAGTGACAGACATGAACCCACTTCTTTCAATCAGTCAAATAAAAATTCACTGAACGAAGTGCCTTCATTTCATCTTGTGCTGAAAAGCACTTCCTCAATCTAGGTCCTCAGAAGGAAGAATATACTTCTGTGTAATTCTGTTAGCTATATTACTATTATTCTCCTGTCCTACAACAAAATCACGTTTAAATGTATAATGTCACCTAAGCAAGGAGATAAAAGGATAATCATTCAAGGAATCAGCCAGTCCACTTCTTAAGTAAACAAATTTCTAGAGCAAATAAGTTGCAGTGATGATACATATAAGAAGGAAAATTTCATCACTTGAGAGAACAGCCACAAGAGAAGGAAGCCAGTTTTTTTGGGTTTTTTGCAGGTTGAAGAAGATTACAACAATTACCAGTTACTGTATTTCCCTTCTTGTGCGCTCTTTCCCCATCTGACAACACATCTATACAATAAGCAGTAACACACAGAAACTTATATAAAGAGAAGCAACAATATAGCCATATTAAAGGTGACATATTCACTAGGGATGTAAAATTTCGATTAACTGTCTAATCAAATAGTCAATAAGGGCACCTCTGCCTTTGAAGCACTTCAAAGGTGAAAGCGCTGCGGGGAGCATGGGGCCAGCAGGGGACTCAAGAAGTCCCCCACGGGCCCCATGCTCCCTGCAGTATTTCAAAGTGGCAGCACCATGTGGAGCCCTGCATCAGTGGGGAAGTCCCCAGCTGACCCCGGGCTCCACACGCTGTTGCTGCTTTGAAATGCTGTGTGCAGTATGGGGCCAGCTGGGGACTCCCAGCTGACCCTGGGGGACCTGGAGACTGCCAGCTGGCTCTGGGCTGCACGCAGCATTTCAAAGCATCAGTGCCCCGGGCTCCATGCAGCACTGCTGCTTTGAAGCACCTCCTCCTCTCCCCCCACCCTTGCTGCCTTTTTCTGATAGAGGCAGAAAGGGGTGGGGGAAGCAACTAACTGACTAGCATGTTTGACTATCCAATAAGCATTTGCTTTATTGGATAGTCGACTAGTTGTTCACATCCCTAATTTTCACTGCAGAGTCAGAGATTAAAGTAAAAGGCAGAGAACTGCGAAAACCTTCTCTGTCTGAAGACTGTTGCAACTACATCTCAAGATCATTCTGCTACTATATAAAAGAGAGGGACACCAGGAACCGACTGGTATTTCCCATGATTAAAGAGACAGCCTTTTGACACCTTGTGAGATCAGATCTCTAGCTGACTAGTTCTCCCAGGATGAAAGGGGGAGAGGATCCTGAAACTTATGGGCAAACCCAAACAGTACAAACATGTAGGTCAAAGCTAGACAAGTTTCTCAACCCTTTGAACTAGGGATGAAAGTGACTAGTCGACTATCCAATAAGCAAAAGCCTTTTTATGAAGTTGTGGACAGAAAGCAAAAGCTTATCAGATAGTCGACTAGTCCCTCGACTAGTTGTTTCCCCACCCCCTCGCTGCCTCTATGAGAGGCAGCAAACAGGGGGGCAGGGGAAGAGCAGGAGTCGGTGCTGGTGGAAGCAGGCTTAGAAGACAGTTCCCCTATCTCTGCAGGGGGCAGGGGAGTAGCAGGGACCGGGCATGAGCCAGGAATCAGCTGATTCCCAGCTCACGCCCAGTCCCAGACGCTGGACCTCTGCTTTTTTTAAATGTATTAAGAGCCTGGCTCTTAATACATTTCAAAATCAGAAGCACAGTGTGGGGGAACAGGGAGACCAGCGCGAACCAGGACAGCTCATTCCTGGCTCATGCCAGGTCCCCCCGCTGTGTTTCGGCCTTTTAAATGTATTAAGAGCCTGCCAGCTCTTAACACATTTAAAAGGCAAAGCCACAGCAGGTTTAGCTCCCACGGCCCCCGCTGAGGCTCCCCGGCTTATCGACTAATCAATTAATCCATCAACTAGTCGATTAGTTGTTTAAACAAAATTTAACATCCCTATTTTGAACAAGTAAACAATAGAATCTAGATTGGGAAAATGGCAAAGAAAACAAAAGCCAGCAAGGCTACTTCAAAAGAAAAAAACTGTACCTGCAAATAAAACAAGCAGAGAACCAAAGTTAACTAAGTGAAAATACAAGCAGAGAAGATTCTCCACCAAAGACCCCTGACTAATCTAGTTTACTGGTTAATGAATATGCAACCCTGTTGCTGGTTGATCAAGTGGAAGAAAAAGAATAGCCCTACTCTAAATAGAAGACCTGGTCAGAACACTTTTGATTAAACAGTTTAGTGTCAAAATATGCTGTTTTGTCAAAGCCAAAACATTTTGTGGAGATGCATAGTTTTTTATCAAGTTGTGGACAGAAAGTCTTTCAGTTAGATTCTGGTCACAGCAGAAGATACCCTGACCTGAACTGAAAATGAGACCTCTCTCATCTGAAAACAGATGTTTAGACAATTCCACTTAGCAAAAAACGTTACAGTGAAAGCTTCGTTATCTGGCACTCTAACAACCAGAAAACTTTTGTTAACTAGCATTGCCCCCAGCCACAATACTGTCACATGTTCAGGCGTACAGGCCTGGCTTGGTTTACCATGACTGGCTTAACAATTTTTTATTTAAGAAGTACTAATCATCTTTAACTCAAAATAGAAATGTGATACCAACTGCCTCACACTAAAAAACTAACAATATTAAAAACCTGAGTTTTACTATTATTGTCCATTGGTTTTTCCTAGGTTGATGGGACCCTTAGATAACCAGAATTTTTAGATAAACGTAACGCCCTAATCCCTGAGCATGCTGGATAACACAGGTTTTACCGTAAATAAGTTTTATTTCAGTAAGGAACAAAAAACAAAATTTCAAATGCCTAAAAGTTGTAATGAAATGCAATTGTCATTTGCCATCCAGCTCTGCTTAGTAAATCAAATAAAGAAAACAGCCCCAGTTCTGCAGCTACATACAAGTGGATGCCACACTAGGCACGTTATGACTCACTGGTTTTGGGTTACCCAGCCTCAGGAGACACCACCATGGGATCTGTAGCACCTTATGCCAGAGGAAGGTACACCACTAAAAGTGCCATTTCTTAGATTTCTAAGTAAAGAATGTGGGACCGTATCCACTGGTAGCCCTATGAAGACATCAAAAGGCATTGTGTCCTTATGGGCAAGTTTGTTCCAAGATCCTGGGCTTCAAAAAGCAGATGGTGTAGTCATATCATTGCAGTCCATTCTATAAGTATCTCAGGAGGATGTTATAAAGTCAGACATTTTTAAAACAGCAAGTCCAGTTGACTTGCATCTAAGAGTTTTAGAAGAGCTGGCTGAAGAGCTTTCTATACTATTACTGTTGTTTTTTAATAAATGTCGGAAGACTGGGGAAGTTCCAGAACACTGGAAGAGAGATAATGTTGTACCAATATTTATAAAGAGCAAACAGGATGACCTGGATAATTATAGGCCTTTCAGTCTGACATCACTCCCAGGCAAAATAATGGAGTTGATATGGAACTTGATTAATGAAGAAGAAAGGTTTACCATGGATTTATGGAAAATAGATCCTGTAAAATTAACTTGGTATCTTTTTTTAAATGAGATTACAAGTTTGATTGATAAAGATTACATAGTTATAATACGCTTAAAGATTTCCATACAGTGCACATCATCTTGATAAAAATTGAACATGATGTTAACAGGGCACATTAAATGGATTAAAAGCCCACTGTAACACTATGGCCAAAAGCAAAAGTTACTTTAGCCTCTGTATTTGGCACCGATGTGACCACTGCAGGTGTACTTTGTCCAGTTCATTCAAAAAGATGTGGATAAATGGGAGAGGGTTCAGAGAAGAGAACAATTAAACTCAAGATGATCAATCTATTTATCTTAACACAAAGAAAGTTAAGGTTAAGATTTGATGACAGTGTATAAGAACTTACATGGGGAAAAATACTTGATAATGGGCTATTTAATCTACCGCAGAAAGGTATAACATGATCCATTGGCTCGAAATTAGACAAATTCATATTGCAAATAAGATATAAATTTTTAACAGCGAGTGTAATTAACCACTGGAACATCACTGGCAATTTTTAAAACAATATGTGTGTGTTTTTATCAAAGATATCCTCTACAAATTATTTGGGGCAAGTTCTATGGTAGAATGCAAATTGGATGTTGACACACCTCAGACAGGATTGCAATGTTATTACATGGGGGTCACAAACTGACAGCCTCTACCCCAAACTTTGCTTCACCTCCAGCATTTATAATAGTATTCAATATAAAATTTATATGGGGAGTTGCCCTCAGAGGCTTTATATGTGAAAGGGGTCACCAATTCAAAAGTTTGAGAACCACTGTTCTACAGCCTGTGCTATATAGGAAGTCAGACTAGATTATGACAATGGTCCCGTCTGGCCATGGAATCTGTCAATCTATGGTTTCCCAAAAAACAAACTGATCTGAGCCCATTTGCATCCATATAGCCTTTTAAAAGGCTGAACCCAGGAGAGAAAATGGGCAAATATACGGGGGCGAAGCTGAGTCAAGGAAAAACCTCATCCCCCTGCACCAAGGCACAGGTCCAGAGCCAGGGACTGAATCTTGAAAAGATGCCAACAATCTACAGCCCTTTTTCACAAAATGGAACATAATGACAGGCTCTGCAGGCCTATAAGTAGAACTACCTTATGCTTTCCTCCCTCTATCCCCACCTTCATATCTTCACTCTTCCCATGTGCTCTTGTTTTTCCTCTTGGATCTTATCTTCCAAGTAGGCATTAGAAAAGAAAAAAAATGAAATAAATTACATTGCAGAGAGAGAAGAAAAGTGCTGAACTTTATGCTCCCTGTTGGAAGAACAAATGACTGAGGTAGAAGTGGATGGGGCTTACTCCTTGACTTTTGGTTAATGTAATTTGTTTTCTCTTTCCCTAGCAGTCAAGCCATAAATTCATTTGCTGTTGGATGAAAAGTAGTAAGATAGATGGATGGTTGCTTCTTAACTTTACTCAGTACCTTCATATGATGACACACTACAAGAGATTTTGGTTGGCAACATTATTTAGAAAGAATCCAGAGGCCATTCCACATGCAGGAATTCCCTAGGTCCATTGTACCACTAGAAATTATCAAAGAAACTTCAAGAAAAAAATTCTATGGGCGCATCCAAGATACCGTACACTTAAGATCTGCTAGTGGCATGTCCTCGAGAGCTAGTCCAGTGGTTTTTTAAAAGAAAGTAAATACAGCTTATAAGGTTTTGCAATAATTCATTTTTGAGCCATTCATGTTGGTCTCTTAGGCTATGTCTACATAACACTGTTTTTCCGGAAAAAGCTACGCAAATTGTGAACCACAATTTGTGTAGCTTTTTCTGCTTCTTTTTTCGGAAGAGGCTTTTCTGACATTTGGCCTGTCTACACTGGGCCAAATATCAGAAAAAAACCCTTTCCCTTTTTCAGAACATCCCTTCTGCCTCATAAAATGAGGTTTACAGGGATGCTGAAAAAGTGCATCTGCTCTTCCGAAAAAAATTCGGAAGAGCAGACGCATTCCCTGGACTCAGTAGAGTTTTTTCGTGATACCTCTGGTATCCCAGAAAAACTCTGTAGTGTAGACATAGCCTCAAATGCATGAAACTAGCAATTTTGTTTCATCAAGAAAATCTCATTTACATCAACCTCTCTTACAAGATCAATATATACAATCCAAAAAATAACATAACTGTACAGGTTGACACTGCTGTGAGGGCAGGGAGCTGGACTTAATGATCCCTTCCAGTTCTAGTATTCTATGATTCTGCCTTGGGAATATAACAAGTGAGATGCTCATATTTTAGTGTCATTAGTCTCTCAAAATTTGAGAATTTTAGCAGAGGTAAAAAACACTTCAAGGCAACGTATATGAATTTCTCTTTTTCCTCTGGGTACAGTTTATCAATCTTGAACTAAAGAGACTGATCTCAGATAGAGGCTATCTACTTGGAAATGTAGGAGCATCATCCTACCCTCTGGGAGGTCAGTGAAAGTTATTGGCTTCTGTGAGAGCGAGAGCAGGCTCTTTGTTTCAGCAAATTCTTCTGCATCAACCAAGGAATTTTTTCAGACACCAGCTGATTTTATTTTAGTCCAGTAAGTAGACCCAAACCAAAAGATGTTTAATTTCTAAAAAATATTTTTCAGAAATAATCAAAACAGGAGAGGAATCAAGAAGTAGTATATATTTTTGTGTAACAGATTTACTGTTTCAACCTAACACAGAGAACTTAGAAGTTAGTATACATCAGAAATCAACATTAGAATAGCTATACTGGGTCAGATCAATGATCCCTGTAGCCCAGTAGTCTGTCTTCTGACAGTGGCCAATGACAGGTGCTTCAGACAGAACGAATGAAACAGGCATATCCATTCCTTGGTTCTGGTGATCAGAAGCTAGGGACAACCAGTGCATGGAATTGCATCCTTAACTATCTTGGCTAACAGTCACCGATAGACCTATCTTCCATGAACATATTTAATTTTTTTTTTAACCTCATTATAGCTTTGGCCTTCAAAACATCCTCGGCAATGAGTTCCACAGATGGACTGTATGCTGTTGTGACGTATTTCCTCATGTTGGTTTTAGATCAGCTGCCTATTCATTTCATTGGGTGACCCCTGGTTCTTATGTTATATGGAGGAATAAAAAATACTTCCATATTCACTTTCTCCACAACATTCATCATTGTATAGGCCTCTCTCATGTCCCCCCTCAGCTCTCTTTTCCAGTCTGAAAAGTTCCAGTCTTTCTAATCTCTCATGTGAAAAGTGTTCCATACCCCTAATCTTTTTGGTTGCCCTTCTGTACCTTTTCCAATTCTTATACTTTTTTTGACACGGAGCAGCCAGTATTGTACACAGTGTTCAGGCTATGGGAGCATCACAGATTTATATAGTGGCATTATATTTCCTATCTTATTATCTATCTCAGGGGTCTCACACTCCTGATCCATAAGCCAGTCCCGGCTGGAGTGATTGCACAATCCAGCCCAGGACGCCCTTTCCTATTGGTTCCTAACATTCTGTTAACACACAGATTTTTTTCAGAGATTTATGTATTCCAAGCTCTCTTTCTCGGGTAGTATCAGCTAATTTAGATCCAATCATGTTGTATGTATAGTTGGTATTATGATTTCCAATGTGTACTACTTTACATTTATCAATATTAAATGTTATTTTCCATTTTGTTGCCCAGTCACCCAGTTTTGTGAGATCTCTTGGTAACTCTTCACAGTCAGCTTTGGACTTCAGTTATTCTGAGTAATTTTATATCATCTGCAAATGTTGCCACCTCACTCTTTACCTCTTTTCCAGATCATTTTTGAATATGTTGAACGGAGGACACCGCAATGTACCTCTCTCCATTCTGAAACTGGACCATTTATTTCCATTTGTTTCCTTTTATCTACGGCTGTCAAACGATTAAAAAATAATTGCAATTAATCACCAGATTAAAAATAGAGTCACAATTACTCTCAGTTTTAATCGTACTGTTCAACAATAATAAAATACCAATTAAATGCATTATAAATATTTTGGAAATTCTCCTATATTTTCAGATATATTCATTTTAATTCAACTCATACAAGAATTGTAGTGCAAACTTTATTGGAAAGTGCAACTTACAAGTGCAGGGTTTTTTTTAACAGCACTCAAAAACAAAACAATGTAAAACTTTAGAATCTATAAGTAGAAGCATGAAGGGACATATATAGCATATCTGGCACATAAATACTTTGCAATGCCATGCAAATGTCTGCTCTCACTTTCTGGTTACGTAGTAAATAAGAAGTGGGCAACATTATCAACTGAGAATGAAAACCAATCTGTTCATCTTAGCAATTAGCTGAACAAGAAGTAGGCCAGGGTGGACTTGTATGAGGTGAATTGAAAAATACTAGTTTATTTTTTTTACAATGCAAATATCTGTAATAAAATAATATAAAGTGAGCACTGTACACTTTTGTATTGTGCAATGAGACTGAAATAACTGTACATGAAAATTATAAAAACATCAAAAATATGTATAATAGATTTAAATTGGTATTTTATTAGGGTATGTCTACACTACCACCCTAGTTTGAACTAGGGTGGTTAATGTAGGCATTCGAAGTTGCAAATGAAGCCCGGGATTTAAATATCCCGGGCTTCATTTGCATCTTGCCGGGCGGGCGCCATTTTTAAATCCCCTTAGTTCGAACTCCGTGCCTGCGGCTACACGCGGCACGGAGTAGGTAGTTCGAATTAGGATCTCTAATTCGAACTACCATTACTCCTCGTGGAACGAGGTGTACCGGTAGTTCGAATTAGAGATCCTAATTCGAACTACCTACTCCATGCCGCATGTAGCCGCGGGCACGGAGTTCGACCTAAGGGCATTTAAAAATGGCGCCCGCCCGGCAAGATGCAAATGAAGCCCGGGATATTTAAATCCCGGGCTTCATTTGCAACTTCGAATGCCTACATTAACTACCCTAGTTCGAACTAGGGTGGTAGTGTAGACATACCCTTATTGAACAGTATTAAAACTGATTAACTGCAACTTTTTAAAATCTAGTTAATTTATTTTGCATTAATTGCATGCATTAACTGAAATTAATAGCTGTACTTTTAATCAGTTATTGATCCATGAGAAGACCTTCTCTCTTACGATCAGTGAGTTATGATTTCCCTTTACAAAAGCAGTATAGATTCTTCCCCAACAAATCATATTCATCTGTGATTGATAATTCTGTGTTATAGCTTCAACCAATTTCCCTGGTACTGAAGTTAAGATAAGCCTTTTTAAAAATAGGCGTCACCTTACCTATCCTCCAGTCATCTCATACAGAACCTGATTTAAGTGATAGGTTACATAACATCGTTAGCAGCTCTGAAATTTCATAACTGAATTCCTTCAGAACTCTTGAATATCATCTGGTCCTAGTGATATATTACTATTTAATGTATCAATCTGTTCCAAAACCACCTCTAATGATATCTCAATTTGGACAGTTCCTCAAATTTGTCACCTTAAAAGAATGGCACAGGTGTGGAAACCTCCCTCACATCCTCTACTGTGAAGACTGATACAAAGAATTCATTTTGTTTATCCACAATGCCTTATCTTCCTTGAGTGCTCCTTTAACACTGTGACTGTCCAGGGGGCTCACTGATTGTTTGGTAGGCTTCCTGCTTCTGATGTTTACACTTTTTGCTGTTAGTTTTTTAGTCTTTGGCAAGTTGCTCTTCTGATTCCTCTTTGTAAAAATTCCTCAGATTTTTATACTTGACTTGCCAGATTTTATGCTCTTTCCTCTGTTTCTCAATAGGATTTAACTTACATTTTTAAGGATGTCTTTTTGCCTTTAAATGGTTTTGTTCGCTTTGTTGTTTAGCCATGGTGACACTTCTTTGGTTTCCTTACTATGTTTTTTTAATTTGGGGCATACGTTTAAATAAAGCCTCTAATGTGTTCTTTTAAAAGTTTCCATGCAGCTCGCAGGCATTTCACTTTTATGACTGTACGTTTTTATTTCCATTTAACTAGCTTCCTCATTTTTGTGCAGGTTTCCCTTTCTTTAGTTAAATGCTACTAAAGTTGCGTTTTTTGGTTTTTCCCTTTTCCCCCCATAAAGATGATACGTTTATGTATAGTATGGTCTCTATTACCAAGCAATTTAGTTATACTTACCTTTTGGACCATATTGTGTGTGCCATTTAGTACTAAAACAAGAATTGCCTCTCTTCTTGTGGGTCCCAGTGCAGGTTGAACGTCTCTAGTATGAAACTATCTGGTCCAACAACATCCATGATCCAGCATGATTTTAGTTAGCTAGATGTCCACAAGTTTCCTGCATTCCCATAACATTTCTTTACTGCCACCAGTCCTGCCTTCCTGTGTTCTATGCTGTTATTTAGCTCTAATTTACCCCTAAATGTCTTCTAAGAGCTCAATAGTAATAGAGAGGTAGCCGTGTTAGTCTGATCTTGCTAAAACAAAAGGAAAAACTATGTAGCACTTTAAAGACTAACAAGATGGTTTAATAGGTGATGAGCTTTCGTGGGTCTGGCCCAGGAAGGCTCATCACCTATTAAACCATCTTGTTAGTTTTTCCTTTTTTAAGAGCTCAGTAAGCTTTGCAAGTGTTGGTGATGCTGCTAGACAATACTGACCTCCCGTAGTATGGCAAATTCTCTGGTCTAGCACCAGTCAGGTCCCGGGGGTACTGGACTAGAGAGAGGTTCAACCTGTACTAGCTGTTCCAATGAGCAGTCATTTATGATGTGTGTAAATTCTGTCTGCATGGCATCATGAGGTGACATCAGTCAATACAGGGATAATTGAAATCCCCTCATTATTACTGAGTTTTCTATTTTTATAGCCTCTCTAATTTCCCTGAGTCTCTCTCAATCCTGCTGGTCGGTAATATATTCCTGCTGCTATAAATTCATTCTGTTGTAGTTGAGTTCAAGGTACTAACTGCTACATCTTCTTCCAAAAAATAACATTTATTCCCAACCCTACAGTTATGTTTCTGGATCATCTGTACCTTCACTTTCCCTGATAAAAAGTATTTGAGGATTAAAAGCCATTCAGGTCCTTTAAGTTCCTTTCTTCCTCCCTTTTTTCCTTAAATTGGAAAGAAGAAAATCTGGAAACAAATTTGCACTTCTGCTGTTAGAAAATCAACTCTGTTGTATTTCCTGCATCTTTTGCAGATACAATACCTCTGATCAGAGCAATCCCGTCCATAAGAGAGTTTGGGGCTACTATCCCATGGCAGCTGCTGCAACTCGCCTATAGGTGGGCAGGACCCAGGAGATTACCAGGGGCCACCTTCCCACACGCTCACCGCAGTAACGGGAGCCAGAGTGGTCTGGCAGCCTGCTCCGGTCGGCCCCGCCACCGTCTCCCAGCCTGCTGAGCCTGGCTTCTCAGCGGCAGCGGGAAGTAGATTATTCCAGCCCCAGAGGGCGCTCCATTTCCTGCCACCACAGAGAACTAAGATGCACTGGGTTGACAGGGCAGCACAAAGCAAGCTGCCAGGCCGCTCCAGCTCCCATCACCTGCATGGTGAGTTGGGGGGTGGGGAGCAGTGTTCCCTCTGAGGTGCATGCCAGTGCAGCTGTGCACAAAAAAATTCTCCACCTGCCCACCTCCTTTGCAGAGCCACACAGCAGAACTCACCTTCCTGCTGGAAGGTGAATGGCGTAGCAGGGGGCTGCTCCTGCGGGCAGGGCCTGCTGAGGCCTCGTGGTGGTGGTGGGGTGCTGCAGGGCTTCTTCTGGCAGCCGCAGCCTCCACAGCTGCTTGGGGGGGGAGGGGCCTGCTGCAGTGGCCAGAACCTTCTGTGGCCACATGGTGGGGACGGGAGACTGGGGGGCTGATCCCAAAGGGGCCTGTGCCAAAGCCACATGGTGGGGGCTGGTCGGAACCTGCCACATGGCTGGGGGGGGGGCCTGCTCCAGCCACATGGTGAGGCGGCTGGAGCCTGCTGTAGCAGCTGGGGCTTGCTTGGGGGGGCCAGCCCAGCCCTGGTGGGGAGCCAGGGCTTGCTGCATAGTAGGGGGCCAGAGCCTACTCCAGAGGTCAGGGCCTGCTGCGGTCATGTGGCCGGGGGGGGGGGAGGGGAGGGGGAAAGCAGCATATGCTCTGGCAGTCGGGGCACTGATCCGGCGACTGGAGGCCTGTGCCAAAGCTGCGTTTTGGGGGCCCATCTGGAGCCTGCTGCACGTTGGGGTGCCAGGTCTATTTCAGCAACCAGGCAGCAGTGTGGCAGCTCCTGGGGCTGAGGCCCCAGGCATCTCCTTTTCCCCCAGTCCCACACCTTTCCTTTCCTTCTCCCTGCAGAGCCCCCTGGTCCCCAACTCTCTCCCCACCCCAGCTCCACACATGTTATTGCTCCACCCACAGTGCCTCACTCTCTGCAACGCCTGGGTGCAGGCAGCAGCTTCCCTCTGCCCCACGTGGGGGCTCACAGCCAGCCCCCCAAAGGGCAGCCCAGGGCATCCCCTGCCCTGCACAAAAGCTGCCTAGAGAGCTGCACTCCCTGGGTGGGGTGAGGGGCAGATCTCACTTTCTCCCCATGAGGGGAGTGGGTACTACCTGGGAGAGAGTGTCTCAGAGAGAAGCGCCACTGGTGGTTGCCACAGTGGCACCCATCTAAACAAGCACACATGCCCTCACTGTTGGCGCACAAGACAAAACTTACTCCACTCATGGATGGAAAATCTTACAGGGAACACTGGTGGGGAGCTGACCCCTGCTGCTAGCACACCAGGCCCCCGTAATGTCCCAGATCGCATTGCTCAGGGGAGGGAGCAGCGGGGTAGGGGCAAGCCTCTGACCCCAGATCTCTGACCCCAGTTACATCTGTTCCATGTTTCATCATCTTATTCATCTTCTTATTTGTAGTAATCTACATAAAATAATCAGATCTCTAGGTTTGAGAACTGATAATAAATTTATCAGATCTGATAATAAATAATACATTTCCCTCACCCACCCACCAAACATACATGTGTGCAACACACTTATGCTCTCTGTTTGGTTATAACTAAGCACGCTTAACACATTCAATGTTTGTAGCAGATTAGAAGACTGTTCATTATTTTAAGAATTAAAGAGTCATTATTGTAATTCCATCAGATTCTTTTAAGCAATAAATAACCTTCAGAGGGATGCCATTTACAAAGACAGCTGCAAGGACAAAAATAAACTAATCCATCCTACTTGTACTGTTTGTAAAATAGACTTATGATATGAGAAGAGACTGTGCACGTGCGTGCACCCACAAGCACATTCAGAGTGCTATATCCACACATGCTTCAAGTACACACAAATCAAAATAGATTTTACAAAAATATCACAGCATTTCATAGATCCATTTATATTGTATTACTTAACAAAAGCTATTTCTGTCGAACAGCTGTTTTAAAAATGTGTGAAATCTGATCTTGTGCCACTGCAGTGACTTTGTGATCACTGAAGAAAGATTATACTAAAAGTGAATATTTGTTATTTGTGAGTTTAAAAAAACCCCAACTGCTTGACCTTTAATGTCACTAAATAATTACTCTGATTTACAAGCCCTATGATTTTCCTGCTCATAATCTTTAAGAAACAGATTACAATTTCCTAAACAGCACACTGTAGTTCTTTGCTTGTATTCATTTTTAAAATATAATATTTTAAGACAAGAGTTAAACAGATACAATACCTGAAGAAGGTCACTGAGGTCAAGTAACATGTCTGTGAAAAAGTCAAGGAATATAAAAGCATGCAAAATCTGACAATTTGATTAGCAACACTATAAAAGGAGAAATAAAATAATTTACATCAGGCAGTGCAGGGATATGGATTAAGTAGTCAGATGCAGAATTCCTGCTAAAGGATTACATTGGCTTCAGCTCCTGAGTAAGCCCTATGACACCCAAGGTGCCATTACAAACAAAGCTTATATATACACAAGAAGGGTCTCTAAAAAGACAAGAAATCCCTTGAGGGGATGCTACGACTAAATATATTGTATTCAATAAATCATCATGTGGCTCATAACAGAAAAACTAATTTGTCACTAATTTTGAAAATCTAGTTGGTCAATTTTTTCTACGCCAATTTAGGGCCGTCACTTAGGAGCCATGCTGCCATCAGTTCTTTAACTATTCATACCCTGCCTCTTCATCTCTGAGCAAAATGCAAAATATGCAACAAGAATGGAATTAACTTTGCTGGAATGGATAACCACTCAGCCAGTCCGCTTCTACTCTGACTCACCAAGAGGACTAAGAGCCTTCTATGGGAAAGGAATATGGGTACAAGAAGAGAACGTCATGTTGGCACCACTCTTTCCCCTCTAACAAATAGTTCAGGGTCAGCACATGAGAATTTTAATTTCTTTCATCTTTACACCATATAGTGGAGGACAGTTTGGGCCCAAAATGTTAATTTGAAAATACGAGTTATATTAAAAATGAGTGCAAAAACGTAATGATTGCAATTTAACAAACACATTCATAACAAAACAAAGCTACTGTACTAGAGTTTACTGAAGACTTTACTGAAACTGTTAAGTTTACAAATGTTTTCTATTCTTACAGTAATTAAATAAAAGGAAAGAAATAGTAGGGATAAAAACAAAGATAAAACACTGTTCACAATCATCAAAACAATAACCACATAATAGTAGAAAAAGTGTATTAAAGTTTCTTTATACAAATATTTTTAAAATTTTAATTTACATTGATAATTTTAGGCAACTTCCTCCTAACAAGTGCCAAATGTTGTGTCTGCTTTAAGGCTATATATACTTCGGCGCTTTTCTCAAGGCTTTATTTCCTCAATTACATCTCTCAACTGAATAAAAGGTTAAATATGATCGTAGCTAGCTCATTTTAATTTAACTACAGTAAAAAAATTTCTATTTCAGAATAACAAACAATTTAATAAAAAAAGCAGCATGCATAACAAGCCAGTATATATGATAAAGCAACAACTGTAAATAAGCTCAGTACAGTTCGATATATTGTACAGGTTGAACCTCTATAGAGTCTGGCACCCTAGGACAAGGGCAAAACCAGAGAATTTGCTGAACCACAGGAGGTCAATATTGTCTAGCAGCATTACCAATGCTTCCACTTCTTTTGGGGCTCTTAGAAAACATGTACGGGTAAATTAGAGCTAAATAACAGCACGGAACACAAAGCCAGGACTGGTGACTATAAAGAAATTTTATGGGTCTGCAGGAAACATGACTAAACCCATGATAAGTGGACATCTGGCTAACTAAAATCATGGTGGACCATGGATGTTGCTGAACCAGAGAATGTCAAACTAGAGAGGTTCAACCTGAAATAATGTATGTTTTAGTCTGTGTTTTTTATAAAATATATTGGAGACTAATACTGAAGATTAGAGAGAAAAAAGTGGGTAAGGTAATATCTTTTATTGGACCAACTTCTGTTGCTGAAAAAAAGGAGCTTGCACAGAGCTCTTTCAGATAGAGACAATTTTCTATACAACACCAATTTGGGAAGGGGCAGGAATTCTGGTAACTATCAGTTTATGCATAAACATTTCTCCAACTTACATGCAGCATTTCTATCACTATCTTATATTAAAACTACACTGACTCAACATTCCAAATTTGTTTCTGCATACATTTACCAAATTTAATATCAAAATCTACATATTTTATTCTGTTAATGTTCTCAGCATACACTAAGCTTCAATAGTGTAGGAGCACAGTATGCTTCGGCATTCAATTTGCCAAGATCACAGTAAGTCTCAGAGCTATAAAATTAGAAGTCAGCAAAATTTAAATCAGCCAAGAGGCTGCTGACAAAAAAATTAGAGCTTTTTAGTGAAAGACAAATCCAAGCAAACTACTACTAAAATGATTACAACTGGACTGGTGTAAGCAGGGAGATCATCAGAATGTAACAGCTGGCATACTGAGTCAGATAAAAGGTATTCTGTGTTCCTGCATTGGCCAAAGCCAGGTGCCCCAGAGGAAATGAACAGAACTGGTTATCATCAAGTCATCCATTTCCAGCTTCTGGCAAAGAGAAGCTAGGGACACCATTCTTGCCCATTCTGGCTAATAGCTATTAGTTTCCTTGTTATCCTCCATACATCTAAAATAGGAAAACTATAAAAAAATTCAAAAATGCAAGTGTGAAGGAGCCACAACTACCGATAACTCTTCAAACATAGCAAAACCAGCATTTTAACTGTCTTTGCCAAACTCACTCCCGCTCAATAGACACAGAGCTGGTTTTAAATGTTGTGCTGCCAAAGAAGCTTTTTTGAGCGGAAGCTGCCTATCAATCCTAATTGTATGGTGATTTTGGTTCACAAACAAGAAATAGGAAGAGACCACCAACACTTGATTTATTTGGAACACGCATGTTTCAGATTAAAGACTTCAAAAGTGGCACATGATCCTGAGTGCCTCAATTACTGGGTGTCCAGTTTAAGACATCTTAGTCTAGTTGCCAAAGTGCTAAGAGTCTGCCCTTTGAAAAACAGTTCTCCTTTAGGGTGCCTAAAGAAATTGAATACCCCAAAATTGAAGCACTTAATATTACTAGTCATTCTTGATCATTTAGAGGTAAAAGCCTTGTGTACAAATACAGTAAACCACAGACAGCCTCTCCCCCTCAATTAATAATTTACTTATAACTTACTCTGATTTAAGAGGTTTTATTTTGAAATGTAAACTAAAAAACAATTAAGCTCACATTTCCATTACTAGAGAAAAATAAATTAAAACACTGCCTGAATTTAGAATATTTGATATATGTTGAAAAATTTACTTTCCCTGGAGTTCCTCACTGGAGGCACCAGTGAGGCAATGTAGCACAACACAGCTGTTTTTATGCATTATCACTTTGCTTCTTAGTGAAGCTGGTATGTGTGTCCACTGAAATTTAAACAGTGATCACAGTCAAAATGTGGAGTTTCTGGATCTCATTTAAGCTAGCCTGGAGCAATCTCTTTCAGCGATTAGATGTTTGTTTGCCACAGTGAAGGGAGAAGGAATGGGACATCTGAGTCATTCAGTTCCAGTGAGTTGGCCTATATGTGATACATACTGTGAGAGCAATTATGGACAGGAAGTAGATGTAAAAATATAATGCTGTTTTAAGGCTCATTTTAGAGGGTGGAAAAGTTCAGGACAATGAGAAATAAAATTGAAAAAAGCAGATGATTTGTTATTTTTAATAAACAATATATTTGCTTAATTAAAGTTGACAGAAACAATAGCACTTTTATGTAAGTACAAACCTAGCACATGAAAAAGTTCTCAAGAAAGAAAGCATTAATATCAGACACACTCATAAAATAGAAGACATGGAAAGATCTTAATTTACCAATTCAACCATTACATAAAACAATCCTAATGCCTCAGTAGTGTGGGAGCATAGTGAACAACAGCAACAGTGACCTCATTACCAGCACCATATGAAACCAAGTTCATGATGAAACAGTTAGCACTGGAAACCTTCCATTTGAAATACAACACCAGCCAGCATTTGTCCTCTAGAAAAGACTTAGTTTAATACATTCTGGGAACATTCTAAAACATGCTACAAAATTCCCTTTGTTTTCAATGTTAGCTTTTACCAGGAAGCAAGACTGCCATTTGACAAAGGTATTTATAGACAGGCATTCAAGCTTGATCACAGAAAATCTATTTAAAGGAAGAGCCACAAAATACAGACCTATACGAAGGAATTTCTGGGGTTGAGTGCTTTTTTTTGTAAACTGGGACTGCAAGGGTATGAACGCAGCCCCTTATGGTCCCCAAGTAAGCGTCCTCTGGCTGGTTGGGGGAAGGCTGGGGCTGATTTCCCACTCTTTTCCCCCAGGAGCGAGGCCCAGCCCCACCTCACTCCTGGAGGTGAGGGGTGGAATCAGCTCCGCATTCCCCTGGCTGGCCGGAGAACAGGGGAGGGAGGCTGGGGCAATGCTCTGGTCCTGCCTTCCTCCGGCCAGCCAAAATCAGCCCCATGGGGGACCATAAAGGACCATGGGGGATGCTTTCGCACCCTACCTGCATATGGGCATGAAACATAATGAAGTCCACACCAAAAGAAATCCTAGTTTAATGTTCTGAATAAATCTACAAAAGCTCATGTAAACTCTCTCATGCTGTTGTATCTAAAGTGTTTTAGAGCACATTACCCTTAGTGCTTAAGCAACCTGAAAAAATAAGATGGTAAAGACAGAGTTGGTGATTTGCTACTGGAATTTTCTGAATTTTGTAAATTTCTCTCAAAACATCGAGATTCTAATAATTTTTTTTTTTTACACAGTACTGTACTTTTAATGTCAGATCCCTCAGATGAGACTGCAACTTTTCTTATTGAAAGAATGAGGCATGCCCTTTGAAAAGTTATTCACTCCTAAGGATGCATAGTTGGAATTCACTCATTGAGAATGTAATGACAATAAATGAAGTTAGTCTGTCACTACCCGACAGTGTATCTTCCAAACTGTAGGTCCTTTGAAAAGATGGGGGAAGTATTTGTTTTTACAAAACACCAATAGCACAAATTATTACATTAATACTATAAAAGTGTAAATATGGAATCTTTGAATGTTTACAATATGAACACTTCAGCATTGTGTTAACCCAAAAAGTAACATTCCTGATCTACACTAGAGGATAAGTTCAAATTAAGATACACACTCTCCCTTCGATGTCCCTTGCTCCTTGTAGGAGCAGGACTACCCGCCATCCACAGAACCACCCTCTCAGTTCTAATTAGCATGTCTTCAATAAACCCTCTAATTCAAATCCCAGAAGATCTACTGCAGCTGCTTTGATCTTATCTGAGTGTAGACATGGCCACAATGACTAGAAAAGCTGGATGAAATGCAATAAAGAAACAGAAAAAATTAGTGAAAACTATCACTCCCATTAATGAAACCCTCCCCCCCACTTTTAATCAACATAGAATATTATTGTTTAAGATAGTGCTGAGAGGCATCCTGATAGGCACTGCTCAAGCACAGCATGGAGACTGCCCCTACCCTTAAGAGTTTACAGTCTGAAGAAGCATGACAGATAAAGGATCTTCTTCTTCTTTGCCCTTAGCTCCTATAGGAGCATAGGCCATCTTTCCAAGCCTCTTTGTCTTGTGCCACCTTTTCTCAGTCTCTCCAGCTTTTGCCTGTTTTCCTCACATTCACATCCAGGTCTCTTTTCCAACTATTCTCTGGCCTTCCTCTTCCCCTTTTTCCCTATGGGTTACAGGATAGGGATTGTCCGGTAATGCTAGTTGGTGGCTTCCTCAGTATATGGCCAATCCATTGCCATCTTCTCAAAATCTCTTGCTCTACTGGGCATTGCCCTCCTCTTTCCCATAAGCTAATGTAAGTAACCTCGTCAGACCACTTCAGGCCAATGATCTTAAGCAAGCATTTATTAATAAAAATCTGCAATCTTGTTTGCCATGATTCTGAGCCATATAGAAGTACTGATTTTAGATTTGAGCTGGAGATCCTTATTTTGGTCTGTAGCTTGATCTCTCTTGAATTCCATATGCTCCTGAAAATAATAAAAGAACCTCTGCCTTCTGTATTCTGGTCTTAGTATCTTCGTCAGTACCTCTCACTTTATTTACAATACTACCTAAATAAACGAAGGTATCAACTACCTCCAATGTTGTTCCCCTCAGGACAATTGGGCTGCTGTTATTTGCTACATTCACTTTCATGAGCTTGGTCTTCCCCTTGTGGCTCTTCAGTCCCATTTGCTGTGAAATCTTGTCCAGCTTCACTGTTTTATTTTGCATTTGAAGTTGATTATGACACAGAAGAACTAGGTCATCTGCAAAATCAAGGTCTTCTAGCTGTTTAAACAGGGTCCCCTGGATTCCATTCCTCTCATTAGCTGTTTCTCTCATGATCCAATCAACAGCCAAAAGAAAGAGGAAGGGGGACAGCAGACAACCTTGCCGGACACCAGATTTTATTCTGAAGGGTTCTGTAAATTGACCCTCATGCAAGACCCTACAGCTCATATCTTCATAGGTCTTTTTTATGAGATTGATGAACTTCTGAGGGATCCCATAGTGCCGTAGTAATTTCCACAACGTTTTCCTATCCAAGCTGTCAAATACTTTATCATAGTCCACAAAGTTAATATACAAAGAAATATTCCATTCTAAACATTGTTCTATAATAATGCGCAATGTGGCTATCTGGATCTATACAAGATCTATTTTGACTAAAGCCTGCTTGTTCATCTCTTAGCTTAGAATCTATAGTTTTCCTGAGTCTTTCTAGAATTACCCTGTTTAATACTTTGCCTGGCACTGACAAAAGCATGATTCCTCTATAAGTCGTGCATTCCTGTAGGTCACCTTTGGCAATTTTACTAAATAACCTTCCCTCCAGTCTCTTGGTAATTCTTCCTTTTCCCAAATGTTACCAATAAAGCTGTGGAGTATTTCTGTTGATTTATCTATGTCCACCTTTATAGCTTCTGCCAGTATTCCATCAGGACCTGCAGCTTTCCCACTTCTTAGAAGTCGAATTGCTTCCTTTATCTCTTTTTTACTTCCTTTATCTCTTCTTACTACAATCGACCAAGAGGTCTTCTTCAGCTGGCTGGATTTCTGGGGGATCTTCTGGAACCGGTCTGTTTAAAAGTTTGTAAAATATTCTACCCATCTTTCCATCTGGTTTTCTACATTTGTAATCTTTCTCCCCATTTTATCCTTGTTGGGTCGGTTATGTTGTAAATATTTTCCTGAGAGTTTCTTGGTTGAATCATACAGACCTTTCATATTTCCTGTAACTGCTGCTTCCTCAGCTTCTTTTGCCAAGTTGTCAATATAATTTTTCTTATCTGCTCTAATGCTCTTCTTAACCCCCCCCTTTTTTTTTTTTTGCATTTGTATAGTTCTCTTGAGCTATAATTTTGGCAGCTCTGGTTTTACTATTATATAAGAATACTTTCTTCTCTCTCCTCTCTTCGATCCTCCTAATCGTTTCCACTGATATCCACTCTCTGTGCTGACGTTCCTTTTTGCCTAAGACTTCTTCACGTGTACTGGTCCAGGCATCTTTTATTTGTTGCCACTGGCTGTCAATGCTTAAATTTTTATCTAGATATTCCAGTGCTTGATATTTATTGCTAAGCGTGATACAGAACATTTCTTTCTTTACCTGGTCTTTTAAAAATCCTACATTACAATGTGGTCTATAGTTTTGTATTGTCCTGTTCTTTTGTCATTTTAGCTTCAATTTAGCCATCAGTAGATGCTGATCTGAGACCACATCAGCTCCTATGTATATTTTAAGGTAGTGCAGAGAGGCATCCTAATAGGCACTGCACAAACATAGCATGGAGACTGCCCCTACCCTTAAGAGTTTACAGTCTGAAGAAGCATGACAGATAAAGGATGGGAGGGTAAAAAAGTTCAGAAAGGTGAAGTGGCCTGCCCCAGTGTGAGGTTATCTGATTGAAATAGTAGTTATCTGATTAAACTGTGGCACATGGCTAGAAAGGGTTAACCAGCTCCTAGAGTGAATGACCTAGGGTCAACCTTTAAAGACTTGTTGGGAAGATGCTAGATAAGTGGGCTGTTACATTAGGCCAGAATTTAACTTTGAAATGCAAACTTGCATTGTTAGAACAGTAGATGATAAGTGTTTGCTCAGGTCTTATGATAAGAACAAACAATTCTTATCTGTTACTATAGCTTTGATTCAGGATCAGAAGGGAATATTAACATTTATGATGAAGCTGGACTGAAGAAGTATTATTTTGTTTATGTGTCTCTTTGAAGGTTGTAGTAAACTATATGTGAACTGTTAAATGAATAAATTACCTTGTGCTAATTGCCATGATGTTTGGGAGACAGAAGATTACATCAAAAGCCCATTGTGCTTTCCCAAGCCAAGAGGCAGCTACAAAAGTATAAAGTCCTTTTGGACAGGATACTTTTTCATCTCATATCTGCTTGGATGCTCATGAGGAAAGCTGCAAATGCAAGAAATGAGATCCCAGGATATCCTGGTGCCCCTTTAATGGATATTGATTTAGAGTCTCAGATCTGCTTGAAGTTTCATACAGGGGGAACTTAAGACACAAGGACTGAGGTCCTAGTTATTGGCTGGAATCACGCTGGATATGGATTTTGGACTGTAATCATGGACTAAATTCTAAAAGACCTTTTTACAACCACAAGATCACCATCTATTAGGTAACTGAACCTCAAGAATTGAACTCACGTCTGTATGTATACTGATCTTTTAACCAATACTCTGTTTTTCTTTTTTAAAAGGTTTTAATCTAGTCAATAGGAATTGTCTGTAAGTATGCATTTGAGATAAAGTCTGAAATATTTATTGACCTGGAAGGTAATGTGTCTGATCCTTTGGAACTAGTAGAACTTCATCTGACTGGGGTATCTGGGTGGAAACCTCAAACTGGGTACTTAAAGGGAACTGTGGTGTTTGGCCTTCTGATTGATCAATAAGATAATATAAAAGCTGTTTTGTGCTGTGTGGTGAATATAAATATTGGAATAATCACCAGCTTTGGGGATTGGCTGTCCCATTTCTTGCAGTGCACCCTGAGTGACCTCAGCTAGCTCTTTGGGACCCCATGTATCACTCCCAAGTAATACAGCAAGTTAAGGGCAGAGCTGGAACTAAAACCCAGATTCCTCAGTTTCCAGTTCAGTAAACTACCCACTAGATAATACTGCCCTCCAGTATTTTAGTTTAATAGGTGAGTTTCAGGTTATGATTTGTTTGAATTGAAGCTCTGGTGCTTTACAAATTGTTAAATTTTAATTATCATTTAATTAAAAATTTTTTACAGCAATAATCGTTAAAAGATACACATTTTACCTCTCCCTTACACTAAATTGCGAGATTACAAAAATGCAACAATCTAAACAATTCAAAACATTTTTGGAAAAAAATAGTTTCTTAAACATTTAGCAAAATATTAGCCCTCACCCTGAAACCCTGGGAGGCAAGTTTTCAAATAAAGCCTCCACATTTGCAATTTTCCATATACAAAAAAACAGTCTGCCCACAGGGATGTCCTTGAGCATGCAAATTAAATTCATGTCTAACTTCTCAATTTATAAGCATAGATGCCATTTTCACAAAACCCTAACTTCATGTCTACGTAGGCAACTGCCCATGAAAAACAGAACCTAATGTTTTTAGGCCTCCAATTAAAATAGCTTACGGTTGTATGCTGTAACAGTTAACTATTAAAGGGGAAAAGCACCATTACACAAACTTCAATGTCAGTTAACCATTTAGCTGAAGTAATTCCACTGATCTCAACAGATTTGCTGCCAGCATTTTTTTCTAAATATATAATGAACATAAGAACGATAAGGCAGGAAACACATTTCCTGAACAACATCCCTAACAGTCAGGCATGTCTTCTGCTTGTGATCCTTGTTCACAACACTGCATCCTTTGTTTCAGTAATTAACATTAAGTTAGTAGAGTTAATTCAAAATTATACAAGCATTTAATTAGACGTATTGAAAAGGAGGCAAATTTCCAGTCTACATTAATACACCAACCACCCAAAAGTATGTGAATGGAATACACAAAACAATATACTAAAATTTAGACTTTATAAAGTTAATGCTGAAAGATTTTCTTAGTCATCATTTTCACATTCATTCATCATTTAGGGCAAATGCTTCAAAGGACCTAGTCCCGTTTGCTTTCAGTGAGACTTAGGAATTTAAAAAAAAATACTTTAAGGCACTAAGGCCTCAACAGAACAGAATCTAGAAGGCTTAATTCCTACCATCATGTCAGCACAGATTAATTATATAGCACAGGCAATTTGTATTACTGTTTACAAAACAATGTAAAATATATTCCATATCCCAAAATGCTTGTAATTAACACAGATGAGAAAGTCCAAGCAAAACAAAAGGCTGCAGTTCAGGGAAGGGAAAGAGGAAACATGATTGGCGAGAAAAATGTGAAATTATTCCCAGAAGGTCAGTTTTAAGGAGGGATATAAAAGAAGGGTTCGACAAGAAGTGAAATATTGTTCCACTCACAGGGAGAAGACGTGTGAAAGGAGTCAAGTCCAGGACAAGAGACACACAAAGACAATACAGCATCAAGACTAGGAGAAGTGTAAAGAATGGGGAGAGGGGGAAAGAAAAGAGAGGTTTACTCACCTTGTGCAGTAACTGGCGTTCTTCGAGATGAGTGTGCCTGTGAGTGCTCCACTGTAGGTGTCTTGGTGCCCCTCTGCTTATAAACAGAATTTTTTTTTTTTTTTTTTTAAACCACCAGTACCCTGGATGCCAGCACGCACGTGCGGTGCTGCTTGCACCATAGCAAGCGTGCCAGTGCATGCACACCATCAACCATCCCTCGATTCCTTCTCTACTGCAGAAAGATGTTACAACTCTGAAGAGAGGGGAGAAGGAAGGGTTGTGGAGCACCCACAAAGACACCCATCTTGAAGAACACCAATTACTGCACAAAGTGAGTAACGTCTCTTTTCTTCTTCTTCTTCAAGGAGTGTCCCTGTGGGTACTCCACTGTAGATGATTACAGAGCAGTGCCCTGAGAATTTGGAAGAAGGGGTTTTGGACTTAAATTGTGAACGGTGGATAGGACTGCCATTCCGAACTTAGTGCACTGAGAGGCATACCTATCTATTGCATAATGTTTTGTGACGGTATGTGATGAGGCCCATATAGCAGCTCTACAAATGTCAATGATGGAGACATTGTGCAGGAAAGCTGTGGAGGTAACTACTGCTCTGGTGGAGTGAGTCTTTACTTGACCTGGAGGTGATGCTTTGTTGATCACATAACACGTTCTGATGCAATTTATTATCCACTTGGAGTGTATGTTTGGAAATCGCTTGCCCTTTAGAGCAGTCTGCTCTGGAAAGAAGCAGCTTTGGAGAGCATCTAAATTGTTTTGTTCTTACCAGGTAAAAAGTGATGGCGTAACAGAAGACCAAGGAACGGAGGTGTGACACATTGGCATCCCAATGAGACTTCTGGTAGAAGACAGGTAAGTATAAAAGTTTGTTAATGTGGAACTGAGATACCTGTTTAGGAAGAAATTTCCACTGTGGTCTGAACACCACTTTGTCCTTATGAAATACTGTAAGGGGAGGGTTGGCCACGAGTGCAGCGAGCTCGCTACCTCTTCTTGCCGTAGCAATGGCCACAAGGAAAGCAACTTTAATGGAGAGATGCGTGAGGGAACAGGATGTCATTGGTTGGAAAGGACAACCAGTCAAGGTGGCAAAGATGAGGTTCAGATCCCAGCATGGTGTGATTTTCCTCAAAGGAGGGAACACATTGATGAGTCCTTTCAAGAACTCTCTCATAGTCGGGTGGGAAAAGGGAGTGTGCCTGTCTATGGGACACTGCTCACTTGAAATAGCCGCCAAGGGAACTTTGATGAGTTAGACAGGTTCTGTTTCTTCAAGGAAAAAAGGTAGTCTAACACTCTGGCTAGTGGTACTGTGTGAGGTGATATTTCATTGTGGGTGGCCCAAATGACAAAACACCGCCACTTTTGAGCATAGGTTTTCCTGGTGCTCTCTTTACGACTATTCATGATTAAGTTATGGACCTCTTCCAAATAGGCGAGATTAGGCGTTGTCAGCCCTGGAGGAGCCAAGCCTTAAGATGGAGCCTCTGAACATCTCAGTGGAGGATCCAACCCTGGTCCTGTGACAGGAGATTTGTGAAGTGTGGAAGATGAATTGGAGGAGCAACGGACATCTGTGACAGGAAAGGAAACCAGGTTTGCCTGGGCCATGCCGGCGCTACCAATAGGACTCTAGCCCTGTCCTGTTTTCTTTTCTGTATGACTTTGTTGAGTAGTAGTAGAGATGGAAAAGCATAGGCTAGTTTGTCCGTCCAGCTGAACAATAGAGCATCACCCATCGAGTTCTTGCCCAGACCCACTCTGGAACAGTATTTTGGGCATTTCACATTGTGAAATGTGAACAAGTCTATGTCTGGAAAACCCCACTTCTGGAACACAGAATGCAGGACTTGTGGGTGGATCTCCCACTCATATTTCTGATGGAAGTTTCGGCTCAGATGGTCTGTCATCACGTTTTGCTTCCGTGAGAGATTGACAGCCAAAATGCTCATGTGATGGTAGATGTAATAGTGCTACAGTGCTGTGGCTTCTTTGCAAAGATTATAGGACCTGGCTCCACCTTGGCCATTTATACAAAACATGCATGTCATGTTGTCTGAGAGTATTCTCACTGACTTGTCACAAATCAGGGGAAGGAAATATTCACAGGCTCATCTCACCACCCAGAGCTATAGGATATTGATATGAAGTGCTGACTCTGGTGAAAACCCTTCCCTGAATGTTGTACTCACTTGTGTGTGCTCCCCAGCCCTCTAGCGAAGCGTCTGTGGTTATGGTGATAGAGGGAAGAAGTTGTTTGAATGGTACTCTCTTGCAAAAGTTGTTGGACTGCAACCACCACTGAAGAGATTCTTTTATCCTTGTTGGGAGGCTCGGGATTTTGTGCAGGTGGTGCTTATGTGGTCAAAAACAGGTGCGGAGCCATGCCTGAAGGCATCGCATGTGTAATCGGGTATACGGGACCACATACATTGTAGCTGACATGAGGCCAAGCAACTGCAGGTATTGTCTGGCCAAGATCCTGGGGCTGTCGATAACTGTTTGGGCCAGTATGACTAGGGATTGAAAATGCAGCAGTGGAAGTCTGGCTTGTGCTTGAACACAGTTCAGTGTTGTGCTAATACATACCAGCTCCTGGGAGGGAATGAGATGGGACTTCTGTGCATTTATCTGTAAGTCCAGAGCACTGAATAACTGGATAGTCTTTGCTATGGACTCGTGCTATCTGGGCTGTGGGAGCCACTACTGGGCAGTCATCCAGGTATAGAAAGATTATTACCCCCAACCTTCTCAAGTGGGCTATGGCCTTCACAAGGATCTTTGAGAACACCCTTGGAGCTGAGGAGAGTCCGAAAGGGAGGACACAGCATTGGTAGTGATGATCTCTTAGGGTAAATCTGAGAAATTTCCTGTGTAATGGCCAAATTGCAATGTGGAAATAGGCATCTTGCAGGTCAAGGGATGACATCCAGTTTCCTTTCTCTAGAGATGGAATTATCTTTGCCAACATTACCATAGTAAAGTGTTGTCTCTTTAGGAACTTGTTTAGTCTGCATAGGTCCAAGATATGTCTCCAACCTCCTGATTTTTTTGGAGTCAAGGTGTATCAGGAATAAAGGCCCTTTCCCCCCTGTGTAGGTGGTACTGGTTCTACTGCTCCCATTCGGAGAAGCTTTTCTATCTCCTGTGGAGGAGAGTCTCATGAGAGGGGTCCCTGAAGAGGGACAGGGAAGGGGGTTGATTTGGAGGGAGAGAGAGAAAGGGGATGGTATAACCCTTGGAGATTATTTCTAGAGCCCAACTGTCTGAGGTTGTTAGGGACCAGATGTGATAGAAAAGGTGCAGATTGTACTGATGGTGTCTGGCAGTAGGAACTAATGCCAAATCCTTGACCAATTTCTGAAGATGCCTGTCTGGAGCTTGAAGGCTGAGATGCAGCAGGTTGGTCCTGGGGCTGTCTCCTCTTTTGCAGTCTCTGACAGCGCCTTCAGTCATAACCTTTCTGTGTGGTGTACGTGGATCTGGCACGAGACATGGAGAGGGGTTTCTGTTTCTTCTTAGGCTGGGGGATGTACACGCCTATGGTCTTGTGTGTAGACCTGGAATCTCAGAGGCTATGTCTACACTAGTGGGTTCTTCTTGTGCAAGAACTCTTGCGCAAGAATACGTCCACACTGCCATGTGCTTTTGCACAAGAGCATCCATGGCAGTGTGGACTCTCTCTTGTGCAAGAAAGCTCTGATGGCCATTTTAGCCATAGGGCTTTCTTCCGCAAGAAACCCCTGCCGCGCGTCCACACTGCCCTCTTGCTCAAGAGAGCTTACACTTGTTAGAAAAGAGCGTAGCTCTTGCGCAAGAAGCCCTCTCTTACCACGCTTTACTGTAAATCCCCTTGCACAAGAGCTGGCGGGCAGCGTGGACGCTCTGCAGAAGAACGGCTGTTCTTGCGCAAGAACCCACCAGTGTAGACATAGCCTGAGTGTGTGCAGGAACCCATCTGTAGTTGTAGAAAAAAATTTCTGACTTTCAAAAGGAAAATCCTCAACTGTATTTTGCACCTCCCTAAGAAATCCAGAGAGATGCTACCAGGAGGCCCTGCGCATGATGAGGGATGTCGCCAGAGAGAGTGATACTGAGTCTGCAGAATCCAGAGAGGCCTCTAAAGCCATCTTGGCTATGAGTGAGCCTTCCTCAAGAATGGACTTGAAAGAGGCCTTGTATTCATCAGGAAGGTGTTCAATAAAAAATTTCATTTTATTGAAGAGGTTGTATATGTATTTTCACAGCAGGGCCAAACAATTTGCAATCCTGAATTGTAGGGATGCAGAGGAATATGCCTCGTGGCCCAAAATATCAAGCCTCTTCCACTTCAAGTCCATACCACACAACAGTGACTGGATCTGCTTGCTGCTGGTGTGAGCTGCCTCAACTACAAGGGAGTTGGGAGCTGGGTGAGTGAAGAGAAACTCTGCACCTTTGGCTGGCATGTAGTATTTTCTGTCAGCCCTCTTAGATGTTGGCAATATGGAGGCTGCCAAATGATTTTTGCAGGATCCAGGATAGAGTTATTGATAGGGAGAGCTATTTTAGAAGAAGCAGATGACTGCAGAATATCAGTGTTTGTGCTGAATTTCAGGCACCTCGACTATGGAGATGTCAAGTGAATCAGCTACCCTTTTATATAAGTCCTGGAAGGACTTAAAGTCATCCCCTGCAGTTGGTGGTGGCAGCATTATGGACTCGTCACGTGAGGATGACAAGAGGTGCAAAGAAGGGAGAGTGAACTCCTCTGGAGTCTCCTCCAGGTCTTCCCCATCCTCCTGGTGGTGTCAGATCTCGTGGATACTGGAGGCTTTGGAACCAATGCCTATGGTTTGCTCTGTGGTGCAGCCTGAGATGCTGCCATCTGGTCTCTAAAAGAGCCCCAAAGGTCCCATCTTTGCCATGACTGAGGGAAAAGTATGGGTGGGAGAAAGGGCTGCCACATGGAAAAGGCTGCCACATCTGGGCTTGGACTTGTTGTTGCATATGCTGTATCTGAAGTGGGTTTGGGTGACGAGTGGCGAAGAGAGAAAGAAATGTCCTCATCGTCTTCATCCTCACTTGAAAAGGGTGGAGCAGGACTTGAGGGTATAGTAAGCCTGCTTGGTCCCTCAGGGGTAGGCATGGCGTCGGTGCCGAAGAGTGCCCAGTACCAATGTAACCATGAGTTCCTGATGTGTGGCGTGTTCGAGGAAACACTGGTGCTGCTGGTGCGGTTGCCTGAGTACACACTGTGGCATGGGGTTGTTGTGGCAAGTGTTGGTTGCCATCGGTACCAGAGAGGTATCAGTACGCAGCCCTGGTACCTCCTTAGGTGGGGTTAGCATTGACAGGAAGAGAGGTTAAGCACCCATGAATGACAAAAGCTTTGTCAACCAATTACAAGTGTAGATAAAGCCTCAGGCCAGCTCAGCATTGGCAGAGAAAAATCAATGCAAGGTATGCAACTCCAGTGATGTGAACTGCATAGCTGGAGTCGACGTAACCTGCACCGATTTTCTATGGCAGCCCCACAGCAGGAGGTTGACAGGAGAAAATTTCCTGTCCACTTTCCTTATTCCACCACAGTCAATGGGGGTGCCCTTAGCATTCAATTAGGTGGGTCTTTACTAGACCTGCTAAATCGAACCCCGGAAGATCGATAGCCAGTGTGTTAATACTCTGGCATGTGGAGACGTGGCTTCAGTTACCATGAGTCCAATTGCACAGGTCTCAAAGACAGAAAATTAAAAGAACCCCTATAATAATTCATGGGGTTCTAATGTCATGTAACTCAGTGCAGAATTTTGCCCAGATGTCCAAAAAATGAAAGGCTGCAACAAAAGCAAAACAGCATATTAAGAATTTTATAATGAAAATGAAGGAACCGCACACTTTATTATGGATTTCTCATTTAAAGTAAACCCTCCCTCCCCCTCATGCAGACACGCCCTCTCCCTGTACACACGCACACACGCACACATATCTAAAATGTCTGACTAAAAAGGCAGCAACACAAACATTAATTTCTTTATTAAGTAGTGGACTGAATTAAATTTTGTTTCTATTTGTTCTACAATGACTTACTGTCAGACTCTAAAAGTTCTGAGTGTTTGAAAAGATGCAGGAAGTGTCAATTTCAGATGCTACCACATTAAACAGTGACTCATCTGTAAAAAGTATTTTGAAATGAGTAATGTAATGCCAATCATTGTTTTATTACGAGTGTCCACGTCCTACTGAAGATATAAAAGCTTTCATTAAGTAATTTGTTGCAATTCTTCTACACTTGTCACAGACTTTAGTACCTGTTAATATTATTGTCAATATTTACTACATTTGAAAAGCACAAAGAATTCCAATATAATGCAGGATGGCATGAGTTGGTGAACAGCACAACAAAGCTAATATACTTACAAATAGTAAGTGTCAAGTTTTAAAGAACAATTTCCATTAATTGGATCAAGATGGAAAAAAAGGAATATCTTCGTGAAGTGTCATTTTAAACTTTTATCCCTATGGGTATGTCTACACTGCATTCCTCTTTCGAGAGAGGAATGCAAATGCAGCTGAGTGAAATTGCAAATGAAGCACGGATTTGAATTTCCCATGCTTCATTTGCATAATCGCGTCCGATTATGCAAGTGGCAGATACGTACATTGTTAACTGATTTTTCCTATGAAGAATTTCAGGAATCGAGATAAGTTTACAGTGCCGTAAAAACTGATAATGAAAGAGCTGTTTTCGTGCTGTAAGAGACATATAAGTGTTTGACATGTTTAGAGGATTCAAAAAGGTAACTTAGGGTATGTCTACACTGTATTCCTCTTTCGAGAGAGGAATGCAAATGCAGCTGAGCGAAATTGCAAATGAAGCGTGGATTTTAATTTCCCGGAGTACTTTTATTGTGACCAGGTAGTGTAATTTCAAATAGCTTTCTATAGCATACTGAATGCAATCTGTTAAAATACAGCTGTACTCTGAAAAGTGACTAACAGCACGGCAGGTTCATATTTACAGCATTTCACCGATGTACGTCCTATTTGTTCAGCTTACAAATAAAAGGTTTTTTTAAACTAATTGCCAGCCCTATAAATTCAGTCTGAAATGTGAAACTGTTCGGTTCTTTCCTACACATGCACCAGCAGTACAGACGATTCAGACCCAAGTTATGTATGCAAGTTATCCAAGTGCACACATTAGCTTTAGGTGGGGTCACACAGGCTTGTCCAAGGGGCATGACTGGATCAACTGAATTAATGTGCAGCTGCACCTGGAAAACAAGATAAAAACAGGATTCTTATACCTGGCTGAGTCTTGAATCTTCATAGCAGATGACTACTCATTTAGTGGATAGCAGAATTATACCTCCTCTGTAAGTTAATTGCCCTCTGCAAGAGAGGGCTAGTGCAATGTACACTGATGCTAAATGAAGGGAGAGGAAAGAGGCTGATTTTATAAACATTACATGAAAGGTCATTAGGAAGGTATGGATACATTCCTATATAAAGAAGGAATCCAATTACTATCAGACTTCTTTACCAAAAGATATCTCTGACATTTATTATGGTGAAGTAGTCAAAAGACCACAGGACAGGAGATCACAAGATTATTACATGGGGGTTGGGAGCTGTTAGTCTCCACCCTGAAATCCTGCTTCACTCGGAGTATTTATAATAGTGTTAATATAAAAATGTGTTTTTAATTTATAAGGGGGGATCACACTCAGAAGCTTGCTATGTGAAAGGGGTCACCAATATAAAAGTTTGAGAACCACAGTCATATGACAGTGAGGTTGCATCAGGATTTTCAGTTTTAGACTGGGTTTACCCTTAGTCTATCACAAACACAAGTACTGTGTTATAACACAAAGTTACACTGCTTGCTCTGCAACACATTCCTATTTACAAAGGCTCAAATCATCTACCTGTTATTTGGTAGCCCTGGGACTAAGTCTCTCCCTCTTTCATCCTTTACATTTTCTGCTCTACCTCCTTTCTCTCTCTCTTCTACCTCTCTCAAATCTCTCATGTCTATCGATCTGAGAGAGAGAGAGATTTGGACATGACACTGAATAGCCAGATGAGTCAACAGGAAATAAAGTTAAGAACTGAAAATCTAAGTACCCCACCAGTACTAGGAAAACAGAGCTGGGATTCCCATCAGGCTGCTGTCCCTGAGCCCTGTTTGAGGGCTCCATATTTTGTGGCTTGCCCAGACACATCCTATCTCCTCTGACTTCTCGTAAAGACCTGCTAAATTCAGCACTGATCACGGCCCTGTCGACTCCAGTACTCCACCGGGTCAAGAAGAGTAAGGGGAAATCAATGGGAGCGTTTCTCCCATCAATCCCCCGCAGCAGGGACACTGTGGGAATTCAAACTAAGGTATGTCATCTCCAGCTATGCTATTCACCTAGCTGAAGTTGCGTACCTTAGTTGGATATTGACCCCTAGTGTAGAGCGGGCCTTAGTGGGGAGAGCAGATTTCTCTAATCTACACTTACTCCAACCTATATTTTAGGGTTCTTCTCTCCAGCAATTTGCTTCTTGCCTGATTCTATTCACCGCTTTTCAAAGTTGCAGCAGAGTGAAGTTGACCAGGTACTCAATTTCACTGATCCCACAGGGCTCCCAGTAGCAGTAGTCTAGACTGGATAGTTTCATTCCGCTTCGTCTTGGAAAGACAGCAAATAGAAGCTAAGACATACGAACATAAGAATGGCCGTACTGGGTCAGACCAAAGGTCCATCTAGCCCAGTATCCTGTCTGCCGACAGTGGCCAGCACCAGGTGCCCCAGAGAGGGTGGACCGAAGACAATGATCAAGCGATTTGTCTCCTGCCATCCCTCTCCAGCCTCTGACAAACAGAGGCCAAGGACACCATTTTATCCCCTGGCTAATAGCCTTTTATGGACCTAACCTCCATGAAATTATCTACCTTCTCTTTAAACTCTATTATAGTCCTAGCCTTCACAGCCTCCTCTGGCAAGGAGTTCCACAGGCTGACTACACGCTGTGTGAAGAACAACTTTCTTTTATTAGTTTTAAACCTGCTACCCATTAATTTCATTTGGTGTCCTCTAGTTCTTCTATTTAGGGAACTAATAAATAACTTCTCTTTATCGGCCCTCTCCACACCACTCATGATTTTATATACCTCTATCATATCCCCCCTTAGTCTCCTCTTTTCTAAACTGAAAAGTCCCAGTCGCTTTAACCTCTCCTCATATGGGACCCGTTCCAAACCCCTAATCATTTTAGTTGCCCTTTTCTGAAACCTTTCCAAGGCCAAAATATCTTTTTTGAGGTGAGGAGACCACATCTGTACACAGTATTCAAGATGTGGGCGTACCATAGTTTTATACAGGGGCAGGAAGATATTCTGGGTCTTATTTTCTATCCCTAGGAAAACAGAGCTGGGATTCCCATCAGGCTGCTGTCCCTGAGCCCTGTTTGAGGGCTCCATATTTTGTGGCTTGCCCCAGACACATCCTATCTCCTCTGACACAGGATTCCTGCGTCTAACACAGGCTGTGTCCACACTATGGGGCTATAGCAGCACAGCTATGGTCCCATAAGCATGCAAGAAACTTATGCTGATCAAAAAGGTTTTTCTCACTATGTAGGTACAAAACCAGTCCAAGTGACAGTGCTCTTCCATTGACCTAGCTGCATCTCCACTAGAGATTAAATCAGCATAGCTAAATCACCTGGGGGGGGATCAATTTTTTCAAGCCCCTGAGCAATGTATCCAAGTCAATCTAAATTTTAAGCAAAGACCAGTCCTCAGGAAACCCACAGTGCAACACAACAGTTGGTTCTTATCTGAAAGGCACTCAGTCACAAATATAGGACTCACAATTTCCATTTAAAAAGAAAAAGCAGCTCAGATTCTGTAGAAGACAATAGTACTCACCTGGGAAAACTTCATTTCAATTCCTATGAACTCAGTGTAGAATGTTCTCTTATTAATTTAGAGAGCATGGCATGGCAACTGCAAATTCCAGATGGCCCTTTGGTACAGATTTGTTCAACACTGACTTTTGAATATCTGTTTGTGGTTTCTAATCTTTATTTTCTTGAAGAATAGCCAGGTCAAGGATGGATCATTAATAATTTTACCTGAAACCACAATTTCAGAGAAAGACCTGCTCTTTGGCCCTGCAGGACCAGAAGCACACGGAGGTGAAGAGCCCAACATAAAAGCACAGAAGTTCCCATCATTTCACGACACTAGCAGCATTTTGTACAATTCTACAGGTACATCTTCACTAGTGTGTCCAAAGTGCACCGTATTTTCCTTCATCCTAAATGAAACTCAGAGCCATTTTTTTCTCAATGCCTCTACATTTTAGGCTTAAAATTTTATTAAAAAAAAAAATGACAGGACAGAGCTGAGCCAGAATACTTTTCAATTTTAATTAGTAGCTACTTACATTAAACTTTATTCTCAGTAACATTTTGATGCTTTCATGCATTGGAATAATGCCATATGAAGCTCCCAAACTGGAAATATATTTTAAATTTAATAAATTTGCTTATACCTGACCTAGGAAAGTGAAAGTTCCACAATTCACATTTTATCTCAAGGCGTTTAAAAGGTTTGTGGTTTGGTTTGGTTTTGAATAATATGCATAATACACAAAATTCAAACTACATTCTACTTTGGTTAAACATTTCAGTAAATTATTCCAATTCGCAAGTCAAAATAGAAAAGGGTATAGAAACAGTTTCCTGCAGTGTTGTGTAGGAAATCAAAATTCTGATTTTTTTCAATTCATTTCACAAAGAGTTGAAACTCAGCACAAAGAAGAGGCTGTTCCTCTGCTCTCCACAAAAGAGACACTTTCCACATTTTTTACTCATCATCTGTGCTTACTGTGACTAAACTGACTCAGACTCAAAGAAGATTTTCTATTTGTCTTCTAAGGAGGATGTAGATGTGCCATGAAAATAAACAGATAGTGAAAAGGCTCCACTTGCAAGAATACTTGGCATGAAATTACAAAAACAATAAATTAATAAATTTAATAGTGCTGCCAACAGAATTTCTGGAAGCAGGCTGTTATGCAAACAGTTCCTAGTGACAATCCTCTGAAGATTTCAGACTGTCAGAAAGGTACTTGTGCAAATTTTTTTAGACTTTATACTTGAGAAAAATAAATTATTTAAATTAATCCATTAGCATATAAAAAGTCAACAGGTTAGCTGAAGTGTTTACAGCTTTTTAGCCTATGTCTTAGTAAACTGCTCTAATTAAATAAAATATTTCCTTTTATTAATTTAGAAACTTGAATAATGTTATTGCATTCTAGTCTGATTTATTATGGCATAGATCTAAATAGCAGGTACATCAATGACACAGTATTCAAATCTTCCAAAACAAATTTGAAAGTTGGATAATATTGCTCCTACCCTATGTTGTTGTTGTTTGGAGGGGGAGGAGGCGACAAGAGAAGAGGAAGTTACTCACCTGTGCAGTAATGACTTTTCTTCGAGATGTATGTCCTCATGGGTGCTCCACTGTTGGCGTCGGGTTGTCCCAGTGCCGCAGATCGGAGTTTTCATTAAGGATGTTAAATATCGGTTAATTGACTAGTTGAGTAGTCGATGGAATTTCCATTGACTATTCAATAGGCATTTCCGCATTCCTCCTTTGAAATGTACAGCCCCCACTGACCCCAGGCTCCATGCTGCGCTGTGGCTTTGAAATGCCACACAGACCCGCGGCATTTCAGCGGAACCCGAGATCAGCTGGGGAGTCCCCAGCTGACCCTGGGTTCCACAGCACCACTGTGAAACGCTGCCTCGGCGTTTCAAAAGGGCAGCGCCATACAGATAAGCCGCTGGGGATCAGCCGTGTGGCACTGCCCCTTTGAAACGCAGGGGTGGAGTTCAAAGGGCAGCACCGCACAGCTGAGCCGGGGATCAGCTGTGAGGTGCTGCCCTTTGAATGACGGCTCAGCTGTGCGGCACTGTCCCTTTGAAGTATCCCCTATCCTCATCCCCCCCTCTGCTGCCTCTATCTGATAGACGCAGAAACAGGGGCGGGGTGGTGTGATCGACTAGTCGACTGACTATCCAATAAGCTTTTGCTTATCGGGATAGTCGACTAGTTCTTAACATCCTTAGTTTTCATTAGCAGTGGTCACCCGGACCGCACATGCACGGCATGTGCCTCACGCCATTCACACTCTTTTGATCATGCACACGGTCCGGCTCCCACCAGTTCCTCGAGTTCACCCAGATATCTGAAAGATACAATAAGAGACTCCAAAGCAGGGAGGAGGGCGGGTAGTGGAGAACCCATCGGGACACACATCTCGAAGAACAGTCGTTACTGCATGTGAGTAACTTCCACTTCTTCTTTGAGTGGTGTCCCCGTGGGTGCTCCACTACCCGCCCTCCTCCCTGTTTCAGAGTCTCTTATTGTAACTTTCAGATATCTGGGCTGGTTGTGACTGCGAATACAAGATCTTGGATTGACTGGAACCATTGTAATGGCAGATATGCTCTTGCTGTGGTGGAGTCTAATTGGGCTCCTATGAATTCTAGGGTCTGTATAGGTAGTAGAGTTGATTTTTGCTCGTTGAGGATAAGACCCAGAAGCTCAAACATTTGTCTGGTTATTAGTATCATATGGAGTGTATCTGTAACAGATGGTCCTTTTATTAAGCAGTCATCTAGGTAAGGATAGTATGCTGCGACAGCGAGTGTCTTCAAAAACACCCTGGGTGCTGATGAGAAGCCGAAAGGCAGGAAACGATACTGACAGTGGTCTGATCTGCCTATAAGGTGTAGGAATCGTCTTTGCGCGAGGTGTATAGTGATATGAAAATAGGTGTCTCGCAGGTTGAGGGCTGCAAACCAGTCCCCTTTCTCTAACGCTGGGACTATGGGTCATCGTTTTGAATCGTTGTTTCCAAAGGTATTGGTTCAATACGCGAAGGTCTAGAATAGGCCTCCAACCACCCATCTTCTTCACTGCGAGGAAACAGTGGAAATAGAAGCCCCTGCCCCTGAACTCTTCTGGCACCGTCTCTATTACTCCGATGTTAAGAAGTTGATGGACCTCCTTTTTCAGTAAATCTTTGTGAGAGGGGTCCCTGAAGAGGTATGGGGAGGGTGCAGAAGTGGGGCGTAGTGTTGTGAATGGGATGAAAATGGTCCACCGACGGTGGTAAAATGGTCTCAGCCAATGGTGGAAGGTAGGGGTGGAATATTGAGGGTGACTCAGCATGGGGAGATTCTGCAAGCCCTCAACCAGGAAGTCAAACCTGCTACTTGTTTGGCTGCTGGTTTAAGTTACAAATATTCTGAGGATGCCTCCTCTGAGGCCATTGTCTCGCTCTGGATTGGTTGAAGCCTCGGTGCTAGTATCTTGTGTATGAAAAATAGTGATGTCTTTGGCACGGTACGTACCATTTATGGCATTACGGAGGAGTGTACATACCCAAAACACGGAGAGTGGTTCTTGAGTCTTTACTTGAGTGTAGAACCTTGTCTGTCTTCCTGGAGAATAATTTTTTTTCAATCAAAAGGGAGATCTTCCACTTTCGTTTGCAACTCATGAGGGATCACAGCTGACTGTAGCCACAAAGCCCTCCTCATAACTATAGACGTAGCGGGAGCAAAAGCTGCCGTGTCAGCGACATCAAGGGCTATTTGGGAAGAGGTTCTTGCCAAAGCATACCCTTCCTGTACGATGGATTTTAATATCGGCGTCTTTGTATCCGGCAGGTGTTTGATGAGGGCCATGAGCTTGGGACATTTGTAAAAGTTATGGCTGGACAGTAGGGCCGCATAATTAGCTATGCGGAGAAGCAGAGTTGATGAGGAGTAAACCTTACGTCCAAAAAGGTCCATGCGTTTGCTCTCCTTATCCGCAGCGATATTCTTGTACTGCGGAAGTTTGGATCTCTGTTGAGCGGCATCCACCACCAGAGAGTTGAGCTGTGGGTGGGAAAATAAAAAGTCAGCACCCTTAGGGGGGACGAAGTACTTTTTATACACATGCTTATTGGAAGCACAGATGCTGGGGTCTGCCAGATCTCATTGGCAGCCTCCATAATGGCCTCATCTATTGGAATTGCAATTTCTGCACATTGGGAGGTGTTGCTTCTCTTGTACCTTAGTTAGTTGTATGTCTTGGCTCGCAGCCACTCTTTTAAAGAAATCCTGAAACTGCTTCAGGTCATCTGGTGGTGATTGATCGCCCAGGATAACTGCTTCATCCAGAGATGAGGAAGAGTGGTCAGTCATCGAAATGTCTGGCTGTTGTTCCTCCATTTCAGATATTTGGCCCTTCTCGGGTTCAGATTGTTGAGCCACGGGATGGGACGTGGAGGATGACTCTGCAACCTCCTGCCTGTGTAGCAGTGTGGAAGAGGTTGTGTATCTGTGTACAGAGGAATGTCCGAGGCAGCAAGGTTGCTGGTATGCTGGTTATTCGTGATGGTGATACGTTGACCAATGTATAGGGTAGTCATAATGGTATGCATGCCTGTGTTGTTGGTATTCCAATCTGTTAGGAGAGGAGTATCAGGATGCAAATACACTCCTACGATCTTCATGATAGTGCGTGTGCACCAAAGGTATTGGAAAATGGGGTGACCTACGTGATCTCCTTGAAGAAAGGGGGGTGATAGGGAATGATAGCTTCAGTAAGGCTATTGTGGCGAAGCCTGGTGAGGCGCAGATGATAAAGTGGAAACCAGCCTATAATGCCTGTCTTATCCATGTAGATTGCTGGTGGCAATGGTGCTGGCAGTGCCACCGCTCGCGGTGCTGTGGTTGGCGGTGCTGCGGATGGCGGTGCCACACTTGGCGGTGCCGAGTGATGAGACGGTGCAGCTGTTGCTGGCACCGATGATGGTTTGTGCCGTGTTTTAGGCTCTGAGGTTGGCTTAAGCCATGGTTTCGCAGTGCTGGATGTTCCCAGCTTATCTCTAACACTTATCCTGCTTGTTGAGGCTGGTGGAAGGGAGTGAGCAGGCAAAGCCCTTTTACACGCGGAAGCCGAGCAGGGAGAAGTAGCTCTTCACTTTTCAGCCCACAGCGAATGAGATGATGGGTCTGAGGGCTGCAGGGCTTTGTCAAACAGGAACATTCACAACCTCATTTTTCTGTCTTGACATGCCCTCACCGTCAACTTAGCACAATGGGCGCATTTCTGAGGCACATGAGATTCGCCGAGGCATTTTATGTAGTCAAGTGGCCAGACTCTGGCATGAGCTCACGGCATGTGGCACACTTCTTAAAGCCGAGAGAGCCCAGCATGACGGGGGGTAGGGAAGAGAGAAAGTCTGTCGTCCTGGTAAACCCCTGCAGCTTTTTTTTTTAAGTAATGGATAACTGTTTGAGAAAAAAAAATTTTTTTTTTTTTACAAGTAACTAACTATTATGTCTACACTATAAATTACTAAAACTGACTAAACTATGATTATAACTGAACACTGAAACAAGATTTTTCTTCACTGAAACACGATTTCTCATGAGGAGATAGGATTCACTCCGTCTGCGACCGAGGGTGGCGAAGGAGGAACTGGCGGGAGTTGGATCACATGCGTGATCAAAAGGGCGTGAACGGCATGAGGCACACACCACACATGCGTGGTCTGGATGACCACGCTAATCAAAACTCTGACCTGCAGCGCCGGGACGACCTGACACCAGTGGAGCACCCATGGGGACACCACTCGAAGAAAAGGAAAACGTGCTGCAAAAAATGTTCAGATAACATTTAGGAAAACAATCGAAGTAGAATCATTCTTTTAGAGGATGACTAGCTAATATAGTACTGCTGATTAAAGCAGAAGTGCTTTTTACTGGAGTACCATTTACAACTATAGTACAACTAAATAAATATATTTATGGATGTTACTACAGTGGATTTTACTATTCCTGTTCTATATCATTTCATGCTAATTATATAAAACATTTTAACAGTATGAATTTGTTTTGAGAATTAATTCTTCCTCTGTTAAAGAGATTAACAGTATTTTCCTCACATCAGCTCAGTTCACTACCTGTTATTAAGTACTGTTATTCCCAGGATAACCCTAGAAATCAGAGACTTAGTTCTGGCTAACCATAAGACCAACCGTTACCCCATCATTTACTGTTTTTCATAAAATTTAAGTTTATTTCTAAATATTAAAATATATATTGAACTGTGTTTGACACCTTGGCATGGACCTTTAAAAACTAGTTATTAAAAATCAGTCTAGGGCCTAATTATCAGATGTGCTGAGCAGCCATTGAGTTCAGTAGGGTGTGGGTACTCCGCAATCCTGAAAATCAGGCTTTTAATTAACCTGCAAGGATGTGCTAAGTCACATTCTTGTAATGTGAGCTCTTCCACACAGGGAGCTTTTTGTTATGTTTATATCATGTCCAGCACAACAGTGACTTGAACCCCAGCTGTGCTGACACGATACAAATAAATAATAATACAGGTTGGACCTCTCGGGTGTGTCTAGACTACATGGGTCCGTCGACGGAGTCATGTAAAGTAGTTTACTCGACATAGTCAATGAAGCGGGGATTTAAATAATCCCCGCTTCATTAAAATAAAAATGGCCACCACGCTGTGCCAACAATCAGCTAATCCGGCACAGCGCGGCAGTCTAGACACGGATCGGTTGACAAGGGAAGCCTTTGTTGACCGCTCCTGTAAGCCTCGTGATTTACACTGTATTATACAGATTTCATGGTGGAGCCCAATGTTTCTCAAACTGGGGGTCCTAACTCAAAAGGGAGTTGGGGGATCATAAGATTATTTTAAGAGATATATGCCATCCTTACTTCTGTGCTGCCTTCAGAGATGGGTGCCTAGAGCGTGGGAGCTCTTGGCTACACACTCAGCACCGAAGGCAGCACTCTGCCGGAAGCAATGCTGAGGTAAGGGTGGTAATACCATACCCATGTCGTCCTTCTGTATTGCTGCCTTCAGATCTGGGCAGCTGGACAGTGGCGGCTGTTGACTAAGGGCACAACTCTGCAGGCAGCAGTGCAGAGGTAAGGGTGACAATACCATACCACGTCATCCTTTCTTCTATGCTGCCACTGGCTCAGCTTCAGAGATAGACTCCCAGCCAATAGCCACTGCTTTCCAGCTGCCCAGCTCTGAGGCCAATGCCATCACCAACAGCTATGCAGAAGTAAGGGTGGCAATATCACAAACCGCATACAATAGCTGAAAGACCCTCACACATCTCCTTTTTGGGTCAGGACCCTAATAATTACAACACCATGAACAAACAAACATGATTTTGGAATACATTAACAGGAATGTTGTGAGCAAGACATAAGAAGTCATTCTTCCTCTCTACTCTGTGCTGATTAGGCCTCAATTGGAGTATTGTGTCCAGTTCTGGGTACCACATTTCAAGAAAGATGTGGAGAAATTGGAGAAGGTCCAGAGAAGAGCAACAAGAATGATTAAAAGTCTAGAAAACATGAGCTATGAGGGAAGACTGAAATAATTGGGCTTGTTTAGTTGAGAAAAGAGAAGACTGAGAGGGGACATGATAGCAGTTTTCAAGTATCTAAAATGGTGTTACAACGAGGAGGAAGAAAAATTGTTCTCCTTGGCCTTTGAGGACAGGTCAAGAAGCAAAGGGCTTAAACTGCAGCAAGGGAGGTTTAGGTTGGACATCAGGAAAAACTTCCTGCCTATCAGGGAGACTAAACACTGGAATAAATTGCCTAGGAAGGGTTGTGGAATCTCCATCACTGGAGATATTTAAGAGTAGGTTAGATAAATGTCTATCAGGGATAGTCTAGACAGTATTTGGTCCTGCCATGAGGGCAGGGGACTGGACTCGATGACCTCTTGAGGTCCCTTCTAGTTCTAGTGTTTTATGATTCTATGAAATTTCAGATTTAAATATCTGAAATCATGAATTTTACCATTTTCAAAATCCTACTACAATGAAATTGACCTATTTGGTAGGGCTCTATTTATGAACCCAAAAAATGGAAAGCTAAAACAACTTTTGAAATAGTATATCCTCTCAGAATTGTTGGAGCAAAATACCCACAAGTGAATTTTTTTTTTTTTTTTTAAGGACCTCAGGACCACAACCTCCCCAGATGCAGAATGCTTCTGTTAATTCAGGTGCATATTAGGTACTTTTCTTTTTTAGAAGGGTAATATTCTTTTTAGAATATGCACATCTGCCAGTGACACTTCAGTTTGGTTTTATCATCATGTCTCAGTGTTTTCACCTTCTTTCTGCCCCTTCCTTGTATGACCTACTATGGGTATGTCTACACATATACCTCTACAGTGGCGCCACTGTCCTGCTTTGGTGTAGACACTACCTTCGCTGATAGGAAGTTTCCCCATAGGCCTAACTAATCCAACACCCTGACTGGAGGTAGCTAAATCAATAGAAGAAATTTTCCATTGACTTAGTGCTGTGCACACCAGGGGTTCAGTCAGCAAAGCTAAATAGATTTTTCACACTCAAGAGACGTACCATGCCAATGTAAGTTCCCAATGTAGTTCAGCCCTGTATCTGACACCTCTCCCCAACCACTGCCTTGCCTGTCTAGTGTCACTTTGAGAAGAATGGGCTTAGCGCATGTTCTCCCCAACAGCTTTTCACTGCCTGTGCAAGCCACTCTGCTCTTGATGCGATCTGAGAGTGCAGAGTAGTAGCCCTGGCAGTGAAGTATAGCTGGAAAGAGAAGTGAGCTGACTAAACCGGGAAGTAGAAAAGTACCCCTTCGAGTGGCCTTTGTTTTTAAACAAACTGCAGGAACCAGGGAGCCACAACAATGGACAGACCTTTTTCTTCCCAGGGCAGTGTTAAAAATCTTGGGCAGTCTTGGCCAATTTCAGACAACTAGCAAGTGTGTTGGAGATAGGACAGGTTTGGATGCTGAACAAACCAGTGTATGGAAAGATAGGTAAGACTACTTTCCATGTTGACAGGAGACAGAAAATTCTTCCTTTTTCCAGTAGGTATGAAATGTGAAGTATTGCCAATCAGGATGCAGTAAGCACAAACTCAACTGACTTCTCTTGGGGCTTGTCTTCACTACTATGCTGGAGTACTATACTGTACTATGTTGATGAGGGATCGCGCTCTCATCAATGTAATTAATCCACCACAGCAAGAAGTGGAAGCTACATTGCTGGGAAAGTATCTCCCACTGGCATAGCATAGTGAAGACACAGTTTAAATGGGTGTAATTTACATGGCTTGGGGGGGAGCAGGTAATCATACCCTTGAGTGACATAACTTGCATCAACTTAGGCAGTAGCACAGAAGAGCCCTAAATAGGACAAATCCTCCACCCTCAGAATATCATGAATGCCAAGAATCAGGTGTACAAATCAGCTGTTTGCGATACTCCAGAAGCCCTGAGAAGGTGGGGGAGGAGTAGGTCAGTGAGGCCACTGGTGTACAAGAGGGGCGAGGAGAGGGGATGCTTGGCACCAGTGGGTGCTCAAGTCCTGGAGTTGGCACCTATGCCTCAGGGAATTCTGTGCTTCTGCGGACATGCAGAATTTTCCAGCATAAAATATATTCTGCCCCCAAAAGTGCTGCAGTTTCTCCTTTTGCCCACCAGAGGCAGCTATGGCATCAGAACGGCCAGCCCTTCTAACTCTCCATCACAGATATGAAGATTGGTGGGGGGTTGCCCAAAAGAAGTTTGGGGGTACACAAAGAAAAGCACTAGTGTTTCCCTCCATGCTTTACATAATCAGCATTCTGTGGTTTGAAAGAGGATTTATGCTGCTGCGAACCTGCTGGAAGGGAATAGCAGTGCTTCCCACCAGCCTTCTGCTCCTGCATCCTGAATAACTTCTAAGGGTTCCCTCTGCACTTCTACTTCTTTCCTCTTACATGCTCATTCAAGAATGTTAGATGTCCAAAAAAAAGTGCACTCAAACCACTGATATGTGCCTGCAAACTTAACTTCACCTTAATTATTCTATTTGGGACATAGTCAGTCAGCTCTTCCACAAACTGATATGACCTTAGCATACTGAAGGTAACAGATTCAGAGTATTAAGGCACAAACTGCAGAGTGTAAGATTGAAATTTTACACTGAATGAAGAACATTCTGCATTCTAAATTAAGATTCTTTAATAAAAAATTAACTACTTTTGTATATTTACACAGTAACTTTTCTAAAAAGGCAAAAATCAATCAAGGTACATATTCCCTCCAGAGTAGGTCCACGCATAGAGGGGTCTCCACACATGGATCCTGCCATAAGTGGGGGTGAGGACTCAGGAATCTCTATGGCACTATCTACCACCCCACCTTCTGTGGACTCAGAGTTCTCATTACAGGGAGCCAGAGCTGGAGCAGAGCAGGCATTGTCCCATCTCATTTCATGGAATGAGAAGCTGCAGAACCCTCCCTCTCCTATGAAGGTAGGCTATTACGAAGCTCATTGGGGGCCAGAGCTGCAGCTGAAATATGGAACTGCCACAGGGATAGACTTGAGGTCAGCTTTACTGCAGGGGAGAAAATCCCACCCACAACCTGTTGTCAACAGGACAACACAGGAGCATCTCCACAAGAGAATCCTTGCAGAGTTTCCCCATTAAGTCACTTTATACAGTTACAAGCTGCAGGGAAAGATAATATGGGCCATATTTTCTATTCTATAATAGACTGGGATTTGTCTGTAACGAAGAACATGTTTTTTTCTCAAGAAAAATAATTAAATTATACAAATTGGAAGGACATTTTAAACACAAAAGGGTACGTCTGCACCGCGGGCTAAAGTCAAATTAAGATAGGCAACTTCAGCTACGTTAACTGCATAGTGGTTACAGAAGTTGGAGTAAGAAGCCCATTATTTCAAAATTATTTTGAAATAACGGGCTTGCTGTGTAGACGCGCACTCTATTATTTCAAAATAACTCTGCTGTATAGACATGCCCAAAAAGAAAATATCTTCACTTTATGTATCATTCACCCTACAAAAGTTATTCGTGTAACAGAAGGGTGGATAGTAGAGATCAGAAATACTGAACAAAATATTGCATCATTTGCAAAAGCCTTCATGTATGACAAGAAGGATTACAGACAAAATAAAATATCCCTGGATTACAACAAATTGATATTCCACCTGGAAAATACTATGCAAGCCTCTTTGTTTTTGGATGAATTCTGGGCCAAGTACAGATCACAAACTAACCAGTAAGTCAATCGAAAACCAAGTCTGACTTCCAAAACTCTCTTGGGAACTCAAGCAACAACTAAAAAGCTCTTTGTTCCTATTCAACCTGATATGTAGGGGGTGGAAAAGCTTTTCAAAACATTAAAGAGAAACAAGTGAGGTCTGTTACCATTCCAAGAAGCAAATTAAGGTCTAAATTCTGAGGCTGTCAAGCACCCACAATTTCCATTAAAGTCAGTGGATGCTGACTGTATGTACTCAGCATCCCTCAGAATTTGGCTCTTCTGGCAGAATAACCAGTTTTCCCAGAATTCACTTCTTTGAAACTTTTAAAACCATTACTGCCTTTTTGTATGTTTTATGCTCTTTATAGTCCATAGCAATAGTATAAATATAATTTAGAGACATATTACAAGTTCCTGCATGCAGTTTATCTAAATGCTGTAGAAGTACAGTTAACAGGTTTAGCGAATAATCAGGAAGCCACTTTTCCTTTACAAATATTCATATGAAGAAAGAATCAAGTTAAAAATATTTAATAAAGGGCCATTATTGAACCTTTGCGGTAAGAAATTCAAACAATGAAAATGGAACGATGAATCAAAGTGATCTGGGATAAAAATGGGTAAGATTTTAGACCCCTGCAAATCCATTGCTATCCACTTTATTTCTGCAGGTATCCGCATCCACCAATTTTTGTGACTACAGATGTGGATGCAGATACAAATTTTGTATCCATGCAGGGCTCTAACCATTTATAAAATTACCCCATCAGCTACAAAGAATAGTTTTACTTTGGCTTATTTCATGTAGCAGAGATTGGTTTGCTACATTTTATTTTAAAACTGCATCATACTAGACAAATCTAGAAGTTACTCTAATTAACTAAATAAAATAAAATTAAATGTAAATGTCAACAACAATTTAGTTTATCTTTTTTTGACTGGAATCTAATCAGCCATAACTCACATGATACTATTAGATCAGACCTAAATTTTCCTAAAAGGTCATCACATAGCCTGGCTGATGAGGATTTTTTTTTACACAGATACAAGAGTATTATAGAAGAGGTAGGCTAATAAGTATGCCATAAAAGACATACACACTCTCTTCCAACAACTCAAACCTAACATGGCCAAAACTGAACTCTTCCTTTCCACCCAAATTGACCCCACTCCCCCTCAGTCCTGTCACATTGACACCAGCTACCATCTAGCCCCATAACTTGGTCCAGACTCCATCTTCCCTCATGATTCCACCCAGGCTTTTTTGAAATCTTTGTTTCTTCTCCCGTAATATTTCTAAGATGCCATCTTTCTTGTGATGGGGTTGTTCCGCTCAGACATGCTGGGCAAGGATTAATATGAAGCCAGTTAACCAAACAGAAAAGCCTAGCAGGCCTAATTAGAAATAAAGCCCCACTGGGAGAAGAGTAGAGCTTATTTCCATAAAGTGTTGAGAGAACCAGCTGAGGGAGGAGATCTGCAGGAGACGAGGTAGAGTGTTCCCCTTCTCTGGAAAACTAGTACAACAGAGTTGACAGACTACTGTCCGGATCAGCTGCAAGCCTAAGTAGAACCAGAAGCCCTGAGGCACTGTAGCCTGCCTGTAGCCCTGAGCCAGGTAAGGAGGATACCAGCCCCTGGACTAGGGTATTCATTGATGCACAGAAGCCTCTTACTTCCATAGGAAAACAGTATACAGTAACAGAGGAACACCTGTGCCAAGATGGCTGCTCACTGAACCTATCTGGAATGAAGGTTTAGGTAATAAGTATACATTTCTGTTGGATTTTGGTAAAAGACTGTGTTGGGTAGGACTCTGCAAAGTGGTCTGTCTGGAAAGCCGGAACACACCTATGGCCGGTGGAAGTCAAAGGACAGTGGGAGAAACTGAGGCAGCACCAGCATCAGCCAAGAAGGAGAGTGTTAGAACAGCAAAGTTGCCCCTGTCATCTCAAAAACTGTAACTTGCTCCCATCCATTATTTGTATCCTCCCACAATCCTTAAGAACATAAATACAGCCATACTGGGTCAGACCAAAGATCCATCTAGCCCAGTATCCTGTCTGCCGACAGTAGCAAATACAGATGCCCCAGAGGGAGGGAACACAACAGGTAATCATCATGTCATCCAGACAAGCAGAGACTAGGGACACCATTCCTACCCATCCTGGCTAACAGCCATTGATGGACCTAACCTCCATGAATCTATCTAGCTCCTTTTTTTAACCCTGTTAAAGTCCTAGTCTTCACCACATCCTCTGGCAAAGATTTCCACAGGCTGACTGTACGGTGAGCGAAGAAAAACTTCCTTTTGTTTGTTTTAAACCTGCTGCTTATTAATTTCATTTGGTGACCCCTAGTTCTTATATTGTGGGAATAAGTAAATAACTTTTCTTTATTCACTTTTTCTACACCGGTCATGATTTTATAGACCTCTAGTCTTTTCTAAGCTGAAAAGTCAAAGTCTTTTTAATCTCTTCATATGGGACCTGTTCCAAACCCCTAATCATTTTTGTTGACCTTCCACTTCTTCATATACATTTCAAGCTTATTAGTTTTATCTTCTGATTCATTAACAGCTTTGTCACTTGTATGTATCTTTTATCCTCTCACCACCTGGCCTCTCAGCATTGCTAATGAAACTAACCTCATATGCCCTCTATTCCACTTCATTCCTGGTCTTTGACCAAGATATTCAATGACGACTAGTGATTTGGGATGCACAACTGGATGCTCTTGAAGACGGGTGTCCAACAATTTCTTAAAAAAACTGTACTCCTTTAGGGTGTCTGAAGTTGAGCAGACAAAACTAACGTACCCATTCACTCAAAAATCTTGCCTTGATACCTTCTTTCAAGTTGCTTCTTATAAGTAGAATGCCCTCCCTGAGCCAATCCCTAATGCTTTAACCTTCTCCCCCAAATTCATCCTCAATAAATCTCTTCTTCCACAGTGACTAAATGAATCTGACAATGGACAGATTAAATACAATTTTAAACCAATGATCTTGTCAGGGTAAAAAATCTTAAAAGGTATAGAAATACTGCATGTTTTGATGCCCTCAGTCATCACACTTTGCCTGTTTGTGTGGAACTGTGTGCATATCTTTACTTTGTCAGTACAAAGCCCTCTCCTCCTCCCTTCATTTGCTTCTTGGTTCTCCTAAAGTAAAGCTTTAGCGGGCATGTCTGTCTCATTATGCATTTGTATAGTGCCAGACACTCTGTGCTCCTGATCTATAATGGGATCACAAATATAACAGATCAAGAATAATATACATCACCCTTAAATGAACATAATCTCAGAAATGGCAGTATGTTATACTTTTCTAAGTTGCATTACTTCAAAATTTTCAAGTTTTGAAGAAAAAAAACTAGGGGAAGGGGAAAGGGAAGGCGAGAATGTTAATTTTATATCTGGAACCAGACCTTATTCTCAACTGAGTCGCTTGTTTTTGAAACAAAAGAAGCTAATGGTTTGGCAAAAAGCAGACATCTACACCAGACTCTGAACTCAATCCTTCAAAGCAGACTTCTGATCTGTAGAGATTTTCAACACTGTTGAACTTTTAGTATCAACTTTAGTTACTGAATGGAAGTTTATGTAACAAATTTAAAAAACACAACATGGATAATTGAGCCACATGGCACATGCACTACCAGTTCTGAGGATCCAGATGTCATGGTAACCACAAGAGGAAAGAGTTGCTTGTGATGTTTTAGTAAAAAGACTGAACTCTGTAGGGGCTTATTCATGCCAGTGTTTTATAGACTATCACACAGGAAGTTATTTTAAGAGGAAAAAACACATACATTTAGGTATTTGTGACATGTCAGTTACTGCAGTATATTTTGCATATAACTTCAAATCACAAATGGAAAAATGTTCAAGATGGATGTTTTAAAGATCGCTTTTTTTTGCTTTGCTTTCAAGTGCAATCATCATTTGTTACACAGACAACTACAGCACTCAGCACAGCAACATGCAAGCTTGCTTATTGCAAACATAGTATTAACAATATTTGATACTTTTTAAGATACCACACTAACATCAAGGAAAAAGTTAGCATCATTACTTTCATTTTACAACTGTAAAATACCACTTTTTCAAATGTCAGAAAAGTCTTGGTCAACAGTTGCAACATTTTAACAAATGCTGGCTTTAAAGTGATAGTACTGAGTGAAATTAGGACCCAAAGTTCAGGGGTTTTAATATGAAATTTTAACAAAACCTAAGTCTAAAAAAGCAAGCTCTGTTTTCTATTTTCATTTTTCAACAAAAGACTCTTTTGCAATGTTTGCAACTCAGCTATTGCAGCACTATCACAAAGCACTATTTCTGAAACATTCTTTATAGAACCAGAAACTAAAATTTCACCCAAATAGAACATGAAAGTGAAACTGACCATTCTATTTTCCCAAAAGAAAATATAAAATTAAACAGCATTAAAAAAGTGAATCAGCTATGTTGTTTGTGACTGCTGGTTCATCATTCCTTGACCAAAGAATAGTTAGTTAAAATATTACATAAGGTCTCTTCAGAGCTTTCCTGATTTTGTGCTAGTGTTTTGCTTCTAGTTCCTGTAACTATTAATACAGAAATACAAATAAGCATGATTACATTTATTAAGTATTTAAAATTGACAGTAATTTTGACAAACTGCTGTGGGACAAAAGTAAGGATGGTGTAGAAAACAGGGCACTGATCTAGGACTTGGGAAATCCATGCTCATTTCCTGGCCTTGTTTCTGACCTCTTATCTGACCTTGAGCAGGATGTTTAAAATCTACCAAGTATCTCAGTTTCTCCTTAACCATAATGGGGATACCTCCTTCTAGGAGTAGCAGTGTGACTTCAGTACCAAACAACTTCAAAGCCACAAGCAGCAGAGAGACAAGCAGGGCAATTCCGCCATTCTACCACGGCACTCAGTTCACTAGTAGCTTGAGCAAGCACCCACTGGAATCCATGGAAGCCCTTCTGTGGACTTAAGTGGGTGCTGTACAATGCCTTATTTAGGCCGTGCACTCAACTCAGAATTGTCCCTCGGTGCTGATAATTTTTAAAATGGAATTCACTAACAAAGCCCAGAAAGAGTCTAATTTTATACTTACAAAGCTACAGAAATAAAAAATTAAGTCTCAAGTGAGAAAAATTAAAGCTCCGTTTGAAGTGTTACAACTGCTGACAATTTACAGAGCCAAATTTCATTCTGGATACACACACATAATTTCCATTAATTTCACTGTGTTCACCTATCAGAGGCTAAATTTGGCCCCAAACACTTACCTCTTCAAGGCCAAACAAAAGGGCAAATCAGGTGTTTAGCTTTCTGAAAGAAGAATTGTATTATCACAAGAGCAGAGATTTTTCAAGTTTTCAAACATCTGATGTGTTTCACCTATGGGGGAAAAAAAAGAGGCATCCTTTATTTTGTTCAAAAGTGAAAGGATACGAGGTGTTCCTTCAGTTCTACACACCAAGTAGAGACATGCAGCAATTACATGGGTCATCTTTCGCCCACGAGTTAAGTGCTTGCTCACTGCCATCTTGAAAAAGTTAAAAGCAGTATCAAGACAATGCTGGTTGAGTTGCAACTGGTTTCCTAAGTGATGAATTTGACGCTTCCCTAAAAGAGAGAGAGTGAAAAAAAAACTCTTAAAACAATTTTGTAATTAATCCACTATTTAACAAACGACCAAACTTAAGAAAAACCTTCCTTAGAAATTTAATTTAGACATTCTTGTGCAACAAAATGCATTCTTTTAATAAAGCACAAAAACAAAAGAAATAATACAGTAAATGTTATTTTGATCCTAGAACAATTTCTTAAATCATGTAGCTCTATGAAGATTATGTCCTAAATTTTCAAATGTGCCTACTGTTTTGGGGCATCCAGCTAGAAAGGCTGATTTTCAGAAGGGGCCAAGTATCCCATTTAAGTCAACCAGAGTTTTAGGCGCCCATTTCTTGGGGGGAGGACAGGGTCTAGATCTGAATTTGGGCAGAATTGAGGCAACCACACTACTAAACATTAAAAATGTAGGTTCATTCTTTGTTTAGATGAGATAGCATCCAAAACATGCTGGGCTCTTTTCCAAACAGAGGAAGATTTTCCCCAAAGAGTTTGACTCTGGCATTTGATCAGCTTTAGAGATGAATTTCTTTTTAAAAAATAAATAAATAAATAAATAAATCTTACTGTGGTACACTTGACTAATTGCAGTACACTTGACTAATTGCAAACAAGTTATACATTTTGTGACAATTCAAAATTGATGAAGTATGTTGCTCTCTTAACACAACACCAAAACCAAAAGGAAAGGAGCTTCTGGCACTTATCTTGAAGCTTATTCGTGGTTATCATTGCTAGGGCAGAACTTCCTCTAAACATATTCAGAGCAGAGGCTTCATTTAAGTTTGATGCCAAACTACGTTGATTAAGAAAAACAAGATGTGTGTTCACCCTTAGAAGAAATGTACTTTAGATTAGTCATAATAGGAAGTGGTGCAGCTGCTAAGACAGACCTGGAAAGCAAGGTCCAGCCCCCTCTCAAAGTTCTAGCTATGAAAACCATTCCAAGAAGGGATGGTGAGGCTGAGTTGGTGGAAAAGACAGGAGAAGTCATGATGAAAAGTACTGGGCTCATTAACAATCAGTGGGTCAGACAATAACAAAACAAAAAACCACCTTTAGTTAAATATTTCAGACAGGTGTTTCTACTACATGTTCTTTCAGGAAACATGCATCAATTAAATTCAATGAGAAGTTACAAACTCGTAAGTATATTTGAAGAAGTGAGTACACAGAAGTTTCCCACCCAAGTAGCTAATCCACAGCTTTTCATTTCAGGCAACAGTGACAACATAATAATTGCAAGAAAAATAAGAACACGTATCTGTAATTCTTTACTTTGAGACACCTAATAATCAGGCTTTTCCTCCATAAGCAGCAGTAACAGTATGTTAAGGGAAGTTCATAATATCTGAAAACCCTTCAAGTCAACAAGAAAATTCTAACTTGGTTTCAGTAAAGATACTCCCAGAAATCTAACTACAATTCAATGCAATTCCTCCCAAGCAGAAAGTTGCACACAAATAGAGAACCACAGAACTATGTTAACCTCCCTCTGCAATCCATCAAAAGGACCAATTTAATCCAATGTAGGAACCTAGAACAATCAAGAAAACGTTTTGGAGAGTGGCTACAACTCTTCATGCTGGAGATGCCCTTGACCCACCTATAGCACTGGCAGTGAAAGTGTTCATCTGTTTACATTATGATCAAGCCCTCAAACATGTGTATTAACATTTTGTAACCAAGTGGGTAAAAAATGTCAGAGTCTCTAATTTGCTCTTCATTTCAAAAAGGTGGCTTGATGTTTTCTTGTACAAAAGTAAATTAAAAATCACACAAAACAGTGCCCACTTTCTACAGGTCTTTAATCACAACAAACACATTAATCAATGCAGTTCTTTCCCTTGCTTTCTTAAGCTGGGACATGATAGTCAGCAATTAGGCTTCTATACAGGAACTTGTATTCCTTTTAGTTCCTTCCTTTACCCCAAACTTAAAACATCTTCACACAAAGGTAACAAGAACAAACCTTGCCTATTATTTTTTTTTGTTGCCCTATCACATCAGGTCAGATTAGTGTGTTTTGCCTGTCTTCTTCCTATCTCACCTATCTGATAACTTTCAGGACTGTAACATGTAACTGAATTTAATTTATTAATACCACAGCAATTCTAAGTCTTCATTTCTGAAGGGCAGCTGTAACCACATATTTAGGGCATAAGAAAAAAATCTGTGGATAACAAATTTTCTATCCCATGCCCTTGTTGCCACACGCACACATACAAATGGGGGCAATGAGTAGCAATTCTTCAATGGATAAAAATATATGGAAGGGAAGACGTGAAAACATATCTAATGAAGCCAATAAATACCTTTTAGACCCTCAACAATAAACTAAACTCAGTCCTTAATACCACAAAAGTTTGGAGAAAGGAGGATAGAAACACTAGCTCCTTGAGGACTTGCTGCCTGAAGGCTGAGCCCAATGCTTAAACTGGCTACAGCGCTTTGTAAAAATATGGACGCTTCCTGGCTGTTCTCCTTACGCAAAAATGATGCTACAGCTTTAGTGGAATGGGTTACAATTTTATAAGTATAATGTACTCAATTCCTTGAGTACAAGCAAAATTTAAACCCCACAAGCAGGCCTATGAAGTTGGTTACAGAAAAGTTTGAGCTTGATGCAAAGTTGAAGAGGGAGCTGGTGAACTGAAAGAGGACGTGGAGATGTTCAGAATGATAGACTAAAATGCTACTGACATTTTCTATGGACTGGAGAAGGAAAATGTGGATGTCAAGAAAAGGAGTAATTAAAGCAGATGACGAGAGGAGAACCTGACACAAGAATGTTCAGCATTAGAAAGAAAAGAACAGACTGCAGAAATGATGCAGATAAGTGGAAGGACTCAAGACACTCCCTGACTATGCAGGGCAAGGAAGGGGGAAGAGCCAAGGGCAACTCCCAGGGTATGAATTTGAGTGCTGGGGAGGAAGGTGGTTGATGGTGAGGTTCTGAGGGAGGAAAAGCAGTTTGGTTTCCATGATGTTAAGATATAGCAGAACTTGCTTGTTCCATTTTTTTAAATATTCATTAATTTCTTCAGACAGCGATGAAGAAAAAAAATAAAGAGAAAAAGAACACTGAGGGGCAGGGAGAGAAAGGAAAGGATGGAGTGGTACATAATGTGTGGACTGTAAGGAAAAGAGGGAGGAGGTTGGATGATACAATCAATCAATAAGCAAATGGAAAAGAATATCCAAAGCTCAAATAGTAAAAAGCAGCCTAGTGCTGACATCTAAGTGCTGCAAAGAGAGAGACCGACCCATCTTCCTGCTCCACTGCTGCTACTCCCAACCGTTGGTGGGAAAATCTCTGCTATTTCCATGTCTTGAAACCTCTGATGATGTTGTTTACTCAAACTAAGCTGTAAAAATCAGAATTTGTAAACTCAGCTTTAGACGGTTGATTGATTGTTCTATAATTGAAACTAATTTAGGTTGTTCATGATTAATTTTAAAAGCAAATTTTTAACAGAAGTTGTGTCAGATATTTATTCACCCAAGAAGATTCTACTGTTGAGATAAAACTAATACATGTTTAATCCTTAAACAGCTGAAAGGCTGTCTTGCTAGTGAGAAGTGTGAACACACATTTATCTTTAATGAAAGGTATTCCTTAGCTATCTGGCATTAAAAGATTTAAAAAAAAAAAAATCACTCCAAGCACTTCAAGCAGAGCTATTGATCATAACAGTACATTGTTCTTCACTGCTATCAAAGCTTATTTGTGCTTGGTTTTAATCTCTATTTTGTTTAGATAGTGTTTTTACATCAAATCACATTTATATTCATATTTTAAAAAAGCATAATTATTCTTAGGTGATTTCTATAATGCATGTCTACCATTTATAAGTTAATTGTTACCATTCTCACAACAGATGGTACATTACTGCTGATCCGCACACTTACTCCAAACACCCATCTACTAGGGATGTTAAAAAGCAAGCATTTCACTAATCATGTAGTTGATAGAATTGTTATCAATTACACAATTAGTCGATAAGGGAAGGCAAGGTGCTCAGTCCTGGCTTGCACCAGATCCGGGAGCTACCCCTACTGCAGCTCTGCAGTTTAAATGTAGTAGGTAGCAGCACTGGGGCGGGGGGGAACGGAGGGGGCAGACAGCACCACGGAGACAGTGCTGGGGAGAGGGGGGAACAATCCAGAAATCTTAAAAGTTGGTTTCAAGGCAGACTAGTGATCTGGCCATTTTTTAAAGAATTGGGTTTTTAAAAGTGGCATTTTTCAGCCATAACAAAAATGTCAGAACTTGCTCTACAGAATGTATAAACTACATTGCATTTAACAATAAATTTCATGAATCAGCAAACTGAAGAAAATTTCAAGTTACAGCAGTTGACTCATTGCTCATAGATAATTTTCCAAGGTAAGTGCCATCAACTTCTGCAGAATCTGAGCTTCTATTTCATTTTAAAGACTAAAAGACATTTCTATGTGACGTAAAACCTTTCAATACAAATGGAGCACAAATTGATGCAGTGCTTTCTGTCTGCTAGCAGCCAACTCCAGTGACTCTGCAGATGGTAAGAGATCTTCTAAATTGTAGCAGAGTGAAAACAAGAGCCTTGCAGCTTTCAGTGTTCGGCAGAATCCTGTGGGCATCAGTGAAACTGAAAAGAATCCTGTTAATGAAATTCTGCAGCTGCTTGGAAAACCAGGAACAGTAGCAGAGGAGCCTGGCATTGGAGTTATGCAATGAGGAACTACAAACTAACACTGCAGAAGGAATAGAACAACAAAAACATTCCACACTGCACCAGCTATATAGCTGACACACTGATATGCACTCCATATCTCAACAGTCTAGAGGAAAAGGAGTACTACCCTTTCAACCATGCTCACAGATACCATGGGTCTTCAGATTTATCAAATGCCTATCAGATGGAGGCATATATAGAAGGTGAAAAGCCTCTGAGCAGGGTACAGGGAAAAACCCTGATACACAAGACTGCCCACACTAATCAGACCAATGGTGCATCTAGCCCAGTAGCTTCACTGTGACAGTGGACAATATTCCATTGAGAATGAACAGAATAGGACATCTGGGCCAGTATCCTGTCTTCTGAGAGTGGCAAGTGCCAGACACTTCAGAGTAAATGAATAGAACAAAGCAATTATCAAGTGATCTATCCCATCATCCAGCCCCAAGTTCTGATAGTCAAGAGTTTTCGGGATGCCCAAGACATGGGGTTGCTATCCTGACTGACTGGGTCTACATTTGCTCCTGCTTCAGCTCAGGTGCTGAACTTAATGACTGAAAAGCGCTGTCCAGACCTACATTTCTATGATTCTAAGATAAGGTGGATGAGGAGGTAGAAAATAGGACTGGAGGAGGGGATGAGAAGTGGTTGAGAAAAAGAAAAGACAGTTACTGAAAACTATGTAAGAAGAGAAACATTAACTACAATGGAAAGATAAAGAGAGAAGTGAACTGCATCCAGGAAGGACAAGGATATATAGCAAAAATAAGATGTCTGAAGTTTAATACAGATGTCAAACATCTTGCATCTAAAAATGACTTCTAGTTTTGCCCAGATGTTCTATTCCTTCACGTAAGAGGGCTAGTAGCACAAAACTTGGTCCTAGGGGTAGTAGGTGTCAGGTAATTTTTTCTTCTTAATTTGTCGCCTTTCAACTAGATATTGCAGTTACAGATGTTCCATATGAATTTCATTATGTGCTGACAATAAAGAAAGTTAATGACTGGGCTTCAGCCTCCATATTTAAATCTTTCTTTTAACTGCTAGTCTTAGATTAAAAATAAGTTCAGGCTAAATTGCAATGAATCTTGCGTATAAAATTATATGAATTGATTCTGTTATTTATCAAACATATCTTGAATCTGTTGTGACTTTGAATGAAAAGTTTTATGGTTAAAGAATGTGTCATATATTTCAGCAGAATTTCCATTCCAAAATTTCCTCAGATTTTCAGACTGCCCACGCAAAGATTTCTTAAAATGAAAGATGAAACTATGTTCTTCAACATCACTGGTATGCTCCTGACAGAAAAATATTAGCACACTGATACGGGTAATGTATGTCTAAATATGAAAACACATTTAATCCTTGCCATTCATTTGAATCTACACCTGCTGATGACCTCTCTTGGAGAAAGGGGTTTTTTCTTTTTCCCCTACAATCCTAATCTAGCTAACAAAAAAAACAGAAAAAAACAAACAAAAACATAAAAATAGCCATACTGGGTCACACCAAAGATCCTTCTAGCCCAGTATCTTGCCTTTGACAGTGGCCAATGCCAGGTTCTCAAAGGGACTGAAAAGAATAGGCAATCATCAAGTGAGCCATCTGCTGTTGCCCATTCTCAGCTTCTAGCAAACAGAGGCTAGGGACACAAGCCCTTCCCATTCTGGCTAACAGTCATGGATGGACCTATGCTCCATGAATTTATCTAGTTCTTTTTTGAATCCTGTTATAATCTTGGTCTTCACAATATTCTCTGGTAAAAATGGTACAAGTTGACTGTGCATTACGTGAAGAAATACAGTAGACTTCCGATAATCCGGCACCCTTGGGACCCAGGGGGTGCCGGATTATCGGATATGCCAGAGTATCAGGAGGTACTCCAGCGGGGTGCTGTGACAGATCTGCCGGGACCTGCACTGCGTGGGGGGGTTGGCAGGGAATGGCGCGGGGAGGGGCGAACCCTCCGCAGTGTTGCGGCGAGGCGGTGGAAGCCCCGCCCAGCCGGCTTGCAAGCAGGGAAACTTGTAGGCGGCAGCGGCAAGAGGGCGAGAGGCAGGCAACTGTTTAAGGCGGGCGGGCAGGGGTGGGAGGTTCGGCGGGGAATGCTGCCTGCCTCTCGCCCCCTCTCTGCCACCGCCGCCTACAAGTTTCCCCGCTTGCAAGCCAGCTGCGCGGGGCTTCCACCGCCTCCCCGCAACACTGCGGAGGGTTCGCCCCTTGCCATGCCATTCCCTGCTGACACCCCCCACCTGCCCCCCTTAAACAGCTGCCTGCCTTTCACCCCCTCTCTGCCGCCACCTCTGGGCAGCTCCAACTGTCCGGCTGGCCGAAGCACTTCCGGGTTCCAGTTGGTGCCAGACTATCAGGAGTGCCGGACCACTGCATGCCAGACAACTGGAGTTTTACTGTACCTCCTTTTGTTTGTTTTAAACCTGCTGCCTATGGTGGCCTCTACCTCTTGTGTTATGAGAAGTAAATAGCACTTCTGTATTTACTTTCTCCACAATAGTCATGATTTTATAAAGCTCTATCATATTCCTTTTTGTCTCTTTTCCAAGATAAGTCCCAATCTTATTAATGTGTCCTCATACAGAAGCTGTTCCATACCCCTAATCATTTTTGTTGCCCTTTTCTGAACCTCTTTCAAATCCAATATATCTTTTTTGAGATGGGGCAACCACATCTGCATGGAGTGTTCAAGATACGGGCATATCACTTTGCTTCTATACAAATCCATGGTCTTATTCTCTATCCCTTTCTTACTGATTCCCAACATTCTGTCTGCTTTTTTTTAATTGACATTGCAGAGTGGATTTTGTCAGAGAACTATCCTCAACAACTCCAAGATCTCTCTGGAGTGGTAACAGGTAATTTAGACTCCATCATTTTATATGTATAATTGGGATTGTGTTTTCTAGTGTGCATTACTTTGCATTTATAAACACTGAATTTCTTCTGCCATTTTGTTGCCCAGTCACACAGTTTTGTGAGATCCCTTTGTAGCTCTTTGCAGTTTGCTTTGGCCTTACCTACATCTGCAAAACAAGAACAAATTAGGCCCTATAAGTTTAACTTTTTAACCTCAATAAAGACATGGAATGTATGAAAAGGAGGAAGAAAATCCCTGAAATTGTAGGGGATAATTAAATTATAAGTATATACAAATAAGTATAAAATGAGTATGGCTAGGGATTGATGATGTGAAATTAAAGGAAAAAACTTCCTAACTGGACAGTATAATAGGCTCCCCAGGAAAGTGGTGGAAACCCGCATTGCTTGGGACATCTGAATCCTGACATAACACCACATGAAACAAGCATGCAATGGGGAACAATTCTATATTGGTAGGAAAGCAGGAGTTTAACAAATTGAATCATCTAGCCTATGTTTTTATTTCAACAAACATTAACACCTACAAATCCTAGACAGTCTCCACCTATTAAAAGCATTTTGTGGGACTGATACATACAGAATAGGAAAATGTATTGGGTGATTCAAAAAATGGTTTTTGACTAGCAAGGTCCACAGATCCATCACACTGGGTATTTCAGCCTGCTTTTAGGTTGATGGAGGAACAAAATCTATCTTATCACTGACAGCAGGGAATGCCCAACCAATGAAATTCCCTCCAATTGGGAATTTCCAGCAGCCATTCTATGTTCCTAAGTTACATACTGCATTAATTATACTTTGAAAAAAACCACAATGATTTCTGTTACTTCAGGTTGTGGGTATAATTTCCCCTCATGAAATAAACCCAAATCTTTGGACATCACATCATCCAGAATAGAGATGAAAACTATTCATATTTCCAGCCCACTCTGAAGATAGACTTTATTAATCAAAGAAAATTTCCTTTCACGTAAGCAAAGATATATTTTCCTATTCATTATACAAAGTATACCTCCAAGGCTGGAAACAAGACCACTCTTTAAGTATGCATATCCAAAATCAGTTAAACTGATTACCTCCATATTACCCAAGGCTGTAAGTCATGGAAAGACTTATGCTGAAAATCAGTACTGGCTAAAGACAGAATGATTAATATGTAAGCATTTGTTAAATCTCCATATTGATGGCCATGTCATCACCTACCAGAGCTCATTGCAGAGAGGAGGACTCCTCTCTGCTGAGATTGTAAGCGTTTCCAAAGACTGGAATTTGCTTAACAGAAGGAAGAACCTTTACTGAATTTGCTTTGGGAATGAATCCTTCCATAGTTATGAGAACAACCTGGGAGCTTTGTTCAATTCAGCCAACTTCATACAATTGTCAGATTGGAGATCACCAAGGTTAAAATCTACTTTAATGGATGGGATTTAGGATGACAATTTACTGGGATGAAGGGGGATAGCATTAAAAGGACCAGAATGACGCTCAGAGGTTGTGCTCTATGACCCTGTAGGCTGGAATCAGGGTGGTTGTCCCATGGAAGCATGTAATAGGAGGATTTGTATAAACCTTCCTTTTCTTCTTCTCCAATTCAATCATGAAAATCACTCAAGCTCATTAACATAATAGAACTTAAGGAATCACTTTAGAATATAATTATATAACTTGCTTTGTGGCATATTCTCTTTTAATGATTTTTTTTCTTTTAAGAAGAATTCACATTGCTTCACTTTTCTTATATTCCAACTCAGAAGATGACTCTTTGGATTGGAAATGGTAGCCAAAAAAATGTTAATAGTTGATTGATTAATTATTTATATAAATAATTAAAAAACAACAAATAGTTCTGTAGCACTTTAGAGATTAACACAAAATGTAGATGGTATCATGAGCTTTCGTGGGTACAATCCTCTTCAGATGAATGGTGGTTCTTTTCATATCCTATGTTTGCAATGTTCAACTGATGACACAAAGAAGCATAACTTATGAATTCATCTTGATTAAGAGGAAAATGTAGACAGCTCTCACTTCTATTTGTGTACAACTAAAACAATATATTATAGCCAGACTGATAGCAATACAAATATTTAAACTTTCAAGAGATTATCAGTGATAACTCTGTTCTTAGTTACTCCATTTTCTGCATTTTTAAACCCATTTGTCTGAAGTGTTCTAGGCTTAGTCTCTGTACGCTGAGGTTCCATTCCCTCCATGTTTGCTCAAAAGCGGGTCAGGCATTTGAGTACAAGCACAACAAAAAACTTCATTGTTCGATAAAGTAAGTATAGCTTCCATGATTTCCCATCCTAAGGCAATTTCTAGAGCTTGCCCCTTACTAGCTTGTTTCCCCAGATAACTTGTCTCCCATGTCTCTACATAGTGGATCTATCATCCTACCTAGCAACTCATACCAAGTAGGGAAAAGTTTTATAGAAAACTGAGCTTGATTTTTCTATGTATGATCCTTCTACCTGGTCCAAAGTCTTCCTAAGTAGGGCAAACAGTCATAAGCTAACTGAACAGAATGCAAAAGGGTGGGGGGGGAGAAAGGTAAGGCATTAGGACTTAGCATTTCTCTAGAAACCTCCATCGGTATCTTACCTTCAAAAGTCCGAAGCTTATGTACCGAAACTAAATGACACCCAGAAAACATAATTCTAAAGTTACTTCCACCCTACACAAACATACATGATTCTTCTGAGTCTCTTTGATCGAACATGCATGCGGCAGCTATTCTTATATCCACTACTATTTGGCAGAAGAATAGGCACCTTGTAAGTCAACTTCCCAATGAAGAAATTACTAATGTGTAGTATGGGTATCCTGCTTGTGTAACTTATTGTATTTACACATTCTACAACAGATATAACAGCATACAGACAATCCCTTTCAGAACTATTGACCAAATGCCAATGCTTAGTTCTCAGGGAGCAGCTCCACCCTCAAGAAATGACAGAGATTAAGGTGAGAGCAAATTTCTTTGTGGCTTGTCACAGCTCCTAAATAAACTATCAAAACTACATAATTTTCTTCCAAGACTAAATGTTTGCTTATATGCTAAAAAAAATTGGTAAAAATGTGTGCAACTGCACTATCTAGTGACCGCCACTATAAAAATATTTTAATACATTACATCACATTCTCAGATATGGGATCTGAGTACAAGAACGGATTTTAATTCTGGTCATGAATAATATGAAAATGTCAATCAACATGTAATGCCTCAATAAACAGAATAATACCTTGAGACCTCACTAAAAAGAACAAGACTCCTTAGTGTAAGTTTAATCAATTTCTGCTGGTAAATGGGGAAGTCACTACAACAGTCAATTTAAGAAATGCAGGCATTCCTATATGAATGGTTTAATATATCAAAGTTCATTTATCATTTGTCTGATAAACATTTTTATGTTCTCTGCTGAAGAAAGGACATCTCTGAACTAGTCAAGCCCAAATTATTAAAGTGACAGCCTTTCAAGTGGTTAAGAGTTAAAGAAAAAGAATAAACAATTTCAAAGTATACAGTAAATATTTCTAAACATTTAAACAATAGTTTTAGAAATATTGTTAGGCTATTAACATCTAATGCTGTTCAAGATGAAGTGTCAAAGCATTTAATATCACACTGAAAATTCTTCAGAGAGTTTGAAGTAGAACAATGCAGTCCATCTAAAACAAAGGTAACAAAAATCCTATTAGAACAAGATATTTCTTCTAATCTTTTTCCTTTTTAAACTGCATGGATAAATTATCAGTCTGCCTAGCTGGGGGAAGGAGGGGAGACGCATATAGGCCTGAGGCACTGCAAGCAGTGTGTCCATCTACTAGCCACAGTCAATGAAGAGAACATTTTTAAAAAGCTGCCTGCCCAAGTCAAGTCAAAATACTAGAACAAAAAAAAAACCCACCTTCCTCCACTCTGATTACAAAGGTATGAAAGTACCAGGACTGTGGTATATAAATATACAAGTAAAAAAAAGAACCCTACCACAGCCAAGTCAAAGGATGAGTTAATTTCAGATGCAAATCTCTGTCAATGAGAGAATATATTTATTCTTTTCAGACCAACAGTGCTCACAAGCTGCAAAAAAATAGATTTTACTTCACAGGCTACCGATAGAGACAAGAAAAAGTATATGCAATCTGTAGGAAAATATTGTAGTTTGGGCATACAGCTCATTGTTTTTCTATAAAGATACTGTTGAAAGACATTGCACTGATAGTGCACAAAAATCAAAATTTTTACCACCCACAAAAATGAATATACCAAAGAAATAGAAGTGGTTAAATTCTTTTGAGCCAACTCAAGAAAACGGTCTTTGTCCATGAATGCTCCATGAGAAACAGAATCTTTTCCCCAAAGCTTGTAGAATCCCAGCATATTGTAGAGCCACTACTGCAGTGTGATGGTGCATGGCTGCCATATAGCAACCCCTTCTGTCCAAGCATAATGTGGCTGGCACTGCCTTACTCAGTTCCCTCCAAAGAGTCCGCCTCCTCTGCTTCCCAAACATCAATGCCAAATGATAAACTCAGCCCCATTTACGGCAGAAAAAAAAAATCTAGCTAAATTGTCTCCAACACACAAAAAGGTTCTTTTGCCCACTAAGCTCTGTTCCCAAACCCTGAAGAGTGTCTTTCAGGCTCTGAATAAAACACTTTTCCTCCGCAAGCCTCCGTTCCTTGCATCCTTCCCTTACTCCAGTACAGAGCACTGGGCCCCAAAAATGGCAGCCCTGGAGAACCAGGTCTCCTGCAGAATCAGGCTCAGGGTCTTCCACAGCAGCCTTCCTATTTGCTGTGGTTCCAACCCACAGACAGATGTCAGTCTTTTTTATAAAGGGTCAGCCAAATATTAAGTTATCATCTGATCTGACTTAGCACTACCCACTCAGGATGGAACACAATTAATTATGTGACAGTTGTAGCAGATCCTATCTCCCCTTAAAGGGGTCAGTCGCTTTGCAGTTTCTATAGCAAATGCATGACCTCCATCCAGCAGTCATTTAGGCCCATGTATTTGACAAATACAATAAGAACATAAGAATGGCTATACTGGGTCAGACCAAAGGTCCATCTAGCCTAGTATCCTGTCTGCCGACAGTGGCCAGTGCCAGGTGCCCCAGAGGGAGGCGGACCAAAGACAATGACAAGCGATCTGTCTCCTGCCATCCATCTCCAGCCTTTGACAAACAGAGGCCAGGGACACCATTCCTTACTCCCTGGCTAATAGCCTGTTATGGACCAAACCTCCATGAATTTATCTAGCCCTTTTTTTAAACTCTGTTATAATCCTAGCCTTCACAGCCTCCTCTGGCAAGGAGTTCCACAGGTTGACTGTGCGCTGTGTGAAGAAGAACTTTCTTTTATTAGTTTTAAACCAGCTACCCATTAATTTCATTTGGTGTCCTCTTGTTCTTATATTATGGGAATAAGTAAATACCTTTTCTTTTATTCACCCTCTCCACACCTCTCATGATTTTATATACCTCTATCATATGCCCCCTCAGTCTCCTCCTTTCTAAACTGAAAAGTCCCAGTCTCTTTAGCCTTTCCTCATATGGGACCCGTTCCAAACCCCTAATCATTTTAGTTGCCCTTTTCTGAACCTTTTCTAATGCTAAAATGTCTTTTTTGAGGTGAGGAGACCACATCTGTATGCAGTATTCAAGATGTGGGCGTACCATAGTTTTATATAGGGGCAGTAAGATATTCTTGGTCTTCTTTTCTATCCCTTTTTTAATAATTCCTAACATCCTATTTGCTTTTTTGACTGCCACTGCACACTGCATGGATGTTTGCAGAGAACTATCCACGATGACGCCAAGATCTCTTTCCTGATTAGTTGTAGCTAAATTAGCCCCCATCATATTGTATGTATAAGTTGGGGTTATTTTTTCCAATGTGCATTACTTTACACTTATCCACATCAAATTTCATTTGCCATTTTGTTGCCCAATCACTCAGTTTGGTGAGACCTTTTTGAAGTTCTTCACAGTCTGCTTTGGTCTTGACTATCTTGAACAGTTTAGTATCGTCCGCAAACTTTGCCACCTCACTGCTTACCCTTTCTCTAGATCATTTATGAATAAGATGAATAGGATTGGCCCTAGGACTGACCCTTGGGGAACACCACTAGTTACCCCTCTCCATTCTGAAAATTTACCATTTATTCCTACCCTTTGTTTCCTGTCTTTTAACCAGTTCTCAATCCATGAAAGAATCTTCCCTCTTATCCCATGACAACCTAATTTACACAAGAGCCTTTGGCGAGGGACCTTGTCAAAGGCTTTCTGGATCAAAAAAAATCTATGGCCATATCCCTCCACAAAATCCCCTTTCCCTGCTGCCACAGAAGGGACCCAACAGTGTGTAACTGAGCAACCCGCGACATACATTCCTCCCATGTCCTACTCAATGCAGCAGAAACACACTAGCTCTGTATCAGTGGCTTTGCAGCAGTACAAGCCAATGGGCATGGCAAGATGTAACCTAGCATCCTTAAACCATTTTGCTAAAGTGCCTCAAGCTCATTCAGTGAACAAAGAATACTTTTTCAATATGTCAAATGAAGTAGAGGGTCCTATGGAATATAGTACATATAGATGAGATTTTTTTCACCCAGAAATTGAGTTACCATGCCTATAAATTAATCTGTCACATCTCAAATATGTATTCAAGAAATGTTTATGGGTGGTGATCATGCCACACAGCACATTACTGTTATACTGAACAAGTATTTCTTCACTACGTAGGTCTCTCCATAAACCATTAGGATGTGTTTAGCCATATTATAAAATATCCTCTCTCTCAATAATAGTTCACTGCATAAAACAAATGGATATTTTAAGCACTGTATATGGAGTACATGACTTCACATTTACAGTCTACAAGTAGTTTAATGTTAACTAACGAGAAGTCATTCTTCCGCTCTACTCTGCGCTAGTTAGGCCTCAGTTGGAGTACTGTGTCCAGTTCTGGGCACTGCACTTCAAGAAGGATGTGGAGAAATTGGAGATGGTCCAGAGAAGAGCAACAAGAATGATTAAAGGTCTAGAGAACATGACCTATGAAGGAAGGCTGAAAGAATTGGGTTTGTTTAGTTTAGAAAAGAAAAGATATCACGGGGACATGATAGCCGTTTTCAGGTATCTAAAAGGGTGTCATAAGGAGGAGGGAGAAAACTTGTTCATCTTGGCCTCTGAGGATAGAACAAGAAGCAAAGGGCTTAAACTGCAACAAGGGAGGTTTAGGTTGGACATTAGGAAAAAGTTCCTTACTGTCAGGGTAGTCAAACACTGGAATAAATTGCCCAGGGAGGTTATGGAATCTCCATCTCTGGAGATATTTAAGAGTAGGTTGGATAAATGTCTCTCAGCGATGGTCTAGACAGTATTTGGTCCTGCCATGAGGGGACTGGACTCGATGACCTCTCGAGGTCCCTTCCAGTCCTAGTATTCTATGATTCTATGAACTATTCTCTGAGTACAGTATCATCCAAGTCCATTTGGTATTAGTAATTTGCAAACCCACATGATGCACAGCTAACAATTTAAAGGGAAAATGCTATAGATTTAATGGGAGTTTCGCTAGACTTAAAAACTGCTTTATGGTTTAAAGGTGTAATGATTTTATCGTTATACAAGAAATTACCATTGTATTCAGCTTGGATATAAAAATCTAAATGATAGAGCTGAAACATCTGATTGACTAGAAACAGCTTACTAGCCACAGTACATTACAGCAAATTATATGACGAGTGTTAAATATGTATTTTTTATTTTAATAACAAAATCAAACTGGACACACACAGAGAGAACTTAAAATATTATAGCAATATAAATTAAAGTTATTTCTGAACTCAACAAATCTTACCCTTCAAAGCTAAAATTATTTTATTTTAGGAGCTTGTTATAAAATATAGATTACCAACACAAGGAGATTATTTTAGGAGGGAGATGGAGAAAAGGGTTTATATGCAATTCCCTATTTTCTGGCAGGATACAAAACTTTGGAGAGAATCAGACCTATGAAAAACAAGTCTAAATTTATCTGATTTGAATGGTACTGTATAAAATGGCTGTTTCAAAGAGAGTTAGCCCACTAGGTATACTGTCTTGATATAAGTGATCTTCTTGAGACACACAAATTCCAGTTACCTACAAGACTTTTTTTGTTTTTGAAAGACAGATTCGCTGTCATTGACTTCCTCAAAATGTGATGCATATTGTTCTAGTCTAGTGTAAGGTCTTGCTTATACTACCAAGTTTTGTTGCCAAAAATAGCCTTTTGGCAACAAAAGAGCAAAAGCGTACACATCAACGTGACTTTTGCTGCAACAAATACCCAGTCTCTGCAACAACAAAAATCCATCACAAGAAACTTTTTTCTTTATCCCTGCCTTCATTGTCAACAACATGCAGTATCTCTGCAAAGCCATCCACTATGTCAGTGTTTCTCAACCCGTGGTACAAGTACCCTTAGGGTACTCGAGAGAAATCTGGGGGTACGTCAACAACTGAAATTTGGAGAAAACTGAATTTTTATTTTAAGTTTTACAGCGCTTTATTATTTTTATACTTTTTACACCCAAAAATTTCATCGCCCGCCTGGCTACAATTAAGTTGTTTAAACAAATGTGTTGCAATGGTAGAAAAAATTCTGTACGTCTGAAAACTTTAGGTACTAGGGGTACTTATAATGGGGGGGGGAGGAGCGGTACTTTATAAAAAAAGGTTGAGAAACACTGCACTGTGTCATGCACAGGGCTCGACAAATCACTGAATCTACTCGCCCATGACAAGTAGATTTCAGCCGGTCACCCCGTTCACCGGCAGCGCGCGCATGCGCAATGCAGGTCTTGCGCATGCTCAGTGCAGGGCTGGCGAGTAGGTTTCACCGCCGTTTGTCAAGCCCTGGTCATGCACATTTCCCCCGAGTTAAGGGCCTCCATAGCAGAATGCAATTTATTGCCCGTCACACTTGCATAAGAGCTCCCCCCAATGGTAGAGTTCCCCATTCCAAATTCATTTGCAACTAGTCAGTGGGAATCTGGAGTCACCAGCTTCTGGACAGCAACTGCCACATGCTTTTCTACTGAGGGGGCAGCTCTCATTTTGGTGACCTTATGCCACAGATCAGGAGCCAGCTCAGCATACAGCTGCTGGAAGGTTCCTTTATGCAACCTAAAGCTCTGTAGCCACTACTCTTTATCCCCCACCTGAATGATGTGATCCCACCAAGCAGTGCTGGTTTCCCTAGCCCAAAATCAACAGTCTACTCTGTACAGCTGCTCTGAAAGTGCCAAAAGCAATAAGTTGTTGCTGTCCATATCACAAAGAATGTCACATGCCTGGGAGCCTTCCTCTTCAGTAACTTCAAGATTAACTCTTCTGCCATGAGTGATGTCCTCCTGACATTTAGCAGAGCATAGGAGAGCAAGAGCTAGATTCATCCTCTCACTGAAGATGCTGGAGTACACAACAAAGAATGGCATTTGGAAAAATGGTGTGAAAGGAAGCCAGA